>CM050888.1:104286028-114286028 GCA_027725995.1 Rhynchospora tenuis
CTACTCCTGCCCAAGCACGCTTAACTGCGGAGTTCTGATGGGATCCGGTGCTTTAGTGCTGGTATGATCGCATCCGATAGTTTAGGAGCGATGGCGGTACTTAAGGGCGAAACTGACATAGCATATTTTTTATATTGAAATTAAATATATCATTAGATAAAATGAAAAAATGAAAAAAAAAAAAAAATAATAGATAGACGGTGGCTAAAAAAATCCAGAATAATTGATCTAAATTATTTTCCTCGGTTTTTCGATATTTTGTAAGGGGAAGAAAATTAATAAATAAGAAAAGGAAAATGAAAAAGGGATGCAACACAGGGACTTCCCAGGAGGTCACCCATCCTAGTACTACTCCTGCCCAAGCACGCTTAACTGATGGGATCCGGTGCTTTAGTGCTGGTATGATCGCATCCGATAGTTTAGGAGCGATGGCGGTACTTAAGGGCGAAACTGACATAGCATATTTTTTATATTGAAATTAAATATATCATTAGATAAAATGAAAAAATGAAAAAAAAAAAAAAAAAAAAATAGATAGACGGTGGCCAAAAAAATCCAGAATAATTGATCTAAATTATTTTCCTCGGTTTTTCGATATTTTGTAAGGGGAAGAAAATTAATAAATAAGAAAAGGAAAATGAAAAAGGGATGCAACACAGGGACTTCCCAGGAGGTCACCCATCCTAGTACTACTCCTGCCCAAGCACGCTTAACTGCGGAGTTCTGATGGGATCCGGTGCTTTAGTGCTGGTATGATCGCATCAGATAGTTTAGGAGCGATGGCGGTACTTAAGGGCGAAACTGACATAGCATATTTTTTATATTGAAATTAAATATATCATTAGATAAAATGAAAAAATGAAAAAAAAAAAAAATAATAGATAGACGGTGGCTAAAAAAATCCAGAATAATTGATCTAAATTATTTTCCTCGGTTTTTCGATATTTTGTAAGGGGAAGAAAATTAATAAATAAGAAAAGGAAAATGAAAAAGGGATGCAACACAGGGACTTCCCAGGAGGTCACCCATCCTAGTACTACTCCTGCCCAAGCACGCTTAACTGATGGGATCCGGTGCTTTAGTGCTGGTATGATCGCATCCGATAGTTTAGGAGCGATGGCGGTACTTAAGGGCGAAACTGACATAGCATATTTTTTATATTGAAATTAAATATATCATTAGATAAAATGAAAAAATGAAAAAAAAAAAAAAAAAAATAGATAGACGGTGGCCAAAAAAATCCAGAATAATTGATCTAAATTATTTTCCTCGGTTTTTCGATATTTTGTAAGGGGAAGAAAATTAATAAATAAGAAAAGGAAAATGAAAAAGGGATGCAACACAGGGACTTCCCAGGAGGTCACCCATCCTAGTACTACTCCTGCCCAAGCACGCTTAACTGCGGAGTTCTGATGGGATCCGGTGCTTTAGTGCTGGTATGATCGCATCCGATAGTTTAGGAGCGATGGCGGTACTTAAGGGCGAAACTGACATAGCATATTTTTTATATTGAAATTAAATATATCATTAGATAAAATGAAAAAATGAAAAAAAAAAAAAAAATAATAGATAGACGGTGGCTAAAAAAATCCAGAATAATTGATCTAAATTATTTTCCTCGGTTTTTCGATATTTTGTAAGGGGAAGAAAATTAATAAATAAGAAAAGGAAAATGAAAAAGGGATGCAACACAGGGACTTCCCAGGAGGTCACCCATCCTAGTACTACTCCTGCCCAAGCACGCTTAACTGATGGGATCCGGTGCTTTAGTGCTGGTATGATCGCATCCGATAGTTTAGGAGCGATGGCGGTACTTAAGGGCGAAACTGACATAGCATATTTTTTATATTGAAATTAAATATATCATTAGATAAAATGAAAAAATGAAAAAAAAAAAAAAAAAAAAAATAGATAGACGGTGGCCAAAAAAATCCAGAATAATTGATCTAAATTATTTTCCTCGGTTTTTCGATATTTTGTAAGGGGAAGAAAATTAATAAATAAGAAAAGGAAAATGAAAAAGGGATGCAACACAGGGACTTCCCAGGAGGTCACCCATCCTAGTACTACTCCTGCCCAAGCACGCTTAACTGCGGAGTTCTGATGGGATCCGGTGCTTTAGTGCTGGTATGATCGCATCCGATAGTTTAGGAGCGATGGCGGTACTTAAGGGCGAAACTGACATAGCATATTTTTTATATTGAAATTAAATATATCATTAGATAAAATGAAAAAATGAAAAAAAAAAAAAAAATAATAGATAGACGGTGGCTAAAAAAATCCAGAATAATTGATCTAAATTATTTTCCTCGGTTTTTCGATATTTTGTAAGGGGAAGAAAATTAATAAATAAGAAAAGGAAAATGAAAAAGGGATGCAACACAGGGACTTCCCAGGAGGTCACCCATCCTAGTACTACTCCTGCCCAAGCATGCTTAACTGATGGGATCCGGTGCTTTAGTGCTGGTATGATCGCATCCGATAGTTTAGGAGCGATGGCGGTACTTAAGGGCGAAACTGACATAGCATATTTTTTATATTGAAATTAAATATATCATTAGATAAAATGAAAAAATGAAAAAAAAAAAAAAAAAAAAAAAATAGATAGACGGTGGCCAAAAAAATCCAGAATAATTGATCTAAATTATTTTCCTCGGTTTTTCGATATTTTGTAAGGGGAAGAAAATTAATAAATAAGAAAAGGAAAATGAAAAAGGGATGCAACACAGGGACTTCCCAGGAGGTCACCCATCCTAGTACTACTCCTGCCCAAGCACGCTTAACTGCGGAGTTCTGATGGGATCCGGTGCTTTAGTGCTGGTATGATCGCATCCGATAGTTTAGGAGCGATGGCGGTACTTAAGGGCGAAACTGACATAGCATATTTTTTATATTGAAATTAAATATATCATTAGATAAAATGAAAAAATGAAAAAAAAAAAAAAATAATAGATAGACGGTGGCTAAAAAAATCCAGAATAATTGATCTAAATTATTTTCCTCGGTTTTTCGATATTTTGTAAGGGGAAGAAAATTAATAAATAAGAAAAGGAAAATGAAAAAGGGATGCAACACAGGGACTTCCCAGGAGGTCACCCATCCTAGTACTACTCCTGCCCAAGCACGCTTAACTGATGGGATCCGGTGCTTTAGTGCTGGTATGATCGCATCCGATAGTTTAGGAGCGATGGCGGTACTTAAGGGCGAAACTGACATAGCATATTTTTTATATTGAAATTAAATATATCATTAGATAAAATGAAAAAATGAAAAAAAAAAAAAAAAAAAAAATAGATAGACGGTGGCCAAAAAAATCCAGAATAATTGATCTAAATTATTTTCCTCGGTTTTTCGATATTTTGTAAGGGGAAGAAAATTAATAAATAAGAAAAGGAAAATGAAAAAGGGATGCAACACAAGGACTTCCCAGGAGGTCACCCATCCTAGTACTACTCCTGCCCAAGCACGCTTAACTGCGGAGTTCTGATGGGATCCGGTGCTTTAGTGCTGGTATGATCGCATCCGATAGTTTAGGAGCGATGGCGGTACTTAAGGGCGAAACTGACATAGCATATTTTTTATATTGAAATTAAATATATCATTAGATAAAATGAAAAAATGAAAAAAAAAAAAAATAATAGATAGACGGTGGCTAAAAAAATCCAGAATAATTGATCTAAATTATTTTCCTCGGTTTTTCGATATTTTGTAAGGGGAAGAAAATTAATAAATAAGAAAAGGAAAATGAAAAAGGGATGCAACACAGGGACTTCCCAGGAGGTCACCCATCCTAGTACTACTCCTGCCCAAGCACGCTTAACTGATGGGATCCGGTGCTTTAGTGCTGGTATGATCGCATCCGATAGTTTAGGAGCGATGGCGGTACTTAAGGGCGAAACTGACATAGCATATTTTTTATATTGAAATTAAATATATCATTAGATAAAATGAAAAAATGAAAAAAAAAAAAAAAAAAAAAAATAGATAGACGGTGGCCAAAAAAATCCAGAATAATTGATCTAAATTATTTTCCTCGGTTTTTCGATATTTTGTAAGGGGAAGAAAATTAATAAATAAGAAAAGGAAAATGAAAAAGGGATGCAACACAGGGACTTCCCAGGAGGTCACCCAGCATAGTACTACTCCTGCCCAAGCACGCTTAACTGCGGAGTTCTGATGGGATCCGGTGCTTTAGTGCTGGTATGATCGCATCCGATAGTTTAGGAGCGATGGCGGTACTTAAGGGCGAAACTGACATAGCATATTTTTTATATTGAAATTAAATATATCATTAGATAAAATGAAAAAATGAAAAAAAAAAAAAAAAATAATAGATAGACGGTGGCTAAAAAAATCCAGAATAATTGATCTAAATTATTTTCCTCGGTTTTTCGATATTTTGTAAGGGGAAGAAAATTAATAAATAAGAAAAGGAAAATGAAAAAGGGATGCAACACAGGGACTTCCCAGGAGGTCACCCATCCTAGTACTACTCCTGCCCAAGCACGCTTAACTGATGGGATCCGGTGCTTTAGTGCTGGTATGATCGCATCCGATAGTTTAGGAGCGATGGCGGTACTTAAGGGCGAAACTGACATAGCATATTTTTTATATTGAAATTAAATATATCATTAGATAAAATGAAAAAATGAAAAAAAAAAAAAAAAAAAAAAATAGATAGACGGTGGCCAAAAAAATCCAGAATAATTGATCTAAATTATTTTCCTCGGTTTTTCGATATTTTGTAAGGGGAAGAAAATTAATAAATAAGAAAAGGAAAATGAAAAAGGGATGCAACACAGGGACTTCCCAGGAGGTCACCCATCCTAGTACTACTCCTGCCCAAGCACGCTTAACTGCGGAGTTCTGATGGGATCCGGTGCTTTAGTGCTGGTATGATCGCATCCGATAGTTTAGGAGCGATGGCGGTACTTAAGGGCGAAACTGACATAGCATATTTTTTATATTGAAATTAAATATATCATTAGATAAAATGAAAAAATGAAAAAAAAAAAAAAATAATAGATAGACGGTGGCTAAAAAAATCCAGAATAATTGATCTAAATTATTTTCCTCGGTTTTTCGATATTTTGTAAGGGGAAGAAAATTAATAAATAAGAAAAGGAAAATGAAAAAGGGATGCAACACAGGGACTTCCCAGGAGGTCACCCATCCTAGTACTACTCCTGCCCAAGCACGCTTAACTGATGGGATCCGGTGCTTTAGTGCTGGTATGATCGCATCCGATAGTTTAGGAGCGATGGCGGTACTTAAGGGCGAAACTGACATAGCATATTTTTTATATTGAAATTAAATATATCATTAGATAAAATGAAAAAATGAAAAAAAAAAAAAAAAAAAAAAATAGATAGACGGTGGCCAAAAAAATCCAGAATAATTGATCTAAATTATTTTCCTCGGTTTTTCGATATTTTGTAAGGGGAAGAAAATTAATAAATAAGAAAAGGAAAATGAAAAAGGGATGCAACACAGGGACTTCCCAGGAGGTCACCCATCCTAGTACTACTCCTGCCCAAGCACGCTTAACTGCGGAGTTCTGATGGGATCCGGTGCTTTAGTGCTGGTATGATCGCATCCGATAGTTTAGGAGCGATGGCGGTACTTAAGGGCGAAACTGACATAGCATATTTTTTATATTGAAATTAAATATATCATTAGATAAAATGAAAAAATGAAAAAAAAAAAAAAAATAATAGATAGACGGTGGCTAAAAAAATCCAGAATAATTGATCTAAATTATTTTCCTCGGTTTTTCGATATTTTGTAAGGGGAAGAAAATTAATAAATAAGAAAAGGAAAATGAAAAAGGGATGCAACACAGGGACTTCCCAGGAGGTCACCCATCCTAGTACTACTCCTGCCCAAGCACGCTTAACTGATGGGATCCGGTGCTTTAGTGCTGGTATGATCGCATCCGATAGTTTAGGAGCGATGGCGGTACTTAAGGGCGAAACTGACATAGCATATTTTTTATATTGAAATTAAATATATCATTAGATAAAATGAAAAAATGAAAAAAAAAAAAAAAAAAAAAAATAGATAGACGGTGGCCAAAAAAATCCAGAATAATTGATCTAAATTATTTTCCTCGGTTTTTCGATATTTTGTAAGGGGAAGAAAATTAATAAATAAGAAAAGGAAAATGAAAAAGGGATGCAACACAGGGACTTCCCAGGAGGTCACCCATCCTAGTACTACTCCTGCCCAAGCACGCTTAACTGCGGAGTTCTGATGGGATCCGGTGCTTTAGTGCTGGTATGATCGCATCCGATAGTTTAGGAGCGATGGCGGTACTTAAGGGCGAAACTGACATAGCATATTTTTTATATTGAAATTAAATATATCATTAGATAAAATGAAAAAATGAAAAAAAAAAAAAAAATAATAGATAGACGGTGGCTAAAAAAATCCAGAATAATTGATCTAAATTATTTTCCTCGGTTTTTCGATATTTTGTAAGGGGAAGAAAATTAATAAATAAGAAAAGGAAAATGAAAAAGGGATGCAACACAGGGACTTCCCAGGAGGTCACCCATCCTAGTACTACTCCTGCCCAAGCACGCTTAACTGATGGGATCCGGTGCTTTAGTGCTGGTATGATCGCATCCGATAGTTTAGGAGCGATGGCGGTACTTAAGGGCGAAACTGACATAGCATATTTTTTATATTGAAATTAAATATATCATTAGATAAAATGAAAAAATGAAAAAAAAAAAAAAAAAAAAAAAATAGATAGACGGTGGCCAAAAAAATCCAGAATAATTGATCTAAATTATTTTCCTCGGTTTTTCGATATTTTGTAAGGGGAAGAAAATTAATAAATAAGAAAAGGAAAATGAAAAAGGGATGCAACACAGGGACTTCCCAGGAGGTCACCCATCCTAGTACTACTCCTGCCCAAGCACGCTTAACTGCGGAGTTCTGATGGGATCCGGTGCTTTAGTGCTGGTATGATCGCATCCGATAGTTTAGGAGCGATGGCGGTACTTAAGGGCGAAACTGACATAGCATATTTTTTATATTGAAATTAAATATATCATTAGATAAAATGAAAAAATGAAAAAAAAAAAAAAAATAATAGATAGACGGTGGCTAAAAAAATCCAGAATAATTGATCTAAATTATTTTCCTCGGTTTTTCGATATTTTGTAAGGGGAAGAAAATTAATAAATAAGAAAAGGAAAATGAAAAAGGGATGCAACACAGGGACTTCCCAGGAGGTCACCCATCCTAGTACTACTCCTGCCCAAGCACGCTTAACTGATGGGATCCGGTGCTTTAGTGCTGGTATGATCGCATCCGATAGTTTAGGAGCGATGGCGGTACTTAAGGGCGAAACTGACATAGCATATTTTTTATATTGAAATTAAATATATCATTAGATAAAATGAAAAAATGAAAAAAAAAAAAAAAAAAAAAATAGATAGACGGTGGCCAAAAAAATCCAGAATAATTGATCTAAATTATTTTCCTCGGTTTTTCGATATTTTGTAAGGGGAAGAAAATTAATAAATAAGAAAAGGAAAATGAAAAAGGGATGCAACACAGGGACTTCCCAGGAGGTCACCCATCCTAGTACTACTCCTGCCCAAGCACGCTTAACTGCGGAGTTCTGATGGGATCCGGTGCTTTAGTGCTGGTATGATCGCATCCGATAGTTTAGGAGCGATGGCGGTACTTAAGGGCGAAACTGACATAGCATATTTTTTATATTGAAATTAAATATATCATTAGATAAAATGAAAAAATGAAAAAAAAAAAAAAAATAATAGATAGACGGTGGCTAAAAAAATCCAGAATAATTGATCTAAATTATTTTCCTCGGTTTTTCGATATTTTGTAAGGGGAAGAAAATTAATAAATAAGAAAAGGAAAATGAAAAAGGGATGCAACACAGGGACTTCCCAGGAGGTCACCCATCCTAGTACTACTCCTGCCCAAGCACGCTTAACTGATGGGATCCGGTGCTTTAGTGCTGGTATGATCGCATCCGATAGTTTAGGAGCGATGGCGGTACTTAAGGGCGAAACTGACATAGCATATTTTTTATATTGAAATTAAATATATCATTAGATAAAATGAAAAAATGAAAAAAAAAAAAAAAAAAAAAAAATAGATAGACGGTGGCCAAAAAAATCCAGAATAATTGATCTAAATTATTTTCCTCGGTTTTTCGATATTTTGTAAGGGGAAGAAAATTAATAAATAAGAAAAGGAAAATGAAAAAGGGATGCAACACAGGGACTTCCCAGGAGGTCACCCATCCTAGTACTACTCCTGCCCAAGCACGCTTAACTGCGGAGTTCTGATGGGATCCGGTGCTTTAGTGCTGGTATGATCGCATCCGATAGTTTAGGAGCGATGGCGGTACTTAAGGGCGAAACTGACATAGCATATTTTTTATATTGAAATTAAATATATCATTAGATAAAATGAAAAAATGAAAAAAAAAAAAAAAATAATAGATAGACGGTGGCTAAAAAAATCCAGAATAATTGATCTAAATTATTTTCCTCGGTTTTTCGATATTTTGTAAGGGGAAGAAAATTAATAAATAAGAAAAGGAAAATGAAAAAGGGATGCAACACAGGGACTTCCCAGGAGGTCACCCATCCTAGTACTACTCCTGCCCAAGCACGCTTAACTGATGGGATCCGGTGCTTTAGTGCTGGTATGATCGCATCCGATAGTTTAGGAGCGATGGCGGTACTTAAGGGCGAAACTGACATAGCATATTTTTTATATTGAAATTAAATATATCATTAGATAAAATGAAAAAATGAAAAAAAAAAAAAAAAAAAATAGATAGACGGTGGCCAAAAAAATCCAGAATAATTGATCTAAATTATTTTCCTCGGTTTTTCGATATTTTGTAAGGGGAAGAAAATTAATAAATAAGAAAAGGAAAATGAAAAAGGGATGCAACACAGGGACTTCCCAGGAGGTCACCCATCCTAGTACTACTCCTGCCCAAGCACGCTTAACTGCGGAGTTCTGATGGGATCCGGTGCTTTAGTGCTGGTATGATCGCATCCGATAGTTTAGGAGCGATGGCGGTACTTAAGGGCGAAACTGACATAGCATATTTTTTATATTGAAATTAAATATATCATTAGATAAAATGAAAAAATGAAAAAAAAAAAAAAATAATAGATAGACGGTGGCTAAAAAAATCCAGAATAATTGATCTAAATTATTTTCCTCGGTTTTTCGATATTTTGTAAGGGGAAGAAAATTAATAAATAAGAAAAGGAAAATGAAAAAGGGATGCAACACAGGGACTTCCCAGGAGGTCACCCATCCTAGTACTACTCCTGCCCAAGCACGCTTAACTGATGGGATCCGGTGCTTTAGTGCTGGTATGATCGCATCCGATAGTTTAGGAGCGATGGCGGTACTTAAGGGCGAAACTGACATAGCATATTTTTTATATTGAAATTAAATATATCATTAGATAAAATGAAAAAATGAAAAAAAAAAAAAAAAAAAAAATAGATAGACGGTGGCCAAAAAAATCCAGAATAATTGATCTAAATTATTTTCCTCGGTTTTTCGATATTTTGTAAGGGGAAGAAAATTAATAAATAAGAAAAGGAAAATGAAAAAGGGATGCAACACAGGGACTTCCCAGGAGGTCACCCATCCTAGTACTACTCCTGCCCAAGCACGCTTAACTGCGGAGTTCTGATGGGATCCGGTGCTTTAGTGCTGGTATGATCACATCCGATAGTTTAGGAGCGATGGCGGTACTTAAGGGCGAAACTGACATAGCATATTTTTTATATTGAAATTAAATATATCATTAGATAAAATGAAAAAATGAAAAAAAAAAAAAAATAATAGATAGACGGTGGCTAAAAAAATCCAGAATAATTGATCTAAATTATTTTCCTCGGTTTTTCGATATTTTGTAAGGGGAAGAAAATTAATAAATAAGAAAAGGAAAATGAAAAAGGGATGCAACACAGGGACTTCCCAGGAGGTCACCCATCCTAGTACTACTCCTGCCCAAGCACGCTTAACTGATGGGATCCGGTGCTTTAGTGCTGGTATGATCGCATCCGATAGTTTAGGAGCGATGGCGGTACTTAAGGGCGAAACTGACATAGCATATTTTTTATATTGAAATTAAATATATCATTAGATAAAATGAAAAAATGAAAAAAAAAAAAAAAAAAAAAATAGATAGACGGTGGCCAAAAAAATCCAGAATAATTGATCTAAATTATTTTCCTCGGTTTTTCGATATTTTGTAAGGGGAAGAAAATTAATAAATAAGAAAAGGAAAATGAAAAAGGGATGCAACACAGGGACTTCCCAGGAGGTCACCCATCCTAGTACTACTCCTGCCCAAGCACGCTTAACTGCGGAGTTCTGATGGGATCCGGTGCTTTAGTGCTGGTATGATCGCATCCGATAGTTTAGGAGCGATGGCGGTACTTAAGGGCGAAACTGACATAGCATATTTTTTATATTGAAATTAAATATATCATTAGATAAAATGAAAAAATGAAAAAAAAAAAAAAATAATAGATAGACGGTGGCTAAAAAAATCCAGAATAATTGATCTAAATTATTTTCCTCGGTTTTTCGATATTTTGTAAGGGGAAGAAAATTAATAAATAAGAAAAGGAAAATGAAAAAGGGATGCAACACAGGGACTTCCCAGGAGGTCACCCATCCTAGTACTACTCCTGCCCAAGCACGCTTAACTGATGGGATCCGGTGCTTTAGTGCTGGTATGATCGCATCCGATAGTTTAGGAGCGATGGCGGTACTTAAGGGCGAAACTGACATAGCATATTTTTTATATTGAAATTAAATATATCATTAGATAAAATGAAAAAATGAAAAAACAAAAAAAAAAAAAAATAGATAGACGGTGGCCAAAAAAATCCAGAATAATTGATCTAAATTATTTTCCTCGGTTTTTCGATATTTTGTAAGGGGAAGAAAATTAATAAATAAGAAAAGGAAAATGAAAAAGGGATGCAACACAGGGACTTCCCAGGAGGTCACCCATCCTAGTACTACTCCTGCCCAAGCACGCTTAACTGCGGAGTTCTGATGGGATCCGGTGCTTTAGTGCTGGTATGATCGCATCCGATAGTTTAGGAGCGATGGCGGTACTTAAGGGCGAAACTGACATAGCATATTTTTTATATTGAAATTAAATATATCATTAGATAAAATGAAAAAATGAAAAAAAAAAAAAAAATAATAGATAGACGGTGGCTAAAAAAATCCAGAATAATTGATCTAAATTATTTTCCTCGGTTTTTCGATATTTTGTAAGGGGAAGAAAATTAATAAATAAGAAAAGGAAAATGAAAAAGGGATGCAACACAGGGACTTCCCAGGAGGTCACCCATCCTAGTACTACTCCTGCCCAAGCACGCTTAACTGATGGGATCCGGTGCTTTAGTGCTGGTATGATCGCATCCGATAGTTTAGGAGCGATGGCGGTACTTAAGGGCGAAACTGACATAGCATATTTTTTATATTGAAATTAAATATATCATTAGATAAAATGAAAAAATGAAAAAAAAAAAAAAAAAAAAAATAGATAGACGGTGGCCAAAAAAATCCAGAATAATTGATCTAAATTATTTTCCTCGGTTTTTCGATATTTTGTAAGGGGAAGAAAATTAATAAATAAGAAAAGGAAAATGAAAAAGGGATGCAACACAGGGACTTCCCAGGAGGTCACCCATCCTAGTACTACTCCTGCCCAAGCACGCTTAACTGCGGAGTTCTGATGGGATCCGGTGCTTTAGTGCTGGTATGATCGCATCCGATAGTTTAGGAGCGATGGCGGTACTTAAGGGCGAAACTGACATAGCATATTTTTTATATTGAAATTAAATATATCATTAGATAAAATGAAAAAATGAAAAAAAAAAAAAAATAATAGATAGACGGTGGCTAAAAAAATCCAGAATAATTGATCTAAATTATTTTCCTCGGTTTTTCGATATTTTGTAAGGGGAAGAAAATTAATAAATAAGAAAAGGAAAATGAAAAAGGGATGCAACACAGGGACTTCCCAGGAGGTCACCCATCCTAGTACTACTCCTGCCCAAGCACGCTTAACTGATGGGATCCGGTGCTTTAGTGCTGGTATGATCGCATCCGATAGTTTAGGAGCGATGGCGGTACTTAAGGGCGAAACTGACATAGCATATTTTTTATATTGAAATTAAATATATCATTAGATAAAATGAAAAAATGAAAAAAAAAAAAAAAAAAAAATAGATAGACGGTGGCCAAAAAAATCCAGAATAATTGATCTAAATTATTTTTCTCGGTTTTTCGATATTTTGTAAGGGGAAGAAAATTAATAAATAAGAAAAGAAAAATGAAAAAGGGATGCAACACAGGGACTTCCCAGGAGGTCACCCATCCTAGTACTACTCCTGCCCAAGCACGCTTAACTGCGGAGTTCTGATGGGATCCGGTGCTTTAGTGCTGGTATGATCGCATCCGATAGTTTAGGAGCGATGGCGGTACTTAAGGGCGAAACTGACATAGCATATTTTTTATATTGAAATTAAATATATCATTAGATAAAATGAAAAAATGAAAAAAAAAAAAAAAAATAATAGATAGACGGTGGCTAAAAAAATCCAGAATAATTGATCTAAATTATTTTCCTCGGTTTTTCGATATTTTGTAAGGGGAAGAAAATTAATAAATAAGAAAAGGAAAATGAAAAAGGGATGCAACACAGGGACTTCCCAGGAGGTCACCCATCCTAGTACTACTCCTGCCCAAGCACGCTTAACTGATGGGATCCGGTGCTTTAGTGCTGGTATGATCGCATCCGATAGTTTAGGAGCGATGGCGGTACTTAAGGGCGAAACTGACATAGCATATTTTTTATATTGAAATTAAATATATCATTAGATAAAATGAAAAAATGAAAAAAAAAAAAAAAAAATAGATAGACGGTGGCCAAAAAAATCCAGAATAATTGATCTAAATTATTTTCCTCGGTTTTTCGATATTTTGTAAGGGGAAGAAAATTAATAAATAAGAAAAGGAAAATGAAAAAGGGATGCAACACAGGGACTTCCCAGGAGGTCACCCATCCTAGTACTACTCCTGCCCAAGCACGCTTAACTGCGGAGTTCTGATGGGATCCGGTGCTTTAGTGCTGGTATGATCGCATCCGATAGTTTAGGAGCGATGGCGGTACTTAAGGGCGAAACTGACATAGCATATTTTTTATATTGAAATTAAATATATCATTAGATAAAATGAAAAAATGAAAAAAAAAAAAAAATAATAGATAGACGGTGGCTAAAAAAATCCAGAATAATTGATCTAAATTATTTTCCTCGGTTTTTCGATATTTTGTAAGGGGAAGAAAATTAATAAATAAGAAAAGGAAAATGAAAAAGGGATGCAACACAGGGACTTCCCAGGAGGTCACCCATCCTAGTACTACTCCTGCCCAAGCACGCTTAACTGATGGGATCCGGTGCTTTAGTGCTGGTATGATCGCATCCGATAGTTTAGGAGCGATGGCGGTACTTAAGGGCGAAACTGACATAGCATATTTTTTATATTGAAATTAAATATATCATTAGATAAAATGAAAAAATGAAAAAAAAAAAAAAAAAAAAAAATAGATAGACGGTGGCCAAAAAAATCCAGAATAATTGATCTAAATTATTTTCCTCGGTTTTTCGATATTTTGTAAGGGGAAGAAAATTAATAAATAAGAAAAGGAAAATGAAAAAGGGATGCAACACAGGGACTTCCCAGGAGGTCACCCATCCTAGTACTACTCCTGCCCAAGCACGCTTAACTGCGGAGTTCTGATGGGATCCGGTGCTTTAGTGCTGGTATGATCGCATCCGATAGTTTAGGAGCGATGGCGGTACTTAAGGGCGAAACTGACATAGCATATTTTTTATATTGAAATTAAATATATCATTAGATAAAATGAAAAAATGAAAAAAAAAAAAAAAATAATAGATAGACGGTGGCTAAAAAAATCCAGAATAATTGATCTAAATTATTTTCCTCGGTTTTTCGATATTTTGTAAGGGGAAGAAAATTAATAAATAAGAAAAGGAAAATGAAAAAGGGATGCAACACAGGGACTTCCCAGGAGGTCACCCATCCTAGTACTACTCCTGCCCAAGCACGCTTAACTGATGGGATCCGGTGCTTTAGTGCTGGTATGATCGCATCCGATAGTTTAGGAGCGATGGCGGTACTTAAGGGCGAAACTGACATAGCATATTTTTTATATTGAAATTAAATATATCATTAGATAAAATGAAAAAATGAAAAAAAAAAAAAAAAAAAAAATAGATAGACGGTGGCCAAAAAAATCCAGAATAATTGATCTAAATTATTTTCCTCGGTTTTTCGATATTTTGTAAGGGGAAGAAAATTAATAAATAAGAAAAGGAAAATGAAAAAGGGATGCAACACAGGGACTTCCCAGGAGGTCACCCATCCTAGTACTACTCCTGCCCAAGCACGCTTAACTGCGGAGTTCTGATGGGATCCGGTGCTTTAGTGCTGGTATGATCGCATCCGATAGTTTAGGAGCGATGGCGGTACTTAAGGGCGAAACTGACATAGCATATTTTTTATATTGAAATTAAATATATCATTAGATAAAATGAAAAAATGAAAAAAAAAAAAAAAATAATAGATAGACGGTGGCTAAAAAAATCCAGAATAATTGATCTAAATTATTTTCCTCGGTTTTTCGATATTTTGTAAGGGGAAGAAAATTAATAAATAAGAAAATGAAAATGAAAAAGGGATGCAACACAGGGACTTCCCAGGAGGTCACCCATCCTAGTACTACTCCTGCCCAAGCACGCTTAACTGATGGGATCCGGTGCTTTAGTGCTGGTATGATCGCATCCGATAGTTTAGGAGCGATGGCGGTACTTAAGGGCGAAACTGACATAGCATATTTTTTATATTGAAATTAAATATATCATTAGATAAAATGAAAAAATGAAAAAAAAAAAAAAAAAAAAAATAGATAGACGGTGGCCAAAAAAATCCAGAATAATTGATCTAAATTATTTTCCTCGGTTTTTCGATATTTTGTAAGGGGAAGAAAATTAATAAATAAGAAAAGGAAAATGAAAAAGGGATGCAACACAGGGACTTCCCAGGAGGTCACCCATCCTAGTACTACTCCTGCCCAAGCACGCTTAACTGCGGAGTTCTGATGGGATCCGGTGCTTTAGTGCTGGTATGATCGCATCCGATAGTTTAGGAGCGATGGCGGTACTTAAGGGCGAAACTGACATAGCATATTTTTTATATTGAAATTAAATATATCATTAGATAAAATGAAAAAATGAAAAAAAAAAAAAATAATAGATAGACGGTGGCTAAAAAAATCCAGAATAATTGATCTAAATTATTTTCCTCGGTTTTTCGATATTTTGTAAGGGGAAGAAAATTAATAAATAAGAAAAGGAAAATGAAAAAGGGATGCAACACAGGGACTTCCCAGGAGGTCACCCATCCTAGTACTACTCCTGCCCAAGCACGCTTAACTGATGGGATCCGGTGCTTTAGTGCTGGTATGATCGCATCCGATAGTTTAGGAGCGATGGCGGTACTTAAGGGCGAAACTGACATAGCATATTTTTTATATTGAAATTAAATATATCATTAGATAAAATGAAAAAATGAAAAAAAAAAAAAAAAAAAAAATAGATAGACGGTGGCCAAAAAAATCCAGAATAATTGATCTAAATTATTTTCCTCGGTTTTTCGATATTTTGTAAGGGGAAGAAAATTAATAAATAAGAAAAGGAAAATGAAAAAGGGATGCAACACAGGGACTTCCCAGGAGGTCACCCATCCTAGTACTACTCCTGCCCAAGCACGCTTAACTGCGGAGTTCTGATGGGATCCGGTGCTTTAGTGCTGGTATGATCGCATCCGATAGTTTAGGAGCGATGGCGGTACTTAAGGGCGAAACTGACATAGCATATTTTTTATATTGAAATTAAATATATCATTAGATAAAATGAAAAAATGAAAAAAAAAAAAAAAAATAATAGATAGACGGTGGCTAAAAAAATCCAGAATAATTGATCTAAATTATTTTCCTCGGTTTTTCGATATTTTGTAAGGGGAAGAAAATTAATAAATAAGAAAAGGAAAATGAAAAAGGGATGCAACACAGGGACTTCCCAGGAGGTCACCCATCCTAGTACTACTCCTGCCCAAGCACGCTTAACTGATGGGATCCGGTGCTTTAGTGCTGGTATGATCGCATCCGATAGTTTAGGAGCGATGGCGGTACTTAAGGGCGAAACTGACATAGCATATTTTTTATATTGAAATTAAATATATCATTAGATAAAATGAAAAAATGAAAAAAAAAAAAAAAAAAAAAAATAGATAGACGGTGGCCAAAAAAATCCAGAATAATTGATCTAAATTATTTTCCTCGGTTTTTCGATATTTTGTAAGGGGAAGAAAATTAATAAATAAGAAAAGGAAAATGAAAAAGGGATGCAACACAGGGACTTCCCAGGAGGTCACCCATCCTAGTACTACTCCTGCCCAAGCACGCTTAACTGCGGAGTTCTGATGGGATCCGGTGCTTTAGTGCTGGTATGATCGCATCCGATAGTTTAGGAGCGATGGCGGTACTTAAGGGCGAAACTGACATAGCATATTTTTTATATTGAAATTAAATATATCATTAGATAAAATGAAAAAATGAAAAAAAAAAAAAAAATAATAGATAGACGGTGGCTAAAAAAATCCAGAATAATTGATCTAAATTATTTTCCTCGGTTTTTCGATATTTTGTAAGGGGAAGAAAATTAATAAATAAGAAAAGGAAAATGAAAAAGGGATGCAACACAGGGACTTCCCAGGAGGTCACCCATCCTAGTACTACTCCTGCCCAAGCACGCTTAACTGATGGGATCCGGTGCTTTAGTGCTGGTATGATCGCATCCGATAGTTTAGGAGCGATGGCGGTACTTAAGGGCGAAACTGACATAGCATATTTTTTATATTGAAATTAAATATATCATTAGATAAAATGAAAAAATGAAAAAAAAAAAAAAAAAAAAAAATAGATAGACGGTGGCCAAAAAAATCCAGAATAATTGATCTAAATTATTTTCCTCGGTTTTTCGATATTTTGTAAGGGGAAGAAAATTAATAAATAAGAAAAGGAAAATGAAAAAGGGATGCAACACAGGGACTTCCCAGGAGGTCACCCATCCTAGTACTACTCCTGCCCAAGCACGCTTAACTGCGGAGTTCTGATGGGATCCGGTGCTTTAGTGCTGGTATGATCGCATCCGATAGTTTAGGAGCGATGGCGGTACTTAAGGGCGAAACTGACATAGCATATTTTTTATATTGAAATTAAATATATCATTAGATAAAATGAAAAAATGAAAAAAAAAAAAAAATAATAGATAGACGGTGGCTAAAAAAATCCAGAATAATTGATCTAAATTATTTTCCTCGGTTTTTCGATATTTTGTAAGGGGAAGAAAATTAATAAATAAGAAAAGGAAAATGAAAAAGGGATGCAACACAGGGACTTCCCAGGAGGTCACCCATCCTAGTACTACTCCTGCCCAAGCACGCTTAACTGATGGGATCCGGTGCTTTAGTGCTGGTATGATCGCATCCGATAGTTTAGGAGCGATGGCGGTACTTAAGGGCGAAACTGACATAGCATATTTTTTATATTGAAATTAAATATATCATTAGATAAAATGAAAAAATGAAAAAAAAAAAAAAAAAAAATAGATAGACGGTGGCCAAAAAAATCCAGAATAATTGATCTAAATTATTTTCCTCGGTTTTTCGATATTTTGTAAGGGGAAGAAAATTAATAAATAAGAAAAGGAAAATGAAAAAGGGATGCAACACAGGGACTTCCCAGGAGGTCACCCATCCTAGTACTACTCCTGCCCAAGCACGCTTAACTGCGGAGTTCTGATGGGATCCGGTGCTTTAGTGCTGGTATGATCGCATCCGATAGTTTAGGAGCGATGGCGGTACTTAAGGGCGAAACTGACATAGCATATTTTTTATATTGAAATTAAATATATCATTAGATAAAATGAAAAAATGAAAAAAAAAAAAAAAAAATAATAGATAGACGGTGGCTAAAAAAATCCAGAATAATTGATCTAAATTATTTTCCTCGGTTTTTCGATATTTTGTAAGGGGAAGAAAATTAATAAATAAGAAAAGGAAAATGAAAAAGGGATGCAACACAGGGACTTCCCAGGAGGTCACCCATCCTAGTACTACTCCTGCCCAAGCACGCTTAACTGATGGGATCCGGTGCTTTAGTGCTGGTATGATCGCATCCGATAGTTTAGGAGCGATGGCGGTACTTAAGGGCGAAACTGACATAGCATATTTTTTATATTGAAATTAAATATATCATTAGATAAAATGAAAAAATGAAAAAAAAAAAAAAAAAAAAAATAGATAGACGGTGGCCAAAAAAATCCAGAATAATTGATCTAAATTATTTTCCTCGGTTTTTCGATATTTTGTAAGGGGAAGAAAATTAATAAATAAGAAAAGGAAAATGAAAAAGGGATGCAACACAGGGACTTCCCAGGAGGTCACCCATCCTAGTACTACTCCTGCCCAAGCACGCTTAACTGCGGAGTTCTGATGGGATCCGGTGCTTTAGTGCTGGTATGATCGCATCCGATAGTTTAGGAGCGATGGCGGTACTTAAGGGCGAAACTGACATAGCATATTTTTTATATTGAAATTAAATATATCATTAGATAAAATGAAAAAATGAAAAAAAAAAAAAAAAAATAATAGATAGACGGTGGCTAAAAAAATCCAGAATAATTGATCTAAATTATTTTCCTCGGTTTTTCGATATTTTGTAAGGGGAAGAAAATTAATAAATAAGAAAAGGAAAATGAAAAAGGGATGCAACACAGGGACTTCCCAGGAGGTCACCCATCCTAGTACTACTCCTGCCCAAGCACGCTTAACTGATGGGATCCGGTGCTTTAGTGCTGGTATGATCGCATCCGATAGTTTAGGAGCGATGGCGGTACTTAAGGGCGAAACTGACATAGCATATTTTTTATATTGAAATTAAATATATCATTAGATAAAATGAAAAAATGAAAAAAAAAAAAAAAAAAAAATAGATAGACGGTGGCCAAAAAAATCCAGAATAATTGATCTAAATTATTTTCCTCGGTTTTTCGATATTTTGTAAGGGGAAGAAAATTAATAAATAAGAAAAGGAAAATGAAAAAGGGATGCAACACAGGGACTTCCCAGGAGGTCACCCATCCTAGTACTACTCCTGCCCAAGCACGCTTAACTGCGGAGTTCTGATGGGATCCGGTGCTTTAGTGCTGGTATGATCGCATCCGATAGTTTAGAAGCGATGGCGGTACTTAAGGGCGAAACTGACATAGCATATTTTTTATATTGAAATTAAATATATCATTAGATAAAATGAAAAAATGAAAAAAAAAAAAAAAATAATAGATAGACGGTGGCTAAAAAAATCCAGAATAATTGATCTAAATTATTTTCCTCGGTTTTTCGATATTTTGTAAGGGGAAGAAAATTAATAAATAAGAAAAGGAAAATGAAAAAGGGATGCAACACAGGGACTTCCCAGGAGGTCACCCATCCTAGTACTACTCCTGCCCAAGCACGCTTAACTGATGGGATCCGGTGCTTTAGTGCTGGTATGATCGCATCCGATAGTTTAGGAGCGATGGCGGTACTTAAGGGCGAAACTGACATAGCATATTTTTTATATTGAAATTAAATATATCATTAGATAAAATGAAAAAATGAAAAAAAAAAAATAAAAAAAATAGATAGACGGTGGCCAAAAAAATCCAGAATAATTGATCTAAATTATTTTCCTCGGTTTTTCGATATTTTGTAAGGGGAAGAAAATTAATAAATAAGAAAAGGAAAATGAAAAAGGGATGCAACACAGGGACTTCCCAGGAGGTCACCCATCCTAGTACTACTCCTGCCCAAGCACGCTTAACTGCGGAGTTCTGATGGGATCCGGTGCTTTAGTGCTGGTATGATCGCATCCGATAGTTTAGGAGCGATGGCGGTACTTAAGGGCGAAACTGACATAGCATATTTTTTATATTGAAATTAAATATATCATTAGATAAAATGAAAAAATGAAAAAAAAAAAAAAATAATAGATAGACGGTGGCTAAAAAAATCCAGAATAATTGATCTAAATTATTTTCCTCGGTTTTTCGATATTTTGTAAGGGGAAGAAAATTAATAAATAAGAAAAGGAAAATGAAAAAGGGATGCAACACAGGGACTTCCCAGGAGGTCACCCATCCTAGTACTACTCCTGCCCAAGCACGCTTAACTGATGGGATCCGGTGCTTTAGTGCTGGTATGATCGCATCCGATAGTTTAGGAGCGATGGCGGTACTTAAGGGCGAAACTGACATAGCATATTTTTTATATTGAAATTAAATATATCATTAGATAAAATGAAAAAATGAAAAAAAAAAAAAAAAAAAAATAGATAGACGGTGGCCAAAAAAATCCAGAATAATTGATCTAAATTATTTTCCTCGGTTTTTCGATATTTTGCAAGGTGAAGAAAATTAATAAATAAGAAAAGGAAAATGAAAAAGGGATGCAACACAGGGACTTCCCAGGAGGTCACCCATCCTAGTACTACTCCTGCCCAAGCACGCTTAACTGCGGAGTTCTGATGGGATCCGGTGCTTTAGTGCTGGTATGATCGCATCCGATAGTTTAGGAGCGATGGCGGTACTTAAGGGCGAAACTGACATAGCATATTTTTTATATTGAAATTAAATATATCATTAGATAAAATGAAAAAATGAAAAAAAAAAAAAAAATAATAGATAGACGGTGGCTAAAAAAATCCAGAATAATTGATCTAAATTATTTTCCTCGGTTTTTCGATATTTTGTAAGGGGAAGAAAATTAATAAATAAGAAAAGGAAAATGAAAAAGGGATGCAACACAGGGACTTCCCAGGAGGTCACCCATCCTAGTACTACTCCTGCCCAAGCACGCTTAACTGATGGGATCCGGTGCTTTAGTGCTGGTATGATCGCATCCGATAGTTTAGGAGCGATGGCGGTACTTAAGGGCGAAACTGACATAGCATATTTTTTATATTGAAATTAAATATATCATTAGATAAAATGAAAAAATGAAAAAAAAAAAAAAAAAAAAATAGATAGACGGTGGCCAAAAAAATCCAGAATAATTGATCTAAATTATTTTCCTCGGTTTTTCGATATTTTGTAAGGGGAAGAAAATTAATAAATAAGAAAAGGAAAATGAAAAAGGGATGCAACACAGGGACTTCCCAAGAGGTCACCCATCCTAGTACTACTCCTGCCCAAGCACGCTTAACTGCGGAGTTCTGATGGGATCCGGTGCTTTAGTGCTGGTATGATCGCATCCGATAGTTTAGGAGCGATGGCGGTACTTAAGGGCGAAACTGACATAGCATATTTTTTATATTGAAATTAAATATATCATTAGATAAAATGAAAAAATGAAAAAAAAAAAAAATAATAGATAGACGGTGGCTAAAAAAATCCAGAATAATTGATCTAAATTATTTTCCTCGGTTTTTCGATATTTTGTAAGGGGAAGAAAATTAATAAATAAGAAAAGGAAAATGAAAAAGGGATGCAACACAGGGACTTCCCAGGAGGTCACCCATCCTAGTACTACTCCTGCCCAAGCACGCTTAACTGATGGGATCCGGTGCTTTAGTGCTGGTATGATCGCATCCGATAGTTTAGGAGCGATGGCGGTACTTAAGGGCGAAACTGACATAGCATATTTTTTATATTGAAATTAAATATATCATTAGATAAAATGAAAAAATGAAAAAAAAAAAAAAAAAAAATAGATAGACGGTGGCCAAAAAAATCCAGAATAATTGATCTAAATTATTTTCCTCGGTTTTTCGATATTTTGTAAGGGGAAGAAAATTAATAAATAAGAAAAGGAAAATGAAAAAGGGATGCAACACAGGGACTTCCCAGGAGGTCACCCATCCTAGTACTACTCCTGCCCAAGCACGCTTAACTGCGGAGTTCTGATGGGATCCGGTGCTTTAGTGCTGGTATGATCGCATCCGATAGTTTAGGAGCGATGGCGGTACTTAAGGGCGAAACTGACATAGCATATTTTTTATATTGAAATTAAATATATCATTAGATAAAATGAAAAAATGAAAAAAAAAAAAAAATAATAGATAGACGGTGGCTAAAAAAATCCAGAATAATTGATCTAAATTATTTTCCTCGGTTTTTCGATATTTTGTAAGGGGAAGAAAATTAATAAATAAGAAAAGGAAAATGAAAAAGGGATGCAACACAGGGACTTCCCAGGAGGTCACCCATCCTAGTACTACTCCTGCCCAAGCACGCTTAACTGATGGGATCCGGTGCTTTAGTGCTGGTATGATCGCATCCGATAGTTTAGGAGCGATGGCGGTACTTAAGGGCGAAACTGACATAGCATATTTTTTATATTGAAATTAAATATATCATTAGATAAAATGAAAAAATGAAAAAAAAAAAAAAAAAAAATAGATAGACGGTGGCCAAAAAAATCCAGAATAATTGATCTAAATTATTTTCCTCGGTTTTTCGATATTTTGTAAGGGGAAGAAAATTAATAAATAAGAAAAGGAAAATGAAAAAGGGATGCAACACAGGGACTTCCCAGGAGGTCACCCATCCTAGTACTACTCCTGCCCAAGCACGCTTAACTGCGGAGTTCTGATGGGATCCGGTGCTTTAGTGCTGGTATGATCGCATCCGATAGTTTAGGAGCGATGGCGGTACTTAAGGGCGAAACTGACATAGCATATTTTTTATATTGAAATTAAATATATCATTAGATAAAATGAAAAAATGAAAAAAAAAAAAAAAATAATAGATAGACGGTGGCTAAAAAAATCCAGAATAATTGATCTAAATTATTTTCCTCGGTTTTTCGATATTTTGTAAGGGGAAGAAAATTAATAAATAAGAAAAGGAAAATGAAAAAGGGATGCAACACAGGGACTTCCCAGGAGGTCACCCATCCTAGTACTACTCCTGCCCAAGCACGCTTAACTGATGGGATCCGGTGCTTTAGTGCTGGTATGATCGCATCCGATAGTTTAGGAGCGATGGCGGTACTTAAGGGCGAAACTGACATAGCATATTTTTTATATTGAAATTAAATATATCATTAGATAAAATGAAAAAATGAAAAAAAAAAAAAAAAAAAAATAGATAGACGGTGGCCAAAAAAATCCAGAATAATTGATCTAAATTATTTTCCTCGGTTTTTCGATATTTTGTAAGGGGAAGAAAATTAATAAATAAGAAAAGGAAAATGAAAAAGGGATGCAACACAGGGACTTCCCAGGAGGTCACCCATCCTAGTACTACTCCTGCCCAAGCACGCTTAACTGCGGAGTTCTGATGGGATCCGGTGCTTTAGTGCTGGTATGATCGCATCCGATAGTTTAGGAGCGATGGCGGTACTTAAGGGCGAAACTGACATAGCATATTTTTTATATTGAAATTAAATATATCATTAGATAAAATGAAAAAATGAAAAAAAAAAAAAAAAATAATAGATAGACGGTGGCTAAAAAAATCCAGAATAATTGATCTAAATTATTTTCCTCGGTTTTTCGATATTTTGTAAGGGGAAGAAAATTAATAAATAAGAAAAGGAAAATGAAAAAGGGATGCAACACAGGGACTTCCCAGGAGGTCACCCATCCTAGTACTACTCCTGCCCAAGCACGCTTAACTGATGGGATCCGGTGCTTTAGTGCTGGTATGATCGCATCCGATAGTTTAGGAGCGATGGCGGTACTTAAGGGCGAAACTGACATAGCATATTTTTTATATTGAAATTAAATATATCATTAGATAAAATGAAAAAATGAAAAAAAAAAAAAAAAAAAATAGATAGACGGTGGCCAAAAAAATCCAGAATAATTGATCTAAATTATTTTCCTCGGTTTTTCGATATTTTGTAAGGGGAAGAAAATTAATAAATAAGAAAAGGAAAATGAAAAAGGGATGCAACACAGGGACTTCCCAGGAGGTCACCCATCCTAGTACTACTCCTGCCCAAGCACGCTTAACTGCGGAGTTCTGATGGGATCCGGTGCTTTAGTGCTGGTATGATCGCATCCGATAGTTTAGGAGCGATGGCGGTACTTAAGGGCGAAACTGACATAGCATATTTTTTATATTGAAATTAAATATATCATTAGATAAAATGAAAAAATGAAAAAAAAAAAAAAAAATAATAGATAGACGGTGGCTAAAAAAATCCAGAATAATTGATCTAAATTATTTTCCTCGGTTTTTCGATATTTTGTAAGGGGAAGAAAATTAATAAATAAGAAAAGGAAAATGAAAAAGGGATGCAACACAGGGACTTCCCAGGAGGTCACCCATCCTAGTACTACTCCTGCCCAAGCACGCTTAACTGATGGGATCCGGTGCTTTAGTGCTGGTATGATCGCATCCGATAGTTTAGGAGCGATGGCGGTACTTAAGGGCGAAACTGACATAGCATATTTTTTATATTGAAATTAAATATATCATTAGATAAAATGAAAAAATGAAAAAAAAAAAAAAAAAAAAAATAGATAGACGGTGGCCAAAAAAATCCAGAATAATTGATCTAAATTATTTTCCTCGGTTTTTCGATATTTTGTAAGGGGAAGAAAATTAATAAATAAGAAAAGGAAAATGAAAAAGGGATGCAACACAGGGACTTCCCAGGAGGTCACCCATCCTAGTACTACTCTTGCCCAAGCACGCTTAACTGCGGAGTTCTGATGGGATCCGGTGCTTTAGTGCTGGTATGATCGCATCCGATAGTTTAGGAGCGATGGCGGTACTTAAGGGCGAAACTGACATAGCATATTTTTTATATTGAAATTAAATATATCATTAGATAAAATGAAAAAATGAAAAAAAAAAAAAAAAATAATAGATAGACGGTGGCTAAAAAAATCCAGAATAATTGATCTAAATTATTTTCCTCGGTTTTTCGATATTTTGTAAGGGGAAGAAAATTAATAAATAAGAAAAGGAAAATGAAAAAGGGATGCAACACAGGGACTTCCCAGGAGGTCACCCATCCTAGTACTACTCCTGCCCAAGCACGCTTAACTGATGGGATCCGGTGCTTTAGTGCTGGTATGATCGCATCCGATAGTTTAGGAGCGATGGCGGTACTTAAGGGCGAAACTGACATAGCATATTTTTTATATTGAAATTAAATATATCATTAGATAAAATGAAAAAATGAAAAAAAAAAAAAAAAATAGATAGACGGTGGCCAAAAAAATCCAGAATAATTGATCTAAATTATTTTCCTCGGTTTTTCGATATTTTGTAAGGGGAAGAAAATTAATAAATAAGAAAAGGAAAATGAAAAAGGGATGCAACACAGGGACTTCCCAGGAGGTCACCCATCCTAGTACTACTCCTGCCCAAGCACGCTTAACTGCGGAGTTCTGATGGGATCCGGTGCTTTAGTGCTGGTATGATCGCATCCGATAGTTTAGGAGCGATGGCGGTACTTAAGGGCGAAACTGACATAGCATATTTTTTATATTGAAATTAAATATATCATTAGATAAAATGAAAAAATGAAAAAAAAAAAATAATAATAGATAGACGGTGGCTAAAAAAATCCAGAATAATTGATCTAAATTATTTTCCTCGGTTTTTCGATATTTTGTAAGGGGAAGAAAATTAATAAATAAGAAAAGGAAAATGAAAAAGGGATGCAACACAGGGACTTCCCAGGAGGTCACCCATCCTAGTACTACTCCTGCCCAAGCACGCTTAACTGATGGGATCCGGTGCTTTAGTGCTGGTATGATCGCATCCGATAGTTTAGGAGCGATGGCGGTACTTAAGGGCGAAACTGACATAGCATATTTTTTATATTGAAATTAAATATATCATTAGATAAAATGAAAAAATGAAAAAAAAAAAAAAAAAAAATAGATAGACGGTGGCCAAAAAAATCCAGAATAATTGATCTAAATTATTTTCCTCGGTTTTTCGATATTTTGTAAGGGGAAGAAAATTAATAAATAAGAAAAGGAAAATGAAAAAGGGATGCAACACAGGGACTTCCCAGGAGGTCACCCATCCTAGTACTACTCCTGCCCAAACACGCTTAACTGCGGAGTTCTGATGGGATCCGGTGCTTTAGTGCTGGTATGATCGCATCCGATAGTTTAGGAGCGATGGCGGTACTTAAGGGCGAAACTGACATAGCATATTTTTTATATTGAAATTAAATATATCATTAGATAAAATGAAAAAATGAAAAAAAAAAAAAATAATAGATAGACGGTGGCTAAAAAAATCCAGAATAATTGATCTAAATTATTTTCCTCGGTTTTTCGATATTTTGTAAGGGGAAGAAAATTAATAAATAAGAAAAGGAAAATGAAAAAGGGATGCAACACAGGGACTTCCCAGGAGGTCACCCATCCTAGTACTACTCCTGCCCAAGCACGCTTAACTGATGGGATCCGGTGCTTTAGTGCTGGTATGATCGCATCCGATAGTTTAGGAGCGATGGCGGTACTTAAGGGCGAAACTGACATAGCATATTTTTTATATTGAAATTAAATATATCATTAGATAAAATGAAAAAATGAAAAAAAAAAAAAAAAAATAGATAGACGGTGGCCAAAAAAATCCAGAATAATTGATCTAAATTATTTTCCTCGGTTTTTCGATATTTTGTAAGGGGAAGAAAATTAATAAATAAGAAAAGGAAAATGAAAAAGGGATGCAACACAGGGACTTCCCAGGAGGTCACCCATCCTAGTACTACTCCTGCCCAAGCACGCTTAACTGCGGAGTTCTGATGGGATCCGGTGCTTTAGTGCTGGTATGATCGCATCCGATAGTTTAGGAGCGATGGCGGTACTTAAGGGCGAAACTGACATAGCATATTTTTTATATTGAAATTAAATATATCATTAGATAAAATGAAAAAATGAAAAAAAAAAAAAAAATAATAGATAGACGGTGGCTAAAAAAATCCAGAATAATTGATCTAAATTATTTTCCTCGGTTTTTCGATATTTTGTAAGGGGAAGAAAATTAATAAATAAGAAAAGGAAAATGAAAAAGGGATGCAACACAGGGACTTCCCAGGAGGTCACCCATCCTAGTACTACTCCTGCCCAAGCACGCTTAACTGATGGGATCCGGTGCTTTAGTGCTGGTATGATCGCATCCGATAGTTTAGGAGCGATGGCGGTACTTAAGGGCGAAACTGACATAGCATATTTTTTATATTGAAATTAAATATATCATTAGATAAAATGAAAAAATGAAAAAAAAAAAAAAAAAAAATAGATAGACGGTGGCCAAAAAAATCCAGAATAATTGATCTAAATTATTTTCCTCGGTTTTTCGATATTTTGTAAGGGGAAGAAAATTAATAAATAAGAAAAGGAAAATGAAAAAGGGATGCAACACAGGGACTTCCCAGGAGGTCACCCATCCTAGTACTACTCCTGCCCAAGAACGCTTAACTGCGGAGTTCTGATGGGATCCGGTGCTTTAGTGCTGGTATGATCGCATCCGATAGTTTAGGAGCGATGGCGGTACTTAAGGGCGAAACTGACATAGCATATTTTTTATATTGAAATTAAATATATCATTAGATAAAATGAAAAAATGAAAAAAAAAAAAAAAAATAATAGATAGACGGTGGCTAAAAAAATCCAGAATAATTGATCTAAATTATTTTCCTCGGTTTTTCGATATTTTGTAAGGGGAAGAAAATTAATAAATAAGAAAAGGAAAATGAAAAAGGGATGCAACACAGGGACTTCCCAGGAGGTCACCTATCCTAGTACTACTCCTGCCCAAGCACGCTTAACTGATGGGATCCGGTGCTTTAGTGCTGGTATGATCGCATCCGATAGTTTAGGAGCGATGGCGGTACTTAAGGGCGAAATTGACATAGCATATTTTTTATATTGAAATTAAATATATCATTAGATAAAATGAAAAAATGAAAAAAAAAAAAAAAAAAAAATAGATAGACGGTGGCCAAAAAAATCCAGAATAATTGATCTAAATTATTTTCCTCGGTTTTTCGATATTTTGTAAGGGGAAGAAAATTAATAAATAAGAAAAGGAAAATGAAAAAGGGATGCAACACAGGGACTTCCCAGGAGGTCACCCATCCTAGTACTACTCCTGCCCAAGCACGCTTAACTGCGGAGTTCTGATGGGATCCGGTGCTTTAGTGCTGGTATGATCGCATCCGATAGTTTAGGAGCGATGGCGGTACTTAAGGGCGAAACTGACATAGCATATTTTTTATATTGAAATTAAATATATCATTAGATAAAATGAAAAAATGAAAAAAAAAAAAAATAATAGATAGACGGTGGCTAAAAAAATCCAGAATAATTGATCTAAATTATTTTCCTCGGTTTTTCGATATTTTGTAAGGGGAAGAAAATTAATAAATAAGAAAAGGAAAATGAAAAAGGGATGCAACACAGGGACTTCCCAGGAGGTCACCCATCCTAGTACTACTCCTGCCCAAGCACGCTTAACTGATGGGATCCGGTGCTTTAGTGCTGGTATGATCGCATCCGATAGTTTAGGAGCGATGGCGGTACTTAAGGGCGAAACTGACATAGCATATTTTTTATATTGAAATTAAATATATCATTAGATAAAATGAAAAAATGAAAAAAAAAAAAAAAAAAAAAATAGATAGACGGTGGCCAAAAAAATCCAGAATAATTGATCTAAATTATTTTCCTCGGTTTTTCGATATTTTGTAAGGGGAAGAAAATTAATAAATAAGAAAAGGAAAATGAAAAAGGGATGCAACACAGGGACTTCCCAGGAGGTCACCCATCCTAGTACTACTCCTGCCCAAGCACGCTTAACTGCGGAGTTCTGATGGGATCCGGTGCTTTAGTGCTGGTATGATCGCATCCGATAGTTTAGGAGCGATGGCGGTACTTAAGGGCGAAACTGACATAGCATATTTTTTATATTGAAATTAAATATATCATTAGATAAAATGAAAAAATGAAAAAAAAAAAAAAATAATAGATAGACGGTGGCTAAAAAAATCCAGAATAATTGATCTAAATTATTTTCCTCGGTTTTTCGATATTTTGTAAGGGGAAGAAAATTAATAAATAAGAAAAGGAAAATGAAAAAGGGATGCAACACAGGGACTTCCCAGGAGGTCACCCATCCTAGTACTACTCCTGCCCAAGCACGCTTAACTGATGGGATCCGGTGCTTTAGTGCTGGTATGATCGCATCCGATAGTTTAGGAGCGATGGCGGTACTTAAGGGCGAAACTGACATAGCATATTTTTTATATTGAAATTAAATATATCATTAGATAAAATGAAAAAATGAAAAAAAAAAAAAAAAAATAGATAGACGGTGGCCAAAAAAATCCAGAATAATTGATCTAAATTATTTTCCTCGGTTTTTCGATATTTTGTAAGGGGAAGAAAATTAATAAATAAGAAAAGGAAAATGAAAAAGGGATGCAACACAGGGACTTCCCAGGAGGTCACCCATCCTAGTACTACTCCTGCCCAAGCACGCTTAACTGCGGAGTTCTGATGGGATCCGGTGCTTTAGTGCTGGTATGATCGCATCCGATAGTTTAGGAGCGATGGCGGTACTTAAGGGCGAAACTGACATAGCATATTTTTTATATTGAAATTAAATATATCATTAGATAAAATGAAAAAATGAAAAAAAAAAAAAAAATAATAGATAGACGGTGGCTAAAAAAATCCAGAATAATTGATCTAAATTATTTTCCTCGGTTTTTCGATATTTTGTAAGGGGAAGAAAATTAATAAATAAGAAAAGGAAAATGAAAAAGGGATGCAACACAGGGACTTCCCAGGAGGTCACCCATCCTAGTACTACTCCTGCCCAAGCACGCTTAACTGATGGGATCCGGTGCTTTAGTGCTGGTATGATCGCATCCGATAGTTTAGGAGCGATGGCGGTACTTAAGGGCGAAACTGACATAGCATATTTTTTATATTGAAATTAAATATATCATTAGATAAAATGAAAAAATGAAAAAAAAAAAAAAAAAAAAATAGATAGACGGTGGCCAAAAAAATCCAGAATAATTGATCTAAATTATTTTCCTCGGTTTTTCGATATTTTGTAAGGGGAAGAAAATTAATAAATAAGAAAAGGAAAATGAAAAAGGGATGCAACACAGGGACTTCCCAGGAGGTCACCCATCCTAGTACTACTCCTGCCCAAGCACGCTTAACTGCGGAGTTCTGATGGGATCCGGTGCTTTAGTGCTGGTATGATCGCATCCGATAGTTTAGGAGCGATGGCGGTACTTAAGGGCGAAACTGACATAGCATATTTTTTATATTGAAATTAAATATATCATTAGATAAAATGAAAAAATGAAAAAAAAAAAAAAAAATAATAGATAGACGGTGGCTAAAAAAATCCAGAATAATTGATCTAAATTATTTTCCTCGGTTTTTCGATATTTTGTAAGGGGAAGAAAATTAATAAATAAGAAAAGGAAAATGAAAAAGGGATGCAACACAGGGACTTCCCAGGAGGTCACCCATCCTAGTACTACTCCTGCCCAAGCACGCTTAACTGATGGGATCCGGTGCTTTAGTGCTGGTATGATCGCATCCGATAGTTTAGGAGCGATGGCGGTACTTAAGGGCGAAACTGACATAGCATATTTTTTATATTGAAATTAAATATATCATTAGATAAAATGAAAAAATGAAAAAAAAAAAAAAAAAAAATAGATAGACGGTGGCCAAAAAAATCCAGAATAATTGATCTAAATTATTTTCCTCGGTTTTTCGATATTTTGTAAGGGGAAGAAAATTAATAAATAAGAAAAGGAAAATGAAAAAGGGATGCAACACAGGGACTTCCCAGGAGGTCACCCATCCTAGTACTACTCCTGCCCAAGCACGCTTAACTGCGGAGTTCTGATGGGATCCGGTGCTTTAGTGCTGGTATGATCGCATCCGATAGTTTAGGAGCGATGGCGGTACTTAAGGGCGAAACTGACATAGCATATTTTTTATATTGAAATTAAATATATCATTAGATAAAATGAAAAAATGAAAAAAAAAAAAAAATAATAGATAGACGGTGGCTAAAAAAATCCAGAATAATTGATCTAAATTATTTTCCTCGGTTTTTCGATATTTTGTAAGGGGAAGAAAATTAATAAATAAGAAAAGGAAAATGAAAAAGGGATGCAACACAGGGACTTCCCAGGAGGTCACCCATCCTAGTACTACTCCTGCCCAAGCACGCTTAACTGATGGGATCCGGTGCTTTAGTGCTGGTATGATCGCATCCGATAGTTTAGGAGCGATGGCGGTACTTAAGGGCGAAACTGACATAGCATATTTTTTATATTGAAATTAAATATATCATTAGATAAAATGAAAAAATGAAAAAAAAAAAAAAAAAAAATAGATAGACGGTGGCCAAAAAAATCCAGAATAATTGATCTAAATTATTTTCCTCGGTTTTTCGATATTTTGTAAGGGGAAGAAAATTAATAAATAAGAAAAGGAAAATGAAAAAGGGATGCAACACAGGGACTTCCCAGGAGGTCACCCATCCTAGTACTACTCCTGCCCAAGCACGCTTAACTGCGGAGTTCTGATGGGATCCGGTGCTTTAGTGCTGGTATGATCGCATCCGATAGTTTAGGAGCGATGGCGGTACTTAAGGGCGAAACTGACATAGCATATTTTTTATATTGAAATTAAATATATCATTAGATAAAATGAAAAAATGAAAAAAAAAAAAATAATAGATAGACGGTGGCTAAAAAAATCCAGAATAATTGATCTAAATTATTTTCCTCGGTTTTTCGATATTTTGTAAGGGGAAGAAAATTAATAAATAAGAAAAGGAAAATGAAAAAGGGATGCAACACAGGGACTTCCCAGGAGGTCACCCATCCTAGTACTACTCCTGCCCAAGCACGCTTAACTGATGGGATCCGGTGCTTTAGTGCTGGTATGATCGCATCCGATAGTTTAGGAGCGATGGCGGTACTTAAGGGCGAAACTGACATAGCATATTTTTTATATTGAAATTAAATATATCATTAGATAAAATGAAAAAATGAAAAAAAAAAAAAAAAAAAAATAGATAGACGGTGGCCAAAAAAATCCAGAATAATTGATCTAAATTATTTTCCTCGGTTTTTCGATATTTTGTAAGGGGAAGAAAATTAATAAATAAGAAAAGGAAAATGAAAAAGGGATGCAACACAGGGACTTCCCAGGAGGTCACCCATCCTAGTACTACTCCTGCCCAAGCACGCTTAACTGCGGAGTTCTGATGGGATTCGGTGCTTTAGTGCTGGTATGATCGCATCCGATAGTTTAGGAGCGATGGCGGTACTTAAGGGCGAAACTGACATAGCATATTTTTTATATTGAAATTAAATATATCATTAGATAAAATGAAAAAATGAAAAAAAAAAAAAAATAATAGATAGACGGTGGCTAAAAAAATCCAGAATAATTGATCTAAATTATTTTCCTCGGTTTTTCGATATTTTGTAAGGGGAAGAAAATTAATAAATAAGAAAAGGAAAATGAAAAAGGGATGCAACACAGGGACTTCCCAGGAGGTCACCCATCCTAGTACTACTCCTGCCCAAGCACGCTTAACTGATGGGATCCGGTGCTTTAGTGCTGGTATGATCGCATCCGATAGTTTAGGAGCGATGGCGGTACTTAAGGGCGAAACTGACATAGCATATTTTTTATATTGAAATTAAATATATCATTAGATAAAATGAAAAAATGAAAAAAAAAAAAAAAAAAAAAATAGATAGACGGTGGCCAAAAAAATCCAGAATAATTGATCTAAATTATTTTCCTCGGTTTTTCGATATTTTGTAAGGGGAAGAAAATTAATAAATAAGAAAAGGAAAATGAAAAAGGGATGCAACACAGGGACTTCCCAGGAGGTCACCCATCCTAGTACTACTCCTGCCCAAGCACGCTTAACTGCGGAGTTCTGATGGGATCCGGTGCTTTAGTGCTGGTATGATCGCATCCGATAGTTTAGGAGCGATGGCGGTACTTAAGGGCGAAACTGACATAGCATATTTTTTATATTGAAATTAAATATATCATTAGATAAAATGAAAAAATGAAAAAAAAAAAAAAATAATAGATAGACGGTGGCTAAAAAAATCCAGAATAATTGATCTAAATTATTTTCCTCGGTTTTTCGATATTTTGTAAGGGGAAGAAAATTAATAAATAAGAAAAGGAAAATGAAAAAGGGATGCAACACAGGGACTTCCCAGGAGGTCACCCATCCTAGTACTACTCCTGCCCAAGCACGCTTAACTGATGGGATCCGGTGCTTTAGTGCTGGTATGATCGCATCCGATAGTTTAGGAGCGATGGCGGTACTTAAGGGCGAAACTGACATAGCATATTTTTTATATTGAAATTAAATATATCATTAGATAAAATGAAAAAATGAAAAAAAAAAAAAAAAAAAAAATAGATAGACGGTGGCCAAAAAAATCCAGAATAATTGATCTAAATTATTTTCCTCGGTTTTTCGATATTTTGTAAGGGGAAGAAAATTAATAAATAAGAAAAGGAAAATGAAAAAGGGATGCAACACAGGGACTTCCCAGGAGGTCACCCATCCTAGTACTACTCCTGCCCAAGCACGCTTAACTGCGGAGTTCTGATGGGATCCGGTGCTTTAGTGCTGGTATGATCGCATCCGATAGTTTAGGAGCGATGGCGGTACTTAAGGGCGAAACTGACATAGCATATTTTTTATATTGAAATTAAATATATCATTAGATAAAATGAAAAAATGAAAAAAAAAAAAAAAAATAATAGATAGACGGTGGCTAAAAAAATCCAGAATAATTGATCTAAATTATTTTCCTCGATTTTTCGATATTTTGTAAGGGGAAGAAAATTAATAAATAAGAAAAGGAAAATGAAAAAGGGATGCAACACAGGGACTTCCCAGGAGGTCACCCATCCTAGTACTACTCCTGCCCAAGCACGCTTAACTGATGGGATCCGGTGCTTTAGTGCTGGTATGATCGCATCCGATAGTTTAGGAGCGATGGCGGTACTTAAGGGCGAAACTGACATAGCATATTTTTTATATTGAAATTAAATATATCATTAGATAAAATGAAAAAATGAAAAAAAAAAAAAAAAAAAATAGATAGACGGTGGCCAAAAAAATCCAGAATAATTGATCTAAATTATTTTCCTCGGTTTTTCGATATTTTGTAAGGGGAAGAAAATTAATAAATAAGAAAAGGAAAATGAAAAAGGGATGCAACACAGGGACTTCCCAGGAGGTCACCCATCCTAGTACTACTCCTGCCCAAGCACGCTTAACTGCGGAGTTCTGATGGGATCCGGTGCTTTAGTGCTGGTATGATCGCATCCGATAGTTTAGGAGCGATGGCGGTACTTAAGGGCGAAACTGACATAGCATATTTTTTATATTGAAATTAAATATATCATTAGATAAAATGAAAAAATGAAAAAAAAAAAAAATAATAGATAGACGGTGGCTAAAAAAATCCAGAATAATTGATCTAAATTATTTTCCTCGGTTTTTCGATATTTTGTAAGGGGAAGAAAATTAATAAATAAGAAAAGGAAAATGAAAAAGGGATGCAACACAGGGACTTCCCAGGAGGTCACCCATCCTAGTACTACTCCTGCCCAAGCACGCTTAACTGATGGGATCCGGTGCTTTAGTGCTGGTATGATCGCATCCGATAGTTTAGGAGCGATGGCGGTACTTAAGGGCGAAACTGACATAGCATATTTTTTATATTGAAATTAAATATATCATTAGATAAAATGAAAAAATGAAAAAAAAAAAAAAAAAAAAAATAGATAGACGGTGGCCAAAAAAATCCAGAATAATTGATCTAAATTATTTTCCTCGGTTTTTCGATATTTTGTAAGGGGAAGAAAATTAATAAATAAGAAAAGGAAAATGAAAAAGGGATGCAACACAGGGACTTCCCAGGAGGTCACCCATCCTAGTACTACTCCTGCCCAAGCACGCTTAACTGCGGAGTTCTGATGGTATCCGGTGCTTTAGTGCTGGTATGATCGCATCCGATAGTTTAGGAGCGATGGCGGTACTTAAGGGCGAAACTGACATAGCATATTTTTTATATTGAAATTAAATATATCATTAGATAAAATGAAAAAATGAAAAAAAAAAAAAAAAATAATAGATAGACGGTGGCTAAAAAAATCCAGAATAATTGATCTAAATTATTTTCCTCGGTTTTTCGATATTTTGTAAGGGGAAGAAAATTAATAAATAAGAAAAGGAAAATGAAAAAGGGATGCAACACAGGGACTTCCCAGGAGGTCACCCATCCTAGTACTACTCCTGCCCAAGCACGCTTAACTGATGGGATCCGGTGCTTTAGTGCTGGTATGATCGCATCCGATAGTTTAGGAGCGATGGCGGTACTTAAGGGCGAAACTGACATAGCATATTTTTTATATTGAAATTAAATATATCATTAGATAAAATGAAAAAATGAAAAAAAAAAAAAAAAAAAAAATAGATAGACGGTGGCCAAAAAAATCCAGAATAATTGATCTAAATTATTTTCCTCGGTTTTTCGATATTTTGTAAGGGGAAGAAAATTAATAAATAAGAAAAGGAAAATGAAAAAGGGATGCAACACAGGGACTTCCCAGGAGGTCACCCATCCTAGTACTACTCCTGCCCAAGCACGCTTAACTGCGGAGTTCTGATGGGATCCGGTGCTTTAGTGCTGGTATGATCGCATCCGATAGTTTAGGAGCGATGGCGGTACTTAAGGGCGAAACTGACATAGCATATTTTTTATATTGAAATTAAATATATCATTAGATAAAATGAAAAAATGAAAAAAAAAAAAAAAATAATAGATAGACGGTGGCTAAAAAAATCCAGAATAATTGATCTAAATTATTTTCCTCGGTTTTTCGATATTTTGTAAGGGGAAGAAAATTAATAAATAAGAAAAGGAAAATGAAAAAGGGATGCAACACAGGGACTTCCCAGGAGGTCACCCATCCTAGTACTACTCCTGCCCAAGCACGCTTAACTGATGGGATCCGGTGCTTTAGTGCTGGTATGATCGCATCCGATAGTTTAGGAGCGATGGCGGTACTTAAGGGCGAAACTGACATAGCATATTTTTTATATTGAAATTAAATATATCATTAGATAAAATGAAAAAATGAAAAAAAAAAAAAAAAAAAAATAGATAGACGGTGGCCAAAAAAATCCAGAATAATTGATCTAAATTATTTTCCTCGGTTTTTCGATATTTTGTAAGGGGAAGAAAATTAATAAATAAGAAAAGGAAAATGAAAAAGGGATGCAACACAGGGACTTCCCAGGAGGTCACCCATCCTAGTACTACTCCTGCCCAAGCACGCTTAACTGCGGAGTTCTGATGGGATCCGGTGCTTTAGTGCTGGTATGATCGCATCCGATAGTTTAGGAGCGATGGCGGTACTTAAGGGCGAAACTGACATAGCATATTTTTTATATTGAAATTAAATATATCATTAGATAAAATGAAAAAATGAAAAAAAAAAAAATAATAGATAGACGGTGGCTAAAAAAATCCAGAATAATTGATCTAAATTATTTTCCTCGGTTTTTCGATATTTTGTAAGGGGAAGAAAATTAATAAATAAGAAAAGGAAAATGAAAAAGGGATGCAACACAGGGACTTCCCAGGAGGTCACCCATCCTAGTACTACTCCTGCCCAAGCACGCTTAACTGATGGGATCCGGTGCTTTAGTGCTGGTATGATCGCATCCGATAGTTTAGGAGCGATGGCGGTACTTAAGGGCGAAACTGACATAGCATATTTTTTATATTGAAATTAAATATATCATTAGATAAAATGAAAAAATGAAAAAAAAAAAAAAAAAAAATAGATAGACGGTGGCCAAAAAAATCCAGAATAATTGATCTAAATTATTTTCCTCGGTTTTTCGATATTTTGTAAGGGGAAGAAAATTAATAAATAAGAAAAGGAAAATGAAAAAGGGATGCAACACAGGGACTTCCCAGGAGGTCACCCATCCTAGTACTACTCCTGCCCAAGCACGCTTAACTGATGGGATCCGGTGCTTTAGTGCTGGTATGATCGCATCCGATAGTTTAGGAGCGATGGCGGTACTTAAGGGCGAAACTGACATAGCATATTTTTTATATTGAAATTAAATATATCATTAGATAAAATGAAAAAATGAAAAAAAAAAAAATAATAGATAGACGGTGGCTAAAAAAATCCAGAATAATTGATCTAAATTATTTTCCTCGGTTTTTCGATATTTTGTAAGGGGAAGAAAATTAATAAATAAGAAAAGGAAAATGAAAAAGGGATGCAACACAGGGACTTCCCAGGAGGTCACCCATCCTAGTACTACTCCTGCCCAAGCACGCTTAACTGATGGGATCCGGTGCTTTAGTGCTGGTATGATCGCATCCGATAGTTTAGGAGCGATGGCGGTACTTAAGGGCGAAACTGACATAGCATATTTTTTATATTGAAATTAAATATATCATTAGATAAAATGAAAAAATGAAAAAAAAAAAAAAAAAAAAATAGATAGACGGTGGCCAAAAAAATCCAGAATAATTGATCTAAATTATTTTCCTCGGTTTTTCGATATTTTGTAAGGGGAAGAAAATTAATAAATAAGAAAAGGAAAATGAAAAAGGGATGCAACACAGGGACTTCCCAGGAGGTCACCCATCCTAGTACTACTCCTGCCCAAGCACGCTTAACTGCGGAGTTCTGATGAGATCCGGTGCTTTAGTGCTGGTATGATCGCATCCGATAGTTTAGGAGCGATGGCGGTACTTAAGGGCGAAACTGACATAGCATATTTTTTATATTGAAATTAAATATATCATTAGATAAAATGAAAAAATGAAAAAAAAAAAAAAATAATAGATAGACGGTGGCTAAAAAAATCCAGAATAATTGATCTAAATTATTTTCCTCGGTTTTTCGATATTTTGTAAGGGGAAGAAAATTAATAAATAAGAAAAAGGAAAATGAAAAAGGGATGCAACACAGGGACTTCCCAGGAGGTCACCCATCCTAGTACTACTCCTGCCCAAGCACGCTTAACTGATGGGATCCGGTGCTTTAGTGCTGGTATGATCGCATCCGATAGTTTAGGAGCGATGGCGGTACTTAAGGGCGAAACTGACATCATATTTTTTATATTGAAATTAAATATATCATTAGATAAAATGAAAAAATGAAAAAAAAAAAAAAAAAAAAATAGATAGACGGTGGCCAAAAAAATCCAGAATAATTGATCTAAATTATTTTCCTCGGTTTTTCGATATTTTGTAAGGGGAAGAAAATTAATAAATAAGAAAAGGAAAATGAAAAAGGGATGCAACACAGGGACTTCCCAGGAGGTCACCCATCCTAGTACTACTCCTGCCCAAGCACGCTTAACTGCGGAGTTCTGATGGGATCCGGTGCTTTAGTGCTGGTATGATCGCATCCAATAGTTTAGGAGCGATGGCGGTACTTAAGGGCGAAACTGACATAGCATATTTTTTATATTGAAATTAAATATATCATTAGATAAAATGAAAAAATGAAAAAAAAAAAAAAAATAATAGATAGACGGTGGCTAAAAAAATCCAGAATAATTGATCTAAATTATTTTCCTCGGTTTTTCGATATTTTGTAAGGGGAAGAAAATTAATAAATAAGAAAAGGAAAATGAAAAAGGGATGCAACACAGGGACTTCCCAGGAGGTCACCCATCCTAGTACTACTCCTGCCCAAGCACGCTTAACTGATGGGATCCGGTGCTTTAGTGCTGGTATGATCGCATCCGATAGTTTAGGAGCGATGGCGGTACTTAAGGGCGAAACTGACATAGCATATTTTTTATATTGAAATTAAATATATCATTAGATAAAATGAAAAAATGAAAAAAAAAAAAAAAAAAATAGATAGACGGTGGCCAAAAAAATCCAGAATAATTGATCTAAATTATTTTCCTCGGTTTTTCGATATTTTGTAAGGGGAAGAAAATTAATAAATAAGAAAAGGAAAATGAAAAAGGGATGCAACACAGGGACTTCCCAGGAGTCACCCATCCTAGTACTACTCCTGCCCAAGCACGCTTAACTGCGGAGTTCTGATGGGATCCGGTGCTTTAGTGCTGGTATGATCGCATCCGATAGTTTAGGAGCGATGGCGGTACTTAAGGGCGAAACTGACATAGCATATTTTTTATATTGAAATTAAATATATCATTAGATAAAATGAAAAAATGAAAAAAAAAAAAAATAATAGATAGACGGTGGCTAAAAAAATCCAGAATAATTGATCTAAATTATTTTCCTCGGTTTTTCGATATTTTGTAAGGGGAAGAAAATTAATAAATAAGAAAAGGAAAATGAAAAAGGGATGCAACACAGGGACTTCCCAGGAGGTCACCCATCCTAGTACTACTCCTGCCCAAGCACGCTTAACTGATGGGATCCGGTGCTTTAGTGCTGGTATGATCGCATCCGATAGTTTAGGAGCAATGGCGGTACTTAAGGGCGAAACTGACATAGCATATTTTTTATATTGAAATTAAATATATCATTAGATAAAATGAAAAAATGAAAAAAAAAAAAAAAAAAAAATAGATAGACGGTGGCCAAAAAAATCCAGAATAATTGATCTAAATTATTTTCCTCGGTTTTTCGATATTTTGTAAGGGGAAGAAAATTAATAAATAAGAAAAGGAAAATGAAAAAGGGATGCAACACAGGGACTTCCCAGGAGGTCACCCATCCTAGTACTACTCCTGCCCAAGCACGCTTAACTGCGGAGTTCTGATGGGATCCGGTGCTTTAGTGCTGGTATGATCGCATCCGATAGTTTAGGAGCGATGGCGGTACTTAAGGGCGAAACTGACATAGCATATTTTTTATATTGAAATTAAATATATCATTAGATAAAATGAAAAAATGAAAAAAAAAAAAAAATAATAGATAGACGGTGGCTAAAAAAATCCAGAATAATTGATCTAAATTATTTTCCTCGGTTTTTCGATATTTTGTAAGGGGAAGAAAATTAATAAATAAGAAAAGGAAAATGAAAAAGGGATGCAACACAGGGACTTCCCAGGAGGTCACCCATCCTAGTACTACTCCTGCCCAAGCACGCTTAACTGATGGGATCCGGTGCTTTAGTGCTGGTATGATCGCATCCGATAGTTTAGGAGCGATGGCGGTACTTAAGGGCGAAACTGACATAGCATATTTTTTATATTGAAATTAAATATATCATTAGATAAAATGAAAAAATGAAAAAAAAAAAAAAAAAAAATAGATAGACGGTGGCCAAAAAAATCCAGAATAATTGATCTAAATTATTTTCCTCGGTTTTTCGATATTTTGTAAGGGGAAGAAAATTAATAAATAAGAAAAGGAAAATGAAAAAGGGATGCAACACAGGGACTTCCCAGGAGGTCACCCATCCTAGTACTACTCCTGCCCAAGCACGCTTAACTGCGGAGTTCTGATGGGATCCGGTGCTTTAGTGCTGGTATGATCGCATCCGATAGTTTAGGAGCGATGGCGGTACTTAAGGGCGAAACTGACATAGCATATTTTTTATATTGAAATTAAATATATCATTAGATAAAATGAAAAAAATGAAAAAAAAAAAAAATAATAGATAGACGGTGGCTAAAAAAATCCAGAATAATTGATCTAAATTATTTTCCTCGGTTTTTCGATATTTTGTAAGGGGAAGAAAATTAATAAATAAGAAAAGGAAAATGAAAAAGGGATGCAACACAGGGACTTCCCAGGAGGTCACCCATCCTAGTACTACTCCTGCCCAAGCACGCTTAACTGATGGGATCCGGTGCTTTAGTGCTGGTATGATCGCATCCGATAGTTTAGGAGCGATGGCGGTACTTAAGGGCGAAACTGACATAGCATATTTTTTATATTGAAATTAAATATATCATTAGATAAAATGAAAAAATGAAAAAAAAAAAAAAAAAAAATAGATAGACGGTGGCCAAAAAAATCCAGAATAATTGATCTAAATTATTTTCCTCGGTTTTTCGATATTTTGTAAGGGGAAGAAAATTAATAAATAAGAAAAGGAAAATGAAAAAGGGATGCAACACAGGGACTTCCCAGGAGGTCACCCATCCTAGTACTACTCCTGCCCAAGCACGCTTAACTGCGGAGTTCTGATGAGATCCGGTGCTTTAGTGCTGGTATGATCGCATCCGATAGTTTAGGAGCGATGGCGGTACTTAAGGGCGAAACTGACATAGCATATTTTTTATATTGAAATTAAATATATCATTAGATAAAATGAAAAAATGAAAAAAAAAAAAAAATAATAGATAGACGGTGGCTAAAAAAATCCAGAATAATTGATCTAAATTATTTTCCTCGGTTTTTCGATATTTTGTAAGGGGAAGAAAATTAATAAATAAGAAAAAGGAAAATGAAAAAGGGATGCAACACAGGGACTTCCCAGGAGGTCACCCATCCTAGTACTACTCCTGCCCAAGCACGCTTAACTGATGGGATCCGGTGCTTTAGTGCTGGTATGATCGCATCCGATAGTTTAGGAGCGATGGATTAAATATATCATTAGATAAAATGAAAAAATGAAAAAAAAAAAAAAAAAAAATAGATAGACGGTGGCCAAAAAAATCCAGAATAATTGATCTAAATTATTTTCCTCGGTTTTTCGATATTTTGTAAGGGGAAGAAAATTAATAAATAAGAAAAGGAAAATGAAAAAGGGATGCAACACAGGGACTTCCCAGGAGGTCACCCATCCTAGTACTACTCCTGCCCAAGCACGCTTAACTGCGGAGTTCTGATGGGATCCGGTGCTTTAGTGCTGGTATGATCGCATCCAATAGTTTAGGAGCGATGGCGGTACTTAAGGGCGAAACTGACATAGCATATTTTTTATATTGAAATTAAATATATCATTAGATAAAATGAAAAAATGAAAAAAAAAAAAAAAATAATAGATAGACGGTGGCTAAAAAAATCCAGAATAATTGATCTAAATTATTTTCCTCGGTTTTTCGATATTTTGTAAGGGGAAGAAAATTAATAAATAAGAAAAGGAAAATGAAAAAGGGATGCAACACAGGGACTTCCCAGGAGGTCACCCATCCTAGTACTACTCCTGCCCAAGCACGCTTAACTGATGGGATCCGGTGCTTTAGTGCTGGTATGATCGCATCCGATAGTTTAGGAGCGATGGCGGTACTTAAGGGCGAAACTGACATAGCATATTTTTTATATTGAAATTAAATATATCATTAGATAAAATGAAAAAATGAAAAAAAAAAAAAAAAAATAGATAGACGGTGGCCAAAAAAATCCAGAATAATTGATCTAAATTATTTTCCTCGGTTTTTCGATATTTTGTAAGGGGAAGAAAATTAATAAATAAGAAAAGGAAAATGAAAAAGGGATGCAACACAGGGACTTCCCAGGAGTCACCCATCCTAGTACTACTCCTGCCCAAGCACGCTTAACTGCGGAGTTCTGATGGGATCCGGTGCTTTAGTGCTGGTATGATCGCATCCGATAGTTTAGGAGCGATGGCGGTACTTAAGGGCGAAACTGACATAGCATATTTTTTATATTGAAATTAAATATATCATTAGATAAAATGAAAAAATGAAAAAAAAAAAAAAATAATAGATAGACGGTGGCTAAAAAAATCCAGAATAATTGATCTAAATTATTTTCCTCGGTTTTTCGATATTTTGTAAGGGGAAGAAAATTAATAAATAAGAAAAGGAAAATGAAAAAGGGATGCAACACAGGGACTTCCCAGGAGGTCACCCATCCTAGTACTACTCCTGCCCAAGCACGCTTAACTGATGGGATCCGGTGCTTTAGTGCTGGTATGATCGCATCCGATAGTTTAGGAGCAATGGCGGTACTTAAGGGCGAAACTGACATAGCATATTTTTTATATTGAAATTAAATATATCATTAGATAAAATGAAAAAATGAAAAAAAAAAAAAAAAAAAAATAGATAGACGGTGGCCAAAAAAATCCAGAATAATTGATCTAAATTATTTTCCTCGGTTTTTCGATATTTTGTAAGGGGAAGAAAATTAATAAATAAGAAAAGGAAAATGAAAAAGGGATGCAACACAGGGACTTCCCAGGAGGTCACCCATCCTAGTACTACTCCTGCCCAAGCACGCTTAACTGCGGAGTTCTGATGGGATCCGGTGCTTTAGTGCTGGTATGATCGCATCCGATAGTTTAGGAGCGATGGCGGTACTTAAGGGCGAAACTGACATAGCATATTTTTTATATTGAAATTAAATATATCATTAGATAAAATGAAAAAATGAAAAAAAAAAAAAAATAATAGATAGACGGTGGCTAAAAAAATCCAGAATAATTGATCTAAATTATTTTCCTCGGTTTTTCGATATTTTGTAAGGGGAAGAAAATTAATAAATAAGAAAAGGAAAATGAAAAAGGGATGCAACACAGGGACTTCCCAGGAGGTCACCCATCCTAGTACTACTCCTGCCCAAGCACGCTTAACTGATGGGATCCGGTGCTTTAGTGCTGGTATGATCGCATCCGATAGTTTAGGAGCGATGGCGGTACTTAAGGGCGAAACTGACATAGCATATTTTTTATATTGAAATTAAATATATCATTAGATAAAATGAAAAAATGAAAAAAAAAAAAAAAAAAAAATAGATAGACGGTGGCCAAAAAAATCCAGAATAATTGATCTAAATTATTTTCCTCGGTTTTTCGATATTTTGTAAGGGGAAGAAAATTAATAAATAAGAAAAGGAAAATGAAAAAGGGATGCAACACAGGGACTTCCCAGGAGGTCACCCATCCTAGTACTACTCCTGCCCAAGCACGCTTAACTGCGGAGTTCTGATGGGATCCGGTGCTTTAGTGCTGGTATGATCGCATCCGATAGTTTAGGAGCGATGGCGGTACTTAAGGGCGAAACTGACATAGCATATTTTTTATATTGAAATTAAATATATCATTAGATAAAATGAAAAAATGAAAAAAAAAAAAAAAATAATAGATAGACGGTGGCTAAAAAAATCCAGAATAATTGATCTAAATTATTTTCCTCGGTTTTTCGATATTTTGTAAGGGGAAGAAAATTAATAAATAAGAAAAGGAAAATGAAAAAGGGATGCAACACAGGGACTTCCCAGGAGGTCACCCATCCTAGTACTACTCCTGCCCAAGCACGCTTAACTGATGGGATCCGGTGCTTTAGTGCTGGTATGATCGCATCCGATAGTTTAGGAGCGATGGCGGTACTTAAGGGCGAAACTGACATAGCATATTTTTTATATTGAAATTAAATATATCATTAGATAAAATGAAAAAATGAAAAAAAAAAAAAAAAAAAAATAGATAGACGGTGGCCAAAAAAATCCAGAATAATTGATCTAAATTATTTTCCTCGGTTTTTCGATATTTTGTAAGGGGAAGAAAATTAATAAATAAGAAAAGGAAAATGAAAAAGGGATGCAACACAGGGACTTCCCAGGAGTCACCCATCCTAGTACTACTCCTGCCCAAGCACGCTTAACTGCGGAGTTCTGATGGGATCCGGTGCTTTAGTGCTGGTATGATCGCATCCGATAGTTTAGGAGCGATGGCGGTACTTAAGGGCGAAACTGACATAGCATATTTTTTATATTGAAATTAAATATATCATTAGATAAAATGAAAAAATGAAAAAAAAAAAAAATAATAGATAGACGGTGGCTAAAAAAATCCAGAATAATTGATCTAAATTATTTTCCTCGGTTTTTGGATATTTTGTAAGGGGAAGAAAATTAATAAATAAGAAAAGGAAAATGAAAAAGGGATGCAACACAGGGACTTCCCAGGAGGTCACCCATCCTAGTACTACTCCTGCCCAAGCACGCTTAACTGATGGGATCCGGTGCTTTAGTGCTGGTATGATCGCATCCGATAGTTTAGGAGCGATGGCGGTACTTAAGGGCGAAACTGACATAGCATATTTTTTATATTGAAATTAAATATATCATTAGATAAAATGAAAAAATGAAAAAAAAAAAAAAAAAAAAAAATAGATAGACGGTGGCCAAAAAAATCCAGAATAATTGATCTAAATTATTTTCCTCGGTTTTTCGATATTTTGTAAGGGGAAGAAAATTAATAAATAAGAAAAGGAAAATGAAAAAGGGATGCAACACAGGGACTTCCCAGGAGGTCACCCATCCTAGTACTACTCCTGCCCAAGCACGCTTAACTGCGGAGTTCTGATGGGATCCGGTGCTTTAGTGCTGGTATGATCGCATCCGATAGTTTAGGAGCGATGGCGGTACTTAAGGGCGAAACTGACATAGCATATTTTTTATATTGAAATTAAATATATCATTAGATAAAATGAAAAAATGAAAAAAAAAAAAAAATAATAGATAGACGGTGGCTAAAAAAATCCAGAATAATTGATCTAAATTATTTTCCTCGGTTTTTCGATATTTTGTAAGGGGAAGAAAATTAATAAATAAGAAAAGGAAAATGAAAAAGGGATGCAACACAGGGACTTCCCAGGAGGTCACCCATCCTAGTACTACTCCTGCCCAAGCACGCTTAACTGATGGGATCCGGTGCTTTAGTGCTGGTATGATCGCATCCGATAGTTTAGGAGCGATGGCGGTACTTAAGGGCGAAACTGACATAGCATATTTTTTATATTGAAATTAAATATATCATTAGATAAAATGAAAAAATGAAAAAAAAAAAAAAAAAAAAAAATAGATAGACGGTGGCCAAAAAAATCCAGAATAATTGATCTAAATTATTTTCCTCGGTTTTTCGATATTTTGTAAGGGGAAGAAAATTAATAAATAAGAAAAGGAAAATGAAAAAGGGATGCAACACAGGGACTTCCCAGGAGGTCACCCATCCTAGTACTACTCCTGCCCAAGCACGCTTAACTGCGGAGTTCTGATGGGATCCGGTGCTTTAGTGCTGGTATGATCGCATCCAATAGTTTAGGAGCGATGGCGGTACTTAAGGGCGAAACTGACATAGCATATTTTTTATATTGAAATTAAATATATCATTAGATAAAATGAAAAAATGAAAAAAAAAAAAAAAATAATAGATAGACGGTGGCTAAAAAAATCCAGAATAATTGATCTAAATTATTTTCCTCGGTTTTTCGATATTTTGTAAGGGGAAGAAAATTAATAAATAAGAAAAGGAAAATGAAAAAGGGATGCAACACAGGGACTTCCCAGGAGGTCACCCATCCTAGTACTACTCCTGCCCAAGCACGCTTAACTGATGGGATCCGGTGCTTTAGTGCTGGTATGATCGCATCCGATAGTTTAGGAGCGATGGCGGTACTTAAGGGCGAAACTGACATAGCATATTTTTTATATTGAAATTAAATATATCATTAGATAAAATGAAAAAATGAAAAAAAAAAAAAAAAAATAGATAGACGGTGGCCAAAAAAATCCAGAATAATTGATCTAAATTATTTTCCTCGGTTTTTCGATATTTTGTAAGGGGAAGAAAATTAATAAATAAGAAAAGGAAAATGAAAAAGGGATGCAACACAGGGACTTCCCAGGAGGTCACCCATCCTAGTACTACTCCTGCCCAAGCACGCTTAACTGCGGAGTTCTGATGGGATCCGGTGCTTTAGTGCTGGTATGATCGCATCCGATAGTTTAGGAGCGATGGCGGTACTTAAGGGCGAAACTGACATAGCATATTTTTTATATTGAAATTAAATATATCATTAGATAAAATGAAAAAATGAAAAAAAAAAAAAAAATAATAGATAGACGGTGGCTAAAAAAATCCAGAATAATTGATCTAAATTATTTTCCTCGGTTTTTCGATATTTTGTAAGGGGAAAAAAATTAATAAATAAGAAAAGGAAAATGAAAAAGGGATGCAACACAGGGACTTCCCAGGAGGTCACCCATCCTAGTACTACTCCTGCCCAAGCACGCTTAACTGATGGGATCCGGTGCTTTAGTGCTGGTATGATCGCATCCGATAGTTTAGGAGCGATGGCGGTACTTAAGGGCGAAACTGACATAGCATATTTTTTATATTGAAATTAAATATATCATTAGATAAAATGAAAAAATGAAAAAAAAAAAAAAAAAAAATAGATAGACGGTGGCCAAAAAAATCCAGAATAATTGATCTAAATTATTTTCCTCGGTTTTTCGATATTTTGTAAGGGGAAGAAAATTAATAAATAAGAAAAGGAAAATGAAAAAGGGATGCAACACAGGGACTTCCCAGGAGGTCACCCATCCTAGTACTACTCCTGCCCAAGCACGCTTAACTGCGGAGTTCTGATGGGATCCGGTGCTTTAGTGCTGGTATGATCGCATCCGATAGTTTAGGAGCGATGGCGGTACTTAAGGGCGAAACTGACATAGCATATTTTTTATATTGAAATTAAATATATCATTAGATAAAATGAAAAAATGAAAAAAAAAAAAAAATAATAGATAGACGGTGGCTAAAAAAATCCAGAATAATTGATCTAAATTATTTTCCTCGGTTTTTCGATATTTTGTAAGGGGAAGAAAATTAATAAATAAGAAAAGGAAAATGAAAAAGGGATGCAACACAGGGACTTCCCAGGAGGTCACCCATCCTAGTACTACTCCTGCCCAAGCACGCTTAACTGATGGGATCCGGTGCTTTAGGGCTGGTATGATCGCATCCGATAGTTTAGGAGCGATGGCGGTACTTAAGGGCGAAACTGACATAGCATATTTTTTATATTGAAATTAAATATATCATTAGATAAAATGAAAAAATGAAAAAAAAAAAAAAAAAAAAATAGATAGACGGTGGCCAAAAAAATCCAGAATAATTGATCTAAATTATTTTCCTCGGTTTTTCGATATTTTGTAAGGGGAAGAAAATTAATAAATAAGAAAAGGAAAATGAAAAAGGGATGCAACACAGGGACTTCCCAGGAGGTCACCCATCCTAGTACTACTCCTGCCCAAGCACGCTTAACTGCGGAGTTCTGATGGGATCCGGTGCTTTAGTGCTGGTATGATCGCATCCGATAGTTTAGGAGCGATGGCGGTACTTAAGGGCGAAACTGACATAGCATATTTTTTATATTGAAATTAAATATATCATTAGATAAAATGAAAAAATGAAAAAAAAAAAAAATAATAGATAGACGGTGGCTAAAAAAATCCAGAATAATTGATCTAAATTATTTTCCTCGGTTTTTCGATATTTTGTAAGGGGAAGAAAATTAATAAATAAGAAAAGGAAAATGAAAAAGGGATGCAACACAGGGACTTCCCAGGAGGTCACCCATCCTAGTACTACTCCTGCCCAAGCACGCTTAACTGATGGGATCCGGTGCTTTAGTGCTGGTATGATCGCATCCGATAGTTTAGGAGCGATGGCGGTACTTAAGGGCGAAACTGACATAGCATATTTTTTATATTGAAATTAAATATATCATTAGATAAAATGAAAAAATGAAAAAAAAAAAAAAAAAAAAATAGATAGACGGTGGCCAAAAAAATCCAGAATAATTGATCTAAATTATTTTCCTCGGTTTTTCGATATTTTGTAAGGGGAAGAAAATTAATAAATAAGAAAAGGAAAATGAAAAAGGGATGCAACACAGGGACTTCCCAGGAGGTCACCCATCCTAGTACTACTCCTGCCCAAGCACGCTTAACTGCGGAGTTCTGATGGGATCCGGTGCTTTAGTGCTGGTATGATCGCATCCGATAGTTTAGGAGCGATGGCGGTACTTAAGGGCGAAACTGACATAGCATATTTTTTATATTGAAATTAAATATATCATTAGATAAAATGAAAAAATGAAAAAAAAAAAAATAATAGATAGACGGTGGCTAAAAAAATCCAGAATAATTGATCTAAATTATTTTCCTCGGTTTTTCGATATTTTGTAAAGGGAAGAAAATTAATAAATAAGAAAAGGAAAATGAAAAAGGGATGCAACACAGGGACTTCCCAGGAGGTCACCCATCCTAGTACTACTCCTGCCCAAGCACGCTTAACTGATGGGATCCGGTGCTTTAGTGCTGGTATGATCGCATCCGATAGTTTAGGAGCGATGGCGGTACTTAAGGGCGAAACTGACATAGCATATTTTTTATATTGAAATTAAATATATCATTAGATAAAATGAAAAAATAAAAAAAAAAAAAAAAAAAAAAAAATAGATAGACGGTGGCCAAAAAAATCCAGAATAATTGATCTAAATTATTTTCCTCGGTTTTTCGATATTTTGTAAGGGGAAGAAAATTAATAAATAAGAAAAGGAAAATGAAAAAGGGATGCAACACAGGGACTTCCCAGGAGGTCACCCATCCTAGTACTACTCCTGCCCAAGCACGCTTAACTGCGGAGTTCTGATGGGATCCGGTGCTTTAGTGCTGGTATGATCGCATCCGATAGTTTAGGAGCGATGGCGGTACTTAAGGGCGAAACTGACATAGCATATTTTTTATATTGAAATTAAATATATCATTAGATAAAATGAAAAAATGAAAAAAAAAAAAAATAATAGATAGACGGTGGCTAAAAAAATCCAGAATAATTGATCTAAATTATTTTCCTCGGTTTTTCGATATTTTGTAAGGGGAAGAAAATTAATAAATAAGAAAAGGAAAATGAAAAAGGGATGCAACACAGGGACTTCCCAGGAGGTCACCCATCCTAGTACTACTCCTGCCCAAGCACGCTTAACTGATGGGATCCGGTGCTTTAGTGCTGGTATGATCGCATCCGATAGTTTAGGAGCGATGGCGGTACTTAAGGGCGAAACTGACATAGCATATTTTTTATATTGAAATTAAATATATCATTAGATAAAATGAAAAAATGAAAAAAAAAAAAAAAAAAAAATAGATAGACGGTGGCCAAAAAAATCCAGAATAATTGATCTAAATTATTTTCCTCGGTTTTTCGATATTTTGTAAGGGGAAGAAAATTAATAAATAAGAAAAAGAAAATGAAAAAGGGATGCAACACAGGGACTTCCCAGGAGGTCACCCATCCTAGTACTACTCCTGCCCAAGCACGCTTAACTGCGGAGTTCTGATGGGATCCGGTGCTTTAGTGCTGGTATGATCGCATCCGATAGTTTAGGAGCGATGGCGGTACTTAAGGGCGAAACTGACATAACATATTTTTTATATTGAAATTAAATATATCATTAGATAAAATGAAAAAATGAAAAAAAAAAAAAAATAATAGATAGACGGTGGCTAAAAAAATCCAGAATAATTGATCTAAATTATTTTCCTCGGTTTTTCGATATTTTGTAAGGGGAAGAAAATTAATAAATAAGAAAAGGAAAATGAAAAAGGGATGCAACACAGGGACTTCCCAGGAGGTCACCCATCCTAGTACTACTCCTGCCCAAGCACGCTTAACTGATGGGATCCGGTGCTTTAGTGCTGGTATGATCGCATCCGATAGTTTAGGAGCGATGGCGGTACTTAAGGGCGAAACTGACATAGCATATTTTTTATATTGAAATTAAATATATCATTAGATAAAATGAAAAAATGAAAAAAAAAAAAAAAAAAAATAGATAGACGGTGGCCAAAAAAATCCAGAATAATTGATCTAAATTATTTTCCTCGGTTTTTCGATATTTTGTAAGGGGAAGAAAATTAATAAATAAGAAAAGGAAAATGAAAAAGGGATGCAACACAGGGACTTCCCAGGAGGTCACCCATCCTAGTACTACTCCTGCCCAAGCACGCTTAACTGCGGAGTTCTGATGGGATCCGGTGCTTTAGTGCTGGTATGATCGCATCCGATAGTTTAGGAGCGATGGCGGTACTTAAGGGCGAAACTGACATAGCATATTTTTTATATTGAAATTAAATATATCATTAGATAAAATGAAAAAATGAAAAAAAAAAAAAATAATAGATAGACGGTGGCTAAAAAAATCCAGAATAATTGATCTAAATTATTTTCCTCGGTTTTTCGATATTTTGTAAGGGGAAGAAAATTAATAAATAAGAAAAAGAAAATGAAAAAGGGATGCAACACAGGGACTTCCCAGGAGGTCACCCATCCTAGTACTACTCCTGCCCAAGCACGCTTAACTGATGGGATCCGGTGCTTTAGTGCTGGTATGATCGCATCCGATAGTTTAGGAGCGATGGCGGTACTTAAGGGCGAAACTGACATAGCATATTTTTTATATTGAAATTAAATATATCATTAGATAAAATGAAAAAATGAAAAAAAAAAAAAAAAAAAAAAATAGATAGACGGTGGCCAAAAAAATCCAGAATAATTGATCTAAATTATTTTCCTCGGTTTTTCGATATTTTGTAAGGGGAAGAAAATTAATAAATAAGAAAAGGAAAATGAAAAAGGGATGCAACACAGGGACTTCCCAGGAGGTCACCCATCCTAGTACTACTCCTGCCCAAGCACGCTTAACTGCGGAGTTCTGATGGGATCCGGTGCTTTAGTGCTGGTATGATCGCATCCGATAGTTTAGGAGCGATGGCGGTACTTAAGGGCGAAACTGACATAGCATATTTTTTATATTGAAATTAAATATATCATTAGATAAAATGAAAAAATGAAAAAAAAAAAAAATAATAGATAGACGGTGGCTAAAAAAATCCAGAATAATTGATCTAAATTATTTTCCTCGGTTTTTCGATATTTTGTAAGGGGAAGAAAATTAATAAATAAGAAAAGGAAAATGAAAAAGGGATGCAACACAGGGACTTCCCAGGAGGTCACCCATCCTAGTACTACTCCTGCCCAAGCACGCTTAACTGATGGGATCCGGTGCTTTAGTGCTGGTATGATCGCATCCGATAGTTTAGGAGCGATGGCGGTACTTAAGGGCGAAACTGACATAGCATATTTTTTATATTGAAATTAAATATATCATTAGATAAAATGAAAAAATGAAAAAAAAAAAAAAAAAAAAAAAATAGATAGACGGTGGCCAAAAAAATCCAGAATAATTGATCTAAATTATTTTCCTCGGTTTTTCGATATTTTGTAAGGGGAAGAAAATTAATAAATAAGAAAAGGAAAATGAAAAAGGGATGCAACACAGGGACTTCCCAGGAGGTCACCCATCCTAGTACTACTCCTGCCCAAGCACGCTTAACTGCGGAGTTCTGATGGGATCCGGTGCTTTAGTGCTGGTATGATCGCATCCGATAGTTTAGGAGCGATGGCGGTACTTAAGGGCGAAACTGACATAGCATATTTTTTATATTGAAATTAAATATATCATTAGATAAAATGAAAAAATGAAAAAAAAAAAAAAATAATAGATAGACGGTGGCTAAAAAAATCCAGAATAATTGATCTAAATTATTTTCCTCGGTTTTTCGATATTTTGTAAGGGGAAGAAAATTAATAAATAAGAAAAGGAAAATGAAAAAGGGATGCAACACAGGGACTTCCCAGGAGGTCACCCATCCTAGTACTACTCCTGCCCAAGCACGCTTAACTGATGGGATCCGGTGCTTTAGTGCTGGTATGATCGCATCCGATAGTTTAGGAGCGATGGCGGTACTTAAGGGCGAAACTGACATAGCATATTTTTTATATTGAAATTAAATATATCATTAGATAAAATGAAAAAATGAAAAAAAAAAAAAAAAAAAAAATAGATAGACGGTGGCCAAAAAAATCCAGAATAATTGATCTAAATTATTTTCCTCGGTTTTTCGATATTTTGTAAGGGGAAGAAAATTAATAAATAAGAAAAGGAAAATGAAAAAGGGATGCAACACAGGGACTTCCCAGGAGGTCACCCATCCTAGTACTACTCCTGCCCAAGCACGCTTAACTGCGGAGTTCTGATGGGATCCGGTGCTTTAGTGCTGGTATGATCGCATCCGATAGTTTAGGAGCGATGGCGGTACTTAAGGGCGAAACTGACATAGCATATTTTTTATATTGAAATTAAATATATCATTAGATAAAATGAAAAAATGAAAAAAAAAAAAAATAATAGATAGACGGTGGCTAAAAAAATCCAGAATAATTGATCTAAATTATTTTCCTCGGTTTTTCGATATTTTGTAAGGGGAAGAAAATTAATAAATAAGAAAAGGAAAATGAAAAAGGGATGCAACACAGGGACTTCCCAGGAGGTCACCCATCCTAGTACTACTCCTGCCCAAGCACGCTTAACTGATGGGATCCGGTGCTTTAGTGCTGGTATGATCGCATCCGATAGTTTAGGAGCGATGGCGGTACTTAAGGGCGAAACTGACATAGCATATTTTTTATATTGAAATTAAATATATCATTAGATAAAATGAAAAAATGAAAAAAAAAAAAAAAAAAAAATAGATAGACGGTGGCCAAAAAAATCCAGAATAATTGATCTAAATTATTTTCCTCGGTTTTTCGATATTTTGTAAGGGGAAGAAAATTAATAAATAAGAAAAGGAAAATGAAAAAGGGATGCAACACAGGGACTTCCCAGGAGGTCACCCATCCTAGTACTACTCCTGCCCAAGCACGCTTAACTGCGGAGTTCTGATGGGATCCGGTGCTTTAGTGCTGGTATGATCGCATCCGATAGTTTAGGAGCGATGGCGGTACTTAAGGGCGAAACTGACATAGCATATTTTTTATATTGAAATTAAATATATCATTAGATAAAATGAAAAAATGAAAAAAAAAAAAAATAATAGATAGACGGTGGCTAAAAAAATCCAGAATAATTGATCTAAATTATTTTCCTCGGTTTTTCGATATTTTGTAAGGGGAAGAAAATTAATAAATAAGAAAAGGAAAATGAAAAAGGGATGCAACACAGGGACTTCCCAGGAGGTCACCCATCCTAGTACTACTCCTGCCCAAGCACGCTTAACTGATGGGATCCGGTGCTTTAGTGCTGGTATGATCGCATCCGATAGTTTAGGAGCGATGGCGGTACTTAAGGGCGAAACTGACATAGCATATTTTTTATATTGAAATTAAATATATCATTAGATAAAATGAAAAAATGAAAAAAAAAAAAAAAAAAAAATAGATAGACGGTGGCCAAAAAAATCCAGAATAATTGATCTAAATTATTTTCCTCGGTTTTTCGATATTTTGTAAGGGGAAGAAAATTAATAAATAAGAAAAGGAAAATGAAAAAGGGATGCAACACAGGGACTTCCCAGGAGGTCACCCATCCTAGTACTACTCCTGCCCAAGCACGCTTAACTGCGGAGTTCTGATGGGATCCGGTGCTTTAGTGCTGGTATGATCGCATCCGATAGTTTAGGAGCGATGGCGGTACTTAAGGGCGAAACTGACATAGCATATTTTTTATATTGAAATTAAATATATCATTAGATAAAATGAAAAAATGAAAAAAAAAAAAAAATAATAGATAGACGGTGGCTAAAAAAATCCAGAATAATTGATCTAAATTATTTTCCTCGGTTTTTCGATATTTTGTAAGGGGAAGAAAATTAATAAATAAGAAAAGGAAAATGAAAAAGGGATGCAACACAGGGACTTCCCAGGAGGTCACCCATCCTAGTACTACTCCTGCCCAAGCACGCTTAACTGATGGGATCCGGTGCTTTAGTGCTGGTATGATCGCATCCGATAGTTTAGGAGCGATGGCGGTACTTAAGGGCGAAACTGACATAGCATATTTTTTATATTGAAATTAAATATATCATTAGATAAAATGAAAAAATGAAAAAAAAAAAAAAAAAAAATAGATAGACGGTGGCCAAAAAAATCCAGAATAATTGATCTAAATTATTTTCCTCGGTTTTTCGATATTTTGTAAGGGGAAGAAAATTAATAAATAAGAAAAGGAAAATGAAAAAGGGATCCAACACAGGGACTTCCCAGGAGGTCACCCATCCTAGTACTACTCCTGCCCAAGCACGCTTAACTGCGGTGTTCTGATGGGATCCGGTGCTTTAGTGCTGGTATGATCGCATCCGATAGTTTAGGAGCGATGGCGGTACTTAAGGGCGAAACTGACATAGCATATTTTTTATATTGAAATTAAATATATCATTAGATAAAATGAAAAAATGAAAAAAAAAAAAAAATAATAGATAGACGGTGGCTAAAAAAATCCAGAATAATTGATCTAAATTATTTTCCTCGGTTTTTCGATATTTTGTAAGGGGAAGAAAATTAATAAATAAGAAAAGGAAAATGAAAAAGGGATGCAACACAGGGACTTCCCAGGAGGTCACCCATCCTAGTACTACTCCTGCCCAAGCACGCTTAACTGATGGGATCCGGTGCTTTAGTGCTGGTATGATCGCATCCGATAGTTTAGGAGCGATGGCGGTACTTAAGGGCGAAACTGACATAGCATATTTTTTATATTGAAATTAAATATATCATTAGATAAAATGAAAAAATGAAAAAAAAAAAAAAAAAAAAAAATAGATAGACGGTGGCCAAAAAAATCCAGAATAATTGATCTAAATTATTTTCCTCGGTTTTTCGATATTTTGTAAGGGGAAGAAAATTAATAAATAAGAAAAGGAAAATGAAAAAGGGATGCAACACAGGGACTTCCCAGGAGGTCACCCATCCTAGTACTACTCCTGCCCAAGCACGCTTAACTGCGGAGTTCTGATGGGATCCGGTGCTTTAGTGCTGGTATGATCGCATCCGATAGTTTAGGAGCGATGGCGGTACTTAAGGGCGAAACTGACATAGCATATTTTTTATATTGAAATTAAATATATCATTAGATAAAATGAAAAAATGAAAAAAAAAAAAAATAATAGATAGACGGTGGCTAAAAAAATCCAGAATAATTGATCTAAATTATTTTCCTCGGTTTTTCGATATTTTGTAAGGGGAAGAAAATTAATAAATAAGAAAAGGAAAATGAAAAAGGGATGCAACACAGGGACTTCCCAGGAGGTCACCCATCCTAGTACTACTCCTGCCCAAGCACGCTTAACTGATGGGATCCGGTGCTTTAGTGCTGGTATGATCGCATCCGATAGTTTAGGAGCGATGGCGGTACTTAAGGGCGAAACTGACATAGCATATTTTTTATATTGAAATTAAATATATCATTAGATAAAATGAAAAAATGAAAAAAAAAAAAAAAAAAAAAATAGATAGACGGTGGTCAAAAAAATCCAGAATAATTGATCTAAATTATTTTCCTCGGTTTTTCGATATTTTGTAAGGGGAAGAAAATTAATAAATAAGAAAAGGAAAATGAAAAAGGGATGCAACACAGGGACTTCCCAGGAGGTCACCCATCCTAGTACTACTCCTGCCCAAGCACGCTTAACTGCGGAGTTCTGATGGGATCCGGTGCTTTAGTGCTGGTATGATCGCATCCGATAGTTTAGGAGCGATGGCGGTACTTAAGGGCGAAACTGACATAGCATATTTTTTATATTGAAATTAAATATATCATTAGATAAAATGAAAAAATGAAAAAAAAAAAAAAAATAATAGATAGACGGTGGCTAAAAAAATCCAGAATAATTGATCTAAATTATTTTCCTCGGTTTTTCGATATTTTGTAAGGGGAAGAAAATTAATAAATAAGAAAAGGAAAATGAAAAAGGGATGCAACACAGGGACTTCCCAGGAGGTCACCCATCCTAGTACTACTCCTGCCCAAGCACGCTTAACTGATGGGATCCGGTGCTTTAGTGCTGGTATGATCGCATCCGATAGTTTAGGAGCGATGGCGGTACTTAAGGGCGAAACTGACATAGCATATTTTTTATATTGAAATTAAATATATCATTAGATAAAATGAAAAAATGAAAAAAAAAAAAAAAAAAAAAAAAATAGATAGACGGTGGCCAAAAAAATCCAGAATAATTGATCTAAATTATTTTCCTCGGTTTTTCGATATTTTGTAAGGGGAAGAAAATTAATAAATAAGAAAAGGAAAATGAAAAAGGGATGCAACACAGGGACTTCCCAGGAGGTCACCCATCCTAGTACTACTCCTGCCCAAGCACGCTTAACTGCGGAGTTCTGATGGGATCCGGTGCTTTAGTGCTGGTATGATCGCATCCGATAGTTTAGGAGCGATGGCGGTACTTAAGGGCGAAACTGACATAGCATATTTTTTATATTGAAATTAAATATATCATTAGATAAAATGAAAAAATGAAAAAAAAAAAAAAATAATAGATAGACGGTGGCTAAAAAAATCCAGAATAATTGATCTAAATTATTTTCCTCGGTTTTTCGATATTTTGTAAGGGGAAGAAAATTAATAAATAAGAAAAGGAAAATGAAAAAGGGATGCAACACAGGGACTTCCCAGGAGGTCACCCATCCTAGTACTACTCCTGCCCAAGCACGCTTAACTGATGGGATCCGGTGCTTTAGTGCTGGTATGATCGCATCCGATAGTTTAGGAGCGATGGCGGTACTTAAGGGCGAAACTGACATAGCATATTTTTTATATTGAAATTAAATATATCATTAGATAAAATGAAAAAATGAAAAAAAAAAAAAAAAAAAAAAATAGATAGACGGTGGCCAAAAAAATCCAGAATAATTGATCTAAATTATTTTCCTCGGTTTTTCGATATTTTGTAAGGGGAAGAAAATTAATAAATAAGAAAAGGAAAATGAAAAAGGGATGCAACACAGGGACTTCCCAGGAGGTCACCCATCCTAGTACTACTCCTGCCCAAGCACGCTTAACTGCGGAGTTCTGATGGGATCCGGTGCTTTAGTGCTGGTATGATCGCATCCGATAGTTTAGGAGCGATGGCGGTACTTAAGGGCGAAACTGACATAGCATATTTTTTATATTGAAATTAAATATATCATTAGATAAAATGAAAAAATGAAAAAAAAAAAAAATAATAGATAGACGGTGGCTAAAAAAATCCAGAATAATTGATCTAAATTATTTTCCTCGGTTTTTCGATATTTTGTAAGGGGAAGAAAATTAATAAATAAGAAAAGGAAAATGAAAAAGGGATGCAACACAGGGACTTCCCAGGAGGTCACCCATCCTAGTACTACTCCTGCCCAAGCACGCTTAACTGATGGGATCCGGTGCTTTAGTGCTGGTATGATCGCATCCGATAGTTTAGGAGCGATGGCGGTACTTAAGGGCGAAACTGACATAGCATATTTTTTATATTGAAATTAAATATATCATTAGATAAAATGAAAAAATGAAAAAAAAAAAAAAAAAAAAAAATAGATAGACGGTGGCCAAAAAAATCCAGAATAATTGATCTAAATTATTTTCCTCGGTTTTTCGATATTTTGTAAGGGGAAGAAAATTAATAAATAAGAAAAGGAAAATGAAAAAGGGATGCAACACAGGGACTTCCCAGGAGGTCACCCATCCTAGTACTACTCCTGCCCAAGCACGCTTAACTGCGGAGTTCTGATGGGATCCGGTGCTTTAGTGCTGGTATGATCGCATCCGATAGTTTAGGAGCGATGGCGGTACTTAAGGGCGAAACTGACATAGCATATTTTTTATATTGAAATTAAATATATCATTAGATAAAATGAAAAAATGAAAAAAAAAAAAAAATAATAGATAGACGGTGGCTAAAAAAATTCAGAATAATTGATCTAAATTATTTTCCTCGGTTTTTCGATATTTTGTAAGGGGAAGAAAATTAATAAATAAGAAAAGGAAAATGAAAAAGGGATGCAACACAGGGACTTCCCAGGAGGTCACCCATCCTAGTACTACTCCTGCCCAAGCACGCTTAACTGATGGGATCCGGTGCTTTAGTGCTGGTATGATCGCATCCGATAGTTTAGGAGGGATGGCGGTACTTAAGGGCGAAACTGACATAGCATATTTTTTATATTGAAATTAAATATATCATTAGATAAAATGAAAAAATGAAAAAAAAAAAAAAAAAAATAGATAGACGGTGGCCAAAAAAATCCAGAATAATTGATCTAAATTATTTTCCTCGGTTTTTCGATATTTTGTAAGGGGAAGAAAATTAATAAATAAGAAAAGGAAAATGAAAAAGGGATGCAACACAGGGACTTCCCAGGAGGTCACCCATCCTAGTACTACTCCTGCCCAAGCACGCTTAACTGCGGAGTTCTGATGGGATCCGGTGCTTTAGTGCTGGTATGATCGCATCCGATAGTTTAGGAGCGATGGCGGTACTTAAGGGCGAAACTGACATAGCATATTTTTTATATTGAAATTAAATATATCATTAGATAAAATGAAAAAATGAAAAAAAAAAAAAAATAATAGATAGACGGTGGCTAAAAAAATCCAGAATAATTGATCTAAATTATTTTCCTCGGTTTTTCGATATTTTGTAAGGGGAAGAAAATTAATAAATAAGAAAAGGAAAATGAAAAAGGGATGCAACACAGGGACTTCCCAGGAGGTCACCCATCCTAGTACTACTCCTGCCCAAGCACGCTTAACTGATGGGATCCGGTGCTTTAGTGCTGGTATGATCGCATCCGATAGTTTAGGAGCGATGGCGGTACTTAAGGGCGAAACTGACATAGCATATTTTTTATATTGAAATTAAATATATCATTAGATAAAATGAAAAAATGAAAAAAAAAAAAAAAAAAAAATAGATAGACGGTGGCCAAAAAAATCCAGAATAATTGATCTAAATTATTTTCCTCGGTTTTTCGATATTTTGTAAGGGGAAGAAAATTAATAAATAAGAAAAGGAAAATGAAAAAGGATGCAACACAGGGACTTCCCAGGAGGTCACCCATCCTAGTACTACTCCTGCCCAAGCACGCTTAACTGCGGAGTTCTGATGGGATCCGGTGCTTTAGTGCTGGTATGATCGCATCCGATAGTTTAGGAGCGATGGCGGTACTTAAGGGCGAAACTGACATAACATATTTTTTATATTGAAATTAAATATATCATTAGATAAAATGAAAAAATGAAAAAAAAAAAAAAATAATAGATAGACGGTGGCTAAAAAAATCCAGAATAATTGATCTAAATTATTTTCCTCGGTTTTTCGATATTTTGTAAGGGGAAGAAAATTAATAAATAAGAAAAGGAAAATGAAAAAGGGATGCAACACAGGGACTTCCCAGGAGGTCACCCATCCTAGTACTACTCCTGCCCAAGCACGCTTAACTGATGGGATCCGGTGCTTTAGTGCTGGTATGATCGCATCCGATAGTTTAGGAGCGATGGCGGTACTTAAGGGCGAAACTGACATAGCATATTTTTTATATTGAAATTAAATATATCATTAGATAAAATGAAAAAATGAAAAAAAAAAAAAAAAAAAATAGATAGACGGTGGCCAAAAAAATCCAGAATAATTGATCTAAATTATTTTCCTCGGTTTTTCGATATTTTGTAAGGGGAAGAAAATTAATAAATAAGAAAAGGAAAATGAAAAAGGGATGCAACACAGGGACTTCCCAGGAGGTCACCCATCCTAGTACTACTCCTGCCCAAGCACGCTTAACTGCGGAGTTCTGATGGGATCCGGTGCTTTAGTGCTGGTATGATCGCATCCGATAGTTTAGGAGCGATGGCGGTACTTAAGGGCGAAACTGACATAGCATATTTTTTATATTGAAATTAAATATATCATTAGATAAAATGAAAAAATGAAAAAAAAAAAAAATAATAGATAGACGGTGGCTAAAAAAATCCAGAATAATTGATCTAAATTATTTTCCTCGGTTTTTCGATATTTTGTAAGGGGAAGAAAATTAATAAATAAGAAAAGGAAAATGAAAAAGGGATGCAACACAGGGACTTCCCAGGAGGTCACCCATCCTAGTACTACTCCTGCCCAAGCACGCTTAACTGATGGGATCCGGTGCTTTAGTGCTGGTATGATCGCATCCGATAGTTTAGGAGCGATGGCGGTACTTAAGGGCGAAACTGACATAGCATATTTTTTATATTGAAATTAAATATATCATTAGATAAAATGAAAAAATGAAAAAAAAAAAAAAAAATAGATAGACGGTGGCCAAAAAAATCCAGAATAATTGATCTAAATTATTTTCCTCGGTTTTTCGATATTTTGTAAGGGGAAGAAAATTAATAAATAAGAAAAGGAAAATGAAAAAGGGATGCAACACAGGGACTTCCCAGGAGGTCACCCATCCTAGTACTACTCCTGCCCAAGCACGCTTAACTGCGGAGTTCTGATGGGGTCCGGTGCTTTAGTGCTGGTATGATCGCATCCGATAGTTTAGGAGCGATGGCGGTACTTAAGGGCGAAACTGACATAGCATATTTTTTATATTGAAATTAAATATATCATTAGATAAAATGAAAAAATGAAAAAAAAAAAAAATAATAGATAGACGGTGGCTAAAAAAATCCAGAATAATTGATCTAAATTATTTTCCTCGGTTTTTCGATATTTTGTAAGGGGAAGAAAATTAATAAATAAGAAAAGGAAAATGAAAAAGGGATGCAACACAGGGACTTCCCAGGAGGTCACCCATCCTAGTACTACTCCTGCCCAAGCACGCTTAACTGCGGAGTTCTGATGGGATCCGGTGCTTTAGTGCTGGTATGATCGCATCCGATAGTTTAGGAGCGATGGCGGTACTTAAGGGCGAAACTGACATAGCATATTTTTTATATTGAAATTAAATATATCATTAGATAAAATGAAAAAATGAAAAAAAAAAAAAATAATAGATAGACGGTGGCTAAAAAAATCCAGAATAATTGATCTAAATTATTTTCCTCGGTTTTTCGATATTTTGTAAGGGGAAGAAAATTAATAAATAAGAAAAGGAAAATGAAAAAGGGATGCAACACAGGGACTTCCCAGGAGGTCACCCATCCTAGTACTACTCCTGCCCAAGCACGCTTAACTGATGGGATCCGGTGCTTTAGTGCTGGTATGATCGCATCCGATAGTTTAGGAGCGATGGCGGTACTTAAGGGCGAAACTGACATAGCATATTTTTTATATTGAAATTAAATATATCATTAGATAAAATGAAAAAATGAAAAAAAAAAAAAAAAAAAAAAATAGATAGACGGTGGCCAAAAAAATCCAGAATAATTGATCTAAATTATTTTCCTCGGTTTTTCGATATTTTGTAAGGGGAAGAAAATTAATAAATAAGAAAAGGAAAATGAAAAAGGGATGCAACACAGGGACTTCCCAGGAGGTCACCCATCCTAGTACTACTCCTGCCCAAGCACGCTTAACTGCGGAGTTCTGATGGGATCCGGTGCTTTAGTGCTGGTATGATCGCATCCGATAGTTTAGGAGCGATGGCGGTACTTAAGGGCGAAACTGACATAGCATATTTTTTATATTGAAATTAAATATATCATTAGATAAAATGAAAAAATGAAAAAAAAAAAAAAATAATAGATAGACGGTGGCTAAAAAAATTCAGAATAATTGATCTAAATTATTTTCCTCGGTTTTTCGATATTTTGTAAGGGGAAGAAAATTAATAAATAAGAAAAGGAAAATGAAAAAGGGATGCAACACAGGGACTTCCCAGGAGGTCACCCATCCTAGTACTACTCCTGCCCAAGCACGCTTAACTGATGGGATCCGGTGCTTTAGTGCTGGTATGATCGCATCCGATAGTTTAGGAGGGATGGCGGTACTTAAGGGCGAAACTGACATAGCATATTTTTTATATTGAAATTAAATATATCATTAGATAAAATGAAAAAATGAAAAAAAAAAAAAAAAAAATAGATAGACGGTGGCCAAAAAAATCCAGAATAATTGATCTAAATTATTTTCCTCGGTTTTTCGATATTTTGTAAGGGGAAGAAAATTAATAAATAAGAAAAGGAAAATGAAAAAGGGATGCAACACAGGGACTTCCCAGGAGGTCACCCATCCTAGTACTACTCCTGCCCAAGCACGCTTAACTGCGGAGTTCTGATGGGATCCGGTGCTTTAGTGCTGGTATGATCGCATCCGATAGTTTAGGAGCGATGGCGGTACTTAAGGGCGAAACTGACATAGCATATTTTTTATATTGAAATTAAATATATCATTAGATAAAATGAAAAAATGAAAAAAAAAAAAAATAATAGATAGACGGTGGCTAAAAAAATCCAGAATAATTGATCTAAATTATTTTCCTCGGTTTTTCGATATTTTGTAAGGGGAAGAAAATTAATAAATAAGAAAAGGAAAATGAAAAAGGGATGCAACACAGGGACTTCCCAGGAGGTCACCCATCCTAGTACTACTCCTGCCCAAGCACGCTTAACTGATGGGATCCGGTGCTTTAGTGCTGGTATGATCGCATCCGATAGTTTAGGAGCGATGGCGGTACTTAAGGGCGAAACTGACATAGCATATTTTTTATATTGAAATTAAATATATCATTAGATAAAATGAAAAAATGAAAAAAAAAAAAAAAAAAAAATAGATAGACGGTGGCCAAAAAAATCCAGAATAATTGATCTAAATTATTTTCCTCGGTTTTTCGATATTTTGTAAGGGGAAGAAAATTAATAAATAAGAAAAGGAAAATGAAAAAGGGATGCAACACAGGGACTTCCCAGGAGGTCACCCATCCTAGTACTACTCCTGCCCAAGCACGCTTAACTGCGGAGTTCTGATGGGATCCGGTGCTTTAGTGCTGGTATGATCGCATCCGATAGTTTAGGAGCGATGGCGGTACTTAAGGGCGAAACTGACATAACATATTTTTTATATTGAAATTAAATATATCATTAGATAAAATGAAAAAATGAAAAAAAAAAAAAAATAATAGATAGACGGTGGCTAAAAAAATCCAGAATAATTGATCTAAATTATTTTCCTCGGTTTTTCGATATTTTGTAAGGGGAAGAAAATTAATAAATAAGAAAAGGAAAATGAAAAAGGGATGCAACACAGGGACTTCCCAGGAGGTCACCCATCCTAGTACTACTCCTGCCCAAGCACGCTTAACTGATGGGATCCGGTGCTTTAGTGCTGGTATGATCGCATCCGATAGTTTAGGAGCGATGGCGGTACTTAAGGGCGAAACTGACATAGCATATTTTTTATATTGAAATTAAATATATCATTAGATAAAATGAAAAAATGAAAAAAAAAAAAAAAAAAAAATAGATAGACGGTGGCCAAAAAAATCCAGAATAATTGATCTAAATTATTTTCCTCGGTTTTTCGATATTTTGTAAGGGGAAGAAAATTAATAAATAAGAAAAGGAAAATGAAAAAGGGATGCAACACAGGGACTTCCCAGGAGGTCACCCATCCTAGTACTACTCCTGCCCAAGCACGCTTAACTGCGGAGTTCTGATGGGATCCGGTGCTTTAGTGCTGGTATGATCGCATCCGATAGTTTAGGAGCGATGGCGGTACTTAAGGGCGAAACTGACATAGCATATTTTTTATATTGAAATTAAATATATCATTAGATAAAATGAAAAAATGAAAAAAAAAAAAAATAATAGATAGACGGTGGCTAAAAAAATCCAGAATAATTGATCTAAATTATTTTCCTCGGTTTTTCGATATTTTGTAAGGGGAAGAAAATTAATAAATAAGAAAAGGAAAATGAAAAAGGGATGCAACACAGGGACTTCCCAGGAGGTCACCCATCCTAGTACTACTCCTGCCCAAGCACGCTTAACTGATGGGATCCGGTGCTTTAGTGCTGGTATGATCGCATCCGATAGTTTAGGAGCGATGGCGGTACTTAAGGGCGAAACTGACATAGCATATTTTTTATATTGAAATTAAATATATCATTAGATAAAATGAAAAAATGAAAAAAAAAAAAAAAAATAGATAGACGGTGGCCAAAAAAATCCAGAATAATTGATCTAAATTATTTTCCTCGGTTTTTCGATATTTTGTAAGGGGAAGAAAATTAATAAATAAGAAAAGGAAAATGAAAAAGGGATGCAACACAGGGACTTCCCAGGAGGTCACCCATCCTAGTACTACTCCTGCCCAAGCACGCTTAACTGCGGAGTTCTGATGGGGTCCGGTGCTTTAGTGCTGGTATGATCGCATCCGATAGTTTAGGAGCGATGGCGGTACTTAAGGGCGAAACTGACATAGCATATTTTTTATATTGAAATTAAATATATCAATAGATAAAATGAAAAAATGAAAAAAAAAAAAAATAATAGATAGACGGTGGCTAAAAAAATCCAGAATAATTGATCTAAATTATTTTCCTCGGTTTTTCGATATTTTGTAAGGGGAAGAAAATTAATAAATAAGAAAAGGAAAATGAAAAAGGGATGCAACACAGGGACTTCCCAGGAGGTCACCCATCCTAGTACTACTCCTGCCCAAGCACGCTTAACTGATGGGATCCGGTGCTTTAGTGCTGGTATGATCGCATCCGATAGTTTAGGAGCGATGGCGGTACTTAAGGGCGAAACTGACATAGCATATTTTTTATATTGAAATTAAATATATCATTAGATAAAATGAAAAAATGAAAAAAAAAAAAAAAAAAATAGATAGACGGTGGCCAAAAAAATCCAGAATAATTGATCTAAATTATTTTCCTCGGTTTTTCGATATTTTGTAAGGGGAAGAAAATTAATAAATAAGAAAAGGAAAATGAAAAAAGGATGCAACACAGGGACTTCCCAGGAGGTCACCCATCCTAGTACTACTCCTGCCCAAGCACGCTTAACTGCGGAGTTCTGATGGGATCCGGTGCTTTAGTGCTGGTATGATCGCATCCGATAGTTTAGGAGCGATGGCGGTACTTAAGGGCGAAACTGACATAGCATATTTTTTATATTGAAATTAAATATATCATTAGATAAAATGAAAAAATGAAAAAAAAAAAAAAATAATAGATAGACGGTGGCTAAAAAAATCCAGAATAATTGATCTAAATTATTTTCCTCGGTTTTTCGATATTTTGTAAGGGGAAGAAAATTAATAAATAAGAAAAGGAAAATGAAAAAGGGATGCAACACAGGGACTTCCCAGGAGGTCACCCATCCTAGTACTACTCCTGCCCAAGCACGCTTAACTGATGGGATCCGGTGCTTTAGTGCTGGTATGATCGCATCCGATAGTTTAGGAGCGATGGCGGTACTTAAGGGCGAAACTGACATAGCATATTTTTTATATTGAAATTAAATATATCATTAGATAAAATGAAAAAATAAAAAAAAAAAAAAAAAAAAAAAAATAGATAGACGGTGGCCAAAAAAATCCAGAATAATTGATCTAAATTATTTTCCTCGGTTTTTCGATATTTTGTAAGGGGAAGAAAATTAATAAATAAGAAAAGGAAAATGAAAAAGGGATGCAACACAGGGACTTCCCAGGAGGTCACCCATCCTAGTACTACTCCTGCCCAAGCACGCTTAACTGCGGAGTTCTGATGGGAACCGGTGCTTTAGTGCTGGTATGATCGCATCCGATAGTTTAGGAGCGATGGCGGTACTTAAGGGCGAAACTGACATAGCATATTTTTTATATTGAAATTAAATATATCATTAGATAAAATGAAAAAATGAAAAAAAAAAAAAATAATAGATAGACGGTGGCTAAAAAAATCCAGAATAATTGATCTAAATTATTTTCCTCGGTTTTTCGATATTTTGTAAGGGGAAGAAAATTAATAAATAAGAAAAGGAAAATGAAAAAGGGATGCAACACAGGGACTTCCCAGGAGGTCACCCATCCTAGTACTACTCCTGCCCAAGCACGCTTAACTGATGGGATCCGGTGCTTTAGTGCTGGTATGATCGCATCCGATAGTTTAGGAGCGATGGCGGTACTTAAGGGCGAAACTGACATAGCATATTTTTTATATTGAAATTAAATATATCATTAGATAAAATGAAAAAATGAAAAAAAAAAAAAAAAAAAAAAAAATAGATAGACGGTGGCCAAAAAAATCCAGAATAATTGATCTAAATTATTTTCCTCGGTTTTTCGATATTTTGTAAGGGGAAGAAAATTAATAAATAAGAAAAGGAAAATGAAAAAGGGATGCAACACAGGGACTTCCCAGGAGGTCACCCATCCTAGTACTACTCCTGCCCAAGCACGCTTAACTGCGGAGTTCTGATGGGATCCGGTGCTTTAGTGCTGGTATGATCGCATCCGATAGTTTAGGAGCGATGGCGGTACTTAAGGGCGAAACTGACATAGCATATTTTTTATATTGAAATTAAATATATCATTAGATAAAATGAAAAAATGAAAAAAAAAAAAAAATAATAGATAGACGGTGGCTAAAAAAATCCAGAATAATTGATCTAAATTATTTTCCTCGGTTTTTCGATATTTTGTAAGGGGAAGAAAATTAATAAATAAGAAAAGGAAAATGAAAAAGGGATGCAACACAGGGACTTCCCAGGAGGTCACCCATCCTAGTACTACTCCTGCCCAAGCACGCTTAACTGATGGGATCCGGTGCTTTAGTGCTGGTATGATCGCATCCGATAGTTTAGGAGCGATGGCGGTACTTAAGGGCGAAACTGACATAGCATATTTTTTATATTGAAATTAAATATATCATTAGATAAAATGAAAAAATGAAAAAAAAAAAAAAAAAAAAATAGATAGACGGTGGCCAAAAAAATCCAGAATAATTGATCTAAATTATTTTCCTCGGTTTTTCGATATTTTGTAAGGGGAAGAAAATTAATAAATAAGAAAAGGAAAATGAAAAAGGGATGCAACACAGGGACTTCCCAGGAGGTCACCCATCCTAGTACTACTCCTGCCCAAGCACGCTTAACTGCGGAGTTCTGATGGGATCCGGTGCTTTAGTGCTGGTATGATCGCATCCGATAGTTTAGGAGCGATGGCGGTACTTAAGGGCGAAACTGACATAGCATATTTTTTATATTGAAATTAAATATATCATTAGATAAAATAAAAAAATGAAAAAAAAAAAAAATAATAGATAGACGGTGGCTAAAAAAATCCAGAATAATTGATCTAAATTATTTTCCTCGGTTTTTCGATATTTTGTAAGGGGAAGAAAATTAATAAATAAGAAAAGGAAAATGAAAAAGGGATGCAACACAGGGACTTCCCAGGAGGTCACCCATCCTAGTACTACTCCTGCCCAAGCACGCTTAACTGATGGGATCCGGTGCTTTAGTGCTGGTATGATCGCATCCGATAGTTTAGGAGCGATGGCGGTACTTAAGGGCGAAACTGACATAGCATATTTTTTATATTGAAATTAAATATATCATTAGATAAAATGAAAAAATGAAAAAAAAAAAAAAAAAAAAAAAATAGATAGACGGTGGCCAAAAAAATCCAGAATAATTGATCTAAATTATTTTCCTCGGTTTTTCGATATTTTGTAAGGGGAAGAAAATTAATAAATAAGAAAAGGAAAATGAAAAAGGGATGCAACACAGGGACTTCCCAGGAGGTCACCCATCCTAGTACTACTCCTGCCCAAGCACGCTTAACTGCGGAGTTCTGATGGGATCCGGTGCTTTAGTGCTGGTATGATCGCATCCGATAGTTTAGGAGCGATGGCGGTACTTAAGGGCGAAACTGACATAGCATATTTTTTATATTGAAATTAAATATATCATTAGATAAAATGAAAAAATGAAAAAAAAAAAAAAATAATAGATAGACGGTGGCTAAAAAAATCCAGAATAATTGATCTAAATTATTTTCCTCGGTTTTTCGATATTTTGTAAGGGGAAGAAAATTAATAAATAAGAAAAGGAAAATGAAAAAGGGATGCAACACAGGGACTTCCCAGGAGGTCACCCATCCTAGTACTACTCCTGCCCAAGCACGCTTAACTGATGGGATCCGGTGCTTTAGTGCTGGTATGATCGCATCCGATAGTTTAGGAGCGATGGCGGTACTTAAGGGCGAAACTGACATAGCATATTTTTTATATTGAAATTAAATATATCATTAGATAAAATGAAAAATGAAAAAAAAAAAAAAAAAAAAATAGATAGACGGTGGCCAAAAAAATCCAGAATAATTGATCTAAATTATTTTCCTCGGTTTTTCGATATTTTGTAAGGGGAAGAAAATTAATAAATAAGAAAAGGAAAATGAAAAAGGGATGCAACACAGGGACTTCCCAGGAGGTCACCCATCCTAGTACTACTCCTGCCCAAGCACGCTTAACTGCGGAGTTCTGATGGGATCCGGTGCTTTAGTGCTGGTATGATCGCATCCGATAGTTTAGGAGCGATGGCGGTACTTAAGGGCGAAACTGACATAGCATATTTTTTATATTGAAATTAAATATATCATTAGATAAAATGAAAAAATGAAAAAAAAAAAAATAATAGATAGACGGTGGCTAAAAAAATCCAGAATAATTGATCTAAATTATTTTCCTCGGTTTTTCGATATTTTGTAAGGGGAAGAAAATTAATAAATAAGAAAAGGAAAATGAAAAAGGGATGCAACACAGGGACTTCCCAGGAGGTCACCCATCCTAGTACTACTCCTGCCCAAGCACGCTTAACTGATGGGATCCGGTGCTTTAGTGCTGGTATGATCGCATCCGATAGTTTAGGAGCGATGGCGGTACTTAAGGGCGAAACTGACATAGCATATTTTTTATATTGAAATTAAATATATCATTAGATAAAATGAAAAAATGAAAAAAAAAAAAAAAAAAAAAAATAGATAGACGGTGGCCAAAAAAATCCAGAATAATTGATCTAAATTATTTTCCTCGGTTTTTCGATATTTTGTAAGGGGAAGAAAATTAATAAATAAGAAAAGGAAAATGAAAAAGGGATGCAACACAGGGACTTCCCAGGAGGTCACCCATCCTAGTACTACTCCTGCCCAAGCACGCTTAACTGCGGAGTTCTGATGGGATCCGGTGCTTTAGTGCTGGTATGATCGCATCCGATAGTTTAGGAGCGATGGCGGTACTTAAGGGCGAAACTGACATAGCATATTTTTTATATTGAAATTAAATATATCATTAGATAAAATGAAAAAATGAAAAAAAAAAAAAAATAATAGATAGACGGTGGCTAAAAAAATCCAGAATAATTGATCTAAATTATTTTCCTCGGTTTTTCGATATTTTGTAAGGGGAAGAAAATTAATAAATAAGAAAAGGAAAATGAAAAAGGGATGCAACACAGGGACTTCCCAGGAGGTCACCCATCCTAGTACTACTCCTGCCCAAGCACGCTTAACTGATGGGATCCGGTGCTTTAGTGCTGGTATGATCGCATCCGATAGTTTAGGAGCGATGGCGGTACTTAAGGGCGAAACTGACATAGCATATTTTTTATATTGAAATTAAATATATCATTAGATAAAATGAAAAAATGAAAAAAAAAAAAAAAAAAAAAAATAGATAGACGGTGGCCAAAAAAATCCAGAATAATTGATCTAAATTATTTTCCTCGGTTTTTCGATATTTTGTAAGGGGAAGAAAATTAATAAATAAGAAAAGGAAAATGAAAAAGGGATGCAACACAGGGACTTCCCAGGAGGTCACCCATCCTAGTACTACTCCTGCCCAAGCACGCTTAACTGCGGAGTTCTGATGGGATCCGGTGCTTTAGTGCTGGTATGATCGCATCCGATAGTTTAGGAGCGATGGCGGTACTTAAGGGCGAAACTGACATAGCATATTTTTTATATTGAAATTAAATATATCATTAGATAAAATGAAAAAATGAAAAAAAAAAAAAAATAATAGATAGACGGTGGCTAAAAAAATCCAGAATAATTGATCTAAATTATTTTCCTCGGTTTTTCGATATTTTGTAAGGGGAAGAAAATTAATAAATAAGAAAAGGAAAATGAAAAAGGGATGCAACACAGGGACTTCCCAGGAGGTCACCCATCCTAGTACTACTCCTGCCCAAGCACGCTTAACTGATGGGATCCGGTGCTTTAGTGCTGGTATGATCGCATCCGATAGTTTAGGAGCGATGGCGGTACTTAAGGGCGAAACTGACATAGCATATTTTTTATATTGAAATTAAATATATCATTAGATAAAATGAAAAAATGAAAAAAAAAAAAAAAAAAAAAATAGATAGACGGTGGCCAAAAAAATCCAGAATAATTGATCTAAATTATTTTCCTCGGTTTTTCGATATTTTGTAAGGGGAAGAAAATTAATAAATAAGAAAAGGAAAATGAAAAAGGGATGCAACACAGGGACTTCCCAGGAGGTCACCCATCCTAGTACTACTCCTGCCCAAGCACGCTTAACTGCGGAGTTCTGATGGGATCCGGTGCTTTAGTGCTGGTATGATCGCATCCGATAGTTTAGGAGCGATGGCGGTACTTAAGGGCGAAACTGACATAGCATATTTTTTATATTGAAATTAAATATATCATTATATAAAATGAAAAAATGAAAAAAAAAAAAAAATAATAGATAGACGGTGGCTAAAAAAATCCAGAATAATTGATCTAAATTATTTTCCTCGGTTTTTCGATATTTTGTAAGGGGAAGAAAATTAATAAATAAGAAAAGGAAAATGAAAAAGGGATGCAACACAGGGACTTCCCAGGAGGTCACCCATCCTAGTACTACTCCTGCCCAAGCACGCTTAACTGATGGGATCCGGTGCTTTAGTGCTGGTATGATCGCATCCGATAGTTTAGGAGCGATGGCGGTACTTAAGGGCGAAACTGACATAGCATATTTTTTATATTGAAATTAAATATATCATTAGATAAAATGAAAAAATGAAAAAAAAAAAAAAAAAAAAAAAAATAGATAGACGGTGGCCAAAAAAATCCAGAATAATTGATCTAAATTATTTTCCTCGGTTTTTCGATATTTTGTAAGGGGAAGAAAATTAATAAATAAGAAAAGGAAAATGAAAAAGGGATGCAACACAGGGACTTCCCAGGAGGTCACCCATCCTAGTACTACTCCTGCCCAAGCACGCTTAACTGCGGAGTTCTGATGGGATCCGGTGCTTTAGTGCTGGTATGATCGCATCCGATAGTTTAGGAGCGATGGCGGTACTTAAGGGCGAAACTGACATAGCATATTTTTTATATTGAAATTAAATATATCATTAGATAAAATGAAAAAATGAAAAAAAAAAAAAAATAATAGATAGACGGTGGCTAAAAAAATCCAGAATAATTGATCTAAATTATTTTCCTCGGTTTTTCGATATTTTGTAAGGGGAAGAAAATTAATAAATAAGAAAAGGAAAATGAAAAAGGGATGCAACACAGGGACTTCCCAGGAGGTCACCCATCCTAGTACTACTCCTGCCCAAGCACGCTTAACTGATGGGATCCGGTGCTTTAGTGCTGGTATGATCGCATCCGATAGTTTAGGAGCGATGGCGGTACTTAAGGGCGAAACTGACATAGCATATTTTTTATATTGAAATTAAATATATCATTAGATAAAATGAAAAAATGAAAAAAAAAAAAAAAAAAAAAATAGATAGACGGTGGCCAAAAAAATCCAGAATAATTGATCTAAATTATTTTCCTCGGTTTTTCGATATTTTGTAAGGGGAAGAAAATTAATAAATAAGAAAAGGAAAATGAAAAAGGGATGCAACACAGGGACTTCCCAGGAGGTCACCCATCCTAGTACTACTCCTGCCCAAGCACGCTTAACTGCGGAGTTCTGATGGGATCCGGTGCTTTAGTGCTGGTATGATCGCATCCGATAGTTTAGGAGCGATGGCGGTACTTAAGGGCGAAACTGACATAGCATATTTTTTATATTGAAATTAAATATATCATTATATAAAATGAAAAAATGAAAAAAAAAAAAAAATAATAGATAGACGGTGGCTAAAAAAATCCAGAATAATTGATCTAAATTATTTTCCTCGGTTTTTCGATATTTTGTAAGGGGAAGAAAATTAATAAATAAGAAAAGGAAAATGAAAAAGGGATGCAACACAGGGACTTCCCAGGAGGTCACCCATCCTAGTACTACTCCTGCCCAAGCACGCTTAACTGATGGGATCCGGTGCTTTAGTGCTGGTATGATCGCATCCGATAGTTTAGGAGCGATGGCGGTACTTAAGGGCGAAACTGACATAGCATATTTTTTATATTGAAATTAAATATATCATTAGATAAAATGAAAAAATGAAAAAAAAAAAAAAAAAAAAAAAAATAGATAGACGGTGGCCAAAAAAATCCAGAATAATTGATCTAAATTATTTTCCTCGGTTTTTCGATATTTTGTAAGGGGAAGAAAATTAATAAATAAGAAAAGGAAAATGAAAAAGGGATGCAACACAGGGACTTCCCAGGAGGTCACCCATCCTAGTACTACTCCTGCCCAAGCACGCTTAACTGCGGAGTTCTGATGGGATCCGGTGCTTTAGTGCTGGTATGATCGCATCCGATAGTTTAGGAGCGATGGCGGTACTTAAGGGCGAAACTGACATAGCATATTTTTTATATTGAAATTAAATATATCATTAGATAAAATGAAAAAATGAAAAAAAAAAAAAAATAATAGATAGACGGTGGCTAAAAAAATCCAGAATAATTGATCTAAATTATTTTCCTCGGTTTTTCGATATTTTGTAAGGGGAAGAAAATTAATAAATAAGAAAAGGAAAATGAAAAAGGGATGCAACACAGGGACTTCCCAGGAGATCACCCATCCTAGTACTACTCCTGCCCAAGCACGCTTAACTGATGGGATCCGGTGCTTTAGTGCTGGTATGATCGCATCCGATAGTTTAGGAGCGATGGCGGTACTTAAGGGCGAAACTGACATAGCATATTTTTTATATTGAAATTAAATATATCATTAGATAAAATGAAAAAATGAAAAAAAAAAAAAAAAAAAAATAGATAGACGGTGGCCAAAAAAATCCAGAATAATTGATCTAAATTATTTTCCTCGGTTTTTCGATATTTTGTAAGGGGAAGAAAATTAATAAATAAGAAAAGGAAAATGAAAAAGGGATGCAACACAGGGACTTCCCAGGAGGTCACCCATCCTAGTACTACTCCTGCCCAAGCACGCTTAACTGCGGAGTTCTGATGGGATCCGGTGCTTTAGTGCTGGTATGATCGCATCCGATAGTTTAGGAGCGATGGCGGTACTTAAGGGCGAAACTGACATAGCATATTTTTTATATTGAAATTAAATATATCATTAGATAAAATGAAAAAATGAAAAAAAAAAAAATAATAGATAGACGGTGGCTAAAAAAATCCAGAATAATTGATCTAAATTATTTTCCTCGGTTTTTCGATATTTTGTAAGGGGAAGAAAATTAATAAATAAGAAAAGGAAAATGAAAAAGGGATGCAACACAGGGACTTCCCAGGAGGTCACCCATCCTAGTACTACTCCTGCCCAAGCACGCTTAACTGATGGGATCCGGTGCTTTAGTGCTGGTATGATCGCATCCGATAGTTTAGGAGCGATGGCGGTACTTAAGGGCGAAACTGACATAGCATATTTTTTATATTGAAATTAAATATATCATTAGATAAAATGAAAAAATGAAAAAAAAAAAAAAAAAAATAGATAGACGGTGGCCAAAAAAATCCAGAATAATTGATCTAAATTATTTTCCTCGGTTTTTCGATATTTTGTAAGGGGAAGAAAATTAATAAATAAGAAAAGGAAAATGAAAAAGGGATGCAACACAGGGACTTCCCAGGAGGTCACCCATCCTAGTACTACTCCTGCCCAAGCACGCTTAACTGCGGAGTTCTGATGGGATCCGGTGCTTTAGTGCTGGTATGATCGCATCCGATAGTTTAGGAGCGATGGCGGTACTTAAGGGCGAAACTGACATAGCATATTTTTTATATTGAAATTAAATATATCATTAGATAAAATGAAAAAATGAAAAAAAAAAAAAAATAATAGATAGACGGTGGCTAAAAAAATCCAGAATAATTGATCTAAATTATTTTCCTCGGTTTTTCGATATTTTGTAAGGGGAAGAAAATTAATAAATAAGAAAAGGAAAATGAAAAAGGGATGCAACACAGGGACTTCCCAGGAGGTCACCCATCCTAGTACTACTCCTGCCCAAGCACGCTTAACTGATGGGATCCGGTGCTTTAGTGCTGGTATGATCGCATCCGATAGTTTAGGAGCGATGGCGGTACTTAAGGGCGAAACTGACATAGCATATTTTTTATATTGAAATTAAATATATCATTAGATAAAATGAAAAAATGAAAAAAAAAAAAAAAAAAAAAAAAAATAGATAGACGGTGGCCAAAAAAATCCAGAATAATTGATCTAAATTATTTTCCTCGGTTTTTCGATATTTTGTAAGGGGAAGAAAATTAATAAATAAGAAAAGGAAAATGAAAAAGGGATGCAACACAGGGACTTCCCAGGAGGTCACCCATCCTAGTACTACTCCTGCCCAAGCACGCTTAACTGCGGAGTTCTGATGGGATCCGGTGCTTTAGTGCTGGTATGATCGCATCCGATAGTTTAGGAGCGATGGCGGTACTTAAGGGCGAAACTGACATAGCATATTTTTTATATTGAAATTAAATATATCATTAGATAAAATGAAAAAATGAAAAAAAAAAAAAATAATAGATAGACGGTGGCTAAAAAAATCCAGAATAATTGATCTAAATTATTTTCCTCGGTTTTTCGATATTTTGTAAGGGGAAGAAAATTAATAAATAAGAAAAGGAAAATGAAAAAGGGATGCAACACAGGGACTTCCCAGGAGGTCACCCATCCTAGTACTACTCCTGCCCAAGCACGCTTAACTGATGGGATCCGGTGCTTTAGTGCTGGTATGATCGCATCCGATAGTTTAGGAGCGATGGCGGTACTTAAGGGCGAAACTGACATAGCATATTTTTTATATTGAAATTAAATATATCATTAGATAAAATGAAAAAATGAAAAAAAAAAAAAAAAAAATAGATAGACGGTGGCCAAAAAAATCCAGAATAATTGATCTAAATTATTTTCCTCGGTTTTTCGATATTTTGTAAGGGGAAGAAAATTAATAAATAAGAAAAGGAAAATGAAAAAGGGATGCAACACAGGGACTTCCCAGGAGGTCACCCATCCTAGTACTACTCCTGCCCAAGCACGCTTAACTGCGGAGTTCTGATGGGATCCGGTGCTTTAGTGCTGGTATGATCGCATCCGATAGTTTAGGAGCGATGGCGGTACTTAAGGGCGAAACTGACATAGCATATTTTTTATATTGAAATTAAATATATCATTAGATAAAATGAAAAAATGAAAAAAAAAAAAAAATAATAGATAGACGGTGGCTAAAAAAATCCAGAATAATTGATCTAAATTATTTTCCTCGGTTTTTCGATATTTTGTAAGGGGAAGAAAATTAATAAATAAGAAAAGGAAAATGAAAAAGGGATGCAACACAGGGACTTCCCAGGAGGTCACCCATCCTAGTACTACTCCTGCCCAAGCACGCTTAACTGATGGGATCCGGTGCTTTAGTGCTGGTATGATCGCATCCGATAGTTTAGGAGCGATGGCGGTACTTAAGGGCGAAACTGACATAGCATATTTTTTATATTGAAATTAAATATATCATTAGATAAAATGAAAAAATGAAAAAAAAAAAAAAAAAAAAAAAAAATAGATAGACGGTGGCCAAAAAAATCCAGAATAATTGATCTAAATTATTTTCCTCGGTTTTTCGATATTTTGTAAGGGGAAGAAAATTAATAAATAAGAAAAGGAAAATGAAAAAGGGATGCAACACAGGGACTTCCCAGGAGGTCACCCATCCTAGTACTACTCCTGCCCAAGCACGCTTAACTGCGGAGTTCTGATGGGATCCGGTGCTTTAGTGCTGGTATGATCGCATCCGATAGTTTAGGAGCGATGGCGGTACTTAAGGGCGAAACTGACATAGCATATTTTTTATATTGAAATTAAATATATCATTAGATAAAATGAAAAAATGAAAAAAAAAAAAAATAATAGATAGACGGTGGCTAAAAAAATCCAGAATAATTGATCTAAATTATTTTCCTCGGTTTTTCGATATTTTGTAAGGGGAAGAAAATTAATAAATAAGAAAAGGAAAATGAAAAAGGGATGCAACACAGGGACTTCCCAGGAGGTCACCCATCCTAGTACTACTCCTGCCCAAGCACGCTTAACTGATGGGATCCGGTGCTTTAGTGCTGGTATGATCGCATCCGATAGTTTAGGAGCGATGGCGGTACTTAAGGGCGAAACTGACATAGCATATTTTTTATATTGAAATTAAATATATCATTAGATAAAATGAAAAAATGAAAAAAAAAAAAAAAAAAATAGATAGACGGTGGCCAAAAAAATCCAGAATAATTGATCTAAATTATTTTCCTCGGTTTTTCGATATTTTGTAAGGGGAAGAAAATTAATAAATAAGAAAAGGAAAATGAAAAAGGGATGCAACACAGGGACTTCCCAGGAGGTCACCCATCCTAGTACTACTCCTGCCCAAGCACGCTTAACTGCGGAGTTCTGATGGGATCCGGTGCTTTAGTGCTGGTATGATCGCATCCGATAGTTTAGGAGCGATGGCGGTACTTAAGGGCGAAACTGACATAGCATATTTTTTATATTGAAATTAAATATATCATTAGATAAAATGAAAAAATGAAAAAAAAAAAAAATAATAGATAGACGGTGGCTAAAAAAATCCAGAATAATTGATCTAAATTATTTTCCTCGGTTTTTCGATATTTTGTAAGGGGAAGAAAATTAATAAATAAGAAAAGGAAAATGAAAAAGGGATGCAACACAGGGACTTCCCAGGAGGTCACCCATCCTAGTACTACTCCTGCCCAAGCACGCTTAACTGATGGGATCCGGTGCTTTAGTGCTGGTATGATCGCATCCGATAGTTTAGGAGCGATGGCGGTACTTAAGGGCGAAACTGACATAGCATATTTTTTATATTGAAATTAAATATATCATTAGATAAAATGAAAAAATGAAAAAAAAAAAAAAAAAAAATAGATAGACGGTGGCCAAAAAAATCCAGAATAATTGATCTAAATTATTTTCCTCGGTTTTTCGATATTTTGTAAGGGGAAGAAAATTAATAAATAAGAAAAGGAAAATGAAAAAGGGATGCAACACAGGGACTTCCCAGGAGGTCACCCATCCTAGTACTACTCCTGCCCAAGCACGCTTAACTGCGGAGTTCTGATGGGATCCGGTGCTTTAGTGCTGGTATGATCGCATCCGATAGTTTAGGAGCGATGGCGGTACTTAAGGGCGAAACTGACATAGCATATTTTTTATATTGAAATTAAATATATCATTAGATAAAATGAAAAAATGAAAAAAAAAAAAAATAATAGATAGACGGTGGCTAAAAAAATCCAGAATAATTGATCTAAATTATTTTCCTCGGTTTTTCGATATTTTGTAAGGGGAAGAAAATTAATAAATAAGAAAAGGAAAATGAAAAAGGGATGCAACACAGGGACTTCCCAGGAGGTCACCCATCCTAGTACTACTCCTGCCCAAGCACGCTTAACTGATGGGATCCGGTGCTTTAGTGCTGGTATGATCGCATCCGATAGTTTAGGAGCGATGGCGGTACTTAAGGGCGAAACTGACATAGCATATTTTTTATATTGAAATTAAATATATCATTAGATAAAATGAAAAAATGAAAAAAAAAAAAAAAAAAAAAAAAATAGATAGACGGTGGCCAAAAAAATCCAGAATAATTGATCTAAATTATTTTCCTCGGTTTTTCGATATTTTGTAAGGGGAAGAAAATTAATAAATAAGAAAAGAAAAATGAAAAAGGGATGCAACACAGGGACTTCCCAGGAGGTCACCCATCCTAGTACTACTCCTGCCCAAGCACGCTTAACTGCGGAGTTCTGATGGGATCCGGTACTTTAGTGCTGGTATGATCGCATCCAATAGTTTAGGAGCGATGGCGGTACTTAAGGGCGAAACTGACATAGCATATTTTTTATATTGAAATTAAATATATCATTAGATAAAATGAAAAAATGAAAAAAAAAAAAAAATAATAGATAGACGGTGGCTAAAAAAATCCAGAATAATTGATCTAAATTATTTTCCTCGGTTTTTCGATATTTTGTAAGGGGAAGAAAATTAATAAATAAGAAAAGGAAAATGAAAAAGGGATGCAACACAGGGACTTCCCAGGAGGTCACCCATCCTAGTACTACTCCTGCCCAAGCACGCTTAACTGATGGGATCCGGTGCTTTAGTGCTGGTATGATCGCATCCGATAGTTTAGGAGCGATGGCGGTACTTAAGGGCGAAACTGACATAGCATATTTTTTATATTGAAATTAAATATATCATTAGATAAAATGAAAAAATGAAAAAAAAAAAAAAAAAAAAAAATAGATAGACGGTGGCCAAAAAAATCCAGAATAATTGATCTAAATTATTTTCCTCGGTTTTTCGATATTTTGTAAGGGGAAGAAAATTAATAAATAAGAAAAGGAAAATGAAAAAGGGATGCAACACAGGGACTTCCCAGGAGGTCACCCATCCTAGTACTACTCCTGCCCAAGCACGCTTAACTGCGGAGTTCTGATGGGATCCGGTGCTTTAGTGCTGGTATGATCGCATCCGATAGTTTAGGAGCGATGGCGGTACTTAAGGGCGAAACTGACATAGCATATTTTTTATATTGAAATTAAATATATCATTAGATAAAATGAAAAAATGAAAAAAAAAAAAAAATAATAGATAGACGGTGGCTAAAAAAATCCAGAATAATTGATCTAAATTATTTTCCTCGGTTTTTCGATATTTTGTAAGGGGAAGAAAATTAATAAATAAGAAAAGGAAAATGAAAAAGGGATGCAACACAGGGACTTCCCAGGAGGTCACCCATCCTAGTACTACTCCTGCCCAAGCACGCTTAACTGATGGGATCCGGTGCTTTAGTGCTGGTATGATCGCATCCGATAGTTTAGCAGCGATGGCGGTACTTAAGGGCGAAACTGACATAGCATATTTTTTATATTGAAATTAAATATATCATTAGATAAAATGAAAAAATGAAAAAAAAAAAAAAAAAAAAAAAATAGATAGACGGTGGCCAAAAAAATCCAGAATAATTGATCTAAATTATTTTCCTCGGTTTTTCGATATTTTGTAAGGGGAAGAAAATTAATAAATAAGAAAAGAAAAATGAAAAAGGGATGCAACACAGGGACTTCCCAGGAGGTCACCCATCCTAGTACTACTCCTGCCCAAGCACGCTTAACTGCGGAGTTCTGATGGGATCCGGTACTTTAGTGCTGGTATGATCGCATCCGATAGTTTAGGAGCGATGGCGGTACTTAAGGGCGAAACTGACATAGCATATTTTTTATATTGAAATTAAATATATCATTAGATAAAATGAAAAAATGAAAAAAAAAAAAAAATAATAGATAGACGGTGGCTAAAAAAATCCAGAATAATTGATCTAAATTATTTTCCTCGGTTTTTCGATATTTTGTAAGGGGAAGAAAATTAATAAATAAGAAAAGGAAAATGAAAAAGGGATGCAACACAGGGACTTCCCAGGAGGTCACCCATCCTAGTACTACTCCTGCCCAAGCACGCTTAACTGATGGGATCCGGTGCTTTAGTGCTGGTATGATCGCATCCGATAGTTTAGGAGCGATGGCGGTACTTAAGGGCGAAACTGACATAGCATATTTTTTATATTGAAATTAAATATATCATTAGATAAAATGAAAAAATGAAAAAAAAAAAAAAAAAAAAAAAATAGATAGACGGTGGCCAAAAAAATCCAGAATAATTGATCTAAATTATTTTCCTCGGTTTTTCGATATTTTGTAAGGGGAAGAAAATTAATAAATAAGAAAAGGAAAATGAAAAAGGGATGCAACACAGGGACTTCCCAGGAGGTCACCCATCCTAGTACTACTCCTGCCCAAGCACGCTTAACTGCGGAGTTCTGATGGGATCCGGTGCTTTAGTGCTGGTATGATCGCATCCGATAGTTTAGGAGCGATGGCGGTACTTAAGGGCGAAACTGACATAGCATATTTTTTATATTGAAATTAAATATATCATTAGATAAAATGAAAAAATGAAAAAAAAAAAAAAATAATAGATAGACGGTGGCTAAAAAAATCCAGAATAATTGATCTAAATTATTTTCCTCGGTTTTTCGATATTTTGTAAGGGGAAGAAAATTAATAAATAAGAAAAGGAAAATGAAAAAGGGATGCAACACAGGGACTTCCCAGGAGGTCACCCATCCTAGTACTACTCCTGCCCAAGCACGCTTAACTGATGGGATCCGGTGCTTTAGTGCTGGTATGATCGCATCCGATAGTTTAGGAGCGATGGCGGTACTTAAGGGCGAAACTGACATAGCATATTTTTTATATTGAAATTAAATATATCATTAGATAAAATGAAAAAATGAAAAAAAAAAAAAAAAAAAAAATAGATAGACGGTGGCCAAAAAAATCCAGAATAATTGATCTAAATTATTTTCCTCGGTTTTTCGATATTTTGTAAGGGGAAGAAAATTAATAAATAAGAAAAGGAAAATGAAAAAGGGATGCAACACAGGGACTTCCCAGGAGGTCACCCATCCTAGTACTACTCCTGCCCAAGCACGCTTAACTGCGGAGTTCTGATGGGATCCGGTGCTTTAGTGCTGGTATGATCGCATCCGATAGTTTAGGAGCGATGGCGGTACTTAAGGGCGAAACTGACATAGCATATTTTTTATATTGAAATTAAATATATCATTAGATAAAATGAAAAAATGAAAAAAAAAAAAAATAATAGATAGACGGTGGCTAAAAAAATCCAGAATAATTGATCTAAATTATTTTCCTCGGTTTTTCGATATTTTGTAAGGGGAAGAAAATTAATAAATAAGAAAAGGAAAATGAAAAAGGGATGCAACACAGGGACTTCCCAGGAGGTCACCCATCCTAGTACTACTCCTGCCCAAGCACGCTTAACTGATGGGATCCGGTGCTTTAGTGCTGGTATGATCGCATCCGATAGTTTAGGAGCGATGGCGGTACTTAAGGGCGAAACTGACATAGCATATTTTTTATATTGAAATTAAATATATCATTAGATAAAATGAAAAAATGAAAAAAAAAAAAAAAAAAAAAAAATAGATAGACGGTGGCCAAAAAAATCCAGAATAATTGATCTAAATTATTTTTCTCGGTTTTTCGATATTTTGTAAGGGGAAGAAAATTAATAAATAAGAAAAGGAAAATGAAAAAGGGATGCAACACAGGGACTTCCCAGGAGGTCACCCATCCTAGTACTACTCCTGCCCAAGCACGCTTAACTGCGGAGTTCTGATGGGATCCGGTGCTTTAGTGCTGGTATGATCGCATCCGATAGTTTAGGAGCGATGGCGGTACTTAAGGGCGAAACTGACATAGCATATTTTTTATATTGAAATTAAATATATCATTAGATAAAATGAAAAAATGAAAAAAAAAAAAAATAATAGATAGACGGTGGCTAAAAAAATCCAGAATAATTGATCTAAATTATTTTCCTCGGTTTTTCGATATTTTGTAAGGGGAAGAAAATTAATAAATAAGAAAAGGAAAATGAAAAAGGGATGCAACACAGGGACTTCCCAGGAGGTCACCCATCCTAGTACTACTCCTGCCCAAGCACGCTTAACTGATGGGATCCGGTGCTTTAGTGCTGGTATGATCGCATCCGATAGTTTAGGAGCGATGGCGGTACTTAAGGGCGAAACTGACATAGCATATTTTTTATATTGAAATTAAATATATCATTAGATAAAATGAAAAAATGAAAAAAAAAAAAAAAAAAAAAATAGATAGACGGTGGCCAAAAAAATCCAGAATAATTGATCTAAATTATTTTCCTCGGTTTTTCGATATTTTGTAAGGGGAAGAAAATTAATAAATAAGAAAAGGAAAATGAAAAAGGGATGCAACACAGGGACTTCCCAGGAGGTCACCCATCCTAGTACTACTCCTGCCCAAGCACGCTTAACTGCGGAGTTCTGATGGGATCCGGTGCTTTAGTGCTGGTATGATCGCATCCGATAGTTTAGGAGCGATGGCGGTACTTAAGGGCGAAACTGACATAGCATATTTTTTATATTGAAATTAAATATATCATTAGATAAAATGAAAAAATGAAAAAAAAAAAAAATAATAGATAGACGGTGGCTAAAAAAATCCAGAATAATTGATCTAAATTATTTTCCTCGGTTTTTCGATATTTTGTAAGGGGAAGAAAATTAATAAATAAGAAAAGGAAAATGAAAAAGGGATGCAACACAGGGACTTCCCAGGAGGTCACCCATCCTAGTACTACTCCTGCCCAAGCACGCTTAACTGATGGGATCCGGTGCTTTAGTGCTGGTATGATCGCATCCGATAGTTTAGGAGCGATGGCGGTACTTAAGGGCGAAACTGACATAGCATATTTTTTATATTGAAATTAAATATATCATTAGATAAAATGAAAAAATGAAAAAAAAAAAAAAAAAAAAAATAGATAGACGGTGGCCAAAAAAATCCAGAATAATTGATCTAAATTATTTTCCTCGGTTTTTCGATATTTTGTAAGGGGAAGAAAATTAATAAATAAGAAAAGGAAAATGAAAAAGGGATGCAACACAGGGACTTCCCAGGAGGTCACCCATCCTAGTACTACTCCTGCCCAAGCACGCTTAACTGCGGAGTTCTGATGGGATCCGGTGCTTTAGTGCTGGTATGATCGCATCCGATAGTTTAGGAGCGATGGCGGTACTTAAGGGCGAAACTGACATAGCATATTTTTTATATTGAAATTAAATATATCATTAGATAAAATGAAAAAATGAAAAAAAAAAAAAAATAATAGATAGACGGTGGCTAAAAAAATCCAGAATAATTGATCTAAATTATTTTCCTCGGTTTTTCGATATTTTGTAAGGGGAAGAAAATTAATAAATAAGAAAAGGAAAATGAAAAAGGGATGCAACACAGGGACTTCCCAGGAGGTCACCCATCCTAGTACTACTCCTGCCCAAGCACGCTTAACTGATGGGATCCGGTGCTTTAGTGCTGGTATGATCGCATCCGATAGTTTAGGAGCGATGGCGGTACTTAAGGGCGAAACTGACATAGCATATTTTTTATATTGAAATTAAATATATCATTAGATAAAATGAAAAAATGAAAAAAAAAAAAAAAAAAAAAATAGATAGACGGTGGCCAAAAAAATCCAGAATAATTGATCTAAATTATTTTCCTCGGTTTTTCGATATTTTGTAAGGGGAAGAAAATTAATAAATAAGAAAAGGAAAATGAAAAAGGGATGCAACACAGGGACTTCCCAGGAGGTCACCCATCCTAGTACTACTCCTGCCCAAGCACGCTTAACTGCGGAGTTCTGATGGGATCCGGTGCTTTAGTGCTGGTATGATCGCATCCGATAGTTTAGGAGCGATGGCGGTACTTAAGGGCGAAACTGACATAGCATATTTTTTATATTGAAATTAAATATATCATTAGATAAAATGAAAAAATGAAAAAAAAAAAAAATAATAGATAGACGGTGGCTAAAAAAATCCAGAATAATTGATCTAAATTATTTTCCTCGGTTTTTCGATATTTTGTAAGGGGAAGAAAATTAATAAATAAGAAAAGGAAAATGAAAAAGGGATGCAACACAGGGACTTCCCAGGAGGTCACCCATCCTAGTACTACTCCTGCCCAAGCACGCTTAACTGATGGGATCCGGTGCTTTAGTGCTGGTATGATCGCATCCGATAGTTTAGGAGCGATGGCGGTACTTAAGGGCGAAACTGACATAGCATATTTTTTATATTGAAATTAAATATATCATTGGATAAAATGAAAAAATGAAAAAAAAAAAAAAAAAAAAAAATAGATAGACGGTGGCCAAAAAAATCCAGAATAATTGATCTAAATTATTTTCCTCGGTTTTTCGATATTTTGTAAGGGGAAGAAAATTAATAAATAAGAAAAGGAAAATGAAAAAGGGATGCAACACAGGGACTTCCCAGGAGGTCACCCATCCTAGTACTACTCCTGCCCAAGCACGCTTAACTGCGGAGTTCTGATGGGATCCGGTGCTTTAGTGCTGGTATGATCGCATCCGATAGTTTAGGAGCGATGGCGGTACTTAAGGGCGAAACTGACATAGCATATTTTTTATATTGAAATTAAATATATCATTAGATAAAATGAAAAAATGAAAAAAAAAAAAAAATAATAGATAGACGGTGGCTAAAAAAATCCAGAATAATTGATCTAAATTATTTTCCTCGGTTTTTCGATATTTTGTAAGGGGAAGAAAATTAATAAATAAGAAAAGGAAAATGAAAAAGGGATGCAACACAGGGACTTCCCAGGAGGTCACCCATCCTAGTACTACTCCTGCCCAAGCACGCTTAACTGATGGGATCCGGTGCTTTAGTGCTGGTATGATCGCATCCGATAGTTTAGGAGCGATGGCGGTACTTAAGGGCGAAACTGACATAGCATATTTTTTATATTGAAATTAAATATATCATTAGATAAAATGAAAAAATGAAAAAAAAAAAAAAAAAAAAAAAAATAGATAGACGGTGGCCAAAAAAATCCAGAATAATTGATCTAAATTATTTTCCTCGGTTTTTCGATATTTTGTAAGGGGAAGAAAATTAATAAATAAGAAAAGGAAAATGAAAAAGGGATGCAACACAGGGACTTCCCAGGAGGTCACCCATCCTAGTACTACTCCTGCCCAAGCACGCTTAACTGCGGAGTTCTGATGGGATCCGGTGCTTTAGTGCTGGTATGATCGCATCCGATAGTTTAGGAGCGATGGCGGTACTTAAGGGCGAAACTGACATAGCATATTTTTTATATTGAAATTAAATATATCATTAGATAAAATGAAAAAATGAAAAAAAAAAAAATAATAGATAGACGGTGGCTAAAAAAATCCAGAATAATTGATCTAAATTATTTTCCTCGGTTTTTCGATATTTTGTAAGGGGAAGAAAATTAATAAATAAGAAAAGGAAAATGAAAAAGGGATGCAACACAGGGACTTCCCAGGAGGTCACCCATCCTAGTACTACTCCTGCCCAAGCACGCTTAACTGATGGGATCCGGTGCTTTAGTGCTGGTATGATCGCATCCGATAGTTTAGGAGCGATGGCGGTACTTAAGGGCGAAACTGACATAGCATATTTTTTATATTGAAATTAAATATATCATTAGATAAAATGAAAAAATGAAAAAAAAAAAAAAAAAAAAATAGATAGACGGTGGCCAAAAAAATCCAGAATAATTGATCTAAATTATTTTCCTCGGTTTTTCGATATTTTGTAAGGGGAAGAAAATTAATAAATAAGAAAAGGAAAATGAAAAAGGGATGCAACACAGGGACTTCCCAGGAGGTCACCCATCCTAGTACTACTCCTGCCCAAGCACGCTTAACTGCGGAGTTCTGATGGGATCCGGTGCTTTAGTGCTGGTATGATCGCATCCGATAGTTTAGGAGCGATGGCGGTACTTAAGGGCGAAACTGACATAGCATATTTTTTATATTGAAATTAAATATATCATTAGATAAAATGAAAAAATGAAAAAAAAAAAAAAATAATAGATAGACGGTGGCTAAAAAAATCTAGAATAATTGATCTAAATTATTTTCCTCGGTTTTTCGATATTTTGTAAGGGGAAGAAAATTAATAAATAAGAAAAGGAAAATGAAAAAGGGATGCAACACAGGGACTTCCCAGGAGGTCACCCATCCTAGTACTACTCCTGCCCAAGCACGCTTAACTGATGGGATCCGGTGCTTTAGTGCTGGTATGATCGCATCCGATAGTTTAGGAGCGATGGCGGTACTTAAGGGCGAAACTGACATAGCATATTTTTTATATTGAAATTAAATATATCATTAGATAAAATGAAAAAATGAAAAAAAAAAAAAAAAAAAATAGATAGACGGTGGCCAAAAAAATCCAGAATAATTGATCTAAATTATTTTCCTCGGTTTTTCGATATTTTGTAAGGGGAAGAAAATTAATAAATAAGAAAAGGAAAATGAAAAAGGGATGCAACACAGGGACTTCCCAGGAGGTCACCCATCCTAGTACTACTCCTGCCCAAGCACGCTTAACTGCGGAGTTCTGATGGGATCCGGTGCTTTAGTGCTGGTATGATCGCATCCGATAGTTTAGGAGCGATGGCGGTACTTAAGGGCGAAACTGACATAGCATATTTTTTATATTGAAATTAAATATATCATTAGATAAAATGAAAAAATGAAAAAAAAAAAAAATAATAGATAGACGGTGGCTAAAAAAATCCAGAATAATTGATCTAAATTATTTTCCTCGGTTTTTCGATATTTTGTAAGGGGAAGAAAATTAATAAATAAGAAAAGGAAAATGAAAAAGGGATGCAACACAGGGACTTCCCAGGAGGTCACCCATCCTAGTACTACTCCTGCCCAAGCACGCTTAACTGATGGGATCCGGTGCTTTAGTGCTGGTATGATCGCATCCGATAGTTTAGGAGCGATGGCGGTACTTAAGGGCGAAACTGACATAGCATATTTTTTATATTGAAATTAAATATATCATTAGATAAAATGAAAAAATGAAAAAAAAAAAAAAAAAAAATAGATAGACGGTGGCCAAAAAAATCCAGAATAATTGATCTAAATTATTTTCCTCGGTTTTTCGATATTTTGTAAGGGGAAGAAAATTAATAAATAAGAAAAGGAAAATGAAAAAGGGATGCAACACAGGGACTTCCCAGGAGGTCACCCATCCTAGTACTACTCCTGCCCAAGCACGCTTAACTGCGGAGTTCTGATGGGATCCGGTGCTTTAGTGCTGGTATGATCGCATCCGATAGTTTAGGAGCGATGGCGGTACTTAAGGGCGAAACTGACATAGCATATTTTTTATATTGAAATTAAATATATCATTAGATAAAATGAAAAAATGAAAAAAAAAAAAAAATAATAGATAGACGGTGGCTAAAAAAATCCAGAATAATTGATCTAAATTATTTTCCTCGGTTTTTCGATATTTTGTAAGGGGAAGAAAATTAATAAATAAGAAAAGGAAAATGAAAAAGGGATGCAACACAGGGACTTCCCAGGAGGTCACCCATCCTAGTACTACTCCTGCCCAAGCACGCTTAACTGATGGGATCCGGTGCTTTAGTGCTGGTATGATCGCATCCGATAGTTTAGGAGCGATGGCGGTACTTAAGGGCGAAACTGACATAGCATATTTTTTATATTGAAATTAAATATATCATTAGATAAAATGAAAAAATGAAAAAAAAAAAAAAAAAAAAAATAGATAGACGGTGGCCAAAAAAATCCAGAATAATTGATCTAAATTATTTTCCTCGGTTTTTCGATATTTTGTAAGGGGAAGAAAATTAATAAATAAGAAAAGGAAAATGAAAAAGGGATGCAACACAGGGACTTCCCAGGAGGTCACCCATCCTAGTACTACTCCTGCCCAAGCACGCTTAACTGCGGAGTTCTGATGGGATCCGGTGCTTTAGTGCTGGTATGATCGCATCCGATAGTTTAGGAGCGATGGCGGTACTTAAGGGCGAAACTGACATAGCATATTTTTTATATTGAAATTAAATATATCATTAGATAAAATGAAAAAATGAAAAAAAAAAAAATAATAGATAGACGGTGGCTAAAAAAATCCAGAATAATTGATCTAAATTATTTTCCTCGGTTTTTCGATATTTTGTAAGGGGAAGAAAATTAATAAATAAGAAAAGGAAAATGAAAAAGGGATGCAACACAGGGACTTCCCAGGAGGTCACCCATCCTAGTACTACTCCTGCCCAAGCACGCTTAACTGATGGGATCCGGTGCTTTAGTGCTGGTATGATCGCATCCGATAGTTTAGGAGCGATGGCGGTACTTAAGGGCGAAACTGACATAGCATATTTTTTATATTGAAATTAAATATATCATTAGATAAAATGAAAAAATGAAAAAAAAAAAAAAAAAAAATAGATAGACGGTGGCCAAAAAAATCCAGAATAATTGATCTAAATTATTTTCCTCGGTTTTTCGATATTTTGTAAGGGGAAGAAAATTAATAAATAAGAAAAGGAAAATGAAAAAGGGATGCAACACAGGGACTTCCCAGGAGGTCACCCATCCTAGTACTACTCCTGCCCAAGCACGCTTAACTGCGGAGTTCTGATGGGATCCGGTGCTTTAGTGCTGGTATGATCGCATCCGATAGTTTAGGAGCGATGGCGGTACTTAAGGGCGAAACTGACATAGCATATTTTTTATATTGAAATTAAATATATCATTAGATAAAATGAAAAAATGAAAAAAAAAAAAAAAAATAATAGATAGACGGTGGCTAAAAAAATCCAGAATAATTGATCTAAATTATTTTCCTCGGTTTTTCGATATTTTGTAAGGGGAAGAAAATTAATAAATAAGAAAAGGAAAATGAAAAAGGGATGCAACACAGGGACTTCCCAGGAGGTCACCCATCCTAGTACTACTCCAGCCCAAGCACGCTTAACTGCGGAGTTCTGATGGGATCCGGTGCTTTAGTGCTGGTATGATCGCATCCGATAGTTTAGGAGCGATGGCGGTACTTAAGGGCGAAACTGACATAGCATATTTTTTATATTGAAATTAAATATATCATTAGATAAAATGAAAAAATGAAAAAAAAAAAAAAAAAAAATAGATAGACGGTGGCCAAAAAAATCCAGAATAATTGATCTAAATTATTTTCCTCGGTTTTTCGATATTTTGTAAGGGGAAGAAAATTAATAAATAAGAAAAGGAAAATGAAAAAGGGATGCAACACAGGGACTTCCCAGGAGGTCACCCATCCTAGTACTACTCCTGCCCAAGCACGCTTAACTGCGGAGTTCTGATGGGATCCGGTGCTTTAGTGCTGGTATGATCGCATCCGATAGTTTAGGAGCGATGGCGGTACTTAAGGGCGAAACTGACATAGCATATTTTTTATATTGAAATTAAATATATCATTAGATAAAATGAAAAAATGAAAAAAAAAAAAAATAATAGATAGACGGTGGCTAAAAAAATCCAGAATAATTGATCTAAATTATTTTCCTCGGTTTTTCGATATTTTGTAAGGGGAAGAAAATTAATAAATAAGAAAAGGAAAATGAAAAAGGGATGCAACACAGGGACTTCCCAGGAGGTCACCCATCCTAGTACTACTCCTGCCCAAGCACGCTTAACTGCGGAGTTCTGATGGGATCCAGTGCTTTAGTGCTGGTATGATCGCATCCGATAGTTTAGGAGCGATGGCGGTACTTAAGGGCGAAACTGACATAGCATATTTTTTATATTGAAATTAAATATATCATTAGATAAAATGAAAAAATGAAAAAAAAAAAAAATAATAGATAGACGGTGGCTAAAAAAATCCAGAATAATTGATCTAAATTATTTTCCTCGGTTTTTCGATATTTTGTAAGGGGAAGAAAATTAATAAATAAGAAAAGGAAAATGAAAAAGGGATGCAACACAGGGACTTCCCAGGAGGTCACCCATCCTAGTACTACTCCTGCCCAAGCACGCTTAACTGATGGGATCCGGTGCTTTAGTGCTGGTATGATCGCATCCGATAGTTTAGGAGCGATGGCGGTACTTAAGGGCGAAACTGACATAGCATATTTTTTATATTGAAATTAAATATATCATTAGATAAAATGAAAAAATGAAAAAAAAAAAAAAAAAAAATAGATAGACGGTGGCCAAAAAAATCCAGAATAATTGATCTAAATTATTTTCCTCGGTTTTTCGATATTTTGTAAGGGGAAGAAAATTAATAAATAAGAAAAGGAAAATGAAAAAGGGATGCAACACAGGGACTTCCCAGGAGGTCACCCATCCTAGTACTACTCCTGCCCAAGCACGCTTAACTGCGGAGTTCTGATGGGATCCGGTGCTTTAGTGCTGGTATGATCGCATCCGATAGTTTAGGAGCGATGGCGGTACTTAAGGGCGAAACTGACATAGCATATTTTTTATATTGAAATTAAATATATCATTAGATAAAATGAAAAAATGAAAAAAAAAAAAAAAAATAATAGATAGACGGTGGCTAAAAAAATCCAGAATAATTGATCTAAATTATTTTCCTCGGTTTTTCGATATTTTGTAAGGGGAAGAAAATTAATAAATAAGAAAAGGAAAATGAAAAAGGGATGCAACACAGGGACTTCCCAGGAGGTCACCCATCCTAGTACTACTCCAGCCCAAGCACGCTTAACTGCGGAGTTCTGATGGGATCCGGTGCTTTAGTGCTGGTATGATCGCATCCGATAGTTTAGGAGCGATGGCGGTACTTAAGGGCGAAACTGACATAGCATATTTTTTATATTGAAATTAAATATATCATTAGATAAAATGAAAAAATGAAAAAAAAAAAAAAAAAAAAATAGATAGACGGTGGCCAAAAAAATCCAGAATAATTGATCTAAATTATTTTCCTCGGTTTTTCGATATTTTGTAAGGGGAAGAAAATTAATAAATAAGAAAAGGAAAATGAAAAAGGGATGCAACACAGGGACTTCCCAGGAGGTCACCCATCCTAGTACTACTCCTGCCCAAGCACGCTTAACTGCGGAGTTCTGATGGGATCCGGTGCTTTAGTGCTGGTATGATCGCATCCGATAGTTTAGGAGCGATGGCGGTACTTAAGGGCGAAACTGACATAGCATATTTTTTATATTGAAATTAAATATATCATTAGATAAAATGAAAAAATGAAAAAAAAAAAAAATAATAGATAGACGGTGGCTAAAAAAATCCAGAATAATTGATCTAAATTATTTTCCTCGGTTTTTCGATATTTTGTAAGGGGAAGAAAATTAATAAATAAGAAAAGGAAAATGAAAAAGGGATGCAACACAGGGACTTCCCAGGAGGTCACCCATCCTAGTACTACTCCTGCCCAAGCACGCTTAACTGCGGAGTTCTGATGGGATCCAGTGCTTTAGTGCTGGTATGATCGCATCCGATAGTTTAGGAGCGATGGCGGTACTTAAGGGCGAAACTGACATAGCATATTTTTTATATTGAAATTAAATATATCATTAGATAAAATGAAAAAATGAAAAAAAAAAAAAAAATAGATAGACGGTGGCCAAAAAAATCCAGAATAATTGATCTAAATTATTTTCCTCGGTTTTTCGATATTTTGTAAGGGGAAGAAAATTAATAAATAAGAAAAGGAAAATGAAAAAGGGATGCAACACAGGGACTTCCCAGGAGGTCACCCATCCTAGTACTACTCCTGCCCAAGCACGCTTAACTGCGGAGTTCTGATGGGATCCGGTGCTTTAGTGCTGGTATGATCGCATCCGATAGTTTAGGAGCGATGGCGGTACTTAAGGGCGAAACTGACATAGCATATTTTTTATATTGAAATTAAATATATCATTAGATAAAATGAAAAAATGAAAAAAAAAAAAATAATAGATAGACGGTGGCTAAAAAAATCCAGAATAATTGATCTAAATTATTTTCCTCGGTTTTTCGATATTTTGTAAGGGGAAGAAAATTAATAAATAAGAAAAGGAAAATGAAAAAGGGATGCAACACAGGGACTTCCCAGGAGGTCACCCATCCTAGTACTACTCCTGCCCAAGCACGCTTAACTGCGGAGTTCTGATGGGATCCGGTGCTTTAGTGCTGGTATGATCGCATCCGATAGTTTAGGAGCGATGGCGGTACTTAAGGGCGAAACTGACATAGCATATTTTTTATATTGAAATTAAATATATCATTAGATAAAATGAAAAAATGAAAAAAAAAAAAAAAAAAAAAAAAAATAGATAGACGGTGGCCAAAAAAATCCAGAATAATTGATCTAAATTATTTTCCTCGGTTTTTCGATATTTTGTAAGGGGAAGAAAATTAATAAATAAGAAAAGGAAAATGAAAAAGGGATGCAACACAGGGACTTCCCAGGAGGTCACCCATCCTAGTACTACTCCTGCCCAAGCACGCTTAACTGCGGAGTTCTGATGGGATCCGGTGCTTTAGTGCTGGTATGATCGCATCCGATAGTTTAGGAGCGATGGCGGTACTTAAGGGCGAAACTGACATAGCATATTTTTTATATTGAAATTAAATATATCATTAGATAAAATGAAAAAATGAAAAAAAAAAAAAATAATAGATAGACGGTGGCTTAAAAAAATCCAGAATAATTGATCTAAATTATTTTCCTCGGTTTTTCGATATTTTGTAAGGGGAAGAAAATTAATAAATAAGAAAAGGAAAATGAAAAAGGGATGCAACACAGGGACTTCCCAGGAGGTCACCCATCCTAGTACTACTCCTGCCCAAGCACGCTTAACTGCGGAGTTCTGATGGGATCCGGTGCTTTAGTGCTGGTATGATCGCATCCGATAGTTTAGGAGCGATGGCGGTACTTAAGGGCGAAACTGACATAGCATATTTTTTATATTGAAATTAAATATATCATTAGATAAAATGAAAAAATGAAAAAAAAAAAAAAAAAAATAGATAGACGGTGGCCAAAAAAATCCAGAATAATTGATCTAAATTATTTTCCTCGGTTTTTCGATATTTTGTAAGGGGAAGAAAATTAATAAATAAGAAAAGGAAAATGAAAAAGGGATGCAACACAGGGACTTCCCAGGAGGTCACCCATCCTAGTACTACTCCTGCCCAAGCACGCTTAACTGCGGAGTTCTGATGGGATCCGGTGCTTTAGTGCTGGTATGATCGCATCCGATAGTTTAGGAGCGATGGCGGTACTTAAGGGCGAAACTGACATAGCATATTTTTTATATTGAAATTAAATATATCATTAGATAAAATGAAAAAATGAAAAAAAAAAAAAAATAATAGATAGACGGTGGCTAAAAAAATCCAGAATAATTGATCTAAATTATTTTCCTCGGTTTTTCGATATTTTGTAAGGGGAAGAAAATTAATAAATAAGAAAAGGAAAATGAAAAAGGGGATGCAACACAGGGACTTCCCAGGAGGTCACCCATCCTAGTACTACTCCTGCCCAAGCACGCTTAACTGCGGAGTTCTGATGGGATCCGGTGCTTTAGTGCTGGTATGATCGCATCCGATAGTTTAGGAGCGATGGCGGTACTTAAGGGCGAAACTGACATAGCATATTTTTTATATTGAAATTAAATATATCATTAGATAAAATGAAAAAATGAAAAAAAAAAAAAAAAAAAAAAAAATAGATAGACGGTGGCCAAAAAAATCCAGAATAATTGATCTAAATTATTTTCCTCGGTTTTTCGATATTTTGTAAGGGGAAGAAAATTAATAAATAAGAAAAGGAAAATGAAAAAGGGATGCAACACAGGGACTTCCCAGGAGGTCACCCATCCTAGTACTACTCCTGCCCAAGCACGCTTAACTGCGGAGTTCTGATGGGATCCGGTGCTTTAGTGCTGGTATGATCGCATCCGATAGTTTAGGAGCGATGGCGGTACTTAAGGGCGAAACTGACATAGCATATTTTTTATATTGAAATTAAATATATCATTAGATAAAATGAAAAAATGAAAAAATAAAAAATAATAGATAGACGGTGGCTAAAAAAATCCAGAATAATTGATCTAAATTATTTTCCTCGGTTTTTCGATATTTTGTAAGGGGAAGAAAATTAATAAATAAGAAAAGGAAAATGAAAAAGGGATGCAACACAGGGACTTCCCAGGAGGTCACCCATCCTAGTACTACTCCTGCCCAAGCACGCTTAACTGCGGAGTTCTGATGGGATCCGGTGCTTTAGTGCTGGTATGATCGCATCCGATAGTTTAGGAGCGATGGCGGTACTTAAGGGCGAAACTGACATAGCATATTTTTTATATTGAAATTAAATATATCATTAGATAAAATGAAAAAATGAAAAAAAAAAAAAAAAAAAAAAATAGATAGACGGTGGCCAAAAAAATCCAGAATAATTGATCTAAATTATTTTCCTCGGTTTTTCGATATTTTGTAAGGGGAAGAAAATTAATAAATAAGAAAAGGAAAATGAAAAAGGGATGCAACACAGGGACTTCCCAGGAGGTCACCCAGTACTACTCCTGCCCAAGCACGCTTAACTGCGGAGTTCTGATGGGATCCGGTGCTTTAGTGCTGGTATGATCGCATCCGATAGTTTAGGAGCGATGGCGGTACTTAAGGGCGAAACTGACATAGCATATTTTTTATATTGAAATTAAATATATCATTAGATAAAATGAAAAAATGAAAAAAAAAAAAAAATAATAGATAGACGGTGGCTTAAAAAAATCCAGAATAATTGATCTAAATTATTTTCCTCGGTTTTTCGATATTTTGTAAGGGGAAGAAAATTAATAAATAAGAAAAGGTAAATGAAAAAGGGATGCAACACAGGGACTTCCCAGGAGGTCACCCATCCTAGTACTACTCCTGCCCAAGCACGCTTAACTGCGGAGTTCTGATGGGATCCGGTGCTTTAGTGCTGGTATGATCGCATCCGATAGTTTAGGAGCGATGGCGGTACTTAAGGGCGAAACTGACATAGCATATTTTTTATATTGAAATTAAATATATCATTAGATAAAATGAAAAAATGAAAAAAAAAAAAAAAAAAAATAGATAGACGGTGGCCAAAAAAATCCAGAATAATTGATCTAAATTATTTTCCTCGGTTTTTCGATATTTTGTAAGGGGAAGAAAATTAATAAATAAGAAAAGGAAAATGAAAAAGGGATGCAACACAGGGACTTCCCAGGAGGTCACCCATCCTAGTACTACTCCTGCCCAAGCACGCTTAACTGCGGAGTTCTGATGGGATCCGGTGCTTTAGTGCTGGTATGATCGCATCCGATAGTTTAGGAGCGATGGCGGTACTTAAGGGCGAAACTGACATAGCATATTTTTTATATTGAAATTAAATATATCATTAGATAAAATGAAAAAATGAAAAAAAAAAAAAATAATAGATAGACGGTGGCTAAAAAAATCCAGAATAATTGATCTAAATTATTTTCCTCGGTTTTTCGATATTTTGTAAGGGGAAGAAAATTAATAAATAAGAAAAGGAAAATGAAAAAGGGATGCAACACAGGGACTTCCCAGGAGGTCACCCATCCTAGTACTACTCCTGCCCAAGCACGCTTAACTGCGGAGTTCTGATGGGATCCGGTGCTTTAGTGCTGGTATGATCGCATCCGATAGTTTAGGAGCGATGGCGGTACTTAAGGGCGAAACTGACATAGCATATTTTTTATATTGAAATTAAATATATCATTAGATAAAATGAAAAAATGAAAAAAAAAAAAAAAAAAAATAGATAGACGGTGGCCAAAAAAATCCAGAATAATTGATCTAAATTATTTTCCTCGGTTTTTCGATATTTTGTAAGGGGAAGAAAATTAATAAATAAGAAAAGGAAAATGAAAAAGGGATGCAACACAGGGACTTCCCAGGAGGTCACCCATCCTAGTACTACTCCTGCCCAAGCACGCTTAACTGCGGAGTTCTGATGGGATCCGGTGCTTTAGTGCTGGTATGATCGCATCCGATAGTTTAGGAGCGATGGCGGTACTTAAGGGCGAAACTGACATAGCATATTTTTTATATTGAAATTAAATATATCATTAGATAAAATGAAAAAATGAAAAAAAAAAAAAAAAAAAAAAAATAGATAGACGGTGGCCAAAAAAATCCAGAATAATTGATCTAAATTATTTTCCTCGGTTTTTCGATATTTTGTAAGGGGAAGAAAATTAATAAATAAGAAAAGGAAAATGAAAAAGGGATGCAACACAGGGACTTCCCAGGAGGTCACCCAGTACTACTCCTGCCCAAGCACGCTTAACTGCGGAGTTCTGATGGGATCCGGTGCTTTAGTGCTGGTATGATCGCATCCGATAGTTTAGGAGCGATGGCGGTACTTAAGGGCGAAACTGACATAGCATATTTTTTATATTGAAATTAAATATATCATTAGATAAAATGAAAAAATGAAAAAAAAAAAAAAATAATAGATAGACGGTGGCTTAAAAAAATCCAGAATAATTGATCTAAATTATTTTCCTCGGTTTTTCGATATTTTGTAAGGGGAAGAAAATTAATAAATAAGAAAAGGAAAATGAAAAAGGGATGCAACACAGGGACTTCCCAGGAGGTCACCCATCCTAGTACTACTCCTGCCCAAGCACGCTTAACTGCGGAGTTCTGATGGGATCCGGTGCTTTAGTGCTGGTATGATCGCATCCGATAGTTTAGGAGCGATGGCGGTACTTAAGGGCGAAACTGACATAGCATATTTTTTATATTGAAATTAAATATATCATTAGATAAAATGAAAAAATGAAAAAAAAAAAAAAAAAAAAAATAGATAGACGGTGGCCAAAAAAATCCAGAATAATTGATCTAAATTATTTTCCTCGGTTTTTCGATATTTTGTAAGGGGAAGAAAATTAATAAATAAGAAAAGGAAAATGAAAAAGGGATGCAACACAGGGACTTCCCAGGAGGTCACCCATCCTAGTACTACTCCTGCCCAAGCACGCTTAACTGCGGAGTTCTGATGGGATCCGGTGCTTTAGTGCTGGTATGATCGCATCCGATAGTTTAGGAGCGATGGCGGTACTTAAGGGCGAAACTGACATAGCATATTTTTTATATTGAAATTAAATATATCATTAGATAAAATGAAAAAATGAAAAAAAAAAAAAATAATAGATAGACGGTGGCTAAAAAAATCCAGAATAATTGATCTAAATTATTTTCCTCGGTTTTTCGATATTTTGTAAGGGGAAGAAAATTAATAAATAAGAAAAGGAAAATGAAAAAGGGATGCAACACAGGGACTTCCCAGGAGGTCACCCATCCTAGTACTACTCCTGCCCAAGCACGCTTAACTGCGGAGTTCTGATGGGATCCGGTGCTTTAGTGCTGGTATGATCGCATCCGATAGTTTAGGAGCGATGGCGGTACTTAAGGGCGAAACTGACATAGCATATTTTTTATATTGAAATTAAATATATCATTAGATAAAATGAAAAAATGAAAAAAAAAAAAAAAAAAAAATAGATAGACGGTGGCCAAAAAAATCCAGAATAATTGATCTAAATTATTTTCCTCGGTTTTTCGATATTTTGTAAGGGGAAGAAAATTAATAAATAAGAAAAGGAAAATGAAAAAGGGATGCAACACAGGGACTTCCCAGGAGGTCACCCATCCTAGTACTACTCCTGCCCAAGCACGCTTAACTGCGGAGTTCTGATGGGATCCGGTGCTTTAGTGCTGGTATGATCGCATCCGATAGTTTAGGAGCGATGGCGGTACTTAAGGGCGAAACTGACATAGCATATTTTTTATATTGAAATTAAATATATCATTAGATAAAATGAAAAAATGAAAAAAAAAAAAAATAATAATAGATAGACGGTGGCTAAAAAAATCCAGAATAATTGATCTAAATTATTTTCCTCGGTTTTTCGATATTTTGTAAGGGGAAGAAAATTAATAAATAAGAAAAGGAAAATGAAAAAGGGATGCAACACAGGGACTTCCCAGGAGGTCACCCATCCTAGTACTACTCCTGCCCAAGCACGCTTAACTGCGGAGTTCTGATGGGATCCGGTGCTTTAGTGCTGGTATGATCGCATCCGATAGTTTAGGAGCGATGGCGGTACTTAAGGGCGAAACTGACATAGCATATTTTTTATATTGAAATTAAATATATCATTAGATAAAATGAAAAAATGAAAAAAAAAAAAAAAAAAAAATAGATAGACGGTGGCCAAAAAAATCCAGAATAATTGATCTAAATTATTTTCCTCGGTTTTTCGATATTTTGTAAGGGGAAGAAAATTAATAAATAAGAAAAGGAAAATGAAAAAGGGATGCAACACAGGGACTTCCCAGGAGGTCACCCATCCTAGTACTACTCCTGCCCAAGCACGCTTAACTGCGGAGTTCTGATGGGATCCGGTGCTTTAGTGCTGGTATGATCGCATCCGATAGTTTAGGAGCGATGGCGGTACTTAAGGGCGAAACTGACATAGCATATTTTTTATATTGAAATTAAATATATCATTAGATAAAATGAAAAAATGAAAAAAAAAAAAAATAATAGATAGACGGTGGCTAAAAAAATCCAGAATAATTGATCTAAATTATTTTCCTCGGTTTTTCGATATTTTGTAAGGGGAAGAAAATTAATAAATAAGAAAAGGAAAATGAAAAAGGGATGCAACACAGGGACTTCCCAGGAGGTCACCCATCCTAGTACTACTCCTGCCCAAGCACGCTTAACTGATGGGATCCGGTGCTTTAGTGCTGGTATGATCGCATCCGATAGTTTAGGAGCGATGGCGGTACTTAAGGGCGAAACTGACATAGCATATTTTTTATATTGAAATTAAATATATCATTAGATAAAATGAAAAAATGAAAAAAAAAAAAAAAAAAAAAATAGATAGACGGTGGCCAAAAAAATCCAGAATAATTGATCTAAATTATTTTCCTCGGTTTTTCGATATTTTGTAAGGGGAAGAAAATTAATAAATAAGAAAAGGAAAATGAAAAAGGGATGCAACACAGGGACTTCCCAGGAGGTCACCCATCCTAGTACTACTCCTGCCCAAGCACGCTTAACTGCGGAGTTCTGATGGGATCCGGTGCTTTAGTGCTGGTATGATCGCATCCGATAGTTTAGGAGCGATGGCGGTACTTAAGGGCGAAACTGACATAGCATATTTTTTATATTGAAATTAAATATATCATTAGATAAAATGAAAAAATGAAAAAAAAAAAAAATAATAGATAGACGGTGGCTAAAAAAATCCAGAATAATTGATCTAAATTATTTTCCTCGGTTTTTCGATATTTTGTAAGGGGAAGAAAATTAATAAATAAGAAAAGGAAAATGAAAAAGGGATGCAACACAGGGACTTCCCAGGAGGTCACCCATCCTAGTACTACTCCTGCCCAAGCACGCTTAACTGCGGAGTTCTGATGGGATCCAGTGCTTTAGTGCTGGTATGATCGCATCCGATAGTTTAGGAGCGATGGCGGTACTTAAGGGCGAAACTGACATAGCATATTTTTTATATTGAAATTAAATATATCATTAGATAAAATGAAAAAATGAAAAAAAAAAAAAAAATAGATAGACGGTGGCCAAAAAAATCCAGAATAATTGATCTAAATTATTTTCCTCGGTTTTTCGATATTTTGTAAGGGGAAGAAAATTAATAAATAAGAAAAGGAAAATGAAAATGGGATGCAACACAGGGACTTCCCAGGAGGTCACCCATCCTAGTACTACTCCTGCCCAAGCACGCTTAACTGCGGAGTTCTGATGGGATCCGGTGCTTTAGTGCTGGTATGATCGCATCCGATAGTTTAGGAGCGATGGCGGTACTTAAGGGCGAAACTGACATAGCATATTTTTTATATTGAAATTAAATATATCATTAGATAAAATGAAAAAATGAAAAAAAAAAAAATAATAGATAGACGGTGGCTAAAAAAATCCAGAATAATTGATCTAAATTATTTTCCTCGGTTTTTCGATATTTTGTAAGGGGAAGAAAATTAATAAATAAGAAAAGGAAAATGAAAAAGGGATGCAACACAGGGACTTCCCAGGAGGTCACCCATCCTAGTACTACTCCTGCCCAAGCACGCTTAACTGCGGAGTTCTGATGGGATCCGGTGCTTTAGTGCTGGTATGATCGCATCCGATAGTTTAGGAGCGATGGCGGTACTTAAGGGCGAAACTGACATAGCATATTTTTTATATTGAAATTAAATATATCATTAGATAAAATGAAAAAATGAAAAAAAAAAAAAAAAAAAAAAAAATAGATAGACGGTGGCCAAAAAAATCCAGAATAATTGATCTAAATTATTTTCCTCGGTTTTTCGATATTTTGTAAGGGGAAGAAAATTAATAAATAAGAAAAGGAAAATGAAAAAGGGATGCAACACAGGGACTTCCCAGGAGGTCACCCATCCTAGTACTACTCCTGCCCAAGCACGCTTAACTGCGGAGTTCTGATGGGATCCGGTGCTTTAGTGCTGGTATGATCGCATCCGATAGTTTAGGAGCGATGGCGGTACTTAAGGGCGAAACTGACATAGCATATTTTTTATATTGAAATTAAATATATCATTAGATAAAATGAAAAAATGAAAAAAAAAAAAAATAATAGATAGACGGTGGCTTAAAAAAATCCAGAATAATTGATCTAAATTATTTTCCTCGGTTTTTCGATATTTTGTAAGGGGAAGAAAATTAATAAATAAGAAAAGGAAAATGAAAAAGGGATGCAACACAGGGACTTCCCAGGAGGTCACCCATCCTAGTACTACTCCTGCCCAAGCACGCTTAACTGCGGAGTTCTGATGGGATCCGGTGCTTTAGTGCTGGTATGATCGCATCCGATAGTTTAGGAGCGATGGCGGTACTTAAGGGCGAAACTGACATAGCATATTTTTTATATTGAAATTAAATATATCATTAGATAAAATGAAAAAATGAAAAAAAAAAAAAAAAAAATAGATAGACGGTGGCCAAAAAAATCCAGAATAATTGATCTAAATTATTTTCCTCGGTTTTTCGATATTTTGTAAGGGGAAGAAAATTAATAAATAAGAAAAGGAAAATGAAAAAGGGATGCAACACAGGGACTTCCCAGGAGGTCACCCATCCTAGTACTACTCCTGCCCAAGCACGCTTAACTGCGGAGTTCTGATGGGATCCGGTGCTTTAGTGCTGGTATGATCGCATCCGATAGTTTAGGAGCGATGGCGGTACTTAAGGGCGAAACTGACATAGCATATTTTTTATATTGAAATTAAATATATCATTAGATAAAATGAAAAAATGAAAAAAAAAAAAAATAATAGATAGACGGTGGCTAAAAAAATCCAGAATAATTGATCTAAATTATTTTCCTCGGTTTTTCGATATTTTGTAAGGGGAAGAAAATTAATAAATAAGAAAAGGAAAATGAAAAAGGGATGCAACACAGGGACTTCCCAGGAGGTCACCCATCCTAGTACTACTCCTGCCCAAGCACGCTTAACTGCGGAGTTCTGATGGGATCCGGTGCTTTAGTGCTGGTATGATCGCATCCGATAGTTTAGGAGCGATGGCGGTACTTAAGGGCGAAACTGACATAGCATATTTTTTATATTGAAATTAAATATATCATTAGATAAAATGAAAAAATGAAAAAAAAAAAAAAAAAAAAATAGATAGACGGTGGCCAAAAAAATCCAGAATAATTGATCTAAATTATTTTCCTCGGTTTTTCGATATTTTGTAAGGGGAAGAAAATTAATAAATAAGAAAAGGAAAATGAAAAAGGGATGCAACACAGGGACTTCCCAGGAGGTCACCCATCCTAGTACTACTCCTGCCCAAGCACGCTTAACTGCGGAGTTCTGATGGGATCCGGTGCTTTAGTGCTGGTATGATCGCATCCGATAGTTTAGGAGCGATGGCGGTACTTAAGGGCGAAACTGACATAGCATATTTTTTATATTGAAATTAAATATATCATTAGATAAAATGAAAAAATGAAAAAATAAAAAATAATAGATAGACGGTGGCTAAAAAAATCCAGAATAATTGATCTAAATTATTTTCCTCGGTTTTTCGATATTTTGTAAGGGGAAGAAAATTAATAAATAAGAAAAGGAAAATGAAAAAGGGATGCAACACAGGGACTTCCCAGGAGGTCACCCATCCTAGTACTACTCCTGCCCAAGCACGCTTAACTGCGGAGTTCTGATGGGATCCGGTGCTTTAGTGCTGGTATGATCGCATCCGATAGTTTAGGAGCGATGGCGGTACTTAAGGGCGAAACTGACATAGCATATTTTTTATATTGAAATTAAATATATCATTAGATAAAATGAAAAAATGAAAAAAAAAAAAAAAAAAAAAATAGATAGACGGTGGCCAAAAAAATCCAGAATAATTGATCTAAATTATTTTCCTCGGTTTTTCGATATTTTGTAAGGGGAAGAAAATTAATAAATAAGAAAAGGAAAATGAAAAAGGGATGCAACACAGGGACTTCCCAGGAGGTCACCCATCCTAGTACTACTCCTGCCCAAGCACGCTTAACTGCGGAGTTCTGATGGGATCCGGTGCTTTAGTGCTGGTATGATCGCATCCGATAGTTTAGGAGCGATGGCGGTACTTAAGGGCGAAACTGACATAGCATATTTTTTATATTGAAATTAAATATATCATTAGATAAAATGAAAAAATGAAAAAAAAAAAAAAATAATAGATAGACGGTGGCTTAAAAAAATCCAGAATAATTGATCTAAATTATTTTCCTCGGTTTTTCGATATTTTGTAAGGGGAAGAAAATTAATAAATAAGAAAAGGAAAATGAAAAAGGGATGCAACACAGGGACTTCCCAGGAGGTCACCCATCCTAGTACTACTCCTGCCCAAGCACGCTTAACTGCGGAGTTCTGATGGGATCCGGTGCTTTAGTGCTGGTATGATCGCATCCGATAGTTTAGGAGCGATGGCGGTACTTAAGGGCGAAACTGACATAGCATATTTTTTATATTGAAATTAAATATATCATTAGATAAAATGAAAAAATGAAAAAAAAAAAAAAAAAAAAATAGATAGACGGTGGCCAAAAAAATCCAGAATAATTGATCTAAATTATTTTCCTCGGTTTTTCGATATTTTGTAAGGGGAAGAAAATTAATAAATAAGAAAAGGAAAATGAAAAAGGGATGCAACACAGGGACTTCCCAGGAGGTCACCCATCCTAGTACTACTCCTGCCCAAGCACGCTTAACTGCGGAGTTCTGATGGGATCCGGTGCTTTAGTGCTGGTATGATCGCATCCGATAGTTTAGGAGCGATGGCGGTACTTAAGGGCGAAACTGACATAGCATATTTTTTATATTGAAATTAAATATATCATTAGATAAAATGAAAAAATGAAAAAAAAAAAAAATAATAGATAGACGGTGGCTAAAAAAATCCAGAATAATTGATCTAAATTATTTTCCTCGGTTTTTCGATATTTTGTAAGGGGAAGAAAATTAATAAATAAGAAAAGGAAAATGAAAAAGGGATGCAACACAGGGACTTCCCAGGAGGTCACCCATCCTAGTACTACTCCTGCCCAAGCACGCTTAACTGCGGAGTTCTGATGGGATCCGGTGCTTTAGTGCTGGTATGATCGCATCCGATAGTTTAGGAGCGATGGCGGTACTTAAGGGCGAAACTGACATAGCATATTTTTTATATTGAAATTAAATATATCATTAGATAAAATGAAAAAATGAAAAAAAAAAAAAAAAAAAATAGATAGACGGTGGCCAAAAAAATCCAGAATAATTGATCTAAATTATTTTCCTCGGTTTTTCGATATTTTGTAAGGGGAAGAAAATTAATAAATAAGAAAAGGAAAATGAAAAAGGGATGCAACACAGGGACTTCCCAGGAGGTCACCCATCCTAGTACTACTCCTGCCCAAGCACGCTTAACTGCGGAGTTCTGATGGGATCCGGTGCTTTAGTGCTGGTATGATCGCATCCGATAGTTTAGGAGCGATGGCGGTACTTAAGGGCGAAACTGACATAGCATATTTTTTATATTGAAATTAAATATATCATTAGATAAAATGAAAAAATGAAAAAAAAAAAAAAATAATAGATAGACGGTGGCTAAAAAAATCCAGAATAATTGATCTAAATTATTTTCCTCGGTTTTTCGATATTTTGTAAGGGGAAGAAAATTAATAAATAAGAAAAGGAAAATGAAAAAGGGATGCAACACAGGGACTTCCCAGGAGGTCACCCATCCTAGTACTACTCCTGCCCAAGCACGCTTAACTGCGAAGTTCTGATGGGATCCGGTGCTTTAGTGCTGGTATGATCGCATCCGATAGTTTAGGAGCGATGGCGGTACTTAAGGGCGAAACTGACATAGCATATTTTTTATATTGAAATTAAATATATCATTAGATAAAATGAAAAAATGAAAAAAAAAAAAAAAAAAAAATAGATAGACGGTGGCCAAAAAAATCCAGAATAATTGATCTAAATTATTTTCCTCGGTTTTTCGATATTTTGTAAGGGGAAGAAAATTAATAAATAAGAAAAGGAAAATGAAAAAGGGATGCAACACAGGGACTTCCCAGGAGGTCACCCATCCTAGTACTACTCCTGCCCAAGCACGCTTAACTGCGGAGTTCTGATGGGATCCGGTGCTTTAGTGCTGGTATGATCGCATCCGATAGTTTAGGAGCGATGGCGGTACTTAAGGGCGAAACTGACATAGCATATTTTTTATATTGAAATTAAATATATCATTAGATAAAATGAAAAAATGAAAAAAAAAAAAAATAATAGATAGACGGTGGCTAAAAAAATCCAGAATAATTGATCTAAATTATTTTCCTCGGTTTTTCGATATTTTGTAAGGGGAAGAAAATTAATAAATAAGAAAAGGAAAATGAAAAAGGGATGCAACACAGGGACTTCCCAGGAGGTCACCCATCCTAGTACTACTCCTGCCCAAGCATGCTTAACTGCGGAGTTCTGATGGGATCCGGTGCTTTAGTGCTGGTATGATCGCATCCGATAGTTTAGGAGCGATGGCGGTACTTAAGGGCGAAACTGACATAGCATATTTTTTATATTGAAATTAAATATATCATTAGATAAAATGAAAAAATGAAAAAAAAAAAAAAAAAAAATAGATAGACGGTGGTCAAAAAAATCCAGAATAATTGATCTAAATTATTTTCCTCGGTTTTTCGATATTTTGTAAGGGGAAGAAAATTAATAAATAAGAAAAGGAAAATGAAAAAGGGATGCAACACAGGGACTTCCCAGGAGGTCACCCATCCTAGTACTACTCCTGCCCAAGCACGCTTAACTGCGGAGTTCTGATGGGATCCGGTGCTTTAGTGCTGGTATGATCGCATCCGATAGTTTAGGAGCGATGGCGGTACTTAAGGGCGAAACTGACATAGCATATTTTTTATATTGAAATTAAATATATCATTAGATAAAATGAAAAAATGAAAAAAAAAAAAAAAATAATAGATAGACGGTGGCTAAAAAAATCCAGAATAATTGATCTAAATTATTTTCCTCGGTTTTTCGATATTTTGTAAGGGGAAGAAAATTAATAAATAAGAAAAGGAAAATGAAAAAGGGATGCAACACAGGGACTTCCCAGGAGGTCACCCATCCTAGTACTACTCCTGCCCAAGCACGCTTAACTGCGGAGTTCTGATGGGATCCGGTGCTTTAGTGCTGGTATGATCGCATCCGATAGTTTAGGAGCGATGGCGGTACTTAAGGGCGAAACTGACATAGCATATTTTTTATATTGAAATTAAATATATCATTAGATAAAATGAAAAAATGAAAAAAAAAAAAAAAAAAAATAGATAGACGGTGGCCAAAAAAATCCAGAATAATTGATCTAAATTATTTTCCTCGGTTTTTCGATATTTTGTAAGGGGAAGAAAATTAATAAATAAGAAAAGGAAAATGAAAAAGGGATGCAACACAGGGACTTCCCAGGAGGTCACCCATCCTAGTACTACTCCTGCCCAAGCACGCTTAACTGCGGAGTTCTGATGGGATCCGGTGCTTTAGTGCTGGTATGATCGCATCCGATAGTTTAGGAGCGATGGCGGTACTTAAGGGCGAAACTGACATAGCATATTTTTTATATTGAAATTAAATATATCATTAGATAAAATGAAAAAATGAAAAAAAAAAAAAATAATAGATAGACGGTGGCTAAAAAAATCCAGAATAATTGATCTAAATTATTTTCCTCGGTTTTTCGATATTTTGTAAGGGGAAGAAAATTAATAAATAAGAAAAGGAAAATGAAAAAGGGATGCAACACAGGGACTTCCCAGGAGGTCACCCATCCTAGTACTACTCCTGCCCAAGCATGCTTAACTGCGGAGTTCTGATGGGATCCGGTGCTTTAGTGCTGGTATGATCGCATCCGATAGTTTAGGAGCGATGGCGGTACTTAAGGGCGAAACTGACATAGCATATTTTTTATATTGAAATTAAATATATCATTAGATAAAATGAAAAAATGAAAAAAAAAAAAAAAAAAAAATAGATAGACGGTGGCCAAAAAAATCCAGAATAATTGATCTAAATTATTTTCCTCGGTTTTTCGATATTTTGTAAGGGGAAGAAAATTAATAAATAAGAAAAGGAAAATGAAAAAGGGATGCAACACAGGGACTTCCCAGGAGGTCACCCATCCTAGTACTACTCCTGCCCAAGCACGCTTAACTGCGGAGTTCTGATGGGATCCGGTGCTTTAGTGCTGGTATGATCGCATCCGATAGTTTAGGAGCGATGGCGGTACTTAAGGGCGAAACTGACATAGCATATTTTTTATATTGAAATTAAATATATCATTAGATAAAATGAAAAAATGAAAAAAAAAAAAAAAATAATAGATAGACGGTGGCTAAAAAAATCCAGAATAATTGATCTAAATTATTTTCCTCGGTTTTTCGATATTTTGTAAGGGGAAGAAAATTAATAAATAAGAAAAGGAAAATGAAAAAGGGATGCAACACAGGGACTTCCCAGGAGGTCACCCATCCTAGTACTACTCCTGCCCAAGCACGCTTAACTGCGAAGTTCTGATGGGATCCGGTGCTTTAGTGCTGGTATGATCGCATCCGATAGTTTAGGAGCGATGGCGGTACTTAAGGGCGAAACTGACATAGCATATTTTTTATATTGAAATTAAATATATCATTAGATAAAATGAAAAAATGAAAAAAAAAAAAAAAAAAAAAATAGATAGACGGTGGCCAAAAAAATCCAGAATAATTGATCTAAATTATTTTCCTCGGTTTTTCGATATTTTGTAAGGGGAAGAAAATTAATAAATAAGAAAAGGAAAATGAAAAAGGGATGCAACACAGGGACTTCCCAGGAGGTCACCCATCCTAGTACTACTCCTGCCCAAGCACGCTTAACTGCGGAGTTCTGATGGGATCCGGTGCTTTAGTGCTGGTATGATCGCATCCGATAGTTTAGGAGCGATGGCGGTACTTAAGGGCGAAACTGACATAGCATATTTTTTATATTGAAATTAAATATATCATTAGATAAAATGAAAAAATGAAAAAAAAAAAAAATAATAGATAGACGGTGGCTAAAAAAATCCAGAATAATTGATCTAAATTATTTTCCTCGGTTTTTCGATATTTTGTAAGGGGAAGAAAATTAATAAATAAGAAAAGGAAAATGAAAAAGGGATGCAACACAGGGACTTCCCAGGAGGTCACCCATCCTAGTACTACTCCTGCCCAAGCACGCTTAACTGCGGAGTTCTGATGGGATCCGGTGCTTTAGTGCTGGTATGATCGCATCCGATAGTTTAGGAGCGATGGCGGTACTTAAGGGCGAAACTGACATAGCATATTTTTTATATTGAAATTAAATATATCATTAGATAAAATGAAAAAATGAAAAAAAAAAAAAAAAAAAAAAAAATAGATAGACGGTGGCCAAAAAAATCCAGAATAATTGATCTAAATTATTTTCCTCGGTTTTTCGATATTTTGTAAGGGGAAGAAAATTAATAAATAAGAAAAGGAAAATGAAAAAGGGATGCAACACAGGGACTTCCCAGGAGGTCACCCATCCTAGTACTACTCCTGCCCAAGCACGCTTAACTGCGGAGTTCTGATGGGATCCGGTGCTTTAATGCTGGTATGATCGCATCCGATAGTTTAGGAGCGATGGCGGTACTTAAGGGCGAAACTGACATAGCATATTTTTTATATTGAAATTAAATATATCATTAGATAAAATGAAAAAATGAAAAAAAAAAAAAAAAAAAAAAAAAAATAGATAGACGGTGGCCAAAAAAATCCAGAATAATTGATCTAAATTATTTTCCTCGGTTTTTCGATATTTTGTAAGGGGAAGAAAATTAATAAATAAGAAAAGGAAAATGAAAAAGGGATGCAACACAGGGACTTCCCAGGAGGTCACCCATCCTAGTACTACTCCTGCCCAAGCACGCTTAACTGCGGAGTTCTGATGGGATCCGGTGCTTTAGTGCTGGTATGATCGCATCCGATAGTTTAGGAGCGATGGCGGTACTTAAGGGCGAAACTGACATAGCATATTTTTTATATTGAAATTAAATATATCATTAGATAAAATGAAAAAATGAAAAAAAAAAAAAAAAAAAAAAATAGATAGACGGTGGCCAAAAAAATCCAGAATAATTGATCTAAATTATTTTCCTCGGTTTTTCGATATTTTGTAAGGGGAAGAAAATTAATAAATAAGAAAAGGAAAATGAAAAAGGGATGCAACACAGGGACTTCCCAGGAGGTCACCCATCCTAGTACTACTCCTGCCCAAGCACGCTTAACTGCGGAGTTCTGATGGGATCCGGTGCTTTAGTGCTGGTATGATCGCATCCGATAGTTTAGGAGCGATGGCGGTACTTAAGGGCGAAACTGACATAGCATATTTTTTATATTGAAATTAAATATATCATTAGATAAAATGAAAAAATGAAAAAAAAAAAAAATAATAGATAGACGGTGGCTAAAAAAATCCAGAATAATTGATCTAAATTATTTTCCTCGGTTTTTCGATATTTTGTAAGGGGAAGAAAATTAATAAATAAGAAAAGGAAAATGAAAAAGGGATGCAACACAGGGACTTCCCAGGAGGTCACCCATCCTAGTACTACTCCTGCCCAAGCACGCTTAACTGCGGAGTTCTGATGGGATCCGGTGCTTTAGTGCTGGTATGATCGCATCCGATAGTTTAGGAGCGATGGCGGTACTTAAGGGCGAAACTGACATAGCATATTTTTTATATTGAAATTAAATATATCATTAGATAAAATGAAAAAATGAAAAAAAAAAAAAAAAAAATAGATAGACGGTGGCCAAAAAAATCCAGAATAATTGATCTAAATTATTTTCCTCGGTTTTTCGATATTTTGTAAGGGGAAGAAAATTAATAAATAAGAAAAGAAAAATGAAAAAGGGATGCAACACAGGGACTTCCCAGGAGGTCACCCATCCTAGTACTACTCCTGCCCAAGCACGCTTAACTGCGGAGTTCTGATGGGATCCGGTGCTTTAGTGCTGGTATGATCGCATCCGATAGTTTAGGAGCGATGGCGGTACTTAAGGGCGAAACTGACATAGCATATTTTTTATATTGAAATTAAATATATCATTAGATAAAATGAAAAAATGAAAAAAAAAAAAAATAATAGATAGACGGTGGCTAAAAAAATCCAGAATAATTGATCTAAATTATTTTCCTCGGTTTTTCGATATTTTGTAAGGGTAAGAAAATTAATAAATAAGAAAAGGAAAATGAAAAAGGGATGCAACACAGGGACTTCCCAGGAGGTCACCCATCCTAGTACTACTCCTGCCCAAGCACGCTTAACTGCGGAGTTCTGATGGGATCCGGTGCTTTAGTGCTGGTATGATCGCATCCGATAGTTTAGGAGCGATGGCGGTACTTAAGGGCGAAACTGACATAGCATATTTTTTATATTGAAATTAAATATATCATTAGATAAAATGAAAAAATGAAAAAAAAAAAAAAAAAAAATAGATAGACGGTGGCCAAAAAAATCCAAAATAATTGATCTAAATTATTTTCCTCGGTTTTTCGATATTTTGTAAGGGGAAGAAAATTAATAAATAAGAAAAGGAAAATGAAAAAGGGATGCAACACAGGGACTTCCCAGGAGGTCACCCATCCTAGTACTACTCCTGCCCAAGCACGCTTAACTGCGGAGTTCTGATGGGATCCGGTGCTTTAGTGCTGGTATGATCGCATCCGATAGTTTAGGAGCGATGGCGGTACTTAAGGGCGAAACTGACATAGCATATTTTTTATATTGAAATTAAATATATCATTAGATAAAATGAAAAAATGAAAAAAAAAAAAAATAATAGATAGACGGTGGCTAAAAAAATCCAGAATAATTGATCTAAATTATTTTCCTCGGTTTTTCGATATTTTGTAAGGGGAAGAAAATTAATAAATAAGAAAAGGAAAATGAAAAAGGGATGCAACACAGGGACTTCCCAGGAGGTCACCCATCCTAGTACTACTCCTGCCCAAGCACGCTTAACTGCGGAGTTCTGATGGGATCCGGTGCTTTAGTGCTGGTATGATCGCATCCGATAGTTTAGGAGCGATGGCGGTACTTAAGGGCGAAACTGACATAGCATATTTTTTATATTGAAATTAAATATATCATTAGATAAAATGAAAAAATGAAAAAAAAAAAAAAAAAAAAATAGATAGACGGTGGCCAAAAAAATCCAGAATAATTGATCTAAATTATTTTCCTCGGTTTTTCGATATTTTGTAAGGGGAAGAAAATTAATAAATAAGAAAAGGAAAATGAAAAAGGGATGCAACACAGGGACTTCCCAGGAGGTCACCCATCCTAGTACTACTCCTGCCCAAGCACGCTTAACTGCGGAGTTCTGATGGGATCCGGTGCTTTAGTGCTGGTATGATCGCATCCGATAGTTTAGGAGCGATGGCGGTACTTAAGGGCGAAACTGACATAGCATATTTTTTATATTGAAATTAAATATATCATTAGATAAAATGAAAAAATGAAAAAAAAAAATAATAATAGATAGACGGTGGCTAAAAAAATCCAGAATAATTGATCTAAATTATTTTCCTCGGTTTTTCGATATTTTGTAAGGGGAAGAAAATTAATAAATAAGAAAAGGAAAATGAAAAAGGGATGCAACACAGGGACTTCCCAGGAGGTCACCCATCCTAGTACTACTCCTGCCCAAGCACGCTTAACTGCGGAGTTCTGATGGGATCCGGTGCTTTAGTGCTGGTATGATCGCATCCGATAGTTTAGGAGCGATGGCGGTACTTAAGGGCGAAACTGACATAGCATATTTTTTATATTGAAATTAAATATATCATTAGATAAAATGAAAAAATGAAAAAAAAAAAAAAAAAAAATAGATAGACGGTGGCCAAAAAAATCCAGAATAATTGATCTAAATTATTTTCCTCGGTTTTTCGATATTTTGTAAGGGGAAGAAAATTAATAAATAAGAAAAGGAAAATGAAAAAGGGATGCAACACAGGGACTTCCCAGGAGGTCACCCATCCTAGTACTACTCCTGCCCAAGCACGCTTAACTGCGGAGTTCTGATGGGATCCGGTGCTTTAGTGCTGGTATGATCGCATCCGATAGTTTAGGAGCGATGGCGGTACTTAAGGGCGAAACTGACATAGCATATTTTTTATATTGAAATTAAATATATCATTAGATAAAATGAAAAAATGAAAAAAAAAAATAATAATAGATAGACGGTGGCTAAAAAAATCCAGAATAATTGATCTAAATTATTTTCCTCGGTTTTTCGATATTTTGTAAGGGGAAGAAAATTAATAAATAAGAAAAGGAAAATGAAAAAGGGATGCAACACAGGGACTTCCCAGGAGGTCACCCATCCTAGTACTACTCCTGCCCAAGCACGCTTAACTGCGGAGTTCTGATGGGATCCGGTGCTTTAGTGCTGGTATGATCGCATCCGATAGTTTAGGAGCGATGGCGGTACTTAAGGGCGAAACTGACATAGCATATTTTTTATATTGAAATTAAATATATCATTAGATAAAATGAAAAAATGAAAAAAAAAAAAAAAAAATAGATAGACGGTGGCCAAAAAAATCCAGAATAATTGATCTAAATTATTTTCCTCGATTTTTCGATATTTTGTAAGGGGAAGAAAATTAATAAATAAGAAAAGGAAAATGAAAAAATGATGCAACACAGGGACTTCCCAGGAGGTCACCCATCCTAGTACTACTCCTGCCCAAGCACGCTTAACTGCGGAGTTCTGATGGGATCCGGTGCTTTAGTGCTGGTATGATCGCATCCGATAGTTTAGGAGCGATGGCGGTACTTAAGGGCGAAACTGACATAGCATATTTTTTATATTGAAATTAAATATATCATTAGATAAAATGAAAAAATGAAAAAAAAAAAATAATAATAGATAGACGGTGGCTAAAAAAATCCAGAATAATTGATCTAAATTATTTTCCTCGGTTTTTCGATATTTTTTAAGGGGAAGAAAATTAATAAATAAGAAAAGGAAAATGAAAAAGGGATGCAACACAGGGACTTCCCAGGAGGTCACCCATCCTAGTACTACTCCTGCCCAAGCACGCTTAACTGCGGAGTTCTGATGGGATCCGGTGCTTTAGTGCTGGTATGATCGCATCCGATAGTTTAGGAGCGATGGCGGTACTTAAGGGCGAAACTGACATAGCATATTTTTTATATTGAAATTAAATATATCATTAGATAAAATGAAAAAATGAAAAAAAAAAAAAAAAAAATAGATAGACGGTGGCCAAAAAAATCCAGAATAATTGATCTAAATTATTTTCCTCGGTTTTTCGATATTTTGTAAGGGGAAGAAAATTAATAAATAAGAAAAGGAAAATGAAAAAGGGATGCAACACAGGGACTTCCCAGGAGGTCACCCATCCTAGTACTACTCCTGCCCAAGCACGCTTAACTGCGGAGTTCTGATGGGATCCGGTGCTTTAGTGCTGGTATGATCGCATCCGATAGTTTAGGAGCGATGACGGTACTTAAGGGCGAAACTGACATAGCATATTTTTTATATTGAAATTAAATATATCATTAGATAAAATGAAAAAATGAAAAAAAATAAAAAATAATAGATAGACGGTGGCTAAAAAAATCCAGAATAATTGATCTAAATTATTTTCCTCGGTTTTTCGATATTTTGTAAGGGGAAGAAAATTAATAAATAAGAAAAGGAAAATGAAAAAGGGATGCAACACAGGGACTTCCCAGGAGGTCACCCATCCTAGTACTACTCCTGCCCAAGCACGCTTAACTGCGGAGTTCTGATGGGATCCGGTGCTTTAGTGCTGGTATGATCGCATCCGATAGTTTAGGAGCGATGGCGGTACTTAAGGGCGAAACTGACATAGCATATTTTTTATATTGAAATTAAATATATCATTAGATAAAATGAAAAAATGAAAAAAAAAAAAAATAATAGATAGACGGTGGCTAAAAAAATCCAGAATAATTGATCTAAATTATTTTCCTCGGTTTTTCGATATTTTGTAAGGGGAAGAAAATTAATAAATAAGAAAAGGAAAATGAAAAAGGGATGCAACACAGGGACTTCCCAGGAGGTCACCCATCCTAGTACTACTCCTGCCCAAGCACGCTTAACTGCGGAGTTCTGATGGGATCCGGTGCTTTAGTGCTGGTATGATCGCATCCGATAGTTTAGGAGCGATGGCGGTACTTAAGGGCGAAACTGACATAGCATATTTTTTATATTGAAATTAAATATATCATTAGATAAAATGAAAAAATGAAAAAAAAAAAAAAAAAAATAGATAGACGGTGGCCAAAAAAATCCAGAATAATTGATCTAAATTATTTTCCTCGGTTTTTCGATATTTTGTAAGGGGAAGAAAATTAATAAATAAGAAAAGGAAAATGAAAAAGGGATGCAACACAGGGACTTCCCAGGAGGTCACCCATCCTAGTACTACTCCTGCCCAAGCACGCTTAACTACGGAGTTCTGATGGGATCCGGTGCTTTAGTGCAGGTATGATCGCATCCGATAGTTTAGGAGCGATGGCGGTACTTAAGGGCGAAACTGACATAGCATATTTTTTATATTGAAATTAAATATATCATTAGATAAAATGAAAAAATGAAAAAAAAAAAAAATAATAGATAGACGGTGGCTAAAAAAATCCAGAATAATTGATCTAAATTATTTTCCTCGGTTTTTCGATATTTTGTAAGGGGAAGAAAATTAATAAATAAGAAAAGGAAAATGAAAAAGGGATGCAACACAGGGACTTCCCAGGAGGTCACCCATCCTAGTACTACTCCTGCCCAAGCACGCTTAACTGCGGAGTTCTGATGGGATCCGGTGCTTTAGTGCTGGTATGATCGCATCCGATAGTTTAGGAGCGATGGCGGTACTTAAGGGCGAAACTGACATAGCATATTTTTTATATTGAAATTAAATATATCATTAGATAAAATGAAAAAATGAAAAAAAAAAAAAAAAAAAATAGATAGACGGTGGCCAAAAAAATCCAGAATAATTGATCTAAATTATTTTCCTCGGTTTTTCGATATTTTGTAAGGGGAAGAAAATTAATAAATAAGAAAAGGAAAATGAAAAAGGGATGCAACACAGGGACTTCCCAGGAGGTCACCCATCCTAGTACTACTCCTGCCCAAGCACGCTTAACTGCGGAGTTCTGATGGGATCCGGTGCTTTAGTGCTGGTATGATCGCATCCGATAGTTTAGGAGCGATGGCGGTACTTAAGGGCGAAACTGACATAGCATATTTTTTATATTGAAATTAAATATATCATTAGATAAAATGAAAAAATGAAAAAAAAAAAAAATAATAGATAGACGGTGGCTAAAAAAATCCAGAATAATTGATCTAAATTATTTTCCTCGGTTTTTCGATATTTTGTAAGGGGAAGAAAATTAATAAATAAGAAAAGGAAAATGAAAAAGGGATGCAACACAGGGACTTCCCAGGAGGTCACCCATCCTAGTACTACTCCTGCCCAAGCACGCTTAACTGCGGAGTTCTGATGGGATCCGGTGCTTTAGTGCTGGTATGATCGCATCCGATAGTTTAGGAGCGATGGCGGTACTTAAGGGCGAAACTGACATAGCATATTTTTTATATTGAAATTAAATATATCATTAGATAAAATGAAAAAATGAAAAAAAAAAAAAAAAAAAATAGATAGACGGTGGCCAAAAAAATCCAGAATAATTGATCTAAATTATTTTCCTCGGTTTTTCGATATTTTGTAAGGGGAAGAAAATTAATAAATAAGAAAAGGAAAATGAAAAAGGGATGCAACACAGGGACTTCCCAGGAGGTCACCCATCCTAGTACTACTCCTGCCCAAGCACGCTTAACTGCGGAGTTCTGATGGGATCCGGTGCTTTAGTGCTGGTATGATCGCATCCGATAGTTTAGGAGCGATGGCGGTACTTAAGGGCGAAACTGACATAGCATATTTTTTATATTGAAATTAAATATATCATTAGATAAAATGAAAAAATGAAAAAAAAAAAAAAATAATAGATAGACGGTGGCTAAAAAAATCCAGAATAATTGATCTAAATTATTTTCCTCGGTTTTTCGATATTTTGTAAGGGGAAGAAAATTAATAAATAAGAAAAGGAAAATGAAAAAGGGATGCAACACAGGGACTTCCCAGGAGGTCACCCATCCTAGTACTACTCCTGCCCAAGCACGCTTAACTGCGGAGTTCTGAAGGGATCCGGTGCTTTAGTGCTGGTATGATCGCATCCGATAGTTTAGGAGCGATGGCGGTACTTAAGGGCGAAACTGACATAGCATATTTTTTATATTGAAATTAAATATATCATTAGATAAAATGAAAAAATGAAAAAAAAAAAAAAAAAAAAATAGATAGACGGTGGCCAAAAAAATCCAGAATAATTGATCTAAATTATTTTCCTCGGTTTTTCGATATTTTGTAAGGGGAAGAAAATTAATAAATAAGAAAAGGAAAATGAAAAAGGGATGCAACACAGGGACTTCCCAGGAGGTCACCCATCCTAGTACTACTCCTGCCCAAGCACGCTTAACTGCGGAGTTCTGATGGGATCCGGTGCTTTAGTGCTGGTATGATCGCATCCGATAGTTTAGGAGCGATGGCGGTACTTAAGGGCGAAACTGACATAGCATATTTTTTATATTGAAATTAAATATATCATTAGATAAAATGAAAAAATGAAAAAAAAAAAAAAATAATAGATAGACGGTGGCTAAAAAAATCCAGAATAATTGATCTAAATTATTTTCCTCGGTTTTTCGATATTTTGTAAGGGGAAGAAAATTAATAAATAAGAAAAGGAAAATGAAAAAGGGATGCAACACAGGGACTTCCCAGGAGGTCACCCATCCTAGTACTACTCCTGCCCAAGCACGCTTAACTGCGGAGTTCTGATGGGATCCGGTGCTTTAGTGCTGGTATGATCGCATCCGATAGTTTAGGAGCGATGGCGGTACTTAAGGGCGAAACTGACATAGCATATTTTTTATATTGAAATTAAATATATCATTAGATAAAATGAAAAAATGAAAAAAAAAAAAAAAAAAAAATAGATAGACGGTGGCCAAAGAAATCCAGAATAATTGATCTAAATTATTTTCCTCGGTTTTTCGATATTTTGTAAGGGGAAGAAAATTAATAAATAAGAAAAGGAAAATGAAAAAGGGATGCAACACAGGGACTTCCCAGGAGGTCACCCATCCTAGTACTACTCCTGCCCAAGCACGCTTAACTGCGGAGTTCTGATGGGATCCGGTGCTTTAGTGCTGGTATGATCGCATCCGATAGTTTAGGAGCGATGGCGGTACTTAAGGGCGAAACTGACATAGCATATTTTTTATATTGAAATTAAATATATCATTAGATAAAATGAAAAAATGAAAAAAAAAAAAAAATAATAGATAGACGGTGGCTAAAAAAATCCAGAATAATTGATCTAAATTATTTTCCTCGGTTTTTCGATATTTTGTAAGGGGAAGAAAATTAATAAATAAGAAAAGGAAAATGAAAAAGGGATGCAACACAGGGACTTCCCAGGAGGTCACCCATCCTAGTACTACTCCTGCCCAAGCACGCTTAACTGCGGAGTTCTGATGGGATCCGGTGCTTTAGTGCTGGTATGATCGCATCCGATAGCTTAGGAGCGATGGCGGTACTTAAGGGCGAAACTGACATAGCATATTTTTTATATTGAAATTAAATATATCATTAGATAAAATGAAAAAATGAAAAAAAAAAAAAAAAAAAATAGATAGACGGTGGCCAAAAAAATCCAGAATAATTGATCTAAATTATTTTCCTCGGTTTTTCGATATTTTGTAAGGGGAAGAAAATTAATAAATAAGAAAAGGAAAATGAAAAAGGGATGCAACACAGGGACTTCCCAGCAGGTCACCCATCCTAGTACTACTCCTGCCCAAGCACGCTTAACTGCGGAGTTCTGATGGGATCCGGTGCTTTAGTGCTGGTATGATCGCATCCGATAGTTTAGGAGCGATGGCGGTACTTAAGGGCGAAACTGACATAGCATATTTTTTATATTGAAATTAAATATATCATTAGATAAAATGAAAAAATGAAAAAAAAAAAAATAATAGATAGACGGTGGCTAAAAAAATCCAGAATAATTGATCTAAATTATTTTCCTCGGTTTTTCGATATTTTGTAAGGGGAAGAAAATTAATAAATAAGAAAAGGAAAATGAAAAAGGGATGCAACACAGGGACTTCCCAGGAGGTCACCCATCCTAGTACTACTCCTGCCCAAGCACGCTTAACTGCGGAGTTCTGATGGGATCCGGTGCTTTAGTGCTGGTATGATCGCATCCGATAGTTTAGGAGCGATGGCGGTACTTAAGGGCGAAACTGACATAGCATATTTTTTATATTGAAATTAAATATATCATTAGATAAAATGAAAAAATGAAAAAAAAAAAAAAAAAAAATAGATAGACGGTGGCCAAAAAAATCCAGAATAATTGATCTAAATTATTTTCCTCGGTTTTTCGATATTTTGTAAGGGGAAGAAAATTAATAAATAAGAAAAGGAAAATGAAAAAGGGATGCAACACAGGGACTTCCCAGCAGGTCACCCATCCTAGTACTACTCCTGCCCAAGCACGCTTAACTGCGGAGTTCTGATGGGATCCGATGCTTTAGTGCTGGTATGATCGCATCCGATAGTTTAGGAGCGATGGCGGTACTTAAGGGCGAAACTGACATAGCATATTTTTTATATTGAAATTAAATATATCATTAGATAAAATGAAAAAATGAAAAAAAAAAAAAATAATAGATAGACGGTGGCTAAAAAAATCCAGAATAATTGATCTAAATTATTTTCCTCGGTTTTTCGATATTTTGTAAGGGGAAAAAAATTAATAAATAAGAAAAGGAAAATGAAAAAGGGATGCAACACAGGGACTTCCCAGGAGGTCACCCATCCTAGTACTACTCCTGCCCAAGCACGCTTAACTGCGGAGTTCTGATGGGATCCGGTGCTTTAGTGCTGGTATGATCGCATCCGATAGTTTAGGAGCGATGGCGGTACTTAAGGGCGAAACTGACATAGCATATTTTTTATATTGAAATTAAATATATCATTAGATAAAATGAAAAAATGAAAAAAAAAAAAAAAAAAAATAGATAGACGGTGGCCAAAAAAATCCAGAATAATTGATCTAAATTATTTTCCTCGGTTTTTCGATATTTTGTAAGGGGAAGAAAATTAATAAATAAGAAAAGGAAAATGAAAAAGGGATGCAACACAGGGACTTCCCAGGAGGTCACCCATCCTAGTACTACTCCTGCCCAAGCACGCTTAACTGCGGAGTTCTGATGGAATCCGGTGCTTTAGTGCTGGTATGATCGCATCCGATAGTTTAGGAGCGATGGCGGTACTTAAGGGCGAAACTGACATAGCATATTTTTTATATTGAAATTAAATATATCATTAGATAAAATGAAAAAATGAAAAAAAAAAAAAAAATAATAGATAGACGGTGGCTAAAAAAATCCAGAATAATTGATCTAAATTATTTTCCTCGGTTTTTCGATATTTTGTAAGGGGAAGAAAATTAATAAATAAGAAAAGGAAAATGAAAAAGGGATGCAACACAGGGACTTCCCAGGAGGTCACCCATCCTAGTACTACTCCTGCCCAAGCACGCTTAACTGCGGAGTTCTGATGGGATCCGGTGCTTTAGTGCTGGTATGATCCCATCCGATAGTTTAGGAGCGATGGCGGTACTTAAGGGCGAAACTGACATAGCATATTTTTTATATTGAAATTAAATATATCATTAGATAAAATGAAAAAATGAAAAAAAAAAAAAAAAAAATAGATAGACGGTGGCCAAAAAAATCCAGAATAGTTGATCTAAATTATTTTCCTCGGTTTTTCGATATTTTGTAAGGGGAAGAAAATTAATAAATAAGAAAAGGAAAATGAAAAAGGGATGCAACACAGGGACTTCCCAGGAGGTCACCCATCCTAGTACTACTCCTGCCCAAGCACGCTTAACTGCGGAGTTCTGATGGGATCCGGTGCTTTAGTGCTGGTATGATCGCATCCGATAGTTTAGGAGCGATGGCGGTACTTAAGGGCGAAACTGACATAGCATATTTTTTATATTGAAATTAAATATATCATTAGATAAAATGAAAAAATGAAAAAAAAAAAAAAAATAATAGATAGACGGTGGCTAAAAAAATCCAGAATAATTGATCTAAATTATTTTCCTCGGTTTTTCGATATTTTGTAAGGGGAAGAAAATTAATAAATAAGAAAAGGAAAATGAAAAAGGGATGCAACACAGGGACTTCCCAGGAGGTCACCCATCCTAGTACTACTCCTGCCCAAGCACGCTTAACTGCGGAGTTCTGATGGGATCCGGTGCTTTAGTGCTGGTATGATCGCATCCGATAGTTTAGGAGCGATGGCGGTACTTAAGGGCGAAACTGACATAGCATATTTTTTATATTGAAATTAAATATATCATTAGATAAAATGAAAAAATGAAAAAAAAAAAAAAAAAAAAATAGATAGACGGTGGCCAAAAAAATCCAGAATAATTGATCTAAATTATTTTCCTCGGTTTTTCGATATTTTGTAAGGGGAAGAAAATTAATAAATAAGAAAAGGAAAATGAAAAAGGGATGCAACACAGGGACTTCCCAGGAGGTCACCCATCCTAGTACTACTCCTGCCCAAGCACGCTTAACTGCGGAGTTCTGATGGGATCCGGTGCTTTAGTGCTGGTATGATCGCATCCGATAGTTTAGGAGCGATGGCGGTACTTAAGGGCGAAACTGACATAGCATATTTTTTATATTGAAATTAAATATATCATTAGATAAAATGAAAAAATGAAAAAAAAAAAAATAATAGATAGACGGTGGCTAAAAAAATCCAGAATAATTGATCTAAATTATTTTCCTCGGTTTTTCGATATTTTGTAAGGGGAAGAAAATTAATAAATAAGAAAAGGAAAATGAAAAAGGGATGCAACACAGGGACTTCCCAGGAGGTCACCCATCCTAGTACTACTCCTGCCCAAGCACGCTTAACTGCGGAGTTCTGATGGGATCCGGTGCTTTAGTGCTGGTATGATCGCATCCGATAGTTTAGGAGCGATGGCGGTACTTAAGGGCGAAACTGACATAGCATATTTTTTATATTGAAATTAAATATACCATTAGATAAAATGAAAAAATGAAAAAAAAAAAAAAAAAAAATAGATAGACGGTGGCCAAAAAAATCCAGAATAATTGATCTAAATTATTTTCCTCGGTTTTTCGATATTTTGTAAGGGGAAGAAAATTAATAAATAAGAAAAGGAAAATGAAAAAGGATGCAACACAGGGACTTCCCAGGAGGTCACCCATCCTAGTACTACTCCTGCCCAAGCACGCTTAACTGCGGAGTTCTAATGGGATCCGGTGCTTTAGTGCTGGTATGATCGCATCCGATAGTTTAGGAGCGATGGCGGTACTTAAGGGCGAAACTGACATAGCATATTTTTTATATTGAAATTAAATATATCATTAGATAAAATGAAAAAATGAAAAAAAAAAAAAATAATAGATAGACGGTGGCTAAAAAAATCCAGAATAATTGATCTAAATTATTTTCCTCGGTTTTTCGATATTTTGTAAGGGGAAGAAAATTAATAAATAAGAAAAGGAAAATGAAAAAGGGATGCAACACAGGGACTTCCCAGGAGGTCACCCATCCTAGTACTACTCCTGCCCAAGCACGCTTAACTGCGGAGTTCTGATGGGATCCGGTGCTTTAGTGCTGGTATGATCGCATCCGATAGTTTAGGAGCGATGGCGGTACTTAAGGGCGAAACTGACATAGCATATTTTTTATATTGAAATTAAATATATCATTAGATAAAATGAAAAAATGAAAAAAAAAAAAAAAAAAATAGATAGACGGTGGCCAAAAAAATCCAGAATAATTGATCTAAATTATTTTCCTCGGTTTTTCGATATTTTGTAAGGGGAAGAAAATTAATAAATAAGAAAAGGAAAATGAAAAAGGGATGCAACACAGGGACTTCCCAGGAGGTCACCCATCCTAGTACTACTCCTGCCCAAGCACGCTTAACTGCGGAGTTCTGATGGGATCCGGTGCTTTAGTGCTGGTATGATCGCATCCGATAGTTTAGGAGCGATGGCGGTACTTAAGGGCGAAACTGACATAGCATATTTTTTATATTGAAATTAAATATATCATTAGATAAAATGAAAAAATGAAAAAAAAAAAAAAATAATAGATAGACGGTGGCTAAAAAAATCCAGAATAATTGATCTAAATTATTTTCCTCGGTTTTTCGATATTTTGTAAGGGGAAGAAAATTAATAAATAAGAAAAGGAAAATGAAAAAGGGATGCAACACAGGGACTTCCCAGGAGGTCACCCATCCTAGTACTACTCCTGCCCAAGCACGCTTAACTGCGGAGTTCTGATGGGATCCGGTGCTTTAGTGCTGGTATGATCGCATCCGATAGTTTAGGAGCGATGGCGGTACTTAAGGGCGAAACTGACATAGCATATTTTTTATATTGAAATTAAATATATCATTAGATAAAATGAAAAAATGAAAAAAAAAAAAAAAAAAAATAGATAGACGGTGGCCAAAAAAATCCAGAATAATTGATCTAAATTATTTTCCTCGGTTTTTCGATATTTTGTAAGGGGAAGAAAATTAATAAATAAGAAAAGGAAAATGAAAAAAGGATGCAACACAGGGACTTCCCAGGAGGTCACCCATCCTAGTACTACTCCTGCCCAAGCACGCTTAACTGCGGAGTTCTGATGGGATCCGGTGCTTTAGTGCTGGTATGATCGCATCCGATAGTTTAGGAGCGATGGCGGTACTTAAGGGCGAAACTGACATAGCATATTTTTTATATTGAAATTAAATATATCATTAGATAAAATGAAAAAATGAAAAAAAAAAAAAATAATAGATAGACGGTGGCTAAAAAAATCCAGAATAATTGATCTAAATTATTTTCCTCGGTTTTTCGATATTTTGTAAGGGGAAGAAAATTAATAAATAAGAAAAGGAAAATGAAAAAGGGATGCAACACAGGGACTTCCCAGGAGGTCACCCATCCTAGTACTACTCCTGCCCAAGCACGCTTAACTGCGGAGTTCTGATGGGATCCGGTGCTTTAGTGCTGGTATGATCGCATCCGATAGTTTAGGAGCGATGGCGGTACTTAAGGGCGAAACTGACATAGCATATTTTTTATATTGAAATTAAATATATCATTAGATAAAATGAAAAAATGAAAAAAAAAAAAAAAAAAATAGATAGACGGTGGCCAAAAAAATCCAGAATAATTGATCTAAATTATTTTCCTCGGTTTTTCGATATTTTGTAAGGGGAAGAAAATTAATAAATAAGAAAAGGAAAATGAAAAAGGGATGCAACACAGGGACTTCCCAGGAGGTCACCCATCCTAGTACTACTCCTGCCCAAGCACGCTTAACTGCGGAGTTCTGATGGGATCCGGTGCTTTAGTGCTGGTATGATCGCATCCGATAGTTTAGGAGCGATGGCGGTACTTAAGGGCGAAACTGACATAGCATATTTTTTATATTGAAATTAAATATATCATTAGATAAAATGAAAAAATGAAAAAAAAAAAAAAAAATAATAGATAGACGGTGGCTAAAAAAATCCAGAATAATTGATCTAAATTATTTTCCTCGGTTTTTCGATATTTTGTAAGGGGAAGAAAATTAATAAATAAGAAAAGGAAAATGAAAAAGGGATGCAACACAGGGACTTCCCAGGAGGTCACCCATCCTAGTACTACTCCTGCCCAAGCACGCTTAACTGCGGAGTTCTGATGGGATCCGGTGCTTTAGTGCTGGTATGATCGCATCCGATAGTTTAGGAGCGATGGCGGTACTTAAGGGCGAAACTGACATAGCATATTTTTTATATTGAAATTAAATATATCATTAGATAAAATGAAAAAATGAAAAAAAAAAAAAAAAAATAGATAGACGGTGGCCAAAAAAATCCAGAATAATTGATCTAAATTATTTTTCTCGGTTTTTCGATATTTTGTAAGGGGAAGAAAATTAATAAATAAGAAAAGGAAAATGAAAAAGGGATGCAACACAGGGACTTCCCAGGAGGTCACCCATCCTAGTACTACTCCTGCCCAAGCACGCTTAATTGCGGAGTTCTGATGGGATCCGGTGCTTTAGTGCTGGTATGATCGCATCCGATAGTTTAGGAGCGATGGCGGTACTTAAGGGCGAAACTGACATAGCATATTTTTTATATTGAAATTAAATATATCATTAGATAAAATGAAAAAATGAAAAAAAAAAAAATAATAGATAGACGGTGGCTAAAAAAATCCAGAATAATTGATCTAAATTATTTTCCTCGGTTTTTCGATATTTTGTAAGGGGAAGAAAATTAATAAATAAGAAAAGGAAAATGAAAAAGGGATGCAACACAGGGACTTCCCAGGAGGTCACCCATCCTAGTACTACTCATGCCCAAGCACGCTTAACTGCGGAGTTCTGATGGGATCCGGTGCTTTAGTGCTGGTATGATCGCATCCGATAGTTTAGGAGCGATGGCGGTACTTAAGGGCGAAACTGACATAGCATATTTTTTATATTGAAATTAAATATATCATTAGATAAAATGAAAAAATGAAAAAAAAAAAAAAAAAAAAATAGAAAGACGGTGGCCAAAAAAATCCAGAATAATTGATCTAAATTATTTTCCTCGGTTTTTCGATATTTTGTAAGGGGAAGAAAATTAATAAATAAGAAAAGGAAAATGAAAAAGGGATGCAACACAGGGACTTCCCAGGAGGTCACCCATCCTAGTACTACTCCTGCCCAAGCACGCTTAACTGCGGAGTTCTGATGGGATCCGGTGCTTTAGTGCTGGTATGATCGCATCCGATAGTTTAGGAGCGATGGCGGTACTTAAGGGCGAAACTGACATAGCATATTTTTTATATTGAAATTAAATATATCATTAGATAAAATGAAAAAATGAAAAAAAAAAAAAAAATAGATAGACGATGGCCAAAAAAATCCAGAATAATTGATCTAAATTATTTTCCTCGGTTTTTCGATATTTTGTAAGGGGAAGAAAATTAATAAATAAGAAAAGGAAAATGAAAAAGGGATGCAACACAGGGACTTCCCAGGAGGTCACCCATCCTAGTACTACTCCTGCCCAAGCACGCTTAACTGCGGAGTTCTGATGGGATCCGGTGCTTTAGTGCTGGTATGATCGCATCCGATAGTTTAGGAGCGATGGCGGTACTTAAGGGCGAAACTGACATAGCATATTTTTTATATTGAAATTAAATATATCATTAGATAAAATGAAAAAATGAAAAAAAAAAAAAAAATAATAGATAGACGGTGGCTAAAAAAATCCAGAATAATTGATCTAAATTATTTTCCTCGGTTTTTCGATATTTTGTAAGGGGAAGAAAATTAATAAATAAGAAAAGGAAAATGAAAAAGGGATGCAACACAGGGACTTCCCAGGAGGTCACCCATCCTAGTACTACTCCTGCCCAAGCACGCTTAACTGCGGAGTTCTGATGGGATCCGGTGCTTTAGTGCTGGTATGATCGCATCCGATAGTTTAGGAGCGATGGCGGTACTTAAGGGCGAAACTGACATAGCATATTTTTTATATTGAAATTAAATATATCATTAGATAAAATGAAAAAATGAAAAAAAAAAAAAAAAATAGATAGACGGTGGCCAAAAAAATCCAGAATAATTGATCTAAATTATTTTCCTCGGTTTTTCGATATTTTGTAAGGGGAAGAAAATTAATAAATAAGAAAAGGAAAATGAAAAAGGGATGCAACACAGGGACTTCCCAGGAGGTCACCCATCCTAGTACTACTCCTGCCCAAGCACGCTTAACTGCGGAGTTCTGATGGGATCCGGTGCTTTAGTGCTGGTATGATCGCATCCGATAGTTTAGGAGCGATGGCGGTACTTAAGGGCGAAACTGACATAGCATATTTTTTATATTGAAATTAAATATATCATTAGATAAAATGAAAAAATGAAAAAAAAAAAAAAATAATAGATAGACGGTGGCTAAAAAAATCCAGAATAATTGATCTAAATTATTTTCCTCGGTTTTTCGATATTTTGTAAGGGGAAGAAAATTAATAAATAAGAAAAGGAAAATGAAAAAGGGATGCAACACAGGGACTTCCCAGGAGGTACTACTCCTGCCCAAGCACGCTTAACTGCGGAGTTCTGATGGGATCCGGTGCTTTAGTGCTGGTATGATCGCATCCGATAGTTTAGGAGCGATGGCGGTACTTAAGGGCGAAACTGACATAGCATATTTTTTATATTGAAATTAAATATACCATTAGATAAAATGAAAAAATGAAAAAAAAAAAAAAAATAATAGATAGACGGTGGCCAAAAAAATCCAGAATAATTGATCTAAATTATTTTCCTCGGTTTTTCGATATTTTGTAAGGGGAAGAAAATTAATAAATAAGAAAAGGAAAATGAAAAAGGGATGCAACACAGGGACTTCCCAGGAGGTCACCCATCCTAGTACTACTCCTGCCCAAGCACGCTTAACTGCGGAGTTCTGATGGGATCCGGTGCTTTAGTGCTGGTATGATCGCATCCGATAGTTTAGGAGCGATGGCGGTACTTAAGGGCGAAACTGACATAGCATATTTTTTATATTGAAATTAAATATATCATTAGATAAAATGAAAAAATGAAAAAAAAAAAAAATAATAGATAGACGGTGGCTAAAAAAATCCAGAATAATTGATCTAAATTATTTTCCTCGGTTTTTCGATATTTTGTAAGGGGAAGAAAATTAATAAATAAGAAAAGGAAAATGAAAAAGGGATGCAACACAGGGACTTCCCAGGAGGTCACCCATCCTAGTACTACTCCTGCCCAAGCACGCTTAACTGCGGAGTTCTGATGGGATCCGGTGCTTTAGTGCTGGTATGATCGCATCCGATAGTTTAGGAGCGATGGCGGTACTTAAGGGCGAAACTGACATAGCATATTTTTTATATTGAAATTAAATATATCATTAGATAAAATGAAAAAATGAAAAAAAAAAAAAAATAATAGATAGACGGTGGCTAAAAAAATCCAGAATAATTGATCTAAATTATTTTCCTCGGTTTTTCGATATTTTGTAAGGGGAAGAAAATTAATAAATAAGAAAAGGAAAATGAAAAAGGGATGCAACACAGGGACTTCCCAGGAGGTCACCCATCCTAGTACTACTCCTGCCCAAGCACGCTTAACTGCGGAGTTCTGATGGGATCCGGTGCTTTAGTGCTGGTATGATCGCATCCGATAGTTTAGGAGCGATGGCGGTACTTAAGGGCGAAACTGACATAGCATATTTTTTATATTGAAATTAAATATATCATTAGATAAAATGAAAAAATGAAAAAAAAAAAAAAAAATAGATAGACGGTGGCCAAAAAAATCCAGAATAATTGATCTAAATTATTTTCCTCGGTTTTTCGATATTTTGTAAGGGGAAGAAAATTAATAAATAAGAAAAGGAAAATGAAAAAGGGATGCAACACAGGGACTTCCCAGGAGGTCACCCATCCTAGTACTACTCCTGCCCAAGCACGCTTAACTGCGGAGTTCTGATGGGATCCGGTGCTTTAGTGCTGGTATGATCGCATCCGATAGTTTAGGAGCGATGGCGGTACTTAAGGGCGAAACTGACATAGCATATTTTTTATATTGAAATTAAATATATCATTAGATAAAATGAAAAAATGAAAAAAAAAAAAAATAATAGATAGACGGTGGCTAAAAAAATCCAGAATAATTGATCTAAATTATTTTCCTCGGTTTTTCGATATTTTGTAAGGGGAAGAAAATTAATAAATAAGAAAAGGAAAATGAAAAAGGGATGCAACACAGGGACTTCCCAGGAGGTACTACTCCTGCCCAAGCACGCTTAACTGCGGAGTTCTGATGGGATCCGGTGCTTTAGTGCTGGTATGATCGCATCCGATAGTTTAGGAGCGATGGCGGTACTTAAGGGCGAAACTGACATAGCATATTTTTTATATTGAAATTAAATATACCATTAGATAAAATGAAAAAATGAAAAAAAAAAAAAAAAAATAATAGATAGACGGTGGCCAAAAAAATCCAGAATAATTGATCTAAATTATTTTCCTCGGTTTTTCGATATTTTGTAAGGGGAAGAAAATTAATAAATAAGAAAAGGAAAATGAAAAAGGGATGCAACACAGGGACTTCCCAGGAGGTCACCCATCCTAATACTACTCCTGCCCAAGCACGCTTAACTGCGGAGTTCTGATGGGATCCGGTGCTTTAGTGCTGGTATGATCGCATCCGATAGTTTAGGAGCGATGGCGGTACTTAAGGGCGAAACTGACATAGCATATTTTTTATATTGAAATTAAATATATCATTAGATAAAATGAAAAAATGAAAAAAAAAAAAATAATAGATAGACGGTGGCTAAAAAAATCCAGAATAATTGATCTAAATTATTTTCCTCGGTTTTTCGATATTTTGTAAGGGGAAGAAAATTAATAAATAAGAAAAGGAAAATGAAAAAGGGATGCAACACAGGGACTTCCCAGGAGGTCACCCATCCTAGTACTACTCCTGCCCAAGCACGCTTAACTGCGGAGTTCTGATGGGATCCGGTGCTTTAGTGCTGGTATGATCGCATCCGATAGTTTAGGAGCGATGGCGGTACTTAAGGGCGAAACTGACATAGCATATTTTTTATATTGAAATTAAATATATCAATAGATAAAATGAAAAAATGAAAAAAAAAAAAAAAAAAATAGATAGACGGTGGCCAAAAAAATCCAGAATAATTGATCTAAATTATTTTCCTCGGTTTTTCGATATTTTGTAAGGGGAAGAAAATTAATAAATAAGAAAAGGAAAATGAAAAAGGGATGCAACACAGGGACTTCCCAGGAGGTCACCCATCCTAGTACTACTCCTGCCCAAGCACGCTTAACTGCGGAGTTCTGATGGGATCCGGTGCTTTAGTGCTGGTATGATCGCATCCGATAGTTTAGGAGCGATGGCGGTACTTAAGGGCGAAACTGACATAGCATATTTTTTATATTGAAATTAAATATATCATTAGATAAAATGAAAAAATGAAAAAAAAAAAAAAATAATAGATAGACGGTGGCTAAAAAAATCCAGAATAATTGATCTAAATTATTTTCCTCGGTTTTTCGATATTTTGTAAGGGGAAGAAAATTAATAAATAAGAAAAGGAAAATGAAAAAGGGATGCAACACAGGGACTTCCCAGGAGGTCACCCATCCTAGTACTACTCCTGCCCAAGCACGCTTAACTGCGGAGTTCTGATGGGATCCGGTGCTTTAGTGCTGGTATGATCACATCCGATAGTTTAGGAGCGATGGCGGTACTTAAGGGCGAAACTGACATAGCATATTTTTTATATTGAAATTAAATATATCATTAGATAAAATGAAAAAATGAAAAAAAAAAAAAAAAAAAATAGATAGACGGTGGCCAAAAAAATCCAGAATAATTGATCTAAATTATTTTTCTCGGTTTTTCGATATTTTGTAAGGGGAAGAAAATTAATAAATAAGAAAAGGAAAATGAAAAAGGGATGCAACACAGGGACTTCCCAGGAGGTCACCCATCCTAGTACTACTCCTGCCCAAGCACGCTTAACTGCGGAGTTCTGATGGGATCCGGTGCTTTAGTGCTGGTATGATCGCATCCGATAGTTTAGGAGCGATGGCGGTACTTAAGGGCGAAACTGACATAGCATATTTTTTATATTGAAATTAAATATATCATTAGATAAAATGAAAAAATGAAAAAAAAAAAAATAATAGATAGACGGTGGCTAAAAAAATCCAGAATAATTGATCTAAATTATTTTCCTCGGTTTTTCGATATTTTGTAAGGGGAAGAAAATTAATAAATAAGAAAAGGAAAATGAAAAAGGGATGCAACACAGGGACTTCCCAGGAGGTCACCCATCCTAGTACTACTCATGCCCAAGCACGCTTAACTGCGGAGTTCTGATGGGATCCGGTGCTTTAGTGCTGGTATGATCGCATCCGATAGTTTAGGAGCGATGGCGGTACTTAAGGGCGAAACTGACATAGCATATTTTTTATATTGAAATTAAATATATCATTAGATAAAATGAAAAAATGAAAAAAAAAAAAAAAAAAAAATAGAAAGACGGTGGCCAAAAAAATCCAGAATAATTGATCTAAATTATTTTCCTCGGTTTTTCGATATTTTGTAAGGGGAAGAAAATTAATAAATAAGAAAAGGAAAATGAAAAAGGGATGCAACACAGGGACTTCCCAGGAGGTCACCCATCCTAGTACTACTCCTGCCCAAGCACGCTTAACTGCGGAGTTCTGATGGGATCCGGTGCTTTAGTGCTGGTATGATCGCATCCGATAGTTTAGGAGCGATGGCGGTACTTAAGGGCGAAACTGACATAGCATATTTTTTATATTGAAATTAAATATATCATTAGATAAAATGAAAAAATGAAAAAAAAAAAAAAAATAGATAGACGATGGCCAAAAAAATCCAGAATAATTGATCTAAATTATTTTCCTCGGTTTTTCGATATTTTGTAAGGGGAAGAAAATTAATAAATAAGAAAAGGAAAATGAAAAAGGGATGCAACACAGGGACTTCCCAGGAGGTCACCCATCCTAGTACTACTCCTGCCCAAGCACGCTTAACTGCGGAGTTCTGATGGGATCCGGTGCTTTAGTGCTGGTATGATCGCATCCGATAGTTTAGGAGCGATGGCGGTACTTAAGGGCGAAACTGACATAGCATATTTTTTATATTGAAATTAAATATATCATTAGATAAAATGAAAAAATGAAAAAAAAAAAAAAATAATAGATAGACGGTGGCTAAAAAAATCCAGAATAATTGATCTAAATTATTTTCCTCGGTTTTTCGATATTTTGTAAGGGGAAGAAAATTAATAAATAAGAAAAGGAAAATGAAAAAGGGATGCAACACAGGGACTTCCCAGGAGGTCACCCATCCTAGTACTACTCCTGCCCAAGCACGCTTAACTGCGGAGTTCTGATGGGATCCGGTGCTTTAGTGCTGGTATGATCGCATCCGATAGTTTAGGAGCGATGGCGGTACTTAAGGGCGAAACTGACATAGCATATTTTTTATATTGAAATTAAATATATCATTAGATAAAATGAAAAAATGAAAAAAAAAAAAAAATAATAGATAGACGGTGGCTAAAAAAATCCAGAATAATTGATCTAAATTATTTTCCTCGGTTTTTCGATATTTTGTAAGGGGAAGAAAATTAATAAATAAGAAAAGGAAAATGAAAAAGGGATGCAACACAGGGACTTCCCAGGAGGTACTACTCCTGCCCAAACACGCTTAACTGCGGAGTTCTGATGGGATCCGGTGCTTTAGTGCTGGTATGATCGCATCCGATAGTTTAGGAGCGATGGCGGTACTTAAGGGCGAAACTGACATAGCATATTTTTTATATTGAAATTAAATATACCATTAGATAAAATGAAAAAATGAAAAAAAAAAAAAAATAATAGATAGACGGTGGCCAAAAAAATCCAGAATAATTGATCTAAATTATTTTCCTCGGTTTTTCGATATTTTGTAAGGGGAAGAAAATTAATAAATAAGAAAAGGAAAATGAAAAAGGGATGCAACACAGGGACTACCCAGGAGGTCACCCATCCTAGTACTACTCCTGCCCAAGCACGCTTAACTGCGGAGTTCTGATGGGATCCGGTGCTTTAGTGCTGGTATGATCGCATCCGATAGTTTAGGAGCGATGGCGGTACTTAAGGGCGAAACTGACATAGCATATTTTTTATATTGAAATTAAATATATCATTAGATAAAATGAAAAAATGAAAAAAAAAAAAAAATAATAGATAGACGGTGGCTAAAAAAATCCAGAATAATTGATCTAAATTATTTTCCTCGGTTTTTCGATATTTTGTAAGGGGAAGAAAATTAATAAATAAGAAAAGGAAAATGAAAAAGGGATGCAACACAGGGACTTCCCAGGAGGTCACCCATCCTAGTACTACTCCTGCCCAAGCACGCTTAACTGCGGAGTTCTGATGGGATCCGGTGCTTTAGTGCTGGTATGATCGCATCCGATAGTTTAGGAGCGATGGCGGTACTTAAGGGCGAAACTGACATAGCATATTTTTTATATTGAAATTAAATATATCATTAGATAAAATGAAAAAATGAAAAAAAAAAAAAAAATAATAGATAGACGGTGGCTAAAAAAATCCAGAATAATTGATCTAAATTATTTTCCTCGGTTTTTCGATATTTTGTAAGGGGAAGAAAATTAATAAATAAGAAAAGGAAAATGAAAAAGGGATGCAACACAGGGACTTCCCAGGAGGTCACCCATCCTAGTACTACTCCTGCCCAAGCACGCTTAACTGCGGAGTTCTGATGGGATCCGGTGCTTTAGTGCTGGTATGATCGCATCCGATAGTTTAGGAGCGATGGCGGTACTTAAGGGCGAAACTGACATAGCATATTTTTTATATTGAAATTAAATATATCATTAGATAAAATGAAAAAATGAAAAAAAAAAAAAAAAAAAATAGATAGACGGTGGCCAAAAAAATCCAGAATAATTGATCTAAATTATTTTCCTCGGTTTTTCGATATTTTGTAAGGGGAAGAAAATTAATAAATAAGAAAAGGAAAATGAAAAAGGGATGCAACACAGGGACTTCCCAGGAGGTCACCCATCCTAGTACTACTCCTGCCCAAGCACGCTTAACTGCGGAGTTCTGATGGGATCCGGTGCTTTAGTGCTGGTATGATCGCATCCGATAGTTTAGGAGCGATGGCGGTACTTAAGGGCGAAACTGACATAGCATATTTTTTATATTGAAATTAAATATATCATTAGATAAAATGAAAAAATGAAAAAAAAAAAAAAATAATAGATAGACGGTGGCTAAAAAAATCCAGAATAATTGATCTAAATTATTTTCCTCGGTTTTTCGATATTTTGTAAGGGGAAGAAAATTAATAAATAAGAAAAGGAAAATGAAAAAGGGATGCAACACAGGGACTTCCCAGGAGGTACTACTCCTGCCCAAGCACGCTTAACTGCGGAGTTCTGATGGGATCCGGTGCTTTAGTGCTGGTATGATCGCATCCGATAGTTTAGGAGCGATGGCGGTACTTAAGGGCGAAACTGACATAGCATATTTTTTATATTGAAATTAAATATACCATTAGATAAAATGAAAAAATGAAAAAAAAAAAAAAAAAATAATAGATAGACGGTGGCCAAAAAAATCCAGAATAATTGATCTAAATTATTTTCCTCGGTTTTTCGATATTTTGTAAGGGGAAGAAAATTAATAAATAAGAAAAGGAAAATGAAAAAGGGATGCAACACAGGGACTTCCCAGGAGGTCACCCATCCTAGTACTACTCCTGCCCAAGCACGCTTAACTGCGGAGTTCTGATGGGATCCGGTGCTTTAGTGCTGGTATGATCGCATCCGATAGTTTAGGAGCGATGGCGGTACTTAAGGGCGAAACTGACATAGCATATTTTTTATATTGAAATTAAATATATCATTAGATAAAATGAAAAAATGAAAAAAAAAAAAAATAATAGATAGACGGTGGCTAGTGTTCTAAATACGTGTCGCGCCGTGTCGTGCCGTGTCAAACACGCCGTGTCCGAATCATTTGTCGTGTCGTGTCGTGCCGTGTCTAAATGTTTCACGTGTCGTGTCGTGCCGTGTCTAAATTCTAAGGGATGGACACGACACGCCTAAGGACACGCCACGCCTCGTGTCCTCGTGTCGTGCCGTGACGTGTCTTCTTTAGACGTGTCGTGTCGTGACGTGTTTGGACACGCTTATTTTTTATAACATAAATATAATTTGTTTATGAAAGTTAAAAGTTATGTTTAATAAAATATGTCAAAAATTAAGTAAATAAAAATGCTTAACAATTGAATAAAATATAAATTGATTTTTAATATTAATTTTGATGTGAAAAATATTTTAAATTTTATAGTAACCCTCCTCCTTTTTCCGGGCTTGGGACCGGCTATGTTTGAGAAAACATAGGCGGAGTTACTACCTTAAAATTATGTTAGTATACTTTTTCAAAATAATAAAATGAAAATATGAAAATAAATTAAATTGAACTATAATGAATTATACCTTTGATCATCTCTACTAATCAAGATCTGAATTTTTCAATACTTCATTAGTAATTCGAGCTTTCATAATCTCCCAAATGGTATCCATAATCTTCATAATTGCATTGATATGGGTTGAATCCATAATCTTGGGCGACATCTTGAGATCCCTCATTCTGAGGCTGACTAGAACTCGAGGTGTTGGTGCCCCTAAATTCGCCTAATTCTGGCACCATATGCATCCACGACTTGTCTTGAAGCCTTTTCTCTGCATCATACCAATCCTTCAGTAACACAAGTGCCTCGAAAGTTTCTGGACCCAGTCTTGTCCGCTTGTCAGTTAACACCCTATTGGCCCCGCTAAAACATGACTCAGAAGCCACTGTAGAGACTGGCACAGCAAAAATATCTCGAGCCATAGATGACAAGATGGGTAGCACGCCTTTGACTTGGTTCCAAAATCGTAGAATGTCAAAATTTTCATCGTCTACTTTGACTGTCGCATAATCAGACGATATGTATATTTGGATCTCAGTGTTGCTTTGTTGCTGAATTGGTGTGTCACTGCACTTGTTGAGAATATTTAGGAGACGAGAAACCGATCCCCTACCTCTCCCTGAGAGATTGGAGGGCTGAGATACACCGGAAGGCCCTTCACTTCTTCGACCATGTTGTTGGGCCGATCTAGCCTGAATAAAAAAAAAGAAAAAGATATAAAAAAATTACTAAAATTAAAGAGTAAATAATAATTAGTGTAAATTATACTAACCTGATTATAACGTTGCTCATAAATTTTGTATACACTTTCGAATAGATTCTTCACATCGTCATCCAATTGTTGTTCATTTACATCTAAACCAAAATTTCTTTTTATTATTGCAAGACTTCGAGATGTTTGTGAAACCTTCAACCTGTTATTCATTATGGTTTAATTAGGAACATATTACCTCAAAAATTATAATTTTAATGCAAAAATTTAATTTAATTCCAACCTTGGATCGAGGCAACTTGCGACGATTGTTAGTTGGGGAACATCTGACCAATACTTGAGAAATTTTGTGCGTATTGGTGGTAGTGCTTTTCGTAGAACACTATTTTCTGGTAAGTTCTTTATTTGCTGTTCATACCAGTCAGAAATGGCCACGAGATCCTCTATGAGTGCACTTGCTGTTGGTGTGTAGGTGGCAGATAATCGCACTGTAGCAGTATAGAAGCAGTCTAGGAAGGGAACCAATGCCTCAAGAGACATCCAATCGGTTGGATTTAGTCGGTACACTTGGCCCGTGGGACTCCTACTCAATGCATGGTCAATTGCTGGTTTCAGATGAAGAGTTTTTTTCAACAGTAAATAAGTTGAGTTCCAACGTGTTTCGATATCCCAAGGGATCTTGACTGAGAGAATCCCCATCCTTGAACACAATTCTGCAAAATTCTGCTTCTTTTTTGTGCTCGAATCAACAAATTTCAAAGCCTTATAGTACTTTTCGAGGAGGGAATCGACTTCATCGACTTGCAAACCATCTTTTACTATTAGATTGAGGATATGGCAGGCACATTTGGTGTGAAAGAAAGCCCCTCCCAACATTGGACGTAGAGAACTGGCTAGGATACGAATTGCACTGGCATTATTGGATGCATTGTCAAGTGCTACGGCAAATATCTTGTCTCGAATGTTGTATTCCTCTATGACTGATAATATGTGCTCGAATATTGCTTGTCCATCATGTGGGAATGGTAGGACTCGAAATGCAAGGATTCTTTTATTAAGAATCCAACTCCCCATCGCATCGTCAGAGATCCAATGGGCAGTTACAGAACAATACGGCTGCCCTTTTTTTCCAGCCGTCCATATGTCGGATGTTATGGAAACCATGTAGTCGGCCTCCTTGAACGCATCAAACAATTGGGCTCGGTTGGTCCAGAATTGGTTCATCAATTCATCTCTTGTTTGTTTATGGTATGATTTTCTAAAATGGGGCTGAAATGACTCCCTAATCATATCTTCAAAAAGTGGATCAGTAGCAAATGACAATGGATATTCTTTTTGGACACAAAACTTAATTATACTTCTCCGAGCTTTATCTGGATCAAACTTAAAAAATCCACCTTCTTTTATCTGTGTTTGAACCATTTGGGGCCTACGTGTTTCAGGTACAGACTCACCTTTTTGGACATGCACATTTTTATGTTTTATCAACGAACCAGTACCAGTTTTAGTATCATACTTTAAAACCTTATCACAAACTAAACAAATTGCTGCAATCACCTTACCTGTATCATTAGGAGGATCTCTAACCTGTTCAAAGTGGGTCCAACAATCTGATGTGAACGGTCTTTGCCTCTTTTTGCCAGTTTTGGTGCGCTGGTCATCATTGTCACCACCATTTGCCAAGATAGTCTCCGGCTCGACACTCTCTTGCCCTTGAGCTGTAGGTGCCCTACTTGAGGAGAGTCCCGAGGACGGTGGAATTGAAACATTATCCAAATGAGGAACGCATGGTGGCATCCCACCAGATTGTTGGTCGGTAGAGTTCGGTACCAGATTGTTAGATTCCTGATGAACATAGTTGCCTGGTAGAAAATTGGAATTTGGATCCATATCCGACCTTGAAATTGCAAAAAAAAAGCAATGTAAACTTGGTGCTAATTAAGTTTTTACTCAGTCACGTGTCAAATTATTTTGTTCATTTTATAAAAAACCTTCAAGAACTACTTAATGGATTAATATTTTGAACAATTGTTTTCGGACTTATTATATTAGTACAAAAAAATTAAACCAAACTCATGAAAAGGTACACAACTATTTTCAATGTCTTCTAAGAGAACACACCGATCGGCAAACTATTTTTAACATGTTATTTTTGTATTTGATTATAACAATAAAATAAAAAATATCTTATGTACCTTGCAACTTCAAGCCTATGCAAATTTCAACGGCAAGTTGTCGCTAGCCAATCCGTTTAGACAATAGAAGAGAAATGAATATTTTCAGAATTTGAAATTGAAAGTAAACGACAAAATTATTTCAATTTTTGAGACAATGGATTTTTTTCGTTTAAAAAGAAGAGAGAATTATTTGAATCTTTTAAAAGATGGAATTTAGAGATATTGACAGCGTACAGATGGATATTGTCTCCAATTTGCGCCTCTGGACAGATGATATTTCTACTTTTGTTTGTGCTTTAATAATAGAATCATTCTAATTACAATAAAATCTTTTATTCCCAATTCATTTCTAATTCTAATAATAACATGTATATATATGAAAAACCCATCATATTTCTGTAACGCTTAATACGCGACTTTTTTCGTGTTTGGCGTGTCTGTAATACGTGTCGTGTCTTTCGTGTCGTGTCGTGCCGTGTTTCGTGTCGTGTCGTGCCGTGTTTCGTGTCGTGTCGTGTCGTGTCTCGAAAATTCACGTGTCGTGTCGTGCCGTGTCTATTTCATCAAAGTCGGACACGACACGCTTAAGACACGACACGTCTAAGTTCTCGTGTCGTGTTCGTGTCCGTGTCTTGTCGTGTCGTACCACCTTCGTGCCGTGCTGTGCCGTGCCGTGTTCGGACACGCCGTGCTTTTTTTAGAACACTAACGGTGGCTAAAAAAATCCAGAATAATTGATCTAAATTATTTTCCTCGGTTTTTCGATATTTTGTAAGGGGAAGAAAATTAATAAATAAGAAAAGGAAAATGAAAAAGGGATGCAACACAGGGACTTCCCAGGAGGTCACCCATCCTAGTACTACTCCTGCCCAAGCACGCTTAACTGCGGAGTTCTGATGGGATCCGGTGCTTTAGTGCTGGTATGATCGCATCCGATAGTTTAGGAGCGATGGCGGTACTTAAGGGCGAAACTGACATAGCATATTTTTTATATTGAAATTAAATATATCATTAGATAAAATGAAAAAATGAAAAAAAAAAAAAATAATAGATAGACGGTGGCTAAAAAAATCCAGAATAATTGATCTAAATTATTTTCCTCGGTTTTTCGATATTTTGTAAGGGGAAGAAAATTAATAAATAAGAAAAGGAAAATGAAAAAGGGATGCAACACAGGGACTTCCCAGGAGGTCACCCATCCTAGTACTACTCCTGCCCAAGCACGCTTAACTGCGGAGTTCTGATGGGATCCGGTGCTTTAGTGCTGGTATGATCGCATCCGATAGTTTAGGAGCGATGGCGGTACTTAAGGGCGAAACTGACATAGCATATTTTTTATATTGAAATTAAATATATCATTAGATAAAATGAAAAAATGAAAAAAAAAAAAAAAAAAATAGATAGACGGTGGCCAAAAAAATCCAGAATAATTGATCTAAATTATTTTCCTCGGTTTTTCGATATTTTGTAAGGGGAAGAAAATTAATAAATAAGAAAAGGAAAATGAAAAAGGGATGCAACACAGGGACTTCCCAGGAGGTCACCCATCCTAGTACTACTCCTGCCCAAGCATGCTTAACTGCGGAGTTCTGATGGGATCCGGTGCTTTAGTGCTGGTATGATCGCATCCGATAGTTTAGGAGCGATGGCGGTACTTAAGGACGAAACTGACATAGCATATTTTTTATATTGAAATTAAATATATCATTAGATAAAATGAAAAAATGAAAAAAAAAAAAAAAAAAAAATAGAAAGACGGTGGCCAAAAAAATCCAGAATAATTGATCTAAATTATTTTCCTCGGTTTTTCGATATTTTGTAAGGGGAAGAAAATTAATAAATAAGAAAAGGAAAATGAAAAAGGGATGCAACACAGGGACTTCCCAGGAGGTCACCCATCCTAGTACTACTCCTGCCCAAGCACGCTTAACTGCGGAGTTCTGATGGGATCCGGTGCTTTAGTGCTGGTATGATCGCATCCGATAGTTTAGGAGCGATGGCGGTACTTAAGGGCGAAACTGACATAGCATATTTTTTATATTGAAATTAAATATATCATTAGATAAAATGAAAAAATGAAAAAAAAAAAAAAAAATAGATAGACGATGGCCAAAAAAATCCAGAATAATTGATCTAAATTATTTTCCTCGGTTTTTCGATATTTTGTAAGGGGAAGAAAATTAATAAATAAGAAAAGGAAAATGAAAAAGGGATGCAACACAGGGACTTCCCAGGAGGTCACCCATCCTAGTACTACTCCTGCCCAAGCACGCTTAACTGCGGAGTTCTGATGGGATCCGGTGCTTTAGTGCTGGTATGATCGCATCCGATAGTTTAGGAGCGATGGCGGTACTTAAGGGCGAAACTGACATAGCATATTTTTTATATTGAAATTAAATATATCATTAGATAAAATGAAAAAATGAAAAAAAAAAAAAATAATAGATAGACGGTGGCTAAAAAAATCCAGAATAATTGATCTAAATTATTTTCCTCGGTTTTTCGATATTTTGTAAGGGGAAGAAAATTAATAAATAAGAAAAGGAAAATGAAAAAGGGATGCAACACAGGGACTTCCCAGGAGGTCACCCATCCTAGTACTACTCCTGCCCAAGCACGCTTAACTGCGGAGTTCTGATGGGATCCGGTGCTTTAGTGCTGGTATGATCGCATCCGATAGTTTAGGAGCGATGGCGGTACTTAAGGGCGAAACTGACATAGCATATTTTTTATATTGAAATTAAATATATCATTAGATAAAATGAAAAAATGAAAAAAAAAAAAAAAAAAAATAGATAGACGGTGGCCAAAAAAATCCAGAATAATTGATCTAAATTATTTTCCTCGGTTTTTCGATATTTTGTAAGGGGAAGAAAATTAATAAATAAGAAAAGGAAAATGAAAAAGGGATGCAACACAAGGACTTCCCAGGAGGTCACCCATCCTAGTACTACTCCTGCCCAAGCACGCTTAACTGCGGAGTTCTGATGGGATCCGGTGCTTTAGTGCTGGTATGATCGCATCCGATAGTTTAGGAGCGATGGCGGTACTTAAGGGCGAAACTGACATAGCATATTTTTTATATTGAAATTAAATATATCATTAGATAAAATGAAAAAATGAAAAAAAAAAAAAAATAATAGATAGACGGTGGCTAAAAAAATCCAGAATAATTGATCTAAATTATTTTCCTCGGTTTTTCGATATTTTGTAAGGGGAAGAAAATTAATAAATAAGAAAAGGAAAATGAAAAAGGGATGCAACACAGGGACTTCCCAGGAGGTCACCCATCCTAGTACTACTCCTGCCCAAGCACGCTTAACTGCGGAGTTCTGATGGGATCCGGTGCTTTAGTGCTGGTATGATCGCATCCGATAGTTTAGGAGCGATGGCGGTACTTAAGGGCGAAACTGACATAGCATATTTTTTATATTGAAATTAAATATATCATTAGATAAAATGAAAAAATGAAAAAAAAAAAAAAAAAAATAGATAGACGGTGGCCAAAAAAATCCAGAATAATTGATCTAAATTATTTTTCTCGGTTTTTCGATATTTTGTAAGGGGAAGAAAATTAATAAATAAGAAAAGGAAAATGAAAAAGGGATGCAACACAGGGACTTCCCAGGAGGTCACCCATCCTAGTACTACTCCTGCCCAAGCACGCTTAACTGCGGAGTTCTGATGGGATCCGGTGCTTTAGTGCTGGTATGATCGCATCCGATAGTTTAGGAGCGATGGCGGTACTTAAGGGCGAAACTGACATAGCATATTTTTTATATTGAAATTAAATATATCATTAGATAAAATGAAAAAATGAAAAAAAAAAAAATAATAGATAGACGGTGGCTAAAAAAATCCAGAATAATTGATCTAAATTATTTTCCTCGGTTTTTCGATATTTTGTAAGGGGAAGAAAATTAATAAATAAGAAAAGGAAAATGAAAAAGGGATGCAACACAGGGACTTCCCAGGAGGTCACCCATCCTAGTACTACTCATGCCCAAGCACGCTTAACTGCGGAGTTCTGATGGGATCCGGTGCTTTAGTGCTGGTATGATCGCATCCGATAGTTTAGGAGCGATGGCGGTACTTAAGGGCGAAACTGACATAGCATATTTTTTATATTGAAATTAAATATATCATTAGATAAAATGAAAAAATGAAAAAAAAAAAAAAAAAAAATAGAAAGACGGTGGCCAAAAAAATCCAGAATAATTGATCTAAATTATTTTCCTCGGTTTTTCGATATTTTGTAAGGGGAAGAAAATTAATAAATAAGAAAAGGAAAATGAAAAAGGGATGCAACACAGGGACTTCCCAGGAGGTCACCCATCCTAGTACTACTCCTGCCCAAGCACGCTTAACTGCGGAGTTCTGATGGGATCCGGTGCTTTAGTGCTGGTATGATCGCATCCGATAGTTTAGGAGCGATGGCGGTACTTAAGGGCGAAACTGACATAGCATATTTTTTATATTGAAATTAAATATATCATTAGATAAAATGAAAAAATGAAAAAAAAAAAAAAAAATAGATAGACGATGGCCAAAAAAATCCAGAATAATTGATCTAAATTATTTTCCTCGGTTTTTCGATATTTTGTAAGGGGAAGAAAATTAATAAATAAGAAAAGGAAAATGAAAAAGGGATGCAACACAGGGACTTCCCAGGAGGTCACCCATCCTAGTACTACTCCTGCCCAAGCACGCTTAACTGCGGAGTTCTGATGGGATCCGGTGCTTTAGTGCTGGTATGATCGCATCCGATAGTTTAGGAGCGATGGCGGTACTTAAGGGCGAAACTGACATAGCATATTTTTTATATTGAAATTAAATATATCATTAGATAAAATGAAAAAATGAAAAAAAAAAAAAAAATAATAGATAGACGGTGGCTAAAAAAATCCAGAATAATTGATCTAAATTATTTTCCTCGGTTTTTCGATATTTTGTAAGGGGAAGAAAATTAATAAATAAGAAAAGGAAAATGAAAAAGGGATGCAACACAGGGACTTCCCAGGAGGTCACCCATCCTAGTACTACTCCTGCCCAAGCACGCTTAACTGCGGAGTTCTGATGGGATCCGGTGCTTTAGTGCTGGTATGATCGCATCCGATAGTTTAGGAGCGATGGCGGTACTTAAGGGCGAAACTGACATAGCATATTTTTTATATTGAAATTAAATATATCATTAGATAAAATGAAAAAATGAAAAAAAAAAAAAAAAAATAGATAGACGGTGGCCAAAAAAATCCAGAATAATTGATCTAAATTATTTTCCTCGGTTTTTCGATATTTTGTAAGGGGAAGAAAATTAATAAATAAGAAAAGGAAAATGAAAAAGGGATGCAACACAGGGACTTCCCAGGAGGTCACCCATCCTAGTACTACTCCTGCCCAAGCACGCTTAACTGCGGAGTTCTGATGGGATCCGGTGCTTTAGTGCTGGTATGATCGCATCCAATAGTTTAGGAGCGATGGCGGTACTTAAGGGCGAAACTGACATAGCATATTTTTTATATTGAAATTAAATATATCATTAGATAAAATGAAAAAATGAAAAAAAAAAAAAAATAATAGATAGACGGTGGCTAAAAAAATCCAGAATAATTGATCTAAATTATTTTCCTCGGTTTTTCGATATTTTGTAAGGGGAAGAAAATTAATAAATAAGAAAAGGAAAATGAAAAAGGGATGCAACACAGGGACTTCCCAGGAGGTACTACTCCTGCCCAAGCACGCTTAACTGCGGAGTTCTGATGGGATCCGGTGCTTTAGTGCTGGTATGATCGCATCCGATAGTTTAGGAGCGATGGCGGTACTTAAGGGCGAAACTGACATAGCATATTTTTTATATTGAAATTAAATATACCATTAGATAAAATGAAAAAATGAAAAAAAAAAAAATAATAATAGATAGACGGTGGCCAAAAAAATCCAGAATAATTGATCTAAATTATTTTCCTCGGTTTTTCGATATTTTGTAAGGGGAAGAAAATTAATAAATAAGAAAAGGAAAATGAAAAAGGGATGCAACACAGGGACTTCCCAGGAGGTCACCCATCCTAGTACTACTCCTGCCCAAGCACGCTTAACTGCGGAGTTCTGATGGGATCCGGTGCTTTAGTGCTGGTATGATCGCATCCGATAGTTTAGGAGCGATGGCGGTACTTAAGGGCGAAACTGACATAGCATATTTTTTATATTGAAATTAAATATATCATTAGATAAAATGAAAAAATGAAAAAAAAAAAAAAATAATAGATAGACGGTGGCTAAAAAAATCCAGAATAATTGATCTAAATTATTTTCCTCGGTTTTTCGATATTTTGTAAGGGGAAGAAAATTAATAAATAAGAAAAGGAAAATGAAAAAGGGATGCAACACAGGGACTTCCCAGGAGGTCACCCATCCTAGTACTACTCCTGCCCAAGCACGCTTAACTGCGGAGTTCTGATGGGATCCGGTGCTTTAGTGCTGGTATGATCGCATCCGATAGTTTAGGAGCGATGGCGGTACTTAAGGGCGAAACTGACATAGCATATTTTTTATATTGAAATTAAATATATCATTAGATAAAATGAAAAAATGAAAAAAAAAAAAAAATAATAGATAGACGGTGGCTAAAAAAATCCAGAATAATTGATCTAAATTATTTTCCTCGGTTTTTCGATATTTTGTAAGGGGAAGAAAATTAATAAATAAGAAAAGGAAAATGAAAAAGGGATGCAACACAGGGACTTCCCAGGAGGTCACCCATCCTAGTACTACTCCTGCCCAAGCACGCTTAACTGCGGAGTTCTGATGGGATCCGGTGCTTTAGTGCTGGTATGATCGCATCCGATAGTTTAGGAGCGATGGCGGTACTTAAGGGCGAAACTGACATAGCATATTTTTTATATTGAAATTAAATATATCATTAGATAAAATGAAAAAATAAAAAAAAAAAAAAAAAAAAAATAGATAGACGGTGGCCAAAAAAATCCAGAATAATTGATCTAAATTATTTTCCTCGGTTTTTCGATATTTTGTAAGGGGAAGAAAATTAATAAATAAGAAAAGGAAAATGAAAAAGGGATGCAACACAGGGACTTCCCAGGAGGTCACCCATCCTAGTACTACTCCTGCCCAAGCACGCTTAACTGCGGAGTTCTGATGGGATCCGGTGCTTTAGTGCTGGTATGATCGCATCCGATAGTTTAGGAGCGATGGCGGTACTTAAGGGCGAAACTGACATAGCATATTTTTTATATTGAAATTAAATATAGCATTAGATAAAATGAAAAAATGAAAAAAAAAAAAAAATAATAGATAGACGGTGGCTAAAAAAATCCAGAATAATTGATCTAAATTATTTTCCTCGGTTTTTCGATATTTTGTAAGGGGAAGAAAATTAATAAATAAGAAAAGGAAAATGAAAAAGGGATGCAACACAGGGACTTCCCAGGAGGTACTACTCCTGCCCAAGCACGCTTAACTGCGGAGTTCTGATGGGATCCGGTGCTTTAGTGCTGGTATGATCGCATCCGATAGTTTAGGAGCGATGGCGGTACTTAAGGGCGAAACTGACATAGCATATTTTTTATATTGAAATTAAATATACCATTAGATAAAATGAAAAAATGAAAAAAAAAAAAAAAAAAATAATAGATAGACGGTGGCCAAAAAAATCCAGAATAATTGATCTAAATTATTTTCCTCGGTTTTTCGATATTTTGTAAGGGGAAGAAAATTAATAAATAAGAAAAGGAAAATGAAAAAGGGATGCAACACAGGGACTTCCCAGGAGGTCACCCATCCTAGTACTACTCCTGCCCAAGCACGCTTAACTGCGGAGTTCTGATGGGATCCGGTGCTTTAGTGCTGGTATGATCGCATCCGATAGTTTAGGAGCGATGGCGGTACTTAAGGGCGAAACTGACATAGCATATTTTTTATATTGAAATTAAATATATCATTAGATAAAATGAAAAAATGAAAAAAAAAAAAAAAATAATAGATAGACGGTGGCTAAAAAAATCCAGAATAATTGATCTAAATTATTTTCCTCGGTTTTTCGATATTTTGTAAGGGGAAGAAAATTAATAAATAAGAAAAGGAAAATGAAAAAGGGATGCAACACAGGGACTTCCCAGGAGGTCACCCATCCTAGTACTACTCCTGCCCAAGCACGCTTAACTGCGGAGTTCTGATGGGATCCGGTGCTTTAGTGCTGGTATGATCGCATCCGATAGTATAGGAGCGATGGCGGTACTTAAGGGCGAAACTGACATAGCATATTTTTTATATTGAAATTAAATATATCATTAGATAAAATGAAAAAATGAAAAAAAAAAAAAAATAATAGATAGACGGTGGCTAAAAAAATCCAGAATAATTGATCTAAATTATTTTCCTCGGTTTTTCGATATTTTGTAAGGGGAAGAAAATTAATAAATAAGAAAAGGAAAATGAAAAAGGGATGCAACACAGGGACTTCCCAGGAGGTCACCCATCCTAGTACTACTCCTGCCCAAGCACGCTTAACTGCGGAGTTCTGATGGGATCCGGTGCTTTAGTGCTGGTATGATCGCATCCGATAGTTTAGGAGCGATGGCGGTACTTAAGGGCGAAACTGACATAGCATATTTTTTATATTGAAATTAAATATATCATTAGATAAAATGAAAAAATGAAAAAAAAAAAAAAAAAAAATAGATAGACGGTGGCCAAAAAAATCCAGAATAATTGATCTAAATTATTTTCCTCGGTTTTTCGATATTTTGTAAGGGGAAGAAAATTAATAAATAAGAAAAGGAAAATGAAAAAGGGATGCAACACAGGGACTTCCCAGGAGGTCACCCATCCTAGTACTACTCCTGCCCAAGCACGCTTAACTGCGGAGTTCTGATGGGATCCGGTACTTTAGTGCTGGTATGATCGCATCCGATAGTTTAGGAGCGATGGCGGTACTTAAGGGCGAAACTGACATAGCATATTTTTTATATTGAAATTAAATATATCATTAGATAAAATGAAAAAATGAAAAAAAAAAAAATAATAGATAGACGGTGGCTAAAAATATCCAGAATAATTGATCTAAATTATTTTCCTCGGTTTTTCGATATTTTGTAAGGGGAAGAAAATTAATAAATAAGAAAAGGAAAATGAAAAAGGGATGCAACAGAGGGACTTCCCAGGAGGTCACCCATCCTAGTACTACTCCTGCCCAAGCACGCTTAACTGCGGAGTTCTGATGGGATCCGGTGCTTTAGTGCTGGTATGATCGCATCCGATAGTTTAGGAGCGATGGCGGTACTTAAGGGCGAAACTGACATAGCATATTTTTTATATTGAAATTAAATATATCATTAGATAAAATGAAAAAATGAAAAAAAAAAAAAAAAAAATAATAGATAGACGGTGGCCAAAAAAATCCAGAATAATTGATCTAAATTATTTTCCTCGGTTTTTCGATATTTTGTAAGGGGAAGAAAATTAATAAATAAGAAAAGGAAAATGAAAAAGGGATGCAACACAGGGACTTCCCAGGAGGTCACCCATCCTAGTACTACTCCTGCCCAAGCACGCTTAACTGCGGAGTTCTGATGGGATCCGGTGCTTTAGTGCTGGTATGATCGCATCCGATAGTTTAGGAGCGATGGCGGTACTTAAGGACGAAACTGACATAGCATATTTTTTATATTGAAATTAAATATATCATTAGATAAAATGAAAAAATGAAAAAAAAAAAAAAAAAAATAGAAAGACGGTGGCCAAAAAAATCCAGAATAATTGATCTAAATTATTTTCCTCGGTTTTTCGATATTTTGTAAGGGGAAGAAAATTAATAAATAAGAAAAGGAAAATGAAAGAGGGATGCAACACAGGGACTTCCCAGGAGGTCACCCATCCTAGTACTACTCCTGCCCAAGCACGCTTAACTGCGGAGTTCTGATGGAATCCGGTGCTTTAGTGCTGGTATGATCGCATCCGATAGTTTAGGAGCGATGGCGGTACTTAAGGGCGAAACTGACATAGCATATTTTTTATATTGAAATTAAATATATCATTAGATAAAATGAAAAAATGAAAAAAAAAAAAAAAAAATAGATAGACGATGGCCAAAAAAATCCAGAATAATTGATCTAAATTATTTTCCTCGGTTTTTCGATATTTTGTAAGGGGAAGAAAATTAATAAATAAGAAAAGGAAAATGAAAAAGGGATGCAACACAGGGACTTCCCAGGAGGTCACCCATCCTAGTACTACTCCTGCCCAAGCACGCTTAACTGCGGAGTTCTGATGGGATCCGGTGCTTTAGTGCTGGTATGATCGCATCCGATAGTTTAGGAGCGATGGCGGTACTTAAGGGCGAAACTGACATAGCATATTTTTTATATTGAAATTAAATATATCATTAGATAAAATGAAAAAATGAAAAAAAAAAAAATAATAGATAGACGGTGGCTAAAAAAATCCAGAATAATTGATCTAAATTATTTTCCTCGGTTTTTCGATATTTTGTAAGGGGAAGAAAATTAATAAATAAGAAAAGGAAAATGAAAAAGGGATGCAACACAGGGACTTCCCAGGAGGTCACCCATCCTAGTACTACTCCTGCCCAAGCACGCTTAACTGCGGAGTTCTGATGGGATCCGGTGCTTTAGTGCTGGTATGATCGCATCCGATAGTTTAGGAGCGATGGCGGTACTTAAGGGCGAAACTGACATAGCATATTTTTTATATTGAAATTAAATATATCATTAGATAAAATGAAAAAATGAAAAAAAAAAAAAAAAAAAAATAGATAGACGGTGGCCAAAAAAATCCAGAATAATTGATCTAAATTATTTTTCTCGGTTTTTCGATATTTTGTAAGGGGAAGAAAATTAATAAATAAGAAAAGGAAAATGAAAAAGGGATGCAACACAGGGACTTCCCAGGAGGTCACCCATCCAAGTACTACTCCTGCCCAAGCACGCTTAACTGCGGAGTTCTGATGGGATCCGGTGCTTTAGTGCTGGTATGATCGCATCCGATAGTTTAGGAGCGATGGCGGTACTTAAGGGCGAAACTGACATAGCATATTTTTTATATTGAAATTAAATATATCATTAGATAAAATGAAAAAATGAAAAAAAAAAAAATAATAGATAGACGGTGGCTAAAAAAATCCAGAATAATTGATCTAAATTATTTTCCTCGGTTTTTCGATATTTTGTAAGGGGAAGAAAATTAATAAATAAGAAAAGGAAAATGAAAAAGGGATGCAACACAGGGACTTCCCAGGAGGTCACCCATCCTAGTACTCCCATCCTAGTACTACTCCTGCCCAAGCACGCTTAACTGCGGAGTTCTGATGGGATCCGGTGCTTTAGTGCTGGTATGATCGCATCCGATAGTTTAGGAGCGATGGCGGTACTTAAGGGCGAAACTGACATAGCATATTTTTTATATTGAAATTAAATATATCATTAGATAAAATGAAAAAATGAAAAAAAAAAAAAAAAATAATAGATAGACGGTGGCCAAAAAAATCCAGAATAATTGATCTAAATTATTTTCCTCGGTTTTTCGATATTTTGTAAGGGGAAGAAAATTAATAAATAAGAAAAGGAAAATGAAAAAGGGATGCAACACAGGGACTTCCCAGGAGGTCACCCATCCTAGTACTACTCCTGCCCAAGCACGCTTAACTGCGGAGTTCTGATGGGATCCGGTGCTTTAGTGCTGGTATGATCGCATCCGATAGTTTAGGAGCGATGGCGGTACTTAAGGGCGAAACTGACATAGCATATTTTTTATATTGAAATTAAATATATCATTAGATAAAATGAAAAAATGAAAAAAAAAAAAAATAATAGATAGACGGTGGCTAAAAAAATCCAGAATAATTGATCTAAATTATTTTCCTCGGTTTTTCGATATTTTGTAAGGGGAAGAAAATTAATAAATAAGAAAAGGAAAATGAAAAAGGGATGCAACACAGGGACTTCCCAGGAGGTCACCCATCCTAGTACTACTCCTGCCCAAGCACGCTTAACTGCGGAGTTCTGATGGGATCCGGTGCTTTAGTGCTGGTATGATCGCATCCGATAGTTTAGGAGCGATGGCGGTACTTAAGGGCGAAACTGACATAGCATATTTTTTATATTGAAATTAAATATATCATTAGATAAAATGAAAAAATGAAAAAAAATAAAAATAAAAATAATAGATAGACGGTGGCCAAAAAAATCCAGAATAATTGATCTAAATTATTTTCCTCGGTTTTTCGATATTTTGTAAGGGGAAGAAAATTAATAAATAAGAAAAGGAAAATGAAAAAGGGATGCAACACAGGGACTTCCCAGGAGGTCACCCATCCTAGTACTACTCCTGCCCAAGCACGCTTAACTGCGGAGTTCTGATGGGATCCGGTGCTTTAGTGCTGGTATGATCGCATCCGATAGTTTAGGAGCGATGGCGGTACTTAAGGGCGAAACTGACATAGCATATTTTTTATATTGAAATTAAATATATCATTAGATAAAATGAAAAAATGAAAAAAAAAAAAAAAAAAAAAATAGAAAGACGGTGGCCAAAAAAATCCAGAATAATTGATCTAAATTATTTTCCTCGGTTTTTCGATATTTTGTAAGGGGAAGAAAATTAATAAATAAGAAAAGGAAAATGAAAAAGGGATGCAACACAGGGACTTCCCAAGAGGTCACCCATCCTAGTACTACTCCTGCCCAAGCACGCTTAACTGCGGAGTTCTGATGGGATCCGGTGCTTTAGTGCTGGTATGATCGCATCCGATAGTTTAGGAGCGATGGCGGTACTTAAGGGCGAAACTGACATAGCATATTTTTTATATTGAAATTAAATATATCATTAGATAAAATGAAAAAATGAAAAAAAAAAAAAAAAATAGATAGACGATGGCCAAAAAAATCCAGAATAATTGATCTAAATTATTTTCCTCGGTTTTTCGATATTTTGTAAGGGGAAGAAAATTAATAAATAAGAAAAGGAAAATGAAAAAGGGATGCAACACAGGGACTTCCCAGGAGGTCACCCATCCTAGTACTACTCCTGCCCAAGCACGCTTAACTGCGGAGTTCTGATGGGATCCGGTGCTTTAGTGCTGGTATGATCGCATCCGATAGTTTAGGAGCGATGGCGGTACTTAAGGGCGAAACTGACATAGCATATTTTTTATATTGAAATTAAATATATCATTAGATAAAATGAAAAAATGAAAAAAAAAAAAAAATAATAGATAGACGGTGGCTAAAAAAATCCAGAATAATTGATCTAAATTATTTTCCTCGGTTTTTCGATATTTTGTAAGGGGAAGAAAATTAATAAATAAGAAAAGGAAAATGAAAAAGGGATGCAACACAGGGACTTCCCAGGAGGTCACCCATCCTAGTACTACTCCTGCCCAAGCACGCTTAACTGCGGAGTTCTGATGGGATCCGGTGCTTTAGTGCTGGTATGATCGCATCCGATAGTTTAGGAGCGATGGCGGTACTTAAGGGCGAAACTGACATAGCATATTTTTTATATTGAAATTAAATATATCATTAGATAAAATGAAAAAATGAAAAAAAAAAAAAAAAAAAATAGATAGACGGTGGCCAAAAAAATCCAGAATAATTGATCTAAATTATTTTCCTCGGTTTTTCGATATTTTGTAAGGGGAAGAAAATTAATAAATAAGAAAAGGAAAATGAAAAAGGGATGCAACACAGGGACTTCCCAGGAGGTCACCCATCCTAGTACTACTCCTGCCCAAGCACGCTTAACTGCGGAGTTCTGATGGGATCCGGTGCTTTAGTGCTGGTATGATCGCATCCGATAGTTTAGGAGCGATGGCGGTACTTAAGGGCGAAACTGACATAGCATATTTTTTATATTGAAATTAAATATATCATTAGATAAAATGAAAAAATGAAAAAAAAAAAAAAATAATAGATAGACGGTGGCTAAAAAAATCCAGAATAATTGATCTAAATTATTTTCCTCGGTTTTTCGATATTTTGTAAGGGGAAGAAAATTAATAAATAAGAAAAGGAAAATGAAAAAGGGATGCAACACAGGGACTTCCCAGGAGGTACTACTCCTGCCCAAGCACGCTTAACTGCGGAGTTCTGATGGGATCCGGTGCTTTAGTGCTGGTATGATCGCATCCGATAGTTTAGGAGCGATGGCGGTACTTAAGGGCGAAACTGACATAGCATATTTTTTATATTGAAATTAAATATACCATTAGATAAAATGAAAAAATGAAAAAAAAAAAAAAAAAAATAATAGATAGACGGTGGCCAAAAAAATCCAGAATAATTGATCTAAATTATTTTCCTCGGTTTTTCGATATTTTGTAAGGGGAAGAAAATTAATAAATAAGAAAAGGAAAATGAAAAAGGGATGCAACACAGGGACTTCCCAGGAGGTCACCCATCCTAGTACTACTCCTGCCCAAGCACGCTTAACTGCGGAGTTCTGATGGGATCCGGTGCTTTAGTGCTGGTATGATCGCATCCGATAGTTTAGGAGCGATGGCGGTACTTAAGGGCGAAACTGACATAGCATATTTTTTATATTGAAATTAAATATATCATTAGATAAAATGAAAAAATGAAAAAAAAAAAAAATAATAGATAGACGGTGGCTAGTGTTCTAAATACGTGTCGCGCCGTGTCGTGCCGTGTCAAACACGCCGTGTCCGAATCATTTGTCGTGTCGTGTCGTGCCGTGTCTAAATGTTTCACGTGTCGTGTCGTGCCGTGTCTAAATTCTAAGGGATGGACACGACACGCCTAAGGACACGCCACGCCTCGTGTCCTCGTGTCGTGCCGTGACGTGTCTTCTTTAGACGTGTCGTGTCGTGACGTGTTTGGACACGCTTATTTTTTATAACATAAATATAATTTGTTTATGAAAGTTAAAAGTTATGTTTAATAAAATATGTCAAAAATTAAGTAAATAAAAATGCTTAACAATTGAATAAAATATAAATTGATTTTTAATATTAATTTTGATGTGAAAAATATTTTAAATTTTATAGTAACCCTCCTCCTTTTTCCGGGCTTGGGACCGGCTATGTTTGAGAAAACATAGGCGGAGTTACTACCTTAAAATTATGTTAGTATACTTTTTCAAAATAATAAAATGAAAATATGAAAATAAATTAAATTGAACTATAATGAATTATACCTTTGATCATCTCTACTAATCAAGATCTGAATATTTCAATACTTCATTAGTAATTCGAGCTTTCATAATCTCCCAAATGGTATCCATAATCTTCATAATTGCATTGATATGGGTTGAATCCATAATCTTGGGCGACATCTTGAGATCCCTCATTCTGAGGCTGACTAGAACTCGAGGTGTTGGTGCCCCTAAATTCGCCTAATTCTGGCACCATATGCATCCACGACTTGTCTTGAAGCCTTTTCTCTGCATCATACCAATCCTTCAGTAACACAAGTGCCTCGAAAGTTTCTGGACCCAGTCTTGTCCGCTTGTCAGTTAACACCCTATTGGCCCCGCTAAAACATGACTCAGAAGCCACTGTAGAGACTGGCACAGCAAAAATATCTCGAGCCATAGATGACAAGATGGGTAGCACGCCTTTGACTTGGTTCCAAAATCGTAGAATGTCAAAATTTTCATCGTCTACTTTGACTGTCGCATAATCAGACGATATGTATATTTGGATCTCAGTGTTGCTTTGTTGCTGAATTGGTGTGTCACTGCACTTGTTGAGAATATTTAGGAGACGAGAAACCGATCCCCTACCTCTCCCTGAGAGATTGGAGGGCTGAGATACACCGGAAGGCCCTTCACTTCTTCGACCATGTTGTTGGGCCGATCTAGCCTGAATAAAAAAAAAGAAAAAGATATAAAAAAATTACTAAAATTAAAGAGTAAATAATAATTAGTGTAAATTATACTAACCTGATTATAACGTTGCTCATAAATTTTGTATACACTTTCGAATAGATTCTTCACATCGTCATCCAATTGTTGTTCATTTACATCTAAACCAAAATTTCTTTTTATTATTGCAAGACTTCGAGATGTTTGTGAAACCTTCAACCTGTTATTCATTATGGTTTAATTAGGAACATATTACCTCAAAAATTATAATTTTAATGCAAAAATTTAATTTAATTCCAACCTTGGATCGAGGCAACTTGCGACGATTGTTAGTTGGGGAACATCTGACCAATACTTGAGAAATTTTGTGCGTATTGGTGGTAGTGCTTTTCGTAGAACACTATTTTCTGGTAAGTTCTTTATTTGCTGTTCATACCAGTCAGAAATGGCCACGAGATCCTCTATGAGTGCACTTGCTGTTGGTGTGTAGGTGGCAGATAATCGCACTGTAGCAGTATAGAAGCAGTCTAGGAAGGGAACCAATGCCTCAAGAGACATCCAATCGGTTGGATTTAGTCGGTACACTTGGCCCGTGGGACTCCTACTCAATGCATGGTCAATTGCTGGTTTCAGATGAAGAGTTTTTTTCAACAGTAAATAAGTTGAGTTCCAACGTGTTTCGATATCCCAAGGGATCTTGACTGAGAGAATCCCCATCCTTGAACACAATTCTGCAAAATTCTGCTTCTTTTTTGTGCTCGAATCAACAAATTTCAAAGCCTTATAGTACTTTTCGAGGAGGGAATCGACTTCATCGACTTGCAAACCATCTTTTACTATTAGATTGAGGATATGGCAGGCACATTTGGTGTGAAAGAAAGCCCCTCCCAACATTGGACGTAGAGAACTGGCTAGGATACGAATTGCACTGGCATTATTGGATGCATTGTCAAGTGCTACGGCAAATATCTTGTCTCGAATGTTGTATTCCTCTATGACTGATAATATGTGCTCGAATATTGCTTGTCCATCATGTGGGAATGGTAGGACTCGAAATGCAAGGATTCTTTTATTAAGAATCCAACTCCCCATCGCATCGTCAGAGATCCAATGGGCAGTTACAGAACAATACGGCTGCCCTTTTTTTCCAGCCGTCCATATGTCGGATGTTATGGAAACCATGTAGTCGGCCTCCTTGAACGCATCAAACAATTGGGCTCGGTTGGTCCAGAATTGGTTCATCAATTCATCTCTTGTTTGTTTATGGTATGATTTTCTAAAATGGGGCTGAAATGACTCCCTAATCATATCTTCAAAAAGTGGATCAGTAGCAAATGACAATGGATATTCTTTTTGGACACAAAACTTAATTATACTTCTCCGAGCTTTATCTGGATCAAACTTAAAAAATCCACCTTCTTTTATCTGTGTTTGAACCATTTGGGGCCTACGTGTTTCAGGTACAGACTCACCTTTTTGGACATGCACATTTTTATGTTTTATCAACGAACCAGTACCAGTTTTAGTATCATACTTTAAAACCTTATCACAAACTAAACAAATTGCTGCAATCACCTTACCTGTATCATTAGGAGGATCTCTAACCTGTTCAAAGTGGGTCCAACAATCTGATGTGAACGGTCTTTGCCTCTTTTTGCCAGTTTTGGTGCGCTGGTCATCATTGTCACCACCATTTGCCAAGATAGTCTCCGGCTCGACACTCTCTTGCCCTTGAGCTGTAGGTGCCCTACTTGAGGAGAGTCCCGAGGACGGTGGAATTGAAACATTATCCAAATGAGGAACGCATGGTGGCATCCCACCAGATTGTTGGTCGGTAGAGTTCGGTACCAGATTGTTAGATTCCTGATGAACATAGTTGCCTGGTAGAAAATTGGAATTTGGATCCATATCCGACCTTGAAATTGCAAAAAAAAAGCAATGTAAACTTGGTGCTAATTAAGTTTTTACTCAGTCACGTGTCAAATTATTTTGTTCATTTTATAAAAAACCTTCAAGAACTACTTAATGGATTAATATTTTGAACAATTGTTTTCGGACTTATTATATTAGTACAAAAAAATTAAACCAAACTCATGAAAAGGTACACAACTATTTTCAATGTCTTCTAAGAGAACACACCGATCGGCAAACTATTTTTAACATGTTATTTTTGTATTTGATTATAACAATAAAATAAAAAATATCTTATGTACCTTGCAACTTCAAGCCTATGCAAATTTCAACGGCAAGTTGTCGCTAGCCAATCCGTTTAGACAATAGAAGAGAAATGAATATTTTCAGAATTTGAAATTGAAAGTAAACGACAAAATTATTTCAATTTTTGAGACAATGGATTTTTTTCGTTTAAAAAGAAGAGAGAATTATTTGAATCTTTTAAAAGATGGAATTTAGAGATATTGACAGCGTACAGATGGATATTGTCTCCAATTTGCGCCTCTGGACAGATGATATTTCTACTTTTGTTTGTGCTTTAATAATAGAATCATTCTAATTACAATAAAATCTTTTATTCCCAATTCATTTCTAATTCTAATAATAACATGTATATATATGAAAAACCCATCATATTTCTGTAACGCTTAATACGCGACTTTTTTCGTGTTTGGCGTGTCTGTAATACGTGTCGTGTCTTTCGTGTCGTGTCGTGCCGTGTTTCGTGTCGTGTCGTGCCGTGTTTCGTGTCGTGTCGTGTCGTGTCTCGAAAATTCACGTGTCGTGTCGTGCCGTGTCTATTTCATCAAAGTCGGACACGACACGCTTAAGACACGACACGTCTAAGTTCTCGTGTCGTGTTCGTGTCCGTGTCTTGTCGTGTCGTACCACCTTCGTGCCGTGCTGTGCCGTGCCGTGTTCGGACACGCCGTGCTTTTTTTAGAACACTAACAGTGGCTAAAAAAATCCAGAATAATTGATCTAAATTATTTTCCTCGGTTTTTCGATATTTTGTAAGGGGAAGAAAATTAATAAATAAGAAAAGGAAAATGAAAAAGGGATGCAACACAGGGACTTCCCAGGAGGTCACCCATCCTAGTACTACTCCTGCCCAAGCACGCTTAACTGCGGAGTTCTGATGGGATCCGGTGCTTTAGTGCTGGTATGATCGCATCCGATAGTTTAGGAGCGATGGCGGTACTTAAGGGCGAAACTGACATAGCATATTTTTTATATTGAAATTAAATATATCATTAGATAAAATGAAAAAATGAAAAAAAAAAAAAATAATAGATAGACGGTGGCTAAAAAAATCCAGAATAATTGATCTAAATTATTTTCCTCGGTTTTTCGATATTTTGTAAGGGGAAGAAAATTAATAAATAAGAAAAGGAAAATGAAAAAGGGATGCAACACAGGGACTTCCCAGGAGGTCACCCATCCTAGTACTACTCCTGCCCAAGCACGCTTAACTGCGGAGTTCTGATGGGATCCGGTGCTTTAGTGCTGGTATGATCGCATCCGATAGTTTAGGAGCGATGGCGGTACTTAAGGGCGAAACTGACATAGCATATTTTTTATATTGAAATTAAATATATCATTAGATAAAATGAAAAAATGAAAAAAAAAAAAAAAAAAAATAGATAGACGGTGGCCAAAAAAATCCAGAATAATTGATCTAAATTATTTTCCTCGGTTTTTCGATATTTTGTAAGGGGAAGAAAATTAATAAATAAGAAAAGGAAAATGAAAAAGGGATGCAACACAGGGACTTCCCAGGAGGTCACCCATCCTAGTACTACTCCTGCCCAAGCACGCTTAACTGCGGAGTTCTGATGGGATCCGGTACTTTAGTGCTGGTATGATCGCATCCGATAGTTTAGGAGCGATGGCGGTACTTAAGGGCGAAACTGACATAGCATATTTTTTATATTGAAATTAAATATATCATTAGATAAAATGAAAAAATGAAAAAAAAAAAAATAATAGATAGACGGTGGCTAAAAAAATCCAGAATAATTGATCTAAATTATTTTCCTCGGTTTTTCGATATTTTGTAAGGGGAAGAAAATTAATAAATAAGAAAAGGAAAATGAAAAAGGGATGCAACACAGGGACTTCCCAGGAGGTCACCCATCCTAGTACTACTCCTGCCCAAGCACGCTTAACTGCGGAGTTCTGATGGGATCCGGTGCTTTAGTGCTGGTATGATCGCATCCGATAGTTTAGGAGCGATGGCGGTACTTAAGGGCGAAACTGACATAGCATATTTTTTATATTGAAATTAAATATATCATTAGATAAAATGAAAAAATGAAAAAAAAAAAAAAAATAATAGATAGACGGTGGCCAAAAAAATCCAGAATAATTGATCTAAATTATTTTCCTCGGTTTTTCGATATTTTGTAAGGGGAAGAAAATTAATAAATAAGAAAAGGAAAATGAAAAAGGGATGCAACACAGGGACTTCCCAGGAGGTCACCCATCCTAGTACTACTCCTGCCCAAGCATGCTTAACTGCGGAGTTCTGATGGGATCCGGTGCTTTAGTGCTGGTATGATCGCATCCGATAGTTTAGGAGCGATGGCGGTACTTAAGGACGAAACTGACATAGCATATTTTTTATATTGAAATTAAATATATCATTAGATAAAATGAAAAAATGAAAAAAAAAAAAAAAAAAAAATAGAAAGACGGTGGCCAAAAAAATCCAGAATAATTGATCTAAATTATTTTCCTCGGTTTTTCGATATTTTGTAAGGGGAAGAAAATTAATAAATAAGAAAAGGAAAATGAAAAAGGGATGCAACACAGGGACTTCCCAGGAGGTCACCCATCCTAGTACTACTCCTGCCCAAGCACGCTTAACTGCGGAGTTCTGATGGGATCCGGTGCTTTAGTGCTGGTATGATCGCATCCGATAGTTTAGGAGCGATGGCGGTACTTAAGGGCGAAACTGACATAGCATATTTTTTATATTGAAATTAAATATATCATTAGATAAAATGAAAAAATGAAAAAAAAAAAAAAAAATAGATAGACGATGGCCAAAAAAATCCAGAATAATTGATCTAAATTATTTTCCTCGGTTTTTCGATATTTTGTAAGGGGAAGAAAATTAATAAATAAGAAAAGGAAAATGAAAAAGGGATGCAACACAGGGACTTCCCAGGAGGTCACCCATCCTAGTACTACTCCTGCCCAAGCACGCTTAACTGCGGAGTTCTGATGGGATCCGGTGCTTTAGTGCTGGTATGATCGCATCCGATAGTTTAGGAGCGATGGCGGTACTTAAGGGCGAAACTGACATAGCATATTTTTTATATTGAAATTAAATATATCATTAGATAAAATGAAAAAATGAAAAAAAAAAAAAATAATAGATAGACGGTGGCTAAAAAAATCCAGAATAATTGATCTAAATTATTTTCCTCGGTTTTTCGATATTTTGTAAGGGGAAGAAAATTAATAAATAAGAAAAGGAAAATGAAAAAGGGATGCAACACAGGGACTTCCCAGGAGGTCACCCATCCTAGTACTACTCCTGCCCAAGCACGCTTAACTGCGGAGTTCTGATGGGATCCGGTGCTTTAGTGCTGGTATGATCGCATCCGATAGTTTAGGAGCGATGGCGGTACTTAAGGGCGAAACTGACATAGCATATTTTTTATATTGAAATTAAATATATCATTAGATAAAATGAAAAAATGAAAAAAAAAAAAAAAAAAATAGATAGACGGTGGCCAAAAAAATCCAGAATAATTGATCTAAATTATTTTCCTCGGTTTTTCGATATTTTGTAAGGGGAAGAAAATTAATAAATAAGAAAAGGAAAATGAAAAAGGGATGCAACACAGGGACTTCCCAGGAGGTCACCCATCCTAGTACTACTCCTGCCCAAGCACGCTTAACTGCGGAGTTCTGATGGGATCCGGTGCTTTAGTGCTGGTATGATCGCATCCGATAGTTTAGGAGCGATGGCGGTACTTAAGGGCGAAACTGACATAGCATATTTTTTATATTGAAATTAAATATATCATTAGATAAAATGAAAAAATGAAAAAAAAAAAAAAATAATAGATAGACGGTGGCTAAAAAAATCCAGAATAATTGATCTAAATTATTTTCCTCGGTTTTTCGATATTTTGTAAGGGGAAGAAAATTAATAAATAAGAAAAGGAAAATGAAAAAGGGATGCAACACAGGGACTTCCCAGGAGGTCACCCATCCTAGTACTACTCCTGCCCAAGCACGCTTAACTGCGGAGTTCTGATGGGATCCGGTGCTTTAGTGCTGGTATGATCGCATCCGATAGTTTAGGAGCGATGGCGGTACTTAAGGGCGAAACTGACATAGCATATTTTTTATATTGAAATTAAATATATCATTAGATAAAATGAAAAAATGAAAAAAAAAAAAAAAAAAATAGATAGACGGTGGCCAAAAAAATCCAGAATAATTGATCTAAATTATTTTTCTCGGTTTTTCGATATTTTGTAAGGGGAAGAAAATTAATAAATAAGAAAAGGAAAATGAAAAAGGGATGCAACACAGGGACTTCCCAGGAGGTCACCCATCCTAGTACTACTCCTGCCCAAGCACGCTTAACTGCGGAGTTCTGATGGGATCCGGTGCTTTAGTGCTGGTATGATCGCATCCGATAGTTTAGGAGCGATGGCGGTACTTAAGGGCGAAACTGACATAGCATATTTTTTATATTGAAATTAAATATATCATTAGATAAAATGAAAAAATGAAAAAAAAAAAAATAATAGATAGACGGTGGCTAAAAAAATCCAGAATAATTGATCTAAATTATTTTCCTCGGTTTTTCGATATTTTGTAAGGGGAAGAAAATTAATAAATAAGAAAAGGAAAATGAAAAAGGGATGCAACACAGGGACTTCCCAGGAGGTCACCCATCCTAGTACTACTCATGCCCAAGCACGCTTAACTGCGGAGTTCTGATGGGATCCGGTGCTTTAGTGCTGGTATGATCGCATCCGATAGTTTAGGAGCGATGGCGGTACTTAAGGGCGAAACTGACATAGCATATTTTTTATATTGAAATTAAATATATCATTAGATAAAATGAAAAAATGAAAAAAAAAAAAAAAAAAAAATAGAAAGACGGTGGCCAAAAAAATCCAGAATAATTGATCTAAATTATTTTCCTCGGTTTTTCGATATTTTGTAAGGGGAAGAAAATTAATAAATAAGAAAAGGAAAATGAAAAAGGGATGCAACACAGGGACTTCCCAGGAGGTCACCCATCCTAGTACTACTCCTGCCCAAGCACGCTTAACTGCGGAGTTCTGATGGGATCCGGTGCTTTAGTGCTGGTATGATCGCATCCGATAGTTTAGGAGCGATGGCGGTACTTAAGGGCGAAACTGACATAGCATATTTTTTATATTGAAATTAAATATATCATTAGATAAAATGAAAAAATGAAAAAAAAAAAAAAATAGATAGACGATGGCCAAAAAAATCCAGAATAATTGATCTAAATTATTTTCCTCGGTTTTTCGATATTTTGTAAGGGGAAGAAAATTAATAAATAAGAAAAGGAAAATGAAAAAGGGATGCAACACAGGGACTTCCCAGGAGGTCACCCATCCTAGTACTACTCCTGCCCAAGCACGCTTAACTGCGGAGTTCTGATGGGATCCGGTGCTTTAGTGCTGGTATGATCGCATCCGATAGTTTAGGAGCGATGGCGGTACTTAAGGGCGAAACTGACATAGCATATTTTTTATATTGAAATTAAATATATCATTAGATAAAATGAAAAAATGAAAAAAAAAAAAAAAATAATAGATAGACGGTGGCTAAAAAAATCCAGAATAATTGATCTAAATTATTTTCCTCGGTTTTTCGATATTTTGTAAGGGGAAGAAAATTAATAAATAAGAAAAGGAAAATGAAAAAGGGATGCAACACAGGGACTTCCCAGGAGGTCACCCATCCTAGTACTACTCCTGCCCAAGCACGCTTAACTGCGGAGTTCTGATGGGATCCGGTGCTTTAGTGCTGGTATGATCGCATCCGATAGTTTAGGAGCGATGGCGGTACTTAAGGGCGAAACTGACATAGCATATTTTTTATATTGAAATTAAATATATCATTAGATAAAATGAAAAAATGAAAAAAAAAAAAAAAAAAAATAGATAGACGGTGGCCAAAAAAATCCAGAATAATTGATCTAAATTATTTTCCTCGGTTTTTCGATATTTTGTAAGGGGAAGAAAATTAATAAATAAGAAAAGGAAAATGAAAAAGGGATGCAACACAGGGACTTCCCAGGAGGTCACCCATCCTAGTACTACTCCTGCCCAAGCACGCTTAACTGCGGAGTTCTGATGGGATCCGGTGCTTTAGTGCTGGTATGATCGCATCCGATAGTTTAGGAGCGATGGCGGTACTTAAGGGCGAAACTGACATAGCATATTTTTTATATTGAAATTAAATATATCATTAGATAAAATGAAAAAATGAAAAAAAAAAAAAAATAATAGATAGACGGTGGCTAAAAAAATCCAGAATAATTGATCTAAATTATTTTCCTCGGTTTTTCGATATTTTGTAAGGGGAAGAAAATTAATAAATAAGAAAAGGAAAATGAAAAAGGGATGCAACACAGGGACTTCCCAGGAGGTACTACTCCTGCCCAAGCACGCTTAACTGCGGAGTTCTGATGGGATCCGGTGCTTTAGTGCTGGTATGATCGCATCCGATAGTTTAGGAGCGATGGCGGTACTTAAGGGCGAAACTGACATAGCATATTTTTTATATTGAAATTAAATATACCATTAGATAAAATGAAAAAATGAAAAAAAAAAAAATAATAATAGATAGACGGTGGCCAAAAAAATCCAGAATAATTGATCTAAATTATTTTCCTCGGTTTTTCGATATTTTGTAAGGGGAAGAAAATTAATAAATAAGAAAAGGAAAATGAAAAAGGGATGCAACACAGGGACTTCCCAGGAGGTCACCCATCCTAGTACTACTCCTGCCCAAGCACGCTTAACTGCGGAGTTCTGATGGGATCCGGTGCTTTAGTGCTGGTATGATCGCATCCGATAGTTTAGGAGCGATGGCGGTACTTAAGGGCGAAACTGACATAGCATATTTTTTATATTGAAATTAAATATATCATTAGATAAAATGAAAAAATGAAAAAAAAAAAAAAATAATAGATAGACGGTGGCTAAAAAAATCCAGAATAATTGATCTAAATTATTTTCCTCGGTTTTTCGATATTTTGTAAGGGGAAGAAAATTAATAAATAAGAAAAGGAAAATGAAAAAGGGATGCAACACAGGGACTTCCCAGGAGGTCACCCATCCTAGTACTACTCCTGCCCAAGCACGCTTAACTGCGGAGTTCTGATGGGATCCGGTGCTTTAGTGCTGGTATGATCGCATCCGATAGTTTAGGAGCGATGGCGGTACTTAAGGGCGAAACTGACATAGCATATTTTTTATATTGAAATTAAATATATCATTAGATAAAATGAAAAAATGAAAAAAAAAAAAAATAATAGATAGACGGTGGCTAAAAAAATCCAGAATAATTGATCTAAATTATTTTCCTCGGTTTTTCGATATTTTGTAAGGGGAAGAAAATTAATAAATAAGAAAAGGAAAATGAAAAAGGGATGCAACACAGGGACTTCCCAGGAGGTCACCCATCCTAGTACTACTCCTGCCCAAGCACGCTTAACTGCGGAGTTCTGATGGGATCCGGTGCTTTAGTGCTGGTATGATCGCATCCGATAGTTTAGGAGCGATGGCGGTACTTAAGGGCGAAACTGACATAGCATATTTTTTATATTGAAATTAAATATATCATTAGATAAAATGAAAAAATAAAAAAAATAAAAAAAAAAAAATAGATAGACGGTGGCCAAAAAAATCCAGAATAATTGATCTAAATTATTTTCCTCGGTTTTTCGATATTTTGTAAGGGGAAGAAAATTAATAAATAAGAAAAGGAAAATGAAAAAGGGATGCAACACAGGGACTTCCCAGGAGGTCACCCATCCTAGTACTACTCCTGCCCAAGCACGCTTAACTGCGGAGTTCTGATGGGATCCGGTGCTTTAGTGCTGGTATGATCGCATCCGATAGTTTAGGAGCGATGGCGGTACTTAAGGGCGAAACTGACATAGCATATTTTTTATATTGAAATTAAATATAGCATTAGATAAAATGAAAAAATGAAAAAAAAAAAAAAATAATAGATAGACGGTGGCTAAAAAAATCCAGAATAATTGATCTAAATTATTTTCCTCGGTTTTTCGATATTTTGTAAGGGGAAGAAAATTAATAAATAAGAAAAGGAAAATGAAAAAGGGATGCAACACAGGGACTTCCCAGGAGGTACTACTCCTGCCCAAGCACGCTTAACTGCGGAGTTCTGATGGGATCCGGTGCTTTAGTGCTGGTATGATCGCATCCGATAGTTTAGGAGCGATGGCGGTACTTAAGGGCGAAACTGACATAGCATATTTTTTATATTGAAATTAAATATACCATTAGATAAAATGAAAAAATGAAAAAAAAAAAAAAAAAAAATAATAGATAGACGGTGGCCAAAAAAATCCAGAATAATTGATCTAAATTATTTTCCTCGGTTTTTCGATATTTTGTAAGGGGAAGAAAATTAATAAATAAGAAAAGGAAAATGAAAAAGGGATGCAACACAGGGACTTCCCAGGAGGTCACCCATCCTAGTACTACTCCTGCCCAAGCACGCTTAACTGCGGAGTTCTGATGGGATCCGGTGCTTTAGTGCTGGTATGATCGCATCCGATAGTTTAGGAGCGATGGCGGTACTTAAGGGCGAAACTGACATAGCATATTTTTTATATTGAAATTAAATATATCATTAGATAAAATGAAAAAATGAAAAAAAAAAAAAAATAATAGATAGACGGTGGCTAAAAAAATCCAGAATAATTGATCTAAATTATTTTCCTCGGTTTTTCGATATTTTGTAAGGGGAAGAAAATTAATAAATAAGAAAAGGAAAATGAAAAAGGGATGCAACACAGGGACTTCCCAGGAGGTCACCCATCCTAGTACTACTCCTGCCCAAGCACGCTTAACTGCGGAGTTCTGATGGGATCCGGTGCTTTAGTGCTGGTATGATCGCATCCGATAGTTTAGGAGCGATGGCGGTACTTAAGGGCGAAACTGACATAGCATATTTTTTATATTGAAATTAAATATATCATTAGATAAAATGAAAAAATGAAAAAAAAAAAAAAATAATAGATAGACGGTGGCTAAAAAAATCCAGAATAATTGATCTAAATTATTTTCCTCGGTTTTTCGATATTTTGTAAGGGGAAGAAAATTAATAAATAAGAAAAGGAAAATGAAAAAGGGATGCAACACAGGGACTTCCCAGGAGGTCACCCATCCTAGTACTACTCCTGCCCAAGCACGCTTAACTGCGGAGTTCTGATGGGATCCGGTGCTTTAGTGCTGGTATGATCGCATCCGATAGTTTAGGAGCGATGGCGGTACTTAAGGGCGAAACTGACATAGCATATTTTTTATATTGAAATTAAATATATCATTAGATAAAATGAAAAAATGAAAAAAAAAAAAAAAAAAATAGATAGACGGTGGCCAAAAAAATCCAGAATAATTGATCTAAATTATTTTCCTCGGTTTTTCGATATTTTGTAAGGGGAAGAAAATTAATAAATAAGAAAAGGAAAATGAAAAAGGGATGCAACACAGGGACTTCCCAGGAGGTCACCCATCCTAGTACTACTCCTGCCCAAGCACGCTTAACTGCGGAGTTCTGATGGGATCCGGTACTTTAGTGCTGGTATGATCGCATTCGATAGTTTAGGAGCGATGGCGGTACTTAAGGGCGAAACTGACATAGCATATTTTTTATATTGAAATTAAATATATCATTAGATAAAATGAAAAAATGAAAAAAAAAAAAAATAATAGATAGACGGTGGCTAAAAATATCCAGAATAATTGATCTAAATTATTTTCCTCGGTTTTTCGATATTTTGTAAGGGGAAGAAAATTAATAAATAAGAAAAGGAAAATGAAAAAGGGATGCAACAGAGGGACTTCCCAGGAGGTCACCCATCCTAGTACTACTCCTGCCCAAGCACGCTTAACTGCGGAGTTCTGATGGGATCCGGTGCTTTAGTGCTGGTATGATCGCATCCGATAGTTTAGGAGCGATGGCGGTACTTAAGGGCGAAACTGACATAGCATATTTTTTATATTGAAATTAAATATATCATTAGATAAAATGAAAAAATGAAAAAAAAAAAAAAAAAAATAATAGATAGACGGTGGCCAAAAAAATCCAGAATAATTGATCTAAATTATTTTCCTCGGTTTTTCGATATTTTGTAAGGGGAAGAAAATTAATAAATAAGAAAAGGAAAATGAAAAAGGGATGCAACACAGGGACTTCCCAGGAGGTCACCCATCCTAGTACTACTCCTGCCCAAGCACGCTTAACTGCGGAGTTCTGATGGGATCCGGTGCTTTAGTGCTGGTATGATCGCATCCGATAGTTTAGGAGCGATGGCGGTACTTAAGGACGAAACTGACATAGCATATTTTTTATATTGAAATTAAATATATCATTAGATAAAATGAAAAAATGAAAAAAAAAAAAAAAAAAATAGAAAGACGGTGGCCAAAAAAATCCAGAATAATTGATCTAAATTATTTTCCTCGGTTTTTCGATATTTTGTAAGGGGAAGAAAATTAATAAATAAGAAAAGGAAAATGAAAAAGGGATGCAACACAGGGACTTCCCAGGAGGTCACCCATCCTAGTACTACTCCTGCCCAAGCACGCTTAACTGCGGAGTTCTGATGGAATCCGGTGCTTTAGTGCTGGTATGATCGCATCCGATAGTTTAGGAGCGATGGCGGTACTTAAGGGCGAAACTGACATAGCATATTTTTTATATTGAAATTAAATATATCATTAGATAAAATGAAAAAATGAAAAAAAAAAAAAAAATAGATAGACGATGGCCAAAAAAATCCAGAATAATTGATCTAAATTATTTTCCTCGGTTTTTCGATATTTTGTAAGGGGAAGAAAATTAATAAATAAGAAAAGGAAAATGAAAAAGGGATGCAACACAGGGACTTCCCAGGAGGTCACCCATCCTAGTACTACTCCTGCCCAAGCACGCTTAACTGCGGAGTTCTGATGGGATCCGGTGCTTTAGTGCTGGTATGATCGCATCCGATAGTTTAGGAGCGATGGCGGTACTTAAGGGCGAAACTGACATAGCATATTTTTTATATTGAAATTAAATATATCATTAGATAAAATGAAAAAATGAAAAAAAAAAAAATAATAGATAGACGGTGGCTAAAAAAATCCAGAATAATTGATCTAAATTATTTTCCTCGGTTTTTCGATATTTTGTAAGGGGAAGAAAATTAATAAATAAGAAAAGGAAAATGAAAAAGGGATGCAACACAGGGACTTCCCAGGAGGTCACCCATCCTAGTACTACTCCTGCCCAAGCACGCTTAACTGCGGAGTTCTGATGGGATCCGGTGCTTTAGTGCTGGTATGATCGCATCCGATAGTTTAGGAGCGATGGCGGTACTTAAGGGCGAAACTGACATAGCATATTTTTTATATTGAAATTAAATATATCATTAGATAAAATGAAAAAATGAAAAAAAAAAAAAAAAAAAATAGATAGACGGTGGCCAAAAAAATCCAGAATAATTGATCTAAATTATTTTCCTCGGTTTTTCGATATTTTGTAAGGGGAAGAAAATTAATAAATAAGAAAAGGAAAATGAAAAAGGGATGCAACACAGGGACTTCCCAGGAGGTCACCCATCCTAGTACTACTCCTGCCCAAGCACGCTTAACTGCGGAGTTCTGATGGGATCCGGTGCTTTAGTGCTGGTATGATCGCATCCGATAGTTTAGGAGCGATGGCGGTACTTAAGGGCGAAACTGACATAGCATATTTTTTATATTGAAATTAAATATATCATTAGATAAAATGAAAAAATGAAAAAAAAAAAAAATAATAGATAGACGGTGGCTAAAAAAATCCAGAATAATTGATCTAAATTATTTTCCTCAGTTTTTCGATATTTTGTAAGGGGAAGAAAATTAATAAATAAGAAAAGGAAAATGAAAAAGGGATGCAACAGAGGGACTTCCCAGGAGGTCACCCATCCTAGTACTACTCCTGCCCAAGCACGCTTAACTGCGGAGTTCTGATGGGATCCGGTGCTTTAGTGCTGGTATGATCGCATCCGATAGTTTAGGAGCGATGGCGGTACTTAAGGGCGAAACTGACATAGCATATTTTTTATATTGAAATTAAATATATCATTAGATAAAATGAAAAAATGAAAAAAAAAAAAAAAAAATAATAGATAGACGGTGGCCAAAAAAATCCAGAATAATTGATCTAAATTATTTTCCTCGGTTTTTCGATATTTTGTAAGGGGAAGAAAATTAATAAATAAGAAAAGGAAAATGAAAAAGGGATGCAACACAGGGACTTCCCAGGAGGTCACCCATCCTAGTACTACTCCTGCCCAAGCACGCTTAACTGCGGAGTTCTGATGGGATCCGGTGCTTTAGTGCTGGTATGATCGCATCCGATAGTTTAGGAGCGATGGCGGTACTTAAGGGCGAAACTGACATAGCATATTTTTTATATTGAAATTAAATATATCATTAGATAAAATGAAAAAATGAAAAAAAAAAAAAATAATAGATAGACGGTGGCTAAAAAAATCCAGAATAATTGATCTAAATTATTTTCCTCGGTTTTTCGATATTTTGTAAGGGGAAGAAAATTAATAAATAAGAAAAGGAAAATGAAAAAGGGATGCAACACAGGGACTTCCCAGGAGGTCACCCATCCTAGTACTACTCCTGCCCAAGCACGCTTAACTGCGGAGTTCTGATGGGATCCGTTGCTTTAGTGCTGGTATGATCGCATCCGATAGTTTAGGAGCGATGGCGGTACTTAAGGGCGAAACTGACATAGCATATTTTTTATATTGAAATTAAATATATCATTAGATAAAATGAAAAAATGAAAAAAAATAAAAATAAAAATAATAGATAGACGGTGGCCAAAAAAATCCAGAATAATTGATCTAAATTATTTTCCTCGGTTTTTCGATATTTTGTAAGGGGAAGAAAATTAATAAATAAGAAAAGGAAAATGAAAAAGGGATGCAACACAGGGACTTCCCAGGAGGTCACCCATCCTAGTACTACTCCTGCCCAAGCACGCTTAACTGCGGAGTTCTGATGGGATCCGGTGCTTTAGTGCTGGTATGATCGCATCCGATAGTTTAGGAGCGATGGCGGTACTTAAGGGCGAAACTGACATAGCATATTTTTTATATTGAAATTAAATATATCATTAGATAAAATGAAAAAATGAAAAAAAAAAAAAAAAAAAATAGAAAGACGGTGGCCAAAAAAATCCAGAATAATTGATCTAAATTATTTTCCTCGGTTTTTCGATATTTTGTAAGGGGAAGAAAATTAATAAATAAGAAAAGGAAAATGAAAAAGGGATGCAACACAGGGACTTCCCAGGAGGTCACCCATCCTAGTACTACTCCTGCCCAAGCACGCTTAACTGCGGAGTTCTGATGGGATCCGGTGCTTTAGTGCTGGTATGATCGCATCCGATAGTTTAGGAGCGATGGCGGTACTTAAGGGCGAAACTGACATAGCATATTTTTTATATTGAAATTAAATATATCATTAGATAAAATGAAAAAATGAAAAAAAAAAAAAAAATAGATAGACGATGGCCAAAAAAATCCAGAATAATTGATCTAAATTATTTTCCTCGGTTTTTCGATATTTTGTAAGGGGAAGAAAATTAATAAATAAGAAAAGGAAAATGAAAAAGGGATGCAACACAGGGACTTCCCAGGAGGTCACCCATCCTAGTACTACTCCTGCCCAAGCACGCTTAACTGCGGAGTTCTGATGGGATCCGGTGCTTTAGTGCTGGTATGATCGCATCCGATAGTTTAGGAGCGATGGCGGTACTTAAGGGCGAAACTGACATAGCATATTTTTTATATTGAAATTAAATATATCATTAGATAAAATGAAAAAATGAAAAAAAAAAAAAAATAATAGATAGACGGTGGCTAAAAAAATCCAGAATAATTGATCTAAATTATTTTCCTCGGTTTTTCGATATTTTGTAAGGGGAAGAAAATTAATAAATAAGAAAAGGAAAATGAAAAAGGGATGCAACACAGGGACTTCCCAGGAGGTCACCCATCCTAGTACTACTCCTGCCCAAGCACGCTTAACTGCGGAGTTCTGATGGGATCCGGTGCTTTAGTGCTGGTATGATCGCATCCGATAGTTTAGGAGCGATGGCGGTACTTAAGGGCGAAACTGACATAGCATATTTTTTATATTGAAATTAAATATATCATTAGATAAAATGAAAAAATGAAAAAAAAAAAAAAAAAAATAGATAGACGGTGGCCAAAAAAATCCAGAATAATTGATCTAAATTATTTTCCTCGGTTTTTCGATATTTTGTAAGGGGAAGAAAATTAATAAATAAGAAAAGGAAAATGAAAAAGGGATGCAACACAGGGACTTCCCAGGAGGTCACCCATCCTAGTACTACTCCTGCCCAAGCACGCTTAACTGCGGAGTTCTGATGGGATCCGGTGCTTTAGTGCTGGTATGATCGCATCCGATAGTTTAGGAGCGATGGCGGTACTTAAGGGCGAAACTGACATAGCATATTTTTTATATTGAAATTAAATATATCATTAGATAAAATGAAAAAATGAAAAAAAAAAAAAAAAAAAATAGATAGACGGTGGCCAAAAAAATCCAGAATAATTGATCTAAATTATTTTCCTCGGTTTTTCGATATTTTGTAAGGGGAAGAAAATTAATAAATAAGAAAAGGAAAATGAAAAAGGGATGCAACACAGGGACTTCCCAGGAGGTCACCCATCCTAGTACTACTCCTGCCCAAGCACGCTTAACTGCGGAGTTCTGATGGGATCCGGTGCTTTAGTGCTGGTATGATCGCATCCGATAGTTTAGGAGCGATGGCGGTACTTAAGGGCGAAACTGACATAGCATATTTTTTATATTGAAATTAAATATATCATTAGATAAAATGAAAAAATGAAAAAAAAAAAAAAAAAAAAATAGAAAGACGGTGGCCAAAAAAATCCAGAATAATTGATCTAAATTATTTTCCTCGGTTTTTCGATATTTTGTAAGGGGAAGAAAATTAATAAATAAGAAAAGGAAAATGAAAAAGGGATGCAACACAGGGACTTCCCAGGAGGTCACCCATCCTAGTACTACTCCTGCCCAAGCACGCTTAACTGCGGAGTTCTGATGGGATCCGGTGCTTTAGTGCTGGTATGATCGCATCCGATAGTTTAGGAGCGATGGCGGTACTTAAGGGCGAAACTGACATAGCATATTTTTTATATTGAAATTAAATATATCATTAGATAAAATGAAAAAATGAAAAAAAAAAAAAAAAATAGATAGACGATGGCCAAAAAAATCCAGAATAATTGATCTAAATTATTTTCCTCGGTTTTTCGATATTTTGTAAGGGGAAGAAAATTAATAAATAAGAAAAGGAAAATGAAAAAGGGATGCAACACAGGGACTTCCCAGGAGGTCACCCATCCTAGTACTACTCCTGCCCAAGCACGCTTAACTGCGGAGTTCTGATGGGATCCGGTGCTTTAGTGCTGGTATGATCGCATCCGATAGTTTAGGAGCGATGGCGGTACTTAAGGGCGAAACTGACATAGCATATTTTTTATATTGAAATTAAATATATCATTAGATAAAATGAAAAAATGAAAAAAAAAAAAAAATAATAGATAGACGGTGGCTAAAAAAATCCAGAATAATTGATCTAAATTATTTTCCTCGGTTTTTCGATATTTTGTAAGGGGAAGAAAATTAATAAATAAGAAAAGGAAAATGAAAAAGGGATGCAACACAGGGACTTCCCAGGAGGTCACCCATCCTAGTACTACTCCTGCCCAAGCACGCTTAACTGCGGAGTTCTGATGGGATCCGGTGCTTTAGTGCTGGTATGATCGCATCCGATAGTTTAGGAGCGATGGCGGTACTTAAGGGCGAAACTGACATAGCATATTTTTTATATTGAAATTAAATATATCATTAGATAAAATGAAAAAATGAAAAAAAAAAAAAATAATAGATAGACGGTGGCTAAAAAAATCCAGAATAATTGATCTAAATTATTTTCCTCGGTTTTTCGATATTTTGTAAGGGGAAGAAAATTAATAAATAAGAAAAGGAAAATGAAAAAGGGATGCAACACAGGGACTTCCCAGGAGGTACTACTCCTGCCCAAGCACGCTTAACTGCGGAGTTCTGATGGGATCCGGTGCTTTAGTGCTGGTATGATCGCATCCGATAGTTTAGGAGCGATGGCGGTACTTAAGGGCGAAACTGACATAGCATATTTTTTATATTGAAATTAAATATACCATTAGATAAAATGAAAAAATGAAAAAAAAAAAAAAAAATAATAGATAGACGGTGGCCAAAAAAATCCAGAATAATTGATCTAAATTATTTTCCTCGGTTTTTCGATATTTTGTAAGGGGAAGAAAATTAATAAATAAGAAAAGGAAAATGAAAAAGGGATGCAACACAGGGACTTCCCAGGAGGTCACCCATCCTAGTACTACTCCTGCCCAAGCACGCTTAACTGCGGAGTTCTGATGGGATCCGGTGCTTTAGTGCTGGTATGATCGCATCCGATAGTTTAGGAGCGATGGCGGTACTTAAGGGCGAAACTGACATAGCATATTTTTTATATTGAAATTAAATATATCATTAGATAAAATGAAAAAATGAAAAAAAAAAAAAATAATAGATAGACGGTGGCTAAAAAATTCCAGAATAATTGATCTAAATTATTTTCCTCGGTTTTTCGATATTTTGTAAGGGGAAGAAAATTAATAAATAAGAAAAGGAAAATGAAAAAGGGATGCAACACAGGGACTTCCCAGGAGGTCACCCATCCTAGTACTACTCCTGCCCAAGCACGCTTAACTGCGGAGTTCTGATGGGATCCGGTGCTTTAGTGCTGGTATGATCGCATCCGATAGTTTAGGAGCGATGGCGGTACTTAAGGGCGAAACTGACATAGCATATTTTTTATATTGAAATTAAATATATCATTAGATAAAATGAAAAAATGAAAAAAAAAAAAATAATAGATAGACGGTGGCTAAAAAAATCCAGAATAATTGATCTAAATTATTTTCCTCGGTTTTTCGATATTTTGTAAGGGGAAGAAAATTAATAAATAAGAAAAGGAAAATGAAAAAGGGATGCAACACAGGGACTTCCCAGGAGGTCACCCATCCTAGTACTACTCCTGCCCAAGCACGCTTAACTGCGGAGTTCTGATGGGATCCGGTGCTTTAGTGCTGGTATGATCGCATCCGATAGTTTAGGAGCGATGGCGGTACTTAAGGGCGAAACTGACATAGCATATTTTTTATATTGAAATTAAATATATCATTAGATAAAATGAAAAAATGAAAAAAAAAAAAAAAAAAAATAGATAGACGGTGGCCAAAAAAATCCAGAATAATTGATCTAAATTATTTTCCTCGGTTTTTCGATATTTTGTAAGGGGAAGAAAATTAATAAATAAGAAAAGGAAAATGAAAAAGGGATGCAACACAGGGACTTCCCAGGAGGTCACCCATCCTAGTACTACTCCTGCCCAAGCACGCTTAACTGCGGAGTTCTGATGGGATCCGGTACTTTAGTGCTGGTATGATCGCATCCGATAGTTTAGGAGCGATGGCGGTACTTAAGGGCGAAACTGACATAGCATATTTTTTATATTGAAATTAAATATATCATTAGATAAAATGAAAAAATGAAAAAAAAAAAAAATAATAGATAGACGGTGGCTAAAAAAATCCAGAATAATTGATCTAAATTATTTTCCTCGGTTTTTCGATATTTTGTAAGGGGAAGAAAATTAATAAATAAGAAAAGGAAAATGAAAAAAGGATGCAACACAGGGACTTCCCAGGAGGTCACCCATCCTAGTACTACTCCTGCCCAAGCACGCTTAACTGCGGAGTTCTGATGGGATCCGGTGCTTTAGTGCTGGTATGATCGCATCCGATAGTTTAGGAGCGATGGCGGTACTTAAGGGCGAAACTGACATAGCATATTTTTTATATTGAAATTAAATATATCATTAGATAAAATGAAAAAATGAAAAAAAAAAAAAAATAATAGATAGACGGTGGCCAAAAAAATCCAGAATAATTGATCTAAATTATTTTCCTCGGTTTTTCGATATTTTGTAAGGGGAAGAAAATTAATAAATAAGAAAAGGAAAATGAAAAAGGGATGCAACACAGGGACTTCCCAGGAGGTCACCCATCCTAGTACTACTCCTGCCCAAGCACGCTTAACTGCGGAGTTCTGATGGGATCCGGTGCTTTAGTGCTGGTATGATCGCATCCGATAGTTTAGGAGCGATGGCGGTACTTTAGGGCGAAACTGACATAGCATATTTTTTATATTGTAATTAAATATATCATTAGATAAAATGAAAAAATGAAAAAAAAAAAAAAAAAAAAAATAGAAAGACGGTGGCCAAAAAAATCCAGAATAATTGATCTAAATTATTTTCCTCGGTTTTTCGATATTTTGTAAGGGGAAGAAAATTAATAAATAAGAAAAGGAAAATGAAAAAGGGATGCAACACAGGGACTTCCCAGGAGGTCACCCATCCTAGTACTACTCCTGCCCAAGCACGCTTAACTGCGGAGTTCTGATGGGATCCGGTGCTTTAGTGCTGGTATGATCGCATCCGATAGTTTAGGAGCGATGGCGGTACTTAAGGGCGAAACTGACATAGCATATTTTTTATATTGAAATTAAATATATCATTAGATAAAATGAAAAAATGAAAAAAAAAAAAAAAAAATAGATAGACGATGGCAAAAAAAATCCAGAATAATTGATCTAAATTATTTTCCTCGGTTTTTCGATATTTTGTAAGGGGAAGAAAATTAATAAATAAGAAAAGGAAAATGAAAAAGGGATGCAACACAGGGACTTCCCAGGAGGTCACCCATCCTAGTACTACTCCTGCCCAAGCACGCTTAACTGCGGAGTTCTGATGGGATCCGGTGCTTTAGTGCTGGTATGATCGCATCCGATAGTTTAGGAGCGATGGCGGTACTTAAGGGCGAAACTGACATAGCATATTTTTTATATTGAAATTAAATATATCATTAGATAAAATGAAAAAATGAAAAAAAAAAAAAAATAATAGATAGACGGTGGCTAAAAAAATCCAGAATAATTGATCTAAATTATTTTCCTCGGTTTTTCGATATTTTGTAAGGGGAAGAAAATTAATAAATAAGAAAAGGAAAATGAAAAAGGGATGCAACACAGGGACTTCCCAGGAGGTCACCCATCCTAGTACTACTCCTGCCCAAGCACGCTTAACTGCGGAGTTCTGATGGGATCCGGTGCTTTAGTGCTGGTATGATCGCATCCGATAGTTTAGGAGCGATGGCGGTACTTAAGGGCGAAACTGACATAGCATATTTTTTATATTGAAATTAAATATATCATTAGATAAAATGAAAAAATGAAAAAAAAAAAAAAAAAAAATAGATAGACGGTGGCCAAAAAAATCCAGAATAATTGATCTAAATTATTTTCCTCGGTTTTTCGATATTTTGTAAGGGGAAGAAAATTAATAAATAAGAAAAGGAAAATGAAAAAGGGATGCAACACAGGGACTTCCCAGGAGGTCACCCATCCTAGTACAACTCCTGCCCAAGCACGCTTAACTGCGGAGTTCTGATGGGATCCGGTGCTTTAGTGCTAGTATGATCGCATCCGATAGTTTAGGAGCGATGGCGGTACTTAAGGGCGAAACTGACATAGCATATTTTTTATATTGAAATTAAATATATCATTAGATAAAATGAAAAAATGAAAAAAAAAAAATAATAATAGATAGACGGTGGCTAAAAAAATCCAGAATAATTGATCTAAATTATTTTCCTCGGTTTTTCGATATTTTGTAAGGGGAAGAAAATTAATAAATAAGAAAAGGAAAATGAAAAAGGGATGCAACACAGGGACTTCCCAGGAGGTCACCCATCCTAGTACTACTCCTGCCCAAGCACGCTTAACTGCGGAGTTCTGATGGGATCCGGTGCTTTAGTGCTGGTATGATCGCATCCGATAGTTTAGGAGCGATGGCGGTACTTAAGGGCGAAACTGACATAGCATATTTTTTATATTGAAATTAAATATATCATTAGATAAAATGAAAAAATGAAAAAAAAAAAAAATAATAGATAGACGGTGGCCAAAAAAATCCAGAATAATTGATCTAAATTATTTTCCTCGGTTTTTCGATATTTTGTAAGGGGAAGAAAATTAATAAATAAGAAAAGGAAAATGAAAAAGGGATGCAACACAGGGACTTCCCAGGAGGTCACCCATCCTAGTACTACTCCTGCCCAAGCACGCTTAACTGCGGAGTTCTGATGGGATCCGGTGCTTTAGTGCTGGTATGATCGCATCCGATAGCTTAGGAGCGATGGCGGTACTTAAGGGCGAAACTGACATAGCATATTTTTTATATTGAAATTAAATATATCATTAGATAAAATGAAAAAATGAAAAAAAAAAAAAATAATAGATAGACGGTGGCTAAAAAAATCCAGAATAATTGATCTAAATTATTTTCCTCGGTTTTTCGATATTTTGTAAGGGGAAGAAAATTAATAAATAAGAAAAGGAAAATGAAAAAGGGATGCAACACAGGGACTTCCCAGGAGGTCACCCATCCTAGTACTACTCCTGCCCAAGCAAGCTTAACTGCGGAGTTCTGATGGGATCCGGTGCTTTAGTGCTGGTATGATCGCATCCGATAGTTTAGGAGCGATGGCGGTACTTAAGGGCGAAACTGACATAGCATATTTTTTATATTGAAATTAAATATATCATTAGATAAAATGAAAAAATGAAAAAAAAAAAAAAAATAATAGATAGACGGTGGCCAAAAAAATCCAGAATAATTGATCTAAATTATTTTCCTCGGTTTTTCGATATTTTGTAAGGGGAAGAAAATTAATAAATAAGAAAAGGAAAATGAAAAAGGGATGCAACACAGGGACTTCCCAGGAGGTCACCCATCCTAGTACTACTCCTGCCCAAGCACGCTTAACTGCGGAGTTCTGATGGGATCCGGTGCTTTAGTGCTGGTATGATCGCATCCGATAGTTTAGGAGCGATGGCGGTACTTAAGGGCGAAACTGACATAGCATATTTTTTATATTGAAATTAAATATATCATTAGATAAAATGAAAAAATGAAAAAAAAAAAAAATAATAGATAGACGGTGGCCAAAAAAATCCAGAATAATTGATCTAAATTATTTTCCTCGGTTTTTCGATATTTTGTAAGGGGAAGAAAATTAATAAATAAGAAAAGGAAAATGAAAAAGGGATGCAACACAGGGACTTCCCAGGAGGTCACCCATCCTAGTACTACTCCTGCCCAAGCACGCTTAACTGCGGAGTTCTGATGGGATCCGGTGCTTTAGTGCTGGTATGATCGCATCCGATAGCTTAGGAGCGATGGCGGTACTTAAGGGCGAAACTGACATAGCATATTTTTTATATTGAAATTAAATATATCATTAGATAAAATGAAAAAATGAAAAAAAAAAAAAATAATAGATAGACGGTGGCTAAAAAAATCCAGAATAATTGATCTAAATTATTTTCCTCGGTTTTTCGATATTTTGTAAGGGGAAGAAAATTAATAAATAAGAAAAGGAAAATGAAAAAGGGATGCAACACAGGGACTTCCCAGGAGGTCACCCATCCTAGTACTACTCCTGCCCAAGCAAGCTTAACTGCGGAGTTCTGATGGGATCCGGTGCTTTAGTGCTGGTATGATCGCATCCGATAGTTTAGGAGCGATGGCGGTACTTAAGGGCGAAACTGACATAGCATATTTTTTATATTGAAATTAAATATATCATTAGATAAAATGAAAAAATGAAAAAAAAAAAAAAAATAATAGATAGACGGTGGCCAAAAAAATCCAGAATAATTGATCTAAATTATTTTCCTCGGTTTTTCGATATTTTGTAAGGGGAAGAAAATTAATAAATAAGAAAAGGAAAATGAAAAAGGGATGCAACACAGGGACTTCCCAGGAGGTCACCCATCCTAGTACTACTCCTGCCCAAGCACGCTTAACTGCGGAGTTCTGATGGGATCCGGTGCTTTAGTGCTGGTATGATCGCATCCGATAGTTTAGGAGCGATGGCGGTACTTAAGGGCGAAACTGACATAGCATATTTTTTATATTGAAATTAAATATATCATTAGATAAAATGAAAAAATGAAAAAAAAAAAAAATAATAGATAGACGGTGGCTAAAAAAATCCAGAATAATTGATCTAAATTATTTTCCTCGGTTTTTCGATATTTTGTAAGGGGAAGAAAATTAATAAATAAGAAAAGGAAAATGAAAAAGGGATGCAACACAGGGACTTCCCAGGAGGTCACCCATCCTAGTACTACTCCTGCCCAAGCACGCTTAACTGCAGAGTTCTGATGGGATCCGGTGCTTTAGTGCTGGTATGATCGCATCCGATAGTTTAGGAGCGATGGCGGTACTTAAGGGCGAAACTGACATAGCATATTTTTTATATTGAAATTAAATATATCATTAGATAAAATGAAAAAATGAAAAAAAAAAAAAAAAAATAATAGATAGACGGTGGCCAAAAAAATCCAGAATAATTGATCTAAATTATTTTCCTCGGTTTTTCGATATTTTGTAAGGGGAAGAAAATTAATAAATAAGAAAAGGAAAATGAAAAAGGGATGCAACACAGGGACTTCCCAGGAGGTCACCCATCCTAGTACTACTCCTGCCCAAGCACGCTTAACTGCGGAGTTCTGATGGGATCCGGTGCTTTAGTGCTGGTATGATCGCATCCGATAGTTTAGGAGCGATGGCGGTACTTAAGGGCGAAACTGACATAGCATATTTTTTATATTGAAATTAAATATATCATTAGATAAAATGAAAAAATGAAAAAAAAAAAAAAAAAAAATAGATAGACGGTGGCCAAAAAAATCCAGAATAATTGATCTAAATTATTTTCCTCGGTTTTTCGATATTTTGTAAGGGGAAGAAAATTAATAAATAAGAAAAGGAAAATGAAAAAGGGATGCAACACAGGGACTTCCCAGGAGGTCACCCATCCTAGTACTACTCCTGCCCAAGCACGCTTAACTGCGGAGTTCTGATGGGATCCGGTGCTTTAGTGCTGGTATGATCGCATCCGATAGTTTAGGAGCGATGGCGGTACTTAAGGGCGAAACTGACATAGCATATTTTTTATATTGAAATTAAATATATCATTAGATAAAATGAAAAAATGAAAAAAAAAAAAAAAATAGATAGACGATGGCCAAAAAAATCCAGAATAATTGATCTAAATTATTTTCCTCGGTTTTTCGATATTTTGTAAGGGGAAGAAAATTAATAAATAAGAAAAGGAAAATGAAAAAGGGATGCAACACAGGGACTTCCCAGGAGGTCACCCATCCTAGTACTACTCATGCCCAAGCACGCTTAACTGCGGAGTTCTGATGGGATCCGGTGCTTTAGTGCTGGTATGATCGCATCCGATAGTTTAGGAGCGATGGCGGTACTTAAGGGCGAAACTGACATAGCATATTTTTTATATTGAAATTAAATATATCATTAGATAAAATGAAAAAATGAAAAAAAAAAAAAAATAATAGATAGACGGTGGCTAAAAAAATCCAGAATAATTGATCTAAATTATTTTCCTCGGTTTTTCGATATTTTGTAAGGGGAAGAAAATTAATAAATAAGAAAAGGAAAATGAAAAAGGGATGCAACGCAGGGACTTCCCAGGAGGTCACCCATCCTAGTACTACTCCTGCCCAAGCACGCTTAACTGCGGAGTTCTGATGGGATCCGGTGCTTTAGTGCTGGTATGATCGCATCCGATAGTTTAGGAGCGATGGCGGTACTTAAGGGCGAAACTGACATAGCATATTTTTTATATTGAAATTAAATATATCATTAGATAAAATGAAAAAATGAAAAAAAAAAAAAAAAAAAATAGATAGACGGTGGCCAAAAAAATCCAGAATAATTGATCTAAATTATTTTCCTCGGTTTTTCGATATTTTGTAAGGGGAAGAAAATTAATAAATAAGAAAAGGAAAATGAAAAAGGGATGCAACACAGGGACTTCCCAGGAGGTCACCCATCCTAGTACTACTCCTGCCCAAGCACGCTTAACTGCGGAGTTCTGATGGGATCCGGTGCTTTAGTGCTGGTATGATCGCATCCGATAGTTTAGGAGCGATGGCGGTACTTAAGGGCGAAACTGACATAGCATATTTTTTATATTGAAATTAAATATATCATTAGATAAAATGAAAAAATGAAAAAAAAAAAAAATAATAGATAGACGGTGGCTAAAAAAATCCAGAATAATTGATCTAAATTATTTTCCTCGGTTTTTCGATATTTTGTAAGGGGAGGAAAATTAATAAATAAGAAAAGGAAAATGAAAAAGGGATGCAACACAGGGACTTCCCAGGAGGTCACCCATCCTAGTACTACTCCTGCCCAAGCACGCTTAACTGCGGAGTTCTGATGGGATCCGGTGCTTTAGTGCTGGTATGATCGCATCCGATAGTTTAGGAGCGATGGCGGTACTTAAGGGCGAAACTGACATAGCATATTTTTTATATTGAAATTAAATATATCATTAGATAAAATGAAAAAATGAAAAAAAAAAAAAAAAATAATAGATAGACGGTGGCCAAAAAAATCCAGAATAATTGATCTAAATTATTTTCCTCGGTTTTTCGATATTTTGTAAGGGGAAGAAAATTAATAAATAAGAAAAGGAAAATGAAAAAAGGATGCAACACAGGGACTTCCCAGGAGGTCACCCATCCTAGTACTACTCCTGCCCAAGCACGCTTAACTGCGGAGTTCTGATGGGATCCGGTGCTTTAGTGCTGGTATGATCGCATCCGATAGTTTAGGAGCGATGGCGGTACTTAAGGGCGAAACTGACATAGCATATTTTTTATATTGAAATTAAATATATCATTAGATAAAATGAAAAAATGAAAAAAAAAAAAAAAAAATAGATAGACGGTGGCCAAAAAAATCCAGAATAATTGATCTAAATTATTTTCCTCGGTTTTTCGATATTTTGTAAGGGGAAGAAAATTAATAAATAAGAAAAGGAAAATGAAAAAGGGATGCAACACAGGGACTTCCCAGGAGGTCACCCATCCTAGTACTACTCCTGCCCAAGCACGCTTAACTGCGGAGTTCTGATGGGATCCGGTGCTTTAGTGCTGGTATGATCGCATCCGATAGTTTAGGAGCGATGGCGGTACTTAAGGGCGAAACTGACATAGCATATTTTTTATATTGAAATTAAATATATCATTAGATAAAATGAAAAAATGAAAAAAAAAAAATAATAGATAGACGGTGGCTAAAAAAATCCAGAATAATTGATCTAAATTATTTTCCTCGGTTTTTCGATATTTTGTAAGGGGAAGAAAATTAATAAATAAGAAAAGGAAAATGAAAAAGGGATGCAACACAGGGACTTCCCAGGAGGTCACCCATCCTAGTACTACTCCTGCCCAAGCACGCTTAACTGCGGAGTTCTGATGGGATCCGGTGCTTTAGTGCTGGTATGATCGCATCCGATAGTTTAGGAGCGATGGCGGTACTTAAGGGCGAAACTGACATAGCATATTTTTTATATTGAAATTAAATATATCATTAGATAAAATGAAAAAATGAAAAAAAAAAAAAAAAAAAAATAGATAGACGGTGGCCAAAAAAATCCAGAATAATTGATCTAAATTATTTTCCTCGGTTTTTCGATATTTTGTAAGGGGAAGAAAATTAATAAATAAGAAAAGGAAAATGAAAAAGGGATGCAACACAGGGACTTCCCAGGAGGTCACCCATCCTAGTACTACTCCTGCCCAAGCACGCTTAACTGCGGAGTTCTGATGGGATCCGGTGCTTTAGTGCTGGTATGATCGCATCCGATAGTTTAGGAGCGATGGCGGTACTTAAGGGCGAAACTGACATAGCATATTTTTTATATTGAAATTAAATATATCATTAGATAAAATGAAAAAATGAAAAAAAAAAAAATAATAGATAGACGGTGGCTAAAAAAATCCAGAATAATTGATCTAAATTATTTTCCTCGGTTTTTCGATATTTTGTAAGGGGAAGAAAATTAATAAATAAGAAAAGGAAAATGAAAAAGGGATGCAACACAGGGACTTCCCAGGAGGTCACCCATCCTAGTACTACTCCTGCCCAAGCACGCTTAACTGCGGAGTTCTGATGGGATCCGGTGCTTTAGTGCTGGTATGATCGCATCCGATAGTTTAGGAGCGATGGCGGTACTTAAGGGCGAAACTGACATAGCATATTTTTTATATTGAAATTAAATATATCATTAGATAAAATGAAAAAATGAAAAAAAAAAAAAAAAAAAAATAGATAGACGGTGGCCAAAAAAATCCAGAATAATTGATCTAAATTATTTTCCTCGGTTTTTCGATATTTTGTAAGGGGAAGAAAATTAATAAATAAGAAAAGGAAAATGAAAAAGGGATGCAACACAGGGACTTCCCAGGAGGTCACCCATCCTAGTACTACTCCTGCCCAAGCACGCTTAACTGCGGAGTTCTGATGGGATCCGGTGCTTTAGTGCTGGTATGATCGCATCCGATAGTTTAGGAGCGATGGCGGTACTTAAGGGCGAAACTGACATAGCATATTTTTTATATTGAAATTAAATATATCATTAGATAAAATGAAAAAATGAAAAAAAAAAAAAATAATAGATAGACGGTGGCTAAAAAAATCCAGAATAATTGATCTAAATTATTTTCCTCGGTTTTTCGATATTTTGTAAGGGGAAGAAAATTAATAAATAAGAAAAGGAAAATGAAAAAGGGATGCAACACAGGGACTTCCCAGGAGGTCACCCATCCTAGTACTACTCCTGCCAAAGCACGCTTAACTGCGGAGTTCTGATGGGATCCGGTGCTTTAGTGCTGGTATGATCGCATCCGATAGTTTAGGAGCGATGGCGGTACTTAAGGGCGAAACTGACATAGCATATTTTTTATATTGAAATTAAATATATCATTAGATAAAATGAAAAAATGAAAAAAAAAAAAAATAATAGATAGACGGTGGCTAAAAAAATCCAGAATAATTGATCTAAATTATTTTCCTCGGTTTTTCGATATTTTGTAAGGGGAAGAAAATTAATAAATAAGAAAACGAAAATGAAAAAGGGATGCAACACAGGGACTTCCCAGGAGGTCACCCATCCTAGTACTACTCCTGCCCAAGCACGCTTAACTGCGGAGTTCTGATGGGATCCGGTGCTTTAGTGCTGGTATGATCGCATCCGATAGTTTAGGAGCGATGGCGGTACTTAAGGGCGAAACTGACATAGCATATTTTTTATATTGAAATTAAATATATCATTAGATAAAATGAAAAAATGAAAAAAAAAAAAAAAAATAGATAGACGGTGGCCAAAAAAATCCAGAATAATTGATCTAAATTATTTTCCTCGGTTTTTCGATATTTTGTAAGGGGAAGAAAATTAATAAATAAGAAAAGGAAAATGAAAAAGGGATGCAACACAGGGACTTCCCAGGAGGTCACCCATCCTAGTACTACTCCTGCCCAAGCACGCTTAACTGCGGAGTTCTGATGGGATCCGGTGCTTTAGTGCTGGTATGATCGCATCCGATAGTTTAGGAGCGATGGCGGTACTTAAGGGCGAAACTGACATAGCATATTTTTTATATTGAAATTAAATATATCATTAGATAAAATGAAAAAATGAAAAAAAAAAAAAAAAAAAATAGATAGACGGTGGCCAAAAAAATCCAGAATAATTGATCTAAATTATTTTCCTCGGTTTTTCGATATTTTGTAAGGGGAAGAAAATTAATAAATAAGAAAAGGAAAATGAAAAAGGGATGCAACACAGGGACTTCCCAGGAGGTCACCCATCCTAGTACTACTCCTGCCCAAGCACGCTTAACTGCGGAGTTCTGATGGGATCCGGTGCTTTAGTGCTGGTATGATCGCATCCGATAGTTTAGGAGCGATGGCGGTACTTAAGGGCGAAACTGACATAGCATATTTTTTATATTGAAATTAAATATATCATTAGATAAAATGAAAAAATGAAAAAAAAAAAAAATAATAGATAGACGGTGGCTAAAAAAATCCAGAATAATTGATCTAAATTATTTTCCTCGGGTTTTCGATATTTTGTAAGGGGAAGAAAATTAATAAATAAGAAAAGGAAAATGAAAAAGGGATGCAACACAGGGACTTCCCAGGAGGTCACCCATCCTAGTACTACTCCTGCCCAAGCACGCTTAACTGCGGAGTTCTGATGGGATCCGGTGCTTTAGTGCTGGTATGATCGCATCCGATAGTTTAGGAGCGATGGCGGTACTTAAGGGCGAAACTGACATAGCATATTTTTTATATTGAAATTAAATATATCATTAGATAAAATGAAAAAATGAAAAAAAAAAAAAAATAATAGATAGACGGTGGCTAAAAAAATCCAGAATAATTGATCTAAATTATTTTCCTCGGTTTTTCGATATTTTGTAAGGGGAAGAAAATTAATAAATAAGAAAAGGAAAATGAAAAAGGGATGCAACACAGGGACTTCCCAGGAGGTCACCCATCCTAGTACTACTCCTGCCCAAGAACGCTTAACTGCGGAGTTCTGATGGGATCCGGTGCTTTAGTGCTGGTATGATCGCATCCGATAGTTTAGGAGCGATGGCGGTACTTAAGGGCGAAACTGACATAGCATATTTTTTATATTGAAATTAAATATATCATTAGATAAAATGAAAAAATGAAAAAAAAAAAAAAAAATAATAGATAGACGGTGGCCAAAAAAATCCAGAATAATTGATCTAAATTATTTTCCTCGGTTTTTCGATATTTTGTAAGGGGAAGAAAATTAATAAATAAGAAAAGGAAAATGAAAAAGGGATGCAACACAGGGACTTCCCAGGAGGTCACCCATCCTAGTACTACTCCTGCCCAAGCACGCTTAACTGCGGAGTTCTGATGGGATCCGGTGCTTTAGTGCTGGTATGATCGCATCCGATAGTTTAGGAGCGATGGCGGTACTTAAGGGCGAAACTGACATAGCATATTTTTTATATTGAAATTAAATATATCATTAGATAAAATGAAAAAATGAAAAAAAAAAAAAAAAAATAGATAGACGGTGGCCAAAAAAATCCAGAATAATTGATCTAAATTATTTTCCTCGGTTTTTCGATATTTTGTAAGGGGAAGAAAATTAATAAATAAGAAAAGGAAAATGAAAAAGGGATGCAACACAGGGACTTCCCAGGAGGTCACCCATCCTAGTACTACTCCTGCCCAAGCACGCTTAACTGCGGAGTTCTGATGGGATCCGGTGCTTTAGTGCTGGTATGATCGCATCCGATAGTTTAGGAGCGATGGCGGTACTTAAGGGCGAAACTGACATAGCATATTTTTTATATTGAAATTAAATATATCATTAGATAAAATGAAAAAATGAAAAAAAAAAAAAAATAATAGATAGACGGTGGCTAAAAAAATCCAGAATAATTGATCTAAATTATTTTCCTCGGTTTTTCGATATTTTGTAAGGGGAAGAAAATTAATAAATAAGAAAAGGAAAATGAAAAAGGGATGCAACACAGGGACTTCCCAGGAGGTCACCCATCCTAGTACTACTCCTGCCAAAGCACGCTTAACTGCGGAGTTCTGATGGGATCCGGTGCTTTAGTGCTGGTATGATCGCATCCGATAGTTTAGGAGCGATGGCGGTACTTAAGGGCGAAACTGACATAGCATATTTTTTATATTGAAATTAAATATATCATTAGATAAAATGAAAAAATGAAAAAAAAAAAAAAAATAATAGATAGACGGTGGCTAAAAAAATCCAGAATAATTGATCTAAATTATTTTCCTCGGTTTTTCGATATTTTGTAAGGGGAAGAAAATTAATAAATAAGAAAAGGAAAATGAAAAAGGGATGCAACACAGGGACTTCCCAGGAGGTCACCCATCCTAGTACTACTCCTGCCCAAGCACGCTTAACTGCGGAGTTCTGATGGGATCCGGTGCTTTAGTGCTGGTATGATCGCATCCGATAGTTTAGGAGCGATGGCGGTACTTAAGGGCGAAACTGACATAGCATATTTTTTATATTGAAATTAAATATATCATTAGATAAAATGAAAAAATGAAAAAAAAAAAAAAAAAAAATAGATAGACGGTGGCCAAAAAAATCCAGAATAATTGATCTAAATTATTTTCCTCGGTTTTTCGATATTTTGTAAGGGGAAGAAAATTAATAAATAAGAAAAGGAAAATGAAAAAGGGATGCAACACAGGGACTTCCCAGGAGGTCACCCATCCTAGTACTACTCCTGCCCAAGCACGCTTAACTGCGGAGTTCTGATGGGATCCGGTGCTTTAGTGCTGGTATGATCGCATCCGATAGTTTAGGAGCGATGGCGGTACTTAAGGGCGAAACTGACATAGCATATTTTTTATATTGAAATTAAATATATCATTAGATAAAATGAAAAAATGAAAAAAAAAAAAAAAAAAAATAGATAGACGGTGGCCAAAAAAATCCAGAATAATTGATCTAAATTATTTTCCTCGGTTTTTCGATATTTTGTAAGGGGAAGAAAATTAATAAATAAGAAAAGGAAAATGAAAAAGGGATGCAACACAGGGACTTCCCAGGAGGTCACCCATCCTAGTACTACTCCTGCCCAAGCACGCTTAACTGCGGAGTTCTGATGGGATCCGGTGCTTTAGTGCTGGTATGATCGCATCCGATAGTTTAGGAGCGATGGCGGTACTTAAGGGCGAAACTGACATAGCATATTTTTTATATTGAAATTAAATATATCATTAGATAAAATGAAAAAATGAAAAAAAAAAATAATAATAGATAGACGGTGGCTAAAAAAATCCAGAATAATTGATCTAAATTATTTTCCTCGGTTTTTCGATATTTTGTAAGGGGAAGAAAATTAATAAATAAGAAAAGGAAAATGAAAAAGGGATGCAACACAGGGACTTCCCAGGAGGTCACCCATCCTAGTACTACTCCTGCCAAAGCACGCTTAACTGCGGAGTTCTGATGGGATCCGGTGCTTTAGTGCTGGTATGATCGCATCCGATAGTTTAGGAGCGATGGCGGTACTTAAGGGCGAAACTGACATAGCATATTTTTTATATTGAAATTAAATATATCATTAGATAAAATGAAAAAATGAAAAAAAAAAAAAAATAATAGATAGACGGTGGCTAAAAAAATCCAGAATAATTGATCTAAATTATTTTCCTCGGTTTTTCGATATTTTGTAAGGGGAAGAAAATTAATAAATAAGAAAAGGAAAATGAAAAAGGGATGCAACACAGGGACTTCCCAGGAGGTCACCCATCCTAGTACTACTCCTGCCCAAGCACGCTTAACTGCGGAGTTCTGATGGGATCCGGTGCTTTAGTGCTGGTATGATCGCATCCGATAGTTTAGGAGCGATGGCGGTACTTAAGGGCGAAACTGACATAACATATTTTTTATATTGAAATTAAATATATCATTAGATAAAATGAAAAAATGAAAAAAAAAAAAAAAAAAAAAATAGATAGACGGTGGCCAAAAAAATCCAGAATAATTGATCTAAATTATTTTCCTCGGTTTTTCGATATTTTGTAAGGGGAAGAAAATTAATAAATAAGAAAAGGAAAATGAAAAAGGGATGCAACACAGGGACTTCCCAGGAGGTCACCCATCCTAGTACTACTCCTGCCCAAGCACGCTTAACTGCGGAGTTCTGATGGGATCCGGTGCTTTAGTGCTGGTATGATCGCATCCGATAGTTTAGGAGCGATGGCGGTACTTAAGGGCGAAACTGACATAGCATATTTTTTATATTGAAATTAAATATATCATTAGATAAAATGAAAAAATGAAAAAAAAAAAAAATAATAGATAGACGGTGGCTAAAAAAATCCAGAATAATTGATCTAAATTATTTTCCTCGGGTTTTCGATATTTTGTAAGGGGAAGAAAATTAATAAATAAGAAAAGGAAAATGAAAAAGGGATGCAACACAGGGACTTCCCAGGAGGTCACCCATCCTAGTACTACTCCTGCCCAAGCACGCTTAACTGCGGAGTTCTGATGGGATCCGGTGCTTTAGTGCTGGTATGATCGCATCCGATAGTTTAGGAGCGATGGCGGTACTTAAGGGCGAAACTGACATAGCATATTTTTTATATTGAAATTAAATATATCATTAGATAAAATGAAAAAATGAAAAAAAAAAAAAAATAATAGATAGACGGTGGCTAAAAAAATCCAGAATAATTGATCTAAATTATTTTCCTCGGTTTTTCGATATTTTGTAAGGGGAAGAAAATTAATAAATAAGAAAAGGAAAATGAAAAAGGGATGCAACACAGGGACTTCCCAGGAGGTCACCCATCCTAGTACTACTCCTGCCCAAGAACGCTTAACTGCGGAGTTCTGATGGGATCCGGTGCTTTAGTGCTGGTATGATCGCATCCGATAGTTTAGGAGCGATGGCGGTACTTAAGGGCGAAACTGACATAGCATATTTTTTATATTGAAATTAAATATATCATTAGATAAAATGAAAAAATGAAAAAAAAAAAAAATAATAATAGATAGACGGTGGCCAAAAAAATCCAGAATAATTGATCTAAATTATTTTCCTCGGTTTTTCGATATTTTGTAAGGGGAAGAAAATTAATAAATAAGAAAAGGAAAATGAAAAAGGGATGCAACACAGGGACTTCCCAGGAGGTCACCCATCCTAGTACTACTCCTGCCCAAGCACGCTTAACTGCGGAGTTCTGATGGGATCCGGTGCTTTAGTGCTGGTATGATCGCATCCGATAGTTTAGGAGCGATGGCGGTACTTAAGGGCGAAACTGACATAGCATATTTTTTATATTGAAATTAAATATATCATTAGATAAAATGAAAAAATGAAAAAAAAAAAAAAAAAAATAGATAGACGGTGGCCAAAAAAATCCAGAATAATTGATCTAAATTATTTTCCTCGGTTTTTCGATATTTTGTAAGGGGAAGAAAATTAATAAATAAGAAAAGGAAAATGAAAAAGGGATGCAACACAGGGACTTCCCAGGAGGTCACCCATCCTAGTACTACTCCTGCCCAAGCACGCTTAACTGCGGAGTTCTGATGGGATCCGGTGCTTTAGTGCTGGTATGATCGCATCCGATAGTTTAGGAGCGATGGCGGTACTTAAGGGCGAAACTGACATAGCATATTTTTTATATTGAAATTAAATATATCATTAGATAAAATGAAAAAATGAAAAAAAAAAAAAAATAATAGATAGACGGTGGCTAAAAAAATCCAGAATAATTGATCTAAATTATTTTCCTCGGTTTTTCGATATTTTGTAAGGGGAAGAAAATTAATAAATAAGAAAAGGAAAATGAAAAAGGGATGCAACACAGGGACTTCCCAGGAGGTCACCCATCCTAGTACTACTCCTGCCAAAGCACGCTTAACTGCGGAGTTCTGATGGGATCCGGTGCTTTAGTGCTGGTATGATCGCATCCGATAGTTTAGGAGCGATGGCGGTACTTAAGGGCGAAACTGACATAGCATATTTTTTATATTGAAATTAAATATATCATTAGATAAAATGAAAAAATGAAAAAAAAAAAAAAAATAATAGATAGACGGTGGCTAAAAAAATCCAGAATAATTGATCTAAATTATTTTCCTCGGTTTTTCGATATTTTGTAAGGGGAAGAAAATTAATAAATAAGAAAAGGAAAATGAAAAAGGGATGCAACACAGGGACTTCCCAGGAGGTCACCCATCCTAGTACTACTCCTGCCCAAGCACGCTTAACTGCGGAGTTCTGATGGGATCCGGTGCTTTAGTGCTGGTATGATCGCATCCGATAGTTTAGGAGCGATGGCGGTACTTAAGGGCGAAACTGACATAGCATATTTTTTATATTGAAATTAAATATATCATTAGATAAAATGAAAAAATGAAAAAAAAAAAAAAAAAAATAGATAGACGGTGGCCAAAAAAATCCAGAATAATTGATCTAAATTATTTTCCTCGGTTTTTCGATATTTTGTAAGGGGAAGAAAATTAATAAATAAGAAAAGGAAAATGAAAAAGGGATGCAACACAGGGACTTCCCAGGAGGTCACCCATCCTAGTACTACTCCTGCCCAAGCACGCTTAACTGCGGAGTTCTGATGGGATCCGGTGCTTTAGTGCTGGTATGATCGCATCCGATAGTTTAGGAGCGATGGCGGTACTTAAGGGCGAAACTGACATAGCATATTTTTTATATTGAAATTAAATATATCATTAGATAAAATGAAAAAATGAAAAAAAAAAAAAAAAAAAATAGATAGACGGTGGCCAAAAAAATCCAGAATAATTGATCTAAATTATTTTCCTCGGTTTTTCGATATTTTGTAAGGGGAAGAAAATTAATAAATAAGAAAAGGAAAATGAAAAAGGGATGCAACACAGGGACTTCCCAGGAGGTCACCCATCCTAGTACTACTCCTGCCCAAGCACGCTTAACTGCGGAGTTCTGATGGGATCCGGTGCTTTAGTGCTGGTATGATCGCATCCGATAGTTTAGGAGCGATGGCGGTACTTAAGGGCGAAACTGACATAGCATATTTTTTATATTGAAATTAAATATATCATTAGATAAAATGAAAAAATGAAAAAAAAAAATAATAATAGATAGACGGTGGCTAAAAAAATCCAGAATAATTGATCTAAATTATTTTCCTCGGTTTTTCGATATTTTGTAAGGGGAAGAAAATTAATAAATAAGAAAAGGAAAATGAAAAAGGGATGCAACACAGGGACTTCCCAGGAGGTCACCCATCCTAGTACTACTCCTGCCAAAGCACGCTTAACTGCGGAGTTCTGATGGGATCCGGTGCTTTAGTGCTGGTATGATCGCATCCGATAGTTTAGGAGCGATGGCGGTACTTAAGGGCGAAACTGACATAGCATATTTTTTATATTGAAATTAAATATATCATTAGATAAAATGAAAAAATGAAAAAAAAAAAAAAAATAATAGATAGACGGTGGCTAAAAAAATCCAGAATAATTGATCTAAATTATTTTCCTCGGTTTTTCGATATTTTGTAAGGGGAAGAAAATTAATAAATAAGAAAAGGAAAATGAAAAAGGGATGCAACACAGGGACTTCCCAGGAGGTCACCCATCCTAGTACTACTCCTGCCCAAGCACGCTTAACTGCGGAGTTCTGATGGGATCCGGTGCTTTAGTGCTGGTATGATCGCATCCGATAGTTTAGGAGCGATGGCGGTACTTAAGGGCGAAACTGACATAGCATATTTTTTATATTGAAATTAAATATATCATTAGATAAAATGAAAAAATGAAAAAAAAAAAAAAAAAAAATAGATAGACGGTGGCCAAAAAAATCCAGAATAATTGATCTAAATTATTTTCCTCGGTTTTTCGATATTTTGTAAGGGGAAGAAAATTAATAAATAAGAAAAGGAAAATGAAAAAGGGATGCAACACAGGGACTTCCCAGGAGGTCACCCATCCTAGTACTACTCCTGCCCAAGCACGCTTAACTGCGGAGTTCTGATGGGATCCGGTGCTTTAGTGCTGGTATGATCGCATCCGATAGTTTAGGAGCGATGGCGGTACTTAAGGGCGAAACTGACATAGCATATTTTTTATATTGAAATTAAATATATCATTAGATAAAATGAAAAAATGAAAAAAAAAAAAAATAATAGATAGACGGTGGCTAAAAAAATCCAGAATAATTGATCTAAATTATTTTCCTCGGGTTTTCGATATTTTGTAAGGGGAAGAAAATTAATAAATAAGAAAAGGAAAATGAAAAAGGGATGCAACACAGGGACTTCCCAGGAGGTCACCCATCCTAGTACTACTCCTGCCCAAGCACGCTTAACTGCGGAGTTCTGATGGGATCCGGCGCTTTAGTGCTGGTATGATCGCATCCGATAGTTTAGGAGCGATGGCGGTACTTAAGGGCGAAACTGACATAGCATATTTTTTATATTGAAATTAAATATATCATTAGATAAAATGAAAAAATGAAAAAAAAAAAAAAATAATAGATAGACGGTGGCTAAAAAAATCCAGAATAATTGATCTAAATTATTTTCCTCGGTTTTTCGATATTTTGTAAGGGGAAGAAAATTAATAAATAAGAAAAGGAAAATGAAAAAGGGATGCAACACAGGGACTTCCCAGGAGGTCACCCATCCTAGTACTACTCCTGCCCAAGAACGCTTAACTGCGGAGTTCTGATGGGATCCGGTGCTTTAGTGCTGGTATGATCGCATCCGATAGTTTAGGAGCGATGGCGGTACTTAAGGGCGAAACTGACATAGCATATTTTTTATATTGAAATTAAATATATCATTAGATAAAATGAAAAAATGAAAAAAAAAAAAAAAATAATAGATAGACGGTGGCCAAAAAAATCCAGAATAATTGATCTAAATTATTTTCCTCGGTTTTTCGATATTTTGTAAGGGGAAGAAAATTAATAAATAAGAAAAGGAAAATGAAAAAGGGATGCAACACAGGGACTTCCCAGGAGGTCACCCATCCTAGTACTACTCCTGCCCAAGCACGCTTAACTGCGGAGTTCTGATGGGATCCGGTGCTTTAGTGCTGGTATGATCGCATCCGATAGTTTAGGAGCGATGGCGGTACTTAAGGGCGAAACTGACATAGCATATTTTTTATATTGAAATTAAATATATCATTAGATAAAATGAAAAAATGAAAAAAAAAAAAAAATAATAGATAGACGGTGGCTAAAAAAATCCAGAATAATTGATCTAAATTATTTTCCTCGGTTTTTCGATATTTTGTAAGGGGAAGAAAATTAATAAATAAGAAAAGGAAAATGAAAAAGGGATGCAACACAGGGACTTCCCAGGAGGTCACCCATCCTAGTACTACTCCTGCCAAAGCACGCTTAACTGCGGAGTTCTGATGGGATCCGGTGCTTTAGTGCTGGTATGATCGCATCCGATAGTTTAGGAGCGATGGCGGTACTTAAGGGCGAAACTGACATAGCATATTTTTTATATTGAAATTAAATATATCATTAGATAAAATGAAAAAATGAAAAAAAAAAAAAAAATAATAGATAGACGGTGGCTAAAAAAATCCAGAATAATTGATCTAAATTATTTTCCTCGGTTTTTCGATATTTTGTAAGGGGAAGAAAATTAATAAATAAGAAAAGGAAAATGAAAAAGGGATGCAACACAGGGACTTCCCAGGAGGTCACCCATCCTAGTACTACTCCTGCCCAAGCACGCTTAACTGCGGAGTTCTGATGGGATCCGGTGCTTTAGTGCTGGTATGATCGCATCCGATAGTTTAGGAGCGATGGCGGTACTTAAGGGCGAAACTGACATAGCATATTTTTTATATTGAAATTAAATATATCATTAGATAAAATGAAAAAATGAAAAAAAAAAAAAAAAAAAATAGATAGACGGTGGCCAAAAAAATCCAGAATAATTGATCTAAATTATTTTCCTCGGTTTTTCGATATTTTGTAAGGGGAAGAAAATTAATAAATAAGAAAAGGAAAATGAAAAAGGGATGCAACACAGGGACTTCCCAGGAGGTCACCCATCCTAGTACTACTCCTGCCCAAGCACGCTTAACTGCGGAGTTCTGATGGGATCCGGTGCTTTAGTGCTGGTATGATCGCATCCGATAGTTTAGGAGCGATGGCGGTACTTAAGGGCGAAACTGACATAGCATATTTTTTATATTGAAATTAAATATATCATTAGATAAAATGAAAAAATGAAAAAAAAAAAAAAAAAAAATAGATAGACGGTGGCCAAAAAAATCCAGAATAATTGATCTAAATTATTTTCCTCGGTTTTTCGATATTTTGTAAGGGGAAGAAAATTAATAAATAAGAAAAGGAAAATGAAAAAGGGATGCAACACAGGGACTTCCCAGGAGGTCACCCATCCTAGTACTACTCCTGCCCAAGCACGCTTAACTGCGGAGTTCTGATGGGATCCGGTGCTTTAGTGCTGGTATGATCGCATCCGATAGTTTAGGAGCGATGGCGGTACTTAAGGGCGAAACTGACATAGCATATTTTTTATATTGAAATTAAATATATCATTAGATAAAATGAAAAAATGAAAAAAAAAAATAATAATAGATAGACGGTGGCTAAAAAAATCCAGAATAATTGATCTAAATTATTTTCCTCGGTTTTTCGATATTTTGTAAGGGGAAGAAAATTAATAAATAAGAAAAGGAAAATGAAAAAGGGATGCAACACAGGGACTTCCCAGGAGGTCACCCATCCTAGTACTACTCCTGCCAAAGCACGCTTAACTGCGGAGTTCTGATGGGATCCGGTGCTTTAGTGCTGGTATGATCGCATCCGATAGTTTAGGAGCGATGGCGGTACTTAAGGGCGAAACTGACATAGCATATTTTTTATATTGAAATTAAATATATCATTAGATAAAATGAAAAAATGAAAAAAAAAAAAAAAATAATAGATAGACGGTGGCTAAAAAAATCCAGAATAATTGATCTAAATTATTTTCCTCGGTTTTTCGATATTTTGTAAGGGGAAGAAAATTAATAAATAAGAAAAGGAAAATGAAAAAGGGATGCAACACAGGGACTTCCCAGGAGGTCACCCATCCTAGTACTACTCCTGCCCAAGCACGCTTAACTGCGGAGTTCTGATGGGATCCGGTGCTTTAGTGCTGGTATGATCGCATCCGATAGTTTAGGAGCGATGGCGGTACTTAAGGGCGAAACTGACATAGCATATTTTTTATATTGAAATTAAATATATCATTAGATAAAATGAAAAAATGAAAAAAAAAAAAATAAAAAATAGATAGACGGTGGCCAAAAAAATCCAGAATAATTGATCTAAATTATTTTCCTCGGTTTTTCGATATTTTGTAAGGGGAAGAAAATTAATAAATAAGAAAAGGAAAATGAAAAAAGGATGCAACACAGGGACTTCCCAGGAGGTCACCCATCCTAGTACTACTCCTGCCCAAGCACGCTTAACTGCGGAGTTCTGATGGGATCCGGTGCTTTAGTGCTGGTATGATCGCATCCGATAGTTTAGGAGCGATGGCGGTACTTAAGGGCGAAACTGACATAGCATATTTTTTATATTGAAATTAAATATATCATTAGATAAAATGAAAAAATGAAAAAAAAAAAAAAAAAAAAATAGATAGACGGTGGCCAAAAAAATCCAGAATAATTGATCTAAATTATTTTCCTCGGTTTTTCGATATTTTGTAAGGGGAAGAAAATTAATAAATAAGAAAAGGAAAATGAAAAAGGGATGCAACACAGGGACTTCCCAGGAGGTCACCCATCCTAGTACTACTCCTGCCCAAGCACGCTTAACTGCGGAGTTCTGATGGGATCCGGTGCTTTAGTGCTGGTATGATCGCATCCGATAGTTTAGGAGCGATGGCGGTACTTAAGGGCGAAACTGACATAGCATATTTTTTATATTGAAATTAAATATATCATTAGATAAAATGAAAAAATGAAAAAAAAAAAAAATAATAGATAGACGGTGGCTAAAAAAATCCAGAATAATTGATCTAAATTATTTTCCTCGGTTTTTCGATATTTTGTAAGGGGAAGAAAATTAATAAATAAGAAAAGGAAAATGAAAAAGGGATGCAACACAGGGACTTCCCAGGAGGTCACCCATCCTAGTACTACTCCTGCCCAAGCACGCTTAACTGCGGAGTTCTGATGGGATCCGGTGCTTTAGTGCTGGTATGATCGCATCCGATAGTTTAGGAGCGATGGCGGTACTTAAGGGCGAAACTGACATAGCATATTTTTTATATTGAAATTAAATATATCATTAGATAAAATGAAAAAATGAAAAAAAAAAAAAATAATAGATAGACGGTGGCTAAAAAAATCCAGAATAATTGATCTAAATTATTTTCCTCGGTTTTTCGATATTTTGTAAGGGGAAGAAAATTAATAAATAAGAAAAGGAAAATGAAAAAGGGATGCAACACAGGGACTTCCAGGAGGTCACCCATCCTAGTACTACTCCTGCCCAAGCACGCTTAACTGCGGAGTTCTGATGGGATCCGGTGCTTTAGTGCTGGTATGATCGCATCCGATAGTTTAGGAGCGATGGCGGTACTTAAGGGCGAAACTGACATAGCATATTTTTTATATTGAAATTAAATATATCATTAGATAAAATGAAAAAATGAAAAAAAAAAAAATAATAGATAGACGGTGGCTAAAAAAATCCAGAATAATTGATCTAAATTATTTTCCTCGGTTTTTCGATATTTTGTAAGGGGAAGAAAATTAATAAATAAGAAAAGGAAAATGAAAAAGGGATGCAACACAGGGACTTCCCAGGAGGTCACCCATCCTAGTACTACTCCTGCCCAAGCACGCTTAACTGCGGAGTTCTGATGGGATCCGGTGCTTTAGTGCTGGTATGATCGCATCCGATAGTTTAGGAGCGATGGCGGTACTTAAGGGCGAAACTGACATAGCATATTTTTTATATTGAAATTAAATATATCATTAGATAAAATGAAAAAATGAAAAAAAAAAAAAAAAAATAGATAGACGGTGGCCAAAAAAATCCAGAATAATTGATCTAAATTATTTTCCTCGGTTTTTCGATATTTTGTAAGGGGAAGAAAATTAATAAATAAGAAAAGGAAAATGAAAAAGGGATGCAACACAGGGACTTCCCAGGAGGTCACCCATCCTAGTACTACTCCTGCCCAAGCACGCTTAACTGCGGAGTTCTGATGGGATCCGGTGCTTTAGTGCTGGTATGATCGCATCCGATAGTTTAGGAGCGATGGCGGTACTTAAGGGCGAAACTGACATAGCATATTTTTTATATTGAAATTAAATATATCATTAGATAAAATGAAAAACTGAAAAAAAAAAAAAATAATAGATAGACGGTGGCTAAAAAAATCCAGAATAATTGATCTAAATTATTTTCCTCGGTTTTTCGATATTTTGTAAGGGGAAGAAAATTAATAAATAAGAAAAGGAAAATGAAAAAGGGATGCAACACAGGGACTTCCCAGGAGGTCACCCATCCTAGTACTACTCCTGCCCAAGCACGCTTAACTGCGGAGTTCTGATGGGATCCGGTGCTTTAGTGCTGGTATGATCGCATCCGATAGTTTAGGAGCGATGGCGGTACTTAAGGGCGAAACTGACATAGCATATTTTTTATATTGAAATTAAATATATCATTAGATAAAATGAAAAAATGAAAAAAAAAAATAAAAAAAAATAGATAGACGGTGGCCAAAAAAATCCAGAATAATTGATCTAAATTATTTTCCTCGGTTTTTCGATATTTTGTAAGGGGAAGAAAATTAATAAATAAGAAAAGGAAAATGAAAAAGGGATGCAACACAGGGACTTCCCAGGAGGTCACCCATCCTAGTACTACTCCTGCCCAAGCACGCTTAACTGCGGAGTTCTGATGGGATCCGGTGCTTTAGTGCTGGTATGATCGCATCCGATAGTTTAGGAGCGATGGCGGTACTTAAGGGCGAAACTGACATAGCATATTTTTTATATTGAAATTAAATATATCATTAGATAAAATGAAAAAATGAAAAAAAAAAAAAAAAAAAAAATAGATAGACGGTGGCCAAAAAAATCCAGAATAATTGATCTAAATTATTTTCCTCGGTTTTTCGATATTTTGTAAGGGGAAGAAAATTAATAAATAAGAAAAGGAAAATGAAAAAGGGATGCAACACAGGGACTTCCCAGGAGGTCACCCATCCTAGTACTACTCCTGCCCAAGCACGCTTAACTGCGGAGTTCTGATGGGATCCGGTGCTTTAGTGCTGGTATGATCGCATCCAATAGTTTAGGAGCGATGGCGGTACTTAAGGGCGAAACTGACATAGCATATTTTTTATATTGAAATTAAATATATCATTAGATAAAATGAAAAAATGAAAAAAAAAAAAAAAATAATAGATAGACGGTGGCTAAAAAAATCCAGAATAATTGATCTAAATTATTTTCCTCGGTTTTTCGATATTTTGTAAGGGGAAGAAAATTAATAAATAAGAAAAGGAAAATGAAAAAGGGATTCAACACAGGGACTTCCCAGGAGGTCACCCATCCTAGTACTACTCCTGCCCAAGCACGCTTAACTGCGGAGTTCTGATGGGATCCGGTGCTTTAGTGCTGGTATGATCGCATCCGATAGTTTAGGAGCGATAGCGGTACTTAAGGGCGAAACTGACATAGCATATTTTTTATATTGAAATTAAATATATCATTAGATAAAATGAAAAAATGAAAAAAAAAAAAAAAAAATAGATAGACGGTGGCTAAAAAAATCCAGAATAATTGATCTAAATTATTTTCCTCGGTTTTTCGATATTTTGTAAGGGGAAGAAAATTAATAAATAAGAAAAGGAAAATGAAAAAGGGATGCAACACAGGGACTTCCCAGGAGGTCACCCATCCTAGTACTACTCCTGCCCAAGCACGCTTAACTGCGGAGTTCTGATGGGATCCGGTGCTTTAGTGCTGGTATGATCGCATCCGATAGTTTAGGAGCGATGGCGGTACTTAAGGGCGAAACTGACATAGCATATTTTTTATATTGAAATTAAATATATCATTAGATAAAATGAAAAAATGAAAAAAAAAAAAAAAAAAATAGATAGACGGTGGCCAAAAAAATCCAGAATAATTGATCTAAATTATTTTCCTCGGTTTTTCGATATTTTGTAAGGGGAAGAAAATTAATAAATAAGAAAAGGAAAATGAAAAAGGGATGCAACACAGGGACTTCCCAGGAAGTCACCCATCCTAGTACTACTCCTGCCCAAGCACGCTTAACTGCGGAGTTCTGATGGGATCCGGTGCTTTAGTGCTGGTATGATCGCATCCGATAGTTTAGGAGCGATGGCGGTACTTAAGGGCGAAACTGACATAGCATATTTTTTATATTGAAATTAAATATATCATTAGATAAAATGAAAAAATGAAAAAAAAAAAAATAATAGATAGACGGTGGCTAAAAAAATCCAGAATAATTGATCTAAATTATTTTCCTCGGTTTTTCGATATTTTGTAAGGGGAAGAAAATTAATAAATAAGAAAAGGAAAATGAAAAAGGGATGCAACACAGGGACTTCCCAGGAGGTCACCCATCCTAGTACTACTCCTGCCCAAGCACGCTTAACTGCGGAGTTCTGATGGGATCCGGTGCTTTAGTGCTGGTATGATCGCATCCGATAGTTTAGGAGCGATGGCGGTACTTAAGGGCGAAACTGACATAGCATATTTTTTATATTGAAATTAAATATATCATTAGATAAAATGAAAAAATGAAAAAAAAAAAAAAAAATAGATAGACGGTGGCCAAAAAAATCCAGAATAATTGATCTAAATTATTTTCCTCGGTTTTTCGATATTTTGTAAGGGGAAGAAAATTAATAAATAAGAAAAGGAAAATGAAAAAGGGATGCAACACAGGGACTTCCCAGGAGGTCACCCATCCTAGTACTACTCCTGCCCAAGCACGCTTAACTGCGGAGTTCTGATGGGATCCGGTGCTTTAGTGCTGGTATGATCGCATCCGATAGTTTAGGAGCGATGGCGGTACTTAAGGGCGAAACTGACATAGCATATTTTTTATATTGAAATTAAATATATCATTAGATAAAATGAAAAAATGAAAAAAAAAAAAAAATAATAGATAGACGGTGGCTAAAAAAATCCAGAATAATTGATCTAAATTATTTTCCTCGGTTTTTCGATATTTTGTAAGGGGAAGAAAATTAATAAATAAGAAAAGGAAAATGAAAAAGGGATGCAACACAGGGACTTCCCAGGAGGTCACCCATCCTAGTACTACTCCTGCCCAAGCACGCTTAACTGCGGAGTTCTGATGGGATCCGGTGCTTTAGTGCTGGTATGATCGCATCCGATAGTTTAGGAGCGATGGCGGTACTTAAGGGCGAAACTGACATAGCATATTTTTTATATTGAAATTAAATATATCATTAGATAAAATGAAAAAATGAAAAAAAAAAAATAAAAAAAAATAGATAGACGGTGGCCAAAAAAATCCAGAATAATTGATCTAAATTATTTTCCTCGGTTTTTCGATATTTTGTAAGGGGAAGAAAATTAATAAATAAGAAAAGGAAAATGAAAAAGGGATGCAACACAGGGACTTCCCAGGAGGTCACCCATCCTAGTACTACTCCTGCCCAAGCACGCTTAACTGCGGAGTTCTGATGGGATCCGGTGCTTTAGTGCTGGTATGATCGCATCCGATAGTTTAGGAGCGATGGCGGTACTTAAGGGCGAAACTGACATAGCATATTTTTTATATTGAAATTAAATATATCATTAGATAAAATGAAAAAATGAAAAAAAAAAAAAAAAAAAAAAAAATAGATAGACGGTGGCCAAAAAAATCCAGAATAATTGATCTAAATTATTTTCCTCGGTTTTTCGATATTTTGTAAGGGGAAGAAAATTAATAAATAAGAAAAGGAAAATGAAAAAGGGATGCAACACAGGGACTTCCCAGGAGGTCACCCATCCTAGTACTACTCCTGCCCAAGCACGCTTAACTGCGGAGTTCTGATGGGATCCGGTGCTTTAGTGCTGGTATGATCGCATCCGATAGTTTAGGAGCGATGGCGGTACTTAAGGGCGAAACTGACATAGCATATTTTTTATATTGAAATTAAATATATCATTAGATAAAATGAAAAAATGAAAAAAAAAAAAAAAATAATAGATAGACGGTGGCTAAAAAAATCCAGAATAATTGATCTAAATTATTTTCCTCGGTTTTTCGATATTTTGTAAGGGGAAGAAAATTAATAAATAAGAAAAGGAAAATGAAAAAGGGATTCAACACAGGGACTTCCCAGGAGGTCACCCATCCTAGTACTACTCCTGCCCAAGCACGCTTAACTGCGGAGTTCTGATGGGATCCGGTGCTTTAGTGCTGGTATGATCGCATCCGATAGTTTAGGAGCGATAGCGGTACTTAAGGGCGAAACTGACATAGCATATTTTTTATATTGAAATTAAATATATCATTAGATAAAATGAAAAAATGAAAAAAAAAAAAAAAATAATAGATAGACGGTGGCTAAAAAAATCCAGAATAATTGATCTAAATTATTTTCCTCGGTTTTTCGATATTTTGTAAGGGGAAGAAAATTAATAAATAAGAAAAGGAAAATGAAAAAGGGATGCAACACAGGGACTTCCCAGGAGGTCACCCATCCTAGTACTACTCCTGCCCAAGCACGCTTAACTGCGGAGTTCTGATGGGATCCGGTGCTTTAGTGCTGGTATGATCGCATCCGATAGTTTAGGAGCGATGGCGGTACTTAAGGGCGAAACTGACATAGCATATTTTTTATATTGAAATTAAATATATCATTAGATAAAATGAAAAAATGAAAAAAAAAAAAAAAAAAAATAGATAGACGGTGGCCAAAAAAATCCAGAATAATTGATCTAAATTATTTTCCTCGGTTTTTCGATATTTTGTAAGGGGAAGAAAATTAATAAATAAGAAAAGGAAAATGAAAAAGGGATGCAACACAGGGACTTCCCAGGAAGTCACCCATCCTAGTACTACTCCTGCCCAAGCACGCTTAACTGCGGAGTTCTGATGGGATCCGGTGCTTTAGTGCTGGTATGATCGCATCCGATAGTTTAGGAGCGATGGCGGTACTTAAGGGCGAAACTGACATAGCATATTTTTTATATTGAAATTAAATATATCATTAGAAAAAATGAAAAAATGAAAAAAAAAAAAATAATAGATAGACGGTGGCTAAAAAAATCCAGAATAATTGATCTAAATTATTTTCCTCGGTTTTTCGATATTTTGTAAGGGGAAGAAAATTAATAAATAAGAAAAGGAAAATGAAAAAGGGATGCAACACAGGGACTTCCCAGGAGGTCACCCATCCTAGTACTACTCCTGCCCAAGCACGCTTAACTGCGGAGTTCTGATGGGATCCGGTGCTTTAGTGCTGGTATGATCGCATCCGATAGTTTAGGAGCGATGGCGGTACTTAAGGGCGAAACTGACATAGCATATTTTTTATATTGAAATTAAATATATCATTAGATAAAATGAAAAAATGAAAAAAAAAAAAAAAATAGATAGACGGTGGCCAAAAAAATCCAGAATAATTGATCTAAATTATTTTCCTCGGTTTTTCGATATTTTGTAAGGGGAAGAAAATTAATAAATAAGAAAAGGAAAATGAAAAAGGGATGCAACACAGGGACTTCCCAGGAGGTCACCCATCCTAGTACTACTCCTGCCCAAGCACGCTTAACTGCGGAGTTCTGATGGGATCCGGTGCTTTAGTGCTGGTATGATCGCATCCGATAGTTTAGAGCGATGGCGGTACTTAAGGGCGAAACTGACATAGCATATTTTTTATATTGAAATTAAATATATCATTAGATAAAATGAAAAAATGAAAAAAAAAAAAAATAATAGATAGACGGTGGCTAAAAAAATCCAGAATAATTGATCTAAATTATTTTCCTCGGTTTTTCGATATTTTGTAAGGGGAAGAAAATTAATAAATAAGAAAAGGAAAATGAAAAAAGGATGCAACACAGGGACTTCCCAGGAGGTCACCCATCCTAGTACTACTCCTGCCCAAGCACGCTTAACTGCGGAGTTCTGATGGGATCCGGTGCTTTAGTGCTGGTATGATCGCATCCGATAGTTTAGGAGCGATGGCGGTACTTAAGGGCGAAACTGACATAGCATATTTTTTATATTGAAATTAAATATATCATTAGATAAAATGAAAAAATGAAAAAAAAAAATAAAAAAAAATAGATAGACGGTGGCCAAAAAAATCCAGAATAATTGATCTAAATTATTTTCCTCGGTTTTTCGATATTTTGTAAGGGGAAGAAAATTAATAAATAAGAAAAGGAAAATGAAAAAGGGATGCAACACAGGGACTTCCCAGGAGGTCACCCATCCTAGTACTACTCCTGCCCAAGCACGCTTAACTGCGGAGTTCTGATGGGATCCGGTGCTTTAGTGCTGGTATGATCGCATCCGATAGTTTAGGAGCGATGGCGGTACTTAAGGGCGAAACTGACATAGCATATTTTTTATATTGAAATTAAATATATCATTAGATAAAATGAAAAAATGAAAAAAAAAAAAAAATAATAGATAGACGGTGGCTAAAAAAATCCAGAATAATTGATCTAAATTATTTTCCTCGGTTTTTCGATATTTTGTAAGGGGAAGAAAATTAATAAATAAGAAAAGGAAAATGAAAAAGGGATTCAACACAGGGACTTCCCAGGAGGTCACCCATCCTAGTACTACTCCTGCCCAAGCACGCTTAACTGCGGAGTTCTGATGGGATCCGGTGCTTTAGTGCTGGTATGATCGCATCCGATAGTTTAGGAGCGATAGCGGTACTTAAGGGCGAAACTGACATAGCATATTTTTTATATTGAAATTAAATATATCATTAGATAAAATGAAAAAATGAAAAAAAAAAAAAAATAATAGATAGACGGTGGCTAAAAAAATCCAGAATAATTGATCTAAATTATTTTCCTCGGTTTTTCGATATTTTGTAAGGGGAAGAAAATTAATAAATAAGAAAAGGAAAATGAAAAAGGGATGCAACACAGGGACTTCCCAGGAGGTCACCCATCCTAGTACTACTCCTGCCCAAGCACGCTTAACTGCGGAGTTCTGATGGGATCCGGTGCTTTAGTGCTGGTATGATCGCATCCGATAGTTTAGGAGCGATGGCGGTACTTAAGGGCGAAACTGACATAGCATATTTTTTATATTGAAATTAAATATATCATTAGATAAAATGAAAAAATGAAAAAAAAAAAAAATAATAATAGATAGACGGTGGCCAAAAAAATCCAGAATAATTGATCTAAATTATTTTCCTCGGTTTTTCGATATTTTGTAAGGGGAAGAAAATTAATAAATAAGATAAGGAAAATGAAAAAGGGATGCAACACAGGGACTTCCCAGGAAGTCACCCATCCTAGTACTACTCCTGCCCAAGCACGCTTAACTGCGGAGTTCTGATGGGATCCGGTGCTTTAGTGCTGGTATGATCGCATCCGATAGTTTAGGAGCGATGGCGGTACTTAAGGGCGAAACTGACATAGCATATTTTTTATATTGAAATTAAATATATCATTAGATAAAATGAAAAAATGAAAAAAAAAAAAAAAAAAAAATAGATAGACGGTGGCCAAAAAAATCCAGAATAATTGATCTAAATTATTTTCCTCGGTTTTTCGATATTTTGTAAGGGGAAGAAAATTAATAAATAAGAAAAGGAAAATGAAAAAGGGATGCAACACAGGGACTTCCCAGGAGGTCACCCATCCTAGTACTACTCCTGCCCAAGCACGCTTAACTGCAGAGTTCTGATGGGATCCGGTGCTTTAGTGCTGGTATGATCGCATCCGATAGTTTAGGAGCGATGGCGGTACTTAAGGGCGAAACTGACATAGCATATTTTTTATATTGAAATTAAATATATCATTAGATAAAATGAAAAAATGAAAAAAAAAAAAAAAATAGATAGACGATGGCCAAAAAAATCCAGAATAATTGATCTAAATTATTTTCCTCGGTTTTTCGATATTTTGTAAGGGGAAGAAAATTAATAAATAAGAAAAGGAAAATGAAAAAGGGATGCAACACAGGGACTTTCCAGGAGGTCACCCATCCTAGTACTACTCCTGCCCAAGCACGCTTAACTGCGGAGTTCTGATGGGATCCGGTGCTTTAGTGCTGGTATGATCGCATCCGATAGTTTAGGAGCGATGGCGGTACTTAAGGGCGAAACTGACATAGCATATTTTTTATATTGAAATTAAATATATCATTAGATAAAATGAAAAAATGAAAAAAAAAAAAATAATAGATAGACGGTGGCTAAAAAAATCCAGAATAATTGATCTAAATTATTTTCCTCGGTTTTTCGATATTTTGTAAGGGGAAGAAAATTAATAAATAAGAAAAGGAAAATGAAAAAGGGATGCAACACAGGGACTTCCCAGGAGGTCACCCATCCTAGTACTACTCCTGCCCAAGCACGCTTAACTGCGGAGTTCTGATGGGATCCGGTGCTTTAGTGCTGGTATGATCGCATCCGATAGTTTAGGAGCGATGGCGGTACTTAAGGGCGAAACTGACATAGCATATTTTTTATATTGAAATTAAATATATCATTAGATAAAATGAAAAAATGAAAAAAAAAAAAAAAAAAATAGATAGACGGTGGCCAAAAAAATCCAGAATAATTGATCTAAATTATTTTCCTCGGTTTTTCGATATTTTGTAAGGGGAAGAAAATTAATAAATAAGAAAAGGAAAATGAAAAAGGGATGCAACACAGGGACTTCCCAGGAGGTCCTAGTACTACTCCTGCCCAAGCACGCTTAACTGCGGAGTTCTGATGGGATCCGGTGCTTTAGTGCTGGTATGATCGCATCCGATAGTTTAGGAGCGATGGCGGTACTTAAGGGCGAAACTGACATAGCATATTTTTTATATTGAAATTAAATATATCATTAGATAAAATGAAAAAATGAAAAAAAAAAAAAAATAATAGATAGACGGTGGCTAAAAAAATCCAGAATAATTGATCTAAATTATTTTCCTCGGTTTTTCGATATTTTGTAAGGGGAAGAAAATTAATAAATAAGAAAAGGAAAATGAAAAAGGGATGCAACACAGGGACTTCCCAGGAGGTCACCCATCCTAGTACTACTCCTGCCCAAGCACGCTTAACTGCGGAGTTCTGATGGGATCCGGTGCTTTAGTGCTGGTATGATCGCATCCGATAGTTTAGGAGCGATGGCGGTACTTAAGGGCGAAACTGACATAGCATATTTTTTATATTGAAATTAAATATATCATTAGATAAAATGAAAAAATGAAAAAAAAAAAAAAATAATAGATAGACGGTGGCTAAAAAAATCCAGAATAATTGATCTAAATTATTTTCCTCGGTTTTTCGATATTTTGTAAGGGGAAGAAAATTAATAAATAAGAAAAGGAAAATGAAAAAGGGATGCAACACAGGGACTTCCCAGGAGGTCACCCATCCTAGTACTACTCCTGCCCAAGCACGCTTAACTGCGGAGTTCTGATGGGATCCGGTGCTTTAGTGCTGGTATGATCGCATCCGATAGTTTAGGAGCGATGGCGGTACTTAAGGGCGAAACTGACATAGCATATTTTTTATATTGAAATTAAATATATCATTAGATAAAATGAAAAAATGAAAAAAAAAAAAAAAAAAAATAATAGATAGACGGTGGCCAAAAAAATCCAGAATAATTGATCTAAATTATTTTCCTCGGTTTTTCGATATTTTGTAAGGGGAAGAAAATTAATAAATAAGAAAAGGAAAATGAAAAAGGGATGCAACACAGGGACTTCCCAGGAGGTCACCCATCCTAGTACTACTCCTGCCCAAGCACGCTTAACTGCGGAGTTCTGATGGGATCCGGTGCTTTAGTGCTGGTATGATCGCATCCGATAGTTTAGGAGCGATGGCGGTACTTAAGGGCGAAACTGACATAGCATATTTTTTATATTGAAATTAAATATATCATTAGATAAAATGAAAAAATGAAAAAAAAAAAAAAAAAAATAGATAGACGGTGGCCAAAAAAATCCAGAATAATTGATCTAAATTATTTTCCTCGGTTTTTCGATATTTTGTAAGGGGAAGAAAATTAATAAATAAGAAAAGGAAAATGAAAAAGGGATGCAACACAGGGACTTCCCAGGAGGTCACCCATCCTAGTACTACTCCTGCCCAAGCACGCTTAACTGCGGAGTTCTGATGGGATCCGGTGCTTTAGTGCTGGTATGATCGCATCCGATAGTTTAGGAGCGATGGCGGTACTTAAGGGCGAAACTGACATAGCATATTTTTTATATTGAAATTAAATATATCATTAGATAAAATGAAAAAATGAAAAAAAAAAAATAATAGATAGACGGTGGCTAAAAAAATCCAGAATAATTGATCTAAATTATTTTCCTCGGTTTTTCGATATTTTGTAAGGGGAAGAAAATTAATAAATAAGAAAAGGAAAATGAAAAAGGGATGCAACACAGGGACTTCCCAGGAGGTCACCCATCCTAGTACTACTCCTGCCCAAGCACGCTTAACTGCGGAGTTCTGATGGAATCCGGTGCTTTAGTGCTGGTATGATCGCATCCGATAGTTTAGGAGCGATGGCGGTACTTAAGGGCGAAACTGACATAGCATATTTTTTATATTGAAATTAAATATATCATTAGATAAAATGAAAAAATGAAAAAAAAAAAAAAATAATAGATAGACGGTGGCTAAAAAAATCCAGAATAATTGATCTAAATTATTTTCCTCGGTTTTTCGATATTTTGTAAGGGGAAGAAAATTAATAAATAAGAAAAGGAAAATGAAAAAGGGATGCAACACAGGGACTTCCCAGGAGGTCACCCATCCTAGTACTACTCCTGCCCAAGCACGCTTAACTGCGGAGTTCTGATGGGATCCGGTGCTTTAGTGCTGGTATGATCGCATCCGATAGTTTAGGAGCGATGGCGGTACTTAAGGGCGAAACTGACATAGCATATTTTTTATATTGAAATTAAATATATCATTAGATAAAATGAAAAAATGAAAAAAAAAAAAATAATAATAGATAGACGGTGGCCAAAAAAATCCAGAATAATTGATCTAAATTATTTTCCTCGGTTTTTCGATATTTTGTAAGGGGAAGAAAATTAATAAATAAGAAAAGGAAAATGAAAAAGAGATGCAACACAGGGACTTCCCAGGAGGTCACCCATCCTAGTACTACTCCTGCCCAAGCACGCTTAACTGCGGAGTTCTGATGGGATCCGGTGCTTTAGTGCTGGTATGATCGCATCCGATAGTTTAGGAGCGATGGCGGTACTTAAGGGCGAAACTGACATAGCATATTTTTTATATTGAAATTAAATATATCATTAGATAAAATGAAAAAATGAAAAAAAAAAAAAAAAAAAAATAGATAGACGGTGGCCAAAAAAATCCAGAATAATTGATCTAAATTATTTTCCTCGGTTTTTCGATATTTTGTAAGGGGAAGAAAATTAATAAATAAGAAAAGGAAAATGAAAAAGGGATGCAACACAGGGACTTCCCAGGAGGTCACCCATCCTAGTACTACTCCTGCCCAAGCACGCTTAACTGCGGAGTTCTGATGGGATCCGGTGCTTTAGTGCTGGTATGATCGCATCCGATAGTTTAGGAGCGATGGCGGTACTTAAGGGCGAAACTGACATAGCATATTTTTTATATTGAAATTAAATATATCATTAGATAAAATGAAAAAATGAAAAAAAAAAAAAAATAATAGATAGACGGTGGCTAAAAAAATCCAGAATAATTGATCTAAATTATTTTCCTCGGTTTTTCGATATTTTGTAAGGGGAAGAAAATTAATAAATAAGAAAAGGAAAATGAAAAAGGGATGCAACACAGGGACTTCCCAGGAGGTCACCCATCCTAGTACTACTCCTGCCCAAGCACGCTTAACTGCGGAGTTCTGATGGGATCCGGTGCTTTAGTGCTGGTATGATCGCATCCGATAGTTTAGGAGCGATGGCGGTACTTAAGGGCGAAACTGACATAGCATATTTTTTATATTGAAATTAAATATATCATTAGATAAAATGAAAAAATGAAAAAAAAAAAAAAAAAAAAAATAGATAGACGGTGGCCAAAAAAATCCAGAATAATTGATCTAAATTATTTTCCTCGGTTTTTCGATATTTTGTAAGGGGAAGAAAATTAATAAATAAGAAAAGGAAAATGAAAAAGGGATGCAACACAGGGACTTCCCAGGAGGTCACCCATCCTAGTACTGCTCCTGCCCAAGCACGCTTAACTGCGGAGTTCTGATGGGATCCGGTGCTTTAGTGCTGGTATGATCGCATCCGATAGTTTAGGAGCGATGGCGGTACTTAAGGGCGAAACTGACATAGCATATTTTTTATATTGAAATTAAATATATCATTAGATAAAATGAAAAAATGAAAAAAAAAAAAAAAAATAGATAGACGGTGGCCAAAAAAATCCAGAATAATTGATCTAAATTATTTTCCTCGGTTTTTCGATATTTTGTAAGGGGAAGAAAATTAATAAATAAGAAAAGGAAAATGAAAAAGGGATGCAACACAGGGACTTCCCAGGAGGTCACCCATCCTAGTACTACTCCTGCCCAAGCACGCTTAACTGCGGAGTTCTGATGGGATCCGGTGCTTTAGTGCTGGTATGATCGCATCCGATAGTTTAGGAGCGATGGCGGTACTTAAGGGCGAAACTGACATAGCATATTTTTTATATTGAAATTAAATATATCATTAGATAAAATGAAAAAATGAAAAAAAAAAAAAAAATAGATAGACGGTGGCCAAAAAAATCCAGAATAATTGATCTAAATTATTTTCCTCGGTTTTTCGATATTTTGTAAGGGGAAGAAAATTAATAAATAAGAAAAGGAAAATGAAAAAGGGATGCAACACAGGGACTTCCCAGGAGGTCACCCATCCTAGTACTACTCCTGCCCAAGCACGCTTAACTGCGGAGTTCTGATGGGATCCGGTGCTTTAGTGCTGGTATGATCGCATCCGATAGTTTAGGAGCGATGGCGGTACTTAAGGGCGAAACTGACATAGCATATTTTTTATATTGAAATTAAATATATCATTAGATAAAATGAAAAAATGAAAAAAAAAAAAAATAGATAGACGATGGCCAAAAAAATCCAGAATAATTGATCTAAATTATTTTCCTCGGTTTTTCGATATTTTGTAAGGGGAAGAAAATTAATAAATAAGAAAAGGAAAATGAAAAAGGGATGCAACACAGGGACTTCCCAGGAGGTCACCCATCCTAGTACTACTCCTGCCCAAGCACGCTTAACTGCGGAGTTCTGATGGGATCCGGTGCTTTAGTGCTGGTATGATCGCATCCGATAGTTTAGGAGCGATGGCGGTACTTAAGGGCGAAACTGACATAGCATATTTTTTATATTGAAATTAAATATATCATTAGATAAAATGAAAAAATGAAAAAAAAAAAAAAAATAATAGATAGACGGTGGCTAAAAAAATCCAGAATAATTGATCTAAATTATTTTCCTCGGTTTTTCGATATTTTGTAAGGGGAAGAAAATTAATAAATAAGAAAAGGAAAATGAAAAAGGGATGCAACACAGGGACTTCCCAGGAGGTCACCCATCCTAGTACTACTCCTGCCCAAGCACGCTTAACTGCGGAGTTCTGATGGGATCCGGTGCTTTAGTGCTGGTATGATCGCATCCGATAGTTTAGGAGCGATGGCGGTACTTAAGGGCGAAACTGACATAGCATATTTTTTATATTGAAATTAAATATATCATTAGATAAAATGAAAAAATGAAAAAAAAAAAAAAAAAATAGATAGACGGTGGCCAAAAAAATCCAGAATAATTGATCTAAATTATTTTCCTCGGTTTTTCGATATTTTGTAAGGGGAAGAAAATTAATAAATAAGAAAAGGAAAATGAAAAAGGGATGCAACACAGGGACTTCCCAGGAGGTCACCCATCCTAGTACTACTCCTGCCCAAGCACGCTTAACTACGGAGTTCTGATGGGATCCGGTGCTTTAGTGCTGGTAAGATCGCATCCGATAGTTTAGGAGCGATGGCGGTACTTAAGGGCGAAACTGACATAGCATATTTTTTATATTGAAATTAAATATATCATTAGATAAAATGAAAAAATGAAAAAAAAAAAAAAATAATAGATAGACGGTGGCTAAAAAAATCCAGAATAATTGATCTAAATTATTTTCCTCGGTTTTTCGATATTTTGTAAGGGGAAGAAAATTAATAAATAAGAAAAGGAAAATGAAAAAGGGATGCAACACAGGGACTTCCCAGGAGGTCACCCATCCTAGTACTACTCCTGCCCAAGCAAGCTTAACTGCGGAGTTCTGATGGGATCCGGTGCTTTAGTGCTGGTATGATCGCATCCGATAGTTTAGGAGCGATGGCGGTACTTAAGGGCGAAACTGACATAGCATATTTTTTATATTGAAATTAAATATATCATTAGATAAAATGAAAAAATGAAAAAAAAAAAAAAAATAGATAGACGGTGGCCAAAAAAATCCAGAATAATTGATCTAAATTATTTTCCTCGGTTTTTCGATATTTTGTAAGGGGAAGAAAATTAATAAATAAGAAAAGGAAAATGAAAAAGGGATGCAACACAGGGACTTCCCAGGAGGTCACCCATCCTAGTACTACTCCTGCCCAAGCACGCTTAACTGCGGAGTTCTGATGGGATCCGGTGCTTTAGTGCTGGTATGATCGCATCCGATAGTTTAGGAGCGATGGCGGTACTTAAGGGCGAAACTGACATAGCATATTTTTTATATTGAAATTAAATATATCATTAGATAAAATGAAAAAATGAAAAAAAAAAAAAAATAAATAGACGATGGCCAAAAAAATCCAGAATAATTGATCTAAATTATTTTCCTCGGTTTTTCGATATTTTGTAAGGGGAAGAAAATTAATAAATAAGAAAAGGAAAATGAAAAAGGGATGCAACACAGGGACTTCCCAGGAGGTCACCCATCCTAGTACTACTCCTGCCCAAGCACGCTTAACTGCGGAGTTCTGATGGGATCCGGTGCTTTAGTGCTGGTATGATCGCATCCGATAGTTTAGGAGCGATGGCGGTACTTAAGGGCGAAACTGACATAGCATATTTTTTATATTGAAATTAAATATATCATTAGATAAAATGAAAAAATGAAAAAAAAAAAAAAAAAATAGATAGACGGTGGCCAAAAAAATCCAGAATAATTGATCTAAATTATTTTCCTCGGTTTTTCGATATTTTGTAAGGGGAAGAAAATTAATAAATAAGAAAAGGAAAATGAAAAAGGGATGCAACACAGGGACTTCCCAGGAGGTCACCCATCCTAGTACTACTCCTGCCCAAGCACGCTTAACTGCGGAGTTCTGATGGGATCCGGTGCTTTAGTGCTGGTATGATCGCATCCGATAGTTTAGGAGCGATGGCGGTACTTAAGGGCGAAACTGACATAGCATATTTTTTATATTGAAATTAAATATATCATTAGATAAAATGAAAAAATGAAAAAAAAAAAAAAAATAGATAGACGATGGCCAAAAAAATCCAGAATAATTGATCTAAATTATTTTCCTCGGTTTTTCGATATTTTGTAAGGGGAAGAAAATTAATAAATAAGAAAAGGAAAATGAAAAAGGGATGCAACACAGGGACTTCCCAGGAGGTCACCCATCCTAGTACTACTCCTGCCCAAGCACGCTTAACTGCGGAGTTCTGATGGGATCCGGTGCTTTAGTGCTGGTATGATCGCATCCGATAGTTTAGGAGCGATGGCGGTACTTAAGGGCGAAACTGACATAGCATATTTTTTATATTGAAATTAAATATATCATTAGATAAAATGAAAAAATGAAAAAAAAAAAAAATAATAGATAGACGGTGGCTAAAAAAATCCAGAATAATTGATCTAAATTATTTTCCTCGGTTTTTCGATATTTTGTAAGGGGAAGAAAATTAATAAATAAGAAAAGGAAAATGAAAAAGGGATGCAACACAGGGACTTCCCAGGAGGTCACCCATCCTAGTACTACTCCTGCCCAAGCACGCTTAACTGCGGAGTTCTGATGGGATCCGGTGCTTTAGTGCTGGTATGATCGCATCCGATAGTTTAGGAGCGATGGCGGTACTTAAGGGCGAAACTGACATAGCATATTTTTTATATTGAAATTAAATATATCATTAGATAAAATGAAAAAATGAAAAAAAAAAAAAAAAAATAGATAGACGGTGGCCAAAAAAATCCAGAATAATTGATCTAAATTATTTTCCTCGGTTTTTCGATATTTTGTAAGGGGAAGAAAATTAATAAATAAGAAAAGGAAAATGAAAAAGGGATGCAACACAGGGACTTCCCAGGAGGTCACCCATCCTAGTACTACTCCTGCCCAAGCACGCTTAACTGCGGAGTTCTCCCATCCTAGTACTACTCCTGCCCAAGCACGCTTAACTGCGGAGTTCTGATGGAATCCGGTGCTTTAGTGCTGGTATGATCGCATCCGATAGTTTAGGAGCGATGGCGGTACTTAAGGGCGAAACTGACATAGCATATTTTTTATATTGAAATTAAATATATCATTAGATAAAATGAAAAAATGAAAAAAAAAAAAAATAATAGATAGACGGTGGCTAAAAAAATCCAGAATAATTGATCTAAATTATTTTCCTCGGTTTTTCGATATTTTGTAAGGGGAAGAAAATTAATAAATAAGAAAAGGAAAATGAAAAAGGGATGCAACACAGGGACTTCCCAGGAGGTCACCCATCCTAGTACTACTCCTGCCCAAGCACGCTTAACTGCGGAGTTCTGATGGGATCCGGTGCTTTAGTGCTGGTATGATCGCATCCGATAGTTTAGGAGCGATGGCGGTACTTAAGGGCGAAACTGACATAGCATATTTTTTATATTGAAATTAAATATATCATTAGATAAAATGAAAAAATGAAAAAAAAAAAAAAAAATAGATAGACGGTGGCCAAAAAAATCCAGAATAATTGATCTAAATTATTTTCCTCGGTTTTTCGATATTTTGTAAGGGGAAGAAAATTAATAAATAAGAAAAGGAAAATGAAAAAGGGATGCAACACAGGGACTTCCCAGGAGGTCACCCATCCTAGTACTACTCCTGCCCAAGCACGCTTAACTGCGGAGTTCTGATGGGATCCGGTGCTTTAGTGCTGGTATGATCGCATCCGATAGTTTAGGAGCGATGGCGGTACTTAAGGGCGAAACTGACATAGCATATTTTTTATATTGAAATTAAATATATCATTAGATAAAATGAAAAAATTAAAAAAAAAAAAATAATAGATAGACGGTGGCTAAAAAAATCCAGAATAATTGATCTAAATTATTTTCCTCGGTTTTTCGATATTTTGTAAGGGGAAGAAAATTAATAAATAAGAAAAGGAAAATGAAAAAGGGATGCAACACAGGGACTTCCCAGGAGGTCACCCATCCTAGTACTACTCCTGCCCAAGCACGCTTAACTGCGGAGTTCTGATGGGATCCGGTGCTTTAGTGCTGGTATGATCGCATCCGATAGTTTAGGAGCGATGGCGGTACTTAAGGGCGAAACTGACATAGCATATTTTTTATATTGAAATTAAATATATCATTAGATAAAATGAAAAAATGAAAAAAAAAAAAAATAATAGATTGACGGTGGCTAAAAAAATCCAGAATAATTGATCTAAATTATTTTCCTCGGTTTTTCGATATTTTGTAAGGGGAAGAAAATTAATAAATAAGAAAAGGAAAATGAAAAAGGGATGCAACACAGGGACTTCCCAGGAGGTCACCCATCCTAGTACTACTCCTGCCCAAGCACGCTTAACTGCGGAGTTCTGATGGGATCCGGTGCTTTAGTGCTGGTATGATCGCATCCGATAGTTTAGGAGCGATGGCGGTACTTAAGGGCGAAACTGACATAGCATATTTTTTATATTGAAATTAAATATATCATTAGATAAAATGAAAAAATGAAAAAAAAAAAAAAAAAATAGATAGACGGTGGCTAAAAAAATCCAGAATAATTGATCTAAATTATTTTCCTCGGTTTTTCGATATTTTGTAAGGGGAAGAAAATTAATAAATAAGAAAAGGAAAATGAAAAAGGGATGCAACACAGGGACTTCCCAGGAGGTCACCCATCCTAGTACTACTCCTGCCCAAGCACGCTTAACTGCGGAGTTCTGATGGGATCCGGTGCTTTAGTGCTGGTATGATCGCATCCGATAGTTTAGGAGCGATGGCGGTACTTAAGGGCGAAACTGACATAGCATATTTTTTATATTGAAATTAAATATATCATTAGATAAAATGAAAAAATGAAAAAAAAAAAAAAAATAGATAGACGGTGGCCAAAAAAATCCAGAATAATTGATCTAAATTATTTTCCTCGGTTTTTCGATATTTTGTAAGGGGAAGAAAATTAATAAATAAGAAAAGGAAAATGAAAAAGGGATGCAACACAGGGACTTCCCAGGAGGTCACCCATCCTAGTACTACTCCTGCCCAAGCACGCTTAACTACGGAGTTCTGATGGGATCCGGTGCTTTAGTGCTGGTATGATCGCATCCGATAGTTTAGGAGCGATGGCGGTACTTAAGGGCGAAACTGACATAGCATATTTTTTATATTGAAATTAAATATATCATTAGATAAAATGAAAAAATGAAAAAAAAAAAAAAAAAATAGATAGACGGTGGCCAAAAAAATCCAGAATAATTGATCTAAATTATTTTCCTCGGTTTTTCGATATTTTGTAAGGGGAAGAAAATTAATAAATAAGAAAAGGAAAATGAAAAAGGGATGCAACACAGGGACTTCCCAGGAGGTCACCCATCCTAGTACTACTCCTGCCCAAGCACGCTTAACTGCGGAGTTCTGATGGGATCCGGTGCTTTAGTGCTGGTATGATCGCATCCGATAATTTAGGAGCGATGGCGGTACTTAAGGGCGAAACTGACATAGCATATTTTTTATATTGAAATTAAATATATCATTAGATAAAATGAAAAAATGAAAAAAAAAAAAAAAAAATAGATAGAAGGTGGCCAAAAAAATCCAGAATAATTGATCTAAATTATTTTCCTCGGTTTTTCGATATTTTGTAAGGGGAAGAAAATTAATAAATAAGAAAAGGAAAATGAAAAAGGATGCAACACAGGGACTTCCCAGGAGGTCACCCATCCTAGTACTACTCCTGCCCAAGCACGTTTAACTGCGGAGTTCTGATGAGATCCGGTGCTTTAGTGCTGGTATGATCGCATCCGATAGTTTAGGAGCGATGGCGGTACTTAAGGGCGAAACTGACATAGCATATTTTTTATATTGAAATTAAATATATCATTAGATAAAATGAAAAAATGAAAAAAAAAAAAAAAAATAGATAGACGATGGCCAAAAAAATCCAGAATAATTGATCTAAATTATTTTCCTCGGTTTTTCGATATTTTGTAAGGGGAAGAAAATTAATAAATAAGAAAAGGAAAATTAAAAAGGGATGCAACACAGGGACTTCCCAGGAGGTCACCCATCCTAGTACTACTCCTGCCCAAGCACGCTTAACTGCGGAGTTCTGATGGGATCCGGTGCTTTAGTGCTGGTATGATCGCATCCGATAGTTTAGGAGCGATGGCGGTACTTAAGGGCGAAACTGACATAGCATATTTTTTATATTGAAATTAAATTTATCATTAGATAAAATGAAAAAATGAAAAAAAAAAAAAAAAATAGATAGACGGTGGCCAAAAAAATCCAGAATAATTGATCTAAATTATTTTCCTCGGTTTTTCGATATTTTGTAAGGGGAAGAAAATTAATAAATAAGAAAAGGAAAATGAAAAAGGGATGCAACACAGGGACTTCCCAGGAGGTCACCCATCCTAGTACTACTCCTGCCCAAGCACGCTTAACTGCGGAGTTCTGATGGGATCCGGTGCTTTAGTGCTGGTATGATCGCATCCGATAGTTTAGGAGCGATGGCGGTACTTAAGGGCGAAACTGACATAGCATATTTTTTATATTGAAATTAAATATATCATTAGATAAAATGAAAAAATGAAAAAAAAAAAAAAAAAATAGATAGACGGTGGCCAAAAAAATCCAGAATAATTGATCTAAATTATTTTCCTCGGTTTTTCGATATTTGGTATGGGGAAGAAAATTAATAAATAAGAAAAGGAAAATGAAAAAGGGATGCAACACAGGGACTTCCCAGGAGGTCACCCATCCTAGTACTACTCCTGCCCAAGCACGCTTAACTGCGGAGTTCTGATGGGATCCGGTGCTTTAGTGCTGGTATGATCGCATCCGATAGTTTAGGAGCGATGGCGGTACTTAAGGGCGAAACTGACATAGCATATTTTTTATATTGAAATTAAATATATCATTAGATAAAATGAAAAAATGAAAAAAAAAAAATAAAAAATAGATAGACGGTGGCCAAAAAAATCCAGAATAATTGATCTAAATTATTTTCCTCGGTTTTTCGATATTTTGTAAGGGGAAGAAAATTAATAAATAAGAAAAGGAAAATGAAAAAGGGATGCAACACAGGGACTTCCCAGGAGGTCACCCATCCTAGTACTACTCCTGCCCAAGCACGCTTAACTGCGGAGTTCTGATGGGATCCGGTGCTTTAGTGCTGGTATGATCGCATCCGATAGTTTAGGAGCGATGGCGGTACTTAAGGGCGAAACTGACATAGCATATTTTTTATATTGAAATTAAATATATCATTAGATAAAATGAAAAAATGAAAAAAAAAAAAAAAAAATAGATAGACGGTGGCCAAAAAAATCCAGAATAATTGATCTAAATTATTTTCCTCGGTTTTTCGATATTTTGTAAGGGGAAGAAAATTAATAAATAAGAAAAGGAAAATGAAAAAGGGATGCAACACAGGGACTTCCCAGGAGGTCACCCATCCTAGTACTACTCCTGCCCAAGCACGCTTAACTGCGGAGTTCTGATGGGATCCGGTGCTTTAGTGCTGGTATGATCGCATCCGATAGTTTAGGAGCGATGGCGGTACTTAAGGGCGAAACTGACATAGCATATTTTTTATATTGAAATTAAATATATCATTAGATAAAATGAAAAAATGAAAAAAAAAAAAAAAAAAATAGATAGACGGTGGCCAAAAAAATCCAGAATAATTGATCTAAATTATTTTCCTCGGTTTTTCGATATTTTGTAAGGGGAAGAAAATTAATAAATAAGAAAAGGAAAATGAAAAAGGGATGCAACACAGGGACTTCCCAGGAGGTCACCCATCCTAGTACTACTCCTGCCCAAGCACGCTTAACTGCGGAGTTCTGATGGGATCCGGTGCTTTAGTGCTGGTATGATCGCATCCGATAGTTTAGGAGCGATGGCGGTACTTAAGGGCGAAACTGACATAGCATATTTTTTATATTGAAATTAAATATATCATTAGATAAAATGAAAAAATGAAAAAAAAAAAAAAAAAAAATAGATAGACGGTGGCCAAAAAAATCCAGAATAATTGATCTAAATTATTTTCCTCGGTTTTTCGATATTTTGTAAGGGGAAGAAAATTAATAAATAAGAAAAGGAAAATGAAAAAGGGATGCAACACAGGGACTTCCCAGGAGGTCACCCATCCTAGTACTACTCCTGCCCAAGCACGCTTAACTGCGGAGTTCTGATGGGATCCGGTGCTTTAGTGCTGGTATGATCGCATCCGATAGTTTAGGAGCGATGGCGGTACTTAAGGGCGAAACTGACATAGCATATTTTTTATATTGAAATTAAATATATCATTAGATAAAATGAAAAAATGAAAAAAAAAAAAATAATAGATAGACGGTGGCTAAAAAAATCCAGAATAATTGATCTAAATTATTTTCCTCGGTTTTTCGATATTTTGTAAGGGGAAGAAAATTAATAAATAAGAAAAGGAAAATGAAAAAGGGATGCAACACAGGGACTTCCCAGGAGGTCACCCATCCTAGTACTACTCCTGCCCAAGCACGCTTAACTGCGGAGTTCTGATGGGATCCGGTGCTTTAGTGCTGGTATGATCGCATCCGATAGTTTAGGAGCGATGGCGGTACTTAAGGGCGAAACTGACATAGCATATTTTTTATATTGAAATTAAATATATCATTAGATAAAATGAAAAAATGAAAAAAAAAAAAAAAAATAGATAGACGGTGGCCAAAAAAATCCAGAATAATTGATCTAAATTATTTTCCTCGGTTTTTCGATATTTTGTAAGGGGAAGAAAATTAATAAATAAGAAAAGGAAAATGAAAAAGGGATGCAACACAGGGACTTCCCAGGAGGTCACCCATCCTAGTACTACTCCTGCCCAAGCACGCTTAACTGCGGAGTTCTGATGGGATCCGGTGCTTTAGTGCTGGTATGATCGCATCCGATAGTTTAGGAGCGATGGCGGTACTTAAGGGCGAAACTGACATAGCATATTTTTTATATTGAAATTAAATATATCATTAGATAAAATGAAAAAATGAAAAAAAAAAAAAAAAATAGATAGACGATGGCCAAAAAAATCCAGAATAATTGATCTAAATTATTTTTCTCGGTTTTTCGATATTTTGTAAGGGGAAGAAAATTAATAAATAAGAAAAGGAAAATGAAAAAGGGATGCAACACAGGAACTTCCCAGGAGGTCACCCATCCTAGTACTACTCCTGCCCAAGCACGCTTAACTGCGGAGTTCTGATGGGATCCGGTGCTTTAGTGCTGGTATGATCGCATCCGATAGTTTAGGAGCGATGGCGGTACTTAAGGGCGAAACTGACATAGCATATTTTTTATATTGAAATTAAATATATCATTAGATAAAATGAAAAAATGAAAAAAAAAAAAAAAAAAAATAGATAGACGGTGGCCAAAAAAATCCAGAATAATTGATCTAAATTATTTTCCTCGGTTTTTCGATATTTTGTAAGGGGAAGAAAATTAATAAATAAGAAAAGGAAAATGAAAAAGGGATGCAACACAGGGACTTCCCAGGAGGTCACCCATCCTAGTACTACTCCTGCCCAAGCACGCTTAACTGCGGAGTTCTGATGGGATCCGGTGCTTTAGTGCTGGTATGATCGCATCCGATAGTTTAGGAGCGATGGCGGTACTTAAGGGCGAAACTGACATAGCATATTTTTTATATTGAAATTAAATATATCATTAGATAAAATGAAAAAATGAAAAAAAAAAAAAAAAATAGATAGACGATGGCCAAAAAAATCCAGAATAATTGATCTAAATTATTTTCCTCGGTTTTTCGATATTTTGTAAGGGGAAGAAAATTAATAAATAAGAAAAGGAAAATGAAAAAGGGATGCAACACAGGGACTTCCCAGGAGGTCACCCATCCTAGTACTACTCCTGCCCAAGCACGCTTAACTGCGGAGTTCTGATGGGATCCGGTGCTTTAGTGCTGGTATGATCGCATCCGATAGTTAAGGAGCGATGGCGGTACTTAAGGGCGAAACTGACATAGCATATTTTTTATATTGAAATTAAATATATCATTAGATAAAATGAAAAAATGAAAAAAAAAAAAAAATAATAGATAGACGGTGGCTAAAAAGATCCAGAATAATTGATCTAAATTATTTTCCTCGGTTTTTCGATATTTTGTAAGGGGAAGAAAATTAATAAATAAGAAAAGGAAAATGAAAAAGGGATGCAACACAGGGACTTCCCAGGAGGTCACCCATCCTAGTACTACTCCTGCCCAAGCACGCTTAACTGCGGAGTTCTGATGGGATCCGGTGCTTTAGTGCTGGTATGATCGCATCCGATAGTTTAGGAGCGATGGCGGTACTTAAGGGCGAAACTGACATAGCATATTTTTTATATTGAAATTAAATATATCATTAGATAAAATGAAAAAATGAAAAAAAAAAAAAAAAAAAATAGATAGACGGTGGCCAAAAAAATCCAGAATAATTGATCTAAATTATTTTCCTCGGTTTTTCGATATTTTGTAAGGGGAAGAAAATTAATAAATAAGAAAAGGAAAATGAAAAAGGGATGCAACACAGGGACTTCCCAGGAGGTCACCCATCCTAGTACTACTCCTGCCCAAGCACGCTTAACTGCGGAGTTCTGATGGGATCCGGTGCTTTAGTGCTGGTATGATCGCATCCGATAGTTTAGGAGCGATGGCGGTACTTAAGGGCGAAACTGACATAGCATATTTTTTATATTGAAATTAAATATATCATTAGATAAAATGAAAAAATGAAAAAAAAAAAAAAAACTAGATAGACGATGGCCAAAAAAATCCAGAATAATTGATCTAAATTATTTTCCTCGGTTTTTCGATATTTTGTAAGGGGAAGAAAATTAATAAATAAGAAAAGGAAAATGAAAAAGGGATGCAACACAGGGACTTCCCAGGAGGTCACCCATCCTAGTACTACTCCTGCCCAAGCACGCTTAACTGCGGAGTTCTGATGGGATCCGGTGCTTTAGTGCTGGTATGATCGCATCCGATAGTTTAGGAGCGATGGCGGTACTTAAGGGCGAAACTGACATAGCATATTTTTTATATTGAAATTAAATATATCATTAGATAAAATGAAAAAATGAAAAAAAAAAAAAATAATAGATAGACGGTGGCTAAAAAAATCCAGAATAATTGATCTAAATTATTTTCCTCGGTTTTTCGATATTTTGTAAGGGGAAGAAAATTAATAAATAAGAAAAGGAAAATGAAAAAGGGATGCAACACAGAGACTTCCCAGGAGGTCACCCATCCTAGTACTACTCCTGCCCAAGCACGCTTAACTGCGGAGTTCTGATGGGATCCGGTGCTTTAGTGCTGGTATGATCGCATCCGATAGTTTAGGAGCGATGGCGCTACTTAAGGGCGAAACTGACATAGCATATTTTTTATATTGAAATTAAATATATCATTAGATAAAATGAAAAAATGAAAAAAAAAAAAAAAAAATAGATAGACGGTGGTCAAAAAAATCCAGAATAATTGATCTAAATTATTTTCCTCGGTTTTTCGATATTTTGTAAGGGGAAGAAAATTAATAAATAAGAAAAGGAAAATGAAAAAGGGATGCAACACAGGGACTTCCCAGGAGGTCACCCATCCTAGTACTACTCCTGCCCAAGCACGCTTAACTGCGGAGTTCTGATGGGATCCGGTGCTTTAGTGCTGGTATGATCGCATCCAATAGTTTAGGAGCGATGGCGGTACTTAAGGGCGAAACTGACATAGCATATTTTTTATATTGAAATTAAATATATCATTAGATAAAATGAAAAAATGAAAAAAAAAAAAAATTATAGATAGACGGTGGCTAAAAAAATCCAGAATAATTGATCTAAATTATTTTCCTCGGTTTTTCGATATTTTGTAAGGGGAAGAAAATTAATAAATAAGAAAAGGAAAATGAAAAAGGGATGCAACACAGGGACTTCCCAGGAGGTCACCCATCCTAGTACTACTCCTGCCCAAGCACGCTCCACTGCGGAGTTCTGATGGGATCCGGTGCTTTAGTGCTGGTATGATCGCATCCGATAGTTTAGGAGCGATGGCGGTACTTAAGGGCGAAACTGACATAGCATATTTTTTATATTGAAATTAAATATATCATTAGATAAAATGAAAAAATGAAAAAAAAAAAAAATAGATAGACGGTGGCCAAAAAAATCCAGAATAATTGATCTAAATTATTTTCCTCGGTTTTTCGATATTTTGTAAGGGGAAGAAAATTAATAAATAAGAAAAGGAAAATGAAAAAGGGATGCAACACAGGTCACCCATCCTAGTACTACTCCTGCCCAAGCACGCTTAACTGCGGAGTTCTGATGGGATCCGGTGCTTTAGTGCTGGTATGATCGCATCCGATAGTTTAGGAGCGATGGCGGTACTTAAGGGCGAAACTGACATAACATATTTTTTATATTGAAATTAAATATATCATTAGATAAAATGAAAAAATGAAAAAAAAAAAAAATAGATAGACGGTGGCCAAAAAAATCCAGAATAATTGATCTAAATTATTTTCCTCGGTTTTTCGATATTTTGTAAGGGTAAGAAAATTAATAAATAAGAAAAGGAAAATGAAAAAGGGATGCAACACAGGGACTTCCCAGGAGGTCACCCATCCTAGTACTACTCCTGCCCAAGCACGCTTAACTGCGGAGTTCTGATGGGATCCGGTGCTTTAGTGCTGGTATGATCGCATCCGATAGTTTAGGAGCGATGGCGGTACTTAAGGCGAAACTGACATAGCATATTTTTTATATTGAAATAAATATATCATTAGATAAAATGAAAAAATGAAAAAAAAAAAAAAAATAGATAGACGGTGGCCAAAAAAATCCAGAATAATTGATCTAAATTATTTTTCTCGGTTTTTCGATATTTTGTAAGGGGAAGAAAATTAATAAATAAGAAAAGGAAAATGAAAAAGGGATGCAACACAGGGACTTCCCAGGAGGTCACCCATCCTAGTACTACTCCTGCCCAAGCACGCTTAACCGCGGAGTTCTGATGGGATCCGGTGCTTTAGTGCTGGTATGATCGCATCCGATAGTTTAGGAGCGATGGCGGTACTTAAGGGCGAAACTGCCATAGCATATTTTTTATATTGAAATTAAATATATCATTAGATAAAATGAAAAAATGAAAAAAAAAAAATAGATAGACGGTGGCCAAAAAAATCCAGAATAATTGATCTAAATTATTTTCCTCGGTTTTTCGATATTTTGTAAGGGGAAGAAAATTAATAAATAAGAAAAGGAAAATGAAAAAGGGATGCAACACAGGGACTTCCCAGGAGGTCACCCATCCTAGTACTACTCCTGCCCAAGCACGCTTAACTGCGGAGTTCTGATGGGATCCGGTGCTTTAGTGCTGGTATGATCGCATCCGATAGTTTAAGAGCGATGGCGGTACTGAAGGGCGAAACTGACATAGCATATTTTTTATATTGAAATTAAATATATCATTAGATAAAATGAAAAAATGAAAAAAAAAAAATAGATAGACGGTGGCCAAAAAAATCCAGAATAATTGATCTAAATTATTTTCCTCGGTTTTTCGATATTTTGTAAGGGGAAGAAAATTAATAAATAAGAAAAGGAAAATGAAAAAGGGATGCAACACAGGGACTTCCCAGGAGGTCACCCATCCTAGTACTACTCCTGCCCAAGCACGCTTAACTGCGGAGTTCTGATGGGATCCGGTGCTTTAGTGCTGGTATGATCGCATCCGATAGTTTAGGAGCGATGGCGGTACTTAAGGGCGAAACTGACATAGCATATTTTTTATATTGAAATTAAATATATCATTAGATAAAATGAAAAAATGAAAAAAAAAAAAAATAGATAGACGGTGGCCAAAAAAATCCAGAATAATTGATCTAAATTATTTTCCTCGGTTTTTCGATATTTTGTAAGGGGAAGAAAATTAATAAATAAGAAAAGGAAAATGAAAAAGGAATGCAACACAGGGACTTCCCAGGAGGTCACCCATCCTAGTACTACTCCTACCCAAGCACGCTTAACTGCGGAGTTCTGATGGGATCCGGTGCTTTAGTGCTGGTATGATCGCATCCGATAGTTTAGGAGCGATGGCGGTACTAAAGGGCGAAACTGACATAGCATATTTTTTATATTGAAATTAAATATATCATTAGATAAAATGAAAAAATGAAAAAAAAAAAAATAGATAGACGGTGGCCAAAAAAATCCAGAATAATTGATCTAAATTATTTTCCTCGGTTTTTCGATATTTTGTAAGGGGAAGAAAATTAATAAATAAGAAAAGGAAAATGAAAAAGGGATGCAACACAGGGACTTCCCAGGAGGTCACCCATCCTAGTACTACTCCTGCCCAAGCACGCTTAACTGCGGAGTTCTGATGGGATCCGGTGCTTTAGTGCTGGTATGATCGCATCCGATAGTTTAGGAGCGATGGCGGTACTTAAGGGCGAAACTGACATAGCATATTTTTTATATTGAAATTAAATATATCATTGGATAAAATGAAAAAATGAAAAAAAAAAAAAAATAGATAGACGGTGGCCAAAAAAATCCAGAATAATTGATCTAAATTATTTTCCTCGGTTTTTCGATATTTTGTAAGGGGAAGAAAATTAATAAATAAGAAAAGGAAAATGAAAAAGGGATGCAACACAGGGACTTCCCAGGAGGTCACCCATCCTAGTACTACTCCTGCCCAAGAACGCTTAACTGCGGAGTTCTGATGGGATCCGGTGCTTTAGTTCTGGTATGATCGCATCAGATAGTTTAGCAGCGATGGCGGTACTTAAGGGCGAAACTGACATAGCATATTTTTTATATTGAAATTAAATATATCATTAGATAAAATGAAAAAATGAAAAAAAAAAATAGATAGACGGTGGCCAAAAAAATCCAGTATAATTGATCTAAATTATTTTCCTCGGTTTTTCGATATTTTGTAAGGGGAAGAAAATTAATAAATACGAAAAGGAAAATGAAAAAGGGATGCAACACAGGGACTTCCCAGGAGGTCACCCATCCTAGTACTACTCCTGCCCAAGCACGCTTAACTGCGGAGTTCTGATGGGATCCGGTGCTTTAGTGCTGGTATGATCGCATCCGATAGTTTAGGAGCGATGGCGGTACTTAAGGGCGAAACTGACATAGCATATTTTTTATATTGAAATTAAATATAACATTAGATAAAATGAAAAAATGAAAAAAAAAAAAATAGATAGACGGTGGCCAAAAAAATCCAGAATAATTGATCTAAATTATTTTCGTCGGTTTTTCGATATTTTGTAAGGGGAAGAAAATTAATAAATAAGAAAAGGAAAATGAAAAAGGGATGCAACACAGGGACTTCCCAGGAGGTCACCCATCCTAGTACTACTCCTGCCCAAGCACGCTTAACTGCGGAGTTCTGATGGGATCCGGTGCTTTAGTGCTGGTATGATCGCATCCGATAGTTTAGAAGCGATGGCGGTACTTAAGGGCGAAACTGACATAGCATATTTTTTATATTGAAATTAAATATATCATTAGATAAAATGAAAAAATGAAAAAAAAAAAAAAATAGATAGACGGTGGCCAAAAAAATCCAGAATAATTGATCTAAATTATTTTCCTCGGTTTTTCGATATTTTGTAAGGGGAAGAAAATTAATAAATAAGAAAAGGAAAATGAAAAAGGGATGCAACACAGGGACTTCCCAGGAGGTCACCAATCCTAGTACTACTCCTGCCCAAGCACGCTTAACTGCGGAGTTCTGATGGGATCCGATGCTTTAGTGCTGGTATGATCGCATCCGATAGTTTAGGAGCGATGGCGGTACTTAAGGTCGAAACTGACATAGCATATTTTTTATATTGAAATTAAATATATCATTAGATAAAATGAAAAAATGAAAAAAAAAAAAAATAGATAGACGGTGGCCAAAAAAATCCAGAATAATTGATCTAAATTATTTTCCTCGGTTTTTCGATATTTTGTAAGGGGAAGAAAATTAATAAATAAGAAAAGGAAAATGAAAAAGGGATGCAACACAGGGACTTCCCAGGAGGTCACCCATCCTAGTACTACTCCTGCCCAAGCACGCTTAACTGCGGAGTTCTGATGGGATCCGGTGCTTTAGTTCTAGTATGATCGCATCCGATAGTTTAGAAGCGATGGCGGTACTTAAGGGCGAAACTGACATAGCATATTTTTTATATTGAAATTAAATATATCATTAGATAAAATGAAAAAATGAAAAAAAAAAAAAAAGATAGACGGTGGCCAAAAAAATCCAGAATAATTGATCTAAATTATTTTCCTCGATTTTTCGATATTTTGTAAGGGGAAGAAAATTAATAAATAAGAAAAGGAAAATGAAAAAGGGATGCAACACAGGGACTTCCCAGGAGGTCACCCATCCTAGTACTACTCCTGCCCAAGCACGCTTAACTGCGGAGTTCTGATGGGATCCGGTGCTTTAGTGCTGGTATGATCGCATCAGATAGTTTAGGAGCGATGGCGGTACTTAAGGGCGAAACTGACATAGCATATTTTTTATATTGAAATTAAATATATCATTAGATAAAATGAAAAAATGAAAAAAAAAAAAAAATAGATAGACGGTGGCCAAAAAAATCCAGAATAATTGATCTAAATTATTTTCCTCGGTTTTTCGATATTTTGTAAGGGGAAGAAAATTAATAAATAAGAAAAGGAAAATGAAAAAGGCATGCAACACAGGGACATCCCAGGAGGTCACCCATCCTAGTACTACTCCTGCCCAAGCACGCTTAACTGCGGAGTTCTGATGGGATCCGGTGCTTTTGTGCTGGTATGATCGCATCCGATAGTTTAGGAGCGATGGCGGTACTTAAGGGCGAAACTGACATAGCATATTTTTTATATTGAAATTAAATATATCATTAGATAAAATGAAAAAATGAAAAAAAAAAAAAATAGATAGACGGTGGCCAAAAAAATCCAGAATAATTGATCTAAATTATTTTCCTCGGTTTTTCGATATTTTGTTAGGGGAAGAAAATTAATAAATAAGAAAAGGAAAATGAAAAAGGATGCAACACAGGGACTTCCCAGGAGGTCACCCATCCTAGTACTACTCCTGCCCAAGCACGCTTAACTGCGGAGTTCTGATGGGATCCGGTGCTTTAGTGCTGGTATGATCGCATCCGATAGTTTAGGAGCGATGGCGGTACTTAAGGGCGAAACTGACATAGCATATTTTTTATATTGAAATTAAATATATCATTAGATAAAATGAAAAAATGAAAAAAAAAAAATAGATAGACGGTGGCCAAAAAAATCCAGAATAATTGATCTAAATTATTTTCCTCGGTTTTTCGATATTTTGTAAGGGGAAGAAAATTAATAAATAAGAAAAGGAAAATGAAAAAGGAATGCAACACAGGGACTTCCCTAGTACAACTCCTGCCCAAGCACGCTTAACTGCGGAGTTCTGATGGGATCCGGTGCTTTAGTGCTGGTATGATCGCATCCGATAGTTTAGGAGCGATGGCGGTACTTAAGGGCGAAACTGACATAGCATATTTTTTATATTGAAATTAAATATATCATTAGATAAAATGAAAAAATGAAAAAAAAAAAAATAGATAGACGGTGGCCAAAAAAATCCAGAATAATTGATCTAAATTATTTTCCTCGGTTTTTCGATATTTTGTAAGGGGAAGAAAATTAATAAATAAGAAAAGGAAAATGAAAAAGGATGCAACACAGGGACTTCCCAGGAGGTCACCCATCCTAGTACTACTCCTGCCCAAGCACGCTTAACTGCGGAGTTCTGATGGGATCCGGTGCTTTAGTGCTGGTATGATCGCATTCGATAGTTTAGGAGCGATGGCGGTACTTAAGGGCGAAACTGACATAGCATATTTTTTATATTGAAATTAAATATATCATTAGATAAAATGAAAAAATGAAAAAAAAAAAAAATAGATAGACGGTGGCCAAAAAAATCCAGAATAATTGATCTAAATTATTTTCCTCGGTTTTTCGATATTTTGTAAGGGGAAGAAAATTAATAAATAAGAAAAGGAAAATGAAAAAGGGATGCAACACAGGGACTTCCCAGGAGGTCACCCATCCTAGTACTACTCCTGCCCAAGCACGCTTAACTGCGGAGTTCTGATGGGATCCGGTGCTTTAGTGCTGGTATGATCGCATCCGATAGTTTCGGAGCGATGGCGGTACTTAAGGGCGAAACTGACATAGCATATTTTTTATATTGAAATTAAATATATCATTAGATAAAATGAAAAAATGAAAAAAAAAAAAAAATAGATAGACGGTGGCCAAAAAAATCCAGAATAATTGATCTAAATTATTTTCCTCGGTTTTTCGATATTTTGTAAGGGTAAGAAAATTAATAAATAATAAAAGGAAAATGAAAAAGGGATGCAACACAGGGACTTCCCAGGAGGTCACCCATCCTACTACTACTCCTGCCCAAGCACGCTTAACTGCGGAGTTCTGATGGGATCCGGTGCTTTAGTGCTGGTACGATCGCATTCGATAGTTTAGGTGCGATGGCGGTACTTAAGGGCGAAACTGACATAGCATATTTTTTATATTGAAATTAAATATATCATTAGATAAAATGAAAAAATGAAAAAAAAAAAATAGATAGACGGTGGCCAAAAAAATCCAGAATAATTGATCTAAATTATTTTCCTCGGTTTTTCGATATTTTGTAAGGGGAAGAAAATTAATAAATAAGAAAAGGAAAATGAAAAAGGGATGCAACACAGGGACTTCCCAGGAGGTCACCCATCCTAGTACTACTCCTGCCCAAGCACGCTTAACTGCGGAGTTCTGATGGGATCCGGTGCTTTAGTGCTGGTATGATCGCATCCGATAGTTTCGGAGCGATGGCGGTACTTAAGGGCGAAACTGACATAGCATATTTTTTATATTGAAATTAAATATATCATTAGATAAAATGAAAAAATGAAAAAAAAAAAAAAATAGATAGACGGTGGCCAAAAAAATCCAGAATAATTGATCTAAATTATTTTCCTCGGTTTTTCGATATTTTGTAAGGGTAAGAAAATTAATAAATAATAAAAGGAAAATGAAAAAGGGATGCAACACAGGGACTTCCCAGGAGGTCACCCATCCTACTACTACTCCTGCCCAAGCACGCTTAACTGCGGAGTTCTGATGGGATCCGGTGCTTTAGTGCTGGTACGATCGCATTCGATAGTTTAGGTGCGATGGCGGTACTTAAGGGCGAAACTGACATAGCATATTTTTTATATTGAAATTAAATATATCATTAGATAAAATGAAAAAATGAAAAAAAAAAAATAGATAAACGGTGGCCAAAAAAATCCAGAATAATTGATCTAAATCATTTTCCTCGGTTTTTCGATATTTTGTAAGGGGAAGAAAATTAATAAATAAGAAAAGGAAAATGAAAAAGGGATGCAACACAGGGACTTCCCAGGAGGTCACCCATCCTAGTACTACTCCTGCCCAAGCACGCTTAACTGCGGAGTTCTGATGGGATCCGGTGCTTTAGTGCTGGTATGATCGCATCCGATAGTTTCGGAGCGATGGCGGTACTTAAGGGCGAAACTGACATAGCATATTTTTTATATTGAAATTAAATATATCATTAGATAAAATGAAAAAATGAAAAAAAATAAAATAGATAGACGGTGGCCAAAAAAATCCAGAATAATTGATCTAAATTATTTTCCTCGGTTTTTCGATATTTTGTAAGGGGAAGAAAATTAATAAATAAGAAAAGGAAAATGAAAAAGGGATGCAACACAGGGACTTCCCAGGAGGTCACCCATCCTAGTACTACAACTGTCCAAGCACGCTTAACTGCGGAGTTCTGATGGGATCCGGTGCTTTAGTGCTGGTATGATCGCATCCGATAGTTTAGGAGCGATGGCGGTACTTAAGGGCGAAACTGACATAGCATATTTTTTATATTGAAATTAAATATATCATTAGATAAAATGAAAAAATGAAAAAAAAAAAATAGATAAACGGTGGCCAAAAAAATCCAGAATAATTGATCTAAATTATTTTCCTCGGTTTTTCGATATTTTGTAAGGGGAAGAAAATTAATAAATAAGAAAAGGAAAATGAAAAAGGGATGCAACACAGGGACTTCCCAGGAGGTCACCCATCCTAGTACTACTCCTGCCCAAGCACGCTTAACTGCGGAGTTCTGATGGGATCCGGTGCTTTAGTGCTAGTATGATCGCATCCGATAGTTTAGGAGCGATGGCGGTACTTAAGGGCGAAACTGACATAGCATATTTTTTATATTGAAATTAAATATATCATTAGATAAAATGAAAAAATGAAAAAAAAAAAAATAGATAGACGGTGGCAAAAAAAATCCAGAATAATTGATCTAAATTATTTTCCTCGGTTTTTCGATATTCTGTAAGGGGAAGAAAATTAATAAATAAGAAAAGGAAAATGAAAAAGGGATGCAACACAGGGACTTCCCAGGAGGTCACCCATTCTGATGGGATCCGGTGCTTTAGTGCTGGTATGATCGCATCCGATAGTTTAGGAGCGATGGCGGTACTTAAGGGCGAAACTGACATAGCATATTTTTTATATTGAAATTAAATATATAATTAGATAAAATGAAAAAATTTAAAAAAAAAAAAATAGATAGACGGTGGCCAAAAAAATCCAGAATAATTGATCTAAATTATTTTCCTCGGTTTTTCGATATTTTGTAAGGGGAAGAAAATTAATAAATAATAAAAGGAAAATGAAAAAAGGATGCAACACAGGGACTTCCCAGGAGGTCACCCATCCTAGTACTACTCCTGCCCAAGCACGCTTAACTGCGGAGTTCTGATGGGATCCGGTGCTTTAGTGCTGGTATGATCGCATCCGATAGTTTAGGAGCGATGGCGGTACTTAAGGGCGAAACTGACATAGCATATTTTTTATATTGAAATTAAATATATCATTAGATAAAATGAAAAAATGAAAAAAAAAAAATAGATAGACGGTGGCAAAAAAAATCCAGAATAATTGATCTAAATTATTTTCCTCGGTTTTTCGATATTTTGTAACGGGAAGAAAATTAATAAATAAGAAAAGGAAAATGAAAAAGGATGCAACACAGGGACTTCCCAGGAGGTCACCCATCCTAGTACTACTCCTGCCCAAGCACGCTTAACTGCGGAGTTCTGATGGGATCCGGTGCTTTAGTGCTGGTATGATCGCATCCGATAGTTTAGGAGCGATGGCGGTACTTAAGGGCGAAACTGACATAGCATATTTTTTATATTGAAATTAAATATATCATTAGATAAAATGAAAAAATGAAAAAAAAAAAATAGATAGACGGTGGCCAAAAAAATCCAGAATAATTGATCTAAATTATTTTCCTCGGTTTTTCGATATTTTGTAAGGGGAAGAAAATTAATAATGTAACATTTTTAGAAAAAATAAAAATGTTTTACCAAAAATAAAACTAGTATAAAAATATATATTGTTACATATAGCAACAAAATAAATAAATAAATCATAAATTGAGGAAAAAGATTAATACTAAAAGAAATAAAATTTAGACAACAGTAAAATTAAATCGAAATTGAGGAATTTTATTTTATGTAGCATTTATAATAGTTATATAATTTTTTTAGCAAGAATCAAAAGCTTAGGTTATATTAAACTATAATATTAGATTAATTAGATTTTTAATGAAAATAATTATGATTAATAAACTATATGAGTTGCAGCATCCTCAATTTAATCAAACAAAGCTATTCATCAAGTTAATACATAGTAATTAGCAAATGAAATGATTAATGATACAATAAAATAATGAAATAAATTATAAACACCAATTCTTTTATATGGCAGCACCGAAAGCTACAGTATTTTCGCCACAGAAAATCCCAAATGCACAAATTAGGATAAAGTTTATTTCTCTCTCTTTCTCCCTCTTACTCCCTCGTTCTCATCCGATACCCCTCTTCTTCTCTCTCTCGTTCCATCCGAAGCCCCCTGTTCCTCCCTCTCTCTTGTCCGAGAAAAAAAAAAAGGTGTAGAAAAAAAAAAATTAGAAATCCAAGTGAGGGTTGATCTCTCCATCCGGTTTCGTTCTCCTTTCCCTTGTGCTTTTGGCCGGAAATTGGGAATCGAAAAAAAAAAAAAAAAAAAATCGATTGGAGGTTTGGTGTAGGCTTGGATTGAGGTAGTGAGAAGAGATTTGAGTGAGAATTTAAGAAGAAAATCGAGGTATATTTTCCTTTGTTCATCAATTCGGGTTTTACCCTTTTGTAATTTTTGGGATGAACCAAATGAGACTTAAACCGTGATTTGAGTTGATGAGAGTTTAATATGAGCTTGGAAATGGAACATATTTGTTAATTGTTACGATAATTAGTTGATTTTGTTGTTAATCCGGTTGATTTTGGTTGTGAGCCGAGAATTTAAGTTCGGGCTTGATTTTTGGACTAAATAAATGAGGAAATTGAAGTGTGTTTGTGATTAATCCGTGAATATAACCTATTTGAGTTGTTAGTGAGGTGGGTATAGATCTTGTACCAACCTCAGTTGAGGCTAACTCGCCTCTGGTACCAACTGGTACGGGTTTAGAGATGACAGGGACTGATCTGCTAGATAATTTGTTACTTGAGGACCTATGCGTAAATTAAAAAGGACTTATTTGTGAAGAAAAAGGACTTATGTGTGAAAGAAAGGATCTATTCATAAAGAATAAAGGACTGATATATGAAATAAAAGGATTCAGGGTTCTCTTTAGAAAAATGTATGGGATTGTGGGTCGGATTTATTTTTTTGGCTGGCGGGTTCTGTCGGCTGGTTCGGACCCGTTAAGTTGGGTTCAGGTCAACTGGACCAGGTTGACCTGGTCCAGCCAACTCGTGAGGAATGTGGGCTCTGTTGATTTTGGGCTTTGGCGGAAAGGAAAAGAAAAAAAAAAAAATTAATTCATGGGCTTGTTTAGTTGGCCCAGTGTCAAACTTATTGTTGGGTTGTTATTTCGGCTCAGATTTGGAAATTTAATATAATCCATTTGGATTTGGACTTAATATTGAATAATTAACAAAACTTAATTAATGATTAAGTTAATTATATTGTGGGCTTAATAAAATAATTAATTAAAGGAAAAGCCACTTAACCGTCGGGTATTCCTTTAGTTAATCGCGGCTTTCGGGAAATGATGAGTATAGTCCGAGTGAATCTAGAACAGATACAAATCACCGACTTTCTGATCCCAACAAATAAAATCAAATAATTTTCAGATTTTCGAATTTGTTTTATGATTTTCTGATTTCGAATTTCTGATTTTTTTTTCAACTAATATTGATTCGATGATTTAAATCCTTATAAAATAAAAATTAACTTTAAATATTAAAGAGATTGTTTGAATATAAATAAAAGAATTAAATTATACATAATAAAAAAAAATAGTATTAAGAATAATATTATAAAAAAATAAATAATCCAATTAATTAAATAATTAACAATGAGAAAAGAAGTAAACTAAAATAATTTTCAGATCTTTAAATTTTTTTTTATGATCTTTATAATTTTCCGAATTCTTGATCTTTGACTTTCAGATTTGTAATTTATATTTAATTAATTAAATAAACCACTTAACAAATATAATAGATTAATAATAAAGAAAGTATTTAAAATAATTATATAAATGTAAATAAATTAATTAATAAAGGCTTAACAAAGATTATATTAAAAGTAATATTAAACATAAAATAACTAGATAATTTAATTAAGAAATAAATAAAATAATTTAATTAAATAAAATAAACTAAGTTAAAAATAAGAGAGAAATAATATAATATCAAATAATAAGAATTAAATTTACTGAAAACACAAGCAATTACTATATTAAATAATGAATAGCAGTCAGTCTAGTACCGTAAGCCGGGCTTTTTAGGTTTAAGTTTCCAGTCAGGTCAAGTCTAGTACTGTTTGGTCAAATCTTAATAATTTTTGACCTATCTTACAGGCAACTGGACGGAGACCGATCTTAATCAAACGACAGGTGCGGATACGTGGATTTTTATAGAAATCCGGTCCTGGTAACTTTAAATTTATGCATGACATGTTGTGAATTTCGTTGAATGCATTATACAATGATCATGTAGATTTAGGAACAGACATTACAACTCAAAATCTCATGTTGAAAAGATCTCCTTTGTTAAAATGGTTATAACAGACAGGCAAGTTTGCATATTTATTTGTTATGAATGAGCTAAGTTGTGCCAGCTCATCTTAATCTTGCCTGATGATTTGGAATTGTGAATGAGCATGAATGATATTGTGTGGCAATTGAAAATGATATGGTAATTATGTTCCGAAATGATAATCAAAGCCACTCTCCGGAGTCGGTAGGCCACCGGCTTCGGCCAGTTCGATAGTACTATACGGATATGGAATCCCTTCCGCTTGTCAGGGCCCGGGATTTTTAAATCTCTACCGCCTGCCCTGTCTGGGGAAGATCTCTCTCCGCCTGCTCATACTAGTTGAGTTGGGAGATCTGAGTGTGTTGTTGATATCATACTGAGATAAATTGATTGACTTGTGTGATATTCTCTTGTGATATGAAATTCCCTACTGTGCCTTGGGAACGGGAGACGTCCCTGCTGTACCCATGTAACAAGGGAAGAAAATATTTCTCTCTTAATTTGTTTGTGTGCATATTCATGGAAAAGGGAGTACAATGGAATGGTTCTTAGTTGTGGCTTATTATAAAATTGGTTGAACATTTTTCATTAACTATTTGACTAATTTAGTTATAAAATTGATTAATAAATTATTTATTCATGTTGATTATTTTGGGTGTTACTTTCGGGCTACGATTTCAACTAGAAATCCACGTCTGGAACTAAAACCCGCACTGAGAATTCTATTCTCATTCCGCATTTGTTTTGCATGTTTCCCGGTGGATGGGGGTTCCAGAGGATGCATTGCTTGCTCACGAAGACCGCATTTAGTGGGTTGCGACAGAGATCACCTTTACGTAGGAAACTAACAAGTTATATTCATTTATGGTGCTATAGAGAATACTGTAAGGTATATATATGTTGACATGTACCTTTTTACAATCGACTGTGAGTTGATATACTTTATTTTATGCTTTATTTTATTTGTACCCTTAGTTTGATAATATTTGACTATATTATCAGAAAAAAAAAAAAAACTTACTGTCATTTTTAGGTTTAGTTTTCAGGTTAAGCCTTACGAAAGTACAATTATTTGTACTTTCGTGGCGGGAGCTGTCATGTCTGGCTGCGGGATGTGACAAATAAATAAGAAAAGGAAAATGAAAAAGGGATGCAACACAGGGACTTCCCAGGAGGTCACCCATCCTAGTACTACAACTGTCCAAGCACGCTTAACTGCGGAGTTCTGATGGGATCCGGTGCTTTAGTGCTGGTATGATCGCATCCGATAGTTTAGGAGCGATGGCGGTACTTAAGGGCGAAACTGACATAGCATATTTTTTATATTGAAATTAAATATATCATTAGATAAAATGAAAAAATGAAAAAAAAAAAAATAGATAGACGGTGGTCAAAAAAATCCAGAATAATTGATCTAAATTATTTTCCTCGGTTTTTCGATATTTTGTAAGGGGAAGAAAATTAATAAATAAGAAAAGGAAAATGAAAAAGGGATGCAACACAGGGACTTCCCAGGAGGTCACCCATCCTAGTACTACTCCTGCCCAAGCACGCTTAATTGCGGAGTTCTGATGGGATCCGGTGCTTTAGTGCTGGTATGATCGCATCCGATAGTTTAGGAGCGATGGCGGTACTTAAGGGCGAAACTGACATAACATATTTTTTATATTGAAATTAAATATATCATTAGATAAAATGAAAAAATGAAAAAAAAAAAAATAGATAGACGGTGGCAAAAAAAATCCAGAATAATTGATCTAAATTATTTTCCTCGGTTTTTCGATATTTTGTAAGGGGAAGAAAATTAATAAATAAGAAAAGGAAAATGAAAAAGGGATGCAACACAAGGACTTCCCAGGAGGTCACCAATCCTAGTACTACTCCTGCCCAAGCACGCTTAACTGCGGAGTTCTGATGGGATCCGGTGCTTTAGTGCTGGTATGATCGCATCCGATAGCTTAGGAGCGATGGCGGTACTTAAGGGCGAAACTGACATAGCATATTTTTTATATTGAAATTAAATATATAATTAGATAAAATGAAAAAATTAAAAAAAAAAAAAATAGATAGACGGTGGCCAAAAAAATCCAGAATAATTGATCTAAATTATTTTCCTCGGTTTTTCGATATTTTGTAAGGGGAAGAAAATTAATAAATAATAAAAGGAAAATGAAAAAGGGATGCAACACAGGGACTTCCCAGGAGGTCACCCATCCTAGTACTACTCCTGCCCAAGCACGCTTAACTGCGGAGTTCTGATGGGATCCGGTGCTTTAGTGCTGGTATGATCGCATCCGATAGTTTAGGAGCGATGGCGGTACTTAAGGGCGAAACTGACATAGCATATTTTTTATATTGAAATTAAATATATCATTAGATAAAATGAAAAAATGAAAAAAAAAAAAAATAGATAGACGGTGGCAAAAAAAATCCAGAATAATTGATCTAAATTATTTTCCTCGGTTTTTCGATATTTTGTAAGGGGAAGAAAATTAATAAATAAGAAAAGGAAAATGAAAAAGGAATGCAACACAGGGACTTCCCAGGAGGTCACCCATCCTAGTACTACTCCTGCCCAAGCACGCTTAACTGCGGAGTTCTGATGGGATACGGTGCTTTAGTGCTGGTATGATCGCATCCGATAGTTTAGGAGCGATGGCGGTACTTAAGGGCGAAACTGACATAGCATATTTTTTATATTGAAATTAAATATATCATTAGATAAAATGAAAAAATGAAAAAAAAAAAATAGATAGACGGTGGCCAAAAAAATCCAGAATAATTGATCTAAATTATTTTCCTCGGTTTTTCGATATTTTGTAAGGGGAAGAAAATTAATAAATAAGAAAAGGAAAATGAAAAAGGGATGCAACACAGGGACTACCCAGGAGGTCACCCATCCTAGTACTACTCCTGCCCAAGCACGCTTAACTGCGGAGTTCTGATGGGATCCGGTGATTTAGTGCTGGTATTATCGCATCCGATAGTTTAGGAGCGATGGCGGTACTTAAGGGCGAAACTGACATAGCATATTTTTTATATTGAAATTAAATATATCATTAGATAAAATGAAAAAATGAAAAAAAAAAAAATAGATAGACGGTGGCCAAAAAAATCCAGAATAATTGATCTAAATTATTTTCCTCGGTTTTTCGATATTTTGTAAGGGGAAGAAAATTAATAAATAAGAAAAGGAAAATGAAAAAGGGATGCAACACAGGGACTGCCCAGGAGGTCACCCATCCTAGTACTACTCCTGCCCAAGCACGCTTAACTCGAAAGTTCTGATGGGATCCGGTGATTTAGTGCTGGTATTATCGCATCCGATAGTTTAGGAGCGATGGCGGTACTTAAGGGCGAAACTGACATAGCATATTTTTTATATTGAAATTAAATATATCATTAGATAAAATGAAAAAATGAAAAAAAAAAAAAAAATAGATAGACGGTGGCCAAAAAAATCCAGAATAATTGATCTAAATTATTTTTCTCGATTTTTCGATATTTTGTAAGGGGAAGAAAATTAATAAATAAGAAAAGGAAAATGAAAAAGGGATGCAACACAGGGACTTCCCAGGAGGTCACCCATCCTAGTACTACTCCTGCCCAAGCACGCTTAACTGCGGAGTTCTGATGGGATCCGGTGCTTTAGTGCTGGTATGATCGCATCCGATAGTTTAGGAGCGATGGCGGTACTTAAGGGCGAAACTGACATAGCATATTTTTTATATTGAAATTAAATATATCATTAGATAAAATGAAAAAATGAAAAAAAAAAAAATAGATAGACGGTGGCCAAAAAAATCCAGAATAATTGATCTAAATTATTTTCCTCGGTTTTTCGATATTTTGTAAGGGGAAGAAAATTAATAAATAAGAAAAGGAAAATGAAAAAGGGATGCAACACAGGGACTTCCCAGGAGGTCACCCATCCTAGTACTACTCCTGCCCAAGCACGCTTAACTGCGGAGTTCTGATGGGATCCGATGCTTTAGTGCTGGTATGATCGCATCCGATAGTTTAGGAGCGATGGCGGTACTTAAGGGCGAAACTGACATAGCATATTTTTTATATTGAAATTAAATATATCATTAGATAAAATGAAAAAATGAAAAAAAAAAAATAGATAGACGGTGGCCAAAAAAATCCAGAATAATTGATCTAAATTATTTTCCTCGGTTTTTCGATATTTTGTAAGGGGAAGAAAATTAATAAATAAGAAAAGGAAAATGAAAAAGGGATGCAACACAAGGACTTCCCACGAGGTCACCCATCCTAGTACTACTCCTGTCCAAGCACGCTTAACTACGGAGTTCTGATGGGATCCGGTGCTTTAGTGCTGGTATGATCGCTTCCGATAGTTTAGGAGCGATGGCGGTACTTAAGGGCGAAACTGACATAGCATATTTTTTATATTGAAATTAAAGATATCATTAGATAAAATGAAAAAATGAAAAAAAAAAAAATAGATAGGCGGTGGCCAAAAAAATCCAGAATAATTGATCTAAATTATTTTCCTCGGTTTTTCGATATTTTGTAAGGGGAAGAAAATTAATAAATAAGAAAAGGAAAATGAAAAAGGGATGCAACACAGGGACTTCCCAGGAGGTCACCCATCCTAGTACTACTCCTGCCCAAGCACGCTTAACTGCGGAGTTCTGATGGGATCCGGTGCTTTAGTGCTGGTATGATCGCATCCGATAGTTTAGGAGCGATGGCGGTACTTAAGGGCGAAACTGACATAGCATATTTTTTATATTGAAATTAAATATATAATTAGATAAAATGAAAAAATTAAAAAAAAAAAAATAGATAGACGGTGGCCAAAAAAATCCAGAATAATTGATCTAAATTATTTTCCTCGGTTTTTCGATATTTTGTAAGGGGAAGAAAATTAATAAATAATAAAAGGAAAATGAAAAAGGGATGCAACACAGGGACTTCCCAGGAGGTCACCCATCCTAGTACTACTCCTGCCCAAGCACGCTTAACTGCGGAGTTCTGATGGGATCCGGTGCTTTAGTGCTGGTATGATCGCATCCGATAGTTTAGGAGCGATGGCGGTACTTAAGGGCGAAACTGACATAGCATATTTTTTATATTGAAATTAAATATATCATTAGATAAAATGAAAAAATTAAAAAAAAAAAATAGATAGACGGTGGCAAAAAAAATCCAGAATAATTGATCTAAATTATTTTCCTCGGTTTTTCGATATTTTGTAAGGGGAAGAAAATTAATAAATAATAAAAGGAAAATGAAAAAGGGATGCAACACAGGGACTTCCCAGGAGGTCACCCATCCTAGTACTACTCCTGCCCAAGCACGCTTAACTGCGGAGTTCTGATGTGATCCGGTGCTTTAGTGCTGGTATGATCGCATCCGATAGTTTAGGAGCGATGGCGGTACTTAAGGGCGAAACTGACATAACATATTTTTTATATTGAAATTAAATATATCATTAGATAAAATGAAAAAATGAAAAAAAAAAATAGATAGACGGTGGCAAAAAAAATCCAGAATAATTAATCTAAATTATTTTCCTCGGTTTTTCGATATTTTGTAAGGGGAAGAAAATTAATAAATAAGAAAAGGAAAATGAAAAAGGGATGCAACACAAGGACTTCCCAGGAGGTCACCCATCCTAGTACTACTCCTGCCCAAGCACGCTTAACTGCGGAGTTCTGATGGGATCCGGTGCTTTAGTGCTGGTATGATCGCATCCGATAATTTAGGAGCGATGGCGGTACTTAAGGGCGAAACTGACATAGCATATTTTTTATATTGAAATTAAATATATAATTAGATAAAATGAAAAAATTAAAAAAAAAAAAATAGATAGACGGTGGCCAAAAAAATCCAGAATAATTGATCTAAATTATTTTCCTCGGTTTTTCAATATTTTGTAAGGGGAAGAAAGTTAATAAATAATAAAAGGAAAATGAAAAAGGGATGCAACACAGGGACTTCCCAGGAGGTCACCCATCCTAGTACTACTCCTGCCCAAGCACGCTTAACTGCGGAGTTCTGATGGGATCCGGTGCTTTAGTGCTGGTATGATCGCATCCGATAGTTTAGGAGCGATGGCGGTACTTAAGGGCGAAACTGACATAGCATATTTTTTATATTGAAATTAAATATATCATTAGATAAAATGAAAAAATGAAAAAAAAAAAAATAGATAGACGGTGGCAAAAAAAATCCAGAATAATTGATCTAAATTATTTTCCTCGGTTTTTCGATATTTTGTAAGGGGAAGAAAATTAATAAATAAGAAAAGGAAAATGAAAAAGGGATGCAACACAGGGACTTCCCAGGAGGTCACCCATCCTAGTACTACTCCTGCCCAAGCACGCTTAACTGCGGAGTTCTGATGGGATACGGTGCTTTAGTGCTGGTATGATCGCATCCGATAGTTTAGGAGCGATGGCGGTACTTAAGGGCGAAACTGACATAGCATATTTTTTATATTGAAATTAAATATATCATTAGATAAAATGAAAAAATGAAAAAAAAAAAATAGATAGACGGTGGCCAAAAAAATCCAGAATAATTGATCTAAATTATTTTCCTCGGTTTTTCGATATTTTGTAAGGGGAAGAAAATTAATAAATAAGAAAAGGAAAATGAAAAAGGGATGCAACACAGGGACTACCCAGGAGGTCACCCATCCTAGTACTACTCCTGCCCAAGCACGCTTAACTGCGGAGTTCTGATGGGATCCGGTGATTTAGTGCTGGTATTATCGCATCCGATAGTTTAGGAGCGATGGCGGTACTTAAGGGCGAAACTGACATAGCATATTTTTTATATTGAAATTAAATATATCATTAGATAAAATGAAAAAATGAAAAAAAAAAAATTAGATAGACGGTGGCCAAAAAAATCCAGAATAATTGATCTAAATTATTTTCCTCGGTTTTTCGATATTTTGTAAGGGGAAGAAAATTAATAAATAAGAAAAGGAAAATGAAAAAGGGATGCAACACAGGGACTGCCCAGGAGGTCACCCATCCTAGTACTACTCCTGCCCAAGCAGGCTTAACTGCGGAGTTCTGATGGGATCCGGTGATTTAGTGCTGATATTATCGCATCCGATAGTTTAGGAGCGATGGCGGTACTTAAGGGCGAAACTGACATAGCATATTTTTTATATTGAAATTAAATATATCATTAGATAAAATGAAAAAATGAAAAAAAAAAAATAGATAGACGGTGGCCAAAAAAATCTAGAATAATTGATCTAAATTATTTTCCTCGATTTTTCGATATTTTGTAAGGGGAAGAAAATTAATAAATAAGAAAAGGAAAATGAAAAAGGGATGCAACACAGGGACTTCCCAGGAGGTCACCCATCCTAGTACTACTCCTGCCCAAGCAGGCTTAACTGCGGAGTTCTGATGGGATCCGGTGATTTAGTGCTGATATTATCGCATCCGATAGTTTAGGAGCGATGGCGGTACTTAAGGGCGAAACTGACATAGCATATTTTTTATATTGAAATTAAATATATCATTAGATAAAATGAAAAAATGAAAAAAAAAAAAAATAGATAGACGGTGGCCAAAAAAATCCAGAATAATTGATCTAAATTATTTTCCTCGATTTTTCGATATTTTGTAAGGGGAAGAAAATTAATAAATAAGAAAAGGAAAATGAAAAAGGGATGCAACACAGGGACTTCCCAGGAGGTCACCCATCCTAGTACTACTCCTGCCCAAGCACGCTTAACTGCGGAGTTCTGATGGGATCCGGTGCTTTAGTGCTGGTATGATCGCATCCGATAGTTTAGGAGCGATGGCGGTACTTAAGGGCGAAACTGACATAGCATATTTTTTATATTGAAATTAAATATATCATTAGATAAAATGAAAAAATGAAAAAAAAAAAAATAGATAGACGGTGGCCAAAAAAATCCAGAATAATTGATCTAAATTATTTTCCTCGGTTTTCCGATATTTTGTAAGGGGAAGAAAATTAATAAATAAGAAAAGGAAAATGAAAAAGGGATGCAACACAGGGACTTCCCAAGAGGTCACCCATCCTAGTACTACTCCTGCCCAAGCACGCTTAACTGCGGAGTTCTGATGGGATCCGATGCTTTAGTGCTGGTATGATCGCATCCGATAGTTTAGGAGCGATGGCGGTACTTAAGGGCGAAACTGACATAGCATATTTTTTATATTGAAATTAAATATATCATTAGATAAAATGAAAAAATGAAAAAAAAAAAATAGATAGACGGTGGCCAAAAAAATCCAGAATAATTGATCTAAATTATTTTCCTCGGTTTTTCGATATTTTGTAAGGGGAAGAAAATTAATAAATAAGAAAAGGAAAATGAAAAAGGGATGCAACACAAGGACTTCCCAGGAGGTCACCCATCCTAGTACTACTCCTGCCCAAGCACGCTTAACTGCGGAGTTCTGATGGGATCCGGTGCTTTAGTGCTGGTATGATCGCATCCGATAGTTTAGGAGCGATGGCGGTACTTAAGGGCGAAACTGACATAGCATATTTTTTATATTGAAATTAAATATATCATTAGATAAAATGAAAAAATGAAAAAAAAAAATAGATAGACGGTGGCCAAAAAAATCCAGAAGAATTGATCTAAATTATTTTCCTCGGTTTTTCGATATTTTGTAAGGGGAAGAAAATTAATAAATAAGAAAAGGAAAATGAAAAAGGGATGCAACACAGGGACTTCCCAAGAGGTCACCCATCCGAGTACTACTCCTGTCCAAGCACGCTTAACTGCGTTGTTCTGATAGGATCCGGTGCTTTAGTGCTGGTATGATCGCATCCGGTAGTTTAGGAGCGATGGCGGTACTTAAGGGCGAAACTTACATAGCATATTTTTTATATTGAAATTAAATATATCATTAGATAAAATGAAAAAATGAAAAAAAAAATAGATGGACGGTGGCCAAAAAAATCCAGAATAATTGATCTAAATTATTTTCCTCGGTTTTTTCGATATTTTGTAAGGGGAAGAAAATTAATAAATAAGAAAAGGAAAATGAAAAAGGGATGCAACACAGGGACTTCCCAGGAGGTCACCCATCCTAGTACTACTCCTGCCCAAGCACGCTTAACTACGGAGTTCTGATGGGATCCGGTGCTTTAGTGCTGGTATGATCGCATCCGATAGTTTAGGAGCGATGGCGGTACTTAAGGGCGAAACTGACATAGCATATTTTTTATATTTAAATTAAATATATCGTTAGATAAAATGAAAAAATGAAAAAAAAAATAGATGGACGGTGGCCAAAAAAATCCAGAATAATTGATCTAAATTATTTTCCTCGGTTTTTTCGATATTTTGTAAGGGGAAGAAAATTAAAAAATAAGAAAAGGAAAATGAAAAAGGATGCAACACAGGGACTTCCCAGGAGGTCACCCATCCTAGTACTACTCCTGTCCAAGCACGCTTAACTGCGGAGTTCTGATGGGATCCGGTGCTTCAGTGCTGGTATGATCGCATCCGATAGTTTAGGAGCGATGGCGGTATTTAAGGGCGAAACTGACATAGCTAGGATTAGCGCAGACTCAACTTTTTTGTTATTTTAAATGTTACTTTGTGTAGGGAACTTATCCTGACTAAGGCTTCTCAATCCCACTTCCGTTTAAGGCCATGTTTGTTAGAAAGTGTTTAATCTCAATTTTAATGCTACCAATTAGCATTAAATAAATATCAAATAACATAGATCTAGGCTTAAAGCCAATCGCATGCATTTCATGAGAAAAAGGTAGGAGATTTATCTCTCTCTTTGTATAGCAACAAAGAGGCTCGATTCCTTTCACTTGGAGTCGATGGGGTGCGCGCTCCACCACCTCCACCACCAACGGTTGACTTTAGCCCACCAAGGATCTAACCATAAGCTCATAGAGAATGCTAGTTCTCTTGAGTTTCTTGCTAATCAATTCATCTTGCTTCTTCTACCTTTAACTAATTTATGGAGAGGAAGAGAGGTGGAATGTTCAACACATGAGCTAGAAGGGAGAAGAGACCCCTTAGGGTGGCGGCTAGGATAGAGGAAGAGGGAGAAATGGAGACAGCTAGGGTTTTTCCAATAGGAGACCCCTTTATATAGCCTACAACTCTCATCATTCTTTTCAACTATTTACAAGTTTGCCACTAGGGCTCCTAGCTGAAATTAAAGGGGCTTTATTGGGCTATTTCAAATGTGCAATGGCCCAATAAATTATCCTTTTAATTGTCTTTTCATTCTTTCTTAAATCAGGCCTTTAATTAACCAATTAAGTAGAAACCCAATTAGCTCAAACTAATTAAAGTAAGTTGAACATAATTAATTATTAACTCATTAATAATTAATTTAGGATTAGCAAATGCATTAAATTGTTTCCATATGATCCTTTTGATTTAATTAATTATAACGGTTCATAACATTATATAATTAATTAATCAACTTATCATATTTCACAATACTAACTGTTGCGAATAAACAATTAATGCACAGTGTGGTTAGAATCCTATTTGTGCGACCCTATTTGAGGATTTATGCTATGTTGGCCATGAAAATAAATCGTTATTTATTTTCAATAATCATAAGTGGTATCTAGCAACACATTTGTTAGGAAATGCTCATATTTTAATTCTAGATTAATTACAACTAATTAATCACCATTAACAACAAGCAAATCAAGAGATCTAGTGCTAAAGCAATCAACACATCCAATCAAGTGAGAAAGTAGGAGAAATTGTACCTCTCATGAAATCGCATTCATGAGGCTCGAATCCATGGCATGGAAATCGATGGGGTGCACTCCGCGCCTTCTTCTCCTTCCTCTAATCCACCAAGAAGCTTCACCACCTCTCAAGAGCTTGTGCTAGCAAGCTTTTAGAGCAACCAACACTTAATCACAATTAACACCTTAATTATGTGGCTAATCCCAACACATGGGCCCTAACAAACAAAGGATGAGAGCTCCTCTAATGGAGATTTCGAAAATCTCCAAAGGAGGAGATAGGTGGCGGCTAGGAGAAGAGGGAAGAGAGGAGAGAGAAAGTTGGATGAGAGGCCACCCCTTGGGGTCTATTTATAGAGCTCTCATTCCTCTTCCAAACTTCAAACAAATTACAAGCATGCCACCATGCCCTAGGCGCCACCTATATGGGCTTTTAGCCCAATTTACCAAATGGCAAATTCATCTCTCATTAGCTCATTAATTCTATTAACTAATGGGCCTTTTAATTATTTGTTAATTGGGCTTAATTAGACTTAGCTATTTAAAGCCTATATATTCAATATAATTCTAACAATTATATTAAATGTAGTTGAGACTATTAATTATCAAATTGATGATAATTAATAATAGGTTGGTTTATGCATTAATTTATTCTAACATGATCTCCTTGATATAATTAATTATAACGGTTCATAACGGTATATAATTAATTAATCAACCCATCATGTTTTGTATTCTCCAATACAAATAAATAATACACGTGTGGTTCAGGTTCTATTTGTGCGACCCTTTGAGGATTTATACTATGTTGGCCATGGAATTAAATCGCTTATTTAATTCCAATAATCATAAGCGGTATCTAGCAACACGTTATGATTCCCAATTCGTATAAATAGTGTACCGTTACAATATCTCAATCCTGCATAAGAAATAAAAGTATTTCTTTGTCTGATTCTTATGCCACATGATATCCTTGTATAATCCAAGATAGGAATGTGTCATTCTTGCAGATTATACATTTCTTGATCTAGAGTTGATTGTACAAGTTGGCCAAACAATCCAAACTCCATCAAGGGGCCCAAACAGATATCATCACTCATTAAGTATATTAATGAGGGACATACGGTTTTCTTGATGAACAACTTTTTCCCGCACAATTCAAGAGAACATAAATAAAGTCCTTATAGCAGCCTTTATCAGGAATCAACGTTAGACGATATTTATTGAACCTATCCTCATGTGGAAAAGCTGAGCATCTCAAACTTAGAATCAACAACATATGAAATAAACAATGACACATAACACAATCCATATGTTTATTTCATTGGGTCAAGTCCTGTACTATGTTCCAATAACATACACATATGCAATTAAGTTGGTAACTCCTTACCTATGATTTGTAGAACTTAATCATCACTTAACTTACATACTAATCTTTTATGATAATTAATGTTCCTTGTTAATTATCAAGATTATGGACGATTTAGATTTATTATTGTCATTCTAATGAATGATCCACAGAGATCTACAATTCAGATCCTCAACCTGAATGATCTGTCAATAATAAACTCTAGGAACAAATGATCAAATATCATCATTAACATAAACTAAGAAAATAAGTCATTAAATATTGACTTCTAGGACATAACTCCAACAATCTCCCACTTGGCCTAGAATCAATCAATGGTGACTTCTAGCCAGTGAAGAACTTAGAACAATGTCATATATCTATATATATACATGTCTCGAACCTCAAAAGATGTAATACACTTAAAGCAAGTTACTCATACGTCCATCACGCATGGATGCACAATTGCATCTCGTATACCGCTTAAGGTAGAGGTTAAGTTAGAGTGTTCGCTGTGTCCGCGAACCTATCCAATTTTATTTGACCCTATATACATATATACTCCTATATATGTGTTCTTGATCATCATCATGTGAGATCAAGTGACATCGTCATAGATCTTAGTTGGATCACCAATTTAATATTGGGTTCTTCAAGTTTAAGCTATGGTTCGAGATGCATAGAACCATATTAGCTTGACTGAGAACTTCACGATCCATACTACATTCTTTCATTGCTTTACAAGTTGCTATATATATATTTTTGTTTTTGGTGACGGAAACAGTTATAATATCCCATTTAGAACACCTTCTAAATTTACAACACCACATTTAAACAAAATATGTAGCTCAATTGTATTTATATCAATCTTTCGAAAACTAGCATCAATATAACAATTTATATGAGCTTTCTTTCATCCTACCAGATGAAAATTATATCATTCTTTCTCATAAGATACTCAAAGATATTCTCGATTATTGTCCAAATGTGTTTTTCTTTGTATCCAGTTGACAACTGCTTGTCATACTCCTTGGGTACAACACATAGGGGCATGTGCATAAGTATGGCGTCCGTTATGAAACTCGTAACAGAAGGATGCTCGAAATATATCGTGCACTCTTCTCGAATTGAGTTGCAACACACCGATTAGAACTCAAGTGTATGCCATACAACGTGGTTAGACATCCTTTCTGGGAGTCTATCTTTTCGTGTTACTAGAACACTTTGTCATTATATACACATTTTCTCAAACCTGACATCCATCATAATATATCTCCATAGATTTTGTTTCCTTGGATTTAGGTGATTTTTCCAAGTTCTCTATTGAGAAAACATTCTCCAATGAGATCTTGACAATATTCCTTTCTTTAATTTTATTCCCAATTAATGTCTTGTATCTTGTACAATACATGTAACATAATAATGCTCCCACTGAATATCTTGTCTATACAAGATACTTTTGACGAAGTTCAACTCCTTGACTTACTTGTCAAAATATTTATTCCAGTTTCCACAATACTTGCTTCAATCTATTAATGGATCATTGAAGCATATATATGTTTTCAACAATACAACAAATCCTTGGTTTGTGTCAAATACACAACAACTTCCTTCATTCAATCGAAGAAGGCGGTTTTGATGTATTTTTCCATATATCTATATATACGAAATATATTTATTGTTAGAATGATCTTTATTGACTTATACACAACTACAAGCGAGAAGCCGTGCTTTGTACATGGTCAACTGGTTATCGACTTACACATAGCATCAATCATGAAATTGTGCTTTGTACATAGTCGACTTGCTATCCATATCTATCTTTCCTTTTAAAGATCTAAATATTCTAGATGGATCGCTCCTTCTTGAACATCAATCAAGGTCTATACCTTGTTGTTATATATATATGGATTGCACTTAAAGATCATATAGATTCAAACCATACTTGTGGAATCGGGTCTTTCCATCGCTTCTTTATTTATCAACGGATCCTCATATATCAAGTACGAGGATGTTGTGAAGCCTATGTACCTTTCAGTTTAGGCAATTCACTCTCGTTGATCTTTGTAGAATTGGTGCTTGAGGTCAGTAAACTACTTCTACAACATCTTGTAGAGTAAGTTCTTGATCCTAATATATTGTATGAATTTCTCGAACATCATCCATTCGTGAGATGTTTGAGCACTCTTTAGAAGTGAGCGTGTTTATAAACTTCTTTCTTTCACAACTGCTTGTGAGTTAAGTTCCGCTCAACTCCCACTAAGCACCATGTATGGAGTGACAAGTTTTCTATAAATGTACTTCTTGTAGTGACGCATAAACTCCTTTAATGCTCACTTTACTCCCACTACTTCTTCTTGAGAATATCATTCTTCAAGGTTACGTTATGATAAGCAACAACTACTTTGTTCTTATCATATTCGTTGAAGTAGTACCTTTCGGTTAGTTCAAGATATCCTACATCATATTAAGCGTCTTATTTGGGTCCAAGCTTATCAATCAATCGAACTTTGAAATAAGCTTCTCAATACCAAATCTTGAGAAACAATATACCTAGAGATCGAATCTCGTAAGATATCTTTCTCAATAGACTCCGATGGAATTTTTATTCAGTGTAAACAATATTGTCCTCAAACACAAATCTCTTACATGAGTCGAACAAGTCAATTTGATTTATTACCGATCGAACTATATCAAACTATGTTCGATACCTTCATCCTTGGATACATTTTTCAATGTTCCTCATGGAGCGAGTAGTGAAACGTATTTCATACTCTTTAGGTAATATATCAAACTATATGACTTAACTATTTACCATGATCCATTTTAAGACTTTTGTTTTTATTGAATAGTTTTTTTTAACTTTACTCTTTAAATCCTTTTGATCTTGTCAAAAGATTCATACTTATACCATATCAAATAGATACGTTAATATCTACAATGATTGTTGGTCAAGTGGTAAAGTTTCAACAACCTTTCAATTGCACAAGTACCTGTAGGTCTATATACATCAATATGTATAATTCTTAATAAGGTTACTTGTCCTTTAAACCTTCGTAGTTCAAAGGCGCTTTTGTCATTTAACAAACACGATTCGCATGAATTTCAATTGATTTGCAATCAAATTGATTTACGAGCTCCACGTTACGTAGACTCTCATAATGCGATTCTTGTTTATATTCGACTAAGCGACTATTTTACATAAAAGTCAAATACTTTATGTGAAGTCTTACATATTTGTCATTCGAAATTTGTTTATCTATTTCAAGCAAATTCAATCAAGATGCGTGAAATCTTATACACAAATTCATAACAATAAGAGAACGACATTTCTCTATTACAAAACATGATCATCCATCATCAAATATGAAATGGAGATAAGGTTTTATAAGATGTTTGGAATAAGGTATATAACCTCAAATTCCTAAACAAATTCTTTATTTAGTAAAGATAACTCTACGTATTCAATGGTAGCGGCCTAGACGTATAAGCCATTTCCAAAACGGAGTTTACTTTACTTATCTCGAACTTTCTCTTATTCATCATTGTCTACACATTTCGTTAAATGCGAACACATGAACTAGCACCTAATTACTAGTGTGAATTAGAGATAGTGAGATAATTTGAACGACAAATATCTTAAGGTTTAGAACATCATGGTATTTTGGACATCTTTTCAAATGTCTCCCATAAATGGTAAATGAAACATCTCATGTGACACACGGTCATTAGTGAGGGTCTCGAAGTCTCAACTCATATATTGGTAGAGTATTCCTTTAATACTTAACCAATCATTTTAAGCACTAACAAGTGTGCGAACAATATATCCTTTATCCATAGAAAGAGATTGTATGACAATATCAACAATCCTTGATATTGGAGATCTTAATATCTCTAGTTGTCAATTAGCTACTCAAACCTTTCGGTTCACAAGCTAATGAAACATTTATCTTCTTATAAGAAGAGTCTCTTGGTTAACTCACACTCCATTACTCGATCATTAATGATTGAGTCTATCTTTTACTTTCTCTAAGACCGTCTTCTTGAGTAAGTGGATGAGAGTATAGAAGTCTTAGTATAGTCCTTATGAATTCTCCAATTCAAAGGTCCAGAACTTCTAAAAGGATATGAGCATTCGCTTTATTGAATAATTTTCGTCAAAACTAATCAATCATTGCGAAGCTATGTTCGGGAAGTTGAGGAACGTTTTTGGGATTAAACTTGCTCAAGTTTCTCATTTCCAAGAACATATCTTAGAAATCGGTATTTCTTCTCCAAGTAAATACCTTAGAAACGAGCTTGTCGTTTTCCAAAGATTGATCGCAACGAAATTAACATATTTAATATCTATAACAATTTCAATTTAAGGTCATTTAGTTTATGCAATGTTTTGTTTATGGAATGATAAACAAAACTCCCACTACATTTAATTAATGTCCCTAAATGTAATAGATTCCAAGATCCTCATTTTCGTTGAAATAGGGGCCAGCGTCGGCATGACACCTAAAACAACTAGATAAGGTAGGTTCTCCAACCAATCATATCTTGTCCATATGATTCTTGGTTTGTGAGATATCATAAGTATATCTACAAACTTCGTCCCAACGTCCACTCCGAGTGGGTCCATTGTAAAGCAACTTCTCTCTATTTGCTCATAGTAAATCCGATTTACACCCCGACTACAATGATGGACTACGATGTCCGCGTCGGCAGGAATGCATCAATAGACAATCAATTGTATTGAAGGGGATAGAGAGAAGGAGGACGATTTGGCTAAATCAAGTTAATTTGGGACATAAGCAATTACGTGACTTTGTTTGGTGGTCGTGTAAGCATACACCCATACCTACCTATGACAATTCAAGGCATTCACAAACAATCACATAATAATAAGCATCTCAAACATTGCCGTGGGTTTGTATGGCTCCCGCTTGCATTAGTCTTCGTCGCATCTCCATGTAACGAAACTAATCTAATCAAATCCTCCCACTAATTACTAAGATCCTATCTAATAATTAAGGGAAATAAATACATGTGATAAAATTCTAAAACCCGCCTAGGCCTTAGGGGCATACAAGCCTCACAAGTTACATCAAGAATTAATCAATTATTAATTATCAAGGCACCTTAGGCCACATTACAAGCAATCACATGCATTCACAACATTTTACAACACACAAGGCATTGACATCTTGAGCCATATTAAACCCACATCCTCCTACAAAACAAAGTTAGCACATATACAATATACATGATTCACTTGTTCTTAATTAATTTCATTAATTAGAATCTTTGTGCATACTTGTTGCTCAAGTTTTTCGAATGCAAAGAAGGCTTAACCTTAACAACTAATTGTTTAAGCCCTTTTAAATTAAATCCAACCATCAAAACAGAAAGGAGGGTATTTAAGGAGTCTTCTAATTAACATTTCAATAAATTGATTAATTAGAAACTATTTTAACTAATTAAAATACGAAATTTGGGACCCGAAAAAAATTCAAAATAATTCAGTCTCCAAAAAATCTGAAATAAATCCAGAGAACTCCTTACAAAGATTGTGATTACCTGTAAAAATTTCAAGGAGAGATCAATTACCATCAGGGAGAACCAAAAAAGACAAATCCTCAGATTGTGCGCGAAGCACCGTTAGAGAAAATTCTGTTATGGGTCTCAACCTTTTGATCTGTATGATCATCCCCTTGATATTTTTCCAGCAAACAATTTACATAGAAAAATACTACATACAATAGGCTATCATTCCATGAAAAGAAAATCCACAAGTTATATTCAAGATCAACGAGATAACAAGCATTTAAGCAAGGTATCCTGTTCTGGAACAGACCGTCGACCAAAAAGGTTTCACTCGGTTGAGGTATCAAATCTCAATGAAAATCTATGAAATTAATTTTCACAGATTTCAGACTTAAAGGAGAACATTTCCATTTTAACACTTTTCCATAAAAGTTTCTCAATAAGTACAGTTTTTCAAAACAATCAGTTTGTTTGAAAAAACAGATCTGATAACTTCATCACTTTTCATCCTTGAACGCCCACATAATATCCGAAATATGCAACAAAATTTACATATCCAGAAAGAGCATCAAGTTTAGAATAATCCTATCTAAAAGTTACAGGTACTTTGTATACAAACTTATTTGTTACCTACCACAACAACAGAACTGTGCAGCAGAATAACAGATCTGCGCACCGTTACCGTTTAAATCACTAAAAATTCATTTTACATCGAATTTAAATGATTCCAGTGGGAAAACAACCACAACTCAAAGGACTACAACCTCCAATAAGAAGAAAAAAATTTCAGAGAGCTTTACACCACGAAAAACAAGCAACAAGACAGAAAACAGCCTTTCCAGGGCCAGCAAGCATGCACATCACTAATTAACTTAATTAATTACGAATTCTCACTTAATTAAGTGTGAAAAACCTTAAGCACGACCATAGCTCTGATACCACTGTTAGGAAATGCTCATATTTTAATTCTAGATTAATTACAACTAATTAATCACCATTAACAACAAGCAAATCAAGAGATCTAGTGCTAAAGCAATCAACACATCCAATCAAGTGAGAAAGTAGGAGAAATTGTACCTCTCATGAAATCGCATTCATGAGGCTCGAATCCATGGCATGGAAATCGATGGGGTGCACTCCGCGCCTTCTTCTCCTTCCTCTAATCCACCAAGAAGCTTCACCACCTCTCAAGAGTTTGTGCTAGCAAGCTTTTAGAGCAACCAACACTTAATCACAATTAACACCTTAATTATGTGGCTAATCCCAACACATGGGCCCTAACAAACAAAGGATGAGAGCTCCTCTAATGGAGATTTCGAAAATCTCCAAAGGAGGAGATAGGTGGCGGCTAGGAGAAGAGGGAAGAGAGGAGAGAGAAAGTTGGATGAGAGGCCACCCCTTGGGGTCTATTTATAGAGCTCTCATTCCTCTTCCAAACTTCAAACAAATTACAAGCATGCCACCATGCCCTAGGCGCCACCTATATGGGCTTTTAGCCCAATTTACCAAATGACAAATTCATCTCTCATTAGCTCATTAATTCTATTAACTAATGGGCCTTTTAATTATTTGTTAATTGGGCTTAATTAGACTTAGCTATTTAAAGCCTATATATTCAATATAATTCTAACAATTATATTAAATGTAGTTGAGACTATTAATTATCAAATTGATGATAATTAACAATAGGTTGGTTTATGTATTAATTTATTCTAACATGATCTCCTTGATATAATTAATTATAACGGTTCATAACGGTATATAATTAATTAATCAACCCATCATGTTTTGTATTCTCCAATACAAATAAATAATACACGTGTGGTTCAGGTTCTATTTGTGCGACCCTTTGAGGATTTATACTATGTTGGCCATGGAATTAAATCGCTTATTTAATTCCAATAATCATAAGCGGTATCTAGCAACACGTTATGATTCCCAATTCTTATAAATAGTGTACCGTTACAATATCTCAATCCTGCATAAGAAATAAAAGTATTTCTTTGTCTGATTCTTATGCCACATGATATCCTTGTATAATCCAAGATAGGAATGTGTCATTCTTGCAGATTATACATTTCTTGATCTAGAGTTGATTGTACAAGTTGGCCAAACAATCCAAACTCCATCAAGGGGCCCAAACAGATATCATCACTCATTAAGTATATTAATGAGGGACATACGGTTTTCTTGATGAACAACTTTTCCCCGCACAATTCAAGAGAACATAAATAAAGTCCTTATAGCAGCCTTTATCAGGAATCAACGTTAGACGATATTTATTGAACCTATCCTCATGTGGAAAAGCTGAGCATCTCAAACTTAGAATCAACAACATATGAAATAAACAATGACACATAACACAATCCATATGTTTATTTCATTGGGTCAAGTCCTGTACTATGTTCCAATAACATACACATATGCAATTAAGTTGGTAACTCCTTACCTATGATTTGTAGAACTTAATCATCACTTAACTTACATACTAATTTTTTATGATAATTAATGTTCCTTGTTAATTATCAAGATTATGGACGATTTAGATTTATTATTGTCATTCTAATGAATGATCCACAGAGATCTACAATTCAGATCCTCAACCTGAATGATCTGTCAATAATAAACTCTAGGAACAAATGATCAAATATCATCATTAACATAAACTAAGAAAATAAGTCATTAAATATTGACTTCTAGGACATAACTCCAACAACATTATGATTCCCAATTCGCATAAATAATGTACCGTTACAATATCTTTATCCTGCAAAAGAAATATAAGTATTTCCTTGTCTGATTCTTATGTCACATGATATCATTGTATAATTCAAGATAGGAATGTGTCATTCTTGCAGATTATACATTTTTTGATCTAGAGTTGATTGTACAAGTTGGCAAAACAATCCAAACTCCATCAAGGGGCCCAAACAGATATCATCACTCACTAAGTATATTAATGAGGGACATACGATTTTCTTGATGAACAACTTTTCCCCGCACAATTCAAGAGAACATATACAAAGTCCTTATAGCAGTCTTTATCAGGAATCAATGTTAGACGATATTTATTGAACCTATCTTCATGTGGAAAAGGTGAACATCTCAAACATAGAATCAAACTCATATGAAATAAACATGACACATAACACAATCCATATGTTTATTTCATTGGGTCAAGTCCTGTACTATGTTCCAATAACATACACATATGCAATTAAGTTGGTAACTTCTTACCTATGATTTGTAGAACTTAATCATCACTTAACTTGCATACTAATCTTTTATGATAATTAATGTTCCTTGTTAATTATCAAGATTATGGACGATTTAGATTTATTATTGTCATTCTAATGAATGATCCACAGAGATCTACAATTCAGATCATCAACCTGAATGATCTGTCAATAATAAACTCTAGGAACAAATGATTAAATATCATCATTAACATAAACTAAGAAAATAAGTCATTAAATATTGACTTCTAGGACATAACTCTAACAATGTTTCCTATAGTTAACCTTAATTCCCTCGAATACAACCTAGATTTCAACTTCCGTTTCTTGGTCTAAGTTATACAAGTTTATGCTTTTCGGCATACGACTCCCTATACTTCCTTAATCAGGAAGGGCTTCAACTTCCGTTTCTTGACCCTAGTCTAACTTTCCGGTATCAACTCTCGTGTTAACCATACTTTAATATAGTTACTTGAAAACGTTTGGATTTAACCACCTAACGATTAAGTGACGTCTAACTTAACGGGTGCAAGCAATTCTATTAAAAGTAATATAAACGATAAAGCATAAAACACAACATGCAAACAAAGAAAATAATCTCAAAGCATATTATCAATCATAAACTAAGAATGTTTACTACTATGACCCCTAATAACGACTATTCATCAAAATACATAACGAAACAAACAAATGTATCTAAGTAATTAAAAAACATAAAGAAAGAAATCAGATTACAATCGGTTGTATCCAGAACTCCTCATTTTTCTGCTCTCTGCTACTCAATTCCAGCGGGTCGCAGATGCTCCCAGCGACCCGCTGAAAATCCTTGGCTGCGCTCTCAATTAGCAGAATTTGCTCTCAACTCCTGAACTCACGAACTCTTGAACTTACGAACTCCCTTCTTCTGTTGTGCTATGTTGCTTATATAGGCGTGGATGAATCTAAAATTATCGAGAACGGGGCGGTTGGAGTGCTGAAAATAGTTAAGTCGGTGTAGAGACGGATGCAGAACTGGCCATCTATTTCTGACTGTCGGTTTGCTCTTTCCAGCGGCCTGCTAAAATCCTCTGCGTCGCCAGTCTCATCTGCTACCCGCTGTGCTCTTCTGTGGGTCGCCAAAGTGTTCGGTGGGTGGCCAATCATGATCAGGATTTGGTCTTTTCACCATCTTTGAGTAGCCACATCACGTAGATCATGTACAAAATAAAGGAAGCCATAGAAATACCTAGTTTCCACCCTAAATTACAATTAATCAGTTAGAAACACATATATTTCAATGAAATTAAGTCCTAAAACTGGTTTGAATGTATATATGAAAATTGCTTATCAATAATATATATTTTTATTTTATATTTTTTAATATTTAAATTAAGTATATCATTAGATAAAGTGAAAAAAAATAGATAGTCGGTGACAAAAAAAATCAAGAATATTTAATCTAAATTATTTTTCCTCAATTTTTTGATATTTTATAAAGGAAAAAATAATAAATAAGAAATACGACACACCGCAACATGTCATTGTGGACCGCAGAGTTTTTCTGCGGACCATGCACATGGAATATGACAGACTGACTGAATGAGAATAGTCTTTTGCGTCCTTTTACTAAAGGGTGCGAACACTCTTATAAATAATGAACCTTGATCATTTCTGGATAAGTGAGATGAAATTTTAAAATAGAATCGAAACTCTATATTAGACTAGTGCTTCTTCTCCAATAGCCTAGTCTCTATTAGAGAGAGATTTCCAAAAAACGTGAGGGCTTGGTTTTCGTGGAAATCGAGTAAGCACTTGGATTGTGAATAGCATGGTCTCTAATAGTGATCCACCTGTGATTGGAGCAAGGGAGAATACGAGATGATGACCGGCAAGGTGTTGTGGTGTGATATTGTGAAAGAATAACGATCCAAGATCTTCTGCCGTACTGTCTGATCTCTGACTTGTTTTTCTTACCATGTATATATGAAAAAAGATTGGAGCTATAGAAAAAAAAACTGTAATAGAACAAAGATGGAGCAATAGAAAAAAAATGTGAACTTTCTACCTTAATTTACACTTAGTTATTCATTCATTCTAGTGAGAAAACGAGCGAGAGCAGCACGCATAATTGAATTCAATTGTTTTTTTTTTTTGAAACTTAATTTAATTCAATTGTATTGTGGGTCCTTTGCATAATGGCGCTGGCCCATGCGATGCCTACTATAGTAATATAATGCTCTTCTGTATATCACAATATCACATAAAAAGAATATTAAAAACAGGCTAGCTAGGTTCTCTCTTATAGAAAAACTGAAAGCCAACTTTCTGACCCCCAAGTCAACTCCAATTTGTACAGCGCGCACTTATATTAATGCAAGTTTAATGAATTTTGCATTAGAAAAGAAAAAAGGTACATGATTGATACCTAGCACAAGCACGATATATCCGAATTACATTGTTTTATGTATTTTTGCAATTTGCATTTCATGCATCTCGGTCCAAACATTTTTTTTTTTTTGGTTTAAGTTTCTACAAATATCAACAATACCTATATACTACAATATCTTTGATCGATGAAAGGTATTTGGCTTGTTTTTATCCCTATGTAAGGAAAAAACTTGAACGATTCAAAATTCAAAAAGGAAAAGACGCTGGTAGAGTTATGATTGTTATAGAAGTTTCGCAACATATAAAGTAATAATTAAAGAAAGTAATAATAGTATAATAGTAGAGAGAACAAACATATCACTTTCACTTTTGCTGCCTCCCTCCACCACAAAACACCCCGCACTAACATAAAAAATCACCTTCCCTTTTCCAATCTTTAAAGAACTTGTTGAAAGCGAAGCCTACCAAACATGCAACAAATTATTAATTGGATTAACCTCCCCTATCCCCTATCGCCACTCACCCTCTCCCCCCAACATTCTCTCTTCCTCCCTGCCCCTGGCCATCCCGGATATATACAACATATATGTGGCGTTTGATCAAGCGACGAAATACACGCGTGTCAGATGAAAGCATGCACGTGCAATTGCGTGATGCGCGCACACAGCCTGCTGGAATCGGCCGATGGCCATGCACAATTGGTGCCTTGTTGGCACTCATCTTGCATTGGGTAGACAGAAGTGGGGCCAACGATGTACAGGTGGCAGCCGTGCATGAGTGGCAGAGGTTACAGTCCAATGAGGTGAACCGCATTATCATGCAAGATAGCATGCTTTATGCTATATATGTATAAGTAATAGACTCAATCACTATGTTTGGACTTTTGGAGTGGCTTAGTATCTAAATATGTAGCTTTTGTTTGGTAAGATCGTTCGATGTATGCTTGAACTGCTAATTGACTCTTCATTTGGAATATAGAATATATAATATATATAAAATTAAATTCGTATATTCCAATTAAATACCCAGAAAAGAAACTAATTAATTAAGGCCCTCATCAAAATCCTTTTTTTTTTTTTTCTTACCATGGGATTTCATTTCATTAGAAATTTTCTGATCAAAATGGACAGATTTGGTGTCATTTGCACTACGCCACATTTTCCTTTCTGTAACGTTTTATAAAACGGATCTATGACGTTTATACCAACGTTACAGTACACCCTGTTACAGATTGGAAAAAACGTCATAAAAGGGTTGAGATTTTATGACGTTTAATAACTTAAAAACGTCATAAAAGGTGGGAATCCGTGACGTTTTTTATTTAAAAAACGTCATAAAAGGTGGGAATCCGTGACGTTTTTTATTTAAAAAACGTCATAAATTTGACGTAACATTTGTATAATATTTTTCTGGAATATTTTTAATGACGTTTATTAACATAAAAAACGTCACTAAAGGGCTGATGTATGACGTTTACTATCATAAAAAACGTCACAAAAGGTTGGAAATTTTTTTTTTTATATACGCCGTTTTTATGTGGCTAGCCCATGTTGCTAGCCGTACCACTGGTACCAATATCGGTACCAGTCACATTATATATATCACATGCATTTATATCAAACAAACAAACATATATATATCTCACATCAATTAACAAACACACATCAAAATAATAACAAAACGAGTCATATATTAAAAAACGATCCCAATTAATGTACAAGTCATGCAACCAATACAAGTCATGCAACCAATTTAATTATCCGAACAAATTACCATACATGAAGGCCATGACTTCATTCACGATATCTGTAATATCTTCTTTCTTGTATGGTTTTCCAACTGGATCTATTTTCTGCATTTCATTATAAATAAAACCAAAACATTACTATATCATAAATATTTACTAAACTATTTGATTATCAAATTTTAAACCATCGTATCGATTTTTAATATTTAAATATCAAATCCTAAACCCTAGATCAAATTTTTGGTATTGTAACCGCTATTAAATCGTAAATATCCGAAATAAAAGCAATACCTTGGGTAGTTCTCCGGTTTGTATTACATGATTTATTATGGCTCTCATGGCTAACATCGTGAAATATCCACACTCAGTAGAGCCTTTTTGTTTCGGAGCCTACAATTACAATTGAAGTAAATATCTAGTTAGGATTTCGAAATAGTTTCAGAAATTCATATGAAAAAAATGTGTATAACCCTTTTATCAGAAGTTGCGTACCGGTAGTTCGAACCAATCGAATATCCGTGTTTTACGCACACTCTTGTTTTCCTTCTCCATCTTGTAATTTTTATATGCCCTACATTCAAATAAATTAGAATTATTCTCACAATCACTAATTGTCACTATTATTTTGTTGTTAATTTTAGAAAATGAAACTTACGTAGTTATGAACGGTTTAGGTGCTAATCTCTGTATACAATCTTCACGTGACAAGGAATCAATGAAGTAAATATTCTCCTTCTTGACATCAATGATAATGACCGTCCAATGATACCTGTAAATACATATTAAGGTTTATTTTGATTGTAAAGGAAACTAACAAGTTTATTAATAATTGTTCATACCCCTGATTATACGGCAAAAGAAAATAGTTGCACTCTGGATTCTCTAGGAACGACTTCTTCATATAATTCACGTTAAAACGGATGTTGTCCCCCACCCATTTAGCTTCAGGTAGAAATTCTGGATCCCATATGGTGATGAGTTTAGAGAACCCATATCCTTTTGAAAGCTCCATCATCCAATACCTGCATTAATCCAATACTTCAATATGTTCAAAGTTTAATTCAATATTGCAAAATAAAAAAAAAATAAAGTTTGAAATATCATACCAAGAGTACATCTTGATGATCGATATGTTTAGGGGTTCTCTTTTGAAACATTCAACGACGTCCCAAACGTTGAAGAAGAAGTGCACCTCGTCGTGCGTGCCCCAAGGGTTGCAATGTGGTACCTCCATCAATTGTTCTTCTTTAGGCACAAACATCAGCAATGTGTATACTTTCCGTTCGACATCAGTAAGTCTGTCAACGAATTTCTTTTCGAGTAACTCAATTGGAGAACAAACGGATGCCTCACTCGCCACGTTCTTCCCCTTCCCCTTCCCCTTCTCCTTCTCCTTCTCCTTCTCCTTCTCCTTCTCCTTCTCCTTCGCCCTACCCTGCATTCAAAATTATCACTTAAGTCACAAGTTGAAATATTAAATAAAAAGTAGAAATTTGTGAAACGGATTGTGATACCTTTTGTCGTGCCTCCACATCCATTGACGGCCACGGAAATCGCCCCCCAAAATTAAGACCTAATTCTTCCTCTGTATTAGGGACATACCATGACCTAAACTCCTCCTCACACCCACAAAGTTTGATTAGAGTATAACCGTCATTTAGGGGCACATTGTGTACCAACATACCCACAAATGACGGAATAATCAACCCCTTGGCCGCATAAACTCGCCCTCGTTCTTTACAATGCAAGTAGAGATCGCATTCAACTTCTTCCTGAAATTTGCAAATAGATTAAGATGACATTTTTCTTCACAAAAAATATATCCAAATTCATTAACTTGATTTGATAAAAAAAAATGAACCTGAATATTGCCAAACGGATCCGGAGGCATATAGTTTGAGGCAACTGGATCTCTAGGCATTGCTGAGTCTACTTCGACAGAAGCAACCTGAGGCGACGTATGTAAGAATTGCGGCGGTTGAATTTGAACTCCGTTCGTGACAAGCCATTCATTCAACTCATGCCTCATTTCAACCCTACATCTTGCGGTCGCCGCATCCAACATTTCTGCAATCTGGCTCTGTGTAAAGTATCCTCCCTCGCCCTTTTTTCTCGGCTTTCTATCATACAAATCCGTCATGTTGGTCCATCCAGAGCTTCCTCTCGTTCTTCCATAATATTCTGGCCTCTCAACTGCATTACTCAAGACTTCTTTAGGATCGATTGACCCAGAACTGCATTCTTGAGTCAGATTAGGTAACCGACGACATGCTTCAATAGTCACGGTATCCTCTGGCTTGAATGTATAAGAACCTATATCAATATCACATATATATCAAATCACATTCAATATCAATATATTAAATTAGATTGATGGAATGTGTAACTACCTTCTGTCCTAGTAGGCACGGCTCTTCCCATAAAATACCGTTGACTCCTTTCTTCCAAGTCGCCAATAATTATGGTTACGGAATCGCTCCCATCGGGCTCATTGCCTGGGATGATCAGCTTGTCCGTTGGTTTGTACTTGTTTCTCTGTCCTCTATAGCCGCTTGAACCCATTCTATGAACCTCTTTCCAATTTTGTCTCATCAACGCCCCTCGTTTACTCTTTTCCACATATTCTTGGCTTGTTCGCTGACGGTAAAACTCTTCCCACTCCTTCTTTGAAAATGGATATATGTCCCACGGATCCTTGGTTTGGTTTGGATTAGGTTTTTTGATAAAATTATCTGAAAGCCTACTCCTATAGGCCCTGTGATTTCTGCCCATCATTGAGATAACCCTCTTCTTGCCTTTGTCACCGTCGATGTTGAAATTTTCCTGAAATACATTGTCCCAATAGTAAGAAGTTAGCAATGTTATCCATAAACACTCTAATTAGGGTTTCAGATTAAACAGTTATTTACCTTGACTTCCTGCCACAACTCAGTCTTCAATTCCTTTGAAACGTCTCTAAGCCAAGAATTAATTGTGATCGGCACTCTCAGCTTAGCTATATACGAGCAGAATGTACTAAATTTGGCGACCGATTGCTCATCACCGGTTGGCACTCCTTTTGAGTCAAATGTAATCTTGAATGGGTAATTATTCGCCTTCATTCGCCTAAATTCTTCCATATTTGTCCTACTTCTTTTCTGACTGCTCTCTCCATCATCGTTTTCTTCTCCTATGTCCATCGGTTCGTCGAAATCTCTTTCTTCTCCAGATGACATATCTATTAAATTGATATCAATTAACAATTTCAAGTAATTTCAAATAATGACATAAACAAGTGAATTAGATAAAGAAACCATAAAACAATTAATTAGATAAAGAAGTTCATAATTCATAATTCAAATCATACAACAAACCATACAATAATCCATACAACAATTCAAATCATACAAACAAATCATACAACAATTCAAGTTCATTACCCTAAAACAAAACAAACAGAATTCAACAAACCCTACAAGAAAAGAAACACAAACTCATCAAACAGAAACCCTACGACCCTACTTTTCAGCCCCGTCCTCCTTCTTCTCACTTGAGCCCGCCTCCACCTCCTCCTCAATCGGCTCCTCCTCCTTCGGTTCCTCCTCCTTCTTCTCCCTGCCGCAACCTGGAGGCCAACGACGTACACAACTGATGCCCCTATTCTTAGGCTCAGGACCTCTCATTTTCCGTCCCTTAAAATACCACACATTCTCCTCCTTTTCCTTCTTGTTTCCCACCTCCTTGTCATTCTCCACAACAATGTTCTTGTTCTTGTCCATCTATACCCAATTAATAATAAATTTCAATTTCAATCAAACCAATAACATTACCATTTAACAATTAACTAATTCTACAATTTTTAGAAAATTTTGACATAACCTCCCCTATACATAGTCATCTTACCAAAAAAATTAAAACCCAAAACAAACCCTATAAACATAATTAAACCCAATATCAATTTCATAATATATTAAAATATTATCATTCAAAACAGTCCCTAAACAACCCACATTTTAAAGCAATTAACCAAAACAGCCCCTAATAAACCCACATTTCAAGCAATTAACACAAAACAGCCCCTAATAAACCCACATTTCAAGCAATTAACCAAAACAGCCCCTAATAAACCCACATTTCAAGCAATTAACACAAAACAGCCCCTAAACAACCCACATTTCAAGCAATTAACCAAAACAGCCCCTAATAAACCCACATTTCAAGCAATTAACCAAAACAGCCCCTAATAAACCCACATTTCAAGCAATTTTCGGCTAATTTCAAGCATATTTCTATTTCACAAAATAATTAAATCCAAAAATCGATTCATGCACAAAATGAGAGAGAGGAGATGAGTTACTTGAAAAAAGTGGTGGTTGTCGGCTGTAGCTTGCTGTCGGCTGAAGAGAGGAGGCAAGAGTCGGAGAGACGGAGAATCAAGCTGGTAGAGAGAGGCGGAGAGACGGAGAGTGAGTGAGAGAGGCGGAGAGACGGGCTGTCGACTGTGAGAGAGAGGCGGAGAGAGGGGCTGTCGGTGAGAGAGAGGGGGTTTTGAGAGGGGGTTTCGGTGAGAGAGCTCGAGTGAGAGAGTGAGAGAGAGACTGTGAGAGAGAGAGAGTGGTGGTTTGTCTGCGAGAGGGTGGTGGTTTGTCGGCGAGAGAGCTCGAGAGAGAATGAGAGAGAGAGTGAGAGAGGGTTGCGGCTGAGAGAGAGAGAGTGAGGGTACTTAGGTTTTTTTTTGAGTCGGGGAGAGGAAGGGTTTCTCCGCGCAGAATCGAAAAAAAAAAATTCAAAACATCACCTTCTGTGACGTTTAATAAGAAAAAAAACGTCACAGAAAGCTATGACGTCACTTTCGATCTGTGACGTTTTTTATCTTATTAAACGTCACAAAAACGTTTTAATTTTTTTTCTGTTATCTTTTAAGTTTTTAAAACGTTATTTTTCTTATTTAATTAAGTTGTTTCTGTTTTCTATTTGAAATATTAATTAGGTTCTTTTATAATATTATTTATTTTGTTTTTCAATTTTAAAAATTACAACATTAAATAAAAATAAAAATTACAACTAAAAATAAAAATAAAAATTACAACATTAAATAAAAATAAAAATTACAACTAAAAATAAATATAAAAATTACAACATTAAATAAAAATAAAAATTACAACTAAATAAAAATAAAAATTACAACTAAAAATAAATATAAAAATTACAACATTAAATAAAAATAAAAATTACAACTAAATAAAAATAAAAATTACAACATTAAATAAAAATAAAAATTACAACTAAAAATAAAAATAAAAATTACAACATTAAATAAAAATAAAAATTACAACTAAAAATAAATATAAAAATTACAACATTAAATAAAAATAAAAATTACAACTAAATAAAAATAAAAATTACAACTAAAAATAAATATAAAAATTACAACATTAAATAAAAATAAAAATTACAACTAAATAAAAATAAAAATTACAACATTAAATAAAAATAAAAATTACAACTAAATAAAAAGTTTGAGGTGTTTCATCAAAATGGTGTTTCATCAAAATGGTCATCAAAGTGGGCCATTTATGCATCTGCAAAAAAAAAAAATAATTGTAAGTATTAATAAACCTATAAAAAATGGTAAGTATATTCAATATTAAAATTTGACCAACTCACATAGGCTGTTTATGCATCTGCTTTCCTTTTTCTTTTTCGCTTATCGATCCACACGCCTTCGGTATTGTCTGTACGCCTGTAACTGATCGAAACTGGTTGTGTTGCCTCTTCGATACCATAGGAAAATGGAGGTGTTTCATCAAAGTGGTCATATGCTTCTTCATCCACCACACCTCCGACACCGACAATACGTCTCTTTCCTGGAAGGACAACATGCCGCTTTTTATCGGCTGGATCTTCAACATAGAACACTTGCAATGCTTGCTTATTTGCAAGTATGAAAGGATCGTCTGCATAAGCCGTTCGTTTGAAGTCAACAGTTAGGAACCCATTTTTGTCTTTCTTCACTCCACCATGACCGTTCTCAATCCATGCACACTTGAATAAAGGTATCTTGAATTTCGTGTAATCTAGTTCCCAAATCTCCTCAATCCAACCATAATAAGTAGCCGTCTTTCCATTATTAGATAAAGCTACAACTGATACTCCACTATTTTGCACGGTGCTTTTACCATCTTGTTTCTTTGTGTACCATGTAAATCCATTTAAGTCATACCCTTGGAAAGTATCGACCACAGAATCAGAACCTCTCGATAACCATTTGACGGTTTCATCAACCTCGATTCCTTCTTTCAACTGGGAAGCTACCTTTTCTTGAAGCCATTCCACAAACTTTAATTGATGCTCCATGTTAATCGACCTTTCATTATAGGAAGGGTATTGTTTGTGCAACTCGCATATATGCATGTTGATGTAAGGTGCCACAACGGCAAGGTGTTGGAGGACTTTCATATGTGCTTTTGTTCTCATTTGAAGATCCACTCTGCAAGTACTGGCTCCAATTGTACCTTTTCCTTCAAGTCTACCCTCGTGTCGAGACTTCGGAAGTCCGATAGGTTGTACATCTTCTAAATAATCGGTATAATACTCAATAACCTCCTCGGCAACATATCCCTCCACTATGCTTCCTTCTGGTTTACTTCGACTACGGACCATTCCCTTCAATTGGCCCATTGCTCTCTCAAAAGGATACATATATCGTAGAAATACAGGACCACACATTTTGATCTCTCTAACCAAATGGATGGTCAAATGCACCATGGAGTCAAAAAATGACGGCGGAAAGTACATCTCCAGCTCACAAAGGGTAGAAATAACATCATTCTGTAACTTGTCCATTTTGTCTGGATCAATCACCTTACAACATATTTGATTGAAAAAATCACATAACTTAGTGAGAGTCTTCCTAACTTCGTCCTTCAGAATTCCTCGAATTGCAACTGGAAGTAATACGGTCAGCAGGACATGATAATCATGTGATTTCATACCATACAATTTGTTATCCTTCATAGAAACTTTTCGAGATATATTCGAAGAATAACCAGAAGGAACCCTGATTCCCTTCAAACAACCCAACAAACTTTTCTTCTCTTGCTTTGTTAAATTAAATTGTGCTGCAGGTAGCCAAGCTCGATTTTTACCCTTAGCTTGTGCCGCTAGATCCTTCCGGATCCCCATTTCAACCATATCCTTCCTCGAATTCACTCCATCTTTAGTTTTTCCTTGAATTTCCAACAAGCAACCAATCAAAGCTTCACATATGTTCTTGATTATGTGCATTGCATCTAGGCAATGCCTAATCTCCAAAGTCTGCCAATATTCAAGCTCCCAGAATATTGACTTCTTCTTCCATATTCCTTTCGGAATCTCATTTGCAAATTTCTTACCAAATTTTACATTTATGTCCTTAACTTGTCGATATACTGCCGACGCGGATTTTGGCATTGGGGCCCTGTCATTCTCCTCTGTACCATCAAATCTTTCCTTGTCTCGGCGGTAAGGGTGATTGCGGAACCTAAGAAACCTGCGATGTCCCAAGTAAACATTTTTTCTAGAGTTTTTTAGGTAAACAGAATGAGTGTTTTCCTGACAAATGGGACATGCTTTGGCTCCTTTATTCCTATACCCCGACAGATTACCGTACGCAGGAAAATCATTAATTGTGCAAAATATCATGGCACGAAGCTTGAACTCGGTTTTAGAGTTTGCATCAAATATGTTCACCCCCTCATGCCATAATTTTTTTAGGTCATCAATTAATGGACGTAAATACACATCTATGTCATTTCCTGGTTGCTTTGGACCTGAAATCAATAAGGGCATCATCAAATATCTCCTTTTCATGCATAACCAGGGAGGAAGGTTGTAAATACACAATAAGACCGGCCAAGTAGTCTGACGGCTACTCATGTTACCATAAGGATTCATCCCATCCGTGCATAATCCCAACCTCAAATTTCTTGGTTCAGAACCAAAATCTTCAAAACGACTATCGATGTTCGTCCAATCCGGACAATCTGCTGGATGCCGGAGCATTCCATCACCTCTTTTTCGGCAATCCGCGTGCCATCTCAATAATTTAGCATCTTTCGCATTAGCAAACAACCTCTGAAATCTTGGAATTATTGGGAGATAAAACACAACCTTTGCAGCTGGTCCCTTACTATCTTCATCAATCTGATCATCTCTCGGTTTATACCGTGATGCTTTACACATTGGGCATTTATGCAGATCTTTGTACTCGTTTCGGAATAATATACAGTCATTCGGGCATGCATGAATTCTCTCTACATCTAGTTTCAAAGGGCACAACATTTTTTTGGCCTTATATATTGAATCTGGCAACTGGTTATCTTTGGGAAGAAAATCTGTACGCAAAAGATTTAGCAAAGATGTGAAACTGGCATCACTCCATCCATTTTTTGCTTTAAGATTAAACAGTTTGAAAACAGCATTCAGTTTTGACAATTCACAACCGGGGTATAGCTTTACCTTATCTTCTTCACGTAACATACCAAAAATTTCAACATTATCAACAAAATCTGCATCCACATTGTTCATAATTTCATCTAAATCATCATTCAATTCTGGATTATCAAAATTTTCAACATCACACACATTTTCATCATCAAACACATCATTGGTATCATCAAATACAGTTTCATCATCAAACACATCATTGGTATCATCAAATACATTTTCATCATCCAATAACACATTAGAAGATTCTCCATGAAATTTCCACCGAGAATAATCCGGCTTAAACCCATTTCTAATCAAATGAACCCTCACTTCTTCAAAATTAGTCCATTTCACCAAATTCTGACAAAGACGACAAGGACAACACATTTTTTCTTCTTCCTTCTTTTTCAGATACTCAGTAGCACAAACCATAAATTCTTCAACCCCTCTCCGAAATGCTAATTGATTACTTGAGTACATCCACGTCCTATCCATCTGAACAAGAAAAAATTATGCAAAATGTCAAGGGTCAATTTTGTCACATTAGGTTTTCGGGCCGGTTACCATCCTAACCCACTCTTTGGATACTCTGTCTCATTAGCGAGCGTACGCTAGATGTAACCTGTTGTTTGAGAAAAATTCGGCAGCATTTCCCCTAATGTTCCCTGAATGCGCCAACACACGATTGCTCGTGAGCGCGCATCCGTGGGAACATAAAGGGAAATGCCGTCGAATTTTTCTCAAACAACAGATTACATCTAGCGTAACACTCGCTAATCCTAAATGAGACAGAATATCCAAAGAGCAGTCCCAAAACGGGGACTATCCGAAATTAATCCCTAATGGATTAATCTCGGACGGGCAAAGATCTAAATTCGGTATTGTTCCGGTATTTTCGGTCCTATATGACAAATATACCATAATTAATGCATATGCAAATTAGAAATGCATGCATATAATTAAATGATTAAATAAGAAAGTTTATGAAAATATACCTTATACCTTCAACACGACGAAATTCTTCTCCTATTTACGATGCAATTCTTCTCCTCTTGAATGAGACCTAAAATTAGGTCCAATAAATAAATAATCATTAATTTAAACCATAAAAATTAAAGAAAAATCCAAATTAATATGACAAAAATTAAAAAATACAAAATAGCTCAAATTTGTGCCTAATATGTATTTTTCTTTTCTTTTGCTTTCCAATTCTAATTTTTACATATTTTTTCGACATTTTTAAAGTATTTACAAAAAAAACGAAATAAAAATGAGGACAAAAATGCCAAAAAAAATATATTTGCTCAAATATTATTTTTTTTACCTTCAATCTGCTCTCCTCCTCCTTCTCTTTCTAATTATTATTTTTCCAGAATTTTTGCAAAATTTTTTCTATTTTTTTTAGTGAAAAATGAATATTGAAAATGAGGTGTTTAATGGAAATTGATGATTGGGTAGTTGGCTTCGGCAGGAAGAAAAATAATGGAGGAGAGAGGAAGAAGGAGAAAGGAGGAAAAATATCTACAAATTCTATGACGTTTATTAAATTAAAAAACGTTACAGAAGGAAAATACCTTCTGTGACGTTTATTAAGATAAAAAACGTCACAGATTGCTATACTTTTTATGACGTTTTTTTGTTAAAAAACGTCATAGATAGTCTGACAGGTTTTTTTTTTTTTGGAGGGAAAATTTATGACGTTTTTTTTTGTAAAAAACGTCACAGAAGGGTCTGACGCTTTTTTTCCCGCGGCTTCCTCTGCCAATCCATGACGTTTTTGGTTAAAACGTCACAGATGGCCTGTTACAGAAGCCTGTTTCTGTGGTAGTGTTGGTTGGAATTTCTCCGTTATTATATTCAACAAAATCCTGAAAAATCAATTGAAATGAAATGAAATCCCGTGTAAAAACATTTTGATCAAGGTCTAACAGTATCTTGTTTAAATTTTGTGAAGTTTCTCTTTGTTAAGTTCTAATCATACGGCTCTTCCTTTTGAGCATGAGCATTGCTGATACTGTACCTACGGTATGAGAATATAATTCTTTGTAATTACAAAGGAACTTAATAAAGAACCTTAATTAATGACCACATGCACATACACGAATTTTTAATTTACACACCTACACTTTGTTTCCTGCTGCTACATTTGAACTGCACCAATTTGTATGGGGAGAAACCCAAATAATATAGTTGTATTAATTTTCGGGAAAAAAAAATATAGTTGTATTTATTAAATCTGAACCGTACCAAACCAACCAATATATTAATTGTAATTTAATTAGTATCAGATCTTAACATAAACCGAAAATTGGGGTCAAGTAATTAAAAGAATGAGAGATTAAGTTATACGTGCAACCACTCTTGTTGGTAAGCCCTGGAGGCCTGGAAGCGCATTTTATACATCTGCACCTGTAAGATTGGTAATGTTCTCTTCTCAGAGCCCAAAAACTAGCTAGGCCACAGTAATCCAGATTTATGCTATAATTTGGAACCAGACAAAAAATGTTGAGAACTATTTGCTGGTAGACAACTTACTTGAGTCCAATATTGCATTCAGTCATCAAGGGGCAATGAACAGTATTAACTAATTCGTAGATTAAGATTCAGTAGCAGAACAATCATAACTGTCTGTTTTAATAAAGCTTATAAATAAATTAATAATTTAAATCAACTTTTATAGTTTTATGGGCTTCGGTGTGCAAAAAAGTAGAAATGCACCGATCTGAAACCGTAGGGCCGCAATTTCCCCCAACGGACTCGGGAGTCCAAAATATTCCCATCTATATCCAGCTAGGCCTGCAAATGAAATACCGTTTACCCATATTTTATTTCGTTTCGTCCAAACGAAATGATTAATAAAATAATAAAACGATTTCGTCTGGTTTAGCGAACTATTAATAAACGGTCTCGTCGCGGTGTAAATCATGAAAATCTCATAAATTTCGATCGTTTCGTTCTTACGAAACGGTTAAACAAATTGAAAGTTAATTTTGTCAACGAAACGAAACAATTAACGAAACACCCTGTTTCGTCACCGTTTCGCTGGTTATGCATGGCTATATCCAGCAATCGAAAATACGCTACACCAAAATATCCCCCATAAATATCTAGATAAAAGTATTAGTAAAAGTATTAGTAATGCTCTTAAATTAGTATTAATCTCATGCATCCAAATTAAATTCGCAACACTTATTACACGTCAAGCCGTTGCCATTTTTTCTGAAAAATAAGGGATGCTATTAATAAAAAATGTGTGCAATTAATTAAAGATCTGTATATAATTATTCCCATGTACTCTCGACTTAAACTACGACCAGATTGGTAACTCGAGCTTCGGTTGATGATGTTAATTTTATTGTAAATGATATATGAAATATTGTATCTGCTTTATCAAGAAAATTGTTTCTATAGTCGACTTTTCAGACATAAAGCCAAATTGATTATTTGTAACTCCCGTCATCCATCTAAAATGATGCTCAATCCGTATCATGCTAAGATTTATATTTGAGAGTGATGCGATGTCTGTTATGTTTGTCATTTCGTAAATAAAATATTATTGATGAAAAATTCAATAAGTGATATAATATATATAGATAATATATTGAGATATGCACCTTTTCGCATAGTAATAAATATATGTTCTACGATAGCCTCCTCTAATATGTTCTACATTACAGTCCAATCTCACATATGGCACCTTATATAAAATAATTTTGGACCCATTAATAATATCCAATATCAACAACACCTTGTATTGCACCTCCATGCTAAAATAAATAGTCTTTTAGTAAAGAAATTGAATACTTTTAGCCAATATTATTGTTGAAGTAAAAATATTTGAATATTTTTCAATATATTTTATAAAGTTGTTGGTCCAAATGTATAAATATGAAAAATGTGGTGGCAAAAAATTCTTATCGCAAATAGAATATATATATATATATAGGATGGATATAGGACACTGATGTGTACGGATCGTCCCCGTACACATGAGTCGTTTTTCGATATCTAAAATTCAAACGGTCGATCCGAACCGTTCAAGTTGTTCTCCATATTGAAAAACCCTCGGAGACCAAATTTTACATTTTTTCGAATTTTTTTACTATATATTATGATATTTTCAAAAAACACTACAATTGGAGTATTTCAGGCCCTCCAATTTGAAAATATCATAATATATAGTAAAAGAATTCGAAAAAATGTAAAATTTGGTCTCCGAGGGTTTTTCAATATGGAGAACAACTTGAACGGTTCGGATTGGCCGTTTGAATTTTGGATCTCGAAAAACGACTCATGTGTACGGGGACGATCCTTACATCAATGTATTTTATCCATTCACTATATATATATATATATATAGAGTTTTGCTATGGTGAGTCGCGACTCACATAGCCTTTGGTGAGTCGCAATCCAGACCGTCTGATCCGCTTCAAAAATCGTGCAGATCTGTGCGATTGATTTGCGCTGGATGAGTTTAATTTTTTCCGTTCTGTCTCTCCGTTACCTTCTGTCTTTTCATTTCGCGTGTATCCCTCTCTTTTGAAAATTGATTTCCAGATCTGAGAATCAAACCATAGAAACGCTCGAGTGTGGCGGAGGCAAAGTGTGGATCAGAACCTCTGCGCCTCCGCGCCTCAACCCGAACAGGTTATCAGCGCCTCCGTCTCTCTCTCCTCCGCACGCCTTGCCTCCTTTACTCCTCGTTGTTGCCTCCTCTTCGATTCTCATGTTCTCCCTCTCTCTCTTAAACCAGATTCTCTTGAATAGATTTTTTGATGGAAATAATGAGTCTTCTTAATCTGTGACTGACACATGGTTCATAAAGCAGAATAGAATCCATAAGCAGAACAGAATAGAAGGAACAGTTAGCATGTGTAGTAAATAGAATGGTATTAGTTGGTATTCTGGTATGGTTCAGTAACTGAAACAAACATTTTTCACTCCCTAATGACGATGGTGGTACAAACCACTATATAAGGAAAAAAAAAAAGTATTAAGGTATTATAAAATTAATGTCAATTTTGCCAAAATAAATCCTTATTAGCTCGTCTAATTGCATTTATTTTCTTATCTTGGTTGTAATTTTGCCTCCTTGAAACTGGTCCTAGTATGTTAAGAAACTTCAATTGAAGAAAAAGAACTCAAAATTAATCCATATTGAGTCTAGTTTTGCAATAGTGGACTTCAAGATGCTCAATTATTCCTTAATGTATTATGTAGCTATAGTTTAAATTACATCGTTAATTTTCTTTCATAAAAGTAGAATTAGAAACTGCTAATCTTACTGGTGTAGTTTGTACTAATGATTGCCACAACCAAACTGAAATTGTATAGAAACTGATATGGACAACTATTCTTTGCTCTAAGTCTGAATTTTATTAGCCTATGTTGAGGTGTATTTCTTGGTGACTTCTATTTTTTCTGTTGAATTTCACTTAATCTAGTTGTAATTTAACATTTCCTTTATTTATCGAAATTGCTATTTACAATTGTTATTTTATTTTCATTAAAGGATGCAAAAGAAAAGTGCAAAAAGAAAGAAGTGGATGATAAAGTTCTATAACTGGGGTTATTTTATTGATGTTGAACTGGGGTTATTAATTACAAAGTTCTATAACTCCTTTCAATATTTGTCCAGGTTTCATTGAACTAATCACCATGGAAGGTTCAAATATGAGCACTGGTTTTCCAAATTGGCATTGCAACGAGTTAGCTGTTTTGAACGTGAGAAGAAGGCTCAAGAGTTGAAGGAAAGAAAGCTCATTGTTATAATAGTTATTTTAGTTGCTTTAATTTTCTACTTGTTAGCTTATTGAATGTATGTTAGTTATTTCGTAATGGATGAATGTATTTCATTTTTCCAAGCATTCTTATTGTGGTCCCTTCTCAGTTTCCAAGCATTCTTATTGTGGTCATTTTTCTAAGAATTTTTCCAAGCTATATCTTCTGAAATCGCAAGTAGCATTTGTAAATAAAAGGCTTGATTAGTTGTGTCACTGGAAAAGGCTATATCTTCTGATCAACAGAGGCTTCGGTACACATCCTCACTATTGCTTTTGATAATTGTAGCCTCACTCTCACAACTATTTCATTGGCTGGCAATAATATTAAATGTTTCATTCTTATTTTAGCAAGAATCATCAATACAGAGTCTGTACCAGTTTCAAAGAAACAAGCATAGTACAGTAAAGAAACGCATGGTACCGTAAAGAAACAAGCATACATATATAAGCATCCATAAATTAGAGCATGGTACAGTAAAGAAACCAGCATTCATAAATTAAGTGAAATACTCATGCATTCAATGAGTCTGTACCGATGATCCTTGGTACAGTAAAGAAACATGCATTCAATAAGTGAAATACTCATGCATTCAAATAACATGGTACAATGTAGCTTATAAACTCCATGGTACATCACAAATAACATGGTATTAGCATAAACAAAATATTAACACATGAACTAGTATCTCTCAAAACAACATAGTACATAAACAGTAAATAAACATGGTACATGAACTAGTGTTTCTCAAAACAACATAGTACATAAACAGTAATTAAAATTACATAACTCAAACATCCATAAATTTAACACGTAAAACACTAATACATGTCCAGCTAATACAACACTAAACCAGTTACTGAAATATGTCTCCAATGCCCCTGTTGCACTATGAAATATGTCTCCAATGCTCTTCACTTATCTCCTAGGGCCTAATTAAATAGAAAATAAACAAAAATTAATACAGAAATTATCTCCAATGGCCTAATTAAATAGAAATTAATACAGAAATTAGTATAGAAATTAACTTCACTTACCAATGTGCATGTTCTTGCATTGTGACCGGAGAATGAGAACCAGTACAGTGTACAGAACTGTAATTTTGAATCCTCAATAATAATTTTTGAAAGATTCTGGTATAGAAATCTTGAACCAGTACAGAACTGGTTCTTTAGAGAGAATGTACTGATGAGAGATAAGAAGTAATTGATTGTATTCAATGGAAAATATTTGTTGTACAGAGAATGAGAAGGATTACACCTATATATAGCTGAGCCATGTTTTATAGATACCCACTGTAAACTGCTCTTTTTCATTAATTTTAGCATGTACAATTATACTTCTCTTTTTAAATTTTCCTTTTTGTCTTTTTGTCTTTTTTCGTTGTTAAATTATAGCTATAGTATTAAGTTTTTAGTCAGAGCTGCTTCAAGCTCCTTTTCTAAGTGTTCTGTAAATGGAAGCTAGATCGGTAAAAATTCACATGTGAGTTGCTAAGAGGATCGGTAACTTGGCACTTGCTCTTAAAAAAGAAAAAAACAAATTTATATGCTGGATCGGTAAAAATCTATTTACGAATTCAATTGACAAAAGAAGCTGCCGAAAGGAGAGAGTGCTAAGAGAGAGAGAACATGTGAGCGCAAAATCGAAGTCGTGCGATACGAGCTGAGAGGAGAGAGAGGCGCAGGCAACGGTCAATAGGAGAAAGAGCGCAAGACGAGTTCAGGTTTCAAAGGTGCTAAGGCTTTGAAGCGGAGGAGAGAGATGCTTTCAGATCGGGAGGAGGAGAGAGAGACGGAACTTCTCCACTAATGCTCTCTGATCTCAGTTTTTTTTCTAGGTTTTGGGGAGGCGGAGGAGAGAGGTGCAGCTTTGTTTCGTTTTCACAGAGAGAGAGTCGAAGTTAAGAGAAAGAGACGGAAACAGAGAGAAAGTGAGACGGACGGAAAAATTAAACTCAATCGACGTCTCATGATCTGCACGAATCTTGAAGCGGATCGAACAGTCTGGATTGTGACTCACCAGAGCCTTGTGAGTTGCGACTCACCATAGCAAAACTCTCTCTCTCTCTATATATATATATATATAGTGAATGGATAAAATACACTAATGTGTATGGATCGTCCCCGTACACATGAGTCGTTTTTCGAGATCCAAAATTCAAACGGCCAATCCGAACCGTTCAAGTTGTTCTCCATATTGAAAAACCCTCGGAGACCAAATTTTACATTTTCGAATTTTTTTACTATATATTATGATATTTTCAAATTGGATGGCCTGAAATACTCCAATTGTAGTGTTTTTTGAAAATATCATAATATATAGTACAAAAATTCGAAAAAATGTAAAATTTGGTCTCCAAGGATTTTTCAATATGGAGAACAACTTGAACTGTTCGGATCGGCCGTTTGAATTTTGGATCTCGAAAAACGACTCATGTGTACGGGGCGATCCGTACACATCAGTGTGTTGGAGTTATGTCCTAGAAGTCAATATTTAATGACTTATTTTCTTAGTTTATGTTAATGATGATATTTGATCATTTGTTCCTAGAGTTTATTATTGACAGATCATTCAGGTTGAGGATCTGAATTGTAGATCTCTGTGGATCATTCATTAGAATGACAATAATAAATCTGAATCGTCCATAATCTTGATAATTAACAAGGAACATTAATTATCATAAAAGATTAGTATGCAAGTTAAGTGATGATTAAGTTCTACAAATCATAGGTAAGGAGTTACCAACTTAATTGCATATGTGTATGTTATTGGAACATAGTACAGGACTTGACCCAGTGAAATAAACATATGGATTGTGTTATGTGTCATTGTTTATTTCATATGTTGTTGATTCTAAGTTTGAGATGCTCAGTTTTTCCACATGAGGATAGGTTCAATAAATATCGTCTAACGTTGATTCCTGATAAAGGCTGCTATAAGGACTTTATTTATGTTCTCTTGAATTGTGCGGGGAAAAGTTGTTCATCAAGAAAACCGTATGTCCCTCATTAATATACTTAATGAGTGATGATATCTGTTTGGGCCCCTTGATGGAGTTGGATTGTTTGGCCAACTTGTACAATCAACTCTAGATCAAGAAATGTATAATCTGCAAGAATGACACATTCCTATCTTGGATTATACAAAGATATCGTGTGACATAAGAATCAGACAAAGAAATACTAATATTTCTTATGCATGATTGAGATATTGTAACGGTACATTATTTATACGAATTGGGAATCATAACGTGTTGCTAGATACCGCTTATGATTATTGGAATTAAATAAGCGATTTAATTTCATGGCCAACATAGTATAAATCCTCAAAGGGTCGCACAAATAGAACCTGAACCACATGTGTATTATTTATTTGTATTGGAGAATACAAAACATGATGGGTTGATTAATTAATTATATACTGTTATGAACCGTTATAATTAATTATATCAAGGAGATCATGTTAGAATAAATTAATGCATAAACCAACCTATTGTTAATTATCATCAATTTGATAATTAAATAGTCTCAACTACATTTAATATAATTGTTAGAATTATATTGAATATATAGGCTTTAAATTGCTAAGTCTAATTAAGCCCGAAATAACAAGCATTTAATAGGCCCATTACTTAATTGAATTAGTGAGCCTATAAGAGATGAATTCACCATTTGGTGAATTGGGCCTATAGCCCATATAGGAGGCGCCTAGGGTTAGTGGCATGAATGTAATTTGGTTGAAGTTTGGAAGATGAATGAGAGCTCTATAAATAGACCCCAAGGGGTGGCCTCTCATCCAACTTTCTCTCTCCTCTCTTCCCTCTTCTCCTAGCCGCCACCTATCTCCTCCTTTGGAGATTTTCGAAATCTCCATTAGAGGAGCTCTCATCCTTTGTTTGTTAGGGCCCATGTGTTGGGATTAGCCACATAATTAAGGTGTTAATTGTGATTAAGTGTTGGTTGCTCTAAAAGCTTGCTAGCACAAGCTCTTGAGAGGTGGTGAAGCTTCTTGGTGGATTAGAGGAAGGAGAAGAAGGCGCGGAGTGCACCCCATCGACTCCCATGCCATGGATTCGAGCCTCATGAATGCGATTTCATGAGAGGTACAATTTCTCCTACCTTCTCTCTTGATTGGATGTGTGATTGCTTTAGCACTAGATCTATTGATTTGCTTGTTGTTAATGGTGATTAATTAGTTGTAATTAATCTAAAATTAACATATGAGAATTTCCTAACAGTGGTATCAGAGCTATGGTCGTGCTTAAGGTTTTTCACACTTAATTAAGTGAGAATTCGTAATTAATTAAGTTAATTAGTGATGTGCATGCTTGCTGGCCCTGGAAAGGCTGTTTTCTGTCTTGTTGCTTGTTTTTCGTGGTGTAAAGCTCTCTGAAATTTTTTCCTTCTTATTGGAGGTTGTAGCCCTTTGAGTTGTGGTTGTTTTCCCACTGGAATCATTGAAATTCGAAGTAAAATGAATTTTTAGTGATTTAAACGGTAACGGTGCGCAGATCTGTTATTCTGCTGCACAGTTCTGTTGTTGTGGTTGGTAACAAATAAGTTTGTATACAAAGTACCTGTATCTCTTAGATATGATTAATCTAAACTTGATGCTCTTTCTGGATATGTAAATTTTGTTGCATATTTCGGATATTATGTGGGCGTTCAAGGATGAAAAGTGATGAAGTTGTCAGATCTGTTTTTTCAAACAAACTGATTGTTTTGAAAAACTGTACTTATTGAGAAACTTTTATGGAAAAGTGTTGAAATGGAAATGTTCTCCTTTAAGTCTGGAATCTGTGAAAATTAATTTCATAGATTTTCATTGAGATTTGATACCTCAACCGAGTGAAACCTTTTTGGTCGACGGTCTGTTACAGAACAGGATACCTTGCTTAAATGCTTGTTATCTCGTTGATCTTGAATATAACTTGTGGATTTTCTTTTCATGGAATGATAGCCTATTGTATGTAGTATTTTTCTATGTAAATTGTTTGCTGGAAAAATATCAAGGGGATGATCATACAGATCAAAAGGTTGAGAACCATAACAGAATTTTCTCTAACGGTGCTTCGCGCACAATCTGAGGATTTGTCTTTTTTGGTTCTCCCTGATGGTAATTGATCTCTCCTTGAGATTTTTACAGGTAATCACAATCTTTGTAAGGAGTTCTCTGGATTTATTTCGGATTTTTTGGAGACCGAATTATTTTGAATTTTTTCGGGCCCCGAATTTCGTATTTTAATTAGTTAAAATAGTTTCTAATTAATCAATTTATTGAAATGTTAATTAGAAGACTCCTTAAATACCCTCCTTTCTGTTTTGATAGTTGGATTTAATTTAAAAGGACTTAAACAATTAGTTGTTAAGGTTAAGCCTTCTTTGCATTCGAAAACTTGAGCAACAAGTGTGCACAAAGATTCTAATTAATGAAATTAATTAAGAGCAAGTGAATCATGTATATTGTATATGTGCTAACTTTGTTTTGTAGGAGGATGTGGGTTTGATATGGCTCAAGATATCAATGCCTTGTGTGTTGTAAAATGTTGTGAATGCATGTGATTGCTTGTAATGTGGCCTAAGGTGCCTTGATAATTAATAATTGATTAATTCTTGATGTAACTTGTGAGGCTTGCATGCCCCTAAGGCCTAGGCGGGTTTTAGGATTTTATCACATGTATTTATTTCCCTTAATTATTAGATAGGATCTTAGTAATTAGTGGGAGGTCTTGATTAGATTAGTTTCGTTACATGGAGATGCGACGAAGACTAATGCAAGCGGGAGCCATACAAACCCACGACAATGCTTGAGATGCTTATGTTATGTGATTGTTTGTGAATGCCTTGAATTGTCATAGGTAGGTATGGGTGTATGCTTACATGACCACCAAACAAGAGTCACATAATTTTTTTGTCCCAAACTAAATTGATTAAGTCGACCGCCTTCCTTCTCTCTATCCCCTTCACGTCAATAGCCAATCATGGCGCGGTCCGCCATAGCGGACGTCATGGTTGTCAACCTTGATAGTCGGGGTACAAATGAAAAGATTTGTTAGGAGCAAATAGAGAGAGGTTGCTTATCGATGGACCCAACAAGTTTTCTTGGACATCGGGGCGAAGTTTGTAAATATACTTAGATATTCACAAACCAAGAGTCGTATGGTTGATATGATTGGTTGGAGAACCTACCTTGTCTAGTTAAGTAGGGTGTCGTGCCATAGCAGGCTCTACTTGATGAAAACGGGGATCTTGGAAAACCAACTACATTGGGACATTAAATAAATGTAGTGGGAGTTTTGTTTATCATTATAAATAAAACATTGCATAAACTAAATGACCTTAAATTGAAATTGTTATAGATATTAAATATGTTAATTTCGTTGCGATAAATCTTTGAAAAACGACAAGCTCGTTTCTAAGGTATTTACGTGGAGAAGAAATACCGTTTTCTAAGATATGTTCTTGGAAATGAGAAACTTGAGCAAGTTTAATCCCAAAAACGTTCCTCAACTTCCCGAACATAGCTTCGCAATGATTGATTAGTTTTGACGAAAATTATTCAATAAAGCGAATGCTTATATCCTTTTAGAAGTTCTAGACCTTTGAATTGGAGAATTCATAAGGACTATACTAAGACTTCTATACTCTCATCCACTTACTCAAGAAGACGGTCTTAGAGAAAGTAAAAGATAGACTCAATCATTAATGATCGAGTAATGGAATGTGAGTTAACCAAGAGACTCTTCTTATAAGAAGATAAATATTTCATTAGCTTGTGAACCGAAAGGTTTGAGTAGCTAATTGACAACTAGAGATATTAAGATCTCCAATATCAAGGATTGTTGATATTGTCATACAATCTCTTTCTATGGATAAAGGATATATTGTTCGCACACTTGTTAGTGCTAAAAGTAATTGGTTAAGTATTAAAGGAATACTTTACCAAGATATGAGTTGAAACTTTGAGATCCTCACTAGTGACCGTGTGTCACATGAGATATTTCATTTGCCATTTATGGGAGGCATTTGAAAGGTTGTCCAAAATACCATGATGTTCTAAACCTTAAGATATTTGTCGTTCAAATTATCTCACTATCTCTAATTCACACTAGTAATTAGGTGCTAGTTCATGTGCTCGCATTTAACGAAATGTGTAGGCAATGATGAATAAGAGAAAGTTCGAGATAAGTAAAGTAAACTCCGTTTTGGAAATGGCTTATACGTCTAAGCCGCTACCATTGAATACGTAGAGTTATCTTTACTAAATAAAAAAGTTTGTTTAGGAATTTGAGGTTGTATACCTTATTCCAAACATCTCATAAAACCTTATCTCCGTTTCAAATTTGATGATAGATGATCATGTTTTGTAATAGAGAAATGTCGTTCTCTTATTGTTATGAATTTGTGTATAAGATTTCACGCATCTTGATTGAATTTGCTTGAAATAGATAAACAAATTTCGAATGACAAATATGTAAGACTTCACATAAAGTTTTTGACTTTTATGTAAAATAGTCGCTTAGTCGAATATAAACAAGAATCGCATTATGAGAGTCTACGTAATGTGGAGCTCGTAAATCAATTTGATTGCAAATCAATTGAAATTCATGCGAATCGTGTTTGTTAAATGACAAAAGCGCCTTTGAACTACGAAGGTTTAAAGGACAAGTAACCTTATTAAGACTTATACATATTGATGTATATAGACCTATAGGTACTTGTGCAATTGAAAGGTTGTTGAAACTTTACCACTTGACCAACAATCATTGTAGATATTAACGTATCTATTTGATATAGTATAAGTATGAATCTTTTGACAAGATCAAAAGGATTTCAAGAGTAAAGTTGAAAAACTATTCAATAAAAGCAAAAGTCTTAAGATGGATCATGGTAAATAGTTAAGTCATATAGTTTGATATATTACCTAAAGAGTATGAAATACGTTTCACTACTCGCTCCATGAGGAACATTGAAAAATGTATCCAAGGATGAAGGTATCGAACATAGTTTGATATAGTTCGATCGGTAATAAATCAAATTGACTTGTTCGACTCATGTAAGGGATTTGTGTTTGAGGACAATATTGTTTACACTGAATAAAAATTCCATCGAAGTCTATTGAAAAAAATATCTTACGAGATTCGATCTCTAGGTATATTGTTTCTCAAGATTTGGTATTGAGAAGCTTATTTCAAAGTTCGATTGATTGATAAGCTTGGACCCAAATAAGACGCTTAATATGATGTAGGATATCTTGAACTAACCGAAAGGTACTACTTCAACGAACATGATAAGAACAAAGTAGTTGTTGCTCATCATAACGTAATCTTGAAGAATGATATTCTCAAGAAGAAGTAGTGGGAGTAAAGTGAGCATTAAAGGAGTTTATGCGTCACTACAAGAAGTACATTTATAGGAAACTTGTCACTCCATACATGGTGCTTAGTGGGAGTTGAGCGAAACTTTATTCACAAGTAGTTGTGAAAGGAAGAAGTTTATAAACACGCTCACTTCTAAAGAGTGCTCAAACATCTCACGAATGGATGATGTTCGAGAAACTCATGCAATATATTAGGATCAAGAACTTACTCTACAAGATGTTGTAGAAGTAGTTAACTGACCTCAAGCACCAATCCTACAAAGATCAACGAGAGTGAATTGCCTAAACTGAAAGGTACATAGGCTTCACAACATCCTCGTACTTGATATATGAGGATCCGTTGATAAATACAGAAGCGATGGAAAGACCCGATTCCACAAGTATGGTTTGAATTTGTATGATCTTTAAATGCAATCCATATATATAACAACAAGGTATAGACCTTGATTGATGTTCATGAAGGAGCAATCCATCTAGAACATATAGATCTTTAAAAGGAAAGATAGATATGGATAGCAAGTCGACTCTGTACAAAGCACAATTTCATGATTGATGCTATGTCTAAGTCGATAACAAGTTGACCATGTACAAAGTACGGTTTCTCGCTTGTAGCTATGTATAAGTCAATAAAGATCATTCTAGCAATAGTTATATTTCGTATATATAGATATATGGAAAGATACATCAAAACCACCTTCTTCGATTGAATGAAGGAAGTTGTTGTGTAACCAAGGATTTGTTGTATTGTTGGAAACATATATATGCTTCAATGATCCATTAATGGATTGAAGCAAGTACTGTGGAAATTTGAATAAACATTTTGACAAGAAAGTCAAAGAGTTGCACTTCGTCAAAAGTATTTTACATAGACAAGATATTCAGTGGGAGCATGATTGTGTTACATGTATTGTACAAGATACAAGACATTAATTGGGAATAACATTAAGAAAATGAATATTGTCAAGATCTCATTGGAGAATGTTTTCTCAATTGAGAACTTGGGTAAGTCACCTAAATCCAAGGAAACAAAATCTATGGAGATAGATTATGATGGATGTCAGGTTTGAGAAATGTGCATATAATGACAAAGTGTTCTAGTAACACGAAAAGATAGACTCCTAGAAAGGATGTCTAACCACGTTGTATGGCATACACTTGAGTTCTAATCGGTGTGTTGCAACTCAATTCGAGAAGAGTGCACGATATATTTCGAGCATCCTTCTGTTACGAGTTTCATAACGGACGCCATACTTATGCACATGCCCCTATGTGTTGTACCCAAGGAGTATGACAAGCAGTTGTCAACTGGATACAAAGAAAAATACATTTGGACAATAATCAAGAATATCCTCGAGTATCTTATGAGAAAGGGTGATATGTTTTTCATCTGACAAGATGAAAGAAATCTCATATAAATTGTTATATTGATGCTAGTTTTCGAAAGATTGATATAAATGCAATTGAGCTACATATTTTGTTTAATGTGGTGTTGTAAATTTAGAAGGTGTTCTAAATGGGATATTACAACCGTTTCCGTCACCAAAACAAAAATATATAGCAACTTGTGAAGCAATGAAAGAATGTAGTATGGATCATGAAGTTCTCAGTCAAGCTAATATAGTTCTAAGCATCTCGAACCATAGCTTAAACTTAAAGAACCCAATATTAAATTGGTGATCCAACTAAGATCTATGACGATGTCACTTGATCTCACATGATGATGATCAAGAACACATATATAGGAGTATATATGTATATAGGGTCAAATAAAATTTGATAGGTTCGCGGACACAGCGAACACTCTAACTTAACCTCTACCTTAAGCGGTATACGAGATGCAATTGTGCATCCATGCGTGATGGACGTATGAGTAACTTGCTTTAAGTGTATAATATCTTTTGAGGTTCGAGACATGTATATATATAGATATATGACATTGTTCTAAATTCTTCACTTGCTAGAAGTCACTATTGATTGACTCTAGGCCAAGTGGGAGATTGTTGGAGTTATGTCCTAGAAGTCAATATTTAATGACTTATTTTCTTAGTTTATGTTAATGATGATATTTGATCATTTGTTCCTAGAGTTTATTATTGACAGATCATTCAGGTTGAGGATCTGAATTGTAGATCTCTGTGGATCATTCATTAGAATGACAATAATAAATCTGAATCGTCCATACTCTTGATAATTAACAAGGAACATTAATTATCATAAAAGATTAGTATGCAAGTTAAGTGATGATTAAGTTCTACAAATCATAGGTAAGGAGTTACCAACTTAATTGCATATGTGTATGTTATTGGAACATAGTACAGGACTTGACCCAGTGAAATAAACATATGGATTGTGTTATGTGTCATTGTTTATTTCATATGTTGTTGATTCTAAGTTTGAGATGCTCAGTTTTTCCACATGAGGATAGGTTCAATAAATATCGTCTAACGTTGATTCCTGATAAAGGCTGCTATAAGGACTTTATTTATGTTCTCTTGAATTGTGCGGGGAAAAGTTGTTCATCAAGAAAACCGTATGTCCCTCATTAATATACTTAATGAGTGATGATATCTGTTTGGGCCCCTTGATGGAGTTGGATTGTTTGGCCAACTTGTACAATCAACTCTAGATCAAGAAATGTATAATCTGCAAGAATGACACATTCCTATCTTGGATTATACAAAGATATCGTGTGACATAAGAATCAGACAAAGAAATACTAATATTTCTTATGCAGGATTGAGATATTGTAACGGTACATTATTTATACGAATTGGGAATCATAACGTGTTGCTAGATACCGCTTATGATTATTGGAATTAAATAAGCGATTTAATTTCATGGCCAACATAGTATAAATCCTCAAAGGGTCGTACAAATAGAACCTGAACCACATGTGTATTATTTATTTGTATTGGAGAATACAAAACATGATGGGTTGATTAATTAATTATATACTGTTATGAACCGTTATAATTAATTATATCAAGGAGATCATGTTAGAATAAATTAATGCATAAACCAACCTATTGTTAATTATCATCAATTTGATAATTAAATAGTCTCAACTACATTTAATATAATTGTTAGAATTATATTGAATATATAGGCTTTAAATTGCTAAGTCTAATTAAGCCCGAAATAACAAGCATTTAATAGGCCCATTACTTAATTGAATTAGTGAGCCTATAAGAGATGAATTCACCATTTGGTGAATTGGGCCTATAGCCCATATAGGAGGCGCCTAGGGTTAGTGGCATGAATGTAATTTGGTTGAAGTTTGGAAGAGGAATGAGAGCTCTATAAATAGACCCCAAGGGGTGGCCTCTCATCCAACTTTCTCTCTCCTCTCTTCCCTCTTCTCCTAGCCGCCACCTATCTCCTCCTTTGGAGATTTTCGAAATCTCCATTAGAGGAGCTCTCATCCTTTGTTTGTTAGGGCCCATGTGTTGGGATTAGCCACATAATTAAGGTGTTAATTGTGATTAAGTGTTGGTTGCTCTAAAAGCTTGCTAGCACAAGCTCTTGAGAGGTGGTGAAGCTTCTTGGTGGATTAGAGGAAGGAGAAGAAGGCGCGGAGTGCACTCCATCGACTCCCATGCCATGGATTCGAGCCTCATGAATGCGATTTCATGAGAGGTACAATTTCTCCTACCTTCTCTCTTGATTGGATGTGTGATTGCTTTAGCACTAGATCTATTGATTTGCTTGTTGTTAATGGTGATTAATTAGTTGTAATTAATCTAAAATTAAAATATGAGCATTTCCTAACACAGTGTTCTATATCCATCCTCTATATATATATATATATATATATATATATATATATATATATATATATATAAGAATTTTAGTTTGGTGTAAAATAAAAAATGAAATCATGAAATTTATAAATAATATTACCTTACTATCAAGTAGAACGAAATTCATGTCCCATGTACGTATTTTCCGTCTTCGAATCCATTGCGGGCCAAATTTTCATGACTTGTGCTCATATGACGCCTAGATTTGTATTTGAGAGTGATGCGATATCTATAATATTTGCCTTTTTTGTAAATGTGAAATGTTTGATGAAATTTGAAATAAGGAGCACTATATATAGATAGAATGTTGGTTCCCTTTAGTGGAAGAGGTATCCATTCGTTTATATTTTTTGGTTACTCCCATTCAATAATACTCTTTGGTCTTTATGTCAAGATATGCACCTTTACAATCGCACCCTTTAAAGCATACATTTGATTGAACTCTTTGACAAGACATATCTTAAATGATATCGTATGGTCTTATATTTAAATAGCATCTTTTTCTTTCGCAACTTTTGGATCATCACACCTTTATTATAGGTAAAATTACATATGATGTACTGATGTTTTTGAAAAATCTTAATTGGGGGAAGCACAAATTGTAGTTTAGTTTTTATAACATTTTTCTTTTCGTTGACCAAAAGGATAAGCAAGAAATCAGAGTTCTCATTCAAATCCGGACACCTGCTGGACGGCCAAGATGGTGCCACGTCACAACCCATGAAAACAACAGCGCAGAACCGTCTCTCGGACAGTGGGTCCGACATTTCGGAGAGCTTAGCATTTTTTTGGCGCGCGCATTTTAGGTACGTATAGTATTTGCTAAATACGCGCGGGGGAGAGAGAATAACGGAGGGGAGAAAGGCGTGAGAGCACGAACGCACGAACGATAAAAAAATAATTAGATAAAGAACAGCAAAACATGTCCTAGAAACGGAAAAGGAAAAGGAGAAAGAGAAAGCGAACAATGGATTGAGCGATGCCCTTTTATCCCTCTACATTTTGATCCAGGTAACTATATCATCTGCATTTCTTGATTCTACTTATTCTGCGCGTGTATTTGAACTCGTGAGATGATACTGTAAAGGGGCGATTTGATTCAACTCTATACATTTTGCTGACATTTTAACAAGTCTCTGATTTGTTGAAATATCTTTATGAAAGTTAGGTTTAGAGCCAGTATTTGTGGAATCGATTATGTCGGAAAATATCGTTGTCACGTAAATCCGAAATTATCACCCGTCTACTGGCATTTTGATTTCAGCTGTAATTTGGATATTGATTTTTTTTGTTTTTTTTTCGCTTTACTTAATTAGTTAATTTTCATTACCAGTGAAATTCCTTGAGAATTCACAAATGCTTTAGTATGATGCCTATACTATCTTACAATTTTTAATAAAAATTAAGGCTTATTTAATTGGGTTCAAAGAAGCAATAATTTGATTTTACATGTGTTTGCTTAAAAGAAATTGAATAATAGGCCAAATTTAAGTTAGGACCTTATTTTATAATTATTCGCAGTTTCTGAAAGGTCCCCCTCCTCTCTCCTTCCTAGGAGATCAGGGTTCTTTCTGTTTCAGCTCCAAAATAAATTACAAATTTTTATGCTACAAGTTTTTAAACAGTGCCTTCTGTAACGGATTTCTTTTTGTGCTTCCTGATTACAGGATTTTTAATAACGAATATTTCCCAAGTCCAATAAAGCAGGCCTTATTCTATTGTAAATTGCCATAAGAATCTCCTTCAGGTGATACGGTATTCATCTCCCTTAACCTTCCTTAAAGTTCATTCTCTCATAGAATAATGAAATTGAAGATTCTACATATTCAAAATACAGTAGCTTAAATCAAATGCTTATGCTTGTTTCAAATTGTTGATACAAGCATTACGAGTCACTAATAGGTAGTACGTAGCAAAACCGCTAGGTACTATCATATCAGTACATAAATACCTGTACTTTACATGGCCAACATAGTACCAGACAAAATTTTTTAAGCCCAGAGTTGAATCATTTTTTTTTCCACCCAATAGAAAGGAGCGATCAACTGTACCAGAATAATTTGCCTTAAGTTCACAAATATATCTTTGTTTTCATGATTTATTGTTAACTCTTTTGGAAGGAATAGAACAAGGGTCTTTCCTTCTTTTTCCTAATCCTCCTCTTCTGGTACAGATGGCAACTAGTCAGAATGGAGAAAATGGAACTCAAAATATGACATGCCGTTGTGGGGAAGGAGACCCAAATGTATGGATCAATAGGGCTTCTGATAACTCTGATAGGATATCCCCTGATTGCCCAAACTGCCAGGTACATCCCGTTCTTTTTATGACCAATTTGTGAAGAGTCTAAACTCAGTCCAAATTGAGGCATCATTGCATAACTGAGGGTTTGAGTTGCACAAGTGAGGTGCAATATTGGGTTGTACTGATCAAGTATTGCAAGCACTGCTGGTACTTACACCTTGATTTTAAAGAGCCATAATTTAAGCCAGAAATGCCCATACTGCCTTCTCAATTATTTTGCAACTGAGCGGTGTAGCATTGAATAAGTACAAAAGAAACATTAATGACTTAAATGTTTGGGCTAATAAGAATTTACTTATTTTGCCTGATTACAGATTATAAAAAGTGGACATCTGTTGGTCTCATCAAAAGGTAATCGTCTATTCTTTGTTATTCACAAGTTCTAAATTACAAGATCAGAAACAAAATAGACAGAATATTTTTATTTTTTTTTGATATAAAAATGGGGCTCAACCCTCCTAATTTCAATATCCGTAAGGTTCCACTATTGGGGTTTCAAATCCACATTCTCCATTTAAGATGTATTGCCCTTTGCCATTGGACCAAAGGCTGGTCCTCAAACTTGACAGAATTACATTAAACAAATAGATAAACAAGTAGAAATGGAACAATCATTTTCATAAATTAATAAATATTCAATATTACTGTGTTGTAATTTTTTCAAAATGAAACTAGTGACTGCCATTTGATATTAACCTTTTCTTCAGCAAATTATTTTCTTCATGATTTGTTCATCTGAAACTGAATGAAATTCCAGGACTAGCCTGGCCCTCATGGAAGAGACGATGGTTTGTTCTCACTCGAACCTCATTAATCTTCTTCAGGCATGACCCAGTAAGTACTACATCTCCTCTTTACTTTGCATTTGAGTTAGCATTTTTGTAAATTACACTGAAAATACTTTACATATAGGTCTGCTTTCAAGCAGCACCAGTATTATTTGTCATTTGCAAATAACACATTACTCTTGGTTTGTGGATAGTGTCAATCTTCAGTTTGGACACGTGCTCAAATCAAGTTAAAATGGCGTTCTTATTACAGTCATCTGTTAATCAGTATTATTTTCTAGCATATAAAATTGTTGGATGGAAGTTGCAATTGTGAGGAACTTGGGTGACATTGGTATAATTAATAAATATTTCCCTAACAGTTTGCATATAAAATTATAAATTCATTAAAAGAGGAAGTGAATATCTTTTTACTCCTGGCATTTTATATATTGTATTCATTGTTTTTGCTTGTGTTAATTTCAACACTTTTTCCCAGAATGTCCCCCCAATAAGAGGAAGTGAACCTAATGCTACTCTAGGTGGTATTGACCTGAACAGCTCTGGAAGGTTAGCATACTAAGCTAGGTTTAACTTGTGTAGGTAACAAGTTTTCAGACTGTATTAGAATGGTCAGCACTCAGCCCTTAATTGTTGACCCAACACAGTTTGTAATTTATGTTTCATTATTTCATTGTTCGTAGGATTACTTGTTCTTTATGATTTGAGTTAATCTCTTTAAAATTTGTATTCTGGAAGAAGATATAGTGTAGGTCTGTAGGATACCACAATTGTAACTTTCGAAATGGATGTTGGCTTTTTAAACACAACCAAATAACTATCTTTGTTAAGTGTTAGCTAATATTGGTTTATTTATGCTTCTGTTTCAGTGTGGTTGTAAAGGCAGACAAGAAGCTGTTGACTGTGGTTTTTCCTGATGGTCGTGATGGTCGCACTTTTACCCTCAAAGTACCACACAGAAAGATGAAAAATTCATAACCTTTTTTTGAATTTTATTTGGAATGAATGATGAATTCATGTTTTTGTACTTCTACCCTGTTCTTGTGCAGGCTGATACCTTAGAAGACCTGAATGAATGGAAAAATGCATTGGAGAATGCTCTGGCTCAGGCACCCAGTACATCCCACACTCTGGGACAGAATGGAATATTTCGCAGTGATTCTGCCAATCTGCCAGGGGAGCTTCCTCCAGAACAGAGTATGTAACCACCTAAATTGTGTATATTTTTCTTGCTATTGTGCTTTTGGGGTTTCGGAAGCAATAATGGTATAAACTGTTACTTTAGAGCTTAAGCTGATATAAAAAAAGCAATGATGGCATCTAGATACTCCCCTCATGTGCAATAAAATATCAACTATAATAAATTTGATGGAAGTAGGGGAGCTGGTACTCTCTTTCTGTCGGCTAGTCAATTAACTGCTACTCTAAAAAGCTTAATCTTATAGAGAAAGGCACTTTCAGTATCTTGTATCATTATAGAAATCATACAGATATTTGCAAAATTCTATTGAACTTTGGGTAGTATGGTGAAAAATTTAATCAACATAGTGAAATGGGAGCAGCCGAAGGAAACAGGGAATATAATGAGAGAAAATCCTGAGTGATTGAACGATTTTTGTCAATCTATTTCAATCTTTCAGTCTTTCACTTTTTCTGGTTCGTATCTTAAGTATGCCAGTAAATAATTTGTTTTTGTTTTTGTTGTGCTTCATTTTCTTATTAATGGTGACTTGCTAATAGATGAGAATTCCACATGGATAAGAAAATAGCTATGACCTGTAAAACATGTCTCATACTTCCTTTATTGGTTTACCTGATGATCCTGTACCGTTTCTATTGCGAATATTAAGAGATGTAAACAATATTTTTGTGCTATTAATTAAGCAGAAGAGAAACCGCCAGAGAAATCACTTATTCAGGCTCCTGTTATGTTTGCACTTGAAGATCCGGAGGGCAACCCATCGTTCTTAGAGAAAGCCCTTTGCTTCATTGAAGATTATGGTAATGTATTTTCTATTAATGTTTGAGCACTTGTCCTATCTTAAATCTTGTCACATTTCAAATTCTATTCTACTGTTATGTTCCTTACACAGGGGGCAGCACCAACCAGAAATTACTTTTGTTCTTATATTTACCTAAGGCTGATCTAACTAAATTAAGTTATTTATCTGTTTATTTATTCCTAACTTTAGGAATTAAGGTTGAAGGAATCTTAAGGCAATCGGCTGATGTAGAAGAGGTTAAGCGGAGAGTGCAGGACTATGAGCAAGGTGCAATAGACTCCTCCTTTTCTTTTATTTATTTATTTATTTATTTTTATTTTATTTTTTTACTCTGTCATCTACCTTTATTCCAATGTCTGTTTTCTTTATTTTCCACCACCATGGTTTGCTAATTCTAAACTATATTTATTTTCAGGGAAAGATGAATTTTCGCCAGATGAGGATGCCCATGTAATTGGTGATTGCATTAAGGTATGCTTTTAGCTTGAAGGGAGCATTGCTATATCAACTAATATCCTTATTGGGTAAATTGTAATAGTTACTGAACTGACAAGTACAGTGCAACAAACTGTGTCAGTCAGGCATCTTCGGCCAGTCCACTCATGGTTAAGAACAATAATGACATGAGATCAAAGCAGAACAATGGCATGTAGTACACCACTTTATATAATATTTGTGAAATTCAATGAAAGTACAACCAAGCATGGCTAAATTTCTTTTACATGCTCATCGAGCTGTAATTGTTTGAATATTAGATTCCTGATATTAATTTCTCAAAGCACAGCAAGATAGCTTGTCCATATATATCAAAAACATTTGTTCGAGTCATCGAGTGCTTCATGTGATACTTTATCTGGGATTGAGTTCCAAAATATCAGCAGAAATGCCTTGACCTCACTGATATAGGCATGGCTATGCCTCTCATCAATAATTTGAAGAATGAATTTCTTGTTATCAGTAATCTGTATGATAAATCCAGTTTGGCCTTATAATGTCTGTGCTATAGAAGAGTTAATCTAATGCTAATTGACATACAGAATATGAACAAATAGACAATAAGAAAGTTGTTGCATTACATGGGAACTGACTGTTTATTGGCAATCTGGCATATTGTTGACAAGTTGGACACTCTGTAAAAGGAGAGCTACAAGAAAAATAGGATGTTTATGTTTTTCTATTTTCTATTTTGATTTTCTTTTTTTCCAGCTTGTGCTTAGAGAGATGCCAGAATATCCTGTCCCAGCTGAATGTTGTACTGCATTAGTTGATGCTTACAGTAAGACTTTGCCTTTAGACTTTTTCTCTCCTTTGTTCTCATTGATAGACGCTCCACTTTTCTGTACTTATATCATCTTCAAATTTTCACTTAATACAAAAAATGACACTGAAATCTTCAGTAAATCAATTGCATTACAGGAACAAAAATAAATGACAGAATAGATGCGATCAGGGACACAATATACGAAACATTTCCTGAGCCAAACCGCCTTTTATTGCAAAGGTAACACCCCCACCCCCCCCCCCCCCCCCCCCCCCCCCCCCAATATTTCTAACAATACAGACAATTTTATTCCACATGAGCCATAACAACCTTGCGCTCCTGCCTTATTTTTGTTGTTTACAGCTTCATATACAATATCATTTGTTAATTTTGTTTTCCAGATAATGCCTGTAAGTTACCTGCCCTAAGCCATACGCAAATCTCATGAAGAGATCTATCAACTATAGATGACCTGGTATATCATGTTCCTATTAATATTAGTTTGTTTCACAGGATACTGAGGATGATGCTGGAGGTGGCGGCACACAAGGTGGAGAACAGGATGTCACTGCAGGCTCTCGCAGCATGCATGGCGCCTCTTCTGCTACGGCCACTGGTAGGGGGGCTGCTAGCAGGTCCTCGTGTTGATGGTGATTTCTCCAACTCTGCAAATGGTCCAGGGGATTCCTTCCAGCTCCTTCAGGCTGCTGCCGCAGCAAACAGTGCCCAAAACATTGTCATCATCCTCCTTGAGGAATTTGATCACATTTTCGATGTCAGTCTCCTCATCGTCTAACTCCTCTTGTTCCTTTCCTTCTCCTTTGCAATACTTAAAGTGTTGCCTAATTACATTCTACATCAGCAACGTTTGGCATAATTGTGTTAAAATTACACTGTTCTTGTACCTTGGTTGCATATACAAAATTGTTCTTGTATAAGAAATTCCTTTCTTTTGTTAACAGTACTGCTTCTAAGTACCAACAATATTCCCACAAATGCAACTTTAGAACTAGTGTACTTCTTTGATGTATTACTGTACCTGCCATTTCTTATTTCAATAAAAGCACCATTTTCCTTTGTCAGAATTAACAATAATATCCCTTATGCAAATAACTCATATGTAAATAACAAAAATTTGTTACTTAAAGATTGATGCTATGAGTTAAAAAAAAAAAAATCATCCATATATAATTTCATGAGGAGCTTTTATGTTAATAATTATCAAGTTTGCATAGTTTTGATAAGCGTAGGAGATTAATTTGTTGTTTTTAGGAAGACGGATACTCATCAGAGGTTTATACAGAATCTGAGGGTGATGAGTCCCATGAAGCATCTACTGATAATGAGATCAGTGACAAGCGGGGACATTCCCTTGGTGATGATGGTTATGACGAGGACGAGGACGAGGACGAGGATGAGGATGAGGATGAAGATGACAATGAGGATGAGGATGAGGACTCAGAGCATGATGATGCTGGTTATGATCATGATGATCATCATGAGCATGAAGTGCAGGTGGGTGATTGGACAACACGTCCACACGAAGCCACAAAGAGTGAGAGCAACAGCGAGGCTGATAGCAACTTGTCTCATGACAGAGTAATTTTTCTTTCTGCTTCTTTTCTATTCTATTTTTCTTGGGAAAAAGGCTCTTCTGATGATGACACACTTGGCTTTTGATACTGTTTTGGTAGGTCCCAGCTCTTATTTGTTTTCCTCCATTTTCCCTCTCAAATTGTTCAATAACCAAATTGACTAAGACTATTCAATAGCTCTATTGAGGGGTTGAACATCAGGAAAGACCGAATGACATCAGAAGTGGGCATAGAAAACTTATATTATAGAGGTTCTGTTATTGACCAGAAAATTGCAGCCATTTGTATCAGTTGTTGATTTAAACCCGCTCTAATGATTTTGTTTCCCAAAGAATTACTTGGCAAATGTAAGTTGTAACCATAACTCAAATGGAGTTGTCCATATTCAAAGTCCTGAATCATCCAATAAATTTTGTTCATCCCTGTTATAAAGCTACCCAAAGTACGAAATGATGCAGTGTTTTTTAGGGTATTAATATGATCATGATCATTGACACGTTAGTACTGATAATGCAAAATCGCCTACTTATAGGCTGATGTAATCTGTGATTTGGCTTTCATTCATTATCTAATTATAATATTATATCAAATTTATTTATTATTCATGTTGATCTCTTATAGACGCACAGCTCTAAACTTCAATTAACTAATGCAGGATCTGAAGGCTGATTCCATGGGACCCAAGGTAGCAGGTGTTTTGATTCCCTCTTCTTCCACTTCCACATCAGCTCCACCTGATGGAACCATTGCAAAGGACGTATCTCAGGACTGGAGCAAGCAACATCCAGTTCCAGTGGAAGAACCAAATGAGAGTCAAATTCAACAGTCAACAACTTTTTCAGGTCCTCATGTACCACTCTCCCGAGCTATCAAACTTTCTGATAGAACCAGTGAGATGGAATCTAGTGTGAAGCGTGCCTCTATGTGGGGTCGTACTTCTGTATGTATACTCTGCTCTTTTTACTTTTTTTTTTTTGTACTTATGATAAGAAACCTTAGCTTAGTCACAGGTCTTTCCATGGATTCACTTTTTTTTATTACACAAAATGATACAAGTAAGCTTCTAATACACCATGGAAAAAAATTAAATAATTTGACTCATACTAATGCTCAGAAGCACAAGATGGTTCCTGTACCGTACCAATTGTGACCAATACCAAATAGTTACATGCTGTTAGGAATATTTTTCATTGGATTAATGATTTCTTTTTTGTTTCAGGCAAGGAAGAATCTTTCCATGGAATCAGTGGAGACAAATAGTGATGATGAGTAAGTGATTACTCTGGTTTGCTAAATGTTATATTAACTTAGTTTAGATGATGTAAAGAGTACATTAGGTGTTGTCTGCTTATGCTTTATTGATCAAATGAGTTTAATATGAAATTTGTTAAAGTTATATCTTCAATTTTATATAATTCTTTATTTTTCTGGCTCTCTTTCAGAGATAGGATTTTGGTTCAGAAACTTGAGAGCACAAAGATGCAACTCCAGACTAAGCTCTCTAAGGAGGTTAAATCTATATTACCACGATCATCCCTAGTATTACCAGTGTCTTTGTTATAATGGTTGTTATTTTTATTTTAGTACCCCTTAAAATAAGAATTTTTCTTATAGAATTATCAAAGAAATAAGTTCTTCACCCATCTTCCATCAATAAAAAAGTCACAGAACCTCCGGCCTTTTTGGCATAAGGTTCAAGAGTTAGGATAGCTCTAATGCACTATAAAGGGCTCTTAGATGTTCTTTTTACATATTTCAACATGAAAACATAATTATTATCCATAAACTTAAAATTTGGTTCTTTTTTGTTCTTTCAGAAGAAGGAAAATGCAACTTTGCTAGCTAGCCTAGAGAGACGGAGGGATGCTCTACAGGAACAACGGGTACAGCTGGAGAAAGATGTAAGTTCTTCCATTTTGTCAAGTATTTGCATAATATTTTAGTAATTCCAGCCTTGTTGCAAATGGATATTGCATAAGGGTTTCTCTTTAATCTTATTAATTTAACAATATACCAATATTGGTAATGTTCTCTTCCTCATTTGAACCTTCAATTACTCAGTACTATACCAATAAGGTCTTACACAAACTTGCAAGTACTTTGACTTCTGTGAAACAGGTCAAGCAGCTGAGAGAACAGTTGAAGCAGGAGAAGCAATTGAGAACCTTGTTGGAGGCTGGGTTCTCACAACATGAGCAATCTTCTTCCATTTCTATCGAATCTGACAGCAAGGTTTTATTTTTTTTTTCCTCGTTTTATTTTATGTGGTTGTTTCTATTTTTTCTGTCTTATTTTGTTTCTTGTTGATTGGATGTGTTCATTTATCAGTAGTAGAAGAATCTATATCCTCACATACGAGCTAAAATTATAACCTAAAACCTAGGACACTACTCTTAAAATCTTCCTCCCTATGTCATGGTTCCAGTACATGGATAGCTAACTTCCATGTGCTCCTATACAATGCCAACTCCTTAGAAATATTCCATTCTTTGAAGTCAACACATGTCATCATGTAAAAAAAAAACTGGCTCCATGCTTGGCTCTTTATCAATTCAATATCATTTGTTTTTTTGTTTCTTTGTTTAGTTCGATTGCTTTATTCTGAAGTCTATTGATGCTTAAAATGCTCAAACATCGCTTGTACTATAGTAGCACCCATTAGCCAGTACTTCTTTAAATTTGGCTACAATTGTAATTTGACTAACGTAGCCAAGAAGTACCAGTCTGGTTCTAACATTATTTAATATTCTTTGGGGTAAAAGATATGGGCAGATCTAGAGGCTGTTGCGGTGGAAGAGGAGGAGATATCAAACTTGAAGCAGAAGGTTTTGGAACTTCGTAGTGAGTATAATCGCAAGCTCGAAAAAAGCTATGCTTCCTTGCGTGATTTTTGCAATGATAAACTCAACAAAAGCACAGACCTCAAGTAAGATCTCTGATTGATAATAAGTTTGGTCAAATCTTTAAGGCAGTGTCCTAATTAGAGTTGGTAATGTTGACCTCTCCTGTATTGACCAGGTAAAACACTAACACAACAGGTCTATTCCAACATGAACCAATTTGCACTCAATTTTAAGCTTCTATACTAAATAGCATCAACTTCTAGCTATCCAATTATTCCTAATTATATTATTATAAACAACATAATCCACCACAACATAAATTTGATCCATCCCATGGTAGGTCAGGTTGAGGTAAATAGTCCATGAACTGCTGCTACCTATATACCACACTATATTTCATGGTTTTGGATAGAAAATACTGGCAAATGGGAAATTAGATAAATAGTATTTGGTTTTATCCCTTTTCAACACAGGAACTGCGCAACACTAGAGGATGAACGAGATAAAATCTTTGCGGTATGACATTGTACTTTTTTTTTTCATAATTATACAACTGTTTATGCATCCCTTAACGAAGCTAGGGTAATAATTTGGCCCACTTAAATTACCCAAGGCTCACTCACTGTAGATTTTGGATGCTTACATATAATAACTCATGAATTTCATCCGAATTGGCATTTTATATGGCTAGCATTTTTAAGGATGTTCAAGGTATGGCCACTTGGCCAGGGATGTTTAATTACTAACATTACAGTTTACAGAACGGCACTTTAATTATCTTGGGTAGACACTTCAATTGCCACTACATGCCACTGGAGGGCAAGCCCTGGATTTCCAGTAGCACTCCTCAAATAAGCATTAAGTTTTTATGTTTAATCATTGAGAAAGCAATCTTTGTAATATCATTTTTCAAAATAATTGATGCACCTCAACATCAATATTTGAATACAATATTCTTTTAGATGCTCACAGGGTTTTGCTAACAGTTTGATATTATCAGTATGTTATACATACAAAATGTTTAGGCATTATAATTTATTACTTATTTTTTCTGAACCAGGATTTTATAGATAAGCATGGTCCTCCATCTCCTTGTCTTCCAGAGATGCAGAGAACAGAATCGACCAGCCAAAACAATAGCAGTTCTGCTACTGACGATCAAGTGAAGAATAGGCCTGCTACAAAATCCAAGAAGGTTTCCCCAGAGAATGAGGTCTGCAATAACAGTGTCTTTCTAATCCCAGGCTGTGTTAGAACTATTTTTAATTGCCCCTGAAATAAGAATATAAGTACATGAGAAAAATAAATCATAATAAGCATTATGCCCCAATATAATTTCAATTTTTTCTTTCAATGAAAAAAGATAAAAAATTAAGAACATTAAGTTCAAGGATACTAGCTTCAGTACCTTTTTCAATTTTGGAATCTACCCCTGCATGCATAGCTGTCCCTACTGAAAATAATTCTCTGTCTGTATGTGTGGAGAGGGGGTTGTCGGTGGTTGTGTGTGGGGGGGGGGGGGGGGGGGGGGGGGGGGGGTGGGGTGGGCTATACAACTTTTTGAAATCAAACTATATTGGCCACAATTATACATTTCAGAGTTCCATTAAAAAAAAAATTATATTTGATCCACAGAGTGTCAAAAGTCATTTATACCCTTCTGAAATGATAAATATTTCATATGGGCATATGGCCCTTCGAAAGAAGAAATATCAGATTGCCATTGTTTTGTAACTTATTAGACCTTCTTTCTTTCTAATTCATGAATGTAGATGGTAAAGAATAATTTATTTGGGACCTTGAGTAAACAAGGATGAGAAAGTTCTAGAGGCAATTTTTTCATGTTTAGAAGGGGTATATTTGATATTTCTTACAGTTTATAGGAATACATATATTTCTTGTTTTTGCAGGAAGTACGTTGATATATTTTGACATTTTTGCCGGAGTTTACATAAAAGTGGTACTAATTAAAATCTTTATTCTCAGAAGAAGCATCTTCCACCAAAAAGTACCAAATCAGGTCACAGCAGTACCAGTAGTTCCTTTGGGGAAGATGCCAGTGCAATGTTCTGTATGCTCCCTGAAAGGCAAGGGGTGGCACAGAAGGCACCTACCCTAAGAAGCCTTTCCCAAGGTGACAATGTGAAGAAGGAGACCCCTTTTGCATTAGACTCTGTGCCAAAAAGTTGGTCCCAGAAGCAGCCAGAAGAGACTTCATTAGATGGGCTTTCGGGAGCTACCTCTTCAAAGAAGAGCTCTTCTTCTAGCTCAAGTGTAAGTCACTAACTCAATACTAGAATGGAATTAGAATCTTAGTGACAAGCGGAACAACAAAGATATAGGTCCTATTGGGGTCGTTTGGATGGCACCGGATTAGCTTAATCCCGAGAATAGCTTAATCCCGGACTAAAAATTTCATCCAAACGGAAGTGGACTAAGATCGGAATAGCTAATCCCAGGAATAACACTATTTCCAACAACACTCTTCCCAACAACACTTTTCTCTCTACTTTTCACACTTCCCAACGCTATTCCTAAACTCACCATCCAAACAACATTCTTAGTCCCGGAATAGCACTCTTCCCACGCTTCCCGAAATCTCATTTTTTCCTTAAATTTAGTCCCGGAATAGCTTAATCCCACCTATTCCCCACCCATCCAAACGACCCCATTAAGTTTTGGAAATTTCATTTTTTCAAAATGCACTTCCTAAAATCTAGACTCATAAGATTACACTTCTTACCTGTTTCATGTAAAAATTCTTGCAACATTGGTATCGCTAAAGTGGAAGTTAAATTGAAATCAAGTCTAGTTAAGAATCAGCTTAACCCATGTGCACTTAAACTGGAGCCAAATCTTATTTTATAAAAATGAGTAACTAAAAACGCCCTCAAATGACCCTTGTGAAAATAATAAGACCAAGGTAGACTGGCCTCTTTGGGATCCTTAATGCCGTTGAATCAAATTAATTGTTATTTTTCATTTTAGGATGCTGGGTCTCTTTCGCCAGCAGCAAAGGCAAAGCTGACAAAAAGACTCCAATTTCTGAAGGAAAGGCTGGTCCAGCGAGCAGGTGAAAACAGCGTTACCCAACCCACAGCTCTGCCTCCTCCCCCCACAAATTCACAATGAATTTGTAAAAATCTTTGACCGGATTTGAAGATTGCATAATGCCATGAAACATGGGGAGAGGAAAATATGATCGATTTTTTTTTTTTTGGTCTAACCAGGTTGCATTTAAACAAAGATGAACTTATGATTTTTCTCAGCTGTATGAGTTTGTATATGGATGTTGGTGACTGATCCATGTAAGTATATGATGCTGCATATTGATTTAGGTATTGACTAAGGAATTACTGAAATATCTTATGTGTGTACACTATATGATTCTTTCTCATAATCTTATAGAGCATCTACGTGTATATTGTACATCTTTACCAAAGAAAATTGAAAGTCTAAATATTACGGTTACTTGCATTCTTTTTTCAAAGAAAATGACATGTTGAACTTTCTTAGAGGAAAGTAGCATAGTTTTTCGACAGTGAATCACATAGCCTCAACAGTGATTAATATTGTCTTAAGAATAACAGAGAGATATTTTTGCGCTGCGGTGACTGGTGAGCCACATATGTGTTCCTTAGATTGTCAATAACCAAGTAGTGAAAACAAACCAAAAGCCGAAAACCGAATGTTTCAAATAAAGCCGAACTTCATGAATGTGGACAAAATCTTGTGTTATTTCTTGTTTAGAGTAATATTACTCGAGCCGTGGGAAACAGCCAAACGCTATAATAATGTTCACCTGAAGATAAATTGCATGTTCCTTTCCGTTTAGCAAGAGTGGAGAGCTTTGCTGACTACGGGCTTGCTCTAGGAGAAATCCTGGGAATTGATTTGCACACCCTAAAATTGATAAAACACTCTTATTAGTCTAAATTTGCACGCCCCTAGATTCTATCGAATGATTTCAGTTCTTCAATTTATAAGTTTTACGCTCAGATTTTGTTATTTTATATGATATATAAATTCAGACAATTAGTGTTATTATTTCTAAACACATTAATTAATGGTTACGTCTTTCAGTTTGACCATAGCCTTCTAAAATTTGTCCTCTGTTACCAACTAACAATACTGGGTATCAAAAATTAAACGCATACAACATCATATTTCAGCCAAGATAGAATCAAAACTCTCTTTATTGCTTTCTCAAGTTGGTTACAAAAGTCGTAAAGAGAAAAAAAAATAATAATAATCAAAACGCTAAATGCTTAGGAATGGAACCCCCTCCCAATGGGCAGGAACTCACTCCACTGAAGCATTTAGATACACAGTTACACACAAAAATAACTCTCGCCCAGAGAGCACAATCTAGATTGGAAAGCAATATATTTTTATGGAAGCTATGTATCTTCCTTCATTCATAGACTAGATGGCCTTAGTAATTTTTATATGTTTTTTTATTCTTATTTTGTCATTATATTTGTCTGTTGTATCTTTATATCAATGTAATTTATAGAGTATACCGACTTAGACTAAAAAATCTTTCAAATTTTAATATAATTTTCATTTATTTTATTCTTCACGTTTACTATGGAAAGATTTACGATATCTTCTATTCCTAGAAGAGATCGTGTGCCTTCATTAGCTGATATATTATTTCCTCTTATTGATGACTTGCCATGTTATTTTACTTCCTTATCATTCCTTTCTCTCTCTGTTAAAATCCTGAAGGTTATGCATGTATGAAAGGATGAGAAACGTGTGTGTGTTGTAAGATCCTCTTTTTTCATGAATAAATAAATCGGGTGTGTTGAGTGATCGTGGAGTGCGCTTTAGGCGATACCACGTTAAATTCTGTGTCATCTCTTCTTTATTATTTTATGATATGGTATCAGAGAGCCAGGCTTAGGCGGCTGTAGGAGGAAGACGAAATAAAATCCTAGACCGCGTGTAGATCGGGATCCATGGCAAGCAGTGGCGCTGACAGCAAAGTGCGGGCGCATCCAGTTCAGGTGCATCCAGTGCGGGCGCATCCAGGTGCATCTAGTAGCGTTGACAGCAAAGTGCGGGCGCATCCAGTAGAGGTGCATCCTGGTGCATCCAGTGGCATGGATAACAACAAGCCGAAGTCTCAAACCAAGGCTATTTTAGCCAACTCTAGTGTTTCGGGTGCAGGTGCATCCAATGAGAAGTTGCATGATAGGATGCAAAATTTGAGATGGATAATTGATAGTGGAGCATCTCACCATATGACAGGAAATTATAGTTGTATTGATGATATCTGTGATATAGAACCCACAATTGTTAGTCTTCCAAACGGAGAGAAAATATTAGCCAAACATGAAGGTAGTGTGGTGCTGAATGAAGGACTGGTTCTTCAAAGAGTCTTATACGTGCCCAGCTTGGATTGCAATCTCATTTCTGTAAACCAACTGATTAAAACCAGCAGATGCTTTGTTACATTTACTAATGAGATTTGTGTTATTCAGGATCACAATACAAGAAAGTTGATTGGTGTGGGTGAGCAAAGAGATGGGATCTATTACTTTCATCAAGTGGCATCGGCAAAAGTTTTTCACATGCATGGAAAAGAATCTTATGAGTTGTGGCATCAAAGAATGGGACACCCTTCGAAGCAAGTGACTTCACTCTTAACTGGTAACACTAGTAATTCTGAAGATGTTTGTGAAATTTGTGTACGAGCCAAACAAACTAGAGAAGTATTTCCTACTAGTTTGAATAAAACAAGTGAACCATTTGAATTGATACATTGTGATATTTGGGGTGCATACCGTATTGCTTCACATTGTGGTGCTCATTACTTCTTGACCATTGTTGATGATTTTTCCCGTGCTGTATGGGTTTATTTGATGGCTGAGAAAAGTGAAACTGGTGGTTTACTTAGATCTTTTTGTAAGATGGTGCAGACACAATTTAATAAATTTGTTAAATGCATTAGAAGTGACAATGGTTTGGAATTCAAATCTGGACCAATGAAGGACTTTTATTCAGAATATGGAATCCTACATCAAACCTCATGTGTAGCCACACCTCAACAAAATGGGAGAGTGGAAAGAAAACACCGTCATATTCTTAATGTGGCGAGAGCGTTGAAATTTTAATCTCGTTTGCCTATTGAATTTTGGGGAGAGTGTGTGCTAACTGCTGCATTTCTCATTAATAGAACTCCAACTCCACTGTTGAAAAATAAAACACCTTATGAAGTATTGTTTGATAAACCACCTTTATATGGAGCAGTTCGTGTGTTCGGTTGCTTGTGTTATATCAAGTCTAGAACCTCAGATAAATTTGAAAGTAGAAGTAGAAAGTGTGTTTTTGTTGGATACCCTTTTGGACAAAAGGGATGGCGTGTGTATGATTTGGAGACCAATGAGTTTGTTGTATCTCGCGATGTGATTTTTTGTGAAAATGACTTTCCATTTGCTCAAATGGGAGTTGATCAAGACATCTCTGATTCAAGACAGGTCACAATGCATTCATATGATGATGAGGCATTTGTTACAAAGTTACAGAATTATGATGCATCAGGTGAGAGTGCAGTTGCATCGGGACAGAGTGTACCCGAACAGAATGCAGGTGCATCGGATCTAAATATAGGTGCACCAGATCAGAGTGCACCCGAACAGAGTGCAGGTGCATCTGGTCAGAGTGCACCCGAACAGAGTGCAGTTGCATCGGGTCAGAGTGCACCCGAACAGAGTGCAGGTGCATCGGGTCAGAGTGCAGGTGCATCGGGACAGAGTGTACCCGAACAAAGTGCAGGTGCATCGGATCAGAATGCTCGTAGTCAACGATCTCGTAAGCCACCAATTCATCTTCAAGATTACATATGTTACACAGCAGTTTGTGACCCATCTAAAGCTCAGTCCACTACATTTGACTCCTCAGGTAGTCTCTATCCAATAGCTCATTATGTGAATTGTAATAATTTTTCTGCTGCACATAGAAAGTTTTTGGCTGCAGTCACAATAGGAAAAGAACCTCGGTATTTTGGAGAAGCGATGAAAGACAAGCACTGGAGAGATGCGATGCATGCAGAAATTGATGCGCTTGAGCGAAATGAGACATGGACAATTGAGGATTTGCCACCAAAGAAGAAGGCAATCGGATGCAAGTGGGTGTATCGCATCAAGTACAATTCAGATGGAAGTATTGAAAGATACAAGGCACGGCTTGTTGTGATGGGAAATCGACAAGTCGAAGGAATTGATTTCAATGAAACATTTGCTCCGGTTGCTAAGATGACCACTGTTAGAACTCTTCTAGCTGTGGCAGTAGCCAAAGGATGGGAGTTGCATGAAATGGATGTACATAATGCATTTCTGCATGGTGATCTAAATGAAGAGGTTTACATGCATTTACTGCCTGGTTTTGCTTCTTCTCACCCAGGCAAGGTGTGTCGACTTAAGAAATCGCTCTATGGCCTGCGCCAAGCACCTCGAATGTGGTTCTCAAAATTGACAGGAGCTCTTCGAACATATGGTTTCATTCAGTCATATGCTGATTATTCATTATTCACATTTAATGAGGGAGATGTGTTTCTCGCCATTCTTGTGTATGTTGATGATTTGGTCATTGCAGGGAATGATTCTGCCGCTATTAGGAAATTCAAGGAGTATTTGCATGGTACTTTTCATATGAAAGATCTTGGGGCATTGAAATATTTCCTTGGCATTGAAATAGCACGGGGACCCAAGGGTCTTTTGTTGTGTCAGCGCAAATACACGTTAGATATTCTGTCTGAATGTGGACTTCTTGGTTCCAAACCGGTGGCATTTCCCATGGAACAAAATCACAAGCTTTCCACAGCAATTGGAGAGCCTATGACCAATCCAGAGCGCTATCGACGACTTGTTGGAAGATTGATTTATCTAACCATCACACGTCCAGAGTTATGCTATTCTGTGCATATTCTGGCTCAGTTCATGCAAGCTCCTCTTCAACCTCATTATGATTCAGCTCTTCGTGTGGTGCGATATTTGAAAGGCAATCCAGGTCAAGGAATTGTACTTGGTAGTAAAAGTGATCTTTTATTGTCTGGTTATTGTGATTCAGATTGGGCGAGTTGTCCATTGACAAGACGATCTTTGACAGGTTATTTTGTGATGTTGGGTAATTCTCCTATCTCTTGGAAAACCAAAAAGCAGCATACAGTCTCTCGCTCTTCAGCAGAAGCAGAATATCGATCCATGGCTGCCGCTTCTTGTGAGTTAATATGGTTGAAATCTCTACTCAAATCACTTGGAGTTTTACATTCACAACCAATGCGATTACTTTGTGATAGTCAAGCTGCACTTCACATAGCGAGTAATCCTGTTTTTCATGAGCGTACAAAACATATCGAGGTGGATTGTCATTTCGTGCGAAATTTGATTCAAGATGAAGAAGTTGTTACATCACATGTCCGAACAAATGAGCAATTGGCAGACATATTTACCAAAGCTTTGGGCAAACATCAGTTTCATTATTTACTTTGCAAGTTGGGAATTCACAATCCTCCAACTTGAGGGGGAGTATGGAAAGATTTACGATATCTTCTATTCCTAGAAGAGATCGTGTGCCTTCATTAGCTGATATATTATTTCCTCTTATTGATGACTTGCCATGTTATTTTACTTCCTTATCATTCCTTTCTCTCTCTGTTAAAATCCTGAAGGTTATGCATGTATGAAAGGATGAGAAACGTGTGTGTGTTGTAAGATCCTCTTTTTTCATGAATAAATAAATCGGGTGTGTTGAGTGATCGTGGAGTGCGCTTTAGGCGATACCACGTTAAATTCTGTGTCATCTCTTCTTTATTATTTTATGATATTTACTTTTACAATTTATTCCCAATTCGGCCCAGTACTGCTCTAGGCCTTGTTTCGGCTTAACCATAACTCCATAACTCCATAACTCAGATTCAGCCCAAATTATTAATATGCTTTTCTTTTCTCCAAAAATGAGCTTGAGAAAAAGCGCCACACTACTTTATCCACTGCTTATCCTCTGTCGTCCCACTGAAGTCCTCCATGGCTTCTCTCCTCTCCCTTTCTCTTTCCTCCACCCCCACTCAAGCGAAATCTCTCCGACGCCTCCTTTCTACTTCATTCAAGGTACTCTCTCTCTCTCTCTCTCTCTCTCTGGACCTGCTATAGTGCTATTCCTCTCTATCTCTTCTCAACTTCTAACTCTTCCTTTGTTCTCACTCAGGGCAATGCAATAGCCATCTCACATTCTCTTCAACCCCTGAAGACAAGCACTAACACGCCATCACTAGTTGTGCGTGCATGGGTGAAGCGGGACCAGGCAGCAGCGACAGTAGGGGATGAACTGGAGAGGTTGAGGCTGGATAACTTGCGGCCACAGCTGGGGTCCAGGAAGAAAGGCAAGCGAAAAGGAAGGGGTACTGCTGCTGGTCAAGGCAACAGCTGCGGTTTCGGTATGACTAAATAATTAACTTTTTGAGTTTAAATTTTTGTCCCAACTGCCACATTGAGCCTTATTCTCAGATCAATTCTTTCAATTATGTACATTGCAACAATGAGGGTGAATTCAGCAGTGATTACAGCAGAAAGGTACATGGTTGACCTAGAATGAGGGGGATCAATCAAGTATTGTTTAGCACTAAGCACATACCAGACTTCAATTGCACATGGTAGAGTTGTTAATTGAGGCTTAAAGTTAGCCCACTTTAGAATTTGGGGTAGTTGCTGAATTCAATTAACCTCCTCTGAAGATTTCAAAATCAGAACGGTGCTCTTATGTTTTCCATTATGCCCTTTCTCAAGTTGAATTGTCTTCCTTATCTCTTCTTATTTGCAATGGAATAATGCATATGCAAGAAGCATACACATATAATATACCATATTGGCATATTCTGAAACAACAAGTGATTTCTCTGCAGCAAAACAGTATACTTTATTGAAAATTGTTGGCTAATATTATCACTTTTATGGTGATAAAACCATAGCCTATTGTTCATCGCCATTTCTTTTCTACCCTTAATAGGTATGCGTGGCCAGAAGTCGCGATCTGGTCCTGGTGTTAGAAAGGGATTTGAAGGAGGGCAGATGCCTTTATATCGCCGCATCCCCAAGCTTCGTGGTATTGCTGGAGGTACTATTGTCCTTAAGAAAAATAAGCAACAGATATTTTCAAACACTTTCAATAATAGAGCAGTAATTAAGTATATTGGCGATACCTTCTTCTGTGCTGCCATTGTAAATTATACCTGAACTCAATCTATGGAAGAATACCATGATGCCAGATTTCTGGACTTCTTTCCTGTCATCTTATAATCTATTTATTCATAGATTTTACTGTACTCAGTTACAAATGAGTCAACATTGGGTTACATTAGTTGTTATTCAAGGCCTCTTTGGCTAAATAAGCTTAATATCACAATTGAGGGGAAACTGAGAGTAAGGTTTGAATTTATAAATACTTTGGCCCTTTTGGGGGAATCAGTACTCTGCCTGTTGATCTGTCACCATATCTTACTCAAATCAGAAGGGACCAGAACAGCGACTATAGAAATTACTCAAATCCGAAGGTACCAGAACATAACCTGACTTGTATGCCCCTCTTGGAGGAGAACCAGAATTTGAAAGATAATAATAAGAATTGTGATCTGCCATTGCATGTTTTTCATAATATTCTTAAGTTGACCTCCCCATATTGGATGTAGAAAATATTGTTCGAGTACCTTTACCAAACATCTGTGAATATGAACAAGCCACAATCCTAGGGACGATATAACATGTTACGCTTGTATATTCTAGGCATGCATGCTGGTTTACCAAAATATGTGGCAGTAAACCTTAAAGATATAGCTGATGTTGGGTTTACGGATGGTGATGAAATCTGTCTTGAGACCCTGAAAGCAATAGGCATGATCAACCCATCTGGTAGAGAGAGAAAGCTACCATTGAAGGTACGTGATTTTCCTGTTTGTGCACTAGTATTGTATCATCAAGTATGGTAAGTGTCAAAACTATAATTTCAGACAGTAATCTAAAATCCAGGCAGCTCATCACGACGCATCTATTGGTGACTGCTGAAATGATACTGCAGTATTGCAGTACGTTATTGGTTCAATATTTTACTGGTTTAGGGTCGGCATATTTCCTGTCCACTCATGCAGTTATGTTACCCAATAAATGTGAGCTTCGTTTAGTAATTTTTAACCATTATACATGTTTAATACAGTGTCAAAATCTGTCATATGTTATACAATAATAAGTATCAAAACCGTACTTCTTCAAAACCAGTATACCTAGAAGTCTCATATGCTGAATGCATTTTAAATCCATCAGTGTTATGGATGGCCCTGCAGCACCAGTTGCCATCACCAGTAAAACAGCATAGCAAGCACTAATCAATATTGTGCTTAGGATGTTCGATATTGGCCCTAACCAAAGCAACAATATTCACACGAACAATAATATTGCATTTTTTTAGCCCTTTTAAAGACATGCTAAAAAAAGGATTTGTGTGTGGATTCTATTCTCATTATATTTAAAGACTTTTTTTCCCAAAAGAAAGTATTCTACTGAATGTTGCTATTTTGTTTATTTTTCATATTATTGATGTAATTTATGAATTTAATAAATATACATGATTTATTATTATTCACAGGATTTATGAAATTTTTTTGTTTCTTTCTAAGGCTATCAATTTTGGTTATATTATTTGCATTATAAAAACCCAACTATTTCTGGATTATACCATATTACGCCAGTATCGTGGAATCTAGACCTATCAAATTATTTCTGAATTTGTTACTATTAAGGGGAGTATCATATGCTTTTTGGTGGTTTTGCATTGTTATCTTGGCACTTTTACATTTTTCTGGTGTCTACATCATATTTTATGCTTTGCTTTGGAACTCTGGCAAGCTAAAATTTCATTTTTCGTAATTCTTTGTGGTTATTTCACAAGTCATTAATTATTTTTGGTACGCTAAATCTTTTATACCGTATACTAGTTTCTACGAAGAGTGTATTAGTTCGTATATAATGAAGCATGAGTGTCGTTTTCGTGGAAAATATGTTACACCTCAAGGTTACTAATTCTGATGCACTCATTTTCTCTCTTTTGGTGTCTCATTTATTATTTATTTTCATTATTTTTTTTTGGCTAAAATTAGATATTAGGCGATGGGGAGTTGAAAGTGAAATTGCACATCAAGGCAAATGCATTTTCGTCTTCAGCAAAAGAGAAATTGGAGGCAGCCGGCTGTACCCTGACTGAGTTACCTGGTCGCAAGAAATGGCTCAAATCATCAGTTGTCAAGAATACTGCCCGTGCTGAAAGTTATTTTGCTTCCAAAAAAGAAGCTGGACCCAACGAGTCAGAAGATTCAGCATAGATTTTTCCATCCATGTAAATTTTGTTATTTTTTGAATTTCAGCTTTTGTTATCTGGAGGATATCTGTTTTGATATATATTTGTTCATGTGCAAATTCTATTTTTGTCATTAAGATAGTTTGTTCTTCCGCTTCAAATATACCAAATTTAGACTTAAAAGAGATTAAAGATGCCCATATTAAATGAATAGTTTCTTCTGCAATTGACTCGGAGATTGTTTGAGAATTGGATTCTTTTTGTCATCTGTTTTCTCCTCTGGTTTCTTTCTTTCTTATTGTAGATTAAATTCTATTATTGTTTATGGATGTTGGCATTTTGCACCAACCTTTAACTTATCGTCCACCTAAGCTGTTCTAGATAAGGATTTCCATTGGCTTTGTTTTCGTTGGTTGAATAATTTGTTTTATTTCCCTTTTGTGTAAATTCCTCCTCTTTGTTAACATTTGGCATTTGAAAGTGGACAGTGAATCAGTTGCATTCTTGCATGAAATGCATGTCTAGCCTCTGTACGGGGCATCTACAAAGTTCACTTGTCATTACTGTTGAATACTGTTCTGTTGACTTAACTTTCTAGTTATGTAGCACAGGATTAGTGTCCAATCCATTAAACCAATAAATGCCCAAAAGGTGAAAAGGATCGCTATTACTGCTGTTTGTTGTTTGGTGAAGTGTACTTTTTTAATCAATTCTCATTTCTGAGCAACTGAAAGAAAGTGAAATAAAAAATAAAATCTTAAAAACATATAAACCAACTTGTATGCTATGGCTGCATGGTTGTGAAGGTTTGCAAGAGAATTTGCTGTTAAAACTTAAATGTCCAGATTCCCGGTCAGAAAGTTACAAAAGTATATATTGGCACGGCTACGAACGAAAAGCACAGACAAACTCTTTAATTACGTGTGTTCATAACCGCCTGGATGTTGAAAGGAATTTTCTTCTTCCTCTCTCTCTCTCTCTCTCAGCTCAAGCTATGTAAACAATAATTTAGCGCTAAGTACCTATTTGGTAAGGAAATAATTTCAATTCAAATTAATTTGAAATTTTGCTCCAAAGACTTGGATTTTGCTGTACTACATTAAATTATCATAGTGTGGTTAGTTAGGTAGTCGTGTCTCTTGTCAAACTAGATGATTTGAGTGTTTGACAAATCACTACCTGTAAAGCATGGTAGTAGTAATGACAATTAATAGTATGGTATTAGTTAACGAGCACATCTTCTTAATGGGATTCTGAAGACAGTTGTGGCTTTTAGGGTCCTCAAGTATCTCTGTAACGCAACACGTTTCTATCTTGTTAAATCAATATCACATTGCCATCTTGTGATAATAACAACATGCAACCGCACAAGTATGCATTTTACAAATGCAGTATTATTTCACAAAAAAATTGGAAGCAAGTTGTATTGATTGGTACATCTCATGTAGAACACAATTCAACTTTTGCAATCAACAAGGCATAGAAAACTCATGAATAATGTTACATTTTTAAAATTCTAAAGAGGAATCGAACCTAAGTGAGTTGTGCGGTGTTCCTACTTTTGTTTCTCTGTAAATAAGTCAAATGGAGGAGTCAAAGGGCCTTAAATATAAAATAATGCCAAAGACAGAAGTTATCTCCGTAGTTTATACTCGTGCAAGATACTCAATTTTCAGGAGCATAAAGATGTGATGTGGTATATTACAGAATTTTCACTTTTAAGATCAAGTGATCTTAATTGTTTGGGCAGAATAAAAGTGATTTTTTATATCGTTGTAACTTGTAGTAGTGTGTCCACGTCATACGTAGCATGAAGGCATGTAGTAATTAATTTGCATCCCAATCAATCATTTTCTTCAGCGCTTTCTAAAGTTTAGAGCACAAAGTACATCCTTAATTATTAAGTATGCTTCAATTTGCTTCTACGCCTCTATTAACTTGTCAGTTGCCTATGGCCCTCTTTTGCTGAGTACTATTGATCGATACTTAAATTACTTCTCAATTACTTGAAGATAAATTGAAGTGCGCGCGCATCTTTTGATACCTTTCACATTATTCAGAAATAAGGACTTTCATATTCGGAACCATGTGCCTTTATGGGAATTGTTCATAAAGTTTTAAATAGTGTTTCTTAAGGAACATGTTTAACTAGGAGCATGAATTCAGATTAGATTACATAATATATGCGGGGAATTTGTGAGCCTCCTTCATTAATTGTACCAAGAAACTCCATTTTCTAGAACAACCAAAAGTACTGACGAAGAACTTGAGATTTGTGCTTCATTACTAGCTATTGACTTCTTGTCCCATTTTGTTTGAGTTAACATTCTTTGTAGGCCTACACCAATGGATTGGTACGTTATAGCTGAACTCTGTATTCTCATTTTGAGTAGGAGCGTACCTTAATTAGCTTAGCATTGAAGCCGACAGAGCAATAATTTATCGTAAATATATATGTTCGGCTGTTTGTATCCCTATATGTGTAGGCCTGTCTAACGGAAAGAAATTTACGTAATTCCGTTTCGTTTCGTCCCTGCGAAACGGTTAACGAAACATAATTTTTGTTTCGTCTGGTTTAGCTAAACGGTTAACGAAAATATTGAAATGGACGAAATTACGTGAATTTCGTGAAAATCACGAAAATTACATAAATTTTGACCGTTATTCACTGGCGAAACGACGAAAATGAAATCAGTTTCGCTACCGAAATGAAACGATTAACGAAACACCCTGATTTCGTTGCGTTTCTAACGTTATGCAGGCCTATATATGTGCCAGGTACCAACATAAAGAATAACGATCTGCTGCAAAGATCTTCTTATCTTGATTTATCAGCTGGATGATATGAAATTCGTAACTATTAAATAAAACTAGTGATTACCAGGTCAAAATAAGTGATTACCATGACTTGAATTGTACGTAAGAGATTAACCTAAGAAATGTAGTTTAATATTTATTAGTCTTATTTCCTTTAGATCGTCTTAACTAGTGATTGAAAGAGGCTCACTAATCAGACGTTACATCCACGGGTTTTTTTTTATCGTATTCAATATGTATTTAGTTGCATGTGGATGTTCAATATTAAACAGAGCAATCCGTTCTTTCGTCAAATGGAGACCTGAAAGTCTGAAACTCATCGTTCTTTCTTTTTTTTTTCATTATTTATTTATTATTTATTTGCTTTTTTTTGAAATATAAGAAAGATGAAAATTAAAACACAGCCTCCTGAGAAGATTGGAGATATCTACGTTGCAGTTATATATATCCAATTATTTTGGTTTCTTCCCACTCCTTTCCTTATTTTTTAATTTTTTTATTTTTTAATTTTTTTATTTTGGCTCCGCAAGAAAGAGCTTCCTTGGTCAGCAATTACCGTTTACTATGTATCTATTCTAGCATACATTTTTAGAATAATAAACCAATAATTGGAAAGCAAATTGATGTACAAAACTACAAATTGTTTTTAAAAATTAAGGTTCAAAATACCAACTATTTAATTAATTAAATAAATTATACTACAATAACACCTCCCAAAGTATACAAGAAAATTAGTTAACGACACACACGACCAACAATTATATTCCTTATAATTACGAACGATACCAAAATTTTACAGCTAACCAAACTTTATTCCACTTTAATTTATGTGTATCTTCCCAATAATCTGTAAATGAGTTGAAGTTAGTGTGGGTCTTAAGTTTTCTTTGGATTGGATGTGTATTACTCTAGAAACAACAACCACAAGATATCCAAGATGAATCAGCTCAACTAACAACTGTCCCGGGAATTTAATAGTGTACTAAAAAACAATCAGTGCACGTTTTGATTCTTCTCTCCACTTCTGATTTTCTCAAGCTTATAACAAATGGAGAGGTCCATAATTTTTCTAATTTCTACAGATCCTACCATAATATCAAAATTTGATGGGGTAGGTGTGACTATGCATGCCTGCCGCGTGAATTTTATTATTATTATTATTATTATTATTATTATTATTATTATTATTATTATTATTATTATTATTATTATTATTATTATTATTATTATTATTATTATTAATCAATGAAGCAATAAGGAATTATATTATAACGACGTTTAAAAAATGAAATAGCGAATAATATGCTTCATAAAAAAATTTATTAAACAAAATAAATCTTTGGTTTCAAATAGAGAAATTAAGCATATTGATTATCATATTAATAATTATCTTTTGTGAATTGTGATCAAACTTGACTTTTATCTCCCCTGCTGTTATTGATTCACCTATTATCTCTATTTAATAATTTATTATGGAAAAGATATAACAATAGAGTGACAATTTCATTTCTATTTATAATTAAGAGTACTGCATTTAACTTATATGATGATCCACATATAACAATTAATCAAATTAATTTAAAAGAACAATAGTTATGATTTATGAACGTATATAATAAACTAACTTTTTACCTTCTTGGTCTAATTGTTTACGTTCTTAAATTAGTGCTTTTATAAGTAGTAGGATTTGTACGATCTAAATCCCTGAAAATTGACAGCACTGTTTGAATTTTTCGATTTTTTTAAATCATTTTATTTTGTACAGCCATTCGACGTCTCATTTTTGTTTTAACTGGAGAGGCCGAAGTCGATGTTATTTCTTCTAGAAGATAGAAGGGCCTGGCTGCTATATCTATTAGCCGACTATATATCAGTGTCACATCCCGCAGCCAGACGTGACAGCTTCCGTCACGAAAGTACAGATAATTGTACTCTCGTAAGGCTTAAACTAAAACTTAACCTAAAACTAGCAGTAATTTTTTTTTTTTTGATAATATAAATCAAATATTATCAAGTTAAGAGTATAAACAAAATAAAACATAAAACAAAATATATCGACTGACAGTCGATCGCGACACCTGATTGTCAATAAGTAACTGACCTAACTGTATCTCCAATCACCTTATGAATATATGGTCACTAACTTTCTGTACAAAGGTGATTTCCGTCACAGTCTACCAAAGACCGTTTTCTAGAGCAAGCAACACGTCTTCTGGAACCCCCATCCGCCGAGGAACATGCAAAACAAAACGGAGTGAGAATAAAATTCTCAGTGCGGGTTTTAGTTCCAGACGTGGATTTCTAGTCGAAATCTTAGCCCGAAAGTAATACCCATAATAATCAAAATGAAAATGTCACTTATAAACCATTTAAATAACTAGATTAGTCGAATTACACATGAAATGCAGATGCAAAATATTTAACCAATTTTTTTTTTAACAAGTATACCAAATTCGATTCCATTATAACCATTCTCCATGAACATGCACACAATTGAATCAAGAGCAATACATTTTCCCTAACCTAAGGCAGGCATAAGGGACGAATCCCTAACCCTAGGCAAGCATAAGGGAATTCCATATCATAAAACATCTCATTCCAAATATATCAATCCATAACAGTATGACACCAAAAACACACTCAGGTCCCCTAACCCAACCGGTTGGGCAAGCATAAGGAGACATTTCCCTAACCTAGGGCAGGCATAAGGGACGAATCCCTAACCCTAGGCAGGCATAAGGGAATTCCATATCCGCATAGCGCTACCGAACTGGCCGAAGCCGGTGGCCGACCGACTCCGGAGAGTGGCTTTGACTATCATTTCAGTACATCACACTGCCCTTTAGACAGTCGTGATGTGAATCATTACCATATCATTCTCCGTTATCACACAGTCTCAGTCATGCAGTCACAATTCCAAATTATCAGGCAAGATTATATTGAGCTGGCACAACTCAGCTCATTCACAACAAATGAATATGCAAACTTGCCTGGCTATATAACCATTTTAACAAAGGAGATCTTTTCAACTTGAGTTTTTGAGTTGTAATATCCGTTCCTAAATCTACATGATTATTGTACAATGCATTCAACAAAATCAGCAACATGCCATGCATAAATTTAAAGTTACCAGGACCGGATTTCTATAAAAATCCACGTATCCGCACCTGTTGTTGGATTAGAATCATTCCCCGTCAGGCCTCCTGTACAAAAGTCAAGAACCGTTAAGATTTGACTAAACGGTTTCTTAATTTAATCAACTTGAGACCCTTAATTGTGGTCCGGCTTAAGTTACCAGACTGGCTGAATTTTCTATTTAAATTTTATAGTAATTGCTTGTGTTTTAAGTAATTTAATTATTATTTATTATTATCTTATTTTATTTTATTTTTAATTTATTTTAATTTACTTTGATTTATTTTTATTTTACTTTAATTAATTTGTTTTCTTAATTATTTATTTTATTTACCTCTTTATATTTTTAAGTAATTATTTAATTAAATAGTTTTACATTTATAATATTAATATTAATATTCTTCTTTATTATTAGTTTATTATTGATAATTAATCAATTTATGTTTATTTTAATTAATTTCTTTAATGTATTCTTTATTATCAAATTATTTAGAAATTTAAATTATTAATTAACTATATATTAACTAAATTCTTGGATTAAAAATAGATTTTAAACAAATTTCTGAACTGGGCCGAAAACCAAGCCCACAACTCCCCTCTTTTTTTTTTCTTTTCTTTTCTTTTTCCTTTACTCTAGGCCGAAGCCCAGTCTCCAACAGCCCAATTTTCCGGAGAATTTTTTTTTCAAATTGATCCTTATTATTTACAGATTAGTCCTTTTGTTCGCAATTAGGTCCTTTTTATTTACAATTCAGTCCTTTTCCTTGCAAACAGGTCCTTTCTAATTATTTTTAGGTCCTTTTATTTACGAATTGGTCCTTTTAAATATCTTTTTGGTCCTTTCCTTTCGCACTTTCGTCCCTGGCCAAAATTTTTCTTACGAACCAGCCCCTGTACCCTCTTCGCCTCTTGCCAGAAGCGTACCAGAGGTACGTTCTCCGTACCAGAGGCTGGTACCTGGCCTCTACTCACTTCCCTTTGCCTCCTACAACCTCCTCTGAGTTCCACCATGAAGATTAACCCCTATTCTCTATCGATTTTGATCGAATTCATCAAGACAGATTCGAAAACCATAAAATTTCATTCACAACCTTTATCATTGCTTCAAATCCATTCTAAACTAGTTATCCATCCTTAATAAACTCATTCTCAGTCCCAGATACCAATATTGAAGCTTAAAACCCGAAATTTTACTCAAACCCTAATTACTATTAATCATCAATTTAAATCAACTAATTTTGAAACAAATGGTGAGAATGACAGCGATACCTTGATCTTCAGCTGTTACCCTCTCCCCTTTTCTCAGTTCTTTTCCTCTCTCTCTTTTTCTTCTTTTTTTTTTCTTTTTCTGTGGAACTTTTTACTCGGCCAACCAAAAATCCGAGTGAAATTAAGGCTTTTATAGCCAGAGAGAAAAAGAGGGAGAGATCAACGGCTAAAATCACTAACCCAAATCTCAATTTCTGAGTCATCTCGCCAACCATTCGATGTCTCACACCTAGCAGCTTCACGGCTGAGATTTGAGAGAGGAAATGATGGCTTTCCTCAATCGTGGCCATTCGTGGTTGGCTGGCCACAGGAGATCTCTCTCAAGACTCGTGCAAGGTGGTGCGACAAAGACGAGTGAGGCGAAGAAAATCGGACGGGCGGAGAAGAGAAGAAAGAAAAGAAGAGGAGAAAGGAGATGTCGACAGCGAAAACCGAATTTTTATTAAAAAATTATTCTTCCGGATTTTCTGCGACAGGGATTCTGTAATCTTGGTGTTGCAACTCGGTTTAAATTATTTTAATTACGAATTTTATGGATTTTTGATTAATTTAACAATGGATTTCAAATTTAGTTAAGCTTTGATTTTGCTAGAATATTTTATACCAATTATTGATTTTACACAGAGTCAAATATTTCGAATTCGAGTCGATTTTTATGTTACTTTTGATTAATTTGTATGTTATTTGTATTTTATAAATGTTATAATTATTAAAATTTTATGATTTTCCTATCAGTTAAATTTTCTAATATTTTTATTAATTGATTCTAATTAAGTTAAATTACTTTGATTGCCTTGCTATGTTACAATCAGCCAATTCGCGTTCAAATATAATGTGTGTATATTTTGAACTATGGTTCGGATATAATTTTCAATTTTTTTAATATTGTTTAAATCCATTTTAGAAAATATAATCAAGATTTGCCTGATAAACTATTATTAAGTTATCCCTTCCTATATATATTAATTTATCAAGACTTGTGCAAACAAAAAAAAGTTACATGCTTTAGTTATAATAATAATGACGATAATAATTAGTACGACGATAATAAATAATAATGCCACTAAATTACTATTAAAAATTGAGCCTAGTTAAATATACACTTGATCCGGCTCTTCAACGGACTAGATTCAGTCCAACCCATTGAAACATCCACTGAGACGGGTCAGGTGTTCAGCTAAGGAGGGTTGAGTCAGGTCTGGACTAAGTTGCGGTCCTATAATAAAAACATAAAACTCGTGCAAAATTTGTTAAAATAATTTGCCTTAATTTCGATTATATTACGGAACGGTTCAAATATCTTTAATTCCGAATGTGGAAGTTCGATGGATGGCTCCGCCGTTATTCGAGACCTAACAAGTTCAATTTCTGTTGGATATGAAAGAGTGATAAAATTTATTTCGCACAGAGGACTATAAAAAACTTTGTTTTTAAAAAAAAGAAATGTCTTTAATTTCACGTTGACTAATTCCGTGGTGAGCCGAAATTTCAAACCGCACTTGTATTCCGATCGATCATTTTTTTTTTTTACAAATTTAAATAAATATCTAGATTTAAGATATGGTTTAAAAATTTAGTCCACGATAAATTTACTTTATTTTTATAATATTAATAACTTAAATTTGATAACTGTCTACAAAAATTATTGGATGTACTCTTGCATCACTATTTCAACTTATTGTTTATTACATTACGAGCTGTAAACATATATTACTTTTCATACTTTTTGGTCATCGATTTTAATCTTTGATTTCTAATAACATAAAGTTGGAATACTGTAACTTTGTTGATAGGGTGTAGAAAAAGGAAAATAAACATATTAAATGATTTTATATGTACTAATCCCTCATACAAAAATATTCAGTTATTAAAAAATGATTAATAATCGTGTCCATCCAATATGTGAATATTTTTTTCAAAAATAAATATTTTAATTAATTAAAAAATATTAATTGCATAAAATTATTTTTCTTTCTCTTGTTCATCAAAGCAGATATATGCCAACTGTAAACATATAGTAATGTTGACTCAATGAATATTAAGGAATTCATTTATGCCACTAAAATCTAATTAATGTTTGGAGCATTAACGATGAAGTATATAAAAAAAAAATCAATTATATTTTATTCCAGCTTTCTAGCAATATTTTTTTTATTTGAAACAAAGAATCATCAAACTTATATTATTGATTTACATCTAGTCATTAATCAAATCAGATTTAAACAATCAATGGTTCATAATTTATATAATCGTCTAAATAGTTTTAAATATTTACGCAGTTTGATCTAATTGTTTAGACCCTTGAATTTATAAGTAGTAGGGATTATTACGGTCCGACCCTCTCTTTTAACTTGGAGAAAATATTTTCATATAAAGACGCTGCAAAACTTAATTTTGTTCTATCAATTTTTTATTTTTTATTTTACTATTATAATTGTTGTGATAATTTATCTCCCAAACTATTTTTAATTACTCTTTACCTTTAGTTTCTTGATACTTCTGTCGAGTGATAAGTAGTAATTAATATTTTAGTTTCAATTTTTTTATTAGTTTAAAGGCTAGAAATCAATAAATATGGAGCTCATTTTTTATAGATTTTCATCGACTCCAAATTTAATTTTTAAGTTGTGTTTATTTTATTCAGTAGATATTATTGTATTATGGAATTTTTTTTTTGTTGCTACAAATTTTTTCTGCCTCTGTTATTGCAGATGGTATTGTTGATTTTTCATTTTATTTAAAACTATTTAATAAGTTTGCATTACATGTAATCCTGATACAATTTTGTTGTGACAGCAGAAAATAACTGATCTCGATGACTCGGTGCCCTGTAATCCTGATACAGTGTTTCTTGATAACAAGTGTAAAACTATTTTACTCTCCGGCCTCCAGTTATTTTGCCTCGTTAATTAGTGGTTGGTATTGTACTGTAGCGTAGGTCGGTATATGCGGATCTAAAGCCAAACCTAATTAATCTGATCTATCCCCTGTTTATGATTTTGAATAATGTGTTGCCACTTTTCCATTTTGATGATCGAAATTCCATTTTCTTAATTCGAGAGTTAATTTTTAACCTATAAAAATCCACTAATTAAATAGCATCACACATCTAGAAGTTGTACCTACATAATATGAACAAATTGAAGGCATTAATTTTAAGTACGGACTTTTTAATTTACTAGACAAAAGACAGTAAATAATAACCCTTTCAACAACAATATACAAAAGTTGGCGAGCTAACTGCTCATCATTTTCAGCATCTCCCAATTAGTTTAATAGTTGAATATCCATGCAGCTTCATCCGATCCTTCATATGATGATAATATAGTCTCATCGTTAGAAAGATATTAGGGCATCTATGGTCGCTGGTTACGGAATTATGCGGGATGGACAAAATTTGGAATTGCTCATTTGAACTTTTATTTCATCCATATTTTTCTTTATGATTTTTTTACGTCAAATTTATTAATTTTTATTACTTTTGCAAGTTATTTGTGTTTCTAATTATGTTTTAGAATTTAATTATTATAATTTTTGTTATATTTATGTTCATAATTTTCAGAAAGTTGGGAACAAATATTATTTTGTGATGTATTACAAATGATCCAAAATTTAATTTGGGAGTCAATTTGAAGGGGCTTTTTTTTTGTCTGTGTTCCGAACTGCCAGTGACGGTTTTGGATTCCAATTATGACTCAATTCACAGAAATCCATATCCCTAAGATTGCACGTAATAGTTGTGGAAATAGTCTATACGTAAATATAGCAAGCTATCAAATTATATAGTTGTATCGTGTAAATCACTGGGAAATTATTTTTTCCCTTACTACTAAATATACTAATATTTTATTTGTGTTATTAATTATATAATTTAATAAAACACAAATTAAATATAAATAGTTTATAACCAACTTTTTGAGTGAGATGTACGCACTCAATTTTGTCATTTTAGATTAGTTTTTTTATAATTTATCCAAACAAAATGCCATATGTACGTAGCGGAAACAAACTTCAAATTGAAGAATAATGAACTTCGGATCGCAATAAATACAAGATCGAATCAACTTGTATTTCTTTTGTGAAACTATTTATTATGCATCTTGGAGTCACCACGAAAATGTTTTGATGATCCACGTAAGTTAAGTCGAGCAAAATTAATTTAGGTACCCATATGGGGTCTTTGTATACTGTACGTCTTGCAAGTTGCAAAGGTTTCACCGACTTTCTTGTATATGCAGTACAGATACAATGTACATAAGTTTTAATTAGATTTTGTGTAAGGGCTGACATATACTGATATATTAACTTCTATCAATTAATTAATTTTACGAGTAAATATTTTATTTGATTAGTCAGTATTTAAATTAACTTATTTCTTTATCTCACGCAACATCGATCTATAGTTGCTTCCGCAAACTTCCGGCGAAGCTCCGATGATATTTCCCGTGAAACTTTCTCAAATTCCATCAGATTCTCCGCAAAATTACTTTGATAGAAACATTTAACCTGAACAATAAAAAAAGTATAGACTGAACTCTAAGATTTTAAAAATTAATAAAATATTTTAATATGAACTACAATGTTCTTCAGACGAACATGAGAAGAAATCTAACAAAAATGTTTATATTGAATAATAAATTAAACATATTATATAATGATGCATCTAAACTAAATCACAGGATACACACACATAAAAACCAATCTTTGGTGCAACAGCTAAGGATAACATATCTTCACTAAAGGTAGTATATATTTCTAAATCTAATTAAAGAATTTCTCGTTAATAGTTAAATTTAAAAAAAAAATTAAAAGACTTGATCTTATCTTTCGTAAAAAAAAAAAAAATACAATAATTATTTTAACTTTATAAATAAGTGAACTTGAGATTTGTAACGTGAATTTCGTTAGTTTAGATGAGAAAAGTAGGTGATTGTTCAACTTACCTTAGCCGCGCGCTCAACTTTTCTACGAGTTTGTACCTAGAAACCTAACAAAGTATCGCTCTTGGTCATTATATTGGGCTCGTTTGGATGGGATGGAATTGAATCCGCATCCTCTGGACTGCGGTTTGGGTGGTCTTCGGTGGTCTTCCTTAAATCAGAGCCGTCTGATTTAATCTCAACGGCTATAAGGGAGCCCCGTGAATAGTACCAGATTGATAGGCCCGAAAAAATTCAACCGTTCTGATCAAATCGGACGGCTCGGATCAAAGAAGACCACTGGACTTCTTCTAAAGAAGTCCAGAGGATTCGGTTCCGGATGGAATTGGCCAATTCCTAGAAATTGGCAATTCAATTCCTACATTTTTCATCCAAATTATTTTGGAATAACCAATTCCATTCCTAACACTCTTTTCAATAACACTTTTCTCTTTACTTTTCACACTTCCCAACGCTATTCCTAAACTCACCATCCAAACAACATTTCCAATTCCTAGGAATAGCCGATTCCCACAATTCCTGTGAATAGTATTTTTTCCTAAATTTATGCTATTCCTACCCAATTCCTAACCCATCCAAACGACACCATTATGAATTTTAAATTATAAACTTACTATTGATCCTAAGTTCCTAACAATGGTCAAGTTTTGACAACAATAATCGCTCGGAGCTAGCACTCTCAGTCCGATGCCATGCACATCGAGTTTGGATGATTGGATCTGATCAGCTTCTCAGCATTCCAATTATCGAACTTAATTAGGATAGCTGGTCTGATAGGAGCAAATGATCAGACTTTTAGTACAGGAAAAGAAAAGGTGGAACCACCAATGAAACAGTTGAAGCTGCGTGACTACTCTACAGTTTGTCAGGTGTGCAAACTGAAATGAATATGGCCGTTGGTGCATTTAATGGGGATAACAGTCTGACGGAAGAATTGACGGAAGAGAGGACTTCTGTTGGCAAGGAATTGGAGCCCAGTGAATTAAAAGAAACGGCGTCTGTTGATGAACGGATGAGATCTCTTTAAGATGTGTGTTACTGAAGATGTGAGGATGGATTTCACTTCTTAATTGAATTGTTAGATTGTAAGATGCTGACGTGTGCTGTTTCTATTGGAAAGTAGATTAGTCGTAGAATTGTGGATGTAATATTAGATCAATAAGAAGGGTTTGTTTTTCTGTTATAAGTCAGCGCAGCTGAACATTTTTGTAATCAATTAGAAGAAATTCAATAAAACAATTCTTTCTCTTCCAAGCTACTCTCTTTCTCCTCTCTTCTTCCTTCCTGTTGTATCCAATTCTTACAATATTCTCAATTGCTGGATTTAAGGGCGTGACAAGTGGTATCAGTAGCCTTTCGTATCACAACTGGGTTGAGTTATTCATTGGAGAGATTGCAAGATTCTCCAAGAAACGATGCCGCCCAAGAAAGATACTGTGGAGGGTCACAATGGTGAATTGTTGACGCAAATTTTGACTACCATGGAAGGCCAATTTGCTTCCCTGCGACAAGAAATAGCAACTTCAAAAGAAGCTAGCTCAAGAATGGAACAAAGGTATGAATCAACTAATACCCAAATTGGTAGCAGAATTGATCAGTTGGAGACCTTGTTTGCCAAGTTATTGCCACCAAACAATCCCAAGTCACCATTATTGGGTACAGTTGGGGCATCCACTCCTGTACTGGGGGCTGGTCCTAGTTCTGCAGCAACACCTCATACTAATTTTGGTGGTTCTGGGAAATTGCCACCTCACACACCAAAGAAAAATTTGGGTCCAATTTTTTCTGAATCTGAAAGTGAACTTCATTCTTCCAACCACAAAGGCCCTTTACCAAGATTGGATTTTCCCTCATTTGATGGGTCAGATGTAACCTCTTGGGAGGAGGATTGTGAATTTTATTTTGAGGTCTTTCAGACACCAGAGATTTACAAAACTAGGATGGCTACCACACATTTCAGTGGAGATGCCAGAGAATGGTATAGAGGATTTAAAATGGATAATCCACACCCTCCATGGCCAATTTTAGTGGAAGAACTCAAAGCTAGTTTCATTGTGGGTCAAGTAGACAATCCCTTGGAAGAATTCAGAAAAGTAATTCATTTGGGAAAGATTGATGATTATATTAAGAATTTTGAGAAAGTGAGGTCTAGATTGATGAGCACTACAAAAATGAAAGACACCAACTTCTATTTATTAGCCTTTCTCAGTGGATTGAGAGAGGAAATCAAGCACACTGTTGGACTGTGTGAACCCTCAAACCTTAATCAGGCATACAAGTTTGCCAGACAAGCTGAATTAGCACTTGAGGGACAAGAAAGAAAGGTTCGAATGATGCTCAGACCTATGTTACCTTCCACTAATAACCCCAGAGCTTTTCAATTGCCTGATTCTACTGAGAGAAAACCACTTCACCTTTTACCAGCTCCACCAAATAAAACTGTCACACCCCAGTCTGAAACTGCAAAAATGTCTTTTGAGACTATGAGGAAATTGGGTTTATGTTATTGGTGTGGAGAGAAATATTACCAGGGGCATAAATGTCAAAAGAAACGAGTACATCTGTTAGAAGCTAGTGAATTGGAAGCTGAGGTACAATTGCCTGAAACTGATGAAGAAGAAGGAAATCAATTTCAGGGCATAGAAGAAGCCACTTTTGAACAAGCTGATATTTCCATGTGCTTACCTCAGGGTGTTTCTAATTCTCAAACACTAAAATTCAAAGGGTTCATTCACCAGATTCCAATTTTGGCTCTCATTGATAGTGGCAGCACACATTCCTTCATTCACCCCTCCATTGTACAAATGAACAATGTACCCACTGTTCCTTCCCCTCCTATGTTAGTCAAAACTGCTAGTGGGTCTACACTGCTGTCTGATTTGAAATGTCAGCCACTGAAATTTGAACTACAGCAGCATCAATTTGAGGGTGAGTTTAGAGTTTTGGAGGTACAAGGCTATGATGTTATACTGGGCATGGATTGGATAGCCAAGGTGGGGCCACTAATCATTGATTGTGTTCAAGGGGTGGTTACATTGAAACAAGGGGATAACACTATTTCATTGCAAGTGCAACATGAAATTGCTGAGGTGAAACTTTGCCAGGGAGAGTTGTGCATCACAAAAGAACAACAAAAAGGGAGTGATATTATCTTTGCTCAGCTGTTTATCACCCAGCCGAATCCCATCTCAGTTCTTCCTCCATCTTTGCCTGAACAGATATCTCATTTACCACTTCCATTACAGCAAGTGGTCTTCAATTACAGTTCAGTCTTTTCTGAACCTTCTTCATTACCTCCTTCCAGACCCATTGACCATCAAATTCCTCTTAAGAGTGATGTCACACCTGTCAATATCAGGCCATACAGGTTCTCTCACTTCCAGAAACTAGAAATTGAAAAAATAGTTGAAGAACTCTTGGTCAATGGATACATTAGGGCTTCTACTAGTCCATTTGCTTCTCCAATTTTACTGGTGAAGAAAAAGGATCAATCTTGGCGCCTATGTGTGGATTACAGGAAGCTAAATGACATTACTGTTAAAAATAAGTTTCCCATACCTATTATTGATGATCTGCTGGATGAGTTGCATGGGGCCAAATACTTTTCTAAGATTGATTTAAAATCTGGTTATCATCAAATAAGAATGTTTGAGGGTGATATCTCCAAAACTGCATTCAGAACTCACATGGGCCATTATGAGTTCACTGTCATGCCTTTTGGCCTGACAAATGCTCCAGCCACCTTTCAAGCCCTGATGAACTCCATCTTCAAGCCATTTTTGCGAAAATTTGTCTTAGTTTTCTTTGATGACATTTTGGTTTACAGCAACACACTTGAGGACCATATACATCATTTGTCAACTACATTACAGTTGCTAATGGATAATCAGTTATATGCTAAACTGAGCAAATGTGAGCTGGGTACTAATAAGGTCGAGTATTTGGGCCATTTAATCACTGAAGAAGGGGTGTCTACAGACCCAAGTAAAGTGGAGGCAATGACAACATGGCCCACTCCTCAGAATATTAAGCAATTGAGAGGATTTCTGGGTCTGACTGGTTATTACAGAAAGTTTGTGAGAAACTATGGTATGATCAGCAAACCATTGACTGAACTCCTGAAGAAGGATGCATTTAAGTGGGGTCCAGAGGCACAGGAAGCATTTAATCTTCTCAAATTGGCTATGACTACCACACCAGTATTAGCCCTACCTGATTTTGATCAACCATTCATTCTGGAAACTGATGCTAGTCAACTTGGCATTGGTGCTGTTCTTATGCAAGGGAAGAGACCATTGGCATATTTCAGTAAAGGCTTAGGTGTTAAAAATCAGGGTCTTTCCACTTATGAAAAGGAGTTATTAGCCTTGGTTTCTGCAGTAACCAAGTGGAAACATTATCTGATAGGTGCTACATTTATCATCAGAACTGACCACATTAGTTTAAAGCACCTCCTGGAACAAAGAGTTAATACTGCTATGCAGCATAAAGTCTCAGTAAATTGCTGGGATTACATTATGTGATTGAATACAAAAAAGGGGCTCATAATTTAGTAGCTGATGCACTATCCAGAAGGGAGGGTCATAATTGCACTGGTACTATTTCTTCTGACTTATGTTTGGTTTCTGAAATCACACCTCAATGGGTTACTGAGCTATTAACCAGTTATGATGATGATGATTGGATCATGAGTCTCAAGAAGAAATTGCAAGAAGGATCTGTTGAGTTGCACAAATTGACTTGCCACCAGGGCTTATTAAGATACAAGGGTAGATTATGTGTGGGTGGTGCTAATCAGTGGAGACAGAAGCTGTTGCATGAATTCCATGGATCTAATTTGGGGGGACATTCTGGCTCTCTAGTTACTTATAAGAGAATGAAGGCCCTCTTCTACTGGCCTGGTATGAAACAATTCATTGTTGATCATATCAGACATTGTGAAGTGTGTCAGATGACCAAGCCTGAACATGTGCCATCTCCTGACCTTTTGCAACCATTGCCCATACCATCAGAGGCTTGGAATAGTATAGGTATGGATTTTATTACAGGGCTACCTAAATCTGAAGGGAAGGAGGTCTTACTGGTAGTGGTTGACAGGCTCACTAAATACAGCCATTTTCTGCCCTTGTCTCACCCCTACACTGCAGCCAGTGTGGCACAAGTTTTCTTGGATAACGTTTACAAACTGCATGGGCTGCCTGTCAGCATCATTTCAGATAGAGACCCCATCTTCACAAGTCAGTTTTGGCAGGAACTGATGAATAAATTAGGGGTACACTTGAATTTGAGCACCTCCTATCATCCACAGACTGATGGTCAGGTAGAAAGGGTCAATCAATGTGTTGAAGCCTATTTGAGAAGCATGGTGTTTCAGCAACAAAAGAAATGGGTCAGATGGGTCCCATTAGCTGAATATTGGTATAATACTAACTTTCACAGCTCCATTCATACAACTCCTTTCAAAGCTTTATATGGATATGATCCTCCTGTATTGGCCTTGGGATCAGCACCCAGATGTTCAGTGGAGTCAGTGAATGAAATGCTCAGGCAAAGACAACAAATGCTGAGTAGTCTGAAGAGCCAACTGATCAAGGCTCAAGAGAGGATGAAAAAGTTTGCAGATGCAAATAGGAGTGAGAGGCACTTCAGTAAAGGAGATTGGGTTTACTTGAAGTTACAACCATATAGACAATTGTCAGTCTCTGGCACTCAAAACAGCAAACTCAATCCAAAGTACTATGGGCCCTATGAAATTTTGGAGAAAGTGGGTCAGGTGGCTTACAAGCTGAATTTACCAGCTACATCTTCTATCCACCCTGTAATTCACGTTTCTCAACTCAAGGCACGCATTGGTTCTGGCCAACTGGTGGCTCCTTCTTTACCAATTATCAGTTCTTTTCCACCTGCTGTCAAGGAGCCAGGGGCAATTTTGGCAAGACGACTGATTAAGAGGAGAAATCAGCCAATAGCTCAAATTTTGGTTCAGTGGAAGGACCAACCAGCTGAGGAGGCTACTTGGGAAGACTATACTTCTCTGACACTTCGATTTCCTGGTGCAATCCTTGAGGACAAGGATCCTTTCAAGCGGGGAGGAATGTCAGGTGTGCAAACTGAAATGAATATGGCCGTTGGTGCATTTAATGGGGATAACAGTCTGACGGAAGAATTGACGGAAGAGAGGACTTCTGTTGGCAAGGAATTGGAGCCCAGTGAATTAAAAGAAACGGCGTCTGTTGATGAACGGATGAGATCTCTTTAAGATGTGTGTTACTGAAGATGTGAGGATGGATTTCACTTCTTAATTGAATTGTTAGATTGTAAGATGCTGACGTGTGCTGTTTCTATTGGAAAGTAGATTAGTCGTAGAATTGTGGATGTAATATTAGATCAATAAGAAGGGTTTGTTTTTCTGTTATAAGTCAGCGCAGCTGAACATTTTTGTAATCAATTAGAAGAAATTCAATAAAACAATTCTTTCTCTTCCAAGCTACTCTCTTTCTCCTCTCTTCTTCCTTCCTGTTGTATCCAATTCTTACAATATTCTCAATTGCTGGATTTAAGGGCGTGACAAGTTCGCATGACAAATTTACTAGGAAAAACAGTTCACATGAAACAATGTTTTCAATACCCTACCGGCATCCCTATAGGCCAGTGGCCGAAATCAAGTTTTTTCCAAAATTTTCCGGTATTTCATCTTTTAATACAATACCAGATACCACCATTTCGATCACTGCTCCGGTATCCGATATTACTGGAATTTAGTCCTTGCCCGCTAGAATTAAATGACGGCAAGATTGTAAGAATGAGCCTGGCCACTGGCATTTGTTGATCCAAAGTTCCAAACTGTGTCTTAATTTTATCTTTATCCAATATAGATTTTATCCAGTTTCCTTTCTTATCCAGATCTATTTTTGCTTTTACTCATAAGATGCACTATACGGTTGAAAGATACTTTTTGTCATATTTTTTAATGTTTATCGCACGAATATAGGTCAAATCATTAATTACAACTGAAATTGTCATGTCATCAAGTATCAGAAGAAACAGGTTACCAATGACGTATATATTGATTTATTGCTCTCTGTCATTTGAAAGCAGTAATAACTAATCGTGTATAAAGTTTCACTCAATTACATTACAAATCAACCAATTTTCTCCATTTATCCTTTTCCTTGCCCCTATTTGGTCATAACATTAACAAATACATTTAATATTTATCAAAAAAAAAAAGAAGAGATGTGACTAAACATAAACATGAAGGATGATGTTTCTCCTCCGAAAACTTAGAGCTTAACTATCTCCGGGATGTCAACTGGGTAACGATGGATGCACTCTGCCCAGGGCCCATCGACAGGCGTCTTGACTGTGCGCAGGCACTTCCATACTGCACTGTTGCACTTGAACCCACTTCCAAACCCGATTTGCCATACACGGTCACCACGCTTCATCCGACCCTTTGACTCAATGTAGTTAAGTTCATACCTGTAGATGAAACCATACAACTTGATAAATTAGTCTTCATAAATAAATTTCAGATTCTATCATGGCATGCGCATGTAATATAACTCAAAAAGTTTTTATTTGATATAGTACCAAAGCGAGCTGCTAGAAGTATTGCCAAAGCGATGAAGGGTCATGCGGGATGCCTCCACATGCTCAGCAGACAACTGGAGACTCTTCTGTAGCTCATCAATGACAGCACGGCCTCCGGCATGGATGCAGAAGTGCTCAAAGGCTTGCTTGAAGTCGGGAATATATGGTCTCAAATTCGGGTTAATTAGCCTGCGACCAACAAGAGTGAAGAAAAAGAGCAATTGCTCAGACATAGGGAGCACGAGGGGCCCGATGGTGGTGATGTTGGATTTTAGAGCATCCCCGGCAATTGCCATGAGATCCTTTGACAGAGAGATACCACAGTGGCCATCAGAGTCCTCCTCCTGGTACACACAACGATAAGCACGGTCATCAGCTCCTTTGTGTGTCCTTACAACATGCAAAAGGCGGTACTTGGCTCGGGTGGCATCACGGCGGCGATTTGACAGCAGTATGGCAGCTGCTCCCATGCGAAACAGGCAATTTGGAAGTAACATGTCGCGTCGGTTACCTTTGTAGAAGTTTGGTGTAATGATTTCAGTCGATATAACCAGAGCATTTGACCCCGGATGCACCTGGAAAAAATTAAACATATTTACTACGGTCATTCTTTGTCAACTTTAATTGTTACAGATTTCATTAATTATGTCCACGAGTGCAAAAGCTTCGTTGCAGTAAGCTGGAAAAGTCTTTACTAGAAGTAGTTTTAGATTCATTTATGGTATTATCTGTGAGCAATTAATTGCTATGCTATATTCCTGTTCCTTTGCTGTCAGTTTGGTTGACAAGGACGGCAATGCCAGCAAAGACGGTTGCTCTTTAAAATAAAATTCAACTTCCAATAGAAGAACCATGAACCGTACTTTTTACAATAGTGTCCTTATAGAAACCTAAATTGCTTACACATATTGACAAAAATTGATATGATTATTATTATTATTATCCATGCATGGTGGCTGGTACAAAATTATAAATTTACAGGTAATCTGATATTTGAAGTCACCACCTTTTCAGGAGAGAAGCAGGGAGAAGTTATCTTCTAGATATGCTGAATCTCACTGACTTGCTTAAAATTATTTGCAATTAAATAAAATAAGACAAGACCTGCAAAATTTGAAAAACGACATTAGGAAAAACCAACCTGGAGTAGGTCTCTGGCAAGATCAATTGAGAGAAGCCCTGCACTGCATCCCATCCCAGACAGATTAAAGCTCTTGATATTGCTTCTCAATTTGTACTTGTTCACAATCATGGCTGAAAGAGAAGGTGTTGGTGAAAAAAGGCTGCAATTCACGACTAATAAATCGATGTGCTTCGGCTGGAGACCTGTCTTCTTAATCAAGTCATCAATAGCTGAGAAAATGACAAGCTGAGCCTCTGCACGAGCTGCCTCCATTGTTGGATTTGGCGGTATGTAGTGATTTGCAGGGGGCAAGCATGTCTCCTCTCCCAACCCAGATCGTTCTAGGATCCTTGTCTGGAACTGCACCGACTTTGGGTCCTCACAAATCATGCTGGTGTGCTCCATGAAGGTTGCAAATGGGACACGACATGATGCAGAGGGCTTGAAACACGCATAGTCAACTAAGTATACAGGACGGGGCCGGGACATGAAGTACACGGTCAGGATGAAGATTATTACAAAGGAAGAGCAGAGGATGTGGATTACATCTAGCTCAAGCGAATTGTACATGGAGATGAGCTCCTCAGGCCCCCGTCTGACCAGCTCGAGCACACATGTAGCGATCATCGGGATGAGAAGAAGGGTTAAGAAATGGTTCACCAAGTATTGGTACCCGAGCTTGACATATTTTAGCCTGACCGAGCTAGAAAAATCCGGCAATGGCTGCGTCGGCATGATGCCTTTGAATTGTGCGTTATTTCTGCGGCAGTTCTACTTCCTTTTAATATTTCTTTTTGCCTTTTGTTATAAGGCAATAGTATTGGGTTTTCTTTTTTCCTTTATTTTTCTTTTGAAGGGTTGAAAGGAGAAGAGAGGAAAGAAGAATAAAAGGAGAGGAGAGAAGACAGGGATGTATACTGATTACCTGTATTGTATTCTGTAGTGGGGATTGAGAGAGGGAGAGGGGGTTTTAAAGGGGGTTGGGAACACAGAGAAGAGACGGAGAGAGTAATGAGGGCAGATGGGGTAGTTTAAATGAGAGCCTACCGCCACCAACCAAGTAGTGGGAATACAGACTGCTTGTTCTCTCTCTCTATTCGGTTGTGTGGTGTGCCTTCTTTGATTTGAGTTGGTAAAGCTAGTTACACTTGCCTCTTACTCGGTGCCAGTATAGTTGAGACTTGATTGTTCTTTTTTTCATTTTTTTTTTCGCCCTTGTAAAAGTATTTCCTTATAATTATCAGAAAGAAAAGAGTTGGGTCTTCGGTCAACGCCTCTCAATGGTCAATACATTTGAGTTCCTTTGTGATCTGATCAGATAACAAAACAGGGGAAGATGATGTAGCCTCATCTCATCCATGCCCTTTCACTGTTTCATAAATTTGAAAACTATGGTGCATGTATTGTCCCATTTTGCTTTTGTATCATACTCTAGTCAAATCGTCATGCCTTTTGTTATCATGTTAGTGCTTTCTATGCTCGTTTAATACTGTCAAACGTGGTAAAAAACCACGGAAATGCCTCTGCCGTTATTGTCCCACTTAAAAAACGGTATGAAACCAGTGTGTCACTTACCGTTCCATTTATTAAACGAAACAAATTTTTGTGCCATCAACCGTTCCACTTCAGAAATTACACATAAACGGTTTGAAATGAGGTTGAAACGGTCGAAACGGTATAATTTTCTATGCCACCTACCGTTTCGTTTAGAAAACGGTATAATTTTCTATGCCACAAACCATTCCACTTAGGTTAAATGAAACGATATAACGGTAAGTGGCGTACCGTTGACAGCCCTACTCGTTTTGCATGCACCATTGAATGATTTTGCCTTTGTATCACGCTCTAATAAAATCTTCATGCCTTATGGTTTCATGTTTGTACTTTCTCTACTCTTTTTGGCGTGAACTGTAACAAGAGAATTAACAGGATATGTCATTGCTATGAAAAGTCAATAAATTGTTTAATAAAATAAAAACAACATTACAAGCTTGAGGATTCATGTAAAACGTCTCCGAGCTAATATATATAATGTTTTTTTTTATTTGCATTCGGATTAGATTTGGTTTAACCACTAAAACGGCCAGTCTATTAAATTCATATACCATTGGGACAATGTTTATTAGTTTGTTAACCTAAAGCAAACAATATAAGTCACATATTGTGTAAATAGATTCTTTTAGTTATCTGAGGAAGGACACCGTTTTCTCTCTATTTTCTGGCAGGTTGGAATACTTGTAGATTATCTTCCATATAGTTATTTAAAGAAAAAATAACAATGTAGATTTGGATCCGTAAGGTTAATGCTCGTTTGGATTTTCGAAATAAGCGCAAATTTATATTATTTTATTAAGTTAACAAAATATCGGGAATATTAGGGATTATTTTAGATAGCTACTTCAAACGTTACATGGTGTTTTGAATAGTCACTAACCGGAGTTGGCACTATTCCTTGTAATTCTGAAAATTTGTTGTATCCTATTTTATATCCTGACTCCGCCTCCGATTTCTTTATCATTTTGCAGTTCCTTACAATTGCAATTTAGAACAGTTTACATATTTATATATGTCAATGCAATAGAAACATATATTTTAAGGCGCTTGGATCGATTTTCAAATTAAAGTAAAAAGGAGAGAAATTTTCTTTGTTGTATTTGGATGTTAATCTTAATCAATTAGTTCCTCACATGATACAAAATAATAAAAAAAAATAAAAACGAAGGAAATGGTCCCCGCTTAATTAACATTTTTTTATGCTTTTTGTCGTTGTAAGAACTAATACTCAGGAATTACTAGTATAGTTCATCGGCTAATTGATGCGAGAATAGTCTTTTTTGAAATAAGATGGGAGAATAGTCTTGTTATATATAACTCTTATTGATCGAACTTTGGATGAATGCATTGTGTATTAAGAAGTCAACCCTGGTCGTTGGCATCTCACTGTTATTTTCTTCAACTCAAATGTTTTCTATCCATTTGGACTTGATCCACAATACTTATTATTGGAAATTAAAAGTTATAAATTAGAACCATCAACATTCGTTTTACGTAATGAAAACAACAGTTCATTTTTCTTTACCTTTTGACATTTTAAAAAATATCATTACAGAAAATATATGAACAGAGATAACTTTTTTTTCTCTCTCTCTTTTCTTTTAAAAATAGCATGAAGGGAAAAATATGCTCCATGAATGGTAGAGTTCAGACTTTACCACATTATTGGAGAGGAAAACATGAGCCGAACGCGCCTCTTTAATTATGGTTTTAATTACATCCTTTTTTAAAATTTTAATCTATTTATTTCATATCAAATCGATCAGATTATATCTTATATATATCTTGCTCTATTTGGTGGAAGATTTCCATGATTAGCAACAGCATCTTATTATCATAAGAGGAAAAGTATCCAATATAAATTTTGAGGAGAAGACTTACAAGTAAATTGACTATATAGATTGAACTAATTGTAGTTCATTCTTTTTGGACTTTAAGATTAAACATGGGCACACAGATAGAGCAAAAATAGAACAAACAAATTTTTTTATGTCTAAAATGATTGAGCTTGCAATTAGAATAAAAATTGGAACAAAAATTGGATGCCATAATATAAAAGATTTTTGTACTTTAGCATGTCGTGGTTTGCTTGTTTTCAAATATGGTTATTGAGTGGCATGAAAATGATGTTAGACCAACCTTTTTCACAATCGAAAATAAGTTATGTTCATCTCTTTCTGTGCAGTCAAGTTTTTCAGATAAGTAATCCCCACTGTTGCACACGGACAGAGTCAGAAAATGTCATAAGGGAGAACTGAATTTGACAAAGGAATTCAGTTAGAATTAGAATTTTTTGTAACAGGATCATATATATTTTTCTTGTCTGGATTTAGCAAATCATTGTCTTATTATAAAGTCGATTATAGATTTTTTTTTTTTTTAAAGAATATACAGAAGAAAATGTACATATAAATTCTTATGCCGTTACCCCGTTTCCACTTGAATTAATATACTCTGCTTGTGTCATAATTTTTCAATTTAAAGTATCGGATGAATGCATGTTCGTATCGGATGAATGCATGTTCCATGCAGCACATCAGCATCAGAAGCTTCTTAAAATATGGTTGGTGAAAGCACTGAACTTCGCAGCTTTGGCCCATCTACAGTAGTCAATTAGTATGTAACAAAGAAGGCCGCTATTTGTTTATTAAAAAAAAAAAATCAATGAAGATTGAAACTTACTCTAATCATTTCTTAGGAAGAGAAATATAACGATGCTTAATACCCTTAATTATGTGTTATTTTTAATAAAAAAAAATATATCCTCAGAAATTTTAATAAGAAAAAAGATAAAAAAAAATTTTAATAAGGAAAAAGTCCTAACGCGATAATTGACCGCGTATGGTTCCTGGCTCCTAACGCGGTCAACCAACGCGTTAAAAGGGCCTAACGCGGTCAACCAACGCGTTAGGAGGCAGATCAATTTACTGTTTTTTTAAGCTGAAACGAGTTTGTTTGAATTTTTTTTTTATATGAAATGAAACGATAGAGTTGATTTTGTTTACTATATAACAATTTTTATTTTACTTATTTGATTTTTTTAATATGAAATGTAAGAAGTTTGATTTTGTTAACTATATAACAACCTTTATATAGTTAACAATTTTTATACTTATTTGATTTTTTTAAAATCAAATGAAACAAGTTTGATTTTGTTAACTATATAACATCTTTTATTTAACTATAAACTAGACCCTTTTTTCATCATTTGTAAATAATTGTTTGTAAATAATGTTGATTGTGTGCCAAATAATTGTTTGCTTCTTTTAATTAAATGTCGTAATATTACTCGCAAGTCGTAATATTATTTTCGAATATTGCCTAAAGTCGCAACAGACAAGCAACAAAAAATAATAAGCAACATAAACTACACATACATGATATAAAACATAATAACATACATCACAATATATAAAAATCCATAACATCCATAACATACTACCTCCTACGTCCAGACGGCGAAAATCTCTCGCGTTTCCTAATTACTCGTCTCTCTCTTCTCTCAGCCAAACAAGGGGTAACTGACTCATCCTCCGCCTGAATCTCCTCGTCCACCTCCTCAGAATCGCCATCATCCTCAGCACCCTCCTCGTCACCGCCCTGATCACCCTTCTCATCGCCAACAACCTGACCACTCTCATGCGTGGCGGTCTGTAGTAAGGTAGTGAAAGACTCTCCCCTTACCAATTCTTCTGCATCCCTTCTTCACAAGGAGGCTTATTGCATGAACCGCATTCTTCATAATAATTAAATATGACATATTTAATATTAACATAATTCATAAATTTCTACACAATTCCTACACATAAATCGTACACATTTTCTATTTTCCATACATCCGTACTACTTTTCATACATTTCCTAATTTTTTTATACAATCAATTTTTTTCTAAATTACCATACATAAATCATATACTACACAAATGTACAATATTTTGCATCCACAATAAATTCTACACATAATTTTCATCATTTAGCACACAAATATTATTTTTGTACAATTTCCATCAAACATTTTCATGCACAAATACTAATTTCCATACTACACTAACATTTTCATACATTTCCATCAAACATTTTCATATACAAATACTAATTTTCATATTATTTTCATACATTTCCAATCAATTAAAATTTAAAAATTAATTTTTATAACAAAAAACTAACCTCTAGAGAATGCACGATAAATCGATACAAATCGCCGTCGCTCGGCCCGTTCTCCTCCCTTGTCGGAAATCGTCGATCGACTCCTTCTCCTCCTTCTCTTTCTCTCTTCTCCTTCTCTTCTCCTCCTTCTCTTTCTCTCTTCTCCTTCTCTTCTCCTTCTCTTCTTTTTTTTTCTCTCCTTTCTTTTTCCTCTTTTTTTCTCTTCGGCGCCGCTCTATCTTCTGTCTCAACCGAGAAGAAGAGACGCAGAGAGAGAGAAAAGCGCATTGAAACGGCTAAATTTTGATTCCCCTCCTAACGCGGTAGTTGACCGCGTTAGGGCGCCCTAACGCGTTTGTTGACCGCGTTAGGAGCCTGAAACCGTACGCGATATTCGACCGCGTTGGAACTTTTTCCTTATTAAAAAAAAATAATTCATTTTTTCTTATTAAAATTTCTGAGATTATATTTTTTTTTATTAAAAATAACACCTTAATTATCCTTCTATGTTTTTGTAATTAATTATCGTCAATTACCCTTCTATGTGTGTTTAGAATATTATCATAAATTATCACTTATAAATCATGATGATTAATTTAATCGCACCTTTAATAATATTTAAGAGTTGTTGTTTTCCTTCAAAAGTAGTAAAGTATATATGAACCATTGACAATTGCAACTTGTTTGATGAATAGTAAAACTTGCATCAATTTTCTTTAATGCCATGTTTCAAGTTTCAAATTTTAAGTTATTTATAATTGCTGTCAAAATTGTCAAAATAATTTCTTATAAATGAATCCCCCACTCTTTTAATTTTATTTTCCACAATTAGTTTCCGATTTTTTTTATTTGATCCAAACAAATCCTTCTTCCATTGACATCTATAAATAATCGTGCAACATCTTTGGATTGTAATGACACGAAGAGGCACCAGTTTGATGATATCTATATCTATATATATATATATATATATATAGTTTTGCTATGGTGAGTTGCAACTCACGGAGCCTTCCGTGAGTTGCGATCAAAACGGTTAGATCTGATTTGAAATGACCGATCCAAATCGTCCAATATGATCTCCATATTGAAATCTCATTGCAGACCAAATTTTATATTTTTTCAAAATTTTTAAGTATTTTTTTCGGATATTTAAAAACTGCTGTTTTTGAACGGTACATAATTAATTAGATTAGCGATTTTCTAAATTTCAAAAAAAATACTTAAAAATTTCGAAAAAATATAAAATTTGGTCTGCAAGGAGATTTCAATATGGAGATCATATTGGACGGTTTGGATCGGTCATTTCGAATCAGATCTAACAGTTTTGATCGCAACTCACGGAAGGCTCCGTGAGTTGCAACTCACCATTGCAAAACTCTATATATATAGAGAGAGAGAATATCTATTGTGAACCATGGTTCATTTAGGGCTCCGTGAACCATGACCGTATGATCAATGGTTTTGCAAATTGACAAATCTAAATTAACCAATCCAATATATATATTGAAATCTCATAGCAAACCAAATTTTAAAATTTTTGAATTTTTTTACTATTTTTTTCGAATTTTTTAAAACTTGCCATTTTTGGATGATAATTAGTGAATTATCGTCCAAAAATGACAAGTTTTAAAAAATTCAAAAAAAATAATAAAAAATTTTCAAAAATTGTAAAATTTGGTTTTCTATGAGATTTCAATATATAGATTGGATTGATAAATTTAGATTTGTCAATTTGTAAAACCATTGATCAAACGGTCATGGTTCACGGAGCCCTAAATGAACTATGGTTCACAATATATATTCTATATATATATAGTATTATTAAATCTGGTGCCGCAATTCTTGCGGACATCTAAACCCTTCCTTTTTTTTGCGATCGATCTGGTCCATTCAGTTTATTTAGCGACTTTTTAATTTTAAATTAAAAATAGTCGTACCAATTAAAAATAGTTGTACCAATTAAAATTAGTCATACCAATCATTAATAATAGCAAGATTCTTTTGGAAAGAACATGTATGTCAAGTTTATTTAGAGACTTTCTAATTTTGAACTTATAAATTTTTGTCTATAAATTTTGACAAGTATTTTACGACAGATTTTTTATATTTTACATTAAAAATTTTTATATTTTATATAGCGCTGCAACTGCTATGTCTAGAAATGATATTTATACAACGTTCAAATTATCGATGATATTGCCTCCTTTAATCAATACTTTAACTTGAACATAGTAAGTCCATACTTTAACTTGGAAAAGGGTTCGACTATTTTATTGAACCACAATTTAATATCTTATTTATAAAAATAAAAGAACAAAATTAATTCATGCATAATATTGCAAATCTGCTTTCTTATAGGTGTATATCAAGTAACAAATTTAAAATGTTGTAATGGGAGGATGTGGGCATGTGGCCTTGGGGTCTCCATAGCATAAATGATCTTTCCTTGCATATCATCAACAGCAACAAGCTACACTGGTCAAAGATTAGGGACGTACGTACCACAATACCACATCACTCTTTTGGTTGAGTCCAAATGGAAACATGAAAATTCTTTTGTCTTTCTGTCATCTATAACAACATTATCTTACGGATTTAATATATCGATTTTTTCTTTATAAATTAACCTCTGTCCGTGCTTGCATGCGTTTTACTGTTTCGGGTATTGCAAAGGTGCCGATGACATGCTTCAATTGACCTCGTTCTTGTACCTAACTGTCTTTCAGATTAGTACAAAAGAGGAGTGTATATTCCAGGATGTGCACGAGGACAGAGACAAAAGGATAGCGTAGAGCTTTTAGTTCTAAGGTGAGATGTTTCTTTGTAGTACCATGTGATACGGTTTTCATGTAATTGATATTTTCGGATGACTAGACATTATAATTGGTATGTTGTCATGGGTAATGGGTGTTTGGTATGAATGGAACACGTACGTGGTGAAAATCTGCTACTTTTTTTTTCCCTCGTCTCTATATCACTACTAATTTGTACCAATGATTATTATCAGTGATAAATTTTTTCCCCATCTGTATATTGGTACCGAACTATTAATTTATATGAACAGTTACTGTGAGTTTCACTTTTCAATTGCAGTAAGGCTCTCTCAATTCCGATGATAGTATAACTATTACATGTACTTAATAATTTGATTTGGATCGAACACATACGAATGATGTGAGGTTTTAGGAGCGATTCGTACAACATTCCTGACGATTGGCTTAAATTTTATGTTATAGACTTATAGTTATGCTGTCATGGCAATAAAAGCCAACAAAACATTTTTATTATGAATTTATGATAAATACATTTTAGTATTTTACATAACAGAACTATGTTTTTAAATCTTCGGAGTTTCCATATTTGTATTAACTACATATTGATTTTTTTTATCTATTTAGCAAATTTTATTAACAAAAATTGGTTTAGCCTCGGATTTTGAACACAGAAATATTGTCGAAGTCTTCAATTAAATAGTTGTCAGTTTTCTTATTATAAATAATTAAATTGAGTTATAAAATTTAAGACCTGAAAAACTAAAGATTGTATAAAAAATTCAGTATCCAATGTTAAAGCTAATTTAAGTAAATTCATGTTGTATAAGCTTGAGAACTGCACATCACAAATTAATATTCAACTTTCATAGGTGTAATTTCGTTAATATTATTTGAGAAATGCTAGTGTCCAATATATTGGACGGATTGATCCGTCCAATACGATCGTTTTTACAATTTTAAATTTCAAACGAACGATCCAAACCGTTCAATATGTTCTTCATATTGAAAAGTGAAAACCTATATGAAACCAATTTTTACATTTTTGTGAATTTTTAACTTATTTTTTGGTATTTTTAGAAAATTCATGATATAAAAGTTCTGGATCGTCCAATAACAACGATTTTCTAAAATACCAAAAAAATAGTAAAAAATTTTGAAAAAAAAAATGTAAAAATTGGTTTCTTATAAGTTTTCAATATGGAGAACAAATTGAAAGGTTCGGACCGGTCGTTTGAAATTTAAAAATATGAAAACAATCGTATTGGACGACCTCATCCGTCCAATATATTAGACTCTACACTCTAGCATTTAATTTCCGTGAGGTTATTCACACCGTTCCAGAAACAATTAAATTTCTCAATATAATATAATTCGCAGCAAGAGAATATTTAGGTCATCGGATTGGAAACATTTAGCGACTCGCCATACGAGGTGTTCTTCCTTATCCGCCACAGAGAAAATAGGCTAAGCAATAGGTTAAGGTTGATAACTTGATACGGATAATTTGTTGGGGATCGGCCAACAGTTCGCGTCACTTTGGTCAACCAACAAAAGAAAATAAATAAAAATAAAGATAAAAATAAGAGCAGGTTGTATCGTGAGATCCGTCATCCCTGAGGATTTTGATTGGGCCTCTTGTATCTTTCTGGGGGTTCGGGGTTGGGGGTTGATGGTTGCAAGCTGCGCCTCTCTCTCTTTCTCTCTTTCCTCCCTCCCCATTCAATGTTACGCGTCTACGGTTCCGTGTACCACCTACAAAGCCGTTCTGGAATATAATATTGTACTAGATACAGCAGCTGGTTCTGGTTAAGTGGTTTCTGATACTGTATTGCTGGTCAACTGCATATGCATGTATGATAGAATCATAGAACTGTATGATGAATATGATTAGGTTCTTGTTTGTCAGGTGAAACTAATTTCGTCTGCTTTTAATTAAAAAGTGCTATGTAGTATGCTAGTTGCAAATTAAAAATGGCTCTAGGCCAAATGAGAATCGCTCTGTTCTTCTCTTTCATATATGATGTTAATTGATAGATTCAAAGTGTCTGATGACATCGGTTAACAAAATTAGGGGGCAATTCTTATGGCGTGAAACTCAGGAAAATATCAACCAGAAGAAATTGACCTTAAATCAGTGTTTTTAATACCATACCATATACCAGAAAATTCCGTTAATACCGGAAACCAGAACAGTGACTGAAACAGAGGTATATGGTATTGTGATTTGTGAGATTAGTAGCGGAAAATTTTGGATAATACCGGCAAATATTGGATTTCAGTAATTTGGCCGGTAGGTGTGCCGGTATGGTAGTAAAAACACTGCCTTAAATAGATGGATCAAAATATGTCGGAAAAAAAAAATGGAAACATGGGTACAATATACCTCAATATGAATAAATCATTGTTTGCAAAATGTGGTGAGATTTTTAAGAGCTTTACTTGTGGTGAGCCATAATGTTACAATTTTAATTGTGATCTACTATATACTTTTTTTAAAATATATATATATTTTTTTTCAAAATGAAGGTGACAACTGACAAGTACATCCATGAATCCCTCTGCCGGTCTGCTCTCATACTTCTGCCTCACGGGAAACATAGCGTTTCAGTCAGAGGCACAAGTTGCAGTGAAAGAATAATATAGAAGGGATAAAAAACATTTCTACCAATTTCGCTTCCTTGATAGCCTGTCAGCCTATCTATCCCAAGCTTATCTTAAAAAAAAAAAATTACCAGTTTCGCTATATTGAAGAAAATAACAGCCTTTGTCAAATTACAATAACCATTGCCACTCTAAATGAGGCATAGCTAAAAGCTCAATTCAGCCCAAAAGAAAATTAATTATTAAAATTGCACCTCTATAATTATCTATAAATGAAAAATATTGAGATAATACCCCCACTGTAAGAGCCGGGCCTCAATATAATAATAAGAGTGTTCAAATGCCTCTTCTCTATTTTTCTCTACATTATGCTATGCCTCCATTATAAAATCTTTCATAACAAAAATAAATTAAATGACAAAATCAAACCGCTAGATATGATTTAAATTACCTTAATTAATTGTAATATTTCACTTTGTTTTAAATAGAATCATAAATTATCGTTTTGAACAATCATATCCCAAATTGTCCACATTATTACACTTCTAAAGGCTCTGATTACAACCACAATAAATTTGAAATGTTGCAACTTTTTTACATATACATAGAGTCGTAGAAAATATATATATATATATATATATATATAAAAAGCGCTAACGGTTTTATTTTGATAAATAATTTTCAAATTGTTTAAATTATTTAAGTTTAAAAATAAAGGGAAAATTAATGCACATGAAAGAAGGAATTTGAATATTATCATATGGGATCTATATTTTTCCTTTAGATCTAAATTACAACAAATTATGCAGTCAATTGCCCTTTTCTTTTTCCAATTCCCTTGATCTCTTTTCAATATGTACCAGATTTGTCTATTGTTCTCATCTAAACACCTAGTTATTCCAAACGAGTTAATGCCCCCACAACTTTAGAAAAAATGCAAGATTCACCATGGGACGAATGGATAAAGTACACATTAAAATTTCCTACATGCATTCATTGCAGACCCGATATACTTCGAACTGACTACCAACAACAAGCAAGCAACAGCTAGTTTAATCAGAGAATTTACTGGGCCTGTGGGCCTTGTACACAGAAATTTCTAGAAGAAAACTGTAACTAGAATTTATTTCAGAGGGCCTGTTTACTAACCATATCCATATTCTTACATTTAAACTTGCTGGCCCTCATTATATTTCATCATTATAAATATAGTAGAACATGTATTTAAAATGTTTTCAGTTCTGGTCGGATCTTATTCACAGATCTGTGGAGGGTGAGAATATTGACGTTATTGGATCAAGAGAACTTTTTCCGAAACTATGCAATAAAAATGTATATTCATGCATATACAGTCGGCACTGCAAGAAACATAATTGGTACGCCTAATAAAGTCAAACTCTCTGTTTGTCGATAAAATTTAATGCTGTTTTCTTCAAAAGAAAACATGCCATGAAAATAAGGCTGATTTATCATAAGTAGGAGTACAGTTTGGAAAATAAAAAAAGATTCGTTTGAAAAGTTCAAACACGACTGTGGTTTATTAACTGCTGATTTTTTTTTTGGCGGTTCTTTCAGATGTCTTTTAGATTTTTGTAATTTTTATTTCTTTCAGTTTTTGTAACTAGCATGTAACTACCTTTTATTTTTTTTAATAAAATTTGTTGATTGACTCTCGCCAACTAACTTTAAAAAAAGAGAAGTTCAACATTTTGCACAGATCTGGAAACCGTATGGAAGGGAGGAATTATTATCACGAATTTCGATGTGATGGTGTCCAGCAGTTCAATGATGATGTTATTATGAGTTATGACAGCATTATGTTATGCCCATACTGAAAAGATTCAGTCAACTTCTTTATTTGTCTAATTGAAAATTTTAACAAACAAAATAGTTCAATGCTGCAACATAAACCACTTGAGACAAGTTGACAAGCCAAAAGCACGTTTATCTTGCAATCATTGATTGGCTATAAATAACTCATAAAACAAAAATGAAGGATCATAGATTCATATTATTTTGACCAATAATCATACATTTATATCTGCTATCTCTCTGGGTATACTTTGTTGAGTTCAGTTTGGTTTAAGTGATACTGTTACGTGCCTTGGTAGGTCTCAGGTTGTAAGGGGTTTTCTGGGGTAAATTAGGGTCAGCCGTGATGGCCAGAGAAAGAAGAGAGAAAAGAAGAGAGAGAGAGAAGAGAGAAAGATAGAAAGAAATATATTGATTCTGCTTAATCCCTCTCATACAATAACTATGCTCAATATATAGAGCAAATTCTAATATGGAAATAACTAAAAACATAGCAACAATTGTAAACTAAGGAAATATGCATAAAATAAGAAAAGGTACATAATAGTATTTGTAAACTAAATCTTCTCAAGATTTGCAGGCTTATGCTTGCGTGTATAAACCTGACCCCAGTGTGGGTCGGTAACACTTCCTCCCGCCTGAGTCAGTAGCTCGTCCTCGAGCTGAAAGGATGGATACTGATCCTTAAACCAGTTAAAGTCTTCCCAAGAAGCATCAGACTTGTTCAAATTTTTCCATTCCACCAAAATTTCTAACTTGTTGTCTCGACGGCGAGTGCTTGTGACAGCAGATGGTTCCCTAATAATCTGACCATGGTGCAGTGGGGGCAAGGGCAGCAATTGAGAAGGAGGTGTCCCTGTGAATGGCTTAAGCAATGACACATGGAAGACATCATGAATACGGACATTGGCTGGAAGCTCTAAACGGTATGCCACTTCACCTACTTTTTCCACAATTTTATAGGGCCCATAGAAACGAGGAGCAAGCTTGGCATTAGACTTGGTGCGAATACCCACTGCAAGGCGGTGATTTAGGCGTAGTAACACCCATTGACCCACAGTAAAAGACACATCTCTATGCAGCTTGTCATAACTTGCTTTCATCCTCTGTTGTGCTTGCAGGAGGCGCTGTCTTGCATCACGAAGAAGGTCATCGCGATCCTTGAGGCAGACATCAACTGCTTCAATGTTGGTATCGCTTGGTGTATAAGGAATGAGGGTGGGAACTTGACGGCCATAGACCATCTCAAATAGTGTGGTTTTGAGGGCTGAGTGATAGGAGGTGTTATAGCAAAATTCAGCCCATGGAAGCCACTGGAGCCAAGAACGAGGACGATCACCAGCCAAACAGCGTAAATACATTTCAATTGTACGGTTGACAACCTCAGTTTGACCGTCTGTTTGCGGATGAAAAGCTGAGCTGAGCTTAAGGTGAACTCCTTGGAGACGAAAAAGTTCCTTCCAGAAAGTACTGGTAAACACCGGGTCACGATCACTAACAATGCTCTCAGGTATCCCATGCAGTTTGACAATGTTCTCAAAGAAGACTACTGCCACAGACTGAGCCGTATAAGGATGGGCCAAGGCAATAAAATGACTGTACTTGGACAGTCGGTCCACTACTGTGAGAATGACTGATTTTCCATGTACTTTTGGAAAACCATCAATGAAGTCAATAGAGATGTCTGCCCAAATCTTAGTAGGGATCGGTAGTGGTTGAAGGAGGCCTGCTGGGTGTAAATGAACTGACTTGTTCTGTTGGCAAGTGGAGCATGCAGCCACAAAATCCCTAACAGCTTTCTTCATATCCGGAAAAGTGAAATTAAAGCGTAGTTGGTGTAAAGTTTTCTCCACACCCTCATGGCCCATTCCATGTGCAAACTGAAGAGCAGCCGAGGTAAAGGAAGAACCTGAGGCAAGAAAAATACGCCCATGTTTGGTGAAAAGACCATCTTTATAACACCAGCCCGGGGATAAGGTGGCAGTAGAGTATTGGGCATGCAAGTTAGCATAAGCAGGATGCTCTGCTACCTCTGTACGTAATGCATCATAAAAGGCAAAGGACGGGCTAGATAGTGCATGCAAAGAAGGCTCTTCGTCGCGTCTAGACAAGGCATCGGCAACGGTGTTAGCCTTGCCAGGCCGATACTCCACATGAAAATCAAACCCAAAGAGCTTGCTTACCCAAGTATGTTGTGGGATAGTGGAGAGACGTTGGTCGAGCAAGTGTTTAAGGCTGTAGTGATCGGTGCGGACAATGAAAGCAGTGCCCCACAAATAAGGGCGCCAATGACGCACTGATTTCACCAAACCAATGAGTTCTCTCTCATAGGCAGCCAGTTTAGCATGATGAGCTGCCACCGGTCGGCTGAAATATGCTATAGGTCCCTCTCCTTGATGCAAAACAGCCCCAAAACCAGAACCTGATGCGTCACACTCAACAATAAAAGGCAAACTGAAATCTGGTAATTGAAGGACGGGGCTGGCAGACAAGGCAGTTTTCAAGGCTGCAAAAGCTGAAGCGGCTTCTGAGGACCAGCTGTAGGAGCCCTTTCGGAGCAGATTGGTCAATGGAGCAGCCAAGGCACCATAGTTGTGAATGAACCGGCGATAGTAACCGGCAAGGCCCAAGAATCCGCGAAGTGCGCGAACAGACAAAGGTTCTGGCCAATCAGCAATGGCCTGGACCTTAGATGGATCCATGCTTACTCCTTGGTGCGTGACAACATGTCCCAAGTAAGCAATAGAGGTCTGACCAAAAGTGCATTTGGAACGCTTTAGTTTCAGATTGTGAGTACGGAGTTGGAGGAGTACGGTGCGAACATGTTGGAGATGCTCAGTCCAGGATTTACTGAAAATTAAAATATCATCAAAAAATACAAGGACAAATTGACGGAGAAAAGGTTGTAAGACCTGGTTTATTAAAGCCTGGAAAGTGGATGGAGCACTTGAGAGACCAAATGGCATGACAAGGAACTCAAAATGGCCGTGATGTGTACGAAAGGCGGTCTTGTGGATATCTGCCTCATGCATGCGCACTTGGTGGTACCCAGAGCGCAAATCAAGCTTAGTGAAGAAATGTGCATGCTTCAGCTCATCTAAGAGTTCATCCACCACGGGAATAGGGAACTTGTCCTTAACAGTGATTGCATTGAGAGCCCGATAGTCAATGCAAAAGCGCCAAGTTGAGTCTTGTTTTGGGACAAGCAACATTGGAGAGCTAAACGGCGAAGTGCTGGGTCTAATGAGGCCTTGAGCCAGCATGCTGGCACATTGACGCTCTATCTCATCCTTCTGCACATGGGGGTAGCGGTAAGGTCTGATTGCTACAGGGGCCGAATTAGGCAGCAAGGTTATGCGATGGTCAAAAGACCTGGATGGCGGTAGACCTTGTGGCTCCAGAAAAAGATCTGCAAAGGTAGTGAGAAGAGATTGAAGGAGGTCATCTGAAGTCATAGCACAGACACGTCGTATATTGCCCTCTGAGCCCTGCCAGGTTACACGACGATTGACCCGCAAGAACGACATAGTGAGGTTAGAGAAATCCCAAAAGATTGGTCCTAAAGACTGTAAGAATTGGCAGCCTAGAACCACATCAAAGCCATCTAGAGGAAGAGCAAAGAAATGTTCAAAGAAAGTCTCATCTCCAATAGTCAATTGCAAATGAGAACATAGACCTGCAGTAGGCAATCGATCCCCATTAGCAACTGCTACACGTAGGCCAGGTTTGGGAGTTAATGGCAACTGGACACCTTTGATGACTGCCATACTAAGGAAATTATTTGTGGAACCCGAGTCAACAAGTGCCAAAAATTGGTGTCCTTGGATTGTCACAGGAAGCTGCATTGTGTTGGCTGTAGGAATACCAGTAATGGCATGTAAAGAGATCTCAGGGTTTAGTTCTGTTGTGTCCATGGGAATGTCAGGTGGTTGCTCCTCATCATCATCAAGGACATCAAGGAAGAAGAGGTGCTTGCAGCGGTGTCCGCGGACATAAGATTCATCGCAGTTGAAACACAAGCCTTGTTGGCGACGTTTAGCCATCTCAGCCTACGTCAGGCGGCGAATTGGACGGTTCAGCGGAGGAAGCGGTGGTGCGTCGCTTGCCCTCGCCGAGATAGGTCGTGCTTGTGAAGGACGACTATCCAATGCTCGGGACGGTGGACGTCCCAAAATTCCAGCAGCAGGTTTTGTGTTATAACGCCGCTCAAAGGCTCGAGCGAGGCTCATGGCATGTTGTAGATCGGTGGGGCGATGGAGCTCTACATCCGTGCGAAGAGGATCAGAGAGTCCAGCTGTGAAGATATGCATTTGTTGTGCTGGTGTGACAGAATCTGCACGGCAAATCAAGGCACCAAAACGCTCTTGGTATTCCTCAACGCTATTAGTTTGGCGCAGGTGCATGAGCTCTCCAAGAGGGTTGCTACGGATGGGGGGCCCAAACCGGAGGTGGCACAGCTCCTTAAACCGAGCCCAAGGCAGAAGACCCTCGTCGCGCTCAACTTGATAATACCACTGCTGGGCAATACCAATAAGATGATAAGAGGCAAGCCAAACCTTTTCCTCTTCCATAGTGCGCTGCCCTCGGAAAAACTGTTCACATCGGTTAAGCCAACCTAACGGGTCCTGTTTGCCATCAAAAGTTGGAAAATCAAGTTTGTAGTAGCGTGGTACCCCTTGCGTGTCACGTGGCGTGTCACGTGGTTTAGGTGGGGGGTTCTCCTCAATCTTTGAGGGTTGTTCTAAGGAAAGCAACCGACTTTCATGCAATTCGAAGCGGCGCAGCAACTCAGTCTGACCTTGGAGAAGAGATTGAAAAGCGGCTGCCACATCAAAAGGAGGAGGAGTTTTGTCATTAGACATCGAAGCAGGCTTGGAACGTTTTGGCTCTGATACCAAATTGTTACGTGCCTTGGTAGGTCTCAGGTTGTAAGGGGTTTTCTGGGGTAAATTAGGGTCAGCCGTGATGGCCAGAGAAAGAAGAGAGAAAAGAAGAGAGAGAGAGAAGAGAGAAAGATAGAAAGAAATATATTGATTCTGCTTAATCCCTCTCATACAATAACTATGCTCAATATATAGAGCAAATTCTAATATGGAAATAACTAAAAACATAGCAACAATTGTAAACTAAGGAAATATGCATAAAATAAGAAAAGGTACATAATAGTATTTGTAAACTAAATCTTCTCAAGATTTGCAGGCTTATGCTTGCGTGTATAAACCTGACCCCAGTGTGGGTCGGTAACAGATACCATTTGGATATGCTTTTGAGAGATTGGAGTCACCTTCTGCATACCAGGTTTCTGATATCAGTTCCAGTAAAGCCTCTTAAAATAGCAATTCCAGCAGTGGGCTGTCCATAGGATATGAATTATTTGGTTTCTCATATATCCAAATGTCAAGCACTCTCCTCCCAGCAATGAAAATTAATGGTTCTTCGACTGAATTTGTATCTTCATTGTGTAACATATATCTAAGTAGCTGAAGACATCTCCAACCCAGGACCCACAACAATCTTCTTTGATCTCCAAATAAGAATTGAAACAGGAAAGTTCTCATTTAAATCCCAAGGTTTCAACTACTCTAAGCACAAATTGACGAAAAGGAAAGCAAACATATAACTCAGGGCAGGTGAAACAGTAAGGACCAAGTCAAACTTCTCTGCTAATAAATGTGATTATAAACCACTCTTTATCATAGCTCAACATCAAGCACTAACTACTTGCCAGTTGCCACATATCATTCTAGTCTTGGGTCTATCACAAAATACCGCTGTAACAAGAGTTAAACACAAGTTTACCACATTGCCCCTGAATTGTGTTGACTCATAGTTAACCCTATTGTGCCTTAGAGTTAGTTACAAGTACAGAACTGTTTGGTTGCTTATGTCAAAAATTATAAGATAACAACAGAATTGACTAAGAAAATCATTTTAGAGTGCAAAACTGCAAATTCTGGGGGCCAATAACAGGTTTGCAGAATCTTATCTTATAGTAGCAAGCTAGTCCCACCACTGACAAGCAGTCTTGGATGTCATGAATCCTGTGGAAGCTAGCTGCAATTTTTTCATGGGACCTTCTCTTCTCTCCATAGAGTCATGGTCTCATGGACCTCACTTATCAGTTATGTTTTAGTCCTTGACACTGGTGACTGTATCGACACAGTATGCCCCTAAGCACCACCAGAAGTATCTGGCTATTGGCTGACAAAAGATTATACAGATTTATTGTAGTTTATACATAATTAAACTATAAACTTGGCAGAAAATCTTAAGTGAAAGATCTAAAATTAATGTGAAAGCATCCTCTAATTCTGGTTTGACATTTCCAGCAAGCAAGTGATATAGGGATGTTCCACCTACCCTCAAGGTATCCTTGACTGCTTACTGGTACAGAAAGGCTTTCTTAGTTATTGGTCTGTACTGAATAGTACGTGTGCTTTAAATTGCCTGAGGCTGTGGCACATGAAACAACACAGCAAGATCAGAGAAAAATGGCTGCTCTGCAGTGTAGCTGTGCCATGTCAGGTTTTTTTTTTCAAGTGAATCTAGCATGGCCCTCGTGTCTTTGGGAATCCACTCGGGTCGGATTGGGCTAAGTCAGGTGCTATACCAAAATAATTTTACATCCCATTCAATAAACTTTTCTGTTTGTTAAGAATAATATTAATCTGCAGTAACTTTAAAAATATTGTTTTGTTTTTCATCTGCATTTGAAAAACATGTGGCAATTCAATATACATAGATTTTGAAACTATTGTTAAACTTAAACTGCTGTTGTACACACTTTGTGCTGGGTCAGGTTTGTTGAACCAGGTTTGGGTGAGATTCAGTGCAAGCCTGGAGGGACTCAGGCCAGGTCAATATTGTAAAACCAGGGTTTGGGTGAGACCAAGCTCAATTCCTTTTCCCCGATTAGATAACATCAGATAACATTGTCATTCCTACTAGGTTGTCACGTACTCAAGTCCATCATGCTGTGTTGTAGCCAACAATCTGGTGGAGGTCATGAAGAAGCAACAAGTGTATCCATCAAGTCGATCCTCATCCTCGAAAGCAATGGTCTGCCAAGCATAATATGACATAATGGCCAGTAAAAAACAGATTTTCATGTAACTATCCTGATCTCTGAATATGAATAGTCTAATAGATCAAAATGTTGCAACAGAAAAGTCACAAATCCAGTACTTGTTGCAAATTAAAGTTTTTCTTATATGAGATATCTGACATGAGTAGAAGTCTGCTAGTTTCTTTTTCTGAATATCCTTAATTTGTCCCCTCTAGAACTAAAAGATCTCCTTTTTTAAAATTTAACAAGATACTTAACTTTTGTCCATTTTTTGCATGCATATCATCAGAGAGCAAAAACAGAACTCTTCGGAAGATCACTATCAGGCCATTATGGTATAGTATTATTGAAGTACCAAACTTCATTTAATGACCTATGGGTGTGAGCCCCTTAGAAAACTTCCAAGTGAGCCCCCTTAGACAGCCAAAAGTTTTATGTTTACACTTAGGAAATGCAAAAGAGTATCTACCCAGTTAGGCATGAGAAATATCAGCCTATATCCTGTCTCCACTAATTCCATAAACTTTCCCCAAATTGCCCTTCTTTCTCCCTTAAATTCATAAATGGAAAGTATCGCTGGTTTGGGTTTGTTGATTGGAAAAGTGGAATTGGGGATCATGAAGTATACATGATTGCAGAAGAATATTGTACATGATACTTTGTGGTGTTGTGGGGACTAGTAATGTATGCTCACAAACAATAATTCGGAATTGCAAGGGTATGATGGAGTCCTGTTGTCACAAAAGCATGCATGTGAAAACTATAAAGCAACTATACAAAGGACTTACAGATTTTTTTTTTTTTTTTGAAAAAAGCTGTAAAATTTCCACTTCCATTAATAAGAAGTATGAAGTACAAAAGACATTTCACCAAGGAGTTACAGATTATCAGCTACTAGTCAGATGGTTCAGAATTCCACATCTGCAATTGCTTGTGCAGCTGCTGCAAGGATGTTGTCAATTTGTTTTTAGAAATTGTGTTTACTGACCAGTGTACTGGTACAGCATTTGTCTGATTTGATAGATTGCCCACTCTACAACTAGTTTACAAGACTGGATTTCGCCAGAACTGGCAGAATAAGCTATTTTTATTGCAACATAATGTTAAATAACCTGTCTATTTATCAAGCCTATGTTTTATTAGATCAGATGAATAGTAAGTTGACTCTATGATGTATGCCTTTGATATTATGTGGTGTAGCATTGGCCCCAACAGAAGGAATTTTTACCTTTGGTCCCCTAGTGTGGCTGTTTCTTCTTGTTTCTACCAAGATGATCCTTTATTTCTGCCTGTCCACATGTCAACCTGACGATTCTATCTCAGCATCGCTACAAAGAAAGAGTAATGTACACCAAAAATGGTAACAACAACATTTTATTATTTGGAAGCTTAAATTTTATTTTGTTTCTTAGAATTCTTATCAACTGTCATATTTGTGATGATATGGTTGTTTCATTATCCGCTCCACTTTGTCCAAATATATCAGATCAAAAACCACCTTTTCTATAAAACTAGACGACCCAACATATTTCAGAACACATCAGACAATTCCAACTGAATATTGGCACAACCACGATATCCTAATAATGGCAGCAGATACAGATTATGATCTATACAGAATCCTCAATCTTCACCTAACAAGATGTTAAAGTTAAGGATTGACGTTCAAGACAACTAATATGCCATTTGTTGTAGATTTCGCTATTTTTCTTAGCATAAATTAATAATATATGTACAAATTGAAATGTTATGAAGAAAATAGAAACTTTTTTCAACTTAACAAACAAAATGTGAGCTTCATGTTTTTTCAGATACAATTTAATTGACTCAACGCGAAAAATCTGAATTTAAAATATTTTGTTGCATTGTTAGTAACCAACTTAAGGTGTACCTAACTAAGTGAATTATTCAGCTAGACAGCTAGAGGTATTAAAAAGGTTTCCAAAAAGACATGAGGAAATTTAAGTGGCATAAAAGACTACAGCTGTTTTCTGCTTCGTGGTCCTACGTTTGTCAATAAAAAACAGTCTCTTAGATAACGAAATGAGAAGGTTCTCCTGTCTCTCACGGTCTCATCTCATCAAGTGATGAATATAGATGTGTTCCATGATCACCAATGCTTAGAAAATATTATCTCGTGTATACTCGTGTCATATATCAATTAATTGGTCTATAAATGCTGCATTACTTTTTCAACGGATAACTGCAAACCTTTGCACAGTTTTTTATTCTCTAGAAAGTACCTCAATTCATATTGCCAATGTTTTAAGTTTTATTTGAAAGGTGAAACTAAGTCCATATCCACTGCAATCCGTAAATTCACATAACAAAGGAGACGGGAACGGGAGTTTGCAAAAAGAAACATGCTGAATTGTAGTGTAAGCGAGTATATGAAGGGTTGAAATCCATAGACTATATTAACTTGAAACTTTAACAAGAATTATCAAATCAAGTAAAACTTCAAAAATATTTTGAAATCAAATTAGAAAGATTCAGTATCAAATCTCGTAGAAGTTTAGCCATTTTGATATCCCATTATATAATATTAAAGTATTATCTGATAGTTTATCAAAATTAAAACATGCACAGTAATGTCAAATTTCATTTAGTTCATGGAGATTGTTTAGAACTTCCAAACGATCAATAGTCAATGAACAATACCAACCATTATATAATTTAACAAAAGTTAAATCTTAATTTAAACACCACAATCTTCCCCAGATAACAAGTTGAGTGAGCTGTGTATCATACTAATAATATCCAAAAAATTGACATTGTGATATAATAACAAATATTAATAGAAGCTATAAGAACTGTTTTAAGTATCCTGACAAACTTTCTTGGTCAATATGATGTCATGACTAATAAAGTCCATGAATAACATACTATCTCTTATGTTTTAGAGCCTTGGAGATAGCTCGGATTGTGTTAGGGCTTGTGCGACAGCAGCCTCCAATAAGGTTAGCACCAGATTCACGCCATTTGAGTGCCAATGCCTCAAAACTTCCATCGCCGAAGCATTCTGATGGCTGTTATAAATAAAAAAAATAAATAAAACACTAGCAATATTAGATTTCACCCTGGAAAAACAATACTATTATGCACTTCGCTGCATAAAAGGGCCATCTCGTATAGCCTTCTAGGACTAGGAAACTATCACATATACCTGTCCTCTTCAAATTTATGTAAAATGACTGAATTGCGCTTCCACATTTACAGAGAGAAAAGCATAGTGAAAGAAAGTGCTTTTAGGTTACCAGGAGCTTGCAGAAACAAGGGCGGAAATCATTATTTTTCCATGTCTTCCAGGCAATATGATATTTTGTATGCTACTAGCATTCTCTAACCATCAAAATGTATAATGCTCCATTTGAGGGCTATGCATCGGATTGTTTGTTTTGTGGGGGTATAGATAATTTTTTATACTTTGCAGGGGTAAAGGTAAAACTTCACAAAAGTCAAATTAAGGGATATAACCAAGTACAAAAGAAATTGAAAAGTACACATCTATGAACAGCTCACAAAAAATTATCATATCTAAGATAGCATATAAAAACTATATTAGTCCAAAAGTGTATATAATATAAAAAAAAAAGTAATAATCGCATTTTAAAAGGACTAGATTGAGAAAACAAATACTTGTACTAGTTTGCAATGCTTGGACAATAGATATTAAATTCAGAAGAGTTGAAATTATTCGATTAGTATTTTGTTCACTGAAACATATTCGCAGACAAACCAAGAAGAATGTGAAATCAGTGAAGTCTGGGGAAAGCAATATAGCTAGTCCTTAGTTTTTAGCAATTAGGAATATTTTACTGATTGCACCAAATTATGAGCAAGCATGAAATAACACTTGTATCATTTTGCAAAACAAATCAATAGTTATTAAGACAGAATAAGTAATCATTAGATAATTTTTATGTAACTACTAACAATATACTGTGCCTATCTCTGATAATCATCTTGTTCAGGTGTCACCCGAAATATGAACTACAAACCAAGCTAAGCAGATTCTGAACATGGTATGAACTTTTATGAACTTAATTAAAACAAAGAATGGCCAAGCTATATGAAATTGAGAGGAATTTTAAGTCATCCTTCATATAATTTCACCTTGGCTTAGAAGGCCAGTGTATTTTGCATGCAGAATATAGGTAAGAAGAATGAAGAATGATCGGTTGTGTTCACCATTAAAAGTTCAAAGTCTTTGTACCAAACAAGTTGGGATAGACTAGAAATGAGTGATCCTGGTCATTTCTTCTATATATGACTAGGTTTTACGTTGGCTCACCAAGCCTATCACAAACATGCAGGGCTTGAACACCATTATGGTAAAATATTGGATCTAATGTCCTGAAGTTATTTTATTCCTTTGGTAGAAGCAATTATATGATATCAAACACCAAATCCTAACAGTTTGACAAAGTTGAGAAGAGAAAAATAAATAGTTCACCCATCAAATATATGACGCAAAATAAAAAGATAATTGGATCTGATTCCTTAAATAAACTATATAGCAGTGTAGCTTACCATCCATTTTTTGGCTCGACCGTCCCATATTTCACCACTATTTGGATACACAACAATGGCTTTCTTTGTAAACTGAAATACCAACAACATTATTCCACAAATTAACTTAAATGAAATTATATTCCAAACCTTGAAATTTAGTTTGCAATCAAAGACTGATATCTTGGATGTAATGAGTAGTTTTGAAAATGAACAATCTTTCTTGTACAGTAGTGTTCTTTTAGTATTTTTTTTGGATGTATTAAAAGCATACTGGGCTTTAATTTGTTTTGCCACACATTTAGTGAACAAAAAAACAAATAATGGTTAGACCTTTAACATTACTATACTGGTACCATTAGGTTAAGTATCAACACAAGCAGATAGCTTGTGGTCCTTAACTGCTACCATGCTTGCCACCTCAGGTTACTACAAAAGTATTTGCTGCTTACCATTACACACAGGCTTTACTGAATTTTTGATGATTTGATACCAGTACAAATTTGTTCCAATTATGCACCATAAAAGTATCCTGATATCAGAATTACCCTTGTTCACTGTTCCATATACTTAATGGTAAGTAGGCAATACTTTTGACTGTCTCTCAATGGCTGATTCCTGCAGTTAATTTACTAGTTTGTTTTATTGCACCAATCATATTTACCTTTCTCAACTCATGTATAAGCTTATTAATAAAGTGAGGCGAGGTGCAATTTACACCAACAGCAGGGACTCTTTCACAACAATTTAATATTTCAAGACATTCTTTGAAACTATGGCCCGAAGGTGTGTGACTGCCATCGACTGAGCTGAAACAAATCCATGATGGAATTTCAACTTTCTCTTCATTAAGTAACTCAACTATAGCCTGAAAAAAGAATGCCTCTAACTTTAAAAATAATTGAGAAAAGTATAAAACAATGTGAGAAGCTAATTGCAAGATAACAAAAATTTGGCAAATGTCTCCTATAGTACAAAAATAAATAAAAATAAACACAAAATATCGAGAAGGCAAATAGAGACGAGAGAGACCTGAGCTTCAAGTTTATTGGGGATAGCCTCAAATGCTAGTAGATCAGGCTGCGCACTGGCAAGTACTTGCAACCTCCGTCGGTGAAAATCTTTCAATTTGTCCAATACAATGTCAGATCCATAGACCCCACTGAAAGATCACAGATTTTTTAGACAAACTTTAACAAGGACTATAGATGAACAGTAAATATTTACCAAAAAAATTTATATATGAAGTGGGATAAGGTTTTGCCCAAGGGTTGCAGTTCTGATATATTAATGTAACACCCTTGAATTTTTTTTTATGATGCATATATGTTGCATATTAATTCTTTATAAAACGTATTCTTTTATTTCAAAAATATTTGGTGTATATTATATCATTTTTTTTACATCTCCTTTGAATCTTTGACTGATCCTTTATGGGTATAGTAATAAAATTTTATAAAGTTGCCACTGCCTTTAATTCCAAAAATTTCTTTTGTGCGAAATATCATTTATATTGTTCCTTGATATTTGATCTCCTAACGTGGCAGCCCTTTACCTTTGTAAACAATTTAATTGGGCCTAGTATTTCCTTGCATGTCATTTGTCCCATCTTCCCACGTTTAAGCATTTAATTTCTATTTTCCAATTTTGCCACTAGCGGGGATAACTGTATTTTAATTAACTACTATTTGGTAACCGTAATTTGGAAACTGCATTCTGATAATAACCATATTAATTATTAATCTTTTCAAATGAGATAAGTCCGATAATTTCTTAGCCCAGTACATGCTCCTCTGTTACATTGATTATTAAAGGAAGTTTTTGATTTTGGCTTGTAGCCCACGTACCCTCCCTATAATAACTCCTTATTGGATATATTCCATCTGACTCATCCGAGAATTGAAACGACCCCATTTGCTTCTACCTTAATTCATTTAAAATCCAGAATGGAGAATTTGTTCCTCCATCCGATTGGGATTCGAGTTCTATGTCACGATCGTTGTCGTTTTATCAATCGTCAGGTAACCGGACTTCTCTATCATTTAATTTTCGTATTGATTGATTTAAATATCGTTTGGCTTAATTGATTGAATTGAATTGATATATGAGAATTGTGATTGATGTATTTTGCGAGTCAACGGGTCTATGTTGTGATTTGAATTGAAGTGGAAAAGTGTAAATGGAATGTGAAGCGGAATCGCCTAGAGAGGGATTCGCGCTAGTGTGAAAGTGATAATTAACCATTCAGTGGGAGTGGTTAATTAAATGTTAAGTGAAAGTGATTGAGAAAGTGATTTGAGGAAACCTAGACCCGTTGATCTCGGTAAAATATATTTAATTTGTTTGTTATTGATGTGTGGATTAATCCTATCGATTGATATTTTGGTTATATAAATTAGTTATAGAGAAGCTGCGTCGTTAAATAACCGGTTACTCGGCTTTGTAGCTGACTCCGTTTGCTTTTATTTCTTGTGACGTAGGTTGATCGGGCCGTCGGATGGATGCGAAAGATACTGTCTGACCTCACGCCTCGTATTTCAGATACGGGTGTGACAATTAATCAGTAAGATACACCCCAAATTGGCAGTTTTCATTAATTGTATAATATGAAAGTAAGCTTAAACTGTGATAAACCAATCTTCTGTGAGAAAAGTCCCTAGTTCAATAATCACATTAATTAACAAAGTATGCAGGAAAGCAGAATGGAATTCAGCTATCTGCTAAAATTACTGCCCCGAAGCTACAACTATGTACAAATGTGTAATTAGGCCTCTTGACTCTGATAAGCTTCACGTGTGCACTGTAGAGCTTGATTTTTCCTTAACTAGCACTTAATTGAGTCGTAATTTCACCCAATTTAACCTAAATTTGCCCTCAATTATGAACAAAACAGGGGAAGCTTAAAGCACATACCAAATTTAAAATTGCCCTTCTTAAGATGGCATTGGTTCGTGTTTGATACGACAAGCATTTTTAACAGTTGGTCCAAATCAGACTAAATGCTGGGTAGATTACAAAAGAAAATAGTTTAAACAAAATGCAAATAAAATAGATAGAACAAAAGTCTTGTAAAGTTTGATTAAGCACCTGTATTCCGAGCCATCAGCCAAGTAAGCCCCGTAACTCCCAATAGAAGCTGCTACCAAAGCACGATTAAAACCATGTTTCGGATTTATTTGCAATTGTGTCCAGAAATCATCTCGGGCTTCAATCGCTAGTTTCACACTTCTTTGTAGCAATTTTTCTGCTTCGTCAATTGACAAACCTTTTGACAAGAACCCAGGTATAGTTGCCTTCACATAGAATCACAGAGAGAGGCACATGCACACAATAAAAAATTTAGAAAAGAGAACAGAATAATCTGGAACTCCCCACACAAACTCTTGACACCAATTATTGCAATGCGTCTGTTATGGTATGCACTGCTTTCAAGCCGAAAATATTTATCTTATACTTGGTATGATGGTATGGTAATTCTTGCATGGACTACAATATAAAAATAGATGACAGGTAGAATAGCTAACCTGGTATGATGATGTAATTAACACATCAGCACCAGCCTCAAGATACTGCAAATGAACCTGAAAACCAGCATAATTTATTTAAATTGAGTATGCACGAACAACTTCATACAAAAACTTAAAAAAAGTACAGAAATGGTATACAGATGTAACAATGCAAACTGAGAAACATTATTCTGTATATTGCAAACAACCATGCAGCAATAAGAGTTCCAATTGTTACATATAAGCATCAACATTCATAACACACCACCAAAAGCAAATTAGTACATTTATTTTGATTTAATAAGCCCATTTTCTCTTCCCTTAGAGCTGTTAGATAGCTTGTAACTTATCAGTTCAAAAAATTCAGGACTGTCACTTCTGATAAACCTCTCTTGCAACAATCAAAGATAATGCCTCATTAGACCAATGTCAGAAGCGCAACCCATAACTTGAAAATCGGACTACATACAAAACATAGACCAAAACAACGAAGTAGAGAATGCAACCTTTTTTATAAGATCAGGGTTGGAAATGAGGCAAAGAGCGCTCCACAAGGGATCGTTTATGTCGGCCCCCAGTGCCTCCAGCTGTGTAGCGAATCCGCCATCGATGACGGCGCAGCCTCCCGCCCTCTCGATCAACTCTTCCAGCGGCCCCTTCGTCACCCCCATAGCAATAATAAGATTTTAGGTAATTTGCGGGGTGGAAGTAGAAAAGTGCGAGAGGGTTTGGGCGCTTTCTAAGGAAACCCGTAGGTGACGAAATATGATAGGTTTCCTTCGGAAAATAAACCCTTTTAAAGGTGGCAACTGCCAACTGGCAAGTTAGGTGGATGAAGAAATGGGATATTGATTTTCGAATGGACCTTTTTTTCTTGGTCAAGGGGGGTTTGGTGGGGTTTGGATTTTCGGAGTTCAGTGGATGCTGCCAAACCTCCCGGGACTGGGGAACAAACATCGGGTTGGATTGCATATTTATTTGCATTCGGCGTTTAATTCTGAAAATTAAAACTGAAATAATATTTTTTTAATGATATTTTAACCGTTCATATTTGATCGAACGGCCCATGTTGACTTAGGCACAATCAAATGGCACAAAATGTGGGACCTACATATTCGATCGCATTCCTTTGTGATGTCATGTGAATGTTTCAATTGATGCAATTATAAAAATAAAAAAGAAAATAGTTTTATCGTATTGATACTTTTAGCAATTATTTTATAAGCTTTTAACTATTCGAAATGAAATCTAGTTCCCATCATAGATTTATGTTGCAAGTACATAATATAATCGTGTAAGAGTAAGTAAATCTATTATGCATGATGATGCATAAAAGTTATTGTGCGGTTGATGATTTTGTAATTGACAAATCTAATTTAAACAATTCAATCTACATATTCAAATTTTATAGCAAACAAATTTTTATATTTTTTTTTAAAAAATTAACTATTATTTTTTTCCTTTCTAATTATAGAACTTTCTTATTACTAATTTGTATCAAAAAAATGGCAAGCTTTAAAAAATTCTAGAAAAAAAAATCATAAATTAGATTTGTCGCTTTGCAAAACTATCAACCGATAAGGCCATGATGCACGATAACCTCTATGCATCATGATACATAATAGATTTTCTCATCGTAAAATACTTGAAGTTTGATCCAAAAAATCAAGAATTTATACTTAAATTTTAACTTTAAAACATTAAAACAACATGTATCATAATGGGTTCAAAATAAAAATGTTTGAACAAGCAAAATAATTTTTATAATGATTAAGAGGCAGAAGTTTTTATATGGTTGAACAATTCAATCTGTAAAATGGGTCAAATCTGGTAATGTCACCTGTCGTAATGCAGCGTCATTATAATGCAAAAAGGGGGAAAAATATGTGTAAAATGTCATATCTAATTGTTTAAGTAAATCATCAAGTTTAAAAATGGAGGCAGAACTGACGTAAAAAAAGACAGCTTCTCGAAACCTCTAAAATATTTGTGTTTATGTACCGTTTTATATGACAAACAACGCTATTTTCCAAAAGAACATACAAAAATGTCATTATTTCATGCGAATCCTATGGCGCCTTAACCTTTTTTTTTAATTTAATAACTAATATTTATTTATGCCCGTCTTTTTTCCCCCAAGGATTGTGAAACATGATGTATACTTATTTTGGATGCTCCTGAAAAGGTCAAGAAAAGTTGTTATGGATGATTATTACATGCGTTTCTAATGACCCAACTAAAAAAATTATTAAGATCCCATATCAAAACCGAAAAAAAAAATATGCGTATTCGAATATTCGTGAGATACCGAGATGAATCTGAAATAGTAAAATTGACAACATTTCTCGGGCTAAATAAAATCACTCAGAATTTTTAACCTATCAGGCTATCACTATCTTATTAAAAGAACAATAACATTCTCTCTATTTTCTGAAAAGAAAGATAACAATCTCTAGATAAAAAAAATGTTTTGTAGGAACATCATTTTTCTGTATTATTTCGTAGGGATGTATGAAAATTTAATTGTAAGCACCTGCAACTAGAGTGCATGACATGTTGTCCATCTAATAACAAATAAAATTGTGACAAAATGTGATCAAAATTATTTATCACTACTTTTGGATTGACAAAAATTAACTTAGAATATTTATTTTTTTTAAATTGTCACCTTCTGAGTAATTATCAATATTTTCTATCAAGCTTTTAAAAATATTAAACATAATTCTATAGATATCATAGATAAGTATGTATAGGTACAATAATTAATATTTGATACACACGAATTGTTGCAATAGATAATAACATAATTAAACGTTCAAAAAATGAGTGTGGAAGTTCATGGCAGTTGTTTAATAATAGCTGTCAAAACAATCTGTCAGCTGTCTTTTTTATATGAAATATGCATTAGTATAAATAAAAAGTATTTTTCAGCATAATAAATAAGTATGCATTAAAAATAATAATAAACAATAATAATCAATTAATCAATTAATAAATAAATGTACGTTCTATAATATGTGAAAACTAAATAAAAATAAATATTTAAAAGTCATGTTCACATGAGGTGATAACCAACCGGCCGATGATTGTGTCAGATCTTGAAACGGTCAGGCTTCTGCTCCACTCCATTTATACGGAATTCACTTTCTTTTAAGAAGTGGCATGTCGCCAACAAAAATTAATGTTTCACAATCAAAACCGCATATATAAATGGATAATATATGAATGGATTGATCGTAACCGGTATGATTTGTCGGATTATAATAGATTATAGATGGCCATCCGTATCTATCTCTGAATGGAATTCAATAAGTCGGAGAGAAGACCAATTCAAACGACCTCACCAAGACACCAACCTACTGAATTATTTACAGGGCTGATAAGATCATACCAATATTCATCATCTCTATCATCCCCTAAGAATAATAGTCATTAATGAGGATAATACTTCATTAATGACGGAAAACGCATGAATCCCCATCCAGCGCTATTTACTCCCTCAATCCCTCTGTTTCCGTTTTTAGAAATCCAACGCTCAACCTCTGTTTCCGTTTCCCGCCCTTCTGTTTCGCTCCCTTCAATAGTTACAATACTAACTTCAACAGTTATACATTAACTTCAACATTTATACATTAACTTCGACAATTATACATATTAACTTCGACAATTATACATATTAACTTCGACAATTATACATATTAACTTCGACAATTATACATATTAACTTCAACATTTATATATATTAACTTCAACAGTTATATATATTAACTTCAACAGTTAATATATATTAACTTCAACATTTAGATATATTAACTTCAACATTTATATATACTAGAGGGCAAATCGAGCTTCGCTCGATATATGAATTTTTATTATATGATGTTTATTTTGTTTTTATAATTAAGTTATGTATAATTCAATTATGTACATCTTCTAATTGTATAATTCAATTTTATTTAAGTTGAAACAAAATCTAAAATTTTGGTAAAATTTGTGGATGGTTGTAAAATGATGTCCAAAGATACTATGTTATAACAATATTAACCTGATTCTGGTTAAATTAGAAGTACAAATGATCATACTTCATAGTCATTTAAGATTGAAAAAAAAAATTCTTGTTAGGTTCTTTCTCACAACCAAAACTTGCAACTTGCAACTTCTTTACTTATTGAATTTAAAGTTATGTCCTTAATTTTCTTCAAAAAAATTAAAAACACTTAACCATTTAGCATCCAAATTAGTGGCTATGATTATTGCATTGAATCTAATCATGCAACAAAGCAGAGTAAAGAAGTAGTTCTCTCAAACCAAGGAAAAAAATAATACAGTCATTAATTAAAATATAAATATTAGTAGTTATGAGAACTAAAGTGGACTAAAATACAAATATCTGGCTACCTCTTTTATGAAAGAAACTAAAACTAATCCATACTATTATCCCCTAAAATAAACTACCACAGTTCTACCATTTGAAACGCTCATGCTTCGGTTCATGTTGCGAAAACCGGCAAATGTGCGTGCAATGGAGACAGCTTGCCTGGCTAGCGGAAAGAAAAGGTTGAATTAGCTTCTTATTTTGCAATTGTCGTATAATTAACCAAATCTGATTTCAGTACAACAGCCACTTTGTGGGCTCCTTTGACGATATTCAAATTTTATATATTCAAATTGGTGGGCTTGCAATTTTAAGATCAAGAGATATATCATATCGTCAAGCGATTTCTGATCTAATCAAGGTAAAACAGGGTTACGTTCAGTTTCTTGGCACTGGCAATCTCAGCCTCAAAAAATAAAATTTCCAAAATTGAACTGCATGTTGTATGTGAAATGCATTTGCATGTCATTGATTTTTTACCTCGAAGTCCTACTCCCTATATAAGTCAGGGTCAACTGCATTTATTAAAAACTGACATTTATTAAACTTATTTATTAAACTTATTGTCTGTTGCATTTATTAAACAAATTATAATCACTATTCGATAACAATCAATTGTATATAGTTATTCCCGTATCTTATGTTGGTGCAAAAATCAAATAATAAATTCAGATAGCATAAAAAACAAATAAAATAAATAATTAAAACAGTTTTACTCGAATCTCGCTATGCGCTGTCCTTAAGCGTATTCCGTCTCAACGTGCGACAGGAACCGCAACCAAGATAATTCGGAGATGTTGCTTCTTAAGGCACGACCAGGAAAGCAACTGATGAAAGCCTCCACAATATCTAGCAAAAATATATTTTGTGAATTTCATAATAGAACTTGGAATTTGGAATTTGGAATAGAATTAAAGAAATATTGGAACTGGATTTTCAAATAGAAAATGCATAATCTTTTTGTTTTTCTCGGATGATCGTGTTATGCAAAATGAATTTGTTTATATAGCCAATTGGGTAACGGCAAATCGCCCAAATAAATTTTCAGGTTTAATTGGCGTAATAATCATAGCAATAAAGATATATTAGTAAATGAATTTTCTTTAATCGGTTTAATGGACAAATAAAAAACTGATATGCAGTGAGAGATAAATGCATTAAAGATATAAGTTGATTTTGATAACTGATGCAACGGGAAAAAGAAGATTTAATGGTCATCAAATATTTAATTCCTCAAAATTTCTTCAAATGAATAATGCTAATCAAAATTAATTGATGAAAAATTTTGAGTTTTCTGAATATGTTCCAACATCTTATATATAATTACATGATTAAAGCTAGGAAAAGATAGCGAGATTATGCCCGTATCTCCATATGTATGTCTCAGCAAGCATCTTTTCTGATGTGTCCTGACAGTAACATCTTTAAGTCGAATCACTGGGAAATTGACAATGTAACACACTGACAAAAGGAAAAGAAAAGTCAAACATGGATCATGGCATGCTAAATTTAAAGATGTTTTTGATTAAGCTAAGATATAGTGTACTGGTAGACAAAAATAAAATGGAAGCAATGGTAACTAAATTTAAGAAAAGTTTAAATAAAACAGATTGCTTTTTAAAAAGAGGATGATTTTATACCTCCCTTTATAACATTATTATTAACAGAAATTCAAAAAAAAAATAATAATAACAAACATAGAACCATCAGATGCTCTACAAATTGTGTCCAATAATTAGGGGTAGAAAACCTCATATGTTCATGATCAGGTTTGTAAATTAAATAACTATCTTTCTTCAGTTGATAAGATCCACAAATATTATTCAGGTATCATAAAATTACTAAATCAATTGAAATTTTTATTCGAATCATTTGTCTGCAGTCATGCAAGGATTGTATCAAAGCTATCATCTAAATCTCATAAAACTTACAATCAGATTGAATCATCATGCACATCAAATAGAAGCAATCAAACAACATGCTTGATAGTATTACTAATAATGCCTTATTCCAAGTGAGTATGCAGTTGGTTGGGATCCTACGGATTAAGTGTCCCTAGGTTTTTCCTTCTAATTTTTGCTGGATCTGCCAACTGCTAGTGGAAGTACGTGACAGGGGGAAAAAAGCAAAATAAAAACTTACCAAATCAAGACTAAGAAGATGGAAATAGAATAAGCAAGAGAACTTTGGTATGATCTTCTTTCTTCCAGGATCTGGCCAATCTTTTACTGACTTGCAGAACTGATCCTAATCTTGTTTGGAATGAAACTGGCAAGTTACCAGCAATTCGAAATCTAGTATCAGAACCAAAAGCATACCAATATCTCTCAAATTCATATTCATATTATATTTTGATAGAACATCATGCAGAAACAAAAATACTATGAAATTGTAAATGTAATTAGCTGAAACATTGGGAAGAAGGAAAGAGAGCATAGCCCAATTTTTTTCTGAAATAATAAGAAAATTCTTAGTATCAGGTATAGATCGTTCATGCTAAATGAGTTCCATCTAATAACTTTTTTTCAATATATTTTTTTTCTGGTATATGTTTCTAAATGGATTTTTTTTTTTTCTTAACATCATTTTATACTAAAAATCTCTGCTACATTCATATTGGCACCGACTAAAGGCTAGGTGACATCCATTTGAATGTAGTGATTTACCCATAGCATTCTAATGAATTGACTGATTCATCATGTTTATCTCATCAGCATCTTCAGTGAAAAGCCTAGCTGCTAGATTATGCTTTGTATTATTGACTCTTTTGGCTCCTTCATTGTCTGAAATAACAAATAAAATAAAAAAAAAGTTAGATTGTGATGGTAAATGATAAAGTTTTCATAAAAAAGGTTGTCTTTAATTAACTGCTCATAAACGACCATGGTTAAATTATGATCAATACTTTATGTACCTTACTTATTTTGATCTAATATTTCTTTTTCTTGCTAAAATCTTTTAAAGATTTTTATATTAGGATATCCAAATAAAAACAGAAATAAAATTTGTATGAGGTTAAATATTTGAGTTGCATATCATCTGTGACATGCCGCTTGTAAAATTAAAAATAAGTAAATTATATTATTGAAGCACGCAAGTCTAGAAAAAGAAGAGTTCTGATATTTTATTGATGTGATTGTTTACTTTTGGTAAACATATACTTGTTTCTTGAGGCATATAGGCAAAATGAAATCTAGAATCCATGGCCCCCAAACTTGATGATTCATTTGGTGATTCTGGCTAAAAAGCACATGAAGAGAAACTGTCTGAAATCCAAGTTCACTCATATTTGATTCCTTTCTACTCCAGAGAACTAACTTTAGTTTTCTATTTGTCCTCAATTTTATTTGGATGAAAATGAAAAATATATCTTAAACTAAAAGGCTTGAGAAAGGAAAGAAGAGAGGTAATGAGACAGAACTTGGCATGAGTGTCGATGAAATCGGCCTCCTTGCCGGCGAGCAGATGTCGCAGGCAGTGACGGCATAGCTGTTGATCGCAGCAATGACGGGTTTAGAGCAGGCGTGGAGCTGGCAGATAGGATCTGAGAGAGGGTCCTTGACGTGGCCCTTGAAGACGGACTCGGCGGCTGCGAGGTCGTCGCCGGATCAGAAGGCGCTGTAGCCTGCGCCTGTTAGGATGAGGACGGAGACTGTGGGGTCGGATTCGAGGAGGTGGATGTGGCGCTGAAGATACCATAGCATCGAGGTTAAGATTGGGTGGGGAGCAGATTTCATACTCCTTCGACTCTTCCAAGAAGCGCCGGTGGATTGGGGTTAGGGGTCGAAGGCGAAGGGAGATAGGCGAAGGCATATCGGCGAGAAATGTATAAACGGAGGAGGAAGAAGATTTTGGCGATATGGGCGATACAGACAATATCTCTCAATTGCTTTTCTTCTGATGAGGAAAAGACAAAGGGAATGACTATGTTTATTGTGTGCCCATTTGCGTGGTGAATTGTAAAACGGGTTAATTGTGTGTAAAACGGTAAGGAAACACAAACGATTACAGGGATGTATTTTAAAATATCCTATTATGTCAGAATAGGAAACCAACCAATAGACGGAAGCGTGCCGTGTCCTCTAGCAATTAAACAATTTGGCTCAGATTCCCACACAAATTTATCTATATTTTTGATTAACTTCAAAATTTATATATATTAATTTCAAATTTTCTTTGAAAACGCGTGCAGGATGTGGGATGATAGACAAAAATAGAAAACACGTTAATTATGTTGGATTTTATCACTGGATTTTATCATCCCTGGGCTTCTATTAATAAGGGCGCTGGATAATTAATGAAGATTTTAGGGTATGATGGAGATGATAGAAATCATAGAGACGATGGAAAGCTAACTCCCAATTTTTATTTATGTTTTTTTTTCCCCTTTTCGGAGGTTAGAACTGTTATCTTGAGATGTTGCGCACTTGCACATTCTATTTCTTCAAGTGAGGTCTTGTGTAGGTGCGCAGTGCAGCAACCGCATGAGAAGAAATGCAGGTGACGCAAAAATACGTAGTAAGTCCCACTTGCTGTTAGAGTGAAACGATGAACGAATAAAGTGGTTAACAATTGTTAAAGTCAAAGCAACAAAAGAAAGTCGGCACCGGAAAAAAAATCTCGTCTGACTAAAAAAAATTGGTTAACAATTACTAGAGAAGACTTTTTCAATTGGAATACCGCGTCGAAGCACCATTTTTTTTCCCATCAAAACCATATCTTTCGACCATTAAAGGCGGACCTTTGTCCGAGGCTCTAATAAAGAGAACAAACATTAAGCAAATTTTCAGTACTAAAAAATTTTTGCTACAAGCTATACACAGTTCAAGAAAAAGCAATGTACTTTCCAGTTTCATTTCTTAAATACTTTCTGGCTATTTTTTTATTATGTTTTAGGAAAAAGAAAGTTACCAGACGTGAATTCTGCAAAAACTAATGTGTGCTTCACAATATCTTATAATGCACAATAGTTAAATATGTCTTTTAAAAATAATTTAGACAATAAATGTGAAAGTCTAAATTAAAATAATATATTTCACGAGAACTAAAATACATTTTAGTGAATTTTGCGATAGCAAAGAGCCGTTTGGACTAAGTGTGAAAGTTTATTTCTTCACAAAAAAAAAAGAGCTGGTAGGATTCTGCAAAAACCAACAAGTGCCAAAAAAATTTGGCTCAAGAAAAGATAGAAGGTTAATAAAATACATTTTGCACGAATCGAGTGTATATCTTGCAATAGTCACTGTGTGTTATCTAATAGTCTAATGCGTGTTTTGAAAAGTTCGAAGAATATATTTGAAACTTTAATTTGAATATGTAATTGGTCATTTATAACATAATAACTTAGTGTATATTTTCTTACTGCCTCAAAAGTTACATTAGACATTTTTAAAAGTTAAGTCTGTGAGTTAGTTGTATCTTAAGATGTCAGTGTGACTGTGTGAGGGTAATTATTTGGCAATATACTACTACCAAATTTAGCAATGCATATGCATCGATTTATCAAAAGATCCGATAACATGTCTGACCCTAAAAATTTCTATTTTTAGTAGGTTTATTGTCTTTCGACTTTCTAATAAAACCTATCAGAAGAAACTTTATTTAATGAACAAATTTGACACCCTACCAAACGGACCCCGATGAAATTTTTCAAAACCTCCTTGGCCCTTACGCGGCTCTTCTAAGCCTCTTATATTTTTTCATTTTTTTTTTTGAAAAAAACAATATTATTTTTATGTTGAAGCTTATAAAGTTTTAACAAAGATAATTCAAATAATTTCGATGCTCTTCTTTCCTATTAATAAGATCAATGACAATTACACATCGTGCATCAACAAACTTTCATTCTCGTCATCCATGCCTTGCAATAGTTCATGTCCAACGCATATCCTATCTTATAATTGAGCAACGATCATTGTGTTACCCCCAAGGAATTCAATTCTGATGATACCACAGCCTCACTATCAAGTTGATGTACTGAATGATCGAGCACATAGACCTGATGAGGAGGTACCTCCTATTTGGAAAATGAAGTGTGTAATGGTGGCCACTGCTTAGTAAACTGCAAAAGAGGTACGCCATATGCACCTTTAAGTGAGAAGAGGGACCTCCATGTACTAAATTAAGTTTATAATCCAGCATCCTAACCAAAAGGATTTGGATTCTTCCAACTAGCCCCAACTCCATTTGAGTAGATATGGTTGCGAGTCCGTCAATAACACACCCCCAGTACCTCCGACAATTAGGTGCTCAGCAGTCCCCTCTCCCCCCACATTTTGAGCTCTCTGCTCCTCTCCCACATATATCTTACACAGTTAAACCTGATCTCACACAACCAAGCGAGTTTAGATAGAAGTGGGCTGCAACAGCTGGCTTCTCACCGACTCATGACCATACACGACAGAAGCACCAAATGCCAATTTCAGAAGGTGTCTTTGAAGAGTAAAGGCAACTTATTGAAACTAGAAAAAGAGGCATCAATCCAAGCTCAGTAGAATGAACACTCAGTTAGTGAGAAGTGAGAACACAGGTGCTTATAATAAGGGATTTTGATAAAGCCTGATCGTAACTAATTTTTGCACCTATTCCATTAGCTTATGACAACTCTTCAACAACTTTTTGAGCCTTTAGTCCCCAAACAAGTTGGGACTTGATCCATTACCTCAATTTGTAATATTTTCTTAACATTTAACTTCTATTTTTTTTAAAAAAAAAAATTAATACCAGTAAGAACTAAAAGTGCTATTATGACAGTACTGGAAGCAGCAGCATCATACCCGAAGGCTAGAAAAAGAATTTTAAATTATCCTTTCTGATGACTAATTTGTCATCACTCACCTTGCCAAAGAAAAAGGTGCCACCGCAGGACCATACATTGGTACCAGACCAGATTTGCCGAATGAATTGTTTAAAGCCAAAACTTGTGCTCCCTGGACCGCAAGTCAATTGAGCAACAAATATGGCAAGGAACAAGTGACTTAAAAAGAAAAAAGTTTTTCAACAAACGACCCCTACAGCCTTGCTTCACGGCATGCTCCCATAACTGTACATACAACGAGTACTTGTACTCCTGGGAATTCCTCATGGGAAACCCCTTACAAGACAATTTATCCTCCCTGGATCCTCAAAGAAACACAACCTAAACTTGAAAAATACATAGTAATTAGAGAAATAAAATAGCACCGAAGATATGGATGTCTTCTCGATCTAAATTAAAAACCCAAAAAGAGAAGAACAGATTTTACAAAATCAAGGATTAACGATCTGCTCGATTCCAGTTACACATTACCCGCAAACATCTAAGCCCTAAATCAAAAGAGCAGCAACAGAACTACATCACTATGAGATGCAACCTGAATTTCAACCATGGTAGCTTAAATTACCAACCATATTGAAGTTAGAACCTCTTTCTCAAACAAACCCCACTTCGGCAAACTGTGGCCGCACCTTGGGTGGCCTGCCACGTTGCTTTTTCTCCCCGGTCGGCTCTGCAGACCCACCATTAATGCTCTTAGGCGGCCTGCCACGTGGCCGTGCGACCTTCTCAGGAGCTGATGGGTCCCGTGGTTTGGGAGGGCGGCCACGAGGCCTTCGGGGTCCGTCAGATGGGGTACGCCGGGGGCCTGGCTCACCTGGAATGCGTGGCTTTGGAGGACGGCCCCGGCCACGCTTGACTAGAGGTAGGGAGTAATGGTCATCAATGAAGGTCAGCTCACCGGAGGATGACATACTGGCAAGGTGGGAGGAGAGAAGAGAAGCATGGTCTGCTGGAAGACCAGAGGAAAGAGAGGCCTGAATGTGGTCTGAGATAGCTGCTTTTGTGGACCCATTGGGGCCACCAATTTTGGCAATTGCAGCCCTGATTAACTGGAACAAAAAGAAGAATAGGATTGTCAATGTCTTGCTAGAAAGCCGCTTTAAATTTAATTGTTGATAACATTACATTTTATTGCTATCTGACAACTCATTGTCTGTACAAAGTACTGAATATCAGTCAGGTACGGTACTGGTACGGTATGAGCTATCTGGATCTGAAAAAGTGTAATACTCAATAAAGCAGCCCTCCTTGCTTAAATTACAACCCAGAACAAAATATTTATATCAAATTATATCATGTAATGAACCAAATTCTCCTTAAAGTAGTTGATCGTTCTTTACTCCAGCAGTAAAAAAAAATCGACTGTTACTCGAAAGACAATCCCACTTAACAAGAACAGTGGGGCCTATTAACCACGTGATAAAGAAAAATAACATCATCGACATTTCAAAGTTTACTACGGCAGCTTCCACTAATACTATCAGAAAAAATTGCATATGTTATAATTAGTAAAACAAGGTCCATTGGGTACCAATCCACCACCAGAAAGGGGCAAAAAACAGTTCCAACAATTCACTTGGTAGCAGCCCCACTCACATTGTGAAAACACACCACAGGAGACATTAATTTAAATCTAAGAAGCAGGATTATCGCACTGAATTGCAGACCTTTCCTGTCAAATGAGATGGGGACACATCACACAGGAGATGGTTTATTTTTACAGATAGTCAACCCAGACTAATTTCAACGGAAACCCAAACTTCAGTACAGTCTTCCTACTTAAACACAAAAAAAAAAACCCAAGACTTTAAAATTTTGTAGAATCAAGATCACACCATTTATAGCCAAAAAGAGGTGAACTTCCATAAGACTGACTACTGAGTATAACTCCCTGATTCTTCAAAGTATAGATCATAGACGCAATGGATCGCACAAGAGGGTTAGAAGGATACTGAATTTGGATAATCCCCACTGATCTGGTTGATAGATTTCGAATTCGATGGAAATAGAGCGCATAATCGCAAAGGTGATACTTTAAGTGGCTCGTCTACTAGGGTTTAGAGAGAGAGAGTGAGAGAGAAGGGAGAGAGAGAGAGTGAGAGAGAGAGAGAGAGAGAGCTCAACTACCTCCGGGTAAGAAGGCAAAGGAGACGGAGATGGCGAAGGGGAAGGCGATCCGGAAACGGATCCAGTAGGTGAAGCGGATGCGGATCCATCATCTGCCATTTTAGAAAGAGAGAGAAAGAGAGAGAATTTGGGGAAAGAGAGGCAGCAGGTGGGTCGCACTTAAGCAACAGTGCTGTCTCCTTTGGGATACCATATTGATTACGCCTGGATCATTTTTGGGATAACGTTTTTAATAAGTACGCATCTCTGACAAGTGGGGAGTTTCGGATTAGTTAAGATTATATGGTGTGGGCAGGGACTATCCGGTGAGGAAACTATTGTTAGACGCGCATGTGGAGTACTGATTGATCCTCTACGGCCGTTGGAGGATATTTATTGTATGTCAGTGTGTGCGTGTGTCGGATGAAAGCTGCATGAAGTATTGAAGTATATGCGTCGGAGTCTTGAGACGTGACGAATATACATACTAGTATACTACAATTGTGGAACGAAATTAGTACAGAAATTGATAAATTGTGTTTTTTCTCAACAAGGATATTCTATAATAAAAGAATAGAATGATCGAATTTAGACGTGTACAGTAAAGTAGTTAATATATTTTACATATATTTATATATGCACATTATATAATGATAATCAGTGGCGAAGCCACGTTAATTACATGAAAGTTAATATGATTTATTTGTAAATATATATATATATAAAATAAATTAGGGATCCATCTGAAAAATTTGAAGGACCCAGCTGGACATGTCATGTCATGTTTGATTTGAATTGTGTAACGACTCCTAAAATATCGCACATGGACCCATGTCGTATTCATCCTAATCAGTGGCAGATCTAGGAAAAATATTTAAGTGGGGCTGAGTTTATAAGTACATTGGACCAACATAAATTCATCATATATCCATCTCATACAATAGACTTTTGAGTACTCCAATGGAAGAAAAAATTAGCTGGGGCTAAGGTGGGTCGTGGATCCGCCTCTGATCCTAATGAATCGTCTTCCTCCTCCACAATGAATCTTATTAATATAAAACTTATAATAAAATAAAAAATTCTTGGGTGAATGATCATTGACCCTTGAATTATTATTTTATTTATTGGATATATTATTTTAGATCTTATGTTATTATTATAATCAATGTTTGATTTCTCATGTTTATTTATGTGAAATTATTTTAGAGTTGTTTATTTAAAAATTATTATTATACTATATCTATATTAGATGCAAGGTTTTAAAATGTAATTTGTGTGGTTTAGTGGTTGGATGGTGATTTAGCATTTACCGGTGATAAAACGACGACAAAACGACTGTATAACGATATAACGGTGAAAAACGGATAAAATCGTTGTGCGATATAAACGAAAATCTAGATACAACAGATAAAATAGAGTTTTTAAAAGCTTGGTTTAAAATTATGTCATCATCGTGCAAATATTTTTTCAAAAAAAAATTTTATGGACCCTGCTGGCGTGAAATCCTAGCTTCGCCACAGGATAATCTGCATGTCTATTTATTCGATTTAGGGATGTCCATTGATACCTATATAATGTAAGGAATTTTTTTTGGCCCATCTAATATTATTTTTAACCTAGATATCAAGGGTGATAAGAATAGGGCATGGGCTCTTTCTTAATTGTTATTCCAAGTTCATTTGATGAGTTGGTGTGTTTGGATAGGCCGGGAATAAGGAATAAGCCCCTTATTCCTTATTCCGGTGAAAACCAAACACCATAGGAATAAGGAATTTGGGCTTATTCGGGCCCTTATTCATATACCAACAAAATATTGGTATTAGAATAAAGAATAAGGATTGGGCCAATCCCTATTCCAATTCTCTATTCTTCTATCATCCAAACACAGTTATTACTTGATTTTTAGTCCGCGCTTAACTTTATCTAGATAAACAGTAATACATTATTAAGTTAAATGCATCATTTATTGAGAATTACCACTTTAGTTGTTTATATTAATATTTTTCAGTCACAACTAATCACCTCAGATAATAAAAAATATTGCCACTCATTTATAGTAGAGGGACTCTTCTATTAAATTAATCAACACTTCAATTATCAGTATATTTTCACTAGGTAGCCTCTACCTAGTATATCTTAAAAAAAAAAAGTCATCAGTATATTTACCATTGCAAGAGGGACGCGTTACGTAATTCTAGTTTATTGCAACACCCACTTGCAAGGAAAAAGTTATGTCAACATACAAGTTTTATAAATTTTTGGTTAGAAAATTGTCAAGGAGCTCCAAAATCATCGTATATTTCAAAATTTATTTTCACTACTACGTGTGTGAAACATAAAATGCTCTGAAGTTTGAAACTAAATTCTCTCGACCTTTTGGATTTTAGGTTAGAGATTAGCGGACTCAAACTACAGATGTTCACCAGAATGGTTTTGTGCAAATATAACTTTTTAATTCGCGTTAAAATTTGTGCTAGTCTAAAATCGTTCTAATAAAAGAATAGCATGGCTGAAAGAGATGAAGCTCAGTACTTATTTGGTCGTAGTAGTAACTAGTAAGAGAAGCATGCCCACCAATTATTTATATACAATTGGAATCCTATTACATTGAAATATTGAATAAATTCCAAGTGGTGAGGCCAAATAAAGAGATATTTTTGTTAAAATTATAACTATATAAATTTGCGGAAGCGTGAGTTCGGCGTGGGAACACTGTGATAAGCACAGTATTTCGGATTTTCTGTGACGCATGATCTTTTATGGCAAAAATAATATTTAGGATTTTCTGTGGCAGTTTTCATATAATATTTGAATAGTATTCTCAATTTTTTATGCCATGTTTTTATATAGCGTAAAATAAATCGCGCAACTATTTAATAACATATTCGTATAGGAATGAATCGCGCAACACGCGAGATTAACGCTAGTTGAATTTATTTAGCACAGGTTTAATGTTATTTTCCCATCACTTTTTTTTTTTACAATATTCCATACTTCTATTTGGTAAACAACAGTTCATTATGAAAGCATATATAATGCAAGTTTCCAGTTAAGTGACAAAAATAATGCTTTGAACCCTATGCAACATAATGAAGATAGGCCTGTTAGGAAAGAATCTATAAGAAAAGGAAATTTTGTTAATACTAGCATAAGATGCCCTCATATGTGGGCAAATAAAAAAACAAAATAATGTTAGACAATAAAAATATGTTTCTTAATTTACCATCGATACAAATTGATATGTTATTCAATTGTTTCTATATTAGATGGAAAATCAATCAAATCTAAAGAAAATTTTTTCCTTCTGTGCAGCAATTCAAAACCGAGATAATTCTTTCCTTGTGTGTGCATAGAGATGTGTTGAGACAGATCTAACCATACATTTACAGATCAACGGTATAAAAATTGTTAACAAAAATTGTTGCGACCTTTCTCTAGGTGCATTTATAAGTAGTAGAGATATCGAAGAAGGAAATAAAGATTATCGGCTCCAAAGCACTGGAGTACAATAATTAGAAAGATAAGTTGGTTCAGGGATTGCCTTTTAAAGAAATTTTACTAAAATCTCAATCTCCTTTTATTTTCTTCTAATTTCCATCAGCCAACCTTGCACTCAAAATAGAAAAAATAGCCATATTCATTAAAAATTCCGTCGATGCTCAGCTTCATGTCAATTGAATTTCAAAAATTGTAACATAATTGAAGCAATTTATTTTGGAATATTTTTTATGCAGTTCCTTTTTCTTTTGCAATTAAAGTCCGAAGGAGAATTTTGTTGCAATTTATAAAAGAGCTCACAGGAACAGATGTTCTCTAACTATCGCCATGATCTATATTTAATCTCATTATTTTGTGTAGAATATATTTCTGATAATATTTATTCAAATGAATGGATTGTAGTAGTAATTACGCATATAATGTGCAAATAAAGCAAATTCTGAGGACCATTTGAGCATTTAGAGAGATTTTGCATTCATTTTAAGTCATTTGATCGCTATGATCTATAGTTAAGTTCTTTATTTTGTCTAGAATATGTTTTGGATCTTATTTATTCAAATAATTGGACTATAGCTGTAAATACACATATAATGTCCAAATAATGAAAATTATGAGCATTATTTGAGCATTTCAAGAGATTTTGCATTCGTTTTGAGTCATTTTTTGCAATTATCTATATTTAAGCTCTTTATTTTATCTAGATTATGATTCTATTCTTATTTATGCAAATAATTGGATTATACATACTAAATACGCAAATAATGTGCAAATAAAGCAAATTTTGAGCATTATTTGAGCATTTCAAGCGATTTTGCATTTATTTTAAGTCATTTGATAGCTATCATCAATATTTAAGCTATTTATTTTGTCTACAATATGTTTCTGATCTTATTTATTCAAATAATTGAATTATACACAGTAAATACACATAATGTGCAAATAATGCAAATTCTGAGTATCATTTGAGCATTTCTAGAGATTTTGCTTTCATTTTCAGTCATTTGTTCGCAATAATCTGTATTTCAGCTCTTTTGTTTTATCCAAATGATGTTTCATTTCTTATAAATTCAAATAATTGGATTATACATAGTAAATACGCATATCATATGCAAACAAAAGCAAATTCTGAGCACATTTGAGCGTTTCAAATGATTTTTCATTCATTTTAACTCATTTGATCGCTATGATCTATATTTAAGCTCTTTATTTTGTCTAGAAAAGGTTTTCTGATCTTATTTATTCAAATAATTGGATTACACACAGTAAATACACATATAATGTGCAAATAATGCAAATTCTGAGCATCATTTGAGCATTTCAAGAGATTTTGTACTCATTTTGAGTCATTTTTTCGGAATAATCTTATTAAAAGCTCTAAATTTTATCTAGATTATGATTCTGTTCTTATTTATTCAAATAATTGGATTATACATAGTGAATACGCATATAATGAGCAAATAATGCAAATTCTGAGCATCATTTAAGCATTTCAAGAGATTTTGCATTCATTTTGAGTCATTTGTTCGCAATAATCTATATTTTACCTATTTATTTAATCTAGGTAATGATTCTGTTCTTATAATTCAAATAATTGGATTATACAGTAAATACACATATAATGTGCAAATAATGCAAAATCTCAGCACATTTTGAGCATTTCAAGCGATTTTGCATTCATTTTAAGTCATTTGATAGCTATGATCAATAATTAATCTCATTATTTTGTGTAGAATATATTTCTGACAATATTTATTCCAATAAGTGGATTATACGTAGTAATTGTGCTTATAATGTGCAAATAAAGCAAATACTGAGCACCATTTGAGTATTTTGGAGATTTTGCATTCATTTTAAGTCATTTGATAGCTATGATCTATATTTAAGCTCTTATTTTGTCAAGAATATGTTTCTGATCATTTTTATTCAAATTCGTGGCATTATTTGAGCATTTCGAGAGATTTTGCAGTCGTTCTGAGTCATTTGATCGCAATAATCTATAATTAAGCTATTTAATTTGTCTAGGTTATGATTATGTTCTTATTTATGCAACTAATTGGATTATACTTATAAAATACGCAAATAATGTGCAAATGAAGCAAATTCTGAGCATTATTTGAGCATTTCCAACTATTATTTTAATTCATTTGATAGCTATGATCACTATTTAAGCTCTATAATTTGTCTAGAATATGTTTCTGATCTTATTTATTCTAATAATTGGACTATACACACTAAATACACATATAATGTACAAATAATGCAAATTCTTAGCATCATTTGACCATTTCAAGATATTTTGCTTTCATTTTGAGTCATTTATTCGAAATAATCTATATTTCAGCTCTGTGTTTTGTCAAGATAATGATTCTGTTCTTATTAATTCATATAATTGAATTATATAATGTGCAAGTAAAGCAAATTCTGAGCACATTTTGAGCATTACAAACGATTTTGCATTCATTTTAAGTCATTTGATCCCTATGATCTTTGTTTATTCTTATTATTTTTGCGTAGAATATATTTCTGATAATATTTATTCAAATAAATGTATTATACGCAGTAATTACGCATATAATGTGCAAAACAAGCAAATACTGAGCACCATTTGAGCATTTAGGAGATTTTGCATTCATTTTGAGTCATTTGATCGCTATGATCTATATTTAAGGTCTTTATTTTGTCAATAATATGTTTCTGGTCATTTCTATACAAATAATTGGACATATAATGTGAAAATAATGCAAATTTCTGGCATTATTTGAGCATTTCGAGTGATTTTGCAGTCGTTTTGAGTCATTTGATCGCAATAATCTATATTTAGAGTCTTTAATTTATGTAGATAATGATTATGTTCTTATTTATGAAAATAATTGGATTATACCTATTAAATACACAAATAATGTGCAAATGAAGCAAATTCTGAGAATCATTTGAGAATTTCAAACGATCATTTTAAGGCATTTGATATCTATGATCTATATTTATAAGCTCTTTATTTTTTTCTAGAATATGTTTCTGATCATATTTATTCTAATAATTGGATTATACACAGTAAATACACATATAATGTGCAAATAATGCAAATTCCGAGCATAATTTGAGCATTTCAAGAGATGTTTCCATTCATTTTGAGTCATTTGTTCACAATAATTTCTATTTAAGCTCTTTACTTTATCTAGATAAAGATTCTGTTCTTATTAATTCAAATAATTTGATTATACATAGTAAATACACATATAATGTGCAAATAATGCAAATTCTGAGCACATTTTGAGCATTTCAAGCGATTTTGCATCAATTTTAAGTCATTTGATCGCTATGATCTTTATTTAATCTTATTATTTTGTGTAGAATATATTTCTGATAATATTTATTCAAATAAATGGATTATACTCAGTAATTACGCATATAATGTGCAAATAAAGCAAATTTTGAGCAACATTTGAGCATTTAGAGAGATTTTGCAATCATTATAAGTCATTTGATCGCTATGATCGATATTTAAGCTCTTTATTTTGTCTAGAACATGTTTCTGGTCATATTTATTCAAATAATTGGACATACGCAGTAACTACACATATAATGTGCACATAATGCAAATTCTGAGCATTATTGAGCATTTCAAGAGATTTTACATTCTCTTTGAGTCACTTGTTCGCAATTATCTATATTTAAGCTATTTATTTTATCAAGATTCTGTTCATTTTTTTTTTTACAATAATTGGATTATACATAGTAAATACGCAAATAATGTGCAAATAAAACCAATTCTGAGAATTATTTGAGCATTTCAAGCGATTTTGCTTTTATTTTAAGTCATTTGATCGCTCTGATCTATATTTAAGCTATTTATTTTGTCAAGAATATGTTTCTGATCATTTTTATTCAAATAATTGGACTATTACATAGTAACTAAATACACATATAATGTGCAAATAATGCAAATTCCTGGCATTATTTGAGCATTTCGAGAGATTATGCAGTCGTTCTGAGTCATTTGATCGCAATAATCTATATTTAAGCTCTTTAATTTATATAGATTATAATTATCTTATTTATTCAAATAATTGGATTATACATAGTGAATACGCATATAATGAGCAAATAATGCAAATTCTGAGCATCATTTAAGCATTTCAAGAGATTTTGCATTCATGTTGAGTCATTTGTTCGCAATAATCTATTTTTTAACTCTTTATTTTATCTAGATAATGATTCTGTTCTTATTAATTCAAAAAATTGTATTATACAGCAAATACACATATAATGTGCAAATAATGCAAAATTTCAGCACATTTTGAGTATTTCAAGCGATTTTGCGTTCATTTTTTTGTCATTTGATCGCAATGATCTATATTTAATCTCATTATTTCTATAGAATATATTTCTGATAGTATTTATTCAAATAAGTGGATTATACGTAGTAATTGCGCATATAATGTGCAAATAAAGCAAATTCTGAGAACCATTTGAGCATTTATAGAGATTTTGCATTAATTTTAAGTCATTTGATAGCTATGATCTATATTTAAGCTCTTTATTTTTTAAAAACTAAGTTTCTGATCGTATTTATTCAAATAATTAGAATATACACAGTAAATACACATATAATTTGCAAATAATGAAAATTCTGAGCCTAATTTTAGCATTTCAACAGGTTTTGCATTCTTTTTGAGACATTTGTTCGCAATTATCAATATTTAAGCTCTTCATTTTATCTAGATTGTGATTCTATTCTTATTTATTCAAATAATTAGCTTATAGATAGTAAATACGCAAATAATATGAAAATAAAGCAAATTCTGAGCATTATTTAAGCATTTCAATCGATTTTTCATTCATTTTTAAGTCATTTGTTAGCTATGATCTATATTTAAGCTCCTTATTTAATTTATTTTATTCTAATAATTGGATTATACACAGTAAATACACATATAATGTGAAAATAATGAAAATTCTGAGCATCATTTCTGCATTTGAAGAGATTTTGAATTCATTTTGAGTCATTTGTTCGCAATAATCTATATTAAAGCTTTTTATTTTATCTAGATTATGATTCTGTTATTATTTATTCAAATAATTGGATTATATATAGTGAATACGCATATAATGCACAAATAATGCAAATTATGAGTATCATTTAAGCATTTTAAGAGATTTTGCATTCATTTTGCGTCATTTGTTCGCAATAATCTATATTTAAGATTATTATTTTATCTAGATAATTATTCTGTTCTTATTAATTCTAATAATTGGATTATACAGTAAGTACACATATAATCTGCAAATAATGCAAGTTATGGCACATTTTGAGCATTTCAAGCGATTTTGCATTCATTTTAATTCATTTGATCCCTATAATCTATATTTAATCTCATTATTTCCTGTAGAATATATTTTTTATTCAAATAAATGGATTATAGTAATTATCCATATAATGTGCAAATAAAGCAAATTCTGAGCACCATTTGATCATTTAGAGAGATTTTGCATTCATTTTAAGTCTTTTTATCTCTATGATCTGTATTTAAGCTCTTTATTTTGTCTAGAATATGTTTTTGATCTTATTTATTCAAATAATTGGGTTACACACAGTAATTACACATATAATGTACAAATAATACAAATTCTGAGCATCATTTGAAAATTTCAAGAGATTTTGTATTCATTTCGAGTCATTTGTTCGCAAAAATCTACATTAAAACTCTTTATTTTATCTAGATTATGATTCTGTTCTTATTTATTCTAATAATTGAATTATAAATAGTGAATACGCATATAATGTGAAAATAATGCAAACTATGAGAATCATTTGAGCAATTCATGAGATTTTGCATTCATTTTGAGTCATTTGTTCGCAAAAATATATATCAAAGCTCTTTATTTTTTCTAGATTATGATTCTGTTCTTATTTATTCCAATAATTGGATTATACATAGTGAATACGCATATAATGTGCAAATAATACAAACTCTGATCACCATTTGAGCATTTTACGAGATTTTATATTTATTTTGAGTCATTTGTTCAAAAAAGTCTATATTAAGGCTCTTTATTTTATGTAGATTATGATTATGTTCATATTTATTCCAATAATTGGATTATACATAGTGAATAGGCATATAATGTGCAAATAATGCAAACTTGAGCATCATTTGAGCAATTCATGAGATTTTGCATTAATTTTCAGTCATTTGTTCGCAATAATATATATTTTATATTATCTAGATAATGATTCTGTTCTTATTAATTAAAATAATTGCATTATACATAGTAAATACACACATAATATGCAAATAATGCAAATTCTGAGCATTTCAAGCAATTTTGCATTCATTTTAAGTCATTTGATCGCTATGATCTTTATTTAATCTTATTATTTTGCGTAGAATATATTTCTGATAAATCTATTCAAATAAATGGATTACACGCAGTAATTACGCATATAATGTGCAAATAAAGCAAATACTGCGCACCATTTGAGCATTTAGGAGATTTTGCATTCATTTTAACTTTAAGTCATTTGATCGCTATGATCTATATTTAAGCTCTTTATTTTGACAAGAATATGTTTCTAGTCATATTTATTCAAATAATTGGACCATTACTTTTTAAATACACATATAATGTGCAAATAATGCAAATCCCAGGCATTATTTGAGAATTTCGAGAGATTTTGCAGTCGTTTTGAGTCATTTGATCGCAATAATCTATATTTAAGCTCTTTAATTTATCAAGATTATGATTATGTTCTTATTTATGCAAATAATTGGATTATACATATTAAATACGCAAATAATGTGCAAATGAAGTAAATTCTGAGCATCATTTGAGCATTTCAAGCGATTATTTTAACTCATTTGATAGCTATGATCACTATTTAAGCTCTAAAATTTGTCTAGAATATGTTTCTGATCTTATTTATTCTGATAATTGGATTATAGACAGTAAATACACAAATAATGTGCGAATAATGCCATTTCTGGGCATCGTTTGAGCTTTTCAAGATATTTTGCATTCATTTTTAGTCATTTATTCGTAAAAATCTATATTTCAGCTCTTTGTTTTATCCAGATAATGATTCTGTTCTTATTAATTCGTATAATTGGATTATACATAGTAAAGAGTCATATAATGTGCATGTAAAGAAAATTCTGAGCACATTTAGAGCATTACAAACGATTTTCCATTCATTTTAAGTCATTTGATCACTATGATCTTTATTTAATATTATTAATTTGCGTAGAATATATTTCTGATACTATTTATTCAAATAAATGGATTATACGCAGTAATTATGCATATAATGTGCAAATAAACCAAATACTGAGCACCACATGAGTACTTAGGAGATTTTGCATTCATTTTAAGTCAGTTGATCGCTATAATCTATATTTAAGCTCTTTATTTTGTCAAGAATATGTTTCTGGTCATATTTATTCAAATAATTGGACCATTATTTAGTAAATACACATATAATGTGAAAAAAATGCAAATTCCTGGCATTATTTGAGCATTTCGAGAGATTTTGCAGGAGTTTTGAGACATTGGATCGCAATAATCTATATTTAAGCTCTTTAATTTATCTAGATTATGATTATGTTCATATTTTTGCAAATAATTAGATTATACATATTAAATACGCAACTAATGTGCAAAAAAAAAAAAAAACAAATTCTGAGCATAATTTGAGCATTTGAAATGATTATTTTAAGTCATGTGATAGCCATGATCTATATTTAAGCTCTTTATTTTTTCAAGAATATGTTTCTGATCTTATTTATTCTAATAATTGGATTATACACTGTAAATACACATATAATGTGCAAATAATGCAAATTCTGCTCATAATTTGAGCACGTTAAGAGATTTTGCATTCTTTTTGAGTCATTTGTTCACAATAATTTTTATTTAAGCTCTTTACTTTATCTAGATAAACATTCTGATCTTATTAATTCAAATAATTGGATTTACATAGTTAATACACATATAATGTGCAATTAACGCAAATTCTGAGCACATTTTGAGCATTTCAAGCGAGTTTTCATCCATTTTAAGTCATTTGATCGCTATGATCTTTTTTTAATCTTATTATTTTGTGTAGAATATATTTCTGATAGTATTTATTCAAATAAATTGATTATATGCAGTAATTACGCATATAATGTGCAAATAAATCAAATTTTGAGCATCATTTGAGCATCACTTGTTCGCACTTATCTATATTTAAGCTCTTTATTTTATCTAGATTTTGATTTTGTTCTTTTTTTTTTCTAATAATTGGATTATATGCAGTAATTACGCATATAATGTGCAAATAAAGCAAATTCTGAGCACCTTTTGAGTATTAAGGAGATTTTGCATTCATTTTAAGTCATTTGATCGCTATGATCTATTTAAGCTCTTTATTTTGACAAGAATATGTTTCTGATCACATAGTAAATACACATATAATGTGCAAATAAAACAAATTCTCAGAATCTTCAAGAATATGTTTCTGATCTTATTTATTCTAATAATTGGATTATACACAGTAAATACACAAATAATGTGCGAATAACGCAAATTCTGAGCATCATCGGAGCATTTCAAGATATTTTGCATTCATTTTGAGTCATTTACTCGCAATAATCTATATTTCAGCTCTTTGCTTTATCCAGATAATGATTCCGCTCTTATTAATTCATATAATTGTAAAAACTCAAATAATGTGCAAGTAAAGCAAATTCTGAGCAAATTTAGAGCATTACAAACGATTTTGCAGTCATTTTAAGTCATTTGATCGCTATGATCTTTATTTAATCTTATTATTATGCGTAGAATATATTTCTGATACTATTTATTCAAATAAATGGATTATACGCAGTAATTACGCTTATAATGTGCAAATAAAGCAAATACTGAGCACCATTTGTGCATTTAGGAGATTTTACATTCATTTTAAGTCATTTGATCGCTATGATCTATATTTAAGCTCTCTATTTTGTCAACAATATGTTTCTGATCATTTTTATTTAAATAATTGGACTATTACATAGTAAATACACATATAATGTGCAAATAATGCAAATTCCTAGCCTGATTTGAGCATTTGGAGAGATTTTGCATTCGTTTTGAGTTATTTGATCACAATAATCTATATTTAAGCTCTTTATTTTATCTAGATTATTATTATGTTCTTATTATGAAAATAATTGGATTATACATATTAAATACGCAAATATTGTGCAAATAAAGCAAATTCTGAGCATTATTTGAGCATTTCAAACAACTATTTTAAGTCATTTGATAGCTATGATCTATATTTAAGTTTCTTTATTTTTTTCTAGAATACGTTTCTTATCTTATTTATTCTAATAATTGGATTATAACACAGTAAATACACATATAATGTGCAAATAATGCAAATTCTGAACAAAATTTGAGCATTTCAAGAGATTTTTCGTTAATTTTGAGTCATTTGTTCGTAATAATCTATATTAAGCTCTTTATTTTATCTAGATAAAGATTTTGTGCTCATTAATTCAAATAATTGGATTATACATAGTAAATACACATATAATGTGCAAATAAAGAAAATTCTGAGCACATTTTGAGCCATTTCAAGCGAGTTTGCATTCATTTTAAGTCATTTGATCGCTATGATCTCTATTTAATCTTATTCTGAGCACATTTTTTCAAATAATTGTATTATACATAGTAAATATGCATATAATGAGCAAATAAGGCAAATTCTGTTCAAAAAATAAATTTACATATAATTATTTTATTGTTTTATTTTGTTTTTAACGTAATAAGAAGAACACGTTATAGTTCCTTACATTATAGAAAAGCTGTAGATGATGCAAATAATGTGCAAATAGAGCAAATTCTGAGCATAAACTTGAGCATTTCAAACGATTATTTTAAGTCATCTGATAGCTGTGATCTATATTTAAGCTCTTTATTTTTTCTCGAATATGTTTCTGATTTTATTTATTCTAATAATTGGATTATACAAAGTAAATACACATATAATGTGCAAAAAATGCAAATTCTGCGCATAATTTGAGCATTTCAAGAGATTTTGCATTCTTTTTTAGTCATTTGTTCACAATAATTTATATTTAAGCTCTTTAATTTATCTAGATAAAGATTCTGTTCTTATTAATTCAAATAATTGGATTATACATAGTTAATACACATATAATGTGCAATTAATGCAAATTCCGAGCACATTTTGAGCATTTCAAGCTAGTTTGCATCCATTTTAAGTCATTTGATCGCTATTATCTATATTTAAGCTCTTTATTTTGTCTAGAACATGTTTCTGGTCATATTTATTCAAATAATTGGACATACACAGTAACTACACATATAATGTGCACATAATGCGAATTCTGAGCATTATTGAGAATTTCAAGAGATTTTGCATTCTCTTTGAGTCACTTGTTCGCAATTATCTATATTTAAGCTCTTTATTTCATCAAGATTATGATTCTGTTCCTTTTTTTTCAAATAATTGGATTATACGCAGTAATTACGCATATAATGTAAAAATAATGCAAATCCTGAGCACCATTTGAGCATTTAGGAGATTTTCCATTCATTTTAAGTCATTTCATCGCTATGATCTATTTAAGCCCTTTATTTTGACAAGAATATGTTTCTGATCATTTTTATTCATATAATTGGACTATTACATAGTAAATACACATATAATGTGCAAATAATGCAAATTCCAGGCATTATTTGAGCATTTCGAGAGATTTTGCATTCAATTTGAGTCATTTGATCGCACTAATCTAAATTTAAGCTCTTTATTTTATCTAGATTATGATTATGTTCTTATTTATGCAAATAATTGGACTATACATATTAAATACGCAAAAAACGTGCAAAAAAAGCAAATTCTGAGAATCATTTGAGCATTTTAAACGATTATTGTAAGTTATTCGATAGCTATGATCTCTATTTTGGCTCTATAGTTTGTCTAGAATATGTTTCTGATCTTATTTATTCCAATAATTGGATTATACTGTAAAATACACAAATAATGTGCGAATAATGTAAATTCTGTGCATCATCTGAGGATTTCAAGATATTTTGCATTCATTTCGAGTCATTTATTCGCAATAATCTATATTTCAGCTCTTTGTTTTATCTAGAAAATGATTTTGTTCTTATTAATTCATATAATTGGATTATACATATTTAAAACTCATATAATGTGAAGTAAAGCAAATTCTGATCACATTTTGAGCATTAAAAACGATTTTGCATTCATTTTAAGTCATTTGATCGGTATGATCTTTATTTAATCTTATTATTTTTTCGTAGAATATATTTCTGATAATATTTATTCAAATAAATGGATTATACGCAGTAATTACGCATGTAATGTGCTAATAAATCAAATTCTGAGCACCATTTGAGCATTTAGGATATTTTCCATTCATTTTAAGTCATTTGATCGCTATGATCTACATTTGAGCTCTTTATTTTGTCAATAATATCTTTCTGATCATTTTTGTTCAAATAATTGGACTATTACATAGTAAATGCACATATAATGTGCAAATAATGCAAATTCCTGGCATTATTTGAGCATTTCGAGAGATTTTGCATTCGTTTTGAGTTATTTGACCGCAATAATCTATATTTAACCTCTTTAATTTATCTAGATTATGATTATGTTCTTATTTATGCAAATAATTGGATTATACATATTAAATACGCAAATAATGTGCAAATAAAGCAAATTCTGAGCTTCATTTGAGCATTTCAAACGATTAATTTAAGTCATTTGATAGCTATGATCTCTATTTAAGCTCTATAATTTGTCTAGAATATGTTTCTGATCTTATTTATTCTCATAATTGGATTATACACAGTAAATACACATATTATGTGCAAATAATGCAAATTCTGAGCATTATCTGAGCATTTCAAGATATTTTGTATTCATTTTGAGTCATTTATTCGCAATAATCTATATTTCAGCTCTTTGTTTTATTCAGATAATGATTCTGTTCTTATTAATTCATATAATTGGATTATACATAGTAAAAACTCATATAATCTGCAAGTAAAGCAAATTCTGAGCACATTTTGAGCATTACAAACGATTTTGCATTCATTTTAAGTCATTTGATTGCTATGATCTATATTTGATCTTATTATTTTTCGTAGAATATATTTCTGATAATATTTATCCAAATAAATGGATTATACGCAGTAATTACACATTTAATGTGCAAATAAAGCAAATTCTGAGCACAATTTTGAGCTTTTAGGAGATTTTGCATATATTTTAAGTCATTTGATCGCTATGTAGTGAATTACATTCTTAGCGTGTTGTGGTGTGTCGTGCCAAACACAGGTGTGTTTAGTACCGTGTCGTGTCGTGTTGACACGGGTTATATTTGCAACCGTGTCGTGTCGTGTCGTGTTGAATGAAGGGAAATGCTAACACAACACGGAAACTGACACGACACAGTTGGAAACCGTGTTAACACGCCACGCCACAGTTGTGTCAACTGTGTCAAACCGTGTTAGTAGCTTATTATTATTTTTTTTCATAGAAATTGTCCAAAAATGTTAAAAATTATTTAAAAATTGAAAAAAAAATCTAAAAAAATGGAATAAAATTTTGAGTTTCAATGTTTACCTGAGAATAGTTCTTTTTTTTTATATTTCATGAGAAAAAGTATAATTAAAAAAATAATAGAAATCATATGATGTTAACTGGTAATATCTTGGTTGAAAATTATATGTTTTTTATATACTTTTTTATTGAAATTTTAAATAATTTGTCACTATTAATTCTTATGTATTGATATTTTTTGCGTAATCATGTAAAATTTCAAATCATCGTTAATTAATTTTTAATGATGCATTAATAAATATATACTATTTTTTATTTTGAATTTTAAAATTTAAAAAATATATGGAACCGTGTTGTGTCGTGTCGTAACCGTGTCGTGTCAAATCGTACCGTGTTGAACCGTGTCGTGTTAAACCTTATCACTTTTCTAAAAATTGCAACACGACACAGTTTTAACACGCCACACCAACACACCCGTGTCGTGTTAAATCCGTACGTGTGGCGTGTCGTGTCGTGGTAACACGGGTCCGTATCGTGTCAACACACCAAACACGCCACAATTTGTAATTCACTATCGCTATGATATATATTTGAGCTCTTTATTTTGTCAAGAATATGTTTCTGATCATTTTTGTTCAAATAATTGGACTATTACATAGTAAATACACATATAATGTGCAAATAATGCAAATCCCTGGAATTATTGGAACATTTAGAGAGATTTTGCATTCGTTTTGAGTCATTTGATCGCAATAATCTATATTTGAGCTCTTTATTTTATCTAGATTATGATTATGTTCTTATTTATGAAAATAATTGGATTATACATATTAAATACGCAAATAATGCGCAAATAAAGCAAATTTTGAGCATCGTTTGAGCATTTCAAATGATTATTTTAAGTCATTTGATAGCTATGATCTATATTTAAGCTCTTTATTTTTTTCTATAATACATTTTTTATCTTATTTATTCTAATAATTGGATTATGCACAGTAAATACACATATAATGTGCAAATAATTTGAGCTTTCAAGAGGTTTTTCGTTAATTTTGACTCATTTGTTCGTAATAATTTATATTTAAGCTCTTTAGTTTATCTAGATAAAGATTTTGTGCTCATTAATTCAAATAATTTGATTATACATAGTAAATACACATATAATGTGCAAATAATGAAAATTCTGAGCACATTTTGAGCATTTCGAGCGAGTTTGCATTCATTTTAAGTCATTTGATAGCTATGATCTCTATTTAATCTTATTCTGAGCACATTTGATTATACATAGTAAATACAACAATTCTAGAATGCAGAAATAACCCAGAATCGTAAAATACCTTGTGCCATCGCTAATTGAAATCGAGTGTTGAGTGGATGAACTTGAAACCAGCAAGCCTAGCGCGTCTCCTTCGTCTATGATCTTCTCCATATCCTACAGGGAGACAATCACTACAAGCCGATGTAATCGCCCCAACTGATGGTGTAAAATAGGGGTTAGTCGGCCTTGACTCGTTCCCTCAAGAAATTCCTAATCTTCTCTCTCTCTTGTCTAAACTAAGGTTAGACCTGAAAGAAGTCCTCTGTCGTACTCTCTCCATCATAGAGATATATAAATAGAGGGTTCAAAACGCTCAGAAGATGCAAATTGCAATGTTTAATGAATGGGTGCGATGTTCACAGCATTCTGTCCAGGTGCACCGTATTGACTGAAACGATCCGTTTCACTCTGAACTTGTCCGATCTAACTGATAGAATACTACAATTAATTCAATTAATTGTATTATAAATAGTAAATATGCATATAATGAGCAAGTAAGGCAAATTCTATTCCAAATATAAATTTACATATAATTATTTTATTGTTTTATTTTGTTTTTAACGTAATAAGAAGAACATGTTATAGTTCTTTACATTGTAGAAAAGCTTAAGATGATGCACATGGATATAAAGAGACACCATTCTATATTGAGTCATATACAGGGAAGTTGAAGGTTATAAAAAAAATTTGTTCACAACGATAAAAAAAAATGTCTTTAATTTGTTGATTTTATGTTCTACAAAATTAAAATGTTAAAGATTCTATTTTGATGTCGATCGTTGGTACCAATGGCTACCAGTCAATTAACATTAGTTATAAGTTAGTGATAGGCTAATCAAAGGCTGAATTATGAAGATATAAATTAATAAAAAGTCGAATAATTAAAATAGCTGCTAAAAATAATTGATAAATTTTAAACAACACATAGTTATTCCCATCAGATATATAAAAAAATATACATTTATTTTTAAAAAATTAAAAATTATTTTTTTATTTATTTGTAAGTCAAATATCGAGCGAAGCTCAATTAGTCCCTCTAGTTAAATATAAAATTGTCAAAATTTTAAATAAAGATATTAGGATAATTCTATGGTGGACAAATTTTAAATCAAATTCTAACACTGGTCATTTATTTCTCTTATTATTTTAAATGAACAATTATTTATAGTGATTCATCAATAGTATTAAAAACCGTAACCGCATTTCCTATATTTTTTTCTTTTTGTATTTTCTACAATTTAAAAAAGTTTTCTCTTTTTTGATTAAATATATTAAAAATAGTTGCACCAATCATTATTTAATAATATGATTCATATGCAATAAATTTTATAAATTAAAATAATATCATATAATATAACTTGCAGTATAATTATTGCAAAAGATAACCAATATTATTTTTTTATGAAAATCTTTATATAAAGAAACTCGATTTGTTGTAACAAATTTAATAATTAAATGTCAGTAAAAATTTTCGTATCAAGCCAACCTCGATTCATCTCTCTAGGTATAATGGGGGACTGACAAAGCAAATAAGTTTTCAGGATATGCGGGCTTCGTCCTGCCCATCATAACTACTAACGGGTTGTCTCAAGATAATCCAACTACTACTACTATACCATCATTTCCATGAAACTGACAGGCACTCTGTCTACTATAAAATCATTGGGGCTGATATACCATCCCTTGATTTCCCATCCATACCATCCAACAGGCCAGAAATGGGCCTCACTGTCATTTTTTTGCGTGCTGACGTCAGCAAATTTTTTTTCGAAAAACGAAAAAAAAAATTTGAATTTTTTTTCACGCTAACATCATCAAATGGACGGATTTTTGTGTTCAGTTAGATGCATCAAGGGATGAGTTAATCTTGTTATGTGTTCAGTTAGTTGTATCTTAAAAATGAATTTTCGTATTTTTTTGTTCAGCTAAACACGTTAAGGGATGAACTTACAGTTTTATGTGTTCAGTTAGTTGCATCTAAAAATTGAATTTTCACATTTTTTAGTTCAGTTTAACACGTTAAGGGATGAATTTAAATTGTATATGTGTTCAGTTAGTTGCAGCAGAAATATAATTTTGTGAATTTTTGTATTCGGTTAAACACACGTTAAGGGATGAATTTAAAGGTTTATGTGTTCAATTAGCTACAGCAGAAATTTGATTTCGTATTTAACATTTACAATATAAAAGTGAACAAATATAACAATATAGTCAACATTTACAATAAACAAAGTGAACACATTCAATATTCAATATACAAAGTGAACATTTATAACAATATAGTTAACATTTATAATAAACAAAGTGAACACATATGCAATGAAGTGAACACTTGATCTAGAATAATATCTATTATTTCAACAAACTGAACAATTATATTAACAATAACATCCATTATTACAAAAAACATAACAATTCGCTGAAACAATCACATCCGAAGACTTGCACACGGATACACTGGAGCAACATCTCCTTTGCTAGTGCAGAAAGATAGAAAAATATTTTGTCAAGGCAATAGAATTGTTAATATATTATCAAAACAAACAACAATTTATCATCAGAATCAAGCACTTAATTCCTTTTTTGGATTAACCAAAAGTTACCATTTGACCAACAGAACCAATAATTAATCAGTGAGAACACACAAAGTTTTTTTTTTTTTAAAAAAGCAAATGTACAAAAAGAGGTAGGCTTAAGCTATGAACAAAAGCACCATTCGAAACAAAACCTAAGATTTACTACTAAGCCGATCGAGCAAGTAATACACTTTTAAAAGCAGATCTAACACAAACCTAAGCACAATGCATTCTTTATAACTTCTAAGTTCAAAGAAGAAGCAGTAATGAAATAGATCTGAGGAAAACACTTACACATCTGTTGAATCTTCGATTCGACCACAGATAAAGAAAAGGAACTGCCTTCCCAGTGCTAAAGAGAAGTTTCTTAGGTGTTGTCGCGGCCTCCCCCGCCGCCTCACGCTGCTTCATGACGATTGGAGTGTTGGCGACCTTGGACACGATGTCTTCGTTGTTGTGTCTTCATTGTCGCCATCGTTGGAGCAATAGGGAAGAGAGGCGAAGCCCGAGGTGGGGTGGTGGTCGGGTTGGCGTAGGCAACACTGTCGGCGTAGATCTGATGGAGGGAGAGAGTAATGGAGAAAAAGTGTGGCTGTGGCTAAGGTTGATGTGAGATGGGAAGACTAGAGGGATATAAATAGACTGGGCCAAATCGCTGGGCCCAATCCGACCTGTTTGAAGTCTGAGAGGTTGGATGGGAAAAAAAATGGATGATAGGTACCAATTCTCTAAAATCATCGCCAAACAACAATAACAATAAACAAAATTACTTCCGAAAAATACTCTAGAAAATAACTAACTGACGCATATTGCTCCTAGAAACATGCCAATATTGCTTCTTTTGCTGTTTATTAATGGAACTGGCACAAGTGAACCGCAAAAATGCATCATTAATATTAGAAGTAACAATAAAACACGGCAAATTCGATGAATGCAACACAAATTTTTTGAAGGCTGAATGCGACACCATTTTAAGCAACACCGGCTAGGATCCAGACTGATGTTGTATCAAATAAGGTTAAAACCGAAAGCTACATAATCCATTGTTGAGAAGGAGAAATAGCTCACAGTTCAACAGCACAAACGGTTTAAAGGAAAATGAGACTGATCGGGACTCAAAAAGGAAATTTTCGCTCTGAATAACTACACTTTTGGTCTGCTACAAACTATCAAGACATCATTACCTTTTGCAAATAGAGGCTCTATGAAGTTGTGCACGACAATTTGTTCAACAGAAGTTTCAAATAATGAATGGAATGATAAAATAAAATACTCATGCCGAACCCCAATTCATTAAGTGCAGTGCTATATATCTTGGAACCATCACACCAAGAAAAAGGAAAAGAAAGAAAAGAAAACATGAACTGAGAACAATATTTCTGCACAGTCAACCTACATCTAGTTATAATTATTACAGCGTTGACAATTAGATAGAACTAAGTACTATACAAAGTGCCAGAATTGCTATCAAATAAATCTAGTGCGTGCTCACCCCTTCTTATTATATAACAAGCACTATATACAAGAAGTATCATTAGATTACAAATAGACCGCACAAAGCATATGCACAGATGGGAGAGACAAAAACTAGATTTGATCTACCAAAAACCCAATTTAATCTCTAACACTCGCAAGTTCTCACACAAGACACCTCAGGTTTCTGATATAATATACCATGCATAGTTGCAAGTTTGTAAACCCAACCTATGAAACCAGCCTTATTAATAAGACTCTGGAACTGGTTTACAAATAGGCAACCAACCCGGAATGCATATCTTTTTGATAATCTGTACCAAATATTACTTTGCAACTTAAAAGCAAAATGGAAGTACCAATAATTTTGTTAGAGATTTTTTTTGGCATTAGCAATTCTAGAAGCATCACTAACTACAGCGGGCTGCTGTAATTTGTATGTTCTCTCAGATGAGCAGGTCATACTTCTCCATATACAGGATTTCTTCACAGTTCCAAGAACGCGTGAGGTGTTTCTCTATCAAACCTCAACTAAACAACCTAAAATTCACAACTGTACTCTAACTTGATCCTTGCCGGACTTACATCATCTTCCATTAAGACATCTCCAACATACTTCCTAACCTTGCTGGGTATGTCTGTTAGCACAATTGAGCCACGGTTGTAGCCATTCATCAAAAGCCGGCCAATTTTAACCCTCCACTCCGAGCTGTCCGATTCATGCCACCTGTCATGCACCACCCTGTCACAATAGTTTAGCATTGTGCCAATGCCAGTGTTTCGGACCCAACCATATTCTTCCAGTATCATAGCTTCTCCTTCAGTTAGATCTTCCCCCACCTAAACAAATAAAATAAAAAAAATGAAAAAAATGATTCATTAATTGACCTTTTGGTTTTGAGCATATAGTCTCAACTTAAAAGAGTATAGCAGTATAGTTCAAATTAACATGCAATGTTTTCATCACAGGTATTTCCAAAACACCTATCTTTTCAAGCATTAACAATATATACAGTACTATCTAAATGTACCAAAAGAATCATGACTAGGTGGGCCACGTTGATTTTGGCTTATGAACATGACGCATGTAAAATTTCACTTAAGGTCGATATACAAGGTTGAACCAGGATGTCAATGTAATTTAGTAAAACACCTCACCAAAACTGAGGTTTTTTGCTATGGGGTTTAAGTTCAAAACTTTGATAGGGTTGACCAACCCATTTCAGGGACCAATTCCTAGTAAAGCTCTCACTTCAGAACGAGTAAACCCTAGTTTATTTTCAGATCAAGTTATTTTTCATGGTGAAAAACAATCAATTTCTAGTTTAGAGAGCAAGAGCATAAAGATTATGCGGTCTTTTCTCATTCCAAGAAACAATCTAACAAACTTATGAATAAATATATTCCGAAACTAAACTTAGGATGAACCCTTGGAAAAACGTACGGAACATGTATGTGTCACAGATTTCATGACATTTGCAAAATAGGTACAGTGAAAATGACTACACAAATACAAAAAACTGGACATTGATGTGAAATATCAAGAAAAGAGAATAACTACAGCAAAGTGGGGACTAGCTTAAATAAGGATTGTTTGTACCAACAAGGGCTTGTTCTCAAGAAGGCTTGCTCGGCTATTGATTTTCATCGCTGTTATCAGTCTTCTTATCTGCCAATCGATGGGCATGGACGGTATCAGCTCAAAAAAGTATGTAGCAAACCCATATTCTGGCCGCTCCAATACGATCCTGCATTAAATACACTCCGAAAACAATTATTACAGAATGCAAGGGCCAAAATCTAAATTAGAATTTGCTAAAAGATGCAATGAAATACATGCCAGATCAGATCAGCACTGAAACCAGTTATCATTTCTTTTAGTTTTAAAGATTAGAATAATAATCATGGTTTCTTTTGATACGGAAAAACTAAGTGAGATGTTAATCCTAAGATAATAGTTACTTTTAAGATTTCAATATGAGAAGATAAAAAAAAAAAATTAAATCTGACCTATTGTGGCGATGGAAGACAAAAATAAAGGACTGGAGATCTCTACACCACCCCCATTCAACTGGGCTCTTATGTAATTTAAGATATCTTGTCTGTAAAATCATTTACGAAATATTAAAACAAATGATACTATATTGCTTGCAAAAATTCAATACAACTATATCGACTTTGAATTTACAAAGATGTAAAAATCCATATTAGCACAGGACATTAGAAAGTAATGGTGTAACCAACAAAACATGTGAGCCTCTAAATTTCATTTGAAAAATTACTATACCTGTTCAATTAGAGAAACTAGACAAGCCAAACAGTAGACCTTGTCTCCCTTCTTAAGCTTTGATGTTGTGATCTTTAAAAGAGAAGCTCTATTCGAGAAAAACTGTCAATAGTACAAATAAAGTAAACCAGTACAAGATCAATACAGTAATGAGGTTCACACAAGATGAGAACGACTACTTAAGAGTTTCTTTTAGGGTTTTTGTACTAAAGAAAGCTGCTTAGGGATGTCAATAGAGTAGGCCCCCGGTTTTGAGGCTTTAACCATCTCCAGAGGGATCTTTCAAAACTTTATCAGCATTAACGATATGCCAGTGTTGCTAATCATAATATTAGAAACAATTTCGAGTCTCGTATAACCTTCATAAAATTGTCTTAAAAAATTGATATTTGGATATGAATCATTTGGCATGTGTTACTTATATTGGTTATATTATAGAATGTGTACGTGAGTCGTGAGACCAGTTACTGACTAAAATATAAATGGATCAGGCTGGTCAGGTCAGAATTGACATCCATATTTTTGAGTCTGCATTTCAGCAAAACTCAATTCCAGAAACTATTGACATCCATTTGTATTGAGTTTGCATTTCAGCAAAATTCAATTCCAAAAAATTGACATTTTGTTTATGGTTATCTTCATGATTTCCATTTTCAAATGATGGAAGAGAGGCCTGACTTCCCAATTGGTGCAATACTATACAAGTTAGGCCAGATATTAGTAAGGTACAAGAATTCCCCCTGCATGAGCTTCCTTGAGATATTCAGTTTCCCATTTGGATCCAAAATTATAACACACAACAGGGGAACCATTCCTTGTTATCATTGCTTGACAGCACCTTAAACATATGTTTAACTTTCTCACCTTAGTAATAACTTTTTCAAGATCTTGAAAGTCATTATCACTTGATATGTCCAGTGGCTCTACATCATCTTCACCAACACCATAAAGCTTAATTTCATCAGCAACTATCCCTCTATCTACCAACACCTATATTTGAAGTTAAGAAGGAAATATTTAGCAATCACAATAGAAATCTCCCAATGTGTACTAAAATATGCACATACTAGACCTTAAGGCCATTTAACCTTTCTAACCCCCACCCACCCAAACATAAGAACAAAGCAAAGAAATTTTTTTTTTTCAAAGTGAGTCTTCCTTCCAAAATTCTGTCTATGAAGAACATTGTTTTGAAAAATGAGTAACACATGCTACGACGAAGATATTCCACAAAACTTTGGATAAGTATAAACAGGTTATTTACAGGGGTATATGAGACTTCAAAAGTTTCAGTTCTATAGCAGTAATAGATTGAAATCTACAATACTGAAAAAGACCTTTAGAAGTCCAGGAGCATCTTCCTCTAGAGCTTCCTCTACCGAATCCCTGCAAACAAATGGAATTTAATGCTACAATAAAATTCTACATCTCCTTCGAATTGAGCAATGAGAACCCAAAAACAAATTCATACACTTTGTAACTAGTACCATCTTCCTAGAGAATTTGACAACAGTTTCAATATGAACTAAAGAAACATCAATTGTGTATAATTTTCCTTATTAAATTTTATGTCTTTCTAAGACTGTAAGGAAGATGACAAAAAGAATCAGAAAAAGGCTCCCATTGATAGGATAAACATTCCAGATATAGCTGTTGATACCAAGCAGCAAAAGTTCTAACCCAAACCACCAAATCTACCAACACCTGATATAAAGAATTGAGTACCTAGTTACAAAATTTAATGACAGCATTCATAAAAAACAAAGGTCAAACAACAACAAAATTTTAGGAGGAGAAAAAGCACTTTACGTTGCAGTCTTTTTTCGCTTTTTTGGCCGGAGTGAAGAAAAGGAAGAATTGGTCCCCTTAGTAGAGTTGTCAGAACAACCTGAAAATGGAACATCTGTAGCTCCGCTAAAAGGTAGCTTAATTTCAGGAACATCTAGAGGTACCTCCACTTCCATTTTTATTTGCTCAATTGCCACCATATTCTTTAGTCTAGTGGAGTCACTGTCAGCTGCATCGACTTCCTAAATTGAAGAAGAAAGCAGGTTTAAAAATCATGCACCTTAACCAGGATAGAGAAGAAAATCTGAAAGTTACAAGTATTGTACCAACTAGTACGACAACAAATTACATAGCATACCAATCTTGAATGCCAATTCTACAGATATTTTATACTCTACCAAAGATAGCAGAAACAGTGTATTAATCTCAACTATTAATTTAAGCATCTCATTTAGTTTCCATCAAATGAGTTTCCATCAAAAGACGTGATCACTCTTCTAGTTCCCCCTATGCACACCTTTCTGCTCTCTCCTCTCTCATTGGCAATCCCTTTGGCCTTCTTTCCTTTGCTCTTTCTCCGTACCTTGGAGTCTCTCCCTCGCCTATCTTCCCTTTTTTTCAGCCCAATAATTGTTCAAATCGGGTACTTTTTATTAGAAAGTACTGACTCTAGATACTCTCTAAACTGCCTCTCTTCTTTTCTTTTCAACAAGGTAACAACTCATTAAAAGTTTTATTATCACTCATCGCTTATTATTTTACACATTCTCCAAAACTTGAGGAAAAATCTCTCTTGAACTGGAGTATTTCCTTTAATTCTGCATGAAGTTTGTTCTTTATTAGGTTTGTCTTTAATCAATATATGCCAAAATACTTTCCAAAGGTAGCTGAACCCAATTTGGAAGTTTCTCAGTGAAAGAACTGATAGTAGGTTCTTGTTTTTATGCAGACACACAGACACTGTTGGGTTTATTTAAGAGACTTTGGGATCTGCTGATAACGAATCTCAATGTTCCTCTTGTGGGTACTGTGCCAGCCGCTGTTCCGCACAGGAGATGGTAGGAAATCATTTATTGTTGTAACTCAGGTCATTATTTTAAATGTTTTTCTAATAAACAAAAGCTTTTTGTTCTGAAATTCATACATTAAGATGGAAACTTAGAATTGCATCTGAAACTTAATGTACCTTATCATTCTTAAATAAATTTAAATATTTGATCTTTTAGTGCAATTATATTTTCATGGTTGAATCATGATATGCTGGAATAACAGATTGAAAATTCTTCAATAGGTAAAATACAAACAGTATTGGATGTTTTGAATGTAGTACTGAAAAAAAAAATAAACTAATAAATGTATATTAAAAGAGTGAAACTTAATGTACCTTATCATTCTTAAATAAATTTAAATATTTGATCTTTTAGTGCAATTATATTTTCATGGTTGAATCATGATATGCTGGAATAACATATTGAAAATTCTTCAATAGGTAAAATACAAACAGTATTGGATGTTTTGACTGTAGTACTGAAAAAAAAATAAACTAATAAATGTATATTAAAAGAGTGTCAATTTTTTTTTTTTTTTTTTAATTGCAACTACAAGATTTAAGCTCTCAAAGCTAAACCTTTGCCTATATAAATTTCCTTCTTTTACTGGGATACAATTTGAAGTCACTATAACTACAGACTCGCTTTGTTAATTATTGGCTTTCCCTTTTTGCGTGCAGAAATGGACGATTTTACTCTTTGGAAGAACCGTATAATGAAAGCACATGCAATGCAAGAGAAAAGGAGGATATTATGTGAAAAGACCTAGTCTGCAGGAAGAAGAAAGTAAATACTTCCCTCTTCATTTTTTGCACTTTTTCCTCCAGGAAGTGTTCTTTTCTTTACTTCTATCTGTGTGCTGGAATGAAAGGAGACAACTTTGAAAAGTTGAATTAAGAAATTCTGAGTTATTGTCATGACCCTTTACTTCATGAAAACATAGTAAAGTAACTAAGTATATATGGAAGAGACTGTTGTAAATGGACCACTAGGCCAAAAGCAATTATTCACTTTATGGGATAAATATGAATAAATAGTGCGCATAAGCGTACAGTACGATGAATCAAATATTGTAAAATTTTAAATATGTTTTTGCAAGAGTTTAAGAGTTTATTTAACCAAAGTGTATATTTATTATAATAATATTTATATCTCCTTGACAGCTGCTGTCAAATATGTAAGAAATCAAATGTTGAGATATTAAAACATTAGAAGATTATAACGTGTTTGTTAATCTTTATTGTACTTTCAATTACTGTAAAATAGGAAAAGATCATAAAATATAGATCCATGTAAGAATGATCGCAAAAAGTTTATGGTGAAAACTGAAAAGGCTTAAGGAAATCACTGGTTAATAAAATTGTAAAAATACAATACTGACATGCTGATAGATAATGAGAATAATCTATGTCGAGCAGCAGCCATTGGGCCGTGTTAATAGCCCTTGTTTCAAAATGCAATTAAAAAATAATCAAGTATGATTTTTATTACCAAAACACCCGATTGAATATGAAAAGCAAAGGGACTTTCTTAAAGGATTTGGCAATTTCGACATCTAATGATCGAGTAAAAGAAAAAATAATAATAATAATATGTTATTGCCACATAGCTACCCATAGGTTATATTTATGAAACAATGGATCATGGAAAGCAGGAAACTGTCATCAACTCCAAGAACAAAGAACTGAAAATATTTGGCAATCTTTTTATTGAAAGTGAACTTTGCAACTCTATCCACTAAATGTGCCTACATTTTAGCCCAACATAAGTTAGCATGTCTTGATTGATATACTTTGCATGTATACTTAACGTAGATACCACTATAGTGACAAATCTCATGTGAATAAGGAAGTTCAGGAAGAGCTAGTGTAAAAATTGAGAAAATGTAATCCAATCATGCAACTCAACATTGATGAATATCTTGAACCTAGCCGAAGATTTGTCTGGATAGAAAACAGCCATCCAAGTAAGAGACAACAACTTCTAAGTATGATTTTGAAGTTGCTATGCTATATTGTTGGTGCACCTTAGTATTATTAACAAATAACAATAGAATAATTTACTTCTTTTCTATGATAGCTCATCGTGGGATGAGTACAGTAAGGGCCAGAACTTACAATTCACCAAATGTGTTTTAAGATTCACTCGTAATACCACAAGATATGAAAGAACTGGAGTTTCTTAAAACACTCCATCCTTCCAAACAAGGAGCATGATGGATAAAGACAGGTTGAATATTATAGATTCCGTAGCATATAGCCTTAAGCTAGAAGGAGACAAAGATAGAGAATCCAAGGTTCCTACTATGACATAATCTCTATCAGACCTGAGTCAGATGATGAGCAGATTACTACATCCATTGCAATATTCAGTGGCGGTGCAATGCTAAATTAACAAATTTGGGGCTGTCTAGCAACTCTTTATTTCATCAAGTCATTTTTCTTGTTTTTCTCTCCAACTGCTTCCATTTAGCTTTGATCATATAATTTACCAACTACAATACGAAAATTTGTCCTTCCTACACGATCTCTCCATATTTCCTAAACAAAGGCTTGAATTGGACTATGAAGTTTGGCCTCGATTTTATTTAAAGGTGTACTTAAACGGTATCATTTCTAGTATGCTGCTAAATGCTATAATTTTGGCAATAATTCTTGCCATTCCAGCCAAACTCAAACAACCACTGTATTATGACAAAGCTATTGAAATAATTATGCTAATTTTTCATGCCAGATCAATAACAAAATAAAACATAGAATCCATTGTTGCATGCTTACCTCCATGCCGAGAAAATACATACGATAAATATAACACGACAACTGCTACTTACAGAACCTGAATAGCATATATAGCTAGCTGCATAGTACTATGGTATTGCTCAGTACATAACAGTGCTAGGGTTGACTACTGTATTAGCATCTGATACCTGCAAAGTACTTTCAGTATCATGATTTACATACCTTCCTTGTACCCGATGCTTCCGAAGTATGAGTTGGCTTCTTCTGTTCCCTGCCATCAACAAAAAAATACCAAATAAGAGCCTGCTTTAATAAAACCTCAAACAAGCACAAATTGCGAATGGTCCGAATACTGGATCACCATCATGTCAAGGCAGCTGACATTTCTTCCATGTATTGCCAATTCAGAAACCAGTAAAGGTTTAATTTTACCATTCAACCTGACATGTGGACTGCTGGCTGCTTAATTCCAGTATTTGAGAAACAATCAATGCTTACATCAGTACCACCACCATACAGACAGAAACATTAGTAAATCACGCTATACAATAACAAGAATGGGAATACTGCACACCATTACATGCAGGGAATGAGCGATTACCAGTAAGTACAAAATAAAGATACATATGTACACTTCTTAAATCTCACGATAAAATTAGTCAAACAGTTCTATCATCAAAATTATCTAGATAAAAAGGCCAAATTCTTGTAGGGACATTTACATACTGTCTTTTGAAATTGCGCTTTTTGAAGGGCATATGATCAGAACTGTCTCCCAGATTACAATTCTGCCCCCAATCAGCATCTTTAACAGCAAAGCTTCCACATTGTTTCCCATCTATGCAAATGCAAGTCTTATAAATCATTAACACGAATTGCAATTCTAAATTTCATGATTGCCATATTGGTATTTACCAGTTAACAATGCATACCAATCAGGGAGCAGTAATGATATTTTGTTTCCAAAGTTTTTTTTCATAGAGATCACCATACCTTACTAACTGGGCTGGGGCCGAGTATGTACTTGCGTCAGGCATACTAAATCATGGATCAAAGATAAGAGAAATAAATTTACTATAATTACCTGTGTTAGTTGTTGCCTCATTGCAATTAGCACATCCCAAGGAAGAACCCTACATTAAATGAAAATAAAAGGAAGGAAATTACACTAGACACTTTTACATAAGGTTTCATTTAGGAAATCGAAAAAGAAATAAGTTGTTAGGATATATTCTTTTCTAATCAATCTCTTTCATGAATAATAAAATTTGGGAAGAGAGCAAGCCCCAAATTTGTTTCGACTGTAGCCAACTTGTACAGTGCATCAGTGCCACAACCACAACTTGCAAATAAATAAGTACCTGATTAAGTTCAGGTGCTTGCAACTCTACATTCTCAGACTGGACATCACAATATAATTTTGAAACAACAAGCCCTCCTGGTGCACTTTTACTCTCATCAGTACAGGCATGGTACTGGTGCAACACCCAACCAGTTTTCTCTAGTTTTCCTCCATCTGTTCTCTTCACATAGAGCATATACACTTTCTTGAAGCCCCGGTGAACTCCATCCAAGTATACCGCTTTAGATTCTGTTTTTGTTTCCCAAATGTAATGCTTCCGAAAGCTGTCAGAGTGATTGATGAATGGCTTGTGAAAGAAGTAAGAAGCACTTCCATCTTGTTTAACGCCTATTTAAAACAATCATAGCAGCAATTAACGTACAAGTCAAGCTGTCCAAGTAGGGTAGCACTGATTTTTTGATATCCTGTATTAGTATTTATTTCCTTTTTCAACATTGTCTTGCTTAACACAGTACCGATTAAACATGACACCAGTAATGGAGGAAACAATTTTCAATGTCAGAAGCCAAAGTAAATTTTGCATGTCGCTTCATCACAAATCAGTACAACAATAATGATGTCTACAGTTGCAGCAACAATAGACAATAGGGGTATATTAATTAATAGGATTTCCCCTAAGTCCAGATGCTCTTCAACTCATGTTATATGTAATTGGCAGTGAAATTATTAAAAACAAGTGCCAAAATTACCAGGTAAATTTTGAGGATGTGTGTGATGAAAGCTATCCTCTTCCTCTAGTGACTTGATAAATTCATGAATAAATGGGTGAGGCGAAGCGTTTGTAGTTCCACCTCCAAGTTTGGCAATAAGATGCCACAAAAGATCGCCATCTGTTGGATCAAATTTTGTGCCTCTTGGAAGTCCCGGCCACTGCTAAAGAAGTATTTTTTTTAAAAAAAATAATAAGAATAAGAAAATAAAGAGGCAAAAGGAAAACAAAAAAACCTTGAAGAAAAGAGATGCATGTTTGTCAAATAGATGAAAATCAACTGAGCTGGGGTATTAATGCAGAAAAGAGTGGAACTTTAGAGTGTACTTTACATAAAATTGAATTTTGGTATCTGTCTCAATTTTCTAACGGGTGTAAATAGTGTGAAATACTACAACAAGAGCAATCGAATTTACAGAAACCAACCTTAGAAGTACCCGCATTTGTGCTTAAAGCACCCTGCTCTGTCAAGTTCCTAAAAAAAACAAACGAAATGTCACCAATAGCTCTCCAAAAGAAGAGAAATTAGAAAACAAGGCGACAAATGCATAGAAGACAAAACATACCTCTTTATCCGAAGAAACAAGCTCCGGCGCTCACTAAGTGGCACATGGTCGAGGAAATCTGTCGTTGTATCGAGCGAAGCCATGGCAGTTTCGCCACTCTAGGATTTCATTGAGAGGGAAATCCGACAGCTCGACAGTGTGAGGAACTCGTAGCGGGAAAGAGCAGAGGGAAGTAAGAGAGGAGGAGATAACTGGAAATTTGGAAATTGCGGGGCTTCTCTTGTGAATTGTGAGAAAGTGCGGGTTTGAAAATGCGGCAGAAGCACGATCCCTGTGCAAGCGGACAAATCAACAGATTAATGGACAAGGCAACAAAAAGGAGAGTGATAAATGCGGATTTAAGGCCCTGCTTTTATGGAGGAAATGGGCCGGGCCGGGCCGAACTAGGCATCCGTCGATGTTTTTTGAAAGAAGAAACAGAATTGGTTACTACCATCCCCTCTTTTCCCATCCATCCCATCCACAGGCTCTAAAGAGGCTTTTATGGACCCAGAGACTAAGCCCAGTCTATTTAAACTTCCTCTCCCACTCCAAACTCAACCCTAGCCGCAGCCAGAGAGAGCCAGAGAGAGAGAGGCGAAACCAAACCTTGCCATGGGATCAATGGCGAGAGGTCATCGCGAGATCGAACTCTTCCTCTGCCACCGCCCATGCGGCTTCATCCAATTACCACACAATTCATTTACTGATTTTTAGGGTTTTGAGCGCACCGCCGTGGAGGAGATCGACCAGGAGCGAAGATGGTATGCATACTCTTCTCTCTCTTTTCCTCGAAGGATCTTATTTTTGTGTTTTGTTTTACTGAGGTAATGCAATTTGTTTGGGGAGATGCTTCGTATATAGCTCTCGATTAAGCTAATTTGATTTCCAGTGAATCAGTTTGATTTGTTGGATTCTTTATAGTCTTTATTCTTTGCTGCTGGTATTTAATCGTTTTAGCTTTATTCAGAAGTATTGTTGATTCTTTCTTTGTTTGTTGAAGATCTTTACAAGAACATGTGGTCTTGATTCGCCGAGTAGCTTAGTCGCTAGACAATTTCTTTTTTTTTTTTTGTATATTTAGGAATAATTTGGCCTCTTTGCTGGAAAGTATTATAAAATTATGTTACCTACCTACGAGAATGTTCTTGTAACCTAAGCAGAGTATATATAATTAGGTTGTAGTTGTCGTTACTTATATGGATTCAATTATTTATCTAAAAAAAAGACTCAACTTTCATGCGTGTCTATCAACTGAAATCATTTTTCATAAATTTGTTGTGTTTGTGTATGAATTACAGGACATGGTGAGAAGAGTTGTGCGGAAGGAATCGAAGGAATTACAGGACATGGTGAGAAGAGGTGTGCGGAAGGAATCGAAGGATGTGTTGATGATTTGTATTTAGCTTATAGTGGTTAAAATTGTGTAGGATTTGTGTTATTATTAATGGATGTTATTGTTAATGGAATTGTTCAGTTTGTTGAAATAATGGATATTATTCTTAATAATTGTTCAGTTTTTTGAATCTTATCTAGATATACCATTTAATTGTTTAGTTTCCTTAATGGATTAGTTAGTCATCGGATGTGTTAAGTTAGTTTCTCCAAGGGATCATCTTATTTCATTTGTATGTATTGTGCTATTATTAATGGATAATATTATTAATAGAATTGTTCAGTTTGGTGAAATAATGGATACTATTAACGTATTTAACTGAACACAAATAATAGTGAAATCAAATTTCTGCTGCAACTAACTGAACAAATAAAACTTTTAGTTCAACCTTTGTCGTATTAAACTGAACACAAAACTACGAAAAATTCCATTTTTAGATGCAACTAACTGAACAAATAAACCTTTTAGTTCAACCTTTGTCGCATTAAACTGAACACAAAAATACGAAAATTTCATTTTCAGATGCAACTAACTGAACACTTACGACTTTTAATTCAACCTTTGCCGTATTAAACTGAACACAAAAATACGAAAATTCCATTTTCAGATGCAACTAACTGAACACTTACGACTTTTAATTCAACCTTTATGGCATCTAACTGAACAAATAAACCACTACATTTGATGACATCAGCATTCAGAAATTTCCGAAAAAATTTCAAAAAATTTTCGCTGACGTCAGCGAGCGCCTTGCTGACGTCAGCGCGCGCAAAAATGAGTCTGAGGCCCATTTCTGGCCTGTGGATGGGATGGATGGGAAAACTGTGGATGGTGTGTATCACACCTGAAGAAGAAAGTACATTGCGTCCGATTCAGATAATCAGTGAGAAAAATATATTTTCCACTATTCAAAAAAATATTATTGCTATTTATTTCCTGAAGGAAAGACTATTAAGGAATTATAACGATGTTAAAAATATATTGAAGTGGCAAATACTATGCTCCGACAAAAAAGTTATTGCACTAAATATATCTATGGTCTCGAATATAAAAAGTAAATTGATTAGAAAATTAATAGTTATGACTGGACTTGTCTTTTATCTCCCTTCAATGTTGTTTCACATGTTATCTATTTATGATAATTTATTATGAAGAAAATACAGTACAATGGTAATTTTATTTTTTATTTAAAACATAAAGTCGGTAAACTTATATGATGATTCACATATAATCATGTATCAAATCAATTTTTTAAGTGATCAACAGTCTTAGAATTTATATAATAGGCTAGATAGTCTGAATGAAGTCCCTTGAATTCAAGCTTTTGTATAGTAGGAAAATGGATATACGATTGTATTTACTACAGTTTTCAATGCATTGTGGGATGCCCAAGAAATTAATGTTAGAATTGAAAGACGAGAGAAAAACAAATATCTAATGTTTATACACTCTTGGAAACATTGATGACGGGTGAAATGATACACTGAGGTTGGTTATAGTATACTTCAGCGTACAAATTATTCCCCATACATCAGAGTCGTTTTCTAAATCCAAAATTCACCGACAATTCAAGTTATTCTCCATATTGAAATATTTTGGAGAGCAAAATTTATATTTTTTAAATATTTTTTCCATGTATAATGATATTTTTGAATTTGAAGACCTGGAATACTTCAATTATAGTATTTTTTCAAATTATCATAATATCTTACTTGATCCAATAACGTCGTAAAAATATCAACTATCTACTATCCATTTGACAGAATGTCCGATATAAATTCGCTATCCGCTATTTATATCTTTAAGAATATTAGGTAATCACAAAGATGTTTTCACATAGTAGTGGGTTCCTGATCTTGTTGAGTCGTTAACTTACGTGAGAGCCCGACACGTATCAGTGACTTTACCGTTATTTTGAAAATAATGAATTTAATTTGTGCTAGAACGAAAAAATATTAAACTCTATTTTTACATAAAAGTTATGTTTTTATAAATAAATCTCCTTGTTAGAAAAAACAAACAATATTTTTAAAATAAAAACTGCGAAGAAGAGAAATTTGATGATTACCAGGAACGAAAGATATGTTACTGACCATGACGAGTTCGATTCAATCAGAAAACTTGTATGGAACGTAGAAGAATAATATGCAAATATAGGTGTAGCAACTTTTCTCATCCACGGTGATCATAATTATACTTTTATAAATATTCTTCAATCGTGTATGTTTAATTTTTTTTTCAAACTACTATTGACGGAGCCATAGTAGTTTAATAAGAATTAAGAAGCTATTTCAAACTAAATATTATTATCGCTATTATTATTTATTATCACGCATTAGTGTACGATGCTATACTAATACAAGCATGGATCGAGGAGACTTCCAACTCCTAAAGTTTTAATATTCCTTGCAAATTTCATAGGAAATTAAATATTTTAATTTTTTAAAATCTTCGTACTATCACAAATAAGAAATACACACTATCAAAACTTACAATGAAATAATTTTTTAAATCGGAACAAACCGAATCTATTTTTTTTTCTCGGTGATAAATTGATTGTGTGAAATTGAAAACTAAAAATATTAAAGATCTTCTATCTTCCAGGCTCGTGCTTTTTTTATATTTTTTGTCACGAACAATTTAACAATAAAGCAAGGTAACTAGGTCAGTCACCTGAAGTGCGAAATGGAGAGGAAAAAAAAAAAGACCGAGATACAGTGGAACCCTGTTTTAACGTTTCGCGAGTTCGAAAATTGACCGTTGCTAGACTGATTGCCACGTCACCAAGCCCCACCTTCCTCGTTCTCCGCGTAAAACACTCCCTTCTCCTGCTGCTTCTCCTTTATTCCCATTTCCCAATCATCGCTTCATCCCTCTCTCTCACACACACACCCACTCACTCACACACTCACACTCACACTCTCACACACACACACACACACTCTATACCCTTCTCACTTCGAATCTCCACCACTCTATATCCATTGAAAAGAAAGCAAGTTCTTTTCTTCATTCCCTCCTCTTTACTAGTTTCCATTTCCTCTGTTTTCCACTTCCTTTTGCAACCTTTTCTTTGCCAAAAATTGGGAAACTAAAGAAAAGGCGGAGAGTTTCGTACTAAAACCCGGCCTCCTTTTTTCTCTACTGAAGAGACCCATGGCGGTGCTTCTTTTCTTGCTTCTTCTGTCCATCTCAGCTGTTCATGCTGACGAAGGTGCGTTCCAGCTCACTTTTCCATTTTCATGCTTGATTTATTTTTTTTTTATTTTCCTTTTTCGTTGGAGTTAGGGATATTATTTAGTGCGCGAAATTAGATTTCACACGAAAAGAAAAAGAGAAATATCGAATGCTCATCACTCTCCTCTGATTTCTAAGTGGTTTAATTATCGCTCTGTGTAGAAGTTGTAGTCTTGACTGCTAACATTGATTTTTATGTGCTGCTCATGAAGTTTGTCTCTTTTCTATTGTCCATACTCCATAGCAGGAGTGTGCTCAGTGGCATCATTAATGAGAGCATTAAATGCGTTACTGCGGAAAGTGAAAGTCTCGTGTTTTGTATCATATTTTTATTTTTACTAATTGGCACCAGTAAAGGAGTGCTCATGTGGGTTTGTGCTAAACTATCCTATCCTTTTCTTTTCTCCTCTTGTTAAATTTTTCACGTCTCTTTAAAACATTGCACATTTTTTTTTTTTTTTGATTTTAAACATTGCACATTATTACACTTCTTCCTATTGGAGATCAATGCCTCAGTTTTATGATATGATGTTACATTAACATTGCATTTATTAATAAAGGAATGTTTGTCACCCAACAAAAAAATATATGTTTTTATGTCTAACCTGCTAGTTAAAAATATAGGCGTCATAACTACAAAGTTTATTTATTATCTACATATTTTTTTTTTCCAACCCCAAGAAATTCCTGACTGTTTGTTCAAAAGTGAGGCTATCCTGATAAAGGGGTTTTTGTATGTGTTCGTTTCGTTAAAAAAAAGTTCAACACAAGAAAAAAGTGTAGTGGAACTATCAAGAAGTATTTGTATTTTTTGCAACGATCAATTTTGTTTTATAAATCCCTCCCACTATATGTAACTAATTAGCTCATTTTTCTTGTTTTATGTTCAACTATCAGTTAATTTAATAATGAGGTACTTACAAGATCCTGGATTGTCAGCCCCACGTGTAATTAACAAGAAATAAGAGCATCAGAGACGCAACAAGAATCTAATCACCTCGTTATGCCATGCTGAACAAATATTCAATTGCTCATGATTAAATAGGTGAAATATAAAAAAGTTCAGGGACCCACTTAATATTATTCTATCACGGTGCAAATTTTTAGATTTATACTGACCCTTTGTTCCAGTTGTAATAATTACTTGCACCTTTCTATGATTTGAGTTCTCCTAAATTCTTATATTGCTTTCATAAAAAAAAAAATTCTTATATTGCAACAAGTAAATAGTAACTTATGAGAAAATTTTCTCAATGTTTTATTTAAGGAACTTATCTTATCATGTACCTGAAATACCAAAGCAGGTAATGTTCTTATTATTTTCATTATCTTTGTGGTCCTGATTATTTTTCCATTAATTTTCTATTGTCCTTGGTCCTTGGGTTTCTTCATCTTTTCTCTGTTTTGGAAAAATAAAACATAAAAATAGAGATTGATGCTTATTTGAGCTACTACTAGTGTAGTCTTTTCTTCGTCTTTTATGTTTCTAATGACTGTGGTTTAGTAGAAATTTTGTATATAAATAAAGGGCCCACATGTACGAACTGTTTTAACATTTTGTTCCTGTTTGGGCTTATTGGTTTGTGGGATAAAAAAATATTTGTGAAAGCGACAGTACAATGAAACTATAGAGGTCCCACGCCAGTCCAAAATGTTTCCGCATAAACATTTTTTTATGCGGACGAGGCGCATAGAGATTTGCCGCTGCTTTTTCTCGATTTCTCTTCCCAACGTGAATGCCCGTACCTAGACCTCCTGTGCAGCTGTGCGTTATTGCTCTACAGCTGGTTTCAGTTCAAATACTCCGCGTGACCACGTTAGGGATTCATTAAGCCTCTTGTTCCTAGGGCTGTCAATGGGTACGGTACGGTACGGTAGAAGGTATTTTCATACCCGCACCCGTTAAAATTTTATTTACCTGTATCCTACCCGCACCTGTTAAAAAATGGCTTTACCCGCATCCTACTCGTACCCGTTAAGAATTAACGGTAAGGATACGGTAACGGTACATAATGGATAATAATAATATTATTAATTTAATAAAAAATATATAATGTTCTAAATAAATATCAAATAAATATATGGATAAAGTACAACATTAGATAATACTTTAGATATAAAAAATGTATATATCATGAAATTTATTCCCATATCAATAGAATTCAAAAAAATCCATATAACTAATTATGAATTATAATATAATAGGGTAAAAATTAATTTTTTCATCAACATAAATTAATTTGGATGAAGATGGAAACAAATAACATATTTATGAAATATACTAATAACATGATTAATTATATATACATATATTTTTGTAAAATTTTACCCGTTAGATAATGGGTACGAAATAGCCCTTACCCGTACCCGTACCCAATAAGTTAACGAAAATTTTTGTTTACCCGTACCCATACCCGTTAGTCTAATGAAAATAAAACCTTATCCATACCCGCCTTATCGAATGCGATACGGATAGGGTAAGTGGGTAAACGGGTTTCATTGACAGCCCTACTTGTTCCTGTCACGAGGTTTGACCGTTGACCATTTGTGGGCCCAGTTTTTTTTTTTTTTTTTAGTTTTAAAATGAGATTAAGATCTGTTATCATGTGTAAGGCCCTGATATGGTGCTTAAGCTTAAAATTTCTAGAATTTCTTTTCACTATTTGGACTCAAAAGTGACTAGAAATTCTACATTAAAAATTGCAAATAATTCCTAGTTGTTGCACCTTTATACTCTCTAATTATTTGTTCGGTGAGGAAATAACAAAAGAAAAGCTATTTATTCTATGAAAACTGCAGGGTTTCAATTTTTTCTTGATCTTATACCGGCTTCATAATCATGGGGATTTGTATGGGAACTTGGCCCAATTTTTTCTAGGTTAATTGAAATTTAGATGAAAAATTCCATTATTTTCAGTATTTGATAATCTATATCTCCAGGTGCCTATATTGGTGTGAACATTGGCACAGCCCTCTCAGCAATGCCGTCCGCTACACAAGTAGTCGCACTTCTCAAGTCGCAAAACATCCATCATGTCCGTTTGTATGATGCAGATGCCTCCCTATTGGCAGCCTTAGCCAACACAGGCATCCGCGTGGTTGTCTCGGTACCGAATGAGCAGCTGCTTGCTATTGGATCCTCGAATGCCACTGCGGCAGCCTGGGTAGCACGTAATGTTGCTGCACATGTTCCAGCAGTCAATATTTCGGGTATTGCTGTCGGATCAGAGGTGCTTACATCAATGCCAAATGCAGCACCCCTGTTGCTCCCAGCGATGAGGTTTCTTCAGTCTGCGCTTGTAGCTTCCAACCTTGATAAGTTTGTTAAGGTCTCTCTCTCTCTGTCTAACACACAGACACACACACATGTGCGTTCATGCATGCTCAGACAGCACACGGTCTGTGTGTTGCACTCTATAGACATGAAACAAACAAAAACTGAAGTCAAATGACTAAAAACATTGTACACTTTTGTTTGTTAGAACTTCTACTGCATATATGATGGTCATATTCATATACCTGATATCAAACCGTGTACATATATGCCAAGTTCTTGGAGCATGAACAAAATTTTTAAACAAAACGTTGATGTTATAGAAGTGCTATAAATGTATGAAATATAATGTTACAGAGAAATGTACTTAAAAAAATTGCTGGCGACTCAAAAGATTGTTAGTTATTTTATTCTCAAATAATTGCACTATTCTCATTCTTTTTAATTCACAAACACTTGAATTATGCCAGCTTTATAGAAGAGCAGGACCACATATCTTGTAAAAAATGTTACGGAAGCATGCACAGAATGGTGCATTATACAGAGATGGCATGTAAAAGTTTATCAGCCACTCGAAATTTTATCTTAATAATTTTATTATTAAAAAAATTACATTGTCTTATTCTAATCTAGTGTTTCTGTTCATTCCTTTTCTTCTAGGTGTCCACTCCACATTCATCATCCATTATTCTTGACTCATTCCCACCATCACAAGCCTTTTTCAACCGCTCACTTGATCCAATCCTCTCACCTCTCCTACGTTTTCTACAATCCACATCCTCCCCATTATTCCTCAATGTCTACCCCTACTATGACTATATGCAATCTAATGGTGTAATCCCTCTTGACTATGCTCTCTTTCGTCCCCTGCCTCCCAACAAAGAGGCCGTTGATGCCAATACTCTCCTTCACTACACCAATGTCTTTGATGCCGTGGTGGATGCAGCCTATTTTGCCATGGCATACCTTAACGTGACCAATGTCCCAGTAGTGGTTCTTGAGTCAGGTTGGCCTCACAAAGGTGATCCTTCAACAGAGCCGGATGCTACCACTGACAATGCTGATACCTACAACAGCAACCTAATTCGGCATGTGATCAATAGTACTGGTAATTACTTTCGCGTTGCTAGTTTTTGCAAAGAGGGGACTCAGACTGTTCTAGAATAATAATAGTAGGAGAAAATAGATATAACATTTATATATGCACTTATGCAGTCTGAACCTGACCGACTAGTTTGGATTTATTCTCTTTTTCATCCTTTTAGGTACACCCAAGCACCCTGGCATTCCCGTACCTACTTATTTATACGAATTGTATGATGAAGACCAGCGCCCTGGGGCACTATCAGAAAAGTCATGGGGTTTGTTCGACTCAAATGGGCTACCTGCCTATACCCTACACCTTTCTGGATCTGGTCTATTGTTGGCAAATGACACGACAAACCAAACATTCTGTGTGGCAAGAGAGGGGGCTGATCCGAAGATGCTTCAGGCTGCCTTGGACTGGGCATGCGGGCCTGGGAAGGTTGATTGTTCAGTTTTAATGCAGGGTCAGGCATGCTCTGAGCCTGACGATGTGGAGTCACATGCAAGTTATGCATTTAATGCATATTACCATGGGATGGGGATGGGTTCTGGTACATGTTACTTCAGTGGAGTAGCAGCTATAACTACAACAGACCCAAGTAAGCTCTGTCGTGTCTTTCTGGATTTATTGGTTTTGATGTTTTGATCAGTTGGTTCTCTAATTGACATGGGTGTTCTGTTTGTCTTGTTTGCAGGCCATGATACTTGTCTTTTCGCAGGAAGGTACTCATATTTTTTTTTCTGTTATTATTGAACATTTCCATAATTATGCCATCCTGCTGGGTTAACTGTATTTCGCGAGGTTCGCAATTGTATATCAAACCTGGGGAGTTCGTCTCCTACTCTTTTGCCCCACCCTCTTTTTCTTTTTTGTATGGTTGGTGAGACCTCAGTTCTTGAATATGTGGCTAACAAATATAACACAAGGATGTATAATTGTTATTGGTATGGTACTGGCTGTAAAACTGTTATGGTTTACTAACAATTATGGTACCAGTATGCATTTCTGTTGCATACTTTTACTGTGAATGCTATAAGAATATCAGTTTATTTGTTCTTTAACACATTATGAAACTACTCGTTCTTATATTTTTTCCACTACAACTTATTTTTGCAGTGGTGGCAAGAATGGCACATCATTATTGAACAACACATCACTGGCTCCATCGGCTAACTCAACAGCTGACCAATCCGGTTCAACTCGTACAACCATGTTTGCCCCTTCTTTCCTTCAATTGTTGGTTCTTCTGATGTTAGCTGCACTTCAATTGTTGTGAGAACTAGTAGGATTAGTGGGGACTTCAGTAGGATTAGTGAGGACTTCATATCCTTCGGAGAAAATGGTTGTGCTATCAAACCTTTGCACATCCAATTTTGTTTGCTTTTTCAAGGAAACCTCCCCTTTCCAGCACCCATATCTGGGAACTGAATTCTTGTTATTTATTTCTTCTTTCGAAGATGATTGCCATGCATCATATCTTTGTACAAAATGCGAGACATTGATTTGCTTATTAGCTTGGCAGTGGGGGAGAATCCTTTCCTCGAAAAAAAAAGGAAATTTGGAAAATTAATTTTCGTTGAAATGGTATGGGCCAGTATTTGTGTCCAATTTTCTTGGAAATATTTGCTAGGTTGAACTTACATTCTCCATTACTTGGACAATCTCTTACTTGTTAGTATCTTGTTTTAACTTGAAACTCGTATGTTACTTGTACTGCATGAAAAATATATTTTAGCAATGATATGGTGATCTCTGTTTTGTCTCACATTCTGCCCATCGTCATGTATTGTGTGATCTTCATATGATGGTCAGTTACACTACTCTAGCTAGTGGGTGTCAGGAGACAAAATAAATGAGTGGAAGTAAATATTTTCTTGATTAATTTATGTGTGCTTACTCCAAAAATTATTGTAATTGTATTCTCACTAGTTAGTTCAAACATGTCCTCGAATCACAAAACATAAACGGTCCATATAATGTCGTTCAAGTACCTTTTCAATTTTAAAGCTTAAGAAGAATCATAATGATCTCCAATTTTTCAACTTACTAGTTCTCGTTTATAATCGGTGAAGAAACTAGATAGAGATCCATCATGCATGTCGACATCCACGTCAAATAAATACAATCAAGGCCCAGATTGTGCAGATTTAGGCCCAAAGACGATCTATCTACCTTAATAGAAGCTATAACCAAGCCCAATTATGATAATATCTTTCATCTGTTTCAATATCTCAAGGGATCTCCGTAATTTTATCTCTTACCCTAATTCTCTCCTGTACAAATGTACTCTTCCGCCGCACACCTCACATTGACCATCTCTCTCTCTCTCTCTCTCTCTCCTCTAATCTCTGCTCTCTCCTGTTTTTCATTTCATTGCTTTTCTAATTGTTTTATTTATGATACTTTTCTCTGAAAGAAGTTTACTAATTCTTTCTAAGCACTCATAATTTGGTTTTTGGTTGGATCTGATAATACGTAGATCCGAATACAGTTATCAGAGATGCGAGATCGAATCATCTGTTGGGATCTCTGGACATGCGGTTTTCCCTTTTGAATTCTCGCATTTTCTCGTAGATCCAACATACTTTTCCTTTTTAATCCCCTAAATTTCCATATTTCGTACCTTATTTCAATGTTATTTGCTCGATGATGACTATTATATGCTTTAACCACACCGAAAAGCAAACCTGTAAGAGGAGATGGCCTCTATGATGACATATCTATTGCTCTGTTTTCTTAGCGATCCCTTATGATCTATCCTTCTCTCTCTTTGAGAGATTTCTATTGATTTCTCTCTGGTTAGAGAGGGAGAGGGAAGGGATTGTTAAGACTGTAGAGCTGTTGGATTTGTTGAGTGGTTGTTTTCTTTTACTGGTTTGTTATGTGGAAAAACCTGGCCTTTTTCTGAGAGCAAGAAATTGTTTTTTTTTTTTTTCCTATTTTTTGAAAATTATTGGTAGTGGTTAGCATGTGATATTTCGTTAGTTGTGTTATAAGATTGTCTTCTTATTCGGCTTATACATCAATGAAAATGTATGTTAAAGTTTAAAAAACTGAAATTTAAATAAAATATTTGACAAATTGTGATGGACTAATTGTATATATATTGGCTAAAAAAAGCGGTCCCTTGGAAATTATTAACAGTATGATTGATTTGAGCAAAAATTGGATTTGAAATGAGTGAAAAATTGGATAGGAAAAATTCAATGTGGTGCAGAACGTCCAAAATTGTTTTATTTTAGAAGTTCAGACAGATGGGCATTTAATATATATACCAATCTAAGAAATAATTTGTAATCCGTAAAAGTTAAAATTAAAATTTCAAAGTTCTATTCATTAAAAAAAATAACAGTCTGACTCTTGATCCGGGGTAGCTTTGGGCAACCGATTTTTCACTCAGAGAATACCCTCATAAAATCAAGCGACATTTTGTATAAATTAAAAGAAGCAAGTTATTTGAAAGGTAGATTAGTTAATTTCTAAAGAAATTATGTTGCTCCAAGCAAAATGACTGTTGACCAAAGTACTACCCCTTGGTCAGTTGCTAGCTATGTTGTATGGATTCGGGTTCGAGAACCGTATCCGGTGCGGTGCGAGTGCGGTGATTCAAAAATTTTCAAAAATCTTCGATACGGGTGCGGCTATAAATATATATATACATATTTTAATTTTTTTAAATATGCGGAGAATTGGTGTTCATGAAATTTTTAAAATTCCTTATTTTTTTCTTTGTTTCAATGAAAAATTAAATAAATGATATATAATAACCTTAAATATAATAAGAATTGGTGCATTGATATGAAATTTTTAATTTTTCATTGAAAACTTCACCAAATTTGTAATATTTTGGAGTTTAAAATAATTGGGTTCGTTACGTGGCGCACCTGATACGAGTATCGGTTAGTCAAATGGATTAAAATAATCGGGTTCGCCACATGGACTATCCGGTGCGAATCGTAAGAGTATCGGACGAGTACCGGTATCGGGTGCGAATCCGGTGTGGGTGCATCGGTATTTTGGAAGTATCAGTGCAACATAGGTTGCTAGACATTTATAACTACAGAATAAGAATTTGATGCATAACATATCTAAATGCTGTAGAAAACCTTTAATTTTTTTTAAAATATAAGTTGTTAATAATTAAGTAAAACGTCACGTTGCAAATAAATTATGGATATTTTGTTTGTTAATATTTTTTACTAAACAAAAAAGAATTAAATTATCCTCATATAATTGAATTATCTGTTTGCGTAATAGTAGAGAGACCGACCCAAAGTGATCCAATCTGACTCTGCTAACCCCCGAAATGTCGCTATCCGCTGTGACTCGGACTTGGAGTTAGCCACGACTCGTTTTACTTTTCTCGTCATAGTCAATCAATGTATATCTGTTTACTGTTTACGATCGAGTACAATTTATGTACAACTCATATTCCACATAATTTTGAGATTTCTCTGGACGAGAACCAGACACGTCACACGTATCCAAACGAAAATCAATGCAAAAATTGTCAACACTAAGTTGCTCGTGTTCGCCTATTGACGATTCAACGTTTATTTAGTGTACCAATTTGCTCCAGCTACTGTTCTTTATCCTATATAAACAGCATACATACACACTTGGTTTTCCAATCGTAACCATTGACACTTGCCATAATGAAGCTCCCAATCTTAACCATCTCTCTCCTTGTAACCTTCATACCCCTCTCCCTACTCTCCAACACTGCTACCTCCTCGCCTGTCTATGACATAGATGGCGAACCGCTAACCCCGGAAAGAGGCTACTACATTCTCCCAGTCATTAGGGGCAATGGCGGCGGCGTAAAGCTTTATTATAATGGCTCATGTCCCTATTACGTTGTACAAGCAAACTTGGAAGTTGACAATGGTGTTCCCGTACACTTCTATCCTGTAAACCCTGACGAAGAAACCATCCCTCTCTCCACAGACCTTAACATCGAGTTTTATGACATCATTACAGTCTGTATACAGTATGTGTGGCAGCTTGGTGATCCCGTAGGTGATTCGGGGTTGCGATATATTACAGCTGGAGGTGTTTTGGAGAATCCGGCCGAGGAAACAGTGAACAGATGGTTTAAAATTGAAAACCATCCCGACGGCGATTACAAGCTCGTGTTTTGCCCAACTGTGTGCGAGACTTGTAGACCAGTGTGTGGGGATATTGGTGTATTGCGTCAGGGTAACACTAGGTTCTTGGGCTTGAGTGGTAAGCCCTTCCGTGTATTTTTTGTGAGGAAGGAGGATTGAGGTTTGATTTGAGCGTGTTTACAAATGTATAAAATAAATATAAGATCTTCTGTAAACGGCATGAAAATAGAAAGGAATAAAAGAATAAAGGGCTCTACTGAGATCAGCAGATATATTGAAACCTGTATAGTCAAAATCTGTTCCAATCACGAAACCGAACTAATACCTAGCATATTGATAGCATTATCAGCTTATTTAATGCAATTGCTATTGTAAAAGAAAATCCAGTGCAATTATCCAGCTGGGAACATTTCATAATCATACCTAATCCTGTGTTGAAGAAAATATAAATGTGCACGTGGCATATCAAAATGTTTTATACAATAATAAATGGTTTTCGTTGCTTGAAATACAACCCTAATTTACTTCCCCAAATCGTCTGCCGAAATTTTAACAGGCAGAAAGAAATTAAAGCCCAACATTTTACATAACTATAATAATCCACAATTCCACATGTTATATAAAGCCCAGTACTAACGTCACCTATGTGCGAAGCGATAAATGCCTCACTATACACCTTTCTAGCGATCTGTTGTTGTAAAGTTAATTAAGACAAGAGAGCAACAGAGAGGTATAAGCAAAAGGATACACAAGGAACAAGCAAAAGAATTATTCAGCTGCTCATTAACCAGCAGAAGGGGAGACCAATAGCCATATATTAACTCAAAATTTGCTAGTTTTTGATGATTTAACTCAAAATTTGCTAGTTTTTGATGATTTAACTCAAAATTGCACTAATCACAACCAACTTACATATGTACAACTTATATACGAACCGAAGGAATTAACCAAGAAACCCATCAAAGAATGCAAAAGTATAAACGAGACCTATGTGCATGACTGTATGTACATCACAAGCAAGCGATAACAAAAATGAATGAATGAAATGGCCAACAAGCTACCCGAACATGTATAAAAAAAACAAAATCATGTACAATGTACAGGTAAAGGCGAGGCTTCTGTTTCCCGGTGGACTGCCTTGAGTAATGAGACAAACTTCAATAACTTGTCTTGAGAGAACCACTGCAGCCTCCATTTGTGGATGTGAACAAATTCATTTGCCTCCTGATTTTTTTCTTTTTGGTCCTTGCTACTAAGGAATTGATCATCACGATTATTCTCCACAATCAAGGTAATGCATTTATTATGATGTAGATCCATAACCTAAAATGAAATATGAGAGGAGACAATTCTGATGGCATCAGCCTCAATGACTTAACAGAGTGATTTACTTTACCAAAAGAGTTCACAAAAGATAAAAGCAGATTACCAATTCTAGAATGTTCCTGATCAAGCAGTATGAATCAAGTGAGTAGTATGGAGAAGCTGTCCTGTCACAAAGAAAGGAGCCAAAGCGTACGAAATCTTCTGTAAATAGAAGAACATGTCCTTCTGTCACAAAGATAGATCTTGCCTCCCATGAGCCCCCTGCCCAAGAGAAACAAGTGCCTATTAGAGAAAAGCATTAGTCTGTTCACAATTCTGAATACTTCAATTTAGATGTTGAGTATGTTATCTTTTCACAGCTATTTTGGTGACAAGCGAGGTTATAACAAGGAAAAGTTTGATGGAATACAACCTATCATTAACTAATGCTAACTGAGATTTTTCAAGAAAATAATAACATAAATTTAAATAAAAATAAAATGAAATGAATGTATAGAAAAGGTTGTATTTGATTTAACCATGCAGCAGCAATTATTTATTTTACCACCTTGGAACTCGAAAGTTATAACACATAGAAGGATAACATATGGACAATTTCAAACCAGGCTTGGAGAAATGACCACCAGCAACTTATAAATTTGACATAATGTTACCTTCAATATTATCTTTCCAAAACAACAAAGTCGAATATAGTTGTAAACCCATCTTCAGACCGCTGCAAAGTTCCTTTTCAATCAATTTGACCTGGACCTGCTCCCAACTGGTATTCAAATCCAAAAGCAAAAAGGAGCTGACAACTAGAAATTCATAGCTAAGATAATGCATTTTGGATTTAAATGTACATCGGTACAAATTTCACACTTACAAACATGTCTATGTTTACCTCTCTCTTCTTTTTTTTTTTTTTCTTTTTTTTTTTTTTTTGGGGGGGGGGGGTGTTAATCTGCAATTAAGGGATTCCAGTTATAACTGGTACAGGGGCCCCTCTGAATACCCAGACGGATGCAAATAAAAAGAATGAAAAATATGCAGAACAATACTTTCCCTTTGCCATATCTCTGTTGGTATGTGTTTCCTGTTTTCTCGTTTCGTCTGTCTGGGCATGCAGGTTTCTTTTTCCCTTTCTTCTTCTAATTATTTTATTATTTTTTTTTCCGATGGGCAGTGAATTTTAACATCACTATACCTCCTTTGCGACTGGTTGTACATAATGTCATATTTTCCAAACAGAATCTCAATCACTAGACTCGTGATAACGACCAAGTTTCAATGAGTTTATATTTTAACAGAAATAACACAAGTACAATGAAATTGTTTGACAAAATTATAAGGATTACCTTTGCAGTGAAATCCCACTATCAAGGGGTCGTGAAGTGGAGATTTGTAAGAGAGAGAAAAGGTCCTGTGTTTTCTCAATAGTTCTTGTCAACAATACGTAAGTTGTTTCATCCATCATTTGCATTCTACAAATACAAAAGCATGTTGATAAAACAGATGAATATGGATGAAGAAAAGGGCAGCCTGATATGAACACGAACTAAAGTAAGTCTGCAACTAAATATGGTACAAGCACAACTATGCAACATGGCATGTCCTAGAGTAAACATAACACTTCTACAATCTGTATTAGCACCAAAAGGACTGCACAACACTAGAGTACAGTAGAAAATAAGATGCACGACAAAAGAAGTGCTAATTAAAGGGTGGGGGGGGGGGAGGGATTGTAATATTGTTAGGAATCAGAAGTCAAAGTGCATAAATGTTATAAAGAAAAGGAATTACATTAGAAAGAGATCCGATTATTAAATTATACCTAAAAGCTTGAAGGCCTAACCCCACAATAACCAGTTTTACATCCTCAAGATTATAGCTGTCCAAAACCTCTGGGAGAGTTTCTGTTAAGCAACAATAAAAATCAGTCTCCAATATCTGATTTCAAACATTGTTCATAAGGTACTAACACAGGTTATTAAATACCATAAACTTTATAAAATACCACAAAGTGCCAATCAGAAAGATGAAGCTTAGCCTTTCTGCACTGGAACCGCAGCATATATTATCACATGGTCCCAAGTAGGCAAAACATTTTCCAACTAGAGGTACATTACATAAAGAAAGGCCCTTACACAAGCTACCAGATATTTTACAAAACCAGAATATTAAAGGAAAGGAGAAAAAATAAAAACGAACTAGGACTGAAATAACTAAAACTAACCCCATGCACTAGGTGAAGCTTCTTCGATCAGTATTAGATACAGCTTGTTCATGGAACTTCGTAGCAATCCGATTTTTCTGCACAAAGTCAAAAGCCAACGTGTTTTAAAAAGACCCTACGAAAAGGAAAACTGCGCACAATAACTCTTCAATCGAAGCAATAGATGCAAGCATATCAGAAGATGAACGAACAAAGCTCTTACCGGTAACATTTCTATTTTAATAAACAAGATAGTAAAAGTACCTTAGCACACCACCCTTAATTATGCATTCACAAAATGTCACATCTTGACAGATCTCAGAGTAGTCAGAAGTGGCCACCTTTGTCTGAAAAAATCTTTTGACACTTTCACATAGCTCTCTTTCAGACAAAGTGTCATCTTCTTCTCTAACTGAAGAACTACATTCACCAGATGCACTCAAAACAGCTTTGCCATTGTTTTCAAAATGACTCTCCATATCTCCATTTTGGTCCTCTGAGAGAGGAACTAGCCTTCTCCTAGCCTTTCTCTTTATTTGAACATCCTCCTCACATATCTCCTCATAATCATTCCCATTACACGGTCCTGAATTCATATGTACATCAGTACATGACAGCACACCATTTTGCATGACTTCATCATCAGAACTAGATGCATACCATTCACAAGAGGTATCTGAATCAGAAGTCGTGCCCCCACTTTCTGACGAACCAATTGACAGTTGCAATTCATCAGATAAATGTCTATGGAGTAAAACATCCTCCTTATACTGAGGTGGAGGAGTTGGACCATAAGTTAAATATCTTCTTTCCAAACCCCCATCTATAGCAATAGTTCCCACAGCTAAATGTGGTCTTGCCTCGTCTTTTACTAACATGTCAGTGTCTAATGACTGATCGCCCTTTGACGAACTTCCAACTACTAATTTCTTTCCATTTTCGATGGTTATGTTAGTGTCATTTGGCTCAGCAGATGAATTCTCTGAGGTTTGATCCATCCACTCCTTAAATTCTCTTAGCCAATGCACAGACCTCTCTTTTTTCATGTACTCAGCCTTGTTTATCAAGATTGTTACTTTTGATTCACAATCACAGAGAACTGTGTTTCCATCTTTTCGTAAGTTGGCATCAACATCATTTGCTAGTAATGGATCCCGCTCCGTGACCTCTTCGTCACTTATATGCTCCTCTATGCAGGCGACTCGTGAAAACCTTTTCTGTAAACAAGGAAAACATAATATTAGCTTAATAGGTTCTTCAAATTCAAATCAAATACATAGAAATGATAAGTAGCACAAACTTGGCTAGTACGTTATATGCTAGGTCGAAACCTCACTTGCAACAGTGTAGCATTGAAGTGCAATTTATATTTTTTTTCCCTCCCTTTCCTATCATTGTTGTTGTTGTTGGGGTTAGAGCACACATTATAAATTTCTATCGTGTTCAGATTTAACAATCAGATTAAGGACCAAAACAAAAGGACATTACCCCTCAACCATAAAAGAGAGATAATTAAAAAAAAACAAATCAGTAAGATAAAGTCATACAAAAAGGACAGCTTTGTTGATACTATCGTCGGAATTCAGGGTTTGGGCAAGCTCAAGCAAAACATTACCAGTATTGTCAAAGGCAGCAAAACTATAACTCAATAGCTTTCTCTTAATTGCAATTCGTCTAGAAAAAGTTTCAACTAAAGCCAAATGAACCCTAAATTACCCAACCTACTGACCAGGCTAATTTAGACATATTACTGTCTGGTTTGACAAAAATGGTTGTTTGGTAAATATTCTTGTAGGGTAAAAAAGAATAAATTATAAACAACAATAATAATAGAACACCTTTGTAGCACTCTGACTGCTCTCATCTTCAGGATCATCTTTTGCAGGAAAATAAAATCCATAACCAGCTGGTTTTTTTTGTCTGTTTGTGAATATCACATGCATCTCCCACGTCTCTCTTGCCGTGATATTCTTTTCATCTAACTTCAACTGCAAGGAAAGGTAAGCCACAGGATGTCATCTCCAGCATTTATTCCGAAAAGCCACCAGAAAAATAATTACCTGAAAAGTTGGAATATGCTAGTGTCTTTACCAGCATATACTTGTTTTTTCTATTAATTAATATAAGTATTACATACTCCTTGTTCTGCATCAAGACATGAGATTCCTGTCTTCAATTGCACCAATACCAAAGAGATCAGAGTTATAGATTTACCAAACATGCTTGTACAGGTCAAACACGCAAGCATGAATGATATTCCTTGTCCAAAAAGAAAAGAGCATTTAACATACTAGAGTGTGATTATTACAAACTAGCAACAACAAAGCCTTTAGTCCCGAACAACTTGGGGGAGGCTACAAATGAAATCCAACTATATACCATTGTAAGATTTTTATTGTATGTAACATGCTAGAGTATGAAATTGGGTGTATTAAAAAAAGTTCAATCTAATTAGTAGGAGAACTAATTGCAACCAAATTACTTAATTCTAATAGGAATTTAAAAAATGCACAGATAATAAATATTGAAAAATTATGAGCAATTACATACTTTAACAGGGTCAGATAGAAAACTGAAGACATGAGCCCTGTACCACCGTGCATAGCAAATGGGGTTCCCTTCCAGCCAAAGGGTCTCCAGTGATGAAAGGCTGCCTAATACCTCCAGTTCTGAAAAACTGGAAATGATATTACAGGAGAGATCAAGCCCTACAAGCGACTTCATATACTCCAGTCCACGCAACAGAGAAAGTGCATTGTTTCTCAAGTTAAGTTTAACAATCCGAGATGAAACCTACATGTTTTCAATAAAAGTAAGCGAAAGGTACAATCGTTTGAAGAACTAAAGCACTGGTATTGCACGCATAATCTGGAACCATGCTTGCTGGGTTTTTTCCGTCTAGGAGGTATGTTTTTAAGATAAGAAAAGAAAATAGAAAACAAGGGCTGACAAACTTCTCTCTAGAGTTCAATTGCTTCCGCTACAAAGATTCAACCAATATTAACTGCTACTTAAAATACATTTAACAAAATAGACGACAAGAATTCAGCTCCCTGTCAAATTCTTTTTCAAACTAAAGGACACATCACCCTCACGTCACTGACAAAGTCCCACACAAAACCCTATAACCTTATTAAGTATCTTACAAGTAACTATACCTCAGTAAGCATTGTTATAGACCGAAGCTGATTGAACCCCAGATCCAAATACCGCAACTTGATACACTTCTTTAAATTGTCGACCTTCGTGAAACGGTTGCGGCTGAGATCTAGAGTTTCAACAGACGGAAGAAGTTGCAACGAGTCATCCATCAAAGCCAAATTGTTGCATGCACATGAAACAAAGGAGAGCTTCTTCCATTTTGGTGAATCCTTAATGTCAACAATTCTACTGGCAAATACATGCCGAAGAGCATCCTAAACGATAATAATTAAACAAGAAATAGTAAAATGAGTGAAAATACATAAGCCCATTTTCACGCTTATCTAGCACTGAAGTTCTTTATGTGAACATAATGTCCTTTCCACTCAGGTTTTAATGTTTTGGTCATTATCTAGTACTGAAGTTATTTAGATTTGTTACCATCTGATACCTAATGATAACAGATCACATCTGTTCAGTACAAAAGTCATCCTTGGTTGGGGATTTTAAGTACTAATAACATCGCAATACCAAATCGAACCAACTGCAACAGCTCATTTGCCTGTAACTTTGGGGTTTTTTAATCCAAAAATTTTCTTTATCAGAACTAAAGAATGCTTGGGTACATGAGGTGTATATATATAATAGACAGAAATCTTCATACAGATGAAATTTGCATTGTAAATTACGAATTGCAAGAAATAAATTGAGCCATTGAATACATATATTAGTAAAAAGAAAGGCATTACTTGTGATTTGATATGTTCATGTGTACTTGTATGTAAAGTAACTTAGTTAAAATTGTTCTGTTAAGCTAGCAAAATTAATGAAATTAATGAAAGTGTTGCCAGCAGATAATCCGAGGATTTAAGGCCATCTCTGGTAAAGCTGGGCTCATCATGAAGAATTATGTAACTACTCAAGCCAAACAAAAGTCATTATTTACTCTAGGACAACATAGTACCAGACCAGAAATTAAAAACTATATATAGGTAAAGAGGAGAAATATTTCATAAGAAATTAAGAATACGTTAGTTTTGCAATACAAAAGAGTTCTGAAAACGACAATAATAAAAGTACTCTACACATGTAAATTAAATATAAAGTAGCAAATCAAAAGCAATCCTAGCTCCAGAAAATTGACATGTTTCGAAATATAACAACTAGCATCATGTAAGATCCCGATACTAAACTCCTACTTTATAAAGATCCCCAAATTCATTCAAACCCAACATGAAACAGAATCCAAAAAATTCACTAACCGTAGAATTATGGCAAACCAGTCTCTCCAGAGTATGCCTGAGCTCAAGCAGCCCTTTAGGCTCGGCCCTCGACAAGTCGCATCCGCGCAATTCCAAGACCCGCAATCGGCTGAAAGGCACGAGAGATAGAGGCGAAGGATCCCGCTTGTTATTCCCCAAATTAGATACAATCTTCAGCGAGGTCAACAACCCCAGAATCCTCCGCAACTGCTCGAGCGCGCGGTGGTCGCCAAGGTCGGCCACGTAGGATCGGAGGTAGTCGACTGGGGCAACAGAGAGAAGCGTCTCTATCTCCTTCAACGACTCGAGCCGAGAATGGACGTAGTGGAGCCCGACTGGGTTCAATTTTAGGGTTAGGGTTCCGTCAAGGAGCTGAGCGGCATGGCGGTCGACGAACCTGACCAGGTTGTCGAGGTATCGGTCTCCGGTGTCAATTGACATGTTGGGTCTAGGGTTTTAGATTCGAGATGAATTGGATAACTAGGGTTTGGCGAGAGAGAAGGTGGGAGATGAAATTTGCCGCCATTGGCGAAGGAGAGAGAGAGAGAGAGAGGAGATGAATGAGGAAGGAAGACGGTGCGAGAGCCGAGGCGAGATGTAACGGAATAGCTATTCGGCTTGATGATTGGTATCGCCGGATGAATGTACTCCTCCAGTTTTATTTAACTTGAGAGATCGGTTATTTAGGTTTGTCGTTGTTTCTCCGTGAATGAATGCAGAGGTCTGTTTGTTCGGTTGTTAGGAAAATGGAGACCGAAGTTCTTTTTCGTGTTGTCCGTTTTACTGATACGAAACTAGAAATACTTTGGTATGAAGAAAACAAAAATTTTATTCTAATCATTGCTACCTGTGTGTAGTTTTTATTAGTATGCATCAAGGGGGGTGTTTGTTTGCGTAGTAAGGATTGTATAAGGGGTTGTATAAGTTAAGGATGCTTAAATGTTTATGTAGTATTATGTAATGGATGTTTGGTTGTGTAGTAAGGATAAGTAACTTAATGCATGCATATATTCGTGTCAAAAGACTAAAATACCCTTACATTTAAATTAATATTATGTATTAATAAGACATTGTGACCTAATTATTGTTAATTATTAATTATTAATGATAATAATAATCATTTTTATTATTATGATATATTAATAATCACTTTTAATTAAATATTATAAACATTATTAATTATTTTAACAATAAAAAATTATTATTGATTAATTATTTTTAATTATTTAATTGTTATTGTTAATAATTAATATTACTTTTTAAATATTATTAATTATTATTATTTAATTATTAATTATAATAATTAATATTTATTATTAATTACGATTTTTTAATAATTATTATTACTTATTAAATATTATTAATTATTATAAAAATTAATTATATATGATAATAATACATCATTTTTGTTATTATGAAATATTAATAATTACTTTTAATTAAATATTATAAATATTATTAATTATTTAATGATAAAAATGTATTGATTAATTAGTTTTATTATTATTATTAATTATATTTTTTAATAATTATTATTACTTATTAAATATTATTAAATATTATGATTAATTATTTCTAAGGGGTATTTTTGGAAAAAAAAATTAAAGAGAATGGTGCATAACTTATGCAACCTATTTAGATTACATAAGTTACGCACCCTTAAGGCGTCTTATGTAACGAGTGTTTGATGACTTAAGAATGCATAACTTAAGTTATGCATCATTTAAGTCACAAACAAACGCCTCCTTAACGATAAACAACAAGGTAAGTTGATATATATTAAATTATTAATATATATATATATATATTTCAAAACTACCTGACTGCACGTGGGAGCCGGGACATGTCACATTATCTATGCAAACGCACTAAATGCCACGTGGTCTCTGAGCATGTTCGAAATAGTTGCGAAACATGGGAATTGCTTTGCTCACTTTCTGTTTTGAGATTCCCTCCCATAATTACTAAAATATCATCATTTTTTTTTTCCAGTTCAGAGACAGAGAAGATGAAAGAATCAATGCGAAAGACATTTTAATCATTTAATAAAAATATGAGAGTGAATCTCAAAACATGGGAATTGCAAATTCCCCAAAACATGGCATTGACAAATTAGTGAATCTCTACGAGGTTACTCGTGGCCTAAGGACTAAGGTATACAACAACAGAATTAGTAAATTTGGTTAACAAATTAAATCTAAGCCCACTATAAGAATACAATTAATAGTATATATATATTTTTTAAAATCGACTCTCTTTTAAACTTACTCAGCCCCTGTAATTTTAAGGAATTTTATAGTTTATCCGAATTATGAGTGGATAATTTTAATCGAATTTAGAATATTTTTTGTTATTTAATATATATTTTATCTGTGGAGAAAGGAGGGCTCGGAAAATCGAGCGATACCGGGTCTTACCAATTATCTTCTCGTTATGAGTGAAAGACTTGACTTTGGTTTGGACTTCGATGTCAAACTTTCAATCCAGGGTTGGGTTAAATGCATCAATCCAAAAATTATTAGCAGAAGATTTCTTTGAAGGCGAAGCAAAGAGTTGGGTTAAAAGCTTGACATCCAGGGTTGCTAGTCTGTTAAACTAAGTTCTCTTAACAGTGCAAGTAAAATTTTTACACCGATAATGATAAAGTCAGTCCTGTCTAGCGGTGTATTATTTGAAAAAAATAAAAAAATACAAATTAACCAAAACTTTCCATAGACAATAAATTATTTCATAGCTTTAATTCTTGAGTGTCATCCAAAAGTTTCTGTTGCTACGAAGACAATTGTCAAATGCAAAATTTGCGAGCCTAAATCCTATTTTTTTCGTGCTAGTTATGATTTTTTTTAAAAAAATTTAATTGTTTTTTAAAGCACACTATGGCCCTGATTAAGATTTTTTTTTTAATAAATTTTCCGATCAAAATGAACGGATTTGATGTCATTTGGTTAAAATTTCCATATTGTTAGGCCTAATGATATATTGAGAAATAAATCCAATAAAATGAAATTTCATGTAAAAATCATTTCGATCAAAAACTAGCTATATCTAAATCAATAACAGAAATATCTCCAGCCGCTGTGAAGTTTGGAGAGGATTTAACCTATTGGAAATACTGCAGTCACCTACTAACCGTGTATGCGTAGCATGATGTATCAGTGGAGATTATAGTAAGAGGAGGAATAATATTGTACATGTCATCGGGGATTTTTTTTAGAATTTAATTTGGGGTTTATACTATGTAGTTGTAGCCCTGTGGGACCAAATTTTGCTTGGACCCACCAACGCAATGATTTAATCTGGCCCACCGTATTGTCTTAATTAGCAAGTAGCAACCTACGAGAGGGACCGAGAGGGACCTTTCTGAATAAAAATGCTAACGGGTCGGATCTAATTGGATGTTCTTGGCTTCTTGCAATGGTAACTTCATAACTGGGTAACTAGAAACTCGCACTAGTATTGCAAAGAAAAAGAAAGGCCTCTAGAGATAGGACATGATTCCTATTTTAGACAATTAAATCGGTTTCTTGGTTGAATATTATAAATGATACATAATTATTAGAATAATGACATCGATTCCTTGTCAAAGGATTGAGATTCAGATTGGAAAATACAGTGCAGATCAGACAAAAAAATTATAAAAACTTTTCTGTAGATCCAACAACGTGCCGCATGTCTAGCGCTGCGCATAATTAGGATCCGATTGGCTGATTGGGTTTACAACTTAAACGTGAGACTAGACTGGATAGTTACATTCTAGACTCCTAGTGATTTTTGTATTGAATTTTGGTTGTATTGACTGTGACAATTTATTGCTTAGTATGGAAGTAATGTACGAGCATAATGCATCCTTTAAGTGAAAAGTATTTCGGAGTGTTTGGCCTAAATATGAAAGCATACGCTTGTCTGTCTAATAACTAAATTTAGACAAATCATACTATCATGCTTGATCTATTACGTTTCCATATTACACAAATTCTCAACAAAAAGAAAAAAAAACATCGAGGTGTTAAAAGGTAAAATTATTAATTATACTAGGTAAATCAGTGGACTAATTTTTCGCCACTGAATTATTATTATTATTATAATTACAGATAATTTTGGAGAAAAACTTCTATTATGACTATCAAAACCTTAAACTTTTGAAAAAAAAATCTATTATGGATATAAATTATTTGCCACCGAATTTTAATGTTTTAAATTTTTTACTTTATCGTTAAACTTAAAACCGTGTAATTAATAGTAAACAAGTGACAACGGGGAGAATAAAGGAAAAAAAAAAAACTACAAGGAGCAATTGACCTGACAAAAATTATAATTTTTATGCAGCTACGTTGCTTACATGAATCAATATTAGTGTTATTGCTGCTGTTGTTTTATTGCAGATATAAATCATCCTAAACGAATATAGTTATTTAAAAGATTTATGTTATGCTATTTAGTAGTAACGACGCAAAAGGCATCCGAGTCAAATTGTTTCCCGTGCTTGAAAAATTAGAGAAGAATTCTAATTTAGTTGGATTTGAATGGGTCCTAGAATCCAGGCCCAAGTATTTCCGCTGGGTATAAAATATAAAGCTCACCATACTAAACTATAAACTAGATATACAGGCTGCGCATATAGGATCACGACCAGGCCGCGCAAATAGTTGTTATAAAATGTCAGCTGGCGTGTTGTTCTCTTTTCTTTGTTTTTTTTTTTTTTGTATGAAGAAAATTATGAAATCGTCAGCAGAAAGCAGTGATGGTGCAGTTCGTTCCCACCTTTTGCTTTCCTTTTATTTCCATTTTTTTTTTTCTGTTTTGGTCTATTCTGCACGCTATATTGTTTTCCAGATGGATCATGCTTGTGGTAACTGATATAAAACATTGTTGAAAATAGGCCCAAATTTGGTCCAAAATGAACGGACTTTGGGTCTGGTTATGAAGAACTCCTGTTGTTTTCAATCACAACGGCTAATAGTTTGCATCTCTTGTACTCTAAAAAATTTGAAAGAGACTTGGATCTGAAAAGCTAAAGAGTGATACCGATACGCTATTGGAACCAGAGAGCTTATGAATTTGAGAAGTTTCCTTCCGGGTTTACTCAAAAAATACAGTTGTCAGAAGTAGTAAAAAGACGGATTTTTCTTACTTTTCCAAAGAAAGAGAACTCTAATCTTGGCAGCCACTGCCAAGGGTTTCTAAGAAAAGAATTTGAGAAGTTTGTATCTTGTTATTTATATAGTGAAATGTTTTATTTTATGATCTTTCGGTAAGATAGGTCTTAGCTAAATCATTTAAAATTAACAGAATAATTTATTGGTGGAGGGGAATTTTTAACAAGATTTCAGTATTGTTCCATCACACATTTCTTTTTTCTTCTTGTGAATTTGGTAAAGTCTGAATGTATAGTTACTTAGGCTCCAATTTTCATCAATATAATTTATGATTGTTGGAATATGGTGTCACAGAAGATCATGGTTTGGATCTAATGTGACACGTGACTTGGCAAGGAAGAAATGCTAGACTTGGAGCACAAGAAACACTTGACTTGGTGTGCAAGTCATGAGTGACTTGATGTGCAAGAAATCTATTCTATTTATAGGCCTTCTCTCCTTGTATTGTAACAATCAAGTTTTACAGAAAATAATAAAAAGAGAGGTGTGCGTGTGTTGTGGACGTAGGTACATATTGTACTGAACCACGTTAAATCTTTGTGTTCTTGTGTTATTTATTTTCTTTACATGGTATCAGAGCGGTAGGTTCTGAGATCTGTGTGTTTTCTTTGTCTTGTGCGAGTTACTGCATAAGATTGAATCCTTTATCCCTGTGCGAGTTACTGCACAGTTGGATCTTCTCGACCAACTCTTATCTCACCGGAACTCCGACCAGACCTGCGATTTCGGATCAAAATTAGTCCATTTCGCACTTGTTTGTCCTATTTTACTTATCCTTTTTCTTGTGCGAGTTACTGCACAGTTGGACTTGATATCTTCCCTGCACAAGAGATTTGTGTAGATAATCTTTACTGGAGACCATGGCTCTTATTCAAAACATAAACGAATCTTGGATTATAGATTCTGGAGCAACAGATCACATGACTTACAACAAGGACGATTTGATAAGAGAATCTCACCCAAGGAAGACTGAGATTGCCAATGCGAATGGGGAAGTTTATCCAGTCACAGGGGCTGGAGATGTTAAATTTTCCTCATCTTTGACACTCTCAAATACTTTATTGGTCCCTTCTCTTTCATCAAGACTATTGTCTGTAGGTCAATTATGTGAAGAACTTAATTGTGTTGTACTCATGTATCCTAGATTTTGTCTCTTTCAGGATCTCATGACGAAGGAGATTATTGGTCGTGGTACTAAGAGGGGAGGATTGTATCATTTGGAAGACATAGCTGCCGGAAGAGCTCACTTATCAGCTGGCTCAAGTTCAAGTAGGAAGTCTTCGATTTGGATGTGGCACAGACGTCTAGGCCATCCTTCTTTCGGGTACCTAAAGAAACTTTATCCAAGTTTATTTTTTGGGTTTGAGAATGAATCTTTTGATTGTGAGGTATGTATTAAATCTAAGAGTCATCGAGCCCATTTTCTTAGAAACTTGGATAATGACAATACCACTCCTTTTGACCTGGTTCACTCTGATGTATGGGGGCCTTCCCCGGTTGAATCCCAAGTTGGTAACAGATGATTTGTGTTATTTGTTGACAATTGCACTAGAATGACTTGGATTAATGTGGTAAAACATAAACATGAGGTACCACTTGCCATCAAATCTTTCATTACCATGGTAAAGAACCAATTTGACAGGAATGTTAAGATTTTCAGAAGTGATAATGGAAGGGAATTTGTCAACAACACATTAGGGGAATTCTTTAAGACCAATGGAATTATACATGAAACAAGTTGTGTGGGCACCCCTCAACAAAATGGCATAGCGGAGCGAAAGAATAGGCAAATTCTAGAAATGACCAGGGCAATGATGCTTGAAAATAATGTACCTTATTCTTATTGGGATAATGCAGTTACATCTGCAGTTTACTTGATGAATAGGTTGCCTTCTGTGGTACTTGACTTTCAAACACCCTTGCAAGTACTTTCAAAGTACTGCTTAATTCCCTCAGTTCTTACGATTCCACCAAAAGTATTTGGTTGTATAGCCTATGTTCATATACAAAAACATCAAAGGTCAAAGTTAGACCCATGTGCTGAAAAGTGTGTGTTCATAGGTTATGGTCAACGTCAAAAGGGATATAGGTGTATGAACCCAGCATCTAGGAAAATTTATACCACAATGGATGTAACCTTTATTGAAAATGAGGGATATTTTCTGAAAGAGCAGACTCATTCTCAGGGGGAGAGTACAGTAGAGAATGAGCCTTGGTTTGATGCAATGACAGATGATGAACCTCAGTTTGGTCCGAATTCTAGTGGTTTTGGTCCGAATGGAGATACCAGTGGAGAAACTAGACCTTTGTCCGGACCGAGCTCAGAACAATTCGGTCCGAACAGGGAAGGAACAGAGGATGACACCATATATTTAGGTCCGAACTTGTTGGATTTCGGTCCGAATTCAGAATTGGTAATTGAGAATTCTCCTGATCCAGAAATAGACCCTCTTGATAATTCTGGTCCATCAGATGATGATGAAGATGAAGAAATGATACAGTCCCCTCCATCACCACATGACCATACTCCGGAGTCAGAGGTAAGTGTTTCTGAACCTGTTACTACTAACCCTGGTTACCAATTGCCTCACAGGGTTAACAGAGGCATACCTCCGAAGAGATATCGACCAGATGAAAGTGGTGAAGGCAGGTATGCAATGGCTAACTTCATGACTTTGTCTCACATGCCGGAACAAGTGAAAGAATTTGACAAGGTTCTTGCCTCAGCTCATGTTCCAAGAAACTTGAATGAAGCTCTCAGTGACCCAAAATGGGTTGAAGCAATGAAGACAGAGATGGATGCATTAGAGAAGAATGAGACTTGGGAATTGGTAAGAAGGCCTAAAGATAGAAAAGCGGTAGGTTGCAAATGGATATTTACAATCAAATATGGGCCCACTGGAGAAATTGACAGGTACAAAGCGAGGCTGGTGGCAAAGGGTTATTCTCAAACTTACGGAGTGGATTACCAAGAAACTTTTTCACCAGTAGCCAAGCTCAACACTGTCAGGATTCTGTTGTCAATTGCAGCAAACCGAGACTGGCCTCTGCATCAGTTTGATGTGAAGAATGCTTTTCTACATGGAGATATAGATGAGGAAATCTATATGGACATTCCACCAGGATATGGTTACTCAAGTGAACAACCTGTTGTGTGCAGATTGAAGAAAGCACTGTATGGTCTAAAACAGTCGCCGAGAGCTTGGTTTGGACGATTTTGCAGTGCCATGAAAAGATATGGATACACCCAGAGTGATGCAGATCATACTTTGTTCTTTTTGAAGAATAAAGAGAAGATTGTTGTCTTGATAATCTATGTTGATGACATGATAATCACAGGTGATGACTCTGAAGGAATGCGAGACTTAGAAGAAAAATTATCCAAAGAATTTGAAATGAAGAACCTTGGAGGCTTGAGGTACTTTCTTGGAATAGAGGTGGCACGAAATAAGGAAGGTATATCTCTATCTCAAAGAAAGTATGTATTGGACTTGCTAGCTGAGACAGGGATGCTAGATTGCAAACCTGTGGACACGCCATCCAAGCAGAATACGAAACTAGGAGTGCTTCCTGGTCAGGTGCCAACGAACAAAGACCAGTACCAGAGGTTGGTGGGAAGGCTTATTTACTTATCACATACTCGGCCTGATATTGCTTATGCCGTGTCTGTGGTAAGTCAGTTCATGCATGCTCCGAGTGAAGAACATATGGAAGCGGTTATGTGGATTTTGAGGTATCTCAAGGGATCCCCTGGACGAGGTATCTTCTTCAAGAAAAATGGTCATCTTCAAGTTAAGGGATATACAGACTCTGACTGGGCAGGAGATGTGACTGACAGGAAATCCACATCTGGATACTTTACCTTTGTTGGTGGTAACTTAGTCACCTGGCGAAGTAAAAAACAGAAAGTAGTAGCTCTGTCTAGTGCTGAAGCTGAATTCAGAGGAATTGCTAAGGGTGTTCAAGAATTGTTGTGGATTAAAAGGGTACTCAAAGATCTTGGTCTTTATGATGGCGAGGAAATGAAGTTGTTCTGTGACAACAAAGCAGCTATTGCTATATCTCAGAATCCTGTGCAACATGATAGGACCAAACACATTGAAGTGGATTGACATTTCATTCGACAGAATCTTGAAGAGAAAATTATTGGCATTCCTCATGTAAGAACCGAAGAACAGCTGGCTGACATACTGACGAAAGGAGTGTCCAGTAACATCTTTCATACTGCAATTAGCAAGTTGGGCATGCGAAATATCTACATGCCAACTTGAGGGGGAGTGTTGGAATATGGTGTCACAGAAGATCATGGTTTGGATCTAATGTGACACGTGACTTGGCAAGGAAGAAATGCTAGACTTGGAGCACAAGAAACACTTGACTTGGTGTGCAAGTCATGAGTGACTTGATGTGCAAGAAATCTATTCTATTTATAGGCCTTCTCTCCTTGTATTGTAACAATCAAGTTTTACAGAAAATAATAAAAAGAGAGGTGTGCGTGTGTTGTGGACGTAGGTACATATTGTACTGAACCACGTTAAATCTTTGTGTTCTTGTGTTATTTATTTTCTTTACAATGATTATTGATTGTGCAACGAAATTCCATTCTGGCGGATTTTAAGACAGTAAATTACTCAAAGAAGTGCATATATTTGGGATGGTACTTGTCTAAAAATTTTAAACAATTATAATATTTGTTAATGTTATTAAAACTAATTTAGATAACTGAGTAAAGCAAAACTAGATCATATTGATCTATATGCGTAACATCAGAATTTCTATCTAGATGCAATGCAACCTACATGTAATATTATTAAGAAGGATCATGCTCATGCCCCTCTCTGTTGATAACAACGGATTTGTAATTAATACCTAGTCATGATCACTCGAGATTTGGTTCTAAACATGCGATCACTAACCAATCATGAAAGGCAGAGCCCACAACAAGAAGCTTGGAAACAACAAAAGAAACAAAACAGTAAGTCAGTAACAAACCAAGCCCATAATATCAGAAATAAAACATACTGTGTCTGTGTGGGTGGGAAGTGGCGAAGTGCGTTGTAAGTTATAAACAGGTTTTAAGATAAATAATCCTATTCATTTCAGCCACAGAAGATCCAAACTACAGCACAACATAAGCCAAGTACTAGCCAACTGACAATGGTCCCTTCTTTGTTCTCTTTTGTGCTCATTTATTTCCGCTACATCAATAAACCATATGCAAACATTATCTCGCTTTCATGAAACAATCAAATAAAGAAATTCCATAAATCCATCAAATTAATGAAATTATAAAATAAAAGAAGAAATATTGTAGGAAAATATCATTTGCCTCGGATGCCTAAGCTGTGCAAACACATTTAATTTTGAATTGAATTGCAGAATAAGAGCTGAATGGAAATGAGTATCTTTGTCACTACTCATCTCAGCTTCAAGTCTCCCACAAGAAAATATTCTTTCTTATCCAAATCAGGAGTTTCTTTCAGCTTCCTTGATAAGCAAAATGACAAGTTCATTTTATGCTAATAGGCTACATTTTTTCAAAACTATCTTTCTCACTAATGCATTTTCCATAATGCAATATAATAGCACGGATTCAGAGCCAATGTTTATTAGGTTGTGACTTGTGAGTTATGATTCCCTAATTTGGAATAGGAAAAAAGAAAAGCAACATTGCTAAGTTAATTAGTTCTAATTAAACAGTAAACCTCTAATTAACTCGAGACAGTAAAGCAACGCAATGACAAATACAAATTTTGAAGGTGTCTGATTTCGTGCACATTAGTGTCAGACTATCTGGCGATTTATATCTTTTTTGTTTTTGGCAATGGCGATTTATATCCACGACCACGACATATGACGATTTATATCTTTTTTGTTTTTTGGCAATGGCGATTTATATCCACGACCACGACATATGAAGATCCAGACTCATTCACAAATCACAATAGAGGCACGGGCAATTAATGTGGTCCATTCCTTCCATTTTTTTTCCTTTTTGTTTGGATTATATCCTTTCTTTCTTCTTATTTTTGTATATTTCAATGCAGCCATATTAAGATTTGTTGAAAACATTATCTCCCACTCTGGATAAACATAAGAACCCTAAGAGCCATAAAAACACAACCACGCAATGGAAGATATGTATGTGACGTACTGTACACAGAATCTATAAATTAAAAAAAACATAAATTAAATCTTGCACAAAACAGATGTTATCTATGAAATCTGCATTTGTAACTGCATTATTATTCGCAAATATGACAAAACAAATTTATAATTAATAAATAAGAGCGCAAACTTTCAATTTATTTAAGACAAACCACGCATTTATCTTGATAAAATAACTCTTATGTTATGTTTTTTTTTTTCTCACTTAAAAAGGTAAGTATGCAAGGAGCAAGGTGCAATATAATTCTATTCTAAATCCATATATATAATATTTGTTTTTAATTACCACATGATTAACCGTATAGTTTAGCATATAAAAAAAAACTAATGCACAAAAATTGCATTGCTGAAAACAATTTTTTTTGTAGAAAATTCTCAATTTTTTTTTTGAAAAAAATTCTATTCCATAAGAAGCTTATATATTTTCATTGAGGCCACAAAATAGCCACCTTTTTTTGCCTATCTTAACTTATACTTTTTTTTTTCAATTTTGTATAAATAGTCTAATATTTTGTATACATATGATCTTTTATAAATTTTTAAAAATACATAAAGACTTGTTATAAAATTTTTTTTAATTTTAAACTCTTATTTGTCAGTAAATATCTGTCGATTTTTTTTTTTTTGTTGTATCCATATTGTTGTCATTTAGATGTAATTTGACGATCAACTTCATTTAATATTTTAACATTACCTGCTTTGTGTCAATTATGTCTACATCCCTAACTTATAAACAATAGAGCTACCCAGGAAAACTTCAAACTAAGAGTACTTTTTAGATTAATTCATACTTCAAACTATCAAAGGGATATACACGTAATATTATTCTGTTGTGGCAAAGCTCCACGTGCGGAAAAATCATGAAGTTTCAATCAAGTAGTTAAAAATTTTGGCACCACTTATGGAGATTGATTTTCTTCTTGTGCATGCAACTTGACGATTTTTGAGTACCACATAAGAAACCTAGACAAACTCCAAAACCAATCCAGGCTTGAAATTCAAGTGTTCGGTACTGCCAGTAGGTGCAGTTTCTTAATAAGAAAAAAAAATTAATAAAAAAAAATAGAATTATAACCTTTTGACCTGTAAATGGACACTAGCCAGAAAAATATTATCACCATCATCACCACCACAATAAAAAGCTTCCATAAATAATTATGCTCAATCTGAAGTTCGATAGTTGCCGTTATCTGATAGGTTAATGAAAGATTGCAAATTTATGCTTGTTAGTGCACATACACCCCCACAAAAGTATTTGTATGTTTATAAGTTTGTATAATTGTATTCTAGTATTCGACAATTAATGCAACTCGATCTTAACCCCAACATCTGACATGCGAAAAGTGCAAATCAAAGTATATATGGTTGATAATTTTTCAGCAAATAAACAACGAAATTTCAAATCTCATCCCCACAATAATATATAGGTTACTTCTAACTTTTATCAATTAATCTCAAACCATTTATTTGATATTTTGAAAAAACATATTCATACTTTAAAAATTACTACTTTAGTTCGGTTGCCATCATTTAGATTTCAGAGAGATAATACCGAATATGAGTTAATAAAAAATTAATCGCTCGGTTAATTAAAACTTAAATGTTAATTTTTTTTTATGTAAAATGTACAAATATTAAACTAGTCTACGACACCCATTAATTTTTTTTTCCCTTTTTTTCATTTGTCGGTAGAAGTCCTTAGTCACTATGAGTCTATGACACACATGTCAGGGAAATATCAGAGGGTGTGGGGTGTCCACATCAGCACTAACTAAAAACCTGATTGCTTGAGATAAAGGGTTGGGAAAGGGAGGCGTGCGTGACGAGGAAAAGCCGGCGATGGTTTTGCAAGGTTAACTAACCAACAACCCATGATATACGGCCACTGTGGCGTGAAAGTAACTGGGTCCAGGACCTATACCAATTTCTTAATTTGAAATTTTAAAGTTGGAAAATGTCAACTAGTGAGTTTGCAACTAAACCTTTTTCACTCTGTTTCTTCCTTTCACTCTTTTGTTGACACTTGACACCCTCCCATCTAGTGCTTGGGTCAAAAGGTAATTAGTGGCACTACCCAGTACCCATTAAGAAAATAAATATCTATGCTTCCTGTCTTCACTTTACACGTTTTTCTTTCTAAAGTCCAATGGCGTTATTTCAGGTTGTCAATAGTCTCCTTTTAGTTTCGAGTTTAACTACTCCGTTGAATATTAACATATTTTATATATGAAGTTTAACTAAAAATTTCAATCTAAAATTGCTATATTGAATAGTTAAGCAAGCTTAGAAATGTTTAATTCCAAATAGCAACGGTGAAAATCCTTGAAGAAGATAGTTATGCATGTCCAAATATATTTAATTGTCTACTTGTCTACGCTTCCAATTAAAATCACTTTGCTTTCACGCGAGATTTAATTTTATTAGAAATTATTTTTTTATCAAAATAAACAGATTGAATTTCAATTGATCTGAATTTCTAAAATCTTGAAAAAACAATCCTAATCGAATGAAATTAAATAAAATCCTGATGAAAACCATTTTGATCAAAGCTTAGAATTCCAAAGATGTAATGTGAAACTTACATTGATAACGGACTTAAGTGTAGTTTTGGCATGTCGGGATTAGTGGGTTTAGTGGGGTTAGTTGGTCTACCTCGAAAATCCCATCCCTTCATTATTCTACCTCGAAACCCATCTCCTCTCCATGCATGGTGAATCTAAATTTTCTATTTAAAATCTACTTGAATTTTTGGATTTCTCATACAAATTCACTATATTTTTATAATTTAACTTTACTGTTTGACTAATAGTTATTTTTCGTCTAAATATGCACCAAGGTCATTTCCTAGGGAAAAAAAGAAGCCAAATTAGAATTGTTTCTTTATGAGAAATTAATAAACTGAAATTTTAGCATATATAATTCTTTGCAAAAATTAATTATTTGTCAGAATAAATGAGTCATGAAGGGACTATTCTTTATTGGTTCATGGAAGGAGCACAGATGTGGGAGCAACGTGTGTATATATGTATATATTGCTTTCAATAATTCTTTACTATACATGGGAGCATAGATGTGGCACTAAAATTCAAATATTTTTTTGCAGACGAGAAATCATTATTTAAAGTTTAATATTGTTAGCGCTATAAGAAACCAAAATTGTAGTGGCATAAATCAAATTTTCAGTCATAATATGACATAAAAACAATATTTAGTAATTTCTAGTGCTATAAATTTACTTTTTAATGTTTTGTAGTGGTATTAAATTAATCACTCTATTTGCGATGGCATAAAATTAATTTTATTGTTTTTGTCGTTGTGTAAATATAACTAGGGGAATAGTAGATCGAGCTTCGCTCGAAATTTGACATATTAATATAAATTTGAAATATTATTATTTAATAATGGTTGATTATGAATATATTGTAATGCTTGCAACACAAAAAAGAGACGGAGGGAGGATGAAAATGAAAATAGGAAGGGGTCACAAAAATGAAAAATAAAACAATGCTTTGCCAAATTATTGAATGTTGGTGAAACGTGTCAGTTTTTTGAGCAATAATACCCGACGCACAAATGGTTACAAAATATCACGTTACAGAAATTGGAAAAATTATAATTTCACAATACTTGGAATGTCGAACAACATTTAACTAAATAATTCCGACACCCACACATCTTTATTTATATTTTTGATTAGTCACTTAGTAATAACATATCTAGAATTTGCACTGTCATAAACTAAAATGCCCCTTACTTTTCTTATTACTTGCATTAATTTATGAATTGGTTCAAATGCAATAAGAGTATCCTACTTAATTTAGCCTAGATTACTACAGGGCGCATGTGGTCTGGATTCAAATCCATCTATGTTTTTGTCCATTTTTAAATTCAGATAGTGTGATTAGCGGCCACAGAAGCATTCTTTTCCTAACTTACTTAGGCCAGGGAAAGAAAATCAAATAACTTTCCTTTGATTATATAGTAGTTAAATTTTGTTCCTAATTTGTAGGAGAAAAATACTCATCATATATCCTATATAGATTGGAAGTAAAATTACTCTTATATCCTTATTAATTAATTTTAAGAAACATTATAAGTACATATTAGTTATACGATATGTTTATTAGTTGGGGTCCAACAAAAGATTGGTGCATTAAAGCACTTCTTTAAAAAAGTGTATATAAGTAACAAATTAACAACTTGCAATACTGGACAACATAGATGTGATGATAATGAATCATTTGTAGGGACATGCATGCAAAATGTATTTAATTTTATACGATAAATAAACTAACGCCTACTTGGCGTTATGGCACTTGCGCAGACAACACAAGCTTGCGATTCCAGTGATAAACTGATAATACTAAAATCTGGACCAACCATGCTTCCAGAGAATTTTTGTTAAATGTTTGGGATAGAAATAAAAAAATTTTCTTCAAGAGCAGTGCGTAATATTTCTGCGCCGCAAACATATATCCCCTAATGTAACAGCTCACTTGACGTCCCTTCTCTGCTGCATTGAGCATAATATAAAATTTTCCAAAATATTTTTATTACAATCATTTATTTCAGGTGATATAATAAAATTATTGTTCTTTCAAACCTTCCTTTAAATTTTTTAACAAAATACTTTTATGGGTTTCATGAACATCTATTACTCTTCTAATTCTCTCTCTTTTCCATTCCCTTCAAAATATTAGTGAAGGATATATTTCTTGCGATGCCATACACCCGCTACATGTATATACTGCATCGGTCCTGCACTGAACGCGGTATCCAGTATCCTCATAGATATCCTGTTGGATGCGATCAGAGCCGTTCAGTATAAAACGAACGGTTACCGTGTGACTGAGAACGCCGACTACAATATCCCGTCTTTCCGGAGAGATGCCGAAGCCCATGCGAAACCCATGAGGCCACGAACCACAAACCAATGGCAATATCGTAAAAATTACAAACACAAAGTGACTTCTCGTAAATTCTACAGCAAGTGAACTAATGACAAACGCTCCTCTATAAAAGCGCCACTGCCATTTTCGATTCTCCCCTCATTCCCAACCAAATAGTAAATAAAATAACAAAAGTAGAAGCACCAACAATGGCTTCCACTGCTCTCTTCTTCTCCATCCTAACTTCTCTCCTCTTCACTTCCTCCATGGCTATAACTTCATCCGACCAGAACCCAACATCATACATCCGCTCTTCATGCTCGCGCACTCTTTACCCTGGCCTCTGTTGCGCATCTCTCTGCCCCTTCGCAGCTCGGGTCGGGAGCGACCCGGTGCTTCTCGCCCGATTCGCCATGAACGTGACAATCTCGCGTTTGAAGCCTCTCTCCGTCAAAATCTCTTCTCTCCGTCGCCGTGCCTCTCTCGGCCCTTCCTCTGGAGGAGTAGTAACATCGGCGATGAAGGACTGTGGCGGGTTGATAAACGACGCGACAGATCTAGTGAAGAAGTCAGAGAAGGAGTTGACTGGACTGGAGGGGATGGTTGGTTCTGAGGTGACATGGCGCATTGCGAATGCTCAGACATGGCTTAGCGCCGCCATCACGGATGAGGGAACATGTACGGACGAATTTGGGAATGGCGCTGGAGAGGAGGTTGAACAGGTGGGGAAGAAGGTGAAGAGAGCGGAACAACTTACTAGCAATGCTCTGGCGCTAGTGAATTGCCTTGTGAATTCATAGTAGAAGATAAGAGATGTGATGAGATTAGGGGGAGGGAAGGGGTGATCCAATCCTGGCCGTTGGAAGGAGCAAGGTGTTGTGTACATTCATCCTTTCTAAGGACTGAAACAGAAGAAAGATGATATGCTTAGTATGGTTTTTCTTTTTCTATTTTTTTTTTTTTTTTTTTTTTTTTTTTTTTTTTAAAGTTACTGGTTAAGTTGTTACGATACTTCATAGAATTTTTATCGGTCACATAAAAAAAAAAAAAAAAAAACTTAGTTGGTTAATGGCTTATGAGGAAATTTTGAGGGGGAAAAAAACCAAATCAAACGAAAGGTTGTACGAAGGTAAATATGATTGTTTTATAATTTTTAAATTGATTTAGGTTGGTCCGGTCCATCATACGTTTTAATAATACAATATCATTGGAATAAAAAGACAAAAATAAAGGAAAACAAGACAAAATGGACATAAATTTTTAATATATAATATGGATCATAGATGCCGGAGCATTTTCCATGAGAAGGAAAACAAAAAAGCTCCTATCATTCTTTGTGGATTTCTTTGGATTGTAGCCTTGCTAATTATTTCTTAAATACCACATTTTAATTTTGTTTTAAAGATATTTTGATACTTACCAGATTTAATCTATCATTAGTCTTCGTAATTAAGAAAAATCTAGATAAGATCAACATTATAATGATATTTGTATGCGAATGCTACTTTTCGTTAATTATGATGACAAACCTTTGATGCTTGCAGCAGCTTAATTTACTATTATTGATAACAATCTGAATATCCTTTATTTGTACTAATGCATTATATCCATGCTGCTTGTAGTGCTGAAATAATGTTCCTAAACATAACAGATTATAAAAGTGGGACTAATTTGGTTCACATGGAAAACTTTGAGGAGCTAATTGATACTTTCGAAAGGTTTAAGAATCACAATGAATGATGATTGGTTCTTAGTTTCTGCTGTCATTATACTGATGTTATTATCATCATTTATATTGTTTGTACGTAATATATTCTCATAGATTTTTAGGCTGTATTTAGGAAAGAGGGAAATATTCATGAAAAACTATTAAAATTTGTAGATAAGACCGTTCAATTTTTTTTTGTAATCCAATGTGTTTTGGCACAAATCATATATAGAGAGTGGATTCAATCAATTGCGTTTGACCAGACTCTCAATTAAATTCCGTTAGGTTTGAATTTGAAAAGTTTAAATGACAGAAATCAAATTGTTTAATTCGATCTTTATATTTTATATCCTTGCAGATTAAATATTATATATATTATTATTATTTTTTAGAATTTTAGAAAATTCTCAAACTAGTAAGTTTTTGGAGTCTAAAAAAAACAACAGTTTTTCAAAAATACAAAAAAAGTATATAGTTTAAAAAATTGGCTTGCAAAGAGATTTCAATATGGAGATTATAGAGATTATATTGAACGGTTTTGATCTCTATTTAAACTTTTAAAATTGACATATGACTGAATTTAATTGGGAGTCCGGTCAAAAGAATTTGACCGGTTAAACGCTAAATTAAGACTTGTTATAATACAACATAATAACATATAAACCACACGAGAATCTCATAGAGGTTTTTAAGAGTTATACTACTGCGAGGATTTCTTTGCACTTTTGAAACATAAACACATTTGTCTATTTTTATATATATTTTTTTATGTTGAGAGAAGCATGGCAATATATATAGAAGCCGCTCAATCAGAAAAATTAAGAATAGAAAATTACAGTTTTTTTTTTTTTTTTTACTTTTTATCTTTTCGTCAAATAAATAAATTAAGCTTTTAGCAAGCTGCTAAACTTACAAAAAAATAATAAACAAAATAAACAAAATGTATAAAACAAAATAGGGATTAACCAGCCTAGAAATCTAACAAATTAAAGAAAAAAATCGGGAGCAGGAGTACTTGGCTGAAAGGTAAATAAGCCGTGCATGGTTCGACAATAATGGCCTCAGAAATAAGAATAGAATAATATAGTTGGACGAACAAAAAAATGAATAATGTAAAATATATGGGATGACGCCAAAATATTGGCTTCTCACCTTTAGGACAAATTAATTAATATTCTTCTTCAAATTTATATTGATGCAGTATGCTCATCATTAGTTTTTAATAATAAAAAAAATCGTTTCAGTACATGCATGTACCTTGTTTGGGAGATAGCAGCTTGCTAGTCAGCTATGGGTTCGTCAGGTTGAGACTAAACAAATAACCAATTGGGTCGGATGAACTGCGCGCCACCCTGTTATCGTTGATTCCGATCTGAAAAATCAGATATTGAATTAGATTAATCTGATACGCAAGTGGGTGGTGTCATTAGATGGTAAGACAGTACGGTCTGTATCAGTGTTATAAAAAAATAGTCGACTATACTGATTAGCCATGAATGGTCTCTGTATCAGTGTTGTAATTAAGACAGTATTTAGTCTAACTGGCATCGATAGTGCATCCGATGGTTCTATTAACTGGCGGTATTTATTAACTGGCGTCAATTCCAATTATACATTCTTTAAGATCGATTAGTCCGTGCGGAAAAATTATAAAATTCTAGTTGTTAAGTAGATTATAAATTGTATTAAACTATTAATAATCGAGTTTCATAATGATACTATCCTTAACGTAAATTAGACTAGCTTTTGCCCATTGTTATTATAATTTTATTAGAAATTCCTGTCTTCTTGAGTCTTGACAAATATGTATTATCTAAGTAATTACTTATTTTATATAAAATTATATGAATGTTTTGTCTATAAATTAATTCTATTTGATAGGCCGTATAACGTTTGTCAGTTAACGACATCTTATTCATCTGCTGAGCATATTATTCATTTCTTGCTATACTAAGTCCACAATGGCACTGCCAGTCTGCCATACATGACCATGAGTACATATAACGAAACTCAATTATTTGTGCTAAGATTTGTACACCTAATTAGAAGCTAAATTCAGTTTGCTATTTGAATATTAAATATTCCTCGTTACGTGTTAACAACCTTCAGCAATGATGGCGGTTCATCTCATGCTTGGGCGAATTAGAAATTCGAAGCCACCAATCTGAATAAATATCAGAACTTCTCTATTTACCAGACTAAAATCTTGACATGCACACTCACTGGTGTTTATTATAGTACATATTTCTAATTTCTAACTGGTCAAACTGAACTAATATTTATTTTATCAGAAAATTTCACTTTATCATGGGTGCGTCCGCTTAAAATAATTAATTTTCTTATGATCATGGGCTTCATGGGCTTGGGTCTCCAGCCTGGGAGCCTCCCAAAATTGTCAACTAGGCCTGCAATATGCTGTATGCTGTGCATCGGCATGCTAATTCAAAACATATATATCGGTCCTTAAAATTTTTTTTTTTGACTTAAAATAAGGGTAAAGCCCTTGTCTTAATAATATCGGTCTTTAATATTCCTCAATATTAGATTTTATATACTAAAACATTTTTGTATAATTCTAAAGTAAATATTTTTATTTTTGTACAAATTTTATACTTTGTACATTGATTTTTTATTTTATTTTATTATTATTATTATTATTATTATTTATTATTATTATTTTATTTTTTTTTTTTTGGGGGGGGGGGGGTCACACTTGCCTGTATTTTATTGTATATTATTCGATTAAGATTATACAACTCAAACCAAAAACCCAAACCCGTATATTAGTTGCCTTGGAAAGCTGATTAAGGTTGGTTTGTCTTGCTAGATTGATAGAAACGGCTCACTGTTGTATCAAACAGTAGCCACTGTTAGAGATACGCAAACGCATATCATGGGGGCTGGATATACATCTGTACCTGACGTGAGATGTTGATGTTTCGTTATTTTTCCAAACTTATCCTATTTTGAATCGTTATTTTACCAAACCTTTGCTATTTTGAAATACTGACTAGAAAAGTATTGGACAAGCACAAGTCATCTCATTATTTATTGTTTTTAACAGTTTATTAACATATTCAATATGCACCAGTACTGCAGTACACTCAGCTGAATAAAATATTACAACAATTTGCATCTTTTTAAGGAAGCGTAATGTAATATATTAATCAGTGTATACTGCATAAAACCTTGAAACCGCACGAATTTGGAGTGTGCTTTTTGTGGAGAAAACGCAAAAGTTTGAAATATTTTATTGGACAATTTGGAGTGTGCTTAACTCGGATTACCGTCTATCTAAAAATATTTATTATTTGAATAGTAGTGGATAACTGTTCCGAATAGTCGTCTAGCTAGATCTTGATCTAGTGTCAAAGAACAACACACCTTCAGTGAAAATTGCATGTTCGAAATCCGTCTAAAGATTCTTTATGACATATAATTTCAAAATGAGTTGGAGGACTTGATACTATTTGTCTTAAAAAAAAACTCAATTCATGAATCATGATGCAAATATATATTTTCATTACTTCAAAATCACCTGAGAGTTCGGCTCTACCGCAATTATTGGAGATCGAGTCTTTTTTTTTTTTAAATTTATCTTATGCCAGTTCAATATGCAACGTAAAGCCAAAAATCAAGATGATGGCGAGTAAAGGAACCATCAACGGATGAACCATATAAAAGATAAATGATGGGGTAAAGGATATATAAATTTCCTTTTGTTGAAATTGTTTGCACGCAACTCTTAGCTTTTTTGTAGTATTGAATTTAGTCGACAACTCGTAGATATACTTTTTATCAGAATTAAAATTTATATAGTGCATGGTGATCATGCATATATAATTCTGAATAGAGTATTATGTAGCCGTTAATAAATTATTAACATGCACATGTAATCCTGAAATTAATGTCCAAGACACCTTTTTTCATCTGTTTGTTTGGAGGTTTGTGGGGCAATATTTTATTACATCAAGTTGCCAAACAAGCAATATAGTTGGTGTGCTGCAACTGGTTATACAGGAGGCAATCTATTTCATTGAGAAATTAAAGCAAATAGCTAGCACATATAGTATCAACTATATATGCTTGGTTAGTAAATACTAAATAGTAAACTCACCCATCTTTCATGAACGCAATAACTTGTGCATCAAATTTGGTGGGCTTTTAGACTTTCGTGTGAGAGTTTTGGCAAATGAAGTAACATTTTGTCTGGTTGCTCATTATTTATTTAAAAAAAAATTAACTAGCTAATAGCACAAGAAATTGATTATTATATTGACAAAATATTATAAAAAAACTTGCATGGAAATTTTTCATCTCTCAAACAATATGTTTATTCCTTTTTATTTTTTCTAAACTAAGATCATTTTAGGAAAGTAGAGTCGAACATGTTGATATGTTCAAAACGAGGGTTTAAAAATCTTCATCATGTTTTTAGTTTTAAATAATTAATAACAAAAATTTAATAGTCAAATGAAAAAAAAATTAAACAATAGTAGTGATACATATTACTTTCTTAATTTTCTTTACACATAAAAATTGACTTAATTCGACTCTTGTTTGGTGGGAGTCAATAACTTGGAAAATAAATTTTTGATAATTATCCACATCAATAAATTGCCAATTTTAAACAAATTTGAAATAACATTATTAATTAAATCATATCTATATATTTATTTTGATACATGAAATTTATTACTAAATATTTATTAAAGGAAATAAAATAATAAAAAAAATTGAACCTCTGTGCACAATTGTCCTTATTCTCAATCGCTTCGGACCTTACTGAAATGTTTTAGATAAAATTCATTTGAACTCCAACTAGTGCCTCCAAGCACCTCTCGCCTCTCGGAAGTCGAATTTGTTTCGGTGATGTCACTAACAGTTATGCTAAACGTCATATTAAATGGAGTAACAATCAATTAGTACTTGTTTATGCAGTTATGTCGATTGCACAAGATCCATTGGACGTTTGGATCAGAATCTAAATTTGAATTTGAAAATATATTAATATTACTTAACAACATTTTGTTTCCTCTCTCCTAAGATCAAGGGCACAACAATGACACGTTTAGTGGTGACTATATGGGGAAAAAAAAAAATCTATATTTCGATAAATTTATTTAAAAGAAATCATTAACAGATTTCCAAGGTTTGTCATCAGAATCAGACATCACAAATTCTTATAATAACTCTTTATATTTTATAAAAAGAAGTGCTTATTCTTTCAACCATCCTAGCTAGCATATTATGAGAGTTAAAAGACTTAAAGGCGTGTTTGATAATCCAGTCGATGGTACCCGCTTCATGGGCCCATAGTTACAGTCTAATAAATTTGGCATTCAGGAGAGGTGCCCATGTTTTCTGCGTCACTAACTGGCATGTTAATGTAGCGGCTCAAACTTCTATTTGGAAGTGGGAGGAATAAGAGCAAGAACTGGGTTTAGAATAAGAACAAGCTATTTTTTTGGTTCCCTCTAGAATAGCTTATTCTTAGTCCAAATTAGCTCTTTTTTGTTCCAACAAAATCTTGGAACTAGAATAAGAAAAAGCCTTGTTCTAGTTCTTACTCTTATTCCTCCCGCTCCAAAGAGATACCAAATAATAATTGGGAAAATATGTATTAGTACTAATCTTTCTTTATTTTTTTAACTTTTTTTAAATGCACAGCAGTGAATACAAAATCCACAAATTAAGTTGATGCCAATATCGTTACTATAAGTCTATAACAAACACACTGTTACGTTGAAGGCAAATTTGTCAACAAACGCCACTCTATTTAAGCGCCACCAATTAGCTCCCACTCCATAATCCCAACCATATAACAAACAAAGAAAAATCAATAACAGATCGAAGTACGAAAATGGTTTCAATTTCTCTTTCCTTGTCTCTACTCCTTGTCTCCTGGTCCATGGCAACAGCATCAACAGACCAGGTCTCAACATCATTCATTCGCACATCTTGCTCGCGCACACTCTACCCCGATCTCTGCTACTCCTCCCTCTCACCATACGCATCTCAGGTCGGTCACGACCTGGTCCTGCTCGCTCGGTTCGCAATGAACGTGACCGTCGGGTCTCTGAAACCTGTCTCCTCATATATTGCCTCAGCTCTTCGCCGCACTCCCTCCTCGTCCAGTGATCAGGAGGTGGCAGCACTGAAAGATTGCAGCGAACTGATTAGTGATGCCACGGATCAGGTGAAGAAGTCGGAGAAGGAGGTGACTGGGCTCGAGGGGCTGGTAGGGCCCCAAGTGACTTGGCGTATTGGGAATGCTCAAACATGGTTGAGTGCCGCCATCACAGATGAGACCACGTGTACGGACGGATTTGGGGATGGGAGCGGTGGTGCTGGGGAGGATGTTGAAATGGAGGTGCGACAGAAGGTTAAGAAAGCAAAGCAGCTCAGTAGCATTTCTCTGGCGCTTGTTAATGGCCTTGTGAATCATAGGTAGAGATCAGAGGTATTGCAGGGATGAAGATTGAATCCTGGCCGTTGGTAAAAATATCATGGTTGTATGTTTCTTTCTTTTACGTTTGATCATTTTGTTGTACAAGGAAAAGTGTTATCAAAGTTTCGCTTACAGTCATATTGTTAGTGTGTATGATCCTCGGAAAAAAGGAAGAAAACTATAGGATATTAGTGAATTTGTAGTATTTATGCTAAAGATTGGTAAGAAAAAGACAGGCGTTGTACACAAATAAAACATATTAGTCTTTTGAATTAGTTTGTTATTATCATTATTAGTGTTGTTATTGTTGTTCTTGTAATTTTTTAATTTGTGAATTATGTAAGTTAATCATACCTAAATTAAATTTCTATTAAACCAAGAAAAAGAGCAGAAATTTAAGGAAAAAAAAAATTTCTTTCATATTTTTTAAAATTGCTTTAGACTAACCTTTATAAAGTACAATTTAAAGCATATATATATTTAATGAATGATCACGTCTAACCTAGCTAGATATGATCTCATATATTAAAATCAAATAGAGCTGTTTTACCCAGCTAGCCACTTGGCCATTAAATTTGAGAGGAGTTGAAAACACTCAAAAGTCAGAAGTACGTAATAAATTAAATAACGCATGTATCTTCAGTCTTCAGATTGATCAGTACGCGGACTTGCTGCTTCTCTAATCACTGAAGATCGAAAATGTACTAGTAAAAAATAAATTACAGTACAAGTATAATATCGAACTTATTTTACCAGAAACATTACCTAATGAAGAAGCATATAAAATCTCATTCCGAAGAAAGGGTACAAATTAACGAACAGAGATCATGTACATTAAGGAACAAATTAATGAAAAACTTTTTTTTTTACTACCTTCGGACCATCTTTGAAAGTTAGAATAAAGGATGAAAAATAATTAACATAGTAAATTGTATTCTTTTTATAATATTTTAATATGGATATTAATTGGATGGAATGTTCGGTTTTGGAGAAATATGATTTTGGGCGTTAGTTTTGGTCGTAATAATAACGTTAGTACATTAACAATGCTAATCTAACAATTTAATTATTATATATATTATTAATATATGGTATGAACTAACATTTAAAATTAATATGCAACAGTTTATTGGGGACATCAAATGTCAGCAGAGTTCGGCTCCACAATTATTGGAGATCGGTCATTTTTTTTAAAATATATATATAAATCCAGATTTGAGCTGATAGCGAATCGAGTAGCAGTTAAGTAACCATCAATTATTTAGGAAAAAAATATTAAAAGTGAGACAAAGGTTAACATTATTCCTAATTTGATATTAGTGCAAGTAACTCGTTCAATGTTTTTTTTTTGAAATTTTGGATGTCTTGGCTGATGGACCCAATTTTGTTTTAATATGAATTTAAGCAGTGCATGATGGTCATGCATCTGAAGATTCTCAGGTGGTTTAATAAACTATTAGCATGCACATGATTAAGATATGTCCCAATAATACTTGCACCACTTGCTGCGACAGCGAAGTTATCGGAGCTTTTACTTATATTTATAAAAAATAATCCTATGCTTGTACGTCAAATCGTCAATGAGGATTTATTTGCTTTATTTTATGCCATTACAGCTTTTCTCTTCTGTTTGTCTGGATTTTTATCATGCTATGTTTTATTATGCTTTGTTGCCAAACAAGCAGTCTGATTGGAGTGATGAGCTGCCGGTATATAATTTAGTAGTTAACTATCGTTGGTTAGTGAACCTGGATATCTTTCAGAATCCAGTAACTAGTAAATAAAAATTCATTGGCTTTGAGAAAGGGAGTCTTGACTGAATGAACTAATGTGCAACTAAACAATTTAGTAGAACAATTAACACAAGCGCAGGGGACAATCGTTGACCATATCTGGTTTTGAAACTTTCATGCTTGAATTTGATAATAGGATTAGTGTGGCTTTCCATTTTGCATTTCCAGAAATCAAGCTCATTAAAATTGTTAGTTTTTCTTGTTTTGACAGGAATCTTAGCACTCAATAGTTTTCCAACCTCATGATTGGAAATTAGGAATCGCTCAGTAGCCCCCAAATTAGAAGCAAATTCTTCCAGAAGACGAGGAAAGCACTGCTGTTGCTGCACTTTTTAATCGGTGACGTCTGATAATTGACTATAGGGAGAGAGAAATAAATTTGAATTTGAGGGGCTGGTACCATCTGGTACCAAGTATCTGACGTTTCTATCTTTTTGCATCTTTTTATCTCTATTCTGGCCTTCTAATTTATTTTTTTCATCGAATATTTATCTGTTTTGTGATTAACGGGAGCCATGACTCTGCATTTTGTTTCAATATACAAAGAAAAAGAGAGAAAAATACCATCATTACCTCTCAAGTGGTATCGATTTGTTGAAAACTGCTAACCAATTTATCTTAATTTAAAGTCACTCATATTTAATTTTATTATGGCTCTGATCTGGATCAGTTTTGCAAATTTTACTATTATGAATTCTGGCAGTGCATTTGTTGTCTTCCAAGTTCCAACCGTACAGGATATTTGGCTTCAGTAAGAAATTCTGTGCTTCTACGGTCTGATGATTGAAGGGTAAATAACTAGATACAAAATTTAACTAACAAAAATTAGCCTAAATTTATTTAACTGAATACTTAAAAGGAAAAAAAAAGAACTTAACCCTGGCACTTTTGCTACTTCCGTCGTCTAATGCACCTCTGATCAGCCTTTTGCTCTTCGTTCTATCATCGGTTGTCATGCATGTACAAATAGATGCTCTTTGGTCACCATAAATCATTGTGATGTGTAGTTTGTGAAAAAGTTAATCTCGTTTTACCACTCTTTAAACGCTTTTTAACACTTCTCTCCTCTTATTCTGAAAAATTTTTACTAGGAAAAAAAGATATATATAGCTAGTTTTCCTATGTAACAAGTTAGCTAATCAAAAAGAAAAAAAATGTCTGTATGGAGTTCGGAATGTAAAAATTTGTCTTTGGCATTCCTTGCTTGTCCCTTTGTGATATTGAAGTTGAACAGATGTATTATAGCTGACGAAATGCTTTCCTACAGTCTCGCTTATACACTTTCGTATATCCTTGTGTGCAACATTTAATGATCAATTTTTATTTATCACATTATAATCAGAGTTCCTTAGTTGTTTACTATATGCAAATTTTATGTTCAGAAGACGGATCATACCTTACTTGGATACAAATTAGTCCGTCTATAGTTCCCTAATCCGCTTCCTTGAATGAGTGCGCTGACTGTCATGTTCAATTTTGATTTATTAAGCAACAATCTTCTTTACTGTTTTACGTATCTTATATACACACCATGGATAATGTCTCGACGATGGTAGAGGTATAAAAGTTTTTAGATATACTAGATAGCGGCTATCTAGAGGAAGGTAGAGGTATAAAAGTTGGCACGTTGCAATTAGCAGTGCTAAACTGTAGTGCTAGAGCAGTCCTCGAAATAATCTGACCTACGTTGCTCTGTTGTAAGAATATTGTGATTTTGTAATAGAGAAGCATATAGTTGATCAGGCAGTTTTTGATAAAAAAAAAGCCGTTTAAAAAACTGGTAATAAAAATCTATGAGATTTGTTAATTGTGATTTTCATATAGTTATCACCTTGTGGTCTTCGTTTTTTTCACACTTCAGGTCATGATCAATAAAATTACACCAGAAGCAGCATTTCAGTAAAAGGGACAGCTATTGGGGGGAAAGTAACAACTAAATATTGTGGATAAAACAAATATACGTAGTGAAGTTGTCAAAGGAGAGATGTAGGTGCCGTTTGGTTTTTGAAGTAAGAGATGCATAATTTCAGTATGCATCATTTTTGCATAAGGCTATATAAATCATTACATTTAGGGAGATGCTTCAGTTATGCATCGGATCTCCAATAGAAAAAAATAATATTTTCTTATTGTTATTTTCAATATATCTTTCAATTTATTACATTAATAATACATGAAAATATTTTAACCTTTTGATATTAATATATGCATGCATTAAATTACTTTACCTTATTCAATAACCAAATATCCATTATATAACATTATATAAACACTTAAATTATGCAACTCTTTACCCCACGACGCAACTCCACGACCAAACGGCACTTAGATATCTTAGAGATCATACGTTTCCCATTCAGATTCTTTGAAATTGTCTTGAACGTACCACGTGCCAACCTTTAGTGTATGACAAGGATACAAAATAAACTGCATAACAGGTCATAATACAAGTATATAGGCTTTATAATCATGGACCCATTACAACAACATATCGCAAATGTTTCAATATTCAATGAAGCATTAAAAATTCCCTAGAGAGAATAGGTCAGCAGGCTTACTGTGGATTGAGGTGACCCGTATTATATACTGTTTTGATCTCACCACAACATGATGAATAATCCAAAACCACGGTACTGTGTATGAGTACAGAACCACAGTGTCATGCGAAAGGAGATAAGCAACAAGTAAATGAAAACGTCCAACATTAACTAAACTATCACTTATCAACAAATCGATTTGAATATACTTTATTGTCCCTTTCTCCTTATTTCGTTCTTGTTTTGGTAACCAATAAGCAATAAGGTAAGAGTTTGCACTATACGAAATAGTACTTTAAGAGTAACAATTGATAGAATATGCCAAAAAACTAATAATTAGATGAATATTGATGAAAGAATATTATGTAGAATAGTACTGAGTAGTTTTCTGACTTTATACTTCCACTATTCCAACTTTTTCTTGTGGTATGCTTGGAAGGATGAGGAATAACCGATAATCAAGATCAGTGACAATATATTCTTAGTTTGTGTTTGTCTGGCAAAAATAGTATTGTTTACTTGTTTTGCTAATCTATCCAAAAGTCAAAAATAGCATTATTTTGGATTGGCACTGTTTTATCCAATTTATTCTTTAGTTTTACTATTCCAACCTTCCTCCAAATGCACCCAACATATCATATAAGTACCCTAACAATACTATTCACAATAGTAAATCTATATTCGAAATAACCTTTGCAAGGACATATTATTTAAAATAGTAAAAGATGTCCACTCTCCACTTATTCCATAAAAATAGAAATTCCTTTTCAAGAAAAATAGAACCATATAAATTCTGATATTTATGTACTCGCTTTGCTCATGAAATAGAAAAAGAAAATGCACACAGTTATTTCTTGAAACACCATAAAACAATAGTGTTATATACAATCAGTTTGAAGTCAACCAGCTACTAAGTTAGAGACCCCAAGACAAGTGGCCAACTGCATTTCAGCTTTGATATTCACCGTAAAAAAAAAAAATGCCATGCAGGGTGATTGTATTGTCTACTTTCCATGCTAAAATTCCTCTATAAGGTGCCATTCATTTAAAACTGAACGGTCCAAAACTCCATATCACACCAGCCTAAAGAATCAACAGCCTGGTCCCGTACTTGTATACCCATATATGATGGCATGATTAAGCCCTTATTCAGAATGGTCCAAAACTCCATATCACACCAGCCTAAAGAATCAACAGCCTGGCCCCGTACTTGTATACTCATATATGATGGCATGATTAAGCCCTTACTTGATTTGATCTGTCTAGAGGAACAATTTGACAGCCAGATTTACATATAACAACACCATACGTGTGGATTGAGATCCCATGTAATGATGTAATGTTTCGAAAATTCTATTTTGAAATTGGACCGCTTATATTGGATAATGGAATGGAACCACTACCCACAATAACAGTGATTGCCAATGTCGTGGCTGCCACCAAGGTTAGTTACAAACAGCATTCAACCTCTAGATTAATGCCTTAAGAGGCAAATACACTAAATTTATTGCCAACATTTACTCCTAAATCTGATATGTTTGCATCTGCTCAAGTACCTGACCGAAGTGGGCAGCATTGAGACTGTCCAATCCACGAATGAGTAACTTTTTAAGCTTTGCTCCAGATTCAGAATGGCAGAGGGGAGATAAGGGGAGGGGTGCGCATACATGGATGAACGAACCTGCCCAGACTGCTTCACAACAAAGGTGGGACCAAGTGAGTGAACTAAGACACAAATTTGAACTTTCAACCCCGTCCAATCCACATCTGCATCTCTCCCCTCCCATCTGCTGTTTGTTTATGGAGCACAGCCTTAGGAACCGGCCAACATTGAGATTGAAGACAGATCGTCCAGATACTGCACATCTGAGTCAGCTAGCTACCCGAGGAAGTCAAATCTGGACTCTATTATATTGTCCATTCCTTAGGAAGGCCTATAAACCTGGTACCAAGTTTGAGTGTTCTTAGAAAGTAATTTGCTACTTGACACAACATATTGGAAGGTGGTTAAGTTTTTGTTAAGCTAACCTTTTATTTTCCATGGTCAGTGTTATTTACGAATAACACAAAACATGTTGGATGTTTGGAATACATTTTATTTTACAAAAAACATCTGTAGGCTTTCATGAAAATAGTTGCAATTCACAGAAAAGAGGTAAAAGCTGGATTTACTAAATTGAACATCCCATAATAATATAAATAAAAAAGTGGTATATATATACTGGTTAGACCTGTACCAAAGCAACATAACTGAAATTCAACATTGAATTATCCACTTTATATAACCTTCATGTAACTATTTGTGAATCCACATAACACATGAAGCAAAACGGATGCCAGTAATTTCCTCACCCACCGCCAAGTAAACATAACACTACTACGAAAGCTCCTAATTTCTTTGTTGTGTCCGTACTCATAGGAAAGCATGATTTATTACACGAGCCACATCAACCATTGTTGGCACAGAACTGTACAACCATACCAGTCCTTCCAGAATGATACCAGCTCAGTATTATAGTACTAATGTTGGCTATTTTTGGTGTTAGGCGCTAATAAGCTGATGCCATTAAATGCAAAATAATCTCTGTATATTGTAGTTAAGCAACTAAACAGTAATACATCCAAATAAAAAAAAATAGAACATAAAAAGGTATCTAAACAGCTTACACTGAAATGAAACAACTCAGTATTATTGGAAACCAAATCGAAACATTCCAACCTCACCAAAAGTCATCAATTAGACTCGGCGTTTCTTAGGCAGGCGGCAACCATTGTGCGGCAGTTGCGTCACATCATGGATTGCAACAATGGGGGTCTTCTCCCTACTCCCTTCGCCTTTATACCCATCTCTCCAGCTCATAATCACCTTCTTCTTCTTCCCGAAAAAGACCGAGCCTTTCACCCTCATCACAACCGATTTGACCCCCACCTTTTTCGCTGCTCTCCCCACATACTCAGCCGTCGACTCGGCCGCATAGCGAGATTGCCGACCGTTTCCCTTCCTATCCGCTGATCCCAAACAACCAGCCGAGGCACCAGTTTTTCGATTGCCCACAAAATCAGTGACAGTGACGAAGGTTTTCTTTCTGGTTAGAGTGAAATGCACGAAATCGTGTTTCTTCTTACGGGAACTAATCTCGTCGTCCTCAGCGAGGATGCTCTGGACGTAATCCATGGTGGATCTGAAGCTGCCTCCGGCGATACCAGGCCGATCGGGAGCGGATTCGGTGGTGGGAGGAGGGCCGGGGTTGAATGGAGGGAAGTTGGAGGAGGTGGAGTAGCTGAGAGCCCGGTCGGTGGAGAGAACGGAAGAGGGAGCGAGGTGATGAGATTGTAAAGAGAGAAGGCGCAGAAGGGGAGGGAGGAGAGAGGATTGGTGGCAAGAGGAACGGAGTAAAGGGGATAGTTTTTTTGTTAGAAGAGACGCCATTGTTGTGATCTGGTGCGAAGAGGAGAAAGAAAACCCTAGTCGTAAAATCTCGGGGGAGAGATTCTGAAAGGTGGGATAGAAGATGGGCCTTAAATATGGGTATGGGCTTTTGATCTATGTGGGCTGTCTGTTCCCTACATTTTGGGACTCGCTCTATCATCAATGTGATTTTTCGGTCGAAAGATTTTATTTTATTTTTTCTGACTTGCTTTTCTATATGGAAAAATATGTCTTATTTTATATTTTATAATTTTCAGGTCCAATACATTTTTTTTTAATATCTCAGGTCCAATACTTTGATTTGTGCCAGCCAAACTCACAGGCTCACAGCTGTCATGTCTGAGAAGTGAGAACAGAATACCTTCCCGTAGAATTGTACCCAGTTGTTCTCAACAAAACAAAAATCTTATGGCTTAAAGAAAAACAATAAAAAAAATAAAAAATATAATCAGTCATGGTGAGCTCTTTTTGAATGGCGGTAACAGGTAACTGCCTAACTGGTCAGTGACTCAGTAGCAGCCAAACCGAAAACATTCGTGCTGCCGACCCGCTCTGTGGTGACCACAGCACGTGCTACTACGAAAAATCAAAATTGTTCTCTTAGGGTCCGCTCCAGAGGGGAGTACTCGGAGCGAAGGGAAGAAAACTCAGTACCTCCGATTTTGGGAGTAACTGAGTTCTCCCTCTTTCTGTGTCTGTAGTCCTCCGCGTTTCCGTCGATTCTCCCCCTCTGGAGCGGAATAAGTGGCGCTCTCCTTCCTTTCCTTCGCTCCGACTCCCATCCTCTGGAGCGGACCCTTAGGCCGTCAGTGACGTTTCTCGTTTCATTGCTTAATTGGGTTGTTGACCACCAAGGCACCAACCATCTCGAAAACTGGGGACAGGATAATAGAGATAATCAAAAAGTTGCTCGTTTATTTATTTATTTTTTTAACAAGTGGCTACTTTCTTTGTTTAATGATAAAGAGGATTTGACTATTATGATTTTTTTTTTTTTGATACCATTACATGTTAATGAATTTGAAATTTAAATTATGTAATTTTGATTCATTTTTTAAAAATGATAATCTGCCATTACTTTTTACATTTTCTTTGGAAAAGATAAAAATAAAATAATTAGATCTAGATAACTATTTGAGTTCGTTTTGGGAACTATTGATCTAAAAAGAAATTAATTCTAAAATTATAAGAATTAAATGTGGTCGCGCTCCCTTGAAAAAAAAAAGTAAAATCAACGGTCTAAATTTTAAAACTTTTCAATATATGTAGAAAAAAATTGTGGTATTTATTGTCTATGGATCATACTTATAAGTCTCCCTAAGGAAAATGTCTACAATAAACGCGATAGGCGCTGCAAAATAAAAATCTAAATTATAATGGAACAAACTTTTAATATATATTATCGCAATACATTTCCTTCGAAAGGACGATATATGATTTTTTATCCTTATTTCAAGAGTGTATTAGTCTTATTTTATTTTATTTTATTTTGTATTAGTCGTATTGGATTACGACTGCAATGAGACCATGGGAGTGATCTATGTTTCTTGCTTCCATCTCTTTTTCAGTTACGAAAGATCCAAATATAGTTCGTTGTTCTCCATTTCGTACTGCAAGGAGAAGTACCGGCTTTCTTTCTTCGTTACTATTTCAAGCCTTTCATCCTCTTTTCTTTTTTTTTTGTTTTTTTTTTAAAAAAAATTTTGTTTGTGCGATATACATCACGCTACCTGTCAGTTCAAATTCAAAACTTCCATGATCAAAGTTAGACCAATAGATATAATCTAGATATTATGATTAAATCTTCGCTAAATTTATATTATTAATCTGCATATTTTTCTTTTTCTTTTAAGTGCATTTTAGCTAACAATACAAACATAAAAATATGTATAATTTTTAACATGTAATGATGTAAATATTACTTACGACATTGAATAAAACATGAATAATTTGATTTGACGTTTACAATTTATCATATAATTAAAAAATTTACTAAGTTACATTGAGAACAACAAATAGAACTCATGTAATATATACACCTCTTCACTTCTTTAAAAGACATTATTAGCTTTTCCTTTTAAACAACACTCTCACGGACAGACGTGCAATGAATATAAAAACTATTATTTTCTCATGTTTTAAAAAATATAATAATATAATATTAGACCTCCTTACTTCCTCAAAAGACATTATCAGCTCTTCCTTTATAACAACAATCTCATGGACAGACTTCCAATGAATTTAAAAAAAGTACTATTTTCTCATTTCAAAAATATAATTAGCACAAAGTCATTTTAATTCGCATTATTGAAATTCAAAAGATAATACCAAATTGCAGTCTGACACTTGACTTGACTAGGTAAGCACTAACAAATAGTGGTTCTCCATTGCAGTTAAGAAAAGGAGAGGTATGAGTTGGTGGATGAGAACCAAGCAACGCTTTTGCGGATGGAAATTGGCGCCTCATCTGCTGCTTTTGCTTCTCCCCAAATCCTACCTTACCTTACTCCCTCCCTCCTGTCTTTGTCTTTTCACTGTACCCAAATTCCAAAATACTAAAATTTGATCTCAGACTCTCCAAATTTTTGTCTTCCTTTCTCTAAAGAGCTCTGAGCATGGCGTCTTCGGTTTGTTCTACTGGGTTCGCCATTTCACACGGCTCAGGGCTTCTCAGACGCAATTCCACCAGGTATTTTTTTTTTTTTGTTATTTTCTGGTTTTTCTAGGGCATTAAGCTGTAATAGGATCTCACGAATTAGATTGAAAATTTGAAGCATAGCTGGAACTTGAAAACCCAACTCTAGCTGATAGGCTGATAGCGTACTACTATAGTTTCAGTCTGATGAGTTTTGTTGTTCAAAACCCAGTAATAATTATAAAAATATTTTTTTGCATTGTTTTTCTTTCCAATGTTCTCTCGCATTTGTGAATTTTAATGTGTGGATTGCTGGAATAAACCATGTTTTACTGAAGTATGGGATGCTATTGCTGAATGACTTTCTTTCTTAGAATTTATGTTTGTAATCCATTCAGCAGTTGTTTCAGGAAAATTCAGGTCACTCTTCATGCTATTGGCCAGAATTACAAGTGTTGTACCAGTAAAGTCTGGCCTGTATGGACCTGTGATGATCTGTTAAAACTTAAAATTGGCAGTTATGATATGGAAAATCCATGCTGGCATGAAACCTCAAATTCACAGGAGCTACCTGGGCTCTACATGGAACCCAATTGTGCTAATAAATCCCCAGTTACCCTATTGACTCTTAAATTGGGCAATGAAATTAGGTTAAACCTCAATTTTGCAAATAGGGACAGAACCCTTAATTTGCAATCGTGTCTAGTAATTTGCCCTTGTTTATCTCAAATGTACTTAAGACTTGTTTTCGTTTGGTTTTAATTAAACTGCAAGAATGGTAAAGTATTGAGATTCAAATATTTAAGTTTCTAATACTGATTAAGTCTGCTGGTAAATGAGTTAGCATTGTAGAATATATCAAGATTACCCATATATTTCATTTTAGCTTTATTTAATCTCAATTATTCTGTTGTATCATTAGGAGATATCAAATGGCTGTGAAGGCTTCAGCACGTGTGGACAAGTTTTCTAAAAATGACATCATTGTGTCTCCTTCAATTCTTTCTGCTAACTTTTCCAAGTTAGGAGAGCAGGTTTGTGCAACTAAGTTCCTAAGTGTTATTCAATGACATAATTCAGGTTCAATGGCTTGATTTAGTTGTGAGCACAACGTATCCTGCATTCACTGTGTTAGCATGTTCACTATCTTTATCTAATCTTTTATTGAATGAAATGTTTATTAATTAATTGACGTGCTCTTGTTCTTTGTGTTATTGTTACTGATAATGTTGTTATGATGTTTTCATTCCATTTTGCTTGTTATTTTTGTTATTCTTTTAAGAAAGCAGAATATATTATATTGTTACTCTTATTACCTTGGTAGACTGTTTATTTGTATCAGCTGTCTCTGGTATTGATTTAATTTTGATTGACTGGTTTGGGTGGCACTAGTGTTGGTTTTACCACTTTTTGGCCTTATATTTCATTTGTTTTTCATGTTTTGTTTTGTGATTTATGAAAAATGTGAGAGGCTGAAATCATTCCAACCGAAGCTTAAATTTAATTGCTCAATTCATAATGACGTGGCTTTGTTGGGCTTAAATGCATGTGTTAGTACTGATGTCATGCCCGTCTGACCGTTATTGTTTTAGACTACTCAAAAGTTTGTTTCCTTTGTTGATCTACCTTTTTGGTTCCTTCCATTTTAAATTTGTTGCTATTTTAGTTTTCTGGAGGATGTTATTTCAAGTAGTCTGATATCACTAAATGTAAAACTGGATACTAAACTGTATTTTTTCAGGTAAAAGCAGTGGAGGTGGCTGGATGTGACTGGATACATGTAGATGTGATGGATGGTAGGTTTGTGCCAAACATTACAATCGGGCCCCTAGTGGTTGATGCATTGCGCCCAGTTACAGATTTACCGTTGGATGTGCATTTGGTATGTTTGTTTTTTTTAATCATCATAGATAAAAAAGGATACTGAAATTTTATTTAATAAAATCCTCTTTGGATCATTATAATTTAGTTAGACACTTAGAAAATTTATGATTTGGTGGTTTATGAGAGTGTGTGCGTGTGCGTGTGCGTGTGCATGCAAATCTTTCATTTGTTCTGGATCCCCATTCTGCCTTTAAAAGCCAAAGTATCGTTATCTTTAGAATAATTGGAAATGTTCCTTGAGACTTTGTAATGTTGTACTATCAGGTACTTGCACAATTTTTACTTTCAGGGTTTTTTAATACCCTCTGAAGGGTTTTGAAATCCCTGTGATAATATACTTGAATGCGTTAGTTTTTTTTTGCTTTTGAAGAGGTTTCTAAATGTTTCTGTACTTTACAATGACATTTCTTAAGTGGATAAATTCATGAATCAAAATATAGATGATTGTGGAACCAGAGCAGCGGGTCCCAGATTTTATCAAGGCTGGTGCTGATATTGTCAGTGTACATTGTGAACAATCATCCACAATCCACCTTCATCGGACCTTGAATCAAGTAATTTCTTTTTTCCTGTAGTGATTTGTCATATTGCCTCACTGGAGTACAGGAATAATACAAACTGGGGTGTTTCATAAATATGCTTGGAACACAGGATAATTAAATTATGACAAATGTAACTAGAATATATGTAGTCTTAATTGGAGATGTGCTGAAGTCAAGAAATACTTGGGTATTTTAATTTTATGTTTAACATGGTTGTATTCTGCAATGTCAGATTAAAAGCTTAGGTGCTAAGGCTGGAGTTGTTTTAAATCCTGCTACCCCTCTCTCAACAATAGAATATGTGCTTGATGGTATGCATGTCCCTGAAATTTTACTTGAGTTTTGTTTATTGTTTGTCATCAGTCAACAATTTGATCATTTTCTTTTGTTTTCCTGCAGTTGTGGATTTGGTTTTGATCATGTCAGTAAATCCTGGTTTTGGGGGTCAAAGCTTTATTGAGAGCCAAGTTAAGAAGATTGCTGAATTAAGAAGACTATGTGCTGAGAAGGTATAATTTTGACTCTTATGCTTTTTAAGTATTTCTATTTTTAGATTTTTTTTTTTTTTTTTTTTTTTTTTTTTTTTTGACAATTCCTTCTTTTTAGGGAGTGAATCCATGGATTGAAGTAGATGGAGGTGTTGGGCCGAAAAATGCATACAAGGTTAGTTCAAAGGACTGATACTTTATGTATTAGATATCCATATGGTAATGTGTACTAGGCAGTGCAAGCACCTTGATTTTTGTCCCTTCTAATTTTGTTTGCATCTACAACAGAGGGATAAGTTTTATTATGATATATGTGGAGGCACACGCCCTTACCAGGATGTACATCAATCATATGTTGAGCTTTTTCGTGCAGTAAACATAAAAATCTGTTCATACTGGTACTAACTGGTAGCAAAACGAAAACAAAATCCAAAAGTTACTCATAGAATAATAAAACTGAACAATAGTTTTATTCCAATTATAACCGACTCTGAATAAATATAAACAAACATAAAGCATATCCACCTGTAACAATTTATCGCCTTTTGTTACTGGCACTTTAGGTGTACCACCAACAATTTCCCCAGTCAATCCTCAGTCTACGAATTTGACCTCCCTTTTTTAATTGTTTTATAACTCTGATCTGTTTTGTTACATTTATGTTGCAAAATGGAGGGGGGGTTGGGGGGGGCATACTGATGCTGATTTTCTTGAATCTTCTTTCACAGTCTATTTGTCAACAATATTATATGTCAAGTAACTTTCCTACTTTCCCAATGACAGGTCATTGAAGCAGGAGCAAACGCTATTGTTGCTGGTTCAGCGGTGTTTGGAGCTCCTGATTATGCTGCAGGCATGAAATTATTTTTCTTTCTGTTTCCAATTCAATTTGTTATGGGCTTATTATTTCTCTTCAAGCTCTCTTAACTGTAGAAAAGTACTAAAACTTTAATATTATTGTTACTTACATGCATTCTCTGATGCACTGATGGATAAAGTTTGATATTCACTTTTTTTGTGCTTATTATACTAAATTTGGAAAGGGAGGGGACATTGGACATAAAATGAATGCGTCCTTGAAATAGTAGTTGAACTTTTTAAGCACTAATAAAAGAAATTATTGTGTCAATGATGCTTATATCTGAATGCCTTTTCTTTTTCCAGCCATAAAAGGAATAAAGACAAGTAAGCGACCTGTAGCAGTTGCAGTATGAGAACTTTTGAGCACATTATTAATCATCTCGTCTCTGGAAATGTAAGTTCAGGTTTATTTTTTCATTTATTGCACAGCTACTATAGTTTTGGGACTGTAACCAGGCATACAATGGTAAGAGGATATTGCACTACGACTACATGCTCGTTGTAAAAAAACTTTCAATTCTATTGGCATGAACAAATGGACCCAATTTCCTACTCTTTTTTTTTTTTATTTAGTTGAGAAAAGTGGCCTCGTGAAGATCACGTTTCACAGAAATTATGAAGTTTTACAGCAAGTGAGTTTAAAGGAATGCAACAATCACAACTCCCAGGTAGAATAGCCACACAATACAACCGGCCCATATCCATTCCTATTAGGTCAAGCATCATATGCCAATTGTTTATAGAGTTTCCTTAATTTTCTACTGATGTGTCGTCATATGTCAATTGTTTATAGAATTTCCATTCCTATTGGGTCAAGCATATAGTCAATTGTTTATAGAGCTAGAATTTGCTAGCACTTAGAAGATAACGAGGGCTAATTATTTCTTATCCCAAATCCTTGGAGAAGTAGTTGATTAAAATTTTCTTATAAGCATTATTACTTTTTTCCGTTGCTTAGGTACAATTAATAAAAGCGTGCAAGGTGGACATGCAAACAGTGGCGTAATTTGATTCTTATGCTTTGAAATGTATCTACTCTTGTCTTCTGATAGTATCACTTTCTGCATACAAATGGGAAAAAAAAAATCAATATTAATAATGATTCAAAGTGTATGCAATTTATATCCCCTTGGTTTCGCATTTTTGGGTTATTCTCAGCATTTCAATGGTGTCTGGTCAATTGATCGCTTTTGTTACATTTTTAAATCGGCTATACGATACTTTTTCTCATAAGTAAAAAAAAAAAGGATCAGGTCAATAGGGAAATTAATGAGAAAACACACTTATTAATCATGTATGGCGTGTTATTGTAATTGGGATTAACAAGTCAAACACAACTGGGTTTTGTGATGGTGTGTATTTGTATCTTATTGGAATACAATTGTATTGGATTAAGATTCTCGTAGCGGTAGCGGGTCGAAATCTTGCTCATGTGACAGTTATAGGTTTTGTACTAATGCTTAGATTACTATGTTCTGTACAAATCTAAATGGAAATGTTCCAGAAGACCAAACACATAAATCCAAACTGAGGGGGTCGCCGCGGAAAAGCTGGGGAAGTCAAGTAAATTTTAATGCTATTGATTTTCATTATACACAGTACGACTGTACAAGTATGTTGTACTATACTGATGACTAACAAAAGTTTCCTTTAAAAGTTAAAACTATAAACTAGAGAGGTTATGTATATGCTCGTGTGGCGGTGTAAATTAGAGATTGCTGGACGCACAAGAATATATTTGACTATTTGTGTTTGGTATGCACAAGAATAAGAATAAGTAAGAGGGGGAGGGAAGAGAGAAGAAAAACCTTATTCCTTTACCACCTATATTTGTAGAAAGAGGGAAGAAGAGATAATTTGACTTATTCCTCTGCATATTCCTTGTTTGGTTGTGCACGGTGTCGGTGCGCGGTGCGCCCTTCTTTGACAACCCAACACACAGATGACAGATCTACATCGGTAAAATGGTAAATATATAAAAGATGTCAGATTAGTTATAACTTACACCGTTTTTAAAAAAATTATGTATAGAACATATCACTGTATTTATTATAAAAACTATATATGAGAAATTTTAAAATTATAACAATTATTTTTTTTCGTGAGCTACTGTGATCTTAATATAGATCCCGGCCTGCACTGCTATATATTGTGCCTGAGGAGAAATGAATATAGTTAGATTTCCCTATAAAAATAGGAAGTAAAACTTAGTTCTCTCCAGCACAGGCAAAACGAAAATAATAATAATCATAATATATACACAGAAAACGGGCAGAGTGCAAAGGATGGTTGAAGTGTTGGAATCATGCTTTGTTGTGCCATCAGATGAGACCCCAAAGGGACGCCTCTGGTTGTCTAACCTTGACCAAGTCGCACCGCGTATATTCTTAGGCAGTGTATATTTCTACAACAAAACTGATGCAACAAGTTTCTTCTCAGTTGAGGCGCTGAAGGCTTCCTTGTCCAAAGCACTGGTGCTCTTCTACCCGCTGGCAGGTCGGTATACTGTTGGTTCTGATGGACGTGTTGAGCTCGACTGCAATGCCGAGGGATGTTTCTTTGTCAGAGCACAGTTGGAACGCACCATGGACAGCATCAATTTCCAGCCATCGCCAGAGCTGGAAGGTCTCTTTGTTCCCAGTGTTGAAATGGCTGGATCACCATTCATCATGCTTATGATTCAGGTTGATGTTTTCAAATAATCTCTCATTTTAGTGTTCTTGTTTTATATTTATTTCTTCTGGACAAAATGGAAAGGTTATTTCCAGTACATATATATTAACGTATGATTTCTTGTTGATAATTTTAATTAACGTATGATTTTTTGAATTTTAAGATTTTATCCCAAAAACAAAATGAAAAAAAACCCCTAAAGGTAATGTTTTTTCTTGTGCAAATAGGTGACATATCTGAAATGCGGCGGCATCGTGCTGGGATTTGCATTCAATCACGTCTTTGGAGATGGTCAGAGCAGCTTCCACTTTACACGGACTTGGGCCAGCATTATTCGAGGCGATCTGAGAAGCATCATTCCGCCCTCACTCGATCAGACAACGCTTCGCTCCCGCTCACCGCCCGTTGTCAAATTTGATCACCGAGAGTACATAGCTGAGGGTACTGCAATTCCTACCTCGACTAGTAGCACAACAATCAAATTCACGATCTCAAAGGAGCAAGTTCGCTCCCTCAAAAGTAGATGCAGTCGAGGGAGTGTTTCCAGAACTTCATCCTTTTGTGCAGTTGTTTCTCTTGTTTGGAAGTGCTATTGTGATGCCAAAGGCCTTGATCCTGAGACTACATCAAATCTCATATTTACTGTGGACATACGTGATCGTCTCAAACCACCACTGCCGAAGCAACATTTCAGCAATGCTGTTGTGCGGAGGTCTGTACAGTCAAAAGTATGTGATATCACAACCAATCCACAGCATGCTGTGGCTGAACGTGTCAAAGCAGCAATTGATAGTGTTAATGATGAATACATCAGATCTTTGATCGACCATCTAGAGGTTGTGAAGAATAAGGTGTTTACCCCAAAAGAAGTACCTGAATCTCATTTACGAGTTGTTAGCACTTTAGGAATGTCAATTTATGATGCAGATTTCGGATTTGGGGTACCGCAACTTGTGTCGCGATGGAGAGTAACCGGGAATAGAGTTGTCTACATCAGTGATGAACCAGTGATAAATGGCGGTATAGAAGTTGTTGTAACTGTTGATTCTCCTACAATGCACCGATTTGAAAAGATGTTTGCTGAGGAGTTATTTAATGCTAATATTGAGCATAGTTTATCAATTGGAACAAAAGTCGGTCAAGAAAAGCAGATTGGCCAAAGCAAACTATGACAGAACCAAATATTGCCATAAATTTGAAATTCACCTTTTCCTCAAGTTAGATAAACCGCATTCCAGGGTGCTGATCTATGCTTTTGAAAAAAATTATTGCTTGTAATTCTGTTTGTTGAACTCATTATGATTTAATTTTGAACTCATTTGAAATACATCTTTTCCTCAGTATTGAACTTATTGATTTAATTTTGTTTAGTTACCATAAATTGCATGATAAAGGGTGATAAGAGAAAATAAATAAGTTTTTTCCTGCGATTAATAATTCACATAATGCATTGATAATTCGAAAAATAATTTACAGTCCGAAACAGTAAAAATTAAGTTGTCCGATCACTTTCTCTCCATCGCAATCGCCGGTCCGTTTTTTCCTCCGCATTTTTTTGTTGTGCTGCTCTGTTATCCTCTGTACTTCTCCTCCTTTTTTTTTTCCCCGGCCACTTGATAGCTTTTTCCCTGATTCAGCTCGTGCCTATTACTCTTTCAAAAGGCACCGCAATTGCTATAATGGATTATTTTCCTCCTTTAATGGTATATTAAAACTACGGTGATAGTAGAATTAATTTTGTAATGCCTACAACATTATTTGAAGGATTATTCGAACATATAAAATTGACTATGTAAAACCAAGTACATCAGCAATGTCCTATTGAATTTCATACTTTTAATGTTCTCAAATTGGAATTGCATTTGTTCCGGACCAATATATAAAATAACTGCAGCAGATGTTTTCTGAACCAAACTTAAAGAAAAACAAATTAAAAATGATTGTACACATGAAATTAACCACATATTTATGATACGTACATGTAAATCATACCAATAATGACTGATTTAATACGAATTTAGAAGTTAAGAACACTTGTATGGATCTTAAGACACCTAGCTATTATCAGTTATAACTTATTAAAGTCATAAACGCATTTTTTTTCTTACATAATAATTTGTCATAATATATTTCAATAGATACAATTAAGGATAATTTATAGCTCACATTGACAAAAAATTTTACTAGATATATAAGATTTGTTCCAATTTATATTTATACCCTGCATCAAGCCATGTGATCATAAGCATTCGGTGCTAACATGATAATAATGTCTGCATACATTAAATGCGTTTAAAAATTGGTTGAAATTTATGAATTTTGATCGAGGCAAAAACCACACATTAAATGCGTTTTAAAATTGGTTGAAATTTATGAATACTGATCAATGCAACAACCAAGTTTAAATAAAAATTTTGTTTTACATGATTAGTTGTTGGATAAAGCTAAGGGTCGAATCAACAAGGACGGAGTCAAGTATTAGTTCTAACCGTTTCTCAAAAGCTAGATGATTGAATTTTTATGTGTTTTTAGGTTTAACAATTGACAAGTAAGGAACCTAAATTAATTGCAATAAAGTAGATCTTTTTGGAAAGTTTTATGAATTAGTTTCATCTATAATTATATCATGGAGTTTCAAACCACCAACTTTTGTTGATGGAGTCAACTTACGCGACCTGCAACTTGACTTGGACAGAGCCGACTGACTATTTTGGAGGGTGCGTACTCCATGTAATCTCTCATTCTTAACTTACGTTAACTTAGAAACCATACTTTATGACTTAGTCGGTTATCTTCCGATTTTTAACCTATCCCACAATAATATTATTCATTAACTCATCAATTTAAATATTAAATATCCTAACTAGACGTGTGCATTCATCAAGTAGAAAATAATGATTAACGCTTAAACAACAATATATAAAAATGTCAACAAGTAAATCACAATAGTATCATGCATAAATCAAGTTTACAACCTCCCTAATTATTAAATTACTCCTACATCCCTAAGACATAAGTAAATTTAACCTAACATAATTACAAAATAAATAACAAGTGCAAGAAATAAAAATACAAATTCTATGAGTTTCGAAAATAACATAAAAAGGGAGAAACACACCAAATACGTCTCTTTCGATGGCTCGCACTAGTGGAATCGTGTGATGGATCAACTGCACCGTCGTCGCGTCACATTCTACTCCAAAGTCGTTGCTAGGGCCTTGCTTCGCTATAATTTGGTGGAGACTTGCACCGTCATAAGGAAACGATGCAAGAACAATTGTGCCTAGGGCACAAAGTCCTAGAATTTGGTGGAATCCCCTTCTCTAAGGCACAGGAGGACCTTATATGGTAGGAGAAGGCATGCTAGGACAGAGGAGATAGTCTTATTCGTAGAAAACTTATCATTCATGAACGCTCGACTTAGCACTCAGTCTGGGCTGGGTCAATTGGTTGGCTGAATGGCCTAAAAAAATCGTGAGATGAGGGGTATAAAGGTCAGGAACCTTCCATAAGTGAGAAGTTGCCAAAATAGAGATTTCCATATGCTGAAAACTTACCTTCGGTTACCACTCGATTGCACACTCGGCCTAGGCAAAGACGAGTGGTAGGCCGAGTGGGCCAGAATCGAGGCAGGCTGTGAAGGAAGTGTTCAAAATTCATTTTAAAGCCATCAAATAGCAATACACAAGTTTAAACACTAGGATCTAGGCTTAAGGCCATTCACACGCAATTATATGAGAATAGTAGGAAGAAATATACCTCTCACAATTAGTTCTTGTGAGGCTCGAATGCAATGGCACTTGGAGTCGGTGGCGAGCTCTCCTACACCTCTTCTTCTCCTTGGATGGCGCCGCCTTGAGTCCACCAAGAGGATTAGTCACAAAGCCTAATAGTTGTGCTAGCAACCAAGGCTTGAGTCTAATCCCTATAGCTTCCTCCTTCTTGCAACACAAATCTATTATTTGGTGGAGAAGATGACAGCTCAACACATGAGCAAATGGGAGAGAAGAGGGGTGGATGGCGGCTAGGAAGAGAGGAGAGAGAAACCCTAGGGTTTGAGCTCCAAGGAGATCCTTATATAGACACAATCTCTAGGGAGCACTTCCATCTATTTACAACAGTGCCATCCACCTACCCTAGCTGAAATGGATTGGGCCTTTTGGGCCTCTTCTCTATTTATTTTGGGTATTTAATTCATTTAATTAAAATCCATATTCATTGCTCTTCATTTGGACTATTCATTTGCTATGAAATGACGGTCCAATTAATTAATATAACTATTTATATTAATATGTGTTGATTCTAAAATAATTATTAATTTATTAATAACTATTTTGGGATTAGTTAATGCATTACTCTATTTCTATATGATCCCTTTGACTTAATTAATTATAACGGTTCATAACGGTATATAATTAATTAAATCAACTTATCATATTTCCGCAATACTCACTGTTGCGAATAAATAGATAATGCACTGTGTAACTGATGAAGGAATAAGATCCTATGGTCAAATAAATTTGTACCTAAGACTTAACCTCACTAATCGTTAATGGTAAAGTTCTATGGTCGAACCCAAGAGACGGACTATGAATACCAGACTTGTTTGTTCTCAAAATCTAGACTAATGATTCTTAGTGATTTTGGGGTAAGAAACAATAAAGAAACAATAACTTAGAAGAATGCAAATAAATCTTTTTAGTCTTTTTACTACTAAATCAAACAATAAATAAATCAAACAATAAATAAGTAAATGATTTTGGATTTTCAACAATATAAAAGAGCGCCTTAGGATTCGAATTTCACTTCAGTTTGGATCTAGAAACTTAAACCTTATCACTTTCGTGCATCGACTTAAATTCCAGGACTTATACTCTCTGTTCAGTCCGAGCAGTATCCCACTCGGTCCGAGCAGATCGTATAAGTGTTCTAACTTGACTCTTTTAATACCTTACAACTTGATAAAGGGTTCGTTGGCTAATCTTAGACTTCTACCCTCAACTGTCGCTTGTTGGAATAGGGTCTGGCTTAATCTCTACTCACCCTAATTAGGTTAATTAACTCACAACTTTTGGTATAGACTTTAATCAACCTAAACTTGTTTGTTTGTGTTCTTAGGAATAATTAGAGGTCTTTTGGACTTGTCTAAAAGCTACACTTTTGGTGTCAACTAATCTCCCCTGTCGGATTTACGATTTACCCCGAATACTTGAAATGACTAACCTAACCCGTTTAACCTTGAAACTTAACTAGAAGTGGCCGACAACTAGAAGTAAATTAAACTAAGTTAAGCAATTAATCCAAGCAACAAATAATAATACAAAACAAACAAATATCAAGTCATAACATATCAAAATATATCAAGTCTTCACATCCAAACATCCATTAATTTCCTACTCCTAAGACTACATAAACTTAGCCTAACATTGTTTGGCAAACAACAATAAACCGTGCATAAACATAAAGATATAAGCCCATGGAAATAAATAATAGAAACATAGGAATAATAAACCAAATACTCCTTCTATATCTCTACTTCGATCTCCAGAAGACGATGGGATGGTGATGAGGCCTGACTCAAACTCTCTTTTGCTGCCGTCGCATCCAAAACATGGTCTAAACGTGGCTGGAGGCTAGGGTTGGTGGAAGATCCCTTCCTTGCTGAAGAAATTGGCTTATATAGTGGTCTAGAGCACTTGGAGGGCAAGTTAGGGTACAAGATCGGCAGAATCTTACCAAATAAACTTCTTTCCATCTCTGAAAACTTGCCAAAATACAAAAGTCGGCACATACTCGACCTGAGCAAGGTATTGCTCGATCCGAGTACAGAAGAGGATAATCATGTGCTGGATACAATGTCGCTCGAGTTGATCAGTAGAGTCACTCGGTCCGAGCATGAGCCATTCGGTCCGAGTAAAGAGAAAGAAAGGTGGTTGTGACTCTGTGCCTTGCTGGGTCCGAGCAGAGATCTACTCAGGTCGAGTAGAGGCTGGAACAGAAGTGCCCTGTGCTAGGAATGAGCCATCTAGCATGCTAAGTGCCAAAAATCATCTACTAGCTCGAAAAATCATGAATATCACCTAAAACCCTGTAAAATAAGAGAAGACACGACGGCGTAGCCAAATCCTGGAAAAACATAGTAAATTGTTAAGTATTTAAATAATTTGGGTGTTATTTAAGTGCCAAGTACGGTCCAAATACCTACAAATAATAATGACATCAGTAACTAAAGCTCTATTTGTGTGACCCTTTGAGGATTTATACTATGTTGGCCATGGAAATAAATCGTTATTTATTTCCAATAATCATAAGCGGTATCTAGCAACACGTTATGACTCCCAATTCGTATAAATAATGTACCGTTACAATATCTCAATCCTGCAAAAGAAATAATAGTATTTCCTTGTCCGATTCTTATGTCACATGATATCATTGTATAGTCCAAGATAGGAATGTGTCATTCTTACAGATTATACATTTCTTGATCTAGAGTTGATTGTACAAGTTGGCTAAACAATCCAAACTCCATCAAGGGGCCCAAACAGATATCATCACTCACTAAGTATATTAATGAGGGACATACGTTTTTCTTGATGAACAACTTTTCCCCGCACAATTCAGGAGAGCATAAATAAAATCTGTATAGCAGCCTTTATCAGGAATCAACGTTAGACAATATTTATAGAACCTAACCTCATGTAAAAAAGGTGAACATCTCAAACTTAGAATCAAACACATATGAAATAAACAATGACACTTAACACAATCCTTATGTTTATTTCATTGGGTCAAGTCCTGTACTATTATCTATAACATACACATATAATGCAATTAAGTTGGTAACTCCTTACCTATGATTTGTAGAACTTAATCATCGCTTAACCTGCATACTAATCTTATTTGATAATTAATGTTCCTTGTTAATTATCAAGATTATGGACATTTTTAGATTTATTATTGTCATTTTAGAATAAATGAGTTATAGAGATCTACAATTCAGATCATCAACATGAATGATCTATCAATAAATAAATCAAGGAACAAATGATAAAATATCATCAATAACATAAATCATAGAAGTAGCCAGAATGATTGGCTTCTAGGATACAACTCTAACAGGCTGAGAGGTATGAGGGTCAAGAATGCGTCATTTTGCTTGTACAAGACTGAGGCAAGCTATGTGGGGTCTTGCTCTCTATCTCCAAGTGATTTTTTTTTTGCACCATTCGCACCAAAATACACGATTATTTAGCTGTTTCTACAAAAAACCTATCAAATTTGATCGAAACAAAAACCAAGTTCAAATAAAAACCTCGCTGATAGATTGCATCCCAACATTTTAACACCCCACCATCCCACGTGATTAATGGGCTCTGAAATGTTACAAACAGACTAATTTTCAATGGCAAATGGTTCATATAAAAAGTAACAGTTAATAATTTTGCAACAAATATAATTTAAGAACAAACATAATACTAGAAAACAAGATAATAATTGCAGCCAAACTTATTCAAAACTGCAATAGTCACATATTAAATCAAAATTTAAAATTCAATGATCTATATTATGATAAAAAGGCGAATACACTCTCTATTAGAAGGTGAATAAAATATCGAATTAGTCATATAAAATGAGTAGAGATAGAGATATAATGTCACATCCCAGCTCTAAATATGACAGCTCCCGCCACGATAACACAAAACTTGTATTATCGTAAGGCTTTAGTTTAAAACTCAATCTAAACTCTTATGACCATTTTTTTTTTTCAAAATAAAGAGTATTAAGAGATATAAAATGATTTGAACATATTAAGCAAATCACAACATAAGCAACTCGAGTCCCAAAAGCACACTCTCACACTAGCATATAAAATACATATGGTACAATGTCACAACATCATCATCATCAGAACCGGCACACACATAACTGAGGACCACTAGCCCTGAGAATGGACTCAATATCTACATCACTTAGTCTAGCTCACATGAACACAGTCTAGACTAGTGTACCAAAATTTTAGTCCATCTCACCACCAAACTATACTAATAAGTCTCAGACACACAAACATACTAACTACTCCAAGACGATACCCTCGTCATCGGAGTCACTAACAACTATCACTGGGGTGGGAGGTACCGAAGGCTCTGGAACTGGAGGTGAAGCAGGCGCAGGAGGTGGAGGAGTATACTCGATATACATATATACGCCATCAGGAGACATAGAAACGTGGTACGTAAGGGAAGTGTGCATATGAGGAATATAAGTATGAAGATGAACGTGCGACCCATCAATCACCAAGAGCGGAGGACCCCTCAGCGGCCTGTGGGTACCCTGGAACCCCCAACCAATCGAGGTACATGCAAAACAACGGAGTGAGATAGATTCTCAGTGCGGGTTTTAGTTCCAGACGTGGATTTCTAGTTGAAATCTAAGTCCAGAATAAATCCCGTAAAATAATATGAATTTAATAACATAATAAATAAATATTTAATTATCTAAAGCTTTAAAAATGTTATACTAAGGAAATGCAATAAATATTCTAATAACCTACCGTGCAACGAAGTAAAACCGGACCTATCAGCACCATCTGTATAACACATGCACAACAGATAAGTCAAGAATAATCAGCAAAGTCTGATCCGTCAAATCATAAGTCATATAAAGATAATTAAATGCACACTCAGATCTCCCAACTCAACTAGTATGAGCAGGCGGAGAGAGATCTTCCCCAGACAGGGCAGGCGGTAGAGATTTAAAAATCCCGGGCCCTGACAAGCGGAAGGGATTCCATATCCGTATAGTACTATCGAATTGGCCAAAGCCGGTGGCCGACCGACTTTGGAGAGTGGTTTAATCTCTTTTAAATTCCATCCATTATCATTAACTTCTCAAGACTTTTTAGAATTCATCACGACAGGCAATACTCTTTAATTGAACCGATACAATGCTGTTCAATGAATCAAATGATAAACAAACTTGCCTGACTCATAATTATTCAAATTTCCAATACTGGGAACTTAATTCAACATGATATTTATATTTGAGTTGTAATATCTGTGTCTAAATCTAATATGACCAATCATTAATGCATTTAAGTCGGTATTCAACATGCAATGCATTAATTTAAAATTTACCGAACAAAAATTTCTATAGATATCCACGTTCCGCACCTTTATCGTTGTCTGCTTCGGAACCCGTCCAATCTCCTGTAAAAATCAGAAAACCGTTGAGAATTAACTAACGGTTTCAATTAATTAACCAACTTAGAAATTCAGCTTTCCTAATACCCCACTATAATAAAATCCTTAAATCAAAAAGATATTTGGTTATAATTTTTATTCGTGTTTTCACTAGTTCTTTAAAGTTCTATCTATTGATAGATTATTTATTTTAACATGATTTAATATTTATTACTATTCATTTAAATTAGTTTATTATTTTGTATTTAGTTATTATTACTATTATTATTATTATTATTATTATTATTTTTTTATATAAATAAATAAATAATACATAACTAAATAAAATTTAAATTTTAGAAAATAAAATTAGTTAATTCTATTTTTTTTATAATTAAATTTGTTTTAATTAAATAGGTTTATTTAAATTTACTTAAATTAGTTTTGTTTAAATTAAGTAAATAAAATTTTAATTATAAAATAGATATTAGGAAAATCATAAAACGTTAAACTCAATATAATTTATAAAATAAGAAGTATGAAAATTCAAGATTTAAAAAAAATTTTTATTGTTTTAATTGTTGGGATCAGATAGTCTGTGATTTGTATCTGTTCTGGATTTTCACTCAGACTGTTTTCATCATTTCCCCGAAAACCGACTAATTAAAGGTATACCCAAACGTACGTTGGCCTTTCCTTTAATTATTTATTAAGCCACATTAGTTTTAACTTAATCATAGATTAAGTTATTCATTAACAATTACTAAATCTAATTAAATTAGATTTAAATATAAGTATTCGGGCCAACATTCTCTCAAATTTTTCTTTCTTTTTTTTTTTTTTTCGCACTGGGCCAACAGAGAGAAGCCCAGCTTCTCTTTTCTTTTTTTTTTTTTTTTTTTTCTTCTTCCGCGCAAGCCCAAACGAAAAACCAGCCCAAAAAGACGAAATGACTGAGCCAGGTCAAACTGACCCATTTGACCTGAGCCAGCCAAACAGATCCGAAACCATTTCCGACAACCTAACCCCGCAACTCAGCGGAAAATTTCCAAAAACAACCTCAGATCATTTTATTTTACAACCAGGCCCTTTTCCTGCGTTTGGGTCCTTTTTCATCACAAACAAGTCCTCGAACCCAAAATTCTTTCACAAATCAGTCCCTGTAACCCCGTCGTCATACCAAACAGGTACCAGAACAAGTACCAGTGACACAAAAACCGGTACCACAGGTTTGAATACCTGTATACAACATCACAAACACATCCTAATTAACAGTTTTATCGAAAACTCAAGAATTTCATCAGATTAGCACTATCCCAATCAACCCGAATGCCCATACCTCAATACTTCCTATTATAACCCTAATCACAGCAAATTTCTCCAGTTTCTAACTCAAATCCATCATTTTAATGCATTTAAAAGGTTCATCTCCCACTGTTATTAAGCAAAACCCCATGATTAACGATAATCATCCGAGAAAACCCTAGTTTTAACAGTAAACCACACATCCAAGTTTTCTTCTTAACAGTAAGCATCAACGACCTCTTCTAAACAAATTAACAACTCCTATAAACCCCTTTTATCAGATTTTAAACATAGAAAAATTCCCAAAGAAATTCCCGGAATAATTCCTCAAAAATCCGAGAAAATCAAAATAGAAAACATAGAGTTATACCTTCGATCTCTAGATTTTTCCCTTACTCTTTCTTCCTCTTTCCCTCTCTCTTTTTCTCTCGGATTTTTCTCAAAGCCAACCAAACCGACATCAACAGAGAAACCCCTCTTATATACCCCAAGTTCTCAGAAAATAAAATAAAGAAGAGAGAAAAGAGAACGGCAACGATTTTCCCATCGCGATTTTCACCATCCTTAAAGTCCAACTCGTCTCAAATCCGACTGAATCGGATAAGAACGAAGGAAAAAGGGGTACCTGGCGGAGGAGGATTGGCCAGGCTCAGCTCTTTCCTCCGCCTCCATTTTTACTATTTACCGCACCGCAAAAATAGGAGGGAGTGAGCTGCTTGATCGGAGAGAACGAAGAAGAAGAGAAAAGAAGAAAGAGAGAGAGAGAGTGGAAAGAAACGGAGAGGAAGAGAAAAGCTTCCTCCGAAAATTTTTTTTTTTTCTTTTATATAGATCCGTCGGATTTTCTGTGGCATTGTGTGGCAAATTTTTGTATAATCAAGAATGCTGCTACTCATATAGATTGTTAATAAATATTATTTCATTAAGTTTTGGATTAATCTTAATATTAGATTTGATTTTAGTTAAGCTTTGATTTTATTAGAATAATAAATTTATGCTTGAATATTACACAAAATCAAGGATTTCGAATTCGAATCAATTTATACATATGAATTAAATGTCGATTATGCATAATTTCTTATTTATTAATTTAAATATCCTTAATAAATTTCCTAATTAACTTAATAAATTCCTAATTTTGCTAATTATGTTACATATAATTTGTCGCAATATATTTTCAAAGAAATAAATATACGGATAATTAATTATTTACATGGACAACAATTTCCATAATCATTGGCATGAGATGTGATAAGCATTCGGTCCGGAGATGATGTCCGGGCGCACATAAATAAGTTTCAGAAATTGGTCGACATTTATGAATTTTTAAGCTATGCAACAACATCATTGTCCTGCAACACCTGCTGCATAACCCATTAATTACTGATCCCGACATTGAGTGCCATCGTTTCATTATTAGCTGAATGGTCCTTCAAATTAAACTGTTAAGAAATAACACTTTTGCTATTGGTTTAAGAGGTAAATCAACTAAGGAAATATCACGTGATGTATGGAAACAATAAAATTTATTGCAGATTCTTTCCTTGATTTTACATGGGTAAATTTGTAAAAAAAAAGAAAAAAATAGCCGAATATCCCCAGTGTGTTTTTGGATAGTGTTCTAAATTCGTGCCGTGCCGTGTCGTGTCATGTCAAACACGCCGTGTCCGGATCATTTGTCATGTCGTGCCGTGCCGTGTCTAAATATTTTACGTGTCGTGCCGTGCCGTGTCTAAATTCTAAGGGATGGACACGACACGGCACGCCTCGTGTCCTCGTGCTGTGTTTTTTTTACACGTGTCGTGTTTGAATACGTTTGAATTTCATAAAACATAGTCATATACATATATTTAGGGATGAAATTGAAATTGAAATTATAAAATTATCCTAAAAAGTAGATAATAGAAGAATTTTCTTGTTATTTTATAAAATTTAACATTTTTAACCATCATTATAAACTTGTTGTGTCTCTTGGGTTTTGTCGTGTCCCGTATCGTACCGTGTCGTGCCGTGTCGTGTCGTGTCCTGGAAATTCACGTGCCGTGTCTATTTCATCAAAGTCGGACACGACACACTTAAGACACGACACGTCTAAGTTCTCGTACCGTGCCCGTGTCCGTGTTTTACCGTATCGTACCACCTTCGTGCTGTGCCGTACCATGCCGTGTTCGGACACGCTGTGCTTTTTTATAGAACACTATTTTTGGGTGTCCAAAGCAGCTCCCTCAATGCATCTTATCAGAAAAATAGATGGGGCAACACTATTTGTAACAACTAAAGTAATTCATCAATTACTATTTTTTATTTTTTAAATTAAAAATTGTTGGATTGGTAATGCTAAGCTAACGTTAAAAAAAAAAAAAGCAAAGAATCATAAGATTCACGGCACAAGATACAACTATTTTAGTTGATCCGATTTTTAAACAGAATCGTAACAAAATTCTGTACCTATAAGTTGTTATCTTATTACAGAAGTATCTTTTTTCTTTTGAACAACGTTCAAGTACTTACCCTTTGTATTAAATGAAAAATATGTACAAAAGTGTTTCTATAGCCTAAAAATTAAGTAAAAGCAAAGAAATTAGAAACTGCCTAGTAAGCAAACAACAGAATATGAAACTTCTTAAAATGGAAAGAGATCGCGCTGAAAGTCCCAACTCTCAATGCAAAGCGAATAAGAGAGAGTGATTTAAAATTAAGATTTATTTGCACCAATTAATCCCTCCGGGTTGTGACTTGCGAAGCAGACAATATCTCGTAACTCTCTGTGATGTCTTGGACTCCTGGGTAAAAGAGAAGATGATAAAACCAAGATGATCCTTGATAAATTAAGGCCCTGATCAAATTGATTTTAGACGAGTTTTCATTTCATTAGATTTGATTTCATGAGATTTCGTTGGGTCAAATAATATGAAAATTCCAATCAAATAACATCAAATCTATCCATTTTGATAAAAAAATTTCTAATCAAATGAAATCCCGTGGTAAAAAAATAACTGATTCTGATTGGGACCTAAATAATTAACTCACTTAGGTACCAAAACACAATTACTACTTAACCTTATATTTCACTCATTAATTAAGTCTAATTTCCTACAAATATATGTTGTCGAAGTAGTCTTGAAAGGGAGTATATATATATCTAAGTTGTTAAATAATTTAATTCAGTATCGTTTTGTATCACTTCCTCAATTTAATGTGATAAGTAACGACTTCTGTTTCTGTGACCATCTAGCACGTTCTGTATTAATTCATGCGCAGGTCCGTACGTCCCGCACTGCTATGCTGAGGTTGCAAGGACGATTGTATTTAAGTGCGCCATAATTGTATTTCCAAGGTAGTGAAGTCTTTCTCCGTGTCTACCAAATTACAATGGGTTGTTTTCTTTGCATATTGAATTGAACAGCTGATAAACGCTTGCGGTGATACTAAGTAAAAATTGACGGTTCATGGGTTCATTAAGCAATTTTTAATGATGATTTGATGCTAGGAAGCAAAAACAATGGTGTTTGTCATGAGTTAACGGTTTTAAAGTACTCAATTAGAAGCTCAAGAAATTATTTATTATAATGATTTTTTAAATAATTTTAGATTCAAATTTTTAAATGACATAATAGGTCGGTATATATCCTGGAAATTAATGAAGGATTTTTCACGTCCTGCCATATCACTCGAAAAGTTAAATACAGGTGGAGCCAGAATTTCAACTTCGGGTGTGCTCCGGAATAAACACATGATCTGGTGTCGCGTTACATACGTGTGGCACACCTCACGAGTCGTTTGATTTTGATCGGACGGTTCATTTTTTTGCGGGCCTATCAATTTGGTTACATGCTCGGGACTCCCATATCCATCCGATTTAGATCAGACGGTCCAAAAGCGCGCTACACCATGTGTTTATACAGCCATTTATTAGTTTATCCACTATTTGTTTTTTTTTTTTTTAAAAGTTCAACTCCAAAGTGCATTATCTAGTATTTCATTTTATTTTAATATAACAACAGATAGTAGAATATATTTTATTTTTTCAAATTCCAACCCAAAAATGTATCCAAAACATATATTAAAATGAATCCAAGGCGTATCTTAATGAATTCTAACTGAATGCGTTGGTGAAATGTACTAAATTAATAATAGGATTCGCCCCATGGAGTATTAGTGCGAACCGCACGAGTATCGGTATCGGGTGAAGGGGTATTTTGAAAGTATCTATGCAACGTAGATATAAATACTATCGTAAGAAACATTTGTATGATAATTAATTACAAATGAGATTCGCATTTAATTGAGTTTTTATTAAAAAAAAAATGCTTGCCAATATATCAACCTATTGTCGAATGCGTATGAGTTAAGAATTAATTAAATGGGAATATATATCAGGTCGAGGGTGTTCAATATATCCTTGCTTAATGACAATCAAGTATTTAAATAAACTCTAAGACAGAGGTAAATATACTTAAAAAAAGTAGAAGAGGTTACATCGAATTTAATATTTCTTATGTTCAAAGAATATTAAAAAAAAAGTATTACATTCTGCTATCAGCATTTTAAATTATAACAATTATTATTGAGTTTTTGCCACTATAGAATTTATGTCCACTATAGAATTTTCCATTATTATTAATAGGATTTCAAGATTTTTAAGTTGATTTATCACTAATAGCTCCCCACATTACTGTACTTGTCTAAGGCAGAAGCCACTTTGGTAGCAACAGCTCTTGACAAACTGTACTCTAGTGCTTGTTCTATATCTGCTATTGAACTCAATTTAGTCTCGCCATAAACCACCGGCATATAGATCTTTGTCATAAGTGAACGAAAGTAGCAAATATAACTTAATAAATGAGGTCAGAAGAATACTTATATATATCCAAATTAATCGTAGTGGAACTAGAGCTTAGTCCTCTCCAACAATAAGCACTAATAAATACACAGAGAAAACAGGCAGATATCAAAAGGGAGAGCAAAAAAAGAATGGTTGAAGTGTTGGAGTCGACCTTTGTAGCGCCATCTGATGAGACCCCAAAGGGACGTCTATGGTTATCTAACCTTGACCAAGTCGCACCACGAGGATTTGTAGGCGGTGTGTACTTGTACAAAAGAACTGATGCAACAAATTTTTTCTCAGTTGAGGTGCTGAAGGCTTCCTTGTCCAAGGCACTGGTGCTCTTCTACCCCCTAGCAGGTCGGCAATCTGTCAGTTACGACGGTCGTGCTGAACTTGACTGCAATGCCGCTGGATGTTTCTTTGTCAGAGCCCAGTTACAACGCACCTTCGACAGCATCAATTTCCAGCCGTCGCCAGAGCTGGAACGTCTCTTTGTTCCTAGTGTCGAAATGGCTGGTTCACCATTCGTCATGCTCATGATTCAGGTTGACATTTTCACTAGCTCTCTGTTTTCAGTACTTTTCCTTTTCTTTCTTTTTTATTAAAACATAATTAAAAGGTCACTTGGCGAGCACATTTCAACAGGAATTTAGGTGCTGGATAAAAATTAATATTATATGTTTATTGTGGGTGTATCGATCGTCATTGACATTTACGCGGCACTTGATCTTGATATTTTAAGCTCAATCTAGGGCTCATATGCCACATGCAATTTTTTTTTTCTCACAGAAAAAAAAAATTAAAATTTGAATTCTATTTATAGTGATTTAAAAATACGCCATTGTAAAAATTTGAAATATTAGATATTTTTACTAAATCACAAATAATGTTTTAGGCACTACAAAATAGTAAAAATTAGGTATGTTTTGTTAGTAATTAATAAAATTAAACTAATTTTAGTAATTTTAGAGTGGGATATCGAAATATCTAAATATAGTTAAATATATCACAAATGTGCAATTAAGTTAGAATGACATATCTCCATTTTAATACAATTAAATAACTGATAAATGTGCAATTATGTCATTCTGCATGGTCTGATCCATAAACAAAAAGTAATTTTCTTATGCAAGCAGGTGACATATCTAAAATGTGGGGGAGTTGTCCTAGGATCTGCTTTCAATCATATCTTCGGAGACGGTCGAAGTGGCCTCCACTTTATACGGACTTGGACAAGCATTGCGCGGGGTGACCTAAGCAACATTGTCACTCCCTCTTTTGATCAGACACCACTTCGCGCCTGCTCACCCCCAATTGTCAAATTTGATCATCCAGAATACATAGGTGAAACTGTAAGGTCAACCTTAGCTAGTAGCATGACAAAAAAATTTACGATCTCAAAGAAGCAAGTTCACTCCCTCAAAAGTAGATTTACTAAAGGGAGTTTTCCCTTAACTTCCTCCTTTTGTGTTGTTGTATCACTTGTTTGGAAGTGCTATTGTGATGCTAAAAGTCTTGATCATGACGCTACAACGAATCTCATGTTTACTGCGGACATACGTGATCGCCTCAAACCGCCACTGCCAAAGAATCATTGCGGCAATGCTGTTGTGCGGAGATCTGTACGAGCCAAAGTTTCTGAGATAATATCGAATCCACTTCATGATGTGGTTGAACGTGTCAAAGCGGCAATTGATAGTGTCAACGATGAGTACGTTAGATCATTGATCAATTATCTAGAGATTGTGAAAAATCAAGTTTTTGCAACAACAGAAGTGCCTGAATCTCATTTGCGAGTTGTAAGTATTTCAAAAATGCCACTTTACGATGCAGATTTTGGATGGGGTGCACCAGAGCTTGTAACACGATGGCGAGTAAGTGGGAATAGAGTTGTCTACATTAGTGATGAACCAGGGATAAATGGTGGTATAGAAGTAGTTATAACCGTTGATTCTCCTACAATGCATCGATTTGAACAGATGTTTGATGAGGAGTTAAATGCTCGTCATGAGAATAGTTCATCAAGTGGAATAAAAATCGGCCGAAAAAATCAGATTGGTCAAAGCAAACTTTGACTTGAGGACCAACAATAATTGCCCTATTTGAAATTCACGTTTCTATCAAATTAGATAAACCATATTACAGGTTTCTGATCTATGCTTAAAAAAGATCTATTGTTTGAAATTCTGTTTGTTAAATAGGAGTAAGTTGCCAAATTTTAAGCCTTTTTTTTTCCTGGCGTGGCCTTAATATGTCGTGGAATCCACTTGGCCCATAAACATTATTTTGTATGCTCTTTTTGATGTTGTTCTCTAATTTGTTTTCCCAAATTTCATTCTACTTTAAGTGGAATTGGGTTCAAAATCCTAATGTTAAAAGGCCGGATCAAATATGTTGTTTGATTGAGAGCTCGAATTCAAATTTCTTGAAGGTATTTAAATTATAAAAATAAAAGTAAAAGCTTGGCCCGACTCTTTCTTTAAAATAACTATATTGTCAAATTTTACATTTATTATGAAGTCCATTTACCTCCTCTGAGATTCATATGAACCAGTAGGAATTCGCGTTGCGCGATCTATTTTTTATTTTCATATTTTTTTATTATTGAATTTTAGTTACAGTGCTATTTTCACATCGATCTCCTCCGTTCTTCCAAAGTTAACTTGCGAATTGACCAAAAAGTATTTGGACGGTTAGAATTATATAAAATAATAATAAATTACTAATATGTAACACGTGTCGAGAATATGTCTGGAGAATACAGTAATATATAGATTTAATTTGATGATTCACTATATAAATGGAATTATGCATGTCAATGAGGAAAATCCGTAATATCAAAATTCTGTTACAATTTCTAGAATTTGTTATAAACAAGATAATATCAATCGAGATGATTCCATTGTATGATTAAGGAATGAAAAGAAGTTTAGTTGTTATTGTAATTTAAGCAAACAGTAAAAATTATCCAAAGATATGTGAATCAGTTAATGAAATATTGGATGGCAAAATCTGAACTTAGAGAATCAAAATGTGACTAATGTTGAAATCTGCAGCCCGAATATATATAAAATTAAGCCCTGAATTATTTGGACTCTTTGATCAATCAATTTAATCCTGCAATATCTCAACCATCTGATTTAAACTCTGAAAATTAGAAATTGCAACATGGATGGACACAAACAAGTGACCATAGAAGTTCTTGTAGCGAAGGGGATATCCTGGTATCCATCCCTTCTTCCCCGATTTCTGTGTCTGTCTTCTTCCGATTTATAGCAACCTAATCCGACTTCCCTCCGTGGCCCCCATCGTGGCACTGTCGTACGAGATGAAGATGTGATGTCCCTCAAACCATCAAAAGATTTTTTTTTTTTTTTTGTATTTTTGAAATTTGTGGATTGGATTTGAAAGATAAAATGAATTGTAAGAGACAAATTGTAATGGAAGAATACAAGCAGAATAGAAGAAACAAAATTGTAATAACTTGATTTGATTTAATTATTACAGCTGTAACCTGCAAGATTAAATTAAGTTAAAGGAAATGCATAAAAGCAAACTCGCAAAGACTTTCATTCCTTTTATTTCTTCGGAAGCCCATCTTCACTCAATTAGCTTCAGCCCAAATTCTGTTGGGCTGCCATCTTCACTCAATTAACTTCATCCCAAGTTCTGTTTCCAGGCCGACGACAAGATTATTTTCTTCTCCTTAATTGGACGCATGACAGAAGTGAGAAGTGAGGCAGCTTCTCTCCTCTCTCGGATCAGATGAGCCGCACCAATGGGAGAGTGACACCTCAGGTCTTATCCTCCTTTTCTCATCCATTGTCGCCTCTCCTCGCCTCTCTTTTCATAATGAAAAAAATAAGTATTATTTTAATCAATGTTCTTTCTATTCTGTATGTAAATCAAAACTTAATATCATTTCGTCTACTTATTGACATCGAGCCACATATCAAATCGATCAACAATATAAAATGTGGGTACACGTTAGATCCGGAGATCTTGATTCCTTGCGTTTGTAAAGAGTAGTGATAGTGATTTTTTAAATGGAACTTCTTGTATGTTAAATAAGACTATTTGGCAAAGTACCAGAATACATAGATTAGTCAAACACAGTTGTGTTTTGTGTGCGTGTGTATGTGTTGTACTTCATTGGAATACAATTGCATTGGATTGGAATTGGTGCAGTAGGTTGAAATGTTGCTCATGTTCTGTTGTAATATGATTTTGTTAGATTACGGACTTTCTCTAATAAACTATTACTAAACGGAAATGTTCCAGAACTGCTTTCAATTGTTTCACTCCAAGAAAAAAAAAAGCTTCCCTGCAACTAATTTCTAACGCACTTATATAAGGAACATAGAGATAAAATCCACAATAAGCGAGCAAAGATTCATAAAATTGCACAACTTTGAACTAAAACAAGCAAACTATGGATCTCTTGCTACATCATTTTGTTCACCATTAGACAAGGTTTACCAGAAGACCAGTAGATACATCATATGGATCTCGTCTCAGTTGCAACTTGCAACACACGAGGCCCCCAGATGAAATCTGGTTGCTTTGTTAGCATCTCAAATTAAGCGTAAAAAAAGTATAGAAGGGATTAAATCCACATGATCCTTCTGTCAAACAAAACAAATCATCCATCTGGTGCTGCGCGCCAGTAAAGATGCAAGTGGTTACTGGTGACAGCGTAAGCACTTAAGATTAGGAAGGAATTACAGCTAGCCAGATGAATCAGGGAAAGAATTGTCCTCTCTTGGGAACTCAGTTGCTTCAAATTAAAGAGTTTGTAGTGAATGGAGATGAAAAACCAAAGTGTCCTAAGAGATTGTTCAAAAAAAAAAAAAAAAAAAAAAAAAAAAATCTAAAGAAGTTGAAAAGGGTTAACAAAACAATGACTAAGAAAATATTTCTGGCAAATGAAAATGTTAAAAAAACCTAAAGGAGGTTAAATAAAAACTGTAGGAGATTCGATCCTTATCGAATATGCATGTTAAAATTTAAAATATATCCATTATATGATATATAATACTTTGGTTATTATGTATTCTTTGTGATATTTCGTTTATTTTTTTATTTTTATTTTTTTGCAGATGGCATTGAGATTATCTTATTCATATATAACACATTTCTTTGAAATGGTAACACTATTGTACACATTAAATAAATAAAAATTATAATATATTTATTTATTTAAATATGTTATGTATCAAGTTTGATGTAATTTTCAGATATTTAATTATCCATCGAGCAAATAAAAATTCAACCATCCATAATTTTTTAAAAAATAGTGGAATTGTTTCAAATTATTTGATGAATAACCATATACATGTTTTAATTATTTGATATATCATCTATTAAGTACCGCCTAAATACTGCGCGCACCCGATCAATTAGGCTCCTGTCGTGTCGGGGCATAGATCGATTTAATGTTATTGTTTGTTATAGTTCAGGTAAAGGTAATTATCTGGGCTAACATAGCATTAATGTTTTTCAGATTCCGGGTCAGTTTGGTCTTTGGGTCAATTGTCAACACGTCGTGTTGGGCTTAATTGAGCTGTGGTTAGATTCGGTTGCCATCTGTAGGATCACTGTTGTTCAATTTATCACTAAAATCTATATCTAAATTGATAAAGAATAACGTTAATTTGGATTAGTGACTATTTTAAAATATTATTCAGTGTTTATATTGGTGAGTATTTGCTTAGAATAATCTCTAATTTCGATGTTTTACTATTCAATCTAAAAGTTGGAGCGACTATTCCAAACACTCCATTATCATATTATTAAATAATATCGTGATTTATACGTACCGCACTCAAGTGTTGTCACTTCATCTACCTAAAATCCCACTGTTTTATTGATGGACAATTTGGAATGCAAAAGCTAAAGGTCTGTGGAGGTTCTACATGTGCATCATCAGATCATCTTATCCGGTATTATTTGGTTGCTTTACAAACCGTCATTCCTTAATTAAGGGATTACATTGAGTAATCGAAAAACTTGTTTAGGTAGCCTAAATTACTAAATTTGTGATATTGACCTTAAAGTGTTATAGTGATGAAGGAATTCCTTAAGTTGCCCGTAAGATTAATACTGCATGCAAACACTTAGAGACATTAACAAATTGAGTTAGTAGTGTGGCAACTGGCCACACTACACAGCCACATATACAAACTTAAGCAAACTAAGGTCATCTGCTGTACGTTGAGAAAGACATTCTGGAAATTGCTTGGTTGGTTCAATAGAGATTTATCCCAAAGAAATAAAAACAAACGCATTCATTTACATTTGCGAGTGGTGATATATAGCTGCACTGGTGAGGAGCCGTAACACTTGGTGGAGACATGAAGCATATAACAAATTCCATGTTGAAAGGGCTCAAGCCAACATATCTAACAAATTCATTGTAAGAGTAATCAAGACTTACGCTGCTAGGCTTACCTGATCACCTTGGTTAGTTTTTTAAATCAGGTCTAGTGATGACTTCTATAATTACATATTTACATGTGTATAATGAGGATTGTACTTTGAGGAAAAAAATTAAATAGGATTCAAATTCAAATCTGTCTCTTTTAATTACATATTTACATGTGTAATGAGGATTGTACTTTTATCAAAGCTTATTGTTCTTGAATATGTTCCAACAACTAACGCCATCTGGCAGGCTTTGACAAAGGTTCTGCACCATATATTTTGAGATTTGAGAAATGAGAATCAACCTTTAATTAATTTAGTGACAGATAATATTTTTCAAATATATGAAGAATGCATTTTTATTACGTGAATTATTATGCTTTTTTTTATTAGATAAATTAAAGCCAGCAGACTTGCATGATTTGTAACAGTAAAATATATCAAAACTCAAACTCAATAAAATCTGAACTTGCATGATTTGTAACAATCCAAGTCCAATATAATCATCTGACTTTATCAAATTATCCGAACCCGCTATGTTTACTAGCTAGGTCTAGATGGGGAGCATAATCTTTATAAACTAAATATATATAAAAAAAAAATCTGAATTTTAAAATTGTCTCCCTTACTCAAAAGGAATTGTTCTATCCACTGTATTAAAAACCAATTAAAAATATATCAAAACTAATATTTTATTTTTTTCCCCTCCATCTCTAACCTCATTTTCTAACCTCAAGTTAACACTATTTTTTTCACAATTTCTAACTTCACTAACTTCAATAGTACTAACTTCAACCTCTAACTTCACCTCGAACCAATATTTTATGATAAGTTAAGATCTAAGAGTACTAAAAAAAGAAAGAAAATAAAAATCAGAAAGAGCTCGCTTATTTTTTTAAAATAAATCTTTGTACTGCTAATGCATTTTAGTAATTAATGCAGCAGGAAATTAGGAATCCCGGAGTGCACCATCAATTAATTAATTTGTTTGTACATATATGTTTGACTTTAAATTTATGGTCGGTATTACGTTTTGGTCACGTTACGTACATACAACGTTTAGTCAAATCAAAACTTGCGAGGTTGGCGACACTACAGCTGGTTAGGCAAATATGTTATAACTTTCTTAAATAATGGTGCAAAATCATACCATATCTTCTTCTTCTTCTTCCTTTTTTTATTATATATATTTTTTTTACATCAACCATATCTTATGATCATGATCACACGATATCATAAAAAAACTTAAGGCCTGGTTGTGTATCCAATGAAGTGGGACAAATGCTCACGTAAACTGGATCAATGTCCTCAGATCATTTAGTTAATTTAATTTGTATGGTCTTTGTGCTTCCAAGCTTCATTTATTTTCCTAAAGACAAAAGCTATATTTAATTATTTCGAACAAAACAGTTAAATATAATTAACCCGTTCGTACGTACTACGCGGGCCGATGGATATATGTAACGAACTGAATCGATAAACAATTAAGAAATGCTACCAAATTGCCAATCTCAGTAAATGCTCAGTCGACTAATACTAATCTTGTCAGACCAAACGAATAGGATGACTCAAAATTGAGCTGAATGGTAAAAACTATCCAAATTGAAAGCGAGAACTAAATTGATAATAATAAATGACACTAATAAGATATAACTTGGCTATTGAGCCAACTGAATTCAAGATACAAGGATCTAGTGATTGAAATTGGAAAATGCGGAAATAAAAGCATAAGTCATAAGAGTATTTTTGTAGATCTAAGATTCAACATCATACCCTCTTTCTCCTACGGAATAGTCTATTAAAGCTACAGAAATATCTTGAGAAGTTGAGATAAAATCAAATTTTAATATTACAGATTAAGTAAATTCTTCAGCGATTAATCCTTCTGTGTCGTCTTCTGCTGTTCTGCATTGCATTTGCACGCACCTCCTCGCGCCACGTCAGCTAAATATATACTAGATGGTTGATGGTTCCTTCATTAACAAATGTAACTCCGTTTATTTTAATCTCTTGGGGCCCAGCTGCAGGAGTCACAGATTTAACGGACAGTTCAGCACTTAATCCCGCGCTTATCCCTTCTGTCTCATCTTCAAGTTTGACCCAGTTAGACTTTGTTTCAACGGCTACCAGCCTCTCTTTGAGCTTGTTAGACAGTTGGGACCCACATTCTCGTGACAATATATCATTCATTTTACATATAGTATTCATCTCAAATAATTTAATTATGTTCGGCCTCTGTGCTTCAAAACTTTTAATTCATTAAATACTATCACCCACAAATTAAATAGTTGAAATTTGGTACGTATTACACGGTGTTTTGTTAATGTATGACTTTGAGACTTCCAGCTAGATTGAATGAATAATAAAATAATTTCTAGGATGTGTATCTAATAATAATAATAGATAATGTGTGTAAATTTGATCAGACGAGTAAATGACTGGAATTTAATTCAAATATTTGCTGTTGAATCAGGGTAATTTTCAAGATGATGTATTTGTAATTAATGATTGAAAACCGCGACATTGATGGAGCAAGTAGTGAGAAGGTCGTCCTTTTTTAAGGACTGCCTTCTCCAAGAAACACGCAGGATAGAAGACTCTCATGTTCGCTCTGTTCCCACGCCAAGCCTACTTGAACGGTAGAACCAGAAATAAAGCACTACAAAATGTTCGCTCTATTTTAATTTCTTTATTGTTATTATTTTGAAGAAACTTTGGAGCCATTTTCTAAGTTCTATTTCCTTAATAAGAGTGTTGATAAAAGTTATCTACTTCTTTGTATACTTGATGTCACAATTCAACGCAGTCCCCTTTTGAAACAAATATAAAGATATGTTTCTTAATTAAATAGATTGTCAAGTTTGTTTAAAAAAAAATTAATCACATATCCCAACATTATGGGGAACAAAATTGAACACCATGACATTTCAAACAATCCTAAGCAACAATTATCATTTTTAAATAAATGCTGGATTTTATTATAAAAAATGTAAAACATTTTTTATACTATCGAAGTATAACATCTCCTATCATGAGGAAACGTTTTTTTTTTTTTTCCTTTTTACACATGATTAATAATTAAACGCCAGTCAAAATAATAGCTCTGGTAATGCTACACATATAGTTCTACAAAAACGACCATATAAATTAAAACTCGTTTGATAGATGAACCCGTGAAACACGATTAGATCTCAATTCTCAAGTTGTAGATGAGGGATTCGTAAATCTGGTTAGAGATTAAAATTTATATTCCAAATATTTTATTATTTTTAAGATTTTTATAAAATCATTTTTATTCGATGATTCATAAATTTTTGATCAAGCTATATTCTAATTTTCTTGAGGAATTAATATATATAACCAATAGAACTAAAAGATACTTTTTCAATTGTTACAACTAGCACTAGTGTTATTAATAACTACTACTGTTGTTGTTGTTGTTATATTAAAAAGACTCTCAGATCCCATACTTATTTTGACTATAATGAGAAGTTACTGCGTCACCGCTTAAGATATTAATTATAAGCCAATTCAGTTTATAACAATTTTTAACAAGTTATAATTTTCTTTGTGGTGCACAGGCCAGGCAGTAGTAGGGCTGCCTAACGTTGATAAATGGCACGGAACAGGGTGTTCCATTTGCCATGCCGTTAACGAAACGGTTTCGATTTCGCAACCGTTTACTATGCCACTTAGTAAACGAAACGGTTTTCGCTAAACGGCATGTACAAAAACACGTTAAAACACGGTAAACCGTTCCATTTCCTAGACCGTTTGCCATTTTGTTAAGGAAACGGTATGATTTTTTGTGCCACTTACCGTTCGTTTCTGCCGAAACGTGGTGGCAAACGACACAACGGCTGCCGTTTACAGCTCTGGGGCGTGCAGCGTAAGGGTGACACGTCAGAGCCCCGGCAGCAAGCTCCCGTGGTGGGCCCTTTTCCCCCAAAAATGGTAATAAATATAATATTGTTGCGAGACATAACCCACGTATCAGATATTAAAGTTAAACTGATATTGGAACAGATGCACATGGTCCACGTAACATATAATTTCACTACGTACGAAAGGTGGTTAGTTACAAAAGTTGATTTTTTTTATTCGTTACTACTTGGACAAAATGATCTCTAATACAATTTAATCATTATCATATATCATGCAAATTCTGTGATCTAATGAAAGTGACACAGTTTTCTTAATAAACATTTGTAATTTGTAGATCAAATATATTCCAACAAAGATTGGGTTAAAGTTCTAATTGAGAGGGACAAGGATAATTAATTGTGTGCTTGTAATTTGAATTAAAATAATGTATTATGTGTGACAATTATCTATATACCAATTTTTTCTTTTCTTAATAATTATGGACAGAACACACGGAATGGGTCATGTTAGACTTATCTATATTTGTATCCACATCATTTTTTAGCTTAATTAGATGTCATGGTTTAAAATAATATTAGCATAGATGAGGGCGGTACACCGTGCATGATAATTTATTTACAGTTAATTGTTCAGATAGAACGATGGCTTAAAATGAATTATTTAGAGATGGTTTCTAATCGATGCACTAATTGGTCTAGGGCAGAGAGTGATCCGTTTTAGTCGAAGCAAAATCAGCATCTTTGAGATCACCAAAATTTTATAGAGAGACACAGAGAGAGCTCATATTTGAAATTACCTTCTCTCCTAGCATAGATAATATTTGGTGCCTTTACGGATCCCATTGACTTTATTATATAATTATTAATGTGTTGGAAGCTTAACGAATGACAATGTGACAACTTTTTAGATTAGTTAACCATATCAGATTAAGGTCTGTGCAAGGTAATCACGTTAGCTGGGTCAACGTGATGATATAAATTATACTTCTCGTGATATGATTCAACATAATTTAATATTATTATATAATTAATTTGTGTTCTAAGCTAAATTAGTTAAAGGCTGTGCAGCGAAATCACGTTAGCTAGGTCCACAGGATGATATAATTATATAAATCTCGTGTTATTGCTTCAACATATTTAGTATTACTTGGAAGGTGTTCAAACCGGCTTGAGACTTAAGATATTGAATATGTACATGATTTTTACTATATATTAGGTGTCAATATCCAAACAATAGTGCTAAGTAGTGCTAAAAGAAACATTTGGATGCTTTAGTGATAATGATTACAACCTTAGGAGTTAGGACTGTATAATCAAATTGAGATGGTATTCACGTTAAGTTGATTTAACATGATAAATGAAATTCTTACTATATTTTTTGATAAACTTGACAGAGACTGTCAAGAAAGAAACTCTAGCTATTTTAATGTATGGTTTTACGGGTTTCAAAGGTCTGGCATGTAAAGTATATATACATATTGATTACCGTTCATATTAATTTAATAGATTTGCAAATCACGCCCTTTATAAAAAATAAAAATTGTTATCGACTGGTCCAGCTGGACCACCTGCGTGCACGTTTCTCTTGCCACATTTCCAGCGAAATCAGAGAATCAATTCCCTCATTCTCCATTTTCACAGAGCCGGAGGACAACCTGATGTTTATGCTTGCATATTATCAACGAAACAGAAGATAATTGATAAATCTATTATTGTTAAAATGGAGAGAAATCGACACCATTTTTTGTCTATATAAAGCGTCGTGCAAGGCCACACTTGCACTCACTTCTACTTCTTTGATTGGCTGATTAATCACAACTCCTCCAGCACTTTTTGTATGTTCTCTCTCTCAAGTTTAAATTATTCCATAATATTGGACTCCCAATATACTGATGTTGTTTTTTCTCCTGATATTTTCTTTGTTTTTTCAATTCTTCTTTTAGAAAAGCTGAAGCTGTATTTCTAATGCTTGTTTTATTAAGCCCTTTTTGTGTGTATAGACAGTAGATAAAATTGTAAAAATTTCAGGCATACATGACGGCCAATTAAAAAAAGTAATAGTAAGAGAACCAACCCCATGCATGATTTCTGTCTAATGTGTTTCAGTATCTCTTTTTTTTAGACATCTTGGCAGTGGCTGCCAAGTAAAGTTGTTTCATAAAGAAATTACACTTCCGCCATTGGACTAAAGAGAAATGTGCTTGTTACATGCATTTGTTTGCTATTTTCTTTAGTACATTATCACTAGTAGTATTATTCATTGATTAATTTGCATGGGTCTATAAAAGGGTAAGTAAAGAAGATCGATCATTACTGAAGAGATGGCAAACGACATATACATGGCAACAGAAGCACCTGGTGCCCCTGTTACGGCAGAGCGAAAAGTCAACCCCAATCTGCAAGACCAACTTGAAAAACCATGTATGCAATCAATCTTCTTCTCTCTTTGTCAGCTTTCATCTGAGTTTATTTGTAACTTGAGTTTATTTTTCACTTAGGAAATTAAGGAATTAACGCAGAAATGTAGCATGAAAATTTGCCTAAGACAAGTATGAGCATATCCCAAAACCTCTACTGAACAATGGAAACGTAGTAATAATAATAAAAAATAGATGGAGGAATGTGTTCAAATAGTTCAAGTTTAATAAGTTCTCAGGTTGAGATCCAACAATTACAATTGTATTTGTTACATATATAGGATCTCTATGAAATTTGTCTTCCGTAATATGTTAGATCTTCCACGAGCTCTGGTGGCTGTTGATCCGAGCAATCCACATGGAACAGAGGGACATGATAACCGTAACCTCAGCGTCTTACAACAACATGCCTCCTTCTTTGACAGGAACAAGGATGGGATCGTCTATCCATGGGAAACATACCAAGGTAAAATATGTTAGTTGAATTGTAAGGGGAATGTTTCTATTATGCTGTAATTTCTGAATTAGTGAAAGATTCGGTAATAGGTTAAATATAATCCATGTTCAATCATGAGTTTAGGTAGAAGAGTTAATTACAAATATGGAATTTTTAGTTCCCTTCCACTATCAGGAATGGACAATCTTTGACCAATCTGTCTTCAAATATTTTATGTTATCAGGTTGTTTACTAAACGTCAAACTTGTTTAGAGAATTGTTCGGGAAGCTTTCACATGCAAAAAGAGATACAACAATAGTTAAATCTAAGGCTTTAATTAAAAATACAACATTTGATGTCTCGATATAATAAAGAATATATTAGAAAAAAAAAATGCTGGAAGTACGCTATGTATGTAATTAATTAGGTTTTTTTTTTTTCTCGACAACAGGGCTTCGTGCTTTAGGATTTGGAATAATTAGCTCCCTATTTACTGGTATCGGGATAAACATTCTCCTTACTTATGCAACTCAACCAGTAAGCTTTTGTTTTTGCATCAATCTACATAGTATATTTTGTTTTATAAATAATATTTTTCATATGTATTTCTATTTACGTTCTTCCTCATCTAGAGTGCTGAAGATTCTAATTGGCTAAGTTTGCTTAATTAGATAACAATAAATATCCTCTGTTTTCTCTTTTTCAGAGTTGGATACCATCTCTGCTTTTATCAATTCACATTAAAAACATTCACAAAGGCAAACATGGCAGTGACACTGAGTCTTTTGACACTGAAGGAAGGTTCGTACTCTAATTTAGCTACTTTTGATGCAATTCACTCTGAAGTTCATATAGGCCCTGATCAAAATGATTTTTAGGTGAGATTTCATTTCATTTCATTGGAATTGGTTTCATGAGATTTTGTTGGGTCTAATAATATAGAAATTCCGAGTCTCCGACCAAATGATATGAAATCCATCCATTTTGATCAAGAATTTTTTTTAATGAAATGAAATCCCGTGTTAAAAAAATGTCATTCTGATCAGGGCCATAGTGATATACAGGTGGTTAGGATATCATAAGAAAATTACATGAAAAAACTATATATATGCGTGCCTCTTGGCCACCACTTTTGATGCAATTCATAACTAAATTAATTTTCATGATCAGGTTCGAACCATCAAAGTTCGACGCGATCTTCAGCAAATATGCACTAACCTATGGCAATGCTTTAACATGGCAAGAGATCAGAACTATGCTTAAAGGCAATGCAAATGTTTTTGACCCCATTGGACGGTAAGGATCCATGATAAAATAATGAAAATGTTACAATAAATCCAAAGATATGAATATTATTACTTCAAAATAAACATAAAAACTGCAAAGATTTCCTGTTTATATGCTATAAGAAGCCAGCAGTAGCAGATTCTCTGGTCTCTTCTTATATTTAGTACCAGAATGTTTAAATTAATTAAAGTAGCCATTATAATATTATATCTTAATACGTGTTGTTTTAACAAAAAAAGGCAGACCATGTACACAAATTTACAAAATTGATTCAATTTGTATCACTTAAGTTAATACTCATCTCCAAAAGAATGCTTATGGATTCGATTCATTTGGCTATAGGATTGCTGCACTTATGGAATGGAAGCTTCTCTTCAGCATAGCAAAAGATGAAAATGGCCTATTAACCAGAGATATTGTCAGGGGAGTCTTTGATGGTAGTTTATTTGAGAAAATTGAGAGGAAGAACAAGGCTTCGAAAGGGGCTGTGCTTAGATAATTGGAAAAATATTCGTCTGCAATTTGCTTATTATTATGTTCAAACAGTAATAAAATATAAACGTGTGGTAACCAGCTTTTAGATTGTCATTCAATTGTCATTTATTCATTTAAGGTATTGATATGTACCAATGTTGTGTGCTGAAAATTGTAAAGTATAATTAAGTTAGTTTGTTTTGTTATCATGTTCTACAATACAACACTTGGTAGCTGCTAATCAGAACTTCTAGAAATAAAATGTTCTACAACGCAAGTACCTGGTAGCATTTCTAGAGTAACAAAAGTAAAAAGGAAACATGTCTAGTTAGTTCCTTTGCATCCAAAATAAACTGGCTAACATAATAAACTATCTAATAAAATGTCTCTGTCTTGATGATAAAATGCTGGAAAAATACGCAGTCTTACACATTACAAAAGAAAAAAAATATATAAAAAAGGCCGTTTCTAAGTAGCAAGGAGTTGATTAATGTTAGGTAAAGTTTTCAAAAGCTAGATCAACAACTATGGCCCAAAAAGACCTATAAAGCCCGGATATCATGGTCAACTGGAACCAATAAACTAAAGACTACACAAAACCCCAGACGGCCCAATTTAAATCACGGATAATCTCGGCCGTTTATTCTCCGTTTATATAGTCGAGAACTATAAAGTTTTTTTTTTTTTTTTTGAAACTTTATAGTCGAGAACTATAAAGTTGAGGAACATATTGCCTTTTCTCTCTTTACGTTGGTATTTTTCAATTCAAACTCGGAAAAACCTCTTCCGTTGTCTCTTGTCTCCACATGGCAAGTTGACAGCCTTGCACTTCTATTGCTACAGGTAACAGGTATCATGTAAGCTCTCTGTTCTTCGATCCGTACAATTCCAGTTGGCACCACGCGTCGGTCTGAGGTCACTCAGGCGGCCCCACACGTGGCGGCACTCTCAATTACTACGAATGTTTGATCCATTGCTATGTTTCAGCGTTAGTCATTCATGTTTATTTTGTCGTATGTATATAGTATATCTGGTGTAATCACTTCGGTAAATGTATGGTCTCTAAACTTCTTTGTGACAATCTATCGAACACCTGTTGGGTACTCTACAAATGTTCTGGTTGTATTTTATTTCAGTCTTTAGTTTACTCTGTAAAGGACTGTAATTACCCTGCCATTTTTTTTGTACCTCCTTTTATCATTAACAATTGAAGACCTTGTGTGTCTATGAATTGTTTGCTGAGCATTCTGACAGATACTTGTGCAATCTGTGCATTTTTATTATTGGAACTTTTATGGATGAAAATAAAATGGTTTGTATCTAAGAAACTATTGAAGGACCCAAAGTCAGCCTTCAGATACTTTAGTTGACCCCAGAATGCAATTCTAAATATTTTAGAAACCATACCCTCGTGTCTTTACTTAACAAATTAATGCCTACACTCGACCATCGCTGACTTTTGATTTATTATTTCATTTTCAGTATCATCCTGTTATGAACAAAAGCCCTGGGGCAGAAATTCAAGGAAATAAGTGCAGCATATCAGCATGTGAGGTAGCCTTTTCCAATCTAATCTGTACTGGCACGGGACCTGATGTGTAATGGTACCATTACCTACATCATGTTTACCACTAGTACACACCTGGTGGTACTGGAAAATATATTGAAGTAGCCTTTTGAAATTTTGTCAGTAATGCACAGGACATGATGTGGAAAGGTGCCTGTATCTACATCAGGTCTATCACAAAGCACCTATCAGTACCCTTTTCTTTCTTTTTTCCACATTGAAATTGTATATTCTTTCTTTGTAATATTCTATATAACAAACCTGCGATGTAGGTATTATCCATGAGGATAAAAATTCCTTACAAGACCGGTATAATGAAGCTGGCCACAGGGAGACAACAATGGCACCAGCTTTGATACTGAAGGGGTAAGTTTGAGTCTTGCTAACAGTATTTTATTCAGAAATCTACCCTTCTTTGATATACCTGTTGTTTTTGTCAACATGTTTTGGTACTCATAAATCAAGTATAATACTTCTTTTCATATGTAACATGTGGAGTAAAGAGAATGGTTTCTTGGCTGTACATATCAGGTTGACCATTCAAAGTCTTTGACTCGTTTATTGGGGAGTCGACCAATTTTTTTGGAGATGTAGATCCTGGTGGATTCATGTTTGGTTCAAGGGAAAAAAAACCAAGGCTGGATATTAGGTTACTAAGTGATTTTTTCCAATTTTTATTTTTATTTTTTTGTTTGCTATATGTTATATATGGGCTCATTTGGATGGGATGGAATTGGCCAATTCCTAGGAATTGGCAATTCCATTCCTACATTTTTCATCCAAATTATTTTGGAATAGTCAATTTCATTCCTAACACAATTTTCAATAACACTCTTCCCAATAACACTTTTCTTTCTACTTTTCACAATTCCCAACGCTATTCCTAAACTCATCATCCAAACAACATTTCCAATTCCTAGGAATAGCCAATTCCCACAATTTCTGTGAATAGTGTTTTTCCCTAAATTTATGTTATTCCTACCCAATTCCTAACCCATCCAAACGACACCATGTTTATTGATTTATCTATTTGTCTTTTATAAAATAAGGATGAGGAAGATAATTTTGCTGTCATATCAATTTGTATAATGCTAATATTGCATAAATATTGTCAGCTCTGACCTCTCTGAAGAATAAATTTTGGTGAAGAGGGAGGTGAGTGTGGTATAGTGTGAGACATACAACAGTTCCTCTGGATCTACGTGATAACATAAGATAATTAAAAAAAATTATCTTGATAACATAAAAAACTAAGGAAAAAAAGAGCTACATGATAACATAAGAGAACTTCTTGATGCAACTAACTATATGAAAGAAATTTTCAGGTATCGACTTGCTTGAGGTGTAAAGGTGAGGGGAAGGTAATTTTGGAGTATTGCAAAAGACGCATCGGCCAAGGAAGAGTTAAGGTTCACGGGAAGGTCAAAGTCGATGAACCAGCTGCCAGCTGGGGTCAGCGATGGGTCCACCATCCAAGTAGAAGGTGAATGCAATGTTGATAGATTCAAATTTAATCAATGGCATCTTTCTTTTCTGACTCCTTTGGAATGTTGGATTAAACCCATAAACTGTTAGATTGTTCTGCCCCTCAGCACTGGGTGCTAAATATCTGGGTATTTTAGTTTGGGCCTGTTTGCTTCTAGTCTCTAGTTGTTCATGTTGTTTTATCTTTTGAGCTGGTTCAGATCTTGACTGTTGGTGCTATATTTTGTTCTGACTTGTATATTTTTTTTCCTCACCCACAAAATATTTCGGAGTTATTTATTACCAAGTTCTTGTTTTACTTAAATTGGGTTAATCTTGGTTTGGAGCTGCAACCAAATTATAAGCCAATTGAGCGCTAAGTACGAGCCGAGCCGAGTCAAGCTGGCTTGAATTTTGACTTAAGGCACAGTGTGCTTGTGCGGCATCCTGCTTAGTATAGATTGGCTCCTTTTGCAAATGTAATTGTTGCTATGAGGCTTTCTCTGGTTAGTTTGTTTTGGTTTTATCAAAATTTCTATAGTATACAGGTTGAGTTGAGTTGTGGCACGTGATGTTCTGGCAGAGTTGTCGAGTAGATTCCTCTCTTTTGAATGGTGAATGTCCAAAATTTTGACCACAAGATTAATGTGAATATTTCAAAATTAATTTTGAAAAAGATTTGTGTTATCAAACTGACAAGAATACTGATATGTACTAAAAAAAAATATCTTCCAAATAAGTGACATATTTAGGCAGGTTGACCAGATTTTCAATGTGAATGATCTGAACTAGCTTTTTTATACGCGCTTCGCGCGTGAGGTTTTATTATTGTAATTAGGCAGTAAAATGTGGTAACTTTAAGTAAATAATATGATAGTAGTGGTATTTGTAATGTATACGTCAAAAATAAACGTTTAGACAAATATATGCACAAATACTAATATTAAGTTTTAATGCTCACATGGTCTCTAAAATTATAAACAATATTGAAAAATTAATTCTAAGCAATAAATAGAAGAGTAAATAAACAGTTGAGAGATTAACAACAAAAATAATTGAGTGTATGAATGATTATAGTGTAAAAAAATGTAAAAACTCATATCTTATACATCTGTTAGAGATAATCTACCTATATACAAGTTAACAATCGACTTCATTGATATCAAGGAAAAGATAATTTAAAAAATTATTAAAGTGATTAAATAAGCTACCATACATCTATTTTTTTGTTTCAAAAAAAAAAAGTAGCATTACATTACATGTTTCATCAGAGAACAAAGAGTAGTACAAATTACATCCTAAGAGTAGTACCGGTACTGGTACCCTCAACCTCAAAAGTCAATAAAACCTAATATGAGGATTTCAAATTTAACTCGACACAATATCAAGTTAGCCAACCGAAAATCAACATATCAAAGTGTTTTATTTGTCCAAAATCCTATCCTGAGAGCTTGTAACAGCTATGAAGACCTTTTTTTTTTTCAGATTGTCACTAAAGTCCTACAATATGTTGAAATCAAATGTGAAGATATATATTTTTTTCACTAAAACGATACACATATTAGAAATGAAGAACAAAAGAAACAATCCAAATGAGGATCAAAAGAGAAACAACTTATTTTGAAACATAATTTTGATAATGAAAATGAAAACAACTTATTTTCTATTGCTAAAACAAACAAATGTTGTTTTAGCCAATGGAAAAACCTGAAATCAGAATTTGTAGGCCTATTGAAAATTTTTTAAGACAGTACAAAGAACATGAAAATTTTGGTGCACATGAGATTAAGCTTGTAAAGAAAGAAAATGAATGTTTGCTAGGAAAATCAGCCAGCATAATTTTGTATCATGCACCTTTAATGGATAATTAGAAATTTATTTTAAAGTTCCAATACAATCAAATGATATGATTACTTGGACAACTCTATGCGAGGCTCTGAATTAAAGCATGTGACATTTGTTATTACCTCTTCTTGCATCTAATTTGTAGCTGCTTTATATGCTTTCCACCCTCTTTTGATTTCTGGTACCTAAAATATTAATGCAAACAGAATTAGGAAAAATACGAAAGCACAATTGAAGTATACTTCAAAATAAAAAAAGTTTGCATGTGATAGTATAGACTCTTGCAATTCCCTTTTTTCTATTGTTATATTTCTTGAAGAAATGTAACAGCAAAATTGAGTTAAATGGTAATAAAGCAAAGACATTTATGAAACAAATGCAATTAGCATTGAGAACCCAACAAATTAAGCATGAGCTAAATACAAATAATTTATTCATAAATAATAGTACTTGGTTATACCAGAAAAGGGTACCCTACATGTTGCTAAGAACTTATATTGGTATGCTATTCATTTGACTTTTCAGCAGTCATCGCAATCTTCCTAATCGCAGTTGCGATTTGTAATACATCGCATGAGCAAGGCAAGAGAGGTTTGAGAGAAGGTTCCTCTGGCAACAAACCTTCAGAAGAAGAAAGAGGGATTAAAATCGTAAATAATATGAGTTGATACAATTTAACACATGTATCTTTAGTTTTATATATATATATATATATATATATATATATATATATATAAAAGCAGAAAATAAAGATGTTTACATTTCAATCAAGGTCCTTCACTTTGAGACAGTTAATGATCTCCTAAATCTTCCCTGGGTATCTAATTTTTATATTATGTGATAAAGAATAATATTGAACCAAATACCTTTCTACAAATACGCAATGTGCAGTAAACCTTTATCATAAGGATAACTGTACAATAAACCTTTATCATAAGGATAACTGTTTGTTCGATAGTTTTTTTATGTGTGGGCACAAATACATACATTTAACTATGCAAAAATGCAAACAAACATGATAGATTTAAAAGAATCTTTCGAACACAAAGGTTGAAGCTTTAGCACTATAGTTTGGTAAAATCTTAAGCACGACTGTACTACTAACCGTACTTTTACCCTCTCTTTAATTCCTGACTGGCTTCTTTCGTCAAAATTGTAATAATTACACAAAATATAAATAAACTACCTAAAATTGAAGAATAATTATATAATTAAGTTCAATTAGGCTTTAAAATTATCTCTTCTGATTGAATTTTGTTACTAATCATCAGGAGGTTAGTTCTTAACAACTCCAACAGACTGTTCTTAACAACACTTGCAAAATCATATACCTTTATGGATGGGGCCAAGGCGATATGAGGCTTGAGAGAAGGATTTCTTTGGAAACAAACCCCTGAAAGAAGAAAAAGGGATGGACCCTAATAAAATAGAACAGATGAATATTAAGGCGATTAAAATATTGATGAGATCAACAACCTCTTGGACTTGAATTGAAACTCTAAGTTCCCATATAGACTGGTCCTTACATTTTATTTCTTCTTATTTTCAAATACAATCCAGAAGACAAATAACATAAGCATTATTAATTAATCTATTAATTTGACTTATCAACCAAAGCTGAAAATTAGTATAAAAGGTATAAAAAATGAGATTATGCACCTGAATAATAGCACATTCATATAAACAATAAACAACATTAAAAAAGAACCTGATGGTACCCTTTTTTTTTCCGATGTAATCCAGGCCAAAGTCATCAGACCGACTAACCCCAACCATAGATAAACCAACTGGATCCAATAGAAAATAAAAAACAGTAATAACACCGAAAAAGTAAAAGTATAAGAGTACAAAAAAAATAATGCTAAGATTGGAACCCCAAGTTAAGAAATTACCTTTCCTATTGACTCAACTGCTTTGTTGCGTACTTCAAGCTCGTCTCTCTGTACGTCACAGAAAGATGCAGACAACAATTTTTTTTCCAACTCTGCCAGAACAAAATACCCAAATATTAACTGAACAATAACAAATGAAGGCATAGACCAAAACAAAATAAAGGCCAAATTGGAATTTAAATACATACATAGATATGACAATATGAAATAACTAAGAAATAAGAATATCACTTGTGGAATTAGATTGTTATGAGCTCAAAATTATCCACTACTGCAAATGTTTATAATAAGAATACACAACTATATTAACAATTTCTCTAGAGTCCAAACTGAAGGAACAACAACCACGCAAGGACAGAAAAGCAAAAACTCGGGGAGTTTTAGGCAGCAGGCTGCCAAAACTTTACCAGTAACCCTCCAATAATAAACAACACTATTACCAAACAATAAATTACACATCAACCAAATCCCAGCCGAAACACAACAAAGAAACGATGATAACAACTGAAAACACAACAACCCACCAAACCACCCAACAGTCCCATGCCAGAAAAAGCTAGAAATTAAGGGCCTGATCGGAATGATTTTTGAAAAGAGTTCAATTCATTTCAATAGAATAGAGTTCAAAAGAAATGATTTTTAAAGTGAAGTCCGGTGATCAGAATAAATAGAAAAAGAATCGAAGGGAATTCAATTTTATGATCGGATACCATTGAAAATAAGAAATAAATGATTTGATCTCCATAAATTTGACTATTTTACCCTTACTATTTTACTGACATCCGACCATGTCTGTTTAGTTTTTCCTTTCCAACCCAGCATGCCAAAATGAAACATTGTACAGAGAGACCGGTACCAACACCTGGTACTGATCAGTTTTCAGAAAAAAAAAAAAAAAAAACTGATATTGATCCTTGCAGCTATATCAAATCAGTTTTGTTACATGGGCACCAATCCCTCACTGGTTCTCCGCTGCTATTTTGCCATTCCGATCCTAAATTCTTTAAATATGAAAACACATATCAACGATTAACATACCCACGAAAAGAAAAGAAAGTGCAAAATATTCATTATTCTGTTTCACAAGCTGTTCAATGGCAAAATGTAGAAATTAAAAATGATTAGGGAAAGGTGTAACATAAACTGTTTGTACCGAACAGGTGCAGAAAAACGAACATCACTACTCCTTATTACACAAATCACCAAAAAAAAAAAAAAAAAAAAAAACTGCTACCAAACTGCTAAAATCAAACAATTCAAACAAAAACGGGAAGACACCACAAGCTTTTATCATGCATTTCCGTACTATTTCAAAGAAGCCATCTGTATCCTATTTGAAGAGAAATTCTTTACTTAGTTGTTCATGAAAGTTTCACTGACAAAAAAAAATAAACAATTCGAGGTGGGTCCTCTAGGTGCATATCATTAGCAAAGTTAATAAACAGGTTTGTAATTTTGTATATCCTGCATATTATGCAAACAACAATCTAAACAGTAAAAAAGAAATCTTAACATAAAATCAAAATTAAAATTACCAAACCAACCATAATCGTGATAGTAATTGCTGATTTGATTTCTTTTTTTTTTGAATATTGAAATGCCCATATGCTTCAAATTAATTTTAAAAAACAAATCGCTGAAAGCGATCAGTCTCTTACCAGAAACAAATTTTCATTTAACAGTAAACAAAAGTCTAACAACTAAAAATAAATAAGAGAGTTCATCACAAAATCTACTTATAAGAAGCTGCAATTAACTAAGAAATTAAACTTACATGACATAAGAAGTAAAAAGTAGGCAGGGGCAAAAAAAAAATTCAGAGCACTCATGGTAGTTTCTATACGGAAAAAGACAAAGTTTAAAAAAAGTAAAGAGATACCTTACGGAATGAAAAGGGCAGTTCGTCACTTGCTTGCCGTTGATCAATCAGCCAAACTACTTGATCTGAGGTCGTCGATCAATCGGTCAAGCTACTTGATCTGCTCTTCGTTTCAAACCTCCTGCCACCATTGTTTTTACTCTGTCGATCTAGCACATAAAATGTGCGCAGAATCTGCGAGAAAGAGAAATGGAACGCGTGAGCAAAGAGAGAAAGAAAAGAATAGACAGAGGGAGAAAGGTGAGCAGAAAGGAAGAGGGAAATTACTGATTCAGAGCTTTAGTTGGGCAGAAAGAAGTCTATCCAGCTGTGATCGATGATCCCCACCTCCTTATCACTCTTTCTGTGTCTCCCCATTTTGGCGAAGCGTCTGCACTGAACAGGAGAAGGATGCGTCAGTGTTGGAGAGGTCTTTGTTCCAGAATTTGGCGAGGACGAAGCAAAGTGAAAGGAAACGGAAACAAAATGACTATCGGCGCGGAGAGATCGAAGAAAGACCGAGGCGGAGATCGCGAAGCAGAACGCTGACGTCACGCAGGTTACTGTAGAAAATGCTCCCAGGATTGAAGTATTATTTGATTCTGAACTATACAAATTCATTGTCCATTCGAAAAGAGTTTGTCCAATATGCTTCCATACATATTTCAACGAAAATGCAAGGTCCAACAAATTTTTTTTTTCTATCCGAATTGTCAATCCAAATTGCTCAATGCGATCTACATAGCAAAATCTCGTATGGAACTTTGTACTAATTTTATAATTTTTTTATACACCGCGTGCCCGGTGTGCACAAACAGTATTAAGGAGCATGGTATGTACCAACACCAAATAAAAATACAATATCTTCATCACCTGCAACATATTTGACACACTGTCAAGATTTTTTTATTTGAATTAATTTGTTCTGAACTACAAAAAGAAACTTCATAGTGAACTTTCAACTATCTTTTAATTTATGAAACATAATTTATCATATGTGAATATCATATTCAATACCAGTATCAATAAATTATTATTGTCAATTGAATGAATTTGATTATAAGAATTCTATAAAAAGGCTATTATAAGCTCTTAGTACTGCCTTTCATATCTAGATCTAGTGGTGTTTGTGAATGTGCTTGTGTAGGGGTGTCATTAGCGATCTATATTTATTTTTCACGTGCAAGGGAAGAAGAAGATTCGCCGATAAGGTCTCAATTTACACCCCAAAAAAATCAGCATTGACTACACGGAAACCATTCTTGGAATTAGGGGTGACCGGCTGAGCAAAAAATTCGTAACTCGTGAGCTAACTCGAATTCGATTCATAAAAACTCAATTATAACTCAAGCCAATACAACTCGAGCTGGTAAAACTCGAGCTAAACTAACTCGATTGGATGACGAGTCGAGTCGAGTTTGAGTTAAGGTCAGCTCAGCTCGCAACTCGTGACACAATAAATTTATATTTGAGATATGTATTATGAATACAATTTATGAGTACTAAAAATTTATAAATTAATAATAAGAATTTTCTTCTTATATATTTTTATTTTAACTAATATTACACATGATAGATTGAGTTTCAAGACATATTTTGTTTCAAATCAATAGAAATAATATAAAAGATAACAATTTTATCGTTTACAATATTGTATATGTCAAAAAAAATTTAATACTAGAATAACATATGAATTAAATAAATAAATATTTGAAGGATATATGTTTAATCCAAGTTAGCTCGTGAGCTCACGAGCTAGCTCGAGTTGGGGACGGATTGAGTTTGAGCCAGCTTAAGAAGCTCGAAAATATTTCTAACTCGGCTCAACTCAACTCGAGTTACCGCCGAGCTGAGTTTGAGTTGTCCCTAACTCGTCTAAACTCAGCTCATATACAGCCCTACTTGGAACAACAATCAACGCAAAAATTGTCTGTTATTTGTATCTTAGCAACTGGTTTGGTCACCTGCTAGAAGGGGCCATATGGTACTAGACTATCCTGAAATTGGTATTATTTCTAATGATGCTTGAATACCATATTGTGGCCAACACAAAGGGAAAGGAATCATAAAATGTAAACAAAGCATGTTTGTTAGGTGTAAATGCTAATGTGTAATCTAATTGTGATTCCTTTCAAGACAATTCTCTCAATACCATCTTCCTGGGGAAAATCTCAGATAATCGCATCTTTTCAAGCAATTATATATGGTCTATATTTATGTTCATATAATTTGTTAACTTAGATGTCGAAATAGTGATGGTTTAAAATCGCATTTGCATGGAATAATTTATTTACAGTTAGGGAACAAGATCCTTTTTAGTCGGGGCAAAATCAGCATCTTTGACATCTCATAGGATCTTATAATTAACTTAAAATTAATATGTGTCGACGGATTACAGATGTGAGGGTAGAATATCTTCTACATCCATACGATGGTCCGTCAAACACTCAAACTACATAGCAACAAAAGAAACCAAAAAAAAAAAACAGTTATAAAACTCAATAATCGATTATATAAAAACACAAATAGTAAAATATAAAATTAGATTAGTTTTCGTAATAAATAATATATTTTACAGAGATAAGCGAGTCTAGATTATCCTTATCTAATAGTAGTCCACACTCGTCCACCCCGAACTCTGGAGGATCAAGATTGACCAATCCACCAACTAAAGGAATCACGGTTAAATTCAATTCTAGTTTCTATTTCAAAAACAAAATCACATTATTGATCTAATATCTTGTAAAATAAACGAGCCACAAATCCAATAAACGAATTCAATCAAATAAACCAAACGATAATCAAATTAATCACTGATGATGAATGATTTAAAACAATGAACGGAATTACGATAATTATTGAAAACAATTGCGACTTAAAATCCAAATAGACCGACTAATCAAATTTCCAATTGGTACCAAATTAAATATTTCTTTTTTTCTCTCTTTTTTTTTTTTTTTGAGGAAGAATAAGGGATTATAAATGAAAGCTTGGGATGGATGTTAATCAAAGAGATACATAGGTTCGATTTTTTTTATTTTTTTTTTTTGGATTGGAACAGCCCGTAGGTGGGATTAACAGGTTAAGTAACAAGTAACAGGAAGTAGGTAAGAATGAGAAATTAGGCGGTGAAATGTGAGTCGGTTGGGACACTTCATATTTTTGGTCAACGACAGGTCAACAATTTTGACTGGTCAACGGTGTATTACATAACTTTTCTTTGGGCATAAAATATATTTGGTGCCTTCAATGAGCCCATGGACTGTATTGTATAACTAATTTGTGTTATAAGCTAACTTAGTTAAGGGCAGTGCAGCGTAATCATGTTAGCTGGGTCCACATGATGGTATAATTATAATTCTTGTGTTATATGCTTCAACATAATTTAGTTTTGTTGTATGATGAAGGCTTAAAATCTAGGTCAAATAAATTTATAACCTAAGACTTTTCCTCACTAGTCGTTCGAGTAAAGTTCTAGGGTCGAACCCACAGGGACGGTTGAATACCAGACTTAATCTTTCTTAAAAGCTAGAGGATGAGTTTTTGTCTTTTTAGAAATTTAAAAGGGTAATAATAAATAGAAAAAAAGGCAATTAAACAAGTAATATATAATAAAATATTTTTGGGATTATTTTTTATATTTTCGGGACTCAAACAGATGCAATAAAATGTCCTAGGGATAAGTGTTCAATTAGTTTAGCTTTAAGACAACTCTACAACGATTTTCATCGAGGCAGAGAGTCATTTCGGGGCGAAACAGAACCATTTCGGTGCGAAATGAGTTCTGTCTAGCACCAAAACTTGCCTTAAACCTGTTGTTTCGACTTGGCAATTTTATAGGATACTTTGCGAAGGTTACTAAGCGATCAGACCTTAACCTAACCTCAACTTTCGCTTCTTGGTTCTGGTTTAGGTTTAATGTCGGGTTTTACCACATAAATAACTAATCCTATACTTGCGTAATTAGACTAGTTTATTTAGGAATATTTGGTTGGATTTCTAGAGATATCTAAAGTCCTGTTGGTGCAATAGAAGTTAGTCCTTTCGGTCGTTAACTAACCTATTCTTTCGAATCTGGGTTTATCTCAAGTACTTTAATCAAATCAATTATTTGGTCGAGTTATATCCTATTAATGCTGCGCATCATCAATAAGTTAACGTTCAAGCAATTAACCAATTCAATCAAGCAAACAAATTAATTCACAACCAAATAAATCACAAAATATCATAATAAAGCTATCAAGTCATAACAATATCCTAAACTAATCTACTAACTATCCATAAGACATAAAAAGACTACTCACTAATCGTCATGACAACAATAACAACAATCAACATGCAAGAAACAAAGATACAAGCCATAGAATAACAAGATAAAAGCATAAAAGAGTAACCGAAGTGTCCCTTTACGCAAATACTCGCTGGTCCAAGGCAAAGGAATCGATGTAGATCTGCTGTGTTGCTGCTGTCGCCTCCAACACAGCTGGTCTGCCTCGAAATCCGTGGAAAAGTGCCAAAAACGCAAGAACTTGAGGTGGAAAATGAATGGTAGAAGGTGGGATACGCTTTCCGGAGGCAGAAACGTGCATATAAAGTCATCCTAGGCGGCCAGGAGGTGGCTAGGACAAAGGGGAGGCGGTTTGCACTTTCCTCCTTCGAAAATTACCAAAAACGCACTTTCCAGAAGTGCATTTCGCACCGAAATCCGTACATTTCGGACCAAAATTTCAGAACAGCGCACCGATAGTATTTGGGCCATAATTTCTTCATCCGGACTCCGATTTAGGTGATTCAAAGATCGTTGGAAAGCTTAGGATGAGCTCTACAATTCTATGGACCCATTTAGTCATTTTGCTTCTCCAAAATTCTTCCTTTTATGCAATTATTATGTCTAATCCACCAAGTTCCTACAAAACAAATGAAACGCCACGGCAGTACCAAAATCTAGGAAAACATAACAATTTATGGGACAAATTGTAATGGTTTGATCAATAATTAAGGGCTAAGTACGGTCAAAATATGTATAAAATAAGAGACATCATTGTATAATTAATTTGTTCTCTAAGCTAAATTGGTTGTGGAAGGTGCAGCGTAATCAAGCTAGCTGGGCCCACATGATGATATAATTATAATTCTCGTGTTATATGCTTCAACATATATAATTAAGTATTTCATGGATGTTTTTCAAACCGGAGAGACTTGAGAGATTGAATACTTACATGCTTTTACTATTAGGTGACAATCTCCAAATGCCTATGTGATAATGATTATGATTATAAAACCTTAGTTAGAACTGTGTATAATCAAATTGAAGTGGTGTTCACATTAAGCTAATTTAACATAAACAAATGAAATTCCAGCTATTTTGATGTATAATTTTACTGGTTTCAAAGGTCTATAACACAATAAGTACATACACATTTTATAAGTAACATTCATATTATATTAATATATTTGTGTCACGCTCTTCCAAAAAAAATAAATAAATAATAGAATTGTGAATCACCTGGTAGCTGGACCGCCTGCTGCAGTTGCACGTTTCTCTTGCCACATTTCCAGCGAATGCAGAGAATCATTTCCCACATTCTCCATTTTTATAGAACTGGAGGACAGCCAACACGTTCATCCTTGAATATATTATATTAGCGAAACCGAAGTTGATATATCCATTTTCAAAAAATGGAGAGAAACAGACAGTTTATATTAAATTATTAACAATATGTTACATATAGGAATTTTTTAATAATATGTTCAAAAATAAAAGAAAAAGACGTAAAGAGGGTGATAGATATTATATTAACAAATTCAGAGAATCATTATCCTCATTTTATTTATTGTTACAGGACTGAAGGTCTAGCGGACGACATTTCTCTATATATAGCGTCTTATGCAAGGCCAGTAGCCACACTTGCACTCACTTCTTTCACTGACTGATTAAACACAACTCCTGCACTTTTTGTATGATTTCTCTCTCAAGTTTAAATTATTTCAGTCTATTGGACTCCAATATAGTTATATTGCTTTTTTTTACATGATATTTTCTTTCTTTTTTTCCCCTTCAATCCTTCTGTTAGAAACGCTGAAGCTATCTCTAATGCTTGTTTTATTACGCCTTTTTGTTTGTATAGACAGTAGATAAAATTGTAAATTCCAGGCCAAGTTCAAAATTAAAATATTAATGAAAGAACCAATCCGATACATGGATTTTGTGTAGCGTGTATTTATAACTCACTAGAGATGGAAAACTTGTTTGATAAAAAAAATTAAACTTCCACCATTGGCTAAAGAGAAGTACTGTGTTTGTTACATGTATCTGTTTTGCTATTTCTTTAGTACATTTATCAGTAGTAGGATTATCAATGATTAATTTTTATGAGTTAATAAAGGGGCCGGAAGTAAAAGAAGATCCTCACTGAAGAGATGGCAAACCACGTATCCATGGCGACAGAAGCACCCGGTGCTCCTGTTACAGCAGAGCGAAAACTCAACCTCAACCTCCAAGACCAACTTGAAAAACCATGTATGCAACCAATCTGCTTCTCTCTTCATCAGCTTTCATCTGAGTGTACTCCATTTGTAACTTAATGCCATCTAAAAATATAAATTTTCTATTTAGGAAATTAAGCATTCAACACAGAAATGTGACTTGAAATTTAGCCTTAGACAAGTATTAGCATATCGCTAACCTCTACTGAGCAATTGAAATGTGTAATAATGAGAATACAAAATAGATGGAGGAATGTGTTCGAATACTGCATGTTTAATGCGTAATCTGAATGCAGATTTGAGATCCAATAAGTATAGTTGTAATTTATTATCTTTTATAGGATATCTTTATGAAATCTGCCTTCTGTTATATGTTAGATCTTCCACGAGCTCTGGTGGCCGTTGATCCGGGCAATCAAAATGGAACAGAAGGGCATGATAATCGTAACCTCAGTGTTTTACAACAGCATGCCTCCTTCTTTGACAGGAACAAGGATGGGATCATCTATCCATGGGAAACGTACCAAGGTAAAATACGTTATTTGATTTGTAAGGTGATTGCTTCTATAATGCTGTAATTTCTAAATTAGTGAAAGCGGGTATATATTTTAATTAATTTATAATTTATGCGAAATATAATATCTTCATGTTAATTTCGTAAGTTTATAGGGAATTTGTTGCTCCCTGTCACTATCAGAAATGAACAATCATGATAGATAAAGTTAATTTGACCAATCTTCCAAATATTTTATGTTATCAGGTTGTTGATTAAACGTCAAATTTGTTTAAAAAATTGCTCGGCAAGCTTTCACATGCAAAAAGAGATATAATAAGAGTCATCTCTACGTACGGCTTTAATAATACAAAATTTGAAGTATCAAGTATGTAACAAAATTGCTAGGCTTTTTCTTCGAAATTTCAGGGCTTCGAGCTTTAGGATTTGGAATAATTACCTCCCTAGTTATTGGTGTCGGAATAAACATTCTCCTTAGTTATTCAACTCAACCAGTAAGCTTTATTTTTTTATTAATTTTATTAATATCAAATATTTCGTTTTTTATTAATTTAACGTTCTTTCTTATCTACAGTGCTGAAAATTCTAATTGGTTAAGTTAGCTTAATTAAAAAACAATTAATATCCTCTGTTTTCTGTCTTTCAGAGTTGGATACCATCTCTGCTTTTATCAATTCACATTAAAAACATTCACAAAGGCAAACATGGCAGTGACACTGAGTCTTTTGACACTGAAGGAAGGTTCGTACTCTAATTTAGCTACTCATGATGCAATTCACTGTAAAAGTTCATATAGGGATATTGGAGTAAGCATGTCATATAACAAATTAGATGTTGAGGTTGAAAACTATCATGCATGCCTCTAGGCCATCGCATCTGTTGCAATTGCAATTCATAATTATTTAAATTTTCTTGGTCAGGTTCGAACCATCAAAATTCGACGCAATTTTCAGCAAATATGCACGAACCCATGGCAATGCTTTAACATGGCAAGAGATCAGGGCTATGCTTAAAGCCAATGCAAATCTTTTTGACCCCGCTGGATGGTACGGATCTGTATTAAAATACTGAAAATGTTACTGAATATTGAAATTACAAATATTTCCCTTTTATGTACTATAAGAAGGCAGCAGTACAAAATGAGCTTGTTCTCTTCCCTAATCCTTATGTTTAAGTACCATAATGTTTAAATTTATTAAACTAGTAATTATAGCATGAACATCTCAATACTTTTTGCTTTAATGAAAAACCGAACATATGTACACAAGTTTACAAAATTGATTCAATTTGGATATCACTTAAGTTCATACTCATCTCCAAAAGAATACTTATATATTCATTTTGATATAGGTTTTCTGCATTTCTTGAATGGAAGCTTCTCTACAGTATAGCAAAGGATGAGAATGGCCTATTAACCAGAGAAACTGTGAGGGGAGTCTTTGATGCCAGTTTGTTTGAGAAAATTGAGAGGAAGAACAAGGCTTTGAAAAGGGCTGTGCCTAGAAAATTGGAAGATTAATTTGTCTGGAACTTCCATATTATTGTCTTCAAACAATAATAAAACATAAACGTGTGGTAACCAGCTTTAGGTAGTCATTAATTCAAAAAGGTTTCTGGCATGTGCCAATAATTTGTTTTGAAAAATGAAAAAGAATAAGAAAGTTTGTGCTGCTGTAATTTTCTGCAATATTGCATGCATAGTAGCATTTCTAGAGTAAAAGTAAAAGTAAAAAAAAGGAAAACATGTCAATGCTTGTAATTTAGTTTCTTGACGTAAGAATATTGTTCAATATTTCGCATGAAAACATCTCATTAATTCCCTTTAATACCACAATGGGAGCATTTTAATTCTCTGAATGAGTACCACAAAATAGAAGGTATATTCAAATATACCAACTTTTAGCGTTTCCCTTCGTTAAGCATGGGCTTGCTGATGGTTGTTTAGGACAATTTCTTCAGGGGCACACAAATTAGATTCAGACAAGTTTTAGATATTATTTTGAATGTTGGCGAAGTGCCAACGTAAAATAAATAAAAGGTTTAGTTAGTTAAGGACATGTTTGGTAAAAAGAATAAGTTTCTTTTAAGCTTTTTTGAGGATGAATAGCTCAACAAATAAGAGAAGTTTAAGCTTTTTTAAGAAAGAAGAACTTATACTACCAAAATTGGTAGAATTTCTTCCACGGTAGGTCCTATTACGGATTAGTTTCGAATTTTGAATAATCTATGATTAATATTTATTATCAATTATAATTAATATATAATTATAATATTATAATATTTTTTAGTTACAAATAAAAAATATATTAATGTCAATATAGGAAATATTATTATTTTATTATTGTAATTGTAATTATAATTATCATTAAATTATAATTATTAGTATAACAAATATTTAATAATATCTTAATTTATATAATAATACTAATAATAATAACAATATTACTCTTGTTATTATATTGTATTTATCATATAATTTTCATTCTCATTAATGAAATGATTGTTATCGATATTATCATTATATTAATTATTATTATCATTAGTATTATGACAACCACTAAGCATGAAGAATAAAAATTATAATTATTATATTATCATTGATATATTACGAATAAAATAATTTATATAATAATAATTATTATTAATATTATGATTAATATTTGCAAACTAATTATAGTAATTAATATTATAATAATTCTTACACATCTAATTTTTGTATATTATTGTATTCTTATCCCGTCACTTCACGTAACCAAACAACAATGACATAACTTGACATAAATTCTCCCTCCTTAATTTATTTCTCTTAAATTATTACTTTACCAAATGCCACCTAAATGAACAATAGAAGAGGGAGCCTCTTTGTACCAGGTTATTGTATATGTTGCTAGAATCATAAGATATTTTTATTTACTTCATTGAACCTTAAAAGGAAACTCAATTGTGCATGCGTAGTATGTACTATAAAGTATGAGAGTGAAGTACATGTCTGTCTACTTGATTCCCAAAATAATAAAGGTGTAAATTTGTCTCTCCAATTAAAAATTTGAATTCGTAATTGCTTACAGTAATTCTAAATATTTTATCATCCCGTCATCCCCACGCGTTATTGACTCCAAGTATTTAATTTCTTTCCATTTAATTCTAATTGTTAAAAAAACACGTTAATAACTTTTGATGATTTCTTGTTCTCATCCCCCTGCTACTGCTGATCTTATGTTCTCATTCTATTTCTTTCTCCTTACCCACTCCCCAATCCCTGTCCTAGTTCCACCGACCACCCTCACTCTCAAAATTCACAAATAGCTAACTAGAACAATTAGTATAATAACTAGAAAAATTATGCATACTAACTAGCACAATTAGGTATATTAATTAAACAACTAGCACAATTAGCTATATTAACTAGAACATTTAGTATTATGTTCTTAATTGTGCTAGTTCGTGAACTAATTGTTCTAGTTTTGTAGGGGTGGGGGTCCCAGGAGATGGGAGGGAGGGAAGCGTAAGTAGCAGGAGTAATTAGCGCTGGTAGAGGAGGGAGGAAGTAATTAGTGCTGATTCCAAGGGATCGTTGCCTAAAATGGAAAGGTAAAACGCGTTATCTGAGGAGAAGATGGAATGAAGAATCTAAGAAACGATCGTTATCAAACCTGATTTGAATTGTATTAGTAACCAAATTTGTTGTGTAAATATCACCAAGACACCACCTTCACGGCATGAGGACTGAGTATCCTGGAAACTGCAATAGAAATATAACAAAGAAAAGTAAAGAAGCTGATTAATCTAATTAACAGAATTTGATGATCAGCTTGGGCATACGTTCTGATAGAATCTTGTAAACTGGACAATGGCCCATCCTTTTGGACAGGGCCAAGGGCCAAGGATTTAAGACGGTCTCGAAGGACGTGCAAGGAAAGAAGTGGATTAGCCGAGTTGGTCTACACTCAGAAATCAGCATTGATTACGCTGAAGCTATTCTTGGAACAACAACCAAGGCAAAAGTTATTTCTGTAATTTGTATTTGAGCAACTGGTTTGATCAGCTGCTAGGAGGGACCACATGATACCTGACTATCAAAAATTGTTGTTTGAATAGCACATTAATTGTAGCCAATGAAAAGGGAAAAGAATCATGGGATGTCATATATATAGCATGTTTGTGAGGTATGAAAGCTAATGGATAATTCAAGTTGTGAATTCTTGCAAGACCATTTTCTAAATGTCATCTTTTCAAGTAATTCCGTTAATTGCTTTTAATTTCCTTAGAAAAACATTTAAGTTCGTTTCTTTGGACCTTTAGCTGCTTACTAAATCTTGTACCAAGTTTAATTTAATGAAAGATAAGGGCTTTGACCCTTGTTTTTATTTCCAAAAAAATTATAAATTATCTAATTTGTATCCATATATATAGTTTGTTAGCTTAGATGTCTAATTACTGATGGTTTAAAATCGCATTTGAATTGAATAATTTATTTACAGTTAGAGAACAAGCTCTTTTTTAGTGGAGGCAAAATCAGCATCTTTGACATCACCAAAAATTTATAGAGAGCTTATAATTAACTAGTTGTTTAAATGTCCGGCTCCGCCACGACTAGTGTTCATATTTTTCATTTTATTAGTCCTATTCAGTTTTTTTTTAGATGGATTATTATCAAACAGCCTTTGGATATCACGGGTTCTCTCTAAAAACCAACACATAGAACAAAGTTTATAGCTGAAGCTACCTTATAAAACTGAAATACGTTATTGCTTAATGCTTCCTAGTCAATCTATTTGTGCGTACGAAGGGTGTCAATTGACAAAACTATTTAAATATTTCAGACAAGTACATGAAATTCTGACTTCGATTGAGGAATATATATATATATATATATATATATATAGAGAGAGAGAGAGAGAATGGCTATACTACTATTCATATGTAAATTGCTCTTCTAGGCCAGACTTTTGGACCGTTCGATTTCATCAGGATCAGTGCGGAGATCTAAGAGAACGGCCAAGATGAAGTCGCTCAATCTCTCCTCCTGTTTAAATTTTTCCGTCTCCTCTCTCTGTTAAGTCCCGTCTCTCTCTCAAAAAGCTCTAATCGCTACTCTCTCTCTCTCTCATTTCGATCCTTACCAAAAAAAAAAAAAAAGCTCTCGGCTTGGGTTTGGGTTTCTCCGCCTCCGCCTCTCTCAGATCCCTCGATCAGACACAAGGGAAAAAAGCTCTCGGCTGAAGGTCGAAACCCTCGCTCCTTGATCAGTTCGATCAGACCAACAGTCTCGAGCTAGCAATTGACCAAAAGTCTCCAGCATCTCTCGAACGCAAGAAGGTAACTAGACTTGCATAGTCCTCTTTAATTGAACTGATTGGGCTTAATTTGAGTTATTTTGAACTGATTCCAACTGATTTTCGGACACAATAATTTTTACCTATTTTGACCTAATCTCGCTGCCATTAATGGGCTTATTAGGATAGCTTATTAATGGATTTTAGAGCTCATTTCAGACCTAAATTTCAGTTTTTTCCCCTTTTGTATAAAGGTTACTTTCACTATTGTAATGATATTTTGATAAGTGCAAATTGAAATTCATACCGTGCTGGTATACTGTAAACCGAATTCATAATCACCACTTATTTTGGTTTCTAATGCTATGTCCAATGTCATGAAAATCTCTCCAGATCTCCTTCAATTAATCCACATGGAAGGTTCAAATGTGAGTAATGGTTTTTTGGATGCAGATTATGTAAGGTAATTATCAATTTGAATAGCTCAAGTAAATAGTGAATTGCTCTTTCATTGGTAAATAGTAAATAGTGAATTGCTCAAGTTGTTAATTTTTGTAGATGCCGAGAGCTTGTGGATTCTTTCATTGGTATGATGCACCTATCCAAGAGAGAGCTAAGGTAATAATTAATGGGCTTATTAGTCGATTAAATGATTGTGAAAGGAAGATGAAGGCTCAAGAAAGGAAGGAAACAATTCTGAAAGGAATAGTAGTTATTTTAGGGCTGTTATTGTTGTATGTTTTAGTGAAGTAGCTGTTTTAGCATGAGACATGAAGTAGCTTGTTTATTACGCATGAATGCTTGTACTATGGCTGTTATGTTTGCTAATGTTTTTATATTTTCTTGTACTATGAATGCTTCTACTATGGATGTTATGTTAGCTAATGTGAATCAGTAGTATGCTATCTTTTGGCTGGAATCTGAATTTGAATTTTAGATAGAAAAGGATGCAGTACCATGTGTTCTCACTAAATAAGGTTCATAACTAAAAAAAGTGCACAATATGCTCAATAAATACGCTCAATAAATATACTCAAAAAAATTGACTAGAGAGCTCTGGCTACCACTTACAACCGTGATGTGATGAATTGAGTTAACATGCCTCAAAGGCTCAATATTCTATATGCTATAACTACAAAAAACACACAATATACTCAACAAAAATGCTTTAAACAGAATAAGGCTCATATTACGCAATATCAGTCACCAAAAATGCTTTAAACAGAATAACGCACAATATTCTATATGTTATACGCCTATACCATATGAGCTTGTATCAGTACAAACAAAATGAGGCTCCAGTACAAACAAAAGCTCAATATTCTCAAAATGAAACAGAATTTAGTCTCCAGTACAAACAAAAACAGCAATCCAAGTATAATCATCCATCTGGTCCACAATCAAGTTAAATCTTCATATTCTTCTACATATTCTTCTTCATCTTCTGGTCCACTATCTTCTTCATTTCAAAGCACAGTTGTAGAATCTCTTTGCATCATCTTTTGTCATAAATTCTTTTCCAACAAAAGGTGCACACTCTAAATGTTCATGATGATCGATGCCATAGGGAGGTTCTTCTCTGATGTTGTTCTCTACACCTTCGTTAGCCATCATGAACTCACAAATAGGCACCTACACCAGAATTTTAAGTTTATTAAGTAACACTCATATGAAATTCTTCATTTTATTCATTGCACATAGAGAAACGCATACATTAATTTTGTACATTACAATGAAAAATTTCATTTTTTTTTTTTTATCTTTACTGGTGTGGGTGTTGCAACCATGGACAGCATTCGGACAACAAGGAAAGGTTGACCACACAATATTATATTCTTTTGATAAAATTTGAAATTAAGAAATGCCGTGTCAGTAAAATATTTGGGCAGGCATATGGTCCTACTTGGGAATTATTTAGGTACCTTCAATATAAACCAATTTGGAACTTGGAGTGTATCATTTGCCAAATATAGAAAGAAGAATTTCGCACAATATAATTTTCATAAGGAGCGATATGATTCTAGGGTTTTGCGTAACAGAAAACCCACGCATACTTGCGACGGAGAGAATGCTTACCGAGTGAGAGTAGAGAGGCGAGGCGACTCGACTGGGAGCAGAGGCGAGGCGATCTTCGCAGAGAGACCTCCGACAGTCTCTCCGATAGTCTCTCCGACCAAGATTTTTGGGATCAAGTATTTTTTAAATTTTTTAATAAGGAGCGATATGTTGAGACTTGAGAGAGACATGCGACTTAGAACTTTTTGAGAGAGACAGAACGGAGACTTAACAGAGAGGAGACGGTAAAAATTAAAGAGAAGGAGGGCTCAGCGCCTCCATCTGAGCCATTTGCTCATATCTTCGCACGAATATTGATGAAATCGAACGGTCCAAAAGTCTGGCCTAGAAGAGTAATTTACATATGAATAGTAGTATAGTCATTCTCTATATATATATATATATATATATATATATATATATATTATTATTATTATTATTTTTTAGAAGACACCTTCCTGTGCTCGGCCGAAAGGAATAAAAAAATAGAATAAACAAAAGGCAAACATATGTGCGCCTAAGAATATAGCAAGAAAGGAAGCATCATAAAACCGTGTAAACTAATGAATAACTCATGTTTCAAGGTGCACACAACTTCATTAACTCATGTACACCATGTCCAGACATAAATGATTATTACCTCAGATTTTCACTTCTACTTTGTCGCTAGCATAGAAAAGAAAGTGACGTCAGTGAATAATGTCTCAAATCGTTGTCCACCATCCGATCCATGATCCAATGGTCCATATTAATTCCTAGAGAAAAAGAAAAATATTACTGTATCTATTACGTCACCTCACCCCAAGATTAAATCCTTCAAAAAAAAAAAAAAAACCTCACCCCAAGATTAATAGGTTTTAATGTTACCTTTTCTTTGAGCATAAAATATTTTGGTGCTTCCAAGGAGCCCATTGACTGCATTGTATAATTTATTTGTATTCTAAGCTAAAGTAGTCAAGGGCTGTGCAGTGTAATGTAATCACGTTACCTGGGTCCACATGATGACATAATTATAATCTCGTGCTATATGCTTCAACTAATTTAGTATTAATTGTATAAAGAAAATGTTATAAGCTAAATTAATCAAGGTCTGTGCAGCATAATCACGTTGGCTGGGTCCACATGATGATATAATTATAATTCTCGTGTTATATGCTTCAATATAATTTAGTATTATTATTGTATAATTAATTTTTGTTCTGAAGCTAAATTAGTTAAGGGCTGTGCGGCATAATCACGTTAGCTGGGCCTAGATGCTGATATAATTATAATTCTCGTGTTATATGCTTCAACAATAATTTAGCATTTCTTGGATGTTCTTCAAGGTGTGCTTGGACGCTTGGTAGAACCCACGAACAAGCTGTTCGCGAACCCCCCTTGTTCTTGTACGCCTTCGTCGCTAGTTCCAGGATTTTGAGGAATAAGGAATTAGGGGTGACTAAGCAGTTCGCGTTGTCGCACGTTGTTTGGTTGTTTGCTTGTTCGTGCTGTTCGTGGAAAACCTTGTTCGCTATACTTCCAAATCGGAGAGATTTGAGAGATTGAATACTCATATGCTTTACTGTTAGGTGGGTAAACTGGTAATCTCCAAGACTCCAAATGCGTCTGTGATAATAATTATAACCTTAATTAGGACTGTGTACAATCAAATTGAAGTGGTGTTCACATTAAGTTGATATAACATGACAAACGAAGTTCTAGCTATTTTAATGTATGGTTTTACTGGTTTCGAAGATCTGACATATATATATATATATATATACATTTATTAGTACCATTCATATTAATTTAATGGATGATTCAGATTTATGCTACTGCAAGTATTTGACATTAGAGGTCTGCCATCGCTGAACGACAAATTATTTTTATGCCAATACAAAATAATACACCAAAAATAATTTTATGCCATAAGACAATTGATTTGACCATTATGTTCTTTTAAATACGCCATTCTAAAACGTTGAAATTTTGGATATGCTATTGCAAAAGAAATATTTCGTTATGGTAATAAAATTTAAAATTTAAGAATAATTAGCCAATAGAATTAAATGGTTAAATCTGATGATTAAACATAATTAAGGATAATTTAGGAATTTAAAAAATTTTGAGAGTAACATATTTTTAATTAGCTATATTTTCCGAAGAATCAATGGAATAAATCTAATTTTATTAATCTTACAATGGTATATTTTTAATTAGCTATCTAAAAATGGTATTTTTTTTTTAATTGGCAAAAATTGAAGTGGCATATTACCTAATTATCTTTAATTTAATTGACTTAAGAATCATGCTTTCAAAAAAAAATAATAATAATAATAATAAACAGATCGGTGATAATCACCTGGTCCAGCTGGACGACCTGATTGCTTTGTGTCTTGCAGTTTGCCACATTTCCAGCGAATTCAAAGAATCACTTCCCTAATTCGCCATATTTGACAGAACTGGAGGACAACCTGACATTCACTCTTGCATATTATATTAACGAAACAGAAGTTAATTGATAAATCCATTTTCGTATAAATGGAGAGAAACAGACAACATTTGTCTATATATAGCGTTATGCAAGACCACAGTCACCACACACACAGACACACTTGTACTCAGTTCTTTGGTTTGACTGATTAATCACAACTCCTCCATACTGATTTATTTTTTCCCCTGATATTTTCTCTTTTTTTTTTCAATTCTTCTGTTAGAAAAGCTGAAGCAGTATTTCTAATGCATGTTTTATTAGGCCCTTTTGTGCGTCTAGACAGTAGATAAAATTGCACAATTATAGGAATCCATAACGGCCTGATGCATAAATTCTGTGTAATTCTTGTCACTATATTAGTATTATTTATTGATTAATTCGTATGGGTCTGTAAAAGGAAAGTAAAGAAGATCACTGCTGAAGAGATGGCGAGCGACAGTTTTATGGCAACAGAAGCATCCGGTGCCCCTGTTACAGCAGAGCGAAAAGTTAACCTCAATCTTCAAGACCAACTTGAAAAACCATGTATGTAATCAATCTGATTCTCTCTCACACACACACACTGACACACAGCTAGCTCTCATCTGAGTGTACTCAATATTTGTAGCTTGATGCATCTATATAGATTTTCACTTAGGAAATTAAGCAATCAACACTGAAACGTGACATGAAAATTTGAGAAATATGAGCAAATTCCAAAACCTCTACTGAACTCTGGAAATGTAGTAATGAGAATAAAAGATATATGGAGAAATGTGTTCAAATATGGCATGTTTAATGTTTTGTCCAAATTCAGATTGAGATCCAATAAGTACAATTGTATTTTGTTATCTTATATAGGATCTTTAAGAAATTTGTCTTTCTATATGTTAGATCTTCCACGAGCTCTGGTGGCCGTTGATCCGAGCAATCCACATGGAACAAAGGGGCACGATAACCGTAACCTCAGCGTTTTACAACAGCACGCCTCCTTCTTTGACAGGAACAAGGATGGGATCATCTATCCATGGGAAACTTACCAAGGTAAAATATGTTATTTGATTTGTAAGGTGATTGCTTGTATTATCCTGTAATTGTTATATTAGTGGAACATTTGGAAAATGTCGCTCTCTCATGTCATATCATGCATACTTGGTACCAAAAAAAAAAGATATAGATATCTGGTACAATATAAGTACATATATGTTAATTATAAGCCATGTGAAATATATTTTTTTCATGTGAATTTCATATGTTTCAAAATACTTGTAAGATTTAGCTAGGTAGAAGAACTAATTACACCTTCAGAATTTATTGGTCCCTATAATATATTATTTAGAAAATGGCCATCATGATAGATGAAGTTTGACCAATCTGCCACGAAATATTTTATGTTACAAATCAGATAGTTTACCAAAGAAAAGTTTGTTTAAAAGATTGTTAAGCAAGCTTTCACATGCAAAAAAAAAATAATAATAAAACATAAGTCATTGTGTACGGCTTACATCATCCAATATTTGATGCCACACTACGAAAAAATAAAATACTGAAAAAAGGGATTAGTTGGAAGTACGTTAATTATATATGTAATTATAAGGCCTTTTTCTCTTATATTCCAGGGTTTCGAGCTTTAGGATTTGGAAGAATAATTAGATCCATATTTCTTACTGTTGGAACAAGCCTTCTCTTGTCTTATGCAACTCAACCAGTAAGCTTGTCTTTGCATTATTTTAGTACTAAAAAGATCTAATTGGCTAAGTTTGCTTGATTAAATAACAATTAATGTCATACCCATCTATTTTACTCTCTTTCAGAGTTGGATACCATCTCCGCTCTTTTCAATTCACGTAAAAAACATTCACAAAGGCAAACATGGCAGTGACACTGAGTCTTTTGACACCGAAGGAAGGTTTGTACTCTAATTTTAGCTACTTTTGATAAAATTTGCTCTAAGTTCATAAAACGATATAATGGTGGTTACTGGTTAGCATGTCATATGAAAATGCTGTGAAAGAAAACTATTATTATAATTTCTGGCCAGCACTTTTGACATAATAATACCTAGTTAGATTGTCTTGGTCAGGTTCGAACCATCGAAGTTTGAAGCAATTTTCAGCAAATATGCACGAACTTATGGCAATGCTTTAACATGGGAAGAGATCAGAACTATGCATAAAGCCAATACAAATCTTTCTGACCCCATTGGACGGTAAGGATCCATATTAAAAAAATACTGAAATTGTTACAGAATAAGACTGAAGATACGAAGATTACTTCAAAATAACTATTTAAAGTTGCAAATATTTCCTTTTTATGAACTATAAGAAGCCAGCAGTACAAAATTTGCTTGATATTTTCTTTAAAACGTAGAAGAATATAACATGAACATCTTAATAGTTAATACTTTTTATATATGCTTTTGCGAGAAAAAGCAGATCACACAAGTATACAAAATACAATTAGTATATGTGATTAAAATGTAATATCACAATTTTCTTTGGAAGCCCCACTTAATGACTTACTGCTCACATCTTACAATGCAAGGTACTCGTTCCAATTATATGGAAACATAACAAACACAAGTGCTTATTTGTTCATTTGGATATAGGATTTCTGCATCTCTTGAATGGAGGCTTCTTCACAGCATAGGAAAAGATGAGAATGGCCTTTTAAACAGAGAAATTGTCAGGGGAGTATGATGGCAGTTTGTTTGAGAAACTTGAGAGGAAGAACAAAGCTTCAAAAGGGGTTTTGCTCAAATGATTGGAAAATTAATTTGTCTGCAATTTCCATATTATATATGAGGATTACAACTGTAGTCATTCATTCATTTTAAGTTATTGGCATGTGCAATCCTGTGTGGGGAATGATGTAATGAAAGTTGTTCTATTGTCATTGTTTGTAACCAAAACTAAAATAAAGTTTTCTAGAATGCTTCAATCAAGTACTTGTTCTTTTTATGAAATAACACTTTTTTAAAATTAACAAGTAGGATAATTTTTCATTGAGGTTCGTAAATGATGCCTCTTTTCCCATAATGGTCATTGAACTATTTGAACATTGATCAATCCCCCCCAAAAATAATGACATTTGATCATCCTAACCAAATCACCCCGTTGTCTTCTTCATTCCAAAAGTAACGCATTGATGTCAATAGTAAAATAGCAGTTTGCATCGACACTGGAAAAAAAATTAATTTATTTTTATAATTGAAAAATGAACAGAGTGTTTTTGTTAGGAACATGAATTATGGGATTTAACCTCTAATACGTCAATCTAAAAAAGCTACTAATCTTGCAACTTTTTAGAAATGTCAAGGTACTATCGTCTGTAATGATATGAAAACCCCGAAAAACCAGAATTGGTGTTGACCATCCATGGTTTTTCCATCCAGCGCCATCCAAACTAAGATTTTCTGCGTGCTGACGTCAGCAAAAAAAATTTTACCAATTTTCGAAAAATTTTTGGTGCTGACGTCATCAAATATGCTAATTTAGGGGTTCAGTTAAATGTTTTAAGTGTTGAATTAAAGTGTGTAAGTATTCAGTTAGATGCAACAATAATTTATTTCACTTTGTATGTTGATTATGATCATTTATTTCTTACTCGGACAATTTGTATATATGTTCAGTTTATTGTTGTAAATGTTCATATTGTTATTGTAAATGTTCGCTATGTTTGTTGTATATGTTCATTTTGTTATTTTATTTAACTAGTTTAATTGAACACAAAAACTACGAAATCAAATTTCTGTTGCAACTAACTGAACACATAGATACTTTAAGTTCATCCCTTAACGTATTTAACTAAACACAAAACACTAAAATTTCAAATTATTGTTGCATCTAACTGAACACTTTCACAATGGAACAGAAACGAAACAAGGAAATGGGCTGAAATCTATAGGAAATGAAGGACAGAACATTAAACGGAACATAAATCTGTTTCGTTTGACGAAACAGAACAGAAACAAAACTGAAATTTCGTTCCGTTACCAAAACGAAACGAAAACGGAAGAAGCGATTTTCGCTTCCGTTTTCAATGTTTGACAGGCCTATGTATATCACCCCTGCCGAAAAACAACCATTTATCAGACCCGAAAAAATTATAACTAACCTTAATTAATTAAGAAATTTTAAAATAAGCCGTTTTAAATCAAAAATTTAAAAATGACTGCGCAGTTTCGGAATCTGAAATTCCGAAACTAATTCTGCTTAGTTTCGGAATCTGGAATTCCGAAACTAGCTAGTTTCGGAATTTGAGATTCCGAAACTAACAATCTTAAATTTTTGCCGATCAAAATGTTTGTCCTATTCAATTTTGATCGGATTTTGAAAATCCGAAACTAACAATGATAAAAGCAACTTTAGTCGGTATTAAAAATAGGAACATTTTGTCCTATTCAGTTGTCATGCTCGAATATTTGGTCTCTCTGGTCGCATAAAATAAATAGACCAACGTAGGAAGAGAACATATGGACAATAATTAATTATGGAAAGCTTTTGCGTAAAAGTTTATACCTTCAAAAGTCAAAACTATAATCTGAATGTAAAAAATGCATTAGTCAGGTGAAATATTGAAGCTTTTGTGTGAAAGTTTCTACCTTCTTAGTTATAATCTAAACATCAGAATTGAGCAAGTCCGAATGAAACAATGATTCTACGAGAACAGAGTACAGAGAAGCTCTATGTTATAAATTATGTATGTGTTATTAACTCAATGTTATGTCCGACACTATATTAGTTGCAAGAGTTCTATTCTCACCTATCCCTATATCATGTAGGGTTCGTTACTTTTTAGTAATGAAAAATATTGAAGGTTTTGGATATATTTGAATCATTTAATTTAGATCATAATACAAATTGAAATTAACCGTGGTAGATTTATAAATGGACGGGATACACTACGGTGATTCAAAGAACTTTAGTTTCACTTTTGAGAATCAAATCTACACAGATATTTGACATCGAAGAATATAAAAAGGCTTTCCATTGGCCAATTGATGTTAAGCAACATGATGTGGCTATGTACAGAAGTGACAAGAGACAGTACAGTTGTGATCATGAATAGCATCACATTAGTGGATGCATTTTTGGATGCTGTAAGTTTACACATTGACTAGTCTGAGGAACAATATATAGCATTGCCAATTAACTTTGTATTAACTTTTTTGATATGTTGTAGAACAAATGGGTGGATTTGTTTCCTTCGATTGTTTCTCGTGCAAAGACAGTGCAAGTTATTAGCCCTGGTCTATCAGGACATGCTAGTGGATCACTTATTTTGGTAGTTTTGCTTACAATCATTTTAATTTCATTATTATTATTATTAATATTATTTGCTTTTCTGATTGCTGCATTTGATGTCAGTTAGCCAGCTAGTTTTATTATCTTATTTTTTAAGATTCTCCAGGTCATTTTCTACTTTTAATCATTCAATCATTTGTAGATGCATGCTGAGCTGCAGTTCCCATCTCCTCTTGTGCCGGCGCGTGAGGACAAAATGTTAGTTTCGGATTTTCATTCAATCATTCAATCATTTTGTCTAATTTCTATAGTTTCGGATTTTCAAAATTCGATCAAATTGAATAGGACAAAATGTTTGATCGGCAAAAATTTAAGATTGTTAGTTTCGGAATCTCAAATTCCGAAACTAGCTAGGTTCGAAATTCCAGATTCCGAAACTAGCTAATTTCGGAATTCCAGATTCCGAAACTAAAGCAGAATTAGTTCGCGCAGTCATTTTAAATTTTTGATTAAAAACGAATTATTTTAAAATTTCTTAATTAATTAAGGTTAGTTATAATTTTTTCGGATATCAGACATTGTCGTGCCGAACCCAACAAGGCCGAAAAAGCCCAACAAGGCCCAGTTGAAATTACGGATAGCTCCCGGCAAACCAGGATCCTCTAGACGTTTTTTTAAAAACGTCCAATGGATGGTTTGATCGGAACCGTTGAGATTAAATCAGACGGTTCATTTTTTTTGGCCAAAATTTTTTTCGGGTGTGGTGGAATGCACGGGGCTCCCTTATAGCCGTTGAGATTAAATCAGACGGTCGAGATTCCGAGACGTCCACCAAACGTCCAGAGGATCCCATTCCAGCTCCCGGCCGTTTATTCTTCTTTTTTAGTGGAAAGCTAAAACCTCCTCTGGTCCCTTCTCTTCACTAATTCACTTGCCTATGGCAACCTTGCAATTCTCTTCCTACAGGCATCCTTGTAAGCTCTCTGTTCCTCGATCCGTACATTTCCAGCGGGGACCACACGTCGGCCTGAGATCACTCAGACGGGTCCCGCGCGTGTTGGCTGTCAGAGCCAAGGGGAAGGAAGCCAGCGACCACTACGCCACGCTCAATGTCAGTCGCAAGGCGAGCCTACAGGAAATCAAAAGCGCTTATAGAAGCCTCGCTCGCAAGGTCTTACTATGAATGTTTGATCCAATTTTATCTTATTTATAAAGTGTATATGGTGTACTCACTTGGGTATTGTATGGTCTGTAATATTTTTGTGCGACTTTTCATCGAACATCTGTCGGGTACTCATCGAATGTTTTGATTTTATTTGATTTCAGTCTTTAGTTTACTCTCTAAAGCACTGTAATTACTTTGCCAATTTGTATCCCCTTTTCCCCATAAACAATTGAGGACCTCATGCTTCTGTTATTGCTTTCCGAGCATTCGACCAAACACTTGTCATGCAATCTGTACATATTAGTTATTGCCTTATTGGTACTCTAGTGGGGCCCAGAATGCAATTTGATTTGAGTTTTTTTTTTTTTTTTTTTGATAAACCGTACCCTCTTGGCTTCTGTTGAAAATTAATGCCTATACTCAGCCATGTTTAACTTTTGGATTTATTATTTCATTTCAGTACCATCCTGATATGAACAAAAGCCCTGGGGCAGAAGAAAAATTCAAGGAGATAAGTGCAGCATATGAGGTAGCCTCTTGAATCTTATCTGTCCTGGCAGAGGACCTGATGTGTAATGGTACCATTACCTATATCATGTTTATCACCGGTACATTCCTGGTGGCACTAGTTGACAATTTATTGAGCTTAGCCTTTTGAAAATTTGTCAATACTGCTCGAGACATGATGTGTAAAATGACAATAACTACATCAGGCCTATCACTAGCACCCACCAGTATCTTTCCTTTCTTTTTCCGCATTTTATGTTATTTGTTTTTGATAATCTATATTTATCTCATAACAAACTTGCAATGTAGGTGTTATCTGATGAGGAGAAAAGATCCTTATATGACCGGTATGGTGATGTGGGGCCACAGAATGGCACCAGCTTTGATACTGAAGGGGTAATTATGAATTCTGCTAACAGTATAGTATTGTGAAAGCTAGGCTTCTCTGATATACCTGTTGTTTTGTTGAACATGTTTCAACTACAATGCTTCTTTTCATATGTAACATGTGGAATAAAGAGAATGGTTCTTGGCTGTATGTTATCAGGTTGACCCGTATGAAGTCTTTAAGTCGTTTTTTGGGGAGTCAAGCAAATTTTTTGGAGAAGATATAGACCCTGGTGGATTTATGTTTGGCTCAAAACAGAAAAGAAACCCAAAGCTGGATATTAGGTAATTAGGTAATTATCTTCCAGTTTTATTATTATTTTTTTTTTTTGCTTATTCTGTTTTATGTTTATTAATTTGTTTGTTTATGTTGGAATATGGATGAGGAAGATAATTTGTTGTCATATCGATTTTTATAGTGCTAATATTGCATAAAAATTGTCAGCTCTGACCTCTCTCTGACATTCGAAGAATCGATTTTTGGGGTCAAGAGGGAAGTGAGTGTGGTAAGGTATGAGACATGCGATAGCTGCTCTGGATCTGGTGCAAAGGATTCCAGTTGTATAAAACTTTGCACGGAATGTGGAGGTCGCGGAGGGGTTGTAAATACTCAGAGAACTCCCTTTGGTGCAGTTTCCCAGGTGGGGCTTTAATTTTTACTCCCTTATTTGACACTCGGGGATCTGGATCCATATTTTCCTTTCTTGTCATTGCCAATGATGTCCATATCTTTTGATCTTGGTTGAATTTCAGTGTAAAACTATTGAAAGAACAGGACTTTAGTCTGGGTCAGTTTGAGAATTAAAAAGAAAAAAGGAAAAATAGAGCTGTTTATTGTCAGTATGACATCAATGCCCATTCCAGAACAAATACATTTTTGCAGTTGAACCTGGGTATAAATATTTCTTGATGCAACTAACTTGATGAAAGTAATTTTCAGATATCCACTTGCTTGAGGTGTAAAGGTGAGGGGAAGGTAATTTTGGAATATTGCAAAAGATGCATTGGTCAAGGAAGAGTTAAGGTTTACGGGAAGGTCAAAGTCGATGTACCAGCTGGGGTCAGCGATGGGTCCACTATCCAAATACAAGGTGAAGGCAATGCCGATAATAAAAGGTGAATCCTTGATTCAAATGTAATTAATGGTATCTTTATTTTCTAGACTCCTTTGGAATGCTGTATTAAAGCCATGAAAAGCTGTTATTATTGTTCTGTCCATCAGCACCGAGTGGTAAATTGTCGGATCTGGGCATTTTGGTTTGGGCCTGGGTTGCTTCAAGTCTCTGTCAGTCAGTTTGTTTTGAGTTCATCAAAATGTTTGTAGTATACAGGTTGAGTTGAGTTGACATCTCATGTTCCAGCAGAGTCGGGAGTAAAATTCTTTTCTTTGAAATGGTGAATGTGCAAAAATTGATCAAGTGATTAATGTGAATATTTTTAAAATTAATTTTGAAAAAGATTTGTGGTATTAAACTGGCAATAATACTGATAGGTACTAAAAAATATCTTCCAAACAAATGACATACTTGGGCAGGTTGACCAGATTTTCAATCTAAATGATCTGAACTATATAAATAAGTAAATAACAGAAGCATAATAATAAAATAAATTTACTGTCCATTTGAAAGAGAGTTTGTCTAATATGCTTTCATACATTTTAATGAAAATGGTTGTGGTCCAGAAAATGTTTTTTCTTGTCGAAGTGTCAATCCAAACTGTACTATTTTTAGAATTATTTTTATACACAGCGTGTGGCGTGCACAAATGGCATTAAGTAGCATGATATGTACCTGTACCAAATATAAATTAAAACTGTTATTTTCATCACATGCAAAATACTTGAAGACTGTTGAGATTTTTTTTTGAATTAATTTGTTCTGAACGACAAAATAAACATCATAGTGAACTTTCAACTTTCCTTTAACCTGTGAAGCATAATTTATCATATGTGAATATCGCCTATTCACTGCCATTATCTATAAATCATTTTTACCTATTGAATGAATTTGATTATAAGATTTTATCAGACTATTATAAGCTCTTATGCGGTGCCTTTCATATGTAGTGATGCTTATGCCTGTGGTTGTGTAGGGGTGTCATTGGCGATCTATATTTATTTATTCACGTGCAAGAGAAGAAGGGGATTCGCCGAGAAGGTCTCAATTTACACTCAGAAATTGGCATTGATTACACTGAAGCCATTCTTGGAACAACAATCAAGGCAAACTTTCTGTCTGTTATTTATATTACAGCAATTGGTTTGGTAACTTGCTAGGAGGGGCCACATGGTTACGGGACTATCTTTCGGCAATTGATGTTTATTTTTATGCTGTTTGAATACCACATTATAGTCAATGCAAAGGGAAAAGAATCATAAAATGTAAGCATGGCATGTTTGAAAAGTATAAATGCTAATGTGTAATCCAAATTGTGATTCCTTTCAAGACCATCTTCTCAATATCATCTTCTTTGGTTATATAGTTCTTTTGAAGATAACCTATATTATGAAAAACATGGAAACAATTGTTGAAAATAATATGGTATCATAGGTGGAAACCATGGAAGGGGATGGAGAACTACGGATTCCACCAGGAACACAGCCAGGAGATACGTTGAAATTTCGTGGCATGGGGGTCCCAGATGTCAGAAGACCTTCAACTCGTGGTGACCACATTTTTACTATAAAGATAGATATCCCGAAAATTATCAGGTAAATAAAGAAGCCTCACTTTTATACTGCCAATCTGTGTTCATAAATGGTAACAGGGTTCCCAAGTTAGTAATAAATTGGATATTTGGACTAGTCTATTATTTAGGATTTATGTTTCATTCTCTGGGGAACACTTGTGGAGACACTGTGTGGTAGGACATATCCCTGGTGAGGCTCATGTGGAAATGGACACTTGAGCTGGAAGAGGAACAAAAACTTCCCTGCATAAGTGCAGTTGATTTGTTTATTATTTCTTGCAGTTGTATCTGATTTAAAATGCTATTGAGGAAGTGCCTCTGCTGAGGGTGATGTTAACCATCCATTATTGAAAAACAGATGCACACACTCATGACAATAGAATAAGTATATGCATATGTGCAGTTGATTTGCTTATTATTTCTTGTAGTGGTATCTGATTTAAAATGCTACTGAAGAAGCGCTTCTGCTGAGAGTGATGTTAACTATCCATTATTGAAAAACAGATGCACCCGCTCATGACAAAATAAAAAGCCTATGCATATGTGCAGTTGCTTCTTATTTCTTGTAGTTGTATCTGATTTAAAATGCAATTAGGTGCCTCTGCTGAGGGTGATGTTAACTATCTATTATTGAAAAGCAGATGCACACACTCGTGACAATAGAAAAAGTATATCCATATAGTGCTTTGTGTATTACATTGGTGTAGTTTAGCATCTTCTTGGAATTTTGCATGTAACAAGAGAAGAATTTATGTTGCAGTATTGAGGAGCGTGCATTGGTTAAAGAATTGGCCTCTCTCAGAGGAATCACAGGTCACTCAACTGAAGGTAATCCACCTTTCCTTCTTTTTTTTTTTTTTTGGGTAGTTGTAGAAAAATTTGAGGAAGATTTGTGTGTGTTATTGACTTATTGGTTTATTCTGGTAATTATGGAATAAAACAAAGAAATAAGAATGAAGAAGTTGCCTCATTTTAGCTTTACTTGTTGAGCATCCCTGACTGATTTATCCTTGTATTGTACAGAAAAACCGAGAGCGAGAAGGAAACGTAATAAAAGTTCATTTTGGAGTTCCATGAGGAAAATATTTGGGTAAGCCAAGGATCTCATTTAGTGACTTAATCAATTAGCATACGGACTGGTTATGCTGATCTGGTAAGTTGAAACAGACGAGTATCACATCTGGGCTTGAAATAGCTAACACCCTTAGCTTCCATGTTAGATTCCAATAAAAAAAAATACACACACATTCTGGTCATATCTGTATGTGGCCTGATAGAAATGTGCTCATTAGGAAACTGGAATCAATCCCTATATTATCAGAGCTAAAGAATACAGAATCAAATGATGCTAATAGAAATATGACCATTATATGCAAGCAACTGATGCACGTCCACATCCACGTGCTTGTGCGCAAGGCCACATAACTACTTTCTCATCCGCATGTATGTCTGTGTGGCCGTGTGTCCATAGGGCCATCTGACCGTATGTGTGCGAGGTCCTCTGTTCACATGGCTGTATTCCTGTGTGTACGTGTCCATGTGACCACATGCTTGTCTGTGTGACTGCATGTGTCGGTACTGCTGTGAGCTTTCGGCACTTTACAGACCCTTTCTGAACTTTGCACACTTAAAATTTCAACTTCAAATAGAGTAAATTGGTGGATTCTATTTTCAGGCGAGAAGAAAGCAGACCAGGTTTTGCATCTTTAACTGTCCAAGCACCTGTGCTGCCGTGTCATCCATCATTGTCAATGTCCATTTTGGGGTTCTGTATTTTTGTTTTTGTTTGGTCTGTAGTAGGTAAAAGTACAATTTGTGTGAAGTCATTTTTGCAGCAGAACTCAACTAGATTAACATGGGTACAGAAGCAGAATAGAAAAAGGTAATTGATCGGGAAACAAAAATCTTATATAAAATGTTGATTTTAGAAAGTTTGATTTTTTTTTCCCCGTCATTTTTACCTGTTTTGAGATGACTTCTGGTTAGGTAAAAATATATTTTCATTTTCCATTATGTTATCTTTCTTTAGAATAGAGATCTCTGCATGAATAAATGTATATTTACTTCTAGTAATGTTGTTACAATATGAATGAATGTCTAGTTTGCTACAGCAACACACTTGCAGGTTGTTTTGTAGTTCCAATTATTATTGGTTTTGATTTTTGAACCTTAGGAAGGCACACAGCAGATGTGAACCTGGAGACTGGACATTGTGCAGGGCAAACAAATTGCTGAGATCAGATGCAACTATCCTCAAAATTTTATATACAGATTTTTTTTCTGATATGATATAAACAATCAAATTGAATGCAACCTTACGCTACCCAATAATACAGAAATAAAATGCAAGATATATTTTATTGTCTTAGTCGATAATAATGAACATATTATGCATATTATGGAAATATCAAATATTTACTAGAAACAGGTCTTGTTGAAAGTTAAAAGTAGAAAGACCACCTGACTAAACCATTATATCGTCATCAGATTCAACGGTTTCGATTATCATTGCTCTATCCCAACCGTCCACAACGAAGGCTCAATAATCGGGTACGGGCTTTCTCGGATCCATCCAAATGAACCCGCTTGCTCAAACCTCCATCCCCAACTACGATCATCTAGCCTGCTGAATCGGAGAAAGCAGCAAAGTCGAGACTCGAGAGCGAGCAAGACTCAACTATCCAATGGCGAAGTCGTGGCGACGCGCGTCGCCTCTCCTGCTGCCACTTCTCTTAGCTCTTCTTCTAGTGTTTTCCTTCATTCCTCCATCTCTTGCCAAGAAGAAACCCTCTCCTCGTCCAATCACCGTACTCTTTCTTCTCTCTCTCTCTCTCTCTCTCTCTTCCTCTCTCTGAACTTAATTATTTTATTTCTGAATTGTATATTGCTTGACAGGATACGGAGATCAGGGAGAAAAAGAATGCTTGCTACGCTGACATAGAGAGGTACCTTCATTTCTCTTTTGTTGGTCTGCTTCTTTTTAAAATCTGGTGAAAGTGTGTTCTGAAATTCCCCTAGTCTCATCCTTTTGTCTTTTAATTTGGTTAAAGGGTTTAATTATAGATAATGCCGTCCTAATTTCCAGTTTGAATTTGATGAGATATCTACGTTAGTCTAATCAGAAGTGTATTTTGGCTAAACCTATTACTGTGAAAATACCTACAGCTATCGAATGCTTATACTATCACACTTAATAGTTGATTGCTATTTCTGGTGTTTATATTTGGTCACATTACTTACACGTACTACGCTACTGAAGCATCCTTAATTATATCTGTTCTTCTGCTCTGATGCTTTTCTCAAATTCGTTTGATGAAATACTGACATGGCTTCCGATCATTGGTGGGTGATCATAAAAAAGTGGGATGTGGGGCTCAAAGTGCAAGTCTTCAATGATAGACAAGGAAAATTGCGCACTGCAGTGCCTCTCACCTCAGTGCTATGATCTTGTATATGGTGGCGATCCGGTAAAACATACAAGCATTTTTTTTTTTTTTTACTGGCTTGACTGTTTCATTCTTTGAATTGTACAAATAACAAGTATGTGAACAATAGTTGCTTGGTAATTGAATAAAACTTTAACGTACTGTTGACTCTTTCGGTACTGTTTCAGTCCATAATATTAGCCAAATTTGTGGTTGGTGCCAGAATCTGTTGGTACTTGTACTGTTGACTCTTTTTGTCACCTTTAGTGGTCCTCGCCAATGGAAGGTAAGATCCTGGGACCAAATTGCCAGGTTTTGTATATTAGTTGGATTGTGTAATTACTATAGGTTGTCACAGTAGCATATGAAAGTTTTCTTTTTCTACAGCTTGAGGAAGGGGAGAAAGACTATATTCGAAGTCAGGAGTACAAGTACTGCATGCACAAGTAAGAATTTTATAATGGTCATTCTAATCTATTATGGGCTTCATTACGATCTTAAATTGTTTTGGAATTAATGGTCATGTTTCTAAGTTTAATGAAATACAATTGCTATTATCGGTCCACAATATTAATTTTTGGGGTGCATTTAGTCGTATGTCCTTGTGTACTACGTGATAATTTAGCTGTCTAATTGCCTAATGGTTTTGCATGTGTTTGGCCAACTGTTCAGGTCCTTGTTTATTCGTTTTTTAATTCAATGTTTTTGAGACCAAAAACAAGCATAAAACAGAAATGACAATTATAAGGTCATCAGACAAGAAAAGGAGATAAAACTAGGAGAAATTTGCAGTTTTTTACTTCTGGTTTCTGAGTACTGATACCAAGTACTGACTGGTATATAGAAATAGCATATAGACATTGCACATGACTGCTAAGGGAATAGGGAAAATACATTGTGGGAATAATGAGTGCGCATTAAGTCACATGAAATGTGTTTATTTAGTGAGCTTAATGGTGGTCTTTTCCCTATTTCTGAGGGAATATTTGAGAGCTATATCATCTAGAGATCTCTACTAAATAAAAGCCCCTAATGGATCCAATTGTATTTTACAATTCTATTTGGATTGTGTGATAAAAAACACTTGCATTTTTTAATATTAAACAACATCGGCATGATTATGTGGTATCACTATTAGCCTACTAAGTTCAGAAATAATGACTGTAGCCGGCTTCGAAAGGCCTTTCTATGTTATTTTTCTATTCTATGACAACCTTTATACATTGGATATAGAAGTGACAAAAATGTGAAGACTAATGAGGCTCGTATGCTGGTAAAATTGTGATTATTATTTACTTATTTCAGCATCCTGTTAATATTTGCTCTGAGTCTTGCTCAAGCTGTTGTCGTCTGAGGTTATGGTCAATTTGGGTCTCTTGTCTTTTGAGTTGGGTTGTATTCATATCTTGGGTCCTTATGATTTCGTTCTCACAGTCAATAAACCCATGATTCCTTTATTTTTAATCCCTGCAGTTCTGATTGGTTTATTTTTGTTTGTTTGGTGGGTTTGAAATCCAGCTCAGGCTTTGGTTCAGTCATGTATCATGTTGCTCTGCTTTCAGTCAGTTTAGTATATTAACAAGCTGTCCAGTTTTGCAGTCATGTTCGACTAGTTCGGGCAATTTCTCTGGCCAAGTCATACATTGCCAACTCTAGATTCAATGTGTACGACCGATAAAATGCTTTAAAGTTCTGGTTAAATGACATAATATCTGTTGAGAAATCTGTTTTGTTTTTTCTTTTTTTCTTTTTGAATCTATATGAATTATCGAACTTTTCTTGTTATTTGATGTTTACCTTAGAAATTTCAATTGGTATTTTTGTACTAACCTTTTCATTTTCTTTGGTTAAGGTTATCCCTAGGAGAAAGTCTGGAAGGTATTAAGGGCGCTTTTGATTACTAAGATCTGCTATCCTCGGTTTAGAATGTGAATGAAATCGCCTTCATGTGATTTCACGATTTTATATATATATTAGACCAGAGATGTACAATAGTTGCCTGATTGCATGTAGCTAAGTTTTGCTATTGTAATTATTATGTATTTATGCTTTTATTCATTGCTTTAGCTGGAACTACAATAATCCATGTTTGTTTGCATTTTTTTTCCTTTCTTTCTTTTTGCATTTCTTTCCTTTTATAACTTCCTATAGTTGTCAGTTTCACTGATCAAGTAACTAGTTCTGGTAGGTTTGGAAACTGTAAAGTTCAAGGATATTGTCAACTGAAATTGGCTTAAATAAACCTTCCTTGCAAACATCTGTACAGAAAGCATTTCATTTCTACTGGGCGAAGGCATATAAATTGGGATGTATTATAAACACGTCATAACAAATAAGGTGCTTGTGTTTCTCCTGCTACATTTTATTATTTCTACGACGTCGTAAATACTATTAATGTAAGGATGTTGAGACTGCCTCAGATTTCGAATAGTTGAATCAAATAGTAAAGAAAGTTATTACTTTATTAGCGTGGAGCATGCGAACAGTTGCTCAAGCTAATAAATAAAGCATCTTTCTGGTAGAACCCAGGCCAAGTGTATATTAATTTGTTGTTCGGTTGTCTTGCTTCTACCTGTGATTCAATTACTCAAAAAGGAAAAATGGGATGATTTGTCTTTGTTCTCTTGCTAATGTATTTTTTCTTATTTGAAAGAGCGAGAGGAGGCTTCCTTTTATTTTGTGGTACTCAGCTCTTAAAAAGTTTTTTTAAATCTTTCTTCAAATGAACTAACACATTGAAACAGCAAAGTACCAGCTCGTGCGCATTATTGGCTTGGCTTGAGCGTTGTTCGTCCTAAATTTGGTTCAGAATAACTTTAAGCCTATTTTCATAAATTGGAAGAACTTTAAATTCAGCTCAACTGACCTGAAAGACCATTCTACTTCCCTATTACAATGGTCAAATGGTAGGCGAATTAGAAACACAATCGGTCGATCACAACTCAACTTAGCATGCAGTCAGGTAATGCCAAGTTAATCATGAGACCAATTATTGTTAGCTATAATCATTACCATCAATCAGTTCCAATTTTTATGATAATGATTTGTATAATATAGGTTTGTGTATATGCCTTCCTTTTCTTATTTTTCAATGTCATGTTCAGATCATCTTCGAGAAAAAAATATGCAACCAATTACTAATTCCAGGAAGAGTACAAAAGTTTCAGAGAAACAGATGCAATTCTGCCAAGCGCATATTACTTTATCTTTATCACTAGAGTTACAACATAATACTTTCTTTTTAATTATCACTAGAGTTACAACACACAAGCTTACAAATTACAGCCCATCAAACGCCATACAAATAAACTTTAGGCTTGTAAGAAATTTTAAAAAGCACTGATCCACAATTAGCAAATGGAAATTGGAGCGCATTTTTGGTCGTTAAGCTAAAAGAGTTGGAAAATAAGTTAGTGCAGCAATACAATAAAAAAAACACAAGTGTGATATTTCAAATACCTTTCACGGGAACTTTCCAACCATACAGCACGAGGATATATGATATATGGTATCAGATTGTATAAACAAAGTACACTCCAATCAAGCAATGGTACAAAATATACCATTTTAAATTTGAAATTTAAAAATACGAAAGGTTGTAGTAACCAAACAGCGCCAGCCCATTCGGATGGTGTGACCACCCAATAATCGTGAACCAACTAAGATTCTCGCAAAATCCAGTTCTTATGTACATATCGTAGTATTAACAATATAACAGTCATCAAAATTATAGATAACTGATTTGTTACACGAATGAACACGATATAATGTCTGCATAAGAAACCACATCATCCACATGGGTTTTGGTCCCCGCGCTAATTACAAGAGCCGTTGTTTACTACATTGGTGCACAAAGACCATGTTTATATAATTATTCAGTTAATGTGAGTTCAGGAATTTATTCGGAAGCTTAATTGTGTACCCCAATCGGTCAACAGATGCAAGGACATAAAAGAGTAAAGGCAAAAGCCTGCACTCATGCACTATGCTAGTTAAAACTTTTTGTCCTCTTCTTTTTAAAATTATGATAGATAGATAACTTAGTAGATTATATACATAAGTTTTAATTGTTGATGCTGGGTTACTAATTAAATAAAATTGTATGTCTTAACTAGTCATATCAAACAATGATTTGTTGCCTCAGTGTATGTGCTCCTTGAATATTACACAAATATTATGCATAGAGAATTTATTTTTATGGTCGAAATGAGTGTTACATTATAATCAATGTAGATATCTTGCTATTTGTTTTGACCTTTTATTGTATTTGTATTCTTCAAACATTTTGCTTAGCTTAAGAATTTGGATCTAGAACGCACTTACTATTGGATCAAGACATAGAAACCTACATCAGACTTGTAACTTATAAGATGTAATTAGTGTAAGTAATGTAATAAACTTAGCATAACTCGTATATGATTAATATAATTAAGGCCTTGAGTATTATAGTCAAGATGTTTACACAACTAATATATAACTGTTGAACTTTTTCATAAAAGTATGATACAATTATAGTGAGATAACATGGTTGGTATGATGGTATTAGCCTGGTACAATTATTCTGGTTGAGATAATAAAACTGCGGTTCAACTAATTGATCTGTGCAATATAAAATCTGTTCTAATTAATATATAATCAACAATTTATTATTTGAATAGCTAGTACTATCGAACAACAGTATTTCTTCGAGGCAAAAACAAATTAAAGCATAAATAAGTCGGGTCGGTTTAAATCACGCCCGATGTCCTTTAAAAATGTGTCTAATTGCCTTTAAAGCAATTTTTTAAGTAATTGTACTGAAAAAAAAAAAGAAATGTTATATGTTCAGTCCAGGATTAGGGTTTATTTTGCATATATAATATTAATTTCTATAGTTGGGAATCCATAAGCGACATGCTAACTTGATAATTTGACCTTAATTAAGAATAATTTGAAGTTTAACATTTAGAATATGACTATATTTTATTTATATCATTTCCATAAAAATATTGAAGTTGAAATCATTTTTACATTCATCATTTAAAATTTGCAAAAAGTATTAATCTCTAATAGAATATTAAATAACATGAAACTTGTTACGCACCAATTTATCAGAGACTAAGAATATATCTATAATTTATATTCAGTTTATTAAAAAAAATGAATTTAAACTAGCATTATCAAATTATTAAGTTAATTAAAAGGTCCCAACCTATATCTATTTCATTAGCAAACCACTGTTCGACGTTTTATTTTGTACCAGGCTTTTCGTTATCGACCTATAGGAGTTGCAGAGACTTGCAATATTCCAATTTAAAAGCAAACAACTTTTAGAAAAGATTACGGTATAACAAAATGTAGCAGAACATTAATGGGGACAGCTGAATAATAATTGAATGAATAAACAAGAGAAGAGTAACATTGATTAAGAAAATAAATTGGGTGCAATAATAATTGTTAACACAGGAAAAGAGACATTCAATGACACCCTAAATGTGTTCATGGCAAAGAGACAGCAAACAGTTGCTAAAGAGGGCCAAGGCTTTTTTTTTTTTGTCCGAATCTGATGAGTGATACAGTGGCTAAAACTAGATTCACTAGTGACATACAAATTTTAAATTTGAATTCTGGGGATAATTCCTTCGAATAATTAATTTTATTATAAAGGGTTTTAGTACAAATTTCTCATTAGTTCTTTTTTAATGCCAGCAAAAAAAAAAAAAAACATTTAAGTTATGATGAGCAGTGAGCACATTTTAAACTCTCCAACTATATCATATCCTCTCTTTTCATTTAACTTAATAAGAAGATTTTATATTATCATATGTCTCTCCTCGTTTTAAAAATGAATATGATCGACGTGCACAAGATGCAACGAAAATCTTAAAGTGATATGGATATTTAATGTTCTAGTGTGGAAAGTTTCATGTTCCTTATCATGTTGATTTTTTGTATTTGGAATTTAAGTACTTTCAATAGATAAACAAATTAGTTATAATAACATCAAATCTCCAAAAAAAAAAAAAAGTTATGCTATCATCAAAGTTGAAATAATGCTTTTGACTTTTAAGAGTTAAAGCGAATCACTCATCAATACATTGTACGGGCGATAAGTATCCAATGTTTTTTGAAATATATTAATTTGTAATCCATAATTTTGATCAGTGCAAAATTTCTAATAAAATTATTTCATTTTGGAATTTAACTTTTCTCAATAGATGATTTTCTTTCTGGAACGAAGTCCGTTAAACAAATTAGTTATACTATCTATAAAGAAATAGCGTTTTAACTTTCAAAAGAGAACGAGTGCAAAACTCGTCAATATATTACCTAGCCGTAGAACTTTTGTAGTTCTAGTTTCATTGAGTTTTTTTTTTTAATTGAAAGGTCCTAAATTTAAATTATTACAATTTCAATTTGGTTGGAAAATGATAGAACACGCTTTAAAGTTTACTACTTTTATATAAATAGTACATGTTACATCACTTACACTATGTTTGGATAGCAAGAGGGGAAGGAAAATGGAGGATAAATATGGGAGGGAAAGAAATAGGATGGAATGGAAAGGAAATTATTTAACTTTTATTTGTTTGGATGATTAATCAAAGGGAAAGAAAAATATTTTCCTTCCTTTTCTGTTTCGTGTTTGGATATATCAATTTAACAAAAGTAAAATAACTATAATTGACTATTATGCCCCTCAACCTTCAAATCATTTTTCATGTCTATTATTATTCATTAAAAAAAACTATATTGTCGTTACTTTTATTTGTTTGTAACTTTGTATAATTTTTGTCTTAAGGTGCTATGAGTGAACTGGGTTGCTACGATAAGTTTAGTCAAAAGAAAAATACTAACTAAAGTATCTGAGAAGCCTATCGACACTCAAAATGTAAATTATGATACTTTTTTTAATATAAACACATTAACCACTAGATTAGTAAATTGCGAGAATTGAGAAAAAATAGTACGATAAAAAAAAAAAAAGCAGAACAATCCCTACAAAATCCCAAAGTCAGATCGCCAGCAACTTTCTCCCAATCGTGATTGGTAGAGATTGGGGGAAGGATTGGACGGGCTTGACATTTCGCTGAGAAGAATAGAAGCAGCATTTTTCTTTCCCTCTTGTACGCTCCAAATCGGGGTGTAATGAATTTGTATAGGAAGTAAAATAGCAAGGGGAAATAATTTCCATCCGTTTAAAATTTTCCATCCTAAAAATTGCTAACCAAACATGGTAAATTTACAAATTTCCTTCCTTCCTAATTTTTTCCTTGCATTAAAGATAATGCTATAAGAGTAAACTCCGAATTGGTTCAAAACTTCTCTAAAAGAAAACAAATCTAATTAGCACGTGAATGGTATTTTTCAAATTCAATTGCTGAATTCTGAAACAAGAAATTCTATTCGTCCTTCTGTTTTTCAAATTAATGCTCATCGTTACCGTTGCTAATGTATATTCTTTGACTCGCAACGTCAACATGCCCTGTCAAATTCAGCCTCTGTCTACATCATTAATCATTAATCCTTATAAAATTTAAAATTCATCTCTCATTAACACCATTTAATAAATTACTGTAGATTCCGCCGCACCAGATATAGTTTGCTCAAATTACAGCAGGAACACTTGTATAATTACTACGTAAAAATAAAAATATTTTGTATAAATCACAATGAACTCGTTGATCGTCTGTTAAAATATTATTACCGTTAATAAAAATGCAAAACAATAAGCCAACTTCTCGTTTATTTGGAGCTGGAAAGTATTTTACAGCAGCGCTCCGCCGCCGGATTTCATGGACCGATGCACCAGTTTTATCCGGATCTCAGCTAAATATTTAACCTAATTGACGCTCTGCACCAAAACGAAGCCCCTCAAGTTTAACCTTTTAGCGCGTGAAAAACACAACCAAAACAACCTTCCTTTTTCATCCCAGTGCATTCTACAACCAGTTACCTGCCTCTCCAGCTGTAAAAATTAGCGACCATTAACTGCTGCGTGAAAAAAAGTAAAAAGGTCGTAAACGAGGTGTGTTTGTGTGTGGTGTATTGTCAGCTTGCCACCTGCGACAGACAGACAGGCACAGCCTGGAGCTTATCTATCCTCTGAGTCTGGACTCTAAAACTAAAAGAGCACGGTCACAGGTTCACCCACTGCCACCACTCATGCTTTCTGCTTACAGTCTGATGGGAAAGTTGATCGGACGGTCCATGTTCAATCCCACCTGACATAATTAAGGAAGTCATAATTCTCACTCCCTCTATTTTTAATTGCTGCTCAGAGCATGTCTAGGGTGAGACTATTTTTTTTTTTTTCATTCGAGCATCATGAATTTTGTTTTTTTTCTTTTAATAATAATGATCGAATGGTTATTACTAAAGTCTAAAGGTATAGTATTGTTAATTATATTCATTTTTGTATATGAAACCGTTTGATGTGTTGGGACCAGAATCAAATGATTTATAAGGTGTTTTGTGTTCTAATTATGTACACTCAATTGAAGAGTCTCACGAGCCTGGACATTTAATTATGTCCAGAATTATTTTAAAAAGGGGCTCTTTTGAGGTAACCGTTATCTTTTTGTGGATTAATTTTATGGATAGCTAGATTTCAGTATTGTATAGGATTTCAATTGACTTTTAATTTTATTTATTGTTTTCATTTGGGGAAGCAAGAACCTTCTTTGACTGGATTGGATAAGAACCGACATTATGATTGACCATGTAACGCAATGATCTACATTTTACTTTGGACCAAGTCTAGCCAGAAATTTTGTCTTTAGCAGGTTATGAGCATTAATAATTGATGCAGTAAAATATGGGAAAGGAAGAAGATTAGTTTGGATTCTCTAAACCAGGTTGTCGTGCTCGTATTTGTGTGGTAAGTTGTGAATTGTCAGAAAATCAATTGAGCAAAATTTGAACCAATCAGACGACAAAATCATATTTAATTATAACCAAATTTAAGAGACTTGATCCGATAATCTCAAATTTGATCCAATAAGGCAATAATCATGTTTTTCTTTTCTTTCCATTCCTTTTTCAAGTAGTTTCTCACTTTCAAGAAAACATGAACTTCCTTTTTTCTTCCTTCATTAACTCATCTGTAACGTTTTAATTTAAAATTCTAAAACTTATTTAAAAAATTATATTTTATTAATAATTGGATAGTTTGTGAGAAAATTGTCAACACTTTTCACTGATATTTGACACTCTAAACATTCAGTTATTTTTACCTTATTAGTCAAGATATATAATTTTTTTGTTCTTTTATCCCTTCAGTAGACATTGTTTAGTTTCTATTGCAACTAGCTAATGGATCGCGCTTCGCGCGATTAAGTTTTAAAATTTAAGTTTTAGATCGAGACAGTTGTATAACAGAAGAGTTTTAAAATATAAGTTTTAGATTAATTGAGCCTTATAATATGAGTTTTAAAAATGGAATTTTTTTCAAAAAAAAAGTCTGTTTAGCGCTGTAAAAGTTACAGGAATAATTGATGAAATTGAGAGCAAATCACTGTGCCTTTCAATGATGATAATGTTGACAGAAATTAATTAAGGCAGAATATTTGCATAAGTGTATCCGGCGTGGACCTGCTAGTATTGTATGGTAACACTGTTTTTTTTTTTTGGGAAAAAAAAGAGTAGATGAATGGCTGGATGAGTGCTTTGTTTTATAATGGATACTGGAAAGAAGCAAGGCAAGAGATATAAAAGGAGAAAAAAGAATATGTATAAGTTATTGGAAGAATATGGCCATGTATTGTAATGTGTTTTGTAATGATCATTACGGAGGTGCTTTCTGTACTTGTTCTGAGATTCTCATGTCAGTATGCATGGCGGTGAAGTTGTCTGATGCTATTTTGGATGCTTTTCTTTATTGTTGTGGCAAAAAATGACAGGAGGCACGGGCAATCCTAAGGTTGCTACAGACATAAATTTGTTTTGCCAAAGAAGGAATGGCACAGTGATGATTTGGCTGGACATGGCAGTATACAATATTTTTTAAGCTTTTTTTACTGTCTATATTTATATAGGGATGTATATTTAGAATATCTTGACGATGAAAGATATTTGTTTGCTGTGTGCCTGTGTAGTTTTGTAGCTGTGCAGGCTCCTGTGGCAAGATATGTTTGTTTTTTTTTTTTTTGTGTATGCAGCTAAATTAGTCTATTTATAAGTGTTTGTAGAACCATCTCTAAGAAAGGTATTGCATGTAGTATGAAAGTAGGACAGCTCTTTTAATCGAGACAACCAAAGCAAAAGCTGTTGTGTTTCCAGTGCAAAATGGAGAAAGGTGAGGGAAGTGAGCAGAAAGGAAAGAAGCCTGTTCAACATGTGTATGTGCGGCGAGGTGTTTGTCGTAGTGATCGTGGCAGGCAAGTTCAGAAAGATGAGGCTGAGGCTGGTCAGGTCTATACTGGCGATGTTGTAGCAGGCCATGTTTCTGGCAGCGGAGATGACCAGGCCAGGTCTGAAGATGATGAAAGAGTGATGCAAGGAGCTATCTTTTTTAAGATGCTGATGGACAAATTTGTTGCACCTTACTTGACTTGGGATGATAAAGGTGGTGCTGGTGGTGAGAAAGACAGTGCAGGCGAGAAAGAGAGCCGTGGCAGTGACGATGGGGGTAATAATTAGCTTGGTGTTTGCTATGCATGGTTGTGGTTGCTTGGTTCTGGTTGGTTTTAATGTGGTTATGTATTTGGTTGCATATCTGGTGCATGTTTATATTGGCATGTGTATTTCTTTTAGTTGGTTTATGTGCATTGGGCTGTCTAGAAGTAACGGTAGGTATGTTTGGTTCTGTGATTCTACTTGGTATGGTACCATGCTGTGGTTGTTTGTTTCTGTTGCTGTTAAATCGTATCTTCTATTGTTTTTATAAGGACAGGAGTTTTGTCTGTGGCAAAGCATGATAATACTATAGAAACACTGGCGAGAAATAGCTTTTGCATTGTATTATATAAGGAAATGTGTAGAAAATTATAAAGAGAAAGTATTTTCTTATATGTATGTATATGGTGGTAAAAAAGAAAATGAGGAAATTATTGAGTAGTCACCAACCAGTTGATCTATACGCAGGATGCGAAAAGGAATGTTTTCAAGTAGATAATCCCTGAAGTGTCATTAAAATTATAAGAATGATTAATGTAGCAGTCCCATGGAACTAATTGGGATTTTTTTTGATGGAGAATGTGGAAAGTTTTAAATAATAATTGTTTTGTCACATGTATACATACTGTCTTCGAAAACAAAATGCTGAACTCGCTCATTTAATAGACAATGTCAATAGCCGAGTGAGTCCAGCATTTTGTTTGTAAAGACAGATACATATATTCGGATATTCATCTGTGTTTTGTGTGGTGGGAGTGGTGTTATTGTTTTGGAAGAGATCTGGTGGTGATGCATTTTATTTATAGAAAGGATCTGTATTGAAATAGTAATGTGCAGATAGAGGGAACAAAAGAAAGCATTCATGCGAAGGTACAGAATTCATGTGACTGTTATTATATTTATGGCAAAACAATAGAAAGAAAGGTAAGTTGAATTGTTGATGCATAGAAAATTGAGCTACATAGAAAACGTGTGATTATTATCTTAAAAATCAATAAAGTCTTATATTTCTTACTATGTGGAGTTTTTTTCCTTAATTTTTTTCTGAGTCTTTTTCTTTAATTATACTTATTTATCTTCCTGTGTGTATAACAGAAGCATTTAATTAAGCTGTAAAATTTAATTATTAGATTGAAACAGTTGTATAACAGAAGAGTACTTAGGCTTGAAAAGGGGAAAAAGAAAAGGAAAAGGAGATGCATGCATGATAAGTTGTTGTCAAATTAGTTTGAGCAGGAAGGCATGATTTTTTTTTATTTGGAAAATCTACAATATTGGAAAAAAAAAGAAACGGTATTGATTTATGCAGAAAATCTAACAGAACATTCTATAAACAATTTTTTTCGCCATGCTGCATGATTTTATTAATGAAAAACGAAGGCTGCATTATGCATGGAAAGTAAAGGCAAGAAGTATAAAGAAAAAAAAATACAGGTTTGTTCCAGGTAAGTTCATTTGGTGATCCTGGCCAGCGATGTACTGTTTTTATGGGTGAGAAGATTAGTTGTATGGGACGAAAAATGTATGAAAGTGATTAAGAGAGGCTAGGTATTTTGCCATTTTTATGGCCGAAAAAACAATGTAATAAAACAATGTAATAAGACAGGCTAGAAATAGCAATTATTTTGGCATATATAGACATACATATATTGTTTTCAAAAACAAAATTCCGAACTTGGCCATAATATTGAAACTGCCAACAGTTAAGTGAATCAGGCATTTTTTTGTAAAAAGAGATATATATATTTTACCATTTATGAGCTATTTTTATTGCGAGATCAGTACTTTGGTTTTGGGAAAGCAACGATCGAATATGTTCTTTTTAATAGCAACATCTCATATGCAGGAGTAGGTAGCTAGTTTTATACATATCAAAGGATAGTTTTCATGTGAATCTACAGAATTGTTGTGAGGGTTGTGCTGAAAAAGTTCAACGTGCATACAGTTTTATTTTGTCTGTCATGTCACGTGTGTATTATGGGAAGATTGCTGTGTGCATGTCTTTGTAGGTGAAAATAAGAAGAAGTTGGTTAAAATTATTATTGGTGAATTTTCCATATCCATTGGCATTTTTTTATTTTTCATAATTATATATCTGCATTAGAATTATTTTGGTAGATGTGATCGTACATTTTTTGTCTTTTTTTGATCCGTGCAGGAATGAGAGTTTTGCTAAAAGCAGTACTGTTGTAATTGTTGCGTCAATCCATTGTATTCTTTTGATGTGCTTTGATATGTCCAGTTTTGGACAGTTTTGGATGAAGGCATATCCATCCGTGAGATTCTTTGCATACTGTTGTGAGGGCTGCAGCTTTAAATTTGTATGGACAGTCTATATATAGGTTTGGGCAACAAATGTATGGCAACGCAAGATAATTTTTCTACATTATTTATTTCAAATAGATAGACATGTGTATACGTATAATTTTGCATAAAGGTTAGAGAGCAAGCCTGAGATGTGTAGAAATAAAGAACTATGTCATTATATCTGTACTGTTGCAAAGGGAAGTGCTGGACTGTTTCTGAATCTATGGTACGTACTTTTTTGGGATAGCTTTGATTCAAGAAGTAGTTCAGCACTTTCTTTTTTGTAGCAGGTATATATATTTGAGTGGTCAAAGAAATATGCAAGAAATATATGTTGTCGAAGACATGTGGATGATTGGAGTAATAAATGTAAATGTATTACAGACTGTGCATCATAGATGGACAATGTATGCTACATAATTTCTGGCATTTTTCTGTGCTGGTCTTTAACATTATTGTGTCAAGTACTCATAATATTGGCATAAGCAGTGCATGTGTTGGCTGAATTGGTAATATTGTCTTATACAGTCCGTGATAGATGGTAAGCTAGAACTGGTACAGGTAGGACTGTAGGTAGGTTGCAGTAATAGGTCTTTGATAGGCAGCAGAAAAAGTAGGATTCTGCAGGCTTTATCAGCAATGACAGAAGAAAGGAATTTTTTTATTTTTGGGATAGGCATGATAGGGTAAAGGGCAAGACAGGGTCATCTTTGTATATTGTCGATATATTTATTTTGTTATATATAGTACCTTGTGTATGAAGTGGAATGTAAGCCATCAGCAAGAAAATATAAAGGAACATCCATATAGAGCTTCAGGGAGAAAATAGCAATGGCTGTTTAAAATATTCTGGTAGCATGCCAGAATATAGTTTGCTATTTTCTTTTTGAAGCTTTTACATGGGTATTTCTTTTTGTTGTGTATACTGAAAGATGAATATTTGTATAAGAATAAATTAATATACATAGAGGGACTTAGAGGGGAAATAGCAGGTATTGTCATGGTATGATCATTCTGAGACAAAGACAGATTGTGCTATTTTTCCTTTAAATCTTCTTTATGTGTGTTAATTTTGCAGCAGCAAGGAAATGTTAGTTGAGATAAGTGTGGAAATATTTTTTTTTTTTGTTGAATCTTCTGCATGTGTTTTTGTCCAGAGCCATTATTCATTTTTACAACAATAATTTTTGGCCATGTATGTCCAGTTAGGATTATTATATGTATCTAGAATAATAATTTTTGCGAAGAATAGTAACAATGAATGAATTTTTTAAGAAGTTTAAATTTGTTTCATCCATGAAGAGGTCAGTTTTTTTAATGAGTGTATTGGATAGATTTTTATTTTAGCGAGCAATAATGAAAAGGAATCTTAATTTTACTTATATTTTTCCTGAATTAGCATATAAAATATATATTTGTCTTTTTTGTACGTCTAGTCTATATAAAGGTGTGCTATACTGATGTAAGAAGGGCAGAAGTTTTTTTAGGCTGGACAATTAACAGCGTAATCATTTTCTGAAGCATTATGTCTAGCAAAAAGAAGGTGAATAAGGATGATAAGGTGAGAAAGTCAATAACAGATCGGAAAATAGTTCTGTAAATAAACGTAAAGGGTCTATTGTTGTTTTTTTTATATATTATTTGGTACTATTTTTTCTCATTTTTTTTGTTGATTACTATTGATTAATATTAATTATTTGGGTAGGGCGATGGATCTGAAAGGAAGGAAAACAATAAATGTAAGGGAAGGTGCTGTGCTGGTGTTGTCGCCCCTCCTGTGAGGTTTAAAAAGGTTATGCTTAGGGCTTGTGTTGTTGTTGGTGAAGATAATGCAGCTGAGGCTGAAGATAAAGACGGCAACGATGTTGTTTGCCATGATTTTGGTGCAGCCAGCGGCATTGGTGGTGCCCAGAATAATGATGTTTTTGGCCTGAGAGATGGTAGTCAGGCAGTGCAGTCTTTCTCTAATGCCACTCAAAAGCCTGGTGGGGATAGTATTGTTAGAGATGGTGTGCTTGAAGGAATGGATGGCAGAAATTATCATGGAAGAGTTGTTGTTGCAAATGAAAATATTGTTTTGGCTGGAGATGGAAGAGTCTGGGATATTTCCGGTACTGACAGCCGTGTTGAGTGGATCAATCCTGCAAATGGTTGGCCTTATTGGCCAGGTGAGGAGCCAGGAGAAGATTGAGCGCAGAATAAATGCTTGCTATATCTAGCTATCCATGTAGTATGTCTGTCTTTATGTTTTTATTAGGTTTAGTAGATATATATCTATCTTTATGGTTGTGCTGTATGCTGCAGTAAGAATATGGGCAATTGTGTTCGCATCTTTGTGGTGTTGAAGTATGCGTATAAGCATGGTTTGCTCATTTGAATGTATGCCTTTAAATAGTATGTATTTTTTTTTATGTGTGCATATATGAATGCTTGTTATTTTTATAGATTAGTTCCAGTAATGTAAGTGATGTTTATGCATGTAAAATAAATGAACTCTTTAGAATATGCATTGAAAAGATCAGTATTATTAATAAGAAAGGCTAGATGGAAAACATATACCACACTGCATAGATAAACTATTATTTTGATATACAGAAACAGTTACCAATTATAACACCAAGTTACATATTTTGATATATATAACAGACCTACATTCACTGTTTAAAGGTCATAGGGTTTGAACTGTTAGCAGGATGCTTTTCATCAGACATACAGCTGCAATAACTTATCCAGTTCAAACACTATAACCCATCAAAAGCAAGTTGCTAAGATATGACTGAAATCAGATAGTAGTTTCCTGCGTCCTACACTGGTTGCATATCTTTCTATATTACATAGTCAGCAAAAAAGGCTATCAGCAAATATTTTACTTAAATAAACATCTGAGTTCTTCAAAAAGACTTGTGTGTAATACCAGCATGGTTCCAAAAAGTTCTTGATTGATGCTTGTATTTCAAGGAAGATGGCTGAAAAGAACAATGAAAAGAGCAGGGAATGGAATAAAAACAGTAAGCGTTATTTGTGAGATGAATATAGTTGTTACATGTAAAGAAAAAAAACATATTCAATACTATATAAATATATTTTTTGGCTAGATAGGATATTTTCGTGTTAAGTACCTTGCTGTGTTGGTGTCTGTCTCGGATGTTGTTGCGGAACCTTTAGATTTTTTTGCCTTGGCACTTATTGGTCCAGGTTGTTCTAGTTTTTTTATTTCTGGCGTTTGATCAACAGTGTGCATACTGGGAAAAGGACAGATATAGATCATTTGTAACACACTATATCAGTATTTTCATGAACAATAAGCATTCTAGAAAAAGAATATATAAATTATGTGTAAGACATTATAGTATACCTTGCTATGTCGGTGTCTGTATCGGATGTTGTTGCGGAACCTTTAGATTTTTTTGCCTTGGCACTTATTGGTCCAGGTTGTTCTACTTTTTTTATTTCTGGCGTTTGATCAACAGTGCGTATACTGGGAAAAGGACAAATATAGGTCATTTATAACACACTATATCACTATTTTCATCAATAATAAGCATTCTACAAAAAGAATATATAAATTATGTGTAAGACTAATAGTACTAAAGTTGTATAAGCAAAGATGAGACAGGAAAGCAAGAGCTTACTGATAGCACAGACCTTTGTTGCAGTAAAAGATTTGTATCTGTAGACAATCTTTTCGTTGCTGTTGTTATTATTTAATATATTTTTTGGGTAGATAGGATATTTTCTTGTTAAGTACCTTGCTATGTCGATGTCTGTATCGGATGTTGTTCCGGAATCTTTAGACTTTTTTGCCTCGGTACCTGTTGGTTCAGGTAGGCTTGCCTTTTTTATTTCTGGCGTTTGATCAGTAGCGGGGACACTGGGAAAAGAACAAATGTAGATCATATGTAATACACTATATTGGTATTTTCATCGATAATAAGTATTCTAGAGAAAGAATATATAAATTACATATAAGAAACTATGGTATTAAAGTTCTATGAGCAAGGATGATACAGGAAAGTAAAAGCCTACTAAAAGTATATACCTTTGTTCCAGTGAGAGATCTATATCTGTAAATAATCTTTTCCTTGCTGATGTTGTAGCTGGATTTTGTTCTTGCAGCTGACCGGAATGGCTACTGGAACATTAATTGGAAAAACAGTTAGTCATCATTAGGATCATCATTTTTTTTCTGTGCCATGCAGCATAACTAATATCCAGTGAACTAAGAAATACAGACAATACTTCTGTACTTGAATATATATACATCGCAGAAAGAAAAAAAATTTTTATGAGAATAAAAAAGAAGATAACCTTTGTTGAGCTGCAGAACATATTATGTTTGCTGCAGCCGAAATAGCACTTGGTGTTGTAGGCGGTATGACTGGAGTGGATGGCAGAGCCATGACTTCTTTGGGCTGCTCATGAAGAGTAGAAGCATGTTCATGCATCAGCTGCTCACTGTGCAAAGAACGCAGCAGAACCAAATTAATTCTTCTGATGATGAAATACAGACTAAGTGTATCATTTCTTGATGTTCAATAGAAAAGGCACAGAATTAATTTTTAGTGATAAATCATATCGGAATCTACATTGTTTTGCGTAATTCTATCATTACCTATGCGATTCTGGTTTTTCTGCGCTGCTTGTCCCAGCTTCTCCAGGCTGGTCAATTAGCAGGTATGGCGAAGCATTGGGAGGGACTGCATCAAGACGAATAATGGTATTTCTCCTAATTCCTGGATAGTTTGGGACTTCTTTTGGAAGCACAATGAACTCATATGCCTTGCCAATGATTTTAAGTAATGGTGGCGGAACATCTGTTTTTGTTGTTTCTTGAATGTGTATCATGTCATCCACATCTATACCAGTCATTTGTTTTGCGATCTTCCCAAGTGCTACAAATTCTGCAATGTCTGTTTCATCTTTGACAGCAAGCAAAAGCTTGTACCTGTAAAAAAGAAGGTATAATGAATGAAGGAAATCCTGACAGAATGTACATTGTCCATAACAATTGATTTTGACTGCATGTAATTTTTTGATAAACAAAGTATAGAAAGTACCAGTTCATGGAATCATTTCTGTACATGTCACATTTCTCACAATATTTTTCTTTAAGCTTCCTGAGACATTTTTTGCATGCTTGGTAGTGCCACTGGTACCTGTTCTTGACATCAACAATGGTTGCTACACATTTATACATTGTGTCCTGCATAAGAAATGAGACAGTAAACTGTTCGGTGCTGTATACAGATCAGTATAGAATACTAAATAAATTCATAAAAAGCAACGTAATATTGTTGTCCAAATTTTTTTTTCAGGAGATTATTGTAATATAACAGGTGTTCTCACAGAATATGCATCAACAGGTATAGCTAGGAATTCGGAAAGCTTCACTGTTTGTGCTTCTGGACGGTCAACGCGTTGTCCCGGGTTGGTAACTGCCGTTCCATCATACGGCGGACCCTCAGTGTCGAGGATAATTGGTGGTAAGCCTCTGGGTAAACTGGGAAAATATACTGTTCTATAAATGAGTGTGCTCATAATTGTTTGTAATAAACTGTCTAGTTATGATATGCATCATAGAAGATAGCGGTACTTACCCAGCAGCAAACTGTACAATTTCTGGAATTGTACTGTCAAAGTAAAATCTTGTACCGCTGATTGCTTTGACACCGTAAACATCTACAGAAACACATAGGAAATTAGTGCAGAAATAAATAAATAGTTCTATTAGAAAGGCATGTTGATAAGACAATAGAAATGCGCGAGTAAAAAACGAACGATCCCATTCATTGATTTGGACAGCAGCACAGATGACAATCACTGGTTGGATTGTGGATTGCTCATAAAGAGCTGGGATGTCAAACATGGCCAAAAACTGACTCCATAGCGTGACCTCAAGCATAGATCCTCTGAAAAAAAAAGAATAGAAAATTTGATATTTGTTCCATGGTGGGCTCAATGCAAGAAATTTGAATACCTCAAACAGAAAAAAAAAGTCAAGATTATAAATAACAGAATGCAACAGAAACACCTTTGATCTGCTAAATACATGATCTGATATGGTTTTGACTGGTTTGTTTGCTTGATAGGACTGAAGCCAGCTATTCTTCCAATAAGATCTGTACAAACCACATTAATAATAAATAAGCATTCAAAAGTAATATCAGGAAGGACTATTAGGTATATGCCATAGGTATGGAATACCTATTATTTTATTCTTATCCTTGATTTCAGTTCCAATAATATCAAGGCGTTCAAAAGCAAAGAAACGGAGTGGAATCTGGATGCTTGAGGGAGCCAATGGCGTAACAGTCGTCTGTCTTGTGAAATAGATAATATGGTCTCCAGGAACAACATGGTATTTGGCTGGAGCATCTGTGACCGAGAACTTAGCTATTTCACAGATTCGACCTTCCTCGATTAATCTTGAAAGACGCTGGTAATCGACCTTGAGTATTCTTGCTTCAATAACTCCTCCCTGTGCAATTCATAAGAAAAGTTTGTGAGGAAGGACAGAAGAGACAAATACAAAAATCTGAAATAGCCAAGTCTGCTAATGCTGGCTAGGCACTTATCACGAACATAGAAACATACATGCGCATCGACTAAAACAGTTCCGTAATACCAAATGACTGCACTGTCAGGTGGTGATGCTGCCCAGACCCTGATAATCCTGACTTGGATCCTAACTGAATGAGGCTTGTTAGGCAAGTCAGATATCTTCACCAGTTCCAGTGTGTCCATCTGCAAAGAATGTTATAGAAGAAGCATAGGTGAGCAGAAGGAAGAAAAATATAGGAAAGCTAACAGCAGCACCAGGGCAAAACAAAGTAAAAAACAACAAAGACTAATAAAAGCAAGCAAATTCTGAAAGAACAAAAATATATTGACCAAATCTGAATAGAGGAAAATAAATGCAACACAGATGCAATGTTATATGCATGAAAGATATGGAATGCAAAAGCACGAAACATAGATCAACATTTCCGTAACAAAACAGACTAATCTAAATACAATAACAGTACCTAGTTCTGAATAGATCTCTTTGTAGACTATATTTTTGGTGTACCCTGTAAACTCGTCGGATCGATTTGGCAGAAGGATACTTAGACCATCCGAAGAAGTTGTCCTTGAAAGTGCAACATAAAGTTGTCCATGTGCAAAGACAGGTTCTGAAAGATAAACACCAACTTTGTCAAGGGATTGACCTTGGCTTTTATTTATCGTCATTGCATAACAGACCCGAACAGGAAATTGTTTCCTTCTGAGATTGAATGGCAGGCTATCATCCTCGTGAATAAAAACTATTCTAGGTATGTATACTTGTTGCCCTACAGCGCTTCCAGTGATGACACGGGCTTTCAAGAATCTTGATGATGCCTGGGTAATAATCATTCTGGTTCCATTGCATAGACCATTAGGCTGGTTGATATTCCGCAATAACATGACAGGCACTCCAATTTTGAGTTCCAGACAATGCGGTGGCAAGCTTCCGTGAGTGATATTATGCAGATATTCGTCTGGATAGCTGCTGCGCAACTCTGCATGAATGCTATCTTTGCCCGCAGGCGTATCAGCACTGTAATATCTGTACACCTCTCCAGGTACCTGGGAAAGGATTTTTTGGTTCAAAGAATCTACCAAACAATTTTTTGGTGCCAGTATTGCTCGCTGTCTGAGATAATCATCATATATTTGGAAAGTACTGAGATCACCATAAACTGCATTTATGATTGCCTGCTGTTCATCACCATTATGCTGAATAAGAAACCTATCAGGTATTCTAATCCATTCTAGCTCAGTACTTCCATGGAGAGCCAGTGCAGGCACCTGGCCATCTCCAACAGCAAGCAGCCATTGTTAGGAAATGCTCATATTTTAATTTTAGATTAATTACAACTAATTAATCCCATTAATAACAAGCAAATCACAAGATCTAGTGCAAGGCATTCACACACAAGAGAGAAAGGGTGTAGGAGGAAGAATTGTACCTCTCATGAAATTGTATTCATGAGGCTCGAATCCATGGCATGGGAGTCGATGGGGTGCGTGCTCCACCACCTCCACCATCTATGGCCGCCTCTAGCCCACCAAGGACCCACCACCAAGCTCAAAGAGAATGCTAGTTCTCTTGAACCTCTTGCTAATCACCTTGCTTCTCTTAATTAACTATTTAATGGAGAGGAAGAGAGGTGGGATGCTCAACACATGAGCTAAGAGAGGAAGGGAAGAGCCATGGAGAAGAGAGAAAAATCTCTCTTCTAGGTGGAGGCGCAAGGGAGAAGAGAGGAAGAGAGATGACGGCTAGGGTTTTCTCCCAAAGAGACCCCTTTATATAGCCAACCACTCTCATCCAACCTTCATACTATTTACAAGTATGCCATCCACCCTAAGAGGCCACCTAATGGGCTCTCTTGGGCCATCTTAATAAAAGGCCTTTATTCATTAATTCACCAATTAATGAATCTCCTTTAATTGTCTCTTCATTCTTCCTTAAATCAGGCCTTTAATTAACCAATTAAATAGAAGCCCAATTAGCTCAAACTAATTAAAGTAAGTTGAACATAATTAATTATTAACTCATTAATAATTAATCTATGATTAGCTAATGCATTAAATTGTTTCCATATGATCCTTTTAATTTAATTAATTATAACGGTTCATAACGGTATATAATTAATTAATTAACTTATCACATTTCACAATACACATTATTGTGAATAAACAATAAATGCACCAAGTGGTTAGAATCCTATTTGTGCGACCCTATTTGAGGATTTATACTATGTTGGCCATGGAAATAAATCGTTATTTATTTCCAATAATCATAAGCGGTATCTAGCAACACGTTATGATTCCCAATTCGTATAAATAATGTACCGTTACAATATCTCAATCCTGCATAAGAAATAAAAGTATTTCTTTGTTTGATTCTTATGTCACACGATATCTTTGTATAATCCAAGATAGGAATGTGTCATTCTTGCAGATTATACATTTCTTGATCTAGAGTTGATCGTCTAGTTTGCATGCATACGATCCAACTCCATCAAGGGGCCCAAACAGATATCATCACTCACTAGGTATACTAATGAGGGACATACGGTTTTCTTGATGAACAACTTTTCCCCGCACAATTCAAGAGAACATAAATAAAGTCCTTATAGCAGCCTTTATCAGGAATCAACGTTAGACGATATTTATTGAACCTATCCTCATGTGGAAAAGGTGAACATCTCAAACTTAGAATCAAACTCATATGAAATAAACAATGACACATAACACAATCCATATGTTTATTTCATTGGGTCAAGTCCTGTACTATGTTCCAATAACATACACATATGCAATTAAGTCGGTAACTCCTTACCTATGATTTGTAGAACTTAATCATCACTTAACTTGCATACTAATCTTTTATGATAATTAATGTTCCTTGTTAATTATCAAGATTATGGACGATTTAGATTTATTATTGTCATTCTAATGAATGATCCACAGAGATCTACAATTCAGATCCTCAACCTGAATGATCTGTCAATAATGAACTCTAGGAACAAATGATCAAATATCATCATTAACATAAACTAAGAAAATAAGTCATGAAATATTGACTTCTAGGACATAACTCCAACAATCTCCCACTTGGCCTAGAGTCAATCAATAGTGACTTCTAGCCAGTGAAGAATTTAGAACAATGTTATATATCCATATATATATATATGTCTCGAACCTCAAAATTGTTATACGCTTAAAGCAAGTTACTCATACGTCCATCACGTATGGATGCACAACTGCATCTCGTATACCGCTTAAGGTAGAGGTTAAGTTAGAGTGTTCGCTGTGTCCGCGAACCTATCCAATTTTGTTTGACCCTATATACATATATACTCCTATATATGTGTTCTTGATCATCATCATGTGAGATCAAGTGACATCGTCATAGATCTTAGTTGGATCACTAATTTAATATTGGGTTCTTCAAGTTTAAGCTATGGTTCGAGATGCATAGAACCATATTAGCTTGACTGAGAACTTCACGATCCTTACTACATTCTTTCATTGCTTCACAAGTTGCTATATATTTTGTTTTGGTGACGGAAACGGTTGTAATATCCCATTTAGAACACCTTCTAAACTTACAACACCACATTTAAACAAAATACGTAGCTCAATTGTATTCATATCAATCTTTCGAAAACTAGCATCAATATATCAATTTATATGAGCTTTCTTTTATCTTATCAGATGGAAAAACATATCACTCTTTCTCTTAAGACACTCGAGGATATTCTTGATTATTGTCCAAATGTGTTTTTCTTTGTATCCATTTGACAACTGATTGTCATACTCCTTGGGTACAACACATAGGGGCATGTGCATAAGTATGGCGTACGTAATGAAACTCATAACAGAAGGATGCTCGAATTGTATCGTGCACTCTTCTCGAATTGAGTTGCAACACACCGAGTAGAACTCAAGTGTATGCCATACAACATGGTTAGACATCCTTTCTAGGAGTCAATCTTTTCGTGTAACTATAACACCTTGTCATTATATGCACATTTTTCTCAAACCTAACATCCATCATAATCTATCTCCATAGATTTTGTTTCCTTGGATTTAGGTGACTTACCCAAGTTCTCAATTGAGAAAACATTCTCCAATGAGATCTTGACAATATTCATTTTCTTAATGTTATTCCCAAACAATGTCTTGTATCTTGTACAATACATGTAACACAATCATGCTCTCACTGAATGTCTTGTCTATATAAGATATTTTTGACGAAGTGCAACTCCTTGACTTCCTTGTCAAAAAGTTTATTCCAGTTTCCACAGTACTTGCTTCAATCCATTAATGGATCATTGAAGCATATATACGTTTCTAACAATACAACAAAATCTTGGTTTGTGTCAAATACACAACAACTTCCTTCATTCAATCGAAGAAGGCGGTTTTGATGTATTTTTCCATATATCTATATATACGAAATATAATTATTGTTAGAATGATCTTTATTGACTTATACACAACTACAAGCGAGAAACCGTGCTTTGTACATGGTCAACTGGTTATCGACTTAGACATAGCATCAATCATGAAATTGTGCTTTGTACATAGTCGACTTGCTATCCATATCTATCTTTCCTTTTAAAGATCTAAATGTTCTAGATGGATCGCTCCTTCTTGAACATCAATCAAGGTCTATACCTTGTTGTTATATATATGGATTGTACTTAAAGATCATACAAATTCAAACCATACTTGTGGAATCGGGTCTTTCCATCGCTTCTGTATTTATCAACGGATCCTCATATCTCAAGTACGAGGATGTTGTGAAGCCTATGTACCTTTCAGTTTAGGCAATTCACTGTCGTTGATCTTTGTAGGATTGGTGCTTGAGATCAATAAACTACTTCTACAACATCTTGTAGAGTAAGTTCTTGATCCTAATATATTGCATGAGTTTCTCGAACATCATCCATTCGTGAGATGTTTGAGCACTCTTTAGAAATGAGCGTGTTTATAAACTTCTTCCTTTCACAACTACTTGTGAATAAAGTTCCGCTCAACTCCCACTAAGCACCATGTATGGAGTGACAAGTTTCCTATAAATGTACTTCTTGTAGTGACGCATAAACTCCTTTAATGCTCATTTTACTCCCACTACTTCTTCTTGAGAATATCATTCTTTAAGATTACGTTATGATGAGCAACAACTACCTTGTTCTTATCATGTTCATAGAAGTGGTACCTTTTGGCTAATTCAAGATATCCTACAAATTAATAAGCGTCTTATTTGGGTCCAAGCTTATCAATCAATCGAACCTTGAAATAAGCTTCTCAACACCAAATCTCGAGAAACAATATACCTAGAGATCGAATCTCGTAAGATATCTTTCTCAATAGACTTCGATGGAATTTTTATTCAGTGTAAACAATATTGTCCTCAAACACAATCCCTTACATGAGTCAAACAAGTCAATTTGATTTATTACCGATCGAACTATATCAAACAATGTTCGATACCTTCATCCTTGGATACATTTTTCAATGTTCCTCATAGAGCGAGTAGTGAAACGTCTTTCATACTCTTTAGGCAATATATCAAACTACATGACTTAACTATTTACCATGATCCATTTTAAGACTTTTGCTTTTATTGAATAGTTTTTCAACTTTACTCTTGACATTCTTTTGACCTTGTCAAAAGATTCATACTTATACCATATCAAATAGATACGTTAATATCTACAATGATCGTTGGTCAAGTGGTAAAGTATCAACAACCTTTCAATTGCACAAGTCCTATAAGTCTATATACATCAATATGTATAAGTCTTAATAAGGTTACTTGTCCTTTAAACCTTCGTAGGTCAAAGGCGCTTTTGTCTTTTAACAAACACGATTCGCATGAATTTCAATTGATTTGCAATCGAATTGATTTACGAGCTCCACATTACGTAGACTCTCACAATGCGATTCTTTGCAATCAAATTGATTTACGAGCTCCACGTTACGTAGACTCTCATAATGCGATTCTTGTTTATATTCGACTAAGCAACTATTTTACATAAAAGTCAAATACTTTATGCGAAGTCTTACATATTTGTCATTCAAAATTTGTTAATCTATTTCAAGCAAATTCAATTAAGATGCATGAAATCTTATACACAAATTTATAACAATAAGAGAACAACATTTCTCTATTACAAAACATGATCATCCATCATCAAATATGAAACGAGATAAGGTATTATGAGATGTTTGGAATAAGGTATACAACCTCAAATTCCTAAACAAACTCTTTATTTAATAAAGATAACTCTACGTATTCAATGGCAGCGGTTTAGACGTATAAGCCATTTCCAAAACGGAGTTTACTTTACTTATCTCGAACTTTCTCTTATTCATCATTGTCTACACATTTCGTTAAATGCGAACACATGAACTAGCACCTAATTACTAGTGTGAATTAGAGATAGTGAGATAATTTGAACGACAAATATCTTAAGGTTTAGAACATCATGGTATTTCGGACAACCTTTCAAATGCCTCCCAATATGGCAAATGAAACATCTCATGTGACACATGGTCACTAGTGAGGGTCTCAAAGTTTCAACTCATATCTTGGTGAAGTATTCCTTTAATACTTAACCAATTACTTTTAGCACTAACAAGTGTGCGAACAATATATCCTTTATCCATAGAAAGAGATTGTATGACAATATCAACAATCCTTGATATTGGAGATCTCAATATCTCTAGTTCTCAATTAGCTACTCAAACCTTTCGGTTCGCAAGCTAATGAAACATTTATCTTCTTATAAGAAGAGTCTCTTGGTTAACTCACATTCCATTACTCGATCATAAATGATTGAGTCTATCTTTACTTTCTCTAAGAACGTCTTCTTGAGTAAGTGCATGAGAACGTAGAAGTCTTAGTATAGTCCTTATGAATTCTCCAATCCAAAGGTCTAGAACTTCTAAAAGGATATAAGCATTCGCTTTATTGAATAATTTTCGTCGAAACTAATCAATCATTGCGAAGCTATTGTTGGGGAAGTCGAGGGACGTTTTTGGAATTAAACTTGCTCAAGTTTCTCATTTCCAAGAACATGTCTTAGGAATCGGTATTTCTTCTCCAAGTAAATACCTTAGAAACAAGCTTGTCGTTTTCCAAAGATTGATCGCAACGAAATTAACATATTTAATATCTATAACAATTTCAATTTAAGGTCATTTAGTTTATGCAATGTTTTGTTTATGGAATGATAAACAAAACTCCCACTACATTTAATTAATGTCCCTAAATGTAATGGATTCCAAGATCCTCATTTTCGTTGAAATAGGGGACAGCGTCGGCATGACACCTAAAACAACTAGATAAGGTAGGTTCTCCAACCAATCATATCTTGTCCATATGATTCTTGGTTTGTGAGATATCATAAGTATATCTATAAACTTCGTCCCAACGTCCAATCCGAGTGGGTCCGTTGTAAAGCAACTTCTCTCTATTTGCTCCTAGTAAATCCGATTTACACTCCGACTACAATGATGGACTACGATGTCCGCGTCGGCAGGAATGCATCAATAGACAATCAATTGTATTGAAGGGGATAGAGAGAAGGAGGACGATTTGGCTAAATCAAGTTAATTTGGGACATAAGCAATCACGTGACTTTGTTTGGTGGTCGTGTAAGCATACACCCATACCTACCTATGACAATTCAAGGCATTCACAAACAATCACATAATAATAAGCATCTCAAACATTGCCGTGGGTTTGTATGGCTCCCGCTTGCATTAGTCTCCGTCGCATCTCCATGTAACGAAACTAATCTAATCAAACCCTCCCACTAATTACTAAGATCCTATCTAATAATTAGGGGAAATAAATACATGTGATAAAATTCCTAAAACCCCGCCTAGGCCTTAGGGGCATGCAAGCCTCACAAGTTACATCAAAAATTAACCACTTAATTATCAAGGCACCTTAGGCCACTTTACAAGCAATCACATGCATTCACAACATTTTACAACACACAAGGCATTGACATCTTGAGCCATATCAAACCCACATCCTCCTACAAAACAAAGTTAGCACATATACAATATACATGATTCACTTGTTCTTAATTAATTTCATTAATTAGAATCTTTGTGCATACTTGTTGCTCAAGTTTTTCGAATGCAAAGAAGGCTTAACCTTAACAACTAATTGTTTAAGCCTTTTTAAATTAAATCCAACTATCAAAACAGAAAGGAGGGTATTTAAGGAGTCTTCTAATTAACATTTCAATAAATTGATTAATTAGAAACTATTTTAACTAATTAAAATACGAAATTCGGGGCCCGAAAAAATTCAAAATAATTCGGTCTCCAAAAAATCTGAAATAAATCCAGAGAACTCCTTACAAAGATTGTGATTACCTGTAAAAATCTCAAGGAGAGATCAATTACCATCAGGGAGAACCAAAAAAGACAAATCCTCAGATTGTGCGCGAAGCACCGTTAGAGAAAATTCTGTTATGGGTCTCAATCTTTTGATCTGTATGATCATCCCCTTGTTATTTTTCCAGCAAACAATTTACATAGAAAAATACTACATACAATAGGCTATCATTCCACGAAAAGAAAAACCACAAGTTATAATCAAGATCAACGAGATAACAAGCATTTAAGCAAGGTATCCTGTTCTGGAACAGACCGTCGACCAAAAAGGTTTCACTCGGTTGAGGTATCAAATCTCAATGAAAATCTATGAAATTAATTTTCACAGATTCCAGACTTAAAAGAGAACATTTCCATTCAGACACTTTTCCATAAAAGTTTCTCAATAAGTACAGTTTTTCAAAACAATCGGTTTGTTTGAAAAAACAGATCTGACAACTTCATCACTTTTCATCCTTGAACGCCCACATAAGATCCGAAATATGCAACAAAATTTACATATCCAGAAAGAGCATCAAGTTTAGATTAATCCTATCTAAAAGTTACAGGTACTTTGTATACAAACTTATTTGTTACCAACCACAACAACAGAACTGTGCAGCAGAATTACAGATCTGCGCACCGTTACCGTTTAAATCACTAAAAATTCATTTTACATCGAATTTCAATGATTCCAGTGGGAAAACAACCACAACTCAAAGGGCTACAACCTCCAATAAGAAGGAAAAAATTTCAGAGAGCTTTACACCATGAAAAACAAGCAACAAGACAGAAAACAGCCTTTCCAGGGCCAGCAAGCATGCACATCACTAATTAACTTAATTAATTACGAATTTCTCACTTAATTAAGTGTGAAAAACCTTAAGCACGACCATAGCTCTGATACCACTGTTAGGAAATGCTCATATTTTAATTTTAGATTAATTACAACTAATTAATCCCATTAATAACAAGCAAATCACAAGATCTAGTGCAAGGCATTCACACACAAGAGAGAAAGGGTGTAGGAGGAAGAATTGTACCTCTCATGAAATTGTATTCATGAGGCTCGAATCCATGGCATGGGAGTCGATGGGGTGCGTGCTCCACCACCTCCACCATCTATGGCCGCCTCTAGCCCACCAAGGACCCACCACCAAGCTCAAAGAGAATGCTAGTTCTCTTGAACCTCTTGCTAATCACCTTGCTTCTCTTAATTAACTATTTAATGGAGAGGAAGAGAGGTGGGATGCTCAACACATGAGCTAAGAGAGGAAGGGAAGAGCCATGGAGAAGAGAGAAAAATCTCTCTTCTAGGTGGAGGCGCAAGGGAGAAGAGAGGAAGAGAGATGACGGCTAGGGTTTTCTCCCAAAGAGACCCCTTTATATAGCCAACCACTCTCATCCAACCTTCATACTATTTACAAGTATGCCATCCACCCTAAGAGGCCACCTAATGGGCTCTCTTGGGCCATCTTAATAAAAGGCCTTTATTCATTAATTCACCAATTAATGAATCTCCTTTAATTGTCTCTTCATTCTTCCTTAAATCAGGCCTTTAATTAACCAATTAAATAGAAGCCCAATTAGCTCAAACTAATTAAAGTAAGTTGAACATAATTAATTATTAACTCATTAATAATTAATCTATGATTAGCTAATGCATTAAATTGTTTCCATATGATCCTTTTAATTTAATTAATTATAACGGTTCATAACGGTATATAATTAATTAATTAACTTATCACATTTCACAATACACATTATTGTGAATAAACAATAAATGCACCAAGTGGTTAGAATCCTATTTGTGCGACCCTATTTGAGGATTTATACTATGTTGGCCATGGAAATAAATCGTTATTTATTTCCAATAATCATAAGCGGTATCTAGCAACACGTTATGATTCCCAATTCGTATAAATAATGTACCGTTACAATATCTCAATCCTGCATAAGAAATAAAAGTATTTCTTTGTTTGATTCTTATGTCACACGATATCTTTGTATAATCCAAGATAGGAATGTGTCATTCTTGCAGATTATACATTTCTTGATCTAGAGTTGATCGTCTAGTTTGCATGCATACGATCCAACTCCATCAAGGGGCCCAAACAGATATCATCACTCACTAGGTATACTAATGAGGGACATACGGTTTTCTTGATGAACAACTTTTCCCCGCACAATTCAAGAGAACATAAATAAAGTCCTTATAGCAGCCTTTATCAGGAATCAACGTTAGACGATATTTATTGAACCTATCCTCATGTGGAAAAGGTGAACATCTCAAACTTAGAATCAAACTCATATGAAATAAACAATGACACATAACACAATCCATATGTTTATTTCATTGGGTCAAGTCCTGTACTATGTTCCAATAACATACACATATGCAATTAAGTCGGTAACTCCTTACCTATGATTTGTAGAACTTAATCATCACTTAACTTGCATACTAATCTTTTATGATAATTAATGTTCCTTGTTAATTATCAAGATTATGGACGATTTAGATTTATTATTGTCATTCTAATGAATGATCCACAGAGATCTACAATTCAGATCCTCAACCTGAATGATCTGTCAATAATGAACTCTAGGAACAAATGATCAAATATCATCATTAACATAAACTAAGAAAATAAGTCATGAAATATTGACTTCTAGGACATAACTCCAACAGCCATGTGGCAAACTCGGCAATTCTTGCTGTTTCAATAGGATTGCCGTCACATCGCATGAGCCGCATGTTCTGTGTGAGCCTCAATACTATGAACCGATCCCATAAATATGAATGAACTATCGATGCTGTTATTGTATCATGTCTAGTTCCATGTGCTACAACCGGCAGTGTTTGCCTAAAATCTCCACCTAAAACTATTGTCATGCCACCAAACGGAACATGAGCAAGTGCAGGGTCCCTTGTACCAAAGATATCCCTCATTGTCCTGTCTAGTGCCTCAAAACAAAATTTATTACTCATTGGTGCTTCATCCCATATAACCAGAGAAGCACTGAGTATTAACCTTGCTAGCTGACTGTTTTTTTTAATGTCACATGTAGAATGTTTGTTCAATTGAATTGGTATTTTGAATCGAGAATACGCAGTTACACCTCCTTGTAAAAGCAGCGAAGATAAGCCAGAGGATGCAACTGTAAGGACTATCTTGCCTTCTGAGCGTAGCTTAGCTGTGATGGCAGACCACAGATATGTCTTACCCGTGCCACCAGGTCCATAAACAAAAAACAACTTTCCCTGTCTATTCTGTATAGAACAAATAATGCAGTCAAGGATAGTTTTTTGTTCATGGTTAAGTCCTGAAAGCAGTGCAGGTGCTTGTTGTCTCAATTCGAGAGTGTTGTATGACAATTGCTGTGCTATCAAGGTGTTATCAGGTTGATATATCCTTTCTTCTGAAGGTTCAGGGAGTTTGACAAACTGAAGTGATCGACCACGACTGATAAGCATATCTTCTAGCTCATAAAGAATATGATTTCTTAGCATGGCATCACTGCAATTAAACTGAGGAATTCTGTATTGATTCCTAATTCTATGCAGTATATCATCACCCATCAATTTCCAACATGCATTCCAGAGGTCCAAAACATTTGTGACCTCAGAATACAGCAGGATATCAACGAAGAGCTTACGCATTTGTTGGCTAGAAGCAAAAGCACCTGCTTCTTGTAATGTATACAGCCATTCATTGTCATTATCCAATAATCCCAGCACATCACAGGCATCTTTGAACGATGGGTACAGGGTACCATTAATGGTCCTGACCTCCTCAAACGATGTAGGCCCGCGGACAACATTAAGGAGCATACGCAGGTAATAAAGTTCGCCAACGCCTGGATGTATAAATAACATCATAGCTAAGCGTTTCCTATTTTGCTTGCGCCTAGCCCATATTTTTTCATTTTGCCTCCATGTAAACTTTGTTGGTATTTCAATATACGTTAATTCCCTTGCTAATTCATCTGTTTTGTTAAGCTCAAACCAAGCTAATAACTTAGTAAGACCAGAAGATTCACCAGGTGCAAGCTGTTCTAGTTCTTGGAAATCACCGAATACAATATTGTTCTCAGAGGGCAGATGAACAGGGAGCCTTTCAACACTTGGCATGCTATAATGAATATCAAATGAGAACATGCGCCATATTGACTCGTGCGGTGTCAGATACCTGCAGTCAAGATAATGGCGTATTTCATCAATCGCTGTCTGAGCTGTTTCTTGTTGCCCAGATGATGTTGATGGTTGCTGACTGGATCTCCTTGATGAAGAACCAGATGCAGCATCTATGCTAACCATGGTACGATCGTGCCCTTTTGAGAGGTACTTGAAAAGATACTTGACCATGGAAGATGAGTGACAACGCTCAACATTAATATGAGCATCATATTTCACTAACATCTTGATATTATAAGGAACAACATGACGATTGTCAAGCAAAGAACCATTTTTTTCGGCTGTGATGCCAAGGTTCCTTCTTCTGTACTGAACAAAGTCATCATGTGTCAGAATTGTTGACTCAACAAATTCTTTTGGGAAAAATTTTTTACACTTCCCATCTTCCATACACGGTGAAGTAGGCCGCGATGTTCCACATGGTCCATGTAGCATAAACCGTGAAACAACTGCATAACCTTCTGGATCAACAACAGGATCAGGGAGCTCAGCTGATATGATAGAATCAACAGCGGTTGGATTTGAAAGCGCAGCATGATCAGCTAACCAAACAACTATATGGACATGAGGAAGCCCTCGTTTCTGAAACTCAACCGTGTAGATTACTACAATGAAAGAAAGGAGTCTAAGTAAGGACCAGAGAAAAAAAACAGGAAAAAAGACGGAAATGACAAAAGAGAACGAAATAGGAATAGATAGAAGAACGAATGAAGGTGTCATGTAAAGTAGGAACGGTTAATACTAACATGCTGCTACAGCACCAAAACACTTGCGGTCTCTGATGTCTCTAATCATCTCATTCAACTTCATCTTGAAAACCCTGCACACCAGATCAGGCCTGTCAGTTGGCTGTTGAGTACCTATTAAATTCCTACGTATCTCAGCCCAAGCTGGATTACAGGTAAAGGTAATGAACAAATGCGGCGGCCCAAGCGACCTGCAGATTGCAAGAGCATCTTGGTAATTTTGGAAAAGATAACGTGGGCCACCTACAAAGGATGCAGGAAGGATAAAACGTTTGCCTACTTGATAACCAAACATGTCTCCTTGCAAGACTGCAGTCCGAATATTTTTCATAGTATCAATCCGAAGACTATCTTGGTTATGATACAGATAATTCAACCGAGCATCCTCAATGCATGCATACATGTCAACACAGATCTGTTGAAAGAGCCTACCAGACCTAAAAAGACTATGACCCTCTCCAGCCCGAAAATGAAGTCTGTATCGGTAGTATTCTAGCATTGTTACATGAGGCCGCTGCACACTCGATGAACCTGGAGCTGAAGTGTCATACTCTATATCTTCTGTGTAACTGTCCTCACCCCTTGTCAGTATAAGCGGATACTGCAGCGCAAAATATTTCTTATGGAGAGGATTGATGCGTTCTAAATGACCACCTCGAGATTGAACTATGATATCTCTCCTAGAATGATCCTCATCAAGATCGCCGACAACTAAACCAACGACTTCATCTGCAGCAGGTGCAGAGTACTGCACAGAACCTTGACGGCGCGACGATGAAATACGAATACGAAAATCATCATCTAGCCGAGAACCAAGACGATTTTGAAGGCTTCTAAATCCCTGAGCAATAGGATTGTACTGATCAAGCATATCCCTAATCTGTCTAACTATGTGCTCACGCGGCCTATTCATGGGAGAATCACCAGGAAGCGAAGCAATTCTGTTTTCAATTTCATTCCCTGTGTCATAAAAATAAAGTTGCGCATATGAAGGACGATGACCCTCCGCAGGCACCAAAGAACCTATGCGATGACAAATTTGGCCTGACACCCGAAACACATAAGGACCAGTACTCCTATTAATTTGGTGGTCGATTCGGACACCCATTGATGTAAATGCAAACATCGAATTGTATGTCCGAATATTTGCAACAAAGTGAACAGAATCAGGACCATTCGATGGATCAAGCAAGGTACGCAGCGGTTCAGGAGGATCTTCAATAGGAGGAAGTGAAACTCTACCATTCCGACAACAAAGATTATACACTGGATTGCCACTCTCAGACAAAGAACTCGATCTTTCTTCATACCAAAATAATGCATCACAATCAGAACAAACATGGTCAGGATTCCCAAAATCAAGAAGGACCGGCTCAGGTCCTGCAGCATGGCAGAAGGGAAGAATCAAGAAGAGCAAAAGAAACAACAAAGGACAAATTGATAACAACAGGCGATAAAAGCGAGGAAAGAAAGAATAACAACCTAAATAAGAACGGTATCTTTCAGCAAGGTCCAGAACAGGAGGTCCACCATAAACTGCAGCTGAACCTGCATCAGCAGCTGCACCAGATACTGATGTAGAATCCAGACCAGCAACTGAAACAGATGCAAGCTGAAATGCTCTTGATCTGAGGCCAAAAGCAGGCCCTGCAACAGGACCGCGTGTATTTTCTAAATGAGGATTCCTACCGGGAACTGTACCAGGCAGACATGCCCTTGATCGCAAAGGACGACCACGCCTGCGCAATTCTCTAACATGACCTATCAGCATACGGAAGCAGAACAACAACAGTCCTTAAAATGGAATGACAAACAGAAACGCGAACAGAATGGCAAAAAGAAGATGAAAACTGAGTACTGACAAAACAACAGACATATGAAGAATCAAACTGAACAATAAAAGAACGGACACGAAGACCAGAAAACTGAGATAGAAGAGCAACTGAGGAACAAAGCAATAAAATAATGTCCTGATAGAACATTAACCAACCAGCATTCGATGAAGAGGTAGCAGCACTGGCACCAGACACAGCCAAATGCTTATCAGATGAACGTCGCCTCTTCCTTCGCAGCATAGATAATAAAAAATACTAACAGGGACAGCAGATAATAATGCAGCTGCACAATGCAGCAAAGAACAAAGAATAACTAAGAAGGAGATAGGACAGGAACTGGAAAGGTGAGCAAGGCAAAGTATACAGATAAAACTATGATAATATTACACATAATAAACAGCACAGTATCTGACAGTATATACTGAGAAGTCAAACTACATCATCACTGGCACTATACCAGAAAAAAATATACATCTCAAACCAGCACAAACATATTTAAGCAGGAAACCAACACATACGCATAGCAACTCATACAGCCTAATAGCATGCCTCAACAGGAAAGACCTAAGCTATGAACTAATGAACCTACCAGATAAAAACAAACAACAACAAAATCACTGCACCCAAAAAAAAAAAAAAAAAACAGTTCAAAACTACAAATAAAAATGCATACCTCTGAAAAATAGAAGGGCAGGATCAGACGAAGAACTGCTGCAAAATAGCACCATCAAACCTCATATTCGAAGGCAGCACACAGAGGCAGCAACAACAGCAGAACATTTTTTTGCAAAAAAGGACAGAAACAATAAGCAATATAAGCAGCAAAAATGACAGGAAACATGCCTTACAACAGAGAAAAAAATAAGCAAAGTAAGAAACAAAGGCAGACCTCGGTACAACAAAGAAGACAGCAAGCAAAGGCCAAAGAAGAACTCCTGCAAATAATAAAATACCCAAAAAAAAAATTAGCCAAACCAGACAATACCAAAGAACACAGAACACAAAACCTAAAAACTGATAACAGATGACAGTACAGAACCAAAAAGAACGTAACAAATAATAGTAAAAAACTAAACAACAACAGAGAAAATCCAAAGCATACCTGCAGATAAACACCGAATACCGCACCAGCAATAGCACCAAACCTGAAAAAGAAAAAAAAAGACAAATACCAGGCACAAAATTAAAAATGGACTTCTTGCAAAATACAGAAATAAATAGAAATAACAATAACAATACAGCATCAAGGTACGGAAAACCTCTAAAACAACAAAAGGGTCAGTAATGGAGGAAATGCAGAGGAATGACACATAAAGAGAGAAAAAACAAACCAAAGAAGCGAAGCACCAAACGAAGACCAGAAGAGAACAGCAGGAAATAGAAATGCAGAGAACTGTGGAGGAAAAGACCAGCCCAGAGAACTTTCTAGGCACCGCACTAACACGAAGAAAGGAGCCGTACACATCGGAATGGCCGCACAGTAGAGAGGAGGAATGGCTCCCGTCCGAAAAAGCAAAAAAGCGGATCCGCCAGAACACAGAAGAAGAGAACAGACCAACACCCAGGCGAGACCAAAAGAGAACACACGGAAAAACAGAAGGAAATGGCAACAGAAGAACAGAAAGCACCCACGTGGAAGAACAGCAACAACTACGAAGGCACCAGATGAAATCCATCAGATGCAGCAAAAGGAATGGACGGCTAGATAAGACCCTAATTTCTACAGTGCAGGCTACAGTCCCACCAGACTTGAAATTAATATACTTATAATATTCAGAAAATTATGTTGCTTATCTCATGTTCCCATTATGTAAGTTATTTGGGATAGTTTCATTATTATTATTCGTGCATGAATGAGGTTTTAATAGCCTTTTTTTGTTTCGTTTATTCAACTATATCTCAATCGTAGTCCACACGTGCTATTAAATCTCTTTCAAATGTTTGAATTAATGATAAAGAAACTTTCTTCGAGGAATAAAATTATTAGTAGCCTGTATCTAAGCCAAGGAAAATTCCAAAAAATATACAAAATACTTGAACACATTTTCTATCGTCTATTTGAAAAAAAAAATCATAGAACAATTTTTATACCCCTTGTCTAGTTAATATTATTCATAATTTTATTGCATACGGGCTTATCTTCAAAAAAAAATATTTAAAATTTTATTATCAATAATATTTCATTATTGCAAACACAATTGTAAATATCTTACGATAATCTTTAGATTTTGAGGGAGATTTGAAAAATGGTAGAGAAACAATTTTCTCATACTCAAATAGAAGGGAGTACTTGACAAAATGAGATTTATCTTATGAAATAAAACTTAGAAGTAAACGTGAACTTTTTTTACTTCTTCCCTTTCATCTCCCTGGAGTGCACCATCTTTTATTTTAACAACAATTTTCAACTGAATGACTCGCCACACCATTCACCCCGGCAGGATGGGATTAACAAACCCAAAATCCGCCCTCTCGGTACGGTCTACAACTCTACATTTGGACCACAGTGCATTCAAAACTGCAAATCGGTGGTCCCCAACCTCCAATCGTGATTAAACAAATCTTATATTATAATTTAAGATTACCCTCTCCTGCCTTTATTACTAAGCAATAAATTAATGTTAATCCATTTAAATTAAAACCCCCTTCCCTACTCCTACTAGGGCTCCGCCACTTCGCCAGTTCACACACTAACCTCTCTCTCTCTCTCCATGAAATAACCTTCTGTGCTCCTACCATCTCCATTAATGGCGTCTCGAGCTCTCTCGTACCTCGTCATTATCTCTCTCCTCTCCTTCCTCTCTCCACCCATCAATGGCGACATTGCTAGCGACACTCAAGCTCTTCTCGCTTTCAAAGCCGCCGTGCGCCCGTCTCTCCCTTGGAACACCTCCGTCTCCACCTGTTCTTGGCCTGGAGTTGGGTGCTCTGGCAATACCATTACCGTTCTCCGCCTCCCTGGCGCCTCTCTTTCCGGCGTGATCCCGTCTGGTACCGTAGGCAAGCTCACTGGACTCCGCACTCTCTCTCTCCGTCTCAACCACCTCAACGGAGAGCTTCCGTCCGACCTCTCCTCCCTCACTGAGCTGCGGAATCTCTACTTACAAGGAAATCAATTTTCTGGCGAGTTCCCTTCCTTCCTCTCTTCATTGAAAAACCTAGTTAGACTAAACCTTGCGGATAACAACTTCACTGGTTCAATCTCTCCATCTCTCAATAACCTAACCAGACTAGCTACATTGTACTTGGAAGACAACGGGTTACAAGGAGAAATACCGGATCTGAGTGATGCCCCATTGGTCCAATTCAATGTTTCTTACAACAACCTTACCGGATCTATACCCAAAAAGCTCAGATCCATGCCTGAGAGCTCCTTCCTTGGCACGGGCTTGTGTGGGGGCCCGCTAGGCCTTTGCCCCGGTGAAACTGCGCCATCTCCAGGTGAATCCCCTGCTGGGTCTCCTGGCACTGGAGGGGAAACTGGGGATAATGGAACAAAGGAGAAGAAAAAGAAGCTGTCAGGTGGGGCCATTGCTGGAATTGCTATAGGCTGTGTGATTGGTGCCTTGATTTTGCTTGCATTGGTGGTGTTACTTTGTAGGAGAGGCGCTGGGGGAAGAAAGACAGCAGCAGTGCCACCCAAAGTACCTGATGTTGGGACCAATGGTGTACGGTCGGTGCCAGCAAGTGGGAATGGGAGTGCATATGTCGGTAGCGGCGGCACCGGAGGTGGCGGTGCTGCTGTTGCTGGGGCTGCTGTTGCAGCAGGTGCAGCTGCTAATCAAAAGGAGAAGCAGCTTATTTTCCTCAACGGGAAAGGTGACAAATTTAGACATTTAGTAATTCATATACTTTATTAGTTAGAATGGTAATGGAATGGATGGAGGCAAAATTTAGTCCTTTCTCATGAATTGCTAAATATTATCAATGGATTCCTTTTTCCAGGGAAGCAATTCGAAATTCTAGTTTTTTTATTCTTATTTGTTAGCTTGAATTACATTAAGAAATTCGGCACAGTAAGAACTGGAGTAGGGCGTATTACATGCAGTGAAGTAGGAATTGTAAAGCGAAATGCTAAGCAAATTCCCTTTTCAAGTTGCCCAAAGGTCACTTTCATAATTATAGGAATCCCATATTCCAGACCAATAAAAAATTTGGGAAACAACCCAATTCTTCTTATGAATTATGTTTTAGTGCCTATGACTCTTCTAAAAAAAAAAATTCCCTTTATTTTATCAGAGGCTTTTGATTTGGAGGATTTGCTAAGGGCGTCAGCTGAGGTGCTGGGAAAAGGCACTTTTGGAACAGCATACAAAGCCGTAATGGAGACTGGTTCTGCAGTCGCAGTAAAAAGACTTAAGGATGTGGAACTTGGAGAAGTTGAGTTCCGCCAAAAGGTTGAACAAATTGGTGCCATAAAAGATGACAAGTATGTGGTACCTCTGATGGCGTATTATTACAGCCGTGATGAGAAGCTGCTAGTTTATGAGTACATGCCTATGGGGAGCCTCTCTGCCCTTCTACATGGTAAAGAATATAAATTATTCGTAATTGTTATTTTTACACTCCACCCTTTTACATTGCAAAGGTGGCAGCGGTAAGGAGCCTTAAACTATCAATAATACTCCTGGAGTCCTGGTATAATGGCATTTACAGCTCTATTTATGGATTCCTTATGTAGTCTGAAATGTCTGGGGGGGAAGGAATGTGGGCTAATTTCAGCACATTACCTTTCTTAGGCACATGTGATGATTTCTTTTCGCTGGAATTATGTTTCAAAAAAGTTCTTTTGTTTTACATTCATATGCATGATACCCATCTGATATCTTATTTAGTGCTAACCTTTTTGATACAAAAATGAAAAATTGGTTTCTTCTTAGACAATTTATCAATTTTTGTATAAAAATGATGATATATATTTGTAGTTCTACCTGAAACGGGTAGCAGTTTCTTTACCTTTGTTCCCAGGCAGTCAATATTATTTTCTGAAATGTAGTTCTATCCTTTTGTTAAATAATAATTTCTTGTTGTGTTTTGCAATTTTTTTATTATTCACTACACATTTCTGAAAGTATCGTAGTAGTCGTTTGAATGTATCTGTCATATAGCCTTAAAATTTGTCTTTTCGAAAGCCCCTCATTGTTAGACATGCTCATTCCATGTCCAGTCATTTTCTTTCTTGCATCATTCTAATGTATGTCTGTTAAACTAATGTTTGTGGTGACATTTTGTTTGACATACTAGGGTTGTTGTCAAACCTAGACTCTGGAGTATGGTATGTCTTAAATTGCTTTATGGTGTTTGAGTAGGACAGGCACTTGTATCCAAATATCAATACAAAGGCAATGAAATGCTTTAAGCCTTTAACACAAAAAATATATCGAATGCTTAGATTTTACTCGATAAAAACTTTATAGCTGTTAGGTATAACAAAATTCTTTTTAATACTGGCATTCTTTGAACTTAAAATAGAACTGTTTTTGTGGTCGCCATCAAATCAACTTAGTAAATTTGAAATTTTAACTCCTACATTCTTATCATAATGAAAAGAAATTTTAGATTTAATGCTAACTTCTGGAACAAAATACTACAGGAAACCGTGGATCTGGACACACCCCTCTGAACTGGGAGACCCGTTTCTCTATTGCACTATCAGCGGCACATGGCCTGTCCCACATCCATGCGGCAGGCCCAACCTCCTCACATGGTAACATAAAGTCGTCCAATATTCTTCTCACCAACAACTATGATGCTCGTGTTTCAGACCATGGTCTTTCCACCCTTGTTGGCCCTGTCCCCTCCTCTCCGGCACGCGTCTCAGGTTATCGAGCTCCTGAGGTCACTGATGTGCGACGAGTTTCCCAAAAAGCTGATGTGTACAGCTTCGGCGTCTTACTCCTCGAGCTTCTCACTGGCAAGGCCCCAACGCAAACCCTACTAAATGAAGAAGGGGTCGATTTACCGAGGTGGGTCCAGTCAGTGGTGCGTGAAGAGTGGACTTCAGAAGTGTTTGACATGGAGTTGTTGCGGTATGGGAATGTTGAGGATGAAATGGTGCAGCTACTACAACTGGCAATTGATTGTGCAGCTCAGCATCCTGACAGCCGGCCCCACATGGCTGATGTGGCTGCCAGGATAGAGGAGATCAGGCGGACTGGTTCCGCAACAGCCACTGCAGGAGCACCTCAACCAGAGAGCATTGATGGGGATGACATGTCGTCGATCCGTACTGAGTGATTTTGAAGCATCTCGGTCTTACTTGTTCAGTATCTAAACTTGGAGCAATTATTCATGGTGGGTCGTCTCATCTTGTCGCGTGCCTATTTCCTAGGAATTTCTGAATTTCAGCATTGGAGAGTTTATGTAAAATTGGCGTGTTGACATGATGGGTTGACAGGAGCGAGAAATGACTATATAGGTGTTGGATTCATGGATTAGTGAATTAGATGCCTGGTTTCTTTGTTTGTTTGTTTTTTTGTTTCTTTTATTTTGTTTTCCTAGTTTTTATCTTGGGGGTTAATTTCATTTGGATGGATTCAACAAAAGAACTGTGTATGTGGGGCCTTGATTCATCTCTTGTTGTAATTTGCCTTTCTATAGCAAAAGAAATTTGGTGCTGTATCTAGATTGAATGAGAGGTTTTGTCTTGTATTTTGTTTCTTTTAGATTTTCATTTCGTCTTTTTTCTTCTTTTTGTGATAAAGATTTTCCCAATTATATTAGGTTTAGGGTATACTGCCTTTTAGCTTTTTGTACCTTTTTTAATCTTTCCTTTCGGAAAGTAGAAACCCTTGTTGCTATATATATCAGTTAAAAGATAAAAGGGTAAAGGCCTTGGTGCAAATGTTTACTGTTAATCTATGTTTATTTTACTAAAAAGCCAATTTGACTGGTCAAAAGAAATATAAAGCCTATATTTTATTTTGATAAGATGCGGCCGAAACTTTGTGGCTGCATGACAGCATGGAGTTACCACCCTTGTGGGGCTAATTATATTCTGTGCTAGAAGGTTGTGGCTTGTGAGCAGAAAAATTCTTTTGGATCCTACGTGTCCTTTTATTTTTCTTTGGAAACCAGGAAAAATGGTCAGATGCCACAACAATAGTCACAGGACTTGCTACACAGAGGAGACTAGAATGAGGTTTGCAAATTGCAAGGGTGTGATTAAAGCCTTCTTTTATAGTTGAGACTTTTGATGAAAGCTTGGGCTAAAAATATATGCGAGTTAGGTGGTTGTTAAGTAGCTGAAGGACTGTGACTATATAGCCTCCAAATTCCTGTGACTTGTCAGCAGATAACTTTTGCTTTACTTAATTTTGATAAATCGTACACATCAGTGTTGTAAATAGTATAATTGAAATTGCCAACTAAATCATATACTCAGGAGTTACCTTACCACAAAGCACAAGTTTACTAATGAATGCGACAGTGTCTTTTCCTCGTTGAAGCAAAAAGGACATTAACATGGTCCAATTCTCAAGAGATATATTTCATGTAACAAAATGACTTTAAGCAACCATCAACTTTCACACTGACATGTAGTGTATGTGTATTGGTGGATACTCCCAATTTATTGGAAAATAGTATGTTACCGTAGATGCTACCAAAACAATAAACATAAGGTTTCTATACTAAAATAATAGTAGAAGAGACCAACTAAGTTAAGAAGAAAATATTGAAAATAAATTGCTGTCTTTTGCAATGCTCATGTAAGGTAACTTCTGTACAACATAAAGGCGCATTTACTTTTTCTTTTTATCTTTTTGGGTTTTTGAGGAGATGCAATTTGGGGGCAGCCAAACAGACATCCGTGGAGACTGTTCGGTTGAACTGGCACTTCAGTTGTGTGCTGGATGCCTTGAAATTCCCACCTAATGAAACTCCTTTCCATGTGAGTAATGGCACTGTCCTCTTTTAATATTATATTTTCTAATAATGCCCATTTGTTTAATATAAAACACAAGGAGGTTAGCGTGGGGCTTTTAGAAATTGTTCCTAACAGGTTCTGCTATTATTTAGAGGATGTTTTTATGTACAGTGTAGGCGAAGCATTTAATGTGTTCAAAGCCTTCTTATTTACGGAAAATTTCATGGGAGATAAAAATATAGCACGAAATAAAAGCAATATGGACCATACTTCCAATCCAAAATGCCTACATAGAAAATCCTACTAAATTATATTGGTGTGATTATATTAATTAATCCCTTCTTCTTCATTAGAGGGAGTGCGCGGAATGATATAGTGTGGATTTCCTTATAAAATTAATTAATCTTTTGTAGTAGTCTGCAAAAATTATGGACAAAGAAAAATTTCCATCCTGTTTAGTTTTAGAAATGAACATGAAATTTACAGAATTTAATTTCAAATTATAATATTATTTAATAAAAAAATGAGTAACTGACAAACATACCAAAAAAGAAAAGATCTGTAGCTTATACTCTCCAAATCAACAACGCCAGTTGTCTCCATTAAACTCGTCAATGTACACAGTTGCAGAATGAGAGTGATTGATCCATTAACATATTAGGACAAAAATACAATAATAATTTGTTTGTTACATCTACGATGAGCGAGCATCCTATTTCCAAGGGAGGCGAATATATATAGTAATATTGAACAACCATGGCCATGGTAGCATCAGAAAATTGATGGTATGAACTTTCCTCATTTATTATTCAACACTTGAAGCTAACACAGTGTGATAACAGGAGTTTATTAAAATTTAGTGATCAAGATGTCACGTAGATCTATAACAAAAACATACATTTGGTGGTGCGTTTTTTCATATTATTTTAACAAGCGATACAAAGATGGTTCCCCACAAAAAAAAAAAAGGAAAATATATAGTTTCTTGTATGAATATCTATACTATTCTAGTATTTTTATAAAATATAATAAAATTAAATTAAATACAGTCGACTCTGTAAACTCTTGATTAAAGTTATCAACTAAAGCAAATTTAGCGAAATGACATAAGCCTATGCTTGAGTAACGCATAATACGCAGTGAATGGATATCAGACAAGGAACGAGTTGACGTGATATTTGGGACTAAATATATAGGTCGATTTAGATCCTGTATAAGATATTTGATATAATATTGACCGACACTTCCTGCAAATTGCGAAGTGTATTGACTGCTTTGATTTGAAAGGAAAATAATTAAAGATTTTCCCCCCCTCAAGGACAATAGCGACAATGACTAGAGGAGCAAAGAAACAAACTGAAAAATAACTAGGCAATTGCTAGATAGATTGGTTGAATTTCTTTGAAAATATTTTCTTTGTCTATTTTGCATTCATTCTTTTATTTTTTATTCTATTTACAGTTAATAAATTAATTAATTATGGTTTATTCTTGGATGCTCTTTCCTATGGAAGAGTGGTGGGCGCTCCCCACTTATTTCGAAAAAAATAATTAATTATGAATAATTCTGCAGTGGACATAAATTTTAAATCAGACCTTGAATTCTCATTATTTATCTATATATTATAATTTTAAATAAATAATTTTGATTTAATCTTGGTTATAAAATTTAGTCCCCAATAGAATTTGTCTTATTTTAAATATAATTTTGGTAGGTAATTGTCTTCCTATCTACCAGAGAAATGTCCATATAATATGCGGAGCCGCAGTCCGCATGTGGGAATTTTGTTTTGTTTTGTTTTTTTTTTCCCCACATGGTCTTTCTATTCTGATTCATGTTAAGAAAATTTTTGGCAGTAATTACAAACTCATTAAAGAGAAAGAAGATATCGCAACGAAAATATTTATTGATAAGAAAGTAAGTCTTTATGTAATTTATATATGTCAACATACTGAATAAATACCCTCCAAAGTCAGTTAATTTGCATTTAAAGAAGACTGACGATAAAGAAATTTTTAATAGTCTATGCAATAATTCCTGACACTCTAATTAAACTTCCGACCACTGCAAAGAAACTCGATTCTTGTTAGAAAATTGAAAATGAGAGGCACAATTATTATTATTGTTATATAAAAAAAAAGACACTAGATAATGTACCGCCATCCGGGAAATGATTGATTAATCATCCAAGAGTATTTAAGAAGTGACCTGGCTTTGTTGTTAGTTTGTGTTTGATAAATTGGATGGATCTCTGAATTTTATGTGGCCAAGCTTTCCTTTCCGTGTACTGCCATACTGGAGTAAAGTACATGCAATGACTGCCATTTCTGATGTGTAACACGCCAACACATATAAGAAACTATAATATTCAGTTATATGGAACCAACCGGATAATTAGAACATGTTTTTTCTTAATTATAATCTTGTAGGTATATAGTAATCTAAATATATAGATATACTAATAAAAATACAAATTTAGTTATCGAATTGTTATTCATGGAAGTAAATATTGTGTTATTTCTTTTCGAAATGTTTGCTTTTGTTGTTTGTTTCTCTCTTATTATTATTTTTAAATAAGATCATTTATTTATAAGGTATAGTCCACTCTAAATAGAATTTATCTCTCTCTTGTGTTCATCGGAAATTGAACCTGTTACCTCTAGAATAACGACAAAGTTACTGACTAGTTGTGTGGACTCTTCCACGTTCCTTTATTTCTCTCTACTATAACATGGAAATATGCGTGTACTTGCTGGAGAAATAATTATATTTTTGAACATATAAAAAATAAATATTTAACTAGAGGCCATTATGTAATAACAATTTGCCCATCATCTATATTATTCCATGCAAATTGCTATTTAAATATCTCATATTCTATATTCTTCTAGTAATATTTATCCAAGGGCGAAGCCACAGAGGGAGATTACGGCAGGCATTGCCCCCGTGCTCTTAAAAATTGCTCAATTTTTACATGCATTTTCTTTTAATGTATAGAAAGAAACTTATGATTTGCCTCACCCCAATTAAATGTGAATAACGTAATTTGTCTCATCAATGGTGAATGCTTGATACCTTGACAGCTTCTGTCAAGTCTCTCGAAAAAAAAATGGTGAATGCTTGACTTTGTATTTGTCCACAACCTACTGCTTTCTTTTCAGCTAATCCGATACTTAATTATTTCTAGAAAAAAAAATCCAACAATATGAAAGTCACCAATGAAACTTAATTTTTTTTGAAGGACAAAATTAGATGTACGAATACTTATCATATTATTAATATATGCACTTGTTAATTAATATGACAAGCAACATAAATATCCATATAGCGAGGACCACAAATATTCGTCTCCATAACAAAAGTGATCGATTCCAGCCGACAATTAACCGGTCTCTAAAAGGGTAGAAAAAGGGAACACCGAGTTTGTGCTATTTAATATTTTGATGACCAATTACTTTAGTTGGGAGTGATAATCAAGTTGTAGGTCCATAACGTTTACAAAAAAAATAACAGATATTTGATATTGACTCTTGAATTGCGACGCATTGCGAAACGAACTTTAAAATATTTTTTTCGTCTCTTTTAGTACGCAGCAGTTTATCAAAGAGGGGAAAAAAAGGGAAGTGGGAGAAACTGAGAAAGAGAGGAAATGGGGATAAAGACATGCTAACCCTGTAACATAATTCGAAAAATTAAATACGATTTTGATGCAAATTGTGTTATCGAAACGATATAGCTCTTTACTGTTCTTGTAAAATTAATAAAAATATTAAACAACCCAGTTAAACTTTCAATTCTATTGCATGTAAAATATAAATGTTGATGGATCTTAATTTATCACAATATATGAATGTCAGCAACGGCCTAACAGAGCATTCCATCTTATTTTAAAAGCATTAATATCCCAGCACAAAAATATTGTCAGAGCCCGAATACTGGACCAAGTCAAAATAAATAAATAAATAAATAAATAAATAAAAAATAAATAAAACATACTAGGAAAGAATACGCGGTGTGATAAAAAAAAGAAAAGAGAATAAAAATATTCCAGCCAGCTTGACGGCGCTGTATTACAGTCAAACGCAATTTCGCTTATTTTAAAGGGAAGCACCGGATAAATCTCTGGCAGACTTCCCGGAAATTATCCATAAAAAATTAATTTTTGTGGGGCAAATCTTTTTTCTAGGCTTGGATTTCCAGTCTGGTGCAAGCATTTAAGCTCATAAAATCAGGTTAAACGAACGGTGCACGCGCGTGAGTCGTGACAGCTCAGCGATTTGCTTTGCATTTGACAGGAAATTTTCATGCAACTTGTTTCACTTTTGCCTATCTGCAATTCCTTTGCAAATGGCCTTTTTTAATGCTATCTTTCATGAGTAAGTTACGAATGAAATTTCAAAACGAAAAGCAAACTACTTTTTTCCTCACTGGTGTAAATCATACTGTAGCGTTTCAAAAGTAAAATTGTAAATTCTAAAAGGAGTACTTTTTTTTTTTTGGACTAGTAAAGCACCCCGTAGGGTTTAAAAGGAGTACTGAGACATCTATTTTCCGGGGATCACTTTCAAAAGAAAAAAAAAAAGAAAAAAAGAAAATCATACGAGAGAAATTCTAAAGGGAAAATAAATATTCTGAAAGGAGTACCGACCATTTATTTTTTTTAGAACAACAATAAACAAATAAAATAAAATAAATAATAGAATATCATACGAGAAAAGAGATTCAATTCGGCTGAATTTTTGTCTTTTCCTTAATAACTAAACGTCCTAAAATTACAAGAAAATTCTTTTGTGCAGCCTCTCAGCCTCTGTTAATTTGCTGCTACTTGGAGATTCTTCAAGAAAAAATGGATCCACAAAGGCTTCAGGCCCAGATTGAAGGTCTTAGTTTTATTAGAAGTGCTTCAACTCTAGGCCTCTAGCATAGGTTTCTAAAACCGAAAAAATTATAAATAACTTTAATTAATTACGAAATTATAAAATAATCCATTTTTAATATATTTTTTAACAATGACTTCGCAGTTTCGGAATCTGAGATTCCGAAACTAATTCTGCTTAGTTTCGGAATCTCAGATTCCGAAACTAGAATGTCGCTTATTATATATACGGAGACCCCTCTCCCTTTCTCTCTCTGTCCCTTTCATCCTCCGAGAGCGCCTCTCTCCTCTCAGGTATGTTTTTTTTTATTTTTTTAATTAATTAATTTATTTATTTTATTTAGTTATATTAGTTTAATAATAGAAAAAATAGGAAAATTATTCAAAAAATATCAAAAAAATTATAAAAAAATCAGATTAAATTCTATTATTTAGGATAAATATATTTTAGCAAAAATTTTTTTTTACATGTTGTAATAATAGAAAAATTATTAAAAAAAATTAGGTTAATAATAGAAAAAATAGAAAAAATATTTAAAAAATATCCAAAAAAATTTAAAAATCAGATTAAATTCTATTATTTAGGAAAAAAAATATTTTAGCAAATTTTATATTTTTTACATCTTATAATAATAAAAAATTGTTTAAATAATTAGGTTAATAACAGAAAAAATAGGAAAAATATTCCAAAAATATAAAAAAATATTAAAAAATCATATTAAAGTATATTTTTTGTTATGTAAATTATAATATACATTTTGATATTTTGATATATATTAATAATATATATTTTGATATATATTAAAAAATCATCTTATATTTTGGTTTTCAATGTGCAGAAAATTTCAAACAAGATTCAAGATTCGAATTTCCTATTTCAGGAGCATTTGTCGATCGAGGTGAGTATTTTTTATTCATTAATTTATTTATTTTGCATAATGTACGTAATTTAGAATAGTTTACGATTTTGAATATTGAATGTGATATGATATGATAGTTTATGATTTTATGATAGTTTTAGAATATTGATATGATATGATAGTTTTTGATATGATATGATAGTTTATGATTTTGAATATTGAATATGATTATCGATTGTGATATGATGTGATATGATATGATTGCTTGGTTTGAAATGGGTTTATTTAGGGGGGATTTGGGTAAAGAAATTTTCGGAAACCTTCCCGGTACAGGGGAGATGCTGCCGAAATTTTTTTAGATTTATGACATTTAATTTTTTTAATTAAGTAGTGAAAATGCCTCCGAGAAGAAGAACGTCTCCAGGTTCACGTAGATCTACGAGGCTACGTACCGATCCTCAGGCCTCTACTTCAGCCGTGCCTGAGCCTACGGACGTCGTTTCCTCTGGTGTTGCTGATGCCGGCGCTTCTACCTCAGCGGACCCTTCTTCTTCCCCTCCTCCTCCTCCTCATCCTCCTGGTGCTGATCGTCTGTTGCATTTGCAACCAGACCAGCTTCGTGGCCCTGATGTATGTTATTTTGTTTTTTTCATTACTATTTGAAAATCAACTTCAAATCAATATAGTCTCTAATTTTTTTTTCTGATAAACAAAGAAATGGCATCCACTGGTGCACAAGCCGATGATGGCTAGGACTCCTCAGGTGGACCAGCATCTGACGACACTTGGGTTGATCCACGTCGTTCAGCTTGGTCATATGCCTGTGGATCATACGCTTGTGCAGGGTTTTGCCTTGTTCTGGAGGCCGGAGACCCACACGTTTCACTTTCCTCATGTCGGCGAGATGACCGTCAGTCTAGAGGTACGTGACATTTTATAAGTAAATTTCATCTTACTTGTGTTATGATTTATATGTATACTAATAGTATTTCAACTATCATGCAGGACGTGGCTTTCTTATATGGTTTACCCGTCACGAGTGGCCGAGTCGTGACGGGTCATTGTCATTTCGATTATATCGAGCTTCTTTCGACATATGCGTTGCCGCGGGACACACCGCCGGAGGAAGTGGAAAAGTGCTTCCGAGAAAAAAATAGAAAGTAAGAAAATTATAAAACTTATTGTGTACTTTATAATAAACTTAATGTTTTGTTCTGACAATAAAGTCGAAATGCAGGAAAAAACATTGCGTTAAATTTACGAAGCTGCGAAAGATTTGGAAGGATGTTGTCCTCGACGATGAGGATCAGATTGATAGATACACACGGGCATTCGTGCTAGAGCTTATTGGTTGCACGTTATTTCCGGATGCCACGGGGGACTCTGTTCCGGCTTTTTATCTCGATCTTTTGCGGGTTAGTAGATTTTTTTTAAAATCTTTATGAGTTCTGTTAATTATTATAATATGTACATTTGTTTTGCCATAATTGACTGCCTGACATAAATGAAATTTGTAAATATTTGTAGGATCTTCGTACTGCTCCCTCTCAGGGAGTGTACAATTGGGGTGCGGCCACACTTGCTGCTTTATATAGAGGTTTGGACACTGCAGCAATAAATAACAGTACAAAGATCGGGGCTCCGTGGTTACTTCTGCAGTTCTGATCGTATGCGCGATTGAGTTTGTGTCGGCCGACGATCACGCATGATTTTAGCGACTGGGGTCTACCATCTATTGATACCTGTGCACCTTACGGGAGGTATGTTTATTGCATTTGAGATTAAATTTTTAAACACTTTTGAATATTTGCAGTAGATGTTCAAATATGTTCAAATATTTGCATTTAAAAATAAGATAACTAAACAAACATGTTCAAATATTTGCAGGAGATGGACTACACGTCACAGATCTAAGAAGTATCAAGGCCCTGGTTACTCATCCGGAATGGATTATGCTCGGGACGTTCTCATGAAGATCAGACCCGAGCACGTCCATTGGAGGCCTTATGACCATATGAGGAGCCTCATGCCTCGTTATGCTCAGGTTTGCAATGAATATATTATTCTTTTACATGTTATAATAATAGAAAATTTATTAAAAAATTAGGTTAATATTCTTTTGAAATAATAATATAATAATAATATAATAATATAATTTTTTATTTTTTTAAATTCATACATTTTATGCTCAGGTTGATCCGAGCTTGTTTGTTGTCCGTATCCCGTGCATTCATTACTGGATGGTGATGTGGCACTACGCCGATCGTGTCATGCACCAGTTCATGCTGTATCAGACAGTGCCGCCACCTCGACCTGAGGTACAATAATATATATTTTTCACTAATATATTTACTTATTATTACTTAATATATGTACTTAATATAATTTCAAAATAAAACAGGCTTGGCAGATGACGTCGCAGCTGATGGGATACATGTTCACCACCTACCGAAACAGAGACTGGCGTGGCGTTTTCCAGACGGAGGTAGACATGTGGGGTGACATGGCACAGGCTAGGGTCAGGGAGGAGCGACCGTGGAGCGATGCTATTGAGGCCACGTATCTACGTTGGCTGAGGGTACATGGGGGTGCGTATGTCGTACATATTCCGGAGGAGACAGAGACAGCTCCGGTTGCCGATATGTCGTACCTTCGCGACAGTCCTGCACACGTGGCTTTGGTGAGTTCATTTTGATGCAATAACCATTCACAATAACCGATTTCAAATATAATTTGATGGCTAACATTGGTTAAACAGGTTAAGCATACTTTGAGAGACGTGCTTCGAGCATGTGCATGGGCGGTGAAGAAGGGATTCAGACGTGCTGGGAAGACGCTGCTTACTAGTTGCAGCACGACATTGGATCTTGTCGGCGAGCCTCATCGGATACCTCATGTATTGGAGTCGAAGGGTCTTCCGACGGACATCGCATCCATACCTGATACGTCGTCTGACGAGGAGGAGCTTCCGGAGCCCGGTTGGGACGAGCATCGGTTCATGCAGGTATATCACAAACTTAATCTAATATTATTGTGTTATTCTTCTTATGTTCTTCTTTTTCAAAATTATTTTTATAACATTATTACTGGTATTCCGCGCCCTAGCCAGCCGATCACTCAGAGCAGACGCTCTCATTCCCGACCATCTGTGCCTGAGACTGCTGAGCCTGAGACAGCTGATCCTGAGACTGCTGAGCCTGAGACTGATGAGCCACAGCCTCCACCTCCACCTTATTCTCAGCCACACCCAGACTACCCCACCCAGCATACTCCTTATCCTCCGTACCAGACTCAGACGCAGTTTGGAGGGGGTCATATGCAGCAAAGTCAGTATGGAGGGGTTTATATGCAGCAGCCTCAGCAGAGTCAGTACCAGACTCAGGCTGATGCTTATTACCAGACATACGGTATTCCCTTAGATGATGATCCGTTGTCGACTTTCTCTCAGTCGCAGCCTCAGTATCAGACTCCATTTCCTGGATACAGTCCACAGTCAGGTCATCCTGGGGCATCATCTAGTAGACCTCCTCGATTTCCCACTCCAGTTCCCACTCCAGTTCCCACTCCAGTTCCCACTCCAGTTCCTGCGCCTCGTCCCACTCCAGGACTTGCTCGCGGCCGACAGCGCCGACAGCCACCAGGCGCATATATTGATTATTCCCCGGCAACGGGGAATTACCGTCGTGATGGACGGAATTAGGATTTTTGTATCTCGTTTTCTATGACATTGTTATGATATTTTCATCTCATACTTGGTGTTTTTTTATATATCTCGTATTGTGAGTTTTATATTTCATATTTTATATATCTCTTTAGTTTTATGCTTACAAAAAATTTTAAAAAAATAACCTCATGTAAAGATTAAATAACCAACTAAACCACACAAAATGTCAGCCAGATTAAAATTAAACAAACAGTTAACAAAATACATATAAAGATCACATATGTTAACAAGATGCATAATTAAACAACACAATAGTTTGTCCACAAATAAAGATGACGTTAAGGCATTCAATCATCTTCAGGAGTGTTAACACTCGGTTCTTCTTTCGGAGTGTTAACACTCGGTTCTTCTTTCGGACCGTCTTTCATCTTTTTGGCAGGAAGCTTGAAAAGTGCCCTGTAATCTCGTACATGCATTAGTTTTCTTGGTTTTTTTGTAATTACACCATCTTCATCGTCACTCAAAATTGAATTCAACTGCTCCTCGTTTTTGAGTGTTGGAGTATTGTCAACTTTTGCATCAACCTTTGCTTTTTCCTTCTCCATATCTCTCAAAGTTCAATTCAATTGCTCTTCTTGTAAGATATTTTCTGTACATTTTAAAAAAATAATATCAACCTAAACGAATTATCAAATTTTAGTATTAATTTTTTCAATTTTTAAAATATTTCTAAATTATTATAATCTGTCAAAATAATTTTACAATAGTTTTTTACATATTATTTATAATATCTTTTAACATGTTTCCAATATTTCTACAATATTTTTACAATATTTCTAAATTATATTATTATTATTATTATACATAACAAATAGAATTTTTTCTAATTTTTGCACTATTTTTTTTATTTTTTCTAATATTGACCTAATTTATTATGCAATTTTCTATTATTATATCATGTAAAAAAATTAAAAATTATATTATTAATATACATAATATATAAAGAAATTTTTTCTGAGTTTTTCAAAATTTTCCAATATTTTAACATTATTTTTTGTATTTTTTCTAATATTAACCTAATTTTTAATGCAATTTTCTATTATTATATCACATTAAAAATTAAAAAATTATATTATTATTATACATAACAAATAATAAAATTTTTTCAGATTTTTTCAAAATTTTCAAATATTTTATCTATTTTTTATAATATTAACATATTTTATCTAAATAAAATAAATAATTAAATTAAAATATAAAACAAAATAAAAACTTACTGATGCTCTTCAGAGACGCGAGAGGCGAGAGAGGAGTGAAATGAAAGGGACGAGGGTGGGGTTATATATAACGGGCAAATAATTGATTAAATAGTGCTTAAATAGTGAAATAATTGATTAACTATTTAAATAATTGATTAAATAATCATTATGAGCGGGAAAGTAGCTAGTTTCGGAATCCTAAAATCCATTTGAGATTCCGAAACTAGCTATTTTCCCGCAAAAATGTCGGCAGGTCTAGTTTCGGAATCTCAGATTCCGAAACTAAGCAGAATTAGTTTCAGATTCCGAAACTGCGAAGTCATTGTTAAAAAATATATTAAAAATGGATTATTTTATAATTTCGTAATTAATTAAAGTTATTTATAATTTTTTCGGTTTCTAAAATATAAAAAACTAAATATGACATTGAGGCCCAAATAGAAACTAGCCCATTGGAATGTTCTTTGAATTTCATGGCCAGAAAGAGGTTGGTGCAATCCTTTTTCCTTTCGAATAATAGTCCGTAGGTCTTGGTATAATCCATTTTAAATAGTGAAAAAATGAATAGAAAGTAGGTGGAATGTGTTCCGGAATTGCCACTGCTGCTAGCTCATACCACTCCTTCGATACTACCTACTTGAAATTAAGCTGATTTTGAATGTACCATAATTTGAATGATCACATTCTCAAAACAAATCGAAATAACTGATACTGAAAAACCATAAATAAACCCGAATTATAGAAGCCTTAAATTGAGTTGCATCTAAAATTATCAGAAGATATCAGCTTATTGCGTTGAATTTCTTTGTTGGGAGCATTCCTGGTACATCTAGAATTGATATCTCAATTTAGTGGTCAGTCTGAAATGCATGCGTTGAATTTTCAGTGATAATGTCACTAGAAAGTAGTGGTTTAACACAAAAGTAAAGATTCCTCAAGTCTCGCTAGGAATGATTACTTCCACTTCCTCAAAGCATTGTAAGTACATTATCCTGTCCCCGTCCTATATTTTTTTTTGGGCAGAAGCTAACCAGTATTTTTTTTCTGAAAATTAAATATTAGCTTGTAATTAACCAAACTTGTACAAAAATATGGAGAAGTCTATTGCATTCTGGTAACAATCTATTGTATTCTGGTAACCTTCTGGGATCTTACAAACCTTGCATCCTTCTACTCTTCACATCAGGGTGTAATAAATTTCCCTAAAAGGAAACAAAAGGAATAATACAATTAATTCCATAATAGTGAAGTAATGGTACAAAAATACAAATAACTGTTCGTTCTTTTTTTTTTTTTTAATAAAAAAGGGAAGAAAGGTGGCATGGATTTGAGGATAAGGGAAAATTGATTGTAGAAGATTGTCTTTCCATAACAGCTCTATCTTATAAAAAGGGATTTCAAGCTGCTCTGAAATTCTGTAATCCTAGAGAGAGAGAGAGAGTGAATGGATCAAAGAGAGAAAGCACTTGGATGGGCTGCAAAAGATTCCAGTGGATTACTTTCACCCTTCTCCTTTCCCCTTAGGTATTACCTCTTCACCTTCCCCTTTTTTATTTTTTCTTTATGTAAGGAACCTATTTTTTTTTTGAAAATGATGTAAGGAACCTATACCAGTTGTATTTGAGTAGCTAGAAACCGTTTCTCTGTTGTCAATATACAACTCAGAATGCAATTTTTTGCATGATCTCTCTGGACCACTGATTGAATTGATGACACTTGAACTAACAGAATTAATTTTTTTTCCTTTATTAATTTCTGTGAACAGAGCTAGCGGCGAGGAAGATATTACACTGAAGGTATTGTATTGTGGGGTTTGTCACACGGACCTATCTACCATAAAAAATAAGTGGGGCAATGCTACATATCCAGTCGTCCCAGGGTATGCTATTCTTAAGCATGAAATAGAGCGCAATGGAATGAACAAAATACAATTTTTTTAGCTTATACATACAGCTATGTAATGCTAAAAAAGAAACCTCATTACACTTATAATGCTTCTTGTACTGTCTTACCACCAATTAGAATGTCTTAAATAATGTATAATCAATATTATCACTCCTTTCTAAGGTAAATCCTTGGAGATAGCCTGTAAAAAATGTTAGCTCGTATAATTATGGTTATGCTATGTCAATAAGCTACTGTAAACACTTCCAGATTATTATGTAAAAGTTTCTCTTCTCAGACATGAGATCATTGGAGTTGTGACCGATATTGGCTTGAAAGTAAGCAATTTCAAAGTAGGTGACATTGCGGGTATCGGCTACATAGCCTTTTCTTGTCTCTCATGTGAAAATTGCAGTTCAAATTTTGAAAATTACTGCACGAAGCTTGTTCCCTCCTTCAACGGTACTCTCCCAGACGAGACCACCACCTATGGTGGTTTCTCAAACAAAATAACAATTAATGAGCATTTTGCTGTAAAAGTCCCCAAAAATTTACCTCTACCTGGCACTGCTCCATTGCTGTGTGGTGGCATAACAGTCTATTGCGCATTGAAAAATTATGGGCTGAATAGACCAGGTCTACACTTGGGTGTTGTCGGGTTGGGAGGCCTGGGGCACCTAGCAGTTAAGTTCGGCAAGGCCCTTGGAATGAAAGTTTCAGTTGTTAGTTCGGGTGGTAAAAGAGAGGAGGCCATGAAGATACTTGGGGCAGATTCTTTCTTTGTCCGTGGAAATTCTGAAGAAATTAAGGTGCCCCCTTTCTTAAATGATTTTGTTATGTGAAACATTTCGCAAGTGCTCTTAATTATACAGCTCCATAAGACTAAATTTCGTGGGAAGTTTCATCTTATGGCATTGAAACACAATTGACCAGTTGTTTGGTTTTGTAAATGTTTATTTGTAGCAGTACTAGCGTAATGTTTATCATACTAGGAGCTAAACACCTCCGTGCCAGTATTGTTACCGACCAATTTATGTCAGCATATGGCAGACATAAATTTTAACATCTCAATTAGATACGAGGATTTATTAGTTCTCAATGCAATTGTATTTTTAATGAAATTGAATCATGGTTGTTAATTCTATAGCTTGATGTGCTACTTGTTTCCCTGACAGGCTGCACAGGGAACTATGGATGGCATCATTGACACAGTACCAGCAGTTCACGATATTGTGCCACTAATCGGTTTGCTAAAGACGCACGGAAAACTATTAATGGTTGGTTCACCTGACAAACCTTTAGAACTGCCAGTTTACCCTCTGATGTCAGGTATTCCTTTTTCAAATAAATTAGTTAACTTAATAATTGATTAATTTTTTTCTCAAGAAAATTATTGTGCAATTTATTCTGCACGCTAAAAGATTCGCACAATGCAGCGGACATTTTTATTCTTTTTAGATATTTCCTAATTTGCATTCCAATTTAAATAATGTATAGTACAATATTTAAATGACTATCCGGTTCAGATCGGAAGGCTTTCATGCCTCTCTCCTCATAGGGTCTGTACTCTGTATAACGAAGCTCTTAAAATAATACAACTCTTTTGAGTTCGTCAGCTACTTTCACCTTTTCATTATAATGTCCATTTTCTTACTTGCTTTATAATATCATATAATATGATTAGTAATTTTCCTTTCACAATACCTCATGGTCATGGTAAATGAATATGCATTCTTAACAAGTAAGTTGACCCACTACCATTCCAGGTCTTGTAAATTTTATATGCATTCCTTGCGGCTTGATAATTTCATAATATATCGATGTACCTTTGGCTATATCAGGTAAATTCTCGCTGGAAGATTAATCTCTTTTTTTTTTTTTCATTTTGATTACTGCCACTATTTTGTATTTTTTTCCTTTTTAAACCTTTTTTAGTTACGTTATCACTTAGCAGCTTGCTAAATTTTGTAAAAAACTTTTCATTTAATGAAAGATGGGGGCTCGACCTCCACTTTTGTTTTTTTTTTTAAAGAAAAGCTATATCAGGTGAATTTTACAAGTGATCTGGCAATGCAGGAGGCAAAAGTATAGGGGGGAGTATGATAGGAGGCATGAAGGATATGCAGGAAATGCTAAATTTTGCTGGTGGACATCATATAACAGCAGAAGTGGAGGTCGTGCCAATGGACTATGTCAATACTGCTATGGAGCGACTTGAGAAGGGTGATGTGAGGTATCGTTTTGTAATTGATGTTGCAAAAACTACTGAAGCAGAATAAGTCGGCCTTTTCAAATTTCACTCTTTTGAAAATGAATAATGAATTAGAAGTCAGATATACGAATCAGAATAATGAAATATGATAAAGTTGGTAATTGTAAGGATTAGTTTTAACTTAAAGAGTTTGGCGAATGATGTCTGTATTTGCTCTCATTAGGAACAACTGAACAAGTATTCTATGAAATTTGAGCAAGTATAAAAAATGAAATATAATATTGGCATTTCTTTTTCAAAAAGCATATACAATCAAGAATTGCCTAGTGCTAATATGTTACTCATTTTGTAGTTATTTTCCATGTTGTTGTTAATTTATTTGCTGGGATGATGAAAATCAAAATTAATCTTCGATTGGAGATTCCAAAAATGGAGTTTCAATTCCAATGACATATGATCGATATTCCAATGTTTGGTACTTCTATCTATTCCTTTTAGACTAGGGGAAAAGGGCCGAGGCGTTTCTTCTGACACCCTCAACCAACGCTGGGTTTCGAATCCATGTCCCATAGAGGCATAATGATAGCCTTGATCAATTGTGCTAGACATTCGTTCTAGGCAATTTGATACGATGACAAAACTTATTTTATTGAACAAATTATTTTTTTTTATATCGAAACAAATTAAAGTACTATGACAAATAAGTTACATCATACATGTGGGGTACAGATATTAGAAAGTGGAAAGATACATATCATTATAAAACAACTTCAATTCAAAACGTTAGACATTACACAGGGAAATTTACCAAATGTGTTTATTTCAATCCACTCTCACACAACTCAAAATTTACCGAAATAAAATAGAAGATTATTTCTGATTAAGCACAATCATCATCACGGACTTAATTTTTTTATAAGAGAAGTGTGGTCTCAGTGATCATAGAAGTCACAACATAGGGATCCATGTTGGATGCGGGCCTCCTATCTTCAAAATAGCCTAAACAATTTAGACGGATATGAAAGAACATCGAGTTAGATTTTAACATTTGAAAAAATTATCCATCAAACCATTTCATCTCATATTGGTCATGTTTTCAGAACATATTGGGCATTGTTTATCCAAGTTTGGAAAGCTGTATACTGTAAAAAGGTTTAATATTAGAGCATTCAAGTGAGAATATAAGTCCAAAGTCAGAAAAACAGCGCAAAATCTACCTTTTCCTTCTTTTTCGGTGTCACGGCCGACCCTAATGGAGGCTCCACGGTCCGCAACTCCCTGAAAATAGGAAGCATAGATTAAATCTTTTTTCTTCTCATGTAAACATTGTCAAGAAAACAAGAAGAGCTTAAATGCACGGAGACCGGGCCCGCCGGGAGGGGCGTGTGGATGCGGGGATTAGTTAATTTTATCTTAATAGATGAGATAATCAACAGTTTGTGAGTTGGGATGATCAAATGGAATGTCTATCAAATTCCAATGACATTACTGTTAATCAGAAAGATTACATACCCATTTGAAGGTGTTGATGTCAGCAGTCTCATGGCGTCCTGTGAGGCGACGTTCATTGCCTTCACCATAGGCAGCTATGTGCTCCTTGTGCCTCTTTTCAAGTTTTCCTATGGCCTTCTTTATTACCTCATATCCTCCTTCCTCCCTCATTGATTTTGTGCTGAATTCAAGATATAAACGATAACGCAAAGTTATAAGTACAATCATGAGTATGCATATTATCAGTCAGCCCCAGAACAAGAGTGAGGACAAGGAATCTGAACTTTTGTTCCTTACCTGTAGTTGGTGTGAGCACCGGCACCATTCCAGTCACCCTAAGATGTAGAATAAGAAAAATGGAAGGAATTAATTATAAGAGTAGAATTGTTTATCAGAAGGACAGAAATAGAAAAGCTTTTAAATAAACTAATAGAATATACAGGCATTAATTGGAACTGACCGGAATTGGTTTTGGGTCAAAGGATAGCACCACTCCGGCGATCTCAGTGATCCTCTGATGATATTAAAACAGAATAATAAACTTTAGATGTTCGCTCTTAATCCTTCATAAAATAAATAAGTCCTGGCTTTTTTTTTTTTATACCTCAAGAATGTAACGCGCAATCCACATCTGGTCACCTGCTTCAATTCCAACTGAAGGTCCGACTTGGAACTCCCACTACAGAAATGCGAAAAAATTGAAAAAAAAAAACTGAAATAAATTGTGGAGAAATTAAGATAACAGGAAGAGGACGAACAATTCAGAAAAGAATTGCAAAATTTACCTGGCCTGGCATAACCTCACCATTGATACCACTGATGTTGATACCAGCATAAAGGCAAGCCTTGTAATGCGCATCTACAATGTCACGACCAAATGCCTTATCTGCACCCACAGCACAGTAGTATGGGCCCTATTGGAAAAAAAAGAGGATAAAGTATTAGAAATGAATATTCCAAACTATCTTTAACATTTTGATATATGGATGAAATTTTAGACAAGAGGGTTAAAAGATTACCTGAGGACCAGGGAATCCTCCAACAGGCCACCCAAGAGGCCAGTTTACATCCTTCTGAAGAAGTGTGTATTCTTGCTCAATCCCGAACCTGTTTGTAGAAAAAAATTAATCATCTACAGAAATAATACTCAAGACTAATGCAGAGAATTGAAATAATTAAATTTGTAAGATACCAAGGCTCTTCGGCTACAACGTTGGGGTGGCTGAAAATCTTGGCAGCATTGTTTCTCTTGTTTGTGGGGATGGGCTCTCCTTGTGGTGTATAGCAGTCACACATGACCTTTTTTAGTAAACAAAACAGGGGAGTAAGATAAATTACTTCAGTATAATCATTTGAAATGAAGTATTCTAAAGAAACTTGTTTGATAAGAATATTTAATTGAAAGAATAGTGTTTCCCTCCTATAACTATTTTATTTGAAACGTTAAATACTTTAAATATTAACAACGTTCTTTTTTTTTTAATGTAAGGTAAAGTTCATTTTACTGATTGAGCACAAGAAACATTTTTTTCCCCCACTACGTGAAAGTATCCCCATTTATTTTTGTGAGAATTCAATAAAAAGGTACTGCAGTTTTCATCTGTCCTATCAAAATTTTTAGCAAAAATAAGTAAATATCCAATTAAGAAATTACTCACAAGGATGTTGTTTCCTCCCCTGAATGGATCCTTGAAAATGGCTTGAGGGCTTCAATAGCAAAAAAGAAAAAAAAATGATAAATAGTTAATTAATTTTTCCCTAGAAGGATAAAAAGGTTGAAAAAGGGATAGTAGAAGTTCATACTAAAGGATGACTTCGCTGTCCTCGCCAGGAGCCTGGCCAGTGCTTGATCCATCATAGTTCCACTTCGGGAGCTCGCTGGGACTGCTGACAGGCTTTGAAATTGTCTGCTCAAAATTAATTTACATAGTTAATTATGATTGTTCAACTGTTTGGACCTTGTATGTCTAACATCTGATCAGATGATTTAGAAATTAGAAGGCCGAGTTAATACGTTGTTGAAAACTTCAATACGTATTGATTTATTATTGTGCCGAGTCTAAAATTTGAAGGCAAAAAAAAAAAAAATGATAAATAATCTTTCGAGTAAATTACATACCCTTGCTTTGCTCCTCATGTCCATGCCAGATCCACCGACCCTAATAAAAGTTATATATAAGTGTTAGCATAAAAATTACAATCACGAAGTATGCAACACTTGTAAAATTGGAGATGGAAACAACCAGATAACATACAAAAGAGGAACTAATTTTTATTCGTGTGTGTTTGGAAGTTGTTCACCGAACAAGGAACAAGGAATTAGTGCTAATCCTTTGTTCCCAGTTCTTGTTCTTAGATTTTGGGGAACTAGGAACCAGCCCCTAGCTAGTTCCTTGTTCTTGCTTGTTCATTGTGTTTGGTTTGCCTAGTTCGTGGGCTGTTCGCGAACAAGCTTGTTCGTACGTCTCCCAAACATTAATTATTGTGATCCTTCAAACTATTGTCCTCACAATATAAACAGTGTATGTGAAAGTTCGTTCCTTGCGTGAAACAATGAGGAAATTATCATCTTGCCAAACAGTGAAAGTGATTACAAGAAATTGTGGAGGGTGCAAAAAGCAAATTAGATTTTATATTCATGCAAATTTCCATGTCGACTTTAAACACAAGCTCACGGCGGTACACCAGACAAGGAATATGCAGTGATTAAGGGCCACTAAAGAAAAATTAGGAAGTTTAACCCAACAGAGTAAAACAGATTATTAGAATGCAGAGCAAAACAGGGTAGGAGAGAACAGAGACATACCAAACATATTCAGCAATAATTTTTTCAGTACGGTCAGAGAGGTTCATGTTAACAAGGTCGTTGAGAAGAGCCATGAGATCAGTGAAAAGAGGAAGAAGAAGGAATTTAGTGTTTAGGCTGGAGGACAGGAAATGAAAAGAGAAATGACAGTTGTGAAGAAAACAGAGGGGGTGGCCTATTTATATTTGAAATAAGGTGTGACAGGTAGATGTTTGGAATGCTGAAACAAAAGATTCAAGGTTTATAAATGGAATAAAATAGTATCTTAACTAAAGGATCAACAAGTCATTGCGTGTAATGCTGCCTTATTTCATTGCCGTTGACAATTATTTGTAATTTTTCAATCCTGCCCTTGAAGTGGAAAAATTGTGCATGCACCCCTATTATATTCACTCCTACGATGCAATCAATCATTATTCGTTTGTTACTGGCTTTATATATAGAAAATTCTGACTAATGTCAGAAGTAAAATTCATAAACTAAGAAAAAGGTTATTTAGATATGAGTGTGACAATCATTATTTGTGAGATAATTTTTAGATTAAGAGATTGAATTTAAATCAAGACATATCCAGTTAATTCTAGTTGATGTAGTAGGTATTACTGTTTTTGCTGGTACCAGTTTACTATTCTTGTTTTCAATGAAATTGGCGGGGCTTCCCATATTAAAAAGTCTCATTAAATATTGTTATGGTGCGAAAATCGTAGATGTCAGAAATCTGATAGGCAAGGTACCTCGGTAAAAACATGGTTTTAGGAGGACATGGAGGCAAATGCGGATTTATAGAGGAAAATTCAAATACAAATACCTTTTTGGTAACAGGTAATAATAAAGTCAACTTAATATTCTATGCAAGAAGCGAATTCCTAGTGAACTAACGAGTAACGATCCCTCTTGTGTGGTTTGGATTCTCTAAACTTTGTGAGGAATGATGAGTTAATAACTGGACTACAATAAGAGTAATTTTTCAGATTGAGATAGATTCTCTAAAAGTTTTTATGCAAATATACAATAGGTTTACCATTAAAAGCTTTTGTTTAACTGTTGAGAACTACCATCTATTAAATTGATTCTTTTACTATTTGGAGAATTTAGCGCCAGAGCAGTTTAAATTGAAATTGGCGAGATTCTATTCCGCCACAGAAAACCATGCATTAGTTCAACAATTTAAAATTTCTCTGTCTTAAGAATTATATAACAAAAAACTTGTCTAAAAACGTCGCAGATTTTGACTTTCCTTTTATATTGATAGAAGTTTTCTAAAAAAGAAATAATTGATTATGTAATGCACTCAAACAACTAAATTTAAACTGCAACTTGTAGTTTAAAATTCTGTGTACTGTTGGGGAGCAAATTTAAAATTTAGTTGTCCTAAAATAATATTTGCAACTATTGTTAATTCAACTTTGCTTTGTTATTTAATCAGTGCTGCTGTATATTCTGGAGCAATAATTTTTATGGTTTGTTTTTTAGTACTGAAGGGCTATTTTTTATTTTTTATTTTTTTTTTGTATACGCTATAGTTAAATTATGCTGCGAGCCTGCGATTAATAATATAATTCATATTATTATAATTTTGTGATTAAATTTTGTTTTAGTTCATATAGCCCATTATATACTAGCTAAAAATGTGGATATACCATGTTTAGGTTCGAACACAAGTTGCCCAAACAATAATTATATATTAACTCAAAACGGTGCAGATATCAGAATTTGAAGTCCACAAACGAACAAATGTTTTATATATTACTATATAATCAGGTTGTTTTGGAAATGAAATATTATTAAGAGTCGATCTTGCTAAATTTATAAACTAATGCTTTGAACTTATTTTAACACAACTCAACTTTGAATTAGACCTTGAACAAATTGCTCACTGTCGCAGATCGATGTAGCACTGCTTCCTGCCCATCTACCCTTGTAGCAGTGTAGTATAATGGAACATAGAGAAGGATGACCAATTTATATCCACTCATTTCACTATGGTACAATTATCATGTAATCAGCTTTGTGGACTAAAGTTATTGTGCTATTAAGTATTAACATAATTCAGTTTCAAGTCCTTACCATTTTTTAATTTGTCAATGAAGTGTCAGCTGAGCTCAACTGATAAAATAACAATTTGCATTCACAATAATTACTAAATAATTTGTGCGTCACATTAATTTGAAGACTTCAATGCATCAGTTATTGAAAATATTTCAATCCATTGTGGGACCCAATTATTTTGAAAATATGCTAACAAAATAAAGAAATGCACTAGCTGCTTCCGTGTTGTTGGTCTGTAATTATTGGAATTATGGGGGTAGAATTGAGATTTGAATCATGAAATCTCCAATTATACTATAAAATTATCCAGCATTTGATGCCAATTTTTCATTGTTTTTAAGATAAGGTAGAGAGCTGAGGCTCCTCTTTAATATCCTCAGTTAAAGTTTGGATTTCAAATCCACATCTTCTAGATATAGAAGATGTCCCTGATAAATTATGCTAGACATTTATTCCAGCAATTTGAAACATTAACTAACATTTTGTTGGAAAAAGCAAGAAAAATTATATTGTTAAACAACTTCACTGCAAATTGTAGACATTGTCATACATAATTGATTTGTAATAAAAATATATTTATTTCAATACACACTAAAGCAACTCAAAATTCAGTGAAAGCAAATAGAAACAAAGAACTGTTTCTGATTAAACAAAATCAAAGCAACTCATCACGGATTTAATTTGGTTTCCAGAGAAGTGTGGTCTCAGTGATCATAGCAGTCACAACATAGGGATCCATGTTGGATGCCGGCCTCCTGTCTTCAAAATAGCCTAAAGAATTCAGACAGATACAAAAAAGAAAATGAGTTAAACTTTAGAATGTGAAAATCATGCAGCAAACATTTTATCTGATATTTGTCATGATCTGAGACCAAATTGGGGTCTAATTTGTCTAAGACAAGAAAGAAGTATGGCAGTATCTGCTGCAAGAAGTTCCAATATTTGAAAGAATTTTTGGTACGAAATTAGTACAAAGTCAGTGAAGTGGCGAAAATTTACCTTTGCCTTCTTTTTCAGTATCACGGCCAACCCTAATGGATGCTCCACGGTTTGCAACACCCTGAAAATAGGAAGCATAGATTTAACTCTTTTTCTGAACTTCTCATTGCACAGAATAGCATCAGGAAGAAACACAAGAAAATTTAATTGTCTCCTGATAGATGAGATACTTGGTTCTGTAATATATTTGAGAAATCCAAATGTAGCATCTATAAAATTCTCCAATGTAACATCTATTAATTAAAAAGAAAACATACCCATTTGAAGGTGTTGATGTCAGCAGTCTCGTGGCGGCCAGTGAGCCGACGCTCGTTGCCTTCCCCATAGGCAGCGATATGCTCCTTGTGCCTCAGTCCAAGTTTTTCTATGGCCTTCTTTATCACCTCATATCCTCCTTCCTCCCTCATGGATTTTGTGCTAAATTAAAGATAAAACAGAAACACAAAAATTAGTGCATTCATGAGCACGCATGGTATATAAGATAGAGTGGGTTCTTTCTTGTACCTGTAGTTGGTGTGAGCACCGGCACCATTCCAATCACCCTGTAATGTAAGATCAGAAAATGGAAGGAATTAAAATGAGAGTTTAAAATTGTTCATAAGGAAGGACATATAGGCTAATAGGCATAAATTGAAACTGACCGGAATTGGTTTTGGGTCAAAGGATAACACCACGCCAGCAATCTCAGTGATCCTCTGATGATATTAAAACAGAATCTTTTAGTAAAAAAGTAAAAGTAAAAAAGTAATTTCAAATTCGAATCATAACTTTAAAGATGTTTACACTTGATCCTTTATATAACATATAGTTTACTTTGTTGATATTTACCTCAAGAATGTAACGCGCAATCCACATCTGGTCACCTGCTTCAATTCCAACTGAAGGTCCGACTTGGAACTCCCACTACAGAAATGTGAAACAAAAAGAAAAACTGAAATTAATTGTGATGAACTTATGATAACAGGAAGAGGAAGAACAATTCGGAAAGGAAATACAAGTTGTACCTGGCCAGGCATAACTTCACCATTGATACCACTGATGTTGATACCAGCATAAAGGCAAGCCTTGTAGTGTGCATCTACAATGTCACGACCAAATGCCTTTTCTGCACCAATTGCACAGTAGTATGGGCCCTATTGGAATAAAAAACGAAAAATAATATTAGACATGGATATTACCAAACATCTTTAACATATTGATATATGGATGAAATTTAGATAAGGCTCAAGAGGGTTAAAAGATTACCTGAGGACCAGGGAATCCTCCAACAGGCCACCCAAGAGGCCAGTTTACATCCTTCTGAAGAAGTGTGTATTCTTGCTCAATCCCGAACCTGTTTTGTTAGAAATAAACAAAACATCAAGAAAAATAGTTCTCAAAAGTAACATGGAGAATTGGAATAATAAAAATTTGTAAGTTACCAAGGCACTTCAGCTACAACATCAGGATGGCTGAATATCTTGGCAGCATTGTTTCTCTTGTTTGTGGGGATTGGCTCTCCTTGCGGTGTATAGCAGTCACACATGACCTTTTTTTTTTATTGATCAAAACAGGGGAGCAAGTTAATATACTTTACTTCTATATGATTCATATTTGGAAAAAAAAGGCAATCTAATGATAAGTAATTACTCACAAGGATGTTCTTCCCTCCCCTGAATGGATCCCTGAAAATGGCTTGAGGGCTTGAACAGAAAAATGAACCAATACAGTATAATTAAATGATCTTTCAATAAAAGGATAAGAAAGTTGAAAATTTTAGAAAAGTAAGAATTAGGGATTATAATTAAAAATCATACTAAAGGATGACTTCGCTATCCTCTCCAGGAGCCTGGCCAGTGCTTGACCCGTCATAGTTCCACTTTGGGAGCTCACTGGGACTGCTGATAGGCTTTGAAATTGTCTGCTCAAAATTAATTTACATTGAAAACACACACACGTTATTGTGTTGAGCATTTTGAGTAATTTACTGATTCTAAAATTTCATGTGTCATGACAAAACAAAACGTTAAAAGTAATGTAAAAACAGTGAAGGTTGTTTCAGTAAAAAATTGAAGCAGATGGTTGGACGTTCTATCACTTTTTTTTTTTTTAAAAAAAAGGAAAAATTATATATCAAAATACATACTCTTGCTTTGCTCCTCATGTCCATGCCAGATCCACCGACCCTAGAGAAGTCATATCATACTGTTAGTAAAAATGTAAAATTATGCAAGTATGCAATTTTGTAATTTGAAACAACACAAGAGATAAAGACACTGCGAAAGAAGATAAAAAGAGAAATTGGGGTTCAATTGTTTCATATTTCCATTGTGTTCCTTTATTATTGCCCCATCCATATAAATGGAATTTTTTTTAAATTTCTAATTTTTTTTATCCTGCCAAAGTTATTACAAATAAATTAAGGAAGTGATTGTAACAGACTAATTATTTTTATGACAATTTTGCATGTAAAATTTGAATATAAGCTCACTTCAGTACACCAGACGACAAATTTACAATGATTTAAGGGCCATGAAACGAAAAACAGGGGAGATGTGATGACAGCCCAACAGAGTGCAACAGAGCATTTGAATGCAGAAAAAAAAACAGGGGTGGAGAGAACAGAGACATACCAAACGTATTCAGCAATGAAACTTTCAGTATGGTCAGAGAGGTTCATGTTGACAAGGTCGTTGAGTAGAGCCATGGAAGCAAATGAAATAGTAGGAGAAGAAGAATTAAGTTATCCTCTGTAGGCTGGAAGAGAGGGAATGAGAAGAGAAATGACAGTTGAGAAGAAAACAGAGGGGTGGCATATTTATACTTGAGATATAAGGCGTGCCAGGCTGATGTTTGGGAAGCAGGAAAAAAAAAAAAGAGATTCAAAGTACTATTAATAGAATAAAATAGTATCTTAAACTAAAGTATCAAGAAGTCATCGCTTGAATAAAAAGAGAGGCTGTCTTATTCCATTACCTCATTGTGAGATTATTATTTCTGATATTGCAGTTAAGGCCCTTGAAGAGTTGAAGGCATATTTTGCATATATACCCTTATAGATCTCCACAAATATGTAACAATCAATTTATCTTTGCTTTGGTAAAAAATTAAAAATAATAAAATCCCTCGTCAGTAAAAATTTATAAGTCTTTTTCATTTTTTTTGAGGGTGCTAAATTCTAAGGATGTAAACATTCAAATAAAAAAATATATATATACTTGTGTAAAATGAAGGGTTTGGAAGGACTTGAAGGCAAATATCAAATTAATTGGGGGAAGTTAAGATAAAAATATCTTATTGGCAACGGAATAAGAAAGTCAGCTTTGAGTTCTATGCAAGAAGAAAATTGCAACTGAACTACCGGTATCTCTCGTGTCTGGTGTTGGATTCTCTAAAATTCGTGTGGGATGATAATTGGACCAGCTGACATAAAGCTATGATAACATTAGATATTTTGAGTAGTTAAAAAAACTAAAACGAAGACTTTTTAGATAAACCTACCTTTTAGCTACACTAAGGCTAAACTAACGACAGAACCATACCAACAGGCTTTTGTTCAAAATGAATGTGTAAGCTAGAGATGAGCAGTTCGCCGACTATGTTAAGAACTTAAGTTTGACAAAGAATAATTCTAATTTGAGTTAATGATTTGCTTCATAACACTATTCAGTCGTTAATGTTGTTATTTAAAAATTTTAATTTAAAATTACATCAACAATCATTTTAAAAAATTGATTTATCTTACCTTGTTAATTTAACTCATACTCAAAATGAACCCAAAATTTTATCCCCAAATTCTAATAAGATTTACTATTAGAAAATTTGTTTAATTGTTGAGAACAACTGTTATGAAATTAACTTGTTTTAAATTATTTTGAAGAATTTAGTGAAGAGCAATTTCGATCGAGATTGGTACGATTTTATTCCTCCACATAAAACCGTGCATTAGTTTAACAATTTAATATTTCATTGTCTTAAGAATTATTTAACAAAACTTGTCTAAAAACGTCGCAGATTCTGACTTTCCTTTTTTATTCCTATACAAGTTTTCTGACATAATAATTGATTATGTAATGCACTCAAACAACCAAATTTGAAATGCAAATTGCAGTTAACAAAACTGTGTTCTGTTGCGAGCAAATTAAAATTGAGTTGTCTTTAATATAATAATTGCAGCCGTTGTTATTCGACTTTGGTGTTTTTCTCACACGGTTGCCGTATATTGTGAATTTGTATGATTTCTATTCTAGTACTCTAAGGATGTTTTAAACAATCTTATAGTTAAATTATTCTGCACATAATATTTTAATTCATATTTTCTTATTGCGATAAAAGTTGCTTTAGTTCATTTAAATTACTCTGTACTAACTAAAACTATGCATCCCAAACAAGTTGTCAAAAGAATAATTTTATGACGACTCAAAACGGTGCCGCTATCAAACATATCATAATCTGGAAATGAGAACACATTCGACAGGAAAAGAAGAAACCGATTTTTTTTTTTTTGGAGTATAGAAACAAATCTCAGATTGTTTTCGAAATGTAAAATGCATCTCTTGATATGATTTGGGATGAGGCAAGGCAACCCACTCCAATTCATATATCTTATTTTTCTTTAATCTTTTATTACTATTATTTTACTTTTTGGCACCTTCATCATTTTTTTTTGAGCCAATCCAACTTGTTTGGGATAAAAAAATTAGTTATTCGTTGTAACAAAGACTTTAGTTCCTCATATCATAAAGTGTGTGGTTTCGGTGTAGTGAGTCGCCACACTAATAATCTTACATTACTTATATATGAAGGCCCTGGATCAAAATTCCTTTTTTTTTTAACACCGGATTTCAATTCATTTCATTTCATTAGAATTTTTTGATCAAAATGAGCGAATTTAGTGTCATTTGGTTGGAATTCTCATATAATTAGATCTAATGAAATCCTACAAAATTAATTCAAATGAAATGAAATCCCACCTAAAAATCATTTTGATCAGGGCCTAAATTGACCCACTTCATACTTTCAAGTAGAAACAGCTAGGAAGGGTCTTAAGAAAAAATTGTCCCAGCTTTTGAGTTGCATATTAGGACAAAACTTTAATTTTATCTGGAAATGTTTTACACCACAGAAAGGTTAATCACATAATTTCTCCACCGATTATGCTATTTTGACACGCTATGCCTTTTTTTTTTTTAAAAAAAAAAACTTGATTCAACGTACCGTCTTTGCTAACAAGTTGATTAAATACACTATTCGTATATAGTTTAATTTTTATTTTTTACCTCAAAAAATAGTTTTTTTTTTTTTTGTTGGAATTAGATGTAGATTGTGAATTCAACGTCTTTCCTTTAGTGTGGTTTTTAGCGGCCCTATTATTCTATGGTACGTGATTCGGTTAGCCTATTGTTGACTTCTAAACAAGTAATTATAACTTAATACAATATAAGATTATTCTAGATCCCTATGTAATATTTTAATACGTATCTTAGAAGAATTCGTCGAGAATTACTCCAGAAATTGTTTATGGGAATCTTGAATATACAACAAGACAAATTATTACCAATTGAAAAGTATGTGTTTCAATACATGACATCTCCAGTTCATATATTCAATAAAAGTATAAGATGCAACCTTCAAAATCATTGAGGATATATCAATCTCGATTGAATGAACCATGGAACGCTAATAAAATAGAGAGAGGAGAGATAAAGCGAGCGTTGTGTTATTCTCAACAACGTGTGACTTGACCATTATTACAACCAAACAAGTGGGGAGGCTAAATACCAGACGGTTTCAAGTCTCCACGTTTGCCTCGTTTGGTACAACTTCCAAAAAATTTTGGCTCAAGCTACCAAAATAAACTCTTAATATTCTCTGAAGTTAATTTGTTTAGTTTTGATATTATGCGGTCAAAATAAATATATGACGTGTGCTGACATGACGTGACAGTTATTATATAATTGGATACATGATGTGACATTATGTTATTAGATAAAATTATTTATGACGCAACATGTTAAAAAATTTTCTGTAGAAGCGTGCCACACTTAAAAAGCATGTTATCTATGATCACATTGCGACTCACATATGACATTATCGACCGTCACTAAATGCTAGCCATAACTGATGTTCACTTTATTTATTTAATTATTTTGCTTCCAATTGTAATTCGAAGTGATAATAGAGAAGATAAAATGTTATTAAGTGCAATCCCCTAATTTGCAATTCCCTGTCATCCCAACCAACAATCTGATCCCTTATTATACAATTTGATCTCTTATTAAAACAATCTGATCCCTTATTATACAATCTGATCCCTTATTATAACAATCCGATCCCTTATTATACAATCTAATCTTTTATTATAACAATCTGATCCCTTATTATACAATTTGATCTTTTATTAAAATAATCTGATCCCTTATTATACAATCTGATCCCTTATTATAACAATCTGATCCCTTATTATACAATCTGATTTTTTATTATAACAATCTGATCCCTTATTTTACAATTTGATTCACTTATTATAACAATCTAATTCCTTATTATAACAATTTAATCACTTATTACACATAATTAATCATTTATGCTTGTAAGGTGATCATTTATGCACATATAAGATGATCCTTTGTTGCGACAAACTGATCATTTACGCTTATTAGTTTATCACTTATTACAATGTCTTTAGACCGGACGGAGGAAGGGAGATAGAAGGGAGGAAGGCCGGAGGGAAGAAGGCGGAGGTCGGAGGAGACTGGAGGGTGGGCGGGAGGGAGATCGGAGAGAGAGCGGGAGGGAGGTCGGAGGGAGGAGACCGAAGGAAGGGTGGAAGGTGGAGGTCGGAGGAGACCGGGAGAGGGCGGGAGGGAGATCGGAGAGAGGGCGGGAGGGAGGTCGGAGGGAGGAGATCGGAGGAAGGGTGAAAGGTGGAGGTCGGAGGAGACCGGAAGAGGGCGGGAGGGAGGTCAGAGGGAGGAGACCGGAGGAAGGGTGGAAGACGGAGGTCGGAGGAGACCGGAGGGACGGCGGGAGGGAGGTCGGAGGGAGGAAGATCGGAGGAAGAGAGAAACGGAAGAGATCTCTTCTTAAGAAATTACGGAAGGGAAAGGGATGATACAATATTACAAATACGGAGATTGTACGAAACAATTCCCACAAAAAAGTCTTAAATTGTAGCAATAAATGGAAGTGGAGGCGGAGGGAAAATACCATTTTCTGTTTTCATTTAAAATAATAAGATAATAGGATGACGATGGTTTGGATTCCTTGGTCCAATTCTCTTCTCAAAATTTGACCAATTCGAAGGTGATTAAACCAGCAGGATATAATTTCACGTTTTCCTTTTTTATTTTTTTTTCTAAATTTACCAATTTGGGCCATTCTACGAGACCTACGATCTCGGCAGTGCCTTTCTCAGCGGCATTTTCGCAAACACGTGGTGTGCAGGATTCTAACCACCAGGCCTGATTTTCTTTTTACAGTTGTTCCGTTGAGATAAGCAATTAACGTTTCGGTTTCATATTACCGAAAGCAATTACAAAGCAAACTTTATCAAGATTAGGATGACAAGGCAAGTATAGCTTGAACAAAGCAGAATATTTTGTAACTGGGTTATTACTCTATACAAAGGTACAGTTCTTTACAAGCATACTAGGCTGCACAAATAGTATTAAGCCAATCCCGAAGTTACAATACCTCTCCCAGAAATGAAAAGCCTAGCAAGGTCACTAAAATCAAGGATGCACGAAGTATCCAAGTGCCATGCCAACAAGTGCTATGTAAACAACAAACAGAAAGGAAAACCCAACTTGGGTCCGGCCTCCAGTCTTCTTTCTTAAAGTTACCTTAAGAAAAATACAAAGGCAACATTATTGACAATAGATTCTTGATTCCAAAATGAATAGTAGAAAAATAAAATATAATTTATCACAACATTCATCCCCACAGAAATGCAAGATTTACCCATTGTAAATTTGTGTAAACAAATTTTACAACAATGTTATCAAGCTTTTTAAATAATATTCAAATCAATCATTTTAATTTTATTTTGTTCAAATCAGTTCGTAAACTATTCAGTTATGATTGATAATATTTAAGTGACATGGGTTAGAATATGTGCCATCTAATTGGGACCTACAATATTACTATTCTCCTTAGTTTAATAAAAAACATACAGATGAGCTCCAATATAATATTGTAATAACACAGGAATACCAATTTAGAAGGGACCACACTGGGAAGGCCAAGTAATGCAGGGGACTAAACTGAACAAATGTTTAAGGATATCAACAATTGAAACCAAACTCCAATGTTTTAAGGATCAAATGTCCCACTTCCCTTCCAAATTATGGGTTAATTTTCAATCCCTATCAAACAAATATAACATAATTATGTCACAAATTTCATTTTGGAATAACTGACCATATCCTTTTGTAAAGTGTCACGTTCTTGTACAGTTGCTGCGCTCTCACCTCTCAGCCGGACAATCATATTCTCAGCCTACCAATAGAAATTTGTAATGAGAAATTCGAGAATACATGCAAAAGAAGATTGTTCAATAAATTAATTGAGGGAAAAAAGCAAAGTATGCTAGGATAATAGCAATGACTTAAAAAGTCTGTATTGTATTACAAGTTCAATAATAATACTTTGGTAGCACCAGCATCATATCCTGTACCACACACTGCACAGAAGTGAACCAGCATGTACAAATATAGGATGTTAAATAGCACACTATTTTGTGGGGTTTTCTTTCTGTGCTAGTCAACATGGTATGCAAATGAATCTGCTAAGATATAACATCCCTAGTATGTGGTGCAAGAAAAACTAACCTCTTGTAATTTCGTTTCCAGGGTATTAACCTTCAATTTCAAATTACCAGCATCCTCACTGACCTGAAACTGATGATACAAAAATTCAGTACCGAAATAAAAAAAAAAACAGCCGTCCTGAAAATATAAAATGCTCACATGAGAAAATATCAAAATGCTCACATGAGAATATTGTAAATTCTCAGCTCTAACAAATCCAACTTGAGAATCCTTCACAGCTACACAAGGAGAGTCACCCAGTAAAGCATGAGATTCCTTCGGAAATACATGATTTTCCTTTGTAAAGGCAGGAGATTTCAAGGCCGAAGGAGATTCTAGTCTGTGAATGGTTTGATCATCCTTCAATGAGGGTGCTTCCTTGTTGCCAAGTTTTGGGCTGATTGGGTTTAGGGACCCATTACCATTTGAGCCACGATTAAATGAGTGCTCAGGAGAGTTTGGTGGGCTAATAAGCATCACACGCAGTTTGCTCTCTTCAATGTATCTTCCACTTTCTTTGGAGAACTGTTAACGCATGATGCAAGCACAGTTAGCAAGTGCATGGAATATGTAGTCAGGCATGATATCGCACCAAGGGTGTTAACATGTAAGCCTGATATTATTTTTAATGAAATTACTAATAACTCCCACAATTCATTACACTTACAATAAACACCCACAATTTCTGGTGTTCCTAAATTGTTTGCAAATAAAACTGGACCACAAAACAAAATTTACTAAAACCAAAAATTGGTGAACTGTATGCAACATTTTCACATTTACTTGAGTATATCTTTCTGTACCTAGTTCAATAAGGACCTAGGAAGTGTTGTGAGCTTCTTGGGTTTATGACAGTAATTATTAAATGCAGTTCCACTTGAGCATTAAATAAATCAAAATTTGGGGTGTCATTTCCAAACATCTTAGAAATTTTGTCATCTTATTCAATATGAGAAATAGGAGTCATTAGTAAACAGGATAAAATATCTGTTGTTATATTCAATAAACAAAACAAACAGGGAACTATCAAGAGGCCATGAAAATGAATCAACATTGCATAGGTGGTATTCTGCTTACAAACTCAGGTATGATATCTTCTACAGTGGTACCAAATGGTACAACTGTGACCTGGACCAGAAATTTATCTTTCAATTGCATATCAGGGGGAGCTGTCTTCTGTCCTAGCATTGTCACTGCATAAAAAGATATAATTTTAGTTTGACATATATGAAATAGCACATGGTATTAAGATCCTTATATTTATGATAAATCTTCATGCCTGTACTTCATCCTTATAAATCTTATATTTAATGCAGAAATTCAAGCCGGGCAAGCAGCATACCTGTAAAATCGCTAGAAGACATAGGTAGAATAACACCTATGTTTGGTCTAACACAATATCTCTTTGGGGATGTTGTTTTGACCTGTTTCAATATATCATAATTAATATTTAAAATAAATAAATATTATATTATTTATCATGCTGGGTTTCTTTTCTAGCCTACCCCCAACTTGTTTGGGACAAAAGGCTTACTTCTTCTTGTTGTTTTTGTATTACATTGTTTATCACAGGAAAGAGTCAGACATGGATCCAACAATATTGTACAAGGAAGAGATGTTGAACATACAATAAAGATTTGTAAATGATTTAATATTCAGACGTATTTTTATGCCGTAGCACCTTATTCTGGTCTGGCAGAATTGGTATTGTGCTGGCATTACTAACACTAACCACATTTTACAAGCTGAGAACATTCTTAAGTGTTTATCTAATGGGTACTCCTAGCTTGCCTACAAATATTATGTGTATCGTGCAGCTGAGACAGAGATAGAGAGAGAGAGAGAGAGAGAGAGAGAGAGACCTTGAAAGCCACATACTCATTTGATTTATTAACCAGATGAATTGAGCAAGAGCTTTGCTTCATCAACTCAACTGTTTAAAGGTAAAAAGAAAGAGACATGCGGTAAATTTGTCAGTGTTCTAAAGAATATTTGGGTAGCCAGAAAAAATAGCAAAACAGATTATTAAAATTCCATCCGCATGATTTGCTATTTAAACTAGGTTAATTAAGTAACACAACATCATTTTGCTATTTCTATAGTTTTACTGAGTTTGATTGAGATACTAAAATTGTAAGTACTAATTCGGACTTGACCAAATAAAAAATCTCAAAGCCCACAACAGCACTTGTGCTACAGTGCTAAAGTACCTAGTATTTATTTTCTCTCCCCATTAAGAAATCAGAGTTCAAGTAATATTATTCCACCAATTTGAAACAATGCATCACAAAAGTATCGACACGAGTCAATCCAATAAACTCCAAAATCGATGCACAGTGCATTACTCTACTAGGTACACTGTATTAGAAACGAAAATCAGATATCCAGTAACAATGGTGCATCATACAAAAACATTAAAAAGTACTAAAGATGTAAGGAGGAGTAAGTAAGTGTGGAATCTTGGCAACTTACATGGGAAATTGAGTTCTCTGGGCTCTATTTCCACCAGATCGTGCCCCATTCTAGTATCTTAGTTTCGGAGAATGTTGAAGCTATGATTCTCAGTTGTGAAATTAAACCTCAGGTTATACTTGAGTCGGATACCCATGGGCGAATTGTTTGATGGAGAGAGCAGCGATCTGCTCGAGTAGTGTGGCCATCGAGAGTGAGAGAGTGAGAGAGAGAGAGAGAGAGATTTGAGAGAAGGGAATCGGAAGAGGGTTCAGATCTGTTGTGGCCGTGGCCGTGAGAGAAGAGAGTCGGAAGAGGAAAGTGATCTCAGTGCTAAGTGGGTGGGGCTCGGCGAGGTACGAACCTTCTACTATGCAGCCTTGAGAAAGTTGCCTACGGGCTTTAAAACACAATAAACAATAATAATAATAATAATAATAATAATAATAATAATAATAATAATAATAATAATAATGGAATTTTTTTCTACATTATTAAATTTCTTTCTGGCTACTGATAGTCTTGATTCGGAAAACATTGCTTTAAACATTATGATCTAATGCTTATTATTTTTTTTTAAGATAAATTGGGGTCAAGCTTTCCCACTTATTTTTAAATTAAATGTCTATGAAAGATCCCAGCCGGTTTCGAACCTGCGACCTTTCACTCACGGTGCATTGCTCTTTGTCACTAGACCAATAATGCTTATTTTTTTATTATTCATTTTATGTTAATTAAAAAGGATTATGTATTAATTTAGTCTAAATTAATCAAAATTGACATAATTGTTTTTAAAATATAGATACATACAGCAGAAAAATGCAAGGATCGCTAGGTTATGTGCAGAAAGCCAGAAAGATGCTGGTATATCAAAAAATACTATAACGCAGGGTATATTATCTACAGTGCTTCTGATGATGTAAGTGTGACTTTGGGTTGTGTGGGTGGACTTTGCTTTAGATTGGGCCGGCCTTTTTTTTAAAAAAAAAACAACTTTGTTTTCCTCAGCTGTATGTCTTCGATTGTTTCGCTGTGTAAGACGTGGTTGATCTATGCCGTACACCTGTTTCGTCCCTGTTTGTCGTTTTGATCGCTTACTTCGCTATCTCTGCATCAGTCTTTCTTCGATCTCTCCGCGCAGATACTTCGCTAGAAACATACCCTAGATGCATTCCAAGCGCCATCCCTTTCTCCCATTCTTCCTCCTCCTCTCATTCATCTCCTTCGCTGCTATCTTCCTCTACTCCTGTCATTACAGCTCCCCCCTCCCACCCTCACTCTCAAACCCCAATTCAAGCGCAAATCAATTGAGGAGACCAACAATCCGAATGCCCTCCTTTCCGTCAATGCTGAGAGCGCCGCTGCTCCAACAACCCCCTCCCCCCCCCCCCCCCGCCCGCGTTTCACACGTATCTCCTGCCGCCTCCTCTGCCAATCTCCCGACGCTCCGCCTTCTTGGATATACTCTGCCGCATCTATCGATTTGATGTAGAGAAAAGCTATATCACTTACCAACACTAATTCTTCTTCTTAAATTCATTAGTCTGACCACCATTTCTGATCTCAAATCAATCCCCATCTAATGTGGTTGCGGAGGGCAGAGATGGGCCATAAGAAAAAGGGGCGCAGTTCATCATTAAAGAATCTCAAATTGACTGTCACGAGGTATCTCCATGTAATTGTAAGCAGCATCTTTAGCCCTTTACCACTATCACAGTAAATTGAATTTGGGTAATTATTTTCTTACATCCTAATAGTTGTTGAATCGTGCAGTTGAGTTATTCGACTTGACTAGGCTGAATTGTGCATGAATAATATCATTATCAGGGTTAGCGATCCTCACTAATTCAACTTAACTAGGGTGATTTATGTTGCAAATATAGATGTTGATGTGCTTTCTTATAAAATTTTGTTTGATAGTGTAGTTGCAATTTAAAATTCATGTAGATGATTCTGTAGATTTTAAATATTTAGGCCTTGCCAGCAAATTTACTCAAACCTTTTTAATTTTGGCATCTTTTGTCAGCTATTAGGTACCATTTTTCACATTACAGTCTGCACTGATTTTGCGTTCGCAAGACAGTGTGGGTATGGAGATTTTGTTGTCTTGCGTTTAAGGGTTTTATTATTCAAATTTGTTTTGTGTTTTACAATGGTCCTCTTTTCATAGGAAGAAGACATGTAAAATTAATAATCCCTTAATTTTATTTTTATGTCCCTACTATCTTAAGATTGCTGAGAAGGATAAGCACTTATATTTTTTCTTTGAGAATCTTGATGTTGTCTATTGATTGTTTGTTTTTCTTATAGATTTTCAAGCAATGCACAGCTAATGCTTCAAAAGATGGTACTCCACAATCTCTCTCTGTCAATTTAAATGATTGAGCAACATACAAATTTTATCTAAACGATATGTGAACATCAACTGTATCGACTCAGTCCGCAACTAATGGACTAAAACTAATGAAATTTTTTCAGTGTTTACAGATTTATAGTTTCTAGAAACATATTTTAGAATATTTCTAATTTGTCAATATGTTTTGATTTTGCTTACTCTTTTTATGTTTCTTTTTAACTTCTAAATTAAAAACTGGTGCCTGAACTGATTCATCGATTTTCTTGCATAAATATTTTTCCAGATATGCTCTTCATTTACTGGCATATAGAAATGTCCACTATGGTATAAGGGCATATTTGGAATTTAATAAATATATTTGTCTGAATTGCTATTTATCAGATATAAAATATTATTGTCGGCTTGATCAAAGCTTGGTCTAAAAAAAATCACCTAAAAAACATGAATTGATTAAGGTGTGATCATAACTGAATTCTTTATTCCTAGATACCAGTTAGCTTAAATGGACGTGTACTGATCTGGAGTCCTCTGCTGATCTCCCTTTTGTCTCTCTCTCTCCTTGGATTTGAAATATCAATAGAGCTAGCAAATAAAATTTCATCTTAATTTCTCATTTTGTAGGCTTTTTAAGGATTATCTTCTTCTTCTTTTATCCAACCAAATGGTTGGTGGTCTTTTCCAATTTATGGGTGCATTAGCAAGAATCGTGGTTGTTGCAAACACCTCAAGATCATTTGCCTTATTAATAATTCTGGTTCTGGATGGATTTCTTCTTACAAGAGGTACAACTCAGTTGTCTTTTCTATTGATCGAGTACCATCATACTCATAGTACATAAGGTTACAAAAATTTTGTTTTATAGATAGTATCAAGAAATGGTGGATATGGGGCTACTGGATGTCTCCGCTAATGTATGTGCAAAATACTATATCTGTGAACGAATTTATCGGACACAGCTGGGACAAGGTAAAGACATCACACTTCAGTTAAATATGTAGGTAGTTTAAGTTCAACTTTTTGCTGGTACTCATAGCTACAGGTCCTTGCTGAAATAGTATAAGTATGATATTTATAAAATCCAGAGGCAAGGCAAAATAATCCAACATAATAAAAAAAGATTAAAAAAAAGTAATGAACAAAGACCGATTTGATTAACAACTACAACTTGAGAGCACATTTAGGAACAGAATATATTCGGCATTTGAAAAATCACCTAAATATTACTAACTCATTGTAGTTGTCACTTGTCAGTTGAAAAATATGTACCAGTCAGAACTGTCAGCAGGGAGGGACCTAAGGATGTGCACAATTTGGCGAATCAAGCCAGAAGAAGAGGTGTTTGCTGGCACGGCTTCCCCACTGCGCAACATCTTGCTAGAATGAAGGTTGCCATGTAGCTGGACAGTGCCTTTTTCAAGAGGGGCTGATAGATTATGCGGGCTATTAGAGGGATCACCGTAAGAGGATGGTTACAGGTAGTTTTTTCTCCCTTTTATTTTGTATTTTTGTTAGTAGTTTCTACTTAGTTCTTAGGGGTATTTTGGGTATTCGGTTGGTAATCAAGGGAAAAGCTTACTCTTTTTTTTTTCGGTTTCGACTTTATCCTCTTAAGTTATGGACTTTGTACCTGTTTTTCTTTTTTTAATTAACTTTGCACCTAAGTGCTTCATAAAAAAAAAAAACAGCATTAATGGTGGAGTTAGTACATTATTCTTATATATATGTTCGATTTTTATTGCTAGAAGTACCTCCTTAATGTATGTTGTGAGATTGGACAATTTTACTTGCAATTACTAATCCTTTCCTGTAAATTGTGACTTTACTTTCACGTTTGTTTAACAAGAACTGCTATATATGATGACTTTTCTTTTGTGTCAATTTTATCACTACTTGATACTGGGTTTACACAATTCATTTTAGAAAGTCAATCATTTGAGTAAAGTATTGTTATGGATTTTATTTTACAGAGATAATGCACAAATAAAAGAAAAAAAATAAGATATATCACCAATCTTTATATTTATCAACTATATATATTATATCACCAATTTATTAACAACCAATAAATAAAGAAATAGATCACGCAACGCGCGAGCGCCCACTAATTACGACTTTCATGGACACAATAGTTCCTTACTCTAATTACGACTTTCAATTACCTGACCTTTATTGTATAACTGGAAGAACAATGCCTCACGCGCGAAGCGCGTATGAAAAGCTAGTTTGTATCATGGGTATTGGGTAATTTTGGAATTTGTCTTCTAATGATTGCGAATATGATTTGCTGGATGTCTCATTGTTTCTCATAAATCATAATTGTTATATACAATCGTGGAATGTTATATAAGTTAATTTGATAATCCAATACAAACATTTAAATGATTTTGTTTATTAAGAAATATTTATTTTCATCAAATTATTGTTTTCTTTGTTTATTTATTTTTTATTGTAATATAACAATATTTTACCAAATAATATATACCTACACATTGGATGGGCATGATACAAATGATAAATTAACAGCGATTCATTTTTTTAATCACTTTAATTAACTTCCTATTGGAAATACCATACTAAGCAATAAATTTTATATGTATATTTTCAAATTTTTTAAAAAAAATTATATATGTATAGACATCTCATGAAAAGATTGACGAACCTCTCATGCAGTTGATTATATATGTTTTTTTTTTTTTTTTTACCAACTTATCATTCAGTTGTGATATATCACCAGAGTGTAATCTTGTTTAGACTTTAGACAATGTAATATCACAAGTGCATATGGAAATCCCACCTTTGTTCCTTTTTTTTCATCATTTTTCATTCAAATCCTATTTAGAATACAAAAAAGAGAACCAAAGTAGATTAATAAAAGGAAAATACAAAACCAAGCTGAAAACCTCTTCAACTTAAATTCTTACATACATAAACACCATTTTTTATTACAAGACACACCGATGTCACTAAAATTGTCACATGACAAAGATCAAAGCTTTCAATAAGCTGACACGTCAGGAAAATGCAACGCAATTTTTCATGAAAGGGAGCTGCAGTAACTCCTTTTGCACTTAGGTTCATTTCAAGAGAAGTGTGGTCTCAGCGATCATGGAAGTGACAACATAAGGATCCATGTTGGAAGCGGGCCTCCTGTCTTCGAAATAACCTGAAATTTAGAAGGAACATGAAACAATTATTTCAAATTTACATAAATTTCAGATTTAAGAAAAACTATTTGAGAAGTGAGAATTTCAAGATTTAGTTAGATCCTTTTTCTTTCAAATTATCAGATTGTTGAAATCCTTGCTCTCAAAAAAGATAACTCTACGCTTATTCCAAGTACACGTTAGTAATGTACCAAATTAAGGTACAAAAAAGAAATAACGAAATATACCTTTTCCTTCCTTCTCAGTGTCACGACCAACCCTAATGGAAGCACCACGGTTTGCAACACCCTGGAAAGAAAAAAATATATATACATATATAGATTACCAAACTTGCCATCAGAATAAATCTAATTAATTACAAGCAAAACAAAGCAGGTGCAATGAGGCAATCGGCACTTTGTGATCATACCTAAGACAAACCTATTTAATAGTATGTTGCAATTGAAAACTTTGTGATTTCTGAAAATTTTCAAATGAATAAAACAATACAAGTTCCAAAAAGCAGAATGAAATAGACTAGCAACAGTAAATTTCATGTGTCCAATTGTGCCTGAACAATGCTAAACTGCTAAGATCAACTATACATACCCATTTGAAGGTGTTGATGTCGGCAGTCTCGTGGCGACCGGTGAGACGACGCTCATTGCCTTCACCATAGGCAGCGATGTGCTCCTTGTGCCTCAGTCCAAGTTTCTCTATGGCCTTCTTTATCACCTCGTATCCTCCTTCCTCCCTCATTGATTTTGTGCTGTAATTTTATTTGAAGGAAATTATACGTATATTAGTCCAAGACAACAAAAAATAGAATGAAAAAGGAAAAAAATAACTGACTTTTATAGAACCAGTGTCAGCTATATATTGTGTAGTTCTGGCATACTCAAAACATGCCAAATAGTATATATTTCATTATTTTGTTATTTTCTTCATCTTACCTGTAGTTGGTATGAGCACCAGCGCCATTCCAGTCACCCTACAAATGGAAAGTAGTAAAATAAAATTAGATCTCATAAAGAAGCTGAAAGTGAAGAGATAATTCTGGAGTATGTATTGTATTGAAAGTATAAGATGAATTCAAATCTTACCATGATCGGCTTTGGGTCGAATGAGAGCACCACCCCAGCTTTCTCAGTGATCCTCTGGTATTTGTCAGAAAATTTTTACAGGTTAGAAATTTGCAAGAATGTATACGTTGTTGGAAATTACTTATAAAATTTGAAGCCCTGTTCTTAACATTCCCCTTATAAACATATTAATAAATACAGTGAAGAAAAATAAATCATCCAATTTTGAATTTACATCATCAAAGTTTACTAAACGGTCCTTCAAACAGAGGACTTAGTTTTCAATTTTCAGACGTACGCCTAACATTTGCAAGGATAACACTTCTATAAATAGTTTAATGACCTTCTATTATATTAACAAAAAAAAACTAGAAATAGAAAAAAAAATTATATGCGCCTTGAATTTACCTCAAGAATGTAGCGGGAAACCCACAATTGGTCACCGGCGGCAATTCCGACTGATGGGCCGACTTGAAATTCCCACTGCACAAAAATGGAAAAAAAAATATTAAAATCGTTATTTTTTAATACATAAAAAATAATAGAAGAAGGTATATAGATTTTTTAGAAAAATATGCACCTGGCCAGGCATAACTTCACCGTTGATGCCACTGATGTTGATGCCAGCATAAAGGCACGCCTTGTAGTGTGCATCAACTATGTCACGACCGAAGGCCTTATCGGCACCAGCTGCACAGTAGTATGGTCCCTATCGTGCCAAAAAAAAAAAAAGGTGAACAAAAAGTTGAAAACATGACATTACAACATGACACCACAATTTATACCTATATATATACTGCAATAATTTTCATGGTCGTCTTGGTTCAATACTTTAATTAAAGAAAAGAATAATATATCAATCTCATAGCGTCTGAGTGACAAGACTACATGTCATGGCAAGTTGTTGTTGGACATCCAATGGAAAACCAATATTAATATATCACTTTAATTGTCCTCGCTGTGACCACTAATTAAACCTCTGCTTTCTTTATTTCTTCTGTTTTAGTCATCCCTTTAGACGCGTAGCAACAATTTTCAACAAGATTCTTTATTCCTATTTATGTTGGATCATATGCGCGAATATATACTTGTGTACTTGCCATCAGTTGCATAAAGAGCGATTGCTTCAATTGGATATTTTTTAAAGTAGGAAGAAACAGAAGCTAATTTAAAATTTTTCTCTGATTACCTGTGGGCCAGGGAATCCTCCAACAGGCCAGCCAAGGGGCCAGTTAACATCCTTTTGAAGGAGAGTGTACTCTTGCTCAATTCCATACCTATTTCCCAAAATGAAAGTTATATCTTTAACAAGGAACTCCACACAAATCACTAGTATTCCAAAAGAGAAGATTGTAACAAACACTTTTTTTTTAGAATGTTTCAAAAATTTATGACAAATATAGTACCATGGTTCCTCAGCTGCCACTTCAGGGTTGCTGAAAATTTTGGCTGCGTTGTACCTCTTGTTAGTCGGAATGGGCTCGCCTTGTGGTGTATAGCAATCGCACATAACCTAAGGATTGAACAAATTAAAAAGAAAAATGAATAATTGAATTGTTCAGAAGTATATCATGCATTCATGCATGAAAACAAGAAAAGTCAAACCCTTTTTCTCTTTGGTGTAATAGTTCTTAAACACGCAAAGTTTTCTTGTGTGTGCACAAGTAGAAACTTGGAAATTAACCATGAAAATAATATACGTTTTTCATATAAGAGTACTTTTATTTTGGTAGTTGTGCTTGGACAGACACAAAGAAAATGGGAACTTAAATTGCTCATCATACGGCCAGAGTGAAAGAATATTGAGATCGAAACAATTCGGAAAAATAAATAGAACTTACAAGGATATTGTTGCCTCCCCTAAATGGATCCTTGAAAATGGCTTGAGGGCTTCAAAATTAAAGGGATGAATAAAACATCAATTAAGAAAAGCTCAGGAAAGAAATTAAAATCAGATACTTGAAAAAAATAACCTTTGACAAAGAATAGTAGAAGTTTCTTACTATAGGATAACTTCACTATCCTCTCCTGGGGCTTGACCGGTACTGGAGCCATCGTAATTCCACTTTGGAAGCTCACTCGGGCAGCTGACAGGCTTTGAAATTGTCTGCTCACAAAAAAGAACAGGTTCACTTATTACATTTTTATATTTGTCTTTTGGAATAGTAGTGAAAAAATAGCCAAATGCAAGGTTTTTTAAGCTTTTTTTTTTTTCCCTTCTTTGTATTGTTTCCTTTGTTTTGATTTTTGAATACTTACCCTTGCTTTGCTCCTCATGTCCATGCCAGATCCACCAATCCTGTTCACCAATAGATAACATAAAAATGTTCAATATTGAGCAAACATATAAATTATAAATTAAAGATATCAATAATCTTTGAATAAAATGGCAGAATGCCTAAGGCATGACCAAACAACATTTGGAACGCATTTCAACTAATGAGAAAAAGGAGCGAACTGAAGCAAACTAATTTCAATCTTTTCAAAATGATATGGATTAAAGACAACACTTTTGATAAACAGGAAGAGAAATAGAGGAGACACAGAGAATCGACAAAAGTTCATACCATATGTATTCAGCAATGATTTTCTCAGTATGGTCAGAGAGGTTAAGGTTTAGAAGATCGTTTAGCAATGCCATGGCTTGAAACGAGAGAGAAACTGACTGTTAATTAGAGCTTTCTAATGGGGAAAGAAAGAAATTAGAACAAGGGATGAGGAGAAAACAGGGGAATAGTGGAACCCAATTTATAGTACGGAGTTGTATCGGATTGGTGAGAAGAGGGGCAAAATTGGAATATAAGTTTCAGGATACGCCGTTTGGCCCGTTTGGGGAAATTTGTATTTAAATTATTTAGAAGCTTCCGTAAAAATTAGAATTACATATAACATATGTCACAATTGCACTTAAAAGATGCGTCTTGGAACTGAGAGTTTCCCTTTTAAAACAATTTAAAATTCAGTGTAAAACACAGTAACTCATTTGCAAGACCTGATTTTGAATCCTGTTAATTTCGATATCTCATATAATTTATTATTTTTTGGGTAAATGTAAATATTCATAAAAGATTCTTATTTCAATTAAAATTTTCAGTTGGCACGAACAAATATTTCTCTCCAATTCTGACCGGATCAACACGTCCAGTTATATCAAAGACGTCTTCTCTGTGCGCAGTTTTAAGGCCATAATGATACTTCTTGGACAGAAATTTTCAAAAAATAAAATATACTATTTTCATCATTTTTTTTTTAAAATGAATCCTAGGGGCAAGAATATTGTTTGTATTATAGAGAGGAGAAAATAATTCTTGGTTCTGATGTTAGTTTGAATACTTCTCTTTTCAATACTTTTAGCATGTTGATTTTTTTAGATTTCCCAATATTTTAAGGGCACAGAGTAGCAAAGTAATTTAATTTATATCTTTATTGTAATGGAAGAAAACGATTAGTGAAATTTGTATTCCCTTTTCCCAAAATTGTCTACTACAAAAGGTAATATAGCAAATAGCCGTACTAAATAAATTCAATGTACCAGGAAACCTGCTTGTGGTACAAAATTTTCTGAGGATTGCATTTTTTTTTTTCTAAGAAATTATGAGCTTTATCTATTTATCTTGGGGTTTGAAATTGACTAAATGAATAACAAAGAGAAATTACCCAAACAAAAATTTGAATTACTTAAGATCGACACTCCATTAAAATCACATTCAATCTTTGACTTTGCGCATTAACGTACTTAATGATAATTAAACTATCATCAATTTGCGACACCCGATGTGCGTGCATTATTTCGTCAATTTATTTTATTGAAGTATACTGTACCTTTAATTTTAATACATGGATATATTTGACTTTTTGCATCATGGATTCCTTTTGATGGGTAAAATAAAAGCTAATATGAGTTTAACATCATCGAGGAGTTTGTAAATTATCCTGGAAATGATTTGCTAGATCCTAAACAAGGAATTCAAACTGTCAACCTCTATCTACTTGATGAGTGAAATGTTTATATTATAATATTTTAAAACTTTTGAATTTATTTTGTGCGACATGATCAAAAGTTCGAAAATGTAATATATATATAGTATATTTATTTTTCAATTTTTTTTTACAGTTTAGTCTTCTACAGATAAACTTAGAAAATTAGATCTGACATTTGAGCGTCACAAAGGTCAAGCTCAACAGCTCAATTTTTATATTTCAAACTAATTTGATAATTTCCCTAGATTAAACTCGCACAAAAGTTTGTGTGCTTAAGCTCATAATCACTTTCAAAAAAATATATAATTTTTTATTAATTATATATTATTATAATACAATCAGTATCTAAAAACAAAGTTCCCACATATAGGTGGCACAAGATAATCGCAATATGCTTAAACATGTACCCATAAAAATTAATACAATGTAAAGTCTGCAAAAAATAACTATATAATGTGTATGATATACATATGGTATAGAATCGATATCATATTTTAATTGTTAATTGTTATTTTTTAAATTATTTTAGTTAATTCTGGAAATTTTAACTTAATCTATCACTAAAATTTAATCACACCGTTAGTTTATAATTTGTAATTTTTGGTGCTTATGAGATCGAGGCACAACTAGAGCTCCAACATCCTACATTATCCCGGAAATCAAAGCGTGTCATGAGAGGCTAATAGCAAAGGGTTCCAGGAATCGATATTTCAGGGGAATCCCTCTGACGCGGTGTAGGTTCGCTGGTGCAATTGAAAGATTCTCGCCAACAAAGGGGCAACTGTGGGCGCTCCTTATCAGAATCTATTAATCCAGGAACTCTGTGTTCAGTTCTCTTTATATATTTTTTTTCTTTTTTTTTTTTGGGTGAACTTTGCACATCTAAGATCTAACTATATAATAAGTTACACATGCATAGCCAAGTCTAGAACCTAAAATATTTTTTTTAGTCCTCCAACCTGTCGAGTTGTATGGATATATGTGGTCTGAAGTGTTTCAACTGACCAGTCTTAATAATTTCGCGATTTCAACATAAGTGCTTACATAATGGTACATGAACTTTTTATATGAGTAATATAATATATATTTATCAAGCTACACTGTCCATTAGAATTGTTTTCTAAGCCTACCAATGCTATAGCCAAACCAAGGTAAAAAAATTGTTGTGCAATCAAATTAAGGTTGTTACGTAATCGGAAAGATATTGAATATATTTTCCTCGGCTATATGGGAGTATTAGCGATAATTTAAATTATGCATCTAACATCTTATAATGCATGACACGTCATATCATGAGATTTTTGGGAGTAAATATGAAGTTACGCTTAGACAATATTTATTATTTACATTAGATATTTGGAAAACCAGCATTGATTGGTGGATTTCTAGTTCTTTGCTTGAGAAGAATTTCCTTGGTTGTAATCCAATTGTAAAGTCCACTAGAGATTCACTATCAAGAAAGATGCATTAACTATATTATTTTAAAAAGATTTAACTCTTGAATGAAAATGATATGTACAATTTCTCAAGGGAGTTAATATAAAAAAAACGACATAAAAGAGACAAATGCAGCTGTTGTTGGTGCCGGTTAGACCCCGAAAAAATTATAACTAACCTTAATTAATTAAGAAATTTTAAAATAATCTTAATTAAGAAATTCCGATACAAGCTAGTATCGGAATCTCAGATTCCGATACTAGAATACGCTGATTTTTAATGTATTTAATAAACTTTTATTATTATTTTATACACTTTTCCGTTATTTATAGTTAGTATCGGAATCTAGAATTCCGATACTAACTAAAATTTCTCATAATCATATAAATTCATATAATTTTGAATTCATATAATATTTAATAAAGTATATATTACTTATATGATATTATTTTAACCATTGTAGGATATATATTATATGATATTACTTAGTATTACTTAGTATCGGAATCTAGAATTTTATACACTTTAAAATTGCATTAGAAAATTCGTTTTGTTCTTATATTTCATAGATTTTTATTGTTTGCACTAAAAATAGTGGTTTAATTATATTTTTATGTATCCTTCATGGTATAGAGAAAAATATAATGGAATAAATATATCATCATATATAATAATTAGTCAATGTTAATTATAAAGAAAGCTCAATGCGTGAATAAAAAAAGTAATGACTAAAAAGTGAAAATGCATTACGTGCTAAAAATTATGTTAGTTTGACCCTCTTTTTCAAATCACAATGTTAGTTTGTAAAATTAATGTTTGTCCATATCAACTAAATTATACATTAAAATTTCATTGTAAACTAAATTTGGATTTGATAATTAACTAAATTGGGTTTGATACATAGAATGCATTAGTTAACTAAATTTTTTGTTTAGATATGTATAAAAAATTGTGGTTTAATATATTAACCACATGATGTACAAAAATACATATGTATCATAATACACCATAGCAATTTTCATTATATTTTATTAGATCAAGTGCAATATAGATTAATGATTAGGTCCTTTTCGGTGCAAATTTAGTCCTTTGCGCTTATTTGTTAGAAATAATTTTATTTACTTTTACGAGTTAGGTGAAATGACGTTATTAGAGTGCCTTGTTTACATGTCGTTATTTTTTTTGAATTTTTTGTAAGTACAAAACTAAAGAAATGAAAAGTAGGAAATCTAAAAATCACAATATAGGAGATATAAATATCAGAACAATGTCACAATGTCATAAAAATCACTGTAAGTACAAAACTAATTCCGTCCATCACGACGGTAATGCCCTTGAGCTGGGGAATAATCAATATATGCACCTGGGGGGCGTCGAGGCTGTCGGCCGCGAGCAAGTCCTGGTGGTGGTGGAGGCACAGGAACTGGAGTGGGATAACGAGGCGGTCTACTAGACGATGCCCCAGGATGACCAGCTTGGGGACTATAGGCCTCACCGAATACAGGAAACGGAGTCTGAGACTGAGACTGAGACTGGGTGAACGGTGACAACGGGTCATCTAAAGGAATACCGTATGTCTGGAAAAATGCATCAGCCTGACTAAGGGGCTGGCTCCCCATGTGTGCACGAGGCTCCGAGTACATCTCTGCATACTGCGTCTGCTGCATACTATAACCCCCTCCAAACTGCGTCTGAGTCTGGTACTGAGGATAAGGAGTCTGCTGGGTGGGGTACTCAGCCGGAGGTGGAGGTGGAGGTGGAGGCTGTGGCTCAGTAGTATGAGGCTCAGATGTGGGAGGCACAGATGCCTGGGAATGAGAGCTTCTGCTCTGAGTGATCGGCTGGGTAGGGCGCGAAACATCGAAAAATGAATCGAAGTCATGCAAACTGAAATCACGCTGTTACACATAAAAGAAACAATAATGTTATAAATTGAGTTTGCAAAAGAAGAACATAATAATATTAGATTAAGTTTGTGATATACCTGCATGAACTGATGTTCCTCCCAACCGGGCTCCGGAAGCTCCTCCTCGTCAGACGTATCAGGTATAGAGTCGATGTTCGTCGGAAGACCCTTCGACTCCAACACTTAGGTATCCGATGAGGCTCGCCGATGATATCCAATGTCGTGCTGCAACTAGTAAGCAACGTCTTCCCAACACGTCTGAATCCCTTCTTCACCGCCCATGCACATCCTCGAAGCACGTCTCTCAACGTATGTTTAACCTGTTTAACCAATGTTAGTCATCAAATTATATTTAAAATCCGTTATTTTGAATGGTTATGACATAGAAATTAACTCACCAAAGCCAAGTGTGCAGGACTGTCGCGAAGGCACGACATATCGGCAACCGGAGCTGTCTCTATCTCCTCCGGAATCTGTACGACATGCGCACCCCCATGTACCCTCAGCCACTGTAGGTACGTGGCCTCGATAGCAGCGCTCCACGGCCGGTCCTCCATGACTCTAGCACGAGCCATGTCACCCCACATGCCCACCTCAATCTCGAACAGCTGACGCCAGTCTCTGCCTCGATAGGTGACCCCCATGTATGCCATCAGCTGCGACATCCTCCACCAAGCTTGTTTTATTTATTTTACATGAGTTATAACAAAATGATATTATGAGAATTAGAAAATATATGAAGTAAAAATTTTATTGTACCTCAGGTCGAGGTGGCGGCACTGTCTGGTATAGCATGAACTAGTGCATGACACGATCGGCGTAGTGCCACATCACCATCCAGTTGTGAATGCACGGAATACGGACAATGAACAAGCTCGGATCAACCTGAGCATAAATGTATGAAATTAGTATGTATCAGATTGAAGAAGTAAGAAGCATAATGATATTTATTTCGAACCTGAGCATAAGGAGGCATGCGGGCCCTCATGTGATCGTAAGGCCTCCAGACGACGTGCTCGGGTCTGATCTTCATGAGAATGTCTCGAGCATAATCCATTCTCGATCTAGACGGGCCTTTCAACTTCTTCGATTTGGCGCGTGTAGTCCATCTCCTACAATATTTGAACATTTATGTTTAGTTATCTTATTTTTAAACAAAAAAAATATATCATCCTATACGAATTATCCTGCAATATTTGAATATTTATGCAATACTTTTAAAATATTAATTTCAAATAGAATGAACATACCTCCCGTAAGGTGGACAGGTATCAATAGACGGTAGACCCCAACCGGCAAAATCGTCAGTGATCGTCGGCCGACACAATGTCAATCTGGCATACGACCACACCTGCAAGAGCAGCCACAGAGTCCTGATGTTGATACTGTTATTTATTGCTGCAGTGTCCAAGCCTCGGTATAGCGCAGCAAGTGTGCCCGCACCCCAATTGTATTTTTCCTGAGAGGGAGTAGTACGAAGATTCTACAAATATTTACAAATTTCATTTATGTCAATGAGTCAATTATGGAAAAAAAATGTACAAAATATAATTATTAACGAAACTCGTAAAGATTTTATAAAAACTACTAACCCGCAAAAGATCAAGGTAAAAAGCCGGAATGGATTCCCCCATGGCATCCGGAAATAACGAGCAACCGATAAGCTCTAGCACGAAGGCCCGTGTGTACCTGTCAATCTGGTCCTGATCGTCTGGGATGATGTCAACATCCTTCCACATCTTCCGCAGCTTCGTAAACCTAACTGCATGTTTTCTCCTGCATTTCAATTTTATTGTTAAAACTAAACATTAAGTTTAAAAAAAAAAAATACACATTAAGTTTTATAATTTTTTTACTTTGTATTTTTTTCTCGGAAGCACTTTTCCACTTCCTCATGCGATGTATCCCGCGGCAATGCATATGTCGCAAGAAGCTCGAGGTTATCAAAATCAGCACGACCCGTCACGACTCGGCCAGCCGTCGGTAAACCATATAAAAATGTCACATCCTGCATGATAGTTCAAATACTATTATTATACATATAAATCATAACACAATTAAGATTAAATTTACTTATAGAATGTCACGTACCTCTAGAGTGACAGACTGACAGTCATCTCGCCAACATGCGGAAAGTGAAAGGTGTGTGTCTCCGGCCTCCAGAACAAGGCCAAACCCTTCACAAGCGTACGATCCACTGGCATATGACCAAGCTGAATGAAGTGGATCAACCCAAGTGTCATCAGATGCTGGTCCACCTCAGCAGTCCTAGCCATCATCGGCTTGTGCGCCACTGGTTCCCAATTCTTTATAGGTAAAAAAAAAATTAGAAACTATATTTGTGTGAAGTTGATTTCGAAATAATAATGAAAAAAAATAAAATTACATACATCAGTGCCATGAAGCTGGGCTTGTTGCAAATGCAACAGACGATCATCACCAGCAGGAGGAGGAGGAGGAGGGGAAGAAGAAGGGCCGGCTGAGGTAGAAGCGCCAGCATCAGCAACAATAAAAGAAACGACATCCGTCGTCTCAGGCTTGTCCGAAGTAGAAGCCCGATGATCGGTCTGTAGCCTGGTAGATCTACGTGATGTCTCAGGTGTTCTTCTTCTCGGTGGCATTTTCACTTAATAAAAAAAAAATCAATGTCAGAAATCTAACAAAATTTCGGCAGCATCTCCCCTGTACCGGGAGGGTTTCCGAAAATTTCTTAACCCAAATCCCCCCTAAATAAACCCAGTTCAAACCAAGCAATCATATCACAATCGACAATCATATTAAATATTCAAAATCATAAACTATTAAATATTCTAAATTACATACATTAACTATGCAAAATAAATAAATTAATGAATAAAAAATACTCACCTCGATCGACAACTGCTATGAAATGTGAATCTTGAATCTTGTTTGAAATTTTCTGTACATTTAAAAAAATAATATCAACCTAAACGAATTATCCAATTTTTCTAATATTAACCTAATTTATTATACAATTTTCTAATATTATATCATGTAAAAAAATAAAAAATTATATTATTATTATACATAACATATAAAATAATTTTTTCTGATTTTTTGAAAATTTTTCAATATTTTTTCTATTTTTTGTAATATTAACCTAATTTTTTATGCTATTTTCTATTATTATATCATGTAAAAAATTGTTAAATTTGCTAAAATATATTTAGCCTAATTAATAGAATTTAATCTGATTTTTTTTATAATTTTTTTTGAATTTTTTTAAATAGTTTTCCTATTTTTTCAATTATTAACCTAATATAACTAATTAAAATAAATAAATTAATTAAAAAATAAAAAATAAAAAAACCATACCTGGTTTTGCTCTTCGGAGCGGAGAGAAGAAAATGAGACGCGGAGAGAGAAGGAGAGGGCGCTCGCGCTTATATAATATGCCTCATTCTAGTATCGGTATCGGAATTTCAGAATCTGAGATTCCGATACTACGAAGTCATTTTTAAATTTTTGATTAAATTAAAATTATTTTAAAATTTCTTAATTAATTAAGGTTAGTTATAATTTTTTCGGGTTAGACCTTGCTAGATTCAAATTAAGAAGACAACACTAATTTAGATTAAGATTTATTTTTTTATTTTTTTATTTTTGTTTCCGACTCTTGTCTTATCTTGCATTGACCTTTGGATCCTTGAAGGGGCTTCACTTATTATAAATTTATATTATTGATGTCTTGTTAAAATAAAAAACCCAAAATTAACAATTCTGCGTAATCACGTAGCAAGATGGACAGACCAAAGTTTTGAAATCCATACGATTTCTATTCCCCGCATTGGGTTGAAATCGATTGCTTTTGCTACGAGTACCCACAAGATTCTTGCAAGTGATAGATTTCAGAAGGCAGCGTATCTATTTTGTAAAGTAGCTGAATTTCATTTTTAATAAATCTCCAAAATTTTGTATTGGTTTTGCTTAAAATTTAATAAGGGGCACTAGAAAGTCAGAGATCATGAGCTATTAGTACATTATCAAGCTATTAAAATATATCAAACATGAATCTCAAAAAAAAAAAGGACTATGCCAAATATGAATAAATAGGTATATTTTGCAAACTTTGTATAGCATGATCAATATATCATGCTATTTAGACTTTCATAATTATTTATTATTGAAGAAAACCTTACAAGCTCTACTTCATATATATTCATGTTTGTAGAGATTTGAATCCGTCACATCTTAGAAATTAACTTATGCTAACTTATTAGCAAGTACTTTTCTCATGCTTGTATTGGGTAGTGTTCTGTAAATGAGGAATTTTATATAGATTTTCGAAGATACTTTTTTTCTCAAAAGGAAATTAATCGGCTTTGGTTAATTATGCCATATACTCATACCACTACCCCAATGGTAGGAATGTAGCTAGGATTTCAATTGAATAAACTATAACATTAGTTGTACAAAGAGAAAAATGAATTATACTACCTATAATATTAGACTGTCAATTGCATAAATTAAATGTTAGGAATATAAAAAAAAATTTTGCTTAAAAACAATATAAAATCGAATAATTTCCACCGCCTACAATGATAGGCTGTCAACTGAGTAAATTAAAAAAATGTTAACAGTACAAAATAAAAAATCAACGTCTTTTGAAACAATTCAGTTTATGTTTTGGGGTTAACAGAGTCAATATGATCAAAATTAGAATAGACGATCATTTAATTTTTATACTTTTATTCCTTTAACATTATATTCTACTGCTTGGTAAGTAACCGAACTTTGCGATAACACGTTTTTAATATCCTTTGGCATGTTGAGGTTACTATTTGGGGGCAGGACACAATTATCTGTAAACAAAGAACAAATCTGTGATGATTTGATTGATTTGCGGCTTCGTTTACCTTGTCCTTCAAAAACACAAAGAGATATACCAGTGATTTCAAATTCTTCCTTGGGAGGTGATTGAGGCGTTCAAAGGTTCAAGTTGGATCTTATGTATATTAAGATATATAAAAAGCTGAAAGAGACTTTGTGTGGGGCAAGTAATTATAGAGCTGACATAGTTCTTGAAAGTTATTAATTTTTTTTTGTTTTATTTAATGTTTATTACATATATATGTGGCTCTATGCACCTAATCTAATATGCTTACCTCACTTCACTTATCTGCTGATACTGAAAATTTGCAAAAATATGGATATACTAAGTGCATGGAAATAGTACTAGTGTGATATAGTATTAGATGTTTTCTTTATCTAGATGCAACTCAGACGTATTTCTATATTTTAAGAATAATTTTAATTAGTACTATTAAGCTAGCATTTTATAAGAAAAATGTAAGATTAGTTCGTCTTTAGTTGATATATACTTTTCTAAATCATACAATCCGAAAAACATTTTTAATATTTCAAGTATATAGCATAAAGTTAGCACTTCCCATAATATTTGGCTTAACATTAGCATCGTTCTTTGTATATTTTTCACGTATTAAGCTAAATAACTATTCTTGTATTATTCATTTGGCAATCCAAACACGTCCATATATAAGCGTTCACCTTCTCACACAACACCAAAGTTTATGTATTAGAGCAATTACTGCTTGTGAAATAATGTGTCTCAGTATGAGATCGAGTTCGATTTAAGATGCCAGAACCCAAAATATCAATTTATCATTAATTGAGCATTAGGGAAAACGTTAGTATAAAATTTCCAAAAACTTGATAATGGTTCTCAAATGACACTGAGGCATACCACACTAGATAATTAAATTACATAAGCACTAGCTGAGTACATAATTCAGTATTGATTAATTGTAACTATTGAATAGATCTGTGCTTTTTGCTTCAAATTGAATAGATAGGTCTGTATTTACTATTTAAAAAACATATCCTCAGCATACTTAACTGAAGTATACAATATTTTTATATAATTTAATTATTTTTTGAAACAAACTTTTGTCAAAATCAATAGGCAAAAGAAAAAAAATGAAAGCACTCGAAATGAAAAATCTTATCCTTTTAAGCAACAAGGGATAATATTTTATTTGTCTGTTCTTGGATAGCAAAGAGTACAAATCATAATAAAAAGCTTCTGAAATTTGGTTTTGGTTGTCAATAACAAGATACTAAATGTATAAAGTATCTTATAGATATTAAATTATGCTATGATTCAGTGTTTGAAGAATTCAATTATATAAAAATAGGGTCAACCACTTTTAATCTTTTCATAAGGAGATCCAATGTACTTTTCTCAGGCTACATGCCATATGAGAGAGCTGTCGTGTTATATACTTCCAATGACAATATCTTGTTTCAACTCTATTTTTTTCATTTTCTTTTTATTGTAATCGTCTTGTACAAGTAAACTGTCGTGACATTTGATGTTGATTGGCCTAATTAATATACATAAAGAGGCTGATATATGATCTCCAGTGTGCTAACCCACTACAATATTTACTAATTAAAATGGGTAGTTACAATATTTGCCAATCAACATTTCCATTACAAGGCTGCCAATAATTAATATGCAACTAATTACTTATAAATTACAGTTTTTCCTCACCGTAAGTTATCGGAGATAATCATGGTTTTGCTGATTTTGTTCCAAGGAATTTATCAATCTCTTCTTAAAACTTTCTTAAGATAAAAGGTTTGTGAAGTTTTAATATAAGAATGTTTAAAGAAGAATAAGTAATTTTGAGTCATACCTAAATTTTGCATAAAATAAAGTAATTTACTGAACGAGTGCTGCATATTTTGGTTAATACAAGCAAAGATAGAGACGCTCTTTAAGATCACGGTAATATTTTGGATACTTTTATAATATATTTTAGTAGCGAAAGTCACAATTTATGTCACTTAAAATTATGAAAGTTTTATTTGTCTAAATCAGTAAATCTCTTAAGTTCCTTTTAATGACTTTTGTGAAGACAAACACTCCTAAATGATTAACATCACTATCTTCTTTTTAGGCTAGCCACTAATTATGAATTTATGTTTCCCAGACCTCAACGAGGGTATTGCTGCATTGTTTTATCACCAAAAAGTACACTTTGTAATTCGAAACTAAATTATGCTTCCAACATCTCAAAGTTTGTTAAAATGGATCAAACTATTACCTAACTATTTGTCAATTGTCCTTTACCATTAATATTAAAATAACTATCATTTCCTTCAAAAAATAACTCTTTATTATTTATGGTAGAATTACTCCTAATTTGAATGGATCGGGAGACATATAGGAGATGCCAATCATCTCATGAGAATCCATTAATTAATTAATATATGTGCAGATTCAACATCTTAGATCCCTTATTCATATGCAAAAGGAGAAAATAAATGCAGGATGACAGCGACCTGATTAATTAGAACTTTAGAAGCCAAAAAAATGTCAACAGGATAATAAAAAATACAATCCAACAGGTGTACACATTTGGCCAAAGGAAAATGTGGAGTGGACGCTACAGCTTCAAATTATAGTTTTTTTTTTTAAATTCATCGATTCGAGTAAGATTAATTTGATTCATACATAGAAATTATATAAAAAGGTAAATTTTTAAAACTTTTTATTATGTACTCCACATATTATCATCAATAAACAATTAGTTTTTTTTTTAGACAAACTGGAAAGTAACTTACCAGTGAAAGAACAATTAGTTTTTTTATTTATAAACTATCAATATTACTATTTGTAGGCTTAGAAACTGACAGATTACATTACGGAAAAAGTTTATATGCCATGCAGCTGTTTTATGTAAATTTTTTAATTAAAAAAGTTATGTCATCATAAATAATTCACCCTCGTAGTCTCTCTCTCTCTCTCTCTCTCTCTTCCAAAACCTATTTTTTTATTTTTTAATTCTTTGTTGAACAGAAAATATTATTAATTTTAAAGATTTTAGCTCTTCAATAACAAGGTTTTTTCATATTGAAATATATTGCAAAAAGATCTTAAAATTTTAAATAATATGCTTAGTAACAGCATGGGTTAAAGAAAATGTGATAGTATATAGTATCGAAATGATAAAGTTTCAAAGAAGCGCAACCTAAAACATTTCGTTTTAAAGAGCGGCACCAAAATATAAAATATAGGGTAATTCTATGGTGGACTGAAATTTTAAATCGGGCTTAAATCTGGATCGTTCATTTAAAATTATGAAGGGATTTGGTTGATCACGATTCAAGCTCGGTTTGAAATTTCAGTCCACCATAGAATTATCCTAAAATATATATATATATATAAATATATACACACAGAGAAATGCTATGGTGCATCGCGATGCATTGAGACTTTTGTACATCGTTATAATATTTGTCGTAGTTTCACAAAATAACAAATCTAATTAAACCAATTCAATCTATATATTGAAATTCCATAATAAACAAAATTTTATATTTTTTTGAAATTCTTTTAATATTTTCTTTTTGAATTTTTTAAAACCTGCTATTTTTTAATGTCCTTATTATTACTTGGTACCAAAAAAGGAAACTTTTAGAAAATTCGAAAAAAAAAGTAAAAAAATTTTTAAAAAAAATATATAAAATTTGGTTTGTTATGAGATTTTACATGTAGATTGGATTGGTTTAATTGATTTGTTAATTTGTAACATGATTGATGGATAATAATCATGATGTACGAAAGTCTTAATACATCGGGATGCAACATAGCATATATATATATATATATATATATATATATATATATATATATATATATGATCACCATACAAAAGAGCTTTCCATTTCAATTTTTTTTATTTTTACTGGTTCAGGGACACATATATATGATCACCACACAAAAGAGCTTTCCATTTCATTTTTTTTCCCTCTTTAATTCTCCGTGCTATCCTGCTAGCTTTTAATTGTTTCTATTATGATATAGTTAGGAATTTAATTTTGATTTTGATTATTAGTCAAGATCAATGATTGCATTTGAAACAATTTTAATTAGTTAATTAATGGGAACTAAAGCTTCAGCCAATTTAAAAACTATTCGAACAATGCACTTCTTACTAATTAATTGACATGGCCAAAGCCCACGAAGTACATATATTGTTAGCTGTAAATTTTTTTAACAAAAAATAGTAGAGCTTAGCTGTAAGATTTTGACCAAGTAATAGTTGTTTAACAAATTGCGATGCTGTTTCCATCACTTCTATTGCCTCTCAAAATTTATGAAAAAAAAAAATCCAATAATTGAAAAAGTAGATGCTGAAAAGTAGCGTGAGTTTATATATACTGCAAAAATATGCCCTCAATATGTGGGCAAATGAAGAAACAAAATAATGGTATGCAATAAAAATTTCTGGTTGAATCTTGCAACGATACAGGTAGATATCTTTACCTCAAATAAATTATTTAAACACCACCGACTAAAAGAGTCAAAGGGTCTGACCTTTTATCTGAATACACGATTTGAACCACATATTTAATCAAATTGCACAGATCAATAGTTTATAATTGATGTTAACACATGTTTGAACCCCTCCAGTGAAATTGTTATGACTTTTTTTAGATGCATTTATAAATAGTATAGATGTTTCACTTCTCCTAAGTCCTAACAATTTCTAGGAAGAAAAAGAAAAATTCTTAGAAATTTCGCTTGGATTGCTAGAGTTTAATCATGTATAATTCTGGTGTGATTGTTAATTTCAGCCATATTTGATGTGTGAATATTGATGCGTGATTGCTAGTGTTTAGCAATATCATCATTTATCGTTCCTTTGAAAATGATTTAATTTAAAGCTTTCAGCTTTCTGTGTGACATACCATTGATGGATGCGCATCTCCATAAAAACAGGTCACTAAATAATTTTAATTTTATGCCGGGAAAAAATTTCCTTTGCCTCCAAGCATATTTTTCATTTTAGTTGGAAAGGATCCCAATACGTTTGCAATCCCATACAAATTAATAGATGCATACTACGCGTATAGTTCTATTTCTCCCTTTATTTTTTTAATTAATTCTAATTAAACTTTGCATATATATATATATATATATATATAGAGAACACTAATGTGTATGGATCGTCCCCGTACACATGAGTCGTTTTTCGAGATCCAAAATTCAAATGGTCAATCCAAACCGTTCAAATTGTTCTCCATGTTGAAAAACCTTTGGATACCAAATTTTACATTTTTTTTCGAATTTTTTTACTATATATTATGATATTTTCAAAAAAACACTACAATTGGAGTATTTTAGGCCATCCAATTTAAAAATATCATAATATATAGTAAAAAAATTCGAAAAAATGTAAAATTTGGTCTCAAGGGTTTTTCAATATGGAGAATAACTTGAACGGTTCGGATTGACCATTTAAATTTTGGATCTTGAAAAACGACTCATGTGTACGGGGATGATCCGTACACATGAGTGTATTTTATCCATTCACTATATATATATATATATATATATATATATATATATATATATATATATATATATATATATATATATATAACATAATCATGGTGACAATTTCAGTTGCACAAAGGCCATCGTTGGAACTTGGAACCATAATTAGTGATATGTCTCTAACAGGGAGCACTTCTTGATGTATAACAGGTAGTTTGCCTTTTTTTTTTTTTTAATGTAATTTGTTAAAATGTAAGTTTTGTCAAGTAAATAGATTTCCCTAATTCCAAGTGTTCCACCAACATTTTACAGAGAAACTGGAGTCCAGCGGTGCAGCCACCTTGATTTTTCCAACTCGTCAAAATCCGACGAGACGAGCATTTTTATTCAGTTGCAATTTTTTTCCTTTAAGAATCTTTATTTTTCAATTTACGAACAAGATATGGAAGTGTTATCTAGCGAAGATTTAATAGATTTCCACGTCGGTACTTTTGGCCCGCATTATTATTTTTCCCAACATATATTTAGAATTTACTCATTTGTTACTTTTCGGATTTTGATGCATGAGAGATGAGAACCGAGAAGCTCCGAACTCATTTAATCAATGATTAAACTTAAATTTAAGTCAAATAATTTATTTTTAAAATATTTCATATCATTTTCTATCAAAATTAGGTTCACCGTAATGCACTCTTTGGAATGCTGGAAGAAATGTAGGACAAGTTGCAATTGAATTTGGATGATGTTTATCCAGGAATTGTAAGAGAGGCTTCTTCAAGGAAAAAGAGAACACATCCTAGCCATCACCTTATCACATTACAAAATAATATAAATTAAAAATTGAATAGGATATTTTCATTTCACAATTTGAGCCACACTTGCATACATGATCCGATGGTAGTTTATTAGGGGTCCGGTGTTTCCAACTTTTCGGACCTGTATAAAAATAATAATGGCCTCCACGTAATAGAGTAGCTGGATGGTACATTTATAACACATAAAATCCAAATATGCTTGCGAATGGCATCAATCAACTGAACCAAACTACGCCACAAATCAACTTTTGTAGATCCAATTTATTGAATTTTATTAAGTTGGCAGTGGTCTGGATTTCACTAGCCAGAATCTATAGGAGATTATATGTTTTCCACTAACTACTACTGGGGTTTACAGACAATAAGATAGAACGTGCTTAGATTCTTGGAATCTAAATCCTCGTTTACCTTTTCCATTTAAACGAAGAGCAGCGTATATAAAGTGGACAATTTGGGTTGTAGTGACATATTTGAACTTATCAACAGATGCTTTTCTTCCAAAAAGACAAAAGACTGAAACTGAGATCTGAGACTGCAGCCAATGTGCCAGGATAATACTATCTGTATCCTCATTTCGGTGACCAAACTTGATCACTTCAAAGATATGAGAATAACACTATTAATTCATTACAAATAAAATGATCAGATGTGTTTCGGCTGAAGAACTCAGAATTAATTTTCATGTCAAATGAAACAGTTACGATTGTTAGTTTTAAATATCAAGAGTCATCAGATTATGTGCATTCCTCATTTTGGACCATAGTGCAACACTGTTGCAGCGGTCGGTAAAAAAATGAAGGGGTTTTTGGTCTACGGATGAGAATTTCATAGATTAGTTGTTAGCCATGCATATCAGAAAATAACAAAAAGTGCAACATAATCATTAACATAATTACTAGAATACACCTAGAGCGCCACCAAATGTACACTTCCTAATTTTATTGGGAAAAATATTTATAAGGATCCGCATAACCAACCATTCACTCTGCTCACACGATCTTCAACTTATAAAATTACAAAGATCACATGAGCAGAACAAGAAGCTAAGAAGAAAAATAAGAAAAAAAAATAGCGACATCAAAAAAGGAAAGAATAACAAGAGGGAAATAATTCAAGCAAAACCTAAAAGCCCTGTAAGCTAAACAATACACTTGTTTCTTATGTACCCCCGCTGAAAAAACCTTTTTTTCCCCCTCAGATAAATAACAAAAAGGAAAAAGTAAAAAAGAAGAAGGATTATTGAAAACTTCTCGAGGTGGACGTTCTAGAAGGAGGGCGACTTATATCAGGAAGTGGTGGGGTAGGGGCTGCGGGTGCCATTTCTTCTTGTTTTAGCTCATCCTGCATGGATCTCGTCGTAAAAGTTGAAATCAGTTCCAATATCAGAGGGCCTTCTCAAGATGTGTAACTCATAGTTAGCACAGAAAGTTAGGCATACTTCTTAGAGTTTAAAACGAGTTCTGGCCAAGCATCGACCAAAACAAATAGACTAGAAATATAGAAGTAACATGCACCTAATAATATTGGGGGCATGGCAAGGATGTACAGCAGACCAATTAGTAAGAACTCCATTAACTTTTTGACTATAGCAGTTGGTACCAGTACCAAAGTCCACAACTATAACATCATATTACCAGTAGCATATAAGAGGAACAAGATGTCATCTGTCTGTTAATTTTTTTTTTCCAATTACTTAAAATCCTTCGCAAGCACACACTAATCTCTCAAACCAAGGTCAATCTCTCTATGACAGGCCCATTTATTTTTATCTATTACAAGGGACGTTGAAGACTGGTTGAATTTAACCTGCGCAGATGCTAATTCAATTGTATCAGGTTTAGGTTAATAGGTGCCAGTCAGGTACTACATTGTCACAAGCTCACGAAGTGCCTCCTGCTTTTGCACATGCCGAGGATTACAGTCTTTGTCTCTCCATTAACAAACCTTGTATTCAAAGGTACTGTATATTTTGGATCTCCTTTTCTTTTCTTCTTTCTTTTGGGAGAAAAGAGGATGGGGACTTACAAGACGAAACTTGAATGTACAACTGATAACAGTTTCATTATTAAAATCTAATACTCATAATTAGTACAATTCCTGCTGGAACCCATTGAAACCTACTATGGTCCCCGAAACATTTCTTGCTTATCTGAGTAAAACCTGAAAATTCATATGTCCAACCTCGAAAACATGAAAAACATTTTCCAAAACCTCTCCCTCAACTCTTTAGAGCCATGTCAAATATCCCCTCCACATTTCAGATTAAATCTAATAACAGCTTTGGACAGGAAATTCGAATGTTCTTTAACAGAAAAGGTAAAAATTGGAATAAGAACTGTACCTGAGTAAATGAACTTGACAAACTCAGCTCAGGATTTGCACCTGTACTGGTACCCTGACTTAGAGCAGAAACACGATTTCGAGTAGGTGGTGGCTTTAACTTGAAAAACTGACGGTGCCTCGCCTGTGTCTGCACAAACTGATCGAGCCGGGCTGAGAAATTAATCGACTCATAAATGGAAGCTGCAGCTTGTTCAGGGTTACCATTGCCGTCTTCAATTGCTATTGGTATATTATGTGGGGCTGGCGATAGCCGGGTCATAGCATCTGACAGACGAGATGAAGGAACTGTCTTTAGCCGGGTCCGCAAGATCTTGAAGGCTGAGCTTTGCTGAAATATCAGAGGGGGAGAGAGAGTGAGAGAGTATAAAAATGATATCTATATAAAGAATAAATACATTACTTTTACATTTTTTTTCTCTTTAACTTCTTCTAATTATGCCTATACATTACTTTGTACCTTTTTGGTTGTATATTTTCTTTACATAATTTGAGATGGTTAGAGGGAAAACCAAAATGCTGAATAATATAAGTACAAACCCAGAGGACAAGTCATCGTTGATCTCTATTACAATGGATCAGTTAATACTGGTACTGTGCTTTTTGTATGGTTAATATTGTGATGACAAATTGTCAATTCAAACAAGCAGTCTAGAATAAACAAAAAATAAAATAATAAAGTAAAAAAGATCAATACTGATGGCGATAAAGTACGCAACACAAGCACGTCCTGCTAGCATACAAAAGGAAACACGACTAATACAACACTAAAGGGTACCAACAAGAAAGGTATTGGAACTTATACAATATCCAAGAAATAACAAATCAAAGGTGACTTAAACCAATCCTTGACACTAGTGTGGTTAGCAATCACACAAAAGAAAGCTTCTTCACTTGGTATAAAGAGGGTATGGTTTATATAACAAGCATCAGCTTAGTATAGCATAAGTACATGTATCTGCGACAAGCATCCATAACAAGAATTGATTGAAAGGTGGGACTTGGGAGGATAAATTTATGGAGATAAAACTTCATTAGAGGACCTTGGGTAAAAATCCTTCATCTGAGATTTTTTTAATATAGGCCAAGAGTCTGCAAGGGTCAATTTATAAAGAAAAGAATAAGTTATGGAAGAGGAGAAAATAGAGACAAAAGGAGAAGCCAGGTGTTATAAACGCAGAATCCTTCATGGAAACACAAATGGGCATTTTGTTATGCAAGCCCCTTTAGACAAGCCATTACTTGCAAGCTGTTAGTCTCCACAGGATAGTTGAAGAATGTGAGCATGTCAACTTCCATAAAATTTTCATTCAAGGTATCAAATATTTAATTAATGGCAGATGTTTTTGGCAATTCAGGAACAGAATTCAACTCTCCAATGCCAAAAAGATAAATGAGATTATCCAAATCAGTTATATCAGAAACAGAATTAGTGCACAGAACGGTGGAATGGGATACAAATAGCACACCTGAGGGAGCAACATTAGAAGACCATATAGACACTTTACAAGCCATGTATGTCTTTCAGGCTCGAGAAGCTGCACGCACAGTATATCAGCAAAAAGGTAGTTAGAAAGCGGTACCAAAATAATCTTAAAATAACAATTACATTTTTTTAAACCCAGAACCTTCAGCTTTAACTAACAATTAGATTAGTACAATATCAAATTACTTTTAGCACCAGAATCTGGGATTTTGTACCAAAAGAATGTTATATTCCTCGCGAAAGCAGTGAATTCCCCAACAATGGCAAACAAAGCAATACAAAAAAATTTAAGATGTAAAAGGATATATTTTAAAATATTTAAAATACCTGCAAACGAAGATAAGAGAAGATGGGAGTTTCAAGGAGACGAATAAGCTTGTCGAGGTGTATCAAGAATTTTACATTTATGTCCTCATCCGTCAACGATTGTATCACACAACTTGCGTGATGGTATACCTTTTATTAGAGCAAAATCAAGTCAAACATGAAAGCAAAAATTTAAACAAAAAAACCAACTACATTACACATTGCATTCTGGTGGGTTCATAGTACTAGCTGCTTCACCACTTACCGAGGACAAGACTTTACTGTAGAACATTAATTTCATGTAGTTATTGTATTTTCTTGCAAAAGGTGTAATTCTGAGCATTAACATACTGAAAATGAGCAATGAACAAAAAATAAAAATAAAAAAGAGAACTGGTGTGGTACGAATTCAGGTGCACAACCTGAGATACAACATTTGATAAAAATGCATAATAAAATGGAGTATCCAACATCCTAGCAATTATATAGCTAAAAAAGGGATATAACCGTTTTTATATTTTGAAAAAGAATGTAAAACAGATGGTTTTTGAAAATTGTTACCAATTCTGGAAGTAAATTTGAATATTAAAACAGAACCAAACCTGAGCAAGAAAGCAGAGGGTGATAGTTGCCATGGAAGAGTGACACCAGGAAGAGTACAAGGACAAAAACAATTCTTTGCCAGAAGAGTTCACCAGAGCCTGCTTCAGGATCACTCTAAGCCCAGCCAGTTCAGCTGATGTCACTAGAATCAAGTTCAGAGCCTGGAAATTTTTACAAAAGTAATAAATAAAGGGTCTTGGAAATTGTTCTTACAACAATAAACTACGGAAAAGAGAGTTATAGACTCCAGTCAAAAAAAAAAAATCACGGATTATGATATCAAGTCATACTGTCTATCTAGGACTAAGAATCACAGTGCGAGATTGATGAAAGAAAAACTTACTCCAAATTATACTACATAGGCAAAATGATTAAAAAAAAACAGAAGGTGCTTGTAAATGTGATCATTCGCACATATCATTTTAATTTGTAGTAATTCAGCTCTCATGGAACTAAGGACCTTGAGAATCATAATATGAAGTTATTATGGTTAATATTAGTCTAGACAGTATTTGATACCAGAATCATAGTAGTCTAGACACAAAGAATAATCTATAGTTCATACTGACAATGCTCTGGATAACTAACCTGAATCATAGTAGCCGCAAAGTCGAGGTCATTCTCTTTCTCAAGTATAATAGAAAACTCACGATAAACCCTTTCAGCACCCAGAAGGACACAAAGCCGGCGTACAACCAAAGGACCCCTCCTGAAAGTTAAAGTAATCAATTTTCCTAATCAGAATAAGTCCAATAATAAAACCCTCCAATCAATCTATCTTCTCTCTTTCACCCAAACCTTCCAAATAAATCACAATCGAATGAAGTATATTATGCAGATACAGGAAAGGACTGGAGAAGTTCTAGATAAAAGCAATCCTGAGAACCCTAAGGCAATAGAAAGTTGTAATCCCCGAGGTGCACCAGAAAAGCTATACTATATTTGAGCCAGCTATCTGACCCAAGTACAACAGGAAACAATACTCAAACAAAAAAGGTCATGAATTATAACCATTACTTGTCCAGGAAATGAAAGAGGGAAAAATCATGACAGGTGCAATATAATAAAAAATTAAAAGAATGTATATACTTCTCCAAGAGATTGTTGTTTGATTTGAAGTTGCTCAGCAGATGGGTCACAAGATTGGTGAAATGATGAGTCTCTTGGGCTACGCAAGCATGCACTTCTAGTACCAACAATACAACCTGAATAGAAATACAGGCAATTTTCAATACCAAAATTTGGAATTAGATTAGACTGAACTAACCCTTCCAAATCCTAGGCTAGAGTAATCAATAAATGGTTGATTGGAGTATAGATAAGCATCCCTAACAATAATGCTAGTTTTCTACATCTCAAACAGCTAAAAAGGCATAGTAGACAGGTCAAATTAGGCTCCATGGAAGAATAACACAGAACATAACTATAGTCTCCACTCATAATCCAAGGAAGAGTGGGGTCAATAAAACACAAAAATAGTAAACATTTGAAAATAGTGCATGTAAAAGGGAACACATGTTCAAAAGAGGCAATACCTCTTCTGAAGGATCCGAAAGTGCATTCAAAAGTGAACTAAAGATGTCATCCATGTAGATTATAATCTGGGGAAATTATACAACAAAATAAAAGCACAGTCAAAACTAAGACCGAGAAGACCATAGTTAGGTCCCATACCGGAACCTTAACATACCATGCATTATAGAACTGAACCAATCTATATGTACGGGGAAGTGCATGGACTGAACCAGAGTAACGTATTACTCAGGTTCAATACCAGAGCGCCTCATTACCAAATTTTACAACATGGCTATTAAAGTAGGATGTACCTCATTGCGATATTTTAAAATAAGATTTTGAATCCAACGCAGTGCTTCAATCCTAGTCGCCTCTAAATCGCTATTAAGTTCTCTGAAGGGAAAGAGATCATGTGAGAAAATAAGTTGTCTATTAATTTACATTATATTTATATGACGAAAGCTTTAAATACTGATATTACATCTACAGGTATTGGTGAAAAAAGAAACCAACTGGCAAAACTGGAATCAATACTTGCACAAGTGCATTTTTGTCACTTAGAATCCTTTTTATTTGGGTTTCATCTAGCAGCTGGTCTTATTTAAATAGTTACAGGATCCTGGATGGGAGCTAGCCAGGCACACAGAGAGAGAGGGAGGCAGGAGATAGAGAAAAAACCTCCTTGCAATTTGGAGAACTTTTCCTACATCAAATCCTTCAGATGGTTCAGGTTTCAATCCACGGAGCTCTTCATTGGTCTCACAGGCAACCTTCAGATTTTGTTGAAAGAGATATCTTAGTCAAAGTTATGTAAAACTGAACCCAATGTTTCTAATCTTCGCTAGTAACAATCATAATACGATCCATCAATAACACACACATTAAACTAGTTTCATGCACACTCTAAATTAGAAGTAGTAGATCATACAAATAAGGAATGATGTTATTGAAGTGTACATTTCATTCAAGCATGATTTCAAAAAATAACAAAAAAAAAAAAGAGGATTTAAGAATTCCTAGAATCAAGTTTATATGAGCTCCTGAGAGGGTTAAGATATGGCTCTCTCAAGCTAATATGAGTTTGTAATACTGCTTGTTACAAATACAGTCTAAGTTTAGAATATTATATCTACCAGTGACTTAGAAAAAAAAGGTTAATACCACTCGTATTTTCTCTTCCTTGTCAGAAATGCAAGGTAATATGGCCCCCAAAATATCAGCATAGTGAGGTACGAGCTGCTCACCACCAAGTTTTACAAATTCATTTACCTGAATTAAATAGAATAGCCCTCTTCAGAATTCACAACATTAAAGTAATACAGATTTGCTAGCATTAGCATGTATCAGCCACTGTAAATACAGAGTCTACACAAGTCTACATTATCAGCACAATGTTAGTTCAATATTGGTTCCAAACTTCCAATTTTGGCTTGAAAGTGTTTTTGTCCCGAGAACCACCAAAGCATTGCACAATCTAGAATATCTTTCTATCCATCACACATTATACCTTGTTTCTAGCTATCACTATTGACTAGTTAAGCATTTGAAGGGTGTTTTAGTGATTTCTTCTTCAGCAGTTTTACATTCTCGTCGATGCTTTCAGATATCTCATCTGAACCAGGAAAAAATCTCCTAACTACCATACTTCTAGAAAAGAAGAGAAAACACCAACCTAGCCCCCAGCAACTTTCTTTCAAAAACTTTTCCCACTGGTCATCTCCATATTGATGACGATGGATTGAAAAAGGAATTAATCAGGCATTAATAAGAACTTGTGAAACAAGAAAGGGCACTAGATCATACTATTTTTTTTGTGTTGGGCTTGCAGAGAATACATAATTGGTTTCATATTTTTTTTAAATTTTTTAACAAATCAAATTTAAATGATAAAGATAAGTATTTGCAGCATGTTACCCATATAACAGCTGTTAAACGAGTAAATTCATCAGTAGACCCGCATCGTCTCACCAATATTTCTGCCATGCGACCGTAATCTACATTCTGAACATGTTACATTAAAGAGTGTGAGAAAGCCACAAAAATAGTCTAATGATACTTCACAGCTAGTAAAGAAAAAAAAAAAAAAAACTTTTTGTCAGTGACTTCCAAGAGGAATTCTATTTTTTAAGTCACTAAACTTAGTCCTAAGAATTCATTGCAGTTTAACTTTATTTGCAGGAATAAGGCTGATTGCAAGCCTAATTCAAGCCTTATCCCCAAAGCAAACTTACCTAGAGAAAAATTCAAACAACTCAATCAAAGGACAAATCAATAATCCAACAGGGATCACTTAGTGGAGTGTTAGGACTTACTGGAGAATTCTTAATTTCTTGGAGAAATTCAGAGAGAGCGGCATCAGCCTGCTGCCTTATTTCAAGGCTAGAATCACTCAACATATTAAATAAACCTGCGAAACTAATTTTTATCAGCAGGAATTATTGATAAATGAGTAGCAAGTATTCTTCTATCCACTCTAAGCCCCACACTAAATCGTGAATGAAAGGCTAAAGATATTGCATGAGATGAAATTATTTCATGAAAAGGTGAACTGAGTACATTACAATGGGTGCAGTCATAACATTTGCTTCTTTTAGCAGAACGAAATTGACTTCATTATTTTCCCTTCATTTTAGGGGTGCTATGGGGTTAAAGTGGAGGTGTCTAATAACTACACATTATTGAAACATACAGAAACTTCTCAAGTTTATAACTCAAAATTATTACCATCAAGAAAATCAGGGAGGAAGCCAAGCATGTCAATATCAGGAACACTATCCAAGACAGTAATCCATCCAACCAAGAATTGCCGCACATAAGGGTTCAGAACATTCATCCTCTCTTTCAATAGAGGTATGAATTCTTCGATGCTATAGCGAGTCAATATGATAGAATAATTAGAACATCTAGTTGTAAGCATATGGAACTTTATAGGTATCTCAATTGGTCATCTGTGAGACAAATACTTCTCTTATCCCTAGAGACATTTTGGTCAACTTCTAGTGCAGATTAACCACAAATTCATTAGGGCATACACCTGATAACTACTGCATGCTTCCAGATAATATCCAGCATCTGGAGATACATAACACATGATAAGAACATAGATGAGTGTTATGGAGAAGGTCCACACTTATAGATGTTGACTGTCCGTGTGTCAAATGATTTTTCACTCAAAGGACGATTGATCAGAAAGAAAACCCAATAAACTAAGAAATTTGATCAACAACCTTGTATGAACAAATTATGTGGTGATTTACTTAGAGTTGATACAAAAGTTCAGGGACATAGTTATTGATTTATTAATTAATCATGGACCTCATAATACCATTTGAGAACTCTCAAAAAAAGGTTTTCTCAGGTATAATGCCCCAATACTTACAATGTACAGGACCTACACTGGTTTGGCACTGCTAGATCTCATCGATGACTTCTTTCTTAAATCTGTTGTGCTTTTTATAGTTCATATGATTAAAATTGCATAAGGAATAAATCAATGCTTAAACACTGACATCCAGCCCTGAAACATAAAATAGAATAGTGTACCTGAAAGAATCGCTCTCCGTGACGATATCCTAGTTAAACATCGACCAATTAATTAAAGATAAACAAATTTATAAATAAAATTCAAACAAAATTTCCTCATAGATAGCTGACCTTAACCAGCCTATCTAAGAGATGGGCAGCACTTTGTACATTTGCATCAGAATCTGCGCTGAGCTTGCAAAGGGCATCAAATATTCTATTAAAAAAAACAATGAACTCCCCCCGCACAACCTACGATAGAGAGGTATGGTCAAAATGTTATATGTACTTCCACTGATAATACGGAGTCACTCTTAGAACTGCCCATGCAATTTACAGTTCAGTTTGAAATTTTCATAGTATAAAAAAAAAAAAAAAAAAGCTGGCAGTAAGAACTTGCCTTTGCAATGTTATAGAGAGCTTCACAAGCATAGTAGCGCACCCTGCTATCTTGGTCTTGGAATGATTCAACAACAGGTGGTACGATATTCTGAAGATTCGGAGCAAATGCCAAAAATTAGAGAAAAACAGTGGAAATTGAAAATGCAAAATCAGAAAATCTATATAATAGGAATTACAGAACATAAAGAAAAATTAAAATAATGGGCGAGTATAACATCTAACATAAAATATTTTCAGCTAAAATCACGAACCAAAAATGAAAGAAGAGACAGAAAAAGTGAAGATAATGGAATTAATTGGTTATAACTCGTAACACAAAAGAAAGGTATCAGGTTCAGCTTTTGTTAACAAGACGAAAGATAACAACAGATATGAACAGAATGAATTAATTGCATAACTAACTGCATTAGATCGTGGGGGGAGAAGTTGATTTTAAGTACTAAAATATGCATGTCGAGTATCGACCAAATTTCAACCGTATTTTCCCTCTTTCAGGCCTCTTTACATCATAATAATTTGCATATTTAGAAGAAAAGAGACTCAATTCTCGAGTGACTAAAGAAATGGAGATAATAATAAGAGTCAAATAGGTCGAACAAATTAATAATAAAAGATCTGTTACACTAGAGATAAGAAGACAACAAACTAAATGGTTGAAAAAATCCTACTGCCACAGCATTCCTGCTATAGAAAATAACAAAGCAGATAGAATTGGTACAGTTTCATTGTAACTAGGCATGTGATAAACCTTGGGTAATGTTACAAAGACTCATTAAAGTTCACCTACATCGAGATGGGGCCCAGCTTCAGTAGTAAGACCAACTGTCACTGCTGCAAGTCCAATCAATCCACCCTGCAATATAGTAGATACCCAGGAAGATACTCAAGTCAGTAAGAAGAGACCTCCACTTAGAAAGATATTAAAAGAAAAGAAAATTTATCAAAAGATGTGGCCCTCCAATAAGTTCAGACCCACTGTACTATAGTTCATGATAACATAAGCACTTTGTCAAATTTCTATAATATTACTCTTAAGAAAAAATATTTTGCATTTGTTCTACTAAAGATGGAAATCTTAATTTAAAGTAGTGCTTATATCAAAACTACTTCACCGGATGTCACCCAATGTAACCCCACTACGTAAGCAGGGAACTAGCCAACAAAACAATACGTATAAATAAGTGCTCTGCAAGTTGCCACCAAGCCAACCAAATTATAAATCAGTGTATTCATAAACAGAAAATGATATGAGTAATTAGATAAGAAAAACAGAAAGGGAAGAACCTTTCTGTGATTGGCCTGAGCAGATTTGGTGAATTCCTCAGTTAGCATATGAATTAGAGCTGCTATCTTGTCATGCTCCCCTGCTGCCGCCAGGTTCTTTGTTATCCCTTCTATCTGTTCCCATTTCTCATGTTACTCTTAAGCAATGTTGTAAAAATTATTTAATTAAAAATTCAGAACAATAAAGAGTTGATGGAAAGATTCCATGTTTCAAGAAAAGCATTTTCCACAAGGTTCCAAATGCAGCATTTCATAAATTATTCGCTGGTGTTAAGTGTGAGGAATCTAAAGGCTGTGGTGAGTAAAAGTGAGGTGTCAGTAATGCCTAGCTCCAAGTGATCCATGATCATTCACGACATTAAAGATATGAAAAAGTTCTAACTAATGAGTTATAACTGCTACCGTCCAATTTTACTATACTTGGACATTACATCAAAGAAAGAGTGAGGGAAAGATAGTATTGGGTTTGTGGAAATCTATTATTGGATTATTCCCCATTTAACTACCATGTATCTAGAGAAATGTATAAACAATTCAGAGGATGAATCAGGTAATTAATATTAAATAAAAATATCAAATCCATGCTGCTTGACTAAAAAGGAAGTAGCAGAGTGAGAGATCAAATACAAACAGCACAAAATACCATAAGTACGCCTCAAATGTAGTTAAATTCCTCGTTATTTACATAATTAGAAAAAAATTTCCAAGTTCCTTTCCTCAATTGGTAACCTACTCTTCATCTTCACGATAGTCTGCTCAACCAGTACTAAACCTTTACTAACAACACCATTTATCACCATGAAAAAGAGAGATCAAGTACCTCTAAAGCCGCATTTTTCCGTTTCTCATAAAGCTTATCCGCGAGATTCCTCAGCACAGAAGCGGGAACAATGGTGGATGCGTCAATTGCCATGGCGATTAAGTACAATCGCACAGATATTCCCGCTTTGCTGATCGCTATCTTCTTCTACAAACGATCCGAAAGTCAATTCGCCTCTTGATCTTCTCCTCCTCAAGTCGGAACATAGCAATCCGCCAACAAACCAGAAAGAGAGAGGTAACAAACCCAGCAAATGAAATCTCTCCTTCGCTCGTGAGATTGGGAGGAGAAAACCCTACCTCTCGATCGAGCGAGTGGAGAAGGAAAGGAAACCCTACTTACCCTGCGAAAGAGGGAAAATGAGAAAAAGTGGAGAAGAGAAGACGGGACGATAGGCTATTTTTATTTTTTTGTTTTGATTGATTTTTTTTTTTTCTTTTTGTCGAGGGCTTTTTTGTAATTTTCGTATGTCGCCTCTTTCCGTTTTCTGCAAATTACAATATCTTCTTTGAGAAATGCTTCCTAGATTTGGTCTAGAGGTATTTTGTGGACTAGACGAAACTGGTAAGGCGTGTGGTTTCCGTTTTTGTTCTTTTGTTCTTTGGTTTAAATTTGAGGGAAGTGTTTCCAGATTCCAATCTGGAAGTCACCTTTTGTTTTGTCAATCCTCACTTATCTGTTACTTGCTTTAAAATTGAGATTAGTTTCAAACCTTCAAGTGTAAAGCACGATTACGTAATGCTGGATAAACTACACACTGCACAGCATTATTGCGTTATTCATTTTCCTTTTTTTCTCGAGAATTGAAAAAAGTTTTAAGACGGCATCAGGTACGCAAGTTCATTGTAAGGAGTTGTACTTTTTCTACTCGTGTTCTTCTCACGGCGAGGCCAGTAAAGGGGAAGGGTGGCACGTACACATGCCTACGCTTATTTTCATATAGGTTTTGTAAATTTTAGAATTAATTTGATATTTAATCAAAGACTAAAATATGAACGTATTAGAATTAATCTATTATAGTTAATAAGATTAATTTATTTTTCTACCTCTTGATCAAATATTATATAAATTCCAACATTTACAAAATCTATATGAAAATGCATCACTCGAAATAATAAAACATCAGTTGAATTACCATTTGATCTTAAAGATTGTTAAATTAGATATTGATCAGCATGGCTAATTATTAACTATTTTAAAAAACATCAGTTGAATTTAATCGTTAGTCAATCGTCAGTTGATTCCCATCAGTTTTCTATTCCATAGCTAATTTTAGCAACTAATAATTTGTTTTCTTAAAGATTGTTTATTTATTTGTCGATTTTCCAAGTTAATCATTCGTGTTATTGTCAATCCCCGTTCTCGACAATTTCATGTTTTAGCTTAGCTTTTTGAATAATTCTGAAAAAAAAAAAACTATAGAAACCCATTTTGTGAAAAGGGGGATAAAATCCATACTTATTCTATTGTAGGAAATTAATTGGGGATAGGAACAAAATGTTGGAAAGGTTTTAGTTCATAAAAATAAAGCAATCAAAGAGGATATATATGATGATTTTATCGAATCAAAAATTCATTAATCAATAAACTGAAATAATAATGAAGTTATTAAATTTAGGGAAATATTACAAATTAAAGATTAAAATTATATAAAATTTAGTGACTACAGAAAGAAAGAGAAAAGAAAGCTTGTCCTTGTGTAACCTCATACCCGAAAGAAAACTTGTCCTTGCTGTTCTCTTAAAAAAACCCAATAAACTGAAATAATAATGAACTTTGGCATGTAAGAAATTGAATTAACCTATATATGCAGAAACACGTCATGTGGGACGATATTTTTTTTTCCTCTGTAAATTGGATACAAAGTGTGTCAACGTAGCAAATCTTTAAACTGAAATATGTTGTACTCAGCTACATATAAAGATGCATGTCTTAATGGACCAAGTTATACCGCAATATTTGTGGAAAACATGCGAAAAATCGTACAATCAATTTACTAATTTAGTTTGAATTGATCAGAATCTGATGCAGCCATGTAGAATTTTAGCGAATTTAGTTGTACACTGAGTCAAAAGAGAGTATAGGGATGGGAAATTATTCGCGGATGCGGACTTACTTGACATTATCCAAAAGCATAATACATTGAATTTATGTGATGCATGAGGATTCCTAGAAATTTAAAAGGACCTCAGTAGTCAGTACTTAAGCTACCATAAAGACCGAGAATTTAAAATACAATTCGAAATTTAGTAAAACTAGGAACATGCTGGTCCCTGATATATGATCGATATATCCAGTTTGCTTATATGCAAGCGCGCGGACCGCACATTTTCAGCTTCTACATCTTGGTCGACCGCTGTAAATTGTCTCTCGACAGTCATTGACGGAGATCGAAAAAAGAAAGTGCAATTCTTATTTGGATTGTGTTGTTGGAGCGGAAGGAGAGAAGGATTTGGGGGTTGGGTTAGAGGGAAAAACGAACAGAATATTATAATAAGTTCGCCATGTGTTTATACACCCACCTTAAAATTAAGTCATGTGAACCACTTGGATCGAGTAACTGTTAAGTTATGAAAATTTTAGTTTACTCAAGTTTATTAGAATTAGAAGGCCATTTTTAAGTCACAAAATTTGACCAAATCACAATGTTTATTCTAAATTACTCTTTTTTTTTAAAAAAAATGGCATTATCTCATCACCCAACCAAAGTTAAATATCCGATGATCAAATGTCATACTAAGAAAAAATAATGTCTATCAGCACCATATAAATAATAGGACAATTTGTTTGACATAAAAAAATCATGACGTCCTACTGAAGTTTAATCCCTCAGCCTAATCTAAAATTATGTTTTTATGACAATATAATTTAGTTTATTTTAAATCCCAAAAGCGAACCCAAAGCATTATCTATCAGCTTGGCTAGAATTTCGGCCTGTCCAATGTATGACCTCGGAGTCAGATTTAAAAGCTTTAATTTTTTGTCTTCGGGCAAATCCAGATTTTTGATGAAAGATGAAATGCTTTCTTTATTGACATCTCCTTTTGTCAGCTCCTTGAGCTTCTCATATGGTTCAGACACAGCATATGTTTCCATGACCTAAAAAAATGTTTACAAAGTTGCAGTGACTACAGGTCTCCACTTTACTTAACGCAACATCTTTAGTTTACAATATGCATAAACTCCCTTTTTGTATAACCTCTGGTTATTCTGGCAAAATTTATCTATCAATGCAGGAATACACGTGTGTTAGAGAGCGAGTCAATGAGGGGGGAGAGAGAGAGAGAGAGAGACTTACAGTCTGAATTGCATCAACAAGAACTGCCCAATTCTTGTCCAAGTCTTCAGCTAGGCATGATTCATTCACCTAACATGCAGCATGCATTACGTCGGTAGCATTGAGCTTCTTTAATTTGCAAATCAGAATTTCGAAAGCAAATACACAGACAATTATTTATTCAATGAGTTTTTTATTTACCTGGAGCTTCTCAATTTTCTCAATTACTTGAAGGAGCTTTTTGTAAGCCGCCAGAGAATGCACAAATCCCACCCGTGTACACAATAAAAGTATATTTGTCAAGTCCCTCTACATTATGACCATTTCAATTAAAAAGGTTAATCATATAATAACTTCCTTGCCAAGAAATTTGGTTAGAAAAAACTAAAAAAATGTTATTTTACATCCTCCTAGTCTTATGATGCTTTTACTATCCAAAAGAAAATTACAATGTTTGTAGATAAAAAAGCAAGATTAAGCTATAAAACTGCTGACTAAATTGTGATAGCCTGATAGGATCTCATTCCTGCTTATATCAGATAAGACCTGACTTTGCCCTAAGAAAACTGATACTGTTTCCAAAGTCAATATGAGGCATTGTACATAACCCAATATCTCCTACCTTCACAAATATTCAGAAGTTTGTAAAATTAAGTGTCCAAAAACAAAATTGTAAGTTCAGGAATGGAGTTGCATATACCAAGGTAAGGCACTCAACCTAACCTAACTCTACAAAAAAAAAAAAAAAAAAAAAAAAAAAAAAGGGTAGCTACAAGCTTTTTCCTGTACTAGGAAGTTATTTGTCAATACAAACTTTTTGTCGTGCATTCAGTTGGCGACAAGCTTTTTCCTTAGCAATTCAGAATATTAGAAATAAACAATTATTGGTTTTGACGAGTTCAAGTTTAGTTGAAGCTTCTCATTCCTTGGAAGAACTTCCTGTGAGTCATGGAAATGTCCCAACCCCCAACCCCATACAGCCCAAAAGTTCTCAAGATAAGTAATTTACACCCTTGAGCGTTATCAATTTATCATATAAGTATTCACTATTCACTAATAAATACAAACCAAGATTAAGCCATGAAATTGTTGAACAAAAAGCCCAAGGATCTATTTTACTTTATAATAGGTACCTTCCTACGAGAGGTGGAAATGCGCTTGCTTATAGCAGATAGACTTCCCTCTGCGGAGAGTAAATTAGCACCGCAACTTACAAAATCCAAGGAGTCTAATTTACGGGGCATTGTACACGACTCAGATTTTCCTTCCTTCGTCATCTGCACAGAATAAAAATATTCTCAAATTTGAAAATAATGTATCCAAAAACAAAAGATAAGTTCAGTAATAAAGTAGCACTGAGCCCAAGGTAAGACACTCACCCTATACTGACATTATTATAAAAAGAAAACTGGCAACGAGCTGTCATGCTAGGAAGGTACAATTACAAAAATACAACCTATATATGCAAAAAATCCTAATAAAAAAAATATCAATATTTTAAGTTAGTAGGAATTATTAAGTATGCACCATTTTTATTTTTCCGCACTCTAAAAAGAATTTCTGGCTTTCAACGGTACAAAAATATTTAGTAAAGGATAATATATATTTCTTCCTTCGAGATTGGTATAGTATATAGGAAAAATTTACAATGCCGGATTTACCTGCTCAAAGTAACCAAGAGAAATATAGCTCCGTACATCATCTATAAAGTCAGCTAGGACATTATTGAAATTTACCATGTTATTACAAAGCTCGACCATGTAATGATGAGACTCTATCTACAACATAAACACACAAAGTTCATGATTACAACTTAGTGGCCATCAACATTAAGATAATCATCAAATAGTTTATGATAAGAAATGCCAAGAACATTGAACTGCTCAAAAATAATAATAAGATAACTTGCAAAAGGATGACTGGTTGGAAGCAATTTTCATATATTACAATATAGACATCTCGGGTAAATATCCCAATTTTCTCAAATGCCATAGAAATAAGGATGTCGTCAGACCAATAGATATGAATGGGCACTCAAGCATTGTCGTCGGTTCACTTGAACTGTAACTTTTTATATACCAACAAAGAGGTGAAATGCAAACATGAGAAACTTGGGTAACAAAAGTATTAAATATATCCAGGTGAAATTTTGAAACTCTTAAAATATAAAACAATCAAGGGTTTAGATTGGCATTAAAGACAAAATAGTAAAAGAGTGCAGATAATGCAGTTCTAGGAAAAGAAGAAATCTTATTCGCCAACATAAAGATGAGAACATTGAGTAAAGAGGAAGTTTGCCTGAGTGGCGTAGGGGTTGAACTGTAGACCCAAGGAAGTAACAAATTCTTGAGCAATACGAGGCCAATCAATATCAGGATATGCAATCTTACAAGCATTATAGTTAGCTGCTACACCCGCAAATTTTCCAAAAATACAGACACCACTCATGCGTTGAGCCCAGAAGCCTAATCTAAATGCAAAGGTCGCCATCTCTTTTCCCAGTGTAGTAGGCGAAGCCTGCTATACAAATTAAAATAGCATTACATGAATTCAAGGTTCATTCTAAAGTTCAGGAGGTATATATTGGGATTGACATGAATTATAATTAAAAAATATATATAACTATTTTTCTTTTCTGTGTGTTTGAGGGGTGATAATTTTCCTTTTTCAGTTCTTGCATTCAGACCAACCAAATAGGACCCTTTAGTAAAGCATTGTTGAACAATTAACAAATGGAGGAATTTCAAAAGTAAAGCTTTACAGAGGCTTAGTGGAAATATAAATCTTACTAACAAAGTTACAACCACCACAATGTATCCAATTCAGGACACCAGAACAAAGAAAGTTTACTAGATTTCCCTTCACACAAAATAAAATTGTACCTGGCCATGAGTGCAAGAAAGCATCACAATGTGTGCATTATCCCTTGCCATTGCGCAGAAAGATTTGCACAGGTCGGTCATGACTGGAAACATTACATGATTCATAGCATCTTTAACCAGCAGGCCATATGCTAAGTGATTTATGTCCTCTGGAGTACACATGGAAGGGAAAAATTCAAGGACCTATCAGAAAGTTAAATATACATGTTAACTATAGATAATTCAGTAGGATTTCAAGTATAGTTATAATCAACTAATTTCCATAAGGAGCATATTGTAAGGTCGCAATGGCATTGGTAATATAAGTTCTTTGATTATAGGTCTAACTAAAATGCTCATATATATTTTTTTTGTGCAGACAGGTATGCTTATTTGTTCTGCATTTAATGGCCAAATAGAGGCTTAGTGGGATATAATTAACCATATGCTCTTAGCACAAAATTGGCTGTAAAGCTCTACTTTTAACTGTAGAATTTCCGGATGTATCGAGGCTAAGTTGAGGTAACCATCTTACAAATTGAGAGTTACCCACAAACTGGTGAGTTGCATTCTCATTTGCTGATCATGTTGCATCATCTTTAAAATCAGATCAGAGTTTCACTCTTTAGATCCCACTATTATGAATTATGTAGATATGGTTATCATTGGGCTTAAGTATTAAAATCAAATCCAATTGTGAATTCATTGAAGATGCTGGTTTTGAGTGACATGTCAGATGTAGCTTCCAAAGTCAATTTGGGATGTCGAAAGCAACCAACTTAATTTGAGGGATCAAAAAATGATTTTGGAGTTAGATTGGAGTACTTTAAAATCAGGATGGGTGTATTTAACTTTTCTCAAATAAAACTGAACTGACCTTTGAGACCTCAGAGTGGCTCTTGCATTTCTACTTGAGGTAAAATACAACAGCCTTTACATCATAGTTTGTGGCTTCCTCTATTTTCTTCACTTTCAGCGCTTCATTCGTATTGAATTCCTGGATTATGTTTTCCAGGAAAGCATGGGTCTCTTGACTGAAGGTTGGGACCTCCTTTACTTCTGGAATTTCTGACAGCTTCAAAAGCCATCTAATCTGCAAGATACGATACCATATTAACAACTGCCCTTTTTGTACATAGATTTGGAAGAAATAGGAGAAAAAAAGATGTAATTGTCCTCAGTTGCTTTAATTTGGATTCCTTCTTTTCTCTATACCTATACTTTACTCCTGCTGCAACAACAACAGCAACAGAAAAATATGATTATGAAATTCAACAGATTGGCATTACACAAATACCAGTAAAACTGGTACAATACCAAGTGCAATTGCTCTTTCCTTGTGGCCTTAAGTCATGAAAATGGATCTGAACATATCCAGTCAGGGGCGGAGGCAGGATTTGGAGATTGGGGGGGGGGCATAGGTGCTAACTCCAACAGTTAAAGACCTAAAAGGACAAAATTCGAGAGCAAGTTGCTAGATAGTTATTACTAATACTGTAATACTTACCTCTTGAGCAACCTAAATTCTTTTTCTAAGATAAAGACGAGAGAGAATGAGAGATTATAAGGCTTTCATTAATATATACAGGGCTTGTGTGATGGACTTGGGGGACAAGGTCGGTTTTGACGGGGATCCTAAAATCTTCAAATGATGGAACCAAGAACAAACAATATACAACTCACATAATTTTTCATTTACCGGGGGTACAATGCCCATACTGGCACCCCATGCCCCTCCGCCCCTGTATCCAATATCATGCCTAATCGGGGTAGTATGCCTACATGATGAAAGCTAACCAACGACCCAATATGTATGGTCTGGCATAAACCACCTAAGAAGTTATCAGAATAAAAATCTAGATTTACCACAACAAAAACTCGGCAGTACTCAAAAGCATAGAAGCCGCAGAAATTTGATAATTGGTAGACCACTCGGTCATCCCTGCTGTCAGCGAGTGGCCAATCCAGTTTAGAAATCTCTGTGTCCTGAAAGAGAGTGAGTGAGAGAGAGAGAGAGAGAGAGATGGAGCGTGTTTATTCAAAGTTTATTTAATTTACAAAGATCATGCATGCTTCTGTGAAGTCCCTTAAAGCTGTGGCAAAGTAAAAGAGTTGTATAGAGAAAGCTAAGATCTGCAGATGTACTCAACATGATGCAGGGTATTGATGGTCTCTGCTTAAGGATTTTAATAGTACATAGAAGACACACAATAATTTAATTTTGTTAATTTGAAAGGGTTTAATACAAGCACAGGCATTGGTCAGGCTAAATACTAATAAGCATCCATATAATGGGAAACCAAATAACAGTTTGAGAGGAAAAGGAGCGCGCACAAAGATAAAAGATTGGTAGTACGAAATATACCCAAAAAGCGATTGGTTGCATTTGAGAAACGGCATTGCATGTTAGCCCTCTTGCGGGAAGTATGGTGGCCAAGGTTGAAGCAGCGTCACACTGGCGTCTCTGGTAGGAGTATCTCGTAATAGAAGTGTTAAAACCCGAATATCGGTGCATATAAGGAGCTCTAAGACGAACGAAAGCGGCAGCCTCCATTGCTGGATCAATTGCAAATTGCAATTAGTTAGACAATTGTGGTAATAAACAATATGAAAGGCATATGTACCTCGGTATTTCAAATTTAGGGTTAATTAGTTTTATGTCATCCTATTTTAATTTCAGAATGCTATTATTAGATTAATTAGATTTATGTCATTATCAAATTGTTTAAATTAGATATATGTCATTTTTTTATTTTAAAAAAATTAAATTCTAAAAATGCCGTATTGAAATCTTTCAATATTTCTAAAAATATTTCAATGACTAATGCATGTGTCTAATATATTGTGCCGATATAGATTTCTAGTATCCTTCGTACTAAAACACATAGACACGATGTTTAATCATAAATAGATATAGCAATATGGTACTTCTAATCCGTGTCTATTGGAAACTGTTCAAAAGATACGAGTTCCTCTCTATTTATATATATGTATATAGAGATACAATCACTAAAGAAGAAGCTAGAACACAAAAAATTGTTCATCTGATCATGGGAGCACATTAACAAAATTTAGTTAGATTAACTCAACCGTGATGGTAACCATGGTATGGTTGGTCACATGTTGACCGTTATCTTAGGTATACAGGCTTTTACAAGTATCTTTAGACATTTCAAGCATTTTCCTAATATTTTTACCTCTCGTTAATGATACAAGATGGATGAAATTTAATTTTACCACTTTTTTTGTTGTTATAATACAACGTTTTTTATGCCATTATTTTAATACACTATTAGAATAAAAGCTAATTTTTACCATTTTACAATGGCACAAAATTCATTTTAATTCATTTGTAGCGGCATAAAACTAATTTTTTATTTGTAGTGGCATAAAACTAATTTTAATTATTTTTTTGCATATTATATGCGTAATTACTGTGTATAATCCATTCATTTTGAATACGTATGATCAGAAACTTATTCCACACTATATAAAGAGCTTAAAATGAATGCAAAAACACTTGAAATGATACAATGATACTCAGAATATTCATTATTTGCACATTATATGCGTAAATATAATGTATAATACAAACATTTTGAATAGGAAAGATCAGAAACATACTATATAAAGAGCTTAAATATAGATTACTGTGATGAAATGACTTCAAATGAGTGCAAAATTGCTTGAAATACCCAAATGATACCCAGAATTCACTATTTGCGCATTATGTGCGTAATTACATTGTATGATCAGAAAAATATTTACCCAAATGATACCCAGAATTCACTATTTACCCAAATGATACCCATAATTTACTTATTTTAAATAAGTAAGATTTGAAAAATATCCTAGAATATATATAAAAGCTTAAATATGGATTATTTTGATCAAATCAATTAAAATTATTGCAAAATCACTTTAAATGCTCAAATGTTGCTAGAATATTAATTATTTCCACATTATATGTGTAATTACGATGTATAATCCAATCATTTTTTAATAAGCAAGATCAGAATCAATTTTCCAGACTATGTAAAAAGCTTAAAAACATATTATTGTGATCAAACGACTTAAAATGAAATACAAATTGCTTGAAATGATCAAATAATACTCAAAATATTCATTATTTAATTATATGCGTATTTATGATGTATAATCCAATCATTACGAATATGTAAGATCAGAAACATCTTCAAGGCTATATAAAGAGCTTAAAAATAGATTTTTGTGATCAAATGATTAAAAATAAATGCAAAATCGCTTGAAATACTCAAATGTGCTCAAAATATTCATTTTTTGCACGTTATATGCGTATTTATAATGTATAATCCAATTATTTTGAATAAGTTATATCATAAATATATTTTAGATAATATAAAAGGACTTAAATATTGATTATTGTTATAAAATGACTTAAAATGAATGCCAAAATATCTCGAAATGCTCAAATGATGCTCGGAATATCCATTATTTTCCAATTATATACATAATTACTATGTATTAACTAATAATTTGGAATAAGTATGATCATATACTTATTTTAAACTATATAAAGAGCTTATAAATAGATTATTATGATAAAATGGCTTAAAATGAATGAAAAAAAAAACGCTGGAAGTGATCAAATGATATCAGAATATTCATTATTTGCAAATTATATGCGTAATTACGATGTGTAATCTAATCATTATGAATATGTCAGATCAGAAACATTTTCCAGGCTATATAAAGAGCTTAAAAACATATTGTTGTGATCAAATGATTTAAATTGAATGCAAAATTGCTTCAAATACTCAAATGATGCTCAGAATATTCATTTTTTGAACATCATATGCTTAATTATAATCTATAATCCAATTATTTTGAACAAGCAAGATCAGAAATATATATTAGACATTTAGACTATATAAAGGGCTTAAATATTGATTATTCGTATCCAATAATTTATAAGGAATGCAAAATAACTTGAAATGCTCAAATGATGCTCAGAATATTCATAATTTGAACATGCATAATTACTATGTATTATCCAATCGTTTTGAGTAAGTATGATCTGATACTTATTCTAAGCTATATAAAGAGCTTAGAAATAGATTATTGTGATCAAATGATTTAAAATAAATGCGAAATCGCTTGAAATACTCAAATGGTGCTCAGAATATTCATTTTTTGCACATCATATGCATAACTATATATAATCCAATCATATCGAATAATTTAGATAAAAAACATATTCTAGACTATAGAAAAAACTAAAATATAGATTATTGTGATCAAATAACTCAAAATGAATGTAAAATCGCATTAAATACTCAAATGATCTCAGAATATTCGCTATTTGCATATTATATACGTAATAACTATGTATAATCCAATCATTTGAAATAAGTTCAGAAACATATTCTAGACTATATAAAGAGCATAAATATAGATTATTGTGCTCAAATGACTTGAATACAAAATTGCTTGAAATATCCAAATGATGCTCAGAATATTCATTTTTTGCACATTACAGTGTATAATCCATTTATTCTGAATAAGTAAGAGCAGAAATATATTCTATACTATATAAAGGCCTTAAATATTGATTATTGTCATCGAATGACTTATAATGATCGCAAAATGGCAAATGCTCAAATTATACTCAAAATATTCATTTTTTTCATATTACATGCGTAATTATTATGTATAATCTATTCATTTTGAATAAATATGATCAGAAACTTATTTAACACTATATAAATATCTTAGAAAAAGATTATTATGATCAAATTACTTACAATGAATGAAAAATCGCTTGAAATGATCAAATGATACTCAGAATATTCATTATTTGCATATTATATGCATAATTATAATGTAAAATAAAAAAATTTGAATAAGAAAGATAAAAAACATATTCAAGATTATATAAAGAGCTTAAAATGTGCGTAATTACATTGTATGATCCAATTATTTTAAATAAGTAAGATCAGAAATATATTTTAGAACATATAAGTGCTTAAATACGGATTATTATGATCAAATCACTTAAATTGAATACAAAATCTTTTAAAATGCTCAAATAATACTAGAATATTCATCATTTCCACATTATATGCGTAATTACGATATATAATTCAAAAATTTTGAATAAGTAAAGAATACAATCATTTTGCAGACTATATAAAGAACATAAAACATATTGTTGTGATCAAATAACTTTAATGAATGCAAAATCGCTTGAAATGATCAAATGATACTCAGAATATTCGTTATATATTCGCAATTACGATGTATAACAATCATTAAGAATATGTAAGATCAAAACATTTTCCAGGCTATATAAAGAGCATTAAAACAGATTGTTGTGATCAAATTAATGCAAAATCGCTTGAAATACTCAAATAATTCTCGGAATATTCATTTATTGCACGTCATATGCGTATTTATAATGAATAATCCAATTATTTTGAATAAGTAAGATAAAAAATTTTAGACTATAAGAGGGCTTAGATATTAATATTGTTATCAAATGACTTAAAATGATTTCAAAATGGCTTGAAATGCTCAAATGATGCTACAAATATTCATTATTTGCACATTACATGCATAACTACTATGTATTATCTAATCATTTTGAATATGTAAGATCAGATACTTATTTTAAACTATATAAAAAGCTTACAAATAGAATATTGTGATGAAATGATTTAAAAATGAACGAAAAAACTCTGGAAGTGTCAAATGATACTCAGAATATTCATTATTTGCAAATTGTGTGCGTAATTATAATGAATAATACAAACATTTTGAATAAGAAAGATTAGAAACATATTCTAGACTATATAAGGTCTTTAAATATAGATTATTGTGATGAAATGACTTAAAATGAATACAAAATCGCTTGAAATACTCAAATGATACTCAGAATTCACTATTTGCCCATCATATGCGTAATTAGAGTGTATGAGCCTATTATTTTAAATAAGTAAGATCTGAAATATATTTTATAAAATGAAAGAGCTTAAATATGGATTATTTTGATTAAATCAATTAAAATTAAAGCAAAATCAATTTAAATGCTCAAATGTCACTAGGATATTCATTATTTCCACATTATATGCATAATTAAGATGTATAATCCAAAAATTTTGAATAGAAAGATCAGAATCATTTTGTAGATTATAGAAAGAGCTAAAAAACATATTGTTGTGATCAAATCACTTAAAATAAATGCAAAATCGCTTGACATGATCAAATAATACACAAAATATTCGTTATTTGCAAATTATATACGCAATTACGATGCATAACAATAATTAAGAATATGTATGATCAAAAACATTTTCCATGCTATATAAAGAGCTTGAAAACAGATTGTTGTGATCTAATGAATGCAAAATCCCTTGAAATACTCAAATAATTATCGGAATATTCATTTATTGCACGTCATATGCGTATTTATAATGTATAATCCAATTAGTTTTAATAAATAAGATAAAAAATATATTTTAGACTATATAGAGGGCTTAAATATTAATTATTAATATCAAATGACTTAAAAATGATTTCAAAATGGCTTGAAATGCTCAAATGATGCTACAAATATTCATTATTTGCACATTACATGCATAACTACTATGTATTATCTAATCATTTTGAATAATTACGATCAGATACTTATTTTTAACTATATAAAAAGCTTATAAATAGATTATTGTGATGAAATGATTTAAAAATAAACGAAAAAACTCCGGAGGTGATAAAATGATACTCAGAATATTCATTATTTGCAAATTATGTGCGTAATTATAATGAATAATACAAACATTTCGAATAAAAAAGATCAGAAGCATATTCTAGACTATATAAAGTGCTGAAATATAGATTATTGTGGGGAAATGAATTAAAATGAGTGCAAAATAGCTTGAAATACCCAAATGATACTCAGAATTCACTATTTGCACATCATGTGCGTAATTAGAGTGTATGATCCTATTATTTTAAATAAGTAGATCAGAAATATATTCTAGAATATATGAGAGCTTAAATATGGATTATTTTGATCAAATCCTTAAAATAAAAGCAAAATCACTATAAATGCTCAAATGTTTCTAACATATTCATTATTTCCGCATTATATACATAATTACGATGTATAATCCATTCATTTTGAATAGTAAGCTCAGAATCATTTTCTAGACTATATAAAGAGCTTAGAAATTGATTGTTGTGATCAAATGACTTAAAATTAATGCAAAATCGCTTGAAATATCAAATAATACTCAGAATATTCGTTATTTGCAAATGATATGCGTAATTACGATGTATAACAATCATTATGAAAATGTAAGATCAAAATAATTTTCCAGGCAAGATGAAGAGCTTAAAAACAGATTGTTGTGATCAATTGAATGCAAAATGCATTGAAATACTCAAATGATGCTCGGAATATTCATTTATTGCACGTCATATGTGAAAATGAATGGATGAAAGAGATAATAAAAAATTCTGAAATTAAAATTGAAAATATTATCTTATTTACTCTTGATATATTATTCTCGCTTTCTTCCTTCCACTTAATTTTATACAACACTAATGATTCAATTAACAAAAAAGGCAACCACAGAGCAAACCACATCACTGGATCCAAACTCCAAAGAGGCCGACAGCAGGCTTCCTTCCTTTTGTATCTCCATCCGTAAAAGTAAAACCCATTTTCATTTTCCCCATTCGGCCCCTTTCCTTTTTCGAGTTCTTTCCAAGCTACACTCCAAATCCCGCCTGACCTCGTCGAAACCCTTCACTGAACCCAAAACCCTTCTCTTCTCTTCTCCTCTGTGATCCTGTGCTAGGGTTTTCGCTTCGTCTAACAAGCACGAGGGAGAGGGAAAGGTAATGGCGCCGGAGGACGACATTGTCCGGCCAGATGTCGCCTCCGCAGGACTCCACGTCAGCGAGCGGATCGGGCACGACGTCGCATCCACGCAGCTCGACTTGGAGGAGTCGCTTGAGGCCTCTCGCTACGCCAGCCACCCTTATGCTGCCCATCCCAAAGATGTACTCTTTTCTTCTTTTCTTCACACAATCATCCTTGCAAAAGCTGGATTTCTGTTTTGTAACCCTATATGAAGTATTGTTTTTTTTTTTTTTTTTTTTTTGCCAAATATTTGCTTCCACTGGCTACAAATCTCTAATTGTATTGGGATAGCTTTAGTTTCTAAACTATGACCTCAACATTAGATCATATAAGATGACTTCTCCTCCTTGTCTACTCATTGCCTTTCAAATTTGTTTCCTCCACTTGTATAGAATATGGACTCCAAGAATTTGTTTTTTTTGTTTGTACAAATAGAGAGGCACTGGTATGTACATAAACTTTACATACCCATCTTAGATGAAATAGATGACCTAAGTTCCCTTCATAATGGTGAAGAAATTGTCTTTAGTTACTTTTTGTTAGAAAAAAAAGAAGAAAAGAAGCTCCTGGCCTGTCCTCTTTTATTCAGATTAACAAAAACACTATTTATGCTGCAGTGGCCTGCTTTGGTTGAGGTTAGTGAATTGAGGGAATTACCACCTGTGCTTGTTGAAAGGTACCATTCAGTCGGCGAAGTGACGACTCTCTGTGGCATTTTCCCTGAGATCCACCGCACGTGGGCTTCAGTTGATAACTCTTTGTTTGTTTGGCGTTACGATAAGTGGTATGCTTAGAAGCATAACTTTAACAACTTTTGCACTATCTTCGTTTCTGATATGTTCGGAAAGTGGGAGAGGTAGACTAGTCTGTTTAGGATTTTATAAGAGAAAAATAATAAATAAACACTTGTTGTTAAACAAAGGACATGAAAAATTGGGTTAACTGCAGTTCTCAATACAGTTTGGTAAAGCCATCTTGTCCTTTTCCCTTTAGCATTTTTGTCTGGGGGGTGCTGGGGTTTTTTTTTTTTTGGGGTGGGGGGGGGGGGGGGGGGGGGGGGGGGGGCTGTAGGTGCAATTATAGTCAGGTCTTCATTGAGCCTTGGTTGTGAACTTTTGGCCTATCAAAGGCACACAAATGATATGACAGCCTAGTTTGTTGTATTGTAAATCCTGGAGGTGTATTAAGCTTTTGTATTACACTACAGATGGTTCTGACACTGTGCTTTTATTTTTCTATACTATTTCAGGGATGGGCAATGCAAGGAACATAATGAAGAGCAAGCTATTCTAGCAGTGGGCCTTGCTAGGGCTAAGCCAGGGGTTTTTGTGGAAGCAATTCAGTATCTTTTAATTCTTGCTACTCCGGTTGAGGTTTGTTTTTCCTCTGTTTTTGTACTAGTAGTAGGGCCATGCATTTAGTTGGTTTTGTTATAAACTTATAATTAAATTAATAGTAAGGATACATTTATATTTTTTTGTGTGCACAAGTGTTCCACAAAGATCAAACTGATCCAACATAAGTGTAGAAACTAGAGACACTTTTGGTCATCTGGATTAAAAAAATAAGCATGAGCAGTGAAGCTTACATCCAGGTTTTGTTAATTGTCCAACATTTGATAATTATGTGTGCTATCATGTAATATGAATATATGATATAGTGTAATTTAAATCTGTAAAATGCAAGTGTAATATATTCAGTGTAATAATGTCTGTGTACATCATTCATCTGCACACAGCATACCATAAATCCCATAATTAAGTGCTATAAATTGAACCATTGATCGTGCAACTGTATAATCACATCTTAGGTATGCTAAATTTTCTGCTAAGCCTGTATTTATTTCAGTTATTCAATCAACCTCAAACAAGTGGCAAGGGAAAAAAATGACAATATAGTATACCAATATCCGGTGTCGTGCTCGTAATCATGGTTATTATTAATTTTCATATGTTTTCCGTGCTGCCAAAGAAGCCTTTATCTTTTATTCGAAATGAAAGATACAAACCCTACGGATTCTCAGATTTTGCTGTTCAATAGGCAATCGGATGACGGTTACCCTTAATTGTTAATTGTGACATTACAGTAATTTACTGTGTTGGAATAACAATAATTACATGATAGCACTAAAATTAATAAACCATATGCACAAGTTCTACCTGTAAACACTTGCTAAAAACACAAATGTGACTATATATAGACCTTTATCCTTACTAGTGCAATCTAATACAAAAGGAACATTTAAAGAGACAGTAGAAATTGATCACATGGTGGCACCGGACATGAATTACTGTAGAGGTGATATGAACCATCTTCAGATATTTATTTATAATTCCTTCATTTTTTTTTATTTCATTGTTGCAGTTGGTCCTCTTGGGAGTTTGTTGTGCAAGCAGTGGGGATGGGGCGGACCCATTTGCGGAGCTGGCTCTCCAGCCTCTACCTGATTATAGGATACCATGTGACGGTGCCGAGGCAGTGTGCATTTCTTCCACTGAATCAGGACGCATTTTCATGGCAGCTCGTGATGGCCAGATCTATGAGCTTATTTACACGAATGGGTCTGGATGGCAGAAGCGCTTCCGTTCTGTCTGCATGACTTCTAGCCTCCTGATGCGGTATGCATGTTGGCACTGTCTATTTTGCTAGTTTCATGGCTGGTTTGAGATGTTTGTGTTTTATAAACAAACCGAGTCATGCTATCTAAACTTAAGACAGCTTGAGTAGCAACGGACCTATGCTACCAATAAACCTTTGTAGCTACTGTATACAAGTTGTTACTAGAAGCAATCATATTCCTTTATTTTATAATGAACCCCGAACAGCTTTGATGGTAATTAACTCCAGAAAGCTTTGTAAAATCAAGAAAAATGGTTTACCATTGTAAGTTGAAGTAACCTTCTTTTTGGGATGCTAGGTGTTAGGGGTACTTCAGGAGGGGGTGATGGTAAGGTATAGAGCACCAGCCCAACATTATAACGATGCTTAAATGTGAATAAGATAAAAAAAAATATAAAATCTTTTCCAGATTCTTACCAACGTCATACATATTTGGAGCTGCTGATCCCATTATCCAGATGGTAATAGATAATGAGAGACACATTCTCTATGCACGCACTGAGGGCACAAAACTACAAGTGTATGATTTGGGGGAAAATGGAAATGGACAGTTGCGCAAAATTGCTGAGGAGAAAAATCTTATCGACCCTAGAGAGGCCAATCACCGGGGCCGTCGCACTGCAGGTCCTAGACCGTCCATTGCATGCATTGCTCCCCTCTCTCTCACTGAATCAAAGCGGCTTAACCTAGTCGCAGTACTGTCAGATGGCAAGAGGCTATATTTCTCTTCTTTTGGGTTGAATAATACTACTTCTCAAAGGCCAACATGCTTAAAGGTCATAGCTACCAGGCCTCCACCTCCTCCAGTCCCCGGCCGGGCTCACCAGCCTGACAACTTGGCATTAAAAGCTGATGCTGCTTTTTACTCAGTTGGGACCCTAATTCTCTCAGATTCCTCTGGTTCTGCTGGCTCATCTTTAATAACAGTGCAGAGGGATTCAAGCCAGTTAACTACTCCACCAGCAGGTGCTAGCTTGTATAGCACTGGTGGTAGCGGTGCTGTGAGAAATTCTCGTGTCTTGAGAGAGGTTGTATCGACCTCTGTGACTAATGGCTGGGTTCTCTGTGCAGCGGATGTGCTCCCTTCAGGTAACAATGCATCCATTGTGCAATCTCTTTACAGGGATGTGGTACCTTTAAAAGGTTTAAGATCAGACCTGCTAGGCGAACGTGCTGTTCTTGGACTTTGGGCGCGTGGTGACCTTTCCACTCAACACATATTGCCAAGACGAAGATTCATGATTTTCTCTAACATGGGTTTGGCTGAAGTCACATGCAATCGACCTGTTGATATATTAAGTCGGTTATTTGATAGGAATGCGCCCAGGCTTCAAATCGAAGAGTTCTTCAACCGGTATGGACCTGGCGAGGCTGCTGCCATGTGTCTTATTCTGGCGAGTCAGTTATTATTTGACGAGGAGTTGTCAATTAGCAGTACAGTTCGTGCCAGGGCAGCTGAGGCATTTGATGATCCTGGTCTGGTTGGTACAACCCAGGTCGGCTCAGGTTCAAGGCCACCCTCAACAGCTAATGGGGCCTTCAGCATGGGTCAAGTGGTGGTACAGGAAGCTGGGCCTGCATTCTCAGGAGCTTATGAGGGACTGTGTCTGTGTGCATCAAGGTTATTGTTACCAGTGTGGGAGTTCCCAGTTGTTATGGTACGTGGGCACCTTGAAAACAGTGCAGAGGCTGCTGTGGCTGTTTGCCGACTTCCAGCAGGTACTATGCGGGCTCTAGAAGGCAAGCTACGTAATTTGGAGCATTTTTTGAGGGTGAGGCGGGATGAGAGGAAGGGGTTGTATGGGTATGTTGCTAGTATGGGGGATTATTCTGGGGGTATTTTGTATGGAAGGACTGTGGGTTCCGCTAAGAGGCAGCGGCCTCTTTACTCTTCTGCTGAGCTTGTTGCTATGGAGGTATTGAGTAGTAGCTTTATTTTCTTTGTTTGTCCTTTTTCTCCTCTTTTTCGTATAATGAGTTCACAGAATATCTAAGCCCAATATGCTAAGATAATTAATTAAGGAAATAGTAAATGAAAATGTGGGCAAACATGATAAATCTTAAAATATCTTAGGGTAGAATTCAATCTGAGACTCAAAAACTTTATATAATAACTAGTGGTTGATCTTAAAAATATGTAGAAGATAAGGTAGCCTTGTAGAAACAGCGAGTGAGTGATCACAAAATGTTCATCTGAAAATGTGGACATTGGCCACTCGGAAGTTAGAAGCAAGAAATCATTAATTTCTGGTACATTCTACTACCACCTGGTTCATGTGAGTGAGTGATCATCTTTGATGTATGGTAACGTGATAAAAAATAAACAATTCTGCAGTATTTGGGGACATAAATGAAGCAGAAAAAATGGAAATATATCTTGTCGAAAGCTAAAGTTGACCTGTCTATCCTGGCTAACTCCAATAAATGCGACAATATAAGTCTCTGACTAGTCTTAACTATCATCATACTACATTGTCCTAAATAAATGTTGGGCTGTACAATAAATTTATGTAGGTTCGAGCTATGGAATGCCTGAGGCGGTTGCTTAGAAGAAGTAGTGAAGCTCTCTACCTGCTTCAGCTTGTTTCTCAACATAACATCACCCGACTAGTACAGCAATTGGACCCTGCCTCACGTCAGAAGCTAATACAACTCACTTTTCATCAGCTGGTTTGTTCCGATGAGGGTGACCGAACTGCCTCAAAACTTATATCAAACCTAATGGAGGTATGAAGCAAATTTTAGAAACTTGTATGGTTCTGTATGAATCTACATAAACATACAAAATACTCATCTGTTTCCGTCTCCTCATTTGTTCAAAAGATACTCAAATAACCTCTATTTCCCTCACATCTCCTCTCTAACTAAATTGGGAAAAATCTGTGGGGTTGTTTTGGTTCTTTCTAAAGTTGACGTGAGAGTCCGGCTGGTGCTGCTTCTCATGTTGGAGTATCTGATGCTCACATGATCTTACCGAGTCCCTACAAAATCTAAAATTTTTTTTTTTTTTTGTTTGTACCCCTATGGAAAATATTATGTTTACTATATAATATACGATGTATACTCTATGCGGATTTCTCCCCCCATTTTCTAAAGAAGGTGCCAAGCTGACTGTTCGTTTTCACTACTTCCTAATTAAATCATGGGTTAGTCAAAGTGCTATAGTCTGGAATTTCTGCAGGACTTTGATGGAGGGATATACATGATATATTCTATATATTTTAGGTGAATTGTCTGTCATGTTGGCAGTGCTATAGGTGCTAATTTCTGGTGATGAGATTTCTTTGAGTTAAGATATTCAGCTTTCAGTAATACAAATTCATGCATGAAAAAGGATCTCCAATCAAAGCATTTTCATGCATCATTTTTCACATGATTCCTTTTTTCTTTCTGTTTTTAGTATTATGTTGGACCAGAAAGGAGCAGTTCCTTAGATGACATTAGCACAAAGCTGAGGGAAGGGTGCCCTAGTTATTTCAACCAGGCTGAGCACAACTTCTTTATGGCAGTAGATAAACTTGAGAGAGCATCCCTGACAAATCGGCCCGATGAGAGACAGAAATTAGCCAAAGATGCGTTTGAAGTTGTGAAAATCATCCCTGACTCGGTCGATTTGGCTTCATTGTGCAAGCGCTTTGAGAACCTAAGGTACCATTCAGCCAGCCTTGTAGCTGCTAGAATTATCCTTGTAAAAACCTAGCTTCGCTGAGAATTTTTATTTCTTCTACATTTAAAGATTCTATGAAGCGGTGGTTCGCCTACCTCTACAGAAGGCCCAAAATCTCGAATCAAGCCCAAGCTCAAACCCGATGGCTATTGAAGAATGCTATGAGATAGTCACAAATGCATTGCGTAATTTACAAGGAAGTGGGGTCCAGGGCATGGATCCAGCCTCTAGAAGCAGGTATACAAGGCAGGTCATCCAGCTTAGCATGGAGCAGTCCAGCACAGCCTTTCGGGAGCATCTTTACCGTGCTTTGATTAACCTTGGTTTGGAGAATGAGTTGTTGGAGTTTGGTGGACCTGACTTGGTGGAGTTCTTGCAAAGTGGTGGCACCCGCAGACGACCCCATGAGGTATGCATGGATTTGTAAATGAGTAATAGAGTCAGGTTGACTATTTTTTAAGGAATAACTAGATATATGCCACTATGAAAATTGTCAATTTGAAAAATGCCATTCTTAAATTGCTAATTAGTTTTATGTCACTACAAAATGACTATAATTAGTTTTATGCCATTAATTTCTTCTAAAATATCTAAAATTAGAAACATGCCAGTATGCCACTCTAAAACCTGCTATATTTTTTTGAAATGTCCAAATTGCCCTCTTGTAAAAAAGATGAAAACAAATATGGAAGGAAAAGAAAAGAAATCGAGCCGCAAAAAATTTTTAAGATTGCATTTTTTTTTCCTTTTCCTTTTTTTTTTCTTCTCCCTAACACCATGTCCCTTCCCATTCCCATGAAATTTGAAAATCTCAAACTTGATTTAAAAAAAAAAAAATTCTTCTTTCATGTGGCCACTAATTTGGGATCACATCTCTAGTAATTTTGAAAAGCCTATTGCTTCTTCCGTGCAAGAGGTCCTCATAGGGAGATCTTCAGTAACTTAATATATTTTTCATTTCAGATTGTGGTCATTTTTTTTTTTTTATTTATGACGATTTACATCTTAGTTAATGGTAGTCTTTATTGTAAGTAAACATAATAATAAACAACTTTCTGGAACTTAATTAAAGTTCTATTTCGAATAATCTGTTTATTAATTGCAATAATCAGATTTGCAAGTAGGCAAAATGGTTCATTTTGAGGAATCAATGTGGATGACAATCAAAACGAAAAACATGAAATAATATTAATATTATGACATCTATCAATAAAATGATTCATTTTGTGCCATATTTCTAATTTAATATTTTGTAGTGACACATTTTTTATTTTAATATATTATAGTGACATATTTGAAAGGGCGGAATGGTCATATCAATTGATCAATGGCATAAATCTAATTTTATCATTTAGTGATGATATAAAAATAATTTGTTATTTAGTGATGGAAAATCTCTAATTTCTAAGTTTTCCAGTGGCATAAACCTAAATTATCCTTTTTTTTATTATTAATTTAAAAGAACGGTGGCCCTGCTGATGGACCTACACTTCTTGGTTTCACACAGGGACTTTATTTCTTTTTAGCACTTGATGTATTGGATGAATCCTTTGTGATTTGGGACTGTTATTTTAATTAAAATAAAATATTAGAGGAGCACGGGTTGATTGGGCTTTGATCAACTCTTATGTACCTGGCAAGTACAGTATGACTTTTTTCTGGCTGGTAGCTAATTATATATAAAATTTGGTCTGGTTGGGTTTCATTTCTAGCTTAACCCAACTTGTTTGGGACTAAAGGCTTTGTCGCTGCTGTTGTTGCCAAAAGGGAAAAAAATTAACCCAGTTACCCTTGTGAAGCTACTCCTTAAATTCTTCTCAATTTAGCTTCAGTTATCCCTGAGCTATTATGAATTTAGTCTCACCTTATTCCAGTTGTGAAATAAGTAGTTGGGCATAGTGCAATTTTTTTTTTTTTTAAAAAAAAAAAAACAAGTGGGTTAACCCCCCACCACTTCTCATTACCAAGTAATAAAGAAGTACATCAAAAAGTTCATGGCAAACATAAAAAACCCAGACATAGTGCAATTTGACCCCCAATGGAAAAAAAAATCATAAAACAGCCCCCTCCGTGAACTTTTTCTAGCTCTGCCCCCCTGCCACAATGGTAGAGGGTCAATATTCTGTGATCGGAATCAGTTCATGTAGTGGCCATGACAAGGTATCAAACCAGTAGATGTGTCTATGATCCATGTTAACCTTTTCAATGACCTCTTTTTTGTCCTTTGAAGATGCAACCTGGTGGGGTGTATATGATGGAGGCTCCTGTTGGTCCGGGCCCCGCAAAGTATCTGGACCTTCTGGCAAAGTTCTATGTTTTGAAGGGACAGCACAGAGAGGCTGCACATGTGCTTTTAAGACTGGCTGAGAGTCAGAGCACTGGTTCTGATGGTCTCACACTTGAGCAGAGGTATATTTAAATAACTTCTCTTTTTGTATATATTGATACCAGAAATATTACATTCTTCTCAAAATTTGTCTTGGACCTTAAAGTTCAGTGTTCTTAAATGGTGTTTTGTAATTTCCCCTATGAAAAGTAGGCAGAAAGGAACATTTTGCAACTTTTACATCTAAGTCTTTATGGAGCGGTAATTGAATGGTGTGGCATTGGAAATCAATAACTCTGTACCACATCATCAAATGACAGTGCCTGTCCTAGTAATGTGCTCTTGTATCATTTTCTTCTGATTCCATATTTTAATTGAGACAGGCACCAATACCTGAGCAATGCGGTTTTACAAGCCAAGACAGCTAATGTCAGTGCCGGTCCTACGAGAAATCTAACTGAGGAAGGATTTTTGGGGATACTTGAGGATAAACTCACCGTACTAGGCCTTCAAATGCGAATCAGAGATGAGTTTGAGTTGATGGCTTCTAGGTCTAGGGCAGTTACTGGTGAAATGGAAGATGTCTCATCACATAGCAGCCTCGCAATAGATGCTGAGGATGTGTCTGCCAAGGCTAAAGAGCTATCGTTGAATCTGAAGAGCATCAATCAGCTGTACAATGATTATGCGCTTCCATATAAACTTTGGGAGGTAATATTCAGTAGTTCACTTGGCAAGTTTCATTGCATCCTGCAAAGCTCAAAATTATATGTATAATCCTGCAAAAATGCAAAAATAAGTTATATATGCAATCTAGTCCTTTCTCTCTTTGTTTTTTGGGGTAACAATAGCAGTTAAAGGTAGTGTTGTAGCCTTGTAGGGTCTATATAGTGATGATTTCCTTTTGTTTCCTAGGCCAATGTACGATCCATTTCATTTTGCAGGGTTGCAATGAAACTGCTGCATTTATTTTGGATCTAATACACAGTTTGTCTTCACACTTTCAAATGTCCCTTGCTTTCTTTTTTATCACCTGCCATGTCTCTTGTTCTATTTGAAACATCTTGCCAGACATAGTTTCTTCATAGGTGATGTCATACCAGAGAGTACATACATAAAGAATATATACTAGAACTAGCAGTCGTATGCCTTGGAGACAATATGAGGTTTAAAAATGATCAAATAATGGACAATGTCACTATCACATAGCCCTGGTAGGCTGGTAGGTTTATGAAGTAAGATGTTATTCTATCTGAGAGAAGATAAACTTAAATATAAGAACAAAACTAATGTACTTTATTCATTACGTAGCTCTATTTATTAATTATAGTTTTGCTCAGTCATACTAATTGAACATGTTTGACGCGGTGGTCACTTAAATCTTTTCAGGTATGCCTAGAGATACTGAACTTTGCAAACAACACTGGGGAGATAGTTGGACGGGTAGTGATGGAAACGTGGGCACGCCTCCTTGACCAATGTCTTTCCACTGGAGGAGTAAAGGAGGCATGCGCTGTGCTTAAACGAGTTGGCCCCAAGCTATATGTTGGTGATGGCACGTGCCTTCCTTTTGATTCAATATGTCTTCACCTGGAAAAAGCTGCATTGGTATGTCGTAATTGCCATTACTTAAACTTCTGGTTCACTGCATAAGATGTCAGTCTCAAACTTTATTGCCATTTTTTAAGGGACAATGAATACTATTGTGCAAAAAATATTTCTGTTGTCCTGGAACTCTTTTTCTTTGCGCTAATTGACTCATAATGTTTGTTCAATATTCTTTCTTTAAGTAAATTAGTACGGTTGAAAGTGTAGAGAAAAAAGACAAGAATAAGAAGAGGAAAGATCAGTTTTACTTGTCCAAAGTTCTAAAATTAGGTTGAAGGTGTTCAAAAAAATTATTATGACCTACAGTAGTACTAAAATAGGCCAGAAAAATTTATGTTTTACCGGCTAATAGGAACACAGGCTTATTTTCTTGTTTGGGGCCCAATTAATACCCTGCTAGCACTGTACTTCTTTCCCACCAATGCCATAAATCATTGCTGTCTTTTAAAATGTTGACAAGATGTTGTTCTACATTTTGCCACCAAATTTCTTGATGTTCAAACAATCACCCTGTTGAGCAGTGGAGTAAAAATGATAGAAAGGAAAAATCAATCAACTATAATAGAACTACTGAAGTTTTGCAAATTATAATTTGCTTCATTGAGCTATTTGAATTATGCTCTACATGAATATTTGTAATCAAATAGGGGGCATCTGTGATCTGTTATTGGTACAGAAAGGAATAGTTTTGTAAATTTCCATAAAAGAAATTGAATTGATAGTGAGGCCTATGATAGCTTCAAACTTGACTATTCAAACCCACCCTATCAACAATATCACTAAACATCTGGTAATTGCTATTTTCAGGAGAGACTCACTAAAGGTATTGAGCTTGTTGGAGATGAGGATGTGGCAAGCGCTCTTATTGCAGCATGTGGCGGTGCCTATGAGCCTGTAGTTGCTGTGTATGACAAACTACTGACAAACGGGGCCATTGTACCCTCTTTGAACCTCAAATTGCGTCTCCTGAGGTCAATCCTGGTTGTGCTTTGTGAGTGGGCATCAACTCTTACTGGGTCCACTGCTCTTACTTACTCTGGTGCCTTCTGGATGGATCGGACTTCTGTGATAAATCAAGGTGTTAGGGATAAGATCATAAGTTTGGCAAACAGGTTTGTTTTTGGTCTTTTGTTTTTTATGGCTAATTTGGTGTGAACACTTTCCAGCATGACCTTTGTCATTTCTTGGAATAATTTAGACATAGTGTGCTTTTTCCGATTAGGTTAATTCTATGAAGCTCATTTTTACAGCTAGGGATTGAATGAAAGTATACGCATTTATTTATATTAAGATCTTTTTCATACTAAAATGTAATGTATCTTTGATTTTATTGACCCAAGTTTGCCCAGGCCAGAACTCTCCTCTTTGGGGGACAAACAAGAATTTTACCTTTTGTTGATTTTTTTTTTTTTAAAATTTATATTTGACTCTCATTTTTGCACAACTGAGCAGATACATGACGGAGGTGAGACGGTTGCCACTTCCTCAGAGTCAAACTGAGACCATTTTTCAGGGCTTTCATGATCTGGAAGAGCAACTCTTGTCCACTACTCACCCTAACTTCTGACATTTTGTAAACTAGTCTTTGTGAAATTAGTGTGCATTTTTTTATTTGAACTATGTAGTTTATACCATGAGATACTTGTTTGGCCTCCAGCTATCAAATGTACAATAGCGTCCATCATTTGGAATACTGCTTGTAAGGACTAGTTCTCATTCTTTGTCACTGCATTTTTTGTAGGTTAGATGATATCCTTGAATGCCTTCTAGGGTTGTTTCTGACTATTTTTAACTACAATTCAAATTTTAACCATTAGATGTGTCAATCGGTGATAGAAAAATTGTACATGCATATAAAATTCGAACTATTTAAATGTGTTTTATATCATTTCAATTGCATTTATCTGAAAAGGATTTTGGACATGATTTCCTAGCAATCGAGAGGTTAAACTTTAAAATTTGGGCACTTGATTTTGTTAGCTTTTGATGTATAGCAAAATGAAGTCAAAATGATATGTTTCATGTGTAAACATATATAATAACGCATTTCCATACTAAATACAAAAAATTAGAAAGTTATAAATTTATAAATGTATTGTTAGCATTTATAGGTTGGTAGTGTATTAAATATATTGTGCATTTCAATTTGTAATATATGAATTGGGTTCAAATTTCGTTATATTTCATGTAAAATAAGTATAAATTACATGTTCTATTTCAAATTTATAAATTACAAATTAATTTTCATGATTTGCAATATTGTCATGCTTTTTTTTAATATTAATGAATTCCCATTCATATAAAATGACTTTACCAGGCAACGAATAGGTATTTCACTATTTTAGCAAAGTTCTTAACTCAAGCCTCAAGATAGAGCGATAGAAACATATGTGACAACAAAAGTGCCATAGAATACCTCCAAACGTAACAACTAAAAAAATGAAAAAAAGTTGAACCCCGACAAGCAGTCTAAAATGCTTAGTTTTTTTTATAGAAGAACAGCAAGCAGAACAAAAATTTAGTCCGGTCTAAGAAAACGATTATAATTTTGTACATGAGGGTCGAACATCATTATTTTCTTAATTTCTTTGAAAAAGAATTTTTTATCAGTTAATCCCACTTATTTCATCAGGTAATAATTTGTCAGGAGACGAGAAATCGCCCTTGCTCCATAAAGGGCAAGAAGAGATAATTTTAATATCTTACAAGAAATATTATACAAAAGCTCTAAGCAAACTTTTTTGTATTCTTTTTGGGTAACAATTTATCCTTTATGTCGTTCGCTGTTTCCATGAGATCTTTCAACTCTGTTCTTCCTTTCTCATCTCGACTCTCTCCAATCATAATAGAGAGACGGTTTAAGCAAGTTAAATATTGCGATTTGGCATCTGGTGCATTTGCTAGAATACTCCTTAGGTGAGGCTGTAGGACAAAACAGAAATAATTAAAAAGAGGAATTTTTGGCAATAAAACTGAGGCATATAGTACCTTGAAAATGGTGAGGCCTTTATTCTATATTCACTTTATGAGTGGTATTTGCGAGTGAAATCTGGACAGTAGCCCGGGACTAATGCAAACTACTCATTTATTGGTTTAGCAAAGTGGGTAATACTGACTACAACCTAGCATGAAAAATAGTTCACAGTTTAATAAGACAACTAAAAATATCTGAATGTGAAGGAGACCAGTTTCTAGACATCACAACAGTTTTACTAAATCCCATCTTAAAATATGATAAAAAGAATCGGGTTCAAATTGAATAAAAAAATCCTATAAACTAGCAAATTAAACAAATCAAATGAAAATTGATAAGGTCAGAAAAAAAAAATGCTAAGGTTTACCTCATTGTAAATTGAAATACACTCCCTAAGAGCATGTTCAACTTCATATGGATATCCTACCATCGCCTATAACCAAACAGAAGTTTGAGTATAAAAAACTAAAATCTGAGAGAGAGTAAATGGAAAGGAACAATTTGAAATCTTGTAAATTATTACAATAGAATAATAGATCACAGAAATTTCTCATCAACTGTGTTCACACTCACTCCCCTACCCCCATCAACCTAATGCGTCATCCAGAAAACTGATCAAGTCCTGAGAAAAAGCAGACTTAATTCCCCCTAAATTGTACAATCCTCTACCCATTTGAGCCTTGAATACCTAAGTTGAGCAATTTGATGTACAAAAGGGCCTATAATGTCTCAGACAATAAGTACAGAGGTATCTAATCCAACATGTTAATTGTTACTAATAACAAAATTTTGTTATGACTAACAATGCCAAAAAAGGGAGGAAAATGGTATCTAATCTTGTTGCCCAGAAATTTTCTGCCTATACAGGATATGTGATTTGAGTTACTTTTTTTATAAAAACATGGACAAAGGGTCTGTCATCTCAACCTAAACAGAACATAAAATAATGTTCTTCACTACAAACAAATACAAAGGTGAGTTAATGTGCAGCACAAAAAAAAGGATATACCTTTGGTGATTGCATGTCAAGCATTTTTGATTCCAGGAGTCCAACAGCATCAAGAGCTTGAAGCTGCAGAGGAGAGCAATAACCAAGTATTATCACTGTATGTGCTACTAGTGCATATTGGTATCCATCTAGAAATGGGTATATTATACTACTGCTCTCGTTTTTTTGGAATAGTTTCACATATACACTTGCTGAATCTCAATACTGCATGTAAATGCTGCAAAAACACATCTAGTCCAACAAAACTAAGCTATACCACTTATGCCCATATTAGTGTAAATAATAATCATCCACACTATCCTACCAAGGGTTCTTTTTTATTTTTATTTTTATTTATATATTTATTTTTGTTGAAAGACTACAGCCAGGCAAAGATATAGGTTTTTTTTTTTTTTTTTTGCAGGAATATACATACAAGTTGACATTTTCAGGATACCTATGTAACTTAACTGCAAGAAAGTACCAAAGGATGTTGGTTCAAAGCACATCATTTGATAAACGTACATATAGGAGAAGGGCTGCATGGATGTGGTCTGTTTTCCTCTTTTCCTTTATCAGTGCTGCCTTTGTTATCCTGTCACAAAACAAGAAAAATAATTGGGTTTAATAACAGTATCAGCATGCAAAGTATTTTGTACTTCTATCCAAAAATATGGGGTATGGTCCTTGAAGTTACAGCATCCAAAAAAAAAATAAAATAAAATAAAAGGATAATACACCGCTTTATATTTGCTAGTACATACAATGTCCCTTCTTCGTGTACTTTTGTGGCATACATCCAGCATGCATCAGCTTCAAGTAATTTCCAAAGGTTTTTAAGTTTGACATGCTTGAAATTATGTTGGAAATTTGACTTGTAAATTGCTATAGTAGTCTGTCATTTCCTTGTTTTTTGGATGTATGCACCTCTAAACATCTATAGTTATAATCCTTAATTTAACATAATTCTGCGTCATCTTGACCTCAATTCTACAGTTGAACAAACAAGCCAAGGTAATAGAACAAAAATCGGAAAAAAAAAAAAAAAAAAAAAAAAAAAGAAACTACAGAAAGTATCCTTCAAATTTTATTGACAACTTAACTTTTTTGTGAACACTTTTAGAGGGCACAATTTTACAAATCAGAAACTCAAGCATTAAAATTGGAGAGGCTAAAAATGCTTAAAATTATCAGTATTAATTGCTAGTGCACCATACTAAAACTTTTTGGAAAGTGACCACTATCCAGATTCCAGAATATTAATTCCTCGCCACTGATATACAAAGCACATTGCCCCAGCAGTTGACATGACACCCAACAGTTGACATGACAATCTCTTGTAGTTACCTGATTGAGTTATCGAGCAGTTTCTTTGCTCTGATAAGGTCCTCATTGGTGTCAGAATATTTGCCATTGGCCAAAGGAACACGTTTTGAATCATAGAGTGCCAATCTTGCTAGATGAAGCATAGTAGAAGCAACCTAAAATAACATAGTCATTATGAATTAAAGGTGGAATGCACTACGTCCTTAAGGTAAAGCAACGTATCAGGTACATAAAAAATGACAAAACTAGCCCTTACTTTTCTACTAGTCTTCCTCCATAAATCAGGGAAGAGGGAATGCTGGTTTCTAATTGACAGATAAATTAAGAGCAGTGTAGATGATATTTTCTATGTTCTATAGGGTCATATGATATATTTACAGGGTACTGTACTGTACCTGAATGTGGTCTTCAGAGAGAATCTTTTTTCTAACTCCAAGGCATCTAAAAAACAATAAACATTAAAAGATTTTGAGCAATATAGAATAAAATGTAATATGACTATAATACCACACCATAGAGGCATATGTCTCAGAGGAAGAAAGTGAACCAATACTTTATCTAACCAAAGACCTAACTTAGGGATATCTGCCAAAAAAAAAATGTCAAACGGGCTGAATACACATAACCCTGTATTATATGGGTGGGGATCCATTTACAATTCACTTTTGACTACATAGTCTATAGACTGCCTGCCTGACCATATTGTTAATTGTGGTCACAATTATAAGTAGCTTGGCTGATCTTTCTTCTTTTTCATACATGCTTAAGGATCATCATAGCCCTCAAAAATATGCTATGTAAATGGATTAATTTGACAATCTTAACAATCATCATAAAAACACCTACCTTTGGAACTTCATTAGGAAAGCATATCTATATATGTCATGTGCATTAAAATGATGAAATTTGATATAAGTTTTACTGTTTATCAAACAACTTGAAATTTGCAACAGGCCATTCTTAACGGCCCTTGATGGAATATTAAAAAAAAAATTCATGAGTGTAAAATTCATTACACAACCAATCTATAAAGCCAACTAGAAACCTTTTCCTATTTCTGAAAGCTTTATGATTTGATTTGATAAATACTTCCAAAATTGCTATGTTGATCCAATCCAATGTCAATGAACCAATCCATATTATATCTACATCTGCATATAATAGCACTAGCTAACAGAAGGAAAACACTTTTGAGGTAAAATACACAAAATCTAACCCATCCTGTATAACCTGCAGTTACATTATTGCAATCGGGCCAAACCTTACCAGACCCGATCTGTTTCAAAAATAACATGAAAGGTCAATGAAACCTAATATTACCTCATGACCGCAATATAAAAGCTGGACATGAAAATAATACAGGCCCAAAAATTGAACACCACAATTTCATTTATTTCGCTAGTAAGCAAAATAAAAAGACCAGGTAAAATAAAATCTTTTCACAATGAAGCCATTCAAATACAACTATGCAAGATATCACAGAAATATTTTATACTTCTAACTTCGAAATAGTGATCAAAATCTATTCAAATGAACTCACTTCTCCAGCAGTTCTCGTGATTCTTTCAAGTTCCCAAGAGATTGGAGAGTTAAGGCTAGTGCTTCAGCTGCCTTTGCAGTTTCGAGAGAATCCCAACCCTATTTATATATATAGAAGCTTTAATTACAAACTTTTCTCTGAGAAATTGCAGTTAAAAATTTTCCTAGATCTAAGGAACTCACAAAGTAGCTTTGCTTGCCAGAGCTCGACATTATTTGACAAATAATTTTTACAAGAGATATATATTATGAGGAATGGATCACCATGCTGAACCCAATAACTACGCATTTGAAATATACAAAGCCAAGATTGCCTAGTATCAATCTTTCTGAAAATCAAATCACAGAAATGTAAGCCTTGAATGTCAATCTTTTTTGTTTATTTTCTTATTTAGAACTACTTTTTTTTCTTTCTGAGAAACAAGATCAGCCTCACCGTTGAAAGTTCTAGTGCATGTAAAATCTTCCTCTGCAACATTTCAGCATCAGCCGGCCTATTTGATTTGAGCATAATCTGGAAATTTAAAAAAAGGAAAAAACCTCATGTTTACATTTGGAATAGTAGTACTATGATAAACTAGCTAATTCAAAGAACACAAAAGATAAGGACTTCGAATTTCCTGAAAGAAAGTTCATACAAGTGCCTGATACTGCTACAGAACCTTTTTTTCTTAGTTTCCTTGTAAACATCACAACATGTTTTGGTAATAGACTATAAGATGAAAATTCACCTGAGAAAGAGTTGTCATTCTCCTTATGCATGTCGATGATTCACCAAGCCCATTATCCTGCGCAAATTTTTCACAAGGGTCTCTTAGGCCTCCTGGGTTTATATTTACCTTTTAACTTCTAATTTCTTTGAATGTCATTCAATCTATAGAAGGCTACAGGTACTTGTTAGTCAAAAAATAAGTAGGAGTTCAACAATATTTGATATTCTTGTTCAACATGAATAGGCCACCTTCTGGCCTATTCTCTTGATTTAAACCGATATTTTCAAAGTATCCTTATTCCTCTTAGAATACTTGTGATGCCCTATATATTTATCTCCATTGCAAACTTCCAATCAACCAAAAGTCCAAGTTCAGACAATGATCCAGCTATCCTGATTTGCAGAAATGAATGTCATTTCTTCAAATTTTACATTACCATTGCAAAATTATTGGTTGCCTAATATTGTAAGATCACGCAGACAATTCAAAAAATATGAACAGTCAACATTTGAAAAATGATCTATTGGGAGATAATTGTTTAACTTTATACCAAAATACTTGGTCAGAAAGTGATTTTTTTACTCGCCTTTTTCTTCAATTTCAAATTTTTATAGAAGTTACCTCAAGTATACTTATTGATTCTCTTATAAGTGCTTCAGCATCCTTCTCTTTTCCTTGCAGATACAACACCTATTAGAAAGTAACCATAAAACTCAAGATACTGTTCATTAAGGCCCACTATTTGACTAAAACTTTGACTGAGGCATCAGTCTGGACCATTTTGGTTTGACAGTACAATACTAGGCCTGAATAGAATCAGCAATGCCTATTGTTATACTATACCATATGCAGGTAGCCAGGCAAACAAGAGGGAACATCTAGTGCCAGGTATAGCTCCACAACACTGCCACAAAAGAGAAGGCAACATACGGACAAAACACACACAAAAAAAAGAAATGATAAGGTTACCCTTCCAAGGTGGTGCACCGTGCTAGCATAGTCCGGGTTGTTGTACCCCATGATTCGGCCCTTGATCTACAAGCAAGAAAGATAAACATAATAAACTTGGTCTACATAAAATTTTGCCAATAGAGCACTATGAGTTAAGCATGATAATTCTAATAATAATAGACACCAGCCATTACAAGGCACAAGGTAACTCTAATTCTAGAACAGTTCAACAACAGATACTGAGTTCTGTTTCTCCACTTGACCTCTCAGTGGAAAGGTTCACTAACTATCCTTATCATTTATTCTATTGAGAGTCAATTTACCCCAAATAAAGCCACAAATCTCCCTTTGTGCTTGAGGTATAACAAGCATTTAGTTGCTTGTCTTGGATATCACATATCAGTAGAGGAAATTAAATGTACCTTCAGGGCCCTCTGCACAATAAAATAAAATAAAAAAATGAAAAAAAGTAATATTAGTACCAAAAGAAAAAAAAATACTGAAGTAAATTTTTAACTATCATACACAACTCTATCTCTCATCCTTTTACTTTTTTACCTCGTAACAAGCGCGGGCTTCATCAAGCTTGTGCTGAGCCAGGTAAAACTGCCCAAGGTTATGTAAGGCTGCGCCAACTCTAATAAATATTAGTGAGTTCACAACTAATCAATAGACTTATTTCATAGAATAAGAGTATTAAATTATTGGTAATGTAAAGCTCATGGGTTCATGGTGACAGTAAAAATAGAACAGGTATTAGGGGCACCGAATTAAACTAATCTCCTCTTTAGGGGAAGCAGTTTCAAATGAAACTCATATCATATTATGTTCAAGAAGTTTAAGAAATACAATTCCTAATATTAATAAGCTATAAGACAGTAGACCTCCTTAGATGAGGTATGAGATGGCAAGTTATAGGAAGGTTTACGAATTGCAATGTCCAAAAAGAAGAGAGCCTTTTTGGCAAGTTACATCAGTAATTTGGTAAATGTATGCACCATTTACTACTCAATACCCAACTTCATTGTAAATTTCCTACCCATAAACATAGAAAGACATTGACATACCTTATATCATCAGGGCCAAATGAATCCTCCAATATACTAATGGCTTCCAAGTATAAGGGTTCAGCTTCTTTAAATTGCTTTCTCACCCTTTTAAGTTCAGCCTGATACAGGAAGTAATTACTACTGCAACTCAAGAGACAGTAAAAGAAACAAGAAGCCAAAATTTCATACTAGGCAGCACTAGAGATTGCACACTTGTATTAACCAGCGTGTCAACTATCAATCCAGCATATATCTTTGCACTAAGTCCAAATGAAAATAACAAATAAATAAATATATATAGTCACTGCAAACCAAAAAACGACAGGTATAGAGTTCACATTTTATTTCCTCTCTTTAATCAAACCTAGATCCTTGCAGCTGGCATATAAATTCTTCATGCTAATGGTATAGCACATACAAAAATGAATACATAATAACAATAACAAAAAACACTGTTAAGAAGTTACCAGATTGTTACAAGACGAGGCAACATGTGGGTCCCGCTGACCAAATCCTAACTTGGCTTCCTTCAAAGCTAACTCAAAAGCCTTTTCAGCCTCATCTAGTTTACCCTGAAACCAATAATAATTTAAACAATCTAATAAGAATAGTTTTGCTACAGAAAGTCTACAGGTCCCAATTATATACCATGCTGCAGCACCAAAAAAATAATAATAATAATAAAATAGAAAGAACATGAGCAATGGTGAAGATCACATATACCTGCTTTTACTGACTTCTTCCATAATTAACCAAAGCATTTCTAACTTATGTAACAAAAGGCATGAGCAATTGATATTCATCCTATTTTGTGTCCCTTGGTCTCTAAGACAACACCTATTTTGTGTCCCAAGGTTTAATAGTGTGACCGATAATAAATACAAATGAAATCAAGCAAGCCCTTCTAAATGACTGATAAAAATGTGCAACCCATATAACAAGAAATTCATGCATCATGACATAACAAATAAAATACTGATAAAAATCAATTGTACTCCATGCTCATGAATATCTTCTCGTTATTTCAAGAATCCAGAATACAAAACACCTAAAAACAAAATAATGTTTACTCTCCATAATTAAAATATTTTTGTATTTTGAGCATTTTGGAGAGCAGCATTTGGAGATAATTTGCATCTTTCACAGGAGTATGCACGATAATTTCTCATTTTGTAGTAGAATAGGAACTAAGGCGCACTTACTTTGGAAAAGAGGTCTCTCCCTGTATCCGTACATACCCTCCATTTAGTAGTGTGCTCATTTGATACTACTGTACCATCTTCTACTCTTTGCAAGCCTGACAGAGATGCTTCTTGAATTCCTCCTTGACCTTGTGTATTCTCACTCGGCGGTTTATTACTTGAGTCATCTTGTGCGTATGCAATTCTATTCTCATCCATAAGAAAGACAGCTTCATAGCAGACAAAAAAAATTTCAAATTCTGAATTCAGTGATACATACATGTCCCAGAATAATACCAGCACAAAAACCTAACTTTTGTTCGATTTTTGTGGCTTGATAGTGTATTTTATTACGAATTATATATTTAATTCGATGTTAAAATAACTTAATGAAGCAGCTTAAAAGTTAAAACCACTTTTCTAGGCAAATCAAGTAGTTAGTGTGAATAATACAAGGCAGTATAATATCTCCCACACACAGACATGCTTATATAATGGAAATTGAGAAGGATAAATTTCATAAATTACATCAACTTTTACAATGTCCTTATATTCCTTTATGTCTGCCTCTTTTTCTCTTTCTTTTTTTCCCTTTCAACTTCTTCACCTAATATACCATTAATAATCACTAGAAATAAGTCAAAATGGGAAATAGAATCAGGTTACAAGCTTAACATGACTGTACTGACAGAGATCATGAACCGAGTGGCACAATTGGCAAACATATAGGAACGAATGAAAGCATTGAAACTCACCAGCTTGTCCAGAAAACAGGATAGCCGCAATCAAACGCCACTGATTTTGCCTCGTGCTGTTTCCAAAATCGGGACTCCCTTTTGATAGAAACGAAGGGACAACTCGATTAGAACAACTGGCGGTGAATGGAGGCGAGGAGCGAATCCCTCGGAAGAGAGATAGTAGCCTCCTTGTCGCCATTGATCGAGCTTGATCCAATCGACCTGCGAGTATTGAGAGAGAGAGAGAATGGAGGTCGAAGTCGAAGTGTTGCTTTTAACTTCACAGACTCGTTAGAAGTTAGAACTTGGAAACGAAGACGGTGAATTTGAGAGCTCGCATCCGCCACGTCAACGTCGTTTGTGCCTCTTTAGATTCATCGCAACCGTGCATCTGAATTAATATGAACGGTTGAGATTTGACACTGGTTGAGGTTTTTTCATTTTTCTTTTTTCTTTTTAATTTAAGCCCTGAGATAATCCATTATCCAACAGACAAGTACATGATACAACCGAGTCCGAGACCGAGTCCAAGGGCATAAGAAAAAAAAAAACTTTTTTTTTTTAAAAAAAAAAGATACACAGGTGAAACTATACCATAATAAATTCAGTTTCTTATACATAAGTTCCATCAACAAAAGCTAAGCTTCAAAATTTCAAATAAAAATTGTCCGCTAGTTCACATAACTAGCTATAAATAATCAGAGTTCTTTCTCAGATGTGCAAAATAGTTGAGGTATCACATAGCCTCAATTGTTAATTGTCGTCCTTTTTTGTTTATGACAAAGTGCAATCTTGTGACAATTGACCTTTCAAGAAACTATTAGCATGCGAATATTAAACCCTAAACCCTAGACCTTTCAAAAAACTATTAGCCCCAAATTGTAAAATTGAAACTAATTTACCAGTGTATGTATGCGCAATCACTGAAACTAATCCAGCATTGTGCATCTCTTATTAAAAAGTTATGCACGCCAACATTAAATTCAAGCCTTCTCATCTAAGTATCTGCTGTATTAAAATATATTAAATGCTATGTTAGTATCAATATTTATATTACAATTATCAGTATATCTGACGCTCTTATTATAAGGTTCACAAAAATGAAAGATATATTAAACGCCTTTATTACTTCGGGAACATTGGTGAAATGAGTTTTGGTCTAAAATAATAAATAATCACAGGCATCAAAATTATTACAATAGACCCCCAGACAACATATATAATAATGAATTACAGCTATATTAAAGAAAAAAGTTATATCTCATTCTATTACATATGTTTTATTGCACGTTTCAAACAACAATATTATGTCATAATTAATGTAACAAATAAATTATATATTTTACTAACAGGAAATGTTTTAGTCAAAATTTTTATTCTTTAAATAAATTAACGCAATCACGTTTTATACATAAATTTATAAAATAATCCATAGAGGGAAAAAAAATATTACATATTAATTAACCATATACATATTTAAAATTACCTAATTAATAAATATTAATGAAACATCATATTGAAATTAATAATTCTGTGACGGTTGTAAGAATGTCCTGAAATGTAAAAAAAAATTAACAATCAAAGTTACTAATCTTTTACTTTGATAAAAGAAAACTGTTAGCAATCAATCTGTTTATAAAACTTTTTCCGTTACCGCCTTAAAGGTCAATGATTAAATGCTTAAGCTAAAATAGTCCAAAAAGTATAACAAAATATTACATGCAAAAGGCATTTTTTCCAAGCTCTATGAATGAAGCAATTCCATTAATTTTTTTTAATATTAAGTTATTAACAGATTTGTTTTAATATTTTCTATCGCTATTGATAGAAATTAAATTACCGCACAAACTTAATAAATCTCTTTTAATCTAGGTAACGAAGAAAATCTTAGTTATATATTAAGCAATACTAATCTATTCTAGAATACTTGATTGCAGAGGAGTATAGGCTATAGGCCTATAGCTGAAAGCCTGAAAGTCTCCTCTCCCAACAGGTTATATAGCGGTGGAGTTAAAATCCAACATTCGTCCCCTTCAAAATTTCTTCAGTCCCGTAACTCAATTCCGAAATCTGAAATACTCTCCTCCGTAAATTCGAAAAATTCTGAAATCCTGTGTAAACGCGAAAGATCCTGCTCCTCTCAATGTTCTCAATCTCAAGCAGTGTGAACGCGAAATTGCAAAAAGATTCCCATCCCAACGGTCATTTGCGCGAGGAAAGTTCTGCGAAGGTGCTTGCGCCCATGTCCGGTTCCGGACCGGAGCAACCTCAAAGCGTTTGCCATGTCGCCTCCTTAGTCCCATACAGCGCCAGAGGAACTCTTCCTACGCTAGATGCCCTATATAATAGGGGGTACCCCTCCCATTCTAGCATACTCAGGGGCTGTCCTCTAAGCACACCGGCCTTCAATTGGCTGGAGTCGAGAGGCAGCTTTTGGGGTCAGGCTGAGCGCCTGACCTCTGGGGTGTGGGGCTGGGCTTAAGCGCCTGGCCTCTGGGGGCTTGGAGCTATAAAGCTCTGGCCCTGGGGAGGGGGTTGGGGCTATGGCGCCCTGGCTCTAGGGAGGGGTGAGGGTCAGGGCCTAAGGTGGCCTGGCCAGGAGGGGGTGAGGGTGGTGGTCGGGGCCTAAGGTGGCCCGGCTGGGGGAGTGGGAGGTGGTGGGGTCGGGGCCTCAGGCGGCCCGGCCTTGGGAGGGGGTGGGGGTGGGGTCGGGGCCTAAGGAGGATCCCCGGAGGAGGGGGTGGTGTGGGGTGGGGTCGGGGCCTAAGGCGGCCCGGCCTCAAGAGGGGGTGGGGGTCGGGGGAGCGGGTGGGGTCGGGGCCTATGGTGGCCTGGCCTCTGGGGAGCGGGTGGGGGTCGGGGGCTAAGGAGGCCCGGCCTCGCGGGGGAGTGGGGGTGGGGTCGGGGCCTAAGGAGGCCCGCCCGGAGGAGGGGGTGGTGTGGGGTGGGGTCGGGGCCTAAGGCGGCCCGGCCTCAAGAGGGGGTGGGGGTCGGGGGAGCGGATGGGGTCGGGGCCTAAGGCGGCCCGGCCTCGGGGGAGCGGGTGGGGGTCGGGGGCTAAGGAGGCGGGGGAGTGGGGGTGGGGTGGGGTCGGGGCCTTAGGCAGCCCGGCCTGGGGTCGGGGCCTTAGGCCTGGTGGGGTCGGGGGCATGGGGGCATGAGGTGTTGGGGGTGGGGCTTTGGGGTGGGGGGGAGAGGGGGTGGGGGTCTGTTAATTATCATTACTTTTCACATGCGAACATTAAATTCAAGCTGATTTTATTTATGCTGTAAAAATTTCATATTTTAAAAGCCAAACCTTAATTTCTTTCAAGCATGAGAGAAATTGTGCCATTATGGCAATAAAACACATCATAAATCCTTTATATGCGTTTGAAGAAAAGAAGAAATGCTTCTCTCTAGTTGTAACATCAAATTCCAAATCAATCTCTCATCCTCAACATTTGGATTGGGATTTCTTGGAGTTGCTACTCTGCTATCTCAGAGCATTTAGTAGGTTCTCAGTTATGCAGGAGAACTATTTCAGTTTCATACAAGGAGACAAAAGGCAGCGGAAGAGAAGATGCCGGATTGGTGCAGTCATGCGCATTTCTGTGCAGATTTTCCAGAAGATTGGGACAATAAACAAAATCATGCTAGCAGTTCTTAAGATTTTTACTGTATTCATGGTTTTTGGTTTGGAATCTGTGGTTGATACCAGTCTTGTAAACTCGTAAACATTTGAAATCAGGTCCCCTGCTTGGGTGGCAGTTTCTTCATAAAGTATTCAGGGATGCATACGGTTTGCTTACTGAATCAACTAATTGTGATTTGTTTTATGAACAACTAATGACTAATTTAAGTCACTAAATGTCAAATTAATAATGTGGTCTTTCACGACTAATATTATTTTATCATACAAATTTCCAGTTAGTTTAAAAGCACAATCATACGAAAATCAGATCGGTAAAAAGCTACATAATTACGTCTCCAAATGTCATCTCTTTCTCGTATTTTGTCGAGTACCGGAATACAAGCATATTGACAGCACTCTGTTTATGGATCTTTCCCAAATCTAGTATTGAAATACACCAAATGCAATCTCAACACACGGACTCAATTTCCTACATAATTCGTAAGCAATCCTTGAATTCAGACGCATGGAGTCACTCGTAATGTAATAGTAAAAAGCAGAGGGAGTACATATGGCAAACAAAAAACCCAAGGAGAAAAAAACTGAAATAAACATTAACAGCACAAATCACAGCACATAGCATCCCCGTGCATGCACAACTATATCATGATGGTAAATAAACATTACACTGCGACGCCTACAAAATAAGCAGCACTCACCAAAGCTAAATCTAAGCCTCTCACAGATTTCCTTCCACTTCTCAATTTAAAGATAATTTTCAAAAATGACATTACCAAATAAGATAGTAAAAAGAACTAGAATCTGCCATTGGCGAGACCCATGTCACGCAGCTCCCAAGCAGGAACCCGCTCATTTTTTACATCTTCTTTTATGCGCCCTCTAATGTTCTTTATCACAAAGAAGTACTGAAAATAACATAACAAAGAAAAAGAAAATTCAGCAAAACCGCAGTATATTCAGTGCTATATCAGTCATGTTCAAAACCAGTCAAAATTGATACAGAAAGAAACTTCAGAAAGCCACATAATAGTTTCTAGCTTTACAACATAAGTATTACAAGGCATGTATCAGTACCCTGGTCAATCTTTTTAGCTTGTTACTAACAAATGGTATCTGGTACTGCACAGTCAATCTGATCCAAAATTTGATTATTTTTTATTTTTTATTTTTTATTTTTTGGTGTGCCATTGGAGTAACAGAAAAGAGTACACCATAATGCCTTGCATCCTTATATACCAATTGAACCATACTTGTCATATCCACTATGTGTGCTGCCTGGACCTTGATGAACTTACCGCTTATAATAATAACCCAAGAGGGAAAGAAGTATACCTGAAATGCTAGGATAAGAGGTATCAAGCGCTTGCCCCAGTTATTAGGGTTGGGCCCATCAATCAATCTTTGGTCAACAACAACAGGCTCACTTCCATTAGACACCACCTCCACAATCACCTTCACCAAATTTGGGATCCATGTGGTCCCATCTGGCAATATCTTTTCCAAACAACAAAAAAGTCATATTAATACTTACACAATACAACGCAACAGGTATACAAGATACTGGTTGACCATCTTTTAAACTGGTATTTGTGCATTCACCATTGTTATAAATTTTTATTTTCTCTTGTTTAGTTTGTAATAATTTCAGAATTTAATAAGTACTGAAAATAATTTGATTCGGTTGGGGAGGTAGCTTATTTGCACAATGTCGGGTAAATTAAATCCTCTAGTTTGCTCTCCTTTATTCAGACTTATGTAAGGTTCAACTTCATCTAACAACTATTTAACCAAGTTAAGGATCAAATGGTAAGAGGGTAACTCAGTGGTAAGAGTACTACTAGATTGATTTCTAAAATGTCAAGGGTTCAAGCCCCCATGCTTGGCGAGCCGCGAGCCTACCCCAACTTGTTTGCTGTAAAGGCTTTGAACTTTTGAAGGATCAAAAGTCGCAAAATGCATTGACTTAAAAAATAACAATTAACGTTCATGAGACACATACATTAGCTTAATTAGATGATACCAAGGCTCGATAGCAATTCCAGCATTATGATTACGGGTACAGAGTTTGACAAATTTATTAGCCCTTGTGGCGTGTGATTGCACAAATGGAAGAAGTTTCAACACTTAGTGGGGTTAAAAATGCAAATCAAGTTCACAGCAGCTATTAAGTAATTAGGATTGATATGAAGGAGATTATGTATCAAGGATTCATAAATAGTTTAATGCTCAAAGTATTTAATTTAAAAATAATATTGGATATATTTTATTTCAAGCTTACCGACAACACTGGTCTGGTTTATGGTGACTGGTACTAGATGGTACCAAAATCCTGTATATGTAACTAGTAAATGAGTACCTTTTCCCCCAAGTCATTTGTCCTGCATCTCCCGCTATTTTCTACCAACACCACAGGAATTGGATTCGCCTGATTAAGAATAAAAAGAAATAAAGCTTAAAGTCCACATAAGGTTCAGAAACTTACATTTATCTTAATTTGCATATCATTGTTTTTTAGCTTTCTATCATTTGCATTCACTCAACACACACTTTATCTTTATATCTCAAACACGAATTTGTTCTTTTTTTTCCAAAATTATTAATTGAAAAATCTTAAACCAGCCAGGATGTTGGGTTTTGCTACAAATAAATGACAAAATATTGGGCTAAAATATAGGTCAAATCAGGTCATGTAACACAGGAAAAGTCAGTCTATCCTGGTAATCTTTTCATACCCCGAATTCCTTCCTTTTGATACCAGCACCAAGGCGCATATACCGAAGCACTGCCTCAGATCTCTTAGCAAAGAAATCTTCGTAAGACAGCCCATCAGGCGGCGACAGCTGCGCATGCGTCAGAACCAGCAAAGAGCGGCTCCAGATGGCCTTCCCAAAGGTTTCAGTTATCGACTTCACAACCTGCTTGTCCAAGCTGTCAACACGGTATGCATCCAGTCGCTCCACAAATAAGAGCACATCTATTGTCTTGTTCAGCAGAAACCTGGAAAGCAAAAATTTACTTAATATGACATGTAAAGAGAGATTAAAAAGCACCTTGTTTAATTATCAATTATTGTAGTAATGATTAGTATGTACTGGATTGGAACTAACAATTTTAGCCACCACTGCTTACTCGTTTATTCTTAATGGCATGTTCTATGATGTATTAATGCAGTATGAGGTGTATTAGACATGAATTCTGTTCAAATGAGACCAAAATTTAAGTAGTTATGGAGCTCAATTGGAAGCAGCTTCTCACTTTTTCTTAGATTTCCTGGGTTATGTTCACATTTAAAAGAACATGTGTTTATTGAATTTGGGTAGTACCAAAGCAATTTTGCAGGGGGGATGACTAAATTAAGATATTGTACCGTTTGATGATGTCCAGGGCTTGTTCATTGATGTATCCACCTTCTACAATGCCTGGTGTGTCAATTATGTTCAAAGTGAAGCCAGCCCTTGTTCGGGAACACATCATAGGCCTCAGTCCTTCAGACTAAAAATAAAAAAACAAACAGTTTACAATATGGAAAGAAAGATGGGTATTGAAGTTATCATCTGTATAAATTTACATCTGGCCAATATCTACTACAGTCCTTTGGCCAGAACTTACCTACTTCGTAGTGCTGACAATGGACAACTTAACCCGAATTTGGGGGGCTATCTTAGTGATAAAGCCAAATCAACCTGAAATATAGGCAAACATACTAGATGGTGGTTTTCTACTGTGCATTGGCATGTGATGAAGCTATTCAGTTCAGTTATAGGAAACTTCAGGACCATTGAGTAAATTCTTTGTTGGACTTAACCTTAGATAAGAGGGGAAAAAAATTCACAAATAGTGAAAAAAGAATGCTAGCACTTAATAAGAAACTGGATCATTGAAAACCTGAGGTATTATTAGCAATAATATATGCTTGGAAAAAGAAAATTGGAACCCAATAAGTTGTTCCAGAAGAAAATTAACATACTACAAGAAAAACTTAGAGAGAGAGAGAGAGAGAGAGAGAGAGAGACGATATAACCTGGAAGGCACTAACAGGGAAAAATCTCTCCCCAAGAAGGGAATTGAGAGTAGACGATTTACCCACCCCACCCTTTCCCATCACAAGGATTGTCAGTGTATCCACATTCTGATATTCAATAACAAATACAATCATTAGACATCAAGTAGAGATATACTACACACAATATCAATTCTCTACTTTGGTTCAATATTTCTTATATTTCTCTTTTTTCCCCTTTAAATTTTGCATTTTCCTTAAACTCAAACAACAATTTGAACCACGGCTAACATTCAAGTCCAGGTGCTCAACTAAGAAAAACTTAATTAAGACTCAATAGCAGAGCCAGATAGATATATGAGCCGAAAGTAGAAGGGAAAAAAAAGGAAGAAGGAAAGATGCTAACATCTCCCTTCAACTTCCCAAGCAATTCAACAAGTTTGTTCTGAGTGGCCACTGGGAAATTCTGGATTCCTGCCCACTCACGCGCCAAAGGCATAGCCATTATCTATTTCATAAATAACAAAACAAACTGTTAGTACAAATAACAACAGAAAGGTTAATTAAATAAAATACAATTGTGTTGGGCAGAATAAATTATTGTCAATTGAACTTTATTTCCTGATAAACTGAAAAAAATCCTTTCCCAACTCAACCAAAATTCACAAAAATGTTTTCTTCTACCAATTGTAAGGAAGGCCTTCATTTAAGAAACAGACAGAGTAAAAAACCCACAAACCGAATAGGGAAAACGACTACAAGGGTTTTACACTGAAGAATTGGGTAGGGAAGTAAATTGAACAATTACTTACTTAGGGATTTGTGTAGTACGAAACTTATCGCAATAACAGAAACTCGAAGTGAAGGAAACTCCGAAACAAGGGTTTCGGAATGGAACTGAGGAGAAAGAGGGTTTAGAAGGAGAGGGATAAGGTTACGTTCCACTGGAGGCATCGGAAAAATATATTTATAAATAACATTTTGCATGAACGCCCCTGAAAAGTTTTTTTATATAGTTTTAGTACATAGTCTGTATTGGTGGGCTGGACTTTCTGGGTTATATAGAATTGCTCTTTCTTTCTTTCTTTTTTTTCTTTTTTTCCCTATCTATCTTTCCTAGTGGCTATTAGTGCTTTATACTCTTTGGATAACAAGAGCTTGTGAACATTAGATAATTTATGTAACCAATCTAAGATGAGATAATGAAGCTAATAACAACACGGAAAATTTCATGTCTGGCACTACTAAACTGCTAATGTAGAATAGCAAGCCCAAGTAAAACCTACTATTAATGGGCTGGTTTAAAAGGCCCAATTGTGTTGATCGGGAGAATTCTGTCCATTGTGTTGATCGGTTTTAAAGGCCGGTTTTAAGGAATTTATCTGTTTGATGGAAATTGATTGATCTGTTTTCTTTTTCTTTGTTTTGAAAAAATAGTCATGTAAAAGAAAACTAAAATCAAACATGACTTGATGGCATGTCATATCGGTGACAAACAGTTATTATTACTTAATACTATTTGTACCTACAAGAATATATTCCGGTCCTTCCGAATATATTCCCTGGTAAGATTTTTTTCCTTTCTGTTTTGTCATCCCTATCTCTATCTCTACTACTTATAAATACACGCATATGAAGGGTGTAAACAATTCATATAAAAGGAGTAAAAATGTCATATAAAAGGGTGTTAAACAATTCTTGTATCAATTATGGACCATTGATTTATGAAATTTGATTTGATCAGCGGTCTAGATTAATGTCAGACTTTTTATAGAAAAAATTAAGTTACTACCAAATTAGCTATTTATTTAAAATGAAAGACTGAATTATTGATTTTATCGTATCTTTTATTGTCTAATACGTAAAGTTTTATACGAAACAAAAATAATATCAAAATTTTATTTTTTTTATTTGCCCGCATATCGAGGCATCTTTTGCTAGTGTTGACAAAAGAAGTTCGCATCGTTCCAAAACACTTGGTAAATGGTGAAGCATCACGGGGCTGGTCGGGAGCAAAGATTAAACATCACAAAAAAAATAAATAAATAAATAAATAAATAAATGTTGCATCTGAAAAGCCGTTTGTTTTTCTGACGCCTACAAATTGTAAACACTTGTCATCAGATATGCATAGGTGATGAGGTTTTAAAAAAACGATATGCATAGGTGATGTGCCAATCAAATATCACTCAAGATTTAACTAATGAGAACTTCTACATAATTTATTCTAGTTATTTACGAGGAAAGGATCAAAGATTATTTTTAGTTTTCTATTAAAAGAACAGAAAAGTACTGGTATGGAGTCTGACTCAATCCTGGAAATCCCATGGTTGTTGGCCCAGTAGTAGGTAATAATTAACACTTACATCACAAAGAGACCAATTCTGTGAAGAATGATTATACAATTCCATGAGAATTTTATATTCTTTTAACTCGTAATGATTGCTCCAAATTAGAAAGAAGTAGGTGCTGTTGTTCATGCAACAAACAGACAAGTGCTTTCCCTTTTTTCACTTGAAGGTGCTACTTCTGTCAACTTCCTTTCGTATTTTAGATGTGTAGATTACCAACTTTTCCCATTTTTGTTATCATTGCTTATGCCGTTCTCTTTAAAAAAAAAACAAATCAAATTTGTAACTTCCATTGATTAATTTGTCAGCCATGTAACAAGGACTCACATCACAAATTCACAATAAAAGAAATTGCAAGGATATGGACATTAAAAATTCCCCATGAAAAATGACACAAAGATATTTTGTTATCAGTAGGGCCATCTTATAATTGAGCACTATCAGCTGCTGATATCAATGTAATAGACTAATTGGAGACGAATTTTGTCGTAATGTATGATTTTGATTAGACAACAAATATGTGCAATTCTTTGGTGGCTTTGGTTGAAACCACAAGAGGCTTCTAGCCTTTGATTGCCATTATGATGCCCTTTTTGCACACAAGTAGGGTCCTTGATATGGACAACTATGAGATCACCCAATTCTCTCATTGTTTTTTCTTCAGATTGTTAGGCTTACCTACCAACATATATTAAAAATTAAATATTTTAAATAAGAGTGATTAATGAAAGTAATAACAAAAACAAAAATCTCAACAATATACAAAAACTAAATAATTAAAATAAAAACAACGATAGAATAAATTTTGCAGTGACCATGTAGTCATTATATAAAAATTACACACTCGATTACTAGGAAAATTTTTACAAACTGTACTATGCTGGTTCTTTTTTATTTTTTGATGAATAACCGTAGTATGTTTTTTTTAGAAATTCTTGACAGTGACAGTAAGTAGAATAACCGTAGTATGTTGGTTGCCTCTTATCTAAATTTAATGATACCGTACGGTAGCTTCCGCTATAAAATGGTGTGTACTATGTACTAGTCTTTAAAACGACGTACCACTTCCACGTGGCACTAGCACTCGTGTCAGGACAATGACGGGGAACGATAGTATTATTGGGCTCGTTTGGATGGGTTGGGAATAGTGGGAAGAGTGGGAAGAGTGCTATTTCGGGAAGAGAAATCTTGTTTGGATGGTGAGTTTAGGAATAGCGTTGGGAAGTGTGAAAAAGTAGAGAGAAAAGTGTTGTTGGGAAGAGTGTTATTGAAAATTGTGTTAGGAATGGAATTGGCTATTCCAAAACCGTTTGGATGTGTTAGGAATAGCCAATTCCGGAAAGAGGCTCTATTTCCCTATTCCCATGTGCATCCAAACAAGCTTGTGCGCACGTCGACAATATATATATATTTTTTTTGCAGTGCACCACAAATTCATCAATTTGGTAGTCATGTCAGCGTAACACAGCAACATATACAAAAATCAAAAGATTATATATTATATATACAAAGACGGAAAAAAAATCAATTCACCCTTAAGGCCTTAACACAAAGTTTCACTATCTGAGTATCTGGTTGTCTCCCAGAAAAAAAAAAAAAAAAAAAAAAAAAAATATATATATATATATATATATTAATGGATGATAATGTGGCAGATGATGTTGACTGTAGTCTAAAAAAAAGCGGAAATTCTTCTTTAAAACAGGGGCTAACTTAACAGGGTGACCATCAGAACGTCGATGGACAACATATTAGTTTATTCACAAACTTCATTTATTTTATAAAATATATGACTGGAATTTCGAAATTTTTATTTACAAAATTTTACATATTTTATTTAGGACCTTTATTTGTTATTTAATTTTATTAGAATAACTTCCAACAATATATTCATCAGTTTTTTTTTTTTTTTTTTGTCTTTAGTATGATGGTGAATTGGTGATAATTATCATCATTAATTTTTTATTGAGTATTATTATATGTTCTTCCTAATCACTTGCTGCCCCATCTTGAAGCATACATTGCCTTTAGATTAATACTGACAGGTTGGATATAATTTGAATTTGACGAGCAGATAGCATGAGTTCACCAAACTCGTGATGTCCTTGTTTAAATGTTTACATAACACCATAGTTCTGTCCAGTGTTTTGTTTTGGATTTATATTCGGACCCCACATGTTGGATGCCTGAAATTTGAAAACAGTAAATTGTCTCATTACGCATCTTTGTTGTTAGTTTCCGAAAATGTTGAGACAAGATAACATGATGATACCCGAAATACATTAATCAAGACTACGTCGATAGGTTTTTCTCCAACATCAGATTCTCGTATGATTATCATCCGACGGATCTCATTTTTTCTGTCTTTCACTATAAATTTGTTAGCAGTACTACTACGGACCCTGCATTTTACGTAAGGGACCAACCATCCTGAGCGATGCTATCCATCTCCGGCGCCTATGCACCTATGAACGTATAATTTTTCTATGGCGTGTCCTGCAATATTTCTCTGGTGATATTCTATCAAGCAGGGAAAAAATATGGCTCGTCATTTATTTCTCTGTTACATAGAGCAATTTTTAGATAAATAATATGCTTCACAGTAAGAAAAAAAATTAATTACAATTATCTTTTCTAATAATTTCTTAGGCCTAAACAAAAATATATAACGATGGGTTCTATATAATAATAGGTTAAACGACTGAAAATAAAAAATAATAAAAATTAAAAAACACGTATAGCAGGAAACTCGAAATATATGATAAATCATCCCAAATTATACAATCAATTACAAAGCTTTATTGTGGAAATGTATATTAAATCATCATATTCTTTTTCTGTTTAGAATGAGAGAACTTTTAATATACTATAACTTTCTATTTTTCACGAATTGTACCGGAATTTAAAATACTGTGTTTTTCATGTGTCCGTCCGAAAGAAAGTAATTAAGGATGATTTTGTTAATAATATATCATATATTTCATAACTTTTCCCTATTGCTCTATTGTATGGCACGGAAAGAAAGCAAATAGTTGTACTTAATTCTCCCTTTTTATAAAGTTTTATTTTGTTTTTTTTTAAAAAAATGAGATAACTTTATTTTTTGTAAGTTATTAACTGTATTTGTATTTGTTGTTGTTCTTCTTCTTCGAATTGTTCCTTCTTAAGCAAACAGAGGGAAGAAAAATAAATAAAATGGGAAAAAAAAACAAACACAAAATCAATAACAACATTATGTAATGATTTCAGGCTTTTAGGTGACTATATGACATTCGTCGAGTCTAACAAATAGTCCTTTTTTTCTTTTTTGTTTAACAAGTGTCCAACCAAGGGTAAAAAAAACTTAGAAATTTCAAATAGTAACAACTTGAAAGTAATAAAAAAACAATATTTAACTTATTCATCTATATGTTCCTAATCTCAATCATACCCTAATTCAATCAATGTATATAATTACATATAATTAAAAATATCTAATGCTATAAAAGACTTTCTGCATGAATTTATGATTTTATACACCAAACTCATTCATTTCCTTAATAACCCAAAATATCCTATTTTATTTTTGTTCTAAGTATCAAGACTCAATTAAGGAAGTTTAGTTAATTAATGACAAAAGAACTAGCAAAATACTACATTGTAAAATGGTTCTCATCAGATTAGGACATGTCTATTATTATAAATTTGAAAGAATGAATGAAAAGCACCCTCACAACTATTAGAATCTAGTGATCATATGAATATTTATGGTTCAGAAGTAGTTGGAAAAAGTCAAAGAGCTAGGCATTGCAAAACTAGGCTAATTCTATTTGGATTACCAAATAGGATTACAACAAGGCACTAAGAGACTGCATGACAATATATAACTATTTGATGCTTAACAATGTTAATTAGATGTTTCACTTGTATTTTTGTGTTGTTTTTTTAAACTGATGGATGTGATAACATACCCTTGAGATGTGTCATACTGTCATTTATAGATACTAATAAAGTTAGAGTAGGTTGATATACTTTTAGACAATATCTCAAAATGTACATTGAATCAATTTGCTCCGATATCTTAAGTTCAATTCTAAATTCTTCCCCATAAGTGTTAATATTAGAAGAGAAATTTCATAATTTGTGAGTGCTATATGAATTTGTATTGTCGGTACTCATATTTGATAAGCACATAGTTTGATACCTGCTTTTCTAAGATTAATTACAACCTAAAAATGGTTCTTACAAACTTAGTAGAAAGATTTTTTTGAGACATATTATTTATCATGTTAATATCTGGCGCATTCTAGAAACAAGCACCTCTTACATTTTAGCAAAATAGAATCGAACAACAATATTTTCATGGATCAGAATTGAATCCGTGGATATATAAAATTTTCATGCCAGAGAATAAAAACCGCATTTACCTTTTCATGCTTTTGATGCACAACGTAGTCCCTTTCTTCTCCAACGTACCCAATCAAGCCAAATAAGTAATATCGCTACTACATATGAACCTCGTGTAACTGCCGCAAATTTAAAGAGACAATATTCTTGCAGCTTATTTTGCAAATTAATTTCATAGAAATTTCAAAATGCAAACAATGTGAATCAATACGTTTTTCCACGGCATCGCCAATTATATTCAGATTGCTGAACTGTACTTATCAAATACAAACAATATTACTTTATCATAACTCATGTATTGAGCTAATCAACTATAAAGAAAAATATTATAATTTTTTTAAAAATTAATCCACACTCCTTATCAATCCTATTAAATCAAGGCAAATTGTCTCGTTACGCATTTTTTATGCTAGTTTCCGAGAATGTTGAGACATGATAATATGAATATATGATGATATTCCGAAATGCATTGATTAAGACGAATGTGTCCTTTATCTCTTGTAAGAGTGATAAGCAGTAGGTGGGGGGTTGGAAAAAAGATTACGTCGACTGGTTCTTCTCCAACGTCAGGTTGCATTGAGATTCTTGTATGATTATCATCCGACGGATCTCGTTCTTCTGTCTTTCAATATACATTTTTTTTTTTGCAGTACTGACCCTGCAACCTTCAACGGGGCCAACGATTCTGAGCTAGCGATGCTATCTCCTGCTATGCACTTGCAAACTTTTTTTTTCCTATGAGAATATTTTTAATAATTAATTTCGATCATACGGTGGATGCGTTATTTTTCCCTGTATAAAAACAGCCCTAGTTTGCCATGTGACCTATGTCCTGCAATAATATTTCAGATGCTCTAAGCAGAAAAAAAAAAAATGTGGCTCGTAAATTTCAATCTCTCTGAAAATGGGCCGATTTTTAGATAGGATTAATGTTTCGCATTAAGAAAAAAATTTTCTCTTATTAATTTCTTAGGCTTAAAAACAAAATATAACTCTTTGTATATTTTCACAAAAATGATAAATGATACGTTCATATGTGAGCAGAGATCTAGGTCTATAAGAAGGGAAATAAATAAAATAAAATAAAAGATCACATATTGCTGGAAACTCGAAATGAATGTTAAATCATCCCAAAAGACACAATAATTTTTTTATTTTTTTTATTTTTTTTTATCAAAGTGGCTCGAGCGGAGCCTCCATTTAAACTAAAAAGTGCAATAAGCAGTCTTACAAAATAAAAGCAACAACAACTGAAACTAAACTAGAAACGCTACACTAATAGACCCTATCGATCTAAAAGATAGCAATTAAACTGAAACATAACACACAGAGTACTAAGCCAATCCTCAAAACACAAACACAGAAAAAAGACACAATAAATTACAAAGCTTGATAGTGGAAAATGTATATTGAGATCGGCTTTTTTTCTGTTCGGGATGAGAGAAATATTTAATATGCTGTATCTTTCCTGTTTAATTTCATTGAATGTAGATTATTTCAATAAACATTCAGTGATTATTGTAGTGAACATAATTTAAACTACTTACCATTTTCATGGTCTGTCCGAAAGAATTAATTAAGGATGATTTTGTTTCATAAAATATCATGTATATAATAATTTCTCTCTCTTGCTCCGTTGTATATATAGTAGGAAAATGGCATGCAAAGTCACAGGAGAGGCAGTATTTAACTTGCTCATCATTTTTCATTATTTTCTTCTTTGTTTTTTTTAGTTAATAAATATCCAACCATTCTTCAGAAACTTAGAAATTTCAAATAATAACAAGAAGTCCTAGAAATGACGGTACTTAACTTACTGATCCTCATGTCTCAATCATACCAGGACCCAATCAATTTACAGAATTACACGTAATTAAACATATCTAACGCCATAAAAGTCTATGATTAGGACATTTGATATTTCTGAATTAGTTGCCTCATCATGAGCTCAGCTACCCAATAAATTGCATCACTGCTTATTTGCACAGGTGGCTTTATTTTCACATGGCATGAAAATGAAACCACATGAGAATGTTTCTCATTAATGGGACCTTGTGTAACTATTCATGGACAAAATATGGCTAGTGTTAACAGAGACATACCAAACTTTCACTATATCTATTTATCTAGGTGTAATAATGGCCTTGTCAATTTGAGTGGCCAATTGTAAATTTAAATGTTCAGATGCTGAAATAAAATACAAGAAAAGTTAGATACCCCTTGGATATCAGCATATATGGCGATCTTTTCTCTGTTTTTTAATGAAATGTTCCGATATTTTCCAAAGAAAATTCAAAGCAGTTTGACTTTTATCCCTGTTTTTGCAAACAAAGTAGCTAGAGAGGATCTAATCTCCAAGGCGAGATACATATCAAGATTTTTTGTGGTTACCGCGAACCCACCGATCATGTCACCTACTTGGCATTATACTATTAATTAAAAGAGATTTTGTGAGGTCGATTGATTTTTTAAATCCGATTTGAGCCTGATCAATCACGGTCCTCCATAATTCAAAAAATAATTTGATCTGTTTCACCCCATATAACAACAAAATAATACGTAACATAATTTCCCTAATTAAAATAATCATTTATTTTCTTTACATTATGCTGCTTCAATTTTATGGAATCTACTTTCAGCATTACGTGGTCCGCAGTTTCGTGTTTATACATGCCACAAAAAATCAGACAATTATACCGTTTTTTTTTTTCGAAAATTGAAACCTACAATTATACCGTTTTTGACCAATGGATCCACGGAATTCGTAATTGATAAAGGTAAGTTCACTCAATCCAATGGTTCAAATACCGCTTGATCCTTAAGCTGACTCTAAAGCAATCCACTGGTCTTAGGAGAAAACTATTTTTAAATAAAGATTGAGAAAACAAACTATTTGAATTATTCTTAATATTATCCAAAGATACTTCGAAGATGCTAAAAGAAACTCGCTACCTAACCTATTTTCAATCAATGATTAAACTATTTATAAGAGCGTTTTTTCCCTCCGTCCAGCAAAATTTTGTCCAAATTTCGCCCAATGTATAGTCCATTGTTTTTGATACATTGAAAGAGTTAACTATGTGTTCCAAAAAAATTTGTGCGTAAATGATTCGATCTTTTTATGCAAATTAAAAGAATAAATTTTGCACTGAACAAATTATGACAAATTTCCCTGATTGAAGTTAGTAGTCAAATAAAATTAATTATTTGTTTTTCTCGCTCTCTTCTATTTTAAAAAGAAAAATGCCAGGACTTTTCATGCTTAATAATACTTCAGAAGGCAGGCAATAGAGTGAAATTATGACTTCTATAAGTTTATCCATGAATCAATTAATAAGACGTTCTAAATTATATAGAGTGGCTATTCTTTTTAGTCAGATATATCCAATAAGATACAAACATTGACCATAAAGAGCGGATATTTAATGAGTCAGGACCATCTTCAGCTATAAAATGATTGCACGGATGTGGATTTGTGGACCGTTAAATTGCTTACAGTTAGTACATTTTCCCTATCTATCTCCAGAATTTGAAAAACACAAGTGTGTATTTCACAAAGACAAAGCATTATTGTTTCCCTATGTTGAAAAGAATATTTGTCGTACGAATTTTTGTAAGCCCTTGATGTCAATATAAATATATTTAGGTAGTAGTTTCTTATATGTTAACATAGAAAATAATACAGATTAGATCTAATTATTGTATAATGACATAGATGGTTTAAAATTTTGATTTATAAATTTTTTTAATTCAAGACATGAAAATAGAGGTATTTGAAACCTCCTTTTCTAAAAACTACATGTTTGAACTTATTGAATTAGGCTCTGAAATTCTTTATGCTTGTCTCAAAAAAGAAAATTTTGCTTAGTTTGTGTAGATTTTTTGGTACGCTTCACTATTTTAAACGGGAATAGGAAAAAAAAAAAAAAAAAAACAGGTAAACTAGTGAGCGGGGAGAACAATGATAAAAATGAAAGTTAAAAAAAAAAAAATACCCATGAGAGATAAATATGAGCTGTGAATGCAGATGTAACTTACAGGATGTAATTAATTACAGTCTGTATGAAATGAATATCATCAGCTGCTGTGCGTAATGACTGTATAGATGTCAATAGGGCACATGTTCTTCATTTGTCCGGAAAATGATAAAGGGACCAATTACTTTGAAGTGGAGCTATCACTCGATGACGGGAATTGCTCCGCTCACTCCTCATTTGGAGATACACTCCGATAATGACCAAAATATCCTCAATTTCTAAATAATATATTTTTTTCCAGTGCAATAAATCAAGGTCATTTTAGTCCTTATGGAAAAAATTTGGGGTGAATCTCAATTTTCAAGCGTGAGAGGAGCAATTCCCCTCGATGACGTGTCAATTGAAGGCTTAGGCCCGTTGCTTCCTTGGCCCACCAATCTGTCATATCTCGGTTACACCCGGCTCAGTATCAATGTAGAAAGACCATATTTGCCGGATCAAGCGCCAATTTCGTGGAATCGTGGTACATATTTTTATACGATTATTTTAGTTGAAAAAACATCATTTCTTTTCTGTATAAGTTATCATATATTTATCAAGAAATATCGCTTTTGTAAAGAGAATGGATTCCAATCATCGTTATTTTCTAATTTTTAGGGGGCTTATGTCGCTCTTGCTCTATTACCCACCTTTGTTAATAGGATATTTGCATTAACATATAAATTTTTTTTCTAACAAGTAAGAAAAAAGTAATTTTATACTACAATAATATTATATACATTACCTTTTTTTAAAAAAAAATCTACTCCCGGTAGTTGTAAGAATGAATGAACCGCGTGCAAGAGAAAATGTCTCGTACACTCGGGCCAATGGAAATGGTGCATCACGTGTTGTGGCTGACATGAACAGATGAACTCCTATTACGGTACGGCGCTTCCTATTGGACTGGAATGTGGTCAAGAGAAACATGAATGAAACCGGAACAGGCGGGATCAGAGATTTCAGAATAGGATAAGATAACATTGTTTCATATTTATTTCCTATTTGAAGCTGATTCTGAGAAACAATGTGTCAATAAGGAATTTTACTGCACAGTGAAAGAATATTGATCTACAATTCTGATTTTGTGCAATCATTATGGTGTGGCAAAAAAAAAAAAAAAGGAATATCCAATTCATCACAATTTATGTTCTATCATTACGATCATAATAATTCTTGTTTTGTTCATAAAGTAATTGGTATACGTCAAAAATTATGAATGTTTTTTTAAGTGAACAACTTACAATTTTTTTATCTTTTGCGCGAATTAACTTTTTTAAAAGACAATAAATTAACATTTCATATTTCTTTTTTATTTGACGCTATTAATGAAAAAAAAAATTTATGGTTATAATAGAGCATCAAAGTTTTGGAAATTGAATCTCTTCCAAGTCAAATGTTCCTTCCAGTCTTCCAGATCATAATGTATGTAATGATACTTAGTTTTGGCGCGACACAAGTAAAAAACAATAATAAGTATGAATATTATATATTTGTTTATAGATTTATCAGATTCTAAAATTCTTTTAAGATTTTAATTATCTTTTAGAATCTCGTTAATACTATGATGACGACAGCTGTTACGACAGCCTTACTAGTTTTCATGAATAATGTATGTACTTTTTTGTCATGAATAATGTATGTACTAATAATTTTATTATATTAGGTGTCTGTTTTTCTTCTCTTTCTTGGGTTTAGCATTTTTTTTATATACAATGCTCTTATGCTCATTAAGCAGTGTGCCATGGAAAGCTTTCCCAGTTGACCCAATCTAGCGACTGAGCGGCTGTACTAATACAAATTAGGTTTCTTCCTTTTCTAAACCAGTGAGCCCAGAACTAAAATTTTTTTTATATATATAAAAACTAAAGTATGAGTAATAGATGTATTTTTTTCAAGTAAATCCTAATTCTCCAGATATTAAATGTAGTGGCGCCGGATGACATCTATGGGTGAGCAAAAAACTCGTAACTCGTGAGCTAACTCGAACTCGACTCACAAAAACTCAATTGTGACTCGAGCCAACAAAACTCGAGTTGGTAAAACTCAAGCTAAACTAACTCGATTAGTTGACGAGTTGAGTTTGAGTTAAGGACAGCTCAGCTCGTAGCTCGTGACACAATAAATTTATATTTGAGATATGTATTATGAATGTAATTTATGAGTACTAAAAATTTATAAATTAATAATAAGAATTTTCTTCTTATATATTTTTATTTTAACTAATATTACACATGATAAATTGAGTTTCAAGACATATTTTGTTTTTAATCAATAGAAAGAATATAAAAGACAACAATTTTATTGTTTACAATATTGTATATGTCAAAAAAATTTAATACTAGAATAATATATAAATTAAATAAATAAAATTTGAAGTATATATGTTTATTTCAAGTTAGCTCATGAGCCCACGAGCTAGCTCGAGTTGGGAACAAGCTGAGTTTGAGCCAGCTTAAGAAACTCGAAAGTATTTCTAACTTAGCTCAACTCAACTCGAATTACTGCCGAGCTGAGTTTGAGTTGTCCCTAACTCGCTCAAACTCAGCTCATATACAGCCCTACTATAGAGCACATTCTAAATATCAAATTGTAAAATTGAAAACTCAATAATTTTTCATGATTAATAAAATTATCCAAACTAGTTAATTATATATTATACACCGCCTAATAAAAAGGTCAAGTTTCAAAGTAAAATAATTAAACAGTACCGAAAAGCCATAATTACTGTATCATGTTTCCTCCAAAGAATGGAACAAAAGAACCAGGCTATTAACTTCCCAGTTCCGACCAAAGTAGGAGAACTCGCGCGCTAGTCAGCCGACACGTGTCCATGGGATCGGATTCTCTCCCTGACGGCCAGCTATGCTACCATGTTTCCTGTCTCGGATATATCGATTCAACCCATTGGCGATGAATTTTTTGTTTTTATTTTTTAAAATTTCTAAATGAACCCTGCAGCTGCAGCCTGCAGGGCGGCAGTGCCATTGGATAAATGAGTTCAATACAATGAATTTATTGGTTTACTTTTAAAAACTAAGATAAAAAATGGAGTGTTTTAACATGCACCCAGAACCATACAATCTTAAAAATTTTTAACTTCCCCCCCGCTAGACTCTAGTTTGAATTTTGATTTAGGACATTTATCTCCCCTACAGAAAAATAATATAGTGTCCTATATTAAACATAATGCCCAAAATGCAATAAAACGTTATCCGCCAAAAGTTTTATTGTTGGAATGTGCAGAAAAGCTAGCGAGAAATATTCATGAAGTTCTGTTTTTCTCTTTTTTGGGAAAATGTGGCAGATTTCCATCACGTTTTTTTTATTCACACGTAGCTAGCAGATATGAGTTATACTTTACAACGTATTCAGTTGTTACCAGTTGTATCAAACTTAGAACTAAAAATACTTTACCAAAAATTTGAAAAAGAAATTCCAAGGGTGCATTTGGCACCGTTTCCATTTTTTTTTTTTTTGCTGTCTGGTTTTAGAAAATGAAAAATATGTTTCTGTTTTTACGTTTTTCATTTATTTAATACTTCCCGTATCAAAAATAAAGTGTAAAAACATCAGTCTTCAACAGCCAATGAATTTCTAAATACTAGCATATAATTTATTTATTTTCTAGAGAAATGACAAATAAGCTGCAACTACGTCAACTCTGTAATTCAAATATCATAACAACTTTAAATTTAAGAATAATATGGAGAAAAAAAAAGATAATTCCTATAAATAAAGTTGGCAATGCGTAGCTCCTTGGATTACACACTAAATTAACCTATGCCCTGTAAAGTACAATAAAGTCAACCCTCTATGGAGCTATATCATTGACATTTTTTTCACAAACTTTAACCCATGCAAAATTGCAATGTTATAAAACACAGGAAACAAAAACAAAGAAGCCGATACAGCAAGCAGTGAGCCAGTGATACCTCTTGACTCAAAAATTAAAAAGTTACGTCGTGAACGATAAACGGTGCATTGTGTATTTTGTTATATCTTGCAAGGACGATTGCACAAGACATTATAAAAAATAGAAAATTATCTGGAGAAAGATTTCAACATTGAAAAATAATGTACAAAATTAATTATGAAATAAATTATATGGTTGGCCTTTATAGTATTGCTCTATCATTTTTAATTCTTAATTTTCTACATTTTTCTCTTTGGCCCCATGATTTACCTAATGCATTGAATTTCCCCTGAATTAAAAGTATGCTAAAAGATGCATAAATTATTTAGACGTTGACATGTTGTTAGGAAATGCTCATATTTTAATTTTAGATTAATTACAACTAATTAATCACCATTAACAACAAGCAAATCAAGAGATCTAGTGCTAAAGCAATCACACGTCAAATCAAGAGAGAAAGTAGGAGAAATTTATACCTCTCATGAAATCGCATTCATGAGGCTTGAATCCTAAGCGTAGGAGTCGGTGGCGTGCTTGCACCGCCTCTCCACCACCTCGAACCACCTCACGCCCACCAAGGAGCCGACCACAAGCTTGAAGGAGTGCTAGCTCTTCTCAAGCTCCTAGCTAATCCTCTCTACCAACTTCTAATTTCTATTAACTATTTAATGGAGGAAGAAGAAAGGAGGAGCTCAACACATGAGCAATGGAGGGAGAAGGAAGAGCTATGGAGAAGAGAGAATTTTCTCTCTTCTCTTTTGGTGGCGCACAAGAAAGGAAGGGAAGAGGAGAGGGGTAGATGGAGGCTAGGGTTGGCTCTCTAAAGAGACCCCCTTTTATAGCCAACCAATCCTCATCCTAAGTTGTAACTATTTACAACTTTGTCACTTGCCCTAGCTGAAATTAATAGGCTATGAAGCCCAATTTCTCATGTGCTAAATGGGCCATTAATTCATTAATTAATGATCCATATAAATGCTCTTTCTTTCATCCTTTACAATGGGCCTTTAAATAAACAATTAATTTAGAAGCCCACATAGCTCAAATAAATTAAAGTGTTGAACATAATTAATTATTAACTTATTAATAATTAATTCTTGATTAGCTTATGCATTAATTTATTTCTAACATGATCTATTTGATATAATTAATTATAACGGTTCATAACGGTATATAATTAATTAATCAACTTATCATGTTTTGTATTCTCCAATACAAATAAATAATGCACGTGTGGTCAAAGTCCTATTTGTGCGACCCTATTGAGGATTCATGCTATGTTGGCCATGGAGAATAAATCATTATTTATTTCCAATAATCATAAGCGGTATCTAGCAACACGTTATGATTCCCAATTCGCATAAATAATGTACTGCTACAATATGTCAATCCTGCATAAGAAATATTAGTATTTCTTTGTCTAATTCTTATGTCACATGATATCTTTGTATAATCCAAGATAGGAATGTGTCATTCTTGCAGATTATACATTTCTTGATCTAGAGTTGATTGTACATGTTGGCCAACCAATCCAACTCCATCAAGGGGCCCAAACAGATATCATCACTCATTAAGTATATTAATGAGGGACATACGGTTTTCTTGATGAACAACTTTTCCCCGCACAATTCAAGAGAACATAAATAAAGTCTTTATAGCAGCCTTTATCAGGAATCAACGTTAGACGATATTTATTGAACCTATCCTCATGTGGAAAAGGTGAACATCTCAAACTTAGAATCAAACTGATATGAAATAAACAATGACACATAACACAATCCATATGTTTATTTCACTGGGTCAAGTCCTGTACTATGTTCCAATAACATACACATATGCAATTAAGTTCGTAACTCCTTACCTATGATTTGTAGAACTTAATCATCACTTAACTTGCATACGAATCTTTTATGATAATTAATGTTCCTTGTTAATTATCAAGATTATGGACGATTTAGATTTATTATTGTCATTCTAATGAATGATCCACAGAGATCTACAATTCAGATCCTCAACCTGAATGATCTGTCAATAATAAACTCTAGGAACAAATGATCAAATATCATCATTAACATAAACTAAGAAAATAAGTCATTAAATATTGACTTCTAGGACATAACTCCAACAATCTCCCACTTGGCCTAGAGTCAATCAATAGTGACTTCTAGCAAGTGAAGAATTTAGAACAATGTCATATATCTATATATATACATGTCTCGAACCTCAAAAGATATTATACACTTAAAGCAAGTTACTCATACGTCCATCACGCATGGATGCACAACTGCATCTCGCATACCGCTTAAGGTAGAGGTTAAGTTAGAGTGTTCGCTGTGTCCGCGAATCTATCAAATTTTGTTTGACCCTATATACATATATACTCCTATATATGTGTTCTTGATCATCATCATGTGAGATCAAGTGACATCGTCATAGATCTTAGTTGGATCACCAATTTAATATTGGGTTCTTCAAGTTTAAGCTATGGTTCGAGATGCATAGAACCATATTAGCTTGACTGAGAACTTCTCGATCCATACTACCTTCTTTCATTGCTTGACAAGTTGCTATATATATATTTTGTTTTTGGTGACGGAAACGGTTGTAATATCCCATTTAGAACACCTTCTAAATTTACAACACCACATTTAAACAAAATATGTAGCTCAATTGTATTTATATCAATCTTTCGAAAACTAGCATCAATATAACAATTTATATGAGCTTTCTTTCATCTTACCAGATGAAAATTATATTATTCTTTCTCATAAGATACTCAAAGATATTCTCGATTATTGTCCAAATGTGTTTTTCTTTGTATCCAGTTGACAACTGCTTGTCATACTCCTTGGGTACAACACATAGGGGCATGTGCATAAGTATGGCGTCCGTTATGAAACTCGTAATAGAAGGATGCTCGAAATATATCGTGCACTCTTCTCGAATTGAGTTGCAACACACTGATTAGAACTCAAGTGTATGCCATACAACGTGGTTAGACATCCTTTCTAGAAGTCTATCTTTTCGTGTTAACACTTTGTCATTATATGCACATTTTCTCAAACCTGACATCCATCATAATCTATCTCCATAGATTTTGTTTCCTTGGATTTAGGTGATTTTTCCAAGTTCTCTATTGAAAAAAAAATATTCTCCAATGAGATCTTGACAATATTCATTTCTTTAATTTTATTCCCAATTAATGTCTTGTATCTTGTACAATACATGTAACATAATAATGCTCCCACTGAATATCTTGTCTATACAAGATACTTTTGACGAAGTTCAACTCCTTGACTTACTTGTCAAAATGTTTATTCCAGTTTTCAAGTACTTGCTTCAATCCATTAATGAATCATTGAAGCATATATACGTTTCTAATAATACAACAAATCCTCGTACGTTTCATTCAGCGGGCACTATCTCTCTCCATCTTTGCTAGAGGTGAGTCAGGTTCAAAGGCCGTGATAGGCGAAATTTCAGTCTTGTGTTAAATGCTTAGGGTGAGAGAAACCGAGCACCAAAATCTGGCCTACCACATGATGCGGAATTGGAACAATGTGGCCAACATGAAGACCAAAGGGGCAGGCCAGATCACAATAGGTGGGTACATTACTCACCTGGCCAAGCAATGCGGCATCAAAGATTTCCGCATGAAGCAAAGTGCCGGGCCCGAGCATCTCAACCTCGACTCGCTTGCAACCATGGGCCACGTGAAGAGATCGCCTAGGGGAGTGAAATATGTGGTGGGGGACTTCAAAATCGACATCCCCATCACATTTAGGATCGATTTGAGCAAGCCCCAGAGCTGGTTGCTCGTGCGGGACGGTCGTCTCGTGCTTCCAGCACCAGTTTCTGCCTCTCAGGCTGGAACCAGCGGCCCGCAGCCAGAACCAGCGGCCCGCAGAGAAGAAGTGCCTCAAGATGGGTCGCAGGACACACCAGCGGCCCACACAACTGCAGATCCAGCCAGCGACCCGCAGACAATTCCTGCGGCCCGCACATTCGACACAGAGGCAGGGGCAGATAGAGTTTTTGGCGATTTCTCGGGGACGGCCACACCTGATGTCCCCTTCTCTGGCCCTGGCAGCAGCTCTCAGCCCCAGGTGGACCCCTCACAGCAGCAGGGATGGGCCCCACCTCCATACGATCCCATGGAGCAATATCGTATGCTTTGTGATGTGCACTCCTATCAGAGGATGCTCCGTGGGGATGTGAATGAGCTCCATAGCCGCTACGACAATCTGGAGCAGCGCTTTGATCTCGTGGAGAGGAGACAAGCAGAGGAAATCAAGGAAGCCCGAGCATTCCGCGAATACCAACGAGGTTGGTATGAGAGGGAGGAGGAGAGGAACAAGACAAGAGATGCCCTCTTCGACCACTGGGCCAGTCAAATTTTTGGGCCGCCACCACCACCTCCAGAAGCAGCATTTGTGCCACCACCACCTCCGGAGGACGAGTACCAAACTCCACCGGAGAATTAAGCCGTTTTATTGTGAGTTTTCTAATTTCCCTCTTTTATTTTCTCTTAGGTAATTAATGACACTAGGGACAGTGCCATGAATTAAGCTTGGGGGGGGTAAATAGGAAAATTAGAGAATTTATGATGTTATCTAGGAATTTCATGCATTTTTCGCATTTTTGGCTCTGTCAGGTTTGTTTTCAGCGGGCCGCAGTCCCTTTCAGCGGGTCGCAGAAAACATGGCTGGCAGAGCTCTGAAATTTTCTAAGTTGGAGAATTTTAGTGGGCCGCTGAGACACCCACTCAGCTCGCTGCTAAGGCAGCGGGTCGCAGAAACACTCAGCGGGTCGCTGGAATTCATCCAGATAGTGGATTTCTTTGCATTTTCATATAGTTTTGTATATAATGCATAATTAAGTCATATAGATGCATGTAGATAGGTCTAGGAAATAATCATTAGGTGACTAGGTGATGATTTGAGCAGAGTTTGAACAGAATTGAAGTATTTAGAAAATTTTCAAAGAAAATCACATAAATTTGATCGATTTAATCGAATGAAGAAAGGACAAAAGTTAGGAACTTCCATGAAATATCTCAACTTTAGCTAAGTTTTTCAGAATTGCAAAAGTTAAGCGTGACAAGTAAGTTAGATGAATTAAGGTCAATTTTGCCAAATTAAAAAGTTAGGTCAATTAAGGAGATTAAAAATTAGGTCTAGAGCCGAATAGCCATTCATTGTTTTCAAGTTTATTAAAAGTCGAAGATGTAAATACACAACATAAAAAAAAAAAAATCGAAAAACCAAAAATAAAATAAAAAGGGGAACTAAAAAGCGGTGCTCTGACGATGGCCATTGCGGAAGACTATAGGTTTGTGTGGATAGAAAAATGGATCCATCAAAGTAAAATTGAAGAAAACTTCAAAATAAAAATCCACACTCATCTGGCCGACCTTTGTCGCAAACAATCCATGTCCCATGGGAAATCATAAATTGTAAATAAAGTTAATTAATAATTTAAACCAAAAACTTTTGGAATAGAATGGGTGGGGATTTGTACCTTATTTCTGCCTCACTTTAGTTCGACTTCCAAATGCATTTTCGAAAATTAAAATGATTGGCTAAGTAACCAAAAGACCTAATAAGAATTGAGTTAATTGATTTTAATTATTTAATTTTGGTAGGATTAAGGTTTTATTTCATTTTAAATTACTTGTTGCATTAGCTTTTGTGAATCGATAAACTTAGGGATTGATGGGATAAGTCATGGAAGGTAATAGCTAGAGTCCTAGGGAGAATTCGATACGAATTACAAGATCATCAAAGAAATTTTATTGCAAAATCTGATGTGAAGTTTGGAAATTTGATTTTGAAAATTGCTCAAGTCATTGTTTAGTTGTTTTAGTGATATTTTTCTTAGACTTTGTAGATAATGCATGTGGTTAATTGTTGTTAAGTCTTGAAACAGACCTTTAAGAGTGAGCTTTGCTTGGGGACAAGCAACGTTTAAGCTTGGGGGATTTGATAAGCGGAAATTATGCATATAAATACCGCTTATATTAGGACTTAATTCCATTAATTATGTGTGTTTCTAATGTTTTAATTGTTAATTTAGGTTAGAAGCAAGGTACTGCTATGGCTACTTTTATTTTGTACAGGATCTGTGTGATTTTGCCACTCTTGAAGCGAGGAAACTGAAGTCTGATCATGATCTGCGGCCCACCGAAGGTTTGTGCGACCCACAGGAAGACCCAGCGTGTAGCAGGTGAGACTTGGCAGCATAGAAGATTTCTGCGACCCGCAGGACTCGACAGCGGGCCGCAGAAGAAGCAACCGACAGCCCAAAATAGCTTGACCAAGTTCTGCACCCACCTCTACACCGACATATCTATTTCCGGCGCCTCAAAACCACGTCTCCGACAGTTTTAGAGCCATCCCACGCCTATATAAACACCAGAGCAGATCAGAAAAAGGGTTCGTGAGTTGAGAGAAAATTCTGCTAAGTAAGAGAGCAAACAAGGGTTTTCAGCGGGCCGCAGGGAGCATCAGCAACCCGCTGAAAGAGTGGCAGAGAGCAGAAAAGAGGGAAAACTGGGTTTCAATTGTTGTAATCTTGTTTCTTTCTCTATGTTTTCTTATTATTCAGATACCTTTTGTTGTTTTATGATGTATACTCGTGAGTAGTCGTATATTAGGGGCCATAGTAGTGAACCTTTTTAAGTTTATGTTTGATAATATGCTTTAAGTTATATTTTCTTTGTTTGCATGTTGTGTTTTATGCTTTGTTTGAATTGCTTAGATTATTCTATCTGAATTGCTTAAGTCGAATTGCTTGCACCCGTTAAAAGAGACGTCTTTTGATTGTTAGGTGGTTAAATCCAAAAGTTCTTAAGTGATTAGGATAAAGTATGGTAAACACGATAGTTAGTGCCGGAAGGTCAAACTAGGGTTAAGAAACGGAAGTTGAAACCCTTCCCAATTACGGAAGTATAGGGAGTCGTAGGTCGTAAAGCATAAACTAGTTTAACTTAGACCAAGAAACGGAAGTTGAAATCTAGGTTGAATTAGAGAGAATTAATGTTAACTTTAGGTAACCTGGCCTTAAACGGAAGTGGGACTTAGGAACCTTAGTTAGGATTAATTATCTACACAAAACAACAATTAAAATATGCAAAAAGTTGAGTCTGCGCCAAACCTAGCGGGCCGCAGGAGGTTTCTGCGGGTTGTCTATGACCCCAGGCTTCTGCGACCTTCTTAGGGGTCAGCGACCTGAGTTTCAGCGGGCCGCAGATAATCTCTGCGGGCCGCTGATTCTGGAATAAACTGAAAAGTGTTAGCTACTAGTCAACCCCTAATTCTTAATTAGTGTTTTAATCCTTTTAACTCATTGAACTGTTTAATTTAGGACTTTTATTTAATTGCAAACTATTACTTTAGATTTGTTACAAACATTATTTCTTTATACTTTTAATCTAGTTAATCAATAGTTTAATCTACTTAGTTATTGAACATTCCGTCCCTGTGGTTCGACCTCGATAATACTTAGACGAATGTTGTACGCTTGCAACTGATTTTAGGTAGAATTGGGTAATAATTTAAGTATTGATATTTCACATCAAGCTTTTTGGCGCCGTTGCCGGGGACGGTGACGATAATTAGGTTTTATTTTCTTTTGATTAATTAGATTTTTCCTATCTTCACATTATTTTTGTTTTCTCAATCTACAGGTGTGAACACTGGCAGGTTGGCGTGGAAAGAAGAAACCAGCCAGAACTAGCAACTCAAGTGCGCGAAAACCGAGACCGTGTGAAGAAGGAGCCTCTCAGCCTTCCCCTCAGACTATTTCTGCGACCCGCAGAAACCCTCAGCGGGCCGCCAGAAAAGCTCCTGAAGACAGAGAGAAGACTGTTGCAATCTCATCGGCCCGTCCAGTCCTCAAGACCTACCAGAGGGAAGGAAGGGATTCGTCTGGAGACAACCAACAGATACCAACTTCTGCGACCCGCACAAACCTCCAGCGGGCCGCTGAAATCGGGTCTGACACGATTGAAGACCCAAAGTCTGAGACTTTCGACATTTCTGACACCGAGACAGTTCCGATGGCAGAACAACAAATACAAGAACGGATCGAGGAAGAGATCAGGAACCGAGAGGAAGCGAGGAGGAACCGACCTCTTCGCACAATAGCCGCCCCTGCCGCGACTCATGTTGGACTAGGAGTTGCACCTCCAAATCCGGGCAGAGCTAGGGACATCGCTTTCAACCCTAGCCTCATCACACTCATCCAGCAGAACATGTTTGGCGGAGACCCGTTCGAGGATGCCAACCAACACTTGACGGAGTTCTTACAAAATTGCACAACTCTCAACTACGATCAAGTTCCAGATGACACAATTCGCCTTACTCTTTTCCCTTTTACTTTAAGGAATAGAGCTAAAGCTTGGTTAGGTGGTTTCAAGACTACACCTTTTGAGACTTGGGACGCCTTAGCCAAGGCCTTTCTAGACAAGTTTTACCCTAGGGAAAAAACGGTCCAAATAGTTAGGCAAATAAACACTTTCAAGCAAGAATATGATGAAAACCTTAGTGAAGCTTGGGAAAGGTTTAAGGACCTCCAACGAATGTGTCCACACCATGGAATTGATGATGGTAGATTAATTAGTTGTTTTTATGATGGTTTAACTCCTCTAATTCGTCAAAGTGTTGACAATACTGCAGGTGGTTCGTTTTTGGATCTTGGATGCGACGATGCAATCAACTTGATGGAGAGATTGGCTCAAGCCCAAACCAATTGGTCGGGGCGATCAAGGCAAAAAGGAGTGATCGAGGTGGACAAGTCTACACAAGTGCAATCTCAACTAGACGCTCTCACCGCCATGGTCAAGAAGATGACGGAGAAGACGGGCAATCCACTTCTCCAAGTTCATGCATGCCAACTTTGTTCGGAGGAAGGACATCTTGCACCCGATTGCCCTCAAATCCAAAAGAACGAGCCAGTTGAGGAGGAGGTTAGCGCTCTCAACAATGCTCCAACCTATTTCCCACCAACCAACAACTACAAGGATCCACGCAACCATGCGGGTTTCTCATACTCAAACCCTAATGGAGCGGCGAATCCGGGATCTTTTGGGAATAGGAATGGAGGGGGTGGATTTCAAGCGAACTCAAGCCAATACTCGCAGCACCGCGCTGTTGTTGACAAGTTTATGAGAGATCAATCTGGATGGAACCGACAAGTGGTAGATGAGATGAGGGAAATTCGGAAAGCCATGGAACAACTTCTTGCAAATCAAAATTCCGTGGTTAACCAACCGGGGAACGGAGTAATGACCAAAACTGGCATGTTTCCAAGTCAACCAGAGCCTAACCCAAAGGCAGACGTCAATGCCATCACACTCCGAAGCGGCACCAACTACGAAGGACCAGAAATGCCAGCTGATTCGCTCTCTGGCCCAGTTTCAGCGACCCGCAGCCCAGTTCAGCAACCCGCAGAGCCAGGGATGAGGGTGGTCGCAGAGGAAGACAGCGGGTTCGTACTTGTTGATCCTCCAGCCCAGAAACCTGCGACCCGCAGTGACGACCTGCGACCCGCAGAACCTGCGCCAGACAGACAGAGAGAGAAGGGCACAGCCGCAGTCCCCCATACGACCTACCATGCAGTTCCCTTTCCTCAGAGGCTTGCAAAGGTCAAGGAGAACAGGGAATTTGCTAAGTTCCTCCAGCTACTCAAACAACTATCGGTAACAATCCCTTTCACTGATGCTTTGACTAGAATGCCCTCCTACGCTAAATTTTTGAAAGATATTCTTAGTAATAAGCGGAGGATTGATGAATGCCAAACGGTGACCTTGACGGAGGAGTGCAGCGCTCTTATCCTCAACAAGCTGCCACCAAAGATGAAAGATCCGGGCAAGTTTGCGATTCCATGCAAGATTGGAAGAGCGAGCATCAAGAAAGCATTGTGCGACTTGGGAGCGAGTGTGAGCCTCATGCCAAAGTCGATTTTCGACAAAATTGGAGTTGGAGAGTTGAAAGATACAAGGATGTCTCTCCAATTAGCCGACCGATCAGTTCGCTTTCCTCTTGGAGTTGTGGAAGACGTGCCTCTACAAGTAGGTAATCTCTTTGTTCCTTGCGATTTTGTTGTTGTAGATATGGAGGAAGATATGGAGGTGCCCATCATCCTTGGACGACCTCTTCTTGCCACTACTGGAGCAATGATTGATGTGAAGAATGGCAAGATGTCCTTGGAGATAGGCGATGAGAAGATCGAGTTCGAAATCGAGAAAGCCATGAAGATGCCACCTTGCTACGACTCAATTTTCATGGTGGAGGCGCTCGATGAGATGGTGGAGGAGACTATCTTCTCAAGGATCGTGAAGGCGTACGAATCCTTCTCTGAAACCATCGAGGAGGTCGAGGCAGACTATCTGTTCAACGAAATTTTGCAAGCGATAGAGCCTCAGCCACCTCTCTTTCCCAGTTCCTGCGGCCCGCTGGCCTCATCAGCGGCCCGCCAAGCCTTCTCAGTTCAGCTCAACCACGCAGACACAGTTCTCAGCCTGGACACCAATACCTGCGACCCGCTGGAACCTCCTGCGGCCCGCAGAAGTGATGTTCCAGAGCTGCCAAAACTGGAGCTGAAGCCTCTGCCCGACAGCCTCAGGTACGAATACCTGGGCCCAGACCAGACATACCCTGTCATAGTCAATGCCCATCTCGACAAGGACCAGACCGACAAACTCTTGAAGGAGCTAAAGACACATCGAAGGGCAATTGGCTATTCAATTGAAGATCTCAAGGGTATTGACCTGTCAATTTGCACACACCGAATCTTGCTTGAAGAAGGGTCTAAGCCATCTATTGAGCACCAGCGAAGACTTAACCCAAACCTTAGTGAAGTTGTGAGGAAGGAGGTGTTGAAGTTGTGGGATGCGGACATTATTTATCCAATTTCCGATAGTGAGTGGGTAAGTCCAGTTCATGTAGTACCTAAAAAGGGAGGAACCACGGTTATGAAGACCGAGAACAATGAACTGATCCAAACAAGGGTTGTAACGGGTTGGAGGATGTGCATAGACTACCGAAAACTCAACGCCGCCACACGCAAGGATCATTTCCCCCTACCTTTTGTGGATCAACTCTTGGAGCGCCTTGCCAACCACTCCTACTTTTGCTATTTGGATGGCTATTCGGGTTTCTTCCAAATCCCCATTCATCCAAAGGACCAAGAGAAGACAACCTTCACATGCCCCTATGGAACTTATGCCTATAGGAGAATGCCATTTGGGTTGTGCAACGCCCCCGCCACCTTTCAAAGAGCCATGATGGCTATATTTTCAGATTTTATTGAAAAGGACATGGAAGTTTTCATGGATGATTTTTCGGTTTATGGTACATCTTTTGATCATTGTTTATCTAACTTGTCTAAGATATTGCAGCGATGCGAGGATGTCAACCTAGTTCTTAATTGGGAGAAGTGCCACTTCATGGTTCAAGAAGGTGTGGTGTTAGGTCACAATGTCTCTTCCAAGGGAATTTCGGTCGACAAGGCAAAGATTGAGGTCATAGAGAAGATGAGCAACCCTACATGTGTCAAGGATGTGCGAAGTTTCCTTGGCCATGCCGGTTTTTATCGACGATTTATCAAAGACTTCTCTAAGATTGCAAAACCATTAACTAATCTTACAATGAAAGATGTTGAATTTAATTTTGATAATGATTGTGTTAATGCATTTTGTAGGTTGAAGGAAGCCTTAATATCTGCCCCCATATTGCAACCACCAGATTGGACACAACCATTCGAGTTGATGTGCGATGCAAGCGACTATGCGGTGGGAGCGGTGCTTGGACAGCGCAAGGACAAGAAGCCATGTGTCATATACTATGCGAGCAAGGTGTTGGACGAAGCCCAAATCAACTACACCACCACCGAAAAGGAGTTGCTCTCTGTTGTCTTTGCTCTGGACAAGTTTCGACCCTACCTGGTCGGATCTAAGGTGATTGTGTACACGGACCATTCGGCTCTCAAGTTTCTCATGAGCAAGAAGGATGCCAAGCCTCGCCTCATCCGTTGAGTCCTTCTCTTGCAAGAATTCGACTTGGAGATCCGGGATAAGAAGGGGACAGAGAATTCCGTAGCAGACCACCTCTCCAGGCTCAGATGGGACGAACCAAAGCCGTTACCAATCAACGAGAACTTCCCACATGAGCAACTGCTGTCTGTCGGCCCAGTTTCAGCGACCCGCAGGCCATCTCAGCGGCCCGCAGAGGATCCCGTCGACCCGCACATCTCGAGCGAGCTTGGGGGGATTTCTGCGACCCGCACAAACCTCCTGCGGCCCGCCAGAACTGAGCAGATGCCCTGGTTTGCTGATTTTGCGAATTATCTGGCAACCGGCATGCTTCCACCTGAGCAGACGTACCAGCAAAAGAAGAAGTTTCTCTCTGATGTCAAGTACTACTTCTGGGAGGACCCAATCCTTTGGAAACTGGGAGTTGATGGGATGTATCGTCGATGCGTGCCACATGAAGAAATCCATGACATCCTTTTCCAATGCCACTCATCTTCTTATGGAGGCCATGCTTCTCACACCAAGACAGCCACCAAGATCCTTCAATCTGGGTTCTATTGGCCAACAATCTTCAAGGATACTCGTGCCTATATACTTGCATGTGATCAATGCCAAAGGACGGGTAATATTTCTAATAGACATGAGATGCCATTGAACTCAATTTTAGAAGTGGAAGTTTTTGATGTGTGGGGAATAGACTTTATGGGACCTTTTCCATCTTCATGTGGATACCAATACATCCTTGTAGCGGTAGATTATGTGTCAAAATGGGTTGAAGCCGTAGCATGTAAGAAAGCCGATTCAATGGCAGTTAGGAAGTTGTTTAAATCAATCATCTTTCCTAGGTTTGGTGTACCTAAAGTTGTGATAAGCGACGGAGGGAAACACTTTATCAACCGCCAATTTGATAACCTTTTGACAAAGCTAGGGGTAAGACACAAGGTAGCTACACCTTACCATCCTCAAACTAGTGGGCAAGTTGAGATATCCAATCGTGAGATTAAGAATATTTTGCAAAAGACGGTTGGAAGGTCAAGGAAAGATTGGGCCCTCAAGTTGGATGATGCATTATGGGCATACCGCACCGCCTACAAGACACCTATTGGCATGAGCCCATTCAAATTGGTTTATGGAAAGGCATGCCATCTACCTGTGGAATTGGAACACAAAGCTTATTGGGCAACTCGCGCAATTAACTTTGATTACAAGGAAGCGGGGGAGAAACGAGTTTTGGACTTGCATGAGTTGGAAGAGATTCGGTTGAGAGCCTATGAAAGTGCTAGAATTTACAAGGAACGCACCAAGCAATGGCATGACAAGCGTATCCTAAGGCGAGAGTTCAAGGAGAGCGATTTGGTCCTTCTTTTCAACTCAAGGCTAAGGCTATTTTCGGGCAAGCTAAGGACTCGTTGGTCTGGACCTTTTGAGGTGAGAAAAGTGTATTCTTTTGGGGCAGTGGAGCTTTGGAGAGAGGACAAGTCCATGGGAAGTTTCAAAGTGAATGGACGTCTCAAGTTGTACTCAATGAACGTGTCGAGGCATGGAGAGGAAGAGCAAGTCTACTTTCTCACCGACCCGGCACCAGCCGAGACGTAGACATGAGGAGTCGAGCTCAAGACTTTAAACGAGCGCTGCTTGGGAGGCAACCCAAGGGTTTAATTAAAAATTAGGATTTTTATTTTTCTTTCAAAAATACAACAAAAATATAAAAAAAATTTTTGAAAAACGAAAATACAAAAAAATTATAAAACTAGAAAAACACATAAAAAAGTAAGAAAATTGAAAAACACAAAAAAATTAGGAGTAGAGTTAATTTTAACTTAATTTCGGCTTAATTTTCAGGAAAATTGGTGCTCTCGGGAAAAAGTCAGCGACCCGCAGGGCCTTTCAGCGACACGCAGAGGAAGGTGCGACCCGCAGCTCCAACCAAGCTTGGGGGAGTCTTCCTGCGACCCGCACAAACCTCCTGCGGCCCGCTGGAATTTAACAGGAATTCAAAAACTGCCACGACGCGACTTTTAGGGGCATAACCGTAAACTCACCCCTCATTTAACTCATTCCCAACTGATCTCTCTCTCTCTCTCTTCCTCCACTCTCTTGCGACCAGAAACCTTAGCCAACGACCAACCGCCGATCGAGCCGCCGGAAGCCGTTTCTCCGCCGCCGAAGCACTCAAACTCGCTCTCCTCACCACCTCCGTTGCATGCACAGCCACCACTTTGGTCAAATCAGCGCCGATCACCGCCATTCTCAACCTCCACCTCCACCCGCTTGATCAAGGTTTCAAATACTTCATTTCCTCCTTTCCATCTTTATTCGAGACTTTTTGCAACCTCTCTTTTCTCTCTGGTACCACCTGGAACTATAATACCGGAACCCCAAATCTGGTACCCACTTCCCGCCCACTTCCCAGTTTCTGCGACCCGCCGAAAATCTCTGCGGCTCGCAGAACAACCTCGTTCCAGAGACAGAAAGCCCCAAATCCTACCTATTTCTCTCAATTCTCATGGCACCTAAGGTATTTGATAAGATATTTAAGAGGAGAAGTAGTAGGGGGAGTTCTAAGAAGGCGGGTGAGGGTTCCTCTGCCCCGGTGCAGCAGCCGGTGGAAGAGAGGCCCGAGAGTCCGGATTTCGATGAAGTCGAGCGTGCTGTTTTTGGCAGTGAGGAAAGGGATGTAGAGGAGCAGGGGAATATGAGTGTTGATCAGACCAATGAGGAGGAGGAAGTGGAGTATTATGAGGGGGAAACCACTGAAGAGGACGAAGAAGGAGGAGATGATCCCGCTGTCCCCTCGGGTAGTGACTATGAGGATGAACTGACTCGGGCAGCGACTGGTGCTGTCCCGGGTAATGAAGAAAGCAGTGAAGAGGAGGAGGACGGTGGTGATGACATGGAAGTAGATGAGGATGTGGTGGTTACTCTCACCAAAGCCGCCAAAACCTCCAAGACCGTGAAGCAAGAGCTTGCCGGCAGCGAGCCGGTTTTCTACGAGGCCGAGGCCAAGGTCCGGTATGAGCGGTTGAGAGAGAAGAAGATCGAGAACAGCCGCTGCCTCGACCCTCGTGTTTTGAAGCAATTGGGCATTGAGGCCGACTTTTACATGCTCACCGAGCGGGCCGGTTTCTTGCGTGCTTTCTGGGAGATTGATGAGCCCTCCTACACCCGCCTTGTCATCGAGTTCCTCTGCTCGTATGACTTTTGGTTTGATCGGACCACGGGAAAGTACATGGCCTCTTGGATTTTCCGCGATGTGAAGTTTACCAAGACCGAGGATGAGATAGCCGATTACTTTGGCTTGAAAAGAGGGGGTTTAGATGTGAAAGATGAGGACGAGGGATTTTGGGAGAAACTTACGGGCTTGAGGCAGCCCAAGGAGAGAAAAAGCTTGGATATCCACATGCCCGTCGTACGTTTCATTCAGCGGGCACTATCTCTCTCCATCTTTGCTAGAGGTGAGTCAGGTTCAAAGGCCGTGATAGGCGAAATTTCAGTCTTGTGTCAAATGCTTAGGGTGAGAGAAACCGAGCACCAAAATCTGGCCTACCACATGATGCGGAATTGGAACAATGTGGCCAACATGAAGACCAAAGGGGCAGGCCAGATCATAATAGGTGGGTACATTACTCACCTGGCCAAGCAATGCGGCATCAAAGATTTCCGCATGAAGCAAAGTGCCGGGCCCGAGCATCTCAACCTCGACTCGCTTGCAACCATGGGCCACGTGAAGAGATCGCCTAGGGGAGTGAAATATGTGGTGGGGGACTTCAAAATCGACATCCCCATCACATTTAGGATCGATTTGAGCAAGCCCCAGAGCTGGTTGCTCGTGCGGGACGGTCGTCTCGTGCTTCCAGCACCAGTTTCTGCCTCTCAGGCTGGAACCAGCGGCCCGCAGCCAGAACCAGCGGCCTGCAGAGAAGAAGTGCCTCAAGATGGGTCGCAGGACACACCAGCGGCCCACACAACTGCAGCTCCAGCCAGCGACCCGCAGACAATTCCTGCGGCCCGCACATTCGACACAGAGGCAGGGGCAGATAGAGTTTTTGGCGATTTCTGGGGGACGGCCACACCTGATGTCCCCTTCTCTGGCCCTGGCAGCAGCTCTCAGCCCCAGGTGGACCCCTCACAGCAGCAGGGATGGGCCCCACCTCCATACGATCCCATGGAGCAATATCGTATGCTTTGTGATGTGCACTCCTATCAGAGGATGCTCCGTGGGGATGTGAATGAGCTCCATAGCCGCTACGACAATCTGGAGCAGCGCTTTGATCTCGTGGAGAGGAGACAAGCAGAGGAAATCAAGGAAGCCCGAGCATTCCGCGAATACCAACGAGGTTGGTATGAGAGGGAGGAGGAGAGGAACAAGACAAGAGATGCCCTCTTCGACCACTGGGCCAGTCAAATTTTTGGGCCGCCACCACCACCTCCAGAAGCAGCATTTGTGCCACCACCACCTCCGGAGGACGAGTACCAAACTCCACCGGAGAATTAAGCCGTTTTATTGTGAGTTTTCTAATTTCCCTCTTTTATTTTCTCTTAGGTAATTAATGACACTAGGGACAGTGCCATGAATTAAGCTTGGGGGGGTAAATAGGAAAATTAGAGAATTTATGATGTTATCTAGGAATTTCATGCATTTTTCGCATTTTTGGCTCTGTCAGGTTTGTTTTCAGCGGGCCGCAGTCCCTTTCAGCGGGTCGCAGAAAACATGGCTGGCAGAGCTCTGAAATTTTCTAAGTTGGAGAATTTTAGTGGGCCGCTGAGACACCCACTCAGCTCGCTGCTAAGGCAGCGGGTCGCAGAAACACTCAGCGGGTCGCTGGAATTCATCCAGATAGTGGATTTCTTTGCATTTTCATATAGTTTTGTATATAATGCATAATTAAGTCATATAGATGCATGTAGATAGGTCTAGGAAATAATCATTAGGTGACTAGGTGATGATTTGAGCAGAGTTTGAACAGAATTGAAGTATTTAGAAAATTTTCAAAGAAAATCACATAAATTTGATCGATTTAATCGAATGAAAAAAGGACAAAAGTTAGGAACTTCCATGAAATATCTCAACTTTAGCTAAGTTTTTCAGAATTGCAAAAGTTAAGCGTGACAAGTAAGTTAGATGAATTAAGGTCAATTTTGCCAAATTAAAAAGTTAGGTCAATTAAGGAGATTAAAAATTAGGTCTAGAGCCGAATAGCCATTCATTGTTTTCAAGTTTATTAAAAGTCGAAGATGTAAATACGCAACATAAAAAAAAAAAAAATCGAAAAACCAAAAATAAAATAAAAAGGGGAACTAAAAAGCGGTGCTCTGACGATGGCCATTGCGGAAGACTATAGGTTTGTGTGGATAGAAAAATGGATCCATCAAAGTAAAATTGAAGAAAACTTCAAAATAAAAATCCACACTCATCTGGCCGACCTTTGTCGCAAACAATCCATGCCCCATGGGAAATCATAAATTGTAAATAAAGTTAATTAATAATTTAAACCAAAAACTTTTGGAATAGAATGGGTGGGGATTTGTACCTTATTTCCGCCTCACTTTAGTTCGACTTCCAAATGCATTTTCGAAAATTAAAATGATTGGCTAAGTAACCAAAAGACCTAATAAGAATTGAGTTAATTGATTTTAATTATTTAATTTTGGTAGGATTAAGGTTTTATTTCATTTTAAATTACTTGTTGCATTAGCTTTTGTGAATCGATAAACTTAGGGATTGATGGGATAAGTCATGGAAGGTAATAGCTAGAGTCCTAGGGAGAATTCGATACGAATTACAAGATCATCAAAGAAATTTTATTGCAAAATCTGATGTGAAGTTTGGAAATTGCTCAAGTCATTGTTTAGTTGTTTTAGTGATATTTTTCTTAGACTTTGTAGATAATGCATGTGGTTAATTGTTGTTAAGTCTTGAAACAGACCTTTAAGAGTGAGCTTTGCTTGGGGACAAGCAACGTTTAAGCTTGGGGGATTTGATAAGCGGAAATTATGCATATAAATACCGCTTATATTAGGACTTAATTCCATTAATTATGTGTGTTTCTAATGTTTTAATTGTTAATTTAGGTTAGAAGCAAGGTACTGCTATGGCTACTTTTATTTTGTACAGGATCTGTGTGATTTTGCCACTCTTGAAGCGAGGAAACTGAAGTCTGATCATGATCTGCGGCCCACCGAAGGTTTGTGCGACCCACAGGAAGACCCAGCGTGTAGCAGGTGAGACTTGGCAGCATAGAAGATTTCTGCGACCCGCAGGACTCGACAGCGGGCCGCAGAAGAAGCAACCGACAGCCCAAAATAGCTTGACCAAGTTCTGCACCCACCTCTACACCGACATATCTATTTCCGGCGCCTCAAAACCACGTCTCCGACAGTTTTAGAGCCATCCCACGCCTATATAAACACCAGAGCAGATCAGAAAAAGGGTTCGTGAGTTGAGAGAAAATTCTGCTAAGTAAGAGAGCAAACAAGGGTTTTCAGCGGGCCGCAGGGAGCATCAGCAACCCGCTGAAAGAGTGGCAGAGAGCAGAAAAGAGGGAAAACTGGGTTTCAATTGTTGTAATCTTGTTTCTTTCTCTATGTTTTCTTATTATTCAGATACCTTTTGTTGTTTTATGATGTATACTCGTGAGTAGTCGTATATTAGGGGCCATAGTAGTGAACCTTTTTAAGTTTATGTTTGATAATATGCTTTAAGTTATATTTTCTTTGTTTGCATGTTGTGTTTTATGCTTTGTTTGAATTGCTTAGATTATTCTATCTGAATTGCTTAAGTCGAATTGCTTGCACCCGTTAAAAGAGACGTCTTTTGATTGTTAGGTGGTTAAATCCAAAAGTTCTTAAGTGATTAGGATAAAGTATGGTAAACACGATAGTTAGTGCCGGAAGGTCAAACTAGGGTTAAGAAACGGAAGTTGAAACCCTTCCCAATTACGGAAGTATAGGGAGTCGTAGGTCGTAAAGCATAAACTAGTTTAACTTAGACCAAGAAACGGAAGTTGAAATCTAGGTTGAATTAGAGAGAATTAATGTTAACTTTAGGTAACCTGGCCTTAAACGGAAGTGGGACTTAGGAACCTTAGTTAGGATTAATTATCTACACAAAACAACAATTAAAATATGCAAAAAGTTGAGTCTGCGCCAAACCTAGCGGGCCGCAGGAGGTTTCTGCGGGTTGTCTATGACCCCAGGCTTCTGCGACCTTCTTAGGGGTCAGCGACCTGAGTTTCAGCGGGCCGCAGATAATCTCTGCGGGCCGCTGATTCTGGAATAAACTGAAAAGTGTTAGCTACTAGTCAACCCCTAATTCTTAATTAGTGTTTTAATCCTTTTAACTCATTGAACTGTTTAATTTAGGACTTTTATTTAATTGCAAACTATTACTTTAGATTTGTTACAAACATTATTTCTTTATACTTTTAATCTAGTTAATCAATAGTTTAATCTACTTAGTTATTGAACATTCCGTCCCTGTGGTTCGACCCCGATAATACTTAGACGAATGTTGTACGCTTGCAACTGATTTTAGGTAGAATTGGGTAATAATTTAAGTATTGATATTTCACATCACTTATACACAAATTCATAACAATAAGAGAACGACATTTCTCTATTACAAAACATGATCATCCATCATCAAATATGAAATGGAGATAAGGTTTTATGAGATGTTTGGAATAAGGTATATAACCTCAAATTCCTAAACAAATTCTTTATTTAGTAAAGATAACTCTACGTATTCAATGGTAGTGGCTTAGACGTACAAGCCATTTCCAAAACGGAGTTTACTTTACTTATCTCGAACTTTCTCTTATTCATCATTGCCTACACATTTCGTTAAATGCGAGCACATGAACTAGCACCTAATTACTAGTGTGAATTAGAGATAGTGAGATAATTTGAACGACAAATATCTTAAGTTTTAGAACATCATGGTATTTTGGACATCTTTTCAAATGTCTCCCATAAATGATAAATGAAAAATCTCATGTGACACACGGTCACTAGTGAAGGTCTCGAAGTCTCAACTCATATATTGGTAGAGTATTCCTTTAATACTTAACCAATCATTTTAAGCACTAACAAGTGTGCGAACAATATATCCTTTATCCATAGAAAGAGATTGTATGACAATATCAACAATCCTTGATATTGGAGATCTTAATATCTCTAGTTGTCAATTAGTTTCTCAAACCTTTCGGTTCGCAAGCTAATGAAATATTTATCTTCTTATAAGAAGAGTCTCTTGGTTAACTCACATTCCATTACTCGATCATAAATGATTGAGTCTATCTTTTACTTTCTCTAAGAACGTCTTCTTGAGTAAGTGGATGATAGTATAGAAGTCTAGTCTAGTCCTTATGAATTCTCCAATTCAAAAGTCTATAACTTCTAAAAGGATATAAGCATTCGCTTTATTGAATAATTTTCGTTAAAACTAATCAATCATTGCGAAGCTATCTTCGGGAAGTTGAGGAACGTTTTTTGGATTAAACTTGCTCAAGTTTCTCATTTCCAAGAACATGTCTTAGGAATCGGTATTTCTTCTCCAAGTAAATACCTTAGAAACGAGCTTGTCGTTTTCCAAAGATTGATCGCAACGAAATTAACATATTTAATATCTATAACAATTTCAATTTAAGGTCATTTAGTTTATGCAATGTTTTGTTTATGGAATGATAAACAAAACTCCCACTACATTTAATTAATGTCCCTAAATGTAATGGATTCCAAGATCCTCATTTTCGTTGAAATAGGGGCCAGCGTCGGCATGACACCTAAAACAACTAGATAAGGTAGGTTCTCCAACCAATCATATCTTGTCCATATGATTCTTGGTTTGTGAGATATCATAAGTATATCTACAAACTTCGTCCCAACATCCAATCCGAGTGGGTCCGTTGTAAAGCAACTTCTCTCTATTTGCTCCTAGTAAATCCGATTTACACCCCGACTACAATGATGGACTACGATGTCCGCGTCGGCAGGAATGCATCAATAGACAATCAATTGTATTGAAGGGGATAGAGAGAAGGAGGACGATTTGGCTAAATCAAGTTAATTTGGGACATAAGCAATTACGTGACTTTGTTTGGTGGTCGTGTAAGCATACACCCATACCTACCTATGACAATTCAAGGCATTCACAAACAATCACATAATAATAAGCATCTCAAACATTGCCGTGGGTTTGTATGGCTCCCGCTTGCATTAGTCTTCGTCGCATCTCCATGTAACGAAACTAATCTAATCAAGCCCTCCCAGTAATTACTAAGATCCTATCTAATAATTAAGGGAAATAAATACATGTGATAAAATCCTAAAACCCTGCCTAGGCCTTAGGGGCATGCAAGCCTCACAAGTTACATCAAGAATTAATCAATTATTAATTATTAAGGCACCTTAGGCCACATTACAAGCAATCACATGCATTCACAACATTTTACAACACACAAGGCATTGACATCTTGAGCCATATCAAACCCACATCCTCCTACAAAACAAAGTTAGCACATATACAATATACATGATTCACTTGTTCTTAATTAATTTCATTAATTAGAATCTTTGTGCATACTTGTTGCTCAAGTTTTTCGAATGCAAAGGAGGCTTAACCTTAACAACTAATTGTTTAAGCCCTTTTAAATTAAATCCAACCATCAAAACAAAAAGGAGGGTATTTAAGGAGTCTTCTAATTAACCTTTCATCAAATTGATTAATTAGAAATTATTTTAACTAATTAAAATATGAAATTCGGGGCCCGAAAAAATTCAAAATAATTCGGTCTCCAAAAAATCCAAAATAAATCCAGAGAACTCCTTACAAAGATTGTGATTACCTGTAAAAATCTCAAGGAGAGATCAATTACCATCAGGGAGAACCAAAAAAGACAAATCCTCAGATTGTGCGCGAAGCACCGTTAGAGGAAATTCTGTTATGGGTCTCAATCTTTTGATCTGTATGATCATCCCCTTGATATTTTTCCAGAAAACAATTTACATGGAAAAATACTACATACAATAGGCTATCATTCCATGAAAAGAAAATCCACTAGTTATAATCAAGATCAACGAGATAACAAGCATTTAAGCAAGGTATCCTGTTCTGGAACAGACCGTCGACCAAAAAGGTTTCACTCGGTTGAGGTATCAAATCTCAATGAAAATCTATGAAATTAATTTTCACAGATTTCAGACTTAAAGGAGAACATTTCCATTTCAACACTTTTTCATAAAAGTTTCTCAATAAGTACAGTTTTTCAAAACAATCAGTTTGTTTGAAAAAACAGATCTGACAACTTCATCACTTTTCATCCTTGAACGCCCACATAAAATCCGAAATATGCAACAAAATTTACACATTCAGAAAGAGCATCAAGTTTTGATTAATCCTATCTAAAAGTTATAGGTACTTTGTATACAAACTTATTTGTTACCAACCACAAGAACAGAACTGTGCAGCAGAATAACAGATCTGCGCACCGTTACCGTTTAAATCACTAAAAATTCATTTTACATCGAATTTCAATGATTCCAGTGGGAAAACAACCACAACTCAAAGGGCTACAACCTCCAATAAGAAGGAAAAAATTTCAGAGAGCTTTACACCACGAAAAACAAGCAACAAGACAGAAAACAGCCTTTCCAGGGCCAGCAAGCATGCACATCACTAATTAACTTAATTAATTACGAATTCTCACTTAATTAAGTGTGAAAAACCTTAAGCACAACCTGGCTCTGATACCACTGTTAGGAAATGCTCATATTTTAATTTTAGATTAATTACAACTAATTAATCACCATTAACAACAAGCAAATCAAGAGATCTAGTGCTAAAGCAATCACACGTCAAATCAAAAGAGAAAGTAGGAGAAATTTATACCTCTCATGAAATCGCATTCATGAGGCTTGAATCCTAAGCGTAGGAGTCGGTGGCGTGCTTGCACCGCCTCTCCACCACCTCGAACCACCTCACGCCCACCAAGGAGCCGACCACAAGCTTGAAGGAGTGCTAGCTCTTCTCAAGCTCCTAGCTAATCCTCTCTACCAACTTCTAATTTCTATTAACTATTTAATGGAGGAAGAAGAAAGGAGGAGCTCAACACATGAGCAATGGAGGGAGAAGGAAGAGCTATGGAGAAGAGAGAATTTTCTCTCTTCTCTTTTGGTGGCGCACAAGAAAGGAAGGGAAGAGGAGAGGGGTAGATGGAGGCTAGGGTTGGCTCTCTAAAGAGACCCCCTTTTATAGCCAACCAATTCTCATCCTAAGTTGTAACTATTTACAACTTTGTCACTTGCCCTAGCTGAAATTAATAGGCTATGAAGCCCAATTTCTCATGTGCTAAATGGGCCATTAATTCATTAATTAATGATCCATATAAATGCTCTTTCTTTCATCCTTTACAATGGGCCTTTAAATAAACAATTAATTTAGAAGCCCACATAGCTCAAATAAATTAAAGTGTTGAACATAATTAATTATTAACTTATTAATAATTAATTCTTGATTAGCTTATGCATTAATTTATTTCTAACATGATCTATTTGATATAATTAATTATAACGGTTCATAACGGTATATAATTAATTAATCAACTTATCATGTTTTGTATTCTCCAATACAAATAAACAATGCACGTGTGGTCAAAGTCCTATTTGTGCGACCCTATTGAGGATTCATGCTATGTTGGCCATGGAGAATAAATCATTATTTATTTCCAATAATCATAAGCGGTATCTAGCAACACGTTATGATTCCCAATTCGCATAAATAATGTACTGCTACAATATGTCAATCCTGCATAAGAAATATTAGTATTTCTTTGTCTAATTCTTATGTCACATGATATCTTTGTATAATCCAAGATAGGAATGTGTCATTCTTGCAGATTATACATTTCTTGATCTAGAGTTGATTGTACATGTTGGCCAACCAATCCAACTCCATCAAGGGGCCCAAACAGATATCATCACTCATTAAGTATATTAATGAGGGACATACGGTTTTCTTGATGAACAACTTTTCCCCGCACAATTCAAGAGAACATAAATAAAGTCTTTATAGCAGCCTTTATCAGGAATCAACGTTAGACGATATTTATTGAACCTATCCTCATGTGGAAAAGGTGAACATCTCAAACTTAGAATCAAACTGATATGAAATAAACAATGACACATAACACAATCCATATGTTTATTTCACTGGGTCAAGTCCTGTACTATGTTCCAATAACATACACATATGCAATTAAGTTCGTAACTCCTTACCTATGATTTGTAGAACTTAATCATCACTTAACTTGCATACGAATCTTTTATGATAATTAATGTTCCTTGTTAATTATCAAGATTATGGACGATTTAGATTTATTATTGTCATTCTAATGAATGATCCACAGAGATCTACAATTCAGATCCTCAACCTGAATGATCTGTCAATAATAAACTCTAGGAACAAATGATCAAATATCATCATTAACATAAACTAAGAAAATAAGTCATTAAATATTGACTTCTAGGACATAACTCCAACAGTTACGTCGTGAACGATAAACGGTGCATTGTGTATTTTGTTATATCTTGCAAGGACGATTGCACAAGACATTATAAAAAATAGAAAATTATCTGGAGAAAGATTTCAACATTGAAAAATAATGTACAAAATTAATTATGAAATAAATTATATGGTTGGCCTTTATAGTATTGCTCTATTATTTTTAATTCTTAATTTTCTACATTTTTCTCTTTGGCCCCATGATTTACCTAATGCATTGAATTTCCCCTGAATTAAAAGTATGCTAAAAGATGCATAAATTATTTAGACGTTGACATGTTGTTATCAATGTCCGTCTCAACAACATCTGATTATATGTGTGATGATGCCAACAGCGGTGTCGCGTGCATCCAAGAAAAAAAAATTATTTACTTTAGCATGTATCTTTATGCTGCCACTAGGATGGTGTGAATTTCCGTCCATTCTGTAAAACAAAATGCCAATGATATGATCAATATTGTATAAACTGGATTCTGGAAAACTGGAGGATCAAATTAAAAGTTCTGAAGCTTCAAAGACCAAAATGGGTAAAAAATGAAACCTAAATGATAGTGTAGTTTACTCTTTACTACATGAAACTGTAATTATTTATTTTCTTTTGTTTCTGGATCTTATAAAAAAGAAATATACCATGTACGAATGCAATGTACATAATACGAGATAGAATCCATAGTCCAAATTATCATCTGATCTTCTAAATTTTGGACCGTTGTAAAAAATAAATAAATAAAACTGTGGTCATAACCATTTCGGATTTAAGTTTACAGTAGCCAAACTCAAGTATTCCTGCATACAAATTGAAGAGTTTGAAATTTTGTGTAGAAGTTTCACATATGTTCATTAAGTTTTTTCTGTTTATATTTACAAATGATCTTTCAACAAAAAATAAAAGATAATGTGACATTTAAAAACCTTGGAAGTTTAACTATCTTACGTATTATTTATAAATTTCGTTAATTGCCATGAGAAAATATACGATCATGCATCTTTAAACAATTAATTTTTTTTTTTACATCGCCACATCTACCGTAATCCCTCTCTCTAAGCACGGACATTTTTTAAAGAAAAAAAATCATGATTTTTCCATTTAACTTGATCTTATTACATGATTTTTTTTGGATTTTAACTAAATTTTTTTTTAAAATTTTGATACAGATTTTTTTTTTTTTTGCATATTTAAAAGTTTAAGAAAACTTTAACTATCTTCCTGAATAGTTAAAGACATATGCTCAGATTATAGAAAATATAATTCGTACAGGTAATCATAAATTCGATAAGTTTGAAAACAAAAATCCTTTTTTTCATCAATCCTCAATTAATTTAGAGAAATAATAAAAAGGGTTTAGACTAACTAAATTTTGGTGCCATATAAACCATAGTCTAGGCGCGCAATCAGTGTCAACTGTGGCTGTGGGTACCCATAGCAATATCCTTACTACTATCAAAATTTTAAAATGCTACTTTATCTTTTCTTTCTCCCATTCATTTTTTTAACCCCTCACTAAAGTTTCCACTTGTTATTTGTTAATACAAACAAGAACCTGAAACTTGCATCTCCGTGCAAATAAATCTCTGGCTAACATAACCCTTTACTTATCCAACAGAAATTTGTAATCATTTAATAAGCAAATAAAATAACAAATAAATAATAACTCCGCAGTCCGTACTGCGGCACTAGTTTCGCACTAGTATCTCTCTCTTTCTTCAACCCAAAACTAAAACTCTCCTCCTTTTTCTCTACTTTCAACCTTCTTTCCTTGTCTAATTCTTGCAAGTTTCTCCTTCACCTCTCTGTGTGCTCTCTCTCTCTCTCTCTCTCTTCACTGTGGGTGAACCTAAACTAATCATTTCTTCTCTCAGTACTCTATCCAAACTAATCTCTCCAGTTGTCTTCTCTCACAATCTCAAGCAAAACTGAGATCCTTTTGAGCTCCTAAGCAAAACCAACTATTGTTTTGTTTTGCAAATTTGCAAAAATCAAATTCCAAGCCAAGGCACTTAGCACTCAGTTCGACTCCCCTATTTACCATTTTGGGTCTTTATTTTCTCTCCTGTTTCAATTGCAACAGTAAAGTAAACCGAAATAATAACTTGTCTGTTCATAGTACAACTTTAAACCCTTTCCATAAAAGCATTAAAACCCACTTCAGCATTCCATTTGCCATTACTACCTTCCTTATCTTTCCCAATTCTATTGTGTAACAGAGTACCAAAATGGTGTCAAGATCTTACTCCAACCTACTTGAACTAGCCTCTGGCGAGGCCCCGCCGCCACCTTCTATCGGGCCTCGCCGTCTCCCTCGGGTCATGACGGCAGCTGGAATCATTTCAGACCTAGATTCTGATACTGATTCTGATTCAAACTCCGATACAGGTTCGGCCTCCTCCCGGCCCCGTACCATAGTGGTTGCAAACCACCTCCCGTTGCGGGTCCAGCCCGATTCTAACTCTCCAATAGCTGGCCTCTCCTTCTCCTGGGATCATGACTCTTTACTACTCCACCTCAAGCAAGATTACCAAAATGCCCCTCCTAAGACCGACTTCTTATACGTCGGCTGCCTGCGTGAAATTACTGAGTTGTCCATGGTAGACCAGGAAACAGTTGCTAATCACCTTCTGGAATCCTTCAATTGTGTACCAGTGTTCCTTCCTGGTGACTTACTGGGACGGTTTTACCATGGTTTTTGTAAGCAATACCTGTGGCCCCTGTTTCACTACATGTTGCCACTTTCACCGGATTTGGGCGGTCGGTTTGAGCGTAATTTATGGCAATCTTATGTGTCAGTAAATAAAATTTTTGCAGACAGGATTTTAGAGGTGATAAACCCAGATGATGATTTTGTGTGGGTCCATGATTACCATTTAATGGTTTTGCCCACATTTCTGCGCAAACGGTTCAATCGGGTCCAGTTAGGGTTTTTCCTCCACAGCCCATTCCCCTCGTCGGAGATATACAAAACCCTACCGGTTCGGGAGGAGCTGTTGCGAGCGGTACTCAATTCTGATCTTATTGGGTTTCACACATTTGATTATGCACGCCATTTCTTGTCATGTTGTAGCCGCATGCTCGGCCTCTCATACCAGTCTAAAAGGGGCTATATTGGGTTGGAGTACTATGGCCGTATTGTTAGCATCAAGATCTTACCAGTCGGGGTCCATTTGGGCCAGCTAAAATCGGTATTGAGCCTACCCGAGACCGAGAATAAGGTGCGAGAATTGATAGAGCAATTCTGGAATAAGGGTAGAGTGATGTTACTTGGGGTTGATGACATGGATATATTCAAAGGAATCAGCTTAAAACTACTAGCTATGGAAGAATTTTTGAAGCAACATGCTGACTGGAGAGGCAAAGTGGTTTTGGTACAGATTGCAAACCCTGCTCGTGGGAGGGGCAAGGATGTAACAGAAGTGCAAAATGAGATCCATACCACAGTCAAACGGATCAATGAGTTATACGGTGGGCCTGAGTACAAACCTGTCATCCTCTTAGACGAGCCAATGCAATTTTATGAGAGAATAGCATATTATGCCGCTGCTGAGGTTTGTCTTGTAACTGCTGTACGGGATGGCATGAACCTGATACCATATGAATATGTAATTTCTAGGCAAGGGAATGACAAATTGGATCAGGTTTTACTGGCTAACAGTTCTGGGTCGGTGGTGCCAAAAAAGAGCATGTTGGTGGTGTCAGAGTTCATCGGGTGCTCCCCTTCACTTAGCGGAGCAATTAGGGTCAACCCGTGGAACATTGAGGCTGTTTCTGATGCAATGTATTATGCATTGACTATGCCTGAGGGAGAAAAACAACTGAGACATGAAAAACACTATAGGTACCTTTAACATTTACCTTTTTTTTCTTTTCTTTTCCTAATTTTTTGGCATTCTTAGTGCTTTTTACATGTCAACTTACTGTACAGGAACACATATAACGCTTGAAATAATAAGACAACTACTATTCTTTACAGGTATGTGAGCACACATGATGTTGGATACTGGGCACACAGCTTCTTGCAAGATCTAGAAAGATCATGCAAGGACCACTCCACGAGGCGCTGTTGGGGGATTGGTTTTGGATTGAGGTTCCGGGTTGTGGCACTAGATCTGAACTTCAGAAAATTATCCATGGAGCACATAGTGGGGGCATATAGGCGTGCAAGGCGGCGTGCAGTGTTGTTGGATTATGATGGAACTCTGATGCCCCAGCAGGGGAGCATAGATAAGAGCCCTACTGCAAGAACAGTTGAGATTTTGAATAAGTTGTGTGGTGATGGGAAGAACATGGTGTTCTTGGTTAGTTCAAGGAGGCGTGAAACACTGAGTGGGTGGTTTGACCAGTGTGAGAATCTAGGCATGGCTGCTGAACATGGCTATTTTCTAAGGTAAGTTGCTAGATGTCATTTAACATACTCGCAGTAGGAAAATTTTGAGCTTAATTTAATTTAATTAGGCCTTCAACCTTATTTGTGGTATTGTGCCTTGGTTGTCTCTTATCTGACCTAAATTTTTTTTGTCTTGGGGTTTGTAATCAAGTGTCAACCAAGCTGACAAAACATTTGCACATTTTGCACATTTTAATGCTGATCATCTCCTCAGCTGTTGAATTACTTAGGGTTAAGCTTTGTTGAGCTAATTTGCATAAATTAACCTCTTAATAGAGCAATCAAGCATTTTCTTTCATTTATTCAAACTAATTAATCCTGAACTTGCAAATTCTCAATCGCGCAATTAAACATTATGAAAGATGCAAAAATGTCAATGTTCAATCAAATATCAATAGGACTTGTAGTCTCCATTGATCCCCTATGCAAGACTCGAATAAACTTTCAGTTTTCCTAAATTTTGAGCCAAAAAAATTTGGTAAAAGCTAAGTTCAAATTTACTCCCAAGCCCCATATGCAAAAACAGTGATAATCAAAGTTTACCACTTGCTATTCCTATTTTCTGCACTGGTACACTCTACATGTGCGTCAGTCTGAAAATATACAAGAATAATTTGCTGAACACAACATAAATGTCAGATTGAGGAGAGATGCCGAATGGGAGACATGTATACAGGCAGCAGATTGCAGTTGGAAGCAGATAGCGGAGCCTGTAATGCGGCTGTACACAGAGACCACAGATGGGTCGACCATAGAAGACCGTGAGACATCACTTGTCTGGTCATATGAGGATGCTGATCCTGATTTTGGGTCTTGTCAGGCCAAGGAGCTTCTAGACCACCTTGAGAGTGTATTAGCTAATGAGCCTGTCTCAGTTAAAAGTGGGCCACATATTGTAGAAGTGAAACCTCAGGTTCTCTCTCTCTCTCTCTCTCTCTCCCTCTTCCGTGCCTTCTCCTTTCCTCTGCAGCTTGTTTTTTTGGTAATTTGTATCACATAATAGTTACTTCTGGTATCAGCTGGTACAAACATTAAGATACATCCTGCTAAGCCTAAGAAAGGAAATATGCTTATCTATTGGTATAGGACCTAGTTGATCCTCTTTTCTAGACAGCAAAACCCTCAGTACAACCCTAATACAAAATTCAATTTACTCAATCCAAATTTACTTCTTTCAAGAAGTATTCATTTTTTTTTATTATTCAATCCAAATTTACTTCTTTCAAGAAGTATTCATTTATCCATTATTTCTTAGGGGGTAAGCAAAGGATTAGTGGCACAGCGCCTTCTTGCTATTATGGAAGAGAAGGGAGTTTCTCCTGATTTCGTCTTATGCATAGGGGATGACCGCTCTGATGAGGACATGTTTGAGGTAATTACTACTGCTGCCACAGGGGGCATGCTGGGACCTGATGCGGAGATTTTTGCATGCACAGTTGGGAGGAAGCCTAGTAAAGCCAAGTATTACTTGGATGACACAGCTGAGATTGTACGGCTCGTGCAAGGTCTTGCGTCTGTTTCTGAACAAGCTGCATCAAGCTCTGAAGTTGACTAACTAGTTGGTTACATATGATTTTCAGGAATTTAGAGGCCTCAATATTGAAAAGCCCCGTTTCTATTGTATCATATTTCATTTTCCATTAGTTGGTAGTCTAGATGAGAAATGCTCGTGTTTTCTTTGATTATGGTTTTTTTATAACATAACAGTTTTAGTTTGACCAGGTATTCATCTCAATTGTGTAAAGTTGATAACTATTAGATTGAAATGGTAAATTATCTGACCGCTCGGATAAGTGGTTTCTCTTCCGTGTGAAACTTATCAAAGGCAGCAGTACTTGGTTGATTTTGTAAATGTGATTTTTCTACTATCACAATGAGAGTAAGGTTGTAGGGGAAATGATTTGGGCATGGTACATTTTTTAGGAACAGCTCTATAATTTAAAATTGATCGGACTGCCCCTTTGAACAGATCTCTCCTCTTCAATCCTGCGAACTTTTCAATTTTTTTTCTTCAACTCTCTTCTCGTGCCAGCTCAAAAGTCCATGTCGAGGACCATTGACTCCTCTCTGTGCTTTAACTTAAACTTGTTCTGTTATTGCAATTTATTCACAATGCAATGTTGTGCGCTGTTTCAATTGTGCTTTGATTTAAACTTGATCTTTAGAACTGTTTCAGTTGTGTTTAAATACAGTCGCATAAACCTACTTTGATCTTCCAAAAATCAAAACACATTTCTGTTATTTCCAGTATTATCTTCTTTTGTTGTTTTATTGTAGCACAGACTCAGATTGCATTTCTTTTGGGTATTACTTAAATTGCCAATCCTTGTTAACATGTAGTAACAAGCTTTTTTTTTTTTTTACTCCTGATAAAGCATAATTTTCAGTGGCAACCTCAAAATCTTGCACAAGTATGCTGAAGCTTTGGAATTTGATGGGGTTAAGGATTTCTTAATTCAGTATTTTGAATTTTAAAAAAACTTTTATTGTCAGTGATTCAGTATTAGAACATACTGAAGCAACTTTCCAAGCAGTCAGCATTGGTATGCTAACGGCTTGCAAAGTTGCAATGACGCAATTCCACCTTAAATCTAAATTTTGCAGAAATTACCGATCATGTATGTTACATACCAGTGTTATGTATCCTCTTGGGCGGGTAAATTATACGTGGGTCAGATATTTCTTTTAAGTCATCTCATTTTACAATTGTGCCGATAATCCTTCAAAAATCTGTTATATTACAATTGGGCTGTTCTGAGTTTCCAACACATTTTCCAAAAAAAAAAAAAAAAAAAAAGAAATTTGAAAGTTAAGCAAACAATTCAGAGTCAAGAAAGCATGTATACCGAAGTAAACCATTCATACATAAGCTCCAGAAGCACTATAAATAACTAATTTCATGGACACTAAAACTGCACTACAGGTCAATAGTAAAATGAGAAGAAAATAAAATAAATAACTGTAGAGAAGATAAAGTTGTATGGTGAAGCAACTTTTTGTCAGCTCCTAGCCCCCTAATACCTGAAAAAGAGTGAAAAACTCTAGTTAAAAAGAACTGACAAACTATCCTGAATTTAATATCTATTGCTGAACTCTTTCTCTAATACAAGCTAGTACATTTTAGTAGCTTACCAGACTGGTACACACTTAACAGTGAAAAACATAAAAGAATACATTCTTCCAGAAGTGAAAGTGGGAGATCGAAAAATGCATTACCTACTTACAACTGTTACTCATTTTCGCATATCAACCCGTCAAATCTGATAGTCTAGATCCCAAGGATTTGGGTTCACTACTGCCTCTGAGTTGCCACCAGTCAAGTTGCTGCTAGGTGATTCAATTCTATCTATCCCGATCAGAGCCTGAGAGTAATTGTTCTGTACAAACCCAGTACCTGAACCTGATAACCCATTGAAGTTATTATTGTCAAATCCTCTATTGGTGGAAGCAAAAGATGGATGTTGCGAAGTGCCAGATTGGTTCCCCACTAAACTGTTACTCTTCATAGTTAAGGTGTCAATATAGCCATGCTGCATGTTTCTCAATGAATAATTCTGATTCATCAGCAATGGGTTCATATTCGTTTGATGCATTGGTGATTGGTGTGAAGCCACAACTGACCATAGCATGTTCTGGGAATCTTCTTGAAAACCAGGGACAATTGTGGAACTATCTATGGGGGACATATTATGGAGAGGAGTTATGTTTGGGGCATGGTTATTCAATGTGACAGGTCTTGGTGGAAGGGTTTGGAAACTAAAAGCGCTAGTGGGTCCCACTACCCGATTTAAGACCCCAAATGAGGAACTGGCACGCTGGGTCTGCAGCCCTTGCTTGTCCTCTGCTTTTTTCAAACCCAGCTTGAATTTCTGATAATAGTTGAAATGAAAATAAACTTGTTATGATGTCAGAAGTTCTACCAGACAAGGACAAAATTTTCGGTTAGACTAAAAATGAGAAAAAAGGGACTGACAATATTGTTGAACTGATTGTAAGGTACTGTATTGGCATGTGATCATATTGAACTCTAATCTTAATCTTGTACAGAAACTATGAAATAATCCCCGGCCGTAACAGTACTCATCAGCCACGTTCTTTAATGTTTCTTACAAACAATTATACAATTGCGATCAAAATAAAGAGTATGAAGTTTTGAAAGATCCCAACCTGTAAATGGCTAGCAACATGTGTCCTGCATAACCCAGGGATGCTCAGCACTTCAAGGATTTTTTTCGGTTTTGCATCTGCAAAGAGAAAGAGAGAGGGCTCAGGGCTATATATTATAAAACAAATAGAAAAAACTCATTCCACATAAGAAAAGAAAAAAAAATGTTGAGTTATATTTAGTATTTACGTTATTTCTAGAATAGCAGGGTTCTATTTGTAAAAGAACAGATTGTTTTAATATAAAAGGGAGCCTCTGTACAGAGGCCATAATCCCTACTTTTACCCTAATTCTCGTCTAAAACAACAATAAAAAAATCACGGTCTTACTATTACTAGATATGCCACCAAGCTGTTTCACTGCAGACACAAATTGTCTGTGATGTTCCCCGTTCCAATTGAACCTCTGTTTTTTCTTTGATTCCTCTCCATTTTCCAAGTTTTCATCATCTTCTCTAGCTGGCTCCTTTTTTTTCTTCCTGGTTCTCAAGGCATTCCCAGTTCCATTTTCAGTCTTAGTTGGTATTTTTGTATTGTTGCTCTTCTCCAGGCTTCCAGAAGATTCTGGATCTGGTACAGTGTTCTTCTTCCATTCTGCCACGATCTCCCGTACAATCTCAACATCATTCAATTTCATCGGTTTTACGAGAAAGTCACATGCACCATGCTTTATCAGTTTAATGACTGTTTCTCGTCTTAAATCATTTAATATAACTGCAACAAAGTTGATTAACATAAATGACGAGTCATGGTCTTTAATTTAATTCAAATTAAAGTTCTAGCTGGTCTTCTTCTGCTATAGGGTGTTATCGAAAGTACAAGATGGAAACTATTTATGATAACAGAATCTGAATTGATAGAAGTTGGAAATCCAGGTACCAGTAATAGACTAGTCATGTGAGCTATATTTGTACCAAATATATGACCGTATAGTGGTTCTGCTAATTGCAAGAAAATTTAAAGAAATCGCTTACGTATAACAGGAAGGTCCATTTCGAGGCCAACCAATTCAAGTAACTTGAACCCATCCATATCTGTCTCAGGAACTGTCACACTGCTCACTACAACATCAAATTTTGTCTCTCTTAATAGCTTCAGTGCCTCCTCATGCCGTTCACATTCTGTCACTGAAAAGCAAAATTTGTTAATCAATAAAACAATAGCTCAATCTTTTTTCTTATTATTTTTTATATGGTCCATCTTTTGGTTGTCAGACTTTACTAAATGAGAATCTTGAGTTGTGGGCACTAAGAAATTATCCGATATTAACAGAATTTTGTTCAATCACAATTGCACAACTTCAAGAATTTATTAGAAATTTAACAGAATTTTGTGGGTCCAGTATTTGATAATATGGCCCTAAAGAGGTTAAGTTAATAACCCATGACGCTGTTATTTTTTTAAAAAAATTTGGTGTAAAAATGTGTTGGCATTGTAATATCTGCTTGTAAGTTGTAACGGAAATAAATAAATCTGCTACCATTTTAATTAAAAACTTACTAATTCAGATATCAATCTAAAAGGAAGCAAAAGCACTTTCCATAGAAGTTGTTACTAGAAGTTTTCTTAATAACTTTTACTATTTCTGAATTAAACTTTCTCAAAACATTTATTGAATTGGTCGCAATGTTGTTCAAAAGAATAAAAAAATAGTTACGAACTTTCGAAAGGATTCCTGCACCTAGAAGAAACCCGCCTTTTATTTGTTCATTTACACGAGAAACATCTATATTTGGATTCAAAAAGTTCATTATGATACTCATTGTGTAATAATGTATATATTTATCAAATAGACAACCGAACAATTAATTTTCCATCAAATTTAAATGCATTGCAATGGATACTACTCGGTTCCATGCGTTCAAACATAAAATGAGAAAGCGCAAAAAAAAACCAAAAGGAATACAGAAGTAAAAGAAAAAGAACACGGATGCAACTGAAAACAAACGAAGAACTAAATGTAAAAAAGAACCTAAAAAAGTTAAAATTGTTGAATTGAGAAAGTCTAGTACAGAGATGAGAGAACTAACCTTCGAATCCATTGGCACCCAGCAAGCGAGATTGTATTTTTAAACACGATCTCTGGTTGTCAATGACCAGTACCTTCCTCACAGTCACAGCTACTAAGGCCGATTCATGCGCCATGTCAGCAACCTTCTTCTCCTCTGGAATACCCAGAATGCCACGTCAGACTTGCGGGGTTATCTTCTTGAAAATTCGTGATCTTATAGAGAGAAGAGATGCGAAATCAGAGAGAGAGATGTTTTTGGGTCTGTATTAATGATGGCTAAGAAAGGCATAAGAGGCGGTTTAAATTTTCAATTAATGTCAAATTTTGCGCAGAGGGAAATATAGATTCTGTTAAAGATTTATTTCTTGAAATGATTATGATTGATAGCTTATCATATAAGGAACAGTTTCGCCTGGTGTTGGATAATAGGGGTAATTATTATGGGTCCTTTTTTTTTGTGTTGATTTGAGTCATGTAAATTGTAATTGAGGCATTTATTATGTTGTTATAATTTATTGTTGAATTTTATATGTTGGGGATGGGAAAAATGTGGATAAACAGAGTGTGAACAACCCAATGATGGCAGGATTAATTCAATTGTGTCTCTTTTCTGAAAATGAATCGAAAAATTATAATTAAATATGAAAATTAATAAGGACAAAAAGGAATTACAGATTGAATCAAGTACTTATGTTTTAGATGGTATGATTAGTGTGATAAAATTTATGGACATTTCAGCAAATATGTGGTTGGCTCTAGTTATTTTTCCGACGTCACTAATTTGTTGTAAACTTAATACACTATGGCCTAAACACTAGCTTTGCATTGCATTTACATATTCCAATATAATTAAAGGCATGTGTTCTTTCTCCAAAATAATAAATAAATGCATGAGTTATGAAAATTGTGTTTCCTATATTTTAAGGAATTTATATAATACTAACATTATTATTTCGATTTAACGTAGCCAGGAGAATTTGTATGCACTGATATCCAGTGTATTTGAAAAATTATACTGAAATTATAAAATGATTATACGATACACCATGCGAAAATGGAAATAGCGCATTGAGAATAAATGGGAAGACATCTTAAATTTTCCCAAGTTTGTCGAAGCCTACTTTCTTCAAACAATAAATAAATAGAAGGAAATATCCAAAAAGAAAATAAATAGACGGTTCCCGAGAATCAGGGAAAACTCCCAAATACATTATCCAGACCACTAAGCACAAAACAACGGAGCAATCAATCAATTGAATATCAAAATTTTGATCGTTAAACGGAGTAAATCAATCACACATGCCTCCGGTACAATTGAATCCAATTGAGAAAAGTCACGCAAATAGATTTAGATGGTATGATTAGTGTGATAAAATTTATGGACTTTTCAGTAAATAGGTTGTCGACTCTAATTATCTTTCCGACGTCAATAATTTTGTTGTAAACTTAATACAATATGGCCTAAACGCTACCTTTGCATTGCATGCACATATTCCAGTAATCCAGTATAAAGGCATGTGTTCTTTTTCCAAAAAAAAATAAAAATAATAAAGGCATGTGTTATAAAATTTGTGTTTCCCATATTTAAAGGCGTCTGTATGATACTTACTACTTCGATTTAACGTAGCAAGGACAAACATGTCCAAGAGAATTTGGATGCAATAATATCCACTGAATTTGAAAAATTATACTGAAATTATAAAATGATTATGCAATACACCAATCGAATATGAAAATAGCACGTTGATAGTGGAAAGGAAGGCATCTCAAATTTTCCAAATTAGTCGAAGCCTACTTCCTTGAAAGAATAAATGTCACACCCCGTATCCGAAATACGAGGCGTGAGGTGAGACAGTATCTTTCGCATCCATCCGATGGCCCGTCAACCTACGTCACAAGAAACAAATACAAAACGGAGTCAGCTTCAAAGCCGAGTAACCGGTTATTTAACGACGCAGCTTCTCTATAATCAATTTATATAACAAAAAATCAATCGATCGGATTAATCCACACATCAATAACAAACAAATTAAATATATTTTACAGAGATCAACAGGTCTAGGTTTTCTCAAATCCACTTTCTCATATCACTTTTCCACTAGCGCGAATCCCTCTTTAGGCGATTCCGCTTCACATTCCATTCCACTATTCCATTTCACTTTTCCACTTCAATTCAAATCACATTAGAGACCCGTTGACTCGCAGAATATATCAATCACAATTTTCATATATCAATTTCAATCAAATAAACCAAACGATATTTAAATCAATCAATACGAAAATTAAATTATAGAGAAGTCCAGTTACCTGACGATCATATTAGAAAAATGAAACGACGATTGCGACGTACAATTTGAAACTCGAAATCCAATCGGATGGATAATCAACAATTTCAATCGGGTGATCATGTCCTTTTGTTTCAAACCGAGAGCATGAGCAACGATTTTGTATTATTCGGAAATACTTGGATGAAATATAAGCATAATTATGGAATTTGGTGAGACAGAGGGCATGTACGAGGGGATTATTTGGTGAGACAGAGGGCATGTATGAGGGGATTAAATAATCGAACTCGGAAAGATCATTAAATCTTAATTGAGAAGATTAACACGGTTATCAAGAAACGGTTACCAAAAAAATACGGTTATTAAAATAGTATTTTAATATTTACATCAAATAGGAAAACATCTCCGCTTGTGGCAAACAGGAAGTAGGAATTATGGTCATACGTGGCAAAAAGTAATTGGCATATATGACCATATAAAGGAAAAGAAGTACAATGCATCAGAAATTAATGGTGGTTAAAAATGGCCAGCGTCAAAGTCATTTGTCCTGACTTGATGGAATATATACGGAATTGGAAATGATAAAGGATACACTAGGAAACATAGGAATTAATGATGGTGGCAACATTATAAAAATTATCACTATACCCATAAGGATCGGTCAAAGGTTCGAAGGATATGTAAAAAGTAATATATTATACACTAAATATATTTTGAAATAAAAGAATACGTTTAAAAAAAATAATATAAAAATCAGATGTTAATGGTTGAAATAATTAATAAATACGTATAAAAATTCTGGGGTGTTACAATAAATAAATAGAAGGAAATATCCAAAAAAGAAAATTAATAGAAGGCTACCAATAATCATGGAAAAATCCCAAATACATTATCCACTAAGCAATCAATCAAAGACCACCGTGCCTCCGGAACAATTGAATCCAAATGAAAAAAAAAAACTCAAGTCAATCAACAAGAAAAAAAAAATCACTAATTTGATCATTAAAATCGGGATCAAGAAGACAAAATAACATTGATTTCAACTTTTAAGTAGTAATTTCAGTATTTCACCAAAACTAGTGTACTCGCACTATTTCAGAAGCAATTAATCCACGCATGATGCAATCTTTAGAAAGAGATCACAATATCTGATAACCTCGAAGTAATTTGAACGGACTTCCTAAATACATTTATTTTTTCTTTCTTTTCTACCATAAGTTTTCTCCCTATATATTTCCCTCAATGTATTTCTTCGAAGTCTGAATCTAGTGTCATAAATGTTATGAAACATTAGATTAAACTGTTTGAAACCACATCTTAAATTTTAAAGGGTATATTTTTTTTTTATTTATTTACATCATCCCACTTTGGTCGGACATTCAAAATCAAATTATCACAAAACACATATTAAATTGTAGGAAAATATGATCGACAGAACACATGCAAAGTGTGCCACATTGCCACCCTGCATTAATTACTTCTCCGGTTTTGTGTTTTTCCTCTTCTGTTTTCATGTAAACTAATTTCTTTGTACAATTTTTTATTAATAAAATTAGCCGGCTGGCACTCGTCACCCTGCATTAGGAAAAAAAAAAAAAGCACAAAAAGGAAGAACCACCACAAAACAAAACGGAAAACGAATGTATTGACAACTAGTTTATTATTATGATAATCATGGTTACTTACATTAAAAGTTTGTCAAAAATAAAAATAAAATTTCTTAGATGCAAATATAAGTCGTTTGGTTGTTGATAATAAAATTAATGAAACTGAATCAAGGACGATTGATCATATTTCAAGCTGCGTTACATTTAATACATGGCATACATAAATGATGGAGCATTTTGTAACGTATTTAACAATTTTATAATACATCACTTGTCGTGGTTGTCAAATGAAAAAAATTATTTATTTTGTAAAAATAATTTACAGGGTCATTTCTATTACAGGCCCGGCCGGGCCAGTTGGTCCGTTGTCGACTCTTTAGCAAGGCACATGACGTGGACTCGAAATTCTCTGCTCTCTTTTGATTTCGCTTAAATGAGATTAATGAGACTTTAACTTATTCTACTGGCTCTTATTTACTGCAGAAAAAAAAAATTTGTTCCACCTGCCACCGATTTTTGTTGGAATGGACTTCAACAAACTTCATGCGTTGTCTTAATATCACTAGCTTTATTAATTAAACCATGCAAGTAAAATTTTGTATCATTTTTCTTTATCGAATGAAATTACCGTATAAAAAAGGAAAACAACACTGTAACCTAAAATATTGCACTAACATAACGGTTTTTGTTCCATCTTACTGATTCTCCGATCTTCTCAACTTCTTCTTCTCATACTTTTACAACAAAATAGTTTATGTTTGCATGAATAAAAGTTGTCGCTTAAGCACAGGACAAATTATCAACGATATATTTGCCTTCCTCTAAGTCAGCAAATTTTCCTCTATTTTCTTTAGCAACATTTGTAGTGGTTAATCAGACAATGGCAAGCATCATGTGTTTGCCCTTTCTCCACTGCTTCTTGCTTTGAGTCTTCTGATAGCACAATATTTTAAGCTGGTTAGATACTTTTCAAAGAAATTGAGAAACTTGGTTTCACATAAGATAAGAAAAATTAAATGGTCTTACCATGAATGCTAAGCTGGTCTAGTGCAGCTACAATTTGCTTGTGGTGCTCCCCCTTGCAATTGAACCTCTCTTTTTCTTTGATTCCTCTTGAACTTCCATCTCTGCATCATCATCTCCAGTAGGCACTATTCTATTCTTCCTGACATGTTTATTCAAGGTGAAAGGTCTTGGCGGAATGGTTTTGAAGCTAAAAGTGCCGGTGGGTCCCACTACCGGGAATAAGACCCCAAACGGGAAATTCACCAGCTGGGCCTGCAGCATTTCCTTTTGCTCTGCTCTCTTCAGACCCAGCTTGCATTTCTGTTTATAATAATAAAAAAAAAAATCTCGTTGTGATCTCTCAAGTGATGGGTTTAATTTCTGCCAGGTATAGAAGACGGATAAACTATATTTCACATAGTGAGCTATGCCTCTATAAATAAATAACCTTATTTAAAAAAAATGTTCTAAAAAGTATTACTTGACAAGGATAAAATTTGCAGTTGGACTAAAAATCAGAAAAAAAGGACTGACAATATTGTTGAACTGATTGTAAGGTACTGTATTAGTATGTCAGAATTTTGAACACTACTCCTAATATTTTAGAAAAGCCATGAAATAACCCCCGGATATACCAGTACTGATTCTGGGACTATTACTATTCAATTATTGGGCAGGTAATTCAATGTTTCTTACAGAACATTATACAATGGCAATCGAAATAAAGAGTATAGTGTTTTAAAAGATCCCAACCTGTAAGTGGCTAGCAAAATGTATCCTTTTTAACCCCGGGATGTTCAGCATTTCATGAATTTTTTTAGGTTTTGCATCTGCATAGAGAAAGAGAGAGGGCTATATATTGTAAAAAAAAATAGAAAATTTATTCCACGTCATAGAAGATTTTTTTTTTAGTTATATCTTGAATTCTTGATAGATATAGATTCCACTGAAAGAATGAGTTCTTTATACCCTTTTTCCTTTTCTTTGCTTTGGAAATATTATATATTTGCAGAATTGGTGACTAACCATTACTTCTCAATTAAGCTGGTTAAATTGATATTGTACATACATGCTCTATTTTTTATTTTTTTCGAGCACCAATCAGGCCAAGCACTGGGAAGGACCAATGCATGCATTATGTTGATTTAATTTTACAAAGGGAAAAAAAAAAATTCAACTTACATATAGACATTATATTAATCCTTAGTTCTAGGATTCAAGCGGTACATAAGAAAATTCCCATTGTATGGAGGGGTAGATAAAAAAATGCAGGCAGAAATTAGGGAACATGCAATAAATTTGAGGGCATATATGTAAAAACAGATCTGTTATTGGTGAAAGAGTGAATATAATATTTTTCTAAGCAGGATACTAAGAGGAAGTAATTGCATTTTTTTAATAATTCTCTTTTCTTTTCTTTTTTTTTATCTTTTAATGAGAAGTTATTTATATATTAGAAGTAAGAAAGGCCACAAGCAGATACTTACTTGCATCAAAATGAATTGTCATCTTTCTTTTTATTTTTCCTCTTATAGAGCAGAAGACTCATCTTCGGTGATTCCCTTGCTCGTTCTGCTCACTGCATCTGAAGGTGATACAATTGAAATATATACAAATAAGAATTATCCTGTGCAATTATATTAGAAATCAGTTGCAGGAAGATTATTAGAAATCAAAATCCAGCATTTTTCTTTAAATTCGATAACATATATAGTTTAAAGACAACTAATGTAAAAATGCCCAGTTTGCTGCTATGACACTCCCTTGGAGCATAAGAAGGATAAAAATAACTTGTTCCTATTTCTACTATAAAATACCAGTGCCAAATAGCAGATTCAATTAGTTAATTGGATCTCAAATTTCATTACCTCTCCAATCCTGAACCAGTCTGTAGTTTCAACAAGAAGTTTTATAACCCGATAAGCTTCCTAGTACTAATCATGTACCAGAAATAGTAATTATAAGGTACAAGTTCGATGAACAATTGCCCAAAGAAAACATAAATTTGATTTGCAAAAAAAAAAAAAAAAAAAAAAAAAGTTCCTATTTGATCACATCAGCATAGCAACATAGCATGTTACATGCTGAGATTTTCCCATCCAATAATCTAAATTTGGCTCTTAACTTTATATCTGCACCTCCTGCCACTTTAACCCTGCATCAATATAATTTTATGAGCATAGCATAACTTGAACCATCAATTGCGTAATCAATGTAAATATTACTTATTGTTGTTAGTGGAAAAATGATTAGGTCTGATTTTGACTTGCATATTGAAATGAAGGAGGCACAATAAGATTCATGAAAGGAGTTTCAATGTCAGTTATAATTTGTAAACTTTATGAACGCATATATTATAGTATACCTTGATAAATAGCAATTCCAGTGGGGACCAATTTCCTCTTCTTTAAACAAATAGAACTGCCCATATTTTATCAAAGGATAAGAAAAGTGATTACTATCTATATTAATCAGATGCAGGCTGGTTCCCATGGAACCAAGATTGGTAAGGACACAAACGGTGCATTATCTTGTCAGTTTGCTGAAAAGCTAAATTTTACCAGAAAAAAAAAAAGTAAATACTTGCAGAAAATCAATTGTTGAAACTTCATATGTATATAGTGTACTGGTATACATCAAAATAAACGCATAATCATCGTACTGGTACAGGCCAAACTTGTTTTTTGCAAAATTGGCTTATAACATAGTCAGGATAGAACTGATTTTCAGACACAGAACAAGCCGATAAATAGATTTGTATTAAACCCTATAATAGATTTGTATTAAACTCTGTGCTCTACTGTATTATACTGGTATAGCAAACTAAAATTCTGAAGAAATAAAAACACAGATATGTACCTGTTACAAACACAGATATGTACCTGTTATTTTCCTTATCGAATTAAATTACCATGTAAAAAAGGAAAACAATTCTAGTTATATTGCCATATAAGAAAACTAGAAAAGGAAACAACACTTAAATTATTATCACTGATATAACGATGTATTCCATTTGACTAGTTCTCCAATCCAACTTCTCACTGTTTATTATTACACTTCTGCAACATAATAGTTGCTTATTACATGGATAATGGTTATCCACTTAAGAACAGAACCATTTAATTGTTTCTAATCATCAAATATGCCGGCGTTTGCCCTCCTCCAAGTAAGGACATGTTCCCCAATTTTCTCCAGTTCCTCCCTCTGAACTGGCTTGATCAGATAATCACAAGCGCCGTGCTTGAGCCCTTTCACCACATTTTCAGGACTTGAATCAACAGACAGCACTGCAAAATTTTTCTCTGGTCAGAAAAAATACAGTATGTTGTTTTGCCACCCTACAAAGGTACCAGTATCACATGTAACTTACTGATAGGTTGGTACACTAGATTTATTTACAAAGGAAAATTAGTTTGCTTTGATGACAAAAATGCTCAAGCAGGTATACTGATATAATCTCAAGTAACAATGAAATGTTACAATAATGGACTCATCTGCGTGATAGAGAATTTTAATTCGGGGACACTTACTAACAACAGGAAGGTCCATTTCAAGACCAACTTGCTCAAGGAGCTGGAACCCGTCCATGTCGGGCATGTGAACATCAGTAAGTACAATATCAAATTGTCCCTCCTGTCTAAGCATCTCCAATCCCTCTTTCCCACTAGTACATTTTGTCACTACATATATAACACGAATGAATAATTAGTAATGAAACTCTTGTAGAAAAATGTAAAACTCACACGATATTACCAGATGGACTGGATCAGCATTTTCTGAACAGGGCCATCTATGAAGAAGTAATCAAGAGATTCATGACTCTTTGTGGTTGTTATATTATAAAATATGTTCATATTATGTTCAGCATCTTGAACCTGTTCAGCCTGTGATTACTCCCATGAATTATTGGATCTATGTTCCCATAGGGTCTAGAGCCTCAAACCAACCAGGTACAAGACTTTCTGCCTTTTTCTTATCTTTTCCAATTATTTTTTAAGTCAAAATAACTGCTCTAAGAGATGCGTTCATCACAATATTTCACCAGTATGGAATCCCTTCAGGTAACTAACAAAGCATTGTGATAGAGAGTACCAATGTATCACAACCGTCCCCCCACCCCCCAAAATCTCCTTGTAACTTCTGTTGTTGTTTCTCCAATTTGATAATTTTAGTAACATAATTAAGTTACAATTGCACAAAATTGTATAATACAGCCAACATGCAACAAGATTGGAGAACCTTTATGAACTATAAATAAAAAGAGTACTATTGTTTCAGAAAAACCACATTGGAGGGGGGGGGGGGGGGGGGGGGGGGGGGGGGGGGGGGTGTTGGGATCCATTTAACTCACCTTTGTAACTGCATCTTTCAAGCATCATGCATACCACTTCCAAAGAGGTTCTGTCATCATCTATGACAAGCACTCTTATGCCGGCTGGGAAATCATCCTCCACAGCAAGGTTAGCCATCTTACCATTTGCGGCCATTGCAACAACGTCAATTTCCCTTCTTTGAATTGGGCGATGAAGAGATAGAGAAAGCTCCAGGAGAGAACAGAGCGAGAAAGGTACAATGGGACATGGGATGACCATTGGCTCCTTTTATACGAGCCTACAGATACACTTCTGAGAGAAAATTAGGTGAAGTTTCTGATTCTATTGCGGGTTTAGATAGATTTTCTCAAAGATTTACTTAAAAAGTTTGCTAAAGATCGGTAGGAGAAAATATACACTCATCATACCCACCGTTTCAGTTTCAGAAAATATACACTTATCGTACACGTTTTGTTGTAATCAAAAGCTACGTAACATCATACAGGACAAACTATGTGCGCTTCGCTGGTATTGTATCTGCCACAAACTATATGGAAACCTTTCCACAATTATACAGTCCGATACACTGAATTATATACACGTAATTGCCCAAGCATCAATTTCCATATTAATATCGAGCAAATCTGTCAGAACTTTGCAAGAATTTTGCCGATATGGTGACAACCGTGCACCAGAAGGAACATATCACGCAGCCAAGATGGATATTTCCTGTCAACATGACACGTGGATATAGTTATGCTGAGGTGTACCGAGAACTTTGGTATACCTATTGACCACGAAAAAGAGAATATGGGCCGTATTTTTGCTTGTATTTTCTTGCTTTTTTCTGTGATTAAGATTTCAACAGTAGTTGGCCCAACAAATCAGAATTAGACCGAGCTCATCATCCTTGAGCAATGAAGATTGATCTATAGCCATATAAAATGGTTCAGATGAGGAGGGAGGGAGCGAGAACACACAATTCTTTTCAAAGCAAAGCTTATCGTTCTGTACTACTTTTTGACTCTATTATGATTTCGAGAGAGAGAGAGAGATAGATAGATAGATAGAGAGAGAGAGAGAGAGAGAGAGAGAGAGAGAGAGAGATATGTAGCCTGGTGCTTATCACTGCAACAGGGAGGAAAAAAAAGCAGGTGTCCATATATGCTCTATTGTTTCCATAAGCGAGATGTTATTCAAAGCATATGATCAAATGCCTAGTATGCATTACAGGGCCACATATGCACTGGTTAACCCTAGTCCGAGTGGTCAAATGAAGGACAAGACATTACATTTGTTGCAGACCTGGACCAAGGTTTTCCCAGACGTAGGAGATGGCATTGAAATGATCATAAAAGTATAGACTCTCTTTGGCATTTCAACAAACAATTCATGTCCATGATAGGTTGATAGGCCCACATTGCCTCTTAGGCATTTCGACAAACAGTTCATGTTCATGATAGATTAATAGGCCCATTTGCCTCATACAGCTGACCATTTTGCACTGACTAAACAAAAGAGGGTTAGAAGAGGAGAGGGAGGTGGCAGCCGTGAAAGGAAGGACTGATGAGAGACGGGAGAGGAAGGAAGAAACTTAGTAGCTATCAAGGAAGGAAGGAAATCATGCATCACTAAATTTTCTTCTAATTTGAACTAAAATGACAATATTTCAGGTGTCCAAGTAAAATTATTAACACCAATAACCAACATTTGAGGCCTTAACACAATTTGGCACTAATACAGTCACACCCACAAACAAACTATTATCAAATCAGTGTTGTTTAGTCAATGCTTACCACTGTGAATGAATCCCCAAATCAGTAACGAAGCTCTTTGTAAATGCAGTCGCCAAGTGCAAAGGGCTTAGGCGGTGGAGAATGGAAGGTAGAAACAGATGAATTCGGCGGTGAGAGAAATCGCGCCATATAGTCAAGTGCATTGCTGTGTACAGAAAAGCGCGCTATTTTTCTTTCCATTCGGTTAACGCCGAATCGGAGAATAATAATTGTTAGTGCAGAAAATCGCGGAGGGAAATGGAAAGTTTTTTATTCGTCGGAGGGAGACGGGAGAAGAAGAGGATCGGAGCGGGTCCCACTCGACAGAGGGAACATGTTGCTGATCAGTTCTAAGCCTGATCACTGATCTAATTTTCAACGGTTCAGAATAAAAATATCACGCTTGAGATTTTATTTTTCCTTCACTTTTTAGTTCGAAAGAGATTACTCCTTCCCACTATCAAGGTTGCTTTTTTTTTTTTTTTTCTTGTCTGTCATCTAGTTTAAATTATACAATATTTATTTCAATTATAAAATTTTTGAAGAAAATTGAAGAGTAACATGAGCGCATTGCTTGGTTTTGTTATACATTTGTATTTTCAATTTTGTTTTTCTTACGTTTGTAATTCATCTTGGTTTGAAGGTATAGAGAGATAGAGAGTGCGTGTGTGAGAGTCTGGCCTTTGGTTGCATACTTGCATTTCAGATGGAGATAAAAGTGGAAAATAAAAATCAGATGTGGAACGATCAATCTTAGACATTACAATTCAAGTTTATTATTTTTTTATTTTTTTTTTGTTATTCATTACAGGCAATTAAGATGAGGGATCGAATTGAAAACAACCAAAACAAACTTGGAAATCCATCTTAGATTGTAAAAAACAATCAGCATTAGTTCTTTTCTTAAAATCAATTGTAGCAATTAAGAAAATCAGATTGCTCAATGCGTAAACTTCAATTATTAAACGCCGTGAATTTTAATAATCATATTTTAACAAAATTATTATTAATATTAAATGTGGAAACAAATTAAAGTTTTAATAATAAATATATCAATAAGCATATTGATGGCATTTGTACTAACAACATGTGTCTCTGTTCACAAACGCCTACATCTCTCTCGTGAGTGTGGCGTCTGTTGTGCATCCCACTTATTGACATGTTTATTGTTAAAATTTTTATTCCATAACGTTTAAGATTTAAATTTTTATTAAAATATGAACAAGGCTAATGTCTAATACATTGGATGGAGGTGGTCCATCCAATATTAATATTAAAATCTAGTATTGAGTCTCAAACGACTGATCCAAACAATTCAATGTGATTTTCATACTAAAACGACCGATCCAATATTAATATTAATATTAATATTATATTTTTCTTAAAAAAAATTCTTTTTACTATTTTTCAGATTTTTTGAAAACCACTTATCTAAAAATTACAAAAATTTATGAACCGTTTAAGATAATGATTTTTTAAAAACTTAAAATAGTAAAAAAAAAATAGTTTCATACTAGATTTTAATATGGAGATCATATTAAACGGTTTGGATCAATCGTTTGATACTCGAAATCAAAAAACGAGTGCATTAGACGGACCTCTTCCATCCAATGTATTGAACTTTAACCTTGTTCTTACAATATTCGTAATTTATCGGTATAAAATGCCACATGGTTATATATGTATACAATCCGAATGAGACATCCAAATCACTTGTCATGAAATCGTAATCTCTGCATTTATGCAGCGGATGCGGAGTACATTCTAGGGCGATGGCAGCCGACACCGAACCAAAGAAGAGACGACCCAACCCAAAATACTTTTGCACCCTGCACCGTGGTCAGTGGTAATTTTCAGCCCAGTACAGTTTTAACAGTCCGTTTCAAGGCCCTTATAAGAGGTTCTGATAAAAGGGGGAAAGGAAAAAGGCTGTGCTCTGTTGCTCAGGCCCGTATAATATTAGTAACTTTAATTGTACTTAAATTAGCCATTTGCTCTTAAAAATAACTATTAATTTTCAGGTCGAAATATTGGTTTAAAGCTTCAGAAATTTCTAACAAACGAGGACTATAGACACGATTTCTAAGTTCTAGACCATAGTGCTTTCCAAATGTATCTTTCCCTTGTTCTTTTCCTTATTTTCCCCCTTATCTACCGGCTTATGGAGGAGTAATGGTGGGAAATGATTGATTAAAATTATAGTTTAATGTAGTTCTAGAAGTAGTTGAGCTGACCTAAAAGACTGTTCTTTATACAATTCGCACATAAAATACCGGTAGCATTCTAGAATGTGTTGGCGTACCCCAACCATTATTATATACACTCCTCGGCAGTTATATGAAAACTATAGGTGATTTATTTAACCTTTTAATTCTCATCATCATACATTGCAATTTTTTAAAATGAATATATATCTAACAAGATAAATTATTCCGACATCCGGGGTTCCGATTTTTGAAGACCGTCCATTTTCAAATTATCTACTTCGTCCCCTCTAACTAACTAAACTTTGCGCCACGTCTCCACTGCGTAGAATTAATTCGATTTTTATTGTTAATGCGATAATCATTGTATTTGGTAAAGAACAAGGTCCTTTGCATCCAAGTATTTCATTTATTTATTTATTTTATTATTTTCACTATTGTGTTCTAGTATGTGATTACGCGTAATGATATCTCATATTTATACTATTATTTTGGCTAGACTTTACATCAAAATTGTGACTAAAACCATTAAATCCACCGTGTTTTGTGCTACATTTGTCAAGATTGGATACTGTCGTGGAATTTGTCTTGTTTTGCAGGAACTTGGTGGATAGGCCACAATAATTGTAACAAATGGAGAATCTACAAGAAGGAAATGATCCAAAGGAATTCATATTATTGTGAAGCTCATTCTAAGCTTTCCAACGGGCTTTGAATCAACTCAATCGGGGTCCTGATGAAGAAGTTATGCCCCAAACACTGCGCAATGCTGGATGCACATGAATTCGGACCAAATTCCATACAAAGAAAGTTTGTCGACTTTGAAAAGGAGTTTTCTCTTTTGTCAATGCTTCTATGTCGGTTTTGCAAGTTAGGAAACACCTCTAGGGCGTCCAGAGACAGAAATGAGAGCCAAGGTTGCTATATATACTTCTCAATTGCTTGGGGAGCACTTCATCTTTCATTCAGCCATTGTTTTTCCACCTCCCACCACCGTTCTCACGCCGAAAGGTGTGGGATTTCCACTTTCCTAGCAACATTCGACCATGGAAGCGACTTTGGAGCGACTCTAGACGCGACGGCGGTAGATTCAATCCAACCATGGCTCTGGACGTTCGGTATTTCGAGTTTGAAGGAATTCTCGGTTTATTTCTTCCTTTCTCTTGATATTTGATCGGATGGAGTTTGTATCTTATTTATTTGTGTTTTGTAGTTTGTTTTACTAGCATGTTAGGGTAGATCTTTGTTGTCTTAGGCGTAGATGTGGCTGACAATTTGGTTTGTTATGAACTACTTGTTTTGTTGATTGAAATTGTTATTTACTTGATGAGAATCGTTATTGTTTGCTTGTGCTATGAATTGCTTATTAATTATGTTGCTTAGCATATGAATGGCCACATGTGTTAGGACTTCAACTTATTGTAGTAGGTAAAACTTGCACAAGTATTTCGAGGTAGGTAAAAAGACGAAAGTCAACCAACAATTAACCAAAAGTGAAAGTTTCTATTTAAGCGACAGTTTAAAGTAGATATCTCGCAGAAAATCAACAAATAAACTCGAGTAGGTCTACCAACACACGAAAGTTGAGGTACAATGCACTTGATGAGGGTTAACACTAGGTTCTATACCAAATACCGTACCCAATATGCGACAGCAGAGGGTTAGGGAGTTTAGGTATGGCTAGATGGACCTTTAGCTTGAATAGACCAACAAACAAGTAGAACATAACATTCACGTAGTGGAATTCAGACCGAATTGGACACAATTCGGACCGAATTGGTGAGACAGACTACGACAGTGTTATGTTTCGCATTCCTATGACCAATTCTTAGTGAAATCGAACCCTAAGACATTTTTATTAGCATATTTTAAACCCAGAAAACAACAAAAAATATTTACTTTATTTGTTTTAGTCAATTACATCATTTCTTCAATTGTTTCATTAAAACCAAAACACCATAAAAATTTATCATCTAGCTTTAGTAAAAAGATAAAATTAGTATTCATCACCGTCTCTGTGGGTTCGACACATTTGCTTTACTCAAACGACGACTAGTCAGATAAACAAGCTTTTCTTTTGATCCTGTTAATACTTAGATCACGTAACAACGAGTTCTATTCTCATCTTGTACCTCTGTATTCCGTGCCATGTACTTCGATTCTTGTTAATTTTTTTCGTTTAATTTTTCACTTCTCAATAACAACGTATATGGAGAAAGAAAGCCTTTTGTCCAAACGTTTGATGACTTTTTTGTCAAAACTAACCAAAATGATTTCACACTTCGATTCGAGTACAAGTCAATTAGTGTAAACCCCATTTGGGTTCTAGGTCAAGTCAATAATTAGTCTATGAAGTTCACAGATGTCTTTGAACTTTGAAATTTCTCTTCAGATACCTTCCCTTGTAGGCAAAATTGACAAAGAAGTTCAGTTACTTCTTGCAGAAGACTATTGTCAATTTAATTTGTAATATAAAATGTATATTATTTGACATTTGGAATACGTTGAAGTAGTTGATCTGATTTGTGCAAAATTTTTAATTACTAGGATTGATCTTTAACATATCATTGTGAATGTATATAGAACTTAATTACGGAGGCGAACTAAAAATATGACTAAACAAATTAAAAACAAACAAAGAAAATATCAATAAGTACAATAAATAAATAATATATCGGTTCTATTATTTACGATTGTAAAGTTTGGTATGACCTGAAATAAATATGCAATCATTTATTAATGTCCATGAAACTCAATTATTCTCATTTAAATTGCTTGTTATTTTAATGTCTTTTAATTATGATCTTGTTTTATAGATTTTTAGGGTTATTAAAATAGATATGTTATTAATATATTTTATTCCAGAAATGCTAGAGTCCAATATATTGGACGGATGGGGTCTGTTCAATACGATCATTCTCACGTTTTTAAATTTCAAATGACCGATCTAAATCGTTCAATATGTTCTCCATATTGAAAATTTATAAATATAATTTTTACATTTTATTTGAATTTTTTTCTATTTTTTTATATTTTAGAAAGTCGTTGTTATTGGATGATCCATAATTTGTACATCATGAATTTTCTAAAATATAAAAAATGTAAAAAATGATTTCTTTTTAAGTTTTCAATATGACAAACGTATTGAATGATTTGGATTGGTTATTTGAAATTTAAAACGTAAGACCAATCATATTGAACAGACTCATCGGTCTAATATATCGGAATCTAGCTTTTCTCTTATTTTTTTAATAATTTATACATCATCATTGAGAATTAATTCACGTGTGGTACATCTCAAGAGATGAAGAGATTCTTCGTTCCGGCCTTCCGGGCACACTTTCTTTTGAAGTATTTTGGCCGTTTTGGAACTTTCCAGGCAGATTCTCAACTAGGGCTTGGAGATACAAACTAGCATCAAATTATGCGCAAACTAATATATTAAAATTCGCGTTGGCATTTCCAATGCAGTCCTCATACAACATGAACTATCCGTTGGGCTAAATTTTGCACCATTAAGTGAAAAGTTGGTTAGATATGCTTAATATTATTCATAGAAAATAAATTTTGATTTAATCACCCTTCTCTGGCTGAAATCCTTTTATCATACTGAACAAGTCAACATGTACGTTGGAAGCACCGGAATTCCAAATAAATTTGACTGCATAAGTAATAATGTCAATTTTTAAATTCTGACATTTTGAAACATGTCTATATTATACTTATATCATTTACATAAAATCTAATATAAATTGAAGTAAAATGTACATATCAACAAAAAAGACATGAAATTCACAACAGTCCATATTATAAATTGACATTTAATTATACAAAATTTATTACTCGGCAAGTTTATAACATTAACAGTAGGTATTTAAGGTATTCTTATTTTTATAGACTTAAAATTATTTAAAATCATATTATCAAAATATTTATAAAGTTATCCTCTTCCTCTCCCAAAACCACCGCCACACACAATTATATTATGGATGGTTAGATTAAATAATGATAGATGTAAAACTATCAGGATAATTGATGAGTTCTTGCTTATACTAATTTTTACCTAAATCCTACCCAAAATTAATCGCAAGCGTACGATTTATCGTTGGGTAAGCCTAGGGTCGATCATCGGAGACGGAATATTCAATTTCTAAGTTGTATAAATCAATTTCAATTAAATTCTAAGGCTTAATAAAATATTTTAGGGCAACAATTATTTAATCTAAAGACAGAATTAAAAGCAGTTCAAAGATCCTAAAATTAATCAGTAATCTAAATTAAAAACGTGGAGATAACCAATTTAATAAAACTAGGGGTTTCTGGTTTCGAACAATTTCTTCAACTTGTCTTAAGATGACGTACTGGAACTACCAGTCCTAAGTTAGAACGCCTCTTTCGGGCGGTCCGTTCTAACCTTGGAACGGTCCGTTCCAAAAGTCAATACTTGTCTTGTCATGATCTTTAATAAGTAATTAAGTGTTTTATGTGATTTAAAACGGCTTACTAAACCAAATAAATAAACTCTAATTTTCGTTCAGGTCAAATTCTTTGATTTAAAACATTTAACTCCTAAAACTCCTAAACTTCAACTCTCGTTTCTTGATTTAGGGAATTAGTTTATCTTTTGGGTCTAGATATACTTTTAATCTCTCTATTCTAAGTAAAAACGTTGATTACTCAAGTTTTGATTTAATCTTTCGATCTTTTATCTACCTAAGTGTTTTGTTTAAAAGCTTTGAGTTAAATCAATTGATTTTAAATTCCTAACTATCAAACGTGTACTTTGTTTGATGAGATAATCAATTAGTGCAAATAAACAAGCAATTAAACAATTAAAGCAATTAAATCACAAAAGACAAAACATAAAACTTAACTTAACTAATTTAATTAAAGATCCGACTAAAATAAATAACATTAAAAGAAAAGGTTCTCAACCATAGCCCCTAAACTAATCTACTCTAGCAAACTCATACTAAATAACTCATGTTTCATCAAATAAAAGCACATGAAGGATAGAAAATAAAAGTTACAACAGAAAATCACTAGAAATTCCACAATTTCTCGCTCTGGCCTGTCTGGGACGGTCCGTCTGAGATCTGGGGCGGTGCGCTCCAGCGGTGCCCTAGCAGGTTGGTTCCTTTGCTGAGTTGTGAAGAGGGCTCAACTTCGATTTCTGACTTGATATCTGCATCTGGAGACAGGTCATCGCTTATATAATCAGTATAACGCGGTTTCTAATTGTGGAGAACGTGAGATCGTGCTTCTGGAAGGTCCAAACTTAGAGAACCGACATGACAGAATTAACTTCGCTATTTTGGACAGATCTGGAATTGCTGGAACGGTCCGCTTGGATGATGGGACGACCCATTCCAGAATTGGCCTTAGCTGGTTCTGCTGCATGGCTGGCTGACTGGTCTGGACGGCCCGTCCTGCCGGTTGGGCGGCCTGCATTGGCTTGTCCTTACTGCTCATGCTGTGTCGTCTGCTTCTTTAGGTTTGGGCGGTCCGTCCTGCCGGCAGAGCGGTCCGTTCCAATGCATATTTGTTCTTTCCTTCGCTGCAATCTTCTGTTGTCGCGCCGCAAAATGTGATGAACCTGAAAATAAAATTGCCGGGCTACGACTGTACCTTTCTACGACCTAAAAATCAGCAAAATAAAGTTAAAACACTTGCATTTGGTATTAATTTAGGGCTTAAACCGGTTGGAAATCGAGTATGAAAACCGTACATCAATAATAATTCAAGTAAACGGATCCATTGGGTACAATTTTAGTGTACTCACAGCCATCAGAATCTTTGGTATTATCCCACCCGGGCCACCCCCAGATAACTTGACATATGATAAATGCAAATCCTCAAAAACAAAAATAAAAATCATGTAAGAAAACGAAAGGAAAAGAAAAGAAATGGACTTCACAAACTCTCTCATGCCTGGCTGCCATCTGACATCATGCAAGACGTCACCCAACCCCTCCAGGTGTATTGGTTTGGAATTTGGATCGAACCCCAACATCCATAACCCACTCCTGGGCATCACCACTAACCGTTCGATCTTAATCTATCGGTTAATTTTAATCCGGATTCAAATTCGCAGCTGTCCGCTTACACTCCAGCAAGTGCCAAAAAGCATCTCCTTCCAGCAGCCTTCGTCCGTAAAGAATCATTCCTCTTTATATAAATAAGCGCATCCTTCTCTCTGTTTCCATTTTAATTCGCCACTAAAACTAAACATCATTCATTCAAGTTAGTAGTACTCACCTCTCTCACTCATGGCAGCAGTGCGCCATCGTCGTCTCCGCAACCTAACTCTAGATCTCCCTTCTTCTTCCCCTTCTGTCTCCTCCCGCCGCTTCGCTCTCCCTCCTACCTCCACCACCACAACCACCTCCACCTCTACCTCCTCTCTTACAGACTACGAAAAGCTCTCTGTTCTCGGCCATGGCAATGGAGGCATAGTTTACAAAGTTCGTCATCGCACTTCCTCCAAGCTCTTCGCTCTCAAAACCCTTTCTCCTTCCTCTGCCACAACTGCCGCCTCCCGAGAAGCCGAAATCCTTCGCCAAGCCGCTGGGTCCCCACATGTGTTGTGCTGTCATGGCTCCTTCCCTTCCCCCTCGGGAGATCTTTCCCTTTTGCTCGAATTAGTCGATGGTGGGTCTCTTGATTCCATTCTCAGAAAGAGGAACAATTCTCCTTTTCCCGAACCGGCGCTCGCTATCGTGGCGAGGCATGCTTTATTGGGTCTCTCTCACCTCCACTCACAGCGCATTGTGCACCGGGACCTGAAGCCATCGAACCTCCTCGTCAATTCATCTGGAGAGGTGAAGATTGCCGATTTCGGGGTCGGGAAGATTCTCAGGAGGGAGCTGAATTCGTGCTTATCTTATGTTGGCACGGCTGCCTACATGAGCCCGGAACGGTTCGACCCGGAGACTTATGGTGGGGACTACGACCCGTATGCGGCTGACGTGTGGTCCCTCGGGATTGCAATTCTGGAATTGAAATTGGGGTACTTCCCTCTGTTGCAAAAGGGGCAGCGGCCCGATTGGGCGGCGCTCATGTGCGCAATTTGTTTCGGGGAGGCACCGAGTTTGCCTGAGAGCGTCGAGGCATCATCTGAAATTAGAGATTTTATAGGGTTGTGTTTGCAAAAGGAATCGAGAAAAAGAGCGACAATTAGTGATTTGCTAAAACATCCCTTTGTGAGTGGTGGAGATTTTGAGCAAGAGAAGAAGGTGCTTTTGGATTTGTTGAAGGAAGCAGAAGCTGCTGATCAGTGACTGCAGTTGTTTTTTGATTTTCATTTTTTTTTGTGGAAATTTGGTGTAAATAGATGGAGATCCAAAACTGGAGGCTTCAATATGGATACAAGCCCTAGCGGATCTTGTTCTTTTGTTCAATCAAATTTTGTTTAGTTCCTTAATTTAAAATTTCTCTTGTGATATATTTCTTGAATGCTCAAATAACTTTTAACTTGGTATGGATAGAATGGCATTTCCCTTCTAAACGAAAAATAAAATTGAATTGAAATAAATCTGAATTTATAGTTGTGTGATCAAAGGCGCGACTAACTTTAAGACATATTGACAATTTGACTCTTCTTATACAAAATTAATCGTTTAACGATTTACATCTTGAGCACATATCATATCGGCTCCACTTTTAAAGTCACACACACAAAAAAAAAAAGGCAATCACTTTAAACAAAAAAGTGTCGAGATTTCTTTCAACAGGTTGGTTACTTTGACAAACAGATTATAAATTGGTGATTCTGTTAAAGAATATTCACAAATTCTGTATTGTAGTTTACGTTGTTGTGTGTGTTGCAAAAAGTAATTTTTAAGTTAATTGGTTGTAATAAAAAAAAAATTATACACAGGACGAAATCTACCAGCAACTTCCTCTTAAAACTTATTTTAGATATATTAATAACCGATTTTGTGGATGAATGTGATTGGTGTCTTTGGTTAGACTTCGAATCTCATGGTACGGATTTTAATTTTTTTCCCCTAAACCTTGCGTGTAATTCATAAGAATTGACAGCACTCAGAAATTAAGCTTCTCTGTTTTCTAAAAATCTTTGCGAGTTTCAGATCAGATGATTTAAGTTTTCCAATTTGATCAATTTAAATTATAAAAATAACCCAAAGGATATGGAATCCTTTGGTTGGCAATGACGGCAACAGCAATGCTAAAAGTTAATTTACTTAGATGGAGTGCTGGAGTCAAATGAGATTGACAGCAATTGTGATAAAGCAAGCAACTGAAATTTTGGAAATTTTAGAAATGAAAGGGAAGGGTTTTGAAACGATTGAGATTGCAAAGAAGATGCACGGAAGTTGGGTTAAGTGAGTACATCAAGGCATTTGGATTTTTTAGAGGCATTATTTAATGCAATGATTCTAGGGGTTTGGGATTCTTTTTTTTTTTTTAAATAAATCCGGAGATCTAGTAACTTGCTAGACACAATTACACAAATACAGACAGGATCCTTTTTGGAAGCTTGAACTGTTGCAGGAAATTTCATAGAATTATCAATGTTGTTATTTGCTCGTTTATGTTTCTCATTTCTTTATTAACTTTGGAAAGGTTAAATGTTGGATGTTTAAACTGCTCATTAGCTTGTGACAATGAATAATTGATTATATGGAATGTCAATATATTCATATTTGCATTTATTTTAAATTGAGTTTATCTGTTTTTTTTTTTTTTTTTTTTTTTTCATGAACTAGGTAGCGATCTTATTTATTTTTTATTTATATCATATACCTATTCTTTAAGGTCGACAAATAACAAGTCGATTGATATTGCTAAATAAAACTCGTTAATATTACTAAATCGTTCGTTATTTCAATTTGGCACCTTAATTATTTTGTTACAATATTAAGGTTAAAATATATTAATCTTGACAATTTACAGAATCGTAGTGAAAATTTTGTAACTTAAATCCAACAAAACATTTTTTGTTTCTTGGAAGTAAAATTTCTGTCTTGTTTCATCATTAACCAACATTGCATGAACTATAATTTACTATATCTCAATTCTCAATTTATTATGTTCTAGTCAACTAGGAAAATGATACTGAAATTACAGAACATCGGAAAGAGGTATATCTTGAAGTCTTTGAAACTTCTCAAGTGGACGAAATATATTATTGAATTTATATATATTTTATGTTGCATTCATTGTAATAAAAACTTAAGTCGGATGCACTTGGATGAGTCTGAATAGTAATGTTAATTCGAAAATGGCGATATTTTTAATTTTTAACCGATCGTGCTATTCTGGTAACAATTTTAAATTCGAATTAAAGGCAGTTGCTAATTTAAAATAATGAACATTTTTTGGAATTAATACATAAGCTTAGATATTTTCAAGTCTGCTGGAGTGGCGAAGCGAAATCGAAGTCTATTGAACATTCCAAAATTCAAAACAAAATCAAAACTCAAAACCACTAAAATCCAAAAGAAGGAATGGAAAAGAAAACCCCAAATGGACCGGACTTGAAATCATCATTCATCACTTGCATTCACGTTTGTGATTTCCTTCGAGGAAATATAAATCCAAGTGGCGCATGTGCCAAATTAGCGGCCTTTCACCGAAGGGTCATGAGAAAATTTTTTCTCCTTTTTTTCTTTCTACACGTGTGGTTACTGTGTGACCTCTTAAACAAGAAATACAATCCAATAATTACTTGTCCGTGCTTATCAAGTCACTTATCTTTCATTAAGATTCCCTCCAAAACCTGCTTGTAGTTGTGGCCCAAGAGCAATCTTTCCAAGATTAGTCAATTTTTATGTGATTTTCGCCATGGTTTTTTAGATAAGTGATTAGCACATCTAATGACAAAAGTAGAAATTAGAATAATTTCCCTGGAAGCTTTTTTCATTGAACACTTTATAGATGCTGCTTTTGAGATAGCGGATGTGCAACTTGGATGCCCCTTTTTTCTTACTGTCTCATAATTTGGTTTTAGGACTTGTACCGCTAGCTTTAATAATTCCCGACACATAAATTATAGATTATTTGAAATGGCATCTTTTTTTTTTTTTTTGTAGGAGTTTACTTTTTAACTTAGAAAAAATGTTCTACATATATATATAACACACATTTATATATTTCATTACCATTTAACTTGATGTGTTATTATTAATTGGCCGTAGAACTTACCAAACTTTTTAGAATTAATTAATTTTAGTATATTTCCGATCGGAGAATTTATTTATATATCATTAATTGAAGAAACAAATTTCTTACCAAATGAGTAAAGAATGAGACTGAGCCTGACTATGGATAATGTCAATCGACTTAATTTTTTTTTCTTTTTTTTAGAAAAAAAAATTATACCTAACAAGGTTTTTCCTGCAGTCATTAATACCAAACAAGGATAATGTCAATCGACTAGAGTTATGGCTTCAAATTTCAATTTACGAGATCCCAAGGACAAATTTAAACGGTTTAATTCAATCTACCTTTACATCTTTATAGGTCGCAGGAATTTATTTATTACATTTGATAAGATTTTTATTATTTTAATGATGAAAAATAATTACATTAAATATTTTTATAACCAATAGACATTTATCCATTTGTAAATATTAAAAGGATGTCAGTATTTTTTTTTTTATGAATGAATGTTATATCCAGTAAAAATTTATTACTGAAGGTTACCACTATGTAATTTTTCTATTTTTATGAATGATACACTATCAACTCGTCCCACTTGTAGCTGAACTTTCATTTTCAGAAAATTTAAAAAAAGCACAAGTGGCTGGAAGATGGCAATATGGCATCAATGGTTGATGAGACGTGAAAACACTACCCGTTGCACAACAAGAAGAGTGAAAGAAACTTCCATAGCCACCCCCTTCCTAGCTGCATATGGTGAAAGAAACTTCCGTGACACCTCATCTGTTCTTCTGCATCCATTCATCTAAACCAGAACATAGAAAGCTCTTTGTTTGCCTAATAAAAATAATTGCCATATTCTGATATGGCTACAGAAGATCCGAGCACGCCAAGCCGGCATTATCTCGTAATAATAAAATAAAGTGGTGCTGATCTAGATTTAATTGTGGGCCTTGATATGATATTGAACGGTGGCACAATGACATGTCTTTGTTTTAATTAATTGATTCTAGAGTAATAGGACCCGCAATTGGGGCAGGTGCATGAACTTTATGATCAAGATATGATGAGTGCCTAATTATTTCCTTTTGCTCATTTATCACGTGCCAAAATGCAATTCTTAGTTTCTATTTCTTTTTTTTTTTGGGTTAGTTGTAAAGCAAATTTTGTATTTGTTGGATTTGCGTAGTTGGCGGTTGTAAAGTAAGTGTTCAACTTGATCATCCTTCTGCAATAATGAAAATTAGCAGCAATTAATTAGTTACTTAAGAGCATCTTCATTTATTTGCAAAGCAAATGAAAAAGTTGATACGGTAATTACATTCCCTTATATTTTTTATTATTGTAGATATGCAAAGTAATTGTGATTTTTAAAATTATTACACTAGCAATCTGTTTTAAAAGTGCTAAATCAGTTTACCGGTTATTTGTAATTGACAACTGCAACGATAACAACTACAGTTACATTTTAATAATCCAAATTAATTTTTATATAGAGAGATAATATAAAATTGATTAAAGGTTGCCATTGTTGATGTGATAGGAAAAATTTTGTTTTAAAAATTCCTGTGGTAGAGATATTCTTAGTAAATAAATAACATTCAGATGTGAATTACTTGGAGCTCATTAATGTCAATCCAACTTTTAATAAATGTGAATTATGTGCAAAATTATTATGACCTTGCAAAAGAACACAACGCCTCTCTGATAGCTGGCAAGACCTAGATGAGTGTCAAATTTTGTTTGCAGTTTAAATAGTGTGATAATAATTAATTTATTTTTTATTTAAAAAGTGTAGTGTCCAAGTAGCATTTGAATTTGGAAATTTATTCTGACTCACTAATTTTTAAACATATGTATAAATTAAAACATGAGTTAATTGTGTGATAATAATTAATTTATTTTATTAAAAAATTGTAGTGTCCAATTACTACAAGCCTACAATCTTTTTTTTTAATATATAGATAATTTATAATATAAAATTTAGATTATGCTTCTTCATAGATCTCATGCTTCCTTCGATTGTTTTTTGTACAAGATCATATGGCACTATGTTAACCCATGAACCCTTTTTGCTGTAGTTGACTCGATTGGTGTATGTACTTTATAGATTTTTTCTTTTTAATATTGTTCAAAATGAACTCCACAAAACTATTATGTTGACATCTGATTCTAGAAGAAAAATAACATCAATAATTCTTTGTTGCTATGTATCAATTTAAGTTTTGAAATGTTGAATATAATTGCGACAACATGCGGTATCAATGGTTGTGTAGAACCTCCAAAATAATATTTACTTTCACTTATTCTCTTTTGTCTACGTAAATAACCGTAAACAGATTTATTCTTTATCAGATCGAAAATTATCTATTTGATAGAGCATTTCCGACCCTGCAAATACAAAAATGAAACCTTGCTTGCCACATCAGCAGCTTTTGGGTCTGATCGCCCAACCAATTTTATATCATCTCCATTACTGTAATAAATCCTAATTCGATTTCTGTGTGTGTGTGTGTATTTTATTTTATTTTTTGAAATTTATGATTTATAACTTTGTAATTATCAATTGTAAATCAATTGCCAACTGATGTGGCTATTTATTAGCATATTTTTAATTTATTAATTTTATAAATAAGTAATTATTTTACATGGATAAATTTAAATTTCAATGTCTAGAAGCCTAGAACACTATCTATAATATTTTTTTTGGGATGGAGATGTACTTGTGAACTTAATAGAACCCTCCTAGCTTTGATTGTTGCTCGAATGGCTTGACAGGCTAAAGCTAAAGGATATAGGGTTTAAGTGGGCTTTTAATCCGAACTGATTGTTTCGCAATATACGGGCTTTTATTGAGCTTATCAGGTCTCAAGGCCTTGGTGGTTTCAAGATGTAATTTTTAAACTAAACCAAAGCCCTAATCAGAGAAACCGCAATCTCCAATTAATTTATTTTATTTATCTTTTCAAGACAATGGGAGATCTCATTTAATCAGAAAATCGATAATACCGAAACGCAAGTACATGCTTCAATTTCAGATGACAAATTTGATTCCATTGTTACACAGTAGACAAAGAGACTATCACTTGAAGCGACACATTACTGCGTTATTTGCACCATGCATTGACACACGGCTTCCCTGTAAATAGGGGTGTCAAACGTGTATAACGGACACGGAAATAGTACCTTACGTTTTCGTTCCGTTATATAGTACGTAACAATATTGAATTGCGTTTACGTTTCGTTATTAAAACGTAAATAAAATATCTACCGTTTTCGTTCCGTGAGATTAAAACGGAACAAATGTTTAAAAACGTTAAATTTTGTAACCTAGCGCTGATGCTGACCCAAACATTCTCTCTGGTACCAGTATCACTGGTACAGCGTAAGATGCTGACCCAACTGGTACATCTTTACCAGTACCACTGTACCAGTCTGTACCACCCAAAGATGCATCAAAGAAATCAATACATATGCCATCATACAACGAGAGAGAAGAAGAAAACCAATTTACTGGTAAAGATTGTATACATAGAGGAAAATGAAAGAGAACAAGTTTATTTTTTGGAAACAAAATAATAGAAAAAAAAAAACAGCAACTCTTTAGCCTAAATAGCTAGCCAAAGAACCATACAATTGTTTGCCTAAACGCCAACACATTTTCACTAACTAAAGAACTTAAAGCTAACACCCTCTTGAAACAAAAAAGAAATCCAAAGTACTCTAACAGACCACATCATAAACTGCATAACAAAAGAAAGAATTGAAAAATCAAACACAAGGAAAATTTTTTGAAATGACTAAAGTGATGAAGCTGCCATACACTGGAACCAGCCCTATACCAGCATCAGCAAGTTTATTGAATAATGATTTTCATCCAAAAGCTTTACATATCACAAATCATAAGTATTACATATCACAAAATCACAAATCCAAGTATATATATCACAAAATTAGACTGAAATTAAATCTAAGTATTACATTCAGCTGTTTCTAGAAAACCCAATTGATTTCAAAAGTCAAATCCGACTGAAATTCGACAAAAACCAGTGAAGGTGTGAAACGGACCCAGAAACATTGAGATCTTAGGTTGTTCAAACAAGCCTGGTCACCCCCTTTCTTGGTCAGCTGGAGTTCTTTGTTGTTGCACCGAAGAAGAAGGTCGCCTCTGGTGTTAGTGTTGCATCTGATGTTGCATCTCGTGAGAGAGATGGATCACTTGTGGTCAGCACAGAAGAAGTCGGAGATGAAAGGGGGCGAGAGAAATGCGATGGGGTTTGGGGTTGGTACTCGGGTCAGAGAGAGTTACGGAGGAGGAAGAGAGAGAGAGTGGTGGAGTGTGGTAGGGACCCGGATCTGAAGAAGGGGCGGAGAGACCGGGAGAGAGGAAGGCTTGGTGTTTCTGTACCGCCAGCACCACCAGTGGGGCTTCGGTTGGGCTTTTAGGATTGGGGGAGGTGTTTTACGGAGAGAGGGAGAGGCGAGAGAGAGAGAGAGGCGAGTGAGGGAGGCAGGCGAGAGAGAGAGAGATGAGCGGCGCTTAGGGTTGAGGCTGCCTCTATAAGTTCGCCTCTCATCAGCTCCCTCCGCTCTGTAATCCATTTTAATTTCAAAATCTGGAATTTTGGGCTGAGACGGAAGAACGTGGGGTATACGGAACGGAACCGGTCCATTTCGTTTTCGTTCCGTTCGTGCCAACGAAATAGGTTTCATTTCCGTTTCTGTTCCGCTGAGTGAAACGCAACAGAAAATCGTTCCACTTCCGTTCCATACCGGACGGAACGGAACAGAAACGTTCGAAACGGCGGAATATTGACAGCCCTACCTGTAAATGATATTCTTTTATACAACACAGACTGATGTAATGATGTTCCTACATTCTCCACAGTAAATCTGAAACCTTTTAAACAACTAGCATAAACGACTATCAAGTATCAAGTATATCAAGTATTCAACCGTCTCCAGTGCCACTTGACAACGCCGTTACAAACCAGGGCCCACCGAATCAACAGAGGACCCTATGTCCCGTCATCCCTCCTTCAGCAACACATTCTGCAAATTAACACTCACTTCGTTATTTTACCTCATTTCACAACAATACAACATCCTTCAGAGGATGGCCAGCCAGGCATGTGACATCCGTGTCAGTAGAAAGTCGTAAACTTATTTAAGTCAAAATAATTTCTGGCGCGGAAATGGTTTCCTCCACAAGACTCTTTGACCCACGTCCCACATGGCATCCTCACGCTCTGACCGTTAAACATTTTAAATAGACCAGGTCTACAGATTTACGGTTACCACATGCGCTTCCTACTCCAGAAATGGAACTGGAGCCAACTTGGGAGAAATAGATGGAAAGGAAATTGTTCTGCACGCCGGGTCCTGGGAAGAATATTCCTCTCACGGCCACTATCCTCCTTTATTCTCCTTCCTATATAAGACAAAACCGTTCCCGCGCCAAGCACAACAAACCAGTATCTCTCTCTCTCCAACTCTAACACACTGACACTGTGACACACAATACTCCAGCATGCTTTCATCACTAGTTCCAGATCCACTCTCATTCGAGAAAACCACCACCACAAAACCACGATCGAACCTACCTCGTCGGAGACGAAGCGACATCGCCGGAGCTCCGCCTGGCTCGGTCGCGGAAATGGCTCTCTCCGACTCTACATCCTCTTGCCTCCACAGCGAGATTTCAACCGTTTCGACTCTCTCTTTCAGTGGAAGACCTCACTCGACACTCAAGCGTAAGATCGAACTTGAAGTTGAGCACAAGCCTGACGCTAAGCGATCAAGGAAAGAACAGGAGACCATTTCCGCTGATTCGACCTCCGTTCTGGAATCCTCTTGCGTTGAATCGGTGTTTACTTCCAAAATCGTGAGGAACTCGCCTAATCTCGCTTGCTCGGAGCGAATTTCGACAGTCGATACTGATTGGGGGTGCGTGGAGTCTGATTTGGTCTTAGTATCGACTGATGAGTGTGATGTGTCGTCGTCAGATTACACAATCTCGTGGTCTGAGAACAGCCTATCTTCACTGATAGGTTCTTCCTGCTACGCCTCTTCTTCCACACGAGGAAGGTTCTCTGACGAGGATTATGATAGATCTGGGCCATCTATTGCTTTTGCGCAGTTTATACAGCTTACTAGGCAGTTCACTGGAGGCGTAAAAGCTGCTACCACGAATCCTAAAGGGTTAAACGGGTTGCTTGGAGAAAGCTTGCTTGAATTTGAGGTAAATCAGAATTCAATACAACTCTTATGTTCTCTGTACTCTGCTACTTGTTATGGATTCTTGCGTGGCTGCATTTTGAATGATTTGATTCTAGATAGATTATTTAATATTGTTGTTTAGTTTCTCAAACTAGAAATGAGAAATAGAAACTTGAAATTCGTTTTCATATCTGATGTATTAGTTGAATTGTAGTTCCTTTTAGAACTATAATTCAGTTGCAATTTCAGCTCTAGCATGAAAAAGTATACTTGCATTTTGTTTATTTAAAGACATGCAGTTTAATTACTATCCTGCTTATACTACTCCCTAAGTCATTCTGTTTTATAATTAAATTGTGGATTGGTTCATTTTCCAGTAATTTGACCACAATATTGCTTCCTGAGTAGAATTATTCTTACATTCTTCTTCCTTTTACTTTGGTTTCAATAATACCTGTTACTATCTAATTAATTCCAATTACATCACTGGGCGTGCTTATGTAGGGAAGGAAGTTGATAGAAGAAGAAGACGAAGAGAGCTACAGAAGACTCAGGGGAAGGGAGAGGAATGAGCCTTCTATGCATGATTATATTGCCGTGTACAGTCTGACAACAATTTATGGTGATTTGATCTTTGCTCAACGGTCAATAATGATTAACTGGATGTTCCAGGTATTTAATATCTGTGCAATTTTAATGGAAAACTAACAAAGTCTCTTAAATGGGTATAACGTGTTTGTAGTGGTAGAAGGGTGAACTTAAAAGGACTCAGGGAGGGGGTATATTTGTCCTTTAAGGTTGTAGAAGTACCACATAAATTTAGTAATTTACATATCTTTGGAAGGAAACAGTGATATGTATTATAGTTTATGATTTGTTTAAAAAGAAGAAGATAGCCAACATTGATAAATTTACCATTTCCAATTTCATAGGATTGATTTAAATATCTGAAGATCTCAAAAAAGTGCTCGCTAAAATTTCCTTTTCTTTCTATTTTTGGGATTTCAGAGGTGCCAAGAGATGGAGTTCCAGACAGAGACTCTCTTCCTAGGCGTGGCACTGATGGATAGATTTCTTTGCCGGGGTTATTTCATGACCGAGAGAAACCTCCAGTTGCTAGGCATAGCTTGCATCACACTAGCAACCAGTATTGAAGAAAATCAGATCAGAAATAGGTGAAGCTACTCTTTCTTTTTGTTCCTTTATATTAAATTCAGGCATTTTTCGTTTTCTTAAATTCCCCTGGACTTCACCAAGTTACTATTCTTAGATAAGTGAGGAAATGGCAGAATAGAGAGTGGTTCTTGGATTAACAGTTCCTAAGTCAAAATTCCCTTTTGCATTTTAGTATACAATTGTATGAACTTATTTCAACAGCTCAGTTTGGTCAGTCCTTGTGAACTTATTTGTGCATTTTTTGTTCAGGTTGAGGCAGAGAACATTCAGAGTAGGTAGCAACACCTTTTGCAGAAGTGAGGTTGTAGCAATGGAGTGGCTGGTGCAGGAGGTGCTTCAATTCAAGTGCTTTGTTCCCACAACACTGAACTTTCTATGGTAATAAAATTGATACATCCCTTCTATAGCTTGTTACATTGCCTGTTGTAAGATAAACAGACCTGTTTCTCTACCATTTTTCGGGGACAATTCTGATATTTATGATTGTAGTTTGTACTGGCATTTGTCCCAAGAATTGTGGTTGGTGTCAAATTGTAGCAGTCATGTACCATTATCGTCGAATAATTTGGTAGTTATTAATTGAGATTTGATTTGATTATGTTCAATCAGGTTTTACCTCAAGGCAGCAATGGTGGGCCCTGAAGTGCAGGAACAAACACGGTTATTGGCAGTACTATCTCTTATGGACCACACGAGGCTCTCTTTTTGGCCATCCACTCTGGCTGCTGGAATTGTTATCCTTGCTTGTCTTTCAACTGGCCATGATCATTTGTCCAGCCTAGTAATGGAGGTTCGCTATATCTCTCTATCATTGTGTGTGCAGTATTCTGTATTTTGTATTTTGACCTTCTGGGTGGGGTCAGGTGGTGGGTGTAGGGGTTGGGGGGGCCTCAGATCACATTCCTGGAAGGAAATATTATAATTCAGGACTTATTATAATTGGGTTGGTGTTGTGGATGTTCCATTCTGGAACTGACAAAAGCCCTCACATACGGTTCGATTGATAAAGTCTGATGCCCTGATTCAAGGATTTCAAGAAACCTCAAATATCTGACACAAAATTGAACATTTCTGACCTTAGCAGTGTAAATCTTACACAGCTGCATTTGAAACTTTTGCAGACGCACATGAGAACCAAAGATGATGATTTGCCAGAATGCATTAAGGTCTCTCTCTCTCTCTCAAAACTTTTTATTTCGAGTACAGTTTAATCTCAAATGCCAGTCCACTCTATCAAAAACAAAGAAGAGCAGGCCATAAGCAACGCTAACAGCACCTCGAACTTATTAGCATCCAGCAATTCATCTTCCTAGCAGCATGCTTGTGAAACACAATAATTTATTCATTAACTTAAATGCTGGAACATTACTTGAACATTATAATGTTATAATCACAATAGCTGATACAGAAATTAGTTTATAATTTGTTTATTTGTTTGTTTTATTTGTTTGTTCGACTCTATTGCAGAGCCTTGAATGGTTGATCCAATTTGCTCGCCATTAATATTGTTTGGAAGAAGGGAGTTTATACATTCTTCTGAAGTACTTAAATAATCTTTCACACATGTATAGAGGTTCTTTCCAGGTGTAGCTTAACAATACTGCAACTTACATCTCCAACAATAGCAAGAAAAGTATAGAGGTATAGAACTTAAAGATAAATTTTTTGGACATTCTTTGTGTATTTTGGTCAATAGAAACTTTAGTGATTTTTTGAAGCAGCACATTTGACCAGGCTTCCATATTGTTGAGACAGAACTCCATTGTACTTTTTTTGAGTTGATGATGATGAATAAGAAATTGTGAAGATTGAGAATTTGAGATGTATATTCTTTTATGGCTTAAGCAAAAGAATGAACATGGCTTGTGTTTTTTGAGGAAGAAACACTACAGGGACGTCGTTTAATCTATTAATCTTGGATGTACGAAAGAAATCCAGATTTGCATCAGTAGAAAATTTGATAGAACTGCAAACCTTGATTGCTTAGCGATACAAATTAGTAGCCATGCTAACAAGCACTTATTTTCAATCCAGAAAATGTATCTTTTCTTCAAAATATTTATTACAACAACATAAACAAACGTATACAATTTCCTTAATTCTATTTCATTTCTCTGCATAAATTAATCCCTAACAAATTTTCTAAAACAAGCAAGCCATTATTCATATAACTACACAGATACGTCTATCAATTCAGTATTCTCCATATAAATTTTGCTAAAAACTTAACATCATATCTAATTTGAGTTCGACTTAGTCAGCGCGTCGGGTGTTGGAGGGCAGGGATCAGTATCATGATCATTGGGATTATTCGTACATTTTGGGTGCTGTGGTACGGGACCTTTCAGAGATTGAAACAACAGTGATTCACCGCCATGTTGCCATATTTGATTGAGAGGCCTTGCCACGCTGGGAGAAGGAAAATTTGTCACTAACAAGACCACAAACACAACCATAACAATTGTGCTATGTTTTCCCATGTTTAGGGCCGGGAGAGTTTTTTTTTTTTATGGATAAAAATGAAGGTTGGATTGAAAGTAATGTTTTTACTTTCTTGGAGTTATAATTTGATGAGACATTAATTCTCGAGGTTGAGGGTTTTTATAGGGCGCTAGTGCTAAAATTTTTAGCGTGTTTTACTTCCAACGACCTTTGAATTCATAGTTGATTAATATTCTTCTTTTCTGCGTGTTATCCAGTCTGCACGGTTTAACCCTTTACCAGAAAAAAAAAATCATATTTAAAACAAAAGAAAATAAAAAGCACTGCCGGACGTTCCTTCTTTTAGAGAAGGAAATGTTAACAATTTTTTCAAAAAACTGAGTAATGAAATACCAGAACTTTTGCTGGAAAACCCAGAAAAGCATATGGGATTTCTTATGCACATTGACCCCTACAATTTTGTATATTACCAAACAAAATTGCTTGTTAGCATGGCTACTGAATGTTGCAAAAGTGTTGCCGTTTGTTTTGTCCCTAATAAAATACCAGAACTTAGGAAAACCCAGAAAAGCATATGGGATTTCTTATGCACGTTGACCCCTACAATTTTGTATATTACCAAAAACAGGATAAAGAGAGATTTCCACTAACACAGATAACATATATATGAAGCAAATAGAAAATTACTTTTTTTTTTTTCAATTTTACAGATCACCATACAAACAGTAATGCACTTCAACCAAAAAAAGAAAATTAAACCGTGACTGAAAACATAATTAAATTACTGGTAAGATGGGTTGACTCTGAAATTGCAAAGTCAACAATTTGATGACCTAGGACTTAAAGTTCAGGATAGTTGTTCAAGTCAAAGTGTCAAACCTAGGTGGACCTTGTTATAAATTATGAACTTCTAGCTTACGCACAATCTCTTCTTTTGCCAAGTCAATATTTTCACTTTGTTTTCATATATACTTGACACAAGTCGGAAGCTACCTTTTTTTTTACGATATAAACTCAGAAGCTACTTTCCTGATCAAATAACACCATCTTTCCACACAGAAGAAAGGATATGCTACCATTTAAATTTATATTTGAAGCAAGAACGACAAGTTCTACCAATTTGATAGCAGAATGGAGAGATTTATACACAGGATAGGCTACCATTCACAAAGGATACCGTTTCTTAGTTATGATTATACAGTTTATGGGATTAATCAAAGGATGTACTAAACTAAAGTCAAGTAATATAAAGTAATTGTAAAAGATAATGCGATAATTATGCATGATGTTCACATGGCCCAATTGTAATAGTTTGATCTGCGCCCAATTTTGTCAACAGCAGTTGGGAACATTTTTACATCAAAATTTGGGCTTTACACAGGTGCGTTTATATAGGCCTCGTCAAATCCTCGTTCTTATGTCCAGGCATCTCTTATCATTCCAGTTTACACGCGTTCATCAACTTTTCCAATTACCATTTAAATGTTTCTTGGCTTGTATGATTTTTTTTTTTTTTTTTCTAATTCTTGTAAGTTTGCATTCGACGTGTATGTACTGAGTTTATTTTATTCATAAAAGAACAACTTGTAATAAATTTAGGATGCATACGAATTCAATTCCCTACCCATTCTATTTCAAAATATATAGATATATTAAAGACCTTCCAGCGCAGCATCCAGTCATCCACAATGCATAAACTTACCACGTATGTAACATTGCAACACTGAATTAATTGGATGATTACAAACTTTTTGACGGTCCTATCAGATAGCCTCCACTTTGTCAGTACACTCCCACTGATTTTCAACGTAAACCATGGTTTTAATTAATTCTGGGAACTGTATACTTCTTACTTACTCTATACAAATCTGCTTTTGTGTGGCAAGTAAAAGATCCTGTGCTCTGAGTTACTACATACAAACAACCACGGGAAGGTGAACAAGAAATCAGATCCGGAAACTGCTAAAAAAAATCAAACCATACGTTATGATGTAACCGAAATCAAATTGCACCAGCCTCGAAAGTGTCATTAATTAAATATTGATCACTAAATACTAGTTGTTAGTACTCATGTTTTGTTATTAATTAATAAACTACTTCGATGTTCTTAATGATGAAATGTATCTGTAAGATTAATAACACTCAACTAAGGATAAATATATCAGAATGTGTTCATCAAGTCATTCAATCAATACTTTATATGAATTATTTTAAAACTAAATGGATATTTCTGAATTGTACAACCCAAACCCGGCCATGTTAGTGATGAAAGCCACAGTGAAAAATTTGCTTCTAATCAAGTTCTGAGATTAAATTCTCGATATAGAAATATGTAATTGAGGTTTGTTTCAACCAATTTCATATATTAATTTTATGCAGAATGGTTAAGATCCCTACAAGTTTCCTAGCTAGATGCAATACGAGTTGGTGGACAGATCATAGCGCTGACTGCGCTATAATTTATGCCACAGTTGCTGGCATGATAAAGCCTGACAATATGGGTTCATTATGAACACGGGAATTCATTTACAATCTCTATTGCGTGATGTACATGGAACCATCGTCAGGTATATATACTTGACCGTTCTAAGCTTTAACGGGCCACAACCATTCAAAATTTGAAATGGCATGACCGCGGTTAGGTTAATATTTCCCGCTTTCGTGCTGACATCAATTAACTTGCAGTACGAACGTACCAAATCAATTGTTGCCACGTTTACTTGTTCGTTATAAGATGAATGGTCCAAAGCCTTTCAAAATTTGAACACATCATCACCACGTTAGGTAATTATCCCCAATACATTAGTGTAAATGCAAATTTTTGGATGCCTTTGTAGCCTCCTAAGTATATCATTGGCTTTGGAAAACCTTTGAACTATTAAAGGAAATAATGTACATCTTTGTAGCCTCTGTTAAACTGACACAATTAATTGTGATTATGATTTTTTTGCCTGTTAGAGAACATGATAGTCTCCAAGTAGACTTGTTTTGACTAGAGTCGACTACTGGCAGTAATTCGTCAAATGTATGCCAGTGGAGGATAAAAATAAAAACAATGTACTCAGTAAATGATTATACATGAATTTAAATTTACCTTTCCCTTATTAGGATAGTTTACTATAGGGGGATGAACTTGAGGAAACATATATGTGAATAAATTTATAGTATGCATATGCATTCTCTATGGGTCCCACTTTCAGTCTCTAGGAGTTGTCAACGTGGTGCGCCAAGCGAGAGAACCAAAAAATCCACTATAGGTACTTTCCTCTCTCTTTCGTTTTCCAATAATGTGTGATATAAATGCAACCAGACCAAACAAGTCGAAGTCCTCTCCGCCTACTTCTCAATCTTCTTACAGCAATGCTCTCTTGAGGCAGAATTAGGAGGACCTCTGATCTGATTCAGGCAGAATTAGGCTGGTAAATTAAGTGTTTTCATCCTTTAATTTGAACTTCTCCTACTTCTTGCAATTAATTAGGTTCTTATTTTGCTAAAAAATTATGTGTATTTGTTGAAACTCTCTCTTAATTTGCTATGTATGACTTGAATCAGATATGTTCCTTCAAGTCCTTTCGTTATCTATATAGTTCATTAGTTTTCTGAAAAACAAAAGGGTAGATCCTTTTAGGTTATAAATTTTAATCTCATTTGCATGCAATATAGTTGCTGCCCTTTAAACACTGTTTGTGCATTTATTCAGTTGTTTGTCATATTTCCATCCAAATATGTCAAATAGTCGTTTTTGATAGGATTTATTTTTTCTTTTCATAACTCTTGACAATTTCTTCGTTGATGCATTCACACATGCATTGAATTGAATTATTTTTTCATTTCCTATTATTTGATAATTGAGCTATTTCCTTTTTTAATCTGGAATGAATTAGTTCTTTCCTTTTTCATTAGATTTGCTTGATTTTTCCTCTTAAATTGTCCAGTTTTATATGCCAAACCGGATCTATCTCTTACAAGTAGATGTAACCCTTTTAGTCACGTGGAACTGGCAGTAACAGTAGAAGTATCCTTTGATTTCATCAAACTCATTGAACTGTTATTGTATTTGATGTTTGATCAAGCTCTAGAGCTAGATCCTTCTATTTTATAAATCAGATTTGGGGCTTTCCATAGTTATGTATCTATATTTTTGTTTTTCCACAAAGTAAAAACTTTGTCCATCTAAATAAAAGCTAGTCTTCTCTGTAAAATCAAGCTACAATTTTATTTAAAATCATCAAATAACTTGCACAAATTGAATTGCTCTTACACAAATTGAATTGTTCTTAATAGGCTTCTAGGTCACCTAAATTTATGTCTTAGATCGTTGGTATCACTATTTTCTCACAGATAGTCAGTATTTTTGTAATTTAAGTATCTGTTCTTTGCGCTTGATGTGGGTCTAACCAAAAAGCATATTTGAAGATTGCACCATGGAACCGGATAAGGCTCCTTTGCCCGATTGGTTGCAGCCTTTGCTTGCAGCCAAGTTCTTTGAACGATGCAAGAGGCACGTCAATGAGAGGAAGAGTGATATCAATCACTTCTGCATAAAATGTGCCCATCCGCTTTGTCCAAGATGTGTGCCTGAACATACCAGAAAGGGAGGAAAACACCGCCTTCTTCAGATCCGCCACTACGTGCACAGTGATGTGGTTCGTGTTAATGATATTACCAAGCTACTTGACATTGCAAAAATTCAGGTAAATTTGCTGTTTAATTTTATTTACATTTTCAGGAAAGTCGTTGCTTAGTTTTTATTAAATTTTAGGGCATTTAGACCTAAATTTATACCTCGAAGTACTTATAAATGGTTAAAAAAACGATTTATAAGTCAACAATTTTGTACCTAATTTTATTTTGGGCATGTGTGTTTTACTAAAAGCACCATATCGTTTGTTGCGGTACATGTCTATTATAGAAACCGAGATCTAACAGTGCACTTTCAGTAGGCATTTAGCTCAAAATACTATTTCACAATGTTGTTTAGGACTTTAGGCTCCCCGAACCAACTGTTTCTTACTCCAGGCTTGCTGCGTATGTCTGTTATTTCAACTGTAGCAATACACTGCAAATGGAGCGAAGGTTGTCCATCTGAATCCAAAGAGCTCCAAGCCATATCCAGAAGGTGTTCCTAGGTCATACATCGATGGGGCACCTTGTATCATCTGTGCTCGTGCGATTTCCAAGTTCAGTCTGTTTTGTTCAATCGCTTGCAAGGTAATAATCCAAGTACTCTTGTTCCTCTAGTAACTGTTGGTAAATGATGAGGAGGTGTTTTTGAGCTAAAAATTTTTTATGATTGAAAGTATTTAGAACTAAGTAAAGCTATAGATTGATGCATTTGATGACCTATACGGTCAATTGGTTAATTGGTTCCATAAATGTTATGTGCAAGTCTCAGAGTGGACTTAGTTAGAACTTTCCTATCTTTGAAAGAATGAATAAACATTTCATTTTAAAAATTCAAGTGCTGGAGTATGTTGCATAGAACCTTCAAAAGGTAAATCTCATATATTTGGTTGTAGTATTTTCCAAAATAATTTCTCATTGAGACAGAGAAAACTATGTGCCTTGTAGTTGATACAAATGAAGAGCAGTACTTGCTGAAGCATGAAAACAGTAAGAGAGATTAGCTTAGGAAAAAAATATCTTATTTTTATCTCATAATATTGCCAATATTAGTCTTGCAAATCTCTTTTTTCCTGGCAAATATAATTACAACAGTTTCTGAAATGTATAACACGAGGTTATAAAAGATCAAGTATCTAACAAAATATTTTATTTAGGTTAATGGCGATAATGACAATGAAAGCGTCTTCGAAACTGAAGAAACTGAGGTTGACTGTGATGGTCGCTACAAACCAGAGGTTGGTGTGAAGCGTCATTCTACTGAGAAAGAAGAATCCTCTTCAGGATCAGAGAAGGGCAATGCAAATTGCTCCCGTATCACATCATACCGCAAGAAAAGCCGCAAAGGTATCCCTGTGCGGTCCCCTTTCTTTTGAAGAAAATCAGCCACCGCAGGCGTACTGAGGAATGGGTGATGTGTTAGTTATTTAAGCAATAAGTGAGAATGTTTTATGTGATGTTGACTTAGTCTGTAGTCTCTCATGTCATGAGTTAGAGTGATGAACATCAGTATATTTTGGTTAAAGTCATATTTTGTGGTTGGCAGACTTAAATAATTAATGTTTTCATTTCATTAGGGATTAATAAATAAAAATAAGCATCTTTTTTCTAAAACTCGAAAACTTTTGGAAAATTGATAACTCTCGGCATATGAACAAGCACATATTTTCAAGGTTTCTGAAAATGATAAAATCAACCAGGATTCCAGGAAGATTACAAATAATTTGGCAATAATGTGTATGATATAATTAGTCAAATAACGCTTATTAATCTACCATTTTAATTTCCTGGTATTTGGTCAACCACTTTTAAATCCTGAATTCTAATAGCCAACTCAAATTCACCAAAGCTCTGAAATCCTTCACAATGTGCATGCAATCAAAAAAATCTATTCTTGACACGTATTGATCACTTCGTTTTTTAATTTGTGAAACAGAACATTTGACCAGGCAACCATATTGTACAGAAAGAAATTTATTGTACTTCTGTAGTTGTTAATGAGTAAGAAATTGGAAGATTTGTATGGACGACAAGATGGTCATGGCTTAAGGAAAAGAATGAACATGGCTTCTGTTTTTGCGACAGAAACAATACGGGACATTTTTTTAATCTCTCAATCTTTGTTGACAAAAAGACTCCATATATTACATCTATAGAAAATTCAATAAATCAGCATGCCTTGATTAATTGCAGTAGTGTTGAAATTCGTAACCCTTCTAAATTTGTTTTCAGAAACAGCAAATTTTTCATTAAAAATATTTATTATGACAACACAAATGAACATCATGCATTTTTTATTCTATTTCAGTTAGCTACATAAAATAATAATAAATTTTCCACAACAAGCAAGACATTTTTCACGTAACTACACAAATCTGACTATAAACTCAGTATTTTCCCTATAAACTGTGCTAAAAAGCAATTACACGATATCTAATCTGAGTTTGAATTGGCATGTGGCGGGGGACAAGGACCAGTACCGCCATCGTTGGGATTATGTGTACAGCTTGGGTGGGGTGGTACAGGACCCTTAGGAAGAGACTGAAACAACAGGGATTCACTGCCAGGTTGCAACATTTGATTGAGAGGCCTTGCCACACCCGGAGAAGGAGAATTTGTCACTAACAAGACCACAACCACAAGCATAACAATTGCACTATGTTTTCTCATGTTAAGGGGCACGGTCGGCGATTTTTTTAATGGATAAATTAAGATTGGATTGAAAGTAATGTTTTTTTTTTTACTTTCTTCTTAATTTGTTGGAATTAAAATTTGATGAGAGATTAATTCTTTAGGTTGGGGTTTTATAGGGCTTCAGTGCTGAAAGTTCTAACGTGTTTTACTTTCAATGACCTTTGAATTTGTTTGAAATTTCCATTCTTCTCTTCTGCGTGTTATTCAGAGTCTATACAGTTTAACCCCTTGTTCAATTCAAAAATTACATTAACAACAAAAAAGAAAATAAAAGAATTCGCTACAGGATTTTTAATCCCTCTAATTTATAAAAAAAGAATTCTTAGAAAAAAAAAAAGATAAATGCTTAGGTGGTGCTTAATGGTTATCATCTTCTTTATTAAATAATCCGTATTTACTTCTTTGATTCTGTTCATTGTAATGTAATAATAACTACTGTAAGAAATTTATTTCATTTTATGTATATATATCGTGTCATTTCATTATTCAGCCTTCAACCAAAAATAAAAATAATAATAATAAAAGGTGACCTAATGTAGTCAATCTGATTCCTGCAAATGTGTTTCCGTTTGTTTCATGTATGTTGGTACTTAATACCTCGGTAGGTTATGTGTAGTTAGCTTATAAAACCCAAAACTAGTACAAGGTTTATTTTTTTTTCCGATAAACTAAAACTAGTATAAGGTTTAGTAAGATAAATTTTTGTTCCTGTATGCTGAGACGAGAATTTACCTCTTCCGAGGAGGGTGATTACTTGAATTTTTTGTTTTCCAAAGCTTCTAAGTGATTTTGATGATGTATCTTATTATTTTTCTAAATTGTTCATTTACTATAATAAAATAGACGGTATGATCACATTTTGTAAACAAAAAATATTTATGGGCTGCGAGAATCCTCTGCTGTTCACAGGCAGTCCCTGGTAATATATCAGTGTTACAATTTCACACGAAAACTAAGAAATGCATGTAGGTTCTTTTCATAAAAAATTAACCCCTTGAGTTCCACGTATTACCAAAAACAAGATAGAAGGAGCATTACACTAACACGTTTGGCCCTGATCAAAATCCCTTTTTTCAGCATGGGATTTCATTCCATTTCCTTCGAAAATTTTTTATCAAAATGAACGGTTTTGGTGTCATTTGGTTGGAATTCTTATGTAATAAGATCCAACGAAATCCTAAAAAATCAATTCAAATGAAATGAAATCATTTGTAAAAAAACATTTTGATCAGCGCCAAATAATATATACAGAAAATACAATAATACAGCTTTAATTCTTAAGATCACTATACAAACAGTAATACATTGTTACTGAATAAAACAACTAAATCACTGGTAATATCAATTGACTTTGAAATTATAAAGTCAACAGTTTGATGACCTAGGACTTACTTACAGAATACCTGCTTAATGTAGATGTAAACTCAAAATAAAAAAAGGAGCATGTCGGCACTGTGTGAACAGTAATGCGGAAGTCAAAAATTGTGGCTGTAACAAACAGCTGGAATTGGCTGGAGCCAGAAAACAGAGGCGGTTTTGCTCACCGCCATATTCTTGTTATAAATAGATATGCCTCTTGTACTTTTGAGATGTAACACATATTAGAAATCATATTGTAATAGAGAGATGGTGTGATATTGTAATTGAGTGAGAAAAGGTAATCATGTATTGGAAATGAATATTAGAAATTGAGAGATATTGGAATTGAGTCTCCATATTAGAATTCTATTTGTAACAAACTGGTATCAGAGCCGATGACGAGTTCCGGCGTGACGTCGATCGGGCATATGCCGCTGCCCCGTCTTACCAAGACGAACTACGATAACTGGTGTATCCATATGAAAGCGCTGCTCGGTGCTCAAGACGCATGGGAAGCAGTCGAGACCGGCTACGAAGAGCCGACAGAAGCGGCTATGGATGCCATGACGGTGACTCAAGTGAAGGCGTTAAAGCAAAAACGCAAAGGTGATAAAACCGCGCTTTATCTAATTTATCAAGCGGTTGATGAATCCGGTTTCGAGAAAATAGCCGGTGCGACGACCTCAAAAGAGGCATGGGATATTCTCGAAAAGGCATATAAAGGCGCTACCAGAGTCAAGCAAGTACGGCTCCAAACCTTGCGAGGTGAATTGGAGGCCATGAAGATGAAGAAGACGGAAGGAGTCTCAGATTACATCACCCGTGTGCAAACGGTGGTGAATCAATTGAAGCGCAATGGCGAAACCCTAACTGATGCAAGGGTTGTAGAGAAAATTTTGCGATCTTTAACCGACGACTTTGAGAATGTCGTCTGTGCTATTGAAGAGTCGAAGAATCTAGAAGAGATGACTGTCGACGAGTTAGCCGGGTCATTAGAGGCCCATGAACAAAGGAAGAAGAAGAAGAAAGAAGAGTTTATTGAAGAGGCGTTGCAAGTAAAAGCAACAATTAAAGAAGACGATGTTGCTAATGATCGATACGATCGTCAAAGAAGAGAAGACGATAGAGCAGGCCATGGTTATGGTCAAAGTCGAGGTCGTGGTGGATATAGAGGTCACGGTTATGGTCGAGGTCGAGGCCATGAATATGAACAAGAAGAAGATCAAGACAAAGATGAGAGAAGACAGCAAAACTGGCGTGGTAGAGGACGTGGCCGCAGAAAAGGTGGTCGTGGATATCGTCCCGATGTCGATTGCTACAACTGTGGCAAATATGGGCATATTGCAAGGGAGTGCAGGCTGCCAAAGAAGATAGAAGAAAATATAAATTTTATTCAAGAAGAAGAGACAAGTGACGATGATGTTCTAATGATGGCACATGATGATACCACTCCCGACAATGACACTGTATGGTATCTCGACACGGGTGCTAGCAATCATATGAGCGGGCACAAACATTTATTTACAGAGATGCAAGAGATTGAAGATGGACACGTGTCATTCGGTGATGCGTCAAAGATCCAAGTAAAAGGCCGAGGTAAAATCAAATTTTACTATCATGGAAAAGAAAGTGCAATTGAAAATGTGTATTATGTGCCGGACATGAAAAACAATATCCTAAGTATAGGACAATTAATGGAAAAGGGTTATTCGGTTTTCATGAAAGACCGGATGATGCACTTGAAGGATAAAAGAGGCCGCTTAATTGCTCGTGTGAAAATGGCCCAAAATCGCATATACAAACTAAATTTAGAGACCGTGCGAGAAAGATGTCTGAAGATCTATATGACGCATAAATCATTTCATCATAAAAACATAGTGTGCTATAATTGTGGAAAAAGAGGACACTATGCAAGACAATGTTGGCACAAGCGAAAGGAAAGTTATGTTGCCAAAGATTATATAAAGAAGAACTCAGACATGAATAACATGGTGAAGCAACAAGAATTGCAACCGAAGCTCAGTCAAACGAAGATATCTCATAACGAAGGCGAACCTTCAACCGCTACACCAATAATTACACCGATAAGTCATTCAACTTCTGATGATGAAGACAAGCCAAGACAGCCGAGAATGAGAAGTTTGCAAGACCTATACGAATCAAGAGGTGAAATACACTTGGTATGTCTTTCGGCATATACTGAAAATATTAATTTTGAAAAGATGGTGGAAAAGAAGAAAAGAAGTGATATTGAGGAGCTCGAGAAGTCGCCAGAAGAAAATCGGTCTATAGAAGCTCAAGACAAAGTTGAAAGGTATAAGACGAGACGTGTCGTGAAGGAATATCGACAAAAGGCCAAGACCGGCAAAGCATATTCAAAATATATTGAAGAAAGGAGTAATAAGTGCAATCCCGTACCAACACGGATGGAGCTCGGTGCAAAGTCGTATAAGTTCGAGGGAGGATGTCGTGAAGATGCAAACGAATATCGAAAGAAGAATTTTGAGTTTAAGGGAGGAATTTGTAGATGTAAACTCAAAATAAAAAAAGGAGCATGTCGGCACTGTGTGAACAGTAATGCGGAAGTCAAAAATTGTGGCTGTAACAAACAGCTGGAATTGGCTGGAGCCAGAAAACAGAGGCGGTTTTGCTCACCGCCATATTCTTGTTATAAATAGATATGCCTCTTGTACTTTTGAGATGTAACACATATTAGAAATCATATTGTAATAGAGAGATGGTGTGATATTGTAATTGAGTGAGAAAAGGTAATCATGTATTGGAAATGAATATTAGAAATTGAGAGATATTGGAATTGAGTCTCCATATTATAATTCTATTTGTAACACTTAATGCATGGTCATTCAAGTCAAACCTAGGAGGACTTCGTTATCGACTTTAATTTAACTTACACGCAAATGTCTTATTTTGTCAATTCAACTATTCTCACTTTGTTTTCATATAAACTTGGCATAAATCAAATGCTACTTGGGTCAAATAACACCATCTTTAAATTTGAAGCAGGGAATTACAAGTTTATCAGTTTTATAATAGAATAGAGAAATTTATACCCGGATAGGCTAACAATACATTCACAAAAGATATCGTTTCTGAGTTATCTTTATACAGTTTACGGCTCAAAAAGATGCATCAAATTAATATACAAGTAGTATAACCATAATTATCAATGACATGTTCTGATGTTCGCATGGTCCATTTGTAGTAGTTTTATACTTTCATTCAGATTTGTGCTTTTCGAAATCCTGGTTATCATGTCCGGGCATTTAGTATGATACAGTTTACAAATATTTTATAGTTTATTTGCTTGTATGATTTTTTTATTCTTTTTTAATGTTATATTTGGTACAGAATTTATTTTACTTTATAAGAGCATAAGTTGTAATAAATTTTGGATGCATATGAATTTAATCGTTTGCCCGTTTTATTTAAAATAATTTTAAAAGCGCCAGCTGAGCATGCATGAAGGATCGACTTACCACGTATATAAAACTGTACTACAGAATTTTTTAGAAAATGTATTGTACTACAGAATTAATTCGATAATTTCAAAGTTTTTTGACGGTCCAATCAGGTAGGCTTTGCCGCTAGAATCCCATGGCTTTTTAATTAATTTTGAAACGGAAAGTTTTTTGCCTTTGTATTAATAACCTTTTGTATGGCAGGTAAAAAGACCTTTCAATCTGAGTCACTACATAAAAAACAAACATTGGAAGGTGCACAAGAATTCAGATCTGGAAAGGGCTGAGAAACCAGCCGTTATGATGTACGTAATTGAAATCAAATTGAACCAGACTCCAGAAAGTGCCATTAATAAAAATAGTGATCACTAAATACTAGTCGGTATGTAACAATACTTTGTTACTAATTGATAAACTACTCCTATGTTCTCAATAATGAAATAATAGCTCTATAATTAATACACTCAACCAAGGATAAATGCATCAGAATGTGTTCAATTTAATCCAATCAATACTCTTGATCTGAATTGCTATAAAATTGATGGATTTGTTTGAGTATTGTACAACACCCTGATCTTATTGGATGCGAAAGATGCATTTGAAAATTGCCTTGTAATCAAGTTCTGAGATTAAATTATCGATATGGAAATATGTAATGAAGGTTTGCTTTAGACAATCAGATATACTGATTTTTCTGCAGAATGTGTTTAGATTCCTAAAGGTTTTCTAGCTGGACGCAATGTGAGTTGTGGATATAGATCATAGAGTTGCATGCGCCATGAGCCCTATGATCATGTTATGGTAAAGGCCTCAAAAATGTGAGTTCATTAATTACCAGGAGAAATTCAAACGACGTCTACATTACGTGACATACAAGTAATTGTCGCCACGTGTACTTGACCGTTTTAAAAAACGGGCCACAGCCTTTAAAAATTTGAAATGTCATGAGTGAGGTTAGGTTATTATCCCCAGCATTTGTGCTGATGTCAAATTATTTTCTGTACGAGCCAAGCTACTGTTGCCTGGTTTCGTCGGCCGTTAAGATCAACAGTCCAAAGCTTTTCAAAAATTTGAACACGTTATCATGATGTTAGGTAATTATCCCCGCTATATTAGTGCAGGTACCAGTAAACTTGTGGTATATATATGTATCAATGAGAGAGTTTTTGGCTATGATAGCATCATTGGTTTTGGAAAACCTCTTGATATCTAACGTAATATAGCCATTGTTAAATTGGCATAACAGTGATGATGTGCCTTCTATGCCTGTTATAGAACATAATAATCTCATGTAGACTTGTTCTGACTCAAATAGATTGCCAGCAATAATTTGTCTAATATATGTCAGCCGATCGAGGATAAGATAAAAACAATGCACTCAGTAAATGATCATACATGGAAGTTAAATTTTCTTTTGCATTAGTAGGACAGTTTAATATGGAGGGTTGAATTTGAGGAAATATATATGTGAATCAATTTAAAGTATGCATATATATGCATTCTCTATGGGTCCCACTTTCAGTATCTAGGAGTTGTCACCGTGGTGCGCCGAGTGAGAGAACCAAAAAGCCACTATAGGTACTTTCCTCTCTCTTTCATTTTCCATTAATGTGTGATATAAATGCAACCAGACTAAACAAGCGGAAGTCCTCTACGCCTAACTCTCAATCTTCTTACAGCAATTCGCCCTCGAGCTTTTTGAGAATTAGGAGAACCACAGATCTGATTCAGGCAGAATTAGGCTGGTAAATTAAGTTTTTCATTAGTTAGATTGATTTTTGCCTACTTCTTGCATTAGGTGGTTATTTTTGTTTAAAAAACAATAACAAGCTGTATGTTGTTGTAAATTCTCTCTTAATTTTCTGAGTATTGCTTGATCCAATATGTTCCTTCAGTTCCTTTTGTTATCGATCTTGTAGTTCATTAGATTCTGAAAAGCAAAAGGTTATTTATTTAGGTTGTAAAATTAAATCCCTTTTGCATGCAATATTGTTGTTGTCCCTAAAACATTGCTTCTGCAATTTTTTTTTTCCATCATTGGTTATTTAGGCGCATGCTGTAGTATTTCTATCCAAATATGTAAAAATAGTTGTTTTAGCCCGTCTTTTGATATAAAATATTTTTTCATTAACCCTTGACAATTTCTTAGGTGATGCATTGAGACATGCATTGAATTGTAGTAGTTATTATCTATATCCTAGACATGTTTGGGAATTGAATGATTTCCTTTTTAATTTGGAAGGAATTAGTTCTTTCTTTTTTTTTTTCCTTTAGATTTTCTTGATATTTCCTCTTACACTTTTTCAGTTTTATAATGGGGATCAAACCGGATCCATCTCTTACAAGCAGATGGTTGCTCTTTTGTTCATGGAGTAGTAACTTCTGAGATTTCAAACTCATTTAGCTGTTTTTTTTTTAAAAAAAAATTTGATATTTGATCATGCCAGAGCTAGATCTGTTTCTTTGATACTGTTAACTGTATCCAATATAATACGATCAGATCTGGTGTTTTCCATGATTAATTCCTTCCTTTTTTTTTCTTCCCCTCAAAACTGAAATATTGATCCATCTTAATCTAAGCTAGTCCTTTTAAAATCTACTATTTTTCTTCAAATTATCAAATAAATTACATAAAACATATATTATTTTTTACAGGCTGCTGAGTCATCTGAGTGTCTTGGATTATTGATATCATTATTTCCTCACAAATATTCAGCATATTTTCATTTCAGATAACTGTGATTTTTCTTTTTTTTTGGGGTTTGATGTGTCTAGCTATCACAACCCTGTCTGAAGATTGCATTATGGAACAGGGTAAGGCTCCCTCGCCTGAATGGTTGCAGCCTTTGCTCGAAAGTAAGTTCTTCGAACAATGCGAGAGGCACCCCAATCAAAGGAAGAATGACGTTAATCGCTTTTGCATGGAGTGTGCTGACTCGCTCTGTCCCAAGTGCGTGACTGAGCATTTCAGAAAGGGAGAAAAACACCACTTTCTTCAGATCCGTCATTACATGCACAGCAATGTGGTTCGTGTTAATGATATTACCAAGCTCCTTGACATTGCAAAAATTCAGGTACATTTTGCTTTTCAGGATAACAAACTCACTATTTAATTTTAATATTTAACCTAAGATTTAGGAGTATTTGGACATAAATATATCTATGATTCCACTATTTTGAAACTGTTGCTTACTCCAGTCTAATGTTCACACTGTGTGTTGTTTCAACTGTAGCAATACATTGCAAATGGAGCAAAGGTTGTCCATCTGAATCCAAGGATCTCAAAGCCAAAACCGGAAGGCATTCCAAAGTCGTACATAAGCGGAACCGCCTGCATTAGCTGTACTCGTGTGATTTCTAAGCCCAATCTATTCTGTTCAATAGTTTGCAAGGTACTAATTCAAGTACTCTTGCTACTCTGGTACTGTAATTTCTAAGTAGGTAGAGTAGGAATTTTGAGCTGTACAAATTCAAAATGCTGAGAATGTGCACTAGTATTTTCTAAATATAATTTCTTATTAAGGTATAGAAAACTATATGTGTTGCAGACTTGCAGTTGATGGAAACAAACACAGTGATTAAGAATAAACACATGATGAGAGATTATTCTAGAAATTAAAAAATCAATGTTTTATGTTTATCTTGTAATATATATTACTGATATTAATTAGACTTACAAACTTTTTTTGGCACATGAATAACAACAATTCCTGACATTTAAAAGATGAGGTTATTCAAGATGAAGTATCTGACAAAAGTTATTTTGTAGAGATTTGACGACTATGACAGAGAAATCCTTTTCAACCTTGAAGCAACTGGTGATGATTGGGACAAACCAGAAACTAGTGTGAAGCACTGTTTTACTGGCAAAGAAGAGTCATCTTCAGGATCAGAGAAGAGTGATGCAAACTGCCCTTTCATCACTTCTCACCGCAAGAAAAACCGCAAAGGTACCCCAGTGCGGTCCTCATTCAACTGATGAAAATCCCAGTACTGGTGTTGTAGTAGTTATTTAAGCAATAATTGGGACTTTTTTAATGTTATGTTAAATTAAGAGAGGACAGCAAGTCTGATGTTTCTCATGTCATGTGTCAGGGTCAATGGACACCAGTTTATCTATCAAAAGACGTGTTGTGATTGGAGACTTAACTAGTCAATGCTGTCACTTCGTTATGGTTTAAAAAACATATATATCTAACTCGTAAATTGCCACAAAAAAAAAAAAAATACCTGCTTTCAGCATATGAGCAAAAACATGAATATTTTTCAAAGTTTTTAGCAGAAAATCAACCAGGAAAAGGTTTACAAATAGCGACAGCGAGTATGATACAATCAGTCAAATAGCAAATAGCACTGATATTATAACTCAACTTCCTGGTATTAGGTCAATCTCTTTTAAACCCTCGATTCTATTAGCCAACTCAAATTCGCCGAAGCTCTGTAATCCTTCAATAATACAATCAACAAATCTATTCTCAACACGTATTGATCTCTCAACTAACTTTCTACCCAAATCAACAGCTTCTTCAATGAATCTCTCTTTACATAAACCAGCCAATAGACAACTGTACACATCCGAATCAACATAAACATAACCATTCTCTTGCAACCAACAATACACATCCAGAAACCGCCTTTCTTCACATAATCCCCTCAACAAAGAGTTAACTGCCAATGCATCCATTCCAATGCCATTTTCAAACATTCTCTTCACCAAACTTTTGGCTTCATAAACCCTCCCAGTTTTTGAAAAGCACGCCACAATCAAGCTATAGCACTCCCCAACAGAAAACCCTCCTTTGCTGACAAGACTGTCAACTAAACCGTGAACCTTATTGGAATGCTCATTGATGCAAAACCCTTTCAAAATTGTTCGCACCAAGACCCGATTCGGTAGAATGCCTCTCTTTCCCATTCTATCCAACATTGTCAAGGCATCCTCCATGCGACCATTCTCACAGAGGCATTTTATCATACACGTATAGGTCACTACATTAGGCTCACACTCCTTCCCCAACTCATGCTCCATTTGACCCAAAACCTCCATTGCCAAATCCATCTTCCCAGAATAGCATAACCCATCAAGAAAAGATGTATACAAAACAGTATTCGGTGTACATCCAAACAAACCCATATCAGAAATAACTGCACGTGCAGCCTCCACTTTGCCCGACCGTGCCAAACCCTTTACCAAGGTGACAAACGTAACCATATTAGGAGAAATCTGCTTCCTACCCATTTCCTGGAACAAAGAGAGCAACATCTCAGCTTGGTCGGTTTCAGCGAACACGCGAATAACCGTGTTGTAACAGAACGTGTCGGGTTTACAGTCAAACTCAGTTTGCATAATATGAAGTAAATTGAGGGAAAATAAAGGGAGAGATGGGATGGGAGGAGAGGAGGTGGGTTGGAAATGGAGGCAGAGGGAGAAGAGAGCACGAAAGGAGGAAATGGAGAGAGGGAAATGAGGAGGAGGGGAGAGGAGGAGGGAGGGAAGTGAAGGGAGGAGGTGGGAGGAGAAGAGGGAGAGGGAGTGAGAGGAGAGAGGGGAAGATAGGGAGAAGGCGTGGAGGTAGAAACGGAGCGAGAGGAGAGGAGATGGGGAAGAGTGGAGGACGGAGAGGATGAGAGGGGTTGAGAGAGGGAGAGGGAGTGAAGGGAGGTGAAGGGAAGTGGAGGGAGATTGGAGAGAGCGGAGGATTTGAGAGGTGAGGGAGGAAATGGCGGACGGAGAGAGGCGAGGAGTCATCGGAGGTGAACTGAGAGCTTAACGGAGGTGAAATGGCGGCGATCAAGTGGTCGGATTGGAAGGGATGGAATCATGGAAAGGAGCTTAATTAGTTTGATTTGTTTATTAATCAGATGTATCATGATTCATGCATGCGTGTAATTGGGTGAGTTTACACGACATGCATGTGCATTCGCGCATCGAATTGGAATTTTATTGGGTCTCGCCTACGGGCATAAATCAAAAACAAAAAAAAAAAAAAATTATTGGGTCTCGATTAAACTCGCTTTTTTTTTTTACATGATATTTTAGTTCATTAGTGTTTTTTTTTTATTAAAATAAAGGGGTTTCACGTTATTTAGTCATAATTTTTATGTTATTATATCCAACGAATTTTAAAAAAAAATTCTAAAGAAATGAAATCTTGCGAAAAAAATATTTTGATCAAAGTCTTTCATTGGATGGTTACGTGAATCATTTTGAAAGTTCAAATAATTTGCTTAGGGTGTGTTTGAAAGTTCATGCATGCGTGTAATTGGGTAAGTTTCCACGACATGCATGTGCTTCGCGCGTCGAATTGGAATTTTATTAGGTCTCGATTAAACTCGCTTTTTTTTTTTACATGATATTTTAGTTCATTAGTGATTTTTTTATCAAAATAAACGGGTTTCACGTTATTTAATCATAATTTTTATGTTATTATATCCAACGAACTTTAAAAAAAAAAAAATTCTAAAGAAATGAAATCTTGCGAAAAAAATATTTTGATCAAAGTCTTTCATTGGATGGTTACGTGAATCATTTTAAAAGTTCAAATAATTTGCTTAGGGTGTGTTTGGATAGATTGGAAGTAAGTAAGGAAGAACTATTTCGCGGAAAAAATTAGGAAGAGTGTTATTTCGAGAAGAGTGAGAAAATATTAATTTGAAAAGAAGAAATGTTATTTGGATGATGAATTGAGAAGAAGAATGAAAAAAAGAAATAAATAATCATTTATTTTATTGTTTCAACCAAATTTCATTTTATATATCATTCTTTCCTTATATATTTTAATATTAATATTTGATATTAAAATAGAGTAATTGTTAAATACTAATAATAAAATAATTAATGATAGCAAGAATATTATAATAATATTATTATATAAAAGTAATTATTATTATTTAATATTAGTAATCAGAATAATAAAATAAGTAATAATAATAATATAAAATAATTAATATTGTAATTATTATGATATTATAAATAATAATAATATAATTATAATAAAATAAATATAGATTATTGTCATAGGAGATAAAATATTATTTTTTATTCATTGACATCTCTTCTCCATCTTTCTTCCTCTTCTTCTAGCAAATAGTTGGAAGAAATTATTTAAAGAAAAAACTTCTTCCTCCCCTTCTTCATAACTTGTTTGAATGCTTAGGAATAACTCTTCCTACTTCTAGAAAGAGTTATTCATGTGCTATCCAAACACACCTTTAATGAATAAATAATTTTGAATAGAATCTTTTTACATATTTGAGTGAATTTTTATAGAGGTCTTATCTAAAATAATCTAAAACATGTTCATAGCCTGAATTTTTAAATATAGCTGAAGAAATATACATTATCGAATAATTTTTTCTATAAAGAAAAAAATTAGCTAGGCATGTATATGATGATTATGGTCCATCCATTCTAATATGTAGAGATGAGAACATGAATAAGCGGATAACAGCACACAATTGAACGACAAGGGGGTTCAAATTTTCTTCGAGACCTTCAAACTAGCGCATCTTTTGGTAAGATCCAGAACCCTTGCTCTTTGTACATTTGAATGTGTTAAAAAGTGAAGTGAACAAGAAATATATGCATTGCATGTTGTTACTTTTATAATTTTTTTAGTCAGAAAATTTTCTTGCAAAGGTATTTTTTTTCACTAAATTAGAAAAAGATATCAATTTAGAAAATATATTTGCATATAAAATATAATTTAAGGCTGGTATTTTATCTAATTAGCTGGAGCTTTTTGAAATTACAAATATCAGAGCATACCTAGATAGAATTGTGTGACTAACAAGATTGGTGTTGCAACTAAATGGAAATTTTATTGGGTCATGCATAATCAACCTTGTTATAAAAATAAAAATGAAGTTATCGTGAAGGATAAGTACCGAATTATATAATCTAAATAAAAATAAATTACAGTAGCTAGCCAAACATTTTTTTTCATCATTTATCGTCCAATTGTCAAAGTTTCATAAAAATAGATATCTGGAATGAAGAACAAATATACAAAATATATTGAAAACTAATAGATGAATTAGATATTGGATGATAATTATTGATATTTTTTTAATCTAACATAACAAAATGATCAATGATTTCACGTGCTAAGCACAAAATGCATATCAAATTAGTTTGTCTTTAGCCTTTTATGATCAATGATTTCACAATAAGTTCTAAATTATATAATCTAAATAAAAATAAATAACAGTAGATAGCCAGACATTTTTTTTCCACCATTTATCGTCCGATTGTCAAAACTTCATAAATATAGATATATGGAATGAAAAACAAATACACAAAATATATTGAAAACTAATAGATGAATTAGATATTGGAGGATAATCATTGATTTTTTTTAAAATCTTACTTATAAAATGATCAATGATTTCACGTGCTAGGCACAAAATGCATATCAAATTAGTTTGTCTTTAGACTTTTATGATCAATGATTTCACGCGCTAGAAACTCTCTATGAAATGGGTCTAGAGAATGTAGACAGCTTTCCATTCAAAACCCCGCAGTTAAACGTGAGTCAGAAGGGTATTTATTATTCAAGATGATATCTGAAAGAGCAAGAAAAATTTTTGGATGATTTGCCTCTTCTTGCTGGATCAGTAATGTCTCGGCAGCTGTTCATATTACTTTTTTTTTGTTCACGCTGTTCATATTACTTCGTCAGGAGAAGAATATATATTTTTAAGAGCAATAGTGATATCCATTGCGACGTTCAACTGTAGTGCAAAAAGAAATTACAAAAATAATTATAATAAAATTGAATGTATGAAAGTCGAACAAATTGCAAATATTGTTGTGTCAGAATCACGATAACTATGAAGGCACCTTATTTAGGAACTAAAGTTGTGTCAGAATCACTCTAACAGTTAATGAAAATTCAAACATAATTTGCTTTTGCATCTAACTATACATCAATATAACCAATCTTCCTACATCTTCATACATCGTGCATTTATTCATATGATACCGATATTGTTATCAATTAGTGTCTGTAGATGTTTATAAATGATTACTGGTCACACCAGAACCAAGGTTGTATAATTCTTGATAATTTCAAGGACAATAAAGCATTATGGAAGAGGCACTAGTTGCAGTCATTGAAGAACTCAAAAAATCTCAAACTTCTAGAAGTTTGTAAGTTTGAACGATTTGAGACATTTGTAATTTGTTTATTTTAAATTTTTTTTATACATCGATATATGGTACTAGCCATCTGTTTTATGTCTCAATTTATTTGGAAGTATTAAATTTAAAGGCTTTTGAATATTCTAGTAATAATTTTAGAATCATTGTAAACTAAATCTTAATTTGTCGTACAAAAGTTGTGCTGGGTTTCCTATAACACAGCTTTTGTTGTTCATGTTTTAGGTTAATATTTTTATAATAATAATTAATTATTATTATTTTATTCAATTCTCCCTCCTCTCTCTTCTGATTCCCTCATAATTCCAAAAATAGCTTATTCTGGATGTAAATTGTTTATTTATTTTTATTCATTATTGTTTAATTTATTCAATTATTTTCTTATTCGTAAATAGCTTATTTCCTCGCATGCCTAGCACATCTAAAGTATTAATAAATTAGTAGGCACGACAACAATTACTGACATTTTGGTGTCTAGTTACCAACAGATTTGTTTCTGGAATTAATATGAAAAAGTGATTTGGTAGCCTACAACATTGCTTCACCTTTGTGGGAAGCCACATTTTTCAAGTGGAAATTAAGTTAAAATTAAATTTAAATATTTTATATTTATAAAGATAAGTTATATATATTTTGTATAACTTTTGTATAGTATTCATATGATATATGATTATTCAGAGGAAAAATTCTTCCTAGTATAATATGCTCATGTTCATTTGATAATTAGTATCAGATTTGAATCACATTTCTAAATAATATGATCACTGAGTTCAATTCTAATTTATAATATATTACACCAATGTTTTGTTTCTGAATAAGAATTCTAATTTATAATGGATTACACCAATGTTTTTGCTTCTGAATAAGAATCTTCTCTAAGGCAAATTTCATTAAATTGCCTTTGTCTATATGTATAACATTTATATTTTGTATATTTTTATGCTCTCCTTAGAAACTAAGCTACTCTTGTTAATATATATCTTCTTTACTCCCTCTGTGTTAGATGTTCTCGATCTAGCAAACTAACTTTTCTCATGACAAATATTATTTTATTTTATATACCTCTACTCTCGTTTTTTTAGTAAATACGGATTTATATCTTCTTTGTAAATTTCAATCAGAATAAAATTTTCAAACATGAAAATTTCAGATAGAGAGTACTACTTCAGTTGTGATAAAAGTTATTTAGTTTGTAATTTTCATATGAAAAACTAGATGCACTATATTCATCACTTGAAGAGTTGAAATCAACATATATATGTTATATAATATTTAGTTATTTACAAGTATGCATAATACTGAGTCGATTCAAACCAAGGGCTTAAGAATCTTCTTTCCTTTTTAATGATTTATTACTTTGAAATTTTAATATGGTATTAATTTGTGCATTATGTTATTAAACATGGTGTATTATATTAAAATTGATTGTCAAGTGCCATATCCTTATTTCTGTCAAATCTTAAATTTTAAATAATTTTTATATTGTTTAATCCTGTATATATATTCAAAAATTTTATTATATAAAAAGAAACGGAAGGATATGTGTGTGACAACAAGTTTTTGTTTTTATCTCTACCCACCCTCTCACTGCATGCTAAGCAAACTGACAAATGTTGTGATAAACGTTATTTAATTAGTTTGTAATTTTCAAATGAAAAACTAGATGCACTATATTCATCACTTGAAGAGTTGAAATCAATATATGTTTCATAATATTTACAAGTGTGCATAATATTGAGTCGATTCAAAATAAGGATTTAAGAATCTTCTTTCCTTTTTAATGATTTTTTACTTTAATATGTCATTATTGTGCATGTATGTTATTAAATATGGTAAGTATTATATTAAAATTGATTGTACAGTGCCAGTACTCTAATTTCTGCCAAAAATTTAATTTTAAATAATATTTATATTGTTTAATCCTGTATATATATTCAAATTTTTATTAAATAAAAAGAAACGAAAGGATATATGCGTGACAACAAGTATTTGTTTTTATCTCTACCAACCCTCTCACTGCATGCTAAGCAAAGTGACACATGTTCCCTAGCCAGTAGGAAACTTTTTTGTCCTTCTTACCTATTTTTTACCATTTACTTATTATTTTATTATTAGTTCTTAATCTTTTTTTTGGGAAGTAGGAAAATTCATTACAGGCTAAAGGGGATGTACACAGGCATGAAGATAATATTTTGGTGCATGCACATGGAGTATTTCTATAGAATTCACATCAGGAACATTTAAAACTCTCTTAAAATTGGGTAATTTTGCAAATAATTTGAGGAAATGGCGGCATGGCCGCATGGGACATGTTCAATAAATAATTTGTTGATTAGAGACCTGTCGTGAGATAACAGTAAACCTATGATAATTATTTCACCAGAACTGTTTTATGATTATAGCATTAATTTCTATTTCAAAAAAAAATTCAACATTTGTTTAAAGTTGAAAAATGGTTATCAAATTTTATTGTTCATATAAAGAAAAAATAATACAAATCTCCATTTATAACTCTGTTACATCAAGAAATGAGATCTTTTTGTAGTTGTTAGGGACAACAACACATTAAATTTACGTTTCTACGATATAAAAATTTGAAAAATATTTACAATAATTTGAAAAGGTATTTTCTTTATTGAAATGTTGAAAAAATATAATATTCTTCGATTGTTAGCTAGCGACCAAATCTAACCAAGTCGTCACACGTTAAGCATTCATACATAAATGTTTTATGAATAGATAGTGTATTTTGCATCAAGATTCGGAGATCACACTAGATACTTTATGTAACGTATACTGGTAGTAGTAGTAGTGATGCTACGGCTAGTTTTCGACTTTTCATAGTGTTAGAAGTTATGTTAAGTATTTTACATAGTAAAATAAAAATAGCATTATTTGAACTACTATTTATGCAAAAATCATACTATATAGAATAATTGCAAAAAATGAATGATCGATTGGTTAAAACAATCTCAAAAATATTTTTATGCAATCCCAAATTAAATTTAATCTCAATATTATTTCTATATATCAAAATTTAATTAATTTTTTCATACACAAAATATCACTAATAAGGTAACTATATAATTGTAATAAAAATGCATTTATCCTTTTTTCATAGCTTTCAACGACTTTCTATCGTTGATTCATCACAAAAATTATAGCGAAACTATAGTATGTTATTTAAAACAATGATTATATTTTTATAGAATTAAGCAGTTTGAGGGGATAATACTAGCAAATTTTACCCTTTACGAGATTGAAAATTAGAGTGCGACTTTCAATTATTCTATATCATTTTATGCTGCACCAAGTGCATTTCAAAACCATTACTTTTTACTCAATTGCTTGTCTTGACATACTTTTTGGTGTATATAATAACACTTAACATTTAACAACGTAATCAAATCCCTAAATGTTATTATCTCCCGTTCGTCCTTAATTTCTGAAGCTTCCAAAGCATAATTTAAAATTTAATATTCCTTCCTAATTCAGCTGTTGGCTTCTCGATTGGTAAGTAATTTATTTAGTATATACTAGTTTTTTCTTCTATTATTCAAATTTTCTCATAATGCTTGGATCATAGAGTCGATAATTTTTCCAGTACTTCTCGTGCAACTTTCAACAACTGAATTTTCTCCGTATTTATTGTCGAAATAATGAAAGTATTTTGTTTACTGTGCTTCAACCTGTAACTATTTATTTATTTTTTTTTTTTTTTTTGACACAGTCAAGCATAATGTGATCACAATTTCTTGATAGTATTTCTTAATTCTACTGGGACATCCTAATTTTTTAACAAATTCGTAAAAATATTTTTTTCTCTTTTTTTTCCCCAGATGCACTTACGTACTATTGTATGAAATTTCATTAATTCAGCATCTGTTTACCCTTTATTTTCTCTGTGAATGTAATTATACTCGATTCTTTGTTATACAAAGTGAATCGATCTTCTCTCCTAAAGATGAAAAAGTTTATTTCTTCTCAAGACAAATTGTTTTCGTTCTTCTTTTGATCTATTAATTAACAACCCTCTAGTGTCTTCGACGGCACATATCAGTTTTTAATACTATGATTACACTCACTTAATTTTTTTCATCTGAAATCAATCAGAAAAAATATTTCGCAAAATAACCTAAACTGTGTATTTTATTAAATGTTACTTTTTTTTGTTCTAACATTCAATAGAGGACTGTTGCACATGCATCGGTTTCATATAATTTGATTTTATTTTTCATCACCTTAAATAAATGACTATTCCTTTAATTATATATGAATTTGTGAAACATATATAATTGACCATAAAATTGATAACTCAATTTTTCACACTCAAAAAATAAAAAGAAAATAACTAGGTAGTCTCTATCTAGTATGTCTAAAAAATAAAAAATAAAAAGAAAATAGGAAATTGAAAGATCTCACAATCTATAAATGATTATCTACTTTGTTCTATCAGCATAGTAGTTAAATATTGTAATTTGTCTTTCTAAAGATGCTAGTATTGAAAACCACTGTATTTATATGCAGCTTCTGCTTCTTGACTGAGATCCTTCAATTCAGGCACGAACTTTTATAACCTAAACTGTGTATTTTTTTTAGCTTTTTCTTTCCTTTTGTGAACACATATAGGAAGGCTTGATCATGATGAAAGCCCAGTCAACCCCTGTACCACTGGCATGGCTACACGTAATTGTAGCATGCACATTCTGGCATTCATGCCAGTGGCACGACGACAGTGCCTGGAGGAAAGTAAACTACTTTTGCAAAGATTGCTTACGTTCAATGTGTCAATCTTGTGCAAATCAACATAAGAACTTTGAAGTCCCGCATAACATCCTTCAGATACGCCGATATTGGTACAATGACGTGGTTTCTGTTGCTAATATTGAAATGCATGTCAATGTCACCGATATTCAGGTATGAGAAATTGTCTTGATTGCTTCTGATAAATTTCACGCCTTTTCTTATAATATTACAGGCTGGTGTTTAATTACTACACGCTTAATAAGTGAACTTGTTTCATTACATGGATTAACAAATTAATTTTTTTATATACTATAAAGCATAATGCAAAAACATTGACAGAGAAGACATAGAAGTGTGTGCCTGACATTCCTTTAGTTGGTATTAATTAGCTCACTACCACAGAAACAGGTTTCCGTAACAGGCCATCTGTGACGTTTTAACAAAAAACGTCATGGATTGGTAGAGGCAGGCGCGGAAAAAAAAACGTCAGACCATTCTGTGACGTTTTTTACAAACAAAAACGTTATAGATTTTTCCTCCAAAAAAAAAAAAATCTGTCAGACAATCTGTGACGTTTTTTAACAAAAAAACGTCATAAAAGCTCGGGCAATCAGTGACGTTTTTTATATAAAACACGTCACAAAGGTCTGTTTTTTTCTATAACGTTTTTTTTTATAAAAAAACGTCATAAAATTTCGCAGATATTTTTCGTTTAAGGGAGTATTTGCACACACACGAACCCCCATTTTCTATTTTATCTCTGAACCGACCCCTTCTCCATTTCATTTTTTTCTCCCTCAATTCTTTCTTCTCTTTACCCATGACCTCCCTAGATCTCTCCGCCGCTCCACCTTTGGCCCCCGAACTCAGCCTCCTCCACCCGACCCCGTCTCCTCGAAAACCTTCGCAGATCCAGTCGCCTCTTTATTTCCTTCCTCGCTTTTCTACAAACCCTAGCACGAAATCAATCCATCATCCCACCCAACTCATCGTCGCTTGTAGATCCGTCAGCGGCGGCGCTGGTGGTCGGGCGTCTCTTCCTGATCCGTCGTCCTCAGCAAAGGTGAAGGTTGAGCACGGCCGAAGGTGGAGAAGTTGGTGACCACGACGAGGTGAGGTGGTGGTTGCTGCGACGAGGCAAAGCGAGGTGGCGGCAGTGAAGAAGCAGGCCGCAAAGGGCCCCACGCTCGACCAGTTCCTCTCCTTAATCTGGGTATAACTTGTTTTCATGCATTTGTTAATAAACGTCACAGATTCATCTTTTATGACGTTTTTTTGGCTAATAAACGTCACAAAAGCTCAACCATCTATGACGTTTTTTCCAATCTGTAACAGGGTCTACTGTAACGTTTGGATAAACGTCATAAATCCATTTTAATGAACGTTACAGAAGGTCAAATGTGGCGTAGTGTAGATCTTTCCTCTCTTCAAATATCCTCCTCTAGTTCCCTCATTGCAATATTGATTCAGATTCAGATATATAAAGGCCACAGGGCAATGTATTTCTATCGTTGAGTATGTTTTATTTTCCTCCTATTGAATCTATAGTAGATTAAGTATGCAGATTTAATAAAAAAAAATGATGATAATTAACTAGATACACCATAAATATCTCAAATGTATATATGTTGAAAGGGCCGTTTCTAACGTATTGTGAAACCTACTATACCGTTTATTTCATAATATTTTGTTTCTTTTCTAGACGAACAATTCAAATAATGAGACGGTGGTTCACTTAAAAACAAAGGGAACACCTAATTCACATTCAGGAGGGAAATCGAAGTTGCAGGATGATAGCATTCCATGTGCTGTATGTTCTTATATAATAAAAAGGCCATATCGATTCTGCTCGGTAGCATGCAAGGTAACTATATTTTATATTTTACTTTGCTCTATGTTATAATTAATTTGTTGAAGTGGACTGTCCACTGAAACCGTTCACTGCTGGCACTGTGTTGAGGGGGAAGGCAGGGGGCTAGCATTACTTTAATTGTAAGCTGTTCATTATTGTTTTTTTTTTTATTTTAATTATAGGAAACATGTACCTATGTGGTACCATACCAATTACCAAGTGTTGAGTGAGTTGTTTAGAAGGTGACAGTATAGGCTGTGGCTTAGTTTGACTCGGTTACAGTGGGGTGATGCATTTTTTCCTGTTAGTAATGGGAAGAGGGGATCCTTTTTGTGTTTTTTTCCAACAAAAAAAAAATGAAAAATAAATAAATAATAAATAATTTTCTGAAAACAACTAAAAAGGAACCTAACAGATTTGTTATTCTTTCTCAGAACCTTAATTATATGTGGTTCCAAATAATTAAATTATCATCAAATGAACGCCCTTCAAATATTAATAAACTCTGGCTGGAGTATGATCAAAATGTAATCTCAAGCAAGCAATGATGGTAGAAAAAATCAAAATAGTACATTTTCTTCAACAAAGCATATTTACACAAAATATGTGTGTAGATTTGAAAAAAAAAATATCTAAGGCTGGTTTATAAATGTTTTACTTGGTGCAAACTTTCTTATTTTTATGTAAAACAATTCACAATCAGAATTTCTTTCTTCCTACTAGATATCATAATTTATATGTACCATTAGGCAGCCAAATATGATCATATATCTCTACTAAAAGTCGTAATTAATGTATGCAGTCCTGAATAAAGAACGTTACCACAAATTATTTGAAATATTACTTTTCTCATGGTGTATATATAGCATATATACCGAACTTATTGCAAATTATTTTTCATAAAGCACTTCTGTTGGGTAGTTAAAATTTACTTCTGTGATCAATAATTCACAATAATATATAAATATAATATATAGTGAAACATCCCGGTTTTTGTTAGTTAAAAGACCTATGCATAACTCTGGTGGACAACTTCCTCATAACAAACAAAAATATGTTTTTAATCGAGTTGTCAATTCCATTGTAGTTGCGACCTCTGGTGGACAACTCTATATAGATTACAAAATATTTCAAAATGTGGTTTCGAATATGTATATAAGAACTACGTACTATATATATGCAGTATGCAGCCGCATATGTTCATTGATATATGAAGTTTAATTTTTATAATTGTTGTGCATTTCATGTATATGGTTTGACAAAAATATGAAACTCTTTTTCATATAATCTGTCACAGGCACTGCATTTATTTTTCATTAAAATGAAGTGGTTATTGGAGTACAAAACTTTATTTCTATTACTTTGTATAGCTCAAGCAATGGCATAATGAAAAGCAAGAATCACCGCCGAGAAATGTGACATCCTGGGTTTCCTCCTTAGTCCCAGTGCGACGTACTGGAGCCTTCAAAATAGTTATCAACAATTCCCTCTGGAAGAGAAAAGGGAAGCGGTCTTCAGCTGCACTGCCTCCATCTCAGCCAGTCAAGAAAATGGCAATGCCTCTGGCTTCAGCATCTCCTTCTGGATCATTCGACAAAATGGCATCGTCTCAGGCTTTGGCTTCTTCTTCTGGATCAGTTGAGTATACAGTATCCTCCCTTGCGCCGGCATCGCCTTCTGTATCAGTTAAGAAAATGGTATCGTCTAAGGATTTTGCATCTCCTTCTGGACAAGTTAAGAGATGTCTGAAACGTGGTGCTGGTTGCTCTAAGAACAATGGCACCCCATGCAGTCCCATTTCTGGTGATGCCAACAAGTAACCATATGTCATGTGTACTATTAATCTTGTGTTGTAATAAATGATTTTAATTAGAGGAAAAAACCTAAGGTTTGCTTCCCCATTCATCCTGACAATTTTCCTCAACAGTTTGTGTAGTTCCTTAAATTCAGTCAGTAGTGAACTCTGAACTTGTATTGTGGTATCAGCTATTGTAGAAACCTTCATGGTACTGCATTAATTAGCTAGTCTTGTCTATATTTGCTTGTTTGATCAGTTCATTTAAGTGTGTAGTGTGTACTGTGTATCTCCTAGCTCCTATATATTAAGGTCCTGTTTGTTATATGAGAAATTATTTTTCAACTGCAGGGTATGATGCAATAAACCTTTATTGCCATTCAAATTTCTAGGTGGATTTAGGTAAAAATCCATAATTTCGGTATGATCTATATCGGGTTCATTATATTTAAGATTGCATATATTGGGCTGTTTTGTTTGATTTATTTTGAATATTAGTAACAGATTTAAGGCCTTTTGCCAATTGTTCTTTTGGACCTTTTGCGCTCTTTTGGGCTTTTAGCATTTCAGCCTCTCCTGTAATAGCCATAATAAGTGATATGTGTTGCGGATATGTGATACGGTAACATGTATCATGTAATGTGCCAAATATTCTACTCTTCCAGGCATCCAGCAATAAAATTTAGCGCCATTGTCAATCAGTTGTATTCACATTTCGATTTATTTTGTTCGAAAATTACTAATTAGACTCAACAACACCAGAAAATATAAAAGGCCTATAAAATCTAACCCAATGAAAAATTCCTCCAATATTACACTACAAGCGGTACAAACTCTTGAAAGAATCCATCAATGCTCATCAGGCATGCAGAAGATAACCGGCTTGGCAGGCTCAGTTATTTCCACAGTTCCCTCGAGCATTTTTGCCACCTTTCCCATCGAAGGCCGTAACTCTGCTCGATCCTGAACACACCATATAGCCGTCTTCACCATCCTCTCCACTGCTTCGTCGTTGGCCCCCTCAATTATTCTAGGATCCACAATCTCCTCCATGTTCCTCTCTAGGTATACCTTCTCAAATGCCCACTTTGGGAAATACCTATAGAGTGAATTTAGAATGATTGTGTGAGACACAAGAGCTGTTCTGCCTATCTAGAATGGTACAGCAAGGATGTAGTGTGGTTGGAGCTCATATATCATTTCAATTATATCTCAACTTAGCTCCGTTCTTAATTAAAACTCAACTAGCAACTAGGTAACAATTAAACCAGTCTAACCTCTGCTTATTGACAGCAGGGTAAATAAATGTCATTCATTATGCGCTGGATGTTGCAGGAAATTTCTTTAAAAAAAAATAAAGAAAGAAAAGCTGCCTGAAATATTACTTACCAATCTTCACTCTCCGTCGACTCCCGTTGAAATTGGTAATTTCTCCGTCCCGAAACAATCTCAAGAAGAACCATTCCGAAGGAATACACATCTGCCTTAGCAGTGATTGGTTCACGATGTATGACCCACTCTGGGGCCATGTAGCCCCTGGTCCCACGTATCTTCGACATGGTCACTTTATCCTTCTTGTTAGTCAACTTCGACAAACCGAAGTCTGAAACCTTGGGGCAAAAGTCGTCTTCTAGAAGGATATTCTCTGGCTTTATGTCACAATGGAGCACCCACTCGAGGCACTCTTCATGTAAATATGCAATTGCTCTGGCAACACCAAGGGCAATGCGGTACCGTGTGTTCCAGTCTAGAAGGGGTCTAGGGGGTTGCAGGAGGGTTGTGTTGGTGTCAGTTTCATCTTCGTTTACGTTGTCATTTAAGTTAGTGTGTGCTGGGAATAGGAACTTGTCAAGGGAGCCATTGGAGACGTACTCATATACGAGCATGCGTTGCTCTTTATCAGCACAGAAGCCCCACATGCGGACCAGGTTTAGGTGGTGCATCCTCGCAATTATTGTTACCTTTAAATGATTAAGAGAATTTTATAAATTAAATGGGAACAAAATAGTGTAATGCTGAACACATGGATATGTATACTAAATTGTAGATTCTGATTGAATTAATTAATGATTAAAGGTAGTCATTTCTGACCTCCATCTTAAAGTAATACTACGAATTATTTGTCAGCATGTATATAACGATTAAGCACATAGGAATAAACGAAATATCTTAATAAGAGAATAAATAAGTCCCATTGGAATACTCTTAATTAAAAATAAACATACCTCAGCCCAGAACTCAGCTTCACCGCCACTGATATTTTTTAGTCGTTTAACCGCTATGGCCCGTCCATCAGGAAGTTTCCCCTTATACACAACCCCGTATCCTCCCTTCCCGACTATATTTGAAAAATCACTTGTTGCTGCTTTGAGCTCTGCATAACTAAATCTCCTGGGCCCACCTGCTGGCAAATACTCCAACCCAAAAGTTCTTGCCATGTCCCTGTACTTGGAATACTTCTTCAAGAATGCCCAAAAGGATAAGACCCCAGCCAACAATTCTAGTGAGAATAGTATGGTTATTATGGCAATATTACGTGCTGTAGTCTTGGCCTCCTTGGGTGGAACTGGTAAGGAGAGACGTACTGGACAAACTGTCTCAATCATTTGTGTCATGCCAGTAAAATTACTTGTATCAGTTTCTGATTCTGACACGCGCATGTAAGTGGCAGTTTCAGTTGCTGGGGACCAATATCCATCCTTTAATGGACTGAAGAGTATGTAGCAATCACGGCCACCAGTAAACATGTAGCTGAAGGCAACACAACTGGAGTTTTTCAAGCATTGTGACTTGCAATCAGCAAAGTTTTTTGGAGATAGGGATTGCATGTAGTTTTGTTCTGAATCACCAAACTTAACAAAATCTAACTGAAGGAATTTGCTTGATGAGCTGGAATAATTTAATTTTAGTATACAATCGGTACCGGTACCAGTGCGCTTGTACCCAGGAGGACAGACACACTGGGAACTGGTAGACCCAACTGGTACGCAGATGGCATTGCGGCCACAAGTTCCACGGATGGTGCAGAGCTCTTGTACAGCTTGCCAGACAACACGCCATTTGCGGGAGGTGGAGTTCAAGCTATAAAGTCGCAGATTACCTGTCAGTTATAAGCAACTGTTAGCTACACGCAGTTTGGTAAAAAAAAATTAAAAAATACAAACAATAATTTTGATGACACTAAATCAGTGCCCAACAGAAAGATAGTGCATGCCACACCATGATCAAGTAGTCCTAAATATGTCACTGGAATTCAGCTTTCAGTAATAAAGTGGGAAATTTAAAATTAAGAAACTATTATTGAACAGGAAGTTGGAGAGAAGAAAAACTCGGAAAAACAAAAAGTGATTACTACTAGTCCAATACAGGTACTTGTGTGTACCATTACCGTACGGGGGCTGGTTCTGAATGGTATGCACCAATAGTACAAACTAATTTTTTTTTCCGTAAAACTAAATAGGCTGATAACAAAAGAAAAATTTTCAGATTAACTAGAGTATTGGATTTAAGTTATGATTTGAATTACCATCTTGATCAAGAGTTAGCCTCCTCAATCGGTCGGTCTTTCCTACATCTGATGCAACCAGCTTGGTAGTATCAGCCAACATCAGTGTACCATCAATTGTCAAATTCAAAATCGCTGCACTGGTAGAAGAATATGTATCGTTGTCTTGAAAAGCCAACGTTGATGCATTCAAAAACTTAAATTCACCCTTCTGCAGAGTAGTACCATTGCTCGGTATAGTCTGGTTTGCAAGGATGGTGTCATTGAGAAAGCTAAAGCTGCTCCATTTGTCGAATTGGAGCTCGCCGCTGTCTTTCAAGATAAGCTGTGAGGAGTTCGAACCAGAGACGGTCCATAGAGTTTGACTGGAGGTGGTGTTGGTGAGAAATAATTCACCTTTAGAAGAGATAGAGAACTGAGTGGAGGAATCAAATGGGGTGTCATTGAAAATTGACCAAACAACGAATTCATCTATAGAGTTTGTAAACCAAACCCCAAAGAAAAAGAAACCAGGCTTTAAGTTGTGCTTTTTAAAGCCTGCGGTGAAGGTTCTGTTTGTCGAGACGAGGTTTGTGTCGTTGTTCGGACCCCACGGTGAGTCGGAGCTGGAAAAGGAGACTATGGAGGCGGCAGAGGCCAGTGAAAGGAGAGAGAGAATTAGAAAGGGAGGGAGAAGCAGAGAGGAAGGAGACATTGTTGGCGTTTGAATGTAGAGTGCTAGTTGGGAACTGAAGAAAATAAAGGGTAGTTTGTGGACTTGTCAAGTTCGTTGAAGTTTCTTTTTTAATTATTTTTAGCAAGAGGTTATTGGAAATGCTTCATGTCTCAAAAAGTTTCAGTTGCTTAATAAATTATGGCATGGACTTGTCATCCCTGTTGATAGTAGTGATATTCAAACTGTACATATTTTTCAAACAACTTCTGTAATTACATTTTTTAATTCACATAACAGAAATAACAGTAATAAAACAATTACGTTTTAGTTATATTTACAGATAACCAATTTACATAATTATTTACAGAAAACTATTTGATTAACTTTAGGTGGAGCGAATTATATATTTTGGTAGGAAACAGTTCAGAAGTATGGAATTTTTGCAATACCTATAAACAGACACATGAAAAAATTATACTTCTTTTTTGAAAAAAAACAAAAGATAATTAAGTCACTAATGCCGTGTCCAAAAATATAAAAAGTCAAAGAAATATTGAATCAGGCAAACTTTGATTGTAGAGGACACGGCTGGGGACTGGAGAGTTGAGACCATTATTTGCTGCCGGGGAAGAGATATATATCATATATAGATGTAATAAACTAATAATTGATCACAAAATGCTGTGTTCAACTCAATAAGGGAAAGAAGACTGAAAGTTTGACCAGCTAGTATCTCCGGTAAGATTATGCACTTATGCAGCTAGTGCTGTCAAACGTGGAGAAAAGGCACGGAACAGCCTGTTCCATTTTATGTTCCGTTTGCCGAAACGATACCATATGCCATTTCGCAAACCGTTTCGTTTTGATAACGAAACAGAATTCTGTGCCATTAACCGTTCCACTTCATACAATACACATGAAACGGTTTGAAATGAGGCTGAAACGGTCAAAACAGTACAATTTGGTATATCGTTTATTGTTTCGTTATTGAAACGAAATCATTCTTGATTTCGTTTTTTGTTCCACTTATTTAAACGGAACGGCACCCACGTGGTGGGTCCGACCGTTGACAGCTCTACTTATGCAGCATTCCGAATTTCCAACCAACTAGTCTACCTCTGTATTTTATGTTCAAGAAGATTGTTAACCTTTATGAATTTCATTAAAAGTAAAAACTGATATAGAGCTTCAATTTGTGGGTTGTGAGTGTCTACGGGACTGTTGAATAGTGAGGAATTTTTTTTTTTTTTTTTTTTTTTTTTGAATCACGTTGAATGGCAAGTTACACTTTGATTGTCTTACATGTTGTTTAATAAAGGAGGCATAGTTCCATCATATATTGGGTTGAAATTCTTCCTAAATAACAATTGACAAGAGCATTTCACACGTCTAAAAAATTATAGTGAAATCATTAGCAGTAAAAAAAAAATATGCATCTTTTAAGAAAGCACAAAACGGACTATAAAAGAACCAAGCAATATATAATTATAAAAAAAAAAGGTGAGATAAACATAGAACAAGTGTTCAGAGAAATAGGCAAATTGCATGATTTTATTTTAAAGAAAGATGGAATCAAAACCTCTTGATTTTTTTTTTCTAAATTAAATTTTAGTAATGAATCTTCTGACCAGGTTTTGAATTTTTTTGCTACCTGCAACCTCCATTGGAGACGTATATATTTTTTTTAACTCTCGACTGCCTATTTCTACTATGAGTTTTATAAATTTACAAAATTGAAGAGAGCCTTGAATTATACATTTGAAGCTCCTGAATTGGGGCATATTAGTAGTGCTAGGATAGTAGCAAAAGTAATATTTTCTTATTATTTTAACAGAGCACAATCCATATCTAGATTTCTGAAACATCCGTTGGGCATGGCTGCAAAACAAACAGTCAAACTGAAATTCATTGGTTTGCATTCTTCCCTGGAGCCCATGCCATGCTATAGTAATAATAATAATAAAAAAAAAATTGGGTCCTTGCCTCAAATAAATAGGGTTGACCAGTAGAAAGCGACGTTCAAAGTCAATTGATAAGTCCGCTACGTTTTCAATTATTGATAGTACCTTGATAGCATGTGCCTCATTTGTTCACTATCTCATCCAAAATCCGAAACCAATTGTTGAAAATCAGACGGCTAGAAACATCATATTACGATAAAAAATTTCATCATCAAACTGTTTACTATTCTATGTAGTTATTTCATATGGACATGGTACAAGTCGATTATCATAATTATTTGTGTCTCGCAAAATAATTTTATTTCATAAATTTTAAAATATTTATTGGACCCTCTCAATATTATGTGTACAATATTGTTTTAAAAATTGATATGTTATGTCTCGATATAATTTTATTTGTTAAATTTTAAAATATTGATTCAAGTTCAACCCTCTCAATCCTGTCTCTGGGCTAGTTTTAAACTTCTCTCATGTGGTCTTAAGGCCCTCTACGAACTTTAGTTGGGCTAAGATTCAACTCATACAAGGCCTTCCATATTAATGGGCTTAATTATTACCCGATCCGATCGGAGATCGTACATATAATGCGAATGAATCCTTTTTAAGTTATTTATTTATTTAAAAAATCAGATAAACAATCCCAGATTCGAGACAATTTCCGACTCCGAAACAAGGTTGACCCGACCCCACCGTGCTTTCTTGGTCCTGTATCTCTCGATCTCTTCAAAGCTAAGAAAAGAACAAATCCTTCAAATTTTCATTTTTGCCACCTAATCCCCCTCCCATCTCTCTCTCTCTCTCTCTCTCTCTCTCTCTCTCTGGATTGATCGATGGCGTTGCAGTGGGTGATTCTGACATGGATTGTGGCAGCGGAGGCAGCAGTGGCGCTTCTCCTGACGCTCCCCTGGCCCCGTCTCATCAAATCTCAGATCGTCTCTCTCACCTCCCTCATTCTTCAGCCCGCTGCTAGCGTTCTCTTCTTCGCTGCCTTCCAGCTCCTCGGTTAGTACTCTCTACTCTCTCTCTTTCCCTTTGTTGAGAACATTTGGATGAATTGATGTAGGGGAGTGGTTGAATTGAGGAGTTTTGTGGTTTTTAGAATGGATAGCCTAGGGATTAGTAATTAGTAACATAAGATGTGATGTCTCCAAATTGGTCAGCGTAAGAGCTGCGTTGTGGTAATTCTATGCTGAATGAAATGAATCTGTACATGGGTTCACTTTTTTTTGTCGTTAGGTGTGTTTAGTGCACATTCCAAATACTATCTTTTAGTTTTTCCTAGAGCAGTATTGAAAATTATGATTCTTCTTTAGTTTTAATTTTGTATGGGAAGAAGCTGCTTAGTTTTAATTCTGTTTCAATTTTCTTCTTTTAGTTTTCTGTATACTAGTATGAAAAATTATTATGGTGGAAAGTAATGTTCTAATTTTCTTCTTTACTGTTAGATTTATACTGGAAGAATGAGCACCGGCTAATGTGCACCTCAGAAATATGCACCTCTGAGGAAAGAACTCGCTTTGAAAAATCAGTATGTGCACTATTATTAGCAGTATTAGCACTAGCAGCAAGAATAATTTATTAACGTTTTTATTTTATCGCACCTTTGAGATTATTCATTTTCGGCAGATTCCTTATTATTCTGCAGAATTTATTTATTTTTATTGCTTTACATATAGCTTTTCTGTGAGCAAACTTTGTTGTATAGGTAGTTCTGATCTACCTCATTAATTGGTACTTTATATCACACCTGCTACTGCACTTAATAATTAATGCACAGAACAAATCATGAGAGTCCCAATAGGCTTTCTGTTATGTCCCTAATGTATCTTTTGACAAAATGTCAATCCTATCTTTCCTCTATTCCCACCTATCTTTGAGTGGCTGGGAAATACGAAGGTTATTTTCATCATTCTTTGAATGGGTTAGGAACTGAGGATATTACAGTGAAGAATGTAACTCTTGTCATATCCTTGGAAAATGCAGAATATTTTTTGGATTTTTAGTCATTTTTGGGCGCTGTGATAAATTAAATTGCATTCTTTTTACATTTGGTATGTTTTTTTTTTATTAATTAACTTTCTTGTGTGCCCACTGTATGCAGATGTTCAAAGCTCAAAGAAATGCAATTCTCTGTGTCTCAGCTTGCTTCCTTTATTGGTATGATTATTTATCTCTATTAACCTGTCTCTTAAACAGAAATTTGCAGAAATATTTTGTTTTCTGATGCTAGTCTTTTTAGCTGATGTAATTATATTAACCAATAATATAAGTGATTTGTTTGATACTCTGAGAATTGGTACAGAATAATTCTGTGTGCTTCTTTCTTTATCTTGTGTTTAATTCTATTTTTCTATATGGATGGTGGGGATGGTCCTTACAAATCATATTAGTCAAGTCCTGGTTCTATTTCGGGGTCACAACTTCTTTAATGGTTGCATATTGCTCAAAGGTTGTGCTTGAAGAAAAGTAATATATTTTATGTTCCCCGTGTAGGTGCATCTCCCGCATTTGCAAATACCACAAGGTTATAAAGGAATTAGAGGAGGCTGAGAAGCGCCTAAAGGACAATTAGATCGGATTGACTGCACAGTTTGCTTAACTGAAGTCAATACATATACTATATTGTAATTTTCAGTTACTTTTGAGTTAGAAGTATTAAATTTCAGGTACATTTCAATGTTAATACTTGTCTTGCCTATGTCCGAGATTTTTGCTTTTATGCCCCAACATTGCTTTGGGTGCTGTTTATCCTTTTGGATATATGAATTTTCATTACGGAAATAATATTTCTACCACAAGAATTTTGTACTTTGCTGATGGAGAATTTATGTCCGAGGTTTGTTCGATTAATATTATGCAAGATTGTTGTGGGAGTATAACAGTAGTGATGTGTACATGTTCTTTGATTAGCAGCCTGTAAAGTTGGTATTTTTAAATTTGTTTCATCTTTCTGGAGTTAATCTTCCATTTAAGGTAATGCAGATCTATGGTATCACTCGATTTGGAACTTCAGTTTGTGTGTATTTTATTCATTTCCATCTGTATATGTACTTTTTTCTGGTAAAAAATTGCTAGTTCTGAAATCACATAAACTGTCAAAACAATTAGGTAAACTGGAATCGAAAGGAGAACTTAATCTGTTTATTTAGTCTCTGAATCTGCAGAGGTCGGTCATTTATTATTGTTTCCTTTTTTATTTTTTTATTTTTTTGAGAAGGGTGTGGGGTTTGTTCGGTGTTGCTTGTTTATTAAGTTAATGCTTCTCTTTTATTTTATTTTTTTTTTTCGGTTTGTTAGTTTATTTATATGCTTGAAGATATTATATTCAGAAACAAAGAAGCTTCGTATAACTTTCATATAAGAAGACAACTAGATAAGTTTTTTTTTTCGGTTTGGTAGTTTATTTATATGCTTGAAGATATTATATTCAGAAACAAAGAAGCTTCGTATAACTTTCATATAAGAAGACAACTAGATAAGCTCGAAAATATCTCATTGAGAAACATAAAAAAGAATAAACGCCCTATTAAATTTAGGACAACATTAATAAACGCACACTGATTTAAATCCTTCGCATCAAATAAACGCCCTATGCAAAAGTTTGCTGTGTAAATAGTGCATATTAAACTTTCTCATAATGTTACTCCCATTGATGTTTTTTGTTTTAAAAAATATCGCAACTATAAAGAAATGAGAAGTTTGCTGTGTAACCAAAGTATAAGGTAAAAACATCACATTGCGGCCATCTTTGATATCAAAAGTAGGTCTCCTACAAGCGACTATAAGAACTACTTGTGTCATTATTACTATTTATAAATGCACCAATGCAAATTCAAAGGTCTAGTTCACAATATGTGTTTTCAACCATATATCATTTGAATTTGATTTGATTGATGTGAATCATCGTATAACTTTTTTTTATCCCTCTGATTGGCGCAAAGTTTCCCATAAGAAAGTTTCACAAAAAATATGAAAAATTAAGGCCGGTCAGAAATAACATTCATATCAACTGATCTGATTTCTGAAGGAATGAAGGTCCGTAGCCTCCAATTTTTCAAAATGCTACTAGATATTGAAACTTTTAACAAAGTACAAGCAATGATTCCGTAGGGCTCTTACTGAGAAAACATGTTATATTTGAAATCTAGAGATAGCTGATGAATCATAGCAAATCACTTAAGAATCTGTATCATGGAACATCTTTCGAGTTAGTGGCCTCAGACCTAAAACTAAGGATATATATTATACATACAACATGCCTCACGAATTACACAACATAAATTAGAACGCAATGTGTTTTCCAGGTAGACATGGCACAAAATAACACGGTAACTCTAAACAAAACAAACACAATGAACAGACCTCTCTATACCCACATTTTCTTGGTGGCCTCCATTCTTTCAAGCAAGCTTGCGATCTCTGTCTGCATTCGCATCTTCATCTTTTGGTAGTCCAGTTGTGAGTTTTCTAGCAGTTTTAGCTCCTCTATCTTCTTCCTACGCCTCTCTTCTGCCTCCTGTCACAACCCAGAATATTAACTTTCAGTACATGCCAAAATTATCAACTTATAGAATCATTCATGTCCAGCCATGCAATTTATCGGAAATATACTAAATATTTTATCTTCCATTATGTAGCTTCAACTAAGCTTTTATTTAACCCAACCTTTATTAACACACACCTGTTTATTTAACCTCGTTCAAGCATACAATTGCTCAATCTGTTCCAATTCAGCAAATAACACTAACCAGTCTAAATATGCTTCATTTAAGCATGAAGGATTCAATTTTCAATTCAATCATTTGCTCAATTCTACTGAGCAGTGAAATTATTATTACGAACCAAATCTGATAATCACATGGCAACATAAACCACCCCCAGTATCCGAAAGAAACTTCTCTCATGCTTATCCACTTTCCATATAAGAAAAAAAAATCAATTTTCAAAAATAGCACCCACTAAACTTTCAATTTATGTCAACCATATGGCAAATCAACTGTCCAAATGTGAACAATTAATTATTAAAAATTTTAAAATGTTAACATCTGCTTAGAAAAAACTCAATGGTGATTTCTTTACTACTGCTTACCATGACTTAATCAGAAATAAATGTCCCCAACTAATCAGAAAAAGTCTCAACCATTAATTTAATTTTTCATGTTGCAATTTCAAAATATTGCACTCTGATCAAAATTTTAATCGCTCATTTACACTACTAAAGTGTCTCAGAAGGCTGTTCTTTTCCCTTTTTGTTTAAATAAAATATTCCTTGGTAAGGATCTTTTGACCGATTGCCAAATAAATTGAATTTCAAAACAGCCAGATATTCAGGTGGATAATTACCTGAAGGCAGAGGCGGGCAATGGCAGCGCCATACTCCTCCTCAAGCTTCTCAGACCGGGCCCGCACAAGCTGTCGGTAGCTCTCGACCTCACGTTTTGCATCGTCAGCCAACCGCTGGAACAGATTTGCCTCCGCCTCTTTGCACTTTACTATCGTCTCAAGGCTCTTCACCTCCTCCTCCTTGGCACTGTTTGACACCGCTGCAGCAAAACGGGTATCCAGAGCTAGTGGGCTTGGTTTTGGGCTAGGATTAGGGTTAATATCTGGGATGGAGGTGGATGGCTTGAAATTAAAGCCTGCTTTCGGTGGTATAACTGGTGTGGATGGTAGGGCTGGGACGGCCATTTCAGCAGCTGCTTGGGCTAATATTGGGGTCGACTTTGATTTGCTTCCTGTGACTGAGAACTCAGTAACTCCATCTGCAATTATTAAAAGTTTATGACAATGTTAAAAACAACACTAGTGACAATGTTAGAAAAACAATTTGAAAGTTAACAAGTTTAGAAGCACAAATGGTTCAGCTAGTGACATGTTCCTTCAGAGCATCACTGTACAACCCTAATATGGTGAAGGGCATGAAACTATTATCAAATTCGATATGCATAGCAACTCTTAGGTTGGTATGATAACCTGTCAACCAGACCAACTCCAAATTTGAATAGCAAACATAAAAAAAAAAAATTCAGCATACTATAAATAAGAACTCTTCTAAAAGGACATTAAATATTCTCCCTATAGGAAGTGCTCAACTCTTAAAAAGTTAGCTGTAACATATATAACAAGAATGAGAACCTCAACAATGAAGCATTAAAAATGAAGACTCACATTTGAAGAACTCGAGCATGCTATTGCATGCAACCTCTGGGGAGACCATCTTTTTACTAAGCAACCCAATAACTTCCTCAGCCTTAGCATGTAGGCCTTTCCCTTCAAAATCCTCACTACTAGCAAAAATCTTTCTAACACAATCTAATTCCTTCAACAACACCTCTGGGCTCCACATCTTGGCACAACAGTTAAAAACCTCCTTTACAAAGCCAAACATCTCCGATGCATGTTCACAGCCAAGGCACTGGAACTGCATCTCAGTGGTTCCAACTGGACCCTTCAGTGAGGGACCAGGTCTAATCAAATTCTTACCCAGTGCACATGATGCATGGCACCAGTGGGAGCACACATCGCACCCAACCCAGCTACATGTGTTATTTGCACAGTCAAATTTCAGGCAAACAGGGCACATGCAGGCACTACAGAAACCTTTTTTAGAGGCGCATATCTTGCATTCACAATCATCAACAGGCAACAATCCCTTGCAAGTCAAATTGCGGCATCTCTTGAGGAGAAACATCTCAGCCAGTTCATTGGGAGGAACCCTGCACTTCCCAGATACGAAACCTGGTAACCCAGTCTTAATTGCTACAAGGATCTCAAGCTGGGTTTTGTGACACTTGGTTAGGGTTTCTAGGTTTAGATCATTCCGCCTGTCCAACTTCCTCTGGAAGCTAGCAAGCTCATCTTTCCTCTCAAGCACTGTAACCAATGCACGACATGCCTCTCTTAACGCCTCAAGGGATTCAATTGGAAGGTCTTGGAGTTTTCCAGCCACAGCGGGCACAGACTCTGAGACAATCTCCCTCAGGACCCTCTCAGGTCGGGCAAGCATCAAGCCCCGCCCACTATCAGAACTCGCAGTCATCCCATTAACCCTGGAAGGACCTGGCACAGGCCCGGCAGCCGGGTGGGGCCGAGCAGGCAGCTCAGAAGGAAAGAAAGAGATACTATTCTCGGTCCCATTGATAGTAGCATTAGGTCCAGAACTGACATGTCCTCTGAGGAAGGTAGGATTACCTGCGCCAGGGTTCGCAAAAACTATGCTATCTCCTATCGGCTTAAACTTGCTGTGCACCGACCCATTAGTGCCCTCACCCGCATGCCAAATTTGCTCATTCTCCCTAGAAAAATCAAAATCAGTCGAGTTGCGGGTCAGGGAGCAACTTGGGTTGTGCGAAAAGGGAACCGAGTAGGAGTAAGACATAGACGGGTTGAAATCATCAGAATTCATGGTGTTCGTGCGCGTATTTATACTGTACGCCCGTTTCGACTGCGCCCCATGACCCGCGCCATTACCTTGAGCCGCCTGATCAGCTGAATTGAGAGAAAGGGACAAATTTAAAGAATCCAACTTGGGTTTTTTCTCCTCTGGCTCCGCCAACTGGACGCCTCCAGCCTCTCGGCGCTTGTTACCCCCAGCAGGTCCCAACTGGAGAAAATCGTGCTCCCGAGGAGGCGACTCGGGCTGCGCCGCGATCTCTTTACCCTTGTTGTTATTGTTCCGAGCGAACAATAGATCGGGGTTAGGGGTATTATTGTCTTTCTCACACAGGTAGCTGAGAGTGAGCTCTTGTGGGGCCGTCGGAGACGATGACGTGGCCACGACGGAGGGCTTCGGAGGGTCGGATCGGGAGGGTTCAGATTTCGGAGGGTCCGATTCAGAAAACATGATTTTTAAGAGGGTTTAAAGGGAAATTATACTTTCGGAGAGGAGAAGAGAGACAGAGAGAGAATCGATCTAGCTCTCAGTCTCTGTTTCTCTTCGTCTGTGTTTCTTTTCTTTTCCGTGGTCGTTTGTTTTGGTTGATCTCCGACGAGAAGTGAGGTAGCGTAGGTTTGGCTGGTACGCCGTGCTTTTGACTAATTTTTACACGGACAAATTTTTGTAAATTTTTAGTTTAGTCCTCGGAAGAAAAACTATTTGAAAGTGGTCCTGAGAGGGCGTCGCATTGAAGGTTCATTAAGCGCTGGTGGGTTTTGACTTCTTCGACGCGGTTTTGTCCTGAGTCCAGACTCCAGCTCCAGACCGGGATATGTAATATACTAATATGTTGCATTTTTTTTCTTTTCCTGTGTAAATCTAGCATTTTTTTTTAAATTTAGTTTCACAATTTTCTTCGATCTCGCCTTTTTTTCCTAATACCCATTCAGACTAGTCGGACATTATTATTTTTTGTTGTTTTTTTTTTTGTTTTTTTGTTCTATCAAAGTTCACTTTACACCCAACGTTTTCTCTAATTTTTTGGTGGTTTTTGTTGAGGTGCAAATTCACTACTTCAAACATTTTTCTACGAAAGTTCAAAAACGGATTTGCCTAAATGACAGTAACTAGGCGCATATCAAAGGTCCTAGAAAATGCGTTACAGAGGAACCACACTTGATTTAGGCCGTGTGCCCGTGTGGCCTACACGAAAATGTAGTGGAAGTCTATGGGACAGGTTATCAGCCAACTACGTGGGACCAACCTTAGCAACATTATTGGATTGTTATTATTATTCAAAAGTTCTTTACCTAAAAAACCGATATACATTTAAAAAATAAATACATAGAGATATTGGAAGTGCTCCACTTTAAATAAAGAATAGAAGAAGCATGCATTATAAAATTAGGAGTCCATCTTGTCATTCGAACCAGATTGGCGCAAATAATTGCCTCTCAGCATGGATCTTTTAGCTAATTTGACAGCAGCTGAGGACAAAACTAATAATGATAAAAAATTGGATTGCTTAGCGTTTCTTCATTCTTTCCCTCCTACATTTGACTAAATTGACAGCTAACTATGTATTATCATTTTCTTTCATGTGTGATAATCGTAATCGCACTATTTATATCTGGTATCTGAGGCAACAAATTTTACCAAACGATTCTGCCCTGGAATCTTCAAATTTTCGTACAAGTTGCAGAATCCCCACTACAACCTGGCATATTACAAATAAAATACCCCTGGGATTTTTTTTGTAACTTCCAAACTGCTATCTACTCTGTACAGAATTTGTTACGAAGCAAAAGAATCCGAAAATAAACTGGCGTCAACGTAACCTTGTTCGAGTATGACACATAAATATCAAAATTCTGCACAAACTTGTACCGACAAGCACCAACCATAGCGCAGACTATCTGCCAAGTATATATTATTCAGCAAGTCAACTTATTGTATATTTGAACAAGCTACTCCAAAGCTAAGAAACAAATTTTGCGAAATTCTTTTTAAGTTACATAGTGGGAGTGAGTTTACACTAATAATAATAATAATACAATGATGGTATAATAGTATTAATTCAAATATTAATTACCACACAAATCCCAAATGAGCTTCAAACAAGTCAAATCATAGGCAACAATTAGCAAAACTTAATATACAGTCATAAAGCCTTACTAAATAAAACAAAAGGTTGCACAATGCCCCTCAAAGTCTGTTAAACTTTATGACCTACTCCCCTCAAGGCTCAAGGTCGATTAAATATGAGGACCTATTCTGTGCAACATTCATTAGATAAGGTCACAAGGCAACACTATATTACTTGATAGAGAGAGTTTACACTTTTACATGAAAATTTTCTTAATGAATCTAATATACAAGCATTATCAATAATACCAATACATATATTTTATGGTTTGATCATAACACTAGAGTATCCGAATCATAATCTCTGAAACAAACCTAATTCCTTTAACTAAACTATCATTAGTACATCAAACACAAGCCTAAAAGGAAAAATAACGAAAAAAAAGAAAGAAAAAACATCGATATTTAGAAATGTCGAGCATTCGATCTAAAATTCCGCTTGCTCCCTTGATTAGAAGTCCATTAGCTGCCGCGATTAATTAAGTTATCCAGTTCTCTAAAAGGCCCTAATTATCTGTTATCTCTTCCACTCAGAGAATCTATAATTAAAATTAACATATAATACATTATCAAATAAAGTTCTTAGAGAACCAGAGACAATCATCTGAGAGAGAATCATATAGATTTTGGTACGCCAGAATTCAAAAACCAATTGATCTGATACAGGTACCCGACCATCAATATGATACCAGTTTTACTGTACCATATTGAGCAAAATTTTAGCCCATGTGCTTCTGGAAATTTTGGTTTAAGGAAGGCTTAAACTACTATTTCTGACACCAGTACATACAACCAGGTTTTATTGTGGCCTGATATCAACAAGTACGCAAAAGATATCAGCATGCAATAAACAAATCTTACCACTTGCTACAGCCCGAAAACGTCGGCATAGAGAACTACGACTCTTGACTACTTTCATTAATTTTCTCCTGCATCCACAAAAAATAAAAATTCAATACTTTGTTTAAGTTCATTAAATTTAGAGAATTATATCTTCCAAGGGCAGAGAAACCTGATGAGTTGGAAGTATTAATGCCATTGTCTGAGTTAAAAGATAATATTTTCAGTTTAAAAAAAAATTTGCAGCTTTTACAGCTAAGATACAAGTATCCAGCCTCTCTCTTATCTACAAATAGTACCCAGATTTCTTGCTATATTAGAAAAAGGCATTGAAACCTAAGACTAATCAGATTAACCACAACTACGCAACTCATATTCCAAAATAAAAATAAATAATGAACAACAAAGAGTAGAGCTCTAAAAATATTTGTGAAATTATGAACATTTCTATGAGCTGAAAAAGACAAGATCAATTATATCTTGTTTTAGTTTAACTGAATATTTGGAGCAAATTTACAGTGATGCTACTTGTTAAGTATCAGACAAATGCGATAACTATAGGGTGCAAATACCAAGGATAATATTATGCTACTGAGCAAAGATCTCATGTCGGATAGACAAAAAACACCAAGGGTGAAAGTGAAAAATTTTCATGTACCTTGAGAGAGGTATTTTCTGAGGTTAATTTATCACACTCCTCTTGAAGCCGTTTCAACTCCTCTTTCAGTGATTCATTCTCCTGCTTTAGGTCAGCTGCACACTTAGCCACTAGCTCCCACTCAGCCTTGACAAAGAAGATGGTTTTAGAGATTACCTCTAGTTGGATTAACAGAGTAAAAAGAATTTCTTGGAATTCTGTCAAATATACTTTTCTCCGGCTAATTTCAGATTTATTTTAGATGAAAAACATGGCATGGAAAAATTTTACAGCTAGTTCACATTGTCTGTAACTGCATAATAATATATTTCAGAGGGGCGTTTGTTGAGGAACAAATATATACCTGCTTTTTCAACCGGGACCTGCGTGCTGATTCACGATTGGACTGTTTCCTTCTTTGCCTCTTCAGTTCTCTTTCATCCTATTTTTGTAAAAATGAAATATAATAAAAATGTTTATATGCATGAAACTATTTACAAATTAGTAACAAATGAACTCCAAGTAAACAAGCATTTCAGACATATTTTTAATACCAGTTTCCAAGCTTATACAAAATCAAGATTATTACATAGTATGTTAAAGCTGAAAGAATGTGCAACTCAAAAAAAAAATACCAAAGCAGCAAACCTAGAACAAAACATAAGCAAGAAAAACTCTGGAAATCCAATATTATAGCAATTATATTAGCAACCAAATTATACCAGCCCTGTCAACTAAACCATTCCAATCAGGTACGAGACCAACACACAAAAATATAGGAAAATGGATTTTACAAATGGTACCTGGGTGTTGGGGTCCACCTGGACCAGATTGCGTCGAGGGGTAGGGGCCTTCACCGTCATGGTTATTGGAGTTGCAGGAGCAGCAGCTGCCGCAGCAGCTGCCCAATAATCGGCTGCTGTGCCGCTAGCAGCTCCAGGAGCAGCATATCCAGCAGGAGGGATTGCCCAGAACGGTGGCATTGCAGGACTGACCACCATCTGTTGCTGTTGCTGTGGTGCTGATGTCGGTGTGGAGCTGTTTGATTTCTTCCTGCCTCTGCCCCCACTTCCACTACATTTCTGGCTTGTCTCTGCAGTATTGAGTAGGTCGTTTCAGCAATCATCACATCAGCTACATTTCATACTTCCATGAATAGTTCTCCAAACAAAACAAAAAATATCTTGTATACATTGCAAAACTAGGATTCAATGTGCTCTTCTAATTCTTAAATTATAAGTGATTCTCCCGTCTCTTTTTTCCCTTGCAAAACTAGAGATCTATAGTAAATTGGCACATCAAGGCATAGTGTTATGTACAGGTGAATATAGTTCAATTACTTATGTTGTAAAGCTATGGAGACTATTTCTTGTTTTGCGTGGCATACAGCACACTTTGCAGGATATTTAATTATATCCTATTACCAAATAATCCTTCAACCACAATTATTTTCCAATATTTGTCCATAATTAGAATAAATTTGTTCATTACTTCAATCTAGAATCTTGTCATTCCATTATTTGATAGATTATGTCAGAAGGTCAAGAGAAAATATTGCATCGACACAGTAGGTTTAAATTTATTTTGGAGAAGGCACAATATGAAAGAGTAACAAGCAGCCTTGATAATTTGTTTATTCTAAATCATGGCTTACCTCTAAGAATTGTATTTCTGAAATTTGAACGAGAAGACTAACTTATTAAATGCAATTGGCATGTGGAACCAAAAATTTATTAAATGCACGGGTACAACATTCAATATTTCTTTTTCAAACCAAGAAAATATTAATAATTAACTCGAACGATAAAAACAGCAAATTTTAAATATTCAGGAGGTAAATATCGTCGAATCACGTAACACTTAATACCATTTGAAATATATTCTCATATACCGATATTTATGTTTGCGATGCTTTGTTGAATTGAAAATTTGAAACATACCTTTCCCCGAGCTCAAAGCCTGCAAAAAAGTGAATGCTTCAAGTTAGCTTAAGACCAATACTAAAACTAGGAACTTACGAAAATCATAAATCATCCTTCAATTGCAAAAGGAGTTAGGAATTAGCCTTTGAAAGCTTCAGTTTCTTCAGCTCAAGTAGTATAATTGACTACGAAATATTGACAACATCAATGTTTTTTTTTTAAATAAATAAACAATTAAATGGTTCATGTTTATTTGTAGTATTTGGAATAACAACAGATAAACATTAAATCCAATTATTGTATGCATAAAAATTATGCAAAGTAGGTTCTTTAGTGCATTATGAAACGAACTTTTCGGATATGTGAATTTACAATCATCATGTTACTAACTGCACAAAAGAAAATTTACCTTCTTAGTACTCGAGCTGCTTCCTTCTGACGAATCATCACTTTCGCTATCACCGCTATATGTTATAAGCAATTCAGAAAAAAAAAATTATGCTTCCGAGCAAAAAAAATAGATTAGTCTTTGAGCTAAGTACATATTAAAAAGGTGTACCGAGATTAATGGCATGAAAATACAAGATAAACGAAGCAGGTCATTGCTTAATTTAGCATAGTTTTCAGGAACTTGACATTTAGCTCTTATTAACGATTGTGTTTCATATACAATACTGACACCCAACAAGATTAAAATTAAAAGACCAGCGAATTACTCTACAGGTTTGCAGGCTGAACAAGCCATGATATGGAAAAGAATAATAGACAAATATAAACATTACACCTTTGGGAAGATGTGCCATTGGAAGAGGATTCTGACTTCTTCTTTCCCTTCGATTTCTTCTCAGATTTACTTTTATTTGACTTTTCCTGCTAAAACAAAAAAAGCTATTTTTAGTACTATTCACATTAATACAGAAAATAAACAATAATAGGAGACATTCCTTCAGATCCTATTTCCCTCCCTCCACCCTCCCACCCTTAAAAGAGAAATATTAAAAGCTGCTCACTGAAGCTTCCATAGTGCCATTTGCAGACTGCATAGGATAAGGACTATACTGCACAGAGCCCTGATTAAAAGGAAAACAAAAAGAGAGCTTTAAGGAAACTATGTGTAACAGGAATTACATTTCATTAAGCCTCTATTACCACATAATTTCACGTAAACACTAGCAAGACTAAATATTTTGCAGTCTAAAAAATGGAAGCCTCGCGGACATCATTCCTCTCCTAGTTTCTTCTAAAATTCCAAATTATGTCTCTTTTTATCCTCATTTGTAGAGAAAAACAGTAAGGAAGCATTTTTGGAAATCTTTTAAATTAAAAGAGAGAGCCAAGCTACAAATTTTCACATTTCTCTAGATATATAATATTAGCACTTCCCTTTGTTGCAATGTTATAATTGATCGTATAGGTTTGAACAGGAATGCCAAAATGAGGAAATCTAGACAAGCGTGAATGGGAGTATGACATCACCCTTTGTACAACAATATACAGGCAAGTGAAATTAAACAACAAAATATATAATGCACCCTGACAACATAAGAAACACCACTCATGACAATAAAAAATATCACATATTAACTCCCCCAATTTCTTCAGAAGTACCAAAATCATCCAAGTTTTCTTCCACATTTTTGTAAAGAATCAAAAAAATCAGGAAGGAGTCAGTGCACATGACTTGCAGAGAACCGAAGAAAAGCATAGAGAATATTTTGTGCTTTGTAGCAGTATGCATAAGACTTCTCAACTCACAGGATTTACATGAGAGTTTCTTATGATGCAGTGGTACGCGTTGGACTTTTTAAAAGACAGAAAAAGACATACCGGCTGAACAGATGGATATGGGTATACACCGCCATGTGGATACATCACATATGGGGTTCCATAAGGAGACATCTAATAAACACAGAAAACAAAACAAAAATTAACAAGTAACCTTATAAAATTTAAACAAAATGTTCAAGCGTCAATCAATACCTGTGGACCCCACATATAAGGAGGGTGGCCCTGAGGACTGGATGCAACCTGAGGAGGGAAGCCCGGTGCAGTCACATTTGTACCAGCAGCAGGATTGTAATATGTCTATTGTACATTCCAAAAGGTCATACATACAATAATGAAAGAGTATTCTGCAAGTATGTACCCACAATTTCTCGCTGGCTGGATCATTTGCAACCAAAACCCAACCAAGACTAGATTAAGAAACCTAACTGAGTAGTTGTCACCATTTTCCACATTTTAATACAATTATATCGTTTATAACAACTTGAAAAATGCTGCAAACTGCAGGGCACCATAACAAAATATTGACTGGGATTCAGATTATAGTTTTGAGTTTAGAGAAAAGAAAGGGTCATAATACTAGCTCACGTATGAGATAAAATTGGAGTCTTAAGACGATAAGTTCAATTGGGAATTTGTCTCAAACAGCATGACATATGGGGCATGTATACAAATGAGGTAAATTTGGTTACCATTTACATTACCCTCCATAACAATGGCATATCTTTAATATACCAAAACACTACTCAAAATAAGCAGTCCGCCTCAAATGTCTTCAGAGTATGTTTAAATAATTCAACATGTAAATATGAAAATTTTTTTAAACCTGGTATGAGGCCCAGTCGGGGTAAGTTAGAGCAGGGATAGCAGCTGATTGGCTCTGATTGATTAAGTGTACAATTAAATATTAGGCAGGAGAAACATGATCTAAAGAAACTTCACATGTGCACCTTAAAGAACATCATATAACATAGAATGGTGTTTCATAGCCCCAGAAATTACAATTCTTGCTTAACACTCACTTTTTCAGGGTAGACAGTGAGATTATAACAATAACTTGACCAATTGAAGCAAATGAGCAAATACAAGAATAAATATGACATAATTCCGGAGAGTATGCATAAAAAATTTGCTGTTTTTGTGGGGTAGTTAACATATATTCAAAAAATTTCAGAGTACAGCATGTTTCTAATGGTTGACAAGATTCAGATTTTCAGAATATTTAGCCACCTCAAATTTGAGGGAATAAGGAATAAGGAATTTGGGCTTATTCATTCTTGTTTTTGTTAGAATATGAATAAGCACCCGAATAAGCCCAAATTCCTTATTCATGTGTTGTTTGGTTTCACGTGAATAGAGCTTATTCCTTATTCACCTTATTCAAACGCAAACCAAACACACCCTTTATTTCCATAAATCTGTAAACAGTAATTTATTTATTCTTACACGTTGCTCCAGAAACCAGGGTAAAAAGGAAAGGAAGGGAATGAGAGAGAGAGGTGAGTAAAAGAATTTTCCTCCCAAATTTTGGGGTTACAAGGATGGCAAAATTTCTATAGAGAGTTGGCCTCCTATCTCCCCTTCTCCCCTTCATTTCCCTTAAGATGAGTTTAGAGAAAGCTAATAACATTGAGCAGGTTTGGTCACTTATCCCTCCCTTCCTCTCCCTCCATTAACCCCGTCAGTAGCAAGGCCTTGGCAGTATTTTGGATGTTTACAAGTTTACTAGAGGCATATGAGATCACTGTCTATCGTTTCTGAAGAAAACAAGATATTGAATTTGAAATGAATTGCACAAACGTTCCAACCAACATAAAATACTGCTAGTATGGTATTGTCATCACAAGGAACCGATATTTGCAGTAAATTGATAATTTAACTGAAACAAAGCCACAGATGGCAATCCTTGTATGTATGATAGTGGATATGGGTCTAATTTTCATGTGTCTGTGCATGATGACAATACCTGAGTGGAAGAGGATTTAGGGTCTTTCGAGGGAGACTCAGCGTTATCTTTATTTGTCTGTTTCCCTCTTTTCTGCCTGGTTTGCACCATTCGTGCCGGGTTCCTGTAACATAAGTAAAAATAAGTGACAAACCAAAAGTTCCGTCCGATGGTTTAAACATTGAAGAATTAGTACAACATTTAAGAGCGTATTAGCTAATCTTACCATAGTAACTAATCTAATATATGTCAGATGTCATTTAGCAAACCAAAGTATAGAAAATTAGTGAAAACTTAAGTAAACTATAGGAATGGTCACTATCCTGATGGTAGTAACACAAGACATTGTGGAACCCTCTTCTCAGTTTTTTTACCTCCATTAGACTGCTAGGATAGTTAACTATTGCTATCATTGGATTAAAGTCACCAAGCACGCCTTAATTGCAAAAGGGTACTTCAGTTTTCCTAAACAGCATTTCATTCCTAAACTTCATTGGAACTTTAGAAGTACTACTTAATTACTCTTTACAATTAAAATCCAAATTATAAAAATAAAAGTACTACATTCTTAGTAACTACGATCAACTATATCACTGGCAATTGCATCAGCTAGCTTCTAAAGAGACCTCTACATTAGCAATTAGTCATTTTGGCACAAAATATCACACCGGTAGCTTCAGGAATTGAATGACAGCCATAACCAGTTTAAATAAATCACATTTGAAACAGAACTCAAAACCAACATAACAAGCATTGCTGCTCCTAGGGTTTCAGAAAAATTAGACAAAAATCATAAACTTGCAGAAAACAAAAAGGAGAAAAATATGGCCATATTCACTAAAATTGCGGTTTATGCTTTTAACCAAGGAATCAAAAGAGAGATATATACCAGTAATTCAGACAAAATCGACAAAAGAATTGACCAAAGGTTCCCCCAAGCTGGATCGATAGAGTAACAACCGGATCGACAGAGCACGACTCGAGCTCCTGCGCGCGCGCCTCCAAATGTCAAAACAAGAAGGAGATCACCTGAAATCAATGGCGATTGAGCTTGATTTCCGAGACAGGATCCGAATCCGAATTGGCAACAATCTCCAAAGCGCAAACCCAAATGCAAACGCAAGCGAACGGAAGAGGAGAAGAGATTAAAGAGGTTAACAAAAGATTTGGTGTTAAATTAAAAAGTTACATGTGCAAATAATTAATCGGAGCTTTCCTTGTTTTTATCTCTCTCTTTCTCGGAGAAATTATTTATTTCTTAGGCAAAATTTGTAAATACACGTCATACGGAAACTACCTACCGCCGACAGGTGGGACCTAGCAATTGCACGTGGAGCGTTGTGGCGGAATTGAGGTGTATGTATGGACAATGATATATTGTGCTTAGGAATTATTGCCTCTAAATATTTTCTAATTAATTTTTGCCAAATTTTCTATAAAAAAATAAATTAGTGTGCGTAAATAAATTCTATCTATATTGATATAATAGATAAGTGTATATTAATGAGTTCGAGATTTGAATTCTCACAATAAAGATATATAGTTGCATGATAATTCTTAAAATTGATTTGATTGTTCAATCACATGGTAGTTATCAATAATTATATCTTAATTGAAATTAAATAAATATAATTTTGCATCAATAACGTAAATAAATATATATTAATTTAAAAAAAAATAAATGTGTGTCACAAAATGTATGAAAAACTTAAAAAAAAATAATATTTAATAAATGAGTTTATAGAGATAATTATATGAGATTTATATTGACTACTCCGTTGGAGTTGCCAATCATATGCGCTTGTGTTCTAGGTTGTAGCGAAGTTACAAAAGTGACGAGGAAAAGAATTTTTTTTTTTTTTTTCGAAGGTTTGACAGCGGACGAGGAAAAGAATTGAAAGCTCCATCTCTCCATTACTTGTATACACCAGAGAGAAAGACCATATGGCCACGTCACCGCCGCAGAAAGTATTGACACGTTAGCTAGAACCATTATCTAGTGAGCGTTTATTTAATTAGATTATTACTATGCTATTTGTAACTTGTAAGGAGCTTTTGAAAGTTGAAACCACTGATCTTACATTCTAAATTTTAAACACAAAAATTATTTTAATTATGTATAAGTAACAAAAAAACATTGATACCGAACAAATTATATCTTAAATATGTTCCTGTCAATTAGAACTTTGGAACCGGTTACAGGCTAAAATATTTCAATTCTTTACGTATCTGAAAACAATGAATTAAAGCCAAAAAAATGTCATCGTTCATGAGTGACATATATCGCTTCTTTATATGGTATAGTATAATATAATACTAGTTAAATCTCGCGCGTTGCGCGATTCATTCCTATTCGAATTGTACATTATGAAAGTTACGTGAGCATATGAAATGCTTTATCAAATAAACAATATAACTAAAACGATAACATGAATTGAAACTTTGAGAAACAAAAAACTGAACTGCAGGACTTGCTATACATAGCACCCAAGTACTGATGCTTCTTTTAAGGCCCGATGTTATACAGTTTGCCGATTTAGAAGAGCATAGTCAACCTGTTTGAGTTTGCATACATGTCAATAGAGTAATATCATTTGTAAAATAAACTAAAAAAATCTGATATTTTTTAACTCCAGACTAAAGCTAACAAACTGAAATAGTATATTATACCTTAGCCTATGGAACCCTGTATATTATACCTTAGCTTATGGAAAAAATCTGTTACAAAAAAATATGGCAAGTCAAATATTATACCTTAGCTCATGGAACCCCTGCATATGGCCACTTAAATTAAAACAGTAAGGCATTTGTTCACCATCTCTTCCACCTGAGTTTTATTATCAGCAAAAAATAAGGCACATCCAGACTATACAAACATTATTTCAAATTACATATGTAAATAGTATTTGAAAATTAATATTTTCCTATGCAAATCACCAATGGTTCAATCATGCCATCATCTTCATCATAATAAGCCCAGGCTTAGAGCTGAGCATTGATGTGATGGCAAGCAATATATATAATCCATATTCAAAAAGAAAAAGGAAAAATGAACTAAACTACAAACTACAACCTGGCTTGAAAGTTAAACAAAAGTTTGTCTAACCAATTGAGGGGGTGAACCTTTCAAACTAACTATAGTGAACAGGGAATTAAAAAAAATATAAACAATCTTTCAAAAATGCCCTCAGCTGTCATTAACTGGATAATTCAACATAGAAGTTTAGAATGAAGATAAGCTACTTATTATAAGAGTAACATGAACTCTTAAAAAACTTAGGCGACTGACCTAAAAAACAAAGAGAGGCAGACATACACTTGTGTTCTTTATCTCGATAACCAGATTCCTAAATGTTATTTTTTTGGTCATCTTTCAATCCATACAAATACGAAGAAAAATAAAATGATCAGGAAAAGATCAATAATAAGAGTGAAAATCACCATATATTGAACAAATTCAACTATATATGGAAGCTCTCCTTTAGGGAAAAATCTCAAACTTACAACATACTCAAAACCTTCTCTCCATGTTTGCTCTTCTCTATTGTCACTGCAAATTCTGCTGATTATGACCCATCTCCTTGCAAAGCTTTGGCGTCTCTTGACTGGAATCAAATGAAATAGAAGCAAATTATGTTCATTATGTAAAAAAAAAGAAAATGAAGAAAATAAAACAAAATAGAAATATTGCATAACTCAGTGAAATGACTAAGAGGCACAGGTCATAATCATTACAATTGTTGCCTATCATACAAATGTCTCTCAACAAATTCATTTTTAATAAAGTAATAAATTGTAGATGTAAAATTGCTTAAGGAAATAACTTATTTTGTAAAATTTTTGTAGATATTATATAAATGCAGATTTTTTTTAAAGAGAGGTGCAAGACCAGTATGTTATGTCTGACATTCGTTTACCATTTTATCTGGTAGCCACTCAGGTGCCTGAACAGGGACAATGAAGGTAAGTAAAGTCAGAAATAAACCAGACAATGTTTTAAACATATGTAGAACCCAACATATCCTGTGATACTTGACTTTACTTATTTTGCGTGTTAAACAGAAAGTTTCGTGAACACTGAAATCCGACATGGACCAAGCAAAAAGTACACAACTTCATTTTCTTAAATATATGCAGGACCAAATATGTTCTGCCCTACATTATTATATTACTTTATGTGGTAAGTAAAGCAAATATATATATTTTGTAAAAATGCCCACACTCAGCATATCATATCTTGCTTATTTTGACTGGTTTGTCTGTGAAACAGTGAGTTCCCTGAACACTGAAAACTTGAAATATGTGTAAAAAAAATTATTGCGGGATCTGATCCAAGCAAATTCATGCCATCTCCATCAAAAGGCTTTTAGGAGTTACGCATGTCACATTCTATGAAACATATTCGGCCTCCGAAAATAATTTGATACTACTAACATTACAAAGAGGAATAAAATTCCAATTAGGTGCACACTTGAACACGTTGCTCCATGACCATTCTCCTACAAAATAAAACCAAAAAGAAAATCAATTGCCAATGGCACATAGAAGAGGCAGAAACAAAAAGAAAAAGGAGAAAAAAAAATGGAGGCGGCACGATGTTTGGCGCATACTGGTTTGGTTATCTTTTAATTTGGTAACAATTATAATGATTTTTTAATAAAATTAGTGTGCACATAGGAAGGCACACGGCCGATAACCAAACAAAAACAATCAGTATGAAAATGGCTAAAAACATTGGATAAACACATGAGAACAACCATGGTATTGCTAACCTTCCTAGCAATGTTGTTTAGAGAACAACTATTCATTTTTTTTTCCAAAGGTGCCAGATATGAAAAGCGGCCAGAAAAATAACATTTTTCAAATATATGAAAATCAGGAAATGCACAACACTTACAGGTAATTTTATTCATCAGTTGATGCACATAAATTACAACACAAATGGTATCAGATTTTCATTGATGGTTCTTCTCATAAACATGTGATTTTTTTCACTTGCATAAACTGAAAATGAAAAGCAACAAAATTATTTTTGACATGAACCCTCAGCTGTTAATATGCCCAAACATTGAGGGAATTCGAAGGATTTAAATGCAGTATGCTAAATCAATATAAATTGCAAAGCAGGTGAATGGTGCTTACTTGGGAATGTGATTCCATTCTAAATCTTCTTACTGGCATGGCATCATGACGGCATAAAAGCAATAACAAAAATAAATATAAAGTAGCAAAGCCACAAAAAAAGAAAGCAAGAAATCAGAAGAAAAATACAGTAGAATGAACTTGACATCTCATCGCTTAATGTCCTGTTATCTGCCCCTTATAAGTCAAATAACTCAACTACATAATTCATTAACAATGAGGCAGTAAGGAAACAATTAAAAAAATTTGATTTATTCCGAAAGCAAAATTTTGTTATATTTTGAGATTTTTTTATCCAATTTTACAGCCTCATAAAATAGTCAGAAATAAGGAACTAACATTGTGGAAATGAAAATTCTGAACTAAAAAGGTGAAAATCAGCAAACCTTTCAGGAACATATAGATCGGCTGGACTCAAAAATAAGTGGCTTTTTCCTTGCGTCGTTGCCTGTCAAGAAGGAAAATAGCGAGCTCAAAGTAAATTTCAGGAAAAAAGATTCTTCATGTATTACCAGATAGAGAAGGCAACACTAAAAAAATGAAAAATAAAATGGTAAAAAGGCAGTTTTTTGGGTCATTTTGGACTGAACTGGGGTCTGGTTCGTGGTCGAACTGGTTGAGCCAGCCCAATTGGTCCAGTTTTCAAAACACTGACAACAGTTATGTGCTTGTGGCACTAAGAAATCACACTATGCAATAGATACAATGAAAGAAAGTTAATGCTGGTGTTGCAACAGCAAGATGCTTTGCTGTTTAGGTTCTATGCCATTGTCTATTAGGACTTGTCAATAAAGTAATCTGTGCTTTCCAGCTCTTGCCAGAAATGCTATATCTATCATACTTCTGCATTTCTTATCAATTTATAATTTAGTCATCAGATTTGAGCTTCTATGTGTCTTTCATTAGAAGACTATTTACCAACATAAGTGATATACCATTTTATCTCTACTTTACTTTTCAATGCTACCATATATACTAAGATGAAGGGTATAATATTGTTGGTACAAATTTACATTTTTTGCTGCAGGTTGGGGTCCGAAAATTTCTGTTCGATGTGGTTTCTCACACTTGGACTGATATTTCTTTTCTAATAAAGTCTACCATTGCAAGCCGAAGCCCATTGCCTAGAAAACTTTTGGTCAAACTGTCACAGCATCTTGTTCTACTTTTGCTCGTCTCCTCGTGCCCTTTCCTGGCAATATAATATCAAGTTCTGTAACTCTGAAAAATAAAATCAAATGAAACTAAATCAAACCTGAACTGTGGCATGAAATTCCTATCTCTCAAAACCAATTGCGATGAGCAGCCCCAAAAACCTTTAGATCTCATCCTATGAAAACTGCAAAAGAGGCAAGATAAAATTGGAAGTTTAGTGGCCGACTAACCCCTTTCACATTTCTTTTTCTTGTAAACACCCAAATCGAACAACATCATTACCTAAAAAAATCGGAGGTCATCTAGAAGAGGAAAAGGACGATGAGAACAGTTGCCGGAAGCCTCTGAATTTCGACGACGAAGAGCACCAGCGGAGACTCTGAGGAAGAGCCGGAGAGGAGCTGATCTTTCGTCCCTATTTTCCTTCAATTTTGGTACAATTTCGCTTACAATTCCCTCAGCGGAGAGACCAGAGAAAGAATGAGAGGGGGAGAATATGCGAAAGGATATGCTGATCCAACGGACGGATATACTGATCGTAAATCAACGGCTCAGATCTGTTACTGTACTAACTACAGTAACAGAGAGCTCTCACGTGCAAGTCACGACGCAGCAAATTTATATAGTTATAATAATGTGCAGTTCATTTAGATTGAAATCGAGAATTTTAAAAAATAAATAAATAACTTAGATAATCGGTGATCTTTTTTTTTATATACCTATGGCAAAAAAAAAAAAAAAAAATTATACATTTCTTCAGAGAGATGCGAGGACGCCATTCCATCATGGACATGAGGTGCATATGCAGCATGCGATTTGTTAATTTGAATCACGCATATCACGCTAATAGGCTCTAATTCTAATATATGCACTTTAAAAAATAAAAAAATGTTCGAACGAAAGAAGTAAGAAGAAGTTTGTGGTGTGAAGTGTTACACTAGATCCGCCACACTGAGAGGAAACTGAGGTCCCACCGGGCATGTCAGAAACATGTCTTGCACTTTTTCGCGGCCGCCCTCTGCTTGCTTTTGTTGGGAAATAAAAGGAAAAGCAAACCAAAAGGGAATCCGTCCTCTGCGGATTGAGGGGGAAAAAGAATGTGGATCAGTCTCCCCTCGCGAGCCTCAAGACTGTGATGCGACCATTCCTCCGAAAAGGGATGACGGTACGGTCTCGAGTCCTCACGAGGATTTTTGTTTGTGGTGTTCGCCCTCATTTCCAGTAGGCGCAAGCCCCTACTATTAATTACCTATGACATGGTCAAGAGAACCTCTAGATCTTGCAAAAATTGGTGGATTGTGTGTCTTAGGCTAGGGAATACGATTGGTATTACCACTGTGACTGAGATATTTCATTTTCGTGATTTTTTTGTTATTTTGGGGTTTATTATTGTTACTACTACTAATACATATTTTTTTTGTCGGTAGACTTAGTAGCAGGACAACTGGTTTCATGTTTTTTTATTGGCATGCTCCTTGGACTTGAATGCACTTTGATTTGAAGAGGTTTCGGCCAATGACTGTTTGAGAATTTCCTTATGTCGAAATCTTCGATTGCTGGATTTTGTCTCGTTTCCCGAGTTCAGATATGAAGAATTTTGAGTTGAAGTCTTGGACTTTCCCATTTTTTTGGTCCGTTGGTGAAAGGAGAAATTTCTTGGCTTCTTGAATGTCGAGCTCTTGGGTTGAAGTAGGATTGGAATGATGAGCTCTTGGAGTTAAAAATCTTCAGGAAGAAGTTGGTTTTAACCCATCAAAGTCTGAGTTGCTCCGATTTGGAATTCATGGCTTAGATCCATGGTTGTTGAGATTCCTAGTGTAGGATTTTCAAGGCTTTTCAGTTAATAAAAGAAGATGACTCGCTTGGATTGCTTGGATAAGTAGAGGTGACTTCCTAACACTCCATCGGCCGCTGATCATATTAGGTCATCGTAGACTTGATATCAGGCCTCGGGCATGAGATGCCAAGTAGCATTGAGGTATCATATGTTTCTTGAGATGGGGTTGAATCAATTCTAATCTTATCAGAATAAACCTTGGATTTTCCGAAAGAGGGGTTCAACATTGCAGCTAATTACTTCTTATGACCTGATTGAATGTCAATCATAAGGGTTTTGTTATGATTTTCCAGTTTTGGTCTTCGTCAGACTGCTTCGGGCTTGTCGATTTTAGATTCTTCTCCTTTGCTGATTCTTGTTGGGCTTCATGACTTCAACAGTGTTCGGGATCCATTTCAAATGTTGATCATTCACCAAAAAATTTTTATCTTTAGCAAGGGTTTGGATTTTTGTAACATTCTGGATAAGATTGCAAGGTTTCGGCTGTTCTTTGATTGATTTCTTGGCCAGGGTATATGGCGGATTGGGTTCTTCATATTTTTGGGAGTTCATAGAAATTTTTTTCATATTTTTCTGAGTTTCCTATGATTTTTGGTGCATTTTTGAAGTCCCTTGCTGATTTGACAATTTCTGGTTGGCCGAAAATTCAGTCTTGGGCTTCAAAAATATTTAAAATTGTTTTTCTTGCTAGTTTGGAGGTGGTTTTGGCATGAAAATATTCCTTACATTTTTCTGGATAAATTTTCCTTGCATTTTTCTGAGGTTCATTTGATTTTTGGTGAATTTTTGAACGTTTCTGGACTTTTAGATAATTTCAGAATCAGACATGGCAGTCCCTGATTGGCCAGGAATTAGATTTGAGGCTTTTGTATCATCTGAATGGGTTTGGCTTGGAGTTTGATTGAGTTTTTGGCATGGAAATATTCCTCATAATTTTCAGGATTTATAGAAATTAGTTTCATATTTTTCTGAGTTTCGGTTTAATTTCTATAAATTTCCAAAAGTTTCCCAACAATCTAATTGGTCCAAATAATCAACGTTGACACGTGGCACCTCCTGATTGATCCAAATAATCCCCTGAAAATCCAGCGACTTTTGAATATGAATGCCACGTGGCGGACTTTGATTGGTTCCGGGAGTTGTCAGCAAACCGCCACACGAAGATGTCACAAAAGATAATGGATTTTGGGACTGTTTTCGCCGAATGAGTTACGCTTTTGCGTGGATCTGGTGCAGTGTGAGCCAATACGCCTCTGGATTTAGGATGACTACGATTCTCGTGTGCCATTTTCACGCAAAATCCAGACATGAGAGGAGAGTCGACAGCTATCTCCTCTCTTCTTCTTCGACAGTGAGAGAGGGGAGTGAGTGAATTACGACGATTGAGCAGCCGTGGGTGCCATGGATGGGTCTTTGAGCATCGTGGCACTCTCCTGATGCCAGGGGACCCATTTGTCGGCGGCTGAGGTGCTCAATTCGTGCCAATTCGTTCTCTCTTCTCTGGCTAGGGTTTCAAGCTTCTCCGATGGCGATAAGGCTTTTTGAGGTTGAATTGATCAATGAAAGGGATAGGCAACATCGTATAGAGGTCATGAAGCTCAGTGAACAGTCAATTTGGTGAGTGGTTGGCTATAACATGGTACACCATCTCGACAGAAATCGATCATGGTGATGAGGTGAGTAAATTCCAACTTTAGCTTCTCTTTTTTTATGAGTGTATAATTGGGGTATAAGGGGGTGGAAGGGTATTTTTAGGACAGAGACCAAGCTTGTAATGGGAACGTAATCGAATCACCAACTCAGGCCTTGGTAATTTCATCTAATAGTTGGGCATCGATGGATAGGGGAACCGCATCCTCAGCAGCGGAAACAAAATGCAGCTAGCAGCGGACCGTTTTATGTCCGTTGGATGCATTTGACTGGAATGAACGGTTGGATGGCTAAGAGGTCATTTTGTCCTCCGAAAAAGAAAAAAAACCCAACTCTGTCTCCTTCGAAAGAAGAAATCCCATCTCCTTCGCGTGTCTGATCGAGCAAGAAAATAAAAAAGAAAGCGAGAGAGAGTGAAATCGATTAGCGACCGATTAGCGAATCCCCTCCCTCCTCTCTCAAGCTCTCTCACTCTGCTCTCGACCTCACCATCTCCCCTTCTCCTTCACTCGAGCACCATTGGCGACCTCAAGAAGCTCGTGGCCGACACCTAACCCTCACCATCTCTCTCTCTCATTCTCGTCCACTTGGAGAATCTGAGACGATCTGATCTCACCTCAGTAAGCCTAATCTCCGCCTACCCTCCGCCCGTGAAGGTGCTGATTTTGTCGGAGGCCGTGAAGGCGACGATGTTGATTAATTGTTGTAATTAGTCATTGCAACTCAAAATAAAATTGTTGTAATCCTCAGTAGGCTGGATGTGAAGATTTATGAATTCACCTCCCATCTTATTTTAGCATTCTTCCTCTTCTTTGGTGTGCTAACTATGTTTGGCTGATATGGTGTATAGAGTTGAACCTTTGAAGAGATTACATGAACATGAAATATTGGTTTTCATACGTGCGGCCATGCTATGTACTTGGCCTCAGTGCTTATAAGATCTGCTGCAATTTCGTAAGGGTATCAAATTCATTTTCATGGACTGAAATCAGAATGATTAACTTGCAATTTAACTGGTATACTCTTACAATTTGCAAACTATTAGTATGCAACATTAAGCGTCTAACCATCCAATTTTTGCTTTTAGCAAACTCTACTAAATTGGCAAACATGACATTATTTAAAATCGACTACTGGAATCACCAAGTCAGATAGCTTGTATCATTCAAAATTGTCGCTATAATAAAGCAATTATTTTAAAACATGACATCCACATTTGGTTCTCACTAGATTAAGGAGTTAATTATTCATACAAACAGAATTATAATATTAATCTTTTTTACATGTCAGTACAAACCCCTGTGCAAACTTGGGACTAAAGCTAAACCCAGCACGTCACCACCTACCAATAAGCAACATCAATAATAATCATGGGAGCAATCAACATCGTCGCCTTCACAGCCTCCGACAAAATCAGCACCTTCACGGGTGGAGGGTAGGAGGAGATTAGGCTTACTGAGGTGAGATCAGATCGTCTCAGATTCTCCAAGTGGACGAGAATGAGAGAGAGATGGTGAGGGTTAGGTGTCGGCCACGAGCTTCTTGAGGTCGCCAATGGTGCTCGAGTGAAGGAGAAGGGGAGATGGTGAGGTCGAGAGCAGAGTGAGAGAGCTTGAGAGAGGAGGGAGGGGATTCGCTAATCGGTCGCTAATCGATTTCACTCTCTCTCGCTTTCTTTTTTATTTTCTTCTTGCTCGATCAGACACGCAGAGGAGATGGGATTTCTTCTTTCGAAGGAGACAGAGTTGGATTTTTTTTTCTTTTTCGGAGGACAAAATGACCTCTTAGCCATCCAACCGTTCATTCCAGTCAAATGCATCCAACGGACATAAAACGGTCCGCTGCTAGCTGCGTTTTGTTTCCGCTGCTGAGGATGCGGTTCCGATGGATAGGGGTCTGGTGACTTCCAATTAGACCATGAAACTTATGCCCATGATATTTCTTACTGTCTTAAGGTTGTTTATGGTGTTATTTGGTCTTGGTTTAGGTATGTGAATGATGTATTGGTTTTATGGGTAGTGTATACCCATGAAACCGAGACTATGGTATTGGGCAGGGTTTTAGAGTTTAGTTTTGCTTTCTTAGGTTTGATTGGAGTGTGTAAATGATGGTTTTGGACAGTGGAGAGGTTGTTTAAGGCTAGTTCAGGTGTTTGCACAAAATAGTGGCATGAAGCCATGATTTGAGCATGATTTTGGGATAGTATGATATGAACTTGGTTCATAGATTTCATGGCCTCATCTTGACATGTCACAGTAAGTAAGGGTTTATGGGTGCTTAGGGCTGACAAAATTTTGGCAACATCTCCCCTGCACACCATGATTTTGATTGCTTGAGATGGTGTATTTGAGAGGTCCCTTCCTCTCAAATTGTCTTCAAAATCACAGGGGGGTCCCTTCCCTCCTGATTCTCCATTTCTTCAATCACAGAGGGGTCCCTATTGGAGTTATGTCCTAGAAGTCAATATTTAATGATTTAATTTCTTAGTTTATGTTAATGATGATATTTGATCACTTGTTCCTAGATTTTATTATTGACAAATCATTCAGGTTGAGGATCTGAATTGTAGATCTCTGTGAATCATTCATTAGAATGACAATAATAAATCTAAATCGTCCATAACCTTGATAATTAACAAGGAAAATTAATTATCATAAAAGATTAGTATGCAAGTAAAGTGATGATTAAGTTCTACAAATCATAGGTAAAGGTGATCGGCGGATTTCATATAAACATATTCAACCCTTTTAGGCCCTAATTTCAATCAAATGTTTGTGTTTTTGTTAGATTTACTCTACTTTTATGCTAGAATCAAGATACTGCTGTCTCCTTTTCTATTTTACATATTTCTCGGAGATTTGGCGTGATTTTGGACTCCAGACAGCACCCAAATGTGGTAGTTTGAAACCAAGCGGAGCAGTGCAGAAGAGAAGGCAGAAAATGATGAAGACAAGTGTTCAAACGGACCCGTTTCAATCCAAACGAACCCGTTTGGATCTCAGCTGAGGCTTTTATGGAAAAGCTAAATTTCTGCAGATCAGTTTCTCTCACTTTGGAAACTCCCCAGCTGTGATTGACCACGACTTCTTTGTCCAGAGAGGAGTATAAAGGCCACACCACGTCTCCAGAGAAGGACATCTCTCAATTTTTTCCTCCTCCGATGAAATTTGGAGAAGGGGCACAGCAGCAGTCGTCGCATTGTTCGGTTGGGTCCGACCGGATCCAAACAGGTCCGTCCGAACACCAGCTGAGATCAGAAATGAGGGGTTTTGTTGTACTCTTTCTCTAATTTGTTTGCTGATGTATTGATATAATGAATTCCTTCGTTTTTTGTTAGTTTAGTTAATTAGGGTTAATTTTAGGGATTAAGTACTTGGTGGCTATGTGATGTTTATTTCAGTTGATGTTTTGTTTGATTTGATTTGTCTCGCTTGTTTAAAAGTTTATCTTGTCAAAATGAATATTCATCTAAGTAAATTGATCGGACGTCGTTTTCATATTTAGTTCAGTTGATATTTTGTTTGATTTGATTTGTCTTGCTTGTTTAAAGGTTTATCTTGTTAAACAAAATATTTAACTAAATAATTTGATCGGACGTCATTTTCAAACGGATTCATTTGAACCCAAACGGACCCGTTTGAAACAGCCAGGTACAGAAATCGAACGATCGACCCTGATTTCTGAACTTGTTTGTTCCCTTACTCTTTTCCATTGAGTCAAATAAATTAGGATTAGATGGCGTGATTCGACCCTCAAGTTACTAATTAGATCGGCAGTTTGAGGTATTATTTTGGTTAGGTTTCACACCGATCAAAAATGGCGTGTTTAGCTACTGTTTTCGAAACCTAGACCCAGCCTCTTCTTCCCCGATGCTCTTTCCGATTCTTTTAGTTTCTATATTTTACATTCTGAGAAAATTAGGAGCACATGTGCTGTGTATAGATACACCATAGAATAGTTTAGAGAGGAAAAGAGAGATCGTTGTAGAGAGAGAGAGGAGGCAGTGAGCTCGAAGCTGAAAGGAAGTAGCTTGAGCTCGGTTATACGATCAGAGAAGAAGAAAAGGTGAGATTTTGTAAAATTTTATCGGATTTGAATGAGAATTGAATGAAATTGCTTCGTTTTGATTGAATTTGGAGTTGATATGAGGTTTCTTGCTTGATCTTGATTCTTTCCAGTAATTGCATATCATATTCTTTCTCCATACTTGATCTTGAGGTAGATCAATCGAGGGGACACAGTCCACTTGAAAGATCTCCTCTGTGTGTTATACAGTAGTCAGTAATAAACATTGTACTTCATTTTCCTTTCCTTCTTGATCTCTGATCTGGAGTTGATTGATTGAGGGGACACAGTCCACTTGATTGTTCTTCTTCATTGCATCTTTGTAGCATATAGTTAAGATCATACAAATTGCATTTTAGAAGGAGGGGACTAAGTCAACTCTTTCACCATCTCAATTCAAAAGAGAATCGACAGAGGGGACACAGTCAACTCTGTCAATTCTTCTCTATTTTAAGAAAAATCAGTAGAGGAGACACAGTCGTCTCCACTGATTCTTTCTTTCCACCTCAAATAAAGATGGTGAAGTGCTGAATTAGTTCAATCTGAGTTCAAATTGCTTGATGTCTATGTCAATAAAGGTCAAATTAAACTCCTGTAGCATTCTTGCATCAATTGATTAGTTCTTGCACTCACTGCATCATAGATTGCATATTGAAAGAAGGGGACTAAGTCTGCTTCTTTCAGCCTCAATTCAAGAAAGATTAGTAGAGGGGACACAGTCAACTCTGCTAATCTTTTCTTTTTCAAGAAGAATTAATAGAGGAGATATAGTCACCTCTGTTAATTCTCTCTTGTTACCCCAAATAAAGATAATGAGGGGATATAATAGCCAATTTATAGCATAATTATGGACAGTTTGTCAATTTGAAGTCTGGTTAGAGTAATTGTATGATTCTTGAAGAAATTAAGTCAATCAGTGCCTATCTGTTTGAATAAAGGACCATCTAAGGTTCAGGTAGGTTATTCTTGTTGTTATTGTATCAATTTAGTCAATTCAGGACCCAGAAGTACAATTATTGTTTCAATTAAGGTTTAGGTAGAAGTACAATCTTGCATAAACTGAAGTTCAAATAAGCCAATGGTATAATTCTTGCATTAATTAAGTTAATCAACAGTTAATTGTTTGAGTAATACATCATATAAGATACATGTAAGTCATCCCTGATGCTTATTATACTTTTCCTGTACTGTTCTTGATGACAAGAAGTCTCATTAATTGTCTCTGAAACGTATAGCCTTAGTAATCACTCTTTTAATACTTGAAACTGAAATATAATAAACGGTAAGGCCTTCACATGATTGTCAATAGTTAGCTCGATAAAATGGGTTGAACTATTACCTGTGTTTGCGTAAGTCAAATAAGTGATAGTTTATTAGATACTGTGTGGAGTCTATAAGCATGCTATCTTAGTTATATAAGAGAATCTGATAAATGCCAAGATGATTGTAGGAAATAGGAGTTTAGGTATAGTCCTATATACTTTGCCTCTCATAATGTTTGTATATTATTGCATAAAAATGTTCTAGGATTGTTAATGAAATTTGTTTTGCTCCTTAAGTCCCCATGTGCATATTTCCCTCATTTATTTGCTGGCTATGTGCATACCATCTTATACTGTATAAATAAGCTAGTAGTTTTGAAGTATCATGATATAACTAAATGTTGGTGTCTTATTGAAAGTAGGATTCAGTAATATGAGGATTTATAAATAAATATCCATAGTAATCAAGGTTCTGACATTTATTTATTCCATTTCTCATAAGGTATCTGTTAATTGTTATTATATAACTGATATCCCCTTGATAATCTGCATGACCTGAAATATATATCAAAAGGACTTGTCTTGCTTGCAATGTCATTTGATGTTTGTTTGTTATTAGTCGTAACTGACTATAAGTATGCATCGTCTATAAATTATGGGGTCAAGAATAGGGCTAGGTATTCTGACACAGTTTATTATATGCAAGTTGATACAAAATGCCAACTATGTCACTTGTCTGCAATAACATTTTAAATGTAACTGTTATAAAAATAGGGATTAGAGTACAAAAGATAGTGAACGATAAACTGTCAGACATGGGTAATTAGGATAGAGCCATGTGATTTCCGATGTAGTTAGCAATTGTTGGGACATCTGATTTGATTATTGAAATGTAAAGACCAAAAGAAGAAAGTGGAGTTATTACATAATACCAGAACCTAGTGCAGGGCCCAATTCCCTTGATTATCATCAGAATATATTTTAATATAAAAAGTTTAAGTGTTTCAGAATATTATTGTTCGCATAATATTTCTTCTTTACTGACTTTATTTCTTTGTTTGCCACAGGGTCATCTTTGAAGAAATAAAAGGTTTATCTCATTATTTGTGTAATAAGTGTTGTAATATAATAGATCATTTGATAATTCATCTGTAGTAACAATGCACTGATATTGTGTGTGATGATTGAACAGGTATAAGGCTCACAAATAAGCTCAAATATTAACTATGAATGGTATCTTGTTGAATACCGATTTTTCTAGCCCCATGTACCGGCCTTTAGTCTCATGGCCAAACAAACTTTAAATAATGACTATGTTGACTATGTTGTGTACATAAACCCAAGGCGTGATAAAAAAAATACGTAGCGCAAGGCTTACCATTAAGTTAGAAATTGTATACTCGAGTATATAAGTCTCATATGTACCGGTCTTGATAATTGACGCTGGTAGTTTTTTTTTTTTTTTTTTTTTTTTTTTTTTTGAGGAAAAGTAGCCTGAGATAGGCTTCCATTGAAAATTAAAAACGAAGTCTTACAACAAAAAATCAGAAACTAAAACTTAAACTACTTAAGGACTAGTTCTACTTATCAGTAAACTAGAAACCCTTACTCTAAAAAGCACTACCTTAAGCGACAAAACAGGAAAAAAAGAGCACAGTTTGACTTAACAGCTAAAAAACACAGTAAAAGAAGACTGCACATAACAACACAAGTGACTACTTCAAACTAACACACCTACACAGAGACACAGCTTCTTCCACGGCTAGAGGATATCTTTGAGAAAAATTTCTGACAGCTTGAGGTCTTCCTGAATCACCCTAGGAGGTCCTCATCATCTGTCAAATCTGTCAGATGCCCATCTCTATCTCTATCTGTCAACTGGCGCTGCATCTCTGCTATGCTCCTGAAATTTGCCTCCATTCCTGTATTAAAATCTGTCCAAGAGAAATAAAGGCTCAATATGTTAAAATACAATGTGTGGGAGTTTGAACCTTCAACAGAACTAGCATAAGATGCGGCCCTCATATGTGGGCAAATAAAAAAATAAAATAACGTTAGACAATAAAAATATGTTTCTTAATTTACCATCGATACAAATTGATATGTTATTCAATTGTTTCTATATTGGATGGAAAACCAATCAAATCCAAAGAAAATTTTTCCTTCTGTGCAGCAATTAAAAACCGAGATAATTCTTTCCTTGTGTGCGCATAGAGATGTGTTGAGACAGATCTAACCATACATTTACAGATCAACGGTATAAAAATTATTAACAAAAATTGTTGTGACCTTTCTCTAGGTGCATTTATAAGTAGTAGAGATTAAAAGTTCTTCTGTTTCTCTCCAACCATTGCGTCCAACATAGAGCTGCTAAAATTGTTTTTGCAAACATTCTATGTGGTTTTCTTAAATTATTTATACTATCCCAGATAGAATTAATGCTACTGAAATCTAAATTTATATTTCTATTGTTAAACATATTGAAATTTACCCAGAAAGGTCTAATATAGGGACAATTCACAAATAAATGATCAACTGTTTCTACATTTTGACAGAATTGACATTTATTTGGGCCATACCAGCCTCTGAGGATTAAATTGTCATAGGTTAGGATTTTATTATTAATAACCAGCCATAAGAAACATTTATATTTTAAAGGAATCTCAAGTACCAGCTGGTCCTTTCTAAATTTGTGGTAATACCTCCATTATTTAAGAATTTATAAAGGGATTTCACAGTATAATATCCATGGCTTTCAAGCTTCCACAAAATACTATCTTCTGCTTCTACTCTTATATCTAAATTATTTATAAGAATTAATAAGGCATCTTTTTCCTTTCTAAGTTCTTTGGAGATACCCCTAGTTAGGAAAAAGTTGATGATCCCTTTATTCCACACTTGGGCTAGGGAGAGATGTTCTTTTTTCTTAGTTTTATCATATAATTTAGGAAAGTCTTTAGCTATTGAAAAATCATCATTCCAATAGTCATGCCAGAAATCGATTTTTTTACCATTACCTACTAATCTTTTACTGTTAACATTATTGATAGGAAAAAGATTCTACAAACTTTTCCAGAAATGGGAAAAACCATCTAAACCATACTTACCATGATATTTGTGATAAACTATATCTTTCCAAATACCTTTATGGTCTTTATGAAAATAGTTCCAGACCCATTTACCTAGAAGGGCAAAGTTCATTTGTGCTAAATTTAAAACACCCCATCCCCCAAACTCCTTCCTTCTACAGATTATGTCCCATTTGACCAAGCTATATTTCTTAGTTTCATTCCCTTGGAAAGTACCCAAAGGAAATTTCCCCTAATCTGATCTATTTTACTAATAACCCAAGCAGGACATTTGAAAAAAGAAAGGTAAAAGAGAGGCATTGCAGAAATTACAGAATTTAGCAAAACCAACCTACCACCCAAGGAAAGTAGATTACCTTTCCATTTAGCTAATTTATTTCTTATTTTATCAATTATCTTATTCCATTCACTTCTACTTGGTTTCTTCAAATGGAGAGGGAGGCCCAGATAGGTGATTGGTAAATTATTTATACTACAGTGTAAAACATTTGTTACAGAGGCTACCTCTGAAGAAGAAAGGTTTAAAGGGATTAACTCAGATTTAGAGAAGTTTATCTTTAACCCTGAAATTTTCTCAAAACTCTTTAAAGCCCAAGATAATTTCTGTAACATAATATTATCATAATTAATAAAGAGTAAGGTGTCATCTGCATATTGCAAATGCATCACCTTACCCTTCTCTTCTAAATTTGGCCCTGAACCTATAAAATGCTTTTTATGAATCCCATTCTCTAATAACTTAGTGAGACATTCAGCTACCAAGATGAAGAGGTAGGGAGAAAGAGGGTCCCCTTGCCTCAACCCCTTTTTGCATTCAAAGAAATCTCTTACTTCTCCATTAACTTTTACTGCTGCTGTACCACCTATGAGGGTATTCTTTATCCAATTTATCCAAGTACTAGAGAAACCCCTTTGACTTAAAATATCAAAAAGGTAATCCCAACTAACCTTATCAAAAGCTTTCTCGAAATCTAGTTTGAGAAGAGTGCCTTTTTACTTAGAATTATGCACATGATGTAAAATTTCATGTGCAGCAACAGTATCTTTCAAAATGAATCTACCTTTTAGAAAAGCACTTTGATTGGGTTTTATTATTCTATTTAAGACTGGAGTTAATCTATTTGCTAGTATCTTAGTAATTATTTTATAACTACAATTTAAGAGACTAATAGGTCTATAATCATTTATTTTAGCAGCTTCAGCTGTCTTTGGAGTAAGACAAATTATTGCTTAATTAAAATAGGACAAATCTAATTTATTCTGATAAAAGTCATTAAATAAATCTAGCAAGTCTTCCTTGGTAGAAAAGAATAGGAAACCCATCTGGACCTGGTGCTTTTTCAGCACTCATTTGGAAAACTGCTTTTTTAATCTCATCTAGGCTAAAAGGCTGGGTTAGACTAATATTCTCCTCTATATTTATTTTCTCTTCAATTTTTCAAGTATCATTTTTTAACTTACCTGCATTGATACTTGTGCAACCAAAAAGATTTTTATAATAAGAGAGAACATAATGTTGAATAACAGAAGGATCTCTAGATTCCCTTCCATCTATCAACAAATGAGAGATAATATTCTTATTTTTCCTAATGGTGGCAGACCTATGAAAAAATTTAGTATTGGAATCCCCTTCATGGAGCCAAGTAATTCTAACTCTTTGTCTCCAGTGGATTTCCTCATTAGAATAAATATCATGTAGTTCTTTCTTAGAATTTAAGAAAAGTTCTAACTCATCATTCTCTAAAATTCTATCTTCCATAATATCTTCCCAATTTTTAATACTAACTAATACATTTTTCTTTTTATCTAAAACTTCCTTATTTAAATTTTTACTCCAACCTCTAAACTTATTTTTCAGGAAAGTAATTTTTCTATCCCAATTATAGGCTTTATTAAAAACCCAGACTATTACTTGGCCACCAGGAGTTCACAATAACTTGAATACCATCTTGGTTTAGCCAAGTTTTTTCAAATCTAAAAATACTTTTAGGGATAACATTATCCACTCCTGAATTAAAAACTATAGGAGAGTGGTCAGAGAAAGATCTAGCTATACTATAAGTATTAGAATTAGGAAAAAGTTATATCCAATCTTGGTTAACAAAATATCTATCTAGGCAAGCAAACTGTCTACTAGTTCCACCTCTAGCCCAAGTGAATTTTCTATCTAGGCTTCTAAAATCTAGCAAATTATAATTATCTATCCAGTGATTACATCAAAAGAAATACCTCTTCTCTCAGACCTCTTTCTTATAGTATTAAAGTCACCACTAATGATCCAAGGTCCTTGTAAAGAGTTACCTAAATTATTTAATTCATCCCAATAAGCTTGTTTTAGGCTAGCTAAAACTGGTCCATAAACATTAGTGAAAATAAATTCTACATTACTACTTCTATGAACTAACTTTACTGAGATAGAAAAGACATCTACAAACCAGTTTAGTACTTGTAGATATTTGTATTAACACCTACCAATACCCCACCAGAAGCACCATTAGCTGGAATAAAGTTCCAATCAAAATTATTAGCTATGGAATTCAAGTATCTAATTAGGAAATTATCCTTCTTAGTTTCTTGAACTCCTATGATATCTATTCTTTCTAATCTGATTAAATCTGACAGATAACTTTTTTTACTTCTATCACCTAAACCTCTTGCATTCCAAGTGATGTATCTCATTGGGTAACTAAATTTAAACTCAAGGGTTGCATAGCAACCACATTACTCAAAGAATCCAGAGTGTTTTGGAGAAAATTAACCAAATTTGTATGATCCGTATTTTTAATGTTATTAATAAACTCTAATTTATCCTTAAGGAACTTCCTAAGTAAATACCCAAATCATCAAGAAGATCAATAATTTGTGTATCTGATAAACTACAGTAAGGGAGCAGGGAAATATGAGGTATACCTGGGTATCTCTGGTGGACTTGGAGTAACCTGCACCTCTGCCTTAGTACTCACAGCACCTGCCTCCATCTCTAGCTGACCCTCCTCCATGTCTGTTAAGCCATGTGATTGTGCAATGGAAGGTTGAATCAGACCACCATCCTTTGCCACTGTATCCTCCTAGAACAGCATTTTTGGCTTCTTAGCAGGGGTAGAAATACTGATCTCCTCCCTTTGAATACCCTGCTCTCTCTGAGGAACAGCAACTTTATTGTTCTTTTTCTTCATTTGGGCCATCAGAGCTCTATTTCTAGCCTCTAGCATCTCCATTTTAGTGAGTAACTCCCTCTTTGAGAGTTCTCTGTTAGGATCTGGAATGTACTTGTCATGAATTTCCTCAGCTCTCTCTGGTTTGTCAGAAGTAACTGCAGAATCTCCTTTCTCAGTAAGTACTTTCCTTTGACCCTTTTTAGGACCATCTAACACCATTTTTAGAAGTCCTTTCTCCACCATTTTACTTATGATTCCAGACATACTACCAACATCACAAGAATAAGTAACTCCTGGTTAAAAACCAATTCTGAGCTATCCATATGCTCCTCATCTAAAATCACCACCCTGTCCTGATTATTATCCAAACCTGCTATCTCCTCAATACTTGGTTCCTCCCCCCTTCATTAGACACCTTCTTCTGAGAAGAGCTAGAATGTTCTTCTCCTCTCAGCTTTTTCCTTGCCTCCTTATACCACCTTTGAGCTTGACTTTCTCTAATTGGTTTCTTCAACCTTGCAATTTCTGCTTCTTTGCTCTGCAATAACTTCTTTTTTCCTTTCCCACTGCTATTAGTGTTAGCATCAGCATCTGAGTTTCCATTCTGACCAATAGTAATCCCAGGCTGTCCCAACAACTTTTTTGCTTGGGATCTAGTTACCACCCCAGGGCTAATCTGAGCAGTGTTAGGTGAAGTATTTGCAACTGGAGTAGGAGCTACTGTCAGATTATTTACTGACATAGGTGCAACTGGAGTAGGATTATTTAGAGTAGGGGTGTTTGTATTACTAGAGGGAGTCTTTCTCTTTCTTGACCTCTTTTTCTATTGCTTAGTGGGAGCAGTTGTGGAAAGATTTGCTTGCTGAGTAGCTGGTAAAGCCAGAGGAATGACATTTGGTTGAAAAGGAGCTGGTGGAATGATATTATTCAGTCTAGCTTGATCTTGAGGAGTCAGTTCAAACCTTGGCAGTTTCTTAATATTTTCATGAAACTCAGACCTTATAGTATCTTCCTCCACTACAAAGTGAACTTTAGCTAAGATCACATCACCTGACTTCTTATGAATTTCATACCTCCTATACGGCGGAATCATACCTCTTTCTCCAACTTCAACCCAGATTCTATAAAATCTACCATCAATACCTAGCAAAGAGGTATCATCAGCTCTCCTAATTTGTCCAAACTTGAACATCTTCTTCACTCCATTCCAATTCCTCCAACCATACGGGAGATCAACTACTCTCACCCACAGATTTTCAGAATCTTTCGTCTTCAAATTCAGGCACAGAGTTCAAGATTGGGAAGTTTCTACGTACCCTATTGCTGTCAGTGATTGCAATGTTGCTTGCTCTGAACATCTCTTCGCACCATTGAATTGAAGGCCCGACTATCTGATACCTCTGATCTGTCATAATGATCACCCTGTGTTGCTCCACTGGAAAACAGTTGCGCATCTCTATCATCACATCTACTGGCGAGAGTCTTGAATCTCCTTGGATGACTATGCTTCGAGCCACCTCAGCATCGATCTCTACATTCTCGTCTTTTTCCTCCACTCGGATTGGATCTTGATTCACCATTTTTCTCTCAAAATCGCTCTTACTTTGGTTTAGAAAAAGTAGATCTAGGGTTTGAGGCAGAAAGCAGCGGAATCGAATTGACGCTGGTAGTTGCCTAAGTCCCATTCATGTGTTGCGCATTTCATGAAAACCTAAGATAGTCACTAGCGTGTGATGATTGCCTCTTGTTTATTTTGCACGCACAAACCATGCACACCATAGGAATCTGGCTTAGTGATACGTATGAATACCTTTGTACCGGCCTTAGTACCATATAGATTGATTAGTCAATTATAGGAAATTGAATAATACAAATGAAGTATGCCATAGGTTCTAGATGTGTTAATTAGAAGGTTATGTACCATGAATAGCATGCATATATGTCTATTTTGATATCGATATCGATATCCCGAGCCTTTTGTAATGGTCTAGTACAAGTTTGTCTTAAGCCAGATTAGTGATCATAACGATGTGCGATAAGTAACGTTTAGGAAAAGTCTAATAGCGAGCCCAGTAGCCCAAGCGCAAAGGCCCAACTGTGAAGAAATGAAAAGGAGAAAGGAGCCCAATGACCACGTCACACTGCCAAGTCCACGTTGTTGCCAACTCACACTTGACTCGTCTCTTCCTTGTTGACATGACATGCCATCTCATCCAACTTGTTGATATGGAGCAATCAAGAGGTGCCAGATAAGCCCCATCCTTTAGAAATTTATTTTATTTAATAGAACACCCCACACAATATAAACAAAATACTAATAGGATAAAATAAATATACTAGTATCATAGGATAATTAGTATAATTAGTGATCATCGATTTGAAGTACTTTCACTATAAAAAATAGTTTCAAATGTTATAATAATAATAATCACATTAAATCCCTTTTATAATAAGCATTTTAAAAATCCCTTGGAAATAAAATCTAAGTATTTTCAAAATAAAACAATCTCCAAAAGAAGAATTATTTTCCATAATCAAATATTTTCAAATAAGTATCTTCGAAAATGCGATAGAATTTGGCTAGGATTTAGATGGTAGGGTAGGACTTATATCGTAAATATTGAAAATTAGAAGTAATAATAAGAAAAGAATTATAATAAAATCCAAATACTAAATTTCCTTCCTTTGAAGTAATTTCTCTATAAAAATAAGCATCATGAAGCTCTTCAAGAAAATAATAGACATAATAGATATCTCTTCAAATGAAATTTTCAAAAGAAAACATGAGTAATTTCAAATAAAAACAATTCAAATACATACTTTCAAACTAAGTACTTTTCAAAGTAGACAATTTCCAAATATATAAAAAAAATAATTTAAGAACCAAATATAAAAGGAAAAGAAGAGAAGAAATAAGAAAGAAAAAAAATAGAAATCACAAATCCCCCAAGCAAAGTAACTTTGAAAAATATAAAAGTCAAAACACGAAACCCGAAGTCAAACCGAAACCTCTCCGTTTGAGGAAAAGTCCCTCACCGGGGTTGAGATAAACCTTGGAAGGCTTAAAATTCATTCTCTAGTGGTCATTGATATTATCTTAGAAATATTCGAAAATATTGAATTCTCATCAAGTGGCCTCCCTGCCCGAGAATTCTAAAAAATCCTCCAACTCTCATTAGAAGGCCTCATAGCGCCCCGTGAGTTGTGAAAATTTTATCTCTCTGGACTGAGCCATGTGCAACATGTCTAAATTTGAGAAAAATAATTCCTATAAGAAGGCCTCCCCGTTGTCCCAGGAATTGAAAAATATCTCGTGTTCCTATAAGAAGGCCTCCCGTTGCCCCGAGAGTCGAGAGACTTACCTCCCTTGGATTGAGCTGTGTGCGATATATCTAAGTGTGAGGATATTGTTCCCATAAGAAGGCCATCTGTTGCCCCGAAAGTTGTAAAACTCTGATTGTCTCGTGTTCCTATAAGAAGGCCTCCCGTTGCCCCAGGAACCGACTCTCATACGAATGCATCCGGTTGCCCCGAGAGTCGAGAGACTAACCTCCCTTGGATTGAGCTGTGTGCGATATATCTAAGCTTGAGGATATTGTTCCCATACGAAGGCCATCCGTTGCCCGGGAACCAACTTTCATAAGAAGGCCATCCGTTGCCCCGAAAGTTATAAAGTTTTGACCGTCTTATGTTCCTATACGAAGGCCTCTTCGTTGCCCCAGGAACCAACTTTCATAAGAAGACCTCCCGTTGCCCCGAGAGTTGAAAGACTTATCTCCCTTGGACTTAGCTGTGTGCGATACGTTCGAGCTTGAGAATATTGTTCCCATAAGAAGGTCATTCGTCGCCCCAGGAACCAACCTTTACAAGCAGGCCATCCGTTGCCCCGAAGGTTGTCAAGATTTTACCCTCACAAGAAGGCCATCCATTGCCCCAAGGATCACAAGACTTCATTCCTACAAGAAGGCCACTTGTCGCCCCAGGAATCCATTCTCACAAGAAGGCCATTCGTCGCCCCGAGAATTATGAAACGACTCCAAAACGAAATATATCTTAGAAACGACTCCAAAACGACAAAACGAAACGACTCTAAAACAATAAAATGAAACAACTTTAGCATTGTCTCTGTGACACCCCATCAAATGCCGTGACTGGACAGTGCACGACAAAGTGCCCACCGCGGATGCCTGTGCACCGCAAGGCTTAACTAAGTCTAATCTAATTCACATTTTACAAAGTATAGTTAATTATATACAATTATTATACATAAAAAAAAATCTAAATTTATAAATATTTACTTAAAAGATTAAATTACTGCAACAGTCAGGTTCATGTTTCTAACCATAAAGTCCAAAGGTCCACTACTCGTCTCGCTGTCCAATACTCGATCTGAAACCTGGAACCCACACCATTGTGGAAACAATGAAAAAGCAAAGAGTGAGATAAATATAATTTATCTCAGTGCGGTATTTAGTTCCAGTCACATGAACTTTTACTGTACATGTTCAGGAACTAACTACCGTACCAAGTTAAAATAATAATAATACAAGTATATAAGCAATACATAAACAAATCAATTAACAAATATAGTCATTTAAAAACAGATGCAATGCAAAAGGAGCTCGGCTACTTGTTCAATTCAATTCGAATACAATTTAACATTTAAAAAGCCGACTCGGTTTGGACAACCATTTAATGCAAGTCTGGTATATCACATATCAATCAGTCAGATACCGCGAATCACCTTCAAAGAGGGTTGCCAACGGCCATTCAATTCCATTTACCATTCAGAAAATTTCATATCATATCATTATACAATCCGAATAACAAATATACCACAAGTCGGGAACACTCTCCTCCCTTGGACCATTCTAGACTGGTACCGTATCGGGATCCGGATCATCAGCTCTTAAGTCACGGTGTTTGGCCAGACGGGTCATGACTCCGACTCCAAACAGATGGAGTGCTTTTTGAACAAGTGTAACAAAATTAAAGACAAATTCTCAATTTAATCAACTTGGCAACCATTCAACATGTAGTGCATTGCATAAATACTCATAATAGTCCAATATGATAATTCAAGCAAATATAATATGATAAAATATGCACACAATTAATTTAGACATGAAATGCAAATAGTTATTTCCTAAAATGTAAGTAAAGCTCATGTGAAATCTGCACCTAAAAGCAAGAGGACAAACCACACAAGACACAAACAATTCTAATGTCGCTCGGTCGTATCAACCGTATCCAGTTCCGACATATGACCGTCCGACACTAAAGAACAAAAATATACTTTATTCTAAAATACAAATCAAAGTGTCTTGTTTATTATTTAGCCAACTCCTAAAATAATTTTGCATATGTGGTCGGTTTTATAGTGATATACCATACTTAATTCTTGTTACCATATATCAAATTACAAGAGACACAGAGTAGCACATAATCAGTTAGGTGTATTTGCAACATAGTTCTAGTATGTACTGTAACTATTTAATTTATTGTGAAATCGGTTAAGCATTATTTTCATCAAGTCTCTAAAATAAATTACTAAATCACCAAAATATTAATTTCAGCAAGGGACCGGTTTGACAATAATTTTATTTAAAACTTCCTCATTCAATAAATTGTAAGAAAAATGTATAAAGGAGCATGACAACCACACATCAAATAAGCTTGTAAAAACTACATAATCTTGTATCAGCAAAAGGCCTTCGTTAATGAAAGAAATTGCCAGAAAGTCCAAGAAAAAAAAATAAGAAATGCCATAAGGATTTGTATAGTTACCTTCTATGTCCAAAGAACTATGAATTCACTTATGCATGCTGATATCTCATTTATATATATGGTATTTGGCCGGACTTAGCCCCAAAATCATAACTTAAACACTCGAAATTATGTGTTTTCAGTCTTTATTTGTAGGATTTGGTACTGCTTTTGGTTTTTATTTGAATTTCAGGGATTTGGAGCGAAACCAACGAGAATCAGCACATTTTGGGCACCAAAGATGGACTTGTGCGGCCTACAACCTCTCAGGCGCACCCTGGACACCTCCAGTCGGCCTACAATGGACTTGTGCGGCCTACAACCTCTCAACCGTGCACTGGACATTTCCTGTGCGGCCTACAGGTCTCACTGTGCGGGATACACTTGGGCCGGATGACTCATTCCTGGCCCAGAACTCTGCTGTGCACCGAACAGGACATTTCTGTAGCCCGCACAGCCCATATTGTACGCCGCACAACTCACCAAACCCTACCTAACCCCCTATAAAAGGCGCCTCCCATGCCCTAATTGGGGATCTCTCCTTCCTTTGGCCTCTTGGCGGCGCCTCCACCTTCCATACATCAGATCTACCACTTTTCCCCGATCGTACCCCGCACAGCCACTGTGTAGGCCGCACAGGCTGTAGGCCGCACAACACCTCTGCTCGCCTTGGAGACCACCGTTCCGGCCATCTCTCGCTTGGTTATTGTCCAGATCTGCTCCATTCGACTTGTAGAAGACAGAAAGGGCTTGACCAGGGGTTTTTCCTTCCCTTTCTTCTCACTTTAGTCCTTATGGAGATTGTATCCCTTTATTTTGCTATTTGTGTTTGTTTTTGCACTATGTTAGGCTAGTTTACTTGTGTTCTAGGGCTAGGATGAACTTGTGGTTAGGTTTGATGTGTTGATTTGGATGTTTTAGTTTCTATTGTGTACTACTTGTTTGATTATTGATGGTTTATGCTTGTTTATGCTTATTTGATTGTTTGAACCTCCTATTAGGTGATTGCGCACACTTAATTTAGGCCAAGGGTGTAAAACAATTGACTTGGGTTGAACAAGTGACTTAAGGTAGGATATAAGCCGAAAGGTAGTCCAATTGGTACCCTGATGAAGGATTTAAACCCTAAGTATCAAATAAATTTATACCTAAGACTCAACCTCACTAGTCGTATGGGGTAAAGCTTTAGGGTCGAACCCAAAGGACGGATTATGAGTACCGGTCTTACCTTTTCTCAAAATCTAGACAATTAAATCCAAGTGAATCAGGTAACCAAACTCTAAACAAAACTAAATGCAAGAAAGTAGATGTTTTTGGGTATTTTCAATGAATTACTCAACTAAAATAGTTAAATAAACTTAAGGAATGATTTTAGGTTTTCTAACAAGATAAAAGACGTCTTAGGATTCAGGTTTCACCTTGGTTTAGAATCTAAAAACCCAGACAGAACACTTTCGTGCACTAACCCAAGTTTCCAAAACAATTGCTTCTCTGTCCGGTCCGAACTGGACCTGCTTCGGTCCGAACTGTGTCCAGTTCGGTCCGAAGTAGCCTTGATTCGATCCGAACAGTAAGCAATAGTGCGTGAATAAGGTTGAATAAACTATCTATACTTTATGCTAGGGTTTGCTGGCTTAGACCTAAGAGACAGGACTTCAGCTTTCGCTTATTGGTCGAGACCTTGGTTAAATCACAGCCTAACCTAATATAGAAAGACTAGACTTTAACTTTTGGTTAAGGATCTAACCTATCTACTACCGTTGTTATGTTTCTTAGGGATATTTAGATGTCTTTTGAACTATCTAAAAGTTACACTTTTGATGTAAACTAATCTACTCTCTCGAGCCTTCAATTTATCCCAAATACTTAACTTTCTCTTTAATTGATTATCCTATTTTAGACTTAACTAGATGCGGCCGTACAACTAGAAGTTAATAGGAATAAAGCAAACAGATCAAATCAAGCAATAACAATAAATCTCAACAACAAGTCATAAAATATAACATAGCATATCAAGTCATATCACAACATCCAAACCTAAGTTACTACCTTACTCCTAAGACAACATAAATTTAGCCTAACATAACTATAGAACAGACAACAAGTATCATGACAATAAAATAAAGATACAAGCCCATGAGGAAAGATAAAAACATAAGGAGGATAAACCGAATACTCCTTTTGTACTTTGTCTTCGAACTCTAAGGCAGTGGGGTGTTGCAAAACGTGGTGATAACCTTCTCCTTGCTGCCGTCGCTTCAAGAATTAGGTTAAGGATGACTTAGGCGTGAGAGAGAATGGTAGGAAAGGTGTATGGAGGCTAGGGTTCCAAGAGAGCCTTTCCTGTGGCAGAGAGGGGCTATATATAGCGTAGAAAGATGCTTGCAGTAGAGGGTTGGGCGCCAGGGCAAGAAATCCACCAAATCTACAAGTTTCCATGTGTGAAAACCTTCCAAAATGGCTGAGTCGGCGCCCAGTTCGGTCCGAAGCAGAGAGGGTTCGGTCCGAACTAGAGAGATGGTCGAGGCTGGTCACTGTGGTGACGCTTCGGTCCGAAGTGGATGGTATTCGGTCCGAACTGTGGGCAGTTGGCTCCGAATTGAGATCCGTAGGGAGCCTCCAATGCTAGGAATGAGTCATCTAGCCAGTTTGGTCCGAAGTGGAATCCGAAGTAAGCCTCCAATGCTAGGAATGAGTCGTCTAGCGTGCTGCAAGTGCCGGAAATCCATCTATTAGCCCAGATATCGCCAAAAGTCATCAAAACCTGTAAAGAAGAGAGAAGAAACGACGGCATAGCCGAATCCTGGAAAAACAAGGCAAAATGTCAAGCAATTCAAGGTTTTGAGTATGATTTGAGTGCCAATTACGGTCCAAATACCAACAAATAATGATGACATCAAATCCCCCCAAACTTAAACTTTGCTTGTCCTCAAGCAACGCCCTAGACTTAGAATTTAGGACCATACTTAGACTTAATTGCACCTCGAGAGAAAACATTGAAAAATAATTAATCATGCCTAAACTTCTTCACACACCGTTAACAAATAAGCTAGCTAAATTCAATCCCAAGGACTAAGTCTAGTGTTCAAGTAGTCAAATCATGCTTCTCTTGGTCTTGGTGAAGTGTTTTCTAAATCAAGGACTCTAGTTTCTCTCCTATCAAACCAAAGCAAACTCAATTTCAGTCACCCGTTCGTTTCCATATTCCTCAAAATTTTGTAAAGAAATTTTATCAAAGCCGGAAATTTCAAAATGAATCTAACTCAAGACGATTTCCCTTTCATTTTCACCAATTTTGATTATGCAAGTCGAGTCGCGGTGATTTACATCACTTAGGGTTTTATGCTATTGGAACTTAATCTAAGCTACCAGTACGTGACATACTGGGGAGATCAAACAGATAAATGCACGACCAAGGCCACGGTACACTTGGGCCAGGGCTCCTAGCAATTTCCGTAATCCTTTCTCCAATTATTTGTGGAAGATCAAACAAGTTATCACACGACCAAGGCCACGGTACACTTGGGCCAGGGCTCCTAGTGACACTCGTTATCATTTCTTTATTTGGATTAATTGAAGTCCATTCGCACCCTCATTTTCGCGACTATTTAAGTTTTATCCAATTAAAGTTTGCTCGTTGGTGATTCAAGCAGTTAAAACAATTTCCACAAGTCAAGATTCATCTTATAATTTCCAAATTTGATACAAGTTCTTTTTAACAAAATTTTGCAAAATACAAATTCGTTCACTCGGTGAAAACTTATGAGAACTGACTTACAAGGTTTTGACAAGTTCTAAACATCCTAATCAAGTCCCATTTTTTTTTAAAAACAACTTCAATTCAGTCCATCGGAGCAAAATTCAACCAATTAATGTCTAGACATTTTAAAGTACCTTGAGAGGAAAATTAGCTAACCTAAAGACAATTCATCTGGTGTGGATTTGAAAAGAAGAGAGGAGAAGAGAAGAGAAAAGAAGTCTAGGCACAAACAATTAATTTCCAATAAAGACAAGTCAAACTACTCAAAATCCACCACCTGAGAGCCTCTGTCCGACCCGAACTGAATATAGTTCGGTCCGAACAAGGTGTTGCGTGATAGACTTGTCCCAGCAGTTCACTTCGGTCCGAAGTGGATCCAGTTCGGTCCGAAGCAGAGTGATAAGCGTAGAAGTTCAACCCTACTTCTACTTCGGTCCGAACTAGCTCACTTCGGAGCGGACAGAGAGTGTGCATAATCGAAAAAAAAACGTCCTAACTTGAAAAATTCCATCCTATCCCCCCCCATATCACACTTTTTCTCCTATGTACCCCCCCCAAACTTGAATGAGGCATTGTCCCCAAGGCATGTATTCATAGAAATCACAAATAGGAGAAAAAGGAAACGTACCGTATCAATGAGAAGGGTCGAAGCCCCCGGAGGAGCCTCCTTGGTAGAACTCTGAGTCGTAGGAGGGGAAAATGTCGAAATATGCATCCGGCCCGGGCTGCGGCTGCTGGACCACGAATTGGTTGGCGAGGTAGGGGTAGAAGGCGGGGTCCGAGTTGGCTGGTTGTTGCGGTGGCGGGTGCTCTTGCCAAGGATGGGGCCCGATCGGTGCATGGCTGCCGGAGGAGTGGGCCGGTGAGTGCAAATTGGGGTCATCGTCGCCGCCGGGCCAATACCCATAATGGAGGAAGAAGTTGTTGTCATATGTCATGTTGGCCACATCATCCAAGCGTTGGCCAAATTGCATGAATTCGTTGGAGAGGTGGCTAATATGTATGCCGTGCTCGTCTTGCCTCTCCACACTCTTCCTCACTTCATCCCTCGTGTCCATGGTGAGCTTGGTAAGATCACCCATCATCCCCATTAATTCCTTGGCCCATTGAGGGGCCTCGGATGCATCGCTAAAATGGTAAGAGGGGCGAGGCTCGGAGGGGCCCGCCACATCCGTCTCCATCGGGATTGGACTTGCCACATTTGCTTCTTCTTGAGATGGGCCCGTCGCATCGGCTCCCAACCGCTGTTGCGGTGCTCTAGAAGCCACATAGTCTTGTGGGACTAACCAAGTGTCGGGGTCGGTGACATCAACCTTGTGGGGGTACGGGAGATAAAAATTAGTCCCATCCTCTCTCTCCCAACGATACTTCTCAAAAAGATCGGCACCGGTGTGGCAAATTTTGATAAACCGGGCTTGCCGGAATTGTACATCATCATAATAAGTGTACCCCTTGCAAAGACTCTCTCTAGGGATACGAGTGGGTATGCGCTTGGCGAGAAGAGTCACAAAAGAGCCCATGGTAATAGCGCCCGTCGCGTTGGGTAAGTCCCTTTGATAAATCCAATGATTTACCATCAACTTCATCACATTCACCTTCTCCGGTTCGGGTTGAAGTATATGCCACATGAGTCCAATCTCTTTCTCGCTAGCAATATTCACCGTCTCGCCCCGTGCAAACACCGTTGCGGCAATTCCGCGTAGAAGGATCCTAAGGGTCGGGTGCACTACATTTCGGGATTGGTACTTCTTTCCCTTCCCACACAACAGAGTCCACACATTATCCTTGTTCATATGGGGGCGCGGGGGCCGTGTCCACACGAAATCCTCAATCCCCTCGTATGTCAATCCATAGACTCGAGCTACCTCATCTAACCACGCCTTATGAGTTTGGTTCCCTAGGCGAAACATGATGTAGTCCCGCCCATCTGCTTCTAAAACCCTCAAGGAGGAGAGAAATTCTTTTGTAAGGCCTTGATATGCAACATCCCTTAAGTTCCAGAATTGGGGAGTGAGTCCAACCTTTCCGGAAAGCTCAAAAAATTGCTCCGCCACTCCTAATCTCTCAAGTGTGGTCACATCCATGAACCTTGTGTGCTGGAATTCCCTTTGGCCGATCTTTAGGTAATTTTGGAACATGTAGTTCCAAGGCATATCGAAATGTGCCTTCTTTTCATACTTGGCCGCCTCGGGGTTGTAAGCAAAGTCCGGATCAACCGGTGGCTCGTTAGCTGGTGCATTGGCAGGTGCCTGCTCACCTTGAGCTGCCTCAGCAGCTGCCCTGGCCTGTGCACGGGTGGTGCGAGTAGAATCCATGGAGACGGGTCAATTAGGGTCGGTTTTCGCTTTGTCAAGGGTCTGTCCGGGTCGAATTGAGATCAATTCGGACCGAACTGGAGTGATGGGGCAAGGTTTTGGCTACGACACAGTGCAATTCGGACCGAAGCAGACCTACTTCGGACCGGACAGAGACCCTGTTCTGGTAAAAATCCCTTGTACTGGTACTACTTTGACCCAAATCACTGGTACAACCCTCAAATGACTGGTGCAATCTTCTAAAAAGAACTCTCAACCAATGGTGAGTGATAACTAAGTGAAATTTAGAGAGAAAAGGGAAGGGAGACCTTTGAAAACCTCACGGAGACGCAATCTTGAAAGGAGAGTGGAGGGCAGCGCCTATGGAGTGCTCCTTTTGTTGGTGGAGAGTGCAAGAGTCGAGGGAGAAGCACCAGAGGCGGTGAAAAAAACAAGGGAAGGCAGGGAGGGCCTTCTTAGGTGCGAATCGACGGCGGGTAGAGAGAATCGAGCCCACCCCTCACCAAATCTTCAAGAAACTCAATTAGGCACTCCAAAGGGCAATGGAGAACCCCTTAGAGTGCTCTAAGTCGAGAGAGATGGAGAAACCGAGAAGTTGGACTCAAGTCTCGTGACACGTGTCGAGAAAAACCCGTCGTGGAGAGAGCCTTGCTTGAGATTCTGAGGGTAGCACGTGCAAGAGGGCAGAGAGGAGAGCAAATCGGTGGTGAGATCTGTGGAAATGGTAAAGAAATGAGAGAGAGGGGTTTTTGTGGGGTTGGGTTCGGCTTGGGGAGAAAGGCAACGAGAGAAATGGAAAGAGGCGTCGGTTGGGGAAAGAAAGGAGAGGGAGAAGGCGTGATTTAAGGGAGGAGACGGTTGGGTGAGAAATGGAGGCGTCCATTTAAATGAAAGTGGGCCCCTACAATTTAAATTAAGTCAGCCCAAAATAAATAGATTGAAATCTGGCCCATTACCTTCTCCTTCGGACCGAGCCAGATCTACTTCGGACCGAATCAGCAGCCATCTCATCACTAAGCAGGGCTTGCCCCTTCGGATCGAACCAGCAGTCGATGGCTGGTGCTCCCCTCATACTTCGGACCGAACCAGAATTGCTTCGGACCGAACACTCGACCTTCTCATCTCGAAGCAGCGCCCATCGCTCGGACCAATCAAGCAGCGGACAAACCGGCATGGGACTTGCTCTTCGGACCGAGTCATGACCAATTCGAACCGAACAGAGGGTCGGAATGCTTGGTTTTCATGCTTTGGTTCACCTCTCGATTTCCAGATCGGCACAAGCCTTTCTCTAGGTCATTAATGCATTCCGTATGAGGTCGAACGGGGTTATAATAACCCATGGTGCTCTAGCACGGCTTGCATCTATCGTTCACGTGACCCTATCAATAAAACCAAGTCAAGAATTTTTATAATTATTTTGTTTTATATTTTTTTTATTATTATTATTTTTTTTCGAAAAACGTAACATCAAAACATAATGAAATAAGAAAGAGAAACTCTTGGGTTGTCTCCCAAGAAGCGCTTGTTTTAGGTCACTAGCTTGACCACCTTTTGTTTAGTTCGTGCTTGAATCGGGCTCGCGAAGTGGGACCGCGAGAGCTTGTCCTATCTTCTCATTGGCAATGTACCGCTTCAAGCGCTGCCCGTTGACTTTGAATGGCTCCTGGCCCTTGTCACATATATCAACGGCGCCAAAAGGATATGTCTTCACCACTCGAAATGGCCCCGACCATCTAGACTTCAACTTGCCCGGGAAGAGCTTGAGCCGCGAGTTGAATAGAAGCACCAAGTCGCCCACCTCAAATTCTCTTCTTGATATCAACCTGTCATGCACAAATCTTGTTTTCTCCTTATATAATTTGGCATTTTCATAGGAAGTTAAGCGTACCTCCTCCAATTCGTGCAAGTCAAGGATGCGCTTTTCTCCGGCCTTGAGTAAGTCCATGTTGATTGCGCGAGTCGCCCAATACGCCTTGTGCTCAATTTCGACCGGGAGATGGCACGGCTTACCATAAACAAGCTTGAAAGGGCTCATCCCAATAGGAGTCTTGAAGGCGGTGCGGTAGGCCCAAAGTGCATCGTCTAGCTTGTTGGCCCAATCCTTGCGAGTTCTAGCCACCGTCTTCTCCAAAATGCTTTTAATCTCCCTATTTGAGATCTCCACTTGCCCGCTTGTTTGAGGATGGTAAGCGGTTGCAACCTTGTGAGTCACCCCATGTTTCTTCAAGAGCCCATCAAAATTCCGGTTTATAAAGTGCGTCCCCCCGTCGCTTATCACCGCTCGTGGAACACCGAACCGAGGAAAGATTATCTTAGAGAAAAGCCTAATAACCGAACTCGAATCTGCCGCTTTACATGGGATAGCCTCGACCCATTTTGACACATAATCAACAGCCACTAAGATGAATTGGTACCCATGAGAGCTAGGAAACGGGCCCATGTAATCAACACCCCAAACATCAAACAACTCAACTTCCAAAATGGGATTTTGGGGCATCTCATTCCTCTTTGAGATGTTGCCCGTCCTTTGGCACTGATCGCATGACAACACAAACTCACGGGCATCTTTGAAAAGAGTGGGCCAAAAGAGACCAGATTGAAGTACCTTGGCAGCAGTCTTTGATGTGGATGCGTGGCCTCCATAGGCGGAGGAGTGGCAACTAGCAAGAATCGACCGGGTCTCCTCGAAAGGCACACAACGCCTAAAGATGTTGTCTATCCCGATTTTAAAGAGGTGAGGATCTTCCCAGAAATAGTACTTGGCGTCCGTCTTGAGCTTCTTCTTCTCCTGCCAACTCATCTCTGGAGGTAGGGCCCCACTTGCAAGATAATTCGCCAAATCGGCATACCAAGGCGGCTGTCGGTTGAACTGGAGAGGCTCTGTCCGGTCCGAACTAGGTCCACTTCGGTCCGAATTAAAGTTCCTCCGGTCCGAATTGATGTTGCTTCGGTCCGAATCAGCTTCGACTGACAGCAGATGCATGGCCAAGCGTGTCCAGGGGTCCTCCAGGGCATCAGTTCGGTCCGAACCAGGGTCTGTTCGGTCCGAATTAAGGTCAATCCTCATCAGTTTCTCGTCTGGAAACGAGTCGTCTATTGGAACCTGGTTGCCTTCTTCCTCCCAGTGCATCCGAGACAGATGGTCGGCCACCGAATTCTCCGTTCCCTTCTTGTCTTTGATCTCGAGGTCGAATTCTTGGAGGAGGAGTATCCATCTAAGTAGACGTGGCTTGGCATCCTTTTTGCTCAAAAGATATCTTATTGCCGCATGGTCGGTGTAGACGATCACCTTTGAGCCCACCAAGTAAGATCTGAATTTGTCGAGTGCAAAGACAATGGCAAGGAGCTCCTTCTCGGTGGTTGTGTAGTTAACTTGGGCGGGGTCAAGCACCTTGCTAGCATAATAAATGGCCACCGGCTTCTTGTCTTTGCGCTGCCCTAGCACTGCCCCAACCGCATAGTCGCTTGCATCGCACATGAGCTCAAACGGTTGTGACCAATCCGGCGATTGTAAGATAGGCGCGGAGATGAGAGCCTCTTTCAACCTGTCAAAGGCACGCAAACAATCATCGTCAATAATGAAATCATTGTCCTTAACAAGAAGATTGCTTAAGGGTTTGGCAATTTTTGAAAAATCTTTGATGAAACGGCGGTAAAATCCGGCATGTCCTAGGAAGCTCCGCACGTCCTTGACATTTTGAGGCACCCCAAGCTTTTCAATGACTTCAACCTTGGCCTTGTCAACTTCTATTCCACGAGATGTCACCACATGGCCGAGTACCACGCCTTCTTGCACCATAAAATGGCACTTTTCCCAATTCAACACCAAGTTAACCTCCTCGCAACGCTGCAAAACTTTGGCAAGGTTAGCAAGACATGAATCAAAACAAGTACCATATACGGAAAAATCGTCCATAAATACTTCCATTTCTTTTTCAATGAAATCCGAAAAGATAGCCATCATGGCACGTTGGAAGGTTGCGGGCGCGTTACAAAGACCAAAAGGCATTCTTTTATAGGCAAAGGTACCATAAGGACAAGTAAAGGTGGTCTTATCTTGGTCATTTGGATGGATTGGTATTTGAAAGAAACCGGAATAACCATCTAAATAACAAAAATAAGTATGATTTGCAAGTCTTTCAAGTAATTGGTCAACAAAAGGGAGAGGGAAGTGATCCTTTCGAGTTGCCGCATTGAGCTTGCGGTAGTCGATGCACATCCGCCACCCAGTTACCATCCTTGTTTGAATTAGCTCATCTTTATCATTCTTGATCACCGTTGTACCGCCCTTCTTTGGGACCACGTGCACCGGGCTCACCCACTTGCTGTCGGAAATCATGTAAATGATGCCCGCATCGTGGAGTTTCTGCACCTCTTTCCGCACCACTTCTTTGAGGTTGGGGTTGAGCCTCCGTTGTGTTTCTCGCGAGGGCTTATGGTCATCTTCTAGCAAGATCCTGTGCGTGCAAATGGTGGGATCGATACCCTTCAAATCGTCAATCGAGTACCCAATTGCACCCTTGTGTGTCTTCAAAACCGTCAAAAGCCTTTCTGTTTGACCTGCATCTAGCCCAGAGTTAACAATAACTGGAAAGGTTTGATCGGGTCCGAGGAATTCATACCTGAGGGTTGCTGGAAGGGGCTTGAGTTCGATTTTTGGGGGCTCTGTCCGGTCCGAACTGTGTTGGTTCGGATCGAATAAGGGCTCCACGGCTTGCACGTCTTCGATCTCTTCAATTCGGACACCACTTCGGATCGAATTGGGGCTGCTTCGGTCCGAAGTATGGGTCGAAGGGTCCTCTGCGTCGATCTCTTCAATTCGGACTACACTTCGGATCGAATTGAACCTGCTTCGGTCCGAAGTGTTGGTCGAAGGGCCCTCCTCTTCGTCGTCTTCGTCCTCTGTCACCTCTTCCAGGGTCTCCGGTACCCCAATTGACTCTTGTACATCCCAGAGGAAGGAGTGGTATGACTCAAGGGCATCTCGGTACTGATCTTCGAGGGAATCTTCAATCTCGGGCAAACCCTCAATCATAAAGCATGAATAGGACGAGGAGGGGCACTTCATGGCGTGGTCAATTGAGAACAGAAGTTCCTCCCCCCCCACTCTGACCAGAATTGTCCCGTCTCGGGCATCCATCGCTATACCGGCAGTTCTAAGGAAGGGGCGCCCCAAAATGATGGGCACCTCCTTGTCCTCCTCCATATCCACAATCACAAAATCTGCTGGTACGAAAAACTTACCCACCTGAACGGGTACATTCCTGAACTCCCCCATTGGCAAACGAACGGATGAATCCGCAAGTCTCAATGTTATACTAGTGGGGGAAAGGTCTCCAAATCCAACTTTCTCAAACACCGATTTCGGCATGAGACTAACACTTGCACCCATGTCACACAGGGCTTGTTTGATTATTGCGTTTCCAATTATGCAAGGAAGAACAAATCTACCCGGGTCTTCTAATTTTGGTGGCATTTTGCTCAACAAGGCCTTGCTACATTGTTGATTTAGGGCCACAGTCTTAAGTTCTTCCATGGACCTCTTGCCGGTGCACAGTTCTTTCAGAAATTTGGCATAGATTGGGACATGTAGTACAGCATTCGTGAATGGAATTGTGATCTTCAAATCCTTGAGAATCTCCCAGAAGATTCTGAACTGGGCTTCTTCCTTGGACTTGACAAGTCTCTGGGGGAAAGGTACAGGGGGTCGATAGGTCTGATCCGGAGTCGATTCCTTCCCTTTTTCCTTGGCATTTCCCTTCACTGGTGCTTGGCTTGCCTTCTGTCCGGACCGAACCAGGTGTGACTCGGACCGAACTAGGTGTGGTAGAGTTGCCTCACTGTCTTTCCGTGCCTCCAATAGCGTTCCTGACGCACTGGTGGGCTTCTGGAGTGGAGGATACGGAATTAACTGCTCCAAGACAGGCTCATCCTCAAAGTTGTCCACTGGTTCGGACCGAACTGGAGCTGCTTCGGACCGGACAGGAGTCGTTTCGGCCTCAGGGTGTGTCACTTCGGACCGAACTGGAGCTGCTTCGGACCGGACAGGAGTCGTTTCGGCCTCAGGGTGTGTCACTTCGGACCGAACGAGAGGCAATTCGGACCGGACAGAGAGTGGTGCATCCTCGCTTGCAGGCATGGGCGGGTCTTCATACTCCCGGCCACTCCTCAGTACGTGCAGGGCTTTGCACTCTGCATTGGGGTTCACTTCTGGTTGTCCGGGCAGCTTCCCTTGTTGCCTTGAGAGATGTACTTCCATCATGCGCTCCAACCTTTCCAAAGTACCTGTATTAGCCTTGAGTTTATCCAAACTCTCGGCCATATCTTGATTAAACTTCCCTTGTTCGTGCATAAAATTCTGGACAACAATTGGAATACCCTCCCTATTATAAATAGACTTTTTGGGCTGTTCACGATTATTGTCATTGAATTGGGCATTTTTAAACATGTTGGGCTGGTTGTTGTTTTTGTACTGGTACTTCGGGGCAAAGGGCCTATTAAAGGAAGCATTTTGAATATTGTCTTTAAACTCGGGATTATTCATGAGTTCCCAATCCTTTTGCTCCCCCTCTTGTAGCGAATAGCTACGGGTGAAGTGGTTTCTTGGAAAATAAGAGGGCCCATTGTTGATAGAGTGGACATGTGCCCCGGGGTCGTTTTGAGCAAGAGGGCAGTCAGGAGATTTATGCCCTTCTTCACCACAAGCTCCGCATAGGGTCGAATGTAGATGAGATCCTTGAGAGGATTGAAAGGCGGCCAATTCTGCTTCGAGTTGAGCTATCCTTGCATCTCGTGCGGAGATCTCTTGCACTTGTTGTTTGTGCCCCGAGCGACGAGTGTTCACAACAGGGTACCAAGTGTACTGCCTTGCACAATTGTCGACCACGTCCCTTGCTTGTGCGGCGCTCAACCTTTGGAAACTCCCACCTGAAAGAGAATCAAGATTAATCTTGACATTATCATAAAGGCCATTGTAAAAAGACTTGAGAACCAACCACTCTTGAATCCCATGGTGTGGACAAGAGTTTTCTAAATCCCGAAACCTCTCCCAAGCGTCTCTCATGCACTCGTCATCTTTTTGTTGGAAATTATGGATCTCTCTCCTAATTGTGTCGGCCCTATCACTAGAAAAGTACCTATCCAAAAAGGTTTGTGCCATAACATCCCAACTCCTTATAGACCCCTTTTTCAAAGTTTTATACCATTTGTAGGCCCGGTCTTTAAGGGTAAACCTAAACAACAAAAGCCTAACTGCCTGTTGAGGAACTCCATTAATCTTAATTAATCTAGTGCAATCAGTAAAAGCTTGAAGATGAGAATGGGGATCCTCGTGCTCGTTTCCGTAAAACGGGCTTTGTTGTACTAGGGCGACGTGAGCGGGCGCGATTTGCATGTTGTTGGCGTCGATCCCTGGAACGACAACCGGCCCTGCCACGTCCTTGGTTTTAGGGGCCCCGAACTCCATGAGAGACTTGTCCGGGTTGTTATCCTCTTCCCCTTCTGAGTTGTTGCCGATGCTTTCATCTTCGGCGGTCCATTTGCGCTTCTCGTCCTCAAAGTCTTGCTTTTCTCGCTCAACGCGCACCCTTTCTTGCTCAATCCTGGCCTGCTGTTGGTCGAGTTGGAGTCTGAGCTGCTCCAATCGGCGAGTTTCAGCTTCGAGGTCGATGTTAGCGGCCATTGCTGTCCCTGTTCCTTCTTGTTCGGGGCTCTGTTCGGGTCGAACTGGACCTGTTCGGACCGAAGTAGGGGTCGAATTGCAGGCTGGAGGTTGCTCTGGGTCGCTGTCCAATCCCCGGAGGAAGTACTTTCTCACTGGAGGTTGGGGGTTGGATCGTTTGCCTTGTCTCTTACCTGCCAGTCCTGTAAATTAATGAGGAACAAGGGTGAGTCAAAAATAAAATAAAAAAGGTCTAGTCTCTTGATACTAGAATAAGGATCCAATATCAACACCGTCCCCGGCAACGGCGCCAATTTGATGAAGGAATTAAATCCTAGGTCAAATAAATTTATACCTAAGACTCAACCTCACTAGTCGTATGGGGTAAAGCTTTAGGGTCGAACCCAAAGGACGGATTATGAGTACCGGTCTTACCTTTTCTCAAAATCTAGACAATTAAATCCAAGTGAATCAGGTAACCAAACTCTAAACAAAACTAAATGCAAGAAAGTAGATGTTTTTGGGTATTTTCAATGAATTACTCAACTAAAATAGTTAAATAAACTTAAGGAATGATTTTAGGTTTTCTAACAAGATAAAAGACGTCTTAGGATTCAGGTTTCACCTTGGTTTAGAATCTAAAAACCCAGACAGAACACTTTCGTGCACTAACCCAAGTTTCCAAAACAATTGCTTCTCTGTCCGGTCCGAACTGGACCTGCTTCGGTCCGAACTGTGTCCAGTTCGGTCCGAAGTAGCCTTGATTCGATCCGAACAGTAAGCAATAGTGCGTGAATAAGGTTGAATAAACTATCTATACTTTATGCTAGGGTTTGCTGGCTTAGACCTAAGAGACAGGACTTCAGCTTTCGCTTATTGGTCGAGACCTTGGTTAAATCACAGCCTAACCTAATATAGAAAGACTAGACTTTAACTTTTGGTTAAGGATCTAACCTATCTACTACCGTTGTTATGTTTCTTAGGGATATTTAGATGTCTTTTGAACTATCTAAAAGTTACACTTTTGATGTAAACTAATCTACTCTCTCGAGCCTTCAATTTATCCCAAATACTTAACTTTCTCTTTAATTGATTATCCTATTTTAGACTTAACTAGATGCGGCCGTACAACTAGAAGTTAATAGGAATAAAGCAAACAGATCAAATCAAGCAATAACAATAAATCTCAACAACAAGTCATAAAATATAACATAGCATATCAAGTCATATCACAACATCCAAACCTAAGTTACTACCTTACTCCTAAGACAACATAAATTTAGCCTAACATAACTATAGAACAGACAACAAGTATCATGACAATAAAATAAAGATACAAGCCCATGAGGAAAGATAAAAACATAAGGAGGATAAACCGAATACTCCTTTTGTACTTTGTCTTCGAACTCTAAGGCAGTGGGGTGTTGCAAAACGTGGTGATAACCTTCTCCTTGCTGCCGTCGCTTCAAGAATTAGGTTAAGGATGACTTAGGCGTGAGAGAGAATGGTAGGAAAGGTGTATGGAGGCTAGGGTTCCAAGAGAGCCTTTCCTGTGGCAGAGAGGGGCTATATATAGCGTAGAAAGATGCTTGCAGTAGAGGGTTGGGCGCCAGGGCAAGAAATCCACCAAATCTACAAGTTTCCATGTGTGAAAACCTTCCAAAATGGCTGAGTCGGCGCCCAGTTCGGTCCGAAGCAGAGAGGGTTCGGTCCGAACTAGAGAGATGGTCGAGGCTGGTCACTGTGGTGACGCTTCGGTCCGAAGTGGATGGTATTCGGTCCGAACTGTGGGCAGTTGGCTCCGAATTGAGATCCGTAGGGAGCCTCCAATGCTAGGAATGAGTCATCTAGCCAGTTTGGTCCGAAGTGGGATCCGAAGTAAGCCTCCAATGCTAGGAATGAGTCGTCTAGCGTGCTGCAAGTGCCGGAAATCCATCTATTAGCCCAGATATCGCCAAAAGTCATCAAAACCTGTAAAGAAGAGAGAAGAAACGACGGCATAGCCGAATCCTGGAAAAACAAGGCAAAATGTCAAGCAATTCAAGGTTTTGAGTATGATTTGAGTGCCAATTACGGTCCAAATACCAACAAATAATGATGACATCATACCCGAAAGGGGAACGTTTTTGCTGTAGCGAAAGTTAAGTAGATACCTTTAGGAAATCAACAAGTGGACTTAGAATAGTTAAGCCAACAAGCGAAAGTTGAGGGTTAACTAGACTAATGGGGATATAGACTAGGTTCCGGTTCCGATATCTTTACCAAGAAGCGACGACTGAGGTCTAGGGAGTCCAAGTCCGACTGGATCTGTCCCACACAAGTTAGAAACTAAAATACCGACTCTCCACATCATTAACCGAGGGCCTGTGCGGCCTACAATTGTATCTGTGCAGCCTACAGTTGTGCCTGTGCGGCTAACAACTGTGACTGTGCAGGGTACAATTGTACCAACTCAGCACTAGTCGGTGTTAGGCGCGAAAGTGACCAGCACCGACAGCCCGAGGCATAACCTGAGGAAAACCGAACCCTAACCTGAGGAAAACCGAACCCCTAGGACGCCTTTTTATAAGAATTTACAATCGTTTTAAGCCAAAAATTGTTACCTTTGTGTTTTTACTACTTGTTTAGTTTATTTTTACCTCATTTCAATTGTTTTTCTCGTATTGTTTAAAAACTCGACTCCAATTGCTAGATCTAGACTTTGTGAAAGTGTAAGACCAGTACTTGTTTGACCGTCCTTGTGGTTCGACCCCTAACCATTGTCCAACGATTACCGTACGCTTGCGGTGTTTATTGGATTATATTAGAGTATTATTAGCTACACATCACATGCACCCAACCTTTGGCACCAGCTCTTTCTGAATTTTAAATTTCTTTCACTTGGTTCCGATTTGTAGGAGAGATGGTATAAAAGTAAATGAAAGAGGAAGAGTGTTACGGTGATGTGCCCAAAGTGAACCGCTCAAAGAAATATATTGAGGGCGGTACCAACTATGTTGGTCTTTTGAGTGGATTTTGGAATTTTAAATGAGCATGGTGAACTTATTATTATTTGGACATAGATAGAATTTGTAACATGGGTCCCATTTGTGAACGTAGCATTTAATGATATGTCAAACCTTTGCAATTTGTAAACAAGACATATAAATTGATTCAAGAGTCCTGTACGGTACATGGCAAATAAGCCCCACTTGTCATCCACATGTTCTAAGTATACAAAGTTCATAGAAATTCTAACTTAAAAACTAAATAAAAAGAAATTCACTAACAAGAACCCGGCCTTAAAATGAAATGTAATCTCCTTACAATAGAAAATTAACTTCATTTTCCATTACTCAAAATAAATACTATTTTCGTTTGAATTCTGAAAAATCCAACTGATTTCAAAAATTGCTATCTAAATTCAATAATTTTAGAAACTTTAATACGTTGTAGAAATATAAAAAATAAATAAAATCAGAATTCAAATTCAAACACTCAAAATTATTTAAAAAGGGTTACAAATAAAAATCTTAAGTGTGACATTCCTCCCCTCTTAACAAAAATTTCGTCCTTGAAATTCTTTTATACATAGTTTCCATTTAAAAAAAATAATAATATAAAATATCAATCAAGTACAAGCAACTAATAATTCTCAACTAGCAATTCTCCTATTAGAAATTGACTATCAACTCACCATGTCAATACAGAGTTACAAGCAATAAAATCCATCTATTATTGCAATCAATCACAAAATGAAATCTTTATTAAATTTACCAAACTTTACTATGACTATATATTCTAAAGTTGCAGCAATAGAAACAACAACTAACAACAACTAACAACAACTTATTATGTTCTTACTTATGAAATATTGTTTATTAATAAGATAAGCAATATATAGATACAATGAACTAATATATAACAAACATTAATTTCGTACTATCTAATAGGAACTTTATTAAAAAATCACAAGTAATTCTATTGCATTATTTTCAATATCTCAACTTATAAACTAAAAATTACTATACATTACAAAGCTACTCTTAGGCTAACCCGCTCGTAGGTTCTATCAGTCTGGTTGGGTAGCTAAACCTTGCTCTAATACCAACTGTGACACCCCGTCAAATGCCGTGATTGGACAGTGCACGACGGAGTGCCTGCCATGGATGCCTGTGCACCCGCAAGGCTTAACTAAGTCTAATCTAATTCACATTTTACGAAGTATAGTTAATTATATACAATTATTATACATAAAAAAAATCTAAATTTACAAATATTTACTTAAAAGATTAAATTACTGCAACAGTCAGGTTCATGTTTCTAACCATAAAGTCCAAAGGTCCACTACTCGTCTCGCTGTCCAATACTCGATCTGAAATCTGGAACCCACACCATTGTGGAAACAATGCAAAAGCAAAGAATGAGATAAATATAATTTATCTCAGTGCGATGTTTGAGAAGTGATGAGGCCTTACTCTATCATTGTTTGAGAAGCCTTACCGAAATAAACCGATCTCTACTCTAAATTAGCCACTAAATAATTTGATTCAGTATAGTCGGGTTGTCGAACTCAGGGACAGACTGTTCAGTTACACAAGAGTTTAAATCTAGATTTTAAGTTAAATGAAACGAAACTCGAAGGTTTATAAAACAGGGTTCCAACAATTATAATTAAAATTATCTAAATAAAACTATACTTCTAAACTAGAATTCAAGAGGAAAAAGTTAGAAACCGAAAGAAATTGCAAGACTAAGGGATTAGATTGTTAACTTTTGACTTAGTTCCTGATACGAGCGACCCTTCTACTTTCGTAGCGGTCCGCTCGCCTCATTGGTCGACAGGATTCTGGACATCTACTTGTTTCTAAGTTTGCACAGACAACAATCGAATAATCCAAGTATCACTCCTAATCCTATCGCTAATTATATAATTTTGCTTAGTTCTATTTTTTATTTCTGTGTAGATTAATTAACGGATAACAATTCTTAACTCTTAACTTTCATATAGGAAAAGAACTAGCTAACCTTTATGATTAATCTTTCATCTACCCTAAGTGTCAACATTCATTTCTTAACTAAGGGAGATAAATCTGATCTTTGGGTCAATTGATATCTCTCAACTCTCGTATTTTGAGGTTAGACTTCACCATTTCTGATTCATGATCTAGGCTTTAATCTTTCGATTAACTACCATCTAAAGATATGTTGATATTGAATTGTTCTAAGTTTGGTTGGATTTTGATTCCTAGACTCAAGTTTGGCCTAAACTTGTCAAGAAGATACCAAATCTACTCGCAAACAAATCAAAACAGCAATAAGAATAAATTGCAAAGATCAAAACACAAAAGATCAAATAAAACTAATTAAACTTAATAATTAAACTAAACCATAGGTTCACATCTAAGCCCTTAAAATAGTATTAGCCTATACAAAACATCATAAAAACACGGGTATCAAACATCAGATCTGGATAATAAAGGAAAGGAAAAGATTACAACAAATCAATTCGATTTCCTTCAACTCTCTTCTCTGAACTGAGCATCAAGCGGCCAACTTGGAGGTCAAGCGATCGTCTGAAGTCTCAGAAGTTGAAGTCCTGGATCTCTATTATGTGGTTTCTCTTTTCTCTCTCCGGAACTTCCTTCTTCTTCGACTTCAAGGCCTTATATAGAGTTGCCTTGTAACCTCCAGATAGGAAGATCGTGTGCATTCAGACGGTTTTTGTCGAGTAAGCGCATGTGGGGAAGTTATGCTGGAAGAAAATGCTCAGATGAAAAACCGTCTAATTCCTTGCTAGCGGTCCGCTTAGATTCCAAGTCGTCCGCCAAGTTGTCTGCAGTTGTTTCTTTCAGCTGTCTTCTCCTGTCTGTCCGCTCAGCATACTCTTTTGGTCTCTTAAATGCTCCAATTCAGTGCAAAAATGTTCAAATCCAAAATTTATCCTGACAAAAACTAAAAGGGCATAGAAGTACCTATATCTAACAATTATATGCAAAAAAAATATTAGAAACACATAAATTCAACAGTAATTTAGGGCCAATTTGGGTCAAAACCATAGTATGAAATCATCCTAACAAATTCCCCCAAACTTAACCATTGCTTATCCCCAAGCAACAGTATAAGCTGTGAAAATATAATTGGGGCCTAAATTAAGGTAAAAAAATATGCAAATGCAATAGTTTAGAAATCAGTAAATCAAAAACCTAAACTCCAACCCAAGTTCAAACTCTTTTTAAACAATCTATAAAATTTAATTTCTGTTTAAAGTTCAAGATTCAAGTTGTTTAATGCGACCTTTACTCAAACCAACAGTTTACTTTGAAATCTAGCACTGGCATGACTGATAAGTCACTTTACCAAACCCTAAATTAACCAGTCTACTTAGATTAGAGCAATTGACTTGGGGACTAAAAAGGAACCAACTCTACCAGACCAAACAATGTGTCATTGTATTTGATTTCCTGCCTAAAACCTTAGGTTACTTAACCTCCTATTCCAAGGTTTTTGGGTAGATTAATTAAACATTTATTTACGAGATTAAAGTTTTAATTTCCACGGGGCAATGGTAGGTTGCGCGACAAAGGTCAGCCAGATGAGTGTGGATTTAGTTTGAGATTTTCCTCAATTTTTATTTTGATGGATCCATTTTTTTATCCACACAAACCTATAGCCTTCCGCAATGGCCATCGTCAGAGTACCACTTTTTAGTTCCCTTTTTCTCATATTTTTTTTTAATAAACTTGAAAAGAAACTAAGTGGTTATTCGGCTCTAGGTTAAGCTATCCATCTTCCAATTGACACAATTCTAATCTGGTGAAGTTAATTTCTTAGGCAAATGAAAATTTTAAAGGGTGGTGCCTCTAATTACTTTCTCATTACCCAATCCAAGTACCTAATCTACTTAAACTACCTAACTTAGACTCAGTAAAACGTTTACTAGGCATGTCAAGCTGAATCTCAAATTCAACTGTCGTTTGAGTTTGTCAAATACATGATAATTTAAGAATCTCATGTTTTTTTAATCCAGAATTTCAAATCTGGAAAACAACATGTTGCTTTTTTTGATAATTGCCCTTAGACCCACTCACACACACTCTCAACCAGCAAATGCTGGGATTCGAACCCTGGTCTCCATGGAGCCAGGCTAGTGCTTAGCTGATCTAGCAGCACTAGGCCAGGTTGCTACCAAAGTAATTTTCACGTTTCTTTAAAAACTATAAAAATTTTGTATTACATATTATGGTTCAATATGTAATACAACAAAAATTATTATTTAAAAATAATTTTGCTACCAAAGTATTACATATTTTGTAAAAATTTATGGAAACTATACTTCAATATCTTTCTAATGATATAAAGTATTCGAAAATCCATTCATAAATATGTTTTGTCAAATGTTTAACATTCGGTTTCCACTTCCAAAATATTGTTTAAAGTCATAAATATGTTTTGTTTTACTGTTGCGTATTGGATTTCGAAAACAATTCTATGTTGATATAGAATAAGATATTATGTAATTAAATCATAATTTTATTAAGTGGAATATTAATTAATAGGTCAAATTGAATAATAGGAATAGCGGATCTGTGATACCCAGTATTTTCGAATTTTAATATTTGCATGATTTCATTTTAGTATTTTAGCATAGCATAAATATTATGTTTTGCACCAAATCATGGTAAAATAATTTATAAAGTAATTGCTGAATTTCTGGTATTTGTATAGACTCAAAATCTGAAACTATACAAGTGTTAAATTTAGGGAACACATGGGGTACACTTTGCAAAACAAAGCCCACAACTCTCTTCCTCTTTTCCCCACTCTCCACCTGGCATCTCTCTCTCCTTCACACTTTCTTCTACAAAGAGAACTTTTCTCACTCTCTTCTCTCAACTCCAAGCTTAAATCCATTGAAAATCCTCCATAGAAAATACTTAAAATCATTCTAAATTCTAGAAAAAATAGAAATTGAAGAGAAGAAGGCAAGGAGAGTTCATGCAACCCATCTATTTTCAAATTGAGCACTTATGGTTAGTATTTTCCTTAAATTTTGTATTACTTTGGTTCTTAAATAAATTTTGGAATTTGAAACTTGAATCAAGTCTAAAATAAGATTTTCTACTGGATTTAGTTGCATGCAAGACACTAGTAGTTACAATTAGTATTTTACTCGATTTTTATAAGATTTTGGTTGCATGCAAAAAAGGAGTTTAGTTCTAAAACGAATTTCTGTTTTGAATCTCTTAATTGATTGTTCTATAGTTTGTTTGAATAAATTATGTTGCTTTAAAAGGGTTTAAGTGTTTAGTTTATGTTTTTGAAACTTGCTTGGTTAAAGCATGTAATAATCTGTACCAATTCCAAAGATTTTGAGTGAAGCCAAGTATAGAACTTAATTAAATCGGTCATGTACAAAAGTAGCAATATAACCCTGCAAAACTGTACACAAACACCTTGTTTTCGAGGATTTCTGGTGGTTCACAGAGTCTATCCACTACCCTTGGACCCATTCCGCGGATTGGGGCTGAAAGGATTTTAAAATCTGGGAAGATTCACCACGGTCCGCGGCCGTCCTCTGTGGTCCGCAGAGAAATTCCTGCACTGAACCTATATATAGTGTTTCGGCCATAACTTTGTCATCCGAAGTCCGTTTTAGATGATTCAAAGAATGTTGGAAATCTCTTGAAGAGCTCTACAACATCATAGGATCCTTTTGATACAAATTAGATCAGAAAAGTATGGTTTAAGCCTTATACTCACTCGTGTCATGTTTGTTTGTGTCTAAGTCATGACAAACCTTAACCTGACCACATATTATGTCATAAATTTGAGATTTTATTTAGTCTTTGTTGCTAGTGTCTATTTGTTGCTTGTTTGATTTATCAAAGTAAGTACTTAGATATAAACTTTGATTGCTAGACTTAGATAAACATATCGGAACATGAAGGAACCGCTATAAGTGGAGCACTACAATTGTTCTTCTATGCTTGATGTTAATTGTTGCTTGCTTACTTGCTTGCTTATGAAGTGCTTTGCTTTCAGGTGCGGATGCACACAAAGTCTGATTTACATTTTATGAACTTAACTATGGCATTTGCATCATGTTGAATTACTCATTCATTGCACGCATATTTGTATCTGTATCATGTTAATAGTATTATATTGAGGTTATACATGATGAATGGTTTCCGATTGAATGACTTCAAAAGGTCTGTGCTACATGTGTGATTGAATAGACATTGGTTGACTTGAGGGCGGAGTCATGACCCGTCCCTTGAGTCCCAAAAGATAAGCACTTATGATCGGTATTCTGACAATGTTCTCTCTTGTAGTACTGTTTGATATTCTGAATTGTGGTAATCTGGGTCTACGGACTATAAAGTAATCTGAGTCTACGGACTATAAAATATGTGAATGAAGTCGTAATGATCAATAAATCAGCCTTGCATAATATTGTCCAACTTGAGCCGATTTTGAAATGTCGTATTGTATTTGAGTTCCTTGTTGAAGGATGTAATTACCGTGCTCATAATGCATTGCATGTTTTGTGTTAAAATGAGAATGAAACTAACGTTTATGTATGATGTTATCTAAATTTCTTGTATAGCTGTAATATTGTTTTAAACTCAACCGGTTGTTAGTTCCTGATCATGTACCTTAGGGTTTGTGTGACTGAGATAATTTTATAATTATCTCATGCTCTGCTTTTTGCATTGTTTCCACATTGGTTGTGGGTTCCAGGTTCTGGATCGAGTGGTGAGAAGGTCGACATATTGTAGGCCATTTGTTATTTTTTTTGTACGAACCAAGTAATTTGTGTAACTTGTTCACTTGGACTTTGCTTTAAGATTTGTACATGATATTGATAATTCTTACTTTTAGATCATTTGGTAGAAGTTAATAGAAGTTTTTAGTTTTAAACACTTAAATTGTAATATTTTACTAGATTAGTTTAAGGTAAGCCTTGCGAGGGTACGGTTTGTAGCGTGCACTCGCGGCGGCTGCGGCATACCTGGTTTTGGGGTGCCAGGTGCGGGTTCCGGGACTTATTTGTAAAGTTGTTACCTATTTTATTGTGCATGTTATTTTCATAAATTGTTATTGCATGGTATGTTGAATCAGACACCTTTTGGATAGTGATTAATGTCCCTCTTTAATTATTGAAAATCTGCTTCATGGGATAAAGTTTAGTAAGCATAGAATTGCATCATTAATATACATAGCATAGAATATATGAATGCATGAGCATCTCGTAATTGTTCATTTAATGAGTAAAGACAGTGAATATTAAAGTTGTAAATGTTAAGTGGAAGTGGATGATAACTGTTGTACCAGGCGTTTGGCTTAAGGGCCCTAGTACTAGCGCGCTCCCCAGAAGATATTCGTTCGCGACGGATAAGTGGGCTTCCTGGGATAGTGGATAAAGGTCAAACTAGTAGGCTTGGTAAGTGGGGCGTGTTATCAAGTGAAAATGAAAGTAGTAATATTAGTAGAGAATTGTGAAGTCATTAAATTTGATATTGAACTTTTAAAGATTGCATCACTATAGCAAAGTGGTTATGTTAGGAATCATGTTTCATTCAGATATTGTCATTTTACCGAGTTATTAAAGTTTACAAATCTCCGGGTTAGAACTGAATATTGCACTGAGAGTGTCTGATCTCTTACCCGTTTCCATTTTAATATGGATTCCAGGTATTGAAGACGATGTGTTAGAACTTTAGTAAGAAAAGAGAAGAAAGAAAGTGGGTCAAATAAATGGCACTGATTGTACTATTTTATTTAAATACCTTTGATACATTGAACTAGCATGAGAGTCTTGTGTTCAATTCACCATGTTAGACTTTGTCGTTTGTTATACTCTTTCATTATTGAATAAACAAAGTTTTGTGGTAATTTATGTATAGATTATTGGTATGTATGTGATGTTTGTTTCGCCTTGCGTAGAAATACGCGGCGGGTTGTCGTGAAGCACTCACGAGTCGTCTAAAAGTAACTCGGGCCGTGATACTTTAATAGTGACACATGGCATAGCATTTGCCAATATAGAGTAGGTTTTGTTAGTGATTGCTAATTGAATTTTTTATTTCAGCAAACACAAAAGTTTTGCACTATCACTAATGGACAACAACACTTCAAAAGGGTTCACAAATGAAGAGTGCTCAAGTGCATCATCGAAAATCACTTTGCATGAGCAAGCTGCTATGGGATCATTCACGAAATTACTTACCAAAGCTTTGCACAAGCAAGTTAAGTATAATTTTGTGCATGGTTATGAAACTTTTAGCTAGAAAGACTATTCATCGCAGCATTTTGACACTCTGGTTTTAGGTGCTAAAGTTTTTTGCTTAGATTGTTTTAAATTTTCATGCTCTTTTACTTAGAATTCTGATTTGTATCAAAGCATATGCAAGTTTGTTAGACTATTATATGTACTCTGGATGTTGATTTTCATTTTTAGTTCAATGCAATCTATGAATTCAATTTGATTATGTGCAAGTTTGTGTGATATGATTCAATGTGAATAGATGTATGTTTGTGAATTGCAAATAGTTGTGATGAATTAAAATAATATGAATCAAATAGTGGTGGTATCTAATTGGTACCGGGAAGAATTGAATACTTGTATAAATTAAATTGATGTGAATATCAACAATTGCGCCAGTATAACGATGTCATGGATTCAAATAAATAACAACATGCAGAAATAAGAATATACTGTGGGCCCTACTAAATTCTGACGATATATTATCATGGCGGTAATTAACAACGTCGCCATACCAACTATAATCAAATGTGGGCCTGCCAGATCTGACAATGTATTATGAGCGAAGGTGTTAGTGTACCGACATAATAATCTCTAAATAGAGACGCTATTAACAGTCGAATTAGCCATCGGACGAGAAGACATGCGTGACGCTAATGAGAACATAATTAAGGACGTATTAAAGTAATTAGCATCCGACCGACCCAGATGTTTAGTACTAGGGGCTAGATTATCAGGGTCCCTATGCTAGCGTCCGTAATTGGACCCAAAACTACGTTAGAATAACTACGCCTATTGTCGTTGCAGATAAGTCACATTCTACTAGATATTGTTCTATGAAAAATGTGAGAAAGAGAGAAAAAATCTTATTGTAAGAGAACAAGTTATGAAAGAGTTTGAATGAAAATTTTGAGATTCTAAGTTTATCTTTTACCTCCATTATATTAATTTAGCCATATATAAAAATTTGAGATGCAACGTGCATATATACATACAGAAGTTTTATTAAACAAATACATTGTTTTGTTAAAAATAAAACTTACAAGTTGTTGCATTTAGTTCAGCACTCATAATTTTTATATTGATGAATGGATGGATACAAGATAAGAAACCTCAAACATGTGCGTTCTTAAATGGTTGTTTATTTAAAATAAGAAACTTACAATATATCAAATGTTCAATTAAAGCAATTTTGGAAGCAAAATTGTCCATATATAATGAACCCCTTAAAATAATTAAATAATGACTCCCTTGTTAAAAAAATTTCTGCGGATAGAACTATAGAATTTTAATTCATACTAGAAACCATTTTCTTTAGTTTTAGTACATCACACTACGTCAAAATTTACTGTCTACAACGTTCAAAAATGAGATCCTGTAACGTTCACGCGCACGTTACTGTAGACCCCGTTACAAATCTATAGAAACGTTACAGATCTTAAAAATAGGAGTTACAGGATATCAAATCTGTAACACTCAATAGCTTCTAAGCGTTACAGAATGGGGGTATCTGTAACGTTCATTACCTATGAAGCGTTACAGAAAGGATATATTAATTTTTTATTGTCCCAATTTGTAACGCTTCATAGCTAATGAGCGTTACAGATACCCCCATTCTGTAACGCTTAGAAGCTATTGAGCGTTACAGATTTGATATTTTAAATCTTTTTTTTCGTATTTCTGCTTAGTTCTGTAATGCTTTTTATTTAATGAGCGTTACAGATGTTGATTAATTTTTTTTTACATACCGTTGGTATTCTGTGGCTAGCCCAAGTTGCTAGCCGTACCAACTGGTACATTGAAAATTAATGTACCAAAACAGAATAGAAATTCAACAAACATGCATCATCACATAAACATTATACACACAAACATTATGCATCACATACACACACATAAACATGTATCAAGTTCAACAAAATTTATATCAACAATATTTTTACAAGTTCAACAAATTGATCAACTATCCAAATATGTTACCATAGATGAAATGCATGAGTTCATCCACGACTTCTGAAATATCGTCGCTCGTGTATGGAACTCCAATCGGATCAATTTGCTACATTTAAAAAACAAACCAAAAACATCATATTAATTAGTTAATTCAAATCGTATCAACTCTTATCTAAACCCTAAACCCTAAATCCAAAGTCGAAAGGTGTTGGTATTCTAAAACCGTTATTAAACCCTAAATTCCTAAATTTTGAAATAAAGCAATAACTTTGGTAATACTCCGGTTGCCCTGACATAATTCAATACATGTCTCATGGCCAACAACGTGAAATAATCACACTCTGTATTGCCATTTTGTTTTGGAGTCTAAAATCACAATTTAAACAAGTAGTTAGATAAGAATTTTGTAATAATTTCAGAAAAACTAATATGTAAACCACTAATCCATAGTTTTCGTACCTTTATTTTGTGCCAGGTGAATAATTTGGCTTTACGTATATTCTTTCCAGTCTTCAGCATCTTGTAGTTTCTATATGCCCTGCATTCAATTTATTCAATTAAATTAGATTATATATATAGCAATTTCCAAAATCTCAAATTATCACTATTATTTTTGTTAAGTTTAGAAACTTACGAAGTGATAAACGACTTAATAGTTAAGTCTGATATGGGATCTTCGCAAACCAAGGAATCTATGAAGTAAACCCTCTCACACTTGATATCAACGACGATAACCGTCCAATGGAACCTGTAATACAGTTCAATTATTGTTTTGATTTAAACAACTAACAATTAAGTTTAGTAAGATGCTACGTACCCCTGATTATATGGCAAAAGGAAGTATTGACACTCTGGATGCTCAATAAACGACCTCTGCATAAAGTCCACGTTAAAATCTGTGTTTATTTCCATGAACCTGCATGTAGAAATTCCGGATCCCACAAGGTGATGCTTTTATTGAACCCAATTTCTTTCTCAAGTTCAATCATCCAATACCTGCAATTATCCAATACTTCGATATATAATTTTAATTGAAATTTGAATATTGAAAATAAAAATCAAAGTTAGAAAATAATACCATGAGTACATCTTGACCATCGATATGCTTAGGCATTCTCTTTTCATACATTCCAGAATATCACCCAATTGCACAACGGTGCGTGTACCCCAAGGGTTGCACTCAGGCACCTCAAATGACTCCTCCCCTTTCGGTGTTAACTTCAACACTGTGTATAATTTGCGCTCAGAATCAGAAAGTCTCTCAATAATCGTCTGGTCTAACCGCTCTTCGCGCAAAATAGTAGATCCCTCACTTGGGACCCTCGCCCTATTGACATTATCTATTTCTTTTTCCCTCCAAATCCCTTTTCCTTTCTCCTTCTTCTTCTCCTTCTTCTTCTCTTTCTCCGCACGTGGCTTCGATTTGTTCTTACTCAGCATTCAAAGTAATCAATGAAGTCAGTATTATTAATATTACAAGTACAAATGTGTACGAATAGATTGTGATACCTTTTGGTGTGGCTCCACATCAGCTGACGGCCAAGAGTATCATCCTCCAAAACTCAATCCTAATTGCTCCGTCGACGAGCCAGGAATATACAAAGGGTAACAATAACATCATTTTGTAACTTGTCTGTTTTATCCGGATCAATCACCTTACAACAAATTTTATTGAAAAAATCGCACAACTTAGTGAGGGTCTTTCTCACTTCTTCCTTCAAAATTCCTCTAATTGCGACCGGAAGTAAAACGGTCAGCAAGACGTGATAATCATGTGACTTCATACCATACAATTTGTTATCTTTCATAGACACCTTTCTTGATATATTCGAGGAATAACCGGAAGGAACCCGAATTGCCTTCAAACAACCCAACAAACTTTTCTTCTCCTGCTTTGTTAAATTGAATTGTGCTGCAGGTAGCCAATCTTGCTTTTTACCCTTAGCTTGTGCTGCTAGATCCTTCCGAATCCCCATTTCAACCATGTCCTTCCTCGCATTCACGCCATCTTTATTTTTCCCTTGAATTTCCAGAAGACAACCAATCAAAGCTTCACATATGTTCTTGATTATGTGCATCGCATCTAGGCAATGCCTAACCTCTAAACACTGTCAATATTCAAGCTCCCAAAATATAGACTTCTTTTTTCATATTCCTTTCGGAATCTCATTTGCCTTAGTGAAAGCCTATGGAGAAAACTATCCAAATAGTTAGGCAGATCAACACGTTTAAGCAAGAATTAGATGAAAGCCTTAGTGAAGCTTGGGAACGGTATAGAGACCTACAAAGAATGTGTCCACATCATGGGCTTGATGATAGTAAGTTGATTAGCTGTTTTTATGATGGTTTAACTCATCTTACTCGTCAAAGTGTTGACAATACTGCAGGAAGATCACTCTTAGACCTTGGATGTGAAGCAGCGACGAGCTTAATTGACAAACTCGCTCTAGCGCAAACCAACTGGACCGACCGATCTAGGCAGAAGGGCGTGTTCAAAGTCGACAAGACCAACCATCTTCAAACTTAGCTTGATTCATTGACAACCATGATGAAGAAGTTGAGTGAGAAGTCTGCTGCATCGCATGCTCAAGTTTTTAAATGTCAAATGTGTGAAGAAGAAGGGCACTTGGCACCCAACTGCCCTCGTCTTTCCACAAACGAGTCGACAGATGTTGATTTGAATGTCTTAAACAATGGACCAGCCTATTTCCCTCCAGGGTCCAACAGACACAACCATGCGGGTTTCTCATACTCAAACCCAGATGGTGCGGCGAATCCAGAAAATTATGGGAATAGGAACAACAATAATGAGAGGTTCAATCAACCTTCTAATGCCCAGTACAGATTAGTGGTTGATACTTTCATGAAATACCAGGGAATTTGGAATAATAAAGTGTTTCAAGAGATGAAAAAGATGCGTGAGACAATGGATAGCATCTTTGCTCAGCTCAATTCTGTAGTCACCCCACCTGGAAACGGTGTGATGACAAAGACAGGCATGTTCCATACCCAGCCAGAGCCCAATCCTAAGGCAGATGTTAATGCGATCACACTTCGCAGTGGAACTAACTATGACGGGTCGCCCATGTCTAACGATGACATCTTAGATCAGGCGACCCGACAAGCTCTCCAACAGACCGCTCACACTCCGATTCGACTGACCAAGCAGAACAACCAACATGCAGCTCAAGTCATTCGACCAGCGCAGCTGATGAGCGACCCGCTCAAGACCCAACAAATGCAGCTTTGAAGAAAAACAGAGTCTCCATTGTATCTACTCATGTTCCAGAAGTACCTTTTCCCCAGAGGTTAGCTAAAGAAAAGAAAGACAAGGAGTTTGAAAAATTCATGGAGGTTCTCAAGCAACTTTCCATTACCATACCCTTCACCGATGCACTCACACGCATGTCTAGCTATACAAAGTTTCTCAAGGACATTCTTTTCAAAAAGCACAAGATTGATGAACATCACACTGTTGCCTTGACTGAGGAGTGTAGTGCTCTCATACCGAACCAGCTACCCCCTAAGTTGAAAAACCCAGGGAAATTCTCAATCACGTGCCGGATTGGAAGAGCATCTATCAAAAAGGCATTGTGTGATTTAGAGGCAGGAGTGAGTCTCATGCCCAAAATAATATTTGATAAAGTTGGAGTGGGAGAACTGAAAGACACACGAATGATACTTCAATTAGCTGACCGCACATTACGACTACCCGTCGGAATTGTTGAAGATGTACCACTTCAAGTTGGTAACCTCTTTGTTCCTGTGACTTTGTTGTTGTAGAAATAGAAGAAGATATGGAGGTGCCAATTATCCTAGGAAGGCCATTCCTAGCCACTGCAGGGGCACTCATGATGTGAAACAAGGAAAACTATCTCTGAAGATTGATGGAGAGAAGGTTGAATTTCAGATTGAAAAAGCCATGAAGATGCCACCGCAATATGATTCTATCTTCATGGTGGAAGAACTAGATCTCATGGTGGAGGATGTCAACTTCACCAAGATTCTCAAAGCATATGAGTCTTTCTCTGACACCCTTGAAGAAGAAGAGAGTGACTACATATTCAATGGGATCATGCAATCACTGGACCCAACTGACATTCTCAGTTTTGTCTCAGGCGGACCGCTTATGGACCAAGCGGTAAGACAGTCAGCACTGGTTCAACTCAAGAGCCAACCAGACCAAGTGCTGAGCGTCGACTCTATGGAGAGCGACCCGACTACAAGCAGACAACTCACCACTAGAACCAGAGGCAATCAAAGTGGAACTCAAATCACTTCCTAAGGCTCTTCATTACGAGTTTCTTTGCCCAGATGAGACCTATCCGGTTATCATAAATGCTCAACTTGATCAAGACCAGACAAGCAAACTTCTCAAGGAATTGAGGGCCCGTAAGAAGGCTATTGGATATTCAATAGACGATCTCAAGGGACTAGACCCGTTCATTTGCACGCATCGCATTCTGCTTGAGGAAGGTTACAAACCCTCAGTGGAACATCAAAGGAGGTTGAATCCCAGAGGTTGAAAGATACAAAGCGAGGTTAGTAGCCAAAGGTTACAAGCAAAAAGCGGGGATTGATTATGAGGAAGTGTTTGCCCCCGTTGCAAGAATGGAAACGATTCGCTTGTTGATATCATTGGCTGCCTAAAACAAGTGAAACATCTATCAAATGGATGTGAAATCAGCATTCCTCAATGGTGTACTCGAAGAAGAAGTCTACATCGAGCAACCACCAGGTTACATTAAGGAAGGAGAAGAAAATAAGGTGTTGAAATTGAAGAAGGCGTTGTACGGGTTGAAGCAAGCTCCACGAGCTTGGAATACCCGAATTGATACATACTTCAAGGAGCACGGGTTTGTGCAATGCCCGTATGAACATGCTTTATATGTGAAGGTATGTGATGATGACATTATGTTTGTAGCTTTATATGTTGATGATATGATTTTTATGGGGAATAATAATGATATGATTGAGAAGTTTAAACTCGAGATGTCAAAAGAGTTTGAGATAACAGATTTGGGATTGATGTCATATTTTCTCGGGTTGGAAGTGAAGCAAGACAAATCTGGAATTTTTGTCTCGCAAGAAGCATATGCAAAAGATGTATTGAAAAGGTTCAAGATGGAGGATTGCAATCCGGTGTGTACTCCGGTTGAGAGTGGGACAAAGCTGTCCCGTTATGATGATGGCAAAGCCGTAGACGCAACTCAATACAGAAGTTTAGTTGGAAGTTTGCATTATCTAATGTGCACGAGGCCAGATATTGCATATGGTGTCGGCTTGGTAAGCCGGTACATGGAGAAGCCAAAGACGTCACATTGGAAAGCCATAAAGCGAATTCTTCGCTATGTGAAAGGTACTCTATCTCATGGCTTATTCTATTCTTATACTAACAAATTTGATCTTGTTGGATATACGAACAGCGATTGGTGTGGTGATATTGATGATAGAAAGAGCACAGCGGGTTTCGTGTTTGACATGGGAGACACGACATTTACATGGGTGTCGAAGAAGCAACCCATTGTGACTTTGTCAACTTGTGAAGCAGAGTATGTGGCTGCATCTTCATGTGTATGTCACACGCTATGGTTGAGAAAATTGCTGAAGGAGATGAATTTCGCTCGAGATCAACCGACGGAGATTCGAGTTGACAACAAATCAGCAATCAAATTGGCGAAGAACCCGGTGCATCATTAAAGAAGCAAGTACATAGATGTTCGCTTTCACTTCATATGCGAGCATGTGAAGGATGACGATGTTGAGTTGACTCACGTGGCGAGTCGAGATCAAGTAGCGGACATATTCACTAAACCGCTTGGAGCAGAATTGTTCAACCGTTTCAAGAAGCTACTCGGAATGCGAGCAAGAGCATAATTGAGTTTAAGGAAGGATGTTGGAAATGTAAACTCAATTAAGTTTGCATTGTCAAAGAGTTTAATTATTTAGAGTAACAAGAATAATGCTTAGGAAGTTGTTGTTATTTATTGTCTTGAAGACTATGCTATTTAATTAGGTAGTTGAGTGTTTAATCATGAAGACTAGTTTTATTATATAAGCAATGTAAGAGTGCTTAGAAATTCAAACTTAGAAGAGAGAAAATATCAATTGTAAGAGAGTTGTATCAATTATATGAATGAAGAATTTCAGTTTCTAAGTATCTCATATATCTCCACTTGTATCCACTTAGCCTCATATTAAGATGACGTACGTTCCTATCATGTTTATGGGTTGAGAAAAATCGGGCAGCACCTCCCCTTAATGACATGGTTTTCAGCAACATGAAACAAGTCATTTGAGCATGGTTTTGGACAGCATAGTGAGGCCTTTTGGTTTGTGTATTTCATGATTTTAATTGGGCATGATTTGAGTTGCTTATTGGTGATTAGAGGGCTGATAAAAATTTGGCAGCATAACCCCTAAATACGTTGGTTTCGGATATGAAAATTTGGCATGGTAGAGGGTGTTCATAGGTGGATTAAAGGCTGATAAAAATTTGGCAGCATATTCCCTTGATGGCTGGGTTTTGGCATCATGAAACAAACCATTTGAGAGGTCCCTTCCTCTCAAAGGCCTTCAAATCACGAGGGTCCCTTCCCCTCTGGTTCTCCATCCAATCACAGAGAGGTATCTTCCTCTCTGGTTCTCCACGTCTTGAACAAGGGATTGGCGTATAGGATGAGCAAACAAGTTCATTGGCATTGAAATCCAAAGTATAAAACCTACTGTCCCTACTTATGTCCACTGTTTTACTCACTTTTAGTTTATACATTCATATTATTATTAATCCCTTTTCATTTGTGTGACAGATGTGTGATATTCAAGACACAACAAAAGGAAAGGAAAAGAAAATGGGAGAAAAAAGGGAAGTAATATCAAAAGGCTCCGAATAACAGAAAATAAAAGAAAGAAAATGTTGACTAACGATACTACACAAATATACTTTTATTACTACTCAAATTAATCTACAACATCCTTTCTACTCAACTATACATACTCTATATATTTCTACTATGCCACACTACTACAACACACAAAGACTACATCTTTACCACATCCGATTTCTTCTAACTTTGGCGCACATAGAACTGATGGCATAGCACCTATTTATAGGACCTTAATGTCGGTGCTAAAGACCATTCTACATAACTAAAGAATATGAATCTTCTAGGTGCTTCATCAAACTTAAAGTTGGTGTAACTTTCTTGATATTTCTAGATTCTTCAATATTGTTCCATAATGATCTTGGGCCTTGGACTCTTCGGTGCTGACTTCAACACTCCCCCTCAGCACCGACCCCAATTAGCCTCTCCTTTGGTACACCTCGTCCATCGGGATCATCATGCTTCTTCTCATATCTATAAGTTTTCGAAACACGCCATCGCATTCTTACTTTCGGTCTAACTTCGATCTGTTTCACAGTCGAATTCAACTTGGCACGTGGTACATGCAGTTGTCGTTATCGAGTTCTTCTATCCTCTGCTCGACAGGTTGCGTGAACAATCACTTCTTGTCTCGTGATCACTTGTACTTTAGCAGCCTTCTCCATGACTGCGACATAATCACTCTCCTCAGTGATGGTTTCGATCGTTGCGCCCTCTCGTGGCATCTTCTCAACAGCCACCACGCAACTTCCGAATGCATTCTCCTCCTCGACTGCCTCCTCGAAGAACCAAGGCTCGAAGTTTATCTCCTCTTCGGACTCCGAACCCATCTTGTCAATTATCGCAACGGTCGCCAAACCGTCCCATTCATCTTCACTCTTCACGCCGATTGGTGCCTTCTCCTGCAAGGCCAACACTACGTTCCCTTCTTCATTCTTCAATTGGCACTCTCTCGTATAGTGCCCTTGTCGTCCGCAGTTGTAGCACACCACGCTTATCCTGCGGGATTCACGATCGGCTCCATTGCCCTCTTGGCCTCTTGGAGCTCCCCCTGAACATGTGCACCTACAACACTCGTGCACAGTCTTGCTAGTCTTCTCGATCACCTGCTGTTGTCTCTGTTGGCTCTTGATTGACATTCTCTGTCAACCAATGTACAAGGCCGTCTCGTCTTCCTCCTTCTTCATCGTCAACCCGGCAAGCTGCTTGACAAGTGCCTCTTGACTTGCCAATAAACTCTCTAGATCCAACAAAGATGGTTGCGTCTGCCATCCTTGGATCGCCGTCACGAAAGCGCCAAACTCCGGCCGCATTCCATTTATGATTATCCGCCGCATTCTATCTTCGCCAATCTTCGCATTGGCGTCTAGCTGCTCAATCTCCCTACATAAATTCTTAACTTTCAGAAAGTACTCACTTACAATCATCTTGCCCTGCGAGATGTTCATCAACTCTCTCTCGAGGAGTTGCAACCGACTCGTGTTTTTCTTCGAAAATAATGCGGCAAATGTATCCCATGCTTCCTTCGGGCTCTCGACATCTTCAATATGCGATAATAAACTCTTATCAACAGTCGCCTTTAACACAAACAAAGCTCTACCAGCTTTCACCTTCCACTTCTTGTACGCTCGGATCGAGTTCGATGGCGGCTCCGTCTCATCACCACCAACAACGTCCCACAAGTCTTGTCCCTACAGATAAGACTTGATACAAGTACGCCAATCCCTATAATAATAGTTGTTTAACTTCTCTATCAACCCACTCATTCCACTTAAATCTGACATATCGACTCGGCTAACCTAACTCAAAACATACGACTACTCAAATTACGACTCGACAAACCAAACTAACCCAACAAGTCCTAACTGGCTCCGATACCAATTGTTGACTAACGATACTACACAAATATACTTTTACTAGAGGGGAATATCGAGCTTCGCTCGATGTAGATATCTATAATAAGAATATTTTTATTATGTTTCTAAAGTTTAATTATGTTCATTTTTGGATATATGGTTAAGATATATTTATCTTTAGAAATATAGTTTAGTTATTGTAGGTAATTTGATTTGATTAATGTTAAAGAGTTTGATCAATTTAAAGGAAAAATTATATGTGTGTAAATATAGTTATAGTTATTTGAAATAATATGATTTATATTATGTTGATATTATTCATGAAATGTAATATGTTTATAAATGACTTAAATAAAAATATGTATATCGTAAAAGATCTGATGTTTTTTTTCTATTTTCAATTGAATGAATTTAATTTATATTTTGTAAATCGAAATTGAGAATGGTGATGAAGAGAAATTAAGGTGGAGAGTGATTCTAAGCAACATAAAAGAGATGGAGACATGATGAAATGAAAATAGGAAGGGGTCACATAAATCAGAAACAAAATAATGTGTTGCCAAATTATTATCTGATGTTGAATCGAGTCAGTTTTATGAGCAATAACACCCGACACACAATTAGTTACAAAGTATCACATTACAGAAATCAGAAAAAATATCATTGCACAACTATTTCACAATGCTTGGAGTGTCGGATGATATTTAACTAAAGGATCTCGACACCCACACATCTTTATTTATAATATTGATTACTACTCAAATTAACCTACAACATCCTTTCTACTCTACTATACATACTCTATATATTTCTACTATGCCACACTACTACAACACACAAAGACTACATCTTTACCACATCCTATTTCTTCTAACTTTGGCGCACATAGAACTGATGGCATAGCACCTATTTATAGGACCTTAATGTCGGTCCTAAAGACCATTCTACATAACTAAAGAATATGAATCTTCTAGGTGCTTCATCAAACTTAAAGTTGGTGTAACTTTCTTGATATTTCTAGATTCTTCAATATTGTTCCATAATGATCTTGGGCCTTGGACTCTTCGGTGCTGACTTCAACAGACACTACAACAAGAATGACTTTTAGATAGACACGATTGTCTTTGAATATACTCCAGAAACTCTTGCAAAATTTTCTTAGAAGACTTGTTTTTGTCTTGTATAACTCAGTGTTGCAGAGGGCTATTGATAGATTTATTTTGTGTGTTGGTAAAGATAAAAAATAGTCTAGCAAAATGAATTTTTCACTACACTTTTTCGTTTCAGCTATAACATGAGAAAAAAGTCTTTCAAAGATGCTACACTTTTTTTATTTCAATTGCATGATCAAATAGTCTTGCAAGATTAATTCCTTGCTACACCTTTTATTTCAATTGCATGACCAAATAGTCTTCCAAAATTAATTCCTCGCTACACCTTTTATTTCAATTGCATGATCAAATAGTCTTCCAAGATTAATTCCTTGCTACACCTTTCTAAATAATTAGCATGATCAAATGATCTTGCTATTTGATTTTCTTTATTTTATAATACAATAATTAATTGAAAATTGAAATTTCTTGCAAGAAAAATTGTGACAATCTAGGAAGTTTTTAACGTCTATCAAAATTTAAATGAAACAAACAATATTAATAGATATTATTACTATTATACACGTAGATACAAAGAATCATATTATTGTAACCATTATGAATTTATTAATAATCAAAATCAATTTATCATAAATACAAAACATAATTTTAAGTAATGGAAACAAACACCATAATAAACCAAAAACAGTACAATGATCCATATCTTAAAATGCAAAAAAGAAAATCTTAAAAACTATTAGTCCTTCGAACTTGATGCGTCTCTTCAACGTCAACAATTGTACCTTCGACATTTGATCTGACCCAACTTTGATCTTCTAGAAAGGTTGCTGCATGGTATGGCTCATGTTCAACCCCTTCTAGCATATCTTCGTTCCCCATGTCATAAACATCTCGTGGTTTTAACCCAACAGCAGTTAACCAACTTGGGCATGAATGATCTTTCACATAGAATATTTGATTTGCTTGTGATGCAAAGATAAATGGCTCGTGCTCTAACTTATCACCTGAATGTATCAAATGTGAGAAGTTAACCAATGTAAAACCATAATCATCTTTTTTAATTCCTCTACCTCGCGCGACATCAACCCAATCGCACTTGAATAACACGACTCCAAATTGTCGTTTCTAAAACTCGAAACTGACCTGATTTCCCAATTACATTCTTTGATGTTGGAAGCAGTCCTAATCCTCGAACACGCCCATTTGGATCCCTACCTAGAACTTTGGATAATGCATCTCCCTCCCAACCAACTATACCTCCCAGGTTATTTCCTGAGTCAACTTCTTCTTGTGCATGTTTTTCAATAGCCACCTGCATGGGAAGGATAATGTTATTATGAAGAATTATGTATTTCTAAATAAGCACAAGCACACACATAAAAAGATTTGCTTTGTTAGTAAAAAATTCTTACTGAGATTTCTTCATCCAGCTTGTGAGTTGCTAGATATATCTTCGCTCTGTTTAATTCTCGCTTGTGCAGATCGTTCATTTTCTAAGTAACATATAAATGAGAAAGATAGTCAAAAGAGAAAACAATTACAATATTACAAAAGATTTAAGCATGTATCTTCTTTGCAATATTGAATTATGTAATTAAATTAGGGGTACCATTTCATGTCTAAGTCGTGCAAAGCTCTTTGTCCCTGCAGTATATATGGTTTTTCTCATAGCTCGAGCTCTCCTATTTCGCTCACTTGAAGCCTGCACCACATAAAGTGTTTTGCTAATTGTCCAATAAATAAATATATAAATATCCAGTAACTTATTATGACATACTTGTGCCTCAGTAGATTTCCAATGATAAACCAAACTGCACCATTGGTCTGGAATCACGCCTTCGGGCACATTTTTGCACAATTCTGATGAAGGGGCATTCTCCTTAAAATACATGCTTTTCAGGTTAGACTTATACTGTGACCACTTATTATTCACCGATTTGAGTATCCATTTCTCGAGTGATTTGCTGTAAACAAACCTTGCCTACAAAATAACCCAATCCAAAACTAGTAATTAGTAGATATAACTAAAGAAAATCACTGTGCAATAATTAGTATACAAGGTTGAAGGAAATAAATACCTTTACAGTGCTCAATGATGTCATTATTATTTGTAGGTATTTGGACCGTACTTGGCACTTAAATTACACCCAAACCTTTTAAATACTTAACATTTTACTATGATTTTCCAGGATTTGGCTACGCCGTCGTGTCTTCTCTTATTTTACAGGGTTCTAGGTGTTATTCATGATTTTTCGAGCTTGTAGATGGTTTTTGGCACTTGACATGCTAGATGGCTCATTCCTAGCGCAGGGCACTTCTATTCCAGCCTCTCTTCGACCTGAGTAGATTTCTGCTCGGACCTAGCAAGGCACAGAGTCACAACCACCTTTTCTCTCTTTTTACTCGGACCGAATGACTCATGCTCGGACCGAGTGATTCTACTGATCAACCCGAGCGATACTGTATTCGGCACATGATTCTCCTCTTCTGTACTCGGATCGAGCAAATTCCTTGCTCGGGTCGAGCGGTGCCGACTTACAGATTTTGGCAAGTTTTCGAGGATGGAAAGGATGTGATTTTGGTAAGATTCTGCCGACCTTGTGCCCTAACTTGTCTTCCAAGTGCTCCAGACCAATATATAAGCCAAGTTCTTCAGCGAGGAGGGGATCTACCACCAACCCTAGCCTCCAGCCACGTTGAGACCCTGTTTTGGATGCGACGGCAGCAAAAGAGAGTTTGAGACACGCCTCATCACCTTCCATAGCCTTCAGAGATTATTCTAGAGATATAGAAGGAGTATTTGGTTTATTCTTCCTATGTTTCTATTGATTATTTCTATGGGCTTGTATCTTTATATTTGTGCACTGTTTATTGTTGTTGTTTGCCAAACTATGTTAGGCTAATTTTATGTAGTCTTAGGAGTAGGAAATTAATGGATGTTTGGATGTGATAACTTGATATATTTTGATATGTTATGACTTGATATTTATTTGTTTTGTATTATTACTTATTGCTTGTATGAATTGCTTAACTTAGTTTAATTTACTTCTAGTAGTACGGCCGCTTCTAGTTAAGTTCCAAGGTTAAACGGGTTAGGTTAGTTCTTACAAGTATTTGGGGTAAATCGTAGATCCGACAGGGGAGATTAGTTGACACCAAAAGTGTAGCTTTTAGACAAGTCCAAAAGACCTCTAGATATCCCTAAGAACACAAACAAATAAGTTTAGGTTGATTAAAGTCTATACCAAAAGTTGTGAGTTAATTAACCTAATTAGGGTGAGTAGAGATTAAGCCAGACCCTATTCCAACAAGCGACAGCTGAGGGTAGAAGTCTAAGATTAGCCAACGAACCCTTTATCAAGTTGTAAGGTATCAAAGGAGTCAAGTTAGAACACTTATACGATCTGCTCGGACCGAGCGGGACACTGCTCGGACTGAACAGAGAGTATAAGTCTGGAAATTTAAATTGATGCACGAAAGTGATAAGGTTTGAGTTTCTGGATCCAAACTGAAGTGAAATCCGAATCCTAAGGCGCTTTTATTATTGTTGAAAAACCCAAAAATCAATTACTTGTTTATTGTTTAATTTCATTAGCAAAAAGACCAAAAACATCTACTTGCATTCTTCTAATTACTGTTTCTTTCTTATTTCCTTTCCCAAAACACTAAAATTCATCCGTCTAGATTTTGAGAAAGAACGAGTCTAGTATTCATAGTCCGTCCCTTGGGTTCGACCCTAGAACTTTACCATAAACGATTAGTGAGGTTAAGTCTTAGGTACAAATTTATTTGACCATAGGATTTAATTCCTTCATCAAATTGGCGCCGTTGCCGGGGACGGTGTTGATATTAGATACTCGTTTTATTATCAAGAGGCTAGATTTTATTTTCTGTTCTTAATCTTTACTTGTTTCCTCAATTACAGGACTGGCAGATAGGAGGAACGTACGGTCCAAATCCCAGCCCCCTGTTCTCAGAAGATACTTTTTCAGGAACTTGCGGGAGGAACCTGAAACAACACCAGATCTCTGTCAGACCCTCTGTTCGATCCGAAGGCACGTCACTCAGACCGAGCACCCCTCTGCTCGCCTTGAGACATCTCCTACTCAGCCTGAGCGCCCACCTACTCGGCCCGAGGAAGCAAGTGCCGCTATGTCAGGGGTCGCAAATCCCATTGATGTGGCAGCAGAAACGCGTCGCCTGGAGGAACTGAGACTCCAGCTCGAGCGACGAGAAGCCCAACTCCAGCAACAGAGAGAAGAGCTTGAAGCAGAACGCCGCAGGTGGACTGCCGACGGAGAAAGCGTCCACAACAACTCAGATGGCGAGGACGATGATCACAACCCCAACAGATCCCTCAACGACTATGGAGCCCCGAAGGCCCGATATGTGGGAGGACCAGTGATCATCCGAGGCATCGAGGCGAACAACATGCAGATCCTGCCGGCACACGTCACAGCAGTCCAACAGATTCCCTTCCATGGGGAGGAACATGAGGACCCCCACGCTCATCTTCAAAACTTTATTGAATATACTAGATTGATTAAAATGAACGGGGTTCCCCAACAGGCTGTTAGACTTTTATTGTTTAAATTCACCCTAAAAGATAAAGCCCAGAAATGGTATAAAACTTTAAAGAAGGGTTCAATAGACTCTTGGGATTTAATGGCTCAAACCTTTCTAGATAAGTATTTTCCAGATGACAGGGCTGATCGAATTAGGACAGAATTGAATAATTTCCGCCAGAAAGAGAACGAATCCATGGGTGCAGCGTGGGAACGGTTTAGGGATTTAGAAAACTCGTGCCCGCACCATGGGATCCAAGAATGGATGTTAGTGAAAAATTTTCATAGAGGTCTTTATGAGAATATTAAAATCAATTTGGATTCTCTTTCAGGTGGAAGCTTCAAGGATCTCGACTCCACACAAGCAAGAGACAAGATTGACCAGTGTGCCCGACAGTACCACTGGATGCCCATTTCAAGCAGTCACCGCGGATCCTACAAGCAGCAAGTTAATGTCGTCTCAGCCCCTTCACCGAAGGATGAGCGTATTGCTGAATTAGAGGCTGAGCTGGCCGCATGCCAATCTGCCCTGGGCACTCACCTCAACCGCAAGGATTGTGGAAGTTGCGGTGAAGAGGGTCATACTTCTCTCGACTGTCCCCTCGCACAACCAGACAGAGGGGCGGCTCATGTAAACTCCCTCAACAGTGAGCCGTCGTACTATCCCCGTCACATTTTCAGCCGCAGTTATTCCCTGAGTGAAGGAGAGCAAAAGGATTGGGAACACATGAATGATCCAGTGTACAAGGACACCGTCATGGCATCCACTCGCGCCAGGCCGTATGTCCCTAAGTACAACTATGGGAACCGGCCCCCACCAACTTTCTCACGAAATGGGCCAGTTCCAAGCAACCCCAATGGACCTATTCCCAAGAAATCAGTGTACACACGAGAAGGCATTCCTCAGGAGGTCCAGGATTTCATGCATGAGCAGGGGAAGTTCAATCAGATGTTTTGCTCAAGTTTGGACGAGCTGAAGTACAATCAGGGAGCATTGCAGCGCATAGAACGCATAATCACACAGCAATATGACTCCAAGGGCAAGCTTCCCAGCCAGACGGAGGTTAACCCTAATGCTGAGGTCAAAGCACTGCACACCCTGAGGAGTGGGACCAGGTACCAGGACCCGCCCATGCCTGAAGGCGTTGAGATGCAAAACTCTCCTCAAGCTGAGCAGTCACACGCTCAACCCGAGCAGATAGCACCTCAAGGCGATGAGCCAGTTCTTGAACAAGTTTTGCCATTCCCTCCACTCCGAGCGCCAGTTTCTACCGGCGTCACTCAACCTGAGCACCCTGGTGATCGACCCGAGCAATGTTCTGGACCCCTCGACAGCCCGTCTGCGGCGACAACCGCTCAACCCGAACAACCACCTGCCCAGTCCGAGCAGTCGACAAAAAGAACAATTCATGAGAAAAAGAAGGCACCAGCAGCCCCATCTGCTCAATCATACCAGCCCCCAGTGCCATTTCCTCAGAGGCTTGTTAAGTCCAGGGAGGATGCACGCTTTAGAACTTTCTGGGAGATACTTAAACAGCTGAGGATTACTATACCATTCACTGATGCAATAGCTCAGGTACCGATCTATGCCAAGTTTCTCAAGGAGCTATGCACAGGAAAAAGGTCCCTGGAAGAATTGAAAACGGTAGCCCTATCCAATTCATGCAGTGAAGCAATAAAGAGCACCATGCCCCCTAAGTTAGAAGATCCGGGTCGGTTTGCCCTACCATGTGTGATTGGAAAGGCTGTGATTAAACAAGCTCTATGTGATATGGGTGCAAGCGTTAGTTTGATGCCTAAATCGGTGTATGAAAGGATAGGTTTTGATGGTCTCATGCCCACACCGATAACTTTGAAGCTTGCCGACTCATCAGTGCGACTACCTTTGGGGATTCTTAGGGATGTACCAGTCCAAGTAGGCAAGTTTTTTGTGCCTGGAGATTTTGTAGTCATGGATATGGAGGAAGATGTGGAAGTCCCTATCATTTTGGGTAGACCTTTCTTGAGAACCGCGGGTGTTATGATGGATGCCCGGGATGGAACGATTTTGGTCAGGGTCGGAGATGAGCAGCTCTTATTCTCCATTGACCATGCCATGAAATACCCCGACACTGACCCGGCTTTTTCATGCTTTTCTGTACAAGGAATAGAACTTGAGATAGAGGAAACTCTTGAGGACCAGTACTTGAGCGCTCTTATCAGTTATCAGAGCTTCCTTTATGACATTCAAGAGTCAATTGGGGTAGAGGAGTCGATGTATGAGATTGTTGAAGGACAGGACGAAGATGAGGACCCCTGCTCAGTTCGAGCAATCGACTGCTCGGACCGAACGCCTGATCAAACTATGGAAGTTGATGCCTTGGAGCCCCTGTTCGACCCCAGCGACCCACGCTCAGGCCGAATGGTTGTTCACTCAGCCCGAGCAGCTTCTCCGGCTGAAGGAACCCCATTGCCCGACACATGCCTCGACCCAAGCAAGCTCTACTCAGACCGAGAGACCATCTGCTCGGCCCGAGCAGAGCCACCAAAGGTTGAGTTAAAGCCACTCCCAGCCTCTCTCAGGTATGAGTTCCTTGGTCCCGATCAATCATACCCTGTTATAGTTAATGCCGAACTAGATGCAGAACAGACAGAGAAGCTATTGGTGGAGTTGAGATCACACAAGGGGGCGATAGGATACTCAATTGAAGATCTGAAAGGCATAGATCCCTCGTTCTGCACACACAAGATTCTTTTGGAAGACGACCACAAGCCAACGAGGGAGGCACAGAGGCGACTCAACCCAAACTTGAAGGAAGTGGTCCGAAAGGAAGTGCAGAAACTCTACGACGCGGGCATCATCTACGCCATTTCCGACAGTAAGTGGGTGAGCCCGGTGCATGTGGTGCCCAAGAAAGGCGGCACAACAGTGGTCAGGAACGATAAAGATGAGTTGATTCAGACAAGAGTGGTCACCGGATGGAGAATGTGCATCGATTATCGCAAACTCAATGCGGCCACCCGCAAAGATCACTTCCCTTTACCTTTTGTTGATCAATTATTAGAGAGGCTTGCTAATCACTCGTACTTTTGTTATTTAGATGGTTACTCGGGTTTCTTTCAAATACCCATTCACCCCAATGACCAAGAAAAGACCACTTTCACTTGTCCATATGGTACATTTGCTTATAGGAGAATGCCTTTCGGTTTGTGTAATGCACCAGCAACCTTCCAACGAGCCATGATGGCCATTTTCTCGGATTTTATAGAAAAAGAAATGGAAGTTTTTATGGATGATTTCTCAGTTTATGGTACTTGCTTTGATTCTTGTCTTGCTAACCTTTCCAAAATCTTGCAGCGATGTGAAGAGGTTAACTTGGTATTGAATTGGGAAAAGTGTCACTTTATGGTGCAAAAGGGTGTTGTTCTAGGGCATGTGATCACATCGAGAGGAATTGAAGTGGATAAGGCTAAAATCGAAGTGATAGAGAAGCTTGATATTCCCAAAAATGTCAAGGATGTCCGAAGCTTTCTAGGACATGCCGGATTTTATCGCCGTTTCATTAAAGACTTCTCTAAAATTGCAAAACCTTTGAGCAATTTGTTAATTAAAGATAATGATTTTATTATTGATGAGGATTGTTTGATGGCTTTTAACAGATTAAAGGAAGCTCTCATTTCGGCACCCATTTTGCAACCGCCAGATTGGTCTCAACCCTTCGAACTTATGTGCGATGCTAGCGATTTTGCTGTTGGAGCAGTGCTTGGGCAGCGAAAGGACAAGAAGCCGGTAGCTATCTACTATGCAAGCAAGGTCCTTGACCAGGCCCAAATAAATTACACAACCACTGAAAAAGAACTACTCGCCATAGTGTTCGCCTTGGATAAGTTCAGATCCTACTTGGTGGGGTCCAAGGTGATTGTGTACACCGATCATGCAGCAATACGATACCTGTTGAGCAAGAAGGATGCCAAGCCACGTTTGATCCGTTGGGTTCTCCTCCTCCAGGAATTTGACTTAGAGATTCGGGATAAAAAGGGTACGGAGAACTCAGTGGCTGATCATCTCTCTCGATTACATTGGGCAGAAGAAGAGGACACCAAGGTTCCCATTGATGATTCCTTTCCCCATGAGCAACTGATGTGTTTAAGTCATCACTCAGGTCGAGCAGATCTGCACTCAGACCGAGTACCACCCACGCTGAATCAGGAGAGTGTCCACTCGGACTTATGCTCAACCCGAGTACCCCTGTGCTCGGACCTAGCTAACCTCACCGACCAAGACTGGGCTGATCTGACTTGGCATATTCTTTCTGTCGAATCTCACTCGGACCAAGCAGGACCTTGCTCGACCCGAACAGATCCTGGGCAGACCAAGAACCAACAACCATGGTACGCTGATATAGCCAATTTTCTCGCCACTGGAGCTCTACCCCCAGAAATGTCTTGGCAAGAGAGAAAAAAATTGAAGACCGATGCTAAGTATTACTTTTGGGATGAGCCCTATCTCTTCAAAATTGGGGTAGATAATGTTTTCAGGCGTTGTGTGCCTTATGAAGAGGTAAACCCGATCCTTTCTAGCTGCCACTCATCCGCCTACGGCGGACATGCTTCATTCTCCAAGACGGCAGCTAAGGTTCTCCAATCAGGTTTCTTTTGGCCCTCACTTTTCAAGGACACTCGTTCTTTTGTTCTCTCTTGCGATCAATGTCAAAGGACAGGAAATATCTCTCATAGAAATGAGATGCCCCTCAACCCTATACTTGAAGTTGAGATTTTTGACGTTTGGGGTGTGGACTACATGGGACCGTTTCCAAGCTCTCAAGGTTATCAATTCATCTTGGTTGCGGTCGACTATGTGTCCAAATGGGTTGAAGCCATACCATGCAAGGCTGCGAACTCTAGTTCTGTCATTCGGTTGTTTTCCAAGATCATTTTCCCCCGCTTTGGTGTTCCAAGAGCAGTGATTAGTGACGGTGGGAAGCATTTCATAAACCGGCAGTTTGATGGACTATTGAAGAAGCATGGTGTGACTCACAAGGTTGCAACTGCTTACCACCCTCAAACAAATGGGCAGGTAGAGGTGTCCAATAGGGAAATCAAAAGCATCTTGGAGAAGACAGTGGCTAGGACCCGAAAAGACTGGGCCAATAAGCTCGATGACGCACTCTGGGCTTATAGGACAGCTTTCAAGACCCCCATCGGCATGAGTCCATTCAAACTCGTGTATGGGAAGCCATGTCACCTCCCAGTGGAGATTGAACACAAGGCGTTTTGGGCGACCAGGGTGATCAACATGGATTTGAAGAAAGCCGGAGAGAAGCGCCTCCTCGAATTACATGAGTTGGATGAGGTACGCCTAAACTCATATGAAAATGCTAAATTTTACAAAGAAAAAACCAAGTTTGTGCATGACAGGCGTATCTTGAGGAAAGAATTCAAGGAGGGGGAGTTGGTGCTTCTTTTCAACTCACGTCTCAAGCTCTTTCCGGGCAAACTCAAGTCTAGATGGTCGGGACCATTTCGAGTTGTGAAAGTCCACCCCTATGGCGCCGTTGAGATATGTGATGACGAACGGGAGCCATTCACGGTCAATGGGCAGCGTTTGAAGCACTACATCGCTGGAGAGCATCAAGAGCAACTCCTTGTCATCTCGCTCTCCGAGCCTCACATAGCCGAATGAGAAGTGATGCGGTCAAGCTAGTGACCTTAAACAAGCGCTGCTTGGGAGGCAACCCAAGGCTTTCTCTACTCTTCTCAGTTTTTATTATTATTCAGTTATTTTCATAAAAACAACAAAAATATCCGTGGACACTTTCCTTGGTGATTGAGGATTGTTAAAAGACTGATGTTTGTTGTCTTGCAGATTAGATAAATTGACGTTATGCTCCTCGTGCTAGAGCACCATGGCCTAACAAAAGCCACGCACGACCTCATACGAGTAGCAACCTAAGCAGGATAACAACTCGAGCCATCCTGGACTGCCAGGAGAGAGAATTCAAGAAACTGGTCACCCTGAGCAAAACATCACTCGGGACGAGTGAAGACAACAAGTTTGGGGGGAGCAAGTTCAGACTGCTCAACCTGAGGAGACAGCCACTTGGACCGAGCATTGCGATCTGACAAGAAGGGCCCACCTGCAGTTTGCTCAGGTCGATTGCACGATTGCTCAGCCTGAGCACTGGACAGGTCCTTTGATTTCTGTACTGGACGAATCTTCCTGTGATATGACCAGAGAGAGGGGTCGTCAGAAATGGTAGGATCGAGGTGTCAGAAGCAGCCTGCGACTGGAGGGGTCCATTACAGAGGCGACTGGAGAAGACCGCCAAACGATGGGACTGCATTTAAATTTTGACCGTTGTCTTCTTCCTCAGTCACGCCTCTTTACTCGCGCCTTTCCATTTACTCGCGCCTCTCCCCCCGACCTGAGCCCATCCATAAGAAACCAAAGCACCCATCCGTTACCCATTTTCACAGATCTAAGCACCCTTCTCTTCTTCTCTCCATCTTCTTTTCGTCTCTACTCTCAGAATCTCAAACAAAGCCTTCCCCAGCGAGCAAAAATTCTAGCACAATCCCCGAGAATTCTCCCTACCTCCACAGCAAGTGCATCTTCTCCGCCTTTGAGCACTACAGAGAGACCTCCCTTCTCTCTGGAGCACCGAGAGAGTTATTGCGAGGTGGTTGAAGTGGTAGCCGTCTAGCACTCCACTCCTTCTTCCCGACACTAGTGAAGCTCTCCCTGCTTCACTATCTTGTTGCACGCCTACAGAGACCCTCCATTGTCTCTGCATCTTATCTGCAAGCCCAAGTGTGCTCTCTCTCTCCCTGCTGTGGTTACTCTCTACTACCTTTCTCCTTCTCCTTGACATTTCTAGTGATTTTGAGGTTTGGTTGCTTTATCTCCTTTTTCTTTTTAAGTTGCTGAAATTTCTGACTGGATTTGAGGGTTTGCACAAGTCTTAGCAGTGATCTAAGAGCTATACCGGTGTGGTACCAGTAAACAGGGGCACCAGAGTTAGGTTTACCAGTATAAGACTTTGCTCGACCTGAGTATCATTCTGCTCAGTCCGAGTACTTCATTCACGAAAACCAGCCTACTCACCTTGTTCGGCCCGAGCACACTTTTGCTCGACCTGGACAGTCCCTAGTCTGTGCCGAGACCTCTCTCTCTTCTCACCACACTCAACCTGAGCAGCACCATGTCTGCCCCACAGACCCGCTCCAGTAAAGGAAAGGAGACTGCTGCCCCTTCCTCCTCTGCCGCCCCTCAGCCTCAACCTCTACACCAACCAGGGGAGCCCATAGTCAATCCAGACTATGTGAGGAACCCAGAGGCCGAGAAATACGAGAAGGACTGCAAATTCTTGATGCCCTACAACTACATGTTCCAGAACTATCTCAAGATCAGAAAGAGAATTATCGAGCACACGAAGTTTATGGACATGGCCACTCTGGAAAAATTCGGGGTGGCTGAGCAATTCCTGTCCATCAGCGCTAAGGCTGGCCTCACCCCTGCCTTCTGGACTCTCCATGCCCTCACATATCGGGTGTATACCCAGGAGTTCCTTACTTCCCTCAAGCTGCTTGAGAGGGAGGGAAGGGAATACATATTCTTTCAGATGTGCAACAGGCCTCGCAGGATATTTCTGGATGAACTAGCCCCGATGTTTGGGCTGGTCTATGGTGGCATCACCAAGTTCTCTTTCTCCAGGGGCATGACAAGGAAGCAAGTGTGGGCAGCCCTCTGTGGGATTGACAACAACTACAAGTCGAGACTGGTGCAGCACCCAGTCCTCAGGATTCTCCTTCGTGCCATTGCTTGCACGGTTTTTGCTCGGGGTGAGACGATCAACCTCACCAACGAGAAAGAGACGGCCTTTTTGTACCACCTGCTGCAGCCCGAGCCAGAAAGGGCCAATATAGTGAAGCTGATGGTGGAGCATTGGATCTCCCAGAGAGATTTGAAGAATGCAAAGGGCAGCATCACCATGGGTGCCTTTGTCTCCATCATTGCCCAACATCTCCAGATACCCTTGCCCCCAAAGAGCAATGCGACTGGGTTCTCACGATATGAAGATGAGCGTTTCCAGCAAGCTCATTTCATCAAGATCATGCATAGTGGGCCCGAAGTTGAGGGCAAGTACATGTGGCTGCGGGAGGACAGAAGCAACTTCCTCCTGCCTTACCCTTACCCAGTGGATGTGACTGACCCTTCTACCTGGCTCATCCCTGATAATTATCCTACAGAGCAGCCAGCAGGGGCACCAGTCCAACAACCGGCCCAAATGGAAGTTGAACCCCCACAAGTGCCTCAATACTTTGAGCATCCTCCCCCGCCACATCAAATGCCCCAACAGGAGAATGATCCTTTCTCTCAGGCCCCCTCCTGGGCCACCTCACTTTGGGAGATGATGACCAATCTCACCACTCTGACCACAGAGACAAGGGATGAGGTAAAGAAGAACACTGCCACTCAGGTTGAGCATGGTGCTCAGCTTGGGCGTCTATCCACTGAGGTGCAGCAGTATGGGCAGCGCTTGACTCGGGTCGAGCGTTTTGTGGATACATATGAGATGGCGCAACATCTCGGATACTGGCCTGGTGGCCATGATGACCCCTATGTGTCCTCCCCAGAGCCCTACGCTGAAGAAGAAGGGACTAGTGCCTATCCATGGCAAGAGAACCCTCTTCCCACCCCAGTTGGCCCTCACCCTTGGCAAGACTTCCCTCCGCCAGCCCAGCCTGCCAGTTCTGATCCTTCATTCTATCCTCATCTCGGAAATCAACCGGTGGCCCATACTCAGTTTGGAGACGATCTTTACATGGGTCTCTTCCCTACCTATGATACCGAGATGTACTATGGCAGCAGTAGCAGCTCTTCTCATGGCTCTCAGCAGCAAAGTGGCAGCGCCTCTCACAGCTCCTCTCAGCAAGGCAGCAGCAGCAACTCCCAAGCCTCCTCTCATCATGGCAGCAGCAGCTCCTCAGGGAGCTCCCACTCTTCTCACTAATCTGTAAGTTCTCTTTTTCTCCTATGATTACATTTTCTGTGTTTGATGCTTGAGGACAATGCATGCTATAAGTTTGGGGGGGGGAACATAGGAGAAAAATTGAATTGTTTTTGGAGATTTTGAAGTAAACAGGGGAAGTTTTTGAAAAATTTTTCACTGCTTTGCTCAACCTGAGCACTTTCTTGCTCAACCTGAGTACCTTTTTAGAATAAACTTGAATTGTTGTACTTTCGCTCAGTCCGAGCATTCTTTTGATCGATCTGAGTGACCCGTGAGGACCCGTTAGAATAATTTCTCTCTCTTACCTCTTCGTTCAGTCTGAGTGATTTACTGCTCGACCTGAGCAGTGGATCTGTTTCTTTGAAAATTTGTTAAGTATGACAAGAATTTGATTGATTGTGTCTAGAAGTTTGATTTCACATGTTTTGGAAAGACTTTCAGCTAGTACAAAATTTTTCATGAAGTATTAGGATTCTTAGCCTTGTTCTTAGTTGACTGTTGCACCAATAGACCGAAATTAAATTTTTTTTGGAAGGATAGAACTCGAATTTAGGATGCTTGAAATTGTTAATTCACTGTAAGCCAAATCTTACAAGTAACTGCCGAGTGAACTGATTTAGAACTTAGGAACTTTTGTTAAAAGAATTTGTATCAACTCTGGAATGTATAAAATGAATCTCAACTTGATCTTAATCGCTTGAATCACCAACAAGCAACCTTAAACTGGACAAATCTAAATAGTTGTGAACATGAGGGTGCGAGGAAACTCCAACAAATTCTAATCAAGATATGATAACGGGTATCACTAGGAGCCCTGGCCCAAGTGTACCGTGGCCTTGGTCGTGTGATCACCTGTTTGATCTTCCACAAATAATTGGAGAAAGGATTACGGAAATTACTAGGAGCCCTGGCCCGAGTGTACCGTGGCCTTGGTCGTGTAATCACCTGTTTGATCTCCCCAGCATGTCATGTGCTGGTAGCATATAATTGAGTTTCGATAGCGTAAAACCCTAAGTGATGCAATTCACCACAACTCGACTTGCATAAATTGAATTGGTGAAATTAAATTTGTTGAGTTAGATTCATTATAAACTTTCCAATTTGATAAATCTTCTTTTGCAAAATCTTCTAAGTTGTGGAAAAGAACGGGTGGTTGAATTTAAGATTGCAAGTGAAGAAATGTAGAGAAGCTAGAGTTCTTGAGATCTAAGGGATTTAATTAGGACTAAGAGAGGCAAATTTTGACTAAGGCAACGCTAGGAATCTGTGCTTGGTGATGAAAATTTGTTAACAATAAAATTGAAGCGTGAAACTAGACATAAGCAATTAATTTCTTGGTTTTCATTGCTTGGGTGTTCGGTTCTTTATTGAAAGTTTTTGTACAGTCTAGATTTCTGAACTTAGAGTGTTGCTTGAGGACAAGCAAGGTTTAAGTTTGGGGGAATTTGATGTCATTATTATTTGTAGGTATTTGGACCGTACTTGGCACTTAAATTACACCCAAACCTTTTAAATACTTAACATTTTACTATGATTTTCCAGGATTTGGCTACGCCGTCGTGTCTTCTCTTATTTTACAGGGTTCTAGGTGTTATTCATGATTTTTCGAGCTTGTAGATGGTTTTTGGCACTTGACATGCTAGATGGCTCATTCCTAGCGCAGGGCACTTCTATTCCAGCCTCTCTTCGACCTGAGTAGATTTCTGCTCGGACCTAGCAAGGCACAGAGTCACAACCACCTTTTCTCTCTTTTTACTCGGACCGAATGACTCATGCTCGGACCGAGTGATTCTACTGATCAACCCGAGCGATACTGTATTCGGCACATGATTCTCCTCTTCTGTACTCGGATCGAGCAAATTCCTTGCTCGGGTCGAGCGGTGCCGACTTACAGATTTTGGCAAGTTTTCGAGGATGGAAAGGATGTGATTTTGGTAAGATTCTGCCGACCTTGTGCCCTAACTTGTCTTCCAAGTGCTCCAGACCAATATATAAGCCAAGTTCTTCAGCGAGGAGGGGATCTACCACCAACCCTAGCCTCCAGCCACGTTGAGACCCTGTTTTGGATGCGACGGCAGCAAAAGAGAGTTTGAGACACGCCTCATCACCTTCCATAGCCTTCAGAGATTATTCTAGAGATATAGAAGGAGTATTTGGTTTATTCTTCCTATGTTTCTATTGATTATTTCTATGGGCTTGTATCTTTATATTTGTGCACTGTTTATTGTTGTTGTTTGCCAAACTATGTTAGGCTAATTTTATGTAGTCTTAGGAGTAGGAAATTAATGGATGTTTGGATGTGATAACTTGATATATTTTGATATGTTATGACTTGATATTTATTTGTTTTGTATTATTACTTATTGCTTGTATGAATTGCTTAACTTAGTTTAATTTACTTCTAGTAGTACGGCCGCTTCTAGTTAAGTTCCAAGGTTAAACGGGTTAGGTTAGTTCTTACAAGTATTTGGGGTAAATCGTAGATCCGACAGGGGAGATTAGTTGACACCAAAAGTGTAGCTTTTAGACAAGTCCAAAAGACCTCTAGATATCCCTAAGAACACAAACAAATAAGTTTAGGTTGATTAAAGTCTATACCAAAAGTTGTGAGTTAATTAACCTAATTAGGGTGAGTAGAGATTAAGCCAGACCCTATTCCAACAAGCGACAGCTGAGGGTAGAAGTCTAAGATTAGCCAACGAACCCTTTATCAAGTTGTAAGGTATCAAAGGAGTCAAGTTAGAACACTTATACGATCTGCTCGGACCGAGCGGGACACTGCTCGGACTGAACAGAGAGTATAAGTCTGGAAATTTAAATTGATGCACGAAAGTGATAAGGTTTGAGTTTCTGGATCCAAACTGAAGTGAAATCCGAATCCTAAGGCGCTTTTATTATTGTTGAAAAACCCAAAAATCAATTACTTGTTTATTGTTTAATTTCATTAGCAAAAAGACCAAAAACATCTACTTGCATTCTTCTAATTACTGTTTCTTTCTTATTTCCTTTCCCAAAACACTAAAATTCATCCGTCTAGATTTTGAGAAAGAACGAGTCTAGTATTCATAGTCCGTCCCTTGGGTTCGACCCTAGAACTTTACCATAAACGATTAGTGAGGTTAAGTCTTAGGTACAAATTTATTTGACCATAGGATTTAATTCCTTCATCACTCAAGATATTGTCCTCGGCAACCTTTTTGATATCTATCCAAGTTTTATGGGTCAAGCTACAAATCGTCGGGCTTCTTGCCACTGTACCAAGAAACTGACCTAGTAAGCCAGCTTCAGGCCCAATTGGTTGTCCTAAGGCATTTGCTTGAACCACCACCCTATGTCCACTCTGATGGAGTTTATAGAGATCCCTGAGGAGAGTCTTCCCTCTAGTTTTCGCAGTATGCCCCTGTTCGTCTTTATGTCAAAAGAATAATGCATAGTTATGTTATCTCACTATGTAAAATACTACTGCCCTATATCAAGAATTTATTAATTAAAAACTTATGAAATTTGACAGAAATATCTAATCAAGTATGAATTCATATTCTAATGATGGACAGTAAAGAACAATAAAACATACTTTGGATAACCATTTCATCTCCTTCCTCCGAAGATTCTTCATATTGCATGATGTCTGATGCATTTTCTTGAGAAAGAGGATCAGGAAGTTGCACACTTATATCTTGTTCAGGGAGATAAGTAACATTCGTTTGGGTCATTCTCATTCTCATTCTCTTCATCCTAGCCATCAACCCTACTCAATATCCAAATTGACTTAGGAAAATTAAAAAACTGTAGGAATGCACTAATGAATGTTTTTTGTCATAAGTTCAGCCATGTACCTTGATTCACAAAATTCATCAAGTAGTGCAGCGCATAGGTTATAAAATTTTCAAATTGGACTATAGATTTGAAACGTGTTCTTATTGGTGCCATCATGCAATACCCCCAATATTAAATAAAGTCCAAGTAATTTTGGAGGCTCTGTGAAAGCCATTCAGCAATTTTCATTACAAAAGGAAACTTTCCAAACAAATATACAGAAGGACAGTTTAATTCAAAATAATTATTTAATAAGAGATGTCGTCACAAGCAATCGTCAGTAACAAAATCTTTGATACCAACAGGAAATTTCATTAATTTGAAATAATTTTTTACAACGAAGCTAAAAAAATAATATGAAGAAAAGCCACAAAATACACTAATAAGAAATCAAAGTGCAAATTAACCCTAACTATAACGCATATCAGTTTTAAATACCTCAAATAATAACTGATTTCCTAAACCTGATATTCTGAAACTACAGATCTATGAACCGACATCTAAAAATACACTAAATTATGGAATAAACACAATAGAGTCAAAATCACATTTCACAAAGCATCTTGATTTATGTATATAAGCAATCAAACATGATACCATCCAAATTTATAACAGACATCAATCCATCTACGAATGCATTTGATCTAATTCACATATCATGCAACAACACACCAGGCAGAAATTCACAGATTAAACATAATGAGATGGAATTCAATAACAAAATCTTAATAAGTTACATAAGGAGAGAGTTATACCTGAAGTGGTCGGAGGAGATGCGGGGAAGGCAAAGGAGGCGAGGTCGAGCGAGAGGCAGAGAGCGACTACGAGAGGTAAAAATCGAGAAAGGGTTTAAGGGGCAGTCGAATTAGAGGGGGAAATTACAGGAGTTTTATCGCCTCTGGGAGGCTTATTGAAGAAGGCGATATTAGAGAGAAAAGATATAGCGTGGGTTCCACTTGTCAGTTAGAGAAGATAGAGAAATAAACCTTGAAAGATTTCGAACAGATGGGTTTTGGGCTGTCAAAAAACGAGGGAAAGAAGAAAAGTAGAAAAATTTTGGCGCTAGGGAAAATAATTTTCCATATTCACGCTGGCGCCATTTTATTTTTCAAAAAATTTTGACGGACAAACCAAAATTGTCTAGTAAGATAGCACAATTTGAATTAATATAGTAACATTTCTTGCGAGACAAACAAAAATCTATCAATAGCACTGTGTAAATTATTTTTTAGCTACATCAAAATATTGTCTAGCAAAATTATCTTCCAATAACACAAAATATGTAGCTAATTAAAAAATCATGCAGTAAAAGTCTATCTAAAACCCATTCTTCTTGTAGTGAGAAAATAAAATATTTTGTAGAAAGAACTTATCTCATTGCTTCAAGTGATATGTACAAAGAGTTGAGGCTCTTTAGAGCTTACATTTTGCCTTCTCTCGGTTTACACCCTTATCTTCCCTTCCTTTCTTGCCTTCTGCCTAGCCTAGTAAACAGAAACTAACCCCTTTCTCTCTTACAGTGTTTGTAATAATGCTCAACACATGAGCTAGTGCTGTGCAAGAACAGTGTGTATTCTCTTGGAGAAGATGATAAGTGTATCTCTGGGCAGAGTGTAGGCGTGTATGAGCAGATGGATTCGTAAGGATTGTGTCTCTGTCCAAAAAAAGAGAAGGGGCCCTGGCTTCATAGTCTTCAACTTTTTTTATAGAAGAAATGGGGGTCTTGCTGTAGCTGAATTCTTGGACGAATTTGCCCCTGGAAGTCATTCTTGGTATTTCATTTCCTTGCACAGTGGCTTTCACATGGTCTCCAGTGAAGATAAGCACTCTTTCTCTCCATTTGATACTTGTCAACATTGTGTTCTTCATGCATTTTTTCTACTGACAGCACTTTGAAGGTTATTAGTTTCACGAGTCAAGTGGTTCTTGTTAAGCACGTGGTTCCATTGATTTTTATTTTCAGCTTCTGGTTTCATAATATGTGCATTCTTGTTTTGATCTTATGTTTTCAGGTCACAACGTGAGCAGTGGCATCATCACTGCAGTTGCTTTGCATCTCCAATTTATTTTTATTGTTTTCCTGGATTGCTGTTTCATGTGACTGGCTTGGATGAACAGAAGAAAGATATGTAACATGGTTACTCTCACTTCCTCTGACTTGTCTCAAAGGTATGCATTCAGCTTTTGTATTTTTGTGACCAGAGCCATATCAGCTTAGTGCTTCTTCCCTTTAATTCTCTAATTTCCTTACGTTTGCACATGCCATGTTATGATAAAGTGATAAACATCCACAGGACCAGTTGTGCATTATTGCTTTTCAATTAAACATATATTAAATCTTGCATTTTTCAAATGGAGAGAACAATGGTTGCTTGTAGTTTTGTTTCTCAATAAAATTTTGGACCGTTAGATCTTTATAATCTCAACCATCCAATTTTATGATAAAATTGGATGGACATGTTTTGTGAATGTTTCAATATGTATATCTTTGTTGAATGTTTAAACACTTCTAATGGTGCACAATAATAATTTCATGCCAAGTTTTTTTAAATAATGTGTGTGAAAGCATTAAAAATACATTTTCTCTTACATAGACATGGTTTGGTTTGCAAACCATTTTCCACTAATTGTACAAATGGTGTTCCATTTGTAAATATGATCTATGTTTACTAAAGATTTTTTTTTGACTAAAATGTTAGTTTGAAATGGAGACTTCTAAATGATTACACCATTAAAAATCTAAAATTGTTGCTTATTCTTCTAACCTTCCTCAATTATAACCAACCAGAAGAGAAAAAAAAAAAAAAAAAAAAAAAAAAAAAAAAAAGAGAAATCCATTCTTTCTTCCTTTCTTGAACCGACATAACAACTACTATAAATAGGTGATTAAAAATGAAAAAAAAAAAGGCAAAATTAGTCATATGTCCCTCCATTCTTCTTCAATCAGCCATATACCCTTCTATTTATTGATATTGGCCATATACCCCTGTAATCTTGAATAACATTGTAATTTACCCTTTATAATGATTTAAATGAAACTTTAAATTAAAAAAATTAATTTAAAAATTTTAGGACAAAAATGCCCTTAACCTTTTATCTCTTACCTCTGCCGTTCAGATAAGAAGGGGGAAAAAAAGCAATAAGTATTATGCTAAACAAACTTAAAAGGTCATATGCAAAAAATACAAATGCGATACGGAAAGAAATTAAGACTGAATCAATAGTCTGAATCATTAGGATACTTTCTCTTAGAATCAAATCTCAAAATATTTTAGAATCGAGAGAAAGAAAGTGAACGCTGTTAATACTATTTTTTTTAAGAATTTTCTCAATTCCTCTCAAAAGATTCCAGCAAATTCTTCTCAAGTCTTTGTATACTGTATCAACATATTTAATCCTTTTCTTTAGAATTGCATGCTTCTATTGGTTGGTACTATCAAAATATATACTTCTACTTGACCAGAAAATCAATTTCTCTGTTATTTTTGTATCATAAACACGGAGCAAGATTTTGTTGACCATATTTCAATCTAGGTAAGTATAGAAACGCAACTTAGTACTATAGACTTAATGGTATATTTTGATACATTTTGCCAAAATCGATTTGATGCAATGTTGTGCCTTTTCTTTATGAAAAAAAATAAGAGGCTTTTTTCCTTTCTTTTTGGAACCACGAAGCTAAGAGAGAGAAAGGTCGGGGCATTTTTGTCCTAAATTTTTTAAATTGATTTCTGTGAATTTAAATTTTATTAAAATTAATAAAAGGGGTAACTACCAATATTAGTTATAATTAGAGGGATATATGGCCAATATCAAAGAATAGAAGGGTATATGGCTGATTGAAGAAGAATTGAGGGGCATAGGGCTGATTTTTCCAAAAAAAAAAAAGTAAAACTACATTTACAAAGGAAAACTTCGAGTAGTAATAATAGGTACGTAGATTATTTCTGATAAAAAATATTAAATTTTTCGTTTTTCATTTAATATCTTTAATATATTACGACTATAGTTTCATATATTTCAAAGTTTTTTTGGTGATTATTGTGATTAACTATGGTTAGCACATGAATTATATTTGTCGGCCAAAAATTTTGAATAGTGCAACTATGGTTAGCACATGCTAGAGAAAAAAAAAATACAATAAATAATTTGTTTGTTCAAAGATTTGTCGTCCAAATATTTTGAATATTACAAGTTTGATTTTGATTTCCCTTTACTTTTCTCAATTCTTAAGTTTTCCATCGGCTTTCCAATTTGTGTATTATTGTATTAATTATTATTTGTTATCTTTTATTCCATTTCATAATAAATAAATGAAAATTTCAGTTTTTAATTTAGCTGACCTATTAAAGTTTATTATTTTCTCAACTATTTTTTTATAGTTACGTACTAAACGAAGAATATTATTTGTTACCTTTTCTTCCATTTAGTATGAAATTGTTGAACCCTAAAATATTGTCATATTTACCTGACGAACCGACAGATGAATTTCGAGACCATTACAAGCAAATTGATTGGACCCCCTAATGCACGAATAAATTTCCAAGGGTGGCTTGGAAATTATTTCGGATTAATCGGGTGATTATATTAACAGTCCAAAATTCCAAATTCGTGTCAAGACAAGTGGTTCCTTATTTCTACATCTACTTTGATACTAATATTAACATAATATTATGTTAATTTGGTATAGAATATTCACATTGGTGTAATATGGATCCATAGAGACTACAAGTCATGCTTCAAAAATATGGTATAAATAATTATATAATTTCATGATAAATTGTGTAATTATATATATCACATTGCAAACGAAAAATATAAAATTGGCACTTGTGGATTGTCCTAAATACATCAAGATTTGTGCATGGTTCTAAATTCAAATGCCTATATTGGTGCTAACATTGATATGAAAAATAAAATCATGTTAATTTAGCATGCAATATATATATCTTTTGGACCCATGAAAAATTGCAAACCATGCCACCACAAGCATAGTCTCATAATATTCATGTGTGAGATTATATGGTTATAAATACGAAATTGGCATGATTATGGAGACATTAAGATTGGTGCAACAAATTGGTCAAATGACAATCAATTTATTCCTGGCCCATTTCTTTTAAACACAATCAACAAAAAAAAAAAAGAAGGGCCCGTGAAGAATCAGAAAAGAAAAAAAAAAAAAAAAAAAAGAAAGCCAGCCCGTGAGACAATTCGGCCCAGCCAGCTGACCCCTTTCTCCTTCTCCGTGCCTTCTCCCTCTGAAGACTGACGAACGCCATGACGATTTCTCCCTCCACAGAGAATTGCGGCAGTGCAAACCTACTGCCTCACCTCTCTGCAGTGGCAATGTAGAAGACAATGGAATCTCACTGCTTCATTGAACCAATCATTGTCCCAATTGAACCCGTTAAGACCCTTTCTCTGATCTTCATCAAGCCACGATAGCTCCACTTCAATTTTCTTATCCTTTATCTCGACAGAAAGTTAATTGACAATCATTTAAGCACAGTGAAGAAGAGGAGAACCTCGAGACCAATATAAACATTCTCACTTGGCTCTCCAGTAAACTCGAGAGGGAGATGGCTCAAGTGCTCAAAATCTGTGACTTTTAATGTTGCTAAATTATGAAGAATGAAGCCTAATTGATTTAATTTCGCGATCAAACAGCAACAAGGATGCATCAGTGAAGAAGTATGGGCCATCAATTTGAGAAAATCCATGAAGCCAAATCTCAGCAATATGAAACAGCTACGGCTAAGCACTTGGAGTCATGTCATGTTTTCAAATTCAAGAGAAAGATGAGTATAAGATGCTGTGTTGGTTTAACCAATGAACGAATAGAACAAGTAGAAGAACCAAAAAACTCAGAAATAAAAATTGCAGGGGGCATGGAATTGATATGGTTCAGATCATATAAAAATTGCAAGAAAACTGTGCCCAAAATGCAAAGCAATTGAAATTGCTGTTGCATTGCTTCCTTCTGTGACAAAATTTCAGAGGATAACAAGATCAGAGAAGAGTGTATTAAGTGAAATTAGAGGCTGAGACTCATCAATTGTTGGAACATTATAAGAAAACTCAAAATTTTCATTAATTAATTTTGATTAACATTATTCATTTGGAGGAATTCGGAAGAAATAAATATTTGATGACCATTAATTACATCTTATTGTTCCGTTGCTCATTCAATCTATATATTATTTCATTAATGCCATATTGAATTTCCATTGGAATAAATCCTCTATGACGTTGTTAATTTGTCCATGACTATTTCTCAATTAAGGCATTAATATTTGTGATTAATTATTGGCCTATTAGCCGTTGCTTTAGAGGCTATATATTGGTGTTCCATTTTCACCAAATGATCATCCGGAAATAAATATACAAAATTTGATATAGAGAAATCTCAATATTCCAATTCCAATTCTCCATTTATTTTGATATTCCTTATAGTAATTTCCAATTTGATTTGAATATTATTCCAATTGATTATGCTGGATATTGTGGAGGCTTTCATCAGTTGCTTCCCTGGTCGTGCCCTAAGAAGCAACATCCCCGAATTATCTTGGTTGCGGTTCCTGTCGCACGTTGAGACGGAATACGCTTAAGGACAGCGCCTAGCGCGATTCGGGTAAAACTGTTTTGATTACTTATTTTATTTATTTTCATGCTATCCGAATTTATTATTTAATTTTTTTGCACCAACATCAATATTATAAATAAAGATGTGTGGGTGTCGGTTCTTATTTTAGTTAGTATTAGTGCGACACGCCATCAAGACCATTGATTTTTCTGCTCCGACTTAATCTGGTCCGTTTCTTTAGATGTATGTTAATTTTTATGTGCTACTTATTGTGCTGTCATATGTGTTGCTTAGAGTTGTGTTTTCTTTATGTTACATTATTGAGATCCATTTTGATTATAATTGCGTAATTTTTGTCACATAATTTATTTCAACCTCTCTTAGTTGCTTCTATGAGAAATGATGAAAAAATGTTTTTTATCTGTGATAGTTAATTATAAAATATTTTAACATATGAAGATATAATTTATTATTTCTATCCTACCAATTATTACACTTTAAATTAATTATAAAAACATAACAACCTAATTAAAATCAACATTTATTAAATGATAACATATTTAATTTTTATTACTATGTCAGATATCGAGCGAAGCTCGATTTACCCCTCTAGTGTGGATAAAATAAGATCATTAAAACATAGGTTCGGCCTTGGGATCATAACCAAAAAAAAAAAAGAGAAGAAGAAAATTATTTGGCTAGGACAAAGGTGAATTAGTAGTCTCCAAATGCTGTTAAAAATGGAGATAAATGCTTCTCCTTATAGCAGTAATAGGATACATGCAACCAAGATGGATGAGATGAAGAAGATTCTCTGAAAGAGAGTAATTGGGTACAGTGGAAACTTATGTGCAATGTAGTGAAAATACCAAGATGCCCATCAGGGGCAAAACCATCCAATCCTCTCAGAATTGAGATGATTGGTGCCATCTACAGCGACCAGGCTGCTTTCTCTATAAAAGGGAGTGAAGTTCATGCATGATCCAAGCTCGATCCCTCAAAAAGCTCACACACCCACAAGTCACTAGCTTTTGTCTTGATAATCCTCACACACTGCCTTGAAACAATCATCCAGAGAGCAACTTGAGTAATTAGGATAGCTACAAACAAGAAGAAGAAAAAAAAAGAGTATTAGTGTAATAGCTTTATATTTGTAGAAGTCATTTACTCCATTTTGTGTAACCTATTTGGGTAAAGTAAGAACGTTCTACTTATCCTCTTTGCAACACATTTCCTCTTTCTTTTCTGTTTTATTTTTCTGATATACATACTAAAGCATCTAGTAACATCTATATGTAAAAAATGTAGGAAATAATTAAACTTGCAGTTATGTAAATATGTAAATATGTAAATATGTAAATATGTAAATATATTAACTTAACACTAATAAAGCATATGTATCAAAGTAAAAAAATATATAAAACAAAAAAAAAGGGATTGGACAGTAGGTTATATGGACAGCAGGTACCAATAGAAAAGAGGAAAATAAATGAAAAGAGGACAGCAGGTTTGAAGGCAGTCACCATTACCACTATCTACATCATGCCAAGGAGCAGCCCTTGCTTCTAGGAGCTTCACACGCCAGCCAGGTGATGAACCATGCCTCAGGTGATGCAGTCATGCCCATTAGCATGCCAACATGTTCTTGTAAGCATCACCAAACCATGGAGGAAAAGGGCAGCAAAGGAAGGCGCATAAAGAGTAGTGTGTCAATCTTAAATCAAATTGATACTGGGTTGATGCTATATCTCCTCCATGAGCACATTTCTGTGTCTTTTGCTGCCTCAGGAGAGCACAACATCATTATTCCAACATCTTGGCCGAAGTATTCACCATGGCTAAGTTCAGCCCAAGGTGAAACTCTAGGCAAGAGGCATCCACCAGAAAATTGGCGATGCAAACACTATCATGTATACTCTAAAATGCTCTCAGGTCCCCTATCTCACCACCACAATCAACAGAAAGTTGCTCCTGCCGACACACCATCATGGCCATGTTTCAACCGAGGTGAAGCTCTTGGCTAGAGGTGCTCACGAGACAAATTGACGATCCAAATACCCCTCTGCACCTTCCATAATGCTTAAAAATCAGTTATTATCCTCTCTGGATCGACAAAAGGTCATAATCAATGAGTCACCACCATGGCAGATTTGGGAGGAATCGAAACACCATGCCGGGAGATTTTATCAACTAAATTGAAGCAATACCATGCTTCTTTGACTTATCAAGAAGCTCTATGTTGTGTCTCCTCGATTCAGCAACCATCAGAAGATCCCAATTGCTGTTGGCTCCACTCGGAACCCTACCTAATTGGACGGAAGTTTAGCACGATAAAGGAGCAGCCCCACGTCTAATTAGTGGGCCCCACAATACCAGGAGAGCTTCATGATGCTCTACGACTCGGTCTCGGCTGCCATAAACCACTCAGGCTACTCAATCAGATGGCCATCGAGGAGAGCTTCGCCATCAGATCGGGAGAAGGAAGAGGAAGAGAAAAATAGAAAAGAAGAGAAGAGACTCGAGTCCCATGTCTTGCCTACACTCGGCGTACAAGCCAACGATCGTCCAAAATCTTACTGACATTAGGCCCCGCAGCTCGGTCTTTCAGCTTCTTCGCGATAGACCCGGTGCATGGAGACACGAGAATAGCTTTAATAAAAAGCGTCCCAAAATTTTCGATATTCTGTGGCATTTCCGTGTGGCGAGTGGATCGTGTGTGGCGACTGACTGACAGCTCATGTGGACCAATTGTGTACGGCCATCTGGCATCCCCTTTGACCAGAGAAGTCGCTGTTTAACTCTTCCTCTCCGCTGATATGGACAAATCAGAAGCAGCCACGTGGCATCCCTGCTGATGTGGCATACTCCTATTGCTGGAAACTTCAAAAATTTGTAGAAATTCAACCGTAACTCAGAAAAATCCAAAACAAATTTCTATAAATCCAGAAAAATGTAAGGAATACTATCATGCCAAAACCATTACCAAATTCCTTGTATAATAATTTCAAATCCAAATTCTCAATTTCAGCCAACCACAAATTGCCACATCACCCTATGATATATTCAAAAATCCAATAACCTTCAAAAATTCACCAAAATTCATAGGGGACTCAGAAAAATGTGGGGAATCTATTTTGCTGATCATCATCTACAAAAACCCTACCAAAAAATATTAAGATCATCATTTCACAACCAGGAACTCAAATAAAATGGCTCGGAGGCTCAACATAAAGTCATAAAGGCATGAACAACATTTCAGCATGGAGAAAACTTCATACACACCTGAGGGATTCAAGTAACCCCAGAAGGAAAAAAAATAAAAAATAAAAAGAGGGAGAAAGAGCACCTTTCACCCAATCGGGAGGATCTCCATGAAACATAAAATAAAAAATAAATTTCTCACGCCTAGTGGATCATACTAGAGCACCCTGGTGATCAAGAGTCGAGGTTTGTTAGGCTTCATTGAAATAAGGTGGTTGAAACCAGTGGACAGTCATCATTATGACTGACGCGGAGCAACCGAAGATATCCAGTACTCCTGAAAAGAGTAAGGGTACTGGTGAAGAACTTTAAGCTCAATGTTGAGAATTTGGTCTCAATATTGTGAATCTGGTTGAATTGTGACTCGCTAACCAAGGCTAGCTGCAAAAGACACCAAAAGCAAATAATCCGGGATGAGAACGACATTAGGACCGTCGAATCAAACCCGGATTGAAGAATTCAAAACATAAATCTCTCTTTGATGCTTGAGGAAACTAAAATTGAATGATCCGGTCAGGAACCGGACATCATGTTCATCATCTAACATTTGGTTAAGAACCGATAGCCGAGGCTACGCACCCTGTTCGAGGACCAACTGTCACCCTTTAACAGATGGTTAAGGACCTATAACTGAGGTTATGTACCCTGTCCAAGGACCACTGTTTCCACTCAACGATTGGTTAAAGATCGATAGTTGAGGCTATGTTCTCCGTTTGAGGACCAGTCGTGTTTCTTCAACGATTAGTTAAGGACCGACAGCTGGGGCTGCGTACCCTGTCCAAGAACTAATTGTCTTTATTCGATGGCTGGTTAAGGACCGAAAGCCGAGGCATCGTTCCCTATCCGAGAACCAACTGTCACCCCGCACGTGAGAAGGCCATAGAGAGTCCAACTCATGTAGCACTTGCGCGCACCCTTCTTTTTGACACAGACCTGAGGGTGGTGTCACGGTGCCCACAAACCTAGGGGTACGGCGTCGTTATTTTAACGGTTCGGGTGGGAGCCGAATCGTTTATTGACATCTGACTGGGCACCAGATGAAGTTCAAACGTTTTGATTGGACGGAGCATTTATTTGATATCTTGGCTGGATACCTCGTATCACTTCAAATGTTTCGAATGATAGTTGAATCGTTTACCGATATCCTGGCTGGCTACCTCGTATCGCAGTAAATATTCTGAAAGAAGGTCGAACCGTTTTATTGATATCCTGGCTGGCAACCAGATATCACTTGGACGCTTCAAATGGTAGCTGAATCGTCTCATAAATATCTGACTGGCGACAGATGTTTTTTTTTCTTCAACGCTTCAAGTAAACAGCTGGATCATTTGCTTGATACCTTGGCTGGAAATCAGGTATCGAGGCAATGCACTGAATGGTAATTGAATCGTTTTAATACCGTCTGACTAGCAACCAGATAGATTTTTCGACAGTTTGAGTGGCAGTCAAACTTTCTCGATATCTTGGCTGGCAACTGGATATCGTTTAGACGTTTCGGATGGCAACCGAAATGAAGGTTAACGTTTCGAGTGAAAATCGAATTATATTTTGGATGGATACAGGGTATCACCTTAAATGGATCGAATAATAACCGAAACGAAAGTCGACGCTTCGAATAAAAATCGGGTTATATTTTGGTTGGATACGAGGTATCACCTTAAATGGCTAGAATAATAATCGAATTGTCTCATTTGAACGCTTCAGATTAAGGCTGAATCGTTTCATGGACATCTGCTTGACAGATGTCTTCTCAACGTTTCAAGTAACAATTGGATCATTTACCTGATGTCTTGGCTGGAAACCGGATATCAATGTGATGCTCTGAATGGTAATTGAACCGTCTCATAGTCGTTTCGGGTAGCCGTCGGAACGCACCTCAATGCTTTGAATGGAATTTGGACCATTTACCGATATCTTGGCTGGATACCAAATATCATTCTAAATGCTTCGAGTAACAATCAAATCATCTCTCTGATCCCCTGATTAGGAACCAGGAACCATTTTAACACTCCAGAAGGGAACCGGATTGTCTTCTGACATTGCCAGATGTTACTTTTGACAACGCTTCTGCTGATAGCCGAATCGTTGAAGATATGATTTAACGAGCGCCAGATCGTCTTTTAATGCTTTACGCCCACGTGACGAGCATCTACCCACAGTCAGGTTAGACCAAGGGGCAGTCTTCCTGGTTAGCACCCGCGCGCACATTTGACGCCTACAAGCATAAAGCAATAAGCATAAAGCCCGGCGAAGTTTTGACGCCCATAAGCCCATAGGCACAGTGAAGTCACCAACATCTACAAGCCAATAGGCTCGATGTTAAGCGTTAATGTCTACAAGCTCCGCGACTTAGGGGCCCAACATTATCGAAAAAAAAATCTATAAAAATCCTCAGCACCAAATAAAAAAAACTTGGCAAAAAGCTAGAAGTCACCATAACCCGACCTTTTGGGAACTTCAGAAACCCGCTTCGGGAAATCCATACCTCCAAGCCGTAAAATTCAAATTCAAAAGCCTAAACCATGATGATTCACCACGATCTTATCTAAAGATCCATTATTCAAGAGCCAACCATTCCTCACATTACAAGGAAAAATCATTGGAGTCCAAGCAGCAAAGATCAACCAAAACCTCTCCAAGTCATAAGTCTTAAAGACTGTTGTCCCTGCAATACCGAGTCCATTCAATAAATAAATATAACACTAACACTGCATAATAATCATAGTAGTAGTAACAATAAAAAAAATAATAAAAAAAAAGATGAAAATGCATGCTAGGATTACAAATTGCATATTTACAATTCCCTAATAGCTTACGATACATATCATTTGATTTTTCCGATCTAGAGGTTCTCCAGACCATGTCGGAGGTAATTAACAGTAGGGGCTTGAGCCTACTTGGAAAAAAAAGGACCCCTCTCAAATAATAAACCCTCGTGGGAGCTCAAGACCGTACCGTTACCTCTCTTCTGGGAAGTAGCAGTATTGGCCTCTTGAGGCTCGCGAGGGGTATTTGATCCGCATTCTTTTCCCCTCTTTTTTCTCTGTTTGAATTCGAGGGCCGCGAAAAAGTGCGAGACAGAAATAAAGGAAAAAATCAGTTTTTAATTTAGCAGACCAATTAAAGTTTACTAGATTCTCAAATATTCTCTTTAGAAATATATACTCAACTATTCTCTCTGATAGTTGGGCCCGACAATTGATTTCATTATATGGTATGTAACTATGTATTAAATTTTATTATATTTCGTATTAAAAGAAAGGTGTGAATTGTTATGCCACATAAATTTGGTTTATAATATTGAACATATATTAAAGTTTGCATTTTTTAACTTGAAGGAACCACGGTTGCGTCCAATAATGTTCATTAAAAAAAACAAAATCCAGCCATTAGATCTTTGAAATCTGGACCGTGTAATATTATGCTAATATTAAATAGGCATGGTATTTAGATTTTTTTAATGTGTATTTTGTTGCATACCTTATCATTATCTAATGGTTTATGACAATTTAATTTATGTCAAGTTTTGTTAGATAATAAGTGTGAATGTGTTATACTTTCATTTTTTTCCGTGTGCATGGTTCATGTTAGACAAGTAAAATGTGGCATTTAATTTATCTAATGTTGTTTAATTTATGGATATGACATATGTTCACTAACATTTTTATACGGATTAAAAATAACAATTGAAATAGAGACATTTGAATTTATCCACCAGCCAAAGAGTTCAAATTGTAATTTGTTGCTTATCCTTTAATCTTTGTCCAAATTTAGCCGACCATATCCAAATAAACAAGACAAATCTATTTTTTTCTTTATTGCTTAATACCGACTTAATACTTTATAAATAAGTGATTTGTGCTTCGATTATTTCCACACAATTTTCGACCAATAAAAACACATCAAAATAAATAAGCACGCTTAATTAAAATAGCTTTACGTAAAAAATTCATGCGAGTTCTTCATACCATATCATCCGCATACTATATCATACGCAGCCGCAGGTATATATAATTTTTAGTGCAAATCATGGTATACTTTGTTAATTCATGTTTCCTCTTATCTTTTTCTTTTTTTCGGTCATTCTTTTTTTTTTTTTTTTGTATTATGGCTCATGGATGCTCTTGAAATATAGGAGACTAAATATTAATTTGAATAGTTAAATGTCTACATATAATTAGAAATAAATTTACTATATCAATGAAATTTAGTACTTTGTCTGATCATTTATATTCAATTTGTTTTCATATTGTTTCTCATTAGTTACGTAACATTTGATTTGTGCAATCATGTATAAATATATTTTATCATTCTACATATAGTTGGAAACAAATCTGTTTTTATTTTATAGTTAATTTTTTTTTAACTTGCAAAATCATTGTACTTATTTCACCATTTATTCGGTAGGCAAACTCCAGGTGAAAAAATATATGACAAATTAACAATATAATTAACCTAAGTACGTCTAGGTCATGGTTGCGGCGGAGCCGCAACTATGCATCTAGTTTAAGAATATAGCATGGTCTCAGTCAATGTATGCCTCATGGTTCCATGGTTTTGTTTTATCAATTCTTTCAATTTAGTCTTCAAAACACCATCACAGATGTTATCTGACTTCCATCTGATCATGAGTTTGGATTAGCTTTGCTTCAATTTATTTAATTTTCAAAGTTTGGTTTTGCAGGTTCATACATCTGAGTCATTTCCATTCAGTGTTTACTGGAGATGAAAGAAGAGTGGGCGCCAAGTTCGTCTCCTACTCCTACTACTGACCCTCATTGAATGCACAAACAGGAATTCTGCATGTTTTGCGAAATGGGGATCCTTGCGTCATGGTGTGCGTGAGAGAAACGGAAGCAATCAAGCAACAGAGAAGAGAAGAACTGGCTGGGGCCAATTTGTCTCATGGGCTGCATGGGCCTTTTTTTATTTTTCTTTGATTTTCTCCATGGGCTTCATATGTTTTTTTTTTTTTTTTTTGACGATGTTTGTAAAATGGGCCGAGGTTTATGGGGATACAAAATAGGCAAAATTGGATATAACCCCCTCAAATCTTGCTTAACTGGATATAACCCCTACAATCTTAGAAATTGGATATAACCTCCAATAATCAGACCACTCTTGGATATAAACCCTTTTCATTTATTTAAACAACATTTAAAATAAAAATGTTCAAATTTTAACATGTATGACTAAATTACCCTTCATCCTTTATGAGACCCTAGCTGGTACCTCCGATCTTTCCATATGTTAATTTAAATGCATATATTTTTAGGATTAATTGGTTTTATGCCACTGTGAAAACTAGTTAATTAGGAATATGCCATTGTTAGATTGCTAATTTGATTTTTGCCATTATCAAATTGTGTAAATTAGATATATGCCATTATCTTATTCCTAAAAAGATTAAATTCTAAAAATGACATCCTGAAATCTCTCATTATTTTTAAAAATTCCCAAACTGCCCTTTTAATAAATACTTAAAAGTACGGTGAAAAAAAAAACAAAACTATGCAAACAAAAAAAAATACACGGAAAAAAAAAATGCACACCCTTCCCGCCATTTTTATCCACCGTTGTTGCTAAACTCAGCCTGCCGAACGCCGCTTGCCCCCTACCTCTATTTGCTGCCGATCGTCACCCCTCGATCCCATGGATGGGTGAAATTCTAAATTCTCCAAAAGAAAAAAATGTTTTTTTTATTATTTCATGGACCAGATAAGTGAAATTCCATGGATTCGTGAAATTCAATGCCCCGCTAGCTACCTCTATTTGATGACGACTTTTATTGGAATTTTAATTTCGCATGTGCAAACTAGTATACAGACATATGCCCTGTAGATTTTTTGTACTTTATGATAAAGCAAAATTTTGAACAAAGGTATGTATTAAAGTACAAGCTACTGTAATACCTAGACATTGCTTAGAGCGAATTCTCTTCCCAAAGAATCAAATTGTGGTAAATTCAGTTCATGGTCTTGCTAAAAATCTTGAAAAACATTAAATTGTACTGAATTAAGATTCTCCATCTCGGCACCTCATAAGTGCCGAGAGCTTGCTTGCTATTGACCTATACGGAGATTCAAATGAAAGTGTCTCCTAAATTTATTCAATTCTTTTATTAGCTTATGAATTCAAAGGTCATTCTTCCTTCGAGAGCAAGCAGGTTTAGGACCTTCGAGTTCATGGCTTTAATTGATTACAGTTATAAATTATAATGACATGATATTAGTTGGGAATACAACTTGACCAAATAATGATGCTTTGATGATTTTTGAATACTTGACATATTTCTTTCCAACAGAACCAAGGGCAAACTTTATTTGATTACATTTTTCTAATTTCAAAGTTTTGTAGTGGTATAAAACTAATTTGTCATTTAGTAATGACATTTTTCTAATTTAAAATTTTTTATAGTGGCATAAAACTAATTTGTCATTTAGTGATGGCATTTTTCTAATTTCAAATTTTTGTAGTGACATATTTAAAAGGGTAAAATGGGCAAATCAATTTTCGGTGGCAAAAAACTAATTTTTACTATTTTGTAATGGCATAAAACTAATTTGTCATTTAGTGATGGCATTTTACTAATTTTAAGTTTTTGCAGTGGCATAAATCTAATTAACCCATATTTTTATGACCATTTCATGTAGTGCAATTCCAAAATAGTAGCACCTATCTTTCCATATGTTAATTAATCTACATATATTTTTATGACTATTTCATGTAATTTGCTATTCCACGTTTCATCAACGAAGGGCTGAGATGCATTAGTAATTGTAACAAAAAACACCCTTTGTGGTGATATGTGATGCATCAGGCCCTCTTCTTTCATTCTCTTCCATTTCATTTATTTCAAAATTTTTTAATTTGGTTAAGAAAGATGCACCATCAAGGCCAATACCAAATCCCAAGCATCTTCGTAATGAATCGAATTAAAATTCCTATAATCACGTTAACTTTGGAAATGTGAACCTTAGTTTGTAATTCAGAATTAAACTTTATATTTACATGCGAATGAGATTGGAGCGAACAAACAAGGAAACGGAAGCCATGAGGACCGATGAGGTGAGAGTCTTTCAGAGGAGGATGAAGGATATTTTGGTCATATATATTAAAAACTGACATTTTTTTTTTAAATATTGTTTAAATGATTGCAAAGGGTTTATATCCAAGAGTGGTATGATTATGGGGGGTTATATCCAATTTCTAAGATTGTAGGGGATTATATCCAGTTAAGCAAGATTTGAGGGGGTTATATCCAATTTTGCCCTCTTCCGATTGATCTGAGATAATCTCACATTGACCCTCGACATTTACTCGGGCACAAATGTTCAATTTATTTGCCCATGGTGACCTCAAATCCCCTATAACGGCTCATCAAGTATAGCAACTTTTTAGGGTCAAACAATAAGCTAACTAACTATGCATGTTAAAATATTGCAGGAGATGGACTACACGCAATAAATCCAAGAAGTTGAAAGGGTCGTCTAAATCGAGAATGGATTATGCTCGGGACATTCTCATGAAGATCAGACCCCAGCACGTCATGTGGAGGCCTTATGATCACATGAGGAGCCTCATGCCTCCTTATGCTCAAGTTGAAAATTTACACTGAAACAACTTCTATACTTTTTACTAGTTCAATTTTCATTAGAAGTGAAAGAAAGATGAACTACTATATATTAACTTCATACATTTATGCTCAAGTTGATCAAGAGTCTGTTCATTGTCCGTATCTCGTGCATTCATTACTGGATGGTGATGTGGCACACTACGCCGATTGTGTCATGCATTAGTTCATGCTGTACTAGACAGTGCCGCCACCTCGATTTGAGGTACAATAAACTATTTACTTACTCAATATATTTTTTAATTCTCATAATTTCATTTTGTTAAAACCCGTCTAATGTAAATAAAACAGACTTAGTGGAGAACGGAGCAGCTAATGCGATATGGTCATACCACCTATCGAGGCAGAGACTGGCGCCAGCTGTTCCAGACGGAGGTGGCCATGTGGACTGACATGGCTCAGGTCAGGGTGATGGAGGAGCGGCCATGGAGCGATGATATTGAGGCTGCATACCTACAGTGGCTGAGGGTACATGGGGTCGCATATCGTACAGATTCCGGAGGAGACAGAGACAGCTCCGGTTGCCGATATGTCGTACCTTCGCGAGACGCCTGCTCACTTGGCTTTGGTAAGTTAATTTTTATGCAATTTGTATTCAAAATAACAGATTTTAAATATAATTTGATGGTTAACATTGGTTAAATAGGTTAAGCATGCTTTGAGATACGTGCTTCGAGGATGTGCATGTGTAGTGAAGAAGGAATTCAGACGTGTTGGGAAGAAATTGTTTACCAGTTGCATCACGACATTGGATATTGCCTGCGAGCCTCATCGGTTACCTCGAGTGTTGGAGTCGAATGGTCTTCCGACGGATATCGCCTTTATACCTGATACGTCTGACGAGGAGCTTCTAGAGCCAGGTTGGGAGGATCATCAGTTCACGCAGGTATAACACAAACTTAATTTAATATTATTACGTTCTTCTTTTTCAAAATGAATCTATAGCATTATTACTGGTATTATGTGTAACAGGGTGATTTCAGTTTGCATGACTTCGATTCATTTTTCGATGTTCCGCGGCCTAGCCAGCCGATCACTCAGAGCAAACGCTCTCATTCCCAGCCATATGAGTCTCAGACATCTCAGCCTCAGACTACTAAGCCACATCCTCCACCTCCACCGCATTCCCAGCCACACCCTAGTACCCCACCCAGCAGACTCCTTACCTTCAGTACCAAACTCAGACGCAGTACGGAGGGGGGTATAGTCTGCATCAGACTCAGTACATGGGGAGCCAGCCCCTTAGTCAGGATGATGCTTTTTTCTAAACATATGGTGTTCCCTTAGACGACCCGTTGTCACCTTTCCCTCAGTCTCAGTCACAGCCTGCATTCGGTGAGGGTTATACTCCACATTCTGGCCATCCTGGGGCATCATTGTCTATTAGACCTCCTCGTTATCCCACTCCAGCTCCCACTTTAGTTCCTACGCCTCGTCCACCACCAGGACTTGCTCGCGGCCGAGAACCTCGACGGCCACCAGGTGCTAGGATTGATTGGTCCCCAGCTGATGGGTATTACCGTCGTGATGGACAGCATTAGGATGATATCTATATTTTTGTATGACAGTGTAATGATATTTTTATTTCGTACTTGTAGTGATTTTTATATCTCGTATTGTGATTTTTATATTTCGTATTGTGCTTTTCATTTCTTCAATTTTGTGGTTTGAACAACTACGCAGAAAAATAACGTCATATAAACAAGGCACTCTACATTCATACATCCAAATTGTTTAACCTAACTCGAAACACAATAAAAAACAAACATCGTCAAAGTAAACCTTAATCGTAAAAGTATACACATTTTAGGATGGTTCAAAATGTGTTTCAAATAATAAGTATATATGTATTTTTTATGGTTCAAAATCGTCAATGTGAGTTTCATTTAGATTTAGATAAGGGTTCATTTTTTTAAGAAAAAATAAATATGTATTTTTAAGAATCAAATAATGAGTATATATGTTCAAGACAACTATCAACAATTATACAAATTGAAATATAAATAATAATTTATCTCTATAGTATTAATAAATTATTAATAAACCTTTATATAAGTTGGATAGTTTAATTAAAATAATAATTTATCTCTATAGTATTAATAAACCTTTATATAAGTTGGATAGTTTAATTTATCGTCAAAGTTAATATTATATGATATAGATTTTGATATTAATAAAATAATATATAATTGATTAAAGATTATATGAATTAATATATATGAAAGTTAGAATTTTTAGGTAGTATCGAATTCCTGGATTCCGATACTACCTAAAATTAGCGGAAAAATGGGATAAAATAATAATAATAGTTTATTAAATAATGGTAAAATAGGCATATTCTAGTATCGGAATCCGGAATTTCGATACTAGCTAGTATCGGATTTCGGGATTCCGATACTAAACAGAATTTGTATCGAAATTCAAGATTCCGATACTGCGAGCATAGTTTTATAATTTAGATTAAAATAGATTTATTTTAAATTTTTTTAATTAACGAGGATTAGTTATAATTTTTTCGGTATTATATCTAACAGTTAAAAGCCATTGGTTGAGTTGAAGCCCAGAAGTTCTCAACTAGAAACAAAGAAACTGAGTAAAATGACTGGGCCCTTTGACCCAACGCATGCAGAGTTTATAAATCCACGGAATAAGGTCCAGTGTGAATATATGTTCGGTATAAAATTTAGCGCTCCCAAGTCCCAACTTTCTTCCTTGTTTCATAATTGATGTTGCGCTCACCGAGCAAGAAATGGTGTGTGAAAAGGAGGCAAAATCAAGGCTTACGTATTTTCCATAAAATATTGCTGAAGCGTAATTAATTGATATAGAGTAGCAAACTAGTAGTATATACATTACATGGATATTGTCCAAAGTGATATTGTCTAAAAAAGGTGTCACTCCAAATAATTTTTTTATGATAATAGTGCTACATAAATTTTGATGCATGCTCGTATACAATGTGCCGGAACAAAAATTTGAAACGGAAAGGGTGTCAATCAAAATTGTAAATTATGCAGAGTAAGCGTGAATCATAAACAAATTTATATATCAATAACTCATACAAAAATAGAAATTAAATCTAAATCTAAAAATATTACAATTCAGGGTAGATTTTCTACAGTAACTCTGATAACGTCATCAAAATGTCACCGCTTACTTCGCTATCTCCGCATCAGTCTTCGATCTCTCCGCGCATATAGTCATTTTGTTTCCGTCTCCTTTCATTTCTCTCATTTCACTTTGCTTCTTCCTCGCCTCCGTTCCATTCCTCGCCTCCGTTCTATTCCTCGCCATGAATCCAAGGACAAGGAAGAAAAGCTGCTCCCGACTCATGGGAGACGGCGGATCTCGACGAGAGCGTCAATCGCCTCTTCATCTCCTCTCGCAGGAGCGCTTCCCCTTAGCCCGACTCCGATCCTCCGCCGCAGCCTCCTCCTCCTCCGCCTATGGCCGCTGGTTCGACTCCAGTTCAGCCTTCTGAGGAAATGATAGCTCAAGTCAATCAGTTTCTGTTTGTTTCTCCTACATTCCTTCTCCAGCAAAACAAGCCAAAAAAAGAAAAGAAAAGAGCGACCAGGCCTAGGGCGAATGGGAGCCGGGAGAGAGAGTCACGTTCTGCCTCCACCTCCTGTCTTGATCGACCACCAAGCCTTTCCGTTCAGCCCCATCATCGCTTGGCCTGTCTTTTACCATCGCCGACAGCAGGTTTAACCCCTTCTTTCTTCGATGTCTCCTCATGGCCATCGCCTTAGGTCCTAGTATGGTACTGTATGTTGTTGATCGTAGATTTATTTTTATAATTACAGCATTGTTCTCAAACAGGATATATTTATAGGCTCATTTTGTCCCAAATTAGATTGCTCGATAGATGTTTGTGGAAATGCCTCAATGAAAGATCAACTCAGAGTGAAGTTGCGTTGTCTACAAACAATTTGCTTTTGATTGCACTTATTTCATTCAATTGTCGAAGTTGGCTAAAAAAAAAAAAAACTACATTTTATGGATGATGAATGATGACTTTTCTCAATTATGCAATTGTAAAATTCCTTGGCTATATAGTGAGCAATGACATAAGCATTGCACTCTCTCTGTGCTGCGGGTTTAGCGACTGGGTATTGGCTTTCTCATTCCTTGTATTCCTCCAGTCTCATCACTGATCCCGCTCGAACTCTACGCATTCTCACGGTAACCATTTCTACCCCTCCCCCTGTACAATTTCATACTTAAAATCATTTGTATAAGCATCAATTGTCAATTTATTGGCCTGAACCTTAAATACTAGCATTTGAAATATTTGTTGTTATTGACATTTTGTAAATCAGGTTTGTGAGGCACCTATTGTAATTGTTCTGTTCAGTTGGCTTCGTCGAGACCATGATAGGTGCTCGGTAAGACCTGATATGCTTTATCTCTATTACACAGTTGTTGTGCTAAAATATGATATGTAAATTTGTGTCGTATTTTTTTCGCCCAAAGTGCAATCTCACTTTACTTGGTTCTTTTGCAGTTTATCAAGGCAGTTGGCCGTGGTTTAATTGGTCTTCCAATTGGTAATCGGCAATTATTCCATTTATGAGTTTCATCCTAAGTATTAAATTCATATTCTTCTAACTGGTTTGCTTCTGACTGGTTGGGGTGGTACATTTCAGCCATTATCAGTTTGTGATGTGATTGCCTAGGGTCGCTTTCGCTAACTTCATTTTTTTCCTTTTAGGAGCTGAATATTTTTTTGCTTTATTTTTCAGGTACTCTCATTAATGCATTTGGAGCAATAGTTTTGGGTGCACCTGTGGGTCTAAAGTCAAATTATTTCTTTATACAAGGACTAATGGTATAAAATTGATTCATGCCAAATTTGTTGCATACATAACAATTCCATTGTTATTATGCATAGATGGCAACTTTTATTTTGTATTTAGTTCTTTTCTTCTACCAAGGGTTCATACAGAAGAAAATGAATCACTTAATTTTGTGAAAAGTAATATCATTGTTAATTACACGGCCTTTTCCTATCCATTTCCATTTTGATCCTTGAAAGTAAAAACTAAAAATTTGCTTTGAATCTCAGGCATTGCAGTGTGGGAATATTTTGGCCTTACTTGACGCAGCATCTATAGTATAACCTGAGATTAAACTCTTTTGTCAAATTTGCATTAGCTTTCAATTTACTCCTTTCCTCCCACTGTTTTCACTTTTGATTCGGTAGACTTAAGGAAGGCTGAAATTAGTACAAATGACCATGTTTACTTACAGAAAAGAACAATTTAACTGTAGGGCCAAAATAGAAAGAATGGTATGCGTGATTTGCTCTTTAACATATATTTCTGTTCTCTCGAATTTGCTAATGTTTATTTACTTTTCATTACTCCATTGTTGTAGGTACTGGCCAGCAACCATTTATTGGTCAATGCTTATATCATTGCTCACTGTAACAATTTATTCTTGTACTGGTTTCAATATCATAGCTTCTGGATAACTCGCACTTGGTTAAGATTTAGTTAAGAATTTTCAAACTTTGGGCAGTAGGATGTCCAGATAACACCAGCATTCTTATTACAGTTTTCTCATCATGCATCTACTATTTCAGCAATCCATCTTCTGGAGAACCTGCTCTCGCACAATAAATCCAGCTGCAACAATCCATCTTCATATACCAGTCTGGGCTGCAAATGATGCCACACTGTCTTCTGCTCGAGTCCACAATTCTCCTTAGCATCAATCAATATTTGATGGTACTGATACGACCCATATTTATTTCCCAACTATCTCTCTGTCAAAAGAGACTTTTTTCAAACATCACACAATCGCCAGACAAGAGTTTTAATTTAGTAGCAAAATGTTGTATACCCAAAAATTATCATAATATCAAATAGAACACTAATAAGCAAAATAGAACATTGATCTATATTTCTTGCTTCAACATTTGTTTTGGGTTTGGCACATTAATAAAATATTAACCCTTTAGCCTATATTGTTTGCAGTTTAATGTCTAGCCTTTTGCTTTCACTTCTAGGACAATTATGGATTTATTGAAAAAGTTTTCTCGCTCCTTGTATCACATTTAGGTTCTGCACGTTAATAAAAGAATAATATGATGCTGTTTAATGAAATAGACATCTCTTATGAGTCATATAAAAACTCTACTAAATAAAAAACTTCATCCTGCTGATCTTCAAAATGAGAGAAAAAAAAAGAATCATGTCTTATATATATACACTTATACAGAGAATCCATCATCGTTGAGCATGCAGGCAGTATTCAAAATTTTGACTTAATCCAATGATATATTTTTTGAATTTTTAAAGTTTTGTTTAATTTTTTTTTAATTTTGTTTGTTGTTTGCCCTTAGAATCTACGAGCAATTGAAATTGTTGTAGCCCCTCCAAAATGTCTTTTGAAGTTGGGGCTTGAGGAGGACATGAAGAGTTTGCTTGCCTCCAATTCAGATAACAGGTGGCTAAGGTTTGGTCCTATCTTGCTTTATGACATAGTCTTATGTACTATTGCTGCAATTGTTTTATGATTTGTGTTTCTAGCAATTGGAGCAAGGGTGTAATTTGGTTGTTGGACAAGTTTCTATATCATATTGCTTATTACCACCTGATTAGTGCATATTTTATACAAGGCTATAGTTTTGGTGCCGGAGTTTTGCTGAAAAAACCAACTGAAAGAAGTTTTCAATCGAATATTGTAGCTAAATTAATTTAATATAATTCAAAGGTTGAATAAATGGTTGATTAAGGTTGACCAGCACCATATGATACACAAGCACTAGGAGACAACCACCATCTCTTTTAATATTTGTTTATATACTGTTTTTTACTTTGTTTAAATTGGTGGGTTTTCACTTTTCAGTTGACAATTAATGTGTATGGTACCTTCATGACTAACATTGCCTTTTACAGCAAATTCAATTTAGATCTTTATTTGTTATTTTATACAATTATCATATATGACAATGTTCCTAATTGAACAAGTATATTTGTAGTTGTAACACAAAATAGAGCTGTAATGTTGACATGTTCTCCAATCTTGACAGGGCACATATCAAGTTGCAAAATGGAACGGCACTAAGGTTTGTGTCAAAATACTAGGCCGAGAGAGTTATTCAGATCCAGAGAGCATGTAAGTCCTGTATATGGTACTACTTTCTCTTTAAAGAACACGGCATACAGTTAAATCAATATAGTTCTCATGCATCATAATGCAAATTATATTAAACAAGGAAAAACGTTTCGGGGTGGGGTTGGGTTGTTCAGCTCATCTTTAATTTTATGGATTTTATCGTTCCAGATAAATCTAGACCCTCCATGTAAAATCAAACAGTCTAGATCGAACCTTGATGTTGTCGAACAGACTAGGCGGCAGAGGCAGACATACAGAGTTGATTTGGATCGTCCAGTGTACAATGAATGGCCCATATCTGCCTACCTAGGACTCTCCAATGAAATCTATAAAATTAAGGAGAGACCAACTTAGAAGTTGGTACTTGGTACAATTCTTTTTTGGGGCTAAATAAGTAATGGGTCGATTGCATGAAAAATGGGAGTAAAATACAACCAACTCAGAATTGAAAGGAGCAGAGAAGAAATTATTGGGTTTTAGTACAGCATCCTTGACTTTCATATGTGCATTTTTCGAGTTGAGCAGAGGATATGTGTGAACCTTGTAATAAGATAGGAAAGAACCCCCCAATTGTCAAACCAAAAATATGTGTTTGCACCTCCTTTAACCTCACGTTTCACAGAAAGTTAGAAGGTATGATTATGGGTTTCCTTTACCTGACATGGGCCTGAGAACAATTTAAAACTTAGATAATTGATATTTTGCTCGATGATGACAAATATAATGCAATTAATACTTATGAGAGTCTTTACTATGTATCGTCACCTGATCAGATATCAATAGGAAGCCAGTCTTCACAACTTAATCCAACCACATATTTTTCTTATAATGTCATCATAGACACAATAGTTCCTTACTCTAATTACAACTTTCAATTATCCGATTTTTACTGTATAACTGGAAGAACAATGCCTCACGCGCGAAGCGCGTATGAAAAGCTAGTTAGTATAAACTTTATATGTTCAAATTTAATTGGACATAATTTATATTTTCTGACACGGCAAAATGGATAAGAGAGGGAAAAAAGATATATTTGAGGAGAGGCTAAGTAATTTGGAAACTTTGAACTCAACAGAGATTCCCGTTGAAAACTTTGAACGGATGAACCTCATCCACTTCACATGCAAAACAGTTGTTCCGTAAGTCATAACCCCATCAGACCAAATTCCACCTGTCCCTATCTTACTATTATTTTCTTTATTAAGAATTCTATTTTAAAAATAAAATTCATACTATTGTTGTGATCTCAGATGAATGTTTCACGTAATGAAACTCTGTCAAGAGGAAAAACTAAATTACGAATTGTCGTGGCCACATGAGTTATTAGTTACGATTAATATCATTTTAGTAGCTTGATAATCATTCTAGAGGATTTTTTTTTTTTTCCTTTCTGTCCCAGTGAGACATGCACGAAGCCATTAATGACTGTCCAGGTTCGATAATTAGTGCCATTTACTACACCGTCCAGTCCTTTGGCAGTAATTATATTTTGTTCTGCTGGTTGTTGCAATGTTATTGGTTAATATTTTAGGACTCAATTGTTACTTTTACGACAGATTGATACTTGTGTTAAATTATGTTCCTCACAAGTAGTTGAATTTTTTAAAACTCCTTAATTACGTGAAATCAGGTCATATCATGCTCAGACTCGATTGTTTGATCTATTTCTGTTCTCATTTATATTAACAGGAGAGTTCTTACATTTCTACTTTCTAATTTTCATTTGAATAAAATTTTTACTTGATATGTCATTAAATGATGCATCGATTTTATATTACTCCGCTGAGACTTTTGCATATAGCCAGTACCTAATTATTAGTGATTTTATTGTACATAGTTTTAACTATTCCAATGAATATATATTTATTTTGAAAATTTTTTGAGAGAAAAATATTAGTAAAAAGAAAAATATAACGATTTGTGACATTAAGATTCTCCTCAAAATAAAAATAAAAAATTATATATTTAAAGTGCTGACGTCGGCATTATGAAATTTTAATTTGACTCTCGCGGTGTAAAGAAATGAAATGCAGTTAAGATATATGTAAATATATGTAAACAACAAAATCAATAATAATATCGATCATAATAATGAAAAAGAATGATCATGCTTGCTTTCGAAGAAGGTTCTTAACAAAGTGTCGTGTTCTCTATTGTGTCACAACAATACAGGATCTTATTAATTATTTATTATTTTATTTCCATGATAATGCTACTTATTGTAAAGTCCAGCTGAAACACCCTAAAATAATGATCCTATCACAATAAATCCATTTTCTATTATCAACCAAAATAATCAGATGCATGGCAAACAAGAAACAGATACCTTTCAAAAATAGAAATACAAAAAATACTAATAGCAAAGTATCTTTACCATTTCCAACCAAAATGTATTTAACACAATCTCTGAGCATGCTAACCTACTTGTCTACACATACTTCCTCTAAAATGAAAAATTAGACACAACACTCACACACTGACTGACTCACTCGTGCAGGGACCCAACACAAGAAAGGCAAGGCATCTAGTGGGATCCACAACTCATTTGTCAAAAAAAATTTGGTGTTGAATTCAATCAACAAGACCGCGTTGCGTATATGGTATCACTTGGTGGGTCGGTCTGGTTCCTTGCTAGTCATGGCATTGTCCGTTTAAAGCCTCTCTGGTCCCCGGCCCTTCGCTCACATGCTGCCTTAGACAAACAAATAGAAGAGACCCATTAAAAGATTTCAACACATAAAAAGAAAATTGAAAAGAAGGTATCACATGCTTTGTTCTTGCGGCGCCTCATGCCAAGAAATCGGACCCTACCTGGCTTACTCTCTATCTCTCTTTCTCTCTCTTTTTTAAATAAATAAATAAATTCCAGTACACCCGAACGAAATTCTATTTCAGTTTTTTTTTTCTGTTAAGTTGTTAGAGGATACAAAACAGTTATCATGAAATATCAGCAATGAAAATCGCAAAAAGTTTATCATATCAATTCCTTCAAAAATAATTTGTACTGATTTATGCTTATTGAAAAAAAAATATATGAAATTAAGAAATGTACTATATTTTCTTAATGCAAAGTTTGAGTCACATAAAACAGCCTAGAAAACAGGATTAGCAGCCTTGCACATTGACCAATCCTCTACATTGACCAATGCAATCCTATTAATTTTATTTAATTGTTATGTTTTTGGTAGATAGAAATAAAATAAAATGCAATGCATCCTACTGGCAGTAGCAGTACCCGGACAATACAAACAAACAACCAACCAACTACCAATATTTATTTCATTCACACTTGCAATAATCCAATTTCTCATCCAAGCCTGAGCCTAACCAATCCACTCCAAGCCATGACGTTTACCCATTTCCTTTTCTCCACATGGAAACCAGCTGGCTCAGAGAACACAGACAGAGACTCATCCCTAACCCTTCCTCTCTACAAAAAAATGTTCCCTTGTCAGTCTCTGTGTGTGTGTGTGGTTGTGTGCAGTGTGCGCACTTTTTCCCAACCTTTCATGTGATCTAGCGTTTCTATCCGGAGTAGGTGCTGATCATTGGTTTTTTATTAGGGTGGATTGTGCAAATGGTCCTTAGATTTTAAGTATTAGGTTACTTGGATTGTGAGTTCAAATTAAAAATTGCAATTGTGGGTTTTAAACCATATCATTTTTACTTTGTTAAGTGACTTAAGTCTCCAGCTACAACTATTCTTGTCTAAGATATTGGGTTAAAATTAACCTGGATTCAACAGCTACTGTGGTCCAAGTCGTTTAGCTGAAAATATTCTTTCAATTTTTGTCAGCCGAATAAATTTTTTTTTCTAATCTTAGAGACCCATTTTTATTTAATATTATTTTCTTTGCGTATTTTATGGACCACAGCCATTTGGTAATAAGGTAATGGCATTGGTAATGTCAAAAAGTTCAAGAAAAACTTGGACATTGTTTTCGATTGAGCTCACTTTACAGTTCACAAGCAATCATTTTGATAATTTATGGTCGTTGCTTTCCAAATAACATAAAAGTTATTCAAATTTAAATTTTTTTTTTTATGCTTCTTCTAAGATTTATATATAGGTTACTTGCCTCCCAAATTTTAAATGGTTTGAATATCATTTAACGTTTTTGTTGAACATTATTAAATATACATTCTGTTGTAAATCATTTTTTAAAATGAAGATTCAACCAAACAGTGCTGTTGAAAAGAGACTTAAAAAAAAAAACAAGCTTAGAGAAAATTATGTTTAGTCATTAATGGAAAATATTGCGGCTACGAATTTTTTTTTGAAAATGTTGCGGCTACGAATTAAACATAAAAAAAGAAGAAGAGTTTTTAATAAAAAGGAAGCTTTTAAATAGGCAAACATCCTAGCCAGAAGCAGTGTACATCAAAAGTCTGCGTCGTGATATAACTACTTCAAATTGAATTTCATGCATATCTAACTATCTGCACCATATTTGCAACTGTTTTTCATTAATAGATTTTGATTGAAATTATTGCAAAAAGAAAAGTGGCGCCACTCAGCGGTGGACTGTTGGTTGTTGAGTTCCGTTATCTACTTGGATAGTCTCCACGGATAGGCCGCAAGTATACATTGGTTACGTACTTTCATTGATATAGGATTTTTTTTTAAAAAAAGGCGTGACTCTTATAAATTACGTAAAATAGTGCTTTTCACTGTGAGCATTCATTGATATTTTTGTATGCTATTCGAATTAATAAAAAAATCATAATTTTTTAAAAATAAAAATGCTTTCATGTTTTTATTAGGATTTTTGTTTTTTGGGATCTGTGTACTTCGTGCGGAGTTAAAATCAAAAACACAAAAAACATTCTTGTATGGAATTAATAAAATATGCCTATAATAACTCAAAACCACCAATTTTGACGGTTTAGAAAACAAAACACATAGTTAATGACATGGATCCCCTGCTTGGGGCTCTTAGTTTCAAAAAAAAAAAAAAAAAAAAAACAAAACACATATCATTAATTTCGAACGATTCAATTGATAAGCCTTTAATCACACAGGGGATTAAAAGCAGTGGATTGATCTGTCACTGTCTACTTGTGAGTAGCATCATTATGCCATGATGTTAGAACTCAAAAACTTTCGTTTTCACCTCTGTTTGATTTAGACTTGATATATCTCAAGTTACTATCAGGGAATAAAATGCAATATATATGCATGAACTATTAGTTATCGATTTTAAAACTATCAGTTTTCTACAGTTTTATCCCTGTATGAAATCGAACAGTCCTAATGTTTTCTTATGTCCGTTCCAAGTTATAACATATCTAGATAATACATATAACTTTTTGTATGTGCGTCCCCTAAATTGCTTTAATTAAATAATGATGCAGGTGAAATATACAGATTTAATGTCTTGAATTCGGAAATTTGTTGATTTGAGAGATATAATTAGACTAATCAGAGGAGAACTTTTGGTACAAAGTAGTTCCTTCTCTAAAAATATCAATTAAAAACAAAATAGAAGGTCGTAAGGGCTGTCACATGAAATGAACTATTTTGTAGGGAATTCCTGTAAACTGATGAATAAAATGGGCTGATTGCACACTGTTCCCAGAGTGCACCCCCACTGTTTTCGATTAAAAAAAAAAAGAAAAGAAAAGAAAAGAAAGACGTGTATGAAAAGGTTAAAAGAGCGAGACAAATGTATAATTTACACAACTACGCACTCTTTAGTACTGATTTCATTAATGAGGATTGCTTAAATAAACGGAAAATTAAATTAAGTGCCGGCTTATGCCAAACCTCATCATGGTACATACGGGTGGAAGGAATATATGAAAGTTCACTGTAGATTCTAAGATATCAACTAAGTATTAAATTTGATAATTATATTTCGTACGAGGTCATATCTGACATAATAATATCGCTATATACGTGGAAGTTTAAAAAATCTTTGAATCATTTTTTGGTTTCATATATAAAAAACGTAACAAAATATTTTCAGTTTATTCTCCGATTCACCTAGCTATCTTTATCTGTACCTTGGTAACCAGCATTGATATTTTAACTAACATATATTTTATAATATTTGACGTATACTACTTCATACAAGAAGATGTTTTAGTTTTTATTTCTCCATTATGTAACCATTCTAATATAAATAATATATATTTATAATAAACGCTTATTGTATAATTCATATAATATATAATAAATGGCGACCTTTCAATTTTTTATTGGCTATTACACACCATCTATACTTAAAATTAACTATGATTTTCTTAATTCTTTCGTCTCTTTCTATTAATTGGAAGTTCATGTGGTACAGTTTTTTTCCCCTTGTTGAAAAGAAATGTGTAAAGTTGCATTATAATTTTTAAACCAATTCATTTCTATTGTTTCCTCTACATGCAGTGCGATACGCTTAATTCTATTGTTTGTTGTGCATATAATTAATTCTATTTTCAAAAATATATTTGTTTGATTTTTCTAAATTGTTACATTTTAAACGCAATATTTTTAACATGAAATGCGGAAAGACGTTCCTATAAGTAATAAAGACGTGCAAACCCTCCGGGTGCGCACAAAGGAGAAGTCAACTAAGTAGTTGGGAGTCGTCTGATCAAATCTGGATGGATGATGGGAGCTCCGTGCATAATACTAGATTCATAGGTCCGAAAAAATAGAACCGTCGATATCTGATCGAACGGCTCCCATCTGCGCTACACGGGATAAGGATCCATTCTTTGAGTGTGTTTTTTTTTTTTGGGCTTTGAAGTGACGTGATGTGACTCAAGTGTATTAAAACGATGCGAGATAATTCAAGTCATATTATTCTAACAAAAAATAATAATTCAGTTGATTATTCACAACTAAATTTACACTATTGCGGCGTATATATGATAAGTTATTTTGAGTATTATTTCATTGCAAACCTAATTGAATTAAGAATGCGGTTGATGGCTGTTATTAAATAAATATTCAGGGAATTAGGGGCTTAACAAGTACATGAGAAGCAAAGGAATAAGGTGTTCGATCGCAATATAATGTTTTAAATAGGAATATTTTGAAATTTTAAAGTTAGTTGTTTGGTTTGTATATATCATTATATTGTGATCGATGTGTGTCGCGTTTAAAGAAAACATAACGTTACAAATTTTTTTTTATTACAGATATATTTCCAATAACTTCTTCTAAAAATTTGCAATAAATATATAAAGTACATCTGTACATGGGTTGTAATTTTTTGAGTGAGCATGGTAAGCGTCGACTCATGTCGTAAGTATAGTATACCTATCCGAAACCATATATTTCAGGTGCATGCAGTGTCTGAGTTTATAACCTTCTCCTACGCCTACGGGCTTTCATGAAAAAAAAAAAAAAAGAGTTTATAACCTTCGGCACAGGAAAGGAACGTAGTGAAGTAGCGGAGATCGTTATCAGCGAATTTTAATATTAAAAATTCACTGGCTGGTTGCGTTACAGCACAACGTGGGCCAGGCCAACTATGCAATAGATTCGATGACAGCATGGAGTAGGGCGCGCATTTCGGTAACGGCTAGGTACATCTGACGTGGCTGATTTTGATCGGCCTCGTCAGCGCCAACCGGTCTACGAGTGGACCGAGTCATCCTTATTAACACAAAAAAAAAAATTAAAATAAAAAATCATCATTCGTCCTTGCAAAATTACAAAATATCGCACAAGTCCCCGTGTTTATCTATAGTAATTTTACTGCTACTACTGCTACTATAACCACGATCATTAATACTGTTGTCGTTATTGCTGTTGTTTTTTTTTAAAAAAAAATATATTTTATTTATTTTCAATATATTCACTAGTAGTCTAGTATAATTATTTTAACTGTCATTATTATCATTTTTCTATCATCATTATTGTTAGTTTTTATTGTTAAATTATGTGTCTATTATCGCTACAATTATAAAATCCACCAGTTCACAATTATAAAATCATCATCTAGTTGACGTTCTACCAAACAGCTTTTTAGTGTTAGGAATACAAAAAACTAGTTCACTATTTTATACATTATTTCCCTAATATTTTTGTCTTTACTATTAATATATCAATATAGTAGTGTTATTTTTTTTTTGTTTGTCAAACGAGTTCATATTATTATTATTATTATCAGGGTCATTTATTGATTGGCAATGTGATTAATGCTTTGTTGCTGTAAGTCATTTATGTCAGATAAACACTGCGGATGGAGGATTGAAGTAGATACTTAATTCGAAACTAATTGCGTACAAATTTAGCTACACATGGGGCTGATTTGTCATATGTGATGCTTCAGATTTTTCGGTCATTCAATTGCTGCATGTAATTTGTTTGTGTTCTAAGTTAAAAGGTTCTTCGACGTTGCGTGTGTATGTATTTAGTTGACCGTTCAATTTTGGTTTGTTTCGACATGCATTTTTATTAATTTTTTTTTAGGAAATAGTTTGTTTCGACAGTTTATTTATTATTTATTTTTACTCGATCATTAACAACTGCATGATCAGATTGCGTGTTGTTGACATTAATATCAGAGAATGTAACATTTCTTTACTTATTTTTTGTTTGTTTTAAGTGTCTCGCAGAAATTTGAGGTAATTTTTGCGACAAAAAATCAAATAAAATAAAGGAATTCATATAACATCAGAAATTTTTTGGATATAATATATTTTATAAGGGAAAAAATATTATATATAATATATTAAAATAAACATAAATGATAAATGATAGAATAAAACAAATTCTTCGTTTTATCGATGGCTTGATTGTTCTACAGGACAGTAGGCGGTATATAAAAATTTAAATGATTTTCTCTTTAAATGCACCTATCACCCTGGCCGCCAGAGATCATAATTAAATTCGTCGAGTGATAAACTTTGAAATGTAAACCAAAGCAAAGAATTCCTACCAAGCTTCGGAGTAGATTCCTAAATCACAATTAACTAGTCCCATATAGAATGTTTAGTTGACTCGAAACATTAGTTCTTAGTGGTGCTGAGATCAGAAAACTCGTGTGCACAAATACAGCCGTAATTTTTTTTTTTTCTGGTATTAAAAATATAAAATCAAAATCAAAGGGTTGGCCGGTGACCCACCTGCTTAGCCTGCTCCCCTCACCGTCCCTGTGCTTTAATAGACACAAATTTTGCTTCATTCGAGGATGGCATCCCTATGCACTCCATTGGTCAAAACCTTATTATTTTCGTTATAATGAATAATGAAAACCTTGCTATGTTGTTGTTTTAAGGAGCAATTTTCATCTTAAAAGATAAAAAATATACAGCTGGTGAAATTAGTTCAACAACTGTAGCAACTAGCAATGCATTAGAAGTTGAATTTTGTAAGCGAAGGATTTAATATTCTTTCTTCTTTTATATCCGAAGTGAAGTTAGTTTTTAATATGTATCACGTAGATAGTAATATCACTATTTCTTTGTAAACTTAGAATTCAAAAATATATCACATCTAGATTTACCGTGGTATGTCAATTGATAGACGAAAATATATACTATCTTTTGGTTTCTATCTAGAGACTAAAATAGAAACAAATAGAGCACTGATTGGGTTTATATGGAAATAGCTAGAGCGCTGATTATGATTAATATGGAAACAGATAGCATGTATCCACATTAGAAAATAGATACCGTGTAGTGTGTAGCCACAATCAATTTTTTTTTTCATATTTCTATGTTATTTATTTCAGAATCATTTAGTCTTTTTTTTTATCACATTGGTAGTTGTTTGCGTTATTTGTTTCACGCAACTATAATTTTGTTGGCAAATCACTTTAGAATACAAAAATTGTCTGCACATTGGGTGCCCATGATTACTAGTCTTAATTAACCAATAATGTTATAATTTTTTTTTCCTAAAAAGAAGTAAACCAAAATTTTGTCGCAAAATATTATTAACAAAGAAATTATATTTTAATAAGCATTTGATCCATCAATTTTTATTGTCAATCTGAAAATCAGATATTAGATAATTTGCGGGAGAAAGAAAGGAGAAAAAAATGAGGCCCGGTTAATAAACATCATTAAAAGGCATTAGATCGATGAATACATATTTAAGAAACACGATTCTAAGAGTACCGTCAATTCCATTTTTATTTCAAAACGAAGATAATGCAGATCTATTGCTTTGTTTGATTGGTTTTCTAAAATATATTGGACAGCACCTAAATCATATATGCATCGACTAATGATATTAAGTTTTTTTTTTTTTATTTCAAATGTATCGCGTGAACACTTTGCACGCCTAAAAATTATATAGGAACTCTCTAGTGTTAACAAATTGTTGTTCGTCCAAATAAATTAATTTATTAATTATCATTTTATTTACCCGTGATAGATAAATCTGATAATAAAAACATTTAAATAAAACGATGCAGAAAAATGTTTCTTTTGAACGACTGAAGAAAAACTGGATCACAGTAAATATTTACATATAGATAGTCTAATGATTCTTAATCTATATCAAATTTTACACACATCCTATTTCACATTTTATATTTTGTAATTAATTCATCGATGTCACGAATATTAAATAATTTTAAATTTTTATATATTCTCATCTATTTATATATTATTTTCTTTCGACGATCAAAGGCGCTTCAAATGCTGCTCAACTAAAGTTGTATTTTTTTTTTTTTTTTTTTTTGGAACAACTAAAGTTGTATTTTGCACTTACATAGTTACATTACACCGCTCTTTTTTTTTATTATTTTTTTTTTTTTTGAAAAGGCACTTACACACTCCAATCCAAATGTCTTCTCAAGTTAGCTCGTTTCTGTCGATAACACCAACATCATGACAGCCCACTACCGGGCCATTTTGCCCCTGGAAGAAGGAATGCTCATTAATTGAATTGATTTACTTAGATAGTACGCTGAAATTATAGGATTATTACTCTTTATTTTAAGAGGATCTAGTCATCTTTGTTGGAATCCCTACTGAAATAGACGGTATAGATTTTTAGGGAACCTTTCGTGCAAATATTTTTAAATAAATTGTACGAATTTGAAGCAACCCGCCAACCCGTATCGTTCAAATCCTAATGCAGAGTAATTTCGCGTAACAGAAAATTTTGATGTGTGTGTGTGTGTGTGTGTGTGCGCTCTTTTAAACAGCAGTGCTAATAGAACTTCTAAAACCAATATAACAATTTAATCATAAAAAGTAATAAGTTGAATTCAAATGGGTTTGAAATCGACAAAATAGCAATTTATGGTAATTCTGTCATGGATACGTTTTATTACATGGGTCTAAATTTGAACCACTTATTTAAATGAATGGTTTTGATTTGATGAAATGATGAGGACTTGAATGAATGGTCTAGATTTGAGCCATGTATTCATGGAAGATTACCCAGCACCCTATGAATATTTAATTTGAAAATAAATTAGAAGACTTCGATACTATCTTATTTTATGAATTTTGCTTTCTATTTGATAAATTTTGTTTAGTACCACAATTTTTTTTTCTTATAACTACCTATCAAAATAAAGAAGGATTAGAGCGTTATTTTCAATTTTTTACAAGCAACAAAGTGATGTACCAGCACATCTAACTATTTTAATGTATTTTATTTATGCTAATACCTTTGTATATATACATGTATTTTGACATGTTTTATCCGTGCTTGTAGTTTATGGATAATTAAGGGAGATAATGAACTGTTGGTTTTTGATATCGATTGAGAGTTGAGAAACGATAAAAAAAAAAAAAAAAAAATACTAGTTATTGTTCTAATCTTTTGCAAGATTTTACGCGCTTAGATAGGCCATGTCATGTTAATACACGGTAATTCACAAGACGCTGCCAGCTGTCCCTAACGATCACACTCCAAAAAGAGCAATAAAAACATAAAAATCTTATTTTTCTGAATATAGAGGCTTTCTATTTTCCTTAATTAGACGATGATGATAATACGTGAGACTAATAGTCCCACAAATTCCCTATTTTCTAAACATAAATAAATAAAATAAAGCATGTGGACTCCATGTATTTTAAAATAAATTTAGCCTGACAGCCTCACTGCCTCGGCATATTTCTTATCTTAGAATCCGTAGTAAATATTTTAGTATTTTTATTGGTATCACTGTATCAGTTTGCAAGCTCTGGCCCCATTTCAAGACACACCAAATTAATTTATTAATTAATGTTAGCATCCTATTAAGAAAAGGGAATATAGACAAATTACTCCCTCTGTAAAGTCTGAAAAAACACTGACCTCCATTAAAAGCTCTCCCACCACCTCTCTCTCTCTCTATCTCTCTCTCTCTCACATTCTCTAGAGCTCTTGTTCAACCCTTTCTCCTTCTCCTTCTCCTTCTCCCAAAGAAACACAGAGAAACCTAGATACCCAACTCCAAAAGGCCATTCGCTTTTTCTCATTTCAAATAAAAAAAGAACCACCATGCTCTGTTCTCACAGTTCCAAGCTTTTCTTCTTACTCCTTTTACATCTATTTTTGGCAAATAGTGAACCAATCCCTTCTCTTCCAAACCTCAACAAGCTTTCCTTTCATGAGGGGTATACACAGATTTTTGGAGACTCTAACTTGATGCTACACCATGAAGGCAAAAAAGTTCACATTTCTCTCGATGAAAGAACAGGTTTTTGATTGCTACTAACCCTTTTATTTTTGTTGAAATTGTTAGAAGTAGTTTCCCACTGTGTGGTAGCGAGAAATTGGTTTTCAAGTTCTATTTTGTACCACCTTTTGGCCAAAATTTGCATTAAACCCTGTTTTCTAATTCAATATAATGCTTCACCATTTGAGGTGGAGAGTTCAAAATCTCAAATCTCTTTTATGAATTGAAAAGAGTTTTATTTGCTATGAAGCCCGTCATTTGTTAAATATGAAAATATATAACCTTCCCTTTAATATGACTACATAATCAGGTTTTGTATCGCACAATGATTATTGGGATAGAATAGATTTGAACGCTTTTTGACTATCAGAGGACGATAGCTCGAATTTCTCTTGATGATACAACATATTATTATTTTTTTTTTCTGTGTGGTTCTTTGATAAATTTTTGCATTTGAGATGGTAAACTAATGTAGCACATTACATTCTGCAAGCCACTAGGAACTTGAAAAGGGAATAAATACTTGAATAGTTTTTTGATAGTATGTTTTTCTTCTTAAGAATTGTTTTTTTATTGAAATACTTCCTTTCAAATTCTTTTAGTAGAGTATGCATGCTATTCTATTTTTTTTCCTCTTAATTTGAATTTTTTTATGATAAGTTTTAGACCTCTCTAAGGCTGGATTTTTCCCTCTTTGTTGTGTACACAACTGAGAGTAAAATTCTCAGGGATATTTCATAGATAATTTGGCTTACATTGCATCATGAGTTTATGACCCTGCGTCCTTATCTAATGAATAATAATACATCTTGAAAGCACATGAGTTCACATGTTACCGAATAAAAATATACCTTTTATTAGTATTAACTTTTGATATCCTTATCTGCATAATAATTGCAGGAAAACCCTGCTATTGCTATACAATGACCATGCTTGCAACCTATGATTTTTTTCCTCATTATGCAAAGCATTGTCAAATATCATTTGTTGAGCAATTTTGTCAAAATGTTAAATTTCACTTTTGTTTTCTTCTAATACGGATGGTATGATTATAGAAATGGAAATTCCTACCATTGTTGTTTTACTTAATTATAAGTCCAGATGTTAATATATTGGGATATAATATGATTGTAATTTACTATTTCATAATTACTTATTGGGCCTTTATTAACTCTCATAAATTGAATTTCTAATTGCTTACAGGTTCTGGATTCCGGTCGCAAGAGAGTTACCTTTATGGTTTTTTCAGTGCTTCAATTAAGCTTCCTGCAGATTACACAGCTGGTGTCGTCGTAGCCTTCTATGTAATGAATTTACAAATTTGCTTTAGTTATGTACCTGTACTTCTTAATTGTAATAGAAAACAACTTTCATTGGCAAAACCCCTAGATAATCTTATGCTTTCATCTGTGCCCCCTAGATATTCTTAACTATAGATAACCTGCAAAACAAACCCTGTTTTACTGTTCAAAAGAGCAATGATGAATATCAACGCTCCTCCCATCTGTATTTTTTTAAAAAGTAGAGGGCTGTAGAGATTGCTCTGACAATTTGCACGGCGAGTACCGTGAATTGGGCATCATAACTTTTCCCTAAAACATTTTCTTTATTATTTTCATTATTTGATTTGATTTATTTGCTTGACATATAGATGTCGAATGGAGATGTGTATGAGAAGACGCATGATGAGCTCGATTTTGAGTTCCTTGGAAATGTCCGGGGAAGAGACTGGAGAGTTCAAACAAATGTCTATGGCAATGGAAGCACCTCTGTTGGAAGAGAGGAGAGATATGGGCTTTGGTTTGACCCTTCTGAAGACTTCCACCAATACTCCATTCTTTGGACCTACGACACCATTATGTAAGTTCTTGTTGTTCACTTAAAAATAAAACTGAAGTTTTAGGATTTACATTTCTAATGGCACAGTCCCATTCTGCTCTTTACCTTGTGGTCTTGTGATCTGTACTCTGGATATGCAATGGTTGGATATGGATTACACATATTTTACAATAAATTATACTAATTGTTTCTCTTTTTTGCTTCATCATTTATTGTTACAAGAATGAACTTGAATTGCAAAACTGATAAGATGTTTCATCATGTACATCTTAAGAAATAAAAATAAAATTAAAGGAGAATACGATTAGTACCAAAATAACTATAGTCAATCAAAAGAAAATGCGTCTACTCTTATTAAAGGACAGCTCAAAAGATACTGAAAAACACAATGCTCACATTGCTCTCAATTATTACATGCAGATTCTATGTTGATGATATCCCCATAAGAGAAGTGAAACGGGTGTCATCCAGTGATGTCTACTTCCCCTTGAAGCCCATGTCCCTCTATGCTACCATTTGGGATGGTTCCACATGGGCAACCTCTGGAGGCCGCTACAAGGTCAATTACAAATATGCTCCCTTCATTGCTGAGTTCACTGACCTTGTCCTTCATTCATGCGCCACTCATCATGCTTTGGCATGTGCAAGTGCTTCGGTGTTATCCCCAGAGCAAAGATTAGCAATGGAAAGCTTTAGGAGGCGGTACATGACTTACGGGTATTGCTATGACAGGATAAGGTACCCAGTACCATTGGCGGAATGCCACGTGGGACCTGAGAAGGACCTCTATCTTATGTCAGGAGAGTCTCGTGCCTATGAGCGTCGGCACCGCATGAAACGCCGCTCTTGGAGGGGCACTGCTGATCCTGGCTTTTGACTTGAGTTAGTTTGAGAGTGTAGATTTAGGAGAGGAGGTTTTGCATTTCTTGTGTACTTTTTGCATAAATTAATTAATTGTTGTATTGGTTGTTGTATAGGGGGATTGATTTATTCCATTTATTGGGATTCTTTTAGTACATGGTTGGTTTGTTTAACTATGAGATATTTGATTATAGGGAATTTAGAAGGAAATATATATATAAAACCAAGAAGACTAAAACCAATTCGTATCCTCCCACGCTAAAAGTTTTCGGGGATTATTAAAAAAGGGTATATTTGAGGAATATAAGTCATAATTTAACTGTTGGCGCATAAAGCATGCAAATTAGGAAATTTAAAAAAATGCACCAATAAAATGACTCTTATTTCTCATACCTTGCCCAGTTATGGTACCAGTTTTAGGTTCACAAGCGCGCTACTGACCCTAGAGATATTCCTTATTCTATTTCTAAAGAAGTGTTATTTTGAAGCACTTGCATATATTCTAAAGAAGTGTCCTGCATAGTTTTATCTCAGCATCCTTACTATAAGTTGTATTTTACGTTTCTTATAATAATTCAGTAAATTCAGTAATTGTTATACTAACAAGGCGGTATATTACAAGTGCATGGAACCATTGATCGTAAAAACATTGCAAATTACAATTGTTACTGGTATATTTTAATGAACAATTTAAAGAAAGAAAAAATTTAAATTCAATGAACGGTTTGCAAATGCAGATAACGTAAGTGTTATGTCAGGATATCACTGTACAAAAGTTAACTAGCAAATTCAAAAACTGTAGTAATATTGTGTGTTGTGGTCTGGTATAATCAAATGACCGAAGTAATTATAGCATATCAAATTGAAAGAAACATCATCACTTCATGTTCTTTGGTCATTATGATCATTAAGTTGGGCCTCGGTAATTGTTTCTTTGTGAAGATTATTCACGTTACAATGATTTTTGAAGTCCGCTTGTCCCATTGTTTTTTGTGAAAATATTTTAAAGCATTGTAGCAATAGATTTGTCCGGATACCCGAGTTTGATTATATTCCAGTACACGTACAATTATTATCGATAGCCTAATCGAGACAAATGGAAAAGTAACTAGCACATTCTGTAGGCTATTATATAACTATCATCCATTAGAACTGCAGTCTTTTAGTAAATTCTGCCAGTTCGGAATTTTCCAAAACTACCACAAATCTTTACAAAGAACAATTATAACTTATAAGATATTAGATTAAAAAAATTGGAGTTTGTATGATTTTTTCCCAATTTATAGTAAGTAATACTCATTTCAGAGGATGTCCACAATTCGGCATGTATCAGTTGAGGTGCAAGGGTTTTTTAGTAAACAAAGTATAATCTAGCAATATAAATTTACTACCAATGCGCAACATCAAGAATTATACTTTTGAGAATTAAGTTACCCATCTAAATCTGGCATCTTTAGTGTAAATTACCACCCTTTAGTACATCCAAATTTCCCAGTTTGCCTCAAAATGAAAAAACAAAAACATGTTTCTTCCCTCTCCTCCTATATCTATTTACCTTTTCTTCAACTACTTGGCTCCAGAACCAGCTTCAGTGTTCCCATTACACTCATGTTTTATCTCCTCCACAGTAATGACACCATTGGCTGTCTCAGACTCACTGAAAGTTCCATTAGGTTTTGAGTTTACAGGTTCACCAGAGGCCTGGAAATTTTCTGGCAGGCTGTTAATCGGAGGTGGTGGTGGCGGGAGGAATACACCAGTACCAGGCACAAGGAGCTGGGGAGCAGTCTGTGGCAGTGGAGCCGCAACTGACAGGGCCACTGGAATTGGTGCAGGAGCAAGAACTTGCGGGGCTGGTACAAAAATGGGTTGTGCTGCCTCAGCCAGGGTTGTTACATACCCATAGTGCTTAGAATTAGTATTGTGACGGGGTGGATGATGGTTAGGGGTCCGGGATGATGTGTGTGGATTCCATTGTGAGGGATGGGAAGAGCTAGAGGGAGTATTGTTAGAAGTAATGGAGTGGTGGCGTCTTGGTTGGAACTTGCCAAATGTTAGAACAACCCGTTCCTTGCGGATAGTGGGGATGGCACGTCTCACCATTTCAGCACCTTTGCTACGTAGCACTACAAGATCCCTTTACAAAAAGCACATACATAAGTTGTTTAGAGGTACTTATTAGTAATAGTAACAACAACAAAAAGTATTCATATTCTTACAATTTATTGTTGTTGAGATAATAAAAACCACTATTACAATTACAATTAGTACTATTACAGCTAATACCAAACAATGAAAAGAGGTGCTTTAAGCCTCAATGGACCAATTGATCAACCAGGAAACCAAGTTGAAAAGCTGATATGGGTTTTACACTGGCTAGTACTAATAAAGCTCTTTTTCTGATCTAAAATTAAACACTCCTTCAAAACAGTAGCCTTACAAATAGATCCAATAAAAGAGCTCGGTGTAACCATGATAAGATCTCCTAAAGGTGGGGTCTTTGTTAACCAATCAATTATTCTAAAAGCTTAAGCTGTCAAAGTAAGTGATCATTTTGTTTTATTCAACACTACAGACTCATGACATGCAAGATTATTACCGGGTAAAGTTTAATATTTTACAGAGATCTGGAAGGATAAGAGCTCAAGACCTCTTCTTCAATAAATGCAATAAGTCATTTGGTTTATATAATCTTAACAGTCTGAACTAACAGGACAGATTATGTTCAATTTGAAGAACCAGAGGCAGACGTTATGTATGAGCGCCATTTTACTGCATGTAGGGTACTGATCCAGGAATGGCACCATCTGAACTTAACCCAATTATTTAATCCTTGACCAAAACCCAATCTTACCAAATAGCAAAGGGGGAAAAAAGTAATACGGAGATATCACCACCAAAGGGCCAGCACCCATTTATCAAACTGATATAAAACCCCAAGAACTGAGACCCATAACAAACTCATATAAAACAAGAGATGGCATAAGATATGAAGTAACTGAGATTCTGAGAAACCAACTCTACCCGAGCCCAAAAGGATTGAAACCCAACCCGATCCACCAATTTGCAGAAGGAAAGAAAGTTAAGATGAGAGAATTAAAAAATTCAGCAAGAGAAATTTAGATACCCTGCGGAGAGAGACAGCTTCAAAGGACCTTTATGGTTGCCTTTATAATCAATTGTGACATGACGGCCAAATACCATATCGCACTCAGTCAAACACAAGGTACAAACAGGCCTCCCATAGTAGTGTGGCCAAATATGTGGATGGGAATACTCACCCTGTAAATCAATCATGCATAATTAGATATATGCTTGTACAGAAGGAAAAATATTTATCTAGGAGAAGGATGCATTGGCTACATTCAATGTGTCATCAGCAGGTGGATTAAAGGTTTTTATCTAGTTTTTACAGTACATGGGTGCATATCTGGTATGTCCAGTATGGTGCAGGTTTCCAAATTCTGTCAAAAACACAGCACAGTAGGGTATCAACCAATATCTGCTGCAGCAGATACCAGCAGCTTGACGTGCCAAACCAGTCCCTGCACGCTACAATCAGCTGAAACACTGGCAATTATTAACAAAAAAAAGAAAAAAGAAAAAAGAAAAAGAAAAGACACCTCATTAAAGAAGTCAATGACACAATAGTCTGGTTTACAAGGTATCACTTGGAGTTGAACCAGCTGATCCAACATGTCCTGGATCATTCCCGGAACAGCCTCCACCTTTCTCTCTACAGAACAACGATTTTGTTATTTATAATTTGATGAGGACGAAGACATAATTTAGGAAGTTACTCATGGCAAGAATGAATAACAGCTACTATGACGACAACAATAATAACAAATTTACCGCACGACAAGCAACCTAGTAATGGAGTAAAATGCAAGAATTGTACAGTTGATTTCTCTTACAGCTACTCTTACTATATTTTATCCACTATGGAACCACAAACTTTTGGTACACACTAGAAATTTGACCATAATTTATCCTATTTTCATAAAGTATCTTGTGCAAAGCTGCACAGAAAGCTTGAGGCTTTAAAAATCTAGTGAAGTTCCTATTAAGTCTTTCTGGTATATCTAGAAAAACAGTAGCAACAAAAAAAAAGGATAAATTTTGTTACCTCGAGAAATGCCAGGAGCCTGTTCTTCATCAAGAGATCCCTCGATTACAGGGATGCCTAACTGAATGATTTCTCGTCCATGTCCTCTGTTTGGCCTTTGTGCAACTATAAATGTTTGACCTGTTATAAACCAGTAAACAAGTAAAAAAATTGTTAGATTGCAAAAGTAACTACAACTTATTTGTACAGTACAGAACGTTTTGATGACTTGTTGGCTTCTTTTGTTTAAATGAGTCTCAAGCAGGAATCATATTCATTAATTAAACACAATGATCTAGACATCAAATTAGTGTGGTATCATCAATATTGTAAAACTCAAATCTGCATTTTTAATACTAGTACTGTACAGATTGCAAAAGTAACTACAACTGATTTGTACAGTAGAGAATGTTTTGATGACTTGTTGGCTTCTTTTGTTCAAAAGAGTCTAACGTAGGAATCATATTTATCAATTAAACACAATGATCTAGACATAAATTAGTGTGGTATCACCTTGGAGTTCACCACGGCGGCCTTTATCCCTGGTTTCATTCACCCAAGAAAGTATCCTGTTAGCATCAGATCTCTCCACTAACTCCTCGTATATCTTTAGCCCTTCAAGCACATTCACCTATACATATGAAATATTATGCCATAAGCAATGCCACTCGGCCTTACCTGGTAACTTACATTATAAGACACAATGTTATCATAGTTTGTTGACCTTTCCGTTAACCCTGACCAAGTAGGTGCCAGAATGAACCTCCCCCTCCACCTCCCCCTGTAAAAACCCTTATTTCGGCCTACCATTTTTCCCAAAACATGTTAACCTTACCCCAAGCAAACATAGAGTCAACTGGTCAGTTATGATATGCATCATTTCTACAGCTCTATTAATTGTTTCTCTCTGAACAAGTCTGACCCTTACCCCATCTCAAACTCCTTGAACAATAATGTGGACAAGTCATTCATTGAACAAAAAAGAAGAAAAAACAAAGAGAGGAGGAAAAAGAAATAGAGATTACCATCTGGTTCCCATCAATTGACTCATTACAGACAAATTCTTTTGGTATTGTTTTCTTTTCTTTAGTGTTAGATGAAATCCTCCCTCCATTTTCACTGTTACCATCTATACAGGGGAAAAAAAAACATATACCAAATTTAGCTCACAGATCAGGACAGACAAAGTGATAATTGAGAAATGGGCCTTCTAATTTGATCCTATCATATTGATCACTTCCTGTGAAGAGATTCCAGTCAGTGCCATTCATGTGCCTTAAATTCCAATTTACTGTGCCATTCATTCAGATACCAACTTGCCCAATGAAATTGGCCATGCATAAACAGCAGGTGAATATAGTAAGGAGAATCGTCACCTCTATGAGATGCAGCGTGGGTTTCATCAGTAATAGTAGACACACAGCTCTTAGATTCAAATGAGACATCTCTTTCTCTCTCCTTCGATCCACTGTTTGCCTCTGACAGTACACTGCTACCTAAAAAGGCATTCATAAATGAAGAACAAATAAAATACTAACCCAAAACCAAATTGGACAAAATCAAGACAAAAACATCCCAAAATGATGGTTTATTCAAAAGTACTTGAGAATAGTGCAGCAAAAGTAAAGATAATATGCAAAATTGACCTACATAATAACAGACCTTGATATACAAAGCTACCAAATGTACCCACCTTGCTAGTTAACTGAATAAAATCGTTCAGCTTGTAAACAATAGAAACATGATACTGGAGTGCTAATTCACTTCTTTTTCATTTACATTTTAATTTCCTTCAGTTCTTTAGCCAACTTTATTAGAAGAACACAAAAATCTACATTAAACATAATCAATGATGTGCACATTTCTTCACTTTATAACTTATTACCTTTTTGCCATGAATAATTAGAACTTTTAATTTTGCAATCAATCATATTTCGTTACCAAGGCTCATCAAATAAAATGCTAGAATCAATTTCGCACACAAGTGCGAAGTTGACAAAACAATACCCTGTCAAAACATCATGTACTACAATTTCAGAAATAAAAAGAAAATGATACATCAGCAGGACCCAGGTACCCAATACTCCCATTCATGGCCCCTGCTAGCATATCATTACATTACTACTAAACATATTTCTTCATTTCTTTAATAAACCTCTCTAATTATGGAAAATTCTAAAGAGACCAATGAGCATTGAATTACTGGTGTCAAATTATTTTAGTTTAATATATTAAAAGAAATCAAATTTTCTGAAAGATAATCAACCTTCCTCAGATGATCCACCATAGCTAACACTGACGTTCTCCCATTTACTGCCCGAGTCCGTTCTGTTGTTGTTAAAATAGCGCCTGTTATTGAACCCGGATCCGTTATTATACCCGGATCCATGATCGTTTCCATGTCCGTAACTCCCACCATTCACCCCATGCCTTCTACCGCCACGTGGCATCCCCTGCGAGCTCTGATGCTGATTTGGCACGAGCGATGGTTGGCCCGTTCCCTGCTGGCGAAGCCAAGCGGAGTGCTGAAGTGCGATCGCCACGTCAGCGACAGGAAAGTACTGTTGGAGGTGGATCAGCGGGACCCAGTGGCCTCGGCGTTGTTGTAAGGAGGCCGCCACGTGGTCATACTCCCCGGGCCCACCAGTCATCCTCAGGTGAGACAAAAGAAGGTCAATAATGGCGTTCGCGGCCGCGAACTCAGCGCGGAGCCAGGAGATGAAGAGGTCTCGGTCGTCGGAGATGGCGGGAGAGGTGACGGAGGGAGGAGACACGGTGGACATGGGAACGGGAGAAGCGGGGACCACAGCTGCCATTGTTAAAGTGTGAAGAGAGATGTTGGGTTAGTAGGTGAGGTTTTGCATTGTGTGAGATGATAATGTGGTTGGTAGTTCGGACACAGAGAAGGAAGGAAGGAGAAGTTGGAACGGAGATCTAGGGTTTTGTTTAGAGTGGAGGGCTGGAGAGGAAGGAAGACGACAGAGTGAGGATGGTACGTGGACTTAGTTTAGCATTGAATGATGAAGGTTGGTACAGGGATTATGGTAGCAACAATACAGCTACCAAAACATGTGCACCTGATTTTGCTATGTAAACCGTGATGCAAGTGATGTTAAGTTTGTAATGTAATATTTTAGGTAAATTATTTGTAACTAAATTTTCTACGTAAACAGTAATGCAAGTGAATTTGTTATGTCATTAATATTATTTTAGCTAACATTTACTTATTTAGTATATTTTTAACGCACTATGGTCAGTGAATATTAACATGGATAACAATAAAATAAATAAATATTAGCATTGGGTCAAAAAAATGTCGAATAAATTTAAACATTGGTTTGGAGTAATTATTTTGTTCAGTAGAAGTTAACAATACTTAAGAATATATGTTTTGGATATTTAACACCACTCGTTTGTGTTGTAGTTGTAGAAGCTAATTAAAAATATATATAACAATTGTTAACAACAACAGTTTTTTTCACTAAAAATAATTAATCACTTTTATTTAATCTTAGCCATAAAGCCTCTGACAGATTTTAGCAAGAAAAAGATATTTATGATTTTCACTAAGACTTGCCAATGCCACCCAACACTTATTATATGGCTTACTAATTTACTGCTAGACCATTCTCAACAATGAATTATAGCGACAAAGAGCCCGGTAGGCGCTTTGCTACGAAAGCCAAAGCAAAAAGACCGAAGCAATGAAGAGAAAGCATGCTCGCAAATGACCCGTTTGATCAGACGTGGACCTAGATGTACCTCCTACTCCAGGCGCATAGCAAAATTTCTTCGTTTCTTGCTCCTTGCACCCGGTCTGAAGCACCAATATACAGTCAGCGTTGGAACAGGGAAGGCGGCCCCGGCTTGTTTCGCCTGTGGTCCATGATCCAGCGTGGTCCAGGCGCTACCATCATATTAGAAAATCTTTATGAGAGGCGCATCTTATGGGGAAGATTCGAGAAGCCGTGAGCGACACTGGAGAGGTGAGGTGCATCGAGTTTCGTGCGAGCAGCCGAGCAGTCAGTCCAACGATCTGACGCGTGATGAGGAAAACGGGGCTGCATCTAGACGGTCAAAATTGGCACGTGCTTAAATTGACGGTGGATGTTGAATCGTTGAATTTTCTTCAGGTTTCCGAGTGAGTGAGAAGTGTCGGTTGGGACTTGGCCACTTGGGGAGGTATGGCAGGGACATTTTCGGAAAGTAGGTTAGAAGAGTCACGAGGTTGTTGCCAGGGTTCTTAAGGTGGTCCCTGAACCCGGTCTTTTGTGTTGAACGTGAATGTGCACGGTGCACCGGCGATTTCTCTTTTTTACGGAACGGGACCGGTACTTTTTTAAAACGAAAATTTTGTAATTGTTCAAAACTTTTAGTTATCAGGATAATTGGACGGATGTGATTATATAAAAATAATTAGTTGCTAAAATTCCTGGTCTCTTAATAGAAAACAATTTAGTCTGATTCGTTCTTAAGTGCGTAATTTTTTTAATCCACGATGGAAGCATTCTTCGAAAAAAAAAAAGCAAACAAAAATCCACCGCGGAAGGCTCCTTTTCTTTTGAATAATAAGATTTAAATTCATTACAGGACTTTCTTATATTTTTTTATTTTCCTTTTTATTTTATATTTTTTAAAATTGGTTAGCTAATTTGAAATTCGAAATTCTTACAAAAATGTCGAAACTAATAATTTGATTTATTAGCTCCAAATAATTTATAACTAAACAAACTAAACAACCAAAAAAAGTACAAGCAAAGTAATCCGTACAAAAATCAGTAAATATTCTAAGCCGATTTAATTAAAATACAGGCTATGCATGGATAAAGAGTATAGACACATCAAGTCATTATTGATGCATTAACTTAAAAGATGGTGTTGTCGTATGACATACCGCGTGAATATGCATAAATGGCAAAAGAAAAAAACTTAACGAAAATAGAAAAAAAAAAAAAACATGTCGGAATGAAAAGCGCTTTGATTAAATGATTACAAAAAATAGCTACTCTATCATGATTACATTACACTCAACCGAAATATGTAAATAAACAAGACCTAATTATCATCAAATGAGGTGCTTTGATTAATTTTAATTTTGCAAGTGTAACTGCTTCGTTTTATAATTAACAAGCGTATACGAGAAAGAAACAAAATTTAATATTTTTTAAACGAAATTACATAATTAGACGTACAAGGATAAGTCCGCAAAAGTTTATGCAATTAAATATTGCCTGGGTTATGGATATAAAATTATTAATTAAAATAAGCGAGAATTTCAATTTATAGATAAACGGTGAAACACACATCAAATTTCCTCACTTTCATGATTACAATATGAATATTGCATTAATTATTATCGTGGTGCTAGATTTCAATCTGAATATTATTTTTGACGGTTATCAAAGTTTACAAGGTGCTAACAAAAACTACCGCCTTTCCATTTTTAAATGATGGATAATTTCATAGTCTAATAATAATATTAGCCATTACACTAACACAAATTGTAAAAATTATATGTCATATTTAACATCTTTAAAATTTCCTTATTCATTATTGCATATCGCGTAGACAAATACTAAATCATTGAACGAACACATCATGAGGCCGTAGGATTTTTTTTTTTTTTCATAATTCGGTATATTCTTTTTTACAAACTTTTAATTGTGCCTCGCTAAACTTAACTGGTCCTCTGTTATCGGAAATTTTCATCTTCTCTCTCTACGATGCAACATGTCCATATAAACCAAAAGCGACGTTGAATTTCTCTGGTGAGTGGTGATCGTGAAAATAAAAGCTGCGTAGAAGATTACGAGTTGACTTGATAAAATTAACACTTGTAAGAACCAAATTCGGGTATATCAGATAAATTCGTTGACCTTAATATTCTTGAACAAGTCCAATCAGAAGATTTTGGATATTTTATTCTCGATAGATTTCTCCGTGTCTGACTCCTGCGTTTCCTACTTTCCTTTCCTACGACGACTTGCTCTTTTTTTTGCGACATTCACAGATAGCCAAATAGGACCCTGCGGATTATAGAATTCTGAAGCTGTGTTGCAGTACTATCATACGCTATCAATCTATCATAAATTCATAATTCTTGTGCGCTTTAATACTTTATCACTAAAGCAAAAAAACATACTAGGAGAAGTAAACGTAACTAAAAATAAATGGGGAGTGATAAGTGCAATCCCTGATTTTGTCATCCTGTATCATCCCAACTAAAAATGGAAAGAATGTTAGAAGAGTCATTTCCATTTTGGGCAATGCTCTCTCCACTATGCTCTCATCTCTCCACTAACTGATCCTTTATTAAAACAATCTGATCCCTTGTTATACAATCTGATCTCTTATTAAAATAATTTGATCAATTATTATACAATCTGATCCCTTATTAAAACAATATGATCCCTTATTATACAATATGATCTTTTATTATAACAATCTGATCCCTTATTATACAATCTGATCTCTTATTAAAACAATCTGATCCCTTATTAAACAATATGATCTCTTATTAAAACAATCTGATCCCTTATTATACAATCTGATCTTTTATTATAACAATTCGATCCCTTATTATACAATATGATCTTTCATTATAACAATCTGAACCCTTATTATACAATCTGATCTCTTATTAAAACAATCTGATCTCTTATTATACAATCTGATCCCTTATTATACAATATGATCTTTATTATAACAATCTGATCCCTTATTATACAATCTGATCAGTTATTATAACAATTTAATCCTTTATTATACCAATTTGATCACTTATTACACCTAATTAATTATTTATTCTTGTAAGTTGATCACTTATTATATTTGAAATAAACTGATCATTTACTGCATCCTTACTAAAATAAACTGATCATTTATCGAATCCTTACTGAAATAAACTGATCATTTACTAAATTAACTTAAGGACAAGTTAAGTCAATTAAAATGATCCCTTACCGAAATAAACTGATCCCTATATCAATTAAAATGATCTCCTGTTTCAATTAACCGATTCCTTACATAAATAAACTGATACTTTACTGCAATTAACTTATCTATCCATTAATTCAATTATATTAATTAACCGATCTCTTACTGAACTAAATTGATCACTTATATTAATTAACTGATCCCTTACTGAAATTAACTTAAGGACAAGTAGTTACTTCAATTAAAATGATTCTTTACTGAAATAAACTGATTCTTATATCAATTAAAAGGATCTATTATATTAATTAACTGATACCTTACAGAAATAAACCGATCCTTTACTGCAGTTAACTTATTTATCCGTTAATTCAATTAACTGATCCTCTATTGAAATAAGCTAATTCGTTGCTCCAATTAAATGATCATGTAGTTAACAATGATAACGTTAAAACAAAGAATAAATTTTCTATTATAGCAACTAAACAATCCCTTATTAAAATGATCACTTTTATCAATTAACTGGTGACTCATAGTAATTAATTGATCCCTTACTGAAATAAACTAATCTGTTACTCGAATTAACTGATCATGCAATTAACAATGATAACACTAAAACAAAGAATAAATTTTCAGTTATAGCAACTATACAATCCCTTATTAAAATGATCACTTTTATCAATTAACCAATCACTTATAGTAATTAACTGATCTATTACTCGAATTAATTGTTCATGCATATAACAATGATAATATTAAAACAAAGAATAAATCAACTGACATTATTGATATAAAAAACATGTAATAACAGTGAGATCGCCAATTACAAGCGTGCGCGCACACACACATATAATAATAATGAGATAATATATGAATACATCTAGATTTGTACAATATTTTTCATCATTTCATCAGTGACCTAAAAGAACATGAGTTAGAAGTTAGAAATGGTTAGCATATATCCACCTTCATGTAACGATAATTAAATTAGAATTATTACATGCTAAGCTACATGGGCCTTGAGTCCATCGATTTAACTATATCCGACTCCATAAGACCATAATTAACTAAACTGCTCCTTTTGTCTATTGAGAATATACTAGAACAAAAAAAAAAAAAAGAATATCAGTATGCGTAGAAATTAAGTGTATTTATTTGTTTAGTAGAAAAAAAAATATGGAAAAGAAATTCATTTAAAACAAATTATTAACCTTTGGTTGGTAGGGGTTTTCCTCATCATCAAAGGCCTTGATGACAACTCATTTCTCTGTATTTTGCAGAAAAAAAGTGAAAAAACATATTGTTCTTTTTGGAGTGGCCTTCTCGCATAACAGAGGGAACTTCTTTTTTTTTTTTGTCATTAGTACTTCCGTGATTGACTGGATAATAAACAGAACTAATTAAGAGCAACCTTCAATGTCTGAACTCTGAACAATTAGACTATTTACTGCTTGATATAGTACTGATATTGTAAAAAGTACCAGCAAGACTATAAGTGAGGGTAAGTTGAGATATGATTGGACGGGTCAAAGTAAACTGAGCACACAAAAGAGGTTCAAGTGCACGGTGGAGATAACCTGGCTTAAATTATGTTTGCAATATTTTCAATTGCATTTGGTTTCTTTCATGATGAGTACAATAATCTTACAAATCTACAAAATTGAAACTTGGGAAGTTAAACTAAAGATACAATCAGTACTAGGTACAGAATGTGCATCCAATTAGCATGGAAAGAAATTTGACAAATAACACATACCTAAACACAGTGATTATTGCTCTTCATCGGGACCTCCGTACAACAAATCATCTCTTCTCAGCTCAACCCTCTTCGAACCCCTATCGAATGAGAATTGAACGATCAAAGGTCTAGTTTCAACCATGCCTTGTACTGGCGACGCCTGAGCCTTACCTTTATCTAAGCTGCCAGATCCACTCGACTCCTCCAACCTAGCCCTAAAGGAAGTAGCCTTGGTAGGAGAGGAGAGAGAGCGCGACTTGGAAAGAGATCGTCGGAGATAACGCGGTCGTCAAGGGTGAATATCGGAGGTGGAGGCAGGTCGGCGGCAGTGGAAGTGGTGGAAGAGGTAGAAAGACGGGAGTGGTGGTGAGAGAAGGAGGGGCAGATGGGAGAGGCGAGTGGTGTCCAGCACGGCGGCTGGAGAAGATGGCCGGAGAATGGGTGGAAGAGTGCTCATAGCTTTGAGCAGAAATTGAGAACTAAATAAAAAATATTATCAAAAGTTTTGTTGTTGAAGGTAACTAAACTCACGTGACTTACACGTTTCTGAGAATGGGATGGCGCCTTAGAAGCCCAGGCCCACTTAGGTCCATCGGATGACAGAGGATGACAATCTAGAGGATTGTCTCAATCAATTCTCAAAATAAATCAAGAAAGCGATTGATGCCAATGTTGTTATTACTTATTACCATCATCTCAAAAAAAAGTTTATTAAACCCCTCTGCGGCCTGCCTGCAAAAATGTGGTTTTATATGCACGAATATAGATATAGGCATATAGCTTTGTGAAATTCATACAACTAAATATTACATTTAGCATATAAATATAAACTTATTCAGTGGAATAAACCAAAAATACCCCTTTATTTATTTATTCGACTTAAAAACAAAATTACAACTGATTTCATTTAACACAAATACATATGCGCAATGAAATAACCAGGAGGTCCAGGGGTGATCGTTCAACGTGGGCCGTCCAGAATCCAGATTATCAATTTTTACGGATTGCTTTGCCAATTGCCACACAGTCCAAAATCTCTTCGGACTCTCCAATGGACCCAGTACGGCTGCGACTGAATAAAATGAAAAATAAATAAATAAATAAGGTCTGACTTTTGACTAGATAGTTTTCAGCGCTTGTCTACCGAGGTACTTTACTTTACACTCCCGATGGAGAGCACCGATGCTTCTCCGGCGACGGCGGCGCATCCCCGCAGGCTCCTCCCGGGATTCCTCTCACTCGATCTATGCAAGGTGAAACAACTCGCCACTGCTCACTTCCCTCCTATCCTTCATTTCTCAACTGTCTGAAACTATTAATATTTCAGTAATGCTCTTTCTTGTAGTTGTATTTATATGTCTTTTATTTATGCTGAGGAATAGGAATTGGAGTTCATTCATAGGAGTTGCGCCACTGCCGGGTACCGGACAGGTGTGCTATCCACCACCCTGGCCCACCTGGCAGCCACAGGGTGCAGTCATCTCCTCCTGCCCTTTGTTAAAGTTCGCGAACGGCTCAAGGAGGCTGTTGAGGAAGCTTTTGGCTGTCATTTTGAATTGTTTGTCGAGTTCACGGGATTAATCAGGTGCCAATGTAGATGTATTTTTTAATAATTGTTTTGATTAGATTGAATTCCAAACCGTTTTGACTGTTAGTTTGATACTGGTATGGTAACAATCCTATGGTGTCGATTACTTGTACTGTTGTACATATTATTATGCTTATGCATGGATGATCGCTTAGGGTTGCCAACAATTAAAGAAATATATTTATGTTGAGGATAAATTGGTGGAGTTTTAATATGATTCTTGGATTGGGGAATCAGGGTCTGTTACTCAAATGAAGCTTAATTGAGGCTTATTTGGGTTGCTCTTACAAAGTAGCAGTATTGTTTTGATGTTACCGGTATCTTCAACTAGCATCCATTGCCAAGCATCTTCTAGTATGGCTTTGGAGTACTTGTCATGTACGCCATTACTAGAAAATGTACACTTTTCCATGCAAAATATGAATGAGTATAGAGATATCATTTGGTACTAACATTACAACCTTTTTATTTACTTTGGTGAAATGAAGTTGGTGCAAAGGTGCTTCTATTGGGTGGCATAGTGATGATAACAAGCCTTATCTTAAACAAAGAGATTTCACGGTAAAAACTTTTATATATTTAATTGCAGAATTGTTTTGATTAATGTGTGTCCAACTCGTGCGAGTATAGTATTAGTGTATTACTACACTGAACTGCGCTTCAATGAAATTTTGTCCCTTCTTTCTTTCGATTTTATTCCTTAATTGTATTTACTAAATGGAAACGGCACACAAGTTCCACATCTGTAAATTGGCACTGAGAGGTTTTGAACCCAGAACTCTTGAAAGTCAAACCACCAATCAAATCACCAGAGATAGAAAAAAAAATCTGCTTCTGTTTTTCTTTGTTTTCTGCCTTCCTCATCTTATTTATTTATTTATTTATTTTTATTTTTATTTTTTTTAATCTTTGACCGCCTCATGTTTAGTAGGGATGAAAATTAAATGAATGGAAGTACAAAGAACTTGTAAGAAATGATAGTAATGGTTGTTAGTAACAGTTTTCATTTTTCTTTTATCTTATTGGTGATGGAAGGCAGTTTGCTATCTGAATGACCAAGGGAAAGATTTTAAAGGAGGTACACTTCGATTTCAGGATGGCGAACCCTCCTCTATTGCACCTGTTGCGGGTGTAAGTACAATTCAATATCAGATGTCCTCTTTTGTTTACTTGTCTGATAGGGGCCAAAGTGCATATGAAGCCCCAATTTATAATCCAGAGATTCATATTGCACAAAATTTTGGAACTTTCCATACCTAATGACTCTATTTCAATTGTTGAGAACCAGAACAGACACTAGTAAGACATGAAAGCCGACGTTGCATGCCTTATATTATTTAGGGACCTTCCTATACAAAGTGGTACTAGTTCACCATCTTCTACTGTTCAGTTACCAAAATACATTACCTAAATGTGGAGGAACCAACCTTTTTGTAGTTTTAGGGGCCAGAGGCACATACTGGTTTTTGTTTACTGTTTGTTTGTGTAACTTTTAGCACTCTTCTTTTCTCTCTCTCATTTTGTAGGATGTTTCAATCTACACTGCCGACTACAAAAATGTTCATTGTGTGGATGAGGTGCCTCTCTCTTGCCTCTATTTTGTTTTTGGGTCCTTTTTCTTGTTTGTTTTGGGTGTATACTTCGTTCAAGTACTTGTATCTACAAGTATCATAAAATCAAGTCCAGCTGACATATCAAAACGTCCATTATCTCCAACAATCCCTAGCTTTGGAAAGGGCAGATGAGCTGGATCAAAATTCAACCGCGCATCACTTATGAAGTTATAACTTGATATAAACATTTTGTTTTAGTCAACTTTGAATTAAGCAATTATGCTTAGGTGCTTCTATGTCCCAGTATAACCAACTTTGCCTCAATTAACCTCAGTTAAGTGTTTTAGTTAACCACCTAGTTAGAACCTGAATCAACCCAATGTAGCCTCCAATTGATAAACATTGTCTTGAAAGGAATTCACTTAAACAGTACTGAAACCAGAGCCTTCTCTATGGCAGATAATAGAAGGAGAGAGGTTAACACTTACCCTCTGGTTCACTCGTGACAGTGCCTCTGACGAGGACCCAAAGCTTCTTAACTTCCTCTCACAAGCCTTAGAAAGTGACAGAGAGGGCCTATTTTATCCTTTGCCAGCATCAGATAACATGTACCGGCTCTCTTACAATGGGTCAGGTTTTGATCTTCGCTGTGCCCGGGCCCGCCAGCTTGGGTATACTTTCTACTATTCTGCTTGTAATGAGGAGATTCCAGAAGATTCTTTTGAGACACTGTCAAAACCTTTGTTTATTGGTAGAGGGGATGAGGTTTTTGAGAAGGAATTTGTCAATAGTATGCATGCCTTACAGGTATATCACTTGTATTATTACTCTAGTTGCTGGCCATTATAACACGGTACCTTAGGGTATTCCTGTTTCCTATAAAGGATGCAGTGTGCTTGTATCTGCCTTACGTGTTGGTTCAGCACTGATACGCACCACTGTGTATGTGACCTGTTTCCTGACCAGCTCCAGGGAATTTCCTAGATTTGCTGCCCAGAAAGTTGGAAAGGATGCAGTACTGATATGCCCAACCAGTTGGTTTAGTACTGATACACACCACTGTGTATGTGCCTGACGGCCTGACCAGCTTCATTTGTTATCTTTTTTTCTTTTGCTTGCTACATGGAATGATGGAAGGGTCGTCTCTTTCTATAAATTTGATATAAGTTAAACAAAAAATACAAAATGTATACCAAACATCTTGAAAATATCTCCATGTGGTTTCTCTTTTTGGTCTTAATATGCTATTTGCAATTGCAACACCATGTATGTAAGTATGTGTTTTCGAACTCCTAGTTACTTCTACCCTTTTTGCACTTGCTAAGATTTGTGTGGGTTCATGCAAGAGTTTTACTTTGTAGTTGCCATGAGCTTTCTCTATAAATTTTTTTTTGGGTTTCAACCATAATATTTAAATACCTAGGCCCGTAGAATCTAAAGGTATACAGTAACTTGAAATATTATAGGTGATGCAATTTTACCGCTGGAAATCCACTGAGGCAGCCAAAGTTAGAGGCATTAAAGGTCAAGCCGAGCAGGATTTCATCTCCAGGAAAAACAGTTACACCCAATTAGTATTACCTTGTGATATAGAGCTTGCCGAAAGTATTTTACAATGCAATTCTCATGTAGAAATGGAGAATTTATTTAGTTGGGATGATTTTGCCCTTGCTATTGAAAATTGGGAGAGGTACACCACTGAATTGAGGAGAAAGTTGAGTGCTTTCATGCCAAATTGGTTATCGTATCAAAGTATTTATTATATTGATCCGTCTGAGCTTAATGGATGTGAAAGTTAGCTTCTGGTCTATTGTTGATTTTACATTTTACCCTTGTACCCCGATAGCTGTGGCACATGCATTGTCTTTTCATTTTCATTTCCCCCTTATGTTTTGTTTAAACAATCGACAATCATAAAAATATAACTCCTGAATTCTATGGTGATATATTGTTTGGCGAATAATTTAAGCATTATTAATGACAAGCACATATCAGATTATGCTTTTTAAAATGATTTTGTAATGATCTATTGTTCCAACAAGAAATGTTGTGACGCTTCTAATGGTGGTTATTTTAGTCGTAATAGCTTGTTTATCTTTATTTGCCTCCCAACTTGTTCATATTTATACTTTCTTAGATTTAAATGCAAGCTGCTTTCAAATTCCTAGAAAACATTAATCAAGTACTTTGTACTAAGTTTCTCTTTGAAAAATATTTTTGTTAATGTGAAGTTGAACTAAATATCATATTTCTTAACTATTGACTTTTTTTTTTCCAACTACTTAACTTACTAACATAATACATACAAACAATTTGATATTTTTATTTAATATTTTAGAGTGTTTTTTTAATATGTTTAATTTGCCCAAATAAAGTAATTTCTATTGCAATTATCTCTATTTCAGAGGACTGGGGAAATCAATTTTTTTTTCTTTCGCTTTTCAGTTTGCGGGCAAAATTTGCCATCTGATTCAGCCAAAATAAAACTTCTCCTAACCCTAAACCCTAAATAAAAGGGCGGGAAAAAAGCCTACCACCTGAGGATAAAAAAAAAAAAAAAACTTTCGTTGTCGGACTTGAGTCCAAGTGATACTTGATCAAAAGCTTCCCCATTTATATTACCCCCGGTACTCTTGAGAAGGGAGAAGCACTCCCTTCATTTACTCTCCTGCTTTCAACCAGGGTAAGCATTTTTCTCTCCCCCTCTCCGTTGAAAGTTGACTGACTCGACTCGCCATTCATTTCTTCTTCACAATAGATGTAAACGACAACCGAGGTTTGCTTGTTTCTTTTAGAATTTCTCTTCGTACTTGGGTTTTTGGTTATGATTTGTGATAATGAAATTGTATACTTTCACCCCTATTTCAATTTGTAAGATAAGATTAGCTAATTGATTCAATTGTTATTTGAGGTTGGTTATTCTCATGATGCATCTACTGGCACTTGAGATATGTTACGGAGAGAGAAGAGTATCTGAGGGTTTAATGTTGCAGATATTTTTACAAAATTATTCTCGTGTGCTTTGTTATTTAGTCTGAAAATCTGAGGGTTTAATGCTCGTTTGTTATTTGGTACATCTAAATTACAGTTAGCACACTAGACACCATAATAGCAATTGTGCTTTGACTGTAATTGAAATTTGGCCTTTGAAACCTAATTTTGAGGTTTGAAATAACTAACTTGTACATATATGTTTCAAGTATGCAGCGGTAAGACAATGTCATCAAGCCAAATGAGTATAGGGAGTAGTGCAACAAGCTCACAAGATGATACCAGTACCACTCCTTTATGGCAGTACGTTACGAAAGTAGGTGAGAGATCACAATATGGAGGGAATACCAAGTTTATATGTAATTTCTGCGAAGTATCATATTCTGGATCCTATTTTAGGGTCAAGGCTCATTTACTTCGATTATCTGGACGTGGTATAAAAGTATGTAGCAAGGTGACAGATGAGGAAGTGTCAAGATTGCAGAAGTTGCAAGACTATGCGGAAGCAAGGGCAAAAGCTCTAGTGTCCAAACAAGTTCCGCTAGCAAGTGCCTCTAGTACTCCAATTCCTACTGAAGTTAGAGGTGCAAAGAAAAGAGGTTTGACACCTATAGAGAAGTCATATGATGAGGAGATTGCTATAAGAAATGAAATTGATGAGGAGATTGCTAGAGCATTTTATACAGGATGTCCATCTTTTAACTTTGCTAAAAATCCTCATTTCATTAGGTCTTATCAATTGTTGTCAGATAGTGGTGTCAAAGGATATAAGCCTCCCCCTTATAATAAGATCAGAACAACACTTTTGGATAGGGAAAGAGTCCATGTTGACCGTTTACTTGAGCCATTAAAAAGTACTTGGACCCTAAAAGGCGTGTCAATTGTTTGTGGTGGGTGGACTGATGTACAAAGGAGACCTCTAATTAATTTTATAGCAATAACCGATGGAAGTCCAATGTTTTTAAAGGCTGTTAACTGTCAAGGTGAGGTGAAAGACAAGATTTTCATTTCCACTGTTATAAAAAAGGTGATTGAGAAAGTTGGTTCCCAAAATGTGGTCCAAGTAATTACGGATAATGCCCCGGTTTGTAAGGCAGCGGGAATGCTCATTGAATCTCAATACCCAAATATTTTTTGGACACCTTGTGTAGTTCACACACTTAACCTTGCTTTAAAGAACATATTTGCCGCTAGAAATACCGATGCTAATCAAATTGTATATGATGAATGCAGTTGGATTAGTATAATAGCATCTGATGTTTTTGCCATTAAAAATTTTATTAACAACCATTTGATGCGGCTACATATGTATTTTCAATGTTGTGAACTGAAATTGCTATCGGCTGCTGAGACACGATTTGCATCTGTACTTGTTGTATTAAAAAGACTCTTCCAAGTTAAAAGGGGACTTAAAGAGTTGGTGACAAAAGATTGCTGGAGTGTATATGAAGAGGATAATGTAGAAAGAGCCAATTTTGTAAGGGAAAAAGTGTTAGATGAAAATGGATTTTGGAAGAAGGTTGAATACATTCTTGCTTTTACTGAACCAATCTATGAGATGTTGCGAGTTGCAGATACAGATAAACCTTGTCTGCATCTGATATATGAGATGTGGGACTCCATGATAGCCAAGATGAAAACAGTTATTTACTCTCACGAGGAGAAGAGGGAGGATGAGGAATCTTCATTTTTTAATGCCGTCTCCAAAATTCTCACTGATCGATGGGCAAAGAGCAAAACTCCTCTTCATTGCTTAACACATTCATTGAATCCAAGGTATCATGTCCATCCAGTTTCTATAAGCAATTTTTTTTTTCTTTTTTTTTTCCTTCTAGAAATAAAAATATAGAAGTACAACTTTGGTTCTGGCCAAAGTCGTAATGGTTCTGGTTGTGGGTCTAGTATTGTCATTCTGTTTACTGACCGGATGATTTTATAATAGTTATATAATACAACCTGGCCTGTGCTTGATTTATCATCTTGGCTGGTGTTTTTAATTTTTTATTCATAACTTCATATGAATTGATTCTAGATAGTTGTATGTGTACTATTGTCTTAAGCAAAGCTTTTATCATTTTTTTTCCTGGTTGTGAATGTGGTTTACATACTTTAGTTATAAAATTATACAGGTACTATAGTCCCAAGTGGCTTCAAGATCATCCAAATTTTGTCCCGCCACACATGGATAATGAAGTTTCAAAAATGAGGAATCAGTGCTTGAGAAAGCTTTTTCCAAACATAGAACAAAGAAGATGTGTGCTTGATGAATTTGCTAGATTCTCCCTTTGTGGTGAAGGGTTTGATGAGCATGATTCAATTGTAGATAGAGAAGGGTTAGAGCCAATCAGTTGGTGGGTTGTTTATGGTTGTGCAGCACCTAATATTCAAGCATTGGCTATGAAGTTGCTTGGGCAACCTTCCTCTTCCTCGTGCTGCGAAAGAAATTGGAAGACTTATTCCCTTATCCATGATGCAATGAAAAACCCAATGACACCAACACGTGCTGAGGATTTAGTTTTTGTGCATTCTAATTTGCGTCTTCTATCAAGGAAATCTCCCGAGTACTTAACAGGAGAAACAAGATTTTGGGATGTGGCTGGTGATGCACATGAGCCATTTAATGGTGCGGAGCAACTTGCCATTGCAGAACTTACACTTAATGAACCCGAATTTGAGAAAGTGGTGTTTAAATGATAATGAAGACTAAATGGTACTCTTACTTTCCTCCCTTTATGGTACTGTATCTTTTATTTTATTTTTTTAATTTCATTTCACTTATCAACTGGCCTTTCAAATCCAATACACAAGTTTTTAATTAGACATGTAGTTATATAACTTCAATTAACTTCAGTATAGGTTTGACAAAAATAAGAACAACAGAGAACACAGCACTCCCTGAATCTCCCTTCCCTCCCTTGATTTTATTTCATACTCAAGACAATGTTTGTTACAAGCTTTTTTAATTTCAGATAATCTCTATTTCTTGTGCGCCTCAGATCTATATGCGCAGCCTATAGAGAAAAATAGGAAATAACAAATATAGAAAGCTAATAACCATTGAGCCAGCTAACCTAATCAACAAAGATTACATGATTGTTCTTATGGAAACATTTCATATAAATACATTTGATTACAGCGCCTATGATTGTTGCCTTCTCTTCTTTTGTCTTTCCTTCTATGCACCTGAACGTATCAGCTTGTAATCCAACACTCCCCCTCAAGCAGATGCGTAGACATCAACCATTCCCAGTTTGTTAATGAACTCGTTGAAGACTCTACTTGATACTGCTTTAGTGAGTATATCAGCTATCTGATCTCCAGTCTTGATATATGGAATTTCAATTATCCTTGAGTCAATCTTCTCTCGAATAAAATGCCAATCCACCTCAACATGTTTCGTTCTATCATGTTGTACAGGATTGTGAGCAATATCAATGGCCGCCTTATTATCGCAAAACAGCTTCATTTCTCTTGTTGGCTTATATCCCAACTCCGTGAGCAGTCTTTGGATCCATAACAACTCGCATATTCCCTTGGCCACCCCCCTGAATTCCGCTTCTGCACTTGAGAGTGATACCACCTTCTGTTTCTTACTCCTCCAAGTTACCAAATTTCCTCCCACAAATGTGAAATATCCTGAAGTGGATCTCCGATCATCTATGCATCCTGCCCAGTCTGAATCGGTGTACCCTTTCACGTCTAAGTGGCCATTTTTCTTGAAGACTAGTCCCCGTCCAGGAGCTCCTTTCAAGTAACGCAAGATCCTCACTACTGCCTCCATGTGCTCTTTGCTCGGTGAATGCATGAATTGACTGACAACACTCACTGCGTAGGCTATATCCGGTCTAGTATGGGATAAATAAATCAACTTCCCAACCAACCGTTGATATCTCTCTTTGTCAGTAGGTTCTTGGGTTGAATTTATGCCAAGTTTGAGATTTTGCACAATAGGTGTTTCAGTGGGTTTGCAATCAAGCATCCCAACCTCTGTGAGAAGATCCAAGACATATTTTCTTTGTGACAAGCAAATGCTGTTATGATTTCTTGCCACCTCTATTCCTAAGAAATACTTTAGTCCTCCCAGGTTCTTCATCTCAAATTCTTTTGATAATCTACTCTCCAGTTCTTGTATCTCTGCCTGATCATCTCCTGTTATAATCATGTCATCTACATATATGATCAAAATGACAATCTTACCTTGATTTGGTTTATAGAAAAGCGTATGATCTGAGTTGCTTTGACTGAACCCATATCCTTTCATTGCGCTACAGAATCTTCCAAACCACGCTCTAGGAGATTGTTTAAGTCCATACAACGAACGTTCCAACTTGCATACCTTTTTACCTGCTCCTTGGTAACTATATCCTGGTGGAACATCCATATATATTTCCTCTTTGAGATCCCCGTGCAAGAATGCATTCTTCACATCGAACTGGTGCAATGGCCAATCAAAATTTGCTGCAAGAGACAACAAAACTCGTACGGTTTTGAGTTTAGCAACCGGTGAGAAAGTTTCTTGAAAATCTATTCCGTAAGTTTGAGTATACCCTTTTGCTACCAGACGGGCTTTGTATCTTTCAACATTTCCATTGGCATCATATTTGATAGAGTAAATCCATTTACAACCCACGGTTTTCTTTCCCTTAGGAAGGTCAACTATTTTCCATGTTTGATTTTTTTCAAGTGCATCCATTTCTAATCTCATAGCAGTAACCCATTTTTCATCCTGCATAGCATCCTCTACTCTTTCTGGAATAGGTATTGAAGAAACATTATAAACAAGGTTTCTTAACCTCTCAGGAAGGTGTTTAGAAGAGGTGTAATTGGATATAGGGTACTTTACTCTCTTACTGGTTCCATCCTCGGGTACATACCGATTTGGTGGGACTCCACGATTGCTCCTGACAGGTAATCTGTTTTGAAAATTAGACTCTTGATTTAGAGAACTTACCTCATTGATATCCACGGGGAGTTCGGGCTTTGTGGTTGAGAGTGAGACTGTATTACTTCCTCTACATCTCTGCTTCCATCATTGTTTTCATCTACATCTGTCAACTCTCGTACAAGAGTGAGTCCTTCGGTTTGCATACACGGGTTCCTTGGTGACTCGGAGCTATTCTGCAGATAGGGGTCACTCTCAAGACCCGAGATTATCTGAGTTAACTCGGAACCAGACTGTCCAGACCCGATCATATCAGGTTCACCGACATCTTTAGAACCACATCCAGTCTGAGAATAGACATTCCCTCCTCCGTTGCCCACAAACTCAAATTGATGGTCACTGTTACTCTCCCCCTGACCATTAATGTGGGTATCTGCAAAGTATGGTTTTTCCTCGATAAAGGTCACATCCATTGTGGTGAAAAACTTCTGAGTTTGAGGATTATAGCACGTATACCCTTTTTGGTGTGAGCCAAATCCTAAAAACACGCATTTCTCCGCACATGGTTCTACCTTGGATCGAAGATGTTTTTGAACATGTACATACGCAATACATCCAAAAATCTTTGGGCTTAAGTTTAAATACGATGGTATAGAAACATACGAGGCCAGAACTTGAAGAGGTGACTGAAAATCATTTGCTTTTGCCGGAATTCTATTGATTAAGTAAACAGCAGTTGAGACTGCATTATCCCAAAACATTTCAGGAACATGATATTCAAACAATAGTGACCTGGCAGTTTCAAGAATGTGTCGGTTCTTTCGTTCTGCAATACCATTCTGCTGAGGTGTTCCTACACACGATGTTTCATTAACAATCCCATTTGCTTTGAAGAATTCATGTAAGCTTTTATTGATATATTCCCTTCCATTATCACTTCTTACCATTTTAATGGTCCTTTCAAATTGTGTTTTAACCATCGCATAAAAAATCTTAAAAACAGTTGGAACTTCATCTTTAGTTTTGAGTAAATAGAGCCATGTCATTCTTGTGCAATCATCCGTGAACAAAACAAACCACTTACATCCAGATTTTGAAATAACCGGGGATGGTCCCCACACATCAGTATGAACTAAATCAAAGGGATACAAACATTTATTTGTACTAGAAAAATAAGTATTTCTGTGGCTCTTGGCCTTAATACAAGTTTCACAGACAAAATTCTCATGCTCTAAACCCAAAAATAAAGAAGGAGAAGATTTTCTCATATACCCAAATGACGGGTGTCCAAGTCTCTTGTGCCACAACCAAATCTTATTTCTTGATTCTTCACTAGTGTTTTTAGTTAAGTAAGCCGTGCTTGGAGAGAAGTCGTCAAAGTAATACGGTCCATCTCGTTTAGAACCACGCCCAATGATCTCCCTCGTGAGAATATCCTGAAAAACACATGAATCGGGAAATAATGTGACTGCACAGTTTAAATCCTCTGTAATTCTGCTAACTGATATGAGCTTAGTGGACAGGGACGGAACAAATAATGTATCTTTTAGATTTATTTTCTCAGAAATTGGTACTATTCCCATCCCATTAACCGGGTATATGTCACCATTAGCGTTACTTTCTGGACCGACCTTCCCTCTTGTACTAAACAGCAAGTTGTATTCATACCTGATTTTTCAGTTTTCACCTGACTACTACCTGTCTGGTTCGAGCCATGCTGAGTTTGTTGGCTTGATCCATATGCAGATGCGACATGTGCAACAGGTGCTGAGGTAGGAACAATAGACGCAAGTTGTGCAGCGCCAAACTGCACAGGTGCACCCTCACGGTTCTGTGTAGGAGGTAGTAGTGATCCTGTAGCTCGGGTATGATCTGCTCCGTCCATCCCATGATTGGCAGCTAGGTTGGTATGCGCAGTAGCCTTAGCCTTTCTCCCTTCTTGCTGTCTACGCTTTCGCTCCATCCACCACTCAGGATAGCCAACCAATTTGAAACATGTCTCTGCCGTGTGTTTAGCCCCTCCACAATGAGTGCATCCCTGTTTTCCATCAAAATGGTGGATGTTGCGATTAGTTGCAAGCTTTAGGTCTGAATGATTACATGTCCTCGCTGCCATCGCCACAGGTTGTTGCGTGAAGCCCTCACCTTTTAACATTACCGTTTGTCGGTTTGCTTCCTGTCGCACACGTGCGTAAGCTTGTTCAACTGTGGGGAATGGTACAAGCTGTAGCACATCCGCACGCACCCGATCTAGGCTGTCATCGAGCGCATCCAAGAACGTATAGACACGAGACTCTTGGATGAAATTGTTGAATTTCTCAATATCTTCTGTGTGCACCATCGGATTTGGCCGTCGGAAATCTATCTCTTGCCATAGTGTCTGCAAGTCCGCATAGAGTTCCCCAACAGATCTCCCATCTTGTTTAACTCGACTAACTTTTCTCTTTAATGCAAACACTTGGGCAGCATCATTTCCATCATAATAGGTAGTAGCTATTGCTTGCCACACACCTTTTGCTGTAGGGTGTCGGATGAACCCCCCTCGCAGACTTGTTTCAATAGAGTTAATCAACCAACTCTTCACAATAGTGTCATCTAGTTCCCACTTGCTGTAGAAGGGATCAGATAGTCGTGGTGGGGCGTCAGTGAGATGCCTCAAGCGCTCCTTTCCTTTGACATAGAGTTCCACGCTTTGGGACCACAGTCCATAGTTTGCGCCGTTGAACTTCACATCAATGGGGTTTGGATTTACTGAGTTCTCAATTACAGTAGGATTTTGAGAAGGTTGTTTAATGGCTAGAAGCTGTGCTTGTTGTAGGGTAATTAGTTCAGTGAGTTTCTCTAATAGGGTATTCGTTTCAACAGATGAACCAAGGCCACTTGTCTCGGTAGACTTACCGTTCTTCTCCTCGTCACCCATTTCAGTATACTATACCTCCAAGACTCACGAACCTGAAGCTCTTGATACCCTGACAAAAATAAGAACAACAGAGAACACAACACTCCCTGAATCTCCCTTCCCTCCCTTGATTTTATTTCATACTCAAGACAATGTTTGTTACAAGCTTTTTTAATTTCAGATAATCTCTATTTCTTGTGCGCCTCAGATCTATATGCGCAGCCTATAGAGAAAAATAGGAAATAACAAATATAGAAAGCTAATAACCATTGAGCCAGCTAACCTAATCAACAAAGATTACATGATTGTTCTTATGGAAACATTTCATATAAATACATTTGATTACAGCGCCTATGATTGTTGCCTTCTCTTCTTTTGTCTTTCCTTCTATGCACCTGAACGTATCAGCTTGTAATCCAACAGGTTGGTTATATCTGGCCTGACATGTGTAGTAAAAAGGAAGAAAATAGGGGAATAAAACAGAAGGTTGGCATATTGCCACTGAATTTCATTCCAATTGCTTCAATTTTTATAATTCACTTAAATATTTAATTTTCTTTTATTCAATCAACAGGTTAATTCTATTAAGATGAACATGAAGGTGGCAGTGGCTTAATTACCTATGTTTAGCTAACTAGCATTTTGATTCTTGTTCGGAACTATTTATGACTTTTTGTTGTGTTATAATTTATTGCTGGTAAGAACATTTGATGAAGTTCTATTTTTGTCTTTGCTGGTACAAATTAGTAGTGCTGCATGGTTACCTGATGCTACATGGTACATGGTACCAAGTTATGCTACATGGAATTATTGTGTGATAATCATGGTGGTTGTTTTTGGTTGAGATATCTCCTCAATTTTCACTTCTGTCTCAATTCCTGATTTCCTTTTAGTCCGAATTGATGAAACCAATTGGCGTCAAATGGCTTTTAACTCTTAACTTGTCCTTGGTACAGTTTATGTACTATGCTTGTACCTGATGCAACGATCAAGTTAGGGACATGTACAGCCTTCGTACCAGCTTGATACAGCTTCAATTTTGGATTTTGGTAAACAAGCCTTGAATTTAGGGATTAGTTTGAGAAGTTCAGAGGCTGTTTCATGATTCATCGTACATTCGTACCAGCAAAAAAAAAAAAAAAAGATCCCGAAGGGTTGGTTTATTGGTTATGTAAAAGTATAAATTATCCTTGTCCGTTAGTCTTTTACTCTCTCCGATTAGGTACGTGTATTAACTATCAAGTAATAATGAGTTTAATCTTTTTTCACTTTGCTTGGCCAATGTGCTAGTTGCTTCATTTGCTTGCTTATAAACCCAAATCTCTTGGCAGGACCGAACTTATAAATAAGTTAAGACTTATAAAGACATAATGTTTTGATTTTTGAACTTTCAAGTTTTGATGGAAACATAGAAATAAAAAATAAACCATTTCTTAAATTTTAATATATATAATTATATTTTTTGATTAAAAAATATATAATTATATATATATTGCCGTAACCGTATCAAAACTTTTTTAAAATTTTCATATTGTCGTTCCATACTGTACCCATATCTATGCAACATAATTCCTCCGTCTGGATGGATGGGAGAAATTTTTTAAAATTTTCGTATCGTCGTTCCTGTACTGTATCGGATACTCATATCTATGCAACATAATTCCTCAGTCTGGATGGACATTAGTTGCTCGAAAGCTCAAAAAGCTTACTGGACGAAAATCAACACTAGTAGGAGCACAGATTATTAAATGTTTCTCTGTAAAGCATAATACCATGTCATAATCAGCACCAATTACAAATCTGATGCATTACTAATCTAAGTCTTTTTGTCACAAATTCATCCTATTGTATCTACTCTGTGTTTCATGGACCACCTCTAATTCACACAGCACACATTCAATCTCTGCTTTTTACTTTTTTGTTTTTATTTTTTGGTGTACAACCTTTGCTATAAAATAATTCATCACACTCTATAATTTAAAATGAAGGGCGGAGCTCATCAGCAGCCTTGGATGTGCTCCAATTGTACAAAGCATTACCGAAAGCGTCATAGAACACAAATTTGGCCTCAGTTTGGGACACTTCGAGTGACATGAATCCTTGACCATCATAGAAGAACCTAACAGTGTCCTCGTTCTTTTTAAACACATCCCGCCATGCCTTTGAACCCCCTCCGCTTGTTATGTAATGCAGCTTGCTGAGAGTTCAGGAGGAAAAAAAACATTTGTAAAAAATCATTTCAATGCTACAGATGTAGGGTTCATTCTAGGAAAAGATCTCGAGGAAACGAAACAACAATTTTCTTGTGAAAATCATAGATTATTATTTTTTTTTATCATTTCTACTATTCTGTATTGAGATTTTTTAAATTAGAGAGAATTCTACTTTTGATGGAAATTGCTCATGAGAAGAGGTTCAAAATTTTTTTTTCTTTCATAATTAAAGCAAGATATTGCAATTCATATTAGTAGTATCCCTAGAATACCATTTTGAACAAAGTAAAGATAATCTATCACGAGTAAACTAAAAGTGCACCTGTCATTGCTGCTGATATGTTGAAGGCAATGATCATGACCATTGATGTAAGCATCCACTCCATTTGCCTGCATGCAGAAATCAAATCAATCAACTTGGATAAAAGAGAAGCTAATGAAAAAATCTATACTGGATCTCTCTCTATAATAAATAAAATTCCCAGAAATAGACGAGCACTGTTCAAATTGGAATGCCGATGAACCACTCCTATTCTTTTTCCTACCAGACCCCAGATATACCGTTGAAGAGAGAAAAAAAAAGATATAAAAGCACAAAAAAAGCCATTAGAAGACCTAATGAAAGAAAAATAAAATCTTTTACCTTCAAAACAGGGAGGAGAAGCTGGAGCAGCTCGGGAGTGTCGCCATGATCACTAACACTCCTCATGGTATGGTGGCCCACAACAAATTTCCAGGTAGCTGTTGATTTTTTCAGAGCCTCATCCAGCTCCTATACAAACAAATGTTTATAGCTGTTGAGATCTTCATCTTTTACAGTGTCAAAATTATTGTTCTTTGCAATCTCTAAACAAATTACTTGGTCCTTAGCTATAGAAGTGCCGTGTCGGAAGTCAAGTTATTCCTGGAATTGTTGTGGCACTTTCTGCCTATTTATTCTCTATTTTCCGTTTTAATACCTGATCATACTGATTGACATAAACTTTACTTCAATTGATTGTTTCATAAAATGCTACACAGCAAACATAGGTCACTCGAGTCTCACTCAATACGTTAAATATGGTCTAATGGGCAAAAGAAGCAGGGTCTTATTATTGGTATAGCTTTACGTAAATGTAATTTTAGTGATACCTGAAGGAGATTAGAAATGTAGGTATCACGAGGAGCAACGTTTCTCCAGTCATAATGGGAACTTCCTGGGTGTGTCCAATAGTCCAGTTGAAATGGGGGTGTGTCAACCATGAAGAAATCCACCATTCCTAACAAAAAAAAGAGGAGAAAAGGAAGATAAAAAAAAGGCAGGACATATAATCAAACAACATAAGCAAGGAACATTACCAGTACATGGCATCACACACTAAAAAAATACTTAAATAAAACAAGTTTCATTGTGCTAGACTGAATTGCTAACAAATGGTCAGTATTGTTATAGTAACAAATGGCAACATAGATCTTTTTCCTTGTCCTCATTTGGAAAGAAGGTAATAATGATTTTCCTCGACCAATTGACACCGATCACAGAATTTTTACTACACTTTAACCCATTAGTACAAGTTTAAGTCATGGAGGGAGGATTTCAAAACAGAAAGACGAAAAAAATGACATGGTGCAGAGATGTGTTTAGTGAATTACCTGAATTAACAATAAATGATCTCATGCAAATAAATCGTTCGTCCTTCTCCCGCAAAACTGGGTTCAATTGAGCCAGTACATCTCCTCTATAGTCATGATTTCCCAACACTATAGAGAAGTAAATAAAATAAGCATAATTATTATAAATCATATAGCATTGACAAAATTAATTTCACAATTGCATTGAAATGACCAATTTGTAGTTCATGCTGAACCTGAATCATACCTGACTGTACCAGTTTTACATGCATTGGTTTATATTTTTTGAATACCAAACTGTACAACACTTACCCAGATACCACGGAGTTTTAATGCTATCTGCAGTGTAAATATCAGAGAATGATTCATAGAATGCGGAGTCGTCAACACCTGTCAGACCATCTTCATAAAAATTGTCTCCAGTAGAAATTACATAATCAATATTAAGCTTCTCTCCCACCACTCCCATCTGTATACATAATAAAATTTGAAAACTGAAGATAAATGAAAAGAAAGAGATAAACTAGAGGCCTATTGCTATTTCAGGGTTCAATTTTTTAGTTGAGGCAGGTTTCTCAGCAACTGTAAATGTGTAATAGAGGAATCCCACTGACATCATTAGAAAAAGGGAAATAACTACAAATTTAAAACTACCATGCAGCACAATTTTCAAAATAAATTAATAAATAAATACACATCACCAAAAACGGAATCTCTAGACAAATATCCTTTTGCATTTCAAATTGGTTCATAGAGGTAACCCTAACTAGTTCATTTATGTTAAACTTATTTCCCTATAGTAATCAAAATATACATCCAATGTACAATTCAGCACATAAACATAAAAATAATAAAAAGGCGAAGAATTTCAAAACCTGAGTAGCAACTTCGGATTGATTGTATGTTCCCTTTCTCCCAAAATCACCAATTACGAGAATCGCCAAATTCCCTTCCTTCTTTGGAAGATGCTGAATTTTCGTCAGCTCGGCATTTAACGACCCAGATTGGAACACGACCAAGGTAACGAGAAATCCAATCAAACCCACCATTTTCGCCATTGGGTCGGAAATGAGAGAGGAAGAGAGAGGTGGAAAAGAAAGGATATATGTATTTATGAATTTATTATGTACTCAAAGTATTATGTATATAAGAGCAAGCAAGCAAAAGGAGAGAGAAGAGGAAAGAGTTAACGGCCAATGAGAGGAATTCTAAACTTGTTTGCAAATTGCAACAGAAAGAAAACAGAATTTTGACTTGGGTAATTGGGTTGGTATTGGTATTTCCGAGAGCGAATATACCGGGATAACGAGACGAAAAAGGAAATTTCAGGTTGTTTTTGTAAATGAGACGAATATAATATGATTTTGTTTGATAACTAAATTCTCTTTCTCCATTTCCTTTGAACTCTTATATCTCAATTGATCTTTAAATTAAATCTAAAATGTAAAACGGGCTAGGATTATTATTTTTTTTTTACAGTATAATTGAATTTTATGTTTTCAAAATATATAGTTTGTTTAATGAAAATATCATTGGTGTGGTATGACATGATATTTCATAAAATAAAAGTATTTACAATAGATCTACGGTCTACCTGCATATTGAATAAATTCATAATATGTACCAACATGAGCAAATACATTATTTGATAATTATGGATGGACATACATAAATGTACAACGAAACCGATAAAAAAAAAATGTGTAAACAAAAAAAAATAGTGGAAAAACATAAAAATACACTAATTACTAGATTCGATATTACTTTTTTTTTTTTACAACAAAAGAATATGTGTAAATAAAGTCACCAAACTGATAACAAAATACATATAAGTTATGGACTTTTAATATAGCTACTCATCTCATGTTAATTTCCTTTTTTTTTTTTTTTGGGACCAAAATCTCATGTCAATTTCCATACTTCAATCCAAAAAGAAAGGCATAAGGATGAGTATAAATCACCCAAATATTCTGGTTATCAGAATAGTTTGTACAAAATAATAAAGATAGATAGATTATGAATATTTTTCTAACCAAAATTAAACAATTTACTATGATGATCAATTGATCATATAGCATCCTTCATTCGGTTGTGTTCATCTCTGTTTCTGATTGCACCTTCGGAACGCAATGGAGGTGTCCATTTCCTAGACAGGAGAGAGAGGAGAGACCCTTCAGATATCGGAAAATAGCAAATAATAAATTGCATTAAGACACGGATTTTATTGCCGATTGACCGGGTTTACAGAACCATGCGGTGCACAATTCCTAGCTCACTTGGCACTTGGCATTACTAATTGACGCCAAGAGGCTCCGTGTTTCAACTACTGGATATACTTGGTCTACAATCCAGTTCATGGGCCCCATTTTTATGTATAATTTGCACTACTGAAGTAAAGGTCAATTTTATAAAACTTGGATTCTGTTATTGCATATCGCGTATGGTATGAGCATATAAACAATCCTTTTGTTTTAATATCCTTTTTATGTTTATTTGGTGACTTTTATTCACAAATTAGAATTATAAATTCGCCCCCAAACTAATGCACTAGTTAAAATCAAGTAAAATATTTGGATTCTTCTAGGTTAAAATTTTGGCATTGGATTGACACAGAGCTTGACCATTATAAAGTCAATGATGATTTGAAAGAGATTCATAGAAAATTTACAACTTTTGACAGTTTTACCAACTATAAATTTTTCAACACATTTGGAAAAATCACAAAAAGAATATTTATCCTCATATGTAAATTCTGTAATTCAGTACAGCTGTTAGGATATTAAATGTGTTTATGCGTGAGGTGCATTTCTAGGGAGAGAATATTCCACGAATATTTGGAGACAAACAAACTCCAAGGATAAAGGATATTCTTTGTGTACGGGAGAATCATCAACCCATTCACGTAATCACGTCACTACAACTATAATTCGCCCAAGCGGTGTTTCTAAGCTGTATTACATAAAATATATACAATATTCGAAAATTATCATGTAAAGAAATGTGCAAAAAAAAGAAAAAAGAAAAGAAAAGAAATAATCATAGTGAGAATATGCTATTTAGTGAATTAAAAATCTGATGGTCATGAATGGTGAAATTCTTGAGACACATTACTTTTACTCCGAGGCCCATGGCCCAGATCAAGTTTCATTCAATTGCAAGTCCAGAAATGTGTTTTCCGAAGTTGTAGAAGGCTAACTCATATTCAGTTTTTCAGTCCTGATATAAGACATCCTAGGATTTGGGACATCCTGCCATCCCAATCCACCAGACACGTAATTATAGGTTGGATAATGGACCTACGTGCTGCGTTCTGCAATGTTTAGCGAAATGATGACGTCATCACGCGCATTTCTGACATCATCACGCGCTTTTAAGTTGCTGATGTCAACATCACATTCCTTATAAATATTTACTCCCTTAATAATATATATATACTCCCTTAAGTAAACTAATATATTCTCTTATGTTATAATATAATAAGATATTCCCTTACGTAGATATAATTACTCTCGTTAGACAAGTTAAATACTCTTTTAAAATAAAAGAATAACTGAAAACATATTCGATACTCCCTAAATACATCAAAAAGTGAGTATTTATACACAAAGGAGTATATATTTGTACACAAGGAATTTAATTATACATAATAATATAGTAATTATTTTTTTAAACATTTAGCATTAAAAAAGTGTTGAAACGTTTATTAGGTAGCAAATATATTAACCAAGGGAGTTTATAATTCTTTATAGGGAGTATATATTTCATCCAGGATTGTTCAAATGAGCATTGAAGATACTAAGAGAGTATATACTTCTTCCTAAGAGAGTATATACTTCTTCATAAGGAGTTGAATATTAATTCAAGATATAAATTTTAGCCAATATTCCTAAAAAAACATTCAAGATACTAAAGAAGTATATACTTCTTCAAAAGGGAGTGCATATTTCTTCATAAGAGGTTCAAATAGGCATTCAAGATACAATTTTTACCAAGTTTATCTGTATATCAATAATAACAGCAAAATCAAGTTCAAATTACTATTCATTCAAACTAGACGTAACATAATTACAACCAAGTTCAAACAAGCTAACAAACTTAATAGACATTGCAACAACAAAGCTTCAGTCATCTTAGTCAAAATTAAGGAGAACACATTCGCTCACATCTAGAATTTAGCCTTCACTTGATTTATAGGGTCTAATAACAAACAGTAAGCAACAACGCGCTTATCAGCGCCTACATCAATCTGCAAAAGAAAAAATATACAATTTTAGAATATATACTCTCTTAATCAATATATTTACTTCTTTACAAGGGATTATATACTTCTTTATAAGGGATTATATACGTCTTCATAAGAGGTTCAAATATTCAAGATACAAATTGCAGCCAAAATTCCTCAAATAAGCATTCAAGATACTAAGAAAGTATATACTTCTTCATAAAGGATTCAGCATTCAAGATACTAAGAAAGTATATACTTCTTCATAAAGGATTCAGCATTCAAGAAACAACCAAAATTCTTCAAATAAGCATTCAATATACTAAGGGAGTATATACTTCTAAATAAAGAAGTATAAATCTCTTCATAAAGGGTTCAAATAAGCATTCAAGATCTGATTTCAAACCTGATCTGGTGCCGTAATCAGATCTTCTTCAACCTGACTTCAAGCAATACAAAAACCTCCTAAAAATCTCATATGCTTCAAACTAGTGGTGTTTCATCGTGATCTGCTTCAAACATTGAAAATAATTCATGATTTACAAAATTGATCTATTTCAGACATTAACAATCTTTGATTTGTAACAGAAAATTTGATTTAAAATCTCTACTCGAATGACTAATACCTATTCTTCTGTATTATATACTCCATTCCACAATATATTTACTTCCTTATTGTAAAATACTTACACTGATACCTATACTGGTACAATATGATCCTAACAAATTCCAGTAATTAGAATAGACATTTAAATACTCCCTTTTATCTAAATAAGTAAGCACATTTTAAAAATTAAATGCTTCCATGAATATGAAGAAGATCGATGGCAATGACATTTAAATTAGCGATCTCGCCGACGTCACCACTCTGATAAAGACCGATCAAACAACAAAGTAAAAAAAATGATCAAATAACACATATAACCATGGTGAGAAGCTCGATTTCTTCAGATCTAAAAAGGAGAAAGTATCTTAGTTTGATGATTCTGGACAGAGCTTGAAAGTGAAGCACAATCCCTCCCATTTTAACTATCTTCTTAGCTATATCTTGCCAAATCTTCACTGAGAAGACCTATCTTTGGCGTGAGGGAGGAGGCAGCGCTCTACTTCGTCGTCGGTGACTCTAACGAAAATCCATCTTCAACGCGAGGAAGGTCCGGCGCTACCATGGCGATGCTAAGAGGAGAGAGATCGGATCTAGAAGGAGGGAGAGAAATGGAGAGAGGTTTGGTCTGTCAAGAGATATGAATGAGAGAGAAATTTAAATGAGAGATCACGTGTGGTGTACGTGAATATAAAGAGGATATTGGGCTGGATGTGTGAGGGCCCGTTGGATGTCAGAGACATCAATCTCAATAGGATAGTAAGTAGTATTTTTGTCAGTTTTTTGTAAAGCAAAACACTAAAACTAATAGATAGGCCTATTAATTATCTAAATGGCCACTTTTATATCTAAAACAAATTGGGCTTTTAAGATTATTTTTCGGCCTTATTTTGTTGGCCCTCAAAAAACAATTTCTGGGCCCATCATATATATATATATATATATAGTGAATGGATAAAATACACTGATGTGTACGGATCGTCCCCGTACACATGAGTCATTTTTCGAGATCCAAAATTCAAACGGCCAATCCGAACCGTTCAAGTTGTTCTCCATATTGAAAAACCCTTGGAAACCAAATTTTACATTTTTTCGAATTTTTTTACTATATATTATGATATTTTCAAATTGGAGGGCCTGAAATACTCCAATTGTAGTGTTTTTTGAAAATATCATAATATATAGTAAAAAAATTTGAAAAAATGTAAAATTTGGTCTCCGAGGGTTTTTCAATATGGAGAACAACTTGAATGGTTCGGATTGGCCGTTTGAATTTTGGATCTCGAAAAACGACTCATGTGTACGGGGACGATCCATACACATCAGTGTTCTATATCCATCCTCTCTCTCTCTCTATATATATATATTTGTGTTTTCAGTATTTCATCAATAAAAGCCTAAATTTTATTCACGTTGTGACTACTGCATCGCCAATCTCTGTTTGTAATAGAAGCTGCAGTCTTCTTATTAGAAAAATGAATTTAGTCAGTAAGGCAATAGCACAATTGTTTATTTTTCAAATGAAACCAGTTATTCATGGAAAAAAAAAAAAAAAATCAACGTCTAACCTGTTCCAGCACAATTTTGTTATGTAGCTTTCAAAGCCATCAAAATCACTGACGAATGGCGGTTACTAGATGTTTTCAATCACATTTTCAATTGATTTAGAATCGAATTCGGTCTATGATGTCGGGAGCTAATTAATTCCTAAATTTGCACATAAGAATAGTTGTATTATTGTAGGAACGCTATCATTATATAAATCAAAAGCTACATAATATTTTATTAAAAAAAGCTATAACTCATCATTTTCATTATTTGCTCATTGGTTACATACATATTTAATCAATAGAGTTATATAGCCTTCCTATCTCATCTCCTATTTGTAAAACTAGAAAATAATGTTAGAAGAGGGGAAACGCGTTTTTTTTTTAGAAAGCTTGGGACCTACTTGACTCATTTAGCTGTTTTAACAGTGTGGTCCATCCATTACATGGACAAGGCCTTTCGTTATGATGTTTTTTTTTTTTTATATTTTTTTATTTCGTCCTTTTCAAAAAGAAAAAAAATGAATTAGTTGTCGAATTCGACTGAAACTTTAAAAAATAATCACGGAATTCAATAAACATAATTCAAATATAAATTTTATAGTTAAATCCATTCCTTTGCGATGAGATTCCTCTTTATTATGATCGGTTGGAATACCTTATTTCAGGAATGTATGAAATTGAACATATTCCGTCGATGTTAAATTTGGATCTATTCTTCTTTATTATCAATAAAGTTGGAACAAAATAAAATTGAAGATATTCCATCGTCCTTAAATTTGGATATATTCCACTTTATAAAATATAGTTGGAATAAAATAAAAAGTTATATATTCTTTAATTCCTTTTTATTGTTGCCTAAGTGTTAGAGATATGATTGTGTTAGAGTTATAATTAGGTAGGAGATGATTGAAATTGTAGAATATTGGATTAGTTATGTAATTGAGAGAGGATAACATATGTAGTAAGTAGGAGATGAATACATAGAAGATAATTATCATTGCCTTTAAATTGGTCTATAAATAGACCCACATACTTGTAATCATTTATAACAATTCATTACAAAATTTCATTTTCTATTATGGCATCCGAGCCATCACTATACTGGAATTAGATTGACGCTTATTGTAAGAATAATGATAACTATTCTATTCTATTCCACCTAATAAATAACATATTAATTCTTATTATAGAATTTCTACTCTCTATTATTTTTTTATTCCAGAATAACTCCATATCTCCTCTACTAATCTCTCTCTCAGTTATGATCTCTATTCCCAAAAGACTATTCTAGATTTGAGTGGCTCCATCTCTCGCAAGAAATTAGACTTGATCAAGATTCACAATCACCGACCTCGCTGCGCTGTCGCACGCTATTCCGCCAGACTTTCGCCTCGGCCTTAGTTTGACTTAGCGCAACCGTGCTCTCTCTCTTCACAGAACAAATCGTCATATTTAAAAAAAATAATAATAAAAATAATCGTGAAACTACATCACCTTCTCTTAACAAATTTTATTTTTGTTATCTTCATTAATAATTCTCTCAAATTTTTAAGAAATTATAACTTGTAAAACGGAAAGGGAAAAAAAATACTACTTAACACTTGTTTCAACGCTTCTTCATTGCTTCGAAAGAATATATCCATTTTAATATTTTCTTTTTATGCGTTGATACAAACTTCCACCTTCACCATTTTATAATCAAACATAAAACATTAATGAACCAACAATTATGTTGAGCTGCTTGCTAATGAGTGATTAGTGGCGGTGCCGAAAAGGGACATAACATTATTGAATAAAAATTCAATTTTATGACCACGGCAGAATAAAATAATTTTTTTGGTCAGGACTCGCATGCCACACCAAATTCTTTTACGAACCTCTGTTGTCTTTATCTCAATTAATTTTAAATTTCTGATGTTTATTGTTTTTTTTTCTCCTCTTGAAGGAGGCCACTTTGATGTCATTTATATACCCATTCAAACATGATTTTCTTTTACCTCCAATAAAAAAACCGGCGTTGTAACTTACATGTGGAAAATTGTAATATGGATTCTAAAGCAATTTTGAATTTTGATTACAAAAAAGTTCCGATTTTCATTTAAAAAGCATTTGATGGTAAACATGAATATTCTAAATTCATTTATTACCTCAAATTCGAAAAAAATGGCTCCATGAATTATACATGTATATTTTTCCTACATCAGACACCGTTACACCATTGAAAAATGACTAGAGATGTTAATCAGGTTAGTAAATAATAAAGTCTGCTATAAATTCTAGCGAAGTAGAAAATCCGGTCCCTAGTTGCCTCCTTAGTGCAGCACATTGTAACGAAATTCCGACATGATGTCTACTTTGATAAACTCTAAAAAAGAGAGTTGTGACATGGATAACTATAAATCTGGATATTATATACTTCCATTCATTGAATCCATTTATGCAAGATAAGGGTTTATAGGTAAATGACAACAGTCATTATATCATATATAACATAAACATTTCTCATTTTTACATCCTTGCGTCATATGCATTATTCTTGACTGAATCTACAGATATGGAAGTTGGTTTGAAATTGTGTCGACCGTTCTACAATTACAATTACTAGATTGAAGTTTCAAAACAAACCAGTTTTAATTATATTAAAGCTACAAATAATTATTTCTTCTTTAAGTATATATAAGTTAGGGCTAGACCTCTATCTTGTTTCCAAAAAAAAATTCTTCTTTGTAAGATATAAAACAATTGTAATTTTTACACGACCTAAGGCTTTTTTGGCTTTTTGCCTACAATTAGAAATGTATAAACAAGGATAAGAGTAAAAACTTTATGTGTTGGCAAAAGACCCCATAATAAGTTGATGAGTGCTAACTAATTAACCATTTAAGTACATTGTCTGATGAAAGCCTACGTACCAACCCTAAGTCCTAGGTTCCATCATTCAACTATTGTATATTCATTTACACCCTTCCATTTTGATCCATATGCTTCCTTTTAATAGCTACTTGAAGGTTTTAAAGTCTAATAATGGTCAACTATCGCATTTCTTATTGTATAGTGCTCAAAATATGCAAGCCAACATAGTCACGAGACGGAAAATCTGGGTTGCAAACTTGTTATATAAAAAATATTTATTAGTATTTTGAATATCTAATATGATAAGTACTCCTGTTAGCCCTGTATCAAGACTCCTGTCTCGTTGTCACAATTGCAACTAGTGTGATTTATAATTTGGATCGTGGAATTCATATTTCATAGAATACAGAATAAAATCATAGTGTGATCTGATGGATGTACAATTCACATTAAATGATCCGAATTTCATATCATAACAGGACAATCATTATAACTGATATTGTGATGTGGATCTAATTTTTTACATTTGAATGAATCAAGCTCGACCAAACTGATTCTAAACCAAATTAAATTAATTTGAATTGTAAAACAAACCAGAGTCAAGATTGAGCTATTTAGCGAGCATAATTGATTTTTTCATTTTATTATTATGTCATTTTAATAATTAAAGGGAAAATTAATTACAATTCATTCTTTTATGTACTGTATTCAATTACTTATTTTATATAATTAAATAAATATATAATGTCATAATAATAATGCTTGATATTACAAATTGATTAACAAAATGACCAAAGTTCCCCTGCATTGATGGGGTGGGACAGCTTACAAATCTCCACTATGCTGACGATACCGTCATTTTTTGCAAGGCAGAACCTGATATAATACAAGCAGTGAAATGGACTTTCATAGCTTTTGAAGCACTCTCAGGTATGAAGGTCAATTATAATAAATGTGAGGTCTTTGCAATCAATATTACTCACTAGAGAGCTTTGAATATAGCCAATTTATTTGGCTGTTCTTTAGGGACTTGGCCTTTGATTTACCTAGGTATACCTATACACTGGAAACAAATTTCCTTGACTGATTGGGAACCAATAGTTGAAAGATGTCAAAAGAAATTACAAAGCTGGGCTGGAAATTTTTTGTCTTATGGGGGAAAGTTGACTTTAATTAATAGTGTTCTTTCCTCTCTGCCTACTTATATGATGTCCTTCCACCTTATGCCCTCAAAAGTTAGAAAGAAAATTGATAAAATTAGGTCCAATTTTTTGTGGAATGCCGGAAATTCTAGAAAAATTCACTTGTTTAATTGGGAAGGAGTGTGTAGGCCAAAAGAAAGAGGAGGTTTAGGCATTACAAATTTGTGTCATTTTAATAAAGCCTTGCTTAGTAAATGGATATGGAGATATCGTGATCCCAATTGCAACGGCTGGTGGAAATCGATTCTGCACGCTAAGTATCATAATAGTAGAAATCAACTTAGATGGTCCCCTTTTTGGAAACATTGTATGAATTGTGATGCAATTGTTAACATTTTTAGAAGTGTTAAAGTTGGTAATGGTAGAGATACTCTCTTTTGGGAAGATAAATGGTTAGGGAGCTCATCTTTAAAAATTACTTTTCCTCATCTTTATGATATCTGTGCAGATCACAAACTTACTGTTGCCAAAGCTGTGGAGAACAACTTTAGAAATATACAATTTAGAAGGCAGCTTTCTTTTGTTCAACATAGAGATTTCATGTTTCTAATCCATGATGTCTCTAGTAGTTTAAATCTTCCTCTCTCTGACAACAAAGATGCTGTAGTTTGGTTAGGGAACAACAAAGGTCAATTTAGAACCAAAGATGTTTATCTACTGATAGAGGATAGAGGTGTTACTAGTTATTTTTATGATCAGATTTGGAAACTCAAAATTCCCTTGAAAATTAAAGTCTTTCTCTGGCTTCTTTGCAGAAAGAGATTACTTACTAGAACCAATTTGAGACATAAAGGTTGGGTGGGTCCTGTGAATTGTGTTTACTGTGCGGTTGATGAAGATATAGATCATCTCTTTTTTGATTGCTTTCATGTTAAAGAAGTGTGGAAATGATTTTTGATGAAATTCAATATTCAACAAGTACCCGCTCTCTTGATGATTTCTTGGTCCTCAATAATCTGATACCAGATAATGAAAAAATGCCCTTTAAATTGTGCAGTTCAGCAATATTTTGGTCTTGTTGGCTTTTGAGAAACGATGTTTGTTTCAATGATAGAAAAATTGCGTTCTTGCAATGCTACTGCAACAAAATTAACTCACTCATTTCACACTGGTCAGGTATGTGGCCAAGTACACTTAAGCAGCAGGTGCAGAGGCTGATGAAAGAGCCACTGCCTTTACAATTGGAAGGTGGTGAGCACCTCTCCTACACGCTCTGGAGAGCTCCTGATGGTGATGGCTTTGCTAGACAGCATGGACAATTTTTCTCCATAGGGGGAAATGAGTTGCAAATGGAAGTAGCAGTGACAAATCATGTTGCACCATATCTGGAGGAGATGGCAGAACCAGTGTCTGAAACGTGGGCTCCATGCCGAAGGGGGTTTTCTGCTGAGATACCAGTGACTCTCATTTAGAAGAGAGGGATTTTAAGTTTGTAGTGTTATTTGCATTTTCAAATTGTTGAAGGATGTTTTGTTAATCGAGCGCAAATTCTTAATTGCCTCGAGGGTGGTTGATGTAATTTTTAATAAGTAGGGGTTCTCTTGGGCAGGGACATCATTACTCAAGAGACTGGTTTGCTTATTTGCCAGGCAATTAGTAGTCGTTGAGATTCCCCTTCAGTGCTATGGGTTTAGTGTAGTGCTGAATCTACTTCGGGGCTTCTCAGTGGGATTTTTTGGTTGATTTCTTTTTGTTTTGGTTTGTTTTGTATGAATGCTTTTCTGATGAAAAAGGAAAAGTGGTAGAGCGCTCCTCTACTTATTTCAAAAAAAAAAAAAAAAAAATGACCAAAGTTAAAATAGTGGCCACTAAGACAGCTGTAGCAGTGTGCTAGTTGGTATATACTATATATATACCGTTATGCTGCTAAAACAATATTACAAAATACTTAGATATATTCCGTTAAAATACGCAGATAGATTACATTTACCTTTTGAATTAGCGAAATAATAATATAGCCATCAATAATACAAAAAAAAGATAAAAGTGACAAAATAATAAATACAAATTATAAAATATCAAATGTGTCTCTTCCAATATGCCGAAAAATCAATTAGGTAACCCGTAACCATATTAGCCTAGCTACTATATACAACTGCTAAGTGATAGAAAAAGAAATCTTAAAAATATTGACGAGGTAGGAAACGTGTCATCATATTATCGGTTGCTTAATAAGAGACATGGACATTTATTTGATAGATATTTGATCATTTATTAGTTAAGAATCACAACTCGGGTTTGTCACCAATCGTTTTGATTGATAGCAAAATAATCTTTTGGAGGCAATTTCAAGCGCATTTTCTCTACCGAATATAAACATCTGAGTCCGACAAGTCGTTTTTGGACACGTCACTGGTTGTATTCTGTTTACTATTTTTTTAAAAAAAAATTGTGTATTTCTATGAATTGTATATTCTTTAACAAAAAACTGTAGTTTTTGACTGATTGTACCATTTTTTTTTTTACCTTTGTCCATGTACAGGTGTTGCGTCCTTGCCAGATATGCCATTCTTTGTCATTGTGTATACTAATTAAGGCGTGATCTCATTTAAAACATTTTAACTTATTTTCCGTATTTAACATGACGGATCCAAACCATTCATAGAGGGGTAAAACAAGAACATTTATTTAGAGAACTATAAATCACTGTGAAATATAATTTATCTCTCTTTCGTTTTTAACTTAATTTCATAGAGAATTATAATATACGGAAATATACGGTTTAAATCAAGAAAAATTATTTAGAGAATTATAAATCACTGTGAAATATAATTTATCACTCTTTCGTATTTAACATGAATCGGACATATTGTTACCTCTAAAATAACGGTGAAGTCACTACTTAACTGGCCATTTCTTATTGCACTTAATATTGAACTTCATTTGATTGAGTATCAAACTGACTCCAAATTTTATAAAACTTATATAGAAAACACATCGCTCGTTAAATTGAATATAATAAACGGTTTGGATTCAGTGTTTGAATTTTTAAAATTTTAAATATTGATAAAATATGAAGTTATGGTAACTCGTGACATCCAAAAGTGATGGCACTGGAACCTTGCTCATTCAAAATTGAGAGATATAATATATATTTTTATTTAAACCAAAATTGAAGATATTATGCAGGTGTTGGAGTTTATATTAGCATATTTATATTTACAGTGATTAATTGAATTACTCATTAATCGTAATAAATGTCAATACTCAATAGTAAAATATTATGATTGACAACATCTTAGTGAATGTGGATTTAATTATTTCCATAGAATTCGTGTTATACGTGTTGATAGTTCAATATCAAACAAACCTCAAAATTTTATGAACTCATAGATCCCTTTTTATATTAAAAGATAGAAGTTTCTTCCATATCTTTGATTTCCTAAAGAATGAATGAAGAGAAGTCGAAGGGAATGAAGGAAAAAGAGCTCGATCACTTTGATTTCGAGTCCTAGTTTCAAAAAATGAATGTAAAAGAGTTAAAAGTAAAAGTAATCTCTTCATTTATTTCTAAAGATTCTTCTCTTCTAATTTAGAACGTGAAAAATTATAATTTCTCTGTTTTTCCTCTCTTTGTTTCTCATCTCCTCAGCATCATGAGTAGATACAAAATTCTGCTCCAGAAAATGTGAAGATTGGAGTGAATTGATGGTTAAAAAATAAAGATGAAAAACTTTACCTGACCTCCACTGATCACATTCAAATAGACATTTATTGTCCTCTAAATTTATAGTGTAAAGAAGCCGAATGAATTTAGTTAATCCTTCCATTATTTTTTTGTTGCTATTTTTTTATTCTTTATTATTATTATTATTATTATTATTATTATTATTTTATTTTATTTATTATTTTTTTTTGGAACACGGCCATGATGAAGACCACCTTGAAATTGATTCAATTCCCATCTAATAGAACAACTTTTAAAATATATTTTGTTTAGCTAAAAGTTGTGGCACTTTTTAAGTGTATATCCAACACATAATAATTCGGAGATGAATGTTTCCCGCTGAATGAAACAAACAAAGGACGAACTTTAGAGATAAATGAATAGGACAAATTGCGGTAGAGCCCACAAGTAATGTACCAATGAATAACTACTAATTTACGAAATGAGGGTCCCTATTTTGCAACAAAGGACAGGAGAAATTCGCATCCGTGACCTCTCAAAATTTGAAATTGTTGTTGTATGTTTGTTTTTCAAAATGTCAATTCCATATAGATGCATTACTTAATTAACAGCCGTGTGAATGTTATTATTATAAGGTCTCTTTATTGGTTTTTCTATACCGTTAAATTAGGAAAATGAAGCTTTTAATGGAACGCAAAATGCAAATGCACTTTTCAGTAAATTTTAAAAGAAAAAAAAATTATATGCGTAATTAAAATTTTAACGAGTTGATTGGAGCCTCTCAATTATAATCTATATATTAAAGAAAAAACAATTGCACAAAATGAAAGAGATCACAGTAAAAAAATTGTAAATTTTAGATTTCAATAATATATTGATATCGAGATCACAGTAAGCAGTTTGAATCAATCATTTGAATTTCTAATATTGAAATTTAAACTGAAATGTCGATACTTGGTGTCGCATCTTAATAGAACTGTGTATATAACTTTGTGTATATATACGTTTGTATATATACATATGTATTTATGCGCTCATGCATGAAATGAAAATATGTAAATAAGTACATATTTACGCAAGTTTGTGTAGATGAAAGAGAGATGGAATGCATATTTATGAGTGTTTAGATTAGACGAAGGATTCAAGGAATTAAAAAAAAAAAGAAAAAGATCAACATACACAAAGTGTCAAAGTGCATCCGTAGCTAAAGACCGTTGCAACCTCATGCTGTGATCCCAACCCTCTCTGGCCACATTTGTTATACATGTTATTCATTTTAAAATTTCTTTTCTTGTATTGATTCAAAGCCATCAAGGAATGATTCTAGTACTGTCCTCGTATGGATCTAAGTACTTCAATAAAGTACTCACTACAGGTTATTTGAGCAATAATAATATGATATTTTATACAAAAAACATCTTCTAACAGGTCTCCATAAAAAACTTCTAATTAAATGCTGAACCACTGTACTCCGTATGAGGAACACTGTCTTTAACCATTGTGGATAAAAAATTAATTTATTAGATAAAAAACTGATTTACGGAAGACAATAATTTGAGATGTTAGACAAAAATAGGAAAAAAAAAATAATGAATCAACTTAGGAAATGTTGGACGGCGAAGAACTTATGCTCATAAATTATATATATTCGTTACTAATTACCCAAAATCTTTAGCCAAAGAGAATCAATCAGTAGTTCGGCTGGACGACTAAAACATTTACACTTTTTTGATGCAAGTCCAATATAAAAGTTCATGTCAATGATTGACAGGCCAGGGATATATATCTATATCTGCCAAAAAGAGCGGCCCTTATATCCAATAATGTCAAAATAAATCAGTGTTTAAATAAATTGATGAATATATAACATTGTAATTCAATCTACCTTGTGCTTCGAGATCCAATGTTCATTCTCAATTATCTTTTTCTCTTTCTTAATTATTCCTTTATTTTTCGGTTGCATTTACTGTAAAAAGGCAATGAATAATATTCATCACCTTCAAAGCTACAAAATATATGTAATGGAAACGTAATAGATATACAACAATATATCGTTGGTTCTAATAATTGTCTATATATATTAAATGGATTATATCATATGTTATTATATGTCTCAACATTTCCTTCACATATATATCCATTTTGGGACAATTCATAAAAAAATAGTTTAGCGGAATTTCCAAACCAGTTCTCCACTAAGAAATATTTTTTTTATTTATTATATAGATGAAAGACTGATCATTCTCAATATTAATATTTTATATTTTTCCTTTCTAGAATCAAGTACCAGATTTTGGCACAATATTTGTTCTCTTGTCAACCAAGGGAAACATAATAGTCTAGGACTCTAGGCACTAGCTTTCATTGCTTCATTCAAATAAAGAAAGCAAACAAATTCTTCCAAAACAAACAGTTAGATACGCATTAATAATGTTCTTTTAATATTTTCAGCACAGAGCCTCAAATCGCGCGCATGGGAAACACACTACTGCAATGAATTTAGTTTAATAAAAACCATCAAGCACAGTCAAAGGAGCATTTTACTAATTAATTTGTACAAGTAGATCGAGTAATAGATGGACCTGACATTTTCTTTTCCCAAAATATAATGTTGATCAAATAAACTAAATACATAATATTTTCTCAAAGGAAAAGTGATCTCGGAAGCCTAAGTAAGCACCATTTTTTCGCGAAGTGGCCGTAAGTAAAAGTACCTTTATTTTCACTAGCACGCCTCCTTAATTTAGTCCATTAAAGTTATTTGATTATACATAGTACATTTGATTTTGTAAGTTCTGATGAGAAAAAAGTTCGAATAAATATAATTCATAGTAGGACAATATTACTCATTGGCTCTGTTCCAAGTTAATTTCTACTTGGGGGTTTTTTTTTTGTTATCTCTTTTTTACTCTAAATAGAGACGACCATTTACCACACTCCTATTATTTAATGCCAGTAAAAGTTGGACTCCATTTTTTTTATTTATGTTTTCTTTATTTATTTATTATTTTTTTTGCAATGACGCAAAGGGTTGAACCTTAAAAAAATTACTCTCTCCGGGACTTAGGACCTCAAAATATCCCAACCGTTATGGCATTAATTAATGGCAAGATTGCTGTGTTTTGAACATATATAGGATCACCTCTCTCTCCGTCTCTCTCTTCAACTTGTAGTTCCAATTTGTAGCGTATAGAATAAATCTATCTAGGGGGTCCCCCACAGAATTGCATATATGCATGAATCCAACAGACTATTATGTTATGTGATGTTATCTATTTAAAGCACATCTGGCTGTTTTTCCTTGCTCTTCTCTCAGGAAAAGATTTGGCCTTACCGAACCACCATGGCTCATAATCAAAGAGAAGAAGTAAGTCTCACATCGAATACACAACCGAATATAGTATGACTGTATAACTCATGCCTGACAATGGTTTTTCTTAGGTGATTTGGCCAAGATTGGTGGCAAATAAGATTTTCAAGAGACCTACTAATAACAGCTCCAGCTGTGACAAAGTTACATCTGCTTTATCAGATAATCAACAAACAGGGAAACGGCCTCAAGATAACAAAAGAGATCCTATAACTTACAAGTAAGAATCTGTGTTTCATCTTTTGAAATTATAGTCTTCTTAACTCTTAAGTATATTAGGTGAAATATTTTAAGGGATTGGAAAACTGTATTTGTTCTTTACTTTGAATTTTAAGCAAAGGTGATTAACTCACCATGAACAATTAAAAGTCTTAATGAAACCATTGCAAGTCTAAACTCTGAACCAAGCAAACCTTTTTTCGGCACTCATTTTCCGGTTGTTGTAAAAAAGTTTATAAATATATATAGGTTGAAGGTTTTTTTTTTTTTTAAAAAAAAAAAAGCTTCTTTTAATGTCTTTTCAAAATTCTAAAGGCTATTTGCGAGCACATGGAATGTAGGAGGCATCATCCCGCCTGATGACTTAAATTTGGAAGATTGGCTCGATACAAGAAATAACTCTTATGACATCTATGTTTTAGGGTAATTATTTTATCATATGTTTTATTACAATATTATTCTAGTGTAATTATTTCTAATTGTAATTCCATTAATATCATCTTAAAGAGCCCTAAGTATTATGTCTGCATGTTTTAAACTATAATAAGTTGTATTATTTCAAACCAAATACACGAAAAAAGAAATCTGATTTCCTAATAAAAATGCAAAAATTAATTCATGATGAGAAAGGTTAATGAGTGATTCGAAGTAGGGGAAAACAGAAAGGAATAAAAAATGGCATATCTTACCATAGAATAATACGAGGTAGGAGTTTCCAAGACACACACACACACACACACACACACACACACTTCATTTTTATGAGAGTTATACGACATAACAACATTCCAAGAAATTGAAAAGAACTGATATTTTATGTGTAATAAATTGATATAGCTTTCAAGAGATTGTGCCCCTTAGTTGCAAAAATGTCCTTGGACCTGAGAAGAGCAAGATAACCATGAAATGGAACTCTCTTATTAGAGCAACGCTCAACAAATCTCTTTCTAATTCTCAAAAGGAGCAATTAGAGCCCAAGGGAGGAGAGAAACAAAAAGTGTACCCAGTCAAAAATGCTAGCTCAAGCTTTGTGCACGACTTCCAATGCATCATCAGCAAGCAGATGGTTGGAATATTGGTGTCAATTTGGGTTCGTGGTGACCTCCACCGGTATATTCGCCGAACAAGTGTTTCATGTGTTGGTTGTGGTATCATGGGGTGCTTAGGAAACAAGGTACACAAATTTTGTTTTAATTTTTGAGATGGCAACAGAGAAAAAACAAACAAAAATACCAAACTCTAAGCAAGTAAAATATCGCCATCAACAAAGAGAAAAAGATGCCAGTGCATTGTATCCGGAATGTCGTGCTAGAGAACAGATATCAAATCAGCAAAAAAAAAAAAAAGGCATACATGCTTCATCAGTTTAAATATGTCAGTGTATTTGATATCGATAGTGTTAGTTAGCTGTACTAAATACCAAATGTCTTGCTAGAGAAAAAGATGCCAGTGCATTGTATCCAGAATGTCGTGCTAGAGAACAGATATCAAATCAGCAAAAAAAAAAAAAAAAAAAAGGCATGCATGCTTCATCAGTTTAAATATGTCAGTGTATTTGATATCGATAGTGTTAGTTAGCTGTACTAAATACCAATACTGGTCTTAAAACACATTCACAGTTACATCTGGCCAAAAATCTAATCATGCCATGATGATCACTTAAAATCGAATCATGATCACTTAAAAGAGTTTTGTAACACACCACCATTGCCTAAAGGTCGTCAATGATCTGATGACCTATACTTTAGGTAGATTGCAACACAAATGTTATCTGTCTAAGGACCTTCAAAGCTACAACAACTGACATGACTTCTTGGTCCATGATTGCAATTAAGAAAATATTTATGCTTTGCTTGCCTTAAGACCCTTTCCAATTTCAGTTTCAGAGTTATAGTTCAGCTAGTTTGATCTCATTCCATTTCTGACCCCGAAACAACCAATCATGCCTGTACGCAGGGTGCAATCTCAGTAAGATTTTGGCTTCATGAGACTAGCTTCTGCTTTGTTTGTTGCCATTTGACTTCAGGAGGGAGAGAAGGGGATGAAGTTTACAGGAATTCAGATGCTATGGAGATTCTCTCCAGAACAACCTTCCCACGAGGTCACTCACTCAACTTGCCGCAGAAGATCCTTGATCATGAGTAAGCACTTTTAGCTGTCCCTAGTGTAATTAGTTACGTTTTTCTTTTGGAAGCTCATTTTGTCGCATCTAATAAGCATATATTGCCAATATGTGTCCATGTGCATTATAATGATATGTGAAGTTGGTTAGTTTAAACTAATTTACTTTATGCCAAACAAAATTTAATTTTATTTGAGTGGTTCATCATCTCTTAGCATATGTTGGCATAAACATAAAAGGCCCTGATCAAAATGTCTTTTATACGGGATTTGATTTTGTTTCATTTGAATTGGTTTCATAGGATTTCGTTAGATCTAATAGTATGGAAATTCCAACAAAATGACACCAAATTCGTTTATTTTGATTAAAAATTTTCTAATGAAATGAATCCCATGTTGAAAAAAAAGGATTCTGATTAGGGCCATACATTACTTTTTCTTCAAAAGAGAATATATATATATATATTGCTTTTAAGCCAACCAATCAATTTTGAATCATGCATAGTTATGTGTCAGTGTTCAGTTTCCCTGATTGAATGATATTAATTAAGTGTCGTGATTAATGTAATGATGATATGTGTAGAACGACTACAAAATTACAAATTTGTCTTCTAACGTCTAAATCATTAATTTACCTGCTTCTTTAATTAGTCACCATTGATTTCTTAGAAAATGGATCTTTTGCAAATACATCTGTATGTACCGACCTATTTGGAAGGTTATGATGTATAGAAGTATTTTCAAAGGACCCATATATAAATAATGTAACTACCTAGCAAACTACTATAGCTACATTCATAACTATAATATAAATTTGTTCATGCAAGTCAGAATAAGAAATCAATTAAAATAGTAAATTCATAGCTAATAGCCTAATACAACTATCTATTTTCAATTAATTATATTCACATATAACCTCTTAAAACGGAAAAAAAAAAAAAACTGAAAAGGAAAATGACGAGCATAAAGTGTAGTCTCTTTCGTTTGAGCAAAGTTCGGAGGATAAATGTAATTAATGCACAAATGCATATAAATGAAAGTCCAAATGTTGCATATATAACTAATGACCAACTGATTATAACCTTCGACTTTGAATAGTATTTCATCTATATTACTGCGTAATTTAGTTATATATTTTTATGTATGCAGCCGGGTAGTATTATTTGGAGATTTGAACTACAGAATTTCCCTGCCAGAGTCAAGAACTAGGACACTTGTAGAACTAAAAGAGTGGAAAGCGTTGCTAGATAATGATCAGGTAATTTACACTTTCGATACTCAAAACCGATTAAAAAGATACAGAAGTACATATTGACCTATGTCAAAATATTATTAGGTTCTCTGTACAAGATAAAAAGCATTCTGCAAAGGAAAAATTTGTTTCAAAATAACAATAAATAAATAAATAGATAATTAAATGAAGGAAAAGAAAGCTTTCTGGCATTACTAACAGAGTAGACCTCTGGTGCAGTTGCGAGGAGAGGTCAATTCTGGCAGAGCCTTTGAAGGATGGCAAGAAGGAATAATAACATTCTCCCCGACATACAAATACTTTCCAAACTCTGACACCTATTACGAAATCCAAGGCAAAAAGGGCAAAAAGAAGAGAGCTCCTGCATGGTAATTCAAAGTTGCATGTAACATTAAACACTGTTAAGTATTAATTAGTAGCCGTATATAACATAACTTTAAATTTTGCCACATGAACTTGCCTTTATTTTAGATCTTATAATAAGTTTCTTGTTTCCCTATAACATCAGCTATTCTTCTTTTCAGCAGAAACGGATAAAACATTAATTTTCTCAAGCAACAAAAAGACTGATTAATTCTACCACATCATGCTTATTGATCATGTCGGGCACAGTGCCATATATGCATCACAAGCTCATAATGTGACCATTGAAGAGCCATAATAAAATTAACAAAATAAAAATTCATTTTTCATAGGTGTGACCGAATTCTCTGGACTGGAAGAGGATTTAAGCAAATGTACTATAACCGATGTGAATCCAAGCTATCTGATCACCGACCAGTCAGAGCTCTCTTCTATGTGGATGTCGATGCTCCGAGAAATTTGAATTCTTTGAGAAGTTTTTTCTTGTCCGATAGGTTTGAAAAACTCATGATCAACAGTGGCGAGGTTTTCACAGGGGACGACCAGAATGGAACTGTGAGATATATAGAAATCATCTGATCAATCTTCAAATAGGATCCTCATGATTGATAATTTTGATAATTGTATGTAATATTTGTCTTTCATAAGCAAATATCCTCAAACCACATATTATACATGGATAATTTTCTTGTATAAGCATGCAAATAGAACTTTGTAGCATAATTTGATGTAAATTCTTCATAAAAATTATCTCCAACTTGTATTCTATTGAAATTTTGAAAAAGTTTTTTTTAAAAAAAGTTTTGCTTTTATGGTAGTTTGGACTGTGCACCATATTTTGTGTATAAAATAATTCTCTACATTGGAATGTGATTGTCAGCTTCTCTTTGTAAATTTTAAAATTTCTTTCTCCCTCATAAAAGAAGCAATTCATACATCATGAAAATTTTATTGTTGCCGTCTATGATGACAAGTTAAACTTTGATTAATTCTGAGGCCTGTGATATCAGAGTGGTTAAGTTTGATAAGTGGACAAATATAATTAAAATACATCAATCAATCATATATAACAAGTGGTATACATACCGACTAAATACTTGAATAAAAGCTTAAGTGCTTTTCACAGCCAACCGCTTTGACTTGATTAGAGATCTTAAAGGGCGGCATAATGATCTCATTAGTGAGGTATAATTTATTATTTAACTTGCCAAAAAAATAGCAAATTTACCTGCGGATATTAACTCCATGATATTTTTTCTCCTTTTTCATTCTAAAAACAAGTGATCTACTTACTCGAAATAAAGGATGTGTTTGGATTGTTAAGGAATAAGACTACAATTAGTTATTCATGATTAAAAATATTATTTTTAAATAGTTAAGAATAATTTTGTTTGAACCAAGAATGTTATTTCTAAATGATTCCAAAATCGGAATAAGTTTCACCTGCGAATTTATTGGAACTATTTACCAAGCTAAACATCCCTCAAACCCCTCAAGTCGCATGAACTATATCCTATGAAAATCATGATAAATGAGTATAGGAGCTCCGTCTTCACCTGCGACTTATTGATGAAGAAATTGAACTAATCGCCATTTGTTTTGAAACAATTAATCGCCATTTGTTACTAATTCTTTCTACTCTTCCTTCCATATGGTTGCACTTTTGAAAGAACAAAGGAAGCAGATCAAGCATAGTTTCTGCTTTCTGTTCTGTCAAACAATAAAAAAAGAAATACTTGCCTTCTTATATAGTTAATTAATAGCAAGTTTGAATTTTTTAAACAAATCCTCACGGCTTGGCGCTTGCAACCCAGATCGTAGAATTCCACCTTGGGTAATAGAGAAGAAATTTCGGCCCAACAATGGCCCAAATATTCAGTGGGTCAATTCCTTTATCTGAAGTTCTGTTTTCAATACCCTACCGGTTACCGGAAAATTCCGGTAATATCGGATACCGAAACAGTAACCGAAATGGAGGTATCCGGTATTGTGAAACAAAATACCTAGAAATTTCGGAAAATACCATAAAATACCTAATTTCGGCTACTGGCCGGTATAGATGCCGGTAGGAAATTAAAAACAGTTTATTCTGAACCGTCCGATCGACGCAGCAACGTAAAGAGTCGGTTAAAAGAGAGTCTACATGCTCCACTTCAGTCTTGTAGTCGACGTGTAAATTCATAAATAAATAAATAAATGCCAAAAAAAAATTCAGAAATAAATAAAAGGAAACTCGCGAATCATAATCGTTCCCGCCAGAAGAGGAGAGCAAGAGGAGGTCGAGAGAGAGAGAGAGAGAGAATGGAGGCAATGGCGACTCGCAGCTTGAGGAGGCGCTTGGTGGAATTTCACCTCCAAGCTTCTCAAGTATGTTTTTCTTTCCCAATTAACCCTGAATTTCATTCAAATTTGCTTCAAATTAAGTGTTTCTTATTTCAAAAGTACACGAATTTGATTGATTTTAGTATTAATATGCAAATGTGATGTACAGTACAAACCAATCTGAAAGATTGAACATGAAAGAGTACAATCTGTTAATGCAGTTTTTGTTTTACTTTTATTTTGACATAGCATCTACAACTACGGCCTATTGTCAAGTACACTTCTCTCTCATTCTTTCTGGATCGATTCATGCCATCTCTACAAAGGTAACTCTGGTCAGTCTAAATTTTTATTGGGTTGATTTTCATCATTTCTGTACTAATACCTTTTTCAACAATCAACTATGGTGATATTTTTCAAATTTTGTCCAGTAATGCAAATTTGATATGTGAAGGAGCTTTTTTGCAAGTTTCACTTATGTTAGCATAATGGTTAGACTTGCTTGTTAACTCTGTGAAAAATGTTCTAGGGGAAGTATTGCTGAAAAAATGCAGGGTGGAAACTGTAAAAGCTGGTTGCTCGAACACTTGAGAGAGAGCAATTTACAGCTCTTTGTCCTCATATCCATTTGGGTCTCGAGCAAGGTAAAGATGGAGTAATACAGTGATTCCATCACAGTTTTTTTTATTTGCAACTCTTATAATCATATTTGGTGTAGAATGCCTAGAAAGACCTCTTCTCTAGCAAGGAGGTTTCAATGATCTTTAGTTTTGTCTTATGGTGAGAAAAGTGCTTCAATATAAAATTTGAGGCACAACCCTCACCTTTTATTCAAAAAATAAAAATAAAAAAAATGAAAACTTTGAGAGAAAATTTCTGTGTTGCAAAAGAATTTCTCGTGTTCCACTCCTGAATAATCTTACATTCTTTTCTTTTCTTTCTCTCTCTCTGTTTTTTTTTTTTTTTTTGGACAAGAAGATCTTACTGATCATTTACTTGTTTTCACAGATTCATGATTCACAGCCTTTATCAGTTAGAAGTCTCAAAGCATTATCTGACAAGATCATTTCTGACCAACACTTCACATCTCGAGATTTCAGTGATGCGGTATGTTCTTTGTACATTTGACATTTTAATTATATTAAGATTTCTTGGTATCGTACAGTCATAATTTAATTTATTTGTTGTATTTGCAGGAGTTCATATTTTTGGAGGCATGACTGGCTGCTTTATTTCTTTTCAGTTTCTTCACCTCATATGCTTTTCATTTTTTTAAACTGAAAACACGTGGATATTATTATGTTATTTCAAGATTGAATTTGGAGCTCTTTTTTATTTCCAGTATATCTATGTGTACTTTGTAGGTCATAGGATATGATATAGGCACATCTAAAATTGCATTCCGCCACCTTGAAGATCTTTTTATTCAGCTCAGGTTTTTCTGCCTTAGTTTTTCTCAGTTTGTTTAAAAGTTGACTGACAAGTACATCTAGTGCATTAGTACTTATTTTCAGTTATTATTGCAATTTATAAATTATTTCAGGGGATTATCAAAGCTTGGAGAAACTATTGAAATGGAGACATGCATGGACATCATGGATCTTCTTTATGAAGAAGACACATCTTCTCTTTTTCTTGCCAGCTTTGACTCTCTTGCTGCTTCTATACTGGTATGTATCCTCTTTTCCTGGAAAATGTTGACTTAGGACTAACCAGACCAGTTTATGCTATAACTTTAGGTGATTAATTTAGAAAGTTCAATCTCCCCACAGAACTACACAAAATAAAATGAAAAAGAGCACTGATGTCAGCATGTTTGAGAACTGCTGATCACCATGCTTAAGCTTTTGGTAAACCAACTATTGTATTGAACTAAATTTAACCTCGGTTGATTTGACCTCACCTGATAGGTAAGCGGGTCATATTGTTTCTGACCTGTTGCTGTGCCTTAATGAAAATATATGCTGACTTGACCTGACTCTTATACCCTGTAAAATTTCTTTGAAAAGGATTAGAATGCTTGGTGTTACCTACCAAATCACAGAACTACCATTTTACCTGATTTATATTTTTATATGTCACAGTTTTATTAATTTAAACTAGTGCGCATGCCTTTCCAATTTATTTAAGTTGTCTGTTAAAAGAAATCTGTATATTGATTCTATTAAGTTTAATTACTCTTTTACCAAATAACAATAGTACTTCAAAACAATATATGTCCAGGTAAGTGCATATTTGATCTCTGTACCAAAGCAGCAGTGGGAATTCCCTCTTCTTCCCTGGGGTTATTAATCTCTCTTATTTTCATTCTATTGTCGTCATTGTCATTATCATCAGTTAATTACTACCATAATTACAGTTATTTTTAGTATTTTCAATAGACGGATGGTTTATACTGAATGTCGTATATATTTTATCAAGTTAGTCTGGCACAGGTATGCACCAGATTGTACTGCACTATACTAAGCTTTCTCCCTGCTTAGGCATCAAGTTTTGTCCGGATAAAACCAGACAAATGTATACCATGATGATCAGTCCGGAAATAACAAATTACCCAAATTGAAATTCTCAATTTGGCATCTCCTACAAACTGATAACAAGTTGAAAATATATCCTCTCTGACATAGATGTTTATAATTACTTTTTTGGACAGTGAAATTCGTCACTTCACATGAAGAACAAGATATAATGCGTTTTGTTGGCTGCATTCTTTCACACGTGTCGAAAGCTGAAGAGTTTAGGCCTCAGAACTAGAGATGTCCATTTTTTCCAACTTTGGTTTATATTTTCTCTTCCAGTGGTAAAATTGGATCTATAATGTAAATGGATACCACAAGTACATAACAATATACAGTAAAAGAGAAGGTCCTTGACTCTTCTATTTCTTTTTCTTTTCCAATTATGGATTGAGAGTTTTACGCTTCAGCACTATTGTCTTAAATAATGCATGTATACTTTCAAATTTAAGTAGTAGAAAGGGAACAAGTGATGCAATGATCTTGTGTTCACCATTTGTTATCACAACACGTGCTACAAAATTTAAGAACTTCAATTATGATCGTAGTGACTCGGAACCAACATTGACCTGGTTCGGAAATTATTTTCAATACAAAAACCCAGCCCATATGGATCAAACATGATATTTTTTTTTATTAACTAACAGATATAGCCGCCTAAACATTTTTAAATTTTGTACGTCAACGTGTCAGTTCGGCAACCTGACAATAAGCAATTATCAGGTTTGTTGTACTGAAACTTTCTTTCTTTCTTAATATTTTGTTTAACAAAATTGCCAGCTGGCATACCTTAACAAGTTCTATGGGATTCCAAAAAACAATTGTAAATATGTGCCTTCTAGCTGGTCGTTCAAGTGTCAATATTGGTTCTGTTATTCGTTTGATGGTTGACAGTAAATTGTTATATATATATCTATAAAATTGGAACATCTAAATCAGGAATCAACGGATGTGACCAGTCACCAAAACCATTGAAAGAAGCTTTTAGAAATTATAATGACTTGTAGCATTCGTGTCGTAATACTTCTTTTTTTTTTTGACGAAAAATAGGAGTCCAGCTCCCATCTTTGCATTAGATTAAATAAGAAAGTAACATTACAGGTTTGGCATTTAACTGAACGATAAATTGCCAGTATAAAAAAAAGGTTATCTGAACTTAATACCTAATGAAAGTAAAGAAATAAAAACAAATTAAATTGAAAAGAAAATGATAAGAAATTCGACCACTTGCAATACTTTTTTTTTTTTTTCTATAATTTTTTTTTTTTTTTGTTCTTTTGGGAACCATATCGGGTTGTTACCTGATAATTACCCAAGTCTTTTTTTTTTTTTTTTTTGTATTTCTGTAAGGTTTTGACGACGACTTTTCTGTTTAACTAGGACCGTATGCCGGATTGCTATGCTTGTTATATTAAGCAAACTTCATTGAAATGTGTTCCTACGAATTTTCTACGAGGTTTTTAATACCAATAAAATTTATTCCTTTGAGGTGAGGAAGGGGGGAAAAACCTATTATGGGACTAACCCTATGTATAGTATGATGAAACTCATACGAAAGATAAGCAAAAGACAAATATATATAGTTGACAAGTTGAACATATTGGTTTTACCACTTGGAAAAAATGATAACTCGTCTGCTGCAAAAGACAAAATTTGGAAGAGAGCTTAGTAGCTGATTTCAATATAAAGAACTTGAAAGAGGATTTGGCAATTTGTTGGCACCTACATTGAAATCTAAAGTTCGAATTTATTAAGAATTAAGAAGAATATGAAATATTGAAATTTGAATACATACATGAGATCAATTAGCTTCATTGAGAGAAATTGAAATAGAAATGGATGGATGCTAAATTCGAACAATCACTCAAAAAACACTCTAGACATGAAAAGACGTACAGTTCAACAGAGAATGATGGATACTTGATCTAGATAAATTTCAGGTCAAGAGTCATACGTTGTATCATTAATCTCCCTTCTTTATTGTCCCTCTTATTTTAATTTTTTTTTAAAAAAAAGTGTTGGACATTTGAGCTAACAAATGTAAATATTTAATGTAAAAAACCATTGTATTTGTTCATAATAACAGCTGTGACTATATTACGTTATTTTCGAGGAATGTTCCGCTACTAACATTTTGGTTGTCCCAAATGTCAATATTTTGCTATTAAGTTATTTTTCAAATTTTAAAATTCAAACGTTAAATCCAAACCGTTGATCTTATTTAGTTTAATGAGCGATGTATTTTCATATAAGTTTTTGTAAATTTTGGAGTTTATTTGATACTCGATCAAGAGATAAAAGAATAAACGAACCTTATTAACTATGATAGATTCATTATAATACGTTCATGTTTTAGACTTTGATTGAGTATCAAATAAACTCTAAAATTTACAAAACTCATATGAAAAAGCATCGCTCGTAAAACTAATTAAGATCAACAATTTGGATTTAACATTTGAATTTTAAAATTTAAAAAATAACTTAATAACAAACTGTTGGCATTTGGAGCAACGAAAATATTAGTAGCGAAATCTTCCACTTTTAGAGTTTAGATATATTTCAGCATTTGAGGTCTAAAAAAATTATGATACAGAATACCAAAACAAAAAATTTAGTTACAACTATAGGGCTTGTTTGGATGGGTTGGGAATAGTGGGAATAGTGTGAAAAAGTGGGAAGAGTAGGAAGAGTGGGAAGAGTGCTATTTCTAGGTTGTTTGGATGATGAGTTTAGGAATAGCGTTGGAAAGTGTGAAAAAGTAGAGAGAAAAGTGTTGTTGGGAAGAGTGTTATTGGGAAGAGTGGGAAGAGTGTCTATTTCCACTATTCCTAACCATCCAAACAAGCCCATAATGCAGCTAAAATAAACTATTAAAAATATCAATCGTGTTATTATTCTCCTGCATTGGTTAGAATCGGTTGGGTCTGCTAGAGACGTAACATCTCCTCGGATACATAAAAGTAGATTTTACTTGTATCGTTTTCAAGAATATCAAATACAACGGACTCCTAATATATGGTCTATACGTCACTGTCAATCTTTCTAATATATTATATATAGTCTATACGATGGTCGAAGAAGTACACCTAAATTAAATTTCAAGGATAAATAAAACATAATTATTACATGATGTAAAATTCTATGAATTGTAGAGAATTGCTTCTATTCTTTCTTTAGGCTGTTCTGTGCAATTCCAGCTAGTACGGTAGTTGGGATTTCAAGTTATGGGTCAGGTTTTGAGTTTGAGTGTGCCAATTCCTTTTCCACTATACCTATCCGATTCCGACCCACAATTATCCCAAAGGATAATTTAATTAAATGTGGGGAAGTTGATTGTCTGAATAAGTATTATTATTATTATTTTAAATTATATTTCCGCATTTATACTTTTTTTAGTCTAACATTTTTTTTCAGCGTTGATAGTTCTTCTTTTTTATACCCTTAACAATTGTTCTTCTAATAAGATCTTTTGTTGCGATCTGGAATTTTTTTTAACCCAGTATTTTGAATACCTTACAAGCCGTCAAACCAATTGAGCTATTGATATGAGGTTTCTCTAGTTTAACCAGCTGAACCCGCCTCCGAAACATCGAATGTGTGAACAAATAATATGGCTTGACAGTTGACCCTCATTTTTGTTCAAAATAAATAAATAAATAAATAATATGGGTCAACCTATTTTTTTTAGGAAAAAAAAAAATCAAACTCGGCCCAATGGAGTGTAATTTCCACAACGCGGAGAATAAAGTTAATTTCTGGGTGGCGCCCTTTTTTCTTTTTCTAATTTTTTGCAAGTAGGTAATAGGATGGATCCATAATAAATAATAATAATAATAATAATAATAATAATAATAATAATAATAATAATAATAATAATAATAACAATAACAATAACAATAACAACAATAATAAAATTCAATAGATGGGGTATCGTGGTCCGATTTAGAACCGTATCCTTTTCTTTTTATCAGGGTCTAGTCTAGATGTTATCGGTTAAACCTTGTTATCACCCTTTTCGAACTTTTAGACCTCATATCTATATTTTTTATGTGTAATTCAACAAATGTCATGGGCTGGAAACTACAAACTGTGTGAATTATACCAGATTAGTTGCTAGGAAGTCACCTCCGATCGAGATGAATGCATGGAATTATTCAACAGACAATACGGGCCATATATATGTTAGCATTGACAAACAAGGATTAGTAGTGTCATGTACATGAATCATGATTATTAATATTGGGAATTTGGATTGGACTAAACATTTAGTTCAATTGACACTTTTCATAAATTGAAAAGAAAAAAAATAGATAGTAACCACCGTTTCGTTAGTTACCAAATGACAAAACCAAATTGTCCTTTAATTATTGCCATTTGATACAAGATTTTTAATAAGCTATTACGTTATTATCCTTTCATTGATTAATTAAGTCCATGGATACAGTTTGCTACACAAACATAACACCTGTCCATAGAGCAAAAAGTACTTCCTAACAAGATTGGGAGTTTGGGACCATGGATGTGCACGAATAGTTTCGGTATTGTGGATATATATGTTCTATTAATTACCATTAATTAAGTACATGGATGGGTTCCAAACAAATCTTCCTAACGGAATCTCTTTTGAACTAATAATTCGACTATTAATTATCCATGTCCGGATCTTTTGTTGTACTCTCGTGCAGCAGACAGAACTCATGTTGTGCACAGAAGTTTCCTCAAACTAGACCAAAGTTTCATGCAGTAGTTGAATAGCATTTAAGATGAGTTCTTTGATGTAACAGTAATTTTTTAGTACTTCAAATTTCAACTTATGTTACTGAAATTATATTAATGGACAAAATGATATAAAAGAGAAGTAAACAAAAATTAAAAAGATATTTATTCTTGAATAATTGTAATATATAATGAGATTTGGATAAAAAGCAAAATAAGCAATAACATAACAATATATTATTTCTAAATATGGTAGTTAGGCGATTGACTTATCCAAGCAAGCAAAGGAGGTAATGGTGGTGGTGCGCCTATTTTATCAAAAAAGGCAGCCTATGGTTCAGTTTAGACTAGGTCTTTGCCCTGTTATGTTGCTACAGCACTCTTAGTCCAATGTTGTCGCCGGAAACACATAATGAAGATACAATCATTTGAAATAATTGATTTAAAAAATTTTGCTCATTAATTCGGTAAATAATCTAGGATTTGAAGAAGGGCCAAGTCTAATAAACGTAGCAGAGCGACAACCGATACCGTTATTTTCAGTTCAATTAGAAGAACCAGATGGGTCGTGTCTAGATTTAAATTCTAAGGTCGGATGACCATAATTTGCTAGCCCCACCTTTGATTGATCGGATGGCCTTAATTTTCCGGCAACTTTTTTTTTTAAAAAAAAAAACTAAGTGCTAGCAATTTCCATCTTAGATAAAGAGCACTTACTATAGTGAGACCATTTTCCAACGCTGACCACCAAAATGTTCATTTAAAATTTTTGCCATGAATTGAAGTACTATAAAATGATATAAAAGCTATTTGTACCCTTCTTCAAATTTAGTTTTTTTTTCTTAACAAAAATAAAATCTAGCTTCCAGCCTTGAATATCTATAAGGATTTTCTAATTTATTATAAGTTTTCAAATTAATAGAACTAGAAAAGTAGCATCTTTTAAGGTTCAACGAATGTATAAACTAAAAGTAAAAAAGAAAAAAGAAAAAAAAATAAAAGAAGAAGAAGAAAAAAGGTAGGCATCCAATTATAGGATTTGGTATAAGGTCCATTACATCGCAACCTACGGTGACTAGACCAGCATCCAAACAAAAACGATATTAAACTGAAAAAACACATTTCTTAAATTATTCGAAAGTTACCTGATTATGCTAAGGAGAGTACTGATGCTTTTAGAATAACCTGAGTTAACTCCAGAATATCGTTCTCTATGAAAAATCAGCTTTTTAAATGCGTTACAATTGACGGAATAAACCCTCCGGTAATTAATCTTTTAAAAAGGACGTAATTTTCTGTTTCTTCAATAAAACATCAAATTTATAATGACCGTATCAGATGATATCAAAAGAGCCCCTTAATAATGTCAGTGATTTAATCAGGCTCGTTCATTATAAATCGGACAGTCGAGGCAAAAAAATGAAGATTTTTTTTTTTTTTTAAAGATAATAACTGCAGATACGGATCCATAGTTGACAATCCCTTATTTTAATTTGTACACGTGAAGATTGCGCAATTGTTCTAATCTTAATTGAACTTTCATACCGTTTTCGATAATCGAAATGGCTCGTCTATCTTCATTTGTTTTGAATTTATTATGAAAGTGACCCCTTAACGATTGCCATTTATTATACTTTTGAAGCTCGTCTTTTCTTGTGCGTATTCGAGATATGTTGAATTAACAAATTCAGTTCTATAATATGATATTATCAAGATGAGAGTTTAAAAGCCTTTATTTTATACCTCAATTATGTCACAATTTTAAAACCGTAATATTAAAAACCGTAAAATTCAAAAGACAAAATAAAAACGATAGATGTTATCTGTATTATTTCCCTACATGCCCATGAAGAATAATCATATTTCGACTTTGTTTTTAACAAAATCTAATAACTTGAAAAATGATCCATGCTGGTGCATCTACAATTTTTTTTTTATATCAAAAAATAATTAAATTGTCATGTTTTCTAAGTGCATAGAAAAAATAACATAGATCACATCTACTTTTTTATCTTTGATTGTTGATTTTGTGTTACTGAAAGTAAAAGTTTTATAAAAAAGACATGAGGGAGGCACTAGAACGGAGGTTTTGAACCCTCCTGAAGGGACGGAGCCAGGATTATAACATAGGGAGATGAACTATTAAGACCCGAAGTCTAAAAAAATTTTAATATGATTAATTAATTAATTATATTATTGTAACAATAAAAATAGTATTTATTAATCTTATATAAATATTAGGTCCAATAAATTAATAATAAAATCAACTTTTATTAAGAGAATTTCTAATATTATGCTAATTAATTTAGAGTGAACAAAGGAAACAATTTGCAATTACGTTCAACTTGATGTTCTTCTCTTTAGTTATGATTGACACCAGATAATCAGAGGTGCTCCTAGAAAATCTTAGAAATATCTCATTGGCTCCCTATAATTGAGTTGTTTGCAAAATCTTTTGTTTATTTTTTTTGAAAGAAATTAAGAGTCTGTGAATTTTAATTTTTTGAAGTCTTGGTGAACCATGTTTATTAATTACAAAATCTAGTTTCCACCCGTTACATAAAATCCCAAAGATCACTAGAAGATATCTCCTTTCTCTATTTCCAATATTTGGTCCCTCCGTCATTTTTTTTTTTTTTTTAGGAACAGGAGGTTTTTGCCATCTATTTTTTTCTGAAATTAAAAGGTGTATAGGAGACTTCAACACTTTGTCCCCTTGACCTCGAAGCCGACCTAGTACTCTTACTAGAAAACCCATCCCAATTTTATAAAAGTAAAAGGTATTAAATCTATTCAAATAAAAAAATTGATGGCAAGTTGCTCTTTTATGTGATTTGAACTTTCCATACGGGGGACATTTTGCTTAAAATTAATCCAAAACTTGAATGTTTTAAGGGACGGAGGAGAGCTTTGTCCCCCCCTGATATTTGGGTTTTCAGCAACGTTTTGAATACCCTACCGGCTACCGGAAATTTCCGGTAAAACCGGGTTTCGGGTAAGGATCCGGTAGGAAAAGATTCTAAAAACCCGTTGGTCAAGAACCGGAGAAAACCGGTCAAAATCCGGAAAAACCGGAAAATATAATGTATGAAAGTGACGGTTTTATTGGCTAAGGAGCTTCTGCTCACAAAAAATCGGAGGTTGGTTTTTTTTATTGGTCATTCCAAGACACTTGTAGTTTCAAGGTTAGCTATAGGCCTATAGCTATGTAGTTCCTAGCTACTAATAGGCTATAGTTCCAAACCTTTTCAACTACCAAGAACCTAAATTATAGAGCCACGTGATTTCTTGTACTGGACTAATGTACTAATTGCTCCTTGTACTAACCGGTAGTAACCGGTACAAAACCGATAAAACCGGAAAAACCGGCTACCGCTGTCAACACCGGTTTGATGGCCGGTAGGAAATTAAAAACATTGGTTTTCAGTGGCCTAGTGCGTCCGCCCCTGTCCTCTTTGATTCGATTCATATATATTTCATTAAGGCATAATTTTTTGTATGCCCTCCAACTCTTTCCTATTTATTTATTTCTCCCTGTACTCTTCTGTATCTCTTATTTGCCACTGAACTCTTATAAATAGTTTCTTATTTACCCTTCAACTTAACCATAGAGAGTTAACTATAGTTATTTTATAAAAAAGCCTGAATATTAATTCTGAATTAACCAGGAGGACAGAAATACCCCTGACTAGTTCTTTTTATTTTCCCTCCTTTTTTCCCTGACCATTTACCGTGCTCTAGCCCAAGATTTCGAAATTCTTTTTTTTTTCCTGAATTGCGACATATTCGACGGGAGCAAAACATAATCTTATATAATCAACATCTTGGTCATTTTCGAAATCCATACAAATCAAGATTTCTAAAACAAAATATGATGTTATATAACCAACATCTTTCGACAAACATTGTATATGAAATCCAACAACTCATTAAGCATGACATTACATGTCCAAAATTACTAGAAAAATAGAAAACAAAATAAGCTAAATATTATCATCCATGAGAATCTGGAAGAAGCTTGTCGTGCATGTCCATTTTTTTGCTCTACTTTTCTTTTTGACCCTGTATATGACAGAAGCAAATTTGCTAAATTAGAGCATGATATTCACTAATAAATATTAAAAAGAAAATAGAGAGAAACATAATAACCGACCTTACTCCTTCTTGCACATTATGAGTGTCTTCACTGTGATGGACGGGTACATCATTTTTACAAGTATTTCTATGATGCCCTGAAAATCCACATCGGGAACATTTGTTTGATTTCTTCTTTTTTTGTTCATCTAATGGTTTAATTCTGCTCTTTCTAGGTCTTCCTGGTGGTCTTTTAATGAGTGGTGGGAGCATTTTATAACCTAGGTCACAATTCTTCCACTCATGGTTACTAGGCATTGCAGCAATTTCTCCAGCATATGTTTCTTTAAATTTGGTTACTGTAAAGTAAGGATCCACATATTGTTCCCATCTTACATTTCGAATCGAACCAATAAATGCAGCCCCATGAATGCAAGGAATTCCCTTTATTTGCCATTCTCGACAAGTACACGTCTTCTCTGCCAAATTAATTGCCCATCGCTTTCCATTATGTTCTACCTCTGCAGTAGTGTCTGTACATCTGAGCACATCGTAACCTTTCAAACTCTGAAAGGAAAAAACAACTTAGATGATGAATAAAATGGCATAAAGAGTAAACCAGTTTGAATAAATTACATTTTCAAATAGATTAGAACAAATATATTTACCCGAGAAATATTGTTAATGTATTCATCAACTCTAGGAACTAAAGGCCTTTTCCATGTTCTTGAAATTCTTCTTCTTTCATGCATCCTCACCATAATTTTCTTTCGAATTGAGTCGAGCAAATTCAAAACTGGTTTGTGCCTTTCTTCACATACCCACGAGTTGAAGGTTTCGGAAATATTATTGGTGATATAGTCACATTTCGCTGTTGCTCCAAACTGGCTTCTACTCCATAGCTTGCTGTGCTCGACACTTAGGTATTGTATTGCTGCTGGACATATCTTTTCCATTTCAGCAATTATCTTTTCATACTTTGTTGGAGAGTATGTTCGAGCAGCAGCCCAAAGACCAAATTTAAAAAGATCACCAGAAAAGTGTCTCTTGAAATTGCTATATAGATGTATCATACACTCCCTATGTTCAGCTAATGGATACACTTGAGAGACAGCTTTTATTAAACCTTTTTGCATGTCAGATGAAATAACCAGTCCATCTGGCATTCCTATTGCTTGTTGTAACTTTCTTAGGAACCATTCCCAAGATTCTTCACTTTCATTTTCTAGAACCGCAAAAGCTACCGGAAACATCCAACTGTTACCATCAACTGCAGTGGCAGTAGCAAGACAACCCTTCCACTTTCCTTTCAAATGACATGCATCAAGACCTATATAAGGCCTGCAACCCATCAGAAATCCATTTGTACAAGCACTTAAAGCAATAAAAAAACGTTGGAAGTGCTGGTTGCTACTTCCTTCTTCATTACTCTTTTTTTTCTTTGTCTTGGTTGCTGGTTCTGTTTTAAAGTCCATAATACTACCTGGATTTCTTGTCAGAATTTCCTCCTTGAATGCTCCAACTTGTAGAAATGAGTCATCCCATTTACCATATACCTCTTGCATTGCTAGCTCCTTTCCTTGCCAAACCCTATGATACGGTATGTCCAGGCCGAACTTCCTATGAAGTTTCTGTTGCAATTTCTTTGTCGAGATATCTCCCTCATTTCTTACATCATCAACAATTCTATCAGCTATCCAACCTTTGGTAGCATGCTTGTTTCCACTCTTATTAACTCCACTACAGGAATGCTTAGTTTGAAAAGTCTTCACTTCGAATGTAATGCCATCTTCAGTAATTGATGCGTGAATCCTCCAACTACAATCTCTCTGTGCACAACATGCCGTGACTCGTGTAGGATCACTCTTCTCTAAGGCATATGAAAAATCTTTTGTAATTGCAAAGTGGCTTAGGGCTCTTCTAAATGCTATGGCATGTGGGAATCGTGCACCAATTTCTATAACAGGCTGCTCTTTGTCATATGAGTAAAATTCTTCAACTAATTCAGCACCGGTGTTACCATCATCATCACAATTCTGAATGTCAATTTCTTCATCTTCACTATGCAAGCTATGGTAGCTTTCTTCACTGTGACAGTAATCTGACCCTTCTTCATAATCTGCAAATTTATCTTCTTCAGTGCCCTCAATTTGCAATATATTCTCCTCAACAAAATTCATGCCAGCACTTCCCTGTATCTCCTTATCCATCACAGTCATGTAAATCATAACTTCCTTCTCATTCTCATACATGGTAAGCATCATTTGAAAACTGTTGTCATCTTCGAGCTTGATGAATGACTGCAAATCGATGGTCTTGTCCAGAAAACAAAGCGAGACTGCTTCACCTTCTCGTAAAGGTCGTGTTGTGCTCAGCTCTTCAAGAAACTCATTGAAAGTCATGCCTGTTGAGTCCAAACTCAAGGTTTTCACTTTTCCAAAACAATATTTCTGTCGGTTCCCTTTTTTTATTGGCTTAAAAAAACCATCATACTTCACTTTCAACTTGAGGACACATGAAGATGCATTCAATCTGTTTTGAAAAATTAGCACAATGATAAGTCATCTATAAATCACATAATCCAAATGAGAGTTGTTTATATTTATTAAAGTAAAGGAATGGCATAAAGTAATAGTCAGTGATTTAAAATACAAATGGTGATGTAATGTAGGAACAACAAATGGTTATGCCCGGGCACAGAGAGTCCAACTTGCAGAAGGAGCTGAACCGTTACATCCCTACTGCTGCTGCCTTTGGCTGAATCTGTATTGGTGCTTTGACTGTGCTTGCTGATTTCATGGGCGCCATTGGTTCTGGCACTGGAATTCTTCTTGCCGTAACCATCATTTACCAATACTTCGAGACTTTTGAAAAGGAGAGAGCTACCGAGCTTGGTTTCTTTGGACTGTAACTTGCTTGAATTTAATTGCTTTTTTTTCATTTTGAACCATAAAAAACAAAGGGACGAGGGTGTCTAACAAGGTGAAATTCTTCTATGATCATTTTTCAAAAAATTTTTACTTTTGTATATTGCAAAAGTCCATTCTTTTATATAAAAATAACGATATGTGGATAATTTGGAATTTGTGCTATAAAGATTGTAGCGAAGTTTATATTTCTAATTTTCAGACGGCTTCAATTTAAGACCATGAAAGTTTAATAAGTATATTATCATTACATGCCCTTTCAATTTTGTATCACGATTATGAGGGAGAGACAAAAAATAAAACAGACCAAGAACACGTGTAGATTAAAGATACAAATTATTACCTTCCATTAGGTTTAACTGTTGTCTTCATCTGCCGTCTTGGTTTCAATTTCTCAGACGGGATGAAATCATTCATGTAAGAGTGCTGTTCAGATTGAATTGTGAAGGCCGAGAAAGGATCAATTTCATTTTCTTCCATAGTAATTAACAGAGAAAGATGAGAAAGGGTTTAGAGAGAGATGGAGCGTGTTTAGGAAATAGGAGGAAGGTGAAAGGACTAAAATCAGATACGAGAAAGGAGAGAGATTAAGGGGCAGAAATGTTTTAGCGGGAAACTTTTTAGGAAAAAAAGGAGGGAAAATAAAAAGAACTAGTCAGGGGTATTTCTGTCCTCCTGGTTAATTCAGAATTAATATTCAAGTTTTTTTATAAAATAACTATAGTTAACTCTCTATGGTTAAGTTGAAGGGTAAATAAGAAACTATTTATAAGAGTTCAGTGGCAAATAAGAGATACAGAAGAGTACAGGGAGAAATAAATAAATAGGAAAGAGTTGGAGGGCATACAAAAAATTATGCCTTTCATTAAATCAAAACTATGTAACTAACTGAATTACTGGTCACATAGAAATCTTTGTTAATTAATGAAATTTTCGCAACTCGCGAAATTCGATTGTCTATAACATTGATTGATTAGCTAGTAACCTAGTAATAATTACGGATTAAATTGTATGATGCAATCACTGAAAATGAGATTTGAAACCTTCGAGCAATTCAATCTATTTACATCCTTTGTTATGGGAATATATTTGGTGTTCGGGAAGTATTATATAGTACTCGTCCTGTACCTACTTACTTTAGTTATCAATTGTTATTTTTTTTTCAGTTTTTTTTTTTTTAAGATAATCTATATTCTGTGGATTGTTCCCACATCCAAATCAAGACAACTAATTTCAAAAAAAAAATACAACATATTTATTTACAACCTACCATCTTAAAAGATTATTTTAATTTCATACAATTTTCGAGCATAGACATAAGGATAGACTCTAAAATATCCAACCATCTTTAATTGGTACTGCACTTGGACTTGACAACTTCCGCAACCTATATAAATGTTTCAAGCTTAAAATTACTAAAGGATTATTCATTGATAAAATGACTAAAAACATTATACGACCTAATTTTCTCATCCATATGTAGGTTGCAAATGACTACCAGATACCATGCGATCGTTAAAATGCATAATTGTTTTCTTGAGGGAGAGGAGAAGGTTCAGCAAATGATAATTATAATAGTTCATATTTATTAAGGTAGCCAATTGGATGCTGTCATAAGAATGAGACACAGCCTCCAATATATCCATATCATTTAAACATACGCCTTTCTAAGTTGAAAATGATAGGCGTTACTATTTAAGTGTTTATTCCGGACAATTAGATTGATCCTGACAATATTCCACGGAAATAAATTCCACCTGCAAAAAAAAATAAAAAGGATACACAATTATATATAGAGTGCGTGATAATTCCTCGGAAAAAATGATAATTTCAAGCAATGTGAAGTCAAGGAAAAAAAATTAATATATTAATGAAATTCAAACTTGATTAAAACTCAACTAAATTTAAAAAATAATATTTAAATGTGTGTAAATAATTGTTTTTTGTTTCATCTTAGACTTCTCGGCTATTGATGTGTCTTCATGTTGTCCCTAAATACTAAAGCGTTGTTATTTTCTTAGATTACTTTGCTCAATGTGCCTATGCACACGAATTATTTGTTTGAATTATATGAAAACTTATCGTTAAAAAATAATATATGGATCAAATAAATGTGTTTTTAGCATTGTAAACTAAAATACTATTTGTATGAAATTTAAGAACGAATATAAATTAATTGGCTTCATAACGTCTCACTACCTTCGTCTCCGATATTAATTCTATTTGTGTTAGATGTGAACTCTATAAATGAATTAGAAACAAACGAACTCCACAGGAAAAATCATTTCTCTACTGGTTTGATTATTATTATTATTATTATTATTATTATTATTATTATTATTACTATTATTGTTATTTGCCTTTTTTTTTTCCATAGACAAGATTAGGTTGTGTACAATCTGTCTCAGTACTACCCGACGGAGGAAACATTTAAAATAAATTCAGAATCCATTAAGAATACATAGAGAACTTATCATCTTGATTTTAATGTATATCAACTGACTAAGAAAGGTTAACAAGGGAAACAATAATGCCAGCTGTTGCCCGTTGCATTCTTTTCCATTTTTGTCAGTTATCATTGTTGTATGATGAACTCTTCCAGCTCCAGTTTAATTACAAAATTCAAGGGGTCCCTACTAGTCCTAATTCCTAAGGGCTCGTTTGGATTGGGATGGAATAGCCAATTTCTAGGAATTGGCAATTCTATTCCTAAATTTTTCGTCCAAACGGTTTTGAAATAGTCAATTCCATTCCTAACACAATTTTCAATAACACTCTTCCCAACAACACTTTTCTCTCTACTTTTTCACACTTCCCAACGCTATTCCTAAACTCACCATCCAAACAACATTTCTAATTCCCGGAATAGACAATTCCTCCACTCTTCCCACTCTTCTCATTCTTCCTACTCTTCCCACTCTTCCCACTATTCCCAACCCATCCAAACGAGCCCTAAATAGTTTTATCTAAAACTCTGCCCTACTTTTGAGTTAACAAATATTCAGCAAACTTAATTATGTCGATTTGAATATTGTTTGTACTTTAGATTCTAAATTTTAGAGCTTTGGGAGGTTGGTCTTTTGTACTCCCTCAATTATTCGTATTGCAAAAATTGTCCATTGTATTAAGTGCTATAAGATACAACTTAGGAGTCTAATTTATTAATGTACTAAGGTTAATTATTTTGACTTTATTAAACTTAAATTATATATTTTCTAACCAAACAGTCCAGGCCTAAAAGATACATATACTAAAGTATATACAAATTTATTTTTTTTATATATGTCGACTACATATAAATCATGTATATATGATAACTAGGACGATTTTTTTTTTTTTTATGCTTTAGAACTAGCTATAAGCCTGTATAAATGAAGACTAAGTGAGAAATTTTGGTATTTCATTGAAATGTGACGACACAACAAGTTTTTATCTATTGATTACATAATATAATTACAATTAAATGTTTTGCCTTTTTCCCCGCTAGACAAGTTTATGTCTTGTATACCCGAGAAGAAAACCTTTAAAATAAATTCAGACGCCATTCATCTTTAATTTAATGTACATCAACTGTCGGCTGTTGCATTTTATCCATACATGGTAGTTATCAAGACTCAAGACGTCGTATGATGAACTTTTCCAGCTCTGCTTTGTATTTACAAAACGATAGGGGCCCTACTAGTTCTAACACCTGAATGTTTTTATTTTATTTATTTTAATCTAATATTCTACCTACTTTAAGTTAACTTATACTCACCAAAATTGCAAATTAATTGTATTTGTTTGAAATTTGTCTGTGCTTTGGATTTTATTAAAGAATGAATTATCGATTAACTTGAGTGTTTTCAGGCACAAAATAAAAAATTTAAATTAACGTAAGAATTTTTAAGTGAATTATTAATAATTTACATTATATAACGGTGGATCCTGATCACATTTCAATGTAATATACATATCAAAAAATTTTATACAAAATTCACATTTTTCTGTTGATCAACCAAGAGTCATTGTAAGTTATTAGCATAACTTTTTTATGTGTTATAGAAGTATAAATTATGTACAAAATAAAGGACAAGATATGAACTATAGATGCAATATATTAGTATGATTTTGAATTGTCCGAATTGTGAAACTTATGTAAAATTAACAGATTACATAAAAGCATGAGATATATAGAAAATTAAATTTGTATATGCAATTTGATGTACTAAAATTTGTACTAAAATTGGATGACGAATTCAATTTGCTACTTTAATATAGTAAGAGCACTTCATTATATAAATAGAATGATACAAAATGGCATGTCTAAAAGAACTTGAAAAATGATGTTCATAACGTCAATCGAACCAACCAAACTCCGTATTATAATTAATTAAGATTACTAATTTATATTGTGTAAGTTGAATCCTGTACGAATACATCACCACAAGTTTCCCAAGTAATATACTTATATTACGAGCCTGAATTAATTTTAGATTACATAGAGGCCTCAGACAGACCTCACGAAACCTCACCCGAAAGCGACTTCTGACCGAGCTACATAAAATGTTGATATTGTCCAAGGGTTATATTGCAAAATACATGTTAAGTAAACTTCAATACTCCCCTTGCTCCGCACACAAAACCCACAAAATACACGCACGACATTGCCTTTTCGGGGTCGCTTTCTCTCTCTACTATAACTACCTCAAATTCGAACCAAATTCTACCAAACGCTCTCTCTCTATAGATGGAAGCAAAATACCTTCTCTGGTCGGTAATATGTAAAGGCAAACATATTGTTTCCTAGTCACCTTCGATCTTTGTGGGTTTTTCTTTCCCTTCTCTTTCCATCTCTTCGTTTAGAAGCTACTCGCGATAAGTTTTGGTACCTCTCTCTTACTTGTGAGGTCTTGTATTTGGTGACCAAGAGAGGTAATGGGTGAAGCGGTTAGAGCCAATTGTACAATGGAGAATGTCTGTGGTGCTCTTCTTAGAGAACTTGAGGTTTCTCTCTCTCTTTCTCTTCATTTTCCTTTTTTTTTTTTTGTTAAATGGATAGTCCGGTTTGCCGTCTTTGCCAACCGTTGTAAACATATTTCTCGTTGTAAAACTTTTGTTTAAAATATTGGTTTGTATGAATGAATAAAATTTTCTTACTCCATAAACCAAATAGCATGTCCTTTTTTATGAAGGTCATATATGATGTGTTGTAAAATCATTTTGATTTCCTTAACATTTATATTTGTAATTATTGGGCAATTTTTGTTTTAGAAAATAGAAACAGATCTGAATGAATTCAAAGCGATATGGAAAATTGATATATGAGTGTTAACTGTTAAATAGTTTTTTTTATGACGTACTTTATCAAAAGATTAGCAGTTGGCTGTGTAATACAAATTGTTGCCAACTTCTACCGTACATCTGTCTTTTGTTGTAAACTCTATTTGATATATTTGGTATTATCCAAACTAGGGAAATTATAATTCAGATATATTCTCCATCATTTAAATGTGATGTGTAAACATTAAAAATTTAATAGTTATTCCTTCAAAATGATTGAAAATTTCCAAGTTGGGTCAAAATTAACATAAACCGTATTATAATCATGAATAAACATCTACATCTTCAATTTTTTTAGACAATTTCAGTGACTGTAAAGTTAGGAGTGCACTAAACTTTTTAATATAAAAAAAAATGTAGTTGCACTTATCTTTTTCTGGGTGTGGAGATAAGATTAAGAACTAAAATTCCTTTGTTTGTGTAGAGTACAATGCAATTTCCTACTTACTAGTTGAGTCGAGAATCATTTTAGGAAAAACCTGTCCAGGAAATTGGAAATTCGGAGTTCAAGCATTTAAACAATATTATTTCATCTTTATGGTTTCTATATATTTCGTTATTTGCATCTATGTCATTACCAAGAGTTCAGAACAATAGGCAAAGTTTCCTTTAAAATTGCAGTAGCTAACGTATCCTATAATTTTATTTTATTTTTCAAAACACTTGACAGTGACAGTCAATATAGTCTCTAATAAAATAGTACGCGACTCGAGTTATTGAATGAAGAAGGCTCCCATTCAATCAAATATCCTAACGAATTCTTCTTTTTTTTTTCCCTTTTGTATGTTTTGAATTTAGCAAATATGGAAAGAGATAGGAGAAAAAGAGGAAGAGAAAGACAGGATGCTGATGGAGATGGAAATGGAATGCATGAAAGTCTATAGAAAAAGAGTTGATGAATCGAGCAAAGAGCGTGCCCGCCTTCACCAATTACTAGCTTCTGGCGAGGCCGAGCTTTCTACATTGGTATCCTGCCTAGGCGAAAATGATATTCCACTTAAGGTAAATAGCTTCACTCGCTCTGCTCGAGCTTTTTTCAGAACAGCTGTGTTTATCAGACAGAGGAACTTAGGACCAAAATTCTAAATATTTTATAGAGGAGCTTTAAGTGTAAAGACACAAAAGGTAGTTTTTGGTTTTGCATGATTCACTATTTCTCTTTTTCTTTCTTTCTTTCTCGCTCCAACAAATTCTTACTATTGTCATGTCTTCTAGGCGAATAAAAATCTTCTCTTGTAGGCATCTCGATACTAAGTTAGAAAAGAACACTTGGAAAATATTGTTCTTACACGATTGAAAAAGTTGTCTTATCGAACATCTTTCTTTTTGTAGGTGAACAAAAATGAGACTTCTTTGAGGGCGAAAGTTTCAAATATCAACATTCTGTTGGAGAAACTAAGAGTCAAAAAGGAGGAGAGAACAAGGAAGTTTACTGATATAAGATCACAAATCGAGAAAATAAGAGCAGAAATTTCAGGGAATGGCCAGTCTGACGAATTGGTCGAGAAAGAAGAGCATGATCTTTCTTTGAGAAGGCTTGAGGAGTATCAAGCGCAGCTACAATACCTACAACGGGAAAAGGTTTTTCAAACTATACCTTCGCTGATCAGAAAAAAACCTTTATTTGCAGTTTGTCTGATATATACAATATAAGTCAAGTGGTGTAATTCTTTTGGAAGTTACTAGTGAATGTTTATTAACCTCTTGCAGTTAATACAAAATATAACTTGGTGGTAATAAGACATGGAAAAAATTTACATTCCCCATAACCTAAAGAGCACTGCACCGCCAGTACCATGCATCAGCATTTAGTAATTCCATAAATGATCTTTCTCTGCAATTGTATTTTAGTTTTGACCCTTTGTTTATATATCTATATGCAGTCAGAGAGGCTGAAAAAAGTTCTTCAATATGTGGATGAAATACACGCTTTATGCAGTGTTTTGGGATATGACTTTGCCGAAGTTGTTGATGGGGCCCATCCTGGCTTATATGTACAGAATCCAGAGAAATCTACCAATATAAGTGACAAGACCCTAGATGGCCTCTCCTCAGCAGTACAAAATTTGAGGGCAGAGAAGAAGACCAGGCTCCAGAAGGTAATTTACCATTATAGGCCTGAAATTAGTTTGCTGGTCAGTGTTGCTGGCATCTTTTACCAGTGAATTAAGTGTGTACTACATTAACAGTAATTTAACAGGAAATTTCTTTGTGTTAACACAAAGGCTGATAATCTAAAAATTACGCTCATAAGGCTGATACAGAATTTTATGCTCCTATTTGGTTATTACAAAAGCAAACTACAAACTGGAGATTTCACAATAGATAGTTTAGCATAGTCTGACATCTAGATCGTATTGGGAAGCTTGGATTCCATTATTTGGAATCTCAAAATTTGACATTTGGAACACTGCACGCTTAGTACTTTAAAAACAATCAGGACCTGCCACAGTCCATTGATATATGCCAAAAGTTCATTTTTTATCTGTTACAGTAGTTTGATATGCAGTTTTTCTTTAGTTGAGGATAACAGTGGAAAACCTAGTCAAGCTGTGGGATCTGATGGAGACGTCAGAAAAAGAGAGGGCCCAGTTTACAAAAGCTGCAAGTGTCTTGGGTTCATTGGATGAAGAGATTGTTTTGCCTGGCTTGCTGTCACTAGAAACTCTTAAAAAGGTTTATTCTTGTTTCTTTTAGTTAGCCATGGTTGTCAGGATAGTTTTGTCACTCTTGACAGCCAATTTACTTCCGGCTGGAATGGTAACTCGTGTGTATACTACAGAAAAAGAGATGGCAACTTTAATTTTTTTTTTTTCTGCTTTTTGTTGCACATGGGTATACCAGTTGAATTTATGCTAGATTAAGGCTTATTTTTCTAGCTTGATAAAATATTACAAATTTGGGAACATCTAACTGACCGCAATTGTTACTATTAGTTGACCAGAAAATGCAAGCCAAAATTATAATCATGGATTCACACCCCTTCTGACGTCCTTAATTGGAATATTATTATATATATATGTTAGGGCCTTTTTGCTTGTTGGAACCAACATTTGTACCATATTTTAGCAGAAGTCTAACATTTCCCAAATTTGTGATTTACAGCTACCAGGTTTGCGTTGTTTACATTTCAAATATAAACCGGTCATTACGATTATTGTTAAGCAGAGAAGACCACTTAATTTTTTAAAATAATAAATCAAATGTATTGCTGTGAATTATGTACTGACTCTAAAATTAGAACTCAACTACAAAATTTGCTTAGCTTCATTAATGTCAATTAAAACTTGGTAAAGTATTAGGAGGGTGTTCGAGCAATTAGTATAGGAGGGAGTTCCAGAGTTGAGTGGTTGCCACAGTAAGAGCTCTGTAGAGATTACTGAGGGGCTGGGGCTGTCGCACCCTAAATATTTTATTCAGTATTTGAGGACTGAAACTAGTTATATTTTGAAATGTTGGAATACTTATCTATAGTTAAGCTACAAAACTACCAGCCTGGCTCCCTAGAAGCTCATTTGCTAGGATCGAGGGTGGTTTGAAGAATATTTTGCAGCCCTCCATCTATATTAGCCCAATCCCCCACTGGGAGTTGCTCTATCTCAAAATACACCAAGTTGTTACATTAAAACTTTTGGGAATTGTTAAAATGACTTCAGTTTGCACTTTATTTTGCTCATGAAGAGAACGAACCTTTTTTTAGGCTGAAGCTGAGGTTGATAGGCTAAAAAAGGTGAAAGCTAGCCGCATGAAAGAAATAGTGTTAAAGAGAAGGTTAGAGTTGGAAGAGATTTGTAGAAGTGCATATATTGATCCTGATATTAGCACCGCACCAGACAAGGTTATTGCTTTAATAGATTCAGGTACAGTCATTCTTTTCTTTAGGGTAATTGGTAATTTACTCTCAAATGAGATATCAAACATGCTCTAATTAGTTGGAGGATCCAATTGCAAAATCGCATGTACTATTATGTAATTATTTATGTTTTGGAAAAATATAATATAGGCCTAGTGGACCCATCAGAGCTTGTAGAAAACATAGAGGAGCAGATAGAAAAAGCAAAAGAGGAATGCCAATCAAGAAAAGAAATAACGGACCGGATCATAAAATGGGTCGCAGCATCTGACGAAGAAAACTGGCTTGAAGAGTATAGTCAGGTAGAGATGCACATTTTGTTTCATACCGCATCAATGAGATCTGGTACCAATAGGTACAAGTCATTCCTGTGCATGAATTAGTCAGAGCTCATAATAATTGTCCTGCAGGCCTATTGCCTATATAACTATATAATATATTGATGTTCAAAAAATTAATCTACCACTAATAGCACTGCAAACCGAAACTTAACTTCTTTTAATTGGTTTAGGGACTTGAAGGACCGGTTGGCTCATAACTAAAGCTTATTACTATGATTTGATTTGGTATTGCTTAAACTTTTTTTAAATAATCAGGACCAAAATAGGTACAGTTCTGGAAGAGGGGCACATCTGAACCTAAAACGAGCAGAAAAGGCAAGGATGCTGGTTGCCAAAATTCCAGGTACCTTCATGCAAGTTTCTGGTTTTTCAATAAATCAAGATTTAGCATATAATGATTAACTAAGTTTCTCTTAATTTTGCCAGCAATTGTAGATAACTTAATTAAAAAAACCCTTGCATGGGAGCAGGAAAGAAACAAGTCATTTATCTATGATGGGGTGAGGTTATGTCTATGTTTCATTTCATAGCTTCTGATTACTTGCTAGTAATAATATACTAAATCTTTATTTTCCTAGTAACTTGATAAATATCCATAAATTTTGGATTTAGGTGCGTTTGGTTACTTTGTTGGAAGAGTACAAGCTTGGAAGATTACAGAAGGAAGAAGAAAAAAGAAGACACCGGGTACTAATCAAAAGAATCAATTCATACCATATTAAATTACTTCTATGATTCTATAACACAAGCATTTGGGCAAATGAGAAATTAAAAATTAGATTATCACATTATGTTTCTGCAGCCTTCTGTTAAGACCAGACTTAAGCCATTCATAGAAATGCATCTCTTAGCATTTTTTTCTCCTATAGGTTCTTCCCATACCTATAGTTGACAAGAATACAAAGAAAATTTCATGTCAATCTAAACAAATAATTATGAAGTTCCTCAAACTCCAATCTAAGCATGGATATGCTACTTCTGCAACAGGACCAAAAGAAACTACAAAACCTACTTACAGATAGAGACCTTCTCTACAATCCTAAACCAAGCAACAGAAGAGCCACCAACTTGAGAAAAACAATTGGGTATGGCCCTAACCTTAATGGATCTGGGTTCATGACTCCATCCTTTTCTAGTCGGGCCTCCACTGCAGCTGATTCCACTCCTGAGCTCCTGACACCACGATCCTACTCGGGTCATTCCCACATGTATTTCTCAGGACGGTCCCGCCACCTTTCAGCAAGGCAACTAAATTTATCCAGCGGTTCAACTCAAGCTGATAGCATGTCTACATTCACATCAGTCAGTGGATCTGAACTGGGATCACCACTACGCTACTAAGCTCATTAACAAAGAATTATATGTGATTTCAATTAGACAGGTGAGTACTGTAAGCACCATGGATTACAATCCCTCATATACCAGTTGCCATAACATGTAATCATAAATGTACCAATACAACAGCTGTACTTGGCATGGTATATCTTTGGTTCGCTACTATTGTAAACAAAAAGAAAAGATTCAGATTTAATTCTTTCTTTCAATTCTTTAGGAAGTACAGTGTTGCAAATTTCATGTCTGCTTTTAAAGTTTGTAATAGCTGAAACAATAGATGTAGATAGATATAAAAGCCTTTGTCTCATAAATCTTTTAAATTCAAACATTTTCTAATCAGAAAAAAATCCAAATCCAATGCATGGCACTACTGTTAGATAAGTAAAGCTACCAAATCTACAAATTTAGGAGAACTAAATTTTCACTCTTAGAATAAACTTTCTTTGTACAAAACCCACAGTATACATAAATATTTCTTAGATAATTAGAACTTCGCAACACAACAATTCGACAATACCACGCTTGTCTAATTCTACAAAAGACAGTGAAATCTAGAAAGAACAGGTACATTTAGAGAGAGAAAGAAACAAGCAGCGTCAATATTCTTGAAGCTTTCCCTAAAGAAAATCTCTAGCCTTCCAACAAACAACAAATGCGTCCCTGAAAATAAATAAAAAAAAAAAACACAATCAAGTTCAATTTGTCTCCTAGATATTATATATTACAGTTTTCTTGTTCACAACTCAGGTTGATTTATGCCAAAATGTAAAAATTGCAGTAGTAACAGTATGATATAGTGTGACAACTTATTTATCTATTGTTCAATGTATTTGAAATTCAGAGCTCCTTTTGTACATGAAACAACCAACTTGTGTTAAAGCAGAGCTTTCTATAATTCCTTGATAGATGTCAAAGGGCATTCTAGCTAGATAGATTAGAAGTTTTTTAAGTTATTATAATATGGATACCATTACCAAATAATTATCAATTGCATGCGACAAACCATTCTTGCTAGTATTCACCACCTTAAGGTTTTTACATTAATTACTATCAGTAAAATCCTTAAGAAGTGTCCAACCTAAAACCTAGATTTAAGAGCTTTAGCTGGTGTCAAGAAATCGCAAGAGTGAAAGGAAACAGCTAAGGGAAAAGTTGTAACAGCAAGAAAGCCATTAGTCCCGGACAATATGGAAAGGCCAGAAATGAAACCCAACCAAGTTAAGGGGCAAAAGAGAGAGAGAAACAACAAGATGGAGTGAAACCCGCCTTCTATTCTAACTTGTCTCTACATATAAAAAAGAAACCTTACATTATAAAGTTTATGTAGTAGAACATGCAACAGTCACAATGTCATAACTCTGTTAATTTCCTACGCAGTGCCCAACTGAGGAAGTATTGTATTGTTCTCTTGGTCAACCCATAACTTCAAGCCAAACATAATTCTTTATTTAGATCAGTAGCAGGAAATCAAAAAGGTAAAATGCAGTGAAAAAAGAAAAAAATAACTAAAGAAGCATAAACCAGAATAAACGAAAGAAGTTTGAAGGAAACTGATGCTTCAAAAAAATGGATAGATGCCCCATCTATGTTGCAGGCTTTTGCAGTTCTCAATACCAGTTTTATAGTTAGGCTTCACATACTGTTAAAATAGTAAAATTCAGTTTGCCACTCACAAATCAAGAACAATTTCATGAAACATCATTTCAAAGCTTAAACTGTCAAGACTAGCATTACACACAGTTAAGACTTAAACTGTTATTTTTAATAAGTTCATTGTTTCATTACACTATAACAATTATCCACTATTTCACTATAAGTTGTGCTGCTATAACTGCCAGCCCTTCACTCCTAACACCATATCTATTTGACTCTATAGAAATAAGAAATGAGAGGAAAGGACTCCAATCATGAACTTCACAACCAGGAAGTTCATAGATGTCAACCATCATACACAACATAGCACAGCATCCGAGAAATCAAGGTTCGCATCCGACTTATTGATAAAAGGCATTTCGTGGTATGTTCAAATATCTTGTTGCATTAACTTTACAATAAAAAAAAATGTGTACTGTAAACCACCAAAACAAATACATAATTGTAGGACCTGAATGCCTTCCCTTTAAACTTCCAAAATTAGTAACAAATGCACCTCATAACACACCACTAAATCAAAATTCGTCACTACAACATGCGAATGTCAAAATAAAAAGATACCTTTTTTTTTCCATCCTCCTTCACAAATCAAACCCTTTAAGATAATTAGGATCCTTCCTAGCTCTCTCCTGAAACTTCCGAAACCACCGATCGAGAATATCAGCGGGTACAACAATATTCCCACCTCCATCAGCGCCACAAAACGACGTCATGTAATTAAACAAGCTCTCTCCGACTTTAAGCGCCATCCTCTCTCCTCTCCTCCCTTCTCCTTCATCCTTGATGGGAGGCAAAATCGTCAAATCCTCAACACACACCCCGATCTTGGCACCTAAATTAGATTTCTCTGTCTCGCTGTCTGTGGGCCAGGGGAGAGTGAGGACAGCGGAGGGTCGGTCTGGAGTGAGGGCCCCACAGAAGAGGAAAGAGGGAGTGTGGGTTGGGGAGGGTTGGAAGTAGAGAGAGAGGGCTTGGTTTGGAGGAAGAGAGGTGGGGGAGAGGAGAAAGATGCAGACTTGGTGGAGAGGAGGGGATGGGAAGGGAGAGAGGTCGAGGATCCAGTGAGTGGGGTCGATTTGAGTGAGGGATGAGGGATCCATTGGATAGGTTCGCTCTGGGAAGAGAAGGCCAAACATTTTGGCTGGGATGATGAGAATTGAACTGAGAGTGAGGGAGTTTGAGATGCTGGAAGGGGAAGAGGTGGGGAGAGAGAGAGTAGGGGTTTAGGAAGGGAAGAGGAGGGAAATTCTAGAAGGTTTCGGGTCTCCGAGAAGAAAATTCTAGAAGATGCCTGAAGAATAGAGAAACGGTCTGAGAGCAAGCGGCCGGAGAGACAAAAACAAAATGGACTGCCTTTGTTATACAAATATCTTGTACTTCGGCCTGGTGTTTATTTTACTTTCCGTTGTTATCAAAATTATAAATAAAGATGCGTGGGTGTCGGGATCATTTTAGTTAAATGTGGTTCGACACTTTAAGTATTGTGAAATTATAATTTTTTCAATTTTTTTAACGTGATATTTTATAACTATTTGTGTGTAGTGTATTATTGCTCATAAAACTGACTCGCTTCACCGTCTTTCAATAATTTGATAACGCATTGTTTCGTTTCTCATTTTTGTGACCTCTTTCTATTTTCATTTTCATCATGCATCTTTCTTTTGTGTTGCAAGCATAACAATCTATTTATAATCACCCATTTTTAAATAATAACATTTTAATTAATATTAATATGTCAAATTTTGAGCGGAGCTCGATTGGTGATGAATATATTAAATAATAATTTATTTATTTATATTAAATCCCTAAGTTTATGTGCGGTTACTAAAAAATTAGTTTTAACTTTTGATTTTTCTCTTTGGTGGTGTTTTTTTGTAGTATCTAATGTCGTTTTGACTAAATATTGGATATCTGTAATTATCTTGGCCTGGAAAAGGTCCGTTGATTGTAAATTCTTTCTTTTTCTCCATTATGTTATGGAACTTTAATACTTCTCAGGATTTATAGCTGAGCAGATAAATTTTTATTTAGGTATATGGTGATAACCTTCATTCTAACAATTAATTTAATATGTCCATTGTCCAATGAACTTCACAAGAACACATGTATTATAATGTGTTAGAACACATGTTTTATTTATTTTATATTTTCACGTTAAATTACTAATTGAGAATTTATTCTTGAAAATAAACATGTTGCCCAACTGAATTAACTTTCCAATGGAAAATGAAATTGTTCAATTAAATCCATTATTCCCACTACTATCTTACCGTCTTACCGTTTCATTTATAATTAATTGTATATATCAATTAAATTCATTTAACCGTTGGCTTATGATATCTCGAAAATTCATTAACTCTTTGGTTCCTTTTTACGGTTGGTCAATAAAAAATATCGATTAACTCTCATGCCTATTAAATCTGCATTTATATGGGCCAAACGTGATTTCTTGCCCATTATTTCCTCAATTAATGGATTAATAATTCTGATTAGTATTAGCCGTTTGGTTTTAGAGGCTATTTATTATATATATATACATGTTTCATTTTTCAAGAGGGATTAACTCGAAATAAAATATACAATTAGTAGAGATAAAACTTTATCTTAATATTCCAATACCAATTATCCATTTGTTTTGATATTCCTCATAATAATACTTCAATATGTTTTGAAATATTTTTTTTATTGTGGAGGCTCTCATCAGTCACTTCTTCGATCGTGTCCTAATCTGATATAAGAAGGAGTTTATGTGCGGATCCAGTCAGTCGTAGATGAGAGAAAAAATCGGAGGAAAGAGGTGGGATCACAATAGTTTTAACTTCTCTACCATATGAGGAAAGACGTGGGATCACAGTATAAATTTCTACCATAGATATAGGAGGAAGGCGATACAGTAGAGGTAACAACGCCCTTGATCATAGATGCTGAGTTAAAAAAAAATAATGTTAATCAATTTTCATAATTTATATATTTAGTTCCTTGATATTCCATACACAATTGAAAGCAGTATTTATGATCCTTCAATTATGACTCTTCAGTCCAACAAAATTAATAGTTCTTTTTTTATGTATTCTATCAACTTTAATCTATTACAAAGTCAACATACTATAATAACGAAAAACAATGCATATAATTATTCCTATAAAAAATACAAAATTTTTTTACATTCATCAATACAAATTTAAAATTTATAACATATTTTATATTTATTTATAATTCAAATATCGAGCGAAGCTCGATTAACCCCTCTAGTTGTTATAAAATAAGGTGGAAGAAAGGTACAAAGAACAATGTATCAAGAGTAAACAAGACAATTGTATTTCTATATGAGTTCTTGTTGTTGTTGTATCTTTGTAATTGTTATTATTGATGTTGATATTGATACTCATTTACAATTCTTCTATTTATACGCTACAAATGAAGCCTCTTATAATTAGTAACAGGGAATGAAACTCTTGGGGATTATGTAGATGAACATCCACATTAAATCATCTTGATTTACAACAGTTATCTTGTACTTTTTAATTTTTATCTTTTTTCAATATTCTTTAGGTAGTTTATTAAATTGGCTAGGTACCAGGTTTTTAAGAGTTGGGAGCGATTGTTGTAAGTCTACTGATATACTTTGCTCATGCGTGTTTTTATTTTTTACTGCAGCCTACGGGCATGCAAGCTTTTCAAAAAAAAAAAAAAAAAGAATGGACTGCCTTTCCATCTCTATTCTTACAACAACACCAATAAAAAAAAAAAAAAAAATCCCCCTCTCGATCTAAAATTTATCCATCTCTTGAATCGTTGGTTGATTCAATATATGATTGAATGACGATTTTCAGTTGACTTCTTTTTTTTTTTTTTTTTGATGAACGCCCATGGACTTCAGTTGACTTTTGATATTTCATCTAATAGCGATCAAATGACTTAAAATGAATGCAAAATCGCTGGAAATGCTCAAATGATGCTCAGGATTTGCATTATTTGCACATTATATGCGTATTTACTACGTATAATCCACTCATTTGAATAAATAAGATGAGAAACTTATTCTAGACAATACAAAGAGCTTAAATATAAATTAATGCGATCAAATGACATAAAATGAATGCAAAATGACTCGAAATGCACAAATGATCCTCAGAATTTGCATTATTTGCATATTATAAGAAAATTTACTATGCATAATCGAATTATTCGATAAATAAAAATATAAACATATTCCAGATAAAATGAAGAACTTAAATATAGATTATTGCGAACAAATGACTTAAAGAAAGGCAAAATCTCTTGAAATGCTCAAATGATGCTCATAATTTGCATTATTTGCACATTATACGTGTGTTTCAAATGTAATCCAATTATTTGAATATATGAGATCAGAAACATATTCTAGACAATATAAAGAGCTTAAAATATAAATTACTGCGATCAAATGACATAAAATGAATTTAAAATCGCTTAAAATGCACTAATGATGCTCAGAATTTGCATTATTAGCGCATTAAATAAAAAATTTACTATGTATAATCGAATTATTAGAATAAGAACAGAAATATATTCTAGATAAAATATAGAGCTAAAATATGGATTATCGAGAACAAACTACTTAAAATGAATGCAAAATCTCTTGAAATGCTCAAATGATGCTCAGAATTTGTATTATTTGCACATTATATGTGTATTTACTATGTATAATCCAATTATTTAAATAAATGAGATCGGAAACATATTCTAGACAACATAAGGAGCTTAAATATAAATTATTGAGATCAACTGACATAAAATGAATGCAAAATCACTCGAAATGCTCAAATGATGCTCAGAATTTGCATTATTTGCAGCATATGAATAATCAAATTAATTGATAAAATAAGGACAGAAACATCATCTAGATAAAATAAAGAGCTTAAATATAAAATATTGAGAATAAATGACATAAAATCAGTGCAAAATCTGTGGAAATGCTCATTGAAACTCAGAATTTGCATTATTTGCACATTATATGTGTATTTACTCTGTACAATCCAATTAGTTTAATAAAAAAGATGGTAAATATATTTTAGTCAATATAAAGATATTAAATATTAAGATTATTGCGATCAAAAAACTTAAAATGAATGCAAAATCGCTAGAAATGCTCAAATGATGCTCAGAATTGACATTATTTGAACATTACAAGTGTGTTTACTTTGTATAATACAATTATTTGAATAAATAAATTCAGAAACATACTCTAGATAAAATAAATATCTTAAATAGAGATTATTGCGAACAAATAACTTAAAATGATTGTAAAATCTCTTGAAATACTCAAAAGATGCTCGGGATTTGCATTATTTGCATATTCTATGCGTAGTTACTCTGTATAATCCAATGATTGGAATAACTAAGATGAGAAACACATTCTAGACAATATTTAGAGCTTAAATACAAATTACTGCGACTAAATGACATAAAATGAATTAAAAAACCCTCGAAATGCACAAATTATGCTTATAATTTGCATTATTTTCAAATTATATGCAAATTTACTATGTATAATCGAATTATTCGAATAAATAAGAACAGAAAGATATTCTAGATAAAATAAAGAGCATAAATGTGGATTATTGCGAACCAACGACTAAAAATAAATGCAAAATCTCTTAAAATAAACAAATGATGCTCGGAATTTGTATTATTTGCACATTTTATGTGTATTTACTCTGTATAATCCAATTATTTGAATAAATCAAATCATAAACATATTCCAGACAAGATAAAGAAAAATATAATTTATAGCGATCAAATAACTTAAAATGAATGCAAAATCGCTTGAAATGTACAAATTGGTGCTCATAATTTGCTTTCTTTTCACATTATATGTGTATTTCTATGTATAATCCCATTATTTGAATAAATAAGATCATAAACATATTTTAAACAATATAAAGAGCTCAAATATAAATTATTGCGATCAAATGACATAAAATGAAAGATAAATAGCTCTAAATGCTGAAATGATGCTCAGAATTTGCATTATTTGCGCATTATATGCGTCTTTACTATGTATAACCCAATTTTTGAACAAAATAGAGATTAAATATAGATTATTGCAATCAAAGGACTTAAAATGAATGCAAAATCCCTCGAAATACTCAAATGATGCTCAGAATTTTCATTATTTGCACATTATATGCGTATTTACTATGTATAATCCAATTATTTGAATAAACTAAGATCTGAAACATATTCTAGACAAAATAAGGAGCTTTTAAGGTAGATTATTGCGAACAGATGACTTAAAATGAATGCAAACTTGCTAGAAGCACCAAATGATGCTCAGAATTTGCATTATTTGCACTTCATTAACGTATTTACTATGTATAATCTAATTATTTGAATAAATAAGAACAGAAACATATTCTAGACAAACACATAGAGCTGAAATATAGATTATTGCGATGAAATGACTTGAAACGAATGCAAAATCGATTTAAATGCACAAATCTTGCTCAGAATATTAATTATTTCCACATTATGTCCATAATTACTATATATAATGCAATAATGAATAAGTAAGATAAGAAACAAATCACAGACTATATAAAGTACTTAAATATAGATTACTGTGCTCAGAAGAATGAAAATAAATACAAAATCGCTTGAAATGCTCAAATGATGATCAGAATATGCATTATTTGCACATTTTATGTGTATTTACAATGTATAATTCAATTATTTGATTAAATGAGAAAGAAAGATATTCTAGATAAAATAAAGAGCTTAAATTTAGATTATTACGAACAAATGACTTAAAATGAATGCAAAATCTCTTGAAATGCTCAAATGATGCAGAGAATTTTCATTATTAGAACATTATATGTGTATTTACTATGTATAATCCAATTATTAGAATAAATGAGATCAGAATTATAATCTAGACAAAATAAATAACTTAAATATATATTATTGCGAAAAAATGACTCAAAATAAATGCGAAATCTCTTGAAATGCTCAAATGATGCTCTGAATTTGCATTATTTGCACATTATATGTGTTTACTCTGTATAATCTAATTATTTGAATAAGATCAGAAACATATTCTATACAAAATAAAGAGATGCGATCAAATGACTTAAAATTAATGCAAAATCGCTGGAAATGCTCAACTGATGGTCAGAATTTGCATTATTTGCACATTATATGCTTATTTACTATTTATAATCCGATTATTTGAATAAATAAGATCATACACATATTCTAGTCTATATAAAGAGCTTAAATATTAGATTATTGCGATCAAATAACTTAAAATGAATACAATTGCTAGAAATACACAAATGATGCGCAGAATTTACATTATTTGAACATTACATGTATATTTACTATGTATATTCGAATTATTTTAATAAATAATAACAGAAACATATTCTAGATAAAATGATGAGATTAAAAAAAGATTATTGAGAAAAATGACTTAAAATTTTTGCAAAACCTCATGAAATGCTGAAATGATGCAGAAAATTTGCATTATTTGCACATTATATGTGTATTTACTATGTACAATCCAATTATTTGAATAAATGAGATCCGAAACATGTTGTCGACAATATAAAGAGCTTAATAAAATTATTTCGATCAAATGAAATAAAATGAATGTAAATCGCTCGAAATGCTCTAATGATGCTCATAATTTGCATTATTTTGTACTGATATGTGTTACATAATCCAATTATTTGAATAAATAAGAACATAATTATAATCTAGACAAAATAAAGAGCTTAAATATAGATTATTGCGAAACATGACAAAACATAAATGCAAAATCTTTTGAAATGCTCAAATGAAGCTCAGAATTTGCATTATTTGCATATGATATGTGTATTTAGCCTATATAATCCAATAATATGAATAAAAAGATTAGGAACATATTCTATACAAAATAAAGAGCATAAATATAGATTTCAGCGATCAAATTACTTAAAATGTATACAAAATCGCTGGAAATGCTCAAATGATGCTCAGGATTTGCATTGTTTGCACATTATATGAGTATTTACTACGTATAATCCACTCATTTGAATAAATAAGATGAGAAACTTATTCTAGACAATACATAGAGCTTAAATATAAATTAATGCGATCAAATGACATAAAATGAATGCAAAATCACTCGAAATGCACAAATGATCCTCACAATTTGCATTATTTGCATATTATATGCAAATTTTCTATGCATAATCGAATTATTCGAATAAATGAGAACATAAACATATTCCAGATAAAATAAAGAGCTTACATATAGATTATTGCGAACAAATGACTTAAAAGGAAGAAAAACTCTCTTGAAATGCTCAAATGATGCTCAGAATTTTCATTATTTGCACTTTATACGTGTGTTTAAAATATATAATCCAATTATTTGAATAAATGAGATCAGAAACATATTATAGACAATGTAAAGAGCTTAAAATATAAATTACTGCGATCAAATGACATAAATAAATTTAAAATCTCTTAAAATGTACTAATGATGTTCAGAATTTGCATTATTAGCGCATTAAATGCAAATTTACTATGTATGATCGAATTATTAGAATAAATAAGAACAAAAATATATTCTAGATAAAATATAGCGCTAAAATATAGATTATCGAGAAGAAACTACTTAAAATGAATGCAACATTTCTTGAAATGCTCAAATGATGCTCAGAATTTGTATTATTTGCACATTATATGTGTATTTACTATGTATAATCCAATTATTTAAATAAATGAGATCGGAAACATATTCTAGACAACATAAGGAGCTTAAATATAAATTATTGCGATTAACTGATATAAAATGAATGCAAAATCGCTCGAAATGCTCAAATGATGCTCGGAATTTGCATTATTTGCAGCATATATGCGTATTTACTATGAATAATCAAATTAATTGATAAAATAAGGACAGAAACATCATCTAGATAAAATAAAGAGCTTAAATATAAAATATTGAGAAGAAATGACTTAAAATGAGTGCAAAATCTGTGGAAATGCTCAGATGAAACTCAGAATTTGCATTATTTGCACATTATATGTGTATTTACTCTGTACAATCCAATTAGTTTAATAAAAAATATGGTAAACATATTTTAGTCAATGTAAAGATCTTAAATATTAAGATTATTGCGATCAAAACACTGAAAATGAATGCAAAATCGCTAGAAATGCTCAAATGATGCTCATAATGTCAACATTACAAGTGTATTTACTTTGTATAATACAATTATTTGAATAAATAAATTCAGAAACATACTCTAGACAAAATATATATCTTAAATAGAGATTATTGCGAACAAATAACTTAAAATGATTGTAAAATCTCTTGAAATACTCAAAAGATGCTCAGGATTTTGCATTATTTGCATATTCTATGCGTAGTTACTCTGTATAATCCAATTATTGGAATAACTAAGATGAGAAACACATTCTAGACAATATAAAGAGCTTAAATACAAATTACTGCGACCAAATGACATAAAATGAATTAAAAAACGCTCGAAATGCACATATGATGCTCATAATTTGCATTATTTTCAAATTATATGCAAATTTACTATGTATAATCGAATTATTGATTAAATAAGAACAGAAACATATTCTGGATAAATTAAAGAGCTTAAATACAGATTATTGCGAACAATTGACGTAAAATGAATGAAAAATCTCTAGAAATGCTCAAATTTTGCTGATAATTTGCATTGTTTGAACATTATATGTGCATTTACGATGCATAATCCAATTATTTCAATAATTGAGATAAGAAACATATTCTAGACAATATAAAAAGATTAAAACTAAATTACTGCAATCAAATGACATAAAAGGAATGCAAAATCGCTCGAAATGCTCAAATGATGCTCAGAATTTGCATTATTTGCACATTATATGCAGATTTACTATGTATAATCGAATTATTTGAATAAATAAGAACAGAAACATATTCTAGACAAAATAAAGAATCTAAATATAAATTATTGCGATCAAATGACATAAAAATGAATGCAAAATCGCTCAAAATGCTCAAATGATGCTGAAAATTTGCATTATTTGAACATTCTACGTGTATTTACTATGTATAATCCAATTATTTGAATAAATAAGATCAGAAACATATTCTAAACAATATGAATAACTTTATTAATTCTTGCGATTAAACGACATAAAATGAAAGAAAAGTCGCTCTAAGTGGTGAAATTATGCTCAGAATTGGCATTTTTTGCACATAATTTGCGTATTTTCTATATATAATCCAATTATTTGAATAAATAAAATCAAAAATATATTCTACCCAAAATAGAGCATAAATATATATTATTGCGATCAAATGACTTAAAATGATTGCAAAATCGCTTAAAATGCTAAAATTTTGCACAGAATTTGCATTATTTGCATATTATATGCGTATTTACTATGTATAATCCAATTATTTGAATAAATAAGATCTGAAACATATTCTAGACAAAGTAAGGAGCTTTTAATGTAAATTATTGCGAACAAATAACTTAAAATGAGTGCAAACTTGCTTGAACCACCAAATGATTCTCAGAATTTGTATTATTTGCATATTATCAGCGTATTTACTATGTATAATCTAATTATTTGAAAAATAAGAACAGAAACATATTCTAGACAAAAAAAAAAGTGTTTAAATATAGATTATTGCGTTGAAATGACTTAGAACGAATGAAAAATCGATTCAACTGCAACAATCTTGCTCAGAATATTTAGTATTTGCAAATTATGCGTGTAATTACTATGTATAATCCAATAAATTTGATTAAGTAAGATAAGAAAAATATTATGGACATTATAAAGTGCTTAAATATAGATTACTGTGCTCAGAAGAATTATAATGAATGTAAAATCGCTTCAAATGCTCAAATGATGCTCAGAATATGCATTATTTGCATATTTTATGTGTATTACAATGTATAATTCAATTTTTTGAATCAATAAGATCAGAAATATATTCTAGATAAAATAAAGAGCTTAAATATAGATTGTTGCTATGAAATAACTTGTAATGAAATGAAAATCGCTAGAAATGCTCAAAGGATGCTCAGAATTTGCATTATTTGTACTTTATATGGGTATTTATTATGAACAAATAAGAACATAATCATTATCTAGATAAAATAAACAGCTTATATACAGATTATTGAGAAAAATATGACTCAAAATGAATGCAAAATTTCTTGAAATGCACAAATGATGCTCAGAATTTTCATTATTTGCAAATTATATTTGTATTTACTCTGTATAATCCAATTATTTGAATAAATAAGATCAGAAACATATTCTAGAGAAAATAAGAGTTTAAATATAAACTATAGCGATCAAATGATTTAAAATTAATTCAACATCGCTTGAAATGCTAAAATCGTGTTCATAATTTGCTTTATTTGCACATTATTTGAGTATTTACTATGTATGATCCATTATTTGAATAAATTGTAAGTGCTACAACAATTCTAAAATGCGAAAATAACCCAGAATCGTAAAATACCTCGTGCCATCGCTAATCGAAATCGAGTGTTGAGTGGATGAACTTGAAACCAGCAAGCCATGTGTGTCTCCTTCTTATCTCCTGCAATCTGCAAAGACTCCTTAGCGAGAAGGCACTACAGAACCGTTCAGACTTCCCGTGACTCGATGGTGTACTCGGGGAATGACGGTCCTGACTTGTTTCCCTCTCTCTCCTTATATTCTCTCTCTCTTGCTCTCTAATCAATAGAGGAACTGAAAGAATGCCAAAGCCTTACTGTACTCCATCATAACAGTGGTTTATATAGGGGTTCTAAACACTCAGAGGGCGCATACAGTGGATCTGAACAAAGGGTGCGACGATCAGACTGTTCTGTCCAGATTCAGTGTCCCAACTGTAGCAACCCGCTAGACGACGTTTTGGACAGAATACTACATTCTCCCACTTGAGCTTGCATCCTTTGTATGCACAATCCCCTCTGTTTTCCTTATGCCAAATGATCGAGACATAATACATGAACTAAGGCAGTAAGTCATCATTATCGTTATTAGTGCTAAAAGCAACTAATAAATGCGAATATTACTTTCCATAATCACAATGTACTATATAACTATCAATTCAGCCCTTTATGTGATTAGAATACAACCTTTATGAATAAACCCGACGTTTATTCCAAATCAGTCTTTATGATGTAATTCTCAACCTTATGATCAAATATATATTCCATATATGCACGCAACCAACTGAGAAAAAACATCTATACTCTTATGAAGAGTTTATACACAATCGTACGATTAATATTAACCATAGGATCAATTCCTATATATACCCGCTACATGATCTTTGAATTCCTTTAGCTGCAGTATTTATTCAAAGAATCGGTCAGCTTCTATTCTGTATGAACACCTTTAATAACCACTTAATTCTTCTTAATGCGCTCTTTCAAAGTCAAATACTTAATGTCAATAGCTCGACCTTTACCTTTATTATTCTTGACTAGAAAGACTGCAACAGAATTATCATACAGAATCCTTAATGACTTAGATATAAAATCCACGACTCTAAGTCTCACAATAAAACTCTTGAAACACCATCGAGGGTAATCTCAAAACACACAACAAACTATACTTTATGTTGAACTAACGAACAATGTCAGTTAGACATTTCTTTATGACACAATTTCACTGGTTAACATGTATTCTTAATTTGATTTACTAAAATCAACACAACCAGTTTGTGTACCAAAATAACTTCAACTTATCAATCTGTTGAGACATAAGCATATTATCTTAAGTACCTTAAAGATATATCATTACTTTCTTAGCAATTTAACTGTGGTCTATCCCCTAATTATTATGATATCAGTCCAAATATTCAAATGGCAAAAGCTATGTCAGTTCTTGTGCACAAATCTGATCATACTTTATGCTTTCAAATTGCCTAAATATTTGAAGTATTTATTATTTGTTCCCTTTCTAAGTTATACTGAGGATACTGATTCACAATGAATCTACCACCTATTTTAACAGGTTCTGGACGGAATACATTTTCTTCCAGAATCTTTCTAATACCTTATTGATATATGCTTGTTGAGATAAATCAAGAATATCTTGATTCCTATCTACATGGGCCTTGATGCCTATCACAAACAAAACTTCAGTCATATCCTTCATATCAATATTTTAGAAAGAAATTATTTCACCCTATGTAACTATCTTTTATCATTAGTTACAAGTATAACATTCTCTATATATAAAACAAGTAAATAAAATCAACTCCCACTGATCTTCTGATATATGCATCAGTTCATCTTATATTTCTTCAAACCGTATGAAGAAATAACCTTATGAAACTATTAATACCATTAGTGAAATACTTATTTTAATTCTTATATAGAATACTTTAACTTGCTAACTAAATACTTATTACCTCAAAGAAAGAAATTTTATGATTATTTAATATAACCATCTCCTTAGATCACCATTAACAATTGCAATATTTATATCCATCTGATGTAACTCAAAACCAGAATGAGTTATTAATGCCATAATCATATGAAGTGAATCTTTCTTCAATACATGAGAGAAAATCTTTATGTAATTCACTACTTCTTTTCAATGAACCACTGGTGACAAGTCTAACTTTGTATTACTTCATGTTAACTTTGTATTACTTCATGTTAACTTATGAATCCCTTTTGGTTTTAAGAAATCCGTTACAACCAATAGGTTAAAACCATAAGTAACTTACCCAATTCTAGACTCAATTACACACCATTGATTCAAACTGATTTTACTTGGCATTATTCCGTAATATGGACTCATCGCAATTCATTATCTTGAAAATGTAACAGATTATGCTCAGCACTTATATCTTTATAAGAGTCTTGTAGGTAAACTACGTTACAATACTAGGGATAACCGACCTTACCCTTTATTAGATCACCTTAATATTGAATCTTAAAATTCAACTTGATCTATTATTGTATTATATGCCGGTTAACAAATGTCAATAATTCGATCATCAATATTCAGTGATCCTTAATGAATACCATCCAATTATGTATTAGAGAGAATTTTCGTATGATCTAAAACAGATCACTCCCACTAATCTGAACATTCTCTAGAACTTAAATATTTCTAATTCAAATCCTAGTCATATTTCTAATCTCTATACCATTAACTGACTTCACAATCTTTATTTGCTTACCGCATTATTTCTCTACTTCCGTCTCAATAGGTATGTAGAAATACATATATTGTGAATAATCATCATTTAAAGAGATAAATGCAGGCTACACTCTTGATGCCGGCTAGTCGTTTTCTTACTTGTTAATCATATCTCAACCATATGAACACTCTCAACTTTATCCATAATATGTCTATTCTCCTATTAAACACATATGGTCAAAAACACCAAACTGACCATTTATCTTTATATGTGTTATAACCTTATAGGAAATCTTGATAAGACTATATTAAACTGGACAAGTATTCAAAATAAAATATACAAGTAATGACTCACAAATATTATATAGACTCTTTTGTTGAACAACTATATTCCTCATTTTCATTATGTGCTCTCGCACCTATAATGGTAATAAGCCTAAAAGATAAACTTTTATGGTGAGTATTATTACATTAGCCTTAACCTAAGAGGCCAACTACTCATCTAATGTCTTATGTAAGAACTTTACATTAATATGCATATCAACCAAATCACTATACATTGAAAGAACTTATTCTTTATAAACATGAAACATAAGTAGTTAAACTGCTCCCACTGTTCATTATAACTTATGTTCATAAGTTCAACCTCAAAAGTGGATCCTACTGGTTGATAAATTTAATATTCTTACAACTGTAATGAAGGAGAGCAGTATCCTACTAGACCCTATAACTATTATCCTCAACCCAGGAACTTTGACACTTATCATTTCTAAAGGGAATCTGCTATCCTTATGAAAGTAGAACCGATACATGCTTATCTTTATGTTGAGACTTAACTTTATACTTTAATTTACCAATGCAAACTAAGTGATGTATCTTTACGAGTCAATTCCTGCATAATATTACCTGTGGGCTAAATATCATGCTATAACTCTTTATGTAATTAAACATTACATCTATATGAATCAATTTCTTGCACAATATTACTTGTGGACTAAATACTATGTTTTGATTCTCCATATGATATAACTAGTTAATTATATTCATATCCTTAATCCCTGTGGGCAAATTAAGTATTCATAATTTAACTATTATATCCTAATATATTAAGTTAACTAAGTCAATAGTCCTGTGGGACGATACTAACTTCGTTAACTTAATCTATTACAATATTGTGTCCGTTTAATCCAAATGTGATTTTATAAACTTTATATATACATAACTTTAATCCAACTAAGGATGCTGTGGCTACTCCTTAATATATTAAATATATATTTATCACTAGACACAAGCTATGTCCTTTCTTCATAATGTGATTTATAAATACACTATATAATATATATACCTTAATGTAATTGAAGCTGCTGTGGCTATACTTCAATCAATTATCATATATTAATCACAAGACATATAACTTTGTTATCTATCACCAGTTGTAGAGGTCCGCTAAAACCACAAGTGGTTCGCTTGATACTTCAGCGGCCCGTTAAACCTTTAAGCGGTTCGCCTAGTCACACAACAATCCATCATGAACATACTATGGGTTTCAACAAATGAATCCATATGTAACTATTCATTTCAATAGATAATCGTCTATTTCCTTCACTGTTACAGACAGATACGTTTAAACACTAACCGAATGATCTAAACGAAACAAATCTTAAAGCAAACATATTACCTAGCGGGCCGTTAAAGACTCAAGAGGTCCGTTTAAAATGTCTGCATTCAAAGACTTAACCAGAACATAGATTATCTTATTATAATTATCTATATTTGAATAATTACCATATGCATAATTACTTGTCGTATCTTTTACAAATACAATTTGTGTATTAGTATGCCACATCTGTTGTTATTCAAGTTTGTTTAATCAATACAATACTTGTAGTGCTAATACTAATAGAGTACCCGATAGTATGATGGTCTGTGGACTGCATCAAACTTTACTACTATAGTATATTCAAGCATATCAGTATTGACTAACCAATCTCCAACAAAAAAAAAAAATGCAAACCATCTTTATACAAATTCAGTATTTTGACAAATTGTGACTATCCTATAGATTTCCATGATAATTAAGTAATCTACAAGGCCTAACTAACAATAGAGAACCATAATATGTCTGATTATACCTTAATTTTCATCTTAAGATTCATTTCTGGACCAAACTCTATTGGAACGGGTCGTTCCAACTCCAAACGGATCGCCTCACACGAAAGGGTGCGTCCAAAGTACATCCAGAAACTTTCTGACAGCCTGAACACTTTATGGTAAACTGACAATAACTTTCTCTGTACTTAATCGTTTTCTGTGTTTTTGGTCATTATAAAAACTAGATTCAAAGATCTTTTCAATGACGCAAGTTTCATCAAAAACAAGTTTACAGATCAAAAGCTATGCCCCTCGAAATACAGACTATCACAGACGAAACCCGACAAACTGTCAGAATGACCTATCTTGCAGACAGTATATCTCACTCATACTTTAACGGAATTTTACAAATTTACACTCTATGGAAAGATATCTGAAATATCTACATCCCAGTAAAATTTCATACAAAACCGAATTACCAATTGAGAGAAATCTGGCCCGCAATACTGAAAGGTCAGAAAATTCAGAATCGCGACTGTCTGACCTCTACTAGTTGCAACTTGATTATCTCACTGTATACCCACTGGATTTTCATGATGTTGGTCTCGTTGGAAAGTAGACTCATAGATCTTTCCAATCCCGAAAACCTCACTCAAATTGGATAAGCGGATCTTGAGATATTGCTCCACGAATTCAGACAATCAATGAAAATCAGACAAAACTCAATCCACTCAACACTTACAACAGAATTTCTTATAAACCGTTATGAAATTCCATTTCAATAAAGGCAATCCAGCGGCATAACCCGCTCTGATACCAACTGTAAGTGCTACAACAATTCTAAAATGCGAAAATAACCCAGAATCGTAAAATACCTCGTGCCATCGCTAATCGAAATCGAGTGTTGAGTGGATGAACTTGAAACCAGCAAGCCATGTGTGTCTCCTTCTTATCTCCTGCAATCTGCAAAGACTCCTTAGCGAGAAGACACTACAGAACCGTTCAGACTTCCCGTGACTCGATGGTGTACTCGGGGAATGACGGTCCTGACTTGTTTCCCTCTCTCTCCTTATATTCTCTCTCTCTTGCTCTCTAATCAATAGAGGAACTGAAAGAATGCCAAAGCCTTACTGTACTCCATCATAACAGTGGCTTATATAGGGGTTCTAAACACTCAGAGGGCGCATACAGTGGATCTGAACAAAGGGTGCGACGATCAGACTGTTCTGTCCAGATTCAGTGTCCCAACTGTAGCAACCCGCTAGACGACGTTTTGGACAGAATACTACATAAATAAGATCAGAAATATATTCAACACAAATAAAGATCTTAAATATAGATTATTGCTATCAAATGACTTAAAGTGAACACAAATTCGCTTGAAAATGCTCAAATTATGCTAATAATTTGGATTATTTGCACATTATATACGTATTTACTATGTATAATCCAATTATTGGAATAAATAAGATCAGAAACATATTCTAGACAATATAAAGAGCTTAAATATAAATTAATGCAATCAAATGACATAAAATGAATGCAAAATCCCTCAAAATGCACAAATGATGCTCCGAATTTGGATTATTTGCACATTATATGCGTATTTACTATGTATAATCCAACTGTATAATCCAATTATTGGAATAAATAAGATCTGAAATATTTTCTAGACAAAATAAGGAGCTTAAATGTAGATTATTGCGAACAAATGACATAAAATTAATGAAAAATCGCTTGACGCTTCAAATGATGCACAGAATTTGCATTATTTGCATATTATATGTGTATTTACTATATATAATCCAATTATTTCAATAAATAAGATCAGAAACATATTCTAGACAATATAAAGAGCTTAAATATAAATTAATGCGATCAAATGACATAAAATGAATGTAAAATCGCTCAAAATGCACAAATGATGCTCCGAATTTGGATTATTTGCACGTTATATGCGTATTTACTATGTATAATCCAACTGTATAATCCAATTATTGGAATAAATAAGATCTGAAATATTTTCTAGACAAAATAAGGAGCTTAAATGTAGATTATTGCGAACAAATGACATAAAATGAATGAAAAATCATTTGACGCTTCAAATGATGCACAAAATTTGCATTATTTGCATATTATATGTGTATTTACTATATATAATCCAATTATTTCAATAAATAAGATAAGAAACATATTCTAGACAATATAAAGAGCTTAAATATAAATTACTGCCATCAAATGACATAAAATGAATGAAAATCGCTCAAAATGCACAAATGATGCTCAGAATTTGCATTATTTGAACATTATATGCAGATACTATGTATAATCGAATTATTTGAATAATAAGAACATATTCTAGATAAATTAAAGTGCTTAAATATAGAATATTGAGAACTAATGACTTAAAATTAATGCAAACTCTCTTGAAATGCTCAAATGATGCTGAAACTTTGCATTACTTTGTATAATCCAATTATATAAATAAATGAGATCAAAAACATATTCTATACAATATAAAGAGCTTAAATATAAATTATTGTAACCAAATGACATAAAATGAATGCAAAATCGCTCGAAATTCTCTAAAGATGCTCTGAATTAGCATCATTTGAACATTATATGCGTATTTGCTATGTATAATCCAATTATTTTCATAAATAAGATCTGAGAAATATTCTAGACAAATAAATAGCTTAAATATAATTATTGCGATCAAATGGCATAAAAATAAATATAAAATCGTTTGAAAGCTCAAATGATGCTCAGAATTTGCATTATTTGCACATCATGAGTGTCCTTACTATGTATAGTCAAAATTATTTTAATAAATAAGATCAGAACATACACTGTACAATATAAAGAGTTGAAATATTGATTATGACAATCGAATGACTTAAAAAAAATGCAAAATCGATTGAAATGCTCAAATGATGCTCTTAATTTTCATTATTTGCATATTATATGCGTATCTAACATGTATAATCGAATTATTTAAATAACTAAGATCACTAATATATTCCAGACAAAAATAAATAGCTTAAATATAGATTATTGCACACAAATGACATACAATGAATGAAAAATCTCTTGAAATGCTCAAAAGATGCTCAGAATTTACATTTTTTGCACATTAAATGCATATTTACTACGTATAATCCAATTATTTGAATAAATAAGAATAGAAGTTAAAGAGCTATAGATTATTGCTATCAAATGACTTAAAATAAATGCAAAATCTCTTGAAATGCTCAAATGATGCTCAGAATTTGCATTGGTTGGACATTACAAAATAATATGCTTATTTACTTTGTATAATCCAATTATTTGAATAAATAAAATCAGAAACATATTCTAGACAATATAAAGAACTTAAATATAAATTTTTGTGATCAAATGACATAAAATGAATGCAAAATCGCTCGAAATGCTCAAATGATGCTCAAAATTTGCTTTTTTTCGACATTATATGTGTATTTATTATGTATAGTCCAATTATTTGAATAAGTAAGAGCAGAAATAAATTCTAGACAATATAAAGAGCTTAAATATAAAAAATTGTCATCAAATGACATGAAATGAAACAAATAGAGCTCTAAATGCTGAAATGATGCTCAGAATTTGAATTATTTTCACATTATATGCGTATTTACTATGTATAATCCAATTATTTCAATAAATAAGAACAAAAACATAATCTAGATAATTTAAATAGCTTAAATATAGATTATTGCGAACAAATGACTTAAAATGAATGCAAAATCTCTTGAAATGCTCAAATGATGCTCATAATTTGCATTATTTGCACACTATATTCGTATTTACTCTGTATAATCCAATTATTTGAATAAATAAGATCAGAAACATAATATAGACAAAATAAAGAGCTTAAATATAGATTATTGCTGTTAAATGACTTAAAATGATTGCAAAAATCGATTGAAATGAACAAATCTTGCACAGAATATTAATTATTTGCACATTATGTGCGTAATTACTATATACAATCCAATAAATTTGTATAATTAAGATAAGAGACATATTATAGACTATATAAAGTGCTTAAATATAGATTTCTGTGCTCGAAAGAATTAAAATGAATGCAAAATCGCTTAAAATGCTCAAATGATGCTCGGAATATGCATTACTTGCACATTTTATGTGTATTTACTATGTATAATTCAATTATTTGAATAAATAAGATCATAAATATATTTTAAATAAAATAAAGAGCTTAAGTATAGATTATTGCGATGAAATGACTTGTAATGAATGTAAAATCGCTAGAATTGCTCAAATGATGCTCCGAATTTGCATTATTTGCACATTATATGTGTATTTACTATGTATAATCCAATTATTTTAATAAATGAGATCTGAAACATATTATAGACAAAATAAAGAGCTTAAATTTATATTATTGCGAACAAATGACTTAAAATGAATGCAATATATCTTTTGAAAGACTCAAATGATGGTCAGAATTTGCATTTTTTACACATTATATGTGTATTTACTACTGGAGGGGATAATGGAGCTTCGCTCGATATTTGACTTACAAATAAATATAAAATATGTTATAATTTTTAAATTTGTAACAATAAATCTATATGTTTTTTTATTTCTTATGGGAATAACTATGTGTTGTTTAAAATTTATCAATTATTTTTATCAGATAACTATTTCAATTATTCTACTTTTTATTAATTTCTATCTTCATAATTAAGCCTTTGATTAGCCTATCACTAACTTATAACTAAGTTTTATCAACATGTACCCATTGGTACCAACGATCGACATCAAAACAGACTATTTAACATTTTAATTTTGTAGAACATAAAATCAACAAATTAAGGACATTTTTTTATCCTTACGATCAAAATTTCTTTTATAACTTTCAACTTCCCTTTATATGATTCAACATAGATTGCTGTCTCTATAACCATTTGCATCATCTTAAGCTTTTCTACATTGTAAAGAACTATAAGATATTCTTCTTATTACGTAAAAAAAAATAAAAGATAAAATAATTAGATGTAAATTTATTTTTGGGAAAAAAGGTGGCTATATAACCCCTCTTGTACATATAAAGCCTGCTCAATCAACTTTAAATATACACAAAAATCTTTAAATTGAATTGTGGATTCGCAGTCTTCACGAACAGAGCGTTATCCTTAATTAATAGACTTGTAATTAATTATGAGCCTCATTATATTAAAATTAAAATTCCCTTAGATCTAGCACAACCTATAATGCAAATCTCATAAAATTAAAATCGGTTATAAATAGAAATTTATTGCCCCTATACCATGCACGACTAAAAAGCTATCCTCCTCTGTCTTCTATTAAATGCACAAAATAATCAGATACATCGGATTCACGAGGTAATTGCATACTTTTACATTAGTGGGATAGAATCTATATTGTTTTTAAATATACATTAATATATAACGCCCAAATTACAATTATATTATATATTTAATGTAATATCTGAAACTTTTAATTTTATTTTAAGTTGAATGATCTGGAAATTTATGGACAGAATTTCGTTTATCATTTAACGTTTCTAATGCAAGAGAAAATAAAAAATAGAGTAAATACTAAAAATTTTAACTCCATACAATTTTTGAAATTTTGATTTTAATGTACAACAAATAAGCTAATACCAAAAACGGGAAAAAAAAAACATAAAAAATAATGAAAAAACTCGTCATCAAATACAAATGTCAATCTCCATTCATATAATTTCAGGATTATGCATATATATCACAAATGCTACCCATTTAAGTATATTGTAGCAGCTTGATATGGTACAACTATTGATTTCTTCTTGAACACATTAAACATATATTTCAAAAAAAAAAATCATGTGGAAATTTAGTTGTAATTATACATATATTGGTTATAGATCAAACAATTTATTTCACACAAATGGTTTACAAATGCACCAAGTCTTCAGAAAAAATAAGTGTGAATTCATTTTAATTCATAATCTGCCTATGTAGAGTTGGTCCATGAGATTAAATACACATTTATTATTTGTGTTTTAGATATATATAAATGGTCTACAATAAAGAATTATGTTCTATGTCAGTACATAATTTGTATGGAATGGAAATCAAATGCATTTAAAAAATTTTACCGTCCAAAATCTCTTGAGAAGTCTAAATTTGATTTTCTTCTTTCCATAACCGACTCATTGCTTTATTAATTAAAGTTTTTCCTCTTGGCCTCTTGCATAAATTCACATCTCAGAAGATCTTGTACAGGGTGCATTTTCTCAATAAGGTATTCCTTCTCCTTATCGTTCTCATAATTTTGATGAATATTTTAAATGGGGAAAATGAAGTATTTTTTCTATATAAATAGTACAACTATGATGATTTAATCCCTCTTTTCCTTGTATTTTCACTATTTGTAGATAGCTTTTGTTTTGTTGTTTATAGATTGTTTTATTTTTGTATTTATTTTCGCTTTAATATTGAATGATATGAAGAAATGAAATTTAAACATATATTTAATTCTTGGTCGGGTCTCACTCCCGAAATGAATTGCTAACTTTTTTTTCTTTTTTTTTTAAAAAAAAAATTAATCGTTGGATGCTTTCAATATGCGCCATTGGATTTTTTAATCGTTGGATGCACATTATCTATATTAAAATTGGTCGTTGTGTTTTTGTAAAAATGAAGTGTGAAAAGAAATTAAGAGTAAATATTTTCATATAGGATTGGTGTATAAGAGTAAATGTAGCATATATATTGGTATTTTAGATTTCTTTTAGTAATCTGTATAAAATAATTTGTGGCAGGTTTATGTAAAAATTTAAATCAATTGAAAACCATGCAAACACCCAAATTGTTTTCACATTTGTTTTAAATTTGTCGTCTAATATTAATTAATATAATAAATATGAATAGTACATTTCATTTTTATTTTTATCTCCACAAATAATTCTCTACCGACTTTAATTTTATTTTTTGCCGACCTTAATCTCTTATAAACTATCTTTGCTTCTTCAAGTTTATTCTGAAAAAAAAATTGAGAATATATTTTCATGCCGAACTATTAGGTTTGTTTAAGTTTTCCTTTAATTCCAACGTGGAAGTTAGATATTGTTTTTTATTTAATTTTTAATTTTAATTTAGAATTGTGGAAAAAAACGAGCACTTAATATTGTAAGAGAGTGAGCACAACGAAATTTACTTCTATTTGTTTCCACTTTAGTTTTGAACAATTTAAGCAATATTATATCGATTATATATGTAAGCAATCAATTTTCAGCTATTGTTATTCTCTTTCCACAATAATTTTTTTTAAACATATATTAATGTTTGATCAAGTCTCACACCCGAAAACGAACAGTAGCTTCCTTTTTTTTTCCCCCTTGCCGTTGGATTAAATACATCTGAACCATACCAATTTCATACAAATTGTGCTTCACTTGATTCACTGAATATTTAATTTGGTTGCTCTGAATTGTAAATCCTCTGATGCAATTGAAAGTGATTGGTATTTATTTAATTATATAAGCCGTGTGTTTCAAGAAAATAGTTGTGAACTTATGTTAATATTTCTTATGCCACATAGATTTGGTCTATGATATTTAATTTAATGTATTTTTTTCTATTAGTGTTTTAACATTTGCTTTATAATCTACAATAAATAGCGTCAAGTCCAGTATATGTAACAAATAATTCGAATAAAACAAATAGGTTCTTTCACATTGCAGTTTAAAGAAAGCAAAATTAATTTTTACCTTTAGTACCTTTTTTTTTATTTTTTGTTAATAATTATCGACTAAATTCTATCAAATAAAGAACAAGACAAATACAAACTTTCCTTCTCCTAAACCGACATATTAACTACATAAAAGCTTCTCTCGATATATTACCTTCATAAGATATAAAATAATAAAAAAAACAAAAGGCTCAAACGATATATTTTTCTTATAAAAGAAAAGTATTTGATATCTTAAATGAAAAGGTAAGCATAAGGTATTTTTATATCTCCAATTAAAACGTAATTAAGCATAAGATAAGCATATTTGATATCTTCAATTTTATTTTTTCCTATTTTATTTTTCAAATAGTTGGAAAATTTTATTTTTTTTTCTATTTTATTTTGTTGGAATGATAAGATTAAATGATAGACAAATTATATTTTAGTTTGTTATTTATTATTTTTTAATTTGACCAAAGGAGATCAAAGGCGGTTAAGGAAGTAACATCCTTATATAATGGAAATAATTAGAAGTGGACTTGTATTTTAGGACTCAGAATTAGAATAATATATTGGTTAAAATTAAAAATATTCAAATTTTGAAGCATCAAAACAATCAATTAAAGTACTTTTTCGTTTTATTCTTTTGTACATTATTCTAATATTACTCGAAACAAAAATACATGACCAATGTTATGTTATTTGTCCAACAAAATACGTCTTTAAAGTCAAAGTTGACAATTTTCAACTATAGAACCAACAAATAAACATTATGCACGTCTACTAAAATGATAAAACTCATCAGACTATTAAATAAATATACCATCACCAACATCAATAACTAACCTCCATCAATATCAATATCTAGGTGATGATTGCGGCGGAGCCGCAACTATGCATCTAGTGTAATATAATAACATCAATTATTTAGTAAAAAAATATATACAAGATGTGACATCGATTAGTCGGAGAAGAGAAATCAGAACAAAAAGAGGAGGTGTGCCAGATTGATGAGAAACGAGGGACATGAGGATGACGCAGAGCTACTAGAGGAGGAGAAGAAAAGAAAGAAAGGAGGAAGAGGGCTTCGAGCAGCAAAAAAGAGTGACAAAGACGCGATGGAAATTAACATAAAAGGAGACACAAAAATAAAAAAATAAAATAGTGCGCTTCCAAATAAATGTCTATTGGAGTACTATAAGCAATAATATCCGGCACACAAACAGTCACAGAGTATCAAGTTGTAGAAATCGAAAAATATGCTATTTATCAATGCTTGGAGTGTCAGTCTAGATTTTAAAAAATTATCCCGACATCCATACATCTTTATTTAGTATTTTGACCCATACATCTTTATTTAGTATTTTGATCTGATTCTGATACTATATCTAAGCCCTTTTGGAATTGTTTTAGATGCGCGCCTTTTATGATATTAAAAAGTAAATTGTGCTCTTTTGGGGAATAAAAAAATCCGGGGTGGAGTTCGAACAAATTTGAACCAGTTAGGCAATTTCGCGTTTTTTTTTTTTTTGTTTTTTTTAAGAAAGACTTGACAAGGGGGCCAGGGGCTGTCGGCAATTTTGCTTTGTTGATCCAATTATTTCTTCAAAACTGGCCGAAAAATTGTTGTTTAAAAGTTAAAACTGTAGAGCAAAACAAACAATTATCCCAATCGGCTCAGTTTTTTTGCCACCGGGAAAAATTCAGTCGTGCATAACATAGTGCTAGCAGAAGTTATTCGTGTGCATCAAATAAAAAGTGCAATCTACTGGTAGGAAATAAGGTAAATCGTAGAAATTTATTTTCAACAAAGAAATTGTTTTTTAATAGAGAGGTTTTCTTTTTTCTTTTTCATGAAATATCGAGAGAGATTGTATCCATGTGTCCGAATCCATGCAACCCAACCACGAAACGGACAACGAAGCTTGTTTACGAATTCATCACTTGAACAATTTGTTTTTGTCTTTTTTGACATGAAATTTTGTACCGAAATAACATAGGATAATCGTTCCTACGGGAGGAGTTTCAGAAAAAAAGAAAAGGACAATCACAAAATGCACGTTCACTCAAATTATAAGTTCGATTTATTTTCTTTTTTTTATTATTTTTTTGTGTGCGCAATTAAGCCCAAATGTGTTTGCGTTGTTATTAAATAAAAATGCACGTTCCGACAAAATAACTCAATATTAAATAAAATATGAAAATCAAGTAGACATACCTACGAATGGTTAATAACTTAGTTATCTTTTTTTTATATAAAGAAAACATATTTAAAATTTGTAGACAAAAAAATTAAATACTAAACAATGTATTTTCTAAATAAAGTCTACTTATAATAGACATGAAAAACTCATGGTTAAATGAACTTATTGAGAAATGCTAGTGTCCAATATATTGGACGGATGGGTCCGTCCAATACAATCATTTTCACATTTTTAAATCGAAACGACCGATCTGAACAGTTCAATATGTTCTTCATATTGGAAACTTATCAGAAACCAATTATTACATTTTTTTGAAACTTTTTACTTATTTTTTGGTATTTTAGAAAATTCATGATATAAAAGTTTTTGGGATCGTCCAATAACAACGATTTTCTAAAATACCAAAAAAATAGTAAAAAAAATTGAAAAAAATGTAAAAATTGGTTTCTTATAAGTTTTCAATATGAAAAACATATTGAACAATTTGGATTAGTCATTTTAAATTTAAAATATAAGAACGATCGTATTGGACGGACTCCATCCATCTGATATATTGGACTCTAGTATTTCTCAAACTTATTTTGTCTCATTATTCTGTAAACTGCCGCTCACTTAGTTATATCTTGTATCTCGTACTACAAATTTTGGAGTTAGAGCATGCATATTTTTGTTATTTACCATGCCTAGAAAACAATAATGAAGATTGGATTCGTAAATTCTTTTATAGACTTTACAAAAATAGTAACCGTGTCATATCATAAAAATAAATAAAATTAATATTAAGGAAATAATAGTATTTTGACAATAGTTATCTAGTGGTCCCTACTGGTTAACTGTAGTTTACACGTGAATTAAAAAAAAAAAAAAAAACAATGCATGCGAAGACAGCGGTCAAAGTATGAACAGTCAAAAGGATACCTAATATTATATGCCAAGGGAATCACATTATTCAATGCCCGCTGAATTCAATAGTAGAGTATTAAAGAAGCAATGCCTTTCGTATTCTGGTTTATACACGCTTCCTTTTCGTACTTACAAGCAATAAGCAAGGTAAGTAAAAATTTCACACGATAATATTTACTTTTTAGTTTAAGTTTCACGCCCGTAGGAACAATGACATTTACTGATTAATTTATTTCTATTAAAAATTGATAATTTTCTCCATTTGTATTTTAGCATACACAGAACACAGTACCTGGGAAGCGGTCCGTCGTCAAACTGCAATTGTATTAATTAATAATTAATAATGTGAATACAATGTATGTTTTTTTGAAAAAATTAAGAGCACAACAATAGTAAGACTGCAAAGAGCATCCGATTCCAATTTGTTGGATTAAATATATCATATACTCTGGGTAACTCTGTGTCGCACGAGGCAGTAACACTAATAAGATGAATATAATGCCACTTTCCAAAGTGTGTATGAAGTATTTAAAAATTATAAACTGGCTTCAAATATAACATATTTAGAAGACAAGAGTTATGATCAACAGTACTATAACCGTGATGACGGCTAAATACTTAATGAGTATACATGCTAGAATTTTCTTTGTTAATTCGTCAGGAGTGATTTACCCCCAAATTGTGCCAAGAAAATTTAATCTCACATTACTATATTTTAGATTTTTCTAACTCAAATGTAGTTGATTAATTATATTATATACATCATACACTAAAAACACACACTTTCACAAAAAGAAAATGACATTATTTTTAACTATACTCGAACATACATTTCAAAATAATAAAAATCAACAGTTCAAATTTTAGCATCCTCTCTTGAATATGGAAATGAGCTTAAAATTCTATATATTTTTAAATGCATAAAACTAAAATGATAAAAATACATTTAACAGTTCAAATTCGTAAATTTAAATAAAAATAAAAATAAAAATGTCGACAGTTTTTGGGAATGATGTTCATTGGCATTTAATCTTTTATCATTTTTCTATTATTCTAGTTGCATTTAAATTGTTACGAAATCATAACATATTCTAGTTCCATTTTGTATACAACATACATAGTGACAATCTACGGAAAAATATTTAAAAAATCATCATAAAATATTCGACAGTTTGTTTATAAGAGTGTTATTTTTATATTTTATCTATTTGAAGAACTTGCATGTTACATCTTAGAATACACATAATTCTAACATTAAATTGATTGTAACTATGTTATCTCATCATATGTTTTATATTGAAATTCAATTTACATTTTATTTATCTATATCAAGGTTTTAAAATTCGATTTGTGCGGTTTATTGGTTGGATAGGAATGTACCGTTTATCGATGATAAAACAATGATAAAACAGTTGTGCGGTGATAAAACAACGATTAAATAGATAAAATAGTTGTGCGGCATGAACGAAAATCGAGATAAAATAGCGATAAAACATAGCTTTTTAAAAGCTTGATTTAGATAGATTTTTTTCATCCTATCATGCAGAATCCAAAATATAGAATTCCATACTTGTTAAATACTAAACCTGATATGTATTTATAGCTCATTTTATATGTTTTGTCCCTTGCCAGTTGTCCTGGCTGACTAGAATGCACAGATTGGCAGCATACGAAATGCACAAACAATCTCACGTACTTAATAATTTCATTTATTAAAACCCTAATATGTTTCTATATAGAATATAAAAAACAAAAAGCGTATCTATCTCCCCTTCTGCCTCTATCTCTTTCTCTCCCCGTCCCACTCCAACAAAGAACCCTAGAAACTGCAGTCCCCTTCAAGGTAAACTCTCTCTCTCTCTCTCTCACTCTTAAATACGAAAATAAGAAAGTTACACTATTCACTAACTGCATCTAAAGACCCTTCTTTTTTTTCTTCATTTTTCCTCCTACATTTATGCTAAATCTCCTCTTTCTATCAAATCCACGTGCCCAATACTTGTTAAAACTATTTACATAATGCACGTTTGTCTCGATAGGCTTTTAAAGCTAGAATCTTTTCTGATCTGGTATTTGTAAGCTAGGGTTTCTTCAAAGATGGCTTTATTGAGCGGTTTTTCTTATTTGTCCTTTATTTCTTCCCATTTTAACAGATTGTTACATACATTTTTTTTTTCTCAATGTTGGTACCGTTTGAGAACCTAAATGTGGGCTATTGGTAATCAAAACCGATGCATGGTCAGGAATTCCGAATTTTTCATCCTGTTTTCTTATTTTTTTTTCCTCATTTATCCACCGAGAGAGATCTAATGTCAAATTGGTTCTTTTTTAAAATTGGTAAAATAATCGAATTCTGAATCTTTGTTTCCCTGTTTTCCTCTATTTCAGTGACAAATGGACGATGATGGCGGGTTGGGGATTCGCAATTGGGGCTATTATGATCCCCAGCCACAAATTAAGGGCAATTTGGGGCTCCAGCTCATGTCTTCAGTCCCCCCTGACAGAGACACCAAACCATTCCTCAACAACAGCTTCACATCTTTCTTGAACCGGCTTCAGGAGCCATCTCATGCAGCAATGTCCTTCATGCGGCCTGATATGTGGGCCCCGAACCACCACTCTCATGTAAATAGAGAGAATGCAGCCAACAAAATGCTCCGCTCAATGCCCATGGCTAACACTCACCACCACACACACCACACTAATTTTTCACCTATTACACAAAATGCTCTCCACATGTTACCTCATCAACCTCCTGCCCCTCCCCGTCCCCCACCTCCATCTGTACCTGAACTTCCAAAACTTGAGCAAATTGTTCCAAAACTTGAGCAAATTGTTCCAATGGTTCCAGAACCAACTCCAAAGGTCTCTACCCCTCTAAAGAAGAGGGCCCAAACCCAAACTGGAGCTCCCAAAATCCCAAAACCTAAAAAGCCCAAGAAAACAAATGAATCATCCACTGGCAGGGCTCCTCGTGGCACAAAGAAAGACACAGGTGTGGTAATTAACGGTATTGACGTTGATTTGTCGCGAATTCCCACCCCCGTCTGTTCTTGTACTGGTTCACCTCAACAATGTTATAGGTGGGGCATTGGTGGGTGGCAGTCAGCATGCTGCACCACCAGCATATCAGTATACCCATTACCAATGAGCACCAAAAGGCGGGGAGCCCGCATTGCAGGTAGGAAGATGTCTCAAGGAGCCTTCAAGAAGGTTTTAGAGAAGTTAGCTGGCGAGGGGTATAATTTGTCTAACCCGATTGATCTAAGAGGGTTTTGGGCTAAGCATGGTACCAACAAGTTTGTTACTATAAAGTAGAGTTGATGGGGGCGGGCTGGTCATGGCTTTCAGGGGCAGGAGATGAAGGGAGAGAGATGTTTTGGGTTTCGAGGTTCCGTCTTTATGTGTGAATAAAGAGTAGAAGTAGGTTTTAGGAGAGTTTAAGCATGATGGGTCTCTCTCTCTAATTAGCAATTTATTGGTTCCAGTGGGTTATGATATGGATATGTTAATGTACCTTTCTAGTTTCTTCTTTAACCTTTGACATGTAGCTGTATGACGCTAAAAAAAAGACTTGTAGGTGGCAGTTATAAAGGAAGCAGGTGCATTAAATTCAATGCTTTGAAATTTAATGTAAGTTCTTGTCTAGACATGGCTATTTTTATTTTCTTGTTTTGTAATTCTTATACAATGTGGTATATTTTTAGTTTCATGTATGATGTTCTTTGTTTTCTTAATAGGCTGTTCACTAGTAACAAGTGATTTGTTTTAGAGACTACAGTTTATTTGAAGTCTGAAACATGATTCCATCTGTGAAACAATGATTGCTGTACCACTTACAACTGGTCAATTAGTTGGCATGAATATTGTGTAAACTAATCGAAAATGTGGTAGAAATTTGGTATTGTTTAATAGATGCATTTATTTTTTCTGGCACTAGTTGGGGCCTGTTAGTAAATCCAGCACAGATCCTTAGAAGTTTAGGTTTTGAAAGGCCCCACTTCTGGTCTAACCAAGCAGTACACGGTGTGGTTATCTTGGCTAACAATAGTCAGTTAAAAACTGAAATAAACCAGCCAATTTGATATTAAGCTAGTTTGCTTGATGCCCCTACTGCATTAGATTTTATCATTCCATGCAGTAAGTTGCTGTACTGGTTTGCACCTTATCTCCCTGATGGCAGGCTGTCATAGCTTGAACACATAATAAACAGCAAAGTACTCTAATTCCTGTACTATGTTTGGGTCTTGAGCTTGGTTAACGAGATTGGCGTGATAACTGGGGTTACTAATCTTTTGGTTGGAATAGCATAACAACCAGGTACCCAGCTATCCAAGCACTGAATGTTGTTTCCGAATAGTGTACCCGGGTTACCTTATTTCCTGTTTGTCTGAATACAGATATGGTTTTATTACCTGCTGTGTAGAGTATTCAGAAAGATACACATCTAGATCTAGGGATCTTGTCACTGTACCAATAAGTTCTCTAGGGACATCTGCATGGTATCAGGCTGGTATTGGTTAATTTGTAAGCTTAGAATAAAACAATATGAGATGGGCAGTTTGGACAGAAGAACTAATTTGCATACATACCAGAGTTCCAATTTAAGATTAGATAATTGTACTTGGATTGTGCAAGCTTTCGACTTTGGAATTACTGCATCTAGATATATGTTCTTAAAAAGTAGAAATTGAATAATTATTAAAGCTGACAAATGGTATATGAGGCAGGAAAAGTGGATTCGAACCTTCTAAAATGTTTACATTATACAATCGACCTATTTTCTGCCTATTTATTCGTGATAAACGTGTACAACTTTTTTTTTGTTTGGTACCAAATCTGATGAAAGGGGTGACTCTTAACAATATAAGCAACAAGCACATAGCCTTACTACATCATTGTTAACAAAATAAGTACAATCATTGAGCCTTAAAAATATTCTATGTTAACAAGACAAGTAACCGTGGCTGGTATTTATGGGTACGAAAACAAAGCCTGTACCATACCTCGGCCAATGGTAACAACTCACGAGATTGCAAAGCTTGGTCTGTTCAATTAGCGCAGTGCATTATAACACTTGCGCTACATCATGTACACATTCAACACCATCAATAATAAGTTTGTAACGAGCTCTTATGAATTGAGCTCAATTTATTGAAATAGAAGAGTTTTGAAGAGAGATTCAGAGAAGAGTAGGGAAGAATAGAGAAGAAGAGAGGAGTGAAATGAAGAATTGGGGAAGAACGGAGAAAAGAGGAGATAGAAATTGATTCAAAATCTTTATTATTCACTTATAATGTTTATTACAATGTCTTCTCCTTATATAGGAGGATGAATTACAGCAATTATCAGAAAATTACAGCGTAATTTGAAAGATTGTAAAAACAGTTTTAACAGCTCAACTAACTTCTTAACAGAACAACTATTAAACCCAACATCTGGCCCACCCATCTATTTAACTCCAGCGATTAACTAAAAGAATAGTCAGCTAATAAACCATAGATAGGACCCCTTGTCAGTGATACTCCTCTCTAATTAAACTGCCCTGGTCAGCTGATCTCTTCACACGGTCAGATAATTGGAGATACAGCAACTTCAGTTGCTGACACAGCTAGTAACTCAGCTTCCACGCTTGATAGCTCACTTGTACCCACATTTACCACTGTACTGGTCCCCATTGTACCAGTGTTGATTGCCATACCTGACAAAGTTACAATTTGTCCGACAAATGTTGAATCAAAAGATAAAAAACCTTTTTCATTGAGCCTTCAGGTGAGCATTAGTGATTATAATTGACCTGAGTTGAGATTATAACCGTATAAGCACTTCGACGGCAATCATGTACTAGGCCTATTGCAAAAGGATTAATGTTTATGTTGGAAAATCACACAAAAGTGAATGTAGTTCTCTAATTCTACAGGTTCCCAAATATGGGCTAGTTTGTTAAGCCTGGGCCAATGTTGTTGCAAGTCATTATCGGGCTGTATCATTTTTTGGGTCACTTGGTTATATATCTTATCCAAAATTCATTTTATGGACCATGAAAATTTATTCTAAAGTTCACTATTCTCAATTAGATCTTAATTAGACTTATGTCTCAATACTTACACTGATGTAGTGATGTACACTAGTTTGGTTCGGCGCCCATTTTTTCCTCTGAATTTAATAGCATCGATATATGTTCAAAATTTCCCACAAAAAAATAATAATAACAGATTTTGGAATTTTTTGGAAGAAAAAATACAGATGACGTATTGAATTCAACCTCGCAAGCATATAATGTGTTTTCCGTTTGCTTGCCATTTTGCACATATTTTTTTTTTATCGAATGGAGGGCAGCTAAATGCAAAGGGACAAAGAACAAATTACCAAATATTAAGGCCAATATAAGCAGACATTAATATTTGGACTATGTAATTATCAAGAGGCAAACGGGGCCTCTCAAATTCAGAACATATGTTTGTAATGTTTCTTCACTCTAAAATTTCTTCTTCCAAATGTCCTTGCATGTCATCAATCATGGATTGTATTTGTGGTTTGTGGTTCTTTGTTTTATAGCATAAATACATTGAATCTAACATGACATGTTCTCATTTTTTTTATTTCACTTTTAAATTAAACTCTAGTAATTTCTTAACGATAAACGTCAGCGGGTGAAAATTTGAAAATTTGAAGCTAGTTAAAAATGTGATTTGAGAAGAAAATCATAATTTGAGGCCCCAGCAGAAGTACCTTTGAAGTTAAATTGGAACCGGCATCATAATTCCCATCTCTGAAGAGAAAATAAGATAGTTACATATGTGGGGTAAGTTTTTGGGGCAATTCACATAGCACATGAAACAAAACTAGGTCCCATTCTCTCACGGTTTAAAGCTCCAGTCGGTTAGATAAAGGCTAAAGGCAAACTTAAAAAACGAAACAGAATTTGAATACACGAAGATCAGATTTTATTTTTATTTTCTTAATCCTCCTATCTAAAGTAGTACAAATATTTCAACTACCAAAAACATTTCGTAAGACTATGCTTGGATCTTGGATATTATGTGGCCAAATTTTCGTGTCATCTTTAGTCCCCCCTTGATTTTTGTGTACCTTACACGCATGGCCGCATGTAATCCAAGGTCCCGATCGACATATTTTTATATACTCTTTTGCACGGCAGATAATTCGTAAGAATTTTGAAAACTTTGGTCAATCAAATTTTTTTTTTTTTTTTTGATGGTAGCCAGTAGGCGAAAACTTTATTAATCATAAAGAGTTTTACATAACATCAATTTGACTGCAGAGTCAACCTGGTGCTCTAAATAGGGCTGTCAATATCGTGCCGTTTCGTACGTTTTTCGTTCCGTTCTGTCCAAACAGAATGGAATATGGGTTTCGTTTTCAGAACGGAAACAGAACTACGGTATTGATATGCGGAACGCAGAAATAGAAAATTCCAATGTAAAATTGTCACAGAACATTATTTGAACGGAATTTCCGTGAAACGAAACGGAACAGAACGAAAACGAAACACTATTTCTGTTTCGTCGTATGGAACGAAACGAAAAGGAAACTGTTGTCTTCCGTGCAGTTATACACGTTTGACAGCGCTAGCTGCTGTAAGCATAAACAATAACACAGATCGCTAAAGAGAAAGTAAAGATCAAGGCAGCGAGGTTGGGAGTTAGGCAGTTAGCCCTTTCCCATTTGATCAAGCCGTTCGTGTCAGATCGGGCAGTTTAAATTAAATTTGTTTGAAAACGTACAAATTTCGTATTCATTCAATGTCATTATATTAATCAAACGTAATATATTATAAATAACAAGAACGAGATTAATCACTCGACAACATCAATTTTAATAATAACAAAAAATTATCTAGACAAAATAAAAAGCTAAAAAAATTCGGCCACGGCTTTCAAATTTCATTAAATAATTATTTTTATTTAGAGTTTTTTGAATTTAACTAAATTCAGCTATATTTTGATGGTCGGTCGGGTTTTCATAACCATATCTATTTCAATATGATCCATCACTATAAAATAAAATCGTAATTTATTATTTTTTTAAAGTCATGTTGATTGGATAGGACGAGTTGATCAAATTAGATTCTTTACTTGTGCATCCCTGGTATCAAATGAAGTTCATTAACAATAAAAAAAAAAAAATCAAATGAAGTTCATTTGATGCCAGATTAAGAGGTAAAAAAAGAAAGAAAGAATGCAATCAATTATGATACATTAATTATACTATATTTATTTCTTTTTCAGAAAAACTTGGGGGAAGTGCTCTGGGCAACAGCTTTTTTACTAGGAACAACTTAATTTTTTTTGAAATGACTAAGTTATCCTTCTAATTAAAATTTAGACATTCGCTGGTATTTATTTGACTAAACATCTCTGTCCTCTCCTTCTCTCTCCAGTCTCCAATGAATTTAAAATTATTTTCACATTCTTTAGGTATATACATATGGTTGCTGTCTTTATTGATTTTCTAGTGCATGAAAGGCTTTGAACATCAATACTTTATTCAAACTTTCTTTGTTTATACCAATAATTGGTTCTGATGATATATTGTGTTCAATTTTTTTTGGAAAATGTTTAAGGCTCTAGAGCAAGCAAAGGAAAAAGTTGCAAAAGATTTATGCAAAGAAAAACGATCTATGTTGTCATTTGGTTTCTTCAAATAATTATTAATTTATGACATGTCAATTAAACTTTTCCGTACACGATCAACAGATTGATTTTCTTTAAAGAGGAAAATCTAAAAGAGAAAGAACATATATACAATTAAGGAAATAAATTGAGTAATAAATCTTAATTGATGCCATAATGTCAAGGACAATTTAGACATTTCAAAAAAAAAAATGTTGCTCCAAGTAAATGGTCGGTTGCCCAAAGCACTTCCCAAAACTTGGCAGTAGCTAACTGTATTTATTTCTATTCTCTTGATTTGATGGTAATACATCTCTCGTGAAATTATATAATATAAAAAGTTTGACATTCTCGTTCCAATAAGGCAAGTTTTTGGTGTCACAAACTAACACAATCCATTATTTTCAGTAATATTTTAAAATTAAAATTCAAATGTTGAATCTAAATTGTTGACCGTATTCAATTTCATAAGAAATTTCTTATATAAATATTATAAATTTAAAATTTTATTTGATTCTAGATTAGTAATAAATGAACTAAGAAAATTATAAAATTTATGATAATAGGTCTCTCATGGAATCAAAAAAGTTCAAAGTTGATTTGACATATGAATTTTAATTTTTCGAAATATTAATGAAAAAGAGACATTATGGCAACAAAAAACTGATATAAGACCAATAAATTCCATATAATTTCAGAGCGGACATACGCGTACATGTTTCATCAAATGAAGATTTCCATGCTAATCGGGGCAGATCTAGGACGAATAGAATGGGGCACAGACGTACAGTGTCCTCTATTTTTAATTTCTAATCGCACATGTTTACATTGTATTTTTTACATTATAATGATATTTGCCTTAATAAATGTTAATTGATCCTATAAAAAAATGTGATAATGATTTACTGTTGACATTAATTAATAGTTACAATTTATATTTAAACTGAATGGTTGGCACAATATTTAAACTGCATTAAGAAATTTTCAGGCTCGTCTATGACGCTACTTCAAATCAAGGGGACGGTACATAGAATTAAAATAGCACACAAAACTTACACAAATTAAAAGGAAAGGCATATTTATTTATTTATTTTTTGAAACTAAAAAGGAAAGGCATATTGACTGAGTCTATCGGTGAGACAAAAGGTACTCACCCTTACTAAGCAATTAAGCAGTAAGCACTTAAGCTGCAAAAAGGAAATGAAACAAAAACTCGCTTTCTTCAGCAATACTGACAGTTAGACCTTGATGATACAGTCAAAGTGCAGAAAAAAGTTTGATTTTGACCCCTACATACGATTCAAAGAGATAAAAAAGGATACATGCAATGATCATGAGCGTGGTGTATATTCTTTCAATGCATGTCTTCCCTTTTCTCTTTTTGGGTAGATAAAAATAGCTTTCAGTTTGACCCTCTTTGACTCTATCTGTCTCGCTCTCTCTTTTTTTTTTTTTTTTTTTTTTTTTTTTTTTTTTTTTTTTTTTTTTTTTTAGTACTAGCTAGGGAAAATACAGAAATCTTCAGCGAAGTCTTTCGTTAAGTCGTTAACCATTGCCAAAAAAATTTTCTGTAACAAACAATTATCTATTATTGTAAAAGTAAGAGAAAAAAAAAATTCCAATTCGAAATATATATTGGACTTGTCCTTTATGCGCTGTATAGCCATTTGTTATTTATATAGCATATTTGGAAGTTGTAGATCCTTTATGTTAGTGTCTAAACAGTTTGATTAATTTGATATTAACGAAATCAATTTCGAGGTGCTGTTCAATTTGATAATTTAAATTAAAGAAGTTGAACAACCTAAATGTACAAAACTATTAGTAAATATTATGTTAGTATTGTATTGTTACATACATTATTTTATAAATTATGAAGCTAATACGTGCACTAATGCATGGTTATAAAGTATAAACTAAATTTTTTATATTAATTCGGTTTAACTAAATTAAAGTTCAGTATAGAATTTTATTAATCAAATTATTAGATTGGTTCAATTTATATTTTATGTTTACTCAATAAAAATTTGATCAAACAAATTTAGCATCTCTACATAGCGTAACAACTTGATGCAGCTTTGTGATATCTGTGCCACTTTAGTGCGATCATTAGCAAACTTGAGAATTTAAATGACCAATGTTAATAATTTGTAGCCCACATATAATAGATTAAAAATGTCTCACAAGATTCCCTGACGCAAAGAGCTCTGTGTAGTATATGCCTCTACCTTTTCTATCTGTATATTTTATTCCTCACCGTAAAAGTTGCACTTTTTTTTCCGGCCTTTTTAAAATATTAAAAGAGATACGAGCCAATCCTCATGCGCCGTCAATGAACTGACAAAATTAATTTCTATATCATTACAATGTATTTTTCAATCGGGAATTACTTACGGGCTTCCCTTTCCCTCCAAAAAAAATAATAATAATTAAAAGAACAAGAAGATGGGAATATTTGGTCTATTACGAGAATAATACTTGCTCAGTAATAACTAATGCTTTTTGTTTAAACTAATGTCTTAAAGATTAGGAATATTTGGTCTTGAACTTCTTTGAAAAATGTGCTTTGTTTGAACTATTTTGGATAGGTTACAAATTAAACTTTAGGGTCTAAGTTTTAAAATTATACTATTAATTCTCCTTTATTAAGAAGTCCAAATTAGTAATTTAGTTTCTATGAATTTAACAAAGTTATTCATACTAGCAGTAGTGCCCGCTCAATGTGCGGGCGGACTTTAAAATGTGATATGTGAAAAATGAAACTCTCCAAAATCAATATTAACATATTTTTATTTTCGATATGCTAAATATTGCAAAATCAAGACAAAACAAAAGAAAAAAAAATACAATATTACTATTTCTTCTATAAATTATCTATTTAGAATGGACTCGGCACAAACCAGACAATTTAATTCACAACCTAATGGAATCCTAGCTCAGGTACAGTTGAATAATTCTCGAAGTCAAGCCTCACTATGTATTCATTTGATAGAGAAACCTTAATATTCCATTACATGATCCTTTTCTTCCCTTGTTTATATTTTCTATAAATCACAAAAATTTCAAATTTCATATGAGAATTATGTTTTGTTTTGATACAATAAATATATATGGTATTAATAAAATATATTTTATTATTTCATATTTACGATTTATTTAGAAAAAAAATTTTGCTGAGCATAATTAATGAGATCTTAACACAAGTAGAAAATGGCGCTAGTGATTGAAAGGAATTTATGCATCATATAGAAATAGGAAATAGCATGCTGCGCATCATATCATATCTCTTGAAATGGATTTTCAATTTTTAAGATTATTTGCCTAATTATTGTCTCACTAAAAGAAATATTTTTTCAAAAAAAAAAAATATTTATGTTGATTGAAAAAATAGATTTTCACAAGAGGGAAAGAAATCATCCGCAGGTTGGCCGTAAGTACAGCAATACAATTATGATTTTGAATTCATCTAAGATCGATACAAGATGATCCCTCCACTTTCTTTAATTTAATATATGGCTAAAACCACTCTGCTGATGTCGAATCAACTTAATTTAGTTGATTTTTTTCATAATATAACTTGACATTGATTTGAATTTATTTATTAATAATAAGATTTGCATGAGATCTAATGAGCAATTATCGTTAATTATCTTTTAAGAATATGTTACTATAATTTTGAAAAAGAGATCGTATCAATGAGAATAAGTAAACATTGAAATGGTTCAATATATAGACGTATATGGTAAACAACCATATCTTTTACTTAAAAAAAATGTGAACATGCCATAAGTAATTCCAATTCCAGGAGATTTAACTTAGTTAATGCTAATTACGAGCCAGAACGCGAATGTGGAATAAAATCCTTCATTACATACAAATATAGAAAGTAAATTAAAAACTATCCTAAATGCATCTCAAATCAAATTTATTTGGAGTGCAACGCAGGAATCGAACTTGCTCTAGCAAACATTGTATAATCTATAAAGTCTTAACAATTGTCTACCGACCATCCAGCGGGGAGGTGCTTTGGACACGTAAAAATTAACTGGGGACATTCTGATATTTTCTAAGTGACAAATTTGTCCTTTGCTCTCCCAACCCTATTTTGGAAACACTTCAAATGGATTCCGCAGCTCATTAAATGCCAAAGGAAGCACGAGATAGTCTCATATATTTCTAATTATTAGTTTCCATTTTAAATTCACATACAGAAGAAAGAAATATAAGATATTACTCCCTTCCTTTTTTTTACTATTTCTTTACATCTTTCCTAGGGAGTGATGATGACAGAAATTAAATGAAGAAGATTATCAATATAATTATAATACTTGTACTAATAATTATATTAATGATAATTATAATGAGTAATAGAGAACAATAATAATGACTATAATTATAATGCATATAATAATCCTAATTATAATTATAATAAAAAATCATCATTATTTTATAGCTAAAATGATAGTAATTATAATAATAATTACAATAATAATACAAATTCTGAAAATATGTGACGTGCATAATTTTCTATAATTTTGAAAAAAAAATTGAACACATTCGTACCCTTCAAGAATTTTCATCTAAAATTATAAATAAATGAATATATAAGTGCTATTTATTTAAACATTATAACAAGTATGGAATATTTGTATAAATAAGAAAGTGCAATTATTATAAAAAGCTCAATTCATATCGTTAACAAAAAAAAAAAAATCGTATTTTTCATGGTACATCAACTAATTCAAGTGGCAGCTAAGAAATTGACTTAAAAATATTTTTATTATGTTTAAGAGATGATTCAATTAGGTAAGTTTTGCGTGATATAATTGCTGGGAGAAAATGGCAAAAATTAATTGCAGCTTATTGCTTTATTTTGAAAGGGTATATGTGTCAAAAAAATATTAAATGGAATGTTCTCAGTGAATTTTGGCGTGTCAAAAGCACCTCCCATCCAGCGACTTGACCCCTTACTGTTAAGGGGTCAGGTTTTTATTTCAAGTATCAATCTGAACCACACATTATATAGATCAATGGTCTATAATGATGTTAACAAATGTTTGAACCCCCTTTTAGGCAAAATTGTTTTAACCTGTTGCAGGGTGCATTTATAAGTAGTAGAGATATAAAATTGCTGGGGGCAATGCTAATTAAATCAACGTGTGGCAGTCGCCTTGTCAATTGAAAATTTGTCTAAATTTTTAAAAGTTTAAATCCATACCCTTTTCAAAAAATGATTTTACCGTTGTTCTGCCCAAATGCATGCATCAAGGATAATTGATGATGGTTACGAAATGATGACGTCTACTGATCAAATAAAAATGATAAAATATGCCAGTCAGTGTTTAAAAGTATAATAATAGAATTTTAAATAATTTCCATATTATACTAATGATGTCTTTTTGCACTTATTTAAATAAATAAAAGTTGATATATTTTACAAATAATAACCGAATGAATTTGTGGATTAAAACCCCTCCCGTGCACATCATACTCTAATATAACACATTAACTGGTGTTTAGCTTTAGAGATGAAGCGAGTACTGAGATTTTGGAAAGAGTGAAAGACCAGTAGAAAGGCGAGATTATTAATTAAGAGATTTTCTCTTAATAAGTCATTGAGCTTGGTAAACTGAATTTTATAATATAATAATGAATTTGAATGGCTAGTCCGGGACTGCTGCTTCCATTATTCATTAAGATGCATGCACATGAAGGGAGAACTTGAGGCGAGGTTTATTTTAATGATGAAGGACAACATTTGGTGACATCTACTTTTGCAGCTTAATCAAACAAGCTAAGTATCATGGCACAACATATTTGCCTCATCTCCTCTGCCAAACTTCCATGCCTGTCTATTATTATACTTAATATTATTTTAGGTGCTAATAATTAAATTAAAAAACTTTAGTCCTCCAGCAGCAAAATTTCGCTAATTTTGTCACTTAGTTTGGACCTTATTTTCGTCACCACTTTCATATTAATAACAAACATTTCACACTTATTTCCGAACTCAGTTGGCCATTGAGTACAAATTTTAGAGGCATTGTATCTTTAACCATTTAATAAACGAAGTTCTAACTAGGAATTGAGGAGGAATGATTACCGCATGTGTGAAGAACTTTCCATTATCCATCGGAGCTCTTCTTTTGAATTTTTATAAATACAAAAGTTGAGTGGCTCGTGTAGAAAAATACATAACAGTACTGAATTGATCTAGTTAGTGCTTTACAAATAATTAACATCTTTAATCTATAATTTCAGTACAAAAAGCCATTAGGAGGTTACACTTTGCTAATCCATGTCTATATCGAGTTTAAAAGACACAGCATTGAATTGTTTAAATATCCTAGTACCAAAAATTAAATTTGTTTAAAAAAATATATGTGCTGAAATAAGGTGAATAGGAATAAGAAATCAAAATTGAGCATTTTGCATACGATCCAACCTTGTCTTGTAGCTAAATAAATACGGAAGATGCATACTTGGACCTGCCTAGCTCATAATATCCATTTGTATCTATTCTATGCCTTTCCTTTGTTAAAATACTTCATTCCATCTTAGTGGAAAACAGAAAGATGTTAAAGTACCAGAAAGACGTTTTTAACTGTAAATATTTAATCCACTTATATTTTTTTTCTTTCATTTTCTTAATTCCATTAAATTCTAATTCTACGCGTCACTTATTCTCATATAATTCTACTCCCTAATTAACTTGCCTTATAAATTCATCAAGTGGCTATTAGGGACCTAGAAAGAAGTTTCAGTGCTACACGTCATTAAGGACTTGAATGTGCAACGTCTCTAAGCATAATGTCCAAATGACTGATCCAAACGGCTCAGCATAGTCTAAATATCAAATTTATGACACTAAATTTTACTATTTTAGGACCTTTTTAGTATCTTGTCCGTCGAAGAAAAACCGATATCATGACCGTTTAATATCATAATTTTTTTCTTCTGCCAATAAAATAGTAAAGGATTTTTTTTCAAAATTAGTAAAATTTGGGTTTTTCAAATGTTTTAATGCATAGATCATGTTGAACGGATTTAATTGGTTGATTGGACATTTTAAAATTGGGATATGCACCTGTTGCATACTAGCTGTAATACGATTAACACCACCTGTGTTGTGTATTACAACCCCCGGAAAAAAAGAAAAAAAAGAAAAAGAAAAGAAAAGACAATGCTAATAACAAATACCACACCCATATCCACAAAGATTTACTCGTGCATTACTGCTTAATCCAAAACTGGGATTAATCTGGGTTTACCTCTAAGACCTTAGTAATTGATCCATCAGCAGATTTTGAACTTTTCGCTCCCTTTGGTACCCGTTCTTTATATACCTCTTGCCTAGCTCCAAAGCGAAGACACCACCACCCCCCACAGAAGAGAAAGATAGAGATGCTAGCCTCACCTTCTTCCGATACTGTCTCCAAAAGACAAGAGTGTACCTCCTCCCTCACGACCAATAGGAAGAAAAGAAGGCCGGCTGGCACTCCAGGTATTAATTAACAATCCTTAATTCTAGGATTTTATTGAATGAACAGTCAATAAGTAACACAAATAGTGTTTCTATGGGCATGACATTTGCTAAATATAATTTTCAGCGATGTTAAATACTTTGTTCTTACATATTAAAACACAAATTACCAAATGGAGTCTTCTTTGTTCCTACATATAATTTGCTGTCATAGTTCATTATGGTCCAATTCTTGGTAATTACTAATTGCCCTGTACATATAATAAGACAAGACCAATAACTAAGTAATTGTTTCGTTTTGTTTGAGAAAGACTTCAAGGAGTATTTGCTTAGCAAACCTAAAGGTTGTATGCTTGAATTGATGCACTTGCCAGTGACATCTTTCCTAGTTAAGGAGTGGGAAGCCCGCCTTTGGTGTTTAAAAAATTTAATTCTTCATTGCGTTGTGTTGTCCAAGTTTTGAGAATTGAGATGAGAGGGAAGTTGGAATTATAAATTTACATTAAACACAAACCAAAATTTTAGTATTTATCCCTTTTTTAATTTTTCCACTCCTTCATGGGAAAATGCTTTTGGCATAAGGTTAGATATCATTTTAAATTCTTATTAATTTAATAGTAATCACCTTCATAAAACTAATATGTAAATTTAAGACTACTATCCACAAGAATAGAAAGCACGGAGTATACCGAAGCGATTAAATTTGGAACTATTATTGGAGAGCACGGAAATCTTTAATAGCCAATTACCAACATGAAAGCATAAAAGTAGCACTGGTTAAAGGTAGAAAAGTCGCATAATCTTAACAGCTTTTAAATTTTAAATTTGATAGCACACACTGAAGGTCCCAAGAAAGTTTTGTAAAAGAAACCCATTTTTACCCTCACATGAACAAATTAACCTCAGACGTGATCTATTATTTGATCAGATCCTGATGCAGAGGTTGTGTCTCTATCTCCCAAAACCCTTCTTGAATCTGATCGTTATGTGTGCGAGATCTGCAACCAAGGATTCCGGAGGGATCAAAACCTCCAAATGCACCGGCGGCGCCACAAAGTACCATGGAAGCTCCTAAAAAAGGAAAAAGCTGCCACAACAGCAGTCACAAGAAAGCGGGTGTATGTCTGTCCCGAGCCAAGCTGCCTGCACCATGACCCTGCACATGCGCTCGGGGATTTGGTGGGAATAAAAAAACATTATCGCAGGAAGCATGGCGGCCAGCGCCAGTGGGTCTGCTCCCGCTGCTCCAAGGGATACGCAGTGCAATCTGATTACAAGGCCCATGTTAAGACTTGTGGTACACGTGGGCACACCTGTGACTGCGGTCGTGTTTTCTCAAGGTATGATTTGTTTGGTGCAGTGGTCTGAAGTTTGACTTTGTGAGGCAGGGAAATAGTACTGAACCACTGATAAGACATGGCACTAGTTAAACAGCCTTTTTGTTAATGCTGAATGCTAACGGTTGTACAAAATTTGCATTAATAATTTAGCTTTTGAACAGCAAAAGAGAGAAACAAAGAAGCAAATGACAGGAATTAAACTAGGATGAACTGGTAGTGCCAACTGGTTGAGTAACATTTGGACCTTAACACTAACTTATATCAGACTGTTATGGTTGGTTCCGACTCCCAAGGCACTGCTGAAATCAGTTATGCTCTCCATGGCTTTAGAATCTAAACTTATCTATTGGGTGCCTGAGCATATGATCTGATTTCTAACTGCTTCTCATAATTTGCAAATAGTCATTTGCTAAATCAAATAAAAGATGCACTTTTGCCTAAAACCCGTTTAAATGTTGCCCCTCAATTAGTTTATATTCAGTGTTGCTAATTGTTCTTGTAGGGTTGAGAGCTTTATAGAGCACCAGGACACATGTCAAGCTGGCCGGCCATTGGCAATCAAACCACTGCTGCAATTCCTTGAGCTTCAATTCTTACCACAACCGGCTAATTCTCTCTCTTCCACACTCTCCCTCTCCATGCAAGATCCCCCAGTTAACATTGTAACCAAGTTATGTCTATCCCTCGGCCCTGTCACGAATTGTTCTGTCCAAGCACACATCGGCATGGACAAGCAACTGGAGCACCTGACAGAGGAGAAGGTGATGGCCGATAAAGAAAGAGAAAGTGCAAGAAAAGATGTTGAGGCGGCTGAGAGAGAATTAATCGAGGCTAGAAAAATGCGCGAGCAGGCTCAGATGGAACTTCGGAATGCATTGGCATTTAGAGAGGCCACGATGAAAATGCTTGTACATGTCACCTGCCATTCCTGTCGTAAAGGCTTTAGGATGGTGACAACTGTCTTGGGAGATGACAAGTCTTTGATGTGAAATTGTACTGTCTTCAATTTGATTAATGTTAAATCAAGAGATATGTGAACTTCTTTGCTGCTTTAGCTTGTACAGATGTCAAAACAATGTCAATATTAAGATGGTGACCATAATTTAGGATTCAAAAAAATAATTATTCAGAATATTCATTGGAACAAAATACTTCAAGGTCGTGGACTCGTGGGAATATTGGTACACACGATATGCCAGGTCAAAAAAAAAAGACCTTTTTTTTGTGCTTCCCTAACTTCAAAACTCAAGTATGTGGTTGGTTTGTTTCCTCATAGCATCTCTCTAAGTCAACATAGACCCTCTTGACTCTTTATTTTATCAATTTTATAAGCACATGCAAACACTGCCCCAGCTGATCTGATGCCACTCTTTATCTAGGTTTTCATTTTGTCAAATTCTAAAATCTAAATCCATTTCCATGGCCTCATCTCTCCTACTTCTAATATTAACACACAATCACCTCGCGTTCTTCCACAACCTCTCTCCTAAGTAAAAATATTTAAATATCCAACACAAGGAATAATTAGAGAAATACAGATCACACGGTTCTTCAATATACTCGACGCTTGAAAGGTGTTCGACAAATTGACCCAGAGAGTTTTAGGTCTTAGATTTTTTAAATGAGATATAGGCCCAGATAGTTAGTTTTAATTGGGCTTTTATTAGTATCTTAGGCCTGCCATTCTAGATTCAAACGGATAATAACTCGGGTTTAAAGTTCAGAATAGTATGGAGTGGAAATAGTAAAAATTAAAACATGTGGGACATTTTTCCCACTCTTGGTATATGTATATAGTCCCTATTCTTTGAACTTGAGGGGTAGTTCTAGAGTTAATTAAAGTTTTATAGTACATTTTTTATTCCAATAAAAAATGTTCTAAAAAAATATTAATGTTCTAGATCAATTTGAAAAACATCTAGAACAATTTAATATTTTTTTAAAAATGAGACCATTGTCTAAAGTCTCTATTTAGAATTCAAATTCATAATCAAAATTAGAGGATTCAATAAGAATATATCAACATATGTTGTCAAAAAACCATAGAATTCTTTGGCATGAGATAGATAAAAGAAAATATACTACCAAAAGATGTACCTCTGGAAATAATTTGACATATACATATATATTTTTAGATATTTGTTGATTTTCTCAGATATCTTACTAATTTTATTAACATGCATAATATATTAATTACTAGACACATATTTTTTTATTTTAATTTCTTTCCACAATCCATAAGATACTTTAAAACAAAATTGAATGAAACTTACATGACAGATCATGCAAAACACATTTCTTACACACAACACACATGCAAAATTTATCAATATATTAATTTTACACGTTCAATCTCTTGATTTTACTTTCAAGTGCGAATTAAAAAATGAGAACAAAATTTTTATTGTAAGTACTACACACGTCACTGCCAAAAAAAAAAATGACAACATTCAAACACACAATTGGGAATGGACGGTTGAGATGGAGGTAAAGGAGAGGGAGGAATAGTGGGAGATTGAGCGAGGGAGAAAGCGGTTGGTGGCAATGGCGAGAGTGGTGACCGCCATGTGGTGGAGAAGGATTTGTTGGAGCGCTTGTGCTTGGAGCCTTGGAGTGAGTGATGCTTGATGTTTCGACTTTGGCATTTCTTTTCCTTACGACTGTTTCTTCTTTTTACTTTTTTGTAAGGATTCCCGAGTACGGTCAAAATCCATCTGGATCTTGTGTGGACCAGAATTTGTGAATGTCTAGGGATGCTCGAATCTACTGGGTGTTACAATTTTTTTTTTTTCAAATATTTTGAGTGCTTGAATCTAGGTGTTATATTTTTCAAATATTTAAATTTGAAAATACTAATGAATAGTATTTACAAAATAAAATATTTTCGATCTAAATGAGTTGAAAATTTCAAATAATAAATCAAATAATATATTTGAAAAGTTAAAAAAGGTAATTTTATATTGGACACAAATTTTAAACTATACTTTAATCATAATCATTAATTCTGATCGTTAAAAATTGTCTTAAAAAAACGATTTTGATTTAAGCTCAATTATAAATTTTAGTTCACAGAAAATTTTGTCTCAAACATTTAATCAAAGTAAATATCAGCAAGGCAAAAAAAAGAAGAAAATATTGATAGGCACCAAAGAAATTAGAAAACTATTTTTTTTACAGAATTTTTTTCAAATAGAGCAATTGGCTTGGTAATTGCCTACCTACCTTGAAAGAGGAAAAAAAAAAGACTATCAACAACCTAATTCATAATCAAATCCTGTTATTTATTATTATTATTTTTTTTTTGGGGGGTGGGGGGACAATCATTCGAACATCTAAGGGAACATTGCACGATGGGCTTTCACATTTTTAGAAACCCTATTCTTTCCATATATATATTGTTTACCTCTAAATTTTGCCCTGTAAGAAAATTTCAACAACTCGTAAGGCGGTGAAAAATGGGAGCCCATAAAGACATGACGGGTCCATATTCTTAGAAAGGAGGTCAATTTTTAAGGCAAAATACGACTCTGGATTAAAGATGATATGATATTGATATTAATGTGACATGTTATTTGATTGGATTAATTTAATATTTAATACTCAATATTTATATTCATGAAATGTGCCATACGCATCGTGGATAATTTGGCAAAGCAAGAAGTCAGAGGATGTGCACAGTTGATGTTTGGATTTATTAATTATATGAATTATTTATGAAAGATTGGAAAATTTATCTAATTAATTCGGAATCTCTATAATTGGAAAATCCAGCACAATTAAGTTTCTCATATGTTTACGGAAATGTGCACAAGATTTCATGTCGAAAGGATTTCAAGAAATGCTACAATTAAAACCGAGAACATGCTGCACCCTTGAAACTTGATGAAATACATCGTAAATGGATGCATCCATTTGGATGAAATGGAGATCGGAAAATGATATTATGGATTAAATGGGGTGTTAACAAAATGCATGAGGCGTAAAAACATGGATAAAATATGATTATGAGTTGATCGTATAGTCATATATATGATTATATGTTATATGTAATATGTTATGTGATACATTTCTTAAGCGGGCCCGTGTAGAAAAATGATAAACAGGCCGAAGTGCAAATAAGTTGGGTTCAATCTAAAAAAAAAGGGAAAGGATATGCAGCCCACGAAGGATTAGCGTATGATATCTCCTCTCTTCTCTGATCCATTTCGACAATTCGACCTCACTCGTCAGCAATCGCACGCTCCCAGCTGGCATGCCACGATTGGCCGAAAGCTCGCGACTCCACCAGCCAGCGTAACAAGCTCCTCGCACATGGCGCATGCGGGTTAACAGAAAAAGAAAAGAAAAGAACAGGAGAGAAGAAAAGAACGGGAGAGAAGGAGAAACAAAGATGCTCTCCTCTGACAAGAACTGATTCCGGCGATTTCCTCGACGGTTGTCGGAGTTCTCGGTACCTCTGAATTACAGACTAGGGAGTCAAAATACAAAAATAGTAGAAGAAAATTTTAATATTCAACTTCCGACATTTAACTTCTTGTCCGATCCCAAAATTGAGTCCGTCCGGTCTGTACACTGTGCTGTAACCTATCAGCAACTATGTCAAAAAACAAAGGTGACAAGAGTTCCCTGCCAGCCTTGACCTCTACAACAAATTAGAAAATATTCATACATATTGATGTAAAATTGTAGCACAAATGATGCTTTCTTATCTGATTTGGCTAGCTCGATCGACACGACGTTCTTTGTATATCCGATGGTCTAAATAAAAAATATGTATAAGAGAATGTAACATAACAATATGGTTTGGAAATAACAACGAAAATGCAGGGCACCACGTGTAACTACATTCTCAAATGCTGTACGTAGCTAGCTAACTAGATACAGAGAATATGGGACTTCACAATAAAGAGCTAAAGACCTCAACCGGAGCTTTGCAAAAGTTTTTGAGGACAAAGCGGATGGATGGTCAGTGTACAACCTTTAGCATTTGCAGTATTAATTATTATGAGAAAGTCACAAAGGTAAAAGCCAGCTAAAGCAGTTTTAGCTAGGTTTTAATTAACTAGTCAGAGAGGAACAATGATAAAAAGCACATTTTGGGGATTGGAACCGAGGGAGGATGGTTTTGTTGCATGCGCAAAAGGTTTTGTTTTTCATTACTAAGCCCCACACCTACTTTTTCTTTTGACAAATGTTCGTTCCCAGCCAGAAACATACTGTCAGATGTTATATGGGACAGTTCTCATTTTACAGCAGTTTGTCTGTTTTATTATCCCTAGGTGTCGCACGGTTTTATATGTGCATTCATAGATTACGAATTGGGTCATTGAATATTTTTATCTATTTTCTAATGTATATGCCAGTTGCTAAATAACCATAGTTAGTATACTGATGATGTAATGTAACAACTATGACAATCTAAAAAATAGTAAATAACTAATCTATACAATTAATTGCAAATCGCCCACACATTGTCACATGTCAGTCAATATATACTCAAATTATACTATGTATTTAAAATGGAAAACCGAATTGTACTAGTGTAATTAATTTTTGCAGTAAGCGATCACCACTTCTGCCTCTAAAATTGCCCATAAATTTGTTAACACTATGTTTAGAACTTCCAATAATACTTCATTTTTACTCATTATGTCGTTTTCTAGTATTTATTTATAATTTAATATGTATATTCAATATTGGATATATGTGTCGGCCAATATAATTTTCTCTTTTGCTTTCTACACAGTCAATTTTTTTTACAAGCAGTTTTCTTTAATTTATTATTATTATTTTATTTTTGGTTTGAGCAACAAGTAGCTTACGATAATAGGTAAGTGGTAAAACAAATTGATTCATTTTTTTCTTTTCTATATATTTTTTCTCAAATTACAATATACTACAAAAACTAGGTTCTCAACACGAAATACGGGAGAGAAATTACTATGCCTTTTGAAAAATAATTGCAAGAGCTTGATACATAACTAACGGATCCCAAATTTTCGGGATTGAAATTATGGGAAAAAGTTATCAGATCTTTGATATATCTCTACTACTTATAAATGCACGTAGAGAAAGGTCGCAACAAAAATCACCAAAGGGGGTTCAAACAATTGTTAACATCAATTATAAATCATTGATCTGTGCAATCTACGGTTTAGATCTGTATATAATGCTAAGGGTCAGACTCTTTGACAGGAAAGAGTCATGGCGCTGGATGGTTTGTATCAAATTCGCGATACTAAACGCAGCGAGTTCGATTCTCCGTAGAAACTTATTTTATTTTAATTTTTGCGCCTCTTTTTTTTCCTCCTGCGCCTCCCTCCCCGATTCCCCTCCCCTGCGCTTCTTTAATTGAGCAAATCGGCTTCTCTTTCCTCTCCTCTGAAAATTCACAGAAATGGAAACGCTCCCCCTCTCCTTCCTCTCTACCCTAATCAGCGATAAAAAGGAAAGACAATCGAGATGCTTTTTCTTCTCTTCTTATGCCCTAATCAGCACCATTAGGCGACGGGATCTCCTTCTCTAGGGTTTGTATGCCGCTCTCTTTCCCCTGTCCAAGTATCCAATCCAATCCCCGTGGTCATCGTTCTATGTCGCCGCGCCCTCCAAGTTACTCCTCCACCTGTTGATGCACCTTTCCTCCTCCGAGAGGCACATCCCACAGACTAAGAATGTATGTTTTCTAATTTCTTTTTTTTTGTTCTCTTCAGATCGATCAATGTTATTTCTTTGTCGATCTCTATTTTGGTAAAATTATTGTTCATTTTTTCTCAGTTTACTTTAGTTTTAGTTACTTTCACTAATCGGAAGAGTAAAGCAGCTTAATTTGATGTATGTATTGTCTAAAATGTGGACATGCATGTTCAAATACGACACCCTCCATCGTGCTTGGAAGCAGCTTAATTTGATTGCGTAGCCACTGCATAGTTGAGGCATTATCCTAGCCTTAGACCTCCGTATCTGAGGACTCATCGGATGAATTCGATGCCAAATGTTTTGTGAGTTTTTATCATTACAATATCCCCTAAATTTAATTGGGAATACATGCGTATTTGGATTTGCAATTGTACCTTTATTTTTATAGTGAATTTGGGAGACTGTATGTATTTCATTGTATATACTTTGAAAGCTTGTATCTACTGGAATTGTGTAGGTGTCAGGTTGTGGTGACATTTTTGTTTATTTCTTTGTTTTTGCATTATTAATTAATTTTCTTATACTGCCAAGTGATATATCAGTTGCTTCTGACATTACAATTACAGTCCTTTTATTTGTTTAAGCCATGTTAATTGGGAAACCTCTTACTTTTCTTTTCTTAAATGGACTTTTATTGTCTTCTTTTGTTGTATCAGATCAGATGAACTTTGGAAATAATGCTGTTTTAGACAGAAAGCTCATTCTTTTTTTATTAATTTAACACAATTAACTGTCTGCACTTATGCAAAAGATGAAATGAAACTTCAGATGTTTTGTATTTTATACCCCTTTTAACCCGGTAAAACCCTACTTTAGAACATAGGAAAAAGAGCCATTTTTAAATTGCCACGCGGTTGCCCCTGTTATCTTTCTTAATTTTGTTACTCCTTTCAGTAAATGCACTAGCATTGAGATTCATTTGCTCACACCTCATGGCCTTCAGGTCAGTACCTTTTTCTTGACAAGTTGGCATATTTAATCCTTCATCAAGTCTCGAACTATGAAGTAGACCTTATTTAAGCACTAGACAATCAACATAGGCAAAGAAAGTGAACTGTAGTTGAACAATAGGCTTTATTGAAGCACTAAACAATCAAATAAGCAAAAACAATTATACTGCAGTCGTCGCTAAAATGCGATGCATCTGGTATATATGCTGCATTTGTGATGTGAGTATGAAAAAACCTGTGATGTTTCAATTGGTTCAAGTTCATATTAGATGTAGATTGATCAGTATTAATATTATGGATCAGCTTCTAATTTTGGAAATATTTATATTATGTGCCTATTGTTGATGACAATTTTTTTGCTCCATTCAAGAAAGTTTACAATTTTATAAATACGGTTAGTAACTTTGGCTGTGGTTTGTTTTCAGCCCATGTTGGATGTGCCAATTTATGGAAGGATTGCAACATTAGAGCTCTTTCGTCCTCATGTACACTCTCATTTTTAAACAACTCTCTGACCATTTATTGTGTTCATCCAGTACAAGATACTTGTACCTGGATGTGAAGAACTGACAAATCTGGTCTGATACAGGTCTCAATACTAACTTCTTTTGTTTCATTGTTACATGTCTCATTCTTGAAGAATTCAAGATTTCCATTCTTTGATACAAGCTTCTATCCCATTACTTACTGGTACGCGTTTTTTTTTCTATTGTATACAATGTCAGTAGTGAATTTGATGTATGCACATTTAATTTGACTAAAAAAGTAGCAAATCCTTGTTTTCAAGTATAAAAAAATTAGTCAACTGTGAAGACGTAGCAAATCCTTGGCTTTAAAGTTAGTAGCAAATCCTTGTAAGTCGTGCTCCAAAGAAATTAATAGCAAATCCTTGGCTTTAAGACATATTTCTGCTACAAAGAAATTATTTTCCTTTCTAATTTGTTGACATATGGTCAGATAGAGATACGTATTTTGGACCTCATGTGAAAAATTGCATATTTAAGAAAACACCATTTAATTTTACATTCTAATAGTTTTTTTATTAGTTTCTTTTGCAATTTTATCATATTACTCGACCAAAATGCATAAAACAATGCACTGAGATATGAAGACCTGATTAAGTAGGTAACTCTGACTTTACATTACATGAATGCTTTTCTGAACCAAGTACTTACTTTACTGTATGACTTGATATGGTTACCTATTATTCTTGGATTAATATATAAGTAAGCTATGACTTTGGCCTTCATTGGCTCAAGATTGGTAGGATCGTACATTTAAATAGCAGCCATAAACAATAAAAACGCAATTAGTTGAAATTCCTGGACATAAATGAAAATGTCTTATGAACTTGAACTTCACTGTTTTCTTCTAATGACCATTATAGTTGAAGTTGTTAATTACTTTGTCCCTTTAGGTCCAGTGCAACATGAGAGTTTGTGTAGATTAAGGTTCTTGTAAATAATAAATGTTCATGAGAGATCTTCAGGTACAATACCTTTTTAGCATATTCGAGTAGACTTCATTCCTCAATATTTGACCACTCTTAACTTTTTTTTTTCCTTGTTACAGGTTTCATTCTTCAAGAATTCAAGGTTTCTTTTTTTCTCTTTGGTATCTAATATGAATTTTTCTGAGTTGATTTGGCATTTTTACAAGATTGTTGAAACTAGGGCAAGTTTTGGAAAAACAGTTTTCTAGAATAGACAGACCCCAGTGCACTTTTTGATTTTTCATTTATTCTCTGTTTGCATTTATGACTTGAAACTCTTAGAACTGAGAATAGACATCCAGAGGCATATTCTGTAATTTTTACAAAATTTTTAGATATTTATTTGAAGGGTTTCAGGGCATGAACTTTCAGACCTATTTGCTGGCACGATTTGCTGGAACAGATTCTGAAACTTGATTTTGTCTGATTTCGAAAATTCATTATAATTAATCTGTATGTCCAAAAATTATGAAATTTTTACAGGAGATACTTCCAATCATGTTTGATCTACAGTTAAATTTTTATTTGATTACGTTCAGCCATTCATGAAATAAAAAGGATTTTGTAAATTGTCAAAAATACCCTTCACTGGTTGTAGCAGAAACTGTCCAGCCTTCTAATCACCATTTGGTAACCCTCTTGCATTGTTCTGTACCACTGTCCAACACATAAATTTTTGCTAAAATGAGTTGAATGTGAATTTTTAAACAAAAATTAGCGAATTTGTCTTTTTCTATAATCTTTACTAACAGCAATTTTTTGCCTGAAGCAAAACTTGCAAGAATATTGGAGCAAAGATGTCAAGTTCGACTGAAGCAAGAAAGGTAGAAGTTATGCGCAATAAAAGGAAACATATTCAGATCAGTATGAATGAATCAAATGAGTTGAATGCAAGTGACGTTGTCACCGACGTTGCCGTACCGTCTCAAGGTATGCCTCTATTTTTCACTGGTTCATCACTATTTTTTAAAAAATATTCGTTAATTTGCAAAAATTTGTAACTTGGCGTGTAAGAACTATATGTCTCTTTCTAATTTTGTTAATATCTTGAGAACAATCTCAAGTAAGAACAATCTCACTTAACATCCAAGCTATGCTCTCAACCTATCTACTCAAATATAGCTAACCAAACTCTGATGGTGTTGATTGAGGTTATTAACACACAATTAGTATGGCTAATTAGAAAGATCAATGGTAGCGTTCGTACGGTGCTCAGAAGTCTCAAATTTAGCCAAAAATAAAGAGGGAAGAAATGCTAGCTTAAGGATTTGTATTTATATCCAAAAAGATTCCACAAACCAGCTGTTAAAGCTTTTCTAGCTAACGGATACTATGTCTATATCTCTATATGGTTATTAAAAACATGCGAATGTTTCTGGGCTTACTAGCTTGAGAAATAATAGCTCAGAGGGGAATCAGTGAGCTACGTCCAAATGGTTTTCGCACTGCCAGAAACTAGCACAATTGCAACTGAGTTGCGTATTATGAAAACAAATAAAAAATTATCATGACTCAACTGAAGGAATATGGAAAAGCAAATAATTAAAAGAAATAAAAACCAGATGCACTATTAGGCTAGCAATCTAATGAGATTTCTTATTTACGTTAGACTATATCAAATGTATCTTTAGGTTAATCATTTACAGATATATTATACTTTCCTATTAATTAGCAATATTATATAAAGGATTGTAAGAACGAATAGAAATCAATTCATATCAAAAAAAAAGTCGGCAGCAGTCTTGAGACAATTCCAGTATATTGCGCTGGGTTTGTTTGCGCTGGGTTTGTTTTGAGAATATCTTAATTAAAATGGTCAGATACTACATCATACTACATCATAATTTTTCCGCCGCCAACCATTCGGCGGAAAAATTATCATATTTGGTGGCGATTTCAGACAAGTTCTGCCTGTGGTTAGACATGGGACCAAAGCTCAGATCGTCGACGCAACACTGCCGATGTCCCCTCTGTGGTCCTACATAAAGAAGAGAAAGCTGACCCGAAACATGAGAGCTTCGAGTGATCCATGGTTCGCTCAGTTCCTACTCAATGTCGGCGATGGAACCGAGCCCTCGATTGGGAATGACTTCATACGTATCCCCGATGAGATGATAATCTTATACACTACAGAGGAAGAATCTGTAAATGAATTAATTGAGACTGTATTCCCCTCTCTCAATGAAAATGACCATCGAACAGATTACATTGCTTCTCGGGCAATTCTCTCCACCAAGAATGAGTATGTCGACAAGCTCAACGAACATATGATTAAGACTTATCCCGGAGAAGAATTGATATATCACAGCATTGATACAGCAGAGGATGACGCGCATGGCAACTACCCTTTTGAATTTTTGAACTCTCTGACGCCTAATGGATTGCCGCCGCATATCCTCAAACTTAAAAAGGATGTCCAATCATTCTGTTACGTAATCTGGATCCTACAAACGGACTTTGCAACGGCACGAGACTGGTGTGTCGGAAGTTTCAAAGGAATGTAATTGATGCAGAGATTGCTACTGGAGGACACGTTGGGAAAAGAATTTTTATTCCCAGGATTCCCCTAAGTCGGCCGGATGATGACTTGTTCCCTTTTAGGTTTAAGAGGAAACAATTTCCCGTGCGATTGTGCTTTGCAATGACAATCAACAAGGCACACGGACAGACAATCCCTAACGTCGGAGTTTACTTGCCCGAGCCGGTATTTTCTCACGGACAACTGTATGTCGCGCTATCGAGAGGTGTGTCGCGACAAAATACAAAGCTGTTTATAAAACCACGCGCCAATATCGACCCAGATGACGGAACATGCACAAAAAATGTTGTCTACCGTGAAGTGCTACGAAAGAGTTAAGGTAACGAAATTTCATTTAAAAAAAATTATTTCTCTCATACCACACTCACACATGCACTCAATGTATAAAACTATCTTAATTATTTTATTTTATTTTATTATTTTATTTATTAAATATTAATAATAATTATTAATTTTTATAAAACAGGTTTCCGTCATCAATGCTCATTACAATTGGGGAGCAGGACCTTTTCAACATATTGTCATGTTGTATTATTTTTTTTTTGATCGTGAGATATTATTGAGAAACAATATTTTTTCAATGAATTATTTTTTTTATTGTTCACATGTCTGCCTTTATTGTTTATTTATTTAAACCGTTCAATATTACTGCTACATTCAGCTTCGATCGAAACAACATTAACCTTAACTATTGAATATTGAAAGTAGACAACATATCTGTATCAAATGAGACTTTTTTTTCACATATGATATCGCAGATATCTGCCCACACATTTGGGTGGGCACTGCTGCTAGTTAAATTAAATCGCTCTAATCTTTGTTGTACAACAGGATTACAAGTGGAGTTTCCAATCCAAAAATCAAATCACTATGACAATTTAACGCGAATGTCCTTCTATAGGAAGCATCGTTTCTCTGATGGTACATGTAACGAGTCGTTATCTAATAAATAAATACTAACAAGGAATCAACAACTGCTGCATCTTTTACCCACAACCACAAGCAATACACCACAAAAGATTAAAATTCTCTTTAGGGAATAATGATAATTACACGTGCAATAATTTTCTATTAACTCTCAAAAGACGTATCATGACGAATATGGCACTTTGAACTAACTAATTGGCGGGGGTGTCACACATCATAAGTGCCCACGAGGATCCTACTCAATTTTTAACATAACTACCCATAAATCAATGGCCTATGCACCTATATTTGCTTTTTCATGATCCAATTTTGGGGATCGTTGTATGACCCCCTTCAAATTTTCATGCTTTTCTTCAACCTACCCATAAACATGTCAATGTGTACACATATGAATCTATGAAGAGTCGTTTCTCAAAAAATAAAACATATGAATCTCTGAAGAGTCGTTTTTCAAAAAAATAAAATAAAATATCTAAAAAAGCTATGTCGAGTTTGTATTATCGCGTATTTAATTAGACAACATATTTTAGTTCAAAAAATATCTTAAAACCCCTCCTATTATAATAGCTAGTCTGAATCATTGAATTCTCCTAATTATGCATTCTTTATTTCATAAAAAAAAAGCAACAATACTAAGTGAGAAATATTTATTAGATGAAAAATTTTAGGGCAGCTATATTATGTCTTACAGGTAACTTCAAACTTCACTATCGAAATTTTTACATAAATATTTCATCAGATATATTTGTTGAGTTATATATAAACTTACAATAAATGTTATTATTTTAATACTAAGCGGAGTAATTAGTAAAAGACTACTCCGATAGTCCATTTTATAATTATAATTAAAATATTCGGACCAACCAATTACTTGGGACCGATGCATTTCTATAATTTTCATTGTTATTTTAGAATTATTAGCGATGAAGAAGCAAGCATGTTCTCTTAGTGGGTTACATTGTGATCTTTATATTTATTTCAACAATTCAACTTTTAGAAATATGAATGGAAACTGATCTTTCAAGGTAGCTTCGTAAAAAATATTTAGGTTAGAATGGATTATTACTTAATTAGTTACAAATTTATAATATTTCTAGGTCTTATAACTTTCTTTTCAAAAAAAATAATAATAAGTAAAAAGGTTACTGCTTGTTTCGTTTGAAATAAAAAGTAGTATTACACTCCGGTACTAGCGGGGTTTACAGATTACTCCACTATATCATATAGAAATCAAAACAGAACAGCCAAATGCAAAACAAAAACAAGATCAAATTAAATCTACTTACCACTTACAACTTTAGGCGCTAAGTAGACAAGAAATGTTTCTCAACTTCTATTATATTTATTTTGTTATCAAAATATTCTAAGAGGACGAAATTAACCTCTTTCCTTTATGCTCCTTTTTCAAGGAGAAAAAAAAAAATGAAAATTATGTATTGAAATGCGAATAGAAATTATAAGACACGATATACATCATGTCGAAATTGCGACCTCCACAAAGATGTAATTCAAAATTTAGGGTAACTAAAATTGTAAGGAGATACAAGGACCGTTAGCTCCATGCACAAAATTTCGACTTGGACTTGGTCAAATCCACTATGCAATCAAAAGACAAGTTGTGTACTATCGTATTAATTATATGTCTGATGCAATCGTCAAATTCCACTAATATCATAACTGAACTTCCACTGATAACAATAAATAGTTAATTAATGGTATTAACAGACAAGAGCACTAAAGGGTTAGAGAGCGAGGTTGGAACAACAGGATCTACATGACCTACTACAACTTTTGAAGCTTGGATCCTGGGTTTTCTTTTCTTTTTATTTTTTTTAAAGAGCAGATATATTAATATTATCATTGTTATCGTGAATTGAACTTTTTTTAAAATACAAGATGAATATTGAGAATGGACCAAACATGAAACATCCATCGTTAGATAATTAACTTTGCTATAGTTTGACCAAAGTTTAACAATATATTTAATACTTTTTAGGTTGCTTAAGAATTTACCTAGAACAAGTTAGAATCACCACAGCCAATTAAAATTTACACTCAACAGTCAACATGTTAACATATAGTTTCGTCGGTTGGTTAAAAATTCACTTTAAACATGATAGCTAGAGTTTGCATTTGACATATTTAGGATTCAATCAGGACAAGTTAGGATCCATCTTTGGTTGGTTTTGAGTTACATTTTTGTAAGCTAATGTTCATTTGTTGTTAGTTTAAAATTCACATTGGATTTGTTACGGTTGATAGGTTTATCAAATGGGAATTGCTTTCTATCATCTCATAGATTCCATCATCCTATCATCCCAGATCTTCATTAAATCCTCATCTCCTCTTTCCTTTTTCGGAATGCAATTTATATAATTAAATCTCATTTCTCTTTTCTTTTTTCAAAATGCAATTAATCCTCTCTTTCCTTCCAGAGATATATTTTTTTTTTTTGCAGGTGAAAAAAATTTCCAGCATCCATATGCCAACTAGAACAATTAGTCGGCCAATAAGAACAGTTATTTGAAATATTAAATAAATTTTCTAGTTGTTCTGAGAAAAAATAATTGTGCTGGAAAAAAAAATAATTGTTCTATTTGGTAAAGTAATTGTTCTAGTTGATAAACTAATTGTTCTAGTTGTTCTGGAAAAAAAAATAATTGTGCTGAAAAAAATGCTAATTGTTTTAGTTGTTCTGGAAAAAAAAATAATTGTGTTGGGAAAAAATGCTAATTGTTCTAGTTGTTCTGGAAAAAAAAATAATTGTGCTGGAAAAAAAAATGCTAATTGTTCTAGTTTGTAAGCTAATTGTTCTAGTTGTTCTGGAAAAAAAATAATTGTGCTGGGAAAAAAATGTTAATTGTTCTAGTTGTGCTGGAAAAAAATAATTGTGCTGGAAAAAAAAATTATGGCAGTTATTAATGGAAACAGAGAGGAAAGGGGATGGGGAGAGAAGGGATGAGTCTCAGGGATGATAAGAAAATATTCTTAAAATGGAAAGCTGTTATAAATGCATTTCTAAAAATGAAAAATGTGTCTTGAGGATGATGGGATGGTGAACTTTGGGGGTGATGGTTATCAGTTCCGTTATCAAATGGACGTCTAAGTATTTAACTCGTCAAAGCACCGCCATATATATTCGTCGGAACACCAGTGAAGTGTACCGAGTTTCACTTAAAGCTTGGCTGAAATTTCGTCAGAGTTTGTTAAAACTATGCAAGTGATGAGGAGATTGCTCAAAATATTTGATTAATGTAAAATTATTGATCGGTGGAAATAGTAATAGTCCAAAAATCCTTGGTCCTTAGCCCATCCTAAAATCCGGACCGGACTAGTCCTTCGAAGGGCTTTCAACGGACAAGGGTTTAGAAGGGCCGGATTTTAAAAGGGTTGGGTCTAATTTTTTTCAAAGAAGAATGTTGAAGGGACGGATTTTAAAAGGCCGGGTCTACCCTAGTCCTTCAATTGTAGCGACAATTTGATCATGATGAAATGATAGAGACTAAAAAACTATTAAAAAAAATTAAATGTAGGTATTATTTTAAAAGGACTAAAAGGGCCAAGGACTTAGAAAGGCCGGATTCTCGAAGGGCCGGTCTCATATTTCAAAAAACAAATCCGTCTAATCCGGCCCATCTTAATCCTTTTTCCTAATCCGGTCCGACCCAGCCCTTCTATCAAACCCGTCGAGTCCGGTCCTTTGAAATCCGATCCGGCCCTTTTGTCTTTCACTAGGTGGAAATAATTAGTAAGATTGAGGGTAGCACCGATGGCATCTGCCGACTATGTGTCTAGTTTTTAGGCAAATAAATAAGGCTGGTAGAATACCTGACTGTACCAGAACTATCATATGAGTTTCGGTCGATATCTAATTCAGCCCGTACCGAAATTAATTGAAGGAATGTTGCTCCTGTTGGAGGTGATGATGCTCCATTGTCGGCTTCATGATCTTTTCTCTATAGGTTATCACTTCTATCCTTCTCTTTTATCTTTGTTATATTTTAATTAAAAACTTTACTCACTTTCTTTGCTTTACTCTTCCCTTTATTGGCAGAATGGCAATGCTGTCAAATGTGTGGTCCTCGACTCAGAACAGCCTCCTGTTTCTTCTGAGCTTGCTTCTTATATGAAACGTAGTTCTTGATCTAGAGTTCTAGACTATTAATTTTGTTATTTCTTGCCAATAAAGAGCTCGGGCTCCTTTTTTTTTATACATCTAACAATGCATAATTTGTTAAGGTTTCAAACATTTTAAATAAATTTGAAAGATAATGAAATAATTGTCAATAATCTCATCCTTAACATTATGTTTTACGACCTTACGTTATGAAGCTTGCATATGGCTAAGGACCATTATATAATATTTAAGCAAATTATGTCAAAAAGTTAGTTAATTTTGGCAGAATTGCTAATTGTTGTTGTTCAATAACATATTTTTTTCCGATCGTAAAATTTTGAGCTGTCTCCTCACCCTACCTTTATTTTGCATTTAAGATTAAAAAATGTTGTAATTTAAAAGTTCATCCCACTCCAAACCAGACATTCAAATTTTATTTTTTATTAAAAAAAATTGTGTTTGGAGGCATAAAAAAATGGACATGAAAACAGAGAACTGAGAATAAAAGTTTGAAAATAGTTGGGCATCGAGTTTGATGAAAAACAGAGCATATAAACAGATGAATTTAAATGTTGTGTTAAGAACTGAGTTAATTGGTGAGAATCAATTTATTAAATTTCAAAAGTATAGTAGGAAACTAGGAATAGAATAGAGTTATATTTGTGAGCAGAGAATGTGTTTTAGTACACGTAATGTTTAGATACGACCGGAATAGAAAATATAGTATTTGTTCACTATTACCTTATTCTTCACAGTTCATACCGTGCACTTTCCATTTTCTAATTTTAGAAAAAGCTATGAGTTCAATTTTCATTTTCAAACACCATTTGGTTTTATTTCCACGTGCAAAGTATTTGATCCAGCATACCCTACTTTCCGAAGATAAACAGAAATCCGAATATAAAAAAAGATAAACAGAAATCCGAATATAAAAAAAAATCACAAAATTATACTCAATAACTGATTGTATGTAATCATTTTGTTGTGTACCTATATGTTGCCATGGGCTGCTCAGACTGCCAAAACCCGGCCAAATTCGCTCCAATGGTCAGATCCATCATGACCACGTGTCAGTAACCTACGCATGTTTTGCAATTTTTCTGAATTAAGCACACTCTTGTCTTTTATTTTTCTCTTTTGACAAATAACAAAAAAAAAGAAACAAATCCTCACCTTGTGCCCCATACAATACACACTCTGGTCATGCATTGCTTTTAGCTTTCCCTCCACCTTTCATAATCGTACCCACGCACCTCTCCTTTCGCCAAAAACCACCTTATTCCCTCTTTCTTTCTGATCCATCTCTGTAGCTACCATCAGAAATGAAGAAGCATCTCTTTTTCTTCTTCATTCTCATCTTGCTTCCTTCAACAACCTTCCAGCAAGTCTCTCTTTCCACCTCAAACAGTGACCTAAATGCTCTCCTCCTCTTCAAGAAATCCATAAAACATGACCCAACTGGAGCTCTCTCGAATTGGCATGCTGGTGACCCAAATCCATGTTATTGGTATGGTGTGTCATGTACCAACACAACTACTAATGAAGTAAGAGTATCTCGTCTCAACCTTAGCAATTGCACTCTCTCAGGCAACCTCTCTTTGTCTTCTCTTTACTCTCTTGATATGTTGCAAGTACTAAATCTCTCAAGCAACTCATTTTACATCAACTCCACTCATCTTTTTCAACTCCCAAGTGCAATTGCACAACTTGATCTCTCTGCTTCTGGTCTTACTGGACCCCTGCCTGAAAATTTTCTTTCATACTACCCAAATCTCAATTTGGTCAATTTTGCACATAATAATTTGACTGGATATTTCCCCTTCAAGTTCATATCAAATTCTACGGTCTTACAAATCTTGGATCTCTCATTTAATAACTTTTCTGGTGAAATCTATGGTCTAGAGATCCAAAATCCATGTAACAGTTTGATCCATTTAGACCTCTCAGGGAATTACTTCACTGGTTCTCTGCCCACATCAGTTTCCAGTTGTAGTTCCTTGAAGAACCTGAATTTTTCTGGTAATGCATTTAGTGGTGAAATACCAGAGATGTTTGGGAATTTAACAAGTCTAGAAAGACTAGACCTCTCCAACAACCATTTTAGGGGTAGTATTGCTTACGGACTAGGAAATGCATGTGCATCTCTCAAAACTTTGAAATTGTCAAACAACAACATTTCTGGTTCTTTACCTGATTCTTTCTCCACTTGTTCTTCCCTTCAAGTGCTTGATCTAGCCAACAACAACATTTCTGGTCCATTGCCAGAAAGTGTAATTGGAAACTTTGTTTCGCTCGAGAAATTGTTGTTGAGCAATAATTTTGTCTCGGGTTCAATACCAAATTCCATGTCATCATGCACAAATCTGAAAATTGCTGATTTTAGCTCCAACAAGCTAAGTGGTGTTATTCCAAATATTTGTACAAGCAGTTCATTACTTGAGGAGTTGAGACTTCCTGATAATTTATTGACCGGAAAAATCCCTCCAAATCTCTCGAATTGTTCACATCTTCGAGTTATCGACTTTAGTATCAATTATCTTGAAGGCCCAATTCCAAATGAACTTGGTGAACTCTCCCAACTGGAGCACTTAATTGTCTGGTTCAATGGCTTACAAGGTCAAATCCCTCCCGAATTGGGAAAATGCTCCGGCTTAAGAACCCTCATTCTTAATAACAATTATATACAAGGAGATATCCCAAATGAACTTTTCAATTGCACCAATCTTGAATGGATTTCTCTCACAAGCAATCAAATCACGGGTAAAATTCGACCCCAATTTGGCCTTCTATCCCGTTTAGCAGTACTACAGTTGGCAAATAATAGCCTAACGGGTGAGATACCTAGTGAACTTGGGAATTGCACAAGCCTAATGTGGCTGGATTTAAATAGCAACAACTTGACAGGTCCTATCCCAGCCCGACTAGGCCGTCAGTTGGGTTCACAACCATTGAGTGGGATACTCTCTAGTAACACACTTGCATTTGTCCGAAATGTCGGTAATGCATGCAAAGGGGTTGGTGGGTTGTTGGAATTTGCAGGAATCCGACCTGAACGGCTTCTTCAGGTTCCAAATTTGAAAACTTGTGACTTTACTCGGTTATATTCAGGTGCAGTGTTAAGTCTTTGGACACGGTATCAAACACTTGAATATCTTGATTTGTCTTATAATGACTTGACTGGGGCCATACCAGATGAATTTGGAGAGATGGTTGTGTTGCAAGTGCTTGATTTGGCGCACAATAGGTTAACTGGAGAGATACCATCCTCATTGGGTCAGTTACGCAATCTTGGTGTGTTTGATGCTTCACATAACAAGTTGCAAGGTGGTATACCTGATTCATTCTCGAACCTCTCTTTTCTTGTACAAATTGATCTTTCAAATAACAATTTAACAGGCCCAATTCCCTCCAGAGGGCAATTAAGTACCCTACCTGCAAGCCAATATGCAAACAACCCAGGTTTGTGTGGGGTCCCACTGCCACCTTGCCCTGCACCCAATGGAGTACTACCAACTGCAACTGGTTTTCCTGATTCTGGTAAAGGACCCAAAAATCCACACTTTTGGGCAAATGGTGTGGTTCTTAGTGTGCTTGTCTCAGCTGTTTCTCTTTGTGCTATAGTTATTTCGGGATTCATAATTAGGGCCAGAAGGAAAGAGGCTAAAGAAGCTAAGATGTTGAGTAGCTTACAAGCTGATCATGCTGCGACTACATGGAAAATTGGCAGGGAGAAGGAGGCTCTGAGCATAAATGTAGCTACCTTTCAGAGGCAATTGAGAAAATTGACATTTTCTCAGCTCATTGAGGCAACTAACGGGTTCTCTACAGCTAGTCTTATCGGGTCAGGTGGTTTTGGAGAGGTTTTTAAGGCAACACTGAAGGATGGATCTTGTGTTGCTATTAAGAAGTTGATTCATTTGAGCTACCAGGGTGATAGGTATGCCCCAAATTAAATTTTTTCCCGTTTAATTTTCTTTTGTTAAACAAAACTTGGTTATGTTTTCGGTAACATTTGATTGATATGCTATCAACTTTGCTTTGCGCATGCACCTTAGGCAAGAAACAAGTGTTTTAATTGTCTTCTCCTGGTGAAAGAACAAAAATAAATAAATAAAAAGAATATCTCAAAATTGGTATGGCACCTAGCTAGTACATATTGATACAAATCAGAGAACTTAAATTGAAAGAATTTACGAGCAAAAGATAAAATTGAGGTCTAAATTTGTTCATTTTTTTCTGCAGGGAATTCACGGCCGAGATGGAAACCCTTGGCAAAATCAAACACCACAACCTTGTGCCACTTCTCGGCTATTGCAAAATTGGAGAAGAGAGGCTTTTAGTATACGAATACATGCAACATGGGAGCCTAGAGGACATGCTTCATGGCATGAAAAAGGAAAATGAAAAGATTTTAAGTTGGAAGGAGAGAAAAAAGATAGCTCGAGGTGCAGCCAGGGGGTTGTGCTTTCTACACCACAATTGCATACCTCATATAATACATAGAGACATGAAATCTAGTAACGTGCTTTTGGATGGAGAGATGGAGGCTAGAGTTTCTGATTTTGGCATGGCAAGGCTTATTAGTGCACTCGATACACATTTGAGTGTTAGTACCCTCGCTGGTACCCCTGGGTATGTTAACTTTGAATTCCAATGTATTGTTTTCTTAACTTCTGGTAATTGCATCATGATATCCAAAAATAAGCCAATTGATCAGTAAGTAAAAAAAAGTGGTCTAGCTCTTTTACTTCCATAATCCTATTTATTTATACTTTAAAGTATGTTGTTATTTTAGGATTAATTAAAGAAGTACATTAATGTTTTTTCTGACTATGTAATATTTCCTTATATAATATCAAAATCTAAGTTCTTCTTTTTGGGTGCAACAAACCAGGTATGTACCACCAGAATATTACCAGAGTTTTCGCTGTACGCCAAAGGGCGACATATACTCTTTCGGGGTTGTAATGCTGGAGCTGCTTACTGGAAAACGCCCGACAGATAAGGATGATTTTGGGGACACAAATTTGGTTGGATGGGTTAAGATGAAGGCTGCGGAGGGAAAAAGCCGAGAGGTTTTAGATGCATATCTTGTGTCAAAAGATGCAAATGGTGGGGATGAAGAGAAAGAAATGATGAGATATTTGGAGATAACTTTGAAGTGTGTAGACGATTTCCCTTCTAAGAGGCCTAACATGTTGCAAGTTGTGGCTATGTTAAGGGAGCTTGAAAATGGTCAAAATGGTGTAAATGAAAGTTGAGGATTTTGTGCTATTCGCTTTTATTTACTGCTATAATTAATTCAACTGTTGTTTTTTTCAATTTTGTTGACCTTTCTTTTTCTGTTTATATTCTCCATGTGTTGATGTAGTTACCAGTCCAATGAATTTGGCAGCAAAGAGGTTAAGTGATACATGTTGTTAAATAATGGCTAGGAGTATATACGGCTTGATTTCTTTTTGGGGATCCTTTTAAAAGGAAAAAAATTAGTCTGAGATAGCATAGCTTGCAGGAAATGAAGTACAGAAGTAGTACGCAAAGAATTACTCTGGTAGTTCCAAGAGTCAAAATTCATATTATTTGACAGGTCCAAAGGGATTCGTGGTAACTTTATATCTTATATACTTTATATTTTACTACTTACTAAAGCAAATAACTACGATATTTAGTAAAATAAATAAATAAGATGAGACGCTGCACAGGTTTCTCGGAAAGACTTCTTTGAACTAAGGCTTTGATATAAGACACAAAGTTACCACGAATGATCGCCTGAAGCCCATTTATATAACTTATTAGACTGTAGTTTGATCCAAGATATGGGCTTAGATTCCTCGTTTGAATTTGTGAGGAGAGCCCATGAATAGGAGGATGCTCTAATTTGCAGGTCGCGGTTACGTGTGAACAAATTTCTAATTTTTTTTTGTGTTTTCTTACTTTTTTTTTTGAAAATGAAAGCCCGTAGGCATTTTGTGTTTTCTTACCGATTATTGCTGGTCGTGGTTTCCGTAAGCAACTTAAAAGATTTATATAATCATTAATCCGTGCGCAGTTAGATAAATAGATCTCTCGATCGAAAATTTATCACGCACTTTGAAATAACTAGTAATTAATTGTACTGTTACTTTTTGGGCGTAAGAATTTATGCGCCAAAAAAAAATCTAGAGGGGAGAAATTCATTTAAGGGAACTTTTTTCTGCAAGGCTAGCTGGTTCCTGGGCAAATAGAAGCGCACATGAAAATGTACTTAGGTGAGCGTACAATATTGGTAACTTTGGTGGAGTATAAAATATTAAAAGCTTTTACAAGGGTTTACATGAAATTTTTGTCGATTATATTTATATGGTAGAGCTGAATCCGGAAACTAGGATCTAAATCTAATTCAAAGAGAAGAGTTGAGTGTGTCAGTAGTAGTTCATAATAATAATAATAATAAACTAATTGATCGGACCACTATCTTCTTACAATAATCAATAGATATTTGTTTTTTTAAGTTTACCACATAATCGGACTACCTAACTAGTGGACGTGTATGAACAATGAAATGCATCACAACAATGAGATTATTAATTTAATGTCACATATAAACTAGTGGAGAAACACTGCTATGTAACCGAAAGATGCCGGACCGACCACTAGTCTAGTGGTCCCCAAATCCACATCAAGCCTTATGTTTTTTTTTCCCTCTGAAAATAGCGTAAAACGACCATTTTTCTGCTGCTTGCAGAAACAAACATCAGGATTCAGGAAGGAAAAAAAAAATTCTGTTATAGTCGTACTTAATTTGGAGGTACTTGATAATCTTCTATTTAACACTTCTTGGTGGTTATTCAATGTGAAAGTTATTGTCAAACAATAAAAACTACTAATTCTGAATAGAACTAGACCAAAACGGTTCTGTTATTTTATTTTGATTTTTCCTAAATATCATACTTTTTAACACTCTCAACCATACCCTTTTAGCTAACGCACTTATGTTACTATTTCATGTTTCAGTTTCGCCAAACGAATACTAAACCATGATGTTCTTCACAAAATGCTTTTCTTTTGTTTAAACTAAATTATGAATTAATTTTTCAATCGCAAATTCGCAATAAATAAATTACAATCATTCAAACAAATTATAATAGAATTTAGTTTGTTTAGTTTTAGTTACGTAACATTAAAATTAATGTATGTATATACACCATTATAATCATGGGTTTTGAGCATTGATAGCTTATCATGATGACGTAGCCAAATTACCTTTTATTTTATTTTTAATTTAAAAAATTGTTGTTGGCAACTTGACGACACGCCTTCGGGGAAAAAAAATGACTACAGAATTTTAAATGCCGATGAGAAAGAAATTGTGACAACTTAATCCAAAACGAAAATTTCAGGACTGAAGCTAATTTTATTATCGAATATCTATTTATTTATCATTAGAAGAAAACAAAAAAAAAAAGAAATGGTCATCGTTCATTTGTATAACAAAAAGATTTTAAATTTGATGGATTCATAACAAATAAAAATATTTTTACGGATACATGAGCGAATATCTTAATTTAGAACCCATAGTTTACGGCCTCCGCTTTTTTGAGCAAATATCATCTATTCTAGAATAACAAGTAGAGTAGATTTTTTTATCCCACCATACTTGGGTGTCACAAAATATCATAATTTCATCAATATAAAAAAAATTTAAAATCTAAAATATTGACCTTGCTCATTTTAATGAACAATTTATTTCCATATAAGATTTATAAAATTTAGAATTAATTTGATGCTCGATCGAGAGTAATAAATGAATGAATTTGGTTAATTTGACCTCTTGATCTAGTATGAAATCAAATCTAATTTTTATAAAAATTGTATGAAAATGCATCGCTTATTAGAATGTCAATTTTTTGGATTAGTTTGAAAAATATTGATGAAAAAACAAAATTTTGATAGTTGGTGGCACCCATACTAGCAGTAGTAGAATACTATAATAGTGCGATTTTACTTTCTGATACCTCGGTGGGCGTAACAAATATGTGAGAGAAAATTAACTTTTAGATTCAATTGACGACACTTCTTTTGTTGTACTAGGTGCGTACAATATTGGTATGAGTACACAATATTAAGGGTATACAGGGTTTACATAAAATTTCATCAATTATATTATATGATAGAGTCGACTCCGACAACCAGGATATATAGTCTAATCATTAGACTCTAATGCAACGAGAAGAGTTGAGTGTCTCGCTACTACTTCATAATAATAATCTAAATTATCTAATTGACCTGACGGCTATCTTCTTACACAAAATATTTGTTTAAGTTTTGCCACATAATCGTGCTATCAAACTAGTGTACGTGTATGAGAAATGAAATGCTTCATGACAATGAGATTATCATGAACTTGTGGCGAAACATTGCTATGTATCCGAGAGGTGCCGAACCGACCACTAACTAGACTTTCTCATTTTCAGAGTCTAGTGGTCCCCAAATCAACATCAAGCCTTTATTTTTATTTTTTTTTCTCTTTTTTTTTTTATTTCTTTCTGAAAAGAGCGTAAAACGACCAGTCATAAGTTTTATGTCGCTTACAGAAACAAACCTCAGGATTCAGGAGGAAAAGAAAAAAATAGATTATGTCGTAGTCACTCTTAATTTAGAGGTACTTGATAATCTTCTATTTAATACTTCTTGGTGGTTTTATTCCATGTGAAACGGTTAATTGTCAACATAAACTTCTTATTCTGAATAGAATATTAGAATGAGACCAAAATTGTTCTGTTATTTCAAAATAAATGATGAAATAGAGGAAAAACAATTCCAAAAATGATTAACTATGTTATTTTATTTTTTCGAATATATTAAAAACATATATATAATCGCTCCTAGAACTTATATGGAACGTCCAATAACAATGGTTTTTAAAAAATACGAAATAAATAGTAAAAAAATTCAGAAAAATATAAAATTTGGTTTCATACAAGTTTTCGATATGAAGATTCAATCTAACGGTTTGAATTGGTGATTTGAAATTTGATTATGCGAATACGATCATGTAGGACGGACCACATCCGTCCTACGCGTAGGACCTTAGCATTCCTCTATATATATATATATATATATATATATATATATATATATATATATATATATATATATATATATATATATATATATATATATATATATATATATATATATATATATATTTAGTTCACACTTTTTATCAGTCTCAGCCATATCCTTCTAGCTACCACATTTACGTTAATATCTCGTGTTTCACCCCGCGAGTCCTAAACCATCAACTTAAACTAGGTTCACTAAAACTTTATTTTATTTTAATTACTTCCAAATTATGAATTAATTTGTCAAATGCAATAAATAAATCGCAATCCATCAAACAAATTACAAATATAATTTCAGTTATTTTTTTTTTTAAATCACTTAGTTTTGATATGAAGAAAATTCGTAAATTAAAATTTGTTGTGTGCATGCACCGTCTCTAAATATAAACAACTTCAATAATTTGCACCATTTAAAACTCTTTCGTATCCATAACTTTCCTTTCACTAATTATTTAAACTAAAGTTAGCACATTATACTTCTCTACAAATTCATAAAAAAATAAAAACAAAAAGAAGCATTCTAGTCTCATCATTTATAAATTTACATCTAACCGTGCCTCTCAAACTGAGAAAACAAAGAAAAGGAGGAAGAAAATGCTGTATGGGAAAACAAAAAGATGTTAAAAATTTGATGGACACATAACAAAATTAAAATATTTTCCCGGATATATGAGCAATTATTCTCTTAGTTTAGAATCCGTAGTTTACGACCTCCGCTCTTTTGGGGAAATCAACTTTTTGCTTTGCCTTTCGTTTTCAGCCCGTGATAAGAAAGCATCAAAGGATTCAAAGCACCACACACGCAAGCAACTCGCGTCAGCTTCTTAGAAATTGTTTTTCCTTTCGGCGACCGCTTCTCTTTAAAAATTTGGTACATTAGACTCGCAATAGTGAGGTTTACCATTACTTGACAGCTCCTGTAAAAAAAATAGTGCGGTTTACCAAAAGCGAAGAGAAAGAGGAGAGATTTAGAGAGAGAGAGAGAGTTTAATGGAGGATAGCGAAGAGAGGCTGCTGGTATTAGAAGACCAAACCCTTTCTGAGGTCTATTTTTTTCTCCTCTAATAGCTGTATTGCATTAGAAAAATATATATTGTAGTTTCCCTCATCACCTTTAGCTCTATTAGGCCTTGATCAAAATGATTTTTACGCGGGATTTCATTTCATTGGAATTGATTTCTCGAGATTTCATTGGGTCTAATAACATAGAAATTTCGACCAAATGACATGAAATTCATCCATATTGATCAAGAATTTTCTAATGAAATGAATTGAAATGAAATCCCATGTTAAAAAAAAAAAATGCCATTCTGATCAGGGCTACTATCTTGTGTTCATAACTCCAATAATAAATTTTGATTGGAAATTTGTTATTCTAGCAATTCTGCATGTCGATCAAGGTACTAAAATGCATTTATTTTATTCTCTATTTTACCAGTCAACCATATTAATTGGTAGTATACCTTTGTGCAATTTCTATCTCTCTTTCTGCTGGTTTTCACGTTTTAGTCATGTAATACTTGTCAAATCAGTCATTTTCATACCTTTGTTGAAGTCTATGTTACTTTTTTTCTACATTTTTTTTCCTTTTTTATTGATTTCCTCTATAATTAAACCTGTGCATTGAATAGTTCAATGCACATTTTAATAGTAAAAAAATTTTTGGTTCAATATAATTTTCATCTAATATACCCTATATTTGTCATTTATATCTTGGAAATGATGTTCATATTTTGGAATAATCATTTAATTATAAATTGAACTCAGTAGAATTTTTCTTTTTTTTCATAATTCCTCGTGTTTTTCCTCCCAAACTCGATATTTTTTTTTTCATTTCCTTAGTTTAGTAATGGTTTTACAAAATTTGACTGATAAAAATAAGGTGCTTGACTGTATCAGTGCCTAGATTTCTATTGATTATTATTATTTTTTTAGAAACTCAATAAATAACCTCCAACGGATATCTACAGCCCGATTTAATCCAGATCAGACCGCACATGGCCTGACCAAAGCACAAGCTACTTGAAATATTTCCTTAGAAAAGTTCCAAACCTGACTACCTGACCCCAAAAAAATAAATAAATAAATTAAGCATCAGTGCAAACTTTGTGGCAACTCAAAGGGAATAGTTGTTTTTGCATTAACATCTCAGTTGATTTGTTTAGTATATTCTTGTAAGTTTGGTTCATGCTTTTTTAGTGCAGAATGGTGTGCACTGGTACAACCCTGTTGTTACTGAGATCAGTATTGGCTGGTACTTTTCACCTTATTTTATAGTTTGTGTTACTGCACTGAATGAAAATGGCTAAAAATTTTTAAAACTGAAACACTATCATGATGGCTCATGCATACCAGTTCACACTGGACACCAGACTTATATGGCGCTGAAATGTCAGATTATAATAAATTTTTGGTTAAAACAGTATGGCTCAATGGATTGGCCTTTTAATTGTATAGTTTGTAATATTTGTCTTGATCTATGATGCAGGATGTTGGATTTACTGGAGATGGATCAATAGATAAAAATGGGAACCCAGTTTTGAAACACAACACAGGAAATTGGAGAGCATGTTCTTTTATCCTATGTAAGTATTACAACATCCTTCTTCATGAAAATTTGCTACTGACAAATGAAAAGAATGATGGCCTGCATAGTTTGTCCTTAACTTATGTGCACAAGGTAAGTGTAATGGGGCCTGAGCAACTAATGTGGTTTAAAATCTTCTATTTGAGATCAAAGTGTGATATTTAGCAGAGAAATTTTGTTGTCCATCTGAAATAAGAAGTGATCGGCTTTGCCAAATGTAGGGACAGAGTGTTGTGAGAGGTTTGCCTACTATGGCATTTCAAAAAGCCTGGTGACCTATCTGAAAACGAGGCTGCACCAGGGAAATGTCACAGCTGCATGGAATTTCACCACATGGCAGGGCACCTGTTACCTAACACCACTTGTCGGTGCAGTACTGGCAGACTCTTGCTGGGGCCGTTATCGAACTATCGCCATTTTCTCTGCGATTTATTTAATTGTAAGTATGCCTTACATTTTACATATGGTGCAGTACTAGTTTCAGCAGGTTTTTATCTAAATGTGCCTGAAATTACCACAGATTTTTTTTTTTTTTTTCTCGTGGAGCATTTAATTGTCTACTTGCATATTTTTCAAGCCGTTATTTAAGATTGTTTTGCATCATCCGTCTACAATGTGCACATCTAACTCAAGAAATTACTTAATTTAACCCAACATCATCTCCAGTAATTCTTTGTTGTGCAATATATTCTTCAGTGGAGCTCAAGTTTCCCCAGCTGTAAAGTGTAAACTTAAGCCTCTAGTTGCACCCTCTTTTCTGTAATCAAACACCAAGAAAAGTACTATCAAAAAATTATACAGTTCAAAGATACAGTATCATCTTTCTCAAATTGCTAATTTGCCGCTTTTATCCTACTTTGAAGGGCATGGCAATTCTGACAATATCTTCATCACTTCCTTCGCTCCAACCTTCACCCCAATTGAATTCTGTTTCCCCACAACCAAATTTCTCTCAGTACCTCCTGTTCTTCACCTCACTCTACATGATTGCTATTGGAGCTGGGGGCATTAAGCCATGTGTCTCGGCATTTGGGGCCGACCAGTTTGATGAAACCGACCCAATAGAGAGATCCAATAAGGGATCCTTCTTCAATTGGTTTTACTTTTGCATAAACCTCGGGTCACTAGCCGCAGGTACTGTGCTTGTGTACTTGCAGCAGTATTATGGGTGGGGCCTTGGATATGGTGTACCAACTCTGTTCATGGGTCTGGCAATGGGCAGTTTCTTTATCGGATCTAAGATCTACAGGTTTCAAAAGCCAGGTGGAAGCCCAATAACTCGGGTTTGTCAAGTGGTGGTAGCCTCTGTTAGGAAATGGAGGGTCCAGTTGCCACTTGATAATTGTTGTCTCTATGAGCTGACTGGAAAACGTTCAGCTATTGAAGGGAGCCGTAAGCTAGCACATACTGATCAACTCAGGTATTTGTTTAACTTGACCGTCTTCTGATAGAAGTCTCTTCCTGATTTTTTTGTCTGTTGGGGTGATTTGACATGTGACCTCAATGCTCCGAGAATTTGACCTGAATGTTAAGCTACAGTGGTTTGTATTGTTCTTGTTCCAATTTACTTATATGGATTCATATTGGTCTGAAGCATGTAACTGGTTCTTTTACATGTCTAAAATTAATTGAAAACTTTGCTTGCCTGGTTTAGGTTACATACATTTGAATCGTTGATACCAAACTTTGACTGATTTTATGACTCACTTGAAGCTTTGATATATTTACAACCAAAAAATATATATATAAAATTAAGATCCATGGGAATAAAAGTGAAAAGTTGTGCAAAATCTAGTTACAGAGAACTAAAAATTATCGAGCAAACAAAGTGTCAACATCTGGCGAAATAAAATGGTATTATTTTGTGGACATGAACGGAAAATTCTTGACTTTGAACTGCAATGATTTGAGTCAAGTATTCATGAGGAGCAAAACACTCATGATTTTAAACTCTTGCTACCATAAATTACTTTTTTCGGTATCTTTTGTGTCAATTGAAGTGATTTCTATTATATCTGTGTAGGTTTCTTGACAAGGCTGCTGTAGTAACTCATACTGATTCAAAGCACAGTAATTTTTCAAATCCGTGGAGGCTTTGTACTGTAACACAAGTAGAAGAATTAAAGCTACTTCTAAGGATGTTCCCTATTTGGTTCACTGGCATAATTTTCTTCATGGTCTGTGCTCAGGATTCTTCTTCTTTTATTGAACAAGGGATGGTTTTAAAGAAACAGATTGGGTCCTTCATAATCGCACCTGCTTCACTATCAACCTTTGAAGTTCTAACTTTCGTTGCATTTGTACCAATCTATGACAAGATCATTGTACCAGTTGCTAGGCGATTTACAGGAAAGGTAAGAGGCTTCACTGAGCTACAAAGAATGGGTACTGGTCTCGTCTTGTCTATTCTTGCCATTGTATCAGCAGCTTTGGTTGAGACAAAGCGATTACAAATTGCACGAGAAATGGGCTTAGTACATGTAAAGGTCGAGGTACCAATGAGCATTCTTTGGTTGGTACCGCAGTATATGTTAGTCGGTCTTGCGGAGGTTTTTACATCAATTGGTCAAATTGAGTTTTTCTATGACCAGTCACCTGATGCTTTGCGAAGTGTTTGTACGGCTTTTGCGCTTGTCACAGTTTCTTTTGGGAGTTATATGAGCTCGATTGTACTGTCATTGGTTTCATATTTTACAACCCGTGGAGGCAAGCCAGGGTGGATCCCTGATAACTTAAATGAGGGTCGACTTGATTTATTTTTCTGGCTCATCTCTGTGCTTAGTTTGCTGAATCTATTAGTTTTTCTGTTCTTTTCATCAAGATATAGGTACAAGAGAGCTTCAGTTTGATTAATCAAGAACTGTAGCTGTATTATATATGTGCATTTCTGTGTTATAGACCTAGTTTTGATTACACCACCCCCCCCCCCCCCCCCCCGCCCGCTCTTGCTTGTACGTTACGAATTGTGTATTGTTGTATCCCCTTATTTCCATTGTTTAACCTATAGTTCTTCTATCATTATATAATGAGGTTTTATGGGTAAGATGGATGATGAGGGATGCGCAAATGCAAGGGCATGCAGATAGGGAATTGGAACTTGAGACTGGCATATGAATTGAAATTATCATCTCTAGCTAAAAGGACGTGCTGTCAGATTATTTTATAATAGAAACACTTTCTTGGTCCTTATCAAGTATACTATCAGTTCTCTTTTGCTCAAATAGATCTAACATAGGCTTATTTTGTCCGTGGTTATGTTCTGCTGCTCTTTTTTCATTTGTGTGGCTAATACACACAATATCAGTTAGAGCGTGCCTTCAAAAATGTAATTTTTTTTTATACAGAAAGTTATGATATAAGGAGTATTTCTCTCTTCTTAGTGACATACTTTTTACTAGTCAATGAAATGTAAAAGTATACAATATAGTTAACGAAAATAAGCTAATTAATGAAACGATCACTAACCTTTTAATTAACTCTATCATATTCTGTATAATATCAATTGCTGGAAGTTATTTTTTTAACATAACGCAGATTTGGCAGCGTGAGGTCAAATGTCGGCGTAATAATTTAACCAATTGCAACGCTGTGCTGTAACACAAATTTACAGCTGTGTTTGCCTCTCTTCCTCTCTTTCCTACCCGAAAGAACGATAACATGCACCCATACAAAAATATAAATAGATAAATAAAATTAGATTCTTAATAATAACGTCACAAAGCCCTAAGCCCTAAACCCTAAACCCTAATTATTTTTGCATTTAGCTGATTCTCTAATACTTTATTTTCCAGAACATCGATGAATGAGAGGCATCAACAGCATACTGAAGGTGATATGACGTGCGAGCCCATATGTCATACTTTCCAATATTTTCCCGCAATAGAAAAAGCAAATCCTTGTGCCTTGACTGTTTCTTTTTCAATACGCTTATAAATGCAAATAAACCCAGCCAAATTATTTCCTTTATCTTCAAACGAAGTACTGCGCATATGCCGAAGCATGTCTGAGCATCTCTCACCCTTTTGCATATCAGATTGTACATGTACCTTTACAATAAGAGTAAAAAAGTTATAAAGAAAATAATGACTAATGATTACCGCGCAGATTGTCTGTATATTGGCATATCAAAGCTTTAACATGACTACATTTATAACAGGCATGCTACTAACAATTTAACAAATCTTACTAACTTTCTTGAGTTTCATAAACAAAATTCAATAATAGATGATATATTAAATGCATTATTGACCAAATGATAGTTACCGAATGATACTACATTATTGACCAAATGAAGGTTAACTGTTGCTCAGTCAATAGGTTTGAAGAGAGCTAGTGAGGTTAATGACGTTACAACACAAATAGGACTTGGTTACCATTTCATCATGCTTACCTATTTCATACAGTCACATCTGCTTGCACACATGCACACAGAAAAGGAAAAAAAAAGAAAAAGAAAAAAAAAGGAGCATACCTGCAAGTCTTTTCAATAATCTTCAGTAATTGGTCTGGGCTTGGTACTGAATCATGCATTTCACAAATGTAGCAATGGAATTTCATTGCACATAGTAGAAAAGCCTGGTAAGCATTTAACCTGACCGTAGCAGGGGAGTTGATGCTGGAGTCATATAGCATTACATAGCTCTTTGGAAGCATGTAGCTAAAGAGTTTGCTTTGGAGAAGATCACCAGGTTTATTGCTTCTGTACACTGTGATTGTAGATCTGATATCTATATCCCAATACCTATTCAAAAAAGACTCATGTTAACAAGGAGAATTACAGCACCAATGTATACAACTGAACAAATTTCAATAAGAGAGACTGAACAAATTTCAATAAGAGAGGCTTTGACCAATATCACCTCAATTCAGTGATACAGACTGATTGATATGTGCGTGAATTGAAGCGCAGAACTTTTGAGTTGGACAGTTTTAATTTCATTCTTCCTGATTATCCTTAATTAAAATATCAAATTTCTGTGAAAATTAGTAATTTACTGACAATTACCGAGTATAATCAGCTTGAATTTCCAGAGTAATACAATTCACCAACAATCCGCTCCACGGTAGAAATGAGATGCCATCCTCTCCTACATATCTTTTATTAGTGAATTTACCTCTCTGGGCTTCAAAGTTGAGCCCAAATTTTTCGCAATTCATGTAACAATTATAATCCCGAAAGCCCCTTCTCAACCTATCAAAAAACCCAAGAGCCTGCTTCTTTGATGTAGAAACAAAGATAAAATCATCCAAATACCGCATCAACATGCTTTGTGAAGCCTGCTCATCTCTAGTTCCTTTTAATTTTTCAAGATAAGGCCACAATAGAGTTTCCTCTAAATGCCCCAAGTAAAAGGAGCAGAGAAGGGAAGATATGATGCTTCCTTGAGTGATACCCACCTTCTGCTCATATAAATCACGGCCAATTTTCACAATGTTGTGTTTTACATGTTCAGTCAACAGGCTTTGAAGAACATCTTTCTTTTTGTTCTTGTAAACAGCCTGGATTGAGGTCACAAAAAAAGAAAACCAATCAAGTTAATCATCAGTATTTAATTTGTATCTAGGGTCTAGGACCTGTCTTCATTTTAACATTTGTTAACTGTGAACCATGGGCACTAGACCAGACCATAGTTACTATACCTTTGTACTAGCCATTAATTCTTGGTTTCAATTAAGTACCCATTGGTGCACACTCAAACACTATGCTCAATTTTGGTAAATAACAATTTTGTTCTTACACTCAAACACTAAGCTTATCATTGATAAATAACAATTTTGTTCTTACAATAGGTAGACAGATAGGGCATCACTTTATGCTCAATTTTGGTTAAGACCAAGGAACTATTTGTGGTAAAGTTCATATACAGCCTACAACTATACTTCTTAGGGAACATTTGATGCAACAATAAATTTGAAAGTTATTGCAGTAAAACAAAGTTCACACTGGAGCCTTTGGTATCAGTTAATACTGCACTATATGCATGAATGTAACAATTTCAGCTTTGGACTTGAACTTTGTAATAAAAATCAAATAAGTGCCATTCTATCTACAGTTTTGTACCCAAGTCCAAACTAGAACAGTGGGCCATACTACTTGTGCCAATGCACCAGTGACTTTCTGTGAATAAACAAATGCATACCTGAGCAACAAACAAACCAGAGTTTGAAGAAAATTGCACCAGTGGATTTGATACATAGTTGCCTTTATTATACATAATAGAACCAAGCGATGGAACTTTATAAACAGGGGAAACACAGCTTTTTCTGCTCAGAACTTGCCTGTAGTTCCCCACAATATATTCCTTATTTTGTATTATACCTTCCATGATTTTTAATAGCTTGTCTTGGTCGATAGAGTCAAATGCTTTTGACACATCAGCAACTACAATGAATACCTCAGGCATAGAGAATGCACCATTCTTCACCTTGGAAATAAAACCATGGAGCTTCTGATAGACATCGTTATAGTCGAAAACTGATGAACCTAACAAATTTGGGTTTTCAGCCTTGATTGTCTTCAAAATAACATGCAAGTCATGCAATGAAGAATTCACTGATTGGTACCGCTTTTTGAGAGAGTGCAATTTTGATGGTTTATTGAGGCTTGCTAAAGGTCTTAGGCAGTTCTCCTTAGGGAGAAACCTAATCCTGGAGAAACCAAAGCATCTACCACCATTGAATATATTTCTCACTGATTCAGAATCCATGGGACAAAAACTTTGCATTTTCAATTTTTCTATACAACCCTTAACAGCACACCCCCAAATCGGCTTCTTGTAATAAAAAACCTCATACCTCTTCGACTCTCTCTCAGTAACATAGAAGTTGGAGCTGATTATTGGCATAATGATGTGCAAAAACAACCAATGAACCCAAGTAAACAATAACTTCTTTACCAAACTTACATTCTTTCCACCACCATCACAAGAGCATGATTTTTGAAGATTTGAGAAAAATTCAAAATTCGAAACATCCAATCCCTCCATACAATCTTCCAGAAAAATCTTCTCATGCCTCCGCAATTGAACAAATTTGTAGATATTCCTTCTCAACATTCTCCAACTCTTCTTATTTCCCAAAAGTGGAAATGGCACTATCCTTCTGAGTGAGGCAAAAATAAAGGATACAACATCTTCATGTTTGGAAAAAGATTGTGGCGAGAAGGAACTAGCATTTGACTTAGAATTTCCAAAGGTTGTTTCAAAAGTTTGTTCTTTGTTTGCAATACAAAATGTGGTTTTGTTCTTATTTTGGTGCATCTTAGTTGCAGGCAAGCTTAGCATTGCTACCTGTAATCAACACAAAGAGTTTGCTGCAATATTAGAAACAGTCTATAATTGGCTTATTACCTGCCTAATTGTTAAGTAAATGTTATTTCCAATACTAGCAGAACTCAAATGAAAATTTGAGGCCGTGTGTTAGAATAAACCAAAAAGAACTAATGCTCAATTTCAGTATCAACTATCAAGGAATAGTTCAAGCTAAATTTGGGTAAATCTGAGGCTTAATTACAAAAAAAAAAAAAAAGAAAGGTGTAATGAGCTAGAATTAGATATATAACTTAGGCTTATTGGGATGAATGACATTTATTTATGTTGGAACTTCAACCATCTAATGCTTTAATCAAAGGTCAGTACAAACCTTGGATCGCAGGTGACCATCTCTATTGAAAGAATTCACGTAGCAATACTTTTGCAATAACATTCTGTGCCTGCATCTTTGTGCATCCCTTATGAGGGATTTAAACAAGGCCAAAGATGAATGGTACCTTCACAAAAAATTTAGAAAAAAAAAAAATAATAAAGCCACATCAATACCAAAGTTTCAATATAAAAATCATTAATCTTGAAGAAATAAATTACACCTGTAAAACTATGTACTATAAAGCACAATATCTCTAAAAAAAAACCTTATATATAATTAAGCTTGTAAAAAAATAAGAAAAAAGGTCCCTAAACTAAGTCTCATATCAATATGTAATAGAAAGACAAATTATATAGAGAAATAAGAGCATAAATTTGTAATAGAAAGACAGAGATAGCAACTTACAAGCACTTTGATCTAGATCGGGCATGATGACCACAGTCGGTACATTGCAAAAAGTTGGAATAGTCCTTGGCATTTCCAAAAACATTCTTAATTAAAGAAAAAGCATCAGAGTCATTAGGTTTCAACAGATTTAGTATATCTGGCCATCATCGAGTAATGTAAGGAGAAACTGAACAACAAACTTGTCTTTCAAAATGGTAACAATAAACAGAACAACTGATATGGAACATACTTTACATTACATAGAAGTAATTTTTACACAAAGGGATACATGATCATACATCAGGTCCAAATTGCATGAGTGTGACTGATTCAAATAAAACTGTGCTACGTCTAGTCTAAGTTAATTAGCAACAATTGAAAAATTGGGTTTATTAGAGTCTCAATAGCCATATCAGGGACCAATTGATGCAAATTGGGTACTCAAGGCTTAAATGCATCAACGAAATTAGGCCAATTTGACTCTAGTTGCACAATTTAACAGAAAATTTTGGTGAATTAATTCAAACAAACGATTAGTTACAAAACTGAGAATCAAGGCATCGTCATGTCCTTTTTGTGCATGTCGAGGAAAAATTGGATTATGTCAAGCCTTATTGTACCAATTACTCCAAAAGATAAAAATTGAGTCACTAATTTGTCCTAACAGGATCACAGGTGAGATACTAAGAAAGGGATACGTTTCATGGGGAAGAGAGATGGAGATGAATATCTGTTATAGAAAATGTATTGTCTCTTTATCAGTACATCAGCTGGTAAATTTGGCACTGACTGTAACACAAAGCAGCGGAAGCAAGCTCTACTGTCCTGTTATGTGGTAAAAATTGGTGTTAGTAATCTGCTAGCTTTTACAGAAAGATATCATTGGTCACACAGCAACATATGTGGACCTGTTACACAGATGTAATGATTATGTACCACAAATCATTCTAACAGTACCCATTTAATTTATTTAAAAAGAAGTCAAATTTTATTTTCACCTGTCTCCACTTTATTGTGAAGACCTATTCTAATAGTACAAAACCTCACTAACCCTTCAATATATAGTATTTGTACTTCAAAAATTCTTATTTTTATGTTCTTATGTGGTCTCCCAGAATAAATTGAGATCAGATCAGGCTGGAGTTGAAAATTGCCAATACTGATGTATCACAGCCAGGAGGGAACTTACATTTTCTTTCACAAGTTGACTGCATGCTTTATGTTGATTAATCAACTTATGCTGCTTTCTACGCTGCCAGCTGTACAATCTTTTTCTCTTGTGCAACTTGCAAACACTAGATTGTGAGCTTGTATTATTTGTGACTTCATCCCTTTTCCTTTTTATATGATTTCTTGCATTGACCTGTTGTGCTAATTAACATTTTATAGATGAAAGATGAAGCTGAAAGAACAGTAAAAAAAAAAAAATAGAAATACACAATAATACAGCTCTGATCTGTTCGATAATTGTTTGGTATAGAACCAGCTCATTGAAATGACTAGTTCAAGCCTGTGTTTAACCAAATTAAGCTCAAACAAGTCATATTCTATGAAATCATTAACAATCTAAATCATTTCAAACCAATATCTCTTTTTGTGTGATGAAAAAAAAAAAAAAAAAGAATTACCTCAAACAATAATTAAAAAAAAAAACACATGTAATGCAGGTGCAATTTTTATTATTATAATAGTAATACAGGTGCAAAATTAATAACAGACATCAGAAACTATTTTAACTACAAAATGTATATACATGAGATAATGTTTGGGCGTCTCCCGAATGTTGAGGTGGTAATACATGTGTCATTGCTGCAGGTGCATATGAGGGTTTTGAGATATCAAGCGATGTCAATGGAGTTCCAGTTACTTGAACAAATCCCTTGATGCTCCTTCCATTTGGTACAAATATTGAGCAATGCCTCAAAAGATAATCCATCAACAATTCTCCAATCTAAAGAACATTGAAATAAAAAACAGTACAAATACATCTTTATGAATTCATAAAATTCAGTTTTTATGCAAATACTTAAATATGAAACCATATAGGTCCAATGCGTACCCTGTCCAAGAGAAGAGACCAATCTGATGAAGAGAGAAGTTCAACTGAGAGATTAGCACAGGAATGCTGAGATCAGATATATGAACATCAGAACTCTTATATTGAACAAGCATTTAGCTATACAGCATACAAGTAACGACGGAATCTTAGGCTTGCTCCAGAAGAAGGCAGAAAAGGGATGGAAGGGGAGAGAACGGGTGACTAGTGCTACCAAAAAACTTCACCTTTCTCCACAAACTCAAATTTTGGAGGGGGCAGAAGGGACGAAATGGGAGCAAAAACAGGTAAGTTCGAAAGATGTTGTACCCTCTAATTTGAGGTGTAAAAAATCATCTCCCTTCTTGGTTGCCTATTCTCCACATCCCCTTCCTTCCCCTTCCCACCAATCTTTCTGGATTATCTTACAATATTTAGAATTATAAGCAGCTTTCTCACGGTCTTTGTGGCCTTGCATGGAACTTTAATTAAACATGATTGGAAGTGTTGAAAGTGAAATGATTGTAATTGTATGTTGTGATAATTGGTGGTTTGCACTCTCCTTGAGATAAATTTCACCCCTACCTGCTCTGCTGATAATTAATGGTTTGCAACAAATAACATAGATTTGTCGTTGCATACCTTATCATAACTCTTGCACAACAAATTGTCCTTACAGCTCCAACTTCTTAACATCAGCTCCATTGCATTCTTTACAATCTGAAAGCCAATCCAAATCCATATTAGAAAATAAAACACTATATTACACTCTGAAAAGGGAAAAAAAAAAAAAAGGATCATCACCTGACGTTGTGACAGCTGTCGAACTGAGCAAATGACAGGTGGGGCGGGGGCGTCAGAGGAGACAGCGCACTGAGCGTAGGTGATGAGGTGGCGGTAGGTGGTGGGGTCGGCTTGGCAGAGGAGGTGGTCGGCGCCACGGCAACGCAGGCAGCCAATGCCAGCGCAGTGACACTTGTTAGGTGACCGAGGGAGGAGAGAGAGAATGGTGTCCTTGAGGTTGCGAGCGCGGTTCCCGTACACGTTGCGGAGTGCTGGGTGTACGGAACCCTTGTTGCGCCTCTTTCGTCTCGCCATTTGGCGGAGGAGATGGAGTGAGAGAAGGTGAGAAGTTCAAGTTGTAAGAGTGGCCTGGGAACTGGGAAGTGGGAAGATGTCTCTTTTTCCCCTTGTAGAAAGAGACCCACCCATTTGACCGTTTTGACTAATAGTAGTTTACTTAACTTTTAAAAGTGTTTAAATTAAGCTCAGTGATGCAAATTATATTAAAAAAATGAAACATTTAAAAATGAACAATTCTGACGTGAATTTATTTTATTTTAATTTATATTTTTTATATGAAATACTTTGATAATAAAATTTTTAAATAAACACTTCTTCATCAAATCATTAGTTTGATGCAAGCCCATGCGACGTCAGTCAATTTTGATCTAATTTTGACAGCGGCACAGCTGTCTTAAGAAAACATTCTCATATTTAAGTGGTGGAGAAATAAGAACACATCTATATAATTTTAATTTTGATAATTTATTTTGAATAATATTGTCACAGATAAATGAATGCAGCATAAACAACAAAACTATCCTACTTAATTAATTTGATATTCATTTTTGGTATACGGATGTTTTAGTCAGTCGAAGAAACTTCGTTGATTGAGGGAAAATGGAAAATTAGTCTTCTTTCCTCTTTAGATGGTTTGTCATTTTCATTAATCAGAAAGAATAGATGATACTTTGCTAAAATTTAAATGCTCGTCTGGACAAACTCAGATAAAATACTAAAATGAATAAATGATGGTAACACTTGACTGCATCCTACAGTTGCGGCTGTACTGACTGAAAAGTGGGGTCCGTAATCGAACACCTTTCAAGTGGTAGGGTAGGTGTTGTTCTGTTTGGACCTTTCTTTTTCGATTTTCTATTGTCATTTGATTTGGGAATCGCGGTGTAATGAATTTTTACCTTCTCGAGGAGGCGTGAACATGAAAACACGAGCTGTGTCAGTACTTTGGAAAGCTCGAGTATTGATTTTGTACAAGACTGGACAGAAGGCGAAGCATTAATTTTTCTTTTTTTTTTTAACGAAAATTAATTTTAACGCAGTGCATGAAAAGTTGGGACGAGAAATAAATGGAGCTTTTAACAATGTTAACGTTCAAAAATTTTATACTTTATTTTCTAGTGAGAAATGTAAAACAAAATTCTCACTTTTCCAAAATGTTCAGTAAAAATATTCTGTGAAATCATTTCTCGTCTCCTCCTTCCTCCTCCTGATTATTATCTTTTTTATTATACAAAATGCAAAATAAAAAATAAGATAGCATTATTAATTAAATATTTATTTTATTGTTTTACATTTTAGGCACAACAGCTGTTTACTTTTCTTTTCGTGGGAAAGATAGATATATATTACTTCATGTTTTATTCTGCTTTATCATTTATGCTAATATGAATGTGAAGTCGTCAAATATTTGGAAACTTTATCTAAATTCTATGAGATCGGCTTTTAAAATGATGAACACAAGTATTTCAAATTGTTCTATTTGACAATTGTTGGGTTACATGTTACTGCAGTTGTACCAAGTCAAGTAATAAAAAAATGCTCCTCAAACTAACATTTGAATTTAAAATCCTCTTTATAAATTTGGCATAAAATTTTGTATTTTCAAGTTTGAACCTGAAAATCCTGAAATTTAAAATTCCCTTTCAGTATCGAGAAACAAAAAGTTTGGCATTTGGAACTTTTTTTTTTCAATTTGAACTAAAAATTCTCTAAGTTCGCACTTGATTGAGTAAATGTTTCTATATTTTTTTAATTTTGATTTGAAAATCATTCTGTTTCGACGGGTAAAATTAAATTATTCATTTTTCAAAATCCGGAAAAGTCAGAATTTTGTTTTTGTTCCTTTGGCACATTTAGATTTCAATGTTTTCGTTTTGAGTTTTAAATTGAAGTATTTTCGTGATATCATTTGGAATTAACTTATCTGTCGATTTGGGTACATCAAAATAAAAAAAGTTTCATATTTCAGCAATTTATAACTCATTTGACCCAAAAAAAAGTTTCATAATATGGTTACTTTAGATTCCCACATCTTGTTAGCTCGTTTCTAATACAGGACAATTTGAAGGTGCACGCTACTCTTATTCCTAGGCATGTTATCACTCTCCAGTCTCCACAATTAGGGTGTGTTTGGCGCGTCGGGTTTAGCGAGTTTAGTGGGTTTAGTTAGATTCCCTCACTATTCTACCTCGAAATTCAAAAAAGTACCTCGAAAATCCCAAAAAGTACTAACCTTACACCACTAACCCTACCAACTTCATGCGTGACAAGTACACCCGTAGAAATAAGCCAATAACAAAGCTTTTTTGTTTCTTTTTTTTTTTTTAGTAGAAACAGCCCGTAGGCTGCCAGTAACAAAGCGTTGCCGATTCAAAAAAAAAAAAAAAAAAAAAAAACAAAGCGTTGTCCCCCGCAAAGTACAAAACCAAGGTTACACTGCCAATCTATTACCAATTACCGATTCCGAATTCAATTGCTTATAGCAAATAGTGCTACGCTTAGTGTGCTTTGTCTTACAGTCTGGTCCCTGCTAAAACTACTATCAGGAATCTGCCCTTTTGGTCCAATACATACCCACCCATATTACAATCTCTTCATTATATCAACAAGTTGTTTTCTGCGGCCATTAGACCAAGCTCGGTATGCATGCGATTTCCGCCACGTGGCATATCAAAACAGGTATCCCAAAAGTGTAAAGACAAGAAGGTCCAGCCAGCTGCGTATTACAACTAACAAGAAAGAGTAAAAGACATAATAAGAACTAGCAATTACAGGGCCCGCTTTTATTCTAACTTTTCTATTAAACAAAGTATCACAGCTCAGACAAAAATAATACAGGAATAATATAAACAATGTTAATTGAACAAGTATTGAGCTGAATCATATTCCTTTTTAAAAATCAATACGATATTGAACTAATCCTCCAACGGAGGCAAAAATATGCAAGTAGACGGTACACCAGAGCCATGGAAACAAGGATAAAGGCCTCTTGCAGCCCTCCATCCAACTTGATAGTGTCGAAGGAAGGAGAGGATTGCAAACTTTGGCAGCCTTGTGTTGTTTGACAATTGAACGTCAGGTCTCCACTGTACTGCACCTTCAGCAAGAGCCTGAATCCGTAGTGCATGAACGAGATGTACTTCAACCATCTCATGAACTTGGGTATATGCTACAGGTGTTAAAAGGTATCATCATTATGGTGGGATCGTCATTTTGAACATATTTTCTTTTATATGCAGTTCAAAAAAAGCTTTTTCAGAGGTAAGAAGTGAAAATATGTGTTCACACAAGTTAACTCTCCTTTTTTTTGCTCCCTTAAAAATTAAAAGAGGGTAGAAAACAAACTATGACTTAGAATCAGTGTTTCATTATATGTCAAGTCTCAAATTATTGGAGGCACAAACAATGCAAATGCATCTAGCATATCTGATGATTTTGAATTTAAATTAAACAAAAAAGAAAAAAAAAATCATAGAACATAGAGGCATCGGTACCTGAACATAATAGCCTCCAGTTAATAGAAAAAGCATTAACACAAGAGATGCCATAGTTCCTGCCCTTTTCACACTCAGTATTGCAGCACCAAGTAGCTCCCCTGTTCCCTACATAAAAGTCACCATTTGAAATTTATTTAATCCAATTAACGACATTCCCGTAATTGATTAGATGGCAGTCTGGTTTACAACTAACCTGACTTGTGATGACGATCAACTCAACTGCGATAAGAGTGAGGAAAAAGGAAGCAACAGTCTTTCTGAGGTGTGCCATGAAATACAGAATAGCCATGAAAATAACAGGATACAAGACATGGGCAACCATGTCACATAATGTGCTACTTATGTAGTAGGCGCTTAACCGGTACATGTCAGCTTTCTTTTCCTTGACCAGATACAGCTTCTCAAATGGAAATACATATACAGCTCCAAACAATGATGATGAGGTCCAAAATATGCAGATATAGAATATCAGACCAATCTGCGTCCGCACAAAAATAAATAAAAATAAAAATATATACAAGTAGAGAACCAAATAAATAGAAAAATATCAACACTAAATAAACTTTGGCTTTAATCAGTGCCTAACAAAAGAGCATTTCTGACCTCATTTAGCCAGTGTCAGCGGGAACCAGTATTTACTGGCTTAATATTACAGTTTGCAGTTTGACCACCTTGTAGCCATTCCATCATCTCTTATTCCTTCTAATTTCTCATTGATTAATTTTGTGGCAAAGGTAACAAAGATCTAATTTCCTTTTGCTTACATTGTACTCTCCACAAGGGGACTAAAAAAGTTTCAAGTTAAGTGAACTTATAACCTGATCGCGTAACTGAGCTTCAGTGCCAATCTGGGAGTTCCACCAAAGGAGGCCGAGCAACGCTGCTACACCAACTGCTTGCAAAATCCTCAGTTTGTCGAGGTAGTCACCACTTCTTTCTCTGAAAGACCTTTTTGAGAGAATCATGAATTGGTCGAACCAATTCATGGTCCAGTCTTTCTTCATCCGGAGGCCGGGGCTTTGTTGCTCTGGCGTCTTTATGGTTGTCTGGTTGTTCTCTTGCTTATCTCTTGGTTCAAGCTCGGTCTTGCACTTCCATTGGAGAAACTAGGAGCGTATGGTAGTAAGAAATAAGGTACTAGAGAAACTTGCCAAAAAAAAAAAAAAAAAAAAATCAAGAGTATCTTTTACCCAATATTCCATTCTTGTTCAATATGTGCTAGTTTGATTAATGCAATATTTGAAAACTGTTTTAAGGATCAGTATTAGTGTGATAGCAGCAGTTGTGCAATGCATAAACGTTTTACTAACAAACCTTTTAAAAGTCAATTTATAAGGAAGTAATGGCAAAGAAAAAAGGAACTTTTCCAATCTCTCAGGTCAAATTAAGAATAATAAAAAAAAAATCTTACTTTGATGACATATGATCTGAATTCTTCAGGGGACGATTCCTGCAAGATTTCAGGCACAAATATATCCTCAACATTGCCATTAGCCAGGTCGAGCAGCAACTCAGCTGGGTTCATGGCAATTTCTGGAACAAACCCAAGAGATGAGAAGTACGGCACAGCTTCACAGGCTTTGCCATGGTATATTGGCAGCCCTTCAGAGATTAGAAGCAGCTTGTCGAACATGCAAAACATCCGACTTGACGGCTGGTGGATTGTCACAATGATGGTCCTTCCAGTCTGCTTAATTAAATTTTAGTTAATTAGGATCAATACACCTAGTACTTTGGGAGTTCTTTTATTTTGTCAACTATATTTAGTTGTTCCAGTCTTAATTAAGCTCCAACTAGACTAACAAAAAAGAAGGAAAGAAATAGGAAGAAACTGTTAGTTTACTGGTTTTCAAGCACATAATTGTACCAATGCACATCAATCAGGACCTTGTGCGCTGAAAGTACCTTGTGATAAATCTTCATGCTTAGTGATGGGAAGGTAGTGAAAACCAATATACTCTTCTTGGAAAACCAGACTAAAATTGTTAATTACTACCTTTGCAAGACGTTGAAGGATGACAAGGAGCTTTCCTGCTGATGTAGAGTCTAAACCTGAAGTAGGTTCGTCCAGCAGTAGCAAAGAGGGGTCCACCAGAATTTCATAACCTATGCTAGTCCTTTTTCTCTCTCCTCCTGATATGCCCTTCACAAAGCCGCCTCCAACTTTTGTGTGACGGCACCTGCACCATAGTGACTTTATTAACATTAACAGTTCTCTTTTAAACTTTCTTTCTCTAATATAAAAAATGATTTCACATCTATAACAAACTAATTCAGGAAAATTGCAAGAATATGAACTATAAGTATTTTCAAAATATCAAGTAGATCCAGCAAGTCAAAGTATAATTGAAGTATGATGTCTGGTATCTTGTAAAGTTAACACCTTTCTAAATTGAGCTCCTTTATGATTGCATCAACCCGGGCGAGTTTTTGTTGCCTCGACATGCAGGCAGGAAGCCTCAACAAAGCAGCAAAAACCAGAGTCTCATGTACTGTTAGCTGTGGAAATAACACATCGTCTTGTGTCACAAATCCTATCCTGAAAATTCATATACTCCTTTTGATTAATCATGCATGAGTTGCCAAAAAAAAAAAAAAAAAAAACGACAGTGGAAGCAGCTTTTATTTTTTTTATTGAATTTTTTAAGAACAAATAGTTGTAAAAAAATAAAAAGGTCAAAATATAAAATCCAATAGGTATTTCATACAAAGACTGTTCTAAAGTTGACCCAAATTGACACAAGTATCCATGAATAGTACAAGCTGTTTAAGTTCGGAGTTGGCCAACAAAAATTGATCCCAGAAAGCTAAAAACAAAATTAGTTTCATTCTTTTAAAATTATTTTCTACTGTTGAATTCTGAACCTTAGACTGCCCTAATTGTCACCTTGAAAAATCCAGACTATATTATCTTTGGAAAAGTAGAACACTACATTATAGATACCACAACCAGCTCATGTAGTACTGTGATGTTACAGCCTAATTAAACTGAAATTTGCTCTCCTTTACCTCACCTCCTCTTGAGAGATGGACCATATGGTACATCATTGTATCTTATGTGCCCTTTAATTAGACCATTTTGCATTCTTCCGCCAAGTATCTTTAGCAGAGTTGTTTTGCCACTACCTGAGGGGCCCATAAGTGCTAAGATTTCACCAGATTCAACATTTCCTGAGATGCCTTTGAGGATTTTCTTATATTGCCCTTGTTCCACGCCCATATTTGCAATTGTGGCCTTGAGAGGGTTCTTCTTTAATTTGACCTTGAATTCGACATCTTCAAACTGCAAACAAATAATTATCAACAGAACTCATACAAAATTCAGAGTTACCATATCCAAAGGCTTAGCACAATTATGAAAGAAGTATTTGGCAGACAAACATGTTTCTTCTTGCAAAGTTTCATTCAGAGAAGAGTTAGCTTAGATTAATGTCCTTAGAGGTGCTCTTGGATGATACTAGTGAACTATCGTCACTGTCCACCTCATATTATATTGGTTAGAAAACCTTGATACCAACAGATTCACGCTAGTCAAAAGAACAGATTTTTTTTTTTTTTTTCACCACCCATTATCATGATTTATTCAGTGGGACAGAATTTTTTTAATCAACAAACTAATATAGAAACTACCAATTGTTAGTTCATTTATTCTAGCAGGAAAATCTTCCATTTACCACTATGATTTAAAATAGATGATATATGAATAAATAAAAAAATGAATTTTAAAATCTAACAATCATTTATACAATTTTAAAAAATATAGTAAATTAAAATTGTAAAATGAAAAAAAAATGTGAACTTTAAAATACTGATATATGCTGTTTAACGTGATGGCCACAACAATCATGTAATGATACCTACAGCCACTATTTTAAAATTTACATCACAAATAAATTATTTCCTTGCTAAGCTAGTTAACATTTGGAATTCAAGTGAGATGTTCAGGATTTAAGTTTACATCTCAAAAAGCAATGTACATTTCATTATTAAGCTAGTTACTAATGGATATACTTATTGCCATTATGTTATGTCTTTGACTTTGATTCTATCATTCTTGCCGAACTTAAATCATTGGCTAGCCAGTAGAAGTATTGACTGCAGCACAATTGTCATGACTAGTACATCAAATCATCAAAATAAAACAATGCTCCAATAAAAATTTGCAAGTGTCATTCAAAAAATGTGAAAGAGTATGAATCTTGGAAAGTGCTTATGATGGGTGATGTGCTTGACATTCAAAACTGAATGACCATAAAGGGATGAAACATGTTTCTGGTCTGTTTCTGTGCTTATTTATCGTGTGAGTGCATCCTTGTGCAGGTGTGTGCATGTCTGTGTTTGTGCCAGTAGGGGGGAGAGAAACCTTGAGGAAGATTGGAACTGGACCATCGTTTGGCTGGTCCTTGGCTTCAATCTCCACAGCTAAGGAGGGTTCCCTTCCTTCTATTTCCATGGCATGGATCTTTTTTGGATTGGGTGGTAGATTTGGAGAGAAACTTAGATTTTAGGATGGTTAGATGCTCTTCTATAGCAATGGATTGTTTGCATGCATAATCATGGTCAACTACAAGTGACCAAAATTTTGCCTGAATTCTCTCATCATCCCATTCCCCGTGTAAATTTGGTGACTCACAAGCTTTTAATGAAGCACTTGATTTGAGGAACCTTCCAAATAATAACAATATAAAATCCCTCATTACAAGTTCTGGTTTCATTTTTATTTGTCACCCATTAATTCTCTGGAAAGTAACCTTTTCTCAGATTTTTTAAATAGTGCAAATTTAAACTTACAACAAAGCTCAACAAAAAACAGAAACTAACTAGAAATTGCAAGAGAACAAAGTATCAATAGAAACTAATTCTGGGAAAAAAAGAACAAGAAATGGACTAAAAATGCATTTAACAATTACAGGAGGAATAAAGCACCTATTACCAAGAGAGATCTTAATAGAAGCATTCTTTGACTTGAACAAATAGTATGCTTGCATTATAAAAGTACAAGAATGTGACAGAGTTATTTATTTTGTAACAGACTCAAAAGCTACCAACAAAGTCATGCAAAACCCTAACTCAGAGAAACTGTCTCAGGTTGTGCCTGTTGTGTTTTCATCGCATAAAATAGATCCAGCACATCAGCATTATTTCTCACACTTCCCGGTGACCTAGAGAAAAGGTCTTGAGCAACATTTGCCCTACCTTCTTGAAAAAGGGCCTCAAAAAAGCGCAAATAGACCCTCCCAGAAGGAAATTCCTGCCGTCATGGCTTTAAGCAGACCTAATGCATCTTCAACAGAGCCCTTCTTGGCAATGTACTCCACTAATGGGTCAATAAAGGGAGGAAATCCATCATCCTTCATCAGGGGCAAAACCATGAAAGCCTCTTTCAGACTACCAAGACGTACCAAATTCTCAATCAAGTACTTGTAAGTTTTATGCATGGGTCTAACCGCCTGACATTTCACCATCTCTTTCAAAACCTTGTAAGCCTCTGTTGTCTGTTTCCGGGTGCAAAACCCAGTAATGATTTTGTCCAAAATGAAGCCTCCATCCAGGCTATACCCAGATTTTTCAACCTCGATGAAGTACTGCACCGCCTCATCCAACTTGCCAACATCACATAATCCAAGAACAACCTTGGTATGCACTGCACTATCAGGTTTGAACCCACCTTTCTCCATGGCCTTCAATACCTTGCCACATTCTCCCAGTCTCCCCACACTAATTAAAGATTTCACTATTCCATCAAAAATTGAAGTATCCTCAATGGAATTTCCTTCTTCCAAATACGAACGAATCACCTTGGATACCAATTCCACATCAAAATCTTTACTGGACATGACCTTTTTTAGCAAAACCAATAAATCTCTATCATAAGGACTAAACTGGAAAAGCTCCACAGCAGCTGAAATCATCCTATTTCCTATGAACCTTCTCATGACTTTAACATATGTATCATTTTCTAATTTAAGACCAGCATCTTTCATCTTTTGCAATATCCTAGAGAATTCTTCTATATACCTTTCCTTGGCCAAAACCCTAATCAAAGTACTGTAAACAGTACTAGTGATTTCAAAAGATAGGTTTTTTTGCTCCAACCAGTTGAAGAAGAAAAGGGCTCTTCTAGGAGAAGCCTCCATTTTCTCCAAAACAGATATAACCAAATCAGAGGACAAAATAGACTCAATACCCAATTCGTCTAATTTCCCAAATACCTCACCTTCATCAGCACCGGATCTCAAAGCCACACATACCCGGCTCACCGCATTCTGATAAACCCCGTTCAAATTTTTGAAATCCTCATTCAACCCATTCTTTTCGAAGCTCTCAGAGACTTGCACGAAGGTTTCTTTATCAATACCATACCCTTTCTCCTTCCTCATTGTACCAACCACGCCCCAAAACTGATCGGTGTGGCCATGCGTGCCGAGAACCTGAAGCAACGAGTTGTAGCATTTCGAGTTGGGTTTGAATTTCTCCTTCTCCACAACCCAGTTGAAGAAATTGTAACAAGCATCTGGACTCGATTTCAGATCCAAAATCAAGGAATTAACAGAATCAGGAGTGAATGTGAGGTTGAGCGCGCCGATCTCAGAGCTGATCTTTTCTGGCTGGGTCACTGGCCCCGAGAAAAGCCGTGCAAGGACAGGTGCAGGTACAGAAGAGAAAAGGCGAGGATTGGAGAGACTTGGGTAGAAGAGGAGGGGCTTTTTGCGAAGGTAATGGCCCAGCATCGTCTCTAATCAAGCGCAAGACTGAGCTTGAGCAAAAATGAGAATTGAGGAGGGAACTGGAGGAGAGATCAGACGACTGAAGGAGTTGAGAGGGAGAGCTTCTGGTTTAGTTGTTAGGGTTTTTGGAAGGATTTAGAGTTTAATGGGCTTAATTCCACTAGGCCTGTTTCAATTTTGGTTGGACTTACGGCCTTATAAATATGCATAGAATAAAAAATGATCTGCTTTTTCTTGTTTATTTTTCCCCTTACTTTTCTGGAGAATATTTTTCTGTGGGATTTTTATTTTTAAATGGAAATAATTTTGTATAGTTTTTATTAAAATACAATTATCGGATAATAGTTACAACGCAAGTGCTTCAATACTCCAGCGTTTTTAAGGTAACGCCGGGTAGAACAAATCTCTAACTCATCCTTTCCTACCTCGATATTCTCTCAGGAGTGTTGTGATCTACCTTTTAAGTTCTCACAAGTACAGATCGAGATAATGCGAATAGAACAACTAAAAGGCAAAATAACTGAGGTGAAGAGACATCTAAAATCTGATCCCCTAGAGCGCGCTCTGTAGAGAAGCCAGGATTGGAACGTATATCCATTATCCACCAAACATTTTATAGTAGTTTATTTAAAAAATCTAATTCCTGATATCAGTTACTAATTCGTGTTAGCATATGAAGATGAATCGTGCTATTGAAACTTTCATTCTTTACTGCATAGGAAGTATAGAGAAATCTTTTAAAAAAATTAAAGTTTGCTTCACTTTGTATTTTTCCAGTAAAAAATGTTTCATTAGTGTTCCAAGAAGAATATATAGTACAAACAGATCTTAATAACTGAATGAACCTGAAATTACCACAAAAATTTTAAATAAAACAATGAAAAAACTAGGCAATATAGCCCTTGTAAGGTCCTCTCATATATATATAATAGAATCCTACGCTAATTCTTAACTTTCCTGTGCTACCCTGCTGCTCAAAAAATTATGCAATAACACCTCAGTATAGTTTCTCTCTATTCACACTTGATAGACTTGTAGATGTGACGAACAAAGAGGAGAGATGCACGGAAACCAATCATCCCAAGCAAGAGAAAGAAGGCATAGCAGATACATGCCATGTAGCCGAAGAAGAATGAGGTTTGCATGAAACCTGACATGTCAGATCGAGCATAGTAGTAATAGAGGCAGTACCCATACACAAAGAACCCAGTTGATCCGCCACACAGATAAGCCCTGCAATTATAGGCTATTAGATGAACTCATGCTACATTGCTGCAAAGCCTAAGCTACCGCAGACAAAGCATCAGTCAGATGTATTAACACTGGACATACCAGACATAATGTACTTTACTGCCTTACCCTAACTATCCAAAAGGATGACTAAACAATATTAACCAGCCAAAAACCTCGTAATTTTTTTATCTACAAAAATGATGATGGTACTTTGGTTGTCTCCTAATAAAATTAGCTGACAATATATGCAATATTTCCAAACTTTTATAAAGGCACATGAAAAAACATATCACTTAGAAACAAATGACCATTTATGTAAATACATGAAACAGTAAAAAAAAAAAAAAAATTATGTGTATATAAGCATACCTCCACCACCACTCATGATCCTCAGCCGCAAGTTGGAAGTACGTCAAAGCCACAGTAATGAAAGCTGTGACAATCAGCAAAATGATAAAGACAATAAACAGGATACTGTAAATGGTATAAATCCTGTGACCCCACACACTTGCAAAAATGTAATACAGCTCGATATAAATAGCACTGAAGGGGAGGAATCCAGCCATAGCCATTTGCGGGATGGTGTGGCGGTACCAGGGCATGGGTGGCACCTCACGTGGGTACTTAGTGGTACGGCATGGGGCCTGGAATTCAACCTTGCTATTCTTGCCAGCTACCCCGCCTAGGACTAGCAATGGGAAGGTTACAAGTGTCCAAATTAGGAGGATGACGAGGATTGTGCCAAAGGGTAGTGCAGCTGTTGCACTGTAGGCAATTGCCACAGTATTGAGGAAACAGAATGTCAGGAATAGCGGTCCACAGAACAGGCATCCTGTTAGGATGAGATTCCTCACCTGAAATAGAGAAGCACATAGACTTAAAATTGACCTTTTCCTTTTTTCTAAAACCTATTCTGGGTATGCAATATTTTGGGAGTTTTTAGTTGTACCCCATGCCGTGTGATTGCAGATGAAATGAGGGTATGAACAATATATTAACATGTAGAAAAGAAAGATCCCTCCATGCCTAGATCTTACGGGTGGTCTCATGAAGTCATGGTTATTTTCTCATGGGTGCTCCCATGGTAAATTGGCATTTTGAGATTCAATTCAAGGTTACATTAGAGCCAGAGGTTAACTGCACAGCTTAGGTTTAGTATGATCATGTAATCCACAAATTTCAGTGCATCTGTTAAATTACCTAGTATAAAATATAAACAATCTAGCACAGAAGGAATGAAAAAATTGAAGTAAAGAAACTGAACCAATAAAAACATCATGACCTTTGAGAAGTTCAACTAAAGGTGCCATGAGATTATGTTAATCTCAAACTTGTGAGCATAATCGAAACAAAAGGGCTTTACCAGAGTTATCAAAAAAAGGAGGAAAGGACATACCCAGTTTGTGCCCTCAAGTTGCAAATAGAAAGATGTAGCAGTGTAGCCAGCAATGCCAGAGGTAAGGGCATAAATGACAACCAGCGCGGTGAAAAGGGCTCCTCTGTTGTACGGGTAGAAAACACCCACAAGAGCCAGAATAAATATGAAGATAGTCCTACATTTGATACAGAAAAATCAAGAACAATAAGAAATAAGGAGAAGTTATATTGAAACAATATTTAAAGTAGCACGATGGTGTCAGTGACATAACTAGGCTAAACTCTGTGTCAATTGCAATCTGGAAACAATATGGTGCTCAGGGACTAGCCCACTAGAATTGATTATTGATTGTCAGTCAAATTTACAATCCTCATTTTAGACTCTAAAAGTTCAAGAAATACGATTTGAGAAAAAAAGGAAGGACCCTATAAAACAGAAAAATTACTTACAAAGTGAAAAGCTGAGTGCCAGTACCGAGACAAGCAGCAAACAGCGACTTGTGTTTAGGGAACCGGAACACATCACCATGGATGTACTTCCATCCAGACTCTTCTTGGTCCTCAGCCGACTCCTCATCATGAGCATACCTTTTAAATTATTTAAAAGCATAAATTTATAATAAAATGGATGCTTATAGATTTATAAATAACTATGAACCCAAAATATAAAATTATCAATTTATCATATAGACCTCTAAAGAAAGCAGTTCTAAGGCCATATTAAAAAACCCAACCTTCCACATTTTTTTCTCCATGCATAGTATCAGAACACACACAATTTGTCAGTATGGGAATGCATATAATTCCTATGTGCAGGAAAGAATGTTGCTTACAAAAGGAAAAACAATCTATAATCACATGAGCCATCACTGGAGGTCTATGTTGATATTTGCAAAACCCAAAAAAAAAAAAAGAGAACATACTTAACAAAATCATTCTTGAGCACACGCATGAGAATGGTAGCTAAGAAACCAGTGAGTAACAGGACAGTCACACACGAGTTGATAATGGAAAACCAATGGACTTCCAAATGGTGTGGCAGAGATGATGACTTGGAATACTTCTCCATGCGCCGCTCAAAAGGGATGACAGTCTCCTTCCACTTGGTCGAGTACAAGAACTCCACTTCCACTTCACGATCTTCCGTGACATCAACCAGTGCAGCTGGGTCTGTCTGCACGTTGATCTCTATTACCCGGTCATTGTTATACAGGACCTCAAAGTGGATATGCCTGTCAATGTGTAATTGCATAGCACCAATTATAGTTACTGAAGTAAGGATTAGCATGCTCAGTTGAAAGATAACTAGGAAACTTGCTAATGCTGTCATATCTCAATGCACATTGAATGCAGTTGAATTCAGTCAACCCTTAGTCATTGGTCAATTTTAGGTGAGCTAAATTAATTGAAGCAAATTGAAAAATGGTTCCACATTATATTATAGGATTAAACAGGGACATAATCTTAACCATATTTAGGAGTTACTCAAAAGAAAGCTCATAATATTTCAGTCAGGACTGCTACATTTAAGTGTACCAAGTTGTAGCAAAATTCATAAATTCGTGGGAGAATAATACAAATAATGGGAAAGCTGATGTCACAAAGACAACTAACAAACAATAGCATAAGTATGGTTGGGTGTTTTGGCTTATCATCATGATTTGAATCCAGGTGAAAACAGGACACATAACTAACTAAGTAACTAGATGCAGCCTATGTACCATCATAACTGGACAAGCACAATACTGCACCTGTAAAGGAAATATTTATTTTCGCTGGGGTCACTCTTTCCCTCCTTATCAGCCTTTCCAATGAAGCCCCACAGTGGGAGGTCGTCAAAGTACATCTGGAAATAGTAATCTTTATCAACAGCACCTCTAAACTTTGCAACATCTTCTTTAGACAGCTTCTTTCTGCACACAGATTTTGAGTCATGGTCTACACGAAATTCTAGCTTGTATGGCGCCTCAACCAAGCGGTCCCCATTCAAGACCTCTCCCAGCGCCTCTCTTTTCTCCTTCACATGCTCTATTCACAGCAGTTAAAAAAAATTTAAAAAAAAAAAAATAGTACAACAACAAGCCAGCATACTTCATAAAGATGTAGTGCAGGTAGTAACAACACATGCTGATTACCATTTTTCATTTCCTTAATTGGGTGCAACTGCTTATAATGTTTCAACTGATTTCAGTTATTAAGATTATTGAGCTGGTGTACCATCCATCTGTGAGGTTCAGAGGTCAAGTTTGTATAATGTTTCAACTATCTCTACTCTACATGGTGTGTTGCAGATTATTCTTTTACATGCTGCATTTAACTATGGAAATTTAAAAATTATGCACACATCTACTAAGCCCAGAAATTTAAATGACAAAGTATTCTTAAATTGAAAGGATTGGGAGTAATGACCTGGAGTGCAGAAGGGAAGATCAAAGTACCGGTATGTCTCACTGAAATATAACAAAGTTTAGATAAATAAGATATTCATATTTCCAAACAAAAGAAAATAAATTATTATTTTACAATAACGAAACATTCCATCTTCTCATCTTATTATACACCATAAATAATTCTCAAAACAGCATTTTCACCAGGAAGTATGGACCAACTAATTATACCCTAGCCAGATCTCAAATTGATCCAATTATTTTATACTTTATTTTTTTGTCAGATTCCCTGTTGACAGTGGTCCTCTATAAATCAGGGATTAATTAATGAAAACGTTATCTGATACTTTAGCAAATTAAAACCGCACATGGTATCAATCAATTGACCCGTACTGAAATAAGAACACTTCATCACGTGGTTGTCAGACCACAAACCAGAATCCTAATTACTTCAATTCCTATTCACAAACATTTTGAAAACTAAATCCTACGAGCTCCTTCAATCAACCAAAATCTATTAACATATCTCGTATTTCTCAGATCAGACAACACACACGCCGGATAAATATCCGAATTCTCACCTAGGATTGTGAAAAGGTCCGACTTTGTTTGCGTACAAAGGCACTGTTTCGTCAGGCTTGTACCGATGATCGCTGGCGCCGGAGAGAACTCCAGTGACGCCGACGCAGAGAAGAAGAAGCACCACCGACATTGTCGGATCTAGTACTCTGCACCCCATCTCTTTCTCTTTCTCTTTTCAAGTCTCCTCTCTCTCTTTTTCTCTGACTAAACCTCCTCTGTACCCCGTTTCTTTCTCTTTTTATCTCCTTTCGATGCGTTGACGAGAGAAATGAGGAGCCTCGGGATGGAAGAGATGAAAAGTTTTACATGTAGAAGCTGGAGACTGGAGATAACAATTGAATGCATCTGGAACAGTGGACCCACGTTTAATGAGTCCAGCGAGTCGTTTGATATAACCAATAAACCGATGGCTGTCGTCTATATCATTGGGGTCCTATTGTCAGAGATTCTGTCGTTATAAGAGTTGAGTGCCTCTCAAGCACCGCGTCCACTTGAAAATTTATAGATTGATTGGAGATTTTTGTCTCCGGTTCTCGTGAACTGGAGAGATTGAGGCGTTCGGTAGGATGGCATTGAGCACGAGCGGGTGTTAAATTGGTAGGTCAGTGGGTTCCGTCCAAACTTTCAAGTCCACATGGCAATGTAAGAATAGAAAAGCATGTCGCGGGTCTGTTGCAACAAAAACTTTCTTATGAGAAGTGACTCGCTGTATGATGCGATAACCTTGATTGCCACAGAAAATATAGTTTGGCACATTTTTTAGGCCGGCGAGGCTTGTTAATTAGTTGAAATTGAGACGTTGCTTACCAAACAACAATTGAAGAACTCGTGTCTTGATATATGGGCGACCACTAATGTCTCACGAACCTTAATATTCAAACATCTTATTTTGTTTTTGACGAAAGTAAAGCACCCTCACTCGTGAATTAAAAACAAAGAAGTTGACCCTTATTCTTTGTGTACTTGCACCAAAATTGGGCCCAGATCGATTTCATATTTGTACACTTCGAATGACGGAAAGCAAAAAAAAAAGTTGTTTTTCTTTTTTTTTTTTTTCTCTTTTTCCGTGAACAAATTAACAATGACGAAAGAAGTGAGTATCTAGTCAATTAAAACAATATCATCATCATCATCATCATCATATTATTATTAATAGTTATTTTTTGTCTATCTCGGTTTTTAAAATGCAAAAATTAATATTTATTATTTCCAATATATTTTTTATAACCAAAAGTATCCCTCAAGGAGTTACGAGATTCATTAATCCATTAAAAGAAAGTTCTACAACCCTACAAACTCATCTCTCTTTAAGAGATATCATCTAACACAAACAAATCAAAGCGTAACATATTTCATACAGCACAAAACAAACAAAAAACATAACGTGTTTTCCGACAATCAAATAAAAGATTTTAAAAATTAAATCTTCATATAATCATATGGATCAAACTCCCTTAGATCATCAAGTGTCCTGCATTCGGCTTCCATGTTAGTGGTCTTAACTCTTAACTTGTCTAGAGATGAAAAGGATGTAGAGCATTATAATTTACTACAAATTTTTTAAAGGTAATTCTATTTCTTTTCAGTCGTTGAGCCCAGCAAATAGCAGCTAGCATAGTTTTGATAAAAAATTCGACTATCCTTGGACTAATGTGTTGATGCTCCCCCCTAATTATTTAAGATAGAAAATATAAATTAATACCTTTTTTTGTTTAAATATATTAAATTCCATCTAGAAATCTTTAATTGAAGTATAACCCAAAAAAGATACTAACATCTTCACAATTATTTACTTCCAATATTTAACAACCATATTTGCTAAATGCATACGTTCACAGAATATGGCAGCAATTAGGAAAAATGAGTGTTGCTCCGCGGTAGCTCCGCGATTGATTTATTGTAAATATAGAAGTACAATAAAAGTGAAATAATTGCATCTCAAAATCACCCTTTTGTACAATAATATGAGATATTATGAAATAGTAACATATGTATACAGCGTATGTATGCAGTAGGTGACGGTCAATTTCCTTAAGTCTGCAATTGTTCCTTTAGTATATAGGCGTAGAAAACATTGACATTCGAAGAAAACACCTTTTACAAATAACAGTCAACTGATATTTAAAAAACGACTGATAACTATTACTATGATTCATACTATGGGTCTGTCAATATTTCCATAGAAGTCTGTAATAAATTAATAATTTGAAAATACCACTGTTTAGAAATATTGATTTGCACTCTCATGCCAAAGGAAAATAAGGGGAAAATAATAAAGCAATATATCTCACTGCATGCAGTGGGATTTCAGTTCATTCAATTGCTAAACGTTCTATCACAATAATTTGACTTGACATTCAACCGATAGGCACACTTAAAATTTTAGCTAAAATATCAAAGACAAAAAAAGAAAGTATATCCATCTTAGTAATACAGCACTTAAAGAGCAAGACCAAGTTAATTCAATCCATTTGTCAGACATACTTTATGCATACAACACCATAGCTCCAACCTAGAAAGGAAGAATTTATGTTATAGGAAATGCTTCAGAAACAAACAAACACGCTGTAGATACTTAAAATTGAGTTTGCATTGTAATGTTTACTTTTACATTGACAGTAAGTCCCTAGTTTGCATTAACCACGGAAAAGAATACTAAACAGCTACATTGACTGCAGCATAATCATAAAACAACAATTTTGACTTGATGGTTGGCAGAAAAAGGAGGCCAAAACCTTAGGCTGTGCTCCACAACTAATTTGAAAGGGGGGAGGGTAGATTAAGGTAGATGATGGAAGGTGAGATAAGGAAAAGGTTTCACTTGCTCCACAAGCGTGGTGAGGCACAGTTAAACCTGAGCAACTCATGCTAGCCCTCACTTGCACAAAATCAAGCAAAATCAGCCAGACAAAAAAAAAAACCCTTTTAGGGCGAAATCTCACAAATTTGAACACCTATTGAATTCACAAATTGCTAAACCTATATATATTTCACAATCATCGCTAAACCTATTAGTCATTAGGAAGAAAACACAAAAAGTCTACCTTGATTGGAGTTCCGTTTGAAATTCATCACTGGAATTTGACAGAGCTATGATTCTTGCCATTACCTCAAGAACTCAGCCTCTGCAAGCATGGATTTCTGCATAAAAAGAGAGAGAAAAAAATCAAAAACGAGAATCTCTCACCAGTCACCACAAATTTTAGAGGCAGATTTGCGAAAATGAAGGGAGAAAATAGGACATGGTTGCAATATCGAGTTCTTTCTTGTCACCTCTCTCTTTCGTAGGGTGAAGTAAAATTTGCTAAAGATAATTACCATTTTCAAAGGAAACATTTTCAATTTGAACTAATTCAGATTAAAGAGAGCAACTGAATCAAAGAAATGAAAGATAGTATACACATAAAAATTCAAACCAAAGACAGTACATGTACATTAACACACATTAGTCTCAATAACTAAATTGTCTGGTAACTCCCGGTACAAGCACACCATCACCAATAAGAGGTGCTGAAATTGAAAATCATCTAAAAGATGTGTGTAAATCAAATTCAATATCTTGGTTCGAACAGTTGCTTCTTTTACTAAGCAGGAGTTGAGGTAGCAGGGGAGGCGACAAATTTAGGAGCAGATGTTAAGATGCTAAAGAAGGGTAACAGGGTTATCTCTGTGTCGCAGACTCATTTGGTCTTAGGTACTGGTTTGTTTTAAAGAAACAGGGGACATGCTGTGTCATTTCTTTCATACGAACAAAAACAGGAAAAAGAAAATGAACAAGTATTTTCTTCTCATTTACTTACCGAAATAAATCATGTCAGTTCAGATATGATTTCCTCTTCTCAAGAGGATGGAAGCTCCTTGAAAGCCAGCCGTCATCCACGTCTTCCTTAAGTGACCTACTTCTTGAAAGATACCCGTCAAATTGGTAGCACATAACAATTTCTCGCTCCACTATCAGGTTCAAGTTCTGGTGTTGCACTTGACAGGCCTCACCCGCATCACTTGTTTAATCCTCTCTCTAATCCCTGTTTCTATCTTCCTACAAATCTCCTCTGACAATTTTTCACCCTCCTTTCTCCTCAAAGCATCACATACCAGCTTATATGTGAACTCTCTTGGTACATGGCCTCTCTCCACCATCTGCACTAAGAGATTTGTTGCCTCATTAACCCTACCACTCTCACACAATGAATGTATAATCGGCGTGTAGCTACTTGAACTGGGTTTCCCATGCTCCCTCTCTTCCATCTCTCTCATAAATTGCACAGCCTTGTCAGCCTCATTAACCACACTGTAATACCTAATAAAAGAGTTGTACGTGATTCGATTCGGCAAAACTCCTTTCACAATCATTTCATCAAACAGCTCGTGTGCACGCCCAATCCGGTAAGTCTTACACAGACCATTAATCAGGCAGTTGTAAGTCACCACATCAGGCACGAACCCATTAAAAACCATCCGTCTAAACATGTGATTCGCCTCCCAAATTCTCCGCCTAATCGCCTTCTTGCACCCCGTCTCCAAGCCCCTCTTGCAATAAAAATTAATAAAAATGGTGTAAGTATACAAATTGGGCTTGCACCTAGCTCCAGGCAGCTCCATCTGGTCTAACAAAAACCTAGCCTTCTTAAAATTCCTATTCTGACAAAGAACCAAAATGAGGGTATTATAGCACTGCACATCGGGCGTGCAATGAAACTGCTTCATCCGATAGAACAGATTCAGAGCCGGCTTATCGAGCCCGACTTCGCCTAACGCGGCAATCAAAGCGGTGACAGTGGCAGTGGTGACTAAAGCATGGTTGTTTCGGAGAAAGAGCCAGAGAGAAGGGAGGGAGTTGGATTTGGCGAGGAGGCGGGCCATCTCGCGGCAGGTCATCTCGTCGTGGGAGAAGTGGCAGTGGGATTGGGCCCAGGAGAAGAATGAGAAGGCGAGGGAAGGGAGGGGAGCGGAGGGGAAGAATCGGGGCAGGGAGGCGAGGAGGGATTGGAGAAGGGAGGAGGAGAAACCCCGGAAGTGAGGGCATGGGAGGAGAGTCGGGTTGAGGGAGAAATGGCCCTGGATTAAAGCGGAGAGTAGTTGAGGGAGTATGCGCTGAGGAGAGGGAGATGGAGATGGCGATGGCATTTGGGTTTTTACGAGAGTGCGTTTGAGAATTGAGACTTTGAGGGAGGAGAAATGTTTTGAGTTGAGAGCTGAGAGTTGACGAAAAGAGACTCGAGAGAGAGAGAGAGAGGTTAACAAATACCAAATTGAGAAATTTGGCAGATTCATATGCGATGAAAATGACGAGAAAAAAATATATAAAACTCGTGATCTTATTTTCAATCCATTTTAGTTTAATGCAAAGGAGTAAAGTAAGCGGAACTATGACAAAACGTCCACAGAGTGACTATAAATGAATAAATATAAAGTTAAGTGACTCTTTTAAGAAGATAAATTAAACTTCGGTGATCAAAATTGTATGATAAGAAATGGTAGTGTTTAATATATTAGTCTTATTAGATGGAAGATGTCCGTTCAATCGTTCTCATGTTTCGAATTTTCAATGGAACTGATTCAAACGTTCAATATGTTCTCCTATTAAAAACTTAATAAAACTAATTTTTATATATTTTTTTTAGAATTTTTATTTTTTTGATATTTTAAAAAATTGTTGTTATTGGACGATCCATTATTTTTATATCATGATTTTTTGGTATGCTTCTTCAATTGTTGTTGATGATGAAAGGAACAAAATATTGAAACATGGATCAAAAAATTTCAAACTTTCTTCAATCATAATGCATAAATGCATTCAATCAATCTATATAATAATAGATAGGTTAACTTAGTATTTTTTTAAAAAAAAATAATTAATGCAACGCAAAAGATAAGTACGTACTTCAACTTCAACACTAAAATCACACATCAATAGTGCCATTACATTATCAAAATTTGAACCCCCTCAAGGGTTGTACTAGCAGATGGCATTGGTCTTCTTATCTGTCTCAAGCCTCTTCGCAACATGACCGTTTGCCAGTGCAGCATGGCAATTCGCCACATCAGCAGGTCGCTTCATTGATTTGCCATTAGGAGGCAGAGCATCAAGCTCACGCAAAACCTTCTCAATGTCCAGCACCAGCCGCTCGGCAAGGCCACGGCTGAAATCTTCCCTAATCACAACACGCAACACAGTAATATGCTGAGCATCTGCCGGCATGGTGTAAGCTGGCACAATCCAGCCAAATCGCCGGAGGTGGTGAGACAACTCAAACTCATCATGACGGCTGTGGTCTTTGAGGGAGAAGGCCACAAGCGGGATACCATTGTCCTTTGAAACTATGGTGAATCTCCCGGTACGCTCAAGGCCCTCTTTTAGAACCATTGCATTTTCTTGGCAATTTTCCATTACATTTTTATAGCCCTGCATTGCAATTCGTGCAATTATAAGATACTTGGATAAAAAGTTTAGAATAAAGATAATTACAATCAAAATAGAAGCAATAATTACCTCAAAACCTAAGCGGATAAGCTGATAATACTGGGCAATAACTTGGCTAGATCCTGATTTGCAAAAACAAAAACAAAAAAAAATGAAAAATAGTTCATACTTATAGGCTGGTTGATACCAAATAATGGTACCAAAGGCCGGTACATACGTTTTGTGTGGCATTACCTTTTGAAAAGTTTAATGTGAAGGTGGGTTGATCGGTGCCCAGGTAGTTGATGTGAAAAATGAGCTCCTCTGGCAAGTCCTCCTTGCTACGCCAGATGTTCCACCCGATACCGGCATAGACAAGCCCGTATTTGTGCCCACTCACGTTGATGCTCTTCACCAACGGCAGCCGAAAGTCCCATTCTAGCTCCGGGTACAAGAACGGAGCTATGAATCCCCCGCTGGCTGCATCGACGTGGATTGGTACATCCCAACTGCCAGGTTTCATTGTAATAGAACAATTGTTAAAATTTTTCTTTTTAACATAAATAGAAATACAAACTAGGCTTATGTATAGGAATACAAACAAGGCTTTCGTATAAAGTACGAAAAATTATATGTTCTTCTGTACTGGAATATATAGTTTGATTAAGTATAACGGAAATTGGGCCTAAGTGATAATGGGCTTATCATACACGAAATTTAGAACTATTTTTCACGCTAGTAGAATCATGTCATTTGATTATTCTGAATTGATTTTCAATTATTACTGCAGGATGCATAATATGGATAAGAAAAAAGAAGGGAAAAATAAAAAGACAAACCCTGTTTCTGAGTTTTTCTTGATAAGTAGGTCATTGAGAAGCTTGACATCCTCGAATTCTCCATTAAGAGTCGAACCGAGGATTGCAGCGACACAAATTGTGTTCTCATCAACCAGTTCTACTGCCTTTTCGGGGTCCATGACATAGTATCCTTCCCGCAAATTCACTTCCTTCAACTCCACTTCAAAGTACCGGGCAAACTTCTCCCAGCAGACCTATATAATTTGTTCCATTTAATAATATCATTAGACTTTAAAATTGCCTGCAGCAGAGTACTGTAACAAGTAATAACAGATCAGAAAATCAATTTGTGAATATGCATGAGTGTATTCATGATTTACAGATCGAAAGAATTTAATGTAAGTTTACAAAATACCTTTAAAATTGGAATAATGAAAAGAATTAATGTCCTATACCTTATGTCATTTTAATAATGCCCTCGAAAGTTACAATTTTTTGAACTAATAATCATCAGTGCAAGTGTGCAACTAATAGAATACTGTAATTATGAATGATTACAACTACTTCTTTATTACCTGAACATTGGCACCTGTGACAATGTTGGGCTTGTCATAAGGCTTTCCTTCAGCCTTCCTCTTGTTTTGCCACTTCCTCTTGAAGGCCAATCCAGCCAGCATTATGGCCTCTGATGAACCGACAGTCCCGACTCCGACTGCGGCTTCTGACTCACCAAGTGGTGCGTTAAACAGGTGAGCAATCATGTTTACACAACGATTCTGCACCAATGAGGATAAATTGTGAGTTTGTGACTGATAGGTGTTTCTACTTAAAGTAGGTTACATACGATCCAAATGACTACAAACAAAAACAACTAAATATCTATATCTAGTATTCTAGTATGTCTAAAAAAACAAAAAACAAATAAAAGAAGACTAATCAATTGCCGTACAACCAAGAGGCTACATACAAGGAACCAAATCAATTATTAATTTTCAAATTTACACCATAGAACACCACTACCCGATTTCTAACATGCATGGAGGAAAAACAAATTAAAAAAGAAGAACATACTAGAAGACCAAATTAAAAAACAAATTAAAAAAGAAGACCATAAGAAAATTGAAAGGGTACCAAACTATTAAAAGAATTACCAAATAATAAAGAAAGGAAGTAGTCAATTTTCTAAGCTAGGTAGTACGGTTTTTCTGAACTAGAGAACTTTTCCTGAGGAGAATAATTAAAAACAATCCATCCGTACACCTTTTGACCATTTAAATTGGACATCTTAATTCGTTTTATTAATACCATGTTTCCTTTTCCCGCTATTATGAAACAGAGGCCATTTTATTCTCCGCTGTTTTGATATGAAATGAGAACACTTTCCCACATAAGACCTTAAAGACATTGAAAACTGCAAAATAAAATTGACTATTTTTGAAGAGAATCCATGCATGGAGGGGTTTAATTATGTCTCCATTTTTAGAACTTAAATAACTTAAAATCTAAACCTTCTAATCAAAATAAAACCATTCCAGGTGATCTACTGATCTATATCATTTTTCTACACCCTAATGAAAATTTTGGCTATTCAACTCTATTTCAATAAGCATCAAGAACATATAAAAATGTACTGATGTGGATAATTTCTTATACTGTTTTTTTTTTTAGTTCTTAAATCTTTCTTAACACAAAGTCGAAATCTCTTTTTTTTTCTATATATATTTATATGTATATAGGACAAGTTATATAAATCACATATTTTGTTTTTTAAAGGCATGAAAATAAATAGATTTCAACTACAGTTTTTTCTTTAAAACCAAATCTTATTACCAGAAAATTTAAATATCTTATTTAAGTTACACTAAATAAGATCACAGTAAATCAGTAAGCAGTAAATAAAATAAAATACACAAATACCTGAAGCTCAGTAGTCACAGGGTACTCATCCATGTCGACATAGTTTTTGTTGATTGCTGCCATCATGAGCTTGTCACACTCAGGCTCCATCCAGGTTGTCACGAAGGATGCCAAGTTGAGCCTGGGGTTACCGTCAAGCATCAGTTCATCATTAATTATCTGATATGCCGCTTCTTTTGGGATCGTGTTCTCCGGCATGCGAAACCTGATGTATAGCAACACATTGAAGAAACAGATTTCAGAAAGTGTTTTTAGCTTGTTTTTATTTGATTAGAAATGTAGTTTATTTTAAATATGTTTCAAAGAAAAAATTTCTTTGTTATTTTTAGGAATTAATAAGCAAATTTTTTTTTAAAAAAATTATTGGTAGTGTGTTGGAAACAGTAAATATTTTATATTATTGGGTGTTTTTGAACTTTGTAGTATGATGGCCCAGGTGCATGCGACTAGACTTGGTAATGTTGTCTGTTAGTCTGTTATTGCACAGTTTTGCAAGAATGTACGACTACGGTCTAAGATGCGTTCAAAGTCAAACTAGTAAACTATCGGTGTTTGCATTTACGTCCCTTGAAGAATGTATATTTATACTTTCCAAGAGTACTTTCACATTGGGCCTATGTTAGCGTTTTCATTTACTAAAATTATTTCAGTATCTGAGTATCTGACTAATTAATACTATTACATCGATTAAAATTAATTCATCAGTCAATAAGTTTGTTGGGTTTCAACCAGTATAAAACTACAAAGTCGGGTTATGAATTTCTGGCGGTCGAACTATAAAATAGTTTTAAGGGGGGTATTAGTGCGAAATTGAAGGTTGAAAGGGTCAACCCAGTTAAAAAGGGTCAGCTACAAGTTCTCCATGACCATGACTATGTAAGCCTGTATAGAAAAATAAGAGAAATAAGTGGGGAAAGGCAAAAGAAGCAAAAGGCCGGCGATGGAAATTTGCTAGTACGTATAAACAAAATTAGCAAACTCAAGGTATAGTTGAATTCGGAAAAACAATTTCTGTCAGAGATGATGATAAAAACATACGTCTCGAAATGACTCGGAACAGAACATGCACAAGGCTTCAGAATCCCAAATAATACATTATATTTAAAGCAAATAAACAATTCATGATGCAATGCCATGTGAAAGCAGCATCAATTTAATTGAAATGATAATGACAAATATGCATTATGCATGTCTGATAATGAACGGTATGATCACAATAACACCAAAACAAAAGGCATGATGCATCACCTTGGAAGGGAGGATTGTGCATAGCGGGAAGCGAATGTCGAGTGCACCGACATGTCGGTTTGTGAGGCCATCCTTGACAGTACCATGGCTCTAGTGAGGAAGAGAGACTTCTAATTTTAAGATCTTTCTTGTATGTAATATTTGTTTATTGCAAGGAGTTGATGCAATGGTGGGGGCAGAGGCTGTTAATTTATAGGGAGAGCAAAATAACGCGCAAGAATACGAATAAAAAAGAAAGAGGGATGGAAAAGGTAAGCAACGGTCAAAAATGGGAAGAATAAGAATTAAAGTTTTCTCCTCAAGAAAAGTTGGCGAGCACACTAAATTAATTTTCTTCCTCTAGAAGTCAGAAGAGATTTGAGTAGCTGAATTTGATATTTTGCATTTATATTACATTATTGCCCCCATTTTCCATGCCTCCGTAACGCCAACCTTGCCCCCAATTACTTTTCTTATTTGAAAACTTGCAAGCAAGGAAGTTTTGATATTGAAAAGTCACTATACAAAGCAGTTGAATCCAGGATTCTGGACTCCCAAATTTTCAACTTCGAAATTATAGATCTCGAAATTTTATAATTTGACAGTTCTTTTTGTGTAATTCCTGTGTCAACAAGCTGCTTCAACTATTTTCAAAGAAAAGGTCTATTCGTGTTTAAAATTTCAGACTGCATCAACTGCTCCGGAAAGATATTTTTCTTTTATTTGCTAGTGTGATGATTCAATTTACCATCAATGTATTTATCGCTAGCATGCTGCAAATTTAACTTAATTAAAAGTCTTGCCATCAAAAAGAGGGAAAAAAACACACGGGTTTGATCTAATCGGACATATTCTTTTTTTTTTTTTCAATCCTGGGCCACTTAACAGAATCGATTCGATCGACCCTTACGGTAAGGGGAAAAAAAAATTCCTAAACCATACCCTTTCAGATGAAATACTAAATGAGGGCATTTGCAAAACCCTACTGACACACAATTACCATATATACAATGTATTATATAATCTCGTTTTTATATAATTAAATTTACTGCTAATAATAAATGCAATTGTGATTTCATGCAGTCAAGCAACCAAGTAGAAAAAAAAAATGCGATTTATCCTCACTTAGTGATGAATATTCTGAGTTCAGTTTATGGATCACTCGAGTGCATAAATCTTAATTTAATTGTGGTTGGAATTTTTAAAGCTGATAATTTAGCACCTTTTCGTTTATAAGTTCAGATTTATATATTGGACAAGGATATGTTTTTTTCTTTCTTTCTTAGCTTATGCAACACAAACCAAGTTGGAAAAGTTTATTATATTGGCGTATCAATAACACAGTAACATTCGAGAGTTCGACTAATGTTAGTCAATTTTTAATTTCTTATAAACAGATTTAATTACTATTTATCACGTGGCTTGTGAACATCTCAGATGTAAATAAAAATGTTAATATTTTATGATTTCATTTTTTATAACCTGTAATAAAGGGAAAAATAAAAGAATGCTCTTTACGGAAAAATTATGATTTGAAAAGGAGAGAATTATATCTTTACGGAGAAATTATGATATTTGTCACACCAGCATAATGGCCAATTAAAACGTTTTTATATCTTTTGTCCGCACCAGGTCAACTAATAAATAAAATAAAATCTTAGATTCATGGCTCTGGAATTATTTACAAAAATAAGGCAATATATGATATGCTGGAAATATTCTAAGGAAAGGAAAATTTCTACCAAAACCAGCAAACCAGAAATGGTAGCTTTGCATCTAGGCCTCTAGGGATAATGTATCCAGCGACCAGCGTACAGGTCTAGCTTTCGAAAAGCCCTCAACATGAATAAACCAAACTTTGAAGGTGGTTTTTTTAGAAACTGTGTCTGGCCCCCTGACTTGGTATGCTTCGATTTGCCGCGGCTCGGCACTTACTAGTTGTTACTACTACTATTTTCACCGCGTTGGTTTTTTCAATATAAATCCCCATATTGTCTAGAATTACAAAAACAAGTGGTTTTTTTCCATATGAATGCAGCAATTGATGCCTCGTTTGATAAACTGGCGTATAATAAATTTCTTTTTCTATATTTTTTTTATTCGCATGATATCATGTTGAACGTAAGACTAAGGTAAAACACGTTTGACGTTTGTGCCCGTCAAATATGATTAGATCTCAATTCTCAAACTAAAAACGATCAATCTGAACCATTCATCGTGTTTTCACGTTAAAAGTCCATGTGAGGGTAAATCCTAAGTATTTTCAAATCTTTCTATTTTTTTAAAATTTTTATTCACTTGGTCAAAAATTATAAACTGTCCAATAACAGCGATTTTATAATTTTTTTATAAAACAATAAAAAATTTCTAAAAATATAAAATGCGGTCTCTAACGAAATTTTAATGTGGAGAATACAATAAATGGTTTATACCGGTCATTTGCAGCTTGAGAATTGAAATCTGATCACGTTTAATGGACTCATCCTTCAAACATGTTTCACTCTAACATTACTCTTATATTGATGCTAAATTTAACTCATACATACTACTTATAAAATCACCCATAAAAGGGTCATAATAATTTCTCTAGAGGGGTCGAAACAATTGCTATATCAATTATGGATGATTGATTTACGTGATATGATTTGATGCGTGGTCATGTTGATTTCAAATAAAATGTTAGACCCTTTGATAGAAAAGAGTCAAGTGGTGTTAACAATTTATTTTTTAGAAGTATATCCACTTGTATCTGAAATATTCAACCAGGTAATTTTATTTTCTAACATTATTATATTTCTTTATATGCCCACATATTGAATACATCTTTTGTTAGTCTTGTACCAAAGCAAGCGATCACTTGCCAGCTTTTTTGTCAAACTCAAATTAAGATGCCGAAAGAAATCCTAGAATACATGGAGCATTGGGACAAATGTAATATTGTTTGTTTAATTTTCTTCATTTTTCATTTTTGGAAAAGTGACCCATTGGGACAAATGTAATATTATTAGTTTAATTTTCTTCATTTTTCATTTTTGGAAAAGTGGCGCCAAAGACAACCAGTTTGTGATTAGCTCAAGGCAATATTAATCACCAACCTTAGAACGCAAGTTGTGTAACCCCAGTCTCTTTGGTATATTCACAGTCGATATCAATAGGCAACGCAACACACATACAATTATCAATATATTCATTTGGGCTATTGTGCCCCGCGCGTGGGACACTGTGGTAAGCACAGTGTTCCCATCTGAGCCGTCTGTTCTGTTCGCATGATCTGAGCCATCGGATGCCTTCTCCCCTTTACGGAGCTTGATTTGGGGGGGTTGGTCTGCCGCGCATTGCTTTTGGCCATTTCTCCGTGCAACTGCTCAACACACTGTAGCCGCATTCTTCTTCCTTTTGGCGAGCGCATGTCGCTTCCGTCTCTGTGCTGTCGATTTCTCGCTGGTTGCACGAAGGCGATGCGGCGTGCTAGCGCGCGCTTTGTCCGGTTGAATGGATCCCGTGGTCTTGGTGTTGTGGTCTCAAATTGGATGTCTCCTCGTATCCTTCAATTTCTGTCTTTGTTTTCACAATAGCAGCGCGCCTCCCTAAGAAAAACGGAGAAAAAAAGTCTTCGATGTTTGCCGCTTGATCGCGGTCATCTTCGACCACTCCTCGCGATGCTCTCTGCATAGACGAAATACTGGCCTCTTTCTCTTTACAATGACCTCCGCTTTACCCCTTTCTCTCTCTTTTGTGTAAACTCTAATCAAAATTAGCCACGACTTAATGGGCGAAAAATTGGGTATGTAAGGCTTTGATATTCTGCTTAGTTGAGTTTCTATGCTCTTGCCTTCATTTTTATTGATTTGCTTTTTAAATGTCCTTTTCCTTTGTTGCTTGCTTTGATTTCTCCCGACAACTGGGATGGTCACAACTTTAGGTTAAAAATTGATCGGTGCCCAGGGTGCTGGTTTTAGTGGTTTGCCTCTCATGGTGCACACAAGGTGAATTTCAGTGGTTTGGCTCTGATGGTTTCAGTGGTTTGTCATCGTGCATCACTTATTATGCTTCTTTGATATTTCAATTTTTTTTTAACAGTTCTTTGATCTTTTTCTAGGTTTATCAAATTAGGAGATGGCATTTTGGTCAGCTCAAACTGAGGTACTCCCTAAATATTATATGTCCTTTTCTTTTGTTATTTAAGTTCTTATACTTAAATTGTTATGTTCTCTGCCATAAATTATACCGTTAATTGCACAAACTTATTTTCCTAAATTTGGAGCCATGATTGCATTATGTACTTTATTCAACATGGTTCGTATGGAATATAATATGATGTATTCCTTGCTTCGGCTTCCATGCTCAAGATTATAAAATGATTGATCCTTTGCAACTTGCGCAAGGAAATATTAATTATTAGATACTATTGATATATGTACAACTATTGGTCGGTCCAGTATTTGCATCTCATCAAAACTTATGTGCACAGTTGAACTTTTATTATTTTTTTCCCATGGACAGGTGGTTGATTTCAGAGCAAAGATGTCTTAACTGAGCTTTGAAGTTCCTATCTCTATTCACTTCACATAGTGCAATAGTAAGAAAGAGAGCATTCACCTGTTATGCATGAGCAACAATCCAGTAAGTTCATACATGATTTGTTGTTGCCTCTTGCCTTGCTCTAATTATTTGGTCATTTTCTGTCATATTATGATTCATGGTATCAAGTAATAAACTATTTTCTATATGTCTAAACCGAGATGTGTGTCAGTACATAGTATCTCATAGTAGTCTCCTATGTGCTTCATGGTTGAAGTTTGATTAGCTGATCATGATCAAAAGTAGTCTAAAGACATGAGATCTCCGTCTAAATTTCTTTTCCGCTGTGCACTTTTGAGCTATCGTGTGAACACAACCTAAGGGCATTTTCGGAACATTCTATGCATTTTCAGTGAAGGTACAAGGAAAATCGACAATAATTTCCATCAATGTTGCTGCCACATACCAAGTAACGTTGTTTCTGTTCAGTATTTTACTTGGCTGGCATCATATTATCAAATGAAGAGAATATAAAACTGAAATCTTAGATAGATGTAGATGGAAGGATATCTTTGATTATTTTCAATAAAATCTAAAATTGGACAAAAGTAACTAGCAGAACCTCAAATCCTCGACCTAAAGTTATGGTGTTGTTGTATTTTTTTTTTCAAGGTTAAGGTTCCTAAAAATGGTGCTAGATTGATAAAAATTAAGTCTGCAAAGTTTGTAATTTGATTCATAAAACTTAGTCTATTCCTTCTGTAGAAATTAATGAGGTTTCTGAGACTTTTCCTGATGCAGCCTTTCTTGGAGTGAGTTTTTCTTTGTATACATAATTTATAATGAGAACAAATAACTCTTGATTCATATCAAATACTGATCGGTACAGCTTATTCTTAATGTTAAATAAGTTAAGAAGTTCCCATGATTTTAGAATTTAAATTTGATTTCAGAATAATACGTGTATTCTTAATGTTAATTAAGTTAAGAAGTTCCCATGATTTTAGAATTTAAATTTGATTTCAGAATAATACGTGGACACTGGTGTGCTCATCTTCTTACTGGTATGTTATTTTATAGTCATGTAAACCTTTTTTTTTTGCATTGAACAAGCTCAGTGTGGGACCAAAAAGTACAGTGGTCCTTCAATTAGCAAGCTAATTACTGTAATCAAATTTTAGCACGCGTCAATGATAAGAGGTCCCAATGTGCACACATAACCTTCCTTTTCTTATGTAAACTCATATTAACGCTTAAAAGATTATTACGGGACCTCATTATAATATATAGTGTGATTATATGTCTTGCTTTCTAATAAATGAAATAAAGTGCAAGCCTTCATAAATGTGCGACATTCGCTTGGCATTTTAAATGTGCAAGTTGACATCATATCTTTATGTTTCCTGTGACACATACCACATTAAATGTTTAAAATTTATAGATAAAGATCTAAAAAACGTTTAAGTTCACAACTACTATTTATTCTTTTAGTTCTATTTATAGAATAAGCATTTTTATATTTTTTCCATGAAAATCTCGGTTTTATCTGTTGATTAATTTTTTTTATAGGTTTTTAAGCAGCTCACAACCAATGCTTCTAAGATGGTAGTTCACAGTTTCTGTGTTGATTTATATGATTGGCCAACATAACTTTTATATAAATGATATATGAAGAACATATATTTAAACATAATTTTTATCTAAACAATATTTGTCCACTATGGTAAAAGGGCACTTTTGGAATTTAATAAATATTTTTGCTTGGATATCTAATTTAATTTGATCTAACTTGACAATAGTCACTGGACATCAAATTGTGAATTTATCATTGTCTTTTTTACTGTCTCATATGAATTTGATCTTCCTTTTCATAATTTTATGAGAATAATTTGATTTTACCTGACACCTCAATTTCTCTTCCTTTTCATACATAGGAATAATGCTGAAGCCTAACGGTACCAGTGGTACATGTTGGTATCATGTGTTTTATGCTCGGTTCAGGTACATTTTTCTTATGCATATGCCCAACATGTCGTATGGTTCTTCAGCCTATAACAATTCTATAGTATTCATGAAATTTGTTAGGCCTAATTTTCAGTCACTACTGCCTTGGAACCTAAAGTTTTTTTAAATAAGTGTGCCTAATTTTTCTGACATATTGTTAGCTTATACTTTATTAGTGTATTTTTTTTTTTATTTTCTAGGATGAATCCAGTATCAAATTGATGCATCATTATATACCATTTTCTATTTTAGTTAGGGTTCAATTAATTAATTAATAATCTGATTAATTTGTCAGTTCTATTAACTGCTCTTTAGAATTAGCACCTAGAAATGCAAAATGCATCTCAGATGATATGTTGATTAGATAAGTACAGTAACTCTGCGGTAAGCACAATAACTCTGATATTATGTGGCCCATGATTGGTGAGTTATTTGTGTGTTTTGTAGGATAAATAGTAGGATCTCCTGTGACCCATGATTTTTTGCGTTGTGAAATTTCTATGGTCCATGATTCTTTGATAGAATTTATCTAAAAAAATGATTCTTTGATGGAAATTAAATTAAGATTCACTCAATGGTTATTTTGACCACAATGTTGTCCATTTCATTTTATGATAATAATGATTCTTAATATTGCATATCTTTTTTAAAGAGTTCCATAATATATCTGCGCTCATTTAAAAAAAAATTAGAATATATTCGAATAAGAATGAATCGCGCAACGCGCGAGATTAGAACTAGTTTACAATAAAATACTTCAAATTTCTTTTTGTTAATTCTTTTAAGTCGCCATCAAAATATGACCTCCCAACGATCAGGGCAACCAAAAGAAAATTAGATTGCAAAGTGCTAAAGAAAAATTAATAAGTTCACACAATTGGTCATTTTGTCCAAGATAAAGTAAATCTTAATTCGTCAAATAAACAGTGTTTGTGTCGTAAAATACTTCAAATGCTAAAGACTAGTCCCTAAAAACAAGCCACATCATACTAGATAAATTAATTAAAATAGGGTACTGCCGAAAATAGATTGAACAATATCCATCATATTGGAATAAACGACAAATACATCGTCAAAACAAACCTAATAACCAGTAACATGAAGGCTACACCAGCAGCAATGTACCATGATGTGGTAGCAGATGATGTACATGACAAACAATATTGTCCTAATCTGAATTATAAAGGCAAGATCGGTCGTACTAGTAGCCATAAAAGCGATGTAAAAGAAAATTGACGATACCATGAATCGTCGTATGGTCCTCCTCATCGCATGAGAGAGCTCGGAGAGGACTTTGCGACCTCCAATGACAGCAATGACAAAGCTTGCAAAAGAAGTAGATAGAAACCCGTAAGCAATCGACATGGTCTGAGCCATGCATAAAGCCTGATGATACTCCAAGCCAGCAGTACAACCACCAGATGTAGTAATGGGTGTGTAAGGTGGCGTATTGAAGGACATTGCGAATTATATCAGCAACTTCATTTCCTCCACAATGGAAACAAATGACATTGGATATTCGAATCAAGTGTTTGTGTCAGCAATGACGTCTTCATGTTGTTATAATATGATCAAGGATTTATGGCGGATTATGATGAAAAATTGATAAATTGCATATGTAGATATGCTAAATGCATATTCAAATATGCAGTCAACATAATTCAACCAATAATAATACTAATTTACTAAATTAGAGAGAATGAAATGTTAACTTACCAATCATTGTGTCTTAGTAGAGTTTATAATTAGGCTGTGCTAGCTCTCGTGTAATATAATGTATGTTAAGGGAGGTGAATTTTCCTAAATTAAAAGAGTGAACCTTAACTCTAGCTAGTGATTTATAATTTCTACTGCCAAGTTGTCAATTAACCTTAAACGAGAAGCTTTATTTTCTCAACATGGTGGGAAATAAGTTTATAATTCAAATATCATTTCTTGTTTGAATGAATGGAAATGGGCATTTTTCTTAATAATTAATTATATAGCACAATGTCTATTTCATATCTACCAGAGTACACCATATTTCCTTAATTATTATAGTATCAACATAAGTATTGCATACAACCCAAAAAAAAACATAAGTATAACATAACTAATGGAAAACATTGTTTGACCAGATGGGATCATTTGTTTCTATTATCAAAGCGATGAAGTGGCTGATCAGCAGCTTAGTAGTAACAACATCTCTGATAGAAGTCACATTATCATTTATCGCACCATCCTATGTTTTAGTTGATGTACATGACAAATGCACAAGGATTGTATCATCATGAGGCTTTGTGTGTAGCCCAGTTCATGTCGATCACATGTGGTATTTTATCGGCTTCTTCCCTCAACTTTGTCATCGTTGGCATTGGAGATCGCACCGACCTCTCTGAGCTCTCCTATGGCAGGAGACGGTTCATCTGAGGACTCATGATACTATATGCATACTTTCTTTTATTGCTTTATTAGTTGGTACCATTACTGCTCTTGCCCTTATCATTCATATTAGGGCAAGATTTTTTTTCATGTAGGCCGTCCTTCATATCGTGCTACTCACTGCTAATATAGTTTTAATATTACCATTGATTGGATTTGTCGTGGTGATAGGTTTATCAATTCTTTCGACATGATATGATGTGATTTGATGTTATATTTTAGATATTATGTATACTTTTTCAGATTAGCCTATTATGACGTGATGTGTTATTTGTGGGATTAGCTATTATATTATATTATATTTGTCATGCTTGTATTTTGTTTACCGTTATATACATTTTTAGATTTACTTATTAGGACTAGCAAACGTACCCACTCAAATGGGTGGGGTGGATAAATAACAGATGAGAAATTTTTACATATGCGTTTTATTTCTAAAGTAAAAAATATTATTATTTTAATAATAATTTTTATATGTGTTGTGCTCTCTTTCCAAAAAAAAATGCACAACTAATCCAGCAATAAATTTTTTTCTATTTTGATGAGTGCACAACGAATCCAAAAAAAAAAAAATACTTTCTATTAAAAGTGAAGGAATGTTAAACTTATATCAATCGTTAACATCCAACCATTGATTTACATGATCAATGACTAATATTGCATAGAGTAAACAATTGCTTACACCCTTCGTTTTACTTTTTTAGCCCGTCTCTATGTGCATTTATAAGTAAGTAGAGATAGAGATGTTATGTGCATTTATTGATAAGCTGTTATATTACCTTGTTAGTTCTAGTCTTAATAATGCAGTTTACTTCAAATTAAAAACAAAATTGTGAGACTAATGTAAAAACTCACATTTCTGAGGAGCAGATCACAAGTTTAGAAGCCGAGATTGAAAATGAAAGTGTTTTGTAAGTCAATTCTAACCCTAATCTATAAATTATAGCAATATAGTGTTTATGTAACAGTGTTATGAATTTTCAATGAGGACGTGTTAATTATGTAAACTTATTTTCTCCAGCTAATATAGAAATTTTCACGGGTTGGTTTCAAAAGTCAACATATTAATTAAATTAAAAAAATAATAACTTAGTTAGCTATAAATTTAATATGCATTTATTCAAAAAACAAGGAAGGAAATTGTTCGGCTCAGTCGCTTGCAGGACAGTGTTTTACAAATATTTATTTATTTATTATATATGCAATTAAGCCTAGCTAATACAGTGAGTCATAAAAATCTTCATCATATTTATGCAATTAGGCCCAGCAATATGCCAATATGTATGTAGGCTGCCTTTCAGTTGTTCTTCATTTCAAAGTCCGCGTTAATCTAGAAACCGGAAGTTGAAAATAAAAGAAACAGGAATATGATAAAGAAATATGATGAAGCATTTCTACTAACGAGTACATAGCGCGTTCTCGAATCTCGACTAAAAATAAAAAAGTACATGGAGGGTTGTAGCACCACATTCACGTGAATTTTGTCCCTCTTACGAAAGTTACTTGTTTCCTTTATTGGTGATAAATTATCAACGGGCTGTTTGTCCCTGTGGGCAACAAAACCGAACAAGGTGTAAAAAAATAAAGAAAAAAACAATATTTCTTTGAAGGTCAAAGGAGAAAAATATCATTTTTTTTCCTGTCATTCCTTTCATTCACCAGGTCGGTTTTCCGCGCACTTTTTAGTTAGGAATATATATATATTTTTTTCAGTATATGCTCGAGTACAGTGTTTTTTTTTTTTTTTTTTTTTTTTTTTTTCATTTTTGAACTACGCTTATGCTTCGTAGTCATTTTTGCTCATCCACCCCTCAAAAATTTGATGGGATTGTCTTTGTTGCTAGATAATTTTATTTAATTCAAAAATAAGTTGGAAGATTAAACTTCCAATTTAATTATCTTCAAACCTCATTTGAAGTCATGAATCATGATATAATGAAAATTAATATTTATGCTGCAAATATTATAAAAAATAACACAAGATTCTACATAATTCATATTGTAATTGTTGAATGATATATCTATTCAGTACATATAAGTGTATATAAAAACTCATCTTTTTCAGCCCTACTTGGGCATTTCAAGTGATTATAATAATATTTTTTTATTCCTATTAATTTTGAAATTATAGCAAAAGGATCCAAAATAAAAGAAAGAAAGAAAAAATATTTTGTCCAATAGTTTTTGCAGGTAATTTTGTGTATTCCGCTGCTAGAATCATTTCGTTTCAAGTTGTTTCATCTTTTTTTTTTAAAAAAAAAAAAATCATTTCTCTCCAAGTTTGTTTATGATTTCTTTAAAAAAGCCTTAATTTGTTTCAAACTGATAGATATAAAATATTAATTGATCGTAATATTTTAATTAGCAACTCAAATGATCATGTGATTTATATAAAATTAGAAAATATAAGTTAGAATTTACAGTTTTGAAGAGCTGTCATGTCGTTATGCAGAAATCTGATATTCTTCTCTTAGTCCAAATGATGCAACAAAAATGACGTTTTTACTCTCTTTGTCCATTTTTTTTTTAAAGTAGGCGAAATTTATGGAATGGTGCCTTCTGAAATGATAGGAGATAAATATTTAATGACTAATCCATCAGATTAAAGAGATTTAGATTTATAGAATCTAGTCCGTCAGATTTTTTCATTAAAACCTGATACACCCTTTAATTAAATATGCTAAATAAACGTAGTTTACATTTAATAAAATTATATATTCCATATTAATTCTGACAAAAACTTCATAGAAAAACTTCTCCAAACTCCTAACTCAGCTGTAGATAATCCATCGTGCTGTCAAAACAACAACTTACCAGGATGTAACAAATAGTTTGTCAGAACTCCAACAATAAATTACTTGTGGCATCTCTTTAAGCAAAATCGCATCCATATTGTTTCGGAGTTTGGAAAAATTGGACTATACAACTTTTAGGAAAATATTTTACAATTTGAATATTTTTTTTATTATATTTCGTGTATATTGCTGAATGAAACTGTTAATTTGGATAAATTTATTTATAAATAATTATTTAATTTGGGCTGTACAATTTTGTGTGAACGCCATTAACGAGTTGCATTTGATTAGTTTGATTAGTTCGTTGGGTTGAAAATACTAGTACGATGCCTGTAAAAGACAAACTTTGAGCAACCATCAAAACACAGGAACTTCCATACTTGTCATCTAACCATGTCCAGTCGGCCTCAAGGCTCAAACTTCAAAAGAAAGATCCGTCAACATTGCATTGATGGGTTCATGTAAAAAGCATCAGAAAAAGTGCAGGAAATTGAGACTTTTCCTTCTCTTGTTTGGAGGCACGATTGAGGGGAGGTGGCAAGCGGGGCAGGTCGGGTGATCGGGTCGGTGGCTGAGCAGGTCAAAAAAAGGGTTGGATTGGTTCCGGATTTGGGTCAAATTGATCCACAAACAAGGAATTTCAAAGGTCGAATATTCAGTTTTTACATTGGTTCAGAATTTGGGTCAATTGATACATAAAAAAAAAATTCGAATATTCAATTTATAATTCGACGCAATAAAATGGTTCGAGTGAAAAGTAATTAGTGCTGAATTTGATTTGTCGAGTATGTTATAGTTGAATACGAGGAAGATTAAGATTCTTTTATTTTTGCTCCTATAATGTCTTTATTTTTTTTTAATCGTTAATACAAATATTACTCAAATAATAATAATAAAATAAAGTTCTAAAAATAATATATTACTTTCTCTAGATTTATAAAAGATTATAAAATTTCGACTTTGTTTTATTGGTGAACACTTCAAAATATCAATGTTTGCCCCAACTACTGAACCTGCTTTTGAGGCGTACTTCCACAAATCAACTAAGAGGAAAGTCTTTTCGTAGTTCAAAAAACGTTCCGGTTGAAGTATTGATGCACTACTTGCCACTCAAATTATATATTTTGTTCGTGTAGTGATTTTTTAAACGAAAATCAATGAATACTCTAAAAAAAAAAAATCTATATTACTTTTCTTTTGGTGCGTTGTCGAAAGAATGAACTGCATTATTATTATTTTTTTTTTTAGGTTTGCTCCAAAATTACAAAATATAGGGAAGGGCAAGTGCTGGAAGAAAAGAGTGACAGCATATGTGTAACCTTCGATACCTCTGAGATATCATGCTGCGCCATCATGTCCTTCGGAGTTCGGACATAAACCAAGAGAAAAAGGTTAAATTTCAACTTTTCTTTGTTCCCTTTCTCCAAAATTAGATATGTGAAGTACAATCTTAGAGCAACGAGATGATACAATTCTTCATTGTCGCTCAATATCACATTTTTTCTATTTTTTCGATTATTTGGAGTCTTTACTTTCTAATTATTATTTTCGATAAACAATCATTTGGGAAAAAAAATTGATGGCCATGTATAATTTTTCTTGAAGATAAATTGATGGCCAACCTCATAATTTATTTTTAAACAAAATGTTCATAAAGAACCCTTAGTCAAGTTTTAAAGCTACAACCTTTCATTCGAGATACACTGTCCTTTGCCATGAATTATGTACAAAATTTAGGTGTGTTTAGTTGGCTTGGAATAAGGTGGTATAAAGGTATAAAAGAACTTGTATCTATTTTTTAACCCAACCAACACAAAGTAGAATGTCGGTATGGCTTATTTCCTATTCCTTCGTAGAGGAAATATAAGAAGGTATAAAGAAATAAATTTATAATAATATTCAATTCCCTCAATTTTTATACTCAATGCACTATTTAAATAAATACCACTGAAGAATTAACAAATAAGTAAGGATGACAAAGGCCTGGCCTGGAGATAATATGCCAAGCTCACACCTGACCTGTTATTTTCTAATTTGAGGCATGCATGCCTGACCTATTAAGATTTCCGAAAAAATTATAACTAACCTTAATTAATTAAGAAATTTTAAAATAATCCGTTTTTAATCAAAAATTTAAAAATGACTGCGCAGTTTCGGAATCTGAGATTCCGAAACTAATTCTGCTTAGTTTCGGAATCTCAAATTCCGAAACTAGCTAGTTTCGGAATTTGAGATTCCGAAACTAAGTTATTTGGCAAATAAAAACAAAATTGCACAAGTCCCGTATAAATTAACTTCCGTGAACTTGTGAACTTGGTGTACATGAGTACTCTCATACACCAATAATTAACTTATTGATATTTGAGTTCGGGATGATGTATTATCAGGGCAAATTTGTGATGCATTTAAATTTTAACCGGATTTGAATTTTGATTAATCAAATTTGTTCATAATTTAAAATAAATGATATGGATTTAAACCCAATTAGAAAATTTATTCGATTTTGTCATATTATAATAATAACAATAAACTTGTTTATATTTTAGATTGGTATCATAAATTGAGAAAATTTTATTGGCGTGACAACTAAAATAGTTTTTTATAAAAAAATATTTATGCATATCTTTATGAAAACTTATTAGTTATTTTTTGAATGATTGACAAATTAAAAGGCTAGCTACATAAATATTTGTTTAACGGCTAAAAATGTGTCCAATTAACGCAAATTTCATAGACATCTAGTTAAGTATTAAATGACGAAAGTCAGAACATGGCCTTTCAATTTCAATAATTTCTATGTCATTGTAATTAAAAGTTTTTTTTCAAGATAATACTTTCTTTCAATCAGTAGATTTCGAAAAATAAAAATATTCACAAGATAGTGAAATAATCGTTTACACCTTTTTTTCTAATACACCCACTTTTAGTTAAGAAAAATAACTAAAAGTGTACAATAATCACAGTTATATTTTATTTGAATAGACACCCACTTCAATATGGAAAAATAATTAAATTAATTTTTCTAATACACCCACTTCAATATGCACCCATTAAAAATTTTAGTTATACACCCATTAACTAAATAGCTTTCTAATACAGCCATTAAAAATTTTAGTTATATTTTATTTTAATGGACACCCACTCTTGATTTTTCTAATACACCCACTTCAATATGCATGTGACTATCGGATAGAGCAAGAACAAATTGATTTCTCTAATCACAATTATATTTATTTTAATGGAAAATTTTCCTTTTTGTACTTTTTTATTCTCATTGAGATATAATTATACCTGTATAAAAACAATAACATTTTTATGATTATATCAATAATAACTGTCCACGTATATACTTTGTTTTAATATACTTTGTTTTTTTTTTACCGAAGAGTTACCTAAGTCAATATGCATTTGTATGTACAATATGCACATGCAGTTATACGTGCCAATCACATAGAAATTAATTAAAGATCATTTATGGAGATGGGTGTATGAGAGTACTCAAATACACCAAGTTCACCCGATGACATAGAAATTTCTATTTCAATAATTCAATAACTTCGGTGAACTTGGTGTATATGAGTACTCTCATACACACATCTACATAAATGATCTTTAATCAATTTCTAAGTCAAGAGTGGGTGTCCATTAAAATAAAATATAACTAAAATTTTTAATGGCTGTATTAGAAAGCTATTTAGTTAATGGGTGTATAACTAAAATTTTTAATGGGTGCATATTGAAGTGGGTGTATTAGAAAAATTAATTTAGTTATTTTTCCATATTGAAGTGGGTGTCTATTCAAATAAAATATAACTATGATTATTGTACACTTTTAGTTATTTTTCTTAACTAAAAGTGGGTGTATTAGAAAAAAAGGTGTAAACGATTATTTCACTATCTTGTGAATATTTTTATTTCTCGAAATCTACGGATTGAATGAAAGTATTATCTTGAAAAAAAACTTTTAATTACAATGACATAGAAATTATTGAAATTGAAAGGCCATGTTCAGACTTTCGTCATTTAATACTTAACTAGATGTCCATGAAATTTGCTTTAATTTGACACATTTTTAGCCGTTAAACAAATATTTATGTAGCTAGCCTTTTAATTTGTCAATCATTCAAAAAATAACTAATAAGTTTTCATAAAGATATGCATAAATATTTTTTTATAAAAAACTATTTTAGTTGTCACGCCAATAAAATTTTCTCAATTTATGATACCAATCTAAAATATAAACAAGTTTATTGTTATTATTATAATATGACAAAATCGAATAAATTTTCTAATTGGGTTTAAATCCATATCATTTATTTTAAATTATGAACAAATTTGATTAATCAAAATTCAAATCCGGTTAAAATTTAAATGCATCACAAATTTGTCCTGATAATATATCATCCCAAACTCAAATATCAATAAGTTTATTATTGGTGTATGAGAGTACTCATGTACACCAAGTTCACAAGTTCACGGAAGTTAATTTATACGGGACTTGTGCAATTTTGTTTTTATTTGCCAAATAACTTAGTTTCGGAATTTCAAATTCCGAAACTAGCTAGTTTCGGAATTTGAGATTCCGAAACTAAGCAGAATTAGTTTAAAATTTTAATTAAAAACAGATTATTTTATAATTTCTTAATTAATTAAAGTTATTTATAATTTTTTCGGTTAAGATTTTGACATACAATAAGCCCGTTATAAATATGCGAGTCAAATAAGTAAGCCCATCGGGTTGCAAAACGACATATGCATATAAGCATATTCTTAATGATTATATAATCTTAATTTTTATTTTATTGCTTTATAATATTTTTTGTCACACTTCTATAATAAATAACTTTGCATATATATTCACATTCATACTTATTTAAAATCTTTTATCAAATTTGTGTTTTTTGATTTATTTATTATATATATTTTTATATATTAGTATTATTAAAATACAAATTTGTTATTTTCAATATGTATACAGTATACTGTTCAATTAAACACAAATACTGATAATTGTAACACCATCAGCTCCTCCAATCCGGTTATTATCGAAGTTCCCGTTTGAAAACAAAAGAAATTATTTTCCCTAAAAATAAAATAAAACAATCTGTCGTAAAGGATTGAAATAGTTACATCTCCCCGAAACGAGATTCTCTGGATGGCCGTCCTATAGACGTTTTTGGATATGGACCGTCTGATTTAATCTCAACGATTAATGATGCTCCGTGAAAAATACCAAAATTTATAGGTCCGGAAAAAATTAACCGTCGAGATCAAATCGAACGGCTCCGATCCAAAAAACGTCCCCGGACGTTTTAATTAAACGTCCAGAGGATCCGATCTCTCCTTTCCCCGTTATCATGGCATTCGGATCCTCTGGTCGGCAGCATAAAATAGACCATGTGGTCGGCACCTATTCTGAAACGTCCGATCTAAACGGACGGTTAGATCGTATCGATCACTTCTTCCGTCCAAAAAAAAAAAAGAAAATACGTTTATACGCTTCTTTCCTCTCCGCTTGGATCCGTAGGCGAAGCGTATTGATAGCTTCTTTCCTCTCCGTGAAATTGAATTCACGTTGGCGCGCAAGACCTGTCCCCCTTTCCAAAATCGTTGCTCTCTCTCTCTCTCTCTCTCTCTCACTCTCAGAGACACCATCACTTCTCTTCTGTCAGCAATTTTTCTCTCTCTCACTCATTTTGTTCAAAGAACTAGACGCGATTCTCCTCTTCTGCGTGACTCACGGAGAGAGGTAATCGTGCGCAAAACCTCTCACCCCTTTCCAAAATCGCTAATCCTTAGTACAACATTTGTTTATTATCAAAAATGCTAAAAGAAATGTCAATTCTGTGTAATTTGAAAAATGCTTTCTGCTACTCTTACCAGTTTTCTGAAACTTTATTCTGTCTTATTTGAAAATTTTATTACAATTAATCTGTATGTCCAAACATTATGAAATTTTTACAGAAGGTGCATACTATCATATTTTATGTACAGTTAAAATTTCAATTTATTCTGATTAACGGTTCATGAGATAAAAAAGATTTCGTAAAACTGTCAAAAATTCTTTCTGCAGTTGTATCAGTTTTCTGAAACTCTATTCTGTCTGAATTCAAAAATTTATTACAATTAATCCGTATGTCCAAACATTATGAAATTTTTACAGAAGGTGCATACTATCATATTTTATGTACAGTTAAAATTTCAATTTATTCTGATTAACTGTTCATGAGATAAAAAAGATTTCGTAAAACTGTCAAAAATTCTTTCTGCTGTTGTATCAGTTTTCTGAAACTCTATTCTGTCTGATTTCAAAAATTTATTACAATTAATCCGTATGTCCAAACATTATGAAATTTTTACAGTAGGTGCATACTATCATGTTTTATGTACAGTTAAAATTTCAATTTATTCTGTTTAACCGTTCATGAGATAAAAAAGATTTGGTTAAACTGTCAAAAATACTTTCTGCTGTTGTACCAGTTTTCTGACTTTATTCTGCCTTTAGCTAACTCCTGTTCACCGTTTCATACATGTATATCACATAAAAAAAGAGACAAGTAGAACATATGATTTTCTAGAGGTCATAATCACGGTTTAGTTTATGTATAGATAAAAATTGAAGTTTTTGCTAACTTGCATATTCTTGATACATCTAGTTGGGTCCAGTTTCATTGTTTCATACATGTGCATGCTTTGAAATCAATTGTTTGCAATTGTGTTCATAATCTTCATGCTTTAGTCATAGATACACACTACAACCTTGAAATTGCATAGCTTGAGATGTCATATGGTTTTTGATAGCATCTTTCGCAATTCTACTCTGGATGAGTTTCTCTATCTACTTTCTTGTCAATTTTTCTAATTTCCTATCTGTTATTTTCATGAAGGATATGGAAGAACATGAAGATGATTTTGTACCTAGTTTGGGTATGGAATATGAAACATTAGATGAAGCATGGTTGGATTGGAGTGTTTATGGTGGAAGAAATGGTTTTAGAGTAAGAAAGGGCAAAGGAAATAAGACGAAGAAGGATGATGCAAATACTTCGAAGGTTTTCTTTTGCAGTTGTGAAGGTAAAAGGGAAATAGATAAGCAAGATCATTTGATGAAGAAGCCTCGAGCGGAGACACGGACCGGTTGTCAAGCTCGCTTATTACTAAAACTTGATAGAGGAACCAATAAATACAAAGTTGCTGAATTTGTAAAAGAGCACAACCACCCTCTCCAACCGCCCGAAGCTTGTTACCTATTAGCTAGCGAACGCAAAGTATCCGAAATAGCGTGCTTTGACATTCAAGTAGCCGCTAGTTTTGGAATTAAACCAAAAGATGCATATGGGCTTCATAGTATGCAACATGGTGGAATTAGAGGCCTTGGTTACACATATGTAGACCATAAAAATTGCTTGAGGGATCAACGAAAGCAAGCAATGCAACATGGGGCCACCATTACTATGATGAAGTATTTTGCAAATCGTTCTATGGAAGATTTATCTTTCAAACATTTTGAAGATATCTTTGATGAAGGAGAGATATCGAATGTCGTTTGGATGGATGCAATGATGATTGAGTATTATGCCCGGTTTGGAGATGTAGTTGTGTTTGATACTACATTTGGCACAAATAATGAAAAGTGGGCGCTTGGTACATTTGTGGGCTTTAATCATTTAAAAGAAATTGTGGTTTTTGGTGCGGGTCTCATGTGTAACCATAAAAAGGAGTCATTTCAATGGGTGTTTATAAAATTTCTTGAAGCACATGGCGGCAAGAAGCCTATAACTATTTTTACCGATCAAGAAGCAGCAATTGGGTCTGCTTTAGAGATTATAATGCCGGATATGAGGCATGGTTTATGTACATGGCATATTAATCAGAACCGTCTTAGACATTTGAAGATGAAGAAGGACGATGAAAGCAAAGAAGTAACTTCGAAGTAACTTGTATTTATCTCCAATTTTTTTTCGAGCAAAATGTAACAAAAGTTGTTACATTAGTCTTCCCTGTGATCTGATGGCATTATTTATATCTTTATGATTTTGATGTGTACTTGTTGTCTCAATGTGACCCATATATGTCTCCACTTACTCTGTGTGATATTAAGCACTAAACCAGCCAAGTTAGGAAAAAAAAATTACAAAGAAAATAATGCTCGAGTGTCATTGATTTTTTCTTCTCCACTTACAAAGAAAATTACTCTCTGTGATATTAAGCACTTATTCACTGGTTGTACATCTTCTCTTTATGTTTTTTTTTCTTTTCTTTTTTTCAATTGTGTGTCATTGATTTTTTTTTCTTTAATATTGTCATATTAAGGTACGAGGAGGAAAAGGAGTTCGATGATGCCTTTTCGTTTCTCATGGGAAAGGTGAATGGCGAGGGCAAAGATTGGCTAGAATTCATATATAAAAGCAAAGAGAAGTGGGCATATTGCTTTATGAAAGATGCTCACACTTTGGGAATCCGTAGCACGCAAATGAGTGAGAGTTTCAACTCGGATTTGAAAGATTATTTGAATTGCAAGTTGGATGTGTGTAGCTTAATGGAACAATTTGATAGGCTTCTTGAGCAAAAGCGTGAGAAGGAGATAAAGTCCGAGTATGAAATGAGAAGAAAATTACCAAGACTCAAGTCCAAGATGCCTATTCTTCGTGGAGCCTCCGATTTGTACACACCCAACGTGTTCGAGTTATTTCAAGCGGAGGTCGAGTTATCCATGGAAGCTCACATAGAATGCCTAGAGGGTAATATGTACACGGTGGGTAAGGGTGGTATTGATAATGAAACTCCATGCATAAGTAGACAAGTTGTTTGGACTCGGGAGGACCAAATAATTTCGTGTTCTTGTAGGAAGTTCGAAAGAAGCGATCATCGTCGAGGCTAGACGTGGTGGAGGCGAAACCCTAGATTTGCGTCGACGGACAGAAACCCTAGCCTGAGCTCGGGCCGTTCAGTCATCGTCTTGGTCTCTTCGCCTCCCATATTCTAGATACAGAAACTCCCTCTCTGCCTGCCCTTTGTAAGTACTACTACTCCCTCTGCTTCATTGTCAGTTGATTGTCAAGCTCAGTGCTTTTAGCAATTATTTTTTTTTTGTTATTTATTTGTTTTAAGCATCTTCTGTGTGTCTTTATTTATTTGTTTCTGGCTGTTGAAAAAGAAAAAGCAGCCACAATATTCCAAAATGGCTCAGAACTGACAGGCATGATACTGTGTGTCTTATATCAGTTGAACAGCCAGAAAAAAAAACTATGTATCATGTAGCAAAATTGAGCAGGCCAGAGGCCCTTGATGTGAGAAATAGACAAAATTCAGAGTTCCATTGTTCTAGTGTATCAATTTTATTAAAACAGTCTAAGTTTAAAATTAGTCATTCATCAAAATTCAGATCGGAATTAGTTCCATTGTTCCATTGTTTACATAAGCTGATAGTTTATTAGTTCTGGTATGTAACGTTGGGCCAGTAGAAATGAAAAACTAGGTTCCTAAATGAATTTACTTTGTTGCTGGATTAGTATCCCATTGATACCCATTATTTGTCATAGCAATTTTTTATTACTACAAAGAGTTGTAATAAACTGTGTGGTGTTATGACAACACTGTTATTTATTTTTTTTCTTTTGCCTTTAGGTTTATTATTTGATCGAGAAATGAAACCAAGGGATGAGGGCAGCTGTTCCTCAGCGAAGGTGTCCTTGCGCGCCAACGTGAATTCAATTTCACGGAGAGGAAAGAAGCTATCAATACGCTTCATCTACGGATCCAAGCGGAGAGGAAAGAAGCGTATAAACGCATTTTCTTTTTTTATTTTTTATTTTTGGACGGAAGAAGTGATCGATACGATCTAACCGTCCGTTTAGATCGGACGTTTCAGAAGAGATGCCGACCACATGGTCTATTTTATGCTGCCGACCAGAGGATTCGAATGGAACCGCATCCTCTACCCATCTCTTAGAGATGGGTAAAGTGCCCATCTCTCGATCTCAGCCGTCTGATTTAATCTCAACGGCTAAAGGAGCCCCGTGCATTCCACCACTCCCGAAAAAAATTATTGGCCCGAAAAAAATGAACTGTCCAGATTAGATCAGACGGTCGTGATGAGATGGGCACTCTACCCATCTCTCAGAGATGGGAGATGGGTAGAGGATGCGGGTCGCCGTTATCATGTTCCAATTATAGCGGGCAGCATTTTTCCTCCCTCCAGCGGGCAGCGGGCAGCATTTTTCTTCTCTCCAGTTTTAATTCAATCAGTCAAATTCATAAACGCGAGGTACCGTCCAGCAGCCGCCTTCTCTTCTAAAACCCTACCCCTTCCGTCCCAACCCCAGCAGCCCTTTCGAAGGGGACCCGGACCGGACTCCTCCAGTCGCCACCATGCCGAAGCTAATCCACGGAGCCGACAAAGAGGTGCCCTCTCTCTCTCACTCCTTAATTTCTTCCATGCGGGAGAATCAATCTCTCAAGTCTCAAGTCTCAACGTCCTAATTTTCTTTTGTAATAATAAAAATATGTCAGGCTTTAGTGGGCATTGTGAGGTTCACTCAAAAACAAAGTTTGAGAGGCTCTGAAGGAGGTTGGAAAGATTATTTGGCTCAACATGACAAGAAGCTGGGCACTTGCATGGCCGACCCTGCTAGAAGACCCAATGATTTCTTAGTTTCCTTCCTCCAAACCTTTCCTTCAAATTTACAAAAGGTAGTTACTGTGCTATCTGCATGTTATCCATGTTCTATTTTCTGACCCAAATTGTATGATTCTTTACATGTACTCTATGTGTTGCCTAAAAGTTGGGTTTCGTAAATAAGTAGCCCCCTTGAGTTGTTTGGTGAGATTTCAGAGTTCTTATGTAAGTTTAGTTTTGTTGTAGAAATGGTGTCCTTCCATTCTCAAAAGCAATTTTTCTATTGGTGTCTGATGAATAACCTTTTGCCATGTTTTCTCTTTTTTAAAAAAATCCTGTAGCATTTTGAGAAGATGATCAAAAGATTTAATGAACGGAAAATGCTTCTGCAGTTCAACAAGTCTCCTGGTTTGGAGCCTTCCCAGATGGTAATAGACTAATAGTTAATATTTCGATACTCCTATTCTATGTTTATAGTCCCAGTCTGCCTTTCCCTTAGCTTCAACTTTTAAAAAAAAAAGAAAAAAAAAAAGAAAAACATTGCTGCCTAGCCTGACACTAATACTAACTGGTACATACCTGTACAGAACAAACTGTGAGGTGACATATGAGTTATAACAACAAATGAGGAGGACATTTACAATTTTGGCTAGTTTGTTAGGTTTAGTATTTTTCTTTTTCTTCTTTATTTTTGGGTTTTTCTGTAAGAGTTTCTTTTACAAATATTTTTGGCAAAACATAATGCAGAGGTTGGTTCGTATGACGACAGAGCATCCAGAGTACACAAGAAATTATGTTTTTCCATCCTACAAAGAGGTCTCTCTCTTCTCTGTTCCTGATTGATCACCGGCACACTTTGTATTCTTTAATAACCCATAAATAATGTTTACTATAACTGTGCTTCCTTTGTACATGTAGGATTGGGAATTAGTGACACCGCACAAATTACCACAAACAATCAACTCGAATCCTATGGTTGCTGTTCACTGTGAGACTGTAATTTGTAAAGATGGTACTGAAGCACTTGCACGGGTTTGTGCTGTTGATCAAAATTTGGAGGTATGCAGTTATTTACCTGTCAATCTTCTTTTCTTTTAAATATATATACCTCATGTCACGGATCAAGATCTTTATGCGCAGTTACTTTTTGCAGGTCATACTGGATAAACTAGTAAACCCGAATAAAGCTGTAAAAAACTATAGAACTGCCATAACTGGTGTTTCTGCTGAAGACTTGGAAGGAGTCACATGCTCATTAGCTGACGTACAGGTACTCAAGTCGTCATTTTTGTTGATCTTAATAGAATATTTACTTGAACCTTTAGAACCAGATTTCTGTTGTACAAATTAAAAATAATATCCAAAATGAAAAGAAAGATAAAATGTCTAATTGGCATTTGAATTATTCTGGTAGTAATGTTCATCCTTTTTTTTTATTTGTGCTTGCAAGGTAATGCCTTATATTTCTTTCTTGCACAGAAATCTTTAAGACAGATCCTGAAGAAGGGCCCTATTTTGATTGGTCATAGGCTATTCAATGATTTGCAAGGTAATTATTATAACAAATTATTGTATTATTTTATTAATTTTCTTATGTTCCTTGCTTTGTTGCTGCACCATGTTGATTGTGGGACATTCATTACCATTTCTCTCCTTTTGGAGCAAGTTGCAGGTTTTTTTAATATTGGCCATTAATATTCTAAATTTTTTGAGGAAATTATTATGAAGGCCGACGCTACTGGTGCTATTGGAAAGTTTTGCATTAAACAGTGATAAATATGACATTATCTCTAATGAACTAATAATAAAGCCAACAATTGTTGTTTCCATGTTTGTATGAACATGAAGTAACTTAATTGAATTTTATGAAAATTCAGGGAGAATTTATCTCAATATTTCTGGATTAACCTGGAACGTTTTATTTATCAATTGTTTAGTATGAAGAAATCATTTGGTCTGAGTTACAGCAAGAATTTTCTTATGGTTTTTTGTTGATTCAACGTAGCTTTGAAAATTGATTATTCGTTAGTAGTCGACACAGCTAGCATATTTTATTTTGCTAACCTAGCTGCCGGAGTAGCCCCTTCGTTGAACAGTATATACATGGTATGAATAAGTTTCCACCCTTCTCTCTTCTGTGAAATTGCTATATAAACCTCCTATTATCTTATTCTTAATTTGGACATCCTTTTGATCCGTATATTATTCTCTGTTAGGCTGTTCTGGGAGAAGTGGTACCTAAGGAAGGGACAGACTACTGTTTAAAACATGCAAAAGCTGCGATGAGATTAGTTCTTGCTAAACTAGAACATGGTCTTGACCATCTTATTAATGTCCCGTCTGATTCTGTAAGTGACTACTCACAAGTCTTGGTACTGTTCCCTTGTGAGCCATATTGTTCTAACATTAAAGATATTGATCATACTCACGAGACAGACAAAATTTCCAGTACAATTTCAGTATACCCATGCCAGTTTGTCATATCAATTGTAGATAACAGCTAAAACTGTCTGAAGTATTAACATAACAAGTATTTTGCTGATTTTTATCCCAGTATTTATGTGATACAAAACACATGTTGTATCTGTAAGACTGTAACTACAGCACTCCAGTGGCAACAGTGTCTTCTGGTCCAAGTCTATAACACATGTAGTCTAAAATTTTTCTGCATTGTGAAAGGACAAACATATTCTGCAGTATATTAACTTTTGTTATCAGTGCCATATTGAACCCTGAATAATTAACACTCTGATGTAACTTTGTTCCTGCTCTTTATTCTTTAATAACTTGTTATCTGCCCATCATTATTTATCTTAATAAATTCACAGGCATCACCTGAATTACGCTCTAAGAGTCTCCTGGTACATCGAGTTCCAGTTGCTGTGCCTTACCTGGAGTTAACTCGCATATTCCCCGGAAATCCTGATATTTATGTAAATTTTAAATCCTGTTATAACTACTATCTCCCAACAAAACTAGTAGTTGATAATTCTTTACCTTTCTTTTTTGACATTGGCATTACTTTGTCAGCACGACATAAAAGTACAAGGTGATTATTATTCTACATATGCAAACTTTAAAAACGCCAGAGAAGCAGATAATGCATATGACGCATTGAATGGCAGAAAATCCCGGGTAAGACAATCTATTTTGTTACTTTTTTGTATACGTATACTTATTCAGCATAACAAGGGGAAGTAATCAAGGTTCATAGTTTAGGGTTAGTGCAAGGCTGGGATTTTGTTGACTAAAGTTGTGCTGATCTAACGCTGACAAAGCTAATCTGATTTTGTTGTAAGTTGGTCTGGCTATGGTTTATTGACCTAAATTTCAACAAATTTCTGTCATGGCTGAAGACAAGCTCCTGGTTCTTCTTTTTTTTTTTAAAGGATTGTTTTGGAAGGCCACAAAAAGAATTTGTATTCAAACGTGAGAATGGAGAGGTCGTGACAGTTTGTGTACGTAAATTGCGACAAAAAAGACCATCAGAAGATGCAATTGGAGTTGCAGAAGAGAGAAGAGATAATTCAAAGAAGATTAAAACGTCTCATGATCAATGCACAACTGAAAAAGAGGTTTAAAGCTTTTCTTTTGATTGCAATTACATCATATTTTCATCAATCTCAGAGCTAACACATGATGTTTCTAATTTGCATGTAATTCTGTATGCCCAGCTGTTAGAATAACATGGTTCTAGTTTGTCTGTTAGAAGTCAATAATAAAACCTTAATCACATGGAGCTCTGAAAGATATAAGAGATATCATATTGGTTTAAAAAGTTCATGTGTACTAAAACAGTTAGTATTAATGTTAGGGGATATTTTAGTGGTTATTTGAACTTGACCATGTGAAACCTTCAGGCTTCTTTTCAAGCAACCCAAGAAGTATGTTATGTGTTGTCGCCAATCATGTTAATAAACTTCCATGGCAAACTGGTGAATTTGACATCTTTATATTCTAAAGCAGATCACTAGACATGCTAGCTTAGCTATTATGGAACCTGGTGGAGATACTGAAAATGTAAACTGACGTATATATAAATCTTTCCTCTTGCAATGTCAGGCCCTGGTGGAGATAGTTAAAAAGATTCAAAAATGGGGTCTACAGGGTAGTGAAGGGAACTGGAAAGAATTTCTGACAAGTCATGACAGGAAATTCGGTGCTAGCCTATCTGACCCTGCAAAAAGAGATGAGGAAACTCTTACAGCTTTTCTGCTGACCTTTTCTTCTCATCTCCAAAAGGTATATCACCTTTAATTAAAAACAAAGATCCTTTAACCTAGTATTCTGTTAATTTCATACATGGTGCTACCACAATTGGCAGGCATTTTGTGTATATATATATAGCTACATCCAATAGTATTTGTTTTTATTTTATTTGGCAACTTGGTTTCAAGGTTCAACTATGTCAGTTAAGTAAACTATAGGAGAGTGAAGTTATAAATAAGGAAATACTATATCAAATAGTCATCTAGCCTGCTATGTATTAGTACCATTATATGCATGCTAATAGTACTTGTTATCTGTTAACCTAATAAACTTATCTGATGTACCTCTATAAAAGAATGAAATAAGCCTCAATTCACTCTCCTTATCCTACCTATCTTTATCTCTCTCGGAGATGAGTGGTACAGTGGTATGCTTCAGCATGTATGATGTAAAGGAAGGTCAAAACACTATTTTTATGTTGACCATTTTGTACAGAAAGACTTAATACATGTATAATTAAATAGTAATTTGAATGACCATGTAGCATGCTTTGTGTTCATGATGAGGTTTTTATCTGTTCCATAGAATCTTTTTAACTGTTTTGGACTAGATTTTCACATATTTCCTCGTTACATGCTTGTATAGTATTTTAAGAAAATGAGGAAACGGCACATTCGGCTTATGGCTTTACAGGAGCATATCAGCACTTTCCCCAAATCGGAATCCCCTGAGCTGGTAAGAAAGTCAAATCTTAGCACTGGGGCCAATCGGTGTGTATATACCATCAGCTGAGTTTAATAATAAATAGGAGGGACATGAGTGTTGTTCCCTGTTTTTCTTTGACATCAGCTGAGTTTTAAGAAAATATTATCCCTGTATATTAATGATTCTTCTCTGACTCAGATCTCCTCAATTTCTAATTGGCTGGTTCCATATTAAAACCTTGGTCCCAGCCAACTAGGATGGAAATTTTGTTTTATGGCCTAGATCAAATTTTTAACTCTTTCTTTTTGTCTATGCTGTTGTCAGAGATAAATAAGATGAACAGTTGCTACTTCTGTTCCTTATTTTTTCTAAATATTGAAGTTCGGGAATAAAATAACTTAAAAAAAAATCTGGCTCTAACTCATGCATTTTTGGTTTGGGTTGGGTCGATATAGGTGTGGAGTTCAATTAAAATGGGAATAAGTTTGAACAGTTTGGCATAAACTAGAGATTCTTATGTTTTATTTTTTGAAAAGTTCTCTTTTAAATAAGCAGAGGTTAGTGCTCTTGACAGCAGAGAACCCAGACTACAGAAGAAATTATGACTTCCCTTCTTATAATGAGGTTTTTATCTTGCTCTCTCATTTTAGATTTATTATTTTCTTTTTTTTATTCATTCATTCTCTTGTTCATGGAGAAAATGTCTTCCAAGTTCAGTTAAGTATTTCCCCCTGTCAGAATTTGGTTGCTGAACTTCTGATCATTGAATTTATGGGGAAATTTGGGTGCCCGGGGGGGGGGGGGGGGGTGGGTTGGCTAGTGCAGGCTGTAAATTTTATGAATTTTGTATTCTGTGGTTTTTCAGGCAATGAAACAGGTGGTATGAAATGCTATCACCTTTTTTTTCTCCAAAAAAGGTCAATATCATTGCATAAGAGGACTATTTGCTGATATCCTTGTTCTTGTTAACCTCAGTAAATAAGCTGTCCATGCCACAACATATCCATGCATTAAAGCAGAAAATGTTGTTTACATCTGAAACCAGTTAGGTTTTTTTTTTCTTATATAATATAAACGGACCAATTTTACTGGGGTTTATAAGTTTGAACACAAATCAATGTTATCATAGCGTGACTGTACAATGTTCAGGGATTTTACATGAAATAGAGTTCAAATGTTTAATAAATTCTAATACTATTTTTTATTTTAAAATTTCTTTAGGATTGGAAGGTGATGAGAATTGGTTCAGTATCTAATATAATAGAGTCAAAATTTATTATAGCTATCGATTGTGAGATGGTTCTTTGTGAAGATGGGAGTGAAGCACCTGTTCGAGTCTGCGCTGTAGATCAAAATTTGACCGTATGAACCTCTCTCTCCTTCTCTCTTTGTGTTTCTGTGTCAATGTTTTAAAAATGGCGGACTAGATCGATTAGTCAGTAACAATAGGCAAACCGTCAGAAATACTGTATACAGTGGACATTTTGCAATTTCAAACATCAAATAACAACCAAGGGTAATTAATTGACCTGCAAGCCTGATTAGTTGGTGACCAAGTATGATTAGTTTATTCCAAGATCAACTAGTCCATGTAAAATTACAAAAATTCAAGACTTTAAGTTTATTTTAAGCAAGCAATCAAGATTTGTGATGATATTGTCCTTTTATCTTAACAAAGATAACAAATGATTATTTTAAGCAAGCAATCGGTAACAAATGATTCTTTTATCTTAACAAAGATTACAGACGGTGTTTGTTGTAATTCTGTTTTTAATTAAGCAATCATTAGTTTTTAACATCTGGGGGTATATTCTAAAACTATGACTTGCTGTAATATACAAAATTTAGATTTCGTATATATGCTGCCCTTAATGGTTTTCTTAAATAAATTATTTCTGCTTTTGTATATTGTTAGCTTTCTCTGTGTATACATTCGTAATGGATCTTTCTTCCTATATGAGGCAAATATACTCTATTTGACTAATCGATAGTTGCCTTCAAAAGATTTTAAATCGTCCATATAGAGATTAGGTGCTTGATGGTTCATTTTTTACAACACTGGTGTCTGAGTATAAATATTGATCTATCAATCTTATAGCTATCTGTGTGATTACTATTTAGAGGGAGATTGTTTTTGTAGGTCATGATAGATGAACTTATTTGCCCTGGTAAGCCAGTTAAAGACTATAGAACACACATAACTGGTATTTCAGCTGAAGATTTGAATGGAGTATCCCGCACATTGGCTAATATACAGGTACTAATTGCCATTCTTTACATTTTATATAGTTCTCTAAAATATCATGTGTTACTGTACTGGCTACTGCCTTTTCCTTTCTTGCAACTATGTACTGTGCTTAATGACAGTGCACGCAAGGGATAAACCTATACAATACCAAGAAATTGCATGGTAGATGATGACCTTGCTTGGAGTCAATTTTATTTAACACAATTGGAATTTTTCTTGATCAGAAATCGCTGAGAAAGATCTTGAAGAAGGGGACTATATTAATAGGCCATAGTTTGTTTTTTGATTTGCGAGGTAATATTTAACTACTAAACTCTGACTTATCTATCACCTTTGAATTAAGTACTGTGTTTCTGATGGTTTTTTGGATGGTTTGTGCAGCTCTGAAAATTGATCATCCATTGGTAATTGACTCAACATGCATATTTAAACATGCTGATTTACCACCTGGAGTATCTCCTTCTTTGAACAATTTGTGCAAGGTACATATTTGCTTTGACTTAATGTTGACTTGTTATGCCAGAAGAATAATGAGCAAATCACAACATGGTTGTTGTGAGTTGCGAATAACCTGAAATTTAAATCAATTTGAGAAATTGATAAGGCAGTGTAACCAAAAGCAGAGATAAGTGTTGATTTTGTAAATATTAACTTCCTTAAAATGGTAGAGTTGGTTGACTATGTGATGAAGTTAAATTGTTGCCTATGGAAGTGACATTTGGGAATATGAGAAGTCTATTGGCTTTTTTTTATTCATATGTAGTAATGCTATAAGATGGGTAATGTTATTACTATTTGTAGATTGTTGTATTCTTATTGTTATTGTTTGGCAGGCAGTGTTGGGTAGAGAAGTAAGAAAAGAAGGTGAAACACATGACTGCTTAAATGATGCAAAAGCCGCAATGGAGCTGGTTCTTGCCAAATTACAACATGATTTCAATCATCCAATTAAAGTTGCCTTTGTAATTTACAGTACCTTTGTTACTTCTCTTTTGTTAGTTGGTTTTCTGTTTACTTGTTCTGGGAAGAGACAAAGAAGGGGGGGGGGGGGGGGGGGGGGGGGGGGTTGGAGTGAAGCAGAGAACTTTGCATCTAGCTTCTTTATATGCTAGCTTCTTTATATTTTGCTATTAGCCACCAAAAGAGACCCTTTTCCAGTATTTGTTACTATGTGAGGTTAGTTTGTACTGGTGCCTCTGCTGAATATGCTATCCAGAATATATTAGTTAAATCCACAAGAAGAATACGCATAATTGTCAAAATTCATGAAATGAGATAAAAAATAATGGTTGAATTTTATACCTGATATCTGACTAAACAATTTTAAGCCTGATATTTGATATGACAATAATCAGGTATCGGAATCTGACTTGGCGAAGCTTAAGGTACATAAGGTACCTGTCAATGTGCCTTGTGAAGAATTGAGTTGTTTACTTCCAGGGAACCCTAATGTCGATGTAAGTATTTTACTTAACTGTGTCATACTGTTGCTTCAATTGGTTGAAATGCAGATTAACATTCTTTTCTGTATTAATTTTCTTTTTTACTAATTAAACAGAAGGATGTACGAGTAAGTGGTAAAGTATATTCTACACTAGTAGATTTTGGAAATGAGAAGGAAGCTGACGAAGCTTTCCAAGCTCTGGATGGAGTTTTATGTCAGGTAATGTATGCATTCACAACATAATTCACCCACTCAGATAAGTGTGCACACATACGGACAGATGTAGAATAATGTAATAACAAAACTGAAATTTTAGGGGCTCATGTATGTTAAAGGTTTGTGGATATATCAATTTTCAACCGGTTTTCTATAGGTTATATTCTCTTATCACACAGCATACTAACAGTAACCTATACATTTTGAAGTGTTCGTACTTGTATGAACTGTGGTATGTGTTTGGTATCTGTTAGGTTGATGGCCTTTTAATGTCCCTTCCGTTTTTTATTGTTGAAGAATTTGCTTTACATGTTTAAAATAGGACTTATGTGGAAGACTGCAAAAGTTAGTTTCATTGAGGCGACAAAATGGTGAGGTCACAACCTTTAATGTATGCAAAATATCATATCCGTCATCAATTGAGTGGTTGCCACCTGTCACAAATGGAAACATAGATAAATTGAAAAAACGATGAGTGGCCTGGCATCTTGTGTAATCATTCTTCATCATTATTTTCTTTCAACCTTTATGATATCTAAACCAATGTGGGCATGCTGAGGTGATGGAGAGGTTAAGAACAAGAACTCAAGGTGTGATAAGATGAGATCGTTAATTTGTAAACATATTATGTGGCTTGCCTTGGGTGCTTCATGGAATGGTTGTGTTGATGGACCCAGACCCAGCAAATTTAGATGTAGGGTAACATTGGATGTTTTTTTTTTTAACACAGTTCTGTGAGGAGACCCGTTGAGAGAAGTTGACAATTTTGTAAGGAAGCATTGTTGTATTGTATACTTGCTCAATCATTCAGAATCTTGGTGATTGAAAACCAAGTTTATTTTATATTCTTCTCAGTTGATAAATAAGGAGAGTTTGTTGTATTGTATATTTGCTCAATCATTCAGAAAATTGGTGATTGAATACCAAGCCCCTGTTTTACGATAGCCGGCTTCATATTCTCCTTGATTGTGAGGTTATTGAGAATAACAGTTTTTAGCTATCGCATTATTATTTTTTGTTATGGGAAACAACACCATTTTTATATGGATGACTCTTCTGAACTATCGCATTTCACCCCGTGAATTTTTTAAACCGAAATAACTCAAAAAAATTTTTTAAGAAGAAACCTTTGATTTCGGTATTTAGAGGAACAAACATGTCAGGGCGCAGGTGGGTGGTGCGGGCTCTGACTGCTCAGTGGCGGAGCCAGTGGCAGTGGAGCGGGCATGGCGAAGCTAGTGGCAGTGGAGCGGGCATGGAGAAGCCAGTGGCAGTGGAGCGGGCATGGCGAAGCCAGTGGCAGTGGAGCGGGCATTGGCGCGGCCACTTCAATTATTTTGGCGCATACTGGTCTTTGAGCATAATATCATCTTGTTGATGCTATGTTTTTTGGCGCCAGTGGTACTGCTGTTGAAGATAACCCCATTAATAACAGATTCTAATATCGTAGCTGCTACTTGTATCAGAAAGCATGATTGTTAATAATAAATTTATAATCAATTAGGATTAATGGCCAGAAATAATTTCTAATCCATGCAAGTACCATGCAAGACCCTGGATCTCGAGATGTTCATGTGCGTAAGCATACAGGGAAACAATATTCATAGATACATGGCTAGCCATTATATCATACCACCCAAGCCACCCAACACACATACACACGCGCACACACCATACCAACAGCTGTATTTCATCTTAAATGTATCAAAAAAGAAATCCTTCAAATTTTCTATATGTTACAGCAGGCAAGGTCAGCAGTATTAGTCTGGCCCTAAGTACCAGTACCAAATTTTAGTCATCTGGAATTAGATTAAGGACAATCAAATTGCCCGGCATTGAGATTGAAACACGTACCACAAATCTTTCCAATACAGGTACAAGAGCCATCAAGTTGTTGTTAGAAAGGCAGCTGGCAATGGCCTCACGCACCTCCATACTGTGCAAAGCAAAAGTGTGATGGCAATAGATTACAGTACAAATTTAATATATAAAAAATAAATAAAAGTGGTTAGCATTCCCAAGGGTAAGTTTTGGTACCTTTCCGTGGATAGGACTGCAAGTAATAAAGCTGAATAAGCCTCAAGAATCATTTTCTCAGCTTCCTTCTCCCCTTGCCGCAGGTATTCTTCTGCATCATCCTATCATAAGGTAGCCCAAGTAAAAATTACTACAAAGAGCCCCTTTCAACATATTCAGAAAGCCCAGGTTTCTTTTTGCATGATTCCTTGGAGATTCTTAGCGAACTCTTCACTTTGACACTAGTATTTTGATTGTCCCCATCAAATTCAAATTCATCAAAACTGTCCGAGGTCAAGCTGCTGCTTATGACATTTTCAGATATTTCTGGATTTTTGCATGATTTCTTGGACCATTTTTGCAAATTAACTCCAGAACTTTCAGTACTGTCTCCGTCAAACTCAAATTTATCTCAGCTTTCTAGGCTTCGCCATGCCCGCTCCACTGCCACTGGCTTCTCCATGCCCGCTCCACTGCCACTGGCTTCATCATGCCCGCTCCACTGGCACTGGCTCCGCCACTGAGCAGTCAGAGCCCGCACCAACCACCTGCGCCCTGACATGTTTGTTCCTCTAAATACTGAAGTCGAAGGTTTCTTCTTAAAAAAACTTTTTCAGTTATTTCGGTTTAAAAAATTCGCGGCATTTCACCCCTACGAATGGCTAGTGGCTTACTTGAAAATAATGTAAACGCGACGACAAATAATTGAAAGTTTCTTTGCCAATATTTAAATTTTATATTCTCAATTCTTGCTTTAGCCTATGAGGCTATAAACTCTTATATTCTGTATCTTGTGTATTTGTTCTGAATATCGAAATGATGTATGCAGATCTATTATTAATAGCGTTACCTTTTTGTTATTGCTATTCGTTCTTATCTACTTTTATTTATATTCAAATTTATGCTGCTCGACTTATATGATATCAATATTTGATCAATCAACTACAAATATAAATTTAACATTATCGACTCCAAAATCCGTTTATATTCTAAGATAATATTATGTTTGATCCGGACAACATATAAATTGGTCCAAACAACATTTGTGACATGTTTGGGACAAAAATATCATTTTAGTTAGACAACAATTATTTGTTTCATGAGAAGTACCAATTAAATTAATATTATTAAATAAACCTTAAAAAAGATCTAGTTTATTCATAGTTCAGCAATGTGCAGCTATGGTTTCATCCTTAGATTTACGAGGTTATTTTTGTCCCATACATGTCACAAAATGTTATTTGGACCATTTTAATTGTTGCTCAGATCAATTCTCTAGTTTCAAAAAAATAAAGAAAATCCTAAGGGCTTGCTTCAGAATTTTCACTAGAACGGAACAGAAAGGAATGGAAAAGAGGTAGAAGAAAAATCTTAACCCCTAAATTTAAGACGACAAAATCAACAACATTTCTACATAAAATATTTCCTTATTTTTCATTCTTTCACCTCCGCCGTTTCCATTCTGATTGTTTTGATCTGATTAGTCTCTTTGGAAGATGACGAAAGGCCACCCTCCTCTCCAATCACCCTCTCTAACTCCCTGAAAAGCGCTTGAACCGGACTAGGTTTTACAAAATCATCTCATCTCCTTTTATTTAAACGCAGCCGCCGTGATAGACACAGAGGCAAGGTGAGAGCAAGCAGAGATATCCGAGCGGCGCGAGACCTCTCTCTCTCTACGACGAAGCTTGAAAGTTGAAACCCCAACATGGTTAAATCTCTTTTCGATACGAAATGTTTGGCTTTACTTTGTTATATCTTTGTTAAACACATGTTGATGCTATTTTATTGTTTAGAGTATTTGGTGCTGAAAGTTACGTTCTCTTTCTGGTCAATAGTTTCTGGGTGTTTCGAACTTGTGAATATTTTTATGGGTTATTTGTAGATTTTGTTATTCTTTGAGAAACACACTTGAATAGTACAACAGGGTTTAAGGTTCGCTTGAATTAGTTGGTATTATAGAGTTTCTACGCCATCACAAAGCAGTTAAAAGATCATGTGCGTAACTTTTGGTATGGATTCCTAGTTACTCTTGTTAGGATTGCTTGTGTTATTTAGATGTCTTGAAATTTGGGTCTTGGGGAGATTAATTTGTTAATTTTATGTTGTGAGCCAGGTATGTACTGTAATTTTAATTTAATTATCCAATGGTGTGGAAGTTCTTTATATATTAGGTCTCAGGTAGAACAATTTCACCTTTGTATTAAACTTGAACTGATTTTGTTATCTTCTGCCATGTAGGCTCGTGGTTTGAAGAAGCATTTGAAGAGGCTTAATGCCCCCAAACACTTGATGCTTAACAAACTTGGTGGTGCTTTTGTAAGTTCATACTTCATTCCACAACTTCCATAAAAACATACAAACTGGTATAGAATATATGTATATTATTACGCACCTGAAAATCTTTTCTGACTAACAAAGCAAGACTATTTGTTATGAACATCTGCTCCCTAGTTTTCCTTAAAATAAATTCTAAAATGCCATTTTTTACCATTTGATTATATATGTGAAGAATAGAATGGCCAATAAAATTCAGCTCTAATTCAAATTTTGATTGGTAGTTTGGATGGTTCCTAGAAGTTATCTAATTGATTGTTACTAGATGAGGGGGAGGCGGCTTCGCCGCCATTTGATAAACTTTGTTAGCTAAATCTATGAGTTTATAAAGAAATATATATTTCCAAAAATTTGTAACAATATCGCGAATGATTATTAATTTGGCAAATGTGATAAACTTGGACATATTATTTTTGAAATTCGTAAACCAAAATAATCAATGCAACCCAAAATACATACGTATATAAATGGTAGAACATTGCATGAATCATTTATTAGATGGAACGTTCATTATTAATGATTATTATCGAATCGAGCTTCTCGATATTACCTACCAAGAAATGTTAATTAAATAAGATATAAATATATTCGTTCCTAGATATAGATGAAACTATTCCGATATGTCTAACCTCAACCAATACTAACATGCACATATATCAGCCAGTACTAAGATATATAAAATTGTGAGCCCGACAATTTATTACAATTAACAGGAGAGACAAAATGAAACGAACTTAGATATCTTAAAATTTCAAGTCTTTTAAATGATTATAGGAAGAAATTGTACAAATCATATCCAGAACGATGTAAGATTTGAACAATGTGATATAATTTGAAACATATTATTTCTATAAATCTAAAATTATATTGAAAAATAATTTATCTAAACCTTTACAAAAAAAAAATACATTACCAGGACTTGTCTCTTTTTTCGATCATAGAAAGTGGTACCAAATTGTATCTTCGCCAGATAACAATTTCCTCAGTAATCAGAGTACAATAAAGCATGAATCATGTAGGCAGTAGAATGTGTTGCCTATATGACTTCTACTACTACCTATTTCATCAGATGAGACTTTATGACTCAACCTAATATGTCACTCTGATAATATCGTTGCCATTTGCCGTAGAGCACTTAAAGGATGATAACAGTAAACCTGCGAAATAATTTGGTCAGTAAATAAGAAATTCTATGCATGTTCCTTGAACAATTGAAATGTTTATTTATTTAGCTACTTCTTAAAACTACTCCTATTGTGCTATCATAATCATAGAACCTTTTACACACATTTGTAATACCTAACAAATCCATGGAAGGGTTCAATATGATGCATTCTGATATCTGACAACAGCCTTCTAGAGCTTTACCAACAGGACCCTCAGCTTTCTATCTATTAGCAAAGATGCAAGACAAACTACCTAGACGGTTACTTTGTATTCATAATATAGTTGGCAACACTTAAAAAATAATCTGGCAAGGACCTGTTTCTTTTACAAATGAACTTCATTACTTTGCATATGATAATGGATGGCTTGTAGTTAACCGGTTGTGCTCACTTAGCATTAAGATATTATTGTGCTCATTATTTCTGGCAGACGTGAACTTACAGGTTATGTTTCAAGGGTTAATCATGCAGAACCAAAAAGAAGAAAATGAATTATTAGAAAAACATAGACACCTCTATAGACAAAAAATGATATAATTGCAACTTGAAAATTAAAAAATTTATAGAGATGCCAAGTCCAAAATTGTACTAACATGAGGAGGAAGAGTTGAGGTTGGCTTATTCTACATCTTTGTTATTTCAAAATCTAAATTGAATTATTGGTACCCGTACCAGCACACTCCACAGACTCGTACCACTACGGGTACCTGTGTGATGAGCTTCGAAATTCAAAATGGAAAAAAAGATATCGCACCTCACTACCATCATACGGGTGTAGAATATCAGAATATCCATTAGATGCACCTTTATCCTCTTTCATCATTATTCTCATTGTGAACAGTAGTAGGGGTTGCATTGAAAATTAGTGATGTGTTGGTTTCTGTTGGGGTTGGGGGAAGTCAACGGAGGAGGGAGGTGTTGCCGGAGGAGCGACGGTAGTGATGTGTCGGAGGAGAGAAAATATAGGAAAGAAAATATAGTAAAATATAAAATATAAAAAATGAATCAACGCATAAAAGAATCAGTAAAAAAACAACTACGCATAAATTACCTCATCATTTGGTGCTCAGGAAGCTTCTATTGGGTGAGGAGAAGTCGACGGAGGAGTTGGCGGAGGAGGAGTCGGGGCGGTGGTTTTCCGTTGAGATGGGGAAAGTCGACGGAGGAGGAGAGTTGGCGGAGGAGGAGACAGAGATCAATCAGCCAAGAGAGGCGGCAGCGGTTTCGGCAAAATAGGAGAGGTGAGCATGGGAGAAGGTGAGGCAAGGAAGAGGGAAGAGGCTACGGAGAAAGAGTCAGGAGAGAGAGGCGACGGTAAGTTTTAGATATCGCTAGAATAGAAGAAACGATGGAGAATACGGAAGAGAGGCGAACGAACGACTCAGATTGCGAATCGCTAAACGAACGGTTAGATCGACCGCGTTATTGAACGACCAAAAGCGGTCCACGACTTTTAATTAATACTTTAATGCAGATTAATGATGACTTATCTCCATTTATTATTGTGTTGAACACCTATATTCGACTTTAAATCATATCATTGTCTGTTCAATCCTATTTTGGTACTTGAATGTAGGCCCCAAAGCCATCATCTGGGCCCCACAAGGCAAGGGAGTGCCTTCCCCTGACCCTTATCATGAGAGACAGGTTGAAGTACGCTTTGGACTGCCGTGAGGTTAATGCCATTCTGATGCAGCGCCATGTCATGGTTGATGGCAAGGTCAGAACGGACAAGACATACCCTGCGGGTTTTATGGGTATACATATTGCTGTTTCTTTGGTATTAGTTTATTTTATTGTCTCTAATTTTTGTATCCCAGAGGTAAAAAAAAAAAAAAACATTAAAAGCTGTTGGTTGCTGGCAGATGTTGTGTCCATTCCGAAGACAAATGAAAACTTCAGGTTGATGTATGACACCAAGGGCCGCTTCCGTCTCCACTCTGTGAATGATGAAGAGGCCAAGGTATTTGTTTAAAATCAATATTGGATTGACTTTCAGGTGTGTGTGTGTGTGCTTTTTTTCTTTTTCCTGTTTTTTCCTCCTTTTGGTGTATTTCAATTGTGTTTTACCTATGCTTTTGTTTCTTTTGGGAACTAAAATTCAAGATTATCAGGTTGTTAAATTTCCTCTTTTGAGCCTTTCCCAAATAATATCCACAAGTGTTAGGTTGAATTTATTGGATGATATGTTGAGTTTGGAATTCGCAAATATGTGTGCCCTACCTTAATGAGTATACTTTTAAAACTTATGGTCAACCACAATCCTGCAAAGTTAGGTATTAAACTTATTTCGCTAACAGTAACAACTCGAGACAGTAGAATTTCTTAAGTTTCATTTTAATGTTTAAAGCTTCCACAATTCATTCATGTTGGAGCTAGTACTATTGTTGGTATTTCTAGGTATATAGGACACATTATCAAGTAGTGGCTGAAAATGCGACATTGTGTGTTCTGTCGAAGTTTAGTCATCTTAAGAGAATCTTAACTTAAAACTCTTTCCCATATCTTTCAGTTCAAATTATGTAAAGTGAGGTCTGTCCAGTTTGGTAAGAAGGGGATCCCTTACCTGAACACCTATGATGGACGTACAATCCGTTATCCAGACCCACTTATCAAGGCCAATGACACAATCAAGTTGGACCTGGAGACCAACAAGATTGTCGACTTCATCAAGTTTGATGTTGGCAATGTTGTGATGGTGACTGGTGGGCGGAATACTGGTCGGGTTGGTGTGATAAAAAACCGTGAAAAGCATAAGGGAAGCTTTGAGACAATCCACATCCAGGATGCTACTGGGCATGAGTTCGCAACCCGTATGGGGAATGTGTTTACCATTGGCAAGGGTACCAAGTCATGGGTTTCTCTCCCCAAGGGCAAGGGTATTAAATTGAGCATCATTGAAGAAGCCAGGAAGAGGCTCGCCGCAGCTGCAGCTGCCTCAAGTGCAACTGCTTGAGGTTTATGGATTTATATAATTTTTATATCTTTGAGTTGAACTTGTCTAGCGTCTTTTGTTTAATCCTTTAAGGTTCTTTCTGTTGTTGTAGATTGTTCTGCAGTATTTTGCTTGGATGGCGGTGAAATGCTTAGAGGGCAACATTATGAGCTCTAGTGGGTTTCTTTTTTTTTCTTCTTTTTTTTTTGTTGTTGTTGTTGTGGAATCCTATGACCTTAATATGCCTACTTATGACAGGATGCAATTACATATATGAGATAACGAATATGTTAGTCTAGTAACTTTTTGAGTCTGATTGCAAAGAATGTTCTTAGTTCAATAAATTTTAGTCTGGTTGTAAGCACTTAAAAATTGTGCATGAGGGCCAGTATCTGTTGATTCTGTTCCTTGGATAAAAAAGAATTCTTTTTGTAGAAAGTAATATCGGTGATAGTAGATGTTTGCGGAACGAAATGTCTTTGAATGTTATGGATGTGCAGCTTTTTGGGCTAAGGGATCTTGTAATTAGAAAATTACGACCTATATTTGTGTCCCCTTGCCATATCATCCATTGAAGCCTTATACATACTACACAAATATGCAGTACCCAGTAGCACTACAATAGTTGAATGAATGCGCAGTCTACCTCATACTTTCCTAGAGATCTGGTATTATTTTAGCCATTAAAGATGGTCTTGACCGGTTCAAAGGTATATTAATATAGACAAGTTTTCGGAGTTGTACCAATCAGATTATACATACATCGTCTTTTAAACCATGTTTTATTTTTTATTTTTTATTTTACATTTATTAAAGCATACAACATATAAACTGACATAATTAAGCCATGCTATCATCTAGCTATTTTTTCTTGTATCTGTACCTCGAGGCACAATAAACAAACATAACTAGACTAAACAAGCATAAACCTGCAACCAACCAAAAGAAGCGATCTAGGTGCCCCTCGTTTAAATTTTCGGGAATCCATCCTGTAACCCCATTAACAACTGTTAAAATAAATGAAGTAACATAGCTACCAAGTGAATTTGTAAGAAGACAGAGCGCCAGACAAAGACTCCTCATAGAATCTGGTGCTTGGTTGTAGAAGAACTCATATACTCCAACCTGGCTGAACATCTCTCCAATACCTAATAAGACATACTGTGGTATTTGCCAGAAGACGCTCATTGGGACTGCAACTTTCTGATGCATCAGACCTTCATCTCTTGCAATCTGTAACCGCATTGTTTCGACAATCGCAGCTGATGAGATACCAAGAATATAAAATATAAACCCGACCCCGGTACGTTGCAAGTGAGACATGCCTCCCTCTGTTTTAGTAAATCTGCAAGCTACTGGCACAATTAGCTTGTCGTATATAGATGCAAACACAACAACAGCAAGCACATTGAAACTTGAAAGCGAGGCAGGTGGAATGTTTGAAGAACCAAAGCGTGTGTCCATGACCATTGCTTGTTCTACAAAAACAGACGATTCTTGGGTAGAAACCGAGGAAAAAATAATTAAAGTGGCCAAAATAGGAAGCAGCCTCAGTATAGATTTTAACTCTTCGACTTGCGACGTGGTGCACAGTCTCCAAGGGTTGACGGAACCAGAGCAAGAGAAGTCTGAACTGCTGACAATGGCCGCTTTCTCAAGAAAACTGCGACAGTAAGGTTGCTTGTTAGCACAAAGTGAAGTCCATTATATTTTTATATTCATTTGAGGCAGTCATATTATTGGAAAATAAATTAGACACCGAAATTAAAAACTTCTGCATGCTTTTGCTCCATTGATGATGCGTACCAATTAAATATTATTAGATAAACCTTAAAAGAGGATCTAGTTTTTTATTTTTGCGCATATAATCATTGTCCAGCATTGTACAGCTATGATATTTTTTTTCTTGTTATAATATTGTCAAAACTAGAGCAGGTAAAAAAAATTATGTAAAATTTCCAAAATTCCAAAACAAAAGAATCACCTGAATTCAGGGGGATGTTTAGAGCTTTCGTTCTCTTGGACAACTATTGATTTTCCTTCTGCCTGATATAAAAGAGAATCATCTTCTGGCAAATCCAACTTATATTTTCTAGAAGCAGCAACAATTACTTGACATAGTCTTGTAAAAGGGCTCCCACTAGGTTTGCGGTACCTATAATATCCTGAACCTGCCTTCAAACCCATAAAAGCTATGCCTACTAGCAAGGTAAGTATACCGAATCCAATGGTCCATCCATAGTTATCTTGAATCCATACAATAACAGTGCTCGCAACAAAAGCTCCGATCTTGAATGCGAGATAATACCAACTAAAGAAGGACGCCTTTGCCTTTCTATCAGTTTCGTCAAATTGATCTGCACCAAAGGCCGAAAGACATGGTTTTATGGAGCCTGCTCCTAAAGAAATCATGTAAAGGCTCAGAAAGGAGAAGAAAGGAGTGTGCTTCACTATGGAGAGCGATGTTGATAGAGTCAAAATCACCATCCCCTTTTGCAAAAGAAAAAAAATAAGGAAAACATGAATATTTCTCAATTAGATTAAAATGGTTTCTGATTTAATAATATGAACAATCTCCGTGTTTGTTCTGGATAGCAGGATGCCTTGTCTAAGCACAATTCACTAATGTTGCTTGTTGAACTTACATTTTTTTTTTCGCTCTTGAGCAGAATAATTGCAAAAGTGAGGTACTCTGGTACAATGCATAGCTTGCTTCTTTATTTAATAACATATTTAGTTTTTAGTAAATAATTCGTTTTTTTATTCCCAATAATTTTGACTAATCTTCATATTTTGGTCTGATCTTTTGGTCATGTATCATGGCCCTGGTTGTGATTATACTCATCCAATACAAGCAACCAAATTGTAGCAAGTAAAACAAGAGCCAATAACTTACACTGAAATAAATGAGACAGAAACCCATGATAGTTAAATAATTTCCCCAATAAGAGTCAGACACATAAGCTCCGATAAGTGGTGTAAGAAAGCAAGTGCCCGTCCATGTTGAGGCATGTGTTGCTGCCGCAACATTATCTTCAAGTAGCTCTGTTTTTAGGTACACCACTAGGTTCTTTGTGATGCCGTAGATGGCAATGGACACACATAGCTCAGTAACTGTTGTTGTTGTCATCAAATATCAGACAATTATATCTCATCAGATCTTAACTAGTTCTCTTGTACTGTTGGATTGTAAATTTCTATATCAGGATTTTACATTATGAGAACACAGAAAGTTGGCCTCAGTTGGTAAATTAACTGATTAAGTATAGGAATTGATATTGCTAGATAGAATTGCTTACACTAATGAACTGGCTTAGCTTAAATTAATGAAACTAAAACACACATTGAACGTGGTTGGAGTTCCTGAAATCAAGTCCTGTAAAAGGAAAACCTAGGAAATTTCATTAGAACTCTTTTCTTTGGATTTAAGTTACTACAGGTGCAATTTCGAGCTAAACCAATTTCCGGACTTAAGATTTATACCCCAAGTTAATTTCCAGGTCAAACAAATCCAAACTGCACAGGGAAAGAAAGGAACTCTCTACTTACACACAATCAAAGAGGAAGCTTTCCAGCCTCCAGTTTGTTTCTCCAATGCTGAGTTGGAGAGGCCAATTTCCTACAACACGGTATAGCAAAATATTGTTCTAAATTTGTAATTTGTAATAAAAGAAGAAACAATAAAAAATTTTAGTAAATCAGAAAACAGTCAATCAAGCTCGTCAGTGTTGACAATCTTTCATGCTTTGGTTTGTTTGAAATCCTTTGACAACCCCTTTTTGTTATCGACCAAAAAATTAAAGAAAAATGGTGAAATGACCCAACAACTAAACAATACCAAAAGCTAGAGTCAACTTGTTAAAATCACATGAATTATATTAACTAGTTTTATGTGGATTCTATGCAAGCGATACAATAGTTCAAACTTGCCAGTACTATACTGGTGACAAACTATAAAAATTTGGTTTACAACCGGGGACAAATTTTTGTAAGGTTTCTGTACCTCATTACTGTTGTCTTCTGCTAATAGCAGACTAATTCTTGCCTCCTCCATCACACTCATTTCTTCTTCTCCAATACAGAAAGAATACAATGACACACCAAACAAAGATTCTCGTATGGGGTTCAATTGTTTATAGGCCGTGACACCATATTGGCCGAGACATATATATTATATAAAGTTGCGCTTTGAACCTAATTGCATTAGTAAATGACTATGCCACGTGCTCTTCTGGATCTTATGGGCCAAAGGAAGAAGGCACAACCCGTAACATGTTGGAACCCTCACCAATGTGCAGTTTGTGGGTGATCACTGCAAACAAATTAGAGTTACCGTTTATTTTTATAACATCAATTACTTTACAATCTCGACAATAAATTTTAAAATCTATTGAATTAAAGTTTAAAATCACATGTAATTCATAGTATTTAAAAAAAATAAGAATTTATGTAATTCAAGTATCTTTCAGCAATGGATCAAGGACTATTCATTTTAGACCATGAATTCAAGTTCTTTTATGATTGGTAAAATATATACCAAATATTATTAATTTTCAATAGACATGATATATGCATAATGAATATTGGTATCGTTTGGATGGGTTAGAAATATGATAGGAATAGTGTAAATTTAGGAAAAAATATTATTGACGAGAATAGTGAGAAGAGTGCTATTTCGGGAATAGGAAATGTTGTTTGGATGGTGAGTTAGGAATAGCGTTGGGAAGAGTGTTATTGAGATGAAAAGTAGTGAGAAAAGTGTTATTGGGAAGAGTGTTATTTTTGAAATTAGCTATTCATGTCTTATTCCACTTACGTTTGGATAATTTTTCTTTGCCAGGAATTGGCTATTCCGGAAATAGGCCTATTCCCCACCCATCCAAACGAGACCATTACGAATAATTAATGCTGGAAAATAGATGCATTTTTTTCTATGTTTTGAACCCTACACGACCTCATATTGCCAGGTCTTCTATTCAAATAGTTCATTGAATTATAATAATAGGATTTGTATAGCATTTATCAAATGCAAATACCTTATATCATACACAATAATTCGTAATTTTAATTGTAATTATAATTAAAGTATCACCTATATATATAGAATTTATAATTTATGTTAATGGTGACTAAAATTTACATCTTAATTTTCTCCAGATCGGTCGCCACAAGATTCGCCTCCTGAATAGTACAAAAGATATACAACACAAATTAATTGAAGGGGCTTATGTTTTGTCTTACTTGCATAGTTGCATTAGTGCATGATACCTTGAAGCGTACTATTTACTACTACCGCTCCAGGTCCCACGTTGTTCACAAGCAGCGCCAGAATGTGGGTTCTGGGTTCGGAAGTAATAGCTCACTGCATGGTTTTCTGTAGAGTGGATGAAAGAGAAGATCGTTCTTTCAGGTGACCTTTTGTCTTTGATGCAGCGACTCCCACCTATTTCTTTTTTATATTTTTGCTCCCACTACATTGGGCATTTTGTATAATCCATACAGCAACAGTAATAACAATAACAATAATAGTAATAAGAGGCATTTTAGTTTATGCCATTGCAAAAATATAAAATTTGAAAAATACCATCACAAAACAACTAGTTAGTTTTATGCCATTACATAACAATATTTATGTATAAATAGGTTATGTGCCATCGACCAATTAAAACGATTATACTGCCCTTAATAATAAAATTAAGTTTTATTAAAAATATCTGAAGCATGTGTCAAATAGCTTTTGACTGTGACACCAAATTACCGTATTTACCAGAGGCATGAACCATGGCAATTAGCAATTCATCAAACCCCTTCATTGCATCATGCAACAGCCCATCCCTTGCATATGAATCAATAAGTGAACTAGAAATAATTAAATTAGTCCAACTAAAGCCAATAATGAGTGATTGGTAGCAGGTTTGTCTGATCAACCATGAATTAAACCAGGCTAGGCATTTTAGCAAACACCTTATCGGCCCGAAAAAGATTGCCATCTAAGAAATGGAACCGGAGAATTAAGGTGAGTGTCGTGTTGCGTGGAACAAGAAATGATAGAGGCACAAAGATGTGAGATACCAGACGCAAAGAAAGATGAGAGGGAGGGAGAGGTTGCCTTGCGAGATGTGATGAGAGGGGCGGTGTGGGTCGGGTCAAAGTGGATTTGGATCGAGTTGTGGAACTGAGCATTGAGAGGGGAAGATGAGGGAGGCGAGCCGGCCGATGGATAAGAGATCATGTTGGCATCGGCGATCGGAGATGGGCCTCACCATCAGCTGTGCGAGAATGGTCTCCTCCAAACTCCTGTGAAGCATTTCTTCATTTTTTTTTTCTTCAATCACGTATATTACTAGGGACATTTTTGACATAAAATTTTATAACTTATTTACTGAAATTATTTTTACAATTTTTTTTTATTATAAAGAGTGGCATAAAACAAATTTGTGCACTTTTATGATGACATATATCGATATAGTCGCTTTGTGATGGCATATTTAAAATTGAATCGATTTGTAGTGGCATAAATTAAATTAATCCTAACAATAATAATTAACTATATAGATTAATCATGATTATTAAAAATAATGAAAGTCAGATATAATATATCTGAGGAGTTGATTATACGCAATTATGCACTCCAGGCGGAAGTTATTTTTTTGTCTGGTATATATGCAATCCAACTGAACCAAAAAACCTTACAATCTAGGAATAGCCGAAGCCCATGAACAATTTTGTTCCTGCAATACATTCCCTATGCTCCTATTTTCTGCAAAGATTGATTTTTCAAATTCTACGTGCAGAAAATTCCTACACTGGTGGCATTTTGCAAGTTTGCATTGTTGAATTCACATCTCACTGTGACTGTCTAGCCTGTAGAGCGTACTAGCATAAAGTAACTTCCAAACCATCAGCCGAAAAGGGCTTCAAATAATTAAAAAAAAAAAAAACTCACACCAGCCTGGCCCAAAAGTAAAGTACATTATCCCAACGTTTTTAAAACCCTACCGGGTACCGGAAATTTCCGGTAAAATCGGATTCCGGGTCGGCACCCGGTAGGAAATGACATCCAATACCCGCTGGTCAATAACCGGGAAATTTCGGTCAAAACCGGAAAATTCGGATAAATCCGTTTCTTGCTATCTGGTTTCTCAGGGAAAAATACACAAATTATTTGCACAACTTGGAAATCGAACCTAGGTTGGGTACAGGGAGAGAGACTTTTAACTCCAACTCTCCAACCGCTAGGCCACGCGGCCTTATTTGATTAAATAATTTGTTAAATATATATATTATATTATGTCCAGTACCAATCAATTTTAACCGGTACAAACCGGCACAAACCGATAAAATCGGTAAAAACCGCTTACCAGCCTCCTGACCGGTTTGATGGCCGGTAGGATATTAAAAACATTGCATTATCCTGGTATAAAGTACACAACTAAAAGAAAGGGAACTAAGTGAAGTCATGGCCAATCATAGTAGGTTAACCTCAGCAATCTCCCAAGAGGCACCGTTTTAAACATTGGAGACCCGCTAGCTAGGTGGTTGCAACTGAGTATTAAAATATAAGGGATTGGACCCCTCCACTTAATTTAAAATTGAAACAGGACAACAAGATATTAACTAAGCACTTTTTTATTGCATGATTGATGTTTCCAATACCTAATACATATATTTTTCTGGAATACCACAAGTTTTGTGTGTGCCAATTGATTTTACAATTTTTAAACGGCAAGAATAATTACATGAATGAGATTATGTGTTCCTTTAATCTTTGCTGTCTGATTATAAGGAATATATACACTTAGTTCATTAATTTTCAGTTCAATTGGAAGTATTATAAATGATACTTGGGGGCTTGTGGGCTTGGGGCCAGTAGTTGATTCTGTTCCTCAAATGATTTGGTCCTATTGTCTAGAAATACTATAGACAATAAAACTAAAAACTCTTTTAAATAGATAACGAAGGTAATATTGGAAATGGTAGAACTTTGTGGAAAGAATTGGTGTTCAATGACATGGTGAAATTTGTCTTTTTTAACATGGTGAACTTAATATTTTATTATTATTATTATTATCGTCGTCGTCGTCGTCGTCATTATTTGCATTGTCCATGTGTTAGCAAGGCATATCCATGTGAATCCTCTGCTACTTCAGAAATATGCAGCGTCCTGTGGATCAATAGTTGAATGAAGGTGCCCAGATCGATCCTAGATCTGGAATGATTTATGCGTTAAAAAAAGTCATACCGGGACGAAGTTATGATGCCAAGCTTAATCTGTTACTTGTAGCAGAATGTTGGTATTGTCAATTTGGATCACATTTCTGGTGATTTGCTCTTGATGAAACGAATTTTCCAAATTCTATTGCAAGAGAGATTGAGAGAATAAAGTATAAACAATTTTGTTTATTTAATGAAATATGCATGCTTGTGTTGAGTTATATTTAGCATTGTATTTATCTATAGTATTATGTTGTTTATGGTATTATGTTATTTGTAGAAATCTAGGAACTATTTTGTAAAAGAGCAATCATTGATTAATATAAAAGGGAGCCTCACAGAGGCCATAATCCCATGTTTTTAACCTAAATCATTTCTTTCTTCTTGGTATCAGAGCCGTCTAGCGGCAGCGGCGGCGCTGACCTCTCTTCCCGCACTCTCTTTCTCCTTCCACAATTTTCTTCCTCTTCCGCGCGTACAACACTGCGTGAAGACCTCTCTCCGCGTGAAGACCTGTGCACCGCGCGTGAAGACGCTGTGCACCGCGCCAAGACCGTGTGCTGGTCTGTGCGTGCACCTTCTGTGAGCCGCGCAAAGACCAACCAGGAGACCTGTGCATCCTCGTTTCCGTGAGCCGCGCAAAGTCCATCTGTTTGTCAGCTGTGCAGTCAGGTCTATTCATGGCTTCCTCTGGTGTCTTTTTTATGACAATTATTTCTGGTACATGCTGAAACCGTGATCGTGTGTATCCGCACGGTTTGTGTTTGAGGATAAGTAAATAAAGTGTGGCTGGTGATGAAGGAATAGAACCTAGATATCAAATAAATTTGTACCTAAGACTTAACCTCACTAGTCGTGGTTGGTAAAGCTTTAGGGTCGAACCCAAGGGACGGATTAATGAATACTAGACTTATTTGTTTTCAAAATCTAGACAGATGAATTTTAGTGAATTTTGGATTAAGAAACAGTAACTAAATAACAAGATAAAAGCGATTGCAATAACAACTAGCTAAAAGATATTTTGGGTCTTTTGTTATAAGGATTACTTAACAAACAAAAATGAGTTTTTGAGGTTTTACTACAGAATAGAAGGGCGTCTTAGGACTCGGATTTCACTTTAGTTTGGACTTGGAGTTATCGATCAAGTTACTTTCATAACTTAACAAATAAACCAAGCAAATACCCCCTGTTCGACCCGAGTAAGGACTTCACTCGGTCCGAACAGTAAGTGCAGGTGCTCAAACTTGTATACTTTGTTACTCTATAACTCGATCTAGGGCTTGTTTGTTGATCCTAAACTTCTAATCCTCAGCTTTCGCTTGTTGGGCAAGGGTCTGGTCAATCTAAACTCACCCTAATAGGATTAACTAACTCACAACTTTTGGTATAGAAATTAATTAACCTAACTGATCTGTTTGTGTTCTTAGGAATATTTAGATGATCTTTTGAACCTATCTAAACGTTGCACTTTTGATGCTAACTAATCTCCCCTTTCGGATCACAGATTTACTCCAAGTTCTCAATCAAAATAACTTAACCTATTCAACTTTAGACTTAACTAGATGTGGCCATATCTAGAAGTATAATCAAATCAAGCCAAGCAATTTAATCAAGCAATAATCAATAATACAAAACAGATCAATAACAAGTCATATTATAACGAAATATATCAAGTCATAACATCCAAACTTTAAGTTACTTTCCTACTCCTAAGACTACATAAAACTAGCCTAACATAGTATCACAAACAACAATAATAAAGTGCTGAAATAATAAGATACAAGCCATAAGAGAAATCATCAAAGTAAGAGAAGAAATAAACAAATACTCCTTCTAGACTCGAATAATCAATCCTATTAGCAATGGAAGATGATGGTGCGTGCCTCAACTCGTGCTGCTGCCGTCGCCTTAAGAACAAGGGTAGAACTAGGGTTTATGGTGAAATCAAGCGAGAGAATTGTCTCCAAGGGTCCAGCCCCCTTTCTGTCGAAGAGGCTGCCTTATATACTCGTCTCAGGCACTTGGGGAGCAAGTTAGGGCACTAGGTCGGCCAGATCTTGCCAAAAGATGGCATTCCTTTCTTGAAAAGTTGCCAAAACATGCTAAGTCGGCTTACTGTTCGACCCGAGCAGAGGATCTACTCGGTCCGAACGCCAATGTGGAGAGACTTGCTGACTTAAGCAATGTTTGGGTCGAGCATGTGGAGCACTCGGGTCGAGCAGAGGATCCATTCGGTCCGAGTGGTCAAGAAAAGGTGGCGGCTGTGGCTCTGTGTCATGCCAAGTCCAAGCGGAGATCCACTCGGGTCGAACAGAGGGTCGATCAGTCCGAGTGGAGGTTGGACAGAGGTGCCATATGCTAGGAATGAGACATCTAGCGTTGCTCCATGCTAGGAATGAGTCGTCTAGCGTGAGGAAGTGCTGAGAATCATCAAAATACTCGAATATCACCTAAAACCCTGCAAAACGGAAGAAGAAACGACGGCATAGCCAAATCCTGGAAAAACATGATAAATTGTCAAGCATTTTAATGGTTTGAGTATCATTTGAGTGCCAAGTATGGTCCAAATACCTACAAATAATAATGACATCAAATCCCCCCAAACTTAAACTTTGCTTGTCCCCAAGCAACACTCTAAGCTTAGAAATTTGGACAATACTTAAACTTGCAACGAAGAATAAACACTCAATCTATGAAAGTCAAGAAATTAAAAATGTCTATGTCTAGTTCCACACTTCAATCAAATTGCTATTATTCAATTTCCAATAAACCCAAACTCTAGTATTCCCTTAATCAATAATTGCCTCTCTTAGCCCTAATTAAGCCCCTTTAAACTCCAAAACTCTAGCTTCACTTCACTAAATCACAAGCAATCTCAATTTCAATCACCCGTTCTTTTCCATAACTTAAAAATTTTGCAAAAAGAATTTTATCAAGTTGGAAAATTTATAATGAATCTAACTCAATGAATTATTTCACCAATTTGATTTGTTCAAGTCGAGTTGTGGTGAATTACATCACTTAGGGTTTTATGCTAATTGGACTTAGATCGTGCTACCAGCACATGACGTACTGGGAAGATCAAACAGATAATTGCACGACCAAGGCCACGGTACACTTGGGCCAGGGCTCCTAGCAATTTCCGTAATCCTTTCTCCAATTGTTTGTGGAAGATCAAACAGGTAGTCACACGACCAAGGCCACGGTACACTTGGGCCAGGGCTCCTAGTGACTCCGTTATCATGTCTTAATTTGATTTGATTTTATTGAAGTCCTTTCACACCCTCATGCTCACAACTATTTAATTTGTCCGATTAAGCTTGCTTGTTGGTGATTCAAGCGATTAAAACCAAGTCTAGATTCATTTTATACGTTCCAAGTTTGATATAAGACCTTTTAACAAAAACTTTTAAGTTACAAATCAGTTCACTCGATGAAAACTTGTGAGAGTTGACTAAAAGTGATTTAACAAATTTAAGCATCCCAAATTCGAGTTCTATCTTTTTAAAGAAACCCAACTTCGGTCTATTGGTGCAAGAATTAATTAAGAGAAGGCTGAGAAGTCTAATGCTTAGTGGAAAATTTTTAACAGCTGAAAATCCTTTAAAACTGTGTGAAATCAGGTGAGGTAAAGTCAAAAATCAAATTCCTAGACATATTCATTCAATTTCTTGTCAATACTTGACGAAATTCTCAAAAACAAACTCACTGCTCGGACCGAACAGTCAGTCACTCGACCCGAACGAAGAGGTAAGAGAGAGAAGACTAGTCTAAGCCGTGTTCCAGTTGATCAGTTGTGCGCTCGGGTCGAATGGGAGTGATATTCGATCCGAGCGGTAGTGATAAGCCTATTGCTAGATAATGACAACTAAAGTGTGCGCTCGACCCGAGCAAAGGGTCCGCTCGGGTCGAACAGAGACTCTGAAAAATGACAAAACTACCAAAATTTCAACTCATTTCATTCCAAATTTTGATTTTCTCCTATGTACCCCCCCCCCCCCCCCCAAACTTGAATTATGCTATGTCCCAGAGCATGTAATTCTCAGAAAAATTAAATAGGAGAAAATAGGGAACTTACAAGCTTATTGGTGAGAAGTTGAGCCCCCGGAGGAGCTGCTAGGCGTGTTGTATTGCATCTCGGCATCATAGGTGGGAAATAGGCCGAGGTAGAGATCCTCTCCATGCTGGGTGGGCACCACTGGTTGGTTGGCGAGGTGTGGGTAGAAGGAAGGGTCGGAGAGCGCTGGTTGGGCCGATGGAGGGGCCTCTTGCCATGGATGGGGGCCAGTCGGAGTGGGCAGCGGGTTCTCTTGCCACCGGTAGGCGCCATAGGACTCCCCTTGCTCCTCATTCTCTTCATAGGACAGGTTGGGGTCCTCATATCCACCCGGCCAGTAGCCGAGCTGTTGGGCAAGCTCGTAGTCATCCACAAAGCGCTCCACCCTCTTCAAGCGATGCCCATAGTGCTGTACTTCGGTGGTGAGCTGGCCCAACTGATGGCCATGGGCAACTTGTTGGTCGGTGTTGCGCCGCACTTCATCCCTCGTCTCGGTGGTAAGGGCGGTAAGGCCCGTCATCATGTCCCAGAGTGTGCGGGCCCAAGATGGCGCTCCGGCCATGTCATCTCCTCCCATGTGAGGGGCTGCCTCGGGCTGTGGAGCCTCGAAGTGTGGTGGGGCCTCGTAGTGCGGCGGTGGCTGGGGTGGGTCCACCTCCATCTGGACCGGCATGTGTGCCGGAATGGGCAGCGGCTGCTGGACCGCAACATCCCTACCTGGGGTCACATAGTCATGAGGAATGACCCAAGTAGCGGGGTTAGAGACATCTACCTTATGAGGGTAGGGCAAGAAGAAGTTGCTGCCTTTTTCCCGCAGCCATAAGTACTTGCCTTCAATGTCGGCCCCGCTATGCACTATCTTGATGAAATGGGCCCCACGGAAGCGCTCATCATCATACCGGGAAAACCCGGTGGCATTGCTCTTGGCCGGGACGGGGATCTTCAAATGCTTGGCAAGAATAGTGACGAAGGCCCCCATCGTGATGCTCCCGGTCGCGCCCACCATATCTCTTTGAGCAATCCAATGCTCAATCATCACCTTCACTACATCAATCTTCTCGGGCTGTGGCTGGAGCAAGTGCCAAAGGAAGGCCGTTTCCTTGGCGTTCGTGATGTTTACCGTCTCTCCCCGAGCAAAAATCGTGCCCGCGATGCCCCGGAGAAGGATTCTAAGGACCGGGTGTTGCACAAGGCGGGATTGGTACTTGCAATAGCCTCCGCATAGTGCTGTCCAGACCGACTCCCTTGTGACATTGTCATCCGGGTTCCTTTTCCAATAAAACTCAGTGATGCCCCCGGCCGTAAGACCAAAGACGGGGGCCAGCTCATCAAGAGGAATCCGGAGCCCTCTATTTTGCATCCGGAAGAAGATATACTCTCGCCCATCCCTTTCAAGGAGCTTGAGAGAGGAGAGGAACTCTTGGGTGTATACCCGGAAAGTGATGTCATGGAGGGACCAAAAGGCGGGGGTGATACCGGCTGCTGCGCTAATCTCCAAGAACTGCTCGGCAACCCCAAATTTCTCTAGAGTGGGCATGTCCATGAACCTTGTATGCTCAAGGGGCCTACGCCGGATCTTCATGTAATTCTTGTACATATAGTCATATGGCATGAGAAAATTGGCATTCTTCTCATATTGGGCGGCCTCTGGGTTTCTCTGCCATTCAGGACTCAAGGCAGGGTCCATAGTCCTGGCCTCCTGTTGCTGGGGCTGAGAGGAACTGCCAGCCACTTCCTTTCCCTTGCCGGACCTTGTTTGCCTGCCTGACATAGTCTCTGCCCAGGTCGAGTGGTGACTTTGTCCGGGTCGAATGATCCTCAGATGGCTGATTAACAGTCGGTGCAAGGTCTACCCAGGTCGAACAGAAGGAGTGTTCGGACCGAGCAAAAGAGTGATCGGATCGAGCAGTTAGTGGGCTAGGGAAGTCTGGGTTGTGCACTGGGTCTGTCCGGGTCGAGCAAAAGGGAGTGCTCGGACCGAACAAAGTAATTGGCTAGTTTTTCGCTAAGTACTATGGTCACTCGGGTCGAACAGGACGATTGCTCGGGTCGAGCAGTACCCCTGTTCTGGTATGAACTATCCTGGTACTGGTACTGGGTACTGCCTACTGGTAAAAACCTGGTACAGGCCTCAAATCCCTGGTACGACTACTTGCATGCACCCACAAACTTGATTAAAACACCCAGGAAGTACTAATGAAAGAGGAAAGAGAGGTAGAGACCTTGTACCACTTGAGATCGCTGTTGTGAGAGGTGGGCAGGAGCAATAGGGCTCCAATGGCAGAGGGGAGAGTGAACTAGGGCCTCAAGAGAGAGAGTCGAGGCAGTGAAAGGTCCCCAAGAACACTTGAGAGGAGTAGAGCAGTCGAGAGCACTCCTGAGGCGCAAGTCGAGGGAGAGGTGAGGGATTGAGTCAAAGTGCTACCCAATCGATGAAAACTAGACCCCCCAGATGGCCAGAGGGTAATGGAGATCCCTCTGGTGAACGGAGAATGGAGGGAGGATGCCTCTGTTCTTGAGTGTCGAGAGCGCCTTGGACTTCGTGCTTCAATTTATAAGCGATGGAGAAGGCCTTGATCAGATTTCTGAAAGTAGAGAAGAAGAGAGAGTAGAGTGGAGAGCAATTTGCACTTTAGATCTATGAAAATGAATGAGAAATGAGAGAGATAGATTATTTGAAGGGGTGCTCGGTTTGGAGAGGAGAATATCGCGCAATAATGGAGGGGTGCGAGTGGGAAGGCGCGACTGTAGGGGGAGAGTTATTATCCAACGGTTACTTAGGGAATTCGAACTCCTCCAGTCCAGAACGCCTCCAGTTCCCCATTGCTCGGGTCGAGCAAAGCCCCAATCGGACCGAGTGACCTGCGCAGGGGTCCCACGGTGTCAGACTAATTTTACTCGGAGCGAGTAGAACTGTGCTCGGGTCGAATAACTTGCAGGTGGGTCCCATGCTGTCAGAGGGTCTCTCCGGGTCGAAGAGTTCCTCACTCGGGTCGAGTGGAGGAGTACTCGGGTCGAGCGCCTTGCAGGTGGGCTCCAAATTGTCAGGTGACGCACTCGGGTCGAGTAGTATCTTCGTTCGGGTCGAGTGTTTCACCGCCAGGGTCGAATACCTTGATGCCAATTCCCCCAAACTTGTCCTGACCACTCGGATCGAGTGGTTCTTATGCTCGGGTCGAGCAGTGAGTAGATTCTTACCCTTCTGCATCCAATCTTGCTCCCAATCCCCACAATTGTCTCCAGGATTGGCTCGTCTTGCTGCCTTGGTCCAATTTTGCTGCTCGTATGAGGTCGTGCATGGGTTCTCTAACCCTTGGTGCTCTTGCACGAGCAACTTGATCTGCCTTTGATCCTACAAGGCACACAATTAAACAAACAAAGATCCATATCAAGTCAAATCTTATAGAACACATCATTATCAGGTATATTTTTTGTGTTTTCATTTTGTAAAATTTTTTTTATTTTCATTAGTTTGGACTGAAAAATAAACTAAGAATTAAATAAGGTAAGGAATAAGAAATCCTTGGGTTGCCTCCCAAGAAGCGCTTGTTTATATGGTCTCTAGCTTGACCGTCTTGCACTATTCGGCTTGGTCGGGATCGGAGAGCGAGATGGCAAGAAGTTGCTCTTGGTTCTCGCTAGCGATGTAGTGTTTGAGACGCTGCCCGTTCACCTTGAATGGCTCCGAATTCTTGTCACAAATATCAACGGCGCCAAAAGGATAGACCTTCACTACGCGGAACGGGCCCGACCATCTAGACTTCAACTTGCCCGGAAAAAGTTTGAGCCTTGAGTTGAAAAGAAGCACAAGATCGCCCTCCTTGAACTCTCTTCTTGAAATATGCCTATCATGCACAAATTTTGTTTTCTCTTTGTAAAGTTTAGCATTTTCATAGGAGTTTAAGCGTACCTCATCCAACTCATGTAAGTCAAGAATGCGCTTTTCACCGGCTTTTTGCAAGTCCATGTTGATCACGCGGGTTGCCCAATACGCCTTGTGCTCGATCTCGACCGGGAGGTGACATGGCTTCCCATACACAAGCTTGAAAGGGCTCATGCCAATGGGAGTCTTGAAGGCGGTGCGGTAGGCCCATAGTGCATCATCAAGTTTGTTGGCCCAATCCTTGCGGGTCCTAGCTACCGTCTTCTCTAGAATGCTCTTGATTTCCCGATTAGACACCTCCACTTGCCCACTTGTTTGCGGGTGGTAAGGCGTGGCAACCTTATGTGTGACCCCATGCTTTTTCAATAGACCTTCAAAGTAACGGTTGATAAAGTGTTTCCCACCATCGCTAATTACCGCTCTTGGAACACCAAAGCGGGGGAAAATTATCTTGGAAAACAACTTGATGACCGAGCTTGAATCCGCGGCCTTGCACGGGATGGCCTCAACCCATTTAGATACATAGTCCACCGCAACCAAGATATATTGGTAACCGTGAGAGCTCGGGAATGGGCCCATGTAATCTACTCCCCAAACATCAAATATCTCCACTTCAAGGATCGGGTTGAGGGCCATTTCATTTCTTTTGGTGATGTTACCCGTCCTTTGACATTGATCACAAGAAAGAACAAAAGAACGAGCGTCTTTAAAGAGAGAGGGCCAAAAGAAACCTGATTGGAGAACCTTAGCTGCCGTCTTGGAGAATGAAGCATGCCCGCCATAAGCGGAGGAGTGGCAGCTAGAGAGAATTGGCCTAACCTCTTCATAAGGCACGCAACGCCTATAGATGTCATCAATCCCAATCTTGAAAAGGTAAGGCTCGTCCCAAAAGTAATACTTGGCATCAGTTTTCAACTTCTTCCTCTCTTGCCAAGTCATTTCAGGAGGAAGCACCCCACTGGCCAGGTAGTTAGCCAGGTCGGCATACCATGGCTGCTTGTTTTTGATCTGCTGAGCTTCTGCTCGGGTCGAACGGTGGTCTGCTCGGTCCGAATGCCCCTCGACTGAGAGGATATGCATAGCCAGCTGAGTCCAGTCGTCGTCTGTCAGGTCCGTTCGGTCCGATTGGTCAAGTGCTCGACCCGAGTGACAGGTCGGCAGGGTCGGAGAGGGGTCCGAATGGGACGTCGAGTGGTCCGAATGAACGACTGGCTGATCAAAATGGGGTGGCGCTCGGTCCGAATGAACATCTGCTCGGGTCGAACAGTGACTCAGACTCATCAGGTGTTCGTCTGGAAAGGAGTCATCGATGGGAATTTTCGTGCTCTCCTCCTCCTCCCAGCGCAGCCTAGACAGATGATCGGCCACTGAGTTTTCTGTACCCTTCTTGTCCTTGATTTCCAAATCAAATTCTTGGAGGAGAAGGACCCATCTAATTAAGCGTGGCTTGGCATCCTTCTTGCTTAGGAGATACCGGATTGCCGCATGATCCGTATACACGATCACCTTAGATCCCACAAGGTAAGACCTGAACTTGTCAAGTGCAAACACAATGGCCAAAAGCTCCTTTTCGGTGGTCGTGTAGTTGATTTGAGCGGGGTCCAACACCTTGCTGGCGTAGTAGATAGCAACCGGCTTCTTGTCTTTGCGCTGCCCAAGCACCGCTCCGATGGCAAAGTCGCTTGCATCACACATGAGCTCGAAGGGTTGAGACCAATCCGGTGGTTGCAAGATTGGTGCAGAGATCAATGCCTCCTTCAACCTGTTAAATGCATTCAAACAATCTTCGTCAATAACGAAATCATTATCTTTAATTAAAAGATTGCTTAAAGGTTTTGCGATTTTAGAGAAGTCTTTAATGAATCGGCGGTAAAATCCGGCATGTCCTAAGAAGCTCCGAACATCCTTGACGCTTTTGGGAATGCCAAGCTTCTCTATTACTTCAATCTTAGCCTTGTCCACTTCTATCCCGTTGGATGTGATCACATGGCCTAGCACAACGCCCTTTTGCACCATAAAATGGCACTTCTCCCAATTCAACACCAAGTTAACCTCTTTGCATCGCTGCAAGATTTTAGAAAGGTTAGCAAGACAAGAATCAAAACAAGTACCATAAACCGAGAAATCGTCCATAAAAACTTCCATTTCTTTTTCAATAAAGTCCGAAAAAATAGACATCATGGCACGTTGGAAGGTTGCGGGCGCATTGCAAAGACCAAAGGGCATTCTCCTATAGGCAAAAGTACCGTATGGACAAGTAAAAGTGGTCTTTTCTTGGTCATTTGGATGGATTGGTATTTGGAAGAAACCGGAATAACCATCTAAATAACAAAAGTACGAGTGATTAGCAAGTCTTTCTAATAATTGATCAACAAAAGGTAAGGGAAAGTGATCTTTGCGAGTTGCCGCATTGAGCTTGCGGTAATCGATGCACATCCTCCATCCCGTCACCATTCTTGTTTGGATCAGCTCGTCTTTGTCGTTTTTGACCACTGTTGTGCCTCCCTTCTTAGGCACCACGTGCACCGGGCTCACCCACTTGCTATCGGAGATTGCGTAGATGATGCCCGCATCGTGAAGCTTTTGCACTTCTTTTCGGACCACTTCCTTCAGGTTAGGGTTAAGTCTCCTTTGTGCTTCCCTTGACGGCTTGTGGTCATCTTCTAGCAAGATCTTGTGTGTGCAAAATGAGGGGTCTATGCCCTTGAGATCCTCGATCGAGTAGCCAATAGCCCCTTTGTGTTTCTTCAACTCTACCAATAGCTTCTCTGTTTGCCCTGCATCTAGTTCTGAGTTAATAATAACAGGGTATGTTTGATCAGGGCCAAGAAATTCATACCTGAGCGACGCCGGAAGAGCTTTAAGTTCGACCTTGGGTGGTTCTGTTCGGACCGAACACACATCTGCTCGGGTCGAACGCTCCATAGCATGGTCGAGTGGACTGTCGAACGGCCCAGGACTGTTGTCAGGGGACCCTGTTCGGGCCGAGTAAACGACCATTCGGGTCGAGCGTGGGTCAGTCGGGTCGAACAGTGGCTCAAAGTCTTCCTGTCCTGCTGTCTGGACTGGCGTTCGGTCCGAGCAGTCGTCTGCCCAATCCGAGCAGAGGTCTGTTTCCTCGTCTTGACCTCCAGTCAGCTCCTGTATGGATTCCTCCACCCCGATAGCCTCTTGAATGTCGTAGAGGAAGCTTTGGTAGTTGATCAGAGCACTCAGATATTGGTCCTCAAGTGTTTCTTCAATTTCGGGTTCAATCCCTTGGACCATAAAGCATGAAAAGGCGGGGTGGGGGTCTGGGCATCTCATAGCATGCTCAATCGAAAATAGGAGCTGCTCCCCCCCAACTCTGACCAAAATTGTCCCGTCTCGGGCATCCATGAGGACACCCGCTGTTCTCAAGAAAGGTCGCCCTAAAATGATGGGCACCTCAAGATCTTCTTCCATATCCATCACAACAAAGTCCCCCGGTACAAAGAAATGGCCAACCTGGACGGGGACGTCTTTCAAAATGCCCAATGGTAGCCGGACGGATGAGTCGGCTAGCTTCAAGGTAATGGGTGTGGGAAGAAGGCCTTCATACCCGACCCGGTCGTACACCGACTTTGGCATGAGACTAACACTCGCCCCCATGTCGCATAGGGCTTGCTTAATCACCGCCTTGCCGATGATGCATGGAAGAGCGAATCGGCCCGGGTCTTCTAGCTTGGGAGGCATTATGCTCTTCAAAGCTTCGCTGCTCTCTCGGGAGAGGGCAACCGTCTTCAAATCCTCCAAGGGCCTCTTTCCTGTACATAACTCTTTAAGAAATTTAGCATAAATTGGAACTTGAGCTACTACATCGGTAAAAGGAATTGTTATCCTCAATTGTTTAAGGATTTCCCAAAAAGCTAGAAAACGTGCATCCTCTCTGGATTTGGCGAGCCTTTGCGGGAAGGGCACTGGCGGTTGATAGCTGCTTGGTTGGGCGGCCTGTGCCTTCCCTTTACCTTGGGCTGTCTCCTTGCTGAGTCGTTCGGATCGAACAGAGGGGCGCTCGGGTCGAACGCCTAGTTGATTGGGTCGAGCGCTGCTCCCTTCGGACTGATCGGACTGCTCTTCGGGTCGAGGCTGTGACAGCTCGGGCTCATCAGGTAGCCGCTCGGGTCGAGCGCTGGACTGCTCGGGTCGAGTGCTCCCTGGATCTGCTGCTTCAGGCAAGGACTGCTGGTCAGCTGGTTGCCTGGTTTGTTGTCCTGGTCGCTGGAGCGGAGGGAATGGCAGGATCTGCTCCAGCACTGATTCGTCGTCCTGCGATTGGTCTTGCTCGGACCGAGCAGAGGAGCGCTCGGGTCGAACAGTGACCTGGTGTGTCTCCGGTTGAGGCATCGGGGGGTCCTCGTATCTCGTTCCGCTCCTTAGGGTGTGTAGAGCTTTGCATTCTGCCCTAGGATTCACTTCTGTCTGGCTCGGTAGCTTCCCTTTGCCTTCGCCAGTTTGCCCAAATTGTTGCACCATCATGCGTTCAATCCTTTGCAACGCATTTTGGTTCTCTTTCATCTCATCCAATCCCGCGGCAAACATTTGGTTGAACCGGCCCTGTTGGTCCATGAATTCTTGAACCACCTTGGGCACCCCTTCCTTGTTGTAGACTGACTTCATGGGGGCATTGGGGTTGTTCGGGGCCGGCCCGTTTCTAGTGAAGTTCGGCGGAGGTCGATTCCGGTAGTTGTACTTGGGAACATAGGGTCTATCTCGGGTAGAGCCCATGGCGGTGTCCTTGAACACCGGGTCGTTATTATGCTCCCATTGTTCTTGTTCCACCGGGTCGAGAGAATAGCTCCGGCTAAAGATATGGCGAGGGTAGTAAGAAGGCTCGCCATTAAGAGAATTAACTTGAGCCGTGTTGTTTTCGGGCTTAGCAAGCGGGCATTCAAGAGAGGTATGCCCTTCTTCGCCGCAGCACCCGCAATCCTTGCGGTTGAGGTGGGTGCCTAGGGCTGTTTGACACGCGGCCAATTCCGCTTCAAGATCGGCGATCCGATCGTCGACGGAGGGCGGCGCGGAGATGACATTGACTTGCTTATAAGCCCCGCGAGAATTGGTGATGACCGGCATCCAGTGGTATTGCCTCGCGCATTGGTCGAGCTTATCCCTTCCTTCGGCGGGATGAAGACTTTTGAAACATCCACCTGAAATAGAATCCAAGTTAATCTTGATATTATCATATAATCCCTTATAAAAATTTTTCAATAACATCCATTCTTGGATCCCGTGGTGTGGACAAGAATTTTCTAAGTCACGGAACCGTTCCCAAGCCGCGGCCATGGACTCATTGTCCTTTTGGCGAAAGTTATGCAATTCAGATCTAATGCGGTCAGCCCTATCATCGGGGAAGTATTTGTCAAGAAAAGTTTGTGCCATTAGGTCCCATGAATCAATTGACCCCTTTTTAAGTGTTTTGTACCACTTTTGGGCTTTGTCCTTTAGGGTAAACTTAAACAACAAGAGCCTAACAGCAGATTGAGGGACCCCATTCATTTTAATCAATCTAGTGTAATCAACAAAATTATTTAAATGGGCATGAGGATCCTCATGGTCTTCTCCGTGGAAAGGGTATTGTTGGACGGCCGTGACATGGGCGGGCAAGATCTGCATGTTGTTCGCCTCGATGCCGCGGATGACTACCGGGCCCCCGACATACTTGGCTTTGGGAGCGCCATAGTCGTTGAGCGTACGGCCCTGGTTGTTGACCACATCTTCATCATCGGAGTTGCCACCAACGCTCTCGCCTTCCATTGTCCACCGACGGACGTCTTCGTCCAGTTGTGCTCTCTGCATCCTGATCTGGGCCTCTCGCTGCTCCAGTTGGAGCCTTAGAGCATTGAGGCGCTCAGTCTCGGCAGCAAGGTCAATATTCTCGACGTGCTCTGCCATTGCTGGTGTCTGTTCGGGTCGAGCAGAGGGGCGTTCGGTTCGAGTGGTTGATGTGTCGAGTCGAGTGGCTCCGGACAGACGGGTGTCTGAGTGGTGCTCGGATCGACTGGGGGATTGCTCGGGTCGAACAGAGCCTGACTGAGGAGATTCTGGCTGCTGCTCGAGTCGAACAATGGGGCGCTCGGTCCGAGTGAGGTGCCTTCGGATCGAGCAGAGGGTCTGGCAGAGATCTGGAGCGGTCTCTGGGTCCTCTTGCAGGTTGCGGAAGAAATATCTTCTGACTATAGGGGGCTGAGATTTGGATCGCGTGCGCCTCCTATCTGCCAGTCCTGCAAAGAGAGAAACGAAAAAGAGAGAAGATTAAATAAAAAGAAAAGTCTAGCCTCTTGATAGTAAAATAAGTATCTAATATCAACACCGTCCCCGGCAACGGCGCCAATTTGATGAAGGAATAGAACCTAGATATCAAATAAATTTATACCTAAGACTTAACCTCATTAGTCGTGGTTGGTAAAGCTTTAGGGTCGAACCCAAGGGACGGATTAATGAATACTAGACTTATTTGTTTTCAAAATCTAGACAGATGAATTTTAGTGAATTTTGGATTAAGAAACAGTAACTAAATAACAAGATAAAAGCGATTGCAATAACAACTAGCTAAAAGATATTTTGGGTCTTTTGTTATAAGGATTACTTAACAAACAAAAATGAGTTTTTGAGGTTTTACTACAGAATAGAAGGGCGTCTTAGGACTCGGATTTCACTTTAGTTTGGACTTGGAGTTATCGATCAAGTTACTTTCATAACTTAACAAATAAACCAAGCAAATACCCCCTGTTCGACCCGAGTAAGGACTTCACTCGGTCCGAACAGTAAGTGCAGGTGCTCAAACTTGTATACTTTGTTACTCTATAACTCGATCTAGGGCTTGTTTGTTGATCCTAAACTTCTAATCCTCAGCTTTCGCTTGTTGGGCAAGGGTCTGGTCAATCTAAACTCACCCTAATAGGATTAACTAACTCACAACTTTTGGTATAGAAATTAATTAACCTAACTGATCTGTTTGTGTTCTTAGGAATATTTAGATGATCTTTTGAACCTATCTAAACGTTGCACTTTTGATGCTAACTAATCTCCCCTTTCGGATCACAGATTTACTCCAAGTTCTCAATCAAAATAACTTAACCTATTCAACTTTAGACTTAACTAGATGTGGCCATATCTAGAAGTATAATCAAATCAAGCCAAGCAATTTAATCAAGCAATAATCAATAATACAAAACAGATCAATAACAAGTCATATTATAACGAAATATATCAAGTCATAACATCCAAACTTTAAGTTACTTTCCTACTCCTAAGACTACATAAAACTAGCCTAACATAGTATCACAAACAACAATAATAAAGTGCTGAAATAATAAGATACAAGCCATAAGAGAAATCATCAAAGTAAGAGAAGAAATAAACAAATACTCCTTCTAGACTCGAATAATCAATCCTATTAGCAATGGAAGATGATGGTGCGTGCCTCAACTCGTGCTGCTGCCGTCGCCTTAAGAACAAGGGTAGAACTAGGGTTTATGGTGAAATCAAGCGAGAGAATTGTCTCCAAGGGTCCAGCCCCCTTTCTGTCGAAGAGGCTGCCTTATATACTCGTCTCAGGCACTTGGGGAGCAAGTTAGGGCACTAGGTCGGCCAGATCTTGCCAAAAGATGGCATTCCTTTCTTGAAAAGTTGCCAAAACATGCTAAGTCGGCTTACTGTTCGACCCGAGCAGAGGATCTACTCGGTCCGAACGCCAATGTGGAGAGACTTGCTGACTTAAGCAATGTTTGGGTCGAGCATGTGGAGCACTCGGGTCGAGCAGAGGATCCATTCGGTCCGAGTGGTCAAGAAAAGGTGGCGGCTGTGGCTCTGTGTCATGCCAAGTCCAAGCGGAGATCCACTCGGGTCGAACAGAGGGTCGATCAGTCCGAGTGGAGGTTGGACAGAGGTGCCATATGCTAGGAATGAGACATCTAGCGTTGCTCCATGCTAGGAATGAGTCGTCTAGCGTGAGGAAGTGCTGAGAATCATCAAAATACTCGAATATCACCTAAAACCCTGCAAAACGGAAGAAGAAACGACGGCATAGCCAAATCCTGGAAAAACATGATAAATTGTCAAGCATTTTAATGGTTTGAGTATCATTTGAGTGCCAAGTATGGTCCAAATACCTACAAATAATAATGACATCAGCTGGTATTGGGAGATCAAGCACGGTATTAGGAAAATGGATAAACTTCTTGCCAAGTTGGATCCAGATGATGTGAAGACATTGCTCGAGCTCGTGAAGGTGTCAAACGGAGCCGAGATACATCAACCGTCAGTCAAGCTAGATCTTCCACCGGTAGAGTTGAAACTTGATGGACCAGCCACATATCTGAGTTGGTTGCGTAGGATTCAGGGTGCTCTAGCAGCAAGGAATTTGGAGAGTTTCCTGACAGGAGAAAAGAAGGAACCAGAAAAGAACACTGATGCTTGGAATGAGTGGAAGACTACACACATGTTGCTGTATATATGGCTTCTTAACTCAATGGTTCCGTCGATTGCTGTGACGGTAAATGGCATTCAAAGTGTGAAGGATATGTGGGCGAAGTTAAAGAGGATCTATGCAGGGACTGAGAACAACATGCGGGTGTTTCAGATTGAACGGGAGATAGAAGCAGTGGTGCAGGGAGATAGGTCAATTCAAGAGTATGTCACAGATCTTGAGCGATTGTGGGCGGATTATGATTACTTCTCACCGATGGCATGCTGTAAAGACCCTGAGTGTAAGAGAGGTGAGAGAGATGCTCAGAGAAGGACTATGCATTTCCTGCGGAGGTTGAACCCCGTTTTTGAGCAAAGGACTGCAGTGCTACTGGCTCAGACAAAGATTCCGTCACTAGATGAGGCCATTGCGGCTATGATGCAGGAAGAGAGTCGCATAAAGTTGCTTTCGGAAGCTAATTGTGTGGGTGTGCGCTCGCATTGACAGTCTCAAACTCTAGTATGACAGGAGTTCAGGGGGAGAATCGCAAGTGCTACAATTGTGGTGAAGTGGGTCATTTAAAGCATGCTTGTCCAAAACCCCTTAAGGAGAGAGATTTTGGTGGGCGTGGACAGCCTGGAGGCCGTGGTCGTGGTCGTGGCCGTGGCGGCCGAGGTGGTGGAAGAGGAGGCTACCGGGCCAATCTGATGGTAGCAGAGGAAGAAGAAGAAACTGGGGTGGTCTTCATTGACGAGGAACAAGCGCTCTTGGAGATACTTAAGAGAAAGCAAAAAGCAGCAAGTGATGGGGACAAGAAGAGTGTGACCGAGGATACATCCACCTCAGTCTTGCCTAGGGGTAATACACATGCTCTTGCCTCTATATCCACCACTAGATCACCAGAATGGATAGTGGATTCTGGTGCATCTCGACATGTGACAGGTAATGCTAGTGAGTTTTCTTCTTATACCCACTTAGCAATGCCTGAGAGCATCCAAACTGCTGATGGCACAACGCAACCAGTTGTTGGTAAGGGTACCGTGAATTGTACTGGTTTTGTGACTTTGTCTAATGTTTTGCATGCTCCTTCATTTCCAGTAAACCTCTTATCCATTAGTGCTATCATACTCCAACTAAAATGTGTTGTTTCTTTTGATATTCCAAAGGTAATATTTCAAGAGAAGGGGACAGGTCGGAGACTTGGGATTGGCACTTGGCGTAGTGGATTGTGGTACTTGGATCGTGAAGGACTGGACTCAGCTTTAATATCCATGGTAGAGGGGACAGAAAAAATGGGGTCTGAGATGAGTGTTGAAGATGTGTTGATGCTTCATCACCAACGCATGGGACATTCTTCTTTTAGTGCTTTGAGTCATCTGTATCCAGTTTTATTTGAAAAGGCTAATAAATCAAAACTTGTTTGTGATGCATGTGAGTTTGGCAAACTTACTAGAAGTTCTTATGTTAGTTCTGGTCACAGGAGTTCTTGTGCTTTTGATTTGATACACTCTGATATTTGGGGACCATGTCCCACGAGTTTTATGAATGGTTATAGATATTTTGTGTCTTTCATTGATTGTTTTTCTCGTGTCACTTGGTTGTATTTGATGAAAAATAAAAATGAGGTGTTAGGTTGCTTCAAAGACTTTCATAAATCTGTTCAGACTCAATATGGTGCTGTAGTAAAAGTATTGAGGTTTGATAATGGGACAGAGTATACCAACAGAGTATTTGCGGAATACTTGTCAACTCAGGGAATACTACATCAAACAACATGTCCATACACACCAGCTCAGAATGGTGTAGCAGAAAGGAAGAACAGGCATATTTTAGAAGTAGCTAGAAGTATGACGATCTCTATGAATGTCCCAAAATATCTGTGGGGGCAGGCAGTTTTGACAGCTGCTGCGTTGATTAACAGGATGCCCTTCAGGGTGTTGGAATGGAAATCTCCATGTGAGATGTTGAAAACAGATAATGCTGGGATCCTTCCATTGAAGGTGTTCGGTTGTGTGTGCTTTGTGAATGACAACAGACCTTCTGTAGGAAAACTTGATCCTAGAGCTGTGAAATGTATATTTGTGGGATATTCTGCTACACAAAAGGGTTATGTTTGTTGGAGCCCAGTGGAGAAGAGACTGTTTGTGAGTATGGATGTGCATTTTCGTGAATTTGAACCATATTATACATTGGAGGTGAGTTCACCTTTTGGTGACTCGTCCGATTCTGATAGTATGAGACGAGAGGGGGAGAATAGTGATAGGTTGGAGAAAGTGGGACCAACTCTTTCGTTGGTTCCTACATTGATTGGGGAACATGAGAATGAGGAAGAAGATGAGCATGAGAATGAAGAAGAAGGGGGAGATTGTGGAAATGATAGGACTCAAACTCAAGGTGAATTGCGAGTGTATACTAGGAGGCCGAAAGAGGGTCCCGTGAATGCACCAACAATACCACTTGTGCCATCAAGTCCCTTGTCCCGGTCTACCCCGACTCTTGAGATGCCTACACCTACAGAATCCTCAGATCAAGAATTCACAGGTGATATGAATCCTCCCTCTTCCCCTTCCACTCCAATAACATTAAGGAGGACTTCTCGCAGTAATGCGGGTCATCCTCCTGATCGTCATGGTTTCCCACATGATATTGCTCAATTTGTCTCATACTCTAACATATCACCTGTACATGGAGCTTTTATTGCATCATTAGACTCTGTCACTTTACCTAAGTGCTGGCAGGTTGCTAAGAAGGATCCAAAGTGGAAAGCAGCTATGCAAGAGGAACTCAGGGCTCTAGATAAGAATTAGACTCTGTTACTTTACCTAAGTGCTGGCAGGTTGCTAAGAAGGATCCAAAGTGGAAAGCAGCTATGCAAGAGGAACTCAGGGCTCTAGATAAGAATAGAACCTGGGAGATTGTGTCACTACCACCCGGCAAGAAGGCAGTTGGGTGTAGGTGGGTGTTCACAGTGAAGCAGACTCCAGAAGGAAAAATTGATCGCTACAAGGCACGACTGATGGCAAAGGGATATAGTCAGACATATGACATCGACTATGATGAGACATTTGCACCAGTGGCAAAGATGAGCACTGTCAGGACACTTGTCTCTCTTGCAGCAAATGGAGGTTGGAAGCTACATCAGTTAGATGTGAAGAATGCATTTCTTCATGGAGATTTACTGGAAAAGGTGTACATGGAGATTCCCCCGGGATTTGGCACAGCTCAAACAATAGGCAAGGTATGCAGATTGAAGAAGTCACTTTATGGCCTGAAACAGTCTCCTCGAGCTTGGTTTGATAGGTTCAGGAGGGCTATGATAGGCATGGGATATCGCCAGATAAATGCTGATCACACTGTGTTTGTTCGAAAACATAAAGGACATATTACAATGCTTGCTGTGTATGTGGATGACATAATTATCACGGGTGATGATGAGAAGGAGATTGCTCAATTAAAGGTACAATTGGGCAGAGAATTTGAGGTGAAAGATCTTGGCTTGCTGCGCTACTTCCTTGGGATTGAGGTGGCTAGTGGAGCAGAAGGAATTGTTCTATCTCAGCGAAAATATATACTTGATCTTCTCAAGGAGACTGGCATGTTGGGTTGCAAGTCTGCAGTAACTCCAATTGATTCAAAGATCAAGCTAAGTGCAGAAGCAGGGGAGTCAGTTGATCGTGAGAGGTACCAGAGATTGGTGGGTCGATTGATCTATCTGAATCACACTCGTCCCGACATCTCCTTCGCTGTAAGCGTAGTAAGTCGTTACATGCATGATCCAAGAAAAGGTCATATGGATGCAGTGTATCGGATTCTGAGGTATCTCAAAAGTCCACCAGGGAAGGGGCTAATCTTTAGAAGGAATGATCATTTAAACATTGAGGGCTATTGTGACTCTGACTGGGCTAGCTGTGTCGATGATAGGAGGTCCACATTAGGATATTGTGTGTTTGTAGGGGGCAACTTGGTTTCTTGGAGGAGTAAAAAGCAGCTAGTAGTAGCAAGATCAACAGCAGAGGCAGAGTACAGGGCCATGGCTTCAAGAGTTGCTGAGTTGTTGTGGCTGAGAGCTCTTTTGATAGAGCTGAAGATGAGCCAAGGAGACCAGATGAGGTTGTGGTGTGATAATAAATCAGCAATTAGCATTGCCAACAATCCAGTGCAACATGACAGGACCAAGCATATTGAAATTGATAGATTCTTTATCAAAGAGAAGCTGGATAGTGGACTACTCAAGTTAGGTCATGTGCCAACAAGAGATCAAGTAGCAGATTGTCTTACTAAAGGACTTAGCTCAGATGATATATCAAGATTATCTGACAAGATGGGCTTAGTCGATATCTTTCGCCCATCTTGAGGGGGTGTGTTGAGTTATATTTAGCATTGTATTTATCTATAGTATTATGTTGTTTATGGTATTATGTTATTTGTAGAAATCTAGGGACTATTTTGTAAAAGAGCAATCATTGATTAATATAAAAGGGAGCCTCACAAAGGCCATAATCCCATATTTTTAACCTAAATCATTTCTTTCTTTGCTTGCACAAAAATTAATCACTTTATTATTACGAAGTTTTACCAATCTGTTAATTATACATACATCTTTAGGACCATAACTTATACAGCTATTAAATATCAGAGAGGGTGAACTGGCAGATGATTAAGCCATGTCAGCATCTAGCTATTTCTTCTTATATCTGTACCTCGAGGCACAATAAACAAACATAACCAGATTAAACAAGCACAAACCTGCAACCAACCAAAAAAAGCGATCCAGGTGCCCGTCGTTTAAATTTTCGGGAATCCATCCAGTGATCTGATTAACAATTGTTAAAATAAATGAAGTTACATAGCTACCAAGTGATATTGTAAGAAGAGCGAGTGCCATAGAAAGACTCCTCATAGAATCTGGTGCTTGGTCATAGAAGAAGTCAAGCATGCCAATCTGCGTAAACACTTCCCCAATACCTATTATGACATGTTGCGGTATTTGCCAGAATATACTCATCGGGACCGGAACATTCTGATGTATCAGATCTTCATCTCTTGCAATCTGTAACCGCTTTGTTTCAACAATTGCAGCTGTTGAGATAGCAAGAATAGAAATTAGTAAACCGATCCCGGCTCGTTGCAAGTGAGACAAGCCTCCCTCTGTTTTAGTAAATCTACAAGCTACTGGCACGATTTTTTTGTCATATATAGGCGCAAACACAACAATAGCAAGCACACTGAAACTTGAAAGTGATGCAGGTGGAATTTTAAAAGAACCAAAGCTTCTGTCCATGACCATTGCTTGTTCTACAAAAACCGACGATTCTTGGCTACAAACTGAGGAAAAAAGAATAAATGTGACCCAAATAGGAAGCAGCTTCAGTATAGATTTTAACTCTTCGACTTGCGACATGGTGCACAGCCTCCAAGGGTTGACGGCACCAGAGCAGGAGAAGTCTGAACTACTGACAATGGCAGCTTTGTTAAGGAAACTGCAATTATAAAAAGGGGGGGGGAGGGGGGGGGGGGGGGTTTAGAAGTCCATTGCATTTTTATATTCAATATAAGGACTTAATACTGGAAGATAAATGGAGCATGTTTTCCGCTCCATTTATGATCTATATGAGTTGAATAGTATTAAATAAAAAGAGGATCTTTTTTTTTTTATTTGATCACAACAGATTTGCAGCTATCAAAATTAAGACAAGTAAAGGATTTTCAAAACTTGGCATATTCGGACCTAAACAATCACCTGAATTCAGGGGTATGTTCAAATCCTTCGTCGTCTGGAGTGATTGTTGATTTTCCTTTTGCCTGGTATAAAAGAGAATTGTTTTCTGGCAAACTCAAGTTATGTTTCTTTGAAGCTGCGACAATTACTTGACATAGTCTTGTAAAAGGGCTCCCATTGGGCTTGCGATACCTATAATATCTCGAACCTGCCATCAAAACCATAAAGGCGATGCCTGCTAGCAAGGTAGGTATACTGAATCCAATGGTCCATCCATAGTTTTCTTGAATCCAAACAATAACAGTACTTGCAAAAAGAGCTGCAACCCTAACTGAGAGAAAATACCAACTAAAGAATGCTGCCTTTGCCCTTCTGTCAGTGTTGTCAAATTGATCTGCGCCAAAGGTTGAAAGACATGGTTTTATGGAGCCAGCTCCTAAAGAAATCATGTAAAGACCCAGAAAGGTGAAGAAAGCAGAGTGCTTCATGATGGAGAGTGATGCTGATGTAGTCAAAATCACCAATCCCTTTGGTCGAAGTAAGAAAAGGGAAAAAATTAATATATCTCAATTAGAGTAAATTTTGTTTCTCATATGAACCATTCTTAAATTTCAGCACCCTTGATCTTTTTTAATCCCTGTATCATGCCCCTTGAGTGTCATTATAGACTGATTAAATACAATTAGCCAAATTGTAAGAAAGTAAAACAAGAGCTAGTTTCTTACACTCAAATAAATGATCCAGAAACCACAGATAGTTGAATAATTTCCCCAGTAAGAATCAGATAAATAAGCTCCTATCAGTGTAGTAAGAAAGCAAGTGCCTGTCCATGTCGAGGCATGTGTTGCCGCCACAACATTATCTTCAAGTAGCTCTGTTTTCAGATACACCACAAGGTTCTTTGTGATGCCAGCGAGAGCAGCACACTGGCATAGCTCGATGACTGTTATTATTGTAAAACATTAGACAATTATGTACATCATAGACTCTTAATTAGTTCTCTTGTCCTAGTTGGGTTGTAAATATTCATATCAGACATTCTACATCAGACTTTTGGCTAACAAACTAACACAAAGTTGGTGCCGGTTTGTAAACTTGGTCTAGGTATTAATACTACTAGCTCATCTTTCTCTTTTTTAATTTTGTTTCTTTTCTAACATCTTTGTAATTATTTTTTATTAATAAAATTTATCGGCGTGGTACTTTGCCACCTGGCCCTCAAAAAAATACTACTAGCTCATGAACCAGACCAACCGAGTTGCTTGCTACTCAACTTCCGTAGCTTATATCAGTAAAACTAAATCATAAACGAAACTGGTCGTAGTTCATGCAATCATTTTCAATGTAAACGGAAAACCGAGTATAATCTCAATTCAAACTATAAAGGAATTTTTCATCAGAACTCATTTCTTTGGAGCTAAGTTACCACAGGCGCCATTTGAGGCTTCTAAGCTAAAATCGAGCTAAACTAATTTCAAGACATAGTTAAAATTAATCCAAGTATCTAACTGGCTATATAAGTTCTAAGTCAAATGACATAAAAAACCAGAGGGAAGGAAAAGAACTTCACAAGTACACAGAATTATAGAGGAAGCTTTCCAGCCTCCTGTTTGTTGCTTCAAAACTGAGGTGGAGCCAATTTCCTACATCACGGTACCAAAATTGTTCTAAATTATTAAAAAGAAGTAAATCATTTAATGAGTAAATAAGACAAAAGTTCATCAAAAACTCAGTGTTTTGGCAGTCTTCCTTGCTTTGGTTTGGTTGAAATCTCAACCCCTGTTTCTCGATAGATTGCAAATATAACAGAAAAAAAATGATAATAAATAAATCCAATAATTTCCAAAATTTGGAGTCCAATTATTGAAACTACAAGTATATTAACCAGTTGTTTGTGAATTTCATGGAAGTACTACAAATTCGGCACTTCTAAGTGTCCAGTTATATACAGGTAACAAAGTAACAAAATATAGTTAATGGGGACCTAATATTGTGAGTTAATTTCTTGCCACCTGGCCCTCAAAAAATATTGTGAGTTTCAGTACCTCATTACGGTTTTCTTCTGCAACTAGCAGACTAATTCTTGCCTCCTCCACTACACTCATTTCTTCTTCTCCAATACAGAAAGAATACAATGCCACACCTAACAAAGATCTCGTACGGGCTTTAATTGTTTGTAGGTTTGTAGGGTGGCACCAGAATGTAGGAGACCTGCATTATATTATATAAGCTTGTGCCCATTGGGATTTTATGCGCCAAAGAAGAAGGCACAGCTCGTAACATTTTAGAACACTCACCAATGTGTACTTGATGGGTGATCACTGGAAAAAAAAAGCAAATTACAAATTAATTTACTTTTTTTATAACATTAATTACTGTTCATACTTGATACTTTTGAACTGGAGTGTTGCTTCAATAGAACTTTGTTTCCCAACCTGACAATCTCGACAATAATATTTAAATGAGTTCAATTAGAGTTGAAAATCAAAAAAATTATATTACATTAACAATAATATAAGTATATATATCTTTTAATCATGGATCAGGACTGTTCATTTTAGACAGTAATTGCATTGAACTTATATTTTGAAGGTCGTCAAAAATTAATAAATATCAAGTAATTGCATTTTCCAATAAAAAAAATGTATTTTTTCCCCTATGTTGTTAACTCAACACGACTTCATGAAAACACAACAATAGTAAGAAAACAAAACATGGAGATGAATGTTACTTTAACTTGTAAAATGATGTACCAAGGTTATCATATTCCAATCTCAAAAAAAAAAAAGAAAAAAAAGAAAAGAAAAACAAAAGAAGGTTATTATGTTCTACTTACATGCCAGGCCTATCACTTATAATATTAGTTCTTTGTTTGCTACTTTTATGTTCCTATTACTAGGAGTAAATTTAAATCTACTTATGGCAATCTTACTGAACCTTCTTATTAATTGCTCTAGATCGGTCGCATAAAATTCGCCTCCGAACAGGGGCGGAGCCAAGGTGGGGGCCCTAGTGGGCTTGGCCTCCCTTGTTTTTTGAATTGTATTAATAATTATAAGGTAATTTTAGTGGAAATCTCCACAATTATGTAGAATGGCCCCCTCAAAAACTCAAATTTTTAATCTTGGCCCACTTCAATTTTTTTTTTTTTTTGGCTTCGCCCCTGTCTTCGAAATTTACAAAAGACATACAACCACAAGTTATTGTTTTATTTATTTTTTAAGATAAGATTACGGGTCAAGTTCTCCAATTTATTTTAAAATTTAATGTTACAAAAGACTTTTAGTTGGATTTCGAACCCGTCGCGATCTTCATTAAAAGTGTGTTGCTCTTTGCCACTAGATCAAGATAGAGGTCTCAAATTACAAGTTAATTGAAAGGTTAGGTTCTCTCTGGCTTGTGTTAATGCTACAAGTTCCATATTAATCTAAAAGTAAAAGCAGTCCCTAATATGTGGATCGTGGAGTCCGGGTTGTGAAATAGTAACTTGCTGCAGGGTTGTCTACAGAATGGACGCACAGAAGACCTTTCTTTTGGGCGAGCTTTCTGTCTTTGTGATGCTGATGCAACGACTTGAGACTTCCACCTATTTTTGTTTTGTTTGTTTTTTTATTTTCCCACTAGTTGATGGAAGCTTTATGACTTTTTCTGGAAAACGGCAAAAACATTTTTATAAAGGATTTTAAATTCTGAAAAAAAATCTTAGTGAATCTAGTAAATAGACTCCAGTTCTACCCATACAGTAAGAATTATAAACATTTTTTTGTTAAAAAATAATAAAATTATCTGATAAAAATAAGGTAATATGACCCGTAATTTAATATCTTTTGATTCATTCGTAATTAGGGGCCTTAAAACAGTTGTTTGTGACTCTGTGGCTACTTGTTTTGTCGGCCAGCCTTCTGCTTAATTTGTTGGTCTGTTCTAAGTTCTGTAGAGGAAGGTGATTGATAATTAAAAAAAAAAAAACCAATAATTAAGGGCTTGTTAGGTGACTGAGGGTAGGTCCTCCTAGTTGTTTTGACTTTGGTTAAGCATGTTTTAATTACTTTTGATTTTCCGTATCATTGAGACAACAACAACAGCAATAATAATGAATCGTCGGCAGATTTAATATAGAAATTAACTATGATCATAAAAAATAATGATATCACCGGAATAACTGAGATAATCGAAGAAATTTTTTTTTAAGGTCAGTTGGCCAGAGCCGATATTAATGAGAGAAATTGATTGTATACAATTGTGCGATCCAAGCAAAAGTTGCTTACATGCAATCATGCACTTGAAATGAGCCGAAAAACCTTAACAGCTAGGCATAGCGCATACGCCCATGAACAAGTTTCTTACTGCAATACAATCATAATGCTCCGAGTCTGTAAAAATTTTTTATGTAAAGATTAAATTTTCAAATCCTACTTTCAAGAGAGGAGAGAGGAGAGAGAAAAGCTTATTCTATCCTTATTCTAACGTGTAACAAACACATCCTATATAATGGGACTTTTGCATTGCTTTAAGGGCCAGAGTGTTGAATCGGAAAATTTTGCCAAAAGGGGATCCAAATAACTTTTTTTTTAGAAAATGATCATACCAGCCTGGCCCAACAGTGGTATAAACCTTAGAAGCTAAAGAAAGGAACAAAATGAGGACCAGTATCCTCTTCAATTTTTCATCATGAATATCCGATCTAATATCGACGGTTAAGATTTTTGGACCGTACGGATCTGGTATTAATCACAGAACATCCATTATTGATCGAACGGTTGTGATATCGACTTCCTCTCTGCAGTTCTACAAAGGATATCATTCCAACAAAATGAAGCCATATATGGTCTATCATATATATAGACTCATTGCAGGTGATGGACCTCAGTAATCTCCCAGGAGGCACAGGTTTGAGACCCACTAATAGGTGATTTCAACTGGGTATTATAAAAATAATTGATTAGACCTCTCCATTAAAATAGAAAAAAATGAAACTAGACAACAAGATATTACAAAAGCTAAACAATAATATAGCAGATCTGAACTAAACACTTTCCCCTACATGTCTCAAACACCAATACATATATTATTTGTTGGAAAATATTGTTAAGTGATGTCAATGAGCAGGAATTTTCGATTTTTAGAATTTTGAAAATATTGGCAGTGGAGAGATCATTGATGCGGGCGTATATATGCTGCCTCTTCATCCCAGCTGAATAGAGAACTTCAAGCTGGGAAGGCAGCGCTCTAGATATGCAAAAGTACAAAGCATCCTGTCGATTTTTGTAGGCTCTTGTTTATTGGCGGTGTTAGAAAAAGTGTGTGGAGCCGTTATGTGCGGGCCGCTAGCTGGGCCAGCAGGTCGCTGAAAACAGAACGGTCCAGCGAGTCGCTGGTTGGACCAACGGGCAGCTGGGTGTCGGGGTCTGTCGGTTCTGACCGACTCCTATATATACTCCTCTGTTATAACTTATAACTGACCTCTCTGTTGGAACTCTTCGTGTTGTGTCTAGAAATACAGAGAGAGATTCGTGTTTGAGAGGGAGGAAGCCATCCAAGTGCTTGGAGCAATCGGATCACACGCACGAGTTGAGATCGGTATTTGAAATCGTGAAATGTGACGTCAAGCCCTAACTTGTGGTTGTGGTATACCGGTTGCGTACGGAGAGAGACAAGACGCTGCAGAACCGAACTCCGAGAAGGATCTAGACGTTCGATCGACTTCCGCTGCGGTATATCTAACACTCTATGTTTATTTTATAGGTAAGATATGCATATAGGTTTATACCTAGTTAAACCTACAGGCGGTGAAAACGTTTTTGATGCAACGTTACGACTCCAACCAATAGCAAAGTTTAGACGAATATAATTTTTCCCATAAAGTTTTCTAACATAATATTGCTCAGACTATAATTATAAATAGAATATAATTAGACATCTAAGTTTTCATATTTTTTTCCTAACATCACATGGATTGCATTGCAGCACCTAAAGAATATAATGGAGCTAGAAAGCTGTACCTTGGAAACTTGTATGGAAAGGACCCAATAAAAGACTAAGGTGCGGTTTTGGTGAACCCATCAGTTTTTTATACCATACCGGCACTCTTACTTGTCAAGAGATCAGAATTCGATATTTTTCAGTATTTCTGAAATTTTTGGGTATTCGTCTCACAATACTTAATAGTTAATACGGTAGTTTCGGTCACTGTTTTGATTTTTTATATTACCGAAATTTTTAGTATCCATCACAGTATTTAAAAACACTGGAATCCATTGATACATGATAAGCTTGCAAAAACCTCCCCCGAATCCCCGATACACCACTTTTCCTGGTTTTTATGATTTTGGCCGGTTATATTCGATTAAAAATTAATACGATATATTGGTTATTTCCTACCGGATCAAGATCCAGTTCCGATTTTACTGATTTTCGATCCGGTATTAAAAATATTGGACATTAAAAAAAAAAAAAAGAATGTCGGTACCACTAGTCCACTACCACTTTAGAAGCTAAAAAACCTAAAAGAGCTGGGTTCCAAAGGGTTGGCCTCATTACCCAAAAAATGACGTCTAGCCCGGTCCCTCTTAGTCCGTCCTCAATCCGGCCCCTTCAACCAAACTCGTTAAATCCGGTCTGGCCCTTGTCGTCTTTCACAAAGTATTGGGTTTCTCTACAAGATAGGATGGTCCAGCTGTAGCCCAATATCAAATGGAAATTCTCATTGGTGGACAAAATCCTGGCAACAAGAGTTTGACAATATCACGTATCCTTTGTTAAGTTGTAACAGAAAGGAAACAGAAATTAAATTAAAGTGTTGAACCATCGACCTTCAAAAAAAAAAAAATTTGACCTTCAAAAAAAAAAAGTGTTGAACCATCAAACAACCTTCTCAATGAAATAAATTTTTGACAGCCTATATATTCGTATATCTTTTTTTGAGACAAGAATATTATAGATAAAACATTTAATAGGGGAAAAAATGCAACCATATGACACTCTTATTGTATCCCAAAAATAACTTCTTTTTTTGAAAAAAAAATATATAATGTTACTTATCGTCAAATATATTTCTCATATAATTATTTAGACACTAAATTATATATCCATGCCTGATACAGAAGAATTTATAGAGCAATGGTTGGGATCCTGGTCGATGAGGTCATAAAGGATCGGTGCCAATTTCAATCAGAGACTTTTGCTAGTTTTGTGATTTACTAGAATAGTCGTGATTTGGCATTTTTCTTTAGGATCCAAGAAGGAACAAGTATTTATTTGTTTATTTATTTTTAATGATACGGAACAAATTCATTGTTATTCACCTACAAGCATGGATCGTATTTACACGCGGATGAATTATTCAAGGTATTAACAATCTTGAATAATATGTATTAGTATAAATCAAGTCATCTAAAAATTGGGTAAAAACTTCTCTATTGAGCTATTACGGACTGAGATAATGTGAATCTAGCATTTCCCTAGCTACTAGCTTTGTCGTTGAACTTATTGAGCATCACATTTGTAGACGAATATGCCTTTGTAACCAACAAGGCAGCACATATTAGCAGCAGTTTTCTGTATATATATACATTATTAAGAACCATTAGTTTAGTGCAAGTACGTTAAACTTTAAATACTAACACTGAAATAATGTACTCACAACAGCTCCACGACTCCATGTAGATCATAATGGATTTGCAATTGTTCATTTAAAAAAGATTTCATTACCTCTCAGGATGCAGAGAAGCATTTGTATATTTTTATTCACATTCATTCAATCATTCTTTATCAGTCTTTGCGGGTATTCATGACTAGCTATATTGGGACCATTTTTGCCCCTGCTGTCTTAATTTGCTCATGTTTGAAATTAAGCTGATGATTGCATCATCTTTGACACAATCATTACTAGATGTTGGCCTAGTTGCTGGTAAGAATGCCTTTAGAGCTTTTGTTGGTGAGCATCGGTGTCATGCTTCTCTCTGTTTACTCCAATCGCATCACATTTAGGGATCGTATGTGTCAGTCTCTCTATTCAATGACTTGAATGTCCCTTTTAAAGCTATCTCTGGCATTGCATCCTTCAACTAATGTTTCTTTTCGAAGCAAATGCCTTGTACTCCTCTCCAAATCGATGCCGCTGATTTTTTTATCGAGAGGTCAAAAGTAATGCTCTAACGTTAGCACATGGGACTGGAGTTGAGCTATATTCAGCCCCCAAGGGGCACTGTGAGCGTGTGAGGGAAGAGATAAAGCAATGGGTGCTTCCACCTTTCTGCTCCTCATTTCTTTCAAGTTAAGCCGAGGTCAACTTCATCTCCAGTGAAATTCGGCTCAAGTTTCAATCACTGGAGCATCTCGTCTTTACAATCCATATATGTGTGTTCAAGCTCAATTGAACTCACTTGCTTATGACTAAGCAGGGTTTAACCAAAACCGGTTTTGACCACGACCTACATTGGTGGTCCCATCTATTCATTCCACTACTCCCTCAGCTGATGACATGGACTTACTCGTGGCACCTTTACGAAGCTATGAGTGCAAGCAGATTAAGCTCTTGTGATTTAAATTAAGTGAGAAAGAGCTAACCACAGAAATCGAGAGTGGCACCAATGAGCTCTCCTTATCACGAGCTTTCCAGCGGTAGGTCAAACTCCGACAATGGTACAGCGGTTGGTCGGAACAGGTTTTATCAGAGGCGAGAAAACTCTCCTTCTCGTTCGATTTTTTTAATTTCTTTAAATTTTGTCGAGTGGGACCTAGAAGGCCAGCCAACCAACGTCGCCACTTTTATGGGGGTGAATCGCTGTCCTGTGGGGTCCAGGAGCGGTTTAGCGATGGAGATGTTGAATAATGGCGGAGAGAGATGGGTCTGACCAGTAGGGTCCACATCTCCTTTTTTTTTAAAAAAAAATCCAGCAGTATTAAATGGGCTTTATCTCTTACACTTGGGTAGATATGAAATTTTACAAGGCTGGCGATAAAATTATAAGGAACATGCTAGTATAAAATTTTCCATTTATTGAGCTCGAAAAATATTTTATTCTATTTCCAAAGGGCACGCCTTATTTGAAGTATAAAAACCGAAATGTAGGCATTTTATGGGAAATTGCATCATATTTGGGCTTGGGGACGATGCCAAAATTATTGCGGGCTTCTTGGGGATTTGGTAGAATTTTGGAGTGAACTTTTGATTATTTCATGAAATTATTTCATTTAATTTTACGAAATGGTAAGCTTGCTGGTTGCATATGTGTTGTTTTCTTAATTGATTCTTATTTGCTTTGAGGTGATATTCGCGGGATATATGAATATATCGGACTTAGCAAACATATTTCTTGAGCCACTTGTCTATTTTGACCGCGTATTTTTGAGAGTCAACATAATTTTAATATAATATGTGGAAAAATACAATTTGGTCCCTCTAAAACTAAAAAGTTTAAATTAGTCCCTCCTAAATTTATTTCATTGGTTCCATTCCTGGAAATAGCCCGGTGAGTATGATGATTGCAATAGATGTGATTGCAGTAAGCAATTCCGGTTTTAATTTAGGGTGTGTTTGGATGCATAAGAATAAGGAGTTGGATAAGAATAAGCTCCAAATTTTTTATTCTTGTGAAATTCAAACAACACAAGAATAAGGAATTTGGGCTTATTCGGACCCTTATTCTTATACCAACAAAACCATGACATAAGAACAAGGTTTTAAAATGCGATTTTTGTGGTATGACGGTACAAAGTTGATATAGCGATGCGGTGTTATATCGGTGATATAACGGAGAAAAAACGGTATGTATGAAAGGATAATTATACAACTAATCTATCTTATAAGTTGCTTGAAAATTTAAAATATAAAAAATAGCAAGTCAAAAGGAGTTGGATAAGAATAAGCTTCAAATTTCTTATTCTTGTGAAATTCAAACAACACAAGAATAAGGAATTTGGACTTATTCGGGCCCTTATTCTTATACCTACAAAACCATGACATAAGAATAAGGAATATAACTAGGCACGTATTTCTAAATCTTATTCTTATCCCTTAGTAACTAGCATTTAGTCTTAGTTACTATTACTATTAACGCTTTGTAGTTCTGAATTAGATATCAATAGACATTTTCTATCAACTATGCTTTTACTCTGATGTCACAAAATAAGGTGTTCAAAATCAAGAGTGTCACAATAATACATATTTTTTAGGCCATTGTTGCAGAGAAATCTCAGGTATAATAAATTTCCAACATAGTTGATTAGACACGGCACGGCACGTTTTAGAAGAGAGAATAAAGTACCAGTTGTTTCATTTATTTAATAATGAAAAATGCATCCTTGCATAAAAAAATAATTATTTTATTCTTACGAAATTGTACCAATCAAGTTATTCGTACTTCTAAGTCTTTAAAACCGTAAAAGTTCTACATCGATTAAAGTGTATAGCAGATGAACGTTTGGCATATAATTAAGCTAATTGTAAGCATGTAGAATTTCTTTTTATACCTGTACCTCGAGGCACAATAATCAAATACAACCAAATTAAACAAGCATAAACCTGTGACCAACCAAAAGAACCGATTTAGGTGCCCCTTTTTATTTTATGTTTTCAGGAATCCATGTTGTAACCTGATAAACAACTGCTAAGATAAAAATGAAATTACTAAGTGTAGTTATATGCAATTATGCAATCCAGCGATAATTAGACAAATTGCAAGGAATGCACTAATTTGTTCATTAATTTTTCAGTCAACTTTCAAGAGTTATAAATGGCACATCAGGGCCAGCAGTTTGATTCTGTTCCTAAAATGATTTGGTCATAGCATCCAGCAGTTCTTAGACAACAATAACACTTTTATGCAAATAACAATAGGTAATATTGGCAATAGTAAAATTTTCAATGGTATGGTATAATTTGTTTTCTGGACAAAGGAACTTCTAGTTTTTATTTTTGCATTGTAAATGAATCTGCTCTTGACGTTCTTGTGATTAGACAACTATGACCTATAGTCCTATACTCGTGTTGCATATGAATATCCATTCGCAGTCAATCTTCTGCTGTTTCACAAATATGCAGCAGCCAGCAGTATAATAGTTGAATGAAGGCGCAATTCACTTCATTCATTCCTAGATCTGATATGGTTTATGCTTTGAAGGTCTTGACTGAGTTAATTAAAGGTATATTCATAAGCTAGCTTATTCTGTTACTTGAAGCAGGAAGGTTATATTGTCAAGTCTCTAAATATTTTCGGTTTGCTCTTAATACAGGGAATTGTTGAAGTTTTAGAAGAGATATTAAGTACTAGTTGTTTTGTTATTTAATGAAAGATGCACGCTTGCATAAAAAATTAACTACTACATTCTTACGAAGCTGTACCAGTCAAGTCATGCATACATCAAATCTTTAAAACCATAACTTTTAAATCATTAAAGAGAATGAACTGGCAGAAAACTAAACCAACTAAACATCTAGTTATTTCTTCTTATATCTGTACCTCGAGGCATAGTAAGCAAACAAAACCAGATTAAACAAGCATAACCCCACAAACAACAGAAAGAAACGATCAAGATGCCCCTCGTTTAAATTTTCAGGAATCCACCTGGTAACCCGATTAACAACTGTAAGAATAAATGAAGTAAGGTAGTTACCAAGTGACAATGTAAGAAGAGCGAGCGCCAGACAAAGACTCCTCATAGAATCTGGTGCTTGGTCATAGAAGAAATCAAGCATGCCAATCTGGTTAAACACTTCCCCAATACCTCCTAAGACATATTGCGGTATTTGCCAGAAGACACTCATTGGGACTGCAACATTTTGATGCACAAGACCTTCATCTCTTGCAATCTGTAATCGCTTTATTTCAACAATTGTGGCGGATAACATAGCAAGAATAGAAAATAGTAAGCCGATCCCGACACGTTGCAAGTGAGATATGCCTTCTTCTGTTTTTGTAATTCGACGAGCTACTGGAATGATTATCTTGTCATATATCGGTGCAAACACAACAACAACAAGAACATTGAAACTTGAAACAGAAGCAGCTGGTATGTTTAAAGAACCGAAGCATTTGTCCATGACCATCGCTTGTTCTACAAAAACCAATCTTTCCTGGGCAGAAACCGAGGCAAAAATAATAAATGTGGCCCAAATAGGAAGCAGTCTTAGTATAGATTTGAATTCTTCGACTTGCAGCATGGTGCACAGCCTCCAAGGGTTTAGGGTACCAGAGCAGGAGAAGTCTGAAGGGGTGACAATGGCCGCTTTATCAAGAAAACTGTGTTAATAGGGAGTGGATTTAGCACAAGATGAAACCCAAAACATTTTCATATTCAATCTAAGTTGGAGATATAATTGAGAGATAAATTGGAAACCCAAATTTAAACTTCCTCATGATCTCATATTTATCACATATACATATATTAGAAAGAGAGCATATATTGTTTTTCACTTTTATAGTGTAAAATCATAATTGGGCAACGTGAAGCCATCATTCTTATAATTTTATTTCCTGTTATCACATTTTATGAATTAGGACGAATAATAAAAATTATGTAAAATTGCCAAATTTCCAAAACAAAAAAATTACCTGAATTCAGGGGTACGTTCAGAGCTTCCATTCTGTTGGACAATTGCTGATTCTCCTTTTTCCTGATATAAAAGAGAATCGTCTTCTGGCAAATCCAACTTATATTTTCTAGAAGCGGCAATAATTACTTGACATAGTCTTGTAAAAGGGCTCCCAATGGGTTTGCGGTGTTGGGTTTGCTTTAAAGTCAAAGGAATAACAATTCTAACAGATCAAATAGCAAACCAGAAAACAACTAAAGAACTCGCAGAACCAGCAGTGGAACAAACCGTTCCAAAACACCGAAACTAAATTCTTGAGCGGAAGCATACCTGAATCCATTGCTATGGCCAGGATCTTGATGTAGAGCACGTCTTGCTTGATTGTTGAGATCCTTGATGTCGTGAGAAAGCCACCAAGGTGGGGAGAAGGTCTTCCAAGAGTTCAAGACTTGCCCTTTAATGCCTTTAGCCTAAACAAAAGCACTATCTCTCTCTAATTGATGGAAGTATTAGGGAGAGAGGCAGAATTGCTGCTATCAACACATGTATGTAGCAGAATTCGTGGATGTCTTGTCCCTTGGAGACCAATCCCATATATATAAGCCAAGGTAACTTGGCATGCACTCATCTTCTATATTCATCCATCACAAATATAGAACATGACTTTCCTAAATTAACCACCTATTAAAGGCAACACATCTTTTGTACAAAACCATACTTTTCTAATACAGTCACGTTTAGCATATTACCATACTTAACAATATTCATAATTAGCAGAATTACTAAGCCAGAATTAGCCCACCTTCTAGATTATTTCTAAATCTGCGCATGATCTAGAAATAATCCAACAATCTCCCACTTGGGCAATTATGCTTAGTGTTATCTAATTATGCTTAATTTAAATGAGCTCCTGATTTATGGTAATAAATTTTGTACTCCAATTCCGTCCATCATTCATAATGATAAAGGACCAAGGAAGCTTTTGTCACATTATAGCCATTACAGGTTTCTAATCCTGTAAAGCCGTCGTAACTCAACCCACAATGATCTCAATATCACAATAAATGAATGACATTGAATTTAAATGTGTATAAGTGGTGTGGAAAATACACGTAAATGTGACTGTAACGTGTCCATTTTCCAACTTTATTGGTCACCCCGAAACTGAAGTGAGGTCAACTTAAATAGATTGAGAATGAAAACTGAAACTGAAAACTGAAAACTGAAACTTTATTCATTTCTGCAGAAATTCACTAAATAAACTGAATAACTGAATAAACCAAAACCATTGTCAAATCTAGCACTCCCACTGAACAAAACTCCCACTAAAGCCTAAAATCCTTAACTGAAATTACACCCATACTAGTTACATCTTTCAGAAACTGCTTGGGTATTAATGCTTTAGTGAGTGGATCCATTATTATTGAGTTTGTTCCAATGTGCTTGTTTTGACAATTCGTCATTCTCAACTCTTTTATTTACAACTAGAAACTTAAAGTTTTATGTGCCTTAACTTATTGAAGTTTCTGTTATTGGAGTATATGATTATTGTCACGATATATCCGTAGTGATGTTTTAGCAACATCCATCATGTGCAGCCTAGTGACAAAATTCATGATCATACTCCCCAAATTTGAATGCTTTATAACATACTATAACCTTATTTTCATTATGAAAGATGCTAACACACACATGTTTAGCATTCTTCATAAAATGAAATCATTCTTTATCATGTTATCATGGCATTCACTAAAATCGAAGTCAGAACACTAAAATGACCTCAACTTATTTCTGACATTCGAACTGTAAGTGCATAGTTATTTCTGTAAATACTAAACAACTAAATTTGGCTGCCATCCAAAATTCTACACTTTGTGTAGATATTGACTTTGCATCTTTATTATGTATACAGTATCCACATGTATACAAACTTAAGATTAAATTCCTTATAACCAAATCACAAGGAATGCTTTATTTCCAACTTTACTTAATCAATATATATGAAATATATTGAAGACAAAAATATATGCCTCAATCATAAGTTATCCAATAGTTTGCATTTTTATCTTATCATACTACTTGAGAGCCTAATTGACGTTTTATTATTTGTTTAAAAGGCCCAAGAACCTTGAGGCCCAAAACATACAATAATATCATTTCAAGTAGTAAATCATCCTAATGCAAAATATTACTCCCACTGAACCTGTGATATATACAATTATTAATCAAGTTAATCTCGAAACCAAATGAGATAATGACTTGATAAAATTTGTAATATCACTGCTGAGACACTTATTTTGAGTTCATAAATAGATTTTAAATTTGCAACTATTTTATTTGTATCATCCGATTCAAAAATAGAATGGTTGCACCATATAGAATGTTTCACCAATGTTTCCATTGAAGAACAGTCTTAACATCTATTTAATAAAACTCGAGATTGAAAATTGTACTAAAATTGCCATAATTACCCTAAAAGAGTCTTTCAATAAGAACTAAAGGGAAAATCTCTTTATGGTAATTTATTCATTTTAGGTGAAACACTTGGTGATAAGATGTGCCTTATGTCTTTTCACATTTCCTATAAAATCCCTTTGGTATTAAATGTCCATTTGCAACCAATGAGTTTCTTTCCTTTAGGTAATGTTACTAAGTCCCAAATATCATTATCACAAATGAACTTTATGTCTTTATTTATGGTATTAATCCACTTCTTTGAGTTTTAAACTCATGTTCTTAAAGATAGACAACATAATCGTCCAATATTGTTTGTCTTTTCTTCCTAGTGGATCTTGTAAGTACGAGTTCTTGAGGTATTTGCAGTTGTGTAATGACAACATTATCTTCAATTTAATTATTACCAGGATCTAATTCCATAAATCCATAGCAAAGTCTAATTTTGAGTCAAACAGTTTTCTTAAGTCCTTAAGCAACCAATTTGACTTTTCTAAGTTTGAGCAATCCGTTTGGGTCCCCAACCAGTTTATCTCTAGCTCAGATTTAGGACCCGAGTCAAACAACAGTCTATTGAGTCCTCAAATAGTCTGTTTCGATTTCTATAATTGGAATGGTCCATTTGAGTCCTCAAAAAGTCCATCTCTGACTCAGATTCAGCCCTTATGTTATGTGTTGATTCTCAAATGGTCTATTTTAGTCCTGAAATAGTTTTTTTGAGAATTAACGCATGTGGTTTCACCTTGAAGATAATATCCAAATATGTGTCATCTCTCCCCTCTCAACCAAAACTTCCTCAAAGAATTTATCTTAATTTGTCTCTAAAAACTTAATCTTAAATTGTGGGACATAATAATTTGGGTACTCTTTTGATCTTTTAGCATAACCAACTAAACAATCAATTATCCTTTCATCTAACTATTTCTCTTGTGGCTTATAAAGCCGAGTTTTGTTAGATATCCCAAATATAATATGTGGACTTTTCAGTCTACATTTTATATGAGATTTTATTGTAATTGTTTTAGTTGATACTTTCTTTAAGAATATAAACTGCTTTTCTTAATGAATTGAGAAATTATAACTTTGCACAAAATATATTTTCTCCTTAAGAGATATAACTTAAGCTTTTGTGCCAAAGTATTCATGAATTCTCAATAGTTAATTTATGCATAAAATTTTAGTATCCAATTACATGTTTTCCTTATATAAGCTATTATTTCCATACAAGGTCGTTATAAACTGAAGAAGAAATGGATCTGCCTTATTTTGGACTATGAGACAAAACCAAATTTCTATTCTTAAAAGAACAAATAAATCCATATTTGTTGATTTGAGATAGAGTTGAAACTTCATTAAAATGAAATTATAAATGTCTCATGTAAGTCCAATATGATCGATCCATTACTAAAATACAACCTATGGATATTATAGCTTCTAAAATTGATTGTCTCGTTGTCACCACTATAAGGATGTATCTTTCACCATCATTTGACTTTTGACAATCAAAAGGAAAATTCTAGAAATACATATGTAGGTTGATCATCCGAATCAATCCACTATGTGTATATTGATTCTAAAATAACTTATGCCTAAATGTTAGCAAGAAGTATAATATTATTCTTGGCACCCCCAAGTACAATATTTCCTTAAATGCTCTTGTTTTCATAGAAGAATAACCCTCTAGATTCTGACTTTTCAATCAGTTTCTGAACTTTAACTTTATTGGGTTTCTTTATGATTCCAAATTTGCAGTTTTATTCTTAAATTTTATGTTTCTAATTTCCTTATATTCTTGGAGTCAAAATCAACTTTGAGTACCATATTTCTGACCTTCAATTTATTTTCTTCCTTCACCATATTCAAGTTGAGGATTACATAACTCATCTTGAGCAAAATAGGAAGAAAAATAAGCACTAAATAACCTTATTATCTTACGATACATTTTAGTGCTTATAATTTTGAAGTACAAAATGACATCTCCAAATGTACTCCCTTATGTTGATTTTATATTTAAATTCCTGAAGTGTATCTGTAATGAATGTCCAAATGTAACTATTGTTCATCTGTAAGTGTTCTTTGGAGTCTTCTTACAGATTTCAAATACCTACTTATTCTTAACAGATACATTTTCTAAACTTTCTCCAAGAATTCTTAACTATATTGAAGGACTTAAGCGTTTTGCCATGAAAAACATCAATGTAATAACTATCCATCTGTAAATGCTCTTTAGAGTTACCTTACAGATTTCAATTGATTACTCTTCACATTCATGCAAAACAAATTTCCACATATGAATTCTTTAGCCTCAATGAAATTAGAAACAATGCCTCTTAAATGTCTCAAGAACGATTTTTACTAAATGATCATAAGATTATTTGTTTTGACCTCAATGGGATTATTGGTCCTTAACACATGGTCAAGATCAAACCAACTTGAGAATCTTTAAATTTTAAGTTGGAACTTTAAAGATGCTCGATATGCACTTACATTAATCTTTAATTGTATAACAATAAATCACAATATAAAGGTCCAAATCCCATCTACTAGTCTTTATCAATTTGCAAGTGCTCTTTGGAGTCTTCTTACAAACTTCAATCGACTAGGTGTAGTATCAAATGTAACGATTTATAACATATCAATCAATTAACCTTCCTTTGGGCCGATTAATTAATTATATGTAAAACCTCACAATCATTACCCATTTGATTCTACCCAAACATTGTACATGTAGCCTTTTAAATTATGTCCTTCCTTTGGGCCGATCCATAATTTAAAAGTCACATGCACCTTAATACACTTGTATTTGGGCCTTTGAGACAACCGTTAATGTGAGAGCCCATTAGTGGGATGACATTAGGGCTGGCCCAACTTCTCAAATACAACTAAAGTTACCTTTATATTCGATTTAAAATATACCTTAACCTAGACTTTTCATTATGCACATCAATCCTAATATGAAAAGCCTAACTAAATACTGACCTAGGATGATTTAGACTTAAGACTTGGTTGCGAAACCTTAAGGTATACATACAATAGACCATATAGTACTTATATAGACTACTAAACCTTATGTAGTTTGTTTTGGTAAGTAACAAACTACCCAAAGAGACCAGAAAGAGAACCATAGAAATATGTAACCATACAAACTAGTATGCATTACATTAAGGTAAGAAAAGAAAGCGATGGTTTCCTCTTCAGCCAGCAGCCATTAAAATTACACCACATCCAGGCAAGATTCCCAGAAAAGGTCAGGGTCATATGGACACTTAGGCGCCGACCTTATTTTCTGCGACAGAACTTGTCCTCATGACAACATGGAGTAATCCAACGCTTACAGCTCTTACTAATGAAAACCATGGCAGAGATAAGAAGAGGAGAGAAAACTGGACAAAAACGGAATGTACAAAACCTGTACATACCATCTAAGAGGGTTGTTAAACCGAATTTTGGTCAGTTTCTAACAAAACCATACAAATCTTTCCTAGCGGGCCACTATGGCATCTAGTAGGCCCTCAACTCGATTCTGGTCATAACCTAAAAGTTTGCAACCAAAACTGAAGTAGAACGATTGTCTCGGAGTGAAACAAATCGTTGATGGACCGTAGATAGAGTAGAAGAAAACGTCCTAATCTAAATCGAGAAACCCTAAAGATTTCTCTCCTAACCAAATAATCTACTCTAATTCTAAATCATCCAATTTTAGTAGATCAGATTTTTAATGATTGGTATTTCGATCTTCTTAGTTACCAAATCCATAAATAACCAACCATGTCAATTATATCCAAATTTAAATATTGATTATATTAAAATTTCCAATCATAATTAACCATATAGTATAAAGGGTTAAATGCCAAAAAAAGAAATACTAAAATATAATCAAATATTTACTTAAATACTTTAATAAGCTAACTTAATTTTAACCGTACAAAAATAGCTTATTAAAAAATAATACATGGTAAAAAAAAAAAAAATACAAAAAAGATCGAAATCAATAACTATTTACCATGCCAAAAATAAACACTAAAATTGAAGGTTCAATTTTAGAATCCAAATATGCAAAAATTTTTTTTTTTTTTAGACAAAAAAAAAAAAAAAAAATGCAATATCAAATCGATTTGAAACAAAACGATTTTGAAATTCCATAAAGCTTTAACTATATTTTCAAAATCTCTCCAAATAACTAATTTCAAAACAATTTGAAACAAAACGATTTTGAAATTCTTTAAAGCTTTAACTTAATTTTCAAAATCTCTTAAAATAACTAATTTGAAATCAATTTGAAACAAAACGAATCGAAAATAGTTTTTTTAGAAAAAATAATTTTCGATCAATCCAAAAAATCACCAAATCAAATAATCAAAACTAAAATTTGTGTTTATTCTACTGGCTCATGACGAGTGGCTCTGATACCATTTGTTGGGTTTGCTTTAAAGTCAAAGGAATAACAATTCTAACAGATCAAATAGCAAACCAGAAAACAACTAAAGAACTCGCAGAACCAGCAGTGGAACAAACCGTTCCAAAACACCGAAACTAAATTCTTGAGCGGAAGCATACCTGAATCCATTGCTATGGCCAGGATCTTGATGTAGAGCACGTCTTGCTTGATTGTTGAGATCCTTGATGTCGTGAGAAAGCCACCAAGGTGGGGAGAAGGTCTTCCAAGAGTTCAAGACTTGCCCTTTAATGCCTTTAGCCTAAACAAAAGCACTATCTCTCTCTAATTGATGGAAGTATTAGGGAGAGAGGCAGAATTGCTGCTATCAACACATGTATGTAGCAGAATTCGTGGATGTCTTGTCCCTTGGAGACCAATCCCATATATATAAGCCAAGGTAACTTGGCATGCACTCATCTTCTATATTCATCCATCACAAATATAGAACATGACTTTCCTAAATTAACCACCTATTAAAGGCAACACATCTTTTGTACAAAACCATACTTTTCTAATACAGTCACGTTTAGCATATTACCATACTTAACAATATTCATAATTAGCAGAATTACTAAGCCAGAATTAGCCCACCTTCTAGATTATTTCTAAATCTGCGCATGATCTAGAAATAATCCAACATGCGGTACCTATAATATCTTGAACCTGCCTTCAAACCCATAAAAGTTATGCCTGATAGCAAGGTTATAATACCAAATCCTATGGTCCATCCATAGTTATCTTGAATCCATACAATAACAGTACTCGAAAACAAATTTCCTATTTTTATTAAGAGATAATACCAACTAAAAAATGATGTCTTTGCTTTTCCGTCAGTGGTGTCAAATTGATCTGCACCTAAGGCTGAAAGACATGGTTGTGTGGGACCGGATCCTAAAGCAATCATGTAAAGGCCAAGGAAGTTGAAGAAAGGAGAGTGCTTCAAGCTGGAGAGCAATGTTGATACAGTCAAGGTCACCATCCCCTTTTGCCAAAGGAAGAAAAAAACGAAAAATAAATTATAACAAACAATCAACGACCTGTTGGTTTTGAATAGGAATCCTAGTTCTAATCACAATATTATGGAGGTAATATTGCTTGTTAGAATTAATTTATTTCAGGTGAATAATTTTGCTAGTGAGGTACTCTGGAGTCTGGTACAATGCATAGTTTGCTTCTTAATTTAATTCATTATTTATTTTTGAGTTAATACTTCAGTAAGTATTCCAAAAATATTGACTAACTTTCAGAGTTTGGCCTTCATTTATTTTTCAATTACATCATCGCTTTAAAAGTCAACAATTTATCCTTTTGTCCCTGTATCATGCCTCTTGATTCTCATTATACGCTGATTCAATACAATTAACCAAACTCTATGCAAGCAAAACAATAGCCGATTACTTACAGTGAAATTAATGATACAGAAACCCATAATAGTTATATAATTTCCCCAATAAGAATCCGAGATATAAGCTCCGATAAGTGGGGCAAGAAAGTATGTGCCCGACCATGTTGAGGCATGTGTTGCTGCCGTAATATTATCTTCAAGTAGTTCTGTTTTCAGATACACCACTAGGTTCGTTGCGACGCCAAAGAAGGCAATGCACTGGCATAGCTCGGCAACTGTTATTATTGTCAAACATTAGACAACTATATCTCATAAAATCTTAATTTATTTAGTTCTCGTTTTTATCTGACTATGTGGCTATGTGCTACTGCACAAAGTTGGCCCCAGTTTGTAAACTTGATATGTGAATTAATATTGCTAGCGATGAGCCGATAAGCCATGGACAGACTTGCTTACTATATATTGAACTGGAATAGCTTAAATTCTAGAACTAAATCATAAGTTGAATTTGACTGGAGGTAATCATGTCATATGTAAAAGACTAAAAGGGAATCCCAGTGCAAGTGTGCAACCTAAAACTTAAAAAGGAACTTTTCATTTCTTTGGAGCTAAGATCTGACAGACGCCATTTAAGGCTTTTCAGCTGAAACATCGAGCTAAACTAATTTCAAGACTTAAGTATATTTATAATCTTAACTATTAACTATGTAGCCGCTGTCTAGTCTATCCAAACAAAAAGTATATTTATAATCTTGTACCACAAGCTAATTCCAGGTCAAATGAGACCAAAAATACCACTGGGAAAGAAATTAATTTTCTACTTACACAGAATAAAAGAGGAAGCTCTCCAGCCTCCACTTTGTTGCTTCAAAATAGAGGTGGTGGGACCAATATCCTACAGCACGGTAGCAAATTATTTTTAAATTTGTAAAAAAGGAAGAAAGAAAAAATTCCGGGTAAATCAATATATAAAAGTCGATCATCCTCTGTAAGTGTTGACAGACCTTTTGTTTTTTTGCTTTGTTTGTTTGAAATCTCTTAATAGAAACAAATTAATGATAAATTTTAAACCAACAACAAATCAAACTAAAAGCTAGAGTACGTCCATTTATCAAATCACAAGAATACTAAGTAGTTGCTACGTACAGTTGCTGGCAAAATATTTAGGGAAAAGAAAATAGTTGTTTGTTCATGGAATTGATACAAATTCAACAGTTCTTCCAATTATTGAAATTACAAGTATACTAACCATTTGTGGGTGGTTTCCATGCCAGCGATAAAAATTTGTGTATTCTACATGGCCAGTTCTATACAGTATATTACCAATGTAGAAAAAAGTAATTAACGGGGACCAAATGCTGTAAGGTTTCAGTACCTTATTATGTGTTTCTTGTAGTACTAGTAGACTAATTCTTGCTTCCTCCGCTGAATCCATCTCTTCTACTCCTCCAATACAATGCTCCAAATCAAACAATGATGCCTGTATAGGGTGCAAACTGTTTGAAGGGGTACCTGATGGGCAAGGCAAATATAATATACATGAAGTTGCCCATTTGACCTAGCTAATTAATCCATACATTATTATTATATATAATTATAATATCCAGTGTTCATAGATATTCGAAATGCGGCTGTCCTCTGGCAGTTCTGTGTGGCCGATCGTGTGCCGATCAAGAAACTAAACAAATACATAATATACGTACGCTCCAATTAATGTCCCGAACTCCTGATAGTGTTGAGGAATCCTTATCCCGTGCCGCGCACCATCCGAGCCGTTCGATTTGATCCGAGCGGTTCATTTTTTTCAGGCCTATTAGATTCACGGGGCTCCCTTATCCATCAGATTTCGATCAGACGGTCCACAGAGGTGCGCGGCACATGTGCCGCGCGGCACAGGATTTGGTTTCAGTGTTGAGTACGCAGTATGCATTTCTGGCGTTATGCGGCGATTTTGCATAGCTGATCATATTCCGGATCAAAAACTGAAGATAACCTAACAACACTGCACCCTCGGATCCGCAGAATCTATTGACAGAATTACATTTTTTATGTATCTCAGCAGAGGTGGAGAAAAGAAGCGTAGGGCCCTTCTGAGCAGAATCTCTATTGACAGAATTATTTTTTCATTCCCTCATATCTCTCGGCAGCAAATTATATATATATTTTTCCACATGAGGTCATTCCCTTTAGTTTAAGTCCATATTGTTATAAGAAACACTTATTATTTTCTTCTTTGCTAGACTCTTTTATGAAAAAAAATTTTTGGCATCAAAACAAGATGTTCAAAGAAGCGTATCATTCGATCACCAATTTCTTTTTGTCCGATTAATTTGGTAAAGAATGAACAATTTGAAGAATCAGATTAATTTTAGAGTATGAAAGATTAATTTTCTCTGATTATTCTCTATAATTAGATTATCTTCTAGTCTGGTTTATTTATATATAATCAAATTTTAGTCAGAGTATTAATATATTTAAATTTATCCAGAATATGCATGGATAATGTATTATTAAATAATATTATAAAATTCTTCAATATTCAATGGATTTCTATATAAAAAATTTTAGAATTTACAATGTTTATCACATCAAACGGCTTTCTATAAATAAAAAGTTATAAATAAAAAATGTAATTTTTTTTTTGAGGGTCAGCAAATTCTGACAACTTTTTCATTAATAAAAAAAACAAGATTTTACAAAAGCATAACAACCAAAGCTCAAAAGAATACCAGTATCAAAAACTTGTATAGCATTTTCTATATTTTTAACTCAGCATGATTTCACAAAAATACAACAATAATTAAAAAAAAAAAACATGAAAAGAAGAAAAGACGTACATCGATGCTACAATAATTCAAGTTGGACAACGGCATACAATGTGATCATATTCCTATGTCTATGGCAGTAAATTCTGACAATTTTTTCATTAATAAAAAAACAAGAGTTTACAAAAGCATAACAACCAAAGCTCAAAAGAATACCAGTATCAAAAACTGGTATAGCATTTTCTATATTTTTTAACTCAGCATGATTTCGCAAAAATACAACAATAATTTAAAAAAAAAAACATGAAAAGAAGAAAAGACGTACATCAATATTAATGCTACAATAATTCAAGTTGGACAACGGCATACAATGTGATCATATTCCTATGTCTATGGCAGTTTACTATTTTTAAATTGATTGACTTTTGGCAATCAAAGTATCTGAATTGCTTGAATTTAAAAATTTGGGATAGAAAATAGCCGCATTAGACACAACATCAATTATCATATAGTTCTATTGAATTATAAAATAGCAATTTCTACAGAATTACTCAAATTCAAGTGTTTTATATCATACCAATAATTTGTTACTTAAAACTAAGAATGAGTTTAACTAAATTTTACAATATATACAGAATAGTGACTAAAATTATTTATTAGGTGCTTACTGAGAGTAAATTTAAGTTTAGTTGTGCCTAGTTAATTAACTCGTTCTCAAATCTTAATTGCTCATATCGACCGATACAAGATTATCCTTCCATAATCTGTAGCCCTTAGAGAAAATTTAAATTAAGTTATGGATAGCTTAGTAAATCGTTCTCAATTGCTCATGTTGATCACACAATGTTCTCCTTTCATATTCTATAGGCACAAAAGATATACAACCACTAATGTCAAGTTTAAATTTAGTTATGCCTAGCCTAGTGATACACATGACAAGATTCTCTTTCCGTAATTTATTTTTTGTTAATGATTAATTTATAGTTACAACTTACAAAGACGTGCAACCACAAGTACTTTGGACTTTCGAGCGTGGTATAGGTTCTTTCTGGCACAGTACATGATACCTTCTGTGAAACAATTCACCGGCGTACAGGTCTTCGTCATTCAAAAGCAGTGCAAAAAGGTGGGATCTGCGTCATTTATTAATAAATTTAGATAATACAAAATTTGAACAATTATATCACAAAACCGAAATTTCAACGATAGTATTGCACTTTTTCCAAAATTTTATTAGTAGTAGTAGATTTGTCTTTCATCTTTTTTTGTTTTCCTCTTAAATCATGATAATGCTATATATAATGATCCGTTGCAGTTTTGTGCCAAAGCAATGCTATAATCGTAGAAAAATAATACAAGGAGTGTAACAATAAAATTTACTTATCTATGCTACTTATAAATGTACGGATGGAAAAAGTGTTACACTCTAGGTGTTTATGCCGTTGGATCGATTTGATCTATATATGGTTGGATGTGAATCGCTAGACGAAGCAACTATTATTTGATTTTCCATCTAATATTGAAACAAATTGAATAACACATCTATTTATATCGCTGATAAATTGAGCAACATATTTTTATTGTCTAACATTATTTTGTTTCTTTTATTTGTCCATATATGAGGACATCTCATGCTAGTTGTTAGAAAAGAACTTACCATTTTGCTACAGTATCCAAATCATTCAAAAAAACTGAAAAGTAATATCAAGTTTCTCGAAATATAAAAGAAAAGAGAAAAACAGTATATACACGCCAGTTTTATTTGAGTTCTCGATCAATATTTATTTTATAAAATTATGTAATTGTGTAACAATCTGATTTTTATAATATTATTCTTCAATATTATCCTATTCTTTATATTTCAAAAGATCTTCTACGGTGGGGAGAGAATTTTTAGATAAAATTGTCTACATATTTATGGAATTGGTGACATTTTTAAATAATCTGGTGACAGTTGAACATATTCTTGAACTTTAAAATACTAGCAAATACGTGCAAATGTGTAGGCAAAGTTTTTTTTAACAAACTTCATCAAAGTAGAATTTATGGCAATAATTTTGCAAAGCATCTAATGAAAATATTTTGCAAACCATTTAATTTTGCAAAGCAGATTGCATTTTTTTATTTATCTATTTTTCGATTTTGTCTTCTTTGTACTTTTTTGATTGACTAAAAAAGGAATAATTTTTAATGGCATGAAAAAAAAAATTGTATTAGTGTTCTTTTCATTCTAACATCCAGTGCTTTTTTTTTTATTCCAAGCAAAGAGCTTAACCTTTTCATTTTGAGATCAAATCTACACCCTTGATCAAATTAGATTATAATAATCAATGAACTGTATTATTTGTTACTAAAAATTGGATATATATTTGGACTTAATATTATATGAAGCTTTGGATTGGTGTTTTTATAAATAATAGTAGGGATAATTGCAATTGTTGAATGTTTAATACGTGGACTTTTTCGTAATAATAATAAATTGGAAAAATCTGCCATATACCCCTCAAATATTCTTCAATCAGCCATATACCCTCATATATTTTAATGTTATTTTTTATTCTCTAGTCATCGTAAAAAAATTGATATTTAATTATCCTTTTATTAATTTAAATGAAATATTAATTCTTAAAATTCAATTTTTTAAAATTCAAGATAAAAAATGCCCATGTCCTTTTACAGAGATCTGCATATTATATCAGCAAAACCTTAGACGCAATCAATTTCGAAAGATTAAATGAAGCTATACCTGATCGTGAGGAGATGTGTGCCTAAATGGTAAAACAAATGATCCAATTAGAGAAGCATATTGATTCGTTGGAAAAATTAGGGGAATAGAGATAAATTCACAAAACAAAAGCATTACTCAAACTCATAAACAACGAACAAGTGAATTGCATTGGAAAAAAAAAAAAAGATGATCAGGCCAATAAAGTGCTACGTGGCTCAAGTCTATTTATTGGTCTTGATTTGTTTCCACATTGTATCTTTCCATTATTCCATATCGCTTATTTGTCAAAGTTTAACTAAAAAAGAATGAATCGAGGGCCTCAGCTCCGAAGGAGAAATCAGAGAGAGAGGCATTGTTGAATTGGCAAAATTTGCCAGAATGGGCTTCAAAATTTTCTTTTAGAAAAAAATCATGCCAACCTGGGCCAAAAGTATATTTATCCTGGTATAAACCTTAGTAAGCTAAAAGATAGGAACAAATGAAACTATGGCGCCAATATATCATAGTAGGTGATGCCGTGATGGCAATGTTTTGAAGACCAGACCGGACACTGAACCAACAAAGTCATCGGTTCAATGGTTCAAGAACTGGATGGGTCGTATTTGTTATTGTATTTAAATAAGTCAATGCTTATCAAATCACAAAAAGATGAGATTTCTCAGCCCGGTGGCTAAGTTAATGTCGGTTATGCCCTATACATTGGGTTTGAACCCTTTTGGTGTGTGTTTTTTGTCAAAATGTTCTTCAAGTCTCCAACAAATATAATATTCAATTATTAGAAAATTTGAACTGGACGGTCCGGTTCACCGGTTTATCTTAAAATTGGACCAACCAGGCCAGCCGGATTTCATTGGTTCGAAAATCAGCATTTCTTTAGGCCAGTTTGGACCGGCAGCTGGTCCGGTCCGGTTTTCAAAACATTGGGCGATGGTCCTCAGTGATCACTGATCACCCAGGACAGGACATAGGTTTGAGACCCACTAGCTAGTAGGTAATTTCAACACTGGGTATTAAAAAATAATTGATTAGACCCCTTCATTAAAAAAAAAAAAAAATGAACAGTACAAACAGATATTACAAAAGCTACAAAAAAAATATAACAGAGCTAAACTAAACACTTTTCCATTCATGTTTCAAATACCAATACATATATAATTTGTTGGCAAATATTTTTAAGTTCGAATTGTCAATGAGGATTTTGTGATTTTTAGGATCTTCAAGATTGGCAATAGAAAGATTATTATTATTATTATATTGACATACTAGTAGAGAGATTATTGATGCTGGCGTATGCTACCTTTTCATCCTGTTGAATAGAGAACTTGTATTGCATCTTTAACAAGCTGGGAAGTTCTGGATCGATTACAACCGAAAGCAAATTTTAGAGGAATAGAAAGGTGGCCCAAGGTTCTACTGGGAAGTGGGAAAAATCTTATATATAAGCTATAGATTGATCTTAGTGGAAAAGGAAAGTACAATATTGGCATGTCACCAAGTGCAATTGTGCAAAGGTACATGGGATAAAAGATTACTTAATTGAAACAAATTCTGAGTTTCCCACCAAATAAAGTTTTCAACATAATATTACGGACCAATCAGAAATCAATCGAGATGTCCAGGAAGGAAAGATTTACAAATTGAAGTATCGGTTTCTCTCCTAGCTAGGATGGTTTAGCTGTAGTCAAATATCAAATGGAAATTCTCATTGGATTAAACTAAAAAGTATTTATTAAAAAAAAAAAACAATCATAGGAGTATATGATGCTTTTATTATATCCCAATTTGTTATTTTTTTGTGAAAAAAACATATATAATGTTACTCAGCGTTTTTCCTTACATATTCTTATATTATTTAGCCTGATACAGAAGAATTTATAAAATAATGGTTGGGTTCCTGGTCGATGAGGTCATAATGGAGCGGGGCCACTTTCAATCGGAGACTTTTGCTACTTTTGCGATTTGCTAGAATAGTGGTGATTTGGCGTTTTTCTTTTGGAACCAAGAAGGAACAACTTTTTTTTTTTTCTTTTTTAATGAAAGAAGGAACAACTTATTCACCTACAAGCAAGGATCATATTAACAATCTTGAATAAATCTGCATTAGTATAAATCAAGTCATCCAAAAATTGCGCAAAGACTTCTCCATTTAGCTATATTACGGACTCAGATGATGTGAAGTCTTGTCCCTACCAGCCAGATTTATCATTGAACTTGTTGAGCACAGTGGCGAGTCCAGACTTTTTTTAAGCATGGGCACAATAAAATATTATTAAATTAAATATAAAATAAAAAATAATATTTTAATAAAATATTAATTTTTAAATCTAAATTTAAAATAATTTATATTGTTTTTATAACAAATAATATTCGTAATAATTTTTTTTGTCATCAAATTAACTATTTTGATTGCAAGGTTATATTCAATTTTGCCAACACATAATAACTATATCTATATTGTTTTTCCATTAAACTTTTGCTATATTGAGGGGAAAAAACAATGTTTTGTGGGGCCACAAATAACCTATCCTATGCACGTGACCAGCAAAAATGAAAGAAAAACCTAGGTCACCGGTCAACCCTTTACTCTTGTCTCTTTTTTGTTTAATTTGTTTTCCATGTCTTACTGTCTTTGTTATATGAAAGGCCAAGCTGGATTGTTGGACTAGTCAAACGCAAAAAGAAAAATGCAAAGTGGGCTAAGCATGGGCTTTTAATGTCCAAGGATGGGCACCGTGTAAATTTAAGACTGGGCACTTGTAAAACCGAAAAAATTATAAATAACTTTAATTAATTACGAAATTATAAAATAATCCATTTTTAATATATTTTTTAACAATGACTTCGCAGTTTCGGAATCTGAGATTCCGAAACTAATTCTGCTTAGTTTCGGAATCTCAGATTCCGAAACTAGACCTGCCGACATTTTTGCGGGAAAATAGCTAGTTTCGGAATCTCAAATTCCGAAACTAGCTAGTTTCGGATTTTAGGATTCCGAAACTAGCTAGTTTCCCGCTCATACTGATTATTTAATCAATTATTTAAATTGTTAATCAATTATTTCACTATTTAAGCACTATTTAATCAATTATTTGCCCGTTATATATAACCCCACCCTCATCCCTTTCATTTCACTCCTCTCTCGCCTCTCGCGTCTCTGAAGAGCATCAGTAAGTTTTTATTTTGTTTTATATTTTAATTTAATTATTTATTTTATTTAGATAAAATATGTTAATATTATAAAAAATAGATAAAATATTTGAAAATTTTGAAAAAATCTGAAAAAATTTTATTATTTGTTATGTATAATAATAATATAATTTTTGAATTTTTAATGTGATATAATAATAGAAAATTGCATTAAAAATTAGGTTAATATTAGAAAAAATACAAAAAATAATGTTAAAATATTGGAAAATTTTGAAAAACTCAGAAAAAATTTCTTTATATATTATGTATATTAATAATATAATTTTTAATTTTTTTACATGATATAATAATAGAAAATTGCATAATAAATTAGGTCAATATTAGAAAAAATAGAAAAAATAGAAAAAATAGTGCAAAAATTAGAAAAAATTCTATTTGTTATGTATAATAATAATAATAATAATATAATTTAGAAATATTGTAAAAATATTGTAGAAATATTGGAAACATGTTAAAAGATATTATAAATAATATGTAAAAAAATATTGTAAAATTATTTTGACAGATTATAATAATTTAGAAATATTTTAAAAATTGGAAAAATTAATACTAAAATTTGATAATTCGTTTAGGTTGATATTATTTTTTTAAAATGTACAGAAAATATCTTACAAGAAGAGCAATTGAATTGAACTTTAAGAGATATGGAGAAGGGAAAAGTGAAGGTTGATGCAAAAGTTGACAATACTCCAACACTAAAAAACGAGGAGCAGTTGAATTCAATTTTGAGTGACTATGAAGATGGTGTAATTACAAAAAAACCAAGAAAACTAATGCATGTACGAGATTACAGGGCACTTTTCAAGCTTCCTGCCAAAAAGATGAAAGACGGTCTCGAAAGAAGAACCGAGTGTTAACACTCCGAAAGAAGAACCGAGTGTTAACACTCCTGAAGATGATTGAATGCCTTAACGTCATCTTTATTTGTGGACAAACTATTGTGTTGTTTAATTATGCATCTTGTTAACATATGTGATCTTTATATGTATTTTGTTAACTGTTTGTTTAATTTTAATCTGGCTGACATTTTGTGTGGTTTAGTTGGTTGTTTAATCTTTACATGAGGTTATTTTTTTTAAATTTTTTGTAAGCATAAAACTAAAGAGATATATAAAATATGAAATATAAAACTCACAATACGAGATATATAAAAAAACACCAAGTACGAGATGAAAATATCATAACAATGTCATAGAAAACGAGATACAAAAATCCTAATTCCGTCCATCACGACGGTAATTCCCCGTTGCCGGGGAATAATCAATATATGCGCCTGGTGGCTGTCGGCGCTGTCGGCCGCGAGCAAGTCCTGGAGTGGGACGAGGCGCAGGAACTGGAGTGGGAACTGGAGTGGGAAATCGAGGAGGTCTACTAGATGATGCCCCAGGATGACCTGACTGTGGACTGTATCCAGGAAATGGAGTCTGATACTGAGGCTGCGACTGAGAGAAAGTCGACAACGGATCATCATCTAAGGGAATACCGTATGTCTGGTAATAAGCATCAGCCTGAGTCTGGTACTGACTCTGCTGAGGCTGCTGCATATAAACCCCTCCATACTGACTTTGCTGCATATGACCCCCTCCAAACTGCGTCTGAGTCTGGTACGGAGGATAAGGAGTATGCTGGGTGGGGTAGTCTGGGTGTGGCTGAGAATAAGGTGGAGGTGGAGGTGGAGGTGGAGGCTGTGGCTCATCAGTCTCAGGCTCAGCAGTCTCAGGATCAGCTGTCTCAGGCTCAGCAGTCTCAGGCACAGATGGTCGGGAATGAGAGCGTCTGCTCTGAGTGATCGGCTGGCTAGGGCGCGGAACATCAAAAAATGAATCGAAATCATGCAAACTGAAATCACCCTGTTACACATAATACCAGTACTAATGTTATAAAAATAATTTTGAAAAAGAAGAACATAAGAAGAATAACACAATAATATTAGATTAAGTTTGTGATATACCTGCATGAACCGATGCTCGTCCCAACCGGGCTCCGGAAGCTCCTCCTCGTCAGACGACGTATCAGGTATGGATACGATGTCCGTCGGAAGACCCTTCGACTCCAATACATGAGGTATCCGATGAGGCTCGCCGACAAGATCCAATGTCGTGCTGCAACTAGTAAGCAGCGTCTTCCCAGCACGTCTGAATCCCTTCTTCACCGCCCATGCACATGCTCGAAGCACGTCTCTCAAAGTATGCTTAACCTGTTTAACCAATGTTAGCCATCAAATTATATTTGAAATCGGTTATTGTGAATGGTTATTGCATCAAAATGAACTCACCAAAGCCACGTGTGCAGGACTGTCGCGAAGGTACGACATATCGGCAACCGGAGCTGTCTCTGTCTCCTCCGGAATATGTACGACATACGCACCCCCATGTACCCTCAGCCAGCGTAGATACGTGGCCTCAATAGCATCGATCCACGGCCGCTCCTTCCTGACCCTAGCCTGTGCCATGTCACCCCACATGTCTACCTCCGTCTGGAAAACGCCACGCCAGTCTCTGTTTCGGTAGGTGGTGAACATGTATCCCATCAGCTGCGACGTCCTCTGCCAAGCCTGTTTTATTTTGAAATTATATTAAGTACATATATTAAGTAATAATAAGTAAATATATTAGTGAAAAATATATTTTATTGTACCTCAGGTCGAGGTGGCGGCACTGTCTGATACAGCATGAACTGGTGCATGACACGATCGGCGTAGTGCCACATCACCATCCAGTAATGAATGCACGGGATACGGACAACAAAAAAGCTCGGATCAACCTGAGCATAAAATGTATGAATTTAAAAAAATAAAAAATTATATTATTATATTATTATTATATTATTATTTCAAAAGAATATTAACCTAATTTTTTAATAAATTTTCTATTATTATAACATGTAAAAGAATAATATATTCATTGCAAACCTGAGCATAACGAGGCATGAGGCTCCTCATATGGTCATAAGGCCTCCAATGGACGTGCTCGGGTCTGATCTTCATGAGAATGTCCCGAGCATAATCCATTCCGGATGAGTAACCAGGGCCTTGATACTTCTTAGATCTGTGACGTGTAGTCCATCTCCTGCAAATATTTGAACATGTTTGTTTAGTTATCTTATTTTTAAATGCAAATATTTGAACATATTTGAACATCTACTGCAAATATTCAAAAGTGTTTAAAAATTTAATCTCAAATGCAATAAACATACCTCCCGTAAGGTGCACAGGTATCAATAGATGGTAGACCCCAGTCGCTAAAATCATGCGTGATCGTCGGCCGACACAAACTCAATCGCGCATACGACCAGAACTGCAGAAGTAACCACTGAGCCCCGATGTTTGTACTGTTATTTATTGCTGCAGTGTCCAAACCTCTATATAAAGCAGCAAAAGTGTGGCCGCACCCCAATTGTACACTCCCTGAGAGGGAGCAGTACGAAGATCCTACAAATATTTACAAATTTCATTTATGTCAGGCAGTCAATTATGGCAAAACAAATGTACATATTATAATAATTAACAGAACTCATAAAGATTTTAAAAAAATCTACTAACCCGCAAAAGATCGAGATAAAAAGCCGGAACAGAGTCCCCCGTGGCATCCGGAAATAACGTGCAACCAATAACCTCTAGCACGAATGCCCGTGTGTATCTATCAATCTGATCCTCATCGTCGAGGACAACATCCTTCCAAATCTTTCGCAGCTTCGTAAATTTAACGCAATGTTTTTTCCTGCATTTCGACTTTATTGTTAGAACAAAACATTAAGTTTATTATAAAGTACACAATAAGTTTTATAATTTTCTTACTTTCTATTTTTTTCTCGGAAGCACTTTTCCACTTCCTCCTGCGGTGTGTCCCGCGGCAACGCATATGTCGAAAGAAGCTCGATATAATCGAAATGACAATGACCCGTCACGACTCGGCCACTCGTGACGGGTAAACCATATAAGGAAGCCACGTCCTGCATGATAGTTGAAATACTATTAGTATACATATAAATCATAACACAAGTAAGATGAAATTTACTTATAAAATGTCACGTACCTCTAGACTGACGGTCATCTCGCCGACATGAGGAAAGTGAAACGTGTGGGTCTCCGGCCTCCAGAACAAGGCCAAACCCTGCACAAGCGTATGATCCACAGGCATATGACCAAGCTGAACGACGTGGATCAACCCAAGTGTCGTCAGATGCTGGTCCACCTGAGGAGTCCTAGCCATCATCGGCTTGTGCACCAGTGGATGCCATTTCTTTATTTATCAGAAAAAAAAATTAGAGACTATATTGATTTGATGTTGATTTTCAAATAGTAATGAAAAAAACAAAATAACATACATCAGGGCCACGAAGCTGGTCTGGTTGCAAATGCAACAGACGATCAGCACCAGGAGGAGGAGGAGGAGGAGGAGGGGAAGAAGAAGGGTCCGCTGAGGTAGAAGCGCCGGCATCAGCAACACCAGAGGAAACGACGTCCGTAGGCTCAGGCACGGCTGAAGTAGAGGCCTGAGGATCGGTACGTAGCCTCGTAGATCTACGTGAACCTGGAGACGTTCTTCTTCTCGGAGGCATTTTCACTACTTAATTAAAAAATTAAATGTCATAAATCTAAAAAAATTTCGGCAGCATCTCCCCTGTACCGGGAAGGTTTCCAAAAATTTCTTTACCCAAATCCCCCCTAAATAAACCCATTTCAAATCAAGCAATCATATCATATCACATCATATCACAATCGATAATCATATTCAATATTCAAAATCATAAACTATCATATCATATCAAAAACTATCATATCATATCAATATTCTAAAACTATCATAAAATCATAAACTATCATATCATATCACATTCAATATTCAAAATCGTAAACTATTCTAAATTACGTACATTATGCAAAATAAATAAATTAATGAATAAAAAATACTCACCTCGATCGACAAATGCTCCTGAAATAGGAAATTCGAATCTTGAATCTTGTTTGAAATTTTCTGCACATTGAAAACCAAAATATAAGATGATTTTTTAATATATATCAAAATATATATTATTAATATATAACAAAATATCAAAATATATATTATAATTTACATAACAAAAAATATACTTTAATATGATTTTTTAATATTTTTTTATATTTTTGGAATATTTTTCCTATTTTTTCTGTTATTAACCTAATTATTTAAATAATTTTTTATTATTATAAGATGTAAAAAATATAAAATTTGCTAAAATATTTTTTTTTCCTAAATAATAGAATTTAATCTGATTTTTAAATTTTTTTTGGATATTTTTTAAATATTTTTTCTATTTTTTCTATTATTAACCTAATTTTTTTAATAATTTTTCTATTATTACAACATGTAAAAAAAAAAATTTTGCTAAAATATATTTATCCTAAATAATAGAATTTAATCTGATTTTTTTATAATTTTTTTGAATAATTTTCCTATTTTTTCTATTATTAAACTAATATAACTAAATAAAATAAATAAATTAATTAATTAAAAAAAAAAAAAAAAACATACCTGAGAGGAGAGAGGCGCTCTCGGAGGATGAAAGGGACAGAGAGAGAAAGGGAGAGGGGTCTCCGTATATATAATAAGCGACAAGCTAGTTTCGGAATCTGCGTTTCCGAAACTGGCTAGTTTCGGAATCTGAGATTCCGAAACTAAGCAGAATTAGTTTCGGAATCTCAGATTCCGAAACTACGAAGTCATTGTTAAAAAATATATTAAAAATGGATTATTTTATAATTTCGTAATTAATTAAAGTTATTTATAATTTTTTCGGCTTGTAAAACTATCTATATCGGGTCTTGATTTTTTAAAAATTAAGTGTAGGCAAGTGCCTACTCTTGCCCAGGTGTGGCCTCGCCACTGGTTGAGCATTTGAAGAAAAATGATGATGCAGGACACACTTCAAAATATTATTACATATATGGGTCTCAGTTTCAGAAAAATAAGAGTGGACACTGCCCAGGCTCGCCCCTCATTGGGCTCGCCCCTAGCCCGGCCCGGCCCCTATTAATATACATGCCTTTGTTACCAACAAGGGCAGCATTAGCAGCAAATATATCACAAAACAAACACTAAAAATAATCTTCTCTGCTTATATATATTAACCAATCATTTCCAAGCTTTATCAAATATTCTCACAAGTTGGTAAGTAACATCCTTACTAGAAACAAAAAAAAAAAAAAAAAGGAAATGGCAGTCGGCAGACTTGAAAAATGCTTGATTAGCACCAACAGGCATCAATACCCATCCGCACAATAAAATTTAAAAATTACACCAAAAATACATCAAATTCAAATATTCCATCACCAGTACGGGGATCAACACTGTACGTTTGATCTAAGACCCATCCGGTTGCCCCTCTAAACACACCACTCCCGCCAACTATGGGAAACTCTCTGACCTTATTTAAAACTGAGTTTCTGCCTATCACGGAGAGTGTGCTTCCATTAAGTCTCCCCTCCAAAAACAGAAAATTGACCACCATCATTAGCGTCAAATCCTCTTTCGATACATGTGTGTAGTAGCCCTGTGCTCTTCCTACTAGAGTAGAGTTGAGGTCTGGCTCTTTGGTTAAGGGATCGTCAAAGATGACAACGTCACCGAAGGAGAGGGAGGTTGCGTTGGGGTTGAGGCCTGCAACTCGTATAGCTGAAGGATTCGATCCACTTAGTGTGTCGTGGAGGTAGAAGTGGAGGTGCGTTGTGGTGGTGTTGTCTTGATCATTTAGTGTGCTTGCAAGGGTGGCAGGGTAGCACGAGAAGAGAGTTGCCATGAAAAGAAGTGAGATAAGAGGCTGGTTGAGGACGAAGGTCGCCATTTAAAAAGTACTATAGAATGGAGATCTTGCAACTCACTCCCCTAAAATAAATATATATAGAAACGGAAGCAAGTCCTGGTTGTCAACCATACATATAATATAGTAAACTATTCATAAAATAGAATTATTCATAAAATATTTCGGAAGTAACAAAGCCCTTCTTTGCGCCTGCTAATTTCTTAACAATGGATGCACAAGTTCTAATGTTTGTCAATCATACACTACATTTGCCCAGGTCAAAATTTCACTTAAGATCAATACTTACCTACAATGCGGGCATAATTGTGTATCATTTAATGTGTCTAGTTTTAAGTTTCTATAATGTAACTAAAACATAATATCTGTTTATGCTGGAACGCTTATAGTTGGTCAAAATAAGAAGGGTCGGAACATTTCTCATAGAAAGTTACACGTAATGGCAATTAATTTTTCCTTTAATACTTTGGTTAGTTGGGGGATAAATGCAAGAGTTCTCCAATTGAGTTGTGAATTATTTTACAACGAGTCAAGGTTCAGTGCTGAACACGTGTGAAGATGGCGCATACTTCTAATGCTCACCATATTGTTTTTCTTTGTTCTCAAGCATTAAGAATCATTTATTTATTAGGGGCAGTTGACAGGTTCTCATCCAACAGAAACAATTAAAAAAATAATATTGGTTTCCTGCATAAAACAATATAAAATCAGCTATAGTATGGATTGTTTTCCACATAGTAATGAAGAGTAGTTTGTTAGTCATAACAAGTAAATAGTAAATACAACCATATATATGTCCAAATGACGAAGACTCCTCACCTATCATGACATTGAGAAGTGTACTTACAATTAACAAAACAGGCTTAGTAAAGGTCCCCCATATGAAAGGAGATTTTATCAAGTAAAACTACCTCTGTAAATGCTAGCTATCACATAGAAAAATATTGTCCAAAAATATATATTGCAACTTTTCAACACATTAGCCAGTGTGTACAAATTCAAAAGGAAAGAAAATAAATTCTATATGATAGTCAATAAAGAGAACATGTTTCTTCACTTATTTTAACATTACCACAGAGTCACAGACCACTAAAATTTTTTCTCAGCTTTAAAATAAGTACAAACAAATTTCAAGGAAAAAAAAAAAGAACTTTTTACCAAAAGAGCGCTATTTTCAGTATGGAAGAGGAGAGCTGAGCCCTTCTTGTATTGCCATGGGGTGTGGAGGTTGGTGCCTCTTGGATGTAGATACAAATTTCTTCTTTAGCGAGGGACTGTTCATAAGTTTCCTTACAGTCATCCGGGCATACACTGTGCGGTATAGAGGTGAGGCACTCTCTTTCAATTTCAAAACAAGGAAAAACATAATCCGGTAAGCAAGTAGTATGACGAACATAATCCCAAGGTCTACCCATTTCGAGTGGTCGAGTTTCAGCCCAAAAAGATTTGTGATGATGTACTCTCCAGTAAGCTTCTTGTCCCCTGGCCATAAAGGGTCGAACTCAAGCCCGATTAGGTCATTCTTATAACCTCCCTATAAACAAAGAAATAGATGTTGAATTTTAGTTTGAATATATATAATGAGTTCAGATTGAATATTAATAGGGGCGGAGCTAGAAAATAACATAGAAAGAAAAAGGAGATTTTAGAATGGGACATGATCTTACAAATATTATATTTTTTTTTACTATTTATAAAAAATAATAGCAAAATTGAGCATATTTTCCAAATTATTTAATGTCAAGGGGCATGTGCTGTGGCCACACTCTCCCTCCACCCCTAATTCTCTGCCCTAGAAGAATATGACCAGACAAAATTCAAATTAAAATGAGGGCAAAGCTTTATAGGAAACTTCCTGAAAATCTTAAAAATAAAGAATCAAGAAAAGCGCTAATGTGAAAAAAAAAAAAATTACCAAAAATGGGACTAAACTCACGAAATTAAACACCTAGTGAGATTAAACTCATAGTACATAACTTTACTCACCATAAACATGCACACTTCTAAGCCAAAATAAATATGGTCTAGTATTATTTTTCGTTACGGAGGTGGACTATTTGATCAGGGACAACAGATCAAACTAGAATCTGAGTACAGATTGTAAATTGTCAGTATAATGGTATAAACTAATTTCAAAATTATTTCACAAAGTTCTTCCTCAAGTTACCTGCAACGCCCAAGATCCATAGACAATGTAAGAAAGAGGATAACGCCAGACTGGCTTTGGAAGATCGGGGAGCCGTCGAAAGAACCCAGAGACCATCATCATAATTCCCTGCTCAATCAAATTCCATGTCTTATACCATGAACAGACTATTTTCTGACTTAATTAAGAGCATCTACCACTTCAAGGGATGGATTCAACAGTCTTCAAGTGATATGGTTCTCATTACTATCTGCCCTTTTTTGTGTTGTACAAATGCTTATAATTTCTTACAATAAATTTAAAGGTACCCCAGTAAAGAAAAAGAAAAGGAGAATTTGTGCAGCTTACCAATCTTGTAAAATTTTAGGTCCTCCAATGAAAAACTTTATATTTTTTTCAGCGTTCAACAAATGAAACTAAAATTTATATGTTCCTCCCAATTACCAGGTAGATGGATCATACGCCCTCCCAATTCATATAAACTAATTTCAAATGACAATTTAGATTTTATTTTCAATTTTCAGCAGGCTGCAGATACTCAAATACAACAATCTAATTTTCCCTTGCATCTTTTCAAGTTCATTTGAGGGTTATATGCTCAAATAAGCAGAGTTCTATGGTCAAGGTGCAAAAAGTAATCCTGGAAAACACCAATACGTTCTCTGCCTAAGTTTTGATAGGTATCAACATATGAAAGTTAGCTTAAGATATAATTGTTTTCTTTTATAGTTTACTTACAATGACTCCAGCTCCGCTTATAATCCCCATCAAGAAGTTTGGAACAACTCCAGCAATAATCATCATGAGGCTCTCAATAATTGAAACCCCTGCATATAAACTTAGAGCGAAGTACACATAGCGCTCAAAACCATGGCGGAACTTCACCATTGGGTATACTATTGATGCTGTCACAATCGAAACTGCAAACAGAAACGGGAAAGAGGACAAAAAGTTGGAGAGTATGTAGACAGACACCCCATAATGCCCATTTTGCCTCTCTCGAGTGAAAACCTTCATCTCTTCAATGAAAGAGGGAAACCCGCCTATTGACATGAATGTCATGAAACCAGAGATGAAACCTCCACAAGCCGAGCGTGCCAAAATGGCAGTATAGCTTGTGCCTACATCATGGTAGATGCTCCCGACACATACTGCAACAACTATGTATATTGCAATGCGCAACCAATAATAGCCAAAATCTCTAGACATGTTAACAAATGAACGACTTGTCAGGGTACCCAATTGTTTCCACCAGCTTGCTTGGCTGCCTTTCTCGGACTCAGTAGTTAGCCCTTCCTATAACAAAGCGAAAAATACACTGAAATCAAATTATCAAAACCATCAGGATTACTTCATTTGAGGTTACATATAATTATTGCTTCTGGTTTGTCTTCCCTTTCTTTTGGAGGGGTATTAAGGTTTGTGGAATGGGGAATCAAGATTGAGGTTGTTTAGGTTTCATGTGGTAATTAACTGCATACAGTTCCCATGACTAAGTTCCGAGGATAAAGAGGAACTTGCAATAAGTAAAACTTCAGAAGGTAAGACACCCGAGTTACTCTGCCCTATTTATTTCTCACATCTTACTACCCTGTAGATATTCCAGCAATACAAAATTGGAGTTATTGCAATGTATATCAGTAGTTCAGTACACATTAATAAACCGAATAATTGTAGGTTATAAGGCAACAAATCAATGACCTGAAATCTCATTAAAACTTGTACAAATACTTACGATTTTTGAGATCTCTTCCATAGTTTTCCTAGTCATCACTGCATACTCTGATGTCTTGTATTTCTCTATCAGAATTGCTCTTATGTCAGAGGTTCTTAGCTTGGACATAGGATCCAACTCTGCCTCCTTCAGCAGATAAAACATACGCACACAAATTCAGTTAAAAAAAAACTTCCAACAACAAGTTAAAAGAAAAGTGACTGAATTCATACTCTTCTCAGCTTCATAGATCCTTTGAGTGTGGCAGTAACTAGGTCAAAGTCAGAGTTGATGCATCTAAGGAAATGGTCTGATGGATTTCTTCTGCTTGGGCATGGAAACCCTACCTCAGCAAAGAACTACAAAAATGACATTTAATCTGGTTATATGACAACTATTGTGTTTACTTTTATAAGATAAATATTATATAGTAACATTTTCTGGTACTACCGTACTAAGAGGTATGTTGTCTTTTCAATTTCCTAGTCACAACAAGAAACCATTTCGGTAAGTTCTTTTATTTTTCTTATTGAATTTTATTTTTGTGGAGCATCTAAATAAGTTGATTGAAGTTGCGTGCATAAGCTAGCTAAGTATCTATCAAATATGATATTTTATGAAATTAGAAAAAAAAAAATTAATAAATCTTAAAACTAGCTGTTACCTTAGGGGCTGATTTTGCATCACCGAAGTAAACCACCTCCCCACCAGACAGGAGGCAGAGGTCATCAAAGAGTGCAAAGACTTCACTACTAGGCTGGTGGACAGAGGAAATGACAGTCTTGTTTCCATCAATCGCCATCTGTCTTAGAGCCTGTATAACAAAAAATGCAGATGCGCTGTCCAACCCACTGGTTGGCTCGTCCAGGAAGAGTAATCGGGGTCGTGTCAGAATCTCCAGTGCAATGCTCAGTCTCTTCTGCTCTCCACCACTAATGCCCCTCAAGTGCCAGTTACCTATTATTTTTCAAATTTCAGTTGCATACAACATCACATCAGTCATTGTTCAAGATCTGTAAATTTGTTCAGTTAATACCAGGATGGAGACCAAGCTTACGGTTAAGGTACAATTATCATTTAAGTGCCAGAACAATGTTTTGCATCACATACACTGATTGTATCATACAATATGTCTTCAAATGATATTATATATCTGTAAATAAGTAATCCTCAATTGAAGATTAAAAGTATCACCAATGGTACGGTTGGAGCAATCCTGCAGGCCCATTTCTTCGATTGTATTCTCGACTACATTCCTCACCTCCTCTTTTGACATTGTCGTAGGAAGCCTCAGGAGAGCCGAGTAGGTGATCGTTTCTCTCACTGTAAGAGTACCCAGGAGTACATTTTCCTGTGTTACATAGGCCTGTTTAAGAAAAAAAAACAAGAAAGTTTCAAATTTTTGTTATTTCCAAATCAAAGCTAATGTGTCAGATGCTCATCCTGATAAATATAGTAACAGCGCTAGTTCTGCTCTTTGAGAGGCTGAGTTCTAATTATAAGCTCGATAATAACAGATTTGCTTTCATTCGTTAATCTATGCAATTATACCATTTTGCGCCACTCTGCAAAATTATCGGAGTTCAACAATATGATCCACACTCCACAGTAGCATTGAGGAAAACCTTGATGAGAAAAACAATGTCCTATCAATCCAACTTATGAAGGATATCAGCTGAAAGCATCGGAATTATTGAAGGCCAAATTTACCAACAAGTTAAGAGTCAGAAAGTTGAAATTTTAATTTGCTAGGACTCTCCAAATGTGGACCTTCAACCTTATATTTTCCCATAAACACTTCAATGCTATTAATTTTCTTCCACAAATTTTAATTGATGTACCAATCAAGTGGAGTAATAGTTGGTTGGAAAAAATAAAACCATGCAGGACATTGGGGTTAATAGGGGAGACCATGATATTATTAATAGCCATAACTGGCATTACCTAGATGGTGCCACACTTTTGATGGAAATGCAGCTGTGGTAGTTGGCAATAAATTAACCAGAGTTTCTCGAACTATTTTCTCATGAATTTATTCGAGATAGATAGATTGTACCATATGCATGAAATTACCACTAGCAGGGGCGGAACCAAGCACACTTTGCCAATTTTCTAAAAAAGCCTTATAAACTTAAAAATTCTATATTAATTCTTGTCAAATTTTAAAAAATTCTTATTTGGCACACTCTAAAAGCTCAAAAAAAAAAAAAAATCTATACTCTAATTTTTCGCCCCCCTTTATTTGATGATCCTGGTTCCGCCCTTGTCCACTAGACTACAAAATGTAGTGCTCTATTAGCCATCAGACCATACTTGTCTTTTATAAGAAAAGTAAGAACCGTGGATGGATACCGAAGGAGAAATACAAAATGAAAGAGAGGACCACTTACTACAACACCATAATCAAGCCTTCTCTTCTTGCCATTTAAGAGCACTTTCCCAGTCAACACCACATTCCTTCCCAGCCTACCTGCTCAAAGCAAAAATAGGAGTATAAAATACCCAAAATTATATCAGGTAAGAAAACATAAGTTTGTCATACTGAAGAAAATAAAGCATTGACTAAGGGGCCCTTTAATAAAGATCAAAAATAGGCTTGACCATTATTTAAGTATAACTTCAGATTCCAGAAGTTAGTTGAGTGAGATTGTGGAAAGATCAGATCCTTCTTTTTCTTCTTGTTCCTTTCTACCACTAGGCATTTTGTGATAAAAAGGCAAGCAATGACTGAATTGGCATGAAATTGATTTCATTGAGGCATGTGATGATTGTTTGATACAATAACTGACTCTTGAATAAGATCCAAAAAGAGGAGTCAATTATTCGAAGCTATAGCGAAGATATTTATATATATATATTCATATATAGTCTTTTTATCTCTTTTCTTCTTTATTAAAAAAAATCAAATTTTATTTGGGATGGGGCTATAGCTAACAAACACACACACATGGACGCACATAGTTACTAAATCTCTAAAATAATTACGGAATAAACGAGAAATCAACTGGCATTTGTGTTTAGTTATACAAAATGATATATATCCGTGTACAGTCCTCAAAAAACAAATTTACAAGCAACTTTCAAAATAATGCAGTAGTTGACTAATTAAAATTAAAAAAAGAAAACTCCCATTGAATCTTTATATAACAGGTCTATATAACATGAAAACTTCCTATCCTCACTACATACATCAGTGAGAAACTGAGGAATACGGTGGCCAGAAGCCCAGAACTAGTCAGAATTATTTTCAACCTAGCAGATCAGTTGACCAATACTCACAAGATATAAATAAAAAATTATATATATATACTTAATATAACACGGCAAACCTGATAGAGAATCGAGCAGTGTCGACTTGCCAGAGCCAGACGGGCCCATGATCGCCATAATCCGACCCGGCACCGCATAGCCACTTATTCCCTGTAACAACTTGCGTGGTGGCTTTCCCCCACCATAACTCGGCAAAACAGCCGTCAGATCCTCCCACACAAGGTAGGCCGCAGATGGCACTGCAGTACCTGATCCAGGTAATGGTGATCTGTCGCCTCTTTCTTGCATCTCCATGGCAGCTAGGTACAAACCCACAGCCAAATGATGATGTTTTGAGTGTTAGTTTGGAACCTTTGAATATAAGATGAGTTATAAATGATGTTGGTATAGGAGAGTAGGGGGAGTACAGGGATGGATAGCTAACCAGTCCTTGAGTATTGATGAGAGGATATTGATGGGAGAATGGTGGGAGATTAATTGATTGGCTTAACAGCTTCGTTTTCTGTTCAGAGTGCGTAATAAAGGCCATTATGGTTGTAGCTAGCAAGATTTAATGCTGAGTTATGTGAGGCCATTCCTGGTTGATTTAATTAAATTGCTCAAATAATTTTTGGTTACCAATTTACACGCTAGGTTTATTATTGTTGAATATTTTTTCTGCGGGGTAAAATTTTTTTGAGATGCACAAATTCATGACTTTTTTTTTACATGTAGCAGCTTTTCACAACTATCTTGTTTATGAAAAGAAAATGATAAATTTCACTGTTGTCAAATTAATGCCAAGCTTTATTCCAAAAGAGTAACTGCCTTAGTCATGTATCTGGTGTGAATAGTACAGACCTATTTAACATGAACCATAGCTTTTCTCAGATGCCACATGAATGGATTAAAGTGTCATTGACGGGTGAACCCAACACAAAAATTAAAAATTGTCATTGAATGAAAATTTTTATTTACAAAAATTTTAATTTTTAAAATTAATAAAGTTGCATCCCTTATCCAGTTCTTAGACTCCTAATTTTTAACATAAAAAAAAAAGGAAAACCCACAGGACGATTGTTTCATGTAGACCAAAAGGATGGACGCCAGAAATGTCCCAAGAAAGGACAAAAGGTTTACCGACTGAGCTATTTTTTTTTTATATTTAATACCCGCAAACCCCTCAAAAAAATAATTAATATGCATTTAAGGAAGGGACGCTGTTTGATATTTAAATGTATCTTGTTTAAGATCTTTTTTTCTAATTAGAAAGGAAGTTTTTTCTTTGTGCGTATTGGTTGATTTATATTTTGTATTTAAAATTAATATAAGATATAAGACAAGACTTCAATATAGTATCTTAAAAGTCCGTTGTTAATTTTTCTGTAAGTTAAATCTAAATTTAATTTTCATTAAATAAAATATGTCTTAGAAATCAATAATTATTTGAAGATAAAAAATCTGCTTGAAATTCAGGTGTGAGTTGACTGTGGATGCTTGGTGAATGGTGGTCCATACCGACCAAAATAGGATTTGTGTACCTTAATATCTGTTTCTTTCTTTCGGTTTTTTTTTTTTTTTTTGTGTTTTTAGTGAGATCGTAAGCTATCGAGGCATTGTGAAAGGAAAAGGAAGGACGACGAAAAAGCCGGAGGATACAATGCTGGGACAGCATGGAAGCATTAAATGCGGGGGAATTCATAATGAAAATGACCGAGTTTGTTGGCCGTTGGCTGGAAGTGTGTTTAATTAATCATCTGCATGTCGTTTTTAGATGTCATTGCATTTAGCATTTCCAATGCATATCTTTTCTTAGAAATACAGCAATACTGATTGTTGCTATGTTACATTAACTTTAAATAAATTATTTAATTATTATTATTTCATTAATCTTATAACAAAATTACATCTAAAATAGTATTTTTATATATTGCATTAATATAATAACGACATACTATAAATTAAATAATATAATTATATATAAATTATAAACTATCGAGTGAATTATTTTGTGTCGAATTCAAACGAGTCGACTCAAGTTATTTTGAAATTCAGCTCAAAATTAATCCAACTAAACCTCTAATCGAACGAGTCCAATTCAAACTAGATTAAAATTGATTACAAAGGGCCATGAATTATGCGCTAACTTTGCAACATCGATGAAAATATAAATTATATTAGGGGGAAAAGGTTAATGTCTTGTAGTTGTGGGCACTGGGCATGATAATTGTAAAGTCAGATATCCGTACAATTTCTGGTCTTAACTCCTTGATAACTTGATAAGTCTCGCGTCAACTTGTAATTGCATACATATGTTCGACCAGGTACCGATTTAGTTTGTGACCGCACTCGAACCTAGCAGCAAATCTATTGTCGGCAACCAAAAACATTTAACAATTTCCTTTCATAAGTTTGACGTATGTTTAATAATTAATAATTAATGTCCGTGATCTAGGTGTAGCGGCACTGTAGCCACAAGTCATGAACATTATCACGCATTATTATTAGGTCGTCGTTTGATGATTTCATCTCTTTTTAAGTAATCCAACTTATTGTTCAGAATCCTGACTGTTTGTTACGAATCTCAAAACTACTCATGCTCTTTATAATTTTATATAATTATCTGTAATTATAATCAAGGCTCTGGATTATATGAACTGACCAATTCATAAATGTTGACTTTAAAATTATGTATTATAGTATTAGTCATTTTTAAAACAACTTTTTTGGTCTAATGATAAAAAAACAATGCATCTTATATGAAAGGTCGCATGTTCGAACTCCGGTTGAAAGTACTCATTTATGAACATTTAATTTAAAAATAAGTTAGAAGGCTTGACTCCAATTTTATTTTTGTAAAAAAATATTAGTCATTTGATTAAAATTATTCAATTACAGACATCACGGAGATAAGTTTAATTAAAAAAAATGTTAATTCCATAGAGATTTTAAATCATCCGATGTTAAATTATTGAAGGTTTGATCCAAGTAAGTATTTCTTTGTAAATATGATTATATTTATAAGGATCATTCTAGCAAACATCTACGTCTATGTACATTTATTTTGAGCATATATTTAATGACTAATAAAAAGTACTTATGAATAGTAAATTCAAGCTTTAAAAAAACTCTATTTTTTTTGTTTTATCGCCGTTTTATCTTAATTTTGGATCGTACCATACTATTATTTTATCTGTTTTATCGTTGTTTAATCACCGCATAATCATTTTTTTACTGTTTTATCACTAATAAACGATAATTCACCACCCAACCGTCAAACCGAACAAATTGCATTTTAAAACCTTTGATAGTAATACAAAATAAACCTCAAAATTTAAATGTATAGTAGTCACTAGAATAATTCTCTGATTAAGATCTAATAATCAAATGGTTGGAAAATCAATCAAACCAAAATTATAATTTAAGGGAGGCCGAATCATTTGGTTGGAAGGTCAATTGGGAAGAATACTATCCCTTCTGCGGCTAATTTATCTACATGTGACTGGAGGATGTCTTGATTCACCTCCATATTTATTCATCCTGAGGCAACATATTGACATCTCCACATGAAATGCTACAGATTCCACTAAAAAATAATGAAAGAATTGAATGCACAATCAATTCTTTCTATTACTAAGGTAGCTCCTCCAAGAATGTCTAAAAGAAAAATCATTTCTTTCTATGATACGCTTTTGCATTCATATTAAATTGAACTCTTAGCATTTAACCATCACAACTTTATTCTGTTTGATGTTTTTCATTTTTTTTTTCTTAATTGATAAGGTATATAAATTTTGGTCAAAATAATTTCCTTGTTGTAATTACTCATTACCAGGAGATTGATATGTACTTCTCCAGACACTGCCTCCAAGAAAATGCTTTTCGCTAGCACAAAAAAAGAAAAAAGGTAAAAATGAAGTTCAGGCTGGGACAACAAAATACAGATCTGTCTCGTATTAAATGTACATGCACAGTAGGCCGTAGACTCGTCAGATAAGATTAATGTCAGACTTTGGAAATATGGATTTGCTATGGCTACAGCGACACATCATAGTGACCATTTACATAGTTTTGGACAGTTCTCTTTTACAGTTAATGTATTTGACATTTTAAATGAAATATCGTTAAGCTAACAAATTTAATTTAGATGCGTTCTGCATCGTTACTGAACATATATTAAATTTTAATTGATTCATAATTTGATTTATCCTCCATCCGAATCTCTTAAATTCAACCAGTTTTAAAATTGTTTGAATAATATTAAGTTTGGCACAAATTGACTGAACACTAATACACATCCTATTTAATTAATGAAGAATGCATATACTATTTAATTATTTAGTTAAAAAATTGGGTTTGTTCGGTCCAGTGGTTTCGCTCTATTCTGCCAACCAAGTAGTCTTTAGTTCGATTTACGGAAAGAGTATTTATTTTCAAATTTCTTATAACAAAATCGTTGGTTTTAAACCAACCTTCAAAAAAAAAAATTAGTTAAACTCAAGACAATTATTCTCTAAGATATGAATGAATACATCATAATAGTAATTTATTAGTATTACTATATTAAGTTTTTATTTTATTATTATTATATTTTTTTTGCTTTTGTCAAGAGAGACCAATCGTTCAGCTGTAAAATTATGCCAAAAAAAAAAAACAGAGACAAAAATATAACTATCAATCTATCATCTATTCTACGAGAGTTGAACATTTTCCAACAAGAATGGAATCATGCTTATTTCTTCTGTAGAGCCAAACGAGGACATGGCCCCTTCCACCCTTCATTTTTAAAAAAATTTCCAAGGTGTGCAAGGTCTTTTTTTGGACCGTCGATTATTGCTTTGTTTGGGCATTAATTGCTCACTCCCCCTAACTCTATATTCTCTAAACTAAATCTATCCAGTGCTCTCTTCTTCTCAAAGTAATAAAACAAATCACATAGAGCACTTGGGATTGTTGGCCTTTTCTTTAACTTTTCTAATACACGAACTTATCCAGCTTCCAATTAGCTTAATGGAGGATAGACCATACCGACTACTGAGTGGCGCAAATGAGAAATGTCAAAGAATAAAAGGGGTTATACTCGTCAATTCAAAAAGAAGAGTACTATAATGGTTTTTAGCGACGACTATTTATAAATAACCACCGCTAAAGACCAATATAAAAAAAAAATCGCTTAAATCTGTGGCTAATTTGTGCATTAGTGTATATATACAGATATAAATTCACAGAAATTCACATTTTTATATCACAATAAAATCACATAATTTCACATAAAATATATATTCATCGTAGAGAGTAGAAAAAAAATTGCATATAAAAAAATACACCTAAAATTCAAGTTTAATAAAAAAATAAAACTATTAATCAAGTACCTCCTGGATGTATAAAATATAAAATATTGTGCTATTTCGATAATGAGATCATAATAGTGAATAATTAAAACGTTATGTTAAAAGTTATGCATGTTTAATAACCGAAAAAAAAATGTTTTCACTTTTTAGTTATTTATTGCCTTTTTAGACCGGTGATATTTGGTGTGTTCATAAAACAACCAGTTTCTCCTCTTTTGTCATTCCTATATAGATATTCCTCACCAGTTTATTGCACATTAATGTTTGTGTCAAAAAATTTTTTTTCTCTTTTTCAAATTCGACATAAGTACTATGATAAATTTTTAGAAAGAAAAATCACAAAACAAAGTAAACTTCTACGAAATTTAACATTTAAAGCTTGCCAATATATCCTGTCAGTGAAGGGACACACCATGTGACTTAGTACTTATCCGTCGCATATTCCCACTCGCTATGGCCCTTCTCAACCCATGTCTTGTGCCATTTGTCTTGTTTGGATTAAGGAGCTGAAGGAAAATGAAATTCAAACCTCTTGTTCCTTTAACTGGTCATAGGGGTAGAGCTTAGAAGACAGTATTAGTACCCCATAATTAATAGCTTTGTGATGAGACTTTTATATGCATTGATGAACACAATTAATGGCAGACTTTAGTAGAAATCCATACCTCTCAAGGTTCGTTTAGAGCCTGGCAAGTGAAACAGTCTTCATTAAATAGGGTAACTAACAAAAAGAATCGCTTTCTATAGATTGCTAAATTAGTTCATATCGTCATAGATATTTATAATTGAGTATTTTACATAAATAAAAATTTGTTTTCTAAAAAAATTATCTCTTTACTTGATCAGATGATTAAAATTTCCCATCCAATCATTTCAACTTATATATAGAATTGCTAAAATGCTTTGCAAAACACATTTGCATCACACACATTGCAACTATTTATCGAATTCTTTACTTCAAATGATAGATATGAACCATTTAATGTCTTTCCCGTATCAAAAATTTTGTTGAAAACCATTTTTTTTTCCCTAATTTTTCGGATTTGTAGAAAATTTTGAATCCATTTTGCGATTGAAATAGTAAATTATGTGGTCCTTTCATCTAATTATTTTGAAAATTTCAGATTTCTAGAATTTGCTATAGTAAATCTTAAGTTGGAAATAGTAACCCATGTGGTCCTTTAATCTTCTACAAAATTAATGATATTTAAATATGTAAATCATTTGTATGGTCTCTGTGGACAATCGGAACCTCCAGATATAACTAGAAATGGCAGCCGTGCCATTCAACCTTACCAAAATTTGTTTCGTATATGGTGTCATGCATTATTAATTAATAGCTGAGGCAAGGGCTAATAAAACGTTAGGAATTTTACCTATCTTTCTTCTAAATCGAAGGAAAAGAAATAAAAAAAAGATAGTATTCTGGCAAGAAGTTCTTTGATTTATGCTGCTGCGCATTCTGCTAATTTCTTTGCTGCACTATAATTTTTTTTTTTTCTTCATCATCTTGCTGCTATGGAGTCAATTAGGGACTTTCACAAGTTCTTCCTTCATATCTGTGGAGAGAGATGCTTCTTCAAACAACTTCTCAAGTCTGAAGACGTTTTGGTCTGGATGACTCTTCACAGTTTTTTATTTTTTGGTTTACTGGTAGCTTAGTTTCCCTTTTGGTGTATTTTTCTCTTCAATTTTTTAGTCCCAGTTTTTACTGGTTTTAGTTTCGGCTTTCTTTCAAATCAGCTTCTAGCTGATTAACGTTGTAATTTTAACTTTAATTAATTTAAGATAGGGGCTTGACCCCTATTTTTCTTCGAAAAAAAAAAGATGGTCAGGAAATTAACATCATCATTTATGATTTGATTCTCTGTAAGAAAATTCAACATCCTTTTTCTTTCGTAAGCAAAGTCGCAAACTTCTAGTAGAACAGGACCTAGTTCAAAACTAATAAGAATCAGTCCAATTTAGATAGCTGGGCCAGTTAAATTTGGGCTGGGCCTCGTTGTGCTAAGAAGTATTTAATTTATTGAGAAGAAAACAAAATCACTGATAACTTGCAGAAAAGCCCTTACAAGTGTTTAATAAATGCAACAGGAAGCTTTCATTGTCAGCTCACAGTTAGTTAGCGTTTACCATCACTCCAGACATTTACTCAAAACCTCAACGTTTGAATGTTCTAGCCTTCCAGGCACCGTCGTCATGACGGGGTTCCATTTGGACACTTGAGTACATGACTAAAAGGTAGCCACGTTTATGATTACATAAGAAGGCTTTTAAAGCCCACAGTTTATATAATATAAGAGAATCTCTAAACCTTTGTAAAATCCAATCCAAATAAACAAAGTTCAATTCTTAAATTTCGCACAACTTAATTTGTTTGTAATCATTTACTACAAACAAACCAAACATTTTATCTAAGAATTTTGAATTCTGTTCATAATTTCGCCTAAATTTGTTTCTTGTCAGAAGTTCACTACATAGACAACAACACAACAAGGACACATAAATCAACGTCACAGCTTTCGCGCGCCTCGGGCGGCGCTTGGCGACTTGGGTACTCAGTCCCTCTCTCTCTCTCTCGATCGCTCTCAACTTTCTCTTTTCAACCTTTACACAAAGAATCACCTCGCGTCGCTCGCTTGAGCGTTGCGATCCCTTTCCATTTTTCTCTTCTTTTTCACATCACGCTTCTCTTTGACTCTGTCGACTAAACCTTTCCCAAACTCTTCCACTCGGTTTATTCCAATCGATTTTGATTTCAATTGAAGGAGCAGCTTCTCCTTTGGCTTTTGCGTGGTGAAGGTGGGAGTGGCGGGGCTGGAGAGATGGGGAGTTCAACGAGGCAACTGAAGGCCATGCTTAGGAAAAATTGGCTCCTCAAGATTCGGCATCCTTTCACTACCTTCACTGAGGTTCCTGAATTCAAATGAATTTTCTATTTTTTTTTTTTTTTCTAGTTTGATCATGCTGAACCAATATGAGATCACCTCACTCTAGGAGATTAGGATTTTATTCGTAAAGCATACTAAAGGAGTGAATTATTAGTGGAGTTGTGTTCTAAGTGCTCCTGTACCACTTGATCCCATTGTTTTTCTTTGGTCTAGGCTTCTGATTTGGATGGTGATCCTTGTTTTGGAATTGTCTAAGGGTCATTTATCTTGAATTAACTAACTGCAAACTAATTGTATTAATTTAAATTATCTTTTACTGTGGCAGATTCTACTGCCTACTATTGTGATGCTGATGCTCATTGCCATTCGCACTCGAGTTGATACGACGATTCACCCAGTGCAATCGTAATCTTGTCTCTCAACATCTCTCAACAGCAGAATTACTGATTACAAACTCAATTAGTTCTGTGTTTTTTAATTATGCTTATGGCTGATTGGCTTGTCAGGTACATTAAGAAGGGGATGTTTATTGAAGTAGGAAAGAGCGAGATATCACCAGATTTTGGCAGCATATTGAAGCTGTTGGTTGCTCAAAATGAATACTTGGCATTTGCACCAGATACAAAAGAGACGTGCTTTATGCTCAATGCACTCGCAATGGAGTTTCCCTTAATAAAGGTAACAACAGACAAAAGCATATATGCCAAATATCAGTCATTTCTTTCTTTTCTTGTGTAAAGTTTGATTGTTTGATCAATCAATCAGTATCTGATGTCAACCTTGCCCTTGGCATTTTAGTAAAATGTGCGCATGTCAATGTGGATAATTTTTTTTTCTTTTATGTTGATAGACGGTAGGAAAACTCTATAAGGATGAATCAGATCTTGAAAATTACATCCGCTCAGATTTATATGGTGTCATTGATCATTATAGGTATGTTTTATCTCTTCAAAAGGGAGCTTTATTACATCTGCGTCTCTCACTATTTTACTGACTTATGGAAGTTTGTGGGATCATTTCTTAGCTACAGAACCCATGTTAAATTTTGTAAACCATTCCTTTTTATTTATCCCAAATTACTATGAGAACTTGTTCATTTCAACCGACTAAAAAATAATTTTTCCCATAATTTGACTGCCAAACTTTCTACCGAGGAAGAACCTGTTAGCAACATCCAGCATGCATTACCAGGAGAAATCACTCTGTAATATACTGACTTTGTCTTCAGGTGCACTTCTGTAGGGGTTATTTTTCTACTTCTATCTTATTACAAATATTTCTTATTAGAAACCTATCCAACCCGAAGTTAAGAGGAGCAATAGTATTCCACAAGTTGGGACCAGAGACATTTGACTACAGCATACGGCTGAACCACACCTGGGCTTTTTCTGGCTTTCCTGACACTAAAAGCATCATGGACGTGAATGGGCCATACCTTAATGACCTTGAACTGGGCATGAATATTGTGCCTACATTGCAGTACGGCTCCAGTGGTTTTCTCACAGTATGAACTCTCCTTTTCCCTTTTATTTAGGTTATTGAAGTAGCAAATATGAATATGTGCCAAAATATATGTAGTTTTAGGTAGAACAGAATACATATGGATCTCGTAAAATTGATATGTCAATCTTCTGTTTTCAATAGTTGTCATGGTTAATTTGGACACAATGGGGTTCAATTGAAAATACCAAAATCTTTGAAGATAATGGTTTCATATTTCATAGTTGTGAATGCAAATTTTAAGGATGTACCTGGACGGTCACTTTATGAAAAATGTTGTATGAGGTCATGAACTAATTATTAAAGATATGAAAATTGAAAAGTATTAAGCTTTGCCTTTATATTCTTAATTTTTAACTCTGTAATGCATCCTTCTTTTTAATATATCCGTTTTTATTTGCTAGTACAGTTGCAACAAGTGATGGACTCACTACTGATTACTCTTGCACAACAATCTGAAACCAACCTTACGTCAGAAGTAGGTCATCTCCATTCGGGGCTTTTTATTCCTAAGCATGTTAGAATAGCTCCATTTCCCACGCGAGAATACACTGATGATGAATTCCAGACCATTGTTAAGCGGGTCATGGCTGTTCTGTGAGTAAATTCTACTATCTGTTATCTTTCCTTTTTAAGTGTAATTTCATGTGTGCCCTCTTTCTACACTGTTGATCAAAGATTGTAATGTATGTACTGGTCTGTTGCCGCACAGTAAACCAGAAGCACCTTTTTTTATATTCCTTCCTTGCTATATTCCTAGTTAAATTATGTCCAATCTACCCTCACCCTTTCTCCATGAATTGATGAGAAAGATGAAATAAAGGTTCAATATTCTTATTTTTTGCTTGAGTTAATTTACTGTTTTCTTCTTTGCTCGAGAAATTTCCTATATTGTATCTCAATGTATTGGTGTATCCATTATATATTTGGAAAAATGAAAAGAAAAAAAGGTTGTAATGGTTAAAAACAAATGTCCATTTTGCTTCTAGTTGCATGGTGAAATATAACCTTACCTTTTGGTCAACACGGTCAAGGAGGCAGCTTTATTTTTTTCTTGTAGCTAGTAGATATCAGGTGGTACAGCGAATTAGAGCATTCATGCTTGGCCTAGGAAAAGTAACTTTTTTTGGTTTGTTATTGCTCATATATGATATATCTGTTTGGACATTTATATTAATATTTTAGTTGGTTGACCAGTTCAGTTGAACCAAATTTCTAACTTCTTCCTATTTTTTTTTTTCGAGTCAGATACCTATTAGGGTTCCTCTACCCAGTTTCTCGCCTTATCAGCTATTCTGTATATGAGAAGGTAATCCTGCAGATATAGAATTTGTCTCATTCATGTGATGTTTGACAGTATTTTGTAAAATTATATTTATAATACTGTGTTTACAGGAATATAAGATTAAAGAAGGCCTTTACATGATGGGACTGAATGATGAAATATTTTATCTATCCTGGTTTATTACGTACTTCATCCAGGTAATTTTCTTATTAAATAATGTTGTTTAAATTTTATTCTTTTAGGACGCTCATCTTTTTCTTAACGGTGACCACTTGTGTAGAAATACCTAAAATCATTAAATTACAGTAATTGATCAATTTTCATCAATTCCAATTAAGGTTCCTTAAGTTTAATCTATCAGTTTGGTCTGTGGAGTTATATTTGGTAGCATTCTTGGTGCAGCTACGAGATTTTATTAATGTTGTAGCTTGTCGCCGATAAAAATTACAGGACAGACCACTTAAATATAAAGATGTAATATTGTTTCTAAGAATTGTATTACTTTGACAAACTTATATCTGCAGATGAAATATATAATAAAAAAATTATCTATTTTCCTCATTCGTATTGTTGTTTAAACAGCATGGGATCAGTTGTCCGAAAACTATCTAAAGAAGAGGCCAAACTAATTTGAGCATTCATTTTTATCTAATAAACTTATGCTTCTCCTCCTGTATTTCTTTGGTGCAGTTTGCAATATCTTCAGCTATTATCACAGGATGCACAATGAGCAGTCTTTTTCTATATAGTGACAAATCATTGGTCTTTGTGTACTTCTTTTTATTCGGGATTAGTGCAATCATGCTCTCCTTCTTGATCTCGACATTCTTCTCTCGTGCAAAAACTGCTGCTGCTGTTGGAACTCTTTCTTTTCTTGGGGCCTTTTTCCCCTACTATTCTGTAAATGATCCTGTTGTTCCAATGTAAGCCAGAAGTGTCACATCATTAATTTTACACATGTGACTACAAAACACAAATTTTCATGAATGCTCTTGCAAATTGAAAGGAAGACCATTTCTATCACCTTCATCTCTTGATAATCTTGAAGCTCTACCCAAATTACCCTTCTTTTCTTTTTAGAGATAGACACCGAGACTGGAAAGGTAGTTTGGAAGGGTCTATGAGGAATTTTTCATACTTTATGTTACCATGGAAAATTCAGCTATGCTCTTTAGGGTAGTTATGAGTATAGTTTTGTTGGTTATAAATTCTGCTGTTTCACATTTTGCAGCATTGCACTTGCAACTGTATTATTACCGTAATTGTTTATATATTTTTATTTTATTCTTTTGTCCATTCTCGATGAGCATGGCATCATTGAAGGATTAAATAATAAAGTTCTTTTTAAGTGAAAAGTGGCAATAGGGAGAAACGAAGGAAGCAAAAACTTAGCCATCTTTTACATAATGTGTACCTGCAAACTACGTGCTTTCTGCCTGTTATACTTGCTACATTATTCACTCTAAACTTAAATAATCTCTGCATAAGTTTTATTAATGTGTTTACTGTTCTAGTGTATGGAAGATTATGGCTTCTTTTCTATCGCCAACAGCTTTTGCCCTCGGAACAGTAAATTTTGCTGACTATGAGCATGCTCATGTGGGGCTTAGGTGGAGTAATATGTGGCAGGTATTGTAATTATGTTTTCTTGTTTCCTCTGGATCTAAATTATGGATATAAACATAGTTGTGAGAAGTATAATTTTGAGAGACGTATTGCAGAGTTCATCAGGAGTTAACTTCCTACTCTGTCTGTTGATGATGGTTGTTGATTCATTTCTATATGGCTTGATTGGTTTGTACCTTGATAAGGTAATAAAATTGTTCTTTTTTTCATTTTGCATTTGTATTATTTAGGGTGACAATGTTTGTGTTGCTATTATATTGCTCATAATTTAATCAGGTTATATCATACTCATCAACAGCCACCCCACATTATAAAATTCAGTAAATCTTGGGGAAGCAAATGAGCTAATAAATATGCGTCTTTTTCTGTAGCCAAGAGTTAATGTTAAGTGTACACTGGTCAGCTCAGAGCTAACTTAACTTTCCAGCTGATCAAGATGCCTTAACCTGCATTTTGCTGGTTATACTATTGTTTTTAACCAGTAATGGGTTGGTCAGTCAGTTCCTGATCATGTTGACAGTTGAGGGTCCTTAGGATTGTCGTTGGGTTTCATAAAATTAGACTATCTCTTACCTCTTGTGTGACTTCAATTTTCTTGTGAATTTTGGCTTTATCAGGTTCTTCCTAGAGAATATGGAGTTCGGTATCCTTGGAACTTTATTCTCATCAAATCCTATTGGCAGAGGATGAAAACAACTAAGGTTTATGGTGATAACTCTGAGTTTGAAATTCACAATCAAGTCTCAAAAGGCGATTCAGATTGGTCAAACAAAGTTTGTCCTGAGGTGGAAATAGAGGACATCTCTTTGGATGCAAAACAGCAGGTGCTTGATGGCCGGTATGCATCTTTCTTTGTAGATTAAAATTTTGCTGTTACTACTCACGAGTTTGAGAATGTGATGGATCAATCGATCCAATTCCATTTTTCATTCCTTTGACATGCCTCAAACTTTGAGAAGCTTTTAAAGCTTTCAAATATTAAAACCGAAACTATAAATGACCATTGTTATGATCTGTGCTAGTTAAAAATAAAGTGTCACCACATATTTACTCCGTTTCAATGGTAAGCTAGAGTTCTCTGAATTGATATATAGCCTAAAAAGCTACTTATTATTACTAAAACCAAAAATAATATATTGTTAGTATTTATAGCAAGTTAATAAAGTTCCGCTCCAGTTGTGTCCAGATCAAGAATCTTCACAAAGTGTATGCAAGTAAGAAGGGGAGCTTCTGTGCAGTCAACTCACTGAACCTCACTTTGTTTGAAAATCAGATCCTTGCTCTTCTAGGTACATCTCACATATTTTACCCTTATCTGAAGTTCTTTTTACTGGATCAGAGTCACTTCTTGACTTGTGATTGCTACAATTGGCAACTACTTATTACATTTGGTTATTACAGTAATGGTGTGTTCAACTTTTCTGATATAGGTCATAATGGGGCTGGAAAGAGTACCACAATTTCAATGCTTGTTGGCCTCATTCCTCCTACATCTGGCGATGCTATAATTTTTGGAAAGAGTATCAGAACGCATATGGTAAGCTTGTGCTTTTTTTATTTTTCTTTCCTTTCCAATTACATTCTAACAAAGGGTTTTTGCAATAATAAATTCTTAGTGGTCCTTCTGCTTAGTACATCGTTTTTTAATGAATTTTTGTAGGATGAAGTTAGGAAGACACTGGGAGTATGCCCTCAAAATGACATTCTCTTTGCAGAGCTAACTGTAAGTCTTGGATACTTCCAATGTACAAAACAAATGACAAGGGTTTCATTGTACAACTTTTGGGTGCCACGAGCTTTAACAACCTCTCTTTTGAGTTCGTTTCGGCCATGATCCAGAGTTCACAATGAACAGGTCAAGATTATAGAAATGGAGACATCCGTTGTGAACAAACTTGATGTTCCAAGTCATCATTTTGTAATTTGAATTTTGCAATATAAAAATGTACAGGAGATTGTGGCAAGATGTGGCACCCAAAAGTACAGCATGGAAATGCTCACCCAAAAAAAATCAGAAAGTCAATAGTTAAAATTTCTGTTTTAGGAGACAAATTTCTTGCAATTTATTTTGTTCTTTATAAAACTCTTTTTCTTCAATTGTGCAAAAAATGCTAGGTGAAGGAACACATGGAGATATTCGCAATACTTAAAGGTGTTGGGGAAGACAGTTTGGGTCAAGATGTCGCTGACATGATTGATAAGGTGCATATTAACTAGTTCAGATTTACTTTTAGTTCTCTTGCTGGGGCTTAATAAATAGTCAGATTTTGTAATTTTGTTCCGCTTTGAGATTATAAAATCACTAAAGAACGCAACTAATCTATTACTATCTCCTTTTCATCCATTATTGGCTGATCTAGGTTGGGTTAGCTGATAAAACTAACACAATTGTCGGGTCTCTTTCTGGAGGAATGAAGAGGAAATTGTCTCTCGGTATTGCACTCATTGGAAATAGCAAGGTCTGCTAAAAACAAACACAAGTTTCTCTCTTTCCTTCAGTACTTCTTATTATTTATTTATTTATCATAATGTATAAAGGTTGTCATTCTGGATGAACCAACAAGTGGCATGGATCCATACTCAATGCGATCTACATGGCAACTAATAAAGAAAATTAAAAAGGGTAGAGTCATATTGTTGACCACACATTCCATGGATGAGGCTGATGTATTGGGTGATCGAATTGCTATCTTGGCTAATGGCCACCTCAGATGTTGCGGCAGGTGCATGTTTTTTCAAATTAAGTTTACATAATTCTTTTTTTGCCTTTTCTCAATTGTTCCATGCTATTCCTTCTAAATTTGAATCTCACTTTTTTTTTTTCCTTCTGTGTGTGTCAGCTCTCTATTTTTGAAGCACAGATATGGGGTTGGCTATACTTTAACAATTGTTAAGGTTTGTTTTGTATCTGCTTTGCATACTTCATTATGTTCTCAAAGGTTTCAATAATCACTTGTACAATTTCTCTGTTAGAATTCTAGCCTTCCATCTGTTGCCACTGAGATTGTTCAACAGCATATTCCCACTGCTACATGCTTGTCTGATGTACGTCTCACTCTCGTGGTATTTTTTTTAGAGCTACATGCCTTTGTTAGAAGAAAAATATAAGGATGGTTTCTTTTCAGGTGGGCACAGAGATTTCCTTCAGACTTCCACTCTCCTCCTCTTCCTCTTTTGAAGCCATGTTTCGAGAGATTGAGAGCTGCATCAGACAAAGTATCAAACAACCTGAGAGCAGCTCCATTCACAATGACACAACTTCCTGCATCGAGAGTTACGGCATCTCAGTCACCACTTTAGAAGAGGTTTTCCTACGAGTCTCCAGTCAAAGCATCTCAGAAGAAGATCAGAGCGAACTTGAACCTCATTCACAGATCCATATCAAGTCTCTCTGGCAAATCTGTATCACTTTTGCCAACATTTTCTGCTTCATATTTGGAGCCTTTGTTGGTTTTGTATCCTCTATTCTTGCCAAGTTCTGGTGCTGTGATTTTCTGAGGAGGTCGACATTTTGGAGACACTCGCATGCTCTTTTTGTAAAACGGGTTGTTTCCGCCAGGAGAGATAAAAGGACAGTCATGTTTCAGGTGATTATACCAGCCGTATTCTTACTTTTCGGGTTGACTTTTCTCAGACTGAAGCCGCATCCAGATCAGAACTCTATTAGACTAACGACTGATTATTTCAACCCCTTGCTGGGAGGAGGAGGTGGCGGTGGACCCATCCCATTCAATCTTTCTATGCCAATTGCTCTACAGGTCCTTTGTTTTCTTATTTTATTTTATTTATCCATGATTTGCTAGGATGCTGTATTGTTGGGAGTTTTGTGTGAATATTCTTGGATAATGGATTTAACATGAAGAGTGTCTTTTCCTTTCAAGCCCTAATTAAGACTTCTGGGGTTGTTAAATCTTTGACTGACCTGATCCATTTTGAACCACGGAATGGGTTATTGGTTTGTGTACAGGTTAGAAAACTTTTGACCCATTAAGCGGTCTGGTATGAGTAACGCAGTCAGGACCAATTTAATGTATGGATGCGTTGACCCTGAATCTTGGTATATTATAATTCCAGCTTACTGGATAATACACAAACATTAGTCAACTCATGAAAATCAAATAGGCTGCCGAAATCATATTACCAGGAAATCCTAGAAACAATCTAGTACTTTTTTATCTACATCCAAAACCCTAGGTAGGTACTGTGATACCATTCTTCTCCTAAAGCTGAAAAGTTTTCTGTGTTGCTGTATCCCCTAATCCACTATTTCTCCAACCTCTTACTAAAGCTACATTTGGGTCTAGATTTTGCAAATTAGCATGATGTTTTTGGGCTTAAACTTTTTGGATGTGCTTTTGGGTGTAGAGGTTTTGGTGAGTGACTAAGAGGTGTTCTTCATCCTGATTACATTGTTTTTCATATTCTGATATGGACACGATTACAATCTTAACTTCTTAATGCAAAGAAGTTCCATTTGTGAATTCTTGAGCATGGGTGAATTATTTCTCTCAGCCTGGAAAATCTAACTTATTATGGCAAAACACTTATCCATACTCGGTGAGAATTCAAACTACTATGCATCTTTTTGTACAAGGAAAACAGAAGCAGCAAGTTTTATGTGAATCTGGTTGAATTGGGTTGACCTGCAACCCACACAGTCCCATACACACAGTAACAGAAACACACAAACACACACACAAAATCATTGAATTAGAGGAAATATAACTTGGGCGTGCAGGTAGCATCAAATCTGAGAGGTGGTTGGATTCAGAATCAAGAACCAAGGTCATTCAGTTTTCCTGATTCAGAAAAGATTCTTAGAGATGCTATTATTGCTGCGGGGCCCACCTTGGGGCCCGCACTTATTTCAATGAGCGAGTTTCTTATAACCAGCTTGAATGAATCTTACCAGTCAAGGTAAATTTATCCTTGCTACTTGGTTAAATTATTGTATGTTATGCATTGATTTTATTCTAAATGCTAAAAAGCATTTTCTCAGCAAACCCTTGGCTACCGCGGTGTGCTTCTAGTTAAATTTTGGACCAAGAAACTGAGCAGAGTTCTGTTCTAGCCATTCAAGCTCTGTCGTTTAATTTCTCGTCGAATACTGATAGATCTGTGCTTTTTTTTATTTTTTTATTTTTTTTTAAGGGCAGTGACAAAATGGTCATGACATATTTCAATAAAAGAAAATAATTGCAGCAAAGATTACTTTAAGAAGTACTTCTTACATCAAAGCAATGTTTGATAAACTCAATCTTAAAAGTTCAACTTTTATCTCCTTTTTCAACACAGATTAATTTATGATCTAAGCTTCATAACTATGTTTAATCTTTATGTTGAAGGTATGGTGCAGTTGTGATGGATGACATGGACGATGATGGAGGAGTTGGATACACTGTGCTTCACAATAGCTCATGTCAGCATGCAGGGCCCACATACATCAATGTGGTTAATGCTGCCTTGTTGAGGCTTGCAACAGGTGATAGGAACATGACCATCCAGACCCACAACCATCCTCTGCCTATGACCATGTCACAGAAATCTCAACTTCATGTAATCTCTATGTTTTACTGAAAATATAAATATGCATCAGTTGCACTAAAGCTCTTTATCTGCATATCATGGCTCCTTGTTTTTATTAATCTCTGGTTCGTTTTTTTTTTTTTTTTTTTTTTTTTTTTTTAAATGCTTACCATGTCTACTTCTTGTTTAGAAATTGTGCTGACTTTGGTTTTTCTGATTTCTGATTCGTGGTGTTTATCTAGGATTTGGATGCATTTTCTGCATCAATTATTGTTGGGATAGCCTTTTCCTTCATCCCTGCCTCCTTTGCTGTGGCCATTGTGAAGGTGAGTCCTATTCGTCTCTATTGGTTGAAGCTATATTGGAACAATTTTAGGTCTGAATATGTAATGAATATGAATCTATGATTATTATAATATAATGGCATTCAGTTTTTACTGAATAAATAAAAAGCATTTAAATTTTTTTTTGTTATTGCAGGAGCGTGAAGTCAAGGCTAAACATCAGCAGCTAATTAGTGGGGTATTACTTGCAGTTTTGTTTGTAGGGTATAACAAAAACATTTAGTTCAGTTTTATTATTGATAATTATTCTGTATGCTTCCCAGGTTTCTGTGTTATCATATTGGATTTCGACATACGTATGGGACTTTGTGAGCTTCTTGTTTCCTACATCTCTAGCTCTTGTTCTTTTCTTCATTTTTGGTATGCAGTCGAACTTTCGCAGTTTTAAGTGCCCATGTGAGTCTAAAACTTCAAAATGTCCTAAGGAAAATTTTTGATGCAGGATTGACACAGTTCATTGGTATTGGCTGTCTTGTTCCAACTATTATCATTTTCTTGGGATATGGCTTGGCAGTTGCATCATCTACGTATTGCCTGACATTCCTGTTTTCTGACCATTCAGTTGCCCAGGTTTGTAAGATTTACACTTTGGCTATGTGTGGTGCTAGGATAAGGGAGGATAAAGATGTTTATCCTTTCTCTCTCTCCAAAACCAGAATAGCAGCTAGAGGGGGAATACTTTTAGGGATTAACTCTTATCCTGACCTCAACTAGATACAAAGATATTTCTGAGACATTTAAATTAGACTGAAGTGCCCTTATTCTCCCTGTAAACACTATAAGTTCTTATTGTATATTTTTGTCTCTCTCTTAATATCATTTCTCTTTGACTTGAAATAAATCAAATCTTTTACAAATATTGGTAATATTCTATTTTCATCCCATACTTGCAGAATGCTGTACTAAGCAACCTTGTATTTGTTACTTGCAGAATGCTGTATTGGTAATTCACTTTTTCAGCGGCCTTATTCTTATGGTCATTTCATTTATCATGGGTCTTGTTGAGGCAACAAAAGGGACTAATGCTGTGCTGAAGGTACGCAGTGTCTTCTTCTCATTTTATTTTTACTTTGTTAGGGAGGTTGTGAATTTTAGTAATGTAGAAGTGTTTTATCCCCAATTTTAGAGCTTGTGAATTTTAGGTGTATTTGCTTTTAATAAGGATAAATTGTGCAGAATTTCTTTAGGTTTTTTCCTGGATTTTGCTTCACTGATGGCCTTGCTTCACTTGCTTTGAGAAGGCAAGACATGAAACTGAGTAGCAGAAGAGATGATGTCCTTGACTGGAATGTTACTGGTGCATCTATCTGTTATTTAGCTGCTGAGGTCTCTCTTTATTTCTCTCCCCCCGCCCCCCCCCCCCCCCCTCCCTCACTAGATCCCTCCCTCCCTCCTTGCTCTCTTGCCAACTCTCCTTCAACCCACATGCATAGACACACAAAACACATACTTACACTCATGGCAATGAAAGCTTTCTCATGTCAATCAGATGCTTTATTTCTGTTCATACTTGTGAGAGTAATTTTTTTTAGTTTCTCATTATTATCACTATGTTAGAGGAAAAATGTGAATCTGTTCCTGTAATTAATGCGTAAAGGATAAAAAAAAAAAGTTTGCGAAAAAAGAAATTGAAGCTATGCATTTCAATTTTTTTTATTTTATTTTTGAGAAATAGAGTTTTGTTAGTCCAATGTTGTTAACACTCGGTATGAAGAAGTTTTGCCAGCATCACTTGTGTTTTTGCAATCACAGGCAATCCTATACTTTCTTCTGGCAATTTTGCTCGAGTTTTCCCCATATGGAAAGCCAAAGCTCAAAGCATTGAAAAAGTGGTGGCATGACTTAACCTCTCCTCGGGGTGAGACAGAGCAGCCTCTCCTTGGGGAAGGTAGCAACATCTCTATCTCAATTCCTAGTGGAGAAGATGAAGATGTTGCAGCAGAACGTCAAAGGGTACTTGATGGTCATGTTGGTAATGCAATGATTTACCTCTGCAATCTTCGAAAGGTAGTTTCGAAGGACAATCATTGTTTCCTTTTTAATGCTTGGAATAATGAAATTAGATATAAGATTTCGGTGTCATATTTTGTAATTTTGAAAATTGTAGGTGTACCCTGCTACAAGGCGTCAAGGTTGCAAGGTTGCTGTCCATTCATTGGCATTCTCTGTCAACGAAGGAGAATGTTTCGGTTTTCTTGGTACAAATGGTGCTGGGAAGACTACAACTTTGTCTATGCTTACAGGTAAATATTTCACTCTTTACTTCTTTTAATTTAAAAGAGAATTACTATAATTTAGCTCTTAGTTCTTTATAATGATATATCTGCTTTTGAAAAAAGGTGAAGAGACTCCATCAGATGGCACAGCTTACATATTTGGGAATGACATAAGATCAAACCCTAAAGCTGCCCGACGCTATGTATACATCTTCTGTATATCTATATGTTTTAATGTTCTCCTTAAATTATTTTAAAAATGGTAACGATAACAGCAAAACTGTTAATTCTTGCAGATTGGTTATTGTCCTCAGTTTGATGCGCTTTTGGAGTTCTTAACAGTCCGTGAGCATCTTGAGCTATATGCTCGAATTAAAGGTGTTCCTGAGTCCTGCTTGAATGATGTAGGCTCATTTATCTTGATTGTTCGTGACTTGAGTTTGATCTACTCTATATTCCTGGTTACATCCTAGTTTAAAGTGCTTTGATACATGCTTTCAACTGCTTCTTGTTTAGGTTGTGAATCAGAAATTGATGGAGTTTGATTTGTGGAAGAGTTCAGATAAACCATCCTATTCACTGAGTGGAGGTAATAAACGTAAGCTGTCTGTTGCTATTGCTATGATTGGGGATCCACCAATTGTTATTCTTGACGAACCATCAACAGGTACATTCATTTCACCTACATTTTTTTTTTTTTTTTGAAAGTTGTTCCATATGCCACCTACATTATTCAATGAACAACCATTTTTTACATCAAGACATATCACAAATTCTGCATCTAGAACCCAAAACTGTTAAAAAAACCCTGCCCTTTCAATCGCCTATAAGTCTCAGTGAACTTCATTGGTATACTTCAGCTCCCCTCTAAATATGCTTTCTCAGTACAATAAATTGCAAGTGAAAAAGAAGTGGGACCAGCTTCAGTCAATCCATCATTGACCTTATTAGCATCCCTTCAATATAGACTATACTCAAAAAAATAATAATAATAAAAAAAAAAAATAAACACACACACACACACTCACATACACACACATGAGGTACACTTTATCAAAGGCCAACTACAGCCAAATGATAACTTCACTTGCTTTATCAGAATATCATAAGCAGTTAATGTTAGATTAAATCAAGTAATGTTGCACAATTATTTTGAAATGACCTGTGAGAACTTAAAATCGATTTAATTTCCTGGAGAATCTAGAAAGGGAAAAGAAAATAGTAAGAATACAAAGATAAGATTTTGATATCTGCTGTTCATTTGCCAAAATGCTTTAGGCATGGATCCAATTGCAAAGCGATTTATGTGGAATGTGATATCTCGCATATCAACCAGGCAAGGAAAGACGGCTATTATTCTGACAACTCATAGCATGAATGAAGCCCAGGCTTTGTGCACCCGCATTGGGATAATGGTATCTTTCTACTTGCTTGTTCTCCCAGGTTGAAGGCCTGTATAAATGATATAGTGAATTAAATATACAGATAGATAAAATAAATATAGATGAATAAATAAAGCATTGCAAGTCAAATTTGAAATAATGATAACTTTTTTAATTTTTTTTCAGGTTGGTGGCCAGCTAAGGTGCATCGGCAGCTCCCAACACCTGAAATCCCGTTTTGGGAATTATTTGGAGCTCGAGGTACTTAGTTTTATGGATACATGTAATATTAATCTGGTATATTTGTTAGTACCAGTTTATTTTTTTTTCTTTTTTTTTTTTTTTTGAATCTTGTGTGATGGAATACATTTCTGTAATCTTTAATCACAAGAATGTCAAAGGCCGACGACAAACTTAAAAGGATTACTATGATCTTTCTTTGATTATTGTTCCTCAGATTATTTAACAGATTAATAGAAACTAAAATTTTGGTATGAAACTCATGCCAGCTTTGATATGAACCATGAATTTGATTAAAGAAAAGCCCAGCATTACATAACTTTATTTGCTGTTTGTTGACATAATTAATTTCGCCATTTGTAGGTAAAGCCCTATGAGATCAAACCGGCTGAGCTTGATGCACTATGTCAAACGATACAATCAGCATTATTTGACCTTTCCAGCCAATCAAAAAGCATCCTTGGTGACCTTGAGACATGTATTGGGGTGGCTGGTAAGGCTCTCTCTGACAACATAGCTGAGATCAGTCTAACAAGGGACATGGTTGTTGCTGTTGGAAGATTCCTAGGTGATGAAGAATTTGTCCAGCCCATTGTATGTTCAGATTCTGTCATTGTCGACAACAGTGCATTTGGCGAACAACTTTCCGAACAGTTGGCTCGTGATGGTACTAAATTGTTTTTAACCCAGTTTGCTTCATACATTGTAATTTGAAAATAAGCCCTTAATTGTCATAATTTCAAAAAAGACTGTTACCTTTTCCAGCATTTTGGAAAGAGCTCCTGAATTTGTATTGAGAAATCTAAAACATGTCCTTCCAGTAAATTGTTTTTGACATCTGTTAATACTATACTTTTGAAGTGGATCCTGTGATGGGACAAACAAAACATTTCTTATCAAGGTATAAAAACTTAAGCATGAATCTCATTTCTTTTGACTAGGTACCTATATTTTCTGTTGTACTCTTGTTGTTTTAGTTTATCATTCCACATTTTAATATCCACAAAGGCATAATAACTTAGCATGAATCTTATCTTATTTGAGTAGGTATATATATTTTTCTGTTGTTTTCGTTTATCATTCCTCATTTTGGAATTATTTAATGAATTTCTTGCAATAAAGGGGGAATACCTTTGAGAATATTTTCGGAGTGGTGGTTGACAAAACAGAAGTTTTCAGAGATAGATTCCTTCATTCTCACTTCTTTCCCTGGGGCAACAACTAATGGTTTCAATGGCTTGAGTGTGAAATACCAGGTAAATTTTGACTTTTTTTCCATAGTAATGTTTTATGGGAAAAAAAAAGTTGTGATACTTAAATATATTCATGTTTTGTTAATTCATTGCTTGTATTGCAGTTACCTTATGGGGTTGATGACTCTCTTGCTGATATATTTGGGCACATAGAACATAATAGGTGCTAATAGTTAATAAATCATTTACTTTTGTTAGATTAATATACCATTTCATTGTTGTCAACTTCTAATTTTTTGCTTAATTTCAAATTCAGGGACATACTTGGTATAAAGGAATATAGCATAAGTCAATCGACACTAGAGACAATTTTTAACCATTTTGCTGCCGATCAACACTGATTCTACCAAATATAGGACGGTTCGGGGAGTATATAGAGAAACATGTATAGTTAGGGTTAAAAGCAAGGTACTTTGACAAGATAGGTTCAATTTACTTCGAAATATAGGTTTACAAATACCCTTTACTCTTTCGAGCTTGGAATATAGTATTATAAAAGAAAATTAGTATTTTTGTACAACAGGTATTTCGCTCCTAAGTCCTAAGAGGATATTTGCTTTAGTTTCTTGCTCATTTCGTTGGATAGTATTCTTTATTTATCTTTTTGCATTACTTAATTCCTATCAGCATTAGAGGTCCCTTTTTTTTCCTTGGAGAAATAGCCACCGATAGGGGGCCTACTTCATCATAAAGCAAAAACAAAGTTCACATTAGTGGTAAAACATAATTATAAGAACCTCACTTTCATGTGGTTTCTTTAGGATCAACTATGATTTTCTTCGTTACAATCAACAATACACGCTGGGAAGGTGAGGTAGCTTGGTAAAGATTTTTAAGGTGGAGTACGCATTGGAAGGTGAGGTAGCTTGGTAAATTCTAGCACCAGACTACCAGAGTAATTAAGGTGGAGTACGCATTGGAAGGTGAGGTAGCTTGGTAAATTCTAGCACCAGACTACCAGAGTAATTACAGAATAATCAAATCCATGGAAAACAAAATCACACAAAATTGAAAAATTCTCTCTCGATTATAATTTATTGAATCTTTCGTCTTCGAAAGGAAGTTTCAACAACCTTAACAGGTACACAGGCAAGAAAACAATTTGAAACCACAAAAATGCAACACCTACGTCATGGCTTGATTGTATGCAAAAGAATATCATATCCTCTGTGCTTAATGACCTTTTCTTCTGCACCAATACACCATAAATGTCCATGCAACTCTAATTCACCATCGCTTGTAGCACCTGCCGTTTCCCACACGAACTTAAAAACACCCAAAGCTCTGCACAATTGCCTAACTCCACTCAAAACCATTTCTTCGTTATCAGAAGTTAGCACCTTTCCCACACAAAATCTCTTCTTCCCATTTCTGTGCAAAGCACCGTACACCTCAACTTCAATATCTCTCACAGAACCAAATAGATAATAGAGCAACAAAGTAAAGAGGCATTTTGATGAGTAGCCCAAATTCTTAGTAAGTTTCCATTGGATCAAACAGTCTTGCTGCCAGGCCTCCTTGTAATTAGCATCTCTCTCTATCACTATATCTCTTATTTGATTCAAACCCTCTTTCATGGCTTCTAATTTGGTCAAATGGTATGACATAGCATGTTCTTGTGCAATACACTTCATAAGATCCACAAACATTTCAATCACTTCTTCCCATTTATGGCTTACCTCTTTCTTCTCAACCTTAATCACTGGTGTAATCTTCATCCAAGATGGTGAACCCAAGGATGGTGCATCAGCTATGTCGGTGAGAAAATCGATACATGTCACGACTATCTGCTCAGCCATGGAAAAGGAGTTGGATTGGCATTTCAACGAACCAATGTCGAGTTGAACATCTTTTAACACCTTTAAAAGGGCACCTCTCCATATGTGGTGCTGCGTAACTTGTGGCAATATGGTATTTCTTACCGACTTCCTCTGCTGTGCAGTGAGACTCAATAGCTCAGCTACCTTGCTTAGGGAGTTTAGGGTTATTGGTTTGAATCCACAGGGTTGGCTCAAGCAAGGAATTTGTTGAGAGGAGATGAAGGATTTGGCTATTGAATTGAAGTGATTCATGTGTGATATTATACAAGCATCTATGATTATAGTGGAATTGGTGGTATTTATTAGTCTCCCATCTAATTGAGCAACATGTTGCAAAATATGTGATAGTTTTATTAGATTTGCATATGCCGCTCGGTACCAGTTAGGAGGGGGCACAAAATACTGCTTTTCAGGTTCTTCCCTTGTGAGCATGGCGTTGGAATGGGTCATATACCTTCTGTACAGTAATGGCTTCGAGGTATGATTCAAGTAGTAAAGGATCGAGGGTACACTTAGGTTAAAGCGCATGGCTTGACTAGAGAGGCTGTTGTTTCAAGTCAGACCTTCTAAACTTCGGGGCATTTCGTCGAACACCTCATCTGCGGTGATCGTGACGTCAGGAACCCTCGTTAACAAAGCTTGAGAACCCGTGTATTATGATCACGAAATCTTTCCTGTATATGTGATATTAGAACTCATGAGTTGGATTCAAAATCAAAACGGAGCAGCTTGAGAGGGAGAGAACGGAGAGAATAAAATGTATAATTGGAGGGGAAATCTCGAACGACTTGAAGTCCTTCAAAAGTATTTAATTAGTTTGTGATGATCTAATATAGCAGGGAAACGTATCAAAGTCGTGTATCAGCCCATACGTTTTATTTAGTTTAAAATTATATCTCTTAGCTTACGTTATTGATAAATAAATTACGTGTTTAAACTAAAATTGATTGAATAATAAAAAAATACTGTATAATATTTTTTAAAACAAATTTAAAAGTGTTCTTATAATCGAATTATTATTTTGAATTTAATAAAATATTTCCTTCTTGCACATTTACTTTTGGTTGGTTGCTTGTCCACCAAAGCATGAAGATATCATTTAAGATATGAAATTTAATTTTGATTTTAAATAAGATTATTTTTAGAAAAACAAATCAAATATTAGATTACTAAACAAATCGATCGAGATTGTGTGGAAAAAAAATGAAACAAACTCATGTGGGTAGACATTTGTGCATGTGTGCACGTTTCACATGAAGGCAACACCATAGGATCGGTCCCTCCTCTTTTCCCTATGCATCATTACCCCTTCACGATTGAAATCATTTATTGTCAACATTATATTATTTTTTATTTGCTCACGTATGAGGACATTTTTGCTAGTATATGTTAATCCAACTTCTTTTTTTGTAATGTTTCTTCCTTTGAAATCTCTCTGATGTAAATAGATGGTGAAAGGAGATATATAGGTCCATTGCTTTCATATCATTTCCTCTTTAATTATCTATTTACAGCCTCCAAAACTGAATAACAATATACTTTAATTTTGTTTTTCCAAATTAAAGGATACGAGGTATCTTAAAACTAAGGTATTCTTTTTTGAAATAAGAGGTCATTTATTTATAGAGGCATAGCTCACTCGTGAAATAGACTTTATCCATCTTCCACCTCCAGCGGAAATTGGACACATTACCTCTAGAATAATGGTAGAGCCATTGACCAACTGTGCTAGATCCCACGTTCAAACCAACGCATTTATTATTGGTTAATTTTTAAACTTGGCTTATGCCACGGCCATCAAGTATAACACTTCTTCTTTTCAATTTTCAGTTGTTTCGGAATATGCTCTTTCTTTACTGGACTTTCTGTCCGCTTATAATGCTCATATGCATAACATAATTATCTTGCTTTTAAATGGAGTATTTTTCTTTGATTCAAACATAGTTGGGTATTTACTAGCTTCATGTTATTCATCTATTGTGCTATTAAAAAAAAAAAAATCATATGTTTTAAGTGTTTAGCTAATGGTACTTGATCTGTGTCCTTTTTCTTCCGGTCGTGCCATGCATGTCTGTTACTAAAAATTTATATAAAATTCTCTTTGGAGAATCAGAGATGTTTACAAAAATAAAGAGTCTCATAATTTTGTCTCATTAAATTAAAGTGTTTCTGTTTCTTGAGTATTTGAGGCGCTAGCGTATGGTCATTTACAACATATTTTATTTTCCATGATTGCATTGTATTGAACTTGTTAACTTGTGCTTCATTCAGATAAAATATTATGTCTTCACATTAATTTTAACAAGCTCATTTTTTATTTTTTATCAGAAACATAAATTTTCTATTAGAGAAATTTTATGTTTTTTGACAACATATACTGATATTTTCTTATTGAATCCTTTGAATTTGATTTATGAATCTGAATTCTAAATAGAGACTTTAGACGATGGTCTCATTTTTAGAAGTAATAATTATTTTTGAGGTATATACGAAGCATGCATATAAAAATTTTTTTCAAAATTATATGCATTTTTCTAAATAGCGAATGACGTTGTTTTAATATTTTAGGTCTAGAGTACTTTAAGAATTTATAAAATATCTAAAACGTAAAAAAAAATAAAAAAATTTAATATGTTCTCATTAAAAATAATGATATATATTAAATTGTTGCAATTTTATGGTTTCATATTAGCCATTTTGCCATGATGCATCAACGGAGTTGAACAATAAGTGACCATAATCTATCTCTCTAACATTTCACAAGTCCTATAATAATGTGTTTCGTAATATATATTAATTATTTTATGGTTAAATATAACTAATCATTTTATCCGTATATTTTTTATTCATCCTACAGTACGTCATATATTTCCAGCTTAATTTTCACACTTCAAATTAGATTAATTCTTAAGTTAATTATTTACCATTATATATTTTGTATGTAATGATATGTTGTCTTGGCTAGTATAATATTTAAATTAATTTCGATCATAAATAAAATTTAGCGATCGTGTGTTTGAATGTTGTCATTTTTTTCTTTTGGCAGTAATGTGTATAGTACTTACAAGAAAAGCTTAGTTCTCATTTTTGTTAATGTGCACTTGAAATTAAAATCAAGATATTGAACATGTAAAATTAATATATTGATAAGTTTTGCATGTGTGTTGTGTGTAAGAAAAGAGTTTTGCATGATCTGTCATGTAAGTTTCATTCAATTTTGTTTTAAAGATACTATAAAAATTGAAAAAGTTGGATAAACATATGTGTCTAGTAATTAATATATTATGCATGTTAATAAAATTAGTAAGATATTTGAGAAAATCAACAAATATCTAAAAAAATATATATGTCAATCTCCTAAAGCTGTGTAAGTTACACGTAATCTGAATTCGTTGATAATTAGATTGATTTTATGAGTTCAGATGTAATGTACTCTTTTAGGTAGTAGTTCGTGATATGTATTGACTAGTTCTTTTAAAAAGTTGTTAGTTTTGATGCAAACATTTCAAAGAGACAAGTAGGAATAAAGGCAATTCAAGAATACTTCCTTTCAGCAACAAATTGTTTCCTAGGCAATATTAACAAATGTTAGGTGTCATATGTTTGCATTCCATTGTCGTGATAATTAATAACTTTCATTAAATCCAGCATTTATTTTATTTCAATGTTAATTAAAGAGTTAAATACATAACAACAAATTATCTCTATAGTGTTTAGGTACATAAAATTTACAGCAGGGTTGGAGATTTCAATTCCTTGATGAGCATAGTAGAATCAGTTTTTGTTATCAATTACATTTATATCTCTTGATTATTACTGAGTTCTTTACCAGTACAAGCTTGAGTGCTTTCTGTTTTGATTAATTAGGTCATTCAATAATTGCTTTTAGAATTGAACAACTGCAATTATCTATTACAGCGCTGAGGCTCTTCAGAGATATTCACATGTCCATAGGTCGTACCTTCTTTGTTTCGAGAAGGCTTGTGCTATTGAACTCCATATTTTCCAGACAGCTGCTAACGTGGTATAGTGCCACATCTTTCTTTGTTAAAATACCTTAGTCATGTTATGTGGAATTTAACTCAGTCAACTGGAATGCTAACCTTAATATTCAGAATCAACTCAGTCAAGTTGAATTTGAATATGTGATCTTGTAATTCAAATAATTAATCAGCGGTGATCCGTATATAGTCCATAATAACTATACATGCATATATTCTTTGAAAGGTTACAATATTTTAATTCTATGGTAATTTCATGATTTCTTAGAGCTGGTATGCTACAACCATGGCTGGATTCATCACTTTCTTACAAGAAGAGGGAGTTACCTCGTCAGAGCAACTAACAGGCGGTGTCCTACAAGGTATTACATTTTAATTTTATGGTAATTGCATTATGTTGGGTCCCTCACTAGACTAAGGCCTATTTTGGGTAAGTTTAGAAAATTGGTTGGTTTTTTTGCTAAATACTTTGTTCTTTTCTGCCTAAATTCTATCATGTTTTATTTTGTACCAGCACTGGTACAGTGCTCAATTTGGTGTTGTTAAAATTCTGGTTTGCTAGTCATATTTGCTGATAGGTTGATTGCTCACCAAGTGTTTGATATATTGCTTGAGTAAGTTTTGCTGTCTGGTTCCTTGTATAGAAAAAATATTGTTCAATGCTAATGTAAGGTCTTGCATTTCAGGATTCGGAAGTATTATGTTTAATTATTTTTATGCAATTGGAGGACACTTATACGGGCCCCAACCACAGTATCCCCGGCTGTCCCGCAACTTGCATTTACCCACAACTAGGTTTCACAGGCGTGAGTGACTTACCGATATATCTGGGCCTCTACTTGATATGCTTGACATCTCTCTGGCAGTCGCTTGTTAAAATGATGTGTGGACTTTTTCGTCATTTCTTGAAGGATAATAGGGTTTCCTCAAGAACGATAATAGGTCTTAGATTCACCCCTCACGAGCTTAAATTCAAGTGTAAAATGCATCTTGGCAACAAGAAAATACTAACGAGAATTCACTCTCATGAGGGTTTATTAATTTTGTGGATCATTTCCTTCCTATAGGCGCAAGCCCCTATTGTTAATTACCCCGTGACGAATCACGAGAACCTTTGATTAAGGGATTCGAGAGATTATATGCCGTAGGCTAGAAAAGTTGTTATCTCAATTTATTTATATTTTGGGCTTTAGTGATTTTTGTTATTTTTTCTTATTTTGGTTTTAGAAATCTAAATGTTTAAAATTCATTTTACATTTTTGAAAGTACTTATTTGAGAGTACTTAATTGAGAATAGTCCCTTGAAGATTGTTTTAATATTGAAATTATTTAAATTTTGTTTCAAAATTCTGTAGAAAATTTATCTAAGATTTATTGTGTTTATTATTTTTATAAAATTCATTTTTATAATGAAAATACTTCAAAAATATAAAAGGCTAATATTTCGAGAGATTTTTATATGAAAATATCAGTAAATTTAGTTTGTACAGATTTTTAGAATTTTACGAATATTTTATTTGAATTTTTCTAAGTTTCCTACTATTTTTGGTGAATTTTCTAAGTTTCTGCTGACATGGAATTATTTGATTGGGCCATGTAGACAGTGTGAGGTGATGTGGCTGCCAATGGATTTGATGATTTGGCAACAAAGGTTTGGATTTTTAGGCGCCAGGCCTTTTCATCTCTTTTCTTTCTTTGGGCCTCGTCTGATTGGGCCACAATTTCCCTTTTTTGTTTTATCAAATTTCCATTAATCCCAATAGTCTTCGTGTAGTGAATAAGCGGACAAGAGATGGGGCTTTTCGTCACAGAAGATCCAGGGGTTTCAGGCGCTACCGCGCTAATATCCGTCCGAATAAAACGGATCCCATTTCCCTCTTAACAGGTTCGTAAAACTTCGGATCCAAGTCCGCTAACGACTCCGACCACCGCCGGCCAGGGGACTGGCTCCATTGGCATCGTGAAGCTACGTGGAAGACTATTGTGGACTCAGTTTGGGTTGTGTCGGACTTGTTTGGCCGGAGAACCAACGATTTGGTACGGGTTAAGAATGGCTTGGTACGAGAGTATAAAGTCAGTAGCAGTAGGCGTGAAATGGGGTTAATTCGTATTGGAAACGAGTCTCTGAGTATCAAGGCAATGATTAGAGAGTGCTTCTGGTTTCAATGTATCTTGCATTTGTTCAATTTTGGGGAAATTTGATGTGGAGGCAGTGAAGTCAAGTAGGTACAGGAAAAGGGTAAAATTACGCTGATTGGTTTGATTAATACTTCAAATTAATCCCAAAGTTACACAATTTTGTCTAAGGACTCGATGTAACCTTACTCTATCAATCAATTTGCAACTAACATGAGGCAATTATGGATTGGTCATATAACAAACATTGTAATTGAAGCTGCTTAAGATGTACATCTAATTTTACTTATATCAATCAAATAAACTCTCATTTATATGTACTCCTGTTTGATTGCTTTAGAAGTCAATAGTATCAGTGACATTAAAGGAGGCAAAGGCACATATCACCTACAAGCCTATTACTGCTTTAGTCCCTGAATCACAAAATTGTATTAATGAACATTGCAACAGAACTCAGTAGCTATGCAAATTCCAGTACCTAATATCACTTTGCTTATAACAAATTCTAATCGAAACTTTGCAGATTGGTCCTTGATATTCCAACTATTGCCACACACTTGCCATTCTTGACTGACCAAAAGAAAGAAATTCGTTGAATTAAGCTGTGACATCCATGGGCATTATATCCATGATACTCACACCATACTAATTTATAGATAGTCAACACGATTAATTGAAATTTTAATACAGATCCAGATCCGAGGAGAGAAATGCACTGAAGTTCAGGTAGTACTATTCATCAAAATTTGACATTTTCAAACATCAAATCCACGCTAGATTAAGGTCTAAATGCAGTTTGATTTATACAAAGGCCTTTAAGGATGCAATTTAATTCAGATTTTGGTAAAACTCTAATAAGTTTCAATCCTGAGGAAAATTTGACAGCATCTCCCCTTTTATTTGTTTAATTAGCAAGGTCTCTCTCCCCATAGCCGAAGCCAATAGGAAGAGATACTCCAGTGATGATTAAACGCTAAAAATTGGAGAAACTCCAATCAAAGCAACGAACCAGCTAATATCTGAAAAATCTTCAGATAAAGCCTATGATCGGAACAAGGAGAAGAGAAAGGGAGAAGAAAAGGGAAAATGCTGCCGAATTCACGAGAATTGAATCAAAGAAAGCAATTTCAAACCACGATCATACAATTAAGCAACACCAAATCACGAATTGATACAGTAAAATTCAAATGCACTTTGCAAAAATTGCAACTTTATCAATTAAACGGCGAATTCTTATTACAAACTCAATTCGTACCTTTTGCTCTTACCTCTTCCTCAGTTACAATCAGCTATTGAGCTTTTACCTTGACTAATTTGACTAACCTATACTAGCACTACAAGTGTTTGTGGAAATGCTTCTCTCAATGTCTCTACCTAAGCTTTAACAATGGAGATTTGTGTGTGTAAATCAAGCTCCAAAGTCTCTAGAGAATATCTCTAGAGATTCAGAGAGAGTGTATGTGTGGAGATTGTTGGAGAAGACCCCTTTTTCTTCGCTTGATTGAGGTATATATAGGCAGCTACGGCCTCTAATCTCTTGCCAGCTGGCTCCAACCGTTCTCTTGATCTTCGCCCTTCATTTGGTGTGCCCACAGATTGACCTTGATCCGACGGCTGTGGCGGTGTCACAATGGATGGCTTTCTAGAAGGTCAACAGGTCGGACCTAGAACTTTGACCATGGTGGTTACGGCTTCATTCAATCTCCGTCGTTGCTTTTCCCATCTCCTGGCTCGTCTTTGATCAAACGGATCATCTTTATTACACTGGAGAGTTTTCCAAAGGAGAATCGAACAGAATCGGGTAGAAGTTTGTTAGACTGTTACATGGTTGTTACGCTTTCTCCTCTTCTCTTTTCCGTGATTTCCCTCTTTTGATTTGGAGAAGATGAGCGTTTCGTTCGTGGGTCCCATCTGTCGGGTTAAGTGAGAGACAGAGGGATGGGAGCGCCTGGTCCGTCGTGAGCCAGCGATAGATCAGTGGTTTCATTCGCTTTGGTTCATGTGCCAGGTCCAATCAGTTTTGAAGCGGGAGAAGAAGGTTTAAAAGCCAGCGCCATTCTCATCTTTCCCGGATCCCCTGCAATGGTCTGCACGCTCCAAATCCAAGGATTTTTCTGGGATTTTCTTGCTTTTCCATTTAAATTTCTAGTAATTATTTGGTACCAATTGAAAATAAATGATTTGAGGGCCTTCCCAAGGGTATTTTTGGATAAAATTTTATGGGTAGACTCAAAAGAATATGAGGAATTCAATGGTTCAAAGGTTTTTGGTTAAATTCCTCATGGTTTTATTTTGGTAATTTTATGGGTGTTGGGGGTTTCTTTGCATAAAATGGGATCTTTACAACACTTATGATCATTCTAAAGACACCATAATTTTTCTCATGCTCTACTGTATTTCTGGGTAATTTTCCATAATTTTTGGAGCCCGTTTGATATTTTCCATGGATTTTCTAATCCCCTCGTATTTATTGCTTCATGAGAATTATTCAATCAATTCATGAATTTGACACCAAAAAATAGGGTAAAAAAAATGCACATTCTTTTCTATCTGTAAAAATCATGGAACAGCAAAAACACTTTCTTTCAAGTAGTTAAATAAAGGACTCCAATGGTCCCAAACATGTATTCCCTTCATAAATGGAAGTATATAGGTTGTTAGTTTAGTCAGGCAGCTCTTTCTTTTCGTTCTTTTCTCTTATTTTGTTTGCAAATTAGGTTGTCAGTTTCTCTTCTTCTAGTTGCCAGGAAGTGGGAATATGTAATGATCATGATGTTGTTTTTCAAACTTGTAGCCGCTAATGGGGCAGTTAGTATTGAAAGCCCAAGGGCAGACAAAATTTCAATGAACTTTATCTCATAAAGCAAGTTTGCTGGTAGGAAGCAACCAAGTATTGTTGTTGTGTCAATTGTCTTAGTAAATGTCCTTCTACACTTACAGTATATGCTTGAGTAAATAGGCTTTTGACTGAACTGACAAACTGTGTCTCGCTTGTACTGTGATGATATTTGACAATAAGATAAAAGGGCAGGTCCTTTGTAAAAGTCAGAGAATAGATGAAGCATGGTCTACTTATTTCAGATGGATCCTTTTAATGAACTTGTTTGGCGATAAGTCTTGTTCTTTTAAAAGCTTTGTACCTGTACCACCTGTAGTAGTGATGCATTTGTGTTTACACCTTTTGGATTTGCAATAATAATGGTACACGTTAACATTTCAGGTTTATATATATGAAAAATCTAAGCTAACAGATTTGTTTGCATTTGGAGTTGCATGGTAATCTATCCAATTTGTGGTATCGAGTTGATTTCTCAAAACATGAGTTGACTGTAGATGGATATGATTGATATTAAAAAATATATTTGTGTCAGGATTGCATCCTAATTGGTCTGCACCGCTCGTTACTAGCCAATAGTAACATTCCTTTTCTTAGGGTCAAGTATACTATGTGATGATATGATAATGATTTAAAGGAATACAATAAGGTATTTAGTATTTGTATGAGCTTCTCCATAAACCCTCTATACAAATTCCGTATCCATTTTCGTACATTGCTAGCATTGCTAGAAATAAATTAGGTGCTGTACCCTGTATATTCAAGTACTAGTATGTCTTTTCTGGTGAAGACTTACTTCTTAAGTTTAGTTTATCATTAAGAAATGTCATTAGTTTTGTAAAAGCAAATAGTTTTCAAAAGGTAAAATCTGATTATGTGGAGTATGGATACTGAACAGCTTATTGGAAAGAATCAGGAGTTAGGAAAACTTCTTATTTGGTTGAAAATGCTGAAATCTTAATGGAATCCTTTATGCACACTATTTACATTGAATTAAATCCACCTTTGAAATTTCATACTTGTTGATAAATCAAACCCTCAAGTTATATATTAACGAATTTTTTTATATTATAATTTTCATTTTCAGACAGCTGCAGAGCTTGAAAAGCGCAGAGAAAACTTTTCTAAGGAATTGGATTTTGTACTTGCTGATGTGGTATTGCATCATCTCTAATGATCTTCCTGTTCCTAGTCACTACTGATTGACTGACAGTTAATCTCCACTGAGAGAATTTTACAAAATAAGCACGTCTCTTAGGGTTGACACTAGAGATCACTGACTTTGCGTCATTTTCCAATTTTGCTATGCTACTGGGAAGTGTCTCCCTTCAGTTTTAAAATGTAATAGTTGAGTTGGTGCAATATGTTGACAGATAGATACATTTATAGATGGTTCAAAATTTGTATTGAAATGAACAAGGTGACCAATTTTTTTTTAAAAAGTTCCAGGTAACTGTACAATTTCAAAATACTTATTTGGAATCTCTATCACGCATAAGGACAAATGTTAAATGCGGCAAGGCCACTTCAGTGAGATCTCTAAGATAACCATCTTTGCAAATTACACCAACCACTAACTGCAACCCCTTATTTCTCATTTATCCTATCAAACTTAGAGAATTCTGGAAGTCAATTTTTAGCTTAAATTAGTAGTTCGGTGACTTAAAGGAACAAACTAAAGTACAATGGTCCACCTCCTGCAAAATTAGCACTGCTAGTTAGGAACAATAAAATTGTCCTTTGATTATGATATTTCATAAAGATGTCTTCAGTTATATTATGAAAAAGTTTGACGTGGTTCTTTTAAAGTCTCTGACTTAAAAAATAATGGCACTGGTTGCTGATTTCATGCTTGTTTGGCTCCCAGCCCCAACAGTTTCACTTAAACCCCCTCTAGCCCTCAGTGCAGGGCCCATTGCCAAGTTCTTCTACAGCTGCCCTGATAATGCTTTTCAGGTAGATTGTTATTTATCATATTAGGCTATTCCTAAAACATCTCATGTGCCACTAAATAAAATCATTTTTTTAATTTTTTGTACAAAGGTTGCACTGACTGGAACTTCATACTCATTTTTGCAAAGAGTTGGAGCTATTCTGGTACCATGAACATGTTTACCTTATTATTTACTATTGTATTTAGGCTGTATCATCTTATGACTGAAGTACTGAACTCTTTTCTGCATGGTGTTTATATTATTTTGTGCAGAGAAATGGTTCCAAGCTTTTTGCTGTGGGCACAGGAGCTTCTTTGGTACATAATTTCCCTAGCAACCTTTTTTTTACAGAAGTGTTAGAATAATATTAACTATAATTTCACTATGTACGGTACATGACTTGCTTGCATGCACTAGTACCTATACCAGTATGGATATGGTTGGCACGTGTTGTGTTTTTGCTGCAAAGTCTTTGTACAAATTTGATGTCCACATTTAAACCCTAATCCTGCAATAATACATTCGTGATATAAAAATAAGTATACCTTATGGGTTCAGCTGTCACCACCTATATATATATATATGTGTGTACAGATTACAGAACCCAGCCGGTAACACATTTACATTAATCAAATGCAAATTTACATCAAATTGACTAATGCATACGCCCTCAGTCTCTCTTCAATTGTTATATTCTGATATACCTTTTTTTCTGCAGATTGGTACCGGCATACCAAATGCACTAATTAATACCAGAAAAGCTTTTGACAAGGACTTTGCCGTTGGGGCAGAAGATGTCCCTGTACTATCTACAAGTGCTGCTTATGATGTCTATATGGCTGTTTCGAGTAACCTTAGGTGCTCATTACATTACTTGCTTGATATTCCTTACTTAATATTGGGTGATGATGTGTAGATCAAATAGTAACCTGGATGGATGTGTGGATATATAGGTACTAAATACTGGCTGGTATAATTGAACAAAGGATGTTGGAACCACTATTGCACAACCAGAAGCTCGCACTTAGTGCACTATGCTTTGTTGTTCGCACTGGAAACACATTCCTCGGATCCTTAATGTAAGGCTTTTTTTTTTATATCTGTACATATTTGTTCTATAGTCTTGATCATATCTACATCCAAAGGATTGCGCATACCTCTGAACGATGAAAAAAACTTGCTTATAAGGAAACCCAGATTTTACATTATTAAGAAATTAGTCACCTGATCACCGAATTGTTGAGTAAATTGTACATCTTTTTCTGTTATGTAGGTGGGTTGATTTTGCGAGATGGGTAGGTGTTCAGAGGTCACGTGAGTAGCCGATGCCTATTTTATATACACTAGTGGGTTAATCGAGCTTTGCTCGATATTTGAGTTCATAAGAATAAAAAAAAAACGTTTGTTATAATTTTATTGACCGTTAAAAATTAGAGCAGAAAATGACTGTTAACATTTAAAGAATGGTAATATATAATATTTTACAACATTTCTGACCGTTAGAGCAATATTAAATGAAAATTAAGGCACAGATCCACAATAATCATGCAATTGAATTCTGATTAAAAAGCAATGTTTTGCAGTTATGTGTGTAATGATAATAATTAATTAAACAAATAAATGCTATTATGATGATAACTTTACGTTATCAGTCATTTTGAACACTATGAATAGATATGTACTGGTTCAATAAGCTTATACATTTTCATATTTTATTATGATACATAAACACTAATATAATAAATATTTATTCCAACATTATGTACCCTATGTTTAATTTGAACAATCTCATAGGGAAATGTATTTATTTAATATTATGACAAATATGTGAAGTTTACATTATAAATTTTGTTAATTTATGACTGATATGAAATATAACAAAATTGACTTACTTCCAAAGTCATTGGCTTTGATAATCATAAGGTGAAACAGTCATTTCTATTTTGAAAAAAACACTTAAAGAAATAAATTTAATTAGTTGGAAGATGTATGCACCTTTTCATACCTTTCATATCTTTGTAAACGGTGGAGATGAAAGGGGGTTAGGAACTGGCCTTGTGAGATAAGCGCAGGAGAAGTGAGAGGAAGGGGAGTTGGAAGGCATCATTGCAATAGTCATTTTTTTATCAGGAATAAAAAAGGGAACTGGATATTATGGATTGCGCAACTTCTTTTCCGAGACCAAACAAAATAAAAAAATACAAAGGGACAGAATCCATACATATGTTGCTTTGCCAATTTTACTGTTCGCTTTTTTGAAGCGGGTCATACAATGGGCCATATTATCCGACAACACAATGTGATATACAATATCTTTTGCAAATGGTTTAAATTAATAACATCTCAAATCACCACTTAACAAAATTAATTTCCGTGTCGATTAGTTATTTTAAAATTGTAAACCGATTCCCACACAAATTTATTTATACTAGAGGGGATTATCGAGCTTCGCTCGATGTAGATATCTATAATAACAATATTTTTATTATGTTTCTATAGTTTAATTATGTTCGTTTTTGGATATATAGTTAAGATATATTTATCTTTAGAAACATGTAAAATAAGCTGGATATCCAGAAATATAAGCTGGATATCCAGAAACATGTAAAATACCTGTCAATAAATTCGTCGTGGTTGTATTGGGGTCTTCCGTTTCTTCTTCAACAACTTCTTCAATAGGTGCTTCTTCTGATGTTGGTATATCCACGGCTTCCATAGCATGTACTACTGGTCCTCGTTGACTGAAGCCTCCACGCGTCACACCACGACCACGTTGTGGTGTTCCTCTACTCCGACCAACACTTGTGCCAGAAGTGGCCCCTTTCTGTTGTTGATTACTCCAAGCCCTTGGGCAATCCCTAGCCCAATGATCATTATTGCCACAAATAAAGCAAGCACGATTGATGTGCTAGCGTTGAGACTCTGGGTGCGGAAGTTGGCATCTTCTACACCAATTGGCACATGTTGGTTGAGTTGCACTTGTTGGTTGAGTCGGCCTAACCGAAGAGGGTACAGGCGGTCTAACGGGCCTGGGTACTTGTGGTATTGGAGTACCTCGCCCTGGCATCACTGCTCCTCTTCCACGCACATTTCGACTTTGATTTATGCGAAGTTGGGCCTTCCTCTTATGATATACATCCATCTGCTCTGCAGCATCCATTAATTCTTACAAACTCTGATTAGCTTTGTTGTCCACCGTCATTGCAATATCTAGATCTAGCCTATCCAGATACTGACGTCTTTGTCTGTAGGTATCATTGGCAATATCCGGTGCATACTGAGATAAGCTGAGAAACTGGTTGTTATACTCAGCCACGGTTCTTCCCATTTGCTTGAGCGTTACAAATTTTGTCCTCATTGCTTCCTTGTGTACCGCTCCCATGAATCGCTGCTCGAATCTTTCCTCAAACCATGCCCAAGGAATTCGGGCAACATTTCCTTCATATCTTCGTTTTACTCCTTCCCACCAAAACCTAGCAGCATTATCAAGATAATAGGTGACTAAAGAAACTTGTTGCTCAAGCGGAGCTTGACATACCTCCAATCGAGATTTCATAGCAGTCATCCACTCTTCAGCTGCCTTGAATCCACTTTCCCCGTCAAACTTAGGTGGTCCCAATCGAGCAAAAACTTCGAACTTCCTGAATGTTGCATCATCCCGATCCCGGGGACCTTGTTCAACTCTATCAGCCACTCTTCTTTCTCGCTCATAAGCTTGTAATAGACGATCCACTTCTCGGTCTTCTAGTTCTACTCTTTCTGGTTCTTGAACTTGTCTTCCACCACGTCTTCCTCGTCTTCCACGAGCGTTCTCCATCACTGGTCGTTAGCGTTAATAATTACTTTCGTAAAACAACTGTTAATAAATAAATACAACTATTCTCCAAGCAAACAAATAAACGAAATGCATGCATGCTTATCTTAATGCAGAAATTGAAATGTCGTCTTAGCCCGTCCTCTACCTAGACTGACGCAGGACTGGTTAAGGCTTAAACCAACCTGGCTCTGATACCACCACAAGAGACGGTCACATCCTGAGCTTGATATGACAGTTTTCCGCCACGGAAGTACCGATTCTAGTACTTCCGTAAGGCTTAAGTCATAAACTAACCTATGAAAGACGCATATATTTTTTTCTTTTGATAATATAATCGAATATTATCAGCATGACGATAGTAAGAAGTATAAATGTAATTATAAGTAAAATAAAACTACAGCACACCACATAAAAATATATACATAACACAGTATCGAGTTTAGTACAACACAGTCCTCAACAAAATGTGACTCAAACCCCCGAACTAGAGTCTATAAACAATACTAAGTATAGCCCATATCTACACCAAGACTATACTAGTATAAATCAAAAGCTGACCCTAGCCCGATCAAACCAAACTACAAACTAACTACTCAACATCCACCTCCTCCTCCTCCTCCTCCGACTCCTGCTCGGAGTCGGAACTAATCACAATGACTGGAGGAACCTCCGGTGCAAGGGCCGGGGGAGGAGCAGGAGCTGGAACTGGTGCACTGTGCTCAATATAAAAATATACACCGGTGGGAGCAAAAGAGATATGGTGAGTAACGTAGGCCTGAAGATGCGGGACATAAACACACTGATGGAAGAAGGTGCCATCAAACACCGCTATCGGTGGCCCTCTCACTGGCCTGTGCGTCCCCTGGAACCCCCAACCGCCGAGGAACATGCAAACAAAAATCAAGTGAGAAATAATTTTTCTTAGTGCGGGTTTTAGTTCCAGACGTGGATTTCTAGTCGAAATCTTTGTCTAGAATTAATACCCATAATAATCAACATGAATATAAGAATATAATAATAAATAAAGTAATATATATGAAAAACATAAACATAACGTGATGCAATCAATATATCTCCATTTGCATACCACACAACGAAGTAAATAAGGTCCGATCAGTACCATCTGTAACAATCATGCATGAAAACAAGTCAGAAATAAAGTCAAGCAAGTCACATCATAATCATAAATAATCATAACTCACTCAGGTTTCCTAACCCAACCGGCTGGGCACACGAGGAAACCTTTCCCTAATCCACTGGGCACACGAGGGACGAATCCCTAACCCCGGACACACGAGGGAATTCCATATTCAAATAGCGCTACCGAACTGGCCGAAGCCGGTGGCCGACCGACTCCGGAGAGTGGTTTGACCTTCATGTCTTTCCTTATTCCATACCAACTTGCATAATTCGGATCTGATATCTTTAGGCAAGACTGGATTGAGCTAGACGGATTTAGCTCTTCCGTTAAATTGATATTCAAACTTGCCCATTATAATCCAAGTCAATGAATACGGAGATGGATTCAACATGAGTTGTAATATCTGTTCCCATATTCTAATATGATGAATTCATAAATGCATAACAACGGGGGATCAGCATGCTTATGCATGAATCTAAAATTACCAAACAAGTTTCTATAGATATCCACATATCCGCACCTGTGTTTGGCTCGTCAGTTGCTTCAGTCCAATCCCCTGTGATTAATAAAAACCGTTATTAATTAACTAACGGTTATTTACTTTAAAAAAGGTGGTCCGGCTTAAGCTACCAAACTGACTGGAGTCTTCTATTTAAATTTTATAGTAATTGCTTGTGTTTTCAGTAATTTAGTTATTATTTATTATTATCCTATTTTACTTTAATTTATTTTCTTAACTATTTATTTTATTTATTTATTTCCTTATATTTAATTAATTACTTAATTAAATAGTTTATGTTTAATATTATTCTCAATATTCCCTTTATCATTAATTATTTATATAATAATTAATTCATGTTTATTTTAATTAATTTCTTTATTATTTTGTTATATTTAATTAATTTATTTATATTTAGTTCAAATAGTTTCTTTAATTAAATTTATTTTTATTAAATAAGAATTCAAATCATTAAATAAGATATAAACTCAAAATCCAATCAAAATCAGAAAATCATAAAATAATTTAAAAGTCTGAAAGTTATTTAATTTTTATTTGTTGGGATCAGAAAGTCGGTGATTTTGGTCGTCGTATCTGTTCTCGACTCACTCAGACTATTCTCAACATCTCCCGTAAAATCCGACTAATTAAAGAAATTTCCGACATTTAAGTGGCATTTTCTTTAATTAAATATTTATTAATCCATATCATTAATTAACTTAATCTTAGATTAAATTTTTATTAATTATCAATCAAATTTCAGCCCCAAATCAAAATAAAAAATCCAAATCCGAACATAAGTCCAGCCCATCACTTTCTTTCTTTTTTTTTTCTTCTCTGCTGCAGCCCAGACAAAACCAGCCCAAAAGCAGGGCCCAAAAACACTAAGGGATTCGACCAGGTCAACCTGACCCAGTTGACCTGGGTCGAACTTAACGGGTCCGCAACCTCTCCGCCAAAATCCAATAACCAGAAATCAGATCCAACCCGCCATTTCGGTGACCTTTTTCCTCAAACAACCTTGAATCAAATTATTTCTCACACAAGCCCTTTTAGTTTATGTTTATACCCTTTTTCCTCGCAAATAGGCCCTCAGTTCATCATTTTCCTTTACAAAATAACCCCTGTCATCAACCCAGGTACCAGAAAGGTACCAGAAAGCTGTACCTCGTACCAGAGGCTGGTACCACGCATCAACAACACTCAAACAACTCCTCTAAACTTATCCTCAAGCCTATTAGTAACAAACAACCTCAATTCCACACTTTTCGACCAATTCCCTTCCATCTGACCCCAATTACCCCTTTCAAAATGCCTCACGACTATGCCACAGTCATCAATTCATAATTTAAACGCTAACATTACTCGAGAACGACATCTCAACCCCATATTCTAACAACTTAGTGAGAAAAATAAAGTTTAAGATTAAACCCTAGTTCTCCCAGGTTTCCTATTGGTTCAACAAATCAATAAAACGAGAAGAAGGCAAAACATATACCTCAAATCTTTAACGCTTCCCCTTTCTTTTCTCCTCCGCCCAGTCCTCCTCTCTCTCACTCTTTTTTTTTTTCTTTTTGTAAGTCTCTTTTACCCGGCCAACCTCAAAATAACCACAGTCAAGGGGTATTTATAGGCAAATCGAAGAGAGAAAAGGGAAAAGAAAATCAACAACGGTGGTTAAAACAGAAATTCCCAATTTTTTTCACACCTACCCGATTTCTCCATCGTAGCATCTCACGGCTACGATTGGAGACGACTTCTCTCAACTGTGGCCCACTGTGATTGGTTGGCCACACTCGATCTGCTTCATTTTTCGTGCAAGGCGGTGCTACGACGAGGAAGAAAATCGGAGATAATCCGACGGAGCGGAGAAGAAAGAAGAGAAGAAAAGAGGAGGAAGGTGATGAAGCCATCTGTTTCCGAATTTTTATTAAATTTATGTCGTCTGGATTTCTTGTGGCGAAACTCTGTGACCACGGGTGTTGCAGTTCAAATCAATTGATTTTTAATCCGAATTTCATTAATGTTAAATCAAATTAACACTAGATTTCATGTTTAATTAAGCTTTGATTTTGCTAGAATATTTTATACTAATTATAGATTTTACACAAATTAAAATATTTCGAATTCGGGTCAGTTTTTATGTTACTTCTGATTTATTTGAATATTAATTGAGTATTATAAATATCATAATTATTAGAAATTTTGATTTTCTTATCAATTAATATTTCCTAATATTTTCATTTATTAATCCTAATTAGATTAATTAAATTGGTTGCCCCACTATGTTACAATAAATGATTTAAAATATATATAAATGATTTAATATATATATATATATATATATATATATATATATATCGTAAAAGATCTGATATTTTTTTTTCTATTTTCAATTGAATGAATTTAATTTATGTTTTGTACACTGAAATTTAGAATGGTGATGAAGAGAAATTAGGTGGAGAGGGACTCTAAGCAACACAAAAGAGATGAAGACATGATGAAAATGAAAATAGGAAGGGGTCACAAAAATCAGAAACAAAACAATGTGTTGTCAAATTATTATCTGATGTTGAAGTGAGTCAGTTTTATGGACAATAACATCCGATACACAATTAGTTACAAAGTATCACATTACAAAATTCAGAAAAAATACTATTGTACAACTGTTTCACAATACTTGAAGTGTCGGATGATATTTAAATAAAGGATTCCGACACCCACACATCTTTATTTATAATATTGATATTGATTTTTGATTTGTAAATGTTCACAATTGAAAAAGGACATTAACACTCCAGGCAATCAGTTTTCTCTGCTTCTATCTTGGCAACGGACATTAACATTCCCTTGATTGGTATCAGGAACTTCATTCGCCTCCTAATAGTAATCTGATTTCAACAGGGCTTGTCCTGAACAAGGTTTTGCCACCTCTAAATTGATGCCTACATTCATGTTTCCACCCCTTGGCTCCTATTTGCATCAATTTCACTACCCTACCAATAGTGGGACTATCGTGCAAACTGAGACTCAGTATTTGGAGTTATCGAGCCAAAAACCGGTGACTCAACCTTAATTTGTAAAGCAGGAGGGAAAGCTAAAACCTAGACTTTTTCCTCTTCTCGATCTTCTCACAATCATTCTCATCAGGCTACCAACTATAAGAGGGTACAGAGTCACGCACACTTATCATCGCCCTTGTCATCTGTATAAATTAATGTACTAGTGATTATCAATAATTTTTTATTTTTAATTTTATATACTAATTATGATATTTATAATACTCAATTAAATTAATTATTATTTAGTATGGTTTATAGTTCAGTTGATTAAATTAAAAATAATTTTAATTTAATCAATTAATATTTCATTTTGATTTTCTTATCAATTAATATTTCCTAATATTTTCATTTAGTATGGTTTATAGTTCAGTTGATTAAATTAATTATTCAGTCTAACTGAATAAATGTTTTGTTCGACAAATTTAGTTTGGTTATATAGAACTGATCATTCTAAATGTCTCCAAAGGTTTGTATAGAACCGTATCATGGTAGTTCCACCCAGCGCGGAAGTAAAATGTCAACAGAGATATTTTTAATTATTATTTTCCAATAAGAAATAATACTTCAATTCTTATTTGTTAATATATATTTTATTCACAAAAATAAATCTCATCTTGCCAAAAAGATTATATAATTATGACACAAACAATGATCCAAAAAATGTTTGGGTCTGATTAAAAAAAAAAAAAAAAAAAAACGAACGAATCAGTATTTGCTCATCTTTCTATTAGTACCAATCCTTCGTTCACAGTCCAAATTTGCATCTTTGTCCTCTATCCACTTACAACATTTCTGTTGGAAATTTGTTGGCTATTAAATTTCGATCATGAAATGATCCCAAAAATCCTGAAACTCATTGATCGCAAAATCCAGCCACAGAATATCCCGTACTTTTTTTTAAAAAAAAATCATTGGTCACAAAAACCGACTACAAAACATCCCAAAAGTTTCTAATACACGTTGATCAGAAAATTTAACCACAAAAGATGCTTATGTAATTTAAGATTAAAAATTAATGAATGATCTAGTTCCTTCAATTTGCTCAAGGAACCTTTGATATTTTGCCCGTATAATTTTTCTGAGTTTGCTATATTAAAAAAGTGATACAATTCCGTACCCCCTAATTTCCATGCACTAAAACACACCTTTACAACGTTACACCTTTTACCCAAATCCAACACATGCACATTCCTCCAAAAATTCGAATAAAAAAAATACAATAGAATAAAATCAATCAAGAAATAAGAATTAAAGAAAGTCTACCACTCTATATTCATCTCGCATATCAAAAAGGCGGGTTTGAAATTCGTCCAAATAAATTGACATCTTGTTATGTTAAATTCTCAGTTATCGTCTTGCAAATAAATTGTTGGCAACTCATGTAGTCATAAAAACAAAACACATGGCAATCGTAATTATGAATAGAAAATTAGAAATTGATTATTGTCACCTTCAGTTTTGCCATCACTTGTAACATAGTAGAAAATACCAGACTTGATTAAATTAGTTGAGTTAATTTTAAAATAAAATTAAGAAAATTAATCTATAAAAATAGTATTATTTTTAAGAAATAAACCCGAATCAACATAAAAATCGATTCGAATTCGAATTTTTGACTTGGTGTAGTATCCAAAATTTATTGACACAATTATAGCAAAATCAATATAACAATTGAGCTTAAATTTAATTATAATTCAACAACAGAAATAAATTAAAATGAATATATGAGTTACAGCATCCTAAGCTACAAAGTTGTTGCCATAGAAAATCTCAAAGACCTATTTCGATAAAAATTCGGAATGGTGCGCTGGCACCATCTCTTTCTTCCTCTTTTCTCTTCTTTCTCTCTTCCGATCGTTCGATTGTCTCTTTCTTCTCCGATGAAATGAAGCACGTATCTCGAGGTTGGACGTGGTGAGGCAAACCAATAGGCAGAAGCCACCTCTCCTATGTTCTTTATTTCGCTTCCGATCTTATCCGTGAGAGGCGATAAGGGGTGATCTGGACTTTGAGAACAGTAAAAAAAATGGTGATTTCTCAATCTTCACCATCCTTTTTCAATCCTTATCCTCTCTTTCTCTTGTTCCGTACTGTCTATAAAAAGGGGTAAAAAAAAAAAGGGGTTCTTTGGTTGGCTGTCGGGATAGGAAAAAAAATAAAAGAGAGAAGAGCATTGAGGGCAGAGGAGATTAAAGAAAAGGAACTAGAGGGAAGATTAAGGTATAACGTCTCTCTCTTCTTTCAATTTCGGTTGGCAATTGAAATCTTGGAAATTTTGGGATTAGGTTTGTCTCTAAATTCAAAGCTTTGAACGGTTTCTATTTGTTCGTGAGTTAAGTTGAGAATGATTTAAGTTATGGCATGGATTGGATGAGTTATCTCACATAAAAATTTGAATATAAACTGGTTTGGTTTAAGTGTTAACAGTTTATACATATGAAACTGATTTTTATGAGTTCAATTTGGGTTAATAATCGATTAGAAGTTTGGTATAGGTTCCATGGTTGTTTGTAATGCTTGATTATACCCTGTACCAGCCTCAAGTAAGGCTAAATCGTTTCTGGTACCGATTGGTACGGTACTGTTGGGTTCCAGGGACTGATACGCGGAAGAAAATAGGGTTGAGGATCTGTTTCTAAGGAAAAAAAAGAACCTATGTGTGAAAGAAAGTGCCTATTTATAAAGAATAAAGGACTGATATGTGAAATAAAAGGATTCAGGGTCTATGGCAGAAAGAAATAAGGGATTGCGGGTCAGGTCTGATTCTTTAGCTAACGGATTCCAGCGACTGGGTTTCGGACCCGTTACGGTTGGCCCAGGTCAACTGGCCAGGTTGACCTGACTCAACCTGTTAGCAAGTTGGGCCTTTTGGGCCGTGGTGATTTGGACTTAAGCTGGAAAAAAAAATACCTTGGCCCAGTGCAGAAATTAATTGTTGGCCCAGCGTAAGAAATTTAATAAATCCAATTGGATTTTTTTTGGACTCAATGATAAATAATTAACAAAACTTAATCAAAGATCAAGTTAAATAAATTGTGGGCTTAAGATTAAACAAATAATTAAAGGAAAGGCCACTTAGACGTTGGGTATTCCTTTAGTTAGTCGCGGCTTTCGGGAGATGATGAGTATAGTCCGAGTGAATCTAGAACATCTACAAATCACCGACTTTCTGATCCCAAATAACAACAAAATCAAATAACTTTTGGATTTTCGAATTTGTTTTATGATTTTTATAATTTTCTGAATTCTTGATTTTCTATTTTTGGATTTTTAATTAATATTCATTAATGACTTAAGTTATTTAATAAATATAATAAATTAATATTAAGAGAAATATTTAAAATAATTATATAAACGAAAAATAAATTTTTAACAAATTAATAAGAAAGACAATATTAGAGGTAATGTTATAAATATAAAATCAAATAGATAATTAATTAATAATAGATTAAGAAATAAATAAAATAATTTAATTAAGGAATAAAATAAACTAAGTTAAAAAAATAAAAGAGAAATAATATAATAATAAATAATAAAAATTAAATTTACTGAAAACACAAGCAATTACTATAATAAATAATGAAGTACTTGTCAGTCTGGTAGCGTAAGTCGGACCACATTTAAGGATATTAAGTTAAGTTAATTTAAGAAATCGTTTAGTCAAATCTTAACGGTTCTTGACTACTATACAGGACACTTGGCAAAGACGGAACCCGATCCAACATCAGGTGCGGATACGTGGATTTTTATAGAGATCCGGTTCGGGTAACTTTAAATTATGCATGGCATGTTGTTGATTTCGTTGGATGCACTATACAATGATCATGTAGATTTAGGAACAGATATTACAACTCAAAAACTCATGTTGAAAAGATCTCCCTTGTTAAAATGGTTATAATAGCCAGGCAAGTTTGCATATTCATTTGTTATGAATGAGCTAAGTTGTGCCAGCTCATCTTAATCTTGCCTGATGATTTGGAATTGTGATTGAGCATGAATGATATTGAGTGATAATTGAGAGTGATATGGTAATTATGTTCCAAAACGATAATCAAAGCCACTCTCCGGAGTCAGTCGGCCACCGGCTTCGGCCAGTTCGATAGTACTATACGGATATAGAATCCCTACCGCCTGTCAGGGTCAGAGATTATATCTCTACCGCCTGCCCTGTCCAGGAAAGATCTCTCTCCACCTGCTCATAGTAGTTGAGTTGGGAGATCTGAGTGTGTTTTTGATGTCAAACTGATATGAACTGATAGATTTGTGTGTTATGCTCTTGTGATATGAAATTCTCTACTGTGCCTTGGAAAAGGGATGCGTCCCTGTTATACCCATGTAGCAAGGGAAAAAAATATTTCGCTCTGAGTTTGTTTGTGTGCATGTTCATGGAAAAGTGAGTACAATGAAATAGTTTTTAGTTCGTAGCTTATTATGAAATCGGTTAAACTTTTTGCATTAATTATTTGACTAAGTTCGTAATTAAATTGGCTAATAAGTTATTTGTTCATGTTGATTATTTCGGGTGTTACTTTCGGGCTAAGATTTCAACTAGAAATCAACGTCTGGAACTAAAACCCGCACTGAGAATTTTATTCTCATTCCGTATTTGTTTTGCATGTTCCCCGATGGATGGGGGTTCCAGAGAATGTATTGCTTACACATGAAGACTGCATTTAGTGGGTTGCGACAGATATCATCTTTACGTAGGAGGCTAACAGTTATATTTATTTATGGTGCAATAGAGAATGCTGTTAAGGTATATATATGTTGACATGTATATTTTTGCAATCGACTGTGAGTCGATATACTTTATTTTATGCTTTATTTTATTTATACCATTAGCTTGATAATATTTGACTATATTATCAGAAAAAAAAAACTTACTACCACTTTTAGGTTTAGTTTCAGGTTAAGCCTTACGAGAGTACAATTATCTGTACTTTCGTGGCGGGAGCTGTCACGTCTGGATGCAGGATGTGACATCACTTGAACAAAATAAACATATAAAATGGACAAAAATGAACACATAAATGATCAAAGTGAACAAGTTCAATAAAAATAAGTTGAATATACATATAACAATATGAACAAGGGATGACAAATTTTTTTTTTTATTTGTGTTCACTTTAATCAGTATATATATTCACTTTTTGTATATAATATGTGTTCACTTTATTCAAGCTATGCCAAAACTTCCAGAATTGGTATTGGCTATCCATCTAATTCCCATCCAACACCCCTCCATTTATTTCCTCATTCCCATTCCCGACCCCTTGTCTCTATCTCTCTCTATGCTATTGCAACATTTTCAACCAAACCCTAGCGCCCTAGCCAACTACCCCGCCGCCCCGTCTCCGGCGGTCCACCGCCACCTCTTCCCAGCCAACCACCACCGTCTCCACACCCAAATCTTTCTTCATCTTTCGTCGTCAGCCAACTACCATGGCGACCCCGCACTCCCTCCGTCACCATCACTGACACCACCACTTCGGCCACTCGCAGCTTCATCTCGTGCCTCTCCTACATGATGTGCCGATCGATCTCAGATCTGAAGCCATCTTTCTCTCCACCTCCCTCTTCGAAGCCACCGCTCACCTCCGCAAGAACCTCTCCTCTCGCCTCTTACGTGTCACACACCGATCTGAGAAGAAAGCAACACATATCTAGGGTTGTATTGAGGAAGAAGAAACTTGAGAATGAACTCAATTGATACAAGGTATGCAACCACATTTTTTTCTTATTATTTGTTTGTAATTAGTGAATAACTAGGGTTTTGTTGATGATTCGAGGTTGATTTAGGTTGGAATTCCTCCAATGTTAATTCACACTCCTATTGAGTTAGAACAGACTATCAGAAAATTTTGCATGCCTCAGTTTTCGTCAGAGATTATCTTGTTCAATTTAGTACTGGTAATGCTTCTAAACCATGTTTTTGATCCAGATCTGGTGCAGTTTGTGGATTTTTATTTGGTTTTTTAATTGTCAAACTGAACTAACCTTGTAATATTTTGAAAGGAAACTGAATTATTTTGAACTAACCTTTTTTTATTGCTTAATTTCAGATTCAAGGGACACAAGAAGCAAATTTCGACTGAATTTACAGAGTTGTTAGTGATGAATTTCGAGTTTACATTCGATTTGTAATAGTTGAATGTAATTTACTGCGTTTATTGTGGGTTAATTTATGTAATGGATGCTATTGTAAGTAGAATTGTTCAGTTAGTTTCTCTAAGGAATCATCTTATTTCATTTGTATGTAGTGTGCTATTATTAATGGATGATATTATTAATACAATTGTTCAGTTTATTGAAATAATGGATAGTATTAACATGTTTAACTGAACACAAACAATAGTGAAATCAATTTTCTGCTGCAACTAACTGAACACATAAACCTTTTAGTTCAACCTTTAACGTATTTAACTGAACACAAAATTATGAAATTTTTATTTTCAGATGCAATTAACTGAACAAATAAAACTTTTAGTTCAACCTTTATCGTATTAAACTGAACACAAAAGTACGAAAATTCCATTTTTAGATGCAACTAATTGAACAAATAAACCTTTTAGTTCAACCTTTACCGTATTAAACTGAACACAAAAGTACGAAAATTCCATTTTCAGATGCATCTAGCTGAACACTTACAACTTTTAATTCAATCCTTATGGTATTTAACTGAACAAATAAATCAGTACATTTGATGACGTTAGCATCCAGAAATTTCTGAAAAAATTCGAAAAATTTTCGCTGACGTCAGCACGCCAAAAAATGGAGGTGAGGCTCATTTTTGGCCTGTGGATGGGATGGATGGAAAAATAGTGGATGTTGTATATAACCCCTTTTTATTAATTTTAATTATTCTTAACTTAAAATACATCAGTTTTTAAATCATTTGACCAAATTTCCCTTCCTAAAAATAGTTTGTCTCCTTCTCCATCGATACCAAAGCAAGGCGTTTCACCCTGGTGTAATAATTCATCGTGTCCTATGCTTCACATTGTGGAATACACCCTTTGCTCCATGCCAAGTTGCCAACATTATTCACCAAACAAAGTTAGTCGGAGTGGATAAAGAAATAATTTTGGTAACCAACATATGCAATATTTAGATGTACTAATTTTCTTTGAACGATTCCTGCTAACGGGTTATAAATAAATTCATGCTTTTCTCCATCGTGAATCATTCATGCATATAATTATTTCACAATTCTTTCAGTTACATGAATTTTCAGGTATAGAGTTCCAGAAAAATGAATATTATTTACTTGATATAATGTGCTTTAATGACTGCCTTTGAGTTGGAGGTTGCACATTTTTAATTTGATTGGTTATCGACTCATCGTTGTTCAACATATATCGGTCAAAGCTTTTGGTCAATAAATTTGTTTAATTTTTCTTGTTCAAAAATTTGGTTGATTTTTTCTAGCTCGGTGAAGAGGGAGATGGAACGTTTTTGGCAAGAGAAAGGGGCAATTTGGTCAGCATCATTGAAAATTGAACTGTTTTCTAATAAAATCTGATTAAAACTAACACAAGGGGTTATATTCATAGTAGATAGGATTGGAGGGGTTATATCCAATTTTAAAGATTATAAGGGGTTATATCCAAATGGAAAAGATTCGAGGGTTATATCCAATTTTGCCATAAATAAATAACACTCGAATTCAAAATAACAACAGATAGCGAGAGAGAGAGAGAGATTGTGCAACCCAAATTGATTCATGTGTTTCACTCCTTGAAGGAGACTCTCCGTCCCTGCTCCACCACCACCTCCGCCACCACTTCCACGTCATCATCTCAGCCTACATCTCCTCTCCGCAAGCCTCCGAAATCCTCTCTCTCTCGCCAACTTCTCCGCCTCGATCCAACCCCTTCTCTCTTACCCCGAGACAAACCGACCTCAGCAGACAACGCCGGAGCGCGCGAGTCTCCGTTTGAGCCTCCAGTTCCGTCTCAATTTCCCTCCAGGAAGCCTCCCAAGTCGTGTCTCTCTCAGCAACTCCAGCGCCTCCAACTGCCTGATTTCTCTCCTCCTCTCTCAATTCCCAAGAGAAACGGAGATAAGTTTGAAAGAGAAGGTAAAGATGAAGAGGAGGAGGGGGTTGGAGAAGATAGAGAAGAGGATGCGGATGTGAGGGTTAACTGGAGGCGTCCAGTTGCACACTCTGGCATTGTGGCACCTGGGCCGTATGAACCCTTGGTCTTGTCTGAACCGGGTGAAGTACCAGTTGTTCAGGTAATTGTTTTCTTTTAGTTTTTGGTGCCTTTTGAATGAATTGTTGTTAATAAGCCTCGATTGACCCTTGATTTCCTTTTCCGAACCTCACTTTATATCCAACCAAAAGTTGCATCGGTTTGGTTGGTTACTGTCTGGTATTTCTGGTTTATGAAATACTGGATCATTAGAGTATCTGAGCCTATCGATACATAGTGTCCTGACTGCTGTTAATATGTTATTGTTACCGTATTAATGGGAAATTTGTCAGGTCAAGTGTAAACTGCTTGGTATCCATACATACCTGACAAACCAGTTAGCATAGCCATCTCAAATTGAATGGATATTTTCTATGCAGGTACCTGCTTCAATCAACTGCAGGTTGCTCAAGCATCAAAGAAATGGTGTGAGGTTCTTGTATAATTTGTACAAGCAAGACTATGGTGGTGTACTCGGAGATGACATCTAAGTCGGTGCCAAAATTTTAATAATGTGTTTTTGTGGCTGAGATAAAGTGTTGAAAAAAAAAAAGACGCTCACACACAGAGAATTTGACTTTGTTCCCTTCTGTTTATCATGAACTCTGACCCTCTCATTTCATATCTTACTTCAAATAGGGGCTTGGGAAAGACAATCCAGACTATTGCATTTCTCTCGGCCATAATTGGAAGAGACCCTGAAATTGAAGACATTACAAGACCAGATGAGTCAGGATATCAACTTGGCCCAATACTTATCCTATGTCCAACCTCAGTAATTAAAAATTGGGAGAATGAGTTCACTGAGTGGGGTGAGTTTCATCTGGCAATTTACCATGGTCCAAACCGTGAAATAGTCCTCCAAAAGATAGAATCTCGTTCCATTGAGGTTTTAATTACAAGTTTCGACACATTCCGCATACATGATCAAATTTTGTGCGAAATCCCATGGGAAATTGTAATAGTAGATGAGGCACACCGTTTGAAAAATGAGAAATCAAAGCTATACATCTCATGCCAAGGGATAAAAACGAAGAAACGTTATGGTCTAACAGGTACCATAATGCAAAATAAAATAATGGAATTGTTTAACCTCTTTGACTGGGTTGTACCTTGATGTCTTGGTGATCGTGACCATTTTAAAGGCTTTTATGACGAGCCTCTAAAGCTTGGCCAAAGGCTTAGTGCCCCTGATAGGTTTGTTCAAATAGCAGAAGAGAGAAAAGGACATCTTGTATCAGTACTCAAAAGTTATTTACTGAGGCTTACAAAGGAAGAAACAATAGGGCATTTAATGCTTGGTAAGGAAGATAATGTGGTGTTTTGTAAAATGAGCGATTTACAAAAGTGGGTTTATAGAAGAATGTTGACCCAGCCTGATGTACAGTGTATTATAAACAAGGACCTGCCCTGCTCTTGTGGTGGCCCGCTACCCCAGGTTGAGTGTTGCAAAAGAACAGAGCCTCAAGGGGTAATTTGGTCATACTTGCATAAGGATAATCCTGATGGATGTGCAATGTGCCCCTTCTGTCTTGTTCTCCCTTGTCTCATGAAGCTTCAACAGGTGCTCATTTTTCCATTTTTGTTTTCTTGTAATAACCTTACATGTGCATTATAGTGAGGATGCTGCATCCTATTTTGCAACACATAATGACAATATTTTTCTCTTTGTGTCAATAGTTTTAAATTTTCAAATGAGAAACCAACTACAATGGTTTTGTTCTGGTATTGTTTTCCATCACAAGCAATACCTTCTGCAAAAGACAAAGTGGAGAGTTCATTTGGTTCGAGATTAAGAGGTAAAAAAAAGACACCCAAAATTAAATGCAACCATGGTGGATTTTCAACGCATTTTCAACCATGATTAATGTTATTGTGTTTGATGCATAATGCATTGCTTGTGACATAGAACAAGATAGACGGTTTGGTTTTTGTGGTTTGCAATTTTTTAGTTGAGTTATTGATGATTTGTCACCAATGTTGTAATTGAATGATTTGTGACCAATGTTGTAATTGAATCCTTCTGCCTAAAAATGGTACTCCTGTGCTTGTTTAGGATTTAAAGTCAACTTTGAATTTTCCAAGTGGCCAGGACTGACAGCTCAATCACCATTTAAAAGTTTATCTATTCACGAACCTGGACCAGACATGAACTGAAACTTAAAGGTGGACTGATAATTGAAATCCAACTGAATAATCTTTACCCAACAACTGACATAATGCTTGAGATGAGATACAGCCAAAAAAAGACCACACAGCCTACTGACCAGACCTGTATGATACCATTTTTCTCTTCTTTTATTCTTCTTAAAATTGGTGACTGGAGCACAGCACAATTTCCCTTACATCCAGAAACCCTGATCAGTTTGACACGTTACTTAAAACCTTTTCTTTTTTTTCTTCTTCTTTTGATATAAAGATTAGCAATCATCTAGAATTGATAAAGCCAAATCCAAAAGATGAACCAGAAAAGCAGAAAAAGGATGCTGAGCTGGCATCAGCTGTATTTGGCAGCGATGTTGACTTGGTTGGTGGCAGCAGCAAGAGCGAGAGCTTTATGGGTCTTAGTGATGCAGAGCACTGTGGTAAGATGCATGCACTTGAGAAACTTTTAGCTCTATGGGTTTCTCAAGGCGACAAAACTCTTCTCTTCAGCTATTCTGTCAGGTAATTATTTTTTTTCTCCTTTCTGAAAGGGAGCCTCCTTTCTTGGGTTTGGTGCACACAGGAACCCTAAAGGCCTAAACTATCATGTTTGCCATGTTTCGGCTACAGAAGTTTCAATGGTCTGTTTTTGATCTTTGCATTGTGAGGCATGGTGGTAGAGGAAACCCGATGGATGGGGACTTCTATACATTAACAGTATTTGCAAAGAGCAATTTTTTTTTAACCATTGTACTCTTGTGTTTTAATTAAAGGATGTTGGATATACTGGAGAATTTTCTTATAAGGAAGGGCTATTGCTTTTCACGCTTTGATGGTTCCACCCCGATGAACACTCGTGAAGACCTTGTTGATGAGTTCAATAAGAGCCCTAGCAAACAGGTATCTTCTTGTATAAAATATGGTTGTGTACAAAAGAAAGAAATGTGTGACATAAAATTGATATTAATTACCACCTCACATATATTTCTAAATATAGTTATGCTGATGTCTTCTCAGGTCTTTCTAATATCAACTCGGGCAGGTGGCCTGGGTGTAAACCTGGTGAGTGCAAATAGGGTTGTGATATTCGACCCAAGCTGGAACCCAGCATAGGACTTGCAAGCCCAAGACCGATCATTCCGATATGGGCAAAAGCGTCATGTTACAGTTTTTCATCTTTTAGCAGCTGGCTCACTAGAAGAACTAGTATATTCGAGGCAAATCTAAGCAGCTGTCTAATATCGCGGTATCAGGGAAGATGGAGAAGTGGTACTTTGAAGGTGTTCAGGTATTTGTTGTCATAAAAAAGACAACCATGCCATCTCCTGGCAATATATTAAGAATGCTATCTTGACACCATTCTTTATGCTAACCCTAAGTTGTATGGTTGGAATCTGGGCCCTCAATTTTGATATCTGACAGGACTAGTGTGCTATCAGTTGATTTACTGACTTGAATTGTGTGCTGTTTTGGTTGGGTAAAGTCGAAAAAATAATTTGGTATTCAGGATTGCAGGTACAGTTTCTTGGTGTAGTGTATCAATTGATGTTTCCTGCTGCATATTAGTACATGGAAAAGAACTTTCATGTATATACTGTACCTTTTGTAGGATAATAAGAATTTCCAAGGGGAGTTATTTGGCATCTCCAATCTGTTTTGTGATCTGTTTGACAAGCTCTTCACAAGTGAGATCATTGAGATGCATGAGAAACAAGGGGAAAGTACCTCTGAAAACGGAGGACAATTTGGTTCCATGATAGATGAGCCGGGTACTACTGGTGCAGTGTTGTCAGGTTCCAATATGGATAATGAAGCATGCGCTAGTGATCAAGCGAGCCTTAACGACCTGGGTATGGTTGCCCTCTACATAATATTACTATTATAACTTGCAATTTATTTATTTCCTTAGTAACTAGTAAGTAACGATTCTATCCTCTTTTTTTTTTTACTTTTTTTTTTCTTGGGGTTGGAAGAGGAGGGCGAGGGGGATTGGGTCAGGGGAGATGTGACTTGGTACTTACTGTGGTGGGCAGATCTTTTTTTGGGACAAAATTAGAAGAAACACAAGTACATAATAATCCAAATGTCATGAATTCCTCCATAACCTGATAAATGTCATCTAAATACTCGTGAGATGGGATGTATCTTGTTGAAGTCTTCAAAACTAGGAAATTATTATGCACACCTCTCTCACTGACACTAGCAATGAGAAGCTTCACAATTGCAGCAGAGAAAATTACATAAATGCATTTCAAATAAAGTGTTGTTGGGTTTCGAAATTGTAGATGGCATCTTGGAAATAGCAGATGCCATCAAAATGTGATTATAATAACAATCCACAATTAATGTTCTAAGCTGATCTTTCTTTGGTGATTGCAGGCATAGTTTATGATCATAGAAATGAAGATGTTGTGAATATGGGGATAAGAAAAACTCACGTTTTCACAACTGCAGTAGATACTAGTCAAAAAATTGATGTTTCTTGTAATACAGTGACCAAAAGCAACAAAAGTAGGCAGCCAGCTGGGAGAGAGGACAGGAAAAGAAAAGAGTTCAGTTGTGTAGCTTCCTTCATGGGAATGAGAGAGCTTGAGTTTAGCAAATGGGTTCTCTCTGCTTCTCCTCTTGAGAGGCATGAGTGTCTAGAGAACTACAAGAAAAGAAGGAAGAATCAATTGTAAAGTAGCATTCACGGTTTATGTTCAAAAAATGGTGTGTAAAATGTAAATATTCATTTTCTCCTTCCTGTAATCTTTTGTATCTAGCACTGTATATAGTTTCAAAGGTGTATTGTTTTTTCTTTTAAAAAAAAGAGAGAGAGAGATTGGGGGTGCACGCTTGCAATAATGTTCTTAGCATTTGTATGAGCGCTGTCTGGCAACACCTAGCAATAGTTGAGATCTACAAATTGAACGTTGTAAAACAAGCATATAAAGCTAAGAATTGAAACACCTGCTTATAAGTTCGGAAGTAAAGATTGGAGGGGTCTAAAAGAATCTGATAGCCATAACATTCTTAAATTAGTTTACACTTTAAGGAGTTAAAGATTGAGCAATGCATCATAGTTCCATCAGTACAGATTCTCACATGGACTCCCAATTAGAGAAAAACACATCTTGAGTTTGTCCAATATTAGTGCATCTTTACAAGTGAAAGGCTAATCATTATATCTACTTTTCTTTCTTAAATTAAAAAATTTACAAAGATAATTTCAATTTTAGAAGTTCAAGACCTAGACTAATATCTCATTTCCCGCCCTGGCTTCATCTTTCGATCTGGGAATTGCTTGGACACGCGCGCCTTATTCACACAATCACACTCAATTTTCTTTAAAATTACCAAATTACCCTCCTCTCCCATCATATTTTTCTCACACTTTAGCGCTGGAAGGAGGGTATTTTCGTACTTTTCTAAAAATGGGACTGAACGAGTAATTCGGCATTATTGCTTTTCAGTCCCGTGTTTTTTCGAAATTAATGCGTCCACTATTTTTTTTTTATCTTCCTTAATTTTCAATATTCTTTTTTTTTTAAAGGGACAATTTTCAATGTCCTTGAAAAATTATAATTATCGACGGCGTGAAATAGATTGAATTGATTGACTAAGGGCCCTATGTCAGTCTCAATAAATTAATTGAAATAATTACATTACATATAACTTTAATAAATGTTTTTTGAGGGGCTCATTTGCTTTGTATGGTTAAAAATAAAGATCTCTCGCTCTCTCCGTCTCCCCAAATCCCAAGTACTACATCACACTCTAACACTGTCTGACACTGGGATCTCACTTCTCTCGTCAGCGATCTCCGATTCCATCTCTCCCTCCCGAGTATCAATGGCAAATGCAATGAGTCGTTTTGCACAAGCAGTGGAGAGGGTGCGAGCCGACCCCTACCTTCAAGCACTTGAAGCCAGGTGGCGATGGAGAGACAACATGGATTCAAACGTCCGAAGGACGTTGACTCACGCAATGTAAGTTACACGTACTGAGTTCTTTGATTAATATAAATTGATTTTGTGATTTCGTGATCTGAATTGAAACATTGCAAAGAGCCAATTCAAGAAACAAGATAATATTAACCCTTCTGCCTCCATTCCTCCCAATTCCTCCTCCACCAACACTTCTTTTCAATTTCTTGATTCAATTGTTCCCATCAATGTTAAACGAGATAATGGTAGAGATACTGGTGGACACTGATATCTACATGTAATACCCCTGATTACATGCGTCTTGTGTTTTCTGCATGTAATACAGATTTAGATGTTTCCTTTTATTTATTTCCTTTTATTGTACAGATATCATGTATATTTAGATGATTCTATTCCTAGATTTTGTATAGGATCTATTTATGTTTCCAAGTATGGCTGGAGGATTTCTGTAATATAAATCTCCCTGTAATCGATGATAAGAAACAAGAAAAAGTTTTCTCTTTTAATACTTCTTAAATCAAAAACAATTTTGTCAATCAATATTGCTACCCCGATCAATTTTTACAAAAGCTATCATTGAGGTCCTTCTTGATGTGTGCAATTTTTCATTACAGGGCTGAGGCATTTCAGAGAACTGCCCATATTTATAGGCCTTATGGCCTGTGCTTGGATGAGGCCAGGAGGATCGAATTGCATGTGTTCAATGCATCTCCTAATGCAGTACTTCTCTCAACCTTCTTTTTTAATTCAATCTATTTATTGAGAGCTTAATAGTTCTTTTTTTTTGGACTGCTTCATTAAGCAAAATTAAAAAATAGTTATTACAAAACAACATTACACCCAACATCGAAGCTTTCAGAACAGAAAACAGAAAAATAACACTACTGGTGTGTCCTCTTAAATAGCTGAACTGAGAGGTCATACTGGTGTTCAAACCTGTCAAAAAGAAACAATGTGATAAAATGATAAAGGTTGTCAAAGAAGAAAGAACCAATAAACCCTGAAAGTTCCTCTATTGCAATCTAAGTATCTAACCATTGTAACCAACATATTGTGTCTAAACTTACTAAAGAGGCTAATATTAGTAAGCAACTGATTTAGTGTCCCCATATTACCTACTAATTCTAAAGCTAAAAACATCCATCAGAGTTAACTCTCAAAACAAAACAAGCATAACAGAAAGAAGATATATTCAGAGAAACTAGGCGGCTTCAATCATCATCTGTGCCACTTGTAGTCTGACCATCTCTGAAAGCATGTAGTGTTCTAAATTGAGTTGCCATGGCAGTGGTAGAACCTGTCCAACAGTGAAAAAAATGCATTGCATTAAAAATGGTTGCCATTGAGTTATTATCTGATCCTTCTCTAAAAATTCTACCATTTACTTAATAGTTCTAATTATTTACTTTAATGGTCAAATACATAGACTCCAAAATTCAAAAGGATAATGCTTAAGTTATGCTAAATTTATAATAGCTAACAATAATATCCAGATTCCAGAATTTAACTTAGTCTATTGGAATTTGAACAAGAGATATTGCAGAGCAGAACCTTGGTATTACATATATATGCTTACATGTTACTATATTTTAATTTTATGGTGATTGATTTTTCAGAGCCTCTATGTCACAACTATGAGGGGTTTCATAAATTTCTTGCTAACAGATGGTGGTACGTTGTCAGGACGACTTACAACGGACATAGAAGCAGGTACAAATCTCTTTTACTTCCTCCTATTCTGACGCTTACATCCTCCCAGCAAGGGGTTGAAACTAAGCTCCAAATATGAAACTAAGCTCTTCAATTTCAGGTTTTGGGAGGCTGCTGTTTGAGTACTTCGATGTTACCATAGGCCACTTTTATGCGCTCCAACCACCAAATCATGGCCAGCCTCGCAATGTGAATCTGCATCAGCCTCAACTTCACCCGCCGCGTAGGCATGATTAAAGAATCACTCAGGAACCAGTTCATGTAAGAGATGCCATGACACTTGTAATCAATCTATTTTTCAATAATTAAAGTATATTGGGCTAATAATCTGTTGATGAAAGAATGTTCCATATATAGCTATGCCATTTAGAAATTAAGTGACTACTTTATTGCAAATTTATTCTCTTTTACTTGTTCTTACTGTTGATTACTAATTCTATTAGTTCTAGGGACTATCTTGCATAAGTTAGTAGTTAGGCTACATAGAACAACAGACTATATATGTGATTTTGTGGATACATGCACATCGCTTTTACAAATTATATTAAGAGTTAGAGGTCATAACTCATACATTCTGTAATTTTATTAAGAATAAACTCAAACATTTGGGCCTTATCATTTGCAGGTGTTGAATACTGATACACTGTATGGCGCCTGCATCAAACCACATTCGCTGCATCACTTGTAGTTCTTTTTGGAGTTTGCTAACTAAAAATAGTGACAAAATCAATGGAGATTTCCCAACAGCTGGATAAATTTTGATACGTGTACATGAAGGTTGATGTGTTAGAAAGTGTAAAGATGTTTTGGGCATTATTTGCTTTTCTGATGATACTTTTTTTGATAGGTATTGGTCCAGATAATTCATTGACTTGTGTTCCAGATTTAAAAGTCGAATGATTCTATTTCACTCGATTTTGTAAAGATAAAGAAACAAATAAATTTAGATGAGCCTTTCTTCTTTCTATTTTGAGAAGATTTTGATTTCATGTTCTAAGAAAGATTAGAACTAAATGGAATGGCCCTTGGTTGATTAGTGTAAACTTCTCTTTATTACGAGAGAAATAAGAGGGGGTATGTTCTTTCAAAGTTTTTGGAGTGGTGAATTGGTGATAGATTTCATGCCCAAAGAGTGGGAATTTGTATAGATTGGCGCTCCTGTAAAAAGATTGACATGTTGAAAAGAATAAATAGGGGACATCAATCTGTGTCTACTGTTACCAGTGTACTATGTTCTTCACTACCTTGGGATTGTGTCATTATGTGCACGAATGTGTTTATCTGATCTTGTTAGCATATCCCTTGAGTTATACTTTCAATTCTGCGTGTGTGCATTTCCCTTGAGTTATATTTTAATATTATTTTTAATTTTTTCGGTTTTAATTTGCTGCATGTGTATGCATGGTCCTTGGGCATTTTCTTTTTTTTCTTTTTAGTGTGTTACCCCGTCCTCTGTGATATCTTTCTTGACCACTAACTTTTCGTAGGTATACAATTTCCTCAAATTTAAATATGTATGGTTCGCATTTGTTGTAATTTATTAATTTTATACAGCATTTAAAATTCTCATGGAAGATAATAAAAAATGGCACATGCATGACTATTAAGCTAGATTAAATAGGGTATCCGTACATGTTATATTCTTCTGTCTTACTTCTATCAAACGTATAATAGAAAAAAGAACTTCATATATACCTGCGCGGCTGCGCCATATGCAATTCCTTTTTAAGCACCAATAATAGAAAGATGTTAGAGACAATAAAACGTATGCAATTAGATGTTTTCTCATTTTGCTGGCACATGGCAGACTGTTGACACAAGATCAACTTCAAAAGAGAAGCATACCAGTTCAATTAGGTTGTGCCTTATGTGATCATCCTGATTGTGAAACAGCACAACATCTTTTCTTTGATTGCCCAGTCTCAAGTAATCTATGGAGGAACTTGCAGATTTCCATTCACATCCCTCAGCTCATACCAACCGCCTCTTGCTTGCAAAACCTGATACATCTATTCAGTATGGCAAAAAACAATAAGTTCCACTTAGCGGTCATTGCTACTACATGTTGGGCGATTTGGCTAGAGCGTAATAATAGAGTTTTCAGAGGACAAGGCCGGTCGCTTGGGGCGATTCAACATTGGATTGTTGGAGAAGCAACACTTTTCATGAAGTACTGCTAGTACTTGCATTGCAACGTGTCTCTGTGTTTGCTTAGACATGTTTTTGGGCTACTTTTTTATTTTATTTATTATTAGTTTTTTCTATTTTGAATTTAGTTTCACTAGGTAGCCTCTATCTAGTTTATCCAAAAATAAAAATATAACGTATGCAATTCCAGCGCCATATGCAATATCTTATACTAGGTGGGGAAACGCGGCTTCGCCGCGCCTTAGCAAATTTTTTGTATTTCAATTTTAAGAAGCACTCATAATTTGTGTAAGTCTAAATTGTGTTTGACAGGTTTATAAATGCAAAAGGCAAAATGCCATAATTTTTCTTTTTACATGAGCTGTAAAAAAAAAACATAAGTGTATAAGGCTATAAGCATCATACATATAGCATCCATATACATTGTATTTTAAAAAATCATAAATAAGCAATTGAAGAGACCCAAGTAAAGTCATCATACATTTGATCGAGCTCATAAACCTAGCCATTCCTTCAGGCAAGAAGCAAGTAATTTTTTTTAAAAAAATTTTTGAATAAATCAACAGAAAAGAGTTTTAAAAGTTATAGAATCTATAACACATACGGATATCACATATCTGTGAGTTGAAACAACACCTTCCCTTCGCATATTAATGACCCCATTCATCATTTCTACCAGTGAGATACAGTCCGTCATGAAAAGGCAATCTTTTATTCCCTACTCTTGAATACCCTTCATAGCCACGTTTAAAACATTGAATTTGGCATTAATTATTGGAGAGATTCTAGACCCATGCTCCAGTGCATTAATTTGTTTTGTCGAAGGCTGCAGCCATATTGTGCACCTGTCTGACTACAATCTCTTGCCACCTCACTGCATCATAACATAAATTTTCATAAAATTAGGGCACCTCAAGCAGTTGATGCTTATTGCTTGTCATAAAATATAAATAATCAAATAATTATTTTCCTACATGCACGGAGGGATAAGGTCAAATTGGCTGCTCCAATCGATTTTCATCCAAAAATGTCCCTGTTCTACTTAATTGCAAATTCAAACCACGTTAATGCTAAAAGTTTGTATGTTTTAGATAGATTTGTTACATAAAAATTGCCCTGATTGGGGATAACTTGGATCCAGCACAACAAAATCAGTCCCAATCTGGTCCACTTTACCAGATATATTAGCTGAGTAGTTTATTTATTTATTTACTTAAGGAAATAAGTAGCCTTCTAAACAAACACCAGATGAAAATATTACTATTCATGTGCTTCTCATATTCCTCATCTATGGGTAATAAAAATAATAAGATCGAAAATCTATTCTGACAAAGAAAGAATAAACCTTTAATTAGTGCTACCTTACTATTTATGAAATTGCAAAGCTTCCTATTGTTAAATTAAAAACGTTCAATATTGATTTATTTACCAGTAATATTTTATAAGGAAATTAGTGTAGCAATTGAACTACACTACCAATTTGCCACGAAGTAATAGAATGTGAATTTGCCCTAGCGCTTACATTGAAAGATATACTGACAACAATTGAATGGTGCATTAAACCAAAAAGAGGAAAAAACTAAAAAAGAATAGAAAAAGAGAAATAATCGATTTTGGATTCAGACCTGATTGGAGAGAAAAAGCCCATGCTGAGGAATAAACAAATATTGAAAAGAAAAGTAAAAGTAAAACACTTAGTTCAACTTTCACATCATATATATAGTTGAAAATAATGAAAGACAAATATAGAATCTAATAATAAAATCAACCTCTGCGCCGATTCAATTGAGACCCTTGAAGTTAAGAATTTATTGGTGTATTGATATTGGAATCAGAAACAAATATCATTAATTATTTCAAATAGAAACCATGACATGCTTTCAACACTGAGCTGGTTGTCCTAATACCAACTATTTTGTTACCAAATAGAAATTATATAATTATTGAAACACAATCAAATTAATGAATTACAAAAAAAAATGAATTAGCTTTGTGGCACAATCACCATCAGCAACAAAAAAAAAAGAAGGAAAAAATGAATAAAAATTTAAAAAAAAAATAGATGAAGCATTATTATAAAGCATTCAATTCCAAACATAAAAAACACTGTTCAATTTCTTCATTTCCCAGCCTTCCGATTGTTTCTCTGTCTTGATTGATTGCATGTCCTCCTTTCATCTCCACTATTGCTTTCCTCTGTTGTGCGCATCGGTTTTCCTGTGTTTCTTATTCAGTGCCTAAATGTGGCCGCTCATTTTGTTGCCCCTGGTTTGTGTCGGGGAGACTGTCGTTTGCTTTTCTTTGTTTTTTCTCCGTCCGCAGAAGATCTGGTTCTCTCTTTTATCCGCTCGGCGTGCCTTTCTCTGTACTCTGCGGTCAATCGGAGGTGTACGGAAAATTTCAAATAGCACAGAGAACTCACTTGTACTGGCATATGAAATCTCCATGCTTTTATTTTTTACTATCATATATTCAAATATGATGAAGTAAGGTTTCCATGGGTACAACATAAATTGTGTCAAGAACACAAGATGTAAAGACAGTAGGTGTTGCTGACAAGGCTGAAGAGATCAGACAGTTGACTGTTGAAGATCATAACAGCACACCAATAGAAGATGGACGCGTGGCAAACGCTGTGGAGGAATTGATCTCTTCAGTAACGGCAGGAAATGAGGACGTTAGTGAGATAACGGAGAATCGCTGAGAAGAGTGGATCTGGAGCGCTCAACCTCAACGGTCGACAAGATCAGGCCGTCCATTTAATTAAATAGGAAATGTAATAAAAAGAGGATAGAGAAATTGTAAAAACGCGTTTTCTTGATTTATTACGCCTATAAATAGGCATTTGGTCTGTAAGAAATGTTTTATGTGAAATAAGAAATCATTTTTCCTCAATTTTATTATCTTCTCTTCCACAATTTCCATTTATCTCCATTAAATTCCTCAAATTCGGTCCGAAATTCCACCATTTCGCCCCGAATTCACAGTTTGACTGTGACAATTGGTATCAAGAGCCAGCACGCTTCCAGATTGGTTTTTCTTTCATTGCTGTCAGCAAGAACTCTCAAGATCGTTCAAGATGCCTCCTAAGCAAGCAATTAGCGATCAATCGAATGGAGACTTACAACAAACACTGGAGAAGATGAATGAGCGTCTCAGTCGTGAGCTTCAACAGACTAATGCTCGCATTGATCAACAATCAGCCAGTATCCAACAAATTGGCGAGATGAAGACAATGCTGGAGCAGTTGCTCAAGAATCATTCTTCTGGCAATCCTTCTTCTAGCGACAGTTCAGGATTGGGCAATGCTGGTGGGCCACAGCCAAGAAATACACCTCCAAGAGGTACACCAGTAAATCTTGATAGCCCTCTCAATGAGGAAGGCAAAAGAAATGGTCGAGTGCCTGAGAATAGGGTTCAATTACCAAAAACCACATTTCCCTCTTTTGATGGTTCTAACCCTACAGTTTGGAGATCAAAGTGTGAATCTTATTTTGACATTTTCCAAATTCCTGAGAATTACAAAACCCCATTGGCAACATTACACTTTGTGGAGGAAGCTCATGAGTGGTATGAGGACTTTAAAGAGGATTGTCCCAATTTGCCTTGGCAGTTGTTGGTAGCTGAAGTTCTGGATAGATTCAAAGCTTATAGCAGTTCTAATCCTGTTGGTGAATTTAGAAGGGTTACCCAAACTGGAAAAGTCAATGATTACATCAGACAGTTTGAGAGAGCTAAGTCTAGATTCATTGCAGAAACCAAAATAAGAAGCAACATCCTTTTTATTCAGGGATTCATTGATGGTCTTAAAGAAGAACTTAAATATGCAGTAGAGGTTTTGAACCCTGTCACTTTGAATCAGGCATTCAATTATGCAAGAAAAGTGGAACAAAACTTGGACAGTATTGATAATAGATCAAGAGTGATACGATCTTCTGCAATTGTTCCCTACAAAAACAATACAGACCAGCAAGTGACAAAGACTTGGACCACTGCTAATTCTTCAGGCCAAATTAAGGGTACACTACCTTCTACTGAATTGACCAGAGAACAAATGAGGGCCCTTAAACTTTGTTATTGGTGTAAAGACAAGTATACCCCAGGCCATAAATGCAAGATGAGGGGTTTACATACCCTGCAATTGGAAGCTGCTTCTAGTTCTCAGACTGCTGAGGAAGAACATTCTAGTTTATCACCAATGTACATTGAATGGGTTTATGACAATCAACAAGATAATCAACCATTGGTAGAACAACCAATGGATCAACAATTGCTAGATCAAGCAGTGATTACAATGTGCAGTGATTTGACTCACTCCAAGTTTCAGACCCTTCAGTTTAAAGGTGAATTTGATAATATTCCAATTTGTGTGCTTATAGACACAGGCAGCACTCACTCCTTCCTCAATCCTTCCTTGCTTCATACTGATAAGTGGAAGGTTTCTTCTACTTCTCCTTTGAATGTTAGAATAGCTGATGGTTCAGCAATGACCACTTCTGTGCAATGTGATAATTTACCCTTTAAACTACAAAACCACCTTTTGTGTGTCACTGCAAGACTTTTGAACATACAGGGCTATGATTTGATTTTGGGGATGGATTGGTTATCCAAACATGGCCCAATGAATATTGATTGGGAAGCTGGGAGGGTACAGCTTTGTAAATATGGTACAAAATTAGATCTGGTGGTTACCCAGGAAGAAGCTGCAGTACATTTGTGTCATGGATTGTGGAATCCTACTATAGAAGAAAACAAAGGACATTTATTATTACTGGCTCAAATTACTTGCCTGCCTGAAGTACCAGTGGTTAAGTGTTCAATTCCCTGCAAAGATATCCAGCTGGTAATCAACAAATTTCCTCAAGTATTTCAGGAACCTACCACTTTACCTCCCCAGAGAACTGTTGATCATAAAATTCCTCTATTACCTGACAGTAAGCCTGCATCTATCAGACCCTATAGATACTCTTACTTCCAAAGGATTGAAATTGAGAAGATAATTGAGGATTTACTCACCAATTCACTGATAAGACCTTCTACAAGTCCTTTTTCCTCACCAGTTTTATTGGTTAAAAAGAAGGATAATTCTTGGAGGCTTTGTATCGATTATAGGCAATTGAATGATGCTACTGTCAAGAATAAGTACCCCATTCCCATCATAGATGATCTTCTGGATGAATTGAGAGGAGCCACTTGTTTTTCAAAAATTGACTTGCGTTCTGGTTATCATCAAATCAGAATGGCAACTGAAGACATTTTCAAGACTGCCTTCAGAACTCACAATGGTCATTATGAGTTTGTAGTGATGCCCTTTGGACTCACTAATGCACCAGCCACCTTTCAGACACTCATGAATACCTTGTTCAAACCATACCTCAGACATTTCATCTTAGTATTCTTTGATGATATCCTAATTTACAGCAAATCATTGGAAGATCATGTACTGCATTTGACAACTGCTTTACAGATACTGGTTGATAATAACCTTTATGCTAAGTTATCAAAATGTGTGTTTGGTGTGCCTCAAGTGGAATATTTAGGGCATATAATTTCAAGTCAAGGGGTAGCCACAGACCCTCATAAAATCGATGCTATGGTGAATTAGCCAATTCCAAAAACAATAAAGGCATTGAGGGGATTTCTTGGGTTGACTGGGTACTATAGAAAGTTTATCAGAGATTATGGCAGCATCTCTAAACCACTCACTGAATTGACTAAGAAGAATGCCTTTCTGTGGAATTCTCAAGCACAGTCTGCTTTTGATAATCTCAAAACAGCAATGACTCAAGCTCCTGTATTAGCTCTTCCAGATTACACCAAACCATTCACTATTGAAACTGATGCCAGTGCTCTGGGTATGGGAGCAGTATTGATGCAAGACAATCGACCATTGGCTTTCTTCAGCAAAAGTCTGGGTGTTAAAAATCAAGGGTTATCAACCTATGAAAAGGAGTTCTTAGCTCTCCTGACAGCAGTTAAGAAGTGGAGACATTATCTTCTTGGTCAGCCCTTTGTAATTAAAACTGATCAGATCAGTCTTAAGCATTTATTGGAGCAGAAAATCACTACTGCACTCCAACATAAGGGTTTATGCACCTTACTGGGTCTTAATTATACCATTGAGTATAAGAAGGGAAAAGAAAACAAAGTGGCAGATGCACTTTCTAGACTCAGTGGCCAAAACTGGTCTATACAGCAAGAAAAGGCTGCACTTGCTGCAGTCACTGAAATTTTACCTTCTTGGCTACAAGAAATGGTACAAAGCTTTGCAAATGACCCTTGGGTTACTGAATTGAAGAAGAAAGTGGAGTTGGCAGACCCTAACTATACCAGTCAATTGGGGGTGATCAGATATAAGAATAGGATTTGTGTGGGAGCATCTGGTAATTGGCGCCAGAAAATACTCCATTCCTTGCATGACTCTTCCATTGGGGGCCACTCTGGCATTAATGCAACCTATCATAGGTTAAAGAAGATTTTTTATTGGCCTGGAATGAAACAGTCTGTGCATGACTTTGTCTCTTCATGCTCTTCTTGCCAGTTGAACAAACATGAACACATCCAAATTCCTGGCCTTCTGCAACCTCTACCAATACCACAACAAGCATGGCAAAGTGTGGGCTTAGACTTTATAACAGGATTACCTAAGTCTAAAGGAAGGGATGTTGTTCTTGTCTTCATCGGCAGATTTACAAAATATGGCCATTTCATACCTCTGACCCATCCCTTCACTGCTTCTGATGTGGCTCAGGTATTCTTAGACACTATTTACAAATTGCATGGCTTACCACAGAATCTTGTGTCTGATAGGGACCCAGTCTTCACCAGTCAATTTTGGAGTGAGCTAATGACTAAAATTGGCATTCAACTAAATATGAGCACAGCCTACCATCCACAAACTGATGGTCAAACAGAAAGACTCAATCAGTGTTTGGAGCAGTACCTCAGGTGTATGGTTTTCTATCAACAAAAGAAATGGTGCAAGTGGCTACCTTTGGCTGAATACTGGTACAACACCAGTTTCCATCAATCTATAGGAAAAACTCCATTCCATGCTCTATATGGCTACCATCCAACTCTTTTGCCATTGGGTGATGTTGTGAAAAGCACTGACACTGCAGTCAATGCATTATTAAGAGACCAGCAGAGAGTTCTATCCCAAATTAGAGATAGTCTCATCAAAGCACAAAACCGCATGAAGAAGTGTGCTGATTTGAAAAGAAGTGAGAGACAATTTCAGATTGGGGATTGGGTGTATCTCAGAGTGCAACCATACAGGCAAACTTCATTGGCTGATCAAGCTCACACAAAGCTTTCTCCAAAGTACTTTGGTCCTTATGAAATTTTGGAATGTGTGGGACCAGTGGCATATAAACTCAATTTGCCGGCTCACACCAATATCCATCCTGTGGTGCATATTTCTCAGCTTAAAAAACACATCAGTAGAACAGCACCAGTATCACAAACATTGCCTTGGGTGGGACCCGAAGGAAATCTCAGAGTGGCACCAGCACAGATACTTGACAGGAGATTTATAAAAAGGGGCAATTTGGGCATTCCACAAGTCAAAATTCAGTGGGCTAACTTATCCAGTGAGGATGCTACTTGGGAGGACTATGATCTCATTAAAAGGAGCTATCCTGCTTTTATTCTCGAGGTCGAGAATCGTCTGATGGAGGAGGGAATGTCAAGAACACAAGATGTACAGACAGTAGGTGTTGCTGACAAGGCTGAAGAGATCAGACAGTTGACTGTTGAAGATCATAACAGCACACCAATAGAAGATGGACGCGTGGCAAACGCTGTGGAGGAATTGATCTCTTCAGTAACGGCAGGAAATGAGGACGTTAGTGAGATAACGGAGAATCGCTGAGAAGAGTGGATCTGGAGCGCTCAACCTCAACGGTCGACAAGATCAGGCCGTCCATTTAATTAAATAGGAAATGTAATAAAAAGAGGATAGAGAAATTGTAAAAACGCGTTTTCTTGATTTATTACGCCTATAAATAGGCATTTGGTCTGTAAGAAATGTTTTATGTGAAATAAGAAATCATTTTTCCTCAATTTTATTATCTTCTCTTCCACAATTTCCATTTATCTCCATTAAATTCCTCAAATTCGGTCCGAAATTCCACCATTTCGCCCCGAATTCACAGTTTGACTGTGACAAATTGTAATATAAAAGATTGAATTTATCTTACATGTTATGTGCGCCAGCAATTAATCAAGGGGCAATTTTGACCAACCTCAGCCACTGACGACGTGGCCAATCTCAAGTCTTTTGCCTTAATAGGATCAAATATTAACATGTCAAATAATCCACATGGAATTAAAGGATTAAAGGAATTAAAGGAATTAAAGGATTTCTGTATCTAAATTTCAATTACAACTTTCATCAATCTGGTAGAATTTGTATGTTAAAGAAAGATTCAAGAGTAAATTAAAAAGCTGAATTTATATTTACCCAATCAATCACCGTGGTACCATCGCTTAGAAGGAGATATCGACGAAAACCTTAGAAATTGCCTTCTCCATTGTCATCCGTTCAGCCGAAGACTAAATTAGCTGCTGTAAGGCTGGCCTATCGAAGGCTTAATTCAATTAAAGCAAGAGGAGGCGGAGAGATGGAGATGCGGGAGGAGTTGATCGTGTTGACAGAGAGGAGAGGAAGGAGGAGAGGCAGATGGTGCGGCGGTGCTGGTGAAGGTCGGAGGAGGAGGGCATGTCATAGCGGCATGAGACTTAATTATACTTTAGATTTAGATTTAGATTTCTTCAGATTCACCGAGCAAATAATAGAAATGTTATTACGATAATAAGCCCTGACAATATAATTCTCAGCTGCCAACTCTTTTAGTCTTTTTCATCCAAATAAATCGCAAAAGCATACAAAGGAATGCTAACTAATTCTAACCCCCCCCCCCCCCCCACCCCTCTTTTTTTTTTTAAAATAACAAAATAATTTCAACTGGTCTGTTCCTTTTTTTAATCAAAATAATAAAGTAATATCAGTTGGTCTGTTCATTTCATTTTTTTAAAAAACCAAAATAACAAACTAATTTCAACTGGCATTTTCATATTCTTTTTTTTAACCCAAATAACAAATTAACTTTACCAAAATAACAAGGTAACTTTGTTTCGTCTTTTCATTTTTTTAACCAAAATAACAAAGTAATTTTAGTTCTTCTTTTCATTTTCTTTTAATTTTAAACCAAAATAACAAAGCAATTTTAGCTTGTCTGTTCATTTTCTTTTTTTAACTAAAATACCAAAGTAACTTATGTTGTTCTATTCATTTTTTTTTTAAACCAACATAACAAAGTAACTTGGCTGGTCTTTTTTTTCCCAAAATAACAAACTAATTTCACCTGGTACATTCGTTTTCTTTTTTTTTAAAAAAAAAAACAAAAATAACAAACTAATTTCAACTGGTCTGTTTATTTTTTTTTTCTAAACTAAAATAACAAATTAACTCCAATTGGTCTTTTCATTTTTTTTAAAAAGAAAAACAAAATAACAAACTAACTTCATTTGGCTGTTCGTTTTTCATTTTTTTTAATCAAAATAACAAAATAACTTCGGTTTGTTTTCTCATTTCTTTTTTTTAAAAAAAACCAAAATAACTCAGTAACGTTAGGTTGTATGTTCATTTTTTTTAAAAAAAAAAACCAAAACAACAATGAAAATGTGCACTTCATTTCTTTTCAAATTATGCAAAGTCCAAATGAAGCGATTAGAGTGAAAATGTGTGATGAAGTTCATACAAAGGCTAGGAAACAAGTAATGCAATTTGAATGACCATGTTAAATAAGCCATCCCCAATTTCACGTGCCTGCCCACATGTGATATTGAGAATAAAGTGTAAATTGTAAAATGAAATGCTTATTCAAAACCTTCACCAGCTTAATTTAGTCAAAAAATTATAAAATAAGCAAAATTGAATGGTAATTAACACAAAAGCACATGAAATTTAGATTAAATAAATGAATTGAAGATGATCCTCAAATCCGAGCTGAACCACGTTAAACTCCCCAATGTACCACATCAGTTTCGACCCTTCACACGAATCACACCTCACTTTACCCACCCGTGGTTCCCCCACTGGCCACTAAACCGGGTAGACGCAACTTAAACCAACCTTTGGATCCTTTCTCCATGCTTCCACGAAGCACGAAGCCATAGAAGTATAGAACCTATTCCCTAAACTTGCAATGGTCGGAAACGAAAATGGATCCAAATCCTTTACTATACGAACCCATTAATTTGCATAAAAAATAAAAAGACCTCATTCCCTTACCAATGGAACTGACGCATCCTAAACTGACCTTACAACAAGTTACACAAGTTACAAACAATCTCTCCTCATTCTTGTGATTCTGGAAAGTTCCGTCTCGAAGGCTACGATAGCCAAGATCACCGGAACTTCGTCGGACAATCAAAATACAAAAAAAAATATCAGTGACTTATCTAAAAAAAATCCAACATGTCCCTCTGGTTAAATCCAGCGGGCCTCCTTTCTGCAGAGATCTTCTGCGGTCAACGCCCTTCTGGCATTGTCAAAATTCTCACCACATAAAATTCGTTCGGGTAAATAAAAGAAAAAGGGAGAACGATTTGAACGAAAATAAAACTTGAGTATATATGTTACTGATACACCAAGTTATGATGTTTTACCTTGATTGTACATAGTGGCTAATAGGAGATTCGATATCTCATATAACTTGAATATGTTAATGATACACCAAGTCTGAAGTTGTCAGATTCAATACACAGAAAAAAGTCACGATTACAAGTTAAATTGGAGCAAGTAAGTCAATGAAATGAATGAAATTTATTATGCAAAATACACTTAGGAATAAGAAATGTTGTATACCGTATAGTAAAATCAAGCATTCCTCTACACGCAACTTTTTAAGTTAAATTTCGTTTGTTGAATTTAGTTTATTCATTTTTATCGAATTATTTTTTTAGTTGTTCACATATCTACTTTTGTTGATTCTATTTATTTAAATCAATGAATATTGTTGCTACTTTGGACTCGATCAAGACAATGTTGACCTTAGATTAAAATGGACAACATATCTATATCAAATAATATTTTCATTTTCACATATTAAAGTTCGCCCGCACATTAGGTGGGCATTGTTATATATAAATGGCACATTACGCCAGGATCCCTTTCTTTAAACAAAATTTTATTTACTTGTATATAGACTGATAGTTTATCTTATAAAGTACGATATTTATTATATCGAATATTTATTTGGAAAAAAGTTTAAATTAAAAAAAAATATTTTATCTATCAATTCATTTAAATTAAAAAATAATATGATAAATATTATTCATTAATAATTTTCAGATAAAATATTTGAAAACTATAACACGTAATGGACAGAAAAAGAGTTCATATATTTCTACCAACAATAACTAAATTAGAGTATCTAGAATCAATAAATATATACGGCTTTACCTTATTTATAATCTATAAGTATAGAATATTTGTCTCAATTGACTCACCCACACGTAACATCATTTACCTTTCCCCGGAACAAAATAAGGTGGAGGATAAATAAGGTGGCTTAACTAAAGTAAAAACTAAAAATGGATCCTGACCACCCAATATTTATAATCTCATCATCAACCTCTTTAGCCCCAACCACCTCTCTCTCTCTCTCTCGTTTTTCTTTCTCGTATGGCGATGCATTGGGATTTTAGAGCTGGATCCGCTCTGGGCAGGAACCCTCCGAAGAGATTCATCCGGAAAGAAGAACGCCAAATGATCGTCGACCAAATGTGAGATTTCCTATTGGTTATTTTACTTAGATTGGAATATATTATTTTTCTATTCATTGGATTATATAGTGTAGTTTGGGCTTTGATTAAATTGATTTTCACACGGGATTTTATTTGATTTCATCAAATTATAATTGATTTATCAGGTCTAATAACATGAAAATTTATATCAAATAATATCAAGTCCGTTTGTTTTGATCAAATAATTTCGAATGAAATGAAATAAAATGAAATCCCTCGTGAAACCTTTTTTTTTTCTAATCGGGCCTCGGTGAATTTCGATGCTTTGTCATTTGTATGTATAACCTCTTAGTCCTCTAAAAGGGACGATAGTCAGACTGCTACCCGTGTTATAAAGTTTATTAGATTTGCAAAGGAAAAAGCTATTGAAACTGTGTTCGTTAAGATTAATTAGATCATCTGCTAGGTTAAATTATTTAAAGTACATGCTTTCCTGTAAATAGATGAAATTCTGATGGATTTTTTCATAACATGCTTAATTTCATAAAACATTTTGTTTGAGCGTTCGAAAAAATGGATACTACAAGTAAAATTATCCATCCGATTTACCTCGGCCTTATCTTTCAATCAGAATATTAAATGATCAATCCGAATCATTTATTATCTTTCTATATTAAAATCTCTTTAGAAATAAAATTGTATATTTTAACGAGTTTTTTATTATTTATATGATTTTAAAAAAACAATGTAATTGGAGAATTTCACCTCCAATTTGAAAATATCACAATATATAGTTTTACAAAATTAATATGTATAATTTAGATTTTTTGGAAAATTTTAAAATAAGAAGAGAATGAATGGTTTAGATTGGTCGTAGAAAGTTCAAATTTCAAAATACAAACGATGAAATAAAATCAACATTTTTTTTTTTTTTGAAACAAGTAGGGGATAATCCCCAGTCCCCCACCACTTCCATTAAAACTAGAAAGTAGTACACATATTACAAAAATCCTAGAGTGTCACCATCCCTAACTCAGTCCCTCAACTAAGTCGATCCCAAAAAAACATTAATGCAACGGCACTAGCTAGTATCCTATATCTACGGAAACTGGTGCCTCAAAGCTATATATCCTTATTTATTACACGCATCAGTATAGCAATATCCAACTCACATACAAGATCTTTAACAAACAATATTATGGGCGAAGTGGTTTTACTGAATCCCCTGAAAATCAAAAGTAAAAAAATAAAGACGAGAAACTGCCAGCTCCAAACAGCCCCCCCTTCATTGGTTCATTTTTATTCTGCATCGTCATTCGTCATGGATTCAGTGGCCATACCACCCCATCTGTAGAGGCACCGACTCCACCTCTGGCAGCAACTGCATCACTGGCTCCTTCATCTTTTGTGGCCATGCAGCTGACCAATACACAATCAGATTTTTAACTTGAATGTCTTGAATGTCTTGAACTTCCTTGAAAACACACAGCATTTCTATTGAGACAAATGACCCATAATATGACACTAGCGCAAATAGTCAGGAGCATATCTAACGTCCCTGGTACTAATTGGCATATAGGAGCAAAGAACCATTTCCAAATGCATATATTCTGATTACATCTAAAAAATAAGTGATCTATGTTTTCATATGACTCACAATATACGCAAGAGCCATCACCTATCCAACCTTTCCTAAGCAAATTTGATTTGGTAAACAACTTTCTTTTGCTAAGAAGCCAAAGAAAGATCTTGATTTTGAGGGGAATTTTCATATCCCAAGTATGAAAAAAAAAAATTATTATGTATCCCGCCAATCATACATATCTTTTGTAGAATATCTACCTATTTCATTTCCTTGCCATACCAAGCAATCTAGAGAGGTAGATAAGATCCTAAATTTAATTACTAACTGAAGCATATCTTGGAAATGATGTAAATCCGTATCTGTGATAAGTACCTAGTGAATTTCAAATTGCTCAAGACACTATCTAGGTGTCTCTATCGTGGCATCCTTATTTGGAGAACTAGAAAAAAAGGGGTAGAAAGTAATGTTAAGTGAGCTATAATTCGTATACTTCAGATAAATGACACCTAATCTCCCTTTATTTTTTTGGTCTACAAATATTCACTCAACTCTCTAGCTGGTATCTTTTTTTTTTTTTTGAGACTAGGAAAAAAAAAGGCTGGTGGAAAGTATATGAACTCCTAGATTCTTATAACCTTTAGATACTAAAGTTTGTTATTTTCAATGGCATAATTAGCTTATTGTTGATACTTTACAGAATGGAAACGATGTGGAGGATTGTTCCTGCGCTGCCACGAGAGGGATTAAGTGATCTTCGAAAAATTGCTGTTGAGATTGAGTTGGATGTTTATAACGCTTCAACTTGTTGGGTATTTCTCTTTCTCCATCGATTGCTTTGGCTTCTAAGTGTCTCATTTGGACTTGCTATTGGAATTTACAGCTGATATTTGTTTGTAGCAACATTGATTCCAGCTATCTAGTACTTTCAGATGAGTCTCATCTTGCAAAGCCTAAGTTGTAAATAACGGGGAAGACGATCTTGTTTAAAGAATTTTGCAGTCCTATAATTTTTACAAGCATGACCCTATGGATTGTAATTCAAGTGAAGGTTGCTGCTCCTTTGTCGACGGAATCCAAATTTGCGAATACTTGTAGAACAATATAAATGTTTTTCTTTCTCTTTATATATTAAAAAAGAGGCAATCACAAATTGGAGTTTAAGTGACAATCCGCCAACTCAAAGCAAACTTATTCGTTGTACGTATACAAAGCATTACAGCAAGTAAGAACTGGAATTTTATTTTATTTTAAAACAACTTTGTTGTTTTTCCCAGGTTGATTACCTTCACGAGGTTGGTGGAAGGCAGATGGACATGTGTTGGACAGCAAGGTTGCCGCCACAATTCAGAAATTCACTTCCGAACCCAGAAGGTAAGTAAGAATTTCACTCTCTAAGTCTTTTCTCACAGTTGTTCTTTTTTTTTTTTTGAAGGTCAACACAATTGTCCTTCTTAATTGAAACTTTTCTCTGATTTGAAAAAATTGTATTGTTTTCATTTGATTTGTTTTTGTAATGCAGTGGGGAAAACACATGGGATATGCAAAATGTGCAATAAGGAATACTAAGTAATATGGATTGACGAAGACTCTTGTTGAGGACCAACGTTTATGCGCGCTCCTTGATTTTAGTCAGGACTTGAATTTGAATTGAAGAAAGAAAGAATCCATCAATAATTTTTATATATAGAGTGTAATCTAAGATATTAATTAAAAACTAGTTTTTTTATATATTTTTATAGTTTTTTAATAAATTAAAAATAGTTGTACCAATTAAAAATAGTAGTACCAATTAAAAATAGTAGTACCAATCATTAACATTAACAAGATTTTTTTGGGCAGAAAATTTATATCAAATTTATATAGCGACTTTTTATGGAAGAAATTACTAATTTTGAACTTACAACTTTTTATCTATAAATTTTAAAAAGTTATTTCATTAATATTAGCAAGATTTTCTTGGACAGAAAATTTATATCAAGTTTATATAGAGACTTTTTATAGAAAAAATTACTAATTTTGAACTTACAAATTTTTATCTATAAATTTTAACAAGTTATTTCATAAATAGCGGTATCTGATGAAAAGAAACAAAATACTGGGAAATTTGAGATAAATAATTTCGGCCACTGATCGGTAGGAGTATCTATATGGTATTAAGAACACTGCTATTATCTCTTTGTTTTCATCACTACTAAGAGTTGTTGTACTGAATTACTAATATGTACGCCATATGCTGCTGAGAAATAACAAAGAGAGCGTTTTTAACTGCTGTCGTTAATGCCAAAAACGAGGACAAAAAAGAGATATATAATTAAGGCAAAATCATTGACATACCCCTCTAATCTTCTCTAATTGTATATTTACCCCTCTAATCTTTAATTTTGTATATTTACCCTTATAATCATATCTTTTATCCAAATTTATCCTTTTTCGTTAAATTTAATAATTTTTTTAATTTTAAAAAATTGTTTCCTATAATTCATGACCAAAATGCCCCTCCTCTTTATTTCCTATATGACCGTTCAAATTCACGTTTAAACAAATTTGCACCAGCAATAAATTTTCATTAGTTGAGAATATATAAAAAACCAATCGATAATCAAACGGGCTAATTAAGTCCACAACCCAGGAATGAATAATATGATCACAGATGGATTAGCACAGCACTAAAATGTAAATTAGAAGAGATATTCATTTGTGTATTAATTAGCAATATGCATGATTATGTATTTTTTAACTTGGAAAAATCTAAATAACTTAGAAAATCAATATTGCAATATCCTCGTTCAATTAATAGTAAACAAAGACAAACAAAACAATTACGATTATTTGCATAAGATCTTAGTACAGTAGTGACGTAGAGCTGCATATAACATATGATTATGCTAACTTTTACGCACTTGTCCGGAAGTTGTCCGTCATTTAAAATTTTAAACCTCACTTTTGCACTTCCTATTAATTACGACAATTTGATCGGAGATGGTTTATCTGTATCAGCTCTACTCAATTTTTATTTTTTTAAGAGAGCAAGGATCATGCCCCAAAAATTTTGTATTGATAAAAAAAACAATAAAAAAAATCAAAGTAGTACAACGCAAACTAGTAGGTTCAATCGTTCTGAGGATGAACCTACAGTAAAGAAGTTTAAAAGAAAAGAAACTGTAAAAACTAAAAAGTCAAACTAGAGTCTAGCAAACTAAGCACATAATAAGAGAAAATAAACAAATACTATTCATTAGTATTTCAAGTTTAAATATTTGGAAAATATAACACCAAGATTCAAGCACTCAAAATATTTGAAAAAAAAATGTAACACGCAGTAGATTCGAGCATCCCCTAAACATTCACAAAATTCTAATCCACAGAAGATCTAACTCCACTTGATTTATGACCGTGCTCGGGAATCCTTTTTCCATACAAAAATGTAAAAAGAAGAAACAGTCAACTAATTGACATTTGAGTATTTGACCAAAAGGAAAAAAGAAATGGCAAACTCCAAGCAGCGAGCATCACTCACTCCCAAGCACAAGCGCTCCAACAAATCCTTCTCCACCACATGGCGGTTACCACTCCCGCCATCGCCACCAACCGCTTTCTCCCTCGCTCAATCTCCTACCGTTCCTCCCTCTCCCTTCCCTCCATCTCAACCGTCCATTCCCGCTCTCTATCTCTAACCCCTTCTCCTCGCCTCCGCCTCCGTTTCTCCTCCTCTTCCCCAACTCGCCTCCGCCTCGACGCCAGTGGTCCGTCTGGCCCTGCTGGTCCGAATGGACCCTCCGGTGGTGGTGGGAATGGAGACGAGGGAGGAGATGGAGGTGATTCGAACAAGAGAAACCGTGAGGAGGCGATGCTCGTTCTGGCTGAAGTCGGGAGGGGATTGGAGACCTTGCCTTCTGATTTGGCAGCGGCTATCAAGTCAGGTAGAATACCTGGAGAGATTGTGAAGAGGTTTCTTGAACTGGAGAAGTCGCCTTTGGGATGGTTGCTTCAGTTTGGTGGGTTTAAGGAGAGATTGCTGGCTGATGATTTGTTTCTTACCAAGGTTGCTATTGAATGTGGCGTTGGTATTTTCACCAAGGTATGTTGGGTTTTTTTTTTTTTCCAGTGAAATTTGTCTCGTATAAGATGGATTTTGGTTCAACATTTTCTATAATTTTGTGCAATTAATTACTTTTGAGTTGTGATTGCCTATTAAAATTGAATGGATGATCAGCATAGTTCTGGTTTGGTGTTGAGGTATGTATGGAGTGGTAATGCACCATGGCAACTATTTGTTGGTACATTGCTAGCATTGCCAGAAATCAGTTAGGTGCTGTACCCTGTATATTCAAGTACTAGTATGTCTTTTCTGGTGAAGACTTACTTCTTAAGTTTAGTTTATCATTAAGAAATGTCATTAGTTTTGTAAAAGCAAATAGTTTTCAAAAGGTAAAATCTGATTATGTGGAGTATGGATACTGAACAGTTTCTTATTATTGGTAAGAATTAGGAGTTAGGAAAACTTCTTATTTGGTTGAAAATGCTGAAATCTTAATGGAATCCTTTATGTACTCTATTTACATTGAATTAAATCCACCTTTGAAACTTCATACTTGCTGATAAATTAAACCCTCAAGTTATATATTGATGAATTATTTTTATATTATAATTTTCATTTTCAGACAGCTGCAGAGCTTGAAAAGCGCAGAGAAAACTTTTCTAAGGAGTTGGATTTTGTACTTGCTGATGTGGTATTGCATCATCTCTAATGATCTTCCTGTTCCTAGTCACTACTGATTGACTGATAGTTAATCTCCACTCCTTAGAGAATTTTACAAAATAAGCACGTCTCTTAGGGTTGACACTAGAGATCACTGACTTTGCGTCATTTTCCAATTTTGTTATGCTACTGGGAAGTGTCTCTCTGCTGTTTTAAAATGTAATAGTTGAGTTGGTGCAATATGTTGACAGATAGATACATTTATAGATGGTTCAAAATTTGTATTGAAATGAACAGGGTGGCCAATTTTTTTTTTAAAAGTTTCAGGTAACTGTACAATTTCAAAATACTTATTTGGAATCTCTATCACGCATAAGGACAAATGTTAAATGCGGCAAGGCCACTTGAGTGAGATCTCTAAGATAACCATCTTTGCAAATTACACCAGCCACTAACTGAAACCTATGGATGGCCCTTATTTCTCATTTATCCTATCAAACTTAAAATAGTAGTTCAGTGACTTGAAGGGACAAACTAAAGTACAATGGTCTACCTCCTGCAAAATTAGCACTGCTAGTTAGGAACAATAAAATTGTCCTTTGATTATGATATTTCATAAAGATGTCTTCAGTTATATTATGGAAAAGTTTGTCATGGTTCTTTTAAAGTCTCTGACTTAAAAATAATGCTATAATAGATAATGGCACTGGTTGCTGATTTCATGCTTGTTTGGCTCCCAGCCCCAACAGTTTCACTTAAACCCCCTCTAGCCCTCAGTGCAGGGCCCATTGCCAAGTTCTTCTACAGCTGCCCTGATAATGCTTTTCAGGTAGATTGTTATTTATTCATATTAGGCTATTCCTAAAACATCTCATGTGCCACTAACCAAAATCATTTTTAAATTTTTTGTACAAAGGTTGCACTGACTGGAACTTCATACTCATTTTTGCAAAGAGTTGGAGCTATTCTGGTACCATGAACATGTTTACCTTATTATTTACTATTATATTTAGGCTGTATCATCTTATTACTGAACTCTTTTCTGCATGGTTTTTATATTATTGTGTGCAGAGAAATGGTTCCAAGCTTTTTGCTGTGGGCACAGGAGCTTCTTTGGTACATAATTTCCTTAGCAACCTTTTTTTAACTGAAGTGTTAGGATAATATTAACTATAATTTCACTATGTAACATGACTGCTTGCATGCACAAGTACCTATACCAGTATGGATATGGTTGGCACGTGTTGTGTTTTTGCTGCAAATTCTTTGTACAAATTTGATGTCCACATTTAAACCCTAATCCTGCAATAATACATTCGTGATATAAAAATAAGTATCCCTTATGGGTTCAGTTGTCACCACCTATATATATGTATGTGTACAGATTACAGAACCCAGCCGTTTAGGTAACACATTTACATTAATTAAATGCAAATTTACATCAAATTGACTAATGCATATGCCCTCAGTCTCTCTTCAATTGTTATATTCTGATATACATTTTTTTTTATGCAGATTGGTACCGGCATAACAAATGCACTAATTAATACCAGAAAAGCTTTTGACAAGGACTTTGCCGTTGGGGCAGAAGATGTCCCTGTACTATCTACAAGTGCTGCTTATGGTGTCTATATGGCTGTTTCGAGTAACCTTAGGTGCTTATTACATTACTTGCTTGATATCCCTTACTTAATATTGGGTGATGATGTGTTTAGATCAAATAGTAACCTGGATGGATGTGTGGATATATAGGTACCAAATACTGGCTGGAATAATTGAACAAAGGATGTTGGAACCACTATTGCACAACCAGAAGCTCGCACTTAGTGCACTATGCTTTGTTGTTCGCACTGGAAACACATTCCTCGGATCCTTAATGTAAGGCTTTTTTTTATTTTTTATATCTGTACATATTTGTTCTAAGTCTTAATCATATCTACATCCAAAGGATTATGCATATCTCTGAAAGATGAAAAAAACTTGCTTATAGAGCAGAAGGAAACCCAGATTTTACATTATTAAGAAATTAGTCACCTGATCACCGAATTGTTGAGTAAATTGTACATCTTTTTCTGTTATGTAGGTGGGTTGATTATGCGAGATGGGTAGGTGTTCAGAGGTCACGTGAGTAGCCGATGCCTATTTTATGTACATTTGTAAATGTTCACAATTGAAAAAGGTGCTCTTCTTATGGAGGGTCTTGGACTCTGACATTGTGTAATTGATTGTGCATTCTTGCTATGTATGTTTCTATTTTTTTTCCCCTCTAATCTTTCTCCTTTTATTTCCTTGCATTTGTTATCAGAAAAATGTTAACAATTTTGCATTTCAGGAGTGAGATTGAAGATTTTATTGAATTTTCTGGAGAAAATCATATTATCAGTGTTATACATATATTAAAAATGAAATAAAGCCAGAAAAAGAATGCACTTCTCGGTTCCAGCAAAACTCTGAAATTAAAATATTAAAATTTGACACCGATCAATTTCGAATACATAACTTTGATATCCTGTATATCTGAATTAGGAACAATGTTCAATCGTTTTATTTCCCATTGTTTTATTATCATAAATACTTAAATAGTAATTCTTGAATTTATCGTTACATTACCAAATTAATTCATTATCAATATAGGCCTTTTGTTTGTAAATTATATTTGTAAATTATATTTAAAATGTCATCTGTAAATCATAAGTATATCCTTGAATTTAAATTGGTAGGGCATTGAAATTTCAACACGATCTAGACTGAAATTTTCATGCCTATGACATTTATTTTCTAAACAATCATGCAAAAAGAAAAATGGAAGCGCAACATATAAACGATTTTTGCATAGAAAACTTCTCTTGATGTCGCTTAATTTTACCTTTAGAAAATGTCCCCAAACTTCGACACATCCTAAGGTCACTGTTCCTTATCCAAAAGGTCCAACGGAATATTAGCGTAATATTCAATAAATTATGTCTTCATCCAAAAATTCAAACGTAATATCGGCGTGGAGAGTTCAGTAGTATTAATCGACATCGTTATAGATAGCGTTTCTTGACATGGAAAGCTATGTCAAAACTGCTCAAACATAAATGACACGCAATGATGCTGAGCAACGTGTTGCTTACAAAGAAAAAGCAAATGTATAGGGAATTAGGGATAAATACCCATATGGAATGTGAAATCTAGGTTATCATCGGTCACTTACACAGTCAAACATACATTCCAACACACAAGTTGCCACCAAAATATGCACAGTAAAACGACAGAAAATTAGTTAAGCTGATATAATCAAATCACAATACCGAAGTACACATGTCAACGATAATCATGCTAAAATTTCTTACGAAGCTGCTCTACTATATCGTAGGCTCCAGAGTCATAATTATCTCACTCCTTTACAGGTCAATGAGCAAACTCACCATATCAGAATCTTATAAATTCCTTTTTTTTGTTAAGTAATAAGCACCATCTTCATTTCCTTGAACCACACAAAAAAGTGTAAAAAATAACAGTCAGTATAAAAGTTTTGTCAAGGAAATTCACCTTCAGTAAAACAAAAGAGTTAGGACTTGAGGACCGATACAGTTTGTACAATCAACCGCATCCATCCTATATGTAGGACTCTAGCATTTTTTCTCTTTTTCCACGGCATTTTTTAATTTTTGGTGGATTGTATTGGGCTTCATAATAGGAATAAGGATGTCATAATTTGTAAAAGATACTACCTGGAATTTCTTTTGTATTTCCAACAGTTGATTGTGCAACGAATTGCCTCTTCTAGTGAGGCTTTGCGTTTCTCCTTAAAGTGCCAGAGTACTGGTACAGGACACCTTTTTACTGGGTTGTGCTCATCCATCTCCAACAAAGCAGTAACTACAGCATTACATGCCTCATCACCTAGCTTCTTCTTTAAGTTTTGTAACTTTTTGTCCCCTTCGTTGATTAAATTCTGCACCATAATTAATTCTATCAGACCAGCTTGAAAATGGTTTAAACTTTCTACCCGTTCCAAAGTTTATTCAGAATTAATACTAACCAAGCATGTACTGCAAGAACCTGGCTGCATTTTACAGGTAATGGAGCCTCTGAAATGTTTTTAGCACTCTTGGAAAGAACTTCTACTAACTTAATTTAAGCTCAGTGATTCATGGCCACAGACAAAAAAAAAAAAAACAAAAACCCCAAGGCCAAAGCAAAAAGGTAAATGAAAAGAAATCAAAATTTCCATCCAGGTCTAGGTTGAATACCAACATAAAAAGAAAAAGATAAACTAAAAAGATAAACTACCAGGTACCCTTTTTCAATAGGAAACATGTTTTAATGACCAATCATTGTGGTTGGGTGGCAAAAATAAATTAAAAATAAGAAACATAAAGAGTCAATATGTAGAGGTTTGAATATTTATTACCTTTCCATGTTGTCCAATCTTGAAAGGGCGCCAATCTGGGTTTTGTATCTCGTTTTGCCATTCTAATACTAGCACTGCAGCCTCTTCATCAACTTTCGACTTTCCCAACTTCAATCTACAAGCTTTTTTAAATGCATTCTCGTCGATTTTTCCCATCCTCTTGACACCAATTTTAGCCAAACTTAATCTCCCCTCCAAAGCCTATTTACAGTAGCATTATGACTCAATATTCCAGTAAACATTCATCCCATGTTTCAGGGGCCATAATTGATCTTTATATATCTCCTCTGCCTTCTTATAAAGTGCTTTTTCAGGTTTGACCAAAGAACAAGGCTTCATAAAACAATTTCTAATTGGTTGCAGCTTTAAATCAGATGTCCCAAAAGAGGATGCCAACATGTATCAGGTCATATGGTGATAGTACAAACCTTCAGAAGTTCATCTCTAGCATCTTCTAGCTCTTGGCTGCTTCTACTTTCTTTTATAATAAGAGCCTGATTCAACCTCTCCATCTCCTCCATTTCTTCTATCTTATCTTTCAGCTCCTCCTGCATGATATTACGTTTCTCAATCCATTCAGTATCATCCTCTCTCTCAATATTCTTCATCACCTCGAACTTCTCCAGTTGAATTTTAAGCTGGTGTATCTCCAGTTGCAGATTCTGTTTTGCATGTAGTTGTTGCTTCACCTGGATAGTCTTCTCCAAATGCGCCTCCTTTTCCTTCTGCAGGGGACAATCAAATGTTCAGTATGCGACGCTCGAACTCAGTTCTTTTTAGAAAATGTCACATACACCAAAATAAAGAACCATTTTCTCAGTTTGCTCTTTGTTTTGGCAGTTCCAGTACTGGTATGGAACCAGTTTGAAACCTACAACACTTGGATCTAACAAATGTCCTTACATTTTGGCTTGCTTATTACTTCCCGTTGGTTTAGTTTAATTGAAGCTTAACAAATATTTCCTTTCACAATTGGTCTTCTGGTAACATAAAGTCTTGTATAGTCCTTGATTTTTTTTTTATTACAAAGTTTAAGATTATAATAAAATAACATTCCTAGAAGGGCAGTCGTGTCTGCTGAACATTAAATGTTTCTACCTATATGAGGATCCCATAGTAGGGGAGCTTAAAAAGTAGGTGCAGAGCTATAAGAAGAAATTTTCATTAATTTTTTACTTTAACAAACCTTATGTTCCTCCACAAGCTTCCAGACCTCCATATCGGCTTTTTGCTTCTCTATAGATGCCAGCTCAATAGACTGAGTAAAATATATCAAATTTATTGAGAAATAAGTTCAATAAAAGAATAATACCAGTATGTAACTCAATACCTCATACTAGTATTAAGGCGATCATTTGGCATTTACCTGGGAGTTTTAGCTAAAAGGGGACAAAAATGAGGGCTAACAGGGAAGTACTAAATGGGAGTGTTATTCTATAAAAGCTGGGTTTCAGAGTGTAATCTTAATGCTTGTTTGCAAACCTTCATTTCCTTGGCAAGTCTTGATGCTTCCTGCCTGGACCTTTCCTTTTCCATTGCTGACAGCATGAGATACTACACCAAACAAAAGATAGAAGTGATATTCAACCTCCTACCAATGACATATGAACAAAATCTTCAATAAATAAAAGATTATCTATTCAAGAGGAAGTGTTCATTGGAGCAAAAACACTTAGGAATATAGGGTTATATTGACATTCATTATTCTGTCTTTGTGTGTTCATTTCAAGAAATTGGGCACACAAGCGAACAGACAGGATTGAACTATCTTGATTCAGTGAATATAAATTATTAATCACCCACGAATAGGGGTATTTTCCAATTTTATTCCTATCAAATTTCCTCTATTTAAGAAGGAAAAAAACATATCTTCATCTACAATGAGATAGGCCATGTAAATTGTAAAGTACTTAAGAAATGGGGAAAAAAATTAAAACAGTACCTTTTGGTTTGTTTCCTCAGCTTCCTTCTTCTTGCATTCCAGCAACTCCCGAAGCTTCATGTTATCCTGCATTACTCTCTGTAGATGGCCACTTGATAAGCGGTTCATCTTTTCAATTTCTACATTCCCAAAAGAAAACAGACACGAAAATTAGCATAATGCAATGTAGGACGTATTGCTTTGATCTATATAGGAGTAAATTAATGGGGCTTTTGTCAGAATGCATAACCCATGTTAAAGCCCATATAAGAGCACAGCAGTAAGATCACAGACACTAACCAAGCACTAGAGAAATCTGCAAACAATATTTGGTGCTTGATGCTGAACTAAGCTATATGTGCAGGTAACAAAGTATCACCAACAAAAACTGGTCCAAATTGACAAACCTTCACTGTAAGTGGAAAGCATCCGGTCATGCTCCCTCAAAACCCTTTCAACTGCCACCTCATTTGCAGCACACTTGTTCTCCAACTCCATCAAGGTCTTATTTTTCACCTCCACATCTACCAGCAAACCCGCAACCAAGCGGTCACTCTTCACCTTCTCCCCTCTTTCCAACTCTTCAAGGGTTTTCAAATCTCCATACTTCCTCAGATATTCCCCTACCAAGTCATCCCTGTGATAATCATCTGCCCTTGCTACCCATCCAAAATATCCCCTCACTATTGTTGACTCTCCCCTCCCAATCACTCTTCCCTCGGCCTTTCACTTCAAAATCACTTTCAAAATACATAGCGTTCTTGAACCCAACCATGTCTTTGGAGAAGTCAACTATGGCAAACCCGCTATGGCCCTGGTAGTTCCATAAGGGGCTTACCTTCTGTGCCTCAAAGGAGGAGAGCTCAGCCCTCAGCTTGGACCCACTATCACCAACTAGACGGCCGTCTTTTAATTGGGTTGGGATGTTTGCCAAGATACCTTTCCATGGACAGACAAAGTAATCCTCATCTTTTTTCAGATTTTTGGGTTTGTTTCCTGAGTTGTCATCCATTTGTCTGAAAGAGAAAAGAACAGAAACAAAAGCTAACTTAATATTTATATTTCTAGAATATGATTATTGCTACGTGGCATTTTATCACTACAAGTTGGTTTTTCCTTTTTTGCTCATTCCTTCCATACTTACTGGTTTTGCTTGTTCAATTGAACCAAAAAAAGGAGAGTGAATGAATTAACTGATTCACAATACTTAAATGTCAGACAGGACCAGTACGATACCACCATCAGATTAGGAACAAACACTGTGTATCAGACCATGTTGGTATGATATAAGCATCAGCTTGAACTTCTGAGAGCACAGGTTTCAAATACCTTCTGATTCTGTTAATACTTATTTTCGTGATATGAACTTAGTTGCACATGACGTGTTTGCTAAAATGCTCATGCATTTATTGTTCAATTAGGACTTGAAACTAGCATTCTCTGGGAAGAACACTCATGACTATGACTAGTAAGCAGGGTATGTGAGTTAAAACTGAATTTTACAGGGAACCAACAAAAAAATTCCAGCGTTTTTACGGGTTAATAACTTGATACTATAAATATTACATATGGAAATGCAAAATGCCAAAAGGGAAAATGTTTTAAACTTGTATAGATGGGGTTGATGAACAAATAACCGAATGTAGTTGTAATTCAAGAAGAAATATATACCATTCGTACTGAACATCTTGAACTAGACAGTGAGATAAACAAAAAAAAAAAAAAAAGAAAACCAAAAATAGAAAGGAAAAAAAAAAAGCTTGAAACTTGAAAGCAGGGAAAAATCGGAGATGCCTCCGTCATAGAAACACGCACTGAGCCATCCGTAAATCGTAATGTATATCATGCAAACTAAAATTCACTGCTTACCTAAGAGAAGGACGGAGCTTGAACAACAATGGCGCTTTTAAGCTCTTTGCCTTTTGTGGAAATTGATGAGAGAAGAGGGAGGAAGAGAACTAACAGACAAAATGGAAATGCAGAAAGCATGCTTTGTTTTATTATTAAAGAGGTTGCCTCTTTGGGAAAAGCAAAATTACTTATCTACCCTGTGAATAATGAATTCACTTTTTGCAAGAGTTCTGGGTGTGGAAATTGGTGAATTCTTATACTGTGTTGCATTAAACGGAATATGTGTATATGAAGCTATTCAGGGGTAAATGTGAAAAATGATTGTACGGTGAGACTGACACGTGGAAAGTGAATAAGTGAATAAAACTCAGCAGCATAAATGGCGTGACTCTCCTATTATTTATTTTTATTTTTTTAATTCGATCTCCTGTGATATACTGAGGTAAAGTAAGAAAAAAAAAAAAAGATTAAAAATTTGTCTTCACGTTGGAGCAGGGATAGTACTCTGAGAGAATCGGATCAATCGATAATAGACCGTTGTTATTACTCAATACTCATCTCAGAATTATTTGTTCTTCCAATTTATTGTATTTATTACTTCTCGGATTTTAATAATTCTAAAATTTACATATTTTTACTTCCTTTTCGCTTTATTTATTTTACTGTGAAATTTTTCTAACACCCGGTCAATTTTTCTCTAAATTGGTGAAGCCAATTCTAAAATAAATCTACAAATCAAGCTCATTATATTGAACCCATCTTGCATTTTAAATTTTTTATTCTTTTATTCTTTTGCTTTTTTGTTCAAGCCAGACTTAGATACTAATCAATTTGTCGCTTCCGCTATTAATCCGAAACAGTTCGACATAATTTTTTTCATTATTTGAACAAATTTAAAATTAGTTCATTATTTAAGTGTGTGTGTATTTATTTATTTATGCTTCCTTGAAGTAAATAGACGCTGCGATATTTATTTTGCAAAAATAAATGTTGGTGTTTAATTTTAGATGATAGGATTGACTCTCAAATATCATATTATCAGTCATTTTTGTTATGTCCGTTAATCAAAAATAAAAAATATAGATAAATTTGTGTGGGAATCTGAGCCAAATTTTTTAATCACCAGACGACACGGCAAATTCCTGCGTATTGGTTGGTATGTTATTTCTGACTTATGCGATTTTTTAAAATACAACTCTGTAACATTTAGTGTTGCCGCATTGTTTGTCAGTCGATTAAACCCGTTTCACAATTCATCTAACAAATGCACACGCAAGAAATAGAGCCCTTTCCTTTCCTTTCCTTTGTCTTTTCCTTATCAGAAGAAATTGAGAGATATCGATATCGGCCAAACCTTCTCCATTTCTCCATTTCTCGGCGATATCGGCGCCTCCTTCCTCCTCTTTAGCCTTCGCCTATCTCCCTTCCGCTTTCACTAACCTCATCCCATTCGACTTAGACCAAAATCGCTGGAAAAAACAAACCCCTAACTCTAAGGCACCGGCTGCATCTTCGAAGAGTCGGAGTGAGTAGATGGAGTATGAAATCCGCTCTCCAATTTCCGCTGCTATGGTACGGCAGAGATGGTATGCATCCTTCACTAAAATGATTTGATTGAGCTTTTTGGTAGACGATTCTGTGTCAACAGGTTTATCCCTACTTCCGTATCATTTTTTTTCCTTTCCTTTCGGTATCGAAAAAATACAAAGCCTAATTCTCCTTTCTCTTCTCTATTTTCTCAAAAAAAATAGCGACAACCGTTTATGGAGGCACAATTCTCTTCTCTTCTCACAATTATTGTCTCTATTGTTCGGATCTGACACATACGCCATTCCCGTTAGTCATCGATTTTGCTTCCTCTCCCTCCTCCAGTTCTCTCTATCTCTCTAATACGATGGTAAAGCTTCAAGCTTCAGGTCTTTAGAGAAATTTCACTAAAATATTATCACTGCGCCATCCATTTTGCTCGCCACCGATTTCACCTCGCAGTTTGACCTCTGTTTATTGGTAAATCGATTCTTCCTCTTTGTTCATCGTAAGAGAAATAGTCAATTTTTTTTTTCTACGAACATGGAATCCTATGAAAAAAGCAATCGCTGTGTGTGGTACCTTTTCTTTTTTATTTTATTTTCTTTATTTGCTCCACCTCTTTAATTTCTTATACTTTCATAAAAAAAAAAATCTAGGCCTAAATATAATGAAGTCACGACAAAATCCAAAGGTTCAGATATGTACTTTTATTTATTGAAACCCATAAATGTAAGCAAAATTTGTACAGTGTGGTAATCACTTGATGGTCGGTATGGTATAAATGAACTTTTGATGCACATAAGTGTTTGTCAAAATTCCTAAATGGTTGGTTATGTTGTAAATAATTCTCAATTTATTTTTTTGTATATATATATAATTTCATAATTGAATTGCTGTTGTCACATTAGTGTATCTATTAAATTAGTTGCTTTGCTAATAATTTCTTTCGTTCAATAATTGCAGTAAACAAAATTTTACTTTTTTTTTTCTTAAATCTTATTATTTTTTTCCTTTTTTCTCCTTCTTTTTGTTGGTGAGAGTTATGAAACAACGCATTGTGCAAAGAGAGGTGAAGAATTATGGTGATCGAACTCCACAAGCATCTAAGATTCATTATAAAGAGAATTCTGGTAAGCAAACTACACAAGCACCCAGCCACATTCGTGTTAGACGAAGTTGAACAACCTTTTTAGATAGAAATGTTAGTTTGTACAATGAGTTGCCTTAGATTGATACAAAGATGTGATATTTTACACAACCATGATAAATTAGTTTGATTTTATCATTCTGTTGTTTTTAAATAAACTTCCTGTTTGGACAGAAATCAATTCTTTTAGGTTTATTCATGCTGTACTTTCTGAACCAGACATACTGTTTTATTTATGTACTTTCTTAATGTTTCTAAAATTTTCTAAAATCAATCCCAAATTTCATTTGAAATTATATTTTTAATCATATATTTGGTCATTAATTGTGGTTTGTATTTTATTTCCCTAGACGTTATCACTTATCAGCATGAATCAGGTTTGTCATGTTTCAGTTTCCTTCTATTTGTACTTCATTAAAATCTGTCTTCAATTTTTTTTAAATACAATCTTAATTTTGGCATTTAATGATTGTCATAATTTTGGCATTTAATGGTGGTCAGTTTTGAAATGTGTATGCCTAATGTAGAGGAATAAATGGTTTGTCATTCCATAACGCTGCCAGTATTTGTGCATATCTATTAAAATGTCCATCGTTATTAATTTATGACATATTTTTTTACAGGTTGTGCATTGCCTTTTGGCATTTAATTGCTTATAAACCTTATATCCAGATGCTCTTCATCTCGCCCTCATTTGGTCTCTCCGCCTAATCCTCTGCCAACGACACCACCCTACCAATGGCTCTCCTTCTTCCTCTCCACTGCCTCCTCCTTCTTCCAACAACGGGGCACAACCCCAGCCCCTATCTTTCCTCCTTCATTTCCATTAACTCCCATGAAGAATCAAGAGGATAACGACATATTCAAATCCTGGTCGAGGGATTTTCGACAAGGCAAGTTTTTATAATTTTTCTAAATAGTTTTGTTTATTACAAAATTATTTCTACTTGATTCTACCTTTCCAATTAATCTCATAAAATAATGGAGATTTACTACTATTTTCTTTCGGTTAATATTTTTATTAGGATGACACCATAAGGTTCGTTGGAGAACACAATTCATGAATAATTGAGCTTTGCAGCCTCAAGAGAGATCATTCATTACAGAATAACATCTGGTAAATTCTTACTATTAAAATTTTTCAATATCTTAATAATAATAATATTGCATCTCTTCTATGGGGCTTAGGTATCCATGGTTTGCATCTAAAATGCTAACAATAACTAATTGATGATCCACCACGATAGTTGGACAAAGAAATTCACTCTACTCACCACGACCAATCAAATCCTCCTTTGCCAGATTATGTTCATTGTGCATTATCCATCGTCAAGGAGGACGAGATAGAAGGTGGCTTATAGGCTCGCCATCTGGAAATGCCACCAAGTTCGCTGGTATCACCTCACTGAATCTCATTTCATAAATAATTTAAATCCTCTTTTTTTTTTTTAAATTTGTTTCCGAACTGGTGATTCATGTATAGTTGGTAACAATTTAAATTTCAATTAGAATTTCAACAAGTATAATGAAGGGAAATAAAAATAAAGTACTGAGGGTAAATTGGATAAATATTTGTTTAACTCAAGTTCTTTTTCTTAAATTATGAAATCAAATGTAATCAATTTCATAAGTTTTACGGGAGTTTCATCATGTTTTGGGTGTGTGAACCAATTTCTGTCTCTAGATGCACGATTTCTTTTATGATTACTTGCCTACAATTGGTCCCATCTGATATAGTTGTCAGATTTCATTCAATTTATCAAGGTTGATTTTGCAATTACCTATTTTATTATAGGTTCTATGCTGACAAGAAGGACATTCAGACATCTGAGGTTGCCAAAACGTAGCACAGAGCTACAGAGGATTCAAATATATGTAAGATGGCTCCAAATTACAAATAAGAAACAGCTACCTATCTCAGTTTTTATTTTAGATAGACATCTACTGCTCTACTTATGTATATTTACTGTCCTGAATGGTCATTTAACTTTTAATATTTTCCATATTTTCAAGATATATTCAATCAAAACACCTACATACTGTAAATTCAATGACTGTAAGAATCGGTTCATAAAGTAGAATAAGTTCAATGATTGTAAGAATCGGTTCATTATGTTAGTAGCCTGAGGCTTTTGGAGGGTTTGTAATGGCCATCTCTTTTATTACTGCCATAGCACTCAGATTGAATAAATGAAAAAGTAATATTAGACATCATTGTCCTGAACGTTTAAGCCATTTCATCCCTTTCATTTTATTTTAGGGTTATTACTTTCCTGTGCAGGTCTTTCCCTTTCATTTTAGGGTTATTTCATCCCCTTTCATTATGTTATTACGTTCAAAGTAATATTTTAAGCCTGGCATTTCTGCCTTGGATACACAACAGAATGGTTTTCATAAGCTTGAAGTGTAAATTTCTCAATTTACAATATTTTGTGAGTTCATTTCCTGTTTTACCCCTGCTCATTTATATGAATGTTATCTCTTATTATGCTTTGCTCTGGTTGTTAGTGTTAATAATTTGATACATATAGAAGAACTCCTTTATACTCAGCAAAATGTATGTGAATTTGGTATTAAACAGATAATATGCTAATAACTAAATGGTTTCGGGTGCCTGAGGTTAATTCTGTGAGGTCCATATGTTGTTTGCCTTAATTGAAAATCTAAAATTGTTCTTATGAATATTTTTAAAATTTTTAAATGCAAATCGATACAATTCTAAAAAAAAATGTACTCAAATTTTATGTAGTGTACTTGTGGTGGATTTACTCAAGGGATTCTTCCATCACCCAGGTTTGAATTGCTATGACCTTTTAAAATATTTTACATATATATAGAATATATATAAAAGTGTCTATTTGGCTATCTAGGGGAAGAAAGAAACAATTTTATGGAAGTGTCTATTTGGAAAACCCTTTATCATCCATGAACCATGATCCATCTCATCATTCCTTTGGCCTTATCTCAAATTTTTTTGCAATCAAGAATATTGCAGCACCCTTAACCAGTAAGTGCTAACAGTTGTTTTCAAGGAAAAACTATGGCTCTTGAGGAGGCTGCAATGGTTTTAATACAAATTGAAGGTCAGATGCCATGTATCATCTTCACAGATTGCAAAACTATGGTTTTGTTTTGTCAGACTGGAAAGGTATGCGCATGACTGGTAAACATTGCGTGAAACGTAGCAATGCAAGTCGGATAGCATGCATGCTCAAATTTTGTTGAAAAATTTACCCATATATATTAACCAGGTTCCGCACATTCCGACAAACTTCATGCAGACAACAAGTTTACTATCAAGGTTACCCATCTACTCAAATGATGGGCCAGCTGCAGCTTAGCCAGAAGCTACCAGCAATTTTTTTTTTCTTTTAGTTACTCTAGGATATGTAAAATTTTGCTTTCTTTAGTTAATAGAGGATATGTTTTGTAACTATACAAAAATTAAACAATGATGTACTGACTTTGTTTCTACTATGGGAACGAAAGATTAAAAAAAAATTGAACTCTTTATTATTCTGAAAAGTATTTTGATGCACGGCCATAGACTCAATATCGAATGTTCTTTGCAAAGAAGCTTATATCATATAAAGTTGCACTATCTGAGATGAAATGAACTATACATGAAATGGAGATAAATCAATTTTGGTTGCTATTAAACATAGTTATTTATTTTATGAACTAAATCATGAAATCATGCGGTATTTTTATTTTAATTAAAGATTAAGAGCGTTGATTTTTTTTTTCATGTATATTTGACACTAAGTTATGTTTGTTGGGTTTATTTCATAGTTTGTTTACACCGTATAATCTTATGTATTGCGCACAGGATTGGAAGTATACCAATTTATAAAATTCTAAGACCATCACAGTTAACATCATGTTAAGGAAAAAGTCCGTCTTCATGTTTTCATTGTTGTTTTTATACGTATATGTCTCATTATTTATATAGAAATTAGAGGTGCGGAGAAATTGGGCCTTCATTGATAATTAAAGGAATAGATCATAAATGATGATATCCTTCATTGATAATTTTTATTTTTATTAAAATTGCTTCATGATGTATAAAATTATTAATATATACTACAAATTAACTTTAACATAATAAACTTTAACCACGTATATGTGGTTGAGTTTTTCGATTAACTTCAACATAATAAACTTAAACTTTACAACATATATAATTATTCCCATTATAAATATATCAATTTTGAACTTTAACTATTACAAATTTTAAATATATAACATATTCTTAATTTATTCGAAAGTCAGATATCGAGCGAAGCTCGATTAGTCCCTCTAGTTATATATAAATTATAAACAAATGATACAAAAATATTTCTGCTGTAAAAACAGATTATTCGTCTTCATTCTACGTTTAAGTTTCTTCCCATACTTCCATTATCATCCATTTTAATTCAATGCCATCACTACAATTATTACATATGTTAATCTCATCGTACATATCCGAATCCATATCGGTATGAATGTGGCTTTGAATTTCGTTTTCTATTATTAGTATCCATCTGTATCGATTTTTGCTCAATAAAATGTTATGTAATTTTTATATTATTCATCCATGTGCAGATTTTTCACCCCATAAACGCAACAATAGATCAAAAGTTTCCCCTAGATCAAATAATGAAATAAACCATCACAAAACTAAAACTGTGCCAGTTTTCACTGCATTAGCCGTGGTGCTCTTATTTTATTTTTATTCTCTTTTGGCTAAAATCATGTTTCGAAATGGTCGCGACAAGTTAGATACGCCTTTACTGAACTATGGAAAACCGGCGTTTTCTCTGTAAATCATCGTAACTAGGGATCCACGACAAGAGTTTAATTTGTTAATTATTAATATAGTCTATATTAATTAAAAAAGATTATAGATATAGAATGAAATTTGTCGACTGGTGAGTATATCGATCTCAATTCATCGACTACGACGATCGACAATATGACCGCACGAAGACGACAAGTAAACTTACTTCATGAGGTGGTGGAAAATTAATAATAATCATCATTAATGATGATATTATTATAACAATAATATTTTATTGGTTTAGAAATGGTAATAATTATCATTATCAACAGCCGTTGTCGATATATTTATTGTTAAATAATAATATTATCATTAGTTTATTGTTATTATTAGCTATGATATATATTATTATAGTTTTATTATTATTTTATTAATTGTTGTTTAATTAAGCAGTGATTACAATGGTTATAATTTAATTATTGTCATTATCATTACTTAACATCATTAACTATCGTAATACTAATCAGTTGTAACAGTTATAGGAGTAAATCAAGTATTATGATAATCTAATATTACTAAAATTCTTATGATAATCTAATATTACGATAATCTTATGCCATTTTCCATAACTAAACAAGCATAACGTGTTCTTAACTTGGTCTGGCAACTTGCGCTCAGCTCTTGAATTTGGAACGAAAAAGAAAAAAAAAAAAAAAAAAACGAAATAGAAGTAGAGAGAAAATAACAAACTTCCCCCAAATTTGAGGGTGAACAGACTTACCAATTATTATTATTTTTTTTTTTGTTCATAACATTTATCCCATCTCTCATTCATTCACCTCTTGTTCCTTTCTTAATTTTAAGATTCGAAGCACGTTACAATTTTGGACAAAGAGTTTGGTCAAATTTTTTTCTCATCTATTCTTTACCCCTCTTATGAAGGAAAACCTTACTTTTTAATTTTTATTTCCCATGTACTTCACAATCAAATAGATGAAACGCCAAAAATCTCTTTAGAATTTTTTTTCTCCTTTTATTTAAAAAAAATCAGTATATGTGGTGTATTATTTTTTACATAGTATACAAAAATAAAAATTTTAATTTTAATTTACATTCGACAACTTAAAATTTCACGAAAATATCAAATGACACTACAGTCTACAACAGATGCTATAAGCGATTAAGCGAATCATACCAATACTTAAATACCGAATTCGGATCCCTTCCCCGACAAGGCTAATCCGACCTCTCACCTCGCCCGCTCCATAGGGTTTTTCTCTTCCCGCCATTTCTCTCTCCCAAAATCAAAACCCTAGGCCACCGCGTTCTCCTCTCAGATCAGGCGAAACCATGACGGATCACCGTGCCTCTAAGCGGCCCAGACTCAACCACAGGTACCCCCTCTCTCTCAACTTCAATCGACCAATAACCAGCATAGCAACCGCAGCTGTGAAACCCTAACCGAAAGTGCTGCTGGCAATTTCTTTCCGTCAACTAATTTTTGGCGTTAATATGTAACAGAGGGGAAGACGACTATGTTCCGGGAAACATAATCGAGATAGAAATGCACAATTTCATGACTTATGATCACCTCACTTGCAAGCCTGGATCACGGCTTAATCTAGTCATAGGACCCAATGGTTCTGGCAAGAGCTCCTTAGTGTGTGCAATTGCCCTTGGTCTTACTGGGGAGCCGCAGGTATGCACTTCGTATCTTTCTACATCATCATCTGTTTTTTTTTCCTATTTTTTTATGTTTTAATTTTGTATTTTTTGTTCCAAAAGAAATTTAGGTTAGGTCGTTGATATAATTAGTAGTTTAGTATTAATTCAGTAGGATACATAACAGCCAATAATAGTAACTGCATCTTCATGGTTGTTGTGGGCATGTCATTGAACACTTCAGAGGTGGAAATTGGGTAATTACAATTGCAATTCTTTACAACTGGGTTCTACTAGAAATAAAAGGAAACATAAAAGTCGTCTAACTAGGGATCCAGCTGTCATGACTGAAACTGTAAATTAGGCCTCCTGATAACCTGAAAAACTAAAGCTAAAAGAAAGATAAAAGTAAGCTAACTAGAGGGAACTGAATATATAACATTATAGGTAAAACCATAAAACGAAAAAAAATTTTAGTGATATACCAATCTGTCTCGAGAAAAGCCAAGCGTTCCCTATTTCCTCCATTGAGTAAGCACACATGCTCTCCATCTAATAATTAGGCCCTGTTCTCTGACTTATTCTGCATGGCTATAAAAAAAATTTGGATCTAGGAAGCTAACTTTCAGACGCAGGAAGCCATGATAAAAAAAAAATTGAGATTACCACATTATTGAGTTCTTATGAGGTGTTTGGTAGAAAAATTTTGAACAAAAACTCAATTTTGCTTCAATTTTCTCTCAAATCACGCCTCCAAGCACAGTCTTACCAATGATAATTTTATCTAAGTACCTTCCAAGCCTCTGCAAAATTAAATAAGAAACTGGCAGCCACAAATTTAACCAATGTATACTTTCCAGTTGTTCCTTGAGGTCGACTCGTTTTTTCTTCGCTTTGCACAAGCAGGGCCAACTCCTGTAGAGGTCAGGACATTCCTCTATTATTGACAGCCTGCTTGTGCAATTGGTGAGTTCCTGATCTGAGGCAACCTTTGGAAATCCCTTCGTTAGGTGTTCTCTATTGCTCCTTTATTGGATGGAGGCAAGATATTTTTGGAAACGAGACCATGCTAATCACCAATGGAAATAAATGTTGACAGATTCTCTAGTATAGAGATAGGAGAAGGTTTTTTTTTTTTTTTTTTTTTTTTAGCGTGGGAGATTTGTGTTGCAACCTGGGTTTTTTCAGAACAGCCCAATACGCATTGAAAGTCAAAAAAAGTTTCGTAAAACTATGATTCTGATGTCTAAGACTTGGAAAGCAAACACGCCCTTAACATTACTGTCCAAAAGCCAAAGAAAGAAGGAACTGAAATCTTCAGCTGTTGATGCTAGCAGCAAACCCAAACCTTATAATTTCCTCAGCAGGATTCTTTTGTCCCTAAACCTCTCCAGAAAATAGGTTGGAGAGGAAAGGAATGGAATGGAAATCAATGGATCAGTTTTTCATTTCCATCCTCTACACCCCAAATTTGGGGTGAACAAATTGATTGAATTTATACAGAGCAAATACTTTCGTATTCCATCCTTTTCCATTCCATTCCATTCAATTTTATAGATTCTGGAGCAGGTTAAAGGTGCTGGGCATCTTGGTCTGTTGTTCCATCCCTTTCCTTTCCCTCCTCTACTCCCTTCTGGAGCAAGGCCAAATTTCCTGAATACTGAAAGATGAGTATAAAATATTGTGAACTGTGAAAAATTCTCTGTGAAATCCTGTTTCTTTATTAGATTTATGCCTAGTTTGGTTATTTGTATGACTGAAGCGCTTTAGTAGTAACACGAAATTCGGAAACTAGTAGAAGGCTTTTTTTTTAATATTTGCTGATTACAGTATTTCCCATAACAAATGGTTCATGAAGTAATACGAAAGATATATTACCACAGTTTCGGCTTTTTCAGTGTTCTCATATATTTCAATATATATTTGAACAGCTCCTTGGAAGGGCCTCGAGCATAGGAGCATTTGTGAAAAGAGGTGAGGAGCGTGGCTACATCAAAATATCAATAAGAGGCAATACAACTGAGGAGAAGATAGTAATAATGAGAAAAATGGACACAAACAACAAGTCGGAGTGGGTGTTAAATGGTAAATGTATCTCTGACTAATTTTTATTTCCTTGTACAGTATGTTTTATTTAGCTATATTCTGCATCCCATCTGTTTCCTTTAGCCAACCCCCTACCCACCCTGGTCTGTATACTCACTTCAAACACAGTATATGTTGTATCAATCTGTACTACTACAAATTGGAACAGTACCAAAATTATCTGTGAATATCTTTTCCTTCCTTGAAACTGAATGCTTAAGCTTAATAAGGCAATGTTAATAATGGTGTTTGCATTTTTTTTTTTCTGACAGGTGTGGCAGTGCCCAAGAAAGATGTGGTTGAGGTTATTAAGAAGTACAACATTCAAGTCAACAACCTTACTCAGGTTATAATAAAAATATCCCTTGTACTTGTTTGTCATTTCATATGTGACAGTAGGGCTTCTTTTTTGAGGGAAAAATCATTTTGAATTACTTGATCTTTGTTAATTTATGCATGCATCTTTTATATGATGAACAGTCTTTCTGGTTGTTATTTCATGTTTTCATATTTAGGATCAAAAAACAAGACGCCTTCAATAAGGGTTGTGCTTTTTTTCGCCTCCTAGTTGTAGATAGAAATTTTAAGTCAACCATGCGAAAGTCAGAATTGCTAAAGGTCTAGAAAGAGACCAAATTATGTAGTTGTATCTTACATATTTGGCCTTCTATATTTAATTGTAGTTCTTGCCACAAGATAGAGTTTGTGAATTTGCAAAGCTAACTCCTATCCAACTTTTGGAAGAGACTGAGAAAGCTGTCGGCGATCCTGATCTTCCAGTTCAGCATCGCCAACTTGTAGACAAGAGTCGGGAATTGAAGAGGCTTGAGTTGGTAAATTTCTGCATGATTTCCTATAGTTTGTAATGTAATACTGCTCTTGGTCAACCTCAAACTATACCAAATGACTATTATCTGCTTTTTTCTTTTAAATTTAATTGCAATGCTTTTTTCACTGGTACTCTAGAGGAGGAAGATATGTTTTAAATAGAGGTAGTTTGGCATGCTTAAATTAATGAGGAAATGAGCAGTAAGTGCAGAGTATTGTCATGCTTATACATCATATAATTATTTGTATTTTTCTTATTTTTCAGATGTACTCATGAAAATGTTACTTTTCTTTATCAGCCTGTTGTTTATTTAGATCTTATTAGAAATTTTGTTCCCTCTAGGCCGTCAAGCAAAACAGCGATACCTTAAATCAGCTTAAAGCCCTTAATGCTGAACAAGAAAGGGATGTAAAGCGGGTTCAGCAGAGAAAGAAGCTCTTGGACAAGGTATAGATATGTTTTGAAGGTTTATGGCTAATTAGTAAACAGTGGTGCTGGAAAAGATTGGACCATTGTTCCCAGTTTTATACCAGCTTCCTAGTCCCCTTTAGGAACCTTTGGTGGAAGGACAAAAAAAGGTTGTATAATTTATAAGATACTACATTGTCAATGGAACATACACAGACCAGTACCGACTGTCTGCGGAAACCAGCAGTTAGATTTCGCATTAGTTATTACACCTACTCCCTGTAGGTTGAGTTGATGAAGAAAAAACTCCCATGGCTGAAGTACGATTTGAAGAAAATGGAGTACAAGGAAGCACAGAAACACGAGGCAACAGCCAAGAAGAAAATGGAAGAAGCAGCGAAACTCTTGAATGACCTCAAAGCCCCAATCGAGTAAGTTCGATAAGAATCGTATTACTTACATAAAATCGTTTTGATGTTGCTAGATGATGTGCATTTAAATGTCATAAACTAACTCCAGCTGCAACAAATGCAAAGGTTTTATTCATTATGATCTTAGAACCGAACTAGCATGCTATTAATATGGTCAATTTTTAATATTATTTTAAAAAAATATTTAAATAATATTTTGATTTATTTTTATTTAAAAATATTACTGTAACCTCGTGGGTTTAATCACGAAGGCTAAGCTTGTAGTTCATAACTCTGAGCTAAGCTAACATTGGGGTTCAAAATCCCGACCTTAGCAACTTTGTGGTATGGATGCACGGGTTTGGCAACCTCATATTCAGGAAGTGCGATCATAGCTGAGAAATTCACCTCCCAGTTATTAAAGTTTCATTGACTGAATTGGATGCATGTGACTCTTGCAATCAACTCAGGTCCAGTGACTTAGGTTTCCATCTTTTGTCTTTTGTGGATACACCTAATGTACCACTAAAATGTACTGTGCTGTACCATGATTTAAGAAATTACAAAAAAATCATGGCAGGTAGCTATGTTTTGAGAGCTCAACACACTGAATTTATTTTTCTATATATACACAGAAAATAATTATTCGAGATGACTCGTATATCTACAATCAAATATTTGGTGGAAAATATTTTTGAAGCGTAATTATTTTAGTCCATTTCATGTCTTGATGTAACTACAAAATATGTTATAATTTTAATGATTTGATATTTAACATATTTTTCTGACAGACTACTGGAAAAAAAAATGTTCTTTTGCAGTTGTGGTGATAAAATGCAAATCTTCTTAAATATTTACACAAATTGCCTCGGTTTATGTAATAATAAAATGTGGAGAAAAACCAACTAGTATTGTCATATTGTCCTCCATAAATGTTGATTGCTATTGATTGATCATTTAAGCTTCCTATGTCATGTCATAAAGGCTACAAAAAATCTGATATTGCCCATTTTCTTTGTAGAGACCAGGTGTCCTTTTATTTTTGTTAAAAGTCACAAGCCTACATTCATTTCTCTGTGCTATGCCTTGTAATTATGGGCAAACAAATTTCTAGTCTAAGATTGGCCTCCCAAACCATTAGGTTGCTAAAATCGAGGTCTTCAACCCCCTATGTTAGCTTAGGTGAGAGTTTTGAGCTATGAGTTTAGCCTCGTGATTTAAAACGCCGAGGTTCAGTAATATTTTAGAAAAAAAAATCAATTGTATTATTAGAATCATTCTTCTTTAAATAATATTAAAAGAAATGGCCACAATTAATATGCCCATGAAGATATTATTTGTGACTATCTTTATAATATGCATAGGGAGCAGAAGAAAGTGAAAGCATCTCGAGAATCAGAAACAAAGAAGATATCCACAAATATAAAACAAAATACAGATAAATGGAGGGAAGCTATAGAAAGAGAATCTGCGATGGTACATACCCATCTCTATATTCTACTGCCTGAAAGTCAGTTATATGGCTATTTCCTGGAGTAACTTAATCACTTGTCATGTCTAGTAGGGGGTACAAGTCAAAGCCAAGTACAAAGAAATTGAAGGACTGAAGAATCAGGAGGAGTCACGGCAACAGAGGTTTGCAAAGGCGAAAGAAGATCTTGCTGCTGCGGAGCGGGAACTTCAAGAGTTGCCTGATTCTGAGCACCCTGGAGAAGGAATGGTAAAATATTCCCCCCCCCCCCCCCCCCCCTCCTCTTTTCTTTGTCAATACATGGAGATTCTTCCAACCAGCATGACAACATATGGGGTTAGGACTGAGATCAGCTGGCATGTTCTGGTGCTCTACATGCTGAGTGCAGTATCAAGTACCTACTGAACTAGCAGTATAATAACTAAGCTCTATATGTCGCATGTGAGTCTAGGCCTTTTTTTTTATCTATCTTGATGTAAAAATGAGTCTATACTCTACGAGGAGTCAAATGTTAGTTAAACTATTATCAGCCTCTTTTCTGTTATATCTTTGTTTTATGTTGGTAATGTCCAGTTGTTATTGTATTAGAATTGCTATTGCTTATATATACATATCGGCTGCTGCTGCTTCTCCAGGACAGTCTTCGTCGTCGTTACCAAGTAGACAATCTAGACTCCAAGCAAAGACAATTGAAGCAAAAGAAGCAGGAAATGGAGTCACAAATATTACAAGAGAAACTATCTCTAAGAAAATGCTCAGATAGGTATTCATGAAAATTATTTTCTCCTGCAAAATAAGAAAAAGAAACATTTGTTATTTTCTAGTTGCCTGATTAATTTTCATTAGACTGAAGGAAATGGAAAGCAAGAACAACAAGTTGCTTCTAGCATTGAGAAATTCTGGTGCTGACAAAATTTTTGAAGCCTACAACTGGTTGCAGCAGCATCGCAGTGAGCTAAAAGGAGAAGTATATGGGCCTGTGTTACTTGAGGCAAGTCATTTTTTAACTTTTACCTCCCAAAAACTTGAAATGTTTCCATCATAGAACTTCAGTGCTACATCTGTTCCTACAGGTAAATGTTCTGGACAAGGCTCATGCTACTTACTTGGAGCAACATGTGCCCAATTACATATGGAAGGTATGTTTTTCGAGAGATTGTATGGAAAACTTGACATTATTACGATCTTCTAGCTTATGATTTCCCTTTTCTTGGGGATAATTTTGGTCCTTTTGGGATGCTTAGTAAGGCCTCTATCTTTTTTTTATCTCATCAACCTTCAGAACCCTGATTTCTACTTAACTCTCAGTTTCTCAGGGTGGATAAGCTAAGAGATGGTTTTTCAGCAATACTTACTGCCTATTATTTCATGAGATTATAGAGTGCAGGAATCGAACTGTTCATTTTTATTTTAGAACTTAATGCAGTTAATAATGACACTATAAATGAAAATTTAGTGGTAATGACCGTCATTTTTTAAAATTTTATGTTGAATTTTTTAACTTCAAAATATGGGGAAAAAAAAGTTGTGACGGCAAGAAAAGAAAGTTGGGATTGGTTAATTTTTGCACAATCAAGATATCTTTGAAGGTGTTACTTTATAATGTTGTTATTTATAATGGCAGGCGTTTATTGCTCAGGATGCATCTGATCGAGATCTGTTGTTCAGAAGTTTCAAGTCTTTCAATGTTCCTATCCTAAATTATTTGCCTGAGAGGGAGTCACATAGATCATCATTTAATTTAACTCAACAGGTGCTTTTTGTTGATTTTCATATTAAAACTAAGATTTTGTAAGGACCTATCTGCATTTTTTTTACCAGTATAAATATCTGAAGAGGTTTTATATTTCGTAGATGAAGGAACTTGGCATATACTCCCGTCTTGACCAAGTATTTGATGCCCCAAATACCGTGAAGGAAGTTTTGATTAGCCAGTTTGGCCTGGACAATTCGGTATGTTCTTTTTTTTTTTGGTCCTGTTATTGATATTTGGAACTCTTTTGGTTCTCGTCTTATGTATACTGGTGTATGCTTATCCCAAGTTCAGTGCTTAATGGTTGATCCCATCGTACTTTTCATTATGTTTACTTGTTCACTAAAAGTACTTGCTTAGTTGCAGCTCTCAAACTAAATGTGAAATTCGTCTTTAAGGGAAAGAATCATATAAGATGTTAAAAAGTATCTTAAAGCTCGCAAAGGCTCGAAGCTGATATTGATCCTATTATATAAAAATTATTTCTTTTCTTATGCAGTACATAGGTTCAAATGAAACTCACAGGAGAGCAGATGAAGTATCAAAAATAGGCATCTTTGATTTCTGGACTCCAGAGAATCACTACCGATGGTCAAAATCAAGATACGGGGGCCACGTGTCAGCCTTTGTGGACCAAGTTTATCCCTCTCGGCTTTTCATGTGCAGTATGTTCAAGAAGCTCTTTCCTTTTTTTCACATACATACATGCACGGAAAGCAATATCTGAACAATCTGTATTGGTTTACTCGTACAGATATTGATGCAAGTGATATAGAGAAGCTGAGGTCTAGAAAAATTGAATTAGAAGAAATCATTGCTAACGGGGAGGAGAGCCTAAAATCTCTTCACAAAGAACTTAGGCAGTTGGAGGATGAGATGGCAAAATTTCATAAAGAACGGGTCAGTTCTGATTATACCTACAGACTTTGCATGTGTAGGGGAATGTTTTAGGTTCCTTGTGTGTAAATGTAATTTCATATTGATCAACTTGAATGGTATTAATTAGTTCTATATTTTTTCTTCATTTCATATTTACAGGAAGAACTCGTGAAAAAGATGCAATCTGAGAAGTCAAAACGGCGGCAGTTGACTATGCGTATTGGTAATGCTGCTTTAACATTGATTAATATTAGATTTCTATGTAGCTGAATACTTGGCTTTCTGGTTTGACACCTAATTGATTCTTAGAAATGAAGAGAAGAAACTTGAAGGATATAGAAAATGAAGAAGGTATTGAGGAAAGCACAAGAAATCTTTCTGAGCAAACAACCATGTTGAACAAGCAGCGGTTTGACATGGCTACTAAAATTAAGGTTTTTTTTTTTTTTGTGGACAGGATAGTTGATTAATTTTATTCGAATGCCTGTTATACCTATTTGGTTTTCATTTGTAATCAGGATCTTCTCAGTGAAGCTGTTTACCTTAAATGGAGATATGTTGAGAAGCACATGGCAACTATCGAGCTTGACATGAAGGTATTATTAACACTAAAGTTCACAAGTAATATAATAGCAATTAATAATGCTCTCGAACCTAGAATTAGTTCATGAAATTTGTTTTGGTGCATCTTGTTTGACATAATTTGATCCTTCTTAGATAAGAGAAATGGAAAAGGATGTCAGACAGCAGGATAAATCTGCCATGCAAGCTGCCACCAGTTATGATAATTGTAAGTTTTCAGCGAATCCTTTCCTATAATATTAAAAAAAAAGCGAAATTACCTGGTGGATAGAAGTACATGATCTCCCTAACCAAAAAAAAAAGGAGAACCAAAATAAAGCAGAGAGGGTGAAAGATGATGATTGCTTCAAAGAAATAATTTTAATTATGTCTCTATTTTGTTCTGGGTTATTGTAATTAGGTAAAAAGGAAACAGAGCAGCACAAGAGGTTGCTCTTTGATGCAAAAAAGTATGCAGAATCAATTGCTATTATCACAGACAACCTTGCCCAGGCATTTCAAGAGGTTCGGAATTGTTAGATGCTACTTATTGAATGATTAAATCATGTTCCTTCTCTTAAATTACAAATTTTGTATATACCCCTGGGAGAAATCAATGACTTTTCCTTTCCATTCTCTTCAAAGGATTCCTTGATAGGGAATTTGATTGTTTCACTGTGCTTGGGGCATTTGATTTGGAATTACATATCTCATATTTGAGGTTTCTCAGGGTGAACCTATTGTTCCTCTTTTTCTTTTTCACCTTAGTGATACTGTTGTTATGCAACTGTTGTTGTCCTGAAAGCAGATGCCCGGTACAGTTGAGGAGCTAGAAGCTGCCATTCATGACACATCATCAGAAGCAAATTCAATTTTGCTTCTTAATCCGAATGTTCTTCAGGAATATGAAGCTCGGCAGCGGCAGGTACTCATGTGCACATTTTGGTATCTTGATGGACTAGTCATGATTTTTGGCTTTAACAAAATAACTTTGAACAGATCGATGCGATAGCAACTAAGCTTGATGCTGATGAGAGAGAGCTACAGAGTTGTATCACTGACATAAACTCCTTAAAGGCAATTACAGCGCAATTTGTCTTCTGATTTTCTACTTATTGTCTATATTTGCACCTTTTCTAACTTCAAGTAAAATTTCTAATGTAGGAGAGCTGGCTTCCTATGTTAAGGAATCTTGTTGAAAGAATAAATGATACATTTAGCCGAAACTTTCAAGACATGGCTGTGGCTGGAGAAGTTTCATTAGGTACCATATCTCCTTTCTTGATATTGCCCCTGAATGTGTGGAAATGTTTATTTTGATAAACTGGATAACCAAGCCCTGCAATTTTTTTCTATTAGATGAGCATGATGTGGATTTCGATCAATATGGCATTTTAATAAAGGTTAAGTTTAGGTGAGCTCTTTTCTGTCGTAATGTTATTTTTTTATTGTGAGAAATTTAATCATGAGTAATCATTTTTAACTTTCATCATTAATGGTACTTCGCTCAGACAAACTGGTCAGCTTCAGGTTCTCAGCGCACACCACCAGTCTGGAGGGGTAATAAGATATTCCACTTGAATTCCTGTTATTGAATTATTTAAGTGTGCTTACTCATGTTTACGTAATAATATGTTTATAGGAGCGCTCTGTTTCGACAATTCTGTATCTTGTATCTCTGCAAGATCTCACCAATTGTCCATTTCGTGTGGTTGACGAAATAAATCAAGGTTAGAATATAAAATAAATCAATATGCGGTATTGTAAGTTCTGATTTTTTGTTTCAATCTGATTATATGAGAGAAAACATGTAGGTATGGATCCTATAAATGAAAGGAAGATGTTTCAGCAACTTGTGAGGGCTGCAAGCCAACCCAATACCCCGCAGTAAGCAAGCTAATAATTTATTAGCAAATATAATGCAACATTTATAATTCAATGGGTGAACTTTGTTTAATATCTTTGAACCTTTTGAACCTAGAGTTGCAATTGTTAGCCAGTATTTAAAGTTGAGGTTGTGTACTGGGACTGGGACTGAGTGGTGTTATACCTATAGTGCTGGTGGCCTAAATTTTAATTAACAGCATTAATGAAGGTAATGTTTCTTAATTAAGCACATTCTAATGGTATTATTGCTATTAAGCACTCAATGACAAAGAAAGTTGAAATAAATAAACAAAAGCTAGTGTTAATACCAGCTATTGCATATCAGTTATATCACGAACGGACGTACTGATATAGTGAACTGGATCTGATAGTATTAAAAAGGTTGATACTGTATGATTCTATATACCGACTCTCAACTCCTTTTCATTAATTTTGTTAACATGGATTTGATCAGATGCTTCTTGCTTACTCCAAAGTTGCTGCCTGAGTTGGATTACAGTGAAGCTTGTAGTGTTCTAAATATCATGAATGGGCCGTGGATAGACCAAGCTTCGAAAGGCAAGTCCACCATCTACTTTTTACATGATGTAATTTGGACACTCAAAAGAGAAGAAAAAGCTTCACAAATATCCCAAAATTGTACATAGCAAAACTAAGAGGATGGCATCACAGACATTCTGTATTATGTCCCAAAGAAACCTTAAAACCAGACTCAAATTTCTAAGATCTTGTATTCTTGTTGAATTTTGAGCAAACTTTGGTATGGAATTGTGCTAAATTAATAAACTTTTTGGGTTGAACAATGGATTTAGCTTGGAGCAGTGGAGACTCTTGGACGGCAATCATGGGTGATGAAGGCAATATCCATTGCTGATCCCTGGTACAGGTCAATTACTTCATTTTGGTTTTGAAACTTGTTAGGTCTAACTCGCCTAGGAAAATGCTAATGTCACCATGTATTATATAATGTATGTATATTATTTCAAATTAGCCTGTGCTCCATATGTGATCGTTTCAATTTATATATCCCTGCTGTATTAATTTTGTACTTGAGTTTTGAAAAATCTAGAAAATCCAGTTCTTACTGATCTTTAGGGGCTTTTGTATGTATGTTTACTGGAACTTGTAATTTCCCTAAATTTTTTCATCCGTCACTGCGGAATCTTTTTGTTTGTTTTTTATTTCTTGGTGAGGTTATTCTGATGTTTCACCGGTTTCGTAAATATAAGTCTCTTTTTTCTTAGCGATTTTCTTGAAACAACTGGACTTTGACGAGCAACCACAGAAACTCTTTTATTGGAGAATCATTTTAGATTTTTAGCCCCATGTTTTTTCAAAAAAAAAAGAAAAAAAAGACGACAGTCGTCTATCCAAAAACCTGTAAGAATTACCAAAACAAAAAAAAAAAGAATATGTTGGGTCAACAAAATTTCTAATTTTATGGTTTATAAATGCAAAACTCATTGAAACTCTAGGTAATTATGAGCAATAGATATCATAAGGTTTCGAATCATATTTCAAATATTTTATTTCTGATATTAACGGATCAACTTTTTCTGGTTTGTGATCTAATTTTGTAAGAGCCTCACTCACTTTTAGAGGTTTTTGCAAGGCCCTCGCATTGAAATAGCGGTCCTCGCAACCGCTGGTTTGAAATTCGGGCTTTTTACTTGTACTTTGTTCAAATAGAAAACGAATGCGGACGTATATCTTGTATACCCTGACAACTTATAATTCGAAACTTGTTTATTATTTTCTCTAGATATTTAACTTACAAATTTAATTATATTAAATAATACTGTATTGAAGAAAATATTGGAGCAAATAGACTCATAATGTGAATGAAGGTACACGAAACTTGATACCAAATACTGTCTAAATGCAAAACTGTAGTTTAGAATACCTTTATCTGCCCTAAGATAAGAGAAAATAAAAGTTCGTACTTAAAAATTTTTTTTTAGGCTCTACGCTAACCGAAAGTCGGGATAAGGAAAAGGACAGGCCGATATGGGCCTTGGCTTTTTCCTCTTCTGCCACGCGTCACTCGTGACGAGTTGTCCCTTTCGTGTAAAGTGTAAACCAAAGAATACTTCACTTCTCAAAAAAGAAAAGAAAATAATAATAATAAATAAATAAAAATACTCTTCAAGGGCGAATACATTTCTCGCCAACGGAAATTACCACCGCTATTCTTTTTCCTGGTCTGCCTGAACTGGCCTGATGGATTTGGTTATACTTGTAAGTTGTATCCTGCCCTTCTGACTTAGTTAGGTCTCTTGGTGAGTTCTGGTAGAAGTATTTTTTTGTCAGATTATTATACGGGTATAACTCAATTTTCCTTTCCGGGAACAATTTACGCTTACGCTATGACAGATTCAAATGATGGGGCCTGACTAGGACATGTACTAGAACATTGCATAAAGAACGGCTCATTGTAACCTAAGTGTGTTTAGTAAGGTGAGTAGTAGATGTTATAGGAGTAATTGGATAATGACGTATACTGGTTAAAGAAAAAGAATTCTGGTAGAAAAAATAAGAGTACGAGTGACGCTCAAAATGTTAATTAAAGTGGCATAAATCTTTTATCTTTGATATGACATTAACAAATTCTCACCAAGTCCAGATGAAAAACTTAGTCCTTTACTGCTTTTAGACCGTTGGATTCCGCAAAATCTCATGAATACCAAATGCAATTCAACAATTTTGTCTTTTTATGAACATATTTCGAAAACCTCGCATGATCACATCAATTGGCGGCAGTCAAATTTCTTATAATGCAGGAAAAAAAATAATTGATTAATATATTTCTGAGCAAAATCTTTTCAGCACTAATTTGTGTGACGTTATTGTTGTATCAATCTTGTCAATTAGTTTTTATATTTTACTTATAATTTCTGGGAGCTATGATGAATGAAACCTGTTTGTTATCCTTGTATATGAGATTTCCACTGAAGCAAATCAATGAGAAGTGTAACGCCTAGTTTTTGTTTTTCAGAATGTGGTTGACACTAGCAGTCAACGGACAATGAATTGCTCATTAGATTTTTACAAATTTTTTCCTGTTTTTAGTTTATTTTTAAATTTTCTCTGGATACATCAAACAAAAGTTTTATGGATTTTCTGACAAATAGTAGTTTACTGAGATCAAAAAGTTGTGATCATACCATCGTTTCTTGATAAAGACTGTTGAAGTTTATGGAGGCATTTAATATGATACTTCGAACAAAAATATTGTGACGTACTTCACGATTTAATTATGCACAAACCTAATCGGAATTTTTTTTATGATTTAGTAGTATATAAAAAGGGAAGAATATTTGATAGTTTCTGTATTTTATTTGTGTAAAGAGTGCCTAATAATGTCAAGTCACTTTGTACAAACTAAGATTTTGGAGGATAATCAACCAAATAGTTGCAAACATGGTACTAAGGGAAAACAGGGCTGCTATTGCTTTAAACAAAGGTGGGCGGGAATGCTGATAAAATTGAGTAAAGAGAACTAATAAAGACAGGCGCACATAACTCATGGAACAAATGGCACTGAATTTATTTTTTTTATTATAAACTATTGTAACTTTAGACATTAGAATAAATTTTTCTATTTAAATTATTTATTAGTTAAATTATTCTGATTTCAAATTGATTGCGTTCAGTTGGTTGAGAATTGTCTGATTTATGTTTGAGATACATTACATTGACATTTAAATTTTTATTTGAGAATCCATCATAACAAATAAAATCAATTAGTTATCATAATTTGAAATTTAAATTATGAATATGTTTTCAAAAGTTTCATTACTTTAATCGAAGAAGATTTATTTATTTATTTATTTATTTATTTTTGAAGTTTCGCTTGGTAGCCACTACCAAGTTATCTAAAAAAAGAATTTCAAGTCCATACCATAGTTTCAAAATTCAAACGGACCGCCCGAAATTGGCCAGACAAAGGAATCTTAGCAATTGACCCATAATTCATGTTATTCTGTTTAACCTTAAACCTCAAATTCTCAATCGAACTTAGATCAACCTTAGGTTTAGATTCAACTTTAATTTCATCAATTAAACCCCAAAAACATTTGAAATATCTTATAACTAATTAAATAAGGTAAAGGATTGATATTCCAACACCGTCCATGTGGATTCGATCCTTAAACTATCACTACAAATGATTAGATTGGTGATCCTAAGGATTTCTTTTGACTTGGTTTTGCCTCGATCATTAAGTTCTTTATATAGTATAGAATATGTTTATAATCTTACTTATTCCAAATGGTTGGATTATACATAGTAATTAAAGATATAATGTGCAAATAATGAATATTATGAGCATCATTTGAGCATTTCAAGCGATTTTGCATTAATTTCAGCTCATTTTACTACAATAATCTATATTTAAGCTCTTTATATAGTATAGAATATGTTTATAATCTTACTTATTTAAAACGATTGGATTATACATAGTAATTACAGACATAATGTGCACATAATGAATATTCTAAGCAACATATCAGCATTTTTACATTCGTTTTAAGTCTTTTTTATCACAATAATCTAGATTTAAGCTCTTTGTATAGTCTAGAATATGTTTCTGATCTTACTTATCCAAAATTATTGGATTATACATAGTAATTACGCATATAATTATGCAAATAATAAATATTCTGAGCAACATTTAAGCATTTTAAGTGATTTTGCATTCATTTTAGGTCATTTGATCACAATAATATATATTTAAGCTCTTTATATTTTCTAGAATATGTTTCTAATCTTATTTATTCAAAATGATTAGATAATACATAGTAATTTTGCATATAATGTGCATATAATGAATATTATGAGCATCATTTCAGCATTTCAAACAATTTTTGCATCATTTTTTGTCATTTGATCACAATTATCTATATTTAAGCTCTTTATATAGTCTAGAATATGTTCTGATCGTACTTATTCAAAATTATTGGGTTCTAGATAGTGATTACGCATATAATATGTAAATAATTAAAATTCTGAGTATCATTTAAACATTTCAAGCGATTTGCATTCATTTTAAATCATTTAGTCACAATAATCTATATTTAAGCTCTTTATATATTTTAAAATATGTTTCTAATCATACTTATTAAAAATGATTGGATTATAAATAGTAATTACAGATATAAAGTGCAAATAATGAGTATTATGAGCATAATTTGAGCATTTCATGATTACAGTCTAGAATATGTTTTAAAATATTCTAGACTGTAATCATGAAATGCTCAAATTATGAGTATTATGAGCATAATGCGTAATTAAAGTGCATTCATTTAGAGTCATTTATCACAAAAATCTATATTTAAGCACTTTATACAGTCTAGAATATGTTTCTGATCTCACTTATTCAAAATTATTGGATTATACACTGTAATTACGCATCTAATGTGCAAATAATGAATATTCTGATCTTACTTATATCTCAGAATTATTTGAGCATTTCAGAAGATTTTTTATCCCTTTTAAGTCATTTGATCACATTAATTTTTGTTTAAGCTCTTTATATAACCTAAAATATGGATCTGATCTTACTTATTCAAAATGATTGAATTATACATACTAATAACACATATAATGTGCAATGAATATTCTGAGCATCATGTAAGTATTTCAAGCGATTTTGTATTCATTTTAAGTCATTTTACTACAATAATCTATGTTTAAGCTCTTTACATAATCTAAAATATGTTTCAGATCTTACTAATTAAAAATGATTTGATTACAATAGTAATTACGCATATAATGTGCAAACAAAGCAAATTCTGAGGATAATTTGAACATTTCAAGCCATTTTGCATTCATTTTAAGTCATATGATCATAATAATCTATATTTAAACACTTTATAAAGTCTATAATTTGTTTCTTATCTAACTTATTTAAAATGATTGGATTATATATGGTAATTACGCATATAATGAGCAAATAATGATTATTCTGAGAATTATTTGAGTATTTTAAGCGATTTTTGCATTCATTTTAAGTCATTTGATCACACATATTTAAGATCTTAATATAGTCTATAATATATTTCTGATCTTACTTATTTAAAATGATTGGATTATTATAAATTGTAATTACGCTTACAATGTGCAAACAATTCAAATTGTGAGTATTATTTGAACATTTCAAGCGATTTTGCATCCATTGTAAGTCATTTGATCATAATAATCGATATTTAAGCTCTTTATATAGTCTAAAATATGTTTCTAATCTTACTTATTATAAATGATATTTAAACTCTTTATACATAGTAGTTACGCATATAATGTGCAAACAATGTAAATTCTGAGTATCATTTGATCATTTCAAGTGATTTTCCTTTCATTCTAAGTCATTTGATCATAATAATCCATATTGAAGTTCTTTATATAATGTAGAATATAATTCAGATCTTACATATTCAAATTGTAACATCATACAATGATAATACACATACAAATTTCAAATAAACCATATTCTGTGTATCGTTTGGGAATTTTAATTGATACTGAATTAATTTAAAATAATTTGCTCACAATAATCAATTTTTAAACTGTTTATACTGTCTAAAATATGTTTTTTACCTAACTTTTTTAAAATTATTTGATTATACATAGTAATTACAGATATAATATGCAAATAATAAATAATATGAGCACTGTTTGAGCATTTGAAGTGATTTTACATTCATTTTAGGTTATTTGATCAGAATAATTTATATTTAAGCTCTTTATATAGTATAGAACATGTTTCTAATCTTACTTATTCAAATGGTTGTATTACATAGTAACTACAGATATAATGTGCAAAACTGCATAATGAATACTATAAGCATCATTTGATCACAATAATCTATATTTAAGTTCTTTATATAGTATAAAATATATTCTAATCTTACTTATTTAAAATGATTGGATTATGCATAGTAATTACAGATATAATGAGCAAATAATGAATATTCTGAGTATTATTTGAGCACTTCAAGCGATTTTGCATTCATTTTTCGTCATTTGAACAGAATTATCTAGATTTAAGCTCTTTATATAGTCTAGAATATGTTTCTGATCTTACTTATCCAAAATAATAGGATTATACATAGTTATTACGCAAATATTAATGCAAATAATGAATATTCTGAGCATCATTTAAAAATTTGAAGCGATTTTGCATTCATTTTAGGTCATTTGTTCACAATAGTCTATATTTATGCTCTTTATAAATTTCAGAATATGTTTCTGATCCTACTTATTCAAAATGATTGGATTATACATAGTAATTACGCATAATGTGCAAACAAAGCAAATTCAGAGTATGATTTGAACATTTAAAACGATTTTGCATTCATTTTAAGTCTTTTGGCCAAAGTAATCTATATTTAAGTTCTTTATATAGTATAAAATACGTTTCTAATATATGTTTAAGCTCTTTATATATTCTAAAAAATATTTCAGATCTTACTAATTCAAAATGATTGGATTATTCATAGTAATTACACATATAATATGCAAACAAAGCAAAATCAGAGTATCATTTGAATATTTCAAGAGATTTTGCATTCATTTTTAAGTCATTTGATCATAATAATCCATATTTAAGTTCTGTATATTGTGTAGAGTATAATTCAGATCTTCTGTATTCAAAGTGTTGCATTATACATTAAAAATACTTATATAAATTTCAAATCAAGATTATTTCGTGTATCATTTAGGAAATTGAAGTGATTCTGAATTGAATTAAAGTAATTTGATCACAATAATCTATATTTAATCTCTAAATATTGTCTAAAATATGTTTCTTATCTTACTTATTCAAAATGATTGGATTATACATAGTAATTACAGATATAATGTGTAAATAATGATTATTATGAGCTTCATTAGAGCATTTCAAGTGATTTCATTTTAAGCTGTTTATATAGTATAGAATATGTTTCTAATCATACTTATTCAAAATTATTGGATTGTACACAGTAATTATAGATATAATATACAAATAATGAATATTTTGAGCATCATTTTAGCATTTTAAGCGATTTTGTATTCATTTTAAGTCATTTCATCACAGTAAGATTGTAAGATTATTTAAGCTCTTCATATAGTCTATAATATGTTTCAGATTTTACTTATTGAAAATGATTGGATTATACATAATAATTACCATATAATGTTTAAACAATAAATATTCTGAGCATCATGTAAGCATTCTTAGCGATTTTTTATTCATTTTAAGTCATGTGATCACAATGATTTAAATTTAAGATCTTTATACAATCTTGAATATATTTCTGGTCTTACTCATTCAAAATGTTTGGATTATGCAAAGTAATTACATAATTATTATGCAAATAATGTAAATTTTGAGCATCATTTGAACATTTCAAGTAATTTTGCATTTATTTTAAGTTATTTGATCACAGTTATCTATATTTAAGATTTGTATATAGTCCAAACCATGTTTCTAATCTTATTCAAGATGATTGGATTATATATAGTAATTACAAATATAATGTGCAAATAATGAATATTATGAGCATCATTAGAAGCATTTCAACCGATTTTGTATTCATTTTAAGTCATTCGATCACAATAATCAATAAACTTGAGAATATCTATTATGAACCATGGTTCATTTAGGGCTCCGTGAACCATGACCGTTTGATCAATGGTTTTACAAATTGACAAATCTAAATTAACCAATCCAATATATATATTGAAATCTCATAGCAAACCAAATTTTACAATTTTTGAAATTTTTTTACTATTTTTTTCGAATTTTTTAAAACTTGCCATTTTTGGACAATAATTAGTGAATTATCGTCCAAAAATGGCAAGTTTAAAAAAATTCAAAAAAATAGTAAAAAAATTCCAAAAATTGTAAAATTTGGTTTTCTATGAGATTTCAATATATAGATTGGATTGGTAAATTTAGATTTGTCAATTTGCAAAATCATTGATCAAACGGTCATGGTTCACGGAAGGATCTATGAACCAAGGTTCACAATAGATATTCTCTTTAAACTTTTTATATGCTTTGGAATATGTTTCTGATCTTCTTATTCAAAATGATTGGATTATAAATAGTAATTGTGCATATAATGTGTAAATAATTAATATTCTGAGCATCATTTAAGCATTCCAAGCGATTTTATATTCATTAAGTCATTTGATCACAATAATCAAGATTTAAACTCTTTATATAGTTTAGAATATGTTTATGATTTTAGTTATTAAAAATGATTGGATACGGATATAATGTGCAAATATTGAATATTATGAGCATCATTTGCACATTTCAAGCGATTTTTCATTCATTTTTGGTCATTTGATCACAATAATCTATATTTTAGCTCTTTATAAAGTCTAGAATTTATTTTTGATCTTACTTAATCAAAATTATTGGATTATTTATTATAATTACGCATATAATATGCATATAAAGAATACTCTGAGCATCATTTCAGTATTTTAAGCTATTTTGCCTTCATTTTCAGTCATTTGATCTCAATAATCTATATTTAAGCTCTTTCTATAGTCTTCAATATTTTTTTTCTTACTTACTGATATCATTATTATTTATTGGTATTTGTACCGTACTTGACACCCGAATAACACTCGAACCATTGAATTATTCTAAATTGCTATGCTTTTCTAGGATTTGGCTTTGTCGTCGTGTTTTCTTTTATTTTACAGGGTTTAGGTGATTTTCATGATATTCGAGGTAGTAGATGGTTTCTTAGCACTTTAGCATGCTAGATGGCTCATTCCTAGCACAGGGCACCTCTGTCCAAGCTTCTACTCGACCTGAGTGGACCTCTGCTTGGACCCAGCAAGGCACAGAGTCACAACCACCTTTCTCTCTCCTTCACTCGGACCGAATGACTCATGCTCGGACCGAGTGACTCATATGATCTACTCGAGCGACACTGTAGCCGACACAAATCTTTCCTCTTTTGTACTCGGATCGAGCAATTCCTTGCTCGGGTCGAGCGGTGCCGACTTACAGATTTTGGCAAGTTTTCAAGGATGGAAAGGATGTGATTTGGCAAGATTCTGCCGACCTGGTGCCCTAACTTGCCCTCCAAGTGTCTGAGACCTACTATATATGCTTCTTTCTCTTAGAGGAGGCACATCTTTGGTTACCCTAGCCTCCAGTCACGTTCTAACCTTATTTTGATGCGACGGCAGCAAGATAGAGTTGGAAATCATGCCTTGCAACACCCCACTGCCCTAGAAGACGATTAGAAGCATAAGGGAGTATTCGGTTTATTCTTTTATGTTTTCTTCTCTATTTTTCATGGGCTTGTATCTTGTGATTTACATTATTGTTATTGTGTGTTTTAATACTATGTTAGGCTAAGTTTCATGTAGTCTTAGGAGTAGGAAATTAATGGATGTTTGGATGTGATGACTTGATATATTTTGCTATGATATGACTTGATATTTGTTTGTTTTGTATTATTACTTATTGCTTGTATGAATTGCTTAGCTTAGTTTAATTTACTTCTAGTTGTACGGCCGCATCTAGTTAAGTTCCAAGGTTAAACGAGTTAGGTTAGTTCTTACAAGTATTTGGGGTAAATCGTAGATCCGACAGGGGAGATTAGTTGACACCAAAAGTGTAGCTTTTAGACAAGTCCAAAAGACCTCTAAATATCCCTAAGAACACAAACAAGCAAGTTTAGGTTGATTAAAGTCTATACCAAAAGTTGTGAGTTAATTAACCTAATTAGGGCGAGTAGAGATTAAGCCAGACCCTATTCCAACAAGCGACAGCTGAGGGTAGAAGTCTAAGATTAGCCAACGAACCCTTTATCAAGTTGTAAAGTATCAAAAGAGTCAAGTCAAAGCACTTATACACTGCGCTCAGACCGAGCAGGACACTGCTCGGACCGGACAGAGAGTATATGTTTGGAAACTTTGGTTGATGCACGAAAGTGATAAGATCTAAGTTTCTGGATCCAAACTGAAGTGAAATCCGAATCCTAAGACGCTCTTTTATATTGTTAAAACCCCAAAATCATTTACTTGTTTATTGTTTATTATTAGCAAAAGACCAAAAAGATTTACTTGCAATTACTTTAGATATAGCTTTCCTTATTGTTTCTTATCCAAAATTCACTAAAAACCATCCGTCTAGATTTTGAGAACAAATAAGTCTAGTATTCATAGTCCGTCCCTTGGGTTCGACCCTAGAACTTTACCACAAACGACTAGTGAGGTTAAGTCTTAGGTACAAATTTATTTGATACTTAGGTTTTACACCTTCATCACTTACTCAAAATAATTGCATTATACATAGTAATTACGCATATAATGTGCAAATAATTAATATTCTGAGCATCATTTTAGCCGTTCAAGCGATTTTACATTCATTTTATGTTATTTGATCACAATAGTCTAGATTTAAACTCTTTATATAGTCTAGAATATGTTTCTAATCTTATTTATCAAAAATATCTGGATTATATATTGTAATTACGCATATAATGTGCAAATAATTCAAATTTTGAGCATCATTTGAAGTTTTGAACTTTTCAAGCGATTTTGCATTTATTTTAAGTCATTTGATCACAATAATCTATATTTAAGATCCTTATATAGTCTAAAATATGTTTCTAATCTTATTTATTGTAAATGATTAGATTGTACATAGTAATTACGCATGTAAAATGTGCAAACAATGCAAATTACGAGTATCATGTGATCATTTCAAGCAATTTTTCTTTCATTCTAAGTCATTTGATCATAATAATCTATATTTAAATTTTTTTATATAGTCTAGAATATAATTCAGAAAGAATAAAATTGATAGGATGTTAATGCGACTCGAGAAATAACTTAATTCGATAACTTGAAAAGCCTGTTTTATATATGTACGAGCCTTGAAAATTAAATATAGAGGTACTAATTGTATGATATTTGGATCAGAATTAAGAAAATTTTGAATTAAAAATGTAATTTTGAGATATTGTATATTAAATAATTAACTAATTTTTGTTAACAGTCAAAGAGACCCCAAAGAAGAATCGACAGAAGGAAATTCATAAGAACACTAATTTTTGTTTTCTATTTCCGGCTTAAAAAAGTTACAATTCTTTTAGATATTTACAACTTTATGTCTACTGTGTATTTAAAAATCATGCTAAACTCAAGCATTTAGAAACATACTTTTAGAAATAAGCATAAATTTGTCACATATTTTTTAAGTACAAATATTTAGAATTTTGGGATATACATAATTTTTTCCACGAGCACGCTGTGCAACTTTGTTCTGATGTATATGACAAATATAATTCGATGCTATAATCTACAAGTAATAATGTGAGGATATTAATTGATTAAGTTGTAGTCATTTGAAGTATATTAACGTTTTATTGAAATCCTATATATTAAGTTTGTCGACCAAATTACTTTACAAGTTACAGGTGGGCGAGTCCTATCATATTCTGTCGTAGGAACCAAACAAAAAAGCAAGATGGACTTGATCAGTGTGAATTTGTCACGTATTACAGATACAAAGCTCTCTTTGTGTGTTTATTTTTTAAAAAAATTGGAAACGAGTAGCTATACCTGTGTATTCGTTTGAGAGGTCCAAATCATGGTTGTACAAGATATCTCTGGAACCAAATAATTGAGTTTTAGTTATGTTAGTTATGGTGGATAGAAATGTGTCTTTGTTTATATGAATTTAAGAAGGAATGGAAGGACGGTCCAAATTGCATAATGCAACCAAACTTGCTTCTACAGAGCAAATCTGGCAAGGGACAGCTGTGAAGCAATGATTTGACCCGGGATAACACCTTGTTTCTTCAAGGAATCTATTATCCAACCTGAAGGAAAATTATGGGTAATTCGGTACATGTGTCTTTGCTTCTGGCTAAATATTCATTAATAATTGAGTTCTTATCTTTTACCTATTTTTTTTTCTGTTTTTTTCCACTGATGTTAATTATGTTTGTAATTATCTAGAAGAAAGACGACTCTTTCATTTTTGTGAACTACACAGTATGTCAATCAAAAGAAAAAAGAAAACTACACAGTATTATTTACTTTAATGAATTAAATTAAGATGGTACAGTTTTTCTTCGTATATTTCTTCGGAAGTAATTAAAAGTCAGCAAGTGCCGACCGTCATTAACCTCTTGAGTTATCTATTCTACTTGTGAAAAAAATCACCATCAAATTATTAAAATTTTCTGAGAGAATATTTTGTTTTCGAAGTTGGCGAGTTTCTTTTTAATTTGCAAGGTAACAGAATGTACCTGTCTTATTACGTAATAAAATAATTTGTCTAATTATTTCGACAAATATGTTATCGCACCGTACCGTTAGTCCAACATAGATGGTAACAACTATCATACAATTTGATTCTCACGATAAAACGTTATATAAAATAAACTAAATGTGGAATTATTCTTTGTTTTTAAAAAAAATCGATTTGGACCTACTTGTTAGTTTCTGCTAGCAATCCTTCTAGTTTTTTAGAACGTATTGCTTTTGAGTTTGAAAATTTGTAAATGTTTCTTTATTTTTTCAAGGCCAAACTTTTAAATTTGAAAATATAAAAGAAGTCCGATATACTCGATAATATCGTTACGTACTCAATTATTTTGAAATTCAGATAATTACAATATAAAATAATAATTTTTGGATTAAAAAATCTCACGCTTTCTAGCTATTTCAGTGGTAAAAATCTCTTGGCTTATTTATGAAGAATTCATTAATTTCGGTATAAATTTGTTGCAATTAGATCTGGTATGGACTTGGTACTTGTGCATTTTGTAGTACTGAGAAAACCTAAACAAAACAAACATTTGGAATCGAATGAAACGGATGTGACAACCCTGGTATCAGCAATTATTTTGCGTAATCGGTTGTCAAACTCAATTGATATTTAATTTGTTTAACTAATCTCAACTTATACTGACATGCATTGATGACTTGTCTTTACCGTCAGGGCCGACTAGCTAGAGTTGTGAAAAATTGTCTATTTCTGGTCCGTGTGAGTTTACGCGCATACATACATGAAGCCTAATGCATCACATGAATTTTGATGGGTCGAAAATTTTAAATTCTATATAATGCGTACACGCAATGTTGATATGTTAGAAATATGAATCATATGAGAAAAAAAAAATCCTTTATTAACATTTTTTTAGCGATAATTACCCCCTTATCCTTTTATAAACAGGGTATTCGGTGACATTGCATATACACGGTACAGTACCCTTGATCGTATTTTTCTTTACCTCTAGAGATATGTGAGATTGTGATATTTAATGACACCTAAAAATTATAATATTGAAACCCTTGATTTATCTATCCAAAATGAATAATTATCTTTGATTGATGTTAATTTTATCAACTTAGTTTATTTTCAATAGATGCATCGTGATGATAAATAAATAGCTGCCCTATTATATGACTTGGACCCGCCGATTTCTTATCGCACAAACAAACCAGAAAAAAGAAATTAAAAAGTTAAAGTAGATGGTTTTGTGGAATCACTAAGCAAAACACAAATGCTTCGTTTTCCCTTCTTTAACACCTTTTTTTGTTTTTATCAACAACACTTCTTTTGGGTCGGTTCCTTTCTGATCGATCACTTCTTTTTAAAATGTTTTTCTAAGCCTTAAAGGGGATATCTTTTGACGAGATCAATCCAATATCACTTGTCATAATCAAAACCTGGATGAGTTACCTCAGAGGTGGGAATCTTCTACTTTGACATAAGACTATAAGATAAGAGGCCCACATTACCCAACCAATAAGCAATTACCGTAAAGACTCTGGAGTCTCAGACTAGAATGTAATCGTATTATTGCCACGAATCAAAACGTCGTTCTCGGATTAAATTTGCAAGAATCATGACGAAGAGTAATTCTTCTTCGGTCATTTTAAACGTTATGTCATGATTACCTTTTTCTTTGTTTTTTTTTTGTTTAAATCCCAATAAATCGCTTTAATTTATGTTTGATTATATGGGGGAAAAAAATGAAGAAATGTATATATGTATTTATCATATTTTTTTGCTTCGTGGGGGAAAACAAAAAGTTGTTACCTTCTTGGACTAACTTCTATGATTGGACTTGAAAAAATTTTGTATGACAATATGCGACCCATGCATGCAAAATTCGAAAATCCACTTTGCAAAGCAAGTCACATTCGTTGTTATATCCAAGTGACGAAAGTCAAGAGGGAGAATAATGAATTTTTGACCATTTTATATCATTTCAGTTTCTTACGTTTCTGTTAAAAAATTTTAATTTCCTTTTTTTTTTTCGAAAAGAAACAAAATTATTGATCAAACTTTGACAACGACTTTTGTGCTTAATCTAAAGGACGGGTCCTTTCAAATCTTCATATTTAATTTTCCTTTATTTTTCTGGATTATGCTATGATGTTCATGGAATTAAAAAAAAAAAAATAGCCAAACGTATTCATTGTATTTTTTTTTTTCACAATTCATCAGTTTTAAATAGTTTTCAAATAGTTCAAACTAGCCTAAATCAGATTTGCGGAGGATACTAGTGACATCACTTTGGTGCTACAAAATATCTCACTTCGCATTTTTATTATTATTTTTTAATTTAAAAATTCAAACAACAAATTCAAGCCATTGATCTTGTTCAATTTAACGATTGATGCGTTTTTATATAAATTTTGTAGAGTTTGGAGTTAATTTGAAACTTGATCGAGATGCCAAAAAATGAACGAACTTTATTAACTATGATAGATTAACTTCCGTTAGCACAAAATAAAATAAAATTTTAATTGAAAATTTAAATTAAGGCAGTAAATTAAAATCCTCTCCGATTAGGAATTTAATGGGAAAAAACGTTAAACTATTTCAATAAAGAAAATCCTCTCCCTTATAACTATAAGACAAAAGGAGTCTTGATCTCTGATGCCGGAGAAAAATAACAATATTAATAATTTATTTCATTTGAATAAGGAAAGGGGTGTGATACACGGACACACCTCCAAGGCTCCAACAAAAGAAAGGCACTAGGGATTCCTAACATGCAAATTGGCATTGCCAGATAGGGAAAGGAGAGACTAAATCCCATAAATTGATACTGACATGAGACTAATTTGACTACCCATTGGATTAATAACGAGCGAGTCAGCATAGGCGTAGATTTTTTTTTTTTTTTTTTTTTTTTTTTTGGTGTATCATAGATTCATAGGCGTAGATTGTTAAAGTGGTTAAAAAAATTAATTTAAACACCTTGAAACATTACCTTGGGAAGGTTTAAAAAAGCGATTATAAACATAAATGAGGAGTTATCTCGCTTATTTTCTGCGACTGTTCTGTGTAGCCGATTGTTTACCAGATAAAAGAAAATGCAAAAAACACTGATACAGTAAGGGTGACCCTATCATGGAAATATTTTTACATGAACTTAAATTTGAACCATTCATTCAGAATGGTGAATGATTGTGATGTGATTAGGGCTTGAAAAAAGAGTCTAAATTTGAGCCCATACAAAAAAAAGTATACATGACAAAATTACTCATACAGTAATGCACGAGCAAAAAGGATATTTTTTCATCTCGGCCTTTGAAAAGAAAATTAAAATACTGCACACAAGCGCATTTCCATCGCGTTCGCATCATGCGCCTTTGATGCATTCAATTAATCATTATCTGTCAATTAAATAAAATATTACGAAATATTATGCACTTCTCTATTTTGTATAAAAAATGCAAATAATTAGTTGAGTAAAAATTTTGTTATGCATAATTAATTTTATTTCAAAAAGCATTGCGAATTGTCATGCACGTACACAGTGAAAAACTGAAAATAATATTTTTGCATATTTTATGTACCAAAAACCTAAATTTGAAATTTTAAACCAACTAGTCATTGGTGCTGGCATGGAATTACCCGTCGGTTTATAAAAGCGACAAAACATAAATAAAGAGCTTTACAAGCGCAAGTTGGATAATGAAATTTTTTTAAAAAAAATAATGCATTGTATTTCAGCTAATAATGGAGTAGAAAAGAAAGTGACATTAGATTTCTTCAGTTAGAAAACTAAGAAAAGAGATATTAAATGAAATAATGACTCAAGGAGGGACTTCTGAGTTCAGAAGCCATTTATGATTTATGAAGTGAGTAACAAAGAGGCATTGTCTATAAAATTTTTGTCAATTAATAAGTTTTCGTGAGTCAAAAATCTACAAAGATCTTATTTTTTTTTTTAAAAAAAAACAAAAAACTAAGACCAAATATTCCAACAACCAAAGCTCCTGCTCCATTCTTTTTCATTGTAAAGAAAAACACACACACACACACACATTTTCTTCGTTTTCTTTTTCTTGCATAGTAAGTATGTAGGCATTCATTTTCTACCATGAGGTCAGCAACCAACGCCGCCATCAGTCCAACTAATAAAGCACCTTTAGCATTTGAGCAGGTTTTGGTCATTCAACTGAAATAAAGGTTTTTTATCAATTAAATAAAGGAGCTATCCTCCTACAAGACTTCTTTTAAAAAAAGTTTGCTAACAACTAATAAAAGATGGTTGGAGATAGTTTCTGATCATCTACATTTTATAAACAGAAAGAGAGATTGCTCCCTATACTTTCCGCGTAAGATCTGAATTAAACAGCACTGAAACTAACGACTCTTTAATTGGTCATGTGGAATTGGAGAGGATCAGAGAAAACAAGAGAGACAGCTGCGCCGTCAGAAGACGGAGGCTGGAGCCAACGGATTACTCCTGGTGTGCTTTTGTCTGCATATTGCCTCCAGTTGGATTTAAGCTGTACACGCTGATTATCTCATGTCACGTGCTTCCGTCTCGTATCATTATTTTCAATTTTTTACTATTCCCAGGAGGCCTGGACCACCATTATCCGCCAGTGTTTACTAAGAAATTTAAATAGTGATTAGTGAAGTAGGGTTTTGAAAACTCAAACCGAATCTTTAGTTGATTTGTTTTATTTCATACTCACCCAGTCACCCAGTTAGAAATCCCCGGGGCTAAACCTAACTGCAACTAGGTTAGTAATATCAACTTCTTGGGTTGTTAATTAGGATCAGTAGATATACCTAATTACGTGGAATTCATGATTTGTTTGTTATATTTCTTAAAAAAAATTATTCAGAATTTAGATGTTAAAATAATTCTGAGCAAGAATGTAGCAGATGAAAATGGAAATAAGTCAATTTTACAACATAGTAACAAATCGGGAACAATTTTGCTAATTATTTTTTATTGACATATTTCCGGAGATATGGATGAATTAAACAAATTATAAATTATTTATACAATTACATTTCAATTAATACTTTAAAATAAAGGCTCTTATTGCAACTAGAGTACGTTCAATCTACTGAAATGAAACATCCACGATAAATTCGTTGATCCATGTGAAGAAAAAAAAAATAATAAACAAATAGTTCATGTGCTTCAACAATCAGACCTAAAGATATCTGACACGCGAAATTAATTATCGCCAAATTTTATAACATGTGATTTGACTTTCACGTTGTTAGATTCAATTTCTCATCTTCTTGTTCCACTTCTAGTCACATAATTACCAAAATGATTTTCATATTCATTTTTTATTCTCTCTATATTTTTTAATAATTTTATTTCAAAGGTCACTAAATTTTATAGAAATAATTCTACTCACTGAAATTTAGTTTATCCTTCTAGAGTCATCAAATTTTTAAATTATCCAAATTTCGTCACTTAGTGAAGTTTTTGTGTAACTAATTATATAATTAGTCCATTAATCACTATCTTTATTCAAGTTGAAACGACCTCATTATACCAGCTAAAAATCCACAAACTATGGACATCTTAAAAAACTTGATTTACTGTTCAAATTAATTAATTAATTAGACCAAATTTGTATAGAGTAATCAAATTTGAATAATTCGATGACTTATTTTCTTGAAAACCAAGTTTTATGACTTTCGAAGGATAGACTAAAGTTCAGTGATTGAAACTGAATTATAGACAAATTTCAGTGATTTTTATAAAAATATATGTTTTTTTTATAACATACTTATGCACATTATAAATGATTTTAATATTATTCAATCATATATAAACCTTGTCAAGGTAGTGTCTATAATGGCTGCTCTACCACAGAAAATGAGAAAATACCCAAAACTGGAAGAGGGGAGGGGACCCTGGCCGCCAAATTGGGGGAAGCTTCCACGCTGGAACAGCTATCGGACGCGGTGACGGCCTCAAACAACCAAACTTCAACAAGGATCTGCTTCAGTTTCCTTTTTACTTATTCTACGTGCCAAATATTTTATTATTCATTAAAAATTGCATAGAGCATTTATTATTGCTTCAAAAGGTAAAACACACTGCTGTCTATGACTTGGCCAAATCCAGGGGCCAGGCTGTCAGCTATCTTTGGTCTAATACTGTTTATGACGTGCCCATTTTTTCTAAACCAACTTCCCCCTCTGCTCTTGCATGTGCTCTCATTTATTTATTTTCGAATAAAATGTTTTTTTTAATTGTTAGACTCATTAAATTGGCACTTTTTTTTTTTACATTTCTTTCTGGATTTAGAAATTTTCTAGCTCTTCAATATTGTATTGCCTGCATATAATTGGGTTGGCAATGCAGGTTGATTATGTTAGTTGTAACTATTTTTGATAATTTATTTGAGGTTCGTTAACAATTGTTTTGGGATTTTGGTCCCAAAATCACCTACTAACGAGATGCTGCACAAGAAATTGAAACATAGTTCATACTTATGCATAAAATATTTTATACAAAAAACTTATAAATTTCCAGCATGAAGGTCCTACCGTCCTGGGCTGACAAAATTATTTTCCAACTTATTATATTGTTATAACAATTTAGTGCACTCTAAATTCTAAAAAAAAAAAGAAATTGAGTTTTGATCAATATTTAACTTTTTTTTTTTTAATTGAGGCCCCCAGGCCGGCTAGCTACAATAGGATCAAAATTGAACTGATATCATATAAAATGTGAAAATGTGCTTTGTATTACTTGAAAAAGGCAGAATACTATCCCATATAAAACAGAACCAAAAGAAACATAACTAGTCAATCCCTGATTTATAAGTTCCATAAAAAACAATTAGGAGCGTTAAAGATTACCTACGGGTGACTTGCCAAAAATGATTAAATAAAAAATAAGAGCGTTAAAGTTGTTGAATTATACACGTCATCTAATTCACCTTTCATGGAAATCCAAACCTTCACTTAATTTAAAAAAAAACGTTCTTTACTTTTCATTTATACATTACTTTGACAGTAAAAGAAATAAAGGATCCTTTTTTGATGACCAGTTCCACCTTCGCACGCCAACACCCACATCCTTTTTATTATTATTTTTTCTTTTGAACGAACCAACGCCCATATCTCCCCATCTGAGGCGTATATATCACATTTCTCTTGCTGCGATCAAACACGGTTTTGAATACACGAAAATAAAAGGAAACACCGAAACAGCATATCAACCTCATATCTTGCTTTCTCATTTAAACTCCATACTATTCTCTCCCTAACTCTTAAGCTCTCTATCTGCTACTACAACCTTCACCATCACACACAACTTTTCAACTCTTGTACCAATCCCCCACTTCGAAGTAATGGTACACTACCATAGAATCCTTCTACCTCAGCAAAACAAACCTGATTTAGAGCAACAAGGCTCCTTCAAGCTCCATTCCAGCTGGAACAAAATAATGAGTTATGACTATTATCTCTCTATTCGAAATCACCGGTCGAACACCGGTTATCTTCGTCTCCTCCTCCTTTTCTCTATGTTCTCTTTCATCCTCCTCTTCTCTCCTAGGCTCTTCTTCAGTTCCTTTTACGCCCTAGAAAACCAAGAAGAGAATTGGCCAGCCCCTTGCTCCGACATGCGAAACAACACTATCTGTTGTGACCGTACCGCGCTGCGCACCGATGTGTGCTTCATGCGTGGAGATATACGAACCGATTCGAGTTCTAATTCATTCTTCCTTGTTTCCGGCAATTCTTCAAATATAGATGAAAAGATTAGACCATACACGCGCAAGTGGGAGACAAGCGTCATGTCTACAATTGATGAGCTTCACCTCAAGATGGTACCGCCTCAATCCATGCCGAGCCAAAAGTGCGATGTGGTGCACAACGTACCGGCAGTTGTCTTCTCCACCGGCGGCTATACCGGTAACGTTTATCATGAATTCAATGATGGTATAATCCCGCTTTATATAACATCACAAAAGTTCAATGGCGAGGTGGTTTTTGTTATGCTTGAGTACCATGATTGGTGGATGACAAAATACGGGTATGTTGTTTCCCGTCTCTCGAATTACCCGGCTATCGATTTTTCAAATGATAAGAGAACTCACTGTTTTTCGGAGGTTATTGTTGGTTTAAAAATTCATGATGAACTTGCTATTGACCCAACAAAGATGGATGATCATAAAACAATTCGGGATTTTAGGAATTTGCTCGATGAGGCATACAAGCCCCGCATCAAAGGTATTCTAAAAGAGGAAGCTGAAAAGCCAAGAAAGTTACAAAAAGCACAAAAGCCCTCTAACACCCAAAACCAGCTCGGTATAGAGAAGCCTAAACTCGTGATTATTTCTCGAAATGGATCGAGAAAAATAGAAAACGAGGGCCGATTGGTGAAAGTGGCGAAGGAAGTCGGGTTCAATGTAGAAATTTTGAGGCCAAAGCGTAGCACTGAGCTAGAGAAAATATACATGCACTTGAACTCTAGTGATGTCATGGTCGGGGTACATGGAGCGGCAATGACCCACTTTTTGTTCATGAGACCCGGTTCAGTGTTCATACAAGTCGTACCACTCGGCACTGATTGGGCTGCTGAGACATACTACGGGGAACCCGCAGTCAAGCTCGGATTACGGTACATCAATTACAAAATATTGCCCAAGGAGAGTTCTTTGTATGAAGAGTACAAGAAAGATGATCCTGTGCTGAGAGATCCTGACAGCATAAATGCCAAAGGGTGGCAATACACAAAGAAGGTTTATTTGGATGGCCAAAATGTCAAACTGGATTTGGTTCGGTTTCGCAAGAGATTGATCCGTGCTTATCAATACATATTGAGGAAGAGGCAACAGGAAAACATGATGAGCTGATTTGTTAATTATTAGTAGTCTATAATTTTGGTTCTTTTTTGTAGAAGAGAAATATGCATAAAGGGGAAGAATACGTAGTGTAGATATACTGTGTATAACAAGTTGATTGTAAAGATGTTACAGCATTACATTGATTTATTTACAGAGAAATTTTAGTTAAGTCGATTTGAATTCTGTTTCAGTTGTAGTTAAAAAAATTTGTTCCAGTTGTTTTCTTTAAATATTCTTCAGCAATTGGCATTGGCATTGACTTTATCGCGCGACCAAAGTAACGTTACATATTTTTTTCCCTAGTTTATTATCAACTACAGATTCACAGCAAGTAAATCTGTTAAATTATGAATATATAGTATTAATAAAGTTGCGTGCCGCTTTTTTTTTCGGTATCTGAGCCGTCCAATTTTTACGATCGATCTGGTCCATTCAGTTTATTTAGCGATTTTTTAATTTTGAATTAAAAATAGTCATACCAATTAAAAATAGTTGTACCAATTAAAATAGTCGTACCAATCATTAATAATAGCAAGGTTCTTTAAAATAGTCGTACCAATTAAAAATAGTTGTACCAATTAAAAATAGTCGTACCAATCATTAATAATAGTAAGATTTTTTTGGAAAAAAAATATATGCCAAGTTTATTTAGCAAATTTCTAATTTTGAATTTACTAATTTTTGTCTATAAATTTTAATAAGTTTTTTACGACAAATTTTTTTATATTTTACATAGCGCAGCGAAGTTGGAACTGCCATGTCTAGTATAAATAATCCTATTGACATACACAGGCATAGGGATTCTAAAAAATAGTCGTTGGTTTGATTTTATCAATGCAGGTGTCAACTATTAGAAACATGTCGTTCAAAAGTCTTACAAAAACACCAATTATCAAATTCCATCGTCACAGGTCGGAAACTTGGCTAATAATTGAAAAAGCAATGGGAACAGAAAAATCAAAATCAAGGAAAAAGGTAAAGCTCTTACTTTGACGCAATAGAGTTCTTTTTATAGAAAATATGGGTAAGTTCGGATTTAACAAGTGTTATTGAAAAACCAAAAGAAAACATATAATTATTTTGAGTGAAAAAATTAGCTAGCTCTTTTTATAGAGTGCAAATGGGCCCGTTTGTAAAACATATAACTAGTGCATCGAAGTATAAAATTTTTTTTTGGGCTTTAATGGATCTAATTTAATCATTTAGGCTTTGGCATTGTAGACTTAAGACTTGTTATAGGCCCCGCTTATAGAATCTTTCACCCAGACCCAGCAATAGAAATATCAGGTACCAACAAAAACAGCAACGGCAATCGGCAGCTGGTAAGGTGAACTATTGTTGAGTTTAATACTCATAAAGGGCAACGGAAATTAAAAAAGAAAAAAGGAATTGTTGAATCTTTACATAGACACACATTATTATTTTTATTCAAACAAGAACGAAAGACAGAGTGACAAAGGCACTTCAACAAAAGAACCAAACACAAACTACAGCAATTTAAATTGCTGTATCACAAACAACATAATAAAGCTACGGCTCAACATTCATATTTGAAAGCTATTTAAATTCATGACGGCATTATAAGATGAAATCTGAATCAATTCCCAATGAGAGCAAGCAGAAAGTTCTTGTAATCCCCGGAAGTTTTCTTTGCAACGGCTTGTTCAAGGGTCATGTTGGCTCTAGTCTGAAACAGTTCTTTGATCTCCTTCAAATCTTTCTCAGCATGCATCACTATGACACGTGTCAGTGTGTCCTCATCGATGCCTGATTTCTGCAATGTGTCTCTGAGCACCTGGGTTTCCAAAATAAATAAATAAATATATATGTCTATTTGTTAATTTTAAATGATGCTATGGAATAAGGTATACAGAAAGTAAAACTTGTGAGTCCAAGTCTTTTTTTTGATCCTTTTTGATTTTTCGTTTGTCTACAAGTTTTCATCATTGAAGGCAAGGAACTAGAAGTCATTATGTAAAAGAGAGATTGGAAAAAGCAAAAAATCTCATGGGAAACATTTTTTTTTGGGTAATGGATTATAATGAATAATGTATGAGAAACGATAAGTTTATATATGATGTTAACTTTGATTCAAAGTCTTTACTTTAGATTCACAGATTCCAATCATTGATATATAATTTACCAATTGATTCACGAAAAGCCAATATCACATTGAAATGAAGGGGGAAATAATAATATGCATTTCTTACCTTTTCAAAGTACTTTGTAGGGGTTGTCATGCATCTAATTGCCGCACGGAGAGCAATTACAAAATCATTTGGAGTCTTGGAAGACAGAGCCTAGAAAAACAAAGAACTGAGCGATTACACAAAAAGATTCCCAATTATAACTGTGATGAACTTGATCTGTAACAAACCTTTGTGATGGAAAGATTATGTGCGTCTTTGTAGCAATTAAAGGTAGCGAGGAGTTGCGCCTTGCTCCTAGTTGACAGTATCCTGATTATCTCATCATTGTTAAATTCCCCCTTGGTTATGGCATCATTCAAGATTTTTGCTTCAGTTTTGGCTAGCTCGGTATTAATTTCATCGCCATCATAACGATAAGTGCCAATTAGTGCGAACAAAAGCTAGATAAAGGAAGAAAAAAGTAATAAAAGATTACCATCAAATATAAATTGTTCCCAAAGGGAAGATGCTTTTGTTTCTATTTTGGTGTGTAACAGGATGTTACCTTGCGAAAATCGCCTGTTGTGTGAGATGCGACATCTTCTTCCATGGAGTGCTTGTAAAGTGATTGGTACACTTGCTTCACTGCCAAAAGCTCGTTTGAAGAATTAACACAAGCAATTTCTATGATCACTGGGAAATCAACAACCTTATTTTTAATTGCAATGTTCGCCATGATTGCTTGCCTCTCGACAGGATCAAAGAACCAACGGTACACTGCTCTCTGTAAATAAATAGCACACAAAATTAGCAACAACAGCACAGCATTTAACACTGCAGAAGGGTTTACCATAATCTCTAAAATGGAACAAAAATTAATAAAACTATGTAATAAACCTCAAAATGCCCTGAGATTTCAGATTCAATCCTCTTTAAAAGCTTCTCTTTGTATTGTTCTTCATATACAATCTTGATTTGTTTCCTCTGTGCCACATCTCTGTGAGCTAATACGGCTATCATGGCCTTCTCATCAGTTCCCCATCCTATACAAATTATTTCCAAAAGCAATTTCTGGTAAATTTCTCAAATATTTGTTCAAATCAACAACACCATCTAATTGATAATAAACGTTCTTGCTTATAGAATCATAAGAGTCATCCAAATTTACAAGTTTGATACACAAAATGGCAAGTAAGTTTTTGAACAATGACATACATTTTTCAGATTATTTATGATTTTGCCTCATAACCTGCTCATAAAGAAAATAAAAAAAAGAAAAAAAAAAAAAGAAGAAAGGATTTGAGAGGAAGAGAGAGTAGTACCTTGGAAGGCCTTCCTGAGCTTCTCAGCATCTTCAATGGCAGAAGGAACAGGATTAGGAACGCTAATCGTTGCCATTGTAATCCCGTCTAAATCTCGGGGGGGAACCTTTTTTCAATCAAGGAAAAACAAGACTATCGCTACTATTACTGTGTGATTTTTTCTATTGCTACTAGGTGGCACATAGATGCTCTAGAAAAACCTATAATATATAGAGAGGAGCTCTGCCTGCCCTTTTCTATTTGAATTAAATATTGAAATCTGAAATTTATTTACTTTGGAGTTAGGGCTAGATGTCAGTTTGTGCTCTCTGACCTGTAAAATTAAATTTAAAACATCCATATATAAAAGATAATAGTTATTGTTAATTAAAAATTCGGAAGGTTTCAATCCTGTACTTTGGGTTCATTTTGTACAATTAATAAAGGTTAATCGGTGCATTAAAAGGTTACCTATCAGTTTTTTTTTTTAAAAAAAAAATTGAAACCTATCAATTACTGGTTTTATAAAAAATAGTACATTGACCTGTATTTATTATGTGCCCTTCTCCTTTATGATTAGAACTTTAGAAGATTTTTCCATACATTTTAAGCAAAGATTACTCGATACCTTCAATAGCATTTATTATGTAAAAGGTTACTGATCTTTTTACTGGTATTGGAGAAGTTCGTTTTTCTTTCTTATTTTTCATTTAGATTAAAAGAATTAATCTTGATATGCTCCCCTTTTTTTGGCTCAGAATATATGTTTTCAATGTAAACCTCGGTAACATGTATGCAATTTTTGGCAACCACTAAATTAATGCAAGTATGTAAAATAATAATCTGAACAGTTCGGCTCTCAAAAGTATGTTAAAAAAAGAAACCACATCTGTAAAGCAAAAGGAGAAAAGATTTATTCCATACCTTCATGTTGCACACGTTTTTTTTTTTTTTTTTTTCTTTTCTTTTCTTTGTAAACAATTCAATATTTCAATCATGCCATCCTTGTTAGTCATTTCCTTACAAATATTCTTTTGTATTGAAGTAGAAGAATTTTATTAAAAGGAAATCAAATTCTTATCCACATTTTGCGGGGCATTGGCGCACTTTACTCTTTATTTAAGACCAAAACGAGTCATGTACCTCATGGTAGCACTACCACTAAATTGCGAGCACGAAGTTAGAAGTTATACAATTAATAGACATCTATCGTAATAAGAAATAGAAAATAATGAGAAACCTTTTTGAATTTTGCAATGTTGATGGACCCAAGTAAGTAGGTGTTAGATTTCATAATGTACGCTAGAGGAGGCTCTGTTAGTCACCTGTGAATGATACAAATTGGTTTACCTAACCACTGCATATGTGGCTCGGTAGCTATAAAAAAAATTTATTTTTATAAGGGACTTTCAAATGTCTGACGCATTCCTAGATACTTAAAATAATAAGTAGGATAAGTATAATCATTAGGTATGAAATGATTAATATTACATTTGCGCAGAAGTATAAAATGTTATCATTATTTATCAGGAGGGGTAAGAAGTTTGTAGCATAACATGATGTGAGCAATTTATTTTTTGTTTTATTTTCTCGTGCTCATCGTACTTCACAATAACAAAGAAGTATTCTAGCTACGATTATTTGTTTGATTAAATTAGAAATACATTAAAAAGAAGTAAGTTTCTAATGAGTTTTAAAAGAAGATCATCACATCTATTGCCACTCGCCAGATTTGTATCTTTCCACTGTATAATCAACGTAGGCAATGAAGAATTGAATATTATTACCAATTAGAAAATTAATTCTTGTGATTACGAGAGTATGGAATATTTTAATACTGTGTCCTTAAAAAAATTATCAATTTATCAGTTCGTAAATTCCATTTCTCGGGGTCATGAGCTAAGGGTACAAATATGTTAATTAACTCAATGGTAGTTGGTTAGAAGTCTAAGAAACTAGAGATGTGAGTAGGCCGTAGTAGGTCCTTCTGATTAAGACCTGGGAATAGCAAAGTCCATAAACGAAGCACTGACCCAAAGTATCAAAGGACCGTCAAAGCCCAATATTTCTTTTGAACGGACCTCGAATGAATGTTCTAGAAGCCGAAAAAATTATAAATAACTTTAATTAATTACGAAATTATAAAATAATCCGTTTTTAATATTTTTTTTAACACTGACTTCGCAGTTTCGGAATCTGAGATTCCGAAACTAGTTTCGACATCTGAGTTTCGTAATTAATTAAAGTTATTTATAATTTTTATGCGTTCTAGAAGAAACTCTAAGCCCGAAGCAAGAGTAGGTCCATACAGAGGACAACTTTAGGTAGTATAGTAAGTTAGTAACTAGCAAGGTACCTAAACATTCTCCACAAAACGGTCCAGTATTGATAATTTAGAAATTTAGAAATATTTTCTAAGAAGAGAAGGTTTCATCTCCGCTGATAATAGAAGAAAAATAAAAATATATATATATATTGAATATCTCTGATCAAAAAAATTGTTAGTTCGCTTGCATATTGGAACCGTATATGCAAAATCCGAACACACTGTTTTTTTAAAAGCACAATATATGACGCTATTATGCAAATTAATGGCCTGAAGTGTAATGTCTCAGTACTCAAAACGAATATATATTGTTTATCACAACTTGCCTGAGACGTTGGAATCCCAACAGCTAAATTTGTACAGGAAGTCAAATTAATCTCCAACGGTAACAACAGAGTAGATATATAGTAAAATATCCATAAATAAAAAAAGTACTCCTATTGAAAATAAGCATCACACTACTAGCTCGCCAATGCAGTCAACGCCTCGTACACACACACACACACACTCGCTCAAAGCACTAGATACAAAATTAAAATTACCACCTTTAATTTGCTCAAAGCCTCAACCCTCGCTCACTGATCAACTTCAACTAACCCAAGGAAAATCCTAGAACAGAAACTAAAAATGGGGATCTTTTGGAAGTATGAACGAGTACATTTTCTCCTATGTTGCATGCTTGTGTCAATGGCTGTTGGAGAAACACATTATTTCAAATATAAGGATCCAAAGAAACCATTAAATGTGCGAATCAACGACTTGATGAGCCGCATGTCACTGGAAGAGAAGATCGGTCAGATGTCTCAGATCGAGAGGGTTAACGCTACTGCTGATGTCATGAAGAAATATTTTATAGGTACAAACTGGCTACAATATTCCTTAAATTCTTTCCTAATGATAAATCATAAGGACATAAATATGGATTTTTTGGTTTACTCGTTATAGGTAGTGTGTTAAGCGGGGCTGGTAGTGTACCGGCTCCAAATGCTTCAGTGGAGGAATGGGTGAGTATGGTAACGGAAATGCAGAAGGGAGCTCTATCAACACCTCTCGGCATACCAATGATATATGGGATTGATGCGGTACACGGCCACGGCAATGTCTACAGGGCCACACTCTTTCCCCATAATATTGGTCTTGGGGCTACTAGGCAAGAACTAAAAAAGAAATGAACTTCTACTAATTAAGTTATTTGTGTTATTGAAGAGGCTGCCAATATTTACAACTCCATTAGAGTTTGGCCTTTTTCGTGAAGGAGCATCAGATTTATTATAACGCATGAATTTCATTATAGTGAATCTCCTGTATCTATTAATTTAGTTAAGAGTATTCAATTTGCATGCAGGGATCCGGAATTAGTGAAGAGAATTGGAGCTGCTACAGCTCTTGAAGTTCGAGCAACCGGCATCCCTTATGTCTTTGGACCTTGTATTGCGGTACCAAAAAAAAAAAAAAAAAAAAAAAAAAGGAACAAAGTTACGTAGTAATAACTTAAGAATCTTTTATAACCCTGATAAATAATTTATGATCAATCTTAGGTATGCCGTGATCCAAGGTGGGGCAGATGCTATGAAAGCTTTGGTGAAGATCCAAGGCTTGTACAAACAATGACAGCAGTAATCACTGGACTTCAAGGAGAATTTCCTCCTAAATATCAAAAAGGAAAACCCTATGTGGCTGGAACGTGAGTTGTTTTAATTGTATATATTTATAATGGAAAATTTTAATAGATTTTAAGGAGTGCTAAAGCTATTCTCTGTATGTACATTATAGGAGGAATGTTGCAGCTTGTGCGAAACATTATGTAGGAGATGGAGGAACGCAAAAAGGAATAAATGAGAACAATACAGTGACAAGTTTGCGAGGATTACTGAGCATACACATGCCCCCTTATTACTCTGCTATTGCGAGAGGCGTTTCCACTATCATGGTATCCTATTCCAGTTGGAATGGTGTTAAGATGCACGCAAACCGTTTTCTCATTACCGACATCCTCAAGAAAAAACTCCATTTCAAGGTCTCAGGCTCTTATATTACATTTTAAGATTATTTTGCAATATCATGGAATTTCTGTAAATTCTTTCGAGTTTGAGAAATTATTCTGTTAAATTGGTGCAGGGATTTGTGATATCTGATTACACAGGCATAGACAAGATCACCACACCTGCTCATGCTGACTACCCCTACTCAGTCAAGATCTCTATCCTCGCTGGAATTGACATGGTTAGCATCAGTTATCTTACCTTTGTAATTATACAAATACTCCAACTTACTTATTTACCATTGTATATGAGAAACTATAGGAATTACATCCATGTAACATCTTTGTGTTAGCACTTTAACTTTTTCATTTGTTAGTATGATATATAGCACTTATATATAGCAATTTGCATTTTGATCTACGTCTATAGGTAATGATCCCCTTCACCTACACAGAATTCATAAGCGACCTGACTAAATTAGTTCAGAATAAGACCATACCAATGAGCCGGATCGATGACGCAGTTCGAAGAATTTTACGGGTCAAATTCTCCATGGGTTTATTCGAGAACCCATTTCCCGATCCAAGCCTAGCTGGTGAGCTTGGAAATCAGGTAATTAATTGATTGTGAAATTGCTTATAACATATGATCTTTGATAACCGACTCCGTAGTTGCCAATTAAAGATTATGTAAAGGTTATATCATACTCAAATGATGCAGTAATCCTAGCTGCGATTTCATTTGACAGGCTCATCGAGACCTGGCCAGGGAAGCAGTAAGGAAGTCTCTAGTATTGTTGAAGAATGGCAAGTATGGCGAGAAGCCATTCCTTCCTCTTCCTAAGAAAGCTGGTAAAATTCTTGTAGCTGGGGCCCATGCAGACAATCTTGGGTATCAGTGTGGTGGCTGGACAATCACTTGGCAAGGCCTTGGTGGGAATAACATCACAACAGGTTAACTAACTTCACTAATTTTTTTTTTTTTTTTTTTTTGATGTTTGTTCTCCTTGTAATAAACTCTTTTTATCTGTTTTAATAAAATTTTGCTGCAAAGCCTAACAAGAAAAAAAAGTAAAAAAAATGTTTTCGGTGTTTTAAAAAAAATATTCATATAGCTTAGGACATAAAACAAGGTTGGAAAAATTTAAAAAACAATCGTACTAACAGAAATGTCAGAATTTAAAATGTACCTAAAGCTGAACTGTTAGTGATATCAGATACCAGACTTACCAGTATCAGTGGTTAGAGTTCTGATACATGCACATGGTGATGGCTTCCCACTGCATGCGCTGAAGCGTTTGGGTTTGCCATTGTAGGATCATGCATGTAGAACAATTCTATTTACTAGTCTTATCAATCTTTGATGATGTTCATAAAATTGCATACATTTTAAAAATGAAACTTTGGTTTCAAGAGCACATAGGAAAATTCCGACCTGTATACCTAAATTATGCTATCAATTTCAGGTACAACAATTCTTGAGGGAATAAAATCAACTGTTGACCCAAGCACTGAGGTTATCTATGCAGAGAACCCCACAACTGATTTCGTCAAACAAAACTATTTCTCGTATGCTGTTGTTGTCATAGGAGAACTCCCGTACGCAGAAACAATGGGAGACAATCTCAACCTCACCATACCTGATCCAGGACCGAGCATCATCCGAAACACATGCAGCAACTTGAAGTGTGTTGTGGTACTAATCTCAGGCCGACCACTAGTGATCATGCCTTACATTGGCATGATGGATGCGCTTGTGGCTGCATGGCTACCCGGCACAGAAGGCTCGGGTGTTGCTGATGTGTTGTTTGGCGACTATGGGTTTTCTGGAAAGCTATCAAGAACTTGGTACAAATCAGTACATCAACTTCCAATGAATGTAGGTGACCCACATTATGACCCGTTATTTCCATTCGGGTTCGGGTTGAAGACTCAACCGTCAAAGGCTTAGTATGATGTTAGGTTCTGAGTAGTTTTTACCGTTTCATTGACTACTGGTAACATGCAAGTGTAAAATACAAAATGATGTATTTCTATTGTGAGTATTGGAAGTAGGCCTGTCTAACGTGGTGATCACGTGGCAAAAGTGCCATGCCACTTACCGTGCCACAAAAACAAATGGCACATTTCAGCATACCGTTAACCGTTTCGTTTATGAAACGGCACATAAATCCGTTCCGTTATTCGTTCCACTTCACAAATTACACACAAAACGGTTTGAAACTAGGCTGAAACGGTCGAAACGGCACATATCGGTATTTCGTTTACCGTTTCGTTATTGAAACGAAATCCATTTCGCTGCCGTTAACCGTTCCGTTTCGCTTATACGGAACGGCATAACGTGGCATTTAATGCCGTTGGCAGGCCTAATTGGAAGCTGACATGAATAGTTGTCAACGACATTGACCAATCAAAATTGAGTTACTAATTTGGAAGAAAGTAGTAGTGCTCAATCGACAACGGCGACAAGTAGAATAAATTTTACAAATTATTAAATATATATATTTTTTTTTATGCTGACCACATGGGAGATTCCAGTTTAGTTCTCGAGTTCTTGATGAGCTAATTTGCATTTCTAATCTTCTTCTTCAAAAAATGAATAAAAAAATCAAATGAAAAGCGCTATTGTTTGGATATGATATCTTAGCGGGTAAAAAGTAAAAACTATATATACAGACTCCGATCCGGCCCATTATAATATTACTGCTTGGTTTGGAGCCATGGCAAGAAACCTTGTTTAATTACGAAAAGTCTACTACTGGGTAAACTAATCTAGTGTCTCCATCACATTCGCCGACCTGAACTTTTGTTAATGCCTAATCCTCCATTGTATTATAGTGTACATTAATAATAATTAATTCATTGTTTGAATCATGTTTGCCGACCAAATTGTTCCTTAGCCTATAAATCATTACTTGCATCTCATGCATTGATACTAAACTAATTAATTGTTACGTGTCCAAACAAAACCGGAGACCATTCCGATTGATACATCATATTTGTTTGTTGAGTAAAGTTAAAGTAAAATAAATACTAAACTATTTTAAAGTATTGACTTTTGAGTTTTGATAGTAAAGAAACAAATAGATATATAGATAATACTGACTAAAATTGACTAAATCGTTCTCATGTCGTATAATACAAAGCGAAATAATTTCGATCAGTAATATAAAAATGAAGCATATAATTTATGAGTAATGCTAGAGTCAAACGCGTTTGACATTTGGCCCATCAAAAATGATTGGATCTCAATTTTCGAAATTACAACGGTCCGTTAAATTTTAGAAAATCTTCAATCTAATTAATTTTGGACCCTTCAATTTTAAAAAATCTGAAAAAAAATATAGTTGAAAATTTTGAAAAAAAAAGATATAAATTTTGGTCTTTAAGAATCGATCATATCGAGCGTTTCGGATCGGTAATTTGCAATTTGAATAGTTAAGTCTAGAATCGCGTTTGACGTCAAATGCTTTTGATTCTAGCATTACTCTATAATTTATTCAACTAATGGCGATGTTTAGGTTTACCTCAAAGTACTTTTGTTTGGTGCATCAAAGCATCTTAAAAGCACAGTGCTTATACTACCACTTACTGACCAAAGAGGTAAATACACTCTCATGGAACCATCGAGTAGGTAGGTAGTTCTCAAAAATCAGCTTTTAGAATTTAAATTATATAATGATTTTCAAATAAATCCAAAATGCATTAAACACGACGTCTAACCAGATCATTCTTAATTTTTCAAATAATTTCTGAACGAAAATGACGTCTGCACTTCTCACTGAACTGGAGAGAACAATATAGCCACGGATATTTTCATTTTCTTTGTTATTATTTCTGTATCTAATATTTCTGCAAGTTGACACAAGAGATAACTCCTCCAGCGTAGCAATCCATTTACCCTGAACCACGTGATTCCTCGAACCAAATGACTGCCTAGGAGTGGTTTGCAAGAAAGTGAACTAAGACCCTTTCCAAAGTTTTGTGAGGTCTACATAAGCCGAGTGCACGAAATATCTTTCCCTAGTGGGAGCCATATAACGACAGGCCAACTCATCCAATCCACCTCCTGGAAGCGTCCTGCGCCGCGGTCCGGGAGACCGATCCTATCTCCAATTTTACATTATAGTTGTTTGTACTCGGTGTACTATATTAAAATTTAAAAGATTCAAAAAGGGGCTATATAACTTATATAAGTAATGATTCACTAAATTATTAAGAAGCCGTAGGTCAACTGTCACATCAAACAAAACAACAACAAATTACTACAATTATTCACTTATATTGTTTGTTGACTTAAAAAAATATTTAAACAAAGACTTAAATATTTGACATAAGTGACCCAAAATTTGTTTTACAAAATATATAAATAGATAAAAATTGAATTTTATTTCAATAAATATGAGATATATACAAATAGTAAGCGTTTTGAGTTAAAAAAAATATCTGATATGAATTAAAAGAAAAATGCTAAATAGCTGTAGAAAATGAATAAAACACTTTCTAAAATTTAAAGGACAATAATTTTTTAGAGTTGGTAATTTTGTGTTTCTGGCTTTTTCACTAGGCCTAAGGTGGGCCATTATGTGTTTCATCTAAGGACAATTGTAAATCTCCAACTACATTTTCCATACATATGTTATAATAAAAAATTAGAGTAACGATCAAAAGTTATGTATGTTTTAAACTTCTAAAACATTTTTATATTTTTACTAGACTTTTAATTTAATTTCTCATTTTCTTATTTAATACTATATGGGAAGTTATTGACAATCCACTGTGCATCAACTAAATAGTATTTTCCATATTAAACAAAAAAATAAAGCAAAAAATATATAGTTTTAATCTAAGTTAATAAGAATTAATTAATTATTTATTTATTTCAGTATGCTAAAAATGCCACTAGAAACTTGTACTTCAAATTTTTTTAGCGATCAACGTTGATAACTTACTAATAAGATAGTATGAATAAGAAAGTTCTCAGTGACGGAGGCAAGAATAATTTTCAAGAGGGGGAATTTGCAATTATTTTTCGGACTTCGGAGGGGTGTGAACAAATTGCTTACTTTTATACACAATATTACAAAAAATAACATGCTAATCGTAAAAAATTCCAAAGCAAGGGAGGAGGTGCTAAGCGCTCCTGTGCACCCCTTGTGGCTCCGTCCTTGGAAGTTCTTAGTTAAGTTTCATATTACTCGAGCTTACTAACTATTTTCGTAATAATTTGCCTACATATCAATTGGCATGAACTTCTAGCACCGTTCATTAATTTTGTACATAATTTTTTTCATTTTTTCACAAATACACGCGCCCCTGTAAATATAATAAAAATAAAAATTCGTGACAATAATAGTGATTTATTATATTCATAAAGTATGAACTATATATTGTATAAAGGATGAAGTATGCCAGAAAAAATGAAATGTATTATCATAGTTTACACACTGCTATCGTTATTAGAAATTGATAATGTTTTTATTTTTTATACTTCAACCTTTTAATATTACATAATAAATAATTCGAACAACAACAAAATGCTAACATTGTTAATTTTCCGACTGAATGATATCTAGACGAAATATTTCTACCGATAAAAATCATTCCGCAATGAGTTCCGTACAAAAAGATAAAAATTCGCATTTAAAACCATCATAACATTTACACGGTCTTTTCCCAAAGAAGTGCGCCGGGTCCAGGGAAAGACCAAGGCAAGAAAAACAACTAAACCAGGGAAAAAATGAAACCAGAGCCCTACCTCGCAGCCAATGAGAGCGCAGCAATAGATTGACCACTCCCGGCCACTACCCTAGATGCTGTATAACACGTGGCGCGTTTCTGTGCCTCCATGAGGACTTCCGGTCCAAACCCGCAGCCATTATCAAATCGACACGTGTCCTCGGCCCCATTTGCGTTTCTCTCAGGACAAGCACCAAAGAGAACAAAGAAAAATAGGTCAGAAAAAAGAGCGAAGAGAAAAACACGAGAAGAAAAGAAATTACGGCGACGGGTTTTATCACCGGAGTTGAGACGAGAACGCGAAAGAAAAGGCGCACTGGAGATGTCCTGTTCTCTCTTCGACCCAGCTGAGTTTTCCTGTCTAGGTTTGGTTCCGCTTTCCACTCCGTTTTCTGATGATGTTTGATTGGAACGACCAGGATCAGGTTCTCTTTGAGCTATAATTTTCACTATATTTTGATTAATTGCTACTTCTTCCTGATAAATCGACTTTCCGTTGTATAATATTGTCTATTTTGGGCGTATGTGATGATTTGCTTTTTTGAGGGGGAGTTGTTTTTAGTGATTATTGTTGAATTTGAGCTGAAATTACCAGATCTGGTAGTAGAAATAGTGGACAAATTGTTAGAAGCTCGTCAATTTTTGTTTCTTTGGCTGAATTATGAAAATTATATATTTTTATACTGAAATAGTGCTCAAATGGAAGCAAATATTACAATTTTACTTTTGTTTATTAAACCTGAGCTTTTCAAATGTGTTCAGTGATGTCAAGTGCATGATATAATGCAACAATATTCATCCTTTTTAGTTCAATTTAAAGTTTATGAAGTTAGAATTTGGTGTATTACAGCCATAATGAGAAAAAAAAAAAAAAAACTCAGTCTTCGGTGCTTTTATTGTATTGTGCACCATCTTACCATGTTTTCTCCTTTTCTGGAGTTCTAGGAATAGTGTGATACTGATACATATGATGTGTTACATGTCTGCATATATATTTTACACTTAGTTTTGTTTGTTTTTGCAGTAGGGTTTTTCAGCTGTTTAAGCTCCTTTAATAAATTTGAATAATAATTTGGTTGAATCCAGCAGTTGTGGTAACTATTAGGGCACAAATCCTCCATAAGAGCCTAGTTCCACAATGATACATGACTGTTATCCACTGACTTCCAGTGTTGTATGAATAAAACATATTTACTAATATCAATTGGATTTGTCTTTAGTTACTTTTGCCCTGTGGCTTTATCTCAACTCGTGAAAAATACAATTTTAAGTAATTAAGATAAATTATATATGTAACAGTATTTTTGTTGCTTTCATTTCTGTTGGAAATTTCAGGTAGGGGACACAATATGGGCTGAATTTGGAGGTGGCGAAGACCATATTGTGCCTTACCCAAAAGGCACTGAAGATACTAATTCTAATAATAATAACAACAGTAGCAGTAACAACAACAACACTACTTATCTAAACTTTGGAGACCCAGATAATAAGAAGCTTAATGAAGAAGAATCAGACGACATATTGAATTTTTCAGAGCAGGATGAGCAAAAAAATAGTGTTAAGTATCAAGATTCGGATGTGCAAGACCAAACTGATTTGCAATCGAAACTTGACATGGAGTCATGGCCCGATTTGCCTTCTTTGAATGGTACTCTCGGGAGAGATTATAGTAATGGAAATGGGGACGACAGCATGGCTTCAACTTATCTAAATGATTTCGACACCAACTCCAACCTTGACAAAGTGGAAGGTACTAAATCAAAGAAATGGACAATTTTGTATACTCATGAACAATTTAGCAGTTGCATTGCAACTGGTAGAATGGTGTGTGAAAACAGTGAGTTGTGAAATTTTGACCAAACAACAGTGCAGCTGGAGTCTCAACCAGATGACTTCCATGATGGTCATGAAGGGAAGGGTAACAGCTTTCTTGACTGCGATTGGGGTAATATCGGGGATTTTGAAGATTTTGATCGCCTCTTTAGGTAATCATTTTATTGAGTTGTACTTACTAGTGCACTTCACAGTTAGCTCGCTTATATAAATGATTGATGTGGCAGTAATGGAGATTCAATTTTTGGGACTGAAATGGGAGGAAATGGAGGAGAGTTTTTATCGCAACCATCAGACGTGATCAATGGCACTGTTCAGTCGATTCCTATGCCTGTATGCTTTTTATATCATGTTCAATAATGTCTATTTACATAATTAATGCTGCATTTTTTTTTTTAAATTAAGTTTGTTTTTATTTTCTGGGGTCTAGCATCTGCAGTTTGGTGGAGATGAAGCTTCTGGTCATGGTTCTTCTTCTGCAACAATTAATGATCTTTCGTCAGGTGGCAGAATTAAACCCCATGAAAAGGTCCTTTTTTGTAATGCTGTTTCTCTTGAATTATACAAGTATTTCATTTTTACACTGGAAGTGTGTAATGCTTTCTACAATCTTGTAGGCTGAAAATGAGAAGAAGATTTCCAAGTCCCGCAAGAAGGCTGAAGAAAGGAGCAAAAACAAGACTTCACAGCACACAAGTTTACCGCCAGGTCCCCTGCAAGGCACAGCCATGCACACACTCCCATCTCCCATGGTCAGCCAGCACTTGCAAGTCAACCCGACAAACTTTGTGTTTCCGGGATATAGATATCCTGCATACACTTTTCCTGCAAATCAAGTTGCACCAAAAGCAGCTTCCGTTAGTAGTTACAAGCGTTCTGAGAAGTTAGAAAAGCCGGTGATTATGACACCTCAGGAAAAGATTGAGAAGCTGAGGAGGCGGCAACAGATGCAGGTAGCTTTTTTATTTCTTATCAGGTCGGGTCAATAGTGGTAAATTTAACAAGATGTGCATTGAAATTCTCGCATTCTTCTTTGATTTGCATTCATGTTATTGGTTATTAGAAGTTTTCATATAAGGAATTCTATACTAGTTTGATTCATTTGCCAGTAACCGGTGGTGCTTGCTGGCTTCTTGCTGATCATCCCTGTTATTTACTCGTATAATCAAAATTTTGGATGAAACATTAATCAACTATATCTGCATGGTTACAAATTGTAGGCAATGCTGGCTATTCAGCAACAGCAACAGCAATTGGGCCACCAAATTTTGGGAAATGACAATTCAGTCCCTCAAGGCAGTTCCCCTAGAAATCAGAACCAGAACCCAGATTCAATTGCCAGCTCGGCTGTGATTGAAGATTCTGAAAATAAGGGTTTAAATTCTGAGCCTAGCATGACTAGATTGCAAGAGGTATGTGCGAGGGGATCTATTGTGTCTGATGACCCGCATTTAGAGGAGACTATATACTACCAACTTCAAGATGCGTTAGCAAAGGTAATATTTAGCTTCAGCATGGTTTTTCTGGCTGAGAAAAAAACAAATTATTTTGGGTCCTTTTTGTATTGCATGTTATACATAGTAATTGCAGACACCACCCAGCCTTTCTTGAATTTACAAATCACACATAACATTTGGATTAATTAAAAACTGTGGTACCAAGTTACCAACTGCCTAACAAAGGTTAATTTAAAGTGTAAGATGGTCCTACGGACCCTAGGAAAGTATAAATTGCTTCGTAACTACATCACTAAAACTTTGAATTACCACCTTATTCATGAATAGGCCATTCCAGCTAATTCTTATTCACAATTCTTATTTGCAAATAGGCCATTCAGTCTTATTCACTTCACTTCCAAATACACTCCATATGAATTGTCAATTTGGGTTCTTTTTTTTTTTTTTTTTTGATGGAATAAAATGGTTCACTAGTGGCGCAATCTGGAGCTAGAAGATTCTATGATTAATCTACGTTTTTTTTTTTTGAAGAAACAAAGCAGCAAAGCTGCCAGCTTTTGGTTGTTACAGGTTCTGCTACAAACAGAAAAGCAACCAAAATAAACAGACTAAGTACCCCCAAATTATGATCCCTCCATGTCTACGCTCCCTTTGTTCAGCAGCGGGTTAGGAAAAAGAAGTAAAAGGAAATATCACTTATAGAACTTAGCTGTTAATGTGAATGAAAATTAGAGAGGGCAAGTGGCACCTGTGCCAGCATGAACTGGTACCAGTATCACTCAACCTCTATGCACACCCCTCGTTATTGCAAATCAAGCTACTTAGCTCATTGTCACACACACATCAAGTAAAATCGACATAATCCACAGTTTATCCCACATTTTCTTCAGAGTTGAATTATTCGTTGTGCCCTCCTAATTTGAAGAATTAGCTGATATCTTTCATCGACCCCCCTCATTGCAAGGACAAATCTTGCACTCCTTTAGCCAGCATATGAGATACTTGATTTTTCAGTATCTTCTATACAGGCCTTAATCCTATAGACTAAAGACGTGATTTGTGTCTTTAATCTTCATAAAGTTTAAGGTTCATAATTATTCTAGCAAGTCCTATTTCTTTCTACAAAAATGGACCCAGCATATTGTGTACTTGATTGAATTATTATCTGCCTCTGGTGAATAAAACTTCAAGCATATCAACCTGACCATTTAGATTACTAAGTCGAAATACCCAAATCCGAGTGCCTTGCATGGCACTTTGATTAAGGGAGCAAGGTGGAAAAATTTCATCTCCTAGTGAGCTCATGTTCAGCAAGTCACTTGAATATAAACTCTAGGGGTACTGAATAAAATATAAACTTGATGGGGATCTAGAGAAGGAACTGAAGAACCCAAGGTTGTGAGCAAATTTTTTCTCATTATCAGTTGTGATATAGATTAGAGGGAAAAAGTGGTCAAAGGAATGTATGAGACAACCCAGGAAAGGGGCTTGATTTTTTTAGTCCATTTGCATTTTAACATTTACATAATATAGGAAAATCCATGTGCCAAGATGGTCAAGTCTTAAGGGGAAAAGAGTGGTGGCAAATAATCATGTCAGACTATATTATGATAGCAATATTTCAAAAGAGTCCAAAATTATTTATAAATTGCTTTTTAAAAGCTCTAGAGTGACATGCACATTAGCGATGAACTTACTACTACAAGCTTTTTTTCCCCCCCTCTCCACAATACGAGCAATAAAAAATTGATTGATTTTGACATTGGAGAATTTGGAGTTTAGTTTGTATAACTATTATATATAAGTTTTGTGAAGATTTTGACTATCAGAGAGCTTATAACCAATAGTTCATATGAGTTGACATATTGGGAGGTCCATAATGAGATATGAACCTATATTTTGTCTTAAGTGCGTGTGCTTTATCTACAACAAATAGACAATCAATATTGGGTTATGATAATATGTCTTTAGGATATTTGTTTTTGTATGTCCTAGATTTCTAGGCCAGAGCCAAACTTCCAGAACCAGTTGATTAGGCGAAAACAATCATCCTTAAGAGAAGGGGTAAAATCATCAATAATTTGAGCTAATGTTCATATTTGTATTACTATTTCATGCAATAGGGTTACTATTAACCTCCAATATCATCAGTCTCGAGTGTTATATATAATTGCAATAAATAACTATGACTCTATGAGGACGTTACAAAGGACCCATGTCCACTATTAATGTCTTAAACATAAATTGTTAATTATTAACACCTTCCAAACTTGTGTGTAGTTGGATGTGAGAATACGATTGTGCATCCGAGATAGCTTGCTTCGTTTAGCACAAAGCGCCATGGAAAGGCAATCTGCTAGTGACAGAAGCAGCACTAACTTCAGCACCAACCCCTCCGACGACAATGAGTCACTCTCTCAAAATGACTTCCCCAACACAACAAAGAGGTTCTTCTGATTATTGTTTATTATTACATTTTTGGAATAAATAGGATTTGATGCCTGGAATTTTTCAAAAGAACCAAATGATTCCGGAAGATAGAAATATCATTGCCTTTAACTAAATTTGTTTATTTACTATTTGATATCAATTCTATGCATGGACTATGCATAATCTTCTGCTGGCCCAATGATGCATCTTATACTCGGATGATACATAATAGGATGATGCAAAGTGGTATTGTCAGGTGGTGTTGTTATTTACTCGTGTATTCATTTATCTTTTGTTTGTCAGATTTATGCTAAAAATAGGAGAGGGAGAGACTGGCACAAACCCAATAGACCGGACTGTGGCACGGCTGCTCTTTCATAAGCTCTCTGAGAAATCTTCATCTCAAGTCAAGGAGGAAGCACCAATGTCGCCGTCCTCTTTTAACCCTGGTAAGGCATCTTTGCTGCTTACAAAAATCTTGCTTTTTCTGCTTAAAGAATATGTAGGTTACATTTAAATTGACCTAAAGCTTATAACGTTCTTCACTAAAGATCATACAATCTTGAAAATAAATTAAAAGAACAAAGGGAAGTGAGGTCCTTTCTTCTAGTTCTCTCACTTCTCTCACTCAATATTTGAAACCAAAAATTTGGAGCCAGATTCCAAGCTATCTGGGAGCAAATCAGAGGAAAAAATGCAAAATGCTGGGGAGATGGAAGTACAAGTGCAACCTGCACATTAAAAAGTAAGATGTATTGAGAGGAGATTTTACATCAATACTCATTGGTCTTGTAACACCCCATTATTGCTATAACAAATGTTTGGAAAGTAGTACCCATTTTTTTTTTCTTTTTGTAAGGTACAAACTATTTGGAATAATACTGATCAGGTATTCATTCCATTGCCTATGAATCTCTTTACAGTCATGATGCAAAATTTATTCATTCATGGTAACGAGTTTTTTGTAATTTTTGACCAATAAGGTCTTTTTTGTTTGTAAAATTTTCTCAAGGCTATTAGCATTTTGGTCGGACAAGTTTCTGTTAATGTGTTGATTTTTCTTGTAGAACTGCATGGGAGGCAAATCAAGAAAAGCTGTTCTGGGGCTGGGATAAAAACAAGCACATCTAATTGTACTTTAATTAAGTAGACAATCCATCTTTAGTGGAGACTGCTCTAATGTATCATGTATTATATGTTATTGTGTGTCATCCCTGAGCCTCTTTGGCACCTTGTTATTATATACTCCAGACGAATAATTGCAACTTTTAAGTTTGCATTTTATTTTTATTTGGTTTTCTAGAGTTGCAGATCATGAGAAGTGTACTGCAGTCGTGTGGCATATTTACTTATTTAAGCAGGTATTTGTTTAGTTCAGCTTTATTTTATATCACTTGTTCCTTCTCATTTGTTTACATTTGTTTTGTAAAATTGCCTCATTAATATTGCATTTTCTTATTTACTGGGAAGAGAGTTCTTGACAGTATGTGAGAATAAAAAAATAGTTATGATCGATTTCTTAATACAGTCATGACACCTATTATAGTTTTGATACGTACGAGCTGTGCTTTGGTAGGTTCCGAAACTGTACAATGTAGGCTCTGATCGCAATGGTGGGTGGTGTAACTGGAGTTAATTTTATTTCATTACAATAGAGTTTGATCGTGATGATTTTCATTTGGAATTTGGTGACCAGAAGGGCAATTTGGTCTATCTGTAATCTCTGAAATGCCTCTTTCTTTTCAAATTTCTTCTTTATTGGCATTAATTGTCGGCCGAAAATTTTCTCGCAGAATTCCGTCATAAGACTCATTTGTTAGTTTATTTTGCTTCCGGTCAGTGGATTCATCGTTAAAATTAGAATTTCATTTTCAATATCCATCTTATTTTCTTGTTTCCCATCAGGGGCTCAGAGTACTTTCTTGAACATAGCGGTTCCCTATCAGTATTGCTATTGCGATATTGTTTGTCGGGCTCCACTCACTCATTTTTCATGCGGCCACCAGACATAAGTGTGCTTGTATCATTGTATGTTGTATCTGACTTAGATGTTGCACTGTAATTCGCTCAAAGAATGCATACCTCGTGGCTCTTGATACGCGTAGCCTCATAGAACATTACATGATGTCTCATAAAGACGTAGGCCCTATACCTTACTTGAATGAGAAATTGGTGGATCTATACGACTATACCAAACCAGGCGTGACCACTAATGCTTTCGATTATGGATGTACAACCACCAAAAGGGAATTAAAGAAAGAACTTCTGACACCATTTAAGCAGACAGTTGTATTTTGCTTCAAGTCATGTATAGTTTCTTATTTAGACATCATTCTAAAATCTAAAACAAGTTAAATTACACTGCAAATAGGATATACAACACTTTACTCAAAAGAAGAAGAAGCTATACATTATACAACACCAAAATGAACGAACCAAATTTTGCCAGGAGGGAAAAAGACAAAAACAGTAAGGGAAAAAAAAAAAAAGTATACAGGAGGGATGAAAAAATTGCATCACCCTGTCATGTGAAGAGAAAATTTGCGGCTTCTGCGAGTATAACTAGACTGCAACTATGAAGTTTGGCAGAAAGAGCAGCCGGGGATTGAAGGGACCTGAGTTGCCTTCGCGTAAAACACCTGCAATTTGGTCTGCTGTAATCACACAATTCGAAATCCATCCATGCAATCCAATCCACACCATGTTCACTATGTACAGCGCCAAGTCGATAGGCATTGCCATCTCTCTCTCTCTCTCTCCGTGTCTAAAGTTCAGATAGTTCCAAAGGTTGTGGAGTCAGTGAAGGAATAAGGAAGAGGAAATCATATTTGTACTCATCACGCACATGTATATAAGAGATGATGATTAGATCGGTGGAGAAAATGTCTCAACTAACTATAAAAGGATATTTAGTGTTGTGTTAGGTGTCTTGGCAGTGAGAGGGCCCCTGTGGCAACTCAGAGACGGATAAACAATGGTGGTTGAGATGGAGCAATTGAAAGCTCGTTTTGGGAACTCTAGTTCCATGTGGATTTTATATTTATATTTTGTCATCACACAGAAGGTTGAATTGATTCTTCCATATTTTGTACTTTTTCTAAGTAGTCCAATTTTGTGTAGGTCCTTTACCCGTATTTAATTCGTTTATTATTTTTAGCCAGGTGGATTTTTTATATTTTTATTTTGTCATCACATGGAAAGAAGATTGAATTGATTTCCCTACATTTTTTACTTTTCTAAGCAGTCCAATTTTAAGTAGGTCCTTCGCCCGTAGTGAATAGTTTATCCATTGTAGCTAGAGTCTATCGGGGTGTTGAATTTTTGTTTGATTCTTTTGGCGGATTGCAACTCAATTACTTTATAGCTTAATTTTTTCATATTTTGCTAGAAATCAAATTTGTTCGAGTTTGCAAATTAGAGCTGACGAAATAAATAAGCCCTGTTTATGTTGGCACAGAGTATATTTGCTCAGTCATAATGGTTTGACTTAAGCATTAGTTAAAATTATATGTAATTCGTCCTCTTGCAACTTGTTTATAGAAAATTATTTATATGCATTGGCTATAGCCTATGGGTAGTTCTCTTTTATCAAAAGCTTGTTAACACTATAATATAAAAATAATATCTTCATTCTATCGATGACCAGAAACAATATCTTCAATTCTTCATCCAAATAATATCTACAAAAATATTCAAATAATAATCGAGTGGCACCAATCCATTAATTAATTCAAGTAATGTTTTTACGGTAAAATGAGTGATACTACTATTAGAGTTATGTTCTTCGAGTCAATCATTTGATGATTTTATATTTAGTTTATGAGATTGATGATATTTCATCATTTGTTCCTGAATTTTATTATTGACAGTTCATTCAGGTTGAGGATCTGAATTGTGGATCACTGTACTTCATTTAATAGTAAATGACAATAATAAATCGAAACTATCCATAGTCTTGATAATTAACAAGAAACATAATTATCATATAAGACTAGTATGCAAGTTAAGCGATGATTAAATTCTACAAATCATAAGTAAGGAGTTACTAGCTTAATTGCATATGTATATGTTACCAGAATATAGTACAGGACATGACCCTGATGAAATAAATATATGGATTGTGTTAAGTGTCATTATTTATTTTATCAGTGTTTGATTCCAAGTTTGAGATGGTTCAGTTTCCACATGAGGATAGGTTCTATAAATATCGTCTACCGCTGATTCCTGATAAGGGCTGCTATACGGACTTTATTTATGTTCTCTTGAATTGTGCGGGGAAAAACTGTTCATCAAGATAACCGTATTGATGTCACATATTTATATATGGTTTTAGACCGGACTTTTACCCAAATCATAACTCAAAACCCTTAATTTTATTTGCTTTTACTTGTTTTCTATTTATCTTTGTAGAATTTTGGTACTGCTTGGGTTTCATTTCTATTTGCAGGGACTTGGAGCTAATTTGCAGCAAAAACGACTCAATGCGGCACGAACCAACACACGAATCAGGCCTGAGATGACCCTGTGCGACCGCACAGGCTTTCCATGCGACCGCACAGGCCTATTTTGGGCCTTGAAGAGGTGCACATGACTCAAGTTTGGGCCGATGGCTTTGGTGCGACCGCACGGGTCTTCTATGCGACCGCACGGAGCTCCAAACCCTACCCCGACCCCTATATAAGGCGCCCAAAGTGCCAAATTAGGGCATCATTCATTCCACCTTCTTCCTTGGCGGCGCCGCACCCCGAAACCAACCCGATCCACCTCCAGCGGCCCCTGTGCGACCGCACAGGGGTCCCGTGCGACCGCACCACCTCCCTGCCGCCTTGGAAACCCCCATTTTCGACCTCCCTTCACCTCATCCTTCCACCCAAGCTTCCTCCTTGTAGATCCAGAAGTCAGAAGAGGCTCGAGAAGGGGCTTTCGCCTTCCTCTTCCTATTTTGGTTTCCATGGAGATTGTATCATTTACTTTCCTTGTTTTTACTTGTTTTTGCATCATGTTAGGTTAGATTAGTTATGTTCTAGGGCTAGTTGAAACTGAGGTTAGGATTGTTGATTTGACTTGATACTTGGTTTCTATTGAGTACTACTTGTTTGATTTCTATATGACTATGCTTGTTTGTGTTTGATTACTTGATTGAACCTCCTATTAGGTGAATGGCCACATCTAATCTAGGCAAAGGGTGTAGATTGTTTAGTTGAACCAAATAAGTACTCATGGTAGGTTAGGAGCCGAGAGGTGACCAATTTAAGCCCGAGAGGAACAAATTTCTGCTTAGGCGAGAGTCTAGTAGATGCCTTAGAGAATCAACAAGTGGACTTAGGTATTTAAGCCAACATTACGAGAGTTGAGGGTTAATTACCTAATGGGGGCTTTAGACTAGGTTCCATGCCAGGTTCTGTGACCAAAATTACGAGAGTTGAGGTTCAGGAGATTAGGTATGGCTAGATCTGTCCCACACAAGCCAGAAACCATGTTATTGTGTCGTTTCGGCATTAACCAAGGGCCGTGCGGTCGCATGGGATCCCTGTGCGGTCGCACAGGATCTCCAGGCACGCACGAGTCAACGATGCGATGCGAGAGCGACACCAGTTGACAGCCCGAAGCCTGACCAAGGTGGAAACCGAACCCCTAGGACATTTTCATACCATATTTTACTTCTTAAAACACCAAAACTTGCTATTGTTCTATTTACCTTTGGTTGATTATTTTTGTTACTTGTTGATTAAGTCCAAAATCCTTCTTTTACCGTCTAGATTTTGTGAATAAGTAAGGTTTAGTACTCATCTTACCGTCCCTGTGGATACGACCCCGACTGTACACCAACGAATTACCGTGCGCTTGCGGTTGTTTTTAGGTTACTTTTGGGTATATAAGCTCACACATCACGTATGTCCCTCATTAGTTCACCTGATGAGTGATGATATCCACTGGGCCCCTTGGTGGAGATGGATTGCTTGCTAACAACTTATGCAATCATCTCTAGATCAAGAAACGTATCATCTGCAAGAATGACACATACCTATCTTGGATTATATAAGGATATCATGTGACATATGAACTCTAGGAACAAATGATCAAATATCATCATTGACTTCTAGGACATAACTCCAACAATCTCCCACTTGGCCTAGAGTCAATCAATAGTGACTTCTAGCCAGTGAAGAATTTAGAACAATGTCATATATCCATATATATACATGTCTCGAACCTCAAAAGATATAATACACTTAAAGCAAGTTACTCATACGTCCATCACGCATGGATGCACAGTTGCATCTCGTATATTGCTTAAGGTAGAGGTTAAGTTAGAGTTTTCGCTGTGTCCGCGAACCTATCCAATTTTGTTTGACCCTATATACATATATACTCCTATATATGTGTTCTTGATCATCATCATGTGAGATCAAGTGCCATCGTCATAGATCTTAGTTGGATCACCAATTTAATATTGGGTTCTTCAAGTTTAAGCTATGGTTCGAGATGCATAGAACCATATTAGCTTGACTGAGAACTTCTCGATCCATACTACATTCTTTCATTGCTTCACAAGTTGCTAAATATTTTGTCTTGGTGACGGAAACGGTTGTAATATCCCATTTAGAACACCTTCTAAATTTACAACACCACATTTAAACAAAATATGTAGCTCAATTGTATTTATATCAATCTTTCGAAAACTAGCATCAATATATCAATTTATATGAGCTTTCTTTCATCTTATCAGATAAAAAACATATCACTCTTTCTCATAAGATACTCGAGGACATTCTTGATTATTGTCCAAATGTGTTTTTTTTTTGTATCCAGTTGACAACTGCTTGTCATACTCCTTGGGTACAACACATAGGGGCATGTGCATAAGTATGGCGTCCGTTACGAAACTCATAACAGAAGGATGCTCGAAATATATCGTGCACTCTTCTCGAATTGAGTTGCAACATACCGAGTAGAACTCAAGTGTATGCCATACAACGTGGTTAGACATCCTTTACAGGAGTCTATCTTTTCGTGTTACTAGAACACTTTGTCATTATATGCACATTTTGTTCAAACCTGACATCCATCATAATCTATCTCCATAGATTTTGTTTCCTTGGATTTAGGTGACTTGCCCAAGTTCTCTATTGAGAAAACATTCTCCAATGAGATCTTGACAATATTCCTTTTCTTAATGTTATTCCCAATTAATGTCTTGTATCTTGTACAATACATGTAACACAATCATGCTCCCACTGAATATCTTGTCTATATAAGATACTTTTGACGAAGTGCAACTCCTTGACTTCCTTGTTAAAATGTTTATTCCAATTTCCACAATACTTGCTTCAATCCATTAATGGATCATTGAAGCATATATATGTTTCTAACAATACAACAAATCCTCGGTTTGTGTCAAATACACAACAACTTCCTTCATTCAATCGAAGAAGGCGATTTTGATGTATCTTTCCATATATCTATATATACGAAATATAACTATTGCTAGAATGATCTTTATTGACTTATACACAGCTACAAGTGAGAAGCCGTGCTTTGTACATGGTCAACTCGTTATCGACTTAGACATAGCAACAATCATGAAATTGTGCTTTATACATAATCGATTTGCTATCCATATCTATCTTTCCTTTAAAGATCTAAATGTTCTAGATGGATTGCTCCTTCATGAACATCAATCAAGGTCTATACCTTGTTGTTATATATATGGATTGTACTTAAAGATCATATAGATTCAAACCATACTTGTGGAATCGGGTCTTTCCATCGCTTCTTTATTTATCAACGGATCCTCATATGTCAAGTACGAGGATGTTGTGAAGCCTATGTACTTTTCAGTTTAGGCAATTCACTCTTGCTGATCTTTGTAGGATTGGTGCTTGAGGTCCATAAACTACTTCTACAACATCTTGTAGAGTAAGTTCTTGATCCTAATATATTGCACGAGTTTCTCGAACATCATCCATTCGTGAGATGTTTGAGTACTCTTTAGAAGCGAGCGTGTTTATAAACTTCTTCCTTTCACAACTGCTTGTGAATTAAGTTCCGCTCAACTCCCACTAAGCACCATGTATGGAGTGACAAGTTTCCTATAAAGGTACTTCTTGTAGTGACGCATAAACTCCTTTAATGCTCACTTTACTCCCACTACTTCTTCTTGAGAATATCATTCTTCAAGATTACGTTATGATGAGCAAAACTACTTTGTTCTTATCATATTCGTCAAAGTAGTACCTTTCAGTTAGTTCAAGATATCCTACATAATATTAAGTGTCTTATATAAATTAATCGTACCTTGAAATAAGCTTCTCAACACCAAATCTTGAGAAACAATATACCTAGAGATCGAATCTTGTAAGATATATTTCTCAATAGACTTCGATGGAATTTTTATTCAGTGTAAACAATATTGTCCTCAAACACAAATCCCTTACATGAGTCGAACAAGTCAATTTGATTTATTACCGATCGAACTGTATCAAACAATATTCGATACCTTCATCCTTGGATACATTTTTCAATGTTCCTCATGGAGCGAGTAGTGAAACGTATTTCATACTCTTTAGGTAATATATCAAACTATATGACTTAACTATTTACCATGATCCATCTTAAGACTTTTGCTTTTATTAAATAGTTTTTCAACTTTACTCTTGAAATAGATACGTTAATATCTACAATGATCGTTGGTCAAGTGGTAAAGTGTCAACAACCTTTCAATTGCACAAGTCCTATAGGTCTATATACATCAATATGTATAAGTCTTAATAAAGTTACTTGTCCTTTAAACCTTCGTAGTTCAAAGGCGCTTTTGTCTTTTAACAAACACGATTCGCATGAATTTCAATTGATTTGCAATCGAATTGATTTACGAGCTCCACGTTACGTAGACTCTCATAATGCAATTCTTGTTTATATTCGACTAAGCGACTATTTTACATAAAAGTCAAATACTTTATGTGAAGTCTTACACATTTGTCATTCAAAATTTGTTTATCTATTTCAAGCAAATTCAATCAAGATGCATGAAATCTTATACACAAATTCATAACAATAAGAGAACAACATTTCTCTATTACAAAACATGATCATCTATCATCAAATATGAAACGGAGATAAGGTTTTATGAGATGTTTGGAATAAGGTATACAACCTCAAATTCCTAAACAAACTCTTTATTTAGTAAAGATAACTCTACGTATTCAATGGTAGCGGCTTAGACGTATAAACCATTTCCAGAACGGAGTTTACTTTACTTGTCTCGAACTTTCTCTTATTCATCATTGCCTACACATTTCGTTAAATGCGAGCACATGAACTAGCACCTAATTACTAGTGTGAATTAGAGATAGTGAGATAATTTGAACGACAAATATCTTAAGGTTTAGAACATCATGGTATTTCGGACAACCTTTCAAATGCCTCCCATAAATGGCAAATGAAACATCTCATGTGACACACGGTCACTAGTGAGGGTCTCAAAGTTTCAACTCATATCTTGGTAAAGTATTCCTTTAATACTTAACCAATTACTTTTAGCACTAACAAGTGTGCGAACAATATATCCTTTATCCATAGAAAGAGATTGTATGACAATATCAACAATCCTTGATATTGGAGATTTTAATATCTCTAGTTGTCAATTAGCTACTCAAACTTTTCGGTTCGCAAGCTAATGAAATATTTATCTTCTTATAAGAAGAGTCTCTTGGTTAACCCACACTCCATTACTCGATCATAAATGATTGAGTCTATTTTTACTTTCTCTAAGAACGTCTTCTTGAGTAAATGGATGAGAGTGTACAAGTCTAGTCTAGTCCTTATGAATTCTCCAATTCAAAGGTCTAGAACTTCTAAAAGGATATAAGCATTCGCTTTATTGAATAATTTTCGTCGAAACTAATCAATCATTGCGAAGCTATGTTCGGGATGTCGAGGAACATTTTTGGGATTAAACATACTCAAGTTTCTCCTTTCCAAGAACATGTCTTAGAAATCGATGTTACTTCTCCAAGTAAATACCTTAGAAACGAGCTCGTTGTTTTCAAAGATTGATCGCAACGAAATTAACATATTTAATATCTATAACAATTTCAATTTAAGGTCATTTAGTTTATGCAATGTTTTATTTATAATGATAAACAAAACTCCCACTACATTTATTTAAAGTCCCTAATGTAGTCGGTTTCCAAGATCCTCATTTTCGTTGAAATAGGGGACAGCGTCGGCATGACACCTAAAACAACTAGATAAGGTAGGTTCTCCAACCAATCATATCTTGTCCATATGACTCTTGGTTTGTGAGATATCATAAGTATATCCACAAACTTCGTCCCAACGTCCAATCCGAGTGGGTCCGTTGTAAAGCAACCTCTCTCTATTTGCTCCTAGTAAATCCGATTTACACCCCGACTACAATGATGGACTACGATGTCCGCGTCGGCAGGAATGCATCAATAGACAATCAATTGTATTGAAGGGGATAAAGAGAAGGAGGACGATTTGGCTAAATCAAGTTAATTTGGGACAAAAACAATTACGTGACTTTGTTTGGTGGTCGTGTAAGCATACACCCATACCTACCTATGACAATTCAAGGCATTCACAAACAATCACATAACATAAGCATCTCAAGCATTCTCGTGGGTTTGTATGGCTCCCGCTTGCATTAGTCTTCGTCGCATCTCCATGTAACGAAACTAATCTAATCAAACCCTCCCACTAATTACTAAGATCATATCTAATAATTAAGGGAAATAAATACATGTGATAAAATTCTAAAACCCACCTAGGGCCTTAGGGGCATGCAAGCCTCACAAGTTACATCAAGAATTAATCAATTATTAATTATCAAGGCACCTTAGGCCACATTACAAGCAATCACATGCATTCACAACATTTTACAACACACAAGGCATTGACATCTTGAGCCATATCAAACCCACATCCTCCTACAAAAACAAGTTAGCACAATATACAAATATATGTCTAAGTTGTTCATAACTAGTGAGCTATTAAGTGTCTTTGCGTATTGTTTGCTAATTCGTGTTTTCCATGCAAAGAGAGTTTAACATTCAAACAACTAATTGTTTAAACTCTTTGATAAAATCAACATTCAAAAATCCAATGGATGACAGCAAGGAGAGTTCTAATCAACTTATCAACTAATTGATTAATTAGAACGAACACCTTTCATTTAACGGGACCCGAAAAAATCAAGAAATTTTTCGGTCTCCAAAAAATCCAGAAAAAATCATGAGCAATCCTTATCAAGAGACAAACTACCTGTTCAAATTTCAGGAAGAAATCATTTACCAATCGGGAGAACCAAAATTATCAAACTTCAGGTTGTGTATTAAAACACCGGTTTGAAGTTTCAGGTTTTGGCCTCAACCTTTTGGACTGTTTGACCATCTTCCAAAAACTTTTAATGCAAAACAATTTTACAGTAAACAATCACAAGTACAAGGCTAGTAACCATGAAAGATTTACAATTTTACTCATTCAAAATCATCAAGTTTAAGGAGTTTGAATACAAGTCCCCTGTTCTGGAACAGCACGTCGACGAAATTGATTTTGAGTGTTTGAGGTACCAAAACTGGTTCGATTTACATGAAATCAATTTTCATGGATTAAGGACTTCAAAAGGAAGTTTTCTATTTAAACACTTTTTCTATAAAAAGTCTCAATCAATACCAGTTTTCAAAACAATCCAATCGGTACAGAAAACCAACAGGATCGTTCTTGTCTTTCATCAATTCAAAAAAATAGAAAGACTTCGATCCATACCATCAAATTGGTATGGAAGGAAGTACACCAAGTCTACTTCATTCCTAACCAATAAAATTAGAGTCTCTTTATCAAGATAACTAAGATAATGCCCACAAAACCAGATCTGGTCGCACAGGAACCAGTCCTGCGCACCGTCACGGAAAAATTCATTAAAAATCCATAGTAACTCGGATTAAAATGAAACCAGCGGAAAAATGCTCACAATTCATCCCTCTTTCAAATCCATCAAAAGAAAAAAATCGAAATTAAATCTTTGCTATGCGAAAAATACAGAAAACCTAGGAAAAAACAGAGTTCCAGAGTGCAAACAAAGGCAGCAACTTAATTACTCAACTAATTACACATTTCTCATCTAATTAATGTGCAAAATAGCTTAAGCACGACCTTGTGCTCTGATACCACTGTTAGAAAGTGTTTAATTCTATTTTTGTGCCATCAAATAGCAAGAAATCACAACTAAACACCATAGATCTAGTGCTAGAAGCATTCACACATCAAAACAATGAGAACAAGTAGGAGAAAGTTATACCTCTCATGAAATCACATTCATGAGGCTCGAATCCAAGGCATGGGAGTCGATGGGGTGCGTGCTCCACCACCTCCACCATCTAAGGTGCCTCAAGCCCACCAAGGAGCTAACCACGAGCTCCATGAAAGTGCTAGCTTTCATGAGCTCCTAGCTAATCCCCTCTATGAACTTCTTCATCCTATTAACTATTTTAATGGAGGAGAAGAAGGAATGGTGCTCAACACATGAGCAAGAGAAGGGAGGAAGATGGGTGGCGGCTAGGAAGAGAGGAGAGAGAAAGTGGATGGAGCCTAGGGCTTTCCCAAGAGGTGACCCCTTTATATAGCCAACAACTCTCATCCTCTCTTTGAACTATTTACAAGTATGCCACTAGGGCTCTAGCTGAAATTAATAGGGCCATTTTGGGCTACATCAAATGTTGCAATGGCCCAATAAACCATCCCATTAATTACTCCTTCATCCTTCCTCAAATCGGGCCTTTAATTAATTAAATAACTACAAGCCCAAATAACTCAAACTATTTAAAGTGTGTTGAACATAATTAATTATTAACTCATTAATAATTAATTTAGGATTAGCTAATGCATTAAATTGTTTCCATATGATCCTTTTGACTTAATTAATTATAACGGTTCATAACGGTATATAATTAATTAATCAACTTATCATATTTCACAATACTAATTGTTGCGAATAAACAATTAATGCACCGTGTGGTTAGAGTCCTATTTGTGCGACCCTATTGAGGATTTATGCTATGTTGGCCATGAAAATAAATCGTTATTTATTTTCAATAATCATAAGCGGTATCTAGCAACACGTTATGATTTTCAATTCGCATAAATAATGTACCGTTACAATATCTTAATCCTGCACAAGAAATATAAGTATTTCCTTGTCTGATTCTTATGTCACATGATATCATTGTATAATCCAAGATAGGAATGTGTCATTCTTGCAGATTATACATTTCTTGATCTAGAGTTGATCGTCTAGTTTGCATGCATACGATCCAACTCCATCAAGGGGCCCAAACAGATATCATCACTCACTAGGTATACTAATGAGGGACATACGATTTTTTTGATGAACAACTTTTCTCCGCACAATTCAAGAGAACATAAATAAAGTCCTTATAGCAGTCTTTATCAGGAATCAACGTTAGACGATATTTATTGAACCTATCCTCATGTGGAAAAGGTGAACATCTCAAACTTAGAATCAAACTTATATGAAATAAACAATGACACTTAACACAATTCATATGTTTATTTCATTGGGTCAAGTCCTGTACTATGTTCCAATAACATACACATATGCAATTAAGTTGGTAACTCCTTACCTATGATTTGTAGAACTTGATCATCACTTAACTTGCATACTAATCTTTTATGATAATTAATGTTCCTTGTTAATTATCAAGATTATGGACGATTTAGATTTATTATTGTCATTCTAATGAATGATCCACAGAGATCTACAATTCAGATCCTCAACCTGAATGATCTGTCAATAATAAACTCTAGGAACAAATGATCAAATATCATCATTAACATAAACTAAGAAAATAAGTCATTAAATATTGACTTCTAGGACATAACTCCAACATTGGGAATCATAACGTGTTGCTAGATACCGCTTATGATTATTGAAAATAAATAGCGATTTATTCTCATAGCCAACATAGCATAAATCCTCAAAGGATCACAGAAATAGAACTTTAACCATACGTGCATTATTTGTTTATTTGTAGTAGCGAGTACTACGAAAGTATGATGAGTTGATTAATTAATTATATACCGTTATGAACCGTTATAATTAATTAACTCAAATGGATCATATAGAAATAATATAATGCATATGCTAATTCCAAATTAATTATTAATATGTTAATAATTAAATTCATTCAACATATATTTATTATATTGAGCTAATCGGTCTTTTGTTTAATCAGTTAACTAAAAGCCCGATTCGAGATGGATAAATAAAATAAATTAATGGGCTATTAAATCATGTGAATTGGTCCACATGAGCCCAGAAATTTTCGGCTATGGAGGGGCAAAACTGTCCAAGAGAAAAATAGGAAGAGAGAATAATAATTTTGGAAACGTTTCATTTATATATAGATGTATATTATAGAAACAAATCAATTGATTTGCCCTAGTCTCTCTCCCTTTTTTCTCTCTGGCCGACGGCGCAAGGAAGAAGAAATTTTTTCTTCTTCTTGCGTGTGAAGGCACCTCCATCCCTCTCGCTATTGCTCATATGTTGAGCGTTTCCTTCTTCCAATTAATCGTTAATCGCGCGAAGTAGAAAACGAGGAATTAGCTATTATCTCGGACGAGCTAGCACTTGTCTTGAGATTTTGATTAATCTTCTAGGTTGACTAGAGGCAGCGAAGGTGCGAATCTATCGACTCCTAAACAAAGGTCGAGCCTTTTAGTTACGATACTAAAAGAGATATAATCTCCTACACGTTCTCTTTTATATATTAACTGCTTGAATAACTAGATCCGTTAATCGTGCATGTTAATTATTTATTAAATGTTAATAAAAATTAAATTTGCGCAAGGACTTGATCCTAAGAACTATAGCACACATAATTTAAAGGTATTCGGTCGCAACAGAACAAACAGAATGCTTATTTATTTGGTACATATTAGGAGAAAACTGGCAATTTTTTTTTCATTTTTGGTAGATATTAAAACGGACAAAAAGCAGCTACGCGCATAATTGCAAACATTGGTACGACATCCTAACTTACCTATGTTGCATTGGTATGGGTACGAGTACCGTACCCAGTACGATTCGGGTACGATTCGGGTACGGTGGTACGAAAATTTTCAAAAATCTCTGGTACGGGTACGACGATATATATATATTATTTGAATATGTTATTGATTTATAATTATATTATATTACAAAATATAATGTGTATAACATAATTTTGTTTAGCTACAGTTTAGAATTTGCACAAATAAATGACATAAACTTGGAATTTACATAAATAAATGACATAAACACTAATATCAACACGTTGACCGTTGACTTGTACGGTACGTACTGGATACGGTACCAGTACTCGGTTCGTACCCGGTACGGGTACGGCTGATGTTTCGAAGTACCGGGGTAACATAGTAACTTACTATGCGCCATCATACTGTTTAACTGTTGTATTATTGCATCATTATTGATTACCAAATCGAGTTAGTAGCCCACTCGATAACGTTTTGTTCTGCTTCTCGACACGCATTTCCAGATAACGTAGTAGGGAAAAATTAATAAATTTGATATCAAATCATTGGAGAATATTTAAGCTGGACCTAGCAAACAATGCCCAACTTAATTTTTTTCTGGAATTTTGGATAAAGAAAGCTGACTCGTACCCATCGTATTGGGACCGACAGTAGGCGTGTTGCTTCAAGTTAAAGCAATCCAGATTCCTGATGGCCTTACAGTTACAGGTTACCAAAAAAAAAAAAAAAAAAAAAAAAAAAAGGGACGGAAATAGAGACGGAAGATGAAAACCGTTTAAGCTATTTTTTGAAGTAGAAGTAAAAAGAGTACAAGGGCGAAGAAGCTACAATGAGATTTTGGGACTACTTGAGCAACAGAGAAATTCCTGTCATTGATTGCAAACAATTGCCTCTAGAACTATAACAAGCTAGAAAGTGATTACAATATTCTATGATATATACAAATAAATAGAAAAAACAAAATTTAAATAAAAAATGGGAAAATAAAAACTGAAATCTCTCTCACTGACAAAGAAAAAGAATCTAAAACAGTAAGCCTCTGTACATTTCGTTTGTGTTGACCTGTACCTTACCATTCCTTAAACACTTCCATCATGTATACCCATATGAAGGGAATTTAACCACTCTGATATGTTCAGCATCTTCTGTTTTTACAGGTAGTATTTGTTTCTCTAGTATGAGTCTGGCCTTTTGAAGTTCACTATTATCTCTCCATTGGAAGACATCTCACCATCCTCTACATTCTTCAGCATTTCTCCATTAAGCCGAGCCGTCAAAGAAGGTGAAATTTGTGTGAAACCACCTTCATGATAGAGAAAAATAATACCTTAAGGTTGAGTTGTTACTCTTACAAAATGTTTTTTATATTGTCAAAGTAGAATGCATAGAATTAAAAATAATTACCTCTTGAGGGGTTTTTGTCATAATCCTTAGTTATGTGCAGAAGTATTGTGCCAGACAAAACAACAATAAAGCCACATATTTCTGAAGTTACACTTCCTATGCTTTGTCCATCCCAGTCCTGAGTTTATTAAAAAAATAAAAAAGGTGAGATTTTTCAAAACATCTTCCTTGACAAAACATATTTTTTGATTTCCATTATGTAGTTGTCTTGTGTTGAGACAAAAATGATGATTAACTACTTCAACTTCAGATAAAGTTTAAATACTGTTAGATAGTAGAAAACTACAAATTACCTTGAACATAATAACACTCGCTAGTATAGTAAATGTCGTGAACATGACATAGTATATTGGGGACACAATTGCTGTATTGAAGGTGTCCAATGCCTAATATAAACAGAAAATACTATTAGTAATTATAGTGTATTCTGTAGAGTCCAGATATAATATTTCAAGTTAAAACAATTACCAACCTTATTGAGATAATTCATTTGTGTTAGCACACATGTAGCTACAACAAGCATGAAGAACCAAGTCTCCGGGTAAACCAACTGGTTCATGCCTTCAAATGTGAGCTTCAGAGACGTCCCAAGAGCCTTCACACTCATCACCTGCATAAAAATAAAAATTTTATGCATCAAATATGGATCCCGCAAACCTATTCATGACCTTGTTTTTTAAAACTTCTAATTGAACAAAATTATCAAGGGATTTTGTTTAAATTGACACAACATACTTAGTATTATTTAAGCATATTTTTCTGACTTAATCTTGTTTTTACAGCCATGCTGCACTTTGCAACATAAGTACAGAATATTTGATCTTGGTTGCAATTGTCTGCAACAATGAGCATCATTTGCCAGAACAGTAATATATTTGGTATAATTTGCAAAACATACAAACAGATGAAAAATGGAGAATGAAAGGTTAAATGCTGCTAAATATTAGAAACAGAATCTGTTACCGAGAGAGAACCCATCAAGGAGCAAATCCCAGTGTAGATTAAAACATTAGATTGGCCGTAACATGGTGCAAATCGAAAAATTAACACAAAAACCAGCACAACCACTGAAGCCACATAAAGCAAAAATGCTGGATAACAAAGAATAGAAGTACATCACTTTATATTAATTTAATCACAGAAGATTTTATGTTGTTACAAATTGGCAGCAACAAGCATTCTCTTCTTTCAAAAAGAAAATGTTGGAAATCATCCTCTATATAAACTCAATTATTTGGAAAATAATAGACCAGGTCAGGGTAAATGCAGGCAATCAGAAAAAACTAATTGACCTGAAACTTACAATAGGCTTATTATTCATAAATCTTGTAATTGAGCAAAAGTTCATTACAATTCAGGAGCAATTGGACAAATGGAGCTTCATTGGTCGGGACTTTCTGTCAATCACAAGATTAGGAAGCACCAAGGGATTACCTTAACACATGGTAAATCAATTTTAAGTAATAGAGGATTTTCTTACCAGGTTGAGTTGCCATATTCCAAATTTCCCGAACAGAAGTGATCTCTCTCTCTTGCGGTGCATGAACTACAATAATAACCGACCCAGCAATGCACATGACACAGCCAAGAATTCCAAGAGCATGTAGTCTTTCTTTTAAAATGAAATGAGCCAGAACTGCACTGTTAAGCCCATGAAACCTTATCAAGACTACCACTTACCCAATGGGTACACTGTTTCACAAACACCATTGGACCAGACAGGGATTGTACCTGCTCCATCTGAGTTTTTTCAATTGAGCCAAATTAATGCAATTAAGCACAAGTTAAGCACTGCACATGCAATTGACTGCTTTGGCTTCTAGTTTCTCAATCAAGCCTTGCTTCAATCCAATTTAGCCACAGTTGAGGATCAACAATTAGTACCATGACTAATATAATTAAGCAAAACTGAACCGTTGGTTGAGTATTTAGGCTTCAATTTGGTCCAGTATAGCCTCAATCTAGCATTGTTTGTGCATTAAGCATCAATTTGACTCAAACATCAATTTGACTCAAATTAATCCAATGAACTATCACACTATGGTGCAGCACTTAATTTGATCCAATCTATCCGAATTACACTCAATTTCAGAATTAAATAGAATATATGAAAAAAGAAAAAGATGAAAATCGGCTGGAATATTGATCAGATGCCTTATGGATGAGGTATCAAGCTGGGAAAAACCTGACTAATGTGGTACTGAAATCTATCATAAATTCTTTCCAAATTTGTATTCTGCACCAAGAGATATATTAAAAGTCTCCTTTGCTAGTTACCTGACAATGATACTGAGTGCACCCAGTGGAGTAACGAGAACGGCAGGGGCGAATGCATATGCAACAAAATTAGCAACCTCCCCTAAAATCACTGGTCAATGGTATTGCATTGCAATATTAGTTTCAAGGCACCAAAATATAATGCCTTCTGAATATCATACATTCTATGAATTAGTTCATGCCCATATTTTCACACCTCCATCACTAATCATATAATTTTGTACTGGTACTGTCATGACTATTCCAGGTTAATGTAAGTCTTCTTTTATTCATTACAGATACAGGAAGTTGACTAAGGACAGATAAGCTAGTGTAAGCTGACATGGGAGCTGAACATAAATTGCAGACCAACTGATACTTCATGTTACCAACAAATTGGATATTGATAGCACAAACTCATAAATAATTAGCATGCACGGTATTTTAAAAAATAAATGAACTTCCACATAACCAACCAAAGCTAGAATTTACAAGCGTAATAGAAAAAATTCAGAACGAGAGATAAAAATTCACTTACTCGTTATCATGCCAACCCACCATAGAGGCTCCAAGAGATAAGAAAACCCACCCACTCCTGAAATTAAACATGAAATTAAGCAATCAAACTAGATACTAAATAAATAATAAATAAAAGGAAAACCCATGAAATTTTTTACTAACCTGCGCGTATACCAGAAGCAGCTGCTGCCTTTCTGAGCCCTTTTTTCTTTATTATAAAGCTTGCCCCAATGAACCCACTTGATAACAGAGCTAAAGTAACCCCTTTTAGATTATCGTCAGAAAGCGCCATGACCTCTCTTTTTCTCTCGAATGTTGCGATTCTAAGATGGTAATAACATCAGGTTTCTGAGATTTCTGACTCGACTAATCTCAGGTGCTTTCGTCACAGCATTCAATTTGGGTTTCCCAATTTCTATCAGAATTTGGAGCGAAGTGTATTCAGTATACTAACTTTAGAGAAGGAAAAATTGGGAGAGAAAAAAAATGTAATAATTTAGAGAACTTCGGATGTTAGAATTAACTAGGGACGAAGGTCATAAGAAAAGAGAGCTGATTTGGCAGTGCCAGAAAAAGAAACTTTAGTTAATTCCTATTTTTTTAATCCTTTTTTTGTTTGTACGGAATTAATACGCAATTATTTAATATTTATTCGAGCATTTTTGGGTGTTTGGGGACAGGGCCCACTCGAACATGAAACAGCTTTTCTGACGAATCAGGAGTGTATGCTTTGATTGCTTTCAGGTGAACGAATTTGGTTGCTGACGCGGCAATATATGATTGGGAGTTTAACGCCGTACGACACGGTTCTATAGCAGACTTGTTAAATATAAAATGTTATTATGCCATTGTACTATTGTAGGGAATTTTCCTTTTTACAGAAAAAACCTTTCTTTCAAAAAAAAAAAAAAAAAAACCTCTGTGTATAAATAAATTACAAAAGTTTGTCTACCTAAGGCTAAGAGACAAATTTGAAGTTCGGTAAAAAGTTGCCTTCCTATATTTGTATTAAAAAAATCCTATGTTTATCATATGAGGGATTCAAACCAATTTAAGGTTTATAAAAAATAGCTATTACATTTATTCAATTCGGTGCATGCAATTTATATAAAAATAAGTTTCTACGCTACTATCTATGCCTTGTCAAGTAATATGAACTCTTCGATTATGACCCCACTTTGTTAGATAGATAAATTGATTTAATTAAAATAACTCATTTTAGTTTGAAAATTTTATTAAATAGCTGTCTAATCTAAACTAAACTATATATATAAAGAACTTTAGGAAGGTCCAAGTCAAAAAAAGTTGGACCATACTGGTTTACCTTTGAGCATAAAAAAAGAAAAGAAAATTTAAAGAAAAGGAAGAGCTCTTAAACAATAATTTTTTTGCAAATCCATGTTAGTTGTTGTGTAGCTTAATAGGTTTTGACCACTTCGCTTACAAGCATAGCCTTTTATATAATTTTGTTTATCACGACACTCTATCAATAAGGGATTTCATTTCAGTCTTACGTAAGCACACACGTGGCCAAGAACTTGGAAAGATTAGAGTTTTTGGTGATTTGGAGTATGATTTAGCCATATTTAAATTACTGTAACTTAGTTGTCTTTTGGTTTGTAGGCATCAAAAGTAGTGTTTTGATTCCTGCACATTTATAATAATTGTGGTCAATATAAATTGCGTATGTGGCAAACCTTTTAATATTTCTGGAAGATTTCCTCAACTCGTAAACAATTTTGAGACTTCTTTTTTTTTTTAAAGATAGTTAAATTGACACTGGATGTTGGAACTTCTTCGATCAACCGATTTTAAACGGAAGTTTACGTCATTCCAATGTACACTTATATAAATTTGATTCAAGATTTATTTACAATAAATTATACAAATGATCATTTAAGCTATGCTCCAGAATGGAGGGGAGAGGGAATGAGGTGACGAAGACGAGTAAACTCTTAAGTTGTTCGTCAGTCCGTGACCAGTCACTCGCTCCAGATCGGAGATAACAGATGATGAAGGAACTGGGACATCCGACGAGATGAGAGAGAAACTGATACGAAGACTTAATTCCTAATCGCTACACTTGATTTCGGAAATTCATGAATCCATGAACCTCACCTCCCCATCTATTCCCTTAAAATCCAGGAACCTTATAACACCCATTTTCATTTTAATTCTTAGTTTTAAAATTGTTCGTTTCAGTCCTTAATATTGTCAAATGTATAAAATTGATTCCTCATTAGCATACATTTACAAAATAATATTTTCATTCATTCTGACATAAATTAAGTACAAAACTAATTAACGTGAATGTTGCAGCGCAAGCATTTCGAAATATAAAATATTCTAATATAAGTATTCATATGGCATCATATACTAATTTAAATTCATACTAGCATCGATATTTTTGGCAACATAATTAATCAAAACTAATATTAATCAATTCATGCCTCCATTAAAATCTCCATGATAAAAAATATTAACTTAGACCACAATTTATTTTTTCTTTTTATCTGAGATAAAGTTAATTTTATATTGGTATGAATTGAAATATCTTGAGGATCAAAATGACACTTTTGATAGCCGCTATCAAGTTTTACTCCAAAAAAAAAAAAAAGAAATTTTCGAGATCAAAATAATAATGGGATGATAAATTTAACGATTATTTATGTAATTTACTCGTTCTTCGCTTATGGTTGATACTCAACTTGTTTGTTGATTGACATTTAAACAAGAACTAACATTAATTTCTTTTTTATAATAGTCTCTAAACGAGTCGACCATTTCCTCTCTTTGTTTCCACGTGTTGTCTCCACCAACGGACAACCCCAGAACGACCCGGTCTAAGCGAGCCTTAGTCCTTAGGCTCTCACTTTTCACAAAATATTAAATATGAAGAACTTCCGTTTGTTCACAGAACAAATTGAAACACACGCACCGAAAGTAGCAGATGGCTGATCGGAATTTAGGAATAGACTAGGTTTTACTTGTTACAAGGTCAATGTCAGAAACAGACGCAGACAGATCCAGAGCAATTAAGCAAATTATTAAAGATATCTTCCGATACAGCACGAACAAAATATGGCTAGGTTTAAATTAATCATGCTTGACACCTGTTCCCTTCCTAAAAATTTTGGATAATGACCTACTAATACGACTGCATGATTGGGGTAGTAGGAAACCAATTATATATACACGACCTACTCTTGAGTTTGATTTCAGATTTCATTAATTCTTCTTTTGACCATTCTACCTTTTCGTTAATTTGAATTTACTATAACCATGTTGCTAACATAATTATTTGTCGGTAATTCCATTTAATTAGTGCTAAGGTGTATAGTCATATAAATTACCTTATCTTCAGACTTCAGAAGGCGCTGCCAGAAAAGAAGAACAACAAACTACAAATAGGAAGTATTAGTTCCCTGAGAGATTTTATTGATGGACTCTACTTAATTTAGCATTAAATTTGTTTCTATAGGCTTTTCAATATTTGGTTGGTGCAAGGTTGCAGAATACTGAAAATAGAAACATGAATAGACTTATTATCATTTTTTTTTTTTTTTTTTTGTCAGTGACGACTAATTACAGTTGACTGAGTTTCCGGTTGTGTAAGTAAAATGTCCAATTAAAGGTACAAAACCAAAGCATATGGCTGGCTTAAGTTTATATCGAAAAGAGACAGACATATCCAAAGCTAATTATTTAGATATATATCCTGATAGAGCGGGACCAAAATATGGCTAGGTTTAAATAATTATGCTTGACACCTGTCCTTTCCTTCCTAATTTTTGGAGAAACCTGACCTACAATTGCATGATTGGTAGTAGGAAACCAATTGTACCTGTGCTACTCTTAGTTCATTTTAAGATTCATTAATTCTTCTTCTGACCACTTCTACATTTTGCTAACATAACTATTGTCGGTAATTCCAGTTCAATTTTAGTGTTAAAGACGCGAAAAAGACAAGGGGCATACTGGCACAGTACTTGTGTGATAAGGTCCCACTCACTCCCACATACATCACAAATATAACAGGCGCAACAAGTACATTAAACAAGCAAATTTTTCAAGAAAAGAAGCAAACTGAAACAAAAACCAACTTTTGTTAGCTTTAAAGAATATTTATTCGTTATGTTATGGTTACAAACTACAATTATTTTGACAGTAAGTTACAGCCTTACATTATTTTTTAACTGTAACCTACAGAGGTAATTCATGTGCTTGTATCAACTATCTCACACATTTCATCGACCTTATTCTCGCTCACAAAAGAATGATCAACAACAGAATCCACCAAATTATTCCCACCATTCAAGTCCGAATTCAAATTTGAATAATGTGTGGCCTCATCCTCCAATGATTCCGAACCTGAATTCTCATCCAAAACGTCTGTCTGAATCGTCTCAACATCTGCCTCCTCTGGCATGTGCAAGTTATCAATCTCACCACCTCTATTTCCAAAAACAGCTTCTCTCCTCAGCACATTGAACAAAATTCCATTGTTGGTCTTCTCGGGTTGCAATAAATCCCCCTCAGAAACCACAATGATTTGGCCGACACGATTGCTACCTCCGAACCCAAAATCCCGCGACTCATTATCTGAATTGTTAGCAGAAGCAGCAATCTCGTTATTGTTATTATTCACATTAATGCTGTTATTAGTATTATTGGCACTACTATTACTACAGTTATCATCTTCCCGCATTTTGAACTCCATGTCAACCTCCAAATTCTGCACATAATTAATGAATTTGTTCGCAGATGCAGTGCGCATGAGGGGACCGCCATTTCTGGTCCAAGAGTTCAATTCAATACTCTCAGACTCGCTGTCACTGCTATCATGAATACTCAAAATCTTAGAGGACTGACGGGTCTTGGACGAACTGGGTCCACCATGGACCAAAACAACTGCAGCTGCTGCATCGGCCAAATATTCTTCATCTAAAGAGCCCGTGGAGTTCTCTCTAGCAATGCAATTCCAGGAGGGAATCCTTCTAGAAGGTGAGATCTTGAGGGTTTTGGAGGCAGCTTGGAGCTGGCCTTGGGATGCCGCGGCCCGTTCAGCACTACGTTTGAGGCGGCGCATGTGGTTGAGCAATGCCACACACTCATCTAATACAAGCTCAATCGTACAATTGGCTTTGATTGCCGAAAGCTTCTCCCAGGTGGACCTGCGCCCCTGGTTTCCCGCCTTCTGCATCTCTGAGTATGTTGGGTTTTGTATTATCTTCAAGTACTGCACAAACATTAACAGATCTTTTAGTTTTATCTATTAGAAGGAAGATAGCGAAAAAATATATATTTGCTAAGAGAGTGATTACTATTTTTGTCACACACAATTCTCTTCACAAAAAAGATATCTCCCTTTTTTTTTATAGAAATGGCTTTAGCTTGGAAGATACGAAGTAATGTTTATAAAAGGACAGGAAAAAGAAATACTCCTGCAAACCTTTATTACTTTTCTTGAAAGTGGGATTTACCTGACCAATAGTAGCAGGCATGACCACCGTTACATCCCCTTCCCAGTCTTGTGCGAACAGTTTGGCGATGCCACCCAATGGAAAACCAAGTTCAAGAACTTGGTTGCACCTATGTTTCACCTCCATCTCCACTAGGTGAGCCAACTACACAAATAACAGAATAACATCAGAGAAAAAAAACACAATTGTTAAGAGTGTAGTACTGGTACAGTTATATAGCTGTCTGACAAAGTACCAGTTCCCATTGGTACATGCTTAGAAAGCTGCAACCCATTTCATTTACATGACATGCAAAATTAAATATCACCAGGTTACATAAAAGAGGAATTCAATAGAAAAATCTAAAAGTACTAACCTTGGCTGCAAAATGACCACCATAATGCCGAACAAGTCCTTTAATTCTCAATAGAGGAGCAATATGGGGATTTGCTTGGCTAACGATAAAGTGGTTCACATTAAAAAGCTCTTTTAACTGTATCATTGGCAAATCACTTTCCAAACTACCGTCCCGCCACCTCCTGACCTCACCTGTCCCTTGCTCAGTTGCCTCGAAAGGTGCATGGAATGGCACAATCTCACCAAATCTATTCTTGGCCATAAGCTCCTGTGCCTCAAATAATCCTGGGAAGGCGCACGAGGCTGTCACCGCACTCCAAATTAGCACATGGGGCGATGTTAGGTAGTTTAAACACCTAGGTGGTTCATGTTTGCGGGGTGAACACACAGTTATGCCAAGAATCCGTCCTGTTAAGTCATATGCCTCTTGAAATGTTAGATTACTTGTTAGATGTCTCAAGAGGCGTTGCAGGTGGCGAATCTCATGTACTGCACCATGGGTTAGTACTCGTTTTACAACTGCAAAAATACCACCCATTTGGTCGAAGAATTGTAAAGAATGCCAGTCCTCAAAGAAGCTCTCCAGTTCAGGCCAGGAGCGGGTGGCCACGACAGCACACATGACAGACCCTACACTGGATCCTGCAATGATGCGCGGGAGAAGCTTGTGCTCAACTAGGGTCTTAACTACACCCACATGGAAAGCGCCCAGTGATGCACCGCCACTCAAGAGGAGCGCTGTGCGGCCAAATGCATGGCGGGTCTCATGCATGAATGTGAGCTTTTCTTCCAACATTAGTTCATCTGATTCTGAGTTGCACACCAGTCTTAGTTGTGTCGAAACCTCATCTATGTAATCCTTTATGAGTCTTGGTACCTGGTTTCACATTTATACAATTACTTTGCTTATGGAAAATAAAAATAAAAGACAGGAAAAGAACGTTGCTTCGAAAACCTGGAATTGCATTACTTGATAGCATTTTTTACAAAATGCCAGTAAATATCTCATATTTCAATAAAATGACATTCAGGTCCCAAATTACTCTGATATTTGAATTTGAGAAAAGGTGCATACAGCTGAATATAAGTAACCATTAAATTAACTTCAGTTTACTAATCCTGCAACTAGCTGTATTCAACCTATATTTGAAGCCAGCAATACCCATATAGACTATAAAATCAAAACAAAGTACCTGAAGTCGGCCCTTATGGAGCTCAGGATTGCACATGTTCCCCAAATTTCTCAATAAATCAGCACGCATATAGAAGACAACATCTCTCAAGCTCCCTGCATGTCTCCTTTGTTTCAACTCTTCCAACTTATGCCTTACCAATTCCTCATCGTATAAAAAAGATTCACTGATCTTCACTGTCTCCTTATCCAACATTTTGGCAGCATGGGCCCACTCTTCATAGGTAACTGCGCTTCTCATCATATTTCTCCAAAATTTCCTCCTATAGGCTGACTCAGCTCGAGCTTTCACATTTCCAAACCCTTTTAAGGCAAAGGCCAAGAGGGTCATCGATAAGAGGATTCCTCGAGTGTTTTTCGGGTGGAACCAAGACAAGGTCCGGCTGACTGCATCATGGGCTGTACAGAAAATGGCGGCAAGAAACCTCGCAATTTGGTGGCGAAGATGGTTTAAGGACTTGCAAAGAAGGACCCGAAATGCGATCGTCCGGCCAATTATTGTGTTGGGGCCGATTGAGAAGGCATCAACTTCGGCATCATTGGTTATATCCATTTCCCCTTTTTTTCTTTTTTATCTCCTTGTGTTAGTTCTCAGTTTTCTGAGTTATGGATAAGTCAGGGGCTCCTTCTATGAACAGATTGCTGATATGGTTATGCCTTATGCGCTCTTTGTGTTATGTTGGGGATTTGTTGATATTCGGAATTTTGGATAACTAACAACTCCTAATATTTTGGGATTTGTTGATATTGGGTAAAATTAGGCGCCTAAAACTAGAAATTTGAAACTCATAATAACTACGTTGGTAAATTGGATACGATACAAGTCAAAGTGAAAAACACACGCTTCTATGCTTCCCAAAAATAAGCAAAAGAGAATACTTTCTCTTAAATGATCACAAGCACGTACCCTTCAACGGAGAGTTTCGGTACCGAAACCGAGCTGAATGGTACAAATGAACAATTTCTTGCCTCTTTGAGCTCTGAACTTCTTCAAAAAATGGGTTCCCAAATTGAGTTGGTGGGTCGCACTTGGACTTCGAATCAGAATCAGAAATCAAAACACTCCTATGAAATTCGCTTGTATCTGATCTTGGTTGGTTTTTAAGTTCAATGAAGAGCTAATATAGAAGAGTAAAAATGGATCAAGTAGATATCTTGAAAGGGATTTATAAAGAGAGAAAATAGAAAGGACAAAGCGGGTAGGAATGGGGGTACGCGGATCGAATCGGCATGGGACTTGGGAGAAGGATAAGGAGGGAGAAAGGTGACGCAACCGACTAGTAATACCCTGGGGTTGCTACTGTGTAACCTTTATATAGCAGGTCATTGTAAACTAAAGAGTAGTAGTAATGGATTATTATCAGACGGTTGTACAAATGTAACTTGGAAAGAGTTTTAGAAACTTCGATCCCAGTTTGAGCGGATTCAAATCCAATTGGATCTCGCCCATTTAAGTTCAAGAGAAGTGAATATTTGTTGGACCCGGTCTTTTGTTGTTGTGGACTGATCGGTCTAATATTAGTATATTACTGGAGTCTGGACTCAACATTTGAGTTCTGATCAAATCGGTCTTATATTTTATATGATCTGAATTTATAATATATATATATATATATAAATAAATAAAATATGAAGAGTGATGTTGTTAGTAGAGTTTGAATTTCTATATATCTAAAATGCTTAAATGATATAATTAAGATTAGCGGTGAGAATACTACATGTTTTATGTATTTGAACATGTGATAGATTAAAATTCTCTACGGTCTAATAGTCGTATAAATTTTCATTTATATACAATAATTTAGCAATTGAAATATTTCATTCGGTTTTATTTCTATTAAAAATATATTTATTAGCTTATGTTTTAATAATTAAAGATTTAAAATTTTATTAAGAGAAAACTTTAATATGTATATTTCTAATATTGAGAATTTCAAATAATGATAATTTTAATCTATAAGTTCGATTTGTAAAACTAGGATCCAAATTAGTGACAAGTATTTTGAGAACAAAATTATTATTTTAATTTTGGATTCATGTTCATTTTTTTTTTTCCATATGGAAAATACAAAGAGCTCTAGCATGCTTGGTTCATCATAGAACGGGTGTTTCCAAATTTCTTCCGATAAATTGGTAAAATTGATAAGATCCCACAAGCGCGCCGCATGCGTTGGAACTTGGAAAAATGAAGAAGATAAATATAAGTGGTTGGGATCTGAGATCAGCTGTTTGTTTAACCGGTGACCAACAGTCATGTACTTCTTTTATTATTTAAATATAAGTTCATCTACGTCACTCTCCCGTGTAACTTCCTTTGTTGCTTATCGTTCTAGCTAGTAACTGATGAGCTTACTAGAAGCTAGTGGCAATTTAATGTCTACTAAGACTACTAAAGAATTATTAGAACGCTAATCGCTAATTGTTCAGAAAAGTATAAGAAAATATACTTCTTTCATTTGTTCCATGAAAATTTGAAATTTAATTTTGTGTCAAGGTATCATTATATTTGAGTATCATTATGGTAAGTAACTTATATCATAGTGATAGCACCTAAATAATATTTTAAACTTGTTAATGGCACGTCAATACAGAAAAAAAATTTGTGGCAATATAAATATTAACCCTCACAATGTCAATTCCTTCCGATTATTATTATTATTATTATTATTATTATTATTATTATTATTATTATTATTATAATTAAACGATCACATGCACCAAATTCAATCGAGATAGGTAACAATCCAAGAGGTAATTTTGTTACGTGACTGGTCCATTTAAAAAACACAATACGTTGTCTATGGGTGCACATTACATTCTCAATAAGTGTCAACTTTTTATTTGTCAAAAGTCAATTTTGTTTGTATCAGATAAATAAGATTGGGGCTTGAATGATGTGACATGCTCTTTATTATGCATGGACGAGAAATAAAATATTCTGCAAGTAAAATGATTGAATTTTGTATTACTATTTAGCTCTAAACATTATATTACAGCACGAACATAATTTTTAAAATTAAATACCGTTTGAACGAAGAAAACAATATTATTAAATACCCATTTTAACTATTATTTGTAATATATCCTATAATTTAAGTAACAATAATAAATATTTATGCGTATGATTATTACAAAAAGCGGCACTAAGAACATTCAACCTACGACCCAGACAACAATCAACATTTATATTTCAGAGCATTTCACAACACCATAGATGAGTGGGGTTACGAATTACAATCAGTACTTTTAGACAATTATAGGTTAACAAATTATTTTATTAACGTAGACGTTAGACTAACCGCACACATGCCAAACATACTATGAATATAAATTATATAATATCAGGAGCGTAATTAGAGGGAGCCTAAGAATAAATTAATTTGGACATGGACACCTTTTAAATTTAATTTTTGTAAAAAAAAATAATTTGCTTAATTTTGATATAATATGCATAAAAAAAATATATAATTTGGCCTCTTCTAAATCGAAGAATTTCAAATTGGCCCCTCCAGGTTTGTTTCTTGTTCCGCTCATGTATAATATCATATGTATATGATAAAAATAAAAGAATGTCAACACGAAATCTGTAATACGATACATCTTTTGATCTACATTTTACATAATTGTTCTTGCACATATAGGAAACACATTTTCCTACATAAATTATGACATTATCTCTCTCCCTTTAACATATATAATGAATCATAAAAGTTATATATAGTTTCTATTAGTAAAATACATTCACATGAAATATTAAAGGGTTAAGGATTTATTACAAGTACACACAAATTAAAATTAATTGAATTCTTCACACAATAAATGCGGGCATATATACCTGCATTCTGGACGTAAATAAGATATTTAAAATACTTAATATTTTTATTGTACAAATATAATACGAGTCTCCGTATAAGATTCTTGATACGTGTATGATACGGATAGTATTGAGGTTAGGTACTTAGGTTGGTAGGCGCAGAAGAACCACACGCCAAACATATTAGAAAAGGATAAAATATATAATTGCTACCCAGGAGAGATGGAACGGACCGAACCATCTGCATTACTCCCAATTTCCCTGCGCATTCAATTTAAAACTTCAAAAAAAATAAATTATTTTTTTTGTTTATAAAATGGGCCGAACAATGAGTCATTATGTTGTACAGTGGCAGTCTTCTCTGTGGTCTTCCATATGTTGTTCACTGAAAACCATACAAATGTTTGAGAAGAGATGGGTAAATATCAGCCTTGGTGTGCCACAGTTGACAGACATATTGAAAATTCGTAATTTTTTTTTGTTATTTATAATTAAGTTTATTTATTACAGACTTTTATTGTGCTTTGTTGTAGTCCGTGGTTACAACTTCTGAAGTCCAGCCACACGGTTTGGTAGTTCGTACATCACACAGATAATCTACATTTTATCTGCTCGATTTTTTCTTTTCTTTTTTTTTTTAGGTTATATCTACTTGAGTAACATGCTGGATAAGCGAATAAAATAAATTGTTCTTTGAAGCAAGCGAAAGACAAAATTATTTTGTAGAAGAGGAAATGAAGAACAAAAGAAAGAAAAACTTTCAACTTCGAAGTAACAAACTAATACATCAAAGAATTTTGTGCGAAGTTACATATGCATATACTGTTCTGGAAAATAAAGGAGCAAACTGAACTAGCTTTTCTACAGTTATAATTATTATATTTTTTTGCAATTAGACTTTTACATCGACATTATTATTATTTTTTGCATCTTCAATGTTCTTCTAGAAATCACCTGAGGTGTATTTATGTATTCAACTCTCTATTGTTCTCTGCTTCAAAATACTAATGCATACTATCATAGTCATATTTGATTCTTTAGTATGATTGCATTTAGTCATACAGCACATATTTATTAAGAACATTGTGCTTTTTTACGAAATATTTAAGGCAAGAGCATGGGAGGTTTCCGTTACACATCTCACTGAAAGTGAAATAGTATTTTGATTTTGAGACGAACCATAATTGCCATCAAGATGGGCCTACCTTACCATTATTATACGTTAAAAGAAGAATTTATAGAAACATATACAACTGCAAGATTTTAAATTAGCGATTATACAAATATATATGGATTGTCAAAAATAAAATTTCAGTGCTCGATTTGTTCTTCTATTACGAAAAATTTCACAACGAAAGCAGCCCAACTAAAGTATGACTGCTATAAGTTGAGCTAGCAGTTCCAATTATTGCAAATTTGCAAGCGCCGACCGCCGAGTAATGGAGTATATTAATAGTTTAATATAGGCTTTGGGCTTGGGTCTTTCCAAGTTCTAAGCCGATTTCAAAACAGACTTCAAAAGGTTTTCTAAAATCCAACCAACAGTAATCCATTTTCTACGTTAGTGGTGGGCTGGTGGCTATGTAGCGTTGGTTTGAAAACCACGAGTCCACGAGCCTACTTTAACGTGTTTTACTTTTATTTTTAATTGTTTTTATTTTTCAATATCTATATTTGATTTTTTTTTTAAGAAGAAGAAGTCATGAAATATTAGTATACAAAGTGAATATGAAGTTTAATCTTGTATAATTCAAATCCTTATTTCTTTTTGAAATTAGCTTGATTGTTCCACCAATTATTTATGATGTTCTCATTTTCTAACAATAAAAAGAGCATCAATTTTGAATGAAATTTGTTCATTTTTTTTTCTTTTTTAGTAAAGTATATTCTTTGCAAATTTTTTTGATAGTTTAATTATGATTATGTTTGTATTATAATTAACAACTATGATTAATTTTTAGGTTTAATTAAAAGGATGCTATGTTAAATTTTTGTTGTTGTCAGGGGAAAAATTATGTAACGATGCATGGACGAATTACTTTTTGTTTTAACAATTACTGTTGTACTACACAATTTGCATCTAGTATCATATCAACCGCAGGAATATAATTGATAGATTTTGAAAAATTCACTCTGGTGTACGGATCGTCTCCATACACCCGAGTCGTTTTCGAAATCTAAATATCAAATGTTCGATCCGAACTGTTTAAATTGTTCTCCATATTGAAAAATTCTTGGAGACCAAATTTTACATTTTTTCGAATTTTTTTTGCTATATATTATGATATTTTCAAATTGGAGGGTTTGAAATACTTTAATTGTATTGTTATTTGAAAATATCATAATATATAGTAAAAAATACGAAAAATGTAAAATTTGGTCTCCAAGGATTTTTCAATATGGAGAAACAACTTTAATGGTTCAGATCGACCATTTCATTTTTGGATTTCAAAAAAAGACTCTGGTATACGAACACCAGAGTGTATTTTATCCATCTACTATATATATATATATTCAAATTCTCCCGCAGGGAATTAGTAATATAATTATTTCAAATCAATAAGTTCAGCTTGAAATTAATATAGTTTATGCCGGAAATATAGCACCACAATTGCCAATAAATAATAAGCATCATTTATAAACAATAAAATAAATAATAATTCAACTAAATATACATAACATATCATAAGCCCCCCTCCCGAAATGAGATCCTCTGGACGGTCGTCTATTAGACGTTTTTTGATCTGGACCGTCTGATTTAATCTCAACAATCAATGATGCCCCTTGCATAATACCAGAATAGATAGGCCCAAAAAAATTAACCGTCGAGATCAAACGAAACAACTCCGATCCAAAAACATCCAAAAACGTCCAGAGGATCCGCGCTGCCCCCCAACCCAACCCAAAACCAACAACTTAAATCGGGCCACACAGAACCCAACTCCAGTTCCTTATTCTGTGCGGAGTTGACCAAACCGAGTCGTGAGCTAGACTGAATCGATCGATAAAACACAAAAAGGGCGCATGCGACTGCAATAGAATTAAAATAGAAAAAGTTTATTATGCATCGTGATGCATAGATCATTTTATACATCATGACTGTATAGATCATTATTATTACAAATTGATAAATCTAATATAACTAATTCAATCTATATAATAAAATTGCATTGCAAATCAAAACCAAATTTTATATTTAAAAAAAGATACTTTTTTTTTTAACTTGTCATTTTTTGATACACACTCATATAAAGAATATTCCAAAAATAACAAGTATGAAAAAATTTGAAAAAAAATTATACTTGTTATTTTTGACTTGCTGTGAAATTTCAATACGATAGCAATATGTAAATTAGATGGATGAAATTATATTTATCAATTTGTAAAAACTACTACCGGTGAAAATAGTCATGATGAATAAAACACTATATGCGTCGTGTTACGTAATAAACTATCTCACTGAGATATGAAGATGAAATTCTTGATCAACCATTTGCATATATTTGCTAAATGTACTTAACAAACTATACATGTCTTCGCTAACATATTTCAACATTTGATGATTTGAACCGCGTCGGAATTAATCCATGCGGGGTTGATTAAATAATTATCTTTGGATCTTTTGCCATCTCGTAGAAAACTCGGGATTTCTTTACGTGGTTGACAGGGTATCCAAATTTTCTAGATTCCCAACTTAAAAAATCAAACTCAAACTCTATTTTCCGTTTTCTGCTTTCAAAGTATATATAAACTGTATGGATTGAATGACAACTTCGTCCACAAGAAACAGTTTCTTTTTTATTAGTTGAGAATATAAAACTGAGGCAATTTTACGCCTCGACTGAAAAATAAGCCTACATTAGCAAGTGAATCCTAGAAAATATAGTGTATATAATTCCCGCCTTATAATCCTTGTAATACATTAGAAATCTTCTGTCAATATAAATACATTGACAATTGTAGTAGGCTAGTAGCCGGCAAAAATAGTTATAAAAATACAAATATTCTTTCTCGTAAAAAAAAAAAGTTGTTCATCAAATTTAGCATAATTTAAAAATCATTTATTGTTAAGTTGGCCATAAGAATGACTTGTTAAACAATCGATTTTCAAATTGTACAAAACTTATTATAAATTGCATCTAATTTTATTTTTTTACTTAAACAATTATTTAATAGCTTGGAAATGTTGTTAAATATTTTTTTTTTTTCTGAAATAAGGCCATTTATTTATAGAGGCATAGCCCAACGGAAATCGAACTCGTTCTCTCTAGAATAACGGCAAAGCCACTGACCAACCGTGTTGAACTCCCACGTTCTATTGTTAAATATATTTATTGTAAATATAATTTAACCGGTTTAAATCGTGATTCTTTTGCACTTAATGATAGCACATCCATCAAATCCCATTTGTCATCTCCATCTTTATAAAATGTAGAAAAATATGGATATTGCCTGTACATTTTCCTTTGGAAATAAAAGAGAGCAAGCTACAATATCTGTCATGTGTGTAGAGAGTTTAGAGTTGTGTATAAATAATTAAAAAATGGCATGTGTTATGGGTTACATAATTACATCACAAAATGTCACAGTAAGTGGTAATCATACTACGGCACATATGAAGCGGCTGTATTGAGTACAAAATTAACTCGAGATGCATGTCATACATAATTATCTTGCTATATTACGTCACAATACGACACATCAAATAACATAAACATTACTTAATCATGTATGATCATGTTACAGCATGACTCTTTTTTTTTTTTCTCCAAATTTTGAACTAATTTTCAGTTTTATTCGGTCATCACTTGCTACGAAGAAATAATCCTTTTGATTAATGAAGACGAATATGACGAAATTTCTCCAATATCGATTTCAATGACTTAATTAATTTTCCAATTTTGTACACAATTTTATACTTTTTTTTATAGATAACTGCTCTTCAAATCATCATATCGAAATCTGAAGGAAAAAATTGGAAAAAAAAAAAAGAGTGTAAATCTTAGGTGATATGCTTTGAGGTATCGATTATGCCGCATAAGTTCCGACATAACTGATAACTACACAGGATGTGCTTTTTATGCTTGACATGCCTATTTCTAGAAACATCTAAATATTTCAGGTCGCATTACGTGATCTTTTTAATTGTCTAATCGTATTTCAGTTTTTATTTATTATTGTTATTTTTAAAATATCGTGTTTCCAGTTTAACACAAAAGAAACGTTTCATGGGAAATGAGGATATGGTCTCTCAAGCTAGGACACTGGTAAATAAAACAGGGGCAGAAATCCTCCATCTGAAATTCTAGACAGGAAATAAGAAGCTACATGTGCATATCCACATTTCAAATATTAATTCATTAACAAATGAAATCTTCTCCCGCTAAAGCTGATTTTTCTTGGAAAGAAAGGATACATACACCGAGTCAAATATATAAAAAGCAGATGTACAAAGAAAATCCAATCTCAAAAACTATTAACAAAAGCTAAAAGATGCATAGATCAATTATCAAATTGATAAAAGAAACAAAAGAGATAAAAGAAAGAAACATTCAATTCTTATACCAGCATATTTTATTAATCTAAAACGGTTGGACAAATTGTATACATTCAAATGAAAAATTTAAAATAAACAAATTATCCAATGCGAACACATATTCCACAGGCTTATAAAACAAGGTAAATATTCTCATATAACCCCACAAAACCAAGAAAAAAAAATATTTCATTCTCCTCACCCAAAAGCTTTAACATGGTCCAATGACATCTTTTCTCTATGAGGGTAGCTTCATTTATACACAGAACGAAATGGTCCAAAGACATTTTTTAATTTCTTCTTTTTAGCACTAATATCAAAGATAATTTTTTGGGTTTAGTGGTGTTTCTCGCTTAACTAATTATTTAAAAGTTGCACGGATAGAAAAGAGATTTTCCAAGAGATCAAACACAGTTGACCCAACAACATATATAAGCTGAGGAAGACAAACGTGTCTACCAATTTGACCCTCATTTCTCTTCAAAGCTCCATAGCTCCTCAGACAAACATTAACTCATTTGCAACTGAAAAACCCAAACATATGTAAGTCGATCTGAGCTGATTCAAGATGATGCGGGGGCGGTCACCAATGAAGATTAAACCACAAACAGAGTCGGGGAGAGCGAGCTCACTCCCTGGAATTGGTACTGGTCGCTCTGGACACATACGAAACAATTCAATTAGTAGGATGGAAGGTGATTTTAATGCTAGAAACTTGCAAACTGCAGGAAGTTCAGATGTCAGGGAGGATCAATTACAGGTAAGCCTCATTGCTTTCTTTTACCAAAATTCAGAAGTATTATCGTTTTCTTTTTTCTTTCCTCTAGAAACAAAACATTCAGAAATAATTCCAGTACTTAAAAGTCTGACATAGAAAAGTTCATTAGAAGAAACCAGTATAAATAATCCTAATAACATTATGGAGAGACCTTGATATCTGGTTTCAGACTGGTCAACGAAGATCATAAAGGTATTTCTAACCTTTTAAAGCACATATGTGCAAAAGTATTACAGCTGTAGCTATGCTGTCTAAATATAAATAAAAAAACTTAGGAACAAGCTAAAGCTATTGATGATATATAAAAGAAAAGACAATAAAAACTTTTCCGTAAAATGATGGCAGAACAATGTTACTCAAATCATAACTAAAGAAATAAACAATTGCATGACAGAATAATTCAAGGATGCTAAGACTCTTTAACAATTCGGAACAAAACTGTTTTCTCAAGTAATGATAATATATAATAAATTATAAGATATTACGATGTTGCTTTTCTTTTCTTTCTCTCTATTCATGGACTCTTTCTTATTAATTAATGAAATTTGTCGGTTGGCTTTGTGCCAGCTGGCCTTCAAAAAAAATGAAAAATTCTAGATGGTTGTACATTCTGAGTTATTCCAGAATACACCATTCTTAAATGAAACATTTTATCCATCCGTACTGGAGTAATTATTATAGTTAAATCAAACCGACTTCTCTCACTGAAGTACCATATAAAGAAGAACAAACAATAGTTGATTAAAGAAGGCTGTACATTCATGAAAAATAAATTCTACAACTGGATAGTTCCCCAATGCTACTTTTAAAAATGAAACAATTCAATTTCATCCATTTCTACTTCCGCATCTGTTACAATGGTTAAATCAAACCAACTTTTATATCAAGTACAAAATAAAAGAAAAACAAAGTTGGAAACACAGATTTGCAACTTAACAATAAGGAAGCACAAATCACAGGCAAGTTAGTTGGCCTAATGCACGTGGCAGCACCATACCACTAAGGATGTATGCCAAAAGGCAAAGCATTCCCTCTCCACTTGTGTTCTTTTACTGCTTTACATCTACTATCTGAGTTCTAATATTTTTGCTTTCGAATGACAGATAACATCTAAAAGGAGCCATGCACTAACAAGGAGCAGTTCGACTAGGCATGACACAACAAAAAATAGCGATCTGAACAAAAAGAAGCCAGAAGCACACTATATGAAGACGACAAGGTGCTTCAATGCAAAGAGTCAGGTAAAATTCTACGAAATCATAGCATTTAATTCCAATTTATTGAGACAGGGATTGCAAACTTTGATTTATTTATTGATATATTAGGAAACATGCTGGTCAAACCTGGCATCTCATACAAAGTTGGATAATTTTATTATTTGTTTGTTTTCTATTAACGGAATACAAATTATCAGTGTCAATTATCTAGGCATCGCACATTGTCAGGTCCTAGTACCAGCATGTCCTCTTATGCACAGACACCCTTTAATAATACCATCTAATTTTAATTTTGCTATTATTCTGTTACTAGCTCACTAGATCTAACATACAGATAATTTGTACAGCGACCAATCGATCTGGATGATTCAAAAGTAAAGAAGAAAATGGATCCAGACCTGCATGGGGTAAGACGCAGATCTGAGGATATACGTGGCTTCCGCCATCATAAGCTCGCAGAACCCATCTATCCGTATTTAAAGGCAAGCAGCCGATCTTCTTCTGTTGATTCTCGAAGTACCCCAACATTGAAAAGGTTGCCTTCTCTAAATTCTTCGCGAGTACTGAGACAAAACCAGGAGGATACTGCGAAGCTAGCTAGTAAGAAGAAGACCGGTACTAAAGGAGAAACTGAGGTTAGAAAGTTTACAGCACATCATTTGACTTATGCTGAAGAAGGTGAGAGTGTTGTAAAAGAGATAATTAAAGATGAAAGTTCAAATTTGCATTCTTTAGAAACCGAGGGAACTAAAATTGAAATGGATACTTGTCAAACTAGAATTAAAGATGATATTGAAATTTCTGAAGAAACTGGGTATTTGGAATTTTCACTTAACCATGAGTTGACAAGTCGACATGACAATTCAGAGAAACTCGAGGTAATTAGTGAAAACATATCAGAAATTAAAATAGAAGAACCTTACATGGAAGATTCACTTAACCATGAGTTGACAAGTGGACATGACAATTCAGAGAAACTCGAGGTAATTAGTGAAAACATATCAGAAATTAAAATAGAAGAACCCTACATGGAAGATTCACAACCAGATTGCAATCTTGAGGATACAGCAGAAAACAGTAGTATGGAAAAACATGAGGTTACAGAGGAAATAACCAATGAAAAGAATGATGATTGCGTGAAGCATGAGGTCATAGACACGAAGTATGATGAAATAGATGATTTATGCGTTCTCTCCAGCTCGAATGATGAGACAGAAGATCTCCATGAGATATCAATTGAAGAGGAACTATCAAAAATCATGAGTACAGACAACACTCATTGCATCAAAACTCACTGTATCGAACAAGAACAGAATGTCCTTCCTATCGACATTGTGTCAATCATAGAAGAGATAGCAAATGAGCTGGAGGGAAGGGAGAAAGATTCAGCTGGAGATGAAGATGATGATATGCACCCAACATGGAGGCTCAAGAAATGGAAGGTTGACTTTGTGGTACAAAGGCTTGTCCAAAAGTTGGAGTCAACGGATAAGAATAAGGTGTCGATGCTAATTCAAGCTTATGAAAGTGTAATTCCACTAATGATGCGCCGCATGGCTACACAAAATCAGGTTTCCAGTCAATAATAATTCAGAAAGTATATGGTGTTGCATGATTTTGATAAAAATGCATGAGGGAATTGTTTGATTGACATTATTTTTGTATTGGTAATTACATATAAGTTTAATATTGTACAGTACTAAATTTGTTGTTTGATCCAGTTGGTATGGATTCTTGCTTCTAATAGACAACAGTTTCTCTTGTATTACTTTGGTTTCTTTGTTTACATAATTTAAAAAGAAGCATTGCAATCTCACACCATGTTAAAAATTGCTGAGGGTCAAACCAGACAAACTACACATTGATCAAGGTAATTCGACCTTCGATCTATACAATTATCTGTGCCTATATGTCGCTCATACGTCATTCAATACAAATAAATATTATGATCGGCTAACTATCGTCTAGATTTGTCCACTAAAAAGTTCGCTCTTGTTATGCCGCTACCAAGAATTTCTAAAAAAAAAAACATGATTCAATCCTTCTGTGCATAAGAAGAGTGAACTATGCACTGACTGAAATTTGAACAAAAAGAACATTCCCCATAAATTATTCACCTCTTAGACTTAGAGAGCCCACTTTTCACTTTCCGTGTAATATTTACAATAAGAGAAGTTTAACCGTCGGACAAAACTATATTTATTTGATAAAATGGGAAAGCTGTCGACATCTACATTAACCAAACCGACATCAACTCCCAATCTATTCCTTAAAAAGGGAAAAACAATTCTAATCGAGACAATTAAAAATTACTTGATTCACCTTGGCGACGGCTTCTCCAAGCTGTGAATTCCTTTGCCAAACTCTCGAACAGCTCTGATCACCTTGGTTAATTGTGCCAGTTCGAGAGCTGCTAATGTAGCCGCATCATCTATCGCCACATCGAATCCCATCTTCTCAGCGGTGAGTGGTGAGGCCGCAGCTTCTCCGCCATACCATTGCTTGTTCTCGTACGGAGTCCGAAGGACGGCCTCCAATCAAATCAAATGCATATGAGTAGAGATTGAGGGATCAAGATTCGTTCCAGTAATCGGACGGTGTATGTGCCGTTGGACCAAAATTTGGTCCGATGCTTGATACTTCGTGCTCTCTTCCCGGGAATTTTCGTGGTCCCGGATCAGGCAGTTTGCACCCGACTTAGTTTTGGTCACTTAATGTCCGTCCGATTAAGATCGAACAGTGTAAGTTAACAAAGGCTTGTCCAAAAGGTTTCTAGTGTCGGCTCCATGAAGCCCATTTTATGTACTGTGCTGGAGGATGGAGCCTGGGCCAATGAGATTCTCTGGATGGTCATCCATTGGACGTTTTTAAATTTGGACCGTCTGATTTAATCTCAACGATGATGCCCCGGGCATAATACCAGAATTGATAGACCCGAAAAAATTAACTGTTGAGATCAAATCGAACGGCTCCGATCCAAAAACATCCTGATCCTGGAGCTTGGAGTAGTAAATTTGGTTAGCTTCATTTCAATCAAGAAGAACAGAATAAATGGCTAATACAAAATTATTTTGACCGGGGGCTTATTTGTTTTATTGAAAACAACATAAGAGAATTCCATCAAGACGTACATTATGAATTTTCACTAATTTAATACTGTTAATAACAAATATTAAATAGTAAGGTTAAAGTATATAATGCAATGGATGGAGGGGTCCTTCAATGCTCTCGTTTTTTGGATTTAGAGTTTGAAATGATCAACCCAAACTATTTAATGTGATCTAGTATACAATCAAATTTTATATATTTTATAAAATCCAAAAAACTATTAAAATCTAGTATAAAATCAAATTTTATATATTTTTATTTTTTTCTCATTTTTTCTGATTTTTAGAAAATTCTCAAGCTAAAAAATTATGAACCGTTTAAAATAATGATTTTTAAAAAAATCTAAAAAAATTAATAAAAAATTTAGAAAAAAAATGGTTCCGTATTAAATTTTAATATGGATATCATATTGATTAGTTCGGATTGATTATTTGAGACTCAAAATTCAAGAATGAATGCATTAGACACACTCCCTCTATCAAATGCATTGGACTTTAACCTTGCTCAATATAAAAAATACGGATAAATGTGAATTGTTGATGATGTACGAATGTAAAAAATTCCTACAATTAAAAATGATCTGTATTTTAAGTCATTGGAATCACATAAAAAGTGTTGAGGGTGCGCTTGGATAATCGAAGGAAAAAAAAACAGTGTGCGAGAACTGTATAGAAAATATTAATTTTTTGTATTCTGAAAAAGTGTTAAGTTGATACCATTCAAAACAGCGCAATCGTTACTTGTTTGTAAAATTTGAAATATTTCTAATGCTAATTCACCTATCAATATTGTGCGGACTGGATACTATTTCAAAGGTTTGCCAACCAGCCGTCGGGGGAGAAAAAAAGCTAGTTTAAAGATAAACCAAAACATATTTATATTCCATTCAAATGAGATTAACAATCTATTGCTAAACTGGTACTATTTTCTTTAGGATTATTTTTTTTTTTTCTGAAGTTACTAAATTTTGTCCATAATCTATTTTTAGTCACTGAACTTCAATTTGTTCAATTTTGATCACTAAACTTTTAATATTGTCAATTTTTTATCATTCTGTGAAGATTTTGATTAATTAACCATGAAATCAGCCCTCTAATCAATACATTTGCTCGATATATAACTTGTTTATCGTACCAACTAAAGAATTCACAAGCTTGGAGCATAAAAAAATAAATTTAATGTCAATTTAATTGAAGAGTGACTAATATTGGACAACATTAAAAGTTTAGGTACCAAAATGAGACAAATCGAAATTTAGCGACTTAAAATAAATTATAGATAGAGTTCAGCTGGCTTCAAAAAATTTACCCAATTTCTTTATCCAAAACATATTCTAAAGAATGATTCAATATAAACAGCTTCGACGGAGAAATGCAAAAGAAATCAACATGGAACGCTCCGTGGCATTAAATGAAGCAGAGCCAGTATTTTGATATAACCCAATTATGAATTATGCGGTCAATTATTTGGCAACTAATTTAACGCCAAAAAAGTTTTTATCTTTTGGTTTGAAATGGGGAGCCTGTGTCTTCTAGAGTGCTTGATCAGTCGACATTACAATATGTATGTCTCAGCGTGGATTTCAACAAAAGTCGTCACAGTCACAATTTCTATGGTCAGCTGCAAGAATTCATTTATCAAGCCACGCGTCGCTTTAACCTCCAGATGGAATGTCAATGCTTTCATCTTCTTCTTTTATTAAAAAAAAAAAAAAAAAATCGGGTGTTTAGTTTTCATTTTTTTTCTCCTTATTTCTCTGAAAAGTATTATCAGAGAGAACGAAACTACTCAGCAAACTGTCAGCGCAACAGAGTTAAAAGAACTCAGTAATTCTTGATGTATAGCTAGGGGTAGTTTAGTAATTTAGGAACAGGGCTTATGTCTCATATTAGCGCTAATCAAGGCTACTGAATTCCTATATAAGTGTACAATCTCCATTCTGTAACACTCAATCTTTTCAATACATTGTCAATTACTTTTTATTGCTCAATACCTCTTTTACCAGAAACTTCATTTCTCTATAAAAAGACATCAGAAAGACTTCTTTCTAAAGATATGGGCAATATATACTGGAAACAGCTTGGTAAATGAGCTTGATATTTTCTTTGTTAAAAACTTAATAAATAAAAAGTAAGAAGATACATTTAAAAGCCCACTTATTTTAAAAAAAAAAAGTAAGAAGATAAAGGAAGGTAAAAACCAATCATTAGTCTAATTTAATATTTCGAATACTGTACCGTTCCAGTCGGTATATCAAGTAAAACTAAATGACAAAAACAGAATAATCAAGTAAAACTGAAATCGAAATAGTCGGTACTCGATATCCAATAAAATGAGGGACCGAAATATAAAAACATATCAGATTTCGCTTGCTGGTCGGTATAAATTCCAATATGGTATGTAGAATATTAGTTTGATGACGAAAAACAACACACATTGATTGGATGTCGTGGCTTCAAAATTGGTTGGAAAATTTCTTATGGATTTGAATTAATATAAATTAAAGGACTTGATCTCATTTTTTTTTTAAAAAAAAAAGAAAAAAAGAAGGGTAAAAAAAGACTTAGCTTGGTTTGTTTTGCACGCATTTTATTGAATCTGGAGGCCATATCTGAGGAATTAGTGGAAGCAAAATCAATATCTTGGAGTGCACCCAGTGCACAAGCAAAGAGAAGGTGCCTCCGTGCCTGCCATGAGTTGACTCCTTCACAATCACGCCATCCTTTGAGCAGGGTCATGATAATTTGCACTCAGACGGATCCTTTAAATTTTTTGGTGAAATATGTGATGGATCCTTTTTTATATGGATTTATTTAAAAAAAAGTTCTTCAAATTGTAAATGACTGTGATTGAAAATAATTTAAAATAAGCTAAAAAAATGCAAGAAGGGAGCTATGCGTTGTCAAAATTAAGGGGCCCAACCCCCCTAACATTTTGCAAAACCTCCCAAAAACTAAATATTCTTTTAGAACCTTTCAAAATTTTACAAAATTTTATATATGTCCCCATTAAGGATACGAAAATTACGTATTTGAATTGTTAGCCCCCTCATATCACAAACTTATGGCTCCGACCCTGAAAAAACGGTGCATCGACAGCAAAATGCCGGTCAAATTTCATCAGAATTCATATTCTCAATTTATCTTCTTACTTTGCTTAGGATAAATGTAATGAAACCTAATAAAAATTTTATTCATATTTTGCTTTAACAAAAGATATCTTTCTTTGAAGATCACCACATTTTCCAAAGATCACTGTTAATTCGTTCCAATAAATTTTTTTTGGGGCAAATTTAACAAAATTTGCGCTGTCACTGTCTACATTAGCGAATGTTCGTTCACTATAAGTTAGCAGGACTATTATTGAATTAGTACGATTCTCGTTAATCCGACTTTTCACTAAATATACTCATTATGTTAGCTAATGTTTCTTTCATTTTGCAGTTCGAAAATAACGTTTCCTTCATTCTTCTCACACTCGTTTTTTTCCCCACTTCACATTTCTTAGGCAAAATCATTTATCAACCGAGTATCTTTCATGATGTAATATAAACTGAACAAGTATCTTTCACTACACAAAAGTTATTAATTCATAAAGCAATTGAATTAATTCATAACAAGTGGTGCAAACAAAGTTACAAAAGTGGGTCGCTTTCTTTCAATTCCTTCTCTGAGCTTCCTTAACTGAATTGAGAACTTGATCACTATCATGTCATCACAGAAAAACCACACTTTCAGCATATTCCCACAAGCTTCCACATCAAATTTTCGGTCAGAAAAAAAGGTAACCATATTACTACTGATATGTGCTAGTCAAAATAAAAGACCCATGTTTAATTTTTCTCTTCTAGAGATAATTAGAAGTGTCATGATTCATCACGACATTTTACTAGTTGTTTCATTTTGTCAATTATTCACATTTGGTCTAGCACAAGAATATAGTAATATCTAAAACCGATCTTATTTAATTTCCTCCTCTTTTTGTCTGTAGACGGTCACTTTATTTTCCCTCTGTTTTATGCTTCCTTATTATTTTTCAAATAATATTTGCCTCTATAAAATTACTTCTTACTTTATCTATGCCATGTCTTATATTTAAATTCCAACTATTCTTATTCTGTTAATCACCAAATTATGTAAATTCTAATCACATTTATCAATTACTTTCTATATATTGTTATTGTTCTTGGATGAAAATAATAATAAATTGTGAATTTATAAGATTTGAAAAGCTCCACTGCTTTCAAATATATTTATTTTAACGAATTGGGATTTAACAATTTCTTCAACGAAATAAAAAACTGTATCCACGTGGTTATAGTATCCGTTGTGGTTGTACTTCATGGCACATTTACGTCCACTTATATAGTTATATATGAAGAGCCAAAACATTGTTAACTTTTGAAGTGTATATCGTGGACTCAAAATTATTTCATTAATATTAAAAAACGTAAATATAGTAGGCTTTATTTCGTCTTTATCTTTTTTAAAAAAAAACGTGCCTGTTTTGTAAATTTGTACCTATGCATCCTGTGGATGCGAATTGTGTGAGCAAGTTGGTGCTACGTTACAATTAGGCAATCTCAGATTGCGCGAAAGTTGTAGTTTATCTTTTTTTGAAGGCAAAAATGTTGTAGTTTATCATCCAAGGAAAGGAGTGACTCCTATAATAAGCGAGCATATATCAAAGATTGCAATTGAAAACCTTAATTCGCTCTCTCTGTCTCATTCCTCAATGGATCTTTGGAAGCTGCTCTTCCTCTCTTCCCTCCTCTCCACTCTGGTTATTGCATCTCCTCTGTACCATGACTACCTTAAGCACCATGAAGGTGTATCGAAATTTCGGTTAATCAACCGAAGATCACTCATCGATTGCCCGGGGAACAACCCATATCTCTCTATGAATGTAAGCATGACTTCCCCATTACCAAATGAATCGTTCATCACTGTAACTGTGAATGGCATATTGCACCCAGATAAATTGCAGTGGATTGCAATGATTTCTCCTTCTAACGTCAGGTAACATATGAAAAAGAATAGTTCTATATATACTTGATGATGAGTTTTAGTGTTTCTAACCTGGATCTCATCTTTGTCATTAATAGTGTCTCAGGCTGTCCTTTGAGTTCTTTTAATTATATACAAACTGGGGATCTGGAAAGATTGCCTCTTCTCTGCCATTATCCTGTTAAGGTACGAAATCTTATACATATATTAATTACTAACTGAGATGAACATAGACACAGCTTATCAGTTATCACTTGGAGACCATCTAGATCATGTGAGCTCTCCTAGTTTGAAGGATCAAAAGCTTCATCAACTATTCAACCTTTTAACTTTTTTCTCGCTATATTTCATTACAAGAACGGAGGTCTCCAATTTTAGTTGCACTAGAGTTGGAATGTGTACCCTGGTCCACCTGGCGTGGCTATTACACAACCAGTTCCTTCTATTTTTTGTTTGGAGGGATCAATCAAAAAACGAATTAAAAGCTTACATTTAAGCCCAATATGGCCCATAAAATATTGGGATTTAATCGGGCCGACTTTGCCAAACTGCTGATATACTTATATACATTGGAGCTAGAGTGGCGGCAATTCACCTTTGTCTCCATTTCTTTCCCCATTTTTGCCTCGCCTTACTCCAGTACTCCTCTATTCAGCTTGAGAGAGAAATAATGGTTTTGGTTTTTACTTTTTTGAAGAAAAAAAAAATGAGCAATTTGAATATTTGAAGACCACGGGACTCTTTTGAAAATTTGAAGCCCAAATGCACATGAAGCAAATCAGACTAACTTGGTTTGTTTAATTCACTGCAATAATTTCATCTGAAATATGCGTATTCTTTTTTAGAATGTGGTTTCAGGTTTTGCTTAAAGTTAATTCCATAATTACAGGCACAATTCCTAAGCAAGGATCCCCTCTACCTGAATTGCACAAAGAAGACATGCCATAAGAAGTTAGGAAAGGACTGCTTAATACACACCTGTGCTGGCTCAGTCACCTTCCATGTCATCAACATTCGTACTGAGATCGAGTTTGTTCTCTTCGGTGGTGGATTCGATGCGCCATGTGTGCTCAAAAGAACTAGCCCAATTAGGTTTGCAAACCCTTCTGCACCACTCTATGGCCATATATCAAGTATTGATTCGTCCGGCACATCGGTATGTAGATAGATACTCTTCTGTAAATGGATTAGATAATTCAATTAGTATTAAGTAATAATGCACAGATGTCAAAATACTCCTCAACTTTGTACCATTTTGTATTTGCAAAATACATTATTTCTACCTGCCTGGTTCAGAACATGTCCATTAAAATTTTCCATTACTTAATGTACCTGTACTGGCATGTACTGCCAGTTCAATATTATTAGCAGGAGTATGGTACTGGTGCTAAACAGTTGCTATGGATAGGGTTTCCACTAATGGAGTTGTGCATTTCAAAAGTTCAATCGAAAAAGAAAGAAAACCCTACTGACAACAATGGTATATGGTACCTATAATACTGAAAATAAGAAAATGCAATTGGGGGGTTGACTTATAGTGGAAGAATTAAACTGCTTCAGACATGTTATTCTGACGAAATCAGAAGGGCTGGTACACAAAAATGATAAGAAATTGCAAATTGAGTACTGGATTCTGTGCCAAATATTAGTAATGATTTTTCATTAATTGAGTTTCCTGAGTAATTTTTGTACATAATTAATATATTTATGTCTGTGTTAGATGAGGTTGACATGGGTTAGTGGAGATAAGATGCCACAACAGGTGCAATATGGGAATGGGAAATCTTCTCCTTCTGTTGTGACGAGTTTCACAAAAGAGGATATGTGCAGTAAGTACCTTAAAGTCCTTTTATTTCAATTTAAATAAATTCATTCAAATTTTTTACTTATAACTCATTGCATAGGTTTCGCACGAATACCGAGCCCGGCGCAGGATTTTGGGTGGCATGACCCAGGATACATACATTCGGCTATAATGACCGGCCTCCGACCTTCCAGTACCTACTCATACCGCTATGGAAGGTGTGATGCTATTTGTATATGTGTTTGTAGCATTTAATTACACACTCTATTAAAATATATGTCTGGTGCAGTGATTTGGTTGGTTGGAGCAACATGATCAAATTTAAAACACCAGCAGCTGGTGGATCTGAAGAGTTGCGCTTTATTGTATATGGTGATATGGGAAAGGCTCCTCTTGACCCATCAGTAGAGCATTATATCCAGGTATTTACCTCCTATTGCAAACTTTTCAAAAAATTTTGCTATCAGCACTTTAAGATAATCTCTTGAAAAACAAGTAAATGAATAAATAAACTTAAGAAACATATGAAATAGAAAAAAATTAAGACTAAGAAAAAGGAAATTGTGTAGCTTTGGTATTTATCCTGCCTGACTAATAGACATCAAATATTAAAAATTCTTGATTTGCAGCCTGGATCAATCTCTGTGACTTCAGCAATAAACAAAGTTATCACTGCGAACAATATAGATTCAGTATTTCATATAGGTGACATTAGCTACGCCACAGGATTTCTCGCTGAATGGGACTATTTTCTAGACCTAATTGAACCATTTGCTTCTCGCATTTCATACATGACAGCAATAGGTAACCATGAAAGGTAATTTGCATTGTTACTTATTTTTTTTACCATTTCCTTTTAAAGTAATATGAAGATCTGTACTTTACATTTTTTAACTTCCTTGTGAATGTATACCCATCCATACTGTTAACTGAAGTGATTATCTGTCAAAAAATCCCGAATGTCCCTTAAATGTGTATATCGGCTACATAATTGGACTGATCTGACCTAAAGCAGATGGGGCCATGTTATACAGGGATAAAAATATAGGGATAGACATGTTATCAGGGCTGGTATATAGGATGCAGATACGTACACTATTATCAAAAGCTTCCCTTTAGAAGTGTGTGATTTTAAACCTTGACCCATAGACATTTTCTTTTCAAACATGGGTGGGTCCAGTTGCGGATGCTACGTTTAGTATTGAACCCTGCAGGTTAGACAGCTACTTATACCTTGTTTGTAAACAGTCGGATCTGGAATAAGTCTGTAGCTGAGAGGGTCATTATAATTTTTATGTCCATTCTTTGATTTATCAATTCTTATATTACTATAGAAGTTTTCAATTTGTAGAAATTTAGTGACAGAGATTTGAGTAAAAGATATTGGTAGAGATGATGATTTTGTGGATGTTGATCATAATGATACAACTTTAAGCAATACCACTTATGATATCATAATAAGAACTTATTTCTGATATAAAAAATGAAACAGTATATACTTTTGGACTTTTTTGATAATTTTTTCTGACCAGTGATTATATTGTTATTATTATTTATAATTATTATTGTTGTTGTGGATGCCCACATATTGTAATTGCGGGGATCCAGGATTTAAACAAGCCTGGGCACAAATGATTTCAGCAGTATCACATTCTAACATCAATCCAACATTTCGATTAAGTATAGGTGCAAATGAAATTGATCTATAATATTCTTTTTAGAGTTTGAAAAAGATTAACTATTCAATATTCATGCACAATTTATTAAACTTGGGCTACTTTTGCTTTTACAAGCCTAGGCAAATGTGATAATTATTGATTTTATATATAATCAGTATATAAAAGTATAATGAATAAAGTAAACGTTCCAAATTAAGGCTAGGCATGGGCCTAGGGTTGCCCAGCCTAGCTCCGCCACTGAATAACTGTACTGGCATTGAAATGGGTCCTGATTTAGGTTGGATAAATAAATTAACATCATACCCTGCCCCTTGCAGTGTTGGTTCTGGGTTGAATATTATTAGGGCAAAGAAATATTTAATTCTGTAACTGTTGCCATAATGTAACCAGATATAATTTTGTGACAATTTCCTACCCATGTTGACCGAGTTTAGATTGGATTCAGTTTGTATTTGGACCAGGAATTAGATAAATGTAGCACTTCTATATGGTGATAGAAGGCCTCTACAACATCAGTTGTTCATTTAAAACCGACTAAAATTTCAGACAAAATTTATTGACCCATGAACCCTAGCTAACTGAGGAGCGAAAGGCAGCTGAAAAAAAAATTCACATGAAGGTGAATGTATTACTGTAGGCGTAGGCTTGTAGCTAGGAAAATTTATTGTTTTCTATATTTAATTTTTCATTTTTTACATAAGACCTTGTGATTTTTGTCACATGGACCATACTGTATTCCTAAAAAATTAAGTTGCACATGATGCGGCTTCCAGTTTTTACAATAGCCTATACACAGAAACAGAATTTTAAGATATATTACATACTTTTATTATTAATATTATACAGGGATTATGCTGAGTCCGGATCAGTATATCAAACACCTGACTCAGGTGGTGAGTGTGGGGTACCCTATGAGGCGTATTTTCAAATGCCCATAGCTAGAAAAGACCAACCGTGGTACTCCATTGAAGAAGGACCTGTACACTTCACCGTAATTTCAACTGAGCATTCATGGTCTCCAAATTCCACCCAGGTAACTTTTTTTTTTCTTATTCTGACTTATTTTAATCTTTTTGTCTTCATATAATTTTGATAAATTTCAGTTTGGTGCTTTCTGAACAGTATAAATGGATAGAAGCAGATTTACAGTCAGTAAACCGAACAAGGACACCTTGGTTAATTTTTGCTGGGTAACTTGAATTTTTCTTGATTTGTTGTTGATTTTTAACATTGATTTTGAACTCTATTTGTGTCTGCATTTAACTAGTTGGTGTAATTAAATTGAAGTTCATTTATGTTACTTTTTGCAGGCATAGGCCTATGTATTCATCTGTACAAAGTTTTCTTCCAAGTGTTGATTTCAAATTTCGTGTCTCGATAGAACCTCTCTTACTAAAATATAAGGTATTTGATTGCTTACATTTTTTTTTTTAAATTTCTTGGAATATTCATTTATTTGTAATAAAAGCATCATAAATAATTAATAATCAGTTATTATAAAATTTTTGTATGCATTTGGTGAAAGTTAAAACTTACCTTATTGATGTACTGTGAAGAAAAAGAGCTCCTTGTTATTGCACTAAATACAGTTCACATTCAGAAATTTGCTCATTCTCATTAAAACCATAGTAAGGTGACCATAACTAATTTAATTTCTTTTTAAATTAATACATAGGTCGATTTGGTGTTATTTGGTCATGTGCATAACTATGAAAGAACATGTGCTATATACCAAGATCAATGCAAAAGTGTGCCGAGAAAGGGCAAAGGTGGAATTGACACTTACTATAACAGTAATTATACAGCACCTGTTCATGTCATAGTAGGAATGGCAGGATTTTCCTTGGATAATTTTCCAACCAATGTGAGTCTTCTCTATGATGTGTTGTTCTTCTTTTGGTCACTTTACATTTATTGTTTGGGCAAATGAGAGAACTATGAATTGATAAATTAATAAATATTATATTTAATCAGGTAAAGAGCTGGAGTTTGGCAAGATATGCTGAATTTGGTTTTGCGCGTGTGAGTACAACGAGAAATTATCTACAATTTGAGGTTAGTATTGATATTTGAATTGGCTCCTATCATGGTCTATTGTGACACCAGACCAGTACAATATGAATATAAGATCTAATATTGAAGTAGATTAGAATTGACTCCCTACCAGCTTAGTAGAATTCTGGTACATGTATCCATACCAGAATACTAAAATAAAACCCTGAGATCTGACCTGTATAAGAAACTTAACTATATCTTTGGTCTTGAATTTTTTTAACTAGTGTCTTATTGAACATTTGTTTCCTGTTTTATTCAATTTTCAGTTCGTGAATTCAACCACAATGGAAGCTCGCGATAAATTTCGAATCACAAAATAACTTTCAAGAATCAACATAGAGTGCAATTGCTGTACTAAATGCTATAAGAGAGCAACTAACATCTTTCATCTTTGTTAAATGTAATTTTCCCTATAGCAAATGTAATTTTTTTTTATAGCTTTCTCTTCTGATAAAATGTAGCCTCTGACGAGCTGTTTCCATGGATATCTAACGTAGACTTCCTGTATAGAGGACCTGTATGTAGATCTACAGTTCTTAATATAAGTAGTTTTATCTGACCCACTGCTTGATGTGCTTCTCAGCCATAGGATTTGAGCCTAATTTCCCTCTGGCACATTAAGATTGAGGGAAAAAAAAAAAAATTCTATGTCTCTCTGTAAGACATTCATCTTGAAGCGGTTGATTTGTTGTTTTGTTGTGTACCTCATGAAAAGTCGCATGGATTGTACATTAGAGGTTTCTGCGAACAGATAACTTTTGTTATCTTCGCTTTTATAGCCTATAAAACAGGGTGCTATCAGAATGATGAGATACTTCTACGATACAGATTGCAACAACCAAATAAGGAAGTATATCAAGAGAAGACAACAACCAGCAGAGAATAATCTCCAACGTTGTTGTTCTTGAATTAAATTAGACAGAAAGGGCCAGCTGGATAAAATTCCCTCAATTGCTTATTGGATCTGAATGGGCCGGTCGAGGATTTTATTGGACTTGATATTTTGGATCCGTTAGGTATTAGAAACTTGGGTACGGTCTAAAGACCAAGTAAATTGTCAGTTTGCCACCATCTTCGGGCACTGGCGCATCTGAGATTCTGAGTATAGTGACAATGCGTGTGTGCGTGAGCGCATGGAGTGTGTATTGATGCGGAAATCCTCTATGGAGGGACAGAAGGTCCTACCGCGTGCGGTTGTGTGAGAATAAGGGCTTGAATCTCAAAAGAAAAAAGAATAAAAAAAAAGGGAAAGGGCAAAACAATAAAAACTGACAAAAGGTGGTTTTTTGACAAACAAATTGATCAACCAGTAATCACGTCACAGATGAATGCATCTTTAAAAAAGAAGCACAATTACACTAATGATCCGTTTTGTGAACCATTCCTTAGTTCGAGAGGAAGGAATTGAAAAGTTGTTTTATTTGAAAGTTCATTAGTACAAGAACACCACGCACGAAGAAAATGGGAAAAAAAACTAAATGGAAAAATAATTGAAGTATTCCCTTCTCTTCTGAATTTTAGTTGCTTCTTTCACAAATTGCTTCTTTTTCTTTCATATCGGCGGAACCTGATAACCTGAAAAATAGCAGAAAATTAGCAAATTACACTTTTTAGCGTGCAAAATAGCAGATTGTTAACGGCAAATATTACGTAGTTGCAAATTAATTAGTTGATCTCTTACTTCCACATTTGCTTCCTTTGGCAAGAGGCCGACCACACGAATTCGCAACGTACACGACCTTCTCCATGCAGATCAACTTCTCAATCTCCTTGGTAATGTGACCACAAATACACTTCATGTCACAATTCAGCACTACCCCACAACAATCTTTCGAAGGAGCGATCTTTGGGTTTGGAGGATATGTTACGTAGGGCATGCATTTCGTGGCAAGGTTCATCATGTCGTTCGAGCAATCTCCATCGGCAGTTGTCAGACTAGCCATGGAACTCACACCTAGGATTATTACAAGACTCAAGAGGCCAAAAGAAATTAGTGCTTTTGCCATGCCTCCTGTTTTCTATTTGCTATTTTTTGGTATTTGTTGCGACTTGTGAGGGCTAGGGCTAAATGTGAATTTATAGAGAGGGATAGAATTGTTCGTCCATTTATTTAATTATTTCTCACAACTGGAGAAAGTTTCGGTATATAATTATAGTTTTTCTTGTGATTAAAAAAAAAATAGATTTGGAGGGTTATTTTAAAATCCAAATGCATGCACCTTTCTGTTTTAAAAAAAATAATAATAAAAAAAGTATGGACCTTGCAAACCAGATTTATTCCAGTGTCAGTGATAATCATAGCTTACGCGCTCCGAGTCTACCTGGCTAACCACGATTCAATTATTTTGAACATATATATTACATAGCTTTGATATAGTTATATAGTAGATTTTTCTGCTAATATTTCTAAAGCTGGAAAAGCGTAGAGACACAGCGCCAACCCAGTTGTTATGAGCATCAGCATAAATCCCTCTAAAACAATTAAGGAGTATTTGCGATAAATGAAATAGAGAGTTCCAACTCCCAATAATTTTGTGGTCAGTGGAGAAAAGCCATCTTTCTATTTTTTTTCATGATAAACATATTACTTCCATTTTCTCGTCGTTATCATAATGGGGTGGGCCCAGCCTGGCGGGCGCAGAAATCCAATGGAAGAGGGATGAGAATCCCGATTCTTAAAGTGTTGGATATGAAATATTTAATATGAATTCAATAAGATAGATTTTCTTTAAGATCACAAATTCAGTACGTAATTAATTAATACAATTAGTATTGATCATAATTTGTGTATTGAGATGAGAACGTACAGAGACTTGGCAAAGATTTAAATAACGGATGGTGCTTTAAGATCACAAATTCAGTAAGTAATTAATACAATTAGTATTGATCATAATTTATGTATTGAGATGAGAACGTACAGACTGTGGCAAAGATTTAAATAACTGATGGTGGGTTTATATTGGATAACTTCAAGTCATAGCGGATAGCGATCATTTAGCGGCCGATATGGAATCATAACGGGATGTACAAATGTACATGTTTATTACATCAGATACATTTTTTAATTAAAAAATTAAATATCTTATTACATTATATATTTATATACATATTTTAATAGTTTAATATATGCAGTTCGTATATGAAGACATCATATGTAATTCATATATGCGGATATTATATGCTAAAAATATATTCGTAATACTAATTATATATTAGTAGATAGCAAATCCCGTAGCAATATTTCGCTAAAATACCACTAAATGCATTTTATATGTTATTAAATTTTATTATTTTAGACACCATATAAGAAATAAAACATTAAAAATAGATATTTTTTGGTATTGTGGTATGCTAATAAATACCGCTATAGTGGTATTTTTAATTTAACAATTAGCAGTCTACCAAGTCACACCGCTATAACGGTGCTATTGTGTTCATTTGCGGTCGCTACTCAAATCCAATGTGGAAACGGAATTTTAGAATTAAAATTAGGGTTGTCAACAAAACACATTGGCCGCAGAATACTTAAAAACGGATTACCAATATATTGATATCACTGGTACTAAACTGGAAAATTCAACATATATGAATTTTCTGGAGACTGGAAAATAGGATCATTTATGAAGAACTTACGCAATAACATATAGTGGAAATATTTAGTGCAATGGTATCTGAATTCAATTTTCAGTCAATAGATTTGACTTTACTTTCCAAGGATGGTCGAATTTAATTAATTACTATCCAACATAGTTGAAAGAGACAAAGACATTCAACTAGTCCTTATCATTTCCACCCACCCGGATGGCGGATTGTAACTACAAACTTTATATATCTCAATAGATGTCATAGTTTTTAACGGGCTCGTGTTGAGATAAAGTCCTTTTTTTTAATAACAATTGAAAACATGTACGTATAATTTGCGAGGAAGGAAATGCAAATATTAGAAAGAGCAAAAATGTTTGCTAGTTTTGTTCAAACAAAATGTACGAAATATATGTAAAAAGGCAACAAACAGAAACAATCATTGTCAAATAAGACCGTAATACATGTCGACAACCAATATATCATATATGTCTAATTTTCACTTGGTAGCCTCTACCGAGAATATTGGAAAAAAACAACTAATATTTTTATTTTTAAATATTTTAATATCTCTAGCTACTTTAAATAATTTTGGATTTTAGAATTCTTTCTTAATGCTTTGTATTTTCGAAAAGTTTTGGAAAATTATATTATCTCTAGTCCTAAAAGAATAAATAGGCAAGTGTTTTAAACAAGTCTTCATTTTGGTTCTGATAAATGTCTATTTCTCTTCAAACAAATATTTATATCCCTTCAACCAAGTGTTCATTTCGATTGAAATTATTGAGCTGATTAAAGTGATTCAAATAACGAATTTAAAAGTTGAACACAATAAAAATGTATTTAATTTAGTTCAATTGTTTCTTTGATTTGAATAAGTGTTCCATTCACTCTATAAAAATTCACATAACAGGTTTTATGTTCAAATTAATTGTTGTCAACAATCAACATTTATTAATGATTGCAGGTCCTTCCAAAACTCGAAAAATCGAATTCATACTGTGCAGAATAAATTTCAATAGTCCTATTGATAGAATTCATATCTTAATTAGCAAATGACCAAATATTCCTTGAAGTAATGAAGCCCATTAATATAAATTTATTAGCATTTTTTTTTTTCAATGAAAGTCCATCACTAAATGCTCCTATGTGTACTACGTATGTTGTAAGTGCCAACTTTTTTCTATTAAATACATCTTTAGTAAAATTTAAAAATTTCTATATAGTTGACACTGACATAAATAAAATTATTGCTCATTGGCGACGAGGCCGGCTGATGGAGCAGAGCACGCCACGATTTAAAGAATTAAAGTGCTGGATGTTATTTTTAATCGGTTGCATGAACTTGCCATTAATTTCTATAGAATGTCTTGGGAGATATCATCCCCATTAATCCGTTGTCGTTATTATGCCCTTTTTTATTTTTATTTATTATTATTATTATTATTTTTTGGGGCGGGGGGGGGGGGGGGGGGGGTGGTGCTCACTGTGGTGTGGAGCCCACATCCAGAGTGATTGGAGAAAATTAAAGGCCAAAACACGGAACAATGTATCCGTTATATTCTTTCCTAAAATAATAATACGATAGATATACGATCAAAATTAATTTGCTAGTAGACCTTTAACAATCGGGGCTGATAACCATCATCCCCGAGATCCACCATCCCCATCATCCCCGAGGATAACGCGGTTTATACGTTTCGCCGCGTCTTTCCGTTTCCTCCGCATCTTTCCCTTTTCGCCGCGTCTTTCCGTTTCCTCCGCATCTTTGTCTTTTCGTATATCGCTGACGTCATACCGAACATACGTCTGCGAATTGTCTCTTGAGTACGCGTATTTGCGATATCAGATCACAGCCGTGCGATAAGATCATATGTCTCATATCATATCAGTATGAGATCACAGCCGTGCGACGTAATTGTTCCGACTACTAACATCAAACCTAACTATGTTCTGCATGCATTTCGAGATGAGACTAAATTTCTAATTAGAACAATTAGAAATTTTAACAGAACAAACGTGTATATGAATTAGAACAATTACCAGTTTAGTTAGAACAAAAGTCTATATCAATTAGAATAATAAGAACAATTACCTATATCAATTGGAACAAACGTGTATATCAATTAGAACAAAAGTCTATATCAATTGCAACAATTAGTCAACTATGTTCTGCATGCATTTGGAGATGACACTAAATACGCGTATATGAATTAGAATAATAAGAACAATTACCTATATCAGTTGGAACAAACGTGTATATCAATTAGAACAAAAGTCTATATCAATTGGAACAATTAGTTAACTATGTTCTGCATCAGTTGGAACAAACGTGTATATCAATTAGAACAAAAGTCTATATCAATTGGAACAATTAGTTAACTATGTTCTGCATGTGTTTGTTCTAAATACGCGTACTTGTTCTAATTATAACAGAACAAACGTGTATGTCAATTAAATCAATTGCCAGATTAATTAGAACAAACATATATATCAATTAGAATAATTAGAACAATTACCTATGTCAATTAGAACAAAGGTGTATATTAATTAGAACAATTATCATATTAATTGGAAAAAACATATATATATATATCAATTAGAATAATTAGAACAATTACCTATTTCAATTAGAACAACAATGTATATCAATTAGAACAAACGTGCATAAAATTGTGTCCGCAAAATTCTGTAGGGTTTTAGTTTTAATTTTTTTTGCAAAAAAATCAAGATGTAAGCTTATCAGAGGGAACAATCTTGTGCACCGATATGAAGATCATGCTAAATTGTAGAAATTGTTCTAATTGTGACAGAAAATATTGAAGATATTGTTCAAATTAGTCTGATTTAGCTAAGTTATATTTCTAACAATCTACTTGACATCATAACGTACATAAACCTATAAATGGCTTGTCAGTACCAAGAACTTGAATTACATTGAACAAAACATCACAATTATAATAACAAATTTACAAGAAGAACTGCAAATTGTAAAAATGTATCATAAAAGTTTCAAATCATGAAGTCTTGAAACGCAAACTTGGAACAATGTTGTAGGGATCATGCAATAGGTTGTGCATGAGAACATATCTGTCAACTTTCATATCAAGCTGTGAAATAAAAATAAATTTCATTGTTAGTGATAAGATATAAATAACAGACCTAATAACAAAACTTTAACAAAAGTATAATATTGTTATTAAAGGTCTGCAAAGTACATTATTGAGAATACTTTACCGTTACAATTCAAATAAATGAATATGTTTTTTTCCGAATTGTGTTTTTACTAAAACTGTGGTAATCTGTTTAATAAACAGGTTTGAACATATAGTCAACATGGAAAGAATTACTATTGGTCTACACAGTAAAGACATGTACAGTTAGAATTCATACAATTGCTAGACAGAACACTAATACTTAAAGGGAAGAATTATATATAAACCTTATGAAGTAGATCATTTGAATCAAAACGTCGTCCAAGAGCTATGTGAACAAGGTATCTCAGCGCAAACAGCCCACTGTCCTGCGAATACTTGTGCCTTGGAATATTTTTCACAAACTCAATCTTGTATTTTAAAAACCTTGGATTGCCGTCAAATCTCCAGGACAAGAACTTCTTAAGAATTTCTCCATCCTTTCTTACAGCTTCCATCATACAATCGTCTAACTCTATCTCAGGCATTGATGTATAGACAAGAATTTTTCCTTCCATTCGTAGCTCAACGATGTATAGCCACCAGTGCTCTTCATCATGAGTTGACAAGCACGCAATGAATTTGCAACCAAGGAAGTAACTGGTGAACAGCCCTAGTACTTCGTTGTTTAAATTCAAGAGATCACCATCAATCAACTTGTTCTGTAGATCAGAAAAAGATATGTTAAAATCAAAATACATAACTTTCAAGTGATGCTAACAAAATATATTGCACTGGAAAAAGTATCAGAAACCCCAAATAAACACAATGAGCTGTACACATTACTTATATTTGTCTTTTTATAACATACAAATATTATAATACTGAATAGTAAAATAAGAATGTTTAAAAAAAATAGATAATACTTACAAGAGCTCTTGGTGTAAGTGCGAGCCACAAGTCTTTTGTCGGGACTTCTCGGAAGATTTTCTGCATGAGAACTGACATGATCTGCACAACAAGCATTATGTAATAATATTAAACAGTGTTTCATCAAGCTTAAAAAAAAAATTATCTATCAGAAATGTGGTTTAATACCTACAACAAGAACAACCAAATTTAACTATAACAAACATAAAAGTATATTAAAGTTAAATAAAAGTAAACTACAACTATTAAAACATATCCAATCAATATACAGAACACATATTATGTAAGAGAACAATTATATAGAATATTAACAGTTTATATATATTACGTCTAGACTGTAAATTTGAAATATTAACTTATATTCAATAATTACACAGAGAACACATATTAGGTTCAATTGTATGGAATATTTATTTTTTTCATATAGAACTTTTACAGGTTATACTAGAACTATTAAGATATCATGTATATGTAATTGACATTTACTGTGAGAAGTATAATAAAAGAAGAATAATTATACTTACATTGACACAAACATCACCTCCTGATAGAAAGTCATCAACTTCAGTTGAATTGACTTTATAATTGTTGTTGTCGAACATGATGATTTCTTCACCCTTTGCTGAAATCTTTATCAGCTTTTCAATGAGGGCATTTGTGTTTATCATCAGACTCTCAGAAGGATGTAACTGAGAAGAAAAACGAAAATCGCTCCAAAAATCTGATTGTCTGCCCTTTTTCTTCCCCACTACTGGAATTGGACTGAACGGGTCACGATACGGGCTGCCAAGCTTCTTTGGTTCTTTAATTGGCCGTCCTGTCCTACTTTTTTTGATAGATTCTTCAGCATCCATTCTGAGCATAAAATGTGACCTTTTGCATCTGGATTGTAAGGATCAATTTTTTCCAAAAATTGTCCAAAAGGAATTCTTGAAGTTCCTAATACATGCCCTACTACAACAGGTGTTCCTGGAGTACCTAGGTAATCACAATATAACTCAGATTCAATTATATCACATACATCACAACAAGTATTGATAAATCCTTCACTTAATGATTCACTACTTTCACTATCTAGTGGACTGTCTAAATCTAAAGTAAATGTGGGTTGATTGTGAAAGACATCATGGTCGAGGTGAACCCCTGCAAAAAAAGACAGCTGTACTTTGATGCAACAATTTTTTATGCATATATGAGCACCAATAATAAAAGATAAAAATTTGTTCATACATTGTTGTATTTTTAATAGTCAATGATTTTTTTTGATAGTGTAGAAAGTTTTATTGTAAAAGTACAACAAAAAAAAAATATGAGAAAAAACAAAATGTTAGTACCAGGAGCAGAACTGATGACAACTGGTGAAACAGGAACAGGAGTAGCAGCAAAAGCGAAACCTGTTATTGAAATTCATAAAAAGTGAAAAGAAAAGTTATAAATAAAGTTATTACAAAATATATTGAAATTTTGATTAGAAACAAGTACTAAGTACAAACAATACCTTTTTGTTTTTTTGCAGCTGAAGCATCTCTAACAGCACTTGAAACAGCAAATGGACCACTGCAAATTTCCTTACTCCTCTCTGAACAATGTTTATCAGATTAATTGGAGAAAACATATATATCAATAAGAATAATTAAAACAATTACCTATATCAATTAGAACAATCAAAATTTGTTCATACATTGTTATATTTTTAATAGTCAATGATTTTTTTTGATAGTGTAAAAAGTTTTATTGTAAAAGTACAAGAAAAAAAAAATCAGAAAAGACAAAATGTCAGTACCAGGAGCAGAACTCATAACAACAGGTGAAATAGGAACAGGAGTAGCAGCAAAAGCGAAACCTGTTATTGAAATTCATAAAAAGTGAAAAGAAAACTTATAAATAAAGTTATTACAAAAATATATTGAAATTTTGATTAGAAACAAGTACTAAGTACAAACAATACCTTTTTGTCTATTTGGAGCTGAAGCATCTCTAACAGCACTTGAAACAGCAAGTGCACCGCTGGAAATTTCCTTACTCCTCTCTGAACAATGTTTATCAGATTAATTGGAGAAAACATATATATCAATTAGAATAATTAGAACAATTACCTATATCAATTAGACCAAACGTGTATATTGAAATTCATTAAAAATGAAGAAGAAAACTTATAAATAAAGTTATTACAAAATATATTGAAATTTTGATTAGAAACAAGAACTACAAACAATACCTTTTTGTTTATTTCCAGCTGAAGCATCTCTAACAGCACTTGAAACAACAAGTGGACCGCTAGAAAGGCGACCTTTAGATGTAGTTTAAGTGAAATTAATTAAATAATTATAAATAAGTTGTAAAAAGTACTACCAAAGTATTACAAACAACATAAATACAAATGAAATATCAACCTTTGTCCCCATTCATATCAGTAGAAGATTTATCCTTTTTACCTATAATAATAAAAATAGTATTTAAATTTTATTTTATGTATCGAAATATTAATATACTAGCAGTTGTGTTTAAAATCAATATGAAAAGATAAACAAACCTTTCTGAGACTTTGTTTTTGCTTTTGTTGCTTGAGTAGTCCTCGTTATAGCTACCAACTGTGCAATTGGAATCTCCTCCCAATCCTCAATGTCACTCAGGTCCACAAAATCATCCAAATTAACTTTATCTTTTTCAGGGACACTCATCTCCTGTTGTTTCTTATTCTTATTATTATCTCCATCAAAATAAGCATAATGATAATAATTCCAAGAACAAATGTGAATTTGAAATACCTTATTTTTTGTATTAACTTGCAACACCTCAACATCATCATCTTTATGAGCAACAACATTTGACTGCAATACAGATTTCTCCAAAATACCTATGATAAAAACGTCATTATATATGACAATTTTTTTTCCAGTTGCCATAGCACAAAATGGTATTTAGTAAATAAAAAGCTATCTAGTTTCTGCAACAATATGATAATTGTTTTATACCTTGAGGAACTTGTTTTTGTGCAATCATAGTATCTGCAATAGAACAAAATAGTAAGTAGTAATTAAAAAATAAAAATTTTTAATAAAGCATATGATAACTGTTGTATTGAATGAATTAGTTATTCTATTTAATTGGGTAATTGTTCTACTTGTCACATATTTACCATTACAGCAGGTCCATTAATTTTTAAAATTATTAAAATAATTAAGTTCTCACCTCCACCTAATTGTTCCATATCTTGAAGCACTTGTTTCTGTGCAACCATTGCATCTGCAGCAGATTTTGCATGTGTTTCTCCAACTGCAATAGCACAAAATGAGATTTAATAATTAATAAGTCATCTAATTTTTTAGAACATATGATAACTGTTTTATACCTTCAGGAACTTGTTTCTGTGCAACCATTGTATCTCCACTACATGTGTCAAGTGTTTCTCCAGCTGTAATAGCACAAAATGGTTTTTAGTAATTAAAAACTGATGTAAATTTTAAAGGATATGAAAACTGTTCTATACCTTGTGGAACTTGTTTCTGTACGACCATTGCATCTGCACTAGATTTGTCAATTGTTTCTCCAGCTGCAATAAGACAAAATGGTATTTAGTAATTACAAACTCACCTAGTTTTTTAAAATATATGTTAACTGTTCTATTGAATGAATTAATTATTCTATTTAATTAGGTAAATGTTCTACTTCTGACATCTTAACCATTAGAGCGCGCTTTTTAATTTCTAAAATTAGTAAAGTAATTAATTTCTCACCTCCAGCCAAATTTTCTATTCCTTGAAGCACTTGTTTCTGTGCAACTATTGTATGTGCACTTGATGTCTCCAGTTTTTCTCCAGCTGCAATATCCCAAAATAAAATGGTAATTCTAATTAAAAACTTATCTAATTTTTTAAAGCATATGATAACTGTTCTACTAAATAAATTAATTATTCTATTTATTTGGGTAAATGTTCTACTTTCCACATATTTACATGAATGAACTTTTTTAATTTTTAAACTTAGTAAAATAACTAATTTCTCACCTCCAGGTAATTGTTTTTCTGGAACTTTTGCCTGTGCAATAGATGTCTCAAGTATTGCTCCTCCTGTAACACCATACAAAAATAATTATTAATTGATAAGTAGTATTATTGTTCTAGTCAATAAAATAAATGTTTTATTAAACTCAGTAATTGATGTAATTATTTTGTTATTTTTTTATATTTTACCTGGAGATACTTGTTCCTGTGCACTAGATGTTCCAATATATTGCGATTTTTCTGGAAAAACATAATAATTTTCAAACAATGTCACAGATTAGAAACCAATAATCTAACAATACATACTAAAAAAAAAATTTGAAAGAACAGTTGAATGAAAAGAAAAAGTAATAACTTTGATTGATTTTTTCAACACGAATATTATGATCTCTCAATAGAACAATTGGAGCGACAAAATTTGTAGCAATGTAGTCACTGTTCTTCTGACAGGTATCGTCATTGTTGTTACACACATCGGTATTTTTTAATTTTTTTCTACCTAAACGAAGGTTTTTCCGATGAGGAGTTCTAACTGGAATTATTGCATTGTTACCAACAGCTGACTTCTTTTCTTTGCACACCAATCTTTCTAGTATAACGGAGACTGGAAGTGGTTGTGGAGATGGAGTCTTGTTTCCTTTGGAGTTCAATCGTTCTAGATTAATTGAAAGAGAAAATTAGTAAAGTATTACAATATAGAAACCGTAATAACTAAATCATAATCCATTAATTACCTCCTGTATATTCTTTCTCAGGAGATGCAGTATTAAAACCAGATGCCGACGGCTGCATAAAGATTAATGCACCATCATCAAGCGTGCGACGAGTTTGTGGACATTCTGGTGTTCCTGTCAACAAATAAAAATCTTCGAAGTATTATCATTCTGTTTAAAACAAAGAAATGTCAACAAATAATTCTGTTATAATTTGCTAATTAAATTTATGAATGATTATCCTCTGTACTTTTCTCAGCTAAATATTTACCTTCACTAATTTGTTCAGTAGTATTAAGTGGTTGTGGAGATGGAGTCTTGTTTCCTTTGGAGTTCAATCGTTCTATATTAATTGAAAAAGAAAAGTAGTAAAGTATTACAATATAGAAACCATAATAAATAAATCATAATCCATTCATTACCTCCTGTATATTGTTTCTCAGGAGATGCAGTATTAAAACCAGATGCTGACGGCTGCGTAAAAATTAACGCATCATCATCAAGCGTGTGATGAGTTTGTGGACATTCTGGTGTTCCTGTCAACAAATAAAAATCTTTGAACTATTATCATTCTGTTTAAAACAAAGAAATGTCAACAAATAATTCTGTTATAATTTGCTAATTAAATTTATGAATTATTATCCTCTGTAGTTTTCTCAGATAAATATTTACCTTCATTAATTTGTTCAGCACTATTAAGCTTGTCATAACAGTGACCATCCTCTGGAGTTTGTATTGCTATTTCCGCCTGAATATGTGCCTCTTCAGTAATTTCTGTACCAATTGTTGCCTCCACAATTAATGTATCTGCTAATACAAATAAAAACAACCAGAAGAAGAACTATTTACAAAACAAGTTTTTTAATGCAATAGAAAAAAGTTTTTAAAATTTGATAATTAGACCAGCATAATGCAAAGTAAAAATACAATAAAAAGTGATAACCTTGTTCTGTACCAGAAGAAGCACTCTCTAAGGAAGAAATAATCTTGTCAATATCTTCTGAAAAAATAATTCAATTTTCATAAAACAAGTTGAGGTAGCAAAATTACAACATTTATACACAGATATGTACATACAATGATATAAATAATAACTTAGATTTATCAAGCAAACCTTGAACATTCTCATTGATAAAGTGGGTTGGAACATCACTTGGGGCCATTTCTGCTGACATGTGCACAAAAAATTAAACTAAAAATACAACTAATGAAATATTGTGAAATAGTTGTTTGTTTAGGTTAAGTGCTCTAGTTCATACATTAATTGTTATATTTTATTTGATAAATGTTCTACTTGGGTAGCTGAAGCATTGCAAGTGCAGAAATAAGTAAAGTTAATTTTTTACCTGTAGTAACTATTTGGTTTTCAATCATTTCATGTGGACTACAGGTCTCAAATATTGGTCCTGCTGTAATAACACATAAATAATTGTTCCAGTCAATAGAATAAATGTAGTAGTACTTGATGTAGTAGTTGTATCAGAAATAGAAATACCTTGTGGAGTAGTACTTGATGTAGTAGTTGTATCAGCTGAATTTTGTGAGTTGGAAATTGCATTGCGAGACACTTTCTTGACAGCAACTCTCTTCCTCTTGTTACTTGATGAACTTTGTTGTTCTTCTTCGTTTTCATAACCTTTTCAATGAAATATAAGAAAGTTAATATTTTTATGAACCTACTTTATAAGAAAAATTGTTTATAAAAAGAAACAAATTAACACACCATCCTGCAATTTTAGAATAGGAGTAGATTTTGGACTGGCTTGTTGAAGTCGTTTTGTTCCTCTTTTGTTCACTGGTAATTTCCTTACTCCTCTCTGAACAATGTTTGTCCCATGGAGAATGAAACCAAGGTTGAAACCACTTTCCATAATTTGATCCTCAGTTTTATGAATTGTTGGCAGAAGCAAGTCAGTGCATATTTGAGAAGTTGCAATGCTTGCAAAAATGTTGTCAACTTCTGTGGAAGTGAATTTATTGGTCATGTTCCAGCTATAGTATCTAGGAATTCCCCCTGTGTAAACAATGAACTTTTCTATATCACATCGAGTGAAAAACCACACCTGCAATAAAAATGTGTGCAAAGGTATTATGTCAAATCATAATCCTAAATTTCTATGCTTTCAAAAAAAACTGACAATTTGTTCATGAATACAACATTAATAGATTGTTGTAAATTTCTTACTATAATAGCAGCCATGCATCCTCCAATAATACTCTTTTGACCCTTTCGACCTTCAGTCAAGTGTTGAATAATGACTTCATGCACTGCTCTTGCCCAAGAATATGTGTGCAATGAATTTAAATCTTCAGCCAGTGGTAGCAAACCCATCGGTACATTTCCATTGGAATTGGGGAAAAGAAACATTGTGAAGATGTACAAGACAAGCAATGATACAAAATCATCGGTTGGGATTTCTGGATTATTCACAACTTCCTTCAATATTGTTTCCAATTCTTTATACCCAACACTGCTTCTGCCTTGAAAATATGTCTGATTTAGGTAAGAAGATGTGTTCCCCAATCTTTTCTTTCCACCTTTTTGATTATACAAATCAATGCTGTCACCATACAATTTGAGACCTGTAAAAATAAAAACAAGAAAAATGGGAGTGTTTGAGCAAGTGAGGACTGACCTGAGCAATTCGCAAATAAAATTGTATACGAATTGGAACAAATGTACATATCAATTAGAACAATAAACTGATTAATTAGAACCAATATTCATATCAATTAGAATAATTAACTCATTAATTAGAACAAACGTGTATATGAATTAGAACAATTATCAGATTAATTAGAACAAACATAGATATCAATTAGAATAATTTTTTATGTTGACAGTAATGCTTTATGTTGATAATCTGAGAAGAGTTCAATTGCATTGAACAAATTTATTAATACAAAATGAGTAATTGTTCTAATTGAAAAGTATGTTTAGGCTTTTGAAGACGTTTTTCAGTACCAGTGCAGTGTAAACCAGTAAGGAAACTGAGTGTTGATATCTTCATATGTAAAAAGAAAAAAAATAGTGTAAAAAAATACCTAAAATAAGAGAAACATCCCGAGGCTTGAATGGTACAGCTACACCCAATATATGGAATTGCTTTGTTTGGCTGTTGTACCCTTCCAAAATCTTATGGTATAATGCAACTGAAACTGTGAATCGCGGCATTATCAACAAATGCGCAAAAGGGGTCGAGTTTAAGCGTTCCAGTCTCTGTGGTGAAATGTTGCCAGCAATACTATCATAAAATTGTACAAGCAATTGTGGACGGCAGTTAAATTTAACACCTGCATTTTAAGAAAATAAAAACAAAAATGTGAACTTATGTATTTATTTCAATAGTATTATACAAAATTTCATGTAATTTTTATAACATTCAGAACAAATTTTAAAATAAAATAAATAATTCATACCTTTTGCTTTCCTGGGCTGAGATATAAGTCCTGATATTAAATAAAGAAAAATTATTGTTACATACAATTTTGAAAAGATTTTAGTATTAAGAATTGACAATAATAATTTACAATTTTGCATTTCAATTGTTATAACATTAAATGTATGAATTGCAAGTCAACATGAAATGTATAAATTGAACATAATTAATAGATCAAATGACTAGATCTAATGGATCTAGTTACTATACTTATTGTTCTAAATATTTAAGTAAATAATGTACATTACAATGAAAACGGACCAAAATACAAAATAACACTTTACATTAACAGTCAGATAGAAAATTTACTTAATAGATCCGATTTTCATATATGATTTCAACGTTACAAACATAATGAATGTCATTAGAACATTTAAAAACAACATCAATGTAAGATTTGAAATAGGTGAATAGATTCGATTACTAAAACATAATCCATCTAGTTTCAGATGCAACTGTTCTTAATCTTTAAATAAATATTGTACATTGGAATAAAAAAGAAGAAAATCGATTCATTGAGATATATGTTACAAGGAATTGTACAATAAGTTCAATTATTCATAAAATTGTGAAAATAAACCTAAAATTCCAGCTCAAGGTCTCCAAAACTCATCAGATTAGAATCGTTACTAGCTGATATTGAAATTTAAACCTAAAATTAGGTAAAAGAACTCAAACCTGCGTGTTCTTGAGAGTTTTGTAGAATTCTTGTAGTATTTATGCCCCTCGTTACTGCCCGAACAGAAGCATCTGCTTGATCTTCGTTCCTGATCCGAGCTTTCCTTGGATTTTTTCTCGGAGGTGGGGGAGATTGAGATTCTCTCGCCATTGTTACAATCCGATTGCTGAGAGAATGAGAGATGAGAGAGATTCGATAAGACCTAAGTTAATTTGGGGACACAAAGTATCTAGCGCGAAGTAAAAAGTGAGAGAGCTTGCATAAGCGCGAAATGAAATGATTCGAAGCTCCCTTGAGCGCTAAATAATTAATACAACTTGGGGCATGGAATTGAAAATTCAGAATAATAAGTAGCAAATATAGGGATCTTAATTAGTGTAGAAATTAGAACATTTGGATAAAGTAATTAGAACATTTCGCTTTATAATTAGTATTTGTGTGCATTTAGATATGTTAATAAGTACTTCAAATCAACCTTTGGATAAACTAATTAGAACATTTCCCATTTTTTATAATTAATTCTAATAACTGTTCTAATTGATGTACAAATTATTTTAATTAATATAAATATTTTCTTTGTATAATAAAATTTGTAATGCGAATGTTCTCCTTTTAACACATGTTGTATCATATGTTCTTACTAAATTTTTTTTATGGAAAAATGTATGAATGAAATGTACACATGTACTAGTTTCTTGTTACAACGAACTATTGTACTTCAAAATCTGAAATGCATCTTTCTTCTACTTAATAACGTAATTCGAATTTTTAACATCTTTTTTGATATACGTAACTTTTTTTATTATTTTTTTTGCATATACGTAACTTTATACTAAGACCTCGGATTGAACGATATATATTTTTGATCTCTTTGTTTCGATATTTTACAATCCAACAAGCAGAAAAAAATATATAAAATATTGAAAAAAAAAATTAACCAGTTTATACTAAACTGCAATTAGAACTATTACAACCAAAGAAACAAACATGATGGTTCCACATCATTACAACTAAAAACATCTGAGGCACTAATCAAAATAAAACCTTAAAGAAAACATTAGTGTCGGTTCCACATCAAAATTAACCACTTTATACTAAACTCCAATTAGAACTATTACAACGAAACAAACAGACATCATTGTTCCACATCATTGCAACTAAAAACATCTAAGGCACTAATCAAAATAAAACCTTACATCTGCTTATGCAAAAAGAGAGCTTCTAAAATTAAAACAGGAATCATATCTTCTGAGAATATTGCTTCTCAACATTCTGGCCAGTAGGGGTTACAGCATTGGGAGAAATTGAATTCAACCTAATAATAGGTTGCTCATCTGTGGACAAACGAAAAACAATATAAATTATATTACAATCATACAATAACTAATATATCTTACAAACTATTGTTGCTAAAATACAATAATAAAACATTGTTGTTAATATACTCTTTTTGTGTACAAGGTCATGTCAATTTAATTGAAAACTAAATATTTTTTTTACATGTTTGATATATTTTTTTTCAAATGTTGCCTGAATCACTGCATAAAACATAATAATATATTGCAAGTAAATCAAAATTAAGTAAGATGAAAAATAAGAGTTACCAGAGTTCTCAATACCATCCTGAGAAACATTCCCATCACCTATTTCATTCCTCATATCTTCTTTCTCCTTAATCATACCCAATGATGTTATCTTTTCCTCCTCACTGTTGTCTAAATAGGGATTTCGATCCCCTGGTGGCACATTTACAACATTCACCTGATTCCCACTGTAATCACCTACTGTGATGTCATTGTCACCAGCTGCAGCACACTCTACTGGAAGCAGCTCAGAATCATCATTAATGTTAATATCCCTTGATGTGCTTAACTTTTTTGCTGCAACATCAATAAAATAAAAAAACGATTGCTCAAAATTGAGAAAGCACAGATACCTAGATGATTATTTTAATTACTATATCAGTACAAGTTTGATGTGAGTAAGATGAAAATTTCTAACTAAACTCCAATTAGAACTATAGGAAGTATTACAACCAAATAAACAAACAACCAATTAGAACTATTACAACTATTACAACCAAAAGACTACATTTCTTTTAATATTTAGAAATATGAACAAACCTTTCTTGCAAGGATTGTATTTGTTGTGTAGTTGCATCCGCTTCAGAGGAGGTACCAACTGAACAATTGGAACATTCTCGAAATCAGAAAGATTGATCTCTTCCTGTTCAACACTAAGACCAACATCTTGATATCCAATACCAAAAACATCATCATCATCATAATCAATGTCTACATGGTCATCATCTTCTTCATAATTACAATCATCATCATTCTCACCATCAACATCTGATTTGACCTTGTTGAAATCAACATTCAACTGCTCCACATTGGTATGTTCATGATCAGTGGTATTAACAATTTGACTTTTACCAGCAACAGAAAGGGGTGCTGGAAATGTTCCTGTTGGCTTCCTCTTACAATTCCCACCATGTGGCTTTACAGATGCAGCAATGGAAGATATGGAAGGTCGATTCAAGGAAATTGGTACTACATTAGAAGGAGGATAGGTAACAGTTGATTTCATTTTATGCTTCTTAGATAGGGGATGTTTGTTCAAGGATATTGGCATGACAGCAGATGCATCAACACAAGAAGTCTTTTTCTTAATCTTGCCTGTATGTGCCATTACAGATACATCATCTTCACAAGCACCAGCAGAGCGAGATGACTGCCCAACCCTATGTGCCAAATACTGACTCTCCCTCAATGCTTTCTTCAATCTTTTTCTTTCAGCAGTGTCATCAACAGCCACTGCTTTACCTTTACCAGAATGCTTCATAACTTGTCTATTAGTCCGGCAATTATCAGATTCTTGGATCTGAATACCTCTCTCAAAATGCCTTGAAGGTCGATACCTGGTAACATTACCAAGATGTTCCTTAGGTTGTGTAACTAGCGAATTCTTTCTGGCTGAAAGTATAGATCTGGACCAATGTTTAAGAACTGTCTTCTTTCTTGGTTTATTACTGCTAAATTTCATTGGAGTGATTCCATTTACAAGTGCTTCTTCATTAATGGTCCATACCATGTTTGGAATTCTCTTCACAGCTTCATACATAACTGAACTTTCCTCTTCTTCTTCCACCACAAACCAGATTTTTGTCATCTCAGTTTTCCCATTCAACCAATGAATTTTATAAAAATCATATTCTGGTATAATTTCTCTATCAACAACTTTAATTTCTACTCTCATCCATCGACCTTCAATCTGTTCAGTGGTACAATAATCGATTGTACAAACCTTGCCAAATTTCACTATTTCTCTCACACCGTTGGGAGTCCTCCAACCATAGGGAATTTCTAAAATACGAACCCAGTATTTACGAGACTTAGGTCTAGGATCAAGGAAATGTGTCTCATTTTGTTTCAAAATGCGACATTTAATACCAAGAAAGGGTAATTTAAAGTATTTCTTTCTAACCATATTGTCACGCCACTCAGTGCTAGGACCAATGATTTGAAATCTCTTCCAGAAGTACTCGGTGACCCGAAATTGGGAACGCCGAAAGAACTGCGCCATTTGACAAATGACATCCACTAGCTTCACGTGACGATCAGCTTGAATAACTATGGACCTTTCAAGTTCGGACATGCGCTCTGACACTTCGTTGTTTTCAAAGAGATCCTTCATCTCAGAAGTAGAGTGTAATGTATCTAGGGTTTTGGGTTTTTGCGAGCAGTGGAGTGAGAAAGAGAGAGAAGAAATCGAGCGAAATAAAAGGGAAATTGCTCAAGACACGCCCCAATTGCTCAAACAACCCATTTTTTAAAAAAAACTTACCAAAATATCCTTATTAGATAGAGCTAGACCAAGAAAAACAACATAGGAAAGACAGGGTATTTTAGTCATTTTTAAAAAAAATGGGAGTTTTTCAGCAACTGACTGACCTGAGCAATTCGCAAATAAAAGTGTATATGAATTAGAACAAATGTACATATCATTGTTCCATAAGTTATTTATTGCAAAAAAAAAATTAAAGAAATGCCCAACTATGATGACAATCTAACGAACTGAATTACACATATATTAGAATTGTGATGATTGATGGTTTCATTATCATGATTGTACTCATTTTGGTCAAATTGACACATACAATAAATTAGAACAAATAATTCTCAATTCGAATGTAATTTTTTTTTAAAGAGAAATTCATGAATGTTATAAAGTCATAAAAGAAATACAAGAAATTATTAATTATTAAATAATATCCCCAGCAATACATAATGAGTTGTAGCGTATGATTAGAATGTATTTAATAGACCACCTTTCCAGCTACTAGGATTTAATGCGGAATTTTTTTTTTTTTAACGTCAAAATTAACTTAATATCTGTGTTGACAGAGGTTGAGAATGCTTTCGTTATTTCTGATTAATGTTATATCAATTAGAACAATGTATTGATTAATTAGAACAAAAGTATACAACAATTAGAACAATTAGCTATATCAATTTCAACAAACGTGTATATCAATTAGAACAATTACCTGATTAATTAGAACAAACTTGTATATCAATTAGAATAATTAGATCAATTACCTATCTTTAATTGTATGAATTATATCTTCAGCAACTGACTGATCTGAGCAATTCGCAAATAAAAGTGTATATGAATTAGAACAAATGTACATATCATTGTTCCATAAGTTATTTATTGCAAAAAAAAAAAATTAAAGAAATGCCCAACTATGATGACAATCTAACGAACTGAATTACACATATATTAGAATTGTGATGATTGATGGTTTCATTATCATGATTGTACTCATTTTGGTCAAATTGACACATACAATAAATTAGAACAAATAATTCTCAATTCGAATGTAATTTTTTTTTAAAGAGAAATTCATGAATGTTATAAAGTCATAAAAGAAATACAAGAAATTATTAATTATTAAATAATATCCCCAGCAATACATAATGAGTTGTAGCGTATGATCAGAATGTATTTAATAGACCACCTTTCCAGCTACTAGGATTTAATGCGGAATTTTTTTTTTTTTAACGTCAAAATTAACTTAATATCTGTGTTGAGAGAGGTTGAGAATGCTTTCGTTATTTCTGATTAATGTTATATCAATTAGAACAATGTATTGATTAATTAGAACAAAAGTATACAACAATTAGAACAATTAGCTATATCAATTTCAACAAACGTGTATATCAATTAGAACAATTACCTGATTAATTAGAACAAACTTGTATATCAATTAGAATAATTAGATCAATTACCTATCTTTAATTGTATGAATTATATCTTCAGCAACTGACTGATCTGAGCAATTCGCAAATAAAAGTGTATATGAATTAGAACAAATGTACATATCATTGTTCCATAAGTTATTTATTGCAAAAAAAAAAAATTAAAGAAATGCCCAACTATGATGATAATGTAACGAACGGAATTACACATATATTAGAATTGTGATGATTGATGGTTTCATTATCATGATTGTACTCATTTTGGTCAAATTGACACATACAATAAATTAGAACAAATAATTCTCAATTCGAATGTAATTTTTTTTTAAAGAGAAATTCATGAATGTTATAAAGTCATAAAAGAAATACAAGAAATTATTAATTATTAAATAATATCCCCAGCAATACATAATGAGTTGTAGCGTATGATCAGAATGTATTTAATAGACCACCTTTCCAGCTACTAGGATTTAATGCGGAATTTTTTTTTTTTAACGTCAAAATTAACTTAATATCTGTGTTGACAGAGGTTGAGAATGCTTTCGTTATTTCTGATTAATGTTATATCAATTAGAACAATGTATTGATTAATTAGAACAAAAGTATACATCAATTAGAACAATTAGCTATATCAATTTCAACAAACGTGTATATCAATTAGAACAATTACCTTATTAATTAGAACAAACTTGTATATCAATTAGAATAATTAGATCAATTACCTATCTTTAATTGTATGGCTTGTTATTTTCTCATATACTTAATATTTATCTTTATAGTCTGAGAAGAGTTCAATTCCATTCAACAAATTTATATTAAAATTTCTACTTATTCTAATTCTTAAATTTACATAATATAAAAATAAGTTATTATATTATTTCATCACTGTGATACAATTATAGTACATTTTAAAGAGAAATTCATGAATTTTGTAAAATCATAAAACAACTAAAACAAGTTATTAATTATTACATAATATTCCCAGAATATTTTTTTCCCAATATACTTGAAAATTGTACTAGTCATTCGAACATAACAAAAAAATAAACTACAAAAGAATTTGAACCGGCCTATTCCTTATAATAGATATGCTAATAAATATCAATAAACTTATTTTAAAAAAAATAAACCGGACTTTTTGTTTATTATATCAACTATATTACTCCTAAGATTTCGAATCGGCGTCAAAAGGGAAGTATCTAAGAAAACGAGTGCAGCGACAACGCAAACAGTGCTGACTGAGTTCAAGGCAAGCATTTGTTCAAAAATTGGTTTTAACATTAAATTAGTTGTTTTTTGCTTCGATTTTATTCTTGTACTTCAAACTAGGGTTAGGGTTTTCAGTAGCTTTTTTCACTACCACTGGACTGAAAAGGAGTGAGAAGTCTAATTGTTCTGATTAGGGCATTATTTTATAAAGTATATATAAAATAATTAATGAAATTTGAGTAATCGTTCTTGGTAATAAGCTATTTGTTCTAATTGAACAAATCATTGTTGTAGTTTGTTTATTTTTGTACTGGAAACTAGGGTTAGGGTTTTCAGTAGGGTTTTCACTAGCACTGGAGTGAAAAAGCAGTGAGAAGGGTAATTATTGTTATTATGACAATATTTTATAAAGTATATATAAATTAATTAATGTAATTTGAGTAATCGTTCCTGGTAATAAGCTATTTGTTCTAATTGAACAAATCATTGTTGTAGTAAGTTTATTTTTGTAGAGAGATAAATATTTAAAGTAAAATTTCCTCAAAAAATTTGTCTTCCAAATTAATTTTAGCCAGTACAGTCTAAATAAGGGACAAGCCTAATTATTTTAGTTATGGCTATATATTCTTATGTACACAGCAATCAATTTGTACAATTTGAATTGCTGTTCTAATTGAAAAGTATGGTTAGGGTTTTGAAAACGTTTTCCAGTACCAGTACAGTGTAAAGTAGTAGGAAGACTAATTGTTCTAATTATGTCTATATATTCTTCTATACACAGGATTTAATTAATACAATTTCAGTACTTGTCATTTATTATAAGCTAATTGTTGTAATTTATTATATGGTTAGAGTTTTGAATATGTTTTTCAGTACCAGTACAATGTAAACAAGTGAGAAGGCTAATTGTTTTAATTATTTCTTTATATTCTTGTGTACATACCAACTAAGTAACACAATTTCAGTAATTGTCATTTGTTATAAGGTTCCTGTTCTAACTGATAAGAATATTTATTTCTCATAGGTATAGTTCACTGTTCTACTTAGTTAATTCACTGGAAAAAAATTTTCAGAGTAAGACTAATAATATTTTTTGTAGATCAAACAAGTTGATAGTTATGGAGCAATATCGGACACTAACTCATGATTTCGATACCTATTTCAAGTTAAAAGAGTTGAAGGATAGTTTGTTTTTTGAGGTTAATGATACTTACATCAATGTGATGTGTGGTGTGAAAGGAACTGTCCCTAAAGGCTTCAAGTTTATTGTCAACTGCATGGGTAAAAATCGTTGGCAGGCAGTTGTCAATGTTTACTGGAAACAAATGATACTTGGACCTCTGTATGGCGGAAAGATCAATATAAATGGCAAGGAAGTTGAGGTTGTTGAAATGATGGATGCACTTGATCAACCAGCAAGACTTGGGGGTGATTTCTGGGTACGTCTTGTTGGTGTCCCATATGGTTGGCGCACAAATGAAGGTGTCCTTGAAATATTCAAAGGCATAGGAAAAGTTGTGTCATTTGGAGATTTGTTTGGGCGAGACAACAGATTCCTTCGGGTTCAGGTGAATGTACGTCGCAGGAGTGACATACCTCATGAAGCTGTCTACAGAGTGAAACAAGGAAATGAAATCACTCTAGAGGAATGTGTACTCAAATTTGTAGTAGAGGAGGATCCTGATATTCAAGGAATTAGAGATTTGCCTTTACTTAAGCTCTCTGAATGGGATAAGGCCGAACTAAAGGAAGCACCTTGGAAATCTTGCAATGAGCCTGTTGTGCCATGGATTCCACAAAGAGATCTTTCTTGGAACAATCCTGCACTGAATCTGAATGCTACTGCTGCAGAAGTGGAACCAGTGCCGCCAAGAAGGAGCCAGCGCATTGCTAATCGCCGTTCTCGCTGTATGTGCATAAAAATTTTATAGCTCTTTTTTTGAAACCTCACAATTCACTGTACTTTTTTTCAATTAATAATCAATTGTTTTTTCCTTTTTTTTTTTTGCTTGCAACAGGGGACTAGCTTTGAAGTGGATAAGTTATTTGAAATTTCATCTGGTGGAGTTTTATGAGAACTTTATAGTACTTCCATCTGTTTAACTGATACTTTTTGAATTCTGTTTTATGACATGTGTTGTTTTAACCATATGTCTGTGTTCTACGTTAATTTTGGAACTCTGTAGTAGCCAGTATGTAATATTTAGTGAATGTATGGAACAAACTTTATATAAGATGTATTATATATTTTAATTGTGCTATTTAAAATTACGGAAGTAGTATACCAATATCCTATTTAATTTTTATTATATTTAACATAATAGATTCAGTGTAACAAATTCATTGCAGATATTTTTGTGGTATGTGAGTTAAATGTTCTACTGTATGAATAAGTGTACCTTTTTTATAAAATGATTGTTGACGTGAATATTAAAGTAGTCGTTACGTTTACATGCAGTGTAATTTTTTTTAAAATGTATCCTTCTGTTTTCAGATAGAGAGATGAAACTAGGGTTTAGCTGGAGTGAGAAGGATAGCGAATAAATCGATAGAAATACATAATGAGTTGTAGAGTGTATTTCATACACCATCTTTCCACCTAGCAGGATTTAATCGAGAGGTTGAAAATGCTTTCCTTTTTTCGAAACTAGAACAAAATGTTATATCAATTACAACAATTTACTGATTAATTAGAACAACACGTACATATCAATTAGAATAATTATATCATTAATTAGAACAAACGTGTATGTCAATTAGAACAATTACTTAATTAATTATTAATTATTAAATAATATGCCCGAAATTTTTGTTTTGCTAATATACTTGAAAATGCTACTAGTGGTTCCAACTTAGAAAAAGTAAACAAAAAGTAATTTTTTAATAAAAATTCAATTCAGTGTTCCTTATAATAAATACAAATAAAACAATTTTTTTTTAAAAAAAATAAACACGACTGTTCGTTTTTTATATAAACTACTATAGTGCTCCTTATAGAATGCGAACCGGCGTCAAAAGGGAAGTATTGAAGAAAAGAAAAATATCGAAGAAAACAGCAGCAACGACAAATCAGTACTCCTCACTCAGTAGAAGGTAAGCATTTCCTAATTTAAAAAATGTATTTTCAAAAAATTTTGTTTTAACATGGAGTAAGTTGTTGTTTTTGCTTCGAATAACTCTCTTGTACTTCAAACTAGCGTTAGGGTTTTGAATGTCGTTTTCAGTAGCACTGCAGTGAAAACCAGTGAGGAGTTAAATTGATGTAATTAGGATATATACATATATTAATTAATGTTATTTGAGTAGTTAGGATACATACGAATATAAATAGAACTGTCATTATTCTCTGTAAAAAATGTCATTTTTAGTACCAGTACAGTGTATACGATTGAGAAGGGTAATTGTTCTAATTATTGCTATATATTCTTATGTGGACAACAATTAATTAAGACTATTTAAATAATTGTTCTAATTGAAAGTATTGTTAGGGTTTTGATTAAGTTTTTCAGTACCTGTACATTCTAAACCACTAAGAATAGTAATTGTTCTAATTATGTCTATATATTCTTATGTACACAGCAATTAATTATTACATTTTGAATAATTTTCATTTTGTTATAAGGTACTTGTTTTAATTGAAAGTATGATTAGGGTTTTAAAATTTTTTTCAGTACCAGAACAGTGAAAGCCTTCTCAATTAATACAATCTTATTAATTGTTCTAATTGAAAGTATTGTTACTATTTTGAATAAATTTTTCAGTACTAGTACAGTTTAAACCAGTAAGAATGGAACTTGTTCTAATTGAAACTATGGTTAGGGTTTTGATTTTTTTTTCTATACCAGTACAGTCCGGTGAGATGGCTAATTGTTCTAATAATATCTATATATTATTATATGCACAGAAACTAATTAATACAATTTGAGTACTTATCGTTTGGTATAATGTGATTGCTCTAACTTATAAGAATATTTATTTCTCATTAGTATAGTTCACTTTTATACGTAGTTAATTCTTTAAGATAGGTATTTGTTCACTGTAAAAATTTCAGCAGAGTAAGACTAATAATGTGTTTTTATTGTAGATCAAAAAAGTTAATACTTATGGAGCAATATCGGACATTAACTCGTGACTTCAATTCTGCTATGAAGTCATTAGAGTTGAAGGATAGTTTGTTTTTTGAGGTTAATGAAACTTACATCAATGTTCTCTGTGGTGTCAAAAGAACTGTTCCTAGAGATATCAACTTTACTGTCAACTGTATGGGTAGAAACCGCTGGCAGGCAGTTGTGAATATTGCTTGGAAACATACCATACTTGGACCTCGGTATGGTGGAAAGATCAATATAAATGGTAAGGAAGTTGAGGTTGTTGAAATGATGGATGCACTTGATGAACCAGCAAGACTTGGGGGTGATTTCTGGGTTCGTCTTGTTGGTGTTCCATATGGTTGGCGCACAACTGTAGGTGTCCTTGAAATCTTCAAAGGTATAGCAACTGTGGTGAAATTTGGAGATTTGTTTGCTAGAGACAACAGATTTGTTCGGGTTCAGGTGAATGCACGACGCAGAAGTGACATACCAGATGAAGCTGTCTACAAAGTGAAACGAGGAAATACACTAACTCTGGAGGAATGTGCAATAAAATTTGTAGTAGAGGAGGATCCTAATATTCAAGAAATTAGAGATATGCCTTTACTGAGTTTGTCTGGATGGGATGAGGCCCAATTAGAGGAAGCACCTTGGAGGTGTGATACTGAGCCTCTTGTTCCATGGATTCCAAGATTAGATCTTTCTTGGAACAATGCTGAATTGAATTTCAATGACGGTGCTGCACCAGTGGAGCCACTGGAAGCAGTGCAGCCAAGAAGGAGCCAGCGCATAGCTAATCGTCGTTCTCATTGTATGTTCATAAAAATTTTATAGCTCTTTTTTTGAAAACTCACAATTCACTGTAATTTTTTTTTCAATTAATAATGCATTTTTTTTTTCTTGAAACAGGGGACTAACTTTCAACTGGATAACTTATTAGAAGTTTCATCTACTGGAGTTTTATGGTTTTTGAATCGTGTTATATGACAATTTAATATTATGTCTTGTTTTAACTATGTGTCTGTGTTCTATGTTAATTTTGGAACTATTTAGTGTGAAATGTTTAGTGAATGCTTGGAACAATCTTTATGTGGCATGAATTATATATTTTAATTGTGCTATTTATATTTATGGAAGTAGTATGGCAATTTATTATTTAGTTTTTATTATAATTAAAATAATATATTCTCTGTAAGAAATTTGTTGCAGATAATTTTGTGATATGTCACTTAAATGTTCTAGTTTTCAATACTAAGTGTAGCTATTTTATAAAATGATTATAAAAGTGAATATTAAAGCTATCGTTACGTTTACATGCAGTGTTAGTTTGTTACTAAGTGCTTGTTCGAATTATTGAATGCATAATTCTCAAGTAATAGTTGATTTTTTGTTTCCGTACTTATGTGTTTTTAATGTTAGTAAGTCAGTAAGTCGCACCTTTTAATTTCCAGTATCGTTCACCAGTAATATCCAATGGGAATTGCTCAGGACACGCCCCAATTGCTCAAACACCCCATTTTTTAAAAAAAACTTACCAAAATATAGGAAAAACAAGCACTTAGTAACAAAATAGCACAATTAAGAAAAAATGGGAGTGTTTGAGCAACTGACTGACCTGAGCAATTCGCAAATAAAAGTGTTTATGAATTAGAACAAATGCACATATCAATTAGAACAATTAACAGATTAATTAGAACAAATATTCATATCAATTAGAATAATTAACTCATTAATTAGAACAAAAGTGTATATGAATTAGAACAATTATCATATTAATTAGAACAAATTTTCATATCAATTAGAATAATTAACTCATTAATTAGAACAGTCTACTTCTGTCATCAAAAGTAATAACTAACAAGTCAAAAGTACAACACAAGTCATTAGACATACAACAGGACTTAAAATTAAAAGACAAGCCATCACTTCCACAACAGAAACTTCCAATATACAAAAACACAAAGTACCAACATAAACTTGCAACATTCTAATCTGACGAAGACCATGAATAAGAAGAAGAAGAAGAAGGAGAAGAAGAAGAAGTAATAATGTGACACATCTTGCTGTTCTTGTTTTTAACATCTAGCACCACCACCTCATCATCATCATCATCATCAAACTCTGCAGGTTCAACCTTCAAGTTAGACGTAGTAGCTGCATCTTTCTCACGCTCATTCTGACGTGCTGACACAACATTTCTACGATATCTTGTTGGAGAATTCTGAGGTGCAAACCTACCAAGTGAATCCCTTTTAATATGGGACGTCTGTCCATATTGACTTTTGGTATCCCTACTCTTTCTCAAAGCTGTTTTCAACATTTTTCTTTCTTTTGTTTTATCAATTGCTAATGCTTTTCCTTTACCAGAATAACTGTTACAAACTTTCTTTCTCTGTGAACTTTGAGCTTCTTTAAATTGGATACCTTTCTCAATTACTCTCCCAGTTTGATTCCTTGTAGTGACACCAGCACCACTGTGTGACAAAGGTGTCTTCCTTTTCTTTGTTATAGTTTCATTCTTATCTCCATTAAAAACATATTCATCTACTAATGCTTTTTCCTTACCAGACCATACCATTTTGGGAATGTTGTTGATAATATCAAGATCTGGAGTGTTATGTTTTCTTCCTTCCACCACAAACCAAATTAAAGCCTGCTCCTTTTCTTTCTTTGACCATTCAATATCAAAAATTATGTATTCTGGTATAATTAGTGTCTCTGGAACCTCAACCTGAACCCTTATCCAACGGTTTTCTAAATGCAAAAGGTTATAGTAGTCTATGCTACAAATCTTTCCAAAGTTAACTATTTCATGAACCCCTGTACTGGTACGCCAACCATATGGTACATCAACAAGTCGAACCCAGACCTTAGTAGTTTTAGCTCTGGGATCAAGGAATTTTGTCTCTTCGCCTTTTAAAATTGGACATCTAGTACGAAGAAGTTTGAAATGAAAGTACTTACATCTCATCATCTTTTTGCGCCACTCAATACTAGGCCCGACAATTTGGAAACGGTTCCAAAAGTGCTCTGAGACTTGAAATTCGCTTGGTTGATACTCCTGCAGCATCTCCCGAATAACATCAACCAATGTTATGGAACTATTACCGAGAACAACAATACTCCTTTCAAGTTTGGACATTTGTTTAGAAACTTCGTCGTTCTCACGGAGAACGTTCTTGTTTGAGTTACCAGATTGTGCCATTGTTGTGGAAAGTTTGCGAAAGAAAAGGATTGTTGGGGGAAAATGAAACGCTGCGGAAAGAAGGAATGAAAATGGATGAAAGCAGAAGACGAATGCTTAAGATATTCAATACACCACCTATCCACCTACCAGAATTTAATGCGCAATTTTTATTTTTTATTTTAACGTAAAAATTAACTTAATATCTGCGTTATATCAATTATAAACTAGAAGAAAATGAACTTAATATCTGCGTTATATCAAAATTGACAATGCTTTCATTTTTTCGAAACTACAACAAAATGTAATATCAATTAGAACAATTAACTGATTAATTAGAAGAAATGTACATATCAATTAGAATAACTAACTCATTAATTAGAATAAATGTGTATATCAATTAGAACAATTACCAGATTAATTAGAACAAACATATATATCAATTAGAATAGTATGAACAATTACCTATCTTTAAAAGTGTTGCTTCTTATTTTCTCATATAGTTAATATTGTTTAAATAATAACAAGCAGGAATAAAAATTAAAACTTTTATATAGATTTTGAGAACAATTACGTTAGGTTATAAAATTCTTTTTGCAAAATTCTGCAGGATGTAAGTTTTGTGTATTTTACAAATGTAAATATAAATACAAGTTACTTATTGTAACAAAAAATTATAGAAATACCCAACTATTAAGATAAAGTTGCGAGGTTAATCAGTACAAAGCTCACTATGAGAATAATGTTGCCAACTGAAACATGCATATATTGCAAAAAAATTGTGGATTTTAAAAAAAAAACATCTTTAAAATTATAGTAGATTTGTAAGAAACATTCATACATTCTAAATTTACCGAAGTACTATGGCAATGACATATTTAATTTTTATTATATTTAACAAAATTGATTCAGTGTAAGAAATTTCTTCCAGATAATTTTGTGATATGTGGCTTAAGTATTGCTATTTTGTAAAATGGTCATAGACGTGAATATTAAACATATCGTTACGTTTACTTGCAGTGTTTTTTTATTACTAAGGGCCTCTTGCAATTATTGAACGAATAATGATGAAATAATTGTTGTTCTATTTCTGAATAATAACTGTAGCTATTTTATAAAATGATTATAGACGTGAATATTAAAGTTACCGTTACGTTTACATGCTGTGTGGTTGTCTTACTAAGCGTCCCTTAGAATTATTGAACGTATAATTCTCAATTAATAGTTGATTTTTTATTTCAGTAATTACTAGCATCTTTTTACTGTCTGTAACTCGCACCTTTTGATTTCCAGTAACGTTAAACACTAACACTTATCTAATTTCACTTATCCAATTTTACAAGCGTCTGTTTACTGCACCTTTTCACTGCCTATATATATCGTATAAAGTTCAACAAGACTATTTGAAGACGTCATCTCCATTTTAATATTTCTTACAATCGTCAAATACTTCATACACGGCAAAGGGAATGGCAAATAACAACCAACCTCTTGTTCAACCACCTAATAATTGGGTTGTGGCGAATATGAACAACCCAAATGCTGTTCTCAATGACAATCGCCCTGCACGACTGAATGCTTACATGCCTAATTACAATGTTATTCCTCCTAATGTTATTCTCAGAGATTCAGCGATCATGTATTTCGTTCAAGGCGAGCCTTTTGCTGATCATGATCTTGTTCATGACATAATCACGAGACTGGCACAAGTATTTGGAGGAGCAATAAACAGGTTCCATCTCACACCTATTCATCCTTCTCGCAATAGATTCTTACTGCGTTGTGAGACTGAAGCTTTGAGGAATCAAGTATGTGAGATGGAACATTTAAATGTAAGGGATCGTGTTCTTCAATTTGTCAGATGGCATCATGGGGTTGATAGTCAAATGGAAAGATCGACGTTTTACACAAGGATTCGTGTAGCAAACGTTCCCCTTAATCTCTGGAATGAGACCACAATTAGAATACTCACATCAGGTTTAATATTTCAATTGAAAACAATTAAATTATACTTTTCAATGAAACACACACATAAAATTTTAAAGACATGTTTGATTTATAGTTCTAATTTCAAACTATAAATGTTTTAATTTTGTTTTTAATTTAGGATTTGGTACACCTGTCCGGATTGCACCACATTTTGGACCTGGACATCTAGAAGAACTCATTGTGCTTGTTCTTGGTGGACACCCTGTGAATATCCCACACGAAATTATAGTGGGCCAAGAGCCGTTCGCCACTCCGGCACAGGTGACAATTGACGGGTTTATACAGATTTCTGAATTTATGAATGGTGCATTTGGACCAGCATTAGCATGGGAAGAGCCAAATCAACAGCCTCTGGAACCAGTTTCTAGTGGATCAAATGTCTCAAATTAATAAATAATTTGATCCTACTAAAGTAAAAATATAAGTAGTACTGATATTAGTGTGTTATTGTGTTTTGTTGTTAGAATATTAATTACATAAGTTGTTCTTTGTCCTAGTTGTTGTTGTTAGATTATTTGCTATATAAGTTGTTGTTCTGTGTGCTAGTTGTGGACAGATTTCATTTTTGCTGCTATATCTATTTTGGAATAAAATAGGAATAGTTTTATGGTTGTACTTACAAATTTTATGCATGATTTACAACACTAGTAAAACACAAGAAAGAAGACAGTAAATGCTATATTTCTAAGAAAAAATTATAAACCAAACATATGTCTTCTACTTCTCTTCATTCAGATATGTTCTCCTTCTCAATTCTCTAGTAGAAAGATCCTTTTCATCCAATCTTTTTACTTGGCTTTACTATCTTCTGTATTCCGGAACGTTGAAACTGCTTTCATTTCTTCAAAATTAGAACAAATTTATATATCAATTAGAACAATTACTATATTTTTGTATGCAAAACAGATTCAGTTTACAACTGGCATAAAAAAAAAGTTATAATAATTGTTTTAATTGAAATATACATAGTTTTCAGTACCATGAACACTAAATGAAGGCTGTATAGAAGAAGGGTCTAGAATTCCTGCTGGTTCACATAAATGCTGTTGAATATCTGGAATAATAAAACAAAACATAGATTTCTTATTTGTTAATGGTCGTATTTATTATGACAAATTGTACTTGATATTACCAATTATTTATTTAGCACTGAATGACTATAAATTTTGTACTATAATTCACACCAGCAGAAGGGTCCAATGAAGAAGGCTGTGCATTGTGATGAGTTTGTACAACTGAAAATATAAGATAAAAGATAACAGTTTGAGATATTATATATTTCAATTATGATGCAGAATAATCTATAAATGAATAATAACAATAGTATTATAAACAAAAAAATAAGATTACCTGCATTATTACTGTTAGGAGCAGGCCAGTTACCTAATTGCATGAATTTTTCAAGAAAGGTTTCTACTTGGCTTTTCTTCTGTTTTTTGGGAGGTCGACCCTGCTTTCCTTTTTTTGAAACTAGAACAAAATTGTATATATCAATTAATACAGTTGCAACATTAATTACAACAAATGTATATATCAATTAGAACAATTGCCTGATTAATTAGATCAAACGAAATATATATCTATTAGAATTATAATAGACAGAATTTTTATACAAACCAACTGAACTTACAGATAGCATGGAAAAAAAAAATACAATTATTGTTCTAATTAAAGAATGCATAGTTTGCTGTACCATTCACACTACAGGAAGGCTGAATAGAACAAGGCTCTGGAACTGCTGCTGGTTCACATAAATGCTGTTCAATATCTGGAAAAATAAAACAAAAAATATATTTCTTATTCGTTTTCTTATTTATGCAAAACAATTTATAATATACATGTTATGAAGCATTATTAAGGAATGTATTTATTGGGACAAATTGTTCTTGATATTAGGAATTATTTATTTCACACTGAATGACTATAAATTTTGTAGTATGATTCACACCATCACAAGGCTGTCACTCTGAGTTTGTTTTAATCAAACCGAATTCACAGTACATGAAGGCTGTATAGAACAAAGTTCTGCAACTACTGATGGTTCAAATAAATTGTTTTTATCTAAAGTTCTGGAACTGCTGTGATGTTCTTATTAAAAAATACAAAGTTTTGTAGTAACATTCATACCATCACAAGGGTGGTTTGTAGTATGATTCACACCATCACAAGGCTGCACTGAAGAAGGCTGTCGACTCTGAGTTTGTACACCTGAAAATATAAGATAAAAAGATAAATTGTACTTGATATTAGCAATTATTTATTTAGCACTCAATGAGTATAAATTTTGTACTATAATTCACACCAGCAGAAGGCTCCAATGAAGAAGGCTGTGCATTGTAATGAGTTTGTACAACTGAAAATATAAGATAAAAGATAACAGTTTGAGAAATTATATATTTCTATTATGATGCATAATAATCTATAAATAAATAATAATAATAGTATTATAAACAAAAAATAAGTTTACCTGCATTATTACTGTTAGGAGGAGGCCAGTTAGCTAATTCGATGAATTTTTCAAGAAACCTTTCTACTTGGCTTTTCTTCTGTTTTTTGGGAGGTCTACCCTGCTTTCCTTTTTTTGAAACTAGAACAAAATTGCATATATATTAATTAATACATTTGCAACATTAATTACAACAAATGTATATATCAATTAGAACAATTCCATGATTAATTAGAACAGACAAAATATATATCTATTAGAATTATGATAGCCAAAATTTTTATAGAAACCAACTGAACTTACAGATAGCATAGAAAAAATAAATACAATTATTGTTCTAATTAAAGAATGCATAGTTTGCTGTACCATTCACACTACAGGAAGGCTGAATAGAACAAGGCTCTGGAACTGCTGCTGGTTCACATAAATGCTCTTGAATATCTGAAAAAATTAAAAAAAAATATATTTCTTATTCCTTTTCTAATGTATGCAAAACAATTTATAATATACATGTTATCAAGCGTTATTAAGGATCGTATTTATTGGGACAAAATGTTCTTGATATTAGGAATTATTTATTTCACACTGAATCAGTATAATTTTTGTAGTATGATTCACACCATCACAAGGCTGTCACTCTGAGTTTGTTTTAATCAAACCAAATTCACACTACATGAAGGCTGTATAGAACAAAGTTCTGCAACTACTGATGGTTCAAATAAATTGTTTTTATCTAAAGTTCTGGAACTGCTGTGATGTTCTTATTAAAAAATACAAAGTTTTGTAGTAACATTCATACCAGAAGAAGGCTGTACATGAGAAGACTGTGGAATTGTTTGTGCTGCAGAAGATGTATGTGCAGGAACTGAAAATTTTTGAAAAAAAAATAGTTTCATTGTTTATATCTCCTTACAAGTAGAAATAAATTATTATTTTATATATATTGATTATTGTAGGTAACACAACCAATTGTTTATTTTCTGCTGCATGCATATTTAATAATTAACAAATATAAAGTTAAAAAAAATTATGTGCTAACCTTCATTAACATTCTCATAAACAACACGATTTCTTTTGTTGTTGCAACCTTGAGCAATTTTCTCAGCATAGCTTTGGAGTCGTTTTACTGGAGGTCGTCCTCGCTTGCGTTTTTTCAATGGGTCTCTGATTGGAACCTCTTCTGGCACATCCACATTGGAAATGTTGACATTTGAAGACACAGTACCATTTGTAACATTAGAAGTGACATTCACATTGCTTATGCCAGACGCACCACTAACCTCTCCCACTGTGTTATTCACTACATCCTTCTGTCTGGATTTTGAAATAATCAACCTCAAAGTGTTGAGACCATCAACAACAGCATCTTTAGTTGATTCATCCATCATTGCAAAATCAACCAGTTCCAAAAAGACAGGTTGAAGCAATGTGTACAGATCATTATGCTTGTTCCGCCTTTCTGATACCTTTTTAGCAATCAATGTTGCATCTAAGTGATTCCTGCTAATCTTATTGCATTTAGCCCACCTATCTAGAACATATACTTCTGGAGCATATCTAACAGACTCCTCTCTATATACAAGCAGACCGTGGCGACAAATGATGCCTGCTATTTCAAACTTATGACATTGACAGTCATAAGTACTATCATCAGAGTTAAACTCTACTTTGTATTCCTTATCACCATCTTCAACAACATACAACTTTTTGCCATCCAGTAACTGTACCTCGAACTTCAACTCAATGAGGGCAAGAATTTCAGCCTGAAATTTGAAAAACATCTTTCGAGTGTACTTTTCAGCAAACTGAGATTCAATAGGAAAGCTTGAAATCTGTTTTGGTCGTCCAACAAAGCAACTGCAATCCTCATCTATTTCACTTCTTCTCAGCCTTTGTAAAGCCGACTCAAATGAGCTGACAAAACAACTGAAACAAAACAAATAAGAATAAATATATGCATGACAAGCATAATTGAAATAGGAATATTACATAGTAAAGCAATAAATTAAGACAATTATCTCAAAAAATTAAGATATAAGTATAAAATGTCAAATGACCTTAGAGATGTTTTTGAGTTAACAAACATGTCAAGAAATGAATTCATGCTTTCACTTCTTTGTGTTGTATTCATTCCTCCCCAGAAAAATGAAGTAACAAAGCAAGGTATCCAGCTAGTCCTTAGGTTATAGATACTTAACAGCCATTCATTTTCTGCAAAAAAAAAGTAACACAGAGAAAAAAAATTAATCTTTACTTGATAGGAAAAATCTGTTCAAAATGAACCAACAAGGTAGTAATAAATTGTACATACGTTGCAATGAATATCTAGTGAGGATATCAGTCCAGCATTGCTCAAATTCAGGTATTGTTTTAGACTCGTACACAGCACTTTTGATTAAGGTTCTACATTCAGCTGAATAGTTACAGAGCTTGTAAGGTAGTTTTTTCATAATGTGCCATATGCACAATCTGTGAGCAGTTTCTGGGAAAACTTCAGCAATTGCATTCCTCATTGCAAGGCATTGATCTGTCAGAATCGATTTAGGTGGTTGCCCATCCATACAGTCTAACCATGTCTCCATAATCCATTTATAGCTCTCAGTGTCCTCAGATGTCACGATTGCACAACCAAAAATAGTTGATTGGCCATGATGGTTTTGACCAACTATAAGAGAAACAGGTAGATCATACCTACAAAAAAAAAGTAGTTGATTCAACATGATGGTCTTTATATTTAGTGAAACATTTATTTTTTATATCCAGTAGTATTTCCGAGGAAACTAGAACTATTAACTTACATAAATTCATTAGAGAGCACACATATTAGTTCAGACAAAAATTCTATACAATATTATCTAGTAAACTAGAATTATTAACAGAAACTAGAACTTCTGCACTGATTAAACTAGAACAAACATGTATATCAATTAGAACAAATGTGTTATCAATTAGAACAATTATCAGATTAATTGGAAAAAACATATTACAAAAATTAGGTTATTACCTACAAAAAATAGCTATACTATTCTAAATCTCTGACCTATTAATTGGTATACTTGTTTAATGTTATTTCATTTTTTCTAATATAAATTCCACATGTAATTCACGACTGTAGCTAAAGTTAAACAATGAAAAAAATTATGAACAGTAAAATAGATTGAAAGTTAGAATAATTATTACTTGTTAACTATGTAGGTTGTATCGAAGGAGACAACATCACCAAAATATCTGTAAGAAGCTCGACAGATGGAGTCAGCCCAAAATACTCTCTCGAGTCGATTATCTTCATCAAACTTCACATGATAAAAGAAGTTTGGATCGATTGACTGATTATGCCGAAAGTACTTCATTAGAGCTGCAGCATCACCATTTCGGAACTGAACTCTTCTCAGGCTATCTAGAAAATTTCTTGCATCTCTTTCAGTGAATCCACAATAATCTGGTCCTCCACACATTTGCATAACAGCATTTATATTTCCATTTACTGGCACACCAGCATTGTGATTTGCCTCCAATTGCTTTTTCACATGCTCTTTCAATTCTCTGAATCCAGTAAGTTTGTGTACATATTGTGGACAAACCTCATGTGTGTGATCTAATTTTACACTGCTCACAACCCATGCATCTTTCAACCTATCAAACAGTACACTCATACTAAATTTACAACCCTCTTTTACAATCAACCGGTTTCTGTCATTCACCGGCCTCTCAGTACAGTTCTGTGGTTTATCATATTTGTAACACCTGAATAAAGCTCTAGGTTTCCTTTTTTTAGACGAACCACTCATACCGCCTCCATTCTTTACAATTGCAAACCCATTTTGATACCCATAGTTCAAAATAAACCTATGTGCGTCATCTACTGAACAAAAGGTCATGCCTTTTTTTGGAGGAAGGACATTAGAGTGAATAGTTGACTGTCCAGCACGAAAGAAATGAGTTGTTGTTAAGGAGACACTAATATCATCTACTGAATTTCCCAAAATAGAACCTTCTGAACCAGCTGGAACTAGTGCATGTCTTAACTCTCCACTCAAATCAACATCACCATAATCTTCCTCTTCAACATATTGGATATTATTTTCATCTGTTTCCACAAATAATAAAGACCACATCAAAAAAACTTGCTTAGTTTAGTGATCTGGAAAACATAACAGCTGTCACAGTGAACCCAAAACAGCAAGTTTGGGTGTAAAACCTATCCAAAAGTTGCAAATTCGAGAGGATGTTCTAGTACCATTTTGCATTGTTCATGAATTTAACTTATAATTGCCTTCTTATCTGTTACAAACAAATCAACTAATATCTGTCTTCACTTTTCAAGGTTATAGATGAACCTACATTGCCGGTGACACGGTTTGAGTATGGAAACATGTTTCACACAGTTACTGACTGGTATTATGGTGATGTTAGTTATAGGGTTACAGGCTTGCCTGGCCAAACCGCACCTTGTTTTTCTTGATGCGCATTGTAAGGTTAATTGCTATTTCTATTTTCTGTGATTAATTAGCTTGAACCAATAGTTTCAATTGATGATTTTCTTGTGCATTACTGTTCAATACACAAAACCTTCTCACCTGACTGCTGATATGTACTGATATTCAAAGATTGATTCAAATCAACATCTGTTACAGGAAAAATATATATATCAGAAAAAATCAAATAATACTAAGCAAATATATCAAATAACTATAAAACTCATAAATCAACACAATATATAATTTTTCTAATTGATAACCTAATGTTTTTAATAATTTTAGCAGTACTGAACACAATATGTATAATTCATCCACTTTTACTATACTTATCACCTGAAATGTCAACCACATATACATACTATAATAATAGTTCTAATTAACTGTGTAATCGTACTATATATAAAGAAGAAAAGTTCAGTGAATTTAAATATCATGTGCTTCGCATATTATTGAAAATAATATATAACGATATGCGGAAACTATTACTTACCATCGGAATGACAAATATCAATATTATTCAGATCTGATTCCGATAAAATATTCAACTCAAGAAGTTGCATACATCCAAAATCTATAAGCGCACAAGAAAGAAAGCAATTAAAAACATGATATTAATCAGAACACTGTGCATGCAAAAGAAATTTCAAATATATGAAAAAAGAAATTGAAGTAATACCTGACTGCTGGTCTATACTAAGATTGTAAGATTGATTCAAATCAATATCTGTTACAAAAGCAAAAATTTTATCAAAAAAACATCAAATAACACGTAATGTAATATTTAATCAAATGAAATCATTATTGAATTGTTATACGCACCTACTCTATCCATTCCGATAAACTGAGATCGCCTGAGATCAGAGAAAAGGTAATTCGCGAAATTGGCGATCTGAGCAGAAATTGGCCATCGGAAAGCTAATTGACGATCTGAGGAGAAATTGGCGATCGCACGAGGAAATGACGATCGGAGAAGGAAATGGCGATCTGAGGAGAAATTGGCGATCGCACGAGGAAATGACGATCGGAGAAGGAAATGCCGATCGAAGGAGGAAATGGCTATCGAAGGAGGAAATGACGATCGGGAAAGGATCTCTGATCACAAAAGGAATTTAAAGGAGCCAACGCGCGCCAAAACACGTGAGAAGATGTGAAGCACGTGGACGAATCACGAATCTAGAAGGATGCCGTGAATCTAGAAGGGATGACGGGGATGATATGAATCTTAGAGATGATGGAAAGCATTTCCGTTTAACAATGGAGGAGAAAGAGGTGCTATATTAGAAAACACATCCTGTAAATCCAGATTCTACTCCGTTACAAGGGAAAGCACATGCAAAAGAGAACATGAAGTAAAGCTATGAAAACACAGTTATTTATAAGTTCTCCACTGCCCACAATTACTTTCTACACCAAATTGATAGCTTTAGGAATCTGATAACCTGAGACAATAAAAAAGAAAAAAAAAAAAATCAGAATTCACTTTGTTTAAAGAGGTTAAAACTATCTGTGTACGTAGATATACATAACTAGATTAAGGAAAAGAAAAAAAAAAAAACAAAAAAAATAGTTTTCTCAGTGACAGATATTCTTACTTCCACATTTGCTTCCTTTGGCGAGGGGGCGGCCACACTTAGCTGCAACATATACAACCTTCTCCATGGAAATAACCTTCTCTACCTCCTTTGTCACATGGCCGCATACACACTTGATGTTACTCTTTTGCACAACATCACAACACTCCTTTGATGGATCGATTTTCGGGTTTGCCGGGTATTTCACGTACTGCCTGCACTTTGTGCTAAGCTTTGACATGTCGTTCGAGCACTCCTCGCTTGTCACCGGATGGACCGTGAGAGTGAGCAACAAGGCAAGAGTTAATGACAAGGCGAAGCAATAAGCAAGTGATCTAGCCATGTGTCTGATTTCTCACTTTCTGAATTCTACGGTAGTCTTTTTCTCTCTGGTGTGAGTAGATTGTGGGAATGAGTTGTAGTACTTATATAGAAAGAAGGGAATAGGGGTTGGGACTGAGGGGTAATAAATTTTCCATAAATAGAAGCACTAAAGAATTTTGGCCTGTCTCACCATGTGGCATATGGTCTAATTTGAAAATTGGAGCAATAAGTAAAATCAGAATTGACTGGAAGTGTAAAAATAAGCCAAAGTCGGATCCACAACCACTGTTTTGAAAATCAGACTGGCCAGTTGAACCAGTTAGACCGGAAACCGGATCTTTATCTGTTCTGGTTCAATCAAATTTTGACCGATTCAACTGCGGTTAGGCCGTCGAACCGGTCCTTGTCCACAACTAGATTTAAAAAATATATATATTTTTACAAAAAATATAAGAAATTGTCTTTGAAATTTACGTCAAGACAAGAACATAAACAAGTTACTCGTCAATACTATACGAGTCTACAATCCAAGCATACAATTTTTTTTTAAAAAAAAATCGTTGAAATAAGTTGTTTTATTTAATGTCAAGATGACTTAATTAATGTGATCTGACTGCATTAAGTTTGTATATATATTGAAACATGTAGTGATAATACAGAAGTTTCCAATGAATCATACCATTGAATCAGCCAATCCCCACAGCTATTAACGTTTCACGTTAAAAACGAGACCTCAAGTGCCTGTGATCAACAGTTCAGGACAGTACTAAATTCGAGTGTGTTGTTATTTCAGATCGATTTTTTTTTTTTTGGTGTTTCGGCCTACAATATGCAACAAGGTTGTACGCAGAATCGGGTCGATACAAATCATCATCAACCGAGTTTTTAAAACATGCTGCGTTCGAACTTGGTCTTTTCGCATGAAGTTACTGAGTCATGAAGTTCTTGTTTTCAGAAGAAACTCCTTATCTCCCATTTAGATGACAAAGGGGATTTCATCGAGAAGTGCAAAATGCACCCTAGGGTTTTTATTTTTTCCGAAATCTTGAGAACACCCTAGGATTTTTATAAGACGATTTAAAACCTTCAATTTTCGTACCTTTGTCATATCATTATATATATATATATATATATATATATATATAAATATAAAATAAATCTATGTTTATGTATTGAAGTACAATAGTTACATATAAACTCTATCGTTGTCATTATGCACACATGTTAGAATTACAATTCGTTTAGACGTTATTTTGTATCAACATCAAGATAATGTATTGATTTTCAGGTTCGTAAATATATCAAAGCATAGTTGAATTATCATAATTTTTTTTGAGCGTGTAGAGTAACTGATATTTACATCATATATTATGGTTTTGTTTTTCTCTTTTAATTAAGAATTTGTGTTTTGTTCAGAATTTGAAAAGCCAAGATACGAGATTTAAAGTATATGCTGTGTTGAATGAGTTTAGAGCTTGTCACACTATTATTTAGGACATGAAACAGAGTTAGTTTTGTCACACTATTTTCCAATTCATACATACAAAACAGAATGAATTATGAAAAATGACAATTATATAAGATGATAATAATAATAAAAAAAATATTGTTAGAAGATATGTCTATACAATTGAAATCTACTTTAAGATATTGGAGGAAAACAAAAAAATAAGGTATTTTTTTCTATTTAATTTTGTAAAGGTAAACATAAAATTATTCATATTTGTATGGTTATATGTCTTCAGACTTAGTACAATGTAAATATTACGTACTTTAGAAGACAAGTTTTCTGTGATTGCATCACTAAAATTTTATTATGTTAATAATTATGGTCCAATTTGAAATGTATAGTGGTATGGTACATACATAGAACTATACTTTGTATTAGTTTGATTTTTGCATATGCAATGTGATTCCTTTTTATTTGATAATGGGTTTTAAATATAAGTTTTTCTAGTTTTTTGGTGGTTATATATTTTATTTAATAGTTTCGTATTGTAAAGGAGCAACCCAATATGAACTTTGTTTTTTTCCCAGCTTACCAATATTTAGTTCTAACAGCAAACCAAGGACATTAGTTAACGCATAAATCCTGTAAATGTTGTAACTAATGATGTGATTTTCCAGAATATCAGAGGAACGTCAATATCGCATATCTAACATGTCATGATGAATGATTCAATTTTCTCAAAACAGTTGAAGCAGCATTAGTATCACATAGTGCCGAGGGCTCATTTGCCTTCACTTGAGGTCATTACGCTGTTTCAAAAACATAAGCAGCGAAGCATTTCTGCAATCTTTTCAAGATGATTAATCTTGTGTCTTATCAAAGTCTTGTTCAAATAAGAAAACAAAACTTTTGAATGAAAATAAAATTAAAGCTTTTGTATAAAAGTATCTCAGGAGAAAATTAGGATTTTTTTATGGAAATAAGTATAGAATGAGAAATTTTCAACAATCGTAAGGATAATAATGTTTATTTCTTATGCCATGTGCTTATGAGGGAAAAAAAATGGATCCTTTTTTTTTTCTTCAACAATTAAACAAACCTGACTATTATACTGCACAGCTTCTTGCTGTCGTTTATTTTGTAATTTTTTAACTTCTATGATTAATATAAAAAGGCAAGGGCTAGACCCTTGTTTTTCTTCAAAAAAAAAAAAAAAAAAAAAAAAAAAAAAAAACTGACTAGTATAATGAGCAGAGGTACTAATGTCTGAAGATAAAGTTTTCATTGTTGGGTCATTAATGATTTTAAAAACCTGCTTTTAAGTCTTTTCCTTGATAAGAAAAACTAGGCCCAAACTAAGTCCAAATTTTTTTTTGTTATTCATCTAACCCTGGAACTGGAAGTGAACTTTGCGAACTAAACAGATTCAGAAACCAACAAAACAAAAAGAAAAGAAACCAACAAAAATAGAAAAAAAAAAAAACAATAAATATGAAGATTGCTGAAGTTCCTTCCAGATTCGGGAGGAAGGGCCATGACGCCATCAAGATAAGCATGGACAAATAAGCTGTATAGCCCTTAACATTTCATAAATCGATAAATTGGTTCTTGACAAATCAGAACGAAACTTACGCAATGTGTTCGATCCCCAAAATAAAAACTTACCAACCAAAAACTCAACTTAGTGATATTACGTATTAATGTATGCAACTTCTGAATATTCAACTATTGATTAAGTTTATATAATTTGACATTTATCTATCTAATTTAATTTGTGTAGTAGTTGGTAATTTTTAACCATTAACTTCTAACTTCAAATTTAAAAAAAAAAAACGCTGCTTTCTGATTCAATCACAATTGTTTTAAATATAATAATAATTCTACATGTATTTACATACCAATGCAGGATAAGTCAGCCAATTAACATGGTTGTATCTTAGGCCATACCACCCTGTGTCACAGAATCTTTAGATAAGCAAAAAAATTTATTAAGGTCCCCCGGCAGTGCGCCAACACGTTCCCAGCTGTTGGTATTTCCACGTCGTCACGCATTGACACGTGTCAACACGTGGTAAATTCCTCCCTAAATCTGGTCTACCGTCTGATGCATTATCAGCATTGATGCAAGTATGTAATACTTTGACCGCTATAAATCCTGGTGCACAAGGCTCATACTTGATACGTTTCTTCCTCTTATCAACTCTTTAATTTCCTTCGTTATTACATTACAACCTCCGTAACGCAGCTAGGTTCCTTTCTTCTCCCCCGAAAAAGAAATCAACGAACAGAAAGAGACAAGAGAATGAGACCAATGAGACCAACAACACCTCCATGGGAGGTGTTGCTTCTAATATCTCATTTCCTCCAGCCAAAAACCTTAGCGAGAGCTTCATGCGTGTGCAAATCCTGGCGTGAAGTTTTCTCCTCAGACCATCTATGGCGACCCATTTGTCTCGCCTCTTACCCTTGTTCTTCTCACCTTCTCGTTTCAGGCCTCTCTCCATACCACCTCTTCTATCTTTTCTTCTCGGCATCTAAACGTCGGTACAACCACCCATCTCCTCTTTACCTCTCTCTCAACCAACTATTCTTCGCTGTTGAAGTATTCAATGGCGAAGAGACCCTCGTCTCTGTTCTGAAACCCGGTGAAGAAGCCGTTTCGAAAGACGACTGTATGTTCCGGTTTGGAATTGATCTGACGGCCGACAATGTGGCTCTAATAGGTGGAACCGGGGAATTGACGGTTGGATGGATGGTAGTGATGAAAGGAGTTGATGGAGCATTTGCCATGATGGAGAGAGAAGGGAAAGGGAGAACGGTTGGTGGTGATCAAACCAAAATCTGGTTTAATGAGAAATTGCCGGTGCCGGGTTGCTGCAAGGGGTTGATGCATGACGGCACCGGTATCGAGGCAGAGATGGTGGTGGAGGTTGGTGAAGGAGACAATGGGATGAAAATGCTGGAGAGGGTTGGTCTGGGTTTGATGAGTGGATGTAGGTATGTGGCATTGGAGGATGGACTGAGATATTTGCAATATTTTCTGTTAGACAACGAGAAAATGGGAACTGGTACTCGGTAGCATATTGAATGGACCTTTGACTGCCACGCAGCTGATCATATTTCTTCTATCACAATGGCAGTGGTGTCTCCATTATTTATTTATTTTTTTTTGTAATACTATGATGAAGCGAAATCTTGTCTTATTTTTCTTAAGAGCTTGTAATTAGTTGCCTTCCTGTTAATGATGCTTTTGTAATTCAGTTCCTTGTGTTTGGTTAATTAAGTTGAGGACTTGAGGTTATCAGATATCGATTTAAATTTTTTTATATTTATTATTAGTTTTTTTATTTTATTTTAAAATATAAAAAAATGAACAACCAATTAATTAAGGAAGAGAAGAATATTATATGTCGGGGCAGGAATCGAAAGAAACCTACAGATGAAGATATTCGATTTAATGATTTGTTGATTATCTAAGGAAACAGTAACACGGTTGGTTGTCAATTTGTCATTACATTCTATCTTGATTCTTAACGAGTTATGAAATCCAAATCTTATTAATCTCCAGCCCCTTACATTACTCTCCCATACATTACTCTATTTTTATCGTTTTTATAAGTTTTCCATATTTTCTTTGATAAATCCTTGCAATTATTTATTCCTTATTTATGGAACATGCTTAATTTCTCAAAATAATTTTTTACAAGTAAAAGTAAATAAATCATTTTCTCTCAATGACTAGGAATTTAGAACTTCCTTTTGATGGAATTTAAAATTTTATTGATTATTTTGAAGAGTGATTTTATTTTTTTTTAAAAAAAATGAACTAATTCAGCAGAAGGGAGTGAAGGTTTTGTTTGTATGGAAATGTAGACTAAAAATTTATAGAAAATATGTACAAATCGTCATAATTCTTCAATGTTAATAGTAATAATTATTATTTAGAACTATATTCTTCAATGGTAATATTTAAACTTTTAGTTGGCTAATGATATATGAATTGATCTAGAAATAATTTTAAAATTTATGACCATGAATTACTGTCGGGGAGCGCTTTCTTTATTCTTTTAACGATTTTCGAAGATTCAAAATATTATTTACATTTATTAAGTTCGATTCTAGTATTTCAAAAATTTACATAATTCGATTTTGCTATGTATAGTAGAAAATATATTTATAATTTTATTTAATGTTAATACTTACTTTATTGTTTATTATTATTATTGATGGATCCCTACATTTTTATTTTATTTTAATTTATTCTGACGTATGCATCACAAATTGTTAAACGGTAAGGTCTTCCATGAAGGTTTTTATGGCTGAACCAGGGTTTTGTTTAAGTTCCGGTCCGCCGAAAGGATCGATAGTGGGTCCTGGGTCCCACCCTGTACTCGTAGTGGAGTTTGAAGAACATTTTGACAGATCACGGACCACAGTTCCCTTTACTGCAAAACTCGAAAATAAATAAAAAAAAACTCACTCATCAGGTAAGCACATATTGTGCGGTTACGCTCCAGGTGCAGCGACTGTTTCTCTTCACTGACACTGAACAGGCACCGCCGAATTGCCAAATTCCCATTTTACCCCCTCATTGTTCCCCGCCTTACTCTTCCAGAGTTCCAGTACTCCGATGCCAGTACTGCGCGCCTCTTTTTCGCTTCTCCTCCTCAGGTGCTTTTCTATTTTAGTATTTTTTCCCTTATGTTCCTCTTCGTTTCTCTCTGGTTATGTGCCCCTTTTACGCTTATACCCTTGTAAAAGATCGTAGTTTCGGTTAAGTCCTCCAAAGCTGCTGAATATATGTTGACAGTGTACCAAAAGTGTTTCTTCTTTGTAGTGACAAAACTTGTGTTGTTTCACTATGATTTCAGTAATTATCGGCTACTACATTGGAACTCAAGAGGTGGTGCCTCAGTTGTAATTAGGAAGATTGACAAGATGAAGCCACAGCCTCGTTCTTCCTACTCATCTAGGTCGGGTTCCAGAGTCGCTGTTGCGAAGCAAGCTCAGAACTCAAATGAGGCTTTTGTTGAATCTGTTCTCAAGGTTCGTTGCGACCAATGTTTGATAATTAATTGATTTTATTTTAGATAATCTAATGTTATATTCTCTTTTATGTATGTAGGAGGATACAACTTCAATCTCAGAAGAGATTGAGCAAGTCAGGAGTGACCCTGAAAAGCTTCAATCGATGACCGTCAGAGAACTGAGGGAAATTACCAGGTGCTGGTCTGAATTGATTTGATTGTATTTTATTTTGTTAATACATTTAATTTGATTATCATATTGTATGTATCTCATTAATTTTGTAATCTTTGGTAACAAAAGGAGAGTTGGAATATCGACTAAGGGTACTAAAAAGGAGCTGGTTTCGGCACTGCTGAGCTCTGCAAATGGAGCCAATAATGGTACTGTTCTGATATGTTTTGAAAAATATGACGAGTAAAGCTAACATGATCTTAATCTTGCTAAAGTATTATTGAGCTTAATCCCAAAATACATCAGGTTGGCATTAAATGACGAATCCAAACTGTAACATCTGCAGATGTCAATTATTAGAATTTTTCCTTGATTCAGTTTAAAGTCAAGCGGTCAAAGTACAAAGACAAATGAACACATTGATTAGCTTATGAATTTTCATTTCTGAGTGCTTGACTTTATACTAATTGAACTTGGGATTAGCAATGAACGGGATGAAAAGTAATGAAAAGCTTTTCTTTTGAACTGCACAGGAAAAGATTCATCTTCATCAGCTATACAAAATATACCATCAAAAAGGAAAGAAAGTTTAACTGCAATTGAAGAAACAGTAGAAGATGCCACGATGATTACCAAGTCAACTATCAAGCAAAAGAAAAGTAGAAACAAAGAGAAACTGGTTCAATCTACTGCCATCAAAGCCAATTCTGTAACTGAAAATACCCAGCTAGAGTTATCTACTGACTTACAAGAGCCCATCGGTATCTTTTTTGCAATTTATTAAGGCTTTTGACTTTCTGCAAATTGCACCTTGCATTTTCTAGCATATGGATTTGTTAATATGCAAATTACAGCATGTGCGTCTATTTGTTTCCGACAAACACCCAAAAACCACCGAGGCCTATTTTTAGTTATTAGCCAAAGCTTGTCAAATACATTCTTACGGTCATTCCAGTTTATTATTGGAATGGTCAATTAGGTTCCCAGATAATTTTGTTGGTACGATATTCTGCATTCTATAATCTATATATTATAAAAGGTACCAGCATTACTGCAAAAACATGTGCAGCATGGTAGTAAGTGTTAACTGTGTTGCCTTTGCATGTATATTTCAAGGAATCCCACTTTTAACTGTATTGTTCTGTTTTCATTTTCCCGACAGAATGAAATTGATACATGGGTCAGAATGGAACAAAATTTACAAGCCTGATCTAATTATCTTGTTGTAAAGAAAAATTGGAATCATGGTTAAGCCATGTTGTTTTATAGTTATACAATGAGTTTACGGATTTACGGATATGGTAATAACACATTGCAATTCCATGTAAGCTGAGTATCACATGAAAACTTTGCAAACCAATTAAGCTGAGTACCATGTAATAACTTCAGCAGTAATTTATTCAACCTTTTCACTTAGTCTTGCTTTAAGTCTGCTGTTGTTCAAATAATAAAAACGGAATGATGTTGGTTGTCACTGGAAAATGTTATAAATGTCAGTTGATTTTGTAACAAGATGAAAAAACCATGTTGTAATTGTTCAATTTATTTTCCTTTGAATGAAGTTGGCCAGGTAGAGCCATGGACTATATTGACACATAAAAATCCAAAGGCTGAGTGGATCCCATACAACCCAAGAAGTATGAGACCGCCCCCACTTTGCAGAGAGAATGTAAAGTTTGTGAAGCTTCTCTCTTGGAATGTAAATGGGTTACGTGCTTTGTTGAAATCAAAGGGCTTTTCTGCAATTCAGCTTGCTCAGAGGGAGGATTTTGATGTCTTGTGCCTCCAAGAGACCAAAATTCAGGTAAAAATTGTGTAATGGATCACAATACAACCGCTAAAATGGCAAATTTGTTACTGTGGAAATGCATTTTGGAGTGTAAACTTATGACAAAAGAAGTTGCGTTCCATTTCATTGCGGTTGCTTTCTTGTCTGTAAGGTTATTGCATAATACAAATAACCATTGCAGTTATTCTGTTGTTTGTTTTTAACAGGAGAAAGATGTAGAAGACTTAAAAGAGCTAATTGAAGGGTACAGCAACAGCTTTTGGACGTGCAGTGTTTCCAAACTCGGATACTCTGGGACTGCTATTATCTCACGTGTATTCTTCTAGTTAATTATGTCCATTAACATACCACTGAGACACATAACTGTTAATAATAAATACACAAAGAAGTCTAAAGGCTGACTCAATAGATGCTAGTCCTTTTGTGTACATCATATTTAAGTCTTGACAAGCAATAACTGAAAAAAAAAAAAATTCTTGTAAATACTATTATTTTTGTCTTTGGCAGATAAAGCCAATCTCTATCTCATATGGACTTGGTGTACCTGATCATGACTCAGAGGGACGACTTGTAACAGTGGAATTTGACAATTTCTATCTGTTGTGCAGCTATGTACCTAATTCTGGTGATGGACTTAAAAGATTGGTATCTCCCCTCCCCCCAACCCACCCAATATTATAAAATGAGAGATTTTATTCTAGAAGTTTATGATTTTTTTTTTTTTTTTTTTTTTTTTTTTTTTTTTTTTTTTTTTTTTTTTTTTGACAGAACTATAGAGTCACAGAATGGGATCCAAGTCTCAGCAACTACTTGAAGGTACTGTCACTTCTTGTCTGATCGGCCCACTTTTTATGGGAGTGTGTAATATTCGTTCTTGCTGAGTAAAAGAAATCTCATTATTTTTAATGATATATCACCTACGCATCTTCTATCATGTCCTTTGGAAAAATATACTCAAAGCTACCCCCTTCAATTCCACTCACATGTGGAGTATAAAGACTTGGATAGTTTTGTCATTTCTGAAGAAATAAGCTGAATCTGATGTGTGTGTTCTTTACAGAGTCTGCATTGTATGGTTATATTACAATTGCAAGGTTCTATGTTTTTATTATGAGGTTCACAGACAACTGTAAACTCTTTACTTGTCTCAAATCATCAAATCAAAATTCGATCATAATCGAATATCCAATTCAGAAGCAATAGATGAAATAACAAAGATTAAAGAGTCTTGAGTTAATAAACTAAGAAACTTAATAAAAAAATTGTTGGAAGCTCCATTATGGGAATGATTGAACCAGTGATATTATAGGATTTATAAAACAAATTGTAATAATTTATTATGAGGGGTGGCAGAGAAACCGAGAGTAGTTCATTATACTGCAAGTCATGAATTTAACTTCCTACATCAACTGAACAAGGAACTCACATAAAACTTAATTATAAAAAATTACATAAGATAATGATTTGGACTGATAATGATGGTTATTTGCAGGAGTTGGAAAAATCTAAGCCTGTAATTCTAACTGGGGACCTAAATTGTGCTCATCAAGAAATCGACATCTTCAATCCTGCAGTTAGTTTTCTGTTATTGACTTACAATAGTATTTAAACACCACTATATTTGGTTTTATATATCTAACTCTTTGATAACAGGGAAATAAAAGAAGTGCTGGATTTACAATTGAAGAGAGAGAATCATTCGAGAAATGTTATGTATCTAGAGGCTTTGTAGATACCTTTAGGAAACAGCATCCTAATGTGGTGGGGTATACCTACTGGGGTTATCGGCATGGGGGTCGCAAAACCAACAAAGGTACTGTTATTTCCATTGCATTGCAGATAATAAATATTTATATTTATTTACAACTGAGAGCCAGCATTTCTCATATGCTAAACAATGGCCAGTATTTATTGTGTACTTCTGCTTGAAAACCGAGTCCTTGCATAACAATGGTGGCAATGGGACAACTTTTTCGGAATAAGAAAAAATATTATTTGGTCTGTACTCGTAAGGAACCTTTTTCGTGTGTAAGACCACAACTTAAATTAAGCAAAGGCTTCTTTTTATTTTGGTTATAGAACTCATAAAAGTAGATATGGAGATCTCTCGAGAAAATTAGGGAAGTCCTTTAGCATTTATGTGGTATAGTGCTAGAAGAGTGGTAGTAGGAAGAGTATTTTAAAAGAGTATGAATATAATTTGATATCTGTTGCAATGGAAAACGAAATAGCACACTATAGAGTATTATTTCTCGTTCTTGTGTCCTCCGCTTTTCCCCTATTTAAACATTTTCTTGAAGTACCTAATGAGTGCTATTCTAACATTTCAAGAAGAAAATGTGTTTGAGGACTACTATTTGTGGATAGCACCTGTAGCAAAAATAGTGCTTGAAGTAGAATAGAGTGTTACCAGATGGCCAGACTAGTCTTTAACTTTTTTTTTCCCTCTGCTGCATGCTGTGGAGTTTGGTTTCAACTGCAAATGAGATATATTGTGATAACAGTTAAATAATTATTTTTGTTTCTGTATTTTTTTTTTCTTAATTGTTAGAGAAATCTGAAGTATTCTTATATCTTTCAGGTTGGCGGTTAGACTATTTTCTGGTGTCAGATTCAATAGCAGATAATGTCTATGATTCTTATATTTTACCAGATATTGCAGGTAGTGATCACTGCCCAATTGGCCTTGTGTTAAAGTTATAGATCTTATCTAACATTCATGTTAGCTGCTTAATTTAGAAATCTAACGTATCAGATTAAAGCCAAGAGAATTACTCAATGCGCTTCTTTTGGTTGGATTTTGTATTTTTGTTCTCTTATTTTGTAGGTTCTGATCATACTGATTTTGATGTAATGTTAGAAACTAAATCAATGACAGTCGCTTTTTTTAAAATTGGACCCTTGCTGTTTTATTAGCTTTTCTATTATGTTTCTCCAAGGCCACTAATCTGGTTTAAGTTTCATCTGCTCGCATGCTTTCTGCGGGCAGTTACGTATTAATTTGACAGGTACAAAACAAGTTGTCCTCTTTATGTTCCTTCTTTTTTTTTTTTCTCCGAAAACCGCACTAAAGTGCGGACTCCATAGAGTCGGTGATAGAAAATTTGAAATATTTATTTTAAACCGATCACGAGTAGAAAGCAAACTAATTTTGATGAAATCAAAGATGTAAAACCCCGTCAGTGCCTCAGTGGTTATTTTTGAATTGATAAGAAACTGATTTTTAAATATTATTCGACATCGATATTTAGATGTTCCGGTGTTCGAAATAATCGTTTGTAATGCCATTCAATCAAAAATTAAATTAATGATTATTTGAAAAATCGAATTAGTACAACAATGTTGTTATCCTATTTTATGATTCAACTACATCCAAAAGAACCCCTGGTGAAGGGTAACATGCACCAGTCATAATCCAAAGGTACCGTCCTAGAGTACCCCTTGTGAAGGGTTTACACGTACCATCGAGACGTACCAGTCTCCAGGTGGTCCAAGTTTGCAATGATCAGACTACATTTTATATGAAATTAATAATACAAATTATACTCCTGTAACTAAAACCCGATCGTAAGATATATATAAAAAAATTTAAAAAAATTACAAAAACACAACAAACAAAACGTAATATAAATTTCACCGATAAAGTCTTCTTATTGCTAAAAAGTTATAAACGAAAACTAAAGCAAGACCTCCAAAAAGCTAATCTAAAAGACTAGAGGATCATCCTCTACAATCACATCTTCCAGCAAATGGGAAAATTAAAAACAAATCTATTGATCACTGGAGGGTCCAGACCAACCAATCCCCGGTCTGGAAACCTCACCTTCCCCGCCACCTTCCTCCTCGAACCCGCGCGCATCTAAAAGCGATTCCTCCAAATCTGTGGCATCGATTGTGGCAGGAAGGAGGCTGCCGATATCATCTCTCGCACCAAATCCACCGGCCTTTTCTACATCTTCTGGTGTAATCTCTGCTTCCATTTCTATATCTCCAATAGTGTGATTCTTTTCTAAATCACCATCTTTTGAATTGCCATTTTCTTTGTTTTCTTCCTGAGATTTTCCTACTTGGTGCTTGGAGTCTTTTGGTTCAGTTTCTAGTGTCTTTCCTATATTTGAATCCATGGACATGGATATGGAACTGCGTCCCTTCCACCTTTCCCTCTCAGCAAAGCAACAGTAACAATAGACTTCTAGCCAAATCCCACAAAGGCACAAACTAAACTACAAAGCTACCGTCTTGTCTTATTATGGTTAGCTCTTTCCTCGTTTTGATTACTGCTTGAGAATTTTTCGGATGGGTCCTTAATTTACTTTCTATCTGTAACAGTGCTCCGGACTGTCTGACGTTGACACCTGTCCTTGATATTGACACGTGTAATTTCTACTTCTTTCTAGTTCTTATTGTTTTCTTCTTTACTTTTGTTTTGTTTCCTCTCATTCGCCTTGGAAAAGAAAAACACGGCTACGACACTTCATTTTAGGCCCATTAAGGCCTGTTTAGAAAGGCCATATCAGTTCTGTTCCCAAGTCCTTTTCATCCCAAGATAATTGTCTGCCTGACAAAAGGTCTAGGACAAACAAATGAAATCCGAGAAAAAGGATTAACACGAAAAAATTACATAAACACTCTCATATCATACATTCGCATTTGCAGAAAAAAGACATTTACTAACACAACAAACATCACACATTTGAACACAGAACAAGTAGTACATTGCTCCAATATATCTGTAATTACTCCGATCACAAATAAATCCAAAACGAACTAAAGGAACAACAAAACAAAAGTAAATAATACAAAATTAACCACCCCTTCTCCTACTCCTGACCTCCCTGCATAAATTTACATAAAAATTAAGAGAAATCGACATGGTACACCTCGGTCATATCCGGCCTATATAGACCAAAATTTTGTTCAACACCTTCTGGTTTCTGATTTTCATTGAACATGGCAAATAGGTAAGTCTCTAACTCCTTTCCAGGCCTTCTTGGTGTGCCTCTTTTCACATGAGCGACCACATTATTGTTATAAATCCTTGCATTTTCAACCGATGCACCGGGAGCACCACCGCCAGATGGCCAACCTGTCTCTGACACCACCACGTCCACGCTGGGCCCGCCTGACTTCTCTAATGCCACATATACTGAGTCCACAATAGCATCAAAGAGGTTGCTGTATTGAACACCTCCATCTAGCACAACAGTTTGATGTGCATTGAAAAGCGCATAGTCAAGATGCACCTCTTTGGTATTTGAGGTGTAAGAGAAGTACGGGTATACATTTACAAGCAAAGGATAGCTTTTGGATTCCAAGAATGCAGCAATTGGTTCCATGTATGATGAGGCAGAATCAGAGAAAGTGCCTTGGGATGGTGGGTATGAATCACCTAATACCTAGAGAGAGAGAAATATGTAATTAGGTATCGGTGTTAAGAAAAAAAATTGCAATAACATAACTTTGCAAACATATTTATTTATGTAATAATAGAATTTCATTTTTATTTTTGTAAATAGAATTTGACCATTTATCAACAGTAATTTTATATCGTACTTATGATTTCATTTCTTATATTAGATAGTTTTCTTAATTAATAGAGTAGTACTGCATACCAGCATTATTGTTACTATTTGAAACATAACATATAAGTGTCGAAATGGGAAAAAATAGGATTGAAGTTGTCTGTTTTATTTTATTCCATAGTATCAGGATCCATAAATAATCAAAATTTTCTGACCAAGGAATTTATCATATAAAAGAACTAAAATAGGCTCAATTAGCAAACCTCAGTTGACACAGCAGTTGTAACTGGAATACTATATCCTGCATCTTTCAATGCGGCATCTAAATTCTGCATTGCTGGCAGCACATACGTCGCCAAATTACCCGGAATTACCTCATTCCCAGCATCAATGTACTTGAAATGTACCGACCCGGCAAAAGGGGCCACATTGGTCTGGACCCACGTGGCAGCGTATGATTGGCTAGAGGCGAGCTGCTGGAGGTCCTCATTTAGTGTGCCTAGGATTACAGAGATGCCAGATCCCTTGAGGGCATGCAGTGCATTTTGGTCAGGATTGAAGAGGCGTAGGCTTCGAATGCCTCGAGATTTGTAAAGGGAGATCACCTTGTCTGGTGAAGGGAGGTTGTCGCCCAACAATCCGTAATTCACACCTATTGCCTCAACTCCTGCAAGGATTATGAGAAATGTTGTACTTAGAAGTTAGAACTTAGAATTCAGTTGAAGTTATCTCGAATTCTTATTATTATATCAGTAAATTTCTTCCTATTCATGGTGCCGGAAGGTTAAAGATTTTAATTGTTTTCAGTCATTTGCTCTTGAAGGGAAAAAAATTGTAGGTCGACAACCGTCAGTTTTAATTTTACGAAAAAAAAAGAATAAAATTCCATCTCATAACTTGTAATTAAAAATTAAATGTTAATAAATTTTCAATTATTAATTTATTATTATTATTATTATTAATTGTATGTAATGGAGTTGGTGGTAAGCTTAACAACAAACCTAGTACGTGTGTATTTGCGTCTGATATTTTATAAAGTTGACTAATATGACTACGTACTTCTGCTTGGAAGTTTGAAATTACCAGTTAGACAATAGTGGTTGCAACCGTCTCATGGAAATTATGAGACTTCTTCCCAACAAGCTACGTCACAGAACTCAGTTAGGACTAATTAATCACACTGGGACCACTTCTCTCTTTTTGGATTCTAAAGTTATTTCTCTTTTCAACTCTACTCCATTTTATGTCCAAAATAATTGAACTTCTCTGTACTGGCTGATATATAGATGTGGAGTGTTCCCTTTAAAGTGCAAATCTTCTAAAAAATTTCTTCCAAAAGAAGACTACTTTGATCTTATCTAAATTAATTTAAAATCCAAAATTTTATTTTATTATACATTGGTACAGCCTCTGGCCCTCTACAAACAAAAAGGAAGTTCTCTGAGAAACAGATGTCTCATATAATGATGTCAACTTCTAAGGATCTAAGATTTGGTAGGAAATAATATTGTTTAATTTTCTTAATAAATAAAGAGAAAATTGTAATTAATCCTCATCCACAAAAAAAGTTGATGAACGATTGTTGATGTTGGATTTCACCATCCTTTATTAGTACGCTTAACTATTTAAAAAAAAAAAACGCTAGTATTTTTAAACTTGTGACTGCACTAAATTTATTATTATCAGATTTTAGGGCACCATAGAAAACAAAAATGTAAAGAAGAAAGTTGCAATGCAAAAGTTGATTATTGATAAAATATCAAAGAATATAATTTCGTTTGTAATGTTATTTTAATCTAAATTAACTCTACATGTTCTTTAAAAATGTGAAACTTAATCCAACATTTGATTATGCAATCAGTGGGGAAAAACGACTTGATAGAGAATCTGCTACTTGATTCTTATTTGATCTAGCCTTTAATTACTTTTCAGGGAATAAATAAAACAAGCATAACATATAATAATCAATTTATTGCAATTTAGAGAAGCACTAATTAAATTTGAAATAAAAGAAAAGGCGTTGAACCGATTACCAAAATGATAAAGTAATATACCTGCGAAAATGGCGAAGCTTGAACAAAGAAACCATATCGCGACCTCACATATTCCGCATCTAATTCGACCCATCGTCTCTCTATCTCGGAAATCGTATTTTATTTTTGAGTATTAGGCAAAGAGCCTTCTAAATTTCTCTCTCAAAATTTCTTGAAGGTTGCTTAGAAATAATAAGCGAACTATTTCTCTGTGTTTCTCCTACCCAGGAACTATCAACTTGTGAAATGTTCGTCTTGTCTATAGTGGTGAAGACAAATTAATAAAGAGAGGAAGTGTTGACAGAAGCGAGAATAACTGCACACACCAAGAAAACTAGAGACCTAATTGTCGCTCTCTCTTGCTACACAAAAAGGTGCGCACTTATATCATACAAAGATATGTAACCTCTCTCTTCCATATATATATTTGTAAATGAGGGAGGTTGATGCGTGGGTCCCGCTACAATTTCGTGAAATTAGGGCACGTCGTTAGGGTCAAATTCACCTAATTATGTTGGCCGAATCCCAATTACACTGCTGACGTGGCTTCGGTAATTATTCTATGACAAGTAATTTGATTTATTTATTTAGATCGAACACATTAAATTAAATTTAATATGAATCTTTTCGTATAATTTTTTAGATTTAGTATAAAATCAGACTACTCGTTACTAATCACAAATCTAGTTATTAAAGTATTACAGTCATGATTTTGGAGAGAAAAATTCACATTAGTTAATACAATGATTTTTTTTCTGTTTAAACGTGGAAAATCTTAGATTATGTCTAAGAAATAATTTTTGTCAATATTATTGTAGATGCGAATCTTGTGACAACAAAAACATCATAATTTTTAATCATAAAAAATTAATTTTGGTTTTGAAATCTAATATTTGGATAGTGATCTTATATTTGATAATCGCAGCACGATTTTTGACAAAAATGCACTTGTGCATCCAAGATAAGACATCTATTGAATCTTCTCAGTTAGGATAGTTTTTCTTGGCCCCCTTTGCTTTTAAGCAGACAGTACTTGATATTGCATATGCATAGTTGATAACTTGATATACTAAGGCGAGAAGCCGTTTCCTGGGAAAAATAATTATTAGGCCTAGAACAGACTTGAAAATGGCAGCATTAAAAAGAACAAAATTGTCAGAAGTTAGAGGGGGAAAAAATAAATAAAGGGATTTGGGTAGTTGAAGGAAAGGTAGTTTGATCATATATTTTAAAAGCTGAAATTTTTTATTTAAAATATTGTTACAATTAATGAAAATAGTTATATCAAGAAGTGTCATTATTATAGAAGTATTTCCTATTTTCGAAGATTGCATGGTTATTTCGGATGGACAAAATATGAGGGATTATATCTATTTTTCCAAATATCAATGACCATTATCCAGGATTACCAAGATGCATACTAAATTATGTATATAAAAATGTAATGTACATCAAAATTATTGTTATTAAAACAAATAATATTTAGACATTTCGTTGCACTTAATCACTCTCCAAAAATTTATCCATAATGGTGACTACTTATTTTTCCAATTTGAGATTGCGTTGTCATTGGAAACGAATGACAAATCGTTAACGCATCTGAGCCTAATAGTTTTCTTGATTAAAACAATTAGCATTTGATAAGTATTTTCAATTCTTGCGGTCTGTGTTTATTTCATAAAATTACAAGATTTAGTAAATAGCACGATGAAATAATTAAGAACATTCAATTCACCTTCCAATAAATGATTCAACCAAACCACTGGTTACGTATACTCTTATCTTGCTTAAATTTCATTCTCGAAAAAGATAGTGGGAACTACTTTTTCTGAACTTATCATACCAGTCTAGTACTTTTAACAATTGACTTTTCCAACTATATATGTCCAACGTCGGCACATATTTAAGATTTTTCTTTCTGTTGGTTTGATTACTCTATATGTCCGTGATGAGAAAAGAAAAACCAACTTCCATGAGCTAACTTTATGATTTTGACAAGGTCAAAGAGACTACTCGTAATAGACTATAAACTACTAAAGACGAAACAGATATACGTACCATCAAGGAAAGGAGCAACCTTACCAAGAAAATCTGAGAATGGTGATGTAATGGTTTATGATCTACTAGCCACTCTTAGATAGTCTAAGATGTTATTTATCCCCGATGAGAAATAGAAGTTAGTTGTAAACGTTACACCAAATCTACCATGCAAATTAGTACTTATGACTTAGGCAACGATAAAATGTCAAGTATAGTGATACTCAGTATGGTATGTGCTGAAAAATCTCCAAGCAAGAAAAATAATATATTCGTCCATTAAGAATGAACACATAATTGCTTTTGAAACGACATGAGCTTGCTAAAAAGGAGTGGTCTGTTTGCTAGAACGAACACATAATTTCAATTGGAGCTAGCAGAATACATAATAGAAACAAGAAAAATTGATGTGCCAAGAGTCGTGAATTTCTCATTTGATCTTCTAGTAGGGGAAATCTGTTGGAGCTCCTTTAAACCAAAATTGGCAGATATCCTATCAGGAGCACATTCCCCATCAAAGTAACAATTAACAAGTGTATTCAGTCTAGTAGAAACCAAAAGGATCATAAATTTGTACTGTTAACTAACGTTTTGTTTATTTTATAAGAAGCAAATTGAAGGTATTTTTATACCATCTTGTACTGAGGTATTGATCTAATAATGCAGCAAGATGAAGAATCATTGAATCCAACCCTCCCAAAAAAAAAAAAAAAAAAAAAAAAAAAAAAAAAAAAAAAAAAAAAAGATAATTGCTAACGGAACACCCCCCCCCCCCCCCCCCCCCCCCCCCTTTTTTTTTCCCCCCCTCTATAGTTACCCAGTTAAACAACACAAAACTTTATCAATCGTGATATCATACCTGAACATGCATGTCTACTATTGTCTTCTCATCACCAATCCTTTTGCACTAAAAGTACGGTTTCAAAGAAATATTAGATCACACCTGAATATATAAATCACATAGGAGGGACATTACCTCACTGAGAAATCTTACCTGAGCTTAACAGACCTACATCTGTTACACTTGACATTAAATCAGGACCAGAATGCCATCTCTCCCAGTTAAACAAGCCAATTAGTAATGGATCTCTCAACTCATGTTTACTGATTTCTTCACCAGAGGGTGCTTCCTTCACAGAGATACCTTATTTTGGACAGATGCTGTATATGCCACAAAGGATTTCTTACCAGAAATAGGTGATATTTATAGCATCTAGAAATACAATTTCGAACATATAAGGCCGATTTATGATTGCTATAACTAAAGATATAGTTCACATAAATTTGCAAATAAAATTATTAGAATTATAATGATACCAAGTAGATAAAAGTAACTACCAGGTCTATTCAATGAGGAAGGTGGGGACACAGAGGAGATGTTAAATTTCTTGCATTCAGAAGTGGGCTCCTGTGCTAAGAGACTTCTTCAAAATCCATCTCATACATACCAGACTATTCTTGGCCTAATCTAACATTTACAGTTCCTCAAGTTTCAGGTCATTAACCAAATTTCTTGTGAAGCAAATATCTGTCTATCCACATACATTATCACAACAGTAAAACTGGTATTGACAATCTCAAGTTTTAAGTACCTGCCAAAGTGCCAATATATCAAAGCCTACGGGCCTCGAATGGAAGAATACATCAGGACCACATTGCCATTATTTTCATACCTTGGCAACACAATTCCAATTAACAAAGTAGAGTTCAGAATCATTCTTCTCAGGTGGAACTTTTATTCCTCCAAAGATCTCACCTTTTGCGAATATTTAAAAGCTATGACAAATCCATCCAAATACTAATGCAACAGTCTGGACTTGGTAGCCACTACCAAGACTATCTAAAAAAACAGTGAGTAGTCAACAAAGGAAAACCATACAAAATTCCTTGTACTAGGTTTTATCAAACTAGAAATACTATCAGCAAATCAATATTATATTTATGTTCAAACATAATTTAATGCTTAACAGAGAAATAACTTTGTGTTAATATGAATATAACCCGTAGAATGTATAGTCATACATATCATACCAGAAACAATAATATATAATTCCTTCATCTACAATAAAGCACAAAAAAAAAACTAAGAAAAAGCCCTATGGAAAGGAAAAAAAAAAAATCATTAAAGTACACTCTGTTCCCACACTGATCAGTACTGAATTAGCAATCTTTGGTGCAAACACATCACTAGTTAATTCATTCGGAAAATCAGCAGCAGTGGCACTACAGTAAACAAGGTATTTTTGAAAACACAATTACATTTACCATTGACAAGAAGTGCACATAAATCCTGAAAAGAATTATCCTAACAAAAGCTAATCTCCCCTTGAAGAAAAAGAAAGAGAGTATGCCCAACAGCTCACTCTAAACTATAAACTAAGGTGCCTAACAAATTCATTTTCTATCCTTCTCACAATTGTGCAAGCTCGTTCGGCTTCTCCATTGATTCCTTCAGTATCATTTCAGCCCTCCTCTTCTTGCTATCCATTTCTTCTTCTTTCACTGTCCATAAATCCTCCTTCATAACAGTATCTCTTAGTGACAGCATCTTTGACATAGATTTCGTGCCGACCCCAATTCTAAACCGAACAGCTGGCCTTTTGTTAGAAATGACACCTCTTTCTTCAACTATCTCTCCCCCAGAGGCCTCAATCACAGGTGCAAAGGTCTCAATGACTGAAACAACTTTTCTTTCACCGGGTATAGTTATATCAGACACTTGCCTTTCTTTATGAGGCAGCGGTGGGACCAGATATGGGTTTCTCTGAACCATTTCATTCTCTCTTTCTACATTGGTATGCCCAATTGGAGCAAACCCATCTGACCCATTCACAGAAAAGAATTTTTGAAAGCTAAAATGAGGCCTTTCCATTTGTTGCCTAGGGACAGAGCTTTCATCACTAACAGAATTGTTAATATATGTACTTGGGTCAGGAAAAGATGGTAACCAATCTGGTATATGACCCCATACTACTTCGTTTTCAGTATCTTGTAAAGTTTCAACCTGTCTGCTACGTGTAACAGGAAACCCAGTGATCGAACCAGCAAAAGGGATTTCCCTTTCTTTTCCAACAAACCTCCAGAGGTCAAGCACTACACCAGAGCTACTCAAACTATGGTTAGGATCAGACTGACCCGCAAACCCATGAACCGATGCAATCTCCTCAAGCGCAAGAATAACATCAAACACATTACACTGGGCTCGACCCGACATATTAGCATACGACACAGACAATTTCCCAACATGAGAAATGTACCGGAGCAACACATCAGCAAGGGCATCAATAGGCCTCCGATAAGAGTGCTCAAAGCCAGTGGCTTCCAGGATTTGTGTCACAGAAATTCTCGACACGGCATGGCCGTATTGGTTATTGCTAGTGGAAACTCTGTTTTTTAGGGTACTTTGGGGGTCGATTTGGGGCTCCCTAGCAGCATCCCCTCCTCCATGGGTCATGTTCTTTTCACTAACATATCACTATTGATTAGAAACCCTAAATTCTTGGTACCGTTTCAACGGGGAAACAGAGGTAGAATTTGAGAGCGTCCGTGTTTGGTAGTAGAGAACTCACCGTTGGGGTATTGGGCTGGAGAGAATGAGGAATCTAGGGATTCCGCGAACTGAGGAGTAAGGAGCTCCACGAGAGAAATCGAGAAGAGAGTAAGCTTGAACTTGGTTGATCTTGTTAGGGAGGAAAGAGGTGGAGTTTTGTCGCTGCTTCAACGCCTTAAAAAGAAATAAGGAGGAGGTGGAGATGTAGAGAGAGAGAGAGAGAGAGAGAGAGAGAGAGATTGATTTGGAGTTCGATTTGCAGGCGAGCTCGATTCACAACGGAGAGTCTGAGGAGGAGCGAATACTGATAGAATCCCCTCAATTTTGGGAATTAATGGATATTTCCAGTTTTTGTCGCTATGGTTTTTTTAGTACCAAGATGTCGCTTGGCAGTCTTATATTCCCGTGAATTAAAGTAAGGTAACCATCCAATTTGTGGAAAATAAAAATTTACAAAATATTTATATTTCAACATAATTTAAATCAAGATATCAATATAAAAAGCATAATTAATAAAAATATTTTTTTATTTTCTTTACAACAAAAATGTTTCAAAAACTATAGAGGATAAAAGGTTTCTATTTGTGCACTTTTTCTAAAATAGAAAAAAATAAATATAATTTTAATCAATATTCTTTCCATTATAGATTTAGAATATAAATTTATTATCATTTCTATTATTGATTGACATCCAGCTACATATCAAATCAAATCAATGATACAAGAAGTGGGTACGCGTTGGATCTAGAAGTATGTATTATATACATGAGTAGTGATAATGATAGTGAGGTGAGTACACTTTTGAACTATGAGTAGTGACAGTGATATATATATATATATATATATATATATATATAGTATATACATGAGTATTTCAGGCCGATAAAAAATTTGGAAACATTATTGACTAGATTTTTTTTTTCTTCTCATTTAATTTAAGCTAAATATTCCTTTTTTAACCACGATCTTCCATGCTGATAAATAATTTAAAATTACCCCATAATATTTTTATATCTATGAGAATATTTACCTACAGTAAAGCAATACATAATTACAAAATGTTGATACCAGAACGAGAAAAGAAATATATTATAAATAGAGGAATATACATACATGTAACTCAATTCATCCATTCCACCAATGATATGTTTTGAATCAAAATTTATAATGTTTTGGCTGGTATAGTTAATGTAATTATCGTAGTTTGGTAAGGGACGTTCATACATTGGAAATTAATTCTTTAAATCCTACAATTTTACGAATTAAGAATTACGTTGGCAGAGATATAACAGTGAAACCTCCACCTCATTTAAATCCATGGTTCCCAACGGTATCTAGCTTTTTCAAGTTGAGACAATACCGGAAGTAACACATTTTTGTGGTATCTATCTCCCCTAAAACAAGACACTTTCACATGGTTATACCGCAACAATAAGCACAAACATTAATTTATTTACAAAACATAACACATCATGGAAAACCATTAAAAAAACCTCTCATGCAACCGATCTACTTTCTCTCTCCGAAGGATTTACATGAAAAGTAAAATATCTAATGAACAAACAACATTCCACCAACGACTTTTAATCCCTAACAACGAACGAAACAATTGCAAACATGAATCCTAAATGAAACACTGCCCTGGTACTTTAATGCATCAGCGAGGGGAGAGCAAAGTGGGTCGATAAAGCGAATGGCACTGTGCAATTTCAATTCTCTCTCGCGGATCATACATTGACTCATCTCTTATCGCCTGAAGAATTGCCTCAGTTGAAAGCTCCCTAAAAGTCCATGACAGATGACATGCTCCATTAATTTTGGATTTAAATTAAATTAAAGCCAACAATTTCGCTGTAATAGAAAACTCCTACAGTTCTAATGCTAAACATGTTTTCAGATTATTGGTGTATTAAGTCAATGCTGAAAGACCAAATGACTACTCAAAATTGAGTAAATATCAGTGTCTCACCAAAGATAACGCGAAAGTAGTATCTTAGCAATTTCTAATGAAATCTGCAGAACCATATTTCATTATTTCAAACTGTTTCTCTTTTGATCCTAAATTCAATTTGCACCCTTTTTTTCAAAATTAATGTGCGTGCTGGATTATAGGACAAAAAATGCCTCATACAGGAATCATAAAGCTGTCAAATTTACTGTTTAATTACCTCTTGATCAAGATTTTGTGAAGAGTTTTAAGGATGGGGCATAGTTCGACTGGTGCAACAGATTTTTTTGCCTCTGGATGGATAACACTTAGGCTGTCTTGACTAAGCAGCTCATAAAATGCATTTACAGCAGATACCCCCTATACAATCAGAAAAGGAGAACATTATCCAATGAATTGTTACCTTAGTTGTTGATTCTTTCTTTTAGCGGCAACCTATAATTATTATTGTAGTGATACAAAATTTTCAACACAGAAGCAATTTAAGACAAATTTACCAAAATTAACCAGTACTGTTTAATTATGTCCCAAATAAAGCTCAAGTCTGAGCCTAATTTGGCCTCAATTTACCTTTAACCAGCAAACAACAATCAAGACCAGAACACTAAAGAGGTTTCAAAAAGAGGGTACATATTTGAGACAAAAGCAACTCTTCACTAGTATCAAGAAACGTGCCTATATTATTCCAATCGAAACCATCACATACAAACAAAAGATATAAGTTAGTCAAACCTGAATTGTTCCTTTTCCTTTTATACTGTCACCCATGTCTAGACTCAGCTCCCCTTTGGCAAGCTTGTGGCCATACCAGGCATTGCGGCCTTTCAGTAGTGTCACATAAGTATCAGCAAGAAGCGGGCCTGCAAGCTTCTCAGGCTCTTCAGCCAACAGATGAGTTATGTAGATCATTTCTGAGGTGCAAAGTGCAAAATACACTGACTTACTGGTTGCACTCTCATTGGTCAACGCCGCAACCATACCTAAAAAGAATCCAATGTAAATTTTTTGTTAAAGAATACATTAAAATTGACAAGGCAGTCATCAGCACAGAGTTTAAAAGGAATCCAATTATGGAAAAATTGCATAACTACCTTCTAAACTTTTTTATTTTTTCCTTAATAACACACCCATCCATAATTTACCAGATAGGTGATACAATTGGCCCTATATAGTGACAACTTTACATAAAATATCAAGCACAAACTGAATGATAAAATTTACAGAACTAATATTACATGTCACTTCTTGCTGCATGGTATGGACTATGGACCAAACAATGAATTTTCCCAAAAAAATTAAAACAAAGCCTTTTCCATCTCAAAAAGAAAATTCACCTGCGCCGATGGCATAGACATTCTTCAAACCTCCCATAACCTCATGTGTTATAAGGTCACCATTGTCCCAAACTATAAAATGGGGCTGCCTCAGAAATTTTGCTAGGTGCTTCCGCCACTTGTCAGAGCCACAAATTCGTGCATTTGCATACTCTTTGTTGTAGATCTCCGATGCAATATTAGGTCCACCAAGATATAAAATGTTCTCAATAGGAATGCCAGCTGCATAGAATATATCATTTCACTTCAGAATGCATTATAATTAGTAAAATATCTACAAATATCCTGATTGGAAACCAATAGAAAGATATCCAGCAGGCAGTGCCTTTTTTCTACCAAGTAGTATATTTTTAATTTCCTTTTCTGTTTTCCTTTTTCCTTCTTTTTCTTTTTTTGTGACTGAGGAGCTCATTACTCAAATTTTGACTAAACACAACTATCTATGACATCCTATAAGAAAATTTACATGTACTTTTATTCTACTTATTTATTTATTTTTTCGAGAACTTTATTCTACTTATTTTTGTTTATTCTCTTTTTTAGTTTTCATTTTTTCCTTTTTTGTTGGCGACTGAGGACTTCGTCACTCAAATATTGACTAAATATACCTATCTATGGCATCCTATACATAATTTCTTCAAAACAATTAATATTTGAAGCAAATTAGTAATATCAAAAAGAAAGAACAAAAGCTTAGATAAACACATGGAAGAGATAAAATAAGAAACAAAGGTGATAAAATTGATTCTTACTCGCATTGCTTATCATCTGTGTAGGAGTAATGATTCTTGGCACTGGGTCCAGGGATGCCTCAATCCCCTTTGCTAGAGAAATTATCACTGGGTGCCCGATTCTCTCCTTCCAATACTTGCTGATCTCCTCAAACACCTCCCGGGTCTCAGTTGAAGGCAACCCATTAATAACAAGATCTGCATCCCACACAGCTTCCTGCAAGTTTGTAACAACCTTCAATGGACACAAAGGTGTTTCAATCATATTCAAACAGAACCCATCCCTCAATATCTCATCTGCGTACAAAGTTCGGTCCCCTAGCCGCCCCTCAACATACTTCAAGTATGCACATCTCCGAATAAGCCTACGCAAAACATCTTCCCGGGAGTTTATGACCTCAAACAGGTGCTCAGCTGTGGCACGATCAACCGCACGGCCAGGCCGGCGCCAGATGCGAATCTGGACCTTATCCCGAAGGTGACCATAAGCATCTTGCAAAAGCGCACAAAAGACACTGCCCCATGCGCCAGCACCAACTCCCACAATTTTCAATGGGTTACCGTCAGTTTTGCCAAGGAGGGCCCGCAATTCGTCGAGCTTCTCTTCGACAGTGGCACCATTTGTGTGGTGGGGCTGGGACCCATTGGTGTAAGTTGTGGTGGTGTCTACAGGTGCTTCAATTGTACCCACCATTTTGTTGATTTTTTTTATGAGAGAAAAGGGGGTTTATTCGATCAGAGAAAATTGAGGAATTGAGCAAGGAAAAGGAGGTACTACAGTTTAATCAATTCAAACTAACTAATTGAGACACCTGAGTTCTGGGTTTTTTTTTTTTTTTTTTTGTTTGAAAGGGAGCAAACAAACAAAGAGATTCGAGTTACAAGATCTTAAACTTAGACCTCCGATTTGAAATCTAAGCGTCTAATGCTGAAATTGGAAGTAGAAAGAGCCCAATTTATTTCAGTATAGGAAACGAAGATACAGGAAGAAATAATAATTGGAGACAATTTAAAGAAAGAAAACCGCAAAGCGCAGAACTTTAATGAGAACAGTCAACTAATTCAGACCAAATGACAACTAATCAACCGACCTAGGAAGGAAGGAGCATTTAAAACATTGGCATAAACGAAAAGCACCACAAATTATGCGAAATTTTTATTGACGAAATATTTGTCTTTTTTTCGAGCGAAGATTAGGTCGCCAACCCAACAAAGAAGGAAATGAAATGAAGTCGAATAGGTAAACGTGTAGGCAAGCGCAAGGCCAAAGCTCTGACCTTGTATTAAATTGTGTGAGTAGATGAAAGCGCTCTTTATCTGAACACCTCGCTTGTCTTCTTCGATCTTTTCGCCAACATGGCACGAAAGCGAACCGACGAAGATGGAGATTGGTGCCAGAGAAGGCGATGAGATAAATGGGGAAAATGAAAAAAAAAAAAAAAAAAAAAAGGGAGGAAGAGGTGGTTCGAAGAAGGAACCGGGTCGTTCCGAGTCGGATTCTAACGAGTCGGAACGAGTCAGTGGCAAGTAAGAGATGTGTCGCATTCTTCCTCAAATTGGTTTTGGTTTGGAGTTTGTCCCGTTCAAAGGTGAGTTTTCCCTTTTTTTTTTTCAAGAAAATGTAACTGTTTTCGCTTTTTTGTAGAGTTGCTAAAACAAACTTATGCTGCGTGAGTCAAGGTTTTTGTGGTATATATAATATATTCTCTTAAATAATATATTAAAATATTAATGTATTACTTATCACTGCCTTTTGGGACTTCCATTTAAACTTTTTGACCAACTACTGAGGCACTTTTTCCTAAAATAATAAAAAAAGAACACTGAGCCACTATTAGAGAAAAGAAACAGATATTCAGTGACCATCATTCCGACCTTTTTTTTTAGCATTCCACCATTACTGCCAACACATCATTTTATTTAACATTTTAATCTCTATTAGAGTGAATTATGTTTGAAATTCAAATTCGTTTTAAATTTATAATTGTTACTTGTTAAAAACAAAAAAAAATCTATATAAAATCCATATTTATGACCGTGCTTGGCTAAGAAAGTATGGACTATATAGTGACCATCGTTGCTATTATTGTCGTGGAAAAATTAATTTTATGTCACCATAACTTTTGTCAATTTAGAAAATACCATCTTTAAAAACTAATATCTGATTTATATCTGAATTATAAATTTTAGAGCTAGTCAAATTATTTTAAATTGTCCATTTGTTATTATGCTTGAAATAATGAATTAGGCACGACCAAAAAGCCTTGAGAGTATTTTTTTTTCCAGAAAAAGTCAGACAAGAACATTATAATATTCTGGCTCTGCAAAAGGAAATTAATTTGCGATCAAATCATGTGCTTGTGCTGAGCACATCGGATGATTTCTCTTGGAGATTCGTGACATCTCACATGAAGCACCTCTATTACAGAATAAACACCTAACGCTTTGTCCTGAGCACCACAATTCTGGTATGATATGCGGTGCGCCTATCAATAAATGGACCATATTTTCAGAAATCAAAATTGGGTTAGTGGTCAATTTGTCAATTAGATGTTCCTTTGAAGGCAAATAAAAATTTCATGATCTCGCAGATAGTTAAAAGCAATTCCACAAGATAACATGAAATTAAAGCCATCTTAAGCATGCACAACAAGGCTTCGCTTGTAAATAAATCATAGTTTCTCCCGTTCGTTCAAATTTTCAATTCATTTATAATTTACAAGATACACAAAAATTAATACAGGGTAACATTTATGAATATACACCATGCAAAAACAATGATTAAAATTTGACCAAGTGGAAGAATATACAACATCATAAGCAGCATTTGTGCAAAAAGAATACAACACTGGTGAAATTTTCTAAATCCCAAAATGTAATTATCAATGGTTCAGGCTTCTTTTCATGATTCTCAAACAAATATAATGAACCTCAAACCCCATCAGGCCCATCAGGTAGCGGTTCATAACCTTTTGGTACAACTATGCTTCGTAGGACAGCTTCAACTGGTATTTGTTTCAAAAGAACTGCTAGAGGCATGCTTATGGATCCAAGAACAATACTGAGGAGCCAGAATTGCCAGTTTAGAGGCACAGTGTTTGCAAAAGTGCCAAGAAATTCAACAATTATCACCTGAAAAAATACCGTGCCAGCAATTATGCCCATGAATATCCTGTTGCTGAGAATTCCTTCAAAGACATTTATCTTCTCCATCTCTCTGCTGTTTATCTCGTTGAACACCTAAAAGAAACATCATTGCTCTTAATATCATCACATTGGATTGGTACGGGGATGCTAAAGTTAACATACCTGACAAAACACAAAGGAATTGAAAATGAGTGTGTTCAAAGTCGCATTTGCATCAACACCAGAAAGATTAAAAATCTTCTTGCCTTGAAACACAAGCACACCCAACACAACCAGCTGGTACAAGCTTTGGCCAATAATATTGCGCCACATCGTCATAGTAATCAAGCTATCCTCCTTTCTGACTGGCGGCCTCTTCATGAGATCGTCATGTGGTGGCTCGGTCGCAAGTGCCAATGCACCAAGTGTATCCATTATCATGTTGACCCAGAGAAGCTGCACAGCCGTCAGTGGTGCGGTACCTACATGTCACAGAAAACATCACCTTCTTTGCAGAAAAAGAGATGCATAATGAATCACCTTTCTTTTTCAAAAAATGAACATCTGTATTTAGGCCACATACCAGATCAACTACATGTTAGTGTCTGACATTTTAATAATTTTGATTGTGCTATATTAACAGAAAAAGAAAGATTGAGTTTACCAATGATGCATGCAGAGAAAAAATTGATGATCAGTGCAACAATATTGACAGTAAGTTGAAATTGCACAAACTTCTGGATGTTTATGTAAACTGAACGGCCCCACCTCGCCACAACCACTATCGTCGAAAAATTGTCGTCTAGAACTATCACATCTGCGCTCTCTTTTGCCACCTACATTTTAAAAACAAAGATTCAATCAATCTTAAATCACAATTATATGTTACAATTTGAAAAGGCTGTCTCAGTACAAATAAGGGAATTAGGTTGTAAATAGAGAGGTTGATCAAGTTCTATGGATTTGTTCATACACTCACTCAAAATTTTGTAAACTATTTAGTACCTCTGTACCGGAAATACCCATAGCAACGCCAATATCTGCTCTGTTCAAGGCTGGAGCATCATTTGTACCATCACCAGTCACAGCAACAACCACATTAAACATATCTTTCCATGCCTCGACGAACTTTAATTTATCTAGTGGCGATGACCTTGCCATCACCTAAAGGAAATATAAATAAAGAAGGGGATGATACTTCTCCAAAACAATTTATGGGTACTTAATGCAGGTAAAGCAAAATAAAGTTTGCAGTGAAGTAAAACACTAATTTTTAAGATGGACATAATTTTATATTTATTTTGGGTCCATGATTTTGCATTTGTTTACCGAAACATCATAGTAAAAACGAAATAATTAAACTCATTTCAAGGATAATTCTAGTGTGTATCTAAATTTTATATGCATCATTTCTTAATGTGCACCATGAATATAAAATCTTAACTTGAGAGAGTTAAAGAATTTTCTTTTATATACTCATAACAAGTTATTTTTGTTAATTATGATTTATTAATAGATGAAAAGAAATAGTTTACATTAAATATACCTATCTTGAGCTGAAATCATTTTATATGTAAAAGATAATCAATTTAATATTGTATTAAGAAATGGCTTCTCGATCATTCAAAATCAGCATATATTATTTAGGATGAATGCTAAAATCATCATATGTCTATTAAAAAAAATAGGATGCACGTTGAATTTGCATTTTTTTTTTAAAAAAAAAAAAAAAAGAACTTGGTCATTTTATATAAGAACATTGCATATTGTGTTAAACCTGAATTTTAGGTATTAGCTCCTTCAACTCTTCTGGACTCTTAGTCCGGAAGATAGGCCCCTCAATGGCAATACCGTCGTCAGTCAAAATCCCACACTCCTTTGCAATAGCTTTGGCTGTGTTAATGTTGTCTCCAGTGACCATGTGTACCATAATACCAGCATCCATGCATGTCCTAACTGACTCCTTCACTCCAGGACGTACCGGGTCCTTAATCCCCAGAACTGCTATAAAGGTGTACCTGCTTGTTGGTATCGCTTCGTTGCTATCAAATTCATCCAAATCTCTAAATGCCACTGAAATTGTTCTCAAAGCCTCAGATGCAAATCCATTTATAATAGCCAAGATATCCTTAGCTTGGTTTTGTGACATTGGAATGACATTTCCTTCTTTATCAAGTACTTTATCACACATATCTAAAATTATCTCTGATGCACCTTTACAGAAGAGACGACAACCTTCTGGTACGGATATGACCACTGACATCATCTTTTTTTCAGAATTGAAGGGTTCTATTTTTACCATTTCATGTTTATGGTATTGGACCCCACCAATATCTTCTAGTTTAACCCCAAATTCTAATAAGGCAATCTCAGTCGGTGTGCCCAATATGGTTTTAGTACCATCTTTACCCATTACCACTTCTGAACTGGTATTTTCAAAAATACATTGCAGGAGAACACTTAATGCATTTCTTGGTATCACACTGTATAGATCTTTGACAGTATCATTGGTACTGCTCAAAGACTTTGTCACGTCACACATCCAAATTTTATTAACCACCATGTGATTTGTGGTCAGCGTACCAGTCTTGTCAGTACAAATGTGACTAGCAGAACCCATGGTCTCACATGCCGAGAGATGCCTAACAAGTGCTTGCCTATCCATCAACTTTTTCATGGCAAATGCGAGACTGAGAGTTACTGCTAATGGTAAACCTTCAGGTACTGCCACAACTATTATGGTGACAGCAATTGCGAAATAGTTAACTATTGTTGAAGCATCTTCTGCGGACCAGGCCGTCCCATTAATGATCTTATCCACACAGAACCTAGTTAGAAGCACCAAAAATGTCAAAATGGCAAATCCTAAGCCAATTTGACCTATTAAAGCTGCAACATGATTCAACTTGACTTGTAGAGGTGTTTCATCTTCTCCGCCATGACTAAGAGTGCTCATTAATTTCCCCCACTCGGTGTTCATTCCTACTGCTGTGACAAGCATGGTGGCCGAACCATCTACCACTTTAGTCCCAGATCTCAGAAAGGGTTTTTCATGAGAAATATTCACATGCTCACTTTCACCGGTTAGACTCGACTCGTCTATCATGAGGGAATAACCTGATACAAATAACCCATCAGCTGGTACCTGGTCTCCAAGTGAGAGATGTACAACATCTCCAACCACTAAATTATGAATCAAAACCTTTTGTCGAATCCCATCTCTTGTGACTTGTACATAAATCTTTTTCTTTTCGTTATCTAATTCAATAAATTGCAATGATTGTCTGTAGTCGCTGATGGATGTTACAATCACCACCAACAAAATACTAAGTATAATACCAATACCATCGTACATGCCTTTTGGAAAACCTTCAGTGAATAGACCAACTATCACTGAAATAACAGCACACACCATAAGTATAATTAGAGTCAGATCATGCAAAGCATCCCAAACGAAATTCCAGAAGCTTCTAGAAGGTTTCTCATCGTGCTTGTTGGTACCAAATATATCCTCTCTTACTTTTATCTTATCTTCTTTGATGCCTTCTTTCAACGAGACTTGAAGTTTCTTTGATATTCCTTCAACACGGCCATGATGTTTTAGACGCGACAATCGATGGTTGCTAGCAATTACCGCAAGTTCCTCAGGACTTATGCTAAACCCAGCTTCCCTTACTGCCTCAGGAACAGGCCATACAATTCCACCTGATTTAAGTTGTTATAAGAAAAGAAAAAGTTATAGAGTGTTTAAAGCAAGTCACTAAATTTAACTAAATTACCAAATTTCTATACTCAACTCGTGGTCATATTTTTCGTATATGCATTATAACACTTGCTTTGGTACCTGCTTGAAGCATCCTCATTTGGTCTGGCATGAATATATCTTAAAATGTTTGTTCTGTCAATGCTGGTTGTTTTCTGATTATTTTGGATTGTGTTACTCAAGGGCCAAAATAAAATTGTAACAATAATTAAGAGAGCACACAATCACAGAGCTTAACATGTTTGCTCTCCAACATAATTTATTAGTAATTAAACTCAAATCTTTTAAACGTTAGATGCAGTTTAACAAAGAACAGTTGTAACATGGATATCATACTGTCAAGAAAACGGTCTGCAGCCATTCCTATTTTGATAGCCACCCGAATTCTATCCTGACAAAACCACAAATTGAAAAAAAAAAAAAAAAAAATGTCAATCAAAATTGCTATGTTAGTGACACTGCCTGCATCATCTAAATCTGTGGATTTATATGTAAAAGTTTAGTATTATGCCCCCATTAAGCTTTCACTTTTTCATGTTAAAGGTTTTTATACGAATTACATTTTATGTGCAGTTTTCCAGAATTAGAGCCGGGGTTAACAGAGGAAACCATCAATTCCTCAGTATTTTTCTAGAGAGGAACAAATTCTGAATTACTGATGTCTCTATGATTAGATTCTAAATATTCTTCTAATCTTGATTTTCGGTGACATCGACTGCATTCAGAATCATAAAATTTCAGCTATGCAAAAATGCATACATTTAAGAGGAGAAAAATTATGACACCTAGACATATTCCACTACTGCTAAGTTTATTATATTTTACTTCATTAATTAATTAATTTATATATTTATGTTCGGTGCATTCCCGTTTGGACTGCTAACTATAGTTTATAGGCACGTTGCACTTGTATTCTGTTTAATTTAATATTATTTACAGTTCTTGTCATGTTAGAAGTTATTAATACTCATGTGCTCAAGTCGTTGGTGGTATCGAAAGCTCAACTAGAGCTCTAATGCAACTTGGTGATGTCTGTTCATTTTATATATATTTAGCATAGAAAACAGGTGCAGGCGTGCAGCTGATCCCATATTTTTAGAACTGGAGAAATCCCTTATATTTTATTAAACTGGAGGAATCCCATATTTATATATCTTGAAATGAAAACGGACACGTCCTGTTTAACTAAACTGGAGTATACCACGTTTCTATGGTTAGTATGGCTTAATTAATTAGCACATTCGAGGGAATTTGGACCTGTCAATTTGGACAAATGTAGAGATAAATTATTGCTTCCTCATATGTCATCTTATGCGCACTTGTCCAGGGGCGAAGCCAGAAAAATAGCTTCAGTGGGGCCAATGTATAAGTTTTATTTTCTTGAAGGGGCCATTCTACATAGTTACCAATTTTTTCATTAAATTTAGCTTATAAATATTAGTCAAATTAAAAAATGTGGGGAGGCGAAGCCCACCAAGGCCACCACCTTGGCTTCGCCCCTGCACTTGTCCACTAATAACTGTCGCAGAGTAATATATAATTCAAATTCAACTGTCCTTAACCCCCTCGCCTTTAACAGAGATATAAATATAATTTTTTGTCATCTTTCACCAAACTAGTTAATATAATTCTTACTTAGTGATGAAAGAGCACTAATCATAAAAAAAGAATGACTGCGCATATAATGAATAAAATACGTATGAAATTTTAATAAATGGAAGTTTCATGGAAAGTCACCTGACGACCATGTCGTTGACATAACAATATGTGCAATACTTTCTCCCCCAAAATATTACTTGAAGAAAAAAAATCTTGGGATAAAACAAAAAGAAGTACTTTCTTTGCAACTTCCTAAACATTTACACAATTGACCTAGACAGGTTGAAAATGAATCCTTTTCACGTTACCTTTGTACTACATGTTCGTGATAATAATAGTCACATCATGATGTTCACATTGGAAAGATATGCCATTGGAGATTTCATTCCTACGATGCTTCTACATCAAAAATATGCCAAAATGCAAATTCACACCTATGGTTTGATAATATTTTGTACCTTCACTTTTTAATGTAGAACTTAAAATCTGAAATTTAGTTCTTGAAACTAATTAAATGAATCATAAAAAAAAATGCACATTACTATACATAATTTTTCTTTCCATGCATGCGAGTGCACATATTTTGCATTATATCAAGTAACTTCACCTGCTGAATGATCCGTGATGTATGTCAAGAAATGAAATGCCAAGTTGCCAACTGTAATCCATGATATGATATGTATGGCCATGGAAATAATGGATTATGACAAAGAGAGAGCTAGAGAGGTGTTACTATGATACGCTTGTTTTCTTCCTTGATTTCAGGCCTGGAGCGGTGGCGGAGGAGGCGTCTGGGGTTCTTTATGAATTGTCCTCGGAGAAAGCGCCACTTCTGCCGAGCCATGCTCTCATTTCCATAGCTGGTATCCATCTCCAAACGCCTCCACGCACTAAAATTGCGCTCAAATCAGTTAATGGCTGCTGCGCTTTCTCTTCCCTTCCTGTCAGCTACCAAGCGAAGGGGAAGGGTGAAGGAGAATAGAGTGAATGGTCTTTTGTGTTATTGTATTCATGTCATGTATTGTGGAGGAGAGAGGATTAGAAATTTAGAAGAACGAAAAATCAATGGTTGTTATCGGAAAAAATAAAATAAAAGTCAAGTCTCATGACTCGTGAAAATGCGCCGCATGTTGGGGCTGCTTCAAACCTTCGGTTTTCACGCGCTAAGGGTGCCAGTTTAAAGGTCAAGCTGATAATCACATGTGTTGTTATTAGTGTGCATTGTTTTATATATAAAGGGGGATGGATGGATTGATTGACAAAGAACAGTATACAGTGCTCCAATACCGTACCGATTTTGATATCATCTGTGAAAAGTACATGTTCATCAAGGTGACAGGAGGATTAGATGGCACCTCATGTTTATCAAACGAAGCAACTATTAAGCTCGTCTCTCATCAAGTAAAAATTATGGAATTTATTTCAAAAGATGGTTGATTTTGATTTACTTGACGATTTAACCTTTTTTATTTTTCAAATTTTCCTTTCTAGGACTCATTTTCTATTAGATTGAGTAATTAAAATTTATTGACAAATAAATATGGCAGAAATAATTATTTTTTTCAGTCTCTTAATCTTATTTAGAATGGAAACACTTTGTCATCTAGATCGAGATTAATTGTTCAAATTTGTCGTTTGAAGTCAATTTGAGCCATCCTTAATTAAGTTAAACTTACTAAAGAACATGGAGTCCAGCACAGATGGTCTAAAGATATAATCAGTGACTCCGCCGTTATCCTAGAGGTAACGGGTCAATTCCCGCTAGATGCAGAATAGGTAGCTATTAATAAGTAGATTAATAAGTTACTCTTCAAAAAAAAAAAAGTAGATTAATAAGTAGAAGAGTGATAAACTCTAATTTACAGAGTGGGCTAAAGCCTCTATAAATTTCAAAAGTTAAACTTACTAAATCTCTGGGTATGGATGTGTTTGAATGGGTTAACAATAAAATTAGAATTAGTTATTTGAAGTAAAAATTAATCCTAATTTTATTCTTAGGCCATCAAAACGCCCCTTGGTGAATTCAAACTTATGCTAGATTTACTCTACACTAATCATAATGAGAAATAAATCTATTTTATAATCATAATAAATAATTAAATACTTGTCAAAACACAAAGGACAAGAATGTACAGTTATGCGCATTTGATGCTATTTGAACACAACGGATATTGGTTACTAGCATATATAGTACGCATTATATAATATCAAAAAAAAAAAAAAAAAAAAAAAAAAAAAAAAAAAAAAACTACACATCCTGCATGGCGTGGTACACGCCGGTGAGTTTGGAAAATATCAGATGTATAGAATTTTTACTTAATGCGTTGCACGCTTTGTCAGCCAATAATCTTATACCAGCGAACAAAATAAATATGATAAAAAAAAAGTTTCTCCATTATTTGTTTTTTCTTTCTAACATTCTTTTCAAATTTCTATATGAATTAAAATGGTTGTATGTGGTAGCTGGGGGTCATCCCAGACTGGAAAAATTGGTATAAAACTGATATTTTATTTGTTGTTCCCTTCAAAGTCAAAACATGCATCTGTAATTGCCAAAAAGAAAAATAAGATTTGACTTGTCATAATAATCTATCAACTAAAAATACAGATTTATTAGCTCTTTAAGTAGGCCCGTGACAGTCTAGTATAGTATAAGACTATAATTATCAAGGTACCAATCAGTCTCCCCTTCACATGTATAAATATGCAAGCAGCGGTAATCTGTAATTTATCTGATATTTTGAATATCCGACTTATTATCTGTACTAGTGCTAATTTCGCGCAACGCGCGATTCATTTCTATACGAATATGTTATTAAATGATTTTTTAATGAAATTAGCAACCTTGTGGTCAAGATTAATATAACTATAGAGCGAACATCGCGCATATAATTTTTTTTACAAAATTCAGAAAACTATATAAAAAATGCCATAAAAATTGAGTATACTATTGAAATATTATACGGAAGCTGTCACAGAAAATCCAGACACAAAAATTATGCTGCACCAAAAATCTGACAGCTTGGCCATACTGTGCTTACGGAAGTCACACCTCCGCAAATTTATACATGTATAATGTATAATTGCAGTCTGGCAACTCCTAGACATGAGAGACCAGATCCCAAAGCGAAACATGTTTAATCTCCCTTGTATTGGATAATCCATTGAAGCAGATAAATGAGATAGGATGCCACGGCTTAGTACTAAATCTATCATATCAGTATAGCCCATGGCCCTTGCCAAATTCCGATCTATATCTATTTATACTTGTACATAAAAAACAACAAAAAAGGAACAAATATATAAAAAGCTACTTTCTCAGGAAGCTTGGTAGAAGAAGTAATCTCAGCTTAGGGCAAGGTTATAACGACCCACTTCCATCCAGTAGTTGATTTGGAACGGGTTGCCTTCTTTAGGCTCTCTTTGATTTTTGTCCTCTTTAACGAGTAATCAAATATGCACCTAACTTTGCACATAATTGTTCAATCTGGACTACGCAATTCTCACTCAACACATTCAACTAATCACTTATCCATGCCTCCACACGAAAAATAAATAAAAAATAAATCAATCAATCTCCAACTAAGGACTAATTCCATTTCACTTTCCAATTTTATTGTTCAAAGAATAATACTTTGAGCTACCTCAATAAATAACCAGACAGAATAAGGGGAAAAAGAAGTAAAAGCATCACACCCTGCTAAGTGTTGTAAAACCAAATAAATTATCAGAAAAGGAAAAAGGGAAAATTTTTTTTCCAAAATTCATTGCTTCTAGATTACACCTTTATTTCTGCTCCTAAAAAGAGCAAAATGCGTCCAACCTGAGCTAGCCAGTAACAATACAATCAGTACAGGTGAAACCTTGAGATTTAGAAAATTTAACTTATAAAAATTAAAAATTTCAAAGATGCAAACCACAGAAGAAAACAATGTTGCTAGCTTATTTGAAAGGAGCAATAATTCGTCTGCGCATCTTAGGCTTTTCTCTCTTCAGATACATCTTCTCCATGTCATTCAATGCACGACTTGACCCGTCAGGTTGACTGACAAACTTCCAACCACCTCCATGACCACGCTTGTCACGTTGACCCAGCTTCTCTACTGTGAAGTTCCATCCTTCATCAGGCCGCCTCCTGCTATACTTGTGGCACTTCACCTCCCCTGCCACCTGTAAAGGCATTAACATTCAAATCACAAAGCATCAGATGTATTGATGCGCTCCCCCTAGCAAAAGAGGATACAGATAAGGGTTAGGGAACCATGGTCCTTTTTTTTTCAATGAAATAGCGTAATGGTGTAGGAGGTCCTTCTCATGTTTTCAAACATATGAGATAATGGTGTTCGCCCTTTTTCAGAAAGCTTGTTGCTCCAAAATAGTCCCTTCATAGAATGTTATTTTACAATTTTTTTTTCTAAATTGTGGAAATTTCCCTTTAAGCGCATATAACCAAACTATAACTTGTCCATGAAAATTCAATTATCAAAAGGAAGCAGAAGTGTTTGCCTTCTTTTTGTTGAACTCAAGTCGTTGCACAAATTCTTCATAGAGCATCTGATCTTCTTTCATGGAGATTTCATAGAGAACCTCATCAGGATCTCTGGTTGTCCCATCCCAGCCTTCTGGCATGACCTTAAAATCAGGTTTGTAAGGTAGAGATGCCACATGGAATTCTCTATCATGAAAAGTAAAGTACCTAGAAGAGAATAAGAGAGAGGCAAAAAGGATGAAGAAAACAAGACGTGTTCCGAGGGGAAAAATAAAACCATAATGTGGCCATCACAATGTCAGCGCTGAGTCTGCTGACTTTCAACCAACATAGCAAACCATGACAATAATAACAACAATCGCACTAAAAAAAAAAAAAAACACAATTCTACTAGTACTGCTATATAACCAATACAGGAAACCATGAAAATAATAACAACAAAACCAATAAAAAATTCCACAGGTATTGCTGTACAACATCTAAAATAATATATATAGAACACAACAAATATCACAGATATCCTGCATGCACCCCTCATTACCTACTACAAGGGCCCCTAGGATTAAGGTAGAGGGAACTACTGCTGTAATAGTACTACAGCAATCCAAACAATCAGAACCGCAACATTATGGTAATCCTAGGATTGCAGTAGATGGAATGAACTGCTGCAATAATCGTACTGCAGCAATTCAAACAATCAGAACTACAGCATTATGGTATTTCCAGATTCCAACTTTGCCCAAGTGGCCTTTATATGATGTTTAAAACCATGGAACTGTTAAAATTGATAGATAATTCAGTTACTTTATGAACAAGCTGTCAACGGAGATGTTTAGCACATTTCAGAAGGCTTACAAAGTTGTTTTTCAGGGATCCAGTTAATATTTTGATGTTCTTTTTCGAAAATAATATAAAATAAAATCATTACTGCTGAAAAGTACGATAGCACCTACTCGGAAAAGTTATCAAGCAAAAGCTCAACAGAGTCATCCAATGGCTTCCCCAGCTTCCTCTCTTCTTCTTCTTCCATTTCCTTAAGCCAAAGAATGGCATGAACTCTCTGACGCATGATACGATAATCCTTTGCTAGGCGCTCAACTGTGTACACTTCGGGATTCTCCTTGTGAAGCCGGTACATCTCCTGCTTCTCTGAGTCCTTTAGATAGCTCCCTCTTGAACCTGGGTTTCTCACCTATAAAAAAATAAATGAATAATATCATCATCAGACATCAATAGTTCCGATTATTTTTACACACAGCTGCCTCTTATTCGCACACCACATAACAAGGATGATGTAAGCTATGTTGCATTGATTAGTAACTAGCCATTAATCGCACCTTGCCTTCAAACTTTTAAAATACTCAAAACAAATTTATTATGACTATCGGCTGTACAGGATTTTGCTATCAGCGATTACTTATTTCAATGTATATCGTTCCTATATCAAGCATCAAAATAAATGACCACAATGTACAAACAATACCAGATCAGGTAAATAATGGGCACTCAATTGTCGCCAAAGAAGTTATCTAGGATCAAAAGAGTAACCTGCTCGAGTAGAGCACAAGTCTGGTCCATGCGATCCTCCCAGGTATCAACATACTTGTGATTGGCAACATTATCCCGCTCAACTGCTCTTAAAATCTCATCCTCCTCATCCATGGCGCGCACAGTGGCCAGCGCGTCGCTCGTAGCACCATCAAAGTGGTCCTTGGTGGACCCGCTGGACCAGGACGGCGCATCGCCCCAGTCGTCCCCGGAGGGACTGGAGGGTCCAGTGCTCGAAGGGGGTTGAGGCGGCTGTTGGGAGGAGGAGCCGGAGCCGGAGCCGGACAAGTCCCACTCTTGGTTCGACGAATCGCCTCCTCCAGTGTTGGTGGTGGAGGAGAGGAGGCGGAGGGAGGCCGGGAGGAGAGAGCGCGAAAGAGTGAGGTGGCGCGATTGGAGAAGCGATCGGATCGCGTGCATTTTGGGGTTTTGGTGGCGAGAGTGTGTGTGTGTGTGTGTGTGGCTGAGGGAAAGGGTTTTTCGCCTTTGTTGATTTGTTCCTTCTCCGGCGACTAGTTGAGTTGGGTTGAGTACGGATTGTTTCAAGTTAGTAGGCTTTGAGCTAACTGGATCATACTTGTTTGGATTGAATGTTACAAAAGCCCAAAACTAGGGTGTCTTTCCCATATTTACTGGCCCATACTGGTGAATAGTGAAGCATGGAGGTGGTAGGTGGAGTTCGAAGAAACAAAATATTGGTATATATATATATTTTTTTTTGAGAAAAGGCTATTGAGCCCGTTTCCATTACAGAAACAAAGTATTACAATTCCTAAAAAAAAATAAAATCTCCAACCAGCTACAATTACCTATTTCCTAACCTAAGTCGCCCTATATACTTCCACAACTCTGAAACATCTCAGTAAAAACATAAAAAATACAAGCACTGAATTAAACTAAAGATAAACCCTCACTAAGTCACACTAAGTCATCTAATAACCTCTTCTTAACTACCTATTGTACTCTTACATAATGACAAGCAATTTTCATCTGCATTCTAATACTTCTTCTAGGTCTTTTCTTACCACCACTCAGTATCGAGTTATTCATCTTAACATCAACTATTTCTTGGTCTACCCCGTGCATTGTTTCCCTTGATATTTTACCAGAAAGGTGGTTGCTCACTGTTTTGCTATCAACTTTAGCAGCACCCTTTGATTCCTCACTAAGGTTTTGTCGAGTGTTGCTTTTGGCAATGACCTGAGGAACGACAACACCATTCTCCACTTCTTGTGTCTGTTGTTGTTCCAGTTGTGGGGAGCTCAAGATTGTGCCTGAAGCTGACAATTCAGCTGGCACCTGTTCTGGTGATGACACACCACTTTGAGTTGATTTGGAGAAGTTATCCACCTTAGGCTGCTCAAAACTTTCCATGATAATGTGCTCGCATTCTTCATCTGAATCGGACCCCTCATGTTGAAGAATTGAGAATTTATTGTGTGAATTGATGGGGGAATTCAGATCTGTGTTGGTTTGGATAGGAGAAATGATATATACTACACTATCCTTTTCTATCTGATGAAAAATGGCTTCCACCGAACCAGGTCTCACAACTGATTTGGGACTGAATGGAGCTCTTGTAGCTTGATCATCCAGTTGAGAGGTATCGCTTTTACTGGCTGGTGTGAGGGGGGGAAACAGTTTTATGCTGAGAACATTAGTTGTACTCTCAGCTATTTGTTCTTGTTCATCAGAGGTGTTTTCCTCCCCCTTGTCAGTCAACATTTCATCCATTCCTGTTCTTATACTATGTTGAGGCCTATTTGTATTGTTACTGGTATTCACTTCATTCACTTTCTTCATTTCAGCCCCTACTGAATTTGTGTTGCCAGTACCAAATCTAAGCTTAGTCATGGATCTGCACTGGGCAGCACCGTGCCCCAACCTATTACAGACAAAACAAACCATCTTGTTTTGGCAATGCCTTGCAAGATGCCCAACATTCTCACAACGAAAACAGATTGGAGACGAACCAGATGATGAAGCTTTGAGCGATTGGATCTTTTGTTTTATTAGGCTTCTATAGTCGAGTTGATCTGCTACACCTTCTGTTTCTCCCACTCGTCGCCATCGCTGGACAGGAAGGACTTTGATTTGGTTCTGCTTTGCCTCCTTCTTCCCAAATGCCTTCTCCAAAATCTTCACGGCCTCAAGAACCTCCCTGCCAAAATTCTCTGCTGCAACAACTACACGATGCAGTGGTCTCGTAAAGAGACCGTCGATAGTCGGATCTGTCGCCTCTAGTACGAAATCTCTCTCGAACACCCGTTCCGAGAAGGAGATAGATGTATGTTTACCTCTAATTTTTGCCATATGAAAATTCAACAATTCACGAGACAGTGAAAATGGGGCCCATAAAAGCATGACGGGTCTAGACTTTCAAGAAGAGGGTCGGTTTTTTGACGAAACATGGGCCTGGATTAAAGATGGCATAATATTGATGTTAATATTAGAATTAATGTGACATGTCATTTGGTTGCTTTGATTTAATATTTAATACTCAATACTCAATATTCATGAAATGTGCCATACGTATCATGGACAATTTGGCAAAGCAAAAAGTCAAAGGACGTGCACAATTGATGTTTGGATTTATTAATTATATGAATTATTCTATGAAAGATTGGAAAATTCATTTAATTAATTCCAAATTTCTGTAATAAAAAAAATCCAGCACAATTAAGTTACTTGTATTTTCATGTGAATGTGCACAAGTCTTCATGTCAAGAAAACTTCAGGAAGTGCTCCAATTAAATTCGAAACATATTGCTTCTTTTGAGATTAAATACAAATGGACATGTCTATTTAGTTGGCAATGGAGATCGGCCAACCGAAATATATATTGTTTCAAAAGGAATACATGCAATTGGGCTTCCGTGAAGAAGATAAGCAAACCAAAAAATAAAGGACCGTGCATGGTCCCTGGGCATGACCCAATGCAATTGAGGTTGGCAAACATGACGTGGTGCCATTTGAGAAGTTAAATATGGCATATTTTAAGCTTAATCATTTCATTAGCAAATTTGCTAATTAAAAGAAATATGCTTGGGCCAGTGCAAAGGAAATTGCAAAGAAAAAAAAAAAGAAAGGGCTTGGGCCGCATACAAATTAAAAGATTCAAAACCCATAATCGATTCCATTTTTATCTCCTCTCCGTCTCTCTGATTTGCTCACGATCTCATGAGCCACAGAGCCAGTATTCTCCATCTCGCACACATGGCGAACCACGAATGGCTAAAGCCTCGTGACCCCCACTCGCCAGCGAAGCGAGTCTTTCACAAATGGCGACAGCTAATTGGCTCTATTCCTGGGCCCCACGTTCAACAGAAACAGAGAAAAGAAAAAGAAAAAACGGAAGAGGACATGAACGCCGCCTCCGACAAAACTGGTTCCGACGAACCACTGCACCGCTAGTAGAGTTCTTGGTACCGCTGAAAAGCTCTTGTTGAGGAGAGCACAACGGTAGCACTCTCGACCTCTCTCGTGACCTAAAACTCGTCAATTTTGATGAAAAAGTTTGGGGCAGTAGAGAAAAGGATTTGGAATTGAAGCCATTTGAGACATGAGGGCTCAGTGTGCTTGTGCACACACGTTTATGAGAGTCCTAAGAGCAAGAATACATACTCAAGTTGAACTGAAATCAAGTGATATGATGGGAACACCTATTGCCGTCATGGCTGGGTCAATGGTTGGTCAAACCTTGGTTAACCACGATGTATAAACTCAATTGATTACTGTGGCATGCTAAACATGATTAAGTGATGCTATAATGATTGAAAAAAAACATCAATTGCCAACCAAATCCACTGGAGAGACAATTGGTTTCGGTTGCACTTGAGAAGAAGTAAAAGGTGGAAAAGTGAAAATGATATCCCTCACTGGTCCCCTCCCTCCTTGTACGCCTCTCCACTCCAGATGAAGACAAACCAAGTAAACTTGCTCCCAAAACTTCTCTTACAGTCACTGGATGAAGATCAAAGGTTCAGGATGCATCAACAAGGAAAATCCTCTCCACACATAACCTAATTGCGCCTCCAGATCAAGCTCATCTGCTGAGATAGCATTGGAACATGATAGTAAAAGGTGGAGGCACAATTTAAACTGCTTGGAAAGTAAGCATCAACTCACAGCTGCTGGATCAACTCAAAGCCGATAGATGAATGCCACATAAGAGGAACAGCTTAAGGAGGGACATCTCCATGGAAACCCTAGCGCCTCTGCCTATATAACAAGCCCAAGACAGATGAAAAAAGGACCTTCTCTTCTTTGGTTAAATTACTGTTGCTTTCTGTTCTTAGTATTTGCTGTAAAAAAAAAAGAAGAAGAGAAGTGTCAAGTTAAGATAGCTTGTAGGTACGTTTGAAAAAATCTTTGTAAACCATCTATATTACATATCAATAAAATGATTTCGATCGTTGAATTGCTGTTTTGAAGTTCCTTTTTTTTTTTCTTTACATAGCAGATTTTATTTTGCATAGTCTTGCATCTTGTTTTGTTTTCTTTGTTTGTTTTAACATACCTCTCATTAGGGCCTCTGTTGGCATTAGTGGGTTGCGTGAAATTAGATCCGCATTCACTAGTGTTGATTCTGGCTTTAGTAGAAGGGGTGTGTACAGAAACAAGTAATTTCAATGAAAATTGCATTTGACTTCCTGTATAGCATACCATGTTTGCATTTGGTCAGGGGTTACTAGTCTTGAGGGGTGCGTGACTTAGACTCCGCCTCCATAGAGACTACGTTAACTTCTGACCTTTAATTAGCGGATAAAAAGGTCTTACATAATTTTTCCTAGCATGAATTAGTTAATATTTGGTTTTTTATGTGAAGATACAGTGTTGCTTCTGTCATCCTTTTTTTTTTCTTTTCTTCTTTTTTTATACAATTATAGTAATAATCAGTCTATGTTCATAAAAACTTTATCCTAAAGTATTCCATACCTAGTACAATGTCTGAGCCTTGTCATGCTCTCCAAAATGGAAACCAGATCAAGCACGAGGTGTGTGACTTAGACTCCACCTTCTCAGCTTGGTCTAGTTTCTGTTTTGGGTAGTAGGTTAAGGTCTAGATGAGTTTAAATGAAGTTTTTACTAAGTAGGGACTAGAACAAAAAAAAACTCTCCACTGTTTCAAAAACTAAAAAAAAAAAGGGTGAATTTCGATTTAGATTAGTGTACTAATTTATTTTGACTAAACATAAGTTCCTAGTCAAGACTTGATTAAAAATGAGTTTTGAAAACCATGCATGTGTCTATACTATTTGCATCCTTCAGTGAAAATAAAACAAAAAGCATCTCTAAAACATGGCATATTTATTATTGCTTTTTCCCATTTTACCCTTCTGATATGTTTATCTTTGCATATAAGAAAAACCATTTCCATGTATTAGGTTATGTATACGCATTTAGAACAGCCCAATAAACCAAAAGATAATAAAAAAAAAAAGGGAGAAAAGTATTGCATCCTCATGAACTGGTTTTGTGGCCTTAGTTCAAGAAGGTTTTATATGCTTCCAGTGCATCAAAAACAAAAGAGTTTTATGAGTATTCATTATACTTAGCCTAAAAACAAACCTGTATCTCAAAAAAATAATAATAATATTAAGTGTCTGACATCGCATAAAAGGGTTAGTCTCAATGAGCTTTAGTTGTATTGCATTTTGACTCAATTTCATGCCATGATTTATAAAAAAAAAGGAAATGCATTGACATAGAAAATGAACTTCCAAGTTCTGTATATACAAATTTACCTACCAAGAGTTTAGTTATATTGTTGCTCTATTCAAGTAAATAAATTTATAAGTCATTTAGTTTGCATCTTGCATAAAACTTAAAAACGAATTTGAGTGTCTGGCCCTTACATTTATTATATCTGCATCTCATGCTTTATATACTGTTTTGCATGCATAGGTTAGTTCATGTCAGTTAATGAAGGTTTCATTGCACACAAAGGATGTAAATAGGTTGCATGTATGGTTATTTATATTCTTAAGTTACAAAGAACTCATATTTGCATCTGTCCTTTAACACCAAAATCAGTTTGATATCACCTGTGAATAAGGTTGTATAGTTTTGTTGCTGTTCATGGCATCATTAGTAAGTATCACCCCTACATGAAGAAATTGAAATAAAAAAAAAAAAAACACAGAACAAGGGTAATAGGAAATAACAAAAATTGATAGCACGAGTCTAGTAAATGCATGTTTCTCTAGACTAAGGTACAGAAAATCAGATTGCGAATTCATGGACCATGCCCCTCTGAACTTAGATGCTTTCTGGTAAAGAACTAGCAAGTATTTGTAAAATAATAGAGGATAACTTCTGGTACCAGCAAAAACAGTTTTGACAGTTTTACGAAATCTTTTTTATTTCACAAACGGTTAAGCAGAACCAATTGAAATTTAAACTGTAAGTAAAACATGATGAGATGCACCTTCTGTAAAAGTTTCACAATTGTTGGACTTACGGATTAATTATAGTGAATTTTTGAAGTCAAACAGAATTGAGTTCCAGAAAATCTGGTACCAGCAAAAACAGTTTTGACAGTTTTACGAATTCTTTTTTATTTCACAAACGGTTAAGCAGAACCAATTGAAATTTAAACTGTAAGTAAAATATGATGAGATGTACCTTCTGTAAAAGTTTCACAATTTTTGGACTTACGGATTAATTATAGTGAATTTTTGAAGTCAAACAGAATTGAGTTTCAGAAAATCTGGTACCAGCAAAAACAGTTTTGACAGTTTTACGAATTCTTTTTTATTTCCCAAACGGTTGAACAGAACCAGTTAAAATTTGAACTGTAGATAGAACATGATACGAGGCAGCTCCTGTTAAAATTTCAGAATTTGTGGACGAACAGATTAATTGTGGTGAATTTCTGAAGTCAGGCCAAAATTGAGATCCAGAATCCTGTGCCAGCAAACGAACCAGAAAGTTTCTGTTTCGAAACCCCTGAAGCAAGCCTGCAAAAATTTTGTAAAAATTACAGTACATGCGTCTAGATGTCTATTCTGAAGTCTAAAAGTTTCAAGTCCTAATTCCAAACAGATAGAAAATGAAATATCAGACACCGAACTGACGTCTGACTGTCCAGAGAAGTCGATACCAGAAAGTTGCACTGCATTCAAAAATTGTGTAAAAAATATCAAACCAACTCACAAAAATTCATACTAGATACCAAAATTTCCTTCTTGAAGTCTAGTTTCGAACAAAATAAACCTCATGTGAAAATTCGTAATAGAACCAAAACAGTCGTGAGAATAGTGAATGAAGGTCGTGCCGCCAACCAAAAAAATTGAAAGTTTGCTTTAATCTCAATAAGTGCTTTTTAAGTTCAGCTCAGAAACAATAATGTCATAAATATCAAAGTCCTATTAATGATAAGAAAGGAATGGTACAAACTCCTTTAACGCAGAAAATTCAGACGGCCGGTATGCCTGAACAACAAGAACCCGAGACCAAAAACTCAAACCTAAAAACCCAAAAATAAAAATCCAAAATTAAACCCCCAAAATTCCAAATTCCAAAATATCAAATTCAAGTTCCAAAACCCAAAATCCAAAAAATCCCAAACCCTAAAGCCGGATCCGAAAACATAAATCCAGATCCCAAAACACAAATTCAAATTCCAAACTCAAATCCCCAATCCAAATCCGAAAACGTAAATCCAGATCCCAAAACACAAATTCAAATCCCAAACTCAAATCCCCAATCCAAATCCGAAAACATAAATCCAGATCCAAAAATACAAACTCAAATCCCAAACCATAAAGCCAGATCCGGAAACATAAATCCAGATCCAAAAACACAAATTCAAATCCCAAACTCAAATTCTAAATCCAAATCAAAAAAATACAAATTCAAATCCCAAACTCAAAATCCAGATCCAAAAATACAAATTCAAATTCCCCAAATCTTAAATCCAGGTCCGGAAACACATCCAAAATATAAATCCTAAAATCCTAAATCCAGGGACCGAACTTTAAATACGTCTGAAAAATCAGAATCTCAGTAAAATTCTAAAACATAAGAAGACCAAAGTTTAATACGTCCACACTGACCAGAACTTTAAATACGCCTTAATGTCGAGGGTTTAAAACGTTTAATAACCAAACTTTCATATGTCACAATACCAAGAAGTTCAATACGTCAATAGTTGACTAAAATTTGAACACATTCTAATGCCGGAGTTTCCACACGCCAGAATGCCTGAAACTCTAACACGCTAGAGAATCATAGTTTTGACACGTTAACAGCAGACCTAAGTCTTAAACACGTCAGGTGACTGAAGCTCTCACACGCTCGATACACCGGAACTTCGACACGTCAGAAAATCGAGACTTTACACATCCATATCTGTTTCGTCTAGGTTCGCGATGCGTTTTGACCTAGAGTAAGCAGAATCTTGACGACTAGGCGGCCAGATGAAGAGTTGACCGATGATCGTCATAGATGTTCTTGTCGAGAGAATGCATAGTGCATCTTTACTCGAGACTCGAACTAAACCCCAAATTCTTATATCCCTGAACGACTGAACTCTGATCCAGAACTCCAGATGTTTTAGCCCCAGACTCAAAAAAATCTGAACAAAGGCTCCATACCCAATTCAATATAAATCCAGAAATGTTAAAATTAAAAGAAAATGCAGAAAATGTCAAGTGACACAGTTTTAGTGAAATCACACTCTTTGCACACATAAGCATGCATCAATGACAGTTTTATAGGCGTTCATGTCATCCCTCTTGCATCCATAGTGCATGTGTTCTCTCTTGAACTGTATCCCTTTCTTGTTCTTCGACATATACACTCCGTTTAACGTTAGCCACTTGTAGAATAACAAAATTGACTCCTTGTAAGCTTATCATGCCTAATCCATTGACTATCCCGATCTAGAGGTGCTCTTGACTTGGTTCAGAGGTAATTAACAGTAGGGGCTTGCGCCTACTGGAAGGAAAGGACCTGCAACTAACAATCAAACTCTCGAGAATCTTGAGACCGCGCCAGTACCCTTGTCCTTTGTTAGGTGGGTATTGATGTTTGAGTTTCGAGACGCTCGAGGGGTATCTGATCCGTATTTTTTCACCCCCACGGAGGTATCCCTAAATCCTATCCGAGGTGCGGACCTGAAAAAGTGCGAGACAATGTATTGACGATCGCCGCCTCTAGGCGCGCCACCACCGCCTCAAACCTCGCCATTAGCCTTTTCTCCATACGAGATTGAGATAATTTTGTGGATTTCTCGAAGTTTTTTGAGGATTTTTGGTGATTTTTGGATTCTACGGAGAGAGGTGGCAATCGCCAAAAAATCGTCCGAGCTAGGGTTTTTCTGACTGAGAGAAATTCGTCATGAACAATCACTTGTTCATGGATTAAGGAATCGCAACAAAATCGGAATCGGAGAAAGTGAGTGTACCTGATACTAAGCGAGAAGGAATTAAGGAAAGAAGGGAAGCGGGAACATATTGGTATATATATGTCGAGTATGGCTATGGTGAGTTGCAACTCACAGCCATTTTGGTGAGTCGCGATCCACACCATAGGATCCGCGTCAAGATTCGTGCCAGGGAAGAGCGCTGATTGAGTTCAAAATTTCCGTCCGTCTGGATTTTGCTCCGTTTCCGTCTCTTTTCCTCTCTACTCGAGACTCTCTCTTTCTCTCTCTTCGACAGAAATCGAAATTGAACCAAAAGGCCTGCGCCTCCTCAAACCCTAGAAAAAAACAAGAAAGGAGATCGGAGAAGAGAGTTAGATCGAAGCAGATCGGAGCGGATCGGAGAGCACGACTTCTCTCTCTCCTCTCGACTGTTGCCTCCTCTCACCTCTCAGCTCGAACTGGTTCTCACCTCAGCATCAACTGTTTTGGCACTCCCTCTTGGTGGCGACCTCTTTCTCTCTTCGTTGCTGCCTCCCTCTCACAGGTTCTCTCTCAGCACTCCCTCTCTTAGTTCAAATGCTATCAAATGGTCTGTTTGTTTTCTATTTTTTTTTTTTTCAAATCGTGCTTAGTTATTATCGTGTTTGGTTACCTCTTTTTAATTATGTTCATCTTTTCTAAAATTGGAAATTTATATTTCGAAAATTGTGAAATGCTTTTTAAAATCATGGGTTTATTTCTGAAAAGGTTCAAGTTGTGCACTAACATTTGAGAAATTGAAAAATTGTGTGGACATATATGATAAATATTGTAGCTTCCTATCCAATTAGTTTCATAACTCCATTTTTTTCGTGATTGTTGTTTGAAAAAAGGTCGACTCAGTAAACAGGTCGCCTGGATACTTAGCTTCCTATCCAGTTCCTTCTTCCATGTTGTTCTAGCCTAGTTTTTCCTTCTTCCATGCTATAATTATTTTTTGTCAATTGAAATAAAAAACTACAAATCACTTATTTTGCAATGTAGATTTACCGAGCTGATTTGATTTTGGTTGGGTATGGGACAAACTCATGCACACTCTTGGGCTCTTTAAAAGGCAGTTTTAATTTTGCTCCAGGAATGTCAAATTGTGAAGGACGATTTAGTGCATACAATTTAGTTGTTACCTCTTAATCATATAGCCTAGCACATATTTTATTGCCTGGTTTTGAAAATAGCGTGGACAAATTATATCATGGCCGAAGGTTTTTTGGATGAAGATTTTATGAGGTACTTTTTCACTATTTTCATTTTAATGTAAGAAATTTTCAAATTGAATTATTTATGATTTGTTAATTCTTGTAGATGTCAAGAGGCTGTGGATTCTTTGTTTGGTATGATGCACCCGTCGAAGACCAAGCAAAGGCAATAACTAATGGGCTTCTTAGTCACTTTAAGGATTTTGAATAAGAGAAGAAGACTCAGGAGTACCAATCAAGGGTTAATTTGCCGACTTGCGAGGGGAAAAAATGCCATGTTTAAGTACCATGTCGATTGTAATTGATGTTAGCCTCTAATGGATTGTAATGGGTAATAGATGTTAGTTCTGGATTGTAATGGATGTTAGTTATGGATGAATATATTGTAATCCTTAGTCATAAAATTTTGATATAATTCTTTGCATCTTGTTACTGGTTGGTTCAATATGAATTTCCATGATAAGTTGTATTTCTTTATTTTTGTTATATGTCATGGCTGAACGTGTCTAAGTATGAAGCTAAGCAATTATGTGCTTATTAGTTTTAGTTATACTTCAGGTACCATGTGGACTGTAATGGATGTAAGCTTGTAATGGATTGTAATGAATGTTAGTTTTTCTAATATCATGCATTTCTGTAATGCTGACGTCTGTTGCTTGCATTTCTTTTGTTGCAATTAAGTATGGTAATGGTTGTTAATTCTTTAAGATTATGTCTGTACCATGTTATTTTCTTATCCAGGGACATCAAGTGATACTTATGTGACTGGTCGGTAATCAAATTTTATGTTTCTGCCATCTGGATTATGTTTGCTATTTGTTCGATGCATCTTTGTATGAATATTAGCTTCATTTAATATATTAGTCATAAATTTGGCGCAAGGCATATATGACAGTACGAGTCACCTGTACTGTACTTTCCTATAACTGACCTCATAAACAAACCGGTACCAAACACTTTCCTATAACTGACCTCATAAACAAACCGGTACCAAACTATTTACCCGAGCCGAAATGTATTAACATGAGAAGAGTTTGTCATTTGATAGCAAAAGTCAACATGAGAAGACAAGAAAGATTGAATGGAAGCACAAGTTAAAAAAAAAAGTCCATCTCCTACCAAACTCCCACCGGTACCCATTCTCCACCTTGAGTATACCAACCAAATAGCACTGTCATCCAACCTGATCATAATTGAATACCAAAAGAGCCCTTTACGTTTCATATTTGGCACTTTATGCTAACAGTTTAATTCAGAAAATGACAACTATATAGCTACTTCATAACAATTCATATTCATATACTTTACCAGAGTACCATTTGTAAAAAAAAATTATGATAAACCTTTAGTACTGATGCATCCTCAGCAACATGTACAGAACCAATATCAATACAAAGACAAAGGTATTGAAATAACCAACAACAACAACTACATAGTATTGAAATAACTCCTGAGCCTTCTTCAAATAAGCATCCATTAGAAGTTCAACAACATTCATCCATCACAATATATTAGAAGATAACATAAAACAATAGAAAAACAGAAATTTGGCCTTCACTGGTTTTATTTGATTCCAAAGGCCTTAAACAAGCTCTTCGACTCCTACGTAAGGATCACAATCACCCAAATGTTCAAGCTCTTTGACCCAGAAGTTGACATATATCCACTGTTGAAAATAAGAAAAATATCAGCTTATGTGTCACATGAAATTTGAAATAACATACCTCTACTTTTTTGAGACAATTTACATAACTTACGTGTCAACCAATTGCAAAATTAATTCATGAAGCAAAAATATTTATTTATTTTTACATTTAATTTTATTTGAGGAAACAAGCAAAAACAATTTTCTCTTTTGTCAGGACCCAAACCCGAAATTGGAATGCATAAGTTGTGCAAAAAAATAATCTTGTAATTTCCGAATTATCCATTTTTTTTTATCTAGGACGACGGTACCGTGGAGAAAATATTAGCTTAAAACAACTTGAAAAAAACAGGATTACAAATTCTACTCAAGAAGAGAGGAAGAGAGAGAACTTGCTCAGGTCGCAAAAAATTGAAGTCGCTGACTGCGGAGATGCTCGATATACTTTCTAGGGTTTGGGACATATGCCTTCTCTCAAGCTCTCTGATCCACTCTCAAGCTTTCCGATCCCTTCTCTATTTCTTGGATTTGTGGAGGAGCACAACGATTGCTCCGATCCACTCTCAAGCTAGGAGGCGCAGAGTTTCGCTTGTGTCTCGATTTCTTTCAATTTTGAAGAGAGAGAGAGTCGCCAGTTAAGAGGAAAGAGACGGAACAGAGCAAAATCTCAAACGCCTCCTAGATAAAAATTTTTTTGACTCGATGCACTTGTCAGAGAAGAAATAATGCCGAAAAAAAATTTCAACAAAAAAATTGCGGAAAAAAAAGAAATGTCAGAGAAGAAATTGCTTTTCGGAAAAAAAAGAAATGTCAGAGAGCCAAACCTTCGCAAGTCGGAACCTAGTCCTTCTCCGATCCGTTGGCAGCGACGGAGGTGAGCCGATCTGCTTCGATCCAATCTCCTTCTCCGATTAGCTCCGATCTAGGGTTGAGAGGAGGCGCTGGAGGAGGCTCTCTTTCGATCTCTTATCGCGCTGAGAGGAGAGAAAAGGCAGCGGAAGAGAGAGAGAGAGAGAAGCGCGCGCTGCTCTCCGATTTGTTTTTCTAGGGTTTGAGGAGGAGGAGGAGGCGCAGAGGCCTCTTTCTTTGTCTTTCGATTTCTGTCGAAGAGAGAGAAAGAGAGAGACTGTGCGTTGAGTAGAGAGGAAAAGAGACGGAACAGAGAAAATCGCAGACGGACGGAAAATTTTGAACTCAATCAGCGCTCTTCCCTGGCACGAATCTTGACGCGGATCCTATGGTGTGGATCGCGACTCACCAAAATGGCTGTGAGTTGCAACTCACCATAGCCATACTCTATATATGTCTACTGAAACATTTGTGATATCAATATAAACAAAGAGATTTTTAAATAATAGACACCTTAAATTTATGAGTGGATTAAGATGCAAATATCAAAATTTTTCGCTTATTGAAACGGAGGGTTGAAGACATCAGAGCAATAGTACACTAACAGATTGATAGGGTTAATTAAATCTAAATGTATTTATCAATAACCATTATCATTATCATTATCATTTATTTTTTAAATTTTTTTAGTAAAAAATAAGGTTTGGCCCAAATCAAGCAAGCTATCTCCGATTCTTGATAGCATGGTAAACAAGTAAAAAAGTAAAAATTAACAAAAAGAAGGGGAAATGGAAATAGGACTCACTAACCGACAAGAAATGGAAGAATCATAAGAAACCCAAAAGGTTCCAAAACGAGGAGCATGCCTAAATTTTTGAGTTATTTCATTGACAAAACGACTTGCGGGAAATAGAAATGCAGCTTAAAGCCTGAAAATAACAGGAAGGAAGGAGCTTTTGTGAATAGTGAGACTGAAAAGGATCCATGGCCAATGGAATCAATCTTTTCTTTTTATCTACTACAGTCTTTTTACATAACTTCACACCGCTTCTTTTTCGTCTTTCCTGAATTGCAGAGTAATAAAATTCAATGTCTTCCATCAAATATACTTAAAAAATGAAAACACAAAATACAACAAAATTTCCATATTCATGCCTCTTTTTTTTTTTGGGTGCTATTTAAGATTAAAACTATAAATCAGGACGGGACAGAATTGCCACAAGGGGAGGACAGGTATAACAATTTTTAACAACATGTTGTGTACTAAGTACTAACTAATAAATAAGAAGAACGATAAATTAATTGAGAGCATCTGCTAATGTTGAAAGAATAGGGGAAAAAATTGCATTATTAATTATGGTTTGCGAATTTATCGTGAAAAAACCTTACATTTGTAGCATTAGAAAATCTAAAACAAAAAAAATATATTTCAGCAATCAAACAGAAATTAGATAAGAATAACATTCTTCTGATTTTTTTTTTAAAAAAAAAGAGAAATTAGCGACGGTGCCTTAAAATTTTTGTTTATCAGAATATATCTCTCGTGTTTTAGTCATTTTTCTTGATGTTTCTTCTTTTTTGAATTTTCTAACCAAACAGAGGAGAACATTTTTTTTGCGACAAAAGACCATGTTTCCATTTTTCACAGAAAACATATTCCAACGCCACTTTAATATTTCAGCACAAATTAATATGGAGGGGGTGAGAAAAGGAAATTTCTATTGAAGATCTTATTTATTTAATTCTGTAAAATGCTAAAATATTGAGAACTATCATAATCCATGCGGTTGCGGGTGGGATGGCTGGACCCCCTCTTTTTCTGTAGATGCAGTGCAGCTTTTATGGTGAACTAAGCTTGAACTGTTATTATATGTTAGAATTGTTAGATCTAAAATGAAATCTAGAAAGAAGAGAATATCAAAGCACTTCAGTTAATTTTCTTTAGTCATTTTTTAGATTTTTCATATTCTTAACAGAAATTTTAATTAGTTTTACTTTATCCTCCAACCAAGAAGGAATGCCAACAATGTAAACAACTAAAATCAAAATTTGAAAGTTTAAAATATATTGTTACTCCAGAAAATTATATTTGTATGTGTATTATTGCCTACGTTTAATCCACTCTAAATTAGTATATATATATAATTCTCTTAAAAATAGTTCTGTACAACAACAGTTTTAAATAACAAATAATCTGTATGTAACCCTATAAAAACGTTCAAGATTACAAAACTGATATCCAAAATCTTTTCAACTTCTCTCGAAAAGTGAAACTTCACAAACAATTATGGATATTCAACATTAAATAATTATATATTGATGATGATGTCAGAAGAAATAAAATAAGAAAAGATGAATGATTTGGGACCTTTTAATGGATTTGGGCTAAAAAGAATTATTGAGTTTGGACAAGATTTAATCCTCATAAAAAAAAAAAAAGAGTTTGGACAAGATTTCGATGAGAGTTTAGCTTATTTTATGCTCTATTTTTCTGGTTAATGAAAGGGATGTCTAAGACGTTAGATAGAGGAATTAATTTAGGCTTAAATAAGATATATAAAATCCAAATTAATGTGTGAGCTTGTCAGCCTTAATTATAAGAACTTAATCGTCTGAACTTTGAAATGTTCTGATTGGCTGTTTCGGCAACAACTGCTGGAGAGTAGTTTGGAACGATTTTAGCGAGGTAGCATGAATTTCCACAGACACAGAGGCATGCATTTTTTTTTTATCCAATTAATAGCATACACTATTCATAATTATCATCTTAATTTAAGTTTGAAATCTATCAACGATGGCTGATTCTGCAATATTTATCTCTGATTAAAATTCATATATGTATATATTTTTTTTGACCTCCTGAATTATATATCGAATCACAGTCTGATTATTAAGTTCAATCGACACAGTCACGTATGAGATCTACTCTACGTTAATTTTGATGGTTAGGATCTGAGCCGCATGTTGTTGGTCATTTTTATTTGATGTAAAAGTCCTGATAAACTCATTAAATTTTTTATTGTTACATCACTATCAAAGAAAGGTTATAATTCTAAAAAAAATTCTTGCCGATATACCGCTATCTCACTTTTTTCTTGTTGATGTTTTTAAATTTAAATATCAAATTTGAACTATTGATATTATTTATTTTCACGAGAAACGTGTCCATAGTTTTGTTGATGTTCTTGAAAAATCCAGTAAAATTTTAATCTATAGACATATTATTTTCGTTACAGACTAGGGTGGTGTTAGGTAAAAGATTAACTTAAGAGGAATAAGTTAAGGAGGAAAGAACTTATGTCAAGTTATGTCATGATTGTTTGGTTATGTAAAGTGAAGGAATAAGAATATAAAAATATAAAATTAGATATATAAAAAATATTATAATATTAATTTGTATTATAAATTATTATTATTATTATTATTACTAGTTTACAAATATTAATTATAATACTAATAATAACTGTTATTATATGAATTATTTTAATTCACAATACATAACTATTGTTATAAATGTATTCTTTATACTCATGGTTGTCACTAATAAAAATAATAATTTATATTGTAAAAATAATAATAATTTTAATAATAATTGTATTATTAATAACAATAAGCTATTAATATATCAACGATAAATATAATTACAATAATTATTTTTAATATTATTATTTTTATATCAATGAAAATTATATGTGAAGTACAATATAGTAATAATAATAATAATATTATTATTATTATTATTATTATTATTATTATTATTATTATTATTATTATTGTTATTATTATTATTATTATCATATGAATTAAGATATTAATGATTATTTCTTGTAATAATTATAATATTAACAATAATAATATTACAATAATATATTAATTATCATTAATAATCAAAATTTGTGTTTAATTATTCAAAAATCGAGAATAATCCGCACGGGATCAACCGTGGAAGAAGTTATTCCACCAATTTTGGTGGTATAAGTTCTTTCTCCTTAAAGAAGCTTATTCCTCTCTAGTTTGTTGAGCTATTCCTCCTTAAAGAAGCTTAAGGAAGCTTATTCCTCCTACCAAACATACCTAGTATATTAAAATTCATGACATTCGAGAGCTATATGATAATATATTATGTTCTTTATAGTGTGCTAGATGTGCTTAAATAAAATTATTACAAATTTAAAGTCAATAGACCAATGATAAACTTTACTGCATTACATTTTATCGTCTTTCATGTACATAATATAAGGATCCTGTTTTCAATGTTGAATCAAAACTAAAAATTATTTTAACGAAATCGACACCCATCCAAATGTTGAAATCAACATTCAATAGTACGATTACCATCCCCCCGAACCGAATCCTCTGGACTTCTTTAGAAGAAGTCCAGTGGTCTTCTTTGATCCGAGCCGTCCGATTTGATCAGAACGGTTGAATTTTTTCGGGCCTATCAATCTGGTACTATTCACGGGGCTCCCTTATAGCCGTTGAGATTAAATCAGACGGCTCTGATTTAAGAAAGACCACCGAAGTCCACCCAAATCGCAGTCCAGAGGATGCGGATTCCCCCCCCAAAAAAAAAAAAAAATGTGATTGACCGATTGCAGAGAATATAAAAATGCTCTTTAGACTTATTTTCTTTGGTGGATTCTCTTCTCCACAATAGTGTGAAACTTTTCTTTTAAAAATACATGATAAAAGTAAATTTTAAAAAGCGTGGAAATGGAAGACGTATATTTTCGAAAGGCTTAAAACAATTTAAAAAATTTAAAAAAGGAGCGGAAGCGATAAAAGTCTCTCTCTCTTTCTCTTTTTGTGTGCCTTGGCTCGGTCTCTGTAGCGTCTTCTTCAACTAGCTCTTAAAATTTCTTCTCTCCTTCGCCTCTTTCATGGCGACTTGAGAGCTTGTGAAAGGGCAAAATTGGTCAATGCTTTTTTCTCTATGAAAGTCTAGTGCTGACACTGGTTTCAATACCTGTGGCTACCCCCCTTCTAGGTACGCTTTGATTTTGTTGGGATGCTTTTAAAGTGCTTTACTTTTCTTTTCCAAACTACCAATTATTCGTTGAAGTTCCGCGCCCCTGTTTTTGTTTCTTTTTTGGGATGTTTTTAATCGGATTTTGCTAGATTATTTTGCCTTGTTAGAACCGTCTCTCGTTTGAGAGAGTAAAGGCAATGGTCTGTACCAAATTCGGACAATGAATCAGAGAGATTTTGGTACTGTTGGGTAAGCGATACTAATTTGGTTTTTAATTTGGATCCTTGGTACAATTTGCCAGGTCCTTAGCCAACCAATCTTTAGGTGTGAAGAACAACACGTACTTTAATGGTCTACCAGGTGTTCGACAAAATTCCCAGCTGATCTTTTGATATATGCAATAAAATGGATGATGGAGAGCTTGACTTGTCGAGCCAGTTACTATTACCCATCCCTGAAATGTCGAATACCTTTGAAGAATTTATGAAGAACACACGAACCTCTTGCACGCATACTCACAAGTGCAATCCTCCTGGCCCGGCTGCAACTTCACATACCCACACATGCCACCACACACATACCCAAGTGTTTGCCTCTATAGATGAAACACACCTGGATGATGATCCTAATTCCAGTCCGAAAAAGATACGCCGGCCATTAGGCAACCGTGAAGCAGTACGCAAGTACAGGGAGAAGAAGAAAGCCCATACGGCTTTCTTAGAAGAGGAGGTGAAGAAACTCAGGTTAATTAACCAACAGCTTTTGAAAAGGTTGCAAGGTCAGGCAGCGCTTGAGGCAGAGGTAGTTAGGCTGAGAGCTTTACTAATGGATTTCAAAACTAAAATAGATTCTGAAATTGGGAACTTCCCATTTCAGAAAGAGTGTGAGATTGGAGGCTTCAAATGTTATGACATGGAAATATCAGGATGGGAGGAGAGCTGTAGTCCTGTGGTGGTTGATTGTCAGAAAGATGATGTGTAATTTCAAACTCTGATCCGATCATTTTGTTTTTCTATATAGAAAAACTTTTGTAGAGTTATGTAGTTGTAATTTGTCAGGTGATATATATATGGGAATACTTTTTGTGTATGGTTAAATACAGAAACAGGGTTTTATATGCAGTTCAAAAGCCTACTGCTATCTATGGGAAGATAGTACAGAAAAGTGTATTGGATGAAACAACAGTTATGCCTGAGAGGCTGAAAGTTGTTGTTTGTAAATTGTAAATATGATGATTGTGGCTACTTTTTTGCCAGATGTAGAATTATTGGTACTATAATGAACGCTTTAACATTTTCAATTGTCTTTTTCATTGCTTTGTCCAAGTTCTGCCATCTTTATATCAGTGCAAAAATTATTAACAATGGGCTTGTTTGGATGGGTTGGGAATAGTGGGAAGAGTGGGAAGAGTAGGAAGAGTAGGAAGAGTGGGAAGAGTGCTATTCCGGGAAGAGGAAATATTGTTTGGATGGTGAGTTTAGGAATAGCGTTGGAAAGTGTGAAAAAGTAGAGAGAAAAATGTTGTTGGGAAGAGTGTTATTGAAAATTGTGTTAGGAATGGAATTGGCTATTCCAAAACCGTTTGGATGAAAATTTAGGAATGGAATTGCCAATTCCTAAGATTGGCTATTCTTACTTCATCCAAACGAGCCCATTATATTTTTATTTCTTAGTTTAAATACTTAATCAGATGTCTGGGAAAATGTAAGATTTTTCTTGTTTGGGAGACAATAAGAGGGTGTTTGATCCTTTGTAACCTCAGTTACACATCCAGCTTCAAGGGGCTACCAGACCTACAGTGGGATGGTATTAGCCTACCAGTTAGGTTGCTTTAATTATTTTGAAACCCAATGAAACATCAGGATACTGATGCTTTCGTTTTTAAGTAGACGCATTTTCTTACAGGCTTCCAGCAAAATAGTGTCATTAATTATATAATTGCAGTTACATGTCAAGATTCTGTTATTGCAAATGTTAAATTAGATTGTGCAGAAGTACAAAGTTGTCTGTTTTTGTTTTTGACAAATTTATGGAATTATAAAAAGACAGAATAACGGAACCACATCCACATGGAGAAATACTGAAGGCAACTTCGATTTATTATTATTTTTTTTACGACGCATGATCGATTTTCAACAGCATTTTTTTTTATAGTTGTCTAAGCGTAATAATTATTGCGATGCAAGCGTACGATCGATTGATATAGTAAAAAGAAACAAAGAACCAATGTGTTGTTCCTCATAAGATCAGCTGGGAATTTTGGCGTACTTCGTATCAATCTCTCCATCATCCATTAGCTAGACTAAATCAAATTTTGAGTCTAATGAAAAAATATAAATCCTAGGGCTCTTTACCTCTAGTATTGGATTATAATATTCTAATTGTATTGTTTTTATACGGAACTTTGTATCAATCGAGGACCTTTCAAGTATTATGCAAAATCTACTTCAAGAATATTATATTCTAGCAATACTATTTAATGGTGTGAACGACAATAAAATGATCCAACATTAACTTGTTCAAATAATAGGCTTAGTAGGTAGTTAGCCGGAATCTACTCTAGATCTGAGATTTGACGCGCCAACTTTCATCAATTAAATTTGTTTGTTAGCCCTGATTCCGTGATTACCGTCCATTCGAATTCCAACTATCCTTCACGCGAGCTTGGCAACTATTATAGTATTATTATGTATTCTCGATTTTGATTGCATACGCACGTAGTTACTTATAGTACAACAACACATCGTTATACACTTCTAATACTACTAATTTACATTTCCCCAAAGTGTAGTTAGGAAATTCAGATGAGAAATTTCTAGTTACAAGTAAGAAGTCATTTGCAATGACTTACTTGACAACTTTAACAACAGTTGAAAAATAACTTTAAAAATCCAACAAACGAAAGCATGATTGTACTCTTTTGATATTTAACATAAAAAAATCATAAAAATTGGCACAAGTTACATACGTGTGAAGCATAACATTTAATGCACAATCAATATATGAAGTAACTAATATGTCTAATTGTCTATAATTTTTTAAAACTGTTTTAATTTGTATACTTGATTCGAATAAGAGTTATCAATATTGTTAAGATAAATCTTTGTTTTCTGATTCTAAACCTTTTAATTATAATCATCCTATTTATTAATAATACGTTTTATATAGAACCAGCTATTAGTCTTGTAACAAAGAACATTCCACCTTTAGTGGAGGTCACTGGTTTGAAACTCGACTGAGAGATCTGACATTAAATTTCGAAAAAAGTTGGAAGACTTGATCCCAACTTATCTTAAAAAAAATAATTCGCCTTATAATTCATAATAGTTGTACTAATTTCTGGATACATCTCTTTATTAGCTAATATATGCATATCAAGTAACTTGTAGGCTCGAGAAAACATTTTTAAAATGCGACTTTTGTAAAATATGTGTTAAGGTTATCCTTTACAGGATCATATTACTAAAAGGAACTGCAAGCTGCGTAATATATAAAAAAAAACTGTCATATTTATTTCTGAAGTCATCGCTTAAATATATCATTATATATCATTATTGTAGCTAGTTTCCGAAAAAAATCCAAATAAACAAGCGTGCACTGTACAATACTGAGGTGTGCATTAAAATAAACGTACAAGTTGACGACGCTTATTTATAATAATAACTATCATAATGTACATCTAAGTTGAAATAGACAAACATCTATTATACAATGTAAGAAAAATGAGTTCAATCGAAATAGATGGGTGTTTAAATTATGTGTCATTGAAAGGTATGTAAAACGGGAGTTTGTAGGAAGTACTTATCGGGCCATATAAAAATAAAAAAAGTTCTAAATTTTCCAATAAAAAACGTCAAAATTTTATACTAAGTTATCTAGAAACCAAAAAAAAATAATTATATTGCAAAGTTAGCTGGCCGTTTGTGTACTCATGTTGACTTTACGTAATTTTCTGTAAAACTCAGTAGAAATCTTGCGGCGTTGAAACTGAAATAACAGCCTTTTTCACTTTACAGTGGTTTGAGCAAATGAAAGACATTCGCAACAGATTTGATCCTAATCAGGCCTTGCCAAGAAACCCCTCTATACTTTCAGTTTCACTTGTAGCAAGTCGTCTCACAAAACCTTTATTTGGGTATCCTCACCACAACACCATATTACAATACTTTAAGAACATAATCCATATGTAAACGAGTTCGCAGCATGACGGTGTTGGACATGTCCCACTGTGACCACCATCGGTAGATTTAAATAGGGAGTTTTTTTTAGAGAAAGTATATAGAGGCTACCTAGCATTTCTGATAGGGATCTTTGCTGACATAAAATTACGGGACAATACAAAGTCCAATGCTGTAACAACCACTAAAATCAGACAGGAAAATTTCAATTTTATCGGGGATATGTATTCGTCGTTTACCATCCAAAATGTCCCAAATCCCAATTCATAGTCAGCCTTTATGTGTATAAGATGGTTCTTAAGTTTTAGTGCTAACATTTTGGTTAAAGTATTTCAAGAAACTTAGAAACCATGCATCTCTCCAGCATAGGCCCAAAATGAAGATGAAACTTTGAACAGGGCAGTGCCTGCCAGTGCAAATGAGATCCTCTGGACGCATGGACTTCTTTAATCCTGTCCGTATGATCAATAATGGATGCCCCGTGATTAATACCAGATTGATAGGCCTGAAAAATTTAACCGTTGAGATTAAATCGGACAGCCCTTACTAAAAGACGACCACTGGACGGGCGTCCAGAGATCCGGATTCGGTGCCAGTGTGCCACACGAGGCAGACGCCTCAGTGACAAAGAAGTTCAAATTATGCTTACTTTTGCAATGGTTTTTTCCTTTTTAAAAAAAAAAGAAAAAGTAACCAAAAATCAAAATTCAAACCAGACATGTTGCAAAAAAGTAACAAAGGGAAACTAAAAAAATTAACATTATTCAAGTCTTTTTACAAGTGCTGAGCTCTCCAGTCAACTGCAAAATCTTCACCATCATCACTAGAAGAATCATCACTGGATGACTCTTTTGAGTCGAATGCTGGCTTTTGATTAGCCCTGGCAAGTCGTGATGCCTTGGTTTCAACCAGTTTCTGCTTGACCAAATTGACTTTCTCTCTATACTCCCTGTATCATAAAACCATATAAGTAGATAATATTAAACCTACTAATAAATTGTCTTTTTTGCATAACTTATAAATATAAAATGAATAAGGAAGTTTATGTTATGTCACCTTTGCTCCAATGTCAAGAACTCTTCCTGTTCCTCTGCAGCATCAATCTGAAATTATAAAAGCAAGTCAGATGCTCAGCATATTGCCTACTGCAAATTATACCATCTACCAGTATTGAAAAATACCAGTTTCAGTGAGTAAGCTATTATCAACTGAAAATGCTAGCTACTGGTACCAGACAACCATCACCATGTCAAGCAACATTAACTTATTCATTGCAAACTGTTACTGGTAACAGGCCATTATAGCAATTTATCACATTCATTTTTTAAGTTTTTTAACCTTGTTTGTTTTTTTATTACCAAATACAAAGAATAATAGAAGGGAGAATATAATTTCCATATTTTAAAAAAAACTTTTTATGTGGCTTGCTTTAGAAGGAAAAATTTTAATCAAGGACAATTTACAGCATAAAGGTTGGCAGGGAATTAATTCTTGTTGCATGTGTGGGCAAGCAGAATCAGTTAACCATCTGTTTTTACATTGTCCTGCAGTTTTTCTCTTCTGGTCTACATTTAATAGATTCAATACTAAAGGGCTTTTAGTTAATGCTTCTACTTTAAAAGATCTATGGCAGTATGGTTGTTCTCTCAATAAAGAACAACAAGTCTTTTTTATAGTACTGCTGACTGCTTTTCTTTGGAAACCTGGGGCATTAGGAATACATATACTTTCAGATTGATAGGGACATAGGAGAAGTTAATACTTCAAGTCTTTATATTGCAATTTTAAGCTTGTATTATTTCTAAACAGGACAAAAGACAGGTTTGGAGCAACATTTTCAGCCAAATAGAGATGGACAGGGAGAGGATGAAGCAGATGAAGACCTTGATTGATTGTTCTTTACGTTTCATTTGCTTCTAGTCTAAAAGTTTTGATGTTGCTTTGTTGCTATGTTTTGGATGTAATGCCTGGTTAGGAGACTTAATAATTAATATTTTAGGAGTAGTTGTTAAGCTTTAGTCACTAGCTGCGTGACTTACTTTGTATTGACTTTGTTTGCATGCTTAATTGGATGCAGGCGCCCTGGTTAGTGGTGCTCTTATAAAAAAAAAATAAAAAAAAATAAAAAAAAGAAATCCATCTTTTAGAGAATACTATGAAAGATTACCTCTTCTTCCTCAAGACGGTTGTCAAATTCTTGCAAGTCGTCTTGAATTTCCTTCTCGAATTCTTTGTACGCATCACTAGAAAATTAGGTTTCCATTAAAATGTGAATAAAATCATATGTACTAATTAATTTTTCCTTAGCAAAGGTAAGAACATGTATGTACTTGATATCGACTTTAACAGGTTGGATGCCACGGGCACGCAGATCTGCATCCTTGTTATCAAAAAAACCTTCGGGCAAGGCACCCTTTTCAGGTTTGGCTGGTTGGTCAACTTGGTTTGACTCAGACAACTTGGCTTCTTCTGGGATATCATCAAAAAAGTTATCAGGTCGAGCTCTCTTAGCTGGTAAAACATTTTTAGGTATCTTAAATTCTGAATTTTCATCTTTTTTATCTGTCTTTTTGTTGGAAGACACTGGGACTGATACTTGCATTGGCTCATCATAAGAACTTGAAGCATTCACAGATCCACCGTTAATATCTGCAGTTTAAATGACAAAGATAAAAGAATCATAAGTTGGAAGCGAATTATATCATGTGTAGTTGTTTGTTTTTGGCTGGGAATGAACAACCTAATACTCTATTGGGCTTACCAAGCCTCAAAATTTTGTATTCAATACTGATGAACAACATTCATTGATGATTTCCATATCTCAACAAACTGTTCATTTCTGTGCTGTCAAACAAAAAGAATTGAATATCCAGAGTCTTCATGTTAAGTCAGCTAACTTAGCCCAGAACAAACACATGCAAATTGCATACTAACATTCAAATTTGGTTTGGTAGAATTGATTTCAGATTGAGCTCGAGAGGATAAAAGGGTATCTAATTATAGAGAGAGTAATTTGGCAACATTCACCAAAATATTGCCTCTGCACATATTAAACAGTTGGGTGCTTAAAAATGAATCAGAAAAATGTCAGTGTTGCAACTGCAACTGTGCAATAATTACAAAACAGTGCGAGTAATTTAAATATCACAAATTATTTGAGCAAACCCTACCATTTTGTTGTTTATTTGCCAGCTTGCTGTCAAAAAAGTTTTCTGGTAGAGAAGAAGATGTTTGTGGTTTCTGAGCAATCTTTGGCTGTTGTTCATGGTTCGAACTTTTACCATTCTTTGCTTCAGCAGCAGCTGCTTTTAGATTTTCTATAGCCTGTGGAAAATATAAAATTTTCTCTTCAATTAGTCTAAGGTTGCTGTGTCTGTGTGTCATACTATGTCAGAAAGAATGTAACCAGATAGTACATTGTAAAACCTTATTACCTCGTGATGTTTACGAGAAACTTGATGTGCCGGCCAAAGAGAGTCTGATTTTAATGTAATATTGCATACTTTGCAAATAGGCTGGCCATGCTCATTATACCTGCAGTATTATTATTTCCCAATCAGCACAGATTGCATATGAGTACTTGGCTATTCTAGCTAAAAAGTTCTTAACTGAATCCAAAATAAAATATTGTTATGTCTGGCTCATGTAATCATGTTCGCCTTGCTTTCCAGTAAACCCTATTTCTGAAAACCTAAATATTACGATTCTGGTATCAAATTATTAAAAGCTTATGGAGTCTCAATTTTACAATAGAGGAATCAACAGGCTACTTAGAGGGACTGTACCACACCAGTTGGTAGCAAATAAGACCAATTATTCATTGGTTTAGTGTCACAATTAACCTAGCTGCTTCATAATCAAGCTGAGTTTCATAGTGTACACAACCAAAAGTAAAAAATCTAAAGCCAAAGGACTGAAATTGAATCGCACAAGCTACAGAGTGCATCATTAAAAGAACAGGTGCAGTTTTTACAATAAAAAAAATATACCCAAATTTAAAGAGCAAAACTGTTCGGTACAGAGAAAATCGGGCTCTAAACAGTGGTAATTCTGGACTACCTTACTAGAGGAGAATCGATGCGCTTATCCTTCTTCTGCTCCGACTCTCTCAGCTTCGCGCGAAATAGCGCCTTTCTCTGATCCATCTCAAAACAGTTTGATTGCTTATTTGCTTTAACACCAATGGCGGTTTTGATACTAGTGTAGTTCGACGAAGAGACGAGTGAAGAGGAATGGTGGTTTTGGGCTGTTATTTCTAATATGGGCTAAGCTTTCTTTCCACAGGCCGAAAATTTAATTATGACAGAAAACGCTGATCAGTGAATGAATGAATGAATGATGATGGTGAATTGGTGGAGTCGGTCTCTACTTTCCTATTGCGATCTCCAAAAAAAATTGTCAGTGTATCTCGCTATCTATTTGGATTGTTTTAATTCAGACTTAAAGAGAAAAAACTATTTATATGTAAAATAGATATTTAATGGTTTCTCTTTTAATATCTTATATTATTAATTTATTATAAATAAATTATAAATTCTTTCAAAAATACAAAGTCTAAACCGGATTTTAATTTTAATCGTTCACAATTTACATTGAATTAATTACCACTGATATAAAGATGTGGTTCGTTAATTTATATCCATGGAAGGTTTTCAAAAATAAATTAATTAGTTTATTTATTCAAGAGAAATCAAGTGAAATACCATTTTTTTCCCTAAAAAAAAATTTGTCTCTTTGTTCCTCTCTCGTAGTATGTTCTGAAAATTTGTAACAAAATACGAAAAATGAAAAATTAGATCTCTTCGAGAATGAGAAATGAGTTTCGAATTAAAAAAAAAAAAAAACATATTTTTTTTAAATAAGTGGAGAGAACTCCACCACTTTCCTTTTAATTAAGAAAAGCATCCGGAATAACAAAAAAAAAAAAACAGTTATTTTCTAATTTTTCTATTCTAAACTAGATCCTCTCAACAAGGGGAAAAAACAAAAGATTGACACAAATTACTTAGGCTGTCGTATAATTTCACAGTCTCTAAAGGCCAGGACGTCATATACAACTCGCCTCTTTTCTCCTGGTCGTGATTACATGATACAATTATTTTTCAAGAAAGATGAACCTCAATTTGTGATTTCCTTAATTATAATAGGCCTATTTAGATCACGAAGGGCAGGCCTGAAAAACTTTTTAGCAGCGACAAAGTTCATAGAATGTGTTCCTTTCTTGTCTCATTAAGTAGACTTTCAGAAGCACTATATTGCATTCAGTAAGGCAGTAAGCCAGTAACTAAAACAAGAGCATTTGTAATGTGTAAATGATTAAGTTAGTGTTTGGTAACGTTGGATGTGATATATCATTTTTCAATTAGTTAAGCTCTGAGATATATTTTAAACAATATGAAAAATTTAAATATAGATTAACGTGATCAAATGACTTTGAATGAGTGCAGAATCCCTTGAAATGCTCACAAAATGCACAGAATAAGCATTATTTACAGAACATATGCACATTTTCAATGTATAATCAAATATTTTATAATAAGTAGGATCAGAATCGTATTCTAAAGAATATAAAGAGATTAAATATTGATTATCTCTACTACTTATAAATGCACGTATACGAAGGGTGTAAACAATTCATATAAAATGAGTAAACATATCATATAAAAGGTTGTTAAACAATTCTTATATTAATTATGGACCATTGATTTGTGTAATTTGATTTGATCAGTGGTCTAGATTAAGGTCAGACTTTTTATAGAAAAAAATTAAGTTACTACCAAATTAGCTATTTATTTAAAAGGAAATACTAAATTATTGATTTTACCGTATCTTTATTGTCTAACATGTAAAGTTTTATATGAAACAAAAATAATATCAAAATTTTATGTTTTTTATTTGCCCGCATAGAGGGCATCTTTTGCTAGTTGTGATTAAATGACTTAGAAAGAGTGCAGAATCGCTCTAGTGCTCAAATATTGCATAGAATAAGCTTTATTTGCACATTATATTCATATTTTGTATGTATAATTAAATATTTTGTATTAGTTAAGCTCTGAGATATATTTTAAACAATATGAAGAATTTAAATATAGATTAATGTGATCAAATGACTTAGAATGAGTGCAGAATCGCTGAAAATTCTCAAAAAATGCACAGAATAAGCATTATTTAAACAATAAATGCATATTTTCTATGTATAATCAAATACTTATAATAAATGATCGAGGCTTAAACCTTAAACAAATACCTTGGTTCTACCTGATTTAAATCAATCGTAGTAAAGCTAAGGGTCGAACTACGGGGACGGGATTATAATCTAACCTATTCCTTAATTTGCTTAAGACCTTGAGAGAGAAAATAATTGTTTTAAAACTAAAGTAAAGATTTTAAAATTTAAATACTAAGGAATTGTAAAACTAAATGAAAGAGTATTAAAATCTAAATTTCAGAAGTTAAACGATTTGAGTAAAACTTAATAAAAGGTTTAGGGGTTTTAGTTGCAAACTTCTTTAAATAGTTGATTCAAATATATTGATTAATTTCTTAATCAATATATTTGAATCACGGTTAAATGAAAGATTTGAAAGGTTTTAAACTTGACAAAGTGCAGATTTAAATAAAAATCCAAAATCAATGAATATAAACTCTCGTTTCAATTTCAAATCAAAAGGATAAATCTTTAAATCAATTAGAAAACCTAAGTTAATCAACTCTCGTTTTTGGCTTAAGGGTTCTAAATCTATCTTTCATATAAAGGATATCTCGCAACTCTCGTCGCGAGAAGGGTTCACCTTTCGGTTACTTGGTTCTGATTTCATCTCTCGACTACTTTCAATCCTCAATTAGTCAAATAAAATCATGCAAGGGTATAGATTATTATTACCAACTAGACAAGGCCTTAATCTATTTGGTTTAATCAATTCTACCTAAGCAATCACAAATTCAACTTAACAAATAATTAAACAAAAAGATAGAAATCACAAGCAAATATAAAAGCCGATCAAAAGATTCGAATAACAACTACTTAAATGGTTCACAACTATTTGCCCCTAAAATCTAAATACTTAGCCTAACATCATATCAAAACAGAATAATAAAAGAGGTTTAACAAACAACATAGAGTATTAAGACAGATTACAACAGAAATCAATTCTTAATCTCCTACAATTCTCTGTCGAAACCTTCAGTCGGACCGTCTGGATGCTCAGTCGGACCGTCTGACAGTATCCTGGCTCTGATCTCGCTCAATTCTCTCTCTAACTTGTGACAGAGGTTAGGGATGCCCTTCCCCTGCTTATATACTCAGGATAAACCGCCATATGGTCGTGCTAAACGTGGAAGATCAGCTTCTAGAAGAGTATTCTTGGCATGGTCGAAATTAGCCCTGTCTGGCATGAACTGGTCGGTCAGTCGGTCCGTCTGGAACTCCAGTCGGTCCGTCTGGACTCTAATTTCTGCTTCTTCCAGAAAGTCTGATTCTATTTCCATCTTGTCCCGATTTAGTGCAGATTTCGTCCAGAATTGTCTTATTATTGCAGAACCTGAAAACAATAGGGGCAAAACAGAAGTACCATGGCTTCTAACCTAAAAACATAACAATCCTATCAATATTTGATCAATTAATAACAATTTAAGTCCTAATTAGGGTTAGAATGTAGCATTATAATCCGTCTATCAATAAATAAGATGAGAATCGTATTCTAAATAATATAAAGAGATTAAATATAGATTATTGTGATTAAATGACTTAGAATGAGTGCAGAATCTCTTGAAATGCTCACAAAACGCACAGAGTAAGCATTATTTACACAATATATTCATATTGTCTATGCATAATGATATTTTATATAATATGTAAGATCAGAATCATATTATAAACAATAGAACGAGTTTAAATATAAATTATTGTGCTTGAATGACTTAGAATGAGTACAGAATCACTTAAATGCTCAAATATTGCTCAGAATATGGTTTATTTGCTCACATATTCATATTTGAATGTCAAATAAAATATCTCTATCTCTATCTCTACTACTTATAAATGCACGCATACGAAGGGTGTAAACAATTCATATAAAAGGAGTAAACATAATTAAATATTTTTTAATAAGTAAGCTCTGAATTATATTTTAAACAATATGAAGAGTTTAAATATAGATTAACGTGATCAAATGACTTTGAATGAGTGCAGAATCCCACGAAATGCTCACAAAATGCACAGAATAAGCATTGTTTACACAATATATGCATATTTTCTATGAATAATAAAATATTTTATAATATGTTAGATCAGAATCATATTCTAAACAATTTGAAGAGTTTAAATATATATTAATATGATCAAATGACTTAGATTGAGTGCATAATCGCAAGAAATGCTCAAAAAATGTATAGAATAAGAATTATTTAAATAACATATGCATATTTTTCTTTGTATAATATTATATTTTAATATGTAAGACGGAATCATATTATAAACAACATAACGAGTTTAAATATAAATTATTGTGCTTGAATGACTTAGAATGAGTGCAGAATAGCTTAAATGCTCAAATATTGCTCAGAATATGCTTAATTTGCTCATATATGCATATTTTGTATGTATAATTAATTATTTTTTAATAAGTAAGCTCTGAATTATATGTTAAAAGATATAAACAGTTTAAATATAGATTAATGTGATCAAATGACTTAGATTTAGTGCAGAATCGCTCGAAATGCTCAAATAATGCACCGAATAAGAAATATTTACAAAGTATATGCACATTTTCAATGTATAATCAAATATTTTATAATAAGTAGGATCAGAATCGTATTCTAAAGAATATAAAGAGATTAAATATAGATTATTGTGATTAAATGACTTAGAAAGAGTGCAGAATCGCTTTAGTGCTCAAATATTGTTCAGAATAAGCTTTATTTTCTCATTATATGCATATTTTATATGTATAATTAAATATTTTGTAATAATTAAGCTCTGAGGTATATTTTAAACAATATGAAGAGTTTAAATATAGATTAATGTGATCAAATCACTTAGAATGAGTGCAGAATCGCTGAAAATGCTAAAAAAAATTGCACAGAATAATCATTATTTATACAATATATGCCTATTTTCTATGTATAATAAAATATTTATAATAAGTAAGATGAGAATCGTATTCTAAAGAATATAAAGAGATTGAATATAGATTATTGTGATTAAATGACTTAGAATGAGTGCAGAATCTCTTGAAATGCTCACAAAATGCACAGAATAAGCATTATTTACACAATATATGCATATTTTCTATGCATAATGATATTTTATATAATATGTATGATCGGAATCATATTATAAACAATAGAACGAGTTTAAATATAAATTATTGTGCTTGAATAACTTAGAATGAGTGCAGAATCGCTTAAATGCTCAAATATTGATCAGAACAAGCTTTATTTGGTCATTATATGCATATGTTTTTATGTATAATTAAATAATTTGTAATAAGTAAGCTCTAAATTATATTATAAACAATATGAATAGTTTAAATATAGAATAATGTGATCAAAAGACATAGAAGGAGTGCAGAATCGCAGGAAATGCTAAAATATGCACAGTATAAGCATTATTTAAACAATATATATACATATTTTCTATGTATAATCAAATATTTTATATAAAGTAAGATAGGAATCTTATTATAAATAATATAAATAGTTTAAATATAGATTATTGTGATTAAATAACTTAGAATGAGTACAGAATAGCTTAAATGCTCAAATATTGCTCAGAATAAGCTTTATCTCCTCATTATATGCATATTTTGTACGTATAATTAAATATTTTTCAATACATAAGCTCCGAATTATATTTGAAACAATATGAAGAGTTTAAATATAGATTAATGTGATACAATGACTTTGAATGAGTGCAGAATCCCTTGAATACTCACAAAATACACAGAATAAGCATTATTTACAAAATATATGCATATTTTCAATGAATAATCATATATTGTATAATATGTAAGATCGTAATCATATTATAAACAATATAAAGAGTTTAAATATAAATTATTGTGCTTGAATGAGTGCAGAATCGCTTAAATGCTCAAATATTGCACAGAATATGGTTTATTTGCTCACATATTCATATTTTAATGTATAATAAAATATTTTTTAATAAATAAGCTCTGAATTATATTGTAAACAATATGAAGAGTTTAAATATAGACTAATGTGATCAAATAACTTAGAATGACTGCAGAATCTTTTGAATGCTCACAAAATGCACAGAATAAGCAATATTTACAAAATATATGCATATTTTCATTGAATAATCATATATTGTATAATATGTAAGTCGGAATCATATTATAAACAATATAAAGAGTTTAAATATAAATTATTGTGCTTGAATTGTAAGTGCTACAATAATTCTAGAATGCGGAAATAACCCAGAATCGTAAAATACCTCGTGCCATCGCTGATTGAAATTGAGTGTTGAGCGGATGAACTTGAAACCCGCAAACTAAGCGCGTCTCCTTAGTCTCTGATCTTCTCCACGTTCTGCAGTGAGAGAATCGCTACAAAGCCGATATCGCAACCCCAACTGATGGTGTTTAACAGGAGTTAGTCGGCCTTGACTCATTCCCTCAAGAAAATTCCTAATATTCTCTCTCTCTTGTCTAAACTAATGTTAGAACTGAAAGAAGTCCTCTGCAATATCCTCTCCATCATAGAGATATATAAATAGAGGGTTCAAAATGCTCAGAAGATGCAAATTGCAATGTTTAATGAAAGGGTGCGATGTTCACAGCATTCTGTCCAGGTGCACCGTATTGACTGAACCAGTCCATTCTATAGACAGAATACTACATTCTCCCACTTGAACTTGCATCCTTTGCATATTAAATACCTTCTGTTTTCTTTATGTTAAATATTAGAAATATAACACATGAACTGTAGCAGTAAGTCATCTTATCGTTACTAGCGTTTTAAACTACTAGTAAATGCGAATATTACTATCTACAATTACAATATGCTACACAACTAATAATCCAACCTTTTATGCGATTTTGAATTCCTTTATGAATAAACCCAATGTCTATTCCAAGTCAATCTTTATGATGTAATTCTCAACCGTATGATCAAATATTTTCCATATATGTGCGCACAATCAACACGAGAAAACATCTATACTTTTATGAAGAGTTTATACACAATCGTACGATTATTATTAACCATAGGATCAATTCCTATATATGCCCGCTACATGATCTTTGAATTCCTTTAGCTGCAGTATTTATTCAAAGAATCGGTCAGCTTCTATTCTGTATGAACACCTTTATTAACCACTTAATTCTTCTTAATGCGCTCTTTCAAAGTCAAATACTTAATGTCGATACCTCGACCTTTATCTTTATTGTTCTTGACTAAAAAGACTGCGACAGAATTATCATACAAAATCCTTAATGACTTAGATATAAAACCAATGACTCTAAGTCTCACAATAAAACTCTTCAAACACCATCGAGGGTAATCTCAAAACACACAACAAACTATACTTTATGTTGAACTAACGAATAATGTCAGTTAGACATTTCTTTATAACACAATTCCACTTGTAACATGTATCCTTAATTCGATTTACTAGAATCGACACAACCAGTTTGTGTACCAAAATAACTTCAACTTATTAATCTGTTGAGACATAAGCACACTTTCTTAAGTACCTGAAGATATATCATTACTTTCTTAGCAATTTAACTGTGGTCTATTCCCTAATTATTATGATATCAGTCCAAATATACAAATGGCAAAAGCTATGTCAGTTCTCGTGCACAAACCTGATCATACTTTATGCTTTCAAATTGCCTAAATACTTGAAGTATTTACTATTTGTTCCCTTTCTGAGTTATACTGAGGATACCGATTCAAAATGAATCTATCACCTATATTAATAGATACTGGACGCGGTGAATATCATTCCTTCTGGAATCTTTCTAATATCTTATTGATATATGCTTGTTGAGATAAATCAAGAATATCTTGATTCCTATCTACATGGGCCTTGATGCCTATCACAAACAAAACTTCAGCCATATCCTTCATATCAATATTTTAGAAAGAAATTATTTCACCCCATATAACTATCTTTTATCATTAGTTACTAGTATAACATTCTCTATATATAAAACAAGTAAATAAAATCAACTCCCACTAATCTTCTGATATATGCACCAGTTCATCTTATATTTCTTCAAACCGTATGAAGAAATAACCTTATGAAACTATTAATACCATTAGTGAAATACTTGTTTTTAATTCTTATATAGAATACTTTAACTTGCTAACTAAATACTTATTACCTCAAAAGAAGAAATTTTATGATTATTTAATATAACCATCTCCTTAGATCACCATTAACAATTGCAACATTTATATCCATCTGATGTAACTCGAAACCAGAATGAGTTATTAATGCCATAATCATATGAAGTGAATCTTTCTTTAATATATGAGAGAAAATCTTCATGTAATTCACTACTTCTTTTCAATGAACCACTGGTGACAAGTCTAACTTTGTATTTCTTTATGTTAACTTATTAATCCCTTTTGGTTTTAAGAAATCCGTTACAACCAATAGGTTAAAACCATAAGTAACTTACCCAATTCTAGACTCAATTACACACCATTGATTCAAACTGATTTTACTTGGCATTATTCTGTAATATGGACTCATCGCAATTCATTATCTTGAAAATGTAACAGATTATGCTCAACACTTATATCCTTATAAGAGTCTTGTAGGTAAACTACGTAACAATACTAGGGATAACCGACCTTATCCTTTATTAGATCACCTTCATATTGAATCTTAAAATTCAACTTGATCTATTATTGTATTATATGCCGGTTAACAAATGTCAATAATTCGATCATCAATATTCAGTGATCCTTAATGAATACCATCCAATTATATATTAGAGGGAATTTCTGTATGATCTAAAACGGATCACTCCCACTAATCTGAACATTCTCTAGAACTTAATATTTCTAATTCAAATCCTAGTCATATTTCTAATCTCTATACCATTACCTGACTTCACAATCTTTATTTGCTTACCGCATTGTTTCTCTACTTCCGCCTCAAAACTTTATAGGTATGTAGAAATACATATATTGTGAATAATCATCATTTAAAGAGATAAATGCAGGCTACACGCTTGATGCCAGCTAGTCGTTTTCTTACTTGTTAATCATATCTCAACCATATGAACACTCTCAACTTTATCCATAATATGTCTATTCTCCTATTAAACACATATGGTCAAAAATACCAAACTGGTCATTTATCTTTATATGTGTTATAACCTTATAGGAAATCTTGATAAGACTATATTAAACTGGACAAGTATTCAAAATAAAATATACAAGTAATGACTCAGAAATATGATATAGACTCTTTTGTTGAACAACTATATTTCTCATTATGTGCTCTCGCACCTATAATGGTAATAAGCCTTAACCTAAGAGGCCAACTACTCATCTAATGTCTTATGTAAGAACTTTACATTAATATGCACATCAACTAAATCACTTTACATTGAAAGAACTTATTCTTTATAAAAATGAAACATAAGCAGTTAAACTGCTCCCACTATTCATTATAACTTATGTTCATAAGTTCAACCTCAAAAATGGATCCTACTGGTTGATAAATTTAATATCCTTACAACTTAAATGAAGGAGAACAGTATCCTTCTAGACCTTATAACTATTATCCTCAACCTAGGAACTTTGACACTTATCATTTCTAAAGGGAATCTGCTATCCTTATGAAAGTAGAACCGATACATGCTTATCTTTATATCGAGACTTAACTTTATACTTTAATTTACCAATGCAAACTAAGTGATGTATCTTTATGAGTCAATTCTTGCATAATATTACCTGTGGGCTAAATATCATGCTATAACTCTTTATGTAATTAAACATTACAACTATATGAATCAATTTCTCACCCAGTCTAAATACTATGATTTGATTCTTCATACTTTATGATATAACTAGTTAATTATATTCCTATCCTTAATTCCTGTGGGCAAATTAAGTATTCATAATTTAACTATTATATCCTAATATATTAAGTTAACTATGTCAATAGTCTCGTGGGACGATACTAACTTCGTTAACTTAATCTATTACAATCTTGTGTCTGTTTAATCCAAATGCGATTTTATAAACTTTATATATACATAACTTTAATCCAACTAAGGATGCTGTGGCTACTCCTTAATATATTAATATATATATTCATCACTAGACACAAGCTATGTCCTTTCTTCCTAATGTGATTTATAGATACACTATATAATATATATACCTTAATGTAATTGAAGATGCTGTGGCTACTCTTCAACTAATTAACATATATTAATCAACTAGACATAATATATTATAGTTAGATAACTAATATATATGTATATGCTCAATAACTAGCATAGTTATCTAACTTTCTTGATTAATTGATCCTTAATCAATTTATTTGTCTAATTAATCTAACAATAATATCAGACAAAACTTTATTCAAACTTTTCCAGACAATCCATTCCAGACTTGCAACAGAATTTCTTATAAACCGTTATGAAATCCTATTTCAATAAAGGCAATCCAGCGGCATAACCCGCTCTGATACCAACTGTAAGTGCTACAACAATTCTAGAATGCGGAAATAACCCAGAATCGTAAAATACCTCGTGCCATCGCTGATTGAAATTGAGTGTTGAGCGGATGAACTTGAAACCCGCAAACTAAGCGCGTCTCCTTAGTCTCTGATCTTCTCCACGTTCTGCAGTGAGAGAATCGCTACAAAGCCGATATCGCAACCCCAACTGATGGTGTTTAACAGGAGTTAGTTGGCCTTGACTCATTCCCTCAAGAAAATTCCTAATATTCTCTCTCTCTTGTCTAAACTAATGTTAGAACTGAAAGAAGTCCTCTGCAATATCCTCTCCATCATAGAGATATATAAATAGAGGGTTCAAAACGCTCAGAAGATGCAAATTGCAATGTTTAATGAAAGGGTGCGATGTTCACAGCATTCTGTCCAGGTGCACCGTATTGACTGAACCAGTCCATTCTATAGACAGAATACTACATGAATGACTTAGAATGAGTGCAGAATCGCTTAAATGCTCAAATATTGCTCAGAATAAGCTTGATTTGCTCATATATGCTTATTTTGTATACATAATAATTTTTTTTAATTAGTAAGCTCTGAATTATATTTTAAAAGATATAAACAGTGTAAATATAGATTAATGTGATCAACAGACTTAGATTGAGTGCAGACTCGCTCAAAATGCACAGAATAAGCATTATTTACAAAATATATGCACATTTTCAATGTATAATCAAATATTTTATAATAAGTAAGACCAGAATCTTATTCTAAACAATATAAAGAGATTAAATATAGATTATTGTGATTAAATGAATTAGAATGAGTGCATAATCCCTTTAAATGCTCACAAAATGCACAAAATAAGCATTATTTACAAAATATATTTATATTTTCTATTTATAATCAAATATTTTATAATATGTAAGATCGAAATCATATTATAAACAATATAACGAGTTTAAATATAAATTGTTGTGCTTGAATAACTTAGAATGAGTGCAGAATCGCTTAAATGCACAAATATTGCTCAAGATGTGCTTTATTTGCTCATATATGCTTATTTTATATGTATAATAATTTTTTATTAATTAGTAAGCTCTGAATTATATTTTAAAAAATATGAAGAGTTTAAATATAGATTAACATTATCGAATGACTTAGAATGAGTGCAGACTCCCTTGAAATGCTCACAAAATGCACAGAATAAGCATTATTTACAAAATATATGCATATTTACTAAGAATAATCATATATTTTTTAATATGTAAGATTAGAATAATATTATAAACAATTTAAATAGTTTCAACATTGATTAATATGATCAAATGACATAGGTTGACTGAAAAATCGCTTGAAATGCTCAAAAAATGTACAGAATAAACACTATTTACACATCATATGCATATTTTCTTTGAATAATTCTATATTTTATAATATGTAAGATCGGAATCATATTATAAACAATATAACGAGTTTAAATATAAATTATTGTGAATGAATAACTTAGAATGAGTGCAGAATCGCTTAAATGCTCAAATATTGCTCAGAATATGCTTTTATTTGCTAATACATGCATATTTTGTTTGTGTAATTAAATATTTTTAATAAGTAAGTCCTGAATTATATTTTCAAAGATAAACAGTTTAAATATAGATTAATGTGATCAAATTACTTAGAATGAGTGCAGAAACACTTGAAATGCTCAAACAATGCACAGAATAAGCATTATTTACAAAATATATGCATTTTTTCTATTATAAGTAAGATCAGAATAGTTTTCTACAGAATATAAAGAGATTAAAATATAGATTATTGTGATTAAATGACTGACAATGCGTGCAGAATCGCTTAAATGCTCAAATATTGCTCAGAATATGCTTTATTTGCTAATATATGCATATTTTGTATGTATGACTAAATATTTTTAATAAGTAAGCCCTGAATTATATTATAAAAGATATTAATAGTTTAAATATAGATTAATGTGATCAAATAACTTAGAATGAGTGCAGAATCGCTCGAAATGCTCAAATAATGCACAGAATAAGCATTATTTACAAAATATATGCACATTTTCTATGTATAAAAAAATATTTTAAAATAAGTAAGATCCGAATCAAATTATAAAGAATATAAAGAGATTAAATATAGATTATTGTGATTAAATGATTTAGAATGAGTGCAGAATTGCTTAAATGATCAAATATTGCTAAGAATAAGCTTTATTTGCTCATTATATGCATCTTTTGTATGTATAATTAAATAGTTTGTAATAATTGAGCTCTGAATTATATTTTAAACGATATGAATAGTTTAAATATAGATTAATGTCATCAAATGATTTAGAATGAGTGCAGAATGGCTGGAAATGCTAAAACAATGCACAGAATAAGCATTATTTAAACAATATATGAATATTTCCTATGTATAATCAAATATTTTATAATAAGTAAGATCGGAATCATATTGTAAATAATATAAAGAGTTTAAATATAGATTATTGTGATTAAATGAGTTAGAATGTGTGGAGAATCGCTTAAATGCTCAAATATTGATCCGAATGAGCTTTATCTGCTAATTATATGCATATTTTGTATTTATAATTAAATATTTTCTATAAGTAAGTTCTGAATTTTATTTTAAACATTATGAAGAGTTTAAATATAGATTAACGTGATCAAATGACTTAGAATGAGTGCAGAATCCCTTGAAATGCTCACAAAATGCACAGAATAAGCATTATTTACACAATATATGCATACTTTCTATGTATAATCAAATATTATATAATATGTATGATCAGAATCATATTCTAAACAATTAAAAGAGTTTAAATATAGATTAATATTATCAAATGACTTAGATTGTGTGCCAAATCGTTTGAAATGTTCAAACAATGTACAAAGTAAGCATTATTTACACAATATATGAATATTTTCTATGCATAATCATAAATTTTATGAAATGTAAGATCGAAATCATTTTATATATAATATAGAGAGTTTAAATATAAATTATTGTGCTTGAATAACTTAGAATGAGTTCAGAATCGCTTAAATGCTCAAATATTGCTCAGAATAAGCTTTATCTGCTCAAATATATGCATATTTTGTACGTATAATTAAATATTTCTCAATAAGTAAGTTCTAAATTATATTTTAAACAATATGAAGAGTTTAAATATAGATTAACGTAATTAAATGACTTAGAATAAGTGCAGAATCCCTTGAAATGCTCACAAAATGCACAGAATAAGCATTATTTACACAATATATGCATATTTTCTACGTACAATCAAATATTTTATAATATTTAAGATCACAATAATATTCTACACAATTTAAAGAGTTTAATATAAATTAATATAATCAAATGACTTAGTATCAGTGCAGAATTGCTTGAAATGCTCAAACAATGTACAGAATAAGCATTATTTACACAATATATGCATATTTTCTATGTATAATCATATATTTTATAACATGTAAAATCGGAATCATATTATAAACAACATAACGAGTTTAAATATAAATTTCTGTGCTTGAATGACTTAGAATGAGTGAAAAATCGCTTAAATGCTCAAATATTTCTCAGAATATGCTTTATTTTCTTATATATGCTTATTTTGTAAATATAATATTTTTTTTAATTACTAAGCACTGAATTATATTTTAAACAATATGAAGAGTTTAAATATAGATTAACGTGATCAAATAACTTAGAATGATTTCAGGCTCCCTTGAAATGCTCACGAAATCCAGATAATAAGAATTATTTACACAATATAAGCATATTTTCTATGTATATTCATATATTTTATAATATGTAAGATCAGAATCATTTTATAAACAATTTAAATAGTTTAAATATTTATTAATATAAATGACATAAATTGAGTGCGGAATCGCTTGAAATGCTCAAAAAATGTACATAATAAGCATTATTTAGAAAAGTTACAAAATATAGATTATTGTGATTTGACTTAGAATGAGTGCAGAATCGCTTAAATTCTCAAATATTGCTCTAAATAAGCTTTATCCCTTGAAATGCTCACAAAATGCACAGAATAAGCATTATTTACACAATATATGCATATTTTCTATGTGTAATTAAATATTTTATAATATTTAAAATCAGAATAATATTCTAAACAATTTAAAGAGTTTAAATATAGATTAATATGATCAAATGACTTAGGTTCAGTGAAGAATTGCTTGAAATGCTAAAAAATTCTTCAGAATAAGCATTATTTACACAATATATGCATATTTTCTATGTATAATCATATATTTTATAATATGTAAGATCGAAATCATATTGTAAACAATACAACGAGTTTAAATATAAATTTTTGTGCTTGAATGACTTAGAATGAGTGCAGAATCGCGTAAATGCTCAAATATTGCTCAGAATATACTTGATTGCTCATATATGATTATTTTTATATATAATATTTTTTAAACAATATGAAGAGTTTAAATATAGATTAACGTCATCGAATGACTTAGAATGTGTGAAGAATATCTTGACATGCTCACAAAATGCACAGAATAAACATTATTTACACAATATATGCATATTTTCTATGCATAGTCATATATTTTATAATATGTAAGATCAGAATCATATTATAAACAATTTAAATAGCTTAACTATTTATTAATATGATCAAATGACATAGATTGAGTGCAGAATCGATTGAAATGCTACAAAAATGTACAGAATAAGCATTATTTACAAAATATAGATTATTGTGATTAAATGACTTAGAATGAGTGCAGAATCTCTTAAATGCTCAAATATTGCTCATAATAAGCTTTATCTGCTTATTATATGCATATTTTGAACGTATAATTAAATATTTTTCAGTAAGTAAGCTCTGAATTAAATTTTAAACAATATGAAGATTTTAAATATAGATTAACATGTTCAAATGACTTAGAATGAATGTAGAATGCCTTGAAATGCTCACAAAATGCACAGAATAAGCACTATTTACACAATATATGCATATTTTCTATGTATAGTCAAATATTTTATAATATTTAAGATCAGCATAATATTCTAAGCAATTTAAAGAGTTTAAATATAGAATATGATCAAATGACTTAGATTCAGTGCAGAATCGCTTGAAATGCTCAAAAGATATACATAATAACCATTATTTACACAATATATGCATATTTTCTCTGTATAATCATATATTTTATAATATGTAAGATCGGAATCATCTTATAAACAATACAACGAGTTTAAATATAAATTGTTATGCTTTAATGACTTAGAATGAGTGCAGAATCGCTTAAATGCTCAAATATTGCTCAGAATATGCTTGATTTGCTCATATATGCTTATTTTGTATATATAATAATTTTTTTAAATTAGTAAGCTCTGAATTATATTTTAAACAATATGAAGAGTTTAAATATAGATTAACGTGATCGAATGACTTAGAATGTGTGCAGAATCTCTTGAAATGCTCACAAAATGCACAGAATAAGCATTATTTACAATATATGCATATTTTCTACGCATAATCATATATTTTATAATATATAAGATCGGAATCATATTATAAACAATATAACGAGTTTAAATAAAAATTATTGTGCTTGAATGACTTAGAATGAGTGCAGAATAGCCTAAATGCTGAAATATTGCTCAGAATAGGCTTTATTTGCTAATATATGCACATTTTGTATGTATATTTAAATATTTTTAATAATAAGCCCTGATTATATTTTAAAAGATATAAACAGTTTAAATATAGATCAGAATCGTATTCTAAAGAATATATGATTAAAAATAGATTATTGTGATTAAATGACTTAGAATGAGTGCAGAATCGCTTAAATGCTCAAGTATTGCTTAGAATATGCTTTATTTCCTAATGTATGCATATTTTGTATGTATAATTAAATATTTTTAATAACTAAGCTCTGAATTATATTTTAAACAATACGAAGAGTTTAAATATTGATTGACGTGATCAAATGACTTAGAATGAGTGCAGAATCACTTGAAAAGCTCACAAAATGCACAGAATAAGCATTATTTACACAATTTATGCATATTCTCTATACGTAATAATATAGTTTATAATATATAAGATCAGAATTGGATTATAAATAATATAACGAGTTTAAATATAAATTCTTGTTTATAATAAAATTCAATTCAACTATTCAAGGCGATCATATAAAATCTGGATAAGGAGGCAGAACAAGAGAATCAAAGTCCGCAGTTTTACGGTGTATAGTCAGAAATACAAATCGAGCCTTTAGCAGTTATTGGAGGTTTAAGTATATGCGTTATAATTTATTTTTTTCCCGCTTTTGCTAAATTTGAACCCATAATGAAAAATGAATTATTTTCTGATTTATATTTAGTTATTTACATATGATTTTCTAATGCAATTCACAATTTTAAGAAAATTAAACCGTAGCCAAGCCATATAGAAATTTATAGCACAAAATAGAGAAGATATATGTTGCCAATCTCAATAACTAACAATCTGCCTATCATAACAAAGGTCAAAGGTAAATCATAAAAATATTTGAGCATGGATAAATTATAATTTTTTATGCAATATAAAAATTATTTTATAACTGTTTGAAATTTGAATATTTCAATTTTAAAATTCTAAACGAGTTTGTTGTGAATCTTTGTACATTATAAAATCATGATTGCACACAATGATTCAAGGCGCATGACCACAGCGGTCCCTGAAAACAGGATCCTGTCAATTTTTGTATGTGAGTGGATCCATTATTTCATCAGACAATGAACTTTTCTGAATCTTTCCAAATCTTTGCATTTTTTATATACAAGGTGGGACCCAAGCCCAATTGCCGAGAGCCCGTGGCACAAAAATTGAAGAACCGTAACAAACACCGAAGTAACTGCACCATTAAACAAATCAACTAACCATGTCAGCCACATCTTATGGTGCACTGGGACCAACTGCAGTCGCTTCATCTACCACTTTGGATGCGTCAGCAACTCAATTTAAACCGTCCGATTATAATCTAACGGTTATCTAAAGAGGTAATTCTGTAGTTATACGCTGTAAAAGGAGGATTAGACGGTCCGATTTACATCCAACGGTCGAAACAGCTATAGATGGATCACAACGTGTCGGGAGAAGAGTTCCTTTCTGGAATGCTCCATTGCTCCATTCATGCGTATTGCAAATTATAAATAACAAAAAGACAAAAATCATTCTCAACATGACAACATTAAATTGTTCTATTCTCTGCTTCGTTCACGCCAGTTTATTGCACGGACACTTGAGATAGCTACACGTGGAGAGTTTAAAAAAACTGAGAAGAGTTTTGTAAACATTCGTAAAAATATTGCGTGAAGTTAGAAAATCCTTCAATGTTTCTCTCGCTTCACATCCCCTTATCTGCTGTCTTCCTTTGTACACTTCGGAACTGAGATTTGGTGCCTCTCTCCTCTTCTCCAAATTCTGCTAAAGGTTTTTATCTCTTGCAATCGTTCTGATTACCTCTTCTTCAATTTCAGTTTCAAATTGTATTTGCATGGTTCTTTATCGGTGATAATTAAGGTCTCTGCATAGTATTGTTTATAAATCAGGCTTTAATTCATTCTTTTATTCCTTGAATTAGGAACCAACAATTTAAGCATTTTAATATGAATTTTTGGTATCTATGGACTCTTATTCCATGACCAATGATTTAGGCTAGCATGTTGGGTTTGAACCTGGAAATTTGGAAAGGTGTTATTGCTTAAGCAAACATTGGAATTTTTTTTCCGGAAACCTTGGCAGCATGTTACAATTAAAGAGAATTGTTTATTTCCAAAGAATATACTTTGATTTAAATTATGTTTAGGTGAAATCCTCTACTGAGTCAGTGAGCTTGTGCCTTTTTAAAATATACCAAAATTCTGAACTTGACAACTTAAATAATAATTCAAGTTTTCCACACTTGGAAGTATTATGGTTATTTCTCCAAGGTTCAAGTTGTTAGTCGTGAAGTCAATACTAACAGAAAACCTTAGTTTGGGGATGTGCTTCGAATTTGTCATGATGAATTTGATCTACCAATTACTAGTTTGATAACTGTGGTTCTTGCATTTCTTATTACATTTATTTATGTACTTGTATATATTTTTTTGAAGGGAGGGAGCTGAAGATAAGAAGGTTTGTTTTTGGGCTTCTGTAGAGTTAGACATATTTATTAGCAGTTTGCAAAATGTCAACTAGAAATACACATTGGTGTTATGTGTGCAGTCAGGCAATCCAGCCTGATCATGGGCAAGGTCCCACCTGCCCTACTTGCAACCAAGGGTTCATCCAGGAGCTGAATGAAATTGGGCCGATCGATGACCCGTTCGATCTGATCCAACCTGAATCGATCCCATACCCTAACACCAACTCTCCATTTGGTTTCATGGAGGTGTTTTCGGCCTTAATGAGACAACGTGTTGGTGGGATGCACCGTGACTTTGATATCCGTGCCAGACCGGCTGTTGATGCACCATTTGTTGTCTATGGTGTAGGTCCACGGCGCACCAATATAGGCGATAGCTTCTCTGGACCCAGTCTGGAACAGTTGTTTGAGCAGCTCTTAATAAACAATGACAGGCGCGGTCCTGCACCGGCTTCACGCTCTGCAATTGATGCAATGCCTATGGTCAGAATAAATAATAGGCATCTGCGTGGAGAGTCGCACTGTGCAGTTTGTATGGAGAAATTTGAATTGGGGACTGAGGTAAGGGAAATGCCATGTAAGCATTTGTACCATTCTGATTGTATTGTACCTTGGTTGGTTCGGCATAATTCATGCCCAGTCTGTCGCAAGGAACTTCCTGCACGGGCCCCAACTGGAAGTAGCAGCAGCAGCAGTTACCGTAATTTTAGTACTAATATTGGTAATAGTGGAAATAGTGGGGAGAATCAAACAAGGCGCAGCACATGGTCTTTTCTCTGGCCTTTTAGGGCCTCCAGTTCTGGTTCTGGTTCGGATTCAGGTTCTGAGCAAAACAGGTTGGTGCGTAGTGGATCTTATTCGGTGTATGAAGATCCAAACCGTACTGGTAATTCACAATGGTCGTACAGCTGGTGATTTATTTTTGGGGGCATGCTCCCTGTATGAGACACTGGTTAATGCTTTGATAATGTTTTTGAATATCTGTTATCTTATAGTTTGAGGTGAAAGTATTATCTTAATACATTTGATGAATGCTTCTGTGTTGTGTTATGCTGTGTATTGACTTTAGTTTGAGATATTATATGCATGAAGGGAATTACTCAGAACATTATTTCATGATAGTCTATAATTGCGTGATTTGCGACTTTGCAGTTCGCAGCTTTAGATGGAGATATTTCTATTTCAAAAATAGTTGTTGGTCTCAATATCTTTGCTCTTTGTGAGAAAAGAGAACAATTGCAGATAGTTACCTGTGGGCTAGCAGTAGGTACAATATCTTTTTTAAATTTCAAATCTTTCGTTGTTGGTTTGCATCTATGCCATTGGCTAGGAGGAATAACAAGGTACTTAGGTACAATGGTTCTTGTCAATCATGATGGTCCAAATTGGACGAAGATTGATGAAGTACCAATGTACCATTATGAATTGAAACAGAACTTTATTAATTTGAGTACCTCATCTGCAATTCTGCATCTAAACTGAGAACAAACTTTTACGAACGCTCTGGTTTATTTTGTCTCATCTGCAATTCTGCATCTAAGCTCAACATACCGATACCGTGAAATGTGATGTCGTTTTTCATTACTCAGAACATGCTTGCACAAAATTTTTAACTTTCTGTTGAAATACGATTCTTAATAGTAGCCAATTTCATACATAATAATATGTATCGAATACGGATAAGATACAATTGTGTGTCTGTACTACATTGACCGAAACTATAGCGTCTTTGCTTTTCAACAAAATTGATTGCAGTCTATCTTTTCAAATAAGCATACTGCTAAATATTTTAGATTAAAAACGACATGCCTCTTATCTTTCATGTATAAATAGTGTAACATCCGAAAATTAGGATCAGAGCTGTTCAACCCCCATCAAACTCTGCCACTTTTGTCAAACTTCTAAATGGTACTTTAAGGGTTGTTTTTGTGCTCTACCTAAAAAAAGATTTCTATTGAAAGAAGTAAATTTTTTAATTGAGGGTATTTTTATAAAGTAAATTTTATTTATATTGAGCAATTTTGATAAGAAAATTAAACAGTATATCGCAGCGTTTCACCCGTAGTTCAGGTTTCCTACTAGCCCTGTGAAATCCAAAAATTTTAATTCCATAGTTCGGTTCTCTTATTAAAGTTTGATTAAAAAATTGACCTTCAACTCTTAAAGTCCTCAATTCACGGCCATTATAATTAGTAGAAGAATGTCAAGTCTGCTGCTCCAATATATATTGGTTGTCCCCACTAGTCAGTCAGTTCTAGTCAGTCAGTTACTTACTAGTACTGCTTTATTTTTTATAAGTTTTGAGGCCTATGGTCAAACTCAGAGAGTAGAATTCAAGGCCACACCAACCCAACCCAGTGCGGTGCCCAACTCAACTCAAACGCTACTAAAAACGTTTTTCAACTGTCAAAAATGGAGAAAACCCCAGGTCTGTATTTTCAACAATGGCTTCTTCCCATCTCCTCTCTCACCACCTCTTCCCCTCTTCCCTCCATAATACCTACACCAACCGCTCCAATTCGCCTAACAGTTGTCTCTTTCTGCGCCCAAGTACCCGTTTTAGAAAAAACCCATCTCTCAGAATTGCTGCGTCTGGGTCGGGAAGAAAGCAAGTAGAGGTACCCAGTTGAATTTTGGGGAAATAAAGATTAATTATTGTTTGTTTCCTTTCTGCTCTGGTTGTTTTTAGCTTTCTTTTGTTCTTGTATTGACTTATTTTTCGTTTAGTTTGTATATGATTTAGAGGATAAGTTCAATAAATTAGCTGATGAGGTGGATAAGGAAGCTGGGCTCTCAAGGCTTACTCTTTTCTCACCTTGCAAGGTAATAGGAGAATTAGTTTTTACTAGAAAAACAACTAATTATTACATAATTTTGCAATTGGTTAGATAACTTGGTTTGCCTGGCTTAAGAATAGCAAGGGAAGTTGGAAAAAGCCATATAGATTGTGTTTGAGATTCAGTTCCATCTCCACTATTCAATTCTGAATTGTGGATATCTATGTTATGCAGATAAAAGGTCAGTGTGTGAATTGAAATATGTCTTTTCTTTTCTTTTCTTTTCAGATCAATGTATTTTTGAGGATAACAGGCAAGAGAGAAGATGGTTATCATGACTTGGCGTCCCTTTTTCATGTAAGCAATTGCTTTATGTACTTTTACGCCCCAGTAATAATGCAATTCAAATGTTTAGAATACAAACTTATGCTTCATTAACAGTGTTTGTTCTGGCATTTTGCTGCAACTTGTTCATTGGTTAGGGGTGTTCATTTCCTGTTCTTGCTATTAAATATTCTCTGAGATGTTTTCAAATATCAATTAATCCAAGGTTTCTAATTTCCTTCAACACTTAGTTTTGCAATGAACCCTGAAATGGGGCCAATTCTGCCATAATTGACCTTCAACACTGCAATAGTGCCCCAATATAGTTAATTTAGCCATGATAGTAAAATGCAAACAATGAAAAAAAAAAGGTGGACTGAATAATTGATTTCCCAGTACAAAAACTGAAGCACACCTTCAACATCTGTTACTGTTCGTAGGTCATGATCATTTGTATGGACCTGATTCTCATTCCATTTGTGGAAATTTGGTTATTTATATAGAACTTTTCTTAGTGAACTGAAGGTAATCAAAATTCACGATTCAGTAAGTTGTTTAAGTTTTTCTGTTTTAGTTATGCAGTTTAATTCATCATTTTAGGTAATTAGTTTAGGAGACACTATCAAGTTCTCTTTATCTCCAACCAAGACGAAGGATCGTCTATCTACAAATGTGCCAGGTGTTCCACTAGACGAGAGAAATTTGGTAAACTTTTTTTTTTTTTTTTTCACTTCTTTTTTATATTTCTTTTTCCCCTCAATATTATTCATGTAGACTCTTCTTTGTTATACTTCTTCTGGATATGCAGATAATCAAGGCACTTAATCTCTACCGCAGGAAAACTGGGACAGATAACTTTTTCTGGGTAACATTACTTGTTTTTGAATTGTTTGTATCAATAATGAGTTATATTGGTCATATTGATAATGATCTTTTGACATAATCGAAGCCCTATTTTTTTTTTATGCAAATCAATGTTTGGAGGGATTTTAAGTCTCAGCTTATCCTTTATTATTCAGCTAATGACTAAAAGGTCAAAATGGGAAAATATGAGATGAGAACATTTCGATTTTTTTTCAAATTTAAAATGTTTTATTTACGTATTTACTTTGAATTATTGTATAGATTCATCTTGATAAAAAGGTACCAACTGGAGCGGGTCTTGGAGGTGGGAGTAGCAATGCCGCAACTGCACTTTGGGCAGCTAACCAGTTTAGTGGCTGCATTGCCTCAGAAGATGACTTACAAGAATGGTCTGCTGAAATTGGGTCTGATATCCCCTTTTTCTTTTCCCATGGGGCTGCCTACTGCACTGGACGGGGAGAGGTAGTTCATCTCATCTTGTAAATATAAGAATGTACTATCCCGTATATTTAGGAAGGTATTTTTGGTATTTCACTTTTGTGATAGATGAGTGAGACCATAAATATGCACCCCAGTACAGGCAAAAGGACTCAGTTTGATACATGGCTGAAAGTATCTTTTGGTTTTTTATAAAACTGTAGTAGGACACTAAATTAATATGCTACTAAAATAAGGAAGGGTAATTCGGTATTCCTTGTGTTAGGTTGTTGAAGACATTCCACGTGCCTTGCCCCCTAACCTCCCTATGGTTCTTGTAAAGCCGAAAGAGGAATGCTCGACTGCTGAAGTTTACAAGGTAACAGAATAATTTGGCATTGTACTCTTGCACCTGCCCTTGCAAAAAATTTTAATTTAAGGAAGCCCTAATATGTTGTGCAGCGCTTTCGGTTAGAGCAAACAAGTTCGGCTGACCCATCAATGCTACTTAAACAAATTACTGAGAATGGGATTTCTCAAGATGTATGCATTAATGACCTAGGTACAAAACTTAATCAGCATCAATCCTCAGATCATGTCAATTTTCTATTTAGTATTGATTCATATTCCATTTTTCAGAGCCTCCGGCTTTTGAGGTGTTGCCATCCCTGAAAAGGTTGAAAAAGCGCATAATTGCAGCAAGCAGAGGTGATTACCAAGCTGTTTTCATGTCGGGAAGGTACTTGAAACCTCAATCCGGAGACATTTGCATTTTCTTAGCTAAAATTTGCCTCTGATTGTGTTGTATGAAAATGCAGTGGAAGCACAATAGTAGGAGTAGGCGCTCCTGATCCTCCTGCATTTATCTATGACGAAGATGATTACAAGGATGTCTTTGTATCAGGTAACAAACATTGGAGGCCTCTTTTGTTTTATTATTTGAAATGAGTTCTCACGTTACATTTATTTATGTTATTTTAGATGCTTGCTTTCTCACACGCGAAGAAAATGAATGGTACAAAGAGCCCGTTTCTCAAGCTGGTGTCTCTTTCGGCGAAGAAAACACAACAGATGAAGATCCATACATCTCTTGATTAACTTGCGATTTTGTTGTTTTCTAGATATTTTTGAAGAAATATGCACAAAACGTAGATGTTCATGTATGCAAAAATTGTGTAGAGTTCATTTGTTGGTTTAACGAGCACGCTTTAAAATAAGGCTACATTCCCTCTGGTTTATTTCAATTTTACCTATTTTTCTATAAATGGGCTAGAGACACCTGGAAAGAACTTTATATATAAATAAAGGAATAATATTATTCAAATTGTTATTCTTAATATTGTCACTATTGTGCAACTTATATAATGTTTTCCACATATTACTTGGTACAACATAAGTTAGTTAACGCACAGTTCAGAATTATAGGTTCATTATCAATAGGCGCCATATAAAATTGAGACATTTTTTTTTCATATAATAATAGACAAGACGGACAAAATTTTACAAAATCAAAGTGAACATCAATTTTTATTAAATTTTTCTTACTTCTAATTAATCATACATCCATACAAAAATTACCGAGAGAGAGAAGTAAAAAAAAAAGAAAAAAAAGAAAAAAAAAAAGGTAAAACAGACTATTCTCAACTCCGAATTAGCCCACTCTTCAGTCAAAACATGGTCAATTCGTCATCCAATCCAATCTACCTCTGAATAGTAAACAGTAAAAACAACAGTCCATTTACTCCGCCTCGCTACATTCTGAATTTCCATTTTTACCCTCCGAAACACCTTCCGTTTCCTCTCCCTCCGCCTCCGCCTCCGCCTCCGCCACCGTCTCCGCCTCAACTCCAGTTCCTTCTTCCGCCGGAGATTCATCCGATACCTTTTCCGGAGGCGGCGCTTCCGACGGTGTCTCGATCGGCGACTCCATTGAGAGAACGGGATTGAAAGAGCCGAATTTCGGGGTGGTTTCGATCGGAGCAATGCTTCTCGCCTCAAACGAAAACGAATCCAAGCTACTATCTTTCTCCGTCTCTAGACTCTCCAGCGCCTCCACGCACGTGCGCCTGCGTTTCGTGTCACGTGACTGCTTCTCTTCCTCCGCGTCGTCAGGGGACGCTCTTCTTAGTATCGGCGCCGTCGACGGAGATGGGTCGGCGGCGGCGGCGGTGGCGGTGGCGAGAGGTTCCTCTGCCTGAGCCGCCATGTAATGGAATGGAAGTGGCAAAATTCGATCAGGTCCTTCAACTTTCCTTTTTTTCTATTTTTTATATTTATAAAGTTTTGGGAAGTCGATCTGAGTCACCTGAGATGAGACGGAGGAAGTGTCTTGGAATTTGGAAATGAAATGGGAAAGGGAAGATAGAATCTGTGGATGTGTTGCTTTGAGAAAAAAAATACGTGTAGTCTCTGACATGATGGTCCCACTTGATGGATTTAGAATTTTAGATCCAGGATCCATCTTCTAGACTTCTTAGTTAGGAGCGGAGATGAGTCTTCGATTTTATTTGTTCCCGGAGCATCGACCAATATACTCTATGACTGACTGTACAGTGGGACCCGGATATGTGGACGTCATTGTATGTTGTTGTCTGGTGTTTATGGTGCAGGAGTTTCTCATTGGACCCACCTTTTGGGGTAAGCGCAGCGGAGCGAATGAATCATGTTTACAATTTATGTTGCAATCTTGTTTGTGATCTTCTGCGGCAGCCGATGTTAACATCTGCTGTCAGTCTCTCAATAGCATCCATTGACCTGTACATTAAAGTCAACGGCTTCTAAGCCTAAAAATATGATCCTGTTCCTGTCCTGCGTTTGAACGTCCAATGCGAAATCCTGACTCTTGATTTATAAGAGGATTCTTCTGAGATTTGAACTAACACGAATCACGAAAAAAAATTAAGGATCCGGATTCCTCGTTGGACACTTTGACGTATTAGAGCAAAGAGAATTTGGCTCCCTTGCAACAATCTCCAAACAATTTATTATTTATCCGAGATTATTGTCAGATTTATGGTAGCAGATTGGAAATTCTACATATGAATAGTCTAGAGGCAAATGACAATGTAGCTTGAGCGAAATGAATGATTATTTATGAATATTTAATTTAAAAATAAATTAAAAGGCTCGACTCTAATCTTATCATGAGGCTGCGAGAAAGATTTTATCTTGGAATCACACTAATCTAACTGATTTCTTGGAGTCAACATTTCAGTGTGATTTTCGTTTTAAGTATGAAAATTTGCAAACATCTAATTCAGAAATTTAATATCCATAATACAACTTTTGTTCAGAAAGTATTCATAGTATAAAAATTTCCAGTTAAACTTTTTTTTTGAACGGAATTTCCAGCTGAACTTGAACAGCAAATAACGTGTTAATAGGAAACTCGCAGTAGCAAAGAATAGGCCACTTGGACGGTTGGACCTATCAGCATCTCTTTGGAATCATGTCGAACATAATTAATTCTTTATTTATTTCATTTTGGGCTAGCTATGTTTACAAGCACCTAATAGCTAGACTTATGAAAAACAAAAGTTGACTAATTCTTTATTAGGTGTTCATAAGGAGCTCATTTATTTCATCCATCATGTATTCATGTTAAGCACCTCCTTATAGACTTATAGTCCTGTCAAAATGTAGTATATAATGGTAACCGGTAGCGATACGAAGTTACCAATGACTATCCTGAAAATGCAAACCACCAAATTAATTTAATTGACTTTAAGTAAAAATATTCATCGATGATAACATGTAACTATGTTAATTAATTAAAGATATATATACCCTATGCTCATAATATCTGCATGGACCTTGTATTCTTCTGCATAAACAAAAGAAGCCACAGCGAGGGGCAGAGCAGCCTGAAAATACAGAGATGTTAAATTAGGACAAAACATGAACTACAAATTTCAGAAATTTAAATAAAATGAGACATATATGTACTTAATTATTCTTACCTGCACAATGGCTATATGAAGGAGAGTACCACGTAAGCCCACAGCGAAAGATGTTAATGCCATTAGTAAGGGTCCTATGATAAATCTTACCAGTATTGAGAGTATAGCCTTCAAGTAACCACATGGGATGAGTTGGGTTTGTCTTGCTAAGAATGCTCCTTTTCAAAAAAGAATATAATAATTGATTAGCGTACTATTAGAACTATACAGGAAGGAAAGATTATTTCTTATATATAGAAATAGCAAACAATAATGTTGAAAAAAATTAAATTAAGCACCTGCTGTGAACATGCTTAACCCAACAGCTGTGGTAGCAACGATGTTCAATGAATCAACTACAATTTCTGGCAATTTAATACCGACCCTGCAAATAGAATCATTCACATGATACATTAGATTCCTTGGTTAGTAAAGAAAGTAATAACTAAAATCTTAGCTAAGCTGACGTTCAATATATTTTTTATTTTTCAAAATTTTATTTATTAAATTAAATGATATTACTAGACAATAATGCAAACTTCAGTAATGCTTTTCAAAGGATGTCATCCTTTTGCTTAATTTAGTTTATAAGCCATATTTGATTTCTTTCTATCACAAAAATGTGGTGTACTTCAGACCGTGTTAACTTTTGATTTAAGTTTCAGGCAGTGAATCCAAAGTTCCAAACTTCTAAATGAAGCGCGTATGTTTTACACCATCTCAATAATTTCGTGAATCTATCTATTATGTGAGGTACTTCGGAAATTCCACATAAGGAATATATGCAAGCGTTTTGCCCACGTGATATAATAGAGAATATGCATAAATATTTCACTAGTTTATGACCCCAACAACTAGTGATGACAGTTTAATTAATATAATAAAAGGAAAAACATTTGGTAGTCAAGCTTTAATGATCGAGTACGAGTTAATACGGACCAAACGATTCTTTGTATACACTTGGTTCAACACCATATCTAATGGTAGTATTTATTTTGCATTTTATAATATACCTTGTAACTTCTAAGATCCAACTAATACTTGCTTTCACACAGAGTGAGAACAGTAATCATACTTACTTGAAAGCCATGAGAGACCAGAGAAGCCCGAGAAAGACTGCGTGTGTGTTTGGTATCTTCAAAAGCTTCTTCATTGCCTTGATCATGACCACTTTCACAGCCACCGTTGGTTCAGGTGGCTCTTCAAGTACATGTTGGTCAGGTACTTTCTCTGTAATAATGGTGACACCTGTCTTAGGAATCTCGGATGTTTCAGATTGATCAGATGCATCCACTTCTGAGGCTTCTATAATGGTTAAACAAACTTCATGCTGAGGTTGGGTCGCCTCAGTCGAGTTCTCTTTCTCTTGCATTTCCACTTCTGTTGTACCGACGTTTTCAGTCACTAATTCTGGTAAAACTTGGTGGCTCTCAGCAAGGACAGCTCTATTCGCAGCTGCATACTCGTAGAGAAAAATAACAAGATTGTACCAGATACAGAGTTGAAGCACCATAATTTGCACAATCGGGCCTGCTGACATGCTACCATACATGCCACCAAGAAGGGAAACACCCATGACAACCGTGTTTGGTAAGGTTGCAAGTGAGAATATCGTCACAACCCACTGGATATGCGATGATGAGCAAGCTGAAGGAGGCTTCTTCTTCTGGCGTTTGTTGGCCAAGTAGGTCCAACCGAAGAGTACTGTAAGAAGGATGATTTTCTGAAGGGTGTCGGCAGCGAATAGTCGGACCGACATGGCATACGGGTTGTTTAGGGCGACCATGCGAAAGATCAAGAAAGGAAGTGCATAGAATGCAACAAAATGGTTGATACCTCGGCATTGGTCAGGCGTGAATGCTCGTAGGTACTTGACTGAGATGTAACCGAGTGCCATGGCCGTGTATAGTGGAGCCATGGCCTTGGCTACTTCGTAAAGATTCCTCCCTGATATCATCTCTTTATTGATTTTCTTCCTTTTCCTTTCTTTTTGAGGAATTTCTCTCTTTCTAATTAACTAGCTAGCTCTGTATGTAATTGATGGCTTTGTAATTAATTGGTATGTACAGGTATGGAGGCAGGGTACGTATATATACGCGCACGGAAGGGATGCAATTGTCTGGTGCTTTCGTGGTGATCACGACGGCATGCAATATACGCAGTTGCATGTGCATGTCGTTAAAAAAACGTCATTCAAAAAAAGAAAAACAATGTATGTGCATGGCTGTGATGCAAAGTACTCTGGTACAATACGATTATATATATGATCCCTCTTTCTATGCGCTTGTGCCTTATAATTGAAAACAAAAAAAAAAAAAACGATTTAATTTTACGGAGGGCGAGTGGTGATGCAATATTATATTGGAATAACAATTTATGAATACTACTAGGGAACGTTCAATAAGAGAAGCAAGTGAGTACCAACAAAAATGCTATATATGTTTGGTATCATGAAAGTAGGAAATAAAAATTAAAGCTTGCAAGTGCTATGTGCTTTCAAATAGAGAGAAGAAAAAAAAAAAAAAGACAAAACTCAAAAGAAACCAACTGTTATATATGTTGAGTGACTGATTAATATTATAGATTTATAACCAAGGTATATGGTTCCTTGTTTGTTTCTAACTGCGAAAACCTGGTTGTCAATTGTTTTGTTGGAAACGCGCTAGCATTTACGGCATGATATTTTAAATTGATTAATATTCTTTTAAAATTATATTTTTTTGTTCAACTAAATGATATATGGATTTTTGGACTGATTCAGCGGACTTGGGGATTGACCAAAGATGCTTAAACCAGTGTGTCACTTTAAGCAGAATATTTAGCATGCCAAAATGGAGATAGCAAGTGTAGAATTTATTTGGTTTCAACCACCTTAGGTTGATCTTTGTCAACAAAAAGAAAAAGAAAAAAATTGATTGGGTAAGCCGTTCCCAGTATGTATGTATATCTGTAAATTAATTAGCCAGGCAAGTAAATAACAAGTGACAACTAATTAATCATTTGACGTAGAAATTTATCAGCATGTTCGTATGGTGCACGCGTTTAAATATTTGGGGACGTTTGGTATGCATGAGTTAGTCTTCTAGGTTATTAAGCTAATTTGTTGATCTAGAAGTTAGCAAATTTGCTTAAATGTACTAGCTTTAACCAAATATAAAAAAATGTCATCAACCAAGAGATTAATTCAATCGGATAACTAAGAAGGCATCTGGTCAGTGATCCGAAAGTTTCCGGCTTTCCCAGGGGCGAGGCCAGTACTTGCCTAGGCGTGTTTTTCAAAAATCAAGACCTCTATATATATTTATATAAGTGCCTAGGCTTAAAATAATAGTGCGCAAATTTGGATTTCAAAACTGGATTTTTAATTATGTACAACTCATTTGTAATAATATTGTGCTCATGCTTAAAAAAAGAGCTGGACTCGCCACTGGGCTTTCCGCATTCAACCTGCACCTTATAGAAATTATTATAGAAAATTTATCTATGAGATCTCAAAACACTTCAATTTTAAAATATGCCACAAGAAAGGACTAATTCGATATATATTATTGTAAAACCGCACAACTTGATTTAATGTCACGTAAATTTTGTTATTTTGTTAAGTTTTAATTTTTATAAATTTGTAGACATAAAACTAATTTTAATTATCTTATGGCATCAAATTATTTTTTTATTCTTTTATAGTGGAAAAATACTACTTAGTCATTTTCTGATGATATATCTCAAATTTTAAATATTCTAGTTGTATAAATCAAAATACGCTTTAATCATTGGGTAATTATGGGTAAGAATGTTAATCAACATACTTAAATTAACGAAATGTTATGAAGATTCAGTGGTCCAGGTCCTATCAACTTTTAAGATGAGCTGAGGTAGAAAATGTTTCATTGAAGTCACAATCTATTGAAACTACTGATATCAATATAATGATTATATATAAATAAAAATGATCTCTATGAAAGTTTTTTAAAAAGATTTCCAACTACAAAAATGTATATATATATATAGAGTTTTGCTATGGTGAGTTGCAACTCACGAAGCCTTCCGTGAGTTGCGCTCAAAACTCTTGGATCTGATTCAAAATGACCAATCCAAACCGTCCAATATGATTTCCATATTGAAATCTCCTTGTAGACCAAATTTTATAATTTTTTGAATTTTTAAAGTATTTTTTTGGGATTTTAGAAAATCGCTAATCTAATTAATTATGTACCGTTCAAAAACAGCAGTTTTTAAAAATCCGAAAAAAATACTTAAAAATTTCGAAAAATTATAAAATTTGGTCTGCAAGGAGATATCAATATGGAGCTCATATTGGACAGTTTGGATCGGTCATTTTGAATCATATTTAAGAGTTTTGATCGCAACTTACGGAAGGCTTCGTGAGTTGCAACTCACCATAGCAAAACTCTATATATATATATATATATATATACTTCCGTTGACATAAATTTTTATGCATAAAATTAACATGAAATGAAGGGTAAAAGTTGATAAATTTTTATGCATAAAATTAACATGACATAAATTTTTACTCTTCCGTTCATATCAAATTTTTATGCATAAAATTTTACACAACTCAACTTATATGCATAAAATTAACATGAAATGAAGGGTAGTATAATTTTGCACTTTTCTGCTTTAAAAATTTTTCTATATAATTTTTTATTCCTCAATGTACATAACCAAATGAAAATAAGTTTTTTTTCTGGTTAACATGACATAATTTGACATAAATTATTCTTCTCAAGTTCTTCCTACTAAATTATTTCTCACCAAACGACCTAAAATAATATGGGTCCAACAACGGGGATCCGCATCCTCTACCCATCTCTAAGAGATGGGTAGAGTGCCCATCTCATCACGACCGTCTGATCTAATCTAGACGGTTTATTTTTTTCGGGCCAATAATTTTTTTCGGGAGTGGTGGAATGCACGGGGCTCCTTTAGCCGTTGAGATTAAATCAGACGGCTGACGTTCAGAGATGGGCACTCTACCCATCTCTCTAAGATGGGCAGAGGATGTGGTTCCCCAACAACGGCCCTCAAATGTGTTTTCGGGCTCTCAGACTAATGGTGGTCCATCACCCAACAGAAGCTTTTGTTAGGTGCATTTGCATTATTGTAATAGTATAATTATTTCAATAGAAGCAAATTATGTAATCATAATCTTGTATTTGCAGTAGAACACATTATTGAGACAAAAGAAAGGAATTAATTATATTCTACATTCGCAGAAGCAAGGAACGTTGCCACTTGGGCCTATCTGCATCTGTTTGGACTTGTGTCGAACATACATTAATTAATTCTTCAGTTATTTCAATTTCAGCTAGCTATGTTTCTAAGCACCTATACACATGCAAAAAAATCATAATTCGAAAAGTAAAAGTTATTTGATTCATTAGGTGTTCATAAGGAGCTCTATTGATTTCATCCATCATGTTAAGCATTTGTTTATAGTCCTGTCAAAATGTAGTACATGATGGTGAACGGTAGCGATACAAAGTTCCCAATGATTATCCTGAAAAACGTAAATCGCCAAATTAATTTCATGGTCACTGCGTAGAAATGTTAATATTAATTGATATTAGGATGTAACTATTATTAATAAAATACATACCCTGTGCTCATGATATCTGCATGCAACTTGTATTCCTCTGCATAAACAAAAGAACTCACAGCTAGGGGTAGAGCAGCCTGGAGATGGTTATAAAGAAATCTCAAATTAGCACAAACATGAACTTAAAATTTAATAAATTTAAATAAAATGAGACATATATGTACTTAATTATTCTCACCTGCACGATGGCGATATGAAGCAGAGTACCATGTAAGCCCATAGCGAAAGATGTTATTGCCATTAGTAGGGGTCCTATGATGAATCTTACAAGTATTGAGAGGATAGCCTTGGAATAACCACATGGGATGAATTGAGTTTGTCGCGCTAAGAATGTACCTGTGTCAAAAATTAAACAAAATAAAAATTCACTGCTCCCATTTTCTTATAATAAATATAGGAAAAGAACTTGAGTTAATTTTTCTAGGAGCAATTAAGTCAAAGCAAACAATAATTAATGTTGAACAAATTACGTACCAGCTGTGAACATGCTTAACCCAACAGCTGTGGTAGAAACGATGGCCAATGAATCGTCTACGATCTCTGGCAGTTTAATACCGACCCTGCAAATTATATCATTTACATCAGGTTTCTTATGATAGTAAAATAAGAAACTTTGCTAAGCTGGCCGCATATATTTTCATTTTAATTTTCTATAAAGTTATTCATGAAATTTATTTGTAAATATTATTAGATATGATAATTCACACTTCAGTATAATGCTTTTGAGTTTTTGATGATAACTGACCTTTGTCTGTGTTCTCTTCTAAGGAGATCCTGATTTATTGCATTAGTTTATAAATTATAAGCTATTTAATTTCATTTCTGTTACAAATTTGTGGTCCCAGACGAGTTAACTTTTAATTCAAGTTCTAAGACAGCTTGTAGATGCATATGTTCTACATCATCTCAATAATTATGTGAATATAAACTATTATTCGAATTCGGTGCTTTGGAAAGTCGCATTAAGGAATATATGCAATATTTTTTGGCTCACATAATGTAGAACATGGATGAAAATTTCACTATTTTAATAATTCCAACATATAAAGATTGTCATATGAGATTTTTTTTTTTTTTAAAAAAAAAACAATTACGATACATAGTTTGATATTAAAAACTGAATCTTTTGAGTAGTGTAAGTTATTGCAAACGAAGATATTCTTTGTATATACATCGGTCAAAAGGAAGTATTTATTTTGCAATTTTATTACCTTCTAAGAGGAACCAACTAATAGTTAACTTGCTTTCACACTTAATTAGTAGAGATTAATAAATGGATAGTAATCATATATATACTTACTTGGAAGCCATGAGAGACCAGAGAAGGCCGAGAAAGCTTGCATATGTGTTCGGTATCTTCAAAAGCTTCTTCATTGCCATGATCACCACCACCTTTACTGCCACAGTTGGTTCGGGTGTCTCTTCGTTTACATGTTGATCTGGTACTTTGTCTGAGAGTGGGACAACTGTCTTTGGAATCCCGTTTGCAGGTTCACTTGCTTCATCCTCAGATGTTTCAGACTGATCAGATGTGTCCACTTCTGTGGCTTCTATAATGGTAACACAAACTTCGTTCTGAGGTTGTGTCGCCTCAGTCGAATTCTCTTTCTCTTGCATTGCCACTTCAGTTGTACTGATTTTTTCAGTCACCAGTGCTGGTAGCACTTGGTGGCCTTTAGCAAGGACGGCTCTTTTTGCAGCCATAAACTCGTAGAGAAAAATAACAAGGTTGTACCAGATGCAGAATTGGAGCACCACAATTTGTACCATTAGGCCTGCTGACATGCTACCATACATGCCACCAAGAAGCGGCACACCCATGATAATCGTGTTTGGTAAAGATGCAAGTGAAAATATCGTCACGACCCACTGAAGAGGGGTGGATGAGGAAGCTGAAGGAGGTGACTTCTTCTGTCGTTTATTGGCCCAGTAAGCCCATGCAAAAAGTATTGCAAGGAGGATGATTTTCTGAAGGGTGTCGGCTGCGAGTAGTCGACCCGACATCGCGTATGGGTTGTTCGAGGAGACCATTCGAAATATCAAGAGAGGAAGTGCATAAAGCGCCACAAAATGGTTGATGCCTGCACATTGGTCGGGTGTGAATGCTCGTAGGTACTTGACCGAAATGTAGCCAAGGGCCATAGCCGTGTATAACGGTGCCATAGCCTTGGCTACTGCATAAAGATTTCCACCTGATATCATCTCTCTAGTTGTTTTTCTTCCTTTCTTCTTCTTTTTTTTTTTCCCTTCTTCTTTTGGGAAATGTGTTTAGCTAGCTGGTGTTCTCTCTTTCTAGCTCTGTGTGTAATTGATGGCTTGGTAATTGCTAATTGGTTTGTATAATTGTGGGGAATATATGGAGGCTGGGTATATATACGCACAGGGAAAGGATGTAATTGGCTGCTGCTTTCGTGGTGATGGCGACATGCAATATGCGCAATTGCATATGCATGGCAGTGATGCAAAGTACTCAGGTACAATAATACAATATGATCCCTCTTTCTCTGCTCTTCTTGTGTCATTTAATTTATGAGAAAAAAATTAATTACAGAATTTTGTACAAGGCGCGTGCTGACGCAATATTGGAATCGGAATGAATTCTACTAGGGAAGGTAGGACTCTGGAGACAAGTTAATACCAACATTGTATTCTGCTCTCCTGAAATAGAAAGCATGCAACTGCTACTGCTATGTGGTTTCAATAAACGAAAAACAAAGAAACCAACTGCTATGTACAGTAACGGATTTATATTATAGAGAAGGCAGAGTGGTTCCTGTGATCTCCAATTGTGGAGGCCTAGCTGTCAATTATTCGGAGCGCGCTAGCATTTACAGCAGAGAGTTTAACATTGTTGTTTGTTAATTTATAGTTTTTTGTGCAATTAAGTGAGATATGGACTTTTGATCTGACAAAGAGGACTCGGATTGACCAAAGATGCTCAATAAAACCAATGTCACTTGACAGAAAATTTAGCATGCCAAATTGGAGATTATTGTCAGTACCTAGTTTATTTTGTTGCAACCTGCCTTAAGTTTGCTCTTTTGTTTAAAAAACTAAAAACTCTGTTTTTCAATATAACTGTTCTCAGCGTTGAGGGTTTTATAAATCGCAATCGTATCCATCGGCTGTTTTGTGAATTGAAAAATCTAATTTGACTAATTCAATCTACATATTGAAATCTCATAGCAAACTATATTTTACTTTTTACTTTTTTTTTTTTTTTACTTTGTAATGATTTCTTAAAAATTGTCTTTTATGAATATAAACTAATAATAAGAAAAATTCAAAATTGGCAAGTCTAAAAAAAATTGAAAAATAAAGTAAAAAATTATAAAAATGTAAAATTTTAGTTTGCTATGAGATTTCAATACGTAGATTTGATTGGTTGAATTACAGTTATCAAAACTATCGACGAATATGACCGTGGTATATAAAACTCTCAATACATCAACGCACAATAAGATTTCTCTATATATGTACATCTGTATATATTAATTATCCAGGCAAGAAAATGACAAGTGACTACCAATAATCATTTGGCACGCGTTTTAAAATTTGATACGGAACTAATTCTCTGAGTAGTGAGCAGTGACTTTTTAAAATTACCTGAGCAGCAAAATATCATCGATTTTTCGAAGTTCGTTTCCAAAAATACATGTACAGCATGATTTGGGTACTAAAACATTGATTCAAGGAGTTATAAAACTAATGAATAACCCTTTTAGTTTTTCTCCAGTATCATGAACCAAATGGAAATGCATGAAATGGAACAAAATAAAAATTGAAACGTTTGTTTTACATTGTTTTTGTATTTTTCAGCCAAGACCCTCTATACTACATCCAAACATTTCAGCTTATTAAATTTTCTAAATAAAAAGCGTTAAATCGAGAAAATAATTTGAATAATTTGAGGGGGGTATAATGAAGTTTAAAACGAGAAGAATAAAATTGAAACAAAGATAAGCATGTATGCCTACGGGCTTTACATCAAAGAAATAATAATTATTATTATAAACAAAACAAAGAAGAGCTTGTATACCTTTTTGGACAGGAGTATTATTTTGACCATATTAAGAGTAACCAGTATTTTTTGTTTTCGAAAGAGTACCTAGTAATTGATGGCAGAAAGTTGATATAATCCCTGAGCGCCCCACCCTTTCTATATACTAATTTGATCGTTGATCAAGACTTTCATAAAAGTTTTCAATGTACAAAACTTAAATTTTAAATTAATTATTCTTGTACACAAGACATCTTGACACTATATAATTGACCACGATTAATATAAGATAATACAGATCAAAGAACTTTTCTCTTCTATCAAATAATCAAAAGTTGGTATATTGTACTAAGAAGCGAACATTCACTTTTAGTAGGACAAAACCTATGCAAAATCCGTGGTCGTCCTAAATTCTAAGTTATAATATTTTAAAACTAGATATATAAAATTATTTCCATCAATCAAAAGTATAATGTATTTTTTTTCCCACTTTTTGAATCAGATCTGAGGTGCAACAGAGTCCTTTTCACTTCCATAGTTCCATTAAAAAACTTGAAAGGAGCCAACTCACTTTCAGCCGCATTATGCCTTTATACTACACATTAGCATTGAAAAACGGCACAACTATAAATAGTTGGCCATCGTTATTGACAGAAGCACTCAATTCTATCCTTTATGTTTCTCAAATTTTTATATCCCAAAAATATTTCCAAATTATGCATATTTAAGAACTCAATCTAATTACGTAATAATTTATACGAAATACACTTTATTTTTTTAGGAACAAAATAATATCTTTCACAAAGTTTGATAAATATATCCATAAACATAATACAACTAAAAAAATAATGCTTAATTATAATTTTTAATCATAAAAATCTTCGTGTAACCATGTGCAAGAAGTGCATTAGACACAGCGACAGCATTATATTTCAGAAAATATTACTGCATAAGTTCGTACAGTTGTATACTTGCGGCTTCATGTGAACAAATTTTAAGGAAAAATTGTCTAGTGTAGATCTTTTTTTTTCTTGTCATATGGATGTGCTCGTACAATATAGTCAAATTATTAAAGTTTCTATAAGAATCTATCATATGTAATACCTATTAATTAATGAATCATGATCGTCAGGTACAAATTTTTTCTCAATCGTTAGATCGTACTTTAAAACTGATATACAATATAATGTAACATGCATGATCCGTTAATGCGTAAATTTATTTTAATTTGTTGATATTTTATTACAGAACGGCAACATAAGGAGGCTGACTAAATTTTTCTTAATTTTCAGGCACTTTCCTGGAAACTCTTTTATCATGAGCTGACATGATTGAGTGCTTTCATTCTGAAAAAGAGGGATAGTGAGTAGTTAGAATTCTAATTCTAATTACACAGGCAAGTAGGCAAGTAGGCAACCGCTGGGAATCAACTGTGCATACCATAAAATTTATGGGATCTGATGTATCTTTTCAGAGGCACTATTTTGTGCGGTAGTTTAATGAAGAATCTCAATTCATATCCGTTACATGTTTACTTTACTACAATGACTGAAAACAGTAAAAAAGAACATACTATAATTCATGAACATGAAAAAGGTACTTTCCCTTTTTTTTTTCCTTTCTTTTTTATGGTCTGGGTGCGGGAACAGCTTGCCTGCCACATTGTAGTGCGCTATATATTATGATATTAAAAATCTAGTTGAATTTAAAAGTTTTAATCTTTTTCTTAACGGGTTCAATTGGTGCCCGATAATTGAATCTCTACCCAACCAACCTAATGGAAAGAGGTTTTCTGTGATTTTTGTTGCACAATCTTTAAATATATTTTCAACATCATATTTCTACGAACAATATTTACCATTTTTTATCTCAATCGACCAATTAATTAGTCACTTATAAGTGCACTTTTTGTACAGGCATGTCTTTACGTCAAAAATGAAAAATCCTACTGAACAATTGGTACAACTACCTTACAATAGCGGATCCATAATTTCGTCCATGTGCATAGTGCATTTGCCACATCATAGTATCATACCAAGTAAAAAATAAACAGTCTAAGTCTCTTAGATTCTTAGTATGCGTACCTAAATTCCGCATTATTGAACCCTTTGATTGAAATTAAAAGGAAATGCAATCCGCGTCAGTCAAATTAGAAAACCAGAGGCGGAAGGTAGAATGCTGTGTAGTTTTGCTTAGACACTGCTTGATTTAGTGGAATGTGCCGGGAGGAAAAAAAAAAAAAAAAAAAAAAAAAAACCATTCAAATCGATTAATTTATGGGTAATGCTTTTACATTTTAAATTTATAAATCTTTTTAATGCATCCAATTAGTATAAAGTAAATTGGAATTAAAAATAAATTGACTATCTTAACGACTAACAATGCGTTAGTTTTTTTAACTTAAGTAAAAAAAAATTAAAATAAGGAACAATTATAGACATCTGATTGACCTTAATTATAGGTTAGTTGTGTATTAATTTTCTAGTAAATTAAAATATCAGTTCTAAATTGATCAGTTATATTCATTATCGAAAGTCAATCTTATAAGTTATAAATTATATTTTTAAACTTATGAACTCTCTTTATACTGTACATAAGTTTATACTAACTTTGCTCACTTACTGTTAGCACTGGACACCTTGTAGTCTTGTACTGTGACCACATTGGTTTTTCGCATTTTATCATCATGCAAAATAGTTCAAGTTTCTATAAAAAAAAAAAAAAAAACTGTATAAGGAGACCAACGAAATAAAGAGCTAGAACTAATTAAAAATGAAAATTTTGGAATGGGTAAAAAATATTAGCCGCAATTGATTTGATCTACAGACAACAGATATTCCGCAGGTGATAGCTACAAGCTGAAAACCAAGCAGCAAAGATTTATATTTTTTTAAAAAAAAAATTATTAACAACAATTGTATAGTAGGCACTTAAATTCTTAATATAACATCTTTGACAAAAAAAATAAATCATAATATAATATTGAGTACATACTACATATATAGGTAAACAATTATGTAATGTAAATCATCAAATAATCCGAGCCCAAAAAGTGATCAGTCAAGGTTAAAAACTTTTAATTTAATGTATCTATTAGGTTGTGAATCATTTTTTAAGTTGACTCAAACAGATAAGTTCAATGATGAGTTAAAAAATAAACAAATTATCAAAGAGGCAGGATGCCTTGATATCTTGCTATGTTACATGTATAATGTATTACAATTTTTTCCCCCGCAACAATTCCATAATCGAACGAGACAAAAAATGTTAGAAGGACAAAGACAAATGACTCTTTCTGGAATACGGATAAAGTTAGAAAGAGACAAATGATTCTTTCTGGAATACGAATAGTACAAATCAGATCGTTATAAATCAGATATGCTTTTACATATTTAGTTTTAAATAAATAATTTTTAGATGCTCAGTGATTGTTTGAGTTATTCAAACGCACGAAATTTTATTTACACAGAAAAAATGTGTAATAGAATTAGAATAGAATAAATAAATGTGTCCAGAGTTGCACGGATCGGATTGAGAAAAAAATGAATACCCGGTGATATTCATAATACAATTCAAATTCTAAAACTTGGCAATAAGTTTGAAACTAGCGGCAGTAGCTGCAGCCAATAAGAGTTTCCACTCCAAAATGATGTACGATACGGTGCAAATGAAACCAATCTCAAAATGGTGTACCTAATCATACCAACATTAATTACCTCTTTACGGTGCTGTTTTTATTTTTTCAAGTGTGTATTTTTTTTTCCTTTTTTTTTTAACTTCTTTATCCTTTTTCTTTTTTTTAGCTGCTTGCTAAATTTTGTATATATATTACTTTTTAATTTTTAATTAATGAAAGATGGGGGGCTTGACCCTTATTTTTATTCAAAAAAAAAAAATCATACCAACATAATAGTCCTTAACAGCTCACAGTAGTTGTTAAATGCAAGGAGTGTTCAACCAAGCAAGAAATAAATTGAATTTATAATTGTCCAGTACTGTTAATTTAAGTTGGATATCTCGAATATGTAGCTCATACTGCATTCATCTATAAATAAACTATTATAATGATTAAGAAGTTGTATATACTTAAATTAAAATAAAAAATGTTAACATATGTTTTGTAAGACAAATAATAGAACAAAATTATCATATGCATCCTCTCTGTAGGAAATTTCGGTGAGCCTAAGAAAAAAAATACTTTAGGATCCTTCCTCCTGCAAGCATGATTGCAGCATTAGAGGTTGATGTAGTTTTTTTTTTTTTTAAAAAAAAAAATAATGTATTTTTTTAATAGTGTTTGTCGAGAAGCCAAAATTTCATTGATTGAATATAGGAATTATATAGTGTGCAAGAGAGTATTACATTATATTTAAAGGTTTTGTAAGATCACCAATCCCATTATTAGATCGGTCTCAATTCATAGGCTCAATTCTTCAGTGGTGCAACCAAAATTTTCAGCGCCGTGAGTTGTTGCAACCTTAGCAGTAATTTACTTTTAGCTTATTCTAGGAGAAAATAAGTATTAAATGGCAATATTGATGAAACTCTTTAATCTATAATTAATATTTTTCACAGAAGTAGATGCTGGCTCAAAAATTGATGTAATAAAATTAAGGTTGGAATCATTAAAAACTATGTGACTTCTAATTTTCAGAATAAAATTTCAAATCATTTAACGTTTTTAAAGATAAGAAACTTATAGACATGCCACTATCTTGTACATTGAATATATATTAAGTTTTTCATAAATTGAAAGTCATTTGGTGTTCGATCAATTTTTTTTTTTTTAAGAAAATTAGGGGTAAAGCCCAGAACTTCGAATTGAATAAGTAAAAGGGTTCGATCAAATTTTGTTAAGTATGGATATTACAAAATTTTTAGTCATTTAATGAACGATAAAACTTCCATCAATATTTATGATTTTCATACATACTACATGCATAAAATAGAGATTAAACGAAGACTGCCTTATTTCGCATCAGCAGACATTTTATATATATAGGTGTAGTAACAACCAGAGCTTGAGCAAATTTGAAATCTGTATTTGTAGAGGTAGAAGAGAAAGAGAGAGAGAGATAAATAAATAAATAAATAAAAATAAAAATAAAAATAAAGAGAGAGATCACCAGCTGCTTGGTAGTCAACAGATTCAAACCTCTGTTTTATGATTTGGCCGTAAGAACACCTCAGATAATATCCAAGAAATAAACAAAACCCTATCAATGCTTATGTAAGCACTTAAGTATATAACCAGAACAGAGCATTGACATTTTGTTCGACCTTTTTTTGTTTATTAATCTCAGCATGATTATAAAAAGGTTACAGTCAACAAGGAAAATGTCTTCATATTCGTACATATCTAACATTAATTATCTATACAGGCAACAGAGTCGAGGTACAAGGTACATCATGTTTCTATTCAACTATTACTGATTTAATTATTTCCTTGCGTTAACAAACTTCTGCTCTATCATATTTAGTAATAGAAAGATATTATAATATATGTAGGCGCTAACCAACTATACAGACTAGAGGTTGCAAATTGGCAGGTTGGTCACGGATCGTTTATGGCTTAATTAGGTGAGATATAAGAGCAATCTCAAACAGAATTACTAACTTCATTAAGCAAGGCAAAAGTACACCAAATAACAGTTAAACGGATGTCATCGTCTGGCAATGGAAGCCATACGGAAATTAAAGATGCCACAACTACATGCTATGTGATTTATCCCAAGAATTAGTAAAAACCTAAACATCCAAACAGTTAAAATCCAACCAGTTTACAACCAAAACAACAAACCAACTAAAAGAAAACATTTCTTTGCCCAGAAAATGTATCCTCAATTGTATGCTGAATTGCTGAGTATCTGCAAGCAGCGGTGGCCTATAATCCTGCCAAAGACCTGCGTATGCAGCTAATTTAATTGGTATTGAGTTTTCTCCAGAAAATAAAAAAGTTGAGAGAATTGAAAAAAAAAAATAGTTTAGGGTGTGTCTATGGTTTTTTCTGTCATTAAACATCCTATCATTTTTTTTCATATCATTATTAGATAATTTAGGTTAACTATATGAGGTAGGCTAAAATCAGTCACGACTCACAAAAGGACCTGTCAACCGCGATTTTATCTCAATTTTCGAAATTCTAATGGCAAATCCGAACCGTTAAAGGTATTCTCCATATTAAAATCACATTGGAGATCAAATTTTATATTTTTTTTGAAATTATTTAGTATTTGTTTGGTGTTTTACAAAATTCTTAATCTAAATAATTTTGGACCCTTCAATGATAACAAATTTTAAAAATCTCAAAAAATAGTAAACAAAATCAGAAAAATATAAAATTTGGTCTCCAATTAGATTTCAATATGTAGAACACATTGAACGGTTCAAATTAGTCATTAAAACTTCAAAAATTAAGATATAATTACGACTGACGGATCCACGTGGCTGATTTTAGTCTACCTCTAATTATATTGTGATCGGGGGTTATGGTTGTGAGATTATTTCGGGCCGACTGGAATTATGGATGTGTGCGTTTTTTCTCTTAATCATGCTGGCGTGTGCTTCTTTCAGGCAATCAGGCGTGTTGTTGGGTCAAAGTGACCGTACAAAAGATGGTCAAACTCCTCCCAAGCCAGACCATATTGGGCGTTTCTTGATATTCAAAAAATATATATATATATTGGGCGTTTCTTTAATTGCGAGTTTATCTGGTTCTGACTTCAGAATTCTCTAGTTTTTTTAGTCGGCGCAATTTTGGGTCCATGATCATGTCATGTTGATATCTTGGATCGTTTACTTCAAAAATTTAAGTGCTTTTTTAAGTGTAGGACATAACCGTACTATAGGAGTAGCACATTGTATCTATTTTTGAAATTATATTTTTCCCATTTTTAGAAGAATAAAAGTCAAAAGTCAAGAAGCATGTGGTGGAGCGAATCTGATACCCAAACTTATCAACTTAAATTACAAGTTAAGACGCGGATATTGTACCCATATAATATTTTAAATTAAATTTTGGTGATAAACGAAATAAGAGATGTATATATCAGCTATCCTCAAGTAATCCCATTTACACCTGATTTATTTCTGATTTTAAACAATGTCATTAGTACTTATAATTGGGTCCAAATTTCAATCATTTTAATTAATAAATTATTTCATTTTTTTTGTTAAATTAACTAGTTGACGTTTGTTATGAATTAATGATAATTCATCACTCAAGGAAAAATAAATGCATATACTAATTTCATTATTCTACTACAAATAATAGTGATAAATTAATGGATTTTTGTTTTACTATAACAAACAAGCCATTATAAGTGCACTTTAATACAAGTTTTACTTGTTATATATCTGAACCACAGTTCTAAAACTTAATAAATTAGTTTTGAAATCTGGGTTCGTAGCTATAGTTGGATACAAAAAAATTCCAAAAGCTTACTACCTTACTATTAAACATACTTGCCACTAAGCATTTTTTCTTTTAGACTGTGAGAATTATGAACTTTCCATTTCGTTTAGTCTAGAATTATGTATAACTTACACATTAGACTTAGACAACTTCAATTATTAGAGTACCCGCATGGCTCACGGTTCACAATTTAAGACTTGAGCAATTTTATTTTATTTTCCTAATGATTGATAGGAAACTAAATCAATCTAAGGATTAATACTACGTATTAATAATTTTAAGAGTGAAATTTATTCGGCTTGCGATTAATACTCAAATAAGTAAGAGCTGGCCGGCACCTATTTTTTTCTAGGGGAATTCTGCCGTGTGGTCTGAATCGGGTCCATCTCACCATCTAATTAGACCCGCATAATTAATAAAAAAAGACAATTTTGACCGCATGGCAGAATTTGTCTTTTTTCTATTATTAAATTCAGTTGGCGTGTTTCTTAGCCTGACTTGTGTGCATATATGGTGAAATATTGGCGATGAGTCCAGAACGAAATTTTCCTAAACGAGTTATGCATTTCTCTTATTTCATAGAAGTCTAAGCATACCAGCGATATAAAAATTATCTTCAAGCATCTTTACTATAAAATTTAAATAGATAAATATATCGATACAATTGTAACTTAATTATGTACTCAAATGAACTTTATATATAGTGTGGTCTCATTAAACACATTTCTTTTTGTTTTCTTTTGAAAAACCGATATCGCAATTAGTATCGGTTCGAAAAGCAAAGAAGGCTAGTATCGGTTTTCTAAAACCTATATTAGTGTTGGATTTTGAAAAACCGATATTACAATACTATTATTAAAATTTAGATTATTTTTGAAATATTTTCGAAATTTAAGAATATTTTACTATTATTTTAAATTTTTCGGGAAAAATCTTTCTTTAGATAACATCATTGCTTGAATAAAGAAGGCTCAAGGCCCATAATATAACGACGCTTCATATACAAGGCCTGGCCTGTTAGAAAAAATTATAAATAACTTTAATTAATTACGAAATTATAAAATAATCCATTTTTAATATATTTTTTAACAATGACTTCGCAGTTTCGGAATCTGAGATTCCGAAACTAATTCTGCTTAGTTTCGGAATCTGAGATTCCGAAACTAGACCTGCCGACATTTTTGCGGGAAAATAGCTAGTTTCGGAATCTCAAATTCCGAAACTAGCTAGTTTCGGATTTTAGGATTCCGAAACTAGCTACTTTCCCGCTCATAATGATTATTTAATCAATTATTTAAATAGTTAATCAATTATTTCACTAGTTAAGCACTATTTAATCAATTATTTGCCCGTTATATATAACCCCACCCTCGTCCCTTTCATTTCACTCCTCTCTCGCCTCTCGCGTCTCTGAAGAGCATCAGTAAGTTTTTATTTTGTTTTATATTTTAATTTAATTATTTATTTTATTTAGATAAAATATGTTAATATTATAAAAAATAGATAAAATATTTGAAAATTTTGAAAAAATCTGAAAAAATTTTATTATTTGTTATGTATAATAATAATATAATTTTTGAATTTTTAATGTGATATAATAATAGAAAATTGCATTAAAAATTAGGTTAATATTAGAAAAAATACAAAAAATAATGTTAAAATATTGGAATATTTTGAAAAACTCAGAAAAAATTTCTTTATATATTATGTATATTAATAATATAATTTTTAATTTTTTTACATGATATAATAATAGAAAATTGCATAATAAATTAGGTCAATATTAGAAAAAATAGAAAAAATAGTGCAAAAATTAGAAAAAATTCTATTTGTTATGTATAATAATAATAATAATAATATAATTTAGAAATATTGTAAAAATATTGTAGAAATATTGGAAACAGGTTAAAAGATATTATAAATAATATGTAAAAAAATATTGTAAAATTATTTTGACAGATTATAATAATTTAGAAATATTTTAAAAATTGGAAAAATTAATACTAAAATTTGATAATTCGTTTAGGTTGATATTATTTTTTTAAAATGTACAGAAAATATCTTACAAGAAGAGCAATTGAATTGAACTTTGAGAGATATGGAGAAGGGAAAAGCGAAGGTTGATGCAAAAGTTGACAATACTCCAACACTAAAAAACGAGGAGCAGTTGAATTCAATTTTGAGTGACGATGAAGATGGTGTAATTACAAAAAAACCAAGAAAACTAATGCATGTACGAGATTACAGGGCACTTTTCAAGCTTCCTGCCAAAAAGATGAAAGACGGTCCGAAAGAAGAACCGAGTGTTAACACTCCGAAAGAAGAACCGAGTGTTAACACTCCTGAAGATGATTGAATGCCTTAACGTCATCTTTATTTGTGGACAAACTATTGTGTTGTTTAATTATGCATCTTGTTAACATATGTGATCTTTATATGTATTTTGTTAACTGTTTGTTTAATTTTAATCTGGCTGACATTTTGTGTGGTTTAGTTGGTTGTTTAATCTTTACATGAGGTTATTTTTTTAAAATTTTTTGTAAGCATAAAATTAAAGAGATATATAAAATATGAAATATAAAACTCACAATACGATATATATAAAAAAACACCAAGTACGAGATGAAAATATCATAACAATGTCATAGAAAACGAGATACAAAAATCCTAATTCCGTCCATCACGACGGTAATTCCCCGTTGCCGGGGAATAATCAATATATGCGCCTGGTGGCTGTCGGCGCTGTCGGCCGCGAGCAAGTCCTGGAGTGGGACGAGGCGCAGGAACTGGAGTGGGAACTGGAGTGGGAAATCGAGGAGGTCTACTAGATGATGCCCCAGGATGACCTGACTGTGGACTGTATCCAGGAAATGGAGTCTGATACTGAGGCTGCGACTGAGAGAAAGTCGACAACGGATCATCATCTAAGGGAATACCGTATGTCTGGTAATAAGCATCAGCCTGAGTCTGGTACTGACTCTGCTGAGGCTGCTGCATATAAACCCCTCCATACTGACTTTGCTGCATATGACCCCCTCCAAACTGCGTCTGAGTCTGGTACGGAGGATAAGGAGTATGCTGGGTGGGGTAGTCTGGGTGTGGCTCAGAATAAGGTGGAGGTGGAGGTGGAGGTGGAGGTGGATGCTGTGGCTCATCAGTCTCAGGCTCAGTAGTCTCAGGATCAGCTGTCTCAGGCTCAGCAGTCTCAGGCACAGATGGTCGGGAATGAGAGCGTCTGCTCTGAGTGATCGGCTGGCTAGGGCGCGGAACATCAAAAAATGAATCGAAATCATGCAAACTGAAATCACCCTGTTACACATAATACCAGTAATAATGTTATAAAAATAATTTTGAAAAAGAAGAACATAAGAAGAATAACACAATAATATTAGATTAAGTTTGTGAAATACCTGCATGAACCGATGCTCGTCCCAACCGGGCTCCGGAAGCTCCTCCTCGTCAGACGACGTATCAGGTATGGATGCGATGTCCGTCGGAAGACCCTTCGACTCCAATACATGAGGTATCCGATGAGGCTCGCCGACAAGATCCAATGTCGTGCTGCAACTAGTAAGCAGCGTCTTCCCAGCACGTCTGAATCCCTTCTTCACCGCCCATGCACATGCTCGAAGCACGTCTCTCAAAGTATGCTTAACCTGTTTAACCAATGTTAGCCATCAAATTATATTTGAAATCGGTTATTGTGAATGGTTATTGCATCAAAATGAACTCACCAAAGCCACGTGTGCAGGACTGTCGCGAAGGTACGACATATCGGCAACCGGAGCTGTCTCTGTCTCCTCCGGAATATGTACGACATACGCACCCCCATGTACCCTCAGCCAGCGTAGATACGTGGCCTCAATAGCATTGCTCCACGGCCGCTCCTCCCTGACCCTAGCCTGTGCCATGTCACCCCACATGTCTACCTCCGTCTGGAAAACGCCACGCCAGTCTCTGTTTCGGTAGGTGGTGAACATGTATCCCATCAGCTGCGACGTCCTCTGCCAAGCCTGTTTTATTTTGAAATTATATTAAGTACATATATTAAGTAATAATAAGTAAATATATTAGTGAAAAATATATTTTATTGTACCTCAGGTCGAGGTGGCGGCACTGTCTGATACAGCATGAACTGGTGCATGACACGATCGGCGTAGTGCCACATCACCATCCAGTAATGAATGCACGGGATACGGACAACAAACAAGCTCGGATCAACCTGAGCATAAAATGTATGAATTTAAAAAAATAAAAAATTATATTATTATATTATTATTATATTATTATTTCAAAAGAATATTAACCTAATTTTTTAATAAATTTTCTATTATTATAACATGTAAAAGAATAATATATTCATTGCAAACCTGAGCATAACGAGGCATGAGGCTCCTCATATGGTCATAAGGCCTCCAATGGACGTGCTCGGGTCTGATCTTCATGAGAACGTCCCGAGCATAATCCATTCCGGATGAGTAACCAGGGCCTTGATACTTCTTAGATCTGTGACGTGTAGTCCATCTCCTGCAAATATTTGAACATGTTTGTTTAGTTATCTTATTTTTAAATGCAAATATTTGAACATATTTGAACATCTACTGCAAATATTCAAAAGTGTTTAAAAATTTAATCTCAAATGCAATAAACATATCTCCCGTAAGGTGCACAGGTATCAATAGATGGTAGACCCCAGTCGCTAAAATCATGCGTGATCGTCGGCTGACACAAACTCAATCGCGCATACGACCAGAACTGCAGAAGTAACCACGGAGCCCCGATGTTTGTACTGTTATTTATTGCTGCAGTGTCCAAACCTCTATATAAAGCAGCAAGTGTGGCCGCACCCCAATTGTACACTCCCTGAGAGGGAGCAGTACGAAGATCCTACAAATATTTACAAATTTCATTTATGTCAGGCAGTCAATTATGGCAAAACAAATGTACATATTATAATAATTAACAGAACTCATAAAGATTTTAAAAAAATCTACTAACCCGCAAAAGATCGAGATAAAAAGCCGGAACAGAGTCCCCCGTGGCATCCGGAAATAACGTGCAACCAATAAGCTCTAGCACGAATGCCCGTGTGTATCTATCAATCTGATCCTCATCGTCGAGGACGACATCCTTCCAAATCTTTCGCAGCTTCGTAAATTTAACGCAATGTTTTTTCCTGCATTTCGACTTTATTGTCAGAACAAAACATTAAGTTTATTATAAAGTACACAATAAGTTTTATAATTTTCTTACTTTCTATTTTTTTCTCGGAAGCACTTTTCCACTTCCTCCTGCGGTGTGTCCCGCGGCAACGCATATGTCGAAAGAAGCTCGATATAATCGAAATGACAACGACCCGTCACGACTCGGCCACTCGTGACGGATAAACCATATAAGAAAGCCACGTCCTGCATGATAGTTGAAATACTATTAGTATACATATAAATCATAACACAAGTAAGATGAAATTTACTTATAAAATGTCACGTACCTCTAGACTGACGGTCATCTCGCCGACATGAGGAAAGTGAAACGTGTGGATCTCCGGCCTCCAGAACAAGGCCAAACCCTGCACAAGCGTATGATCCACAGGCATATGACCAAGCTGAACGACGTGGATCAACCCAAGTGTCGTCAGATGCTGGTCCACCTGAGGAGTCCTAGCCATCATCGGCTTGTGCACCAGTGGATGCCATTTCTTTATTTATCAGAAAAAAAAATTAGAGACTATATTGATTTGAAGTTGATTTTCAAATAGTAATGAAAAAAATAAAATAACATACATCAGGGCCACGAAGCTGGTCTGGTTGCAAATGCAACAGACGATCAGCACCAGGAGGAGGAGGAGGAGGAGGAGGGGAAGAAGAAGGGTCCGCTGAGGTAGAAGCGCCGGCTGAGGTAGAAGCGCCGGCATCAGCAACACCAGAGGAAACGACGTCCGTAGGCTCAGGCACGACTGAAGTAGAGGCCTGAGGATCGGTACGTAGCCTCGTAGATCTACGTGAACCTGGAGACGTTCTTCTTCTCGGAGGCATTTTCACTACTTAATTAAAAAAATTAAATGTCATAAATCTAAAAAAATTTCGGCAGCATCTCCCCTGTACCGGGAAGGTTTCCGAAAATTTCTTTACCCATATCCCCCCTAAATAAACCCATTTCAAACCAAGCAATCATATCATATCACATCATATCACAATCGATAATCATATTCAATATTCAAAATCATAAACTATTATATCATATCAAAAACTATCATATCATATCAATATTCTAAAACTATCATAAAATCATAAACTATCATATCATATCACATTCAATATTCAAAATCGTAAACTATTCTAAATTACGTACATTATGCAAAATAAATAAATTAATGAATAAAAAATACTCACCTCGATCGACAAATGCTCCTGAAATAGGAAATTCGAATCTTGAATCTTGTTTGAAATTTTCTGCACATTGAAAACCAAAATATAAGATGATTTTTTAATATATATCAAAATATCAAAATATATATTATAATTTACATAACAAAAAATATACTTTAATATGATTTTTTAATATTTTTTTTATATTTTTGGAATATTTTTCCTATTTTTTCTGTTATTAACCTAATTATTTAAACAATTTTTTATTATTATAAGATGTAAAAAATATAAAATTTGCTAAAATATTTTTTTTCCTAAATAATAGAATTTAATCTGATTTTTAAATTTTTTTGGATATTTTTTAAATATTTTTTCTATTTTTTCTATTATTAACCTAATTTTTTTAATAATTTTTCTATTATTACAACATGTAAAAAAATAAAATTTTTGCTAAAATATATTTATCCTAAATAATAGAATTTAATCTGATTTTTTTATAATTTTTTTGATATTTTTTGAATAATTTTCCTATTTTTTCTATTATTAAACTAATATAACTAAATAAAATAAATAAATAAATTAATTAATTAAAAAAATAAAAAAAAAACATACCTGAGAGGAGAGAGACGCTCTCGGAGGATGAAAGGGACAGAGAGAGAAAGGGAGAGGGGTCTCCGTATATATAATAAGCGACATTCTAGACTGCGAAGTCATTGTTAAAAAATATATTAAAAATGGATTATTTTATAATTTCGTAATTAATTAAAGTTATTTATAATTTTTTCGGACATCTTGCCTTCTCTAACCAGACCTTTTATTCGCCTAATAATTCGAATCAAAGCCATTTAAATTTCTCCCCCTCCCCCTCTCTCCGAGCCTCTCTCCATTTCTCTCTCTCTCTCAAAACACTTCACACTAGAATTTGATTAAGTTCTCTCTTGGTTGAATCGTTGATCAATAGTTTTTGGGTTACAGCATCAAGACTTTACGATAGTTTCATTCAATCATATCTAATGGGTTGTTTCTTCTCATGCTATCGAAGTTGGGACCGAGATCAGAGTGTTCAATCAATCCCCCGAGGTTGCTACAGCTGGGATGCTTACTATGACCTAGTTAGTGTCTTTCTTTTCTTTTTTCTGTTTCTTTATGACTTGACTTTATTTCTTGATCATCAAAGATGCGACCTTTATGTAGAATTAATGACTATTTTTTTGTGATATTTCTGTTGCAGGAGTGTCTCCAGGAGCAATTGGTGGTAGAGAACCTATTAGGATTTTTCTTTCTCAATGATGAACAAGGTTCTACCTTTTTTCTATTAACAAACTACAAGTTTTAAAGTTTTAATGTGAATTTTAAATTATTCTTGCTTGTACCAATTTTTTATTTGTGTTCTTACTTTTGTCAGATATGGAGGATGATCTCGGTCATTGCACATTGGAGGACGAACTTAGGCTAGAGGTATGTCTAAAACTTTTGATTTCGACTTTTTGTGAAGTATTGTTTCATGAGGGGATGTTGGAGCTCAGTTTTCCTTAGTGTTGAAACTCAACAAGTGACATACTGTGCTTGTAATGCCTATGAAGTTTCTCTCTTGAGAATTAAACAAGTTATACGCTGTGCTTGTAAAGAACATATTAACCCAGAAAGCCATAGGTGTCAACACAAACATTGAATTTCAACAAAGAAAAAGACAATCTTTTACCAGCAACATACCGAAGCATTTCTGTTGTACTGCACTGTTATTAGGTCTAATTACCAAATAAACGCAAGAGTAATAAAACATAGTTATTTGAATTTATGCAAAAATAGGCCAAGCACTTGAAGCTATGTGGTGCTATATTGGAGACCCCCATGGAAATTCGCCAACCAAGCAAAAGAAAAGCTTGTAGGGAGCTTAATGGGTCAGATCAGTCTCCAGTCTCTGTCCATACCTTGCCCAATAAGAAGATTCAGTTGGGTATGAACTGTGAGCAAGCAATAACGGGTACACCGGGTCTGGAAAGGGAGAACTCAATTTCTCATCAGAACACACCTGGGACTGGAAGGTATGAAATGGTAAAGGATGCATTAGTACTGGTTTGTATGGATTAGATCATATCAACTTCTTAAAAGTTCCAAATAAGAGTACTCTGTCAGTTTTTTAATTGTATAAATACTGATTTAAATGGTGCATTTTTTAGAAGGAAAACAACCATGCAATTAGTGAAATAGTCTCATAATTTGATGTTATATCCAGATGTCTCAAAAGTATGTTAGGTGCTAGTCACCCCTATTGAGACTGCTGTTTTAATGTGCAAACACGACAAGGTATTGGCCAAAGCAAGTAAAAGAAGAAGTAACTAATTGATTTTTCTTGTTCTGTTGTTGTAACAGCCCTGAAGAGACGCAAGTTGGTAAGTTGGATCTGACACCAGTTAGGCATGGCACGGTATTTCGATCTTCAGATCCCAATTCACCATTTTCAACTCCACCAACTCTTACCGATGAAATGCAAACACCAGGAACTATTTACTCTTCGTACCAGGATACTGCTGTATCTGGCAAGTGGGCTCGTATCCTGGTTCAATATGCGTACCCTGCATTGAAAACTGAAAATGAAGTGGAGATATCAAGCAACATCAAGTTGGTCAAATTGGAGAAGGAAACTGAGGTGGCTGGAGAATTTTGTTTTCATACCAAACATATTTCTGAGGAGAACTCAAAAGTTTTGGTTTCAAACCTTTCAGAGTGGCTGAAACCTATTAATGCTTTGAGGGGTAGAAGTGGAACATTAAATATAGCAAGAGAAATACCAGGAGGTAAATTAATATTCTTGTCAACGCATTTTGTACTTGTTTTGAAAGAGCAGATCCCCACGCAAGGGGGACCTATTCATTAATCAAAAACAGGTTAAGAAGTTCTATACAATTGTTTAATTGGTATAGAATGATGTGGTAAGTAATTTAATATGTTGGCATGTTGCATTTTGTTGTCATGGAAATGAGGTCGGTACTGATGTGTATCTTGATCAGAAGCACACAGTTGTACCCAACTGACATGGTATATGCAGATACAAACCTAGTTTTCCATATTTAAGCATCTCTCTGAGGTTTTCAATAAAAAAATCTAGTGTCTCTTGATCAGAAGCACACAGTTGTACCAAAAGTCCAAAACTGATATGGTAATGCTGGTACATGCCTAGTGTCTCATTATTTAAGCATCTCTGGGGCTTTCATAAATTCTAGTGTTTTTCTTGACATTGTTGGAGACCTTACATTTTCCAAATGTATCAGGATCACAGGTAAAAATGCATGGTACTCCATTCAAAGAGAGGCTTGAGAGGGTTTTATCAGACAAGAAAACGCCTTCTCCAAGGTTCTGACCGTTTTCTTCTCTTTTCCATTTTGAATTGTTCTTCTCACGGTTTTACTTGTTACTACAAATAGTGGCACTGAGTCTTCATGATAAATTTTTTTATTTTGGTTTGATAGGAAGTTTAGTCAGAGGCTGATTGAGTTCGAGGAATAGAAGAGAAGGAAATCAGCTGCTTATTTAGAAAATTTAAAAAAAAGTTTTGTGAAAGATTGGAAGATATAGACATGAAAATGTGATGTTTGCAGAAAATTAGTCTAGTTGTTGTTCGTACTCCCGTGATTTTTTTAATCCGTAAAAACTAAAAAATATATTTTAACAAGAAACCTTTGACAGAGGCATTTCGGAGAATAAACATGTCAGTGCGCAGTCTACCTGCGCGGGCTCTGACGCGCCAGTGAAGGCGCCAGTTGCAGTGGCGCGGGCTCTGACGGCGCCAGCCCCAGTGGCGCAGGATGGAAAATAATTTTTTAATGGCACATGTGTCTGTATGTTGTCGAAAAAAATAAATCAATCAGCAACGCCAATGTCAATGGCGCTGGCAGAAGAATAAATTTTTTATGGTACATGCATAATTGCTTCAACTTTTTTTTATGGAACCATTGCTTTAACATAAACCAATTCAAATATTCGTTCACATGCGCTAGTGGAACCATTAGCAGGTAGCATTGGCTTAAACCGGTTAATACATTTAAATATTTCAATTACTGAAATAACTTTGTCAATACAAATAATTATTTCAGATATTACAAGTCCATATTTTTTTCATGTAAGAACCACTAGTCCCACATATTAATTAATCAATCTTAAACTATAAGAAAATATTAATTCAAATGGGACAGGCGCCAGGGCCAATGGCGCCGTCAATTTAAAATTTCGCAACTTTCCAAAGGCTGAGTCTGATTCAGTAAAATTTATGTATCGCTGAACACTCATTTATTGGGTGGTTGGGCTATCTATCCAGACCATTTAATAATAAAATGTGCTCATGAGACATGACTATTTTTTTTTTTTCAAAAAATCAATTTAGACAAAAAAAAAGGACATAAACCAATTCAAATATTCGTTCACATGCGCTAGTGGAATCAACTATTTTTAAACATCAATTCAAATATTGGTAGATTACTTAAATATTTCTTATATATATTATATTTAGTTTATTTTAATATTCCTGTATGAGTTCACGAGCGCCAGTGGCGTTGGCGCAGCCACATTTATCTATTTAAAGAAATATTTATTGTATGAATATTAAAGTTTTTTTATATATTAATTATTACCACTTAGTTGGAATGTAGACTCATTAATCAAAATAAAAAAAAAAAAATTGTATGCTTCTGCAACATCCCACAAGTTATTGTCTCCCACCCAACAACCTTCCTTAAAAAAATTAATAATAATAATAATAAAATCTATGCTTCTGCAAGGTAGCCTGCTACCACGATTTATGGTCTCCCATCCCATCCAACTAATGTTATAAAGGAGAATAGGAGATTCCTCCGCTAAAAACAGATAAATTTTGCAATGTTGCACACGCCGATATTGATGGCGTGGGCGTTTTTTTTTTTTTTTTTTGGTTTTTTTCCTCCAACACTACCGCACGAAGCACTCATGCGTTCCTATTTTTAATTTTTTTTACATATAAAAGGCCCTTAATTAGGCATTTAAAAAAAAGGAAAGGGAGTTCGATTTTTTTGCACACCATTAACTGCGTACATTTTATAATTTCTTTTTTCATATAAAAATCACAACCAATATTTAATAAAACTTTACATTCATCGACGACATAAATAAAATAATTCAACGGTAAGTTACATCGGTAAATGAAAATTTCTCAACAATTTTTTTATATATATAAGAAAATAAATACACCACTAATAATTTACATAACAAATAATTTAAATTGTCATTTCACTAAATATGGAAATTTACAATTTCACTTATTCAAACAAAATATCAACTTTAAAAAAATATATTTCGTTCCAGCAGCCGCGACTCTTTTCCCTGCTTCTTATAATCGTGCTCGCACTGCGAAATAACCAAAACCCCAGTATTTGGAAGTCAGACGAGGTAGTAAGCCCCAGCTCCTTGGTAGGGAGCCGCAGCTCCTTGGGGTTTCGATAAATAGCCATAAGAGTTGTATGCAGCAATGCATCTATTTTACATATATCCTACCATTGATAGTAAACATTGTGTAATGAAAAGAGATGGGAAATTGTTCTTGCTGGCTAATGTATGTGGTGCTTCATAGTTCTAAAGTTGGAAGACTCTTGCTTTATTTATAGCACCTGCCCGCTCCCGTCAACAAATGTTTTTTTAAACCAAAATAATGCCCCTGCCCCATCATGGACGCCAAGCCCACATTACCCAAAAAAAATAATAATAATGGGAGCAAAAAGTTGAAGCAACTAAAGACATTGCTGCGCCATACAGACAAGATTTATGCTGCCATGCATGTCCCATAAAAAAATTATTCTTCTGCCCGCGCCATGGGCATTGGCGTCACCAATTAATTTATTTTTTTCGACACCTTTATGCTGATACAGACATGCATGTGCCATAAAAAAGATATTCTCGTTCCTGCGCCACTGGGCCTGGCGCCGTCAGAGCCCGCGCCACTGCAACTGGCGCCTTCACTGGCGCGTCAGAGGCCGCGCACCCTACCTGCGCACTGACATGTTTATTCTCCGAAATGCCTCAGTCAAAGGTTTCTTGTTAAAATATATTTTTTGGTTTTTACGGATTAAAAAAATCACGGTTCGTACTCTTTTGGAATTATTATGTTGTTGGCTGCTTTGTGCATTAATATAGGTAAAGGGTATTGTGAAACTAGTGGAATGTATAGGAATGCAAATATGATGTTTGCAGAAAATTTGTGTAGTTGTTGTTGATACTCTTTGGTATAGCTTTATCTTTTCTATTTGTATTTTATGCTGCCTCTTTATGATAGATCTTTTTGGGCATAATTAAGATTATTGGCAAAAACGTTGAGTTTATTTGTTAGTTTTATTCAAAATTAACATGAATTGCGTATGGGTCCAATCAGGCTTTAACTATTTCTTTACACAAAGCAAATACATTTGGAAATATTACTGAAAAATCTGGTATAAATTTAATTGGGCCTGGTAATTTTTGTTGAAAATTATATGACATACACAACCAACTTATAGCGAAATGACAGCATGTCTATAAAACTCTTTTGATTTAATGAATTTTTTTTAATTGATTTGAGAAACTATTGTCAAAGTTGCCAAAGTCGTTGTCAATGAATCTTCATTTTATCAAGACGATGAAAAGATCTTATTCACATTGAATGTACAAATTTATATCAAATCAAATATATTTAATATAAAAAATATTTACATTAATTATTGGGATTATTATATTTATGCAAAATATACTCAATTATTTTTATTGTTGTTGTTACTACTACTCCTACTAATTATTAGTACCAGCACTGTGCTGCTACTGCTACTAACTACTATACTAAATGATTCTTAAAATTTGAGTACGCTAAAAATTACAAAAACATAAAAAAAAAAAGACAAAAACAAAGGAATATGCATCTCATGTGTAGCACTTGTGTTGTGCAATAACTAAAAACTAAGCCAATCGATGGAAAATTTTGACAAGATACTGTTTCTAAATTAGAACAGAATGACAAATACTGTATAAGTACAACAAGTTTCCAATGCGCTACAGGTATTGTACCAAATAAGTCCTAACTTAAGATCTTCAAAATTTATTCAATGCATCTCCTGTTCATGCAAACATAAGCAATTACTCTTTTTCAGACTAGAGCACATGGGGGAAAAAATGGTCCCCTTAAATCAAAGATAGCAAGAAATAACTCCTTAAGAAATACTAGTTATGGTAGTCGCAGCTTCGCTGCGTTATGATTTCTTTAGATGGATAAAAATTTAAACTATTTGCCAAATTGTTTGTTTTATTTGGTAACATTTAATTTCTCAAGAATTATAATTTAACACAATTATAAAATTAGAAAATGCAAAGGAACATTAGCATTTTTATAATTAATGGGAAACAATTTGCATAAATGAATAGTACAGTGTAATTAGAAGAGGACAGTAGAGGTAGTACGGTGTAATTAGGGATGAAAACGGATCGGATATATCCGTGGATATCCGTATCCGAATCCGAAAAATGGCGGATTCGGATGTCAATATCCGGATCCGAACGGATGCGGATGCGGATGCGGATGCGGATGCGGATTCGGATATTTTTAAACGGATGCGGATGCGGATATGGGAACAGATATGGATGCGGATACGGATACGAATATGAACAAATATCCGTATCCGCAATAATTGCTAAACGGATATCCGGATTTGATATTTAATAATGCAAAAATTATGTCCAAAGCAAGGAATTAAACCCAAATTTCTTGGATACAAGCTCAACGCCTCAACCACCCAACCAACACACCTTTTGTGTATAATGTCTTTAATGTCTATATAAATTTAAGGCTACTATATTAACTTAATAATGTACAGATTCCGCTTACGTTCTATGGATTTTAAGCTGTCTAACTCGAAAATTTTAGTAAGAATCAAATTTATTATTATTTATGAATTTGATAATTACGGTTAAACTAAATTCATATGAATTCAACTAAGAAAAATATATATTTGATTTATTGAATTAAATATATATGTCGAGAATCCAACCAATAATGTTAATAATAATATAATTTATACATATTACATATGATATTTTGATGAAATTTTGGATTTAATTGGTTGAATGAATAAATTTGAGCACTGCTTACCTAATTATTGTATAATTTATATTGTTTATTGTATAATTTATATTGTCTAAATATAATTTATCGCATGACGTGAGAATTTTCTTATATTATCTAAATAAACTTGTATATGAACTATGAAATTTACCAAAATTTCTAAAGAAATGAATAAAAAAATAATTGATCGCTATATAATCCATATCCGACAAAATATGTTCGTATTCGACTCCGTATCCGATAATATCCGAACCATATTCGTATCCGCTTAATATCCGAACCGTATTTTTATCCGAACGCATCCGTATTCGTATCCATATCCGAAAAAAAATATGGATGCGGATATGAGAAGACCAACATCCGCTCCGTATCCGATCCGTTTTCATCCCTAGGTGTAATTGTATCCATAAGTGTTTGGCAAAGCCTATTAAACTTGTTTGCCTGACATAATTAAGTATGTTAAGCTAAAATATTTTTTCTTAATAAAGCAGTATGAAGCAAAACATCATGTCTAGCCAAACAAATTAAGATAAAGTATTAAGATCAAATTTCTAATCAGTTGGTTTAACAGCAATATCGTGAACATTTCTATCAATAATTTTCTATTGTTTTAACGGGTTCCTTAATCAAGTCAAGTGTAAACTCGCCAACACCTCCTGGCCATTTTTACCGTCGCAATCGAAGGGGAAGGGCTCTGTAAAGGCTACGCTCGACAATTTTTTTTCTTTTTTTATTGGAAATAAGTGAGGAGTGACCCCACCACTTTTCATTAAGAAAAGCATAACAAAAGTTCAAAAAGAATACAACACCAGAGAAGGCTTGTGTCTCTCTGACTAAAACCTGAAATATCTCCTAGCACTTCTAACGTACCAGCTGGTACAGGTAATCTCAACTCATACATCTCAGAACATCTGACACACGCTAATCTCCACAATCAAACTGACTTATTACATATCACCCTGAGGGAAACATAAGAAAATAATAGCAGAACAAAAACAAAATAAAGAAAATGCAGAAATGCAGAGAATCAACTATGCTCAACAATTCACCAAGCCAACAAAGGTTTTGTAAATCAAATTATATATCCCAAGGAAAAAGAAAATTAAGAGAGGGAACAATACCATCAAGAATGAGAGGAAATCAGAAGGAAGATTGAATGGACCCACATTGATTGTACGGGCGAATGAGAGGAAATCAGCTCCATTTTTTTTGGGTTTGGATAGTGAAGTCCGACTGGTTAGGAAAAAATGTACTTCTATATAATGCAAATTGGGTCAGTAATTGCAGCAAAAATAACCCTAATTTGCCCAGTGCCTACAATCTCTCTTTCAAAATTGGCCTTGAGTGTCTTAGCTTCTTCTATTTATCCCTAAAGATATTACGCACTGTTGTTATATATTTATATTTATGCCTCTCTGTGATTTTGATTGGCCAATCACATCCCGTATTTACTGAAAATTGCTAATTTCTGTATTATTGCATAAAGGTCCAATTTCTAATAATGTAAAATTGGAAAATTAATTTCCAATACTGGTAAGGGTAAAGACTAAGAGATTACCTTGTAAATCTGCAGTCCCGACACCAATTTTTTAATTATCTACAATCCTTGGCCAATGTGGTTCTCTTTGTATTCCATCAAATCATACAAATTGCGGTGAATTTTTGGTGTAAGAACTGAAAATTAAAGGAGGATTTATGAAGAAAGAGCAGGACTTCCAAAAATATTGAGACCATATTTAGAATTGGCAGTCCAAAAATCTAAAAATATTGTATTCCAAAAATCTAATTTGACGATTAATAGTGTAAACAAATTAGCAGTCCCTTCTAAAACTAATATTGAGACCATATTTAGAGCGATGCTCATAGCTGGTTATTTGGCTACAATCCTTTCTTTGTTGAGGAACAACACTGGAAAATGGAAATGCATATGAAAAAAAGGACAGATATCATTATAATAATGACAATTTTTACCCAATTACAAATTGTTGAACTCATCTGGTCCCTCTCCAGTTCTTCCAATCATACAAAATAAAAGAATAACAACTATTAAAACAACAATTTCCAGCAAAATTCATATAAAAGAAATTGTGAAATACTAAAATTCTCAAAGTTTCGTTCCCTGATTCCATATTGTGCGCTGGTAAAGTACTACTATGTACCACAACGATCATATTCTCAAAGTTTCTTTCTACAAACGTTTCTTAATAGATTTACTTAAACTAAGGTGTATACTATGTTACATGAAAGGTAATAGAATGAAAACAGATGGTACCACAATCATACAGATGAGGATCCATATGAACATGACATCCTCGGCAATTCATCAATCACAAATGAGGAAGAAGAAGAGATGGTAGCCACAAACGAAGGAAAAGTGGAAGGAGGCGAGTGCATCTTCAACCCTAGACCTCATCAATTGCTGCCCGAGAAGTTTCTGTTGGGGGTGGGGAGAAGTCGACGGAGGAGGAGGTAGGAGCCTGGGAGGCGTTGGAGGATGAGGGGCGGGGCGGTGGTTTTCTGTTGGGGTGGGGGGAAGTCGACGGAGGAGGAGGTGTGGTTTGGGGTGAGGCGGGGAGTTGACGAAGGAGGGTGGGGGAAAGTCCACGGAAGAGGAGGTGGGGCTGGGGGTTAGGCGGGGAGTTGGCGGAGGTGGAGACGGAATTGATCAGCCAAGAGAGGCGGCATCAGTGTTGTTGACAAGAAAGAAGAAAGAAAGAGGGGGGGTTAGGAGCAAGATCGGCAGAGAAAGATGAGACCTCTCTTACAAAAATTGACGATCAGATTTTAACGTAAAATATGAACGGCTCAGATTTCCGCATACCATAGCACCACAACATTTAATTAATACTATAGATTAATTAAAACATTGTTTAATTGTAATTTTAGTTGAACAAATATGAAATTAAACAAAATTTTCTAATTCTTCTTTACAACCGAATTGTAATGAATTTGCGGCTTCACAAAAAAATATATTAAATTGCTAAAAGAAGATCTCATTAAATATGACAAAAACAACTACAACAAGATCAAGATTTTAGACTGAAGATGCCCTCAGAACAAAGGTAAATGAAATTAGTAGGATGAAACTCTAACCAGCTAAATAAAATTAAACTTGATTTTCACTTTTCTTGTCACCATCTAGCAAAGCACCACTCTCTTCGTCCTGTTGTTGCGCCTTCTTTTGCATCTCCTTCACTTTGAGCGCCTGCAACTTGGCATGGTTGTAAAACGCAACTCCAAGAAATGCAATTCCATATCCAATCAAGTTCAATGGTGTAATCGTATCCCTTATCACCGACCAAGAGAAGGCAATAAGCAACCAATCCTTCACCACTCCCGCCACATTCATTGTCAATGCCGATGTCTTTCCTACTAGCAAAAATACTGCAAGGTTCAATGCAAATGCACAGATTGAGTTGGTTCCAAATATCACCAGATCAGGCTGGAAGCTAGCAGCAGATCGGAGCCTTGGCAACTCAACAAACCACCATGGCACTACAAGGAATGCTAAACAGCAAGGTGCCACATAGTAGAGGGAAGTTATGGGGTTGAGAGAGATTCCCTTAGAGGTTAAGAGGATTTGAATTAGCACTAATCGAGTCGCCTCAAAAGCTACAGCTGCCAACTGGAGACTGACACCTGTGACATTGAATCTCGCCTCACCATAAGCTGCAATTGCTACACCAAAGGAGATCGAGAGCATGTTCAACATGGTTGAGGACTTAAATGTCTCTTTCTTAAACATAATACCAATTGAATATACGGCAACTGGCATTAGTGCTTTAAGCATTTGAATAAATGAGACGGACAGGTACATGTATGCCGAATTGGAGAACCAGAGGGAAAGTGAATACAAGGCACCTATCGGTAGCACTGATGAGACATACAAATCACCATTCATAGAGGAAGGAAGCTCTATGAAGCGAAAAACATGAATCGCTATAAAAGCAAGGAAGGAACAGAAAGCCATGTGTATCATGGTCAGGGAAATTGGGAATGGCCAATTGTACATTTTCGGGTCAAGAATATATTTGTTGTAGACAATGACAGAGAATGAGAGGAAGATCCATATTGCAACGTAGAAGTACGAGACCAGCACTTTTCGAATGACACTATCGCTAACCCCGCCATTGCTTTCTTTCATCATTGCAACGTTTGCTAGGGTGTTAATAAATCACTGTTTCTCTCCAAAGAAGCAAGTTGATGTAGAATGAAAGATGAAAAGATGATGGAGAAGAGATGACTTGTATACTATGTAAATTTGGTTTTGAATTCTAGCGGTGGATGTGGTTTCAGCTTCTCCTTTTTTTTGCAGGAAATGGAACATGAGAGAGATGGAAGTGTACTGTATAATTATAGCGAGAACACTAAATTTAGTGACAGAATTTGCGATGGACTCTTCTTGATTTAGTGTTGACAATAGAGATATTCTTCATAAAATATAATTTTGGTACTATAAAATATGAGGGTTGCATGGCCAGGAATGTTGACCATACAAAAAATATATAATATGTTTATTAGTTGTTACTTCAAAATAGGGAAAACGTGCCGGAGCCTGGGGAAAATACATTTATCATTGTTAAAAGAAATCCGAAGCTTTCTTTGGATGATGACTGATCTTAGGCTACTTATTCTTCCTTGTGGCAATTTGAAAATGCTTTGGAAAAACGATACATTGCTGATTTGCTGTGGCATTAAAAGAATTAAGGCGGGCTCTGTAGTATTTTTAAAAGAATTAAGGCGGTGGCATTAAAAGAATTAAGGCGGGCCCAATAAAATATTCTTTTGTGCGTGGGAAGCCTATTTTATCAGCTACTTGATCGAATGCTAATGTGCCTACCAAATTTCAAGGCCCCCATTTCCACTTACAGTTTCATGCATGTAGTGTAGTAAAGTGGTTAACTGACTGTTTAGATGGAATTTAATAAAAATAATAATAATAATAACATACTGACAGCTTAGAGCTTTATAGGACCAAATCTAAGATAATACACTTCTCAAAAATACATTTGTTTTAATAGAATCTAGTCTAAAATGTTTTTGAAGAGTTTTGTACTTTTATCGCTGATTTTTTCATTTAATAAATAAAAGTTCCAGGCAGATTTTGAAAATAGGCAGGCCGTTATTTTCTATCTCGGCCATAACCCAACTTCATGTGACAAACATCGGAAAAAGAAAAATTAATTTTTTTTTTCAGAGCCTACAATTTAATTGCAAATATGATAAATCTTCTAAATGTGTAATAGGTGTAATTATATTTCCTGAATATTACAATATTATGTTGTACTAAAAATTCATTGGAGCCAATCAACACGGAAAACAAATCCAGAGTTTTGCAGGAAAATTATTGTACAGTTATATTGATTAATTGAATAGATTGATTTAACCAAACTCAGTAATAGTAAACTCTGATTTTGCGTAACCTCTCTCTTTTACCGAAACATTTTCAACCTTCTTTCACCAACAACATCTTTCTCAAGTTATGATGTTACAAATAACAGGATCCTTTTACCCAATTTATATCCTGGTAGTTGGATGAAATAATAACCGTCAGTATTAAAAATTTATTGGTTGAACCAGCATGCCACATGGATCGATAGAGTGCTAGTGGGGGTACCTGGATACTGGTACACCATGAGGTCCATCCGGACCATATCTAAGAAGTACCTAGTACTGCCAATAATTTCTCAATTAATGAACTTCTGTGTTAAATCAGATGGGAATAAAGACTACCCTATCCAAAGAAAATGATGCCTCAACAACTTTTAATTGCAAAATTTGACTACTAATACGACGAAGCCTCTTTATTTCAATTAAAAGTTGTGTCATTTGATCTTATTAGTTACATGCATCTCAACCTGTCAATATGATATATGCCTGTGGAAGAAATAGATTGTATCGAAATATGTCAATGGATTTTTGTCGGTGTAGCTCTAAAATCCTTTAGGTAGAGCCCTTTAGAAAATTTAAAGCACTTTACAGAAAATGGACAAAACCTTTTTACCAATTGCCTGATTCCTTGATAAAATTAAATTTATGATATGAATGTACTTATATTGATCATACATTCATATCTGTAGAACAAAATGACCTTTGAACTAGAAGAACATCAAATGCATTGATAACACACACCAATTAATACATGCTAAAAATAGTGAACACTGACCTAAAAGGTGTTATTTAAGATCGAAGCACAATTCTTTCACTCAAAAGCAATTTGCTTCTTCTCATCAAAGGCGCTCTAAGCTATATTAGGAACTAAAAAAAAAAAGCATGCACAAAGACTTAATAATTAGGAAAATAACTCCAGGTATCCCAGGGTACATTCCACCAACTAATAGACCTTACAGAAACAGCTATCTATCTAATATGCAAACCTCTGAAACACACAAAAGAAAATAAATAGATCCAAGCATAGATTTCTGTGAAGTTATTTTACAAAATATAACTTCCGTTTAAACAAGAACTTTCATTACCTCAACATATACTTAAAACATAAAATTATAGAATTAAAAGATGGGAAAGCTTGTTTTCTTGATATAGAAACACTGGAAATGAGAGCAGGAAGAAGAATTAACAGTAAAATTAATTAAAAAGCCATAGTTTTATCACTGTAATAAACATAATCACGGTCCAATATTTTACTAAAAAAAAATGTTTTTTGATGTTTCTGTCTGGGCAACACTCATTTCTTGTTGTTGATCGAGGCTTTTGTATACTGGCTGCTGAAATATGCCAAAATTATATGTCCCGTTTAATAATTAAAAAAGTAAGTCCAACACAATTCAATCACTATACTTTGAGGTAGCATGTCCTCACTGTCATTTTTCAGATACACAGTCATCTCTCACTTGATTTTGGGAAAGAAAAGCTGCAACATAAGGATGTTGACCCAACCCAGACTCATGGGTAATGGGTCGGGTCTAGAAGTTTTGATCCGTTTATAAATAGATCAAGATAGATCATGATTTGTTTATTCATCGAGAGACTCGTTTATTTTTTTCCTATTTTTCTAAGCATATTTTTTATTATTTTTGTTCCTTATTGTGTGTAGTATGATATGATGGTTATAAAAAAATAAAAATAAAAATTTAAGCGCGGATGAACTTTGAGCAATTTACCATGAAATTTCCTTCTTTTTTATTTCTATCTTAATACTTTTACTAGGGAAAAAAATGAAATAAATGTAAAGGTATGAAGTTATTTTCCACTTTATGGAATATAGAATGATGCCTACCCGACCAGTACCCAACCCATTCCGAACCATCGGCATCTTAAAAAATACTCACCACTTAAAAAAGAAATAATAATAATAAGTAAAACCATCTTGCATCATAAGTAATATCCTTCTATCTTTGTTCCGAAAGAAGGCAGTGTTGGGTTCAGTGAGAATACCATCTGTTTATCTTCTCATCTTCTGGCAGGCGAAGTTCACAAAATTGGGAGCATCATTATGTTTTATGCATCTTTTCTTTGGATTTGTTAATCGCATTGATCAGAAATTGATGTAATGGAGGTCTGATCAAGTACAATTTAGCTTTATAAGGTCCCTAACCAAAAACATTCTTTAAATGCGTTTTACATCAATACAGGTTACTAAAATTCAAATTTCGTGCAAATGTCTGATCACAGATTTGGTAAAAAAACAAATTAGCCCTTTTCAATTGATTGAGCTATGACAGAAATTGCAGCAATTTATAAGTCTTTTTCAATTGAAGAAATTGGTTGGCTCTTAGGTGGATTTAAGGGAAATAACCAATCTTGTTGCTAAGTAGGTTTAATGCCATTAATTTGTTGCCAATTTTCTAGCATCACCTGCCTTGTATTCCACTTACAACGCACCTACATGTGCTGACTGATAGGTATCAGACGGCCAACTCTGAGCTAATTCACATCTTACAATGAGAAAAACCAGTTTGTAATCATAAATTTTAGAACTTGAGATGATTTAAAAGATAATTATTATTTAATTCTCCAGTATCAGAGGGCAGCAAGCGAACCATCCAACAAACTATCAATTTGTTATATTGAGTGAATCTACAGCTGACTGCACAAGCAATGGAAAGGACCACTCTTTCTGTATGAACTAAACTATGAGATGTAGAGAGTGACATTAGAAATAGTACCTATCGGTCGTGCACCCGTTAAGGTTTCATTGTCAGTTAATTACTCTATTCATTAATGACCAAGGATTGAAATAATTTTCCACATATAACACTAGATTGCTCGATTGTTTATTTTCTTCCTGCTGCTTTCATTTTGACTTGTATTGGCTGAGGGAGCCAGTTTGCTGTCAGTATCTGTGTGGGTCAATTCTGCCAGTAAGTAAAGTTGATTGAGAAGAAAAATGCCGTGGGAAAGTGTTTGAAAACAAATTTATGTTTAGCAGAGAGTCCATCTTATGTTTAGTTGCGCAAATGTTCATTCTTCCAAACTGGTACCAGGGGTACACATTGAAGATTAATTTATTTATTGCACTAAAAAACTTATTGAGCTATCTGCATATCATTACATGTTATTAAATGTGGAAGTTTCAGTACAAATGATTAATTAATATGCTGATTCAATAAAAAAATTCTACCTAACTAGTAACGGAGCAGTAAATTTGGATTTTTTGTGAACCTGTTTTTACTGGAACCTTTACTTTTTTTTTGAGTAATTCATGATAACTGTAAATATATGATGCAAAATATTATGTGCTGGTAGCAGTAGAATGATAAAACAACCATCGGTAAAAGCAATATAATGGTTGAACCCGTACACCACAGGAAATATAGATTCAACAGTTGTATGGTACCAGCGCACTGGTACACAAAAAGTTCATATCTTAGCAAGTGATACATGCCTCGCCTAGTAGAGCCAATAACACATTCATCAATGAACTTCAGAATACATCACATGGAAGTGATGGAAGGGGTGCCCCATATGAAGAAAAAAGATGTCTTAACAAACTTTTTAATATGCCGAAAATAGACTACCAAACCTCTTACAACAGATAAAAACTCCTTTATTTATTCCTTTGTCTACCGAACCTCTTTGCAACAATTAAAACTCATTTTTTATTCCTTTTTCTACTTGTCGGTTTGTTTTTGTATTTGAGGAAATCAATTAAATAGCTTTGAATAAAAGCATTTTTTTTCAAAGCAAGCATGACACCCCTCAAATCCTTTGTAGAGTTCCTTGCAGGCATCTGAATAATTGGAATTATTGACTGAAAATGCACAACAGTCTGATTACGTGAAAACAAAGAATAATGTATGCATTATTGTACTACATTACACATTAATGAAATATTGTATACATTTTCCCAAAATAAGACATAAGATTAACATTAAATCTACAAGCAAAGTCTCAGCGTGTAGGAAAATCTAGCTTATACTACTTTTGATATGCTGTACTTTCTCTCTTAGAAGCCATTGACCATATTAATTAGTCACATTCTAAAACAAGAATTGGCCCCGAAAGCAATGTGCAAAATGACTCTTAACTGTAAACAATTAATCACGCCCCAATTGTGAAATATCACTCTCCAACAACCATATTTATCTCACCAGTTTCATGCACCTAATTGATGGCACATGCGTACCTCAGGAACCAACATTAGTGACTACAGCTAAAATCTATACAACAGAAAAAGGAAAATAGAAACAAGCTTAAATGACTATGAACTCATTATACATAAGAAACAGTCATCAAAACAAGAATTTCGGTATCCTGACAGGTGCTAAAACAAATAAATCGAAGGAACAAGAAGGGGGCAGAATTGCAGTAATACTGTTTTCATCATATAGCAATGAGGGAAATGAAAAATGAGAAAAACAGTAGCAATTAAGGTGCTTAAAGTAGACTACAAGTAACAAAAAAATCCTAAAATAATAACCATATAGCGACATATCTTCATCTTTTATCCCTGACTGAACCAATCTGAAGAAGACATAAAATGTCCATATCAGCTACTCTTTCAGGCAGGCACATTGCAATATATTCCTGCTAAGCAAAAACCAAAAATCAGAAAATATTTCTCTAAACAAGTGATGATTAGAAATAGCAATGATTCTTGCATTGTTTCTCTTTTTAAATAAGACCTTTGTTCCAACTGTGCATTTTTATCGTTCTTATGGAATTTCAAGCATCCGAGTTTGATATATTTAGGCATCTCAGCTTGATTAGCTCAATTACATTGCAATTTACTCTGTGTCACGACACTCAACACAATGCAGTTTAGTGAAAAGATGTACCATGCATAATGAAATTCTTACTTCAATAAGGTCAACTGATCTTTCAATAATTTTCAAGTCAACTATTCTGCATTTTATTTAATTCTGTTACAGAACAAGATAGTTGAGAGCATTATCAACTAAATTTTGCTTAAAAAACCAATCTTATCCTAAAACCAATCTTATCCTAAAATGCAGATGTAAGGATCAAGTATTCACCAATATAACTACCATTTCGGCTAAATTTAGCTCTGTGCTTGAGCCTAGATCAATGTGTACTTGATTTTACCTACAAATGACCAACCCACCAATCCATACAAAAAAGAACCCAAAGGAAATTTGCATGCAATAAAAAACTGGATCTACCGATGCATTCCAACAGAGAGACAGATCAATAACCCAGCAAATAAGATTTCCAAATTGTGCCATAGTTTATCTTAAAAAATCTGGGAAAATCCTCAATAAATCTAACAAAGAGAGTTCATCTTGATTAATAGATCAACAATCAATTGGGAGGTACATTAGCAAATCATATTTCCAAAGCCCCCAATTGTACTCAGATTTGCCAGAAAACAACCGAATCAGATAAAAGAACTAAACTTTAACAGACCAAGACCGAGACACTAACCAATCAAGACAGATCAAGCCTGTGAATCTGACTTCCTATCGCCATCCCTATCTTGCAAGAGGGCCCCGGCCTCCTCATCCGCCTGTTGTGCCTTCTTCTGTGCCTCCTTAGCCTTGAGGGCCTGAAGCTTGACATGATTGTAATACGCCACACCGAGGAATGCAATCCCGTACCCGAAGAGGTTCACCGGGGTGACTGTATCTCTAATCACAGACCATGAGAAGGCAATCAAGAGCCAGTCCTTGACCACACCAGCCACATTCATGGTCAAAGCCGATGTCTTCCCAACCAACAAAAACACAGCAAGATTCAGCGCAAATGCACAAAGCGAATTGGTCCCAAAAATCAACACATCGGGCTTGAAGCTCGCGGCCTCACGGAGTCTCGGCAGCTCGACAAATGACCACGGCACTAGCAGGAACGCAAAGCAGCACGGCGCGATATAGTAAAGAGAAGTAATGGGGTTGAGAGAGATGCCCTTGGAAGTAAGCAGGATCTGAATGAGAACAAGCCGGGTGGCCTCAAAGGCAACAGCAGCAAGCTGTAGCGTAACACCCCAACCGTCAAATCGGGCCTCACCGTAGGCAGCAATAGCCACACCGAAAGAAATAGAAAGCATATTAAGCATAGAGGCAGTCTTAAAAGTCTCCTTCTTGAAAAGGATCCCGATCGAGTAAACCGCGACGGGCATGAGGGCCTTGAGCATCTGGATGAAGGAGACGGAGAGGTAGATGTAGGCGGAATTGGAGAACCAGAGGGAGAGGGAGTAGAGGGCGCCGATGGGGAGGACGGAGGAGGCGTAGAGCTCGCGGGTCATGGCGGGGGAGGAAGGCGGCTCGACGAGACGGAAGACGCGGATGATGAGGAAGGCGAGCGTGGAGCAGAAGCCCATGTGGATCATGGTGAGCGAGATCGGGAAGGGCCAGTTGTACATCTTCGGGTCCAGGATGTACTTGTTGTAGACGATCACGGAGAAGGAGAGGAAGATCCAGATCGCCACGTACGTGTAGGAGAGGAGGATCTTGCGCAGTACTCCGTCTGACATGCCGCCGCCGTTCTCTCGCCCCATTGCGATTGAATTGGAATTGGAATTGGATTGGTCTCTCTCTGCTCTCTGTTGAGAGGTTTGAGAGGAGATCTGGGGAGGGAGAGGCTTGGATCTAAATTGTGAGAGGAAGGAAGGAAGGAAGGGAGACTTGTGTTGTGTTGGGGTTTGGAGAAGAGAGGAGTGGAGGAGCTTTTTGTTTTGATTTGGGAGGAGAGTTACCTCAGTAAGACGGGCAAACAAAGAAAGATGCACAATTGAGTGCGAGGTTAATTTTCTCGTTTGTTAGGATTGTCTGTGGCGGAGGAATGAGAGTGAATTGGGTGAGTTTGTACTGACAGGTAAAGGTGCATTGTTTGATGCTTTCGGATGGTGGGGTCATGTCAGTGTAATGCCGCACGGAAAAGTATGATCGTCAACGATGTGCCCAACTTGGAAGTGGTCTTTCTCATGCGAAATTGCGGATACGGTCCGACTAGAATTTCGGTAAACCAGGATCAGCATTGAATGAATAATCTATTAGTCCGACCTGATGAATCCTCTGACTATGTCTCTGTGTGTACGGTATACACCGAATATATGTGAATTTTAGGACTAGGGGGTTTGGATACTGACCGACAAAACGGGTCCCGGGTCCGTTATGGTGAGATTTGCAGAGATGAAAATTGAGAAGTGATGAGGTGAGGCGACGCGTGTTTTCTGAATGGTTCAAACAATCTCCTGTCCGATTAATGAAATAGACTAATTAGGGAGATGTAGACATGAACTTAATTAGAGGAAGGATTTTATTTATATTTTTTTGTCTTATTTTGATTAACCAAGTGTGCTGAACCGGTGAACCCTCTCGCCTACTATGCTCGCCGAATAAGTCTTCAAAATCTATTGATTCCGCGTCCAGTCAATTTCTCTTGTACTGTTTTGCATGAACCGATTATGAATCTGAGCCGCTGATATATACTAGGATTTTTGCAAGTTCGAAATATGGATGGTTGAAGATTATCAGGGTAACAAGAGATGGACCAAATTTCAGTGAATCTTTTAATATTTAATACAGTTGATGTACTGTTGTAGAAATACTGAAATAGTAAACAGTGAAATGCCTATTAGACAATAGGATAAACATTTTAAAGATGATGATGATGGGAATATTTAGCTTTAAAAGCGACATAATTGGCGATAACATGCGAATCAAATGAGCTCGCCGACAATGACAAATTTATCTTACAAATATATATATTTTTTTATTTTTATTTTCGTAAAACTTCCACAGAATTAATGCATGAGCTGAATTCGCTAACAAGCATTTTTCAACAAAAAAAAAAAAAAACTTTATCCATACTAATAAGCAGTTCCTCCCTCCGGTGATACAACACCTTTTTCTTTTGAATGTTCTTGCTTATATAATAATTAACAAATAATTCTAAACCAAGGATTAACTTGATACAGTGATAAGCATTTCAACTTTATCATTTGATATATTGAAAGGATTCTTGAGTAATCCATCATCATAATAATAACTTTTAAGACACAAGCCAGTAAAAAATTTTAATTCATGTTTCTTTTTCCTCTTCGTGACATGCATCTGGACTTCCAACACCGAGGAATAAAAAAAAGAGAATCACAAACATCGACGAATTAGATATTTACGGGTCAACTACGATGAACTTGTCAAACAGATTATTTCTTTTGGTCTTTGGAAAAGGTCCTAGTTCCAACGAGCGACGTTGACAGAGAACGTAATTAGACCAGGTAAAAATTAGGAGTCAGGATACAAATCAAGTACCAAATTTATGCAAACACTTGACAGTGAATAATCTGCTATTTTGTGAGCATATTGGGAAATAAGTTGCATAATAATAATAATAATATAAATTTGCAATGGCAATATGGCATTAAATCCCCCGTCACAATATATGATATAAAATGAATTATTGGATAAGTACAGGCTACTTTTAATGCCTCATCATAAGTCCATTGATTTATATTTCAAATGACATGTGAAACATTGATCTAGCAATTATATATGGAGTCTGTCTGCAGAATAACAAGTGTATTTGAATGATTAATGCATCGAATTCATTACAATGGAAACATTGATTTTTCAATCCCATGATTTTTGTACAGAATTACTTATCTGAATTCATAGAATAAAATATAAATTGTAGCATCAGCATTGTAATATAAAATGAACGGAGTACAGTAAGATGGTTACTTCATTTCTCTTCTAAATATAGTAATATGAAAGTTAAGTAAAAAAACAGAGAGATGATGTAACGAATAAAAATGAATTACCAAGCAGCTTGGAGCTGCTTATAAATTATTATGTTTTTAGTAGTTTAATCTTTTTTTTCCCCATTACTCAACCATACTCCGTACACAATTAGTAGCTCTCCTACTCTTTAATTTAGGAGACGTAATTTTCATAATATAGTCATTTTTTTTTAAAAAAAACGTCACATCATAGTAATTTACTCAAAATAAAATTTATTACAATTTTATGCGTGTTTATCGTTATTTTATATACGTTACATATGATATTGGTGTATTTTTTTAAATTTAACTGGCTATTTTAGAAGGAATTTAAGAGCAAATATAAAAATTTGAAATCATTTAATTTCAATTGGGGTCAAATTTAATACAAACTCTATTATATGAAGTACCTTTTTTTTTTTGAAAAAAGAGAAAGATCTTTACCATCCAACTTTTTTAAATTAAAAGTGCATGTGTTGTTTAAACCGTTGACCATTTTGAGACCAGTTGAGTGTATTTATCATTTAGCCATTAAGCCACATGCATTTATTTTTAATTTTTAATAATTTTCGAAATATAAATAGTTGGATTATAAAAAAAAATTAGGGTTACTCTTACACAAATTTGGTTCACAAGAGAAACAAAAAGGGTAAGAATGCGAACATGTGGAAACACATAGAAAGAGATGTTATCATATTTTTATTTTCTAATTATTAAAATACATTAATATTAGATAGGTTGGTAACTAATTGAAAACACTACTTGGTACTTGGATGGGCGGATAATTGTGCGAACTAATTTCATCCTGCTATTTTATTATTCTAAAGAGTTTCTTAGCCGAAGATACGTAATAAAATACTTTGAATAATCTTATTAATATAATTTTATTCAAAAAAACTTATTAATATAATGTATTTATAATCAAATTAATACGAAATTTATCGCCTTTTGACTTTCTCTCTCACTCTCTATCTCTATAAAACATAGGACAACACAGATCAAGACGCAATAACCAAAGGTCCAAAGTACATGAAAATTTGGTGAATGTTTCTTTCCCTATAGTTTTTAAATTAACGGGAGGTGGAGCCCAATAATTGCACGGTGGGTCACATTTGACTAGCTACCCGTTCTTTATGGCAGACGTAATGCTCAACAACCAAGCCCCATTTCTCTGCGGCAGTCCTAAATCACCATCCAAACTACTGGTTAACTGACAGTGGGATCCACAATTCACACTAAGCATTCCTTTATTATATGGATAGCTTGTTTCACAATATGAATTCCATAGTAGCCTCTGGAAATCCGAATAGAAACACATGCCATATTCTTATTGGGGAGGATGTTTGAACTGGAAGATGGTTTGACAAGTCTCACCAACCATTTCCGATTTTTAAAATAATGGTTTTAAAACGTTTACATACCGAACCGGTTTCACAAAACGGATCCAATTCACATGGTATGCACTTGAAGTGCGGAAGCATGATCCTTTATCTTTGGGACGGACAGATGTACCGCTCCATCGCACAATGTCAGTGAGACAATGACAGATGTGTCCCATGGACGGTGGAGGGATTTATTATTAAAAAAATAAGACGAAATGAAATTTTGAAAAGTAAAATTTCTAGAAAATAAAAAAAATTGTCAATTAAAAGTCTTGAATATGGATGGAAACTACGGCTGAACATATGGAAGGGTTAAAAGAGTTTCTTAATCGGGATCAATAAATATAATTTTTTAAAAATATTGATTTTGGGATAATAGTTACAAAAAAAATATTAGTAATTTATGGAGATCTAGGATGGAAAAAATGATCGTATTGTATAGAGTTTTAATATGTATTTTCTTTAAAACTTATATGTACAATACTAAAAAAAAAGTAAATATATTTTTAATCAAAAGTATAAAATTTTTAATATTTTTTTTCTACTCTATCGTGGATGACATCTAGTTTTATCATAATGTTAACTAATGATTCCTTATAGTCGATTAATTATTATTAGATCCATTGCTCCACAACTCGTACTGATTACCATCCATAAAATGTCTTTGCAAACTATAAAACCCTCATTTTTTAAAAACTTGTCCATGAACCAATTATACGTGATATATACATGTCATTATCGTTAGCACGTCTGGCCTGCATTTAAATTTCTGCAGAAATTTTACTTTTGTTTCGTCTAACATAAACAAAAAAAAAATTAAGAATGGCAACCTCAAATTAATAACATGTTTAATGTCGTATAAAATAAATTCAAGGTTTTGAAAACGTCCAGTATTCACATCATCGCATGTTGCTCATGGATCATGATGTTGATCGAAATTTATGACTTAGACTCAGCATTTCAATGAATATATATATTAACATTAAATCTATTTAACATGAGTGATATCTATTAATCAAAATTAAAAAGTAAAATTATAAATACATGTTTTATAGTTTAGATAGATTGTGTATGGAATTATTATATAGTTTGAGAATTGGTTTTCTTTGTTAGGTGGTCCAAGAACTTAACGGTTTGGTTTACAGGTGCTTTGATCGATCGTTAGATGATTTTCAAATTACATCAAAATTTTTACACGTTATATATAAATTATGATAACGAATACAATTATATAATTTTGTATAACAGAATTATCAAATATTGTGGATATCACAACATTTTTACTTTGGGTGTCAATATATTCTCTCTTTAATTGTATTTTTGAAACCAATAGAACTCTAAAATAATATCGAAAAAGTAAAAACACGTTACATCAAGAACGCATATGGTAAAATATTTTTCTCTAATAATTGAAACTAGAGGGGCTAATCGAGCTTCGCTCGATATTTGATTTTCAAATAAATATAAAATATGTTATCATTTTTAAATTTGTAAAGATAAGTGTATAATTTTTTTTATATTTTTGATGGGAATAATTATGTGTTGTTTAAAATTTATCAATTATTTTTAGCAGCTATTGATTATAATTATTAGACTTTGTATTAATTTATGGGGGATAATCAATCGAGCTTCGCTCAAAATTTGACATATTAATATAAATTTAAAATGTTATTATTTAATAATGGTTGATTATGAATATATTGTTATGCTTGCAACACAAAAAGAGAGACGAAGACATGATGAAAATGAAAATAGGATCACAAAATTAAGAAACAAAACAATGCGTCGCCAAATTATTGAATGTCGGTGAAGCGGGTCAGCTTTATGAGCAATAGTATCCGACACACAAATAGTTACAAAATACATCACATTGCAGAAAATTGAAAAATTGTAATTTCACAATACTTGATGTGTCGAACCATATTTAACTAAATGATTCCGACACTCACACATCTTTATTTATATTTTTTATTTTGATGCTATTTATAGATTTTATTATTTGATTATTAATGCCTCTATAACTTTTTATTTTCTTTCTCAAGGTTTAGCTCATTAGGTATGTTTCCATGGTACATTAATCACATGGTCCATAAAACAGGAAGCTACCTGGAACCTTTTTTAAGAAAGGTAAATAAAAATGAATCAGTTTTGTCTCATATTCTAGATTTGTTAATGTATTTCTTCCCTCTAATATCTCACCTTGTTATTTTCAATACGTTGCATTTACTTGACTGGCTTTGTCAAGTCACTCTATTAATTTCACAATATACGCACTTATTTATCACTCTAGAAATATTAACTTATGTGCGCCTTTTCAATGCTCTTAATAGTTGGTGTTAGATATCAATTAAAAGAATGTAATATTGCAACAATTACACAAAGAAAATAAAAACCATGAGAAAAGTTACACCAAGTTATTGTCAATGAGAAATTGTATAGAAAATCCAATCAACAGTGTCAAGAACTATTTATACGACGTGTGCGCCTCCTCAAGTTACAAACTGATTTAATTTAATTGTGCCGTGTCTCTTCAAATTACAAAATCCTTAATTTGCAGCAAAATTAAATGAAAGTAACCAACAACATTTTCCCCTCTACTCTCTGATTTTCAAAATTGTGAATATTTATACCTCTGATGCTTTGGTTTCTGAAAACATTAATGTTTCTTTTGTTTACATTAAATGCTGCTATTTTCCTGAATTAGAGAATGAATGAGTCAGTCAAGGAAAATCCTTAATATTACACCGTAATTAATGAAAAGTCATTTCAATTGAAAATTAATTAATTCAATTGTATTTCTTTCGTTCTACTTTTTACAAATGTGAACTTCTCTAAACCTTTTTCTGTGTTATGCTCTTTACCAGAATGTTTGGTTTCTACTTTTTTTGGTTTCTACTTTTTACAAAAGTAAACTTCTATAAATGTTTGGTTTTCTAGATTACTATGGTTCAAGTTTTGTTTCTCTTAGGATTTGGTCTAATTAGAACTAATGGCGGTTGAGAGATGGAGAAGCGAGGGAGGGGGGGTCACATCTTTAACGGATCAAATTTGACAGGTCTAGGCGAGTTTTTTCGGTCCTAAAAACATTCATGGGTTTTGTCATGCCCTACATACATTGTTATTGATAACGTAGCATAGAAGAGAAGGAAACAAATTATTACCTTGTCAAGCTTGAACTTGGAATGAGACCTGAATATTGCCCGAGCCAAACTTTGTGCCATCGTCCAACATCCAAATATTGGTACTTGGATTGCCAAAGAATTTCACCAAAAGAACTCTGTTATATGACTTAAATTTAGCAACTGAAAACTCTTCTTGCCGTAAAGTAAAACTCACATAGACATTATGAAATTTTACTAAAAAAAAAATAAAATTGTTATAATGATGCCTAATAGATCCCTGAACTTGATCTGACAATAATGCATGTATTATCAAATTATATAGTTGACAAAGATTTTTCTATAATGGCATTAGTATTATGAAGCTACACAAGTCATTTGAACGAATAAGAAAAGAAAACTGATAATCAACTCCTTGAATAAGCATGAAGCAAGTTTTGGACCACATACCAAATATGCGAAATATTACTTTTTATACTATATTTTTTGTATATTATGCTTGAACATCAAGGCATGATAAACAAACTATTTCTTATATATATGATCGAATCAAAGAACCAAAAAGTTTAAATGCATGAATTCTTCCTCGCAGTCATGACAAAGTTATTGACTGGTTTGCCCCTTGCAAAGGAGATTGATCAACTAAGGCAGATTCCGTGTGACTTCCCTTAGCTATATTTGCTAGAAGGTTCTATATCCTTGAGCTTGCATTCTAGAGCTGCTCAGTATTTTGTGTTTTTGACAAAGGTAATGATTTCTAAAAGAGAAGAAATAATAAGATAAGCTTCACAAAAGATACCTAATTCTTTCACCAAGGTACGGAATAGCAGACTGCTGAATGATAAAAAGAATAAACCTGGTACGCTTAGACGACAGCCCGTTTGTACCTTTTACCTACTACAATCACAGTACAAATCGATTCATATTTCTACCAGTGATACATAAATTGTGTAACATAAATAAAAGGAAAAGAGACAAACAAACTTGGATTATGTTTTTCCTAATACAAATCAACGTGATGAAGATATTGGTTAGATCTGAATATCAAAGTAATCTAGGTTAGATCTGGTGCTAATAATTGAGAAAAAAGATGTTCAGGTAATAAAGTGTGTATAATACCATCATTATTACTTTATACTTTCATATTTTTTGACAAAGACCAGTCGTCATGTTCACAAATTTGAATTATAGCATTTCTTGACAAACTTTTTTTAATCTAAAGAACTAATAATTTAAGAAATTAGCTGTAAACAATTGACTTGGAAAATTGAAAATTACTTTCTGGTATTCTTTTACATCTTCAGGTGTCCAATTCCCATTTTAGATGAGCAACACGTTGATTTTATAGTTCTCATGAAGAAAAGAAACATAGAAAGAGATTGAAACCATTAAAGCAACAATAATATTTATAGTCTCCTGAAGAGAAAATATAGATAAAGAACAAAAGCATAAAAGGCAATATCCAAAGGAATACAGAAAGAACACACATGTTAATCATGCTGGCCTTCACCTGACAAATCAGAAGGATCAGGAAAGAAGAACTACAATAATGGCATTGGCTCCACTCTGAGACACATGCAGCTCTTTGAATAACAAAGTCGGTAACTGACAATAACTTGTGTTGCACAATGATAAAAAAAAATCATCAAATAGCAGCACAAATACCTACAAATTGTAAAAAAAAAAAATCGAATTATACATCAACTACTGTAAGTTCTCTTAGAATAAAGGATTGGACAAACATAGCAGATAAATTCCTCTGAGAATACCAAATATAGATAATAATACCACAGTTGCTGAAGTACTACAAAGTATTCTCACGGGAGATTCTATATATAGACAAAACATGAACATAACATAAGTACAAAACCTAAAAACGTTAATGTATTAATTACGAATTTAAAAGCATTTATTAAAAATTTATTGCAATGAAATCCTGCACAACCTGTAATAGAGATCTTAGGAATTAATGTCCAGGTAACAGCCAAATCAAATTCCTCTAATTCCTCTATATTAATAAACCCATCTGATATTTTAAATAAATAAACCTAGACAAAAGCAAAAAAATAACTCTCTAATGCTTCTAGATAACAGCCAAATCAAATTATCTATGCTGCAATTAAAAATCCATCTGATATTTCAAATAAATAAACCTGGACAAAAGCAAAAAATAACTCGCTAATTCCTCTAGGTAACAACCAAATCAAATTATCTATGCTGCAATCAAAAAACCCATCTGATATTTCAAATAAATTTTGAAAACAATGGCGAGGCAAATTTATGACTATTTTTTTTATTCTTATCTAAATATTAATACAACTTTGGTGTGCAATTAAAATAGGAAAAAATCTACAAAATCTAAAAAAAAGTGGTGCGCCATAAAATTAAGAAAAAATCTGACATATTCGTCAACAATTCCTTTGAAATGGCAAATCTGACTTCACGTCTGGACAATATTTCAACACAAATCTTCAATCTCTTGAAGAAATTTTTCAAATATAAGATTGAGATCCATAAAAAATAAATATTAATGAGAAGGGGGAGAATAAGGGACCTCAGTGCGAGGAGCATCGTTTTGGAGTTCCATCAGGCCTTCAATTCTCTAAATTTTTCAATTGAATAGGATCTGTAGACTTCGCCTCTAGCTGTTTGCGCAATACTTGAATCTCAAATTCCATATCCATTACCTAGAGGGTTATGGATGTAATGAATCAGTCAACATAAAAGGGTTAAAAACAAAAGAAAAAGAATGAAATAAACATAAAATCCATCGTCTTAATGGCCATCAAAACTAACCTCCTCCTCTGAGGGCTGAGGCCTTGATTCATTTTGATTTTCTCTTGAATCCATGAAAGAGGAGATGGAGAAGAGCGAAGTCGGTGGAGGAGGTGTTGTCGGAGGGGGCTATGGGTGAGGTGACGCGGAGGAGGCAGCTAAGATGTGCAGAGGTTGTCGTCATTTCTTTGAGAAAATAGAGAAGAGAGGAGAATGGGGGCCTATGCCTTCTCCAGGCTTTTTTTCCCAAAAAAAAAAAAAGGATACCGAAGTAGGGATAACTTAGCGTGCAAAAATACTGTGTGAACTTTGTGAAACGGATCATACTGCTATCTCTAAGATGCAACATCAGGAAGGCGTACAAAATTAGATTTTCAAATAAGATTAACCTTGAACACCAGCGCTTAACCAATACGGAAAAGATTTACGGAAAGGGTTCAACGTGTCGTGTAGTGATTAAACGTTAATAGTCTGACACCCACGCAAATTTATCTATATTTTAGATTTGTTATACTAAAGGACAATAATACATTTTGCGATGTTGAAGTAATTGTACTTAAAAAAATGGTAATCATCGGAGGTCAGCCGTCAGAGTACTGTGCTATAAAAGATTGAGGCTTAGCTAATGCTACGTGTAAGCGGCTCAGTAAACTAAAATTTTAGCGTTGTATTAACCAATCGTGACTGACGCTGACTTATGGCGCGAGACCTACTAAAACAATAATTACGAAGACTAAATAATAGCGAATGAGTTTACATATTGTTAGGTGAAATATTACAAGATAATTAATATGATCATCGCGTCATTAACAGAATTCATTTTCAATTTAAATACATATATAATTTGCATTAAAAGTAAAAAAATAGTCTACGACGTAGAAATGTAACATAATAATTTACAATCAAAACATGATATTTTAAATTAAATCATAATTTTTTAAACAAAATTTCAATTTTCAAGATATCTTTAATTTTGCCGGAACCGACTGATAACTCGTTCATTATTAATTTTGTTTCGATTTTTTAACCTTCGCTTGCTTTTCTTTTTTTTTTTTAAAAAAAAAGGATCAAGTAAGATGGTTGAGTTTTTACTTTGGGGTGTGTTTGGGTGTGTGCCGGATAGGGAATAAGGAATAAGGATTAGGGCCGGGTCTAGAATCCCGTGCCAATCCTTATTCCTAATTCCTATACCAAGATTTTGTTGGTATAGGAATTGGGCCGGGAATAGGCCTCTATTCCTTATTCCCATGGTGTTTGGTTTGACACCGGAATAAGGAATAGGCCTCTATTCCTTATCCGAGCTCCATTTGGATTTCATAGGAATAAGGAATTAGACCGGTTATTCCCTATTCTTGCCGTAATCGCTAATTGTTGCGGCGATGGTAATAATTAGATATCAGACCCTTATATTTAGTTGTACTTTGAGCATTATCTGGATCTGCCTTTCTTTTTTTTTTTTAAAAAAAATGTACATATTTATCTATAGTCAATTTATCATTTTATCAAACCTTCTGCAAAAATGGTCTCTAAGCTCATTTTTCTTTGTTGTTGAGGAAAATCTAGTTACACCTTTAAGAGCAATTACTTAATTTGAAGAAATAAATGGGATACTTTTATTGAATATTAAATTATTCTTATACTTTGAACATCATAACTAGTTAATAGTTTACACATGCAATTAGGAGATTTGAAAATAAATAAATAAATAAATAGTTTAAGCTAACGTGGGTGCATGTGGGATTGCAAAAGAGCAGGGAGGTTCTTTAGATGTTGCTTTCCAATATTCTCGCATTTCTTTATGAGACCCGAGGTGGAGCAGTTATTCTCACGAATGCATTTTTTTTTTTTCCTACTGCACCCTTACATTTACTGCCGTGCTAGTACAGGAAGAATTGTTTTTTCTCTTTCATTCTTCATTATTTAATAAGTTGGACCAACGAGTCTGTGCATTGCACCATTTTTAATTGGGGACAACGTAATTGATGTGGTTATAGTGTAATAAAGAATCAGTGGTAAACGAAGGATCCTAATTCAATGACGACATTAGTGCTTGTAGCATACTAGATGTTTTATTACAAATTTACAATCTCAATGGATAGGATTTCTCGCCGATCTGATCAGCAAATGGCCAGGTGTCGGTCTTAGGTGTCAGTAAAAATTATGTATTCAATTATTCGATATTATCTTACTTGATATCGTACTAGAACTTTTTGGTTATCTTATTAGACAGAAATATTAATGTAATGTTCTCAATATTAACTCATCAGATAAGACATGCTTTTTCAGCCCTTAATTTATAGGATAATTTACAAATTCGAATTAGTGGTCATGCATGATGTATTTTAATCATTCATTTAGTTAACATTATGATTAGGATGAAATTAATAAATTAAAAAGTATATAATAAAGTTACTTAATACATAATTAAAGTGATAAGGTCGTTTATTTAGTATAATTGTAAAACTGGCGAGGCAAATAGATACATTGTTTTTTTTTTATATATATATAATATATGTATATGTTTTTTAAGAGGATAATTTTATTTGTTTGCTACTTATTAGATCTGATATATAATAAAAGAGGATTGCTAAAATGCTAAAGATAAATCTCATCGAGTAGGATTAAATATGAACAAAAATTTTGATTCCAATATGAAAAGATCAACATTGGATTCTTTGACATCATAAACGATCATCTCTTACAATGGACTCGAATCCGAACCCACTGTGACAAAATTTTGGTCGATTAATAGAAAGAAATAAATTATTCCCCATTCTAAATTGAAAAGGCATATAACCAACAAAAATTCTCCCAGTCTTAAAGATACTTTCTAATAATCACAAAAGGGGAATTACTGATTTAATTTTAGTTCAAATCACACTTTACTAATCGATGGCTTGATGCAAGATGTCATCCTATCCGAAAGTTAGGTGAGAAATGGGAAGATTTGATTTTCCAGCTAGGCAGCTACTACTAAAAATTGAGCGTGAGGTGTGGCCCATAAGAAAATTAGATGATTAAGGGAAGGGACGAGGTGCAAATTAGTCAACTTTTGGCTTGATTGGAAGCATCTTCCAATTTGTTCAATACAGACAGCCATGCTGATCCAGCTAACATTCTCACCTCATATTTCAGGCGAGAATAATAATGTTATAGGGTTTTCATATGTATCAATAATATTATACAGTTTATTACCTCTAATCTCTCGCAATTTCACTTCCTTTATTGCCTTTAACAGATGTGATACCTTTAGGATACATCATGCACCTTTGCTATTTGTACATTTGCCTCTTTATTTTCTATTTTTCTTTCACTCTAAATCCTGCATTTATTTGTTGTAAAATTTCATTTAATTAATTATATTTCTAGTTCGGCAGTCGGCACTTGTCCAAAAAGCCTTAAAAAATTATATCAAATACCTTTCTCTAACTAAGTGGGCCTGTTCATTAATTCGAATCGTAAAGATACTTTTAATGCATTAAAAAAAATTATTGAACTGGCAAAGCGAAACCAATCTTCAAAAAGAAATTAAATATATTTTCTCTAATCGAATAAAGAAAAGAGAGTTGAGACATTGCCTAGCCAGTGACAAAAGCAGATATTTTTTTAGTGTATGTGAGAACTTCTGTTTTTAATATATTTTTTATTTTTTCGGACTACCAAATAAGTGTATCTAAGAACTTAACAAGAGCCCGGTAAGAATGGGAACTCCATCAAAACCTAAATGGGCTTAAAAGGAAAAAGCATATTGGTTTGGGCTAGACGTCCGCTCAACGTAATGTGAGCCCAAAAGTTTCTTTTGAACTCGGTCCCATTATTGATTATTCTTATATCCAGAAGACCGATACATCACAATCAATCATTATTAGATCTATCATGGATCCAATAGATTATATGATACTTAAAATTAGGACAAACCAGTCCATTATAGTTGCAGCATTTAAATTTAACTTAGGTCTTGATCAAAATGATTTTTAAGCGGGATTTTATTTCATTGGAATTGATTTCATGAGATTTTGTGGGATTTAATAACAAATTCCAATCAAATGACATAAAATTCATTTATTTTGATCAAGAATTTTCAAATGAAATGAAAGCCCGTGTTAAAAAAATGTCATTCTGATCAGGGCCTTAGTTTAGGCAATCAGACTTTAAAATTAGCCTTTTGACAAATTATAGACCTTTGACTTTCATTTTCTTTTAGAATTATATATTTTTTTCACTGTTATTGTAAAGACCCTCTAAAATATTGTCTGCAACTGAGTATGGCTCTTATTAATCCATTGATCAAGATAATAAGTGATATGTTAATTGGTCGAGAAGAAGAAAGTGTCTTTAATTCTTTATTCAAAATCAATATTAGGTTCAGGCGCATCAACTATTCTATTGTTTGCTTCTCTTACTTCTGACTGGTTGGTAACAAAAATAAATAAATAAATAAATAATTACCATCACATCATGAGATGATGGCTTTCGGAGATGTTTCCAAAATTAAGATATTCAGGTAAGCCAAAACACAAGTAATGTAAACAATTATCAGGTCCCGCATCTTAAAATTTGATCTATTGTATTTAAAAATATCAATGCATTATTAATTGATATAACAAGATATATTCAAATTCTTGTAAGCAATTTGTAAAATATAATTTTAGTGCAATGACGAGCACGTTGTTTTAAGTTGAACACGTAATAAACAAATGTACGTGTTAGATTGCTAAACAAATTGATCTATTAATAGTTGACTATTAACTTTAAAAAAAAGTGTAATTGGCTATGATACCCCGAGGCCCACGGCTGATCAACAGCTGTACCCAGCTTCGCCAGAAAACCTGAGGAGAAGAAAACTTTTTATGAAGTGAGGTATTTTATGGATGCAAATCCGAATGATAATTTCTTATGCATTTGTTGAGGTTGATTTGAAAGGATCTTTTGCAATTGATCACTTTAAAACTTTGTTAAAATTTAAATTCAAAATAGAACTATTGGATGTATATTATATTATTTTCTACAAATGTGTCAAAAGTTGTAACATTTTGATATGTTTGAAATGGCATCAAGAATTTACAAAAGTTCTATAATGCATACAACTTCTAAATGTTGATTATTATTATTATTATTTTTATTCTCGTAAAATTAAGTTAAATGCTAAAACATTTTTTTTTGGTCGAGATTTATTAACACAGGTAACTTATTATAAAAATTCAAAACAACAGCAGCCAAGGAGAACGACATAAATATCTTTGTCTTCATTGCCATCGAAGATCTTTTATAGTTCGATTTCTTATTCATTAAGATTTTTTATTCAGTAACTTATCCATTTTGATTCTAATTACCACCGTGGACCTTCTATTCCATTACTTATCCATTAAGATATATTTTTTGCTAGTTATTTCTCGAGATTCTTTTAAAAGTTTTTTCTGTGATGTGTCAAAACAGAGAACTGTTGCTTACCCTTTAAGCAGAACGGATAGAAAACTAATTATTTCAGGAAGCCCATATTTATTTGTTAAATGTAAGGATTAATGAAATGTTTCAAAATTACAACTTTTTATGCTTGCGAAGTAAGAATGATCTCTAGTGACTCGTAACGACATGCAACAGCCTAATAGAAATACGGTTCAATGCTAATTTGGTTTTTTAAGTAGACTTCATTTACTAATATGTCATGTTATCTGAAGGCTGCTTAAAATAAAAATAAAAGAACACAAAGAAATGAAAGTTTGATATTTTTTTAAAATTCTTTTTGGAGTGTTTATTTCTGGAAAAAGAATTATCAGAAAATGTGAAACAAAGGTAAAAGTAAAATAAATCAGAGATAGTAAGTCGCGTCATGTATCATAGTTTTGTCATGACTCGCCCGCCATTTCTATTGTGTCACGTCACTCCTATACCTTCATGGCTTCATTTATAATATTAATCTACATAAATTTAAATTTATAGTTTGTTTGCAGTTGCTAAAAATATGTACTGATTAATGTTCACTTTTCTACTTATGCAAATTGGCAGACTATATTATGCAAAATTTATAGGACAAACAAAGTAGATCATGTTCCGAACAATCATTTAAAACAAGTAAAGGGGTCTTTGTAAACTTTGCAAAGAAGAAAACGAGAAAAACGCGGATAAGGGTCCACCTGACCACCTGTTCTCTTTTTATATTCTTTAGCACTTCAAAAAAATAGACACATCGAATAAAATATCCAACAAAAAGATCGTGCGCTTGTTCCCTTTTCTCTATTTATTCTGTTTTGCGGATCAGATTCTATTTCTCAAAACGATAGAAAAAAAAAAAAAGACAAAGACTTATTAAGCGAGAGAGAAGAAATGGCAATGCCTGGAGGAATTAGAGACGTGGCGGGAGCAGAGAACGATCTCGAGACCGTCAACCTTGCTCGCTTTGCCATCGATGAACACAACAAGAAATCTGTGAGCTTTCTTTGCAACTATTCTCTATTTATGTGTATTTTTGTTTCAGACTTTCAGGCATTAGTTCATGGATCGATCCCCAATTTGGGTTTTCTGAGTTCACCATTAGTTCGCAAGATTGTAATTCATCTTCCAAAATTTCCCCCAATTTGGTTACAAATCCAGTTATACCTAAAAGCTTGTGCATGAAAAAGAGGTAGTCTAAATTATAGATCAAACTTCCATGGGACCAATTTCTTGTTATATATAAAAGTTTAAGGTTCATATTTGTAAACAATTATAAGGTTTGGATGACTTGTGCCTACAGAACTCCAAAATCCCAAATGGAAGCAGTTTTTACTGATACAAATCTTTGTTTACCAGTACCTGATTCTAGTAATGGAAATCTCAGTTTAGTTTGCTACTTGAATTTCAACCTCAAAAGTTCTAAAATTTATATTCTCCTTGCAGAATGCTGGTCTGCAATTTTCCCGTGTGGTTAAGGTACAAACACAGGTTGTAGCTGGTACAATGCACCACCTGACAATTGAGGCTGTTGATACCAGCAAGAAGAAGTCACTTCTAGAAGCAAAGGTGTGGGAGAAACCATGGGAGAACTTTAGATCCCTTCATGAGATCAAGCATCTGGGCGACTCAACTAGCGCCTGAGGTACCTATTTTTATCATTATTTTTTTCCTATTCGTCCCAAAAAATTGGATATAACTCGCTGAATCTTTTTGGTTTGGAATAAACCCTTGAACCCTTCAAATCCCTTCAAATAACAAATCTATTACAAAATCTTAACATATTGTGAACACTACAAAATGCGTGGATATATTTTCAATCCTCACATTACCTATAATTTAAGACAATTTAGTGTTGAACCCAACGAAATCTTAACATATCATGTACACTACAAATTGAGAATAATCTGAATATATTTTCTATGTGTACTTACATTACCATTTGTTTTCATAAGAATCCAAACCTCTCTTTCATTTACGAGTAGACTGTTGGGTATATTATAGCTTATAGGGGCATGAAGAAAATTCCTTTCTTTGTTGGTTCATTCTTTGAAGATTTAGGACCTTTATGGGTTATATTGAGAACACATTTGTCCTTCCGGAATCTTGATTCTTGTCTATAACAGAAACTTCTAGTATAGGTTCTTCTTTATTGATGGTAATACTAGTTTGTTATTGAACTAATTTTGTAAAAGTACAATTACTTGCAATCAGAAATTCTTTTAAATATTTCTTATATTTTGTCTCTTCTTTTTATCTTCAATTTTCAGGTGTCCAGGATCATATATATATAATGAAGGTTTGAAGGCTTCTGTAATAATGGTACTGGGATCCCAATCCTGGTGCATCTTGGTGTTTGTTTCTATTATGAATTTGGCTGCTGTGTTGCACAATAGAGTTATGTACTTTGTCGTGGGATTGTTATCTAGAAGTTTGAAATATAATTTATATTTTCTTTTGTGCCTTGTTCATGCATTTTAAGTCGAGCTTCTCAGATCATTTTAATGAGAAAAATATTGTTGGTGCAATTCACCGCAGCGAGTAACTTAATTTTAGTAGGATTGGTAAAATGATATGCAAATTGCTAGTATCTGAGCTCACTGCTTTTTGCCTGTTGCGATACTTTTGATTCACAAATGTTGTTACCAGCTGATGTTACAGTTGGTACCAGTTACTCCCGACGTAAAGCAATTTGATTATTTTTTCGTTGTTTTTCTAAATAGATTCTTTCTTTGGGTTGAATAAATTGATTTATATATAGCTTGGACTGAACGAATCATAGTGCAGAAATGGAGCTTTTGGTTGGCCAGAGTTGTTTTAGTCATCAAAACAATCGAAAATAAGATTTTAACTTCAAAATTTTAGGCAATTCCGCAACTAGCTTAAAAAATACATTGGTTTTAATGAGAAACTAAAATTGAACGAAAGGACAGTTCACTGCTTACAGATTTTCATGTTTTTAATATTTTCGGAAGATACGTGCAAAGTGCAGATTCAGAAATGTTGGAATTTAACAAAAAAAAAAAAAGGTTAGCTTGGTCTCAATGCTCGTCCCTTCTTTGACATTTGACAGATAAATGATACATATTGTAAAGGATTAAAATCGAAGAAAAGGTCACTGGTAATATAAATGTCAGATATGTGATAGATATTCAACAAGATTAAAGTATACGTACAGGTCACTGCCAATGTAATACAGGTTCAACACAGCTATTTTGAATTTAAGTTCACAGTTTGATGGCTTAACTCTTAAATTTATTGAATCTACTTAAAAGCGACATATTAAATATTTTTAGTTCACTTGACATGGTTAACAGGATAAAAAATGATGAAAAATGGATGCATCATCGAAATAAACTTTTAAGAATCTTGAGTTTGTGCTAATTTTTTTGGCCGTTTGAATTTGTACTAAATAAATGAGAATTAACAATTTTATGTTGAAAATATCACTATTAAAGTGAGTCGGTTTCAACGATCCAACATGGTTACAGTACTAGGTGCTGATATCATAACAGAGAAGCTGAAATCAATTATTTTGACATTTTTGCATGTGCAACACATTTACAAAGTTCAAATATGCTTGGTGCAGAATGCAGGTCTTGAATTTTTTCTGCGTGTTGTGAAGGTGAAGCTCCAAGTGGTGGCAGGTCACTTGCATTACCTGACAATCGAGGCGGCTGATGCATGGAAGAACAAGAAGCTTTTAGAAGCAAAGATATGGGAGAAACCTTGGGAGAATTTCAAATCCCTTGGAAGAGATCAACCATCTGGATGACTCCAGTACCACCTAGGTAATTTCTTCCTCTGATAGGTATCAGATAAATACAGTAGGACACTGAATTTTTGCTTTACAACAGTAACTTAGTATATCTCCCTATATTTTCCAGGCAAAATTATCAATCCACACTCAGTACTCACCTTCCTTGTCTGTGTTTTATGATAATTATGTCAAGCACTGTTTCTGATTTGAATCGTAATGGCTAAACATCTGCTAGTCATAGTGATTTTTATCCTTAATTATGTTATACTTTGTAAATGTAAATGACTTATTGAACTTCGGACCTAAATCTGGTAAGAGAAAATTAATTGGTAGGCAACTTAGCCCAATCAGCCACCAGGGCCCACATTTTTGTTGGTTGATTTATTGCCTGCTTCCCAATTCATAATTTTGAGATCCCTGTGGTACCTGATAATGAAGTAAATTATTAACCGCTGATTTCTGATGACATTGTTGAGATCTGTGTGTTGTCGAATTTCTTATCGCCTAAATAAAAAATTATATGAGCTATTTATATTGTAGAGCTTTGACCTTAAAAAATTGAAAATAGCCATCTCTATTGGGAGCTTTCTGATGAACACAAGCACTGGTTACCACTTACTAGTGCTTCTTTATTCTTAATATCATATTATTTAGCTAATTGAAGCCCACAATTGTATGTGCCAACATCATGGATTCTGTAACATGTTTGCTGAGCCCAGATTTAAAATAATAAATCAGTCGGACTCTTCCACCCAAATCCATCTCAACTCCTTGCCCTGTAACTTAATTACACCACCAGCACAGTAACAGGTATAACTCCAACAAACCTCCGTTGAGAAAAGAAACAAAAGAAAACATAGATCATCAAAAAAGGAAACACAGAAAGAACCCAAATATTCCATCACATCTCAACAGCCACACGATTGTACAAAATGAGGTCATCCAACCTTGGAGTGGCCACAGCCTTAAGTGGTGTTTGCATAAATGTGACGATTCCTGGTGTCTCAGTCATATCAACATCCTCAGGCCTCACACCTGAAGGCAAACTCCACTTAAAATGGTGCAACAAATGCCCTAACATAGAGGTCACCAAGTTAATTCCCAGCTGGGCTCCAGGACAGACTCTGCGGCCAGCCCCAAAAGGCAAAATCCTAAAATCTGCACCTTTGACATTTATGTCCTCTTCGATGAATCGCTCAGGACGGTACTCCAACGGGTTTCTCCAAACCTTTGGGTCTCTAGCTAGGGCCCACACATTGACCATGACATTGGTCCCTTTTGGTATGTCATATCCACCGAGTTTGACATGGGTCCTGGCTTTGTGTGGGACCAGTAGCGGGGTTGGGGGATGGAGGCGAAGAGACTCCTTGACAACGGCTTGGAGGTAAGGGAGTTTTGAGATGTCAGTCTCGTTCATGATCCGGTTGCATCCTAAGACCTGGTCGAGTTCTTCTTGCACCTTGCCTTGCACATGCGGGTTTCTCACAAGCTCTGACAGGGCCCACTCGACAGATATGACAGTGGTGTCCATTCCAGCAGTGATCATGTCCTAAATAAAGAAAATTAATATGATCAAATTTCAATTTGTTAATACCAGATAGTTTCAAACTATAACTAGCAGCGATTTAAAGAATGTTATAAATAAATATAATGAGATGGACAGATCCATATGCTATATTTCTACTTTCTAGTCGGAAATACATCAAATTTTAGTCTATTCATGTTTATTTGGTATGGTTCGTTATAGCCTCTGTGATTGTTGAAAATAGGTTACATCCGCTATTCAAAACAATAACAAAACTCCAAGATATTCCAAAGCACAACTGGGCAGTGAAATGAACAGTTTCCAAATGTCATTAATTCCCCTCAGAAAACCCAAGATGATAACAGACTACTACCAAGTTAAATTTGAGACAAAGTTTCTCCGTGGCTTATTAACCAAAAAAGTACCTATCAACAAACAAATAAAAAAGTGTCCAGTCCTTTTAATTTGTACTGTTTTGAAATTTGTACCACATGGTATATTTGGTCCCTAGTTCCTATTTCCTATAACAAAGCAATACCTGATAAAGTCAAAAGTATATATACTCACCCAAAGAAGGCCAAAGACGGTGTCATTACTTAAATCATACTTTTCCTTCAGGGTAAGCAAAGCATCCACAAAGTGCTGCTTTGTTTGGCCAGTTTTCTGGCGGGCCTGTGTGTGCTCCTCCAACATCTTCACCGTCAGGCGGTCGCGCCGCTCATTGTGGCTCCTGTAGAGTTCCTCGTTGAGAGGGCATAGGCACCTCAACCAGCTAATGTGTTCAGCAATTGACAGTGAAGCACCAATTTTAATTCCTGATAATGCTTAACAATTAATGGAGTAAGTGCAATTCAACCTACCAATACTGTGAAACTTTTGAATTTAGGAATCCTAATTTGAAAGGACTTTTAAATTACCATTAGAGACGATGGCCTTGAACTCCTTGCCTTGGTCGTCTATCACACCATTAGCATCCATGAAGCGCTTACCAAAGACTAGTCTGGTAATGTTATTAAAGGCCACACTGGAGATGTGATCCCTCACTACGAGGCTCTTCCTCTCGTCTGAAAATCAAAATAGAACACTAGATCAGCTGTTTGATTAATTTGAGTTAGGGATGCAGTTTGTTCTTTCTTATTTTATTTTATTTTATTTTATTTTTTTTGTTAAATAGTGGACATAGTCCATGTGGTGAAATTTCTAAGTTTCTTTAATTCAGCTAATATAACATAAGCAATAACAAGCACAAAAAGCTAAATTCTGGTAGTACTTTAAAAAGTTAAAATACTTCACGGCATAATGAAAAGAATACAACACAAATCACCTCGCAAACAAGCCGATGACGACATATATATGAAACACTCATATCTTTATTTTAGTAGGACCAATTGTTGTTGTAACTTACAAGTTACAAACATTGTTTAAGAGGTTGATATCTTCATCAATGTTAAGTGAAGTGGTAGGCAGACAGCGGGGTGTTTGCTTTCAAGACAGATCCCTTGTGGACAAAGCAAGTTGCTCAGTGAAATTGGAGCCATCATTTCATCAAGTGACCATAATGTTGGGGTGGATAAAATAAACCCCGTTCTGCCTCTTTTATTGCATTTGACTTTTTAATTTGTTCCTTTTGCAAATTAATTATAGGTATATATTTAATATAAATTCTCTTTTTTGCATTTGTCAAGATTTTCTAGTATTATGAATCCCTCGTTCTATCCAACTGTCACAATGGACTTCTACGTCTTAAAAAAAGACAAAATGTCGAAGTTTAGTATTTTGCTACATATAACATCAAATTTAGCTCACTAACGAAATCTGGATCCATAATCTTGCAAACCCCTTAAAAGTTTGCACGTAGTATTGACACCACACCTATTTTCTCATGCTGCTAGCTAGCCTGCTATTGTGTTAATCTAAGTCGTATCCTAATTCTATCAAACACATTATTTGCAAGACAGCTTGGACATTATTCCCACCAATAATAAAGCATAATTTAATAATAATACATACTATGGGAGCGTTTGGATCATCAAAGAATAAAATAAGTAGTACTTATTTGTAGTAAAAAATATTATTCATAAACGATTAAGAATAAGTTTTTGGAATATAGAGTGTTATTTTTAAGTAGTCCGATGTCTGGATTAAATTTTTATTTCTAGAGTGTTTGGATCATCTTCTTAACGTGGATTAAAAAAATTGTTGCGACCTCTTTTTAATCCCAATAACTTTTTAATCTTGATTAAAAAGATGATCCAAACATTCTAGAAATAAAAAATTAATTCCGATATTGGACCACTTGAAAATAACACTCTAGATCTTAAAAAAACTTATTCTTAATCGTTTAGAAATAATATTTTTTACTTCAAATATCTAATTCTAATTTTATTCTTTGATGATCCAAACGCCCCTAAGTTGGATATGCCTATGCAACATTTGAATCGTCTGTCAACATTGCATAAGCATTTCTGAATTTACAGAGGTACGTGTGTTACTTAATAAACATTTCTGAATTTACTAAGGAGTTATAACCTTGCCAACCTTAATAAATTAGGAAATGCCAGCCTAAGCAGTGCCTTTATCACCGTAATGCGGAGCAGGTTGCAGGATACTACTTGAATCAGACGAATAAGACGAAGAAGAAGAGCAAGTACAAAAAAAAATGACAAAAAAGTAAAAATAATAATTGTTTTTGTCTTTTAAACAGATCACATAACTTCTAATGCGAAATCTGATATTCTAATGTAACTTTATCCCCGTAAAGTTTGTTGTAAGATCTACATTTGTTACAGTGCGCATATTAGCTACCTTCGAATCGAGAAAAAGTCTTCCACTTCAAAATTTCTCCATATTTATTTATAAAAATAAATTACTTTTTCTGAAGTTATGTATTTTTTTTTTTATTTCAGACCAATGAGTCAGCAAGTAAAAAAAAATGTTAACATAATCGTTCATTATCTTCTGAAATCACATTATTTTTTTAATAGTTGTTCTTACTAAAGAAGTTAGCACTACTCGTTGTTTCATAGGCATACCAGGTTTAGTGCAAGCTCTAAAGATGGACTCTATCATGGCAGTGACCTCGTCCTCTCGAATCGGCCTGAGTAGCTCCAGCCTCCTAAGCGAGAACAGCTCCAGATTACACAACTTTCTCACCTTGACATAGTGGGGCCCGTAATCGGCCCAGATCATATCCTTCCCTCCACGGCTGAACCAGACTGTGGATGTGTTCCTTGGTGATCTGCCAGATGCTGATCGTGTTCTTTCAAGACCTCCTTAGCAAGGTCGGAGGTTGAGATGATGACCGCCAGAGATGTGCCGAACCAGACAGACATGATAGGGCCATACTTCTCGGCCCACTCCGTGAAACACCTGAACTGCACCGGCTTGATGTCATAGAGGTTTCCAACGACGGGCCAGGGCTGTGGGCCAGGTGGGAGCTTGAACCGAAGCAGACTAAGGAGGAAGTAGGAGATGACCGCCAGAAGGAGGCCCACTACAATGGGGAACAGCGATGGATCCATTTCTGATATAAAGTGAGAGAAGAACAGGGATGCTCTGTATTATATATACACAAAATGGAGAATTAACCAACTCCTACGCTCCTCCTTCCGCCACCTTTTCCTGTACTTTAATAGAGAATGAAATTATTAGCGCCAAAATATTGAAATGTCTCCTAAGTCCTATGTTTAATACCTCCAATTACACATAATCTGCAATATGCAACTACTTCGTACGCCATATATATCGTTATATAGTATTTACTCGAAGATACGTGATCAACCTAGCTAGGTCCTAGGGGTGTTAATTATCTGAAATAGAAAACGCCGAATAATCTACGATATATACAGTTTAATTAGTTTTTATAAAATAAATTAACGAAGAATTCCAACTTTAAAAGTTTATAAAAATCTTTTAATTAAATTTCCGACACATCTAAATATATTAATTGGGAACAGGTGTGGTTAATTCGGAACAGCTTCAAGTTCAAAGTTGAACTTAATTGAATACAACAACTGCTAAGTCTTTTGTCCCAATTAAACAAATTAGAATAGGTTAGAAAAAAATCTAACAAAAATTCATTTTAAATCTTACATGTAATAAAAATGTCCGGATCGCCCAAAAAGTGCGAATGAAAAAGTGTTTATCTGTAACATAGAGACCATGCATACAGTGTCATTTAACGGATGTCTCGCCAAAGAGTACAATCAAGTGATGTTTCACACGGTGCGATTGAAAAGGTGCATATCTTGATATATAGACCATACGGTGTCTTTTAAAAAATATCTTGCTAAATGATGCAATTGAATGGATGCTTCAAAAGGTGCGATCAAAAAGGTGCATATCTTGACATAGAGACCATAGCGCGTCATTTAAGGGATGTCTTGCCAAAAGATGTCATCGAATGAATGCCTCTTTCACCAAAGGGTGCCAACATTTTATCTATAAATACTACCCCTTATTTCAAATTTTCATTAACAATTTCACATTTACTAAATGAAAAACATCATAGATATAACATCACTCTCAAATAGATTCTATGTGTCATACGTGCACGAATCATGAAAATTTGACTCATAACAGATTCGAAAACAACAAATACATGGGGGGCATGAATTTCGTTTCACCAGATAGTAAGGTAATTTTTTTTTATAAATTTCATGTTTACATTAATACTAAACTAAAATTCCTATATCATTTCTATTCCAAATATGCGCCAAGAATTTGTGCAAACACAGTTTTCATATTTATGCATTTGGGCCAACAATTTTATGACCTATATAAATTTAAAATATTCAAATCTTTTAACTTATTAGTAATATTGACTTAAAATATTCAGTTGCATTAATAAAAACTTTATATTATAGTATACGGAGAGGTGCTATACAAGATGTGTTGATATTAAATAAAGAAAACTCGTATCAATTAGTTTCCGACAGAAAATCTTGTTTTTTTTTTTTTATTTGTTCACTACTTTGCCAGAACCGAAATAAAAGCATTCAATAAATCGGAATAGAACTTTGTATATATTTTTCTGTTCGTTTTTTGTACATTTTTACTTTAATTTAATGAAAATGTTGTAGGGGCCACCTACCCTCAAAAAAAAAAAAATCGGAATAGAAAGATTCTTATTTCAGTACAAAACGATAGAGAACAACATTTTTTAAAAAAATGTCGATCAAATCGAAAAAAAAAAAAAGTAATCCCCTTCCACCGCGGGAAGTCATCAACAGTACTTTGGATTTTTTTTTGGTGGTTCCTTATTATTTTTCTTTTTTAGGATTAGGTGGAAAAAGCACCACACCAACAGAAATTCTATTAATAAAAAGGAGAGTTACAGTAAAAAAAAAAAAAAAAAAAAAAAAAAAAAAAAAAAAAAAAAAACTGTTCAAAGAAAAGCAAACCAAACAAACAAAATAAAACAACTGTACAAGGGACACCCAACAGGCTCCTACTGATCAGGCCTGATCAGGCGGCTCCTTATTTATTTGGAAGAAGAGTGGTAAATTTGGAACAGGAACTCACACGGAGTTATCAGCATTTTTTGGATATTCTGTGGCGGTTCCTTCGTGGTTCTTATGAAGGAAGTCACTAGTTGTTATTACGTTAACTTACAGAACTCAGGAGCCTATAGAGGATTAGAGATATATTGGGACGTGGTCAGAGGTGGATCGACCGCTATTGTGGGTCCCCATCGACAGGACCGTGATGATACGACGTATGGGCACCACGTGGGCTCGCACAAGATGTGTGCAGCTCTTGGTGCACGCCGAGAGACATGACTTCAAATTACTTAATAATAAGCCTCCTTATCCCCTTCTATATGTACGTCGAATCCATATGTTGCTTTTTCATCGTGCGACTAAAAGGAAGCCAAAAACCAGATCATACAGCCTAAATTTCAGTCGTCTCCGTTGCGCCGTTAGTGGATGTATGAATTTATCGATTTTCAGAAAAATACATTTAAAATTTTTAATTATTTGACAGCCTTCTGATACTCATTTTGACATCAAATTTTATATGCGTTCGCACAACAATAAAAGAAAAATCTAGATAATTTTTTCTAAGTTTCAAAATATTTGAAATAATTTTAAACCTCATCATAATTTATATATGTAATTTCTAGATTATATTTTTGTTTTTAGTTGTTGGAGTGTTGTACCAGATTTGTTTTTTGCATGAAACTGTATGTATATACGCAAAAGATTATGGAACTAATAATGTAAAAAAAATTATTACGGATTTTCAAAATATTTAACATGATTTTTTTTATATTTAGAAATTACATTTTTTACTTTTTAAAATTTTTATGGAGGCTTTTATAAATTTATTTTCATCAAATTTTATACGGATGCTCAAAATATTATAATGAATCCAGAAACGCTTTTTTTTATATGTTATATTATATTTTTTTATTGAATTCTATTTTATTGGTAAAAGTCATTAATTTATACGTTTTTCAAAGAAATGTTCAAAATTATAAATCAAAGATAGACAATCAAAATATATACGTTGATATAGCAACGAGCTATGTTCACACTAGCTCAACTACCTTTTTCATATACGATAGGTAATTCTAACTAATTAGCAAGAGACAGTGAGAGGCTGAGAGCACGACAATGGAGTTAAGACTTGTCTGATGGATAACTTCGTATGACTAAAAAAAATGAGGTCAGGATCAATTTTTTGAAGGACTTTCAGGAATTTGTAATTTGCATTTTTTTAAAAAAATTTAAGATCATTTATCTAAAGAGACATAGTCCAATCAATAATTATTATTATTTTTTTTTTCAGTTTTTCACGTTTTGTAGGAATATAATTGACTTGATCAGTTGTGACGGACTCCCACATTAAGCTCACGTACCTGAGCAATTGCCGGTACCATAGTCGAGCAACTGACCTCACACAATTACACAAAAAAATATTGATGCTTTAGCATATGTAACCTTTTACAAAGTTGAAAGTATGTTCTTTCCTTTTGCATTATTATCCCCTATTAACGTCTGCTTGTTTTTACTTCATATATTATTTACTGAATTATTAACTAATCTCCTCCAATAAATTTGATTAGAGAATATGAAGTTCGCGGGATCGAATTCCATTGAATCTTTAGTGACATTTAATTTCGAAATAATTTCGAAAGGTCGACATCTTACAAAAAAAGAAAAAAAAAGATTAGAGAATATTTCTTCAAATGTGTCAGTCGCCATATAGCAAACCCCAACCCTCCCCCAAAGGCCCCAACACACACAAAGCAGTTTTGGGGAGGCTTAATTGAGATATTTCACGAAGGCCTATGAGTGTTTTGGGCCGTATTGGGCTCTGTTGATGCTGGAAAAGTCGGAATTAACTTAAACATTTTTATAACAAAGATATTGCGCGTGCACAATAAGTCAATAGCCACAAATGTAAATAAACTAGTACCCCTTTACGCCAGGGGATGCTCACTGCTTTCGTGTTGCATAATTATTCGAATTTAAAAAGAATTACTACGAATGTTACTTGTATAATATTTCATGAAAACGGTGGTATTAAAAAACAAAAACGTAGAGTGGAATAATGAAAAGTCAGGACTAATAAAACGTATTACAAAGAAAAAAGGTAGAGCTTAAAAAAATGAAAAGGCAGGACTAATAAAACGTACAATAGCACATAATTATACATTGAATTATTATTAAAATTTCTTCTGTCATTAATTCCAAATAAATTTATTACTTTATCCTCGTGTAAAATTTCTTGAACCTTCTAAGATCTCTCCAGACTCGATCTTAGTCTACAATTCGCCTAAAGAATCTTTTTTTTTTTCTTTTTTTTTTCAATTTTTAATATTTTGTGAGTGTCGAGTATTTACTTATTATGTCGATAGGACAGACAAAGTCCGTTCACTAGTATTTTTTTTTTTTTATTTATGTGTCGTCATAATATATTCTTCACATATATTGCTTACTGGTAACAAAATGTACATATTCAAAGCTGACTTTTTAATTTGATGAAGGCAGTTAAAAAATTGATACGTAAATTAGCGTCCATATCCACCCCATTCTTTGTAAACCTGGATCCACCATTTTAAGTTTTTAACAAATACTATTGCAAAAGTTAATACCAGATACAAAAAAAAAAGGAGAAAATTAAATTGTATACAATATATGGATCATTTTATTTAGCAGTAATCTGACTTAACAAATAATGGAAGCCTTCTGGAGTTCATTTTACTGCATATATTTCATGTCCTGTTACCAGCCGGGTCCTTTTCCATGGTGATTTACGAAAGCTAAAATTACAAGTTATAACATCTATTAATATATGCCTCAAAAGCAGGTCAATTACCGTCCAAAATCAAGAACATATTTCAGCAAACTCGTTCTGTACTTGTGTTGAGAGAGGGGAAAAAAGAGAGAGATTTCAGCAATCTGTTAACATGAGGCAGTCGGTCGTTATAGCATGCTTGGTATGCATGGTGGCTGTGTGCAGCAGCATGGCCGTAATGGCTGTACGAGATTCAACCGTCATGGGACTTGGAGGGATTGTGCAGAGCATTCCAGATGTCACCAATAACACTGAAATGGAGGCGCTTGCTCGCTTCGCCGTCAGTGAATACAACAACAATAAGGTTCCCTATATATTATTCCTTTATATTTCAGTCTGCTTGTTTGTTCTGTTTTTTCATCATTTTTTATTTATTTTGATTTTCTTTTTTTTCTTCAGAATTCCTTGCTAGAGTTTGTACGTGTTGTGAAGGCGACACAGCAAGTTGTTGCTGGTCTGAAGTATTACCTGACAATCGAGGCTAAAGACGGTACAGCAGTGAATTTGTACGAAGCGAAAATCTGGCTCCAGCCATGGTCGAACTTTCAAAAACTCGAGGATTTCAAGATGGCGGATCTAAATTGAAGGGTTCTCAATTGTTCCGATTAGCAGTTGTCCGTACATAAATGGTGTCGCTACTAGCTACGCAATTAGGCAGGTAATTTGTTATACGCATCTGATATTGGTATTGGTATTATGTATTACTTCGTGTGATGAAGCCAAATAAACTATCATTTTTCCTTTTGGTTTTGTTGTCTTTTTTAGCATTTGGTTTATTATATCTGTGTGCTTTTTATGTGTGAAAGAGTTTGCTTGAATTTGTAATTTGTAAAATTGAAGTACACAAATTTACCCTAGTGTCTCATCTTTCACCCATTTTTTTAATTTAAAGCTATCTATTCCTAAGAATAGTGATTCTTATATCTATATTCATATATTAATTATTCGGACCCAAATGCTGAATACCAAATAGCACCGTTCAACTAATTTCACCATGACCAACATCATTATTGCAAGGAAAGCCAGATTTATGACCAGCAGAAGGAAAAAATCCATATCATTTTATAACTAGAATGCTAATTGAAGTACACTATTGAAACATAGGCTGTGCCAACATAATGAATTCCGTATCGTGTTTGCTGAGCCTAGATTTAAACATGATATATGAGTTGGATTCTTCCCACCCAACTCTAGCCCAACTCCTAGACCTCTAACTTACACCACACTTCATTTTACAGTAACAACTGGGACACAACTCAATTAACGGGGAAAAACATATCATCAAAAAAGGAAACAGAGAAAGACCCCTATACATACCATTACATCTCGACAGCCACACGCTTGTACAAATTCGGGTCATCCAACCTTGGTGTGGCCACAGCCTTAAGCGGTGTTCGCATAAACGTGACCATTCCCGGTGATTCGCTCATATCTACATCCTCGGGCCTAACACCTGAAGGCAAACTCCACTTAAAATGGTGCAATAAATGCCCCAACATAGAAGCCACCAAGTTTATTCCCAACTGGGCCCCTGGACAGACTCTGCGGCCAGCCCCAAATGGCAAAATTCTAAAATCGGCACCTTTGATATCTATGTCCTCTTCAATGAACCGCTCTGGACGGTACTCTAATGGGTTTTTCCATACCTTAGGGTCTCTTGCTATAGCCCACACATTGACCATGACATTTGTCCCTTTTGGTATGTCATATCCGCCGAGTTTGACATTGGCGCTGGCTTTATGTGGGAGCATCAGTGGGGTTGGTGGGTGGAGGCGAAGAGATTCCTTGACCACTGCTTGGAGGTAAGGGAGTTTTGAGAAATCAGTCTCGTTCATGACCCGGTCACGGCCCACAACCCGGTCGAGTTCTTCTTGGGCCTTGGCTTGCACGTGTGGGTTTCTCACGAGCTCTGACATGGCCCACTCGACAGATATGACAGTTGTGTCCATTCCAGCAGTGATCATGTCCTAAATAAAGAAAGATAACACAAATGACAATTCGTCAATACTAGATAGGTTTCGGTCTAGTAACAGATAAAGAATCTTGTAAAAAAATAATAGGAAAAATAGCTATTTGTATTTTTTTAGTTGGAATACAATAAATATTAGTCTCTTTGTTGTTTTTAGTAGGTAAGGTTCACTACAGCCCTCCACAGTAGTAGGTGAACTTTCTGCCGCATCCCGCTATTCAAAACATTAAACCCTACATACTACCAGCTGGAACTGGATAATGAAATTAACATTTTCCAAATCTCACCAATCACCCTCACCAAACCAAAGATAGCAACCTTCCACCAAATTTAATTTGAGATATAACTTTCCAATTAAAGTGGTTTATTAACAAACGGAAAAACAACCAAGAGCTATAGGCAAAACCATTAAAAATAATCATGTATTTAATGCACTTTAAACATTTTATATTTGCTGAACTTTCTGTCACATCCCACTACTCAAAACATAACACCCTACATATTATCAGTTGGAACTGGACAATGAAATTTACAATTTCCAAATCTCACCAAACCTTTCACCAAATTTAATTTGAGATAAAACTTCCCTTAAAGTGGTTTACTACCAAACAGAAAAACAACCAAAACCAATCAACAAACCATTAAAAACAATAATGAATTTAATGTACTTTTAACATGTGATATTTGGTTGATTGGTTCCTCATTCCTATGACAAAAAACCACCTGATAATGTCAATGATATACTCACCCAAAGAAGGCCAAAGACGGTGTCATCACTTAAATCGTACTGGTCCTTCAAGGTAAGCAAAGCATCCACAAAGTGCTGCTTTGTTTGGCCAGATTTCTGGCGGGCTTGTGTGTGCTCCTCCAAGATCTTCATTGTCAGGCGGTCTCGCCTTTCATTGTGACTCCGGTAGAGTTCCTCGTCGAGGGGGCATAGCCACCTCAACCAGCTGATGAATTCAGCAATAGATAGTGAAGCACCGATTTTGATACCTAATAAATGATTACAACTTCAACCTATAAATATGTGCAACTTTGGAATTGAAGGGCCCACAATTCGAGAGTTAAAAATTACCATTGGAGACGATGGCCTTGAACTCCTTGCCTTGCTCGTCTATTACACCATTAGCATCCATGAAGCGTTTACCAAAGGCTAGTCTGGTAATGTTATTAAAGGCCACTCCAGAGATGTGATCCCTCACTATAAGGCTCTTCCCATCATCTGAAATAACAGGAAACTATATTGATCAGCAACTTGATTTATGTCAGCAGTGAGTTTCATCTTTCTTTTTTTTGTCAGCAATTTGATTTATGTCAGCTAACACAGCATAATAAAACATGTTGACATAAATGCTGTTGGCTATGCATATAGTTTCATGTTATAATAAAACATGTTAGAAAAATCACCTTGAGAACAGGCTACAAGGCCTACATTTTTTTTTTATAGAATCCAAAAGTGCAAAGTGCTTTCTTTCAGTAGTTCCCATTGTTGTTTAACTTACTAAAAACCAACAGCAGTAGATTATAATGTTCATCAATGCAACAGCAGTGGATTTAGTTTCAAGACAGGTCCCTTGGGGACAAAGCAGGTATAATACTTTTTTTTTTCCTAACATTAAAAGCCCGTAGGCAAAAGCAGGTATAATACTAGTAAAAGCTACTTATTGCAATTGGAGCCACCATTGCCCAAAAAAAAAATAATAATAATAAATAAGAAGAAGAATCCTATATATTAATCATCTTTTGTCTTTCTTCTCTAATATTCTTTGGAAAGTCACATCTCATCTGCATTTAGTAACCACAATGCTGATGTGGATAAAATAAACCCTCTTGCCCCTCTTACCTCTTTTTTTTTTTCCCACACTTCAATTTTTAAATAATGAAAATATTAGGTATTTCTTTAACACCAACTATCTTCTGTTTGCATCTCGACAATGTGATTAACTCATAATGTTATCCAAGTGCTTGTACAGATGATGTTCTATCTAACTGTCACTATGTGACTCCTACGTCCCTACACCATTTTTTTTTTTCAGACAATCATGAGATTTCAATTCACATTTAGCATGCCACTATACACACTCCACTTATTTCCTCAGAATAGTAGACTACTACGTTGAACCTAAACTTGGGTGGTTAGCCTATATCTATCAAACACATTACTGCCAATGTCAGCTTCCAACCTAATTCCCACCAAGATTAAAGTTAAACATAATTTATATATGCACCTTGAACCTTCGTAAATTCAGAAATGCCAATCACCCCCAGTTAACATTGGCTTGGCATTTGATAAGGATCCGCCCACTAACATGAGTGGCTGTCAATTAGCCAGCAAGGTCGTAACAGGTAGGTCCCACTGTCAGAGACCCATCATTTCGCAACATTTTTCTTTTTGTTTTTTTTTTTTTTTTTTTTTTTTTTTTTTTTTTTTTTTTGTCTGAGTTAAGGTGACCAGTCAAAGAAGAACTAGAAAATGAGGATGGCGAAAAAAGAAAGAAAATTTCAAGGGAGGTAAGCATACCGGGTTGAGTGCAAGCTCTGAAAATAGACTCAACCATGGCGGTGACCTCATCCTCGCGAATCGGCCTGAGTAGTTCCAGTCTCTTAGGCGAGAACAACTCGATATTACACAACTTCCTCACCTTGACATAGTGGGGCCCATAATCAGCCCAGATCAGATCCTTCCCTCCGCGACTGAATCGAACGGTGGATCTGTTCCTGGGCCGATCCGCCAGTTGTTGGTCGTTCTCCTTCAGGACCTCCTTGGCGAGCTCGGAGGTGGTGACGATGACGGTGAGAGTGGAGCCGAACCAGACCGACATGATTGGGCCGTACTTCTCGGCCCACTCGGCGAAGCATCGGAACCGGACCGGCTTGATGTCGTACAGGTTTCCGACGACGGGCTTGGGCCGTGGGCCTGGTGGGAGCTTGAATCGGAGCCGGTTGATGAGGAAGTAGGAGGCGACCGCTAGAAGGAGGCCTATTGCAATGGGAAACAGAGAGGTATCCATTGCTGTAGAGAAGAGAGGTGGTCTTTGATTTGATTTGATCTCTGAAGGTGGAGAATGGTTGAGCTGTGTTTATATGCTGATGGAGAAACGAGGGAGACTCTGGTGCGCGGTAGGTGAGTGGGGTTGGATTGTATTTTGTAATATTTAGGGAGTTCGGTGAAAAGTTACAATATTGAAAATTATTGTTTCCTAGTTTATTAATTTTAGATGCGACTTTACTGTTTGGGGAGCTACTGAGCTAGCATTGCGAACTACAAAGCTAATACACTTGGTGACTGAAAGTGGGACCTGGTGAAACTTTGTTTTTATATTATTTGGGATCAGGCTTGATTTGATTGGGAGTTTGGTTAGGCCTGTGGAGTTGGAGAACTGAGAGGAAATTGACTTCCTTTAAGTGAAAACAAACTCCAACGCTTTTTTATATTCCCACTTTTCATATACTTTGATTTGATAGAGGTGGAAATTAACTAGCGCCAAAAGTGTAAAAATGTCTCCATTTTTATCATTATAAAATAATTTATAATTATGCAACTAATTTTCTGAAATTGTGTCATTGTAACAAATTTTCTGAAACAAAAAATCGGATCAATAATAATATACTAACTTTAAATATATTAAAAAAATACGAATCAATACATTGTCCTTAATACGTTGAAACAATGGTTTTGATAGCTGTCAGATCTAACCTAAATGGTTTTGACTAAGTAAGATGTACAGCTTTGATGAAGTTCCATTTTTAGTACTCTACGGATTGGTGCAAAATAATTAGGAGCCACCTGCTTAACAATGTTTGGTGGTGGTTTGAGATCTGAGAAGAACGCAATCCCAATCCACTTAATTAGGTTGGGAACAACCGAATGAAACAATGGATTATTGACGTGGATCTGTGGGCCTCTCTCTTTAATTTCTGTTGGGAAACCATGTCTCATAACCTGTGCTGCTGCTTGTAGTTACTTAGGTTTGTTTTTAAGCACATAATTGAATAGAATACATGGTCATACTATTCATACGCAACATCAGCTTGACCACATAAAACAGAAAAAAGATAGATTAATTCATGACCTCTCCTAGTTGCAACTTGGATCGAAGTAGGTCGCTGGTCCGTAGCGTACTTCTATAATAATGAAAAATGCTCCGCTGTACTAAGTTTTTTGTATTTTAGTTGTATTTTATAGTTAAGATTGTTAACTTAAATAATTATAAATGCTATAATTCATATTTATTATTAAACATTTTCTGTCTGAAAGACTGAAAATTAAAAAGAGTTTTAACAATAAAAATAGCATTTCCCACCGACATCAGATGCATATATACTCCAGAGAATGTTTGCATTTGAAAATTTTAAAATTTGAGCATTTAGCCTCGAATTAAGGAGATACAATCTTTTCCTATGGACGCCTTCTATTATCTCTCATTAAAGTTATGATGTAAGTTATATAATTTGTGTTTAGGAATGTTCGTGATGAAATTGTATACCATGCAGGATTCCAATAAAATGAAAATCACACACGAAACAACAATTTTGAATATTATTTATTTTAAATTAATATATCGTAAGCGGCAATTATTGTATACGACTCAATAAATCTGAAAATTAATTCATTCAAAATAATAAATACTGTCCCGAAATTCATGTTCGTGGTAAATTTTATTGGAAAAATTAGTTTTTTTTTTACCACTATCAAAATTTATGAATTAGAGATATGGCATTGTTAGATTGATAATTAGAGGAATGGCACTATAAAATTGCAAAAAATTAGTCTTATATCATTATTTTCTTCAAAATCATAATGCATTATAAATATGCTAGCTACTCTCAAATCTAGTAATTTTAAGATTTTCTTTTCCAAAGTGCCGTCATTAATATTTACACCATACCAGAAAGGGGGAAAAAGGCTGAAGAAAGAACTTAAAAAAGGACAAATTAAAGGGGAAAAAAACTGGCATAACAAATTAATTGATTTAAAATCAGATCATATGTGCCTAGAGCGTATATATAACTGTTTCATTGCACTTTTATTATGAACACGTGATAAGAAGAATCTTTTTTATTTTTTAATCAAATTTTATTCAATAGAGTATTGTATGAAACATTGTTGGCGAGATCCTTGTGTAGGATGTCCAAAGTTTGAACACCGTCTATACAATGTTTTGAAATATTGAAAATCGACATCCAAAAAATAAATATACGCATTACATTCATTAGTAAAAAGTAGTTTATGCTCAGAGAAAATAATAGAAAAAGTACGAAAAAGAGAAATTTTGGTTCTGAGATATCACAGGTTCTAAATTTTATTGATAAAGTTCAATTCTAAAACTTGACTAAAATCTCAAAAGACACGACGACTGTCTTATATAGCAAATACAAAATCCTTAAAAAAAATAAAATACATAAAAATTACTGAAACAACTCTAAAAACTACTAAAATTGTAAAGAAAAATTTGAAAGTCCATGAAAGAAGACTGCCTCGGGCTTTGAGTCACGGATATCCTGTCAAAATTTTAGCCCGGTCCGACGGTCGGATTAAAATTTACACCTCTTTTATGAAGTGTGTGTGGGGGCACTATATCGCATCAATTTCACTAAATTCTCATGAAATTTTTCTGTGTTCGCATTCTATGCCGAACGTTCGTCTTTCTCGTCACAAATGAAAGCTGCGTAACTTGATTAGGTGACAACGTGCTGGATGGTATCTCGGCCTAGTTTTGCTTTTGCGATGAAAAGTGGGACCGCGAATTGGTAGTGGAAATGTGTGAGACAGACAGTCACACAGAGTTGGTTTACGGTAGGTGAGGAATAAAATAAAATAAAAATAAAAATAAAAAGAGACCTTTTTTTCTCTTGAGTCTTGACCATGGAATCTGGTACACTTTATCCAGGGAGAAATGAGGAAGCCAATGGTTTGCACTTTTCCGGTTTCTAGTTTCAACAACCTCTGTGATGGAAAAATGACGTTGAATATCATACTTTTTTGTTTTCCGTAAAAAAAAATATTTTCTCTGCTTACATTCGCATTTTTTTATTCTTTGATATTAATTTTAATGTTCTGTTCTGTTTGTTAGTATTCCGACTGAATTGTTAATTTTTCCCATAAAATAATAATGCAGTTCACAATTACATAAAAGAAAATTTGATAGATTTAAAGGATTTCTCTTCCCTGTTAATTTTAAATGATGTTCTATTCTTAGTATTATGATTTATGACTGAATGTTTATTTTTCTTTGAAAAAAAGCAATATGCAATTCACAATTATAAAAAATAAAAATTGTTAGTAATAGGTTTATTGCAACCGTAAATTTGACTACAGGCTCCATCTACCAAGAAATAATAATAATAAAAAGAAACAGCAAAGTTTACAGATGTGCTAATTAACCATCACCCCTAAAATTACATCCAACTTTTTTTTTTATCACAAGTAATTTCCAATTTTTGTTGCACGTATACACCTTTTTTGTGACTAATCGTAAAATGATTTCCAATGAACAAAATATGGAAAAAATGAAGCCCCTGCCTGAATCATAGGAGTTGCTCTTCTGATACTGAATAGCAGAATTTTGTGGATTGATACATCTGTTAGCAAGTGCTGGTAAACATTTTCTGCATGTCTAAAATGCAAGCTGGGTCAGTGCAGCACCCCTTCGATCTGTGTACATTCTTTGACAGTACGAACTCATCTTCTACTGGCTTTCCCATTTCCATATAATTGTCAGAAATCAAGGCAGCCACAACTTTGCTGCTGTTTTGTGCCATGGAAAGAGAGGAGTCACATAATTCACCAGCGGCAGAGGAAAGATGATAATTTGATTCTGATGGGCAACGGAGATCAAACATGATGTCACTCCTTTTCGGTTTGTACTAATTGATCAATTTTACCTGCTCCTTTGCCTATTTCATTTTTTAAATACTTTGTCAACCGGGCACAACTCATTTTCGATTGGAATCATATAACGATGGTGTAACACTATTGATTTTCGTAAACAACAAAACGAATAATTTAAATTATTATTAGAAATTTAGTAATAAAATTTTTGTCATCTAAAAAAATTCACGAATATTACCTAAGTATCATTAAGAGATAAGATAATCAAATTGCAAACTAAAAAGTCAGAATCACAAAAATAAATGATCAATTCTATAAAAAAAAAAATGGTTGTCATATTAATATCTAATATAATTTTGAGAGTTTGTCATAAAATAACGCAATATAAATTTCATAAAGACAATATAGTCAGGAAAGTAAAACAAATACAATTTTATATAATCTTAAGCCAAATACACTAAAGGAATCGCTCAAAATTATGTGAAATAATTAATAAAAATATTAGTCAATAGAGATTGAAATTTTAGAAGTTTAAATGAATAAATTTTGAATACTATAACATCAAGACTGATGAAATCGATTTTTGGATCAATTTAGACCGCTGGATCATGAAATTAAAAGTTGAATTAAGCACAACCGTCTGATCAAATCTGGATCTTAAATAAGTTTTCATTTCTCCTCATTTTCTCTCTCTTCGTAACTGAACTTCTCATTCTCATCTTCTTCCCGACTCCTCTACCTCTGATTGGCTCGAGCCATCAAAGGAAAATCTTTCCTTTCGTTCGATCAAGATCGTATGGTTGTCTCTTGAGACCTTTTCTTTCTTTGTAACCGACCTGCAAGTGGGCCCCACCTGCGCCGAAATCATCCTCTAGCCACCTATGTCGGTCTTGAACATTCTAGTGATGACACGTTGATCGATCCTTGTGGTTGTTTCGTCTAGAAATAGCCTACTCAGTTCCATCCGCTATTTCTTTACCTCACTCTCTTTTCCTCTCAAAAATCTGTTGGTGTGGTGATGGGTAGGTTAATGAGGATGGCGTGAATTTGAAGGAGAGGTGAAGCCAGCAGCAAGGCTGAGATGCAGAAGGAAGAAAGAGCAGAGATTGTGGGCTAGTGATGGCTCTGTCTCTCCTTCTCGTTGTAGTTCGGTTTTGGGGTATCTTGTTTGAATTCCCTTTTTGAATTCTACTTTTTTTTTATTTGCTTGGAACAGATTATTGGGTGTGGGATTGTTTGCCTATGTAATTAGTTGGCTTTTAGTCGGGCTTGGTACATGCTTGTGTACCATGACTTTACCAATTTTGAGGTACAACATCAACACCAAGCAAAGGGGCGGTACAACCTCTGTACCAATTGGTATAGCCTGATAATCAAGTACTAGTAAATAAACCTTGATTTCAGGGACTACGTTCTAATACCAGTAGAAGTTCAAGGACTGCCCTGAATAACTTGTTTCCTTAGTGGGTTGGATTTGATTTACTTTAGATTGGATTGGGCAAGATCTAACGGATTGAACCCGCATCCGTAACCCACTTGACCCAAACCCGTACCTGACCTGAACCAAGTCAGTAATCCACTCTATTGAATCTTACACAAATTTGAGTTCGGTTGACAGTAAAACATAGATGATCGACTTCAATATTTACATGATAAGCTTAATCAACGATGTAAAAAGTCAATGGCTAGAATTAAAAATACATATATTATCGGAAAATAGTTAACAAGATATGTCCTTAAGCTAAAGCTCTTTCTGAATTAAATTATTAGCTATTGACATTATTCAAGAAATAGATTAACGATCATCCAAAATTATAATATAAGAGATCTATTCACTTAGAAAAAGAATATATACTAATCATATGGGAACAGTCAAAACTCATGAATTGGGTAAATTGTAATTGATCCGGTTTGGAAGAAGAGTAGCTGTCATATGAAAGTTACGTATTTCACAGTAATTTTGTTATAAGAAATGGTTTACTTGTATATATATATTATTATGCTACAACATGCTATCAAGTATACACGTATTTAAGAGAGATGGCAGTTTTATTTAAACAAATATAACCGTAGTTCGTAAACAAGGAAGGTGAGAGGTTAAAAGTAAATTAAATCTTACATCTGAAATGGTTAACGAGAAGCATATGTATATAACCATACATTTTATTAAGGATAAAGAAAATTGAGAATCTTCTACATTTATGTATTTAAAAGCAAATAATGGTCATACTTGGAATTTAGTAAAATGAGCATAATATATTTTACTATTTGTCTATTGTTTAAACCGAAGATACAATATGAGTTTACGAATAAAATTAAAATTTAACTATTCATGTTAAAGTAGATATTTCATTAAACAACATTGTAAGTTATAAATAATTTATATCACTAAACCAAATAAAAAATTTAAGTAATAACTAGAAAGTCAAAATCAATTATTAAATTACTGAATAAAATATTTACTAAAATATTTCAAAATAAAATCCTATCAATTAAGAATCTAGACTTAATCATCCAAACCCAGACCAATCTAGTTAACCAAGTCTGTCAGTATGGTAAACCAAGAACTGCTTGAAAATAGATTATTTAGGTTTTATTTTAAGTATTCTACGTCATCATTAAATGGTCGTTAAGTTAATTACCCTCTTCTTATTAAGGAACCGATCTAGGATCGTCAATACAAGGTTATCGAGTCTAAGGATCGTCAAGGAGGATAATCTCGGATAGGATGATCGTCAAGCACTAGAATCATATGATATCAAGGAGACGCTTAAGCTTGCAGCTCAGGTGCGGATACGTGGATTTTTATAGAGATCCGGTCCTGGTAATTTTAAATTATGCGTAGCATTTTGCTGAACCCTTTGGATGCACTTACACAATAATCATGTAGATTTAGGAACAGATATTTCAACTCAAAGTTTCATGTTGAAATGATCTCCTTTGTTAAAATGGTTATGACAGACAGGCAAGTTTGCATACATATTCATTATGAATAAACTGAGTTGTATCAGTTTAACCTAATCTTGCCTGATAATCTTGAATGGTGACTGTGCGTGATTGGTACTGGTTGATGGTAACTGGATTTGAATGTCAATCAAGCCACTCTCCGGAGTCGGTCGGCCACCGGCTTCGGCCAGTTCGGTAGCGCTACTAGAATATGGAATTTCCTCGTGTGCCCGGGGTTAGGGATACGTCCCTCGTGTGCCCAGTGGGTTAGGGAAATGTTTCCTCCTGTGCCCAACCGGTTGGGTTAGGAAACCTGAGTGAGTTTTGATGATATGCTTTATGATTTGGAATTCCCTCGTGTGCCCGGGGTTAAGGATACGTCCCTCATGTGCCCAGTGGGTTAGGGAAAATATCTTGCTCTTGATTCAATTGTGTGCATGTTCATGAAAGATGATCATAAAGGAATCATGCTTGATTTATTGTCACTGAAGAACTTTTAAAAAAAAAAAAATTTATAATGGTATTGCTTGAATGATTTAACTAAGTCTAGTTCTTAATGGATAAATTACATATTCATATTGATTATTATGGGTCTTACTTTTGAGCTAAGATTTCAACTAGAAATCCACGTCTGGAACTAAAACCCGCACTGAGAATTTATTTCTCATTCCGTACTTTTGTATGTTTTCCACAATGAATGTGGGTTCCAGGTTACAGAGACGAGCTCGATCAAGTCAAGCGAATGATAAGCCAAATATCTTGCCATGAAGACTCATTGAGTCATAGAAACCTAGTGTGGTAAATTATGGTAAGTTTGAACTTATACCTTATACTTGACAGGAAAACGCCTTGCGGATACATAAAGACTGTGTATTCGCGGCGGGATTGTTACATCCTATGTGTCAGGGTGTGACAGATGGGATGCAACAAGTATTTACTAAAAACCTACATTTCCTTGCAAAACTAATCTAGTTGGACTGTCAAGAACTGGTTTGGTCTGGTGCCAATAAACCCTGCTTACAACGTGCATACACCCATGCACCATCCAGCTAGCCAACAAGAACACTTGCTCCAAATCTCCAATCAAACATAATGAAATACATTGGGAGTAATAAATTACCTGTATTGATCTGGACAGGTCTGCATCTGTACTGGTTGTAATAATCTGAAAATTCAATTTGTCTTATCTATATAGAAAATTCATTCATATCACGTGAGATGGAGACATCCAAATCTGATGTAATGAAGTATTGTGTTGGTACACTTATTTCAATATCAGGTGTGGCTTCATTCATTGAGATGGAACATCTATTATATTTAACTGCAAGTTTGAATACTTGATATATATTTAAACCCCATACATGGTGTTGGTTTACTCTGTAGCATTGCACATCATACAGCGCAAACTAGACTATTATGTCATTGCTGAGGCTTGGGGTGTCTAGATTTCAAAAAAATGAGGGCCTTAAGATATATAACATTAAATCTTATGCAATGCAAGCAGTTTCATGATAGTTTTAGAGCTGAGCTCAGAATTTAGAATATAGTTAGGTCAGATAATCTCCGTACAAAAACATATGGAGAAAAACAGCACAGTAATTAATCCTGATTATATTGATGCCTTTATTTGTTTTGACTCCTTTATTCGACAGGAGAGAAATAAATTACTCAGTAAGGACTGGATGTTATTTCACATGGTGTTGTTCAAGGTCTGTTCTTTTGATCTTATCTTCTAAAAAAAATGAATAGAACCAGTTATATTCAGCTTGTGCGATCTTAAATGGGATTATGTTGGACTGTTGGTTTCTACTATTGATGGTATTCAATTGGGATTACTTGAAGAAAATCGATGATTTGTTTGATCAAATTGTCTACTTCAAATTTGAAGGGGGCCCTGCTATTTAATTCATGAAAAACAGATGAAATAACCTGGGTGAGTACCTGACTTGCTGGCTCTGGCTCCAAATGCTATCCTCATTAATACAGGCTTCTATGCTTTCTTTCATTTATTTTTTGTGTTTTTGTTATGGCCTTATGTATCTGTGAGGAGTTTCAACAATGTGGGTAGTATTTGTTATGGCCATGTGTACTGTTGTAACATTTTTCAACCGAATTTTTAATTTAAACTGTCGAACTAAATGCAATATGAAAGTAGAGTACCATTTTTATGCTATTTTCATGCCTCCAAACAAATTCTCATGGAATTGAAATCTTGACTGAAGATCATTCACAGTTTGTTCAAATGCCCAACAATTTTTTTTATTAATTATATTGTAGTATGCATGCTCCAGTCCAAAGATCTACCCGAGCATCTTGGTAAAACAAGGAATAAAATATTTTCAGAACCCGACAAACATCTCGATCCTGATTTCTTTATTGTTGTAGTAATTAAAGATCAAATAAACATGAGTGTGAGGCTGTGAATGGATAGACTGGGATCAGAAAGATGCTAGTAACTCGTTTGATCAGAACATGTGCGCCATAATGCCAGTAATTAAACCAGCGTGGAATCTTTTCTACCATTTTACCTCACGAGCAATTAATGGATAATTGAAGAGGTATAACTCTAAGCCATAACTTGAGGGTTTGTTGGATAGAAAATCAAATTAGTTAAATGAAATAATTTTTATCTTTTTATAGTGATGATAAAATTAATTTTATTTTAATTCATCCTTCTGTCAAAATGCAGTCCGCATAATTAAGTAAACTTAGTTCACGACAAAATGTACAGCTCACTAGAATTTTTTTAACTTTGTACAGAGAGGGACACATTGTATAATCAAATGAGACGTGCATTGGATCCAGATCCATGAAGGCAGATCTTACTAAATCAATCGAAAAATAAAAGACAGTCAGTTTCTCGGAAAACCGAAGTCAAAGGAGACCTGCATTAGATTTAGGACTGTCAATAAAGTGTCTTTTCACACGTTTTCGTTCTCAATAAATCAAAACAGAACAGAAACATAAGAGGAAATAGTTTCGTTTTCAGAAACAGAACGGAAACAAAAAAAGTGATTTTGTTAACTTTACCGAAATGTAACACGAAAATGGCATGATTTCAATAGAAAATGGAGAACAGAACAGAAGCGAAACAAAGTAAGTTCTAATTGGATTAATCAAGAGATTAAAAAATAATGAAAAAGACAGCCAAGTTTTACAAAAATAATAATGAGAATTAAGAAATGAATAAATGATAGGTTTCCCATACGTCAGGAGGATCCAGATCTACTGGCTATTAAGTTTTATTGTTTTAATTTGCCTTTAGTGGACAAGAATCAAGATCACGCTCTTGTTTAGCAGTGTTATTTGGATTTTGGACTGCCTCTCCTAACCTAACTCTCATATTCAACTCTATTTAATTCAGAGGGCATCAGGGCAGAATAAAAAAACGGAGTTTAACCGACGAGACGGATCTTTGTCCCCTTTCTTTGAGCTTGACCAATGGCATAATCGGATATGAACTACTTTAATCTTTTCTAATTGAAGATTTACCTTTCTAATTTATAAATTAAATTACTTATATCTGAAATTATATTGAATGAAATTTTTTACCTATACTTTTCTTCAGGTAAATTTAATGCTAAAAATTGATTTTCTGAATTTTGGACATATTTGCTCCTGTCCAGCTATAATTCTTATTTTAGCTTGGCCCGCCCGTTGGAAGACCGTTCTAAAATCCGGACTGGACCGGTCCTTCGAAGGACTTACGACGTACAAGAGTCTTGAAGGGCCGGATTTTGAAAGGACTGGGTCTAATTTTGTTCATAGACGAATATTGTAGGCCCGGGTTTTGAAAGGACATGTCCGATCTAATCCTTCAATTGTAGAGACTATTTGATCGTGATGAGACGATAAAGATTAAAAAATATTAAAAATAATTAAATATTGGTATTATTTTGAAGGGCTAGAATGGCCAAGGACCTGGAAGGGCTGAGTTTTCAAAGAGTCGGTCTCATTTTCCAGAAAACAAATACGTCTAACCCGTCCCATTTGAACCTTTTTTCTCAACCCAGTCCAACCCGGCCCTTCTACCAAACCCGTTAAGTCCGGTCTTTTGAAATCCGAACCGATCCTTTTGCCTTCCACTACCAGCTAACGATCTCTGTTCAGTATTAACTATTAAATAATGCATCAGCCCACATACATGCATGGAGGATTGTCTTTATTTATGGACATTTTTTTTTAATCTTTCTACACTTGTAATGCTTTAGTCTTTATAAGTTATCTTCGGACTAGAAATAAATAAAAAAATTACCTCAGGAAGTACTGCGAATAAATTTTTGAGCTGCTTTATAGTATTTAAAAGTATCTCTGATTTAAACATTTCGTTTTTGATGCATGGAGCTTCATAGTAAAATTTTATTGCCTCGTTCGTGGTTTAATAAAGGAAAAACAGAGTCAGAATCCTTTAACCATAGTTAAGTTAATAATTTACAATATTTTTCCAGATCAACCAAAAATAATTCTAACAATAAGAAAAACTTGAAAACATAATTTTGTTCTTATAGATTAATTGCGTATTAAGTTTCATGAAATTTGTACTTCATTTGATATATATTCCTATCAATGACCATTTAAATCTAGATCGGTTACATAATTCAATTTGTATGTGCATCATACATATAATAGAAATAGATTGTAAATCAAATATTAGACCTCATACTATTTATCTGTTTTGACGATTGCCGAAAATGTCAAATTCCTACCTTAGTGAGGTGTAAATTCTTATTTTTCTTTTTCCTTTTTTTGTTCCCAATATAGCTTCCATAGTGCGGCACTGCGGCTGACCAAAATGGAGACGAGGATTATATTATGATACTGTTTTTCCTTTTTCTTTTTCTCATATTCCTTCATTCTTTTCTTTTGGGAATAACAAGCTTAATAATAGTTCAATCAAGAATGAAAACCTCACTATTCGGCGTGATTTAGAAAAGCAAACTAAATCTAAAGTAATATAAATCCTGAAAAAATTTCGTATTTGGCAATAATTGTGGTCGAGGTCATAAAAGGTCAATACAGCCCTCTGTAATTTCTTTTCAAAATTAGTACTTTGTGGTTGATTGCAGGACATAGATCCTACTTCGGCATTTTCAAAAATACAAAGTGATAGTTGATGTAAATTAGTTGTTTTCGCATTAGGTTCAGTGAATTAAATTGAACTCTTAGTCACACAGTTACACTAGTCCTTTCTAATTCCAGTTTGCAATGCTCATTTCTTCGCAAAATCACGGTACCTCGTTTCTTATTAGTTAGGGTTAATTAGGTTTATGCCACTGTGAAAATTTGAAATTAGCAAAATGCCACCACTAAATGAAAAATTAGTTTTTTGCCATTATAAAATGGTAAAAATTAGTTTTATGCCATCGATAAATTGGTTTGTCAATTTTACCCTTTTAAATATGCCACTACATAATTTTTTAATTAGAAAAATGCCATTATTAAATGACAAATTAGTTTGATGCCACTGCAAAAAAGTTAAAATTAGAAAAATGCCATTAACTTTTTTTTTATTGTGTAAATCAAAATTTTCAAACTTTGCAGCTTGCAAATTTTTACTAACATATGTGGTTTATATTTCTCAAGTCACACAATTATTCCAAATTATAAATAAATGAATTAATAATATATGTTGTATGGTATATGTTAAATAATAATACGTGTATTAATATTGTAAGATAAGATCCATATCGTGTATTTATCTCTGCCGCACTCATAAAAAATGAAACTAAAGTATATTCATCATGGTCTTAATCGGATTATTAATTAATATATATATTTCTTATATGAACGGAACTAGCTATATAAAGAAAAAGACAGATTTTAATTTTTTTTTCTTTCCATAAGTATTTTTTTCTTTTCTTAATGTTTTAATCTAATGAGGGTAATTTAGGGATTATTTAAAATTTTAGAGTGGCATATCTCTAATTAGCAATATTTAGGAGGAATTAATGGCATAAAACTAATTTTGACAATATTATAGTGGCATATTTCTAATTAGCTATTTAAGAATGACATATTAGTTATTATGTCTGGATCATATCATACAAGTTTCCTTATATGGACCCCAAGCTAACTTGTGTACTTACTAAAAGTTACCTGCAATCTTCTATAATTCGTCTTGAGAAAAACAAACTCCTTTTCTCTTTTTGAGGGTCAAAAAAAAAAAAAAAATTCCTTTTCAATTTTCGTGCTTTCCTCACGGCACGAAAACGAGTAAAACTTTTCACATTCTGTGACATTTAAAATTTTAATTAACGTCCAATGTTGGCTTAAAATCATTAAAATTTCCGAACATATCCAGTTTCTCAATTCAAGCTGTTCAACAATAGTATTCTTTGTAGCACGAGGTTACGTCATTACGTGCTAAGTGCCAACTAAAGCAACAAATAAACACCCAGGATAAATAAAGAACTACAGCTTAGAATCCTTTTAGATGATTCGGATTTCGTTCAGATTTGACAATTATCAAAAAACCCAACTATCAGAAGCAAACTTATCAATTTAATTCTAATTTTAATAACTTCAAGAATTCCCCTTATCCCCGTACATACTGCACCTCATACAAAATATAGTTTGGGAATTAGTGCATTAGGCAAACTGAACATCATATATAATTTCCATGAGAATATATGTATCAAGTTGTAGTAATCACTTATTAGATCCCCAATTCACTTGCCAACCATACCAGACTAACGGCCTACAAAAGTAGATCCGTTGACAGCCCAATATATCACTCTCTGGGCCCACTTGGCAGATGAAGTCCCTCTCTGATCTGAGTTCAACCGGATGATTTGATGCGACTCGATCAACCACTGAATGTCAACCGTGTGTAACCGCCTCCATTAAAGCCTCTTAAGGCACTTACCGATCAATCGTTAATGACATTTTAGTTAATCCATCAAATTTTAAAAATTTTATACTTTGAGTGGTACCGGCCGGTCAATAACGACAACTATAATTTGAACATTTTACTATGAATTTAATTTAAACTCATACATCGTTTGTGAGTTCAATTGTGGAAATTGAACTCTCTTGTCCTTCATGAATCCTCTTACCTAAATCATATACATCATCATAAACGAAGAAAATAGAAGGAAAACACGAAGAGCACACTATTAATGCCATGGCACATGAATCCAGAAGCGAGGAAGTTATATGCATGAATAAATAAATTGCCAAAACGTAGAAGAGCAGTGTGATAGTGCATGTCAACAGAAATGCATACCATGCCTCTTTTCTGGGATCAATCTCATGAGTTGCCCGCCACCACCACCAAAAGTGTAACACTCCCAAAATTGAAGCAAAACAGCGCCAAGCTATTAAAATCCATGACTCGTGCTTGGAGTAATATATTATTACAGGAATGGAAGCAATGCTCGATATAGAGATGATTGATACCCACATAGAAAAAGCAATTTTTCCAGTGCAACAGCATCGCCGTTCAGTAACAACTTCATCTTCAGTAAGATCTTCAAAATGAGAAACAAAAAAAATTATGAAGGAATATTTACTGTTGCTAGATAATACAATTAATTACTTTAAATCCCTAGATTAATTTATTTTTATATTTTTGAGATAACAAGAAAATGGTACCCATATATCTTTTTTTGTGATTTTACGCGACTACATTTTTATCATTGATTAATAGTTAATTAAGTGCATTCGTATTCAACTATCTATCAAGTTGAGATAGCCGCACAATACATAACAGCGCAAAATAATTAGAGAGGGTAAGAGAACAAACGAAATAAATACTAGAATTGTAGAAAACCAAACAGATGGTTAAAAAAAAAAAAAAAATCAGAAATCCTGCCAGCTAATTTGTTTTAAGAGAAGGAAAAATACATTTCAAGCTTGATTAATTTTCTATATAATCTACAACAATTTGGAGCGAAGAAACCTAATTAATGCAAAAATCTAGCATAATGCCATAATCATATAGAGAAGCAATTAATACAATAAGGCGATTAAGGTGTATTTCTGTAACACTGTGAAAATTTGCTACAAGAAAATAAATAAATAATTTGCATCTTAATAAGAATTTTAGCAATACAAAGTCACTTTATTTAAGCTTTTCTCATCTAAAGAATAATATCTAATAATATCAACCAGTATAACAACAAAATTTGCAAATTATAAAAGTTAGAATCATAAAATAAATAATTACCAACAGGAAGTAAGGTTATTTAAAATGTTATTAAAAACATATTCTTTGGAATTCGTCACAAAATGGAAGATTGGCCCAATTCAAATTAAAATAAACTTTATGACCTAGAAACTTAAACAAATAGAAATCATACATAATTATTGGTTAAACATACAGTAAAAATCCGTTCAAAATTGTGTGAAAACAGATAATTTGAACTACGAATTATATGGGACGTTAGATCTGAAAATTGGACTCTGATTTTTCTTCACCATTTGATTGGACACTCGGACCCCAAACAAATTTTAATTCTTTTCATTTACGCTCTTTCTTTTTTATTTGGGTCTGAGCCCCTTTTCTTCTTCACCTCCGAACTTATTTGCTTCTCTTCTTTCCGATTGGCTCGAGCAAGCAGAGAAATTCCCTCTCCGTTTGATTGACATCGTACGTAACTCTTTGATGCTTATCCTCTTCTCTAGAACCGACTTGATAAATGAAACCCTCTCGGTTGGTTCTTATCCGAGTAACGAGGTGGAAGAAGATGATTGGACCTCCTTTGGCGCTGGCCTTCTCTCTCATCGCTTATATATATAGCATCGTTCTCTCTCTAACCCTTTCTGATATACACCAAATTTTCTTTCCCTACCTCTTTTTGATTTCGGTTGATGGTTGGTGATGGTGAAAGGGGAGACAAGAAGGTTAGAAAGAAAAGAGAGATGACGAGGTTGGCCATAATTGTTGTTGTCCTAGTTGCTTGAGGTAATTCCTCAATTTTTCACCTAATCATTCTTTGGTTTCTCTTTTAACCCAAATTGATGGAGACAATAGTTGCTTAATCGGTTCAAGAAGCAGAGGGAACACTGGGTTGATTTGGTGTTGATGTTAAGGACATGGAGAAGCTCGGTACCAGTTGGTACCAAGCTCGATTTGTTTACTGGTACAGTTTTATAACACTTCGGTATCATTGATGCTGCTAAACTAGGATAAAAACCTAAGTTCTAGGGACTGATTTACAAACTTTAAGGGGCTGTTATGCAAAACTGTTAGATCTGTTGGATTCTAAACCTTATCAGGCCTTGAACCCGTACCCAATATTGTGAATGGCTAATCCCATCTTCAATTGAAAGTTTGGAACTGAATCCTTTGTGAACTATGAATCTAATTTAAATCAGATCCGAATTCAATTTCTGTATGTTTCACTGGAAATCAACTATTTAATTAGATAATTAATTTAATAAAGTTACTCAAAAACAAACTAAGGCTAAGGTTAATGGATAATTACTCAAAATGAACCTATCTATAGGTAGTGATCTTGTAATCTGAACCTTGGGGCCAGGAGGAAAGAAAAATAATGTGACAAAAAAAAAAAAAAAAAAAAAAATAAACTTGTTGACTGAAATTTATAAATTTCTTGTGCGCATCATATAGTTGTTAGAGTAGTGGACTTACAAGGTTATATAATCATTAAATGACGAAAATGTTATAATACATTTGGGATTCGAAGCTTTTGTGCCTTGTCCGAAATTGAACTTTAAAAGAAAGTAGTATTGCTAGCTCAAAAGTTAATGATTTATAATTATGCACATGGCTGGGCTAACTATCTAGTATAAAGATGGATGTAAAATGAATTATATAGTTTTAACTTGATATTGGAGGGTCAAATTAAACAACTAAACTCCAAATTAGTGAAAGTCCCAAACTTGTGTATAAGTTGAAATAATAAATTGTTGTTACAATGCTTGTATCAAAATAACCGATTATAATATGGGTTGTATTAAGCCATTTGGACCTTTAAGTCGCTAGTACAAGTCTTGTACCAGCCATAGTTGAGGTCACACGGAATCTGGTACCGATCTGGTACAAATCCCAGAATCCAAAGGGTATGATTTTAATAATCTAGATTCATGTTCATAAAGTATTAGTGACTGTCTTACGAAGTTTCAAGGATCTATTTATAATACTAGTAAAAAGTTTTAGGGACTAAACTGGAAATATCAGATGTCACAGTGGGTCGGGTTTGTTTACTTTTGGGTGCAGGTCTGAGTCCTTAGAACCACCATCCCTGAACCCATACACGTTTTTTCGTGGGTGTTCAATATGTATATCCTTTAGACTTTTCCTCTCTGATTAGATCCGTGTATGAAATGGTGTATATAAGTCTCTTTTGACTTTGCTTGACCTATGCGTTAATTGCCTATTTGTCAACCTTGACTTGGCTAAACCAAACTTATGAATAAGTTAAATATACAACTATGAACTTTTAAACGTACAGTATGACTCATAAAGTGTAACTACTAGTGTTAAAGGCATCATGGAAGTTGTGTAAATTGGATGAAAGACAAAGATTAACAATAATAATTCAAGATAATAATGGTCAATTATCAAAGCAAAAGTAGAACCAAGCTAGTTACTCAATAAAGACATTAATTATTTGTTAGCCTATTCAAGGTTACATTATAAAACTTTTGAGGCCGAAATTAATCGAGTCAAATTGGAAAACAAAATAATTACAATAAAACCAAAATTTCGAAACATAAATAACTAAAACTTAACTAGAAAACATTTAACTTAAATAATAAAATTATATGATATCAACACTTCATAGTTTGCTACAATTAGCAGTTAGCTAGTTCTTTATATATTTGATATAAAAATAAATGAATGATAAACAAGAGAACATTTCTATTCTTGAATAAAAACTTTACAAATAATCTCTAAATATCTAGAAAGATAAATTTATTGAATTTCATCATAACTTGTTAATGACTAGAAAGTCAAAATCAATTATCAAATAACAAAATAAAATACTTAGTAATTTATCTCTAAATAAAATCTCATCAATCAAAAATCTGGATCTAATCATCCAAACTCAGACCAGTCTGGTTAACCAAGTCTGTTAGTATGGTAACCTAAGAACAACCTTAGAATGGGATATTAGGTTTCTTAGGTATTCTATATAATCGTTAAATGGTCATTAAGACAGTCACTTCTTTCTTATTAGGAAAACAATCTAGGATCGTTAATACGAGATTATCAAATCTAAGGATCGTCAAGCAGGAAAACTCCGAATATGGTGGTTGTCAAGCACTCGGGGCATCAAGTTTATCGATCAAGCTCGCTATTCAGGTGCGGATACGTGAATTTTTATGGAGATCCGGTCCTGGTAACTTTAAATTATACATAGCATTTTGCTGAACCCTTTGGATGCATTACACAATAACCATGTAGATTTAGGAACATATATTACAACTCAAAGTTTCATGTTGAAAATGATCTCCTTTGTTAAAATGGTTATGACAGACAGGCAAGTTTGCATACATGTTTATTATGAATAAACTGAGTTGTATCAGTTTAACATATTCTTGCCTGATAATTTTGAATTGTGATTGTGCGTGATTGGTATTGGAAGATGGTAACTGGATTTGAATGTCAATCAAGCCACTCTCCGGAGTCGGTCGGCCACCGACTTCGGCTAGTTCGGTAGCGCTATTTGAATATGGAATTCCCTCACGTGCCAAGAGTTAGGGATACGTCCCTCACGTGCTCTTGGGTTAGGGAAAAGTTTCCTCACGTGCCCAGCTGGTTGGGTTAGAAAACTTGGGTGTGTATTTGATGATATGCTATATGATATGGAATTTCCTCACATGTCCAGAGTTAGGGATACGTCCCTCACGTGCTCTTGGGTTAGGGAAGAATGTCTTGTTCTTGATTCATTTATGTTCATGTTCATGAAAAAATGATTATAAAGGAATCGTTCTTGGTTCATTGCTAGCTGTAGAACTGGTTAGAAATTCACATTGGTATTGCATGAGTAATTTAACTAAGTCTAGTTATTTAACTAATAAATAAGTTATACATTCATGTTGATTATTACGGGTGTTACTTTCAGGCTAAGATTTCAATTAGAAATCCACGTCTGGAACTAAAACCCGCACTGAGAATTTATTTCTCATTCCGTGCTTTTGTATGTTTTCCACAATGGATGTGGGTTCCAGGTTACAGAGACGGGCTCGATCAAGTCAAGCGAAGTATAAGCCAAATATCTTGCCATGATGACTCATTGAGTCGTAGGATCCAACATGGTAAATCATGGTAAGCTTGAACTTATACCTTTAAAAATATATATATATATGGTAGGAGAACGCCTTGCGAATACACAGAGATTGTGTACTCGCGGCGGGATTGTTACACCCATTGTGTCAGGGTGTGACAATTTCACTCAACAAAATCAATAATTCATTGGGAAGCAATGTAAAGATAAAGTTGGTTTCAATAAAATATCAAATGGAACATATTTATGTTCTCACTGAAGAAACAAAATATATTAACTTCTTTTGCAACCGAAGATAATTACCAAGAAACTGGATGAATATCTGTAAGAAAAAAAAGGATATAGATAATGTACCATTACTTGGTTTTCTCGACAAGTCTGTTTCATCATCAATTCCATTTGGTGGCATGGTGTTGGCTTCAAAATTTCCAAATCTGCAAAATTTTTACATAATACAAAAGTTTAAACATACGGGCGCAATTTAGAATACATTGTCAAGGCACATTCAAGTTAGATTATGCAGACAATAGACGAGATTACGTTTTTTTTTTTTTTTTTTTTTTTTTTTTTTTTTTTTTTTTTTTTTTTTGTTGGCTAACGAGAACTATCATTTTATCATCATTTCAAATTGAGCTAATTTATTCTCGAAGTTCAGCTTTTCATTAAAAATTGAAACAAAAAAAATAAAGCTATTAATAAATTGTAAAATCTATATTTTTCAATGAAAAAAGATAAGAGCAAGACCCTATATTTTTTTTGTAAAAAAATAGCTAATTTATAATATGGACCATCCATGAGTCAAAGCTGATCAATTTATTTCGGGACATCATTAATATTCAATTATTGATAAAAAAAACAAAAAATCTTACTATGTAGCTCTTCATCATAAAACATGTACATTTGTGAATTTTACCCTTATTACTGACTTCTTTTTATTTGCTTGACTGGAGCTGTCAAATTGACTAAAAAAATACGAACAATAAAAAATATAATGACCATAGCTAAATTAAATAAACCTAAAATCAAATCGAACTAACTGAATAAAAAAAAAAATGCCATGGCTAATGACCAAATCAGCTACAAGTCGTAGTATGTTCACACAAAATTAATCATATAGCAGGAGCAAAAGAAAATTACGAAACCTCAGTGTCTCCGCTCGTCGACGATGAATAAAGTCAAGAAACATCGCAGGAGCATCACAAACTATATTAGGCAACGACATGCTTGTAATGTAATGCACAACTGCCAAAAAATACCAGCACAATTGAGGTGAAAAACAGATACACAGGCATTACTTACATTGTAAAAGAACACAGTAGATTGAATTAAACTAAAACGAAAGAACTCACAAATTGAGAAAATGGACTTTGAGATCAAAGAATTATACATGTTGAAGAGTATAAATAATATATATATGTGTACCTTGAGGAAACATGCATTAACTAAACCAATGAAATGATGATTACTCAATTTACTGACCGGTGGAAGTTTGAGATCCCATGTTTTACAGTCGGTCTTATTTTAATCGGCTCTTTGATTTACTTAGTATAATAGTAGTAAAAAGAGGTGCCCGTAAGGTGTTTTCAGCTAGAATTTATTATCTAAATTTAGTAAGATTTTTTTTTTTTTTTTTGGCTGAATGGTTTTCTATTGAGATAACAAAATATCACATTTCCGCAAAAATTGTCAAAGTAATATTATATTATTCAAAATAATTATAACATATTTTTGGTGTCCTATATTTGACCCTATCATACGCAAATTTCACAAAATGTCTATTTTTGAATTTACTTAAATAAGATAATTAATGTCCTGAAACTTAGCTTAAATTATATTAAGAATATTCTAAGTGGCCTATAATTGATAAATTGTATATCATCTAATTTCTCTTTAATTTGTTTAAAACATTTCAACGCCAGTTTTCGTGGAAAATTCCTTTCGGAAAGTTCAGCACTAGGCTTTAGTGAATGATTTGGAAAAGGGCGAAAATATGAGTCAGGCCCAACAATAAAATTGACCAGGCCCAGTAAAGTTTCTGTCAAAAAGTAATTGGCACCTACCATCCTTCCAATTACCATCCACACCATTCACCATTCAACAGTAGGCTGCACCTTCATTATGGACTTATCCTTCCAATTACCATCCACACCATTCACCATTCAACAGTAGGCTGCACCTTCATTATGGACCTAGCGCCGTAGCGATTGGCCCAGCTTCTATTTCTTTCACTCAAACCCTCCTCTTGCCCCAAACCCCAGCCACAGAGAGAAAGAGAGATGAAAACCAGACCCCTCTCGGCACCAAGTCACATTTCTCCCCAGTGGCACCAGGTCACCTTTCTCCCCAACGGCACCATCGACCGATCCGGCACCGATTTCGTCCGGCCCGATCTGACCTATCACGAGTGCAAGATCTACTGTGCCTACAGGCTAAGGGGAGCAATGAAAATGTCGATAATCTGATTCATCACTTTTGCTCTTATATTGCGAATTTCATTTTTCAGTTCATAATCATAATCATATCCCTTCGATTTAAATTCTACTTGTCGTTTTCTTTTTTTCTTTATCTACATAGCTGATCGAATTTAAATTCTCCTTGATGAAGTCAGCAAACCGGCCAACTCTTTGATTGACTTTTATCAGGCTAACTGATCCAATTTATGAAAACAAATCCATTCTTCGTTTTTATTGTTTGAATGCGAAAATGCGAAAATTCAATTTTGAGATGTAACTAACTGAACACATAAATCTTTAAGTTCATCCCTTAACGTGTTTAACTGAACAAAAAATACAAAAATTTGATTTTAAGATGCAACTAACTGAAAACATAATAAGTTTAACTAATCCCTTAATGCATCTAACTGAATAAAAAATCTGTCTATTTGATGACGTCAGCGCGCAAAAAAAAATAAAAATAATTTTTCGAAATTTTTTTTTCAAACATCATCATGTGGTTTTGATGACGTCAGCACAAGGAAAATGCGCCCAAATAGTCTAGAATGGTCCAATTTCAGCCCCTAGGCCTGTTGGATGGTATTGGATAGGAAATTGTTGGATGGTGCATATCAGACCCGAAAAGAAAAGAAAAGAAAAAAAATGAAAAAACACAGGCTGTAATTCCGTTAGCTCTAGCCCGAAATAATATAGGTGGTGTGTGGATATGTGTAATAGTATATTGGGGATCTCGTTGTTTATGACGACAAGGTATGTGCCAAGTGCCAAGGTAGAAGTTGTTCCGGAGGCCGAAGAGGAGGTCTGGTGCTACCATGGCGATGCCAAGAGAAGAGAAAAATCAGATCTGGAAGGAGAGAGGGAAATAGAGAGAAATGTTTGGTCTAGTCGGATTGAATGGAGAGAAGGTTTGTCTCTCTCTGGTTATGGGTTTGGTCCATTTTAAAAATGTGAAATTATGGCAGGATGTTCGGACGATAAGATGACGGTAAGGATATCCTCTAGGCGGATAGCTAGCCATATGTAGATGCTAAGTAGTAGAGATAATTTATGTTATAATGTCATTTTTAAGTACATAAGTGTAGAATATTTTATTTTCAATATTTATGCTAAGAACTACCTTAGTTAATTTGTATACGTAAAGGGTTTATTATTTAGTTAAAGAATATCCATAATTTTATATTATGACTTCTAGAATTGCATATGGATCGAATCATACCAGTATCCATAGTTTTTGTTGGATATAGTGACGAATGCAAATGTGTTAGGATACAAATACGGATTGTATGTTTAGCGAATACAAACACAAATAAAATAGTATCAAATATGAATACAAATTCAAATATATTTTGGATATTAAAAATACCAAAATCGAACTTCAAAGTAGAAAGGTTTAACCAAAATATCAAACAATGTACATGCCGAAACAACCAGTTGTGTTAAGTAAACATTCAAATAAATATTTGTATTTGTATTCGAATAAACATATGTATCTGAAGAAATGCGAATTTATAGTATTAATTGAAAGCTGAGACTGTATTTTTGCATTTATTAATTTTGGTTAAATATAGTTTTTTATTTTTTATTTTCTATAATTAAAAATAATTTTCTCCTTTTTGGTTAAATATATTAAAATAATTGTACCAATCAATATTTAATTTAAAAATTATATATATTTTGAAATCTAAGGTAGTTCATGCTGAATTATTATCATCTAAAAAAATAGCGCAGCAAAGCTGCGACTGCCATGTCTATTATAAATATCTATATTTGTATTAATTTGTATCTATATCCATATCTTTCTGAATCCACAATACAAAGCATGCAATTAGGAACAAAGAATTTTGATTTTTTTTTTTTTTATTGATTGCTGTTTGCAAGCATGTTTACATAGTAATTACACGCTCTTATATAGAGCTTTACTTTAACGGGAAAAAACCCAAAATAAAAAGTTTTATTTTAATTTTATTTGCTACTTCTTAAAATAGCAAAGAGAAGGTAACACATGAATTAAACTGATGGCCTGCGGGTTCGGGTGAAAGAAAAAAAAAAATCTTACCCGCTATTCAAATTTAATACATAGGTTTGTTAACTCTAATAAGAAATATTTCTTTAAGAATAATATCTACCAACATAATTTGTATGTTTTGAGCATAGCATGTAGTTTTGATGCAGGTTAAATGTCATGCTAACTCATGTATTTCTTATTTTTTACTTCCTCATTTTCATCATATTTTATGATGTTTAACTCAATGCCATCGAGATAATTCTATAATTTATGATTCATTTGATTAGAGAAAAACATAGGAAAAATATTTCATGCTTAGCTGTTTCTAAAATTGTGACATTGAAGGAAATCAATGGTTATAGAAAAAAACACAAAATTCAAAACATATCATTCAAATTAGAATATTCAAGACTCTTTTTGTTAACTTCACTTGACTGCTTGATTGGCCTTTGCAAATGGTACATGGTTAATCTCGACTGTGGTTTCCATTCATTCTGAGCTTCTCTATACATGTATATATAGGCTTACGTTATTTGTTTTTAGTTTCAATCTGAGATTTTCAATATCATATTTTGTTAACTTGAGACCGTGTTAAATTCTGGCTTATAACTTATGGTTTATGGAGTTATGATAACAGTAGCAGTTGTTATGATAGACATAGTTATGTATTGGAATGAAGATTATTGGGTGGTAATTATAGACTTGCGCATCGAATTGTGTACACATTTGCTAATTAACCAGTAATTTCGCAGTTGTGTCGAATTTTTTTTCTCATCTTCACTTTTATGTTATTTTTTTCTCCTTTCGTGCCTGAAACATTTAACATAAAAAATCCTCCATCTTACTTTCCATTGATACCTAAATATATGAATTTGGTATCTGTGGTCATTCCCATCTTTTGGAGCATGATCTTCTCTAGTGATTGGAAGCTGATTGATGTGTGCAAGCAATTTCTAGGAGCAGCTTATACCTTAATCTGGTTGAAAGACTCGAATAGAACTCCAAAATGCGTATCTTGTTAAGTCAGCTTGGGTAGGCATGAAGGCCGCTGGAAGTTGTTGTTATGATGGATGGGCGACTGTTAGTATGGAGTTAGGCTAGTACTTTTGATATGTTAGTTATTTTAGAAGTTATACCATTACTTGATAGTTTTTTATTATTATTAATTTTTTGTATGGATGTTTACAATATTTTACGTAGATCATTCCATTTCTAAGACTTTATCTTTAAAATATATATATGCAAAACTTGAATAAGGTTCTCCACGCCTAATCAAAGACATCAAAACTGGATCCACAACAGTAGCGATTAACAAAATCCGTCATTTTGAATACGCAAAAATTTATTTCAATAAACTCGTTAATTTAAGACTCTATAAATTTTGCACATATTGAATTATAATACAAACTCTCCGAAAATTATAACCTTAATTATGAAATTATACGAAAGTATTGTCTGTTGAATGTCTTGCACAAACTCTGAATTTTCCTATCCAGTTCGATTAGATCTGATTTTACAAACTTCTTAATTTAATTTTGAGGTATAAACTGATGTGTTTGGAAGTGAAAGTGAATTAGAATGAATAGCTAATTCGTGGATAAGAGATGTGAATAAAAATTAGGTAGAATGGTTTATTCATGAATAAGGAGGTGTTGTTTGGATGGTGTGTTGTGAATAAGAATAGAGAAGAAACAATGTAATACTAATGAAAAGAATATAACAATTTAATTAAATTTACTTTATAATAATAATAATAATGAATAATTAAAATGATATAATAATTATGATAATATTAATAACTATAATAATAATTGGTATTATTATTATTATTATCATGGAAAATAGTTTTTATCATGATAATAATATAATGCTTATCATTATAATAATTATCATATTTATTTTTTTCATTATATTATTAATATGAATAATAAATTTATTTAAATAATTATCGTGATAATAATATAATGCTTAGAAGTATAATATAATGATAATTATTAATATAGTAATTATTAAAATAATAATTAGTATTATATTAATAAGTATAAGAAGATGATCAATATATTAAAATATAATTATATTAATAATTTGATATTAATTATCATAATATTAATGATTAAATTAATACTAATTATATTATATTATTAATTATTATTCTATTTAAAATAAGAATTATTATCACAATATTAATGATTAATATTTAAAATTAAATAATAATTATAAATAATAAATTACTATTATCTTGGATGGAATGTCCAATTATATAATAAATTATTAATACAATAATCAAAATAATAAAAATAATAGTGTATAAAAATTAAAATTAATAAAATATTTATAATAATTATTTTTTATTATTACAATAATTAATTAATTTATCATTAACATAATAAAAATAATTATTATATTGCTCATGATAATATTCGCTGGCATTTGAAACCACTTACTTCGATAAAATAATAGTAAAAATAATTATATTTTATTTATCTCTCCTCTCTCTTCACGGTTCACGTGACTACTTCTCTCCCAATTCCACCAAAAAGGTAGAACAAGAATAAGACTCTGAATTAGCAATTCACCTTATTCAATGCTTGTTTGGTTTGCGTGAATAAAGCTTGTACATGAATTAGCTTATTCATGACACTTCCAAACATTGTACTGCTTGATCAATTCAAAATCTAAAATTTCTTTGATCTGGACCCTTAGATCAGTTATTTGATATAAGGAATTATCTCAGTCGTTAGATTCCCTCCATTTTTCCTCTTATTTCTCCTCCTCTGCACCCTCTTTTTTGGGTACAGAGTGCACCGCTAAGAATTCCATCCATCTGATATTAATGGACGGTTTGATTTATGTTCGCTTGAGAAAAAAAAAAAAAAGAAACGGAAAGGAACGGATAAGAACGGAAATCGTAGGGGGAAAAAAAACCGGTTACGGAACCCTTTGGACAAGAGCCATGATTTATGTTCTCATACTCTACCCAAATCTCCTTTATTTCATCCGCTGAAATAAAGAAATGAAAGTTAGCATAATCCAATTATCTCGAAAGATTAGTATGATTTTACTCAATCCCACCAAACTAGCTGAGTGATTTCAACAAATTGGCAGCACCACACAAATCTAATATTAAACTATCACATAATCCAAATTCGTTTATCCCATTCTCGGCAAATCAGTTACTACAACAATAATGAATAATCTGAAATTCGTCTATCCCAATTAGCATGACTTTACCTATGAAGTCAACGAACTAAGATGAGGCACTGAGAGAGGATTTATCCACAAACAAGCTGGATAGAGGTGACTTTACAGAAAATTTAGGTTTGGCGTTAGTAGTTATGTTTAGAGATAAAAATTTAGAGAAGAGGTGGCAATAGAGGGGTGGGAATTCGACAGGAAAGAGTTCTTTGACCTGAGACGACGAGGCATCTGAGAAAGAGATTCTTTTGTAACGAGGAGCAGCGAGAGGAACAAAGTAGATAATTATGCAAATACGCTAGAAGGGGGTTCGTAACCGTCTCGGACCTCTGCGCTTTCTGTTCCATTTCGTCTGTCTTTATTTTTTCCCCAACTGAACAGAGAATCTGTTCCGTCCATTTATATCGGACGTATATAATAGGAAGTGGTGCACTCTGCACCCAAAAAAAAAAAGTGCAGAGGATTTAGATTCATCTATACACACACACATAGTAGAAGATGGATAAAATGCATCGGCTGCAACCAAGTCGTTTTCGAAATTCAAAATTCAAGTAGTCAATCCGGACCGTTCAAGTTATTCTTCATGTTGAAAAACTTTTGGAGACAGAGACGGAGGTAGATATTTTTTGAAGGGGATCACATAATATATATATTATTAAAGAAATATATTTATAATAATAAAAATATTATAAATAAATGTATTATGAAAATAAAAGGGGTGACATTGATACCTCTTTGCTCTATGTAGCACCGTCAGTGTTTGGAGACCAAAATTTTTATTTTTTTTTTCAAACTTTTTTCTATATATTATGATAATTTCAAATTGGAGGGTCTAAAAGACTCCAATTTATTATATTTTTTGAACGTTTTTGCTAGTCTTATGTGCAGGATGGATGTGGCCCGTCTAACATGAACGAATTCGCGTCCTAAATTTTAAATCACCGATTCAAACCGTTAGATTGGATCTTTATATTGAAAATTTCTATGAAATTGCAATACAGATAATATCCATATTCTTATACGAATACAGATAATATCCACATTCTTTTATGTATTTGTATCTGTATCCATCTCTTTCTGAATCCACAATATAAAGCGTGCAATTAGGAACAAGGAATTTTAATTGATTTATCTACCTTGTTATATTCATTGCTATTTGTATGCATGTTTACATAGTAATTTCATGCTTTTAATGGAGCACGGTAACTGACCCATGCAATCAACAGTTGGAGAACTTACGGAAGAAAAAAAAAAAAAAACCCAAAGCAAAAAGTTTAATTTTATTTTTATTCCGGCGTGATAAGGACGGTCACGCAATCAAATTTTTTTTTTCCCTAAAATTCAAATAAGCATCAATCACCGTTAATGAGACAATAACAAACTATATGAACAATGACAAATTAAAAAAAAATGCATAGTTAAGTCTCTGTTGTATTAATAAGTGAAATTTGCATGATCTCTGTTGCGTTAATTTGTATTAGCATCATATCAAAAGTTGCATGAGATAACACACATCCATGCATACATCTTACAAAAAATAAAGAAAAAATTGAGTCTGAATTTGATAATACATGAGTCCAGTGTACAAGAAGTGAAATTAAAGTTGCATAAGTAACATCTTTTCCATGCAGTATACGTGTGCTTTTAGTCACATCTTTTCAATACTAGTAAACAACTTCATATGCTGCATGGTGTATTAAGTCATGAGTCAGGTTATATGTCCATTTGCATAGAAAACATGAACTCAAAAACATGACAACAAAAAAATGTGCAGCACTTATGAACCATGCTCCTCTGGATTTAGATGCATGTAAAACTAAATGAGGAATGTGCTGACCATGTAATTGAAGCATGGCGATAGATAAGACTATAAGCTGATAGACTATGTTTGATCTAGGACTATTCATGCCGTTATTGTGTGAACTTTCAAGATAAAAGTGCAATTTTAACTCTGGACATGGTATTATCAATTGAACCACATCAGAAAAGTGTAATAACGACATTGGAAATAGAGTTTGAAAACTGAAATTAAAAAGGAAAAGAATGACTTATAATCACTGATGAGATACTCCCGGAAGCACTTTGAACATGATTACACATGTAAGACCAAGCAAAGGGCATCTTAACATTTGAAGAATGTTCCTACAAATCCAAGAGACCTTGAAACAATCATCATAATCACTGTCATGTGGGCCATATGGTTAGAAAGAAACAACCGCATTTTCAGAGGAGACAGCAGAGGCGTTAATTCGCTAATGCACTGGATTATCTTTCAACAGACGCTTTTCAAACTCCACTGCTAGCTTTTATTTATTTTTTTCTGTTTTCTTTTGTAGTTTTTCTTTTTTTCCACTTGGTAACCTCTACCTAGTTCTCTAAAAAAAAACATTTGAAGAATTAAAGAGGGACATGTGGATTTGATAGAACCTGAAACCGAATATAGAGACGCGCCAAGTCTACAGATATCAAGTTAAATAGCATAAAAGTCATCCAAACTGTATAATTAGGTTCAGAAACGTTTCAATTGGAAACAATTATCATTAGTTAAAGTTAATTTGATGCAATTAAGAAGCCTTGTCAGACCAATACCAGCCTGGAACCACCACCTCAATCAACCTCTAAATCGGGTTACGCGACATAAATTGATGACACCGTGAGGAAGAGGGAAGAGAGAGAGAAACTAGGCACGGTTGAAACCGTGGCCGGAGCACCGGAGTCAACGGCGGAACGACGAACAGTGTCGAGTCAACAGAAAACAAAGGAGGGAGGATTATTAAAATGAAGTATACCTTGGATGGACCCGGTGCATGGATTGGGGTGTGAACCAACTGACTTGACCGAATCCAAACCCCAACAACGCTCTTTGATCCTTTGCGGCCTCCTGTTGTATGGCGGATCTCTGACGACCAAACACGAAACAGCCTCTGGCCAGACCAATCAGAATTTTCCAGAACTGCTGAAATTTCAAAAAATGCATTAAAAATAGCTGTAAAATCAGAAAAATTTCCATAAAATACCAAAATATTCAGAAAAATATGGACATTACTTTCATGTAATTTGTTTCAAAGTCAAACCTAAATAATATTTAGAAAATCATGTGTTTCTGATTGCACGGCACAAAACAACTCGATACAAGTCTTCCAACAACAACTTTTTTCAAACTCAAAACCCTCCATCTACATATAAACACCTCTTTTAATGTTATACATTTATCGTGGGAGTAAAGAATGATTGCAAACCGGACATCATCCATCATTAGGGTTTTCTAATGTACATGTTGTGTCGTGTCGTGTCGTATCAAATACGATCATGTTGGAGTTTCGTGTCGTATCGTATTGATACGAATACTTTTTTAATTGTGTCATGCCGTATTGTGTAGTGCTAAACGGTGAAATGAGCCAACACGACATGTATTTTGGCATGACATGATTGGCACATCATGTCGTATCATGTTGACACATCGTGTGAGTCGTGTCATAATATTTTATTATATTTAAAGTTAAAAAACTATTAAAAAATAAAAATAAAGAAAAAATTTTACGAAACCATACTAATTAATTATTTGGTTGAGTTTAATTTTTTTATTAATAATTTTTCATAAAAAGTAATAATTAGAAAAAAAAATATTAGTCAAATGATGGTAAATGATACGATGTAATATTATAAATTGAATTTAAATTATTTATTTCGTTAAAATAATCCATATTAATAATTAAAATTGTGTTGATGTATCGTGTTAATTCATGTTTGTGTTGTGCGGCGTGTCGAATTGTATCATTTTGAATCATGTCAAACTTTCTAATGTCTTAACACGACATGATAATACAATCGTGTTATACCAATTCTACACTCGTGTTGTGTCATGCCGTGTCAACATGCACACATGTCATATCAACACGATTGTGTCGTGTCATTTTGAAAAACACTATCCATCACCTCTCTTCTGTTGCTTTCTCCATTTTTGTTTTCAGAAAATTTATGTTACTTTTTAAAAATTAATTTCGTCATCAAATTTTATATTCATGCTCACAAAATAATGTATAATTAGTGGCACAAAATATTTCAATTATATAGAGAAAACCTATGGTGCATTGCAATGCACGGAAGTTTTGGTGTATACTGATCCAAACTCTTCGATCTTCTTCGAAATGACCAATCCAAACCATCCAATATGATCTCCCTAATGAAATCTCCTTGCTGACCAAATTTTATATTTTTTAGAATTTTTTTACTATTTTTTCGAAATTTTAGAAAAATCACTAATCTAATTTTTTCTGTACCGTTAAAAAATACCAGCTTTTAAAAATCCGCAAAAATACTTTAAAATTTCGAAAAAATGTAAAATTTGGACGGCAAGGAGATTTCATTAGATAGATCATATTGGACGGTTTGGATAGAGTTTGGATCAGTATGCACCGAAGCTTCCGTGCATTGCAATGCACCATAGGTTTTCTCCAATTATATATTTATAAAAGAATTTAAATAATTTCTCCAACCTCATGATTTTTTTTCTATATTTAAAAAGTTTTTTGAATTTTTTATGGTCTTCAAAAAATGCTTTTTGTACATAAAATTTAATGCGCATACTCACAAAATTATAAGAATTTTTAATGGTACTAAATTTTTCTATTTTGGACTTTTAAACTATTTTACATTATTTTTTGTAATTCATAACTTTTAAAAATTACATTTCTCACTTTTGTAGAGATTTCAATCATTTATTTATTTCATAAAATTTTTTATGTGCATTATCGCAAAAATATAGATTCCAGTGGTACCAAATTTTTAATTTTTTGGATTTTAAAATATTTATGGTTTTTTTCTAGTAATATTATTTTTATTTATGTACTTTAAGTAGAGTGCTGCTCGTATATTATTTACATAATTTGTTGATATATACTGTTTTTTTTTTCCTCTATTGGTATTGAGCCAAGTTTTAGGCAACAGCTCTTCGATTCAAGATATCCCGGAATTGGCGGCGCAACATTGTAGGCTCAGTAAGTCTCTTTGTCATGTTTGATGCTTTTATGCAATAACCACAACCAAATTGCCAGGGGTGCACTATTATATAGATGGATATTTTGGTGAGCCGGACAAGGAGGACAGCATATATTTTTTGCATGCCTTCAACCTTCACCTATTACGCAATTTTAGCCATTTACGCTCTCAATCCGCCATATTTGTATACTCGGTATCTCCATTTAGACTCAATCAAATCGGTGAACTCAATTCGCTTACCCATGCACCCTCTCCTTGCAACAGTTGTATCACCTATTACAAAACATAACTCTGCTACTGACAAAACAGATACTGGTATGGTCTACAAAGGTTCTGGCACAGAGGATCAGGAAACTGAGCGGATTAATTAGACCGTTATTGATTATCTAGATATTTGTTAACCTTGGGTTAATTCTTCTTGTACATAGTCATTCACTCCTTTGTCTATATATAGAGCATAGCGCTCTCATCCTGTCAGTCAGAAAATAATACAATTCAATCACTCTTCTTCACAAAGACTTTCTATCTCTCTCTTTTACTTTCAATTGCTTTTCTGTTCACCTATTAGTCCAATTTCAACTTTGATTTTTTTTTTTTTTCGAAAATCTTTACAGTAGCAGTCAACAGCAATTTTAGTCTTTATATAGGATCTCCACACATTTGCAATCTGTGACTTGAGGAGTATAAAATTTAGCGACTTGGCCCACAAATCAGTGAGTAATCGAGACTACTTTGGTAAAATTAAAAAAATTGGAGTGTTTTGCTCGCTGCAATCAGAGAGTAATCGAGGTATTTTGGTAAAACGAAAAATTTGAGTGTTTTGCTATATGTGTAGGCGTGTAAAAAGCAATTCCCTACTTCGCGTTTGCAACTTAAAATGGTAGGAGTTCGGGTGCTTGAAGTGTCTCGGGTGGCAGTCCAGCCGGGCCCATATCCAGCTCCCGGTGAAACCGTACAACTATCTTTCTTGGACTCGATCTGGGTCAGCTTACCACATGTCCAACGTCTCTTTCTGTACCCTAACACTGCCGATGTCTCATTTTCTGATATTGTTGGCTTCCTCAAGTCTTCCATTACAAGGATCCTGCCATTTTTTCATCCGTTTTCCGGTAAGCTCACTTACATCCCTTCTGCTGCCAGAGCAATTATTGACTGCTCGGCATCAGCAATCTGTGAAGGCATCACCTTTATAGAGGCAGAGTCCGATCTCAACATACACCTTATCGCCACAAATGAAGTACACGACCTCAAATCCTTTGTGCAACTCGTGCCAAACATATCCGTGCCAGAGCTTCCAACCGAAGTTCTTGCAGTGCAGGTTACTAGGTTTCTCAGTGGTGGTGTGGCACTGGGTATTGCCGTGCACCATACAGTTGCTGATGGAAAAGGGCTGTGGCAGTTTATTGCAGCCTGGGCTTCCATATGTCGGACAGGAAGCATGCCATCAGGCCTCACACCAGTGCATGACCGGGCATTAATCGAGTACCCTGGAGGTGATGAGGTCGCAGTGCAGTTTACAAGGAAAATGTCTCCTGCTTTGCCTAAGGTATGTCAAACCAATTTTGAAGAAAATTAAAGGAATTAAGAGTGCGTTCCGGTATAGATCCGCTTGTTGTATAGAATGGGCTTAACTTGTTTTTCCTCATTAATTGTTCTATGATCCAATCATCTATATCTCTGTCTCTATAATTATTTTTATTTATTCTTGAACCAGACAAAAGCACCGGTTTATTCAATTCAAGAACGAATGCGCCTGACTCGAAGGACTTTTTTGCTGAACGCATCAACAATCAAATCCTGGAAGGAACATGCCATCCACGAGAATCCTTCAACATTTGTATCCATATCAGCACGACTACTGATGACTATTGCGAGTGTGCGTGGTCTCGCTGATGACAACAGTCCCTTCATTGCGGCGTTTCTCAGTGATTGCCGTCCTCGCTTGGACCCCCCAATTAGTGATGGTTACACCGGAAATTGCGTCTCATATTGCTTTGCGTGGATGACTGCGTCGGAGGTTGCTGGACCTGGTGGATTTGTACGGGCTTGTGTGGCCTTGAAAGAGGTTAGGTTGTATGCACAGTTAATTATTTTGTATTTTGGTTTGTTCAACTACAACTCATACAAATACAAAAGATCAGTATTACATCAATTTTGAAATTAATTGATGATCTTATACAAGCGAAATTATTTCTTAAATTACCTTTCTGTTTGGGAAGACCTTTACGATATAATATTAATAATCAGTTCGCAAGCAAAATTTAATACTCTCAGACTCTCAGTCCACTAATCTATAACTGGAATGTTACTCAATTTATTAATACTACCGAAATATACGTACCGCTATATCTGCAGTATTTGACGTGTATCATATATATAAGGACACTTTGCGACAATGATTTTTTCTTATAATTTTAACAAGCACTGTCAAGGTTATGGAAGAAAATAAAATTTCTTAATGCAAGCATTTAGCCATCTCTGAATATTAAGCTTTCAATTTACTGTCGTATAACGATAGTGTTACCTTTGGCCGTTCACACTTTTATTTTTGCATGATAAAAGATATATATACTTTTTGTGTCGGTGACTCCAAAATATTGTGGCCATTCTTTCATGTCAGTAGCAAATAATCTTTATTTGATGAGTGATAACCTAGATGTTGGTTTGAAGTTATAACACAAAAAATATCTAAATATTATTAAAAGTTCTTTATTCCCAACGCGCGGTCCTATCAGATAACAGATGTTATATGTTTTCATCAACATTTCTGAAACCCAAAAAAAGGAAAAATATTACAGTCATAGTTGATCCGAATCAGTAAGGAATTTAAATGAATCTCAAACATATCAGCACAACAATAGGTCGGGCATGTATCAAGCTTGTTTGGTTTTGTGACAGGCTATTAGAAAAGCAACTGAAGACCCACTGGCTGGGTGTGAAGGTTGGGCTGATGAGTTTTTGAAACTTCCCCCTGGACGAGTGGTGTACTTGGCTGGGTCACCACGGTTTAATGCCTACGAGACAGATTTTGGGTGGGGCAGACCTGACCGGGTTGAGTTGGCATCGATGAACCATGATGGGGAGGTGGTGATGGTCAGGGGAAAAGAGGAAGGGACGGTTCAAGTATCAGTGGCACTGCATGCACAGCATATGGATGCTTTTGCTCAAAGGATTCTCTCTTAATATTATATTTCTATATTTACATATATAGAGAGAATGGCAATAGTACTATTCATATGTAAACCGGTCTTATAGGATGAAATTTTATATCATAGGATTGCTTTAATAATCGTATTTAGATTATATCCGAGGGTACAGATTGAGTCATTGAGGAACGTCTGCTTTAAAATTTTCGGTTTCCTTCTGTTAGTTTGATTCTATCTCCTTTCTCTCCCGTATTCGCTCTCCACTTTCATAAAATTGAAGATTGAAATTGGAAGAAAAGGGGCTGCCGTCTCCACCTTCCTGCCTTTCTCACTCAATTCTATAGCCTCCTCTCTCGCCATTAAATTCTCACTACCATCTCCACCTTCTCGCCTAGCTCGCTCTTACTCTCTTAGTTGGGAGAAAAGGGGCTTCCATGACTGCCGTCGTCGAAACCCTAGTGGTAGCCCCTGGACGACTTGCGACTGAAGGTAAGTTCCATTAGTAGAATGCTTATTTTCTATTCTTCTTTCGGTGCTCTGTGTACGCAGTTTTTTTATAATTCTCTGGTTGACAGTACTCAACTATCAATTAATTATTGAACTCAAACTCTCCTTTCCTAACTTACTAGTTCTGAATTACAGAATAAAATGGTAAAAAGGTGCTAATAATCGAAAAGACCATCAAACTTTTAAAAGTAAAAAACCAAGTGCACTTTTTTTTAAGCTAAAAGCCCGTAGGCAAAAACCAATTGCACTTTTGGAATTGTGACTTGTCGGTTTAGATATTAGCTTTTCAATTTTCTCATTTGCATTTTCTTACATTTTGCTCCTTTTTTCTTTGGTCTTACCTTTGTCAATTTGGAGCCGACTCTGTACCTCAGGCCCATTTTCTCATCTCTCAGTCAGGATGTGCATGGCGTGCGCCACCGAATTGCTCGCTCTCCAAGATGTGCATGGCATGTCCCCTGCAATTGAGGAATTGCATAGGAAAATTGACGAGAGAGAGAAATATTTCCTACGTTAAAGATAACTTACCAACATTAAATCAAAATTGAAGAATGTAAGCAGATTAGGTTCCACAGAATTAAAGGGAAAGAGGCCTACCAGATCGTAAGGATGGAAGAACGAAAGGAATTATGCAGAAATCTAGGCAATCGAGGAGTCAGATCGCGGAGACAACCGCTAGAAGAGAAGAGGAGGCGGACGCGAATCGCTAGACGGATGCGATTTCGAAGGAGGGAAGAAGGAGATAAGGGAGCCTAATCATTCATAAGGAAACGGAACTTAAGAAGGAGACGGAAAGGAATTAAACAGAAGAAGAAGACGGAAAACTCAAAACTTAAAAAGAAATGTAGCCCTCAGCGCCTAAATTCAATCCGCATGATCTCATCGTGGCACGGATCTTGAAGGAATCCAACAGTCCAAAACTTTATCCTACAAGGTCTGTTTATATATGAATAGTAATATAGTCATTCTTTATACAAGTTTTTCTAAACATTTTATAAATTTCCTTTTTTGGCCATGGAGGCGATTAATTAATTTGGTGATTAAAGGATTGATTTGTTTTCTATGTGTTGGAGGACCTTGTCATGTAAAAAATTAGACAATAATTTGTTTAATATAATATATGACTCAGATTTATATGTTGTAATAGACATCGATTTATAAAAATATTGCAATAAACCTTTAGAAATCTAGGCAATAGTCTCATTCTCAAAGTTTTCGAGCTGAGACTAATTGTTTTGATCTCGAAGAAACCTATTGGAGTATTTCCATTACATTGTTTAAATGTTTCATCAATAAATGATGTACCAGTGTGGAAGAAAATAAATAAGATATTAATTTTGTAAAGATAGTTTAATTTTTTAAAGTGATTACAAAATATATATTAATTTGTTTTTATCCTTCTGTCAATATTGCTGTCTGGTGGACATAATTAAGTATTCTTAGTTCGCGATAAAATGTAATAACATCACTAGAAATTCAACTTTGTAAAGAGGGCAGATGTGCACTGGATCTGGATCCAGAAGGCAGCTCTGTACTAAATCAATGGGAAAAAAAAAAAAAGGATAGTCAATTTCTCGAAAAACCCATGTCAAAGGAGATCTGCATTGGATTAATCAAGACAAGGGAAAAACAAAAAAAATCAAGACAACAAAACAAAGACAGTCAATTTTTTCAAAAAGTAAATAAATAAATAAAAATCTAGTCAAATAAGAATTAAGAAATAATAGATTTCACAGACATCAGAAGGATGTCCATATCTGCAGCTTTCAAATTATAGTGGACAAAGTGTCAAGGTCACGATCGCGGTCCTGTTCTATTTGGCGGTGCTATTTGCACTGCCCAACTTCCAAATTTAACTCCATTAATTCAGGGGGCAGCAGGGCAGCATAAATGTTAACGGAGTCCACACGGCGAGACAGATCTTTGTCCCCGGTTGTAAGTCTGTACTCTGTAACTACAAGAAAAGACTAAAACGAAGTTCTTTGTTTAAGCTTTGCTAATGGAAGAATTGGATATGAAATAATTTAGTCTTTTTTATTTGAAAATTTACCTTTCTAATATTTAAATTTGGTTATTTATGTCATAAATTTTATTTATTAATTTAATTTTTTGCTTTTTTAATTATAAATATAATGCTAAAATTGATTTTCTGAATTCTGGACATACTTGCTCCTGCCCAGGTAACAATCTCTTTTTTCTCGACTCAAAAAAATAAAAAATAAAAAAATAAATCTATTTTCTGTACCAAACAATGCACCAGCGTATATAGCACATGGAGGATTTCCTAAAAAAATATAAATCTATTTTCTTCATACACTTGTAATGTTTTAGTCTTAAAAAGTTATCTCCGGACTTGAAAGTTAGAAAAAAAAAATATATTTCAGGAAGTATTACGAATGGATTGTCAACGCTAATACTTTAAAATTTTTTGAGCCGTTTCAGCATCTTAAAGGTCTCACTGTTATGAACATTTCAATTTTGTTGCTGGAGCTTCATAGTAAAATTTTATTGTCTCTAAATGCCAATATATATATATATATATATATATATAGAGTTTTGCTATGGTGAGTTGCGATCAAAACGGTTAGATCTGATTCGAAATGACCGATCCAAACCGTCCAATATGATCTCCATATTGAAATCTCCTTGTAGACCATATTTTATATTTTTTTAAAATTTTTAAGTATTTTTTTAGAATTTGAGATCTAATTAATTATGTACTGTTCAAAAACAGCAGTTTTCTCAAATTCCAAAAAAATACTTAAAAAATTCAAAAAAAATATAAAATTTGGTCTACAAGGAGATTTCAATATGGAGATCATATTGGACAGTTTGGATCGGTCATTTCGAATCAAATCTAACCGTTTTGATCGCAACTCACGGAAGGCTCCGTGAGTTGCAACTCACCATAGCAAAACTCTATATATATATATATATAGAGAAAACATATTGTGCATACTAATGTATTAGTACCGGAGCTTCAGTGCATACTGATCCGAACTCTTCGATCTGCTTCAAAATGACCGATCCAAACCGTCTAATATGATCTCCCTATTGAAATATCCTTGCGGACTAAATTTTATATATTTTTTCGAAATTTTTAAGTATTTTTTTCGGATTTTTAAAAACTGCTATTTTTTTACGGTTCAGAAAAAAGTGATATTAGTGATTTTCAAAAATTCCAAAAAATAGTAAAAAAATTCAAAAAAATATAAAATTTGGTCAATAAGGATATTTAAATAGCGAAATCATATTGGACAGTTTGAATCGATCATGTTGAAGTAGATCAAAAAATTTGAATTAGTATGCACCATATATTTTCTATATATATATATATTGTCTCGTTCGTGATTTTACAAAGGCAAAATATGGTCAGAATCCCTTAACCATAGTTAACTTGATAATTGTTTATAATATATTTTTTTTCAAATCAACTAAAAAAGTTCTAACAAATAAAAAACTTATAGACGTATTTGTTATTCTTATAGATTGATTGTACATTATAATTTATGAAATTTATAATTCATTTGATATTCTATCAATGACCATTACATGCTTAAATAGTAAATCAAATATGCGCATTATACACATATATAGTAAATCAAATATCATTTCTGATATCTCTTATTTTTATATGTATTTTGACTGTACTTAGCCCTTAATTATTGATCAAACTATTATGATTTGTCTCATAAATTGCCATATTTTCCAGGATATTGCTGCTACCGTGCTTCTTGTTTTATTTTGTAGAATTCCTTGGAAATCAAAGACGAGACGCGACTTTTGTGAAGGATGGACCGCATTCTCAGCCAGACGACTCATTCCTGGCCCACACAGACGTGCTTTGAGACCACAGGAGCCTAGAACAGATCATATCTCCAGCGTGGGCCTGATTCTCAGCCCATCCAGCAGACCCGAAGTGCCATTTCGCACTGAAATCCTTCTATTTCGGTCCGAAATGTGTTTCTGGAAAGTGCGAATTTGGAAATTTTCGAAGAAGGAAAGAGGCGAACCGCCTCTCCTTGACCTAGCCGCCTCCTGTGGTGATATATACGCGCCCCCTGCCTCCAGAGAGGGGATGGGACCTTCCATACTCATTTTCCACCTTCCTTACTTAGCGTTTTGGAGCGTTTCCATTGATTTCTTGGGAGTTCTTGGCGTTTTTGGAGGGAGCAGCAGCAGCACGTTGATTCACATCGATTCCTAGGCCAGAGATAGTGAGTACTAGCATTGGGATTCTTCGGTTTACTCTTATATGCTCTTATTTCGTTATTTTATGGCTTGTATCTTTATTATATGCATGATACTTATTGTTGTTTGTGTTATGGTTATTAGTGAGTTGTTTTTATGATGTCTTAGGATAGTTAGTAGATTAGTTTAGTATATTGTGATGACTTGATGATTATATTATGATATTTTACGATTTACTTGATTGTGAATTATTACTTGGTTGATTGAACTGGTTGTTTGCTTGAAAGTTAACTTATTAATGATACGTAGCGTTGATAGGATATAACTCGACCAAGTAATCAATAGATTAAAGTACTTGAGATAAACCAAAATTCGAAAGGGTAGGTTAGTTAACGATCTAAAGATCTAACTTTTATTGCACCGACAGGACCTTAAATATCTCTAGAAATCCATTCAAGTATTCCTAAACAAACTAGTTTTAATACGCAAGTATAGGATTAGTTGTTTTTGTGGTAAAACTCGACATCAAATCTAAACCAGAACCAAAAGGCGACGGCTGAGGTTAGGGTTAGGGTCTGGTCGCTTAGTAACCTTCGCAAAGTACTCTGTAAAATTGTCAAGTCGAAACAATAGGTTTAAGGCAAGTTTTAGTGTTGAACAGAACCCATTTCGTACCGAAATGGATCTGTTTCGTCCCGAAATGACCCTCTGTCCTGGTGAAAATCGTGATAGAGTTGTCTTAAAGCTAAACTAATTGAACACTTATCCCTAGAACATTTTATTGCATCTGTTTGAGTCTCGAAAACATAAAAAATAATCCCAAAAATATTTTACTATTTATTACTTGTTTAATTGCCTATTTTTCTATTATTATTATTACCTTTTAAATTTCTAAAAACACAAAAATTCACCCATCTAGCTTTTAAGAAAGTCTAAGTCCGGTACTCAGTTTAACCGTCCCTGTGGGTTGGACACCTTTGCTTTACTCGAACGTTTAGTAAGGTAATTTATAGATTTTAAATTTATTTGACCTAGGTTTTAAACCTTCATCAATTTCATACTTAAATATCTGTTTAGACTTTAGAACGATTGCCGAAAAATTAAAAATTAGTTTATCGTCAAAGGATCCTTACCTTACTGAGGTGCAGATTCATTTTTTTTTTTTTTTCAATATAGCTTCTATAGTGTAATTGATCAAAATGGAGACGAGGCTTCTAGTTTTGCTTTCTTTTTGGTTTTATGATACTGTTTTTGCTTTTTTTTTTTTTCACTTTTTCCTTTTTCTCATATTTCTTTTTTCCTTTCGTTTAGAATAACAAGCTTAATAATAGTTCAATTTCCAAGAATGAAATCCTCACTGTTCGGTATCATTTAGTAAAGCAAATAAACCTGAATTAATCTGAATACTGAAAAATGTTGGGATTTTTGGCAATAATAATTGTGGTCGAGGTCATACGAGTCAATACACGACCCTACATAAATTCCTTTCAAAATTATTAGTACTTTGTGGTCAATTGCAGGACATAGATCCTACTTCGGCATTTAAAAAAAAAAAAAATACAAAAGTGACAGTTGATGTAAATTAGTTGCTTTCGCATTAGTTTCAGTGAATTGAATTGAAATTGAACTAGTCACACACTCACACTAGTCTTTTCTAACTCCACTTTGCAATGCTCTCGTTTCTTCGCAAAATCGTCGTACCGTACCTCGCTTTCTTATTAGTTATTATATCTGGATCATATCTTACAGGTTACAAGTTTTCTTATATGGACCCAAATTTTGGGCTCAAGTTTTGTACTTACTCAAATTACCTTCAACCTTCTATAATTTCTCTTGAGAAAAACAAACTCCTTTTCAATGTTCGTGCTTTCCTCAGGGCACAAAAACAAGTTAAACTGTTCACATTCAGTGAAATTTAAAATTTTGATTAAAGTCCAATATTGGCTTGAAATCATTAAAATTTCCAAGCGTATCCAGTTTCTCAATTCAAGCTGTTTAATAATATTATTCTTTGTAGCACGAGGTTATGTGCTAAGTGCCAAATAAAGCAACAAATAAACACCCAGGACCAGGAGAAATAAAGAACTACAGCTTAGAATCCTTTTAGATGATTCAGACAGATATGACAATTAGCAAAAAGCCCACTATCAGAAGCAAACAAATCTATTTCATTCTGATTCTAACATAACCTAACAACTGCAATCAGGAATTTCCTTTATCCTGGTACATACTGCACCTCACACATATATAGTTTAGGAATTAATGCATTAGGCAAACTCAACATCATAAATTTCACTTAAAAACTGAACATCATAATAATTTCCATCAGAATGCATCAAGTTGTATTTGTCAGATCCCTAATTCACTTGCAAACCATACCAGACCAACAGCCCACAAAAGTCGATCCGTTAACAGCCCAATATATCACTCTCTGGGCCCACTTGGCAGCTGAAGTCGCTCTCTGATCTGAGTTCAACCGTATGATTTGATGCGACTCGTTCAACCACTGAATGTCAACCGTGTGTAACCGCCTCCACTAAAGCCTCTTAAGGCAGTTACCGATCAATCATGTGAATGACATTTTAGTTGATCCATCAAATTTAAAAATTTTAAACTTTTGAGTGGTACCGGGCTACCGGCCGGTCAATAACGACAACTATAGTTTGAACATTATACTATGAATTATCATTATCAATATATAAACTTAGGCCATCGTGACTCCCACGTGTGGTAAGCACAGTGACTCGTGCAGATTTTCTGTGGCCACTCGGTTGGAATTTTTATGGAGCATGATTTTTGTCTGGATTTTCTGTTGCAGCTTCCGTATAATATTTCAATAGTATTCTTAATTTTTATGGCATTTTTTATATAGTGTTCTGAATTTCGTAAAAAAATTATATGCCCGATGTTCATTGTATAGTTATCAATCTTGACCACACGGTTGCTCATTTCATTAGAAAACTATTTAACAACATATTTGTATAGGAATGAATTACGCAGCGCGCGAGATTAGCACTAGTTTAATTTAATCTCATACATCGTTTGTGAGTTCAATTGTGGAAATTAATTGAACTCTCTTGTCCTTCGTGAATCCTCTTACCTAAATCATATACATCATCATAAACGAAGAAAATAAAAAGAAAACACGTATAGTACACTATTGCCACGACACATGACGCCGGAAGCGAGGAACTTATATGCATGAATAAATAAATTGCCAAAACGTAGAAGAGCAGTGAGATAGTGCATGTCAACAGAAATGCATACCATGCCTCTTTTCTGGGATCAATCTCATGAGTTGCCCGCCACCACCACCAAAAGTGTAACACTCCCAAAATTGAAGCAAAACAGCGCCAAGCTATTAAAATCCGTGACTCGTGCTTGGAGTAATATATTATTATAGGAATTGAAACAATGCTCGATATAGAGATGATTGATACCCACATAGAAAAAGCAATTTTTCCAGTGCAACAGCATCGCCGTTCAGTAACAACTTCATCTTCAGTGAGATCTTCAAAATGAGAAAAAAAAATTATGAACGAATATTTACTGCTGTTAGATAATACAACTCATTATTTTAAATGCCTATATTATTTATTTTATATTGTTGATATAACAAGAAATGGTACACCCACATATATATTTTATGTGATTTTACGCGACTACATTTTTATCACTGACTATTAGTTAAGTGCATACGTACTATCTATCAAGTTGAGATAGCCGCACAATACATAACACCACAGAATAATTAGAGAGGGTAAGAGAACAATAAAAAATAAATACTATAATTGTAGAAAACCAAACAGATGGTAAAAAATTAATCATAAATCCTGCCAGCTAACTTTTGTTTTAAGAGAAGGAAAAATACATTTCAAGCTTGTTTAATTTTCTATATAATATATCAACAACAATTTGGAGCTAGCGCAGAAACCTCATTAATGCAAATATCTAGCATAAAATATTTTTTTTTGTGCCATAATCATATAGAGAAGCAATCAATACAATAAGGTGGTTAAGGTGTACGTATTCCACTCAACAATTTCAATAAGTCATTGGGAAGCAATACAAAGATAAAGTTGGTTTAATAAAATATCAAGTGGAACATTATTATGTTCTCACTGAAAAAAAAAAATATATATATTAACTTCTTTTGCAACCGAAGATTAGCAAGAAACTGGATGAATATCTGAACGAAAAAATGGATATAGATAATGTACCATTACTTGGTTTTCTCGACAAGTCTGTTTCATCATCAATTCCATTTGGTGGCATGGTGTTGGCTTCAAAATTTCTAAATCTGCAAAATTTTTACATAATACACAAGTTTAAACATATAGACGCAATTTAGAATACATTGTCAAGGCACATTCAAGTTAGATTATGCAGACAATAGAAGAGATTAGGTTTTTTTTTTTATATACGTATTTTTACGCAATTTTTATGTATTCTCGAAGTTCAGCTTTTCATTGGAAACTGAAAATAAAAAAATAAATTCAGGCTATTAATAAATTGTAAAACCTATATTTTTCAATGAAAAAGATAAGAGCAATATCCTATACTTTTTCTGTCAAAAAATAATTAGCTAATTTATAATATGGACCATCCATGAGTCAAAGCTGATCAATTTATTTCGGGACATCATTAATATTCAATTGTTGATAAAAAAAATTAAAAAGTTTGCGTTTATATCAAATACTAAAGCTTATTATGTAGCTTTTCATCATAAAACATATGTACATTTGTGATTTTTACCCTTATTACTGATTTCTTTTTCTTTGCTTGACAGGAGCTGTCGAGTAAAAAAGTATGAACAATAAAAAATATAATGACCATAGCTAAATTAAATATACCTAAAATCAAATCGAACTAACTGAATAAAAAAAATGCCGTGGCTTCAATAATGACCAAATCAGCTAAGTCGTAGTATGTTCACACAAAATTAAACATAAAGCAGGAGCAAAAGAAAATTACGAAACCTCAGTGTCTCCGCTCGTCGACGATGAATAAAGTCAACAAACATCGCAGGAGCATCACAAACTATATTAGGCAACGACATGCTTGTATAATTGTATTGTAATGCACAACTGCCAAAAAGTACTAGCACAATTGAGGTGAAAAACAGATAAACAGGCATTACTTACATTGTAAAAGAACACAGTAGATTGAATTAAACTAAAACGAAACAACTCACATATTGAGAAAATGGACTTTGAGATCAAATAATTATACATGTTGAAAGTATAAATAATAGGCTTAATTTTTTGTATGCCCCTCAACTTTATTCTATTTGTTTATTTCTCTCTATACTCTTGTGTATTTCTTATTTGCCACTAAACTCTTCTAAATGATTTTTTATTTGCCCTTCAACTTAATCATACATAATTAACTAAGGTTATCTTATAAGAAAATTGAAAATTAAGTAGAAATAAATTAGAAAGAAATAAATATACCCGTAGACCATTTTTAGTTTCCCTTGTTTGTCCCTCGCTCCAGAAATTTTCTCGTTAAATTCTTGAGCGCTGATATAAATATATAATACACCTAATATTTTGTTATATATCTGGTCTTTATTTTCTTTGAAAATTGCATTGAAGTAGAGATCATATATACATAATCCATTTTTTATATACAGGCTTGATCATGAATTGAAATTGGTAAATGAAGAACCAGTATTGAAATCAGAATTCTCATTCTATTTCCAGAAATGCCACTATTTTTTTTCTCACCAGGTTATCAATACTCATTTTGAATTTGTACGTTAAGTCTTGTATGTGCAAATGATACATCAATGTACGGACCATAAAGGGTAATGTACTGACATGACATCAAAATCTCACTACTGGTATAACATAAAAGGTAATGTATTGATCAACATGGGAGTTGGTAACATATTAATTGCAAGCCGTTAACCTTTTCTTTTACCATCTAAATTTAGGACTCCGATTGTTTTCGTTCACCTTTGCCAATTTAAAAAATAATTTTTGGGCAGATTTGTGCTATTGCAAGAAGCGAGAAATCAGACATAGGTTTAATTGTTAGACATGTCAGACATAGGAAGGCGAAATAATGAGATATCAGAGAAGAAAGGAGGAAGATTAAGGGTGGATGTTTTAGCCGAAAAAATAATCTTGAGCAAGGAAGGGAAAAACGAGGTACATGGAAAATAAGTCTAGGGGCATTTCCGTCCTTTTTAATTTATTTTTGTTTGATTTTCAATTTTCTTATAAGATAACCCTAGTTGATGATGTATGGTTAAATTGATCGACAAATAAGAAATCATTTAGAAGAGCTTAGTGATAAATAAAAAATACACAAGAGTAAAATAAATAAATATGAAAGAGTTTGGGGCATAAAAAATTAAGCCTAAATAATATATATGTGTACCTTAATGAAATTGTCGGTTAGCGTTTTGCCACCCGTCCCTAAAAAAAAATATATGTGTACCTTGAGGAAACATGCATTAACTGAACCAATGAAATGATGATTACTCAATTTACTGACCGCTGGAAGTTTGAGATCCCATGTTTTACAGTCGGTCTTATTTTAATTGGCTCTTTGATTTACATGTATAATAGTAGTAAACAGAGGTGCCCGAAAGGTGCTTTCAGCTGGAATTTATTATCTAAATTTAGTAAGTTCTTTTTCTTTTTGTTGCTGAATGGTTTTCTATTGAGATAACAAAATATTGCATTATCGCAAAAATTGTCAAAGTGATAGTATTTTATTCAAAATAATCATAACATATTTTCGCTGTCCTATATTTGACCCTATCGGCCTATCATATGCAAATTTTACAAAATGTCTATTTTGAATTTAAATAAGATAATTAATGTCCTAAAACTTAGGATAAATTATATTTATTCTAAGTGGTCTATAATTAATAAATTTTATATCATCTAATTTCTCTTTAATTTGTTTAAAACATTTCAATGCCAGTTTTCGTGGAAATATTCCTTTCGGAAGGTTCAGCTCCAGGCTTTAGTGAATGATTTGGAAAACGGCGAAAATATGAATCAGGCACTCAGGCCCAACAATAAAATTGACCAAGCCTAGTAAAGTTTCTGTCGAAACAAAAGAAAACATAATTAGTATAGACCATCCATGAGTTTCCCATCCAGCGCCATCCAAACTCAGATTTTTGCTGACATCAGCAAAATTTTTTTGACCAATTTTTGAAAATTTTTTGGTGCTGACGTCATCAAATATGCTGATTTAGGGGTTCAGTTAAATATTTTAATGGTTGAATTAAAGTGTGTAAGTGTTCAGTTAGATGCAACAATAATTTATTTCACTTTGTATGTTGAATATGATCATTTATTTCTTACTCAGGAAATTTGTATATATGTTCAGTTTATTGTTGTAAATGTTTATATTGTTATTGTAAATGTTCGCTATGTTTGTTGTATCTGTTCATTTTATTTTTTTATTTAACTAGTTTAATTGAACACAAAAACTACGAAATCAAATTTCTGCCGCAACTAACTGAACACATAGATACTTTAAGTTCATCCCTTAACATATTTAACTGAACACAAAACAGTAAAATTTCAAATTATTGGTGCATCTAATTGAACACTTATACACTTTAATTCAACCATTAAAACATTTAATTGAACCCTTAAATCAGCATATTTGATGACGTCAACATCAAAAATTTTTCGAAATTTGGTCAAAAAATTTTGCACGTCAGCATGTGGAAAAAAGGCTATTTTGACCTATCAAGGCCTGTTGGATGGCGCTGGATGAAAAAACCTTGGATGGTGTATATCACCCCTAAAAAGAAAAGAAAAAAAAACACAGGCTATAATTCTTTTGGCTCTAGCCCGAAATAATATAGGCACACACAAAAGAGGGATAAAATACATCGGTTGTACCGAATCGTTTTCGAAATTCAAAATTCAAACAATCAATCTGGACAGTTCAAATTATTCTTCATATTGAAAAGTCTCTGAAGACAAAATTTTATATTTTTTCAAACTTTTTTCATCTATATTATGATATTTTCAATTGGAGGGCCTAAATACTCCAATTATGATATTTTTCAAACTTTTTTGCTAATCTTATGTGTAGGATGGATATGGCCTGTCACACCCGGAACCAAGCCGTAATTCGAAAAAGGACAACCCGCCACGTGCACACACTCTGTTGTATATACGAAAGGCTATAAAACAGTGTCTCATAAGCAATTAAATCATAAAATAAGGTCACAAATGAATAATACCACGTGCCAGTTGTAATATGGAAGCGTGGCATCTATCAGTAACGGCTTGTGGTCTCTAAAATCATATCTTTGTCATCAGCCAAGCCCAAATATGTCTTTACAAATTAATTTGTGGGATGAGTACGTGAACACTCAGTGTGGTAATAGAGTAAACTATTTTGGGATTAAACTATTCAAAAGATTAGAACTTAAATCTATAAATTCATGTCAATCATGTCTGGAGTACTTTTAATTGTATTATTCAACAAAAGAGATATGAGTGTGATTCAATGTGTTTTCTTGAGAAAATATCATATAATATAATACGAGTGCACCAGATCTACCATAATATATTGTGTTACTGACCGTACCTGTGCTTATTCGATCCTACCCATAAGGTATATACCTAGTATATAAACATCCGACCCTGGTTGCTTTGCAACCGCTCCTGCCCTCCACCGTGCACGAAGTGGGGGCTTATATACACCAGTACTGGGTTACTACCACGGAGTTCCGTGGGGTAGTCCGCTTCCACACACCTAATGGTTCCAGCCAGTCCAAAGAAAAGGAATAATATATATACCAAATGACCGCTAAACCGTCTAATAGCCGGTTAGCAGAGTAGGTCAGTATGCGTTGCCCGTGATCGCTATCATAAGGACCACCGGCATTAAGCTTGGGTGCAATCTCCCGATAATGGAAACCCCGGGTAAAACAACTTAGCAACTCGGTCTCATTCTGTTTCACTTTTATTTATTTTCTGCTTAATTGTTCCATTTCACTTTTATAATTCATAATCATATTAAATAGTTCCTGTCAAAATAATAACAAAATCTCAAAAGGCATCCACACCTGGAATTGACGAAACTTTCAGAAGTAAAACTCCCAAGACGTCGATAGAGTTCTTGCCTCCAATCATCGTCTTGTTCTCAGGATAGTTCCGAGTGGCTGTAGCTGATGACCTGACGATTGGATTAAGACATCAAGCTCTGATCTAGCATCTATCTACCTTTGTCTGGTTTTGGTTATGGATTACCATTGGGGTTGAACCAGACCTACTGGCTTTTTGAGCAAGATGCTAAGAAGGTCTTAATTAGTTTTTAACCTTAATCCTTCTTGTAAGATTTTAACATAATTCTATTTTTAATTGATATTTTATAATTTATATATATGAGTTGATTTACTTTATACTTGTAAACAAATACTAGTTCATATACATTTAGTAACTTTATTTGTTATTAAATTATTGATTTAACTCTTAGAACTTTTGTAAAATTATAACTACGGTACATATTAGTTTTTGTCTATATATTATGAAACATTCTTCATAGTTTTACTTTAAATTTGGTATGAAGATACCGTTGTTGTTATTTATCTTAAAACTTTAACTATATTGTTTTATTATGGAAACTTCCAAGTTAAATTAAAGCAATATATTGTCTTAAATGTCAATTTAGTTTTGAAACACTTATTTGGGTTCATACGTTGCACAAGGTGATTGTGAGGAGTATCTATTTAGATTTCAATTTGAACAAGCATCTATTAATCTTCAAGATCCTGTTTTAGTTAATAATATTTCTCATTTAACTTTCGCATGGTGCACTTATAACTAATCATCTAATTTTTTAATCCAGAAAATTATTGTGCTAATCCATTTCGGTATTTACTGGTCTTAGCCATATCAATAAGTAAATCCAAGTCATACACCACATGATTAAATATAGCGTACAAATCGAAATCCTATACTCAATGTAAATCCAACTTTATACAAATAAATTTCATTATGCAAAAATCTAGTTTATTTGATTAATTAGTCCATCATCTATGTATACTTAGTTTAGCTTTAATTTGTCTCAATCCACGGTTAAGGAATAATGGGCTTCATAACTTAAATCCAACGAAATCGATAATCAACAAGGAAGGCTGGAAAGGTTTGAGTTAACACTTAACAAGTTAGGTTCAGTTACTAAGCTAGGTCTCAATTCAACAAAGATAGATATTAATCTGACAACATTTCAAGATGGGAAATTTAGCAAAAAGAAGCCTTCTCAAATTAACTGGTACGGTTACAGGAGGGCAAATACTCACAACCCAACAACAACTCATCATCAATTTCCAATGGAAATTAGAATTGAAGAGAAAATTGGGAAGCGATATACCATGAACGGTCAAGAAGAGAAAAGGACCGGTATTTATAAAATCCCATGTCATCATGATAGCTAGTGTCCTGCCTTGAACCACCAATCACTTTGCCACTACCCAAAACGACTCTCATATGGAAGGAGATTAAGGCTGTTGTGACCAGTATCAAAGAGGGAAGAGAGAGATAAGGAAGGTCCTTTTATAGGCGATATGAGTGATAAGAACAATCAACGTGGCAGATGAGGTGGCCCATTTAACCGAGTGGGACCCACTGGTCAGGTCGGCAAAAGAGAGAGAGAGCAGCTTCGAGGGCTTGCTCAAAATAGTTAAGAGTCATCCGTACGATCTCGATCAAACGTGGTCGAGACTAATTTCTTATAGCTACGCTCAAACCAATCGGAAAGCGAGGAGATAGATAAGATCGAAGAAGAAGATGAGAACGGAGGAGGTGGTAGGTTGGTTCCGAAATGATGAGAGGAATTAGAGAAAAATGAAGAGAGGGTTTGGGATCTGAACTTTATTCAATGGATAACATAATTTTCGAATTTAATTCTAGAATCAGACGGTTCAAATTGAGCAGAATTTGTGTTTAATTAATTCCCAGGTTATATATAGATAACTAACATAACTTGATTTAGGTTGTAATGGTCATTGTTTTATACAGTTAGTTACCATGTTACTAGGTTAGTTTATATGATGAATTCCATTTATATTCGTTAATTAAAATTCTGATTTATACATATCTTCTAACTATTGATTCAGGATTTTGGGTAAGTTATATATATATATGACTCGATTATTAATCAAAGGATCTAGAATTTGATTGAATAAATGTTTGTTTGTTTATTTGTTTTTTTTTTTTTAATGTTGATCGAGAATAAATTTCTAATTAATGAATCAAATATTTATATAGTCTATAATAATATTTATATTTATTTAATGTATAGTTGATTTTACGAAAATTTAGTTCTTTATCTCCAAATTCTATTTTGTTAATTTTAAGTTTGGATTTTACTTGATGCGCTTCTACATATTTTCATTAATTGGACATAATTCTTTGCTTTAAAATTACTGGGTATCACATGGCCCGTCTAACATGATCGTATTCGCATATCAAATTTCAAACCACCAATCCAAACCGTTAGATTGGATTTATATTGAAAACTTGTATGAAATTACGAATACATATAATATCCATATTCTTATATGAATACAGATAATATCCATATTCTTTTATGTATTTGTATCTGTACCCATCTCTTTTTTAATCCACAATATAAAACGTGTAATTAGGAACAAGGAATTTTGATTGATTTATCGACCTTGTTTTATTCATTGCCATTTGTATGCATGTTTACATAGTAATACATGCTTTTAATGGAGCTTATTTTGACGGTAACAATGACCCATGCAATCAACAGTTAAGAACCTACGGAAGGAAAAAAACCCAAAGCAAAAAGTTTTTATTGTATTTTTATTCCGGCGTGATAAGGACAATCATCGTTATTGCAATCACCGCAATCAATATTTTTTCCCCCTAAAATTTAGATAAGCATCAATCACCGCAAGTGAGACAAATAACACAACTATATGAACAATGACAAATTCAAAAAAAAAAAAATTTATCTTACTAATTATTTTATTTGTCCATATAGTATTTTAATATGTCCATGTAATTTATATATATATATATATATATATATATATATATATATATATATATTTGTCCTATTATTTATTTTATTTCTTCACATTGTGTTATTATTTGTCCATTTATTTTGAATTTATATCGTATTACATGTCCATATAATATTTTTATTTCTCTACTTATGTTGTATATTTGTCTTACTAGCAAACATGCCAACCCAATATGTGGACAAAATTTTAACAAACAAAAAAAAAAAAATCATCAAAATAGAATTCATGAAAATAATTTTATAAAAGATTGTGAAAACCATATATTCCTCTTATTTCTCTTAGATCTTTCTTGCCTTTTAATTATTTTGAGCCATTAAAATTGTACTTCTCACATTTGCTAAATACTTTTATGAATTTGAAAATCTCACTAGTTCTGGAGTTCTATTCGTGTCTATCAACCAGCATAAGATATAAGATGCTTCTAGAAATTGGTTGCTCGCATCAATCAGCTTCCAGTCACTGGAGAAGATGCTCTCGAAGATGGGAATGGCCATAGATACCAAATTCATATATTAGAGATAAGTGGAAAGTAAGATACCAAATTCATATATTAGGGATCAGTGAAAAGTAAGATGGAGGGTCTTTTATATTAAATGTTTCATGCACGAAAGGAATGATCTCCACCAAAAGAAACCGGAATTTGAATATGAAAAATAACATAAAAGTGAAGATGAGAAAAAAATTTCGACACAACTGCGAAATTACTAGTTAATTATAAAATGCGTATACAATTCGATCTACAAGTCTATATGTACCACCCAATGACCTTCCTTCCAGTACATTACTACTTCTATCAAAACAACTCCTACTATCAGCACGACTCTATAAACCATTTTGATGAAATCAAAGTCAATTTTCCAGTGATTATTCAATACTCCTAAGGCCAAAAACTCGATGCCGAGCTGAATAACATGTTGACTGCATTTAACCAACATTATATTTTATTCTCATTAGGATAATCTTGGAAGAGTGCAAACCTACAAAATTAGAAAATAATATTAGTAAGAGATACTTACTATATATACATTAAATAAATTAAAAGATATATAAATGAGGAGACATCGATCAATAGAAAAAAAAAAACTTTATATTATTTTCATCCTGTTAAGATATTGGTGATAGCTGCTAAATGATTATTTTTACCCTATTAAAGAATACATGACTAACATTATTTAACCATTGATTTCCTTCAATGTCACAATTTTAGAAACAGCTAAGCAAGAAATATTTTTTAATGTTCTATTATGTGTTTCTCTAATCAAATGAATCTAAATTATGGAATTATCTCGAGGATTTGAATAGATGCATGGCATGATGGCAATGGTTAAAGATCATAATATATGATGAAAATGAGGAAGAAAGAAGGAAGGAATACATGACTTAGCATGACATTTGACCATGCATAAAAAATACATGCTAGGCTCAAAACATATGAATTATTTTGGTATATATTATTCTTAAAGAAATATTTCTTATTGGAGGTTAACAAACTTCTGTATTAAATTTAAATAGCGGGTAAGATTTTTTTTTCTTTCTTCCAAACCCGCATGCCATCATTATATCTGTAATTACTATGTATAATCATTTTGAATAAGTAAGACTAGAAATATATTCTAGACTATATAAAAAGCTTAAATATATATTATTGTGATCAAATGACTTAAAATGAATACAAAAAAGCAAGAAATGCTCAAATGAAACTCATAAGATTCATTATTTTCAAATTATATCTGTAATTACTTTGTATAATTTAATTATTTTAAATAAGTAAGATAAGAAACATATTCTAGACTATATAAAAAGCTTAAATATAAATTATTGTGATCAAATGACATAAAATGAATGTAAAATCGTTTGAAATACTCAAATGATGCTCATAATATTCACACTTTGCAAATTATATCTTTAGTTACAATTTAGAACTCAATCATTCTAAAGTAGTAAGATACGAAATATATTTTAGACAATATAAAGAGACTAAATATGGACTATTCTGATCAAATTACTTTAAATTAATTTAGGATCACTTTAAATTTTCATACGGTACACTGAATAAGCTTTATTTGAAATTTATATATGTATATACAATGTGCAACACTTTGAATATACAAGATCTGAATTTTATTTTAGACAATATAAAAAACTTAAAAATATATTATTATGATCAAATTACTTAGAATGAAAACAAAATCGCTTGAAATGATCAAATGATACTCATAATTTGCGTTGTTTGCACTTTTTATGCGTAATTACTATGTCTAAACCAATCATTTATAAAAAGTAAGATTAGAAACATATTTTAGAATATATATAAAGAGCTTAAATATACATTATTATGATAAAATGAATTAAAATGAATGCAAAATCGCTTGAAATGTTCAAACAACACTCTAAATTTGCAATATTTGCAAATTATACAAGTAATGACTATGTATATCCGATCATTTTGATTAAGTGACTTAAAATGAATGCAAAATAGCTTGAAACGCTCAAATGATGCTTAGAATCAGTGGCGAAGATAGGGAGGGACTGGAGAAGGCCAGGTCTCTCCTATTAAATAGATTTATTTTTCATTATACCTTAATTTTATAAGGTAATTCATATAATAAAGTCAGCGGGCCTCCCTGGCCCAAAATACTTTTCAGGTGAACCATCAAAACTTTCCTATGTGCTATTCACTTTCTTCTCCGTGGAGTATAAAACCCAATTAGTCAAAGTAATTAAATTTTTAGGGTTTAAACGTTAGTCAATAACCACATGATTATGGCTTGATTAATTGGATTTTTAGCATATTATTGAACTTGAATTGCAAGTTCTGACATTGACATAACGAAATGTTGAAATGCACAAAAATGCAAAATGCAAATTAATATGCAATTGGGCTTTAACCAAATTGTTGTTACCAAGTGAACTAAAAATTGCATATGATCTGATGTTTCTGACTCAACTTTTTTAAAAAGATGTGAGAAACTTATGTCATTAAGAGTAATGTCAGATTCCGGCCCCACCATTATTCAATCCTGGCTTCGCCACTGCTTAGAATATTCATTATTTGCATATTATATGTGTAACTCCTTTGTATAATTCAATCAATATTTGAATATGTAAGATCAGAAACATTATCGAGACTATTATGGTCAAATTACTTAAAATGAAAGAAAAATTATTTGAAATGCTTAAATGATGCTCATATTATTAATTATTTACAAATTATATCGGTAATAATTATGAATAATCAAATTATTTTGAATAAGTAAGATTAGAAACATATTCAAGATTATATAAAAGTTTTAAATATAGATCATTGTGATCAAATGACTTAAAATGAATGCAAAACGCTTGAAATGTTCAAACTATACTCTGAATTTGCAATATTTTGCATATTATATGAGTAATGACTATGTATAATCTAATAATTTTAAATAAGAAAGATCAGAAACATACTCTAGACTGTATAAACTTTTTAAATATAGATTATTGTGATCAAACGACTGAAAATGAATGCAAAATAGCTTGAAATTCTCAAATGATACTCACAGGTCACGGTATTCACTATTTGCACATTATATCTGTAATTGCTATGTATAACCCAATCATTTTTAATAAGATAGAAATATATTTTAGACAATATAAAAAGATTAAATATGGATTATTATGATCGAATGATTTAAAATGAATGCAAATCGTCTAAAATGCTCATAATATTCATTATTTGCACATTATATCCGTAATTACTATGTATAATCCAATCATTTTGAATGAGTAAGATCGGAAACACATTCTAGACTATAAAAAAAACTTAAATATAGATTATTGCGATCAAATGACTTAAAATGAATGCAAAATCGCGAGAAATGCTCAAATGATGCTCATAATATTCATTATTTGTAAATTATATCTGTAATTATTATGTATAATGTAATAATTTTGAATAAGTAAGATTAGAATCATATTTTAGACAATATAAAGAGATTAAATATGGATTATTGTGATCAAATAACTTTCAATTAATTCAAAATCACTTTAAATTCCCAAACTATACACTGAATAAGATTTATTTGAAATTTATATTCGTATTTTTAATTTATGATGCAACACTTTGACTATGTAAGTTCTGAATTATATGCTAGATTTATCAAAAAAACTTAAGTATGGAATATTATGATCAAGCGACGTATTATGAATGCAAAATCGCTTGAAATGATCAAATGATACTGAGATTTTAAATTGTTTGCTCATTGTATGTGTAATTAATTTGGTTAATCCAATCATTTTGAATAAGTAAGATCAGAAACATATTCCAGACTATATGAAGAGCTTAATTATAGAGTGTAGTGATCAAATGACTTAAAATTAATGTAAAATCGCAAGAAATTCTCAAATAATGCTTGTAAGATTCATTATTTGCAAATTATATCTATAATTACGATGTATAAACCAATTATTTGTAAAAATAGCGTAATTATTTGCACATTATATGCATAATTACAATATATAATTCATTCATTTTTATGCGTAAGATTCATTATTTGCACATTATATGCTTGTAAGATTCATTATTTGCACATTATATGCGTAATTACAATATATAATTCATTCATTTTTAATAAGTAAGATTAGAAACATATTCTAGACTGTATAAGGAGCTTAAATATAGATTATTGTGATAAAATGACTTACAATGAATGCAAAATCGCTTGAATGCTCAAACGATGCTCATAATATTCATTATATGCAAATTATATTTGTAATTACTATAAAAACTAATCATTTTGAAGAAGTAAGATTAGAAACATATTCTAAAATATATAATGAGATTAAATGATTGTGAATCAATCAAGAGTCGCTTAAATGTTGAACTGTTGCCCCAAACAATCTACATTTGCAAATTATATGTATATTTCCTTTCTTATTTTGCAATATTTTTAAAAAGTATCTGTCATACCCGGCATCGACGGGTCACGGGATGTGAGGTGAAACAAGTATATTCTACATCCATCTGTTGGTCGGTCAACCTACGTTGTAACAAAAAATACCAACAGAGTCAGGTACAAATCTCAGTTACCGGTTATTTAACGACGCAGTTTCTCTATGATTAATGATATAATAACATTCAATAAGATCATATTAATTCACAATACAAATAATATATTTAATGGAGATAAACGGGTCTAGACAGTTAGTCAGTCAAAGTGGTCCCTCCCTGAATTCATGAGGATCAGGATCAGACCCTCCCAGAATTCAGGAGGATCAGAACTCCAAATTTAGATTCAATTCTCATTCCATGAACAAAGACCCGATATCCCGTAAAATAAACCAATCAAAATTCCAGCAAACAGATTCAATTACACATAAGAAAATGATAAATCAATCAATTATTCAATACGAAATCAAATATAAAGAAGTCCAGTTATCTGACTGAGATGTTTATAAATGAATCAAATCAACTATCCAGTATGACTGCGACGTAGACTCGGATTTCAATAGATCGACTAATCAAACTTTCCAATAGGCAAATTAATCAATTTGCTCACTATCTCAAAATATTTTTCTAAACATATTTTGGGTTTTTTCTTTGAGTTCGGTTGCGAAAATGAGTAAAGAAACTTAGAATGAAACATATATCAAACAATATAAATGAGACACTTAAGAAGGCGTTGAGGACATTGCAAAATATATTTTTTTTCTTGAAAGTTAGCTTGAAGATGATAACAATTTTGTTATAAGAAATTTGAAAATAAATGATCTTTCCGTGAATCGAATCAAGAATCACTTGGTTGACAGAATAGAGCAAAATCACTAGAGCAAACAATCAGCTTAGTACGTTGCAAAATATTAGTGGGCATTATTTTCAACTCGGGAAGGAAGGTGGTCAAAGCGGTTAAAATTTTTCTTTGCTTTTCTTTTTTATTCAAATTCATAGAATATTACACGGGTTAAAATACAAACATGCATGTGGAAAATCCGTTTTCAAACCGTTCTTTCAAATTCAATTAAAAGCGGTATGAGTAAATATTAATTTTTTTGGGCAAATGTTGGTCAAAGTTTTAAATACAAGTCAATCACGGTCAAACATGCATCAAAATTCATATTAACTTTTACAAATAAACTTTAGGATGTTACAGTAAGATCCATATTACTTTTTAAGTCCATACAAAGTGCTTAAATATAAATTATTGTATTTAAATAACGTTGAATGAATAAAAAAATCGCTCAAATGTTCAATTGATATTCCAAATATATTTCATTTGCACATTATACACATTTCTTTATATTTAATTAATATCGTTTATTTCTTCTTTTTCCAATGACATCAGTCCAAAACTTTTCACGGCCCCAAATTTGTTTCAAAAGCCTCAACCCAACTTGAGCAAATAAAACAAAGCCCTACTTTCTAATTGGCAATTTGGCAAAATTTCTTACTACTTCCCATCCTGACTCGAGCGGTAGAATCTTCAACCAAAAAGAAAAAGAAAAAATTTCTAACCTGACACGCGCTCAATTCCACTAAAGACAGGTCAGGTTCCTCTTCAAACGATTAGTACTTATCACGAAAAGAGGAAAAAAAAAAACCACAAATGACTTAGAAAGGGAGAAACATGGCTTTAGGGTTGTGTTTGAAATGGAAATTGATTCATACCATCCAGCGATTCGTCATCCAAGCCATCCAGCGAAATCGCTTCCTTCATTTTTTCGCACCAACCAGCGATCTGATCAGATCCAGCGCACCTACCCTTACCCACGCTTCCTTCCCTCCGATCCGAGCACACTTTCCCTCACTCAGCACCTCTTCTCCTCTGAAGCACCTTCCTCTCACCACAGTGCTCCTCTTACCGAGCGCACCTTCCCCTCTTTCCCTCTCCCTTCTCCGCGCTACATCCTTTCCATCTCTTCTGTCTTCTCCTATTTCTCGCGCTCACAGGTGATTTTTTTTCTCTATTTCTCACTGATTCTTCTAGATATTTATTTTAAATTTTATGTGTTCAATTTGTTTGTTCTATTAAGTTGATTTTCGAATCTTTTAATTTTTATATATGTTTATTTTGTTTGTTGTATCTGTTCAATTTGTTGTATTATGTATTCACTTTGTTTGTTTTGATTTGTTCTTTTGATTTCTTATGTAGTTATTTTTATATTTGTTCACTTTATTTTTTGTATCTGTTATCTATGTTGTTATATGTGTTTAATTTATTTTCTGTATTTGTTCACTTTATTTGTCATATCTGTTCAGTTTATGTTCACTGTTTATTTTTTTATACAAGTCGGCATGTTTGTTACATTAGTTCTATTTAGTTGTTATAACTGTTCAATTTATTTGTCATTTATGTTCAGTTTATTTGCCCACTTTTACTTTTTGTATTAGTCCACATTATTTGTTATATTTGTTCAGTTTATTTGCTAATTATATTCAATTAGTTGATATATCTGTTCAATTTATTATTATGTATGTTCATTATTTTTCTTGTATATATACACTCTGATTATATGTTCATATTATCTTTGTATCTGTTCAATTTATTATTGTAATGTTCATTTTATAAGGGAAGATAAACTGTGAGGGAGAGAAAAGAGAAATAGATCGCCAGAGAGGAGGGGAGGATGGAAGGTAGCGCGATGGAGGAAGGGTCGCTAGCGAAAAAAGAAGGGGTGTAAGGGTGTTAGAGGGGAAGGACACGTGAAGTCAGAAGGGCGCGTGAGGGACGCCTCACCCAGACGCGCGGAAAAAAAAAGCTAAAGACGGAGGGGAGGGAAGAGTTGGATGACGCGGATGGTTTTTGGTTGGATGACGGTTATCATCCCCGTTTGAAATGGCGTATACCACCACTAGTGGCAAACAGCCCATGTACTAGTGCCCGGCCCAAATCCAAGCTTGTCCCCATTCCCAATATTTGTTGAACAAGATGTAACCGCTTTCCTTTCCTTGTCCTCTGTTTTCTCTCTTACAGAGCTGCAATTTTCTTCTTCGTCAGAAAAAAAAAGAACTGCAATTAATATTTCCTTTGTCAAAAAATGGATGAGTCAAAATCTTTTTGTATAATATAAATATCCACAAGAATCTTTAGCTAGATTTCCAATTCGCAATCAGTATTCAAGTTACGTTACCTTCCCTATTAGAAGGACAGATTATTAGAGATGCAATTGATTTTGCTTCATTTTTTTCCTAAACTACATTTGGGACTATACTTACCAATCATTCGCATTAATTAAAAGAACTATCTATAATGTACTGGCAATGATAAAAATTTTCATTTCCATGATTTCCTAGCAGACGACACTATTTTAAGAGTCACGTTTTGTGAATGGTTATAATTGTTAATAACAAAGTTTGATTGTAATACGATTATGATACATAAATCAAGTGCTAAATAGAAGTCCATTAGTCAACTTTTATATATTCAGATGTAAAGGGTAAAAGGGACCACTTGTACACTAACACGTTAACAAGTTTTGGTTCGCCACATTTACCTAACTTCCCACTAGGACCTCTTCTTGGTACATGGAATGTTGCAATGCATCCAAAAAGATTCCAAAAGTTCTGGCATCTTGCTACAGCAGATATCCTCCAAAGCCCAAATATAGATTACTTTCGAGACTTGTCTTCCACATTCTACTAATTTTTATTCGATATATCTTTTATAATGCAACCGAACTAAAATAAACAATTCCATAAGTGTTCTATGGTATATGCTATAGCAACAAAAAAGTTTTTTTTTTTTTTTTTTTTAAAAAAAAACAAGTGTTATGACGAGCTTTAATCTTCTTGATTTCCCAAGATGCTTGTTAATTAGCTGCATGTATTAGTACTTAGTAGATAAGATTACATCCAGGAATATACTAACTCAGATCTAATTTCAAATCTCCGCATAAATTTTGCTTCCAGAAATGCTTTCTGGTTGCATGCATGTAATTGACGTGGCAAAGAATTCACTAAACATATTTGTATATTTTATTTACAAAAATTATTAATTTACAATGAATATTTACTTATTTACCGAACTATGTTGTATTTCACATTACCTATGCTCAATTAGCTCATTTACTCCTTCCAAATGTTGCGACTTACACAAGTTTTCACGTTATTAATTAACAAGAACAAAAAATATTGCATAGAGATAAGAAACTAAGAATCTCCATCCTCCTATTAGAAAAGCATTGCCTCCTATCATGTGCTGGACATGCAAAAGTAACTTTCATTACATTTTGTTTCTAACTTATTATTATTATTATTATTATTATTTTTAATATTGTGCTTATGTCATCAGGGGGCCTAGCTCCATTAAATATATTATGTATTAAGTCTATATTGTGTTCTGCCTCATACGCAACTATTTGTAAGTGGAATTGAGCATGTCATTCCCTCTTTAGAGCATTAATTGGTGATTGTGGTTGTTGCTAATCCAACACACTTAGCAACAAAAATGAATCTTCCCTTGTTTAACCTTCTCGCGGTTGCATATAAAATCTCTTTATAGGTACTCTATAGATCATATTCCAATGTTTTTGTTTGCTTTTGCATGCATGAATATCACCCGGTTTCTCAGTGGCACAAGCTCGTATAACATATATATCCTGTACAAATCGAGTACCATAATGTTCCTTGCTAGCGCTGGAATATATATAATTCCACCTTATATAATGTATGTATAGTACTCATTGACAAGTCTCTTGTTATTTTAATTCTGATTTTGTAATTCTCATCGATCATAGAATTATCTGCATTTAAATCATTTTTTTTTAAATCCATTGGTACGTATTATAGATTATTCTTGTATTTTCTTACATCCTAGAAAGCAGAGATATTATACGATCCAGCAATTAAAAACCATTTCCTATCAAAAGATGATTTTTTTTTAATTTTAAATAGATCTACTTATATGCAGGTGCAATCACAGAGAACATTAAAGTTTCAAAAAAATAATTATATTTTACTTCATGAAATTCTGAGTATACTATATGGCTCTCAAAACTCTAGAGGCGATAATTATCCATACACACACTGACACGCATATAAAACTTGATACATGTCAGATATGTACACTAACCAGATATGCACTCTAACCATATAAACTTCATTGTTATTAACTTTTTATTAAATATATTCAAATCAAACATTCTTTCTCTCCTATGTACGGACATATAATTGGATTACTTGAATTTTAATTTTAGTTGATATAAAATTGGAAATTGATTAGTGCCATCGGCACCAATCGCCATCGCGCGTCACGCAGCGCTCTCAGCGATGGTCTCTCACCCAGCGCAATTTTATTTCATACCTAAATGTTCAATTAGATAAGTACAAATGTTCCGTTATTTTGAGTATAAATGTTCAGTTAGTTGCAATAAAAAATATAAATGTTATAAGCAAAAATATTCATTTTATTAAGTATAAATGTTTAGTTTAGCAAGTACAAATGTTTAGTTGGGTAAGTACAAATGTTCAGTTAGTTGCAAAAAAAAATACTAATGCTATATGCAAAAATGTTTATTGGATAAGTATAAATGTTCAGTTTAGTAAGAACAAATGTTCAGTGTAGTAGATACAAATATTCAGGTTATTAGATATAAATGTTCAGTACGACTTTTTGATTTTTTTAATAGGTGAGCGAAGGGGTCACGAACCGGACAAAAAACACAAGAAAAAATTAGAAGGGGTCATGAACCGATCCGGTTCAAATTAAATTTTTTCCGACTCTACCCCTGCCCCCTGGCGCACCTCTCTCCCACGCACGACTCTGACCCTGGCGCGACTCTGCCTATTAGTTGACGCATTTAACTGAACACTTCTTATTATTAAACTGAATATTTGTAGCAGACACATGTTCTGTGCAGCGATGGCGCGCGATGACTTTTTTAGCGATGACACTTATAATTCCTGTATAAAATTATCTTATTTGAGTATATTGTTTCGCGACTTTTTCAGACATGTATATATATCTAATTAAAATATTAATTTTTTATTTTGGTGAGACAATGTAATAAGATTTCGACCTCATATTTTCAGATGCGAAGCTCTATTTCCCTGATGCTAAAATTATAGTAAATTAACATAGTATGCAAAGCTCTAAAGTATTCTTCTCACAACGATAACAATGTTATATATTCACTAAATAAAAATACATGAAAAGAAGAATTTCCTTATAAGATTATTTGAAGTGCAATATCTTTTCTCTTTTCCTTTTTTGTTTGTCATTTTTGGAATACGCCTATTCTTTAACAATATGTAAGATCATTCTTAATTCTCTATTATAATACACTTAGCATAAATTCTTTCGGAAGGACCTACAATGTTCTAGATATTTATTCAATTATTTATTATTTTTTTATAAGAAGTTTTAGATAAGGTTTTTAACTGTAGTTCTGCATAGTGTAAGACCTGCTGTATGACCTTGTCATATACAATCTGGATAATGAACATTTTAAGTTGTTGGGTGAATAAATCATGAAAATAATGATACGACAAAGTGCTATCCTAGTAAGTATGCTCGCAACAGACAACTTGCAAAATTGGGAGTTGTGGATGGCGAGGAGAGAGATACTAATTGTGCTATGTTGCACTTCCATAAAGGAGGAATTTAAAGCATATATGCATCCTTCTTTTCTCGAATCAATTAATTATTGAGTTCTTTGAATTAATGTGTCATCAATTATGCCTCGATTGATAGCGACGTTCTCTATCTCCTTATAATAAAATGGTTTGGCCTTACCCCATAATACAAGAATAGATTCGTTCTTTTTTTTTGTTTGCTTATTCATATATGTATCAAAATTATATTAAAAAAAATATCTGATTATCCATACGCAAGATAGGATATGAGAAAAGGTCTTGGTAGTTTCGGATTAAATGAACAGTTATGCACATGCCTCATCGCCCCAACCTTCTGTTACTCCATAAATGTAACATATAATGTGAGGCCACTTTTTTTTCTTTTTTTTCATTTACAAGATAAATTAGGACGACGAAGATAACATAGTTTGATCCTTCCTATAAGAAAATGTTGAGACAAAAAAATTAGTATGATGTGTCTATCATAAAGAGAGCAGAAGATTTGGGGAAAAGGTGTACAAGGTTTGTAATACTAAGTAATATACTATGAAAAGTGAGAACTTTCCTGAATTCTTTGTAGTAAATAGAAAACAAAAAAGATTTCTTTTTCTTGAGAAAAAAATAAATATATAGTCTTTTAATTTAAAATATTTAATCATTTACAAAAAAAAAAAGAATCTGTTTACATTTCAAATTCGAAACCTCCACTTAATTAAAAAATATCATCTTTACTTCTTAGATCAAAAACTGGTTTCGAAAAATCAAAATTACATTTGTATATGTGGAGAATCGTGCTAGACAGGTTGAATGTTCTCGTCTTCTCTAGAACTGAGATGATTATCTAAAAGGGTTCTAGTTATTGGAGTTACTTCGGATCATTTATCAAACAAGATACAATCATTAAGGTTCAGGAAAAGTGAATTCCAAGCAATTTTTGCTTTGAAAAAGTTGACTTAATTTTCTTTAAAAGTTCCTTCTATATCAAATCCAAATTTACGATATCTCTGTTTTATATATGCCCATAAAATGTACGAGTTCGCTAAGTAATACACACTCTTTCTTCATAAATTGGACATAGTCACATAGACATGTATGCATTCTATGAATGATGATGATAAGTAGGTTCCACTTGTTAGGAATTCAAGTCCTTGTGCAATTTTAATTTTTATTAACATTTAATAAGCAATTAACATGCACGATTAACGGATCTAGTTATTCAAGCAGTTAATATATAAAAGAGAATGTGTAGAAGATTATACCTCTTCTAGTATCGTAACTAGAAGGCTCGACCTTTGCTTAGGAGTCGATGGATGCGCACCTTCGCTGCCTCTAGTCCACCTAGAAGATTAGCCAAAGTCTATAAATAAGTGCTAGCTTGTTTTGAGACGATAGCTAATTCCCTTTTGATTTTTCTTCGCGCGATTAACTATTTTTCATGGAAGAAAAATTAACGCTCAACACATGAGCTATTGAGAGAAAGATGGAGGCACCTAGGGCAGAAAATTTTCTGCTCATTTATTTCTTGCGCAAGGGAATAAGAAGAGAGAGGCAAAAGATCTAGGGCTCGGTGTTTCCATAAACAACGTTGCCATATTTTGTTATTTCTAAACCTTGCTCTCTTTCCATAATTTTGTCTTGACAAAATTATCCATTCATTGCTGAAATTTTGTGTATGATTATAGGCTATATAACATATTATATTAGCCTATTAATCAACTCCATTAATTAATCTCAAATCAGGCTTTTAATTAACTGATTTAATAAAAGACCGACTAGCTCAATATAATAAATATATGTTGAACGAATTTAATTATTAACATATTAATAATTAATTTGGAATTAGCATATGCATTATATTGTTTCTATATGATCCATTTGAGTTAATTAATTATAACGGTTCATAACGGTATACAATTAATTAATGAACTTATCATATTTTCGCAGTACTCGCTACTACAAATAAACAAATAATGCACGTATGGTTAAAGTCCTATTTGTGTGACCATTTGAGGATTTATGCTATGTTGGCTATGAAAATAAATCGCTATTTATTTCCAATAATCATAAGCGGTATCTAGAAACACGTTATGATTCCCAATTCGCATAAATGAATAATGTACTAATACAATCATTTAATCCTGCATAAGAAATGAGTTTCTTATTGTTTTGATTCCTATGTCACATAATATCCTTGTATAATCCAAGATAGGAATGTGTCATTCTTGCAAATTATACGTTTCTTGATCTAGAGATGATTGCACAAGTTGCTAGCAAGCAATCCATCTCCATCAAGGGGCCCAGTAGATATCATCGCTCATCAGTTGAACTAATGAGGGACATACGGTTATCTTGATGAACAGTTTTTCCCCGCACAATGCAAGTGAACATAAATAAAGTCCGTATAGCAGCCCTTATCAGGAATCAGCGGTAGATGATATTTATAGAACCTATCCTCATGTGGAAAAACTGAACCATCTCAAACTTGGAATCAAACACTGATAAAATAAATAATGACACTTAACACAATCCATATATTTATTTCATCGGGTCATATCCTGTACTATGTTCTAGTAACATATACATATGCAATTAAGTTAGTAACTCCTTATTTATGATTTGTAGAACTTAATCATCGCTTAACTTGCATACTAGTCTTATATGATAATTAATGTTCCTTGTTAATTATCAAGACTATGGACAGTTTCGATTTACTATTAAATGAAATACAGTGATCTACAATTCAGATCCTCAACCTGAATGAACTGTCAATAATAAAATCCAGGAACAAATGATCAAATATCATCAATAACATAAACTAAATAATTAAGTCATTAAATATTGACTTCTAGGACATAACTCCAACAATCTCCCACTTGGCCTAGAGTCAATCAATAGTGACTTCTAGCCAACGAAGAATTGAGAACGATGTCATATATCTACATATATACATGTCTTGGACCTCATAAAATAATACACTTAAAACCAGCCACTCATACGTCCATTACGTATGGATGAACAATTTCATCTCGTGTACTGCTTAAGGTAGATGTTATGTTAGAGTCTCCGCTATGTTCGCGAAACTATCCATGTTGTTTGACCTAATACATATATATATTCTTACGTATATGTTCTTGATCATCATCATATGCGATCAAGTGATATTGTCATAGATTATATTTGGACCTTCAATACGATATTGGGTTCTTTGGGACTAAGCTATGGTTCGAGATGCATAGAACCATATTAGCTTGACTGAGAACTTTCGATCCAAACTATCCTCTTTCGTTGCTTCACAGGTTGCTATGCATTTCGCTTTGGTGACGGAAACAGTTGTAATATCCTGTTTAGAACACCTTCTAAACTTACAATACCACCTTTAAGCAAAATATGTAGCTCAATTGTGATTTATCAATCTTTTGAAATAAGCATCAGTGTAACAACTTACACGAGCTATTTTTTATTTTATTTATCCTAACTGATGAAAAAATATCTCTCTTTCTCATAAGATACTCGAGGATATTCCCGATTATTGTCAAAATGTGTTTTTCCTTGTATCCAGTTGACAACTGCTTGTCATACTCCTTGGGTACAAAACATCGGGGCATGTGCATAAATATGGCTTACATAATGAAACTCATAATAGAAGGATGCTTGAACTGTTTCGTGCACTCTTCTCAAATTGAGTCGCAACACACCGAGTCGAACTCAAGTGTATGCCATATAACGTGGTCAGACATCATTTCTTGGAGTCCACCATTTATGTTTCTACAACACTATATCATTTTATGCACATTAGCTCAAACCTAACATCCATCATAATCTATCTCCATAGATTTTGTTTCCTAGGATTTAGATGATCTTGCCCAATTCTCATTAAGAAAATATTCTTCAATGAGATCTTGACAATATTCATTTCTTTAATGTTATTCCCAATTTTGTTACCTTATACAATATTAATAACACAATTATGCTCCCACTGAATCTATTGTCTATACAAGATGCTTTTGAAGAAATTCAACTCCTTGGATTTCTTGTCAAAATGTTTATTCCACAATACTAGCTTCAATCCATTAATGGATCCTTGAAGCATACATATGTTTCTAGCAATACATCAACATAAAACTTTCGATTTGTATCGTATACACAACCTCTTCCTTCATTCGATCGAAGAAGGCGGTTTTTGGATGTGCATTTCCATATATCAATATATATGAAACATAATAATTGCTAGAATGATCTTTATTGACTTTAGACATAGCTACAAGCCAAGAGCTGTGCTTTGTATATAGTCAACTAGCTACCGACTTAGACATAGCTACAAGCCAAGAGCTGTGCTTTGTATACAGTCAATTAGCTAGCGACTTAGACATAGCTACAAGCAAGAAACTGTGCTTTGTATATAGTCGACCTATCATCCATGTCAATCTTTCATTAAAGATCTAAATGTTCTTATTGGATTACTCCTTCATAAACATCAACCAAGGTCTGTACCTTGTTGGTATATATGGATTACATTTAAAGATCATATGGACTTAAACCGCACTTGTGGAATCGGGTCCTTCCATCGTTTCATTATTTGTCAACGTATCCTCATATGTCAAGTATGAGGGCATTGTGAAGCCTATGCACCTTTCGGTTAGGCAGTTACTCTCGTTGACTTTTGTAGGATTAGTGCTCGAGATTCATAAACTATTTCTACAACGGTTTGTAGAATAAGTTCTTGATCATCATCTATATCTTGACTTTCTCAAATATCATCAATTCGTGAGACATTTGAGTCCTCATTTGAAGGAGCGCACTTCCTTTCACAACAGTTTGTGAATAAAACTTTGCTCTACTCCCACTAAGCACCATATATGGAGTGACAAGTTTTCCATAAGGTATTTCTTTGTAGTGATGCATAAACTCTTTTAATGCTCACCTTACTCCCACTACTTCTTCTTGAAAAAATTATTCTCCAAGACTACGTCATGATGAGCAACAACTACCTTGTTCTTATCATGTTCGTATAAGTAGTATCTTTTGGTCAGTTCAAGTTATCCTACAAAACATTAAGTGCTCTATTTGGATCTAAGCTTATCAATCAACAAACTTGAAATAAACTCCTTAACACCAAATCTTGAGAAACAATGTACTTAGAGATCAAATCTCGTAAGATATCTTTCTCAATGGACTTCGATGGAACATTATTCAGTGTAAACAACATTGTCCTCAAACACAAATCCCTAATACGAGTTGAATAAGTCAATTTGATTTGTTACCGATCGAACTATATCAAGTAATGTTCGATACCTCCATTATTGGACACACTATTCTAAAATAATGTTCCTCATGGAATGAATTGTGAAACAATTTCACACTCTTTAGATAATACATCAAATCATATGACTCAGATATTTACCATGATCCATTGTAAGACTTTATACCTTTTGTAGAAAGATTTCTTCAACTTTGCTATTGAACACCTTTGAACTTGTCAAAAGATTTCATACTTATACCTTATCAAATAGATTCGTCAATATCTATTATGATCGTTGGTTAAGTAGTAAAGTATCAATAACCTTTCATTACACAATTACTTATAGTTCTATATACATCGATATGTATAAGTTCTAATCAAGTTACTCGTCCTTCCACCTTTATAGGTCAAAGGCGTTTTTGTTATTTGACAAACATGATCCGCATATCTCAATTGATTCGCAATCGAATTGATCCACGAGCTCTACGCTATATAGACTCTAATAATGCGATTCTCGTTTATGTATGTAACTAAGCGGCTATTTCACATGAAAGTCAAACACTTTATGTGAAGTCTTACGTATTCTATTTGTCATTCAAAATTCGTTTATCTATGTCAAGCATATTCAAGCAATAGGCATGAAATCATATAAACAAATCCACAATAAAAGAACATCGCTTGTCTTTTACAAAACGTAATCATTCATCATCTATATAAATAGAGATAAAGTTTTTAGGATATAAGGAACGAGGTACTCAACCTACAATTCCTTTTAGTAAAGACAAGTCTACGTATCTAACGGTAGTGGCTTAAACGAATAAGCCATTTCCTATACGGAGTTTACTTCACTACTCTCGAGCTTTATCTAATTCTTCAATGTCTACATATTTCAATAAATGCGAGCACATGAACTAGTACTAAGTTACTAGTCTGAATTAGAGAGAGCGAGATAATTTGAACGACAAATACTCTCGAAGGATTAGAACACGATAATCATGGTACTTCGGACAACCTTTCAAATGCCTCCATAAACGGAAAATGAAACATCTCATGTGACACATGGTCCCAAGAGGGTCTCAAATTTTCAACTCATACCTTAGTCAAATATTCCTTTAATACTTAACTAATCACCTTTTTGCACCAAAAGTGTGCGAAAAGTAACATTATATCCTTCATCAATTAGGGAGAGATTACATGACAATAACAACAATCCTTGATATTGGAGATCTCAATATCTCTAGTTGCCAATTAGCTACTCAAACCTTTCGATTCGCAAGCGAATGGAACATTCATGTACCTTCTTGAAAGAAGTCTCTCTTGCTCAATTCATGCTCTATTACTTAATCATAAATGATTGAGTCAACATTTACTTTCTCTAAGAACTCCTTCTTGAGTAAGTGGACGAGAGCATATGAGCCAATCTAGTCCGTGTGAATTCTCTAATTCAAAGGTCTAAAGATCTTAAAATGTGGATATCGGCATCCGCTTTATTATTGAAGAACTTTTCGCAAAAGTCTATCAATCATCACGCGATGCTTTATTTGGAAGGTCGAGGAAGAATTTGGGAATTAACATGCTCAAGTTTATCTTCTCTAAGAACATGTCTTAGGAATTGGTACTACTTCTCCAAGTAAGTACCTTTAGAAACGAGTTTGTTCTTTTCAAAGATTGATCGCAACGAAATTAACACATTTAACATCTATAATAATTTCAATTTAAGGTCTTTTAGTTTATGCAATGTTTTGTTTATAATGATAAACAAAACTCCCACTACATTTATTTAATGTCTCAAATGTAGTTGGTTTTCCAAGATCCTCATTTTCATCAAGTAGAGCCTGCTATGGCACGTCACCCTACTTAACTAGACAAGGTAGGTTCTCCAACCAATCATACAACTTTATGATTCTTGGTTCGCAACGCGAACTTCGCCCCGATGTCCAAGAAACTTGTTGGGTCCATCGATAAGCAACTTCTCTTTATTTGCTCCTAACTAATCTTATTTGTACCCCGACTCCCGAGTGGCAACCATGACGTCCGCTATGGCGGACCGCGCCATGAGAAGACAAACGGCGTGAAGGGGATAGAGAGAAGGAGAGCGTTTGGCTTAATCAAATTATTAATGGGACTATTCAATTATGTGACTCTTGTTTGGTGGTCGTGTTAGCATACACCCATACCTATCCTATGACATTTCATAGCATACAAATATTCACATAATTAGCATCTCAAACACAAACATTGTTGTGGGTTTGTATGGCTCCAGCTTGCAAATCAATCTTCGCTGCATCTCCATGTAGCAAGACTACTATAAATTAAGCCCTCCCACTAATTATATTGATCATATCCTATAATTAATGGAAATAAATACATGTAGAAAAATCTTAATTCCCTCCTAGGCCTTAGGGGCATGCAAGCCTCACAAGTTACATTAAAATTAATCAAAATTAATTAATGGCACCAAAGGCCGCATTACACACATTCACACATGCATACAATTACAAACCACAAGGCATTGAAATCTTGAGCCATACGAAACCCACGATCCTCCTACAAAAACGAGTTAGCACATATACAATATACATGGTTCACTTGTTCTTAATTAATTTCATTAATTAGAATCTTTGTGTATGCTTGTCGCTCGTATTTCGAAATGCAAAGAAGTTTAACATTACAACTATTTGTTTAAACCTTTGAAATTTAATTCAACAATCCAAAACAGAATCCGAGGTTATATAAGGAGTATTCTAATTAACATTTCAACCAATTGATTAATTAGAAATAATATTTTAACTAATTAAAATATTAAAAGGGACTCGAGAAAAATTAAAATTTTTCGGTCTCTAAAAATTATGAAATAAATCATGCAAACTCCTCATCATGAGTCTAACTACCAGTAAAAATTTCAGGAAGAGATCACTTACCATCAGGGAGAATCAAAAAAGACAAATCCAGATTTCATGCGTGAAGCACCGATATCGGATTTCCTGTTTTTCATCTCAATCTTTTGGTCTGTAGGATCATCTTACATGCAATTTTCATACAAACAATTTATATAGAAAAATTAGCATATGCAGTTGGCTATCTAACCATGAAAAGAAAAATACCAAGGTCTATTCAAAATCATCAAGTTAAAAGGCAAACAAATAAGAAGCCTTGTTCTGAAATAGACTGATGACCGAAACTATTTGACCCAGTTGAAGCATCAAACTTTATTGAAAAATTATTAAACTAATTTTCACAGAATTCTAATTCGAAATAGAAAAACTCTATTTAAATACTTTTTTAAAAAAGTCCTTCAATAAATTCAGTTTGCCCAAAAACAACTAACTTGTTCAGCAAGACAGATCTGACGACTTCGATTCTTTCCACATTTGAATCTCCCAAAAATCCGAAATATGCAACAAATTACACATATCCAGAAAGAGTATCAAATTTAGAATAACTCTAGTGAAAAATATACAGGTAGTTATTTTGTAAAATACGTCCTTTTTTGCCATACAAATAGAACCGTGCAGCAGAATTCCAGATCTGCGCACCGTCACCGTTTAAATCACTAAAAATTCACAACTGCTTAGAAAATAGTGAAACCAGCGGCAAAAGAATCACGACTCAAAGATCTACAACCTCTATAAAAAATAAATTTTTTTCAGAAAGCTTTACAATATGAAAAATAAGCAACAAAACAGAAAAACAGCTTTTTCCAGAACAGCAAGCATGCACATCACTAATTAACTTAATTAATTACTAATTCTCTATTTTAAAATATTAAAAACTCGAATAACTACCAGCGCTCTGATACCACTGTTAGAAACTCAAGTCCTTGTACAATTTTAATTTTTATTAACATTTAATAAGCAATTAACATGCACGATTAACGGATCTAGTTATTCAAGCAGTTACTATATAAAAGAGAATGTGTAGAAGATTATACCTCTTCTAGTATCGTAACTAGAAGGCTCGACCTTTGCTTAGGAGTCGATGGATGCGCACCTTCGCTGCCTCTAGTCCACCTAGAAGATTAGCCAAAGTCTATAAACAAGTGCTAGCTTGTTTTGAGACGATAGCTAATTCCCTTTTGATTTTTCTTCGCGCGATTAACTATTTTTCATGGAAGAAAAATTAACGCTCAACACATGAGCTATTGAGAGAAAGATGGAGGCGCCTAGGGCAGAAAATTTTCTGCTCATTTATTTCTTGCGCAAGGGAATAAGAAGAGAGAGGCAAAAGATTTAGGGCTCGGTGTTTCCATAAACAACGTTGCCATATTTTGTTATTTCTAAACCTTGCTCTCTTTCCATAATTTTGTCTTGACAAAATTATCCATTCATTGCTGAAATTTTGTGTATGATTATAGGCTATATAACATATTATATTAGCCTATTAATCAACTCCATTAATTAATCTCAAATCAGGCTTTTAATTAACTGATTTAATAAAAGACCGACTAGCTCAATATAATAAATATATGTTGAACGAATTTAATTATTAACATATTAATAATTAATTTGGAATTAGCATATGCATTATATTGTTTCTATATGATCCATTTGAGTTAATTAATTATAACGGTTCATAACGGTATACAATTAATTAATCAACTTATCATATTTTCGCAATACTCGCTACTACAAATAAACAAATAATGCACGTATGGTTAAAGTCCTATTTGTGTGACCATTTGAGGATTTATGCTATGTTGGCTATGAAAATAAATCGCTATTTATTTTCAATAATCATAAGCGGTATCTAGAAACACGTTATGATTCCCAATTCGCATAAATGAATAATGTACTAATACAATCATTTAATCCTGCATAAGAAATGAGTTTCTTATTGTTTTGATTCCTATGTCACATAAAATCCTTGTATAATCCAAGATAGGAATATGTCATTCTTGCAAATTATACGTTTCTTGATCTAGAGATGATTGCACAAGTTGCTAGCAAGCAATCCATCTCCATCAAGGGCCCAGTAGATATCATCGCTCATCAGTTGAACTAATGAGGGACATACGGTTATCTTGATGAACAGTTTTTCCCCGCACAATTCAAGTGAACATAAATAAAGTCCGTATAGCAGCCCTTATCAGGAATCAGCGGTAGACGATATTTATAGAACCTATCCTCATGTGGAAAAACTGAACCATCTCAAACTTAGAATCAAACACTGATAAAATAAATAATGATACTTAACACAATCCATATATTTATTTCATCGGGGTCATATCCTGTACTATGTTCTAGTAACATATACATATGCAATTAAGTTAGTAACTCCTTACTTATGATTTGTAGAACTTAATCATCGCTTAACTTGCATACTAGTCTTATATGATAATTAATGTTCCTTGTTAATTATCAAGACTATGGATAGTTTCGATTTATTATTGTCATTTACTATTAAATGAAATACAGTGATCTACAATTCAGTTCCTCAACCTGAATGAACTGTCAATAATAAAATCCAGGAACAAATGATCAAATATCATCAATAACATAAACTAAATAATTAAGTCATTAAATATTGACTTCTAGGACATAACTCCAACACCACTATCATTTTTTTGCTGCATAGCTAAACAAAACTGGACACGAAAAATATCACTAATATAATAATTAATCAAGCTTTGTTTTTTAACTTTTTGTCTTATTTGGATGTTAGGAAATCTATTTATGTTTTTTGAATGAGAATTCTCTTTGGTTTTATTTCATTACTGAAGTTTTTAAGTAATATAGACAGATCAGCCTAAATTGATTGATGATCATCCGGCTGAAATTGCATAAGCATTACAAGTATTATTGCCAAGGCAAAACAAACAGGGGAGACTAGACGAAGTATATTTAGTTATAGTAAAGACTTTTGAATCTTTCTTCTCAATTTCGCAATTCTTACAAGAATTACAAGTACAGAACTCTTCCACCAGATCAAAACAGAAAATTGAAAACACTCCACTCTTTCTTATCAGCAAAACAAAAATACAAGATTGGTACAAAAATATTAAAAAGTAAAAATGAAAAAGAAAAAGAACGGGTTAAAAATGAGGCAGTACAAGCAAAATTTCATTCCTTCCATGCATTTTATTCATGTTTTATTTTCCCTTCCACCCCTTTCCGTGTTTTGTCAGAGCAGTTCCTCAACGTCGTCCTAAGAATTGTATATTAATTAATACCAAAATGCCTTGTCAAGTTTATGCAACTTGACTTGCTACTTCTTTTGTTGTCCCATTTGGTTTCTCAGAATCCATGCTTTGTTCTTCCTCCTCACTCAAGTATAATGCTTGGCCACTAATCCCGTTATCTTTATAAGCCAATGGGAAAGCCATGGCTTCAGCCTTCTTTGCCTCTTGGCTTTCCTTGTACTTTCCCCATAGAACAGCATAAAGACCTGCCACTATCAAAATTCCACCGAGAATACTGCAAAAAAGGGGAAAAAAACAAAAACACAATTAATGAATTGATTTCATTTTCTCCATTTAAATACTTGAGGACTTTCACTTTTCATTATAAATATTGAGGAATGTTCAAACTTCACACTGATATGTAATTTTCTTTCTCTGTCAATAAGTTAACCACTTTTTTATATCTGATTAATCAATTGAGCTGTGAAAGATGCATAAATATATAGTTTGAAGATTATACCCTCCAAGGAATATCTTTTCAGACAGGATGAAAGAACCCATGATGGCGACTATGATCATCATAAGAGGGCTGAATGCTGAAGCAAAAACAGGACCTTTCTTTTGTATCACTAATCCTTGCACATAGTATGCTATGCTTGAAGTAACTATCCCCTGAAATGTTATCACGAGAATTGGAAAATTAGCGACAGATTTATTCCGGGAACCATTCTCGGAATATTACAGACTTTATATCAGACATGTTTTTTGTTGAGGTCTAGATCAGTCATAGGAATACAAGAAAGATACTTACAGCATAGGCAGCGGCAAGAAGGTTCATGTCAAAGCCAATGGTCCAAACAGAGGGCTTCCTTTCCATGACAAATGTCACAACAATTGCTTGCAGAGTGCCAACAAAGCATATCAATGTAGTAAGAGATAGTTGTGCAGAATATTTCTTCAATGTGTGTGCCTGTACATAACAATTATATATTGATTAGTAATAGACTAATAGTTAATGCGATAATTGGATTCAACTACCATACCGGATAATTAAGAACTTACTTGCAGAATGAAAAGAGAAGCCCATGCCAAGGTTGCAATGATCAAGAAAATGGAACCCAAGAACCAGCTTTTGCTTGATGGGTCGGCCGCAGCAGCAGATGCATCAGCTGGCTGAGCATGCATATGTTTGGTCCATACCATTTCCATGATAGGTCCCTTGTATAATGTCATTACCATGGCTCCTGCCACCGTGACAAGAGTTCCGATCACCTTTGCTTGGCATCTCACTTTCTTGATGTGGACCTTCTCCATCCTAGTTTTACATGCTAGTCGTTGTTAGACAATATTTATTGGCGAAAAATTTATCGTGTTTTAATTTTCAATATTGTTGATAGAAAATATATATACCTAAATATCACTGCCATGACAAAGGTCATTGCTGGTAAGATGTTGCTCATGGCGCATGAGAAAGTCGGTGAGGTAAACTTCAAACCCGCATAGTAAAAATTTTGATCGATGACCGGTCTATAAAGGAAAAAAAAAAGTATTAGGATTTCAAATATAATCTTCTACGGGATTGCATCTTTCGATCAAAAACATGAAAGCATCAACTAATTACCCAAGAAGTGCCAAGACAAATATTTGCCAAAAGATCGACCATGTCATTTTGGGCCTCACTTTGCTGTGAAAAATAAAAACATTCTTGATCAGTACAAACTCTTGTAGGAAACATTGCACAAACGAAACATTTGCCTTTTTATTTGGTGCGTACCGTTCAAGGACCAGTGCGAAAGGTGCAATAGAGAGTGTTGCAAAGGCGTGACGGTATACCACAAGTACGTAGTGGCTCATGCCATGATTTAGTGACACTTTGGTTATTACATTCATTCCTGCATATCCAAACTGTAATGAAATCATTGCTATGTATGGCTTCATCTTCTCGAACAACTCGGCGCAACCAGCCATGGTTGATTGTTGGTTTAATATCAGGGAACTGAGGGCTGAGAAATTTAGAATTAGTAGTGTTCAATCTAGAGGGGGTGAAGGTTTAAGAGAGAGAGCTAACGCACAAGCTTGTTTGTTGGCCCTGATGAGAAATGGTGAGGCTTGGAAGTACTTATAGTGAGGGATTAGGGGCATTTAAGTAACTTTCGAAGAATATAATTTTTATTTTCAAGTGTAATTGTGTATGACAGTATGAGTAATGTTTGGGTCCTTTTTGGGTCCTATAGGCTATAGGGGATCTGAATATCCCCTGGGAAATGGTGGGCCCACATGACGTGTGCTAGTGGGAGGCGATTCGAGGGGCACTGAACCGGCTGGTTGGCCTGGTTTGGTGCGGTCTGACAAGGCTTGGGCTCAATTTGGGCTCAGACTGGTTTGGAATGGGTTAATTAGTGCAAGATGAGGCGAACCGTTTTGATAAGTTTGCTATTTTAATTGGAGAGGGAAACAAAAGGATTTATCATGGTAAAGATGAGGTTGGGATAAGGTTTCCCTATTGTAAGGCAAAGCCATACCTTGTTTTGTACTTTTAACAGAAATTAAATGATTCTGTGCCCTTATTTGATTGGCCTTGTATATTAGTTTAAGCTCCTTTTATTAATTACAAAATAATTGACCGGAGATATAGGAAATTTATTAGCACGTACACGTAATTGTATGACAACCGCCGACATGTAATTGATAAGTTATCAAAATAAAAACAAAATTGTAAATAACATGTCGTGTATCAAATTTGGGGGTAATTTGAATTTATTGGTGATCAGTACTATTCAGGTGTAATAAAAAGAAACCGTTAAATTTTCAAACCATTGAATGGATGATTAATAAATTTTTCAAATTATACCAAATTGATACAAAATATATTTAAACTAAAACCATACATAAACTATTTGTAACTTTACTCTTTTATTTTTAAATAACTATTTGGTCAAGTTAATATCAAATTCATTTGTTGAATATATATGACCTAGATAACCGATTAGTTATAACTTAATGTACTTCTATAAGTGATATCATATATTATTTATCGTGATTAGAATTACAGCAGGATACGTCGTTATTTAATTACAATCATACGATCAAAATTAGATAGATCTCACTCTTGACCTATCATTTATGTTTGTCGTTATTTGGAGCGTTGTGATGGAAAACAGATGTGAAGCACTGACACGCCATAACTTGGGATGTATGTCCTCCACCGAAGAGTCAGTGAATCTAGGAAATATCCACATTTCGCCACCAAAGATTAGTTTACGACGTTTCTATCCACAAATATATCATTTGGTTTAATCAATGTAATGCATGCATGATGCTGCATGCATCATCCTTTGTGGAAATGAGGAGACCAAAGAAGCAAGAGATCGACCTAGGAGTTTACCTTAGGTCATCCAAAATAGCCAAGGTTGATAGTACCCAAGAGGCTAGCTATAGAGCCATAGAGGCCCAAGTAGAAGAGAAAGCAAAAGGAAGGGACACTAATGATAACAAAATGGAACCATGAAGATATAGAGCTTTTATGTGTTTAGTATCAACTGCAATGCCTACTTACAAAGACGCACAATCTTGCCATTTCTCTAAATTGCAACTCGTTCTAAATATAGTTGACACGATGGTGTTTATTGTTATTATAACAATTATTATTTGATGTGTGTGCTTTCTTTTGGAGGGACATAGTTTGGTGTTATAAAACATTAAATTTATCTTTTTGCACTTATGTAGAGCTTAATTATAGTTCTATATTAAAAAGATAACAATAATGTGCTAGATATCCACATTCCATGATAGTAATTTTTGTTCCAAAATTCTTTGCAAAAAGCTGCCGAAAATGTGATTATTTCTATGTAAGTAAAATATAAGTGTCCCGTAAATGAAAGCTTTTCTTCAAAATTAATAGGTTTCTTATAAATTGCATAAATTAATTTTTAATGAAAGGACTCTTTGAGCAAATAGAGGGGCACTGCTTTAGCTTTACAATGGAAAGAAGTGGCGACGAGGAGGCCACTCAAGATAATATTGTTCAAGAATATGAATATATAACTTGTGGCTTCTATTGATACAGTAGTGTGTGTGGTCATTTACTGACTGCTGAAGCCAACACAATTTGATGAGCACTAAACATAGATTCTGCAAAACGTAGGACCTGTCAGTAAACTACTACAGTCCTGTGGAGCTATGCCCGCCACATTTGATCCGGATCTGTTATGGCATTATACGTTGCATTGCAGGAAATAATATTTGGGGTTTGTGGCATGTCATTGTCGCTTTGATGGAGGCATTACTTACGGAGTCAGGCTTCCACTATGTGTTACTTTGTTAGAGTAAAAACAAATCAGATAACAGTAAAAAAAATATAAATGTACCGCAAGCTTTTTCCTTGTGCCTATCAAATTTGCACTTATCTTATTATTCAATCTTAATGCTCAATACGTTTCCTGTCATAATAGTATAGATATTTTTTTCCTTCTATATTATCCGTCCAGTTCCCGTTGTATAATTTCACATTTGGATTACTATAAGATATTAAAAGATATTTTTAAATTTTTGTATTGAGTTTCTCAGATGAGTTGACAGTACAATAGCGCCTCAGTTTCTCCTTTGAAAGTTCAGCAGCGCAAAACTTACACCTCAGTATGAAATGGGTTGACTTGCAGGTTCAACGGGTAAAAAAGTTGATGAAATAGCAAGCAATGTAGATGTGGCTGTAGCAAATCCAGGACAGCTCCCACTTGGTGGGACCTTGCTACGTTGCAAGCACGAATCACGACTGACAGCTGTCAAACAATGTAATTATATGATTTCCTATCTCATCTACTATGTAGGCCAGTGTGTTTCTTCTCCACAGTCTCTAATTTAATTGCTTGCAATGGCAACATGTAATGCCAACTGAAAGGCGTCACTGCGGATCATCACAAGAGGAAAGCGGGGCCCACTACGAAAGCTGTCAAGATAGTGGTAATTAATATGTTGTTGCTTCAATTGCCTTATATTTTGTGTTGCCTTTTGATCAAACCATGAGATTTAGACCTGTTCACTCGCTTCATGCCCTTGAGATATATCATGTAATTCAGAGGATCAATACTTAAGACCTCCATTTAATGCATTCGGATCAGTATACAATTGGGTCTTTTTACGTGCCTGGTATGTCCGATCAAGATCAAACGGTCCATGATATTTCACATCTTGAAAAATGTTTAAAACTATCATTTTTTATGCAGGTCGTCAGATGCTATTTGGCTTCTTAACAAAAAAATTACTCGATATACCAGACTCTCATCTATTCTAATAATAGATTGTCTCTTAATATTATTTTAAATTAAATATATATATATGCACACGTTATTTTTTATAATTTATGAAACCCATAACAAATTTAACGAAGGCTTTATTTGGATTTAAATAGGAAATACAATATTTCTAACAAGTCCATATTGACCATACAACATAAATAATTCTTTTTATGTTTCTTCAATCAAAGAAGAAGTATTTATTAATGCTGCACTTCAAAATGATCGGTAGTTTGTTCATATTTTTACTAGTTTTATTTTTAATATATAAATGTATAGCAGTTATTTTTTTTCCCCCACAATTTCAAATACACGTGCTTATCTAGAGCTATTCTTCAGATGCAATTTCCATTTTTTTTTAAAATAAAAAGTTCATATATATACTGTAATTCGGACCTGCTGCTAAGTGTAGGTTCCGAGTCTAGTTGACTATTATATTTACTAATATTTTAGGGAAAACATTCACTGATTTGACAAATTATATAGGAGAATTTTAGAAATTATCGAACACTTTGAGCTGATTAAATTCTTCCTTATATATGAGAAATTATGTTTCCGTTCACAATTCTCATCTGTATATATATTATAATTTTTGTTAGAGTGTATTAATTGAGGTAATTTGAGAATTGTTGATCATCAAACAAGTATCGGAAAGTGAATTAACTGCTAAATTTCGAACTATTTGGTTTAACTAATCATTTTTGAAATGTCAAATTTTATATACGATCTATATATAAATTGTAATGGAATTTTGGTAATTAATTTTTTTTATTTTGATAAATATTTCGATTATTATATCAATTTATTGTAAATATCATTCAATATATGATATAAGAATTCTATGTAAATTTAAATTAGTAAATTGACATTCCAAAGAATGCTACAATTATCTTACAGTGTATTTTGATAATTTGTTAATACATGTATTTTGTACATATACAAACAAGCGCTGTTTATATTAATTAGGATTAAGGTTTTATTCATCGGTTGCTTGATTGCATGAGATATCGGATTAGACTTATGCAAGATTAAATAATAAACTATCTAAAAAAAAGATTAAATACTAGACATACAAATTTAAATTATTTAATGTCACATTAGATACAAATATTATGACATTAACTTATAAAGTTATAAACATACGATAATATACTTTTAATTTAAATACAAAGTGGTGTTGAAGTTCCTTATTGAAAGCTCCTAAATCCTTACTAATACCAATTGGAAACGTCGATTGTGGAGACCAAGATTAATTCTAACCGGGGTGCTCGCAATTTGTGTGAAAACGGAGAAGTCCAGCTATAATCCTATAGTGCTCAAACTTAGATTGAATGGATAAGAATTTCGAATGTGGAGGGACAATTCAGGCAACCAATAGTGGAAAACAGGTTTTTCAAATAATAGATCTCCACACTTTTGAAATACTGGAGGTGACCAGGACTAGTGTAATAAACAAGTTACGTGGATTGCATTAATATATGTATTTTTTTTTCATGTAATTAGTCAAGTGGAGTGCTTTCCAGCTTAAGAGTTAAGAATTATACACGTTAGAGCAGCTTCGTAAAGCTACATCTCCAAATTTCTTTTAGCCTTTTCTCTTATAATTTCTTTCATGATTTTCACAAGTCGACAAAAGCCCATTAAAGTGGGAGATGTTAGGCCGAAATTAAGCTTTCGTTAACATTCAAACTCCAAGAAAACAAAAGAAGAAAAAGCTATTTCCAACGATCGGAATCTCTTTGAAAAAAGTTTCTTTAAAGAGAGATGGTTCTTTAGTTCTGTTTGATTGTACATGTAGTTGATACTATAATAATGCAATAAATTGCATAGAAATTCATTATCTAACCCTCCGTTTTTACCTAAATAAAATGTTTCTTCAATTTTCATGATTTCTTTGTCGTTCAAAAATTACGAGACAGCAAAAAAATAATTCAAGTACAGTGCCCATGCACATTCAAAACGCCAACAAAACAAACTAAAATTGTTGAAAACAATGCAAAGACTCTCCTCTATTCCACATTTACAAAAAAAATATATATATATATTAACTTTCCAGTTTGTACTTAATTGTTATAATTTTTTTCTCTACAGTTTCATATATATAACATGAAATATTTCTATAAAAAAGGCAAGACATTTTACGAAAATCTTCCTCATATTCCTGAGAAAATGTTCCTTTAATATATATATATATATATATATATTTTAAGTTAGAGAAAAAGTTAAGCTAGCTTACGAGCATGAAAAATATGATATGATAATTTCTGTTCACATCACTAATTACAATGGACTGGGGAAAGCCAGAGAGGTACGAGGGAAGGAAGGTAATTGATATTTTTAATAAGAAAAGTGAAGGAAGTACTTTATTAAATTTAATACGCAGAAAGATATTAAACCTTTGGGACCGAATTTGAGTGATTTAGGATGCCATTTTTTTAGATTAACTTCTTCAAAAGAATGCTATTAAAAAAAAAAATTGTTAGTATTTTCAGCAAATAATAATTTTTTTAATTAGCAAAGTTGAATGTAAAAGGCCAATGATAATTTAAAAATATTAAAATATTCCTGTGAAAAAAGTAAAAAAAAAAAAAATGAGTAGAAAGAAGAATATGTTAAGTAGAGACAACAAGGATGAATTGTCGATTTCGAAAGAGCTTTCATGAACATCGCAAGCGTCCAAACACAAAACATACATATCATAAAAGTGAACACGGACAACTAAAGCCACATAACCATACATATCGTAAAAGTGAGCAGGGACAAAAAATGCATATTTTATGTTTCTACAAGTAGAACGTCTTCCTTTTTGTTTTCCTAGCTACATAGTATGGTACAACGTACATATTGAGATAAATGTGGGGGGACTACAAGTGTTCAATGGCATTGTGAATGTGTATACATTATATGTTGGATGGATCGCAATAGTGATCGGGGAGGCTGCAAATTTTTTTAGAGTGCGCTTCAGCTCGTCAAAGAAACAATATAAAACTAATTAAGGAACATTCTTTTTGGATGCAAATTTTAATAGTATGAGTCTATGAGAATAATATTAAAATTTAAAATTAATCATTCATATATTGTATACGAAGAGTGTTAATTCGAAATAACATTAATTCAAAAAAGTTAACTTCACTGTCTTACGAAATGGTTAGGTCAGTGGAATAACACTTATCCAATAATATTTTTTTAAAAAAATAATTTGAATAGCTTCCAAGCAAGAATAATATTACGGTTTTTTAGAATTAATGATTTTTTAATGCTTCTGAACATATCTTTAAAGTTTTCTATTATTCGTTGTATAATTTTGTATAGTATACCTCACCAATATGATCAATATATGAGAACATTAATAAATCATTTCCTAAAAAAATTCTGAATTTATATACAACAGGATCAATTATTATAAAATTTTAGTAATTAGTATGTAGTATAGTTTCCTTGAAGACATTCATATATATTTTGTCACACTGATTATGTTTGATCAATGTTTTACCATATCCACAAAAAAGTTCCAAGGAAATAATCGTAAACAAAACATCCTTCGCTTTGTCTTATACTTAACCAAATAAATAACATAAAATCATCATAACTTTTTCTTGTAAGAAGAAAGTTTAGGCAAAACATATAACTTTATTTTGGATATTACAATGCAATGTGATTCAGCAAACCGAAACCGCAGAAGAATCTTCCGGGGAATTTCTTTATGTTGCACCTACCCTCATAAAATCATACTTTGCACGAGTATCCTACCTCAAAAAGCTTTCTAAGGCGGCTATTTGAAGGAAAAAAAAATTCACTGAGTCTGCACAGTTTTTAGATTTTTAATTTTGATTTAGGAATGATTTAGGAATATCCAATATTCCAATGAGCAGTCGCTGCGACTTTTGGTTCGGAAGTGCTATTTTCAGAGTAATAATTTCATTGTTGAGCGCGAGATTTCTCTTAATACTCAATGTTCCCTCAATTATTTCTTTCATCTTAATTTAAATTAAATCACGATTCTAACTAAGAAAGTTAATTAGAAGATGCACAGTAATTCACCTTTACGCAACCCAAAAGGAAGCAATTTCATTGCATTTTATAGATTGGCAGTCTTTGTTCAATATAATAAAAATGTGATGTTTCGTGACATCACCATGTAGGCATAATTATGATGTAGAAAGAACCCCATGCTGACTTTGTTTCTGATATGTTTCAATGCGTGTATTGATTTCCGTCAAGGCATGCAGATATCTTGGATTTTTTTCGCTTTACTGGGTTTTAAGGCCATGTTTGAAAAAAAAAAGTCTTAAAAAGTTAAAAGGATGTAGTCTAGTTGAACTACAATCGGCCCAATAGACTTAAGCCCAAAATCTTTTCGATGCTTCAAACTTTCTCAACCAAAATTTTGCTTTTTATCACCAATAAAAATAAAATATCCGTGATTAATGCCCGTCAAATAAGAGCTTCCCCTTTTTGTTGATTTTGCAGTAATTTAACATGTGGAAAAAAGACGAGAATGATGAAATTTTTATATTCCCTCTTCATTCTCCCAATGTTCTTCTTTTAGCATGAAAATAATTCTTGTTCTAGAAGATGAGAAATTAACAGTCAGCTTGAATTTTGCAGCTAACTCGACGAACGAAATTGGAGATTACATTAAACATCAAGGTTAGTTTACCATAATATAAAATGCAGAAGTTCCAACACATTAATACAGCCAATTTAAAATACATAACCTTAAAATTTTATAAGCATAGAAGAAAAAAATGCGCGTTACTGGTTAATTCTCCCTTTTTAACAATTGGATAGGCAAACCTCCTTTCATGCGCAGTGTAAACGAAAGCAAAGTCTCTGGTGTACCCTCCTTTCCGACAACCTTAACCTTAAACCTCTCGAACACACATGCTGCAATTGATTTCATTTGTATATAGGCCATCTCTTTACCTAGACACATTCTCGGTCCCCCATGAAATATCGGGTACTTGAATGGGTTTTCTGGCTTAAATGTGCCATTTTCCAACCACCTCTCAGGTTTGAACTCATTACAATCATTACCCCATATATCTTCTATACGACCCATTGCATAAGCACAGTATGAAACGAACCATCCCTTACCGACGAATGTACCGTCAGGTAAGATATCATCCTCTTTGCAAGTTGCTGAATCCATGGCTACTGGCGGGTATAATCTCATTGACTCGGTAATTGCTGCATGTAGATAATTCATTTCTCTTAAATCATCATAATCAAATACCTCAGATGTAACTTGGTTCTTAATCCGTACCGATTTGATTTCTTCTATTATCTTTTCCTCCACATTGGGTTGAGTAGATACAAGCCAAAAGAACCATGTTAGTGCCGAAGAAGTAGTTTCGCGGCCGGCAAGTATGAAATTTGTAACCACATCACACAAACTTTCATCACTACAATCGTTGTTAGAAGAAAATCTGGACAGAAGGTCCTGCTTTTGATCTATTAAAGCTCTCTCTTTTTTTGCTTTAACAATATTCATTGTGTAACCGTGAACAGTAGAGATCAATTCTTTCAGTCGTCTTTCACTCCCAATGTTTAGAAACTTCTTGACCCGCCACACGAACCTCAACGGATTCATGAATCTTGCCAGGGTAATTTCTTGCGCCTCACCAAAATCTTTCATAAATTTGGATTTCTTGCCCACATATCCATCCTCAGTAAGACATGCTGGATCATCACCAAAAGCCACATTACATATGTTGTCAACTGCAAATCTTTCGAGCAGGTCTTGAAGGTCTATAGTTTGATTTGTTTGTTCCAATTTATTAAGGAGTGGAATGAGGCGGTTCACAATTTCAGTTTGTACTGTGCTGACAACAAAATTGCGAAGAGAACGCTTACTGAACTCCAAGCTCGCAGCCTTGCGCTGCCACAGCCACTGCTCTCCATCGGAATTGAAGATTCCATGGCCGAAAAAATCTACCAGCATGAAGATCATCAGTTCCCCCTACAATCGTTATTACTTGAACTTGTGACCGTAATTTCTTTAATGGACACTATTATTGGATTAACAGATAATTTACACACAAAAGTCAAATTAAAAAAGTTTAATCATTTAATTTTTATTATTGAAACTTGGAAAATCTAAATCTTCTACTCAATGTATATTTCTTTATGTTGGTTGCTTGAACTAGAAGGCTACAGTAAAGAGCAAAACCTCAGTAAAAGAACTATTATGTTCATTATTATACTCAACCTCTTTTAAGTGATGAATTTGATCAGTAAGGAAATACCCAATACAAGAACAAAATTTATACCAACAGCAAGAAAGAGGTCCTAGGTCAAATTCAAATTTACCACTTTCTAATGGCAAATGTTACCATTCAATCGATCGAGCCTCAATTAATTTAAATTAGTATTAGGTTAAATTTGTATTTTTTAGCCTACCATATTAAATCAAAAGAGAGTATAAAAAAAATCCTAAGTAATAGAAGGATACTCACTTTAGGATAATTATTGAAGTTTGTCTTGATTATGTGCTCTACATTTTTTGGGTTAGCTGTGATCACGCCACCATTTCGACCGAAAGTTGCGAAACCCATGGTGTGAGTTGGGCTCGGGATGAGGATTTCAGTACACCAGTCAAGGACTCGGTGCCGGTTTTTGATGAAATATGGGACATAACCAAGAATTGGGTATGGTTTAATCCCATACATGGTTGGTTTCTTCTTCGGATCCTCATGTCTCAAGAAGAAGAGATAGAGGAGGAGAGAGAGGCAAACTAAGAGGCAGGTTGAACCGAGAAAGAACAGTTCCATCTGATTGTTTCTTTTTTGTGGAAAGTTTGAAAGAGTTTAGACAGAGAAGGATAGATTTCATTAATTTTTATATCCGTGTTTGGTTCATTGGATTTGGGCCTTGATTAGATAAAACCAACTTGTATGGGCTTGGAGAAGGGGTTATGATTACTTTATCTCAAGTTGACCTTAGATTCTTGGCTGAAAGAATTTTAATTTAGAAAATTCCACGTGTCCAGTCCATTTCTTTGTGACAGGCAGACGCTTGAAAATGAGATTTGTTCCTACGAGGAACTTGTCTAAAAATAATCCGAGTTTTCTGCCCATAGTGATTTTTGAAACAATTTCATTTGGTTAATGAGCACTTCAAATACAAGGATATATTTATCGTATAATTTTTTTTTTGTACAAAAAATTATTTTACCAGCATATTAAAGTCAACTTAAGCACTATCGTTGTACCTGCCACAAAGAACCAGTGCTCTCTCTATAGAAGCAGTCTACTGTATTGTGTACCAATTTTCAAAGAAATCACATCAAATTATACATCCGATCCAAATCAGATATGATATAATTTGTTTGAGATTCTTACAAAAATAAAACGAATAAGTTAGATTGCTGCAACATAGAAAGCGTTGGTTTTTTGCGGCGTGCAGATAGTATAAGTCCAGTGTGACAGGCTGTGGCCCTTGCTCTCTGTATTTTTAAATGGTTTAATTTGTAATTTCGCAGTTGGAAACAGGCCTTTCTTTGATTCCCTGGTGGATATTGGTTATTCTACTTTGATAACTCCAAGGATTTGGCAACCAATGGGGCCGAAAGGACAGGCAAGTAATCACCTCTATTAGGAACTTTTTTTAATAAGGCCGAGGACTCCTTAGCGCTATTATTGAAAAAGTGTTTGAGCGGGATCAACAATTGAAGTTGAAGGAGCGGGGACTTTATTTTACTTGCCGCAGCTGAGCTAGCTTGGGAAAAAAAAACAACGGAACTAATTTTATTTCTTTCTTACTAATTGCTTTTTTGATATTTGTATTTTAAATTTTGTTTAAGGACGCCATCATTTAAATGGAAAAATAGTTGATTTCAGAAGACCTGTTAAACCGAGGGTGATATAGGAAATTTAAACAATGTGGTGCCAGTCAGTGCCTTTTTCTCATTGGAACATAATATGTTCGTCTAGTGTTTCTGTTAGTATTGGGTACAAATTAATTTTGGTATTTATGTGGAGGTATTTGTGATGTAAATGAATACTTCATGATCTTAATTGGCAGTAAGTAGTAACTAAATCGGCCGGTGATATGAGATACTTGTGGTTTTGTCTTGCTAATTGCTTTCAATCTCTCATTAAAACATAAATATGGTACTGGTTTTGTGGAACTGATTGGTTCTGGACTTCTGGTAAGTACAGTTCAACCTTTGGATCTGCACGAGAGGTGTTTGACGAAATTCCCATTATTTTTTTTGCGCGTCACCGTAAAACCTGGTGCTCAATCAGTTGCCCAGAAATTAAATTGTTCTTAGCTTACTTGAGTCCATTTGTTAAGAGTAAACATAATGTATATACACGCTAGAATAGGGATTTACTATATAAGGACAGATAATAAGAATTAGAGTATAACATCCTATTACTATACTAGGATATTTTATTCATAAATCATTTTCCCTCGACAATGTTCTCTCTGAAAGCAAATTGAGCAAATAGAATTATTGATTATATACACAATAAGAATAATAAATAAATAAATGTACAACAATAACAATGACAGATATTAGCATCTGATTACATATTTTGTTCTCTTCTCGAGATCTTGACTGGCAACCCGCCTGTCATCTTTAGTGTCCCCCTTGCCCCATATTTAGGTTTTCCCTCCATTACAACTTCAAGCTTATACCTTTCAAGCAAGCATGCAGCAATCGACTTCATTTGTACATAGGCCATTTCTTTTCCCAAACACATTCTTGGACCGGCATGAAACACCGGGTACTTAAATGGGCTTTCGGGCTTGAAAACTCCGTTCTCCAACCACCTTTCAGGCTTATATTGACTGCAGTCTCTCCCCCATATGTCCTCCATCCGACCCATGGCATATGTGTGGTAACTAACTAGCCATCCTTTTTTGACAACTGTACCATCGGGTAATGTGTCATCTTCTTTGCAAGACTGTGTGTCAATTGCCACAGGAGGATATAACCTCATAGCTTCAGTTATGGCAGCATGTAAGTAGTGCATCTCTCTTAACTCATCATACCCAAACATTTCATTGGAGGTTTCAGTACTGTTTCTAAGTGATCTTATTTCTTGGAGAATTTTTTCCTCCACATCAGGCCGGGTGGTTACAAACCAGAAAAACCAAGTCATTGCTGTTGAAGTGGTCTCTCTACCAGCAACCATGAAGTTAGTTACAGAATCTACTAAATTCTCCATAGTGTGTTCTTCACTCGAGGCTATGTGAGATATGAGATCACTCTTGTTATTCGAGGGCCTTCTCCATCTTCTCATGAATTATCGCTGTTACATGGCTCTTAACCTTGGCAATGGATTCTCTCAACCTTCTTTCACTCCCAATATCAAGCCATTTTATACCTCTCCACACAAATCCTACAGGAAACCTATTGACAGGCAAATCAAGTGCCTCGACAAAGGATCTCATTAAATCAGAACCCTCTGCAGTTTGGCAGGCTGGGTCCATATCAAACACAACTCTGCAAATGTTATCGAATGCAAATCTCTCTAAGACATCTTGCATGTCTATGACCTCTCCTTTCTCCCTAGTTTTCTCTAGAAGAGGAATCAGTCTGTGTTTTATCACAGTGTGAACTGTGTCCACCATAAGTCCACGTAGAGAACGGGTTGTGAAAGCCAGGCTGGCAGTTTTACGTTGCCAACGCCAGTGGTCTCCGTTAGAATTGAATATTCCATGACCCAACAGATCCTCTAGCATGGATATGGTGATATCACTTTTTGGGTAGTTTTCAGATTTGGTTTTGAGGATGTATTCAACATTCTTTGGGTTGGCGGTTAGGATGCTTCCAGGAAAACCAGGGTCCTGTTGGACCATAGTATGGGTCGGGATATCGATCAGGATTTCAGTTGTCCAGTCAAAAATTCGGTTCCGGTTTTTAATGAGCTCAGGCAAATCACCGATAAGCGGGTAGGTTTTGCAGGTTCGGGTAGTGGTTTGTTTTGTTTTGTCTTGATTGAAGAAGTGGTAGAGTGTGAGAAGAAGGAGAATGGGGATGAAAAAGGATGTGAAAAAGAAAACTAGGGAAAACTCCATAGTCGGTTTTCGTTTTTTTCAAATTAATGATTGGATTGCATGGTGAAAGTGTGAGCTCCCTCTAGTTTTTATAGTAATGATTTTAGATAGTTACTGCTCTAACTTTTGTTTATTTCCCTTATAGTCATTCAAGTCAAGATAGTTACTGGTCATGCTTTAATTTTATTTTTCTTCGTCGTCTGAATTTGAAATTCCTAATGCTTCTTCCGCAAGACTATTGATTGCGTCTGATTTTTTGGGGCATTCTAATTTTCAAAAAATAAAAATAAAAATAAATAAAAGTTTGAATCTTGAATCAATTACTGAGTAGACCTTGAATTTTAATGGAAGAACTCGATGATCAGTAAAAATTTAAACATTTTAATTCCATATAGTCCTTGCAAATTATTCCAGTGGTCTCTGTTACCTACTTATTTGTAGTCACTACATTGTGTTGCAGGATTTACTTAAGCTAAAAGAATGGCTATTGTACTCCATAAAAGGAAAACTTGACTTTTATTAGTCAACAGAGATGGCCTAGACGCTGAAAGGATTAGCATTTCAAGCAATGAAATCTCAAACAATCTAATACCGCATATATTCTCACATCCAAAAAAAGAAACTTTTACATAATGTAATCCCTCATATCTAAAAGGTCAAAGGTGTTAACTAGTCTACTAAAATATCATTTACTTGCACAGGGATCTCATCTATACACGCAAGTCGCAACTAATCAATTATGCAAACCATTCGGATAATTATAACAAATCCATTTGCTGGAAATGAAATCCTCTGCTCACTTTAAGGTGAGCAGGGTGCTTACCTTAGATCCGAACCGTCCGATCAATGATCGTGTCCCGTGAATAATACCAGATTGATAGGTCTGAAAAAAATCTAACCGTCGTGATTAAATCGAATGACTCGGATTTAAGGTAGGCACCGTGCTCACCTTAAAAGGTGAGCAGAGGATACCGGTCCCCATTTGCTGCCCAGGATTAGAATTGTGTCTAGCAGGCTAGCTGACAGCTGGGTTTCTTTATATTGGGCTTGTTGGGCCTATTGGGCTATACAAGATCTGCTATAATTGTAAATAACAACTGCTCACAAGTCCAGTTCTCCAAACCCCAAAACCCTCATCTTCTCCAATCGAACCTCTGAAACTTCTCTCAATTCGAAAAGCCCTCGATCGTGCTTAGTGTAGAGAATCACTACACGCCATAGACGAAATTACCACAAGAAGAGAGACACTAGATCCGGATAACTAAAGAGAAGCGAATGGCAGTTCGTATAAGACTGGCGCGGTTCGGATGCAAGAACCGGCCCTTCTACCGAGTGATGGCGGCGGACAGCCGGTCTCCGCGTGACGGGAAGCATCTGGAGGTGTTGGGCTACTACAACCCGCTGCCCGGTCAGGACGGCGGCAAGAGGATGGGCCTCAACTTTGACCGAATCAAGTATTGGCTCTCCGTCGGGGCCCAGCCGTCTGATCCCGTGCAGCGGCTCCTGTTTCGGGCTGGGCTTCTGCCTCCTCCTCCTATGCTTGCTATGACGCGCAAAGGTGGACCCCGCGATAGGCGGCCCGTTGACCCCATGACTGGCCGCTATCTCACAAATTCCAAGATGGAATTGATCGATGAGCATGCACAAGTGGATGAGGAGGATAAGGAGGATGAGGAGGAATTGAGTTAATGGCGGCTGTTTTGTGACAGGTTATTTCTCAGTTTGTGAAATTAGATGTTTCTTTTTTTGGGTACTTTTGTTGGAAATAATGGAGGCTTTACCTTGTTAATTTTGGATGATTAATGTGGTCATGGTTTTCCCATTAGCATTTCTGGGTCAAGTTTTCATTTTGCCCCATGACAGTATGGATTTTATTACTCAGTATTAGATGTCATGGCAACTCCTTGAATTGATTGTGAGACTTTTGATATCATTTCTGCCTATTTCTTTTACTTGTATCTGTGAGGAAAAAAAATTGAACCAAACACTCAACTAGTGGAGCTGTGGGATAAGCTGTTGATGAGAGTAGAACATTTAGTGATGCTTATATCAACACCTGCTAAAGATTTTACTTTTATTTCTAAATGATGGTAATGGACACTATGATAGAATGCATAGAGAGCTTAGGGATCAATATGGAATGTTCACAATTACATGCCTGGCTTCGCACGCTGGGGATATATAATTACCTCTAAGTCACTGTTTATAGCACTTCTCCCCATCAGAGATGCTTAACTGCATTGAAATAGTATATTCTTTTGGAATTATCATTTAGACACTTTTTGACAGAGAATTTTTTTTTCTGATCAATAAAGTTAATCCCAATAGTAGTTCTAAAGTTTAAACTATATCCCATACTGCCAGTCTTAGTTATCCATTCGCCTTTCTGAACCCTGGTGTTTACTCCATTCGGTATGTTCATATGATAAGGAAAACCTTGTTAGCTACTAGTAATAAGTACGATGACTAGTCGATGCATTATCTAGTCAATCAATTCCAGGTGGCATGTTTTAGTTGAGAGTACTTTGTAGGATAATTACACTACACTTCTACCACTTAAGTCATGCACATAAGTTTAGGGATACATCTCATGCCCGTAACTTTAGGAAGTACACCTCAAGCATATTACCATAGAGCAAATTGTATAAAGAGAATTTATTATTATTATTTTGCCACCAATTTTGTTTCCAGATCTTTCTAATCATTTTTCGCATGGATTTGGAAATTTATTCGTTTCTTTTTTTTTTCACTCGTTATAAGATTAGGCATGTCCTTTTATGGTAAAATACTCCAGCAGAAAGAACTAGAATTTTATTTCTTTTCTCTGTCACTGAATCAATCAGAACTAGAATTTTTTTTACTGGATAACAAATTAACAATCAAAACTGCAGTGATCTAGTCCCATTTTTTTCTTACTACAGTACACTGTCCTATTATTAATGTTATGATCTAAATTATCTGAAAGAAATTATTTTTTTCTGTTGTAGTTGAAAATTAACTTAGGGTGTGCTAGATGTAGGTTGAAACTGAAGAAGTGAAGATTATTAAGAATTTTGTAGAATCGAGTTTTGCCAATGCTCTGATCACTTAAGTTTCAAGGAATACAAGATTTTGTTAGTTGGTCATTTCCCCACATATCTTCTGTTTTGTCTTAATTTTTTTTAACCAAAAACACTACACACTCATCTCCTTTAATCTGATCCTCTACCTTTCTGCCCTTTCTGTTTTCATCTTCCTTCCTCTTCTCAGTTCTGGTGCTTCCTCCTCTACCATCATCTCCTCCTTCCCTTCTCTTTAAACTGACAATCTGAAGGTAGTACTGTCCCTTTCACTGTACCAAATGTCCAAGACCCTGCCAAGACTCCCCAATCTGAAACTCTACAAAACTCCCCAGTCTGAAAGTTATACACTTTCGTACCTCTTTGATATTGGTATTGTAGTATTCCTGGGAGTTTTGAAGCTCCTTATATTTGAGAAAATAGTGATGTCTTTATAAAAGGTTTAAATTTATATTTTTATTGTTTATTAAAGATCGAATATTGTTTACTTTAAAAGAGTTCTTTATTTCTACTTTCAAGTTTCATTTTTTGTTCAATAATCTGAGAAACTCATAATATATGGGTTTGATTGGACTGTGGTGATACTGTGGTAACACTTGGCTTGATTTTTAGTTTTTGTGCTTTCATATGAATTATAAATATCTGTTCAGTTTTCAATTTAAAACCATGGTGATATCTGGGTTTTTAAGTGAACTCTGGCTCCCACAGCTTCTGATGCAATACAGAGTTCTTTAATTTACTGTGGTTATAATTGGGTCGATTTTAGTTTTTGTGTTTTCATCTGAATTATAAATATCTGTTCAATAGTTTCCAATATAAAACCATGGTGATACCTGTGTTTTCAAGTGAACTCTGGGTCCCACAGCTTCTGATGCAATACAGAGCCTGATTGCACGAAATTTACCTATTTGTTTTATAGTGAGGTATGTATATAGATTTTTGTTTTCTAATCACTCTCCAAAGTAACTTGTAGCTTGAGATCTGTAACAAACTTTATATTGAATTGATTTATGGTGTGTAGCTTTTGATATGATGTAATCCAACTTATTAGTGTGAGGTTGCCAACATGGTTTACAAAATGCTCCAGTATTACTATGATATTAATGTCTTGGCCTTTAGATTTATTTTTTTTCTCGGCTTGATATTTTATTTATCTTGGCACTTGCAACTTCTAATTCAAGTGTTTACTTGTGCTGGTGTAACACCGAGCTATATCAATTTTGTCCAACTATCGTTTGACTCCATTATAAGAGTTTAGTTGGGATGGTATTAAGCGGAGCTATATAGACTTTCTTTTACTACTATCGTGATTCTACCGTATAAAACATCAAAAACACTTCTCTGGGAATTTAAAAGTTAAAACTCTCACACATCTAACTTCTTTATGAAATTGAAACATCTAGGAATAGTTGGATATGGCATAAAATAAAATGAATGTCAAAAACCATAAAATTCTACGTAGTCGCATTTATATGGAAATTAAAAAAGAACATAGAATGAAAGAAAAAGAATGAAATTTCGTTATTTTAAAAACAGGACGTGTGACATCAAAATCTACGCTCCTCTCTTCTATTTATGGATTTAAGAGTGTTTAAATAGCTTTGACTAAAAGTGTAGCTGCTTTTCCAAGAAATTCACATTACCTAAACGACGATATATGTGTTAAGCTGGCTCCAAATTCTTATCGACCAAGCTATTATATATCGTAATGCATACCTCTTTTAAGTTCATGCAAAAGCTTATTCCTTATAAAATGGAGAAATACACAGAACTGAAAATACCTTTCTCGTCAATAAAAGAAAGGAAATCATCCATCAAATGGCCTATATGCCTGCCTGCCTTTACATAAAATAACCATCTAATCTAATAAACCTTAAGTTATCAATATTGCTTGGGATTAGGCACCTCTCAGATTCTATACGAATTTTTGAATCTCACTGGAGAACTAGCTTAGAACCAAGTCAATCTGCCGAACTATAACAATTGGGGGGCAGATGAGATCTGGATCTTCCAATCTCGTGTGGCTTATCAATGGATTAACAGTGCTTGCATGTTCTTTTATCATCTTCAGAAGTGATCCAAAAATTAAATATTGGAATTTCATTAGTTTTAATTTCAAAATCCAAGAACTATTTTCTCTTCAAAAATACAATTTTCCAACATTAACAATAGAAATTATATAATCAGAAGTAACAGAATGACTCCAAACTGTAAGGAAAAAACGAAAAAGAAAAAGAGGGCATCATTGGTACACAAGGATTGATTTCTTATTTAATCTTCTTCTTGCCAGAGCTGTAGTGGGTTTTGGGGCAAAGATGCTTGCGGCCCTTGTCGCGCCTCCGCTTCAGCACCTTCCTACCTCCTGGGGTGGACAACCTCTTGCGGAACCCATGGACACGTGCAAGTGACTTGCGCGACCTCGACCGTTTCGTCATTGCCAGTGAGGCCCTTCCAGCTCTAACTTGGATCTGCCGTTTTCTCTCTCTGTTTAATTTGTTGTGTCCTATGCCAGTACCTAGTGACATGCCTGACAAATTGTATATGTGAAATGTCAAAATGGCTGGAAGCAATTAAAAGAAAAACTTACAGACAGAATAATATTGTTGACTCATATTTATGCAGGGCTTGATTAATACCAGGATTACATAAATTTAGAATGCCAGATACTTGCAGAATCAGATCTTTTCACATAGGAAGGTGTTATCTGAGAGATATAACCCAAAGAAGCCCAAATTCAAGTCAAATACTTATTAATCACTTAGTTGATGAAAAACATTTCTGCTTGCAATTAACCATCTCATGACAAAAACAATAATACTGGTCAGTACAGAATTTTGGGTAAAAGTTTTTACCTCTTCTTTTGGGATTTGATAACAAGGATAAATCATTTTCTAAACTGCATCAACTAACATTTGCTTTTATCAGTTTGAATCAGATTAACAATTACGTTACCATTTAACAAAAGGCGTTGGCAAAATAACTGCACAGGACAAGCTTAATTGAGATGAATTGGTAATTTGGTACGAACAGTTATTACAATAGCAAGTAATGAATTCAGAAATGGAAACAGTACTAAAATTTACTACTGTAATACTAAATTTCAAATATTTTTAATTTGGGAAGTTGGGAACACTACTAGTGCCAGCAGCCACAAAGTACTCGACTTCTTCAATTGCAAAACCAAACTGTTGTCTGTTGGCTTGCCCAAATTCAGGACAAAATGGTAAAACCAAAATTTACAGAGGGGGTATATACAAAATGGGGTTGAGAGAAATTCAGTGTACCAGAGAAGGAGGCGAGAGAGAGTCCAGTAGAGGAGCTGGAGAGGAAAGAAGAGGAAGGAGACAGCACCATTGAAGCCTTCGAGAGGCTGAGAGGACAGCGGAGTGCATTTGCTCGAATGGATCGAAAGGAGATGGCGCTAGACGGAGGCGCGGCTGAGAAGGAGAGAAGAGTGAGCGCCATTGCTCGAGAGTGTAGATTGGGTCTTTTCTTATCTCTAGATAATGTACCTTTTTTTGGAGAGTACTGAGCGGTCCGCGTGAGTGAGTGGGTAGACCGGGTTTATACAGAATAATATGGGTTTTTCTTTTTTAAAAACCCATATTATTACATGGGTTCTATTAACAAAGTGTTGACAATGAATTGATTTGTGATCTATCTAAAATAATTTAAAATTATTAAATTTCAGGAATTAATAATAAAAGTTGATGTAAGTATTATCTGTTCGTCAAATTACAATTGTTCATATTTGATGATTTTTTATGAAGATCAAATACGATTTAAATAGTTAAATTATGTAAAATTTAACTCGACTAAAGTACTGTTTCTAATTATTATAAACTTCTTTGACTTAAGTAATATTGTTAATATTATCAAGATAAAACAGCTGAATCCGAATGATCTAAACTTTTTGAATTATTTTCAAAACAACATGGCAGTATCCTACAAATCAGGCACCCATTTATTTACATGATGATACATATCATGTCGTTAAAATGATAAAAATTTAATGCACGTTTTGTAATTTATAAAATTATCTGAATTTGTAACAGTTTTTAAATTTAATGAATAATTACTTTAACAAAATTTCGTGTAAGTTCAACAAATTATTTAAAGTTCTTAATTATGCACTACACGTTATCAGTTACTAATTAGAAAGTTGCATAAGCATTAACAATTTTTCATTTTTGTTTATACATTGTTATGGATTGCTTTCACATAACTATGCCTAAATCTAATGATACATATGATGTTATAACGAAATTGTTTTATTAGATAAAAAAATTTCGTGATTATGAAGAAAAGGTAAAGAGTAGAGATTTCATGCATTTTTCATATGCTTTATTTATTCATGTTTTTAAAGTAGGTACACAGGCTTTATTGATTCACTTCAGCCTCCTATGAATCAAAGTCATGAAAAATTGCCCTCTATACACAGGCTTTTAGATCTCTTCTATTTGACTTACAAAATCTATGTAGTACCGTTGTCAGCACCTTAATTCATTACAAAAAATTACACTTCAAATGAGTCAACAATAGCTTTCAAGGTCTTTTCAGCAGATGACCACTGTTTATCACTAGCACTTGCCACAAATAGAACTACTGTATTTCCCTTTGCAGTTGCCTTTGCAAGATTATGAGTTCCAGTAAGCGCAAACGGAGTCTCCAGCACATACCTGTAATACTGCATTCAACAAAAAAAATTCCTATTTAAACAAACCATGTATTACTTAATGACCAAACGCCATATACAATCTATCAAGAATAATACGTTGAGAAATATTATGCTGTGTACAAACAGGATGTTATTTCCCAAAATGACATAGTCACTTGCTATTTATAGATCTCAGTCAATTGAAACATAATTTGTCAGTTGTCAAAGAATCTTTATTCGTCAATCTATCATTATTTTGAAATAAACATACTGTTTGGCCATCGTGTTTCTCGATGGATGTTTCCACAAGCTCGTCAGAATCGAAGGTGTTTCCCGTGACAAATGGCCCAAGAGAGGCAATCAGATCCTCTGGGGTTCCTATGTCTTCGATTGTGGCATTTGGCTTGTTGGTGAGGCGTATCAAGGGAGAAGCCACGACTTGAATTTTGCCTTGCTTTTCATCCTCAAATTTGACCTCAATCCATGGCTCAGCACACTTTGGCTGGCAGTAGTTTCCGGAAAGAATGTTTGCAACCCGTGTTTGTTTCCATGTAGGTGGGATGATGAATTTATATGGCTCCACATTACCTATTAAGAGAAAAACCAAAGAATATACACATTCACAAGTTATCACCCAACATTAGAGAGAATCAGATCAGAACCTTTTTGATTAATTGTAGCTTTGGATACGAAGAAGCAATTACTTTTGAAGTCCTAATTGAATAATTATGCTCACTTGCTCATAATTATTTTCTAATTTCCAAATGAAGTCCTTAAATTAATCTACATAAATTTAAGATCATAATAAAAGATTGTTGGTAAGAACTTCCGTCTGAAAAAATATGATTAGGAGCACATTACTGATGCTTACTGTATAGAATTTTTTTTTTGATGGTCAGGTGGAGCTTACTGTATAGAATTAATTAGATATGCTAATTTGGCAACTTTTGGAGACGGTTCAATTTTCTGAACTTCAATTTCTCCTAATTGACTGAAATGCAAACACATTTCAGTTTTTATTCCCACACAATTTCCTAACAGAACGTTGCATCAAAGTCCTAATTCATTGCTTCCTTAAGCAAACAATACACAAATCTAAAGAATAAAACTGTGGAAATAAACAAGTATGAATTTACCAGCACGAAGAGCAGGTGTGTCTTTAGGAGTAGCCTTGAAAACAACAAATGCGGGGTCAGAAGGCGACGGAGGGAGATACGAACCGACCTCCACCTCGCGAGCCACTGCTCTAAATGGCTCCTTCAAAAATACAGAGCCCAAAGTAATGCCCCACAAAAATTCCCTCTTATTAACTTTAATCGATGGTGCCGATGCCGGTTCTGACGAGCACTTGATCAAAAACCTTTTGTAAGGAGAGGCGATGGCAATGGATTCCTGAGATGGAGAGACGTGAGAAGAGGTAGCAAATGGAGAGGAAAGGAGAGGGGAGATTGGAGATGCCATTGGAGAGGTGAAGGGAAGAGGGAAAGACGCTTGGACCGCGCTCCCGCCAGCTCTTATCCATACAAAAATTGCTCTGCTGGGTCGAGTGTGTCCAGTATTTAGAACTGGAGATTAGATTCTCTATGGTGTGTACTACGAATTATATTGTATGGCAAATTGGCGATCTATGTTGAGCAGATTTGTCATTTCATGAGAAATAGCACAGAGTGAAGTCTACCTCAGCTGCAACTTTCTTTTGTTTGGTTTTATGGAAAACTAGATTTTAAAGTCTGCCGCGACATACATTGTTGAATATTTATTTTTAAATTTTGGCTATTGTTTATTAAAATTATTTATAATTTTATATACTTGATCAATGGAGTCTTATGTGTATGTGCCAAGTAAATCGTCAATGGTAAAAAAATACCAACTCAAATACCAAACATAATTAATCAATTTTCTGGAAAAAATGTCAAATCGTCAATGGTAGTCAATATAACCAAATCGTATATGTGCCAAGCAAAATTGGGAAAGATAAAAGAATGATAAAGTTTATCTGAGGGAGCATGTAATTGTCAGATTTCGTTTTAAATTTATTTGGAGTGGTCCCTTAACTCCTTAATATATACAATTAAAAAAAAGTGGAGAATAACTCCGAGCAACACAGATTAGAGATGAATATATGATGAAAATGAAAATAAGAAGGGGTCACAAAAATTAGAAACACAATATGTTGCCAAATTATTGTCTACCCGTGAATCGTGTCAGTTTTATGAGCAATAATACCCGAAAATGTTAATCATCAAATTCTGACAACATACATTTAAAAAAGATAGAGAATTTTTAATTACGATCTGTTAGTGTTCTATGCTGAAGAGGTTTTTTTTTTTTAGTATCAACATTACATGGTAGAAACAAAGATCATAATAAGATGTGAATATATTTAAACTCCTTATATTGTCTAGAATTTAATTCAGATCTTACTTATTGTAATATATTTTATACACAGAAATTATGTATAAAATTATACTGAGAAAATATGCAAAAAAATTAGCAAATAAATCTCATTCTGAGTAATATTTCAGCATTTTACGCGATTCTAAGTGAATTCTAAGTCATCTGAACACAATAATCTATATTTAAATACTTTACATTGTCTACAATATAATTCAGATCTTATTTATTATAAAATTTTGAATTATTCAAAGAAAATATGCATACAATTAGAGCATATTCTGAGCAATATTTGAGTGTTTTAAGCGATTCTGCACTCATTCTAAGTCATTTGATCACAATAATCTATATTTAAACTCTTTATATCGTCTAAAAACTAATTCAGATCTTACTAATTGCAATATATTTGATTATACGTAGAAATTATGCATATATATTGCAAATAATGCTTATTCTGTTCAGTAATTGAGCATTTCAAGTGATTCTGAATTCAATCTAAGTCATTTCATCATATTAGTCTATATTTAAACTATTTATAATATCTATAATATAATTTAGAGCATATTTATTATAAAATATTTAGTTATACATAGAAAATATACATAAAATAAGCAATAAAGCTTATTCTAAGCAATATTTGAGCATTTTAAGCGATTCTGCAATTGTACTAAGTCATTTCACCACATAATCTATATTTAAACTCTTTATATTGTCTAGAATATGATTATGATCCTACTTACTAAAATAAAAATGAATATACATAGAAAATTGTAATATATTGTGCAATTGATGCTTATCCTGTGCAATATTTGAGCATTTCAAGCGATTCTGCTCTCATTGTTAGTAATTTGATGACATTAATCTATATTTAAAACTCTGTATATTGTCTTGAATATAAATCAGAGCTTATTTATTATAAAATATTTAATTTTACAGAGAAAATATACATAAAATTAGCAAATAACGTATATTTTGAGCAATATTTGAACATTTTAATCAATTCAACACTCATTTTAAGTCATCTGATCACAATAACCAATATTTACACTCTTTATATTGTCTAGAATATGTATCTGATCATACTTATTAAAATAAAAATAAATATACATAGAAAATTGTCATATATTGTGCAAATATTGCTTATCCTGTGCAATATTTGAGCATTTTCAAGCGATTCTGCTCTCATTGTTAGTAATTTGATGACATTAATCTATATTTAAACTCTATATATTGTCTTGAACATAAATCAGAGCTTATTTATTATAAAATATTTAATTTAACAGAGAAAATATACATAAAAATAGCAAATAACGTATATTTTGATCAATATTTGAACATTTTAAGCGATTCAACACTCATTCTAAGTCATCTAATCACAATAACCTATATTTACACTCTTTATATTGTCTAGAATATGTTTCTGATCATACTTATTAAAATAAAAATGAATATACGATGAAAATTGTCATATATTGTGCAAATATTGCTTATCCTGGGCAATATTTGAGAATTTCAAGCGATTCTGCTCTCATTCTAAGTCATTTGATCACATTAATCTATATTTAAACTATATAAATTGTTTAGAATATAAATCAGAGATTATTTATTATAAAATATTTAATTATACAGAGAAAATATGCATAAAATTTGCAAATAACGCATATTCTGAGCAAAATTTGATCATTTTGAGAGATTCAAAGCTCATTCTAAGTCATTAGATCACAATAACCTATATTTAAACACTTTATGTTGTCTGGAATATGATTCTGATCCTACTGATTAAAATAAAAATAAATATACATACAAAATTGTCATATATTGTGCAAATAATGCTTATCCAGTGCAATATTTGAGAATTTCAAGCGATTCTGCACTCATTCTAAGTCATTTGATCACCTTAATCTATATTTAAACTCTACATATTGTGTAAAATATAATTCAGAGCGTATTTAACATAAACAAATTAATTACACAGAGAAAATATACATAAAATTAGCAAATAAATCTCATTTTAAGCAATATTTGAGCAATTTAAGTGATCCTACACCTATTTTAAGCCATATGATCACAATAATCTATATTTAAACACTTTATGTTGTCTACAATATAATTCAGAGGTTACTTATTATAAAATTTTTAATTATGTATAGAAGATATGCATAAAATTACCAAATAGATGTCATTCTGAGCAATATTTGAGCATTTTAAGCGATTCTACACTCATTCTAAGTCATCTGAACACAATAATCTATATTTCAACACTTTATATTGTCTACAATATAATTCAGAGCTTATTTATTATAAAATATTTAATTATTCATAGAAAATATGCATACAATGAGCAAATAGAGCATATTCTGAGCAATATTTGAGCATTTAAAGAGATTCTGCACTCATTCTAAGTCATCTGATCACAATAATCTGTATTTAAGCTCTTTATATTGTCTAAAAACTAATTCAGATCTTACTTATTGTAATACATTTGATTATACATTCAAATTATGAATATATTGTGCAAATAATGCTTACTCTGTTCAGTAATTGAGCATTTCAAGCGATTCTGAACACAATCTGAGTCATTTCATCACATTGGTCTATATTTAAACTATTAGTATTATCTAGAATATAATTCAGAACTTATTTATTATAAAATATTTAGTTATCCATAGAAAAATATACATAAAATAAGCAGCAAAGCTTATTCTCAGCAATATTTGAGCATCTAAAGCAATTCAGCAATTATTCTTAGTTAATTCACCGCAGTAATCAATATTAAAAATCTTTATATTGTCTGTAATATGATTCTTGTCCTACTTATCACAATAAAAATGAAATTACATAGCAAATAGTCAATATATTGCAAATGATGCTTATCCTGTGCAATATTTTAGCATTTCAAGCGATTCTGCTCTCATTCTTAGTCATTTGATGACATTAATCCATATTGTAACTCCAATATTGTTTAGAACATAAATAAGAGCCTATTTATTATAAAATATTTAATTATACAGAGAACATATACAGAAAATTAGCAAATAACGCATATTCTGTGAAATATTTGAGAATTTTAATCGATTCAACACTCATTCAAAGTCATCTGAACGCAATAATCTATATTTCAACACTTTATATTGTCTACAATATAATTCAGAGCTTATTTATTATAAAATATTTAATTATTCATAGAAAATATGCATACAATGATCAAGTAGAGCATATTATGAGCAATATTTGAGCATTCAAAGCGATTCTGCACTCATTCTAAGTCATGTGATCACAATAATCTGTATTTAAGCTCTTTATATTGTCGAAAAACTAATTCAGATCTTACTTATTGTAATACATTTGATTATAAATTCAAATTATGAATATATTGTGCAAATAATGCTTACACTATTCAGTAATTGAGCATTTCAAGCGATTCTGAACAGAATCTGAGTCATTTCATCACATTGGTCAATATTTAAACTATTTGGATTATCGAGAATATAATTCAGCACTTAATTATTATAAAATATTTAGTTATCCATTTAAAAATATACATAAAATAAGCAGCAAAGCTTATTCTGAGCAATATTTGAGCATTTAGAGCGATTCAGCAATTATTCTTAGTTAATTCACCGCAGTAATCTATATTTAAAATCTTTATATTGTCTGTAATATGATTCTTACCCTACTTATCACAATAGAAATGAAATTACATAGCAAATTGTCAATATATTGCAAATGATGCTTATCCTGTGCAATATGTTAGCATTTCAAGCGATTCTGCTCTCATTCTTAGTCATTTGATGACATTAATCTATATTGTAACTCCAATATTGTCTAGAACATAAATCAGAGCTTATTTATTATAAAATATTTAATTATACAGATAACATATACATAAAATTAGCAAATAATGCATATTCTGTGAAATATTTGAGCATTTTAATCGATTCAACAATCATTCAAAGTCATATGAACGCAATAATCTATATTTCAACACTTTATATTGTCTATAATATAATTCAGAGCTTATTTATTATAAAATATTTAATTATTCATAGAAAATATGCATACAATGAGCAAATAGAGCATATTCTGAGCAATATTTGAGCATTTAAAGCGATTCTGCACTCATTCTAAGTCATGTGATCACAATAATCTGTATTTAAGCTCTTTATATTGTCGAAAAACTAATTCAGATCTTACTTATTGTAATACATTTGATTATACATTCAAATTATGAATATATTGTGCAAATAATGCTTACTCTGTTCAGTAATTGAGCATTTCAAGCGATTCTGAACACAATCTGAGTCATTTCATCACATTGGTCTATATTTAAACTATTAGTATTATCTAGAATATAATTCAGAACTTATTTATTATAAAATATTTAGTTATCCATAGAAAAATATACATAAAATAAGCAGCAAAGCATATTCTGAGCAATATTTGAGCATTTAAAGCGATTCAGCAATTATTCTTAGTTAATTCACCGCAGTAATCTATATTTAAAATCTTTATATTGTCTGTAATATGATTCTTATCCTACTTATAACAATAGAAATGAAATTACTTACCAAATTGTCAATATATTGCAAATGATGCTTATCCTGCGCAATATGTTAGCATTTCAAGCGATTCTGCTCTCATTCTTAGTCATTTGATGACATTAATCTATATTGCAACTCCAATATTGTCTAGAACATAAATCAGAGCTTATTTATTATAAAATATTTAATTATACAGATAACATATACATAAAATTAGCAAATAACGCATATTCTGTGAAATATTTGAGCATTTTAATCGATTCAACAATCATTAAAAGTCATATGAACGCAATAATCTATATTTCAACACTTTATATTGTCTACAATATAATTCAGAGCTTATTTATTATAAAATATTTAATTATTCATAGAAAATATGCATACAATGATCAAGTAGAGCATATTATGAGCAATATTTGAGCATTCAAAGCGATTCTGCACTCATTCTAAGTCATGTGATCACAATAATCTGTATTTAAGCTCTTTATATTGTCGAAAAACTAATTCAGATCTTACTTATTGTAATACATTTGATTATAAATTCAAATTATGAATATATTGTGCAAATAATGCTTACACTATTCAGTAATTGAGCATTTCAAGCGATTCTGAACAGAATCTGAGTCATTTCATCACATTGGTCAATATTTAAACTATTTGGATTATCGAGAATATAATTCAGCACTTAATTATTATAAAATATTTAGTTATCCATTTAAAAATATACATAAAATAAGCAGCAAAGCTTATTCTGAGCAATATTTGAGCATTTAGAGCGATTCAGCAATTATTCTTAGTTAATTCACCGCAGTAATCTATATTTAAAATCTTTATATTGTCTGTAATATGATTATTACCCTACTTATCACAATAGAAATGAAATTACATAGCAAATTGTCAATATATTGCAAATGATGCTTATCCTGTGCAATATTTTAGCATTTCAAGCGATTCTGCTCTCATTCTTAGTCATTTGATGACATTAATCTATATTGTAACTCCAATATTGTCTAGAACATAAATCAGAGCTTATTTATTATAAAATATTTAATTATACAGATAACATATACATAAAATTAGCAAATAACGCATATTCTGTGAAATATTTGAGCATTTTAATGGATTCAACACACAATCAAAGTCATCTGAACGCAATAATCTATATTTCAACACTTTATATAGTCTACAATATAATTCAGAGCTTATTTATTATAAAATATTTAATTATTCATAGAAAATAAGCATACAATGAGCAAATAGAGCATATTCTGAGCAATATTTGAGCATTTAAAGCGATTCTGCACTCATTCTAAGTCATGTGATCACAATAATCTGTATTTAAGCTCTTTATATTGTCGAAAAACTAATTCAGATCTTACTTATTGTAATACATTTGATTATACATTCAAATTATGAATATATTGTGCAAATAATGCTTACTCCGTTCAGTAATTGAGCATTTCAAGCGATTCTGAACACAATCTGATTCATTTCATCACATTGGTCTATATTTAAACTACTAGTATTATCTAGAATATAATTCAGAACTTATTTATTATAAAATATTTAGTTATCCATAGAAAAATATACATAAAATAAGCAGAAAAGCTTATTCTGAGCAATATTTGAGCATTTAAAGCGGTTCAGCAATTATTATTAGTTAATTCACCGCAGTAATCTATATTTAAAATCTTTATATTGTCTGTAATATGATTCTTACCCTACTTATCACAATAGAAATGAAATTACATAGCAAATTGTCAATATATTGCAAATGATGCTTATCCTGTGCAATATTTTAGCATTTCAAGCGATTCTGCTCTCATTCTTAGTCATTTGATGACATTAATCTATATTGTAACTCCAATATTGTCTACAACATAAATCAGAGCTTATTTATTATAAAATATTTAATTATACAGATAACATATACATAAAATTAGCAAATGACGCATATTCTGTGAAATATTTGAGCATTTTAATCGATTCAACAATCATTCAAAGTCATATGAAAGCAATAATCTATATTTCAACACTTTATATTGTCTACAATATAATTCAGAGCTTATTTATTATAAAATATTTAATTATTCATAGAAAATATGCATACAATGAGCAAATAGAGCATATTCTGAGCAATATTTGAGCATTTAAAGCGATTCTGCACTCATTCTAAGTCATCTGATCACAATAATCTGTATTTAAGCTCTTTATATTGTCGAAAAACTAATTCAGATCTTACTTATTGTAATACGTTTGATTATACATTCAAATTATGAATATATTGTGCAAATAATGCTTACTCTGTTCAGTAATTGAGCATTTCAAGCGATTCTGAACACAATCTGAGTCATTTCATCACATTGGTCTATATTTAAACTATTAGTATTATCTAGAATATAATTCAGAACTTATTTATTATAAAATATTTAGTTATCCATAGAAAAATATACATAAAATAAGCAGCAAAGCTTATTCTGAGCAATATTTGAGCATTTAAAGCGGTTCAGCAATTATTCTTAGTTAATTCACCGCAGTAATCTATATTTAAAATCTTTATATTGTCTGTAATATGATTCTTACCCTACTTATCACAATAGAAATGAAATTACATAGCAAATTGTCAATATATTGCAAATGATGCTTATCCTGTGCAATATTCTAGCATTTCAAGCGATTCTGCTCTCATTCTTAGTCATTTGATGACATTAATCTATATTGTAACTCCAATATTGTCTAGAACAAAAATCAGAGCATATTTATTATAAAATATTTAATTATACAGATAACATATACATAAAATTAGCAAATGACGCATATTCTGTGAAATATTTGAGCATTTTAATCGATTCAACAATCATTCAAAGTCATATGAAAGCAATAATCTATATTTCAACACTTTATATTGTCTACAATATAATTCAGAGCTTATTTATTATAAAATATTTAATTATTCATAGAAAATATGCATACAATGAGCAAATAGAGCATATTCTGAGCAATATTTGAGCATTTAAAGCGATTCTGCACTCATTCTAAGTCATCTGATCACAATAATCTGTATTTAAGCTCTTTATATTGTCGAAAAACTAATTCAGATCTTACTTATTGTAATACGTTTGATTATACATTCAAATTATGAATATATTGTGCAAATAATGCTTACTCTGTTCAGTAATTGAGCATTTCAAGCGATTCTGAACACAATCTGAGTCATTTCATCACATTGGTCTATATTTAAACTATTAGTATTATCTAGAATATAATTCAGAACTTATTTATTATAAAATATTTAGTTATCCATAGAAAAATATACATAAAATAAGCAGCAAAGCTTATTCTGAGCAATATTTGAGCATTTAAAGCGATTCAGCAATTATTCTTAGTTAATTCACCGCAGTAATCTATATTTAAAATCTTTATATTGTCTGTAATATGATTCTTACCCTACTTATCACAATAGAAATGAAATTACATAGCAAATTGTCAATATATTGCAAATGATGCTTATCCTGTGCAATATTTTAGCATTTCAAGCGATTCTGCTCTCATTCATAGTCATTTGATGACATTAATCTATATTGTAACTCCAATATTGTCTAGAACAAAAATCAGAGCTTATTTATTATAAAATATTTAATTATACAGATAACATATACATAAAATTAGCAAATGACGCATATTCTGTGAAATATTTGAGCATTTTAATCGATTCAACAATCATTCAAAGTCATATGAAAGCAATAATCTATATTTCAACACTTTATATTGTCTACAATATAATTCAGAGCTTATTTATTATAAAATATTTAATTATTCATAGAAAATATGCATACAATAAGCAAATAGAGCATATTCTGAGCAATATTTGAGCATTTAAAGCGATTCTGCACTCATTCTAAGTCATCTGATCACAATAATCTGTATTTAAGCTCTTTATATTGTCGAAAAACTAATTCAGATCTTACTTATTGTAATACGTTTGATTATACATTCAAATTATGAATATATTGTGCAAATAATGCTTACTCTGTTCAGTAATTGAGCATTTCAAGCGATTCTGAACACAATCTGAGTCATTTCATCACATTGGTCTATATTTAAACTATTAGTATTATCTAGAATATAATTCAGAACTTATTTATTATAAAATATTTAGTTATCCATAGAAAAATATACATAAAATAAGCAGCAAAGCTTATTCTGAGCAATATTTGAGCATTTAAAGCGGTTCAGCAATTATTCTTAGTTAATTCACCGCAGTAATCTATATTTAAAATCTTTATATTGTCTGTAATATGATTCTTACCCTACTTATCACAATAGAAATGAAATTACATAGCAAATTGTCAATATATTGCAAATGATGCTTATCCTGTGCAATATTCTAGCATTTCAAGCGATTCTGCTCTCATTCTTAGTCATTTGATGACATTAATCTATATTGTAACTCCAATATTGTCTTGAACAAAAATCAGAGCTTATTTATTATAAAATATTTAATTATACAGATAACATAAACATAAAATTAGCAAATGACGCATATTCTGTGAAATATTTGAGCATTTTAATCGATTCAACAATCATTCAAAGTCATATGAAAGCAATAATCTATATTTCAACACTTTATATTGTCTACAATATAATTCAGAGCTTATTTATTATAAAATATTTAATTATTCATAGAAAATATGCATACAATGAGCAAATAGAGCATATTCTGAGCAATATTTGAGCATTTAAAGCGATTCTGCACTCATTCTAAGTCATCTGATCACAATAATCTGTATTTAAGCTCTTTATATTGTCGAAAAACTAATTCAGATCTTACTTATTGTAATACGTTTGATTATACATTCAAATTATGAATATATTGTGCAAATAATGCTTACTCTGTTCAGTAATTGAGCATTTCAAGCGATTCTGAACACAATCTGAGTCATTTCATCACATTGGTCTATATTTAAACTATTAGTATTATCTAGAATATAATTCAGAACTTATTTATTATAAAATATTTAGTTATCCATAGAAAAATATACATAAAATAAGCAGCAAAGCTTATTCTGAGCAATATTTGAGCATTTAAAGCGGTTCAGCAATTATTCTTAGTTAATTCACCGCAGTAATCTATATTTAAAATCTTTATATTGTCTGTAATATGATTCTTACCCTACTTATCACAATAGAAATGAAATTACATAGCAAATTGTCAATATATTGCAAATGATGCTTATCCTGTGCAATATTTTAGCATTTCAAGCGATTCTGCTCTCATTCTTAGTCATTTGATGACATTAATCTATATTGTAAATCCAATATTGTCTACAACATAAATCAGAGCTTATTTATTATAAAATATTAATTATACAGAGAACATATACATAAAATTAGCAAATAACGCTTACTCTGAGAAATATTTGAGCATTTTAAGCGATTTAACACTCATTCAAAGTCATCTGAACACAATAATCTATATTTCAACACTTTATATTGTCTACAATATAATTCAGAGCTTATTTATTATAAAATATTTAATTATTCGTAGAAAATATGCATACAATGAGCAAATAGAGAATATTCTGAGCAATATTTGAGCTTTTAAAGCGATTCTGCACTCATTCTAAGTCATCTGATCACAATAATCTGTATTACTCTATATATTGTCGAAAAACAAATTCAGATCTTACTTATTGAATATATTTGATTATACATACAAATTATGTATATATTGTGCAAATAATGCTTACTCTGTTCAGTAATTGAGCATTTCAAACGATTCTGAGCACAATCTGAGTCATTTCATCACATTGGTCTATATTTAAACTACTAGTATTATCGAGAATATAACTCAGAACTTATTTATTATAAAATATTTAGTTATCCATAGAAAAATATACATAAAAAGCAGCAAAGCTTATTCTGAGCAATATTTGAGCATCTAAAGCGAATCAGCAATTATTCTTAGTTAATTCACCGCAGTAATCTATATTTAAAATCTTTATATTGTCTGTAATATGATTCTTGTCCTACTTATCACAATAAAAATGAAATTACATAGCAAATTGTCAATATTGTGCAAATGATGCTTATTCTGAGCAATATTTGAGCATTTCAAGTGATTCTGCTCTCATTCTTAGTCATTTGATGACATTAATCTATATTGAAACTCCAATATTGTCTAGCATATAAATCAGAGCTTATTTATTATAAAATATTTAATTATACAGAGAACATATACATAAAATTAGCAAATAACGCATATTCTGAGAAATATTTGAGCATTTTAAGCGATTCAACACTCATTCAAAGTCATCTGAACGCAATAATCTATATTTCAACACTTTATATTGTCTACAATATAACTCAGAGCTTATTTATAATAAAATATTTAATTATTCGTTGAAAATATGCATACAATGAGCAAATAGAGCATATTCTGAGCAATATTTGAGCATTTAAAGCTATTCTGCACTCATTCTAAGTCATCTGATCACAATAATCTGTATTACTCTTTATATTGTCGAAAAACAAATTCTGATCTTACTTATGGAATATATTTGATTATACATATAAATTATGTATATATTGTGCAAATAATGCTTACTCTGTTCAGTAATTGAGCATTTCAAACGATTCCGAACACAATCTGAGTCATTTCATCACATTGGTCTATATTTAAACTATTAGTATTATCGAGAATATAATTCAGAATTTATTTATTATAAAATATTTAGTTATCCATAGAAAAATATGTAAGTGCTACAACAATTCTAGAATGTGGAAATAACCCAGAATCGTAAAATACCTCGTGCCATCGCTGATTGAAATTGAGTGTTGAGTGGATGAGAGTCGAAACCTTATGGCCTCACACGCTTTCTCCATGTCCTGCTATATCTGCAATGGGTCTTGACGAGAGGGCACTACAGAAACCGATGTAACTTCTCTATACTCGATGGTGTATCCAAGAGAATAGTCGGTTCTGACTTGTCTCCCATCTCTTTCCTTATATTCTCTCTTACTTGTTCTCTATATCATAGATGAACTGAAAGAAATGACAAAACCTCATGTATTCCATCAGTACAGAGGCTTATATAGGGGTGCACATCACTCAGAAGGCACCACAAGTGAGTCAGAATGAAAGGGTGCAAGATCAGACCACTCTATGTCCAGATGCTCTGTATCTAACAATATGGACGAAATACTACATTCTCCCACTTGAGCTTGCATCCTTTACATTTATTGCAATAATGCTTTCTGTTTTCCTCTATGTGAAATGAATGAAACATTATACACGAACCATGACAGTAAGTCATCTTATCGTTACTAGTGCTTAAAGCAACTAATAAATGCGAATATTACTATCCATGATTACAATGCACAATGAAACTTTTAAATCAACCTTTTATGTGATTAGCATACAACTTTATGAATAAACCCGACGTCTATTCCAAGTCAATCTTTATGATGTATTTCTTAACCTTATGATCAAAATATATATACCATATATGTGCGCACAATCAACACGAGAAAACATCTACACTTTTATGAAGAGTTAATAGACAATCGTACGATTAATATTAACTATAGGATAAATTCCTATATATACCCGCTACATGATCTTTGAATTCCTTTAGCTGCAGTATTTATTCAAAGAATCATCAGCTTCTATTCTGTATGAACACATTTAATGACCACTTAATTCTTCTTAATGCACTCTTTCAAAGTCAAATACTTAATGTCGATTCCTCGACCTTTACCTTTATTATTCTTGACTAGAAAGACAGCGACAGAATTATCATACAGAATCCTTAATGACTTAGATATAAAACCAATGACTCTAAGTCTCACAATAAAACTCTTCAAACACCATCGAGGGGAATCTCAAAACACACAATAAACTATAATTTATGTTGAACTAACGAACAATGTCAGTTAGACAGTTCTTTATAACACAATTTCACTGGTTAACATGTATCCTTAATTCGATTTACTAGAATCGACACAACCAGTTTGTGTACCAAAATAACTTCAACTTACAATCTGTTGAGACATAAGCACACTATCTTAAGTACCTTAAAGATATATCATTACTTTCTTAGCAATTTAACTGTGGTCTATCCCCTAATTATTATGATATTAGTCCAAATTTTCAAATGGCAAAAGCTATGTCAGTTCTTGTGCACAAACCTGATCATACTTTATGCTTTCAAATTGCCTAAATACTCAAAAGTATTTACTATTTGTTCCTTTTCTGAGTTATACTGAGGATACTGATTCAAACTGAATCTATCACCTATATTAATACGTACTGAACGTGGTGAATATCATTCCTTCCAGAATTTTTCTAATATCTTATTGATATATTGCTTTTTGAGATAGATCAAGAATATCTTGATTCCTATCTACATGGGCTTTTATTTCTATCACAAACAAAACTTCACCCATATCCTTCATATCAATATTTTAGAAAGAAATTATTCACCTCATATAATCATCTTTTATCTTTAGTTACAAGTAGAACATTATCTATATATAAAACAAATAGATAAAATCAACTTTCACTGATCTCCTGATATATGCAATAGTTCATCTTATATTTCTTCAAACAATATGAAGAAATAACCTTATGAAACTATTAATACCATTAGTGAAATACTTGTTATAATTCTTATATAGAATACTTTAACTTGTTAACTAAATACTTATTACCTCTAAAGAAGAAACTTTTATGGTTATTTAATATAACCTTCTCCTCTAGATCACCATTAAGAGTTGCAACCCTTATATCCATTTGATGTAACTCCAAACCAGAATGAGCTACTAATGCCATAATCATGTTAAGTGAATCTTCTTTAATACATGTGAGAAAACCTTCATGTAATTCACTACTTCTCCTAAATAAACCAATTGGTGACAAGACTAATTTGGTATTACTTTATGCTTACTTATGAATCCTTTTGGTTTTAAGAAATCCATTACAACCAATAGGTTTAAACCATAAGTAACTTAACCAAATTTCAGACTTCATTGCACACCATTGACTCTTACCGATTTTACTTGGCATTATACTATAATATGGACTCATTGCAATTCATTATGTTAGAAAATATCAGAATCTTATTCAACAAGAGGAAGGTTCTGCTACCAACATTTTTGTTGCCCCAGATGCCAACATTTTGCTATTTAGTTACTTTTTCAAATTTTAAAATTCAAACATTAAATGCAAACCGTTGATCTTATTTAGTTTAACGAGCGATGCGTTTTCATATAAGTTTTGCAAATTTTGGAGTTTATTTGATACTCGATCAAAGGCTAAAACATGAACGTATTAGAATGAATCTATAATAGTTAACGAGGTTCGTTTGTTTTACTATCACTTGATCGAGCATCAAATAAACTTCAAAATTTACAAAACTTATATGAAAACGAATCGCTCGTTAAACTAAATAAGATCAACGGTTTGCATTTAACGTTTGAATTTTAAAATTTGAAAAAGTAACTAAATAGCAAAATGTTGGCATTTGGGGGCAACCAAAATGTTGGTAGCGGAACCTTCCTCATTCAACAATAATACTTTTATAAGAGTCTCGTAGATAAACTACATATTATTACTAGAATAACCGACCTAATCTTTTAATTAGATCACCTTGATATTGAATTAAATATTCAACTTGATCTATTATTGTATTATATGTCGGTTAAAGAATGTCAATAATTGGATTATCAAAATTTGTTGATCCTTAATAATATATCCAATAACGAATGAGAGGGAGTTTTTGTACGACCTAAAACTGATCACTCCCACTAATCTGAACATTCTCTAGAACTTAATATTTCTAGATTCATATCCTAGTCATATTTCATATTTCTAATCTCTTTACCATTTTCTGATCTCACAATATTTTATTTGCTTACTGCATTGTTTCTCTATTTCCACCTTAAAACCTTATAAGTATGTAGAGATACATATATTGTGAGTAATCATCAATTAAAAAATATGAATGCAAGCTATACGCTTGATGCCAGCTAGTCATTTTCTTACTTGTTAATCATATCTCAACCATATGAACACTCTCAACTTTATCCATAATATGTCTATTCTCTTATTAAACACATATGGTCAAAAACACCAAACTGACCATTTATCTTTATATGTGTTATAAACTTATAGGAAATCTTGATAAGACTATATTAAACTGGACAAGTATTCAAAATAAAATATACAAGTAATGACTCAGAAATATTATATAGACTCTTTTGTTAAAAACTAAATTCCTCATTTTCATTATGTGCTCTCGCACCAATAATGGTAATAATCCTAAAAGATAAATTTTTATGATGAGTATTATTACATTAGCCTTAATCTAAGAGACCAACTACTCATCTAATATCTTATGTAAGACCTCTACATTAATATGCATATCAACCAAATCACTATACATTGAAAGAACTTATTCTTTATAAACATGAAACATAAGCAGTTAAACTGCTCCCACTGTTCATTATAACTTATGTTTATAAGTTCAACCTCAAAAGTGGATCCTACTGGTTGATAAATTTAATATTCTTACAACTTTAATGAAGGAGAACAATATCCTACTAGACCCTATAATTATTATCCTCAACCCAGGAACTTTGATACTTATCATTTTTAAAGGGGATCTGCTATCCTTATGAATGTAGAACCGATACATGCTTATCTTTATATTGAGACTTAACTTTATACTTTAATTTACCAATGCAAACTAAGTGATTTATCTTTATGAGTCAATTCCTGCATAATATTACCTGTGGGCTAAATATCATGCTATAACTCTTTTATGTAATTAAACATTACATCTTTAGAATCAATTTCTTACACAGTATTACCTACGGACTAAATACTATGTTTTGATTCTCCATATGATATAACTAGTTAATTATATTCCTATCCTTAATCCCTGTGGGCAAATTAAGCATTCATAATTTAACTATTATATCCTAATATATTAAGTTAACTAAGTCAATAGTCCTGTGGGACGATACTAACTTCGTGAACTTAATCTATTACAATTTTGTGTTTGTTTAATCCAAATGTGATTTTATAAATTTTATATATACATAACTTTAATCCAACTAAGGATGTTGTGGCTACTCCTTAATATATTAATATATATATTCATCACTAGACACAAGCTATGTCCTTTCTTCCTAATGTGATTTATAGATACACTATATAATATATATACCTTAATGTAATTGAAGATGCTGTGGCTACTCTTCAACTAATTAACATATATTAATCACTGGACATTATATATTAATACTATTAGATAACTAATATATATAACAGTTTGTAGTCAATTAGAACGGTCTGTTTTACTTGTCAGGCGGTCCCCGTTCAAGAACCTGACGATCCGACTGAACATCAAACGACTCGTTTCACTTAATTCACAGACAAATATGAACCTATATATATGTGCTTAATAACTAGCATAGTTATCTAACTTACTTGATTAATTGATTTTTAATCAATTTATTTGTCTAATTAATCTAACAATAATATCAGACAAAACTTTATTTAAACTTTTCTAGACAATCCATTCCAGAACCTGACGGTTCGTCCCAATTTGAATCTGTTAACACCCAGACTTATCCTCATGCAACTTCATTCAGAACAGTTCGTCCTAAAACTAGACTATTCGTTCCAATGTGCCTGAGTAATGCAAACAGAAACTTTATGCAAATTTAATCTGGAACGGTACGTTCTAAGCCCATAATATGTTTCAATTTGCACTTGAAACCCTAATTCACTGATAATTAGCCTCTAATTAAAATATTAGATTATATAACAGTTAGGGTTTACTAAACTTTCATAGATTATCTAACTATAATTATCTATATCTAAATAACTATCATATGCACAATTAACGTCATAACCTTTATAAATACAATTTGTGTATTACTATACCACATGTATAGTTCTTAAAGTTTGTTTAATCAATATAATGCTTGTAACGCCAATACTAATAGAATATCAGATAGTATGATGGTCTGTGGACTACATCAATACTTTATTACTATAGTATATTCAAGCATATCATCATTGACTAATCAATCTTAACCAAAAATGCCAACCATCTTTACACAAATTCAGTATTTTGACAAATTGTGACTATGTTATAGAATTCCATAATAGTTATGTAATCTACAAGCTTTAATTAACAATGAAGAACCATCTTATGTCTGATTATACCTTAATTTTCATATTAAAATTCATTTCTGGACCAAACTTTATTGGAACGGGTCGTTCCAGGCCCCAGACGGGTAGCCCCACACGAAAGGGTGCGTCCATAGTTCATCCAGAATTTTTCTGACAACCTGAACATTTTCTGGTAAACTGACAATAACTTTCTCTATACTTATTTGTTTTCTGTGTTCTTGGTCATTATAGAAACTAGATTCAAAGATCTTTCCAATGACGCAAGTTTCATCAAAAACAAATTTACAGATCAAAAGCTATGCCCCTCGAAATACAGACTATCACAGACGAAATCCGACAAACTGTCAGAATGACCTATCTTGCAGACAGCATATCTCACTCATACTTTATCGGAATTTTGCAAATTTACACTCTATGAAAATATATCTGAAATATCTACATCCCAGTAAAATTTCATGCAAAACCGAATTACCAATTGAGAGAAATCTGGCCCGTAATACTGAAAGGTCAGAAAATTCAGAATCCCGACTGTCTGACCTCTACTTGTTACAACTTGATTATCTCACTGTATATCCACTGGATTTTCAAGATGTTGGTTACGTTGGAAAGTAGACTCAGAGATCTTTCCAATTCCGAAAACCTCACTCAAATTGGATAAGCAGATCTTGAGATAATGCTTCACGAATTCAGACAATCAAGAAAATCAGACAAAAACTCAATTCACTCAACACTTACAACAGAATTTCTTATAAACCGTTATGAAATTCCATTTCAATAAAGGCAATCCAGCGGCATAACCCGCTCTGATACCAACTGTAAGTGCTACAACAATTCTAGAATGTGGAAATAACCCAGAATCGTAAAATACCTCGTGCCATCGCTGATTGAAATTGAGTGTTGAGTGGATGAGAGTCGAAACCTTATGGCCTCACACGCTTTCTCCATGTCCTGCTATATCTGCAATGGGTCTTGACGAGAGGGCACTACAGAAACCGATGTAACTTCTCTATACTCGATGGTGTATCCAAGAGAATAGTCGGTTCTGACTTGTCTCCCATCTCTTTCCTTATATTCTCTCTTACTTGTTCTCTATATCATAGATGAACTGAAAGAAATGACAAACCTCATGTATTCCATCAGTACAGAGGCTTATATAGGGGTGCACATCACTCAGAAGGCACCACAAGTGAGTCAGAATGAAAGGGTGCAAGATCAGACCACTCTATGTCCAGATGCTCTGTATCTAACAATATGGACGAAATACTACAAAATATACATAAAATAAGCAGCAAAGCTTATTCTGAGCAATATTTGAGCATTTAAAGCGAATCAGCAATTATTCTTAGTTAATTCACTGCAGTAATCTATATTTAAAATCTTTATATTGTCTTTAATATGATTCTTATCCTACTTATCAAAATAAAAATGAAATTACATAGAAAATTGTCAATATATTGCAAATGATGCTTATCCTATGCAATATTTGAGCATTTCAAGCGATTCTGCACTCATTCTTAGTCATTTGATGACATTAATCTATATTGAATCTCCAATATTGTCTAGAACATAAATAAGAGATTATTTATTATAAAATATTTAATTATACAGGATATACACATAAAATTAGCAAATAACGCATATTCTGAGAAATATTTGAGCATTTTAAGCGATTCAACGCTCATTCAAAGTCATCTCATCACAATAATCTATATTTAAACTCTTTATATTGTGTAGAGTATGATTCTGATCCTACTTATCAAAATAAAAGTAAATATACATAGAAAATTGTCATATATTGTGCAAATATTGCCCATCCTGTACTATATTTGAGAATTTCGAGCGATTCAGCTCTCATTCTAAGTCATTTGATCACATTAATCTATATTTAAACACTATATATTGTATGGAATTTAAATCAGAGATTATTTATTATAAAATATTTAATTATGCAGAAAAATATGCATAAAATTAGCAAATAAATCTCATTCTGGGCAATATTTGAGCATTTTAAGCGATTCTCCACTCATGCTAAGTCATCTTATCACAATAATTTATATTTAAACTCTTTATAATGTCTAGAATATAATTCAGAGCACATTTATTATAAAATATTTAATTATACATAGAAAATATGCGTAAAATGAGCAAATAAAACATATGCTGTGCAATATTTGAGCATTTTAAGCGATTCTGCACTCATTTTATGTCATTTGATAACAATAATCTATATGTAAGCTCTTTATGTTGTCTAGAATACGATTCATATCTTCTTAAAATAAAAATGAACATACCTAGAAAATTGTCATACATTGTGCAAATAATGCTTATCCTGTGCAATATTTGAGAATTTCAAGCGATTCTGCTCTCATTCTAAGTCGTTTGATCACATTAATCTATATATAAACTTCATATATTGTATACAATATAATTCAAAGCTTATTTATTATAAACTATTTAATTATGCAGAGAAAATATGCATATAATTAGCAAATAAAGCTTATTCTAAGCAATATTTGAGCATTACAAGTGTGTCTGCATTCATTTCATCAAGTTATTTGATCACTTAAATAAGTATTTAAACTCTATATATTGTGTAGAATATAATTCAGAGCTCACTTACTATAAAATATTTAATTATACTTAGAAAATATGCATAAAATTTGCAAATAAATTTCATTTTGACCAATATTTGAGCATTTTAAGCGATTCTACACACATTCTAAGTCATCTGATGACAATAATCTATATTTGATTTTATTATTGGCTAAAATATAATTCAGAGCTTACTTATTGTAAAATATTTAATTATGCATAGAAAATATGCATAAAATTACCAAATAAATCTCATTCTGAGCAATATTTGAGCATTTTAAGCGATTCTACCCTCATTCTAAGTAATCCAGCACAATAATCTATATTTAAACTCTTTATATTGTAAACAATATAATTCAAAGCTTATTTATTATAAAATATTTAATTATTCATACAAAATATGCATACAATGAGCAAATAGAGCATATTCTGAGCAATATTTGAGCATTTAAAGCGATTCTGCACTCATTCTAAGTCAATATTGGCTAATATATAGACACTTCATTTAAAGCGATTCTGATCACAATATTCTGAGCAATATTCTTTATTTAAGCTCTTTATTGTCGGAAACTAATTCAGATCTTACGTATTGGAATATATTTGATTATACATACAAATTATACATATATTGTGAAAATAATGCTTATTCTGTTCAGTAATTGAGCATTTCAAGCGATTCTGAACACAATATAGTGGATTTCATCACATTAGTCAATATTTAAACTATTTGTATTATCCATAATATAATTGAGAACGTATTTATTATAAAATATTTAGTTATACATAGAAAAATATGCATAAAATAAGCAACAAAGCTTATTCTGTGCAATTTTTGAGCATTTAAAGGGATTCAGAAATTATTCTACATCATTTCACCGCAGTAATCTATATTTAAACTCTTTATATTGTCTATAATATGATTCTGATCGTACTTATCAAAATAAATTAATATACATAGAAAATTGTCATATATTGAGCACATATTGCTTATCCTGTGCTATATTTGAGAATTTCTAGCGATTCTGCTCTCATTCCTCATTTGATCACACTAATCTATAGTTAAACACTATATATTGTCTGGAATTTAAATCTGAGATTATACATTCTAAAATATTTAATTATGCGGAAAAATATGCATAAAATTAGCAAATAAATCACATTCAGAGCAATATTTGAGAATTTTAAGCGATTCTACACTCATTCTAAGTCATCTGATCACAATAATTTATATTTAAAGTGTTTATAATGCCTACAATATAATTCAGAGCAATATTTTGAGAATATTTGAGCTATATTATGCAAATAATATTTGAGCTATTTAAACTGTTTATGATATATTATGCAAATAATGCTAATCCTGAGCAATATTTGAGAATTTCAAGCTATTATGCTCTCATTCTAAGTCATTTTATCACATTAATCTATATTTCAACTCTATATATTGTATAGAATATATAATTCAGAGCCTATTTGTTATAAACTATTTAATTATGCAGAGGAAATATGCATATTATGAGCAAATAAAGCGTATTCTAAGCAATATTTGAGCATTTCAAGCGTGTCTGCACTCATTTCAAGTAATTATATCACATTAATCTGTATTTAAACTCTATTTATTGTGTACAATATAATTCAGAGACCACTTACTATAAAATATATAATTATACTTAGAAAATATGCATAAAATTGGCAAATCAATCTCATTTTGAGAATTATTTGAGAATTTTAAGCGATTCTACACTCATTCTAAGTCATCTGATCACAATTATCTATATTTCAACACTTTATATTGTCTACAATATAATTCAGAGCTCACCTTGGTAGCCACTACCAAGTTTTCTAAAAAAAAAATATAATTCAGAGCTTATTTATTATAAAATATTTAATTATGCATAGAAGATATGCATAAAATTACCAAATAAATCTCATTCTGAGCAATATTTGAGCATTTTAAGCGATTCTACACTCATTCTAAGTCATTTGAACACAATAATCTATATTTAAACACTTTATATTGTCTATAATATAATTCGGAACTTATTTATTATAAAGTATTTAATTATTTATAGAAAATATGCATACAATGAGCAAATAGAGCTTATTCTGAGCAATATTTGAGCATTTAAAGCGATTCTGCACTCATTCTAAGTCATCTGATCATAATCTATATTTAAGCTCTTTATATTGACGACAAACTAATTCAGATCGTAATTATTGTAATATATTTGACTATACATACAAATCATGCATATATTGTGAAAATAGTGCTTATTCTGTTCAGTAATTGAGCATTTTAAGCGATTATGAACACAATCTAAGTCATTTCATCACATTAGTCTATATTTAAACTATTTGTATTATCTAGAATATAATTCAGAACTTATTTTTTATAAAATATTTAGTTATACATAGAAAAATATGCATAATCTATATTTATGCAATTATTCTATGTCATTTCACTGCAGTAATCTATATTTATACTCTTTATATTGTCTAATATGATTCTGATCTTACTTATCAGAATAAAAATGAAAATACATCGAAAATTGTCAATATTGTGCAAATGATGCTTATCCTGTGCAATATTTGAGCATTTCAAGTGATTCTGCTCTCATTTTTAGTCATTTGAAGACATTAATATATATTTTTAAACTCTACGTATTGTCTAGAATAGAAATAAGAGCTTATTTATTATAAAATATTTAATTATACAAGAAACTATACATAAAATTAGCAAATAACGCATATTCTGGGAAATATTTGAGCATTTTAAGCGATTCAACACTCATTCAAAGTCATATGAGCACAATAACATATATTTAAACTCCTTATATTGTCTAGAGTATGATTCTGATTCTACTTATCAAAATAAAAATGAATGTACATAGAAAATTGTCATATGTTATGCAAATATTGCTTATCCTGTGTAATATTTGAGAATTTCAGGTAATTCTGCTCTCATTCTAAGTCATTTGATGACATTAATCTATATTTAAACTATATACATTGTCCAGAATATAAATTAGAGCTTAATTATAATAAAATCTTTAATTATACAGAGAAAATATGCATAAAATTTGCAAATAACGCATATTCCGAGCAATATTTGAGAATTTTAAACGATTCAACACTCATTCTAAGTCATCTGATCACAATAACCTAAATTTAAATTCTTTGTATTGTCTCGAATATGATTCTGATCTACTTATTAAAATAAAAATGAATACCAAGAAAATTGTCATATATTGTACAAATATTGCTTATCCTTGGCAATATTTGAGAATTTCAAGCTATTCTGCTCTCATTTTAAGTAATTTGATAACATTAATCTATATTTAAAGTCTTCATATTGTCTAGAATATAAATCAGATATTATTATTATAAAAAATTTAATTATACAGAGAAAATATGCTTAAAATTTGCAAATAAAGCATATTCTGACCAATATATGTGTATTTTAAATGATTCTACACTCATACTAAGTCATCAGATGGTAATAATTTATATTTAAACTCTTTATATTGTCTACAATATAATTCAGAGCTTATTTATTATAAAATATTTAATTATACATAGAAAATTTGTAAAAATGAGCAAATAAAGCATATTCTGAGCACTATTTCGTCATTTTAAGCGATTCTGCACTCATTCTAAATCATTTCACCACAGTAATCTATATTTAAACTCTTTGTGTTGTCTAGAATATGATTCTGATCCTACTTATCAAAATAAAAATGAATATACATAGAAAATTCTCAATATTATGCAAATGTGGCTTATCCTGTGCAATATTTGAGCATTTCAAGCGATTCTGCTGTCATTCTTAGTCATTTGATGACATTATTGTATATTTAAACTCTATATATTGTCTGGAATATAAATCAGAGCTTATTTATTATAAAATATTTAATTATACAGTGAAAACATACATAAAATTAGCAAATAACGCAAATTCTGAGCAATATTTGAGCATTTTAAGCGATCCAACACTCATTCTAAGTTATCTGATCACAATAACCTATATTTACACTCTTTATATGTCTAGAATATGTTTCTGATCATACTTACTAAAATAAAAAATGAATATACATAGAAAATTGTCATATATTGTGCAAATATTGCTTATCCTGTGCAATATTTAAGAATTTCAAGCGATTCTGCTCTCATTCTAAGTTATTTAATCACATTAATTTATATTTAAACACTACGTATTGTCTGGAATTTAAATTAGAGATTACTTATATAAGATATTTAATTATGCAAAAAAAAAAATGCATAAAATTAGCAAATAAATCTCATTCTGAGTAATATTTGAGCATTTTAAGCGATTTTACACTCATTTTAAGTCATATGATCACAATAATTTATATTTGAAATCTTTATAATGTCTACAATATTATTCAGAGCACATTTATTATAAAATATTTAATTATACATAGAAAATATGCATAAAATTAGCAAATAAAGCATATTCTGAGTAGTATTTGAGCATTTTAAGCGATTCTGCACTCATTGTAAGTCATTTCATCACAATAATCTATATTTAGGCTCTTTATGATTCATATCTTACTTATTAAATTAAAAATGAATATACATAGAAAATTGTCATATATTTTGCAAATAATGCCTTATCCTGTGCAATATTTGAGAATTTCAAGCGATTCTGCTGTCATTCTAAGTCATTTGATTACATTAATCTATATTTCAACTCTATATATTGTATAGAATATATAATTCAGAGCTTATTTATTATAAACTATTGAATTATAGAGAGAAAATATGCATATAATTAGTAAATAAAGCTTATTTGAAGCAATATTTGAGCATTTCAAGCGTGTATGCACTCATTTCAAGTCATTTGATCACATTATCTGTATTTAAACTCTATATATTGTGTAGAATTAGAACTCACTTACTGTAAAATATATATTACTAGATCCTTCAGTTGCGGCTCTGCAACCCAGATTGGTATCTCTACGAGTGAAGATTGCAATAATAACATGTTACGCCGCACTTGAAGTTTATTGGCATTTTACGTGGTTTGTTAAACATCATCATATTTGTAGTAGTTTTGGAATACAAGTATAAAACTATCACATACGTACAACCATAAAAGTAAACAATTAAATATTCATATTCTTAATAACTACAATAACCATACACATAAATTTTTTTATGGTGCAAGACGTGGAATCAAATTTTAAAATAGAAAAGGAAAAAAGAAAAGACAATTGTCCTAACGGTATTGGCCATCTGCACCTTGATCAGCACCATTTGTGTTGTCAGAACTGCGAAGTCTGATCGGCATTGTCAGTCCCATCTCGGAGCAGTTCATGCAACTTTGGAACATTTGCAACAGGATTTTGGACCAGAAGACGAAATCATGAAATAACAAATTTATAAAATAAAATATTTAAGAACTTGTTTTGAGTTTGCTAGCATGTCATGTCAATGCAAAATAATCTGTCGGATTAAAATTTTTCTTTCAATGCGTACATAGTATGTACTATTATCTTGCTGAATGAATCATGGCATTATTTTTTGTAATTGATACTTTGATTTTTTTTTGTTTGGTTTACAATACTTTGATTTTGTCAATCAAGTGTGGACAATGATGATTCTGTCAATCAGATTTTCTACATTTGGGTCAAATAATTTTTAGAGAATCTGGTAGACCATAGACCAATTGCAAATTATACATTTTTTTCCACATTCAGTTTTGAAAATTAAATAGGTTCACAATAATAAATCACAATAACAATAAAATTCAACTTAGAGTATATGAAAGCCAATACTACCAGTGGAAGATTAGTTGAGAAGTAGAAGACTTTTTCGTTTTCATTTTTCATATATTCCTTCACTCCATGTAAAAATTGGAAGAAAAAAAAAATATAAGCAGGAATATTTTATTTCATTTTTTTAAAATGAGGATGCACTATTTATTACCGAAACTAATTAAATAAATCAGGATCAGCCATACAAAATTGAAAACAACATGAAAAATATCAGCAAGTTTATCAGTCAGTATTAGAACAGGAGCAGCTAGAAAAAAAAAAAAAACAGGAAGCATCAATATTTACAAACCCCCTCCCATGCAGCCTAACCTATAATGGATCACGATGACACTAAAATTTGACTTAGAGTCATTCAGTCTCTAACAAAATCATTGGACACAATAAATCCAAGACATTTAAGCCTACAGGCAAATGGACACATAACAAAATATAAATTTCATAGACTAAGACATGCATAGTTCCCACCTCATATTCAGGAAAGATATGATCTTTGTCAAGACTGGTTGCACATAGTGCATACAAATCCACCAAAAGATGACATTTCTTTTTGATATGTCCACGTGAAGATAAATCCACATAACCCTTTATACAATGGTTCAAATTACACTGTCGTATGGGTCACCTCAACATGTTAGAATCACAGAGAGAAATCAGAATAAACACAGCCGCGTACTGTTCATTTCACATTGAAGATATATAGTTTTTTCAATTAAAATTCACATTTTATAAAGCACCGGATTTGTTTAATAATAAATATAATACAATAATTGCAACTATTATAGCAATTATCAAATATTTCAGATTTATCAAACATATCAAGTTAAAGAAAAAGGACAATACCGGATTTATACCTGACAACAGAAACATTTATCAGAAATCCGTTATTTGAGTATTTTTCTCATAAAACTGCTCAGAAACTCATTAAACCCGTTAGTACAAATCTCAGATGCCCATTTAAAAAATATAAATTAAGCAATTTTCACAAGAAGTTAGTCCGAAAAGGACATGTTTAAAATTAAAAGTTTTTTTTTACCCTATGCATAGCGTAAAAAATTTATTGTTTGGGTTTTCAAGTTAAATGGAAAAATGGTTCGTATATCCCACTAATTTTTTTTCGGAAATAATAATAACGTTAGCAATAACAATAATAATAAAGCACAAGATTTTTTATATGTTGAATATTTGATATGGTTCTTGAACGTGGACGTATACTTACAAAAAGAAAAATAATAAAATGATCCGGACATTATTTACAATTTATTTTGTGCACCGTATACCAGAGCCTCACTTTTAAAAAATTGTGCCTACTAAAAATTAATTTTATTATAAAATAATATGCAAAATAAGTAACACTATTTATTTTGAAGCGCCGCCAAAGGTAATTTCAACGCTATCATAATCTGCTTGGTTTATGTTTATTATAAGGGCTAAATTGAAAAATACTTCTGAAGTGCGGCTACTCTATTGTCAAACTGAGTCAACATAAAAGAGTACCCAGCAAAGAGAGAAGCAGAGACTATCGTTCACACTTCACAGAGAAAGATCTCTCATTTCTCTTTTCCTAACTTATTTCTCTCTCTCTCTCTTTCCCTCCCTCGCTTCCTCCTCTCCTCCCTCAACACCATACACTAATCGGAGACAGAGGTGGAAATGGGCTTGCCACATAGCAACTCCCAGGAATCGAAGATGGCGGCTGAAGCAGCATTGGAGGAGGAGCTCCTTCCCTCGATTGACCCGGGTCTTTATAATGCTGTTCGAAATCCTCAATTTCGCGGAATTGGTATGCATTTATTTCTTGAAACTGTGTTTCTATTTTACTGAACAAGAAGTTGCGATCTTTGTTTGTTTGTAGAATTTGGTTAGTAAGAATGAGCCAAGGATTGAAATTCTTTTCTTTGCTCAACTTTATTTGCATTCTGCTTTGCCTCACACGTTCTTGATTTCAGATTATTTTGTTTGCAGCTTGAGTTTCGTTCTTGTATTTTCTTTTTGTTGACTATTGCTCTAAGTGGTTCACGTATCTCTGTTTATGCATTGATGAGAAACGAAATACAATGAAGTTTCCCCTTTTGCTTTTGACATATCTGAGGAATGCTAGTCTCTTAAAATGTCTACAATCATCTCACAAAGAAGATATACCTTCATGGTTTAATCATTTAAGTGGTTTCTTTAAATTAAGATAACTCGGTTTGTATAACCAACAGGCAAAGTGAATTCTTGAAAGAAAAGTACAAGTACTATTTCTCTCTGTTCTAGTATCATTGATTTCTTGCCTGATTATTTTGCTGTAATACATATTATACTGCATTAAAAAGTTATGATTTGAATTGCCTTCAAACAGTGAACTATTAAAATTAGCAGAAAACCAATATTTCACATTATCCTTGTTTTAATATTGCAGTGCTTCACATGGAAGAGAAGATACGGAAATTCTTGCCAAACCCAGACTTACATGAGATTGAGTTGCCTAACTTCGACTCCTCTAACTTAAGAGAAATCACGGGTATGCTTGCACGTTATTATGGCCTCAAACCCCTTTCTACCGAGAGTACAAGAGCCTTTTCTAAAAAAACGCCAAACTGTAGCTTGCCATCCTTCACCCTCTCAAGTATCCCCCCTGCTGAGCCTGATGAGGAGTTGACAGCTTTATCCCGAAACTCGCCTGAATCAAAGACGAGAAGGAGATTTTTAGGGGAGAGGGATGAGGAGTATTATAAGGCCAGAGCTAGAATTTTCAATGAATCGGTGTCCTCAAGTTCCATTTCTCCTGTGGTTTCGCGTTCCATATCTCCAGTTCAGAGTGCAATTGTCAGAGATGGTGATCAAGATGGTACCGATGGTAGGCGCAGGATAAGGATTCCAGTGCATAATCCTGGTGCCAACCAAAATTCAAACCAGACTCTTGATAAAGATGGTACCGTTCCTAGGAGCAGGATAAGGATTCCAGTGCATTATCCTGGTGCCAACCAAAATTCAAACCAGACTCGTGATCAAGATGGTACCATTCCTAGGAGCAGGATAGGGATTCCAGTGCATAATCCTGGTGCCCACCAGAATTCTAGCCAGACTGGTTATCAAGATGTTGCAGATCCTAGGCTCAGGATAAGGATTCCAGTGCATAATCCTGGTGCCTACCAGAATTCAAGCCAGACTGGTGATCAAGATGTTACCGATCCTAGGCTCAGGATAAGGATTCCAGTGCATAATCCTGGTGCCAACCAGACTAGTCCGAGGTTATTTTTTCTCTTAAGTGTGATATTTTACTTAAAAAAGCCTATTAGTCACCTGAAACTTCAAATATGGTACAGAACTGCATTTTTGCCAAGTACACACTGTTTATTTGATCTCCTGTTTGAGTCTTTGCCTATCCTTTGTTCTTTTCTTTCCCCATCTTTTGTGGTACCTCTCATGCTTGGATGGTACCAGTGTTTGGCATGACTGGCATTGGTAATACATTCTATAAAACCTATTTACTAAACAACTAAAGAATTTTTCTCTGCAAATTTGTAGGCCTGGTAGAAGGATTACTCGTCCGCCGCCTCTTACCATTGAAGAGCCTCGTATCCCATATGATGCAATTAATTTTCTGCATCAACCCATGCAATATCCATCAATGCAATATGGACAACCTGCATTACCTCCTTATGGAGAAAGTCTTTATCCATATGTGCTCGAGCCTTATGGCAGTTACCCTATGTACCAGTACCACCGTTACTTGGCGACAGACCCTATGTACGATCCAGCATATGCGAATTACATGCCATGGTATATGCTACCATCCATGCAATCACTTAATCATGGACTGTACAATCCGGCATATTCTGGTTACATGCAGTGGCCTCCGGTTACGGATTATGATGAATTGCTACAATATTATGGAGCAAGTATTGAACGTCCATCAACCCCATATTTAGATGCTTATGAAGCACGTGCTTTTCCATCTACACTCGTACCACGCTTTCTACCAGACAATCCAGCAAATTCTACTCTCATGCAAAGGTCAATGCCACAATCCACACAACCAAGATCAGTAGCAGCACAACAGCCTAGCACCAGTGTGGCTTTTCAGGTATGAATTCTAAGACCTCTTGCGAATCTTTTTCGTTTTTTGTAGAAAGCATGAGGAAATTTCTGAGTGGGGTAGTAAAACAGTTAAACAAACTATTTATTTAGCTCTCTTAAACAATGATAGATTACAGAAGGCTCATTTCTATTTTGAATCTGAAAAAGATATTTAAATTTAAAATGCTTGGCCTTTATCTCTATTAAAAAACCAATAAAAAGGATCAACATGATAATAGAATGAAAAGCCCAATTGTTTTTACAACAACTATCAATTGGCATACACATAACATATGAAATATTTCAAATTATACTGATAGTATGGTTTATATCATTATCAAGTTGGAAATATAAAGCTTGAATACATTATAATCAGAAGATTCAGCAGAATATCTCTGGTCCCACCATATCACTAATTTGCTAACTCAGTTCTTTGTACCTTTTAGATTCAAAGGGAAAACAATGAGACAGGTAGATTGCAAAGGCTGGTCACGAATGCGAGACAACTAATGCAAAGAAGGGGGGATAAGAATCGTCGCTGGAGTCTATGACTTCCTCTAATATTTCTGAACAAGAGCTGTGATTTATTTCTTTTACGTTTGTGTTTAATGTAAAGGCCTAGTGATGGTACTTAATTAAAAATGTTGGGTAGCCTCTTTTTTTTTTTTTTTTTTTTTTTTTGGTCACTTGGAAGGAATTGGCTTTGAATTGATTTTTATGATTTGTAGAAGCCTGGCTAATATTTGAGCATACACAGTTTGCCCCTTTTTTTTCCCCCTATTCTTTTCTTTCGCTTTTTTCCTCCTATTTTGGCACAACTCCAAATTTTTTAATGACCAAAACATCCTTATTGCCAAAATCAATTCCGAGTTTTGTAGTACAGAGAGATATTAGTATGTATACCTATTTTGATTTTTTTTTTCAAAATAGTCATCGTAACTTTGTAAAAAAATTATCATCTCAAAATATATGGGATTTTTTATTAGTTAATTTACTTATTTAATAAACAATTTTAAAATGTGAAAATTCTAATATTTGTGAAATATTGTTAAACCTAAATGTTCTAAGTATTATATTTATTTTTAAGAACATAAATCAATCATGCTTGGCCTTATAATTAAAACAAAAGCATGACATATCTTTTCAAAAATTACAAGCAATATTGTATATTATTATAAAAAACATAACTATTCTTCTATATTTACTCATTTTTCCCCTCAAAAAGAAGCACCCATTAATTATTTTTTAACCCGTATTATAAATATAAATATCACTCACTTTCTCTCGGTTCTCGAAACACACAAACACCGAGTTGAACTGGAGACGATAAGACATGAAAGGGCGCCTTCCTTCTCCGTTCGTGAAAAGTATTCCACTAAAATACAATTGCAAAAAAAAAAGGGGCACGTCTAAAATATTTTCTTCTTGTCTTTACTTAACGCGCGTCAACATAGTGTACTTTCTTGAATCTTGATACGGTACATTGAAGTGGAAGTATAATGTTCGTACAAGTTTATATATTTTTTTAAAAAAAAATAGTTAACAGAATAGTCCAGATATTACTTACCCTTTTAAATCTTATTTTTCTGTTTTTACCGTGTACTGTATATACCACTTCTATTGCGAAACTATACCTTAAGAAGAACTTCAATTTACCATTTATTCGCAAAATTTACGTATTTTTGAAGGGTCAAATTGAGAAACATTTCTAAAGTGGGGCCACTGTATTGTCCAACTGAGTCAACGTAAAGAGTGTCTAGCAGGAAAGGTAAAAATTAAAAAAGTATAAGAACTAAGTCAACGTAATGAAGAACAAAGGACCTCAGATTGTGACATCGATGGGGCAAAGGCGGGGGGTGCTTTGGACACGGTAAATATCACTGGGAGCAGCGCTATTTTTTTCAAATGACAAAATTGTTCCTGTTAAAATAAAGTAAGAAGCTCCCGTAAGGTTTGCCAATTATTCTTTACAATTATATCACAAAGATTTCCTTAATTGATCTATCTCCTAAACAATAGTACAACAGATTCTTAGGTTAATTTCAATGGCCGCCGTATCGAAGAAAATTCATAATCGACAGTATTCTTAATAATTCACTTGGACTCTTCGAACTTTTGTGACACAAATTTAGTGGTCTTCATTCCACCCTCCACTTGACTGGTACTTTCTCTTCTATTTTATTTTCTATCCTCCACTTGATTGGTACTTTCTCTTCTATTTTATTTATATATATATATATTTTCTATTAATTTTTGTTAAACCTATTTGAGCAATGACTCCACCTTTTTCATTAAACTGAAAAGTGAAATCAGACCCTAATATCAAGACACAGAATTGTTTATTGTAACCCACAATCAAATAAATAAACCATTGTTGTTTACCATGAAGCAATAGTTTCTAAACAAACCAAAAACATAATGTACCAGTTACATTAATTCTTCACAACAAATAGAATCTCGAAAAAAAAAAATCAATGGCAGGCAGATGGATCCATTTGTTGATGTGCATCTTTAATTTGGTAGGCATCAAGACTACATAACTGCTCCTGTCGCAAAGGCAAAAGCTTACAGACTGTGATATGCATCTTCAATTTGACAGAAAACAGAATTGTCCAATAATCAACAATATTTTAAATCGTCAATGGCATTGAATTTATGATTTTGATTTTACCATCAACTAAACATGAATCATTAATTTTGATAGTTAACGCTTGAAATTAGTTATGTTTACTATCATATAAATAATATTTTTTTAATATATATATGCAGATGGATCCAAGCAATGAAGACCAACTACTGTCTTTCAAATTCAAAAGCCGTGATGAATTGCTTGAAAATGTTCGAAACTTTTACTCAATAAGAGGATATGCTTTACCTATCCTTCGTTCAAAACTAGAAAAATATGTGGTATTACGATGTGATAGAGGTGGTCATTATCGAAACACTCACAACCTTTCAGAGGATCAAAGGAAAAAGAAACAGACAACCCGTTTAATGAATTGTCCATTTGAATTATATGGGAAAAGGCGTGAGGACGGTACCTGGATGATTGAAATAAAAGATGGTTCCCACAATCATGAGCCGTCAATTGATATTTCTGGCCATCCAATATATCGTCGATTAAATGAGGATGAGAAGAAGGATGTATAAAGCATATGTCAGATGCTGGGATTCCACCATGGCAAATTCTCTCATCTATTCGTCAAAAGAATCCAAGCACACGAATTATTTCAAAAACAATCTACAATGAGAAGACAAAAATTCAGAAGAATAATTTGGGATGTAGAACAATGATTCAAACATTGTTTGAAGAGCTAGGGCAAGGTGGGTTCAAGTTTAATTTTTTACGAGATGAAGTTGGTCATATAACCCAATTATTTTTTTGCTGATCAGCGATCAGTCATGCTCACAAGGAGTTTTTCCAATGTATTTGTGATGGATTGTACATACAAAACAAATAAGTACAAATGCCATTACTTGATATAATTGGTATAACAAGTTTTAATACATCTTTTTTCTCTGCATTTTCTTTTCTAAAGAGGGAGAAAACTGAAAATTATGTTTGGGCTTTAGAAATGTTCAAGGAGACTCTTGGACATGAGAACCAGCCATTGGTTATAATCACAGATTGAGAGTTAGCACTAATGAAGGCCATACAGATTGTTTTTCCATCAGCAACAAATATTCTCTGTGTATGGCATGTCAATAATAACATATTGGCAAAGTGCAAACAATACTTTGATACTCAAGAAGATTGGGAGGAGAACTACTCTGATTGGAAAAATATCGTGTACTCATCGACCGAAGAAGAGTATAATTCTAATTGGCATAAGTTTGCATCAAAATACAAAGAGAAGAAAGATGCTCTAGTGTATATACAAAACACTTGGTTACCATTGAAGGAAAAATTTGTCGGCGCATGGACGGATAGATATTTGCATCTCGGTAATCGAGCAACATCAAGAGCAGAAGGAGCACACTCAAAACTTAAGAAATATCTACAAGTATTAACAGGTATCAAAACTTTAAGATTACAAATTATCTAACAGTGGTACTGCAAGTTAAGAAATGTAGATGCATTAAATAAATAAACTAAAAATAAGACATTAATAAATTATGCCCCTTGTACATATTAGTTTCTAACAGAATACTTATTGCAGATTGCTCCCTTTTTTCTAGTATTTATATGTTTACTTAAAAGTATGTATCTCTTTAAATTTTAATAGGTGATCTCCTAGTTGTCAAGAAAAAAAATATGCCTTGCTATTGGGAATGAATTTAATGAGATTAAGGTGCAACTTGCAAGGGAAAAGCTTCAAATACCTCACGAGTGCAACATTCCTTTTTTCAAAAACCTTATACACTGTATCTCTCTTTTTGCATTAAGAGAGTTACATAATCAATATGAGATGGCCAAAAAGGGTACCATGCATCCTAATTGTACTGGTCAATTCATGGCAACAATGGGTATGCCATGCGCTCATCAGATGGGAAATTGGAAAAATGGTTGGCTCTATCTAGACCAAGTACACCCGCAGTGGCGGATCGACACAAGAGAGTTGGATGATTTAGACAGTAATTCAAGTGTTGTTCCTAGTGATAAGTGGAAAAATATTCTTGAGAATTTGAATAGGGAATATCTCAAGTGGCCTCTTGACAAACAAAAATTTTCTGAAGAGAAAATTCAAGACATTCTCAACCAAAATGAAGTGCTTTTTGAACCAACAATTCCACCACATGAGAACAAATTTCAAGTTGCAAAAAAAAGGAAAGCAAAAAGTTCTACCAGACGTGATCCATCACAATTTGAGATCGTTGAAGCAGCATGGCAATGTAGTTCTTCAAATGGTGTTTCTCAACCTAGCCAAGTTCACCAAGATATGAACATAGCTACCACTGAATCTGAAATTCCTACAACATCATCAGATGATGGCGCATTTCATTGGATTGATTTAAATATTTAATTTTTAAATATGTTATCATAAAGATAAGTTATTCAATAGCTACTTGATGTTTTCTTAATAGTGTTGTTTAGACTTATTTAAATTAGGTTAGCAGTGAAAAATAATTCAGTCCAGAGTATTGAATGTTTAGTCTTGATTTCTAAAAGTTATTGTTGGATAGCTACTTGGCATGTGCTTTTTTAGTATTGAATACAAACTTATGTTAATTCAAATTGAAAAGTGTAAAATCCATCACTCAGTAGTGTTATATCAAACTTCTGATAGCAATTACGCAGTGATATAACACTGCTCATTCACTCATATATCCATCCTAGCTTATTCAATTTAAATTGTAGAGAAAAAATTTCACCTACCTTCCAACTTCCACAAATTATCTTTAAGCCATGAAGCAACTGATGTGCCTCATGATCCAACAGACTAAACAACCACAATTTGCTTGACCTGACAACATACAAAGGACTAAAAAAAAAGTTGGAATTATTTAAAGTATTTAGACTTGTGTTTGAGAAATTGGACTTTAAAGATTCGTCAAAATAAGAGATTATGTAATATGAAATGCTTACCAAATTTCTTCTAGTCTCTCTTTAGAGTCCAGAAGCCCCAAATGCAAAATTGACATTCTTTTGAGCCGTTTCATATGGAGGAATGAGGCTTCAGAAACATAAAAGCACACCAATTTCACGAGCTGCCGTTTGGACTTGGACGGAGGTGGAGGGTTGGAGGTGGAAGGGGAATGAGAAGGGAGGGGACGGCGAGTGTGAGGGAGAGACAGCGGTAGAGAGGGTTGTGATGGAGTGAGTGCGGAGAGGAGTTTCTCTATTCCAGCCTCGCATATGTCGCCTTCGATGGAGATGGGGTGATTGCAAGAGGCAGTGGTACCACAGTGGGAGAGCAAGAGAAGGAGATGGGAGCGAGTTCAGGAAGGAGGTTTCCAAAATGAGTTGCACAGCTCAAAGGGTAATTTTGTCATTTAAAAAAAATAGCGCTGCTCCCAGTGTTAATTAGGGTGTCCAAAGCACCTCCCGGCAAAGGCAATCCGATCTTAGTTCTTATGCATGTTTGTGATTTAATCTATATATATTTATATTATTTGATTTGAAAGAAATTTTTATTATTTTAATAAATATATTAAGGATTTTAAACAACATTCATCTAAAATTAAATCGTTCAGAACTAAATTTTGATGATCTAGTTAATTAGATCTTATTTCAAAATAACACATTCTAAAAAAATTGTATTTATGAGGATATGACGAGGTAATTCAATTGAACGGAATAAAAGTAGTCCCCCAATTATTTGGTAAATAATTTTGAAATTAAATTTTTCGTGGCTTCAAATTAACAGGTAACACAAGAAGAAAATTTTCTGTTTTGTCTTCTTCTGTAAATATTTTTTTTTATTATTAATAAAATTTGTCGGTCTGTACTTACCACCTGGCCTTAAAAAAACACAAGAAGAATTTAATTTTACAATTAGTATGCAAAATAAAGTAAATTAAAAGGTAAGTAAGAAGCCGCTAACTATTCTCTCCGCATGACGCTACGTTTGTTATTTACTTTTATTTGAAGGGCCAAACAGAGAAACACTTTGAAGTGGGGCCACTTTATTGTCAAACTGAGTCAAAGTAAAGAGCATTCAGCGTCAAAGTGAGATCGCTAACAGAAATCTCTCATTCTCTTCTTCAAGTACCTCTCGCTCTCTCACACTCTCCCTTCCTCTCTGACAAAAAAGCTATCTCATTCTCTCCCACTAATCTCTCTCTCTCTCTCTGCCTCATTTGATTATTTGAAACAGAGGCAGAGTGGAAATGGACTTGCCAGATAGCGACTCGTGGGAATCAACGCCGATGGCTGAAGCATTGGTGCAGAACATCAATCCTGCGATTAACCCGATCCTTGTAGAAGCAGTTCAAAACCCTGAACTTCGCAGCATGGGTATGTATTTACCAAATTCTTGAAACTGTGGTATCTAATTTACTGAAACAAGAAGGTGCAACCTCTGTTTTCTGAATTTGGTTAGGCTTGAATATTTGGGGTCATAAAGTTAAGTTCTTATATTTTTCTTTAGTTTGTTTGCATCCTTCTTTGCCTTTTCTTTTTGAGGGTCAGGTGGCCACCCTGCTTTGCCTTTCATGTTCTTGATTTCAAATTTTCTACTCATGTAGCTTAACTCTCGTTCTTGTACCTTTTTTTTTTTGTTCATGAGTTCTATGGAGGTTTCTTGAATGAGACTATGTAGCAAAATAAAATGAGTTAAATACAAGAGGCTCTCCCTTTCATTATTGACTTCTCTGAAAAATGCTAGTTTCTTTACAATCCAATATATATTCACAAATTTAAAAAATAATTTTTCTTATCAAAAGATGAGGATCTTAAATGGTACCTTTAATTAGTTCTATGCCTCTAGGCAGATTGATTTCTTAGTGTACAATTATTAACTGTTTTAATCTTATGTTCATATAATTTTATTCTTGCAAGCTTTTCTAAAAAATAATAATTTTATTCTTGCTGGAATTTTCTTGCATCATAAATTTCTAAATTGTATACGCATAACAGTTGATTCTCAACTCCCTTTAAATATGCACTGTAAATTATTATTAGCATACAAACCAAAGTTTCAAATCTTTCTTGTTTCATACTGCAGTGCTTAGCATGGAATGTTTCGTTCAGAGATTCGTGCAAACCAACTTTCAGCATGTAAAGTTCCCCTCCTTGAGCAACCCCTACTTAAGGGCTATCTTGAGTCTGCTTGCACTTCATTACGGCATCAGATCCGTTTGTATTGAGGGTACTAGCCTAATTGGCAAAAGAATTCCACACAGTCAGACCCCGTCTGACACCTTATCTAGCATTCCTGCACCTCAACCCGAAGATGAGATGAGTGATAATTCCAAATTCATTGAAACCTCCACCAATCTCAAGAGACAGACTGGTGGCGCATCATCCAGTAACTTGAATTTAAACCAGACTTATCCCTGGTAAATTTTTCTTAAGTTCGATGTTTTATTCAATGACTCCTTAATCAACCCAAACCATATATGGTACTGTAGTGAAATGTTACCGAAACACACTTGTTATGTTTTCTTTATTTTGGTTTTGAGCTAATCTTTGTTCCTTTTCCCCTCATTTTCTGTGGTGGCTCATGCATGTGTTGGTCTTTGCAATATATTCTGTGAAGTCTAAACTTAGCAACTAAGATTATTGTTCCATAAATTTTTGTAGGCCTGACGCAGTTATGGAACGAACTTTTATCCTTGATGTAAGTAATTTACAGGATCAACCTGTGGCATATCCAACAAGCATTCCACAATCTCAATTGATGCAACATGGAGCAAGTGTTTCAAAACCTGCATTACCTCCTCATGGAGAAAGCGCTTCTCCATACACTGCAGGCAACTTTCTATGCGATCCGTCTGTAGATTACATGCAACTGATGCAAGGGCTTGTACCACTTAGCCAGGAAACCTTGCAATATCAACCGACTATTACATATTCGGGATTTCTACAAGATGTTCTAGCAAGTGCTTCACAACCTCCGGCAGATCCCAACAGAACAAGTGTTTTGCCTTCTACTTACAATCAATTGCCTCCGCTACAATATGGAACAAGTACTGCAGGACCTTCAGGGCCTCCATTACATCATTATGGACAAAGTGCTTCGCCGTCTACACTTGCACCGCAATTTCATTCATACAACCCAGTGAATTCTACTTACACGCAATTGCCTATGCCGCAATCCAGGCAACCATTTAGCCTGGAACAGATGCTGCAACCTAGACCAGCACAGCCGCCTAGCACCAGTGTGGCATTCCAGGTAAAATGTTTGAAGCTCATAACTACGGTAGTACGCAAGCCCATTGTTTCACCACACCATTAATTGGCATTCGGCACAAAAATAACAAAACAACATATTTCAATAAACATTGGTAGAATGGTAGCACGACTTACAACTTCAGAAAGCTTGAATACCATTCTAACCAAAAGAGGCAAAAATCCCTATTTTCCCACCTATATATGTACGTACAACTTGCTAACCTGCATGTTTCCTTTTTCCCTCCTTGAATCAGGACATAGTTAATGTTCCCCGTCAAATGGAAGACGATGGGACGGTTGTTGATCGCAGACGTCGATCAGTTCAAAGATTTTTGGCAGCTCGTAGAAACCGCAGTCAGAGTTTTTGACTGTCTTTATTATTTTTTTCTTTCTGGACAAGAACTGAATTTCTTATACATTCCGTGGTAAGGCCCAGTGATCATACTTGGACCTAGTGAGGCAGTCCATTTTTTGCCTCATTTCTATTTTTAGTCGCTGTGCTATAATTTGCTTGTAATTAATCTCTATGATTTGTGCAGTACTGTTTTAGAGGTTGCGTAGAATTAAGCACATAGTAAAAATTTCTGAAGGCTTTATTTATTTATTTATTTTTTTGAAGGTCAGGTGGCAATCACCACGCAGAGAATTTTATTAAATAAAAAATATTTACAAGAGTAGAAAAGATGGAGTTTAAAAGGCTTTATCTTTTCATTTTTCTCTTTTCCTTTTCCGGGAGTCTTTGAAGGCTGTATCACTTGAATAAAAGATCTATCTTTCTGTTACATTATCTTCTCCAAATTGATGGTTTTTTTTTTTTTTTTTTTTGTATCAATTGATTGAATCATTCGTCCCTTGATAATTTGAAAATCTCAAAATTTTGCCAACTTGATAAGGGCCCTCGTTTATTCTTTTAATGTTTTAGAAACATGAACAAGGTGATGAAGCAATTTGTATGCCTTAGTGAGCTAGAAGCTCTGTTCAATTTCGGCCAATAAGTCCGTCTTACATCTCTTTATTCTCAATTACTTCACCATTACTTTAACGTGTTTGGCTCTTTAATTTTAGAAAAAAAAAGAGTGAAATAATAATGAAATAAACAATTTACGACTATTCAGTTGCTTCCAAGCAAAACGTAGCCGAGTGCCGCCCGTGAGACTAAACATATACTGTTTTTTTAACAGGACAACCTTCTCTGTCTCTTTTTTTTTTTATTATTTTTTTCTTTGAAGGTTCACTTTTTAATATTAATTCAATTGACTGATTGGTTTCGACTCCCATATCTTGTATCAGTCCTATTTTAATAAGCACTCGTAATGAGCCATTGTGTAGAATCTTAGTATTTTTTTTTTTTTTTGAAAAAAGCAATCAAAAAGCTGATTGCCTGCTTTCATTAAAGCTCAAGTTTAGAGTACAAAAACAAAACAAAAAAAGAAGCCAACTCTAGCGAGTTTGGTTAGATAGAACACACCTCTATCCTGGTGACAAGCAAACAAACCAACTAAAGTTAATAGCAAAAACAAGATGAGAGAAAGAAGCTAAACAAGGACACAATTCTAGTATTATTTAATATTTTTTTAGAGTGAAGTCATTTTGCTAGTTCTCAATAAATTTTGCGAGTAATGTCCGGAGTCGTAGAATTGTAAAACATTATATAACCGTCAAAGGTACAGACATACCACACAATTCTAGTACCTACATAATTCACTAAATATCTTTGTACTTAAATAAACTTCAAATCGTGCCTTAAAATTATATATATTTTTTTATATTGCATATAAAATTTATAAAAAAAATACAAAAAAAATATGTAAAACTATCTTATCCAGAATATTTTGAAAAATACCGTGCGTATTATTGTATCAGTATCTTATGGGATAAAAATACCTGCATCTACATCCATGCAGCATAGGTAGCTATTAATTTGATGGATTGATTGACTGATTCTGTTGATACGAAATGAATTCCTCAGTTTATGGTGCAATTGGACAATGTATACGTCTATTTTTTTTTTTTTCTTTTTCCAAATACCTTATTTTTCGTCCCTTTACTGTATCGCTATTTTACCAAAATTTAATAATAAAAAATACTAAATATGCTTTATATTACTCTCTAAGTGCACATAAAATCATAAAATTTCAATTTTGATAAATATAAAATTCAAATTTTTACTTTAGAAAATTTAAAAAATTAGAAATGTCGAAATATGAAATATAGATTATGCTCAGTTTCAGTTCAAAATAAAGAAAATTAAAATGGGGTGCTCTCGAAATCGTGCCCTTCTTCCTAAGTATTTTAATAATTGGAATTACTTTGAAATTGTGATTATTTGGTAAATATGAATTCTTTAATGAAATAATATCTAACATTACTCATCTGCGCTTTAAAATAAACAGAATAGTCCAGACATTATTTAAAATTTTCAATTTTCAATTTATTTTTGTGTTCTGACTTCTGACAATTTCTGGAACCTCCGTTTTACAAAATTATACATGTTAATAATGAATCTTTAATTTTCAATTAATATGCAAAATGATGTTGCAGGATGATTATTTTGAGAAGCCGCCAAAGGTAATTTCAACAAAAAGTTAAACCTGTTATTTAGGTTTATTTGAAGGGCCAAATTGGGAAACACTTCTAAAGGTGCGGGCACTCTATTGTCAAACTGAGTCAACATCAAAGTATCCCGCAACAAAGACCAGCAGAGAGAGAAACAGAGACCACACTATTAGTGAAAGATCTCTCATTTCTCTTTTACTAATTTCTCTCTCTCTCGCCCTTCCCTCATCCCATACACTGATCGGAGACGAGAGGAAATGGACTTGCCACAGAGAAATCCCAGGCAATTGAAGTTTTTGGCTGGAGCAGCATTAATTGAGAAGCATCGCAGGTTTGGTATGTATTCAACTATTCATTAATTTCTTGAAACACCTGTCTTTGTTTCCTGGTTGGAATGTTTGGAGAAAAAAAAATGAAATTCTTTTTTTTTGTTTTTTTCCTTAGCTCCAATTGCATTCTGCGTTGCCTCATATGTTCTTGATTTTGATTCCTTGACCAAGTTTCTTGAACTTTGTTCTTTTAATTTTGTATTTGATGAGTTTTACAAGGTTTCTTGAGTGGGACTATGTAGGATGTAGGCATGTAGCTAAACAGAATGAGTTCCCTTAATTTCTTCATTGACTTCTCTGAAAGATTGCTCGTTTCTTTACAAATACTTATTTTTCAATCAAAAGAAAAGAATATTAAATGGTACCTTATAGTTAGAAAACTATTATTAGGGCCAACAGTTGATTTATTTGAGAGCGGAGAGAGGCGACAAGAGAGGCGATGGGCAGGCGATTTGCGATCTCCACTGATGCGGATGGCTGGAGCACCATTGTGCGCCGCCCCAAACCCCAGACCCATAACAAGAAACCAATCAGACATTACAGGAAAGTACATCGAGCCACTACCCGGCCAATAAGTCGTATCTTCTCCATTCCTAAATCTATTTCTTGCCCAAAACTGCTCCCTTTCCAGAATCAGCCAGGTAATTCCTGAACCTATTTTTTACAACAACTGTCAATTGGCATACAACATAACATGTGAAATATTTCAAATTATACTGATAGTATGGTTCATATCATTATCAAGCTGGAAATGTAAAGCTTGAATACATTCTAATCAGAAGACTCAGCAGAATATCTCTGATCCGGCCCACCATATCACTTATTTGCTAACTCAATTCTTTGTTCCTTCTAGATTCAAAGGGAAAACAATGAGACAGGTAGATTACAAAGGCTGGTCCCAAATGCGAGGCAACTAATGTAAAGAAGGGATAGGAATCGTCGCTGGAGTTTATGACTTCCTATAGTATTTCTGAACAAGAGCTGTAATTTATTTCTTTTTTACGTTTGTGTTTAATGCTAAGGCCAGTGATGATACTTAATCGAAACTGTTGGGTAGCATTTTTTTTTCCCATTCTTTTCTTTTCTCCCCCCCACCCCCACATCTTTTGGCACACCCCAAATTTTTTAATGACCAAAACATCCTTATTAATTGATCCATTCTGTAATTAATTATATTTTATATTCAATTAATAGAGGGTATTTTGACCAATTAAAAGGTGCCAAAATCAATTCCGGGTTTTGTAGTACACAGAGATATTAGTATGTATACCTATTTTGTTTTTTTTTCAAAATAGTCATCGTAACTTTGCAAAAATTATCATCTCAAAATATATGGGATATTTTTATTAGTTAATTTACTTATTTAATAAGCAATTTTAAAATGTGAAAATTCTAATATTTGTGAAATATTGTTAAACCTAAATGTTCTGAGTATTATATTTATTTTTATAAAAAACAAGCAATATAGTATATTATTATAAAAAACATAACTATTTTTCTATATTTACCCATTTTTTCCCTCAAAACGAAGCACCCATTAATTATTTTTTAACCCGTATTATAAATATAAATATCTCTCTATTGCCACCTGGCCTTCAAAAAAAATTTATAAATATCTCTCACTTTCTCTCTGTTCTCAAAAACGCAAACACCGAGTTCAACTGGAGGCGATAAGACATGAAAGGGCGCCATCTTTCTCAGTTCTTGAAAAGTATTCCACTAAAATACAATTGCAGAAAAAAAAGGGGCACGTCTAAAATATTTTCTTCTTGTCTTTACTTAACGCGCGTCAACATAGTGTACTTTCTTGAATCTTAGTACGGTACATTGAAGTGGAAGTATAATGTTCATACGAGTTTATTTTTTTTTTTAAAAAAAAAGTAGCAAACAGAAAAGTCCAGATATTACTTACCCTTTTAAATCTTATTTTTCTGTTTTTACTGTGTACTGTGTATACGGTATACCACTTCTATAGCGAAATTATACCTTAAGAAGAACTTCAATTTACCATTTATTCGCGAAATTTAAGTATTTTTGAAGGGTCAAATTGAGAAATCTTTCCAAAGTGGGTGGGGCCACTGCATTGTCAAACTGAGTCAACGTAAAGAGTGTCTAGCAGGAAAGGTAAAAAAGTATAAGAAGTTAAGAACTGAGTCAACGTAATTAAGAACAAAGGACCTCAGATTGTGACATCGATGGGGGCAAAGGCAAAGGCAATCCAATCTTAGTTCTTATACACGTTTGTGATTTAATCTATATATATTTATACTAATTAATTTGAAAGAAATTTTCATTATTTTAATAAAAATATAAAGGATTTTAAACAACATTCATCTAAAATTAAATCGTTCAGAACTAAATTTTGGTGATCTAATTAATTAGATCTTATTTGAAACTAACACATTCTAAAAAAATTGTATATATGAGGATATGACGAGGCAATTCAATTGAACGGAATAAAACTCATAAAAGTAGTCCCTCAATTATTTGGTAAATAATTCTGAAATTAAATTTTGTGGCTTCAAATTAACAAGTAACACAAGAAGAAAATTTTCTTTTTCATCTTCTTCTGTAAATATTTCTTTTATTATTAATAAAATTTGTCGGTCTGTACTTGTCACCTGGCCTTCAAAAAAAAAAAAAAAAAAAAAAAAAAAAAACACAAGAAGGATTTAATTTTACAATTAGTACGCAAAATAAAGTAAATTAAAAGGTAAGAAGCCGCTAACTATTCTCTCCGCATGAAGCTACGTTTGTTATTTACTTTTATTTGAAGGGCCAAACAAAGAAACGCTTTAAACTGGGGCCACTTTGATGTCAAACTGAGTCAAAGTAAAGAGTATTCAGCATCAAAGAGATTAAGAGAGATCGCTAACAGAAATCTCTCATTCTCTTCTTCAACTCTCTCGCTCTCTCACACTCTCCCTCCCTCTCTGACAAAAAAGCTATCTCATTCTCTCCCACTAATCTCTCTCTCTCTCTCTCTTTCTCTGTCTCATTTGAAACAGAGGCAGAGTGGAAATGGACTTGCCAGATAGCGACTCCTGGGAATCAACGCCGGTGGCTGAAGGATTGGATAAGAAGATCAATCCTGGAATTAACCCGATCCTTGTAGAAGCAGTTCAAAACCCTGAATATCGCAGCAAGGGTATGCATTTACTAATTTCTTGAAGCTTTGGTATCTAATTTACTGAAACAAGAAAGTGCAACTTCTGTTTTTTTTTTTCTGAATTTGGTTAGGCTTGAATATTTGGATCATAAAGTAGAGTTCTTGTCTTTTCTCCAGTTTGTTTGCATTCTGCTTTGCCTTTCATGTTCTTGATTTTACATTTTCAACTCACGTAGCTTAAATCTAGTTCTTGAATTATTTATTTATTTCTAATTATTATTTATTTTTTGGTGTTGATGAGTTCTATGGAGGTTTCTTGAATGAGATTATGTTTCTAAACAAAATGAGTTAAATTCAAGAAGGCTCTCCGACTTCTTTGAAAAATGCTAGTTAATTTCTTTACATTCCAACATATATTCGTTCTATCCCTCTAGGAAGATTGATTTCATAATAGTGTAAAATTACTAGCTGCTTCAATATATGTTCATATTTTTTCTTGGTGGAATTTTCTTGCATCATAAAGTTCTGTATTGTATATGTTGATTCTCAACTCCATTTAAATGTTGAACTGTAAATTATTGTTAGCATACAAACCAAAGTTTCAGATCATTCTTGTTTCATATTGCAGTGCTTATCATGGAAAATTTCATTCAGAGATTCGTGCAAACCGACTTTCACCATGTTAAGTTCCCGTCCTTGAGCAACCCCTACTTAAGAGCTATCTTGAGTCTGCTTGCGCTTCATTACGGCATCAGATCAGTTTCTATTGAGGGCACTAGACTAATTGGCAAAAGAATTCCATTCACTCGGATCCCATCCGACACCCTATCTAGCATCCCTCCACTTCAACCCAAAGATGAGATGAGTGATAATTTCAAATTCATTGAAACCTCCACCAATCTAAAGAGACAGACCGGTGGCACACCATCCAGTAACTTGAATTTAAATTTAAACCAGACTTGTCCCAGGTAAATTTTCTCGAGATTGGTGTTCTATACTTTTATTTAACAACGCCTTAATCAACTTAACCATATGGTATACCATAATGAAATTTTACCAAAACATGTTTTCTTCATTTTGGTTTTGACCTAATCTTTGTTCTTTATTCCCCTCATTTTCTGTGGTACCTCATGCTTGTTGAACATGGATAGTACCAGAGTGTTGCATGTACTGGTCTTTGCAATATATTCTTTGAAGTCTAAACTAAGCAACTAAAAATTATGGCTCCCTTAATTTTTGTAGGCATAACAGAGTTGCAGAACGGACTTGTATCATTGATGCAAGTAATTTTCAGGATCAACCCGTGGCATATCCAACAAGCATTCCACAATCTCAATTGATGCAACTTGGAGCAAGTGTTTCACAACCTGCATTACCTCCTCATGGAGCAAGTGCTTCTCCATACGTTGCAGGCAACTTTCTAAGCAATCCGTCTACGAGCTTCATGCAGCTGATGCAAGGGCACATATCACCTAGCCAGGAAACCTTGGAATGGACTTCTATCAATATTGATGCAAGTAAATTTCAGGATCAACCCGTGGCATATCCAACAAGAATTCCACAATCTCAATTGATGCAACCTGCAGCAAGTGTTTCACAACCTGCATTACCTTCCCATGGAGCAAGTGCTTCTCCATACGTTGCAGGCAACCTTCTAAGCAATCCGTCTGCAAGCTACATGCATCTGATGCAAGGGAGCATATCACCTAGCCAGGAAACCTTGCAATATCAACCAAGTGGTAAAGATAATGAATTGCTAAAACTTGCAGCAAGTGTGTTACAACCTTCACAAGCATCCACACAACCACCTAGCAAGGAACCCTTGCAATATAAACAAACCGGTACATATTCGGGATTTCTACAAGATGTTTTAACAAGTTCATTGCAACCTTCACGACCTCCGGCAGATCCCAACGGAACAAGTGTTTTGCCTTCTACTTACAATCAATTGCCTACGCTACAATATGGATCAAGTATTGCAGGACCTTCAGGGCCTCTATTAGATCATTATGGACAAAGTGCTCTACCGTCTACACTTGCACCACAATTTCCTTCATACAACCCAGTGAATTCTACTTACATGCAATTTCCTATGTCGCAATCCAGACAACCATTTAGCCTGGAACAGATGCTGCAACCTAGACCAGCACAGCCGCCTAGCACCTGTGTGGCATTTCAGGTAAAATTTTTGAAGCTCATAACTACGGTAGTATGCAAGCCCAATTGTTTCACAACACCATTAGTTGGCATTTGTCACAAACATAACAAAACAACATATTTCTATAAAACTACCGTAGGTTAATTCTTATTTTTCAAGCAGATGTGGATCAGTGTTTTTGCTTTTGTTTCCTTTTTTTTTGTAATTGTTTCATTTTTTTTTTCAAATTAAAACTGGGTGGCGCTCCCACCTTTTTCCAAATAAATAAATAAATAATAATAATAACAAAACATATTTCTATAAACAGTGATAGTACGACTCAGAACTTTAGAAAGCTTGAACACTATTCTAATAATAAGAAAGAGAGCAAAATCCATATTTTCCCATGTATATATGTATAACTTGCTAACCTGCATGTTTCTTTTTTCTCTCTTAGAATCAGGACATAGTTAATGTCCGCCATCAAATGGAAGAAGATGAGACAGGTCGGTCAGAGAGGCTTACCGATGCTGATGCCGGACTTCGATCACTGCAAAAACTTTTCGCAAACATAGGAGAACACAAGACAGAACATGGAGTGAGATATTTTTTTAGAGAAGACTAGATAGCGGTTATCTAAGTAACACACAGAGAGATTTTGACTGCCTTTATATTTACTTTTTTTCTGGACAAGAATTGTATTTGTTTCTTATACATTCCGTGGTAAGGCCCTGTGATCATACTTGGACCTAGTGAGGCAGTCCATTCTTGCCTCATTTCTCTTTTAATTTTAGTCGCTGTGCTGAAATTTGCTTGTAATTAATCTCTATGTTTTGTGTACTGTTAATCTGTTATAGAGGTTGCATAGAATTAAGCAGATAGTAAAATATCTGAAGGCTTTATCTTTTCATTTTTCTATCTTTCCCTTTTTCCGGGAGGCTTTGAAGGCTGTATCTCTATTTATCTGTTATATTATCTTCTCTAAATTGATGGATTTTTTTTTTCCTTTTTGTATCACTTGATTTACTCATTCGTCCCGTGATAATTTGAAAATCTCAAAATTTTGCCAACTTGATATATAAGGGCCCTCGTTTACTCTTTTAATGTTTTAGAAATATGAACAAGGTGATGAAGCAATTTGTATGCCTTATTGAGCTAGAAGCTCTGTTCAATTCGCTAAAGAATATTGAATTGCCGCATCTAGTGTATGGTGCATATCGGACACAATATAAGAAAGATACGATTTCGGCCAATAATTAAGTCCGCCTTACATCACTTTACTCTCAGTTACTTAACCATTACTTAAACGTGTTTGGCTCATTAATTTTTGAAAAAAAAGAATGCAAAAATTATGAAATAAACGATTTACGACTATTCAGTTGCTTCCGGGGAAAACGTAGCTAGACATATATTGTTTTTTTTTTAAAGGGACATCCTTCTCTGTCTCTTTTTATTATTATAATTATTATTTTCTTTGAAGGTTCTCTTTTTATTATTAATTAAATTGGCTGATGGGTTTCGGCTCCCTATCTTGTTTCAGGCCTCTTTTAATAAGCACTTGCAATGAGCTATTGTGTAGAATCTTAGTATTATTAATATTTTTTTAATTTTTTTAGAGTAAAGTCATTTTGCTAGCCCACAATAAATTTTGAGAGCAATTGCCAAGAACAATAAATAAATAAATAAATTTTGAGAGTAATGTCCGGAGTCGTGGAATTGCAAAACACTATATAACCGTCAAAGGTACAGACATACCACATAATTCTACTAACTACATAATTCACTAAATATCTTTGTACTTTAATGAACTTCTAATCGTGCATTGAAATTATATTTTTTATATTGCATATAAACTTGATAAAGAAAATACATACACATGTAAAACTATCTTATTCTGAATTTTTTGAAAAATACCGTGCGTATCATTGTATCACTATCTTATGGGATAAAAATATACCTGCATCTACATCCATGCAGCCTAGCTAGCTAGCTATTAATTTGACGGATTGGTTGACTGATTCTGTCGATACGAAATGAATTCCTCAGTTTATGGTGCAATTGGATAATGTATACAATTTTTTTTTCAAATAACTTATTTTTCGTGCCTTTACTGTATCTCTATTTTACCAATATTTAATAATAAAAAAATGTTAAATATGGTTTATATTACTCTCTAAGTGCACATAAAAATTATAAAATTTCAATTATGATAAATATAAATTCAAATTCATATTTTGAGAAAACTAGAAATGTCGAAATATGAAATATAGATTATACTCAGTTTTAAGTTCAAAATAAAGAAAACCAAAATGGGGTGCTCTCGAAGTCGTGCCCTTCTTACTAAGTATTTTAATAATTCGAATACTATGAATTTGTGATAATTTGGTAAATATGAATTCTTTAATGAAATAATATCTAACACTACTGATCTGAAAAATAAACATAATAGTCCAGACATTATTTAAAATTTTCAATTTTCAATTTACAATATACAATTTGTTTTTGTATTCTGACCATTACTGGAGCATCACTTTTACAAAATTATACATATTAATAAAAAAAATTTTAATATTCAATTAATATGAAAAATGAAGTAATAGGATAATTATTTTGAGGAGCCACCAAGGTAATTTCAACAAAAAATTAGGCCCGTTATTTAGGTTTATTTGGAGGGTCAAATTGAGAAACCCTTATAAAAGTGTGGCCACTCTATTGTCAAACTGAGTCAATATAAAAGTATTCTGCAGAGAGAAAAAGAGGCCGGGGTATCAGTGAAAGATATCTCATTTCTCTTTTATTAATTTCTCTCTCGAGCTCCTCCCTCATCCCATACACTGATCGGAGATAAAAGGAAATGGACTTGCCACAAAGAAATCCCAGGAAATTGAAGTTCCTGGCTGGAGCAACATTGATTGAGAAGCATCGCAGGTTTGGTATATTTGTATTCAACTATTCATTATTTATTTGAAAACTAGAGGGATTAATCGAGCTTCGCTCGATATTTGACATAGTAATAAAAATTAAATATTTTATCATTTAATAAATGGTTATTGTAATTAGGTTGTTATGTTTGTAATTAATTTAAAGTGTAATAACTGGCATGATAGAAATAATAAATTATATCTCCATATGTTGAAATATTTTATAATTAACTATGACAAATAAAAAACGTTGTTCCATCATTTTTCATAGAAGCAACTAAGAGAGAAGTTGAAATAAATTATGTAACAAAAATGACGTAGTACAATCAAAATGGATCTCAATAATGCAACATAAAAGAGAACACAACTCTAAGCAACACATATGACAACATAATAAATAATACATAAAAAATTAACAAACATCTGAAGGAATGGACCAGATTAAGTCGGAGTACAAAAATCAAAAGTCTTGATGGAGTGTCGCACTAATACTAACTAAAATAGGGGCCGACACCCACACATCTTTATTTATATTATTGATGTGGTACCATTTGTACTAAAACAAGAAGGTGCAACCTCTCTTTGTTTCCTGGTTGGAATGTTTGGCGAAAAAAATAATGAAATTCTTTTTTTTCCCCTTTCGCCCCAATTGCATTCTGCGTTTTTTGTTTTTATTTTTATTTTTTGAACTAACAGCACCCCAAGAAGGGGTGCCAGCTTCTAATAAGCAAGGAAAAGTCGGTCTTACAAATATCCAAAATAAACCAAGCGCCACCTTAAAGTCTGTGGAAACCACTTGGAAAGCTAACTGGCAAAACTGCAAGGTTGTGTACGAGAGCAAACAAAAGACAGAAACTTAAAACAACAAGAATCAACACAAGCATAGACAGCAGAAAGAAGTAAAGGAGCCTAGTTAAGAGCAGATTAGGTGTCTTCTGTCATGTGACCATCTCTTAGACCGTCCTCCCTTTCATTCCTTCTTGTTGCATTCTGCAGGGCTGTAAGATCCCCAAAGCTTGCTGCCGGCCCACAGTTGGTACCTGTCCAATTGAGGTATAGATTTAAAGCGTTAAAAATAATTGAGTTAGCATCAAAATTGTAAGTATCTGTCCCTCAAAAAGAATTTGTAAGTATCTCTAAAAATTTCATTATTTCTTTCAGTCAAGACTGTCCAACACCAGGAAGCCAGAATGGCTTTAGTATAGGCTCTGTCATTAGAGCTGAGATTATTGATGCTTACCTAAATGTTGTCTAAGTTGTTGCAATTAATGTTAATACCTTTGTTGTTAAACATATTAAAGCCAGTCCAAAAATTCTTTGCTACATTACAATTAGCCAAAAGATGGTCTACTGATTCAGAATTACTAGATATCTAGAGCGCAACATCCCTATGTTTCCACCTACATGTATGTCTATGTATATATATCTCTATTCCCTAACTCTGTTTCTTGTTCCTGCTAGGATCGTGCCCAACGAAGCATTACAGAGTCTGAATTGCTACAATATTGAGCAACTATTCCACAACCTTCACGACTTCTGTTTGATCCTAATGGAGCTTTGGGGCCGTCAACACTTGAACCAGGCTTTCATTCATACACTCCTATAAATTTGACTTGCATGCCGGGGCCAATAACAATAGCCAGACAACGAATCCTTCTGCCTAGACCAGGTGCCGCTGCTGCCCAACAACCTAGCACCAGTATGGCTTTTAAGGCATGATTTTTTTAATCTATTAATTGTATATTTTCGTCTTTTTTAAAGTCGAAAGGCCTAACCTCCATCTTTATTTTGAAATAAAACAAGGATTAAAACTATGCATGAGTTGTGAAAACCCAGTTGATGTACAACTATTAATTGGAATAAGCATAAAATAGCGGCATATTTTATATAAAAAAATGAGAGTACATTCACAACATTATCAGGATAGAAAATAATGAATCTTGATACATTATAAATCATAGTACACAGAGCAATGTCATGTCCTTCTTCTTAAATATTAAAAATTTTAGCATTTATAAAGGCCAAAATATGAAATATTTATAGATCCATAGTTCCATACCCAGTTTTAGTGAAAATTTTATATAAAAAAAAAGAAACGAAAATTGGGATGATTTCGAAGTCTTGCCCTTTTTCCTAAGTACTAATAAATTGATAACTATGAATTCGTTAATTAAATATCTAACACTCGCTAAGTAGCTATTGATCTGACGGGTTTACAATAAGCAGAATGGTCCAGATATTATTTAAGCTTTAAATTTTATTTTCCATTTTAACTGTGTAGTGAATATTCCCATTTAAATTCCACCTAAAGAGTACTTTATTTTACAATTAATATGCAAAGTGAAGCAATACGCAATCTACTATAAGAAGCCGCCAAAGATTATTTCAAGATCAAGTAAAACTTGTTATTTTGGCATATTTGAAGGGTCCAATTGAGAAACACTTCTAAAGTGGAGTCACTTATTGTCAAACTGAGTCAAAGTAAATAGTATCCCCAGTCCCCACCAAAGAGAGAGCAGAGAGCTCTTAACCGAGAAGATCTCTCATTCTCTTCTACAAACCTCTCTTACTCTATCTTGCTCTCTCTTGCTCTTCCCTTTTCCCTCTCCCTCTAATACACTGATCGGATACAGAGGTGGAAATGGGATTGCCAGAGAGCAATTCCGGAGAACCCAAGCTGGTGGCTGAAGCAGCATTGGAAGAGGAACCCCTTTCCTCAATTGACCCGCGCCTTATTGATGCTGTTCGAGACCCTCGCCACCGCCACTCGGGTATGTGCTCATTCTTGAAATTGTGGTATCTATTTTATCAAACAAGAAGATGCAACATCAGTTTGTTTCTAAATTTTTTTTCGCTAAGTTGCTCAAATTACGTTCTTGTATTTTTTTGTGTTTTGTGAGTTCAACATTGGTTTTTCAATGAGATTTTGTTGCGAAATAGAACAAGTTAAATACAACAAGATTCCCCTATCATTATCGACTTACCTAAAATAATGCTTGTTTCTTTATAATCCAAAATATATTATCCACGAATTTAAAAGATTTATTCTTTTCCATAGAGAGATAAAGTCTTCAATGTACGGGCAATTTGCCGATCATAAAAATATTCTTCAATGTAACTTAAATTACGTTAATTTAGCTATGCAACTGTAGGTAGATTGGTTTCTTACAGGTGTACAATATATACTAGCCATTTCTATCTATGCTCATATAATTTCTTAATTTCTTGCTGGATATTTCTTGCTAACATAAATTTTGTATTGTATAAGCAGAACTGCTGAACCTGAACTGCCTTTAAAAACTGAACTGTTGATTTTGAACTGCAGTGCTTTCCTTGGAAGAGAGGATACAGTGCATGATGCAGAATCACTTACCGGTCATTGACTTTCCGTCATACACCCCTTACTTAACAGATATTATGTTTATACTTGCATCTCATTATGGTCTTGAAGTCACTATTGACAGTACTGGACTACATGCTACAAGAACGCCAGCCACTAGGCAGCCATTGCTCACTCTGTCTAGCATCCCTCCAGTTGAGCCCGAAGATGAGATAGGTGATAATTTCACCAATCCCAAGATACAGGGAGTTGGTTCTTCATCCAGTAACTTGGATGAACCAGAGAGGAGGGTGTTTACTTTGGAGGAGAACGATAATGAATATTACAAGGCCAGAGGTAGCAATTTAAAAGAACCTGTGCCCTCGAGTTACACTCCTGCCGTGGTCTCACATTCCATATGTGATCCTGTTCACGGTACAATGGTCAGAGAAGGCGGGCAAGATGATGCCGGTGATAGGGGCACAATAAGGAATCTAGTGCATAGTCCGGGCTCCAACTTGAATTCAAACCAAATCGGTCCCAGGTAAAATTTGCACAAGGTTGATGATTTATACTATTATTTAACAATGCCTTGATCAACCCAAGCCATATATGGTACAGTACTGAAATGTTACCAATACACACTGGCTATTTTTTCTCCTTTTGGATCTTCTTCACCTATTCTTTGTTGTTTCTTCTTCTTTTTTTTCAATTGTTTGTGGTACCTCGCACTTGTCAAGCATGGACTCTGTGTCCGTGTTGGCACTTGCCCTGATCTTGCAAAATATTTCTAAGAAGTCTACACTAAGCAACTAAAGATTTTTGCTTGGTAAATTTTGTAGGCACGCGAGTGGTATGAACTGGCGTTCTATCATGAAGCAACCTTTAGTCGACCTACATGGGGCAAGCAATATTCAGGATCAACCCGTGCAATATCAAACACGCATTGCACAATCTCAATCAATACAGCCCAGAGCAAGAGATTCACATACTGTATTACCCTATTGTGTTGAAAGTGTTTGTCCAGATACATTTGCAGCCTCTGGAAGAAACCCTCTGTACAATCTGGCAAATGCGCAAAGCATGCCATCTTATATGCTACCGTCCATGCAATCATCTTGCCAGGAAACCTTGAGCATCACAGAGTCTGAATTGCTACCATCTTGTCTAGCAAGTAGTTTGCCACGACCTTCACTACCTTTGTTAGATCCTAACAGAAGTACTGCTTTGCCATCTATGCTCACACCCCCAGGCTATAATTTAAACCCAGTGCAGCAACCTAGACCAGAAGCAGCACAATGGCCTAGCACCAGTGTGGCATTTCAGGTACAACTTTTAATCTTATAACTATAACTATTGTAATAAGAAAGCCCAATTGCTTCACCACGCCATTAATTGGCACAAGCAAAACATAAGCTACATATGTCAAGTAAACAATGCTAGTGCAATTCAAAACTTTTTATGAAGCTTGAATACTATTCTAAGAAAGTGAACAACATCCCTATGTTTATAGCTCTATTTATTTCTAGTTTGCTTAGTTTTTTTTCTTTCTCCTAGTACCAGTTTGGCATTTCAGGTAAAATATTTGAAGCTCATAACTACGGTAGTATGCAAGCCCAATTGTTTCACCACACCATTGATTTGCATTTGTCAAAAACATAACAAAACAACATATTTCAATAAGCATTGGTAGTACGACTCAGAACTTCGGAAAGCTTGAATACCATTCTAATCATAAGAAAGAGAGAAAAATCCCTATTTTCCCACCTTATGTGAATCAACACATATCTGTTTCTTTTTTTTCCTCCTAGAATCAGGACATAGTTAATGTCCCCCATCAAATGGAAGACGATGGGACAGGTTGGTCAGAGAGGCTTACCGTTGCTGATGCCAGACGTCGATCACTGAAAAGATTTTTCGCAAACAAAAGAAAACAGGAGACAGATCATAGAAACCATAGACAGAGTTTTTGACTGCCTTTATTTTATTTTTTTTCTGGACAAGAACTGTAATTTATTTCTTATAATTCCGTGGTAAGGCCCAGTGATCATACTTGGACATTTTTGCCTCATTTCTATTTTTAGTCGCTGTGCTATAATTTTCTTGTAATCAATCTCTATGATTTCTGTACTGTTTTAGAGGTGGCGTAGAATTAAGCAGATAGTAAAATTTCTGAAGGCTTTATCTTTTCCTTTTCCGGGAGGCTTTGAAGGCTGTATCTTCTATTTATCTGTTATATTATCTTCTCTAAATTGATGGATTTTTATTTTTATTTTTTTTTTTGTATCACTTCATTTACTCATTCGTCCCTTGATAATTTGAAAATCTCAAAATTTTGCCAACTTGATAAGGGCCCTCGTTTACTCTTTTAAAGTTTTAGAAACATGAACAAGGTGATGAAGCAATTTGTATGCCTTATTGAGCTAGAAGCTCTGTTCAATTAGCTAAAGAAATTTGAATTATCGCATCTAGTGTATGGGGTATATCGGACACAATATAAAAACGATACAATTTCGGCTGATAAGTCCGTCTTACATCTCTTTACTCTCAGTTACTTCACCATTACTTAAACGTGTTTGGCTTTTTAATTTTTGGAAAAAAAAGAATGAACTAAACAATTTACGACTATTCAGTTGCTTCCAGTCAAAACGTAGCCGAGTGCCGCCTATGGGACTAAACATAACTGTTTTTTTAACGGGGCATCCTTCTGTCTCTTTTTATTATTTTTTTTCTTTGAAGGTTCTCTTTTTATTATTAATTAAATTGACTGATGGGTTTCGATTCCCATATCTTGTTTCAGGCCTGTTTTAATAAGCATTCGTAATGAGCCATTGTATAGAATCTTAGAATTATTTATTTATTATTATTTTTTTTTTAGAGTAAAGTCATTTTGCTAGCCCTCAATAAATTTTGAGAGTAACGTCCGGAGTCGTAGAATTGCAAAACATTATATAACCATCAAAGGTACAGACATACCACACAAATCTAGTAACTACATAATTCACTTAATGTCTTTGTACTTTAATGAACTTCTAATCCTGTCTTGAAATTATACCTTTTATATTGCACATAAACTTTATAAAGAAGATACATACACATGCACAACTATCTTATCCTGAATTTTTTTGAAAAATACCGTGCGTATCATTGTATCAGTATCTTATGGGATAAAATACCTGCATCTACATCCATGCAGCATAGGTAGCTATTAATTTGATGGAATGGTTGACTGATTCTGTCGATACGAATTACGAAATGAATTCCTCAGTTTATGGTGCAATTGGATAATGTATACATTTTTTATTTTTTCAAATACCTTATTTTTCGTGCCTTTACTGTATCGCTATTAATTTTACCAATATTTAATAATAAAAAATTATTAAATATGATCTATATTACTCTCAAGTGCACATAAAAAATATAAAATTTCAATTTTGATAAATAGAAAATTCAAATTTATATTTTTAGAAAAATAGAAATGTTTTTTTTAGGAAAGCAATCAAAAGACTGATTGCCTGCTTTAGCATTAGTTACAACAACAAAACATCCAAAGAAAAGAGAACAACAAAAAGTAGTCTAAGTAGATAGAACAAGCCTCTATCTTAACCTCCAAACAAAAGTGAAAAAGAAAGCTCAAGGCCTAATCACTGTCAAGTAGATCAATGTTTGACTCATCATCAACATCTAAGTCAGGAATCTCTGGGACTCGATTATCTAGAAGAATTTCAATGCTGCCATCATCCTCCAGATTGGCAGTTTAAGTTCAAAATAAAGAAATATAGAAATGTCGAAATATGAAATATAGATTATATGCAGTTTAAGTTCAAAATAAAGAAAACCAAAATGGGTGCCTTATGAAATATAGAAATGTCGTGCCCTTCTTCCTAAGTATTTTCAATTATACGCAGTTTAATTGAAAATAAATAGAATAGTCCAGACATTATTTAAATTTTTCAATTTTCAATTTACAATGTACAATTTATTTGTGTTCTGACCATTACTGGAGCTTCACTTTTACAAAATTATACATAATAATAAAAATTCTTTAATTTTCAATTAATATGAAAAATATCGTTATAGGATAATTGTTTTTGAGGACCCACCAAAGGTAATTTCAACAAAAAAATAAGCCTGTTATTTAGGTTTATTCGGAGGGTCAAATTGAGAAACCCTCATAAAAGTGTGGCCACTCTATTGTCAAACTGAGTCAACGTAAAGATATCCCGCAGAGAGAAACAGAGGCCACGCTATCAGTGAAAGATCTCTCATTTCTCTTTTACTAATTTCTTTCTCTAGCTCCTCCCTCATCCCATACACTGATCGGAGACAAAAGGAAATGGACTTGCCACAAAGAAATCCCAGGAAATTGAAGTTCCTGGCTGGAGCAACATTGATTGAGAAGCATCGCAGGTTTGGTATATATGATTTCAACTATTCATTATTTATTTGAAAATGTGGTACCATTTGTACCAAAATAAGAAGGTGCAACCTCTCTTTGTTTCCTGGTTGGAATGTTTGGCGAAAAAAAATAATGAAATCCTTTTTTTTTTTTTTTCCTTTCACTCCAATTGCATTCTGCGATTATTATTATTATTTTTTTTTTTTGAACTAAGAGCACCCCAATAAGGGGTACGAGCTTCTAATAAGCATGGAAAAGTCGGTCTTACAAATATCCAAAATAAACCAAGCGCCACCTTAAAGTCTCTGGAAACCACTTGGAAAACTAACTGGCACAACTACAAGTTTTGTGTACCAGAGCAAACAAAAGACAGAAACTTAAAACAACAAGAAACAACACAAGCATAGACAGCAGAAAGAAGTAAAGGAGCCTAGTTATGAGCAGAGGATGTGTCTTTTGTCGTGTGACTATCTCTCAGGCTGTCCTCCCTTTCATTCCTTCTTGCTGCATTCTGCAGAGCTGTGAGATCCCCAATTAAAGCTTGCTGCCAGTCCACAGTTGGTATCGTGTTATTTTTAATAAAAAAAAAATATTTACTCAGAAATTTTAATAAGGAAAAAGGAAATATTTTTTTTTTAATAAGGAAAAAGTTCTAACGCAATATTGGACCGCGTATCTTTCCTGACTCCTAACGCGGTCAACGAAAGCGTTAGAGGGCCCTAACGCGGTCAACGACTGCGTTAAAAGACTTTGTTAGTTATTTTCACCTTTTCTCTTTCTTCTCACTTTAGTTGTTTTCACCTTTTCTCTTTCTTCTCACTTTCTCCGAGGAGATGAAACCCAAGATGTGGAAAAAAAAAATAGATTTCTCCGTTATTAGACAATATTTGGTGATCCACGGAGAAATTGTGTTCGTCGATATCATGATGTGCTCTCCTCATCACAAGAAGCCGATAGAGATCCCATTTGTATATATTTCGTCGATCGTCACTCAGGTCTCGGGAAATGACATCTCGCTAACTGCCTTCATTCTCACTAACTTCAACTATCTCTATTTACTAGTTCAAGATCTTCACTTGTTAGGATTCCTCGTCATCTACCAAAAACAACGATAACAGAGTCTCCTTCTTCTCTTATGTGGGGGCGAATTTTGTTTGAATCATCCTTACTTTCAAGACTTTTACCTACCTTAGTTGAATTCATTCTCTTATCTGGTGCAACTTCAATTCTCTTTGCCGATGATAATAGTATTAACTTCAATTTAATGACGTAGTGTACTTCAATTTTATTTCTTGGACAGCATAATAGTGGATATATGAATTATAATAATTAGATTGTCAAAAATATTTTTCTTTCTTAGACTACTTAGATGGCTTGTAAATTTCTCTTTTAGAGGGATTTCACCATGATCATTATAGTTACAAAATATTTTTCTTTCCATGAAAATCAAATGATCGAATTATATCATTGTTTCTAAAAGATACCACTTGTGACTAACGATATACAAACTTAGTTTTTCCAACTCTATTAAAATGATTTAAAAAAAAAAGATGGCCATAATAACCAATTAACTTAAGTACTTACGCCATATATAATGTATTAACTCAACTCACTTGAGGAAATTCTGCATGTCATAAAGCAAAACGAAAAAAATACTACAAATATAAAGATAGTCAAGACTAAAAGGCTACATTACGATGAAAAAAAAGACGGGCCGCAAAACAATCAAAATAACAAGCATCTAATATTAAAAAACAATGTTGCGTTATAATCTTAGAAATTTTACTATATCAACAAACGAATTCGAGAGGGAGAGAGTAATTATTTTTCTAGCTAATTGGATATACAAGGAGATGGTGCGAGATACAAAGTGGGGAGGTAACGGACTCTGTTTCATATCTTTTGATCTCTTACTCTGTTTCGGGCTAAATTATGGTGAAGAAAGTTGGAAGTTGAAACGTCTTGGGATTTGAAAAAGATAAAAAATTAAAAATGTCTTGGGAGTTCAAAAAGCAAGTAGAAATACTAGTTAGTCAATTTAATTGAGCGCACAAAATTGACACCTCCTAACGCGGTCGTTGACCGCGTTAGGAGCGCTCTAACGCGTTCGTTGACCGCGTTAGGAGCCAGGAAAGATACGCGGTCCAATATCGCGTTAGGACTTTTTCCTTATTAAAAAAAATATATTTCCTTTTTCCTTATTAAAATTTCTGAGTAAATATTTTTTTTTATTAAAAATAACACGTTGGTATCTGTCCAATTGAGGTATAGATTTAAAGCCTTAAAAATAATTGAGTTAGCATCAAAATTGTAAGTATCTCTAAAAATTTCATTATTTCTTTTAGTCCAGACTGTCCGACACCAGGAAGCCAGAATGGCTTTAGTATAGGCTCTGTCATTAGAGCTGAGATTATTGATGCTTACCTAAATGTTGTCTAAGTTGTTGCAATTAATGTTAATACCTTTGTTGTTAAACATATTAAAGCCAGTCCAAAAATTCTTTGCTACATTACAATTAACCAAAAGATGGTCTACTGATTCAGAATTACTAGATATCTAGAGCGCAACATACCTATGTTTCCACCTACATGTATGTCTATGTATATATATCTCTATTCCCTAACTCTGTTTCTTGTTCCTGCTAGGATCGTGCCCAACGAAGCATTACAGTCTGAATTGCTACAATATTGAGCAACTATTCCACAACCTTCACGACTTCTGTTTGATCCTAATGGAGCTTTGGGGCCGTCAACACTTGAACCAGGCTTTCATTCATACACTCCTATAAATTTGACTTGCATGCCGGGGCCAATAACAATAGCCAGACAACGAATCCTTCTGCCTAGACCAGGTGCCGCTGCTGCCCAACAACCTAGCACCAGTATGGCTTTTAAGGCATGATTTTTTTAATCTATTAATTGTATATTTTCGTCTTTTTTAAAGTCGAAAGGCCTAACCTCCATCTTTATTTTGAAATAAAACAAGGATTAAAACTATGCATGAGTTGTGAAAACCCAGTTGATGTACAACTATTAATTGGAATAAGCATAAAATAGCGGCATATTTTATATAAAAAAATGAGAGTACATTCACAACATTATCAGGATAGAAAATAATGAATCTTGATACATTATAAATCATAGTACACAGAGCAATGTCATGTCCTTCTTCTTAAATATTAAAAATTTTAGCATTTATAAAGGCCAAAATATGAAATATTTATAGATCCATAGTTCCATACCCAGTTTTAGTGAAAAATTTATATAAAAAAAGAAACGAAAATTGGGATGATTTCGAAGTCGTGCCCTTCTTCCTAAGTACTAATAAATTGATAACTATGAATTCGTTAATTAAATATCTAACACTCGCTAAGTAGCTATTGATCTGACAGTTTACAATAAGCAGAATGGTCCAGATATTATTTAAACTTTAAATTTTATTTTCCATTTTAACTGTGTACTGAGTAATCCCATTTACGAAATTCCATCTAAAGAGTACTTTATTTTACAATTAATATGCAAAGTGAAGCAATACGCAATCTACTATAAGAAGCCGCCAAAGATTATTTGAAGATCAAGTAAAACTTGTTATTTTGGCATATTTGAAGGGCTAAATTGAGAAACACTTCTAAAGTGGAGTCACTGATTGTACAACTGAGTCAAAGTAAATAGTATCCCCACCAAAGAGAGAGCAGAGAGCTCGCTAACCGAGAAGATCTCTCATTCTCTTCTACAAACCTCTCTTGCTCTATTTTGCTCTCTCTTGCTATTCCCTTTTCCCTCTCCCTCTAATACACTGATCGGATACAGAGGTGGAAATGGGATTGCCAGAGAGCAATTCCGGAGAACCAAAGCTGGTGGCTGAAGCAGCATTGGAAGAGGAACCCCTTTCCTCAATTGACCCGCGCCTTATTGATGCTGTTCGAAACCCTTATTATCGCCACTTCGGTATGTGCTCATTCTTGAAATTGTGGTATCTATTTTTTCAAACAAGAAGATGCAACATTTGTTTGTTTCTTCATTTCAGAGTTCTTTGTTAAGTACTTGAGTTGCTCAAATTTCGTTCTTGTATTATTACTTTTTTTTTTTGTGTTTAGTGAGTTCAACGTAGGTTTTTCAATGAGAGTTTGTAGCGAAATAGAACAAGTTAAATACAACAAGATATATTATCGACTTATCTAAAATAATAATGCTAGTTTCTTTATAATCCAAAATATATTATCCACGAGTTTAAAAAGATTTATTCTTTTCCATCGAGAGATAAAGTCTTCAATGTATGGCAATTTGCCGGTCCTAAAAAAGTCTTTAATGTAACTTAAATTAAGGTAATTTAGCTATGCACCAGTAGGTAGATTGGTTTCTTACAAGTGTATAATATATACTAGCCATTTCTATCTATGCTCATATAATTCTTAATTTCTAGCTGGATTTTTCTTGCTAGCATAAATTTTTGTATTGTATAAGCAGAACTGCCTTTAAAAACTGAACTGTTGATTTTTAACTGCAGTGCTTTGGTTGGAAGAGAGGATACAGCACATGATGCAGAATCACTTACCGGTTATTGACTTTGCGTTGTGCATCCCTTACTTAACAGATATAATATGCATACTTGCACGTCATTACGGTCTCGAAGCTTCTGTTGACAGTACTGGAGTACATGCTAAAAGAACGCCAGCCACTAGCAGCCAATGCTCACTCTCTCTAGCATCCCTCCAGTTGAGCCCGAACATGAGATAGGTGATAATTTCACCAATCCCAAGATACAGGGAGTTGGTTCTTCATCGAGTAACTTGGATGAACCAGAGAGGAGGGTGTTAACTTTGGAGGAGAAGGATAATGAATATTGCAAGGACGGAGGTAGAAATTTAAAAGAACCAGTGCCCTCGAGTTACACTCCTGCCGTGGTCTCACATTCCACATCTGATCCAGTTCACGGTACAATGGTCAGAAAAGGCGGGCAAGATGATGCCGGTGATAGGGGCACAATAAGGAATCCAGTGAATAGTCCGGGCTCCAACTTGAATTCAAACCAAATCGGTCCTAGGTAAATTTAGCACAAGGTTGATGATCTGTACTATTTTTTAACAATGCCTTGATCAACCCAAGCCATATATGGTACAGTACTGAAATGTTACCAATACACACTGGCTATTTTTTCTCATTTTGGATCTTCTTCACCAATTCTTTGTTGCTTCTTCTTCTTCATTTTTCCAATTGTTTGTGGTACCTCGCACTTGTCAAGCATGGATTCTGTTTCGGTGTTGGCACTTGCCCTGATCTTGCAAAATATTTCTAAGAAGTCTAAACAAAGAAACTAAAGATTTTTGCTTGGTAAATTTTGTAGGCATGCCAGTGGTATGAAGTGGCCTTCTATCATGAAGCAACCTTCAGTCGACCTACATGGGGCAAGTAATATTCAGCATCAACCCATGCAATATCAAACACGCATTGCACAATCTCAATCAATACAGCCCAGAGCAAGTGTTTGTCCAGACACATTTGCAGCCTCTGGAAACCCTCCGTACAATCTGGCAAATGCGCAAACCATGCCATCTTATATGCTACCGTCCATGCAATCACCTAGCCAGGAAGCCTTGAGCATCACAAAGTCTGAGTTGCTACCATATTGTCTAGCAAGTAGTTTGCCACGACCTTCACTACCTTTGTTAGATCCTATGGAAAGATTTACGATATCTTCTATTCCTAGAAGAGATCGTGTGCCTTCATTAGCTGATATATTATTCCTCTTATTGATGATTTGCCATATTATTTTACTTCCTTATCATTCCTTTCTCTCTCTGTTAAAAACCTCAAGGCTGTGCGTGTATGCAAGGGATGAGAAACGTGTGTGTGTGTTGTAATATCATCTTTTTCATAAATAAATAAATCGGGTGTGTTGAGTGATCGTGGAGTGCGCTTTAGGCGATACCACGTTAAATTCTGTGTCATCTCTTCTTTATTATTTTATAATATGGTATCAGAGCCAGGTTTAGGCGGCTGTAGGAGGAAGACGAAATAAAATCCTAGACCGCGTGTAGATCGGGATCCATGGCAAGCAGTGGCGCCGACAGTAAAGTGCGAGCGCATCCAGTGCGGGCGCATCCAGTGCAGGCGCATCCAGTGCGGGCGCATCCAGGTGCATCTAGTGGCGTTGACAGCAAAGTGCGGGCGCATCCAGTACAGGTGCATCCTGGTGCATCCAGTGGCATGGACAACAGCAAGCAGAAGTCTCAAAACTCTACACCAGGTTTTTTGTATGCACGAGTCCAACAAACCAAGGCTATTTTAGCCAACTCTAGTGTTTCGGGTGCAGGTGCATCCAATGAGAAGTTGCATGATAGGATACAAAATTTGAGATGGATAATTGATAGTGGAGCATCTCACCATATGACAGGAAATTATAGTTGTATTGATGATATCTGTGATATAGAACCCACAATTGTTAGTCTTCCAAACGGAGAGCAAATATTAGCCAAACATGAAGGTAGTGTGGTGCTGAATGAAGGACTGGTTCTTCAAAGAGTCTTATACGTGCCCAGTTTGGATTGCAATCTCATTTCTGTAAACCAACTGATTAAAACCAGCAGCTGCTTTGTTACATTTACTAATGAGGTTTGTGTTATTCAGGATCACAATACAAGAATGTTGATTGGTGTGAGTGAGCAAAGAGATGGGGTCTATTACTTTCATCAAGTGGCATCGGCAAAAGTTTTTCACATGCATGGAAAAGAATCCTATGAGTTGTGGCATCAAAGAATGGGACACCCTTCGAAGCAAGTGACTTCACTCTTAACTGGTAACACTAGTAATTCTGAAGATGTTTGTGAAATTTGTGTACGAGCCAAACAAACTAGAGAAGTATTTCCTACTAGTTTGAATAAAACAAGTGAACCATTTGAATTGATACATTGTGATATTTGGGGTGCATACCGTGTTGCTTCACATTGTGGTGCTCATTACTTTTTGACCATTGTTGATGATTTTTCCCGTGCTGTATGAGTTTATTTGATGGCTGAGAAAAGCGAAACTGGTGGTTTACTTAGATCTTTTTGTAAGATGGTGCAGACACAATTTAATAAATTTGTTAAATGGATTAGAAGTGATAATGGTTTGGAATTCAAATCTGGACCAATGAAGGACTTTTATTCAGAATATGGAATCCTACATCAAACCTCATGTGTAGCCACACCTCAACAAAATGGGAGAGTGGAGAGAAAACACCGTCACATTCTTAATGTGGCGAGAGCGTTGAAATTTCAATCTCGTTTGCCTATTGAATTTTGGGGAGAGTGTGTGCTAACTGCTGCATTTCTCATTAATAGAACTCCAACTCCATTGTTGAAAAATAAAACACCTTATGAAGTATTGTTTGATAAACCACCTTTATATGGAGCAGTTCGTGTGTTCGGTTGCTTGTGTTATATCAAATCTAGAACCTCAGATAAATTTGAAAGTAGAAGTAGAAAGTGTATTTTTGTTGGATACCTTTTTGGACAAAAGGGATGGCGTGTGTATGATTTGGAGACCAATGAGTTTGTTGTCTCTCGCGATGTGATTTTTTGTGAAAATGACTTTCCATTTGCACAAATGGGAGTTGATCAAGACATCTCTGATTCAAGACAGGTCACAATGCATTCATATAATGATGAGGCATTTGTTACAAAGTTACACAATTATGATGCATCAGGTCAGAGTGCAGTTGCATCGGGACAGAGTGTACCCGAACAGAATGCAGGTGCATCGGATCTAAATATAGGTGCATCCGATCAGAGTGTACTCGAACAGAGTGCAGGTGTATTGGGTCAGAGTGCAGGTGTATTGGGTCAGAGTGCAAGTGCATCAGGTCAGAGTGCACCCGAACAGAGTGCAGGTGCATCGGGTCAGAGTGCACCCGAACAGAGTGCAGTTGCATCGGGTCAGAGTATACCCGAACAGAGTGCAGTTGCATTGGGACAAAGTGCAGGTGCATCGGGACAGAGTGTACCCGAACAAAGTGCAGGTGCATCGGATCAGAATGCTCGTAGTCAACGATCTCGCAAGCCACCAATTCATCTTCAAGATTACATATGTTACACAGCAGTTTGTGACCCATCTCAAGCTCACTCAACTACATTTGACTCCTCAGGTAGTCTCTATCCAATAGCTCATTATATGAATTGTAATAATTTTTCTGCTGCGCATAGAAAGTTTTTGGCTGCAGTCACAATAGGAAAAGAACCTCAGTATTTTGGAGAAGCGATGAAAGACAAGCACTGGAGAGATGCGATGCATGCAGAAATTGATGCGCTTGAGCGAAATGAGACATGGACAATTGAGGATTTGCCACCAAAGAAGAAAGCAATCGGATGCAAGTGGGTGTATCGCATCAAGTACAATTCAGATGGAAGTATTGAAAGATATAAGGCACGGCTTGTTGTGATGGGAAATCGACAAGTCGAAGGAATTGATTTCAATGAAACATTTGCTCCGGTTGCTAAGATGACCACTGTTAGAACTCTTCTAGCTGTGGCAGTAGCCAAAGGATGGGAGTTGCATCAAATGGATGTACATAATGCATTTCTGCATGGTGATCTAAATGAAGAGGTTTACATGCATCTACCGCCTGGTTTTGCTTCTTCTCACCCAGGCAAGGTGTGTCGACTTAAAAAATCGCTCTATGGCCTGCGCCAAGCTCCTCGAATGTGGTTCTCAAAATTGACAGGAGCTCTTCGAATATATGGTTTCATTCAGTCATATGCTGATTATTCATTATTCACATTTAATAAGGGAGATGTGTTTCTTGCCATTCTTGTGTATGTTAATGATTTGGTCATTGTAGGGAATGATTCTGCCGCTATTAGGAAATTCAAGGAGTATTTGCATGGTACTTTTCATATGAAAGATCTTGGGGCATTGAAATATTTCCTTGGCATTGAAATAGCACGGGGACCCAAGGGTCTTTTGTTGTGTCAGCGCAAATACACGTTAGATATACTGTCTGAATGTGGACTTCTTGGTTCCAAACCGGTGGCATTTCCCATGGAACAAAATCACAAGCTATCCACAGCAATTGGAGAGCCTATGGCCAATCCAGAGCGCTATCGACGACTTGTTGGAAGATTGATTTATCTAACCATCACACGTCCAGAGTTGTGCTATTCTGTGCATATTCTGGCTCAGTTCATGCAAGCTCCTCTTCAACCTCATTATGATGCAGCTCTTCGCGTGGTGCGATATTTGAAAGGCAATCCGGGTCAAGGAATTGTACTTGGTAGTAAAAGTGATTTTTATTGTCTGGTTACTGTGATTCAGATTGGGCGAGCTGTCCATTGACAAGACGATCTTTGACAGGTTATTTTGTGATGTTGGGTAATTCTCCTATCTCTTGGAAAACCAAAAAGCAGCATACAGTCTCTCGCTCTTCAGCAGAAGCAGAATATCGATCCATGGCTGCCGCTTCTTGTGAGTTAATATGGTTGAAATCTCTACTCAAATCACTTGGAGTTTCACATTCACAACCAATGCAATTACTTTGTGATAGTCAAGCTGCACTTCACATAGCGAGTAATCATGTTTTTCATGAGCGTACAAAACATATCGAGGTGGATTGTCATTTCGTGCGAAATTTGATTCAAGATGGAGAAGTTGTTACATCACATGTCCGAACAAATGAGCAATTGGCAGACATATTTACCAAAGCTTTGGGCAAACATCAGTTTCATTATTTACTTTGCAAGTTGGGAATTCACAATCCTCCAACTTGAGGGGGAGTATGGAAAGATTTACGATATCTTCTATTCCTAGAAGAGATCGTGTGCCTTCATTAGCTGATATATTATTTCCTCTTATTGATGATTTGCCATATTATTTTACTTCCTTATCATTCATTTCTCTCTCTGTTAAAAACCTCAAGGCTGTGCGTGTATGCAAGGGATGAGAAACGTGTGTGTGTGTTGTAATATCCTCTTTTTCATGAATAAATAAATCGGGTGTGTTGAGTGATCGTGGAGTGCGCTTTAGGCGATACCACGTTAAATTCTGTGTCATCTCTTCTTTATTATTTTATAATAGATCCTAACAGAAGTACTCCTTTGCCATCTATGCTCACGCCCCCAGGCTATAATTTAAACCCAGTGCAGCAACCTAGACCAGAAGCAGCACAATGGCCTAGCACCAGTGTGGCATTTGAGGTACAACTTTTGAATCTTATAACTATAACTATTGTAATATGAAAGCCCAATTGCTTCACCACGCCATTAATTGGCACAAGCAAAACATAAGCTACATATTTCAAGTAAACGATGCTGGTGCAATTCAAAACTTTAATGAAGCTTGAATACTATTCTAAGAAAGAGAGCAAGATCCCTATGCTTATTGCTATATTTATTTCTAGTTTGCTTAGTTTTTTCTTTCTCCTAGAATCAGGACGTAGTTAATGTCCCTCATCAGAGGGAAAACAAGGAAGTAGGTAAATCAGAAAGGATCAACTTTAATGCCGGACTAGCAAGTGCAGATAACATATCATCTATGCTACCATTCACACAATACCTTAGCCAGCAACTTGTAACGTAGTAGGACAACCAAATTAATCTAAATTAATTAGGATCAATTAACAAAATTATTAAGAATATTAATCAATAAGAAATTCATAATTCTTGATAATTATAATATTTATAAAATTTAAATAATATATAATTAAATCAAAACTAACATGAAAATCGACTCGAATTCGAAATTTTTGACTTTGTGTAAAATTTATAATTAATATAAAATATTCTAGTAAAATCAAAGCTTAATTAATTATAAAATCTGTTGTTAATTTGAGTAAATCTTATGAAATTCGAATTAAATTCAATTAAAGGGAGTTGCCACACCAGTGGCCACAAATTTCTCGTCATAGAGGATCCGGGCAAGGTAAAATCGATAAAATCGATTTTACAGTTGGCCTCATCCCTTCTTCTCTCCTTTCTCCGCCGAAAATTTTCCCTCTCCGTCCGATTCTTCCGCTTCAACAGTATTAGTCGCGCCGCTTAGCACGAGTTTTGACGAGGGATTTGGTGTGGCCACCCCATCGCCTTGGTCGTGGTTGAGTGAAAGTCACCTCCAACCGTAGCCGTGTGATGCTACGGTGGAGAATCGGGTAAGTTTGATGAAAAAATTTGGGATTTTGTTTTGATCTTCGCCGTTGCTTTTTCCCCTTCTTTCTTCTTCCACTTGCTTATAAATATGTCCGTTGGGGTCGATTTTTGGGTTAGCCGGGTTGAACAAAAAAATTCCACGAAAGAAAAAACAAAGAGAGAAAGGGGAGGGCTGAGATCGGAAAGAGGAAGTGAGACCAGTGATAAAGGATCGAGATTGAGGTATATCACTGTCCCTAGCCTCGATTTGAGTTTAAACTAATGATTTTCTTAATTAAACCGAATTAGGATTAAATCAATTTCGGTTAATTAGTGTTCTTACTAATTTCTGAGGTTAAATAGAGTTTGATTGTGCTAATTTAAGTTGGGATGGGCGATTTGGAGTCAATTTGAAGCTTGGATAAGATTTAGGAATAGAAATTAGGGTTTCGGGTTGATAGGAAGGGAAGATGATCAAAAATCAATGGATTTTGGGTTTAATTGGTTTAACAGTGCTTGAAGGAAGAAGAGTTAAGCGTTTGGCAGTGCTTAGAGGCCAGGTACCAGCCTCTGGTACGTTAACCGTACCACTGGTACGGTTCTGGCAAGAGGAATCAGTGTCAGGGACTGATCCGTAAGAAAAAACTTGGGCTGAGGACTAAAGTCCAAAGATAAAGGACCAAAAAGTTAATTAAAAGGACCAGTTCATAAAGAAAAGGACCTAACAGTAAATAATAAGGATCTAATTGTAAAGGAAAGGACTGATTTATAATTAAAAAGGACCTGGTTGTAAACAGAAAGGACCCATTGGTAAAATTAAAGGACTGAAGTAAAAAAAAAATATATTTCGGGTTGGGCCAAGATGGACTGGGCTTTGGTCGGGCTTAAGAGAAAAGAAAAGAAAAAGAAAAGAAAAAAAAAAGGGGACTGGGCCGAGATTTAACTATTGGCCCAGTAACTATTGGCCCAGTACCGAATTAAATTTAATCCTTATCATTTATACATATAATTAACATGTTTAAATAACAATTAAACAAATTAAAATAAAATTAACTTTTATATATTAGTTAATAACTTTCTAATTTTAGATTTTTATTATATTTCATTAACTTTTCTAATAATTATATAATATATATATATATATTAAAAGAAAGTAATTAAAATAAACACAAATTGATTTAATTATTAATAATTAATTAATTAATAATAAAGAAAAATATTAAGATTAATATTATAAATATAAATTATTTAATTAATTAATAAATAATTAAGTAAATTAAAATAAATCAAAATAAATTAAAATAAATTAAATAAAATAGAATTAATTCAAATAAAAATAAAATAAAGTAAAATAAATTAAGATAATAATAAATAATAATTAAATTACTGAAAACACAAGCAATTACTATAAAATTTAATTAGAAAACTCAGTCAGTCTGGTAGTTTAAGCCGGACCACCTTTTTAAATAAATGATCGTTAATTAATTAGTAACGGTTTTGTTAATTACAGGGGATTGGACATCAGAGACGACTGACCCAAATACAGGTGCGGATACGTGGATTTTTGTAGAAATTATTTGGTAATTTTAAATTAATACATAAGCATGCTGAATCCACATTGTTATGCATTATGAATTTATCATGTTAGATTATAGGAACAGATATTACAAGTCATGTTGAATTCATCTCCATATTCACTTGACTTGAATTGGAACATGCAAGTTTGAATATTTAATTAACGAAAGAGCTAAATCCTTCTAGCTCAACCTAATCTTGCCTGAAAAATACTGAATGATAATTATGAAAGGAAAGTACTGAGTTAAGACTGACTGGAGAATCAATACCACTCTCCGGAGTCGGTCGGCCACCGGCTTCGGCCAGTTCGGTAGCGCTATTCGGATATGGAATTCCCTTATGCCTGCTCAGGGTTAGGGATTCGTCCCTTATGCCTGCCCTGAGTTAGGGAAATGACTCCTTATGCTTGCCCAACCGGTTGGGTTAGGGGACCTGAGTGTGTCTTTGATATTACTGATATGATGTTACTGAGATGATTTGATATGACCGTGATTATTGATCATTCTTGTTGACTTGATTTCATGCATATTTATTACAGATGGTTGTGATAGGGCCTTTTCTGATGAGGTGCTCGGTATGTAATTAAATAAATGTTTGCATTACATTGTTTCTATTTATTTTGATTAAGTTATTTATTTATTAATTGTTATTCATGTTGATTATTACGGGAATTATTTCCAGAATAAGATTTCGATCAGAAATCCACGTATGGAACTAAAACTCGCACTGAGAAATTATTTCTCACTAGATTTTTGTTGCATGTTCCTCGGCGGTTGGGGGTTCCAGGGGACGCACAGGCCCACGAGGGGACCACCACTGGCAGTTATTGACGGATCGTATTACCACCAGCGTGTATTTGTGCCACACTTGCACGCTTATGTGACTCATCATATTTTGTTTTCTCCTATGGGTGTATACTTTTATTTTGAGCATAGTGATCCAGTTCCTCCTCCGGTTCCAGCACCGGCCCCTGCTCCGGCTCCTGCACCGGCCGATCCTCCAGTCATTGTCATTAGTGATTCTGACGAGGAGCAGGAGCCAGAGGAGGATTTGTATGCTTGAGTTGAGTTGTCAGGGTTAGATGAACTAGGGATCAACTTTTGGTTAGCACTAGTTAGTCTTTGTTGTATATATAGACTAAGCTAAGTGTTGTAGATAGATCCCAGTTCGGAGGTTGGTAGTCACATTTTGGAATGAGACGGTTGTTGTACTAGACTTTTGTAAATATCATGTATATATTTGTGTGTGATGCTGTGGTTGTACTTACTTTACTCAGTTTTATATTTCTACTATCGTCATACTGATAATATTCGATTATATTATCAAAAGAAAAAAAATATATATGCGTCTTTCATAGGTTAAATTAAAATCTAAGCCTTGCGAAAGTACTAACATCAGTACTTTCGTGGTGGGATTCTGTCATATCATACTCGGGATGTGACACAACTTGAAGCCGTTCGAAAAAAAATATTTAGCAAATGGGAATCCGAATATAGCCAGAAAATGGAAGCCTATCAAAAAGAAGTAGTAAGATATAGAGACTCCGATTTTCAGTTGCCACTACCTTCACTGCCTCCCCTAGATGGTAACAAAACAAGTGCTTCGTTGTCTATGCTCAAATCATCAATCTCTCCTTTATACAATCCTGCAAGTTCTTCTGACATGCAATTGCCTGTGGTACAATCCATGCAACAAGTTAGCCTTGATCATGTACTGCCACCGCAACCTAGACCAGAAGCCGCACAACCACCTAACACCAGTGTAGCATTTCAGGTATGTCTTCCCAAGCACATATATAACTGTAGACTGTGGTAATATGAAATCCAACTTGTTTGATTATGCTACTAAATTTCATAATCATAACACAGCGGTCATATTTCAAGTAAAACGTGAAAGTACATTCACAACACCATCAAGATGGAAAATAAGGAAGCTTGATACCTTTGTTTTTCCAGAGCAATATCCCTCTGTTTTTCCACCTGTATGTAACTACCTTGCTAACTCAGTACTTTGTTCCTGCTAGAATCAAGATGCAATTTATGTCCGCAGTTCAAGTGAAGAAGATGAGACAGGTAGAGCAGAAAAGCGTGGATCGACTGCCAAAAAAAGAGGGAGACCGAGAAAGAATACAAGGCCAAATTAAGTAGTTTGAACCTTTTTTACTGCCTCATAAAAAATTTCTAAAGAAGAACTGTAAATTATTTCTTTAACCTGTGTGTTTAGTGTTTACTGTAAAGGCCTAGTGATGATACTTGGACCTGGTGAAGTAGTCCTTTTTTTTTTTCCATTTTCTCTTTTCATTTTCTTTTTGTCGCTAATTTGTTTGCAATTAATTAATCGCTGTGATTTGTGGAATGTTTGAGACTTTGAGTTGATAAACAGCTGGCAAAATTTATGAAGGTTGCATCTTTTTTATTTTCTCTGGTTTCTCTGTTATCTTCTCTAAATTGATGGGTTTTTATCATTATTGAGCTCAGAAGCTCGGTCCAATTATTTAAAAAAAAATTATTTAATTGTTGCAATCTAACTAATGTTATGATTAGTATCCAGATCCGGTATGGACCGCAGTACGGTTATACGTACTTACATATTGGATATATATATACACGCGCTATTCGAGTATGATAGATATCTTATACAGTATAAAGGATCGATCTAATAAAATTAAACAGATAAATTATGCAACGGACAAAATTTTTATATAATTCTTTTTAAAAAGAAAGTCTATTTCTTCAAATTTTGAATGGTTGTATGGTTGTGATTGATTTGTGTAAAAATAAAGTTCAAGATAAGCTGAAAACATAATTTATGGCAGAACGTCACAATAAAATATAGTACTATTAGTTCTTGATATTTTTCCAAGAGAAAAAAAAAGAATCAAACTGCTCTTTTGAAATATATATCCATACTCATTTTTAGTTCAAATTAAAAAATAACAAAAAGTAGGTGCCCAAAACCATGTCCTTCTTTGTAATAATAATTTGATAACTACGAATTCATAATAGATTGATAAATGTAAAAAGTGCCAATTAAATATCTAACACTATTAATCTAACGGTTCAGCCGTCATCCTGTAATGAACATATTTACTTCGAAAGAATTAGTGAGCTATGCATTACTCATGTATTAATTAAGAACTTAAAACTATTCTCACAAGACATCTTTATTACTCAGTAAAATATTTTTTTCTAAGGTAACCCCAAAAGAAGAGAGAAACTTTTCTCTTTAAAAAATTTCGGAGTTAAATTTCTTAAAAATACTTTTTATAAGTCATTTTGCCCAAACTCTGAAGTTTTTTATTTGTATTATTGAAAATTATAAAAAAAAATCAGAAAAAGAAAAGAGTAAAATATTTTCTTCTTTTCTTTGTTTAACTTCAACACACAGTACTTCTCGAATCTCGATGCGGTATTTGGATTTGGAAGTGGAAGTATAATATAATCTTTTTTGCCAAAAAAAATAAATAGATAAACAAAACAGTCCAGATATTATTTACGCTTTAATATCTTATCTTTCCGTTTATTAATATGTAGAAGTGAGACGTGATTTATTTCAACATTAAGCCATGCTTGTTATTTACGTTTATTTGAAGGGCCAAACTGAGAAACACTTTTATAAAGTGGGGCCACTCTATTGTCAAACTCGGTCAATGTAAGAGTATACATACTGACATACAGCAGCAAAGAGTTAGAGCAAACACATAGAGCGCTAAAAAGCCAAAAGAAAAGATCTCTGTCTCTCTCTCTCTCTCTCCGACTCTCGCGCTCTCTCTCTATCTCCACTTCGAATAGGCTTAGAAATGGAGTTGCCAGAGAGCAAATCCGGGAATTTAATGCTGCTGGCTGAATTAGCGTGGGATGATGAGGAGGATCCCCTGGCTGAAACAGCGTGTGAGGATGAGAAGGATCCCCTTGCCTCGATCGACCCGCCTCTCATCGAAGCATTTCGAAACCCAGAAACTCGTAGCCTCTGTAAGTATTCTTTTCTTGAACTGTGCATCTATTTTACTGAACAAGAACTTGCCATCTCTGTTTATTCTTGAATTTGGTTCTGTTAGAATGTTAATGTGGAGTTCTTTTCTTTGCTCGAGTTTACTTTCACATGTTCTTGATTTCAGATTTCTTCACTAAGTAGCAAAGATTTTGATATTGTAATTTTTTGTGTTTGATGAGTTCTATGGATGTTTCTTGAATGAGTCTATGTAGCGAATTGAACAGATGAGTTAAAATAAAGTTCCCCTTTCTTTTATTGGCTTCTTTTAGAAAAAGCTAGATTCTTTACAATTTAAAATAGGTATTCAAGAATTTAATTAACAAATAATTTCTTTTTATCAAAAGAAAAGAATCTTAAAATTAAACGTACCTTAATTAAGATATATGCACTCCTATATAGGCAGATTGATTTCTTACAAGTGTACAATTACAAGCTAGTTATATTTATGCTCATATACAATCTTTCTTTCTTTCATATTAGTTTTTATTTTGTTATTTGTATACCCAGAACAATTGATTCTTGACTGTTTCTAAATTGTGAACAGTTAATTTAATTATATTCAGCACTCACAAAAGCAACATTTGACGTCATCCATGTTTTAATACTGCAGTGATTACCCTGGAAGAGAAAATACAGAAATTCATTCCAACATGCTCTAAGATTATTGTGTTCCCGACCTTCCACACCCGTTACTTAGCAGATATTACATCTATGCTTGCACGCCATTACGGCCTCGAACCACTTTCTGCGGAGAGTACAAAATTTTGTAGAACGCCTCACTGTATGCCATTGCCTACCCTCTCTAGTATTATCCCTCCATTTCAACCAGAGAGGAAGGTGAAAACCTTGAAGGAGAGGGAGAAATTTTTCAAGGACTTAGGTGTAATTATTAATCCCGGTCGCTTGAGTTCCATTTCCCCAGTGATCCCACAATCCACATCTCCTGTCCGCAGTGGAATGGTTATAGAGGGAGGTCAAGATCCTGACAGTGCAAGTGCTTTGTCATCTATGCTCGCACCACTTAGCCTGGAATCGCTGCCATCGCCTAGACCAGAAGCTGCAAAACTTCCCAGCCCCGGCGTGCCATTACAGGTATGACGTTTGAAGCACACAACTGTAGAAGTATGAATTGGCGTAAGCATAGCATAGTGACATATTTCAAATAACATTTGGAAGTACAATGCAGATCATTATCAAATTTGAATGCCATTCTTATCATAAGAAATGAGCAGCATCCCTATGTTTCTACTTACATATACATGTGTAATTTGCTAATTCAGTTTTTCCTTCCTCCTTGTAGAATCAAGATGTAGTTAATTTCCCTCATCCAATGGAAGATGAAGAGCCTAACTTTAATATCCGAAGGCCGCCACAGAGAAGGAGATTGATGTGACTGAGGCCAAAATACAAATCGTTGCCAGAGTGTTTGACTGCATTTATTAATTTTTTCTAGACATGAACTGTGATTCATTTCTTTTGCTTACATGTTTTGATTACTGTAAAGGCTTGGTGATCATAATGGACCTGTTGAGATAGTCTTTTTCCATTTTTTCTCTCTTTGCAGAAATTGGTTTGAACTATTCTCTATGTTCTTGTGCACTGTTTCAGACTTTTAGTAGAGTTAAACAGCTTGTTAAAAGTCTGAAGGCTGTACCTTTTGCATTTTCTCATTTTTGTTTCCACCCAATGCTGATCAGGACTATCTTCTAATTGTCTGATATCCTCTATAAACTGATGGGTTTTTTTATCACTTGATTTACTCAATTCTTCCCTTGATAATTCGATATTCTCAAAATTTGCCTACTTGATAAAGGCCCTATTTACTCTCTCGATGTTTTAGTAACAAAAACATGATTATTTCTTTTATATAAATATAAATAAGTTGGCTAAAAGTAATCATAACCATGTAAAAACAACAACAATTTTATTAACTCAAAATAACAAATAATGGGCTCGAAAGCTAAAAGGTCGAAACCATTAGTAATATGGCCTAAACGTTGGGTGGCGAATTTGTTATGGACCAATCCGTTAGTGATTCCCCTGATGCTGAGGAGGTCCGATCTGCGATTTCGTCCATAAGCCCGGATAGAGCACAACAAAAATTCTTATGTTTTTCTTGAAATGGTTACAAAACTAGCTTTTTGATACGCGCTTCGCGCGTGAAGCGTTGTTCTTGTAGTTAAACTGTAAATGTTGGGTAATTTAAAGTTAAGGGTAGGGTATAAATGATAATTGTTTTAAGACCGACATATAATTATAATAAGTGCTAGAATTATAATTGTAGTTATTTGAATAAATGTCAAACTATCTTACAATTGATCTCTAGTTATAATTAATTGAATATTTTGGTATGTGTGTCATTTTTTCTATATTTGCTATTTGTGTCATTACTATTTTTTTGGCGTTAATTTATTTTAGGGGATCTTAATTATCTCTGACATTTGTAGTATATGGAAAGTGAAGGACTGTCTCAAGGTTAGGATGTAATCATTAAATTTTTTTTATAAAAAAAAAGGTTAGAATTATGAGAACAAAACAAACTGTGTGCATCTTGGGCAAAACCAATTTCCTTAAGATTTTCTAAGTTTTAAAAATTTGATCAACTTTTAATTTTTTCAATTACCAATAATATACAATTGAATACCAATAAAACTGAATATAATCTTACAAATAATATAAAATACTTGGCATCGATAGATTTCTCATAATATGCTACCATTCATATAAAATTTGATGAAAAAGTAATTTAACAAACTGTCAAATAATTTAAAAATTATAATGCACTGATACAAAATTCGTAAAAATCTAAAAACCATGAAAATTATTGTAAACATTGGAAAAAATTAATATATGGGATAATGTATTATTCGAAAGCATATAAATAAAATTAAATAAAAAAATTAAATCTACGAAGCTCTGTCAAAAACTCAATATTTAAAATATTGTTCGGAAAATTTGTAGAAGTAAGAAATTATGTAAAATATTTTGAAAGCATAAAATAAAAAATTTTGTATCATTATTTTTTTTTTTTATAATTTTGTTATTACTTATATAAAATTTTATACATTATCAAATTCCGAAAAGACTTGGAAACAATTTAAAATAGAATTATATTTCTGAAATAATAGAATTAAACCATCATATTTAAAAATTCAAAAATAATATTTTGAAACTCTAAAATTATTAAAGTTTATATCGTTGGGTATTTCATATTTTTGAAATTAAAAATATAAAATATTTATACCCAATTGAAGTAATAAATATCCTCAAATAATTTCTAAAATACTACATATTTCATATTTCACAAAATTATATGGTTAGATTTTAAAAAGTTGTGTGGCATGATTAGATTTGTTATAATTTTGGAAGAATTTATAATATTTCATTCTGAAATAAAATTGTAAATTACTTTGTAGAAATAACCTATGACATTTATGAAATTATAGATATTCAATTTTATGAGATTCAAAAAAATATTACAAATATTCTATAAGTCTATAATTATAAAATTTTATATCACTAAATTCTTCATATATCTTTGAGTATGCACATAAATTGTCATAGCCAAATAATTTTTTCAAGTCTTCAAAATTATTTAAAAATAAAACTGTCATGTAAATTAAAATTTATGAGATTTAGAAAATTATTTAAAATATTTTATAAGTCTATAATTTAAAAAAAAATTATATCACTAAATCCTACAAATTTTTCTGAGCATGCACATAATTTTTCATAGCCAAATGAATTTTTAAAAGCATATTAACAATTTTAAATCAAAACTATATTTATCTAAAATTTAGAAATGGAGGGTCCATTAATTTGAAAAATGGAGACGTTTGCACATGGAGTGATGATGTCAGCATTCTATTTACAACATTCCAAAAATGACAAGTTGTAAAATTTTCAAAAAAATAGTAATAAAATCTAAAAAATTGTAAAATTTGATTTGCTATGAGATTTCAATATGTAGATTAGATTGGTTGAAGTAGATTTATCAATTTACAAAAATACCTCAAAAAAAGTCCGTGATGTTTAGAAAGTCCTATGCACTATGGTGCATATTCAACTTTCTCAATCTTATTTATAAATATTATATTTACGGAACATGTCTCACAATATAGTAAATATTTATGCATAGAATCTAATATTATACATATATGTTATATTTATGATATCAAAATTTATAATATTTATCTTTGTCGTTCAATGAAATAAAGTATTCCTATATAAATTTGAAGTAATATAGCAATTTTATATAACATAATAGAAATTAGCGGCAATAAGAACAAATTTATGTCGCTCATTAAAATCTAGCAAAATGAAACGTCTAGGCTCTCGAATGTAAAAAATATATAGATTATGAAAAATTATCATCAACATTTCATAAAATAAATTAATAGATTCCTTGTAAATTTATGTGCAGATCGTAAAGTTTAATTTTACAAATGAATTTTGAGAAGACCGCTAATTAATTGAACAAAAGAAACAAAAAATCCTAAAATCTGCATAAATGGAGCCATCCATTTTCTTTTAATTGGAGGAGGGTGCAAGCCATTATAGAAGCCATGAAAGAAGCACAACAAAAAGACACCTGCAAGCAACATTCCTAAGCCACGCAGGAATCTTAAAAAAATATTAAAGAATAGAGGAGAGAGAAGAAACATGTTTGGAGAAAAACATAGATCATGTACACCTTGTGTTCCAATTCCTTCTTTCTTGTTTCGGTCCGCGTGGTCCGCACTCATCAAAATAAATAGGGAAGAAGTGAAAGAGAGAGGTAGAATGGCAAGTGAAAACCAACGGCTTGATAAATCTTTGGTTAAATATGAAATGTTACTGTAGAAAATATATCTCACATTGGAGTATTTATAGATTATAGATTCCTCCGTTACGTACTCAAAATAATAAACAAGCATATCTAACAATTTATTGTCGCTATTCTAGTTTTATATTTTGAATTATCAAAATGTAACAGACTTTAAAATAATAATATTAATGAAGGCATTTATATTTGCTCTTTTAGAATAAATGATTTTTTGCATTGGGACGTTTTACGACGAGCTAATTTTTTTTCAATTAGATTTGAGCTCGAATGAATCACAGCCGCTCATAAGTTTAAGTCCTGTGAAAACTGTTGATGATAACTAAAGTTCATACCACAAATCCAACATTTCTGTAGATTTAATATCACAAAATTATTGCGTTTCAACCTTTTGTCAGATATTACATTTATTGTTCGAGATGTCATTTGTCAAATGGAATATTAAGTTAACCGGATTAGAACTCTCTAAATTATATTTTACAAACTTCATGCAGGCAATGACCATCTGAACATGTTAGGCTTGAAATTAACTGCTCTTCAATGAAAGATCGTCTGATCTAAACTCTGATGTTCTAAACGAACTGGGAGTCTGGGAGTGCGCAGGTGCTGCTGACGCAGTAGCTCTTTAGCTTTTCATTTGGAAAAATGGAGTGCAGAATCGCGCAATTTTGTCTGCCAGCTACGAAGATCATAAAGTTTGTTTTCTTATTAATTGAAAACTAGCCCTTATTTCGCACGTTGGGCGATTCATTCCTATATGAATATATTATTAAATAGTTTTTTAATGAAATCAACAACCATATGGTCAAGATTGATAGAGCGAACATCCCGCATATACCTTTTTTTTTTACAAAATTCAGAAAGGAATGTAAAAAATATTATAAAAATTGAGAATACTATTGAAAAATTATACGAAAACTGCTACAAAAAATCCAGACTAAAAAATCACGTCGCACAAAAAATCCAGCAACTTAGCTACATAAGATCGCGCGAGTTACTGTTACTAAGCACAGTAACCCACGTGCTGCTCATGCGAGCGGAGATTTATATAGTTATTATAATAATTATTATTATTATATAATTGCCAAATTGAACAGGCATAAATATATAAAGTACAACAAGTTTTGTTTAATCCTCATTGCATGTGCGCGGAACAGTCTTCCCAATCATCCTCCTTCCACTTCACCGCTTCTCCTTTATTATTATTTAATTTTGTTTCTCATGTAACTTCTCGATAAATAAATAAAACAATCGTGATAGAACAGATTAATTTACGATATAACTATTTGTTAATTTTAAAATTTATTTCAAATTAAGTTATTGAAGTATAAAATGCAAACAACATATAAGGAAATGTTATTATATATTTATATTGGCATAATTATAGTTAATTTGAGGCAATTTAAGTTCAAATTGTCAAACTTAAATTTATGTCCTATTTTATAATAATTTTTTTTGCGAATTTCATTAAACAAAAGTAATTAACCGCAAAGCCAAGTAACTTGACTCGTTGCATTATGCCCCTCATTCTCCATCCTAGTCTTCTCACTTCAACTGCGTAAGCACTGACTGCCACTAACTGGTACTAGTCACATCATACCATACCCTCCCAACTCTCCGCTCAAGTCAACTCACTTCACAGCCAATCCAGACTCTCCAATGGCACAGTCTCGCCACGTGGTTGCCATCCCATTCCCCGGCAGGGGCCACATCAACCCAATGATGGTCCTCTCCCGGCAGCTAATCGCCTCCGGCATCCACATAACCTTTGTCGTCACGGAAGAATGGCTCGGCCTAATCAACTCGGCTCATCCACCACCTCCTCCAGAACTCAACTTTATGATGATTCCAAATTGCATACCATCGGAACACGGCCGTGGAAAGGATCATAAGGGCTTTGTAAAGGCTGTTTTTACCAAGATGACTGAGCCGGTCGAGAAGCTGCTGGACCGGCTCGAGCCAGTGCCACAGGCAATTATTGCAGACACGGCTCTTCATTGGGCTGTGGAGGTAGGGAATAGGAGGGGCATTCCGGTTTGTTCGTTGTTTACAATGTCGGCTGCTTTCTTCTCTGTGCGGCTCAACTTAGAGAAACTTCCTCCGCTGGAAAACCCGCACTCGCCGGTTAGAGGTACAAACTAAATTTAATACTGGTTAAGTTATCTGATCAGCTTGTGGTTATTAACTGTTATTAATTGGGTGATTGACTAATTGTAATTAGCACACAACGTATTCCAATTGATTTCCCCTAAATCTCTATCAATGACTTGACTTTAGTAGCGTTGACCTTTTTAATTTTTATTGATCAGATTAACTATTGAGTCTGTTTTAATTGGGATGTATAAAAAAGAAATCCACTCCGGCGCTGGAACTTTAGGCCTTGCTCCATAACTTAAGCAGAACCCTTAGTTTGCATCAAAGTTCGTGTATCTTATATATTTGTATATCCTAAATATTTTCTTTGAAAATCCACACCGTTAATATCCATGCTGCACAATCAGGAGAAATGACCTCTTCATCTTTCTTCTTTTCTTTTCCTTTTTCGTAGTTGTAACCTGTCAATACACGGCTATTGATCTCAGATAATTTTTATAACAACCTTTATAAAAATATATTGTTAAATAAATCAATTGATTTCGTCATATATAATATAAGAGACAAGCTAGGCTGAATTCGCACCTCTCTTGGGATTCATTTTTGCTGTTGTCAATTTATCCTTGTAATTACGATTCTGATCAATTTAATACGAACAGAGCCGGGTCCAAACTAGAATTTTTTGTAATCTACCTTCTCCCTATCAAATTCAGTTTGACGAATGTCAAACATGACCCTTTGCTCATAAGCTACTAAATCTTCACCACCCTAAAAATCCTTACATTCCATCAAATCTAACTTTCAATACATAGCAAATCAAAACCAAATACACAAATCATCACAAATAAATCTAAAATACAACACCATACACTGCTCAACGTGCTAATGAATTTTATTGAGTACATCAATTTATGACTAGTCAATATTTAAATGGCAACAACTAAGTTATTTTATTTTTGGTGCTTATCTTATATTCATTTCTTAATAGGATTGTTTTAAATTTACCATAAAAAATTATTATGGTATTTATGGTATTTTTGTTCGCAAATTCACTATCAACTTTGCAGAAAAAGATGAACTTGTGGAGAAGTACATACCAGGTATTCGGTCGATAAAATTATCAGACATTGGCGAAGTGTATGTGGCATCGCTTGAGCACTCTTTACCAGCAGCATACACAGCAAGGAAAGCACAATGCATGCTCTTCACCTCCTTCTATGAACTCGAATCCTGTGTTATTGATTCTCTAAGAGAAGATCTTAACTACCCTGTATACACAATTGGGCCTTTGGTACCTCACATGCTTCCACCAAAAGCCGAGTCCAGTGATCACATAACTTGGTTAGATAGCCAGTCAAAGAACTCAGTTTTGTACATCTCTCTTGGTAGTTTTCTATCTGTATCACAATCTCAATTTGAAGAAATTGCAATGGGAATACATGCGAGTAAGGTAAAATTTTTCTGGGTTGCCCGCAAAAATCTTTCTTTGGTACAAGAGTATTGTGGAGACAATGGCTTAGTGGTACCTTGGTGTGACCAACTAAATGTTCTAAGACATCCCTCAGTTGGTGGTTTTCTGACACATTGTGGATTCAACTCAACACTTGAAACTTTATTTGCTGGAGTTCCTGTTCTTGCATTACCTATATTTTGGGATCAAATATCTAATGGTCGACTTCTGGCAGATGAATGGAATATTGGTTTCAATTTGAGGGATATAAGGGGGACGGATGGGATTTTGGGCAGAGAAGAGATTAAATTTGCTGTGATGAAATTAATGGATTTGGAAAATACTGAGGCGAAAGAGATCAGAAAAAGAGCGTTGGATTGGAGCAGAAGTTCCAAAATAGCTGTTAAAGAAGGTGGCTCATCGTTTGTTTCTCTAAAAAAATTTATTAGCGATTTTATTGATCGAGTTGAATGCTGAAAATTTTGGTACTGGGGATCAAGTATTTTCAATGTATGAATTTGCATTTTGGAACAACAGCACTAGGTTAGGTATAACTTATTTTATTTTATTATTACTTTTTTTTCAACTTAGGCAGAACTGCTTTTGAGAAAACAGAAATAAAGTACAAGTTTGCGAGGCAGGAATTCAATCCTGTTTTCATTCGATGATCAGTGACTATTGATATGCGCGAAACAGTGTTCCAATTATTTCCCGGTGAATGTGCGAGTGGAAGGGTAGTGGCTTTTAGTTTCTGCTTCTTTAGCAACCATGCGAAATGAATTTGTATTTTGAACTTTTTGGTGTTTTAATGAAATCTAAGCCTGTGAACGATTCTTATTTAAAAAAAAAAAAGAAAAATAGAAGAAGATCCCCGGGGCCCTACCTTCACTGCATTTTTTTTATTATATTATTTTGTTTCTTATCTAGCTTCTCGATAAATAGAGAATAATAGAGAGAGCGCGGATTTTTAAACAATTAAAGTATAATTATTGTTACTCTTAAAAGTTTTTCAAATTAAGTAAATATAAAAAGCAAACAACATAACGAGATGCCATTATATTGGCTCAAAAATATTCAAATTGAGGTAATGTAAACGTTATTGGATAATATATATGACTGCCAAAAATTGAAATTGAAATTGTTAGACAATCATTCTGTTATTGTTATAAAAAAGTTCAAATTGTCTAAAATTGTTATAAAATTTTATTGTTATAGTCTAAAATTGAAAATTATATGTCGTATTTTAGAAGTTTTACGAATTTTCTTTAAAGAACAGTTCTAGTTGTTTTTTCAGTGACCTGAGAGGAAACGTACATCATCAACAGCAGTAATAAAATAATATTATTCTTTCTTTCTTTTTTTTTTGAAATAAGTAAGCCCTCGAGGCTTACCACTTTTCATTCCGAAAAGTAACCGTTTATTACATTCAATGCAGAAAAGAAAAAAATGTTGAGATAACTCTCTCAACGAAATGAACAATTCCCCTTTCTCTAACCTATCCTCCAGCTTTGTTTAAGCAAACTAAACTACCCGAACTAATCACCCAATGAAACAAAATATTCAAGTATTACAGCAAAGCCCAAAGTCCCAAACCTCCTACAAAAAACAATCCACCCCTCCAAACTGTTACACATGACATCTAGTTTTTACCTATCCACTCCGAGTCAAAATAGGCGATTCAGCCCTTCCAATCTTCAAAAAACAAATTATCAACCTTCTCCTACCAGCAATTACCACCCGTCTCTTACCAGAAAGTCACGAGCAGATCTTCACTAGCGACAGTCTTCTCAGCACTTATTACAAACAGACAAATCAGAGAACAATGAAATAATATTATTCATTAAGTATAAAATTTTTAGTATATTATAAAAATCCCCCCTCCCCTTTTTTTTTTTTTTTTTGGAAAAACAGCACCCGAGGTGGTAAACTTGCTTCAAAGCAAAGCCAAATCTAAACTACAAAACCAAAAAAAAAATAAAAAATAAAAAATTTATTGATTTCGCTTTTCTACGCTGAATTTCAATGTTGCTGGTACGGCACCATTGCACAAGGCTATAATCATATGAGATGAGGGCATAATGGTCAATTTTTTAGGATGAATTTCAATTCCGTCAGTTTTCTAATATTTGTTCCGATCACCAATTCATTTGAAAATCATCTACAATCTAATTTTTAATCAAATCAAAATTCATTTGCAGACTATTCCTATAAGGGTGTAAACTTACATATAATAAAGATGCGTGGATGACCCCAAAAATTGCGAATGAAACGGTGCTATTTAAATATAGAGACCATATGATGTTATTTATAGGATGCATTATCAAAAGGTGCGATCAAATGAGTACTTTAAAATGTGTGACTGAAAAAATGCATATCTTGACATGAAGGCCAAAGGATGTCATCGAATGATAGTCTCGCCAAACTTTACAAACTAAGGGATGTCTATTCCACCAAAAGGTGTCAACATCCAATCTATAAATAGTGCTCCATATTTCTTATTTCATCAAATATTTCACATTTCAAAAGAATTGCAAACTCAATAGATATTGCATCACTCACGAATTAAAAATTTAGGTATCATACAAGCGCGGGTGATGAAATTTTGGTCCGCAACGGATTTAAAGACGGACAATACATGGGGTATGAACTTTGTTCTACTTGATAACAAGTAATATTATATATAAATTTCATGATTTTGTTAGTTTTTTTTATTTACACAATAGTCCAATATACTAATCCTTTCATGTTGTTCATATAAAACCATCACTATGTTCAATTTAAATCATTTAATGTCTTCAAAAGTTTTGTAATAAAAAAAATAATACATATTTCATTTTAACCAAAGTTAATAAAGAAAATTATAAGACTATTTCATTCGAAACTCGATCTCTCATTGCATCCTCTTATTGAATCCAAATAATAAATAATAAATATATTCATGTTATCCACTCTGTAAAAATAGTTGGAAGAATAAGAATAAAAAACAAAAATTCTTCTAATCAAATTTTCTCTCTCAATAATTCAATATCTATTATTGGAATCTCGTAGTAGATTTGTCATACTTCATTAATGTTTATTCCGTTAAATAGTTAAATGTAATACATACATATAAAAAGATGCGTGGATGGATCCAAAGGATGCGATGAAAGGTGTCAATTTTATCACATATTTCATTGGGTGTCATCTAAGAGATGCTTCACCAAAAGGATGCAATCTATTTGATGCCTCAAAGGTTGCGATTGAAAAGATATCTATTATAACATCTATTTAAGAAATGTTTTGCCAAAGGATACAATCAAGTGGATGCCTCCTTCACGAAAGGATGCCAACATGTTTTTTAATAAATAGTACTCTTTTTTTTTTCAAACTTTCATCAATCATTTTTCCATTTAATGTGGATGGATCCAAAAGGTGCGCTATAAAGGTACCTATTTTAACAAATATTTTATAGGGAGCCACTTAAGAGATGGCTCGCCAAAGGATGCAATCCGACAGATGTCTCAAAGGGTGCGATTGAAAATGTGCATATTTTAACATACATTTCATAGAGTGCAATTTAAAAAATACCTTGTCAAAGGATGCAATCGAGTGGATGCCTCCTCCATGAAAGGGTGCCAAACATATTATCTATAAATAATATTCCCTTTTCAAATTTTCATTAATCATTTTCCATTTACAAAATGACAAACAAATTAGATATCACATCACTCTTGAATAGAAATCTAGACGTGATATGTGCACGGGTCACGAAAATTTGGCCTACAACAAATTCGAGGTCCGAAAATATATTGGACATGAATTTTGTCCTACTAGACAGTAAGGTATTTTTTTTATGAATTTCATTTTTATAGTTAAAGACTTTTAAATTGTATACCAAAAAAATATCCTATATCATTTTGATTTCAATATGCAACCATAATTTCTTGCTAACATAGTTTCTATATTTTGCTTTTTAGCCAACAACTTTATGGACATATACGAATTTAAAAATATTCAATTTTTTTTTAACTTTACAATAATATTAGCTTATCATTAATAATTATTTTCTTTACTAAAACTTTTATTTTGATATATAAGAAGGTGTTATACAAAGTGTTGTTGATATTTGACACTTAAAAATTTAATAGAATCCAATATCGTCGGTCGACGTACAGTTCTAGTTGTTAGTTAATATGTGGAGTTAATACATCAATCTGACGGGACTAAGAGATTAAAACACACACACAGGTAGGTAGCTTTCCTCATTATAACCCCTCGTCATTACTCATTCGTCCCTATCTTCTCACATCAAGTGCGGGAGCAGTGGCTCCAAGTTTGTCGCTTCCACACCTAAAGTGGAATTAGTCTCCAACGCCAATTTAGACTCTCAAATGGCACAGTCTCGCCACGTGGTTGCCATCCCATTTCCCGGCCGGGGCCACATCAACCCGATGATGGTCCTTTCCCGGCAGCTAATCTCCTGTGGCATCCACGTCACCTTTGTCGTCACCGAAGAATGGCACGGCCTAATCAACTCAGCTCATCCACTGCCTCCTCCTGAACTCAATTTTATGACCATACCGAATTGCATTCCGTCGGAACACGGCCGTGCCAAGGATTATAAGGGCTTTATAAAAGCTGTTTTTACCAAGATGACCGAGCCTGTTGAGAAGCTGCTTGACCAGCTCGAGCAGGTGCCGCGGGCAATTATCGCGGACACGGCTCTTACTTGGGCGGTGGAGATGGGGAATAGGAGGGGCATTCCGGTCTGTTCGCTTTTTACGATGTCGGCTGCTTTCTTCTCTGTGCTGCTCAACTTTGAGAAACTTCCTCCGCTGGAAAACCCGCACTTGCAGGTTACAGGTACAAGTACAACTAAAGTTAATTCTTGTTTAGTTATTTGATGAGCTTGTGGTTGGTAATTGTTATTAATTGGGTGATTGACTAATTGTAATTAGCATACAGCTATTCCAATTGATTGATGATATAAAAAAAAAAAAAAAAAACTATTCCAATTTATTTCCCCTAAATCTCTATGAATGATTTAACTTTAGTAGCGTTGGCCTTTTTATTGACCAAATTAATTATTGAGTCTGATTTAATTGGGATGTATGAAAAAGAAATCCTCTCCGGCGCTGGAACTTTAGGCCTTGATCCAGAACCTTAAGCAGGACCCTAAGTTTGCATCAAAGTTCGTGCAGCTTATACATTTGTATATCCTAAATACTTTCTTTAATTCACACCGTTAATATCCATGCTGCACAAACAGGAAAAGTGACCTCTTCTTGTTTCTTCTTTTCTTTTTCCTTTTTCGTAGTTGTAAACTGTCAATACTCAAATATCTTTATAACAACCTTTATAAAAATATATTGTTAAATTAATCAATTGATTTCGTCATATATAATATATCGTCAACAATTTTAAGAGACAAGCTAGGCTGAATTTCCAACTCTCATGAGATTCATTTTTGCTGTTGTCAATTTATCCTTGTAATTGCGATTCTTTTTATTCAACTATGTCTGTTCAATTTAATACGAACTGAGCCGGATCCAAACTAGAATTTTTGTAATCTATCTTTTCCCTATCAAATTCAGTTTGAAGAATGTCAAACATGACCCTTTGAAAAGGGATCATAAGATACTAAACCTTCACCACCCCTAAAATTCTTACATTACATCAAATCCCACTTTCAAAACATAGAACCTCAAAACAAAATACACAAATCATCACAAATAAAACTAAAATACAATGCCATACACTCCTCAACGTTATAATGAATTTGGTTAAGTACATCAATTTATGAGTAGTCATCATAAAAATGGCACCAACTAAGTTATTTTATTTTTGGATCTTATCTTATATTCATTTTTTAATAGGATTGTTTTAAATTTACCATCAAATATTATTATGGTGTTTATGGTATTTTCGTTCGCGAATTCACTATCAACTTTGCAGAAAAAGATGAACTTGTGGAGAAGTACATACCAGGTATTCGGTTGATAAAATTATCAGACGTTGACGATGTGTATGTGGCATCGTCTGAGCTTGCTTTACAAACAATATCCACAGCAAGGAAAGCACAATGCATGCTCTTCACCTCCTTCTATGAACTCGAATCCTGTGTTATTGATTCGCTAAGAGAAGATCTTAATTACCCTGTATACACAATTGGGCCTTCGGTACCTCACATGCTTCCACTAAAAGCTGAGTCCAATGATCACATAACTTGGTTAGATAGCCAGCCAAAGGACTCAGTTTTGTACATCTCTCTTGGTAGTTTTCTATCTGTATCACAATCTCAATTTGAAGAAATTGTAATGGGAATATTTGTGAGTAAGGTTAAATTTTTTTTCTGGGTTGCCCGAGAAAATTTTTCTCTGGTACGAGAGTATTGTGGAGACAATGGCTTAGTGGTACCATGGTGTGACCAACTAAATGTTCTAAGACATCCCTCAGTCGGTTGTTTTCTGACGCATTGTGGATTCAACTCAACACTTGAGACTTTATTTGCTGGAGTTCCTGTTCTTGCATTACCTATACTTTGGGATCAAAAATCTAATGGTCGACTTCTGGCAGATGAATGGAATACTGGTTTCAATTTGAGGGATATTAGGGGGAAGGATGGGATTTTGAGCAGAGAAGAGATTAAACTTGCTGTGATGAAATTAATGGATTTGGAAGAAAATGAGGCGAAAGAGATCAGAAAGAGAGCTTTGGATTGGAGCAGAACTTCCAAGATAGCTGTTAAAGAAGGTGGCTCATCTTTTGTTTCTCTCAAAAAATTTATTAGTGATGTTATTGATCGAGTTGAATGCTGAAAATTTTGGTACTGGATCAAGTGTTTTCAATATTTGTATGAATTCGCATTTTTGCAACAACAGCACTCTGAGGTTAGGCATAACTTATTTTATTATTATTTATTATTATTTATTTTTTTGGAAAATTAGGCAGAACTGTTTTGGAGAAAATAGAAATAAACAAGTTTGCGAGACAGGAATTCAATCCTGTTTTCATTGGATAATCAGTGACTATGTGCGCTAAACACTGTTCCAATTATCCCCGCGTGATTGTGTAAGTGGAAGGGTAGTGGCTTTTAGTTTCAGTTGCTTTTAGCAACCATGCGAAATGAATTTGTATTATTGTGAACATTTTGGTGTTTTAATGAAATCTAAGCCTGTGAACGATTCTTATAAAAATAAAAAATAAAAAATAAATCCCCCGGGGACCTACTTTCAACTTCACAGCATTTTTTTATTATATAATTTTGTTTCTTATCTAGCTTCTCTATAAATCTCTACTACTTATAAAATCATCTAAAAAAATTCATAACAATTTTACTGCAGGGGTTCAAACATGTGTTAACAACAATAATAGACCATCGATCTGTATAATATGATTAAATCTGTGGTCCAAATCGTGTTTTCAGATAAAAGGTCGGACCCTTTGAAAAAAAAGAGTGAGGTAGTGTTTAAACAATTTATTTTTGAGAAAGATATCAACCTGTATCATTAGAAGATTCAACCAAATATTTTTATTGTCTACTATTATTTTGTTTCTTTATTTGCCTACATTATATTGAGGGCATAGTTTTGCTAGTTGAAAATAATAGAGAGAGGGCGGATTTTTAAACAATTAATTATAATTATTGTTACTCTTAAAAGTTTTTCAAATTAAGTAAATATCAAAAGCAAACAACATAACGAGATGTAATTATATTGGCATAAAAATATTTGAATTGAGGCAATGTAAACGTTATTGAATAATATATATAAATGACTGCCAAAAATTGAAATTGTTAGGCAATACATCAATTATAGTTATAAAAATTTTCAAATTGTCTAAAATTGAAATAATATGTATTTTAGAATAATAAGTTTTACATTGATTTCGCATTTCTAGGCTGAATTTCAATTTTACTGGTAGGTATGGCACCATTGCATAAGGCTATAATCATAATCATATGAGGGCATAATGGTCAACTTTTTTGGCTGAATTTCAATTCCGTCAGTTTTCTAATATTTGTTCCGATCACGAAATTTCATTTGGAAATTATCTCCAATAGAACTCTAATTTGATCAAATCAAATCACTATTCCTATCAGGGTGTAATTGTTAATTAATATGTGCCGTTAATAAATCAATCAGACTAGACTAAGAGAGTAAAACACTCACACAAGTACCTTTCCTCATTGTAACCCCTCGTCATTTGTCCCTACCTTTTTCACTGGTGTTCTCCAAAATAACATGACACGAGCGTGTTGGTACGACACGCACGCGTGTTGACACGACACGACACGTTTATAGAATTAGCACGGCACATGCGTGTCGACGTGTCGTGTCAAAATGGAAAGGACCATATGGGCTTCATAAAGGCTGTTTATACAAAGATGGCTGAGCCGGTTGAGAAGCTGTTTGACCGGCTCGAACTGGTGCCACAGGCAATTATTGCCGACACATATTTGCCCTGGGCTGTGGAGGTGGCAACTGGCAAATAGGAGGGGCATTCCAATTTGCCGAAAAAATTATAACTAACTTTAATTAATTTAGAAATTATAAAATAATCCGTTTTTAATTAATTTTTTAAAAATGACTGCGCAGTTTCGGAATCTGAGATTCCGAAACTAATTCTGCTTAGTTTCGGAATCTGAGTTTCCGAAACTAGCTAGTTTCGGAATCTGGGATTCCGAAACTAGGAATTGCATCCAGCGGGAACCTGGGAACCTCTTCTCTTCTTTCTGTCCCTCTCATTTTTATTTTATAATTTATTTATTTATTTAATTTATTTAGTTATATTAGTTTAATAATAGAAAAAATAGAAAAAATATTAAAAAAATATCCAAAAAATTATAAAAAATCAGATTAAATTCTATTAATTAGGATAAATATATTTTAGTAAATTTTATATTTTTTGACATGTTATAATAATAGAAAATTGCTTTCAAAATTAGATTAATAATAGAAAAAAATAGGAAAAATATTGAAAAATTTTGAAAAAATCATTAAAAATTATTTTATATGTTATGTATAATAATAATATAATTTTTTATTATTTTACATGATACAATATTACAACATTGCATAATAAATTAGGTTAATATTAGAAAAAATAGAAAAAATATTGTAAAAATTTGAAAAAATGAGAAAAAATTATTTTATATGTGATATATAATAATAATATAATTTTGTATTTTTTTACATGATATAATAATGTTTTGAAAATATTACAACATTACAATATTCATACAAATAATGTTTTGACAATATTACAACATTCATACAAATATTATTACAAATATTACTATCTTCCCCATCTTGGTATATTGTTACGGATTCGCGCACCGAGCCTGGCAAATCCAGTTCGTATTCCTCTTCCCCCAGCACTGCTTGTACTTTCTGTTGGCCCCCGTCCTCCTATGCTACTAGCCTGCTGACTTGGATATCGTGTTGAAACGGATCGTGGGTCCGAGCTTATTGAATTGCGACGTGGTTGAAGACCTTCTATTCCTAGACCGAGACGACTTTCTGTGCGAGGATCTGTACTAATGGAATTCCGGCTTGGTTGAACTGGATCGTTCGACGTGTTGGCCCCCGTCCTAGAAGTTTCGCCTCTTTCTCGTGCAGATGATTGAGCTCGGTTCCTTGTGCTTGTTCTTGTCGTCCTTTGGCTGGTGGTTCGGCGACCGGATTGAACGTCCTCCATAGTCGTAAGAGGTTCCTTACCTCTGTTTCTTTTATTTTTATTCTTTCGCATTGCATCCATCCACATCCAATCACGGTCCTTCTTGCGCCTTCCCCGATTAATCATTCTCCTATCAGGATAAATCAAGGGTCCATCGTAAACAGGCCAATTCTCTTCGTCTCCATAGCAGTGAAATTCACCGGATGACCATATTTTGAGCATATTCTCCGTGCTATATTTGTCATCTACAAAGTCATCAACTTCCCATCTGTATTTACTGCAGACTGCAATGACATGAACACACGGTATTCCCGTCAGTTGTGGCTTTCTGCATTGGCATACGGCACGCCTGGTGGGTAGTTGAGGATCAGTTGGTTGGTAAGCTCGTCTGATTAAAACTTTGTACTTCCACGTTACCCCTGGCTCAGATTTCTCGTAGGGCACTTGAGCTTCGAATTCCCCACGCATTTGATCAATGGTCACAACGTTTATTCCAACTGTAAATATGAATTAATATGATTATACATTTATTTTGAAAATAAAATGTAAATAATAATTATTAGTAATTAAATTTGGTACCTGCTTTTAGAGTACGCTTGGAAATCTTTTCTTGAATTGTTTTTGGCCATCGCTCTCCCTCTGCATTTCTCTCAAATGATAGGAGTTTTCTCTCATTAAACCACGAGACCGTTTTGTACCAAGTCCCTTCGACCAGTCCAACAACTGGGAGTCTTCTCTCAGCCTTGTATCTACTGTTCAGACTCTCTGATCCATTACTAGTCATAAGCCCCCAACGAGGACCACCGTCATACGTCTGTGCCCACCTTTCAGACTTGGCAGGCTCTCTGTCATCCTGTTCATGCTCTTTCCCACACTTTGTCAAGTATGTGATCGCTTCAGGGTGTGTTAATTTTAATTCGTTCCACATTCTTTCATAGGCCCTTGGTTTTTTCTTGTTTGCCAACTTACTTCTAAATTTTTCCACCACAGATAGATCTCGACCACATGCCTTGAACAAATTTTCGCAAACGTGCTGCATGCAATACCGATGCACAGCATACGAAGGATTAGCACTCTCTTCCCATCCGTATTGAGGGCGTTTGAACGTGTTCCTTATTCCCCAGTGGCGATCTGAAACAACACAAAATTTTTTCTCGTCCCCAATTACATAATCCCTGAGAAATTTCATGAACCAACCCCAACAAGCTTCGTCCTCAGTTCGCACTAATGCAAATGCTAGCGGAACCTGTTAGGAAATGCTCATATTTTAATTTTAGATTAATTACAACTAATTAATCACCATTAACAACAAGCAAATCAATAGATCTAGTGCTAAAGCAATCACACATCCAATCAAGAGAGAAGGTAGGAGAAATTGTACCTCTCATGAAATTGTATTCATGAGGCTCGAATCCATGGCATGGGAGTCGATGGGGTGCGTGCTCCACCATCTCCACCATCTATGGCCGCCTCTAGCCCACCAAGGACCCACCACCAAGCTCAAAGAGAATGCTAGTTCTCTTGAACCTCTTGCTAATCACCTTGCTTCTCTTAATTAACTATTTAATGGAGAGGAAGAGAGGTGGGATGCTCAACACATGAGCTAAGAGAGGAAGGGAAGAGCCATGGAGAAGAGAGAAAAATCTCTCTTCTAGGTGGAGGCGCAAGGGAGGGGAGAGGAAGAGAGATGACGGCTAGGGTTTTCTCCCAAAGAGACCCCTTTATATAGCCAACCACTCTCATCCAATTTTCATACTATTTACAAGTATGTCATCCACCCTAAGAGGCCACCTAATGGGCTCTCTTGGGCCATCTTAATAAAAGGCCTTTATTCATTAATTCACCAATTAATGAATCTCCTTTAATTGTCTCTTCATTCTTCCTTAAATCGGGCCTTTAATTAACCAATTAAATAGAAGCCCAATTAGCTCAAACTAATTAAAGTAAGTTGAACATAATTAATTATTAACTCATTAATAATTAATCTATGATTAGCTAATGCATTATATTGTTTCCATATGATCCTTTTAATTTAATTAATTATAACGGTTCATAACGGTATATAATTAATTAATTAACTTATCACATTTCACAATACACATTATTGTGAATAAACAATAAATGCACCAAGTGGTTAGAATCCTATTTGTGCGACCCTATTTGAGGATTTATACTATGTTGGCCATGGAAATAAATCGTTATTTATTTCCAATAATCATAAGCGGTATCTAGCAACACGTTATGACTCCCAATTCGTATAAATAATGTACCGTTACAATATCTCAATCCTGCATAAGAAATAAAAGTATTTCTTTGTTTGATTCTTATGTCACACGATATCTTTGTATAATCCAAGATAGGAATGTGTCATTCTTGCAGATTATACATTTCTTGATCTAGAGTTGATCGTCTAGTTTGCATGCATACGATCCAACTCCATCAAGGGGCCCAAACAGATATCATCACTCACTAGGTATACTAATGAGGGACATACGGTTTTCTTGATGAACAACTTTTCCCCGCACAATTCAAGAGAACATAAATAAAGTCCTTATAGCAGCCTTTATCAGGAATCAACGTTAGACGATATTTATTGAACCTATCCTCATGTGGAAAAGGTGAACATCTCAAACTTAGAATCAAACTCATATGAAATAAACAATGACACATAACACAATCCATATGTTTATTTCATTGGGTCAAGTCCTGTACTATGTTCCAATAACATACACATATGCAATTAAGTTCGTAACTCCTTACTTATGATTTGTAGAACTTAATCATCACTTAACTTGCATACTAATCTTTTATGATAATTAATGTTCCTTGTTAATTATCAAGATTATGGACGATTTAGATTTATTATTGTCATTCTAATGAATGATCCACAGAGATCTACAATTCAGATCCTCAACCTGAATGATCTGTCAATAATAAACTCTAGGAACAAATGATCAAATATCATCATTAACATAAACTAAGAAAATAAGTCATTAAATATTGACTTCTAGGACATAACTCCAACAATCTCCCACTTGGCCTAGAGTCAATCAATAGTGACTTCTAGCCAGTGAAGAATTTAGAACAATGTCATATATCTATATATATACATGTCTCGAACCTCAAAAGATGTAATACACTTAAAGCAAGTTACTCATACGTCCATCACGCATGGATGCACAATTGCATCTCGTATACCGCTTAAGGTAGAGGTTAAGTTAGAGTGTTCGCTGTGTCCGCGAACCTATCAAATTTTATTTGACCCTATATACATATATACTCCTATATATGTGTTCTTGATCATCATGTGAGATCAAGTGACATCGTCATAGATCTTAGTTGGATCACCAATTTAATATTGGGTTCTTCAAGTTTAAGCTATGGTTCGAGATGCATAGAACCATATTAGCTTGACTGAGAACTTCACGATCCTTACTACATTCTTTCATTGCTTCACAAGTTGCTATATATTTTGTTTTGGTGACGGAAACGGTTGTAATATCCCATTTAGAACACCTTCTAAACTTACAACACCACATTTAAACAAAATATGTAGCTCAATTGTATTTATATCAATCTTTCGAAAACTAGCATCAATATATCAATTTATATGAGCTTTCTTTTATCTTATCAGATGGAAAAACATATCATTCTTTCTCATAAGATACTCGAAGATATTCTCGATTATTGTCCAAACGTGTTTTTCTTTGTATCCAGTTGACAACTGCTTGTCATACTCCTTGGTTACAACACATAGGGGCATGTGCATAAATATGGCATCCGTTATGAAACTCATAATAGAAGGATGCTCGAAATATATCGTGCACTCTTTTCGAATTGAGTTACAACACACCGAGTCGAACTCAAGTGTATGCCATACAACGTGGTTAAACGTCCTTTACAGGAGTCTATCTTTTCGTGTAACTATAACACCTTGTCATTATATGCACATTTTGCTCAAACCTAACATCCATCATAATCTATCTCCATAGATTTTGTTTCCTTGGATTAGGTGACTTGCCCAAATTCTCTATTGAGAAAAACATTCTCTAATGAGATCTTGACAATATTCATTTCTTTAATTTTATTCCCAATTAATGTCTTGTATCTTGTACAATACATGTAATATAATAATGCTCCCACTGAATATCTTGTCTATACAAGATACTTTTGACGAAGTGCAACTCCTTGACTTCCTTGTCAAAATATTTATTCCAATTTCCACAGTACTTGCTTCAATCCATTAATGGATCATTGAAGCATACATGTGTTTCCAACAATACAACAAATCCTTGGTTTGTGTCAAATACACAACAACTTCCTTCATTCAATCGGCGGTTTTGATGTATCTTTCCATATATCTATATATACGAAATATAACTATTGCTAGAATGATCTTTATTGACTTATACATAGCTACAAGCGAGAAGCCGTGCTTTGTACATGGTCAACTTGTTATCGACTTAGACATAGCATCAATCATGAAATTGTGCTTTGTACAGAGTCGACTTGCTATCCATATCTATCTTTCTTTTTAAACATCTAAATGTTCTAGATGGATCGCTCCTTCTTGAACATCAATCAAGGTCTATACCTTGTTGTTATATATATGGATTGCACTTAAAGATCATATAGATTCAAACCATACTTGTGGAATCGGGTCTTTCCATCGCTTCTGTATTTATCAACGGATCCTCATATATCAAGTACGAGGATGTTGTGAAGCCTATGTACCTTTCAGTTTAGGCAATTCACTCTCGTTGATCTTTGTAGGATTGGTGCTTGAGGTCAGTAAACTACTTCTACAACATCTTGTAGAGTAAGTTCTTGATCCTAATATATTGCATGAGTTTCTCGAACATCATCCATTCGTGAGATGTTTGAGCACTCTTTAGAAGTGAGCGTGTTTATAAACTTCTTCCTTTCACAACTACTTGTGAATAAAGTTCCGCTCAACTCCCACTAAGCACCATGTATGGAGTGACAAGTTTCCTATAAATGTACTTCTTGTAGTGACGCATAAACTCCTTTAATGCTCACTTTACTCACACTACTTCTTCTTGAGAATATCATTCTTTAAGATTACGTTATGATGAGCAACAACTACCTTGTTCTTATCATGTTCATAGAAGTAGTACCTTTTGGCTAATTCAAGATATCCTACAAAACAATAAGCGTCTTATTTGGGTCCAAGCTTATCAATCAATCGAACTTTGAAATAAGCTTCTCAATACCAAATCTTTAGAAACAATATACCTAGAGATCGAATCTCGTAAGATATCTTTTTCAATAGACTTCGATGAAATTTTTATTCAGTGTAAACAATATTGTCCTCAAACACAAATCCCTTACATGAGTCGAACAAGTCAATTTGATTTATTACCGATCAAACAATGTTCGATGCCTTCATCCTTGGATACATTTTTCAATGTTCCTCATGAAGCGAGTAGTGAAACGTATTTCATACTCTTTAGGTAATATATCAAACTATATGACTGAACTATTTACCATGATCCATCTTAAGACTTTTGCTTTTATTGAATAGTTTTTCAACTTTACTCTTGAAATCCTTTTGATCTTGTCAAAAGATTCATACTTATACCATATCAAATAGATACGTTAATATCTACAATGATTGTTGGTCAAGTGGTAAAGTTTCAACAACCTTTCAATTGCACAAGTACCTATAGGTCTATATACATCAATATATATAAGTCTTAATAAGGTTACTTGTCCTTTAAACCTTCGTAGTTCAAAGGCGCTTTTGTCATTTAACAAACACGATTCGCATGAATTTCAATTGATTTTGCAATCAAATTGATTTACGAGCTCCACATTACGTAGACTCTCATAATGCGATTCTTGTTTATATTCGACTAAGCGACTATCTTACATAAAAGTCAAATACTTTATGTGAAGTCTTACATATTTGTCATTCGAAATTTGTTTATCTATTTCAAGCAAATTCAATCAAGATGCGTGAAATCTTATACACAAATTCATAACAATAAGAGAACGACATTTCTCTATTACAAAACATGATCATCCATCATCAAATATGAAATGGAGATAAGGTTTTATAAGATGTTTGGAATAAGGTATATAACCTCAAATTCCTAAACAAATTCTTTATTTAGTAAAGATAACTCTACGTATTCAATGGTAGCGGCCTAGACGTATAAGCCATTTCCAAAACGGAGTTTACTTTACTTATCTCGAACTTTCTCTTATTCATCATTGTCTACACATTTCGTTAAATGCGAGCACATGAACTAGCACCTAATTACTAGTGTGAATTAGAGATAGTGAGATAATTTGAACGACAAATATCTCAAGGTTTAGAACATCATGGTATTTTGGACATCTTTTCAAATGTCTCCCATAAATGGCAAATGAAACATCTCATGTGACACACGGTCACTAGTGAGGGTCTCAAATATTCAACTCATATCTTGGTGAAGTATTCCTTTAATACTTAACCAATTACTTTTAGCACTAACAAGTGTGCGAACAATATATCCTTTATCCATAGAAAGAGATTGTATGACAATATCAACAATCCTTGATATTGGAGATCTTAATATCTCTAGTTGTCAATTAGCTACTCAAATCTTTCGGTTCGCAAGCTAATGAAACATTTATCTTCTTATAAGAAGAGTCTCTTGGTTAACTCACATTCCATTACTCGATCATAAATGATTGAGTCTATCTTTACTTTCTCTAAGAACGTCTTCTTGAGTAAATGGATGAGAGTGTAGAAGTCTTAGTATAGTCCTTATGAATTTTCCAATTCAAAGGTCTAGAACTTCTAAAAGGATATAAGCATTCGCTTTATTGAATAATTTTCGTCGAAACTAATCAATCATTGCGAAGCTATTGTTCGGGAAGTCGAGGAACGTTTTTGGGATTAAACTTGCTCAAGTTTCTCATTTCCAAGAACATGTCTTAGAAATCGGTATTTCTTCTCCAAGTAAATACCTTAGAAACGAGCTTGTCGTTTTCCAAAGATTGATCGCAACGAAATTAACATATTTAATATCTATAACAATTTCAATTTAAGGTCATTTAGTTTATGCAATGTTTTGTTTATGGAATGATAAACAAAAACTCCCACTACATTTAATTAATGTCCCTAAATGTAATGGATTCCAAGATCCCCATTTTCGTCAAGTAGAGCCTGCTATGGCACGACACCCTACTTAACTAGACAAGGTAGGTTCTCCAACCAATCATATCAACCATATGACTCTTGGTTTGTGAATATCTAAGTATATTTACAAACTTCGCCCCGATGTCCAAGAAAACTTGTTGGGTCCATCGATAAGCAACCTCTCTCTATTTGCTCCTAACAAATCTTTTCATTTGTACCCCGACTATCAAGGTTGACAACCATGACGTCCGCTATGGCGGACCGCGCCATGATTGGCTATTGACGTGAAGGGGATAGAGAGAAGGAAGGCGGTCGACTTAATCAATTTAGTTTCGGACAAAATATGTGACTCTTGTTTGGTGGTCGTGTAAGCATACACCCATACCTACCTATGACAATTCAAGGCATTCACAAACAATCACATAACATAAGCATCTCAAGCATTGTCGTGGGTTTGTATGGCTCCCGCTTGCATTAATCTTCGTCGCATCTCCATGTAACGAGACTAATCTAATCAAGCCCTCCCACTAATTACTAAGATCCTATCTAATAATTACGGGAAATAAATACATGTGATAAAATTCCTAAAACCCCGCCTAGGCCTTAGGGGCATGCAAGCCTCACAAGTTACATCAAGAATTAATCAATTATTAATTATCAAGGCACCTTAGGCCACATTACAAGCAATCACATGCATTCACAACATTTTACAACACACAAGGCATTGACATCTTGAGCCATATCAAACCCACATCCTCCTACAAAACAAAGTTAGCACATATACAATATACATGATTCACTTGTTCTTAATTAATTTCATTAATTAGAATCTTTGTTCATACTTGTTGCTCAAGTTTTTCGAATGCAAAGAAGGCTTAACCTTAACAACTAATTGTTTAAGCCCTTTTAAATTAAATCCAACTATCAAAACAGAAAGGAGGGTATTTAAGGAGTCTTCTAATTAATATTTCAATAAATTGATTAATTAGAAACTATTTTAACTAATTAAAATACGAAATTCGGGACCCGAAAAAATTCAAAATAATTCGGTCTCCAAAAAATCTGAAATAAATCCAGAGAACTCCTTACAAAGATTGTGATTACCTGTAAAAATCTCAAGGAGAGATCAATTACCATCAGGGAGAACCAAAAAAGACAAATCCTCAGATTGTGCGCGAAGCACCGTTAGAGAAAATTCTGTTATGGGTCTCAACCTTTTGATCTGTATGATCATCCCCTTGATATTTTTCCAGCAAACAATTTACATAGAAAAATACTACATACAATAGGCTATCATTCCATGAAAAGAAAATCCACAAGTTATATTCAAGATCAACGAGATAACAAGCATTTAAGCAAGGTATCCTGTTCTGGAACAGACCGTCGACCAAAAAGGTTTCACTCGGTTGAGGTATCAAATCTCAATGAAAATCTATGAAATTAATTTTCACAGATTCCAGACTTAAAGGAGAACATTTCCATTTCAACACTTTTCCATAAAAGTTTCTCAATAAGTACAGTTTTTCAAAACAATCAGTTTGTTTGAAAAAACAGATCTGACAACTTCATCACTTTTCATCCTTGAACGCCCACATAATATCCGAAATATGCAACAAAATTTACATATCCAGAAAGAGCATCAAGTTTAGAATAATCCTATCTAAAAGTTACAGGTACTTTGTATACAAACTTATTTGTTACCAACCACAACAACAGAACTGTGCAGCAGAATAACAGATCTGCGCACTGTTACCGTTTAAATCACTAAAAATTCATTTTACATCGAATTTCAATGATTCCAGTGGGAAAACAACCACAACTCAAAGGGCTACAACCTCCAATAAGAAGGAAAAAATTTCAGAGAGCTTTACACCACGAAAAATAAGCAACAAGACAGAAAACAGCCTTTCCAGGGCCAGCAAGCATGCACATCACTAATTAACTTAATTAATTACGAATTCTCACTTAATTAAGTGTGAAAAACCTTAAGCACGACCATAGCTCTGATACCACTGTTAGGAAATGCTCATATTTTAATTTTAGATTAATTACAACTAATTAATCACCATTAACAACAAGCAAATCAATAGATCTAGTGCTAAAGCAATCACACATCCAATCAAGAGAGAAGGTAGGAGAAATTGTAACTCTCATGAAATTGTATTCATGAGGCTCGAATCCATGGCATGGGAGTCGATGGGGTGCGTGCTCCACCATCTCCACCATCTATGGCCGCCTCTAGCCCACCAAGGACCCACCACCAAGCTCAAAGAGAATGCTAGTTCTCTTGAACCTCTTGCTAATCACCTTGCTTCTCTTAATTAACTATTTAATGGAGAGGAAGAGAGGTGGGATGCTCAACACATGAGCTAAGAGAGGAAGGGAAGAGCCATGGAGAAGAGAGAAAAATCTCTCTTCTAGGTGGAGGCGCAAGGGAGGGGAGAGGAAGAGAGATGACGGCTAGGGTTTTCTCCCAAAGAGACCCCTTTATATAGCCAACCACTCTCATCCAATTTTCATACTATTTACAAGTATGCCATCCACCCTAAGAGGCCACCTAATGGGCTCTCTTGGGCCATCTTAATAAAAGGCCTTTATTCATTAATTCACCAATTAATGAATCTCCTTTAATTGTCTCTTCATTCTTCCTTAAATCGGGCCTTTAATTAACCAATTAAATAGAAGCCCAATTAGCTCAAACTAATTAAAGTAAGTTGAACATAATTAATTATTAACTCATTAATAATTAATCTATGATTAGCTAATGCATTATATTGTTTCCATATGATCCTTTTAATTTAATTAATTATAACGGTTCATAACGGTATATAATTAATTAATTAACTTATCACATTTCACAATACACATTATTGTGAATAAACAATAAATGCACCAAGTGGTTAGAATCCTATTTGTGCGACCCTATTTGAGGATTTATACTATGTTGGCCATGGAAATAAATCGTTATTTATTTCCAATAATCATAAGCGGTATCTAGCAACACGTTATGACTCCCAATTCGTATAAATAATGTACCGTTACAATATCTCAATCCTGCATAAGAAATAAAAGTATTTCTTTGTTTGATTCTTATGTCACACGATATCTTTGTATAATCCAAGATAGGAATGTGTCATTCTTGCAGATTATACATTTCTTGATCTAGAGTTGATCGTCTAATTTGCATGCATACGATCCAACTCCATCAAGGGGCCCAAACAGATATCATCACTCACTAGGTATACTAATGAGGGACATACGGTTTTCTTGATGAACAACTTTTCCCCGCACAATTCAAGAGAACATAAATAAAGTCCTTATAGCAGCCTTTATCAGGAATCAACGTTAGACGATATTTATTGAACCTATCCTCATGTGGAAAAGGTGAACATCTCAAACTTAGAATCAAACTCATATGAAATAAACAATGACACATAACACAATCCATATGTTTATTTCATTGGGTCAAGTCCTGTACTATGTTCCAATAACATACACATATGCAATTAAGTTCGTAACTCCTTACTTATGATTTGTAGAACTTAATCATCACTTAACTTGCATACTAATCTTTTATGATAATTAATGTTCCTTGTTAATTATCAAGATTATGGACGATTTAGATTTATTATTGTCATTCTAATGAATGATCCACAGAGATCTACAATTCAGATCCTCAACCTGAATGATCTGTCAATAATAAACTCTAGGAACAAATGATCAAATATCATCATTAACATAAACTAAGAAAATAAGTCATTAAATATTGACTTCTAGGACATAACTCCAACAGAACCAACCGCTGCTCTGGGTCATAACCAACCGCCGCTAATAATTTTCCCCTATAGCGACCCGACAAGAACGACGCATCAATGCTGATAACTGGTCTAAGGTATGGCACCGCTGCGATGCAAGGACCGAATGCCCACGCTGCTGCAAGGAACATAGCTCTGTTGGGATTGCCACAAGTTGGAGCCAACCATTTGATAACAGTCCCTGGGGTCGTCCCCTGAATGGCCAACAAAAGGCTTGGTAGTTTGTTGTATGCGCCCTCCCACGACCCGAAAAGTTGCTCCATTGCCTTCTCTCTCCCACGCCAAAGCTTGTTATAAGTCGGTTTGACATTTGGATATTTCAGCTCTAACATAGATTTGACGTCCTCTATGGAAATACCAAGATCTCTTTTTACTGCATTCCTGATGCAGTTGGCGATAACTGTCGCCGTCAGATTATCATGTGTGAATTCTCCGAACCTTCTCACACATGTATGTTCATGTTCATTCTTTATTATTTTCCAAAATCGACCTTCCCTTTCTGTACGGGCATACAAATGCCACTTGCATGAGTATACCTTGCAATGTAAGCTCAACAATTGGGGCGTACTTTTAGTGGTTTTGTGTTGTACATTATTTTCTACGGAGTAATTATTGCAAGCTTGTTGTAATTGTGGTTTAGAGTAGAAAATATTTCCTTCAGCTAAAGGTCCCGAATTTTGTGGTATGGACGATTCTGGAATAGAATTTCTATACTCAGAGCAATCTAAAAATTGGAGAACAGGATGGTAAGTGTCTGTTCTTCCAGTAACATGATACCGTTGACCTCGGTTAAGAACCATATGTTGTTCGTCCAAACCCTGTGACTCTAAAAATTCTGCCTCTTCGTCAGTGAAGTCCTCGCCTGTGGCATATGCCGACTCATTACCCGGCCCACGGTCGTATGCCTCGTCAAGTTGCTCTATATCTCCTTCTTCTTCTTCTTCTTCTACTCCTCCTTGTTCAATTTCTTCTTCTCCTCCCTCTTGTTGCCTACTACTGCCCTCTGGTTGTTCCCAAGGTGACCAATCATTTCCACTATTATTGTATTCATAATTCATTTGTTGTTGTTGTTGTGAACTATGAGGGTCTATACTATTAGGGTCCCAAGGATCCCAATCCAACGTTCCAGATTGAACTTGTTCATCATTATGGACTTCTTCATTATAATTATAATTAATGGCTTCTTCATTATAATTATAATTATAATTATAATCTGAATACCCACCTAAGTAAAAAGTAAATAAAACAAATATTATAAAAAGTAAATAAAACAAATATTATTATTTTGCACATATCATTTATTTTTTATTGTCATTTTTCTAAATATAATACATATCAATTTAATGTCTAGTTTTACAATTTATTTACTCATGTAAGATTATTAGAAGTTAAAACCTCAACATTAAAATCGAAACCATACATATCACGTTCTAAAATTTAAACACTTGCTTGATTTTTTTGATATGTTGAGTTTATGTCATAAAATTTAAACATTTTAGTCAATGTTAAACATTTATATATCTCTGTAGGCATGTAAATGGCATATAGGTGTATAATAATGGCATAGGCATGTGAATGACATATAGGTGTATAATAATGGCATAGGTATGTGAATGACATATAGGTGTATAATAATGGCATAGGCATGTGAATGACATATAGGTGTATAATAATGGCATAGGCATGTGAATGGTCTCGTTAGCTTTTGCTATTAGAAATGGCATATTAGAAATGACATATAATAATGGCATGCATATTACAAATGGTCTCGTTAGCTTTTGCTATTATATATTACATGTGAATGAATAATTATAGTACAAAACATTTATGCTTCAAAATCCACGTGAATGAATAATTACTATTTTTATGAGTGAATGTACCTTGTACATTAGCTGGAAGCAAATCAACGTGCAGCTCAAGTCCCTGTAGTCGTCTTGTTCCGAAGCACTCGTGTTGTACATAACGCCATTCATCTTCCGAGTTCACCGGCAACTGCATCTGTTGAAACCTTCCTTCAATTATCATATTAAAACGGGAAACAATTCTCAAATTGTAATGTCCGCGATAATATCCTAACGAAGATAAAATTGTATCTTTGATTGATTCATAATCAGTTCGTGAAGATGCATCGAAACTGAAATTGTTTGGTTGATTGTAAGGAGATTGATTAACGAAAACACGAATGGAATTCATATTTGTAATTGATATGAGATTTATGTGTGAAAATGATAGATGATTCTCAGACTGAGAGACGAATCACTTATTTATAACCCTTATGATCGGAATCTGAGAATCCGAAATTGACAGACAAAATCAAAAGTGCGCGTCAAATCGAGGTTAAATCAATACTATATTTAATTATTTTTTCTTGATCGGAATCTGAGAATCCGATCATAACAGACAACATTCAAAATTTCGTACGCAATAATTGATGAAACACTATTTAAATAGTGATTACATAGTGAAATAATTGATTAAATAGTCATTACATAGTGAAATAATTGATTAAATAGTGGTTAAATAGTGAAATAATGGATTAAATAGTGAAATTCTGGCAATAGCGGGAATCTAGCTAGTTTCGGAAACTCAGATTCCGAAACTAGCTAGTTTCCGCCCAAAAATATTTTTTTATTAATTTACTTTACTGTTATTACGTTTTTTTATTAATTTACTTATAATAGCTAGTTTCGGAATCTGAGTTTCCGAAACTAGCTAGATTCCGCCCAAAAATATTTTTTTATTAATTTACTTTACTTTTATTATACTTTACCGTATAATAAAATATATTTTTTAATTTTTTTTAATTAGTTTCGGAATTCTAAATTCCGAAACTAGACGTTTCATAATTTTCACCTAACTTTTCATCTACTTTTCAACGCACTTTCAATTTCACATAACCTTTACGTTCTATATAAACCCTCAAATTCATTCCCTTCCCACCATTCTCTTCTCATTCTATTCTTTGCTCAAAATAAGTTTTTTACAAGTTCATATCACATCCGGTAATTGTCTCTTCTCATTCTATTCTATTTAATTTTTTTATTTACAAAATGTAAATATATGGTAATTGTCTAATTGAGTTGTGAAATTGAAAATTTATTTTAGGTCTTAATGGGTCCTAAACCACGTTGCGTGTCTTCGGGAATTATTTTGTTAGGAGATCAACATACCACTGAAGGTGGTTTAATATTATTATTGTGCCTTCATCACCCCCGCGAAACTTTTAAAGTCAAGAAACTAGAAGAAAATCAATTTCATGTTAGAGGCCCAAAGTTTTTTACCGATACAGTGGAGAGAAATCGAGGTATTGATCTTCAAGGCAAGTGGTTCAGTTACGTACCAATAGTTCCACCTGGTTTTGAAAATCATCCGGCAGCTCAAAATAGCATACATCTTCGATAAATGTAGTATTGTATGGTTTGTTATATTGTATGTTTATTGTATGGTTTGTTGTATTTTATTGTTTTTAATTATATGCTTATTGTATGGTTTGTTATAATTTATTATTTTTAATTGTATGGTTTGTTGTGTTTATTCGTATTTTTAAATTATGAAATTTAATATTTGAGGTATGTTTTTTGTTCCTTACTATTGAAATTGTCAAAAAAAAAACATAGATTAATAAATAACGTTTTTCTAACATTTGTGCGGATTATTAAAAATATGATAAAAGTAATTTGTGCGGATTATTAAAAATATTATAAAAGTAATATAATAAAAATATGATAAAAGTACTTAATAATAAAGTATGATAAAAAGTACTTAATAATAAAAAATATTTTTCTAACATTTCTGCGGATTATTAAAAACAGATTATTTTATAATTTCTTAATTAATTAAAGTTATTAAATAGTGAAATAATTGATTAAATAGTCATTAAATAGTGCAATAATTGATTAAATAGTGATTAAATAGTGAAATTCTGACCCAACAGCATAATGAGCGAGAAAGCCTGAAAAAGTTGTCTGAATGCCTGGTAGCCTCTGCGAATAGGACAGGCGTGCTCTGAGAAAGCCTGAAAAGTTGTCTGCATGGCTTGTGACCTCTGCGAATAGGACATGTGTGCTCTGAGAGAGTCTGAAAACGTCCATTTTTTCAATTATCTTTCAACTCATCTATATAAAACTACCAAGGTTCAGAGACACAAACAAACCTCCATTTTCTCTCTCCTTAAGAAGTTCACCACCATGGAGAAAGGAAATAGCTCAAACTCTAACAAACGCTATATACACCCAGTCCCTCCAGATCCTATTATGCGTGAGTACTGGTCATCATTCATGCATTCTACTCTCAACAAGAAAACAAAAAAAAAAGGAGACTGGAGGGCAACGTGTCTAAAATGTTTTCGTAGTGTTGAATACAATGTGTTTGAACCATACTACGATTTGCCTCTAAAAATGCACTACAACTGGCACGTAAATGGCGGGGAGGAAAAAGAATGGCAGGAATACCAAGAGCGCAAAAGACTGGAAAGGGAACGAGAAGAAAGACACCGAGCTCAACAAGTGAGAATAATTCGTGAAGAGAATGCAGTATGTATCGAAGAAATTATTCGTCGCACCGAACAACAAGAACGAGAGAGACAACGTAAAATAGCAGCGGGAGAGATTCCAGACTATGACGATGTTCCAGACTTTGAGTACTTTCGAGACGTAGAGGAAGGTGAAGCATCTAAAAATACAGAGGAAGAACAATGGTGGGATGAAGCATGTAAAAATGCAGATGATGTTGAGGCTAAATGGTGGGATAAAGCGTGTCAAATGGCCGACAAGTATGAAGGCAAAAGAAAATCAAATTAGTGTTTAGGGTTTAACTTTTATTGTCTCTTCTAGCTTTATTAATTAGATTAATGTCTTTATTTTAATTTTCTTATTATTGTAATGGACTACGTCTCGATGTACTACTTTTTAATTTAGGATTGGATTATTATTATTATTTTCACGATTATTATAACATGTAAAAAAATAAAAAATTTGCTAAAATATATTTATCCTTTTAATAGAATTTAATCTGATTTTTTTATATTTTTTTGATATCTTTGAATATTTTTCCTATTTTTTCTATTATTAAACTAATATAACTAAATAAATTAAATAAATAAATTAATTAAAAAAATTTCCGAGAGAGAAGCGTGAAAATGAGAGGGAGAGAAGAGAAGAATAAATTAATTAATTAAAACAATTAAAAAAATAGAAGCGTGAAAATGAGAGGGAGAGAGAAGAGAGGGAGAGAGAAGAGAAGAGTTCCCGCTGGATGCAATTCCTAGTTTCGGAATCCCAGATTTCGAAACTAGCTAGTTTCGGAATCTGAGATTCCGAAACTAAGCAGAATTAGTTTCGGAATCTCAGATTCCGAAACTGCGCAGTCATTTTTAAAAAATTAATTAAAAACGGATTATTTTATAATTTCTAAATTAATTAAAGTTAGTTATAATTTTTTCGGTCCAATTTGTTTCGCTGTTTACCGTGTGGGCTGCTTTCTTCTCTGTTTTGCTCCATTTTAAGAGGATTCCTCCAGAGAACCCGCAGAACCCAGTTAGAGGTGTAATTAAAATAACTTTAGTTTACTTGTTTGATTAATGTGTAGTTATCAAATTGGTCAAGTCAAGTAATTAGCACATAACGTATTCCAATTGGTTTTCCTTCAATCTCTATCCGGCTATTAACAACTTTACCGAATTATTAAGTCTGCTTTAATTGAGAATTTGGGATTGTATGAAATCAAATTCCTCTCCGGTTGCTGAAATTTTCATCAGTCACATCCCGTAGCTATAATTGTACTCTCGTAAGACTTAAACTAAAAACTGAACTTAAAATGACAGTAATTTTTTTTTTTTGATAATATAGTCAAATATTATCAAGCTAAGGGTATAAACAAAATAAAGCATAAAACAAAATAAATCGACATACAATCGACCGTAAAAACATACATGCTAATACAAATGAATAGGTGTTCTTCGTCACAATCCACTAAGAGCAGTCTCCATGTGCAAGCACTACGTCCTCTGGAACCACATCTGTCAGGGAACATGCAAAACAATTACGGAGTGAGAATAAAATTTTCAGTGCGGGTTTTAGTTCTAGACGTGGATTTCTAGTTGAAATCTTAGTCTGAAAGTAACACCCGTAATAATCAACATGAATAAATAACTTGTTAATCAATTAAATAACTAATTTAGTCAAATCATTAATGTAATACGAATGCAAATTATCTAACCAGTTTCTAACAAGCTACGAACCAAGAATGATTCAATTATATCCATTTTTCATGAACATTCATACAATCAAATCAAGATTTCAAGAAATTTTTCCCTTACTTGGCTAACAAAAGGGATGTATCCCTAAACCAAGTGACAAAAGGAATATAAGCATATCATATAAGAATACCAATCCATGCATATCAGTCCAATGACACCAAAAACACACTCAGGTCTCCCTTCTCAACCGGCTAGGCACAATTACAGACCTTTCCCTTGCTACATAGGCACAATAGGGACGCATCCCTTTTCCATGACACAGTAGGAAATTCCATATTCTAATAGCGCTATCGAACTGGCCAAAGCCGGTGGCCGACTAACTTCGGAGAGTAACTTTGATTATCATTTCAGAATATCACACTGTCCTTCACACAGTCGTGATGTGAATCATTATCATATCATTCTCAGTTATCACATAGTACCATTCATGCGCAATCACAATTCAAGATTATCAGGCAAGATGAAATTGAGCTGACACAACTCAGCTCATCCATAACAAATGAATATGCAAACTTGTCAGGCTATTATAACTATTTTAACAAAGGAGATCTTTTCAACATGAGTTTTTAGGTTGTAATATTCATTCCTATAAACTAGCATGATCAATGTTCATTCATCCAAAAAATTTCCGCAATATGTTATGCATAATTTAAAGTTACCAGGACTGATCTCTATAAAAATTCACGTATCTGCACGTGTTGTTGGATCGGAATCAGTCTCCGCCAAGTCCCATGTATATTAGTCAAGAACCGTTAAGATTTGACTAATTGGTTTCTTAAATTAGCCTATCTTGAAATCCTTAAATGTGGTCCGGCTTAAACTACCAGACTGACCAGTACTTTATTATTTATTATAGTAATTGTTTGTGTTTTTAGTAATTTTAGTTTTTATTATCTAATATGATAATATTTTTCTTTTATTTCTAACTTGATTTGTTTAGTTAGATTCTTGTTTATTATTATTCAAATTATTAGTATAATTCTTAATTTATTTATTAATATACTATTTAGTTAATTAATGTTTATTTAATTACTTTAAATATTTTCTTAATGTTTATTTTTTATTTAATCATTATTAATATTAATTCAAAATTAAAGTATTAATTCAAAACTTAAAATCAGAAATCAGAAAATCATAAGATTCGAAAATTATAAAAAAATTTCAAAAATCCAAAAGTTATTTGATTTTATTTATGTTTGGGATCAGAAAGTCGGTGATTTCTATCTATTCTAGATTCACTTGTACTATAATCATCAACTCATCATCTCCCAAAAGCCGCGACTAATTAAAGGGATACCCGACAATTAATGTAGCATTTTCTCTAATTAATTATTTATTATTAAGCCCACATTACTATTTAACTTAATCATTGATTAAGTTTATTAATTAATTAACATTCAGTTGAAAAACAATTTAGATTGGATTTCATTAAATTTCAGCACTGGGCCAACTTCATTCATCAATTTTTTTTTCTTTCCGAATTGGGCCAAAGGGGAGAGCCTACACTTTCTTTTTTTCTTTTTTTTCTTTCGGCATGGCCCAAGCCCAAATTCCCAAACGGACTCGACCAGGTCAATCTGATCCAGTTAACCTGGGTCCGGCTTAACGGGTCTGCACCAGGTTCCGACAAGATCCGCCAGCCAAGTAAGAGGACCCTAGATCAAATTATTTTAAAGTTGGATCCTTTTCATTTTTATTTTAGTCCTTTTTCCTCACGAATTGGTCCTTAACCCCAAAAATTTTCGCAACCCAGCCCTTGTCGCAACTCAGCCACGTACCAGTACGGTACCAGAGGCAAGAGCAGCGTACCAAAGACTGGTACCATGCCTCAAACCTCAAAGACAAGCCTCAAAAAACTTCTTTGCATGCCCAACCGAACTCAATAACCCCAAAATCATTTAATTTTTGTTTGATAATTGTTTAACCGACCTCATACCCTCACAACTCTATTTCTAAGCAATTGTAACATCTAAAATTCATTTCAAATCATTTATTTATCCTAAACCAACTCATTATCAGTTCCAAACATCAACACAACAACTTAAATCCGAAATTAAACTTAAACCCTGACTTTTAATAATCCAAGCAACTCGGTTCAACCCAAATTCCAAATAAATGGCAATAACAAGTATCTAATTATACCTTTGATCTTCAGTGAGGTTTCCCTTCTCTCTTTCACCACTTCCCTTTCTCTCTTTTTATTTATTTTTTATTTTTTTGTGTATTTTTTTGACGAAAATCGCCAACCAAAGTCTCACCTCAATTGGGGGTATTTATAGGAAGAGACGAGAAGGAAAGAGAGAGAAGAAAATCTCATTCGTCACTTACATGTGGCTTCCTCGGATAAGATCGAGAGAGAGGAGATAAGAAAGAAGAACAATTGACTGGCGGTGGCCACTGCCTATTGGCTAGCCTCAACTCATCCTTCCTCAATTTGCGTGCTTCAATATGTCGGAGAGGAGAGAAAGCGATCGAACGGAACGAAGAAGAAGGGGATGGTGCCAGCGGAGAGTTTGATTATTACTAAAACTGGACGCGACGTTCGCAGCGATATGTAAAATATAAAAATTTCTAATATAAAATTTAAAAAAAAACTATCGTAAAAAACTTGCTAAATTTTATATAGACAAAAATTTGTAAGTTCAAAATTAGTAATTTATTCCATAAAAAGTCGCTATATAAACTTGGCATAAATTTTCTGCCAAAAAACAATCGTGCTAATATTAATGAAAAAACTTGTTCAAATTTATAAACACAAATTTTTAAGTTCAAGATCAGTAATTTCTTCCATAAAAAGTCGCTATATAAACTTGACATAAACTTTTTGCCCAAAAAAATCTTGCTAATATTAATGATCAATACGACTATTTTTAATTGGTACGAAAGTCGCTATATAAACTTGGCATAAATTTTCTGCCAAAAAAAACGTGCTAATATTAATGAAAAAACTTGTTCAAATTTATAGACAAAAAATTTTAAGTTCAAATTAATAATTTCTTCCATAAAAAGTCGCTATATAAACTTGACAAATTTTTTTGCAAAATGTTCAGCGGTAAATCACAGCCATCTAAAATTGAGGGGGTAAAATCGGTATATCATATCCTCTCTCCGTCTCTCCGTCTCTGTCCGTCTCTAACCGTTAAGTACTGAAATAAAATAAAAAGGAATCTATTGGAGAAACAATGACCTGATCGGAACCAAAATCCCTACTAAAATTAGAATCAGAATTCAATTTTTCCGTACGACACATTCTTCTATCGGAACCTTTTCCCTATGTGATAGAAAACTTAAAAACCTGAAGATGAAGATCAAGGTGACCAAACTCCATAGGTAACAAAACTCTACCTTCCCTCTCTCCTCTATTTGCTAGCTTCATTAGGCTCGTCTTCCTCCCTTCCCCTCGCCGCCTGCTCCTATCTTCCTCGAGAGATCCAGGGTTGATTACAGTTAGTTTTTTTTTCGATTTAGCGATTTCACTTGTTAACTTAATGGCTGAGAACCTTATTTAAACTTATTAAGCTGCTACTGGTTTCGTGCAAACCTATTGCTTTGTGAATTTCATTCTTTCTAGTTATGAATATACCTATACCAATTGGTACGAGAGCTGCTTTGCTTTTCCCTTTGCAACACTATCAATTGTAGTCCGGTAACCTTATAAGCAAGTGCATAGAACACAAATACCAGCACAACTCAATTCAGGCTAATCCAGTTCTTAAGATTTTCATGAAATTTGAGGAATGCATGATTCACCTTAACTCCTGACGGTGAATAGAACACATATAGCGGCACCTTATTGTGAAAGAATCTTACAGTCTACACCAAATTATTAAGTGATATGTCTTGATATACAAATCAAAGGACATAAATTTATAAGTTTTGCATGTTTGCTGGTCCTACGCAGCTAGACATTGATACTTAAACCTGCATAAACCCTATGAAAATGAAATTGAAATGAATTTCTAAATAATGCCTTCTTTCAGATTGGTTGTCATATGGTGCATTTCATCAAATCATTGTGATTGTCACTTCTGTATCAGAAAGAACCACATGATAAACTCATGGTATGCTTCCTTATTACTTAAGTTATGAATTTGTTCTCTATTTTTGTTTTAATTTCATTTGAGTTAAGAAACGGTTGATATCTAACTGGATTGAATTTATGTATACCGTGGATACCTTCTAATAAAAAAGGTTACCTGTCATATGGATTATTTAGCTTTATGAAAGTAGTGTCTGCATTGCAAACCCAAATATACTTGCTTTCTATTATAAGTCTATAACATTTCTTGATTAGTATAATAATCGATGCATGTAAAGGTATATTTCTATTCATTTTCTTGTCATGAAAAAACATGTATAATACATAAACCAATCCAATGGCATAGCACCAGACCTGAAAGATAAAGGCATTGAATCAAAAAAAAATTTTCAGGACGTAGCATCGTTGAACGAGTATGACCACATCGTCAACATGACTTTCTCGAGTGAAAAATGAGGCTTTTGAGATTTTCAATGATTATGCCAAGAGAAAAGGGGTTTAGCGTGAGGAAGAGTATCATTAAGAGAGAAAACATTTGTCTTTTCCTTTAGTTTCAGCCGTGAGCATTTGGCTTAAACTGGAGTTGCTTCTGATGTATTGTTCAATTTTGCAGTTCAATTGTTGAGGCAGGTTGTGCTGACTTGAATTAGGTAATTTAAAAGGGACGACTTTGCATATATCATGTATGTATTGGCCGTCAAAAAAAAAAAACTATTTGTAAAGTGGTATACAGTATCAAAAACCTTCTATAAACCAATTTAGAGAATTATATTTGTGCCACTTGAGAGTTACACCTTACCTTCTAATAGTCTGATTTAATTTTCGTTTTCAATCTCATTTGATAACCATTTGTGCTGTTAATCTGTCCTCTCTATCACAAGATACATACATATTATTATACAGTAAACGTGTAACTTAATCCAGACGCTTTATTACTGCTAATCAAAATAGATTGAGGTATTTAATTCGTTGAAATTGCCTTTTCAATTTATATAACAGATCTTTGATATAGGTTGATATATAAATCCAGCTGCAATATCCAATTTAGTTCGTTGATATAACAGATCTTTGATATAGGTTGCTATATTTAATTCGTTGATATTTAGTTCGCTGATAAGATTGTAGGTTGACTTATAAATCCAGCTGCAATATCCAATTTTGATATACTCCTTTCTCATCCCCCATCTGCACATAATCAGTAAAGAGAAGTATGATGACAATAGGGAAATTCAGCCCTAAACGTGTCACATTGATATATTTAATCAACCAGTTTTATAAATTGAGATATTTTAATTCACTTTGATATTGCCTTATTACTTTCCATAAATATAGCAAACGTGTCACTTTCAATGTGTAAAACCAGTACATGTATTGCGTCTTCCATATGACAAATTTTTTAATACAAAAATTTAGTATTTTATAAATTCAAATTTGAAATCACAACTAAAAAAAATTAAAACTTTTAGAGTTAAAAAAAAAACAGACTTTTTATCAAAAATTTTGAAATAATGTAACATAAAAAAGAAACCAGACTTTTTTAAAAGTGTAATGCTTTATTTCAAATGAATTTTTTATTTTTTGTTTTTAAAAAAAATAAAAAATGAAAAAAATGATATGGACTGTTTATTTCTTTTTTTTTTAACAAAATGATAAAGCTAGTTCAGTTGGTTTGTTCATTCATTTTTTTTAAAAGTCTAATACTTATTTCAAATGGATTGTTTATTTTCTTTTTTTAAAAAAAACGAAAAGAATTCATATGGACTGTTCATTTCTCTTTTTTTTTAAACAAAATGACAAAGTAAGTTCAACTGGACTCATCATTCATTTTTTAAAAGTGTAATGCTTTATTTCAAATGGATTGTTTATTTTCTTTTTTTTTAAATAGAAAAACGAAAATAATTGATATAGACTGTTCATTTCTTTTTTTTTTAAACAAAATGACAAAGCGAGTTCAGCTGGTCTGTTCATTCATTTTTTTTAAAAGTGTAATGCTTTTGTTTTAAATGGATTGTTTATTTTTTTTTCTTTTTTAAATAAAAAACGAAAAGAATTCATATGGACTGTTCATTTCTTTTTCTTTTAACAAAAGGATAAAGCGAGTTCAGCTGGTCTATTCATTCATTTTTTAAAAGTCTAATGCTTTATTTTAAATGGATTGTTTATTTTCTTATAAATAAAAAATGAATTGAATGCATATGGACTGTTCATTTTTTTAACAAAATGACAAAGCGAGTTCAGCTGATCTGTTCATTCATTTTTTAAAAGCGTAATGCTTTATTTCAAATGGATTGCTTATTTTATTTTTTTAAATAAAAAAACAAAAATAATTCATATGGACTGTTCATTTCTTTTTTTTTTAACAAAAAGATAAAACGAGTTCAGTTGGTCTGTTCATTCATTTTTTAAAAGTCTAATGCTTTATTTCAAATGGATTGTTTATTTCTTTTTTTTTAAATAAAAAATGAAAAGAATTCATATGGACTCTTCATTTCTTTTTTTTTAACAAAATGACAAAGCGAGTTCAATTATTATGTTCATTCATTTTTTTAAAGTCTAATGTTTTATTTCAAATGGCTTTAATTTCATCTCGCTTATTCTTGATGGATTGACCAGCAGAACTTGCTTTGTTATTTTTGTTAAAAAAAAAAAATAAAAAGTCCATATTGATTTTTTTTCATTTTTTATTTAAAAAATGAAAGAATAGACGGAATTAAAGTCACTTTGTTGTTTTTTTAAAAAAACTAAATAATCCGGATGGAATTATTTTGATTTTTTCAATTTTAAAAAATAAACAGTCCATACGAAATTTTTTTATTTTTTAGTTGTGAAAAGTTTGAAATTTGAATTTATAAAATTCTAAATTTTCGGATTAAATAATGGGACATGGAAGACGCAATATACAATGCTAACGCTACCTACATGTGCTAGTTTTACATAGAAAACTGATGAAATGTGAATAATATCTTTCTATTTACAACAATTTGTTGATATTTTGATTAACAGTTAATTAAATAGCTGAATTTATATTTCAGCTTAGTGAAAAATCTGTTATAGACAGTGATAAGGCAATATTATAACGAATTAAATCTCTCAATCTATTTTGATTAGCAGTGATAAGCGTCTGGATTTCTGTACATGTTTAAGCGTCTGGATTTCCGTACACGTTTAGTATCTTATGGCCGCCATATTTCAGTGAATTAAATATCTCAATTTATAAAAGGTAAATACTTTCTATTTATTGGCAACTCGATATGAAACCATATGAATGGGGGACAATTTTGTTGAAAGAGCGGTACAATTCCCAGTGTGAGGGGTACAACTCCCATTTATGTAATTTAGTCATATGTATAGAAGGATGGTATGTCAGTACCACTAATTTTGCGTATTGGAACTTTGTACCCCTCACACTTTAAACACCGAAAAAAACATTGCAATATAACACATGCTTTAAAAATCAATCAAATTAGCTCATGGGAAAGCAATGAAAAAATACCCAGAGAGCGGTACAGTGGTACAATGTTTGTGAAGGCCGGTTCCACACCCGTCTATTCCCTCCCTTATTCCATGGGAAAGCAATGAAAAAAACTACCCAATCAAATCCTTACTTCCTCTCTCTCTCTCCGATTCCAATTCCAAAAGCGATGCCCATCTATTTCTGTACTAATTGAAAATTTTTGTCCTGTATCCATTATTTGAAAGTTTTTGTCAAGCCAAGCCCACAATATTTGAAAATAAGGTTGACTACCTAAATTGATACATCAACATAAGAAATCACTCAGCTATCCAAACACAAACTGCATTGGTACCACATCCAGTGCACTACTGTTATCTACCTAAAGCTGCATATAGTAGAAGCACATAAAGCACATCACACGATAATCCTTAGTTTAATAAACAAATTTTAAGAGAACAATAACAAAGCAGAGTAAAAGGTGATAACTTACGTCAGAATCAAAATATTTGAGCAAGTAATCAAACTCTTCAAGGTAACTGTCAATTGTCATTGCATCTGCTAAAAAAAGAAGTATCATGAAAAATAGAAGAATGTAAATTGCCAAGACTAGTTGGTCTAGTACCACCAGAAGAGACTCTGGATCTGAGGTAAACCAGTAATGGTCGTTACAGATGTACTGGTCATCTTTTGGGTATATTTTTTGTTGTAACTAAAACAGATGAGGTTAAAGAGAAATAAGAGGAGATATCTGGCCTCTTTCAATCTGATACTACTTCTGTACCAGTTCTGCTGGAATAACATGGACTAATAGAGGTCTCGTGGACGCTCGACATTTACCAGTACCAATTGTATCCATGAGGCAGTCAATCTCTTGGTCTAATTTTGTGTTTTCTTCTTTTACTGATCTTATCTCCTTTGTCAAGCTATCAAAGTAAGAACCTGGAACTACAAAGAAAAAAGTTTCATCGCTCCTAAGTCTTTTCTCTTGAAAGTACAAAATCAGCTGGCACAACAGTTCAACGGCACAAGGACTGTATAGTCTAAAATAAGTTACAGGGAGTTTTAGGGCCCCATAGTCATTTTTCCAAGTTAGAGTTTGTCAAATCTTTAATAGTCACCATAAAACTAGATAGTCGACATACAAACTTTAAATGTTACGTGAATCAAGCTTGTTGGTGTGATTTTTCTTTTTCTTTTACGCTACTAATTTTTGTTTGCACTAAGAGATGTTGACTTGACTAAGTTCTCAAGAGGAACAATATCATCTGAGTGCTGAGTATCTCAAACAGTAGCATACAAATCTTATTACTTTGTACTTGCAATTGGAAGATGCTTAATCGAATTCGGAATTCATTACCTTACACTTGAAAATTGGAAGATGTTTAACCAAATTCCAATAGTGAAGCTGATTTTCTGCTTGAAATTGACGCGAACTTGGAAAAGCTCGTGCTCTGGGACTTTTAAGTAAGCGGAAGCTGCTGGGGGCGGAGGAGCTTCCTGTCCCCGGGACCACGTTCAGATTGAATGAGCCAACACCTTCGATTCCATACTCGGTGCAGATTTGAAGTTTCGAACACGGAACGTTGCTAGCTGGGGGAAAGAGACCTAGAAGAGGAGAGGAGTCGGGAGATGATGATAGAGCAAGCGGCGGCGGTGGAGGAGGTGGGTTTGCGCGGAGAGGTGGAATAAGGGAGGCGAATAGATGGGAACCGCTTGGAATTGGAATCGGAGAGAAACTGTGAAATTTGAAATTGGAGAGAAAGAGAGGAAATAAGGATTTCGGGGGAGAGAACAGTGGAAATGGTTGTAGCGGATGGAATTGGAATCGCAAAGAATGAAAGGAAGCAAGGATTTAATTTGTGGGAAGAGAATGGTTGGTAGCGGAGAGTGAAGAAGACAATCAGGCTGTGCTCCAGAACCGCGTATTAAAGGAAGGGGAAGGGACGGAGAGGGCGGGAGAGGAAGAGGAAGGTGCGGAAAGGAGAAAAGTTACGAAGTTTACTCAGAGCGCTCTGGTGATGGCCAGAGTAACCAGCGAAACCAGCGATTTACAGTTGTTACTCTGTGTACATCCCGATTCGGGAGTAACAAAAATTAAAGATCTGAGGTAACTGCCGCACCTTACTCCTCTCTCCGTTACTCTCTCGTCTTCGCAGTGGAGCGAGTAAACGGTACGGATTTCCTTTACTCTCCTCTCCTCTCCCTCTGATTTGGTGTTCTGGAGCACAGCCTTAGAAGACCATTTTACCCTTCCGAAAAATGTTTGCTGTTCAACTTAACGGAGACAAACTGGAGATAGTCAGATGTGCGGAAGTTCAGAATATTGGCTTGACCGTCCGATTGATATGAAATGGACGGTCTAAATTTTTGGGGTCCACATTAGAATTTCCCTTATTAATTTATTTTAAACAAACTATAAAAAATAAAACAAATTATGAGAAAAGCATGTTTGTGGCCGCTTTTGAAACGTAGACCACGGCTTTTAATTAATAATTTAATTTTTTTAATAATATAATTTGTCCTTTGGGATTTTCTGTGACAGAAACTATGCAATCAAAGATGTTGCGACTCATATATTTTATTTAATTGATTTCTTTTATTTAAGTTACAATTAAATTCAAGCTCAATTATTATATTAAATCAAACTTTGATTTTACTAGAAATAACATTGTGATTTTAAAGGAAACATGTGATATTGATGAAATGCTGAAGGCTTTGTATCACGATTTTCCCTGGATGGTCGATTTTTTCAATCACAAACCGGTCGATATTGATTTGGTACTTTTCTCTGCTATATCATTGTATATTTAATTACCAACATCATCACATCCGTTTGTCTCCAATGTGCCTAGGCTAACAAAAATTTTGAAGTATTTGAAAAATGGAAAGGGGGAAAAATAGAAAAATAAAGTTGGATAGGCGACCTTGAGAGTTGTCAAAAGAGTTTGTGAGCTTAATCTCAAAATTCGTTGGATCGACCTTTGTCTCTGCTTCACATGCCAAGGATTTAATTTTCCCAGTTTTCAATTTATCCAATCCATTGGTGTAAAAATTTAGGAGATTAGAAAATAGTTGTTTTTGTGCGTTTATTTTTGTAAACATTCTGGGATTGCTATGTTGACAAAAACTAAACTTGAATATTATGGATATAAATGTTTGGCTTGTGGAGCAGATCAAAATCAATGCTTTGAATCATTGTTTGAACTTTGAAGCCTAAATTATGGAGATTGGGGCTTTACTCAGTTTACCGCCTAGCTAGTTGCTTGTTGTTGGTGCTCTCAAATTTTCATTGGAGGCCTATTGTTGCTTTTGAGTCATGGTTGTTAGTTATATTTATTCATTTGTAGGTTTACTGTATATCTGTTCATCAGTTTCTAAATGCTGATGGAAACTATATCAATATGCAGGAGCAGCAGTTCAAAAGTGCAATATATAAAATAAAATAAAAAAAATATGGTTTCCGAGAATAGCTGATCATTATGTGGTAGAAGCCACTCTGACTCTGGTAATTAACTTTATTTAAATCTTATCTCATATTAAATTTTTGTCTTTTGTTTCCATGTGCTGACCATATTTAGCAGAGATTAACCTGTTTATTGAGTTATTTGCAGCTATATATGAAGCATCTTGTTTTGAAGGTATATGTTATTGATAATCAGTCCTTAACAGCCATCCGGAAACTGACTATAGTAAGAAAGTACCCACATGGCCACACTGCCCACACGGATCAGTATCCTCACCTTTTACAGAATACCAACCTTACATCCAAGCCGTCCGATTTAATTTTGATGGTTAAATTTTTTCGGACCTATCAATCTGATATAATTCACGGGGCATCCATCATTGATCGGACGGTTCAGATCATAGGTTTGCATCTTGCTTACTTTAAAAGGTGAGCAGAGGATTTCATTTCGGGAGTAGGGAGGGATATAGACTTTTGTTAGGTTAGCTTACTTTAACCTTTTGTTGTGTGGCTAGGAAATGAAATCATCTGCTAAAGTGAGCAGGCTGCAAACCTATGATTGAACCAAGATACAGTCCCGCCCACTCCCCACTCCCCACTCTCCAAGACTCCAACCCAGGCTTCTTTTCTGCTCAACTCTCATCCAATCCAGATTGTCCTTCTCCTCTCCAACAGTACAATGATACAGTCTCGATCGATAACCCCACATGGCAGGGGCCACATCAACCCAATGATGGTCCTCTCCCGGAACGAGATCCTCTGGATGGCCATCCAGTGGACGTTTTTGGATCTGGACCGTCTGATTTAATCTCAACGGCTAAAAGGAGCCCCGTGAATTCTAACACTCCCGAAAAAAATATTGGTCCGAAAAAAATGAACCGTCGAGATTAAATCGGACGGCTCCGATCAAAAACTACCACTGGACGTTTTAAAAAAACGTCCAGAGGATCCGCGCCCGTCCTCTCCCACCAGCTAATCGCCTATGACATCCACCAGATTAATTAATTGTTTGAGATGTCATTTGTCAAATTGAATATTAATTACTTTTAGAAAATCGTTGTTATTGGACGATCCAGAACTTTTATATCATGACTTTTCTAAAATACCAAAAACTAAGTAAAAAAAATTAAAAAAAATATGTAAAAATTAGATTCTTATAAGTTTCCAATATGAAGAACATATTGAACAGATCGGTCGTTTGAAATTTAAAAATGTGAAAACGATCATATTGGACAGACTCATTCGTCCAATATATTAGACACTAGCATTTCTCTTCAAATTAATTTAATTATAAAGTATAAAAGCAAACTACAAATAAGGAGATGTTATTATACATTTATATTGGCATAATGATATTAATTTGAGGCAATTTAAGTTCAAATTGTCAAACTTAAATTTATATCCTATTGTAGAATAATAATTTTACAAATTTTATTAAATAAAAGATTTGATTCTTTTTAAATGAGAGCTGGAAAGACGTACGCCGTCTTCAACAGTCTGATGAAGTAACATTTCTTAACCAATTGTAATAGCATAACAATAATACAAAAAAAAAAAACAGTTATTTATTAACTTAATCTGGATTCAATAAATCTAACGAGGCTAGACTCTAGGGGCTCGTTTGGATGGGTTGGGAATAGTGGGAAGAGTAGGAAGAGTGGGAAGAGTGGAGGAATTGGCTATTCCAGGAATTAGAAATGTTGTTTGGATGGTGAGTTTAGGAATAGCGTTGGGAAGTGTGAAAAAGTAGAGAGAAAAGTGTTGTTGGGAAGAGTGTTATTGAAAATTGTGTTAGGAATGGAATTGGCTATTCCAAAACCGTTTGGATGAAAAATTTAGGAATGGAATTGGCTATTCCTAGGAATTGGCCTATTCCCAACCCATCCAAACGAGCCCTAGAGTAAGGGCATGTTTGGTAGAAGGAATAAGCTTCTTTAAGCTTCTTTAAGGAGGAATAACTCAACAAACGAATAATTGGTGGAGAAAGTGAAGAAGCTTAATTGTCGGTGTTTAGTTCTTTTCCTACTTTCTTCACTATTCCTCACTAAAGAAGCTTAAACCTCTTGTGTTTGTTGAGTTATTCCTCCTTACAGAAGCTTAAAGAAGCTTATTCCTTCTACCAAACATGCCCAAGAGGTTTAAGCTTCTTTAAGGAGGAAAAATTTATACCACCAAAATTGGTGGAATAACTTTTTCCATGGTGGAACCCATTATGGATTAGTCTTTAATTTCGAATAATCTATCATTAATTTTCATTATTAATTTTAATTAATACATTATTGTAATATTATAATATTTTATTTACAATAATAAATAATAAATAATATATTAATTTCAATAAAGGAAATATTACTATTTTATCATTGAAATTATTATGAACATTAATATGATAATCGATAGAACAAATATTTAATAATATATTAATTTATATAATAATAATAATAATAATAATAATAATAATAATAATAATAACAATTATTATTATTATTATTATTATTATTATTATTAGTATTATTAGTATCATCATCATCATCATCATCATTATCATTAGTATTATGACAACCACTAAGCATGAAGAATAAAAATATAATTATTATATTAATTATTATAATTATAATTATCATTGATATATTACGAATAAAAATAGTTTATATAATAATAATTATTATTATTAGTACCATGATTAATATTTGCAAACTAATGATAGTGATTATAATATTATAATAATTTTTATATTATTATATTCTTATTCCTTCACTTCACATAACCAAACAACCATGACATAAGTTGTCATAAATTTTTCCTCCTTAACTTATACCTCTTAAGTTATTCCTTTACCAAACGCCACCTAAGTGAGTAACCACAAAATTCCTCAAAAATAATAAATAAATAAAATAACCACAAACCAAATAACTTCACCCATTGTATTATGCATTTGTGCCCCCTCATTCTCTATCCTAGTCTTCTCACTTCAACTGCGTAAGCAGTAAGCGGCGCTAGTCACATCATACCATACCCTCCCAATTCTCTGCTCAACTCACCTCACAGCCAATCCAGACTCTCCAATGGCACAGTCTCGCCACGTGGTTGCCATCCCATTCGCCGGCAGAGGCCACATCAACCCCATGATGGTCCTCTCCCGGCAGCTAATCGCCTGCGGCATCCACGTGACTTTCATCGTCACCGAAGAATGGCACGGCCTAATCAACTCGTCTCATCCACTGCCTCCTCCTGAACTCAACTTTATGACCATACCGAATTGCATTCCATCGGAACACGGCCGTGGAAAGGATCATAAGGACTTTGTAAAGGCTGTTTTTATCGAGATGACCGAGCCGGTTGAGAAGCTGCGTGACCGGCTCGAGCAGGTGCCGCGGGCAATTATTGCAGACACGGCTCTTCCTTGGGCGGTGGATATGGGGAATAGGAGGGGCATTCCGGTCTGTTCGTTGTTTACAGGTTCAGCTGCTTTCTTCTCTGTGCTGCTCAACTTTGAGAAACTTCCTCAGCCGGAAAACCCGCACTTGCTGGTTAGAGGTACAACTAAAATTAATTTTGGTTCATTTATTTGATGAGCTTGTGGTTGTTAATTGTTATTAATTGGGTGATTGAATAATTGTAATTAGCACACAATTATTCCAATTGATTTCCCCTAAATCTCTATTAATAACTTGACTTTAGTAGCGTTGGCCAGATTAATTATTGAGTCAGTTTTAAAATTGGGATATCTGAAAAAGAAATCCTCTCTGGCGCTGGAACTTTGGGCCTTGCTCCAGAACTTTAAAAGCAGGACCCTTAATTTGGATCAAAGTTCGTGCAGCTTGTATATATGTACATCCTAAATACTTTCTTTAAAAATCCACACCGTTGATAGTTAATATCCATGCTGCACAAACCCTTTTCTTCTTTCTTCTTTTCTTTTCTTTTTTCGTAGTTGTAACCTGTCAATACCTCAGGTATTAATCTCAGATATTTTTGTAACAACCTTTATAAAAATATTTCTTAAATAAATCAATCGAGATTCATTTTTAAGAGACGAGTCTGAATTTCCACCTCTCTTGAGATTTATTTTTGCTGTTGTTGATTTATCCTTGTAATTATGATTCTTTTTATATAACTATGTCTGTTCAATTTATATGAACTTAGCCGGATCCAACCTAGATTTTTTGTAATTTATCATCACCCTAATAAATTCAGTTTGAAGAATGTCAAACATGACCCCTTGCTCATAAGCTACTAGATCTTCACCACCCTTAAAATCCTCACATTATATCAAATCTCACTTTCAAAACATAGCAAATCAAAACAAAGTACACAAATCATCACAAATAAATCTAAAATACAACGCCATACACTGCTCTATGTTCTAATGAATTTTAGTAAGTACATAAATTATGAGTAATCATCACAAAAATGGCATCAACGAAGTTTTTATTTTTGGTACTTATCTTATATTCATTCTTTAATATGATTGTTTTAAATTTACCATCAAATATTATTACGGTGTTTATGCTATTTTTGTTCAAAAAGTCACAATCAACTTTGCAGAAAATGATGAACTTGTGGAGAAGTACATACCAGGTATTCGATCGATAAAATTATCAGATATTGACGAAATATATGTGGCATCACTTGAGCTTGCTTTACAAGCAGTATCCACAGCAAGGAAAGCACAATGCATGCTCTTCACCTCCTTCTACGAGCTCGAATCCTGTGTTATTGATTCGCTAAGAGAAGATCTTAACTACCCTGTATACACAATTGGGCCTTCGGTACCGCACTTGTTTCCACCAGAAGCCAAGTCCAGCGATCACTTAACTTGGTTAGATAACCAGCCAAAGAACTCAGTTTTGTATATCTCTCTTGGTAGTTTTCTATCTGTATCACGATCTCAATTTGAAGAAATTGCAATGGGAATACATGCGAGTAAGGTTAAATTTTTGTGGGTTGCGCGCGAAAATCTTTCTTTGGTACAAGAGTATTGTGGGGACAATGGCTTAGTGGTACCATGGTGTGATCAACTAAATGTTCTAAGACATCCCTCAGTCGGTGGTTTTCTGACGCATTGTGGATTCAACTCAACACTTGAGACTTTATTTGCTGGAATCCCTGTTCTTGCATTACCTATACTTTGGGATCAAAAATCTAATGGTCGACTTCTGGCAGATGAATGGAATACTGGTTTCAATTTGAGGGATATTAGGGGCAAGGATGGGATTTTGAGCAGAGAAGAGATTAAACTTGCTGTGATGAAATTTATGGATTTGGAAAAAACTGAGGCGAAAGAGATCAGAAAGAGAGCTTTGGATTGGAGCAGAACTTCCAAAATAGCTGTTAAAGAAGGTGGCTCATCTTTTGTTTCTCTCAAAAAATTTATTAGCGATTTCATTGATCGAGTTGAATGCTGAAAATTTTGGTACTGGATCAAGTGTTTTCAAATTTTGAATATGCCACTGTAAAATATTAAATTTTGAAATATGCCATCACAAATAAAGTAATCGATTTTATACCACTTTAAAATAGGGAAAAAAATTTTATGCCACTATAAAATAATAAAAATCAACTTTATGTTATTTTTCCCGCTAAAAATTTATTCTACAATATAGAAATTTTGAAACATGTGTATTGGCTGCCTGTAGACGATAAAACGTCAATGTTGTGAGTTAATATGCAATGGTATGCTTGGACATTCTTCCTTAGTAAAGTTACCTACTCTTTCTATTAGATTAGCCATGTTTGTGTGCTAGTTATAACAGATTGTCTCCAAAACATTATTCTTCAATCCTAAAAAAAAAAAGGAAAAGATTAATTCATGATATCTTAGATAAATCATAATCCAATTTACTATCAATTAATCAACTAGGCACAAGTAGCAAATCTAATTCAAATAACAGTGTAGCAATCAAGGATATATAAAGGGAAAAAAAAATGAAAAAAAAAAGTAAGCAAATATGACTTATAAATACATCGTAGCAATTGTACATAGGATAAAATTATTTGTTGACTTTCATTTCATACATAATTACTTAGAGTCTTGCTACGTCAGTCAATTGAATACTCTTTTTTTTAAGGGGTTTCTCATTTCTAATTTGTGAAAAATAATAATTGTCGATTATCAGTATAACTATGGTTACCAGTTTGACCAGTAAACCCTCGGTTTGAATACAAGAATAAATATAAGGATAATAAATTATTGCCATAATCTAAATTCACAAGGTTTGCTACTGCGTTTAAAATCATCATGTGTATGAAATTTTGGTTTGCTATACTACATTCAGAATTATCAGGTACGAAAAAAATAAGTGCCTTGTAAAAGCAAAGTTGAAACCTAGCCTACTAAAGGGAAACTTTGGGATTAACCTTGCCATGGAGTTTTGAGGTCAAGTGGGGATGGACGAAGGGAAGCAATGATGGGAAGGCAGTAGGGTTTAGGCAGCAGCACGCGTAGGGGGGCGTGTTTTTTTTTTTTTCCAGGTTTCATATAACCTAATTAATCAGTTTAAAAATAAGGGTATTTTGGGATCATTTAAATTTACTAACAACTCTTAGAACGACTAATATATAAGTTATGATAATTTAGAAAGAATTAGTGGTATAAAACAAATTTTAACAATTATATAGTGGTATATTATTAATTACTCATCTAAAGATGGCAAATTAGAAATTGAGAAGTTTGATGATGGCATAAAACGAAATCTCTCTAATTATTAATTTTTTTTGGCAAATTAGGCGGAACTGTTTTTGAGAAAACAGAAATAAAGTACAAGTTTGCGACACACAGGATTTCAATCCTGTTTTCATTGGACGATCAGTGACTTTGTGCGCGAAACAGTGTTCCAATTATCCCCCGGTGATTCGGCTGTAAACGGCAGCCGTTATGCCGTTTGCCACCACGTTTCGGCTGAAACGAACGGTAAGTGGTACAAAAATTCGTACCGTTTCCTTAACGAAATGGCAAATGGCATAGAAAATGGAACGGTTTAACGTGTTTTAATGTGTTTTTGTACATGCCGTTTAGCGAAATCGTTTCGTTAACTAAGTGGCACGGTAAACGGTTGCGAAATCGAAATCGTTTCGTTAATGGCATGACAAACGGAACACCCTGTTCCGTGCCATTTACCAACGTTAGGCACCTCTACCGGTGAATGTGTTAGTGGAAGGATAGTGGCTTCTATTTTTCTGCTTCTTTTAGCAACCATGCGAAAGCGAACTGAATTTGTTTTGTGAACTTGGTGTTTTCATGAAATCTAAGCCTATGAACGATTCTTATAAAAATTAAAAAAAAAGGAAGATATCCCCCTGGAACCTACTTTCAACTTCACTGCATCTTTTTTATTTAACAATTTTGTTTCTTATCTAGCTTCTTGATAAATAGAGAATAATAGAGAGAGAACGGATTTTTAAACAATTAAATTATAACTATTTTTACTCTTAAAAGGTTTTCAAATTAAGTATATATATAAAAGCAAACAATATAACGAGATGCCATTATATTGGCATAATAATATTTAAATTGAGGCAATGTAAACGTTATTGGATAATATATATGACCGCCAAAAATGTTCAATGATTTATGTTAGACAATACATCAATTATTGTTATAAACAAGTTCAAATTGTCTAAAATTGAAATTATATGTCTTATTTTAGAATAATAAGTTTTTACGAATTTTCATTAAAGGACAGTTCTAGTTTTTCAATGACCTGAGGGAAAACGTACATCGTCAAAACCAGTCTTGAAATAATATTTAAGTATAAAATTTTTATTATATTGCAACAAAAAAGTTTGAAAGACAGCACCTGAGGTGGTAAACTTGCTTCAAAGCAAAGTCAAATCAAAACGAGACAAAAAAAAAAAAAAAATCATTGATTTCGTTTTTCTAGGCTGAATTTCAACGTTATCTGGTATGGCCGTATGGCCTTATGGGCCGTATGGCACCATTGCATAAGACTATAATCACATGAGGGCATAATGGTCAATTTTTTAGGCTGAATTTCAATTCCGTCAGTTTTCTAATATTTGTACCGATCCCGAAAAGGGGGAAGGATGGGATTTTGAGCAGAGAAGAGATTAAAGTTGCGGTGGAGAAATTAATGGATTTGAAATGTACTGAGGCTAATGAGATTAGAGAAAGAGCTTTTAATTGGGACAGAATTGCAAATATAGCAGTTAAAGAAGGTGGATCATCATTTGGTCTCTCGGAAATTTTATTTGTGATTTATTAATTGAGTTGAATGTTGAAAAAACTGGTATTTAATCAAATTGTTTTAATGTATGAATTTGTATTTTGGAATTATGTTCTCAGGTTAGGCAGAACTTCTTTTGAGTTATTATGCGTAAACCCGATGCTAATTAGTCGGACATACTCAAATATTTGAAGAATGTTCAGAATATATCTAAACATAAATAAATTAAATTAACTTTGGTCTCATTTGAACGAAGTGCTGATAAACTTGGCTAGAATTTAGATTATATATGCGTCCTTTGGTGCGCTTTAGTCCCATTTATATGACGTCAGAGTTTAGATTATACGTCATTTGCATTTTTGTGTACGCTTTTTCCACCACTGCTTTTCCCTTGAGCGGCAGAAATAGCAGGACTGCAGTAGTGTTGTTCCATCATACAATTTTGATCTAATGATCCTCATCAATTCTCATTGGATTGACTAGGCTTTGATAGCTGGACAATCCTCTCCAGAGCATGATAAGCAGTGACAAAGATCATGAATTTTGTTTGTTAGCAGAAATTGGATAAAAATAAACAATATGGTATTTCTGGCAAAGAGTGGCATTAAATCCTGACTCTTCAATGGCAGGTCACCACGTGGTCGCCATCCCACACCCCATCAGGGGCCGGGTCACCCTATTGTCAGTTTCTCACCGAAGAATGGATAGGCCTTTCTTCCAAATAAATAAATAAATAAAAATGGCTTGGCCCACTTAACTCGGCTCGTCCACTCCATGCCGCCTCCTGAACACAAATATTTGACCATACCGAATTGCATACCATCACAGCCATGGAAAGGACCATATATATCATATCATATGATATATAAGATGGCCGAGCCGGTTGACAGACGCTGCTTGACTGGCTAGAGCACAAATCCAACGGTACAAAAGAATTGATTACCAAAAAGTGGTCCATCGATTGCAACGGCACAAAAACTTTTGATGTCAAAAAATGGAAACGTTACTGTATCAATCTAAAGTGTTTCTTATTTAACTTTAATGTATGTTTAGAAATCTGTCAGTGTTTCGTTTTGAAAGAATTAGCAACGAAAAAATAGTGACTATATATGGAATTGGAAGACCAAGTTAACACAAAAATATAAAATATATGTTCATACATTATATTATTCAACCAAAGACTTTTATAATTATTCCCGTACATAATATAAAATATAAAGTTCAACGAGATGCCAAGGAAACGAATGAGATGCGGCGGTATGCACTGAATTTACGCAGACACTGTCTAGTGTCTATTGAACTTAGCAGTCATATCAAAAGGAAGAGCATAGAAGAAGCACCCTGCATTTAACCCAGACGAATCGCCACTGACTAGTGCGGAAAGGTATCCCACGGATGGGAGCGTTGAGTAACTTGAGTTACATTGACTCAGATGGGTGTACACGGACAAAACGCACCCAAGTGCTGCGGAAACATCTTTAGGTTTTATTTTCATGGTGAATGAACCATGTTTGTCTGTAGTGGATTTAGTGTTCACATACGAATATTTCTTCTCGCATTCCAGCTGCACGGTAACATCTGCAATTACGCAGCATAAAATGATTTTAATTTGACTATCCGATTTAGATTTAATTATCTAGTACTCATGCATATAGGCCTAATATATCTGGTGTGTTTATATATGTGTGTGTATGAAGTAATTAATAGGACTTGCAGCAAATCATACTTGTAGATGATATTTTGACAATAATTATAAGAAAGACACACTAATTAACAATCGCAAATTAAGATTAGGCGAAGGATTAAGTGAAAATTACAAATGTTGATCATGTCCTTACTTTTAAATGGGGGAGCAGACTGGTCGTCGCAGTATGGAGTACACCTCACAGTTCCAGTTAAAGGTACCCCGTGAGCAGTTATAGTGATGCCGAGAAGCGCGACTAGAAGAAGAAGATCGTTCCTGGCCATTATGTGCATCTGAATGAGATAAATTAATTTCTTTTGTGTGTGCTGTCCTTACTTGAGTTTGCTTCCTATTTATTGGCTGGAGTTGGGTGTCCAAATGATCATGGAACGCGAGATCAATAGATTATCTAAGTCGGGCTTGTCGTGTTGAATAAAAAAAGGGGAAACAAACAAATCATGGAACGCGAGATTAATATATATATATATATAATCTAAGTCGGCTTATCGTGATGAAATAAAAAAAAGGGGGGGAAAAATCATGGATCGAGATATCTATATATAATCTAAGACAGCTTCTCGTGTTGAATTAAAAAAGAAAAAAAATTATGGAACGAAACATCAATATATAATCCAAGTCATCTTTTCGTGTTGAATTAAAAAAAAAAAAAAGAATTAAACAAAAACAACGAGAAAAGGAATTAGTGAAGAAGCTGCCTCCAATCATCGCTTGGCGCACCTATGATTATGTTGGCAAGATTATTATAGTTAAACCTTTAATACTCTAAAAGAACTTTTATTTTTTTCATAATAATAAATTGAGCATCAACCCTCCTAACACATTTTTAAATCTGAATGTCTATAAATCATTTTTCAATCGGATTTCGAACTTGCTACGTCCGGTCAATGCGCTGTCATTTGGTCCTAGATCCAGGATCGGTTCCTAGCAATAATTTTTTTTACTGATAAAAACATATATAATAATAAAAGAAACACTAAAATCAGTGGTGACTCATCGATTTTAAGTCGGTCACATTGCGCACATAACTTAAAAGTTTCTTATAACAATAATTGATGTAAGTTTTCTTAATCTATGATCAGACTGATTAGATTAGAATCTGTCGGCTCAAATCAGATTTTATTAATTACAGGTACAGATAAATGAACTACCGACAGAAAAAAAGGGGGAAAAAAATATGGTTGCTTACGGTTTGCAATTATAACCCCCAGCTAACACGATAAGAAAATGTGGAGTTGCCCGACGGAAGGAATCGTGATGCTTTTATTACTATTTTATCCTTTGGACAGAGAAGATGACTCGGATAATGATATAATATATAATAATGCATCGCGCTTCTGCAGCACTATAATATAATTCTTAAGACCAACAAAACTCTTTAACGAAATTCTTTTTATGTTATTTTTTATTTTTATTTTTTTGTAATATTGGCGGTGTATAAATCTTAACGCGATTTTTCAAATTGCATGCATGGATCGCAATTTTATATAGTTATTCTACCACTTATTCATTTAGCAACAAAAAAAATATCATCAAATCAGATTATCAGATCTCCTATATATTTCTCTATCTGAAATACGTGCTTGCATTCTTTAATTTTCTACCTGATAAACCTGATATCGAATTAAATTCTTCAACGCAATTTTAAATGTGCTTTTATATGTTAAGATTTTTTTTTTTTTTTTTTGTAATAATGGTGGTGTATCAATCTTAACTCAATTTTTCAAACTAGCATAAGATGCCCTCATATGTGGGCAAATAAAGAAACAAAATAATGTTAGACAATAAAAATATATTGCTTAATTTACCAGCGATACAAATAGATTTGTTATTCAATTTGTTTCTATATTAGATGAAAAATTAAATAATAGTGTTGCTTCGTCTGGCGATTGATATCCAACCACAGATCAAATCGATCCAACGGCAAAAACGCATGTTTACTATTTAGATCTAGAGTGTAACACCTATACGTTACGTGCATTTATAAGTAGTAGAGATTACATGATGACACTTTTATTTAGTTATTCTACCACTTTATCATTTAACAATAGGTAAATCAGATCTCCTAATCTCTACTATGAGAAATCATGTGTAAACAATAAAGGATCCAGAGGGATTAACACTCTAGATCTAGCGAGTAAACACATGTTTGTACTGTTCGATCGATTTGATATGTGGTTGGATATCAATTGCTAAACAAAGAAACAATATGTTTTGGTTTTCCGTCTAATAAAGAAATAAATTGAACAACATATTATGTCCATATCGCTAGTACATTGAGCAACATATTTTTATCACCTAATATTATTTTATTTTTTCCCCATATATGAGGGCATCCATTATGCTAGTTCTCTATAATTCTCTATCTTAAATACGTGCTTGCATTCTTTAATTATACCTCATAAAATCTGATATCGCACCTGTACCGTGATCTATTGTACCGGTGCACCTTCATCATCTAACTTATGATTCACTTTCGGTTAAAGTTACAACTAAAATACATTCATAAAAAACAGAAAAAAAAAATACAATTAAAATTGAAGTATATAAAGAATAAAAAAAAATACAAACCATCATGTATTTCAACAATCAAAATTCAATAAAAATTGAAGTATATAAAAAAAATACAAAGTATATTGTATTTTAGCATGAAAATGGGGTACGTGCTATGATCAGATTTTGAAAGACCGATCTTAGCTAGTATCGGACTTTCAAAGTCCGATCTTTCATACTTCCAAAGTCTAATATTGAAATATTATTCTCAAAATTTAGATTATTTTAGTAATAAAATCAAAATTTTTGTCACACGCCATTGACCAGGGATGACAATCGTCTCCGCCGCAAACACACAGTTACCTGTATATTCTCATGGCATTTTTTTTCCTTCCTTTCCCTAGTTTGACAATGCCATGAGTAACAGAATAAAACATATGTTTATTTACCGCATCAATGTATCTCTATAAGCTAATTAGAATCTTCCTATAATCAAAATGAATTTTAAGCTAATAAATTCCCATGGCTTAATCGTCACTTGACTTCAGTGAGCCCATCTCTAAACTTGGAACTCCCAACCACCGGAATACATGCAAAACAAATACACAAAATGAAAAATATATTCTCAGTGTAGATTTTAGTTTCATGAGTATGCGCATCTTTATACGAATCCGAAATTCATACCTGCAAAATTAATTAATAACAGATAGAGTTGATTAAATGAACAGTTTCTGCTTCTTTTAGCAACATGCGAAATGAATCTGTATTGTGAACGTTTTGGTGTTTTAATGAAATCTAAGCGTATGAACGATTCTCATATAAAAAAAAAATATAAAGAATAATAATAATAATAATAACAATTATTATTATTATTATAATACCCCGGGGCCTATTTTCAACTCCACTGCATCTTTTTTTTTTATTATAAAATTTTGTTTCTTATCTAGCTTCTCGATGAATAGAGAATAATAGAGAGACAACGGATTTTTAAACAATTAAATTATAATTATTGTTACTCTTAAAAGTTTTTCAAATTAAGTAATAAAAAGCAAACAACATAACAAGATGCCATTATATTGGCATAAAAATATTTCAATCGAGGCAACTAGATTCTAAAGTTGCGGCTCTGCCGCAACATACATTGTTGAACATTTATTTTAAAATTTTTGCTATTGTTTATTAAAATTATTTATCGAGTTTTGTATTATGACTACATTTTATATTTGATACGTTGCTATATATTTATATTTAGATTTTTACCTATTGTTTATTAAAATTATTTTTTTATTATTAGGTTTTGTGGTGTGGCTAATTTTAATTTTATACAAGTAGTCGGAAGGTTGAATATATTTTATAGGATTTCATCGGGCTACGTGGTGAAAGGATTGGGTTGGATTATTTTTTTTAGGCTTGCACTGTGTAATTTAGTTTTTGGTTTTCTTTTTCCTGATCTTTGAGTATTTTAGAAAAGTGTAGTCACGCTTCATATATATTAGTGCAAGTCGTACACTTTAATATTTGAAAACTATGCACATGAATACAGGAAGTAGGCATAACCTTAGCAATTTGAGAACATATACACCATAGTTGATGGTCTGGTTTACTGGACTTAATAAGGAACAAATCCGGCGATAAGTTATAAATGCAAAGGGAGTCTATACTCCAAAGTACATTACATGCCTTTTTTTTATTTCATATTTTCTTTTTTCTTCTAATTTTTTTGTTTTAATTTTTGTGACAGAGAAAAATTTAAAATCGAGTTTGAATCATAATTAATTGCTTATATATGTTCATAATTTTAAATGAACGATATGAATTTAAATCCGATTAGATGACCACATACAATACTTTTGAAGTGGGTTATGTAGTTGTGGATATACTATTTTTTCTTGTATGACATTGCTTGTATTATATATTTAATTAGCTTAGGCATCATAATGTAAGTAAGATTAATTCTTACAAAGGTTTCATGATTAGTTGTTTTATGTTACGCGCTGATTGTTATATGTAACAAAGATTTAGAATTAGTTTGATCATCTCTAAACTCCATAACAATATTAAACACAATTAAAGAAAATATAGGCCAAATTACACTCTACATGATATCATTATAAATTGTTGCGTATTACATGAAGATGTCATCAACTTACAAACATTCATTTATTAACAAAAGTATTGGCCATTGGGTATAAAATATCATTCTCACCTATCTTTCATCCACATGCAAAAATTCAAATTACTTCATGTAAATATATTGGTTAGAATCTGGTCTAGAGGTAAATATATTGATAAATAATAATTAAATAATTAATTTCTAAAAATTATATTATAACGTCATTAAAAAAGAAGAAGATACAAGCATACATTTCCTAAATATTTTTAGAAACTCAACTAAACCTTTCTTAATAATTTTATATTCTTAAAATTTCAGCAATTTTTTTTCACTTAGAAATCAATTAATAATAACAGTGAGATCTATATTTTTGTTTATCCATGTCCATTTGACACGATTCTATTTATTTTCAATGGTTCTTAACACTAAATATAAATTAATCTGAACTTTAATTAGTTTTAATGTTTACAAACTCAAGTGGACAAATTTTAATGAAATTCTTTTGTTAAATACTTGTAAGAAAATTAGCAAGGTCTAAGTTTGCGATTTAGATGTAAGATAGATGTAAAATATGAAAAAATTTGACGTATTTGTGCAAGAAATAGAAAACAACTCATAAATTTTATGAACATAAAGCAAATAATAAAGTGTCTTTCGTACAATTAGGCAAAATTCAGAGATAATTCAACAATATTTGATAAAGAATGAAAATGATATTATTCAACATTGTGAATACAAAAGATCATTTTTATCTGCCACAGAAAATCAAGAACATACACTATTCATTACTGTTCATTCCCTCATTGAGCATTCAAGTATTGTTAATGTAAACGTTATCTAAAATGTGATTTGGTCCATTAAGAATTTGACTTTTTAGATAACCACTCAAAAGCTATTTTTTTAAGGACTTCCAGCTCCTTCATCTTTTTTTCATGATCTGCAACCTAGGTGGCCATTGTTGCATTCCGCAAATGATCCTTGAGAGCTTTTCCTTTATGTCCAGCATCAGAGTAATTTTCATGCAAGTGTCGTACACAAAATCTATGTTCAGCTGAAGGAAAGAGTGATTTGAGCATCTTGGCTAGACCCTATTAATAAAAAACATAAGAATACAATTTATGCAACCGAATAAATAATATAGTTAGATAATATCATATTGAATATAGTATACCTTTTGTCTATCTGACATGAAAGTCCATGCATGACTATTATTCATTTGTAAATCATTTGCAAGCAGTTCCAAAAATCATCTCCAGCTTTCAGTATTTTCAGTCTCAACAACAGCATATGCTATTGGAAAAATACGATCGTTGGCGTCAACAGCAACCACACTCAATAACTGTCCCCCATATCTAGTCTTCAAAAAACAACCATCTACGCTGATTATTGACCGACAACCAGCCAAAAAGCTTTCTTTGCATGCAGCCAAACAAATGTAAGCCCTCTTGAAAACTCTACTTCTGGGATTAAATATTACGGTGCTACCAGGATTTGTCCTCTTTAACTCAGCAGCATAGTAGTTTAGTCTAGAATATTGCTTTCTCTTATGTCCTATTATGATCTTCAATGCCTTGTTTCTTACATTCCAAGCTTTTTGTCTTGATATCTAGTATAGATCAGATCTGATTCGGGCTTGAATACCTTGATAAGACCAATCTGGGTCAGCTTTAAATGTGTCAAGATACTTCTTTACAAGCCAATGCGTCGAGAGAAATTTTATATTGTGCTCATTGCTGCAAGTATGAGAGGCATTGTATGTCTTGACTTGCACATTTTCTGTACCATTTCCCATCCGTGAAGCCCAAATATTCCATGGACAGCCCTTCTTACATACTGCCTTCACTCTGACAGTGTCATTTTTCTCAAAGTGGATTTTCCTTCTTTGCTTAATTGCATATTCTTTTACAGCACTTTTGAATTCATCAAATGAACTAAACACCATACCAAGCTGAAATTGAGGGTTTGCCATATCTACTAAAGCATTGAACTCATGATATCTTCGACTTGTATCATCATCATCAGACTCACTACCACTAATTAGCACATCAGAGGGACCATAATCTGAATCATGCTATGGCATTATCCAATCCCTTTTAATGCTATCATCTATCACATTTTTGTCAAATGTAACATCATCATCATCAGCTTCAACATCATTGTTGGGGTCATAGTAATCACTTGCATCATCTTCTACTTCCACTTCTGGTACTACTTCCACTTCCTTGTCAGCCTCTACACCTTCTACTACTACTTCCTTCTCTGCCTCAACACCTTCTACTAGTACTTCATCATTTGCATGTACACCTTGTACTTCTACTTCCTTATGGTGTAAAAAACACTGAAGTACTCTACTCTGTTTTAGAATTTTATCAATCATGACCATCAACTCTTTATCAGACATTATCAATTTAGGATTAGGGTCCTTCTCACCACATGCCCTACACCAAACAAGATCTCCTTTGTGTACCCTAACTGTTCAGCCATGGTTTCAAACTCAAGCAAGGAGAATTCATCAGGATCTATGCAGTCAAAGTAGTCCTTTTTACATCCAGTATAGTTGAACTCTCTATTTTCCATATGCATTGTCCCACCATGATGGACCTCAAATGTAAATAAACACTCCCTAGGACCTATAAAAATAATTTAAATTTTATTTTAATATAAATAAAATGCATGAAGCTCTGTCAACTAAACTAGACTACACAAAATCCATGAAAAATCAATTGTACATTATTATAAATTAATATACAACAATCAACTAAACTAAATGAAAAATTGTATATAACTAAATGAAAAATAAGCACAATAGAGAACGGGTTCAGTTATACACAAATAAATTAATATTTTTCACCTATATATACACTAATTATCAATAACAAAATCAAAAAACATGGTTCAGTTATCATGTCCAGTTCAGAATTAAGCACAAATTAGGCACAAATTAAGCTATAATCTTTGCAATATCAGCTATAATTAAGTTATAGAGGACAAATTAGGCACAACTTAGGCACCAATTTTGAACTCTAAATTATGACAAATTGAGACAAAGAGTCTAATATATAAACAAAGAAAAATTATTTGAATTTTGCCTAACCATAAAATCGTACAAATTGACACAGATGCTTCCCTAGTGTGAAAAATTTATGAAATTGTAGAAATTGAGACTTACCATAGTTTGGCTTCTCACTGAAGTGATTTCGAAATCTCATTCTCGATCAACCTCAGCATCAACTGAGAAAAGGCTTCTCAAGCATCACTTCCCTAGTGGTTCGGTAGACTGTTGGTAGCGGAGAGAAGGCTAATCAAGCGTCTCGATCGACCTCGACAGAGAGACGGAGATTGAGATTTGAGACGAGAGGAGAGGGTCGGTAGGGTTTCAGTGGAGATATAGCGATACAGAGATGGAGAGGAGATGGGAGAGTTTGACAAGGTCTGAGTCTGAGAGATTGAGAGCGTGGGGTTTCTTTCGAAACTTCATTGCATAGTTCAAGAGAAATAGAGAGACTTGATTTTTATTCTCACATTCGCTGAGGTTATGAGAGAGAGATAGAGTAGTTTTTTTTTTTTTCCAATTCGTATATGTTAAAGAGAGACGAAGGGATAAGAGATGAGGGGGGTTATTTGATTCAGATCGCAAACTTTGCACCTATCGTGATCGATTAAACGAAATTAATTGGGATCGTGACGGAGGGATCAAAATTGGACAAAATCGAAGTTTGAGGGTTACAGAAGGACAAATTAAAGTTCGGTGACCAAAATTGGACGACGTATAATATAAAGTTTAGTGACTTCCCGGAAAATTTACTCAAAGTATAATTAAATCCCGCGTCGTAACGATTGCGGAAATCTGAGCCATCAATTTTTCGTGATCGATCTGATTCGGATCCATTCAGCTTCTTTCTCCAATTCTCCTCTCCAGTTCCCAATCGTCAGCTTTTTTTTTTTGTCGCTCCTCTCCATGTCCTCCTCAATGGGGCGCGGATCCTCTGGACGTTTATTTGAAACGTCTAGTGGTATTTTTGATCGGAGCCGTCCGATTTAATCTGGACGGTTCATTTTTTTTCGGGCTAATAATTATTTTCGGAAGTGTTAAAATTCACGGAGCTCATTTTAGCCGTTTAGATTAAATCAGACGGTCCACATCTAAAAATCGTCCACTGGATGGCCACCCAGAGGATCTCGTTCCCTCCTCAATGTGCCTCCTCCCACCTCTCCATCCCTCTCTGCCTCTCCACCTCCTCCTCCGCCAACACCACCCCACCATCTGCCCCTCCCCCTTCCTCTCCTCTCTGTCAAATCGTGTGAAAAATCATCGCAATGTACTCCTCCAGCCTCTCCGCCTCCTCCTGCTTTGATTGAGCTACATAGTTAACAGTTGCTAGCCCTCCTCTAGGCCAACCTTACAGCACCTATTGGAACGACGTGCCGAGGCTGTGGCCATAACAAGCCCTGAGACCAACCTTTCAAAAGACTTCAGCTAAAAGGATGACATTGAAGAAGACAATTTCTAGGGTTTTCGTCAATGTCTCCTTCTAAGAGATGGTAGCATGGTGATTGATTGAGTAAATGTAAATTCAGCTTTTTAATTAAGTTTTCATGTCCTTCAAATTTGATATTTTCACAATACTTGACTGATTTTCACCATCTTTCTTTACTAGATCTGCTTAGTCTTCTTACAAATGTCGATTGGTAAATTAGATTTCTATTTTCTGATAATCCATGAAATAAAGGTTGGTTGCTCCCCGATGGTTACTTTGTATCTATTAATGTTGCTCGAGTTCTAAAAATCATGTATGATAATCTATGCAAGAAACTGATCATTCTATAATTGCTACATGTTTCAGTTATCAGCTCCAAGTAATTGCTACATGTTTCAGTTACCAGCTCCATGGGATCATCAACAAAAGTAAATCCATGTGCTCATACACCTATTGTGGGCGTAGAAAGGTACCTCCTTCCCTCAGTTATCCTATAATTTCCAATTGAGCTGCCAATAGTTAGAAATGAAGCATAATAAAATGATCTTGACAGATTTTTTTTTTTTCAATTGTGAAAGTAAGCTAAATATGTGTAACAATAGTGACCGTAGTATGGTAACCAAGTTCTTATCTGTCTGAAAATACCAATAATTGGCGGTATGATCAGGAAATTAAATTAAATAAGTTATTGCAACAGTAAAAGTTGCGGGATTTTCTGATCTAGGAACATGGAAATGTTCAGTTTAAATTATGGGATTTTTCGGTATATTTGCCACCAATATCTGACTTCTGGATTAGACTAATTGATTTATTTGAGGAATAATAATTAGAATTAAGGATGTCAGTTGATTGCTACACCATAAGCCACACGGTTTCTGCCACAAAGGATCTAAGGATATTTTAATAAAAATTCCGAGAGACACTCGTCTCTCCTTCCTCTCTTTTCCGACTTGGCTCTCTTCTTCTTCTCTCGATTGTTTCGACGCTCAGTCGAGCCCATCTCTCTGTTCTTCTCTCTGTGTCGTGTGTTGGTTGGGTGAAATTGCGGCGCCTCTGGGCTAGCCACTGAGCTGTAGCCACCTCCTTCTTCTTCCTTGTGTTAGCACGAGGAGCTCACCTCTTCTCTTCTCCGATCGATGTGGTTGTCAGAGAAATTAAGAGGGAGGGGTTACGTGGAGGCCATGCTGAGCTCCACAGCAACTCCCCGTCTTGTCCTCTTCTTCCCAAGCCGTCGAGGTAAGTTGCTTTATAGGGTTAAGGTTTCGGATTGGGATTGATTGGGGAGGAGGAGGTACGAGGGTTGAGTCGGCTGTGGAGACGGTAATGGTTTCTTTTCCTTTGATTTGTCAAATCTAATGTCAATTTGTTAAGAAATTGATATCAATTTTTGGGTTACTGTCGCGAGGGATAGGTGGATGGAACTGGGCTTGTTCTTGATTTGCTTGACCTTGATCTTGGCTTTGGTTTTGCTTGAATTCCTGAGACGATTTGCTCAATCCTCCGAGATAGGTATAAATCTTGGTCCTTATATTCGATTTCTCTCTGTGCTTGGCTTGTTATCTGTGTTGGCTTGTAATTGGTGGCTATGTAGCGATATAACTGATTTATTTGGTGTTTATACAACTGTTATAAGGATTACTTCTGTGGCATTGCGATATATTACTTGTAGCTGTTTAGAGTGGGGTATGCTTACTGACTTTTCTGTTATGAGGAAGTCTGTGATGAGGAATATCTATTCTGAGGCTAACTGAGGCTTAATCATAGGTTTTGGCAAGCTTAGATTGCATAATTATGTGCATATGAGCATATACTTAGGGAATAGCAGTGCTATGTTTGTGCATCATGCTATTTAGGACATTAAACTTTGATTTAATGGTGAAGGCAATAATAATAGGGCATGAGGCAGTGATTACATGAGGTTCATGCATATTAATGTTAATTATAAGCATACATGACACATTTAAGTGCTATCTGTCATGGGTATATGTTATACTTAGGATCATATGAACTGTGGCTTAGTATATCTTATCTGATGAGTTATAAGAACTGTTAGTTGGTAAATTATGCATGTTAAGTTTGGTTGTGTTGTCTGTTATAAGGATGTAACTTGTATATAGTGGTTTCATGGACCATCTTAGCTGTTAATGGAATATTATGCATATTTTGAGTCTAAACTGCATATAAACATGTTAATTGATGGCTGGAAGGAAGCAATAGGACTTATAAGATGCATATATGCATGTTGGATTGATGACAGTGAAGGAAAAACATTGATATAGGTTGTGTTGTGCATACACATGCATTTTGGGCATATCAGGTGTAAACTGAGGTATCTGCGGGTTTATAGGCATATAATTTGCATGTAGAGTGCATAGAAGGCTGATTTGTGACTGTTAGAAGGTTGGTACCAGTCACTGGTACGATATATGGTGATCTGGTATGATTCTGGTATGCTTGCCGATGCCCAGGGATGAAATTGCAATAAAAATAATTTTCTGAGGGCTATTTTGCAAAATCTGAGGGGTTTTCTTGTGACATTGAAGGCTTTTACTAAAAATTAGGGGCTAAAATGAGAAATTGAGGGGCTTATTAATTTTCTGTGGGCTTATTTGAAAAACTAATGGTTTATTGGATCTGAATACTGTTTGTCGGACCCGTTACGGTTTGACCCAGTCAACTGGGTCCAGTTGACTGGGTTGACTTGGTCGTTGTGTTGGGTTGCTCGCGGGCTGTGTTCTGTTGGGCTTTGTTTCGCTGTGGGCTGGAAAGAAAGAAAGAAAGAAAGAAAGAAAGAAAAAAAAAAAGAAAACTCATTTTGGGCTGGATTTTTCTGTGGGCTTGAGTTATTCCGGAAATAAATTTAATTGTGGGCTAAATGTATAGTGATTAAGATTAGATTTTCGGATTTGGTTAAAATCTAATATCTGTATGCTAATGACGGATTCTGTTGAGCTTGTTATAGACTAACTATAGTCTAATATTAATCTGTGGGCTTTTTAGGGATATGATGATAATAGTCTGTGTGATTAAAGAACAGATACTGTGGCAAATAAACCAGACTTTCTGATCCCGCTAAAATAAAACATTTCTGATTTATTATTTTCTGATTTTTGTTTTTATTGTGTTTAACGATTTCCTAATTCTGTCTGATATTTCTGTATTCTGTATTCGGTATATGATGAATAATTTTCGATATTAGGAAATAAATGTTAAACATTGTTTCTGATAATTGGAGAAGTAACTAAAGTAAATTTAATATAATTACGGTAAACAAAGGACTTGGAAAACCAACTATGATGGTGTCTCGCACCTTTTTGGACCCTGATCCTCGGAAGGGGGAAATGACCGGATGCTCCCGAGGGGGAAAAAGATATTGCGGACGAGATACCCCTCGATCGTTTCAAAACTCAGACATCGGCACCCACCTGAAAAGGAATGTGAGTACTGACGTGGTTTCGAACCTCTCAAGAGTTTGATTGTTTACAGCAGGTCCTTTTTTTCCAGTAGGCGCAAGCCCCTACTGTTAATTACCTCTGAACCAAGTCAAGAGCACCTCTAGATCGGGATAGTCAATGGATTAGGCATAACAACTAGTATTCTAACACTTTACCAAAAGATACTGACATTAAAGAACGCAAACAAATAGTGACATGAATAGAGCGGATGATACAATCATGAGAGAATAATCATGATGCAAAGAAATTTAATTCATATTTAAAATTCCAAAATTTCTGAGGTTTTAACCCCGGGTGGTTAACAATTAACCCTATTTTGTACATTTAATAATTTTTGTTTTGTTCCCTTTAAACTATACGTACTGTAAGCTCAAGGAAGACGGACATAGACGTGCAAAGTTTCGGTATTTAGATCATATTAAAGCTTTATATATTTTAAGACTTTAATTTATCAACGTTTTAAAACTTAGGTCTGTTTGTTGACATGTTAGAATCAAGGTTATCAGACGTTTCTGGAAACTCAGGCATTAAGGCATGTAGAGGTTCTGGTCCTTGAACGTGTGTCGATTCTGGTCAACTATTGACGTGTCGAATTTCTGGCCCTGCAACGTGCGAGAGTTAGGTTATAAAACGTTTTAAACTCCGGTATTAAGGCGTGTTTAGAAATTCTGGTCACTTTGGACATTTTAAACTTTGGTCTTCATATGTTCTAGAATTTACCAAATTCTGATTTTCAGACGTATTTAAAGTTCGGTCCCTGGGTTCTGGAAAGTTTGTATTAACTATGGAGTTTCATTTCTGGATTTATGTTACTTTGGGATATAAGTCTGGGTCTTTAGGTTTTTCTGGATTTGAATTTGAGTTTTCTGGGTTTGAGTTTGAATTTTCTGGATTCTGGATTTGATTTGGGTTGGGAATTTGATTTGAACTTGGGTTTCAGATTTAATCTGAATTTGGGTTTTGGATTTGAGTTTGGATTTTGGATTTCGATTTTGGATTTGATTTGAGTTTGGATTTTGGATTTCGGTTTTGGATTTGATTTGAGTTTTGGTTTTTTTTTTTTTTTTGATTTCGGTTTTGGATTTCAGTTTGGCTGCGGGTTTTATCTCCGGATTCCCTGAAAATTTTGCACAAAATTTGTTCTTGACGATAATTACCGCTTAATTGTACCTGCTGTCCAAGTCATCATGAGGTACCTGCTGTCAAAGGGATTCATACCCTTACACTTTTATTATTTTTTTTGTTGTGGGCTGACTTTGAGTTATTTTGCACATTTGATATTTAAGGACTTTTGTTTATTTTAATTTTAACTTCCCTTTTTGTTGAGAATTTGGTCTTGAGGGGTCATATAAAAATGTTCTTCATAATTTTCTAGACATTTTGATATTTTATGGAAATTTTTTGGATTTTCTGACTATTTTTAATGTATTTTTGAAGTTTCAGCGATTTAGGAAAATTTTAATTGGTCTGATTGAAGGCTGTTGCGTGTTTGTTCGTCAGCGATCCACTACACCACAGGATGCCACAGGAGATCTGGTTCACGTCCTCGCCTGTGCACCAAGTGCATTTCGTTCTCTTTCGATGTAAGACTCGTCTCCCTCCTCTGCGTGTTGGGTTAGCGGGTTCTCACACGCTTCACGTTGATCAGTTAAGGTGCCAGTAGCGATTCCGGCGGCTGCGACAGCTTTGCGTAGGTTTTAGAGCGTCGTGGACGTCATCTAAGTCCCTCTCTGCTGTCTATTTGAGTCGCGTCGTCTGGTTTGAAGTGTTTTGCTTCCGCTTCAGGTTGTGGCTGACGACGGTTTGGGGCAGCAATCCACGACCGTCGGAGGCGACTTCCTTTCCCGAAATGACTTTTAAAGCACCGTGGGAGCACCATGAGTTCGTGTATGAATTCAATTGAGGTTGCGTTCTTCAATTTGGAGGGTTTGACTTCGATTTTGTTCTTGGTCTGACAAGCGACTGAGACCATGGTGCTGATGGCTTTCGGCAATGATTTGTCGACAGTGGACAACCACCTGATCATGGTGAGGGCATGTGGATGCCTCCGAGTTTGCCAATTTGTTGGTTGAGATCTTCTCCATTTCTGTTCTGGTTGAGTACCAAGGTCATACCATGGCTGTCCTTTGCCTTTGGTTATTGTTTCATTCCTTTTTTTTATTTATTGTTTTTAGTGTGTCGTAGGCATGAATGTGTACACAAGTCAGAACTCACTTAATGGAGCTGGCCCTTGTGCACGCATCATACCCTCTGTTGGAGTTTATCTTTCACATATTTTGTTTTCATTTGTTCCATAGTACTTGATATTCCACGTTATGATCATAACTCAGTGTGTAGCTTGTATTGTAGACAAGGCAGAGGATCAACTAATGAACTCAAATACCTCATGTGTACTCAACACTCTTTGATTCTGATGTGTACGTGACTAACTCTTGTATGACATACTTTTATTTTTTTATAACTCAAGGATGTTAATATGCTTGTTTACATGGACTCAACAGAGACCAATGCTAACTTATCTTCCTATACTAAGTAAATGTGCATTCTTTTTATAAATCATGACGTGATTAAGTCAAAGTGTTGTAAACTCTTTTTTTTTTTATGAGAATGCAGATTTTTCTTTTCTATTTATCTCTTTTTTTTTTGTATATATTGTTATCTTTTCTTTTATTTGACTATTCTAAATGCACATGCATAATCTAACACATGAAAATGACTTTTATGCAAAAATAAAGGTGACGAAGGGTAAAATAGGAAAAGCAAGAATAAATATGTCATCGTTCAAAGAAATATTTTGTTTTATTTTTACTGAGGGACAAACTGGACTGAAATGCAAACAAACACAAACATGATTTTAAAGATTTTCATATTTTTCATTTAAGCTTTAACTAGAAACTAAGGTTTGACTCAAGAAAATTAGTACACCTACTTGGATTTCAAATCTGTTTTTATTTCTAAGATGGCCAAATGGAGCACTTATTCATGTTTACATAACATTTTTTTTTATATATGAAAAGCCTTCAGCCTATGACACTTTATTGTAAAACCTGGATATGAACATGGACCTTTTTATTTTAAAACTTGTTTCACTCATAACTTAAATAGGATGCAGATATAATTAAAATGCAACTGAACTACTTGTGCACAGACTCGTATATGCAGAACTAGAAATTCTTTTTCATGATGAATTTGATACAAACCTATTGTATGTTCCCTTTTGATTAACCATGAACATGAATGCATTTGTTATTTTTTGACCAACCATATCCTCACTCGAACACATGCTCGTAGGCATGAAATCCAAGCGTTTCAAAGCTGGTACAGTACGGTAAATGATACGTGAATAATGAAACAACATTTTTAACTTATTGAACCAGTCATGTATACATTCAGACACCGGCTCACAGGCATGAAATCTGAATATTTCCATGACTAATCCATTTATTAAATGTTATGCAAATGATGGATGTTCATCTATGTTAACTTATTAAACCCACCATATACGCATCCAGACACTTGCTCACAGGCAAGAACTCCAAATGCTTCTACGATCGATTTACTTATTAAATGTCATGCATATGATGGATGTTTGTTTCTTTGAATTTATTAAACCAGCCATGTACACACTCGGACACCGGCTCACAGGCATGAAATCCGAGTGTTTCCATGACTGATTCGTTTATTAAGTGTTGTGCGAGAGATGAACTAATACTTTTAACTTGTGAAACCAGCCATGTACATATTCAGATACCGGCTCACAGGCATGAAATCCGAATATTTCCATGACTGACTTGTTTATTAGATGCTGTGTATGAGATGGTTTGCTTATGGTCATGATGCATCAAAAATAAAAGAAGAAGAAGAAGAAACAAAAAAAGATAGAAAAGATAAAAAAAGGGAAATCTAACACTGAGCTGCCCCCTTATTAAAGCTCAGCTGATTAAAGAAAGCAAAACAACAAAAGAAACTTTGGCCTATCACAGTTAAAGAAAGACTAGTTATAAACTACATTCATAGATTTGCAAGATAAAGTATGCCTCATCAAAACAATTTATTGAAACTGAAATAGAAGAATACATCATTTTTTCTTTACCTTCTTTTGTTTGAAAGTTCTAATGTTAAACTACAAAAATGTTGGCTAGAAAAATAAAACTGGCCGGGGGGGGGGGCTTCTGGCGCCTCTTCTCTTTCTTTTATAGGCAATTGGCTAGGGTTTGGGGCTGGTTGCTCTTGCCACATGGCAGCATCTCCAGTTGTGAGATTTTGATGAAAGGCTGTGATACCTCAAGGAACTTGCCGCCTCATTTGTGTAGATTTTTTTTGCTTACTCTTGGCTTCTTACTGCATAACTACACCATCCAGTAGTTGTTCAACACCTGGCACTTGAGTGTGGGTCCCATTAGACTGTCAGCAGTGCAATTGAGGATGTCAAGTGGGGTCTACATCTTTTCTGCGACTGGGAAGATGAACTCATTTCTTTATCTTTCCTTATGCATAGAAGCTGAGGATAGGTATCATCTTTGGCATCATCTATTCCCATGGACAGGTGGCATACATCTGACCCACTGTGGGTTATGGATGGAGGAGATATGTCTTCTCTGGGTATCTAGCTAGGTAGGTATCACAGGTGTGTAATAGTGTCTTCAATCCTCTCCATTGGTTCATAATTTGCATTCTTGTGACAGTTTCTGTATAGCTTTGCATATAGTGGCATGAGCATGAGACTGCACATATGGGGTCCCACTGTCAAGGGTGACATGGCCACTGGGTGGAACTAGATTTATGTGAGGGCGGCTATGTCATTTATATATTGCCATCCATGTAGTTTGTCTTGATTCAGAGATAAAAGAGATTAACACAATGTTTTCTTTGTTTAATTTCCATTTTTACCCCTCTGAGTTTATGCAGCTTGTTTGGTGATGTATCTTTTCTGGCGCCAAAGAATAGAAGAGAGTATTGTGGCCTTTTCCGTGCCATTCAGAGAGACATTAGTTCTCTGAGCAGCATTTGGAGGAAATTGGATTGGCTACAGTGCTCCCTCTTATTTGGCTTCGAAATTTTCTGAGAATGCTATTCAAGATTCAACCGTTGGATAGGGGATAAGGGATTGAATAGCTTAACTAGTTTTAGTGCATCCCCTATTGCATCCCATCCACACTTACTTTATTTCTGAAGGTGGTACACAGTAGTACAACGCATGGTTGTCGTCATCACTTCCTTTTTGACCCATCATACTGATCCAACGGTTAATAGCCTCTCTTTATCCCAGTATCTGTCCAGCCTAGTAGCTCTCTCAGGTGTAGGCTGAGCTTTGCGAGTGTCAGTGGCGACAAAAAGAGGAAATTTGCCTCCATTTCAGTGATGACAGCATGTTTTCTCTACTGGACACCTCCGGTCTTCACGCCACTTTTGAAATTTTGGCTTTACGCTCCTCCTTTTCACCCTATGAGGTGCATTTACAATCGTTCGACAGTAGAGAGCATCAGTCGAAGATAGTGTGTATTTCCTCCTTTCTCATTTCAAGTTTGTTGTCTCCGTCGAGCTCGTCACCATGGTCAGTGATGATACTCCCTTCTCCGACAAAATTGACGCTTAATAGGCCATCGCAATTCCTCTGAATACCTAGCAAAGGCTTCTGAGGTGATGTATTTTCTCAATTCCCCATCAATTTTAAGTAATTCCAACTCCTATTCTCCGCTGCTCATTTGGAATTTCTATCAAATTGACCCTCCCTCGACTCTTTCTTTCATCGAGTCAGGTGTCGCTGTATTCAGGGAAGCGCCGCCTACGCAGTGGTGGGGTCGGTTTGGGACGAGGTGGTCGGAGTCGACGGCGAAGCGCTTCTCTCCGTCGAGCGCGCGAAGCTTTCCTCTTCAAGTAATTTCTTTTCTTTTATTATTTTTTCTTTTTTTGCTGCTAACGGTAACCATGGGCCCACAATTGCTGGCCAATCAGGAGTGGACACGTGTCCAGTCCCACTCACGATCGGGTCGACGCGCTGAGTGTGAGTCTGGATCCGACATTCGGCGTGTCTGGACTCGGATTCGAACGGGCCAAATTTAACTTGGGCTCAAATTAATTTCGTATGGGCCCAATTTTAATGAGATTGAATGGGCTGGTTTGAATAATAGATGTAGGCTTTGATTTTACCCTCATTTTAATTATCCAATATTCAAACCCAATTCGATAATGAGCCCATACTAAATACATATGCTTGTTTGGTTGCTCTTGGCGTTAAGTTGTCTGTATTTGCCATCGTACTGGGTTCTGTTCATATACTGGAATTTTTTATGTTGCTTAATTTCAAGCAATTTGGTTGGTATTGTTGTAGTATAGGGATTTGATGTGGAATTTGGTATGAACTCCTTAAAAAAATGCATGGTGTATAGCCATCATTTAATTTTTGTCATAATTGATTAATTAATTAATCCATTAATTATGTGGGTATTGACATATTTCACATAATCTCGATTAATTAATTAATGAATTGTTTAGTGGGGCCTTTGGTGTGAGATTTGGTATGAAACTTTTAGAAAATGTATAATGTTTGACCATCATACAATTTCCATCTCTTTTTCCTATATAATTAATTAACTAATTAATTATGTGAGCATTTGGCATATTTCACATAATTTTAATCAATTAATTAACTATTTTATATATTTGTGGGTTTTATCGTCTTGTCTGTGAGTTTCCTGCTGTTTGAAGAATAGGTCGTGTTTATGAGTTTTATTTCTCGATGTAACACTTCCTTCATTTGCAGGTTTACTTGAAGATTCCGTCATTCTCTCAAGCAGCAAAATTTGGAGGCAAACAAATGCCCCCCACCAGAGTGGAGCGTGAGGTATGATTCCGAACGGTCTACTCTGGTGCCCCCAGCCTCCTGATTATTATTTTCAGAGTTGAGTTTGGCATTTGCTTATTTTTGTTGTCGTGTCTTTGTAGGTGACTATGGGTCCTGTAGAGGAGATTTACAGCACTGTCCCACGCTTTGGCTTCACTAGGACTGGCTTTTACGGTCCTTCTGACGAGGCTATTACCGACTATATAGGCAGTTACTTGGATCCTGAAGGGATCCACAAGCATCTTTATGGCAAGTGGAGAAAGAGGATCCTTCAGGGTAGGGACAATTTCCATGGTTTACTGGCTCGACATGATCGCTTGTCTTTGCCACCTCGCTATCATTATCCTCGCTTGGTAGCTGACCCGCTTACTCGTATAGAGAAGCGCAGAGCCTGGACATACGACTCTCATTGTCCCGTGACGCGTGACAGGTACGTAGCTCCTACCCAGAGTTTTGAGGGTCTTTTTCTGGGTCCTACTGGGCGTAGTACTTTTTCTTCGGACTTTCATCTACTGAGTGTTGAGATGATGGAGGGCCGCGTTGCCCCTTGGTTGCCTGGGCACTTGAGGGTCCAGGGAGGTCTGGAGTGGAGTCCTGGTCAGACCGAGTGGACTCGCTGCATTATGTGCTGTATGGGTGATGACTTGGAGAAGGTGAAAATATTTGGAGGCGTGACTCTTGCATTGTTTGAGTACTCATGGAGCCCCAACCTTCTTCGAGCTATGGCCTCGAACTGGAACTATGTGCATAACACTTTTGTGTTAGAGGATCGTGATGCCACTGTCAATCTTCAGCAGATGGCTCATTTAATGGGGGTCCCGGTTGAGGGTCTGTATTATGAGGAGAGGGTACCTCCTGAGATAGAGCTTTATGGCCCTGATCGTCATGGTTCCACTTTACATCCGGATTCTCTCAGAGCTGTTTTCCGGATTTATTACGAGATTGCTACGTCTCGTGCCCGCCGTGGCCTGAGCAGGGATGTTCCTTTGAAAGACTTGGTCCGGTACTTCACTGACCGGGTTTCGGAGCGTAGGGCAACAGGTTTTGCTGACCCTTTAGAGTCAGTTGTGCAGGGTCTCGATAAGACTTTTGTGCCTTCTCGTCAGGTAAAGATTTCTGATATCTCCTCCCTTTCATTGGATAACGAGACAGTGTTGACAGCCTATCTGGCTTGGTGGCTGTGTTATTTTTTGGTTATCTTTGAGCCTGTTGGGTATATTCGCCCTGGGGTATTTGTAGTGGCAAATGCCTTGGCTCGCGGTGAGCGCTTTGCACTGGCCATACCCGCTCTGGTGAACCTTTATAGGTCTATGCGGGAGTTGACTTCATCGAGGGATCCTTCGTATGCCGATGTAGCCATACCTGTCCATATTTTACATGGATGGTTCTTCATCTACTGGGAGAAGTGTTATGCACCCGTGTCTTCGGCTGGTATGCGGATGCAGCTGCCAGCTTTGATTCATATAGCAGGGTGCAGGGTTCATGACCCCGACCAGATTTCTGCTCATCTGTTCTTCTCTCAGAGTTCTCTTCACATCCCTGAGTATCGCCCCGAGGCCTTTGTGAAGGGGTGGCCAAAAGAAACAGGGAAGGAGTACGTCGTGAGAGACACAGCTCCTGATTCTCCGGGTACTTGTCCTAGACTGGGTACTTTTCGTTTTAGGAAGGACCGGGATTTCGCTATTAGCATTAGACCCGCATGTTTTTCTATGAGGATAGGGAATCGTGTGATTCACGAGATTTACAGTCCGCAGCGGTGTGCTTGGCAGTTTGGCTATGACCAAGACATCCCTTCTGTTTTCACACTTCCTGGAGCTTCTGAGGCGACTCTCGAGTCATGTGCTGTTCGAGGGGCCTTTTCTTTGCGACTAGGGACGGGTACTTGTGATGTGGTCCCTGCTGTCTCGCGGAAGGGAAAATTGACAGGGAGATATGATAAATGGTTTAGGGATTGGGCAAGGATACCACAGGGTATGCCTGCTCAGACTTTGAAGGAGAAAGTGTATCCTTTCAGGGCGACTAGGAGGAAGGTGCCAGGTGGTCCGAGACCTTTGAGGAACTCTTTCGGAGCAGATGGTTCCGTTGTCTCTACCTATGGGCCTGCGAGGTATCGAGAACCTCCTTTGTTGCCCGCTGGTTTATCTCCAGGTACTGATTCTTCTTCTGCTTCCGTTTTATTCCGTCACAGATGTGTGTCACATGTTGTCTACTAATTTGTTTTGTTGCAGGCCTAGGGAAATACAACTTTGGTCATTTCCACCTCATGCTTGCAGAAGATCCTCCGGCCGAAGGCGAGTCATCGCAGACACCTTCCTATGGGCCAGAGAGTTATAGATTTTGGGCCACATATACAGGTATGTGATATCCCTTTGACTTTTATATTTCCTCTTGTATGTGCTCAGGCTTATAAAATCATTATGTCAGGCGTTCCCGAGCCTGAGCTTGAGTCAGAGTCTAAGCTCGAGCCTATATCTGATCCTTTGACTCTTGAGGACGATCCGGATTTATCTTCGTGTCCTTCGCCGGAGTATCCCGAGGAACTTGCAGAGGAGGAGGCTCGCACAGAGCTGAGGAAGAGATGCCGCGAGGATTCTCCATCTTTAGAGGAGGTATCCCGCTATGAGCTGCGGCCAAGGCTGGGAGAGGGATCATCTGGCGTCAGATTCTCCATGGAGCCTCCTTTGCTCACACCTTTTACAGGTATGTCCTTTTCTTTACATTTCTTTTTTTTGCTTCGTGGTATTGTCTCATGTTTTGTGTCTAGGTACTTCATGTTCTGGATTGTGGGGTAGTGCTCTTATTGCCGAGTCTAGTGCCAGTGAGACAGAGGTGACGACTTCGCAAGAGACTATAGGGGTAGTTACGGCATCAATTATTGAGCCTGATGCAGAGGCTAGTGAGATTGTGCCCGCTGAGGCTGAGACTGGGGGAGTTGAGGTGGAGATGGTAGGGATAGAGACACTGGAGGTGCCATTTGAGGAGATGCTATACCCCCGTTCAACTATTCCTGCTCCATTTATAGAGGATGAGGACCCGGTTTCGGATGATTCCCTGGCTATTGTTCCTGTGACGGTATTGGGATACGAGCCGGCCCCTTTACCTCAGATTCCTCCTATACTTCGAGGGTTAGGTACTGTACTTCCCTTATCAACTGTATTTTACTTGTTTTGCTTTTCCTGGCATTCATTGTGAGTCAACTACTTTGCAGGGCGACTTCCTCCTTGGCTAGGGGCCTTCGATGTTGATCTATGGGCCTCAGGTTTACGGCAGCTATGCCGCCAGTACCAATTCTCGGCTTTGAGCTTTGCTAGCATAGGCGAGCTCTCAGGCGCTATCCCTGACGTGGAGCTGGAGATTCAAGAGAACGTGGGACCAGAGACTCGGGAGGACGTGGAGCCGGAGACTCAGGAGGATGCTGCTCTTGTTGTTCAGCCTTCCTCAGGTACCCTTAGTTTTATGGCTCTTGTGAACATAATCAAACAAGGTGAATTTCTTGTTTGTTGACCTTTCCTTTTTTTTTGCAGGGAAGGATATGATTAACGCTTTGTTTGATGATTGTGATCTCCAGACTCTTCACGACATCATCATGACAGATGTGGATATGGGGACAGTGCCTTTGTCAGAGGTGTTACTGGATTACCCTGAGTGGGCGGCTGTCTTATTGGGTGTGGACCCCATTGGCTTTATCCCGCCTTCAGATGTTGGGACCAGCCATGTTCCTACATCAGGGGTCATGTTGACGGATTTGTCTGGTCCTGAGGGTGTGGGATTTGTGCCACCCGGTGGGACTGATGATGATGAGTTGATGTCAGAGGACGATGACATGGAGGGTGCAGCTGTTGATGTCGTGCTAGCCCTCCCTTGTCCTGGGGTCCCCTTTGTGGATAGTCCGGTCGGCAGCGGAGATACAGAGCCGATTTCAGGGGACACTGAGCCACTTTCTGGAGGTAGTGGTGGGACTGAGCCTTATCTTCAGGATGAGCCTGAGGTCGAGTCGCCAGCTTTTTGATATCTTTGAGACAGGATAGAGATTTACGGAGTTGTTGCACTCCTTGTATCTTCCTTTATCGCATTTTCAGCCTTTAGTTAGCCATGACATTATGCTTGTCTTGTTTTGTATGACTGTATGAGACCGGATATCTGTAGTGCTTTGCTTATGCTTTTGTGATATCTCTCTGGATTATATCTTTCTATGTTTCTTAATCTTGTATATCTTTTGTGATATTTTCCCCCTAATCACAGAGCGATTAGTGCATGAGAATCAAACGCCTTTAGGTCAGAATCCTGGCGTCACTATCTCTCATTCTTTATTTAAACGTCGCGGCGACGCCGCCCTTTCTGCTTTGCTTTTTAGGGTTTAGCTTTTGCAGTTTCCTTTCACCATGTCTGTCTCGAACCCAAAACGTCCCCGAGACACCTCTAGTTCTTCGGTGGCGAGCCCAGGCCCGACTGTTCCCAACTGGTCTTTAGTCCCTGACAACCGCTATCTTTTTCGGGATGCCAAAGCCTTTGATTGTCACATGCATAATACCGGAGGCGATCGGCGCCCAGTGGCCGACTGTTTTTTCTTTGCTCCTGATGGCGCCATAGCGGGTCAGCCTAAGAGCCTGCTTGATGGCTGGTTAAATGCTTGGAACCTCAAGGGTTTGACTTTGCTCAATCGTCCTTTTTATCCTTCAATCGTGCGTTTGTTTTACGCCAATCTCAGGGTAACATTTGATCACTTCGGGGTCCCCTCTGCTTCCTCTTATCTATTCGGCAGAGAATTCCACATAGGGAGAGAGGATTTGGCCGCCCTCATCCAGGCCACCGAGAGTCTAGGTGGTATGGCTGTGTATGCCTATGAGTATTGGCCTCAGGGTTTTGGAACCTTTGGCGCTTGTCGTCGCTGGTTCAAAGCTCGTCCTTATGAAAGGGGTGCCGAGGTTGTTTCCACCGAGCATTTGCCCGCCCTTCACAGGTGTGTTTGAATTTTCATTCATCTTTTTTACTTGAGCATTGCTAACTATGCTGAATTTGTCTGCAGGGCTCTTTTCTTGGTTGTGACTCAAATTCTCTTTCCGCAAGGAAGTTTGACTAATCTCTCTCGGCCAGGGGGTTTGTTTTATCTTCGTCCGCTTATCCGTAAACATGACAGACCCGATCTGGCCAGCCTGATCCTTCAGCACATGCATCAGGCCGTGAGGTTCACATATGGGTGTCTGCCTTATGGTCATCTGATAGCGGCTTTAGTACATCGAACCCAGCTCCCAATGCCTGATATGTTGTGGGGAAGACCTGTATCCGAGAGGGACGTGGTGTACTGCCGCAATCTCCTGGATGTCTTGCCTTCTTTTGGGTGGGTTGGTGATCAGGACGGTCATTTGGTACCTGACCCCAATCATTTGATCAATGGCTATATCTTGCAGGAAAATGCTGCTGTGAACCAGTATAGTCCAATGAGAGAAGCTTCTCCTCCTTCAGATGACGGGTCTGCCATTGGAGATCCTCCACAGGCTCAGGTTCCATTGGACCAGCAGCTTGGGGAGTTGCACGCTCGTTTGAAGGCTATAGAGGTGACGCTCCAGTCATTGTCCGATGCTGTTAACAAGTTGGCAGGGAATGTGGCCCTGCCCCCTGCATAGGCATTTCCTTTTCGCATTTTCTCTTTTTGGATAACACTGTTTGTTGTCTTGGTTGTTTGGTTGACCGTTTGTTCTTGTCACTGGATCTTTCGTTTATTGATTGTAGCTTGTTTGTTTGGATAATGATATATCTGCTTTAAGGTGAATTGCAGGAATATAGCTTGGATATATTTCAGGCATATAGGGTATTTCTAGGTTATAACTGGAGTACAGTTCATAAGGTTATTGTTTGGATGTGTGTATATATCATAAGGGTACACACATGTATACCTATTTGAGATATGGTCTTAGACACAGCCGGTGGGATTTGTCATTTGCACGCATTATAGGAATGTGCGTGCTCATATAGCTATTTGAGGTATAGCTTTAGGCATGAACCGTGAGATTGTTACTTGTATATACACATATGCTCTGAGAATGTGCATACATGTATAGGTGTTTGGGGGTAGGACATAGCCCATGGGATTTGTTGTTTGAATATATGTATACGTCATAAGGATATGCACATACATATGGCTATTTGGGATATGGTTTTAGGCATAGCCCGGAGGTTTATTGTCAGGATACTCACATATACTATGAGGATATGTGGATATGTATAGCTATTTGAGGTATAGCTTTAAGCATGAACCGTAGTATTGTTGTTTGAATATATGCATATATCATGAAATATACATGTAGGTATAGTTGTTTGAGGTAAGTCTTAGGCATAGCCGGTGGGACTGTTATCTGGATGCATGCGTATGTTATGAGGATATACTCACACGCATAGCTATTTGAGGTATAGCTTCAAACATGAACCGTGGTGTATTGTTATAGGGATATGTGGCTGTTTGAGGTACAGCTTAGGCATGAACCGTGGTATTGCTGTTTGGATATATGCATATATTATGAAATATGCATGTAGGTATAGTTGTTTGAGGTACAACTTTGATCATGAACCGTGGGGTTGTTGTTATAGGGATATGTGGCTGTTTGAGGTACAGCTTAGGCATGAACCGTGGTGTTGTTGTTTGGATATATGCATATATTATGAAATATGCATGTAGGTATAGTTGTTTGAGGTACAACTTTGATCATGAACCGTGGGATTGTTGTTATAGGGATATGTGGCTGTTTGAGGTACAGCTTAGGCATGAACCGTGGTGTTGTTGTTTGGATATATGCATATATTATGAAATATGCATGTAGGTATAGTTGTTTGAGGTACAACTTTGATCATGAACCGTGGGATTTTGTTGTTATTTGGATATATTGTTAGGTGTAAGGGTCGATTTATGAGGTCATGAGACAAATCGCCCTTAAGATCCCCACCTTACTAGGGAACGCGGTGGGTTGGTGAGGCTCACGTCCTCAGATATGCTTCATGGGGCGTGTCCTCGGTACTTTCAGCTACCACAAAGGTTTGAGCCTCCTTAAGCACCTTTTCGCTCTCGGGAACCACACAGGTTCCTTCATAAAGCGGATTAAGAAATTGTATCGGGTAAACGTTTATAACCAATTGTCTCGCACCTTTTTGGACCCTGATCCTCGGAAGGGGGAAATGACCGGATGCTCCCAAGGGGGAAAAAGATATTGCGGACGAGATACCCCTCGATCATTTCAAAACTCAGACATCGGCACTCACCTGAAAAGGGATGTGGGTACTGACGTGGTTTCGAATCTCTCGAGAGTTTGATTGTTTACTGCAGGTCCTTTTTTTCCAGTAGGCGCAAGCCCCTACTGTTAATTACCTCTGAACCAAGTCGAGAGCACCTCTAGATCGGGATAATCAATGGATTAGGCATAACAACTAGCATTATAACACTTTACCAAAAGATACTAACATTGAAGAACGCAAACAAATAGTGACACAAAATAGAGCGGATGATGCAACCATGAGAGGATCAATAGGATGCAAAACATGATGCAAAGGAATTTAATTCATATTTAAAATTCCAAAATTTCTGGGATTTTAATCCCGGGTGGTTAACAATTAACCCTATTTAATAATTTTTTGTTTTGTTCCTTTTAAACTATACGCATTGTAAGCTCAAAGAGGACAGACATAGACATGTAAAGTTTCGGTATTCAGATCGTATTAAAGCTTTAACTATTTTAAAACTTCAATTTATCAACGTTTTAAAACTTAGGTCTGTTTGTTGACATGTTAGAATCAAGGTTATCAGACGTTTCTGGAAACTCAAGCATCAAGGCATGTAGAGGTTCCGGTCCTTAAACGTGTGTCGATTCTGGTCAACTATTGACATGTCGAATTTATGGCCTTGTGACGTGCAAGAGTTTGGTTATGAAACGTTTTTAAACTCTGGTATTAAAGCGTATTTAGAAATTCTGGTCACTTTGGACGTTTTAAACTTTGGTCTTCTTATGTTCTAGAATTTACCAAATTCTGATTTTCAGACGTATTTAAAGTTTGGTCCCTGGATTCAGAAAGTTTGTATATAATTATAGAATTTTTGTTTCTGGATTTATGTTGTTTATGATTTAGGTCTGGGTCTTGAGTTTGGATTTTCTGGATCTGGACTTGATTTGGATTTCTCTTTGGGCTTGGATTTAATTTGGATTTGGACCTTCTGGGTTTCGAGTTTAATTTGGGTTTGGATTTCTTTGGAATATAATTTGGGTTTAGGTTTCTGGATTTTTGGATTTGATTTGAGCCTGGATTTTTCTGGATTTGAGTTTGAATTTTCTGGAGTTGGATTTGATTTGAGTTTGGGCTTTCCAGGTTTTTAATTTAATTTGAGTTTGGATTTCTGGATTTTACATTTAATTTGAGTTTGGGTTCCGGACTTTTGGGTTCGATTTGGGCTGGGATGTTGTTAATTTGACTATGGGCTTTATTTCCGGATTTCCAGGAATTTTGCACAAAATTTGTCCTTAACGGCAATTACCGTTTAATTGTACCTGCTGTCCAAGTCATCTTGAGATACCTGCTGTCAAAGGGGTTCATACCCTTGCACTTTTATGCACCTTTTTATTGAATTTTGATATAATTCAATTTTTTGGGTAATTTTTGCATTATTAATTTTAATCATTTTTTATGACTTTAATTTTAATTCTCCTTTGGTTAGGAATTTAGACTTGGAATGTTATATGAAAATGTTCCTCATAATTTTCTGGACATTTTGGTATTTTATGGGAATTTTCTGGATTTTCTAACTATTTTTAATGTACTTTTGAAGTTTTAACAGTTTTGAAAAATTTTGGTTGGTATTGATTTTGGTGTTCCATGTTCGCTTGTCAGGAATCGGCCACACCATTTGGTGTCACGGATGATCCGAGAACTGCTGAAGGCGCGTTTGAACGTTCGGCTTATGTATGCGCCCCTACGCCAGGTTCATTTCGAGTCTTCAATCCTTCCCCCTCTTTCAATTCAACCTGCTGACTGGACGGCTCCAGTTTCATGTCAACGGCAGATTCCGGTGGCCGTTGCGACTGCAATTAGGTTGTGAAGCATTGTGGGAGGGTGCTGAGTCCGCCGGCGCTATTCATTTGAGTCGCGTTTCTCGATTTGAGGGGTTTTAGCCATGTCTCAGACAGAACTCTGACATGATATCGCAGTTACAATAACTCAAAGCTACCTATAGTGATTTCTCTGCTAGAAATGTTTCTTCGTGCATCATGAGACTTATGTAGGGTCATCTATGGCGGCAATTTTGAAATCATGTACATTGTTTTGCAATATTTTGGCCATCGCTTTAGTTCCCTTTTGACTCAGCCTTGGTCTGACAAGATTTATTTTATCGAATTGACTTTAATTAACTTATTTCTTTATTGACTAATATGTTCCTTTATGTGAAGAAAACCTAAACTTATTGATGTGGTTCTCATGCTACTGTTTCATTCGTGTTAATTTAACTCATACAGTATTAATTGTTAATTCCAAGCAACTCATTTCTGGCGTTAAATATACTCAAATCTCATGAACAATACAACCATTTATTGAATCAAGCGCTATCTTCTTACACATTAGATCGCCAATTTATCGGTTTTCTTTTTGACCTACTGGGAAATATGTAAAACTTTATTAGTTTATTATTCTTGTGCTTGACTTTTTTTTTGTTCGTGGGTTTTGACCCAAGTATAAGTGTATAAACCGCACAGGGACCATGAAATTTTATTCAAGAGCAGAAGGAAAGAAGCTTAGACTTGCTAATAATTACTATTTCTGTATAAGGGACACCAACTTATTCTACTCAGAAACCAAAGGATTAGATGGACATCTTCTATTAATGTGATAAAAAAACTTGAACTAAAAGTTCGAATTGAATAAATAAAATAGAATCATAGGATGCAATACTTTCCCCTTTCTATTATACGTTTAGTGATTGACAGGACTGTGTAACAACGAGTGAGAAAGACATGACAACATGTTCTGAAAAGAAAATACCAGAAAACAATATTTTTGTCGAAATAACAACATTTTTTGCTAACTACTTTCTGTCATTGGGGTTTATTATCACTTATAGAGTTTTTTTTTTTTTAAAAGAAGACAAGGAAAACGTGACTGAACCCATCATGAAACTTATGCTATACATGTCATGGACCAACATCAATACTTTGCAAGTCCTGGCATTATTATTATTATCATGTATATATATATATTTATTTTTTTTTTTTGTGATTTTTATCTTGTGAGCCTGACTAACCAGATGACCCCCCTTTTTTTACTTATGTAATTCAATTTCTCCCTTTTTTTATTTACTGGAATTAATCATGTATACAGCAGTAACCCTCATTCTGTGTATTTATTTATTATGTATATATATTATTTTTTTATATTCTTCACCTTTGCATCAATGACCAGCACAATCTCTTGAAGGTGGATCTTATTTCACACACTTCACAAGGGGGTGGTCTCTGATGCATAAGCCCAGAACATAAAAATCATTTTATAACTTATATGCATATATGTATACCCTTCCTTTTTTTTTTTACCAGAAGAAACTCCAAACCCAGAAACATGCATGAAAGAATTATATACATGTGTATTTTATTTATGTTAGCAGCTGCCATGGCATTCATAAAGCATGGATCTTATTTCACATGCCCTATGAAGCCACAGCCAGCTGACTCATGCAAATGATCAAGGAAAAAGATTATAGAGACCTAATTGAAGATAGAAATCTGTATAATTATGTGTGCTCATACTTTTCACTTCTCTCATGGATCTTTGACTGAAACTCACAGCAGTGGATCTAATTTCACACATGCTATGAGTACTGTCACAATTTTCCAGGAAAGAAACAAAAGACAACAGGAAAAAAAAGTTCAACATAAAAGGGAAGGAGAAATAAAAGGAGAATGTATATTTTCTTTATAATTTTCATGACCAGATTATCACCTATACTCCATTATTGAACAAATGACAAGCAACAAAAGTATATCTCTAAACAGAATGAGATTGTTCATAAAAAAATTTCATTTTATAAACTGAGGCCAATACAATACCTTAAAACAAAGTTTTACAAAAATGGCAGCAATTCGACTTAAAACAAAAGATTGGCCTCCTCTTCTCATCTTCTGGAGGGGTATTTATAAGGGAATTCCTAGGGTTTAACTTCAACTTCTGGCGCTATGTGGCAGCATCCTCTCCTTTCTGATATTGATCAAGGGTTCAGATGTTCATGTAGGGAACCGCCTTACTTACCCAATCATATTTGAGTATGGCATGTGGGGTTCTTAAGGCATGGTATATGACACGTGGGGATGCAATTTAATCTCAATCCTCTAAGTGTGCTTGGAGAAGAGGGCATCTTGGCGCCAGCTGACAGATGGCAATCATCAAGGCTGTCACAGGCAGTGGATGGTGGTGATTATAGGTTATCTGCATTTTTTCTACACCTTAGCTGGCTGTGGCACCAGTGCATGCATTTGGAAACTGTCCAGTGAGCGTTTTAACCTTCTCCAGTTATGTCACCTCCTTAGATTTGCTATGATGCCATTTGATATACTTTCCTCATGCAGCTGTATAGGTATGAGACTGCATGTGGGGTCCTCCATCCAGGCATGCATTTCATTAAACCAACTGAGAATAGTCCAGGGGTAATCAAGTAATTTATAACCCATTTCTCATGTGAATTTTTTGGTTTGTGACTGTGGAGAGTATTAGGTGGTCTCTTCAGTAATTAGTTTCCCATTCTACCCTCTGTCATACTAGCATTTCCTGTCATCTCTTGTCATACAGTAAATCGATTCCCTAATCGCATGTTAATGAGACACAATCACATGTTTGATCATTAATGTTCACAGCATGCTTGATATTCAAGGACATCTTCCTTTGAAAGCAGGTCTGCACACGGTTTAGCTCCACATGTGATTTCCTGTTATCCGAGAAGGATGAACCTCCTATATGTTGTATAGGCCCTCATATGATTTGAGCCATCGGATGTATAAAATTCATTATACGGGCGATTTTGGTATACTTCTCTCTTTGTACCACATCCTGGAGGTGATCCCCTCGTTGCAGATGTTGGCAGGGGGTGGTACAAGGCATGAGTGTCACATTCTTCTTTTAATCCATCATGTACATCCAACGGTCATGAATCTGTGCTGTCCCCACGCCTCTGTTGAAGCTACACATCTTTTCTCAGGTGTAGGCTTAACTTTACAGACGCCAAACGACAAAGGAGAGAATTTCTCTTCCATTTCAACAACAGCAATGTAATCTCGCCACTGGATGCATCCAGTGTTTTGAATTGCTTCAAAAACTTTGGCTTTATGTGTTTCTTTTGCAATTCTGGGAAGTACATCCGTGTCAACTCTGTCATGGAGAGCATCAATTTAGGGGTAGTGTGCATACTCTTCTTCTCAACCTCTTAGAGAATCTTCGGCCAAACTTCAAGCTTCTGGCCATGGCGAGTGACAATTTTCGCCTTTCTTTGCCAAATTGGTTGGAATTAACGCTGGAATCCTCTGATTGAGGCACCAACGAGGCTTCCCAGGTCATTTAATTGAGCTTTTATCCATTCATTTGTCGTGGAAAATTTCCCCAATTTACAAACTAATTGCTCATGTATCCCATTTTGCCACATTGTAGGCCTTAGTTGGAGCCGTGTTCGGTGTCGGCGGAATCGTGGTGGAGCCCTCTCTCCAGCGGTCTTATTAGTTTGCACTGAGGTTGCGTATATCGCCGGCGGAGGTCAGTTCCTAGTCGCCTTGTCGAACGGCTTCTGCAAGTACTGTCCTTTCTCTCTCTCTTTCCTTTTTTTTCTTCTTTTTTTTTCCATTAACGGAAACACCATGGGGCCCACCGACGTGAGCCAATGAGAGGTCGACACATGTCGAGTCTTTTGTTGACTCGACCGAGTCATTTTGGCGCCTTCAGACTCGTTTCTTCGCGAGTTTGTTTTCGCCTTTGGGCCTAATCGACGAAGGGATTCGATCTGGGCTGAGTCTTCGAGTGAGTCAAAATGGGCTGAATTCAATCCGAGATGGCCCAGTTTAATTCAACCGTATGGGCTTATTTTTGATTAATTAAAATGAGCTTAGTTTTAATCTTATGTTTAATTAATCAATGCACCAAATTGATTTAGTAACCAGCCCAAGTCTCAGATGAACAAACTCTTTGTATTGTCTTGATGCAGAGTCTTGTATGTTTGTCAGGATACTGGACCTTGTCGACATGTCAGAATTATCTACATGTCAAAATCTTGCACCATTCAAGTTTAAGCAGTTCGTCACACGCCATTTTTTTTAGTTATCATGACACGGGTCTAATGTAGGATCCGATTCAAGTCCCTTTCTATCATTTTTCTTTAGGGCTCTTTATAATCGACCAATTAATTAACTATGTGGACTTTATCATGTTTCACATAATTAACTTAATCGATTAATCCATTACTCATTCCGTGACTTGTTTTGATATCCTGAAATGTAGATTACGACTATGGATTTTACTTCATCACACATCATTTTCGTTTCTTTGCAGGTTTTTTTTCTGTTGCCGTCTGATAGCTTGTCTCATGGCAAAATTTGGAGGCAAACAAATGCCCCCCACCAGAGTGGAGTGTGAGGTATGATTCCGAACAGTCTACTCTGGTGCCCCCAGCCTCCAGATTATCATTTTGAGGTTGAGCTCAGCGTTTACTCATTTTTTTTGTTGTTGTGCCTTTGTAGGTAGCCATGGGACCTGTAGAGGAGATTTACAGCACTACTCCTCGCTTTGGCTTTGTCAGGACCGGTCCTTACGGTCCTTCTGACGAGGCTATCACTGACTACATTGACAACTACTTAGATCCTGAGAAGGTTCATAAGCATCTTCATGGGAAGTGGAGGAATGTCATTCTTCGAGGGAGAGACAACTTTCATGGACTGTTGGCTCGCCACAACCGTTCTCCTGTGCATTCTGGGCATTCATATCCTTGCTTGAGGCCTGATCCTCCATCTCGCACTGAGGTACGTTCTCATAGCCAAACTTATGATGTGTTTGTGCCTGGCAATCAGCGACGTCTTGCGAGTGGGGCTTCTATTCGCACTTTTCAGGGTCTTTTCTTGGGTTCCGCCGGTAGGATAGGATCCCGTCAAGATTGTCATTTGTTGAGCACGGAGATGATAGAGGGACATGTGATCCCTTGGTCTCCTGGGGGTTTGAACATCCAGGGCGAGTTACGTTGGGTTCCTGGGCAGACTGAGTGGACCCGTCACATTTTATGTCGGGTGGGCCCGAGGTTGAATGATTTGGAGATATTTGGAGGAGTGACCATGGCTTTGTTCAGGTACACATGGGATCCTATCATTCTCCGAGCCATGGCTACCAATTGGAACTATGTGGACAATACATTTGTGTTGGAGGATCGACAGGCCACTTTGGATCTGCGCCAGATGGTATGTCTACTTGGAGTGCCGACTGCTGGCCAGTTTTATGAGGAGAGGGTGCCTCTAGAGCTGGAGCTTTACGGCACGGACCGGGATGGGAATTTCATGCATGGGAACTCCTTGCGCACGGTCTTCAAGATTTATTATGAGATTTCTATGGCTCGGTCCGCTCAGGGTTCAGACAAGGGAGTATCTTTCAAAGACTGGGTCGGCTATTTCATAGATAAGGTTCCTCGTGAGAAGGCTGTGGGTTTTGCTGATCCTTTAGAGCCAGTGATCCCGGGTTCGGACAAGCCTTATGCTCCTGGTCACCTTATCCCTTGGGAGGGGCTGAGTACGCGTGTCCTGGATGAGGAGACTATTTTGACCGCATATTTCGCCTGGTGGATATGTTATTTCGTGGTGATTATAGAGCCGGTGGGCTATATTCGGCCTGGAGTATTCATTGTGGCCAATGCTCTGGCTCGGAAACAGAAGGTGTCTCTAGCTACAGCGGCCTTGGTGAACACTTATCGCTCGTTGCGAGAGCTTACTTCTTCTCGAGACCCTTCTAGGGCGTACATTGCTATGCCCCTACACATTCTACATGGGTGGTTCAATGTGTATTGGGCGGGGTGTTATTCTGCATCTACTTCTAGAGGCTTGCGGGGTTCGAAATCGGCACCCAGTCTTATTGTTGGCTCTTCGGTTAATCCTCCCGATCAGCTCACAGCGCATAGGTATTTTACTCAGAGTAGTCGTTATATTTCTGAGTATAGGCCTGAGCCTTTCTCACAGGATTGGCCCACAGAGGGTGGAGGACTAGGTCATATTGAGGACTCTAGGGTGACCCGTGCAGGTAATGCTCCCAAGTTGCTTTCTCGGAGGAGTAGGCGTTCTCGAGACTATGCTATTAGCATTCGGGAGGGGTGTTTAGTCATTCGGATTGGTGACAGGATTATCTCTGAGGTGTATAACCCCCAGAAGTGTGCATGGCAGTTCGGGTACGACCAGGATGTTCCTTTGTCTACGCTTCCTGACCCTCCAGAGGAGGTTTCTCTGTGGTATTGTGCCGACCTAGCCGCATTCTCCTTACGTCTTGGTACCGGGAGTAGCTGTGATGTACCTGATTCTCAGAGAGAAGGATGTATGACTATCGGTCATGATCGGTGGTTTAGGAGTTGGGCTGTGATTGCGCATTCCTATTCTCATGAGCTTTTGCTGGAGCGGGTTTATCCGCCTTCTCGTATCGTTCCTCCTGGTTTAGATGCTTCTATTGGTGGCTTCAGACCTTTGAGAAGCACTCATGGAGTAGATAGGCGACTTCCTCTTACTTTTCGCCCCGCCGATTTCAGTGAGCTACCTTTATCTTCAGACGGTTCTATCCCAGGTATTGTCTCAAGTTTTGTATTTTACTTTAGTTTGCATTTGCTTTACTTCTTTCTTTCTTCTTTATATTGCGTGTGTTTCCACTATCTCGAACAGGTCTAGGAGAGTGCGATTTGGGACACTTCCATTTTAAGCTCGAGGGTATTCCTCCGGCGGGGGACGATTCGTCTCAGGCGTCCCGATTTGGGCCTAAGAGTTATCGGTTCTGGGCTACTTACACAGGTACATGCAGTTCTTTTGTCTCTTATATTTGCTTTCTTGCGTGTGTTTGGGCTTATAAAAATCATTATGTTAGGCGTTTCTGCATCTGAGTCTGAGCCAGAGCCTGTGCTTGAGTCTGTGTCTGATCCTCTGACTCCTGAGGACGATCCAGATTTATCTTCCTGTCCCTCACCGGAGTATCCTGAGGAGTTTGCGGAGGAGGAGGCTCGCGCAGGGCTGAGGAAGAGATGCCGCGAGGATTCTCCGTCTTTGGAGGAGGTATCCCGCCATGAGCTGCGGCCGAGACTGGGGGAGAGCTCTTTGGGTATCAGATTTTCTATGGAGCCTCCTTTGCTTACGCCTTTTATAGGTATGTCCTTTTCTTTACATTTCTTCTGATTTATCTCGTTCCTATGGTATTGTCTTATGTCTTATGTCCAGGTACTTCATGTTCTGGATTGTGGGGTAGTGCCCTTGTCGCTGAGCCTAGTGCCGGCGGGACAGAGACGGTGACTCCACAAGAGACTATAGAGGTAGTTGCAACATTAGTCACTGAGCCTGATGCAGAGGCTTATGCGATTGTGCCCACTGAGGTTGAGACTGAAGAGATTGATGTGGGGACGGTAGAGATAGAGACACTGGAGGTACCCTTTGAGGAGATGCTGTACCCTGACTCTGCTATTCCTGCCCCATTTCTCGAGGATGATGCTCTATCTCTCCCAGATGATTCTTTAGCTATTGTTTCGGTGACAGTATCGGGATGTGAGCCGGCCCCTTTACCTCAGATTCCTCCGATACTTCGAGGATTAGGTGCTGTACTTCCCCTATTTGCTGCATTTTATCCGTTTTGCATTTCCTGGTATTGATTATGAGTTGACTATTTTGTAGGGCGACTTCCTCCTTGGCTAGGGGCCTTCGATGTTGATCTCTGGGCTTCCGGCTTACGGCAGCTATGCTGTCAGTATCAGTTCTCGGCTCGTAGCTTTGCTAGCATAGGCGAGCTTTCAGGTGCTATCCCTGGCGTGGAGCTGGAGATTCAAGAGAACGTGGGGTCAGAGACTCGGGAGGACGTGGAGTCGGAGACTCAGGAGGATACTGCTCCTGTTGTTCATCCTTCCTCAGGTACCTTTGATTCTATGGTTCTTGTGAGAACAAACAAGGTGAATTTCTTGTTTATTGACCCTTCTCTCTCTTTATAGGGAAGGATATGATTGACGCTCTATTTGATGATCGTAATCTTCAGACTCTTTACGATACCATTATGAGAGATGTGGATATGGGGACAATGCCTTTATCAGAGGTGTCCCTGGACTACCCTGAGTGGGCGGCTGTCTTATTGGGTGTGGACCCCATTGGCTTTAACTCGCCTTCAGATGTTGGGACCAGCCATGTTCCTACATCAGGGGTCATGCTGACGGATTTGTCTGGTACTGAGGGTGTGGGATCTGTGCCACCTGGTGGGATTGATGATGAACCAATGTCAGAGGATGATGACGCAGAAGGGGTAGTTGATGTTGTGCTAGCTCTTCCTTGTCCTGGGGTTGCTTTTGTGAACAGTCCGGCTGATAGCGGAGATACAGAGCCGATTTCAGGAGACACTGAGCCACTTTCTGGAGGTAGTGGTGGGACTGAACCTTATCTTCAGGATGAGCCTGAGGTCGAGTCACCAGCTTTTTGATATCCTTGAGACAGGATAGAGATTTACGGAGTTGTTGCACTCCTTGTATCTTCCTTCATCGCATTTTCAGTCTTTAGTTAGCCATGGCATTACACTTATTTTGCTTTGCATGACTGTATGAGACTGGGTATTTGTAGTGCTTAGTTTATATCTATGTGATATCTTCCTGGTTTGTATCTTCCTAGATTTCTTTTCATCTTGTATGTCTTTTTGTGATATTTTCCATAATCGCGGAGCGATTAGTGCATGAGAATCAAACGCCCTTAGGTCAGAATCCTGGCGTCACTATCTCTCATTCTTTATTTAAACGTCGCGGCGACGTCGCCCATCCCTGCTTTTGCTTTTAGGGTTTAACTTTCGCAGCCTCCTTTTATCATGTCTGTCTCAAACCCAAAACGTCTCCGAGACGCCTCTAGTTCTTCAGTGGCGAGCCCAGAATCGACTGTTCCCAACTGGTCTTTAGTCCCTGACAACCGCTATCTTTTTCGGGATGCCAAAGCCTTTGATTGTCACATGCATAATACCGGAGGCGATCGGCGCCCAGTGGCCGACTGTTTTTTCTTTACTCCTGACGGCGCCATAGCGGGTCAGCCTAAGAGCCTGCTTGATGGTTGGTTAAATGCTTGGAACCTCAAGGGTTTGACTTTGTTCAATCGTCCTTTTTATCCTTCGATCGTGCGTTTGTTTTACGCCAATCTCAGGGTAACATTTGATCACTTCGGGGTCCCCTCTGCTTCCTCTTATTTATTTGGCCGAGAGTTCCATATGAGGGTAGAGGATTTAGCTGCCCTTATCCAGGCTACCGAAAGTCTGGGTGGTATATCTGTGTATGCATATGAGTATTGGCCTCAGGGTTTTGGGACCTTTGGCGCTTGTCGTCGCTGGTTCAAAGCTCGTCCTTATGAAAGGGGTGCCGAGGTTGTTTCCACCGGGCATTTACCCGCCCTTCACAGGTGTGTTTGAGTTTTTTCATTTTTTTTTTTTTTAACTTGAGCATTGCTAACTACATTGAATTTGTTTGCAGGGCTCTTTTCTTGGTTGTGACTCAAATTCTCTTTCCACAAGGAAGTTTGACCAATCTTTCTCGGCCAGGGGGTTTGTTTTATCTTCGTCCGCTTATCCGTAAACGTGACAAGCCCGATCTGGCCAGTTTGATACTTCAGCACATGCATCAGACAGTAAGGTTCACAAGCGGGTGTTTACCTTATGGTCATCTGATAACGGCTTTAATGAATCGAGCCCAGATCCCAATGCCTGATATGTTGTGGGGAAGACCTGTATCCGAGAGGGACATGGTGTACTGCCGCAATCTCCTGGATGCCTTGCCTTCTTTTGGGTGGGTTGGTGATCAGGACGGTCATTTGGCACCTGACCCCAATCATTTGATCAATGGCTATATTTTGCAAGAAAATGCTGCTGCGAACCAATATAGTCCAATAAGAGAAGCTTCTCCTCCTTCAGATGACGGGTCTGCCATTGGAGATCCTCCACCGGCTCAGGTTCCATTGGACCAGCAGCTTGGGGAGTTGCACGCTCGTTTGGATGCTATAGAGGTGATGCTCCAGTCATTGTTCGATGCTGTTAACAAGTTGGCAGGGAATATGGCCCTGCCCCCTGCGTAGGCATCTTCTTTTCACATTTTCTATTTTGGTAACATTGTCTGTTGTTTCGGTCGTTTGATTGACTGTTTGTTCTTGTTACTGGATCTTTTTGTTTATTGATTATGGCTTGTTTGGATAATAGTTTATCTGCTTTAAGGCAAATTGCAGGGATATAGTTTGGGACATATTTTTAGGCGTATGAAGCCCTTTTCTCCTTTTTTTTTTTTGTTATGACTGGAGTACAGTTCATATGGTCGTTGTTTGGATGTGTGTATGCATTATACGGATACGCACATGTATATCAGTTTGAGGCATAGTCTTAAACACAGCTAATGGGATTTGTCATTTGCATGCATTATAGGAATGTGCGTGCTTATATAGCTATTTGAGGTATAGCTTTAGGCATGAACCGTGAGATTGTTACTTGAATATACACATATGCTCTGAGAATGTGCATACATGTATAGGTGTTTGGGGGGTAGGACATAGCCCGTGGGACTTGTTGCTTGAATATACGTACACATCATGAGGATATGCACACACGTATGGCTATTTGGGATATGGTTTTAGGCATGGCCCGGAGGTTTATTGTCAGGATACTCACATGTGCCATGAGGATATGTGGATACGTATAGCTATTTGAGGTATAGCTTTAAGCATGAACCGTGGTATTGTTGTTTGAATATATGCATATATCATGAAATATACATGTAAGTATAGTTATTTGAGGTAAGTCTTAAGCATAGCTGGTGGGACTGTTATCTGGATGTATGCGTATGTTATGAGGATATACGCACACGCATAGCTATTTGAGGTATAGCTTCAAACATGAACCGTGGTGTATTGTTATAGGGATATGTGGCTGTTTGAGGTACAGCTTAGGCATGAACCGTGGTATTGTTGTTTGAATATATGCATATATTATGAAATATGCATGTAGGTATAGTTGTTTGAGGTACAACTTTGATCATGAACCGTGGGATTTTACTATAGGGATATATGGCTGTTTGAGGTACAGCTTAGGCATGAACCGTGGTATTGTTGTTTGAATATATGCATATATTATGAAATATGCATGTAGGTATAGTTGTTTGAGGTACAACTTTGATCATGAACCGTGGGGTTTTGATATTGTTATAGGGATATATGGCTGTTTGAGGTACAGCTTAGGCATGAACCGTGGTATTGCTGTTTGGATATATGCATATATTATGAAATATGCATGTAGGTATAGTTGTTTGAGGTACAACTTTGATCATGAACCGTGGGGCTTGTTATCTGGATGTACACATATATTATGAGAATATACGTACATGTATAGCTATTTGAGGTATAGCTTTAGGCATGAACCGTGGGATTGTTACTTGAATATACACATATATTATGAGAATATACGTACATGTATAGCTATTTGAGGTATAGCTTTAGGCATGAACCGTGAGATTTGTTATCTGGGCTGTTTGAGGTACAGCTTAAACATGAACCGTGGGATTGTTATTGTTATAGGGATATATGGCTGTTTGAGGTACAGCTTAGGCATGAACCATAGGATTTTGTCGTTTGGATATATTGTTAGGTATAAAGGTCGACTTATGGGGCCATGAGGCAAATCGCTTTTTTAAGATCCCTACCTTACTAGGGAACATGGTGGGTTGGTGAGGCTCACGCCCTCAGATATGCTTCATGGGGCGTGTCCTCGGTACTTTCAGCTACCACACAGGTTTGAGCCTCCTCAAGTACCTTTTCGCTTTCGGGAACCACGCAGGCTCTTTCATAAAGCGGATTAAGAAATTGTATCGGGTAAATGTTTACAATCAAGGTATTCAGAAGCCACATAGTCTTCCTCAACACAGGTTGGGATTTTAGACTCACGCCCTCAGATAGGCTTCATGGGGAGTGGTCTAGGTATTTTCAGCTTTCCACACAGGTTTTAGCGTCATAAAATACCCTTTTCGCTTTCGGGGGCCACACAGGCTCCTTCATTAAGCGGATTTTAGGGGTAAGTTTCACCATGCTCCACGTATTCAGGAACCACACAGGCTCCCTCAACATGGAGTCTTTGTTTGGTAAATTTCACCGGTAAGTTTCACCAATTTTGCGTTTCACAGTTGTGAGAACAGTTGTGTCATTTCCTCGTGGGCTTCGGCCCAGTTGGCAATGAAGTCTTTGTCTGGGTGCCGTCGAGGCTTTGTGTATTCCGGGAGTTGATTTTGGCTGTAATATTTCTTGAGGTATCTTCCATTTAGGACTGGTAGTGGGTGTTCTCCGTTCTCTGTGGCCAGGAGATAGGCTCCTCCATCATACACTTGATCGACTATGAAGGGACCTTCCCAATTTGGTGCGAACTTGGGGCCATGATGCCGGCCAGTGATTGGTCGCCTTAATGCTAACACCAACTCACCTTTCTTGAACGCTCTTGGTCTTGCAAGCTTTTCATAGGCCCGCGTCATTCGAGCTTGATATAACTCTAGGTTCTGTTGTGCAATGAGTCTTCTTTCATCCATTCCGTCCAGCTCTTGAAATCTGAGCTGCATCTGTTTAGTCATGGGGATTTCTGAGGCCATAGCCACTCTCAATGAGGGTAGCTCGATCTCAATGGGTAGAACTGCTTCGGTCCCGTATACTAGAGAGTAAGGCGTGGCTTGAGTAGGAGTTCGATGTGTGATCCTATACGCCCACAATGCTTCTGACAGCTTGTTGTGCCAATCTTTCTGATTATCCCCAACCGTCTTTCGGAGGATTTTGATCAGTGTTTTTTTGAACGCCTCAGCCAAGCCATTGGCTCTGGGGTTATACACAGAGGAATATCTCCACTCAATGTTGTGTTTCTTGGTGAATTCATCGATTCTGGTATTCTTGAAGGCGGTTCCGTTGTCAGAGATGACCTTCCTGGGGGTGCCATATCTGTAAAGGATGTTTGTAGTGAAGAATTTCACTACATCAGAGGCTTTGACTTCTCTATATGATCGGGCTTCGGCCCATTTCGAGAAATAATCAGTCGCGGCTAAAATGAAGCGGTGCCCATTTGAGGCTGGGGGATCAATGGGACCTATGATGTCTGTCCCCCATATTTCGAAAGGCCATGACACCACCGTTGGGTGTAATGCATTCGGATGTTGATGGATGAAGTCTCCGTGTATTTGGCACATGTGACATTGTCTGGAGAAGTTTTCGCAATCAGCAATCATTGTGGGCCAGTAATAGCCCAACAATTTGATGTGGACTCGCATCCTGGAACCCGATTGGTGGGATCCGCATGCCCCAGAGTGTACTTCTTTCATGACCCGGTGGCTTTCATTTCTGGTAATGCATCTTAGCCACGCACCATCATATGATCTCCAATATAAAGTATTGTTGACATACACATATCTCAGAGCCCTTTTCCTAATTTGTTCCCTGAGTCCTTTGTTTGTAGGAAGTTTCCCTTGTTGGAAGAACTCGAGAAAGGGTTTTCTCCAGTCTTCGTCTGGAGTATCTTCGATAGTCATGGCTTGAGTGATTTCTCCCCATTCTTGTATGGTTTCCTCTTCCCAAGCTGCTACCTCCATGAACAGTGCGCTTTCTTCATTTTCTTCCATAAGTTTTGGGAAGCAGGGAGAGAGCGCCCTTCTTCTATGAACCAAGATTTGAATCTCGTCTTGGTCGGGGTCACTGAGTTCATTGGCTAGGCGAGCCAAAGCGTCGGCCTTTCCATTCAAAGACCTAGGCACTTTCTCCAGTATAATATCAGTGAACTTGGCCATAAGCTCGAGAGCCTTTTCATGATATTTTACCAATTCTGGTTTTCGTATTTTGAACTGTCCCTCTAACTGACTAAGTATCAACTGGGAATCGCCAAAAACTTTCATCTTTTCAACACCCATATCTAGAGCCATTTCAAGTCCTGCGATGAGGGCTTCATATTCGGCTTCGTTGTTGGTGCGTGGTTCTGTCAAACTTAGGGCATATCTGATGATGCCCTTCTCAGGTGTGACAAAGATCAGGCCCACTCCGGCTTGTCGTTTGGGTAAATCTGGTTTCACTGCTGGTTGGATAGAAGAAGACCCATCAAAGTACATCTTCCAATATTCTTCTTGGTTGTCTGTATGTAAGGATTCTTCATCTGGAAAGTCGCATGCTAGTGGAGAGTCATCTGGTATGGGATGAGCGGCCAAGAAATCGGCCAATGCCTGTCCTTTGATCGCCTTTTGAGGTGCATAGGTTATGTCGAACTCCATTAATGCGATCGCCCATCTTGCCAATCGACCTGTGAGCATGGGTCGAGTCATGAGGTATTTCAGGGGGTCAGTTTTGGAGATCAATGTGACCTTGTGCGCTAGCATATAATGTCTGAGTTTCTTGATTGCGAAGACAAGGGCTAGACAATGTTTTTCGATTGGGGTATAGGCATGTTCTGCTCCGACTAGCATTCGACTGAGGTAGTAGAGGGCATTTTCCTTTCCTTCCTCATTTTCTTGGGCCAACAGTGCTCCTAGAGATCCATCCAATGCTGTGGTGTATAGGATGAGAGACTTCCCTGGGATAGGTGCTGCCAAAACTGGTGGGTTTAACAGGTGTCTTCGAACGCCTTCTGACATTCATCATCCCATTTGAATGGTACATCTTTCTTGGTGAGTCGAGTGAAAGGTTTGATTTTGCCTGAAAGGTTGGCGATAAATCTTCTGATGTACGCCAATCGTCCTTGTAAGGATCTGAGCTGTTTGAGTGTTTTAGGAGGTGGCAGCTCCTGGATAGCTCTGATTTTCTCCGGATCAATTTCTATGCCCCGATGTCGCACTACGAAACCGAGAAATTTGCCGGAAGAGACCATGAAGGCACACTTCAAGGGATTGAGTTTCAACGTGTGAGCTCTCATGCGGTCGAACATTAGCCTGAGGTTGGCTAAATGCTCTTCGTATGAGTGAGATTTCACCACCAAATCATCGACATAGCACTCCACGACTTTATGTATCAGGTCATCGAAAATCTTGGTCATGGCTCTTTGGTATGTGGCACCTGCATTCTTCAACCCAAAAGGCATGACTTTGTAGCAGAAAATGCCAATCAGTGTGCGAAAAGCCGTGTGTTTTTGATCACTTTCATCCATCTTGATTTGGTTATACCCGGAATGTCCATCTACAAACGAGTATACCACATAGGAGGAAGTATGATCCACTATGATTTCTGTCACAGGTAGAGGAAAATCATCTTTTGGGCACGCTTTGTTCAGGTCTCGAAAATCCACACAGACCCGGATTTGTCCATTCTTTTTCTTAACTGGGACAATGTTGGCGATCCAATCAGGAGTTTCTTCTTCTCTTATGAAGCCGGCGTTGATCAATTTCTTGACTTCAGCAATCACTTTTTCTTCAAGTTCAACCCTCATTCTCCGAGGGCCTTGCTTTACGGGCTTGATTTCTCGATCTATTTTTAGTTTATGAACGGCTACAGCGGGGTCCAACCCTGGCATTTCGCTGTAACTCCAAGCAAAGCAATCCCGATATTCTTTTAAGAGCTCTATCAGATTTCTTTCAACGTCTGGATCAAGAGAGGTACTGATGAAGGTAGGTCGAGGATCTTCCTCAGCGCCCAGATTTACTGACTTGAGTTCATCAATGGTGTTTTGACCTCCTTCTTCCAATTCTTTCGGGGCATTCTTGACAGCTAAGATAAACTGTTCGCCTTCTGATATTTCAGGTTCAGCCTCGAGGGTTTCTTCTTCCCCCTCGACCTGCGTTATGGTGACCCGATGACAGGTATGCCCTTGATTTCTGGCTCCCTTGTATCGAGACCTACCGGAGTGTGAGCCTTGGTTCCTATCATGTGGCTCTTCTGTTTCTGCTTTCTTTGTATAGGAGTGAGATTTCCCTTTTTGATATCTGCCACTTCGACCTTCTGCCCAATGATGCGACATTTGATCCTGCAATTTGAGGAACTCTTGTTGACAGGCGGCCTCGCCTTGTGCACTTCGCCGACATTTTTCTCGGAGTTTGTCGTTTATCTTGTACTCTTTCTCCAGACTATTGGCTGTTTCTTGCCTCAATCGTTCTAAGGTGAGGATTTGATACACATGATGTTGTTCTCTTCTTTGAGAAACTTTTCTTTCTTCCTGGTACCTCTCCCACAGCCTTTCTAGTTGGGCGCGTAGGTCTGATTTTTCGACTATAAGGCGGGACATTTCGCACTCGAGCCTTTTATGGGACTGAATCAGATTCTGAAGAACATCTTGAAAACATTCTTTCATTTCTTCAATTGAGATCACCTCTTGTATTGGCAAGCCTCCGTCAGGACCATCTTTCTCATTGCTAGCTTCAGGATTCTCATTCTTTTCTTCTAACATGTCGGATATAGTGACCCTATGGCATGTGTGCGACTGAGTATCTTCCGACTGGACTTGATTTTTAGCAAGGACGAGGGCTTCTTTGGTTTCCCTTACCATTCGGCTGAGTGACTCTATTTCCTTTTGGTGGGACAAGTTCTTTTGAGATACCAGAATTATTCTATCCTTGATTCTTTCGCCAGCGTCCTGGAGTCGGGTTATCTCCTGACGTAGTTTGCTGACTCGCCGTTGGAGTTCCTTTATCTTCTCTCGGCATGCTTGATTCTCTTGTTCTTTTGTTGCTATCTGCCGACTAAGATCTTGGTTTCGTGCAATCAGACGTTCCATGGAGCGCTCGACATCTTGTTGCGAGCGAACCATCTCTTGGAAGCGCCTTTGGAGCACATCAAACATGGTTATCTCATTGGATGCCTGTCTCCTGGAGCCACTTCTTCTCCATGTCTCCGTGGAGGAGATGTGTCGGCTTGTGTGCACTTGAGTATTCTTAGATGTTTTGGGTTTTGATGTTCCTGGTTGTGTATCGAAACCAAGGCCCCGGGTGTTAGAAGTCTTTCCATTGAGCTTGGTCACTTCGTTTGAATCACCATTCCAAAGCTTTTGGAACATCTCGACCCGTCTTTTAGAGACTGGCTCCAAACAATGAGTCCGTCGGAACAGGTCCTTCAAGCGAGCATCGGTATTTCTTTGCAACTTGGGAGGCATTTTGGTTTCACTTTCACTTTCTTCTAGCCATCGTTTGCAATCCTCGGAAGGAGTTTGGCCATTCTCTGGGTCAACTTCTCCTATTTTGACAAAGTGAATGCTAGGGTGAATCACGGTCCCGTATTCCACTTCTTCGATTTTCGGTGGGACGGTGAATGTTTTCAGCTTGGAGATTTTCTCTCTTTCGCGAGGAGTGAGATCTTTGCAATGTTCCATGGGCATGAACTCCACAGCTAAAGAGCTTTGACCTTCTCCTTCGCTTCCTGAGTCTTTATATGGGCGAACTGGGGTATGGACATCATCCTCGGCTTTTTCAGAAGATTCTGGCTCACTATCACTTCCCCACAATATTTGGGTTGTTTGCGACTTGATGGCTGCCTTGAGTACCACCCTCTTCACCGCCTCTCTGACAGCGTCTGACGAAGAGGCATTCTTTGTGGGTGCTGCCCCCTGTTCAACCCTGGGTTGATAATATTTTGCATCATCTAGTTCAGCTTCATGTGCCTCAAAAGGCCGGTCGTCACCTTTGATTACACACTGTCTGCCATCGCGAGTGAACTTGACACATTGATGTAGAGTGGAGGGGACTAAGCCGTTTTCGTGAAGCCATGGTCTCCCTAACAGTGCCTTATAAGTGGTGTCAGCCTCTATGATAAAGAATTTCACAGGCGTGACAATTTCACCAAAATCTATGTCGATGATGGTAGATCCCAAGGCCTTTTGGTATTGATGATTGAACCCATGAATCCGGATTTTGTCTTTCTTGGTTTCCCTGATGCTAAGGGAGAGCTGAACCAAGGTTTTCAATGGCATGATACTGATAGAAGACCCTGGGTCGACCAGAATCTTGTTGATCTTTTTGCCATATATGATGCCGGTGGTGTAGAGAGGCCTGTTGTGGTCTGCTGTTCCGGCTATCAGATCATCATCGGTGAAAGTAATTTGTGGTTCTGGCTTGATTTGTGCTACCTCCTCTCGGGCTTCTTGGGCAAAGTATGCTTGGAAGCTGGCGGGATTTTGTAAGGCGTAGATGAGAGATTCGCGAAGCTCTTGTGACACCATGAGAGCATCAAAGACACTTAGCAAGGCCGGTATTTTGCGCAGGTGTGCTACCACGTTGTAATCACCTACGGTCATTCTGGGCCTGCTGCCGTTTGACCTCGCGTCTCCTTCAGTGACTATTTCTTCCGGAGTGTTTCGCCTGTTATGAGGGACTTCCCTTGGGGGTTGCCTTTCAGGTATTCTGGTACCAGACCTCAAGCTGACATTGCATTGTCCCTTTTGCTTTTGTTGGGCTTTGGCTCGGACTTGTTGAGGTGTTGGGTTCGGTTGACTCAGGGAAGACGGCATGATTTCTTCTTCCTCCTCGGTCTCGTTTTCATCAGAATCACTCCCAAAAGGCATGATCGTTACGGGATGAGCCACCATTACAGTTGGTTCTTCCTCCGAGCTGTCATAGTCTGATCTTTCAGATTCTTCCTCTTCTGAATTTTCAGAGTCCGGGTACCAGGTTGTGACGTGGCACTCTTCTTTTTCTGTTTCTTCGTCCGTGGTGCTGTTACCACCATCGGGCCAGGCTGAGCATTCACTTCTGGTGTGGCCCCATTCTTCGTGATGCTCACAATACTTTTCGCATTCTTTGGGTTTCTTTGGTCTATGGGCTCGTTCCACGACATGCTGGTGTTTTTGTGGAGTGCTCTTTTTTGGTTTGTCGGGCTTTGTTTCTCCAGCTAGAGGCAATGCAGCCGGTGCAGAGGTCTTCTTTTTATTTCTTTGAAGTTGACCATGGACATGAATCCATTTCGGCATCTTTTCACCTCCAGAGGAAGGTTCTTCCATTCGGCGCATCTTTACATCGATGTAGTATCTCCCTCTACGGGGAGGCCCATTTTTCGCGGCGCTGGCTTCGCTTTTAGAGGGTCGGCTACGCGAGCTTTCACCTTTTTCCATCTTGCTGCCATTTGAACCACCGGGTGGAAGGCAAGTTTGAGCCTTGTCGCGCCTCTTTTTCTTTTCCGCAATTGGCATTGGTGCCTTGCCTTTGCCAATGGGTTTATCAGCTTTGGTTGTGGGTTGACGGCCTTCTTGGATAGAAATGCCTACTTCTCTCCTACTAGGAGGGAGTTGTGCTTCAGTTGGCTTTTCTTCCTTGTATTGTTTCCGCCGCTCTTTCCTCCGTGTTTTAGCCTCGAGGCGTTGGCCTTCCATAACGCGAGCCAACTTGCGCTCTATTTCCATGAGTGATCTTCGGTTGTCAGCCCATTCTCCTACACTTGTCGCTTGCAGCGTGCGGAAGAACTCAAGGATGATGTCATTTTGTCTGAGTACGTTAGCAAGGGCATTTTGCAAAATGCTAAGTCTCCTTTGAATCCTTGCCATTTCGTTTCGGTCCTCAACCGGGTCTGGTTGCAATGCCCCCTGTCCATGGGCCGGGACAGGGTTTGGTTGTGCTTGCCGCGATCGAGTGCGAGTGGCAGGGCCACCTTCTTCAGGTCTCGTGCATTGTTGTTCATCTGGCATCGAGACGGCTTCATGTCGTGAGCTGTCCGCTCGGAGAGGGTAATGTGCTCTCCTGCTTTCAGGTCTGATTGGAACAGGCCTATCTGGGCTAAGAGAGCGTCTGTCCGGAGACTTTCCTTCACCCTCCGAGTCTGATTCCGAGACAGTGATGAAGCGAGAAGTTTCAATTCTCTTTGAGGCGTTCTTGAATTTTCGTGCCTCAGGTAAAGTGTCTTTTTGAATGTTCTCCCATATGGCTGGATCATAGTACCAATGGAACTCTTCATCTATGTAGTGTCGAACCCATCCTGTCGGAACAGGGTAATGAGGAGATGGTTCATGACCCTCCACTCCTTCTGTGACTGGAAATTGGCGGAACTGTCGGAGAAGCTCTTTCTCAGTCTCTTTCTTTTCCGACTGATTTGGGTATACCAGTCTTCTGACTCGGTCATATTCCAAGTTGCACACTTCTCGGCGAGACCTATTCCACCTCATTCTTTCTACCCAGGGCAGTGGGGCAGTCCGGATTTCGCTTTTTTGTCTTACCGTTGTTGATTGACGAGCTGTGGGCCATGAATCCAGTATGAATGGCCGGAGACTGGTCAAGTGTGGATGTTCAGGTTCGAGTTCTTCATCACTGCCTTGCCACCCGACTTGTTCACCTGATTTTTCTACATTTTTTATCAGATGTCCTGTCCACCCGATTGGATCTGACACGTCATGTTCATAGTTCTCATCTGAAAACTCTTCTCTTTCGGATTCCTCAGTACATGAATCATCAGAAATGTAAATGACTCTACAAGATGCGGATCCTTGATCTTCTTCTTCTTTTTCTTCCTCTTCTTGAGGGGGATTGGGAGATGGAGTTGTGTCATTTGGCTGACTGGTAGAAGGAGTTTCAGCTGCCCCCTGTCCTTGGCGGGCGTCCTCCTCTTCCATGATTATAGCTTCCCTTGTTTGGTTGACCAATTGGCGCACAATTTCGCTCAAGTCTTCCAAGGTAAGCTCAGGATGACCAGGGATATTAGAGATGTGTATGTCGAGATTTACTCTTCTGACTTGCTGTCCTTCTAGATCCGCTGGGTTTACTTGGTATTCGGGATCCAATACGAACTCGTAGTCGTACTGGATTTCGTCATCTTCTTCATCTGAACCGTATCCTGCCCCCTGTTGTGACTGAGGGTTTTCAGGGCGCGGGCCGGGAGTTGTTGATTGTGGTTGAGAAGTTTCGGGTTGGGGTTGCGGCACTTCGTGCTGTGGCCGCGGTGCTTCATGTGCAGCAGGCTGAGGCTGAGCATCCCCAGACTGCGGTGGAGGTGAGTCTGACTGTGGTTGAGATATTTCGGATCCCTCCTGATCATCACTTGCATCTTCGCAAGTGATTCGGTAGCAAGAACTGACATTCCGAGAGGATTCACCTTTTGATGCCTTGTTCTTCTTTTGGTTCTTCTTGTTTCTCCTCTGGTAAACCAAGAGAGGTTTGGTTGTACCTTCTTCTTCCGGTAATTCGTTTTCTTCAGAGAGGTAGAAAGCGTCTTCCTCGTCAGTTAGCTGTAGTTCTCGCAAGAGTTCGCTTGTTGTTTTCCCCTCGGTGGCGGCTATAAGGGTCGCTAATCCTTCGGGAAACATTTCAGTCCATTCGGGTTGTGGCCGGACCGACATACGTGCATTCTTCCTATGGGCTTTCTTTTCTTTGGACTTGCCCCGAGACTTGGGAGAAGGTTCATCATCGTCCGTCCATTCTGCTATCTTAGCTGCACGACGGCTGGATTTCCTTTCTCTAGGGCTCTCAGGTTCATCACTGCTGATGTACCGAGATGATTCGGAAGGACCGACTCCAGGGTTGTTGTCATCATTAGGCCTGAAAATGTGCTGGGCGGCTTCGGCCACTTCTCGCATGCGAATGGCTTCGGCAGGATGATTGCGCACAAATCTTTCACGACTCCTTCTCCATGTGGGATCAGGATCCATGATGGGATATTCTAAGTATCGCATGAGCATTTGAAAATTTTCTGTTGCGAACCGAAAGAATGCTGGCTCACTGTTCTTCAGATCCTGGAGATATGTGTGTAGGTCGATGCCTTGGTGTCTCGTGATTCCAGTGCGGGCCACCGTTTCTTCCACCAAAAGGTTGGTTGGCCTGTGTGGCTGGTTTCGGTTTGGACTAAGAGCATCTCTACCGCTAGCGCCAACGTAGCAAGAAGTGCCAGAAGTATCAGCTTCAGGGTCGTCGCCGCCATTGCCTATCCCGAAGATGTGTCGGGTGGTTTCAGCTACTTCCCGCATGCGAGCAGCTTCAGTAGGGTGTCTGCGTATGAACTTCTCGTGATCCGTACTCCATGTGGGGTCAGGATCGGCCATGGGATACTCTATATACCTTAAGAGCATCGGGAAATGTGCGGTTGCAAACCGGATAAAGACAGGTTCGGTATTCATCAGATTTCGCAGATAACCATCTAAATTAGCGAGTCTATGCCTTGTAATTCCCGCATGTGCTGCTATCTCTTCAGCCGAGAGGTTCAATTGGCTCGATGATTTAGCTTGATTTGGAGCAGAGCCATCGTTTTGGCCCGGACCCGTGCTTATATGGCGAGAAGTGCCAAAAGTATTGGTTGAGCTTTCACCGTCACTGTTGTTACCGTTAGAGGGAGTGGAATTCTTCAGATTATCAAAGTTTTCCACAACTTCTCTGATCCGAGCAGCCTCAGCGGGATGATTCCTGGTAAACCTTTCTCGTCTTCTTCTCCAAGCTGGATCAGGCTCGCGGCATGGATACTCTAGACAGCGAGTCCAGATTTGCTCGTGATTTGTCACAACATCCAGAAATTCTGGGTCATTCTGAATCAGATGGTTGATGTACGAAAAAACACCGACAGTTTGATTCATAGAGAGACCATTAAAGGCATCTGAAACATCTTCTAATGGGCATCCAGAGCCAGGGTCTTCATCATAGTATACACGCAGTGGCGGGTCAGTCGAGTCGCAATCCCCGGTATAGAACACACTTATTCTTGAGTATCCGCTGCTGGAGGTGGGAGCTTCGGGATTAGGTGTTCTGGGATTGGGAGTGCTTTCATTCTGTGAGGTTTCTCCGGTAGTGTTGTTCCCAGAACCTGTTCCTTGTTCTTCCTCACTGCTATCGCTTTCTTCCCCGTCGTGAGAAGTTTTATGACAAGAAGCCGTAGCAGTGTTGGGTTCGTCGCTTGGTGCGTTTGATGTGAAGATGTGCCTTGCAGTTTCGGCAATCTGCCGCACCAATGCGGCTTCAACAGGCTGACTTCGCACAAAATATTCGCGATTTCTGACCCAAATAGGACTTGGGTCGTTGTAAGGGTATTCCAAATATCGCATTATCATCTGGAGATTGGTGTTCGCGAATCTGAAGAAAGAAGCTTCCCTTCTCCTCAAATTTTGCAAGTATCTGTGCAGTTCAGCACTCTGACGCCTTGTATCTTCTGTCGAGGTAGCAGGAGTTTCGTTCAGAGGATGGGATGGTTCATGAGATTCGCTTTCAGAGTCCGAATCATCGTCCCAATTGATGCTGATGTGGTGTGAAAACCCGGAAGGACCGGCACCTGAATTATCGTCGTCGCCGTCATCATCACTCGCAACAGAAGTCACGATTCTGTGGAAAGTGGCGGCTACCTCTCTCATATGGGCGGCCTCAGCTGGGTATTTTCTTATAAATTTCTCCCGCCTCCTTCTCCGGGCTCGGTCAGGATCATGTTCGGGGTGTTCCATGAAACTGCCCCATACTTCAGCATTTTCGGTGTTATCCGATATCATGTCGATGAATCCTGGATCATTTTGTTTCAGATGACTGAGGTACGCAACCACCCCAGCCGATTGATGTATAGTGAGGTTTTCGAGCGCAGGGGTTAGATTTAGAATGGGCTCTGAGGAGTTGGGCCCTCCTGTGAAAAATATACGCGCATTTGGGTCTACATCATTGGGACCGAGCTCACCGGGTCTTCGCCTGGGATTCCGCCTAGAGCCAGCTCTTTCTTGTGGCGGTGGCGCTTGTGGCTCATTGTTTGATGATTCACCTTTATCCTTTTCATCATTGCTGTCATCATCGGTAGTAATATGACGGCAAGATGCTGAGGGCGCGTCATCATCATTGTCTGAATCGGATACGTACGCGGGAGTCTTTCCATTTCTCAACTCCTTCCGTACTATCTCAACAGCTTCTCTCTCAAAATCCTCAACAAATTCGCTAGCAAACATTGAGTGCACAGGATCCATAACATATTTGAAGGTTCTGGGATCAGAGACCCTTAAATCCTTGAGGTAGGAGACATAGAACTCTACCATCTCATCATGTTCGTATTGCCAAGAGTCGTGTGGTTGTTCCGGCGATCTTTGTTGACTTGTCCCCACTTGATTGGAGGTCTCCACCATTGGTCTTCCAGTTCTTACTTCCCTTAGGTGCTGCCTATAGCCGTACATCCATGGCTCTTGATTGGCTTCCGGGGAACTGGGTTCTGGGGTGATTTCACCTTCTTCAAGGCCAGTACCTTCAGCCTCTTCTTTGAACATTCTTGCGATAGCCTCCTTTTCATAGTCTTCCAACTCGGAGGAATCTTCCGGATTCAGCATGTTGTGAAACTTTTCAGGGGCTATCATTTTCAAGCTCTTGAGGTACTGGACATATGCATCAATCAACTCTTCTCGGGTGGAGCATCCATTATCACCGGGCTTAGGACGCAACCACCGGCCTAGGCCTCCTTCGAAAAACGGAGTCTCTTGTTGTGGTTTCTCACGTGCATCCAATACCTTGGCATGCTCGTAGGCGATCTGGTCGTTAGTCATGGCACTGACCGCACTCACGCCTATTTTATCCCATCCATTGTTCACAATGATATCAGCGGCCACCTTTTTCACTGCCAAATGCTCAATACCATCACGATCCAAGTTAGTGGCATTATCTATGGCTTCATCCACTTTCAGTTCGTCTTGGAATAGGTCAAAGTCTTGGACTTTCAAGTCCATTAAGAAGTCGATGTAATCAGACACCGCTTCGAATGTCACTTCTGGTGGCGACTCATCGTCAGAGTTGTCATTGAAATTGAGAGCAGAGGTTTGAATTATGATCCTTTCGGAATCACTATCATTTTCTACCTCGGATTCATCAGAAGCACTTAGATGCCGGCAGGTTTCTGTAGTCTCCGTGCTTTGAGGTTTCTTGAGTGACACTCTCAGTTGATATTTGCCAACCAGCCATGCGGCCAGCAACTGATCGATATCATCTCCTTTCATCAATTCGTGGACCCACCACATGGGATCCGCCAAAATTTCCGTTTCTAGCTCGGGGTGAAATATAACCGTGCGGTACCAAGTGGCCAATTCTCGCCACTGTTTTCGTGCTTTAGAAACATATTCATCCTTTGCCGGGTGGGGAGTTCGCGGGGTTCTACCTCCTGGTAAAAGACACCATTTCTTGCGGTCGACCCCTCGCCTCTCAAGAGTGATGACGGAGTTGCAACAGCTGTTTCTTCCGTCACATGTTTATCTTCCACCTCTGTTTCTTCAGATGGTTGGACTGCATCATTTTCGGCATTTTCATAGAAATCATCATAATTTTCATTGCCATCTCCTTCATCCTCAGTATCAGAGGTCGCGAAGACATTGCAGCATGCACCGGCGGCACCACCACCTCTTTCTTCGTCACTACTGAAGTGACAATCAAAGTCATAGTTGTTATCCATGTCATCACGGGGAGGACTGGAACCAGGCCATGAATATTCATCTTCGAAGTAGCGTTCTTCCGGCCCTGAAGTTTTAGCTGGAGTTTTGGTTGAAGTGGTTGCCATTTTAGCCGCCGCTGCCTCCCTTTCTCTCCTAAGCTTTGTCGCATTTATGGCTTCACTCATTAGACCAGACACGTGCTGGGCTAGAGTCTGTATCACAGAAGGAGGGAGTTCAGGTTGTCCTGCTTTGTCTTCCACAAGCAAGTTGAAACCCAAATTGTTTAGGTTTAAACCGCCGTCCTCACTTTGACATTCTCTGGGAATTTCCACATATATCCTTCTTTCTTGCCCATTGACGGTTACTGGAAGGATCATTAGCTCTGAGTCCGGAGCCCCGGGACCTTGGTACCCGGAAGATTCTCCAGGCGTATTTGCCCGAGTGCTGGATTTTCTGTTTCTGCGGCCCCTGTGGGTTTTCTTGGTCTTGGTAGGGGTGGTCTCGGTTTGTGTTCCTCGAGACGATGATGACCCCATTTGACTGTACTGCACAGCCGCGGAGGGTGTCGATGTTTCTTGGGCTTGCTGACTTGACTGGTCAGGGGTTGACTGAGATGCCTTCTTATCAGAGAGATCCTCATTCCCCTGATCATTGCTGGAAATGTGACGACACGAAGCCGTCCAGAATTCTTCAGATTCTGCACTCTCACGTTCCTTTCTCTCTGTCATATCTTTCCAAGCTTTACCAGTAATTTTGGTGAAGTCTCTTGGGGACAGAAAGTCAGCCAAGGTTGCTTGTTTTGGTCTCCCCTGGATATATTGTTCCTCGATTTCTCGAGGTGCGATTTTCCTCCAGAATGGTCTATTGTTGCTTGACCGTGTCACTGGAACATAACTGCGTCTCGATCTAAGAGGCAATCTCGTTGGTATGACAACGTTTCTCTGCACGATGGGGGTGATGGCATTCTTCCATCTGAGCCTGGGTTCAGCTTGAAGCACCTTCAACTTCTTTTTGGTGCTCTTGTTGAGGCTTACACTCCAAGTGGTGGGTGGTCTGCCGTCAGAGCAAGCAGAGACGCGATTCGCGCTGGCAACTGGGGTTCTGGTTGGCCCAGCATGAGGTGCCGGCTCTTGCTTAGCGTCATCATGGAGTGGGATTGCTCCTTCTTGGATTCTTTTCTCGATCCAGTCCTTGAAAACATAACAGTCTTCGATACTGTGGCCTAAGACCCGGTGATATGGGCAATAGTTCGGGTGGTTGACCTTGTTTTCTTCTTCAGGCCTTTTGCACCTCGGGAGTCGTATTTCCAGCACTTTCATTGCTTGCTGGAACAACTTTTTGGTTTTCTCTTTTTTGAAAGAGTATGGTTTGTTTTGTAACTCTTTCAAAGTCGGTCTTGGGGCACGGGTTTGTGAAGTCCCGTCTTTTTCTTCATCACTTTCTCCCCATTGTACACCACTCGTGCCTTCGACTTGATTGCTGGCCGCTTTTGTTTTCACGGTTTTGCTTTCAGCTTTCTTTGGCCTTTCCTTGGGGAGAGCATACATCAGGTTGATGTCATCCTCCATCCCTTCGAACTCAATGATTTTAGTCACTAAGCCCTCAAAAGTGGCAACGTTATGTCCTGCCAGGAGCACTTTCATAGGTGGACGGATCCCATTCATGAGCATACGGACCGCCTTCTTTTCAGAGATATTTGACTGGCATCGCGTGTACATGTTTTCCCACCTCGCGACAAAGTCCGAGGCAGTTTCTCCTTTGTTTTGTTTAGTGTTGACCAAACTGGTCAAAGTGACACGACGAGGTGTGACTCTGAATCGGGTCTTGAAAGCGGCGACCATTTCTTTCCAGTTCTTGATACTGTTTTCCTCCAGCGAGGCATACCATTCAAAGGCTACTCCCGTTAAGCTTTGGGGGAATTGCCTTAACAGCCATTCTTGTCTTCTGGTAGTGTCTCCACAGGATGTCAGAAAGTGAGACAAATGTTGGTCGGGAGTCACTTTGCTGCCGACTCCTTCAAACGGCTTGAACTTCGGCACAACATAGCCTCTTGGGTATTCCACCCTGTCAAACCTCTCAGGATATGGCCTTCCTGTGAAGTTGTTGGGAAATTGAGGTCCGTCAACTCCCAAGTATTGGAACTTCTGTTCCATTTGTTTTCTCATTTCTTCCATGAGGTCAATTGGATCGACCTTGGAAGCATTCTTTTTACCATATGACCCATCATCAGAGGTTTCGCTTGAGCCACGACTGGATTTGTTCTTTCTTTTCTTCTTGCGCTCGGGCACCGAGTGTCGGGCGCTTCCTTGCTTTGAAGTGACTGGGTTTGGGCTTGGCCATGCTCCTTTCTTGGCCATGTATTTCTGGATCTCCGTACAGGCTTCAGCTATGCGGACATTGTCGACTTGCAACTGCTTCAACTTCTTGTCTTTTTCTTCCAGCTCCTTGCGAAGCTGGGCGACTTCTCCAAGGACTTCATTTTCCTCATCTGCACTTCCATTAGAGGCTTCATCTCTGTTTGAACCGGGGTTCTCTCCCCTATCTTCCTCCTCACCAGCAGAGTGATCGCTGGCTTGGTTGACCCTTTCTTCTGTAATGGGCTCGGGAATCCGGGGACGATTGTTTTTCTTTGGTGGGGCGGAGGCAGAAGCTTTGCTTTTCTGGCTCCGGGTTTCAACTGGTATGCTCTCGGACTGTGGGGGTTCCTGAGAGCCAGTTCCAACCATGTGAACTTCAGTGAGGTCATCATCATGATCGACATCAGCATGGACATGGTAAACAGACGCAGATCCTGCACCCTTTCTTTTCTTGGGCACGCGGACCTTCTTTCCTGGGGCTTGCGTCATGTACGACACAACGTCAGACAATTCGGAGGTTTTCTTCCTCCTTTTGTTTTCTCTCGGGAGCTCAGCACCTTCCGCCTGGGAATCGGAAGCGTGTTTGGGCTTCCGGGTTCGAACAGCCTTCCCCTTGGCCTTCATGTCTTTGGAATTGGGCTTGAGAGGAGGGAAAGTAAGCCGGTCGAAGACCGAGGGAGGTGTGGCTCCAACTATCTTCTCTGAGGCGCTGTAATCAGCATCTCCGATCCTGGTATCCTCATAGTAGGGGAAACGAAGGCGCTGAAAGACTGGGAACCGGAGCCTCTCCTTGATTGAGGGTTTTTGGGTATTCTTGGCAGGTATGGCGAAGGCTTTGCGGGCTCCGCGGAGTTTCTTGACTATCTTGTATGCAGCATGGATGGCTTCCACAGCTTGGTGCTTCTTGGGAGTGGAAACCACCTCAACCTTCAGAGGAGCATACTGGGGTAGCTCCCAGTCTTCGCGCAGGCGTGGACCGTCAGCATTCTTTTTCACAATGCGGAGAGGAGCGAACGCATTGTTCAGAGGCAGATCAGTGTCAATTTCCTCTTCCTGGGCCAGGCGGAGGGCTTGAGACCTCGAGAGCCTGACGCGAGTTTCCTTCGTCTTTTTGGGAGCGAGAGAAACTTTGAGACGCTGGGCACCAGCCCCAGCCTTCTTGTTAAGAGAGATGGTTGCAGTCACGGGCGCTTCATCAGCAAGCGCGGTCAGAGGCACCTGGATGGGCACAGTGAGAGTCCCAGCCACCGAGCTGCTGGCCTTCTTGAGGTGCGCACCACTCACAATTTCGCTCCAAGTCACCATGTTGATCGTTGTTTGTTGGTTTTGAGTGAGTTTTCCTGCAAATGGAAAGCACTTAAAGTTAACGTCAGTATCTTTGTATATTTTAAACGTATTTCATACTATGTTGATACACTATGTCGATATGCCTGGTCCATTGATCATTCCCTGATGAGAGGAGAAAAAGGTCCCACCGGGCGTGCCAGAATCTGTCTCGCACCTTTTTGGACCCTGATCCTCGGAAGGGGGAAATGACCGGATGCTCCCAAGGGGGAAAAAGATATTGCGGACGAGATACCCCTCGATCATTTCAAAACTCAGACATCGGCACTCACCTGAAAAGGGATGTGGGTACTGACGTGGTTTCGAATCTCTCGAGAGTTTGATTGTTTACTGCAGGTCCTTTTTTTCCAGTAGGCGCAAGCCCCTACTGTTAATTACCTCTGAACCAAGTCGAGAGCACCTCTAGATCGGGATAATCAATGGATTAGCATAACAACTAGCATTATAACACTTTACCAAAAGATACTAACATTGAAGAACGCAAACAAATAGTGACACAAAATAGAGCGGATGATGCAACCATGAGAGGATCAATAGGATGCAAAACATGATGCAAAGGAATTTAATTCATATTTAAAATTCCAAAATTTCTGGGATTTTAATCCCGGGTGGTTAACAATTAACCCTATTTAATAATTTTTTGTTTTGTTCCTTTTAAACTATACGCATTGTAAGCTCAAAGAGGACAGACATAGACATGTAAAGTTTCGGTATTCAGATCGTATTAAAGCTTTAACTATTTTAAAACTTCAATTTATCAACGTTTTAAAACTTAGGTCTGTTTGTTGACATGTTAGAATCAAGGTTATCAGACGTTTCTGGAAACTCAGGCATCAAGGCATGTAGAGGTTCCGGTCCTTAAACGTGTGTCGATTCTGGTCAACTATTGACATGTCGAATTTATGGCCTTGTGACGTGCAAGAGTTTGGTTATGAAACGTTTTTAAACTCTGGTATTAAAGCGTATTTAGAAATTCTGGTCACTTTGGACGTTTTAAACTTTGGTCTTCTTATGTTCTAGAATTTACCAAATTCTGATTTTCAGACGTATTTAAAGTTTGGTCCCTGGATTCAGAAAGTTTGTATATAATTATAGAATTTTTGTTTCTGGATTTATGTTGTTTATGATTTAGGTCTGGGTCTTGAGTTTGGATTTTCTGGATCTGGACTTAATTTGGATTTCTCTTTGGGCTTGGATTTAATTTGGATTTGGACCTTCTGGGTTTCGAGTTTAATTTGGGTTTGGATTTCTTTGGAATATAATTTGGGTTTAGGTTTCTGGATTTTTGGATTTGATTTGAGCCTGGATTTTTCTGGATTTGAGTTTGAATTTTCTGGAGTTGGATTTGATTTGAGTTTGGGCTTTCCAGGTTTTTAATTTAATTTGAGTTTGGATTTCTGGATTTTACATTTAATTTGAGTTTGGGTTCCGGACTTTTGGGTTCGATTTGGGCTGGGATGTTGTTAATTTGACTATGGGCTTTATTTCCGGATTTCCAGGAATTTTGCACAAAATTTGTCCTTAACGGCAATTACCGTTTAATTGTACCTACTGTCCAAGTCATCTTGAGATACCTGCTGTCAAAGGGGTTCATACCCTTGCACTTTTATGCACCTTTTTATTGAATTTTGATATAATTCAATTTTTTGGGTAATTTTTGCATTATTAATTTTAATCATTTTTTATGACTTTAATTTTAATTCTCCTTTGGTTAGGAATTTAGACTTGGAATGTTATATGAAAATGTTCCTCATAATTTTCTGGACATTTTGGTATTTTATGGGAATTTTCTGGATTTTCTAACTATTTTTAATGTACTTTTGAAGTTTTAACAGTTTTGAAAAATTTTGGTTGGTATTGATTTTGGTGTTCCATGTTCGCTTGTCAGGAATCGGCCACACCATTTGGTGTCACGGATGATCCGAGAACTGCTGAAGGCGCGTTTGAACGTTCGGCTTATGTATGCGCCCCTACGCCAGGTTCATTTCGAGTCTTCAATCCTTCCCCCTCTTTCAATTCAACCTGCTGACTGGACGGCTCCAGTTTCATGTCAACGGCAGATTCCGGTGGCCGTTGCGACTGCAATTAGGTTGTGAAGCATTGTGGGAGGGTGCTGAGTCCGCCGGCGCTATTCATTTGAGTCGCGTTTCTCGATTTGAGGGGTTTTAGCCATGTCTCAGACAGAACTCTAACATGATATCGCAGTTACAATAACTCAAAGCTACCTATAGTGATTTCTCTGCTAGAAATGTTTCTTCGTGCATCATGAGACTTATGTAGGGTCATCTATGGCGGCAATTTTGAAATCATGTACATTGTTTTGCAATATTTTGGCCATCGCTTTAGTTCCCTTTTGACTCAGCCTTGGTCTGACAAGATTTATTTTATCGAATTGACTTTAATTAACTTATTTCTTTATTGACTAATATGTTCCTTTATGTGAAGAAAACCTAAACTTATTGATGTGGTTCTCATGCTACTGTTTCATTCGTGTTAATTTAACTCATACAGTATTAATTGTTAATTCCAAGCAACTCATTTCTGGCGTTAAATATACTCAAATCTCATGAACAATACAACCATTTATTGAATCAAGCGCTATCTTCTTACACATTAGATCGCCAATTTATCGGTTTTCTTTTTGACCTACTGGGAAATATGTAAAACTTTATTAGTTTATTATTCTTGTGCTTGACTTTTTTTTTGTTCGTGGGTTTTGACCCAAGTATAAGTGTATAAACCGCACAGGGACCATGAAATTTTATTCAAGAGCAGAAGGAAAGAAGCTTAGACTTGCTAATAATTACTATTTCTGTATAAGGGACACCAACTTATTCTACTCAGAAACCAAAGGATTAGATGGACATCTTCTATTAATGTGATAAAAAAACTTGAACTAAAAGTTCGAATTGAATAAATAAAATAGAATCATAGGATGCAATACTTTCCCCTTTCTATTATACGTTTAGTGATTGACAGGACTGTGTAACAACGAGTGAGAAAGACATGACAACATGTTCTGAAAAGAAAATACCAGAAAACAATATTTTTGTCGAAATAACAACATTTTTTGCTAACTACTTTCTGTCATTGGGGTTTATTATCACTTATAGAGTTTTTTTTTTTTAGAAGAAGACAAGGAAAACGTGACTGAACCCATCATGAAACTTATGCTATACATGTCATGGACCAACATCAATACTTTGCAAGTCCTGGCATTATTATTATTATCATGTATATATATATATTTATTTTTTTTTTTTGTGATTTTTATCTTGTGAGCCTGACTAACCAGATGACCCCCCTTTTTTTACTTATGTAATTCAATTTCTCCCTTTTTTTATTTACTGGAATTAATCATGTATACAGCAGTAACCCTCATTCTGTGTATTTATTTATTATGTATATATATTATTTTTTTATATTCTTCACCTTTGCATCAATGACCAGCACAATCTCTTGAAGGTGGATCTTATTTCACACACTTCACAAGGGGGTGGTCTCTGATGCTTAAGCCCAGAACATAAAAATCATTTTATAACTTATATGCATATATGTATACCCTTCCTTTTTTTTTACCAGAAGAAACTCCAAACCCAGAAACATGCATGAAAGAATTATATACATGTGTATTTTATTTATGTTAGCAGCTGCCATGGCATTCATAAAGCATGGATCTTATTTCACATGCCCTATGAAGCCACAGCCAGCTGACTCATGCAAATGATCAAGGAAAAAGATTATAGAGACCTAATTGAAGATAGAAATCTGTATAATTATGTGTGCTCATACTTTTCACTTCTCTCATGGATCTTTGACTGAAACTCACAGCAGTGGATCTAATTTCACACATGCTATGAGTACTGTCACAATTTTCCAGGAAAGAAACAAAAGACAACAGGAAAAAAAAGTTCAACATAAAAGGGAAGGAGAAATAAAAGGAGAATGTATATTTTCTTTATAATTTTCATGACCAGATTATCACCTATACTCCATTATTGAACAAATGACAAGCAACAAAAGTATATCTCTAAACAGAATGAGATTGTTCATAAAAAAAATTCATTTTATAAACTGAGGCCAATACAATACCTTAAAACAAAGTTTTACAAAAATGGCAGCAATTCGACTTAAAACAAAAGATTGGCCTCCTCTTCTCATCTTCTGGAGGGGTATTTATAAGGGAATTCCTAGGGTTTAACTTCAACTTCTGGCGCTATGTGGCAGCATCCTCTCCTTTCTGATATTGATCAAGGGTTCAGATGTTCATGTAGGGAACCGCCTTACTTACCCAATCATATTTGAGTATGGCATGTGGGGTTCTTAAGGCATGGTATATGACACGTGGGGATGCAATTTAATCTCAATCCTCTAAGTGTGCTTGGAGAAGAGGGCATCTTGGCGCCAGCTGACAGATGGCAATCATCAAGGCTGTCACAGGCAGTGGATGGTGGTGATTATAGGTTATCTGCATTTTTTCTACACCTTAGCTGGCTGTGGCACCAGTGCATGCATTTGGAAACTGTCCAGTGAGCGTTTTAACCTTCTCCAGTTATGTCACCTCCTTAGATTTGCTATGATGCCATTTGATATACTTTCCTCATGCAGCTGTATAGGTATGAGACTGCATGTGGGGTCCTCCATCCAGGCATGCATTTCATTAAACCAACTGAGAATAGTCCAGGGGTAATCAAGTAATTTATAACCCATTTCTCATGTGAATTTTTTGGTTTGTGACTGTGGAGAGTATTAGGTGGTCTCTTCAGTAATTAGTTTCCCATTCTACCCTCTGTCATACTAGCATTTCCTGTCATCTCTTGTCATACAGTAAATCGATTCCCTAATCGCATGTTAATGAGACACAATCACATGTTTGATCATTAATGTTCACAGCATGCTTGATATTCAAGGACATCTTCCTTTGAAAGCAGGTCTGCACACGGTTTAGCTCCACATGTGATTTCCTGTTATCCGAGAAGGATGAACCTCCTACATGTTGTATAGGCCCTCATATGATTTGAGCCATCGGATGTATAAAATTCATTATACGGGCGATTTTGGTATACTTCTCTCTTTGTACCACATCCTGGAGGTGATCCCCTCGTTGCAGATGTTGGCAGGGGGTGGTACAAGGCATGAGTGTCACATTCTTCTTTTAATCCATCATGTACATCCAACGGTCATGAATCTGTGCTGTCCCCACGCCTCTGTTGAAGCTACACATCTTTTCTCAGGTGTAGGCTTAACTTTACAGACGCCAAACGACAAAGGAGAGAATTTCTCTTCCATTTCAACAACAGCAATGTAATCTCGCCACTGGATGCATCCAGTGTTTTGAATTGCTTCAAAAACTTTGGCTTTATGTGTTTCTTTTGCAATTCTGGGAAGTACATCCGTGTCAACTCTGTCATGGAGAGCATCAATTTAGGGGTAGTGTGCATACTCTTCTTCTCAACCTCTTAGAGAATCTTCGGCCAAACTTCAAGCTTCTGGCCATGGCGAGTGACAATTTTCGCCTTTCTTTGCCAAATTGGTTGGAATTAACGCTGGAATCCTCTGATTGAGGCACCAACGAGGCTTCCCAGGTCATTTAATTGAGCTTTTATCCATTCATTTGTCGTGGAAAATTTCCCCAATTTACAAACTAATTGCTCATGTATCCCATTTTGCCACATTGTAGGCCTTAGTTGGAGCCGTGTTCGGTGTCGGCGGAATCGTGGTGGAGCCCTCTCTCCAGCGGTCTTATTGGTTTGCACTGAGGTTGCGTATATCGCCGGCGGAGGTCAGTTCCTAGTCGCCTTGTCGAACGGCTTCTGCAAGTACTGTCCTTTCTCTCTCTCTTTCCTTTTTTTTCTTCTTTTTTTTTCCATTAACGGAAACACCATGGGGCCCACCGACGTGAGCCAATGAGAGGTCGACACATGTCGAGTCTTTTGTTGACTCGACCGAGTCATTTTGGCGCCTTCAGACTCGTTTCTTCGCGAGTTTGTTTTCGCCTCTGGGCCTAATCGACGAAGGGATTCGATCTGGGCTGAGTCTTCGAGTGAGTCAAAATGGGCTGAATTCAATCCGAGATGGCCCAGTTTAATTCAACCGTATGGGCTTATTTTTGATTAATTAAAATGAGCTTAGTTTTAATCTTATGTTTAATTAATCAATGCACCAAATTGATTTAGTAACCAGCCCAAGTCTCAGATGAACAAACTCTTTGTATTGTCTTGATGCAGAGTCTTGTATGTTTGTCAGGATACTGGACCTTGTCGACATGTCAGAATTATCTACATGTCAAAATCTTGCACCATTCAAGTTTAAGCAATTCGTCACACGCCATTTTTTTTTAGTTATCATGACACGGGTCTAATGTAGGATCCGATTCAAGTCCCTTTCTATCATTTTTCTTTAGGGCTCTTTATAATCGACCAATTAATTAACTATGTGGACTTTATCATGTTTCACATAATTAACTTAATCGATTAATCCATTACTCATTCCGTGACTTGTTTCGATATCCTGAAATGTAGATTACGACTATGGATTTTACTTCATCACACATCATTTTCGTTTCTTTGCAGGTTTTTTTTCTGTTGCCGTCTGATAGCTTGTCTCATGGCAAAATTTGGAGGCAAACACCAATGTATTCAGAAGCCACATAGTCTTCCTCAACACAGGTTGGGGTTTTAGACTCACGCCCTCAGATATGCTTCATGGGGAGTGGTCTAGGTATTTTCAGCTTTCCACACAGGTTTTAGCGTCCTAAAATACCCTTTTCGCTTTCGGGGACCACACAGGCTCCTTCATTAAGCGGATTTGAGGGGTGATTTTCACCGTGCTCCATGTATTCAGGAACCACACAGGCTCCCTCAACATGGAGTCTTTGTTTGGTAAGTTTCACCGGTAAGTTTCACCAATTTTGTGTTTCACAGTTGTGAGAACAGTTGAGTCATTTCCTCGTGGGCTTCGGTCCAGTTGGCAATAAAGTCTTTGTCTGGGTGCCGTCGAGGCTTTGTGTATTCCGGGGGTTGATTTTGGCTGTAATATTTCTTGAGGTATCTTCCATTTAGGACTGGTAGTGGGTGTTCTCCGTTTTCGGTGGCCAGGAGATAGGCTCCTCCATCATAGACCTGGTCAACTATGAAGGGGCCTTCCCAGTTTGGTGCAAACTTAGGGCCGTGATGTCGGCCAGTGATTGGTCGCCTTAATGCCAATACCAATTCACCTTTCCTAAACGCTCTTGGTCTTGCAAGCTTTTCATAGGCCCGCGTCATTCGAGCTTGGTTTAACTCCAAGTTTTGTTGTGCAGTGAGTCTTCTTTCATCCATTCCGTCCAACTCTTGAAATCTGAGTTGCATCTGTTTGGTCATGGGGATTTCTGAGGCCATAGCCACTCTCAATGAGGGTAGCTCGATCTCAATGGGTAGAACCGCTTCGGTCCCGTATACTAGGGAGTAAGGCGTGGCTTGAGTAGGAGTTCGATGTGTGATCCTATACGCCCACAATGCTTCTGACAGCTTGTTGTGCCAATCTTTCTGATTATCCCCGACCGTCTTTCGGAGGATTTTGATCAGTGTCTTGTTGAACGCCTCGGCCAAGCCATTGGCTCTGGGGTTATACACAGAGGAGTATCTCCACTCAATGTTATGTCTCTTGGTGAATTCATCGATTCTGGTATTCTTGAAGGCGGTCCCGTTGTCGGAGATGATCTTCCTGGGGGTGCCATATCAGTAAAGGATGTTTGTAGTGAAAAATTTCACTACATCAGAGGCCTTGACTTCTCTATATGATCGGGCTTCGGCCCATTTCGAGAAATAATCAGTTGCTGCTAAGATGAAGCGGTGCCCATTCGAGGCTGGAGGGTCAATGGGACCTATGATGTCCGTTCCCCATATCTCGAAAGGCCATGACACCACAGTCGGGTGTAACGCATTCGGATGCTGGTGTATGAAGTCTCCATGTATTTGGCACATGTGACATTGTCTGGAGAAGTTTTCGCAATCAGCAATCATTGTGGGCCAGTAATAGCCCAACAATTTGATGTGGACTCGCATCCTAGAACCCGATTGGTGGGATCCGCATGCCCCGGAGTGTACTTCTTTCATGACCCGGTGGCTTTCATTTCTGGTAATGCATCTTAGCCACGCACCATCATATGATCTCCAATATAAAGTATTGTTGACATACACATATCTCAGAGCCCTTTTCCTGATTTGTTCCCTGAGTCCTTTGTTTGAAGGAAGTTTCCCTTGTTGGAAGAACTCGAGAAAGGGTTTTCTCCAGTCTTCGTCTTCAGTATCTTCGATAGTCATGGCTTGAGTGATTTCTCCCCATTCTTGTATGGTTTCCTCCTCCCAAGCTGCTACCTCCATGAATAGTGCGCTTTCTTCATTTCCTTCCAGAAGTTTTGGGAAGCAGGGAGAGAGCGCCCTTCTTCTATGAACCAAGATTTGAATCTCGTCTTGGTCGGGGTCACTGAGTTCATTGGCTAGGCGAGCCAAAGCGTCGGCCTTTCCATTCAAAGACCTAGGCACTTTCTCCAGTATAATATCAGTGAACTTGGCCATAAGCTCGAGAGCCTTTTCATGATATTTTACCAATTCTGGTTTTCGTATTCTGAACTGTCCCTCCAACTGACTGAGTATCAACTGGGAATCGCCAAAAACTTTCATCTTTTCAACACCCATATCTAGAGCCATTTCAAGTCCCGCGATGAGGGCTTCATATTCGGCTTCGTTGTTGGTGCGTGGTTCTGTCAAACTCAGGGCATATCTGATGATGCCCTTCTCAGGTGTGACAAAGATCAGGCCCACTCCGGCTTGTCGTTTGGGTAAATCTGGTTTCACTGCTGGTTGGATAGAAGAAGAACCATCGAAATACATCTTCCAATATTCTTCTTGGTTGTCTGTATGTAAGGATTCTTCATCTGGAAAGTCGCATGCTAGCGGAGAGTCATCCGGTATGGGATGGGCGGCCAAGAAATCGGCCAATGCCTGCCCTTTGATCGCCTTTTGGGGTGCATAGGTTATGTCGAACTCCATTAATGCGACTGCCCATCTTGCCAATCGACCTGTGAGCATGGGTCGAGTCATGAGGTATTTCAAGGGGTCAGTTTTGGAGATCAATGTGACCTTGTGCGCTAGCATATAATGTCTGAGTTTCTTGATTGCAAAGACAAGGGCTAGACAATGTTTTTCGATTGGGGTATAGGCATGTTCTGCTCCGACTAGCATTCGACTGAGGTAGTAGAGGGCATTTTCCTTTCCTTCCTCATTTTCTTGGGCCAACAATGCTCCTAGAGATCCATCCAATGCTGTGGTGTATAGGATGAGAGACTTCCCTGGAATAGGTGCTGCCAAGACTGGTGGGTTTAACAGGTATTGCTTAATATCTTCGAACGCCTTCTGACATTCATCATCCCATTTGAATGGTACATCTTTCTTGGTGAGTCGAGTGAAAGGTTTGATTTTGCCTGAAAGGTTGGCGATAAATCTTCTGATGTATGCCAATCGTCCTTGTAAGGATCTGAGCTGTTTGAGTGTTTTAGGAGGCGGCAACTCCTGAATAGCTCTGATTTTCTCGGGATCGATTTCTATGCCTCGATGGCGCACCACGAAGCCGAGAAACTTGCCGGAAGAGACCATGAAGGCACACTTCAAGGGATTGAGTTTCAACGTGTGAGTTCTCATTCGGTCAAGCATTAGCCTAAGGTTGGCTAAATGCTCTTCGTATGAGTGGGATTTCACCACTAGATCATCGACATAGCACTCCACAACTCTATGTATCAAGTCATCGAAGATCTTGGTCATGGCTCTTTGATATGTGGCACCTGCATTCTTCAACCCGAATGGCATGACTTTGTAACAGAAGATACCAATCGGCGTGAGAAAGGCCGTGTGCTTTTGATCATTTTCATCCATCTTGATTTGGTTGTACCCGGAGTGTCCATCTACAAATGAGTATACCACATAAGAGGAAGTATGATCCACTATGATTTCTGTTACAGGTAGAGGGAAGTCATCTTTTGGGCATGCTTTGTTCAGGTCTCGGAAATCCACATAGACCCGGATTTGTCCATTCTTTTTCTTAACTGGGACAATGTTGGCGACCCAATCAGGAGTTTCTTCTTCTCTTATGAAGCCGGCGTTGATCAATTTCTTGACTTCAGCAATCACTTTTTCTTCAAGTTCAACCCTCATTCTCCGAGGACCTTGCTTTACAGGCTTGACTCCTGGATCTATTTTTAGTTTATGAACAGCTACAGCGGGGTCCAACCCTGGCATTTCACTGTAACTCCAAGCAAAGCAATCCCGATATTCTTTCAGGAGCTCTATCAGATTTCTTTCAACGTCTGGATCAAGAGAGGTACTGATGAAGGTAGGTCGAGGATCTTTCTCGGTGCCCAGATTCACCGACTTGAGTTCGTCAATGGTGTTTTGACCTCCTTCCTCCAATTCCTTTGGGGCGTTCTTAACGGCTAAGATGAACTGTTCGCCTTCTGATACCTCAGGTTCAGCTTCGAGAGTTTCTTCTTCCCCCTCGGCTTCCGTTATGGTGACCCGATGACAGGTATGCCCTTGATTTCTGGCTCCCTTGTATCGAAACCTACCGGAGTGTGAGCCTTGATTCCTATCGTGTGGCTCTTCTGTTTCTGCTCTCTTTGTATAGGAGTGAGATTTCCCTTTTTGATATCTGCCACTTCGACCTTCTGCCCAATGATGCGACATTTGATCCTGCAATTTGAGGATCTCTTGTTGACAGGCGGCTTCGCCTTGTGCACTTCGCCGACATTTTTCTCGGAGTTTGTCGTTTATCTTGTACTCTTTCTCCAGACTATTGGCTGTTTCTTGCCTCAATCGTTCTAAGGTGAGGATCTGGTATACATGATGTTGTTCTCTTCTTTGAGAAACTTTCCTTTCTTCCTGGTACCTCTCCCACAGCCTTTCTAGTTGGGCGCGTAGGTCTGATTTTTCGACTATAAGGCGGGACATTTCGCACTCGAGCCTTTCATGGGACTGAATCAGATTCTGAAGAACATCTTGAAAACATTCTTTCATTTCTTCAATTGAGATCACCTCTTGTATTGGCAAGCCTCCGTCAGGACCATCGTTCTCATTGCTAGCTTCAGGATTCTCATTCTTTTCTTCTAACACGTCGGATATAGTGACCCTGTGGCATGTGTGCGACTGAGTATCTTCCGGCTGGACTTGATTTTTAGCAAGGACGAGGGCTTCTTTGGTTTCCCTTGCCATTCGGCTGAGTGACTCTATTTCCTTTTGGTGGGACAAATTTCTCTGAGACACTTGAATTATTCTATCCCTGTCTCTTTCACCAGCATCATGGAGTCGGGTGATCTCTTGGCGTAGTTTGTTGACTCGCCGTTGGAGTTCTTTTATTTTCTCTCGGCATGCTTGATTCTCTTGTTCTTTTGTTGTCACCTGCCGACTAAGATCTTGGTTTCGTGCAATCAGACGTTCCATGGAGCGCTCGACATCTTGTTGCGAGCGAACCATCTCTTGGAAGCGCCTTTGGAGCACATCAAACATGGTCATCTCATTGGAGGCTTGTCTTCTGGAGCCACTTCTTCTCCATGTCTCAGTGGAGGAGACATGGCGGCTTGTGTGTACTTGGCTACTTTTGGATGTTTTAGGTTTTGATGTTCCTGGTTGTGTATCGAAACCAAGGCCCCGGGTGTTAGAAGTCTTTCCATTGAGCTTGGTCACTTCGTTTGAATCACCATTCCAAAGCTTTTGGAACATCTCGACCTGCCTTTTAGAGACTGGCTCCAAACAATGAGTCCGTTGGAACAGGTCCTTCAAGCGAGCATCGGTATTTCTTTGCAACTTGGGAGGCATTTTGGTTTCACTTTCACTTTCTTCTAGCCATCGTTTGCAATCCTCGGAAGGAGTTTGGCCATTCTCTGGGTCAACTTCTCCTATTTTGACAAAGTGAATGCTAGGGTGGATCACGGTCCCATATTCCACTTCTTCGATTTTCGGTGGGACGGTGAATGTTTTCAGCTTGGAGATTCTCTCTCTCTCGCGAGGAGTGAGATCTTTGCAATGTTCCATGGGCATGAACTCCACAGCTAAAGAGCTTTGACCTTCTCCTTCGCTTCCTGAGTCTTTATATGGGCGAACTGGGGTATAGACATCATCTTCAGCTTTTTCAGAAGATTCTGGCTCACTATCACTTCCCCACAACATTTGGGTTGTTTGCGACTTGATGGCTGCCTTGAGTACCACCCTCTTCACCGCCTCTCTGACAGCGTCTGATGAAGAGGCATTCTTTGTGGGTGCTGCCCCCTGTTCAATCCTGGGTTGGTAATATTTTGCATCATCCAGTTCAGCTTCATGTGCCTCAAAAGGCCGGTCGTCACCTTTGATTACACACTGTTTGCCATCGCGAGTGAACTTGACACATTGATGTAGAGTGGAGGGGACTAAGCCGTTTTCGTGAAGCCATGGTCTCCCTAATAGTGCCTTATAAGTGGTGTCAGCCTCTATGATAAAGAATTTCACAGGCGTGACAATTTCACCAAAATCTATGTCGATGATGGTAGATCCCAAGGCCTTTTGGTATTGATGATTGAACCCATGAATCCGGATTTTGTCTTTCTTGGTTTCCCTGATGCTAAGGAAGAGCTGAACCAAGGTTTTCAATGGCATGATACTGATAGAAGACCCTGGGTCGACCAGAATCTTGTTGATCTTTTTGCCATATATGATGCCGGTAGTGTAGAGAGGCCTGTTGTGGTCTGCTGTTCCGGCCATCAGATCATCATCAGTGAAAGTGATTTGTGGTTCTGGCTCGATTTGTGCTACCTCCTCCCGGGCTTCTTGAGCAAAGTATGCTTGGAAGCTGGCGGGATTTTGTAAGGCATAGATGAGAGACTCACGAAGCTCTTGTGACACCATGAGAGCATCAAAGACACTTAGCAAGGCCGGTATTTTGCGCAGGTGTGCTACCACGTTGTAATCACCTACGGTCATTCTGGGCCTGCTGCCGTTTGACCTTGCGTCTCCTTCAGTGACTATTTCTTCCGGAGTGTTTCGCCTGTTATGAGGGACTTCCCTTGGGGGTTGCCTTTCAGGTATTCTGGTACCAGACCTCAAGCTGACATTGCATTGTCCCTTTTGTTTTTGTTGGGCTTTGGCTTGATCTTGTCGGGGTGCTGGGTTCAGTCGACTCGGGAAAGACGGCATGATTTCTTCTTCCTCCTCGGTCTCATTTTCATCAGAATCACTCCCAAAAGGCATGATCGTTACGGGATGAGTCACCATTACAGTTGGTTCTTCCTCCGGGCTGTCATAGTCTGACTTTTCGGATTCTTCCTCTTCTGAATTTTCAGAGTCCGGGTACCAGGTTGTGACGTGGCACTCTTCTTTTTCTGTTTCTTCGTCCGAAGTGCTGTCACCACCATTGGGCCAGGCTAAGCATTCATTTCTGGTGTGGCCCCATTCTTCGTGATGCTCACAATACTTTTCGCATTCTTTGGGTTTCTTTGGTCTATGGGCTCGTTCCACGACATGCTGGTGTTTTTGTGGAGTGCTCTTTTTTGGTTTGTCGGGCTTTGTTTTTCCAGATAGAGGCAATGCAGCCGGTGCAGAGGTCTTCTTTTTATTTCTTTGAAGTTGACCATGGACATGAATCCATTTCGGCATCTTTTCACCTCCAGAGGAAGGTTCTTCCATTCGGCGCATCTTTACGTCGATGTAGTATCTCCCTCTACGGGAGGCCCATCTTTCGCGGCGCTGGCTTCGCTTTTAGAGGGTCGGCTACGCGAGCTTTCACCTTTTTCCATCTTGCTGCCATTTGAACCACCGGGTGGAAGGCAAGTTTGAGCCTTGTCGCGCTTCTTTTTCTTTTCCGCAGTTGGCATTGGTGCCTTGCCTTTGCCAATGGATTTATCAGCTTTGGTTGTGGGTTGACGGCCTTCTTGGATAGAAATGCCCACTCTTCTCCTCCTAGGAGGGAGTTGTGCTTCAGTTGGCTTTTCCTCCTTGTCTTGTTTCCGCCGTTCTTTCCTCCGGGTTTTAGCCTCAAGGCGTTGCCCTTCCATAACGTGAGCCAACTTGCGCTCTATTTCCATGAGTGATCTTCGGTTGTCAGCCCATTCCCCTACGCTTGTCGCTTGCAGCGTGCGGAAGAACTCAAGGATGATATCATTTTGTCTGAGCACGTTAGCAAGGGCATTTTGCAAAATGCTAAGTCTCCTTTGAATCCTTGCCATTTCGTTTCGGTCATCAACCGGGTCTGGTTGCAATGCCCCCTGTCCATGGGCCGGGACAGGGTTTGGTTGTGCTTGCCGCGATCGAGTGCGAGTGGCGGGGCCGCCTTCTTCAGGTTTCGTGCATTGCTGTTCATCTGGCATCGAGACGGCTTCATGTCGTGAGATGTCCGCTCGGAGAGGGTAATGTGCTCTCCTGCTTTCAGGTCTGATTGGAACAGGCCTGTCCGGGCTAAAAGAGCGTCTGTCAGGGGACTTTCCTTCACCTTCCGAGTCTGATCCCGAGACTGTGATGAAGCGAGAAGTTTCAATTCTCTTTGAGGCGTTCTTGAATTTTCGTGCCTCTGGCAAGGTATCTTTTTGGATGTTTTCCCATATAGCGGGGTCATAGTACCGGTGAAATTCTTCATCTATGTAGTGTCGAACCCATCCTGTCGGAACAGGGTAATGAGGAGATGGTTCATGACCCTCCACTCCTTCTGTGACTGGAGATTGGCGGAACTGTTGGAGGAGCTCTTTCTCAGTCTCTTTCTTTTCAGGCTGACTTGGGTATACCAGTCTTCTGACTCGGCCATATTCCAAGTTGCACACTTCTCGGCGAGACCTATTCCATCTTATTCTTTCTACCCAGGGCAGTGGGGCAGTCCGGATTTCACTTTCTTGTCTCACCGTTGTTGATTGACGAGTTGTGGGCCATGAATCCAGTATGAATGGCCGGAGACTGGTCAAGTGTGGATGCTCAGGTTCGAGTTCTTCATCACTGCCTTGCCACCCGACTTGTTCACCTGATTTTTCTACATTTTTTATCAGATGTCCTGTCCACCCGATTGGATCTGACAAGTCATGTTCATAGTTCTCATCTGAAAACTCTTCTCTTTCGGATTCCTCAGTACATGAATCATCAGAAATGTAAATGACTCTACAAGATGCGGATCCTTGATCTTCTTCCTCTTTTTCTTCCTCTTCTTGAGGAGGACTGGGAGATGGAGTTGTGTCATTTGGCTGGCTGGTAGAAGGAGTTTCAGCTGCCCCCTGTGCTTGGCGGGCGTCCTCCTCTTCCATGATTATAGCTTCCCTTGTTTGGTTGACCAACTGGCGCACAATTTCGCTCAAGTCTTCCAAGGTAAGCTCAGGATGACCAGGGATATTAGAGATGTGTATGTCGAGATTTACTCTTCTGACTTGCTGTCCTTCTAGATCCGCTGGGTTTACTTGGTATTCGGGATCCAATACGAACTCGTAATCGTACTGGATTCCGTCATCTTCTTCATCTGAACCGTATCCTGCCCCCTGTTGTGACTGAGGGTTTTCAGGGCGCGGGCCGGGAGTTGTTGATTGTGGTTGAGAAGTTTCGGGTTGGGGTTGCGGCACTTCGTGCTGTGGCCGCGGTGCTTCAGGTCCATGAGATTGGACTGGGGTGATTTCCGGTTGCGGTTGAGGTGGATTTGACTGTGGTTGAGATACCTCAGATTCATCCTCCTGATCATCACTTGCATCTTCACAGGTGATTCGGTAGCAAGAACTAACATTCCGAGAGGATTCACCTTTTGATGCCTTGTTCTTCTTTTGGTTCTTCTTGTTTCTCCTCTGGTAAACCAAGAGAGGTTTGGTTGTACCTTCTTCTTCCGGTAATTCGTTTTCTTCAGAGAGGTAGAAAGCGTCTTCCTCGTCAGTTAGCTGTAGTTCTCGCAAGAGTTCGCTTGTTGTTTTCCCCTCGGTGGCTGCTATAAGGGTCGCTAATCCTTCGGGAAACATTTCAGTCCATTCGGGTTGTGGCCGGACCGACATACGTGCATTCTTCCTATGGGCTTTCTTTTCTTTGGACTTGCCCCGAGACTTGGGAGAAGGTTCATCATCGTCCGTCCATTCTGCTATCTTAGCTGCACGACGGCTGGATTTCCTTTCTCTAGGGCTCTCAGGTTCATCACTGCTGATGTACCGAGATGATTCGGAAGGATCGACTCCAGGGTTGTTGTCATCATTAGGCCTGAAAATGTGCTGGGCGGCTTCGGCCACTTCTCGCATACGGATGGCCTCAGCAGGATGATTGCGCACAAATCTTTCACGACTCCTTCTCCATGTAGGATCAGGATCCGTGATGGGATATTCCAAGTATCGCATGAGCATTTGAAAATTTTCTGTTGCGAACGGGAAGAATGCTGGCTCACTATTCCTCAGGTCCTGGAGATATGTGTGTAGGTCGATGCCTTGGTGCCTCGTGATTCCAGTGCGGGTCACCGTTTCTTCCACCAAAAGGTTGGTTGGCCTGTGTGGCTGGTTTCGGTTTGGACTAAGAGCATCTCTACCGCTAGCACCAACGTAGCAAGAAGTGCCAGAAGTACCAGCTTCAGGGTCGTCGCCGCCATTGCCTATCCCGAAGATGTGCCGGGTGGTTTCAGCTACTTCCCGCATGCGAGCAGCTTCAGTAGGGTGTCTGCGTATGAACTTCTCGCGATCCGTACTCCATGTGGGGTCAGGATCGGCCATGGGATACTCTATATACCTTAAGAGCATCGGGAAATGTGCGGTTGCAAACCGGATAAAGACAGGTTCGGTATTCATCAGATTTCGCAGATAACCATCTAAATTAGCGAGTCTATGCCTTGCAATTCCCGCATGTGCTGCTATCTCTTCAGCCGAGAGGTTCGATTGGCTTGCTGATTCAGCTTGATTTGGAGCAGAGCCATCGTTTTGGCCCGGACCCGTGCTTATATGGCGAGAAGTGCCAAAAGTATTGGTTGAGCTTTCACCGTCACTGTTGTTACCGTTAGAGGGAGTGGAATTCTTCAGATTATCAAAGTTTTCCACAACTTCTCTGATCCGAGCAGCCTCAGCGGGATGATTCCTGGTAAACCTTTCTCGTCTTCTTCTCCAAGCTGGATCAGGTTCGCGGCATGGATACTCTAGACAGCGAGTCCAGATTTGCTCGTGATTTGTCACAATATCCAGAAATTCTGGGTCATTCTGAATCAGATGGTTGATGTACGAAAAGACACCGACAGTTTGATTCATAGAGAGACCATTAAAGGCATCTGAAACCTCTTCCAATGGGCATTCAGAGCCAGGGTCTTCATCATAGTATACACGCAGTGGCGGGTCAGTCGAGTCGCAGTCCCCGGTATAGAACACACTTACTCTTGAGTATCCGCTGCTGGAGGTGGGAGCTCCGGGATTAGGTGTTCTGGGATTGGGAGCGCTTTCATTCTGTGAGGTTTCTCCGGTAGTATTGTTCCCGGAACCTGTTCCTTGTTCTTCCTCACTGCTATCGCTTTCTTCCCCGTCGTGAGAAGTTTTATGACAAGAAGCCGTAGCAGTGTTGGGTTCGTCGCTTGGTGCGTTTGATGTGAAGATGTGCCTTGCAGTTTCGGCAATCTGCCGCACCAATGCGGCTTCAACAGGCTGACTTCGCACAAAATATTCGCGATTTCTGACCCAAATAGGACTTGGGTCGTTGTAAGGGTATTCCAAATACCGCATTATCATCTGGAGATTGGTGATCGCGAATCTGAAGAAAGAAGCTTCCCTACTCCTCAAATTTTGCAAGTATCTGTGCAGCTCAGCACTCTGGCGCCTTGTATCTTCTGTCGAGGTAGCAGGAGTTTCATTCAGAAGATGAGATGGCTCATGAGATTCGCTTTCAGAGTCCGAATCATCGTCCCAATTGATACTGATGTGGTGTGAAGACCCGGAAGGACCGGCACCTGAATTATCGTCGTCACCGTCATCATCACTCGCAACAGAAGTCACGATTCTATGGAAAGTGGCGGCTACCTCTCTTATACGAGCGGCCTCAGCTGGGTGTTTTCTTATAAATTTCTCCCGCCTCCTTCTCCGGGCTCGGTCAGGATCATGTTCGGGGTGTTCCATGAAACTGACCCATACTTCAGCATTTTCGGTGTTATCCGATATCATGTCGATGAATCCTGGATCATTTTGTTTCAGATGACTGAGGTACGCAACCACCCCAGCCGATTGATGTATAGTGAGGTTTTCGAGTGCAGGGGTTAGATTTAGAATGGGCTCTGAGGTGTTGGGCCCTCCTGTGAAAAATATACGCGCATTTAGGTCTACATCATTGGGACCGAGCTCACCGGGTCTTCGCCTGGGATTCCGCCTAGAGCCAGCTCTTTCTTGTGGCGGTGGCGCTTGTGGCTCATTGTTCGATGATTCACCTTTATCTTTGTCATCATCGCTGTCATCATCGGCAGTAATATGACGGCAAGATACTGAGGGCGCGTCATCATCATTGTCTGAATCGGATACATACGCGGGAGTCTTTCCATTTCTCAACTCCTTCCGTACTATCTCAACAGCTTCTCTCTCAAAATCCTCAACAAATTCGCCAGCAAACATTGAGTGCACAGGATCCATAACATATTTGAAGGTTCTGGGATCAGAGACCCTTAAATCCTTGAGGTAGGAGACATAGAACTCTACCATTTCATCATGTTCGTATTGCCAAGAGTCGTGTGGTTGTTCCGGCGATCTTTGTTGACTTGCCCCCACTTGATTGGAGGTCTCCACCATTGGTCTTCCAGTTCTTACTTCCCTTAGGTGCTGCCTGTAGCCGTACATCCATGGCTCTTGATTGGCTTCCGGGGAACTGGGTTCTGGGGTGATTTCACCTTCTTCAAGGCCAGTACCTTCAGCCTCTTCTTTGAACATCCTTGCGATAGCCTCCTTTTCATAGTCTTCCAACTCGGAAGAATCTTTCGGATTCAGCATGTTGTGAAACTCTTCAGGGGCTATCATTTTCAAGCTCTTGAGGTACTGGACATATGCATCAATCAACTCTTCTCGGGTGGAGCATCCATTATCACCGGGCTTGGGACGCAACCACCGGCCTAGACTTTCTTCAAAAAATGGAGTCTCTTGTTGTGGTTTCTCACGTGCATCCAATACCTTGGCATGCTCGTAGGCGATCTGGTCGTTGGTCATGGCACTGACCGCACTCACGCCTATTTTATCCCATCCATTGTTCACAATGATATCAGCGGCCACCTTTTTCACGGCCAAATGCTCAATACCATCACGATCCAAGTCAGTGGCATTATCTATGGCTTCATCCACTTTCAGTTCGTCTTGGAATAGGTCAAAGTCTTGGACTTTCAAGTCCATTAAGAAGTCGATGTAATCAGACACCGCTTCGAATGTCACTTCTGGTGGCGACTCATCGTCAGAGTTGTCATTGAAATTGAGAGCAGAGGTTTGAATTATGATCCTTTCGGAATCACTATCATTTTCTACCTCGGATTCATCAGAAGCACTTAGATGCCGGCAGGTTTCTGCAGTCTCAGTGCTTTGAGGTTTCTTGAGTGACACTCTCAGTTGATATTTGCCAACCAGCCATGCGGCCAGCAACTAATCGATATCATCTCCTTTCATCAATTCGTGGACCCACCACATGGGATCCGCCAAAATTTCCGTTTCTAGCTCGGGGTGAAATACAACTGTGCGGTACCAAGTGGCCAATTCTCGCCACTGTTTCCGTGCTCTTAGAAACATATTCATCCTTTGCCGGGTGGGGAGTCCGCGGGGCTCTACCTCCTGGTAAAAGACACCATTTCTTGCGGTCGACCCCTCACCTCTTAAGAGTGACGACGGAGTCGCAACAGCTGTTTCTTCCGTCACATGTTTATCTTCCACCTCCGTTTCTTCAGATGGTTGGACTGCATCATTTTCGGCATTTTCATAGAAATCATCATAATTTTCATTGCCATCTCCTTCGTCCTCAGTATCAGAGGTCGCGAAGGCATTGCAGCATGCACCGGCTGCACCACCACCTCTTTCTTCATCACTACTGAAATGACAATCAAAGTCGTAGTTGTTATCCATGTCATCACGGGGAGGACTGGAACCAGGCCATGAATATTCATCTTCGAAGTAGCATTCTTCCGGCCCTGAAGTTTTAGCTGGAGTTTTGGTTGAAGTGGTTGCCATTTTAGCCGCCGTTGCCTCCCTTTCTCTCCTAAGCTTTGTCGCATTTATGGCTTCACTCATTAGACCAGACACGTGCTGGGCTAGAGTCTGTATCACAGAAGGAGGGAGTTCAGGTTGTCCTGCTTTATCTTCCACAAGCAGGTTGAAACCTAAATTGGTTAAGTTCAGACCACCGTCTTCACTTTGACATTCTCTAGGGATTTCTACATATACCTTTCTTTCTTGTCCATTGACGGTTACTGGGAGAATCATCAATTCTGAATCCGGAGCTCCAGGACCTTGGTACCTAGAAGGTTCTCCAGGTGCATTTGCCTGAGTACCAGATTTTCTGTTTCTAAGACCCTTGTGAGTCCTCTTGGCTTTGATAAGGGTGGCCTCGGTTTGTGTTCCTCGAGACGATGATGACCCTGTTTGACCGGACTGCCTGGACATATCAGGAGCTTCTGGTGCTATTTCTGGAACTTCTGGTGTTTCTTCCGGGACTTCAGGTGTTTCAGCATCACTTCCTTCCCGAGTTCCATCTGAGACATAACAACAAGTGGTCGTCCAGGATTCTTCATCTGTAAGATCCTGGGTTAAAGAAAAGGTTTCTTCAGCTTGCCTTCTCTTGTTTCGCTTAATCACTGTGACAGCTTCTCTCAACAAACGGGCAGCATGTTGAGCAAGGGTATGCATTGCTTTGGGAGAGAAGTTGGGCTGTCCCTTCTTTTCTTCGATCAAAAGTCTGAAGCCTAGGTTGTTTAACTTCAACCTCCCGTCATCGTATCTGCACTCCTCTGGGATCTGCATAAACACCCTTCGTCCTTGATCATTGACTCTAACAGGGAGAAGTATCAACTCAGAACTCTCGGAGCTGGATGTCTCCTCAGATTCCAGTCGGTATATGTCTTTTCCTTCCCTGGTGGTCTTGCGGACTCGTCTAGTCCCCTTTCTTACTGCTCCTGTATGCACAGCTGCAGGGAGTGTCGATGTTTCTTGAATTTGTTGACTTGATTGGTCAGGGGCTGGCTGAGATGCCTTCTTATCAAAGAGATCCTCGCTTCCCTGATCGTCACTGGAAATGTGGCGGCATGAAGCCGTCCAGAATTCTTCGGATTCCGCATTCCCACATTCTTTTCTTTTTGTTACGTCTTTCCAAGCCTTACCGGTAATTTTGGTGAAGTCTTTTGGGGACAGAAAGTCAGCCAAGGTTGCTTGTTTTGGTCTCCCCTGGACATATTGTTCCTCGATTTCTTGAGGTGCAATTTTCCTCCAGAATGGTCTATTGTTGCTTGACCGTGTCACCGGAACATAACTGCGTCTCGGTCTAAGAGGCAATCTCGTTGGTATGACAACGTTTCTCGGCACGATGGGGGTGATGGCATTTTTCCACCTGAGCCTGGGTTCAGCTTGAAGCATCTTCAACTTCTTCTTGGTGCTCTTATTGAGACTCACACTCCAAGTGGTGGGTGGTCTGCCGTCAGAGCAAGCAGAGACGCGGTTTGTGCTGGCAACTGGGGTCCTGGTAGGTCCAGCATGAGGTGCCGGCTCTTGCCTAGCGTCATCATGGAGTGGGATCGCTCCTTCCTGGATTCTTTTCTCGATCCAGTCCTTGAAGACATAACAGTCTTCAATACTGTGGCCTAAGACCCGGTGATATGGGCAATAGTTCGGGTGATTGACCTTGTTTTCTTCCTCAGGCCTCTTACACCTTGGAAGTCGTATTTCTAGCACTTTCATTGCTTGCTGGAACAACTTTTTGGTCTTTTCTTTCTTGAAAGAGTACGGTTTGTTTTGTAGCTCCTTCAAAGTCGGTCTTGGGGTACGGGTTTGTGAAGTCCCGTCTTTTTCTTCATCACTTTCTCCCCATTGTACACCACTCGTGCCTTCGACTTGATTGCTGGCCGCTTTTGTTTTCACGGCTTTGCTTTCAGCTTTCTTTGGCCTTTCCTTGGGGAGAGCATACATCAGGTTGATGTCATCCTCCATCCCTTCAAACTCAATGATTTTAGTCACTAAGCCCTCAAAAGTGGCAACGTTATGTCCTGCCAGGAGCACTTTCATAGGTGGACGGATCCCATTCATGAGCATGCGGACCGCCTCCTTTTCAGAGATGTTTGACTGGCACCGCGTGTACATGTTTTCCCACCTCGCGACAAAGTCCGAGGCAGTTTCTCCTTTGTTTTGTTTAGTGTTGACCAAGCTAGTCAAAGTGACACGACGAGGTGTGACTCTGAATCGGGTCTTGAAAGCGGCGACCATTTCTTTCCAGTTCTTGATGCTATTTTCCTCCAACGAGGCATACCATTCGAAGGCCACCCCCGTCAAACTTTGAGGGAATTGCCTCAGCAGCCATTCTTGCTTTCTGGTGGTGTCCCCACAAGATGTCAGGAAGTGAGACAAATATTGATCAGGTGTCACTTTACCACCGACTCCTTCAAACGGTTTGAATTTCGGCACAACATAGCCTCTCGGGTACTCAACCCTGTCAAATTTCTCAGGATATGGTCTTCCTGTGAAGTTGTTGGGGAATTGAGGTCCGTCAACTCCCAAGTACTGGAATTTTTGTTCCATCTGTCTTCTCATATCTTCCATGAGGTCAATTGGATCGACCTTGGAAGCATTCTTCTTATCACGCGACTCCTCGTCCGATGTTTCACGCGAGTCACGACTGCTTTTGGATTCTCTTCTCTTCTTGTGTTCAGACATTGGGTGTTTGACACTCCCTTGTCGTGAAGGTATCGGGTTTGAGTTGGGTCCCGACCCTTTCTTGGCCATGTACTTTTGAATTTCAGCACAGGCCTGCGTTATGCGGACATTATCAGCTTGGAGCTGTTTCAACTTCTTGTCTTTTTCTTCTAGCTCCTTGCGAAGCTGGGCGACTTCTCCGAGGACTTCATTTTCCTCGCCTATGCTATCATCAGAGGCATCACCCCTATTAGAACCGGGATTGTCTCCTCTTTCTTCCTCCTCGCCAGCAGAGTGATCGCTGGCTTGGTGAACCCTTTCTTCTGTGATGGGCTCGGGAATTCTAGGACGGCTATTTTTCTTTGGTGGGGCGGAGGCAGAAGCTTTGCTTTTCTGGCTCCTTGTTTCCACAGGTATACTCTCAGGCTGTGGGGGTTCCTGAGAGCCAGTTCCAACCATGTGAACCTCAGTGAGGTCATCATCATGGTCAGCATCATCCGCGTGAACATGGTACACAGACACAGATCCTGCACCCTTTCTTTTCTTGGGCACACGGACCTTCCTTCCTGGGGCTTGCGTCATGTATGACACAACATCAGACAATTCGGAGGCTTTCTTCCTCCTTTTGTTTTCCTTCGGGGATATGGCGCCTTCCTGCTGAGGCTCAGAAGCATTTTTAGGCTTCCGAACCTGAGCAGCCTTCCCTTTGGCTTTCATATTCTTGGTGTTGGGTTTGAGAGGAGGGAAAGTGAGCCGATCAAAGACCGAAGGAGGTGTGACTTCCCCTTTCTTCTCCGAGGCACTGTAATCAGCATCCCCGATCCTGGTATCCTCATAGTAGGGGAAACGAAGGCGCTGAAAGACTGGGAACCGGAGCCTCTCCTTGATCGAGGGCTTTTGGGTATTCTTGGCAGGTATGGCGAAGGCTTTGCGGGCCCCGCGGAGTTTCTTGACTATCTTGTATGCAGCATGGATGGCTTCCACAGCTTGGTGCTTCTTGGGAGTGGAAACCACCTCAACCTTCAGAGGAGCATACTGGGGTAGCTCCCAGTCCTCGCGCAGGCGCGGACCGTCAGCATTCTTCTTCACAATGCGGAGAGGAGCGAACGCATTGTTCAGAGGCAGATCAGTGTCAATTTCTTCCTCCTGGGCCAGGCGGAGGGCTTGAGACCTCGAGAGCCTGACTCGGGTTTCCTTCGCCTTTTTAGGGGCAACGGTCACTTTGAGATGCTGGGCACCAGCCCCAGCCTTCTTGTTGATAGAGATGGTTGCAGTCACGGGCGCTTTACCAGCAAGCGCGGTCAGAGGCACCTGGATGGGCACAGTGAGAGTCCCGGCCACCGAGCTGCTGGCCTTCTTGAGGTGCGCACCACTCACAATTTCGCTCCAAGTCACCATGTTGATCGTTGGTTGTTGGTTTTGAGTGAGTTTTTTCCTGCAAATGGAAAGCACTTAAAGTTAACGTCAGTATCTTTATATATTTTAAACGTATTTCATGCTATGTTGATATACTATGTCGATATGCCTGGTCCATTGATCATCCCCTGATGAGAGGAGAAAAATGTCCCACCGGGCGTGCCAGAATCTGTCTCGCACCTTTTTGGACCCTGATCCTCGGAAGGGGGAAATGACCGGATGCTCCCGAGGGGGAAAAAGATATTGCGGACGAGATACCCCTCGATCGTTTCAAAACTCAGACATCGGCACCCACCTGAAAAGGAATGTGAGTACTGACGTGGTTTCGAACCTCTCAAGAGTTTGATTGTTTACTGCAGGTCCTTTTTTTCCAGTAGGCGCAAGCCCCTACTGTTAATTACCTCTGAACCAAGTCAAGAGCACCTCTAGATCGGGATAGTCAATGGATTAGGCATAACAACTAGTATTCTAACACTTTACCAAAAGATACTGACATTAAAGAACGCAAACAAATAGTGACATGAATAGAGCGGATGATACAATCATGAGAGAATAATCATGATGCAAAGAAATTTAATTCATATTTAAAATTCCAAAATTTCTGAGGTTTTAACCCCGGGTGGTTAACAATTAACCCTATTTTGTACATTTAATAATTTTTGTTTTGTTCCCTTTAAACTATACGTACTGTAAGCTCAAGGAAGACGGACATAGACGTGCAAAGTTTCGGTATTTAGATCATATTAAAGCTTTATATATTTTAAGACTTTAATTTATCAACGTTTTAAAACTTAGGTCTGTTTGTTGACATGTTAGAATCAAGGTTATCAGACGTTTCTGGAAACTCAGGCATTAAGGCATGTAGAGGTTCTGGTCCTTGAACGTGTGTCGATTCTGGTCAACTATTGACGTGTCGAATTTCTGGCCCTGCAACGTGCGAGAGTTAGGTTATAAAACGTTTTAAACTCCGGTATTAAGGCGTGTTTAGAAATTCTGGTCACTTTGGACATTTTAAACTTTGGTCTTCATATGTTCTAGAATTTACCAAATTCTGATTTTCAGACGTATTTAAAGTTCGGTCCCTGGGTTCTGGAAAGTTTGTATTAACTATGGAGTTTCATTTCTGGATTTATGTTACTTTGGGATATAAGTCTGGGTCTTTAGGTTTTTCTGGATTTGAATTTGAGTTTTCTGGGTTTGAGTTTGAATTTTCTGGATTCTGGATTTGATTTGGGTTGGGAATTTGATTTGAACTTGGGTTTCAGATTTAATCTGAATTTGGGTTTTGGATTTGAGTTTGGATTTTGGATTTCGGTTTTGGATTTGATTTGAGTTTGGATTTTGGATTTCGGTTTTGGATTTGATTTGAGTTTTGGTTTTTTTTTTTTTTTTGATTTCGGTTTTGGATTTCAGTTTGGCTGCGGGTTTTATCTCCGGATTCCCTGAAAATTTTGCACAAAATTTGTTCTTGACGATAATTACCGCTTAATTGTACCTGCTGTCCAAGTCATCATGAGGTACCTGCTGTCAAAGGGATTCATACCCTTACACTTTTATTAATTTTTTTGTTGTGGGCTGACTTTGAGTTATTTTGCACATTTGATATTTAAGGACTTTTGTTTATTTTAATTTTAACTTCCCTTTTTATTGAGAATTTGGTCTTGAGGGGTCATATAAAAATGTTCTTCATAATTTTCTGGACATTTTGATATTTTATGGAAATTTTTTGGATTTTCTGACTATTTTTAATGTATTTTTGAAGTTTCAGCGATTTAGGAAAATTTTAATTGGTCTGATTGAAGGCTGTTGCGTGTTTGTTCGTCAGCGATCCACTACACCACAGGATGCCACAGGAGATCTGGTTCACGTCCTCGCCTGTGCACCAAGTGCATTTCGTTCTCTTTCGATGTAAGACTCGTCTCCCTCCTCTGCGTGTTGGGTTAGCGGGTTCTCACACGCTTCACGTTGATCCGTTAAGGTGCCAGTAGCGATTCCGGCGGCTGCGACAGCTTTGCGTAGGTTTTAGAGCGTCGTGGACGTCATCTAAGTCCCTCTTTGCTGTCTATTTGAGTCGCGTCGTCTGGTTTGAAGTGTTTTGCTTCCGCCTCAGGTTGTGGCTGACGACGGTTTGGGGCAGCAATCCACGACCGTCGGAGGCGACTTCCTTTCCCGAAATGACTTTTAAAGCACCGTGGGAGCACCATGAGTTCGTGTATGAATTCAATTGAGGTTGCGTTCTTCAATTTGGAGGGTTTGACTTCGATTTTGTTCTTGGTCTGACAAGCGACTGAGACCATGGTGCTGATGGCTTTCGGCAATGATCTGTCGACAGTGGACAACCACCTGATCATGGTGAGGGCATGTGGATGCCTCCGAGTTTGCCAATTTGTTGGTTGAGATCTTCTCCATTTCTGTTCTGGTTGAGTACCAAGGTCATACCATGGCTGTCCTTTGCCTTTGGTTATTGTTTCATTCCTTTTTTTTTATTTATTGTTTTTAGTGTGTCGAAGGCATGAATGTGTACACAAGTCAGAACTCACTTAATGGAGCTGGCCCTTGTGCACGCATCATACCCTCTGTTGGAGTTTATCTTTCACATATTTTGTTTTCATTTGTTCCATAGTACTTGATATTCCACGTTATGATCATAACTCAGTGTGTAGCTTGTATTGTAGACAAGGCAGAGGATCAACTAATGAACTCAAATACCTCATGTGTACTCAACACTCTTTGATTCTGATGTGTACGTGACTAACTCTTGTATGACATACTTTTATTTTTTTATAACTCAAGGATGTTAATATGCTTGTTTACATGGACTCAACAGAGACCAATGCTAACTTATCTTCCTATACTAAGTAAATGTGCATTCTTTTTATAAATCATGACGTGATTAAGTCAAAGTGTTGTAAACTCTTTTTTTTTTTATGAGAATGCAGATTTTTCTTTTCTATTTATCTCTTTTTTTTTTGTATATATTGTTATCTTTTCTTTTATTTGACTATTCTAAATGCACATGCATAATCTAACACATGAAAATGACTTTTATGCAAAAATAAAGGTGACGAAGGGTAAAATAGGAAAAGCAAGAATAAATATGTCATCGTTCAAAGATATATTTTGTTTTATTTTTACTGAGGGACAAACTGGACTGAAATGCAAACAAACACAAACATGATTTTAAAGATTTTCATATTTTTCATTTAAGCTTTAACTAGAAACTAAGGTTTGACTCAAGAAAATTAGTACACCTACTTGGATTTCAAATCTGTTTTTATTTCTAAGATGGCCAAATGGAGCACTTATTCATGTTTACATAACATTTTTTTTTATATATGAAAAGCCTTCAGCCTATGACACTTTATTGTAAAACCTGGATATGAACATGGACCTTTTTATTTTAAAACTTGTTTCACTCATAACTTAAATAGGATGCAGATATAATTAAAATGCAACTGAACTACTTGTGCACAGACTCGTATATGCAGAACTAGAAATTCTTTTTCATGATGAATTTGATACAAACCTATTGTATGTTCCCTTTTGATTAACCATGAACATGAATGCATTTGTTATTTTTTGACCAACCATATCCTCACTCGAACACATGCTCGTAGGCATGAAATCCAAGCGTTTCAAAGCTGGTACAGTACGGTAAATGATACGTGAATAATGAAACAACATTTTTAACTTATTGAACCAGTCATGTATACATTCAGACACCGGCTCACAGGCATGAAATCTGAATATTTCCATGACTAATCCATTTATTAAATGTTATGCAAATGATGGATGTTCATCTATGTTAACTTATTAAACCCACCATATACGCATCCAGACACTTGCTCACAGGCAAGAACTCCAAATGCTTCTACGATCGATTTACTTATTAAATGTCATGCATATGATGGATGTTTGTTTCTTTGAATTTATTAAACCAGCCATGTACACACTCGGACACCGGCTCACAGGCATGAAATCCGAGTGTTTCCATGACTGATTCGTTTATTAAGTGTTGTGCGAGAGATGAACTAATACTTTTAACTTGTGAAACCAGCCATGTACATATTCAGATACCGGCTCACAGGCATGAAATCCGAATATTTCCATGACTGACTTGTTTATTAGATGCTGTGTATGAGATGGTTTGCTTATGGTCATGATGCATCAAAAATAAAAGAAGAAGAAGAAGAAACAAAAAAAGATAGAAAAGATAAAAAAAGGGAAATCTAACACTGAGCTGCCCCCTTATTAAAGCTCAGCTGATTAAAGAAAGCAAAACAACAAAAGAAACTTTGGCCTATCACAGTTAAAGAAAGACTGGTTATAAACTACATTCATAGATTTGCAAGATAAAGTATGCCTCATCAAAACAATTTATTGAAACTGAAATAGAAGAATACATCATTTTTTCTTTACCTTCTTTTGTTTGAAAGTTCTAATGTTAAACTACAAAAATGTTGGCTAGAAAAATAAAACTGGCCGGGGGGGGCTTCTGGCGCCTCTTCTCTTTCTTTTATAGGCAATTGGCTAGGGTTTGGGGCTGGTTGCTCTTGCCACATGGCAGCATCTCCAGTTGTGAGATTTTGATGAAAGGCTGTGATACCTCAAGGAACTTGCCGCCTCATTTGTGTAGATTTTTTTTGCTTACTCTTGGCTTCTTACTGCTTAACTACACCATCCAGTAGTTGTTCAACACCTGGCACTTGAGTGTGGGTCCCATTAGACTGTCAGCAGTGCAATTGAGGATGTCAAGTGGGGTCTACATCTTTTCTGCGACTGGGAAGATGAACTCATTTCTTTATCTTTCCTTATGCATAGAAGCTGAGGATAGGTATCATCTTTGGCATCATCTATTCCCATGGACAGGTGGCATACATCTGACCCACTGTGGGTTATGGATGGAGGAGATATGTCTTCTCTGGGTATCTAGCTAAGTAGGTATCACAGGTGTGTAATAGTGTCTTCAATCCTCTCCATTGGTTCATAATTTGCATTCTTGTGACAGTTTCTGTATAGCTTTGCATATAGTGGCATGAGCATGAGACTGCACATATGGGGTCCCACTGTCAAGGGTGACATGGCCACTGGGTGGAACTAGATTTATGTGAGGGCGGCTATGTCATTTATATATTGCCATCCATGTAGTTTGTCTTGATTCAGAGATAAAAGAGATTAACACAATGTTTTCTTTGTTTAATTTCCATTTTTACCCCTCTGAGTTTATGCAGCTTGTTTGGTGATGTATCTTTTCTGGCGCCAAAGAATAGAAGAGAGTATTGTGGCCTTTTCCGTGCCATTCAGAGAGACATTAGTTCTCTGAGCAGCATTTGGAGGAAATTGGGTTGGCTACAGTGCTCCCTCTTATTTGGCTTCGAAATTTTCTGAGAATGCTATTCAAGATTCAACCGTTGGATAGGGGATAAGGGATTGAATAGCTTAACTAGTTTTAGTGCATCCCCTATTGCATCCCATCCACACTTACTTTATTTCTGAAGGTGGTACACAGTAGTACAACGCATGGTTGTCGTCATCACTTCCTTTTTGACCCATCATACTGATCCAATGGTTAATAGCCTCTCTTTATCCCAGTATCTGTCCAGCCTAGTAGCTCTCTCAGGTGTAGGCTGAGCTTTGCGAGTGTCAGTGGCGACAAAAAGAGGAAATTTGCCTCCATTTCAGTGATGACAGCATGTTTTCTCTACTGGACACCTCCGGTCTTCACGCCACTTTTGAAATTTTGGCTTTACGCTCCTCCTTTTCACCCTATGAGGTGCATTTACAATCGTTCGACAGTAGAGAGCATCAGTCGAAGATAGTGTGTATTTCCTCCTTTCTCATTTCAAGTTTGTTGTCTCCGTCGAGCTCGTCACCATGGTCAGTGATGATACTCCCTTCTCCGACAAAATTGACGCTTAATAGGCCATCGCAATTCCTCTGAATACCTAGCAAAGGCTTCTGAGGTGATGTATTTTCTCAATTCCCCATCAATTTTAAGTAATTCCAACTCCTATTCTCCGCTGCTCATTTGGAATTTCTATCAAATTGACCCTCCCTCGACTCTTTCTTTCATCGAGTCAGGTGTCGCTGTATTCAGGGAAGCGCCGCCTACGCAGTGGTGGGGTCGGTTTGGGACGAGGTGGTCGGAGTCGACGGCGAAGCGCTTCTCTCCGTCGAGCGCGCGAAGCTTTCCTCTTCAAGTAATTTCTTTTCTTTTATTATTTTTTCTTTTTTTGCTGCTAACGGTAACCATGGGCCCACAATTGCTGGCCAATCAGGAGTGGACACGTGTCCAGTCCCACTCACGATCGGGTCGACGCGCTGAGTGTGAGTCTGGATCCGACATTCGGCGTGTCTGGACTCGGATTCGAACGGGCCAAATTTAACTTGGGCTCAAATTAATTTCGTATGGGCCCAATTTTAATGAGATTGAATGGGCTGGTTTGAATAATAGATGTAGGCTTTGATTTTACCCTCATTTTAATTATCCAATATTCAAACCCAATTCGATAATGAGCCCATACTAAATACATATGCTTGTTTGGTTGCTCTTGGCGTTAAGTTGTCTGTATTTGCCATCGTACTGGGTTCTGTTCATATACTGGAATTTTTTATGTTGCTTAATTTCAAGCAATTTGGTTGGTATTGTTGTAGTATAGGGATTTGATGTGGAATTTGGTATGAACTCCTTAAAAAAATGCATGGTGTATAGCCATCATTTAATTTTTGTCATAATTGATTAATTAATTAATCCATTAATTATGTGGGTATTGACATATTTCACATAATCTCGATTAATTAATTAATGAATTGTTTAGTGGGGCCTTTGGTGTGAGATTTGGTATGAAACTTTTAGAAAATGTATAATGTTTGACCATCATACAATTTCCATCTCTTTTTCCTATATAATTAATTAACTAATTAATTATGTGAGCATTTGGCATATTTCACATAATTTTAATCAATTAATTAACTATTTTATATATTTGTGGGTTTTATCGTCTTGTCTGTGAGTTTCCTGCTGTTTGAAGAATAGGTCGTGTTTATGAGTTTTATTTCTCGATGTAACACTTCCTTCATTTGCAGGTTTACTTGAAGATTCCGTCATTCTCTCAAGCAGCAAAATTTGGAGGCAAACAGATGGTCACGGTTAAACGTTAGAAACCAGACTCAGATTAAAGGAAACCCGTTAAACAAATATTAACGGTACTTGATCTGTGGTTTGTAAACAGGCACGGACCCTGAAACTCCAAGGGAGCAGTAAGCAGCAAGGTGCAGAATTTACGCGGTTTCTTTGTTCAAACTCGAATATCGGTATCTTTAAATTCATGCACAGCATGTTGAAAATTAGGTTGCATTTAATGCATATAGTTGTTAAGGAGCCCTAAATACATGAAACTCATGTTGAATCGAACTGTTCGTTTGATTAGTAGGTAATATGGATCTGACTTATCATTTCTTTGATAACTTTAAGAAGTCAGAATCCCAAAGACTGGAATGGCTTCCGTAAATTGACTATGTTGCATAACTTTGTGTGTAATCAAAGAATCTGACTCTGAATTAAATCGGACCATTCTTATTCAGTCTGAATAGCATAATATAAGCTTGAATTGTATTACTCTCCGGAGTATGGTTTGGCCACCTACCCGGCCAGGATTCTAGCGCTATTATTTCTGGAAATTCCCTCTGTAATCTGTACCTAGGGTTGGACCTATGGTTTGGGAAAAGTTCTTTCTGAATCTGACCGGCCGATAAGAGCTTGAGTAAATGCAATTACTGTGAAATAATTATGCTTGGTTGTTTCTGTGCATATTCATGATGCAGTATGCCGGTCATCGGACCTTTTCGTCTGGTGCCAACGGTATTGAAATTTTCTGTAAATAATTTTGAGCATTATTAATTAATAATCTGAAAAGGGGAATAGATTCCGTTACACGGTTCGTACTAAGATCCGCGTACTGGAACTAAAACCCGTACTGAGATTGTATCTCACTCTGTGCTTTGTTTTGCATGTGTCCTCATCGCTTGGGGGTTCCAGGAGAGGCGAAATGGAGTGAGGCGTAGTACTATCGCCACTATCGAGTGTAGTTACATTCAGTTTGCGGTACGGATCCCAAGTCTGAATTGTGAAGCTGTTTTGTGCATTTGTCTGGATGAGTTGCCAGAGGTACTGGCTTATCTGTATTTTGAGATGCCTCCTGCATCTCCAGCGTCCGAGGCCGAGGTTGAGCCAGAGCCGGAGGCTCACTCCCAGGAAGAGGAAGCTTTCTGATCGCTAACTTCTTCCAGGAGTGTCCAGTGTGTGTGTGCTTTCTCTGGTGTGTTGGTTAGTGTGTTTTGGGCAGTAGCGGTTTTTGGTTTTGGTTTTCTTTTAATCTTGAGTTTTGTTCCGGGATAGCGGTCACGGCGTTCAGGAAAGTTGGGTGGTTTTTCCTACTTATTTTGTAGCATATGTAAATAGCTAGCTTGAGAGAACCAGTCCTTTGTATATGAATAAGCCGGGATTGGTAGTACTGCGGTGTGATTTGCTTTTCTTTACCAACAACTACTTATGTAAATAGTGGTTTGAAATAATGTAACATACTTTAGTGTGTTCATCTGTGATGTTGTGTGCATTCTGGGCCGAAATCAAGAAAATGGAATGAAAAAAAAAAAAAAAAAATTAGTCTGTCTGTCTGTTCGCCTTACGGGAGCGGGAAACTGTTCTCGTGGCGGAGGAGGTGTCATTCCCTCAGGTCGGGGTGTGACAGTCCCCCTCTGTGGTGGTATCAGAGCATTTACACAACATTCTGGGTTCTGTCTGTACAAAACAGCGTCACAAATCATTCTGGAGGATTCTGGGGTAAATCTGGGGTTAAGAACGCTTAACATAGAGACGATTAAGGATTCTGTGTTTAACCTAATCTAACACGGGTTGTTGGATTTCTGTTAAGGTTAAATTATGAGTCAGCAACGAGCTGGACCAAGGACACATCCCAATGCCGCAGAGGAGCCAAGGGACGAGGAAGTTAATCGTCTTCTGACGGCCTATGAGAGAGGTCGGCGAGTAGCTTTAAGAAATGGGAATCAGGGATGTCAAGGATCTGAGGAAGATGAGTTCAGACGTCAGTTTGACTCATTTGCAAGGCTTGGACCGCCACAATTTAGTGGAGACGGAGGATATAGAGCTGCAGAGGAATGGTTAGCAGCTGTAAAATCTCGTCTGGCGGTGTGTCGGGCCACACCTGCACAACAAGTTGAACTGGCTGTGTATTATTTGACTAGCGCTGCAAGGTTCTGGTGGGACGGTGTGAAGCGTCATTATGAGGGTGAAACTGCTCAAATTCCTTGGGAATGGTTCGAAGAACAATTTGGAAATCGGTTTCTGAGCACTATGCATCGGGAAGCAATGCGGGCTCAATTTGTGAATCTCCGACAAGCCAATCGAACTGTGGCTGAATACAACAATTTATTTCTATCTGGTGCTCCTTACGCGCCGGATATAAATGAAGATGCTTTTCGTATGAGACGTCAGTACCTTAACGGGTTAAATCCCGATATTGCGGTGGTAATTGATAATCCAAGTGTTCAGGGAATCCAAGCCCTGATGGAAGCAGCTGAACAAGTAGAATCCTATCAGCTAAAGAAAGCTCAATTTAAGAATAACCGCAACAACCGTGGACGTGGAAAAGGTGGTAATAGTCGGAATGTTAAACCCCCTGTTCCACCTAATCGCTCAACAGGAACTCCTTATGATAGGGCCTGGTGCAGACATTGTCAACTCCCTCATGCTGAATCCCAATGTCGGTACAAGAATCAGTCTTGTTTCCGATGTGGAAGCATGGATCACTGGGCTAGAAATTGTCCACTGCCAGCTCCGTCAACTCCGCAAGTTAGCTTTACTCCGGGATCAAGCTCCAATCGCGGAAGGCAATCTCCCTCACCAATGAGAGGCAGAGGACGAGGAAACTATCGTGGAGGACGATCCAATACCACAACAGCAGTACATGCGATGGATACGATGAGTGAAGATACTCAGGAAGTTGAGCTGGGAACTGAAGAAGTTCTGGAAGTCGGAAGTCAGGTGGATTCTACCAACTTACTTGCAGGTACACTGCTTATTTCTGGTTGCCCTGCTTATGCATTGGTGGATACTGGATGTAGCCATTCTGTTATTTCTAGTACATTTGTACAAATGTATGGTTGGGAAATCGAGTCTAGTGAGGATACGCTAAAGGTCCAAACTCCTTTGGGGCAAGCAACACAGAAGGCTAGGTACTGTCGGAATCGGAAGATCCGAATTACTGATCGAGAGTTGGAAATTGATCTTCTGGTAATGGATATTTCGACGTACGATCTTCTATTGGGAATTGATTGGTTGACTAAACATTCAGCAACTATTAATTGCCCAAAAAGGGAGGTACGTTTCGATTTACCAAATTTTACCACAAGTACCTTCAGAGGTAGAAGACCAGGCGAACTTGTTCCTTATATTTCAGCGATTGAAACTAAACATTTAATTGAGTTAGGATGTGAAGCTTATCTGGTAACTGTCCAGAATCTTGTATCCAGAACAACTGAATTAAGTGAAATTCCAGTACTGTCAGAATACCCAGATGTATTTTCCGATCAAATATCAGGATTACCCCCACCCCGGGAAATAGAATTTTCAATCGATTTGGAACCGGGTACTACTCCAATTTCCAAAACCCCATATCGAATGGCTCCTGCCGAATTGAAGGAACTTAAAACTCAGCTAGAAGAAATGCTTGAAAAAGGATTCATAAGACCAAGTACATCTCCTTGGGGAGCACCTGTTCTATTTGTAAGGAAGAAAGACGGGACTCTACGTCTTTGTATTGATTATCGAGACTTGAACAAGGTTACTATAAAGAATAAATACCCATTACCCAGAATTGATGATTTATTTGATCAATTACAAGGATCATCGGTCTATTCCAAGATAGACTTAAGAACGGGATACCATCAGTTGAGGATTAAACCTGAAGATGTTGAGAAGACAGCTTTTAGAAGTCGGTATGGCCATTACGAGTATTTAGTCATGCCTTTTGGATTGACTAATGCTCCGGCTGCTTTTATGGACCTAATGAACCGGGTATTTCGGGACATGCTAGATATATGTGTCGTCGTCTTTATCGATGATATACTTGTTTATTCTCGAAGTCCGGAAGAGCATGTAACTCATCTACGAATGGTTTTGGATAGACTAAGAGAACATAAGTTGTATGCTAAATTCTCGAAGTGTGATTTCTGGCTAAATCAAATCTCATTTCTGGGTCATGTTATTTCTAAAGAAGGGTTGTCGGTTGATCCGGATAAAATTAGAGCTATTCAAGAATGGCCTATTCCTAAGAATATAACTGAAATTCGAAGTTTTCTGGGAATAACCGGGTATTACAGGAGATTTGTTCATAGTTATGCCAAAATAGCTAAACCTCTTACTCAGCTATTACAGAAAGACATACCATTTAAATGGGAAGAGGCTCAAGAAAACAGTTTCCAAGAGTTGAAGAATCGCCTCATTTCCGCTCCAATTCTTGTGATGCCTATTATGGGGAAAAATTATGTGGTGTATACAGATGCCTCTAGATTAGGATTGTGATGCGTTTTAACTCAAGATGAACATGTTATTGCCTATGGATCACGGCAGTTGAGGCCACATGAGCAAAATTACCCTACCCATGATTTGGAATTAGCAGCAGTAGTATTTGCTCTTAAATTATGGAGACATTATCTCTATGGAGTAAAATGTAAAATTTATACGGATCATAAGAACCTGAAATACATTTTCACTCAAAAAGAGTTAAATCTTCGACAACGAAGGTGGTTGGAATTTATTAAAGACTATGACCTGGATATTCAATATCATGCCGGAAAAGCCAACGTGGTAGCTGATGCTTTGAGTCGGAAGACTTATGTTAATATGGTCAATGTCATGACAATAGAACCACGATTGCTAGAAGAAATGAGAAGATGGGATTTGGAAATATGGTTCTCACCTGAAACCATGACTTCATATATGAACAAGGTAAGAGAAGCTGATACCAATATGAATTCGATGGAAATTGATACTATGACACTGGATGCTTTAACGGTACAAATGGATCTTACGGATGAAATTAAGAGAGAGCAAGAAAAAGAAGTGGTCTTTACCAAGTACTGGGAATATGCAAAGACCAAGCCGGACTCCTATTTCTCAATAGATGATATGGGTATTCTAAGATTTAAAGGAAGAGTCTGTATACCCAACAAAGCAGAATTGAAGAAGAAGATTCTATCTGAAGCACATGACTCTGGTTATTCGATTCACCCAGGTGAAGTGAAAATGTACCAAGACCTAAAAAGAAATTTTTGGTGGCCGAGAATGAAAAGAGAAGTAGCGGATTACGTGCATCGATGTTACATCTGTCAACAAATAAAGGCTGATCGGAAAAGACCGGCTGGATTGGTACAACTGTTAGGGAGGCCAAAATAAATTTGAGTCAATCACTATGGACTTCATTACGGGATTACCCCGAGCCCCAGGAAATTATGATGCAATTTGGGTCATAGTTGATAGATTGACCAAAGTTGCACATTTTATTCCCTTGAGAATAGATTATACAGGACCTGAGCTAGCAGAATTATTTATGAAATTTCTGTTCAAGTACCATGGATGTCCAAGAGAAATTATATCTGATAGAGACACTCGTTTTACTTCAAAATTCTGGATTAAATTTCAAAAGACTATGGGAACTAAAGTAATGTTTAGTTCAGCTCATCATCCACAAACGGACGGGCAAACTGAAAGAACTAACCAAACCCTGGAAGATATGTTAAGAGCCTGTATTCTGAGTTTCGGTGGATCGTGGATACAATATCTACACATGGCAGAATTTGCTTATAACAATAGTTATCATGCCAGTATAGGAATGCCACCATATGAAGCTTTATATGGCGAGGTATGTAAAACCCCGTTATGGTGGAAACCAAAGGGATTAGTGGATCCGACTGGACCCCAGTTAGTTTCAGAATGTGCGGAAAAGACACAACTAATACTGAAACGATTAAAAGCTGCACAGGATCGGTACAAGAAATATGCAGATGCAAAACGAAGGCTTGTAGAATATAAACCGGGAGATCAAGTGTTGGTAAAAGTCTCACCTATGAAGGGAATTCAGAGATTTGGTGTGACGGGAAAATTAAGTCCACGTTTTATTGGACCTTTTGTTGTAGAGAAAAGAATTGGTGAAGTAGCCTATAAACTGGAATTACCAGTGGAACTGTCACAGATCCACCCAGTTTTTCATGTTTCTCAACTCCGGAAGTATATTCGAGACCCAAGTCACAGACTAGACTTTTCAGATCTCTATGTACAACCCAATCTGACATATCAAGAGAAACCCATGAGAATATTGGATAGAAAGGTTCAGCAACTTCGGACTAAAGCGATTCCTCTGGTTCTGGTGCAATGGGGTCGTCATTCCCGCAAGGAAGCTACGTGGGAACTGGAAGATACGATACGTGAGCGTTTTCCAGAATTGTTCGGGTAAGTATCGTTCAAGGGACTGAACGATTATTTTAAGGGGGGTGGAATGTAACAATAGTGACCGTAGTATGGTAACCAAGTTCTTATCTGTCTGAAAATACCAATAATTGGCGGTATGATCAGGAAATTAAATTAAATAAGTTATTGCAACAGTAAAAGTTGCGGGATTTTCTGATCTGGGAACATGGAAATGTTCAGTTTAAATTATGGGATTTTTGGGTATATTTGCCACCAATATCTGACTTCTGGATTAGACTAATTGATTTATTTGAGGAATAATAATTAGAATTAAGGATGTCAGTTGATTGCTACACCATAAGCCACACGGTTTCTGCCACAAAGGATCTAAGGATATTTTAATAAAAATTCCGAGAGACACTCGTCTCTCCTTCCTCTCTTTTCCGACTTGGCTCTCTTCTTCTTCTCTCGATTGTTTCGACGCTCAGTCGAGCCCATCTCTCTGTTCTTCTCTCTGTGTCGTGTGTTGGTTGGGTGAAATTGCGGCGCCTCTGGGCTAGCCACTGAGCTGTAGCCACCTCCTTCTTCTTCCTTGTGTTAGCACGAGGAGCTCACCTCTTCTCTTCTCCGATCGATGTGGTTGTCAGAGAAATTAAGAGGGAGGGGTTACGTGGAGGCCATGCTGAGCTCCACAGCAACTCCCCGTCTTGTCCTCTTCTTCCCAAGCCGTCGAGGTAAGTTGCTTTATAGGGTTAAGGTTTCGGATTGGGATTGATTGGGGAGGAGGAGGTACGAGGGTTGAGTCGGCTGTGGAGACGGTAATGGTTTCTTTTCCTTTGATTTGTCAAATCTAATGTCAATTTGTTAAGAAATTGATATCAATTTTTGGGTTACTGTCGCGAGGGATAGGTGGATGGAACTGGGCTTGTTCTTGATTTGCTTGACCTTGATCTTGGCTTTGGTTTTGCTTGAATTCCTGAGACGATTTGCTCAATCCTCCGAGATAGGTATAAATCTTGGTCCTTATATTCGATTTCTCTCTGTGCTTGGCTTGTTATCTGTGTTGGCTTGTAATTGGTGGCTATGTAGCGATATAACTGATTTATTTGGTGTTTATACAACTGTTATAAGGATTACTTCTGTGGCATTGCGATATATTACTTGTAGCTGTTTAGAGTGGGGTATGCTTACTGACTTTTCTGTTATGAGGAAGTCTGTGATGAGGAATATCTATTCTGAGGCTAACTGAGGCTTAATCATAGGTTTTGGCAAGCTTAGATTGCATAATTATGTGCATATGAGCATATACTTAGGGAATAGCAGTGCTATGTTTGTGCATCATGCTATTTAGGACATTAAACTTTGATTTAATGGTGAAGGCAATAATAATAGGGCATGAGGCAGTGATTACATGAGGTTCATGCATATTAATGTTAATTATAAGCATACATGACACATTTAAGTGCTATCTGTCATGGGTATATGTTATACTTAGGATCATATGAACTGTGGCTTAGTATATCTTATCTGATGAGTTATAAGAACTGTTAGTTGGTAAATTATGCATGTTAAGTTTGGTTGTGTTGTCTGTTATAAGGATGTAACTTGTATATAGTGGTTTCATGGACCATCTTAGCTGTTAATGGAATATTATGCATATTTTGAGTCTAAACTGCATATAAACATGTTAATTGATGGCTGGAAGGAAGCAATAGGGCTTATAAGATGCATATATGCATGTTGGATTGATGACAGTGAAGGAAAAACATTGATATAGGTTGTGTTGTGCATACACATGCATTTTGGGCATATCAGGTGTAAACTGAGGTATCTGCGGGTTTATAGGCATATAATTTGCATGTAGAGTGCATAGAAGGCTGATTTGTGACTGTTAGAAGGTTGGTACCAGTCACTGGTACGATATATGGTGATCTGGTATGATTCTGGTATGCTTGCCGATGCCCAGGGATGAAATTGCAATAAAAATAATTTTCTGAGGGCTATTTTGCAAAATCTGAGGGGTTTTCTTGTGACATTGAAGGCTTTTACTAAAAATTAGGGGCTAAAATGAGAAATTGAGGGGCTTATTAATTTTCAGTGGGCTTATTTGAAAAACTAATGGTTTATCGGATCTGAATACTGTTTGTCGGACCCGTTACGGTTTGACCCAGTCAACTGGGTCCAGTTGACTGGGTTGACTTGGTCGTTGTGTTGGGTTGCTCGCGGGCTGTGTTCTGTTGGGCTTTGTTTCGCTGTGGGCTGGAAAGAAAGAAAGAAAGAAAGAAAGAAAGAAAAAAAAAAAGAAAACTCATTTTGGGCTGGATTTTTCTGTGGGCTTGAGTTATTCCGGAAATAAATTTAATTGTGGGCTAAATGTATAGTGATTAAGATTAGATTTTCGGATTTGGTTAAAATCTAATATCTGTATGCTAATGACGGATTCTGTTGAGCTTGTTATAGACTAACTATAGTCTAATATTAATCTGTGGGCTTTTTAGGGATATGATGATAATAGTCTGTGTGATTAAAGAACAGATACTGTGGCAAATAAACCAGACTTTCTGATCCCGCTAAAATAAAACATTTCTGATTTATTATTTTCTGATTTTTGTTTTTATTGTGTTTAACGATTTCCTAATTCTGTCTGATATTTCTGTATTCTGTATTCGGTATATGATGAATAATTTTCGATATTAGGAAATAAATGTTAAACATTGTTTCTGATAATTGGAGAAGTAACTAAAGTAAATTTAATATAATTACGGTAAACAAAGGACTTGGAAAACCAACTATGATGGTCACGGTTAAACGTTAGAAACCAGACTCAGATTAAAGGAAACCCGTTAAACAAATATTAACGGTACTTGATCTGTGGTTTGTAAACAGGCACGGACCCTGAAACTCCAAGGGAGCAGTAAGCAGCAAGGTGCGGAATTTACGCGGTTTCTTTGTTCAAACTCGAATATCGGTATCTTTAAATTCATGCACAGCATGTTGAAAATTAGGTTGCATTTAATGCATATAGTTGTTAAGGAGCCCTAAATACATGAAACTCATGTTGAATCGAACTGTTCGTTTGATTAGTAGGTAATATGGATCTGACTTATCATTTCTTTGATAACTTTAAGAAGTCAGAATCCCAAAGACTGGAATGGCTTCCGTAAATTGACTATGTTGCATAACTTTGTGTGTAATCAAAGAATCTGACTCTGAATTAAATCGGACCATTCTTATTCAGTCTGAATAGCATAATATAAGCTTGAATTGTATTACTCTCCGGAGTATGGTTTGGCCACCTACCCGGCCAGGATTCTAGCGCTATTATTTCTGGAAATTCCCTCTGTAATCTGTACCTAGGGTTGGACCTATGGTTTGGGAAAAGTTCTTTCTGAATCTGACCGGCCGATAAGAGCTTGAGTAAATGCAATTACTGTGAAATAATTATGCTTGGTTGTTTCTGTGCATATTCATGATGCAGTATGCCGGTCATCGGACCTTTTCGTCTGGTGCCAACGGTATTGAAATTTTCTGTAAATAATTTTGAGCATTATTAATTAATAATCTGAAAAGAGGAATAGATTCCGTTACACGGTTCGTACTAAGATCCGCGTACTGGAACTAAAACCCGTACTGAGATTGTATCTCACTCTGTGCTTTGTTTTGCATGTGTCCTCATCGCTTGGGGGTTCCAGGAGAGGCGAAATGGAGTGAGGCGTAGTACTATCGCCACTATCGAGTGTAGTTACATTCAGTTTGCGGTACGGATCCCAAGTCTGAATTGTGAAGCTGTTTTGTGCATTTGTCTGGATGAGTTGCCAGAGGTACTGGCTTATCTGTATTTTGAGATGCCTCCTGCATCTCCAGCGTCCGAGGCCGAGGTTGAGCCAGAGCCGGAGGCTCACTCCCAGGAAGAGGAAGCTTTCTGATCGCTAACTTCTTCCAGGAGTGTCCAGTGTGTGTGTGCTTTCTCTGGTGTGTTGGTTAGTGTGTTTTGGGCAGTAGCGGTTTTTGGTTTTGGTTTTCTTTTAATCTTGAGTTTTGTTCCGGGATAGCGGTCACGGCGTTCAGGAAAGTTGGGTGGTTTTTCCTACTTATTTTGTAGCATATGTAAATAGGTAGCTTGAGAGAACCAGTCCTTTGTATATGAATAAGCCGGGATTGGTAGTACTGCGGTGTGATTTGCTTTTCTTTACCAACAACTACTTATGTAAATAGTGGTTTGAAATAATGTAACATACTTTAGTGTGTTCATCTGTGATGTTGTGTGCATTCTGGGCCGAAATCAAGAAAATGGAATGAAAAAAAAAAAAAAAAAAATTAGTATGTCTGTCTGTTCGCCTTACGGGAGCGGGAAACTGTTCTCGTGGCGGAGGAGGTGTCATTCCCTCAGGTCGGGGTGTGACAATATGTTCTTCACCATCTGGAGCATGGCCATGCTATCACACATCCTATTCTTTACAGAATAATTGATGGAACCTTAACTTATGACCGAAATGACCCTCCATTTAACTCTTTCATTGCTCTTTTCTGCCAAACAACTGATGTAATGATTCCAAATTACCCCCACCAGCAATGATTTTCAATGCCAGTTTCTTAGCTTGCACAGTGGCTTTGTATGTCTGAATTGTGATTTTCTTCATAGCGTATCAAATAAGATCGCGTTGAGTTGTTTGACTGGAGTATGGTCCCAAAGTGAAAGATCGTGCTAGGTTATTTAAGAAATAATTTCCATTTATTTTCTTTGCTTGAGTTGGGACTTCTAACAATGCTTCAATAGTTGCTTTAGTGAAAAGATTTTCTGGTGGTAAATATGGAGTGACATCTTGGATGACCTCCTTCTAGCAAATGCATACTCTCTACAATTTTCGGATCGGTTATATTGTAAAGAATTATTATTATCATTGATTAAAAAGTTGTCCTAATAAAGAATTATTATTATCATTGATTAAAAAGTTGTCCTAATCGTTACTAGCTATAAAGATTGTTCCAAAAAAATAAAAAATTTTAAATAGTTGTATGTATACCACCTGTGTTCATTAAACAACTTGGCAACATCAAGCATTATCCTTATTGTACATTTTTATATAGTAAAGAGATATTGAAATTTTAATGCCCTCAACCTGAAAATGAAGTGGAAGAAAGAAGGGAAAAGATAAATAAAGGAAAAGAAGAAGGATGGTTTAATATAAAATTGATCTTTTATTAATGTCAATTTTATTATTTTCTTTGTAATTTACAAGACGACAAAGAGGAAATGATGGGTTAATCGTGGAATTAAAGGTCCTGATTCTATTGTTGATCACATGCATCTAATGACAATTATGGCTCTAATTGCTCCAGATCTCTCCAATACTGACCGAGAAAGGTTGGCCTATATTTATGATTTTTATAAGAATAAAAAATCTATAGGGAAAGCCTTTTCTTCCTGTCCAGAAACAAAAAGAAGATGCACAATATTTATATTGAGTGGTACTTTTGTCTTTTACAAGAATTACCATGTTCGATATCTGGAACCTACCACTAGATTACCTTAGGAGACGAGCTTTCACTGGATGCAAGAAATTGTTGATAGGAACTTTCACAGGATGCAAGAAATTGGTGTTATCAGATTTTGAAATTGGTGCATATGAGATATTTAAATTACCCACTATTTGCTAATGGTTTGGATCGGTCATTTGTAATTTGGATAGTTGAGATTAGAATCGTGTTTGACGTCAAACGCGTTTGATTCTAGCATTACTCAAAAAAAAAAATTTATTGTGCCATTTTAGAAATTATAACTTTCTCCATGAAAGAATAAAAATAAATGTAATGTTTACATCACTTTATTTTTGCATTTCTTCATGTTAATTTCATTGTGTCAAGTATACTTAAATTTAATAGTCAGTTCATAATTGCGCATTATGGTTTTGATTTCGCTTGCAAGAGCATAACACTGGAGAGCTATTCATGGCTTAGGACTCAACCAAGAGTGTTATAAAGTTAAACCTGACGAGTTGGAACTTAAGTATGCACTGATTAAACGATCCAGATCAAGTTATGTTCCCTTGGGTCTCAAGATGGACTCCACATTGGCAAGACTAGCAGCAATAAGGATACTGGAAGGTGGGGAAAGTATCTATATCCAGCTGACCCTTATACTCGGAGGTAAGTAGTTGCTCTATTGGATTTTTTTCTACTTTTTTTTCTCGGAAGTTTTGAATTATGGTGTGTTCTAATTAAAAAATTATTCTAATGCACAAAGACAGATAAAATCATCCTAAGTTTTTAATACTTTTTTTTTTTGGTTCTCCAATTTTCTTTGATCGAGATACGTGATAAATATTGTGCCATACTTTAATATTTTAAAATTAATTTCTTTATCTTTTACATAGCAGTTATGAACCACTAGGTTTTTCATAAGGTTTTATGGAAAAGGCATTATTAACAATCCCTTCATCACTTAGAGATCAATTGATTAATGGCACTACGTACATTCCAATTAAATTTAAAATAATATATGCTATTAAAATAGCAACATTACGTATGGCAAATTTGAAACACTTACATGGAAATTTTTAAAATCAGAACACGTAAATTTCTTTGTTCTAGAAAAATCATCCCTTTGAAATCCAAATTTGGTGGAATCTTAAAAATACCACACAAGATTAAAGTGTTTATGTGGATATTACATAAAGAAAAAATCATAACCAAGGATGCGTTAATTAGGAGGAAGTGGCAAGGTGACCCTAAGTATTGTCTGTGTAACTTGCCTGATAACTCATCTCATCTTTTTTTTTTTTTTTTTTTTTACTTGCCAATACACACGTAGATTCTTTCTCTCAGTGGCATTTTTTGTTTGATATTGTTGAGTTTGCGGATACTCTAGGATCCTCTAATAGATAAACTTTTCTGTCTATTTACTGCTCTCTTTGTTAGTCTATTGGAGAATGAGTAATGATTGCATTTTTTTTACTAACACCCATGTTAAAACTATTAAAAACATGTTGATATTAATTTATCATGATGTGAATTTCTGGATAGGTAATTGGAAACCTGACAAGAGAAGAGATCTCTAACAATGGTTACCCTCTGATTGGAACTTTGTACCTCTCCAAATGCAATTGCCACCATCCCTCCTGACTGAAGGTGAAGTTAGAGATGTGGATACCAGAGATGGCGATAGTGGGGAAGTTGGAGGCGCTAATATCTAACTATCCACTAATTGCATAAAGGGATTCGCATCTCTATCCCGTTGATTTCTCTAAAACTTTTGTTTATATTGACAAGACACTTAAAATTTTTAAGTGTATATCTTCCCAAATGTTTTACTTTGTTGGAAGGGTTCAACTTTTTAGCGATTTTTTCCTCAAATTTATATCTCCTTTTGTTCAATATGGTAATTGATAACTCAAAATTAATATTGTGAATATTAATTTATAAACTACTCTTTTTTTTTTCCTCATTCTTTTCTCCACATGGAAATTAATAAATTTTATATGTTTTCGTTTATATTCTCAAAAGCAGTTCGTAAAATTATCAATCAAATAGAGTTCTTCTAGGCAATATTTTGTAAGTATCTATTTATACTTTATTTAAACTATATTTATTATTATAAAATTTTATACATAATTAACCATTCTTGCTAATAAAAGATCGAGTGAAGCTCAATTCTAAATTTTTTTTGTACCATGCATCATCTAATTACAAAAAATTCATCAAATATGAAAATTATATATTACCAAATATATAAAATTTCGTTTTTTTAGGTTTGGGAATAATATGTTAAATTATTCATAAAATATGTTCAATTAGTAAACGAATTTATGTTAAATTACACTTCTTCAGAAATTATACAAATATATAAAATTTTGTTTTTTTAGTTTTGTAAGAAATTATATATTACCAAATAAATCAAGAAATTTGAAGAAATAGTTTGAATTATTCTCAATCTGAAAAAAATATAGCGCAGCGACGACTGCCACAGCTAGTTAAATAATATATATAAATGACTGCCAAATATTGAAATTGAAATTGTCAGACTTCAAATATTGTTATAAAAAATCATTGATTTCGCTTTTCTAGGCTGAATTTCAATGTTACTGCCTTACTGGTATGGCACCATTGCATAAGGCTATAATTATATGAGGGCATAATGGTCCATTTTTTAGGCGAATTTCAATTCCGTCAGTTTTCTAATATTTGTTCCAATCACGAAATTTCATTTAAGAAATCATCTCCAATCTAACTCTAATTTAATCAAATCAAATTTCATTTGTAGACTATTTCTATCAGGGTGTAATAAAATCAATCTGACGAGTCTAATATAGAACTGTCAATGGGTAGAGTATGATACGGTAGAGACATTTTTCATACCCGTACCCGTTAAATTTTTTTTTACTCATACCCTACCCTTACCCGTTAAAAATTGACTTTACCCATACCCTACCCTTACCCGTTAAGAGTTAACGGTAAGGTAGGGTAACGGTAGAAAATGGATAATAATGTTAATAATTCAATGAAAAAAAAATGTACAATATGAATAAATAAAAAATATCACATAAATATATTAATAAAGTATACTATTTAATAATACTTTAAATATAATAAAATCATACAATATCTTCTCATTCCAATTGTCAAAAAAATATATAACTAATTAGTAATTACTAATTATACAATATTTTCTCAAAGGAAGGGATCGTTTGAAAAAGCTTAGTGTTTTTTTTAATAGCGCGTGAATGAAGATCATGAAAAATAGTTAATATATCAATTAAATCTTACCATCATATCTTTCCAATTTAATGCATTATTACCTCAATCAAATCTAGCAATTTTATCAAGTAATTTAATTATTAACGCATCAGTTGAATCTTACAACCTTATCTTTCTTATTTTGTTTGTTATTAATGTATAATTGAATCTTATAATTATATCTTTCTGATTATGATTTAGATTATAAACTATATATATAATGGTACGAGTAATTAACGAATACGAAATAGTCTTACCCATACCCTTACCCAATAAATTAAAAAAATATTTTTTTTTCTATCCATACCCATACCCGTTAATTTAACGAAAATAAAACTTTATCCATATCCGTCTTAACGAATACGATACAGATAGGATAAACAGTTAAAAGGGTATCATTGAACAGCCCTTAGTCTAATAAGAGAGAAAAGCGCACACACAGGTAGCTTTCCTTATTATAAGCGTCATTCGTCCCTATCTTCACACATCAAGTGCGGAAGCAGTGGTTCCAAGTTTCCCTTCCACACATAAAGTGGAAGTGGGGGAACTAGTCGCCAACGCCAATTTTGACTCTCAAATGGCACAGTCTCGCCACGTGGTTGCCATCCCATACCCCGGCCGAGGCCATGTCAACCCGATGATGGTCCTCTGCCGCCAGCTAATCGCCTGCGGCATCCACGCCACCTTCATCGTCACCGAGGAATGGCACGGCCTAATCAACTCGGCTCATCCGCCACCTCCTCCTGAACTCAACTTTATGACAATACCGAATTGCATACCATCGGAACATGGCCGTGGAAATGACCACGTGGGCTTCATAAAGGCTGTTTATACAAAGATGGCTGAGCCGGTTGAGAAGCTGTTTGACCGGCTCGAGCTGGTGCCACAGGTAATTATAGCCGACACATATCTTCCCTGGGCAGTGGAGGTGGCGAATAGGAGGGGCATTCCAATCTGTTCTCTGTTTACGATGTCGGCTGCTTTTTTTTCTGTGTTGCTCCATTTTAAGAGGATTCCTCGGCCAGAGAACCCGCAGAAGCCAGTTAGAGGTGCAATTAAACTAACTTTAGTTTACTTGTTCATTAATGTGTAGTTGTCAAATTGGGTAAGTCAAGTAATTAGCACATCACGTATTCCAATTGGTTTTCCCTCAATCTCTATCAGGCTATTAACAACTTTACCAAATTATTGAGTCTGTTTTTATTGAGAATTTGGGGTTGTATGAAAACAAAATCCTCTCCAGGCGCTGAAATTTTCATCAGGACCTTCAATATACATCAAGATTCGTGCATATTAGATCCTAAAACTCAATTCAAGACCCAATCTGGATACGCGCTAGACTGAGAGGAGTATTATGTAAATACCTCAGAAATTAATCTCAGTTATTAACTTATAACAACCTTTACCAGCACAAGTACTAGAAATATATTAATTTAGTATATCTTAGTTAGTTTAAAGATCTAGCACTTATCTTTGTATTGAAATAAACAGTAAGTACATAATTTAGTATATCTTAGTTTTAGAAATATATTAACATTAATTATATCAACAACAACAATTTTTATGAGACAAGGCGCTACTTCCTCCATCTCCCTTAATTGATATTCAGTATTGCTTTTTTGTAGCAATTCTTTTTTAAGAAATAATAATCAGTTTTGTTGTTTTCATTCCATCCTTAAAAAGTTATTTTCCTTTTTTCATTATCTGTATTGAATTAAAACAAACTGAGCCGGATCCAAACTTAATTTATTAAAATTTTATCATCTTTGTAGATTTTATCAAATTTAGTCTGAAGAATGTCAAATCAGGACCCTTCACTCATAAGCTACTAGACCAACTCTTTTTAAGTTCCTCGCTATCAAGTCTCACTTCCAAAATATATCAAATGAAAACAAAATAATCAAGTCACCAGAAATAAATCTCAAACACGACACCATACATTACTAAACCTTCTAATGGTAATGAATTTTGTATGTAGATCAATTTCTGAGTATAGTCGCCATAAACATGGCATAATTCTACAGTTTGGTGTTTATAATATGTTTATGCTTATATAGGATTGTCTATAAGAATTTAGTATTTACCATCATATATTCTAGTGTTAGTATTTCCGTTCTCAAGTTCCCCAATAAATTTACAGAAAAAGATGAACTCGTGGAGCAGTACATACCAAGTCTTCGGTCGATAAAATTATCAGATGTTGACCCAATGTATGTGGCATCGCTTGAGCTTGCTTTACAAGCAGCATCCACAGCAAGGAAAGCACAATGCATGCTCTTCACCTCCTTCTACGAACTCGAATCCTGTGTTATTGATTCGCTAAGAGAAGATCTCAACTACCCTGTATACACAATTGGGCCATCAGTACCTCACATGCTTCCACCAAAAGCCGACTCCAGTGATCACATAACTTGGTTAGATAGCCAGCCAAAGAACTCAGTTCTGTACATCTCTCTTGGTAGCTTTCTATCTGTATCACAATCTCAATTTGAAGAAATTGCAATGGGAATACATGCAAGTAAAGTTAATTTTTTCTGGGTTGCCCGAGAAAATCTTTCTCTGGTACGAGATTATTGTGGAGACAATGGCTTAGTGGTACCATGGTGTGACCAACTAAACGTTCTAAGACATCCCTCAGTCTGTGGTTTTCTGACGCATTGTGGATTCAACTCAACACTTGAGACTTTATTTTCTGGAGTTCCTGTTCTTGCATTACCTATATTTTGGGACCAAATAACTAATGGTCGACTTCTGGCATATGAATGGAAAACTGGTCTCGATTTGAGGGATAAAAGGGGGAAGGATGGGATTTTGAGCAGAGAAGAGATTAAAGTTGCGGTGGAGAAATTAATGGATTTGAAATGTACTGAGGCTAATGAGATTAGAGAAAGAGCTTTTAATTGGGGCAGAATTGCAAATATAGCAGTTAAAGAAGGTGGATCATCATTTGTTTCTCTCGAAAAATTTATTTGTGATTTTATCAATTGAGTTTAATGTTGAAAAAAATTGGTAATTAATTAGCTCGATTTTTTTCAATGTATGAATTTGCATTTAGAACCGCAAACCTTTCTTCTGCTTCACGCTTTTTATTTATAAAATTTTGCTTCTCACGTAGCGTCACCATAAATCTCTACTACTTATAAATGCACGTAACGCATAGGTGTTACACTCTACGTCTAAGTAGTAAACAATTTTTTCTGCCGTTGGATCGACTTGATCTATGGTTGGATGTGTATTGCTAGACGAAATAACAATGTTATTTGGTTTTCCGTCTAATTGAGAAACAAGACGCAGCGCACTTGATATTTTTAGAGCCTAATTAATAATGAAAATCTTTAGAGCCCTTTCTATTTAGAGTTGCATCTTCAGATTTGACATTTTTCTATGAAAAGATACAAAATAGTATGCCGTTCATGTATTTTTTTTTGCAAAGTCGTAACATTTTTTTTGGGGTCATTATTAAATGTGAACGAACCATATAAATTGAGAGGCATAGGGCGTACTTAAGTTAGTAAAAATGGAGAGTTGCCAATTAATTAATTTAACATTATTTGTGCTTTGTAATTGGTATTGTCTTATGATTTAATTTATTTTAAATTTAAATTATTAAGTATAAAAATTTTAATTATTAATTAGAAATGGTATACCGTCACTTTGCCACAAATTTTAGTGACTTAATTTTTTTTTTGAAGGTCAGTTTTAGTGTCTTAAATTGTCATTATATTATGTTTAATGAACATTAATGATGGTATGTCCTGACAAACAACTAAGTTGCTGATAAAACCATGAAACATTCACAAAAAAATTTGTATATTGATGTGTTTTGCGAAATGATTAAGGTAATAAAATTTCATTTCAAAAATATTAATTGCTCTCATATCACACTCATACATACACTCAATGTATAAAATTATCTTAATTTTTACACTGAAGTCTTTCTCTGTATTGAATACTGCTACCTTCAATACCAATCATGACAACGTTGATCTTAGATATTGAAAATAGACAACATATCTATGTCAATTAATATATTTACATATTAAAGTCCGCCCGCACATTGAGCGGGCACTGCTGCTAGTAGACAATAATAGGGGGAGGATGGATAATTACAATTTCAATATAATTATTTGTTAATCATAAAATTAATTTTTCAATTAAGTTAAACTATAAAAGCAAACATTGGCATGAAGACATTTAATTTGAGAAATGTAAACGTTATTAGATAATGCATATAAATTATTGTTAAAACGTTCAATTTGTTTGTAGCTAAAATTATATGGCGTACTTTGGAATTAATTCTTTTTTCCAAATTTTCATTCAAAAACAGATCTTGTTGTTTTTAAATTGACACGTTTAAACATTTGATGTCGTCAACAGTTGGATGAGAGATAATATTACACATATAAAATTATAATTATAATAATTCAGGAAAAAAAAACATTGATTTCACTATTTTACGTCACATTAATTATTAATTATTAATAAATATCTGGTATAGTTAACTAATAAATCAATCTGAGGAGAGAGATTAGCGACACACCCAAGTAGCTTTGAGTCATTAATTATATCCCCTCATTTTCTTTTTTGAGGGTCATGTGACAATCACCACACCGACAGATTTTATTAATAAAATTATAAAATACAAGAATTACAAGGTAAGAAAAAATTAAATAATGATTATAAAATCTAAATCTAAAACTGTACAAAAGAAAGTTAAAAACTAGAAGACTAGGAATTCTAAGCATGCTTCAATCATAAATTGACGTTTGCGCAAATGTCCTTTAGCAACATATTTGGAGTAGTGTCCAAGCTCATGAAGCATAAATTGACGTTTGCATAAATATCCTTCAGCACCATATTCGGACTAGTGTCCAAGCTCATGAAGATTCTCTTATTCTCGACCTTCCAAATGTTCCATGTATACATCCCCTCATTATCATTTTTGGCACGGTAAATCCAAACTCTCCTCTCAACGCACCTCTCAGCCAATTAATCCAAACTCACCAATGGCACAGTCTTGCCACGTTGTTGCCATCCCATTCCCCGGCAGGGGCCATATCAACCCAATGATGGTCCTCTCCCGGCAGCTAATTGCCTGCGGCATCCACGTCACCTTCATCGTCACAGAATGGCTCGGCCTAATCAACTCAGCTCATCCACCGCCGCCTCCTGAACTTAACTTTATGACGATACCGAATTGCATACCATCGGAACATGGCCGTGCGAATGACCACATGGGCTTTCTTTAAGGCAGCTTATACAAAGATGGCCGAGCCGGTTGAGAAGCTGCTTGACCGGCTCGAGTTTGTGCCACGGACAATTATTGCAGACACGATTCTGCCTTGGGCGGTGGAGGCAGCGAATAGGAGAGGCATTCCTGTCTGTTCGCTGTTTACAATGTCGGCTGCTTTCTTCTCTGTGTTGCTCCACTTTGACAAGATTCCTCCGCCGGACAACCTACAGTCTCTAGTTAGAGGTACAATTAAGCAAATTTGGTTTAGTATTATCTGTTTATTATTTTATTTTTTTTGGAAATAAGTAGGGCGTAATTATCTGATTAAAATGTGATGGTCAAATTGGATATATTAGTTTAAGTAATTTACACATGATAACATATACCAAATATCAATTGGTTTTTCCTCATTCTATCGGGCTATCAGCAACTTTACTAATTGTTGACTAACCAGACAAATTTAGTCTGCTTTAATTGGGATTGTATGAAAACGGAATTTTCTCCGGCTTCGGAATGTTTTGTTTCTTATAAATTGGAACGGTATTCGTTCATATAAGAATTTTAATAAATTGGAACAATAATGAATTTCTTTCTAATATCCTTCCTCACAAATGCAACCTGGCATTTCTTTTTTGCTGTAGTCATTCCATCCTTAAAAAAATATATTTCTATTTTTAATAATTAAGACGACCGACCAGGATCCAAACCAAAACTTTTAATATTCTATCTGGTGTGTAGATCCCTATCAAGTTTCGTTTGAAAATGGTCAAATCAGGATTCTTTGCTCATAACCAACCTTAAAATCCCTACATTATATCACATCTCACTTTGAAAATATAATAAATCAAAATAAATTACACAAATCACCGGAAATAAATCTAAAACGCAGCTACATAAATTCCTAAACCTTCTAATGAATTTTGTTTGTAGATCGACATATGAGTCGCCATAAAAACAACATCAACAAAAATAAGTTTATATTTTTGTGTTTATAATATTAACAGGATTGTTCATAAAATTTACCATGATATAAAGATCTGATGTTTAGTATTTCCGTTCTCAAATTCCTCATGAAATCAAATTTATAGAAAAAGATGAACTTGTGGAGAAGTATATGACAAGTCTCCGGTCGATAAAATTATCAGACGCCGACCCAGTATATCTGTCATCACTTGATCTCGCTTTACAAGGAGTATCGACAGCAGAGAAAGCCCAATGCTCGCTCTTCACCTCCTTCTATGAACTCGAATCCCGTCTTATTGATTCAATTAGACAAAACCTTAATTACCCTGTATACACAATTGGGCCTTCTATTCCCCACATGCTTCCATCAAAAGCCGAGTCAAGCGATCAATTAACATGGTTAAATAGCCAGACAAAGAACTCAGTGTTGTACATCTCTCTTGGTAGCTTTCTATCTGTATCACAATCTCAACTTGGAGAGATTGCAATGGGAATACATGCCAGCAATGTTAGATTTTTCTGGGTCGCCCGAGAAAATCTTTCAATGATACGAGAGATCTGTGGAGACAATGAATTAGTAGTACCGTGGTGCGACCAACTAAATGTCCTGATACATCCTTCGGTCGGTGGTTTTCTGACACATTGTGGATTCAACTCGACACTTGAGACTTTATTTGCTGGAGTTCCTATTCTTGCATTACCTATAAATTGGGACCAGGTATATAATGGTCGACTTCTGGCACATGAATGGAATATTGGTTGGAATTTGAGGGATAGAAGGGGCAAAGATGGGATTTTGAGCAGAGAAGAGATTAAAGTTGCTGTGGAAAAATTAATGGATTTGGGAAATACTGAGACTAATGAAATCAGACAGAGCTTTGGATTGGGGCAGAACTGCAAATCTAGCTGTTAAAGAAGGGGATCATCATTTGTTTCTCTTCGAAATTTTGTTTGCAATTTTTTCAATTGAGTTTAAATCTGAAAACATTGGTAGTGAATCGACTCTTTTCATTGTTTAAATTTGTGTTTTGGTTAAGCAACTTAATGCTAGATTTGTATATGTCATTTGGTATGCTTTAGCCTCATTGTTTATTTATCTAAAGGTAACTTGTAAATTTATAAAGCTGCTTAATTTTTCTGTAAATAAAACAGGTGCAAGACCAAGTATCAATAGGCAACAAGACAACTGCAATACGTGGGACATGTTGATTTGCCAGCGTCATGCACAATCCGTATCCAAATAATAAAGTTAAAATATTGGTATAATTGCTGAAATAATTACAAACACACGAGAAATAAGATGCATCATCAAAGTTTTATATTTAAGAAATTCTACCAAAAGTACTTTAATTTTACTTTTTTCTTAATAAATCGGATCCCAAGCGCAGTTCCTAAAATACATTACTCGAAATGAAAGTATTAAGTCTTGCACCAACAGCGCACCTCTGCTGACCAAAATCAAAAGAAAACTAAAACAGGACAATTACAGGAGCCAGAACCAGTAGGCAAAAAAAAAAATTACTGAGTTATCAATTTCCAGTAAAAAAAATAACCGAAAAACATACCCGCTAAATTCCAGCCCACGCGGTCAGCTATAATACCCGCTTTTAATTTGTAAACTCAAGTTTTTGCTCAAAAAAAATATATATGTAAAATTAATTAGTGTTTAATCATAAAAATTTTTAAGGGCGCCAGTGGTTATCTCCGCATCAAGCTAAGCATGTTATTTATTTATATTCTAGGGGTCAAACTGAGAAACACTTGTAAAGTGGGGTCATTTTATTGTCAAACTGAGTCAACATAAATAGTCTCCCGCAGCAAACTAGCAAAGTGCGAGGAGAGAAGATCTCTCCTTCTATTCCACTAACTTATCTCTCTCTCTCTCTCTCTTCTCCTGTACACTCATCCGAGACAGAGGACGAAATTGCAAGAGAGCAACTCCGGGGAATCAAAGGCGGTTGCTGAAGCAGCATTGGAGGAGGAGCCCCTTCCTCGATTGACCCTTGCTCGCCCAACCTGGTTCAAAACCCTGAACTTGGTAGCATTGGTATGCTCATTCCTTGAAACTGTGGTTTCTATTTTGCTAAATCAAAGCGGTGCAACCTCTGTTTGTTTCTCGAATTCGGTTAGGTTACAGTGTTTGGGCAAGTTCTTTCTTTGCTAGTTTGTTTGCATTCTTCTTTACCTGACATGTTCTTGATTTCAAATTTGTTTGCCAAGTAGCTTAAATTTTGTTCTTGTATTTTTGTGTTTGATGTTCTACGGAGGTTTCTTGAATGAGAATATGCAGTGAAACAGAATGAGTTTAATACAACAAGATTCCCCTTTCTTTATTGATTTCTCTGAAAGAACGCTAGTTTCTTTACAATCCAAAATTTATGTTCGCAAATTCAAAAAAAAAATATTTCTTAGAAAAAGAGGAACTTAAAGGGGACCTTATGACTTCTCGAAATGAGCTATTTCTGTCCATGCTACTATGATTTCTTTCTTGGTAGATTTTTCTTGCTATTGTAAGTTTTTGTGCTGTATAAGCAGAACAGTTGAACATGATTCCCTAAAAAGAAATTAAATGGTGAAATTTTAATTATAATTAGCATACAAAATACATTAATGTTTCACGTCATTCCTTGTTTTAATGCGCCAGACAATACAGTTGATCTTGACTCCAAGAGACAGAGTGTTGTCGCTTCATCTGGTAACTTGGATAAACCAGAGAGGATGGCGAGAACTTCACAGAAGAGGGAGTATAATGACCAGGACGAAGATAGAATTAACATCTCGAGCTCCGACTCTCCAGAGGACAGTCAAGATGTTGTCGGTGGTAAGCGCAAGAGAAGGTAAATTTTATCAAGTTTGATGTTCGATTTAACAACGCCAAAATCAACCCCAACCATATGGTACCATAATGAAGGTTTTAGTTTTTACCAGTACACACTGGTTTGTTTCTCTCCCTTCGGGTCTACACCTATTCTTCAATGTTCCCTTTTTTACTTCTGCTTTTTTGTGGTATCTCATGCTTCTCGAACATGGATTGTACCAGTGTTTGGAATTCATTGACTTTGGCTATATATTTCTATGAAGTAATTTGGTATATATTCTTTGGCAACTTAAGCTATCTGCTCCTTAATCTTGTAGGTGTCGCAAAGGTAAGAAGAAGTTGGATCAACCTCCTGTCTCTCGACATGGTGCAAGTAATGTTCAGGCTCAACTTGTAACATATCCAACAAGCATTGCGCAATCTCAATCGATGCAACCTGGATCAAGTGCTTGGTCACAACCTGCATTGCCTCCGAGTATGACCGCAACCTACAACAATTATCTTGTGCACTACCCTTACTATGAAAGCATCCCTCCATACAAGTTGGCATATGCGAGTTATTACATGGCATATCCTGTATTACAATATGCGCAACCACTTAGCCAGGAGCCTTCGTCAGATCCTAATACAACAGGTGCTTTGCCGTCTACTCTTGCACCTGCCGTTCAACCCTACAATCCAGCAAATTCTACTCACATGGAATGGCCAACACCACAATCCACCCAACTGCATCTCCCTCTTCTCCCTTATTATCAGATGCTGCAGCCTAGCCCAGAAGCCACACAACAGCGTAGCAACAGTGTGGCTATTCAGGTATGATTTTGTTAAGTAATGTATATTTTCAGCCTTTTGCCTTTGGCATGGATCTTTAAGGTTGTGTAGTCTTGATATCCATCTTTATTTCCAAAAAAAATAGAAAAAAAAAAGATTAAACTATATTAGTATGGCCCAATTGATTTACAACAATATTTTTTTTTAAAAAAAAAAAGAGTACATTCGTAATTTTATCAAGATGGAAAATAATGAAGCTTAATACCTTATAAATCATAATACACAGAGCAACATCTCTCTGTTTTCCACCTATGTATAACAAATTGCTAACTCAGTCCTGTACGTGTTCCTTCTCTTAGAATCAAGTAGTTAATGTTCCTCGTTCAAGGGAAGACGATGAGATTGGTAGATCAGATAGGCATGGCTCAAAACGCAAACGAGGACGACTGAGCAAGAATACTGGGCCAAAGTAACTGGAGATTTTTACTGCCTCTAAATTATTTCTAAACAAGAACTGTAATTTATTTCTTTTACGTTTGTGTTTACTGTTTAGGCATAGTGATAATACTTGAACCTAGTGAGGTAGCCCTTTTTATCACATTTTCTCTTTTCCGTTTTATTGTTTCTAATATGTTTGGAATTTATTAATCTCCATGATTTGTGGAATGTTCGAGACTTTTGAGAAGAGAAACAGCTAAATAAAAATTCTGAAGGCTATATCTTTTTCATTTTTGTAGTTCCCTGTTATCTATCTCTAAATTGATGGATTTTTCATCACATGATGAAAGATTTGTATGCCGCATTGAGCCAAGAAGCTCAGTCCAATTAATTAAAGAAATTTGTTGCAATCTATCACGGTATCCAGATACGGCTATGGAACCATATAAACACTGTATTAATTTATTTCTTTCAGTGATGGAAGTGGTGAGGAATTATCCCTACTTAAAAAAAAAAAAGGTCAACAGACCTCAACCAGGTTGCTGAAATGCGACAGTTTGGTTTAGTTAATATTTTTAACATTTTGTGTGTCAAATTTGAAGAATCTGTATGATTTATTTTATTAATATTAAAATTAGAAGAGCGTAATTACTCTTAGTATTGTGACGAAGCACTTTTAACATTTTGTGTGTAAAATTTGAAGAATGTGTATGATTTATTTTATTAATAATTAAAATTGGAAGAGGCTACTGTTAGTATTGTGACTAAGCATAGTTACCCCCCCCCCCCCCCAAAAAAAAAAAAAAAAAAAAAAATTGGTAATCTTTCAAAAATGAGGGAACGGCACCTCATCAAATTTTTTTTTTTTTTTTTTGATGTGGGTCAAATTCATCGTTGTCAATTAACTCTTTTCCCCCTCTCCCTTGTCTGTCTTTTTTATCGTGTAATTTTATTTAATTTTCACATAAAAAATTAGCTGGCTTTACTTACTATATAATGTAAGATTCTTATCGTGTAATTTTATTAAATTTTCAAATAAAAAATTAGCTGACTTTACTTACTACTGTAATGTAAGATTCATTTGGAGGTCCCGAATTAACATGACCTATGCCAATAAAATAATAAGAGCGAGCAAAAGGAGCATTGGGGATTTCCAACAAAAATTATTAGTTAAATAATAATGCACAGTCGAGGTAGATAAATTAATAAGACGTTGCCATAAATAAATAGACGGACTTTTACAGGACAATACCCTTATACCCAGTGAAATCGAACTGTAAGGAAAAGAAAAGAATAGAAAACAAACGGCAAAAGATAGAAATCGAGCTGAAACCTCAAAAAACCCTGCTCAACTCCAAAACCTATCAATCGATAAAAGAACCCCAAGTCCCAGACTCAAAAAGCAATGGCCCCGACCAAAACCGTCCAGCAACCGTTCCACATTGCCGCAATAGCCCATCCGGGCCGTGGCCACATCAATGCCATGATGAACTTCTGCTGCCTCCTCTCCGACCGCGGCGGTTTCCACATTTCTTTTGTCGTTACCGAAGAATGGCGCTCCATTCTCTCCTCCGACCCACCTCCCCCGTCTTGTGTGCAACTACGCACAATCCCTAATTGCATCCCCTCTGAGCGGGGCCGGGCAGCAGACATTAATGGGTTCTTGGAAGCAGTCCAGACTAAGATGGAGGAGCCATTCGAGCGGCTGATTACAGAGCAGTTGGAGCTGCCCGTGCAGGCTATCGTCAGTGACACGTATCTGCCTTGGGTTGTGGTGGTCGGTAACAGGAGGGGTATACCGGTCTGCTCCTTATTTCCCATGGCGGCTAGCTTCTTCTGTGCTCTAAATAATTATGACCGGCTGCCAGTTGCGATCTCAGCCGGCGGAAATGTGCCGACACCTGATGTCATAGCAGGTACGACGAATAAATGAAGTTTATTAAATACTTTATTTTCCAAATATATGGCAGCATAGGTTTTTTTTTTTTGTTTTTTAAGGAAAAGCCCATAGAGGTTTATGAATAATTCCTGCATTATTTGATGCCTTGTTCAAAGAGGAGAATCAAAAGACGAAAGTAATCATAAAATTTATTTTTCTGGAGATAGATGGCGGGGTTCAATTGTAGAAAATGGTAGAAAATAGGTGGACACAAATCTCGGTGAATTGTATCGAGAGAATCTCATTTTGGGACCTGTTGCGTGAAGACTGAAGCGAGCAATCCAAAGGATGACGTGTAGACGAGTCGGCGAACCAATGTAATTATGCAATTTGTGTCATGTACGTGAAAATAAATGAATTTTTAAGTTCAAATCATGACATTCAATTTTTTTATAAAGTTTAATTACGAGAAATCTTAACATTAATAGTTTTCTGCAAATTTATTTTATTTTTAGTTTAAGAAGCTTATAGAAAATATATTATGATTGGCCAAATTTGACTTAACACAGAAAGAGGAATGTTTGGGCGTACCATCATTGATATCATCGTCGATATTATAAAAATCAGTAAAAGTAATTTATTATTCTATTTAAAGTGAACCCTGAGCTAGTGAAAGACAAAAGGGCCGGGTCGGATTTCAAAGGACCGGACTTGACGGGTTTGGTAAAAGGGTCAGGTCGGACCGGACTAGGAAAAATGGTTAAGACGAGCCATGTTAGACGGGTTTGTTTTTTGAAACATGAGACCGGTCCTTCGAGAACCCGACCCTTCTAAGTCCTTGACCCTTCTAGTCCTTCTAAAATAATACCGACATTTAATTTTTTTAATAGTTTTTTAATCTCTATCGTCTCATCATGATCAAATGGCCGTTACAATTGAAGGACTAGGACGGACTCGGCCCTTCAACACCCGGCCCTTCAACATCCGTCTTTGAAAAAAATTAGACCCGGTCCTTTCAAAATCCTGCCCTTCTAAACCCTTATCCATCGAAAGCCCTTTGAAGGATCGGTCCGGTCTGGATTTTAGGATGGTCTTTCAAAGGACGGGCCAAGGGCCAAGCATTTTTAACTATCACTACCCTGGTGTGAGCGTATTTAAGATTTGTGATCCCTTCTTCTTAATTACTTCCAAATTCTATTCAAATTAAATTGAATTCCAATTATTATAATAATGAATATTTGAAGTCGATGTCAATTTTCATAATAAATGTTATTTGATATCGAGGATGGTATTGTTGAGAATATTGTTTCATAAATAGGTCAATTTTTTTACTGTCAAAGTGTCAATCAACTACCCTCTTGTTTTCCCCTCTCCCTTGTCCTCATTTTTATTGTGGAATTTTATTTTTTTTTCACATTGAAAGTTAGCTGGATTTACCTACTAATATAATATGTAAGTAATTCCAAAAAATGATTCAACACTCCTTATTAGACCAAATTATCCTCAATGAATTTAAAATATTATAATAATGATGTTATCTCTGAACAATATTTTCAATTAATTTGGAACATTTTAGTTTAAAAAGGAGTGTTTTATCAATTTTAGGGGTGTGCAAACGATTCCCTACCAATTGACCAATTCCAATAAAATAATAAGAACAAGCAAAAGCGAATATTGTGGATTCCAACAAGCTAAATCTAATAGTTATTAAATAATTAATGCACAATCAAGGTAGATAAATTAATAGACGGGCTTACCATAAGAAAATGAAACAATTAGACGGATTTTTACCTGGACAATGCCAAGTGGGTATTGCATTTTTACACGCTTTCAATTAGCCATATACGCTAATTTTTTATTTTGACCAAAATATCCTTATCAATTATTGATACAATATCCGATGTCTTCGTATCAATTATTTATTTTGACAATGAAATCACACTAATTATTTATCTAATTATTTATTTTGACAATGAAATCTCACTCTATATTTACTTCTGTAGCTATATTAATTTATTTTGACAATGAAATCCCACTCTATGTTTATTTCTGTAGCTATATTAGTTAATTATAAGCGATATGAATAGAAATTGAGTACAAACATCCAACTTGCTTGCTCCGTGGCCGGCACCGTTATTTCCTTTCTCACTTTCAATCCCATTTTATTCGAAGCCCTTTTAAAATATATAATTTTGAAGTTAAGATTTGAATAAGTTATAGAAGACAAACAAATTTTGAAGTTAAGATTGAAAAAGCATTTCCCATGCCAAGTGAAATCGTACCGAAAGGAAAAAAGAAATCGAATTGAAACCTCAAAAGACCCTGCTCAAACCAAAACCCATATCAATCGCTAAAAGCCTAAAGAACCCTTTACTCAAAGAAGCAATGGCCCCAAACAAAACTGTCCAGCCACCGTTCCACATCGCGGCAATAGCCCATCCGGGCCGCGGCCACATTAATGCCATGATGAATTTATGCTGCCTCCTCTCCGACCGCGGCGGTTTCCACATTTCTTTTGTCGTTACCGAAGAATGGCGCTCAATTCTCTGCTCCGACCCACCTCCCCCGTCTTGTGTGCAACTACGCACAATTCCAAATTGCATCCCCTCTGAACGGGGCAAGGCAGCAGATATTAATGGGTTTTTGGAAGCAGTCCTGACTAAGATGGAGGAGCCATTCGAGCGGCTGATTACCGAGCAGTTGGAGCTGCCCGTGCAGGCTATCGTCAGTGACACTTATTTGCCTTGGGTTCTCGCAGTCGGTAACAGGAGGGGTATACCGGTCTGCTCCTTATATCCCATGGCAGCTAGCTTCTTCTGTGCTCTAAATAATTACGACCAGCTGCCGGTTACGATCTCAGCTGACGGGAATGTGCCAACAGCTGATGTCATAGCAGGTAGGACGAACGAATGAAGTTGACTAAACTCTTTATTTTCCTGATATATGGCAGCAATTTGTTTTTTTAAAGGGAAAGTCCATAGAGGTTTATGAATAATTCTTGCACTATTTGATCCCTTGTTTAAAGAGGAGAATCGAAAGAAAATATTTTATTTTTTCGGAGATGAATGGTGGGGTTCAATTGTAGTAGAAAATAGATGGACACAAATCTCGGTGACTTGTATTCAGAGAATCTGAGAATCTCATTTTGGGACCTATGAATCTGTGATTGTTCATGGTTGCGTACTTGCGTTGCGTGAAGACTGAGGCGAGAAATCCAAAGGATGACGTGTAGACGAGTCGGCGAACCAATGAAATGTCGACAAGTCTGTGCTTTGCTGCCTTGATCACTGATCAGGCTAAAACCCAAATCTGATTGTTTAGTCGTCTACAAAAAAAAAAGAAAGCCCGCATCTGATAACACAATATGGGCTTCTTCTTTTCAAACTACTAAGGCCCGCTTAAATCTTTAGACTTCTAATTTCTTCCTTTACTTTAATTCATCTATTGCTAAACTATATGTCTTTCATGCACAAACTGCCACTGTGCACCATGCCTTGATTGCCTTCCACAATTGGGGGTATCTTTTTTCCCTAATTGAAGTAACTAATATTTAGGTGATGAAATTGAGGAGATCAAATTACGTTTTAATATTTTTGCAAAAATATTAATTATATATATATTTTTTTTATTGCAGAGTTCAATGATCACCCATTGGAGCAATACATTCCCGGCTTACATCCCTTAAGGTCTAGCGATCTTAATACTGTACATGCGGTAAAGACACTGAAGACGATTCTTCAATCCTTCCCTTGGCTAAAGAAAGCACAGTGCCTCCTTTTTACCTCCTTTTATGAGCTTGAATCAGTCACAATTGACTCAATAAAAGCACAAGTTTCATGCCCTGTTTACCCAATTGGACCTTGTATTCCATATTACCGGTTGAATGATGAAACAAACAAAGATCAAGACCACTACCTGACATGGCTAGACAAGCAACTGAAAAAGTCGGTTTTATACATTTCTTTGGGTAGCTTCCTCTCTGTATCACAAGCTCAGATAGAAGAACTTGCTTCAGGTTTGGTCGCAAGTCAGGTCAATTTTTTGTGGGTGGCTCGTGAGAAGTCTTCTATGGTTCAAGAAATAGTTGGAAAGTCTGGTTTGATCATTCCGTGGTGCGATCAACTAAAAGTGTTATGTCATCCTTCTATTGGAGGGTTTCTAACACACTGTGGCTGGAACTCTACGCTTGAAGCAGTGTATGCGGGTGTACCAATGATGACATTCCCTATATTTTGGGACCAAGATGTTGATAGCCGGCTTATAGTGGAGAAATGGAAAGTAGGCGTGAGCTTGAAGGACAAAATAGGAAATGACGGAATTGTTGGGAAAGAGGAGATTGCACAGGTTGTTAAGGCATTCATGGATTTGGATGGAGATGAGAGTAAAGAGTTCAGAAAAGAGGCATTGAAGTTGAAAGAAGCAGCACGTAATGCAACAGATGTAGGAGGATCTTCTTATAACAGCCTTAGCATTTTTATTGAAAACCTCTCAGCTAATTTTCATTCTTGATAAGCAGACTTTAATAATTTATTCAAATTTGTAGGTTTTACTTTGATCCTTTTCTGCACTACTCGTTGGTGATTTAGGCTGTCACTTTGCTTTATTTCAGAAAACATTCTGGAATTCCAATTAAGAAAGTTTTTGTTTTCCATTAATTTTGAATTTGTGCTTCGTTTCTGAATACTTGGTACGAAACTTTTTTTTTTTTTTGCATGGGGAATGAATTTGGACATTGCGCCCCACGTAAAGACGAAACAGTTTAAAGGTTTTTTGAGGGCCGACAAAAGTCCGCAATTTTCATTGATAATAAAAAAAGTTTACAAAAGCTTTCACAACAAAACAAAAATCAATACATGATAGGATCGTCTTCTTAATATGAGGCTAAATGGATATAAGTGGAGATAAGTGAGATACTTAAAAACTGAAATTCTTCATTCATATATTTGATACAACTCTCTTACAATTGATATTTTTTTTTCTCTTCTAAATTCTGAATTTCTAAACACTCTTACATTGTTTATATAATCAAACTAGTCTTCATAATTAAATACTCAACTATCTAATTAAACGACATAGTCTTCTAGACAATAAATAACAACTTCCTATGCATAATAACTATTGTTGAAACTCTAAATAATTAAACTCTTTGACCATGCAAACTTAATTGAGTTTATATTTCCAACAATACCAACCAAAACAATACCAATACCTAATCGGTACCAGTCCATCAGCCCTGACCAAAGACCCAGTACCATATCAACTGGTACAAACAAAAGAGAAATAAATAGTACTGATTCCTAACAATACCAGTACATAACTCTTCTAAGCCCAGCTTCGACCTAACCGGTACCTATGAGGCAATCTTCCAAAAGCTTATACTGGATAGAAAATGAATTTGTTTGCCTTTTTAAAGTGGTTGTCTGTGTAAACTGGATGCGTATAAGGAATTTGTTTGCCTTTTTATGCAATGAAGTCCAATGTAAAGAAAACCAACTGAAAATGGCAAAGAATAAATTGAAGTCAATGTAACATTGCATTCTAAATCATATTACAGAAAATAAAAGTCACCCACTATACACACAATGTGTATAAATAAGGACCTGTCTTGGCTCCCAAAATTTATCATTCGCTTATGACTAGAAACCCCTAAAACCTTTCAAATAAGGAGATAGATAATATTCCTTCTCTCAAAAAGGAGGAAAAGAGTGAGTTATTCCAACCCATTTCAACAAAATCATACTACTATATATAATCAGCAAAACAACCCTTGAGCCTACCAAATCAAATCTACTACATAATCTGCAAAACAACCCTTGAGCCAACCCCTAATTAGCCAACAATAAAAAACCTAGATATCTATTCTCCTCTCAAACTGAAGAAGGTGCACCAGAATTTCCCCCAATCATACTCATTGCCGGTGGGTAACGTGCCACCCCCACCCAAAATTGCTCAAGCATGTACTTCTTATAAACCACTCTCAATTTATTGTCAGGGGCAGTTATATGAGCATTCACCAGTATCTGTGTGCACTCCCTGTTCAACAAATCAAATATATTAGCAAAAAAAGATGAAGTTAAGTGATTTCTAATATGAAACGTTTAATATTGGTATTGCTCAAAGTAGTCAGGCAATTTCTAAAGTTAACATGACATGCACAGATACTGTTCCAAAATGTTGAAATAATGTCCTTACAAATAGAATGAAACGTCACAGTCACTTACATTAGCTGATCTTCAGAGTAAGAGGTATGGCGCTTCAGTGTGTCTGTCCAGAGAGGGGACTTCTAAAGAGTGCACATAGCCGCGTACACGGCCAATGCTGCTACCATGGAGGGGCAGTACTGGATCAGGTTGTACTGCATCAGCCCCAGTTCAGCAAAGAAGTAGATCATGTGCTCCAACTGCAGATGAGCAGAAGATCATTATAACCCAATTAATGAATTAATTGTAACACACTGAAACAATAGAATGAAAATGTTGGCGTCAATGTTATACCTCTTTTTCAGCCTTGGCCACCTTCACAAACCTAACCAAGAACATGTAGGCAGTTGGTACAGTAAGGTACCACTCCAGCTTGTTTAAAATCTCCTTTTCCTTCCCGAGAATCTCCTCTCTTGTGTATGCACTGTCTGCAATGTGTATGAAATCACTCACCTGCACACAAAAGCAATTTCATAAATTAATTACAGCATTAAAAAGTGACAACAGGTAATATGAATTTTGGATTGAAACAGTGTTTTGCATACCTCAGGAGCCCAAATCTCCTCATATTTGCAGGCAATTAGCTTTGCGCACATGTCAACAAGCTGGAGCTGCCTTCTTGCTACATACTCTAGAGAGAGGTACCGGTCAACTATGTAGATAGTCAGATAAAGAGTCTCTGGCATCAGTTCAAACTTGTGGTGCACTTCTATTATCCAGTCAACCAGAAGCGCTCTCATTTTGGGGTTTATGTCCAGCTGATTGTGCATGTAGTCAATTGGCCTACACACGTGCTGTTTAAACAAAAGGAATAAAAGATCCAACTTCATTAGATTAGTGTAAAGATGCATACTGTGTGCAGGGAGATCTCATAAAATCAAAATCAAGAACACCTTTTGTTGCTTGTAGAAAGTGTACAGATCCTCGACATACTCAGCAACAGCTAACTGATTGTTTACGTCTGGTAAATCAATCTCATCAATTTGCTGACCGGGTTTCTCACTAATACCACAGGCAATCTAAGTAAACACAAAAGGGTTTCTCTCAATAAACTTCAGGTCTTAGCAGAAGATGAAGTAGAATATAGTTCTAGAGTTGGAAACAAACCTTGCTACGGGCTGTGAGAACTGAGGTGAGGGAATGCACTTCTCTGTGTTAAAAAAATAGTGCAAAAGTAATAATATTTAATTAAAGTAATGAAGACAGTTGAGCATTTGTTCAACCTAATCTAAAATAAATAATTTAATTGCAAATCATTAGTTTCTTATTTATCCTCTTAATTTTGGAATCAGTGTAAGACTGTGTAGGTCGCAGTAAAAAATATAAAATTTTGACATTAACCAATCTCTTTTCGCTCCCACATGTATTTTTATTTACCAGCGCCTTTAATAATTTGTGTGTTTTTATAAACTTAACAATTCGCACCTCTCACAATAATTTGAGCAATTTAAATCCATCTGCGGCACTATTTTCTTTAATTTTTTTCTTCCACAGGCTACAGCCTTCCGGTATGAAAAATGACTAGGTTATATAGAGACGAGTTGAAGAGAGCGGGGATGAGTTGGGACTTGGGACTTGGGTCTTCGGAGCTAGAGGTGTCAGAAGTTAGAAACGGAGACGAAACTAGGGTGTTTCGCTACCATTTCGTTTCGGTGACGAAACAAATTTTAATTTCGTTAATAAAATTTACAAAAATTACGTTATTTACACGGGGACGAAATTGTTTCATTATTTCGTTAATCTTTTCGCTAAACTAGACGAAATAGAATTTTGTTTCGGTGAAACGGTTAACCTTTTGCAGCCCGAGCATTTATTTTTATTGTGAGGGCACTGTGGTCATTAAAAATATTTTGGTGGTGTGATAGCATTTGGTGGGGGTGTCCAAATCACTTCCCAATCGGCTATTATGGTCATTAAAAATTTGTTGGTGGTGTGACTGTGATATCATTTTACTTCCCAATCGGCTATTATGGTCATTAAAAATTTGTTGGTGGTGTGACTGTGATATCATTTTGGTGGGGTGTCCAAATCACTTCCCGGTAAGATAAATCTTACCGAAAGGAAAAAAGAAATCGAATTGAAACCTCAAAAGACCCTGCTCAAACCAAAACCCAATCAATAGCTAAAAGAACCTTTTACTCGAGAAGCAATGGCCCCAAACAAAACCGTCCAGCCACAGTTCCACGTCGTGGCCATGGCCCATCCGGGCCGCAGCCACATCAATGCCATGATGAATTTCTGCTGCCTCCTCTCCGACCGCGGCGGTTTCCACATTTCTTTTGTTGTTACTGAAGAATGGCGCTCCATTCTCTCCTCCGACCCACCTCCCCCGTCTTGCGTGCAATTACGCACAATCCCAAATTGTATCCCCTCTGAACGGGGCATGACAGCAGACATAGATGGGTTCTTGGAAGCAGTACTGACGAAGATGGAGGAGCCATTCGAGCTGTTGATTACCGAGCAGTTGGAGTTGCCCGTGCAGGCTATCGTAAGCGACACGTTCCTGCCTTGGGTTGTCGCAGTCGGTAACAGGAGGGGTATACCGGTCTGCTCCTTATTTCCCATGTCGGCTAGCTTCTTCTGTGCTCTAAATAATTATGACCAGCTGCCGGTTGCGATCTCAGCCGACGGGAATGTGCCAACAGCTGATGTCATAGCAGGTAATAAGAATGAATGAAGTTTACTGAACTCTTTATTTTCCTGATATATGGCAGCAAATTTTTTTTTTTTTTTAAGGGAAAGTCCATTGAGGTTTATGAATAATTCTTGCACTATTAATTTTTTTCCCTAATTGAAGTAACTAATATTTACGTGACGAAATTGAGGAGATCAAATAACGTTTTAGTATTTCTGCAAAAATGTTAGTTATATTTTTTTTTATTGCAGAGTTCAATGATCACCCATTGGAGCAATACATTCCCGGCTTACATCCCTTAAAGTCTAGCGATCTTAACACTGTACATGCGGTAAAGCCACTGAAGAAGATTCTTCAATCCTTCCCTTGGCTAAAGAAAGCACAGTACCTCCTTTTTACCTCCTTTTATGAGCTTGAATCAGTCACAATTGACTCAATAAAAGCACAAGTTTCATGCCCTGTTTACCCAATTGGGCCTTGTATTCCATATTACCGATTTAATGATGAAACAAACACAGATCAAGACCACTATCTGACATGGCTAGACAAGCAACCGAAAAAGTCGGTTTTATACATTTCTTTGGGTAGCTTCCTCTCTGTATCACAAACTCAGATAGAAGAACTTGCTTCAGGTTTGGTTGCAAGTCAGGTTAAATTTTTATGGGTGGCTCGTGAGAAGTCTTCTTGGGTTCAAGAAATAGTTGGACAGTCTGGTTTTATCGTTCCATGGTGCGATCAACTAAAAGTGTTATGTCATCCTTCTATTGGAGGGTTTCTGACACACTGTGGCTGGAACTCTACGCTTGAAGCAGTGTATGCAGGTGTACCAATGATGACATTCCCTATATTTTTTGACCAAGATGTTGATAGCCGGCTTATAGTGGAGAAATGGAAAGTAGGCGTGAGCTTGAAGGACAAAATAGGAAAGGATGGAATTGTTGGGAAAGAGGAGATTGCACAGGTTGTCAAGGCATTCATGGATTTGGATGGAGATGAGAGTAAAAAGTTCAGAAAAGAGGCATTGAAGTTGAAAGAAGCAGCACGTAATGCTACAGATGTTGGAGGATCTTCTTACAACAGCCTTAGCGTTTTTATTGAAAACCTCTCAGCTAATTATCATTCTTGATAAGCAGACTTTAATAATTTATTCAAATTTTAAGGTTTTACTTCGATCCTTTTCTGGCACTACATTGGTGATTTAGGCTGTCACTTTGCTTTGTTTAGTAGGAAAACATTCTGGAATTCCAATTAAAAAGTTTTTGTTATTTATTAATTTTGAATTTGTGCTTTCTGAAAACTTCGTTTCTGATTGTCTGTGTAAACTTTTAATGAGATAGAAAATGAATTTGTTTGCCTTTTTAAAGTGGAATCTGATTGTCTGTGTAAACTGGATGCTTTATACTGATTTTCTTATACTGAGTGCAATGAAGTCATTGTTAATAAATACCAGCAACTGAAAAGGCAAAGAATAAATTGAAGTCAATGTAACATTGCACTCTAAACCATATTACAGAAAATAAAAGTCATCCACTATACACACACAATGTGTATATAAAAAAGGACCTGTCTTGGCTCCTAAAATTTATCATACCCTTATGACTAACCCCTAAAATCCTTCAAATAAGGAGATAGATACTATTCCTTCTCTCAAGAAATGAGAAGAGTGAGTAATTCCAACCCATTTAAACAAATCATATTACTATATAATCAGCAAAACAACCCTTGAGCCAACCAAATCAAATCTACTACATAATCTGCAAAACAAAGTCTTGAGCCAACCTTCAATTAGCCGACAATAAAAAAAACTAGATATCTATTCTTCTCTCAAACTGAAGAAGATGCACCAGATTTTTCCTCAATCATACTCATTGCCGGTGGGTAACGTGCCACCCCCCCAAATTGCTCAAGCATGTACTTCTTATAAACCACTCTCAATTTACTGTCAGGTGCAGTTATATGAGCATTCACCAGTACTTGTGTGCACTCCCTGGTTCAACAAATCAAATTATCAAAAAAAGAAAGAAATATATTGGCAAAAAATGAATTTAAGTGATTTCTAATATGAAATGTTTATATATTGGTATTGCTCAAAGAAGTCAGGCAATTTCTAAAGTAAACATGACAAGGACAGATACTGTTCCAAAATGTTGAAATAATGACCTTACAAATAGAATGAAACGTCACAGTCACTTACATTAGCTGATCTTCAGAGTAAGAGGTATGGCGCTTCAGTGTGTCTGTCCATAGAGGGGACTTCTTAAGAGTGCTCATAGCCGCATACACGGCCGATGCTGCTACCATGGAGGGGCAGTACTGGATCAGGTTGTACTGCATCAGCCCCAGTTCAGCAAAGAAGTAGATCATGTGTTCCAACTGCAGATGAACAGAAGATCCCAATTAATGAATTAATTGTAACACACTGAAACAATAGAATGAAAATATTGGTGGCACGTTATACCTCTTTGTCAGCCTTGGCCGCCTTCACAAACCTAACCAAGAACATGTAGGCAGTTGGTACAGTAAGGTACCACTCCAGCTTGTTTAAAATCTCCTTTTCCTTCCCAAGAATCTCCTCTCTTGTGTATGCACTGTCTGCAATGTGTATGAAATCACTCACCTGCACACAAAAAAATTTTCATAAATTAACTACAGCATTAAAAAGTGACAATAGGTAATATGAATTTTGGATTGAAACAGTGTTTTGCATACCTCAGGAGCCCAAATCTCCTCATACTTGCAGGCAATTAGCATAGCACACATGCCAACAAGCTGGAGCTGCCTTCTTGCTACATACTCTAGAGAGAGGTACCGGTCAACTATGTAGATAGTCAGATAAAGAGTCTCTGGCATCAGTTCAAACTTGTGGTGCACTTCTATTATCCAGTCGACCAGAATTGCTCTCATTTTGGGGTTTATGTCCAGCTGATTGTGCATGTAGTCAATTGGCCTACACACGTGCTGTTTAAATAAAAGGAAAAAAGATCCAACTTCATTAAATTAGTGTAAAGATGCATACTGTGTGCAGGGAGATTTCATAAAATGGAAATCAAGAATACCTGTTGTTGCTTGTAGAAAGTGTACAGATCCTCGACATACTCAACAACAGCTAACTGATTGTTTACGTCTGGTAAATCAATCTCATCAATTTGCTGACTGGGTTTCTCACTAATACCACAGGCAATCTGAGTAAAAACAAAAAGGGGTTCTCTCAATAAACTTCAGGTCTTAACAGAAGAGGAAGTAGAATAGAGGGCTAAAGTTGGAAACATACCTTGCTACGGGCTGAGAGAACTGAGGTGAGGGAGTGCACTTCTCTCTTCTTTGATCTAGGATCAGAAATAGACATCGGTTTTGTCCCCTTGTCCGGATCCGAGTCCAGGTTGATAATTTCATTCTGTTTCAGGACTGGTTTAACCTGTTTCTTTGAGGCAGGTCTTGGTGCAGGCACACGCGGTGCAGCTTGATTGTCAGATGGCAGGGTCAGTGGCTTCTGAGCAAAAGGAAAATAGACAAAATTAGGATTTATGTATTGTTAATAAATACCCAGAAAGATCTAAATTAAAACAAGAAAAGTTACATACTTTGTTAGGAGCAGCCACTGCCTGGGCTTGTGCATTTGCAAGAAGTTTGGCACCAAAGCTCCTGTTTGGAAGGAAAAAGAACAAAAGATAAAAGATGGCATCTATATAATGGAAATTGAAGAGTCATAAAGATTAAAGCATCAAATTAACCTTGTAATGGGGCGATTAACATTTTCGACGTTGTTGCTTATGTTGTTTAAGGCAGGACGACCTTTGACTTCTCCCTTGCCAACAACAGCTTTCTGTTTTTGCACAACAGCCCCTGAAATAGGAAAAAACCATTTGTTATAGAATAATATTATCAATAAACCTAATTATTTTCTTTGATGAAAAATAGTCAGTTTCTTTATTAATTGTTCTTTGGCTTTATTACATTTTACATATTAGCAGAAAAACTAAACAAAATTGAGAAACATTTTTCTCATTTTTATGTACTGCCTAATTTCTTGGATACCTAAACTTGTTTAAAGAGAAAAACAAACAAAAGAAATTCAAGAAGAATAAATCCAGATTTGAATTTCCAACAGATGTACAAGCAATTCTTGGGAACACAGCACAATAGGTCGGTTTACAAGGAAAAACAAATAAAATATGAGATTTAGGTCGGTTTTATCAAGGAAAAACAAATAAAATATGAGATTTGGGGCAAATGCAATAATTACCCAGATCCTAAATCAAAGTACTACTTGATCTAATAACCCAAAATTCTCAATCAAAGTAAATCCTTTCTCAGCCAATTAAAGTACTACTTGATCTAATAACCCAAAATTCTCAATTAAAGTAAACCCGTTCTCGGCCAATCAAGGGATAAAACAAATATATAACTCAAAACCCTAACTATTTCAAGAAATTTGAATATCTAGGATAAAAGGAGATCAAACCTCTCTGCTGTTGAGGCACCACCATATTTTGATTCCTTGTTGCCATTAATTCCGGTTCTTCCTGTTCTCGGCCTAAAAAGCTGGTGAAAATTGAAGAAACAATCGAATAAAGCCGAGAAACCCTTGAATCCGCCTCCCCTTCTCTCCCTGAATTCTCAGCCACTCTCGTTGTATCAGAGAAAATGAAGAGAAAAAGGAAGAATATCTAATGCTTGGTTTCCTCTCTCTCTCTCTAGACCTAACGAAGAATTGTGATTTTTCTCTTGGAATGAGGTGTGGGATTGAATAAATAAGAAAAGGGAACCGAGTAGGGTTGCCTTTTTTAACTGGAGCGGAGGCTTCAACGGTCGAATCAATTTGAAACGACGGTCTGGATTAATTCCTCGAACGGCTCGGATTGGTTCAATCAGAGACGCAGGGGTCGCAGAGACGGTGGGCTTGGGAAAGAGCCGTTAGAGGGGATTCTTTCCTTATTTTACTGACCAAAATTATAGCCGTTTTACGCATTTGCGAATATTATTTTGATTAGCTGGAATTTATTATTTATGGTAACTTTTGTCCCATTCGGTCCTTCTATGTTCCACTTACGTGTTTCTCTTTGTGTAGCAAGTTACTATTAGCTATTTCCACGTAGGGAATTCCGTTAAATAAGTGGATACAAATCGTCTGCGAAAGATGGTAACAGAAAATCTATACCGCTTTCGCACATGGGTTCTTTTTTCTTGCGTCGCGAGCGTCTATCCAAACAAGTGTTATTTTTGTCCAAAAAAAATAAATAAATAAAATGTTATTTTGCTGTTGGAATGAGAAAGGGATATTTTTGTAGCAAGTAAATAGATCCGATATGACCGTTCTTCTTGTGACACATCTGATAAGTGCACTTATTATTTGTTTTCTTGCAAAAAAAAAAGGAGAAGGTCGTGAAATTCTTTTTTAAATTTCTGCTCCACAAATATGATTTACTAAATTCTACAATTAAGATATCAGACTTATCACACTTTTGACTTTTGTATAATCAAAAGGAACTACTGACTACCAAAATTCTGAGAAATGCCCTAGCCCATGGGTACAAATTATTTATTAAACATGAATAAGTAATTGGTTTTGTATCCGATTAAGATTCAGTGTCAGTCTTCATTAGCACAAAGATATGAATTGAAAAGACAATAAATTCGCTACGCGTAAACTAAAATTTTCACAGTAACCAGCTTCTATGTCATTAAAGATGGGGGCTTGAACACCATTTTTGCCTAAAATAAAAATAAAAAGGCTTACATGTCACGAATCAATTCCAATGTAAAAACGAGGCAACGGACAAATTTTTTCTGTCAAAGTACAAGTTCCTACTTCCTCCTAACGGAACATTGGCCTCAAATTGAGTGCCTTGTTAGATATCAAACTTGGGTCTTTTCTATATTTTTGACAAGCACAATGGGTTGACCGTCGAAGATAACACTTGTTAACTCTGGAGTAAAACACACATTATTATGTGTAACTCTGTAAGTAAAAATATTTGAAACACATTACACGTTCCAGACAATACTAAGTAAAATTTAATTTCTAAGGGGGCGTTTGGATCATCTAAGAATAAAATTAGAATTAGTTATTCAGAATAAAAAATATTAATCCTAAACAATCAAGAATAAATTTTTTGAGATTTAGAGTGTTATTTTTAAGTTGTCCAAAATCTGGATTAAATTTTTATTCCTAAGGTATTTGGATCATTTTTTTAATCCGGATTAAAATGTGGTCCCAATAATTTCTTAATCCACACTAAGAAGATGATCCAAACATCCTAGAAATAAAAATTTAATTCGGATGTTAGACCACTTAAATATAGCACTCTAGATCCAAAAAAATTTATTCTTGATCGTTTAGGATTAGTATTTTTTACTCCGAATAACTAATCCTATTTTTATTCTTAAACGATCCAAATGCCCCCTAAAAAAATATAAAAATTATACAATAACATTCAAGCACAACAAAAGCAGCTCTAGAGACTGTAAACGCCCTGACCTGGATAGGCCACCACCGAGAGTTCGTTTCATTTTTATTTTTATTTTTTTAGATTTGAGAAGAGATGATTGCCAATTGCACTTTAGTGATTAAAACATGTTAAAATAAGGAGGAAATAATTTACATTTGTTTAAATTTTGGCCATTTTGTCCTCCAGAAAAGCATATAATCAATAAATGTTTATCAAATTCCAAGTGCGTGACATGATCCAAATGAACATAACTATAATCACAGTAATCACTCTCTACATAATACAAATGTAGTCAGCTGGCCTCATAACTGAAGTTCTATACAAGATCACAATTCGAATTACCCCAAAACTACAAAAATATACATAACCATATGAATTCATCAAGCAAGCACAAAAGCTAAACAACTGATGTAGTCAGCAGGGCATTTCCAATTCTTGCAGAGAATCATTGTATATGCCTTGTAGAAAAATAATTTATGCCTGCAGCTATTGGAATTAACCATGATTTCTGAGCGTAAGTCACATGTAGGCCAGTACTTGGCATATGCCTTCATCATCTGGTCAAAACTATAACCTGAAATTAATAAAAAAAAGATTTAATGCAGAAAATCAAGAGCATGGAACCAGATACATCAACACAGCCCCCTCGTACCCACCAAGCAAAAAAATATAGGACAATATCTCATAACAGCGCAAATTAATTTTAAAGAGATGGCTGATTTAGTATTATGAATGGCAAACATCAATTTAGCAATTGGAACGTGTATGACTGATTTTTTTTTTTTAAGCATACACAGAGCCCTGGAAGTATCTATTATTTGCAGTTAAGATCAAACCAAAGAATGCATCTAAACCAAATCTGCTATTGCCAGGTTTGAGTTCTAATAGATCAGGCACTGGTTAAATTTGGTTGGATACCGACATTCCCCCAAAAGTTCCATGGAGTCATTGTTGAAATATAAACAAAACTACGGAATATAAATAAATATCAGCAAGGAACTTATTACCAGGATGAGGTTCTAGTGTGGCGACCCCAAGCGGAGACTCTTTCTGTAATACAAAGTGGTGAATTAATACACATTGAAAAGGATTAACCAGACATACATTCATGTAAACAAATCAAAATGAACAATAAAACCACATTGCTAAAATCAAGTAGTTCAAGCTACACTTAGGATTAATTAACAATGCAAGTGTATAATTGCGGGACATATTAGTATATGATCCTAAAAATACGTGAATGTTGCAAACAAAATCAACAGTAGTTGCTATTTCAAACTCAATAATTCACACAGGTGCCAACAGTCAAGTCAAGTGAAAATAATGAAATCCCTATGGTAGTCCTAGCAAATCAGTTCTTCATTGACCATTAACCAAACATTAACAATGCATAACAGTTTCAATTTAAGTTCTGGATTAACAAATAGAGAGCTCATTAGTTACAAGAAAGTATAGCAAATCAGTGTTGTATTTCACTAGTCACGACAATATCCTCAACCAATGAAACTCTCTGACAGAGACAGGACAATAATTACATTAATAATATCCACTTAATTTAAGGAATAGATGGGTAAATTCAAATTGAGATATCCTTGAAAATTACTTAGACAACAATGCAAATGAAACCTAACAAAAGCTTAATTGCAGTTTAAATCAAAAAAAAAAATGGGAAAAATGGAACTGAATTTGATAACTAAAGAGGCACACATAACAGAATTTATCATTGTGTACCTATCCACAATTTATCATTGTTTTACTAACAGATTTTAAATAAAGAGAGAGTTCATATATTCTGCTGAATAATTTTTAACGGTCATTCATTCTATATTGCCCTCAGATTTTTATTATGATATTTGCAAATACACCTCTGTAAAAACACCTGATTGGAAACTATAATTCTCATCCAGACTTTGCATCCAAAAATCAGAAGATATAGAGACAAAATATTTACCTGCCTGATGACTGAAAGCTTCATCTACTCTTGGGCCTTGATCATATCGAGACGGGGGTGATAGAGGGTACAAAGAAGATTGCAATTTCTAGAGAAGGTACTTCAATGTTGCATATTGCTGCCTATCATTATATGATAATTTCCTACTCGCTAAAAATTCAGGTGCAGCACCAAGTGTTGAATTGGGGGTCAGAGAATGTGAGGATTTGTTTCCTTCCAGTGTTAGTGATCAACCATGGAATCATATAATCACTGCATTGTAAATAAAAAAAAAAAAAGACCACATTAAAAGGGAAGCTATGCCAAGGTTGTTTGAGGACTGGATACTATTGGCAGACAAATCGACAAAAGAAACACTTTTCTTACATCATACCATAGATTCAAATAGTAACACACCAGACAAAGCAAAGAGAGTTGCGAAAATCCCACTTACATGTTCCAGTTACAGCAGACTTCATTACCTCCATGTGCCAGTAACCTGCCTTTTCCATGACCGGTCAATCTTCCCAGCAAGCTCCTGTATCACATGCCACGTGGCATCCCCTTCCACCATCCGGTTGTTGAAAAGTAAAGCACGCCTCTTGACTGGGTCCCACAAGTTCTGCTGTATCACAGTAAGGTTGGTCTTTGCCACGAGATCCAGCACCGACTCCAGCTTATCAACCTCGTGTTCTGCCACTGTCAGCGAAATCTCGTCCCATTTCATTGTGCTCTGAAACGGCAACCTGATACCATCTGCGATAATTACCGGAATGCAGCCGAGTTCCACTGATTCAACCAGTCGCGGACTCCATGGTGCCCACCCCAAGGGACAAAGACAGAATACAGAGCGTGCGATCTCAGAGCGGTAGCCATCAAATCGTTTCCTCTTCAGGTAAAATTTTGGGTTGTTACCATACTGCTTCAATATCTTGGTCCTTACTTTCCTATAGGGGAAGATTATAATGCTGTTAGACCACTATAATCCTACAACAATAATGATCCCTACTCACCGGAGTAGATTACATCAGCTCCTACAAATTTTATATGCTACATATATGTATGAAAAAATGTATTATTGCAAGGACAAGTATGCAAAAACAGGGAAAGAAGTAGCATTACTTGCTGTAGAAGCGGCCACTAATGTTCTTAGGATGAACCTCCATCTTGCCACGGAAGAATGCAAAAATATCCCGTCTGGCGGCACCTGGGTCAGGTTGCTCTTTTGACACCTCAGGCACCACATAAGGCGGTATTACTACGTGCTCTGCCTCCTGGCACACATGCTTTTCCTTCACCCCAAACGTTTGTAACAGTATGGTCTCTTTCAGAAATTCTGGTATCCCATCAGCAATTGCTACTTCCTCCTGCAAATTAACATTTTTTCCTTATAGATTAGCCCTCCAAAGTGTATAATTATGTACAAAAATAAGTTGGATATTTAATTGCATTTACCATTGGGTGGAAACAAGCACCGAAATCGTGAGAAGCAACTAAGACATGGTCCCTGCCACGGGACCGATTCCAAAATGGAAACTTTGAAGAAATTAAATTGATGGCTTCTTTAATTAATGGTTTTGCATGGCCCAGAGAAGGAAACCCATTGGTTGTAGAAAAATTGCACGATACATAGACCGGAACGAAGAAAAAATCAGCTTCATTCGGGTCAATTACACGGCCATGGTATGTCAGAAGAGCTTCATGAATGGCCACCTCAGCTGCAAAGAGGTGGGTACTGCATCTTGGGTTATCTAGCCAATCCTTGTTGAACCTAGATGAGAGTTCATAGATGTAGATTTTGACTGGAGAGAAAGAGGAGGTAGAGAACTGGAGAGATTCAGTGAGAGCTCTGGTAGTTGTCTTCTGAGGGAGAGTGGTTTGTTTGAGAGGTAAAGGGTTGGAGAACAGAAGAGGGGTGGTGGTGGAACTGGAGAGGAAGAAGTAAAGAGACAAGGCTAGCCAGAGAAACCATTTATAGTACCTTTTGAGCTTGTCAAAGTATGGGAACCTGGGGAAGTGGTTGTGACGTGTTCTCCTAGTGAAGAGCTTCATTCTTTGGTGGTGGAGAGGTCTCCGATCAGGCATGGTGAAGCTCAAAAGATCTGAAACAGAAGGCGGTGGGTTGGGTGGGTTGGTGGGTGAGAGGTTGAGAAGGGGATTGATTTGTCATAAAGTGGAGTATAGAAGAAGTAAGCTGGAGTGTTTAGACAGTTTAGTAGGAAGACGTAAAGTTTGGTTGGTTGGTTTGGTTTGGTTTACTTTTTTTAAGTTTTTGCTAGTGTACCTGCCACGTGTGTCGATTGAGTTGCTTTCAATGGAGGAGTGCGGGAGAAAAGGATGGGGAGGGGGGAAGTGTGAATTATTTAATGCTCCACATGATTTATTTAAGTGTTTTAAAACAAAATACCCGCGTTTGTAACTGTATCCATAATTCCATATATATATTTAAGTCGAAATTAAGGTGATGCGCATGGATATTTAATTTAAATAGTTCAAAAAAACGATTTAGATAATTATGTTTGTTTGTATCTGTATCCATCAATTTATGAATGCAAAGATTAAGGCTAGACTTTCAAAATACGATTTCATATTTTAACTTTATTCATTTTATTTTAAATGCTAATTTTGATTTATTTTGCTAGAGAATTTTCATATATAAAAAAAATGCGAGCCTTTGTGTCCTGACTGACCAGTGGTCCACGGTACTGGGTTTTTTTTTTAACCCAAAAACTGACCCTCTATAGGTGCCGTGGACCGTGGTTGCTTCATTTTTCTTTCTATTTAATTAAAAAAAAAATGCTTGAATAGCGTCCAAGGCAACTTTTCTACGAGTCCGTAACGTTTACTCTGTTAGCTTTGATACAATCGAGACGCCTAAAAAAAAAAATGATAATAATACGAGGACAATAAATATTGTTTAACTTACTCATCAAAATTAAGCAATTGCAAATTTGCAACATAAAATTCTCTATTGTTGCGTAATATTTAATTTAACAAAGAAAAGTATATTTACATAAAAGAAGGAAAAATAATATTAAAAGGTTGTATACAAACTGATTACAATACAGGTTAGGGCAACGAAAACCATGCCCTTCGTATCAATAAAACTTGGTTTCAAGGAGAAAAAGGGACAAAAAATATGCATCTAACCTCAAAACAAATTGCAATAAACAATTACATTATCTCAAACATACACTATACATCTATTACAGTTAGTTTAACTCATTGATACTGAAGCCTGATCTTCGGGGCCCACAAGAGCCACCTGAAATAAATAACAAAAACGAACTTAACTTAATTGGACAATTTTCTCATCTAACACTACAATGTCAAGATATAATTATGCCCTTGGGAAACAGAAATTACCATCCATAAATTCCATTAAAAAAAAAAATTCCATCCATAAACTAGAGCCTACAGGACATAAAAATGGTATGCCCCTTTCTTGCCTCCATTTTACTTGAGAAATTCCAGAACTCCTTTTTATCTCATCATATAAATGCAACTACTAATTGAGCAGAGCAGCCACTCATTTTGAAGAAAATGATTGAAATATCTCTTGTTTTCTCTAAACATATATGCTATGATGGTTTGTAGAGCCACAAATGAAATGGTTTCTACTAAAATATTGTATCTAATGCTCCAGATAAATGTTTTTAAGCATGCTTGGCCTTCATACACTGCAAAAATCTTAATGTTAAACTTACATTACAGTCTGAAGCAAATTTTCGAGCAAGCATTAGTGCAGCATTTCGATCTCTCTCCGTTTGAAAAGCTAGTGTAAAGCTCTGACTACTTCTGGCTTGCCAGAATACAGCCTTGGCGGCAGCATTACCTCCACCACGGGACCCACATAGCTGCTTGGTGAACAAAAAGATAAATTAAATGCAAAATAAGAGTAAATTGATGAATTGTCAAAAAGAACACAAGGGAATACATTGTGATGAGAACTGCAACTAATATGTAAAGTAATTTTTTTATTATTATACATTTCCTGCCTGATAGCAAAAGGGGGGAACATTTTTGGTCAAAAATTAGTACCAATAGAACCTGAATAACCAAACAAATATTGTAGAAAGGCAATAGTCCTTTGTCTATTGCATGGATGCTGGTATGACTTCGTGAGAAGTATGAACTATGAAGTGGTATTGAGCTGGGTATAATTGTCCATATGGTATGCCTGACAAATATCAAGTACATTTTTTACCTTCATGCTATTGGAATAAGATTCTTTAGCTTTGGTGCTTCTTCCTTTGCGAAGTTTAACTCTTAACCTTCCCACATGAAAAATGTGTACAGATTTTGATGTAAAATCTTGTCCATTCATTTGTATGACTGAGACCTAAAACACAAATAAGAAATTACAAAAACTAGGAAAAAGCAAATAACAGAACAACAAAATAAAGAGCAAGAAAAAGCAAAGAAGGAAACATACCGTGAACTCAGCATCAGAAAGCTTATACAGAGATTCAACATAGTTTTCCAAACCAGCAGCTGTTAAAAACAAACCACTTCAAAATTTCAAGCTACACTTCGGACATATGAAAAATAAAGATCCAAACAAAAGGCAATTTCACAAGTATCCCAGCAAAATCGTCAAATATAGTCCACACGATACTACTTTGCAACAAAACATAATATAATGGATGCTCTAACCCTCTTGACAAATAGCATGCAAAATTTTGAAAACTTCCAATAGTTACCCTATATTATCCAAAAGATGAAAAAACAACCCTCTCTCAGTACTCATCACTAAATACTATTGAAATCTTACAAGGGAGGATACTATTGAAATTTTCAAAAAAAAAAACTGTGAAAAGTGCATTAGAGGGTCCCAAGATATTGCTTAGTTTGAAGAGATATCAAAGGTACTTGTGATTTGCCAGGGACATGCACCAACTAATTTCCTTAAATAATATCATACCAGGATTTATTGGGCCAGCTGTTGCCACCTCAATCTTTTCACTACTCAAAATAATCTGAGCTTGTAAAACATTCCCTACATCACATGGCTCAGGTGCATACATTGTTTTTGTTGCCCCTGTTATACAAAAATCAGTTATTTAATAAAAAACTTTAGGAGCCTAAGTGAGGTGAAATCATATGCAGCGAGCAAAATGTCAATCCATGTTATACCACAGCAACACATGACATGTCAAAGATGATCATTAAAGAAACATGAATCAAATGATATTGCAAGAAAATAAAAAATTTATCCTCAGACCTCAGTATATTCCCTCATATATTTTTAGCAATACCAAAACAACCCTTCCCAGATGTTCCTTTTTCTACATATTGAGGAATCATACAGTCATTAGATACTTGAAAAGAAACCAAATTGGGTATCTCCAATATTTGTCCTTGGAAATTACACTGGTGTGTTTCGGGCACTTTACAACAAATTGTCACCTTTACGTCAGTGCTTGTCAGGGCACTTTACAACAAATTGTTACCACAATTAAAAAAAATAAGAACAAAAGTAGCATTGCTGTTGGAAACAACCATATTCAAAATGCAAATAACATTTTACCATAGATCAGTTCTCGGTTAGTTCCTGTGGATGGAACGCGGTACCACTGAACTAAGCATGTTGAGATATCAGGCGTTGCATCAGCTTGACATACTATTCTTAAAATTGAACCTAGGACCTCATTCCCTTGTAATTCAAAAATGGTAGAATGGGCATCTTCAAGCTTTTTAATCATAGCAAGCTGCACAGAAGTTAACATCAAGTAATTCAGTTTCTGATTATGATACCAGTACTCATTTGACTGCATTTGATCTCTTGCATTTCAGTATAGATTAGGCTACAGATCCTTAACCGAGGACTAAATACATAAATTATGGTTCAAAGCAGTACACGCACACAAAAAAGACTACATTGAGGTCTGAATGGGCACTCAAAGCATCATAGTCAAGATCACTGTAGCTTGACTGAAGACAAAAATAAAATCTATAAAAAATAATACAATCAAGACTGACTTCTTTCTTTAACTGAGCACAAAGCTGAGATTTTTCCAAAACGAGGCTGCGCAAAGCTTGAAGTTCATACTCCATATCCATGACCTATATAAGCCAAACCATTCAATGCTGCATTAGGATTAATCGTAATACATTCATTAATAGGTGAACTCTGAAGATTAGGCAAAATTACCTTGCTTGGCTGGTGCAGCATTTTAATCCTTCGGGCCTCTCTGACTTCATTTTTCAATTCGTCCAGTTCCTGGGTCCATCAAAACATAAAATGATTAGGGAGAAACTGGTGGAAAGAAAAAAAATTTGAAATTAAATTATAGCCAAAACAGCTTGTTACTTCAAATTAAATTCATTACAATTCAAACAAAGACTATATACTCATTACAAGCTAGCATTTAAAAGGTACATTTTGATAACAGAAAAGATGTATATTCAAAACAATCTTCAAAAAAATTATAGTTACCTGTTGGTCCTTATCAGTGGTGACTGTTTCACGCTCAAGCCAAGCTTTCTCAACTCTCTCTATTGCCGATTTGGCTTTCTCAATTTCAGCGATTGCAAGTGCCCGTTCTTCTTCCACCACTTTTTTGGCGTCTTCAGTGGCCTAAACACCAATGTAAGAGAATTAGTGAGCCTAGATGAACTGACAGATTTTGTTATCTTTGGTTATTAAACTCTTATTTCTAACAAACCTGCTTAAGAAAGTTCGCGAGTTTCTTGACTTCTGCCTTTTCATGAATCAACTCTCCTTCTCTTTGTGTTAGTTGAACTGCTAAAGCTTCAACCTATAAGCATATTCTTATTTCAGCAAAAATAAAATTAAAAGAAGGAAAGGGTCATATTTCATGTCTGTACCCAGGAAACATCAAAATATCTTGCATGGCCTGCCAAAACTTCAAAAAATATTACTAACACCTCTCCTCTCCAGATTTATTCAAAAGTGCTGTTACTACATTTTTCTTCCTCATTTAACGTTGGAACAAATAGCTAGGAAGGAGGGGTAGTTTCGACATCATATGAAGTGTATAGGGCATAAATATTAGACATTCTTTATGATGCTCATTATGTTAGGGCACATTTTGTTTTTAGGCATTTATTCTATTTCTTCTGAATAAGAATTTGAAATAACAAAAATATAAAGGAGAAAATAAAGTTAACCAATGATATGGCTTCTTCAGTTTCATCTCTGTTTCGACCAGCCACGCGGCCCCTTAGAGAGTCGAGCACATCTCTTAACTTCTTTAACAAGACATGTCTATCCAAAGAAGCTGCCTCTCTCTTCTTAGCCTGAGAAACAATCAAACACCACTATCACTCCAATAACAACACAAGAAATCACAGTGCTGGCTAGGCAGTCATGTTCTAGCGCATACAAATTTCTACTGACAGCATAGGTCACTGTTATGACTAATAAGTCGCTTTCTGTTTCCTAAATTTTTAAATTTATTTTAATTTTCTTGAGGGGAATTAGGATGGAGATTAGCAGTTTGGTTTTATATATCAGTGAGCACCAGTAACACAAACATGAACATAGCACTTCAAATACCTCCTCAGATAACTTGGCAGCTCCAGTGAGACCCTTTTCAAACTTCTCTTTCAGGTCACGGACTGAGAGCCGTTTCTGTTGCTGGAGCAACTGAGCCGTCTCTTTAGCAACAATCTCCTTTAGAGGTGTTGATTTTGGGGCTTCTTCTGGCTCAATTATGGTATTATTAGCCCCAATTTTGTAATCTGGAAATCGTCCCTTTGGGAAATTAACATCTAAGGAAACCATGTTTGTTGCCTCCTTTTGTATGCTTTCCGCGGAATCATGGATTACTCGTGTCATAATTTAATTTTATAGTTTGGATTTCCTGCATAATTTGAAAGATATATCAATTACTTTAGTTAATTACAATGGATACAAGAATTAATTATCTAAAAAAATTGAACAAAACAAAATATTACTATCTTGCATAGGGTGAGATATATCAGACAAGCGAGACAGTATTAAGAGCGAAAATACCAGAAAACCCAACAAACATACCACTAAAAACAAAAGATTTAATAGGCTGCATCCCCACAAGATTGAACTAAAATCATTCAAAAAATTCTTTGAAAGGACCTTCTTTACTGAGGTTTATCAGACTAACTGAATAATTAAAGCTAAAAGAACCGATCAATTTTTTAATAAACCAAACAAACTCACGAGTTTCAGTGGCTAAACCAAAAAAAAAAAAAAAAAAAAAAAAAAAAAAAAAAAAAAAAAACCCAAGTTCCTGAATTCAAAATAGCTATAATTAATCTTTAAAAACGAAGCTCACCTCAGAGATAACCACTGAATCAAGAGAAGTTCAAAGCTTCTCCAAATCGCACAAGAGAAAATCAAGGTGAATCTGATGCGCACGCAATTCGAATTGATTCTGAAAGAAAAGTAGCGCTCTTAAATATTCATTGTCTTTTCCGTGTTTAAACTTTGGAGTTTTTTTAATTTATACTGGAGTGGGGAGACGGCGCACTTGAAAGCGAAGAGGAGGGGAAAGGAAAGCGAAAAGGAGAAATTAAAAAAACAGAAAGAAAACAAATGAAGAAAGAGATTTAATAAAGGCAAAATCGGATATAAACCCCTCTAATCTTGTCTATTCGGATATAAACCCCTCTAATCTTCATAATCGGATATAAACCCCTCCAATTCAATTTCATTTGGACATAAACCCTTTTCATCTTTCTTAATTATTTTTTAAATTAGAAAAATTTAAAAATAACATTATGACCGAAGTGCCCCTAACCTCTTCATCCTAGACAGAAACGATTCGTCTTCTCGTTTTGTTCCTTATCCAGCTAATCATCTTTTCAAAATAAAGATATTTTATTTTTCTTTCACAACCGATGAGGAAAGTTTTCTTTACTTTCGAAATAGAAGTTACCAAATCCTAATATTCTTTTCTTCTCACATGTCCCTCTCTGCTAAATACGTTGGTATCATCTATATATCATGGTTCCTCAAATTAATGGCAATTGTGTGTGTACAAATTAGGAATCATATTAGTTTCGTTGATGCTATGACCCTTGATTACTACTGATATGATCTACTATACCTTTGTTTTAATTTTCTGGCTCTTTCTTTCATTCTTTTCATCAAGTTTGGTGAGACCTTTGACTATTCACAATGACAAGTTAAAATAAGTTTAATGTTCAATATGCTCCTTAACTATTTAAAACATAAAATAAATTAATATTAGCGGCTTCTGAAAAAAGAATAAAGAGGTCTGGTACATTGTAACGAGTTGATATTGTCAAAGAACTATTTATATGATACTATCCTTGAAATTCTTGTGTCCAGCAGAAGGTGAGCAATCCTCAAATTTAGTTTGAAAGCTAATATGCAAGTTTTATTTTATTCAAAAAGAGACATGACTTCCGTAAACAAACACGAGCCAAGTACAATGTTGACATGGGAGAGTTCCATGAAAGTCACTCATCGGAGACATGAAACAGATCACGTAAAGACCCGATTAGAAAAGAAGGCAACGAAAGGAATAGAGGAGAGGATGTGGACAAGCCCAGACGAACTTCACATTTGGGGGTATTTAAGTCATAATGTTAATGCTTTCATTTTTTCAGTTTAAAAAATGATTAAGAATGATGAAAAGGGTTTATGTCCGAATGAAATTGAATTAGAGGGGTTTATATCCGATTATGAAGATTAGAGGGGTTTATATCTGAATAGACAAGATTAGAAGGGTATATATCCGATTTTGCCTTTAATAAATTAACTGTTCAATGATGCTCCACTCGGGACCGCGGGACCCGCGATTCAAATTTACAGATGTGATTGGGGTTTCCGACAATATCCGACGGTTAAAATGGGAAATAAAGCAACGGAGTTGATTGAATCAGATTGAGTATCTACGTAAATAAAGTGTAACAGATGATTTTTTTTTTTTTTTTGGCAGTAGAGTGCAACGAATTTGGTGGAGTGGAAGTGGACTCGTTCAAGCAAATCTTTTATTTCTCCAGTCTAGGTTTTATATTTTTTATTCTGTATAGAATAGCGTGTCACGAGTCATTTGGCAGGTCCTTTTGCAATTTGCACTGACCAACATCCAAGGTCGCTAGCTGCGCCAAAAAACCAAACGACTTGTAACAGGAAATACTGCATAGAAAGTGTAATAGATGATCCGGAATTGCTTTTGCTCTGTAACGTCCGGTTTATCGTATTTGCTATGGGATAATTTAGGATCCCGCAAAGTAGACTTGATGACCTGGAAAACATGAGATAACTAGATAAGTCATAAGTCAGCACAAGCGGAGTATAAGCTGCCAGGCGAGCCCAATTGCAGCAATTTATTATTTATTTATTGATCAAAATTATATATGTGGCCTCTTATATCATTCACATTTTATTTATTCATTGTCGCATATGTTATTATCAAATTTTAAATTAAAATAGTACATTATGAGTTCTCTATGTACAACTTAGTTAACAATTAATATAGTAAAAAGATACGGATTAATGATCGTATATAACAAAACAAATATAGTGTAGAAAAAATAATTTTTTAATACTTTAATAGCTACTAGCTATTGAGCTATTTAAGACTAAAAGAAAAAGTATACTTTAATGTCTCTGTTTTTGTTTTTTTTTCCCCCTTAAATTACCTTGCGATTTGTTGTGTCAAACAAAGTGTGATATTTATTAGAAAGCAAATTATTGTTTCCGAAATAGATTTTATTTATTTAATTTTGACCTATACTTAACAATTTTCCTATATTTTAGCTTTCTGTTTTTCTTTCTTTTTGTAAGTATAAGTTCATACACACGGTCCTAATATAAAGCTTTAAACCAACTTCAGTTAGACGATAATCGTAGAATTATTACCATAAGAATATAAGAATCTATATCACTGCCATGAAATTTATCTAACTAATGATGAAGGCATCATTGATGCTCAATTTTAGCATTCTGGCCGTACGTGTTAATTAAGAGAACACATCAATAAATATCAAAAAACGTACAAAAAAATAAGAAAGATAAAAAGCAATTGAGTACACGTGAGATGTGAGGTAAAGTAATCGTGCTCCAAAAAAAATTAACCATAATAAGAGAACAACATTCGAGCTATGATGATGCTCGGCTTGCATGTACTAAAATCTTCGGATAGCGGTCATATGGTGTAGCCTTTTGAGAGCTCAATTATTTTCTCCGCATCTCTAATTCCCAGGAGAAATAATATTACTTTATTTGTCTCGTTATGTTCGTGAGTTATTAAACAGGGATAGTAGCTTTCAAAGGAAAAAAATGAAAAGGCACGGATATAACATCGCTGCTCCAGGACTACTTCGTACAAAAAGAGTTTTCAGACCGACAGTTGGACCCCATCATCTAGTAAAAGGGAGTCGAGGTGTTCTAATATGCATAGGTTTTCAACGGTTGGATGGATCAAATATTGGTTGCCTTTTATTACGGATCACGTGTGTAAGTCCACCTTTTGCTCTCTCCAATTGTCCATTTACCTATATTTATTTATTTATATTTATTAAATGTATATAGTTCTTAATTAATGCTAGGTGTTAGTAAGCTACATAAATATGTAGAAATTCATATATATCATTGTTAATAATTTTGTAGTATCACTTACTAGAGTTGTTTATTTATTTATTTACTATTACAATTTACAGTTGTTTCTCTGACTTGCTCAATAAAATTCATTGAAGAAAATAAATTGAAATAGTAAAACCAAAAATTTGTATTATTTCTCATATACAAAATTATGCAGAAAAAACACAAAAAAAATACATGTAAGAATTTTTTTTTTTTTTTGTACCTTTGGAGAATCAAATAGATTTTTTGAAATGAAGGGGATGAATCATATAAATCGTTTAATCTGGTGAACAATTATGAACAACGTAAGTGATGTGGCATAATTAAGAAGTTTACTCTCTTAATTTTACGTAATTATTATGAGGTGTTTGCTTTTCTATTCCGCAAACATAGTAGCTAGCATGGTTTTGTGACGACCTGCTGATCTGATAAAAAATAAAATAAAACCATTTACCATGCAAAAATAGTACTAATCATGCAATGCGAGCTCATAATCAGCCAATCATATAATAGCATTAAAAAATGAAGTTAAATGTAGTATTCATATAGCTATAGACATGAAACTGTAAGTGGGTTTGGTACCTCTCTGTTGGATCTTGAGAGCATTAACGTTGCACTTATGGGCTCATGGTTGTAGCAAAGCTAGTAATGTGGTATTTAGAGCAGGATTAATATTGGTAAATAGCAATAATCTATTCGCTATAAAAAAACTTTAGACATGCAAGTTTATTATTAACGTATACTTGAACACTAACAAATACCCAGATAAATAAGTTTATACTTCGGCAAACGAATAATTATTGCTTAAGCTAATTAAAAGAGTATTTTGAGTTGAGATGTCGGTCTTGTATAATAATGAACACTATTATAGACTTGTAATTTGCCTCAAACTCTCAAATATTCTGACTCTGTAACTAGGACTTTCACATAATTACTTAAACATATATATCTTCTTTAGATGCTAAATTAAATATATTTCACGGCGGTAAAAAAAAATTCGTACATAACAATCACACTCCCACATGTATATTTTATATATTGCAGAGATAGACCAAACTATAGCTTTTAATTAGACACACCAATATAAGAAAAGGATTGAATTCGATCTGTTGTAAAAATGACCAACTGACCAAGCATCTGGTAGGCAGGTGAGCATCTGAATTCAATTCCAGAAAGGTTTTCTTTTCTCCATAAAAAAGGAGAAGAAAAAGACCGATGCTTAACATAAGCCACCTTTAATATTCGATAAATTAGAAGAAAAATAATAGTAAACAACTTTCGGCGAGAACCGAGAATCCGTGTGCCACTTGGCCTACTTTGTTCCATACTTTCATTGGTCGGTCTCGACGGCGCCTCCACTTCGCCATGGAACAGTCAGATTTTCCTAATATAATCGCTAATTATCGCAAAATAATTGAAAAATGATATTGAGTAGTTATCATGATTCATGAATGAATACTTGACCGACCAATATTCCCAGGACGAAATCGGAAAACGAAGTCTGAAGAAGTCGGCCTCGGTTCATTATCTGTGCCTCTATCTTATATTTAATCTGGGTACGATGTGTTTGGCCCGTACGGATTGACGATTTTGAAAGGATCGCACCTAATTATACATTCGCTTGTTTAATAAGGCCCCGTGAGAGATTGAAATTGTGTCAATTATGTGACCTTGAAGAGCTACAAGCTCATGTGAAAATGTTTATTTTAAATTTGATTAATTTAATTAACTAGATCTCGTCTTCCATTTTTGTGGTAACCAATACAAGACGCCTTTTTTTTTCCTTAATAAATGAGATGGATACTCACAATGAGTCAATGAATCATATTCACTGCGAGTTTGGCTTGTGAGTGTCTCGGTTAATTTAAACAAACTCATTAAGTAATTATTAATAATTATCGAATCGACACTAGCAAATCACGAGCTGCAAACTTTTTACCACCCCTAACAATGATGCAAAGCAGACAAACAAACAAAAACTAATTAGGCAGACGAAAAAAGACTCTTTCCAGTATAAAATTCCAAACTTCATTACCTCCTTATTAGATTATTATTGTTCCCAAATTTCATGTTTACATTGTTTTTTTTTTATTAATTGATCTCATGTAACTGCCGCGCAGTACACTGGCAGCTACAGAAAAATAAGTTACGTCCAATTGTTACAACAAATATATAAATAAACCGAATTAAGACCATGATTTTTTTTTTTTTCCAGAATTTAATTCACACACAGTATCTGTAAGTAACATATCTTCCAGCAGTCTCACTGGGACGAATGATCTTCACAACCTGACCACGCCTGAGGCCATAATACCTCGCAACCGGATCAGTTATTTGGATTCTTGGTAGCTTCAGATTTGATTAATCAAACAAACAATTAGAAGAAGACATAATAATAAACGAAAGCACATAATAACCAACTAATGAATATATATGTAGGTATCGAGACTCAATCGCCTACAGTTCAGTATAGTTATGGAACTAAATGACTGGTACAGTGGTTGTAGTACCACATGCTATGGTTGAAGTATGTTGGGGCTAAATGCAACATTTTCCATGTACTTTTATGCAGTAGCAATTTACTTGCTGCAGTGCTATCTTCTTAAATAGTTTCAGGGCCTGATTTTAACAAAATTATGCATCATTTGATTCCCTAACAGCAAACCCAGAGCCAAATTTGGCAAATGACTCACCCTATGTTAATTTGGATTAAGTTATTCCTATGGTGATTTTTTTGGGGATGAACTGTTTAAAACAAAATTTGGACCTCCTTGCATTAAAATTCTAGAAAAAAAATGGATTGATAATTTTAAAAATTAAGCAGCTTGAGTGCCAAAAAAAAAAATACATATTTTTAGTGCAAAAATAAGGAGATTTAACAGATTTTGATAATTAGCATATTTGGCTGTTTGTAGCTCTTATTAGTAATTATCTTCTTACTTTGCATTGAGATATTGTAACATGACACCATGAACCAGTACAACTTGTACTTATTAGTAATTATCTTCTTACTTTGCATTGAGATATTATAGCATGACATCATGAACCAGTACAACTGTACAAGTACTACTTTGTTTTGACTTTTGAGAACTTAGACACCGCAGGTACCATAATCAGCTTAGTCCTTAAACTATTGAATGACCACTTGCCAATAAATGCTGCTAACTGCCTTTTAAAAGCTTGGTTAAGATAAAAAAGATAAAAATTACGTTTGTAGAAGGAGACAAATGCAAAGTTATGATCAACCCCCACCTCCATCCCCAAAATAGATATTAACCACTGATTATTCTCTTTTTGCTCCCTCAAGAAAATTGCGGCTTCTCCCCTGGTTAACAGAGAAGACTCAACATGGTAGATGACTGGATTGCCCCTGCTTAAAGGTACATGGACTAAAGGTGCATCTTATTGAATGAAAATGTTGACAGAAAATTTCTCAAATCCAGAAAATATTAACAGAAAAACTTCTATAAAATTATTGATTTTTTGGGTCAGTCAAAATCTCCTTTCACGGTACTATTAATTTTAGAGGCCTAGACTGGATACTGAACTAATTAGGCAAAATTTAAGACAAGGGAATACTAATCACTATTCACTAAAATGACAGTAAAAGTTAGTACTTTAAGATTTGCTAATTTTCTAGGCCTATACCTGTGTTTCTTTTAAAGTGTATCGCTCTAAGAGAGTCTTCTTTTCCTCGCTTGTGAGAACCTGATGCTCTGGCACAAGGACATGGTCCTTAATATTTACAAGCAGTTCGGCCTCCTGCATGCATTCACCAACCACGATGAAAATGCACATCAAGTTCTAGTAAGATTGCTTTAAAGTTAAAGTTATTAAACTGATTTGTCCATTGAGCCTCAAACCAACCTGGAAAACCTCTATATACATGGTTGAAGCTAGTTCCAGAAGGAATGATTTCGCAAAAGGAGTCAAATTCTGCTGAAGAACTAAAATGGCTCTAGGTACATTTTCATGTTTCATCAATTCAACATACTTCTTAATGTGCTTCATCCCAACCTTCTCATCGTTTGGGAAAAAAACATAAATCTGCTCATGCACAGAAAAGAAAGAGGTGACATGAGCAACAATGCTTTCAATAGTGCACAGTCAGATAACACAGAGTAAAGAAAAAAAAAAAAAGGTACTTTTATGTGAAGTTCTTCATGCACAAGGTTTTATCCAATGTACCAAGATCACAGAAAATTAGGAAAATTTGAATTTTTCCAATTTATTGCTTTCAGGGACAGGACCAATTTGCACAAACAAAGGAGTATCTAAAACTATTAGAATCTGGGTCCTGAAGATGGACAGTGTCAAACGAACTCAGCCACTACAAGACATGAGCACAGTGATAGTGAGAGTGTGAATCTGGAAAAAGTTCTGTAGAATTCTAGTCTTAGGACTAGATGAGGCAACACATGCAAGGGCCAAAATTCAGAATTAAAATACAGAACAGCTAACATAGTAAAGCAACATAAGAAATGATCACGAATCATATGGTTCAATCCTGACATATGTAATATTACCAACCAACTCCCAAAAACAAAATGGAACCTATTTTTGGCAATTAGCTCAAATTAATTAACACAGATAACTGTCATTTTAGTGAATAGTGATTCATAATTTCATACAATTTTTTTCTCCAAAATAATATATAGTAATTACTAAAAGAAGGTGCAGCTTAATTATGATTCTCTAGTTATGAAAGCCAGAGCTCTCCTATTGCGTTAACATCACTAATGCAAAATTACCACTTAAAGCATTCAATAATAACCCAGTTTTTAGAACCCCCGCTGCATGCCCAAATCACCTAAACTAAACAAGTTTCTATTTATACACCCAGGCACAAACAATCTATCCAAAATTCAACATGATTAATTTAGCTAAAGAAACGAACTTAACAACCAGATCTCCAATTCAATTTAACAATATAAAATTCAGATAAGAGAGATAGGAGAAGAGATGTTTTACTTGATCGGAGGAGTCTCCCTTGCGAGATTTGTTGATGGTGAGGTCTTCCCGACGAATGGGCTCGCCGAAGCGGGTCGCGAACTCGTGGCGGGTCGAGTTGAGCTCGTAGTCAAGCACCAGATAGCCTCTGTCTCGGAGCATCTGCATCACAGTTCGACGAATCCTGAACAGCCTCCCTGTCAGCACATCGTCTCCCATCTCTCTCTTTCTTTGTTTTACTTTCTCCGCCTCCTTTCCTTTTTTTTTCTACTTCTGAGTTAAGTGGAGATTGATGTCAGTCAACTGAGTGAAAAGGTCAAAGGAGTGATAGATACGGGCCAGTGAATGAGGTTAGCTTTATTAAAAACCAACCCAAACCCAATGTAAGTTCTGATCTGGATTTTAGAGAAACGGCTAGAATCAGAAGATTGTAGTATCCTGGCCCAGAATTAACATATTTGATTCAGGTGTGATACACACCATCCACAATTTTCCCATCCATCCCATCCACATACCAAAAATGGACCTCAGCCTCATTTTTTTCGCGCGCTGACGTCACCGAAAATTTTTCGGAATTTTTTCGAAAATTTCTGGATGCTGACGTCATCAAATGTACTAGTTTATTTGTTCAGTTAGATGTCATAAAGGTTGAATTACAAGTCGTAAGTGTTCAGTTAGTTGCATCTGAAAATGGAATTTCTGTATTTTTGTGTTCAGTTTAATACGGCAAAGGTTGAACTAAAAGTTTTATTTGTTCAGTTAGTTGCATCTGAAAATGAAATTTTCGTATTTTTGTGTTCAGTTTAATACGACAAAGGTTGAACTAAAAGTTTTATTTGTTCAGTTGCATCTGAAAATGAAATTTTTCGTATTTTTATGTTCAGTTTAATACGGCAAAAGTTAAACTAAAAGTTTTATTTGTTCAGTTAGTTGCAGCAGAAATTTAATTTCGTAGTTAACATTTACAATATACAAAGTGAACACATATAACAATATAGTTAACATTTACAATAAACAAAGTGACCACATTCAATATTCAATATACAAAGTGAACACATATAATAATATAAATAACATTTACAATAAACAAAGTGAACAATTTACATCAACTTCATAATTCATCAGTTTTAACAACCACAAACAAGCACAGAAACTAACTGAACACATATGATCACTAACTACTTCTTAGCAAGTGGAGACAGAGGTGGAGGAAAGGGTCGACAAATCGCGATTGAGGAAGGCACCGTTGTCCAGATATTTGTTTGTCAATCATTCTAACAAAAATAAAGATAAATAGAAATCAAAATCGACCACAAAAATATAACTTGTAATCAAAAGAAAAAGGAAAAAGAGAATATAATCGATAAATATGAAATAATTTGCTTAGAGATACCTTTCTTCAAATTCCCCTTTTCGTTTTCTAAACACAGAACCCACTGATCTAGAAAAGACTATTTCAATGCAAAGCAAAACATTTAACATATCAGATCCGAAATTGTAAAGCTTGAAATTACAATGAAAAAACATTTAACATATCATACTGGAAATTTGAGGATCTAAGAAAAAACAAGTAAAACTCAAAATTTGAGAAAAGGTACTACGAGCTGGCCTCCAAATTTAATATATCTACAACCGACTACGAACATATCTAAAGCTACACATGAATCTTCTCAATATCAAGGAACATTTGCACTAAAATCATCAAATTGCATCTTATCCAACCAGTTCGTTTCTTTATTATCTCCGAATCAGACAGCAAACCACTAAATAACAAGCAAAATCCAAACCTGAGCTTGGTAGGGTTTTGCTTCTTAGGCTTAGCACGGTCTTCTTCACATCATCAGCGGGGTAGAACTTGGGCTCCTTCTCCTGCGCGGCGACCTCGGGTTGCGCCGCCGGCTTGGCCTCGTGCGTGGGGAACTTGCCTCCGTTCTTGGCCTTGATTGCCCAGAGATCGCGTTTGTGGTGGATCTCGAGAACTTCTTGATGCCAGGCACCAGATCCGGGTAGCTAGGGTGTATCGTGTAACGGATTTGGCACTGATGGACGCCATGGGTGAGAGATCGAGGTAGCTAGGGTTTCAGACCGAATGAAAGAGAAGAGAAAATGTTTGTGCGGCGTAGGGTTTTCAGAGAACGTTTGGAGAGAGAGGGGATATTTCTGAGTATATATGGAGTTGGACTCAGTCGCTGGGCCAGCAGGTCCAGTAAAAACCTGTGGATGGGATGGATGGGAAAAGAGGGGATGGTAGTAACCAATTCTGTATTTGATTTGCAGAAGATTAAAGTCCTTTTGAAAATAGGCCTAAACAGGCTCCGGCCCAGCTGATAATGTTCTCTTAATTCAGCTTTGACCATGGTCAGCTGGTCACACGGGTCCGGGTCGCCCGTCCAGTGGACATTTTTAGTATAGGCGGATTTAGTATGGGCCGTCCGATTTAATCTCAATCAGGGCAGATCCAACAATTTTTTTTAGCCTGGGCACAATTGTGGTATAATAAAATTTCTCTGAGTCGAGAATCCAAGATACAGGTACAAAAGCACAAAATTCTTTCAACAGCCTAGGCACTATTTTTTTTTAGCCCAGGCACTGCTTAAAAATACATATACCATATCTCTAATTTTAATTTTCAACCCAGGCACCTGCTATGGCACCCCATATACTGGATCCGCCCCTGATCTCAATGGTTAAATTTTTTCGGGCCTATCAATCTGGTATCAATCACGGTGTATCCATTATTGATTGGACGGACACGGATTAAAGAAATCCACTGAATGCTCGTCCAGAGGATCTTGTTCGATGGTAGGGGTGAAAAATGTGACTGTTTTAACCGTTTTTTCCGTTTCGTTTCGTCCAAAATGAAACAAAACGGTTAAAGCTTTTAGTTGCGTTTTAAAAACGAAACGGTTAACGAAAGTTTGAAACGGTTTTGTCCCTATGTATTTTCGTGGTTTTTTCATGATTTCAATCGTTTCGTCCAAAAAGAAACGATTTACGCAAATTGATAATCAATTTCGTTTTCAAAACGAAACGGTTAACACAACTGACCATTTTCGTGGTTGTTTTAGATGTTATGCACCCCTATTCGATGGTCACACTGGCACAAATGAAGATTACAATGAATGCACCGGAGTAATTATGCTATCAGGGATGGTTTTAACTTTTATTTTTTGTGGTGATGGTTTTCTTTAATTCTTTGTATCGTTACTTTTGTTTATTTATGAAAAATCATTTAATCCAATTTCCATGGTCTTTGTGTTTGATACGATTTAATTTATCAGTTTGTATTGTTACTTTTGTTTATTTATGAAAAATCATTGAGAAATGCTAGTGTCCAATATATTGGACGGATGTGTCCGTCCAATATGATCGTTTTCATATTTTTAAATTTCATACGACCAATCTGAGCCGTTCAATATGTTCTTCATATTGGAAACTTGTAAGAAACCAATTTTTACATTTTTTAAATTTTTTTTACTTATTTTTTGGTATTTTAGAAAATTCATGATATAAAAGTTCTGGACCGTCCAATAACAACGATTTTCTAAAATACCAAAAAAATAGTAAAAAAATTCGAAAAAATATAAAAATTGGTTTCTTCTAAGTTTTCAATATGGAGAACATATTGAACGATTCGGATCGGTCGTTTGAAATTTAAAAATATGAAATCGATCGTATTGGACGGACCTCATCCGTCCAATATATTGGACTCTAGCATTTCTCAAAATGATTTAATCCAATTTTCCATGGTCTTTGTGTTTGATACGATTTAATTTATCAGGCTAAATCTTGATTGAGTTGAAATTGCATTACTGCGGGCGAGTTTACGTGATTTGGTCTGAAAGATTAGGTTGATTGCAAAATTTAAGCATAAAGTTAGATTATAATTAAATACAGAAGCAGACATGGTAAGTGTAAGCAGTGAGATGTAAGATGGACCGATGCAATGAATAAGCTGATACTAGGTGGACTACCAAACTGTAATTGCCCCATTGGTAAAACGGTCCAAATATGCGCAAGAATCATTCCAGGTCCAAACTGCATGAGAGGATTTGAGTTGATAATCCTGGTCCGGGTCTAAGTTGCTTAAGTAGGATGTGGTATTATTATTCTTAATTATTAATTATTATAATATATGCACGTTTATTCCACGACCGGAGGTTATAAATGGTTCATGGTTCATTCAAATTAAAACATTCAAAATTGAGCACATCACCGTTTAGCCAGTTGAAATCAGACTGCAATTTAAAAATTCATTGCTTCCACGCCGCTCAAGAATCGTGCAATTCTCTCGATTTTGACATAATTAACTAGCTTTATCTACTAGATAACCTCTATAAAAAAAAACCCGCCCAGAGTCAAATTCTCTCGATTTTCATTTTGAATTTGAGCGCCTAGTTACCAAACTACCACATATTAGCAGTTACAGTCCCAGCTTTATCAAGAGGAGATCGATCATTGTCGTGAAATTATGTGGTAAAAAAAACGCACCGTATTTACGAATTAGTTATTAATTATCATCATAAAACAAACATCCGGATTGGTCAAGTTGGAATAATTTAAGAATTTGTAACTCATTTCTCTAAATTATTTTTTTTTCATATATTTAAGATTCTCTAAAGCTCATAGATGGGGCACTTTGCCATGTGGCAAGCCATAAGAGAAGATAACTTAGGATGTGCTCCAGAAGGGAGAGAAAGAGGGGATGAGATGGAGTGACACTACCTATGGAGTTAACCCGCTACATATTTAGAAAAAAATATAATGACAATTGTTGGAGTTATGTCTTAGAAGTTAATATTTAATGACTTAATTATTTAGTTTATGTTATTGATGATATTTGATCATTTGTTTCTGGATTTTATTATTGACAGTTCATTCAGGTTGAGGATCTGAATTGTAGATCACTGTATTTCATTTAATAGTAAATGACAATAATAAATCAAAACTGTCCATAGTCTTGGTAATTAACAAGGAACATTAATTATCATATAAGACTAGTATGCAAGTTAAGCGATGATTAAGTTCTACAAATCATAAGTAAGGAGTTACTAACTTAATTGCATATGTATATGTTACTAGAACATAGTACAAGATATGACCCCGATGAAATAAATATATGGATTGTGTTAAGTGTCATTATTTATTTTATTAATGTTTGATTCCAAGTTTGAGATGGTTCAGTTTTTCCACATGAGGATAGGTTCTATAAATATCGTCTACCGCTGATTCCTGATAAGGGCTGCTATACGGACTTTATTTATTTAGGTTCTATAAATATCGTCTACTGGGCTCCTTGATGGAGATGGATTGCTTGTTAGCAACTTGTGCAATCATTTCTAGATCAAGAAACGTATAATCTGCAAGAATGACACATTCCTATCTTGGATTATACAAGGATATCATGTGACATAGGAATCAAAACAATAAGATACTCATTTCTTATGTAGGATTAAATAATCGTATTAGTACATTGTTTATTTATGCGAATTGGGAATCATAACGTGTTGCTAGATACCGCTTATGATTATTGAAAATAAATAGCGATTTATTTTCCATGTCCAACGTAGCATGAATCCTCAAAGGGTCACACAAATAGGACATTAACCATACGTGCATTATTTGTTTATTTGCAGTAGCGAGTATTGCGAAAATATGATATGTTGATTAATTAATTATATATCGTTGTGAACCGTTATAATTAATTAACTCAAATGGATCATATAGAAATAATATAATGCATATGCTAATTCTAAAATAATTATTAATAAGTTAATAATTAAATTCGTTCAACGTATATTTATTATATTGAGCTAATTGGCCTTTTATTTAATTAGTTATTGAAAAGTCTGATTTGAGGTTAATTAATGGAGTTGATTAATAGGCTAATATAATATGTTATATAGCCTATAATCATACACAAAATTTCTGCAATGAAGGAATATTTTTGTCAAGACAAAATTATAGAAAGAGAGCAATGTTTAGAAATAACAAAATATGTCAACGTTGTTTATGGAAACACCGAGCCCTAGATCTTTTGCCTCTCTCTTCTTATTCCCTTGCGCAAGAAATAAATGAGCAGAAAATTTTCTGCCCTAGGCGCCTCCATCTCTCTCTCAATAGCCCATGTGTTGAGCGTTATTTTTTTCTTCCAAGAAAAATAGTTAATCGCGCGAAGAAAAAAATAAAAGGGAATTAGCTATCTTCTCAAAATAAGCTAGCACTTGTTTTTAGACTTTGGTTAATCTTCTAGGTGGACTAGAGGCAGCGAAGGTGTGCATCCATCGACTCCTAAGCAAATGTCGAGCCTTCTAGTTACGATACTAGAAGAGGTATAATCTCCTACACGTTCTCTTTTATATATTAACTGCTTGAATAACTAGATCCGTTAATCGTGCATGTTAATTGCTTATTAAATGTTAATAAAAATTAAAATTGCACAAGGACTTGAGTTCCTAACAGCAATGGAGGTTAAAGGGTGGAAATGAGGAAAAATCTCATGTAGAATTGTTGTAAAGTTTGTCACCCCAAATTTGAGGATTAAAATTTGATTCTCCCTCTCTCTCCTATTCCATCACATTCCATTACCTCTATGATTCTGGAGCAAACCCGTTAAGGATATTTGAAATAAGAAATAAGACAAAAACAAACATGAAATAAATGTCTATTCATTCTTTTTTTTCTCCCTTGGAATAAAACTCTCTCTTCTTTGATGTTTGGGTGCACCAAGAATACAGAATAAAGGAGAGGGAAAAGGAGATAAGAAGTTTACTCTTTATGCCACCTTTTCATGGGTAAAGAGAAGAGTGCTTATTCCCATCTTTATCTCATGTTTAGTTGTGCTCTTTGTTATTCCCTCTCCCCCCTTCCAAACACATAAATATATATAGTAAGATAATACAATTGGATATTTACTTAATTAAATCTCAACTTCCGTATTGCATCGAAAAACTAAAATAACAAAGATAATTTTGTAATTAATTACCAAGCTCGTCTGACATGATCCATACGATAATTTTTGGTAGTTCATCCAACCATATGAATATACTAATATACTTGTAGGATAAATGAGAAAAATTTTGTTTATTTAACCATGTGAGCATCTTGCCACAAGAATGATATTTATCTCAAAATAATTCCGATAAACATCACTTGAAAGGTATTTTATAAAAATTTAATTGTCACCAAAATTCTAATTCGAATTGTAAAGAAAAAAATTGCGTTCAGGATTATAGAGCAAAGAAATTATAAAAAATGATAATTTTATTTTATTAAAAAACAATGCCGTGTTTAAATCCACCGTCCAATGTATAAATCCAACGGCAGCCAGCTTGAGCAATCCAATTAGACCGGACTCGTCTCCGTCACGCTTTTGGAGTTGGACTGTTCAAATGAGAGAGAAAATATCCAAATTCAAAAAAAATTCAAAACTAGTACAGTGGGGCCTACTCACCGACCCAATGAACGCATCGAACGGCTCGTCTGTACCCTAACAATTGGAGGGAGAAAATCCCGCCCGTTGGATCACACTCACACTCTCTCACTCACTATATAACCTCTCTCACTGCCTTGCACAGAACCACCATCTCACGCCTCCTCTCTCCGTTTGGTGCTTCCTTTCTCTTCATTCGCTTTCCATCAGAGAAATTGTAGTTGGTGAGTTTCTAGATCTGATTTTTTATCTTTCTTATTGTCAATTTTAGGATCGTACCTCGTTTAGTTTTGCTACTCTTGTGCGTTCTTTGTAATGCGAAATTTCGTGCATTTTCAGTGAGATTGGTTTTAGTGCTTGTATTTTGAAGTACTAGCATTACAAGTATTTCAACAGGAAATTGTTTTGTGAAGTCCCCTTTGGTTGAGTATTTATTGTCAAGTTCGAGATCTGACGATTTCAAGGTGTAAAGCTGTAAATTGACATTTTTGGTCTTATTTGTGTTCGATATTACTAGTTGATCTACAAAATAACCCTTTTCTGTAGTGAGGTCCACTAAAATAAAGATTCTAACGCGGAAAGATCGATGTATTTTGTCTAAAATTAACAGATCTATGTTTCCCGTCAGATCTACATCGGATCTTTCTGTCCCTAACTGCTCATTTTTGCTCCGGCTTTTTAAAATATTCAAATACTGATTATTGTATTTGAATATTGCTAGATTAAGTGTTATGCAATGCCAGGTCTGATTTATTTGTAATAATTCTTTTCTATACAGAAACCAAAATAACAACATGAGAGAAATCCTTCACGTGCAAGGAGGCCAATGTGGTAATCAGATTGGTGCCAAGTTTTGGGAAGTAGTCTGTGATGAGCATGGTATCGACCCGACAGGACGTTACACGGGCACCAGCGAATTACAACTCGAGCGGGTTAATGTGTACTACAATGAGGCCTCCTGCGGGCGGTTTGTCCCTCGTGCTGTGCTCATGGATCTTGAGCCAGGCACTATGGACAGTGTGAGAACGGGGCCATATGGGCAGATCTTCAGGCCTGATAACTTCGTATTTGGACAGTCTGGTGCTGGAAACAACTGGGCCAAGGGGCACTACACTGAGGGGGCTGAGCTCATTGATTCAGTGCTTGATGTTGTCAGGAAGGAGGCTGAGAACTGTGACTGCCTTCAGGGTATGATCTAGTTCATCCTTTTAATTTTGTTTTCTTGTTCAGTCATATTCATACTACCTTTATCCATTCCAAGTCAGGAAAAGGTCAAGTGCAGTGTAAACTCTCATGAGTTATGCCAGGTTGCCCTTTAGTTCAAATTTTTTGGTTTACTTCTTCAGAAGAATTGCTCGTAAGTAAATATTGGTAGTTTGGTACTGTTTGTTTGTACTTGTTCACTTCCTATACTTGAATTTAGTTTTCTTTTTTGAGAAAAAAAAATTTCAGCTTTTTCTTTGTACAAAGCATCTGAATTTTCAGAAAAAATACACTAAGAAAAAAAAAATCATTTCATCTAATCTGGTCTGATTTCTGAAATGAAGTTTTAACTTTTAACCATGGCTGATGGCTCTATTTAATATATAATTTATATTGTGATAGACTGCCATTTAGATTTATCACTGCTCATTACAATCTTCTTTTAGCATGCACCTCTTTCGTCCTTTAAAATTAAAAATGTATTCTTAACAATATTTCTCAACCAGGTTTCCAAGTTTGCCATTCTCTCGGTGGAGGTACAGGATCTGGTATGGGGACACTACTGATCTCTAAGATCAGAGAGGAGTATCCTGACCGAATGATGCTCACCTTCTCTGTCTTCCCCTCACCAAAGGTATCTGATACTGTAGTTGAACCCTACAATGCAACTCTCTCGGTTCATCAGTTGGTGGAGAATGCTGACGAGTGCATGGTTCTTGACAATGAAGCACTATATGATATCTGCTTCCGCACCCTCAAGCTCACTACACCAAGCTGTAAGCATCTTCTTATTGAACTATGGATTTGAATGCTTTGATTTTGTCAACAGAACAGGCATATGGAACCTGTTATCAAGATATCTGTAAGGCTGATATTCAGTGTGCTATACCACATTGGCCTGGTCGTTGGCTGAATTGAGTGAAGTTCCTTTTTGTTAGCTTAAAGTCTTGGGTGAACAGTACTTTCACAAGCGTTATATATAGTTTAAATATAGACAAATAGGACGTAATGTTTATTATTAGTCATGTCAGTCTTGTTTCTGTATATATGTACTCAGAAGTACTGATAGACTTAATTGTTTACTGATTGGGGAACTGTAAATCAAAGTCTTTATCATGGAAATTGACCTGACATATGCCTTCTTCCTTTTCTTATCAGTTGGGGATCTGAACCATCTCATCTCGGCCACAATGAGTGGTGTAACCTGCTGCCTGCGCTTCCCAGGCCAACTGAACTCTGACTTGCGCAAGTTGGCCGTAAATCTCATCCCCTTCCCACGTCTTCACTTCTTCATGGTTGGATTTGCCCCACTCACCTCCCGCGGGTCCCAGCAGTACCGTGCCCTCACTGTCCCCGAACTCACCCAGCAAATGTGGGATGCCAAGAACATGATGTGTGCTGCTGACCCTCGCCATGGTCGCTACCTGACTGCCTCAGCCATGTTCCGTGGCAAGATGAGCACGAAGGAAGTTGACGAGCAGATGATCAATGTGCAAAATAAGAACTCCTCGTACTTTGTTGAATGGATTCCCAACAATGTGAAATCAAGTGTGTGTGACATTCCGCCTACAGGGTTGTCGATGGCAAGTACATTTATTGGGAACTCAACTAGCATCCAAGAGATGTTTAGGAGGGTGAGTGAGCAGTTCACAGCTATGTTCAGGAGAAAAGCTTTCTTGCATTGGTACACAGGTGAAGGAATGGATGAGATGGAGTTCACCGAGGCTGAGAGCAATATGAATGACTTGGTTTCTGAGTATCAGCAGTATCAAGATGCCACTGCTGATGAGGAAGGTGAGTATGAAGATGAAGAAGAATTGGCTGAAGAAGAAGACATGTGAAATGTTCTAATGGAGTGAATTTGGTGTCTAGATTAGTTTATCTAGTGAGGTATAACTTATTTGTAGTACTGGTAGGGTTAATATTTGTATCTGTTACTCTCTGGATTGCAGGCTTTTTTATTGGGAATGTTTTTGTTCCCTTTCTTGTGGATGGTGATTGGTGAGCTTGGAAGCTATATATGTTGCGCTTATATGGCTATGTAAAACTTGTATGGTTATATTTTGCTTCTATTAATCGTGCACTATAATGCTTCATTTGTTGTGTTGGGATCAATATCCTCCAATTTGCATCTACAACATAACTTGTCTTGTAGAATACCAGCAATACGCAAGAAGTTATTATTCTACTATCAAACAAGCTTTGATATTGCTTGCACGTTGATATTATGAAAAAATGAACTTTGATAGTGATTGCACGTTCAAACAATCTTCCGTGCCCAGGTACTTCGGCCTGCCATTCTAAAATTAGTAAAATGGGAAAAAAAACGACAATTCCAATAACGAACTCAGAACAGTTGAAAGTTGCAGGTTTACAGTTACAGCCTTTAAACGTCTCCTGACGGCTCAATCTATATTTTGAAGTACAAATTGCTTGTCAATAGGTCGAAACATCACAAAGAAATAATAAAAGATTAATTTTTTACCCCACAAATTAGATAATAATAATTATTTTCCCCTACTTTTCCCCAGGGTACACGATGTACAGCTGCGATTCAAGACCGGTCATTTTCATTGTTTCAACGTAAAACAACATAGTAACAAACTGCGTTCAATTGTTCAGCGCTTAGTATTAAACCAGAAATTTTTTATCTTAAGCTCCAGAGCTATTATGAAAGCTAAAGGAAAATTTCTGTTTTGTTTAACCAAATCAAATTCGTTCAGATCAAATTGGCATACACTCAAGACTGTCCACAGATCACCATAAATCTGATGCCTCAGCATTAGAAACTTATCTTGTTTATAAAACAACAATGCTTATGAATGGCTACAAAATCAATAACATGCATCAAATTCAAAACATGATCGCACAGTTTCCTCAGAGATTGTCAACACAACTTCATGTTGCTTTTCCTCAACTAGACAACAAAGACAATAAAAAGAGAAAAAGAACTCTTGTTGCCAGGGCAACAAAGTAAATCGGAAGATTCGAAGAGAGCATCAATCCTGGAGAACTCCCAGTATGTCATCATCCCTAAACAAGTGATACCTGAAAGTAAACCAAAAAAAAAAAAAAAAATCCATAAGATGTACCACACGACCTCATTTCACAAATCAAGCACAAAGAAAGCTCAATTCGTTGATATTAAATTTTACAAAATAATCACATAATACATAAAAGTAACACCAATTTGAAATGGAAAATAAGGTTATCTTCTTTATTCTGCTTGTATCAGGTAATATTGGTCTCAAACAATTGTAACTCAGATCCAAATAAACACAGAAAACATAATCTTCTTGCCAATCATTAGCAAAGATACAATACAGCTGAAACCAAAGTCAAATTACACATAAAGAGCTAAATTGAGTTAGAGAGAGAGAGAGAGAGAGAGAGATACACTTTGTCGCCTAGCTTGACTTCAGTGCCTCCATATTCTGGCAAAAGAACCTCCTCTCCTTCCTTGAAGGTAACAGGAATCACATTCCCGTTCTTGTCACGGTCACCAGGACCCACTGCTATTACTTTTGCACAGTTCAACTGTAGGGAAACAGATATGCATAATACAACTACCAATAAGATGATGCTTGAAGTGAAAAATGAAGAAAAAAAAATGCGGTGTTAATATATTGCAACCAAATATTAGACTACTTTGGCAAACAAGACAGTAGTTCTAATATTTACCAACTACCAACGATTTTGGATCGTTTTACAGCTAATAACCAATCAGAAAAATTCAGATCCTGCCAGACAGATGTGACCATATGGTTCACATACAAGAAGTAGGTAAACAAATGCCAAAATAATTCTTTGAAACTTGCAATTTTACTACTTTAGCTCCTAATCAGCCAATTACAAGTATTTACTAATTTTGCTAGTAATCAACCAATCGGAAAATTTTACTATTTAAGCTACCAATCAGCTAATTCTGAGATTTTCTCCAACATAAAAAGAAAGAGATCCAATTCAAAATACTTGAACTTTTCTGCATCTGCAAATGAAACAACAAAACACATGGGGAATTCACTTCCAGAAAAGCTAGTGCAGCTGGAAATATACCACCTGCTTGTCCATAATATAAAGTTCTATAACTAAAAGCCTGATTTTTTATATGCAACCAGCAAGATCATGTTTAGACAAGACGCTAACAGTAAAGTGAACCCACTAGACTACTGAACAATTCTAGATACCAGATTATATTCGATCGACAGATTAAAAATCCGAATTAACAGCAGTGACAGTGGAAATAGTACCTTGCTGGTCTTTTCAGGGAGAAGGATACCGGCGCTGGTCTTGGAAGGAGGCACGATCTTCTCCACCAACACGCGATTCAAAGCTGGGATCAAGCGCTTCGCCATTTTGTACTGAAGGAATGCCTCTGGTGAGTGAGGTTTGCGGCTGTACTAGTGAGAGAAGGCAGCTGAGCTTAGGGTTTAGTGGAGGAAGCGACGCCGAAGGAGAGGTTTATGGAGGCGATGCGAGGAGGCGTTCGAGAAGGTTCTAGCAGAGTCAATTAATTGGGCCCTTGTTGGGCTTAAAGTGGTCCAGGAAATGTTAAGCCCGAAATGAAGTCAACGCTGAGATGGCCTAATTACTCTGTTCAACTTCATTTTTATTTCACCATTTTTCTTAATGACAGCTATGGCTATCTGATTATTGTGTGTTTAGAGAAATTAGTAATTACTACAATTTAGCATCAGATAATTAATACGATAGAGAATATGCAAAACTATTGTATTATTAAGCTATGACGATATATCATTATCCTACTATATAGCATTTATATAGAGATGGGTTGGCTTAAGGGAATTCCTTCGTGCACTCTTCAAACTTGGACGAAAATATCTTTTGTGTTACGATTATATTACTAACTGGGATGAATTGAGGGAGCGTAAATTGAAAGAATAAAAAGAATATTTTCGTCCAAATAGAAGTGAATCTCAGGAGTGTAGTTAGGCCTGTCTAACGTGGTGATCACGTGGCAAAAGTGCCATGCCACTTACCGTGCCACAAAAACAAATGGCACTTTTCAGCATACCGTTAATCGTTTCGTTTATGAAACGGCACATAAATCCGTTCCGTTATTCGTTCCACTTCACAAAGTACACACAAAACGGTTTGAAACTAGGCTGAAACGATCGAAACGGCACATATCGGTATTTCGTTTACCGTTTCGTTATTGAAACGAAATCCATTTCGCTGCCGTTAACCTTTCCGTTTCGCTTATACGGAACGGCATAACGTGGCATTTAATGCCGCTGGCAGGCCTAAGTGTAGTAGGAAGCAATCACCGTTGGCGTAAAAAAATCAAATCAAATCAAATCCCATATATGAACCATTCCGATCAGGTGTTAGTCTCAGTTACAGCTCGGGCGGTAAAAAAAAAAAAAATGCGTCCAACACGCCTCCGCCGTGTCCGCGCGCCTCGTACACCGTCGAGCACACCCACGGCTACATTCAATGACCTCCTCCGTCGATCTCCAGTTCGCGCCATGTCTCATCTCCTCTCTTCTCCAAACCCAACTAACCTCCTCTCCACCATCCCCAACCCCACTCTCAACTCCCTCCTGCGCTCCCTCTCCGCCTCTCACCACCTCAACCTCGCTCTCCGCCTCTACTCTCTCATCCCCACGCCACACCCATCTCCCCACACCTCCAACACGCTCCTCCACTGCCTCCTCTCTCGCGGCCGCACTCGCACTGCCTTGACCCTCTTCTCCCGCCTCCTTCGCCTCTCTCTTTATAGTACCATTATGCGTGCTCTATGTGAAGTGCGACTGTTCCAGAAGGTGGAGATGTTGGTAGATGAGTTGCTTGAAAAAGCGGTGCTTAAGCGGAAAGGAGTTTGTGTACCTCTCATGGCAGCATATAACCCGGTATTAGAATATTTGTGCACCAATGGTAAAACCAACAAGGCAAGGATGCTTATGAGACAACTGTTGGATAGAAGGGCCAAGGTGGATATTGTTGCTTTTAAAACAGTTATCTTGGGTCATTGCAGAGAAGGAGACTATGGTGAAGGGCATGAGTTGTTACTATCCATGATTAAACGAGATCTGGTGCCTGATGAAGAGGTTTATGTCACTCTAATAAATGGTTATTTGCAATGCCAGAAATGGTACCATGCTTGGGAGATACTTGAGAGGATGCTGCATAGTGGCCACCGGCCTAGAACTGAAAATTTTCATTCGGTTTTGGCTGGCCTCTTAAACAAGGATGAGTTATCTAATGAAGCTGGTAGATTGATAGAGGTGATGCTAGAGAGAAACATTCGACAAAACCTCAATCTTTCGACCAATGCTGTTGAAAGTTTATTTAGAAATGGTTCAAGTGACAAGGCTTTGCTGGTTGTCAAGTCCCTTTATGACAAGGGATACTATGTTAAGGTGGAAAAGATTGCTAACTATTTGTGTGAGAAGAGCAAGTTCTCTGAGGCAAGAGAGCTCTTGCTGTTTAGTTTAGAAAGACAACAGAGCTTCGATTCCACTGCTTTGTGTTTGGTAATTAGTGGTCTTTGCAAGACCAAAAAAGCATTGGATGCGTTTGAGCTTTTTTATGAAGGGCTTGAGCATGGAATTGGGACTTCTCTTTCTCGTGATTCCTTAAAAACTTTACAGCATGAACTCGAAGGATCTGGAAGACATAGAGAGGCAAACTTTGTGTGTAAACAAATTAAACGTGTGCATTCTGAAAATTGATCTATAAAGGATGCAATGTTAGCTAAATTGGAACTTTACAGAAGAAGCTAAAAATTCCTGCCTTGTACAGTTCTGAATTTTTGTTATTATGGCTCGATGGTCAGCTTATTTCTCTAAACATTTTACAGAACAGACTGATAGGCCTAACAAAAAGGTGAAAATGCTGAGATGCTGAAGAAACATTTAGATCTCATTGCTATATTAGTATATTTACAGGAAGTGACTTATAATTCTCTTGGCGAGGGAAAAGGGTCTGAAACCGACTGCAGATATTTTGAAGTTGGATATAAAATTGGAATAATAATGTTGCAAGAATTTTTAAGGGCAAATTAATTCCCATTAAAAACTTGCGGGTACTGAATATATTGTAACAAAACCGAAACGTGCTTTCATCTGTAAATCGAGATTGAACGCTTGGCTTGACTTGAGAAGTAGCCTTTACAGTGTCATCTTGTATTTATTGGTATTTAGAGAAGTAAACATCAGAGAAAACAGCAGGCAAAAAAATCACTCTAGTAACTGTTAAAATAGTTGCTGCAATGAAACTATATTATGGTAGAAGAGTTGCTCTATCGAGACATATCTTGCAAGAATTTTGGTGAAAGAAATGTACATGAATGACTATCAAACAAGAAAAAAAAACATGAAAATTGTTTTGGATTCTGTTAGATACACATGAATCTATATATCTGGATCTAAAGTAAGAAGAAAAAGAAAAGAAAAGAAAGAAATAAAAAGAAGCAAGGGCAAACTAAGAATGAAGACCAAGCAAATCTTCCCTACCTAACAAGCCTCTTATATGCATTGAAAAACATACTGTAATCTAACAAGAGCGAAAGCCAAATTTACTTGTATGAAACAAAACTTATCGACAGTAACTTGGGTAAGAGTTCAGAATCTTCTTATTTAGACCTCTTTTGGTGTCAATGGGACTGTGCTTCAAGTAGGAGGTTTGTAGCTGCATTAAGGTCGCCTCTTGTTAGTAAGAGAGCCTGCATGGCTGAGTTGCGGTCAAATCCCATTGACATAAGAGTTGTCAATGAAGCATCTGATGGTTGTGGGAGCATGGGAACAGTTTCCTGATGAGAGGAGGCATAGTGAAAGACAAATTAAGTTTTTTTCTATCATAAATTTGAATATAATTTTGCATTATTTGTCATCTCCAAAATACAACAACAACAACATCTAAGCCTTTTGTCCCAAACTAGTGCCATAAAATTCCAATATATATTGGGCATGTAAATCGCATTCCTATGGTTCAAATAAACATTATAAAACAGCTGTGGAAAGAGAACACAATCACTGAATTTTTCTTTTAAAATCGCACGAGCAGTGAATTCTAATATCATAAATACGCTGATAATGACCCCAATATGAACAATCACATATTATAATGTATTTATATGAAACTATTTTTCTTGAAGTACACAATTTTAGAATGTACAAAGAGTCTCATTAGAAATGGGCCGGAAATTGTAGAGCTAAGCAACACAGTTAGCTGGGTTATGTTTCAGATCAGGATTTGTTGACCCTCTGGCCAGTCTTTGGGGCCAGAACTGCTAGTGAGTCAGTACAGCTATGCCTAGCCTTGGTTTATGTTTAATGTAATGTTTTGCAGATTGGAAAGGCTAATTTTCTAACTCAGGATTTTTTCATTTAGACAAGAACTTTAAAAATGAAACAAAAATCTGTGTCCAGACTAAAATTTGATAATTTGGTAATCCACGTCACTACTATTTTGTGAACCAATTGCTGGCAAGTTCTAACAGGTACAGTTATATCTCCTAATAAGGTTATGCTGAACTGAACCAAGAACACAGCCATCAAGTAAAGCTGATGGCACAATAGGCCGACAAAACAATATCAAGAACAAAAAAAATTGTTATCAGACAATGACCAAAAGCAATAAATATTTTTCTTGCCTCTTGTTGATTTACGTCTCTTTGGTGACTCAAGTAAGAAGGAAGCCTCTCAACATTACCATCACTTGATGAATTTTGCACTGAACTACTTGATGACGGCCATGTCATTCGTGCAAAGATTGAGGCTAATGCATCTGGGAACTGTAAGAAACTTTTCAGTTATAGCCAAAAATATTATTGTAAACTCAGGGTAAATAATACTTTAAGTGCCTAACAGGCCTTGGTACTTTTTTAAAAATTCATTAACAATTGCATTGCAGACATCCAATTTATGGGTCTGTATTTGTGTTTGTCATGTCAGCCTCGATGAAATATGGTCATATTAAGCCTGTTCTTTACGAAAAGTGTTTTTTAAAACAAAACCTTGGCAGCAGCTGCCAAGTATTCTTTATGAAAAGTAGTTACCGAAAGTAACAATTCATTCATCCAACAAACATTGAGAACATGTAATATCAAAAGGATAAACAGTACCTTGCATTGACGAATGCCAAATGTATTAAAACGGTAGAAACAGCCAGCCAGCACGCCACACAATCCTGGTACAAGAGATTGCTTCCCTGATGAAAAGAGAAGCTAAAATGTAGTACTATCAATAAATGAATATAAGTATTTAACCATTATAAATCTGAAAATCAGATTGAAGTTTAAAATTTATAGCTTATGCTTTACCTGGAGACCTGCCAGGTATATCAATGACTTGTTGCTCAAGTGCACAGTTATTATGCGAAACCGTGATGAGATGGGAATATCAAAGAAAAAGGGCACAAAGGATGCAAATATGAGACTGTATGGTCCTGGTGTGAGTTTATCCAGAAAATCTGAAAAATATAAAAAAAAAAACTATGTAAAGGAAAGAATGAAAAATATAGACATGAAGTATATTTTCAATGGGATTTACCTTTTAGATAACCCAATGCAAGAATCTCAAACAGGAGAGGCACTAGCACAGAAAAGGTAACAAAGACCTGAATGGTTATCATCTGTTTAGTGCATACCAATTAACAAGTAAAGTGAAAAATAAGAACATAAAAAAAATATTGAGGGTAATTACTGCATATTTGTTGGAGCCAATCTGTCTCTCAAAGACTCTAAAGTAGTAGAGAAGACATAATCCAAAAATCAACTCAGGTGTGGATGAGAAAGCAAAAATTGAACTAATTAACCTCCACATCCGTAGCTTTTCAAAGATATCCTGTATTTTGGAAAACATTACAATTTTTATATGTAATATATATGAGGAATATACTTATAATTTTCACCACTGTAATGCATAAGGACAAATTGCCAAATTTGAAGTTTTCTTTTTCGAAAACTGCCAAATTTGAAAGTTTGTAAGATACATGTGTAGATTATAATTAAATGTTTAGTATGCGCGCAAAAATTAAAGACATTGAGTGTATACAAGCAACATGAGGTAATTAAATGTCACTTTTAATTGCAAATTAGACAAATAATCTAAAGGATCGCGACATGATAGTCTCGTATAAAGATAAATTGCAACAATTCCAGTTCAAAAACGAAATGTACATCCTAACCTAAGCAGATCAAAGATCTAATTCTTGAAATAAAAACTGAACCTGGTAAGCTAATCCAAGCTTTGAAGAATTGCCACGAACTCCAAACAGGATCGTAAAGAGAGCCGTGGCAATGACGATAGTCTTCGTGACCGGAGCATTATCTAAACAAAAGGAAAACACAACATATATTCCCAAATCATCGTAAAAAAAGTGAGAATTTGAACAAAAATAGGAAGAACTTGTGATATCTTACGAAATCCGGATGGGCCGCCGTTCATCGTCTCCGTCGGAGATAATGCGAGAAATCTCTGGAATAATCGAGAGCAATTTGTAATCGAGTTTTGGGAGAGAGAGCTCTAGTTCTCTACTTCTCCGGAGAGAGAGAGAGAGAACGAGCAAGAGCTTTCAGCGGAAGAGGTACACTATGAAAGTGTAAAATTGTAGATTCGCGATTCTGGGCCTATGAGGCCGTGATATGGGCTTTACTGATGAGGTTTAAGGCCGATAGCTCAAAACATATAGGCTTTGTTTTTAGTCTTTTCCTAAAATAGAATAAAGGCCTTGTAATTGGGCTTTTTAATGGTCATTGATGCAATTTTTTCAGTTTGTAGAGAGTTGTAGACGTCAGACGTGGTATGATGATTTACGAAATAATAAGATGTATAGGTGCTTATTTGTTTTCAATTTTTTTTTAGTTGAAATTTAATGGTTGATTCGAGCTACTTATGGTGATATATGTATTAAATTTTGTAGAATTTAAATTTTATAATGTTCTATCTTTCTATTTATTATTTTCTGAAATTTGGAAAAAACCCAAAATATTAGATGGTTGCACGCAAAGATCGGCACTTATCAGCGAAGTGACTTTGTAAAAGCAGCGTTCCCGTATGCGGCGACGAACTACATACATTATTTTTCGAAATAGTGGGTCTAACTACAAGTATAGTTGGAAATATATCTCATACATATCTTGGTAGTTGAAACTAATTTGCTAACACTTCATAGGTCCTAATAAGGCTACAGGTGCAAACTTGGAACTCATAGACAACTAATTAAGTGGTAGTCAAATAAATCAACAAATCATACAGACCGCCATTTATAAAATGCATTTCCTTCCAGTGAACAGTGTTTTGTTTTAAACATGAACAGTTGGTATGCAAAATTTACATGAAGTAGCGGAATACCCCATTATTAGGGGAAAAGAAGAAGAGATGAAAACATTGGAAGACTACAGTGCTATAGCACTTGTAAAGTCTCATTTCTCCACTAGTATTTCTTAGAAATTTCCCAATATACTTTTAATTTGTGCGAACATTCTTAATTCAAAAAATTGGATCGATCGACATAGTGAACTCAATTAACGGGGATGGAGATGTGATAAGGACATGAATGTCCTTCGATCGAGGAACTATTCAAGGACTTCAACCGGCCAGAATCTCCGCCACATTTTGATCTCATCATCAGTTTTCAGCTTCCTTATTCCTCCATAAAATCCGTCCGTTTCATCTCCTTTTTCCCGGTGATCCTTCCGACTTATCACCATTTGTCTCCACCGTGAACCGCGTGAATATTGCTTGAATTCTAGAACCACATTATCTGCCAAAAATTGAAAAAAGTACTACACTTTAACACTCAAAATTTTAATCGAGAGAAGCTAAATTTTAAAATAAGAAGAATTATGATGATCCAAATTAAAAGAATGGTCTATACTCTATAGTCATATGTGTCATTCATATTAAGTGTAAAATAGTAAGTAATTAATCTTTTATTTAGATGGAAATTACTAATTTGGGATCGAGAAGGTTCTTACCATCCTCATGACAACGACAGAAATGCTCGGTTTGATTGCACGTCTCCAAGTGACCAACAACTCCATACCACCAACCTGTTGCCAAATAATTGTACAAAATTTGAAAATCAGCCTGACAAATTAATATCACGGAGAAATTTGCGGAGCGATATCCATGTCTGCGGACCTACCATAAGGAAATTCCTTGTTTTTCCTCCACTGAATTTCAAAATGGTCCCCAGGACTCAGGTCCTTCAAACAATCAGAAATGTGAAGATCATGCGAGGGTGTACTGACTAGTGGGGCCCGCACTCTGTCCCACTTGACTCCATCCTCTGTCTTAACCGGCTTTGTGCCGTGTGGTGGATACCTACAAGAGTAAAAAGAATTAATAATAGTGGAAAAGATGTAGACTAGACACTTTTAAAGCATATAACTGAACTAGAAGATATGATATTGTATCATCATATCATGGCATGTACCTTGCAAAGAAGGTATTGGTGTGTCTGTCGTAGCTAAGGTGCGCGTCATAGCACGACAACACAAAGCCCACATGACCATTCTGGGAAAGTAAAAGAAATATTATTAATCAAAGTTACTAATTAGTCAAATCCTACGTAGAATAGAATTACAGAAGGAATTAAAATGTAAAGTGCTTGTCAACCAAATTACGTACACCCAAAAAAATTGTAAATGTTGGAAATAAGTATAACAACTTCATTTTGGATAAAGCAAAAATAAATTTTAGAAGTAGAAAAAATAAAATTATACCTAACAAAATTAAAAGGAAAATTTGGAATACTTTATTCTTACCTCACGATTGAAAACTTGAGCAGGGAACCAGAACTTGCCACTTTCAAGAGCACCGTAAAAAGACATAATTGAGTTTACCTCTGGCTGGTGCAAGTTTCTATTCGCCGACTTGCTATCATCACCACATTCAATCAAAGATCTAATCCAAGAAATTGGCGCACATGCCAAAGACACCATCCAATTCTTTTCCTTTACATTCTTCTCTTTTGTAGCCATCAAATGCTTAATATGCAATTCCCACTCATTTGCTGCGGACTCTCCGAGGATCGAACTCCATTTTTCTTTCATATGCCTCTCCCATAGATGGTTACTGGTACATCTTTCTCTTAAAGAGGTACAAACACATGCCAAGATGGTCAGAGAATCAGGAGGTAGTTTCTCTAGAACTATCTCAAGAGCCAATTCAGGCAAATCTAAGATTGAATCCTCGTTGATTTCTATCTTAGATAATGCTATATCTTCCACTTTGACAGTAGACTTGAGCTTGTTAAGCATTTTGGGAAATAGTTCGAGCACTTGTGTTGTGAAGAGAGATGCCAAGGAGAGGAGGGATATAAAGAGGCAATGCATTAGGAGATTCTACAAGGACTTCCCATTGGTCTTAAACAAAGGTGGGATTGGAAAAGACGCAATGGCTACTAAAGTACCGACAGTGATAACAACAGGGCTTTTTCTGAAAAAAAAATTTCTTGGTTTCTTTGATTGGCGGATCTACAATGGAATGATTCTTTTATCAAAGGTGTGAGCTTTTTTTGATGCTATGAAGCACACCACTAGATAATGGATACAAGAGCACTTGAGGGAACATGGGAGAAGAGAGAAATGAAGACAGCCATGTTGGCCATGTCTCAGGGGCTAAGTTAAAATATAAGCTAGAATTTAGGATATAAGGTCCTAGGTTAAAAAAGAATTATACCTAGGTTGTGTATTAGATAGGGACTTGGGGGTAAGAGGTTTGAATATTACATTAGTTAGGTACTTAGGTCTAACTACTAAGAGACGACAAATGCCAAAATAAGCAGCATGGAAGAAAAGTTCCTATTTCATAAATCAAGGAAGGTATGGGATGGGACTGAATTACGTGCAATTAAAGTTTGGAGGTTTCTGATTAATTAGTTCAGCTAAATTCACCATCCTCTTAATTTCTTACATCGAATAAAAATAACAGGGGTCAAAGAGACAAATTAATTGGGGTGGCCGGGAGGCGTTAAATGAGCCAACTACTATTTCTAACTCATAACTAGGCGGGCGAGCCTCGGATTTGTCTAGAAAGTTTTTACATCAAATTTCTAGTATACTTTTCCCCGAGATATTACATTTTGCCCCCTTTTGGGGTCTAGCTGAAGCTGTCCACGGTTTAAATAAAAAATAGAGGAAACATTATTTTTTTTAAATTATGATGTATTTATTACAAGAATTCACATCGATTTTGGGGTAAGTAGTTTTAGATCCCTTTTTATTATGTAAACTGCAAAAGTCAATTAGATCGACCAAATAATTGGTATGGTTTTACTTCAGAAACGTCGATTTTGTCACCATAGATTTTCCTATTATAAATTCCTTCGATATATATTTAAATTGATTCGCCCTACTGAGTGCCCAGTATATATGTTATATAACTTTTCTTGCTGGCAGTTTCAATTCACAAAAGGATTCGGATTCCATCAATAATCATTCTGGAGAAGTTGATCCGACTTTTAAGCCTTCAACTCCCTCCTACCAAACCCCTACCATATTTACACCTGCCATTACTAAGATGGGGGTTTAAACCTCATTTTAATATCGTGTTGGTCACTTGGTATGCAGTGAAGCTCACAAGGTACAACTGTGCTAGTTTGGTTGCTGTTTGTTTGCCAACTTATATACTGAAGTTAATGAACATAATTGGCTCCTATATTTCTTGTATGATTGACAACGTGACTTTTGATATGCTACCAGTCAAAAGTTAACACTTATCATTGAAAGTATATTGGTGTCCCAATTAGGAAGAGATGAGTACTTGTTGCACAAGAATTGCATATACATAATGGATATATAATTTAGAACTCTTGTGCCGAGTCATGAATTATGATATTGTAGGTATATATATAATATATCTCCTATTAAATTATAATTATGTTCTCACTTCTTAAATGATACATTTTTCAACGTCAAATATATATATTTTTTTTGATCGAAAGTATAAATTTCCAAAATAATAAACTAGTTGCAACCCCCAACCCGCCCCCACCCCCCAACGAAAAAAAAAAAAGGAAACGAACAAATAGAAAATAAACATGATAGATGGAAGGCTTCAATTCCGTATATTTAGACATTTAATTAGTTCTACAGGACTACCAGTTTTATAGGATTCTGGAAACATTTTCAAAATTCTGTAGAATTCTGTACCACTAATTGAAATCGCTTGTCTTGATTTTTTTTTTCTCCTAATAGTTCAGATTTGGGTAACAAACTTTTGTAACTTACCTCGTTTTATGAAATCAGCTTTTATAAGTGTTAATTTAGGAAGTACTTGTTTACTTCTAAATAGAAACAAATTCATGTACCGGCCTCAATCTTGCATATTCAAACATGTATTGTAGGAATACTTAGGATGAACTTTTTAGTACTTCTGATAAAAAATGATTTTATCCTTGAGTTGAAGTTAATTAACTTGCTCCTATAGTTTTTTTTTTTTATTAAAGATAAGATGGGTTAAGTCCTCCAACTTATTTGAAATTTAATATCACAAAGGACCTCCAGTCGGATTTCGAACCCGCAACCTCCACTGAAGTGCGTTATTCTTAATTTGCCGCTAAATCTTTCTGGCTTTAAAAAGCTCGATCCTTTACATTCCCTGTTTATTTTCTAAAGGTCATGTAGATAAGTTTTTTTTTTTTTATATAAAAACTAATGTAAAATTTGACAATATATATCTCTTAAAAAAAAGGAGTGTTGTTCCAAAGAATATTACACTTTTCTTACTACAAATCAATATCGTATCTTTGCACATGATGAGTGTTTTCTAACATTAAACTGAAGTTAACACATCCCAGGACCAGGCCAATAACGAAAGTTGAATATAGGGCAGATATATCAAATAAACTTCTACATGAAATAAAAATAAAATCAACAAAAAATAGAACCTAATAAATTTTGATTTTTTTAAAACAATTAATGCTCTCATCAGATTTTAATACAAGACGTATGCATGCGATGACATCGACGTTTTCGATGCATTATGCCGTGGGCGCAATCTTTTTTTTTTTATTATTTTGTTTTTGCAGATTTGCATTCCTTATTATCTTTCATTATTTGTGATTTTTTCTTTTGACTACAAGAACATTTTGTATATTTTTAAATATTCTGTAATAATCTTTTATTTATCTTCGGTTAATAAAAATTAGTCGTCACGTGCTTACCTAGTTCCTCAAATAAATAAATAAAAAAATGTAAAAATGAGCTTAATTTTGTTTTTGTAGTTATAGTGTTTGCAAAGGTAACGCAAGGAATAAAGCACGTTTGGTCTTACAAATCAGACCACATCCACATGGGACGTGGTATCATTAACTGAGGTGGCAACACCGCAGCAGTGGCAATAATTGGGTGCACTTGGAGAGTATGTGTAAAGCGAGAAGGAAAAATTAAAATGACTACATGCATTTGGATTACGTATATCATATTCATATATGTAGCTCTTGTAGCTATTAGCCTATTACCTAACGATCAAGCTATCATTCATCAGACAAAATTTGAGTCTACACGGCAATTTGTAGAAGCACAAGTCCTACCAATATCACTACATTTTATTGATAAAGATTATTGTCGTTATCATTAAGGCATAATATAGATAACTATTGTCGAATTATTTTATAAATAAAAATATCTATCTTAGATGTATTTAATCATGATCTTCACGACCTTGAAATAATAAAGGCTTCAGGCACGTTATGTTTTTTCTTCTTTAATTTTTCTTTTTGTTTTAGATTGTAACAATAATTTGTGGTTAACATATTATTACTTTTGTAGCTTTTAATATTTGCCGAGTTAATTTTTTGTTTTTCTTAATTACTTGATTACTTTAGTAATTGCTGACTTAAATTTTAATATTACTTTTCTTAGCAATTCAATAGCGGATCAGTTTGGTGACGCTGCCATACAAACACGACGTGTTTGTGCGTGTGATACACTTTCCGAAAAGGAAAACATCGCGATATCGTATTTAGTCTAACTTGATTGATTGATTGATTGATTGACTCCATATTGCATAAAACCCATTCCGTGCATAACTAGAAGATGATCTCATTCACTACGCAGAAAGCATAAAATTAAAGGCGATTATTGAACGGTGAATATAATCATACACCTACATATAAAATATATTAATGAAGAATATCTGAATATGTAACAGAACATTATAAAATTCACAATAAATGGTAATTCATTGTGCTGACAAAAAGAAGAAAATTTTCACTAAGTTCTCATGTTGAAGAATAAAATAAACCTTTATTTTTCCAAACCTCGTCCTGTCACTTAACATTAGATCCGAAGATCCATTTTCCTCTGATGCCTTATCAAATGGGTGCTTGAGACACTCCACCAATCATAAAAAATTAGGCCTACTTCCACTATCAAATGGGCCATATTAATCTTTTAGTTGGTGACCTGGTGATGTCAAATCTAAGTCTAATGGAATCCAGTTCCTACGAAAGGGGTGTTGTCGGTAAAGTGGCTGTTTTTTTGCCACTAAGTATGATTAAGGTTTAGGATTGGTGCATATTTATGGTAAGATTAGGGAAATTAATAGATGTAGAAGAGGTTCACAAACAAACCCAATTAATACCGTACTAATTAAGTGGAATGCATTGTATCTATACTAACAAATTTAGTACCGGTGGGACTAATATTAAAACTATACAAGTTAGGTGTTAGTTCATTATTTTTTAATAAACCAAATAAGCAAAAACGTTTCCATTGTGTTCAATATGCTATTATTAGTGTCCACGCTCGCGCTTTCCATTTATAGACGAAGGGAAAAACCATCAGAATGAATAAATTGTTCAAATGGTTTCAAGAGAAGATATGATTAAAACATCGAATAGTCGTTTACTTCAATTTTGAGGACTAAAATTTCTCACAATACACTAAATAATAAAATGGTTTTACGGGCTAAAAGTAATCTCAGATGATTTAAATCAAGACATATCTTATATTTAGTTAATTACACCTCATCAGCTGAGAGAAATCTTTGTCCAAGCGTACGTGCTTGCCCAATTGACACATTTTTAATTATAAGCTAAGATCTTATTACACATTTGGCGGTCCCATTCCCATCTTGCACGATTGCCCGTGATGCTTTATCGCAAAATTAATTTAACTTCAACTCAAACGTCACAATCAATAATACCTACGATTAGACCAGGTAATGACAAAATAGATTGATCATTTGGTATACTCACGACAACATAACATAAATCAAGTTGGTACTTGGGACTATATCGCAGTAACTTAAATATTATTAACTGACAGAGACAATCAACAAGTACCCTATAATTACCTATCGCTGCAAATTCATTAAGTAAAGGAGAAGTACAATTATACAGTGCAAACCAGTATACGACAGCAACAAAATTATTAATTTATAGCTGTCAATTAGGTACCATTATAATTTAGTATATCTTCTACCAAGAATTTCAAAAAAAAAAAAAATTAATTTAGTTTCTACCAAGAATTTATAAAAAACCTAAAATTATTTTTATCTTCTATTTCTTTCCTCCTTAATCAGTTCGGTTAATTTTTATGTCCCGAAAAAAATGAAATTAGCCTTTCAAAATAAAATTTATAACATTTGAAAACATGAAAGCCACATTTTTTTTTTGGTTAAAAAAGAACATACTTTGAATGTCCGACTTTTTATTTGAGATTATTTTTTATTTAGCATGAAATATGATAACTTTTATTTTAACAGAATGGTTGTACTTTAAAAGTTTGGTATTTTGAAGTGGTTCGTAGAAGAGCTTATTATATTTCGTTGAATCACATCTCTACTACTTATAAATGCATCTAACAAAAAGAGTAAACATTTCATATAAAAGGAGTAAACATGTCATATAAAAGGGTGTAAACAATTCTTATATCAATTATGGACCATTGATTTGTGTAATTTGATTTGATCAGTGGTCTAGATCTTAATTTTAAATTAAAAGGTCAAAATTTTTTATTAGAAAAGATTAAGTTACTACCAAATTAGCTATTTATTTAAAAGGAATGACTAATAAATTATTGATTTTACCATATCTTTATTATCTATAACATGTAAAGTTCTATATGAAACAAAAATAATATCAATATTTTATTTTCTTATTTGTCCACATCTTGAGGGCATCTTTTGCTAGTATACTACAAGGGAAAGAAGGGATTGATTTCATTAATAAGAGATACGAAAAATGCCTACTTCAAAAGGAAAGAAAAAATGCACAAAATTCAAGTATAATCATATGACAATTGTCCAATGACGTAAGACAAGTAATTGAGTGGATTTCATACCTATATTTGGTACGTACAAGTAGGTTTTTTACTCAAAACTAAATTAATTTGTTTTGAGTTAGAGTTATTTAGGTTAGTTTAATTAGAATTTTATGTAAAAAAATGTGTTACTACTTACTACCATAGTTTCTAATGACTTTGATTGATCTATGACGATGTAGAGCTCATTGCAAGCTTTCTAATTATTTTTTAATCACTTTAATTAGAGTCAGATGAATGAGGTATGGACAAAATATTGTCCAGACACAATGCAAAAACTTTCAGGCGACCCCCTAAAATCCAGGCTATTCTCCTAACCAGAAACTGCTAGAATTACTAAAATTTCTTGATTTAAAGTTCTATAATGGGATGACGGTTTCAATTTGTTTCAAACACATCTAAAACACGTCTTCTGCTATTTCCAGTATCTCTACACATTCTCAATACCTATTTTAACTTAGTTTGAAGAGATTTTGAGATACACAAAAGGAGTTCAATCTTATATCTAAGTTAGGATTAGAAATTGATTCATTTAAGAGAATAGTCTCATGTCATATCGTAGTGGTGTTTTGATAGGAAATTTCGACATACAAGAGAAAACAATGTCATATTAGTTATATTCTTCCTTTACTAGCATAAAATGCTCTCATACGTGGGCAAATAAAGAAACAAAATAATGTTATATAATAAAAATATGTTGCTCAATTTACCGGTGATAAAAATAGATGTATTATTCAATTTGTTTCTATACTAGATGGAAAATCAAAATTTACCATTGTTTAGTCTTGTGATTGACATCCAACCACAGATCAAATCGATTGAATGGTGAAAACCCATGTTTAGTATATAGACCTAGCGTGTAACACATCTTGAGATGCGGGGCTGATAAGGATCATCCCCAATATTCATCATCCTCACCATCCCCTGAAAACGTGTTTCTATTTTTAGAAAGTGATTAATTAATCTCTAAATACCTTTCTACTTTTGCTCTCATCTCTCATCCCCTACAATTAATATAGCGCCTATCCCTATCCCCTCTTTCCTTCCCTGTTGCCATCCAGCACCTACGTTATTTTCATCCCCATGTAGCGCTAATTAATTGCTCCCTCCCTCCCCTCAATTTTCCTCCCTCCTCCGTCCCTGTAATTGTTCTAGACACTAATTGTTCTAGTTAATATAAGTAATCGTTCTATCTAATATGTTCTAGAAAACTAATTGTTCTAGTTTCAGAACCTAATTGTTTTAGTTTCTGAGCCTAATTGTTCTAGTTAATATGTTCTGAAAAACTAATTGTTCTAGTTCGGAAAACTAATTGTTTTAGTTCAGAACTTAATTGTTTTAATTATTATGTTCTGGAAAACTAATAGTTCTAATTCTGAAAACTAATTGTTTTAGTTTCATTAGTAGCATATCGAATAGGTGTGTCAATATCTGAAATGCAAAACCAAAACTAGGAAAAATGATAAAGTCTTTACCAGATCGGAAGATTAGGTTTACCAAAATGAACCAAGAGACGATCTTAGACACATTTAGCCAAGTAACTGGAGTTGCAACTTACAAATTTTAAAAAGAGTAGTAGTTTAGTTAAGAACTTGACAAGAGTTAAGATTAAGCCATCCTTAATGGTTAAGCAGTCCGTACCAGCTGAACCGTTCACTACACCACATAACATCTTTAGAGGCTGTTTTTTAAGTATTTTTAGAGACGGTTTGGCACAGTTAGTAAAAATAAGAGGTGTTAAATATACTAATAAACCGTCTCTAAAAATGGCGTGGCTAAAAATAAGCCAGTTTTGAAAAAAAAATTCTATATCTTTAGAGGCGGTTTTTAAGAAATAACAGCCTCTAAAGATGTATATTTAGAGGCGGTTTTTAGAGGCTGTTATTTATTAAAAACCGTCTCTAAAGATACACTAGATTCGAAAAAAATTCATATATCTTTAGAGGCAGTTTTTAAGAAATAACAGCCTCTAAATATACATCTTTAGAGGCTGTTATTTCTTAAAAACCGCCTCTAAAGATATATGAATTTTTTTCGAATCTGGTGTATCTTTAGAGGCGGTTTTTAATAAATAAAAGCCTCTAAAGATACATCTTTAGAGGCTATTATTTATTAAAAACCGCCTCTAAAGATATAAGAACTTTTTTTGAATCTGGTGTATCTTTAGAGGCGGTTTTTAATAAATAACAGCCTCTAATCTTTAGAGGCTGTTATTACTAAAAAACCGCCTCTAATAATATATCAGAATTAAAAAAAATATTTTTTAATTTTGGGGCTAGCCCCATTTTTTGCTAGCCAGAAATAGTACCATTTTGTACCAATTGGTACCAGCACAAACAATTCATAATTAACAATCATACAAATAATTCATAACAGTCATTCAAAGTAATACATGCATAAAAGTCGTTCAATTAACAACAATTCACACAAGTCTATGAAAATATGCATAAAAGTCATTCAAAGTCAAGTTGAGATCTTCGTCCTTATAGGGTTCACCTACCGGCTCCAAAACCTATATTCAATTAAACAGATTCAATCGGTAAAAATATAACTAGTTAGTTTCAAAGTAATTCAATTAAACTAATTAATAACTAAATCCTAATTAATTCATATATAGCTGTGGAATCTTCCTGTACCCCATGTAATAATAAAGGATCAACTGCAAGTTCCTCATGGCATAATACCCGCAATCTGTTCCGTTCGGTTGACGTGGACTCTACAAGTAATAATAAAAATTGTTATAATTAATATTAAATCTAATAAATGAGAAATTAAATGAAACTATATATTAGTCTAGTTGTGTACCGGAATGAAGTGAATATCGAAACGCTCACCCAATCTAATTCTGAATAAAGCACTGCAACATTAAAATATGAAGTTAGAAGAATTGATTAGTAGATAATAAATATGTTGACTAAAGCAACTTACGTGTTGCACGCCTTTATGATTGGAGAATCATACATATCGTCATTTAGAGAATCCACAATCCACATTTTTTATTAGAAGGGAAGTGCGATAACAACCACATAATGATTCCTGCAATTACATATTTAAACCTTATTGATATTTGTAACATTAAATCGCAAATTGCAAATCTTAGAGTCAAAGTTAAGGATTTGTAACTAACACATTTTGATGTATCGCAACATGATAACATGACTTCCTTTTGGCGAAGGCTTTTACGAAGTAGACCAATGATCCTTGCACATTTCCAATAATATCACTTCCCGAGCTTCTTTCAGGATCGAAAAACTTGAAATCATTTATTTTCATCTCCTTGCAATAATCTCTAGCCCACCTGCATATTGTAAATATATATATATATACAATTCTTTATATGCATATTGTATTTATAGCTATATATTATATTGTAATAGTCACCAATCGATTATTGTTAAGTTGGAAAAATACTTACATGATCCAAACTTTCAGGATTGGAACTTCAAGCGGTTTTCTTTTGAAGACACCGTCGATGACATCGAAATCAACAATGCAATGGTCTAAATCTACATCTTCAAACTTAGCCGTTATCTTGAAGTACGTCTGAGTAGGGTCCGTCATCATCATATAGCTGTGCAATTCGAATGCATTGGGCCCAAGCCGGCTCAATTCCTCCTCGGTGCAAAACGGATCGTGCATTTTCAATACTTCGTCCACTAAGTATGCACCCGCATTGTAATCTTCGTCGACTTCATCCGATTCCTCATTCGCTTGCTCTTCCTCGTGGTGCTTTGCTTTCTTTTTGGCCGGAGATTTCTCAAAAGATGGATGTTGTTGCGGTATTTACCTCAAACTCCCCTTGAAATCAATACATAAGTCATAAATCAATATTTCTCAAATTAATTAATATCAAGTTAGAAAAGTTTGTAAGATTTACCAATTTCGATAAATCGGGATCCACAAGATGACTCGGCCACTTTAGAAATGAGTTCTGGAGCATGCCGAGACGATCGTCTACATTGGGAGGTGGATAAGGTGGCGCCAAATCACTCGCATGAGGAAATACTTCTAAGAGCTGTACCCTAAACTCCCCATCACCCAATGGCTCTCCGTGGACCGTCTCAGGCATGGAAGTACGTGCAAACACCATAGCTCTTGCGACGTACACCGTAGTAAAATTATTTCCTGCGAGGAAGAGCAAGGCTTCTATAGAACCCTGCAATTATAAGCAAATACGAGACATAATTAATTACATATGCTAAATCATAAATTCTAAATAATTGCAATAAATATTCTGTATACCTGAATAAATGGGTTAGGCATCGAATGTGGCTGATTGTTGCTACTCTGTGATAGCATTATGAGGGCTTGATTAAAAACTGGATCGAGGTTGTGCGGTGGTATTGATTGCTGCCCCCCCTGCGACCACATCCGAGAGAAGCTCAGCTCCATCTGTCTAGCTACTTCCTGCTGCACTTGCTCCCTTACCATCCGATCGACTTCCTCTTTGGTGTAGGTCTTGCATGTCCTTGTACCCTTGCCATATACTTGTTTCACGCCGGAAAAATGAGGGTATCCTCTCAACCGTCCTGAGTGCTCTTTGGACCCAATTAAAGCCGTCAAGATGTCATTCTGACGATGCGCTTGAAAATCACCGGACTTAGCTAGTTCAACCTGTCACAAAAAAAAATTCAAGTAAGTCTAAGTTGAATTCGTTGGATACATCAATACCATATTTATTGGAGTTATCATACGTACCGCTTTGTCAACAACCTGCGCAACTCGTTCATTCTTAGCAATAAGCTCACCCTTTTCATTTTTCTTGGCGCGTGCCCCGCTCCATCTATAAGACCTGCTGTCTACTTCCTCGCTAATGACGGATGTCGCACCATGGACCACTTCTCCTTTTTTCCAAGTCTTTTCTGCACTTATGTATCCGCCTGATCCTAGAGTGTGAGGCATGTCCTTCTTGGCAGCATTTTCTCTTCCTTTCCTACTCAATTCCTATTAGCAAGTTCAAATGAGTTATAAGTATAGCAAAAAATAATAAGCTATTAAAATAGACAAAAGACTTGTTTCATACTGCAAACTCAGGAGTTTGATAATATTCATCGAATTGGGACCATTCTTCCTGTGCGATATTATGTTCATCCAAAGGGTACCCTACATCTTCTGTGGGATTTACCCTATATCTCTTATTCTACAATAAGAAGAAAGACACGTTATAATTAAAGTCAATCAAGCAATTATGATTAAAACTAATGTTAAAAATATATTATCTTACCAATCTGTATTTATGAGCCCTCCATCGTATGGCACACAAAGACATAATCTTTTGTCTAATTAATGGTGAAATGTCATCCGGTAAATTCCACATCTTGGCTATAGCGAGGTACAAGTCAAATCTCAACTCTTTTGGCACATCTAGCCACTTTTTATAACTACATTACAACCAATTAATATCATTATCAAGCATTCACATTCATATATTTATATTTATATATTTATACCATATAGGAATCATCTGTCTTCCTTTCATTGCCACATTCCTCGTGAACTCATGGGCATTATCACCGGTAGGCGCCCCTTCATTGTCGAAATCGATAGTCAAGTCAATAACAGCAGCTATCTTCCTTGCCGTCTTGTTGCACTTTGCCGTTGATCTTTTTCCCCTTTTGCTACCCGATGGCACATTAGGATTTGGCATCAATTCGTCATCCTCATTCACTACATTATCATCGTCCATATTCGATTGGGGAATCTCATCCGGATTCGACATTGCTGCAATCATATCAGAATAATAATACACAAAATAATTAACACAAAGATTAAGACAATCATATAATAACAATCAAAATCAAACAATTAGACAATAATTAGCACAATCACTACATATAATAATTAGAAAAAATCATCTACATAGATTCTAGTATTTCATTATTTTTTTAAAAAAATTCGGCATAACCTCCCTTAAATATGAGTATTTTACCAAAATTCAAATATCAATAACCACCCAATTTCAATTCCCATATCAATACCCAATTATAATTCACATATCATACCCATAATTTTTAGAATGGAAGATATTAGGCAATTGCAGCAATAATAGAGCAAAATTAGGCATTTATACAATTGCAGCAATGATAGATATATTACTTTGAACCTTACATTTATACACTTACGTTAGTTTCGGTTTTATATATTCCAACTTGCATAAAACTACAAAGTGTTTATACATGCGTTTATATGGGAAAAAATAATCTGTTGGGAAGATTATGTATTTACATTCTCTCCAAATATGGCCACGAATTTCAAAACCCCCTCAATTAAACCGTCTATTTGACCATGAATGCACCTCAATTTAAAAAGAAAGGAGGAATGAGTGCTTACTCGTTCGGTTGGGGAAGAGGCGGAGCGGCGACGGCGGCTCAGTGAGCAGAGAGATTGATGTGAGCTAGAGAGATCGACGGCGGCTCAGTGAGCAACGGCGGCTTAGGCGGAGCGGCAACGACGGCGGCTTAGGCGGAGCGCCGGTCTTGGTTGTGCGCAAGTAAAGGCTGGTGTGAGCGGAAGTGAGCAGAGAGAGTGATGTGAGCTAGAGAGATTGTGTTGAGCGCAAGTGAGCAGAGAGCTAGAGTGATGTGAGCTAGAGATGGTTTTTTGAATGTTTTAAAAAAAAAAATCGTAATCTATTTATAGAGGCGGTTTTTAAGCTAATAACCGCCTCTAAAGATAACATCAGGTTTTTTTTTTTTTGTTTTTCTCGGCTTTTTTCCTTTTAAAAAAACCAACCGCAGCTATTTTTAGAGGCGGGTTTCAAAGAAATAACTGTCTCTAATGATCAATTTCCGATTTTTATTTATTTTTTATTTTCTATTTTTTAATTAGTTAAATATTTTATATTTTAACTATTTTTAATAGTAAAAAAATTTTAAACATCAAATATTTTAGTATTTTTAATAGTTAAATATTTTTAACATTATATATTTTTAGTATTATTAATACTTGAATATTTTTGAACATGAAATATTCTTTAAAAATCGGATATGACCTTTAGAGGCTGTTTTTGAGTTAAAAACAGCCTCTAAAGATCAAATCTGAATTAAAATTTTTTTTGCTTTTTGTTTTTTATTAGTTAAATATTTTATTTTTTAACTATTTTTAATAGTAAAAAAATTTTAAACATCAAATATTTTAGTATTTTTAATAGTTAAATATTTTTTAACATTATATATTTTTAGTATTATAAATACTTGAATATTTTTTAACATGAAATATTTTTTAAAAATCGGATATGACCTTTAGAGGTTGTTTTTGAGTTAAAAACCGCCTCTAAAGATCAAATCCGAATTTAATTTTTATTTTTCTTTTTGTTTTTTATTAGCTAAATATTTCATATTTTAACTATTTTTAATATTAAAAAAATTTTAAACATCAAATATTTTAGTATTTTTAATAGTTAAATATTTTTTAACATTATATATTTTTAGTATTATTAATACTTGAATATTTTTGAACATGAAATATTTTTTAAAAATCGGATATGACCTTTAGAGGCTGTTTTTGAATTAAAAACCGCCTCTAAAGATCAAATCCGAATTTAAATTTATTTTTTTTATTTTCTTTTTTTAATTAGTTAAATATTTTATATTTTAACTATTTTTAATAGTTAAAATTTTTTAAACATCAAATATTTTAGTATTTTTAATAGTTAAATATTTTTTAACATTATATATTTTTAGTATTTTTAATACTTGAATTAAAAACCGCCTCTAAAGATCAAATCCGAATTCAAATTTTTTTTTTTGCTTTTTTTTTTATTAGTTAAATATTTTATATTTTAACTATTTTTAATAGTAAAAAATTTTTAAACATCAAATATTTTAGTATTTTTAATAGTTAAATATTTTTAACATTATATATTTTTAGTATTATTAATACTTGAATATTTTTTAACATGAAATATTTTTTAAAAATCGGATATGACCTTTTTAGTATTCAATAGTTAAATATTAAATTGTTCAATATTATATTTTATCTTTTTAGTATTCAATATTAAATTCTTCTATTAAAAAAAAGAAAAAATTCTCAAATAGATTAATATTTAAGTACGTACTTCAAATAATTCAATATTTAACTAGTCTTTTCATTGGAAGTTGTAACAAAAAAAATTAAAAAATAAATTATGTTAACTTAATTGTTATTCTTTTGTGGTGATTTTGGTCGGTCTACCCACGTGCTTGCTTCTTGGCGATCGGAACGCAAATTAGATTCTAACTCTTCGGCTTGTAACGGTGTTCTATCAATACCTGTGAAAAATAGTAATATTATAATTATGTGTATATATGGTACCAAATTAATTCCATCATGTAATTGTTATTAATTAGAAAAAATACCTGTGGAGAATGGCACTATTTCATCAAATTGGTCATATTCTTCTTCGTCTACGACATCTTCAACACCAACAATGCGTCTTTTTCCCTGGAGTATCACATGTCGTAAGCTGTCGGCCGGATCAGAAATATAAAAAACTTGCATTGCTTGTTTGTTTGCAAGTATAAATGAGTCATATGCATATCCCAACTTTCTCAAATCAACGGTTGTCATTTGTGACACTTTTTCTTTTTTAACTGCACTTTGTATGATCCATTTACAATTAAACACAGGTATCCTGAATGCATTATAATCAAGTTCCCATATTTCTTCAATCCAACCGTAGTACGGCTCTGATGATTTTCCATCACTTGATATGGCTTCTATTTTGACTCCACTGTTTTGTACCGTGCTTTTGCCATCTTGTTTCTTAGTATACCAAGTAAATCCATTCAGGTCATACCCTTGATATGTATATACATTCGCATTGGGACCATTCGCAAGGTATTTCACAGTTTCATTCTCAGACGGGCATAGTCGCACTTTGTTTCTAAACCATTTTACAAAGCTTTTGTCGTGCTCCTTGGTGATCCAATTTTCCTTTTTCTGAGGATTATGCTATCGCAACTCTACTATGTGTTCATCCACATAGGGGGCCACAACGGCTACTTGTTGTAGAATTTTACGATGGGCTTTTTCTCTCCTTTCAAGCTCCATTGTAATTATTTTCAAACCAAGTATACTTTTCCCCAGAAGTCTTCCGTCGTGCCGATTCTTCGGCAGGCCAATAGGTTGAAGTCCATCAACATAGTCAGTATAAAATTCAATAACCTCTTCGGCTACATATCCTTGAACTATGCTCCCTTCGGGTCGAGATCTACTTCTGACTAACCTTTTCAATTGGCTCATCGCTCTTTCGAAAGGGTACATGTACTGCAAAAATATCGGACCGCACGAACTTATCTTCCTGACTAAATGAACGGTTAAATGCACCATTATCACAAAGAATGACGGAGGAAAGTACATCTCTAGCTCGCACATGGTCTGATAAACACCGGATTCTAACTCTGTCAATTTTTCAGGATTAATCACTTTGGAGCAAATTTCATTGAAGAAGTAGCACAACATAGTGATAGAGTTTCGAACTTTTTCCTTTAAACATCCTCGAATCGCAACCGGGAGCAACTGGGTCAACAACACACGATAGTCGTGCGACTTCATTCCAATCAATTTCATATCCTTCAACGATATCTTCCTTGAGATATTGGAGGAATAACTGGTCGGAACCCTAGTAAACTTCAAGCAATTCAACAAACTCATTTTCTCATTTTTGGTCAAAGTATAAACTGCATCGGGCAACCAATCCCGTCTCTTATTAGTATCTGGCACCGCAGCTAGGTCCAGTTGGATCCCCATTTCGACCATGTCTTTTCTCACATTGAAATTGTCTACTTTTCCTTGAGCATTTAAAATCAAAGCAATCAAAGCTTCACAGATGTTGTTAATAATGTGTATTGCATCCAAGCAATGCCTAACATCCAAATACGCCCAGTATTCGAGTTTCCAGAATATAGACTTTTTCTTCCAATTGCCATCCGGGATTTTATTCGCAAATGGCTTCTCCAATTTGATTTTAAGATCCTTCACCTCCTCGTATACCTGCCTTCCGTTTCTTGGTATCCGTGCCCTACGGGTCTCGATTTTGCCATCAAATTTGGTTTTGTAATTAGCCCGGCCGTAAGGGTGATTACGGTTAAGGAACCTACGATGTCCCAAGTAAACAGTTTTCCTACAATTTGATAACCATTGAGAATGTGTTTCCTCCTCGTAAATAGGACATGTCTTTTCTCCTTTGTTCCTGTAACCCGACAAGTTCCCGTACACGGGAAAATCATTAATCGTGCAAAAAATCATTGCACATAGGGTAAAATAATTTTTTGAATAAGCATCAAATACCCTCACCCCTTTCTTCCACAACATCTCAAGGTCTTCTATTAATAGAGTCAAGTACACATCTATATCATTGCCCGGTTGTTTTGGACCAAAAATGAGCAACGACATCATCATATATCTTCTTTTCATGCATAACCAGGAAGGAAGATTATAAATAACCAATAGAACTGGCCATACGTTGCGATTGCTGCTCATGAGACCGTAAGGATTCATTCCATCCGTGCATAGTCCCAATCTCAAATTTCTAGGTTCGCTGCCGAAATCTGGGAAATGACTGTTTATGTTGTTCCACTGCGTCGAGTCCGCGGGATGTTTGATCATTCTATCTTTCTTTCTGCCTTCCGCGTGCCACCTCAGCAGTTTAGCATCTTTTGAATTACCAAATAGACGCTCAAACCTTGGTATTATCGGCAAATACCATATTTTTTTCGCAGCTGGCCTCGTTTTACAACTCTCTTCATCATCCTCCAAATCATCGTCCCTTAGCTTGTACTTGATGCATTGCACATTAGGCATTTATGAAGATTCTCGTACTCATTCCGAAAAAGTATGCAATCATTTGGACATGCTAAAATCTTCTTTATTTCCAAGTTCAGAGGACACAGTAATTTTTTAGCCTTATAACATGTATCTGGCAATGTATTTTCTACTGGAAGCATTTCTCGTAAAAGACCGAGCAAAAATGTGAAACTTTTATCGCTCCAATTATTCTTGGCTTTTAGGTTATACAGTTTGAAAACCGTTTTAATTTTTGAGAATTTATCCTTATCACAACTGGAATATAGAGGTGCATTACAGTTTTCATCAAATTGTTGAAAAATCCGAGGAACATGATCATCAATAAAACCATCTGGTATTTCGTTCATCATTTCATCCAAATCATTATCTCTATTATCATCACCACATTGTTGTTGACTTACATTTTTTTTATTTTCTATATTCACACCCACAAATACATCATTCCCAACATCAACTCCCCCCCAATCGTTATGTACACTATTTTCTGAATCTGATACATTAATACTAGTCCCAACTTCAGCCTGATCTTCTAACTTTTCCCCATGATAAACCCACCGGAGGTATTTTGGTGTTGTCATCCATCCACGCTGAATCAAATGAGCTCTAACAGTTTTAATATCATGGCTCTGCATGTTAACACAACGCTTACAAGGACAAAGAATTTTTGGCTTTCCTGTTGACTTTCGATGTTCTTCCGCACAATGTATGAATTCCTCAAGAACTTCAACAAAATCATCAGAGATACGTGAACTGAACATGTACTTCTCCCTTTGGTCCATCTGTGAATATCATAATATATATCCAAAAGTCAGGGTTTAGAGTTTGTAGGTTCAATGTACGATCACATGAGGTTTTCGGGCCGGTTAGCATCCTAACCCACTCTTTGGATACTCTGTCTCATTAGCGAGCGACGCTAGATGCAATCTGTTGTCTAAGAAAAATTCGGCAGCATTTTCCCTTATGTTCCCTGAATGCACCAACACACGATTGCTCGTGAGGACGCATCCGTGGGAACATAAGGGGAAATGTTGCCGAATCTTTCCCAAACAACAGATTGCATCTAGCGTACCACTCGCTATCCTAAATGAGACAGAATATCCAAAGAGCAGTCCCCGACTGGGAACTATCCGAGATTAATCCCTAATAGATTAATCTCGGACGGGCACGACCTAAAATAGTTCAAATTCCGGCAATTTGGTCCTATATGACAATACACTAATATATGCAAATGCCAAACATTTAATTAATTAATAATGCAAGCTACAAATTGACTATTTTAAGAAATTAAAATTGTCGAGGCTTAAAATATAAAATTACCGAAATTATCGATGATTGACTTGCTTTAATAGAATCACCTTGCCTTTATCAACCTAATTTTTGAATAGTTAATGAAAAAATAAATTACAAATACAAAAATTAATTTAAATAAATAATTAAATCATCAATAATAATTAAAGAATATACCTCACATGCTATTTTTTAAACTTCTATTTGCTCTCCTTGGCTTCCTCTTCCTATTTTTCAATTTTTCCAAAATTTTCTAAAATTTTAGCTAATTTAAATAGGTGGTTTTGATTAGTGTAGGAAATCTCGGTTTGGGAGGAAAAAATAATGGCAGCAACAGATCTAGAGAGAAATGTCGGATTGGGGGAAAAGGAAGGGTTATAAAAAATCTGTTTATTTTTAGAGACAGTTTTTTTATAAAAAACCGCCTCTAAAAATGCGAAAAAAAATCCAGAAAAAGTCTTCATTTTTAGAGGCTGTTTTTTAGTAAAAACCGTCTCTAAAAATGCATATTTTTAGAGGGTATTTTTTGTAAAAACCGCCTCTAAAAATGCGAAAAAAATCCAGAAAAAATTTTCATTTTTAGAGGCTGTTTTTATAAAAAACCGTCTCTAAAAATGCATATTTTAGAGGCTGTTTTTTGAAAAAACCGCCTCTAAAAATGCGAAAAAAATCTAGAAAAATTCTTCATTTTTAGAGGCTATTTTTTATTAAAAACCGTCTCTAAAAATGTAATTTTTAGAGGCTGTTTTTTATAAAAACCGCCTCTTAAGATAGACCGCCATTTTTTTTTTTTTTGCAAAAATGTTTAGAAACGGTTTTTGTTAAAAACCGCCTCTAAAAATAATCGACAAAAATTTTCAAAATGCCACTGGTTATTTTTAGATACGTGTTTATGGAAAACCGTCTCTAAAGGGGTGTCTCTAAAAATAATTTCTGTTGTAGTGGTTGGAGTTGCTATTGCAGTCGAAGTTAAGTAGAATTGAGTATAAATTTAAGAGTACTCGACAGTTGACACACGTAAGTACCCTCTCAAGTTTGGTACGTTTAATTGTCAGCTAGGTTTGAACTTTCTTTTTTTCTTCTTTTTCGGTTAATTATTAAATATGCCCCCTAGGCTTAGGTATTGATATTTACTAATAGAGGTTCATTCCGGATTTATGAGAAATTTGAAACTCTATTTTTAGGTGAACAATTGCCCGATTAAATTGTCTTGACAAGCTTAAGTTAGTAAGAGGTTATAGTCAAGATTATGAACTTCACATTTTGTTCCTTGAGAAATTAGTTGAAATATAAACTAAAAATAAGAAACAAACAAGGTTGTTCACATCGGGGGAATAATAATTGGCGAGAAAAGAAATTACTAGGACCACGGATGTTGGTGCTGCCTACGGAAAGAGAAATTCAGATAATATTCCCATCTCTCAAATTATCACTACAAATGGAGAGTATTCACCCAATATAAACAGAAGTTATTTACAATTATGGATTATTGACCTTGTCTTTTTCTCAGGATATATTGGAGAAGATATTGGATATAATAGCAGGTAGGTGGACATTACTGTATGGGGCAAGTGGTCATGCGAGACTCATGACTGGACTGAACGAGGGATTGGAATAAAGGCTAAATTCTAAAGGTGGCATGGTCTTGATATTGGGTAGACAAGAGGAGACACCAGAAAAAGACCTGTCTTCTCGATTCAAAGCACTGCCACAGTAAAGCTGATGACGTGCTCTATTTAAATTTAAAGCAGATGCGGCCCCCTTTCACAGTTTCACCTCCTCGCAACCGCATTTACCACAGAGGAATTGATTCAACTCTGCATGCTGCACAACTCATCATGTTGAGTCTATCTAACTTAGGGTACTTCCTTTCATTTATTATTATTATTATTATTATTATTATTATGAAAGTTGTCTATATCTAGTATCTACTTCAAAAAAAAAAAAAAAAATCACTAGCTTAACGGAATCTATTCAATTAAGTAATTTTTATGCTCACACGGTAAGGAAATGAAATAAATCTTGTAGATTTGAAGTATGGACGATGATTGATTGAATTCATTATGGATGCAGTACTCGTGATGATATAGTAGTTTTTTAACGAGCCAATGCATATGAACAATTAGATATTTTGAGAAATTGTAAATCACAAATTAGTTGTTCCGGTCACAACTGACAAGGCTTCAGGGCGGTTGCTTGAAACCTAATTATTATTCCTTCATTATTAATAAAATAAAGATAATTAAAATAGAAATAAATTAAATCAGTTATTAATTTCAAAATCCTGTCTATCAAAACACAGAAGATGACTTAAATTATTGACCTAGTAAGTAGTGATATTTCAAAACTAAATTAGGACTAAAATTGATGGACCTGGCTTGTATCAAACTATCAAACAATTGCGTACTAATTAAAGTAGAAAACTTTAACTAAAATTATTATATCCGAAAACTACATTTTAGTTAAAAACATTCAACATGTCGCTTTTCCTTTTTTTTTTTTTTTATAAAATGGCAATACGTCGCTGTTGAACGAAAATGATATATTGCCATTACATCCCAGGGCTGAGTGCATCACAAACCCAATTGGGCCAATAGTGCAGCTATGATTAGCAAATCCAAACAAAAAAGGGACATCCTTTTCCAGTGGCAGTGCTTGCCTGAAGAAGAGATGGCAAGCATACCAGAGAGAGCTAGCACGGGCCTTTCGCCGAAAAAAAAAAAAAGAGAGAGCTAGCACAGATCCAGTAAATGGAGCAAGATTTTGGAGGGTCCAGTGAAAAGGTTGGAAGCATTATTACTTTAGATAGTGAACCAGGATGCACCAATTTCGAATTATTAGTTCATTGAACTATCAATCGCTGCATAAGCATAACCCAAATTAATTATAACGAATTTTTATTAAGCAGTACTGTTTGGTTTCTATTAATATTTAATTGGAATTCGGGGTCCATAGCTTCCTTTCTGGTGATTGTGATGTATACACTGAATTTTCTCTATACATGCATTGCATTTCTTGGAGAGTTGTACTTAATACTATTTTTGATATTGTGAATTTTGACCAAATTCTCTTCGCTTTCCATTCCACTCCTTTTGGCCTTTTCTTTCTCTTTTGTTTGCCTCTCTTTGTCTCTCTTATTATATTATTTTCTTTCCTAAAGAACGCCAAGTTCAATTATGGCAATAATGGCTTAACCTCCTGCAAAAGGATAAATATATAATAACATATATTAAAATACGGAAAATCTAACACAAACAATTATTTATAGCGGTTTTTTTTCTATGGAAAAGGGTTCAAATTCCAATGCGTTAAAAAAAATCCGAAATTTTGCCATCTAAAATGAAGCTTACATAATAAAAAAATATATATATAGAACGTAAAAAAGCAATAATTGTTCGCACTTCATACAATGATACAATCATACAACTATTGTTCAACTTCTCTTGGAGTTGCGACAAAGTGGTTTGGTTTCTCGCCAAATCATTAGGTCAATAGGAAAGCGGCAGAAAAAGGCAAAACTTAACAAGAAGTAAAACCAAATTACCATCCTAAAGTCAGTAAAATTCAGCTGTTATAATTTAAATACTTCAAACTTAATTATAATAATTTTATTAACGGTTTGTTTCAAGTGTTTTTGGGATGAAAATTTGGAAGGAATACGATGGCGGGCGGGTTCTTCAAATATATGTTAGAGAAAATCATAAGCAACTTGCAAGGCAATAAATTAGATTAAATTCCTTTGTTCGCATTTATTAGACAAGGAGAAAGAGGCTGAAATAATTTTAGGACCAAATAAAGCAAGGGATACAATGGTGATTTCATTAATAGTAATATAAGTTATTTTTTGAAAATCATCCCCTTAACCTCAATCACAACTAAAAATATTTACTCTAATTTGTTCCACATAAAAATGCCAATATTACTAGCATTCCTTTATCATACATTGAGCATTATATAAAGCTACTAATACTACTTTATTAAGAATTGTGTCCCATATGAGAGGTTTGATCAATTATTACAGAAACCACACTGCTACACTAATGGCAATCACATTACTATTATTTCACTTTATCATATATTCAGCATTATACAAGGATACTGGTTACCTTGAATGGATGTTTGTTTCGAAGTTAACACGTGAATTACCAAGAGCATCACTTAAATTGCTCTTGGACCGAGCTGTTTGTTCTAGGCCTGTAACATGCCCTGACCTAGTGAAATAGTACCATTTTAGGCCTTTTAACTTGGGCTGATTTAATTTTCCAGACTAAAAGAGCTTGGGCTGGTTTAAAATATCAATTGAAGAGAATCTCTAGCCACACCCAGCATAGATTTTATACTCTTTTTTTCTTTTTTTTTTTTTTTTTTTTTTTTAAGAAAATTTAATGATGAACTTGAAAACGATGGCAATCAACAACTTTAATTTTTGATTGACAACCACTGTCAATCTTTCTAGAAAAACAACTGAGGAGTTTCCTGCGAGCTTCCTTCCTAGTTCCTGCTTGACACGTGTTCGGCTCATCTTTAGAAATAAAAAGCACAAAATATATACTCTGATAGTCTGATTAGGACTGAAACATTTCAGGAACGGTTATTAAAAAGAGACAAACATTGCATTATATATTAATTACCAGTTTCGTACGTTTCAATCATGCCAATTGTCATTTTAAGAGCTAAAGAAAACAATTATTGGGACCGTCTGATTTAAATACATGGCCATGATATTATGAAACTAATATCTAAAGTTTAGACTCCCATTAAATTTCCTCTGAGAGAATCTGAAGTTCTGAACCCTATCATTACCCATTTAGGCAATGACACACCACACGCGGCATCAAAAACTCAAAACCGAGTAATATCTGAATTTTGAGACAGAATCTAAGACATTTCAATTCCAGGAATTTGTTATTAAGCAGTTGAGATGTAGCCATCATAAGCATCACTTATCAATTATGCGCTTTTGATTTCACACGAGAAAGCATGCGTAATATTACTGTGATATCGGGAGAAGAAAAAGTAAACAGACTATTAGGCCTAGTGCACCTCACGCGGAAGGAAAACCAATATTACCACATCACGTTTGGTGCTTGTTATTTTGTGGCACGTGTACCAGTTGTTTTGGTACCGATTAGTCAGTTGGATAATTTGGTTTTAGTAGGAGAAAAACGGAGATACCGTATCAATGGTCGTTGATACCAGTTAGGTTAGTTGGTAGAATTTAATAATTTATCTTATCTTTTCAAAAAAAAGAAAGGTTTAAAAGAAAAATATCACCACAAGACATAGATATGCAACAGGAAATGCGCAATATACTTGAGCTTTTTCAAGAAAATCAGCTTAAATTTGAAAACGAGAATATTATTGAGGGCCTAAGGAAGGATAATGCTTCTTGAGTAAAGAATAGAGCTCATGAATTGAAAATAATTGGAAATTTTTTGTGAATATTTAAAATTTAAGAAATTTGACAAAACTTTATCTAAAGAATATTTAAATTTATTAGAGGGATGCTATTTAATATAAATTAATTGGTGAAATCTAGTGAACTAAATTGCGTGTCATAAACTAGTATACATTGAAAGCCAATTTCTAATAAAATACATGCTAACATAATTATGTAACTCGTCTTTGCCTTCTAGGTAGCTGCCCAAAGATAAAAAAAAAAATAATAAAATAAATAAATGAAATAAAATAATGAGCGGGTACTCTGGCCAAAATGACCTCGCACTTTCCTCCGAAATGAAAAAAAAAAAAGGAAAAAAAGGAAACTGACCTCGCACTCCCAGTCAAGCTCCATTCCATTCTCTCCCATCTCCTAGTTGCCAGAGAAACGAAAATAACAAAATAGGGACCCAAAACCTCAATTATGGCAGCAGATGCAGTACTATCAGCCTTCATGCAGGTCCTCTTCGAGAAGCTCTCTTCTGCTCTGTTGGCCCAGCTGACACCACCTCCAAGCGTACAAAACCTGTTAGACAATCTCAAGGCCACTCTGTCAGCACTGCAAACATTCCTCGACGATGCCGAGGCGAAGCAGCTCAAGGACTCCTCTGTCAAAGACTGGTTAGCCAAGCTGAAGGATGTCTTCTATGATGTGGATGACTTACTTGATGATTGGTACACCCGAGTCCTCCGATCGAGATTGAATGGTCAGAAGTCCCGGAGAGTACTGCAGGGCAAGGTACGTGTCCGGACACCTGGCTCTTTGTGGCGAAGACATTTGTATGGTCATAGGATGGAGCGTAAAATTCACTTCATCCAGGGGAAATTGGATAAGATTGCGAGAGAACGGGATGTTCTGGGATTACAAATGTTAAGTGGTACCAGTAGGCCAGAGGTTGCCCAAAGGTCAGATTCTAGTTCTCTGCTTGATAGCTCTATGGTGTTTGGTCGGGAGGGGGATAGAGATGAAATAGTCAGATTACTGTTGTCTGAAAATGGGTCAATTTCTTCAAATGTCTCTGTGGTTCCAATTGTTGGCATGGGAGGAATTGGAAAGACCACTCTGGTTAAAATGGTTTATCAGAACATCAGAGTGAAAGAGCATTTTGAATTGACAATGTGGGTTTATGTTTCTGAAAATTTTGACGAGCGAAGATTGACGAAAGAGACGCTTGAGTCTGTCATGTGTGATCAATCATTTGTTACCACAAACATGAATGTACTCCAAGAAGCTCTTTCTGAGATGTTGAGGGGAAAGAGGTTTTTGCTTGTTTTAGATGATGTATGGAATGAGGACCATGAGAAATGGCTTAGTTATAAAGCAGCTTTGGTTTCTGGGAGGAAAGGGAGTAAGATACTTGTTACAACCCGAAATGAAAATGTGGGTCGGGTCATGGGAGGGGTCCCACCTTACAGACTACAGCAATTATCTGATGAGGATTGCTGGGAATTGTTTAAAAGATACGCGTTTGTGGATGGTGATTGCAGTGCGCAACCCAGATTGGAGGGAATCGGCAAAGAGATGGTTAAGAAGTTGAAAGGGCTGCCTCTTGCATCAAAAGCTCTTGGTAGTTTGCTCTATTCAAAATTAGATGAAGAAGAATGGAAAGAGATACTAAAAAGTGAGATTTGGGAATTACCACCAGATAGGAACCATATCTTACCTGCTCTTACATTGAGCTATAAACATTTACCATCATATCTCAAGCAATGCTTTGCGTTCTGTGCAATTTTTCACAAGGACTATATCTTTGAGAGGGAGAAGCTTGTGCAGATATGGGTTGCAGAAGGTTTTATCAGACCTCAAAATAATAAAAGGCTAGAGGATACAGGTAACTCTTATTTCAACGAGTTATTAAGCAGATCGTTTTTCCAACCATACAAAGAGAACTATGTAATGCATGATGTTATCCATGATCTTGCAAAATCTATCTTGGTCGAAGATTGTTACCAGTCGGAGGAGAACTCATGGCACACAGTACCAAGAAATGTCCGTCACTTGTCCATTCGATGTGAAAATTCAGGAGAAACTCAATTCGAGCGATTGCATGGTTTCAAGGGTTTAAGAACTCTTGTGTTGTTGCATGGTTACAGATCTAGCCTTTCACAAGTACCAGGAAGCTTATTTCAGAAGCTAAGAACTTTACGGGTACTTGACTTGCATTGCCGAAGCATCAAAGAGATCCCTGATTCTATTGGAAACCTTAAGCAGCTCCGGTTCTTAGACCTAAGCAGGACTCAAATTCGAGAACTGCCAGTTTCAATCACAGAGCTAATTAATTTGCAAACTTTGAGGTTGATTGGTTGTGATCTCCTACAACAATTACCAGGAGGGATGACTGATCTCATAAACCTCCGTCATTTAGAGGCAAGTACGCAACTGATGTGCACAATAACTGGAATTGGAAAGCTAACCAGCCTACAAGAATTAGAGGAGTTTACTGTTAGCAAATCAATTGGGTATAAAATCACAGAATTGAAAAATATGGCAGAGCTACGAGAACAGCTCTGCATAAAAGGCCTTGATAATATAATAGACGGCAATGAAGCCTGTGAAGCAAGGTTGAATTCAAAAGAAAACCTCCGTGTTCTGCGCCTTATATGGGAAGAAAATCAAGAAGGAACCACAAACCACGAAGAGGTGCTTGCAGGCCTCCAACCACATTTTGAACTTAGAGAGCTATTTATCAAAGGCTACCCGGGTGCAAATTTCACAGCTTGGATGGGAAATTCATCTTTCACTGACCTTCGATTGATTTCCATTTTAAACTTCACAGCCAAAGCATTGCCATCGCTGGGACAGTTGCCATTCTTACAATATCTTGACATAGGATGTGCTAAAGAAGTGAACTGTCTCGGCCCTGAGTTCTTAGGAACGGGAAGCATTTGTGGGTTCCCGTCACTGAAAGAATTACTGATAGAAGACATGCCGAACCTTACATATTGGTCCATTGAAAATAATGCAATGTTGTTTCCCCAGTTGAATGAACTTGTTATCATAAACTGCCGGCGACTGAAAAAGTTACCGCCACTGCCTTCAACACTGACAACGCTGAGGATATCTGAGGTGGGACTAACTTGTCTTCCTGAGCTCCAAAACCCATCCCAACCCTCCTCCCTCATTTCTCTTTACCTAAATGATTGCCAGGACTTGAGGTCCCTACGCAAAGGTTTGCTTCGCCGTGAGCTCAATGCACTTAGTGTAGTGACTATAGCCAACTGTGAAGAGCTCGTGTCATTGCCAAAAGAATGCTTTCGCCATCTTACCTCACTCCGAATCCTTCACATCTATAATTGCCCTTGTCTTGTGCCATGGACAGCACTAGAAGGGGGGCTTCTTCCTAGTTCACTCAAAGACATTCGTCTCAACTCCTGCTCTCAATTCACAAGGTTGGTTCTAAATGGGCTTAAGCATCTAGAAAATCTCAACCACTTAGAGATTGGTGATTTACCTGAAGTAGAGCACTTTCCATCTGAGGGGCTACCAGAGGCACTTTCTTTCTTGCAAATATGCGACTGTGATGATCTCCAATCTTTCCCTCCTCAGATGTGTCAAATCATTTCGTTAAAAACTCTGATTGTAAGTAACTGTCCCGAAATTATGCATTTTCCTGAAGAGGGTTTTCCACGAGAGCTTAGTGAGTTGTATGTGAAGAACTGTCCTCTACTAAAGAATCAATGCCAGGTTGGTGGGCCAGATCGATTAAAGATAGCTCATGTTAAGAATGTAGAGATTGATGGTGAGATAATTGAATTTGAGTGGTAACTAAGAAAATAGAAAACTCAGATTTTTTTTTCCAGGAGCTTTGTTTTATTTCTAATTTAAGGGGGCAAATTTTTTTGTGCTCAGTACTTTAGTCTCTCATTTTGAGGAGACCTATCACCTATACGTTCACATAAAATGGTGCATTACTAAATGTTATAAAATCATGAAGGAAGTTTCCTATAGTTTGTCCTTTGCAGATGTGGACTGGTTACAGGCTTAGAGATGAAGTTGCAACCAAAAATGGAATTGGTACTAGGTGGACTGGTACCAGGCTCAGAGAGGTAAAATACATTAGTTGTCTAGTATCAGTAAACCCCAGCTTGCTGGACTTGGATGGCACCAGCTTAAACCAGTATAGTAGCAGAAAACCTGCCAATCTGGTACCTAAACCAATTGCCCTCCAGCACCCGAAACAGTAGCTGTCAGCAGTGTTGTACCCATCACCAGATATAGCTCTCTATTTAAAATGCAGCATCCTGTAGATTGGGATGCATGTCATTAAGACAACAGCAGTGCACATTTTCCAAATGGCCTACAGTTTGCTATCTAAATCGTATCTCAAAGGCCTCGTTTATATGCTGCAAGTGGCATCCTGTTTATTATTACACAATTTGCATGACTTAAAAAGTTCTAGGTATTGGATAATTGCAGATCTAAGTAGTATGGCTCTTTCTGATAATTGGACTTACAGGAAGAGGCAAATTAGGATGGCATTACTGTTTAGTTTTTCCTGATTTTTGAGGACTTAATAATTAAATAATTGCTAAGTTCGATCTGAAAAATCCCAACTGGAAGGCTACTACTATTCGTATTAGTTGGTTTTATTTGTTTTCTAACTTCTCTATAATTGAAGGTCTAGGTGCAAAGTCTTATAAAATCCTTTCACATGATGTATAAGAAAATGAAATAATAAAAATCTAACCTCTTTGGATTGATGAGTTCATAATAGATGACATGAAATTGTGTAACACAAACATATGATATCGTTCTCAACTCTTTTTTTTTTTTTTTTTTTTTCAAATTCATTGAACAATCTTAACAAGAAACCTCTTATCTTTTCTTTTTTCAAATTCATGGTTTGATATTCTTTATTCTAAATATATTATTCCATAGTAGTAAATCACCATATTTTCTGCCACACAAACACACCATGTAAACGTTGACTTGAAACATCGAACTTTCTATATCTTTCTTCAACTGAAAGTTCAAATCAGTTTTTTCTTTCGGTCTGTCAATGTTATATAATATTTGGGATTGAATGCACTTAAAGGTGTTCTTTTTTATTTTACAAGCATCCAAGATTTATTACTGCAGTAAACTTCATATAATTAGGAAAGACTGTCATTATTTATGACCGTTAAAAGATGCATTCTGACAGGATTTCGTTCTCAATTTTTCATCACGGAAGTTAACTCAAGTACTGGTCTATGCACCTGTAGTCCTATTCCGACTGTATGTTGATCCTTACGAATAGGCGATATGGCGTGTGACTATGTCTAGTATCTATGACCTACCCACAAAAACTATATAAGCTTATGTCAATAGATTCAATTGCTACTTTATGCTAACAACGTTTAATTTTGACCCAGGTTTGTCAATAGATTCAATTGCTACTTTATGCTAACAACGTTTAATTTTGACCCAGGTTTGTAATCCTATTAAACAGTTTCCACGAAATGCTGTCCACAAAATTTTTTTCAAGTAAGAATCTTTCAAACAATTAAATTGCCAAAACTATAAAAGTTATTCAAGTTAGAAAAATTAAAATTCTAAGAATTCAATTAAATTGCTTTTGGGCTTGAGCTGTTTGTTCTAGGCCTGTTAGCATATCCTGCGCTAGTGAAATTGTAAAGCGTATCCATTTCAAGCCTTTTTAACTTCGGCTGAGGCATTTCCTCGGAGCTTCCTTGTTCCTATTCCCCACGCGTTCGGCTCCTCTCCAATTATTGCGAAACACTTGATTACTCCGAAACTTTCATATATTCACTAAAACATAGCCAGTTGGCCACTAAAACATTTCATGAACGGTAATTACAAAAAGAAATAAGCATATCTGTATTGTTACTTTCATGTAGTCCTCTTCAATCATGATTGTTAAGAGCAAACAACAAACAATTTGGTACTGTCTGATTTAAATATATGGCCAGATAATTATTTAAAACTTTATCTAAGTCTAGATCCGCCTGAACATTCCCCGGAGAGGATCCAAGCCCTAGGTTGGCCCGCTTTTGCACGGCATCAAAACCAAGAAATATCTAAATTTTGAGACAGAAATCTTAGACATTTCAATTGAAGGACTTCTCCAGTACAACAATTGAGATGTAGCCATCAGGTCCATCACCTGTCAATTATGAATAGTGGACTTTGTTTTCACACAAGCAAAGCGTGCTTAAAATTAGTGTGATTTGACAAGAACAAGTCAAAACATAAGTATTTAAGATGGAATTCTAATGTAAATGGGCTATTAGTTCACACTGGGTCTAAGCGGACGGAAAATTAGTGCTTAATATCACTACAGCACTTTTGGTTCTTTGCTTTGATATTTTGTGGTACAGGTACCAGCTATCTTTGGTACCCTTAGTCCGTATGAATAATTTTTCTTCCTGAGGGATAGTATGAACTTAATTGTTCACTACTGTTAGGGTCAATAGTTGAAAGTTTGGCCCCAGCATCTAGATTACAATCGACCATAATAATATTTATTAGAATATTATTTCCAACTGAGCAGCTGTACTCTCCCAAAGACTATCCCATACCACACATAGTCAACTAAAGAGGGAATCAACAACAGCTAACCCACTTCTCTTTTCCCCTAACCTCAACACAAGCACATCAACCTAGGAGAAAAAACAAAAAACTTACCTTCTAAGAAACATGGCAGGGGCAATAGTTCTGTCGGCCTTCATGCAAGTCCTTTTTGAGAAATTGTCAACTGCTGCACTTGGTGAGCTTGGCACCTTTCCGACAGCTCGAAGGGTTCGCAAGGAATTGAGCAGCCTCACTTCTACCTTAACCTCAATAGGAGCTCTGATTGAAGATGCAGAAGAGAAACAGCTGAAAGATAAGGTTGTCAGGCTTTGGCTCCACAAACTGAAGGATATTGCATATGAGATTGATGATTTGCTTGATGATTATGCTGCTCGAGACCCCGAATCCAAATTGCAGCAACCAAATCTGAGCCGAAGGCGTAAGGTATTGAATAACCTAATGTATTATCTTCATTTAAGCAATGGGCTATTTTACAATGAGGTAGCAGTCCAAACAAAGAAAATACATTTGAAGTTGAATAAGCTTGCAAATGAAAGGGATTCCCTTGGTTTGCAAATGTTTGGAGGGATAAGTCAGCTAGAATTTACAGAGAGACCCAAGACTGGATCATTGGTTGATAACTCGAGTATTTTTGGGAGGGAGGATGACAAAAAGAATATAATACAAATGTTGCTGTCACGTAGTGATTTTATTACTGTTCTTGCCATAGTTGGCATGGGGGGTTTAGGGAAAACCACATTAGCTCAACTAGTCTATAATGATGCCAGGATCAAAGAACATTTTCAAGTTCGAATCTGGGTTTGTGTTTCTGAGAACTTTGATGTGATGAAACTAACCAAGGAGGCAATTGATTCTGTTTCCACTGCCAATATGTCAACCACTACAAATCTATATAATACGACCAACATAAACATGCTACAAGAAGATCTGTGCAACAAGCTGAAGGGCAAGAGATTTCTACTTGTACTGGATGATGTGTGGAATGAAGACTTAGACAAGTGGGAAAGTTATTATAGAGCCCTGGCAGTTGGTCAAAGAGGAAGTGCAATTATAGTGACAGCTCGAAACAAGAGTGTGGGGCGGATGATGCGAGCAAAGCATTCATACAAATTGAAGCAGCTATCTGATGAAGATTGCTGGGAGTTGTTCAAGAATTATGCATTTGTAAATGGAGATTCCAGTAGCTATCCAAGTTTAGAAAAGATAGGAAAGGAAATTGTGAGGAAGTTGAAAGGGCTTCCGCTTGCGGCCAAGACGCTTGGTAGCTTGCTATATTCAAAGGTGGAAGAAGAGGATTGGAGAAGTATTGCAAAAAGCGAAATATGGGAGTTGTCATCAGAAAGAAACAATATTTTACCTGCGCTAAGATTGAGCTATAAACACTTGCCGCCACATCTCAAACAGTGCTTTGCATTTTGTTCCATCTTTCACAAGGATTATGTGTTTGAGAAGGATAGGTTGGTGTATATCTGGATAGCTCTTGGGTTTATTAAACCTCAGAGTAGAAGAAGGTTAGAGGATATTGGAATTAGTTATTTTGAAGAGTTAATTGGTAGATCTTTCTTCCAAACTCATAAAGGCCGATATGTGATGCATGATGCAATCCACGATCTGGCCCATTCTGTCTCCGCAAATGAGTGCCTCAGGCTGGAGGAAAATGCCAGAGGATTAGTTACTCCAGAAAGAATTAGACATGTATCTTTCTCATGCGACAATTCAAAACCCACCTCCTTTAAGAACTTCTTTCCTTTTGAAAAATTGAGAACACTTTTGCTGTTAGGTGGGCACAAATCATCTACTGAAGCCATTCCTACTGAGCTATTTGTCAAGTTAAAGTATGTCCGGGTTTTGGACTTGAACCGACGAGACATAAGTGCATTGCCTGATGCAATAGGTAATTTGAAGCAGCTCCGTTACTTAAATCTATCAGGTACAAGAATTAGCAACCTTCCCCACACCATTAGCAAATTGCGTAATTTGCAAACCTTGAGACTAAAGAACTGTGATGCACTAGATGACCTCCCTAAGGGCATTACAAGGTTAGTAAGCCTTCGGCATCTTGAGGTTAGTTTAAGATTGGTGAGGAAAATAGCTGGTATAGGGAGTTTGACTTCTCTCCAAGAGTTAGAAGAATTTTTGGTACGTAAAGAAAAGGGGTACAGTATAAAAGAGTTAGGGGATATGACTGAGCTTACAGGCTCTCTCTATATTAGAGATCTTGAAAATGTGAGTACTATGGTAGAGGCAAGTGCAGCCAGATTAAATGACAAAGAATACCTAACAGCATTACACCTCCTATGGTCTGAGGAGACGCGTGTAATATTGGAAGAAGAGTGCATAGAGAGTCAAGTCCTTGAATCCCTCAGGCCAAATGATCATCTAAAGGAGATAACTATCAAGGGATTTATGGGTTCTAAATTCCCAAGTTGGTTAGATAATCTATCTTTTATTCAAACTATTCACCTGTTTGATTGCAAATATAGCAAATCCCTCCCTCCTCTTGGGAAATTACGTTTGTTGAAGTACTTGGATATAGGAGGATTCGATGCTCTGGTTCATATCGGTAAAGAGTTCTTAGGTAGTGGAAATGTAGCAGGGTTTCCATCACTGACTGAATTAATACTACTAGACATGTCAACTCTAGAAGATTGGGTTGGTGATGAAAATGTTGAGAACCTACCATGCCTTAATGAGCTCCAACTCCTTCAGTGCCCAAAATTACAGCATTTGCCACTCCTCCCACCAAACCTGACAAGAATCCGAATATCGGAATCAGGATTCACAATTCTTCCACGTGTATATGATTCAAGCTTGATGTTACAACCATCACTTACGTCATTGCAAATTCACGATTGCCCGAACCTCATAACCTTACAACAAGGACTACTGGACCAAATCCTATGGTTCCTAAAAGAACTAATCATCACAGACTGTGAAGAGCTTGTACATGTTCCAGTGAATGGTTTCCTCTCTTTTGTATCACTCAAGAGCCTCCATATTTATAACTGCCCAAAACTTGTGCCAATAGGAGAGGGAAGTCTCCTGCCCCCCTTCCTTGAGGACCTCAGAATCACCGAATGCAACCAAATAGTTAACCCAATACTTAGAGAGATTAAATACATCTCATCCCTCATTCACCTAAGCATCAAAGAATGTAATGATTTAGTTTTATTTGCCCAAGAAGGGCTCCCATTAGGTCTTCAGTTATTAGAGATTTTTAGTTGTCAGAATCTCATTTCATTACCTGATTGTCTGAGAGAACTTCAGTCTCTGACAACCCTGACCATCGTGAATTGTCCTTGCATACCGTGCCTACCACCAAATGGCCTCCCAAAATCACTGCAGGAACTATATATCAAAGAGTGCCCATTGCTGATGGAGAGCTGTCAATGGAGAGGGATCGATCATCACAAAATAGCTCATGTCCCAAAGGTAGATATTCAGGAAGATATCTTGCCCGAGCAACATACTAGGAGAAAAAGATGATATATGTTAAAAAAAAAAACAGGTACATGTAATAAAAGTTTGCATGAAACTTACGTGTAATAAATGCTAAAAATATTTTTTTCTGTGTGACAAAGGCTTCTATGTGTTTTTCTTTGCAGATTAAATCAAGGATTGCCACGCTGTCACTAACAAAGCAGAAAGTCTGGCTGATGGTGTGCACACCAAACATGGTGCATAAAGCCCTTTAGTGGAGAATGCAAGACTTAATAGGTTTGTTCTCTTCTACATGAATACAGGGATAGACCAAGTAATGATATTCTTTTTCATGTGAGAACCAGCTATAAAGAGGCTTGACCCCCAGCTTTATCTCAAAAATTAATTTTCTTTTTTGTTGGCTAAACCAGTGATTTAGACGGTTGCAAAATAGTACTTTTGCGGGTTTCTAACCAGGTGCAGTATATCATGGCTTGTAACGTGCTTTTACTGCACACAGGTTCCAATTGGGGCTGCAGGCACATATTGTGTCTTACTGACTGGTGTGGCCTATAACATGTTTCTGAAACAAATACAGTTCGAGCTTTGTTCAAGGGGCTGAGTCAGGCATATGATTCCAATTTCTGAATTAACCTGGTTGCTTCCTTGGTATAAGAATAACTATTTGTGCATCGACAATTACAGACTGGTACAGTAAGGTACCGTGATTTTTGGCTCTATGGCGACAAAAACAACATTGGGACGGACACATCTGGCCTCATGTATGCGAACAACACAACTGACCGGTACAAGGCTTGTACTGCCTTTTCCAACTTAGTTAAATCTCCCTAAACTGACTTTTCTTCATTTTATTAGGGGATTAAGTTGTCTATTCTGACCTAAACCAGGGATTTGTTTCTTTACCTCTATTATAATGTATTCTCTACTCTGTTGTGACGCCGTGGAGCAGTTGCTTCTCTTGTACACATCACCCCCTTGTACTTTCTTTTTTTGAATTTCTTGATGGAATTTGGGATCATGTCTTGATAAACCTACCTAAAGTTGCTGTTTGTCAAATAAAATAAGAGATATAAGAAAAAAGAAAATAAAACCAATACATGTTCGTACATGCCGTGTGGAATGCAGAATTATATGAACCAAGATTGAACTTGTATATCATGTACATAGATATTTTTTGGCATCCATTAAGCCTTGACCTAGCCTTGAGACAGTAATTAAAATGGAAAAAAAAGAGCAAAGAATGCAATAAGAAATATAAAGAAGATTCCAAGCTTGATAATGCCATTTACCATACTAATAATATACCAAAAACCTACAATGTACTGAAATTTATTCAATCCTTATTTTCTAGCATTACTGTTATTCTTTCATCAGAAGAAATTATTACTTTGCTACCGACTTATCACAGTCAAGACCAAAGAAAGAGCTACACCCGGCAAATTAATTTGGATTTATATTAATTACTGTTACTGAAAAGTAGTTACCAAAAATAGTTAATGATTGTTTCACATTCCATACTGTAAAATTAACTAAGCAAGTAAAATATTTTAATGGAGACCAGGCTTGGAGTTTGATTTTAAAACAATTTTAAATTTGGGTTCAAATAGCGTTACCCTTTGGACGAATATTGTATTTTTACAATAAAAGAAAATTAGAGAGAAGAAACTACATTCGTCTGTAGTCATGGACGAATGTCATAGCAAGGAACCAGAAAGTCATGCAATCAATTTTAGCAGCAATCTGGTGCTAGCAATGGATCACAGTTCCATTGATGTGAAAATGAAGTACTCTCGTTCTCCTAATTGAAGAAATGAACGATAGATTAGTGCAGATATCGTACCAGTGACTCCAGTCTGAAGAGTTGGCTTCTGACATCTTTCCTTGCAGTCGCAGTTTTCTCTGAGATTAGAACAGCAATTTTAATTGTGAAAATAAAAAAGGAGAAAAAGACCACTACTGCCTCAAGTTTTTGTGGCGCTGAGGATGCATATTACTGTGCGGTCACCAGCTTAACTTAAAATTCGTAATGGTAACTCTTATTTATTTGTTGGATTCAAATTAAAATTTGGTCAAACTTTTCAATTAGATTTTTACCTAGTTCGGATTAGAGCTGCAATTCAAAGTTATATAACTTAATTTGTCAGAACTCAATAGCTTGATTATTATGTTACTTAATTTTGAGTATCCAGTCATTAATATAAAATAACATGCTTATTTTCATTATTTTTTTGCATTTTAGATTTTTAAAAATAATATTAATCTTGCAGAAAGCTCGAGGTTGCTTTAAGTTTAATTATTTTGAACTTAATAGCTTGTTTTATTTAAAATTGACTCCACTTAATTTATAAATAAATGACTCTAGCTACAATTAAAATAAGCTCATTCGAACTCGATTCATTTGCAACATCCATAAAAACATCATTTCTATATAACAAAAATATGACGATTAATATTTTTGTAACTTCTAGTGTTCATGAAAGCATAAAAATTATGACGTTCCGTTGTAGCAAGACGGCCTTAATTAATGTATCTGAATTTTGTACTTTCTTAGCAACATCAACTGAAATACCTTTGTATTATGTAATTTAAAAAATAAAACTTTACCCATATATTACCGTCTATTTTTCAATTAATATGAAACATAAAAATATATTATTTTAAGTCTTAATTAATATAACAACAGTTAGAATAAAAATAATAAATAGTTAAACATAACTAGATTAGTATTAAGATATACGATAAAAAGAATAAATAACTCGAGAGGTAACAAATTTGTTAAGTATATCGGAAATAATTAAATAACCAATTTAAATGCGATTTATCTAGTAATTAAAAATAAATAAGTATATTAAATAATAACTAAACTAATTACAATTTTTTTCCCAGAGATAAATTTGTTAAAAGTTATTAATTTCCTTGAACTAAACTTATTTTAACAGACTGTGTGCGCGTGTGTATGTGTTTTTTTTTTAATATATATTTTGTTTCGCAATTAATATGAAACATAAAATATATTCTGCAGAATAGCGAAGAAACATATTTCGACTTATGGATGCGCCGTTTATCAATGATCAAGCGGTCCAAGAGACAAAATAAATATTTGGGTTAAGAGACTGAGTGAGAGGGGAACGGCTCACAGGTCACAACTCAGAAGAGGCGACACTCGATCGTCATTCGTCACAGAAACCATAAAACTGTGCTCTCGAACGGCGGCCTGCTTAACGCTTGTTCTCCTCTCTCCTGTCCTGAAAGGGTTTAGGGTTTTAATTCCGATTTGGTGCTTCTTCTTTCATCAATGGAGGAAGTGGTGGGAGCTGAGAGGGAGCTTTTAGCGGGGTACAAGCTGGTTCCGTGGTCGAGCTGGGACCAGTGGAACTTTGTCAGAGAAAACATCTTCTCTTCTTCTTCTGAATCTGTTTCAGCCGCTCTCAGACGAGTAATCTCTCTCTCCCCCTCTCTTTTTGCATCTTTCTCTCTCAAAGTTATATAGTGATATGCATTTTAATTCTGGGGATTTTGTTTAGATTTCAGGATGGCGGAGTCGGGGCTGTCTGCCCATTCCAATTGATGTCACAGCAGCATTTGTTGAGATTCAACAACAAGACCCTTTTTTTAGGTCTTTATTGAATTTGATTTGACTGAATTTTGTGAATTTACTTGATTGTTTTGTAGTGCACTTGAAATCTAAGATTGGTTGGACTTACCTTTTTTGATTCATTGGTTATGTAGGAAGGGAATGGTAGATAGTGCTTCAGTTTCTGAAGAGGTGCTCGCAATGCTATATAGCATGGCAATAATGAGGTGAGAATGTCCTATTACATACCATATCATTTTTGTTTATTGTTATCTCTTCTCTGGGTGGGTCCAGGGGCTCAATGAAGGTTTAGTTGAATGAGTTATGATTCTAATTGAAGAGATGGTTGGTATAAGCACAAATCTTGAATGAAATGATCAGTGATTGTCTAGTTTGGGTTATGTAGGAGACCAGATTGTAACATAGAAGAATTATTGATCAAACTGCATGCCAAAATCATGTCAAAGTGATTATCAGAAACTGGATTTTTTTTTATATTACTATATTTCCTGCACAATAGCTAATGGTTGTGAGTGTATTACTACTTTTCCTTTCATTTTATTAGGCTTGTGAATGGTTTTATGGAGAATGCTCATAAGAAAACAGGCCGTTCAATATCTGAACTAGCCGAAGCTGCTGGTATACCAAGAGTACTTGTTGATATACGACATGGTTAGTATTTAGTAGAATTATCGAAGAATTTGTTTGATTTTCTGTCATAATATTCTCTTATGTTTTGTTGTTCCAATAGATTACAATTTAATTCAGTTGCATGTATTTTGTTGTAGAAAGTTCTCACCAAGACCTCCCTTCATTGCGGCTTCTGCAATCAGCCAGTATCAAGGCAATTGACTGGTTGAAGGCCAATTACTGGGAGCCCCAAAAAAATGCAATACCTGATGTTTATGAGGAAGTAAGGTCTAAAGTGCGTGCAATGTTGTATTATATCAAGACTAAGGAAACAAAACGAACAGTCACAGAGACCAAAGTGAAACGTAAGTGTAGAAGAAGACTTGAGTTGTTAAACTCTATTTAGAAATGTTTTGTAGAACCAAGTGAATTTTTTTTCATATATGTAGTCCATCAGTGATGCGGTGAAAATTGAGAGAAAATTTCGTTGAATTACCCTATTAAGCTTATACTTCCCTTCATACTGTTGGGATGGTTCGGTTGGCATCATCAAATCTTTCTACTTGAAAATTGTACAATTATTGAGATGACAAATTAGATCTGACTGAAGAAAACCCACCATAATCCAAACCAGACATGAAATTTCTTGGATAGTGAATGGTAAAATCGAACATATGCAAACCCTTGCTAAATCAGGACCAAAAGCTGATCAAGTTTAGGGTTCATATCGGACATGCCAGAAACCAGATCAGGACCTAATCTACAACCAATGGCAACCCGAAAACCTGCCATAACCTGACTGAAGCAATGTAACCTGATATAATCCTGAATCTTTAATTCAGATCAAAATTCTGCCCATTTAACCTTTTTGCCACTTAAAAGAAAAGATTATACTTTTGATACTATACTACTATATAATAATGTAAGGTCGTTTGGTGATAATTTCCGACTCTTTCAGGTATGGGGAGGCCTATTCTACTTGGCTGCAACAAGCTTTCTTCCCAGATAATTGGAAAATCCCAATCTACTTCTAGATCAAGTTAGTTAGTCTCTCATCTTTTCTAAACACTTGCTGCATCAACTGTAGCACCTTATTTTTGTTATAAATTAATAGTTTTTGACTTTATAATTCATATATGATGTTGAGTCCACCACCAGGTGTTGCACTAGTTCCTATGGATTCTTTATTGTGGAGATTCTATTTAGAGACCTTAATTCTCAAACAATTGCACATGATACTTGATCTTAGAAAGGTGTAATAATTACTATCAGCTCACTCGGATGCAGGTTTCGAGAGGCTGATCACTAAGGCTGTGAAAGCTATTTCTAAACTGTATTCAGCATATCCATCAGAAGTCGTCTCTGTGTTGCTAGAATTCTTCAAATTGGATGGTCCTGATTACTCCAACTCAGCTGATGAGGATCTCTTGGAGAATTATGATACTGATGGGTTGAAACCTCTCCTTGTCTCATTTAATGACATGAAGAACATCATTACTAAGCTTTCAAGCAAGGAGCCAAGATTAGTACTGAGCATGCTAAAAACCGTCATTGAGATGATTGAGGCCAAGCAAAGTTTGAAAGGTGCCATCTTTCTCTCAATTCTTGATGAGCTATCTGCTGTTTGATCAACTCATTTCTTTTTAATCACTTGATAAACTTGCGAAGATTTATCTACTACCTCTATAATTTCAAAGGGTTTTCATTTGCAGTAATTACAAAATCACTGTGCTTTGTTTATTGGATGTATCTGGTAGATTTAGTAGCACCATCAGTATCATACCTTGCAAGTTCATTAACTAATGGGAACATGTTTTTTGTTGTGATATACATTCAGTCAACAGTGATTTTGTCAATTTTTTAAGTGACTTTTATTTATAAGCGAACTTGGTGTTATACCAATGTTAGGGTGCCACTGAAAATTGAAATGCAGTAGCTCTTTTCTTAAAAAAATAATAAGGGCAAGTCCCTTTTTCTTGTTTTAGATTGTTTACAATTTTATAACTGAATTCAGGCAATGTTCCAAAATATCTACAGATCCTTCTGAATTATTTTTTTAAATATCATAACACACTAGACCTATCAATCTCTCTCTTTCTCTCTCTCTCTCTGCGTGTTTTTCCTTTTGAGTAGTTTTCGACTGAATTTAGGTCTAGCTTAACAGATTGTTGTCAGGTTGGCTTCCCACGATGAATTCTGAATTCAACCCGTTGCTCTTAATCTATCTTGATGCACCATACGTTAGTGTTCCAATTTTATAATATTTCAAATTCATTTTGCATAAGTAAGAGGTAAAAACCAAAATAAATCTAATCCTTGATTTTAAAAAATTTGAAAGGTGGTTTGCATGTCTCATGAAGTAGATTACAATCAGCAGTAAGAATTATAAAAGCCAATTTGATAACTTTTTAGAATAAACTCATGGAGACCATTGGTGATCTCAAATCCACAATGACTTTCTGCTTTTGTAGGTGAATGCAGCCACAGCGAGAAATCCAAGCCTTTATCAGAGCCAGCGCTAACCAGTAACTTGAGCTCCCTTTTTTTGTGGCTCATTACTACTCTGAAGGTACTCCGAGAAACAGGGAATATCAGTATTGTCAGTGATGTTGCACTTCCCTCTTCAGACAAAAACTCAGTACCTACATTCTGCCTTTCAAAGCTGCTCAAGAGATGTCTGGGCTTAACAATTTTCGGTGAGAAGAACATTGTTAACTCAGCACTGATACTGCTCGACATGGTTGAAAGCCACACAATTAAAGATAAGCTCAAGAAGTTCTTCTTTCTGGGCTCACAGAGTTCCTTTACAGAAGAAATTGCTTTCTCTAACCACAAAACCACACCTTTTGAGCATGAACATTCAATAAAAAAGGCAACAGAGAAACATGAAAATTTAAAACTCAAGTCTAGGAGGCATAGCATAAACAATAGTGATCAGGGCGATAATAATGCATGGAGTGTGGCAAAGGCTTGGATTCCCTGTCCTATTGGTATGATTTCTTGTTCCTTTAGTTCAACTGCTGTACTCCCTTCCCTGTATTTGGGTACTACCAGAGCTTTAGAAGTTGAACAGACCTTAAAAGAAAATGAAGAGCCTTTGAAAAATGAAAAGCATAAGAGAAATGAAATCCAGTGTGTTGATGAGCCTGTGGAGAATGAGAGGGCTCTGAAAAAGCCTAGACAATCATTGCATAGTAGCGAAGTGGAGTTACCAGAAGTGAAATATCCCATGAAAGGTATGTTGCTTATTGATGGTATTTGGAAGAAGGTGAGTGAAGCGGAGTTAACTTTGTTACAGTCTGGTATTAGAACTTATGAAAGATCCAATGCTGTACAACATTAACAATGTTGACATATTTAAGATGAAATAGTATTTTTGAAAGCGTTTTGAGTAGTAGTTAATTATATTTTACTTTGTATTTTAGTGTCATTCATGCCACGGGTATTTTTTGGGACGACAATCAGTTTATTATTTCTGTTGAATAATGCCTACTTTGACCTGTTAATTGTTTATAAACTATATATTTTTTTTTTCTCTGCCTGCCATATATCTCTTCTGATACAGCTCGTATAAATGTATAGTAATTCAAGGAGCGGTTTGCAGCCTGCATTTTAATATATTACTTATGGCCGAAAGAATTTTCTCCGCAACTCAAAATTGTAGAAAGTACACAGCTGAAGCAAATGTCTTGTACACAACTTTAAGAACTAAGAACCTGACTTTCTCTTAAAGATATAAACTGTAACTGACCAATCCGTAGTTCTGGCCGTCCACTAATTCGTATCTATAGTCTAAGCCAATACAAAGAAATTGGCCTAACATGCTTATCATACCTAAATCAAACAAATCAAACGCCGAATACATAAAGCCCATTACCACTCATACGTGCTGTCCTTACTACCATAATAGAGAGAGAGCAATAAACATATCCTTCTACGTGCACTCCACAACTCTTTGACTTGCCCTTTTTCTGAAAATCGCCTCTTTCAAAAAATATCATCCTGTATACTCTTCATTACTCTCCCTTTCTCTCTCCCTCCATACCTTCATCTCTCCCAACCTCCTGCCCCAATACGTACACACACACGCGCGCGCGCAGACACATCATGTATCAACCTCCTTCCTCCCCCATGTCGATCCAGCCACCAACACCACGCACACCAGGCACCCCTTTGTCAACCTCGCCATTGCCAGAAGGGACGATGCCTCCTCCATCACCACCACGCACACCCCGGATGGCCATAACTCTTGCCCAACCATCAGCAAAGAAGAAAAAACCTCCTCGTTCAACTCGAGCAATGCGAGCTGTTCGTTCCCTCTTTCGTTCTTTTCCTATTATTGGTTCACCTGCTTGCCGTTTCCCCACGAGTGTCCCTCGTGCCGGCAGTTCTGCTGGTGGAGCTCGACAACATGATGGCCACGTACATGGGGCATCCCGCACTACTGGCACCCTCTTTGGCTATAGAAAAGCCCGCATAACTCTTGCATTCCAAGAAAATCCTGGTAGTGTCCCAGATTTATTGCTTGAGCTTGCCATGCCAACAGGTAAATTCATGCAAGAGATGGGAGCTGAGCATTTGAGAATTGCATTGGAGTGTGAAAAGAAGGCTGGTGAGAGGGCAAAGTTGCTAGAAGAGCCTCTATGGACGGCTTATGTCAATGGGAGGAAAATTGGGTATGCGGTGCGACGTGATCCATCAGATGATGATTTGACAGTAATGCAGTTGCTTCATACAGTGTCAGTTGGTGCAGGAGTATTGCCTAGTGACATGATGGAGGTTGATAAACAAGGTGTTGATGGTGATCTAGCTTACATGCGGGCCCATTTTGATAGAGTTGTCGGCAGCAAGGATTCAGAGTCATTCTATATGCTTAACCCCGATGGAAATAACGGACCCGAGCTTAGTATTTTCTTTATTAGGATTTAAGGTTGACCTTTTATTTTCTTTTTTTCCTCAGGACAATATGCTGAAAGTTGGGCATGAGAATGTATTTAGCACTTATAGGTGATCTTTTTTTTTTGGTCTTCTAAATTCAGTTTAGTATGATTTTGGTGAATATAATGTCATGGAGGTGATAAGATTTGCACTATCAATCTAGTAATGTGGTGATTGGAATACACTATTGGCGATTCTACTTCTAATTCTTTGATTGCTTGGTCACTCATGTCATATATAACTTGCGCATGGTTCGATCAAAAGTTAAATTGTTCCACTAACTTCCATTGCAACAGTTTAATTTCCTTTCCGTTACTAAAGCAATGTAGGACTTAATTTTAGAGCTATAGAGGTTAAAACCAAACGGCCAACTTGTCCTAAAGGAGCCAGTAAAGTTTTCAATTGCATGAAAAAGAACTCAAGGATATACTCGTGGAGTCCTATATAGCTACTGAGCCTGTTTGGTTTGATACCAGTATGGCAGTATGACTGATTTCTAACTGGTATGTATTTGGGACTTGTACCTGCAGACATCTGCCCCAGGTGGAGCCAATAATGGTACTGGACCTGATTGGTATGCGTGTCTGTGCCAATACGAAATGCAGATGTTTAAATTTATAAACACTCTGGAGAATTTCATTTTAACCATACTGATACTTACTGAGCAGTATTCGAGCTGTATATTACAGATGCTAGCTTTATTTTTACTGCTCTTTAATTTTTTGTTGTCCATTGATATTTTTTTTTTTTTTTTGAAAAAAGTAGAGCTTTTGACGCTCCACCACTTTCATTAATGAAAGCTAAACAAAACATACAAAGTCTTAATGCAAAAACAGTAGAGTTTAATCGAATAACCCTACCCCCAAGTTGCACGGGTACCGGCATATGATACCAATGCTCCCTTTTATTATCCCCTAATGTCCGATCCTTGAACCTAGCAATCTCATAAAATCCCAAGAAACAGACTCAAAACACAAATAATCTAAAACAAACAACATGATAAATAGATCAAATATAAATAAAATAATTTACTCCTCGACACCCCTTTTCCTGCTAGATGGATGTCGCCCCACCTCAGTCATTTCTTCAATCTTGATCCAATTGAAGGGGAAGCTCGCTGGTGTCAGGGATCATCCCAAAAACTTGTTCCTTCAATGCGTTTCCATAAAACTGACCACTGATTAAGCAAAGAGTTGATTAAGGAAGCAGTATATCTATATGTATGGTACTTATCTGACTTAAAACTTATCTTATTTCGATTATTCCATAAAATCCAAAATATTGCCCCACAACATATTTGGAACGCTTCTAAAACCGTTCCATGTAAAGAGTTATTATATCGTAATAAATCTTCAAGAGAATAAGGTTCAACGTTTCAATCGAATTGTTTCAAAAACCATAACCAAATTAATCTATTATTGGGGCATCTGAAAAAAAGATGATCTATTGTCTCTAAATGTGGGCAGTAAACACACGATGTGTCCCCTGTCCACCCTCTATATGCTAAGTTATCTTTTGTTAATAATCTCCTTTTGCTCAATAACCATAAAAAAAATTTAATTTTAGAGGGAACTTTGTTTTCCAAATAATCATCCCCCACTCGTTTATTACCCCGCGGTGATCAAGCCAAAGATATTTGGATCTTGTGGAATAACTTTCTTTATCTTTACCCATCCATCTGATTTTGTCATTGTTATCGGTTAAAGGAAAATACGACCCTATCATATATCTCAAGGATTCGAATTCTAATATGTGTGTATAGCTTAGTTGCCTCCTGAATTGCAAGGATCTCATATGATTGTTCAAGACATAAGCAACTGTGATCAATTTGTTAGTGCAGATATCATAAAGAGATGGGAATAGAATGCTTAAAGAGATATCACCACACCACTTATCTGTCCAAAATTGCACTGAGTTGCCGTTCCCCACTACAAAAGAGCAATTAATCTTAATTATCTGTTCTATTTTTTTTAAAGAACACCAAAAGGGGGACCGCTTACTTCTATCAAGAGTGTTGTCCATTGATATGAAAGAGCACGAAATGTAAATAAGAAAGCAAACAATGTAATCCTTGATACTGAGGGGACCTAATGACATGATCATTGTCCTTTTGTACTGAATTCGAAAAATTTGAGTGATAAAAGCTTTTGAAACTACATTAATCTTACATTCTTACTGTAACTAAAAATTGAGGTACAACTGCACAAGATCGTTCGAGGAGTACTGCTAATTTAAGTCAATTTAGTGCCTTATATTTGAAATGCTAGAACAACAAAGAAAATAGCGTTGCAAATATGTAAATATAGCAGGTCCGTGGCGCTAAGCACTAATAATATTTTCCACCTTACTTAGGATACATTTGTTTAAGAATCATATACACTTTAGGAAATGCTATTTATTTGTGACTATAAATAGAAGCGGCATAAATTTAAACACTATTAGTATTGATACCGCAATGAAAACCTTTAAAGTTTAATGTTTTGGAGAAGAAACTCGGCTAGTGTCCGTATAAAACTACGGGTCTTATATCTTGAGCCCAGTTGGCGTCTAAAATAGTAAAGTTGGGCCTTTGTACTATCTCCTCCCTAACCGACTACACGACAAGCAGTCTAGCGGATAAATCAATGGTACTTATCTCCAAATCAATTGAAATAGAAGTCAGCACCCAGAGTAACTTGTAAAAACCTTCGACAAATACAAGTCAACAGGGCAGTGCCTCGGCCAGGTGCCATCTGAGCCCAATTTACCCCTTTCTTCACAAGAACTTCAAATTATTCTCCCAACTAAGCTTGGCTTTCTTGTAATTAACTCCCATTAAAGGGCAAATTTTAATAGACAGCTCCTGAAGCGTGAAGTTAGGTACTATAGGAAATTAGTCTCTCCATCTCTCTCTCTTCCACCAATGGCAAAGGTGATCCAATCCAAGCTCGCATGGGCCCTGTACCTTCTCCATCTACTTCTTCTTATCTCCATCCATGGATCGACCTCTGATTCAATTTCATCCGAAGGGGTAAGAGCCTCTACTAACAACTGTTTTTTATTTTATCCTCTGTTTGCATGTTGTGTGTGGTGAGATTGCACAGGAAGAAAACGGTTGGATTGATTGGACAGGTCACAGATGTTGTTTAATACCAAAATTACCCTTTTGTATCTTATATATCATCCAAAAAAGTATGTAAATAGTTACTGATATGCTTGAAATCTAAAATTTATCAGAAATATATAATGAGTGAATTTGAATTTAGGATGATAAATTAATCTAATTTGGTTAAAATTATTTCAATTATGTAGTTCTGTGCAGTAAATAATGGTGCTGACTGTGGGCTTCCATCTCCTTATACAAAGATTTTAATTAAAGGAGGAACCGTGGTTAATGCGCATCATAAGCAAGTAGCCGATGTGTATATTGAGGATGGTATCATTCTCTCTGTTGGACCCAATATCAGGGTAAGTAGTTATCTTAAAGGAATGTTGTATTTGAACTTACTGATACAATTATGTATCTACCTGTTCCTGAGGATGATAAAACCAGATACTGGTCTAGTCTGTTACCTATATGTATTGGTGGCGGTATGAGTTGTCTATTTTCCATCTTATTTATCTATTTATGTCTTTAAGTTGTTTTTAATTTATTGTTAGAACGGCTTAAATGTTTTTTGAAGATTTAAATATAAAAGTGTAGGAAAAGAAGAAAACTATGTTGTCTTGTTACGTTAGTTTTGTACTGGATTAGGACATTTAAATTTCATTAGTATTTAAAAAGGTGATTTTGGCCAGCAGGATTGAATCAGAAGGAATTTTTTATTTCAATGGAAATTCGATCTTCTATTAAGTGTATTAACAATGTTTGATTTATTTATTAGGTTCCTGATGAGGATATTAGAATAATTGATGCTACTGGGAAGTACGTAATGCCAGGTACTTTCTCTTAATTTTGCACCTGTTAGCTACTACAAGTAAATCTTATTTTCCTCTTACAACTATTATTGCAATAGGTGGAATTGACCCACATACCCACTTGGACATGGAGTTCATGGGAACTGCGACTATCGATGACTTCTTCACTGGCCAGGCTGCAGCACTAGCAGGTGGGACCACCATGCATATTGACTTTGTCATACCAATTAATGGGAATTTGACTGCTGGGTTTGAAAGATACAAACATAAAGCCAGTAAAGCAGCAATGGATTATGGGTTCCACATGGCTATCACAAAATGGGATGAAGATGTTTCGAAGGATATGGAGGTCATGGTTAGAGACCATGGTGAGTTCATCTTTTTCATGCATTTGAAAAATTCTTTAATATAACAGCCTAAGATTCCATTTTACAATTGTTTTTATCCTTTGATATGCTCATACTGGTCTTGATAATAGAAGATATTTCCAGTTATTTTGTTTCCCAATTCGCTTTTCTTTTTCTGTGATCTGTTTGTTGTCTTATTTCATAGTTGACAGCAAATTGAGGTTAATTATGTTGAATTGTAAACAGATGAAGCTTAAATATGCCTAATTGCAGAACTGAGGCTTATTGAGTTAACCTTTGCTTTTCATAAATGCCCGTGAGCAAATATTTCTTGATTTACGAATCTGAGGCTTTGTGTGAAAGTGGGACTAAGTTGAATCAGCATATGTAATACTGACAAAACAATTATATCTTTTTTGTGTTTTATCTTCAGAATTTAGTAAGCATTATATTTCTTTTACAAAACTCAGGCATCAATTCCTTCAAGTTCTTTATGGCATACAAAGGGGCATTGATGGTTAATGATGACCTTCTTCTAGAAGGCCTGAAAAAGTGCAAATCACTCGGTGCCTTGCCAATGGTTCATGCTGAAAATGGAGATGCTGTTGTTGAAGGGCAAACACGAATGATAAATCTTGGTATAACAGGACCAGAAGGCCATGCTCTCTCGAGGCCACCTGTTGTGAGGCTCATCCCCTATTCCTCATATTCTAATGTTTTAAGAAAGAAATGTGGCAAGTAAGACCTTGCATTTGCCATGATTCAAAGTGCATGCCTGCATTGCTTGCAACATGCAACCTCCACTTATAGCTTGTAGATAAATTCCAATAATTTATGAATAACTTTATTATTATTTTTAATCTTCTCACAGCAACAAATTGTTATATCCGGATTTAACTTAAAAGCAAGTGATGTGTACACTTTTTTGGGTATCAGTTCTTAGGACGTTTAAGTTGGTATGAAGTGATATAGTCGAGTCATACTGTAATTCAAGATTTGATTAATTAATTTAAGTTGGTAAAGCATTAAGTTAAGTTGCTAAAAGAATAAAATTAATCAAATGAATAGGTTTATCACCTTGGATTTGTAGCAATCACAACTTCAAATTTGAGAACCGGTTTATCACCTTGGATTAAATACTTTTATGCTTTTGCAGCTAGAAGCAGAAGCAACAGCAAGAGCTATTCGTCTGGCTGCCTTTGTTAACACTCCATTGTATGTTGTACATGTCATGAGCATTGACGCTATGGAAGAGATTGCTAAGGCAAAGAAAGCAGGTCTATTTTTTTAGTCCTCACAATAATTGCACCTTCAATTAAATTCAATTTACAGCATGCGGTCCAGTACTAAATTGATAAAAGTAACTTCATACTTGAGCAGGTCAGAGAGTTGTAGGTGAACCAGTAGTTTCTGGACTTGTCCTTGATGATAGTTGGCTTTGGCATCCTGATTTCACCACAGCTTCAAAGTAAATATCATAAGCTATCTTTTTCCTTGTCTTTTTATATCCAGAGCATTTACTTGATGGCCATTGGGTTACTCCTCTAGGTATGTGATGAGCCCGCCAATTAGAGAATTGGGCCATGGTGAGGCCCTTCAAGCTGCCCTTTCCACCGGTACCTTACAGGTGATGAAACTGTTTTGTTACTGCATGATGAGCCTTTGATAATTTGGAAGTTTCATTGTAGAGTACAGAATTTGAGCTAGTTAAAAAAATTACATTTTTGTTTTACAGCTTGTGGGAACAGACCATTGCACATTCAATTCCACACAGAAAGCTTTTGGACTGGATGATTTCAGGAAAATACCAAACGGAGTAAATGGTATGCTTTTCTAATACAATATGAGAAGAAAAGTGTTAACTTATTCTTTCAGATGTATTCTCTTGAGAAAAGTACTAACACATTTTTGTGGTGGCCCTGTGGATAGGCCTTGAGGAAAGGATGCATGTACTTTGGGATGCAATGGTGGTAAGTAGCTTAAAAAAAAAAAAATCATTAATTGCAATTACTATTTTGCATTATGTTTTCAAGGGTAAATTCTGATATCTATTTGCTTGGGTTATGCAGGAAACTGGAAAAATAAACGTCATGGATTATGTGAGAATAACTAGCACGGAATGGTACATTTTTGTCCATCTTATGCATTTCACCTTTGCTAAAAGACCCTTGGCCCTTCGCTTTCTTTTTATTTAGTGATTACACGATTGAAATGTTGAAATATATCCGTGTATTTAAATTTTCCTGATAAAATTGATTAAGCATTATTTTACAACTAACTTTTCAGCGCAAGAATTTTCAACATCTACCCAAGGAAAGGCGCTATACTTGAAGGTTCAGATGCTGATATAATTATACTGAATCCAAATGCAAGCTTTGAGGTGTCAGCCACTTCTCACCACTCAAGATCTGACACCAACGTATATGAAGGCAGAACTGGAAGGGTCTCTCTCTCTCTCTCTCTTTCTCCAATTTGCACCGTTATAACTGATCAAATATCCCAATGCTAAAGGTATTAACGATTTGTTGTTGTGTTAACACAAACTGATTCAGGGAAAAGTGGAGGTAACAATTTCAAGAGGCAGAGTTGTATGGGAGAATGACGCACTAAATGTTATGCCTGGCTCCGGGAAATACATAAAAATGCCTCCCTTTAGTTATCTCTTTGATGGGATCGACAAATCAGATGCCGCTTATCTCTCTTCCCTTCGAGCCCCCGTGAAGCGTGCCAGTGCTGCATCGTAGGAATTTCCCCTCTTTGATTAGGATGTAAGTTAGGTGGTTGTATACAGCATGTGGGAATACCTGGATTTGAAAGTCTCTGTAATATTACTATGGTGGAACTTGTGTGCACACCACAAAAACCAATATTTAGGGCTGAGGCGCGAGTCTGGAATTCTGGATGTAGATAAAAGCTGGGTCAATTTGAACTTTGACTAATAAAGTTTCTGCTCTGTAAATCTCCAATCATCAATCAATAATGAAACAGATAGTGGTGCCTATGTATAGTGTAGACTCCCTTTACAAAAAATGATTGAAAGTTGCTGGGTCAACTGTGAAAGCACTTACTTTATGGTAGAGATATTAAAAACAAAAACCACGAAATCCTTTACAACTAAAATACATTTGAAAGATAAATTTGATCTTTTCTATTTAAAAATAATCTTGACTTCGTTTCAGTAAATCAATAAATTGCTCAGCACAGCTAGATGACGTGAGTTTAATTGAAATATGAGGCGCGTTTGAAAGAAAGTGAAACAGGAAGCAACCTAAAGTAATAAATGCCCAAGTCAAATAATACAATTACTAACTTAGTTTGATATTACGTCGTCATGAAATCAATATAATAAAATTCCTAATGCCGTAGATAAATAGGATGTATGCAATGAAGAATAATTCTACAATGTCCTAGTGGTCTCCCGCCTTAACCTAATAATTAATTTAGGGTTTTACAGGTAAAGACCACATGGCCTAAAATAAGTTAATTACAAAAACTTTTCTAGCGTTTACTCCTGTGGGCGGGCAAACCATAGAGAGCTCAAGGCACGAAGCCGTGAGAAATAATCATGCATTGCAAGAAAAGCCCGTGCAGATTGGCGAGTGGTGAGTATCCTATACAATTGTTGCAGCGTTTGTTGCCTTAAATTGTCAGCCTGGTAGCAAAAAAACATGAAGAAACAAGCTGTTTTTATAGTTTATCTTCGATGCACATACCATACGAGAAATACTAATACACCAAATATATTATCTGACAAACTTCACAAAATTTTCTAGGAGTTCAGACTTTCATCCTGTTTGTTCTCAGAATTAATTGTAAACAATTGTCAATTATCCCTGACCCTCCATCTAGTCAATGTAACAAGCAACTAAGACACACCCCTCATTTTACTTTTAGTAAATGAATGATGGTACCCAAATGGCTGGGATAAATTGTCAGTTGTATTGTTCCCCTTCTGAAAAAAGAAAGTGTCCATAGAGTCTCTTGCAAATAAATAATAAAACTAAGCAATTTAAATACCTGGCGGAGGAAACTTTCAATAGTACCAAGTTTTCCCATTGCCATGGCCATCTGGCCCATGTAATTTGCGACATTTCCTGATGAACCTGCAGGACCCGGTGACCCTGTTGCTAGGGTTTCTGCTAGTGACTGTTGGAGAGCTTCCATTCCCTGAGAAAGCGCATCTTCTGCCTGCTGGGATGACTGCTGTAGGTTGCATATCCGTTCCAGCTGTTGATCTGTAAGCGGCTCAAGCTGACTTGCTAGCAACTGCAAATTTGATCAAGTTACCTTCGTGTTTGTTCATAGCAAGCTAGTAGAATTTAGAAATTGTTTGATCTATCTACATGCTTAGAGCTGTCCATTAGTATAAATAACCACCATTTGCAAGTCCAAATTCAAGTACTAAACATTTCACCACAGAAGTCCTCAACTAGTGCCCTATTTCTTCTAATAAATAACTTTTATTGGTCAAGTCCAGTACTAGTATGGATGGCTGGTCAATCCAGCAGTTCCGATGTCTACATACGGCAACACATTAAAGAAATAATCACCTTGAGAAGTTCTGATGAGCGGAACCCTCCAAGCCACAGAAAGCACCGCTCAGCAGGTGTCTTCCACATGCCAGACAGCATGTGAAACACATCGGCCTTAGCTGCAATGCCTTTGAGCTTGAAAATATCATCATAATGTGACATGATACCTTCAACGAGTGTGAGCAGGTCGGTGTCGCTAGCATGTGCATGCAGCGCTGTTCTGAGGTCATTTATCTGTTTGTTCTGTTCTTCCATCCACCGTGCATACTCCATATCAAATGCCAATGCACCTAAAAGCAAATTGCAGTAAAAAAAAGATGAAATAATTGAAATAAAAAACAGAGAGAAGAAATGAGAAGGTTGAAATAGAACAGATTTCAGATGTGCTGGTGCTAACACAGCACTGGTCATTTCAGATTTATTTAATATTCATATTTGTTGGTTAGTCTTCTGTTTGTATTTCTTAATCTGGGCTTTATTCCATCCAGTTTAAATTAAGTACGGCTTATACCAGTGAAGTTTGGTCAAATAGTCAACATACAAACAAATCATCATAAGGCATACCCCTTCACTGTTAATTATCAATTATGTTAACATGGCACAAAAAGTTCTTAGGGGGAATTTTCTGGTGAAATTTGCAAGTTTTCAAAATTTGCAAGTTCTTGGAAACAGAAAGATGGATACAAAGAGATTCTAGAGATACCATTTCCGCCCGCTGGATGAGCTTGATCCCCGGAGCTCGAAATGAATACTCCCTGAAAAAAAAAAAAAGAAACCAATATTAGAACTGAAATACCTCTTCCATAGAACAATATCAAATTTCCAAGAGCTGGGTAAGTTAACACAACGATACACACCTGCTGACGAGCCCGCTGAACCTCCTGTTCCAACTGTGTAAGCTTCAACCTGCTGCTCTCCAATTGTTGAACATATGCCTTTTACGAAAATAAAAGTCAATTGTTACATAACAGCACAGATGTCATGAGAAATGAAAAAGTGAGGTGCTACTGCAATTATTATTAGCCATAAACTAGTCCTAGAAATAGAAGTACCTTCTTCCTCAGTCTACTTTTTCGAGCTGCCTCACGATTTTGAGCAAGTCGTCTTTGTGTCTATAATATCAAGATATAACCTCATTTTTAGAAAAATAAATGTTGGATTAGATTTGTTTACAGTATAGAGCTTACTACAGTCAACAATACCTTCTGATCTGACTTATCCTTTGATCTCTCGCTAGATTCAGACCCACCCACCATGGCACCATGTCCTTGATCAAGCTGTCAGAAATAAACAATTATTGTCAAATAAACAAGATAAACGCAACTAAACCAGTAAATTTCTTTCCTGTAGTAATATCATTTAGATATCAGAAAGTAATGAGAAAATATAAAACAAAAAATCATGAACATGCCTGTATGTTCCTTTCTTCATCAGTTGAGGTGTCAGTTCTAGGGCTAGTGTCAACCATGTTAGGATCAACCCAGTTACTTATATTACCACTACCTGACAAAGATGCCAGATTCTGTGCCCCACTCTGTTGATGCAATTGTTGGGGCTCATCTCTAGTCACTAAACTAGCAGCAGTCTGTATCAAAAACAAAGTTAATGCTATTGAACTTCAAAGACAGTTTCTGTAGCTAAGATGAAATAGCAAGTTTCCTAGTCAGAGTACTAACCGTATTAAAGCTACTAAATTGAAGGGGACCAATTGCACCAGTCCGGGTATTTGATTTTTGATTAATTAATGCATCTGATGAGGCAAAGCAGAGAAAATGTAGAGAAGTATTAGAACCAAATTTCCAAATAAAAAATCATTCTAAAATTTTTCACAAACAATCGTGAGTTCGTGACCCAACAAATTCTTTTCTTTTGTTTACCCTATGATGATATTTTAATTTTCATACCAAAAGGAAACACTATATATACAACAATAAAATTCCATACAGACACGAGGGCCACAACAGTATTACCACCAGGTATGCCTTCTGTACCTTACTGTGTATACCTTATTGGTACACAGTGTCATCAGGTAAGGCCCAATCAACAAACTTGCAAGTTGCAACACTCAGTTGAGTTGACCCACTTTCTTAATTTTCTCAATCAGATGAGAATTATGTCATTCGTTTTTAACTATAAATTTTTTTCAAATCACATAAAAAATAAACAAGTTAAAACAACATACACATATTTAGGTTGGCTAAATCCTCTATGCGTAATCCAGTAGATTGATCAAGTGCCACCAAGTCAGAAAGTCGAGAGGGATGCATGTTATCTTTCTCAATCCTGCCAAAGAATAATCAAATAAATAAATCTAATATTAATTTAAAAGTACAATTACATGGTAGTTAATATATCGTAGCATCAACAGTACTACAGCTGCACTGCCTATCATTATTGACCAACTCCATTACATATTATTTTATTAAACCTCATAATGATAAAAACAAAACCAAATAATACTTCTTTAACCATAACCACCCCAAATGAACACAAAAATAAATTGTGGCACTCATGAAAAGCGCCAACACGAGGAAGTATGCTAAAGGTAAAAATTAATTTATCAAAAAAAATAATTAATTCCATCTCCACCCGCCCCTAAAAATGACCAAAGATCAATCAAACAAAAATTCAACAAAGATCAAATAGCAAAGGAAAGAGATTAAAAAAAAAGAAAAAGAAATAGAAAAAGAAAAACATACATCTGACGAGAAGAAACAAAAGCAAGCATCTAAGCCACCACCTTGCAAGCATCTCTCTCACCTCCGGCGCGTCAAAACCGCCTCTGCCCCATCCGCCACCATCATGGACCCCATCCCGCCACCTATTCAGCCACTAATCTCTCTCTCTCTGTCTCTCTCTGTCTATCTATCTATCTATCTATCTATCTATGGTCGATTGATGGGAAAGAAAAGACAGTCTCACGCTCTGTTCTGTAACTTTGTTTGACTCTTCTTCTCTCTTTCTTTCTGTTTAGCTGAGGTGAGCGTAAAGAAAGAGAGAAATGGAGGCTAAGTTCACTCTCTCTATCTCTCTTTCTCTTTCTCTTTCCACACCGGCCTTGGGAAACGAAGAATATTTTACTCCTTGGAAGAGGAGTGACGTTTGGACCATTCTCATCTCGTTTTAGGATCTTCTACAACCAATGTTACTAGCCGTCTGTAATGCATTCTTTATTGAGTTGATCCTATACAATCATACAAGGCGCCAAAAAAGTTTGCTAAGTCCAGTCTTGCAAAATATTTTGGTTGACAATTTGAAAATTTTGATAACAGATGATGCGTTTTTTTTTTATCTATATTACATATATGAGAACCAATTGAATGCTACATGAAAATTTTCATTTTACTAATTCCTCTTGTATTCTTCTCCCAAAACAGAGATATAGTTTAATTATGTTTTTTGTTAACTGAGAAACTTTATTTGCAGCGAGCAAACAATAATATAAATTTGCTAATTTGAGCTGACATGAAAATCTTGTAACGCATAGTAGCGTATATTCTCTCCTTGCAGCGAGATACAGAAGATCTTTGCATAACCTTTTTTTAAAAGGCTGCTATAGACTTTCAGTGCTATCCAGTATAACCACCCCAAGATTACCACTGGCACTAGGATAAGTTGTTTCTAATGCAAGTATCAATATAATTATGATAATTAAGCACTAAAAATATCACCATATTTTGTGCTTACACAACTTACCTGCCAATTCTACTTCCGACAAAATGTCAATCTAATAAAGTGATAATGCATATTGCAACTAAGAACTAGTATATGTTAACTTGATGCAGTCCAGATTGAACAAAAAAAAGGAGAACAACTTTTCAAAAGAGGGAAAGGAAAACAAAGGACAAGTACGCAATTCTTTCCCAATAAGGATATGAAATTTCCTCAAAAAAAAAAAAAAAAAATCTGGAATAACTACTTTTTTCCATTACATCCAAAATATCCGATTCTCCAATTTTTTGGTCTAATAGTTTTGCAACTAAAAAAGTAAAATTCTCTTAAACTCATAGTTAATCTAAGACAAATATTCAAAAAACTAATATATTTGTGTGCGACTGGAAATTGTAAAACACAAAGACCTTTTGTTGAGTTCAAAGTTTTGAATTTTGGTCAAATACCTTTTTATAAAGAGTAATTATATTTTCTTTATCCAAAACCATCAAGAGCAAGCACCCTACATTTAAAGAAAAAACATGATTACGTATTTCTGGACCGTCCTATCTATAAGTAATGATTACGATTACATAAAAATTGTAATCCTTAAAAATATCGCTTAATCCAATTTTAATCATTCGTTTTAGATTGAATGTGTGAACATAAAAACTAAAATTCAATTTTTCTTTGGTACATAACAGCGTATATTTTTATCTGTAAGGGGAGAAAAATCCATCTTAAAAGATAATTTTTTTTCTTAAGCTAGTCAAGATTCTAGCTGCCGGGATTTATTAATTTCATTCATTTTATGGTGGTCTCAAGAAAAGGTTAATTGTATATATTAAGTAAAATCAAATTAAAAGCACCAGTAGTTTTTCATTTTTTGCAAGTTATCACTGTCGTGATTCAGAAAGGACTGTCAGGGATCCTCTGTCGAGTGTAAGCCGATTCAGGCCGTCGTTTGCGCGGAAAAATCGTCCAGTCGGGTTAAAATAATTTCCCTTTCACTCATCAACCCTACAATTTCGTTTAATTACCTATTATGCTTATAGAATGAAAAAAAAAAAAAATGCAAATGATACAAGCTTGACGCCGTTGTTGGCATTTTTTTTAAGAAAAATTACAACAGACTCTTCTGACCTGACTTCAATCAAAACCCCAAAGGGAAAACAAAGAAAATATTTTTTTTGTTTTCTACGACTTCTGTTAAAATTCAAAAAACATATTGTAAACTGGTGACAAAACCACTAAAATGAGTGTATTTTAATATATATATATATAAGTTATATTTCATAAAATTTTCTACACAATTTATATGTGAAATTTCATTTGCAATAACGAGGTTAACATAGGATCCACTTTTCATGACACGATATAAGAATGAAAATATTATATACAAAACAAATTTATCATTTAAATATTACTAATTACTATATATAAGAAAATTGTGCGTTTGATGAGAGCTTTAAAATACAATCATCATTTTTAAATTTATTACTTTCACATATTAAACGTTTGATGAGAACTTTAAAATACAGTGCCAAATGGTAGGATGTAATTAACAAATTTTAGCGTTCAAATGTGAAAATTCTGGGTCTTCCGGGCACACATCATGCACGTGCACAGGGATCTAAAACTTAATTCCCCGTTCACACTGGGAAACCTGCCCGTCCTTAATTGTTTGTTTTCATTTATCCTCTCCTTTAAAAATTCGCACTACACAAACCAAAAAGTACGCTAGGATTAGATTAGGTGCAGCCACATCGGTAATGGTAACTCCGTAACTTAACAAAAATATTATCCTTCTTCTCTGAATATCATAAACATTTTTCGGCTAATAAGAAAATCTAAATATTCAACTGTGCATTGTATTAAATTTTAGTATGAAACGTCCAAGTGTGCTTTGGGCAACAAATGAATATTCAATTTATTATTAAATTGGACAATGAGTGATGAAATGCAATATATTTTGTGTGCATGAAACAATAGACAAGTATGTATTAGACAATAAACTCGATAGTCAGACATTCACAGATAAAAGCGTAATTTAACAAATGAAATTTATCAAAATTAAATTTTCATATGAAATTCAACATTTTTTTTCTAAAACAAATTAATGTGATTTATACTATATGTATATCAGGATACTATGTTAAAATTAAGACAGGGATTTGGTTTTCTAATTGAGTCTTTTTTATTGATCGTTTCTCTCATATATATCAATCTTCATTGATACGGTACAAGTCCCTTTTATAGGAGAACTAACATCTACCTATACAATTTTACCGTTTGCAATTTAATGGTTAGTAACTAACGGTCACATACTAAAAAAGGTAAAAAGTTCTTTTTCTTTTTCTATTTCTAAAATACAATTATTTCTATTTTATTTTACTAATATTCTCAACACTCCCCCTCAAGCTAGGATTGTATATATCAAATAATCCTAGCTTGTTTGAATTATCCTCGAAGGCTTTAATGCTCAATCCTTTAGTGAAGATATCCGCCAATTGGTTTTTGCTCTTGACATATGGAGTTTCAATTTCCCTTGATTGAATTCTCTCTCTCACGAAGTGGCAATCCACTTCGATATGTTTGGTCCGCTCATGAAAGACGGGATTTGCCGCAATATGTCTCGCCGCTTGATTGTCACAAAACATTTTCATTGGTTCTTCATGTTTGAAATTCAAGTCGGCTAGCAATTGCTTGATCCATATCAATTCGCTTGCGGTGGATGCCATGGCACGATATTCCGCCTCCGCGCTAGACCGTGCAACGACATTTTGTTTCTTGCTTTTCCATGTGACTATGTTACCGCCTACAAACGTGCAAAAACCGGTCGTCGATCTCCTATCGAAGCTTCCGGCCCAGTCTGCATCGGAATAGCCACATATTGCATTAGTGTCATTTTTTCTCATCCAAATTCCCTTTCTGGGAGAACCTTTTAGATACCTTAATATTCTATTAATGGCATCTAAATGAGGTGTTCTTGGTGCATGCATGAATTTACTAATTTGGCTTACGACAAAAAATAGGTCCGGTCTCGTAACGGTTAGGTAAATTAATTTACCTACAAGTCTTTGGAATTGGCTTATATTTGCTAACGGTTCACCTTTTTCACAATCAAGTTTTTCGTTGGTGTCTATTGGTGTTTTGGCCGGTTTGCACCCTAATTTACCGGTTTCCTTAAGCAAGTCAAGAATATATTTTCGTTGAGATATAAATAACCCTTTTGAAGAGTGAGCTATTTCTATTCCAAGAAAATATTTTAACTTGCCTAAATCTTTGATATCAAATTTTTGTTTTAGGTTCTTTTTTATATTGTCAATTTCCATAAGGTTATTTCCGGTTATGATTATGTCATCGACATAAACTAAGACCGCGGTGGTACCGTTGGTATTGTGCGTAACAAATAATGATGGATCGGCTCCACTAATTTTAAAATTACAAGATAATAAAAATTGAGAAAGTTTTCCATATCATGCCCTTGGAGATTGATTTTTTTAATCTACATACAAGGTTAGTAATGCCTTCATTTTTATGACCGGGTGGTAAGGACATATATACCTCTTCTTCAAGTGTTCCTTGAAGAAATGCATTTTTTACATCCATTTGGTGGAGGGTCCAATTGTTATTGACCGCAATGGATAAAAGAATTCTAACGGTATTCATTTTGGCTACGGGTGCAAAAGTTTCATGGTAATCAATACCATATGTTTGAGTATAACCTTTGGCAACTAATCTAGCCTTATACCGTTCTATGGTACCATCACTATGGTATTTAATTTTGTATACCCATTTGCAACCAACCGGTCTTTTATTTTTTGGTAATACACATAATTCCCAAGTTTGATTTTTTTCTAAGGCGTGGAGTTCTTCTTCCATTGCCTTACACCATTTTGGATTATTTTTGGCAACCTCATAATTAGTTGGTTCCTCATTGTTGGACAAGGAATTTAAGAAGGCATAATGTTCACGAGATACTTTATCATAAGAAATGTAATCTTGAATCGGATATTGTACCGAATAAGTGACAAAATCTCTTAATCTCGTGGAAGGTTTAGGTTGTCGACTTGATCTTCTTAATGATATTTCTTGCACTTGAACTTCTTCATTTTCTTCATCTTCGATTTCTTGCTCGATTTCTTGAAATTCTTCATTATGACTTTCTTCGTGTTGTAGGCTTCCTTCACCTTCTTCTTGTGATCCTTCACCTACAATATCCCTTGATTCTCTTCAAAATACACTTGTTTCGATGTTAGTAACACGTGGATATATAAAGTCATTTGGAAGAATTTTTTCAACATTATTTTCATTACAACTTTCATAAAAAGGTTCATTTTCAAAAAAACTAACATCTCTAGAAACGTAAAGCTTTTTATTGTTAGGGTCATAACATTTATACCCCTTTTTTTCGGAAGGGTACCCAACAAAAATAGTTTTGATTGAAGTAAAATCAAGTTTGTCACTTTTTTGGTTGTGCACAAAACATTTACAACCAAAGACTCTTAAATGACTAATATCTAATTTTCTACCATAAAGAATTTCTAAAGGACTCTTAAAATCCAAGATGACACTTGGCAACCTATTTATTAAATAAGTCGCGGTTAAACGACATCCGATCAAAAAATTGTTGGAACATTATTTTGAAATAAAAGAGATCTAGTAACTTCTAAAAGATGACGGTTTTTCCTTTCGGAAACACCATTTTGTTGAGGGTATAAACACAAGTAGTTTGATGTAAAATACCTTTTTGTTTAAGAAAATTAGAAAAAAGCTTGATTAACATATTCGGTAACATTATCCGTTCTCAAAATTTTAATTTTCTTCTTAAAATGGTTTTCCACAAAATTCACAAAAGTTTGAAAATGCGAAAAAACCTCATTTTTATTTTTCATCAAATATAACCAAGTAATTTTTGAAAAATCATCAATAAAAATAACAAAATATCTAAAGTCATTGTAAGAGGTTATAGGGGCCGGACCCCAAACATCGGAATGAATAAGTTCAAAAAAATCGTTACTTTTGGAGCTAGAGATAGGAAAAGGGGGTCTAGTACGCTTCGCAAGCTTGCAAGTTTCACAATTACTACAATCTAAATTAGAGAAATTAAATATTTTCTTTAAAACTCTATAGGAAGGATGCCCAACACGCTTGTGCCAAAGTTTTCTCAAATCTTCATCTTTACTAGTTTTGAAAGCAAATCTATTGCTATTTAAAAAATAAAGACCGTTTTCAAAAAAACCTTCACCTATTTTTTCTTTTGAAAATAAATCTTGAAAAATAACATTTTTTTCTTTAAAAATAATTTCACAATTCAAATCTCTAGAAAGTTTGCTAATAGACAATAAATTAACAGAACAATTTTCAACATAGAACACATCTTGTAAAAAATTTTTTGACAAGATACTAATCATACCCCATCCTTTAATTCTAATTTTTTCATTATTAGCTACGGTAAAATATTGTTCATTACTAATGGTCCGGTAATTTTTTAGTAACTCTAGATTACCCGTCATATGATCGGTTGCTCCGGAATCAGGTATCCATTTGGTACAATTATTTGGAGCATTAACGGTGGTAAAACCAATGGATAGACGTTTGTTCTCAATTTGTTTTTCTAAGCCAGACTTGAATAACTTTGTTGAGTTCAGGCCTTGGTTTAACCGAATTCAAATCATCACTTTTTATAATGGGTTCAACATGGACTCCATTTGCATCTAATTCATTCGTTGAACAAGAAAAATAAGATCTGGGTTCATGGGTTGTACCAAGCCCATTAAAATCTGACCATGTTAGGCTCGCACAGGAGAGGAGATGGGAGATTTCTGCTTCGATCCGATTGATTCGGTTCCGCGTTGAGTCACCCTGCCCGATCGACTGAGTCGAAGTCTGCCCTCCTCTCGACCCATTCGAGTCTGACTCGCTTCCTTCGCTCTTAGTCGAGGCAGGGTCGAGGAACCGGATCCTCAGCAGCCGTTTAAAACGACTGCTGAGCGGTCGTTTTCTTTTTTTTTTTTATTTTAAAATTTAAATGGAGAATCCAAACCGTTCAACTTGTTAAATTTTACCGGCGATGCGTTTTCATATAAGTTTTATAAAATTTGAAGTTGATTTGATACTAGATTAAGCGGTCAACAAATGAACGGACCTGGTTAGATTAATTCTAATACGTTCATTTGTTGACCGCTTAATCTAGTATCAAATCAACTTCAAATTTTATAAAACTTATATGAAAACGCATCGTCGGTAAAATTTAACAAGTTGAAAGGTTTGGATTCTCCATTTAAATTTTAAAATAAAAAAAAAGAAAACGACCGCTCAGCAGTCGTTTTAAACGGCTGCTGAGGATCCGGTCGCGTCGAGGCAGAGCTCCTCCTTTCTCTATAGCTGTCTCCTCTCTGTTCCTTGACAGCACCGCCGCCTTTCAATCCACCCTTCTCCTTAATCAGCCGGAGTTCAGGATGAAGACACCAACAAATATCTCGTGTGTGGCCCACCTCTCTGCAGTGGTCACATTGTCCGAGTCCATCGTTGGAGCTCCCCCTTTCTCCTTTGCGCCGATGTTGACTGAGATTAGGGTTTGGATATGCCGTTTTCTTGGTGACTACGGCCTGATTTTCGTGCGATTGAGAGACTTCATACTTTATGGGAACTGTATTTGAAGGAGTAGATAGTTCAGAGATCTCAGGGTGGAGTAATTGGATCGATTCAATCCCTTTTTTTATGCCGCTACAGTACTGGTAACCTTTGTTTTTCATGGCCTCCAGGTCAGTAGCCTTTGCCACATCTGATTTCTTTGATTTTGGTTGAGTTGTGTTTTTCTTCATGTCCGAAGCCTTTTTGTGATGGTTGCTGCTGGACATGGCCACAACTTGTGTCCAGGAGAGATTGCTCCTCTCTTGATTTTCTGCCATACTCTTAGACAGATTTTATTGTATTTTGGTTGTGGAAGCTTTAATAAATATGCTCTGATACCATGTTTTATTAAGAATGGGATTTGGTTTTCTAATTGAGTCTTTTTTATTGATCGTTTCTCTCATATATATCAATCTTCATTGATATGGTACAAGTCCCTTTTATAGGAGAACTAACATCTACCTATACAATTTTACCGTTTGCAATTTAACTGTTAGTAACTAACGGTCACATACTAAAAAAGGTAAAAAGTTCTTTTTCTTTTTCTATTTCTAAAATACAATTATTTCTATTTTATTTTACTAATATTCTCAACATACTAAGAAAGATGTAATTTGATGCAAATTTCTCCATGCATGAAACAAATTTAAAATTGCAAGGGATAATATATTAACTGTTTCTGCCTTTTTGGTGAAATATCCGAGAATTTATCCTCAAATTGCATGAAGTACAACACTAGGCAAAGTTGTATGGCAAAAACTACGTCCTCATAATAATTTACATTTTCATTATATTTTTAAACTTATAGATCAAAAAAAATGTCAGAATTCTTAACTAATTTAACTGTTAATCCAATTTTGGGCCGCTGTATCGTAATCATGTGACTCAAGTTTAAAGTTAAAATATTAATCCACTTTAATTTGTATTGTGAGTCAACTCTAATTGTTTGAAAAAAGTTAATGAAAAAAACTAATGGAAATTGATGACGTTGTTATTTCCATTTCGATATTGATTAGTGTGTAAACATTAAAGATGTCCCAGTTAATGGAAATGGTAACACATATATTACTGTTTTTCAGGAAGAAAAAGTAAAAAAAGAAAATCGTAGAGAAATAAGAGACTCACTAGAAACAAATTTAAAATTGAAAGACTAAATTATACACAACATGCATGTTGAAAGAGTGAAGATAATTTAGCTTTAATCAATCACAAGACCCAATTGACACACTTTGTGTGATTAATCCATAATTCCAACTTCTCACTTTCAAAAAAAAATTAACCCCTGAACTATAGCACCACATCTCGCCTCTTCTTGGGGGCTGGGTCGGGGTTTCCTTTTCTCATCATGGCAACAAATTCTGAGTAATTAATTCTTCCATCCTGTAGGTATCAACAACACCAGTTAAATTTGGATTCTTGAAGGTTAATTTAAACATCACAAGTACCAAAAAATTCCCGTTTGCATACCTAATCCATACAATTAACTAATATACCAGTACCCGAACCAGTGGTACCACATTGGTACAACCATTATATTATTAGTATCCATGACAATTATTCCAGATTCAACTGCTCAGTAGATTTTGTTTGACTTACATTATCAGCATCGATTTCTGATATAATTTCCTTCATGTCTTGTCCTTCATACAATCCCTTCTCCCTTAGCGCTTGCTCCATCTCTTCTATTGTAATATACCTACCAATTGAAAAAGCATATAAGATATTACGATTGATCAACTTGTATACTTTTGTAGAATTAATCTAGTTAATGCTAGATACCCGCTGTTGTCCTTGTCAAAGTACTGGAAAGCGGTGTAGAGATGTTCTTCCCTGTCCATTCTATTCATGTGCATTGTAGCCGTTATGAACTCGTCGTAGTCAATTGTACCATTACCATCCGCATCAGCCTGTATATTAGATTAATTGTAAAGATTAATTTATATTATTATGGGGTTTAACACAGTTTTCAGAAAACCTTGGGGCCTTACGTGATTTATCAAAGTGTTTTGTAAATTGGTTGGAACTTGGTCACTTTAGATTTCTATTTATTTGTAACATTGATCAGGGAAATTCCTGCTGGTACACACATATTTTCATACCTGGCTAAGTGATATTCACACTGCTAACTACCCAAGCTCATTTAAAATATAAATCCAATGAAGTATCAAATAAAATTTGAAAACAAAGAATCAACAGAGATAACAACTATTTGGTTTCATTAGTAACATCGGTTCCCAGAGAAGTGGCCAGCATTATATTAAAAATCTTAACTTCAAGATTTGTAACTCACTGCTTCCATTAGTTGCAAGAGCTCATTCTCAGACAGTTTTGTGCCTTGTTTCGTTAACCCTTGCCTCAATTCATCGAGTGTTATAGTCCCGCTATTATCTGTATCCATGTTCTTGAACATCTGCTTTAAACCTTGAATCTCTTCCTCTGACAAGCATCCTGCGATAACCTTTAAAATTGAAGCAGATTAATATTTTACCTTGCAACAAAAGTGGGATTAACCAAACATCACAAGTTTTTAGTCTGTTGACCTTTTCAATTCATAACCTCTGTATCGACTTATTTATTGTGGAAATAATTTGATATGTATCTTTATTTGTTTTCATGTTATTATTGGCATCTTGGAAAGTAGCAACATACCCTTAGCGCAGCTTTTTTGAATTGGTTCATTGCTCTGAATTGCTTCAATCGGCTGAGTACAGCATTATCAAGAGGTGTATCTGGTGCCTCTCCATCTTCTTTAATCCAGGGATGATCTATAAGAACACAGAAATAAACTTATTTTTAGTATAATTTGATAGAAAAACACATTTTTACCTTGATATCTTAATGATATTAAAAGTACACACCAAGTACTTGGAGTGCATTGAGCCTTTGCTTAGGATCAGAATTGAGCATCTTTCTCACAAGGTCCTTCGCGCCAGAGGAAATACTAGGCCAGGGCTCGCTGGTAAAATCTACGTGACCTCGAAGGATTGCATTGAAAATACCATGCTCTGATTCTGTTAACCATCAAATTGACTCAGATATTTCATTCAATCTTTTTAATTATAATTTTGTGACATGTTAGGTGCAAGTGTAAGAATAATACAAGAAAGTGGTAGAGAAAAAGTGAAAAAGAGAACTTGCCAGCCCAGAATGGGGGAACACCACAAAGAAGGATGTAGAGCATCACGCCGATACTCCATATGTCGGCCTCAGGGCCATATTTTCGTTTTAGTACCTCCGGTGCAATGTAGTATGCGCTTCCAACTATATCTTTGAACACTTCCCCTGTTTAAAAGGAAAAAATCAAAATAACTTAGTAGTCCGTTTAATACAAACTTTGTTTAACCTACTAGGTCCATGGAACTAGAATTAAAGAAGTGTGATAAATATTGAATAGGAGACACTAGTAGTAGGTAAACTGAACCTAAAGTGGTTCAATGTCATCATGCTACTGCCAGTATTCAAATTTGTTGCTCAAATGCAACTATATATGATGCAAATGAAGTTTGTAAATTGAAGTACTGTCACTGACCTTCCTTGAAAAAAACTGAAAGCCCGAAATCTGTGGCTTTTAGGGGAGCATCCTCATCCTTACTTAACAAGAGAAAATTCTCGGGCTTCAGGTCCCGATGCATAACTCCCATTGAATGACACGTGTGTATAATTTGAACAATAGTTCTTAACAAAGATGCGGCTGCTCTCTCTGTGTAATGTCCTTTCGCAATAATCCTATCAAAAAGCTCTCCACCTGCACACAACTCCATCACCAAATGCACTGATTGCTTGTCTTCATAGGCCCCCTTCAACTCTACTATATTGGGTTGTCCAGCGAGGTGGTACATGATTTGGACCTCCCGTCGTACATCCTCTATATCTTCTTTATTGACAAGCTTACGTTTGGCAATGATTTTACATGCATACTTTTCCCCTGTGACCTTGTGGGTGCACAAATGTGTGATACCAAACTGGCCACGGCCAAGTTCTTTCCCGATTGTGTACGTATTTTTCACATCCTCCATTGTTCGACCAAGCACATTTCCAATTGGACCAGGTTTGGCTTGTGGAGGGGCCACCTTCTGCGGGGATGGGGCAGTTGCCGGCGCACCTGAATCCGGGGGTGTGCCATTACTGGGGACCGGATCCTCTGTCGGGGATGAAGGGCAACAATTGCCCATTTTGAATAGTCTGTTTGGAGGCAAACCAGAGAGAAGAAAAATTTTGTGATTTAATGGGGGTTATTTGGAAGGTTTTGAGAGGGTGAATAATTGAAGGAAAGAGACAGGTTGGATCGGCATTTGATGGGTAGATTTGGATGGTGATTGAGACAGTATGTGAGTTGGATTTTTTGGGTAACATAATCAGGAGAAGTTTAAATGATTGGCTAGGAGAAAACGGCGGGAACTAACAGTTTAGTTGGTTGGGAAGATTACACAGTTATGTCCAATATGTATTTATAAATAGAAAAATTAAGAGATAAATTCTTTGCATTGATGAGTTACTATGAAGGCTTAAAAGTGTGTAATAAGCAAACTCTTTTTTTTTATGGGATCAATTTAGGGGGTCACGTACATTATTATCATTATAATAGTAATAGTAATGCCTTAATTTGGTGAAACAACTCTTTTTTTTTTTTTTTTTTTGCTTGACAATCGTTCTGTTATTTACTTTTGTACAAATTAGGCCATTCTAATTGCTCTAACTCGATATACATAACAATATTTGGAATTGATTTGTTGAATTTCAATTAGGTAATAAATGAATCCACTAATGAAACATGCCAAATCCATAAGGTTCCTGGTTCAATATATTTCCTATAAAAAAGGATGAACAGATCATAGAAAAGTATGAAATCACGACCTTTTCGGCTTATTCTCGCTTCAGTCGTCTTACTTCCTTTTCTTTACGTACAGTCGTCTGCTAATTATGTTCTTTACAGTCCAGGTTTTGTAAGGCCTAGTTTGGGCTAACAAGGCCTTTGACACCGAGATTTTCTCATTTCTTGTTTAGCTTAGACACTGGGCTTCTAATAGAATCAGTGCAAATATGCAATCATGTGTTGTATACAAAAAATGTGTGGTATAAACTTTCAAAAAAAAAAAAAAAAAATGTGTGGTATACACCATCTTCTATTGTTCTGTAATTTTCTTGATCCTCTGGAATTGAGTGGCTGCCTAGTGTATACGTACGGTAACATTCATCAAATGATGAAACATAGGGTCGATATGTATTACTATCTACACAAAAACTCCGTACAACTTCATTAATTTTTGAATATTGTAACAGGTTTGTGATTTGAAAACTAATTCAGCGAGATTTAAAGGTGACATATATAGCCCGGCCATAGGTAAGTGATTCAAAATCATCAAGAAAAATCTGTCCACGAGTTGACTAAGTTTTTTACCGAGTATCTTTTTTTTTTCTTGGTGACCACTTGGCAGTAGCTGCCAAGTGTTTAAAAAAAAAAAAAATTTATTCCTTGGAGCCACCAAGTTATTAATAATATGCACAATTCATCCTCATTAAAACAGTTCCTTTTTTTTTTCTACTAAATCAAAACATTGATTTCATATGGCCTAGAATATTTCCAGAGTGTTAGAGTATAATTAGATTAAGGATTGATTAGGTAGGAGATATTGAGGTTGTAATATGATTGGAGATTGATATCAATAGAGACTATAGAGGGTTGGTAGGAGATGTATAGTTGGAGATGATTATCATTAGTTTTAGGATTGGTCTATATAAAGACTCTTATGTTTGTAATCATTTGAACACAATTCAATACAAAATCCATTTTCTTTCATGGTATCAGAGCCAGTACTATACTGGAATTAGGCTCACGTCTATTCCAGGAATAATGACTTTCTAGCCCACCTATTCCACCTAATAAATAGAATAAGTAGTTATTTCCCTTTTTATCCAAGAATAAGCTACTCTTACTCCCTATTCCTTCTTACCAAACCAGCTCTCTCAATCTCAAACTATTCCTGACCTATTCCACATCTCTCACGATCTCTCTGATTGCGCCACTAGCGTCACCTCCGACAGCCGCCGCGCTGCTCCACCGTCCCCTCAGTTGTGCGTCACTACCTCTCCTCTACCACGTCGCCGTCACCAGCAAACTCCGTCGAGGCTTTGGAGTCGCTCTGATCTGAGATCCGACCCCAACTACAAGGTCAGACCCGATCCAACACCGATCTGAGCTCTGATCCGCCTCTCTCGGCTTCGACACGGAAGATCTCACTACGGCATGCTCGGCCTTGTACCTCCTCAAATCAGACAACGGCGACAATACCTCAGATCCGATCCGTTTCAACAAGTCCGACCCATCCCGCCTCTTCTCGTTACTGATTGTCACCACCGCCTCGCCACTTAACTGTCGTGGCACACCTCTGTCGAGTTAATTTGAAGCAGTGGCATCTTGGTGTTGAGGTGAATGGAGTTGATAGCTGCGATTGTAAATTGCGTGCAAAGAGGAACAGAGAAGATTCTGACATGTGGGGATACAGTGCAGTTCACTCAAGTATTGCTCTAATTCTTAAAACTTGCATCACTGGGCCTTCACGTTTTATTGCTTAGCCCATGTCTTGTTATACAATGATGGAATGGGCAATTAAAGCCCATGTAATCTACATGCAAATCTCCTGTCTCAAGTGCCTACAAACTTCTGATTTATCTCATAACCCAAACCTTTTCAAACCGAAAAATTACAAACTCCCTCATTTAAAAAAAAAAAGACAAGTATGCCGAAAAATGCATTTGGCTCATTTTTCTCTTCTCTTGCTCAATTACTTCAAATGCTCAAAAGAGCCATGAACATGCTAGGCAAAAAAGCCATTGTGAAAGCATGCATGAGCCAAAAGAGCTCATTCTCTACTTCTTGAGCCAAAAGAGCTCGATCTTTTTCTTTCTTTCTTTTCAAGGAGTACAATGCAAGTTGACAATTCAATTTCGACAAGGATCGAATCATTTCAAAGATGGCAAGCTCAATCGTGTGCGCCACTACGATGAGCTTGAGGGGGGATGTTAGAGTATAATTAGATTAAGGATTGATTAGGTAGGAGATATTGAGGTTGTAATATGATTGGAGATTGATATCAATAGAGACTATAGAGGGTTGGTAGGAGATGTATAGTTGGAGATGATTATCATTAGTTTTAGGATTGGTCTATATAAAGACTCTTATGTTTGTAATCATTTGAACACAATTCAATACAAAATCCATTTTCTTTCGGAGGACAAAATTAAAGCAGTATGGTTGGCACTTGGCAAGGTCGGCGTTTGCCATTTCATACCTTGGTGTATTAAAGTGATTGGCAAAACAATATTATTGTTTAAAATTGCAACAAAGCACTCAATGTGTAAGTATTGATCGAATTGCAAAAGGCAAAATGCCATCATTGGGTGGCAGAGCGATTTTGTTAAACAGTTAATTAAACAGTGTGCTACTGTCTTTCAGCTATATATGCCTCTGACCCCCTGTACACGTTTAATTTCTTTATTCGAATCTCCCAATTGTGGGTAATTAGAAAATTAGATAGAATAAGGAAAACTTCTTTCATGGCAAAGTTATACAGATAAGACCACAAGGTCCACAATACATGGTAAACACTTGTTGGATTATATACTATAATCTAGAAAATATATAAATTCTGCCTCATTTTGTAAATTGTTGTACAAGTTTAGAGACCCACATTTTTTTTTAGTATTTGACAAAATATTATTTCTAAAATATAGCACTAACAGACCAAAATTTCACTTTTTCTGGTCAATTTAAAAACCAAAGACTTGATAATTAAAGATCGATATTATGTTTCAAGCGGGAAATGGTTAACGCAATGATTGTGAAAGAAAATTAAAGTTCGTAAATAGGAGGCTCACCGCTCACGCAGAAAAGTAAATCACCACAAGGTTCCTTTGAGGTGTCATTTTCTCAATTTAAACGTGGATGGTGGTAATTTTTCACAATTTATCAAATTTGTTCTCTTCTCTTTTTGGATCTTAGCACTTATCATATAAGATATTTTTCTGGGAACCAACTGCAGATGCTATAAAAGTGAAAAGTACGAGTGTACGACCTCCTTTCTCATGCCACCAAACCATGAGTGGGAACTGGGAAGTCATATGTACTACTTGTTTGTGTATACAAAGAGCGCAAAATGTATATATTGCCAACTATAATTATTTGATAATATGTCTACTGATAAAAATTTATAAAAAATTAAAATGTTTATTATAATTTAGATAACTTGTGTAGTTTGAAAATCATTTAGTATAAAGGGGAGTGATCTGCCAGCTAAGGCGTGTTTGCCGATCTAATCGTTTGTAGAACAACTTGAGGGTCGATCCACAGGGACAGACTATTCTATTATTCAAACTCTTACCCTAATTAATCAATCTAGTTTGGATTCCAAGTCGCAAAGAAGGTTTAAATGGTTCAATCAAATGGAGAACAATTTAAGATCCTAAATTAGCAGTTCAGAAATTGAGGTTTTGACTTCAAACAGATTAGGTTTTAGGGGATCAAGTTGCTACTTCTATCTACTCAGTCCTGTCTCAAGCGACCCGCTTACTTTCGTGAGTGGTCCGCTTGGAAACCTGGGTCGGCAGAATTTCGGACGGCCGGCTTGTTTCTAGGCGAGCACAGACAACCGGCCTATAGTTTAAGCGGCTCGCCTGGTCTGACGATGAAGATCCATATTACCTTATCTTTACTCGATAATTGTGTAGACTAATGTCTTAATTAATCGTACTTAATCCTAACTTTTGTTATAGGTCAAGTCTAATCAATTAATTCACTTTGTCTCCTATACAACCTAAGTTTCAACTTGCGTTTTTTGGCTTAAGCGTTGTAGATTTATTTTTTGGATCTAAGACATCTCTCAACTCTCGTTTCTTGGGATTAGACTTCACCGTTTCCGGTTTTTAGTCTAGGTTTCACCTTTCGTCTATTAACCGTCTAATTGGTTTGATACAATTAAAGTGGCCTAGGTTTGGTTGGACTTAATTCCTATCATTCAAGTGTAGCTACTACTTGACGAGACAATACCAAATCTACCTAGCGCAGTTCAAGGATATCAAGTAATGAATTCAAGCACAAGAGATAAAATACAAAAGATCAAATAAAAACTAATTAAACATGCATATTCAACTAAGTAAACAAGTTGACAACTATAGCCCCTAATTAACTACTCTACTCTAACGAATAAACAAGCACAGGTATCAATCAACAACAATACAAAACCAAAAGAATAGAAAGGTTACAACCAATTCAGATTAAATCTTTCAACTTTCGACTCTTTCTGCTCATCGGGCGGGTAGCTTGGATTCCAAGCGGGTCGCTTGGATCCCTAGACGGACCACCTGGACTTCTAGGTCTGAAACCCTAACTGTTTCTGTCTAAAACTCCCCTAACTTCTTCATCCTACTTCGGAATGCCGAGTTCTCTGTCTCTAGTCTTATATAGGAGTGGAAATAACCTCCGGTAGTAGAGAAACTACTCCTAAGTCGGTCAGAAAGTGCAAAAAATGGGGTGGAGTCGGTTGCCAAGAATAACTGCTTAATTCTGGAAATTGTCGAAACCGATCCAAGCGGGTTGCTCAAAATGTCAAGCGAGTCGCTTGACCTAACTGTTGCAGTTTTCTGGCTATCTTCAGTCTGGTCGCCTGCTCTACCAGTCTGCCAGTCTGATCTCCCTGTCTGCCAATCTGAACACTCAGTTGGGCCGACTTTGAGTGATTTTTGTGCAGAATTCAGTCCATTTCGATGATTGCCATATAGAATCAAATAAAACTATAGCAGTACCTAATTTCTAACCTATATTAATGAAAGTAAGCTAAAAACACATATATTCAATCATAATTTCAGTCCAAAGCTGGTCAAAACCTAGGTATGAAATCAGTCTAACAGGGAAGGATTAGACAAAAGTTATATTGTTATTTTTGCAAATGACTTTATTAATCAACTCAAATAAAGCTGAAAATCAAAAAGTAAATATATATGCATATTATTGAGCATATAGATAAACTTGCAATCAAATTTTATGCACTTTCGAGTCTCATTTGAATTGAAATAATTTATTTTTTTATAAATGAAAAAATAATACAATTATTTTATGTTAATTAACCGATAACAAAAAAAATATCAAGAAAATTTTTAAGGGTCTATTTTGTTACAGGTTGAGCTACATATTTATAAAAAATAAATTTGCTTTTATTTTTAAAGATATTTAAATTTTAAGCTTAAAATATAATTTGTTGTTCAACTTTAATTGAATGATAAAAAAAATTAGTTCCCTAAAACCGTCAGGTTTATGTTTTATATATGATCATAAAATTAGTTGCTACATCTTGATAACAAGTTCTTTTTTTTTCTAGAGTCAGGTGGCCATCACCACACCGACAAATTTTATTAATAAAAAATATAATTACATGGAAAAAGAAATTTTGACTGTGTGAGGAGGTGGAGGAAGATCATCCCCTTATGATTAGGTTATGTTGGGTCAATAAACGATCCTGAAGCAGCAGCCAAAGAAAATTTTTGACCCTTGGTGGAGATTTAATTTTCCATAATAGTGGGTGAAATTTAGAAAGGACTCAAGTGTTTGAGAGAATATGATAGGTGCTAGAAGAAGAGTACAAACCTGAGTAGTAAAGACTGATTTTGACGTTCAAGATCAAGTACTTCCAATCCACCATTTTCTTTTGGGGACAACATTTTTTCCAATTAACTAGACAATGATCTCTTAGACATTTATTCTTTCTTTTCCAAAATGTTGATGACTAGCTTATAAAAGCTATTCTATTTTAAACTTCCGATCTCCAAAATAAAAATTGTGTAGATTTAGCGTTTTGGTTGTTGAATTCTAAATGAGCAATATAAGAATATCATCTGTTTATATTTTGTTTTTCTAGTTTGTAAATTGTAAATGACAAGGTCCAGAATGCTATGTTTGTTGTTTGATATTGACTTGATGACATGAAAACACTTAGGTTTCTAACCATTCTGTTGTTGGATTTACTGATTCAAAAATTTGTTTCCTGATGTTGTTGGAGTGGTCCAGAAAAATATGATAGCGAATTTTTTTTTTCGTATTTTACTGAAACCGTCCAAATATATAAATCGTTGCAATCAAGACAAAATCAACATTATTCATTAACTACTTATATAATTAAACTCCGATTAAAACATAGTTTAGTTCCTCAACTATAAAATATAAAATAAAGAGCAAAGTTTCAATGCTACCATTTTTTGTTGCCACAACTTCATATTTTGTCAATATTTAAAATTTTTAAAATTCAAATTAACATCTTATATGCTTGTGGCACCAAAAAATTTGATTCATCGTTTGAATTTTTAAAATTTTAATATTGATAAAATATGAAGTTGTGACAACTTGTGACATCAAAAAGTGATGTCCAAATATAAAATTGTGGCAACTCGTGGCAAAAAAAATGTGGTATAAATGATATTAAAAAAAATAAATAAAACCGTGCCGACAGGCGACAGGACGCCCCAAATATTCTCAAAAACCCCTTTCAAACTTAAAAATCCTATGTTTGTTCCTCTAAAATTTTAAAAAGTTTATTATATAAACCCCACTGAAACTTCGAAGAAAATTCATACTACAATTCTTAGCTCCTTTATTAAAAAAAAACAAAAAATCCTTGCTCTGCGCGGCTGCGCCTCTGCCCTGCAGGCGGATCCGCATCCTCGACAGTCGTTTAAAACGACTGCGCTGAGCAGTCGTTTTATTCTGTCTGTCCGATCTGGATCCAAGGGCGCGCAGAAAAAAAACTACAAATTTCTCCTCTCTCTCCACTACCCTCCCTGCCCGTCTCTTCAGTCCTCCGTCCTTATCCCTCCTCCTTCCATCGCCCCAATCCAACCTCCGCCTCCTCTCTCCAATTCCAACTCCAACTCCACCTCCACCCCCACCTCCACCGGTGAACCCAAGTACATCGTCTTTGAGGCCAGCCGTCAGGCCAAGGAGCGCCACCACAAGGCTGTCCACAAACTCTTTCTCAAGCGAAGCGCCTTCGCTATGGCAATTCCCACCAACGACTCTGCTGTCCGCACCAGCTGCGTCGCCTCGACGAGCCAATCACCCTAATATACTCTCTATTACAGTGGAAAAATTGTGTATTGTGCTACACAAAAAAAAAAGTAAATTGGTACCGGTACATTGCTTAGTTCAGTCTATATAAAAAATAAGTTTACTTGGAGTACTGTGCTATTATGGTAAAAAACACAAATTGATTTGCTTCAATGATTGACTTACGAAGTTAAATTATGGCCAAATTGTGTTAATTTTGAGGTTATTTGCATAACTGATAATTGATGGTGTTGCATTTGAACTCTTTAACCCACAAAATTAAGGTCAATTTGAACAACTTATCTGCCAAAGTTTCCAAACATGTAAGCCTTCACTAAAACAAGTACTTAAGAGTAACATAAGTAATTTGGACAGGTACCACTAGGGGATTGGAACAACAGTTTAGAAGGGGCAATAACGGAAACACAGGCCCAAGCAACCAAGGTGGCGGGTCTAGCAATGATGGGGCCCAGCAGACATGTGGTACAGTTGGTACCGGTATGGCTCAGGGTGCATATGGTTCTGGTATCGCAGACAGGTGGTACAGTTGGTACTGGTATGGCTGAGCGTTTTTAGTTGATTTGTAGTAGGGTTGTGTTGTTTTAATTGTATTCGTGGGAATTATTTTTCTTTTGAATTTTAACTTTGATCACACCTAGTGATCTTTTGTGTTGTTGTTACTTTCACCTGCATCAGTAAAGCATGTTGGTCCCCTTTTTAGTTGATCCCTTTTGTCATTTAATCATTTTAACCTACTTTAGCTTTAACATGTCTTAACATGTCTAATTGCTTTTGGAATGACGCCTGACGCATAATGAATCTTACTTATTAAAGGATGCATGCAAATTAATATCCATGCAAATTAATATAGCTACTGTAATAGACTAAATCATACTCTGTCCTCATGCATAATTAATATCCACTACCATAATACAAATTCTTTCTTATTGTACTATTCAATATCCAAAGCATTAATTTATATTTGTGTCCCTAATTTAAGGACCATTTTTTTTATGGGGAAGTTCATAAAAAAAAAAAACTTCAGAGAAACAGTGTACTTGCTTTTCTATAAAGTCACTGTGCTTGCTTGTTTAATTCGATATATAAAGGCGCTGTCGTCCATGTTAGTTTAGATTTGACTGTAGTTGCACAAAGTCTCATTGCTTTTACCATATGCCGTAATATATAAAAGTCATTGCCTATTATATAGGTCTAATTTCATATATAAACGCCACTGTGCTCGCTTCTTTAATTTGATATCTATATAAAAGCCACTATAACCAAACCACTATAAAAGCCACTGTACCAATCGGTACATAACAAGAAAGGAGTTTCATAACAATTTTCAACTACCAAGGAGTTCCATAATTTGGTTTGTGTTTCCTTTATAAACGCAACTTATTCCAGTACCAATCGGTACCTATTCCTGGACAAACCATGCAGTACATACATCCATAATAAATAGATCAAAATGCAGTCTCTCTGGACAAACCATATCAGTACATCCATAAAACAACATCCAATAATTAATAGAGTATCCATAACAGCATCATCATATCAGTACATCAATAAGCACATCAAAATATACATAACATCCAATAATAAACCATGTTGTCTCTCTGTCTACTGTCTTCTCTTCAATCATCCCTCACTGCAATAAAATCCATGAACAAAAATGCAAAAGAAAAAAAATTACAAATACAGTGAGCTTTTAGCAGTAATGAACAGTGAGCTTTTACTTAATTTTCACAAAATGCAAAGGAAATAAAGAGTTGCAGTAATGAAAAAAGATTAGAAAATTATGCAGTAATGAACAAATATTACTCAATGTAGTGCTTTACCGGTACCTATCAATGCATCAAATAAAGCATCAAGTAGCTCAATTTAATTTTACCTTCAATGCAGTGCCTTATCAGTTATCACAAATTATATCAAGCTAATCTTACACAGTGCTTGATAAGAAATGAAATTATTGCAAAGACCAAAACTAGGAAAATAAATTATTCAGAAGAAATTAAATTATTGAAAAATTAGAAGTTCAGATGGTATTGGAGATGAAAAAATCGGAAGTTCAGATGAGATGAGAAATTTGAATTACAAAGACCAAATCTAAAAAGGAACAGAGAACCGGTATGAGGCGACAGCAGGGGTGCTTCTTGATCGATCCAGATTCCAGAGGAGATAAGGTGGAGGTGCAGCTAGGGTATCGAGAGTATTTCGAGAGAGATGAAAGTATTTGGTTCGAGTGCGAGAGAGGTGCAGCTAGGTTCGTGCGGGTTCATGCGAGTGAGAAGATCAGAAGAAGAACCAAGGGACTCGTTGGTGGGGACGGCCATGGCGAAGGCACATCGCTTGAGAAGCAGTTCATGGTCGGCCTTGTGGTGGCGCTCCTTGGCCTGGCGGCTGGCCTCAAAGACGACGTACTTGGGTTCATCGGTGGAGGTGGGTGGAGTTGGAGCTAGAGGGAGGAGGCGGAGGTCAAATTGGGGGCGATGGAAGGAGGGATAGGAGACGGGCAGGGAGGGTAGTGGAGAGAGGCGAAATTTGTAGATTTTCCTGCGCGCCCTTGGATCCAGATCGGACGGACAGTTTAGAACGACTGCTCGACGCAGTCGTTTTAAACGACTGTCGAGGATGCGGATCCCCCTGCAGGCTGCAGGCCAGAATCCGGGGCCATCTCAATTAAGATCGAACCAAATGGGTACCGTACAATTACTAGTGGTGTCTATGAATTAAAGGGCACGCCAATACCATCATTCATTTTATTTTATTTTATTTTTTTTTTTTGAAACTTCATTCATTGTTAGTTTAATTGTTAGTTTGTATTTGTCGTCTCTCGCTCGCTTAGCCGCCGCCAGGTCCCACAACGTTTAATCACCGCCAGTCCAACACAAGTGGTAGGCGTCCACTGCCCCATAATTACCCGTCCGTAAATACGGATTACACGGAGCTTGCACGGAAAATCACCTGGTGGAATAAATCAGGAAAGAAATGAAAATCATGTGAAGGCATGCACAGTTTAATCACAGGTGACTAGTGATTAGTAAGTGCTGAATTAGTTCCTACCAATAACGAAAAACTAAAATCATCATGTAAAAAGCATCTTGATTAACAATTTGCTTTGCTCATTTTTTTCATGTCTTAATTCGATAAATAATTTAGCCTAAGATAATTCAAACCATCAAATATATCACAAATATTATCAGAACATACGGGCCGGGGAGGATGTATTTCATAATTTCTTTTTTTTTTTTTTTGGAAAAAAAGGTTATAATTAAACTGCCAGCTTCTATTTCACAATATCTATATATTAGCTGATATCGGAAAGGATATATTTCATAATGTAAAAATGAGCGGTTGTAAACCACCAGTTCAATCTCATCAATTAATTAGTTTGAAAATCTTAACACTTGCTAAAGTAAATATTTACAATCTATAAGAGTCCACCTCTGAGGTATCAATGTACTTTGCTATGCGCAGAATTAAGTTGTCGATACTAGATCATCCATATTTAAACATAAATTATATGCTGTGTGGACATTACATTGTTAGGTAAAAACATTTTTTTTTAATATGCAAATAAACGACCACGCCTTTGATAAATATTTGAAATGACTCATGATTTCTATAAATGTATATGCATTATATAGTTTATTATTGAAGCTTTCATATATATATAAATATATATAGTTTTGCTATGGTGAGTCACGACTCACGGAGCTTTCCGTGAGTCATGATCAAACTTTTGGATCTAATTCAAAATGACCGATCAAAACCGTCAAATATGATCTCCATATTGAAGTCTCCTTGCAGACCAAATTTTTTGAAATTTTTAAGTTTTTTTTTTTTTTGAAACTGTGAGTGGCGACTCACCATAGCAAAAATCTCTATATATATAGCTCTCATAGTTGTTTTGTTTAGTATTAAAAACTTCTATCATATTGACGAAAGCAATATATAAAAAAAATAATAAAACATAGGCAAAATACAAAAGCTTTCGTCTTTTAGTTCCAGAGGTATTAAGGCTAATGTAAAGAATGTATGGAGACAAGCGTAATGAAAGTATTACTACATTTTTCACAAAGTATTAATACTTGTAGTTTGAGGCCCCTTTATTATTGCTTGCGAAATGATTTATTTTTATAACTATTAAGACTTATCTTGCAAGTTGTCAAAAAGGCTGCTTAATTTAAAAAAACATTAATATTTTTTGCTAGCATCACTCAAAAATGCTTTAAAAAAACTGCTCACAACACTAAGAAAAAAAACTGAAAAGAGGTAGAACTTTTTAAAAATATTAAAAAAAATACTCCAAAATAATTACATAAGTATGAGCTAAATTGCACTATAAAAGCTTTAAAAAACGGAAAAATAATGCTTAAATATGTTCAGAAAATACAAAAAAATGATTATAAAAAACTCTCAAATGATGCTTAAATTTATCGAGTATAACATGAATAATTATTACTGCTATTTTTATTTTTTTTTGGCAACCTTCATCTTGCTGCTTTCATTTCTAGTCTATCCAACTTGTTTGGAACAAAATTAAGGCTATGCTATTTATAATATTAATAGTTGATACTATAGTAATATTTTATTATTTAGTATTTTTAATGGTTTTTCTTGTGTCTGTTTCTTATTTTCTAAAATAAACTTGTGTGCTTGTCATGCAAATATATTAAGAATTTTAGTATATTAAAATATTGCGAAAAGTATTAATAATTCAGTTAGAATCATTGATTCCAGTTTGTTAAATTCTAGAGGTTTCTAAAGAACGTGATAAACTCCGAATTTTTTTATTTTGATATATCCGGTCATGGCAATGTACACTGATCAAGAAGCTGAAAAAATCCTATTACAATTATTTTTTCAATTACTTTTTCCTCCATTACTTGGATCCATTTTGTTTAAATTTATAGGTACGATGTAATATACAAAATTTATCATACTTATGTGATCTCCTAATTAATCAATTAATTCTCGATATCTTCGTCAATTCTAACCAAAGCGATGTTTTTTTTTTTTTTTTTTTTTTTTTTAAACTTACAAATCGATGGTTTTTATTTGGGATCACACAGATAAAGCTGGACATCTCCAGTTTTTATCGCAAAAAAAGAGTGAAACCCAGCTTCCAACGTCATCCGTAAAAGTACTGATGACGTCATCTGTAAAAGCTTGTCTTTCTTGCAGCGTGACCACAATAAATTGTTCACTGATACGGGTCCACACTTTTTCCCTCCCAAATGTTCTTTTTATCAGTTTTTTCCTCCATCAAGACGGCGAAGCTTAATAAATTTTCCATCAGATCGTCTGTATTAAACTTTAACGTTTCTAAGGTTATCTGACAACTTATCTATTTCGCCCCTAATTAGATTATTTAATCATTTTATTTTGTTAAGTAAATAAGACATAATCGTTATCAACTTAATTACTATTAAAAAAAATATCATGCACTGCCATATGTGAACTTTAAACCATGAGTTTACATAAAATTGGACCCATAGAATAGTACATAATTAACTGAACAATGAGGTGAGTTTTTTCTTTTCAGACGAGCTTCCTAATACACCAAAAATTGTGATTAGTCCGTCTCATGCATTTTAATCTACTAGCAGCAGTGCCCGCTTAATGTGCGGGCGGACTTTAATATGTAAACATATTATTTGACATACAGGGGCGGAGCCACATGGGGGGCTAGAGGGGGCATTGTCCCCCTATGCTCCAAAAATTGTTTAATTTTTCCACGTATTTTCTTTTGTCTTTAGAAAAATTATATAATTTGTCCCTCTAATTAAATAGAAATCATTGATTTGTCCCCCTAATGAATTATTTCTGTCTCCGCCCCTGTTGACATAGATACGTTGTCTATTTTCAATATCTAAGATCAACGTTGTCATGATTGGTATTGAAGGTAGCAGTATTCAATACAGAGAAAGACTTCAGTGTAAAAATTAAGATAATTTTATACATTGAGTGCATGTGTGAGTGTGATATGAGAGCAATTAATATTTTTAAAATGAAATTTTATTACCTTAATCATTTCGCAAAACACTTCGGTATACAACTTTTTTTGTGAATGTTTCATGGTTTTATCAGCAACTTAGTTGTTTGTCAGGACATACCATCATTAATGTCCATTAAACATAATATAATGACAATTTAAGACACTAAAACTGACCTTCAAAAAAAAATTAAGTCACCAAAATTTGTGGCAAAGTGACGGTATACCATTTCAAATTAATAATTAAAATTTTTATACTTAATAATTTAAATTTAAAATAAATCAAATCATAAAACAATACCAATTACAAAGCACAAATAATGTTAAATTAATTGATTGGCAGCTCTCCATTTTTACTAACTTAAGGTACGTCCTATGCCTCTCAGTTTATATGGTCCGTTCGCATTTAATAATGACCCAAAAAAAAAAATGTTGCGACTTTGCAAAAAAAAATACATGAACGGCATACTATCTTGTATCTTTTCATAGAAAAGTGTCAAATCTGAAGATGCAACTCTAAATAGAAAGGGCTCTAAAGATTTTCATTATTAATTAGGCTCTAAAAATGTCAAGTGCGCTGCGTCTTGTTTCTCAATTAGACGGAAAACCAAATAACACTATATTATTTCGTCTAGCAATACACATCCAACCATAGATCAAGTCGATCCAACGGCAGAAAAAATTGTTTACTACTTAGACCTAGAGTGTAACACCTATGCGTTACGTGCATTTATAAGTAGTAGAGATTTTTTACCCCCACCATTTACTCCTTAATTTATTTATTATGGTCGTGGACCAAGTGCGATGCATCCCACAGACCCATACTCCCGCATGATAAGTAATTATATACTTTTTGAAAATTATGTAATTATATACTTATTGGTATTTAACAATTATGTATCTCATTTTATTGCATTCGCGCCTCAAATTGGTGTATCTCATTTTATTGCATAATTAGTAGTTTATTGGAGAATGTATGTGCCTTCCTAATTCGCGCCTCAAATGGGTCAAAGGAATATGCTTGCCGACAGTCGAGGTGTCAGGTAGTGTTCTAAAAGAACACAACGTGTCCGAACACAACGTGGCAGTGCCAGCTACGATGTGCTATGTAAAATATAAAAAATCTGACGTAAAAAATTTGTTAAAATTTATTAAAAAAAATTATAAGTTCAAAATTAGTAATTTATTCCATAAAAAGTCGTTATATAAATTTGGCATAAATTTTCTGCCAAAAATAATCTTGCTAATATTAACGAAAAAACTTGTTAAAATTTATAGACAAAAAATTATAAGTTCAAATTTAGTTTTCTTCCATAAAAAGTCGCTATATAAACTTGACATAAATTTTTTGCCTAAAAAAAATCTTGCTAATATTAATGATTGGTACGACTATTTTTAATTGGTACAACTATTATTAATTTATTTTAAATAAACTATTAAAAATATATAAAAAAGAAAAACAAACCTATTTGTGGCCGCTTTTCATAGTGGCCACGCCTTTTAATTAATACTAGACATGACAGTAAAATATAAAAATTTCTAATAAAATATAAAAAATATGTCTTAAAAAACTTAATTTATAGATAAAAATTTGTAAGTTCAAAATTAGTAATTGCTTCCGTAAAAAGTCGCTCTATAAATTTGATATAACTTTTCTGCCCAAAAAAATCTTGATAATATTAATGAAAAACTTGTTAAAATTTATAGACAAAATTATTTAAGTTCAAAATTAGTAATTTCTTCCATAAAAAATCGCTATATAAACTTGATATAAATTTTCTGCCAAAAAAATCTTGCTAATATTAATGAAATAACTTGTTAAAATTTATAGACATTGTAAGTTCAAAATTAGTAAAGATTGAAGTTGTCATACATTTCAAATTATAAATATATATATCGTATGAACATGCATAAATAAACACTGTTATTCATAATAATAACAAATTTACATTAAATATAAAAACATGGTGAGCTGATATATGTACTAACAAAATGCGCCTCCAATTTTATTGGATATTAAATTATTAGTTTTTTTACGTGAAACTAAAATAACAGTTCAGATATTATATTAAAATAAAATATCTGAAGCAACCAATTAGTCTACATGACAATTTATTAACATAAAGTCAACTATTATTATATTTTATTCTAAACGAAAACTTAACCTTTCAGATCAAAATAAATTAAAAGAAAACAAAAGAAATAATTAAAGCAAGAAAAAAAAACGACTAAGCGTGACAAGTGCTGCCCTTGTGAATTCTTCTTTTCTATTACATCGTAAAGGCTTATTTGACGAAGTTCTTAAGACCCTGTTTGTTTGTGACTTAAAAAGGTGCATAACTTAAGTTATGCATCCTTAAGTCACCAAACACCCGTTACATAAGGCGCCTTAAGAGTGCATAATTTATGCAACCTAAATAGGTTGCATAAGTTATGCACAATTTTTTTCCAACAATACCCCTCAGAAATAATTAATAATAATAATAATAATAATTAATAATTAACAATAATTAGGTCACAACGTCTTATTAATACATAATACTAATTTAAATTTAAGGGCATTTTAGTCTTTTGACATGAATATATGCATGCATTAAGTTACTCATCCTTACTACACAACCAAACACCTATTACATAACACTACATAAACACTTAGGCATCCTTAACTTATGCAACCCCTTGCTACACAACCAAACGCCCCCTAAATCACTACGAACTAGGAAAAAAAAAATTAGGGTCAAGCTCTATGATAGTTCTACTTTTACACATCATCTTTTATGGAACCATAATTTTTTTTTATTAATCCTGAGTAGGGAAAGAATAAGAAAGAGTAACGCATGCTTTAATTCAATTACTTTTCTTTTATTTTTACTTTAACTTTTTTTTCTTTTTCTTTCAACTTGTAATTTTATTTTATTTTTTAAAAAGAATTATAGAGATATATTTTCTTTTTTTTTAAAAAAAAAAACGCAACAGAAATCTGTGCTCTAACCAGGGAAAGGATCCTAAATTGTGTTTTTTATTACATGTTTAGTTTTGGTTTCTTATTAGGAAACTTTTAATATTTGAACAAGAATACCCTTTTTACGAGTCAAAACTTGAATGTATATATGTGCATATTTATTGCATGTATAATATAACATATGCAATAAGAGGATGCTCACATTTTCTTGATCGAATTGCATTTGTTTGATAAGATATCATGAGAGCATGGCATCATTAGGTTCTTTACTAACAAATTAATAAGGTTCGAAGTTCATGGCCTTAAAACATTAAAACTATAAGTGCATGCATGATTCTTTTTTTTAAAAAAAAAAAATGAAAAAGAGCATATATATATATATATATATATTGAATCAATATATCTAAAACATTTAATAAAGACCATTTCATCCATGTACTGCTACCTCCTGTAGTTAGATTATCTTAATCTTCCTGGAGATAAGATGCACCAACATAGTTTGAAAGTCATTAATTTGGACAACTGAATTCGGACGTACGTCCATCTTAACTTCTTTTCAATAAGATAAAATTAAAATGATTGATTATAAATTAAAGTTCATCTTAGTCTTCTGAGGTATAAACTAACAGTTTAAGTTCAAACTTCATTGAAGTTAGTTAATTACATGTAAACTGCAGTGCACATTCTAACTTCTCGATTTTTAGATAATATTATATAGTATTCTAAAGATTATGGCAAAGTGAATAGCTTGTTTTCAATTGGCAAACCTCTTTTCTATAGCATATATCTTGTTTTCAACAAATGAAGCTTTCACAATTATAATTAATGTCTCTCAAGTAATCTGTTTTCTGTTTTAATTTTTTTAATCAAAATTGTTCAGTTTGTGCTACATGTCTACAGATCCACTTTGTTCATAACACAGTTAACACTGTTATGATCTCGGACCTAATTTTTGGGCTTCCATAACTAGATCTCTTGTTATAATATTAATTTGATGAGGAGCTAGCTAGCTAGCTAGCTAGGGATGTGCTTCTGTTTCTGTGTGTCTATATATGTCGGTCGGGGGATAGTGGGGAATTGAGAGAGAGAGAGAGAGAGAGAGAGAGAGAGAGAGACGACAAATGCATTGAAGGAGTCATTAAAGGTTTGTTCTAATTCAATGTAATAACCAGGATCAAATATTAGAAATTTAGAAGGGAGAGAGCAAAAAAATTACCAGGAGTCATCATATATGAAATTGTGAAATTGATTTTCAACAGTGCCAGAAAATTATAAGAAATCAGATACGGCAATAGATTAAATTGAGGAGTTCATAACTAAAACTAAAAACGAAATAACAAATAATTAAGCACAATACGATAGATGAAACTAATTACATTCATCAATCCCACAGAACTTGATTCAAGAAATCATATACCTCATTTAGAAGCAGAAGACAGCTGCTTCAGATCTTGCCATGGTCATAGTAATGCAGATCGACAAGCATTGTTGCAGGCGAGAAAGCCGAAAAATTATCAATCATTTGTGGAGTACTGACATCTTCATCAATGATATCAAAGGGGCCTTCGTCGCTCTTAGATGCTTCTTCCAAGAGTGCTGTACCAGTCTGTGCCTCCTCTGATGAAGAACCTAGGCTGGTAGTCTGCTGGGACAGCACTGTGAAATCACCGGCATCTTCTGTGGCAGCATATTTTGAAGGGTCAGCATCTCGTCCGGTGAGCTCTTGTACTAGTGCACGAAACTCGGTGGTATTCGCCTTCACCTTCATTGGGTTGGAGATGTAGACGACCTTCAAAGGCTTCTTCTTGGCCTTGCTGGTTTGGTTTGTTTTCTTTTCTTGTGGAGTTTGCTTTTCCATGTCCAAGTTTTGAGGAAGAAAGGGGTAGATGTGTGTGTGGTGGTGCTTTCTAGTTAGGAGCCTGCTAGTGAAAACCTAGCTTAATGCTATTAACCATTTTAGAGAGATGGGGCCGTGGGACATGTACCATAAATGAAGAGGGTTTAGATTGTTTGAACCGGACAGTGAGGTTGGGCCCCTGTTGTAGGTCGAGAGAAATTGATTTCTTCTTGGAGATAGCAACTACTAACAAGATGGAAATTGAAACATAAGGATTTAATACAAATTGAAGATGTCTGGTATTGAATAAAATACATCTTTAATTTGTGATAATTATGATTTGTCAATTAATTGTGTCCATCTGCAATTCATCTTCTAATATTTCTTAATTTGTAGAATTATCTGCATTTATTTATTTTTTTTATTTTTTTGCCAAGACTTGATAATATACATTTTCATGATCAAGTATTAGACAAATGTTGATAGTGGCCTAGCGGGTTCTAGATAGATCATTTTGGCGCCGAAGAAAAAAGTTTGACGGTCCTTGTCAGAAATAATATTGTTATTGTTTGTTCAAGTTTTCTTTTAAATGTTACATTTTAATGCATGTTCATTGTTTAGAAAAATTTTATATACGTATTAATTATGCATAGATTATTTTTATGCCTGTGTATCATATACAAGATATATATGCATAGTTAATTAATTATATAATAAGTATTTTAAATATTGATAATTAATATTCCTTTCCAGTACAGGCATATATATATAGTGGAACATTATTGAGGGGTGCAATCAGATTTTGGGTTTTTATATATACATGCATTTTTTTAAAATTCTGCATATGAATGTGGGGTTAAATCAGAGTAATTATTTTAGGTAAAGCCTGTAGGACCAATCGATAATATAATGTCCATTGAGATCTTACCAATAAACAATATAAACGTACAAAAGGTAGTACGGAAACGACCATGGCCACAAATGTCAGCATAAGCCATACAGAAAATCTGCAAAATGTGTAAGAGTCCAGATTGCCTAAATGCAAGACTGATAAAGTCGTATATACAAGCAATGCTAAGCATGTGGTGTTCATAAACAGACCCAGACATATCACGCAAATGCAAGACTGATAAAGTCGTATATACAAGCGATGGTAAGCATGTGGTGTTCATAGACCTAGACATATCACGCAAATTAATGGGTTGCCGCAGTCTACTGGAACACTGCACCATGTTTCCCTGGAATAATGCTATAGTTATACATCATCCTTAATGTCTGCCATAATTAAATTGATTGACATATATTTAATTAGACGCGCCTTATTCATTGTAAGCTCCTAATAAAAGTCCATTTGCTTGGATGACCATGAAATATCAAAATTTACAATGCTTGTTCTTTACAAGTTCTTCCATGTTTGTACTTGGTTAGCCATTTTTTTTTGTTTGGTTGAAGAAATACTCGGTTAGCCAATTGCCTGCAAATTGTACTGTGGTCAGAATGTTTTTGGACTTTGTTGCTTATCCGATTCAATTGGTGTCTCGCACTTCATACCGTAAGAGAATCTCGATGTATCAACAATAGAACAGCTTTGCGAAAAAATCAGAACTTCACAAATGGAATTATTAATGGCTCGCTGGCTGTTGGGTTTGTGGAAGGCAAAGCCATATATAACACTTTTCTCAAGCGAAAGTAATTTTGTCTGAGGTCACTGAACTTATATAAATATATTTTTAATTTATCACTTAGCTATGAATATTTTAGGTATATGTAATTTACTTCCGAATTGCAATCCTTGAAATAGCTTATGAACGTGTGCACTGTCGATATAAAGTTATAAACAGATCCCAAGCTGTTTCTGCTAGTACTGGTAATTGCTTTTTAAGTTTTTATTATCTTTCGACATTACTCCAACAAATCGAAGTTGCCATCGTCTTGTTAATTAGCATTGTGTGAGAAGTTGAACACTAATCCATAAATTGCTTGCTGTGTTTGTGGATAATATCCTTTTTTTGGCATATCAATGGTACGGTGGTACCCCTCAAAAGTTCACACTTGAAACCGCCACTTCAAGGTCGTTAGAAGAGCAGGCCAGACTTGTTCGCCCGGACAAAATTTTCCTAGACAAGTCACTTTCAAACTGTTGTTGAAATATTCTATGGTTTCTCAACAATATTATTGCTGTCAATTTTAACTGGATGTGGGGTCGATGAAAAGTTTGCTAGAATTGTGATGAGGGATATCGATCTCATCCCGTAATTAAAACTTAAAAGTTTAAATGCAAGCTAATTAAGAGTAGGCCGGGTTACCTTCATAAGCCTTCTAAGGTTGCCTATAATATTTGCAGAGCATTTTTTATTTTTTTATTTTTTTTTGGCTAATTAAGTGAATACTAACGCATTTCATTTTTTATTTTTTAATCATTTCCTACGTTGATCATGTTTAGTTTGTAATGAAAATAAAGTACAGTTAATCATTTTTTTTATCATTTCCTACGTTAATCATTTTTTATTCTTTATACTGACGTATAAAGTCATCCAAAACTGCAGCAAACATAATGTAAGTCTGTTTGTACTTCAATTTTAAAATTTCTGACCTGATCAATAATCTATTTCGCAGAAATTATGATAATTTATCTTCCAAAAGAAGTTCCCTATCTTTTACAAACACTAAATATGATAATTTCACTTCAAACATTTTATGATCAGTTATTATTATTTTTTTTACATAATTTTAAAATTTCCATTTTTTGTCATCATTTTTGTTGAAGTAACAATAATAAGTAATTATTTCAACATTTTTTTGGAATTGTTGTTTATTTATTTTCAAATGCATTCAGATTTAAAATAAAATGAAAACGAAATAGTTTGGTAATGAGATAATGACATTTCATATATAGTGAGGTGCTGGTGCTCTTGGTAGGTAGTTTTTGCTATAGGGAGAATAAATTCTTAGCTAATATCTCTAGATTTCATTCGTGGTAGGGTGAGGGATGGGTAGTACGTACCAGTGAACGGCACTGTACCTATAAATATGTGTGTTCATTTGTAAGAACTGTTCTTTTATAATTTGATTGCTGGATGCTCTTCCTTTTGTAGGGAGAGTGGTGCGAGTTCCCCACTTATTTCCCGAAAAAAAAATGACATTACATAGTTTAAAAAAAAAATTCCTACAAGGAACAAATTAATATTTATATAATATCACACCTTAAATAATACAAATAAAAATTGATGGAGAGCCCAAAAAAAATCTGCAGATAAAACTATATTATATTATAAAGCTTTTTCCTTTAATGGAATTATGAGTTAATTATTCCTATCTAATTTTAGGGGGAAAACATCAACAGCATATAAGGTATCGAATATGTTAAAAGTTAAAACTTACAGTGCATGCATTCTCTTCATTTTTGTGCCAATATGCTACTTTCCTTTTTTACCGGGCAATGGCCGGGTGAGATACTGAGATATGAACGCAACAGATATTATTCTCCTTTTTTCCTGAAATAGGAAAGCTTATTTTGGCACACCTCCATAAATTATTTATATCTAATTCCGATTCTGTGCAAGACATTAACGTTGAAGTTGTGAGTAATTGCATCTCTTATAATCAATTTTATGTTATGTTAATCAGTATGTAAAAATTTTTGCTTTCTGATAATCACGTTCGCAGTGTACAGTCTCTCTCAGTCTCTCTCTTATATTTTCCACGAGCAACAGTTATGTGCTTAAAAAAAAGAAATGTCATCGCCAGTCGCCACCAATTTCTAATTACAATTGGGCTACGGGTCTCGATCTGAAGCCCACTTACACAAACTTTTCAAATTTAGTATGAAGAGATGAAAAGATACTTTTTTCATGGTCCATGAGACCATGACTAAACAGGCTATAACCAGACTATGGATGCAAAAGATACTAGATGCCTAGATTTGCAAATTGCAATACACTGAACATTGATTTTACAAAAATTCGTCCACTTTTACTACATGTACTCGACTTAAATTTAAAAATATGACGATTTAGTATTTTAATTAAATTATAAGAATAAAATTAATATATGTAACTTCCAGATAATAATATGTAAAAAAAATGATATTTCAGCTTTGTTTTGATTACCCTCCCTTCACACACAGGCCTTGACTTGAACAATGGAATCCACGAGCCCAAAAGCAAAGCGGAGCAGAGCTAGTTGTAATAATCCAATGGAAATGACACATAGGTGGGAGGACATAAATAGTTTGATTTTTTATATATATAACGACGACGATACATCTCCTAGTAATAATGAAGTTTGCCCATTTATTCCCGCACGTAAAAGACTCGTCCAATGGAAAATTTTTACAAATTCAAATTCTTTATTGCAGACAATCTAGTATACGCGTGAGAAGACGTGAGTGTCTAATTAATATGATGGCATTTTAAGAAATTATATATTATTTTCTATTTAACACGCAATTGAAGTTACGAAATGATTATTAACAATTTTGATGACTGATACATCTTAGAATTCAAATAATATATTGACATCAATAATACAAGTCATAAATTAATTAATCTAAAAAAAAATAATCTATCATTTTCTCAAATGAAATCGCATGCTATTAAAATGCTGAGAATGATAGGCTACAAAGTACTCTTACAATAATCGTCAGTGACGCAATATGTCACTATATTGTTAGTGAATTCGATGATTACTGATTGTATCGCCAAGAAGATTTGGTATATCATTGCTCCCCAGTAATGATGTAACATTTTGATTAGAGATGAATTTTAATTTGACAATTGTGCAATGGACTTTGATTTTTTAATAGAGATGTATGGATTGCTTTTTTCTTTTAAGTACCGCAACCTGCTGACAATTTTCATTATTAATAAAGAAAAATTACAAAAATATAATTAAAACTTGAATACAAATCAGTACCAGCTCAATCAAACTCAGTTCATTGTCGGAGTTATGTCATAGAAGTTAATATTTTAATGACTTAATTTTAGTATATATTATTGATGATATTTGATCATTTGTTCCTTGAATTATTATTGACAGATCATTCAGGTTGAGGATCTAAATTGTAGATCTACATGGATCATTCATTGGAATGACAAAATGACAATAATATCTCTAAAGGGCTCATAATCTTGATAATTAACAACGAACATTAATTATCATAAAAAATTAGTATACAAATGATGATTCTACAAATCATGGGTAAGGTGTTACCAACTTAATTGCATGTGTCTGCCGATAGCACATAGCATAGGGCTTGATCCAATGAAATAAATATATAGATTGTGTTATGTGTCATTATTTATTTCATATGAGTTTGATCTAAGTTTGAGATGGTTCAACTTTTTCACATGATGATTGGTTCTATAAATATTGTCTAATGTTGATTCCTACAAAAGCTGCAAATATGGACTATATTTAAGTTCTCATGAATTGTGCGGGAAAAATTCATTAATTAAGACAACCATATGTCCCTCATTAGTAAACCTAGTAAGTGATGATTATCTACTGGGCCCGTTGATGGAGTTGGATTGTTTGTCAGCAACTTAATACAATTAACTCTAGATAAAAAAAAAATGTATAATTTTCAAGAATGACACATTCTTATCTTGGATTATACAGTGATATCATGAAGCATAAGAATCAAAACAAGAAAATTATCTATTTTTTATGCATGATTGAAATACTATAAAAGTATAGTATTTATGGGAATCATAACGTGTTGCTGGATACCGCTTATGATTATTGGAAATAAACGGTGATTTAATTTTCAAAGCCAATAAAACATAAATCCTCCAAGAGTCATACAAAAACAAAACTCTTAACTAATGATACATTATATATAGTTTATTTGTATTGGAGAATACAAAATATGATAAGTTGAATAATTAATTATAAACTATTATGATTAATTATTTCAAAGAGATCATATGAAATTAAATTAATGTAAAGTCTAATTCATTAATAATTATCAAGGGGTTGATATTTATTTACGTCTCAATTCAATTAATATAATTATGTGAATTATATTAATTAATCAGGCTATTTTTTAATAAGCCGAATTGGGCCGAACTTTAAATGCAATTAAAAGAGAATTAAAGATGAATTAAAAGATCAATTAATATGGACGTGAAAACTAATATGGGCTTGGAAGCTCGTATTAGGACTAGCCACACCATGTGAGAAGAGGTCCTCAAATATTTTGTTTGGGAAGTCTATATAAGGACCATTTAATTGAGAATTATGACAACCTTTTGTGCTTCCTTTCTCTCTTCCTCCAAATCTGAAATTTTCTCTTGGGAAGAGAAATTGTGTGTTGCCATTTGAAAGCTCTAATTGCATTTTATAAGTAGGTCTCATGAGTTAAGATTAGCTTCCTATATTAAATAAGGCAAAATCAGATATAAACCCCTCTAATTTTGCCTATTCAGAAATAAACCCCTCTAATCTTTAAAATCGGATATAAACCCCTCTAATTCTAATTTGTTTGGATATAAACCCTTTTTACCATTTTTATTCCTAAATTAAAAAAGATAATCTGATTTTTTAATGCTAGGACTGAAATGCCCTTCTCTTCATCTGGGTAGAACGATTCATCTCCCTGCCTTAGGGATATTTCTTCCAATTTTTTTTTCCTTTTCTTCCAAATTGAGCGAGCTATTTCTGAAAATGAATTTCTTTGATTGGTGAAGAATCCCATCGGAAATTGAAGACAAGAAAGCAACACAAAAATATGATAGGAGGTTCAAAAGTCTAATTGGGTACTCCAAAATGAACTTTTTATTTTTACTCTCGATACATCTCGAAGAATCACAAATATCAAAATTATGAGTTCAAAATAAGAAACTAAATAGCAGAAACAGATTAGCTGGTAATTCAAATTATTAACTTGATTTTTCATATTGAGGAAGACAAGATGTTGGAGAGTTGAACCATAGAGAAGAGAGCAAGAGGCACGCCACAAAATAAAGGAGATGAGTGTTTGACCCTAAAATATGGTGGTAAAGTCAAGGCGATTTTGGGTAATAATTACAAATTGCTGATATCAGGAATTTAGAAAATTTCGGCAGCATCTCTCCTGTACAGGGAAGGTTTCCAAAATGCTAACGAGCGGGAAAAGAGACATGGTCCCCCCGCTAATATCATGAGTGACTCAAATGGGCGATGAGACATAGTCCCCGCCTAAGTTACACATGTTCACATGTATCACGCAAAGAGAAATGGAGCAAAACAATAAAGGAGTACAATGCAAGATGCAATTTATCCAATTATACATATCACAAGGCATTACACTCAAGCACAAATGGTCAAATACAAATTCCCATCGAGCAAAATAAGGAGGGGAGAAAGATGCACATGAGACCGGCTACCTTTGGATTGAATTGAGCTCAAGAGGTGCGAGACGGGTTGTCACAAGGTACCTACAAAAGAAGAGAAAAAGGTCAAATTGATAAAATATGAAATGACATGAGAAATGACACAAAACCACGGGTGAAACGTTATGACAAGTTCAATGGTGCATGAAATAAACATGCAAATTGGGCTCAAAGTAAATAAGAGATACAAATTTCAGCACTATTGGTGCGCAATTGGTCCACTGTATAGAAACAGGTTCGGTTTGGGTTCAGGCTCGATAGCACTCCATGAGCCATATACACCAATCAGTTGGGACTGATTGATTTAATCTGAGCCATCGGATCAGAAACAAACGCATGGATTCACCTCATTGAAGGCACTTGTCCTCTTCATCATCGTCTCTCTCGACGAAACCAGAAAATACCCGATACCACACTTAATCACAGAGAAAGAAAAAAAAAAGAATGAAGCAAACTCACCTGAGCGGAAGAAGAAGAGAGGGGGAGAAATCGAGAGCTCAGCCGCTTTTGTCGCTTCCACCAAGCCCTCAAGCCGAAACCCTAGACTTTTCAGATCCCCAATTCAAGAGAAGAAGGGAGAAATGAGATCGAGCAGTGAATCGAGGCGTGGGAAAGCAATCGGCAATTCACAGCCGTTGGATCGAAGCTGAAGATCTAAGTGTAGAGTCTTGATCGCTCAACATTTTAATGAAAGAAGACAAAACCACCTTCGAAAGCTGTCGGAATAGCAATCTCGAGTCATGGGCCCCGCCTGTCTGAGAAATGGGCGAGTTACTGCGACCATGGGTCCTGTGAGTCAGAGGGAGGTGAAAATGTGACCCTACGAGCCAGAGACAGCTCAAGTTTGGCACATGTCAGAGGCTAAGAAGAAGATGGGCCTCGGAAGCGCCATGGGTCCCACTGGAGGTGATTCCGGCCCGTGAAATACGGAAGAACAAGCAGCCCAATTAGTGATTGAAGAAGCGACGATGCAGTCAAAGCTGGTCAAAGGCGAGTCAACACTGGTCAAACCCAAGCTAAGGGATGATGACTGGCGCCAGCTGTCGAGGGGAGCTCTCCGCTCTAACGGAAAGAGGTTACAACAGAATCGAAGCTTCCAGGTACCCCATCTGGTGTCTATATAAACCCCACAAATCAATGAAGAGAGGACCTTTCCTGATTTTGGATCTTTTTTTCTGGTTCTTGATATTTCCGAAACCCCTCTTCTCCGACATTTTCTCTTTGGATTGTCTTTGAAAAATTAGGAAGCACATGTGTTGTGCAGTAGCTACACAATAGATTAGAGAGAGAGAGAGAGAGACATTGGAGTAAGATTCGAGCGGTAATTAGTAGAAGAAGGATCGTTAAAAGCTTGTAAAGGTACAATCTGAAGAGAATAAAGGTTTCTTTTAGATTTTCCTTTCATATACATGCACTTGCTGCCCAATTAAAGTTTACATAGTATTTCTATATGAATAGGGTATCTGCTGGTGTACATAGCAATATAAGCCTGACATATCATTTTCTCGAGTAAACTAAGTTTAATTGGAGACATCTAGGTATCATTGACTGTCTCTTGTGAAAACGTAATTTGTACCAGCCTTAAAATGAATAATAGAATGACTCTCTTTACCTGCATTATACCTTGAGATTCTTAACAATTAACAGAGATGATCATATGCCAAGAATAATTAATCTGTCTTTAGTATCAAGACCCTTGAATTGCTGCTAGCTTATAAAATTGACAAGTTGTAAGGACTGAATTGTAAGAGGGAACATGGTTATTGGATCAAGTTCAGTCATATATGAGTCCGAGAATAGTCTTTATAAACTACAACCCTGTCGTTTGTTACTTTAATTTGAACACTAATTAACTGCCCCAATACTAACTAATTTCCTTTGGTGAACAGGAACAATTATCGAAGAACAAAAAGGTTTACTTTATAAGGCAAACTTGATATTTATTCATAAAACGTGGTTGTTTTGTAATAAAGATGTTTGGTTCACATTTAATCTGTGCAATAATACTACCTTGAATTCTGTTACATACATATACGGGATGTGTTAATAGGATTAAATACTCTATAACATCTAGTGCGTAATTGACCCTTCAAAATTCAAATAAAATAAGTATGCAGGGCGCAGTTACAAGGGTCAGGGAGTTTATTATATACATTTATGACTTTGGCTCATGCATATTTGATTGATAGTCAAACTGCAAAACTGTTAGGTACAATAGGCAATAGTCAGTTTCATAGAAGTAGCATGCGTTTTGGCCCAACTTATTTCATGTTAAAGTGCTAAATGTCCAAGAATTATGAACATCAAGTAATCATATGAATTGCGAACGTTGGTTATGATTCACTAATTATTGTTGCATTACGAATTGTTTCTATACTTTTTCTATATACACTATAATGTCAGTCATGAATGTAAATATGCCCCTAGGTGAGGTTAGGCGTTGATGTTATTTTGTTAGCACAAATAACCCTTAGATATGATAATTAGGATTGAAAGTTTAGTTGCAGCGTAATTAGCGGAAGAAGCCCAGTCCACAACGGACATGAGCCCATATCGTGCAAGAAGAGTAATGACCCAACGCCCATCAAATTTTGAATCCCGCCTTCACCACGCGAGATCCTCTGTGACCGAAACAAACACAATACAACATGTGACTTGCCGTCACCTAGAACGTTCTCTACTCCTTATTGGCGTTGACATGGCAATCACATAGCACTCCAAATCATCCAATCCTTACTGAAGTGGAGCAAATCGAAAGGCGCCAGATGAGTTCAAACCTTTTAGAAATTTTATTTTTATTTAATAGGACGCCCCACAAAATACAAAATAGAAACATTAATAGGGTGTCAGAAATTGAATAAATCGATTGATATTATAGTATAGTTTATAGAATTAAAAATCGTCATTTTGAAGTACTTTCACTATGACGATTAATTTCAAAACACTATAAAAATATAAAAAGATTGCACTATCCCTTTACTACGAGATTTCAAAATAAAAATTTAAATAGTTTCGATATAAAAACATTCAAAAGGAAATTATTTTCCATAAATAAATACTTTCCAATAAAGTACTTTCAAAAATGCGATAGGATCTAGATCATAGGTTTAGGACCTAGATCATAGGTTAGAATATAGAAAATGTTGTAGTCACCTTACAAACACTTTTCAATAAAATCATAAAGAAATTGTTTCTAAAATCCATATAACTCCAAACGCATATTTTCAAATTAAAAATACTTTCCAAAATGAAACAAATACACCCGAAATAAATACTTTCAAAAATAAACAAATACTCCCAAATCTAATATTTTCTTCAAAATAAACACCTTCGACATCTAAAAAGAAACTTCAAAAGGTTCGCGTTTAAAAATTAAATAAAAAAAAATAGAAATAAGAAAGTAAATAGAAGAGGCAAGGAAGTTTAGGAAATCACTCAATTCCTCCAAGAAATGAAATTTTAGAAATATAAAAGTCAAAATACGAAACCCAAAGTCAAGCACAAACCTCTTCTGCGAGGAAATCAAATCCTCACTAGGGTTGAGATCAACCTTAGAAAATTTGAAATCAAATTCCTAACAAGTGGCCATGAATAGTGCCCCAGGAATTATATAAAACAACGGATTCTCATCAAGTGGCCTCCTTGCCCGAGATTTCCAAAAGTGTTCCTACAAGTGGTTGATATTAACCCCAGGAACCCAACTCTTACAAGTGGCTTCCACAATGCCCCAAGAGTTGAAACGTGAGTCCTTACAAGTGACATGAAACGTCCCAAGGATCTCCAAACACTAGATTCCCTTGCAAGTGGCCATCAAAGGCCCTGGAATTCTAGAAAATAGTGGTTTCTCAACAAGTGGCTAATAAAGGCCCCGAGAATACCAAATATATCTTCCCTGAACTGAGCTGTGCGCAACATGTTCGGGGACAAGAGAACCGTTCCTACAAGTGGCTAATATGTGCCCCAGGAACCAACCTTTACAAGTGGACGATGAAAGTGCCCCAAAGGTTGAAACGTCTCTCTTCATCTTGTTCCTACAAGTGGCTAATATATGCCCCAGGAACCAACCTTTACAAGTGGACGGTGAAAGTGCCCCAAAGGTTGAAACGCCTCTTATCCTGTTCCTACAAGTGGCTGATATATGCCCCAGGAACCAACCCTTACAAGCGGACAATGAAAGTGCCCCAAGGGTTGTGACATTTTCCTTTGTTCCTACAAGTGGCTAAGAAAGGCCCCAGGAACCAGTCCTTACAAGTGACTCTGAAAGTCCCAAGGATTGCAAATTTCTTCGTTCCTACAAGTGACCCTCAAAAGTCCCAGGAAACAACTCTCACAAGCGACCTTCGAAACGTCCCAAGAGTTGCAAACGACTTCAAAACGACTCCAAATGAAATGTATCTTCGAAACAACCCCAAAACGGCAAAACGAAGCGACAACAAAACGATAAAATGAAATAATTTTAGCATTGTCTCCTCGATTGAGTCCCGTCAATTAGGTCTGGTCCCGTCAATCGAGTCCGACCTAAACCATTTTTACGATTTTATTCCTAGCATACTTCTTTTAGCCCTTTAATCAAAGGTTTTCGTGGTTCGTCCCGATGTAATTAACAATGGGGGCTTGCGCCCATTGGAAAGTTGGACCCATACACAAATAATAAACCTTCACAGAGGCGATTTCTCGCTAATATCCCTTGTTGTCAAGAGGCATTTCTGCGCTAGAATTCGGCTCCGTGGAGGGTGAATCTCGTGGGGTGTTTCTCTCCCGTTGAAACCCGTTGTTCAGCGAGAATGACGAAAAATCTCACACAGATTCTCTGGCACGCCCGGTGGGACATCTTTCACCTTTCATCTTTAGGGCTAGTTTAAAATTTTATAGGGAATAGTCGTGATAAAATAAAATGTGAAATGAAATGAAGTATGAAATTTGAAATTTTCGAAAAAAAACAATGCTAACGATGACGTGTGGAGCTATTTCTATTGCAGGAAATGTCGTTCACCACCACAACTGTCGACATGTCCAAGCCTGAAGGGATGTTTAGGATTGGAGGTGTTCCAATTTGCTACTCTCATGAGTTCATGTGGGGCAACATGCCCTACGGGTTCTCATATGTTCCGATTGTTCAAGTTAAAGATGGAAGCTACCAACTTGCTCATGTCGTGGAGGTGCCGCAAGATGAGCCACAAGTGGAAATGGTGCAAGAGAAAGGAGGAGAGACTTCCAAGATCGTGGAAGTCCCAATAATTGAAGAGAATGAAGAGTGGGCTCTCGTGCCACGCAAACGGGCCCGTGAAGTCGCAACTTCACCCAAGAGACGCAACACTCCCCCACGGAGGACCGTTGTAAAGAAAGTGTACAAATGTGCACCAAGTGATGGAAGAACCATCGAAAAGATCCGCAAGGCATATCAAAAGGAGTTGGATGCGAGGCCATTGATTCCAGTGAGTAATCCCTTTGCACCTCTCCGCCTGGTGAAGAAGAATTCTCCCAAGGCACAACTCAAGACACTAGAGGAGTTCCCTGCCGAATATCAAGAGAAATTTCGGGGCAGGAGCCCCAAAACGAGGCCATCAATCAAGGATCGGCTTGTGTTCCCTCGAACACCGGTCCACGAGCGTCTCGGGTCAAGGAGGAACAAGGAAAGGCCCACCATTCCCGTCAAGGAGCGTTTGGGGCCAAAAATGGAAAATAAAAGTAATACCCCCGTCAAGGAGAGATTGGGGCAAGTGAAAAAGAATCAAGTGACAAGGAAGATGTAGATACCAAAGGAAAAACCGACACTCAAGGTGGAGGTTAGTAATCAAGAATCTCTGAATAAGAAAAGGCGCATAGTGTGGCGCGAGAAGATGCCGATTGTGCATGCAAGGGTTAATATGATAGAAATTGATGAAAAATATGAAATGCATGCTTTTGTACACATGGTGGGTGTTGGAGACGAGAATGCCTCCACTTCGGACCCTCATGATAAAAAGAAGAAAAAGAAAGATGATGCCACTTCAAGTCATAGTGAGCACCACAATGAAAAGGAGAAAGATGATATGTATGAAGTAGATGATGACGATCGTTGGGATCAAGGTGAAACCTACCATTTGAAAAGTGTAATAGAAAGAAATGAAAAGGAAATTGAGAAAATGAGAAAAGACAAAGAGAAGAGTAGAAAGATGATAAAGAAAGTGATCAAGTTCCTCGGGGATAAGAATTTGTTGGAGGACTCTGATGATTTGGGAAGCTCTTCCTCTGAAGAAGAGAGGCATAAAGAGCGAGTTTCCAAAGATGACAAGAAAAAGGATAGACATGAATCTTCAGATGAAGAAAGGGAAAGACCTCGAAGAAGGGGATCCAAAGGAAGGAGAAAGAGTCGAGGCCGCTATGAGTCGTCTGATGAAGAAGACGAGAGACGCAAGAAGCGGTCCTCCAAAGAAAGAAAAGATAAGAACAAGTGTGCTCCTCATGAAGACGAGATGCATGGGGCAAATTCTCGAGTTGGCATGGATGCGAGCGAGATAACAAAGCAAACCATCCAAGAAATGATAAATCAACAATTGCAAGCGGCTGGGGCAAGTCAATTGTTCCCTATGAAGAAGAAGTGTGGTAGGCCATACCCAAAGCAATATGAGTTGGTGCCATATCCCACAGGTTACCAGGTACCCAAGTTTAACCTCTTTGATGGTACGGGGAAGAAGGATGTCACCCCCGATCAATATTTGATCCAATTTAGAAATGCTTGTGGCAACACATTTCATGATGAAGTGTTATTGTTGAGACAATTTCCACAAAGCTTGACCGGGTCCGCTTTTGAATGGTACCTATCTCTTGAAAATGACTCTATAAGTACATGGGAAGAAATGGAGAATGCCTTTCGCTCAAAATTTGCGATGGCCACACATAAGGTTACCATGGCTGATCTAGCAAATGAGAAACCCCAAAAGGGAGAATCAGCTTTGGAATACATCAATAGGTGGAGGAATATGAACATTAAGTGCACACATCAAATGCCAGAAAGGGAGGCGGTGGATCTCCTACTCCGCAATCTCGACGATTGGCTCAAGCGGGCCCTTCTGGCGAGTGATGTCAACTCATATGAAAGCTTGATTTCTCGTGTGTCGAGGCTTGTACACATGGGACCACCAAGGAGTTATCAAAACAACAATGCCAATAGTAACAACAATGCTTCACGAGGAAAAGGAGCTGGCCCGCTCAAAATTGAAGGAGCATTCGAAGCCTCCACGAGCCAAGGTGGTGGTTTTCGAGGAGATAGAGGCAATGGTAATAACAATGGTAATGGCCGATCCGCTCCCACCTTGGCCGAACGATTGAATAGGCCTTATTCATTTAAGAAAGAGAAAACAGCGGACTTATTAGAACAAGTTTTGGAAGGAAAGGCAATTGAGCTACCACCTCCTCGAAGGCCAGAAGAGCAAAATAGAACAAATGATCCCAAATATTGTGCTTATCACCGTATGTTGGGGCATCCCGTGAGTGATTGCTATGTTTTCAAAAACATTGTAGAGAGAATGATAAGAGATGGAGATCTAATCCTCCCTGAACCATTCAAACAAAATACAGCACCTCATGCCCAAACTAATATGGTGGCAAGGCGGAAAAATGAGGATGCCGAGTGCAATGTGATCATAATCCGATGCGAGGAGTCCAAGGAAGTTGACAATTGTGTGTCAAAGACCATGGAATCAAATGAGAATCAAAAGAAAAAGCAAGATGATATAAAGAAAGAAAATGAGAAAGGAAAAGAAAAAGAAAACATGAAAGAAAATAAAAAAAGAAAAGAAAATGGAAAAGAAAGTGAAGCAAAAAAAGAAAATGAGAAAGAAGAAGATTCTGCGGTCTATTACTATGACACGGATGAGGAAGATATGATTCCTGTAGATTCTCTCCTTCGGGTTACGTTTACCGAAGAAGACCTAGCAAATGGTGTGGTTGGCCACAATAGACCACTATATATATCGGGTAAAGTGGGTGATATGCAGTTAACTCAAATGCTGGTTGATACAGGGGCATCAGTCAATGTCATGCCATTAAGGGTATTAAAACAATTGCAACTAATGGAAGAAGATTTGATGGACGAAAATGTTCATGTGCATGGGTTTAATGAGAAGTCTGAACGGGTCATGGGCGCCATCGTGATTCCCATAAGGTTTGAGAAATTAGAGACATTGGTAAAATTCCAAGTGATCAAAGCAGATACCACCTACACAGCCTTATTGGGAAGGCCATGGCTGCATGAGAATAAATTGGTGTCGTCAACATTGCATCAATGTGTGAAATATTGTCGAAACGGCGAGCAACACACGATTAGGGGTGACCCATTCTCATATGAAGAAGGTGAAATATATGAAGATGTTGTTGAAAGTCACAATATGGAAGTTGAAAAGAAAACAAAAGAAGATTCGAATTTGAAGAAAACAGACGAAGACGGTGGGGAGCTTGTTAAAGAAGTTGGAGAAGAAGAGATTATACATACTGCAAAGAATGCTCCGCGCGAATTGGAAGAAGGAGGACAAGGGACTGTCGATGAACTCCTAGAGGTCAATTTGGGCACAGAAGAAAACCCACGGCCAACGTTCATTAATGCGGCATTACCATTTGAGGAGCAAGAACAACTCAAGGCATTGTTGATGGAATACAAGGATTGTTTTGCTTGGACATACAAAGAAATGCCCGGATTAGACCCAAAATTGGCCGCTCACAAGCTAAAGATTGACCCAAATGTGAAACCAATCAAACAGGCCCCTAGGAGGATGCGGGTCGAGCTCGAAGAAAAAGTCACTGAAGAGGTAAAGAAGTTGATAGAGGCAGGATTCATTCGGGAAGAAGAAAACCCCATTTGGGTAGCTAATATTGTCCCAGTTAAGAAGAAGAACGGGCAAATTCGGGTGTGCGTTGATTTCAGAGATCTGAATAAAGCTTGCCCGAAGGACGATTTTCCACTGCCAGTGACGGAGTTGATAATAGATTACACATCCTCATACACGGTGTACTCTCTTATGGATGGTTCTTCTGGATATAATCAGATACCGATGGATGAAGAGGATCAGCGACATACCTCCTTTCGCACCCCTATAGGAATCTTTTGTTATAAAGTGATGCCGTTTGGATTAAAGAATGCTGGGGCAACTTATCAAAGGGCTATGACCAAAATCTTCGATGACCTAATTCATAAGGTAGTGGAATGCTATGTGGATGATTTAGTGGTCAAATCTCACTCATTGGCTGAGCATATGGTTAACTTGAGGGTCGTTTTCGAGAGATTGAGGAAATACTCATTGAAAATGAATCTCCTGAAGTGTGCATTTATGGTCTCATCCGGGAAATTTTTGGGATTTATAGTGCGGCATAGGGGCATTGAGATTGACCCTGCCAAGATTAAAGCCATCAGGGAAATGCCTCCACCCAAAACTCTCAAGCAACTACGCTCTCTTCAAGGGCAACTGGCATATATTAGGAGGTTTATCGCCAATTTATCAGGAAGAATTAAACCATTCACTCACCTTACCAAAAAGGATGTGCCTTTCAAATGGGATGACGAATGCCAAAAGGCGTTTGATGATATTAAAGAGTACCTTCTCAAGCCACCGGTACTTGCCTCACCAATTCAAGGAAAACCAATCATCTTATACACCACGGCTCTGGATGGATCGTTGGGAGCGTTGCTGGCACAAGAAAATGAGGAAGGGAAAGAGAGCGCACTTTACTATTTGAGCCGCATGTTGGTAGGCGCCGAGCAATCATATTCCCCAATCGAAAAACATTGTCTCGCCTTGGTCTTTGCAACCAAGAAGCTAAGGCACTACATGTTGTCTCACAAGGTGACCCTTATATCCAAAGTGGACCCACTGAAATACTTAATGACCCGACCAATGTTGACTGGGAGATTGGCTCGTTGGACAATTGCTTTGATGGAGTTTGACCTCACATATGCACCCCAAAAGGCAATCAAGGGACAAGCTATGGCGGACTTCTTGGCGGCACATCCGATCCCGGACGATTCACCACTAAAGTGCGAGTTCCCGGATGAAGAAAGCTTATGTATAGAGAAAGAAAAACCTGGCTGGGTGATGTTTTTCGATGGAGCATCCTCAATACCCCCTACTACAAGACCCAACTTACCACGGGTCCGTGCTGGAATAGGGTTGGTCTTTGTGACGCCCCAAGGGGGAATATTGCGTCATTCCATAGCTTTAACGGAACCCTGTACTAATAATGAGGCCGAATATGAGGCATTGATTGCTGGTCTTGAAATGGCGATAAATATGGACATACAAGAGCTAAAGGTATGTGGTGACTCACAATTGATCCTAAATCAAGTGGAAGGGTTGTTTGATGTGAAGAAACCCGAGCTCATAAAGTATCATGAGAGAGCTCAAGAATTGATGGCAAAATTCTCCAAGATTACATTAGAAAAAGTGTCAAGGGCTTCCAATGGGATGGCGGATGCGTTGGCTCGAGTGGCAACACAACTCAGCAAACCTGGTGGAGAAGAAATACAAATCACAATACAAAATCGTCGATCCCTAGCACCGTATCTCCTCGAGATAGAGAAGGAAACAAATGCTCATCTGTTCACAGACATGGAAGAATGGGATAAGGATATTATACTAGATCCTGATGAGGTGTTAGAAGTTGAAGAAGGAGATCAAAAGGGAAGACAGGGAAAAGAGGTAGAAGATTGGAAGAAACCGTTTGAGGATTACTTCCGATATCAGGTGATGCCTTCTGAAAAAGCCCAAAGAGAGCAATTGAGGAGACGAATTCTCCGTTATGTGTATGTGAACGACACTTTATATCGGAGGTCATACGACCAATTATGGTTGAGGTGTGTATCTTATAGTGAAGCTCACAACATCATAAAAGAAGTCCACTCCGGATTCTGTGGGTCCCATCAATCGGGTCCCAAAATGAGGTTACAAATCAAAAGAATGGGGTACTATTGGCCCACTATGGTTGCGGATTGTGAAGAACACGCTAAGAAGTGCCATATGTGTCAAATACATGGGGATTTTATGCACCAACACCCCAACCCGCTTCATCCGACTGTAGCCTCTTGGCCATTTAACATGTGGGGTACAGATGTGATAGGACCAATCGACCCGCCATCCTCAAAGGGCCATAGGTTCATCCTTGCTATCACTGACTACTTTTCAAAATGGGCCGAGGCCGTCCCATTAAAAGAGGTTAAGAGTAAGGACATAATCCGGTTCTTGAAAAATCATGTACTATACCGATTCGGAACCCCAAGAGAGATCATATCTGATAATGGTACCGCCTTTAAGAGTAGTGAGATCTATGCATTCGCTAGGCAGCACAAGATAAAATGGCGATATTCCTCCATCTATAATCCCCGAGCAAATGGGTTGGCAGAAGCTTTCAACAAAGTTCTAATTGGCCTCCTAAGAAAAACTGTGGGAGATAACCACAGAAGCTGGGATGAGAAATTACAGGAAGCGTTATGGGCGTATCGTACGACCTTTCGAACACCGACCCAAGCAACCCCATATTCTCTTGTGTTTGGCACAGAAGCTGTTTTTCCATTAGAAATTGAATTACCATCCTTGAGAGTGGCTGTACAAATCGGGCTACCGTTAGATAAGCAAACCCGTCTGAGACTAGACGAGCTGGATGCAATGGATGAGAAGAGATTGGCGGCCCAACAGAGTTTGGAGTTGTACCGAGCCCAAATGGCCAGGACATATGATAAGATGGTTAGACCTCGCACCTTTCAAGAAGGAGAAGTGGTCTTAGTGTTGCGGAGACCAATCACGGGGCGGCACCATGGACCAAAGTTTGCGCCTAATTGGGAAGGCCCGTATACAATAAGAGAAGTATACGAAGGAGGGTCATATAAACTGGTAAATGAAGATGGAGAACAAGTTTTACCACCAATTAATGGAAGGTACCTAAAAAAGTATTATTTGTGAAAGATGGCATGTGACTGAATCCCAAAATCTGAAACCGTTTTAAGACATCTTGGTATCCCATCCCACGTAATTCAAATAAAAAGAAACATAACCATAATCAACAAAAATGCGCGATATCCCTTGAATAAAGACCTTAATAGGTTCCAAAACATATCATAGGTTCCAAAATATATCATGAGAATAAAGTCGGCCAAAGCCTCGATAAAAGTTTTAAAACCCAAAACCATTTTAAAACCTAAAACCATGAAGGGTTACCCGAACCCTAAAACCCTTATGTTCACTGCGCCAATGCCGTGTCAATGCGCCAATGCCGATTGAGAGACATTACAATGAGGGCCTATACCTAACGAGAGGGTGAGAATGAGAGGGTAAGGAAAAGGGTGACTTGCCTTCATGGCTCCATAAGTCAACCCTTCCATAAAGTTCCCAACTCCACAAAATCCACTAGCCAAATGTAGTTTTGACAGGAATTCGTGCTGAGGAGACCTGTGTGGTCCCCAAATGCACAAAGCTGAAACTTACCCCACAAATCCGCGGTCAATGAAGGGACTTTCGGGACCCCGAGAACGCGAAGCCGTGTCAAGGAGAGCCTTAGTGGTCCTCCAAGACACCTATGCCTAATGAAGAAGCCTGTGTGGCGTCTGAAGGCATCAAGGCACCGCCCTATGAAGTTATCTGAGGGCACACAACCCCCACCAACATCATGTTACTAGTGTCACAGACATTGTCATGAAAGAAGATCGTGGGCCGTATGTATTGGTGCAAATCCATCAACCAATTGCCGGGGCAAGTTCATTATGTCGACTATGTTGGACAAACCAGGAGGTGTGTAGAATAAAAAAAAAGGGGAAGAATAAAAAAGAGAAAATTGTTCATCATAAAGGAATGCACATCAAACAAGCATACAAAACAGACAAGCAAAGTAAATGAGGCAAGTTCATACCCAAACACGACATCCCAATACAATGTTCAAAGCAAAAAAAGAGAAGTGTTTAAAGCAAACAAGATAAGTGAAAGAGAGCAGACATAAGGTTGGCAATCATGGTACCCAATAATACAAACACAAAAAGAATTAACCCGAAGGAGACTCAGTGAAGCTTGCATATAAGGATTCCAGACTAGCCTCAATCACCCTCAAATGTTGGTAGGCTTCATTCACCTTGGACTCAATTTCTTGCTTAAAAGTCCTAGCTTCAGAAGTAACCGCATTGTACTCCCGGGAAGTCTCGTCACAGTATGACAAAGCTTGAGCAATACTACGAGTGGCCCTTGCTTCCTCCTTGTAAGAAACATCGATCTCATGCCGAGCGTGGGCCACGGTCATAGGATCTATTTGATTCACCTTCAAGGCAACAAATTGAGAATCAAGAGAGGTGATCTCAGAACCCAAAATATTCTGCTCATTAAGGAGCTCGCTATACGAGTTGGCGGCCTTGATTCTTTCAAACTCCCAATGCACTTGGCGGGCTATGAGAGGGGCAAATTGACCTTCGGTAACCTCAGATGTGATGGAGACAAGCAAAGCTAGGCAAGGCAAGATATGTTGATCTCTTAGAAGAGTAAGAGACGGGATGGGAGAATCCGGAGGTAAAACGTCGAACCAGCTGGAATCGAAAGGAGGGAACCAAACTGGGGTACGCATACCTACTTCCCAAATCTCTTGTAAAAGCTCTTTAATGCAAGTGACAGTAGCATGAGGCTTCGAGAGCTCATGGTCGGCGGGAGAATCAGGGTTGTGTCTCTCAAAAGAAGGTGCCTTGGCAATAGGAGAAAGTGCTTTAGCAATGGGGGTGCATTCTTTATCTACATCCATCACAGCGGTACCTAGCAAGATTACCATCATCAATGAGAAACCAGACGAGACGTGATAGAGAAAAAGGGAAACAAAAGAAAGAAAAGAAGTACCTTCACTGAAAGGTTGTGAATCCCCCTCTTTGTTAGTAGAAAAGATGTGAAAAGGGGTTGGGGAAGAAGATGCAAGAAAGCCCCCCGGTGTTAAAGGAACTCCTGCCTGAATGGAGGTCGCCGAAGGAGAAACAAAGCAGTTTGACACAGCAGTAGAGGGTACCTTAAAAAGAGAAGCAAGGTAAGGAGAAGTGAGACCAGCTCCAGGAGTGGTCGGGGTGTCTTCAGAAGGAGTAAGAGATGATGAGGGTGGAGTCATTGGGACATTCCAAGGAGATGAAGCTCCATGAAAGAAGGGTGTGATTGGAGATGAAGGTTGCGCGGAAGGCACTGGCAAAAGAAGAAAAGGTGAGTAAAATATTGCGAACCCGGTAAAAGAATAAAAGCAAGTGGGGAGAACTTACTGGCCAAAGACCGGACGGGAACCTTAGAAAGAGTAGGATCACTAGGGGGCTCCTCCATAAGAAACGATTTGCACGATTTCAAAGCCTCACCTGATGAAAAAAAAAAAAAAAAAAAAAAAAAAAAGAGGGGAGAAGAATGATGAAGAAACTTAAAAAGAAAGAAACATTCACGATAGCGAAGAGGAAGTGAAGCAAAATACTCACCTGAAGGAACCCCGAAGGAATCATCGGCAAGAATATTCTTGATCTGCTCAGCGGTAAAAGACTGTATGGGTGTAGAACCAGTCAAACCGCGAAAACTAGACAAAGAAGCTCTGCCACGACGGATACCGTCAGTGCGACGTTCTTTAGCTGGCTTGGTGTATATAAGACTCTTTACGGTTTCAGGATGGTGACAGTGATAAGCGTCCACCATGTCAATAAACCACCGATGGAATAACACCGCAATAATACCTGAGCGGTTAATATCTGGCAGCCAAAATTTGGTACTCGTCCCCAATTGGAGAAGTGTTTTCCATATTAAAGCGTGAATGGTGAGGTCAGAATCCTCTTCATCTTTGAGATGTGGAAGAGTAAGATGAGGGATGAATTGGTCAAAACCCATTTGATGAGCCGCTAAAGTAGGGTGGTAGGGTTCGGCAATAAGGCGGGACCCACGCCGATATGGGATGAAACATTCTCTAAGACTCACAAAACACTCAGCTATTCGGAGATGATTCAGTAAGGGGTATGTACCTGTAGAATCAATAGGAGAATCTTCAACGACCATATACGAGTCTGACTCAGGCAAACCTTGTGTAAAAATGCGTGAAGGGTTAGCTGCTACTCGACTGTTAGTGAAGAAGCGATGAAGCTTACAGATGTCATGGTAACCAGGTATCCCAGATTCAGCGAGGGCGGCCAATTTGGGCAGTTCTTTCATTATTCTCTCTGGCAAGACAGAGTCAATAAAAGCGGCGGGCCAATACGAGCGGATCCACCCGAAAAGATAATGAAAGGGTATCACAACAGGAACCTCTGAAGGAACCGAAGAAGCAGCTACGCAACGTAGTGAATGAAGCAAGTTGGCAAGGGCCGGAGCTGCCACGCCTACTACTTTCCCCTGAGCCATATACCCAGCCATGATAAACACATCGGGACGAATCTCATCAAGGGGATCTGAAGGGAATACAAAATGGCAAAGCCACCAAGAGAGGAAGGCCGCTAGTACAGTCTCGTCATCTAAGTCCGAACGAGAGGTCATGGAATTGAGAGGGGGAACAGGACCATCACTCCTAAGAGTCTCTTCATCTATGCCCAAAGGGTCAGAAAGAGTGATATAGACACCATTTGGGTTGTATCTATCAGTGAAGTAAACTAGCCATGATTCAAAGGTGACCCCTTTCCTATTCTTTTGCATTCTTCGCAAGCACAGTTTATCGTAAATCTCGTACAGGCGACAAACCGAATAAGGGTAGTTGGAAGTACCTTGCTCGTTGTACCCAAACAAATCTGAATCCCTTGGAGTGTACTCCTCATAAGGTCTTCCAAAAAAGGGCAAGCCGCTCAATTCACAAAACTCCTTCAAATAGATCATCATAAAACCATCCTCCACCAATAATGCATTGTGGATGAAGTCCCAATTGGTTAAGAAGGCACGGAAGAGAGGATCATTGCGTGGATAAGCAAAAAGGATGAGGGCTACGGCCCCGAATATTTGAGCCGAGTCTAAGATGGCTCGATAACGGCGAAGGCAAAGTTGAGTCCAAAAAACTTGCCTTTTGTTAAGAGAAAAATTGCCTCTACAAGAAAGAGTCGCAGAGTCCCAAGGAGGAGTAGCACCAGATAACATGGATATGCCAAGTGGGAGCATAGGGAAAGAAGGTCTCCTCGAGGACACCGGAGCCAAAGTCCTCAATGTGGTCTTTTTGTAGCCGTAACCCTCTGCTGGCTTCCTCATGACTAATTCCCCTACTTCTGACCCTTCTTTACTCACTCTCCTTCTATAGGGAAAGTTGGTGTAAATCCCTGTGTCAAATTCTTCAAATAATTCGTCTTGCCGCGGAAGCAGAGAACAAGGAGAGTCTAGGGAAAGAAAGATAGTGGCATCACTGCGAGGAATTCTACCCATGGAAAAATCACGGCCTTCTAACATGCGAGACCTTAGAGCAATCAAATCCTTCTCGCCAGCACCCTCATTACGAGCCTCGGAGAGTTGAAAGTCGATCTCCTCTTTGGTGGGTCGGTAGAGAACTAGGTCGGGAGGTCGAACCCAATTAGCCATCTGTAGAGTAAATCGGCACAAGAGAAATGTAAATCATTTGGATGAGATGAAGGAGTATGCCATTTGAATAAGTTGCTCTACAAATCATGAGTTTCGCAACATATTCAAATGGGGGGCATTTGTTTGACCCTAAAATATGGTGGTAAAGTCAAGGCGATTTTGGGTAATAATTACAAATTGCTGATATCAGGAATTTAGAAAATTTCGGCAGCATCTCCCCTGTACAGGGAAGGTTTCCAAAATGCTAACGAGCGGGAAAAGAGACATGGTCCCCCCGCTAATATCATGAGTGACTCAAATGGGCGATGAGACATAGTCCCCGCCCAAGTTACACATGTTCACATGTATCACGCAAAGAGAAATGGAGCAAAACAATAAAGGAGTACAATGCAAGATGCAATTTATCCAATTATACATATCACAAGGCATTACACTCAAGCACAAATGGTCAAATACAAATTCCCATCGAGCAAAATAAGGAGGGGAGAAAGATGCACATGAGACCGGCTACCTTTGGATTGAATTGAGCTCAAGAGGTGCGAGACGGGTTGTCACAAGGTACCTATAAAAGAAGAGAAAAAGGTCAAATTGATAAAATATGAAATGACATGAGAAATGACACAAAACCACGGGTGAAACGTTATGACAAGTTCAATGGTGCATGAAATAAACATGCAAATTGGGCTCAAAGTAAATAAGAGATACAAATTTCAGCACTATTGGTGCGCAATTGGTCCACTGTATGGAAACAGGTTCGGTTTGGGTTCAGGCTCGATAGCACTCCATGAGCCATATACACCAATCAGTTGGGACTGATTGATTTAATCTGAGCCATCGGATCAGAAACAAACGCATGGATTCACCTCATTGAAGGCACTTGTCCTCTTCATCATCGTCTCTCTCGACGAAACCAGAAAATACCCGATACCACACTTAATCACAGAGAAAGAAAAAAAAAAGAATGAAGCAAACTCACCTGAGCGAAAGAAGAAGAGAGGGGGAGAAATCGAGAGCTCAGCCGCTTTTGTCGCTTCCACCAAGCCCTCAAGCCGAAACCCTAGACTTTTCAGATCCCCAATTCAAGAGAAGAAGGGAGAAATGAGATCGAGCAGTGAATCGAGGCGTGGGAAAGCAATCGGCAATTCACAGCCGTTGGATCGAAGCTGAAGATCTAAGTGTAGAGTCTTGATCGCTCAACATTTTAATGAAAGAAGACAAAACCACCTTCGAAAGCTGTCGGAATAGCAATCTCGAGTCATGGGCCCCGCCTGTCTGAGAAATGGGCGAGTTACTGCGACCATGGGTCCTGTGAGTCAGAGGGAGGTGAAAATGTGACCCTACGAGCCAGAGACAGCTCAAGTTTGGCACATGTCAGAGGCTGAGAAGAAGATGGGCCTCGGAAGCGCCATGGGTCCCACTGGAGGTGATTCCGGCCCGTGAAATACGGAAGAACAAGCAGCCCAATTAGTGATTGAAGAAGCGACGATGCAGTCAAAGCTGGTCAAAGGCGAGTCAACACTGGTCAAACCCAAGCTAAGGGATGATGACTGGCGCCAGCTGTCGAGGGGAGCTCTCCGCTCTAACGGAAAGAGGTTACAACAGAATCGAAGCTTCCAGGTACCCCATCTGGTGTCTATATAAACCCCACAAATCAATGAAGAGAGGACCTTTCCTGATTTTGGATCTTTTTTTTCTGGTTCTTGATATTTCCGAAACCCCTCTTCTCCGACATTTTCTCTTTGGATTGTCTTTGAAAAATTAGGAAGCACATGTGTTGTGCAGTAGCTACACAATAGATTAGAGAGAGAGAGAGAGAGACATTGGAGTAAGATTCGAGCGGTAATTAGTAGAAGAAGGATCGTTAAAAGCTTGTAAAGGTACAATCTGAAGAGAATAAAGGTTTCTTTTAGATTTTCCTTTCATATACATGCACTTGCTGCCCAATTAAAGTTTACATAGTATTTCTATATGAATAGGGTATCTGCTGGTGTACATAGCAATATAAGCCTGACATATCATTTTCTCGAGTAAACTAAGTTTAATTGGAGACATCTAGGTATCATTGACTGTCTCTTGTGAAAACGTAATTTGTACCAGCCTTAAAATGAATAATAGAATGACTCTCTTTACCTGCATTATACCTTGAGATTCTTAACAATTAACAGAGATGATCATATGCCAAGAATAATTAATCTGTCTTTAGTATCAAGACCCTTGAATTGCTGCTAGCTTATAAAATTGACAAGTTGTAAGGACTGAATTGTAAGAGGGAACATGGTTATTGGATCAAGTTCAGTCATATATGAGTCCGAGAATAGTCTTTATAAACTACAACCCTGTCGTTTGTTACTTTAATTTGAACACTAATTAACTGCCCCAATACTAACTAATTTCCTTTGGTGAACAGGAACAATTATCGAAGAACAAAAAGGTTTACTTTATAAGGCAAACTTGATATTTATTCATAAAACGTGGTTGTTTTGTAATAAAGATGTTTGGTTCACATTTAATCTGTGCAATAATACTACCTTGAATTCTGTTACATACATATACGGGATGTGTTAATAGGATTAAATACTCTATAACATCTAGTGCGTAATTGATCCTTCAAAATTCAAATAAAATAAGTATGCAGGGCGCAGTTACAAGGGTCAGGGAGTTTATTATATACATTTATGACTTTGGCTCATGCATATTTGATTGATAGTCAAACTGCAAAACTGTTAGGTACAATAGGCAATAGTCAGTTTCATAGAAGTAGCATGCGTTTTGGCCCAACTTGTTTCATGTTAAAGTGCTAAATGTCCAAGAATTATGAACATCAAGTAATCATATGAATTGCGAACGTTGGTTATGATTCACTAATTATTGTTGCATTACGAATTGTTTCTATACTTTTTCTATATACACTATAATGTCAGTCATGAATGTAAATATGCCCCTAGGTGAGGTTAGGCGTTGATGTTATTTTGTTAGCACAAATAACCCTTAGATATGATAATTAGGATTGAAAGTTTAGTTGCAGCGTAATTAGCGGAAGAAGCCCAGTCCACAACGGACATGAGCCCATATCGTGCAAGAAGAGTAATGACCCAACGCCCATCAAATTTTGAATCCCGCCTTCACCACGCGAGATCCTCTGTGACCGAAACAAACACAATACAACATGTGACTTGCCGTCACCTAGAACGTTCTCTACTCCTTATTGGCGTTGACATGGCAATCACATAGCACTCCAAATCATCCAATCCTTACTGAAGTGGAGCAAATCGAAAGGCGCCAGATGAGTTCAAACCTTTTAGAAATTTTATTTTTATTTAATAGGACGCCCCACAAAATACAAAATAGAAACATTAATAGGGTGTCAGAAATTGAATAAATCGATTGATATTATAGTATAGTTTATAGAATTAAAAATCGTCGTTTTGAAGTACTTTCACTATGACGATTAATTTCAAAACACTATAAAAATATAAAAAGATTGCACTATCCCTTTACTACGAGATTTCAAAATAAAAATTTAAATAGTTTCGATATAAAAACATTCAAAAGGAAATTATTTTCCATAAATAAATACTTTCAAAAATGCGATAGGATCTAGATCATAGGTTTAGGACCTAGATCATAGGTTAGAATATAGAAAATGTTGTAGTCACCTTACAAACACTTTTCAATAAAATCATAAAGAAATTGTTTCTAAAATCCATATAACTCCAAACGCATATTTTCAAATTAAAAATACTTTCCAAAATGAAACAAATACACCCGAAATAAATACTTTCAAAAATAAACAAATACTCCCAAATCTAATATTTTCTTCAAAATAAACACCTTCGACATCTAAAAAGAAACTTCAAAAGGTTCGCGTTTAAAAATTAAATAAAAAAAAATAGAAATAAGAAAGTAAATAGAAGAGGCAAGGAAGTTTAGGAAATCACTCAATTCCTCTAAGAAATGAAATTTTAGAAATATAAAAGTCAAAATACGAAACCCAAAGTCAAGCACAAACCTCTTCTGCGAGGAAATCAAATCCTCACTAGGGTTGAGATCAACCTTAGAAAATTTGAAATCAAATTCCTAACAAGTGGCCATGAATAGTGCCCCAGGAATTATATAAAACAACGGATTCTCATCAAGTGGCCTCCTTGCCCGAGATTTCCAAAAGTGTTCCTACAAGTGGTTGATATTAACCCCAGGAACCCAACTCTTACAAGTGGCTTCCACAATGCCCCAAGAGTTGAAACGTGAGTCCTTACAAGTGACATGAAACGTCCCAAGGATCTCCAAACACTAGATTCCCTTGCAAGTGGCCATCAAAGGCCCTGGAATTCTAGAAAATAGTGGTTTCTCAACAAGTGGCTAATAAAGGCCCCGAGAATACCAAATATATCTTCCCTGAACTGAGCTGTGCGCAACATGTTCGGGGACAAGAGAACCGTTCCTACAAGTGGCTAATATGTGCCCCAGGAACCAACCTTTACAAGTGGACGATGAAAGTGCCCCAAAGGTTGAAACGTCTCTCTTCATCTTGTTCCTACAAGTGGCTAATATATGCCCCAGGAACCAACCTTTACAAGTGGACGGTGAAAGTGCCCCAAAGGTTGAAACGCCTCTTATCCTGTTCCTACAAGTGGCTGATATATGCCCCAGGAACCAACCCTTACAAGCGGACAATGAAAGTGCCCCAAGGGTTGTGACATTTTCCTTTGTTCCTACAAGTGGCTAAGAAAGGCCCCAGGAACCAGTCCTTACAAGTGACTCTGAAAGTCCCAAGGATTGCAAATTTCTTCGTTCCTACAAGTGACCCTCAAAAGTCCCAGGAAACAACTCTTACAAGCGACCTTCGAAACGTCCCAAGAGTTGCAAACGACTTCAAAACGACTCCAAATGAAATGTATCTTCGAAACAACCCCAAAACGGCAAAACGAAGCGACAACAAAACGATAAAATGAAATAATTTTAGCATTGTCTCCTCGATTGAGTCCCGTCAATTAGGTCTGGTCCCGTCAATCGAGTCCGACCTAAACCATTTTTACGACTTTATTCCTAGCATACTTCTTTTAGCCCTTTAATCAAAGGTTTTCGTGGTTCGTCCCGATGTAATTAACAATGGGGGCTTGCGCCCATTGGAAAGTTGGACCCATACACAAATAATAAACCTTCACAGAGGCGATTTCTCGCTAATATCCCTTGTTGTCAAGAGGCATTTCTGCGCTAGAATTCGGCTCCGTGGAGGGTGAATCTCGTGGGGTGTTTCTCTCCCGTTGAAACCCGTTGTTCAGCGAGAATGACGAAAAATCTCACACAATGAGATATGCACGCATGTAAAACAATAGGATTTTGTTAGATCGGGGTATTTCAGTCCTAACATTAAATTTCTGATTATTTCTTCTTAATTTATGAATAAAAATAGTGAAAAGGGTTTATATCCAAGTAAATTACAATTAGAGGGGTTTATATCCGATTTTAAAGATTAGAGGGGTTTATTTCCGGATAAGCCAGATTACAGGGGTTTATATCTGATTTTGCCATTAAATAATGATTTATTTGAAGAAGGGAAGCAAAAGATTAGGCGTTATCTATTGATTGGCTAGCACAAATCAATTAGAAAATGGTTAATCTTTGTGTGGACCTTAGGTGCAAGGAGAAGAAGAGAAGGAACACACCACCACTTCAATCCTATGTTGTGGTTCGAGCCCTCCCGTTGCGATATAAGAGGAGATACAAATCGATTCCATCTCTTTTACACAACTAATGCTTATTTCCACTAGATCTTACTTGTTCTTGGTTTTGTTGCTTGAAATTATTGAATTTAATTGCACAAACCACTAAAACAAAGTTTCTTCATCCATATCCTAAGTTCCTAACTAGTAATTACGTCCTCGAATCGACTTAGAACCACACTACACCTTGTTTGGATTGCAATTGCAACTCTTAATGAGTTCTATTACTATCCATTATATGTGGTGGATTTGTTAGCCTTTAACACAAAAGGAACTTAATAAGAAATTCAAAACAGATAAAAAACAAATAAGGAACAACTTAGAGAATCAATAGGTGAAACGGATCATCTGGAATCTAGATGGATCGTTTCAACTAGTAAATACATAGAAACGAAACGTACCTATTTCATTTGGTTATCAAAGATCTTAAGTAAGTCTTTATATTCTTGGCACCTGAACACCGTATAAGTATACCTTCGCCACGCCTTAGCATGCACCAACGTTAGGAGATAGTCTTCCAAGAGAGCTAGTATGCTTTCAAACCCCTTTGCCTAACCGAATTAGGGTTATATCTCTAAAATCGATGGAGAGAGGTAGAGAAATGGTTTAGGGCTGCTATCAACACATGTATGTAGTACTATTGGAAACCAACCACTTTATATAGGAAAAACAAAGTTTAGAGAAACCTTAAACTTAGCTTCTAAACAATGTCATAAAAGGAGGGTTCCGCTATCTCTAAAATTGGCTGCCACCAAATGCCACTTATTTCTATCCATTGGATCATTCTTTGATTAACGGATCTGATTGATTCTAATAACAGAATATTTACTCCACCATTTAGACTCCCAAAACCACTTTTTCTTTTTTGTCTTTTCCAATGTAATTTAAAATAATGAACTGCACCTCTTTCTTCCTCTTCAATGCTATGATATACCAGGATACCAACAATTTTGTTACCTTCCTCTTCTTCTCTGGCATGGTTTCTCTATGTATCTCCAGCCACTAACGACTCTATTTTTATGCTCATGCTTCACCTCTTGCATCTGACTTATCGACCATTTATTGTTTTTCTACACACTCGACATGTTGCTCCTCAGTTCTCTCTCAATAACAAGCTAATTAGACTTATGTAGCTAAATGAGGTAAATAGTCTAAATAAACAATGAAACAAAATTATTTCGGCCAAACTCTCAATTCCAAATTATTGACTAAACTGCATTCAGAAAGTCAAGTTATCCAAAATTTTTCACTGTGTAATTGATACCCAATACCCTTGGGTATTCTATTATTACTTTTCTTTTGTCCAAAAAGATATACATGAGAAGCTGCATCTGGGTATTCTTTTTCACATAAGCTCAGTAACAAACTCAATGGAAAATATGAAATTTAATGGGCCATGATTGTAACAATACTGTTCGATTAGTCGGTAATTAAAGTTCCAAATTATATGTATAAGTTAATTAATGATATAATCATGAAATAAATTAAAGTAACAATAAAATCTGATGGGAAATTAAATCTGAGGACATGGAAATGTTCGTTATAATTTTCTGAGTATTTCTGTATATTTGGCACAATTTTCTGACTTCTGAAATTAATTTAAATAATTTTATGAGAAATAGCTAATTTACAAAAGAGGGTGTCAGTGATTTATTGCACCAAAGCCACACAGATCTGTTCACAGAAGATCCTGACTATTTTTCGATAAAAATAAGTCGACGAGGAGCTCTCTCCTTCTGCCTCGTCTCCTCCGTCTGACTTGTTTCTCTCTTCTCCTCTCTTTCGCTCTGAGTTTATTCGAGCTTGTGCTCTGGGTTAAGTGGAGCGATGGGATTGGCTAGCGGAGAGGTTGCCTCTGAGGTGCCTCGTGTAGAGGATGCCACCTCTGCTACACCTCGTGCGCCTTCACGCAGCTATCTAGTGCGACAAGCTTCTCTGTCTGCTTCTATGTGTGTTGGCTTTGTTTGATTAATTGAGGGAACTAGTATGACGTGGCCTCATCTCTATCTGTGCCTTGAACCGCCTCTCTTCCTCTTCTTCTCTATGAAGGTAAGTTATTTATATTAGGGTTCGAAATTGGAGATTTTTCTTGGGGCTAAGAGAAGAGGAAAGGAGGGAGGAGAAGGCCAGAGGAGGTAATCGCCTACCCCTAATTCTTGGTTTTTACTGTTAATTTGATAGAATGTTACTCGATTTAATCTCTAGGGTTTTTGTTCTCTGTTGACAGTAAGTGCATGGAATTAGCCTTGTTTCTCATAAGCATCACCTTGATCTTAGCCCTAGTTGTTATTGAATTTCTGAGGCGTTTTGTGAAGGATCAAGAGAGAGGTATATCTCTTCCTATCGATTTCTAGTTTGATAAATATCCTGATTTCTGGTAGAGTTAATTGCTAGCTATTAACTGTGCTTGGGAAAATTTGATACAAGGTTCACTTTAGTGTTGATAATTTGTGTTAGTTGCTTAGTTGATGTGCTAACTTATTCTGTTACTTGCTTCTGTGAGACTGCGATTTGATTTCTATGAGGTGTTTACTTACTCTAATGGAGTGATATTATGCTTCTGAGGGATATTACTTGACTGTTGTAGAGTTATATTTATCATATAGAGCATATATGTGACTTGCAGCATCTAGTTAGTTGTTTCACAATCAATGATATGCATATACATGTTATATGATACTTATCTGAGGGCAGTATCATCTTGTATAACTGTTTGGAAGGTAAAAGCATGCATGTATCAATGTCAGTGAGCATAGTTGATCATATTTGAGTAATTTCATGACATAATTGTATGATATAACATGTAAATGAAAAATTGTAGCAATATAATAGTTGAGTGGTGCATAAAACTGGAACTGAAATGGTGAATATTAGCTTATATAAGTGCTTAGGTACTTGATGTACTTAATCTGTGAAGGAGCTGTAACTAGCAGTAGGCTTATTGCATGGATATAAGAGTAGTTTCATGTCATAATATCAGATATAATATGCAAATAAGATTTTGTGTTAGCACAGTGGTGAAGTTGTGCATAATTATGTGCTTTCTGTTGCATATTGAGTTATGTCTGATGACATAATGTGTATATTTTCATGATAGGCATGATATACATGAATAAAATTGGAACTGTTAGCTATATTGGAGGTTATATCAGTATAAACATGATGATTGTTGAACTGAGCATGTAAATATATGCATTCTGGTTGCTGTTTAATGAAGAAATCATGTTTGAAGGGTATTGTATGCATAAATTTCATGTCATTGAAGTTTGGGTTATTATCTGTGGGTATATAGTTGCATAATTACATGCATGAATGCATTTTTGGTTCAGTTGGCACTTGTACTCTGTGGGGAATGGCTAATTCGAGCATTTGTGACTTGGTACCAGTCAATGGTACACTAACTGTGGGGGAAATCGATATTCTGGTAAGGCTAAAGTGTTCTGGGATGTTAACTGTGATTTTTGGAATTTTTGTGGACTTGGTTGCAAATTTCTAAGGGCTTGAATATAAATTTCTGAGGGCTTATTTGTGACATATGAGGCATTAATAAATTTTTGGTGGGCTTATGCGAAAATTTGAGGGCCTTGAAAGATTTTGTGGGCTAGATTGAAAATGTTGAGGGCTTATCGGATCTGATTGGGTTCTGTCGGACCCGTTACGGTTAGACCCAGTCGACTGGGTCAGGTCGACTGAGTCCAACCTGCTGGCTTTTGGGTCGTCGCTGGATTTTTGGACTTGGGCTGGAATTTTTGTGGGCTTGGCTGAGGAAAAGAAAAAGGAAAGAAAAAAAAAAGAAATGGATGTGGGCTTTCAGAATTTTCTGTGGGCTGAAATTATTTTTATTTTTGTGGACTATGTAAATGAATATGATTCGGATTATATTTAATTAAGTTTCGGATTAAGAATTAATTAACGATTAGTGGGCTAATGATTTCTGTTGAGCTTGATTAAGACTAAATGACTTGGAAACAATGTACTTAGTCTAATTCTCGGATTTGGGATTTTAGGGATATGATGAAACGTCTGACTTAACTGAACGAATACTGTGGCAAATACTCAGACACTCTGATCCCGTAAAGCAATAAAATAAATTTCTGATTTATGTTTTCTCTGAGTTTAATAAATATTTCTGTTATTTCTGTTATTTCTGTTATTTCTGAAAATTCTGAAAAGAAAATCTGACTCTGATTTCTGACTTCGATATTAGAAAATAACAAAGTAAAGTAATAAAATTATGACGATTGAACTAATGATTAAAATGTTAACATCTGTTAAAATAATTTGGAACTATTACCGTCAGTCAAGTGGGGTTAGATCAACCAGACTTTAATTCTGTCAAGTGGATTATAGAACCCCGTTAAATAAATATTAACGGATTTTGATCTATTTTGAACAGGAGCAGCCAACCACTCACACGCCCCAGACGAGTGTGAAGGTGCGGATATGCGGTTTCTTGATTAAAATTCAGAATTCGGTACTTTTAAATTTATGCATAGCATGTTGGAACATCTTTGATGTTACATTCTAATTTCATATAGAAATAGAAGCCCAAAAATAATCAAACACTTGCATGTTGATTATATCTCCGCTTTGGAAATTGATTAATATACAGCCTGAATCTGAAATCCGTTTTATACTAAGTAAATGACAGACTGTTGAAAAATGACTGAAATGGTTTCCGTAATCTTCTTATCACTTGACCATATTTTGTGATAGAAGAATCAGACTTGAAAATTGAACCATTTCTAATTTCTGAAAATCTGATAAGCATATTTATGATTTATAAACTCTTGCACTCTCCGGTGATTATCGGTTTGGCCACCGACCCGGCCAGGTTATTAGCGCTATTATCTCTGGATTTATTCCCTTTGTCTGGTCTGTACCAAATAGTTTTTCCTTTGGTTTTGGGAAAAGTTCTTTCTGTATCCGTCAGGCCTTAAGAACTTGAGTGTATAAGTTTTTTCTGAAAGATAAATGCTTATTTTTGTGATTCATCTTTCTGTTGTTGCATGTTATCTGGCAGATGCCGGTATTAGGACCATTCTGAATGGTACCTACGGTATATAAAAATCTGTATATCTGTGTTAATAAAATTTATCGGGATTTAGTCTGATGCACGGATTTGTATTAAGATCCGCGTACTGGAACTAAAACCTGCACTGAGAATTTATTCTCACTCTGTTTATTTGTTTTTCATGTGCCTCGTTGGGACGGGGGTTCCAGGCCAGGCAGAGACTTATTAGGCCTCGAGCTGTTGCTACTACCGAGTGTTCTTTCGTGAGGCTTGAAGTGTACGTGCCAGGGTTACAGTGTAATGTTGTGTTTCTGCTCTGTTTCGATGACTTACCAGAAATTTCTGCGTATGTGTATTTTGAGTTATTTGGTGATGGTCCTCCGCCTGACGGTGTGGTTCCCGAGTGGGACCCATCGCAACCAGTCACGGAAGAAGAAATTTGATGATTTGTAGGATGACTCATCACCGTGTCCTGGTTTGGCGCCTGTCTCCAGTCTTGTGTGTTAAGCCTTTCTGTAAATATTTTATGTAAAATATGTTATGTAAGACGACATTAGGATAGATGGTTTGGACCGTCAGTTAGAACACTTATTTGTATAATAAATTAACTGATGAGTCACTAGGGTTAGAGGTATGAAATAAGCCGGGCATGTAAATTATGTAAATTTGTGTAAAATATTGTGTGTGCTTGCAACAAATTATACTTGTGTGTGATGTCTGCTGGGACCGAAATCAAGAAAATGAAATAAATAACTTTGAAAAAAAATTTTACTGTCTGTCTGTTAGTCTTACAAGAGTGTTAATTACTCTTGTGGCGAAAACTGACGTCATGCCTATCTTCCGGGGTGTGACAATGATAAAATGAAAAAGTGTGAAATTCAACCAATCAAAATAATGAAGCATTTCGTGTCCTTGTTGATTGAATTTGGTGTCCTATATGCTAGCTACTTCAGAACGAGATAGACACTAATTCTCGAATTGTCGAGATTTGATTTTGGCAGCAAATTAAATGGGAGCAAAATATTTTAAACACTAGCACTATTAGTTGCCAAAAAAAATTAGGAACTGAGAACTACAACTAGATTGATCTCGTCTCCTTTAGGAGGAAGAACTGAACCAAGGAAAGATATCCATTGATCCAAATATTTTTCAAATAACTATTTTTATCAGATTTGACTTGGCAGTGAGTGAAAAAAACGAAGATAAAGTATGTTCTTGTTTAAGGTCTCATAAAACATTTAATCAGTTTATTATTTTATATTTTATGAGAAAGGACAATTAATGATCCTTGGAAGTTGAAAAAGTCACTCCACAACTTAAATAAACTAGCTGTAAGTGATTCAATCAGATCCGCATATTAGAATTGATCTAACGGTTGGAAATATGTGGCATTTGGTGGCAGCCAATTTTAGAGGCAGCGGAACTCTCCTCATGTCATAATTGTCCATCAAAATTAGATAATATATCTATCAATAATCACTCATAAGTCATAATAGACATCACATCTATTACACAAATCTTTTCAGATTGCCTTGACAGCCATATTTTAATTCTAGTTATTTGTTTAAACAAGTTTTTTGGTTGTGTGGTTCACACGAGATCTAGAACAGTGTGTTCAACGAATAGGATCCTAAATAGTTGGTTCCTGGGTGATAGAAGGAAACTTCTATGTTGCTATTTGGAAATAAGGGCCGGATGTCCAGGGGATTGTGTTTCCTTGTGTGAGGATATGGAAATATAAAGAAAATGTAAAGAAATAAGAGGAAATTAATGGGGATTAATTGGCAGGGGATGTGTATCTCCAATTGAGTATTTTTCCTATTAATATTCTCCTCCTCCTCCATGTAACAATTAAACATAAATCAATAAAAGAGGAGCGTGTGTGCATGTGTGAGGACATAGGTACCAAGTTGGTGCGAACCCTCGTTAAAATGATGTATTCCTGTCACATCCTGAGCTTGACATGACAGTTTTCCGCCACGAAAGTACCGATTCTAGTACTCCCGTAAGGCTTAAATCATGATCTAACCTATGAAATACGTGTATATTTTTTTTCTTTTGATAATATAATCGAATATTATCAGCATGACGATAGTAAGTAATATAAATATAAATATAAGTAAAATAAACCGTAACACACCAAATAAAAATATATACATAACAGAGTAACAAGTACATCACGACATCCGTCTCATCAAAAACAGCTATCGGTGGGCCCCTCACTGGCCTGAGCGTCCCCTGGAACCCCCAACCGCCGAGGAACATGCAACAAAAATCAAGTGAGATAGAATATTTCTCAGTGCGGGTTTTAGTTCCAGACGTGGATTTCTAGTCGAAATCTTTGTCTAGAATTAATACCCATAAATAAACAACATGAGTATAAAATATAATAATAAATGAAATAATATAAATGAAAGCATAAATATCATATGATGCAAATATATTTCCATCTGTATACCGCACAATGAAGTAAATATGGGCCGATCAGAACCATCTGTACAATCATGCATGAAAATGAATCAGAAATAATCACAAATAAATCATATCAGATCATACCATATCATACCATATCATACCATATCACATTAAATCATAATACACCCAAGTTTCCTAACCCAACCGGCTGGGCACGTGAGGAAACTTTTCCCTAACCCACTGGGCACGTGAGGGACGTATCCCTAACCCCGGGCACGTGAGGGAATTCCATATTCAAATAGCGCTACCGAACTGGCCGAAGCCGGTGGCCGACCGACTCCGGAGAGTGATTTGATTTTCATGTCTTTTTCCTTATTCCATATCACTTGCATAATCCGGATCTGATACCTTTAGGCAAGACTGGGTTGAGCTAGACGGATTTAGCTCTTCCGTTAATATGACATTCAAACTTGCCTGTTATATTTCAAGTCAATGACTACGGAGATGGATACAACATGAGTTGTAATATCTATTCCTATAATCTAATATGATAAATTCATAAATGCATAACAACGGGGATCAGCATGCTTATGCATCAATTTAAAATTTACCAACACATTTCTATAGAAATCCACGTATCCGCACTTGTGTTTAGGTCAGTCGCCTCCTCAGTCCAGTCCCCTGTAATTAATAAAAACCGTTATTAACTAATTAACGGTTATTACTTTAAAAAAAAGTGGTCCGGCTTATGCTACCAGACTGACTGACTGAAGTCTTTTATTTAAATCTTATAGTAATTGCTTGTGTTTTCAATAATTTAATTATTATTTATTATTATCTTAATTTATTTTACTTTATTTTATTTTTATTAAATTAATTCTATTTTATTTTAATTTATTTTGATTTATTTTAATTTATTTAATTATTTATTTTACTTTCTTATATTTAATTAATTAATTAATTTAATAGTTTATAATATTAATCTTAATATATTTCTTTATTATTAATTGATTATTAATAATTAAATCAATTTATGTTTACTTAAAATAATTTCTTTTAATATATTATTTATTATATAATGATTAAGAATTTATTTATGAAATATAAATTTGAACTTATTAGTTAAAATTTAGGAGTTAATTTATTTTGGATTTGTTTAAGTATTAATTAGACTTTGTTAATTAAGTTTAATGGTTATAGATTTTAGTTTAAATTCAGTAGTGAGCCAGAACAAGACCCAGCCCACTAGTTTTTTTTTTTTTTTCTCTTATGCTTGGCCAAAGCCCAACCCGACAGCCCAAGTCCAAGGCCCAGTCCGAAATTTTTTTTTTCTTTTCAGTCCTTTATTTACGAATTAGCCCTTTTCGTTTCCAATTAGGTCCTTTTTATTTACAGTTAGGTCCTTTTTATTTACAATTCAGTCCTTTTCTTTGTAAACAGGTTCTTTTTATTTATTTTTAGGTCATTTTCTTTACGAACTGGTTCTTTTAATTATCTTTTTGGTCCTTTTTCTTCGCACTTAGGTCCTCCTGTCGGAAAAACTTCTCGAATCAGTCCCTGTCACCCTTATCGTCTTGCCAGCAGTGTACCAGTGGTACATTCTCCGTACCAGAGATTGGTACATGGCCTCCAAACGACTCTCTTCGCCTCCTACAACCTCCTCTAAGCACTGTTTAGCCAAAAACTCCAATCTTCATCGATTTTGATCAAATTTCATCAAAACAGACCCAATTACCCCCAATTTCCGATTTTAACCATTGTTATTACTTTAATCTTCTCTCAAACACATCGATTTATCCTACTCAAACTCAATTCAACTCAGAAATTAACTTAAAGCTTAATAACCCGAGGTTAACCAAAAATACTAATTTCTGCTAACTACCAATTTAACTTAATTAACTTGAAGCAATTAACAGGGGTAGCAGTTATACCTTAGTCTCTAGCTATAGATCTCTCTCTCTCCCGTCCTCAGTTACTTCTCTCTCTCTCTCTCTTTTTTTTTCCTTTTTCCTGTGGAATTGCTTCTTTACTCGGCTAACCCTCAACTCGACTGAGATTGGGGTTTTTTATAACCAAAGAGGAGAAGAGGAAGATCAATGGCGAGAATTGAAAGTTCAAATCATAATGTTTGAGTCATTCCCCACCCCCTTCGATTTCTCACACGTACCCTGTGATTGACATCGGAGAAAGGAGAAATGACGGTGCTCACAATCCCGTGGCCAGAGGCGATTGGATGGTCGCATTTTATCTGCATCAACTCTCGTGCCAAGCGGTGCTGCGACGAGAGAAGAGTCGGAGAAAATCCGACGGAGCGGAAAAGAGAGAAAGAAGAAAGAAAGAGAGAAGGGGATGAAGCCAAATGGCTCGTCCAGATCTTCTGTGGCGAGAAGTTTGTAGCCAATCGTGTGGCGACTTGTTTTTAAAGGATTAAATTCGAATTTTATTAATATTAATTCAAATTAACAACAGATTTTAAGCTTAATTAAGCTTTGATTTTACTAGAATATTTTATATTAATTATAGAGTTTATACAAAGTAAAAAATTTCGAATTCGAGTCGATTTTTTTTATGTTAGTTTTGATTTAATTGTATGTTATTTGAATTTTATAAATATGTTAATCATTAAAATTTATAATTTTCTTATCAATTAATTCTCCTAATATTTTTATTTATTGATTCTAATTAAATTAAATTAATTTGGTCATCCTACTATGTTACAATTCCATTATCTTTATTTTTAATTTCTCACATTATTATCATTTAAAATGTCTTAATCACCAAGCAATATTAGGCTATAAAATGCTGGATTATTGCATTTTCTGGTGCCAGTTCAGATTTGTCATCTCGACCTGAAACGATCCATTGAAACGAGGTCGAAACTGATTAGGAATGGTCATTTAGTCTACAAATAATCCATCATTATGTGCTGAAATTCCTTGACATATAATTTTCATATTACCGTGTTATATTTTATTGATATCTTTCTTGTGTTGTTTTACTAATCTTTATTACGAGGGTACTAGATGGAGATAAGATATTTGAACTGATATTGTACTGATAACTGATATTAAACTGTGCATTATACAGAGTACAAATAGTAAGCTGATACCATTTCCAGCAAACCACGACTGCATCTGTTATAAAGAACACAAGTTTGTTGTTTGTTGGTTATGAATTAGCTTTAGCTTTATGCAATGTATCTATTTCTTATGTTTTTTAACTTTGTATTGCTTTACTTCATGAATATAATTTCATAAGCATGTTTCTCTAAATCAGCAACTGTAGAAAGGAACAAGATTTAAATTTATTTCATTTCGCAAAAAAAAATCAAGCTAATTCTTGTAAAAGTTCAATTTCGTTCAGACGTGCTTAAAGAGCTATTTGAAATAATAAACACAGCAATGAGGATACAAATTAAAGACACAAATGCAACAAGTTCAAAAATTAACTTACCACAAAGACTAGCAAATGAAAAACTCTGATTGGTTTGCAATAAATTATGCTTCAAAATCAGCTGTTTGCTAGATGCCAAATTGCACGACCCAAGGACAATCCCTTCAATATATAATAATAATAATAATAATAATAATAATAATAATAATAATAATAATAATAATAATAATAATAATAATTATTATTATTATTATTATTATTATTATTATTATTATTATTATTATTATTATTATTATTATTATTATTATTATTATTATTATTATTCAGGTTCTTTATATTCGACGTTTAAATTAGCAGTGTCGCAGGCAGATGCAGTAAAAATTACTACATCAAAGAAAATAAAGCGAAAAAAAGTGAAAATTAGAGATTGCCACGTAAGAACAATCTTGCTGTTAGAGACGTGACAATTTTGTTTGCTAGTCCACATGACTAAAGACCCACACTGCAACAATTGAATTCTTCTCTGGTAACCATCTTATCAAATATCGCTGCTGTTGACTTGTTGGTCAATCAAATATTGTACAAATCTATGACGGATATACCAGCAGATTAGTTAAAAATCCGTCACCATTGCGTCATTGTGCAGGAACAGATGTACAGTACTTAGTAATCCATATAAATTCTCAAAAAAATAAATAATAATAAAGTAAAATAAGAATCTACATGTCCACATATTTCTCAAAAATAAATAACACTCGTCATATGATAAAAAGTGAATATATTGCAATATAAACCCAAAAGTTCTCCTCTTTAACACATCTCTAGCAGGTTATCAGCCTTAAAAACTAAATGACAATCTAAACCATTGGTATTAATCGTACGACTCTAATAATATGTCATTACAATAATGACAGCAGCTAACATTATAGGTCATAACATTTTCAAATTTTCATAGATACGTGCGCGCCAGCATCCTCTGCAAATAAACTGCAACCATATATTAGCAACTTTCCAAAATAAAAATAGATTCGTTAATTCCAATACCAAAGTTCAGATAAAATAAATGAGAAAATCTTAGGTCTAAATCTACTAATTATACAAGTATGGCCACGTCAACACCTCAAACTGAACACTGACTTGAACCTTTATTTAATTTTTCAGCAGGCTGCAACAGTACTGACAGTTTCCCATTTTTTTTTTAAAGAATGCAATGCTGACTGCCATATTATACAAAAAAGGCAGTTAATAAAAACAATTTGTATTAAAAATAGATTGGCAGCACAATAAATTAGTTCTAATCAGGAATCGCTGTGCAAGTACAAATTGTCACACCGTGTAGTGGACCGCTTACACGTGGACCCCACATGAAAACATCAAATAGAACCTGAAAAAGGACATGTGGGGTCCCAATCTTGAATTGCCACATTTGTGGAAGTTTTTGTGTATTTGCCGGAGTATTTTGATGAAATATCTTCTTGACAACACATTACACACCTGATATCCACTCAAGCAACAAAACAGAAAATAGCAGCAATAAAATATCAACAAGGATTTTTTTCGAGAGGCCCTAAGAATCTCTGATATTTTCCTGTTTTCACAATTTCTTATAATCTTTTGAACAAATTTAAAAAAATTAATTGTAATAAACCAAATAGCAGAAATAGGAAAATAATTGAACTGTCCACAAAGATTTTTGAACAGAAGGCTTAAAATATTTTATTTCATTCACATATTATAAAGTTTCTTTTAATTATTATGTCTTTGACAAAATTTCGAACTTTTTTTTTTTCAACCCATAGCAATCATAGCAACAGAAAAACTAATTCCCTTCAGTTATTCTTGATTGACTAGTGAACATTCTCCGATAAAATTGATTGACTAGTGAACATTCTCCGATAAAATAGTGAAATGTGCATTTTGAATATGGTTTGTATAACAATTAACAAAAGAAAAAAATTTAAGACTGCATTGACATCCATCAGTAATTGTGTTAAACTAAAAAAAAAAGTCTGCATTATGTAATAATTAAATTTTCATTACACAATATACAGGTGTTTATATAATGATTCATGCAGCCATGCTAGATATTTTTTGAATTTCGAGGCTCTTTTCATTTTATTTGAACGATTTGGAAAAGGTTCTTTCTCCACACAAAAAGCATTTAACTTTTGTTTCAATTATCATCACACGAACATACAGAATATTTCCATTTCCATTCCATGAACGTATACTATCGACATAAAAGTTTGAAATTCATTTGGGAAATGTAGGAACGGAGTAGACGAAAAACAAAAAGTAAGAACCAATTATATACAGGTAAGGGCACCACTAGTACTTTTCAAAAACAGAAAAAAGAAAATTAAAAGAAAAAAATGGTGAGTATTCTCATTTCTCAGTGACTGAGTCTAATAAACAAAACCCTAGGCGTCAATCTGTCTCTCGAATTCTCCGCTTGGTTGGATTCTTTTGAAGAAGTTCACCTTTTACCCCATTACGCACTCTCACCTCACCTGCTCCTTTCCTTTCCTGGCCTCTCGCTTTGACTCTGCCTAGAAACCTAGAAACCCCTGGCCCCAACGCATTAATTCCACTTCCAGTACGCTTTTATTTCCGATTTCCCTTTTCGGAGTCAGTGCCTCTGCCTCGGGACCAGCTGTCTCTCTCCCACTCCTCCTTTCCGAATTTGTTTTGTTATTATCCCAACTCAGTGATTTTGATTTGAGGCGAGCTGAATGTGAAGCCCAGGTTCTGGGTCCTGTTTGATTGGTGAGTTTGATCTTAATTTCATATTTCTATTATTCTTCTTTTTGGGTTTAAGTATTGATTTGATTAGGAAAGGAGGAGAGAACTATATTTCCTGTGTTGATTTTGGAATTTAAGTCATTGGTATCTCAACTTTTCATCATTATTTAAAAGAATAAATGAATCCGTTGGTAGAATGGATACATTGAAATGAATTGAACCAATAGAGTAACTGAGAACTGTTTTAGAGGGTGGTTTGGATTCATGTATGTTGAGTTCACATGTAATTGTACTTGATGATTTTGACCATATATATGTTTATGTCACCATTACATATTTTTAGGATGCTTCATTTTTGTATGGAACTTGTTTCTCCGTACGTGTTTGAAGAAAACAGATCAATTAGTATCAATTGCCAATTGTCTTTTATTCTTAATTGTCAATATGGACTAGTTAAGTGTGATTCCTTTGCTTATATAATGATTTATGGTTATGTCAGGTTGCAGGTTTATCAAAATGTTTCATGCAAAGAAATTCTCAACTGTACCTTTCATCTCGCACAAGCCTCAAGGCAATGACCAAGTTGGATCTGTATTGGGTGGATCAAATGTAACCAATCCAATCAATCCAGGTGGCAGCGGGAAGCAACGACTGAGATGGACTTCTGATCTTCACGACCGATTTGTTGATGCCATTACCCAGCTTGGCGGTCCTGACAGTGGGTATTTCTGTCGTTTGCTCTTTCAATATTTATAAACTTTGAAAATTGTTGCAATACCATCTATAAACATCTTAACACCTGATGTTAAACAATAAAATTGTTGTTGCTGATCATTGGTCCAGTATGCTATAGTTTGCCCAGGTGCTGATCAATTAATTCTATGTTGGCTGGTACAGATTGGTCCAAAACCTGAAATTTAGCTAAATAGTTGTACCACATTTGTCATGTTAGATGTTAATCCACAAGTTATAGTGTAGTTTTGCTTTATAACTTTATATACGAATTCACTTTACAAAATTGTACCAACCAATAACACATTGGTTGTATAGGTTTATGGGAGTTCAGATTCCTGAGCAATCGAATAACTTGCCAATTTTAACAATATTTCTTAATATTTTTCCCTGAGTACATATCTTTCAGTGGCGGAGATAAGCACAAGGTATGGGGGTCAATTGTCCCCATTGATTTATAAAAAAATAATACTATATTTAAAAGTTTACACTTGCAAAATAAAAAATTTTGTAGATGTGCAATATTTGAACCCCATAGATATTCAAAAGATGTTCTACTAGTGACCCCATATTGGATTTAGAAAATTTATTCTTGTTGGAAAAAAAATTTATTTATATAACAAATATATATTAGACTGCCACAAATATTAATTTTTGTCTTCTCAAATATTTCATGAAATTTCACTTTTAGTAATGATAGCACAACTTATTAATTTATTAATTGAACTTGAATATGTAACTTTGCAATCTACTTTGTTAATATATAAATTTTTTGTTTATTTAATTGAATATTACAAAAGATTAAGATATAATCAGTAACCGTAATAATTTTTATCATTGATTTAATTTCTTTTATTTTGTTGTTTGTCTATAACATTTCATCTTCTCACGATTTCAAAGGATGAAACTTCAATAATTAAATTAGAAGATAAAAAATCTAGTATAACTTGTAATTTTTATAAAATTGTTCTATATTTTGAGTCCTATTTTTTTTCAGTAAAGTTTTTAAGTACTTTATTGGAATAAAATTGAAATGAATTGTAAAATATCTCCAGCAACTGTTAATGTCTAAATTGTCGATTACACGATCAAAAGGACACTAATAACCCGAATAGCCATTGATGAGTTTTTTAAGGCCGATGGATCCGTAATCAGTCATAATGAATTATTTAGATTTAATCCAAATATGAAATTCGTCCAAGATAGAATTTTTCTAATATATATATTGTATAAATTTATTTAATTTTTTATAATATAAATACTAAAAATTATTGAACCCCATTCTCAAATTTTCTGGCTCCGCCACTGATATCTTTACTGACATTCTGACAAAACACATGTAGTGGTTGAAAGATTTTAGTGTCTTTGTATCATTACAATTCTTACTTTTATTACTTAGATGTATACGCACCCCCCCCCCCCCCCCCCCCCCCCACACACACACACACCAAACAACGGAATACACACACTAAAAACCACCATTTAGACAAGCACACAATATATTTTATGTTTCTGGCTTGAACCCTGAATACTGCTGAGATTGCCAAGTTTGATAATTGCCAACAGATCCTAAATCTTCTTCGTTCTCCTTCTAATCCCACTATATCAAATTTTTATGTCAATAGAGCCACACAATAGTATATACTCATGTTATTACATACTGAACTGGTACCGCTTATGTGTTGTCTGGTTATATATCTGATGTATGCAATGTACCTATTTGTTTCTTTGCCTGCACCAGGGGCAACACCTAAAGGTGTTTTGACAGTGATGGGTGTACCTGGTATTACAATATATCATGTCAAGAGCCATTTACAGGTACCAGGATTTCCATGAATATGTTTTCAAGGAATTTGTATGTATAGTTTGTTTGTTAATACTAGCAAAAGATGCCCTCAATATGCGGGCAAATAAGAAAATAAAATTTTGGTTTGTTTCATATATAACTTTACATGTTAGACAATAAAGATACGGTAAAATCAATAATTTAGTCTTTCCTTTTAAATAAATAACTAATTTGGTAGTAACTTTATATGAATTGTTTACACCTTTTTTATAGGTGCATTTGTAAGTAGTAAGGATGTGATATTACTTCTTGTTTTTGTAAGTCCTTGTCTTATTGCTTTTGCAGAAGTACCGGCTAGCAAAGTATTTACCTGAGTCTCCTGCTGATGGTAAAGGTCTAGCTGCATTTTTTACTTTATCCAATTATATTTTAGTGTTTTAGGTTTTGTTAATAATTTTTTATTAGTCTGAAATCTTGTTTACTTATGTAGGTTCAAAGGAAGATAAGAAAGACATGGGAGATAATCTTTCTCCAACGGACTCTGAACCGTAAGTTCATGACATCTTTCATCCTTTATTCTGTTGTTTTTAAATAATAAGTTTACACTTTTACTTCTTGAAGATGCTAAAAAAAAAGTTTATGGCTGAGAAGACCACAAGGTAATACTGTACTTTCGTGGAGAAGTTTTCAGTTGCGACTCCTTAAACTGTCAATAGATCACATTTCTATTTCGAAAGTCTACAAATTAATGCACATGAAAGTTCTGAAATATCACACTTTATCACCACTGTATAGCGCTTTTATCATTCTTCAAGTCCTAGATCATGGAGTATACAAATCTGCATTTTTTATTAGCAGTTTTTGCCAATATATGGGTATATAGCAGCACCTTTTCTGCACCTTGGACTTTCTTATACTAATTATCTAAGAACCAAATGAATAAATTTAAAATATTAGGTTATTGCTGGTCCATGTGTAAGTGAAGTTTCTTATTTCCCATTTTATCCTTGAACACTTAAGAAAGAAAAGACAGCAAATCCATGAAGGTCTCTTTCTTTTCTAACTTGTACTTATTTGTTACAAAATTACAACAGTGGAATTTATATGTTATTTTATTGACCATATTTAATAATAATCATGGTTAATAGTGCTTACAACATGAAAAAAAAAAAAATGATTCAAAAGACATGAGGTTATTATGATTTATTGACCATTTTATTGCCACTTAAACACTGAAGGCTTATTTGAGGTTTAGATGGTATTTTTTAAAATTTTGAAGGACATACGAGATATTTCTCTTTGTTTGAGGAGTATGCATGGTACCTATATAAATTTTTATCCGTCTCTTAACTGATTTGGCAGTACAGTTTCTGTATAGTTATAAGTCTTTGGAACAGTTGCGAATCCTCTCCTTATTTGAGGTTTATCTGGCAATGACAGAGGAGTACAGATCAGCGAAGCTCTGAAGATGCAGATGGAAGTACAGAAGCGGCTCCATGAGCAGCTTGAGGTTCACCTTTTTACTTGCCTTTCATCACAGTTGTTTCCTTCTACTTTGCAAAATGCACTCATTATTTTTCCCAAGTTACCCACTTTCTGGTATCTGCAAATATGGAGAATATATTTCTTTACAATTGTTTTTCTTTTCTTTTACAAATATGTCCCTTCTGTTGTGTTTGCACAAAGCCTTTGTTTAGTGTTCTAAGTTTTGTCCATTTGAATATTTGCTGGCATTAGCTTTACAGAATACCAATCCAAAAAAAAAAAAAAAAACACTCGGGAATTAAGAAACTTAAAGTCAAGGGATTCAGTTTATAACAGAAAATTATTTTTTCATTTTTAGATCTTTTTGGGATAAATAGTGTGCTAAGATTTATTGAATAAAGGGTATAGCTGTTCTTTTTCAGCCCAGTTGTCATTTTGTATTCAGCGTATTTTGTAAAAGGAAACCTAATGTGGGGTTATCTCTTCCAAATTGATAATGAATGAGCCTTATTTTAGCCTACAGGCCATTTAATTTTTTTTTAAAAAAAGCCTTTTTTTTTGGTGAAAGGCCTGATATTTTTCTTCTCTATTTATGTCTGATTACTTTCTTCAAACTACCAGGTGCAAAAGCAGTTACAGCTAAGAATAGAAGCACAGGGGAGGTACCTACAAATGATAATAGAAGAACAACAAAGGCTAGGCAGTGCGCTGGCTACCTCATCGGAAGATAACCAGAAACCTTCGCAACCTATACTCAATGCACTGATTTCTAATGATTATTTGGATCCTTCACTGCCTTCTTCAAAAAAACCGAGACTAGCTGACACGACACCAGATATGCCAACTCATGAACTGAGTCAGCCCGAACTAAAGTCAGATTTCTTCACCACATGGGATCATGAATTTCATGGAAGGAATGTTGTGAGTTTTGGGTTTGAAGAAGGAATGCAGTTCAAAGGGGAGGTTAGTGGTACCAATGTGGGGATAGCAAAAGTGTTAACTGATAGCACCAATCATGGTGGTTAAATTTTTCCTTTTTATTCAGGTCTGAGAAAAAATTGAACCCGTCTGACGAGAAATCATTCAGTTTGGACTCCCAACTATTTGAAATATATATGTTTTGTTCGTATATTTCACAAAAGTCACATCACATACAAGGGGGAAAGTAAAAGGAAAAGAGGCATTATGTATCATGTTTTGAATGTGGTATATGCAATGCACATTTCATCAATATTCTTTATATGAGGATTCCCTACTGAATGATTTCTCTGATAGCTCTATCGGTTGTGTTTTTGTATCTGTGTGCACGTGCGTATGGGGAGGGCAGGTAACTGGTGAAGAATCCAACTTGTGAATATATTGTTTAGTTGACCTATAGGTTGCTGAGAGTGTTCTTTCAGTTAATGCTTGTTTTGTTTTTTATTCGGACCTGTTATGTAAGTAAATATAAGCTGGTAGTCGTCACGGCAGTAATAGATGATGATTATCTTCTGATGTCATCTTTAATTTTTGTGTATAATTTATAAATGAACTACTTTTGCAAGTCTGATTCAGAAGTTAAAATTTCATTTGGGGATGCGTCCACATTGAATCTCATTTGTCTTTTCGTCACAATCGTCTACGAGGTCGACGCGGCGGTCCGGCGGACGAGCTCGAGTTGAGACTGAGGGCCTAACGACAAAGCTCGACAAACTTCAGTCGAGAGTAGGTTTATGTGAGGGCTGAGCCGAGTTTTCGGCCCTATTCGAAATAGGCTTGGTCCACTTGAGAAAAATGGTACATCCGATCCGTGGGCCCATGGGCAGACCCGGCCCAATCCCAGGCCTAGTCTACAAGCAATGATAAGTGTCTTTTTATCAGCTGAACAGTTCGATAAAAATAAATTAGAAAAGAAAAGACTGAATCATACTGGACACACGATGATGTAACATTCAATATACTAAAAAAATTAATCTTTTTTATATATTTATATTTAGTCCAGACGTATAATTTGACATTTTGATGCCCCGGTCTTGTGTCCCAAGTTGGTGAATGGTGAATGGTGGTCTAAAGGGAGAAAAAGACGACTCACTAAATTATCAACTTTTGATTTTTAAACACTTAATCAAAATTCATTTCCAACTACATAGATAATCTCATACACAAATTTACTGCAATTGGTAAGTAGCGAAAAAGAGAGTTCTTACAAATCTATTTATTTAATGTTTAGGCTATCGAGTAACACACATTACACGATTTTTGGTACGGTGGAACACAAAATATTATGCCAATAGAAACTGTAAGGTTTCAAATATAATTTCGACTACGGATAGTTACTGTGTAAGCAAGGTTCAATAATTTTTCAATTCTATATCTAAAGCTAGGCACTGGCCTAAGATTTGTGTGCAAAGAAAGATGCTAAAATAAGATCTGTTAGAGTTTAGTTATAACTTCGTAGTAAGGGAAGTACACATTAACAGTTAAATCAGTCGTCTTTTTTGAATTCAGCAAAAGTAGTCGTTGAGAATAAATTCTATTATTTGACGATATTTGTGAAAATAAATATACGTCTTGTTATTCTTTGTTCTCTCTAATCAGTCAAAGTTGTTGAAAATATATTATTTGATCAGAAATAATAGAAAAAGAAAATCAATTTTAAAATAATCATTTTCTGAATATGGGAGTCTAGTACAACTGATCAATGACTCTGTTGTTTACCTTGATAACATATTCAATTCTCTTTATTGACTCTGATATGCCACTCCAAAAACTATTCATTTTCAGAGAGAAATTAATTATTAATATTTACCGAGTATATTTAATAATTAAAATATAACTATCGTCAACAATTAATCGGTTCTGAATGTCGTTTTCAAGTTTCAACTACACGGCATGAGATCCATCCAGAAAATTTCAATTCCTAGTACATAGGAAGCGACGAAATCGAATCCTGTGTAGCGCGGTACAGGGCCGTTCGATTTTGATCAGATGAATAAGGAATCTCCGTGCATGTAACCAGATTGATAGGCTCGCAAAAAACGAACCGCCCGATCAAAATCGAACGGCCCTGATTCAGGAAGCGACTCGAGCGACTGAACGACTTTCCTCTTCTGTAAAGTAGCATTGGCAGTGAGCGACCTTTACTGTAGAGATTTAATCTACCCAACAGCACAAATTATACGTAATTAATTACGTGGCATTTTCAGATTTGTTTAAGACACAGTAAATACATTTTGTCCACTCCACTTCCAACGCTCTTCTCCAGTGAAATATTCGTACAAGTTTCTCAGTGTAAATAAAAAAGCATCTCACACTTCGGATCTCTCTCTCTCTCTTTCATTTCACTAATTCAACCGATCACAAGCTCACCTCGATTTCTCCGAGGCGAAAAGAGCAATGGCGATTGCTAGAAGAAGCACCATCTTCGCCGAAACCCTAGTCCTAGTGGCGGCGCTATTCGTGGTAGCAGCGGCGAACTCGGAAGGGGATGCGCTGTCGGCGCTGAGGCGGAGCTTGTCGGACCCAGGCGGCGTGCTCCAAAGCTGGGATCCGACGCTTGTCAACCCCTGCACTTGGTTCCATGTCACCTGTGATCGCGACAACCACGTCACTCGCTTGTAAGTCGCTAGATCTCTCTCTTTTATTTTAGTCTAGGTCGTGAGGACACGTTTCTGATAGTAGTGTTGAAGTTTAGAATAAAAAGGCATACTATTAATTTAAGTAATGATTTATTTATTGATTTCTGTATTTGATGTGGTTAATCACAGAAATAGAGCAATCCTTTTAACTATCATTAATAATAGTATTGGTTTGATATTGACATGTAATAAAAATGCATGTATACTGTTGATTCAATTAAATCATACATCTACTAATTGCAGTACAATTTATGATTCAAACTGGACAGCCAAATTATTTTTTTTTAAGAAAGATGTTACTACTTGCTAAATTAAGAAAATGAAAGCAGAAATTGGGAAAAAAAATATTGTTGCCCAAGAGCTGGCACTCCCCATAAGTAATTATTTTTCCATGGTTTCCCTTTTGCAGTTAATTTTTTTAATTTAGTTTATCTGTGTGGATATGGTCTGTTTGGATGTGTACTTTGTCAATGATATGACTACTTGAGTGCACATAATGCATATGGAACCAATCTAAACAATTTGAATTTGATGATGTAATCCACCTGACAGATAGTTAAGCTATGACTGAATGTTTAAACAGTAAATTTTTTAGAACAAGTAATAACTATTATCTTCCAAGGAACTGAATTTTACATTTCTTTGATGTTCTGGACTAACTTGCTGCTGATCAAAGTCTATTCCTGATTTAATATTTTTATGATGCTTCTTCTACAGAGACCTTGGTAACTTAAACTTATCTGGCAATTTGGTACCTGAGCTCGGGAAGCTTGAGCATCTGCAGTATTTGTAAGCTCTTCCTAGTCAATCCATTATTTATTTCTTTCTTTTGTTGTGTTGTCTATAGTCTGTATTTTTTTCCCTCTTTTACAGGGAACTTTACAAGAATAACATCCAAGGAACGATTCCATCTGAACTTGGTAACTTAAAAAATCTTATTAGCCTTGACTTGTACAAGAACAATATTTCGGGGACTGTACCTCCATCTCTTGGGAAATTAAAGTCCCTCGTTTTCTTGTAAGTACCTTTCTGAAGATGTTATTAAGTTCTTGTTTACCCTTGAATACTGTCGTCCAGCTTTCAGGCCTTAAATCTTTTTTAAACACCTTTACCGGTCATTTGGAAACTCAATGTATTGCGTACTGTTAGAAAAAATACTGTTAAACTTGGTAGCAAATTGGAAGATAGGGAGTGACTTGAAAATATAAAAAATTACTAACCTAAAATTATATAAAATTAGCAAAAATAGCTAGCATGTTCCCCTATTTTAGTCTTTTTCAATTCTTATTTGGGAATTAGACTAAGTTATCAACCACTGTACTTCGGGCTAAAGTTGCTGAAATTCCTGTGACTAGTTTGACCTTATTAGCTTCAATTAATATGTTAGTTATTATGGTTAGAGAGTTTAATTATGTGAATTTTCTACTCTGATTAATAGGCGGCTAAATGATAATCATTTGACTGGACCAATTCCAAGGGAGCTGACTAGAATTTCTAGTCTGAAGGTCATGTAAGTGCTGTTGTAGTACTTTTAGGTTGCATATATCTAGTTTTACTGTTTACATGTTCTTCTTGGTTCCTAACAGGAAAAGATATCTTTATTTTGAATTTCAGTGATGTGTCAAACAATGATCTGTGTGGGACAATTCCTACAACTGGACCTTTTGAGCGCATTCCCTTGACCAAGTAATCTATACTTCCTCATTTCTCTTTATATTATTCAATGTGTGAGAAACGATTAATATAGCTTAAGTGATAAGAAACTAAAATAGTGTGGCCTTATGAATGTAGCAGAAATGTCTAAGTAGCTAAATCACCCTAATTTGTGATATTTTGCTAAACTGTCAAGATAGAACGTTGTAAAAACATTAAAATATGTGTTAAGTTGATGAATTCCATGAAAAGCATCATTATTCAAAGTAGTTAGCTCTTAATATGGACATTCCTGGTTTTTGGGATCGAATTGCCAATACTAGAGTGACTGGTGTCTTGAAAAAAAATCCTCGATTGCAAATTTATGTGTCTTTATAGTTTTATTAGTCATATTAATTATTAATCTATTTGATGATTGAACAGCTTTGAAAACAATCCTCGATTGGAAGGCCCTGAGTTGCAAGGACTAGCAGTATATGATACTAATTGCTAAATTCTGTACTTCACAATGGTCGACACTCCCCTGTGAATCAGCAATTATAGAAAGCCGTTGTTTTAGTTTATGTTAACATATAATTTTAGTAATTAAGTGCGAGTTGTCTTGTGAAAACTTATATCTGTGAAAGTCACTAGTTCATGTTTCCCGGAAGCAAGCTTTGCTGTTCTTAATAGTGAAAAGGTATGTATTTGGTTATATGGTATTTGTCCACATGGCAAATTTCTGTAAAGGGATAATGTGAATCGTTCTTCGGCTTTCTTTCTATGTGCCTCGGTCAAATTAGTTATGCGGTATCTATCATTCAGCTTTTTTTTTTTTTTTTTTTTTTTGGAAATAAGTGGGTGTACCACCACTTCTCTTTACCAGGTAATAAAGAAGTACAAAAAAAGTTGCGTTTTTCAAACAATCAAAAAGTTAGCACTGGTACCATTACCCTTACCGATATCAGTGTCTCCCTCACTATCCTAATCGATCTAAACCCTTGCTCTAACTATCCGCTACTTTATTACAGAACATCACAAACACAAGAATTGACTATTCTATCTTACACAGAGAATTAAAAAAACAAATCTAATAGCATGAATTGTAATGCCCCTTAACCAAGCTTCCTTCATGATCTGGCACTGCTGCAATCGCTTGGTTTAGCTTCATTATCCCCTCCATAAACCTATCTCTACTTCTATATCAAATCATTTTTTTTATGCTGGAAAGTGAACCCTCACTGCCTCTCCTCTTTCCTGCATCTTTATTATGACTCATAACAAAATAAAAAACAGCAACCATAAAGTCGTTTTTCATGTCTACAACATTCCTTGTTTTAAAATCAAAACAGATGAAGAGCAACCCTCCATTTGCTCACACTTCCTTCTTAAAAGGTACTGACACGTTTCACTTTACTGGTACTAGCTGTCCCTCTCTTGCTCTGTCCTGACTGGATTGATATACAATCATCCTTCCGCCTCCTTCATCCATCTGCCTGACTTGATCCACAGTCTGCCAACCCCCCGCTGCTCCCTAACTTGAGCCCACAAAGCATAATATCTGACATTGACTTCTTTTTCTTGTACAGGTCTCGTGGCACACTCTACCATCTCCATCGCATGTTGCTTCAAAGCTGGAGGCCATAATCCTGACCAGTATAGCAGCAATGATTTAACTTTGGTAATATATTCATGGTTACTGGTTCAATATTTCTAAAATAGACATCATTTCTCTGGAGCCAACAGATCAAGAGGATAGCAGCACAACATAACCTAAATAGCATTTTATCATTCAGTTTTTGAATTGTTGTTTTATTGTTATCTGCAGTATCAGCACAGCTTTAAGGCTTCTTTCTATGTGCCTTGGTCAAATTGGTTATGCGGTGTCTATTATTCGGCTTTTGAATTGTTGTATTATTGTTATCTGCAGCATCATCACAGCTATTGATTAAAGCGAAAAACTTTCTGTTGTCGACCTAAATTAATGTTAGAGCCTCAATTTTTCTAACGAAAATTTCATAGGATCAAATACATCACTTGATGAAAAAAAAAGGACTATATTAAACACCCCATGAAAATCTGAGCAGCATAAAAGGATGTCGATAATCTCCATTCTCCACCAGATCTTCATCAATTACGAAGTTTGTTGAGATATAACTTCTATAGTTTTGTTTGTGGTGTTTTAAATTGACTTTTTCTTTCTCAAAGCTCGCACTTATATTTTTTTTTGTATATTCTAAATTAAAAAAATAATACCAATAATTTTTTTAGAGAATCATATTCTAGAGTAAAACTTATTACATATACATGTATACAACCAACAATTAAGTGTATATGTTAGTTCAACAACAAATTTTTAAAATATGGAATAAATGCACTAGTCCTCTTTCTAACATGGAGGATGATCTGGCACTCAAATCGGGAAGCAGCCTGGCTTCTAGACCAGATCCCAAAACTTTGTCTTGTCTATTGCACTGTTAATCTGACTGTGCTAAAAGAACAATACGAATCACTAACTACACGCAATCCAGACGGCCGGTCAGACTTCACTAGAATAGATGTATTTATATCAACTGCAAGCCATGGAGCCTACGACCAAAACTAAAAAAGGCTTCTTTAACTAGTACTAGCGTGTGATTATTAATTGTTCCATAAGCACACCTATCATAACAGGAAAGTCTTCTTGTTGAACTACGTTCCTGTGAAGTTTACAAAGATGCTATAAATTGCTCTTATTATTGCCTAATCAGTTTCTGTTTTAAGCAAACATATTGTTGTGTTGGCTAGTGAAAACATTATTTTTTTTGTTATTAGATTAGTATTATATTTTCTTGTTATGCCCGACAAACCAAAGAATGGTAAAGCATGCACCAATAAATAAGAAAAATATATTTTTAGCTCGCATATATCTTAGTTTTCTCCATCATCTGTAATATTAAATGATATTTAGTTTTGATTGTTTCTTCATTTTATATAGCCTTATTTTAAATGATGCGAGAATTATTTGCAACATTTAAACTAATCATTTTTCAAGCTATTTAAAAGCTTCTAAGTTGAGAAGAAGTCTAAATGTCATGTTTAGTCATTCCAAAAGTATTTTATGCCAAATGGATGAATTCGTGTTGCAATCTATTTAATTTCATGACAAAGTAATGAATTATTGAGGTGCTGTTAATACAATAATTTTATGTTTGACTAATTTATTTAAGGGGAAAAATAGCTATGGTTCTAAAATGTATTTGTGTCCCATCTGAAGTTGCCAATTTGGAAATAATTTTACTTTTAAAAATCTTGTTCGGTCTAATTTTAATTTTAGTTACGAATATTAAAAATTTCTCACAGGTAGTTTGTACAATTAGATTTCAAACTATCAATCAATAGTAACTATCGAGTTTGGATTGGACCTAGCATAATCGAAACTAGTTTGTAAACCAAAACAACTCATTACATTAAAAGAAAATACTGGATGAATTTTTCAAGTTTAATAGTATAATTATTTTATTATTTATAACTTTTTAAATATTGAGATAAATACTTTTTAGACTCGTGTTAAAATCAAGTCTTATCATAACTACAATCAAGTTGGTTAAGAACTAGAAATCAGAGTAATGATATGATGGCATGTTAGTTCATTCAATAGATCAAAACAAAACGACCAATTAACAAATTTAACGAGACAATTCAAACTATTAATTAACATCAAGCTTATGAACTGAATCTCAGTCTATTTTAATAAAATTTAAACGTATATTCGGGCTAATTCATTCGAGTTCAATTCATTTACATCCAAGTTGCGATCTCAATGTTGTCCTTAAACAACACTTATGGTTTATAGATTATATCTGATCATACACGGGATTGGAATAATATGACTAATGAATTTCCTACAAATTGGGAATTTATCGGGCAATTGGGGTCCAGTTTCCAAATTGGGAATTTTGAGCTAATAAAGCGACCAACTAGGGTACCCAATATTAATAAAAAACTAGTGCTAATTTCGCGTGTTGCGCTATTCATCTATGTCTGTTTCAAGTATGAAAAATCGGAAAAATATAAGAGTATATGTGATGAATTGTTAATCAATACTAACCACCACACTGATCCTCGGCAGTAAAAAAAAAGGACAACTGAGCAATCCTTTTTTTTAATATTTAAAAATTTTAAAATTCAATTATTGAATCCAAATCGTTGATTTTGTTCAATTTTACGGACGATGTGTTTTCATATAAGTTCTATAAAATTTGAAGTTGATTTGATACTTGATTAAGTGCTCAACAAATGAACAAATTTCGTTTGATTAATTCTAATACTGTTTGACTACAGGTTAAAATTGTTGCAAAAAAAAAAAAGAAAATCTGTAATGGAGTACCAAATCTGTAATTTTTAATTAGGAGCCCCGAAGTACATAATCTATAGTTTGTAATTAGAAGCCTATGTTGGACTAAACAATTTAATCCGTTATTTGCCGATTTACAAAACAACACCAAACCTCTTTCTAACATCTCAATTTAAGTGATTTATAGATAATTATTTGAAGAAATGCTCAAGGCATGAATTGCACAAGTTGTGGAGCATCAAGAGATGTTTATAGGACAGTTAGAGTCATTAGTTTAAGATTTATTTCACTCTAAACTAATCCCAATCAGTTTGCTGTTTGAAATGCTCAATTTTACTGTCCAGCGTTGCATAACGCCATCTAGCATCACACAACGCAAGGTTAATTCATTTGGAAATTGCAAAATCTCTGACAAGCAGTGAAACAGCGTTGCACGATGCTATACAGCGTCAGACAACACTGAGTCAATGCCTTACCCACTCAAGCGTTGTGCAACGTTCCCTGGCGTTGTACAACGGTCCAAAAACTAAAGTTGTATAACGTTTGCCTATGTTATACGACGGATTAGTTCTGTTTCCCTGGACATTTTGGAGTGAAACTCAGTCAGATTTATTTAACAATGTTACAGAACGTTGTAAAACGTTTTGTGTTTGAACTATTGCATAACGTAATCAAACGTTTTGCAATGTTTCTGTTCGGCATTGTGTGATGATGCCTGGCGTCATGTAACGCCCAGCTTGTTTAGTCAAACCAGTCTGTTTCTCCTCTCTCTTGGTTGACCAGCGTTGTGCAACTCCGTCTAGCGTTGCACAACGCTCTGACAGTGACAACTGTCAGATAAACTAGCCGTTGGAATTCATAACGGTAACTTGGGCGTTGCACAACGCTGTCTGGCGTTAGGCAACGCCCTAGAAAAAATTAGTGTGTTTTGGAGTTGTTTGCGTCCTCTATATATATCAGCCATTATTGAGCTGTTAGAAGTTGAATACCTTGTAAAACTCTTGCCTTTGAGCTCCAAAACAGCTAGTTCTCATACTTGACTTGTTTGAGCATTATTTTAGCAAAATCATTGAGATTAGTTAGCCTCAATCAAACTTCAAGTTCATTAGTGCAAGAATCTTTGAGTGTTTTGGTTGTGAGCATCAATCTTGAGTTGTAGGATGCTTGTGTGTGCTTTTCTTTGGGTTAGGCCGATCCACCTCGAGGTCTATTATGACGAGGCGATTCGGTTCGAATTTGTAGACACGTTCTTGTTGGAATTGAACGGAGCGCACCCTTTGAGTGGTAGCGAAACTCCCGGAGACGTACGACTAAGGCTAGCACTTTCTAGCGGGTCGGAACTCCGTAATCAAGTTTGCGTGTCTCTTCTCTATTGCTTGTTTATTCTTATTACTTGCTTGTGTGAACCATAGAATTGTTGTTTTAATTTATTTCGCAAAATTGTCCAAACCGGTTTATTGTGTGTATTTGTGCCTATTCACCCCCCTCTAGGCCTTACTTAGGGACAACAGCCTACAATCATCAGCAAAAGTTTCAAAGAGCATAACAAATTGCACCTAAATTTATCGTGCAAAAAAAAAAAAATCTATAATAAAGTACAAAATCTGTAATTCCATACTAACATCCCCTAATTTGATGATTGGTTGACTCCAAGTGAAAATTCTGACAAAAAAAATTTAATAAACTACACAATTCGTAGTATGTAATTCTTATCTTTAATCAAGAATACAAAAGCACCAACAGAAGAAGAAGAAAAAAGAGGAAAAGAGCATACCAAAGAACAACCACCCACAGGAAGAAAAAAGGAGTAGAACAAGACCGAAGAGCACAATACAAGGCAAGAGGTGGCATAAAAGAAAGAGCCCTGGACAATCAGCAAAAGTCGTGCAGATGTGTAACATTAGTGACTAACGTATGGTAAACCAAGTCCCGGAATTGTCCAATAATTAAATTAGGAATATTATTATTGATACTTTAAGGAAATAAATCAGATCTGACGGTAAATTTTGCGGAAAAAAGTCTGTCTCAAAATTTATAAATGATTAGTCTGGATAATAGAATTTTTCTGTGTGATTGCCACAGGAATTTGATATCTGAATAAGCTTAATTTAATATGGAAAGAGCTAATTTACAAAAGATTAGTTGACAGTTAAGTGTTATACACATAGCCACATCAACCCTTGCCACAGAAGAACCGGATTTAATTTAATAAAAGAAGAGAACGAAGAGAGAAGGCGATCTTCGTCTCTTTCTTTCTGTCTCGCCGATCTGTCCGTCTGTCTTCTTCTCTTTCTCTCGAGATGTGCTCGAGGCCATCTCCTTCTGTTGCGTGTGGTTCTCTGAGTGGTCGAAGCAAGAGGCGCCGATGAGTTGTCCTCTATCTTGGTGACACCTCCTGCTTCTTCTTTGTGCTTGCATGGGAAGGCAGTCAAGCTCGTCTCCTCTCTCGATGGCGGGCTGTCAGATGGCTTTAATGGAGCCATCGACGTGGCCTATCCTCCTTAGAGCTTCGCCTGCCTCTCTTTCTTTCCTCCTTCCTGTCCGCTAGTAAGGTGAGTTTCCCTATTTAAAGGTTAGGTAGGGTTTCGAGGTTGAGTACGGCGGAGAAGGAAGAGAGGTAGATTGGAGCTTAGGGAGGTAACAACGTTCTTCTCTGTCTCAATTTTGTCGATCGATTTAGTTAATTTCTTTCGATTTGTTAATCCCTAATTTTTAGGGTTTTTACTGTTAGGAGTTAGGTGTATGGAACTGGCCCTGTTCTTGATTAGTCTGACACTAATCTTTACGTTGGTTGTGCTTGAATTCCTGATGAGGTTCCTCAAAGATCACGAGCAAGGTATATCTTCACTGTGGCCTATTAAATTGTGTAGTAAATTGTTAATTGATGTGTGCTGTTTTGTGGTTAGCTGATTTCGTTGATACTGTGTGCTGTGGATAGCTAATTATGCTTGTGCTGTGCTATGGATTGTTGTTTATGCTTGTACTGAGCTAGTGTTGTGCTAACTGTGCTTGTGAGATGCTAATTGCACTTCTGTTGCACTATGGATGGTTAATTAGTGCTGTGGGGTGTTAATATTTTGCTGTTAGGGGTTGCTTGATTTAGGAGTACATAGGAAGTAGGATTACTAGTAGATTCTGAGCCCATAAATTGATACACTTTGGTTCTGGTAGGAAAAGGATGATGATTTGATGACAGTATATGTGTATCTTGGGATAATAAGCGTAAGCATAGTGTAGATGAGGTTACTGTTAGTAATATGCACTTAGGAAATGTTTAGTGAAAGCATATTGAGTTTCATATAATGTGTATATATATATATACATATACTAATAACTGTGCATTATAGTTTTGATATATATACAAGTAATTTGAGTAACTATATGATTTTAGGCACTGTATACTCATTCAAAATCAAGGAAATGCGTTTAATGATAATTTCAGTAAATAAGTTCAAAGGTATATGTTTAAATATATGCATTTCATATAATCTGGACTTTGCATAGTTGCATAGTTTAAAGGTATGTTCATATATAAACTTGTTTAAAAACCTTTTATAATGAGAATCATAATGGAAAATTGGTATGCTTGACTGACTAGATGAAATGGAGATTTTGGGATGTGCTGCATGGTTTATAACTTGCATAAATGTATTTTTGATATAAATGTATATATGTTATATTGGATTATGACTCTATTTTATGAACAATACTATAATTTCAACATGTATTGGGGTTTTGGAAAGCATACAAGGGTTATGGACATGTTCTGATGGTGGTACAGTGGATCTGTACCATACGGGTACCTGTTTGCGTAAAATAGGGATAATTTTGTAAAGGAAAAACTGATATTGGACTTAAGTGTAAAATTCTGGGGTTAATCTGTAACATAGGAGGGATTGATAAAAGTTTATGGGTTTAAATGTAAATTCTAGGGGTCTGTAATTTTTCTGTGGACATTTGTGAATAAAACCTGTGCCTAACGGTTCGGGTTGCTAACTGTAGGATTTCGGATCCGATTTGGATGTCTGGCGGACCCGTTACGCATTGATCCAGTCAACTGGGTCAGGTTGACTGGGTTGAACACCGTAACCTTTGTGGGTTGTTTTCTGTTGTGGGCCGTGGTCGGATTTTTCCTTATGGGCCGAGAAAAAAAAATATAATATATAGCCTTATAGGCCGAGATTATTATAGGCTTGAATTCGGATTTAAATTTTGTAATTTAATTAGCTTTCGGATTTAGATAAAACTAATGACGGATTTCTGTTAAACTAAATGATTTGGAAACAATGTACTTAGTTTAACTAATGATTGTGGGTTTTTTAGGGAAATGATGAAATTTAGTCTGACTTTCAAAAAGAACGGATACGTGGCAAATCATTCAGACTATCTGATCCTGCAAAAATTAAACAAATAATTTCTGATTTATAATTTTCTGTTATGTTTTAATTGAGTTTCCTAAATTTCTGTATAATATTTCTGCTATTTTTGATTGTTGATTCTCGATATTAGGAAACATACAATTAAACATAAATACAGACAATTAAAGTAATAATTAAAGTTATAATGATAACCAAGGGACTTGGAACCAAAAACGTACAGTCCAGTTACCGATAAATTACCAGACTTAATTAATCGTGGTTTACCAAACGGATTTAAGGGACCCGTTAAATATATATTAACGGTACTTGATCTGTAATGTGTAAACAGGAACGGATACTGAAGTGCCCCCGGATCACTGAATCAAACGAAGGTGCGGATACGTGGAATCTTTGTTAGAACTCGAATTTCGGTACATTTAAATTCATGCATTGCATGTTGATCATTCCTTGATAAAAGCATTCCCTTATACATGTAGACAATAGGGACCCCCAAATTATACTAAACTCATGTTGAATCAAATTGTTCGTTTGATCCAATCAAATAAACATAGTCTGACATAGAATCTCGATTGTTAATCATTTGAATAAGTCGGACTATAATGAAAGACTGCAATGGTTCCGTAAACTGACTTGATTGCATGATATTCTTTTGTGATAGAAGAATCAGACTTGAATTAAATCGGACCATTCTTATTCAGTCTGCATAGCATAACTATGATAAGTATCGCTCTCCGGAGTATGGTTTGGCCACCTACCCGGCCGGAATTATTAGCGTTTTTAATTACTGGAAATTCCCTCTGGAATTTGTACCTAGGGTTGGACCTATGGTGCGAGTTCTTTCTGATTCTGTTGGGCCAATAAAGAACTTGAGTGTATATTAAATTCTGAAAATTCTGTTGAAATTATGTGATTAATGAGTTATGCTTGATTTGAATTTATGCATATTTCATGTTGTAGTATGCCTGTTATCGGACCGTTGCTGCTTGTGCCTACGGTATAAATTATTTATGATTTCTGATTAAATGATATTTGAAAATGATTTGAAAAATAAGAATTGATTTTCAAAGGTATTTCTACATAAAAGAAAAGGGTATTAATTCCGTTACTGGTTCGTACCAAGAATCCGCGTACTGGAACTAAAATCCGCATTGAGATTCAATTCTCATCCGAAATTTTGTATTGCCTCATTTTGAGGGTTCCAGGAGCGTAGAAACGGTGCTGGAAGACGGTCTATTGCTACAGTTGAGTGTTCTTGTTTACAGTTCGCTGTTCATATCCCGAGTCTGAATTGCAATGCTACTTTAGCTTTGTATCTAGATGAACTTCCCGATGTATTGGCCTATTTGTATCTTGAGATTCCTCCTCCGAGTCCGCCGCGTGAGATGGAGGTTGAACCAGAGTCAGAAGATCACTCCGCAGAAGCGTAAACGCGGGGAACACTAGTGTTGTTGTGGTATTGTTGGAGTGGTGTTTTGTGATAGGTCTTGTTGGTTGCGGTTTTGTGTCTTGTGACGAGTTTTGTCTTATGTTTTGTTGGGTTTTAATCGGGCTTGTGGTTAATGGCAGCAAGTGGCAAGTAAGGTGGTTGTAAAATATGTACACATGTAAATAGAGTGAAAAGAATGAACCAGCCTTAGGTTGTAATAAAAATAATAAGCCTAAGCACGAGTGTGCCTTTTCTCTTTTTAGTGTGTTAAAACTTTGTACCATATTATGTATGTAATAAAATGAAACTTGGTTTGCTCATCTGTATGTTGTGTGAGTTCTGGGCCGAAATCAAGAAAATGGAATAGTAATTTGAAAATAAAATTTTCACTATCTGTCTGTAGCCTTACGGGAATGACTTGTCATTCTCGTGGCGGAGAAGACGTCAGCATTCCAGGTTGGGGTGTGACAAGATGGAATGAGAGCAGAAGACCACAGGAGTAGGAAAAGGAAAGATGAAAGTGTGGAGCACAACACCACGACCACACACCCAATCGACTCCAACCCAGCGTGGGCAGGCACGTCGCATTGAGATCGACAATGCAGAGGGCAGAGGCACGTCGCATTGATCGCACACCCAATCAACTCTGACCCAGCGCGGGCAAGCACGTCGCATTGACCACGCGAAGTCATAAAGAGATCAACAATGCAGAGGGCGGAGGAACAGAGCAGTTGGCGGAAAAAATGCAGGAATGGAGTGAGCGTACGGAAGAGATGGGCGAAGAAAGGAGCTCAGCATAGTTTCTTAGATATCGATTCTATCAATCTTCCATCGTTAGATAAAATTCGGAATGGAATCAACAGACACGATGAATAGACTGGGCAACACCAATCATGCGGCCCAGATGAACGAAGATAAACCAACGGCCCGGATCTAAATATTGTGCTAACTACAGTGTGTAAAGAGACGCACATGCATCTCACACTCTCCGAACTTAATATATTTATAATTTCTAATTGTTATACTTATATGTGTTTTCCTTATCTAATATTTAAATAAAATTCATAATTAAACTATATGTATTTAAATTAGTGCTAATCTCGCACATTGCGCGATTCATTTCTATACGAATATGTTATTAAATAGTTTCTTAATGAAATGAGCAATCATGTGGTCATGATTGATAACTATAGAGTGAACATCACACATATAATTTTTTTACGAAATTCAGTACGCTATATAAAAAAACCATTAAAATTGAGAATACTATCGAAATATTATACGGAATATTGTTTTTTTCCACATAAAATCCAGCCCATAAAAAATCATGACGCACGGAAAATTCACCGGGTTGGTCACAGAAAATCCACGCGAGTTACTAGCTCACGTGTTTCCACGGCGGACCAAATTTATATATTTATAATTATAATGTAAAAAATAATATTGTCAAATAAAATCAAAATACTAGTGTTCTTATAATGAAATTCGGATAGAAGTTCCACGCACTTGGATTATGTGCGGACGGTGGAGTATTATCAACAAGACAATCGCATGCAATAGATACGGGTTAAGAACTGTGAACTTGGTGAGTTCGGTTCGGTCTGAAATCTTACAAATAATCAAACTAGAATAATAAAATATATTTTTAGATATTACACGAAGTCAAAGATTTTGAATTCGAATCGATTTTGCATATAAATTTTATGTGAATTTTAGATATGACATTATATTTTATCAATTAAAATTTCCTTAATTAATTTAATAAATTCTAAATTTGCTAATTATGTTACAACCACATATTTCATATTTCACAAAATTATATGGTTAGATCGAAAATAAGTTGTGTGGCATGATTAGATTTGTTATAATTTTGGAAGAATTTATATAATATTTCATGCAAAAATAATATTGTGAATTACTTTGTAGAAATAAAAATCTAATAACATTTATGAAATTATTGATATTCAATTTTATGAGATTCAGAAAATTATTGCAAATATTTTATAAGTCTATAATTATAAAATTTCATATCACTAAATTCTTCATATATCTTTGAGTATGCACATAAATTGTCATAGCCAAATGATTTCTTCAAGTCTTCAAAATAATTTAAAAACAAAACTCTCATGTAAATTAAAATTTATGAGATTTAGAAAATTATTTAAAACATTTAATAAGTCTATAATTTAAAAAAAAATTACATCATATCCTACGAATTTTTATGAGCATGCACATAATTTTTCATAGCCAAATGAATTTTTAAAAGCATATTAACATTTTAAAAATAAAACTATATTTATCTGAAATATAGAAATATAGGGTCTATTAATCTAGAAAATGGTAATTATTATTTTCAAGTCTTTAAGATGATTTATTATAGTGCTATTTTTTTTTAAAAAAAAGTAGGCTAAAAGATAGAAGTTACCATTCCATTATATGAAACTTAGTTGATACAAAACAACAAAAAAGAAGAAAAAAATTGCCGACTCATGCAAAAAAATTTAGAAAGCTTGTTTTTTAAACTATAGAAACGAAATATATTTCTTAAAATATTCTCAAAGCTTGTTTTTTAAAATAAAAGCTTTCTGGTTGATGGTGTCATGGATGCTTATACAATTTTTATCAAATTAATTTAATTTATAATTTTAGGCAATGAATTATCATTTTAAAAAAGAAAGAAATATATTTGTTAACATTTTCTTATTTGTATTCGAAGTTTGAGTTATCAATGAAAAATGGTATGAATGATATTTTACATTTTAATAGTTTGAATTTAGAAAAAAATTTAATCGATCTTAAAAATTGTACAAAATATTTTTAACACTCAAAATATAAAACAATTGAATCATTGGAGCATTCATAAAATTTTATGCAAAAAATAAATTTAGAAAAAACTCTCACAAAATGAGTTAAATTTGCAAATTTGTGAAAGTTTTAATATGTCAAACAATGTAAAATATTTTAAACGCTGAAAAATAAAAAAAAAATTAATTTGATCGAATTTATTACAATATGAGAGCATACATATACAGTTTCATGAAAAGTTGAATTTATGAAAGTTCACAAACAACCAAATATCTAACAAATATTTTTCTAAAATTTATTCCAAAATAAATTTAGAGAGGGCTTAAAATAATTAAGATATTTTTTTTGCTAGAATTGGATAAATGGTATAAATAAAAAAAAAACTATGTATGTTGTGGTTAATTAGTCCTAAGTGGACCATATATAACTATATGGAGGTTATGCAAAATATGTCTCTGATGGTTATTGCATATAATAAATAGTAGATTTTTTAAAAAAAAATTAAGAACATCCATAAATTTTCATAAAAAATGATTTAAAAAGCTTGTAAAAATTAAATAAAAGACTAAAATTCTGAATGAGTTTGTTGAATCACGACTATGTATGTGCATTTTTTTAATTTCGAAGGAACACAATGTTAACCGTCGGCTAAATATTTAAGATACCTTGTACACAGAGAATATAGCTTCTCAAGACAATAACAATGACCAAATCCTCCATCAATGCATTATGTATAGCGGGGTATAGCACATTTAAATAAGCACGAAAGAGGAAAATAATTGACCGGCTCGAAACAAAATAAATATTATTTGTCGCAGACATGTAAGTTATTAATTATCATATTAATTAATTAGATTATAATAATATATTAACGAATAATGTCCTCCCAGCACGTTGCCACTTGTAATTAACAATGCGCATAAATTTCAAGTCAGAATGAGACTTTTATCAATTGAGAAAAATAAAAAGTATTTGCTAGCCCTCAAAAAAGGAAAAGAAAAAGAAAAAGTATATATATATTTCAGAGTCGGAGGCGGACTTTCTGTTATTCTCGAAAAATCACACAACTTTTGTCATAAAAATATTTCTTGCCAAACCTTAACCACAGCCCAAAAAAAAAAAAAAGTAAATTGCTGACATCAGCAGTTTACTGTAGAAAATGCTCCTCCTCTATTCTATGATGATTGGAATTGTACGAGCTTCATGCCACAGAAAATCCGAATACCTATTCCCGTTCTTCACTCCTCGTTCCACTGTTCTTTTTTGTTTTTGGTAGTGTTTCAGTGGTAGCTCTAATGATTAGAGTCCAGAATTGAGATGATGCTACTACGAAAGGCTGCACGAGGCAGCTGGAGAGGAGCAGGAGGGCGATGGTTTGGGGTGGGGAGCCCCAGCGTAGAAGGAGTGCCGAGAGAGAAGGCGGATGCGGTGGTGATCGGCGCTGGAGTGGTGGGGTTGGCTGTGGCGCGAGCGCTCGCCATGGCGGGGAGAGAGGTCATTGTACTGGAGGCGTCCGGTTCGTTCGGGACTGGAACTAGCTCCCGCAATAGCGAGGTCATTCATGCTGGTATTTACTACCCTGCTAATAGCCTCAAGGTTTGTGTTGTTGCCTCACTGCTACTGTGTTTAAAATTGTTCTCAGAAAATTCGTAGCGAGAAGCACTTTAGACAATGGTTTTTTGTTCATAGTGTCTTTTTAATTTTAAGGTTTATGGAAGTGTTACATCAAAAGAAAGATAGTTCGCATGTTGTTAATAATACAAACGGCTTATACTAAGAAAAGGAATATCAAAAGCATAATAAAGAATTCCACTGCAATTTTTAGAGTATTATTCTATAACCCATCAATTTTGTTATTTATGATGATTGACAAGTTCGTCGAGTTGAAGCAATTGCTGTGCAAATGATGTCCTTATCGGCTTAAGTTTAGCTTGAGTCAGTTAAGGTTAGCAGCAATATATCATGCTATCCTAAAAAATTTCTGATGCATCCTCTACTGCAAAGTAACTATCTGTCTATCTCTAGTAGGCATTAAAAAAAATAAAAAAAAAAGAACCTCTATGCTTCTTCACCGTTTTTTCTAAATATATCTAAATTATCACTCTTTCTTTTTCTTTCTCGTCACCGATGATAAATGAACTTTGAATTTTCTTTTGAAGAAAACAGAAGGGGATAAATGATAGCTCATATGTTTACGTCTTCATACATCACAAGTGATGCATATTTTGAAAAAAAAAAAAAAATACTGTAGGGGTATGTGTACTATTTTAAGGTTTTTGTAAGAAGTGTGATATTGCTTATGAAACAAGACCTCTTCTTCTATGGGAAACTCCAAAAGCCCTTTTTTAGTACTATGCGAAAAATCAAAAGATTAACAATTTTGAAGAACATGTGGAGGTCGCCGGTTCGAAACCTGAGGGGTCCTTTGTGATATTTAAATTCGAAATAAGTTGGAAGGCTTGACCCATCTTATCTTAAAAAAATAAAAAAAAATAAAAAAATAAAAATTGAAGAACATAACTAAAGTTGATTTCTTTATTAAAATTTTAGGACCAAATACTTGATTAGCAAAGTAATAAGTTCAAAAGTTACAAATCTTATGCTGCTTTTAGTTTTAAGTTTTTTGGTAATATACTTTTTGTATGTGGAAGATAAATTTTATCTTTTCTGGTACAAAAGTTGTTCAAATCATAAACACGACTGAGTTTAGCTTAAGCCACTGGTTAGCTAACAACCATCACTGCATTGTGTTGCAAAGGCCAGGTTTTGTTTGAGGGGAAAAGAATTACTCTATAAGTACTGTGCTGAGAGAGAGATTCCCCATAAAATGATTGGCAAGCTCATTGTTGCAACAAGCGAAGCTGAGATCCCGAAACTGGAAGCTATATTTGCACGAGGGAAAGGGAATGGGGTTGAAGATCTTGAAATGATTGAGCCATCTAGAGTGGCAGAGATGGAGCTTGAAGTTCGATGTGTCAAGGCTGTGCTCTCTCCCAGTTCTGGCATTATGGACTCCCACTCTCTAATGCTCTCATTGCTGGTATTTTGAATGGCATAACTCTGATTAGTGTTGTTCTTATATATCTTTTTCTTTCCCATCTTAATTACCAGCTGGTTAATGTTAGCCAAACTACAACTGATCTTATTACATAAAATTGGCACCGCAAAAATTTAATGAAAGAAATTCCAGAAGCATACAAAAAATGAATGCTCGTGTTAAAAATTTCCTTCTTTCTTGTAAATTTTTCACCAGTGCAGATTACATTATCCAAAATGCAAGAAAGACTCTCCCTGTACAAGAGTTGCAAAGCGCCTTCTCTTTTAGGATAAATTAAAAAATATATATTTGCTATTGTTAGTTTGTCCCTGACCCTGTATTTTTGTGAATGTATAATTTTTGCAATATAAGTGTTACATTTTGTGAAATGCACCATTTGTAATTTATTGATGATCCAAGCTTTTACTTTTCAGGGAGAAGCAGAGAACCATGGAACAACAATTTCATACAATACAACAGTAGTAGGTGGTCATGTTGAAAATAACATGCTATGCCTTCACATTGCTGAAACCAATAGGCTTGAAAATAACATTGGAAACTCACATTTACAGCCTCAGCTTATGGTCATCCCAAATCTTATAATAAATTCTGCTGGCTTAAGTGCAGTTCCTCTAGCAAAACGATTCCTTGGACTTGGCCAAAACATTGTCCCAGATGCCTACTATGCACGAGGATGCTACTTCACTTTAACCCATACAAAGAAACCTCCCTTTAATCGCTTGATATATCCTATGCCAGAGGAAGGTGGTATAGGTGTGCATGTTACTATAGATTTGAATGGTTTGGTAAAATTTGGGCCAGATGTTGAATGGGTTGATGGTATAGATGATGTTGCATGCTTCCTTAATAGGCAAGCATTCTTTATAAATTTTTTTCTTGGCATTAAATTATACAAAACATAATAGAGAAGCAAAATTAAGTTGTACCTGTTGGATCTTCGTTGTGTTTATTTTAATTTTCCTGTATTTAGATATGTGCCTCTATTATTATTAGGCTTTAATTTCTAGGTTGTTCTTATAGATTACATTTTTAATCATGACATCTTACAATGGAAAACCCTTTTCAGGTTTGATTATTTTGTTAACCCAGACCGATCAAGAAAGTTCTATGGAGAGATAAGAAAATACTTTCCAAATCTGAAGGATGGATCACTTGAACCAGGATATTCAGGGATTAGACCAAAGATCTCTGGCCGTGGTCAAGCCTCACTAGATTTTATTGTTCAAGTATATCTCTTTCTGCACCATCTATTCTCAAATAAATTTTAAAGGCTAAATTGTAAATTTATTTTTTTTCTCACAAAAACAATAAATAGTCGTTATTTATAATTGCTGGAGACCTCTCTGATATTCAAAATTTCCCAGTAATGTAATCTGGTGTTTCCCGTGAGACACTTCATTAAAACAATAAAACAACAAAAAGAAGCTAAAAGAGGTGCTACTTTTGTTAATTTCCATATTTGTTTTTGGTTTATGCAGGGGGAGGACGTTCATGGAATCAAAGGACTGGTAAACCTATTTGGTATAGAATCACCTGGTCTGACATCAAGCTTGGCTATAGCAGAATACATAATTTCCAAGTACATAAGATGATTACTTGGTTGCAAATATTTCTAACTCTGATAATTGTTGAGAGAAAGAGAATTGCGGAAATAAACTTTGCATTGGTCTTCTCTGTTATTTGAACCTTGCCCCAGAATTTTTGGGATTTGCAAGGATAATAATATAAATAGACTTTGTGACAATGTTGTATTAAAGTATAGCTTTATTTTTAATTTCTGAAATCAATTGTCTAGATATGCTATTAGATGGACATGCATGATTCCATGGATTTACTTTTTACAGTGCCGTTGTTTTACCACCCCCCGATGCCACTACCACCTATGTAACGTAGGGCCCACTGAAAGTGGTGGATTAAATGAGAGTAGCAAACATAGGAGCACTGTGTCGCTAAATAATTGCTCGTTTATATTCGGTTCAAAACCTTTGTTTTCACCAAGTTTAAGCTGACGCATGGTTTCAACGCTCCTGCTTTTCATTTCTTTTCCCCTTTTTACGGTTGCAGTTTTTCTTTTTAGCATTTCTTCAGCAATAACCCTAATGGGCAATCCTAAATCTTGTAATATCACAAACAGCAGAGGAAAAAACACTGATGAACACAAAAAATGATGTAAAAAAACTTGCACTTGCAAGACTAACCAATTGTTTACAGGAAATTATAACAAAACTAATTTTTCACCTCTTTGGGTTGGATTTGCTCAAAATCAAACACCTCAAACATCAACCTACGCACATCAGGCTTCCCATAAACTGTGTATGCGAGCCCATGTATGGCCTGTTGCACTGCAGTGGTGGCAGGATTTCTCAACTTCCGGTTGTGCTCAAACCTGTCTTGCACTGCCTCATCATATATTATGTGGTGATGGAGGTGGCGATCCCGTAAATACCGACCACAAAACTTGTTCATGAGCAAACGACGGTGTTTCTCATGCAACCACCTCCCAGGTGCATCAAGGTGCTTCATCAGGAGTCTCTCTGCCATCACAAGATCCTGTAATTCAATCTTCATGTAAGTATGGTTGTGTCGTTTGCCAATTCTTTTTCAATTTTTCCCTCGTTCAAAAAGGCAGTAAAAATGGTATTTCTTATTAGATTTGTTCTCAAGTTGCATGACTAGAGGAGAAATACCTGAATCTTCTGGCCGACATACTCCAACCGTTCAAAGCAGAACCTTGGATGCTCAAACTTGTACTTGCTGGGATGAAGAAAGCATAACTGTGCAGAATAATTAAATGTTTACTTATTTGAAGTATACTTATAATAGGAGGAGTAGAACAGATACCAGGTCAAACTCAGGTTCAATATGACTAGATGAAGCACTCCAAGCAAATATCCCCCAAAAAAAAAAATGCAAAACTCCATTTTGTTTATACTGGGCATCGCACAAACATCAAAGCAGGTCTCACTGATGTTGATAAAAAATTTAACCATTTTTTGACTCGCTAAGTTGAGATAATTGAGAAATATCAGCCTAGTAAGGCAAAAATTCCAGATCTAAATGTCCATTGTATAACAAATTAACAATATAATCATTTGACGAAAAAATGGATATTATGGTGGCTGATTTTGCCCGAATTGCTACTCTGAGAAAAAAAACTTTTGTCCAACTGTACTGATACTGTATAATTATTCCATAGAAAAAAGCTACCAATGTACCAACCTGAAAACCCAGTCCAAGCTCAATATTCCTTGCCTCGGTTATTTCAGGTATCCTGTCATTCGTGGGCCGGGGGTATCCCAAACATTCCATAATTTTTGGTCTGCTGTCAAAATCCCATATGTTGCCTCGGAAACGATGCATTCCGGGAGGGACACATGCTCTGAAAAGTCTTGGATGTGCAAACAGTGCATCAGGTGGAGGCTGCAGCAGAATTTAAAAAAAAAAAAATTCAGAATGAATAATTTTGTCAATAATCAATACTGGCCATGTAAACTTGCATTTTAGCTGGCAATATTTTCTTTGAATTTTTGCTGGATTATACTTCTATATGTTTGTCTTTATTATGGCTCTTATTATGACTTTTCTTTTTATTTATTTTTTTTAACCTCTTTGTTAACCAAATTTCCTACCAAGCTTTTATGAGTCACAGACCAGTGAATCATGTGTATGAACTAATCATCCCAAAAATGTAATTACTGGTTCTTTTGAAACTAACACGCATGCACGCACACACAGAGAGAGAGAGAGAGAGAGAGAGACCCTGTATGCAACAATATCTTGCCAAGACAGTTGCCTGGTTTCAAACTCAGCTGAAACATAATCAATATCTTCTAACTGCCGCCTAAGTTTAGGTTGGCAGCTCTCGTCTTCCGGATCCATGCCAAATGCCTCAAACATAACACGGTACACCTCTGGCATCCCAAAACAGAGAAATATTGCTCCAAACAGTGCCCAAAATACCGATCTATGACAATACCAGAAAAGCTTTTTAAAATAAGGTTTCAAGTTTACATGACAATTAGAATAATCACACTCTGAGTGAAGATGTAGTATAATTTATTACCCGTCAAAGAGGAAGGAAAGAAAAGAAAAGTATAATTTAGGCATCAATGAATGCCAAAGCCATACCTCTAGACTGAAAAATATAGTTCATGAGGAGAAAAATTCCAAACAATTTTTTATGTGCTAAAACAGTTCCTGAAGGGTACTTGAAATTTCCAAATAACTTTGTGTTTTTTTTTTTTTTTTCTGGGTCAACATGTTCAAATAATTTAAATTCTAGAAATCATCTTTCAAATAAAAGTTGAAATAAAAGAGTTACTTGAGTTCCATATTATTTTTATGAAAATCCAATGACAAAATGGTAACTAAAAACAGGTGTCCAATTTGTCGTCTGGATATATCAGTGAGGAAACCAATACAGCCTCTTTTTCAGTGACTAACATGAAATTTTAAAACAACAAAGACAAAAATTCACAAAATGGAAACTCCCACAAAAGTAACATAGCCTTGATTACCAAAAAAGGTTTTAGGAAAGGGATTAAGCAGAATAAATGAGTTATTTATAATTTGGACCTTATAAAACTATAAGATAGATATTTAAAAAAATGTGATATCGTATTTTATTGGCCACTTCATTTTGTTGAATCGGTAAACCATTAGACCCACCAATAAATGCTGATATTTTTTTTTTAAAGGTTGTCACTTACTTTACTGGTGGTTCTTTATCCTTGCGCAGCATCTTATCAATGTCATCATAAGGAAACACCAGATTCTGCAAACTAGCAGCCTTGATCCATCTTGGCAAGAACCTCTTCCCAATCAGTCCAAAAACCCTCTCACGCATTGGCCCTGGTGACTCCCTTGGGTACCTCTGCAGGAAGTACTCTGCCAACGCCAGCTCTAACACATACCCACCCAGAAAGGACAACCTTGAGTGCCCATTTCGTATGTGTCGTGCCTTAGTTCGCTCGCATGCAGGGTGCTGGAATGCCAGGTAGAGAAGTGTATCAAAGTGTTTCGCAGGGTTGTCATCACCGAGCTGGTCAGAAGGTTGCAAGGGGTAGCTGCGAAATACAAATTAAAACTTAAATTGGTGCTTTATATATGTTAACAAAAAATAATTACCCAAAATAAGAATGGATTAATGGAGGGAAGAACGCATTAATACAGTATGCCAGCACTGTATATGCATTTGCCCCAACTGTGGGCAATGAATTCAGAGACTATATCTAGGTTATATAAAAAGCGAAAAAGTGCTACTTTTTTTCCAGCTGAAATATTCACAATTGTAGTTTCTTTTTTTTAAAGTGGCCCTTCTTAAGTGGATATATTCTTCCTCTTTTGGTTTTACCCGTTATTGCTGATAGTTTGCTCGTGTTTTGGTAATTGCATGGTATAGCAATAGACCAACAGTGACAAATACCTAGCTTACAGTAACATAACTATATGCAAATTAAATAAATTGAGAAATACATTACCCAAGGGCTTGTTTAGCTTCTAGAAGGTACTCATCCATCCAGGTCTTATCCGTGTTATTCAAAGGCGAAGGCGGGAGGCATGAGCTAAGCAAAGGGAAGGACTTGAGGGACAATTGGGGGCTATTTAAGAACCTCTGTGTCAATTTAGCATCATCTAATGGTGGTTTCAGTATGAATTGTCTAGGCGGGACCTTTTTCTTCGGGAAAGCGGTTTTCTTTCGCTGCGCTAGCTCCTTGAGCAGCCGTTGGGGGCTGTTTGGGGGCACTTGTTGGGGCTGCGTCGAAGAGGGAGGCGGTGGGGGCGGATTGGTGGCTACTGAGAGTTGGACAGGGAAATGGCGCGATGGTTTTGGGAATTTGAGGTGGAAAAGTGGGAGAGAGAGGTCAGTTGGAGAGGAAAGGAAGAGCTTCTGGTCGGGGTAGAAAGATGAAGGTTGAATTATAGTTTGGAAACCCATTTATTTGGGTTTAAGTTTGGTCTTGGTATTACAAGCGTAGAAGGGTTTATCTGACCATCAATGGAGATTTTGGTTGAATGGGAAGTGAGATAAGAGGGAGAGAAAAGAGAGAAGAAGCCTGAGCCCTGAGTGAGGCTCCTTTTGATATTTTGGAATTTGGTGAGATCTTAGCCGTTCTTTGGACTGATATATACAGTAGAAGCGCTCACAGTCCGATCAAATGCACGTCGTTGATCAGCAATCTAACAATTTTTTTTTTTTTTTGAAATTAGCAATCTAACAATTAAGAGTGAGTGTTGGTGGGATACGTAATTTAGATTTTGATCGGACGAGTAATAATGCTCACTTTCCGCTTTCATTAGGCCCATGGGCTATCAATTACTAGAAGTTTCTTCTATTGGTCCTAAGAGGCCCAAATAGTAGGTTGTCCGTGATATTAGATTACAAAAGTCTGGGTTTAGAAGAATATTTTAGAACTCGTTGATAATTTTAGTGAGTACTAATGAGGGTGGAAATATTCATTCCAGATGAAGTATGGTGAACAGGCGACGCGGTTGCTTGCATTATTGTCTACTTCAATGCGGCTTATATTATTGTCCATCAGAGCTAATGTAGATGAAATGTATGAAGTTATGGTTGTTAAGATAATCACCCAATATATTATGTATTAGCCTATGTAAACAGTATAAATCTTTTAGTTACTTTCACGAATTAAATGGAAAGTCGTACTATGTTAGAAACCAATGAAATTATTTAAGATAGTTGTTTGTTAATTATTAGGCCTGTAGGTGCTTTTTTTTCGCCTTCTCTTAATTTATAATGGATGTAGGCTTATTCTAAGAGAAATGTAGGGTTCAACTTTGCTTTTCCTATCATATCCTCTGGTCAACAGCTTAAATTGATTATGATGCTCCATTCCTTCAATTTTTTTTACAACCGCACTCTTCATTGCCGTGGAATTTCTGATTTTTCTTCAAAATCAGTGGTCTATCCAAACTTCCATTATCTCCATTTGCAACAGCCTTGCCGTCGTTGCCGAATATAAGATCTCCGTTCAGTGGCGGAGATACGTTTAAGGTTGGGGGTCAATTGACCCCATTAAAAAAAATAAAAATTACTACCTAATATATAAAAATATACACTTTTACGATGGAAAATTGTATGGATATACTAATTTGAACCCCATTGAAATTATTGCTATTTTATTAGTTAAACCCCATCAAAATATACAAAAGAATTCTTATTATGTTATTTTTTTTTGGTAAAGTTAGCATTCTTCTTATAAAATATCAAAAAATATTGAATGAGAACAAAAAAAAGTTAATTAACAAAATTTTTCCATCCCACTTTCCATTCTCCAGCGCACCGTTCTCCATCCATCCAAAACTAAGATTTTCAATATCCTACTATCATCTTTACTGAACGTTCGAAATTAAAAAAAAAAATTAAAATTTTTCAGTATCTCATTTTGTTATATTGGATACCATCGTTTCAGTCACTGTTTTAGTACTCGATGTTATTGTAATTTAAGTAATATCTTTAGGTATCCGGTATGTATGGAAATCACTTCATCATCATATGCTAAGTTATTGAACCCCATTTGAAAAATTTCTGGCTGCCTCACTATCTCCGTTCTTCTTTCTTATTTCTTCTTCCCTCATTTATCTACTAGACATGTTGCTCTCCAAGTTCTCTCTAACTCTACACCACATGTTCCTGTACAAATATCAAAAACCAATTATTAGCAAACTCGGAGGAAGATTGGCCAAGGGAATAGAACAGCAGATCAACAAGTGGAGCAAGAAGAGCAAGATCAATATGAATAAATACAACAGAATTTATCATCGTCCGAATTTGACAATATATTATTTACACAACACAAGGAAAGGGATTTAGCAAGATTGCATTCCTTTGCAACAAGTAGCGCTGTCAAACGTTAATAAACGGCACGGAAGAGACCATTTTCACTTTCGTTCCGTGAATTAGCGCGTAAGAGGAAAATTTTCATTGCCGTTTTCGTTTGTGGAACGTAATAAATTTTGCTTACGTTTTACGTTCCGTCACTGTTAAACGAAAATAACGTTTAAAACATTAATTTTGGTTTATATGTACAGAATAGAGAAATACATGAATTGACCAAACGTTAAGTTGTTTTGAACGTTTAAAACGTTCAAAACGTTCATAAACGTAACAGATAGCAATATACTCATTCAAACACCCTAAGTAATCATTTAATATGAAAAATAACGTTCACAAGTCAGCCAACTTAACCCCAAATAACGTTCACTACATATAACATATCAAAACACTAGCACTACTCAGTCACAGAGCACAGATAACAACTTAACAAGTTCACTACATAACAAAACATTACAAATGAGCTGAACACTCTAGGCTTCATCTTCCAACTACTTGATCTTACTAATAACTAACAACTAATAAGCAACAAAGCAACAACATGCAACTACCTTGTTGTCAACTTGTCATGGTCTCATGGACATGACACAAAATGCAAAAGTCAACAAGCATAAAATATGCAATACCACATTACCACTGACTGATTGTCTTGGTACCAAAATGCAAAAGCCAACAAGCACCATCATGCTTCACTTCCACAAATAGTATCATCCGGTGTCGCTTCGACACTAGGCCATATTGTTTCACCAACATCTTCACCATTCTCTGCAAGTCATACATGCAACCAATGTAACCAACTATTAAGTAATCCAATATAACCAAAAATAATTAAATAAAAAAAAGAATGAAGCTTACCTTTCGCTTTAACACGCAACCAATCCTGAGCACATATGAGGGCCTCTATGCTCTCATCATTCAAGGAGTTTCTCTCAACTGACAGTGTCCTGCCACTAGTGGAGAAGGTGGACTCAGATGCCACTGTCGATGCCGGGACAGCCAAGATGTCTCGGGCTAGTCGTGACAAGACTTGATATGTAGACATCTTGAGCTTCCACCATGCAAGGATGTCAAATTCTTCATCCAAGGCAGTATGATCCAATGGCTGTGTTAAATATTGTTCAAGCTCAGTCTTCATCGGGTCTGCGGTTTTCTTCTCAGCCAATAGACTTTTCAGTCCAGCCCTTATATTACTCACAGTGGAAGAACTTGATGTACCACAAGCTTGGCTGCTGAAACAAGCATGAGATATAACAATTCAAGTTATATCAAGCATATATTATTTAATGGGCCAATATAAAATTAGATGAACAATTCAAGTTATATCAAGCACAGAGAGATAAAATTAGATGGGCCATTATAAAACACTAGAGTTGATTAAATGGGCCAATATAAAATGGTCCAATAAAAAACAGAGAGATAATTTGGCTGCTAAATCGTCCAATAAAAAATTAAATGGGCCAATATATATTATGCCACAGAATATATTAACAATTCAAGTTATATCAAGCATATATTATTCAAGTATATATTATGCCACAGAATATATTAACAATTCAAGTTATATCAAGCATATATTATTCAAGTATATATTATGCCACATAATATTAAGTTATTCAAGCATATACCTCTGGTTTTGACTCTGACTCTGACTCTGGGCCCTTGATGAACTATCTTGTTGGCTCTGTAATTTCTTGGAGTATGTCTCCAAGTACTCATTGAACAAAACAGTCATGCAATCATTCAAATTATCCATATACCATTTATGGTTTCCAGGGTATATCAACTTGAAATAGTACTCTACAACTTCTCGCTTGCACCTTGGATCCAGAAGACATGCAATAGACAACAATGTGTTTCCACTTGTCCAATACCTTTCCCATTTATCAAACATTTTTGTACTCATCAATTGAATAAAGGAATACTTACTATTCTCCATACTTTTAATGCTTACATACACATCACAGAACTCAGGAAAGAAATGATTCAGTGTTGGATACTTGCTTGCACTGAATTTTAGTGTAGCATTGTAAAATATCTTCAAACAGTCCATTAATGCCTCCATTTCATCCCATGCCAAGTCAGTTGGATTCAGTTTGAAATTCATATCAAGAGTTTCATACCTGTCTATTGCAGGTCTAAGATACAAAGCAAGCTCCAACATAAGATATGTTGAATTCCATCTAGTTGCAACATCCCATGCTGGTTTCTTAAATGCAATGTTAGCCTGAAAATGAAATGCAAACAAAGTTAAATAAAATAAGATGCTAACAGAGTTAAAGTAATTAATTAAACAAAATAAGATGTTAACTTAAATAAAATATGCTAACAGAGTTAAAGTACATTAATTAAAAAAAATAAGATGCCAACTTAAATAAAATAAGTAACTGACAACTTAATTAATTAAGATGCTGTCATTTTAATAAATAAATAAATGCAACAGAGTTAAAATAAATAAATTAAATTGCAACAGAATTAAAATAAACAGTTAAAATAATTTAAATAACTGCCAACTTAATAAATAAATAAAATGCAACAGAGGTAAAATAAATAAATTAAATTGCAACAGAGTTAAAATAGGATGTACTTGAGATGCTGCCAACTTGAATCTTTCCATTCTAGCTTGCGAATGACGAAAGAACTTCATCGCTTCGCGAACTTTTGCAATCTTTTCATTCACAACAGAGAGCCCATCTTGAACAACCAAGTTCAAGATGTGGCAACCACATCTTTGATGAAACACATTTCCATTGGCAAGTAGTGTCTTTCCCTACATATCAACAAAGAGTTAAACAAGTTATTCATTATTCATGTAATTAATTAGGTAAAAAATAAGTAAATTTTTTAATAAAATAATTACCAATTGGTCCTTCAGTAGCTCTTTGACACAAGCATCATTAGAAGATGCATTGTCAAGCACAAGGCTAAAAGCCTTTTTGTCTATGTTCCACATCACCAACATACTAAACAATGATTCAGCAATTCTTTTTCCAGTGTGTGGAGAGGGAAGAGGGGAAAAATTAATAATTCTTTTCTTAATTGACCAACTATCATCTATGTAGTGACAAGTCAGTGCCATAAACCCTCTATCCCCTGAGTTACTGGTCCATAAATCACTAGTGAAGCTCATTCTACAATCAAGTCTACCAAGCTCATCATACAAAGCTGTCATTTCTTTTTGAAAAATATCAATGCAATCAGACCTAAGAGTGTTCCTTGATATCAATCTGAACTGTGGACAAAGACTCTTTAAAAACACCTTTAAGTAATAGTGGTTAACAATATTAAAGGGATACTCATGTACAATAACCATGTTAGCTAAGTTCCTGCGGCATGTGGCTTGGTCAAATGACCATACAGCAACCTTATTTTCACCTAAAAAAAGAAAAATGCAACAGAGTTCAAATAAATAAATTAAATTGCAACAAATTTAATTTAAATAAATTAAATAATTTAGGTGCAATTTAATTACCTTTTTCATCTGCCTGCAACTGCAACATTTGTTGTATTTTCCCTTGCTTGCTACCCCTTGGTCTTTTCTCACATCCCTGTTTGTAATGGTGTCTCAATGACCCAGTACCCTTTTGATTTCCCATGGAGTACACAACCTTACAATAATTGCAAGTTGCATCATATGAACCATCCTCTTTAGTTACACCCCTTGTGAAATGTTTCCAAGCTTCTGATTTCAAATTATCCCTACATCTCCTTTTTTTACTTGGTTTAGCAACTTCACCTTGAGGTGCATCTTGTTCTTGAGCCTCATTTTGAATGTTTTCAATTTGCTCACGAGTTATATTAGGATGTAACTCCATTCTAACAATTTAAACAAAATAAATTAAATGCCAACTTAATTAAAATGTAACAGAGTTCAAATGCCAAGTAATTTTAAGCTAACAAAGAATATACTAATTTCAAGCAAGTAATATATCATTCAAGCATCCTAAGTTCAAAGAATATACTAACAATTCAAGCATATATTATTCAAAGAAAAAATAGAGAGATAAAATGGCATACTCAGCCTCATCCTCAGCCTCTATTTCAAGATGGCAAAATTGGGCCCATACCCTCCAAATCTTTCTTATTTAGATATTTACCCCTCAAATCTTTGAAATTAGCCCCATACCCCTCAATTCTTGATAGAACTAGATATGTATCCTCCTCAGCAATTTTAATTAATTTTTGTAGAGAAAAAGGTGATTTTTATATTTTATGACAAAATTACCCCTATCCAAACTCTTCTTCCCCCATCAACACCGAGAGACCTTTCATCTTCACAAGTGTAACGCTGTTCACATATCCATTAAAGCCAACATTCAAATTGTACTTTTTTATTACCCGAGATAAGCCAAGGAGATTACCGTAACCTTATAGAAATATAGGAGGCAACAGCGAAAGAAAGAAGTGTTTATATGTCAAAATAATTGACATGCTTCATGCATGTGTACTTTTTATACATCGATCATGTTATGCTCAGATTTGCAATGTTTTATTTCACAATTTCATAAAAGATCCTTCTGCACATTTTTTTATTATGAGATTTTAGAAAGCATTTCAGCTGCTTCAATGAAATAAGAAAGCTCTTGCATGATGTGATTTTTGTCTGACAAGGTCTCTCGAGACTTTCAACAATGGTACTAGTAGCTTTGGCCTTATTATTAAACATGATCAAAATGCGAAAATGTGCAATTTATTGATAATTAAGACACGGTCAATTCTTAAATGCGTAGCCAACCATGAAGGGGATGATATCAAAGCGCAAATGATTTTTTTTTTAAAAAAAAAGTTAATTAAGAAAAGCATGTCAGATAGGAAAGCAAATATAAGAATAACCATCTTGGATATTTTTATAAAACGTATCACTACTTATTTAACACAAATGATTGTAGTGTTAATTGCGATTCCAAGAAATTGACAAATTCTGTCAATAAAAAAAAAGCAAATGGACTTTTAAGGGGGTGTAAACTCTGTCCTAACAATGTTGCTTTGACCAGGTCAGGTAGAGTCTCGTCTCCAGTTTCGTTCCATCAAGCCGAAGAAAGCCTGTCTTGGAGTTGAAAGGTCTCTTAGTTCTGATGAGGAAGAGGAGTTTGGACAGGGACAATTTTGTCATCAAATATAAAAATCAGTTTTTTCTATCAAAAAATTAATTCAAATTGTTGAGGAGGGTATATATCTAGTTATATCAAGAATTGAGGGGTATGGGGCCAATTTCAGAGATTTGAGGGGTAAGTAAGATTTGGAGGGTATGAGCCCAATTTTTCCTTTCAAGATCTGGCTCAGAAAAGGAAGCGTCTGTATCACTCATTACTAACGGTAAGTAACAGCCAAGTTCAGAACTGCAAAATATAGCAAATTAAATAAGTAATAATAAAGAAAATAGAGCAAATAAAATAAGTAATGTGCCACAGAAAATCAGACACGCCTATTATTAGTTACACATTAATGAGACTGGTGTTATTAGTGTTTAATTAATACTACTAATGATTAGACATTAATGTGTCTGGTAATTCATTTAGTGACTGGCGTCATTAATGTGTCTGGTAATTAATTCACTGAGTATGTATGGGCGTATGGCAATTAATGTGCCTGGACAGGAAAAAGTATTGATTGAAGAAGTCAAAAACGTTCAAATAAATCACAAAAAAAAAAGTTCAAATAAATCACAAAATTGAGGTGAGCTGAGCATACCTTAATTTGCTTTGTTCTTTCCTCAGACTCCTCTATATTCTTTCTCTCTGTGACAGAAAAAAAAAACGTTCAAATCAAATACAAAATTGAAGGAAAAAAAACAAATTTGACCTGAGCTGAGTTGAGCTGAGCATACCTTATTGTTTTCTTTTGTTTTCTCCACAAGTCCTCTCTATTCTTTCTCTATGTGACTTTGTGAGTCTGTGAGTTCAAATCACTCTCTCTATCTTTCGTATATAATAGCAAGAACCAACAAGTGTGTGAGTGTGACTGGTGACTAAAAGCACTAGACTCAGATGCAATCATCTCTTCTATAAAGTCTAACTGTGTAAGTATCTGCTCAAATCAGTGTAATAGGCTAAGACTCAAGAGTACACTGCATCGTCGAAAAGGTACTTAAGCCTCACAGTCACAGACTCACAGGTCAGAGCTTGGCGTGTTGGTACTTGGCACAGACAGAGAGATGCACAGAGGTACAATCAGTGTCACACACTCTCACAACTCGCATCAACATTCACTGACTCAGTCACAGTCTCACAGATCTGATCTGACCAGTCGATCTGTCCAGGTAGAAGAGGAGAGAAAGGAGGCACAATGGATGTAGAAGAGAGAAAGAGAGAGAGGTCAGAGGCAGCAGCGTGCGATTGTGAGCGGCGCTAGGGTTATTGGGTTAGGCGTGTAATGACCACTCAGCTACACGCGTGAGCCTCGACTGTATCTCCTCTCCTTCTACGCTCTTCTACGCGCTTCTACGCTCATCTACGAGGGAAAATTGAATTGGGCTGCGGAAAATTGAATTGGGCTGAGACAGATCGCAGATATACAGCCCAGAACCAACGGAAGAACGTTAATTCGCGGAACGGAATAGGGGTGTTTCGTTTTCGTTCCGCAGATACAAACGAAACCAAATCGCTTTCGTTTTCATTTTCGTTCAGCAAAACGTAACCGAAATCTCCTTCGTTTCCGTTCCGTTTCGGACGGAACGGAACGAAAACGTTCGAAACGGAGCGGTATTGACAGCGCTAGCAACAAGGCCGCATAGCTCTGGCTAATTATTTTTGCAAGAAATTAGTTGCGTATTTGGATGCATGGTGAATAAGGAATTTGAAAAAGGAAGGGAAGTAAATAATGCATAGAAATATTTGAAGAACAGAGTTTCAAAAAATATTTGTACTTTTGGGGCATATTTGGAAATCTGTAATTTGAACTACTACTTCTCGCAAGAAGTCAAGTAAATTATTAAAAATACTATGATTAAAACATTAACTTTCTCTTAATTTAAGAGATATGACCCAGGAAATTAGTACTTATCTAACTTAATTAAAATAATCTTTACACTCTGAGATAAGATTTTTATCATTGTTATTTTGCATTTATGCGTGTTTGTTGTAGCTATCGGTGCGAGGTGTGGATAAGGTACCATAGAGATTCTGAATGTTATATCATCGGTTATTGGTGATACATTTACATTGCAATTAGTAGTTTTAAATTATGACCATAATGATATACCTCATAATTAAATACCAAATCGAGCATACAATTTAGCTTTTAACTCAAGAGAACTAGGAATTCGTGGTGTACCTATACTTGGCTGTACTCTAAACAAAAAGAAGCGTAGTTTAGGTGAAAATTCATACTTCGATTTAGAGTGGAGGACGAGTAAGAAAATTGATACTAGGTGCATTTGTAATCATGAAAATTTACAAAAATGATATAAATGAGGTTTGACAAAAAAATGGCCTAAAACAATAAAAAAAAAACACAATAAAAAATATAAATAAATGATAAAAATAAATCTATTTACTAAATAATCAATTTTTTTTGTCACATGATATAAGCAAGAGTGAAATTAGGAAGTATATCTGCAATAAGATAATCTCACTATTCTGCAATAAGATAATCTTTAATGACACTCCCTCGTTATTATATCATGCAAATGCTAGTTGAATACAGATATATGCATACTTTTTAACGGAGATTCCAACGATCGACCGCTTTCTAGGAGTGCATTGCTTTGAGTTTGTTTAGTCTAGAATATAATTCATATCTTACTTATTCAAAATATTGCATTATACACTGAAAATATGCATATAAATTGTAAATAAAGCTTATTTTGTATGTTATTTGAGAATCTCAAGCGATTAAGGATTCATTTTAAGTAATTTAATCACAATAATCTATATTTAACCTCTTTATATAGTCTAAAATATAATCCACATCTTACTTATTCAAAGTTGTTGGATTATACATAGTAATTACACATATAATATGCAAATAATGCATATTCTGAGCTCATTTGAGCATTTCAAGTGATTTTACATTCATTTCAAATCATTTGATCAAAATAATCTATATTTAAGCTGTCTATACGGTATAGAATATGATTCAAATCTTAATTATTAAAAATATTGCACTAAACATAGTAAATACGCATATAATGTGCAAATAATGCATACATTCTGAGCTCATTTGAGCATTTCAAGTGATTCTGTATGCATTCTAAATCATTTAATCACAATAATCTCTAGTTAAACTCTCTATAAGGACTAGAATATGATTCAAATCTTACTTATAAAAAAGTATTGGATTATACAAAGTAATTACGCATATAATGTACAAATATTGCATATTCCGCGCATCATTCTGCATTCATTCTAAGTCATTTAATCGCAATAATCTATTTTTATGCTCTCCATATGGGTCTAGAATATGATTCAGATCTTACATATAAAAAATATTAGATTATACATAGTAATTACGCATATAATGTGCAAATAATGCATATTCTAAGCATCATTTGAGCATTTCAAGTGATTTTGCATTCCTTCTAAGTCATTTGATCACCAAAATATATATTTAAACACTTTATATAGTTCATAATATAATTCATTTCTTACTTATTCAAAATTTTGCATTACACTAAAAATATGCATATAAATTGCAAATAAAGCTTATTCTGTGTGTCATTTGGGAATTTCAAGCGATTAAGATTTGTTTTTAAAGCAATTTAATCACGATAATCTATATTTATGCTCTTTATATAGTCTAAAATATAATCCAGTTCTTACTTATTCGAAAATATTGGATATACATAGTAATTATGTATAAATAGTAATGTGCAAATAATGCAAATTCGAAGCATCATTTGAGCTTTTCAAGCGATTTTGCGTTCATGCTAAGTAATTTTATCACACTAATCTATATTTATGCTCTTTGTGTAGTCTAGAATATACTTCATATCTTACATGTTCAAAATGTTGCATTATACACTGAAAATAAGAATATAAATTGTAAATAAAGCTTATTCTGTGTGTCACATGGAAATTTCAACCGATTCAGGATTCGTTTTAAGTAATCAATTACAATATCTACATTTTAAGCTCTTTACATAGTGTTGAATAGAAACCAGATCTTACTTATTTAAAAATTTTATATTATGCATAGTAATTACATGTATAATGTGCCGATATTGCATATTTTGAACATCATTTGAGCATTTCAAGCAATTCTGTACTCATTCTAAGTCATTTTATCAGAAAAATCTATATTTAAGCTTTCTATACAGTCTAAAAAATGATTCAGATTTTACTTATTAAAAAATATTGGGTCATACACAGTAATTACACGTATAATGTGCAAATAATTGTTACTCTGAGTATCTTTTGAGCATTTTCAAGAGCTTCTACATTCATCTTTAAGTCATTTGATCACAATAATTTATATTTAAGCTCTTTATTCGGTATAGAATATGGTTCAGATCACACTTATAAAATACTATTGGATTATACATATTAATTACATATAATGTGCAAATTATGTGTATTCAGAGCCCATTCGAGCATGTCAAGCAATTCTGCATTCATTCTAAGAAATGATAATCTGTATTTAAGCTCTATATGGTCTAGAATATGATTCAGATCTTACTTATAAAAAAATATTAGATTAGTAATTGCGTATATAATATGCAAATAATAAATATTTTGAGCACCATTTTAGCATTTCAAGCGATTTTTCATTCAATTTAATTCATTTAATCACAATATTCTAGATTTGAGCTCTTTCTAGATTTGCATTCAATTAAGCATCATTATAAGTGATTTGATCCCAATATTCTAATTTTAAGCTCTTCATACGGTCAGGATTATGATTCAGATCTTACTTATTAAAAAAATATTACATCAATGCATATTCTGAGCATATGATGTGCAAGCAATGCATATTCTGAGCTCATTTGAGCATTTCAAGAGATTCTACATTCATTGTAAGTCATTTTATCAAAATAATCTATATTTAACATCTCTATACGTTCTAGAATATGATTCAGATCTTACTTATTAAAAACTATTGGATTATACATAGTTACGCATATAATGTACAAATAATTCATATTCTTAGTATCATTTAACCATTTCAAGCGATTCTGCATTCGTTCTAAGCCATTTGATCACAATAATCTATTTTCAAGCACTTTGAAAGGTCCAGAATATGATTCAGATCTTACTTATTGAAAACTAGTGGATTCTACATAGTAATTCTGAGCATCATTTGAGCATTTCAATCGATTTTGCATTCATTCTAAGTCATTTGATATTAAGCTCTCCATACGGCCTAAAATATGATTCAGATCTTACGTATTAAAAAATATTGAATTATACATAACAATTACGCATATAATGTGCAAATATTGCATATTTTGAGCTTCATTTGAGCATTTCAGTCGATTCTTCATTCATTCTAAGTCATTTGATCACAATAATATGATTTAAATATTAATTATTGAAAAATTTTGGATTATACATTATAATTAAGCATATAATGTGCAAATAATACATATTCGAAGCATCATTTGAGCATTTTCAAGTGATTCTGCATTCATTCTAAGTCATTTGGTCATAATAATCTATATTTATTCCTTTTATATAGTTTAGATTATAATTCATATAATACTTACAGAAAATCATGTTAATATACACTAAAAATATGCATATAAATTGCAAATAAAGCTTATTATGATTGTTATTTGAGAATTTCAAGAGATTCTAGATTCGTTGAAAGTAATTTAATCACAATAATCTATATTTAAACTCTTTGTATGGTCTAGAATATAACCCTGATCTTACTTATTCAATATTATTGGATTATACATAGTAATTACGCCAATAATATGCAAATAATACATATTCTAAGCTCATTTGTGTATTTCAACCGATTCTGCATTCATTCAAGTCATTTGATCACAATAATCAATATTTACACTCTTTATATGTTCTAGAATATGATTCAAATCTTAATTATTAAAAAAATATTGGATTAATAATAGTAATTACGCATATAATGTACAAATGATGTATATTTTGAGCATTGCAAGCGATTTTGCATCCATTTTAACTTTTAAGTCATTCGATAAAAATAATCTATATTTAAGCTCTCCATACGGCCTTAAATGTGATACAGATCTTGCTTATTTAAACATATGGGATTATAAAGAGTAATTACGCATATAATGTCTAAATAATGTATATTCTTAGCTAATTTGAGCATGTCACTCGATTCTGCATTCATTCTAAGTCACTTGATTGCAGTAATCCATATTTAAACTCTATCCACAGTCTTGAATATTATTCAGATCTTAGTATCTTACATATTAAAAAATATTAGAATATACATGTTAATAATAACAAAAAAGAAACTTTTATTTTTATTTTCTCTTTGCTTTCTCACAGTACACGTTGCTTTCATATACATAATCCTATTTGTATCTTTTTTAATTACAACATATCTAAAGCAAATATTCTAAAAGATTACGTAATCCAAATACATTCTCACATATGTATACCATATCTGTCGATACTCCCCCTCAAGTTGGAGGATTAGGAATCCCCAACTTGCAAAGTAGATAATTGAACTGATGTTTACCAAGAGCTTTGGTAAATATGTCTGCCAATTGCTCAGTTGTTCGGACATGTGATGCAATAACGTCTCCAGCTTGAATCAAATTTCGCACAAAATGACAATCCACCTCGATATGCTTTGTGCGTTCATGAAATACAGGATTACTTGCTATGTGAAGTGCAGCTTGACTGTCACAAAATAATTGCATTGGTTGTGAATGTGAAACTCCAAGAGATTTGAGTAGAGATTTCAACCAAGTTAACTCACAAGAAGTGGCAGCCATAGACCTATACTCTGCTTCTGCTGAGGAGCGAGAGACCGTATGTTGCTTTTTGGTTTTCCAAGAGATAGGAGAATCACCCAACATCACAAAATACCCAGTCAAAGATCGTCTTGTCAATGGACAACTTGCCCAATCTGAATCACAATAACCAGATAGTAAAAGATCACTTTTACTACTAAGCAAAATTCCTTGACCTGGATTGCCTTTCAAATACCGCACCACACGAAGAGCTGCATCATAATGAGGTTGAAGAGGAGCTTGCATGAACTGAGCCAGAATATGCACAGAATAACACAATTCTGGACGTGTGATGGTAAGATAAATCAATCTTCCAACAAGTCGCTGATAGCGCTCTGGATCGGCCATAGGCTCGCCGGTTGCTGTTGAAAGCTTGTGGTTTTGTTCCATAGGAAATGCTACTGGTTTGGAACCAAGAAGACCACATTCAGAAAGAATATCCAAGGCGTATTTGCGCTGACACAACAAAAGGTCCTTGGATCCCCGTGCTATTTCAATGCCAAGTAAATACTTCAATGCTCCAAGATCTTTCATATGAAAAGTCTCATGCAGATACTCCTTGAACTTACTAATAGCATCAGAATCATTCCCTGCTATGACCAAATCATTGACATACACAAGAATGGCGAGGAACACATTTCCCTTATTGAACGTGAACAAGGAATAATCAGCATATGATTGAATGAAACCATATGTCCTGAGAGCCGCTGTTAATTTTGAAAACCACATTCGAGGTGCTTGGCGCAGACCATAGAGTGATTTTTGAAGCCGACACACTTTACCTGGTTGCGAGGAAGTAAAACCAGGTGGTAGATGCATGTAAACCTCTTCTTTTAAATCACCATGCAGGAATGCATTATGCACATCCATTTGATGCAACTCCCATCCTTTGGCCACGGCCACGGCTAGAAGAGTTCTAACAGTGGTCATCTTAGCGATTGGAGCAAATGTTTCATTGAAATCAATTCCTTCGACTTGTCGATTTCCCAGCACAACAAGTCGCGCCTTGAATCTTTTAATGCTTCCATCTGAATTGTATTTGATGCGATACACCCACTTGCAACCGATTGCTTTCTTCAGTGGTGGCAAATCCTCAAGTATCCATGTCTCATTTCGCTCAAGTGCATCAATTTCTGCTCGCATCGCATCTCTCCAATGCTTGTCTTTCATTGCTTCCCCAAAATGCTGAGGTTCTTTGCCTGCTGTAACTGCAGCAAAAAACTTTCTATGTGCAGCGGAAAAATTATTACAATTCACATAATGAGCTATTGGATAGAGACTACCTGAGGAGACAACCGTTGTGGAGTGAGCTTTAGATGGGTCACAAACTGCTGTGTAACAGATGTAGTCTTGAAGACGAGTGGGGGGTTGCCGAGTTCGCTGACCACGAACCAGTGACTCATGCCCGGTTGCACTCTGTTCAGGCTCGGGTGTATCCCTGGATGCGGGCGTATCGTGCCCTGTTGCACTCTGTTCAGGCTCGGGTGCATCCCTGGATGCGGGTGCATCATGCCAGGTCGCACTCTGTTCAGGTGCGGGTGCATCCCCGGATGCCGGCACATCATGCCCGGTTGCACTCTGTTCAGGTGCGGGTGCATCCCCGGATGCAGGCACATCATGCCCGGTTGCACTCCCTCTTGCATTCATACCCAATTCTCTTGCACAATTTTCATTATAGCTATCGAATTGCATCACAAACCCTTCATCATCACATGTATGCCTATTGATATGACTTGAATCAGAGATGCTATCATCATGTCCCATTTGAGCAAAGGGAAAATTGTCTTCACAGAACACCACATCACGTGAGACAACAAATTCTCTCAACTCTAAATCATACACACGCCATCCTTTTTGTCCAAAAGGATATCCCACAAAGACACATTTTCTGCTTCTACTTTCAAACTTATCTGAGGTTCGAGTTTTGGCATAACATAAGCAACCAAATACACGAAGTTGTGTATAAGTAGGTGGTTCACCGAATAAAATTTCATATGGTGTTTTATTTTTGAGCAAGGGAGTTGGGGTTCGATTTATAAGATATGCAGCGGTAAGCACACACTCTCCCCAGAACTCAATTGGCAAGTGTGATTGAAATCTCAATGCTCTCGCAACATTAAGGATATGTCGGTGTTTCCGTTCCACTCTTCCATTTTGTTGAGGAGTAGCTACACAAGAAGTTTGATGTAGTATTCCACATTCTGCATAAAATTTCTTCATGGGTCCGGACTTAAATTCCAAACCATTATCACTTCTGATGCATTTTACTGATTTGTTAAACTGTGTTTGAATCATTTTGCAAAAATATTTCAATAAATCACCAGCTTCACTTTTCTCAACCATCAAATACACCCACACGGCTCGAGAAAAATCATCAACAATAGTTAGAAAATAATGAGCACCACAATGAGAAGCAACTCGATATGCACCCCAAATATCACAATGAATCAATTCAAAAGGTTCAAGTGCTTTATTCAAACTGATATGAAACACTTCTCTAGTTTGTTTAGCTCTCATACAAGTATCACAAACACTTTTCAAGGTACTACTACTATTCTGTTCAACGCCAGAAAGGATTGAAGTTATCTGAGTTGAAGGATGTCACATTCGTCGATGCCACAGCTCATAGGTACTCCCCCCACTCGTATGAAAAACCTGTGCCGATGTTGGTTGATGATAGTAGTAGACCCCATCCTTTAGCTCACCCACACCAATCACCGTCCTCGTATTGTGGTCATGTATAATACAAAGCTCATTAGTGAAAGTAACAATACAACTGTTATCACTAATCAATTTGCTGAGAGAGATGAGGTTGCATTTTAAAGTCGGCACATATAGCACTCTTTTGAGCACTAAACCTCCATTCAATATCACACATCCTTCCTGTTCAGCTACTGTTTGAGCCCCATTCGGAAGCCCAACTAGAGAGGGAGCAACATCATACATATCTTGCAGCCAAGTGATTTCACCGGTCATGTGATGCGAAGCACCACTATCAAGTATCCAATTCAATATAGATTTCTTACCACACAACTTCTCATTAGAAGCACCAGAATTGGAGTTGGACAATATAGCCATGATTTGTTGCACCTGCGAGTTAGACAAACCAGGAATTGATTGCACAGATCCTGTGGATGCACGCTGTCCGGTTGCATTCTGTCCGGATGCAGGCGCATTCACAGCACTGTTCACAACTCCTACCACAGAGTGGGCAGAGGCATGCCCACGACCTCGTCCTCGCCCGTTGTTGCGTCCACCACGACCATTTCCATGACCTCCTCGGCCCCATCCTTCTGGATACCCGACTATTTCATAGCATCGGGCAACCTCATGACCAGCTTTACCACAGTGAGTGCACATGGGCCGTTCATTCATGACAGCCCTATTTGACATATCTTTTGGCTTGCTTGCTTGCACAGCAAAACTGACCACTTGACTCTTCTTGTCTTGTGATCTTGCCATACTTCTATGACGCTCCTCTTGAATAACCATAGCATATACCTTGTTCAAACTTGGCAACGGCTCCATACTTAGAATGTTTGACCTCACAGTCCCAAACACAGAATCATCAAGTCCCATGAGAAATTGGTGAGTCTTCTCTTCTTCTCTTTCCTTCATCAATTCTGCTGCTGCGTTGCATGAACAACCTTTGCACTTACACACCGGCACTCGAGAGTAGTCGTTCAACTCATCCCACATACCCTTGAGTCGTGTGTAATATGCCACAACACTTTGACCTTGTTGTTTTGCTGCTGCAATGTCAGCCTTCAACTGGTGAATTCGCGGAGCATTCTTGACTGAAAAACGCTCTCGCAGATCATCCCAGAGTTCCTTCACCGTCTCCATATAGGCTATGCTTGGTTGGAGTGTAGGGTCGATGGAGTTAAACAACCAAGAAACCAACATAGAGTTACATGATTCCCACATACAAGCTTCAGGCTTTGTCGATTCTGGTTGAGACAGAGTTCCATCAATGAATCCGAGCTTATTTTTAGCCCGAAGAGCATTTCTCATGTTTTTTTGCCACAAATCATAGTTCTCCCCTTTCAATATGCAAGAACTTATCATTGTTCCTGGATTATCAGAACGATGTAGATACCATGGTGATGTACTATCAATGACCTTTGTTGTCAGTCACTGTATCCTTCACCTCATCATTCGCCATGGATTGGAGGCAGCGACTTTTCTAGGGTTTCGGTGCCGTCAACCTTGGCTCTGATACCATAACAAAAAAAGAAACTTTTATTTTTATTTTCTCTTTGCTTTCTCACAGTACACGTTGCCTTCATATACACAATCCTATTTGTATCTTTTTTAATTACAACATATCTAAAGCAAATATTCTAAAAGATTACGTAATCCAAATACATTCTCACATATGTATACCATATCTGTCGATAACGCATATAATCTGAAAATAAAGCGTATTCTGTGAAAATTTCAGCATTTCAAGTTATTCGCATTCATTCTAAGTCATTTGATCACAATAATCTATTTTTATACACTCTATACGGTCTAGAATATGATTTAGATCTTGCTCATTGAAAATATTTGATTATACATAGTAATTACGCATATAATGTGCAAATAATGCATATTTTGAGCATCATTTGAGCATTTCAAGTGATGTTGCATTTATTCTGAGTAATTTGATCATAATAATTTTATATTTAAGCTCCATAAACTGTCTAGAATATAATTCAGATCTTACTTTTGAAAAATATTGGATTATATATAAATAATAATTACGAACATAATGTGCAAAAAATACATATTTGGAGCATCATTTGAGCAGTTCAAACAATTATGCATCCATCCTAAGTCATTTAATGACAACAATATATATTTTTACTCTCTATAGGGTGTAGAATGGGATTCAAATAAAAACTTATTTTCTAACTAACGGATTATACACAGTTACATGTAATGTGAAAATAATACATATTCTGAGCATTGTTTGAGCATTTAAAGCTATCCTGCATTCATTCTAAATCATATGATCATAATAATCTATATTTAACCTTTCTATACGGTCTCGTATCTGATTCAGAAGCTACATATTAAAAAATATTTGATTATAAATAGTAATTGCACATATCATGTGCAAATAATACACATTCTGAGAATCATTTGAGCATTTCAAGACATTCTGCATTCATTCTAAGTCACTTGATAACAATAATATTTTAGCTCTCTATATGGTGTAGAATGTGATTTAGATCAAATTTATGAAAAATAACGGATTATACTTTTTTGGATACACTAGATAGCGGCTATCTAGAAAAATAACGGATTATACTTATTTGGCATATAATGTGAAAATAATACATATTCTGAGAATCATTGGAGCATTTTTCCAGCATTCATTATAAGTCATGTGATCATAAGCATATAAAACTCTCTATACGGTCTAGAATCTGATTCAGATGCTACATATTAAAAAACACTGCATTATACATTAAGCATATAGGAGGCGTTTGTTTGTGTAGTAAGGAGGTGCATAAGTTAAGGATGCCTAAGTATTTATGTAGTGTTATGTAATTGGTGTTTGGTTGTGTAGTAAGGGTGCATAACTTAATGCATGCATAAATTTATGTGAAAAGACTATAATGCCCTTATATATTTGTGTATCTCATCGCTGGATAAACAAATTGTAAACTTGAGGAAATAATTCACACATTATTAATTATAGTACAACAGCTACTGAGGGAGACGGTTGAAACCCCTGCAGACAAAACAAAAAATAATTTAGCAAACAAAAATGACGAAACATTGGTTAAATACTGAGATGCCAAAAATAAAATCTCGCTTTCTTCAGCAATACTGACAGTTAGACCTTGGTGATACAGTCACATACGATTCAAAGACTGGTCACATAAAATAGCTTTCAGTTTGGGTAGATGTATAATTGGACAAGCAGCGAAAAAGAAAAAAAAAGGACTCTTACATGTCACATTTCTAATGTTCCTAATTCTAAAGAAATTAAATCGTAAAAAAGTAGAGAAAATTTCTTCAGCCAAACAAAAAATAAAGGCCAGGCTTCTAATTTTTCCAATTTTGAAGAAATCTTCAATCGGATTTCAAATCCATAATATCTATCTAAGGTGTGCGTGCAGAAAAAAAAATTAAACTAGAAAACAATTTCGTTGGACCAACCCGAGCATATTAGCGCCACGATGGAGAAGAATTTACTGTCCTTGAGATATTTCTAATTTTTCCCACAGCGATGGATTTATGGTGTGTGGTGCGGCTAGGTTAGAGAAAGAGAGCTCGTGGAACAAATGAGAGAGGACGAGACAGTTGACTAGTTGAGAGAGCTGGTGAGAGAAATTAATTAGGGGTACTGTCGGAAAAAAAGTAGAGGGAATTCGGTGCGTAAGTTACGCAGTCTGAAGAGGTGTAATAACTTAAAGCATCTTACGCCTTCTTACGCTTCAGGTGTTTGGCTGCTTAATGCACCTTACGCCTTCTTATGTATCCTCTTAAGGCGGAAACAAACGGGGCCTAATATGCAAAATGCATATTCTGAGCATCATTTAAGCTTTTCAAGCGATTCTGCATTTTTTCTAAGTTATTTGGTCACAATAATCTATATTTAAGGTCCCTATAAGGTTTAGAATATGATTCAGATGTTAGTTATTGAAAAATATTGGATTATACATAGTAATTACGCATATAATGTGCAAAAAATGCATATTCTGAGCATAATTTGAGTATTTCATGCGATTCTGCAATAATTCATTGTCATTTGATAACAATAATCTACATTTAATCTCTCTCTATACTTTTTAGAATATGATTCAGGATTATTTTACTTAAAAATATTTGATTATACATAATAATTATGCATATAAGTTGCAAATAATGCATATTCTGAGCTCATTCGAGCATTTCAAACGATTCTGCATTTTTCCTAATTCATTTGATAACAATATTATATATTTTGGCTCTCTATACGGTGTAGAATGTAATTCAGATAAAACTCATTGAAAACTAACGGATTATACACAGCTACTAGGCATATAATGTGAAAAAAAATACATAATCTGGAATCATTTGAACAATTAAAGCTATCCTGCATTCATTCTAAGTCATTTAATCATAATAATCAATATTTAAGCTCTCTATACGGTCAAGAATCTGATTCAGATGCTACATATTAAAAATATTGGATTATACAAAGTAATTACGCATATATTGTGCAAAAATGCATATTCTGAGCATTATTTGAGCATTTCAAGCGATTCTGCATTCATCATAGTCATTTAATCACAATAATTGATATTTAAACTCTCTATACTGTTTAGAATATGATTCAGACCTTATTTATTTAAAAATATTTGATTATACATACTAAATACGCATATAAGTTGCAAATAATGCATATTCTGAGCTCACTCGAGCATTTCAAACGATTCTGCATTCATCCTAAGTCATTTGATATATTATATATTTTAGATCTCTTTGTGATGTAGAATGTGATACATATCAAACTTATTAAAAATTATTAGATTATACAAAGTAATAACGCATATAATGTGCAATAATGCATATTCGGAGCATCATTTGAGCATTTGAAGCGATTTTGTATTCATTCTAGGTCAAATGATGACAATAATCTATATTTAAGCTCCCTATACGGTCAAGAATATGATTCAGATCTTACTTATTGAAAAATAATGAATTATACATAGTAATTACGCATATAATTTGCAAAAAATGCATATTCTGAGCTTAATTTGAACATTTCAAGGGATTCTGCATTCGTTGATAGTCAAATATCACAATAATCTATTTTTAAGCTCTCTAATACAGTTTAGAATAAGATTCAGGTATTATTTATTTTTAAGCTATCTATACAGTTTACAATAATCTATTTTTAAGTTGCAAATAATGCATATTCTGAGCTCATTCAAGCATTCAAACGATTCTGCATTCATACTAAGTCATTTGATAATAATAATATATATTTTTGCTCTCTATATGGTGTAGAATGTGATTCAGATCAAATTTATCAAAACTAACGTTATACACAGTTATTAGGTATAAAATGTGAAACTAATATATATATTCTGATAATCATTTGAGCATTTAAAACTATCATGCATTCATTCTTAGTCATGTGAACATAATAATCTATATTTAAACTCCCTATACTGTCTAGAATCTGATCACATACTACATATTAAAAAATATTGCATTATACAAAGTAATTATGAATATCATTGCAAAAAATGCATATTCTGAGCATCATTTGAGCATTTCAAGAGATTCGGCATTTTTTCTTAGTCATTTGATCACAATATTCTATTTTTAAGCTCCCTATACGGCCTAGAATATGTATCAGATATTACTTAATGAAAATTGTTGGATTACATTGTAATTATACATGTAATGTGCAAAGAATGCATATTCTGAGCATAATTTGAGGATTTCAAGCAATTCTGCATTCATTCATAATCATTTGATCACAATAATCAATATTTAAGCTCTCTATACGGTTTAGAATATGATTCAGGTCTTATTTATTTAAAATATTAGATTACAAATAGTAATTACGCATACAAGTTGCAAATAATGCATATTCGGAGCTCATTCGAGCATTTCAAACAATTCTGCATTCATCCTAATTTTTTTACAAACAATATTATATATTTTAGCTCTCTATACGGTGTAGAATGTCACTCAGATCAAACTTATTACAAAAATAACGGATTATACACAGTTATTAAGTATATAATGTGAGAATACAACATATTCTGAGAATTATTTGAACAATTAAAGATATCCTGCATTCATTCTAAGTATTAAATAATAATAATCTATATTTAAGCTCTCTATACGGTCAAGAAACTGATTCAGATGCTAAATATTAAAAAATATTAGATTATGCAAAGTAATTACGCATATAATGTGCAAAAAATCATATTCTGAGCATCATTTGAGCATTTCAAATGATTCAGGATTCATTCTTAGTCATTTGATTATAATAATATATATTTAAGCTCTCTATATGATTTAGAATGTGATTCAGATCTTACATATTAACAAATATTTGATTATGCATAATAATAACGCATATAAGTTGCAAAAAATGCATATTCTAAGCTCATTCAAGCATTTTAAACAATTCTTTATTCATCCTAAGTCATTCAATAGAAATAATATATATTTTAGCTCTCTATATGGTGCAGAATGTGATTCAGATCAAACCTATCAAAAACTAAAGTATTAACACAGTTATTAACACAGTTTTCAGAATCATTTGAGCATTTAAAGTTATCCTGCATTCATTCTAAGTCATTTGATCATAATAATCTATATTTAAACTCTCTATACGGTCTAGAATCTGATTCAGATAGTACATATTAAAAAATATTGCATTATTACAAAGTAATTAAGCATATAATATGCAAAAATGCATATTCTGAGCATAATTTGAGGATTTCAAGCGATTCTGCATTCATTCATAATCATTTGATCACAATAATCAATATTTAAGCTCTTTATACGATTTAGAATATGATTCAGGTCTTATTTATTTAAAATATTAGATTATAAATAGTAATTACGCATATAAGTTGCAAATAATGCATATTCGGAGTTCATTCGAGCATTTCAAACGATTCTGCATTCATCCTAATTTCTTTACTAGCAATATTATATATTTTATATACGGTGTAGAATGTCATTCAGATCAAACTTATTAAAAAAATAACGGATTATACACAGTTATAAGGTATATATTGTGAAAATAAAACATATTCTGAGAATTATTTGAACAATTAAAGATATCCTGCATTCATTCTAAGTCATTTAATAATTATAATCTATATTTAAGCTCTCTATACGGTCAAGAAACTGATTCAGATGCTACATATTAAAAAATATTAGATTATACGAACTAATTAAGCATATTCTGAGCATCATTTGAGCATTTCAAACGATTCAGGATTCATTCTTAGTCATTTGATTACAAAAATCTATATTTAAGCTCTCTATATGATTTAGAATGTGATTTAGATTTTACATATTAACAAATATTTGATTATGCATAATAATAACGCATATAAGTTGCAAAAAATGCATATTCTAAGCTCATTCAAGCATTTCAAACTATTCTTTATTCATCCTAAGTCATTCAATAGCAATAATATATATTTTAGCTCTCTATATGGTGCAGAATGTGATTCAGATCAAACCTATCAAAAACTAAAATATTAACACAGTTATTGGGCATGTAATGTGAAAATAATACATATTTTGAGAATCATTTGAGCATTTAAAGTTATCCTGCATTCATTCTAAGTGATTTGATCATAATAGTCTACATTTAAACTCTCTATACGGCCTAGAATCTGATTCAGATAGTACATAATAAAACATATTGCATTATTACAAAGTAATTAAGCATATAATATGCAAAAATGCATATTCTGAGCATAATTTGAGGATTTCAAGCGATTCTGCATTCATTCATAATCATTTGATCACAATAATCTATTACGCATATTATTCACATCTAATGTATTGAAAATTATTGCATTATACATACTAATTACGCATATAATGTGCAAAAAATCCATATTCTGAGCATAATTTTAGCATTTCAAGCGATTCTGCATTCATCCATAGTCATTTGATCAAAATAAGCAATATTTAAGCTCTCTATACGGTTGAGAATATGATTCAGGTCTTATGTTTTAAAAATATTTGATTATACATAGTAATTACGCATATATGTTGCAAATAATGCATAGTCTGAGCTCATTCGAGCATTTCAAACGATTCTGCATTCATTCATATTCATTTGATCTTAATAATCTATATTAATGCTCTCTATACGGTCTAGAATCTGATTCAGATGTTACATATTAAAAAATATTGAATTATTCAAAGTAACTACGTACAAAATTTGCAAAACTGCATATTCTGATCATCATTTGAGCATTTTAAACGATTATGCACTCATTCTTAAGTCATTTGCTCACAATAATCTATATTTAAGCTCTCTATGTGCTTTAGAATGTGATTCAGATATTAAAAGATATTTGATTATACATAGCAATTACGCATATAATTTGCACATCATACATATTCTCAGCTCATTTGAGCATTTCAAATGATTCTGCATCCCTTCTAACTTATTTGATCATTAGAATTTTTATTTAAGTGCTCCATATAAACTAGAATATGATTCAGAATCTACTTATTAAAAATATTTGATTATAAACAGTAATTAAGCATATAATGAGAAAATAATGCACATTCTAAGCATTATTTGAGCATTTCCAGCAATTCTGCATTCATCGTACTTCATTTGATAACAATAATCCATATTTTATCCCTCTATGCGGTCTGTAATGTGATCCAGATCTTACTTATTTAAAATATTGGATTATACATAGTAATTACGCATATAAAAAAATAATGCATATGTTGAGCTCATTTGAGCATTTCAAGAAATTCTGTTTTTTTTTTTTCAAAGTTATTTGATAACAATAATCTATATTTAAGCTCTCTACATGCTCTAAAATATGATTCAGATCTTAATTATTAAAAAATATTAGATTATATGAAGCAATAACGCATAAAATGTGAAAATAATGCATATTCTGAACATCATTTGAGCATTTCAAGCGATTCTGTGTTCATTCTTAGCCATTTTATCGAAATAATCTATATTTACATTTTCAAAAAAAAAAATAATCTATACTTAAAATCGCTATATGGTCTAGAATATTCAGGTCTTAATTATTTAAAAATATTTGATTATATATACTAATTACGCATATAATGTGCAAATAATACATATTACGAGCATCATTTGAACATTTCAAGCGATTATACATTCATTCTAAGTCATTTGATAACAAAATTATATATTTAAGCTCCCTAGACGGCCTAGAATATGATTCAAATCTTACTTATTGAAAAAATGGATTATACATAGTAATTACGCATATAATTTGTAAAACATGCATATTCTGAGCATAATTCGAGCATTAAAAGCGATTCTGCATTCATTCATTGTCATTTGATCACAACATTCTATGTTTAAGCTCCCTATATGGTCTAAATATGATTCAGATTTTACTTATTGAAAATATAATTGATTATACATAGTAATTACGTATATAATGTGCAAAACATGCATATTTTGAGCATATTTCAAGCATTTCAAGCGATTCTGCATTCCTTCATAGTCATTTGACCACAACAATCTATATTTAAGCTCTCTATACGGTTTAGAATATAACTCAGTTCTTATTTGTTTAAAAATATTTAATTTTACATAGTAATTACGCATATAAGTTGCAAATAATGCATATTCTAAGCTCATTCCAGCATTTCAAATGATTCTGCATTCATCCTAAGTCATTTCAGAACAATAATGTATATTTTAGCTCTCTATATGGTGCAGAATGTCATTCAGATCAAATTTATCAAAAACTAACGGATTATACACATTTATTAGGCATATAATGTGAAAATAATACATATTCTGATAATCATTTGAGCATTTAAAGCTATCCTGCATTCATTCTAAGTCACTTGATCATAATAATCTTTATTTAAACTCTCTATTTGGTCTAGAATCTGATTCAGATGCTACATATTTAAAATTATTGCATTCTACAAAGTAATTAAGCATATAATATGTAAAAATGCATAGTCTTCATTTTTTCTAAGTCATTTGATTACAATAATCTATATTTAAGCCACTATCTATATGGTCTATAATATGATCAAGATCTTACTCATTGAAAAATTTTGGATTATAGTATTATACATAGTAATTACGCATATAATGTGCAAAAAATGCATATTCTGAGCATAGTTTGAGCATTTAAGCCATTCTGCATTGCCATTTGATCACGACAATCTATATTTAAGCTCTCTATACGGTTTAGATTATGATTGAGGTCTTATATATTTAAAAATATTTTATTATGCATAGTAATTACGCATATAAGTTGCAAATAATGCATACTCTGAGCTCATTCGAGCATTTCAAACGATTCTGCATTTTTCCTAATTCAAATATTTTTTTAGCTCTCCATATGGTGTAGAATGTGATTTAGATCAAACTTATTAAAAACCAACGGATTATACACAGTTATTAGGCATATTAGGTGAAAATAATACATATTCTGAGAATCATTCGAGCATTTAAAGTTATGCTGTATTCATTCTAAGTCATTCTAACATAATAATCTATATTTAAGTTCACTTTACGGTCTAGAATCTGATTCAGAAGCTAAATATTAAATAATTTTGGATTATACATTGTAATTACGCATATAATGTGCAAAACTGTGCATATTCTGAACGTCATTTGAGCATTTCAAACGATTCTGGATTCATTATAAGTCATTTGATTGCAATAATTTATATTTAAGCTAATGTGATTCTGATATTACATATTAAAAGATAATGATTATACATATTAATTATGCATAAAAGTTTCAAATAATGCAAATTCTGAACTCATTCGAGAATTTCAAACGATTCTGCATTAATCCTAAGTTATTTGATATCAATATTATATATTTTGGCTCTCTATACGGTGTAGAATGTGATTCAGATCGAACTTATTAAAAAATCAATAGATTATACAAAGTAATAACGCATATAATGTGAAAAAAATGCATATTTGGAGCATCATTTGAGCATTTGAAGCGATTCTGTATTTATTCTAAGTCATTTGATCACAATAATCTATATTTAAGTTCCCTATACTGTTTAGAATATGATTCAGATCTTACTTATTGAAAAATAATGGATTATACATAATAATTACTCATATAATGGGTAAAAAATACATATTCTGAGCTTATTTGAGCATTTCAAGTGATTTTTAATTCATTCTAAGTTATTTGATCATGAGAATCTATATTTATGCTCTATACGGTTTGGAATATTATTTAGGTCTTATTTATTTAAAAATATTTGTTTATACATAGCAATTACACATATAAGCTGCAAATAATGCATATTCTGAGCTCATTCGAGAATTTCAAGCGATTCTGCATTCATTCTAAGTCATTTGACCATAATAATCTATATTTAAACTCTTTATGCTGTCTGTGATCTGATTTAGATGTTACATATTAAAAAAACATTGGATTATACAAAGTAATTAAGCATATAATGTGCAAAAATGCATATTTGGAGCATCATTTGAGCATTTCTAACGATTCTGCAATCATTCTAAGTCATTTGATCACAATACTCTATATTTTAGCTCTATATATGTTTTAGAATGTCATTCAGATCTTACACATTAAAAGATATTTGCACATAATACATATTATGAGCTCATTTGAGCATTTCAAATGATTCTACACTCATTCTAAATTATTTGATCATAAGAATCTATATTTAAGTGCTCTATATGGTCAATAGTATTATTCGGATTTTACTTATTTGAAATATTTGATTATAAATACTAATTATGCATATAATTTGCAAATAATGCATATTCTGAGCATGCTTGAACATTTCCAGCGATTCTGTATTCATTCTAAGTCATTTGATAACAATAATCAATATTTAATCTTCCTACACGGTCTAGAATATGATTCCAATCTTAGTTATTGAAAAATAATGGATTATAAGTAGTAATTATGAATATAATGAGCAAAAAATGCATATTCTGAGCATAGGAGCATTTCAAACGATTCTGTTATATTCATTCATTGTCATTTGATCACTACATTCTATATTTAAGCTCCCTATACGGTCTAATATATGATTTAGATCTTACTTATTGAAAATATTATACATAATAATTACTCGTATATAGTGCGCAAAAATGCATATTTTGAGCATAATTCGAGCATTTCAAGCGATTCTGCATTCCTTCATAGTCATTTGATTGCAATAATCTATATTTAAGCTCTCTATACGGTTTAGAATATGATTCAGTTCTTATTTATTTAAAAATATTTGATTATACATAGTAATTACGCATATAAGTTGCAAATAATGCATATATATTAGCTCTCTATATGGTGTATAATGTTATTCAGATCAAACTTATCAAAAAACTAACGGATTATACAAATTTATTAGGCAGATAATGTGAAAATAATGCATATTCTGAGAATCATTTGAGCATTTAAAGTTATCCTGCATTCATTCTAAGTCATTTGATCATAATAATATTTATTTAAACTCTGTATACGGTCTAGAATATGATTCAGATGCTACGTATTAAAAAAATATTGCATAATAAAAAGTAATTAAGCATATAATATGCAAAAATGCATATTATGAGCGTCGTTTTAGCATTTCGAGCGGTTTTGCATTCTTTCTAAGTCATTTGATCACAATAATCTATATTTAAGCTCCCTATAAGGTGTAGAATATGTTTCAGATCTTACTTATTGAAAAATATTGGATTATACATAATTACGTATATAATGTGCAAATAATGCATATTCTGAGCTCGTTTGAGCATTTCAATCGATTCTGCATTCATTCAAATTCATTTGATAACAATATTATATATTTTAGCTCCCTATACGATGTAGATTTGATTCAGATCTCACTTATTAAAAACTAATGGATTATACACAGTTATTCAGCATATAATGTGAAAACAACACATATTTTGAGCATCATTTGAGCATTTCCAGCTATCCTCCAATCATTCTAAGTCAGTTGATCATAATAATCTATATTTAAGTTCTCTATATGATCTAAAATCTGATTCAGATAGTACATATTAAAAAAAAAATATTGGATTATACAAAGTAATTACACATATAATTTGCAAATAATGCATATTCTGAGCTCATTTGAGTATTTCAAGCGATTATGCATTCATTCTAAGTTATTTAATCATAAGAATATATATTTAAGTGCTCTTTATAGACTAGAATATGATTCGGATTTTACTTTTAAAAATATTTGATTATACATAATAATTACTCATATAATGTGCAAATAATGCAAATTCTGAGCATCATTTTTGCATTTGAAGCGATACTGCATTGATTCTAAGTCATTTGATGCCAACAATATCTATGCGGTCTAGAATGTGATTCAGATCTTAGTTATTAAAAAAATTGGATTATATAGAGTAATTACGCATATAATATCCAAATAATGCTTATTTTGAGCTCATTTGAACAATTCAAGTGATTCTGCATTTATTATAAATTATTCGATCACAATATGATTCAGACCTTACTTATTAAAAAATATTAGATTATACATAGTAATAACACATAAAATGTGAAAATAATGCATAATATGAGCATCATTTGAACATTTCAAGCGATTTTATATTCATTCTTAGTCATTTGATCGAAATAATCTATATTTGTACTCTAGAATATAACTCAAGTCTTACTTTATTTGATTAGACATAGTAAATATGTATATAATGTGCAAATAATACATATTCCGAGCATCAATTGAGCATTTCAATCGATTCTGCATTCATCCTAAGTCATCTGATAACAAAAATATATATTTAACTCTCTATACGGTGTAGAATGTGATTAGATCTCACTTATTAAAAATTAATTGATTATACACGACTTTTGAGCATTAGGCATGTGATTAGATCTCATCATTAGGCATATAATGTGAAAATAATACATATTATGAGCATCTTTTGAGCATTTCCAGCTATCCTGCATTCATTCTAAGTCATTTGATCATAATAATATCTATATTTAAGCTCTTTATACTATCTAGAATCTTATTCAGATGTTACATATTAAAAATATTCGATTATACAAATTAATTATCCATATAATGTACGAAAAATGCATATTCCAAGCATCATTTGAGCGTTGTAAGCGCTCCTGCATTAATACTAAGTTATTTGATCACAATATTCTATATTGAAGCTCTCTATATGGTCTAGAATATGATTCAGATCTTACTTATTTTATGTTTGATTATACATAGTAATTACGCATATAATGTGCAAATAATGCACATTCTGAGGATCATTTGAACATTTCTATCAATTCTGCATTCATTCTAAGTCATTTGATTCAAATCTGTATTTAAGCTCTCTATATATCTAGAATATGATACAGATCTCGCTTATTTAAAAATATCTGATTATACATAGTAATTACGCTTATAATGTGCAAATAATGCATATTATGAGCATATTTCAGCATTGTCAGTGATTCTGCATTCATTCTTGGTCATCTGATAACAATAAATTTTTAAGCTCTCCATACAGTTAGAATGTGATTTAGATCCACTTATTTATAAATATTGGATTATACAGAGAAATTAAACTTATAATGTCCAAATAATGCATCTTCTGAGCTAATTTGAGTATATCAAGCTATTCTTCATTCATTCTTAGTTATTTGATCACAATAATCCATATTTAAGCTCTCTATACGATGTATGATTCAGATCTTACTTATTAAAAAATATTAGATTATATATAGTATTAACGCATATATTGTGAAAATAATGGATATTCTGAGCATAATTTGAACATTTCAAGCGATTCAGCATTTATTCTAAGTCATTTGATCATAATAATCTATTTTGAAGCTCTTTATATACGGCCCAGAATATAATTCAGATTTTTTTATCGAATGATATTAGATTATACATAGTTTACGCATGTAATGTGCAAATAATGGATATTCTAAGCATCATTTTAGCATTTCAAGTGATTCTGGATTCATTCTAAGTCATTTGATCCCAATATCTATTTTTAAGCTCTTTATACAGTCTATAATATCATTCAGATATTACTTGTAGACAAATATTCGATTATAAATAGTAATTACGCATATAATCTGCAAATAATCCATATTTTCATTATCATTTGAGTATTTCAAGTGATTCTGCATTCATTGTAGGTCATTTGATCGCAACAATACATATTAAAGCTCTCTATACGGTCTAGAATATGATTCAGATATTATTTGTTGACAAATATTAGATTATATTTAGTAATTAACTAATTATGCATATAATGTGCAAAAAATGCATATTCTGAGCATTTTAAGCGGTCTGCAATCATTCTAAGTCATTTGATAATAATAATCTATATTTATAATATAATATTTTAATATTACAAAAAAAATTTGAATAATTTATATTTTGAGCTAGATTCTGGTACTTTACAAAGTAAAACAATACTCATACTTTGATCTCTTCTCAAACTATGGCTATATAATGTGATCATTTAATGTCATCTCAATATTGAAATATTAGAAATTGATTTTTATTATCTTTTATTTGTAAAATCTATTTTTATTAGAATGTATAGATTTCATCAGATTGATGATTTTCTAAAATTAAAAAAAAAAAGATAAAAAATATATAGTTTGATCTCCAAAGAGATTTGAAAGAGATTTTATTATGAAGAATAAATTTAGTGGTTCGAACTCGAAAATTAAGATTTGATCGTGTTTGATTGTTGGAGTTATGTCCTAGAAGTCAATATTTAATGACTTATTTTCTTAGTTTATGTTAATGATGATATTTGATCATTTGTTCCTAGAGTTTATTATTGACAGATCATTCAGGTTGAGGATCTGAATTGTAGATCTCTGTGGATCATTCATTAGAATGACAATAATAAATCTAAATCGTCCATAATCTTGATAATTAACAAGGAACATTAATTATCATAAAAGATTAGTATGCAAGTTAAGTGATGATTAAGTTCTACAAATCATACGTAAGGAGTTACCAACTTAATTGCATATGTGTATGTTATTGGAACATAGTACAGGACTTGACCCAATGAAATAAACATATGGATTGTGTTATGTGTCATTGTTTATTTCATACGAGTTTGATTCTAAGTTTGAGATGTTCACCTTTTCCACATGAGGATAGGTTCAATAAATATCGTCTAACGTTGATTCCTGATAAAGGCTGCTATAAGGACTTTATTTTATGTTCTCTTGAATTGTGCGGGGAAAAGTTGTTCATCAAGAAAACCGTATGTCCCTCATTACTCATTAGTATACCTAGTGAGTGATGATATCTATTTGGGCCCCTTGATGGAGTTGGATCGTATGCATGCAAACTAGACGATCAACTCTAGATCAAGAAATGTATAATCTGCAAGAATGACACATTCCTATCTTGGATTATATAATGACATCATGTGACATAAGAATCAGACAAGGAAATACTTATAATTCTTGTGCAGGATTGAAATATTGTAACGGTACACTATTTATGCGAATTAGGAATCATAACGTGTTGCTAGATACCGCTTATGATTATTGGAAATAAATAGTGATTTATTCTCCATGGCCAACATAGCATAAATCCTTAAAGGGTCACACAAATAGGACTTTGACCACACAATGCATTATCTATTTATTCGCAACAGTGAGTATTGCGGAAATATGATGAGTTGATTAATTAATTACATACCGTTATGAACCGTTATAATTAATTAACTCAAAGAGATCATATAGAAATAAATTAATGCATTATCTAATCCCAAAATAATTATTAAAGAGTTAATAATTAATTTTAGATCAACACATTTCAATATAAATGGTTATATTGATTAATCGGGCCGTTATTAATAGGAAAATATATAGTCCAATTATAGAGCAAACTAATGGGACTTTAATTAGGTGAATTATAGACCCAAATGAGATTTTGAGGTGGCCCATATAGGCCCAATTCGTGGCCAGCCATAGGGTGGCAAGAGGTGTAATTTTGGGGAAGTTTTCCCTAGGGTTTGAGCTCTATAAAAGGACCCCTTTGGAGGCTCCAAGAGCTAGCCTTTCTCTCTCCTCTCTTTCTTTCCTTTGTGGCTGCCACAAACCTCCTCTTTTCTCCCTCTTTTGCTCATGTGTTGAGCTCTCTTTCTCCATTTAAATGAAAGATTTAATTGCTAGAAGAGAGAAAGCTAATGAGATTAGGCTTGTTCTTGGGTGTGCTAGCACATACCTTGAGAACGTGATTAATCTCCTTGGTGGACTCGAGGCCGGCGTCATCCATGGAGAAGATGAGGCGTAGGAGAGCACGTCATCGACTCCCATGCCATGGATTCGAGCCTCATGAATGCGATTTCATGAGAGGTACAATTTTTCCTACTCTCATCTTGAAATGCTTGTGAATGATGTTAAAACCTAGATCCTTTGTGTTTAGTTGTTGTTTTTTGCTATTTGATGGCACAAAAATGGAATTAAACACTTCCTAACAGTGGTATCAGAGCACATGGTCGATTTTAACGCAATTTGTGCATTAATTAGATGAGAAATGTGTAATTAGTTGAGTAATTAAGTTGTTGCCTTGTTTGCTGTCTGGAAATCTGTTTTTTCCGAGGTTTTCTGTGTTTTTCTCATAGCAGAGATTTTATTTCGATTTTTCTTTTTGATGGATTTGAAAGAAAAATGAATTGTGAGCATTTTCCCACTGGTTTCATTTAAATCCAAGTTACTATGGATTTTTAATGAATTTTTCTGTGACGGTGCGCGGGACTGGTTCCTGTGCGACCAGATTTGGTTTTGTGGGCATTATCTTAGTTATCTTGATAAAGAGACCCTAATTTTATTGGCTATCAATGAAGTAGACTTCGAGTACTTCCTTCCATACCAATTTGGTGGTATGTATCGAAGTCTTTCTATTTTTTTGAATCGATGAAAGATAAGAACAGTCAGATTGGTTTTCAGTACCAACTGGATTGTTTTGAAAACTGGTATTATTGATTGAAACCTTTTATAGAAAACGTGTTGAAATAGAAAACTTCCTTTTGAAGTTCTGAATCCATGAAAATTAATTTCATGGCAATCGGACCAGTTTTGGTAGCCCAACCACTTAAATTCATTTTCGTCGACGTGCTGTTCTAGAACAGGGGACTTGTTTTGAAATCCCTTAAACTTGATGATTTTGTATGAGTAAAATTGGAAATCTTTCATGGTTACTAGTCTTATACTTGTGGTTGTTTACTGTAAAACTGTTTTGCATTAAAAGTTTTTGGAAGAAGGTCAAACAGTCAAAAAGGTTGAGGCCAAAACCTGGAACTTCAAACCGGTGTTTTAACACACAACCTGAAGTTTGATAATTTTGGTTCTCCCGATTGGTAAATGATTTCTTCCTGAAATTTGAACAGGTAGTTTGTCTCTAAATAAGGATTGCTCACGATTTTTTCTGGATTTTTTGGAGACCGAAAAATTTCTTGATTTTTTCGGATCCCGTTGAATGAAAGGTGTTCGTTCTAATTAATCAATTAAGTTGATAAGTTGATTAGAACTCTTCTTGCAGTCATCCATTGGAATTTTTGAATGTTGATTTTATCAAAGAGTTTAAGCAATTGGTTATTTGAATGTTAAACTCTCTTTGCATGGAAAAACACAAATTAGCAAATAATAGGCAAAGACACTTAAGAGCTCACTAGTTATGAACAACTTAGACATATATTTGTATATTGTGCTAACTTGTTTTTGTAGGAGGATGTGGGTTTGATATGGCTCAAGATGTCAATGCCTTGTGTGTTGTAAATGTTGTGAATGCATGTGATTGCTTGTAATGTGGCCTAAGGTGCCTTGATAATTAATAATTGATTAATTCTTGATGTAACTTGTGAGGCTTGTATGCCCCTAAGGCCTAGGTGGGTTTTAGGATTTTATCACATGTATTTATTTCCTTAATTATTAGATAGGATCTTAATAATTAGTGGGAGGGTTTGATTAGATTAGTTTCGTTACATGGAGATGCGACGAAGACTAATGCAAGCGGGAGCCATACAAACCTACGACAATGTTTGAGATGCTTATAATTATGTGATTGTTTGTGAATGCCTTGAATTGCCATAGGTAGGTATGGGTGTATGCTTACACGACCACCAAACAAAGTCATGTAATTGCTTATGTCTCAAATTAACTTGATTTAGCCAAATCGTCCTCCTTCTCTCTATCCCCTTCAATACAATTGATTGTCTATTGATGCATTCCTGCCGACGCGGACATCGTAGTTCATCATTGTAGTCGGGGTGTAAATCGGATTTACTATGAGCAAATAGAGAGAGGTTGCTTTACAACTGACACACTCGGATTGGACGTTGGGACGAAGTTTGTAGATATACTTATGATATCTCACAAACCAAGAGTCATATGAACAAGATATGATTGGTTGGAGAACCTACCTTATCTAGTTGTTTTAGGTGTCATGCCGACGCTGTCCCATTTCAATAAAAATGAGGATCTTGGAAACCGACTACATTAGGGACTTTAAATAAATGTAGTGGGAGTTTTGTTTATCATTCCATAAATAAAACATTGCATAAACTAAATGACCTTAAATTGAAATTGTTATAGATATTAAATATGTTAATTTCGTTGCGATCAATCTTTGAAAAACGACAAGCTCGTTTCTAAGGTATTTACTTGGAGAAGAAATACCGATTCCTAAGACATGTTCTTGGAAATGAGAAACTTGAGCAAGTTTAATCCCAAAAACGTTCCTCGACCTCCCGAACATAGCTTCGCAATGATTGACCAGTTTCGACGAAAATTATTCAATAAAGCGAATGCTTATATCCTTTTAGAAGTTCTAGACCTTTGAATTGGAGAATTCATAAGGACTAGACTAGACTTCTACACTCTCATCCACTTACTCAAGAAGACGTTCTTAGAGAAAGTAAATATAGACTCAATCATTTATGATCGAGTAATGGAGTGTGAGTTAACCAAGAGACTCTTCTTATAAGAAGATAAATATTTCATTAGCTTGCTAACCGAAAGGTTTGAGTAGCTAATTGACAACTAGAGATATTAAGATCTCCAATATCAAAGATTGTTGATATTGTCATACAATCTCTTTCTATGGATAAAGGATATATTGTTCGCATACTTGTTAGTGCTAAAAGTGATTGGTTAAGTATTAAAGGAATACTCCACCAATATATGAGTTGAGACTTTGAGACCCTCACAAGTGACCGTGTGTCACATGAGATGTTTCATTTGTCATTTATGGGAGGCATTTGAAAGGTTGTCCGAAATACCATGATTTTCTAAACCTTAAGATATTTGTCGTTCAAATTATCTCACTATCTCTAATTCACACTAGTAATTAGGTGCTAGTTCATGTGCTCACATTTAACGAAATGTGTAGGCAATGATGAATAAGAGAAAGTTCGAGATAAGTAAAGTAAACTCTGTTTTGGAAATGGCTTATACGTCCAAGCCGCTACCATTGAATACGTAGAGTTATCTTTACTAAATAAAGAGTTTGTTTAGGAATTTGAGGTTATATACCTTATTCCAAACATCTCATAAAACTTTATCTCCATTTCATATTTGATGATGGATGATCATGTTTTATAAAAGAGAAATGTTGTTCTCTTATTATGAATTTGTGTATAAGATTTCATGCATCTTGATTGAATTTGCTTGAAATAGATAAACAAATTTTGAATGACAAATGTGTAAGACTTCACATAAAGTATTAGACTTTTATGTAAAATAGTCGCTTAGTCGAATATAAACAAGAATCGCATTATGGGAGTCTACGTAACGTGGAGCTCGTAACTCAATTCGATTGCAAATCAATTGAAAGTCATGCGAATCATGTTTGTTAAATGACAAAAGCGCCTTTAAACTACGAAGGCTTAAAGGACAAGTAACCTTATTAAGACATACATATTGATGTATATAGACCTATAGGTACTTGTGCAATTGAAAGGTTGTTGACACTTTACCACTTCACCAACGATCATTGTAGATATCAACGTATCTATTTGATATGGTATAAGTATGAATCTTTTGACAAGATCAAAAGGATTTCAAGAGTAAAGTTGAAAAACTATTCAATAAAAGCAAAAGTCTTAAGATGGATCATGGTAAATAGTTAAGTCATATAGTTTGATATATTACCTACAGAGTATGAAATACGTTTCACTACTCGCTCCATGAGGAACATTGAAAAATGTATCCAAGGATGAAGGTATCGAATATTGTTTGATATAGTTCGATCGGTAATAAATCAAATTGACTTGTTCAACTCATGTAAGGGATTTGTATTTGAGGACAATATTGTTTACACTGAATAAAAAAATTCCATTGAAGTCTATTGAGAAAGATATCTTACGAGATTTGATCTCTAGGTATATTGTTTCTCAAGATTTGGTGTTGAGAATCTTATTTCAAGGTTCGATTGATTGATAAGCTTGGACCCAAATAAGACGCTTAATATTATGTAGGATATCTTGAACTAACCGAAAGGTACTACTTCAACGAATATGATAAAAATAAAGTAGTTGTTGCTCATCATAACGTAATCTTGAAGAATGATATTCTTAAGAAGAAGTAGTGGGAGTAAATTGAGCATTAAAGGAGTTTATGCGTCACTACAAGAAGTACATTTATAGGAAACTTCTCACTCTATACATGGTGCTTAGTGGGAGTTGAGCGGAACTTTATTCACAAGTAGTTGTGAAAGATAGAAGTTTATAAGCACGCTCGCTTCTAAAGAGTACTCAAACATCTCACGAATGGATAATGTTAGAGAAACTCATACAATACATTAGGATCAAGAACTTATTCTACAAGATGTTGTAGAAGTAGTTTATAGACCTCAAGCACCAATCCTACAAAGATCAACGAGAGTGAATTGCCTAAACTGAAAAGTGCATAGGCTTCACAACATCCTCGTACTGGACATATGAGGATCCATTGATAAATACAGAAGCGATGGAAAGACCCGATTCCACAAGTATGGTTTGAATCAATATAATCTTTAAGTAAAATCCATATATATAACAACAAGGTATAGACCTTGATTAATGTTCAAGAAGGAGCGATCTATCTAGAGCATTTGGATCTTTAAAGGAAAGATAGATATGGATAGCAAGTCGACTATGTACAAAGCACAATTTCATGATTGATGCTATGTGTAAGTCGATAACAAGTTGACTATGTACAAAGAACGGCTTCTCGCTTGTAGCTGTGTATAAGTCAATAAAGATCATTCTAACAATAGTTAAATTTCGTATATATAGATATATGAAAAGATACATCAAAACCGCCTTCTTCGATTGAATGAAGGAAGTTGTTGTGTATTTGACACAAACCGAGAATTTGTTGTATTGTTAGAAACATATATATGCTTCAATGATTCATTAATGGATTGAAGCAAGTATTGTGGAAATTGGAATAAACATTTTGACAAGAAAGTCAAGGGGTTGAACTTCGTCAAAAGTATCTTGTATAGACAAGATATTCAGTGGGAGAATTAATATGTTACATGTATTGTACAAGATACAAGACATTAATTGGGAATAAAATTAAGCAAATGATTATTGTCAAGATCTCATTGGAGAATGTTTTTCTCAATGGAGAATTTGGGCAAGTCACCTAATCCAAGGAAACAAAATCTATGGAGATAGATTATGATAGATGTCAGGTTTGAGCAAAATGTGCATATAATGACAATGTATTATAGTTACACGAAAAGATAGACTCCTAAAAGGATGTCTAACCACGTTGTATAGCATACACTTGAGTTCGACTCGGTGTGTTGCAACTCAATTCAAGAAAAGTGCACAATACAATTCGAGCATCCTTCTGTTATGAGTTTCATTACGTATGTCATAATTATGCACATGCCCCTATGTGTTGTACCCAAGGAGTATGACAAGCAGTTGTCAACTGGATACAAAGAAAAACACGTTTGGACAATAATCGTTAATATCTTCGAGTATTTTATGAGAAAGAATGATATGTTTTCATCTGGTAAGATGAAAGAAAGCTCATATAAATTGATGCTAGTTTTCGAAAGATTGATGTAAATACAATTGAGCTACGTATTTTGTTTAAATGTGGTGTTGTAAATTTAGAAGGTGTTCTAAATGGGATATTACAACCGTTTCCGTCACCAAAACAAAGTATATAACAACTTGTGAAGCAATGAAAGAAGTTAGTATGGATCGTGAAGTTCTCAGTTAAGCTAATATGGTTCTATGCATCTCGAACCATAGCTTAAACTTGAAGAACCCAATATTAAATTAGTGATCCAACAAAGATCTATGACAATGTCACTTGATCTCACATGATGATGATCAAGAACACATATATAGGAGTATATATGTATGTAGGGTCAAACAAAATTGGATAGGTTCGCGGACACAGCGAACACTCTAACTTAACCTCTACCTTAAGCGGTATACAAGATGCAATTGTGCATTCATGCGTACTGGACGTATGAGTAACTTGCTAAGTGTATTATATCTTTTGAGGTTCGAGACATGTATATATATGGATATATGACATTGTTCTAAATTCTTCACTGGCTAGAAGTCACTATTGATTGACTCTAGGCCAAGTGGGAGATTGTTGGAGTTATGTCCTAGAAGTCAATATTTAATGACTTATTTTCTTAGTTTATGTTAATGATGATATTTGATCATTTGTTCCTAGAGTTTATTATTGACAGATCATTCAGGTTGAGGATCTGAATTGTAGATCTCTGTGGATCATTCATTGGAATGACAATAATAAATCTAAATCGTCCATAATCTTGATAATTAACAAGAAACATTAATTATCATAAAAGATTAGTATGCAAGTTAAGTGATGATTAAGTTCTACAAATCATACGTAAGGAGTTACCAACTTAATTGCATATGTGTATGTTATTGGAACATAGTACAGGACTTGACCCAATGAAATAAACATATGGATTGTGTTATGTGTCATTGTTTATTTCATACGAGTTTGATTCTAAGTTTGAGATGTTCACCTTTTCCACATGAGGATAGGTTCAATAAATATCGTCTAACGTTGATTCCTGATAAAGGCTGCTATAAGGACTTTATTTATGTTCTCTTGAATTGTGCGGGGAAAAGTTGTTCATCAAGAAAACCGTATGTCCCTCATTACTCATTAGTATACCTAGTGAGTGATGATATCTATTTGGGCCCCTTGATGGAGTTGGATCGTATGCATGCAAACTAGACGATCAACTCTAGATCAAGAAATGTATAATCTGCAAGAATGACACATTCCTATCTTGGATTATATAATGACATCATGTGACATAAGAATCAGACAAGGAAATATTTATATTTCTTGTGCAGGATTGAAATATTGTAACGGTACACTATTTATGCGAATTAGGAATCATAACGTGTTGCTAGATACCGCTTATGATTATTGGAAATAAATAGTGATTTATTCTCCATGGCCAACATAGCATAAATCCTTAAAGGGTCACACAAATAGGACTTTGACCACACAATGCATTATCTATTTATTCGCAACAGTGAGTATTGCGGAAATATGATGAGTTGATTAATTAATTACATACCGTTATGAACCGTTATAATTAATTAACTCAAAGAGATCATATAGAAATAAATTAATGCATTATCTAATCCCAAAATAATTATTAAAGAGTTAATAATTAATTTTAGATCAACACATTTCAATATAAATGGTTATATTGATTAATCGGGCTGTTATTTAATAGGAAAATATATAGCCCAATTATAGAGCAAACTAATGGGACTTTAATTAGGTGAAATATAGACCCAAATGAGATTTTGAGGTGGCCCATATAGGCCCAATTCGTGGTCAGCCATAGGGTGGCAAGAGGTGTAATTTTGGGGAAGTTTTCCCTAGGGTTTGAGCTCTATAAAAGGACCCCTTTGGAGGCTCCAAGAGCTAGTCTTTCTCTCTCCTCTCTTTCTTCCCTTTGTGGCTGCCACAAACCTCCTCTTTTCTCCCTCTTTTGCTCATGTGTTGAGCTCTCTTCTCCATTTAAATGAGATTTAATTGCTAGAAGAGAGAAAGCTAATGGGATTAGGCTTGTTCTTGGGTGTGCTAGCACATACCTTGAGAACGTGGTTAATCTCCTTGGTGGACTCGAGGCCGGCGCCATCCATGGAGAAGATGAGGCGTAGGAGAGCACGCCATCGACTCCCATGCCATGGATTCGAGGCTCATGAATGCGATTTCATGAGAGGTACAATTCTTCCTACTCCCATCTTGAAATGCTTGTGAATGATGTTGAAACCTAGATCCTTTGTGTTTAGTTGTTGTTTCTTGCTATTTGATGACACAAAAATGAAATTAAACACTTCCTAACATGATGGACTCACGTGTTAGACATGTTTAACTCTAGCATTACTCAAATAAATTAATTTTATATTGAATAATTTACATAGCAATAAATATTAATTTAAATATCATTAGACATTATGTTGTCTGAGATGGTAAATATATCGAGGATAGTTAAGAATAAGGAATAGGGAATAAGAATAAGGAATTTCGAAATTCGTGCTTGTCCCTATTTCTTATTCTTATTCTTTAGTTTTGTTGGTATAGGAATAAGGCCCGGAATTGGCCCAAATTCCTTATTCCTATAGTATTTGGTTTGACACTGGAATAAGAAATAAGGGTCTTATTCTTATCCATCCCCTTATTCTCATGCATCCAAACACATCCTTAAACATTTGTTCCAGAACATGTTGCATCCAGCATCCTCCAAGAGTCATACGTGGCCTGTGGGTCTCCCATGTGCGTCGAGAATCTTCTATAAATATAAATACTATAATGTGAGGTAACATTTCTACATTAACTGCTGACGTCATCATTTTAATTTTTTTTTTTTTTTGGGGCTGTGAGTTTAGACCTAGAACTTCTCCGGTTGGGTTCCATCCATTGATTCATTTCTGAACAAGGCAGCACGAGGTTCTTTTCCGTTATGTTCTATAATTTAAAAAATACAATGGGTGTGAAAACGGATGTGAAAGGGTTTGACCAATGAGTGCTTTTCTTTTTGTTGCAATCGTTCAGAAAAGACAGAATGACAACCAGAGAGCGTGCTCTGAATTAATTCGCAAAATGCAATAGAGTGGACTGGGACCCAACTACACTTCCTTTTGTCTTCTTAACCCAGTTGAAAATTTCGGGTGTTTGAGACTTGAACTCTACAATTTACACAATGATTATTATTATGTTGAATATAAGTACTCTTATAATAAATATATAAATAACAAAATAAAAATAAGGCTCACTTTTTTATTACTATAATTTTATTGTTTCAATATGATATTTTTCTTTCAAATAAATTTAATTTTTCTCCTCTATCTCTCACATATAATCCAACTTTTTTATATTTTTTCTGAACAAGTCCTGCCGTGCTCAGATCCCATACTAATGATCTGAGATTCTGATCTGAGATTCTGAGTATATTATTGTAGATTTGTAGCAATGTCATGTTTGATTTTTTTTCTAAAAAAAATTATTTTAGTTTGCATGGTAAGGATCAGTAAATCGGAGGGCATGACCTTCATCTTTGACGAAATAAGTAAATTAGTTAAGAAAATGACAAAATAACCTTACTTTATTCTTTTTTCTTTTTTTTTTGTGAAACAAGTAGACTCAGAAGCCTACCACTTCAGTTTACTAGCAAAACAAAAGTATCACAAATACTTTATCCATTTTATCCAATCCTATTTTAGTTGTACGGTTCAAACAACAATTGAACTATTTCAAATAGCACAAAAGTAATTCTATTATTATGCTGCATAAGTTAGTGGCTTTTCTACTGATCTAAGTCTAACACATTAATATGGGAAACAGTTTTTTTTTTTTTGCATTTTTTAATGTTATAAATGTATCTAGAATTATATATACTGGGTCCCCTGTCCGTTTTCCGCAAATATCATCAAATAATCAAACAATACTACAATGTTGGATACATTATCTACAGTAACTATGGATGAAGTCATATCTCCATTTTGAAAAAACAATGGACACCTCCATTTCAGAAATTTCAGATTAAATATAGTTTAGATTTTAAATTGTTTAGCTACATTTAAAATTTCATTTGACTATGAAAAATTATGTATTTGCTCATAAAAATGTAAAGGATTTAAAGATGTAAATTTTTTTAATTATAGACTTAGAAAATATTTTAAATATTTTTATGAATCTCAAAAAATTTAATATGCATAAAAGTTTCTAAAATTGTTTGGAGGCCTTGAATAAATCATTTGGCTATGAAAATTTATATACTTGCTCAAAAATATATGAACAATTAATTGATGTAAAATTTTAAATTTACAAACCTATAAATATTTTAAATAATTTTTTGAATCTCACAAAAATTGAATTTCCGTAATTTCATAAATGTCATTAGGTTTTTAATTATTCTAAGATATGTACAACTTTATTAGTGTATGAAATTTTATATAAATGATGTGAAGATTATAACAAATCCAATCGTGCCATTGAGCTATTTTTAATTTAATCATATAATTATATGAAATATGGAATATGGTTGGTGCTTTTAAAATCATTTGAGGACATTTATTAATTCAATTGACCATAAAATTTTATATCCTCCGTCAAAAAAAAAATGAAATACCCTGCAATATAAAATTTCATAGTTAATGAGTTCTAACATATTTTTGTCAAATTTTTAAATCTGATTACTCAATTCTATTGTTTCATAAATATAATTTTGTTTTTCATTGTTTCTAAACCTTTCTAAAATTTGTTGATTTGTAAAATTTTATATATGTAAGAAAACCAATCTAATTTTTTTACTCCTCCTTAATTAACATAATAAAACATCACGCGCGAAGCGCGTAACAAAATGCTAATTTTTTTCATCTAAATTGTAAATATTTTATTTTTTCTATTTCGAGACACAAATTATTTTTAACACAACATTTTTCCTGAAATATTTAAATATGACTATTAGTAATTATAATTATCTTATAATAATATATTCTTATGATATTATATGAATCAACAAAAATTATATGAAATCAAAGTGATATAGGTTTCTCTTTTATACATTTCTTTCCACTTTTGTTTAGTTGTTTATAAGATTTTTCTAGATTTGTTTGTATTAAATTTTGTGGATTGTCTTCAAAAATTACGTAAATAAATTAATATTTTTTAGAGTTTTAATATATTAATTTATCTATCAATATTTACATATTAAATGATATTCATTGATAGATGTATCATGTTAATCAAGTTCATCCTTCGTGTTTTATTTTTCCTTTTCCCACCTCCAAACTTAACTGGCCAGACATCAATAACACCTCACACACGAAGCGCGTATACAACGCAAGTTTATTTTAATGCAAGTGGCACAAACTTGCAAAGGATAAGGTATATCTCGGAAATGCTAAAAAAAATTTTCCAACTTGCATCAGACGGCACGGTAGTCTAAATCTTCTTGACTAATCTCCAGTCAAAGATACTGGATGCTCGGGGCTGTCAATATCGTGCCGTTTCGCACGTTTTCCGTTCCGTTCTGTTCTGGTGGAACAGAAACGGAAGGAATTCTGGTTGCGTTTCGATTGACGAAACAGAAACGGAACGGTATCCAGTTTCGTTCCGATTGACGAAACAGAAACGAAATAATCCAATTCCGTTCCGTCAGCCCACGTTTCTTCCGTGAGCCCAAAATTGCATAGGGAGAGTAGAGCGAAGAACCCTAGAATGCGCCGCGACTTCCGACGCTTCTCCTCTCTCTCATTCTCCACTCCAACCAACTTCTTCTCCTTCTTCCTCTCTTTCTCCGATCTTTGTCTCACTCCACATCCCTCTCTTCCCTCCTCTCTTTCCACCACTGGTCCAAGGCTCAATCCATCTCCCAACTCTCTCTTTCCTCAAAAACGGAGAAATTGAGGCAACTGCAGCGTCGCCTCCCCCTCCCAACCCTTTCTTTCTCCGACATCTCTCCCAGTCCACCTCCCTCTCTTCCCTTCATTTTTCTACTCTTTCATGGCAGGTTGCTTACTCAAAAGCAACTGCAACGTCGCAATATTGCCATCGACGGTGGTTGCTTTCTTTGTGCCGCTAGACCGATTAAGGATGGGGGTAAATCTGTTCTTCCAGTGCCAGTTTGCTACTGAAAACTCTAAGCGCCGCTCTCGTCTCTCTCGTCTCTCTCGCCCCATCTGACTGTTGTAACCTGAGAACGAAGAAAGGTAAGCAGAGAAAACTCATCTCCTTTCGTTAAAAATGTTCATCTGTAAGTTTAATTATTTGATGTTCACATGAGCGTAACTTACAAACAAGTTTTAATTTCCACTTATCTTCATACGCGACCTTGAAGATGTTGACATGCTTAGGGTTCTTTAATTATTTGATTCATTTGTTTTCCCTGCTATATTAGATTGCTAGTAGTGCAAATACTTTCCCTGCTGATCTCGAGGCAAAGTGCGGCGATGATTCTGTTGGAAAGGGAATTCTTCCCTGATATTCCCAAAATCAAGTATGAGGTAATATTTTTTTTTTTCTGATTTGTTAATTTTTTCTCTTACACAGTTCAATTTGTAATCTGATTAGATGATGCCTGGCATCATTATGCAATAACAAATTTGCTTGGGAAAAATAAACACCATAGTAGATGTAATTAGATGTTTAATAATTGATGTCCTTTCTGATGACTTGCTTATTCTAATTGTACCAATGGCAGGGACCTACTAGTAAAAACCCACTTGCTTACAAGTGGTACAATGTTGAGGAAGTAGTTTCTGGAAGGAAAATGCTGTACAATCTAAGAACAATAAGCTTTATTTTCTTCACTCTGAGTTTCTCATTTTTTTAATTATATTGTGAATGTTAATATTGCAGTACTGATTTAGGTTTAGTGTTGCATTCTGGCACACCTGTCGGGGGCACTAGTGCCGATCCTTTTGGTGCTCCTACTAAGTCATGGCCATGGGAGGGATGCTACAAATTTTGTTGCTATGGCCAAAAGGAGGTATGGTTAATTTCTGTGCCGATCCTTTTAATGAAGTAGGTATGTACATAACTCAATAATTGTATGCATGTTTGGTGAATACCTAAATAGTCGACACTGATCTGAGACCAAAGTGTGCTGATGGCAATTGAGGGACTTTTGTAGTTCTATCAGTTTTTTTGATACTTTGTTCCGACTATTTTGTGAAACTTTGTTCCAACTATTTTGTGAAAATGGTGCAGTGAGAGCACATTTTGAATTTATGGACAAGCTTGGTGTCAACATATGGTGCTTTCAGATATTTGTATTTTTTAATTTTCAATTTGCAATGAAAGTCTAAAATATTTGATTTGCTGGTAAAGATCGATGAATTACCTTAAGTTAACTTTTCTTGTCTAATTTTTAGGTTACTAATTGAAAGCATGAACTATTGTTTATTTACAGTTTTGGATTTGCTTGGCTGTCTCTACTGATCAGGAAGAGTAACAAGAAGGGCTGAATCTGAGCCTGAAATTTCAGAGAAGGATGAGAAACTATATTCGTTGATATTAATTGCTAGCTTATTGGAATAGGAATTGCATTTGTTGATATGTAATATTTAGATTTTTACTTTGTGATATGTACTACTTATGATATGTACTGTGAACTTGAAAAAATCTATGTCATTTCAACGGTATTAAATTTTAACGTTTTTAACGTTTTTCCGTTTAATTCTGACGGAACAGAAAACGTAAAAAAAATTAGTTTCGTTATAGTAACGAAACATAAGCGGAAATGAATATAATTGCGTTCATCATAACGGAACGGAAACGAAAAATACTATTTCCGTGTCCGTTCTGCACGTTTGACACCTCATGCTCCTGGCCTAAAACATTTGAAAAAAATCCTCCAGTCAAAGGAATTCCGAAACATACTGGATGCTCCTGGTCTAAAACATTTCTCCCAGTCTCTTGTACTGATCAAATGGATACTCCGCTGTTCATATTAGTGGCCATTTAATTCGGTCGAATTATTTAAATCTACGCCCAATTCATTGAATTTATTTTCCCCAGGTACCGTCTTAGTTTCTATTTTCTTATTCCTTGATATCGGCTTCTAGAAGAGAACCGACGATTGAAAGTTGAAACAAATTGCTTACGATGGAGAAATAAAAAAAATAATTGTGTGTCAATTTTTGAACACTAGGCAATTGGTAAACTAAAATCTGATCTAATTTTAATAAAGTTTATTTGATAAAATGAAACGTCATTTAATTTACCTATTGTTTCTGTTTGTAGGAAAATAATTAGCATCACGATAAAATAATAACTAGCGAACTTTTTCTTATGAGAAATATATTACTAATAATAACTATTTACTATTTATAGTATCATATTGAACGAAACAACTAAGGGAAATATATAACAAAATTTGATAGAAAAAACTAATGTTACCATATTAAAATAATAAAAACAAGTACAATGCCTTAATTTTGTTTCTTATATCTTATTAAATCCTGGTTCAATTGTATTTACAAAAAGGACCGAAACGATTTCATTTTGTTTCAGCGCGCTTACCGAAACAATACCGAAGTTAAATTTTTTCCTAAAAATTTTGTGTAAAGCGAATTTAACTCTAATTAATTATAATTATTCATCTATATACGTCAGAAATACCCTCTACCTGTCCCTTCTGCTCTGTCAATTCGTTTCCACGCATTTTCCAGTAACTAATGCAACAATTAATTTATGTGAAGTATTTTACTTTGGAGACTATCTATGTACTACTCATGTACGCTGAGTGATGATTGATACAATTAACTGGTTAAGCTTTTTTTTTTTTTTTGAAGATTAATTGAATGCCCTTGCTGAGGTTCCGTTAGAAAAGAAAAAAAAAAAAAGGATAACAAGCGTTGTTTCTTTACAATACATCCATACTAAACAACCGCAACTTCGCATGGTTAAGAAAACCGGACCGGATCGGCCGGTTCGACCGGTTCAACCGCGAACCGGACAGGGTTCGGTCCGATTTTTAATAAACCGCTGAACCGGAACCGCCGGTTTTTACTGTTTAGATTTTCTTTGCACTTCAAATTCTACTAAAAACTCAATTCATGTGTGAGATCACGTGGGGGGCCCCATGTCATCAATGCCTGGTTTGTACTTTGCCTTTTTTTGTTAAGATTCCGTAGGTAAATGCTTGTCTAGCCTTTTTTTAATTTATTTTTTTGGGTCCAATGCATAGACATTCAATTCAGTGGTACATTTGAGAAGACAAATAAAATTATATGTTATTACAGTGCAATGCTTTGAATTAACAAACTCAATTGCCTAGGTTAAAGGTTCAACAAATAATTAACAATATTTATTCTTTTAAATCCTATTATCATTTGTAATGCTATATTCGTTGAAACTTTAATAGTTATCTCCATTGAAATTTTTTATAATCTTTTGAGCTATTATCATGTAATTATTTGCGTTGATATAATAAATATAGTTCATCCAATATAGCCACCGGTTCGACAAACCGGTCCGACCGGTCCGACCAGTCGAACCATCGAACCAGTAGCTTCGCCGGTTCGATGGCCTGTCCGGTTTTCAAAACATTGTTTAAACCCTCTAAACCATGTAATCATAAAAATTACCAGTAAGAACATAAAAGGCAATCCAGTTCAACATAGAAATCAAAGTAAATAAAACAAAAAACCCATGCACCAGGGAGTAGGCTAAAAATCTCCGAAGTATAGCGGAGCTTCTTGCACCCTTTAGTAAATCCTTTCATAAATATATGTTTTAATACCTTCCTTAACTTAGAGCTCCGATATCGCTACACCTTGGTACCAATATAATTATAATAAATGCTTGAGAATGGCGCTAGAAAATGGAAGTAAATGAAACGACAAGATAAGAGATGAGGGTATTTCTGACATGTTACTTAAAAAACGATTTTTTAAAATAAAAAATATGAAATTTAATAGGAAGGGGTTTATATCCTTAGTTACAAAAAGAATACAGAGTGTTATTTCCAATTACAAAGTTTGTAGGGGTTATTTTCAATTACCAAAGTTTCAAGGGGTTATATCCAATTTTCCCCTATTTGTAAATATATAAATATATTTTTATAACCGTTGTAACTTCCAAATTTCGGTTATTAAAATAAAAAAACAAATATTAACTTATTTTATCTTTTTTCTCCAGTCAAGTGACCACGCCAGCATATATGATAGATTGTTACATCAATAACTACCCATAAGAAATTAAGAACACATATAAATATGTTTTATCCATGAAAAGTTCCGCATAGAGAGGGAAAAAGGTTACACTTCGTATGAGATATGTTTCAAATTAATTTTTGTTAAAATTCTTAGTCAGAAGTTCTATATATATGTAAATAGGAAAATAATTATATTTGAATACTTGGCATCTCAATTTGTGTCTTAACGTGATGTCTCGGAATTATAAATGAAATATTGATATGTGTGCGCTATAATTTTGTCATCCTTTCAAAATTTGCTCATGCAAACAATATTTGTAGTGCTGAAACCTACGTTTTTGCATGATGTGCCAATGCACAAGTTATGAGTTCAAAGTTTAGCCTATATAAAATGTCAAACGCTAAAAATATATTGTCAGATAATAATATCTATAGCCAATTTCTAAAAATACAGCTCACGACTAATTGAGATTTACTTTATATAGATCAGTATATAATATATCAGAGACCGATTTCTAAAATATTACTTCGAAAATACTTGTATATAGATTATTATAGGACATTAGAGGATAACTAACAAGAATAATGACTAAAGGTAACTAATTAATTTATTATTCGAGACAATAGTTTGCTTAGTCAAATGAGTATGCCAAGTTTTGGAAACATATTTAACTTCATTGAAACAATTTGTAACCCGTTTAGCTTGTTGGGACAAGAAGAATAATTGAAGTAATCTTAAATTAAAGAACACACAGCATTAAAGTACCTATAAAAATCTTTGAATTAAACTTAATTCTTGCTCATGCAAAATATTCAGTTCATTATTATTTTTAAACCATTTCCTTGGTTGAACCCGGACCTCTAAATTGTAAAATAGAAAGCGCAGAAAGCGACAAATACCAAATAAGTGCTCCTTCCTTCCCACTAGACTAAACTCGTCTAAAAAACAATCTCCTTTTTTCAGATTTCAACAAACTACGATCCTAAGGTGCTCTCCTTCTCTCGAAACCACCACCAAATAAACTTCAAACTCAAAACTCTTCTTCTCTTTCTACTCCGCCATCGCCATGAGTAAAGGTCTGTTCGATTTAGAAAAGCACTTCGCTTTCTACGGCGCGTACCACAGCGACCCGATGAACATCGTGATTCACACCATCTTCGTGTGGCCCATCCTCTACACCGGGCTTGTCCTCTTTCAATTCACGCCCACCTTCTTCACCTTAGCCTTGGCCGACGACAAAGTCATCGCCTTCAATTTCGCCTTCTTTTTCGCTCTTATTTATGCCGTCTTCTATGTCTTGATGGTACCCAAGGCCGGTTCTCTCGCCGCAGTTCTCTGTTTCCTTTGCTGGATTGGCAGCGAATTTCTCGCCTCACGCCTTGGATTTTCTCTTGGTTGGAAGGTACTTCTGCTAAATTATTCTCTAATTTTTGGTTGTGTCTTTTCAATACTGTTTTGTGCTGTTCTTGGTTTATCGTGTTTCTCCTCTCGTGATTGTTGTTCTGATCGAAAATCACGGACGATTCGATTACATGTTGCTTATTATCCACGTTACATTATTGTGCTGTCCCCACTTCCCCACTTCATACTGTTCAAACTCAGAATTTTCGGCGCACTGTACACAATTTTAAGTTAATGGGTTATTTTAATATCTTGAAATCTCAGCTGCCAAAAAAATTGTGTGGTATTGATTTGGAACTTATAAAATAGCGCATGTTCTGAGAAGTCAAACCAAAGGTTTCAAACTTTTCATATTAACACAGAACCATTTAGCATTGATTTGGAAAAATTTTGCTGCTAATTGGTGAGAAATAGCTTGACTTTGGTAGAGATTACATTCAATTCAATTGAGTGGCTTGAGAGAACAAGCTTGTCAGCTGTCACTGTTCAAAAATTTGGGGAAAAAGAATTGGCCAGTTCATACTCATATGTGGGTTACCTTTTGATTTGGTCCCCATGATTGCATATAGTATTATGGACTATGGAGCCCTCTAAGGGCCCTTTGGATGTAATTTACTAATGCAAAGAAGGAGACCTTTTGCATTTTCTCAAAACATTCATAACTGTTGACCTCCATGCACACTTCCTCTTGAACACCTCCTGGTACGGTACCAGTTTTTGTCTGCATTAATTTAGGTGTTTTTTCTCACAGTCAAAATTTTCACCTATCTTCAATAATAGATCATCCTCTTTCCCTTCTGGGAACTATTTATTTAATGTCAACTATATGGTCAATCGAGCTATGTACTGGTTTAATTGTTTAAGGTTATGCTATAAACTATATATTTACTCCTTTTGACCCACCTTTATGCAAATTTAGCAAATTCAGGAAAGATGAGCTTTGTTAAATATAGTGCTTTAATTGTTCTATTTATTCATTTTTTTTTAACTTGTATTGAAAAATCTCTTGGAATTTAACACGCACACTATTCTATTCCAGGTAGTTTTGGCGGCTCAGGTTTTCTGCTGGACTGGGCAGTTCCTTGGTCATGGGCTGTTTGAGGTAAAATAAATGCACAACAGTCTTTTTGGAAAATGTTTATTTTCTTTTCTTTTTATTTTATGGATTCTAAGATCAATTGTTTTTCTAATCGACCTTAAACAGAAGAGAGCTCCAGCTCTGCTTGACAACCTTGTGCAAGCTTTCTTGATGGCCCCATTATTTGTGCTTATGGAGGTAATCCTATTGTTCTTGTAATCGGAGAAAAAATATATTTGATTAATTTATTGTTTGGTTGGCTTTAAGCTGGAATTTGGGTGTTCTGTTGATTCTAGTACTCCTGTGGTTAAGTAATCAAGGTCACACCTGAAATTTTGATTATGTATCTTTTGGTTGCATATTTATAAATATCTGTTGGAATGATTGTAATAAAACTAATAAAGATTTTTATTGTTGATGACTAGGTACTGCAAAAGTTGGTTGGATATGAACCATATCCTGGATTTCATGCCCGTGTCAGTAAGGAAATAGAGGCCGATCGTAAGGCATGGAAAGAGAAAAAGGAGAAGAAACATACCTGAGGTAAAAAGCATGTTGTCGATAGTCTCGGGATCAAACAATACTTGTATTCAGCAACATAAAATCCATCATACATACAGTGATTAGTTTACCCAGTTCTCATAATAATTGTGTTTGATCTGTTCCATGTGTACATAACAAAACTGTTGTAACTGCCATAAATTTATAGAGACATCTGAAGGCTTCGTTGAGAAATTTGCATAGCTGCTGCTTAATAAAACCGGGTATACCAAAATGCTGAGACGCTCCAGTTGCAGATTGTTGCTCTACAGCTGTCTGTTTGGGTGCAGTGTCACCGTCTGTTCCGGTTTTCTACCTCAATTAGGATAAAACAGCTGTGAATTCTCCCCCATAACATATCATATCCTTTTCCATCCCATGACTTACACGAATCACAAATGCATTCGGAATAAATTCATCTTTGTTTTTTTTTGGCTACGAGTGCAGCCAAACTCAGTAAGAACATATTTTTGAGTTAGTTGCAAATGACAAAATAAAGTCATAAAAAAAAAAATTTATTCTTTGGATAGTATTTTATAAACATGTCAAATCCTATGCAGTGTTAAAATTATTTAGACATCGAATATTTTGAGAAATGAATGGTTCACCTCTGTTAATAATTTTTAGAAGATATAAGGACTTCAAAATGGCATTAAATTTTGACACACAACTCATCTAAAACTGCTTAAAATTAATTTTATCTTTCCCTTTAAATTTGAGGTTAACAAGCGTTAAAACGTATCATTTGCAAAATGCAACTTAAGGAGCCGGTCATTAGTATGGGGCATTTCCTGTTGCATATATGGGCATTTGAAAAGAAAGAATCAAACAAACAGTCGGCCCGTCAGTTACGAAAAGGAAACGGAGGGAGCCGTGTTGGACCCGCACCGCTAGATTACACTCGCAAATTAGCTATTAGTGCCGCGGCTAGATCCCACATCCCACGCCATTATTTATGCGAGAATCTCATCAGATTTATTTCTTGTTCATCTGATTACATCAGTCAAATTTCATTATTAATTAATTATATGATTTCGCAGCAAATTAGTCCTGCAGTTTTTCCTAAAAATAAAAATTAGGTAGTTGCTCACTCCTGCTTAAAAGTTTAGGACTTACGAGTTTGAGCGTGAGTTTACTCGAACTCGACTCGTAAAAGCTCGATTGTAACTCGAGCCATAATAGTTTGAGTTGGCAAACTCGAGTTGTATCAACTCGGTTAACTAATGAGTCGAGTTTGAGTTAGGCTTAACTCGACTCGTCAACTCGTGGGCTGACTCGTGACATAGTAAATATTAAATTTAAGTAATATTATCAACATGATTCATGAATAACAAAAAAATCATAAAATAAAACATAATTTTTTATTGTATGTTTTTATTTTAGATACTTATAAAATAGAGAATATTAAGTTTCTAGACATATTCTGCTTCAAATCAATAGAAAGAATAAAATTGACACACATTTTGTTATTTGTAATATCGTATACATCAATTAATTTAAATATTAAAATATTATATGAATTAAAAAAGAAAAATTTGAAGTACAATTACTTATATCAAGCTCGCTCTTGACTCGTGAGTCAACTCGAATTTGAGACGAACTAGCTTAAATTATTCGAAAGTATTTCTTACTTAACTCGGGCCAACTCGAGTTACTATCGAGTTGAGTTTGATTTATACCCAACTCGGCTCGTATGCAGCCCTAGATCTAACTACTTCTTTGGTCCTTCTCCAGTCCTTGGGTCCCTCAATGACTCTTGTACTTGATACTCCACCGTTTTCATAGTATTATATTATTGGCAACTGGTACGAATTTGGCGCATTGCGTGAACTATTTTTTCTTGATCGATGCTAATAGAAATAGAAATATCAATTTAACAATATAAAAATATTATTTAATATTCAATATTTCTACACATTCAAAAAAAAAATTGAATAAAAAGAAGAACAAATAACTTAACACAAAGAAAAATAAATTTGATTCAGTAGTTTACCACATACATTCTCCTTTTCGTTGCTAAATAAATCATCCATAATCAGACTTGAAGCAAAAATATTAGAATCACATCAGATACACCAATTAAGAATTAAATTACTATAAAATTTTCATCAGAGAATATAATAAACTAGTGCTAACTTAATAGCAATACCTCGCATTAGTACTCGCGAGACACCCATCAAACGCAATCGGCACAGTTATGTTGAATCAGGGAGTTCATCTACCAAACAAAAAAAGATTAACAATTAGAAATGTGAGGGTACCACTTGAATTCATATCTAACAATATTTTATTTTTTTTCAAGTATACATATATGTAGTCCTTCCTTTATAATAAGTGCAATGTGCAATAAAGTGCAACATATAAAAACAAATATAGATTCCTATCCTTACTGGCAGAAAGTGCAACAAATGAATAGAAGCTCTGATTAAAGATAAAGTCTAATAAAGGATTCACAATTTGAAATCTTATCACTCTGAAAAATAGATCCTAATAAAGGATTCACAATTTGAAATCTTACCACTCTGAAAAATAGATCCATAAAAATTTACAGCTCTGAAAAGATAATCTCATAAAAAAATCTTACTGGTAATTAAATCAGTCATGCAAATATTTATTAATTAAAAGGAAAGCAAATTGAATGGTGTTCTTTAAACATTATTAAAGACATACGATGAGTCAAGAAATATTAGATTGTTTTCTTTTTTTTTGAGGGACGGGTGGCAAATCGCCAACCGACAATTTTATTAGTAAATAAAATAATTGCAAAAATTTACAAAGTGAAACGGAAAAGAAGAAAAAAGAGCCTAAAGAAAACTAAAACCTAGACAACTAAGCGAACTTTTTCCAAGTGTCTATATTTACAAGAATCTCCTTCAATAATAAATAAGCAGGAAGACTACAGTTCGAAAAAATACGTCTGTTGCGCTCCTTCCAGATATTCCAAGTTGTGGCAGCCCAGATAATGTCTCATAACTTTAAACCCGGAAGCCTCTGAGATAACAAAAAATCCCCACTGTCGGGTGAGAGATTCAACGGAGGCAACTGGAAACATAATTTTACCAAAGACCAAACTAGAGTTGCATAATTGCAATGTAGGAATAGGTGGTCAGTGGTTTCCAAAATGCCAGTAGAACAACAAGGGCAGGAGGTGGAGGAAGGCCACCCTCTTATCAACAGGTTTTGTTGTGTCAGTAACCTATCTTGTAGCAGCAGCCAAAGGAAGATTTTAACTCTCGGCGGTGTTTTTGCTTTCCAAAGAGCATGATGGAACTTGGAGATTGTGCCAGTATTGGATAAAACACCATAAGCGCTCGAGGAAGAAAACATACCATTTGCGGTCCATTTCCAAATAACAGTTGGGTTGCCATCTACCAAAGAAAAGTTGAAAAAAGGTCCTTGTTGAAGAATATCAGCCAAACCATAAGACACTGGGCACGAGCTTAAAAGATTGATATCCAAAGTACCATACATAATTTGTACTGTGGATGACCAAACAGAACCTGGATCATGCTTGAGCTTCCAAAGCCATTTCAATAATAAGGCCTGGTTTTGGCGCTGTAGGTCTAAGATACCCAATCCCCCATTTGCTTTAGGAAGGCAACACTTGGACCAGTTTACAAGACAGTGCCCTCCCAGACATTTGCTATTACCTTTCCAGAAAAACCTTCTTCTTATGCCTTCTAAGTGTCTTAACAGCCAAGGTGGTAACTTTAAAACTTGCATGTAGTGCAAAGGTAAGGCCGTGAGAACTGACTTGACTAGTGTGAGGCGTCCCCCAAGAGACAAGAACCTTGCATTCCAACCATCCAATTTTCGTTGAAAGGCCGAGATTAGAGGCTGAAAGTGGATTTTTTTCGGTCTTCGGATAGAGAGCGGTAACCCCAGATAAGTTATAGGAAGTTCCTTTGCTTGACATCTAAGAATTGAAGCGATGTTCGGTAGAGCAGATTCACTGATGGAGATAGGGACAAAAAGACACTTTGCATCCTTGACTCTCAGACCAGATAGCGAGGCAAAGTTAGAGAGAATCTCAGAAACTACAAGCAAGGACCGGGGATTTGCCTCCATTAGAATAATAGTATCATCAGCATACTGTAAAGCTCGGGGTGGAATTATGATTGGGCCAGAAATAAGAGAAGAGGCATTGTTGAGGAAGGATTGATGAGCATCAGTAACGATAATGAAAAGGAGTGGTGATAAAGGATCACCTTGCCTCAAACCTCTCATATGTATAAAGAAAGGAGAGAACTCACCATTGACTTTAACTGTGGAAGATGACGATCGAAGGATCTGAAGTATCCAAGAAATCCAAATAGGCGGGAACACTCTTTCAATCAAAATATGTGTCAAAAAGGTCCAAGAAACAGTGTCGAAGGCTTTAGCAAAATCTATCTTGTAAAGAACAGCAGGTAATTTATTCTTGTGATAGAAAGAAATAAATTCCCGAGTTACCATACAAGATTCCATGATAGAACGACCTTTTGTGAAAGTTGTTTGAAGTGGGCTTACGAGTTCCTTCATGTGGGGCTGAAGTCGATTTGCCAAGACTTTGGTGATGATTTTAACAAAATAATTGATAACACTGATGGGTCTGTAGTCAGAAAAAACACTGCAAGATTCTTTTTTGGGAACTAAGGAAATGTAAGCTTTGTTAAGTTCAGAAAGGTCTAGAGAACAGTCTTGAAAGGCGAGGAAAGTCCGCATAAAATCAGTCTTGATAATGTCCCAAAATTTTTTAAAGAAGTCAATTGGGAAACCATCCGGACCTGATGCTTTGCCGGAAGGTAGTTGATTAATAGCCAGGAGAATCTCGGGCTCAGAAAAAGGTTGATCTAAAGAAGACAAATTAGAACGAGGACCAAGTTTTCCAGTAAGGTCAAAAGGAGGTGGATGAGGAGGACTTGAACCAATGATAGAGGTAAAGTGATTGAGAAAAGCTGACCTCAACTCCACAGGGTCAGAAACAAAGCTTCCATCTAAACAGATAGAATCAATAGAATTAACAATTCTCCTGGAAGATGCCACATCGTGGAAGAATTTCGTATTTTTATCTCCAAGTTTTAGCCAAGTTATCCCACTTCTCTGCTTCCACTTTTGTTCTTGATCTTGGATTAAAGAGAAAGCATGTTGAAAGAGCGAAATTCTTAGCGCAAATTCAGAAGAAGCAAGCGATCTTGATTCCTCTAACAGATCCAAGTACTGAATAACTAGCTTAGTACGCTTTAAGAAAACATTTTGATTAGCGTATCTGGAATTCGCCCACTTGGAGAGAGCCAGCCGAACTGCTTTGAGTTTGACTAAGATATTTTTGGATGGATTTAAGTGGGTAGGGGCTCCTATCCAAGCAGCGGAGACAACTTGGGCTATATCAGGTGCGTTGAGCCAGAAGGTTTCAAATTTGAAGAGTCTTTTCTTTTTAGATTTTTGTTGCTTGATTGATAAAAGAAGGGGAGCATGGTCGGAAGTAGTAGCAGGGAGGTCCATAAGAGAGATTTGTAAAGGAAAAGTGAGCCAATCAGGAGAGAGGAAGGCTCTGTCAATATGTGAGAAGCAAGGGGACGGACGCTTGTTTCTATTATTTTGAGTATGTATTTGATTGTGTTGTCTAGCTCATGAAATGTGAATACTTCACAGAAAATAAAAAGTTTAAGTTATTTAAATGGAGTGTTTTTGTAATAATGTAGTCGGAGGATTATTTTTGTTCGATATACATCGCAGGCTTCAAGGTTTGTCTCGTCCATATGCGCAGAGTCAGTTAAATGGAACGAGATTTTTTTTTAAGGATCAAATGAAACGAGATAAACATCAAATTTTAGAAAATGAACTTCCTCGAAGACTTTTCACTATTTTTTTACTCGTTTCAAAATAATTTGAGCTACTGCTTTCCTTCCTCAAGAAACACACGAAATCAAACGGCTGTGATCGTGTGAGAGAAACTAATTCAGCGGTTTTGATAATTAGTTATAAAATAGAAAAGAGCATTTGTAGATTCGACATGAGCAAATATCAGATTTACATTATATCATTGAGTGGGAAAAATATTTTTCATTGAGGCCAACTTTTGGCGGACAGTTTTGCGACAAAAGTTCCAAGGTAAAAATATAGAAATGTAAATATTGGCACTAATGTGTGGTTTGTAAATTATATTGATAGAAAATTAAACTCTGGTATTAGTCACAAATGTGTGGTTTGTAAATTATATTTGATCTTGCAAAGTAACTTGCAATAAACTTGATTTGGGCAACATGATGACCAATCTTGCAAACTAATCTTGCACAAGCATGCAATTAGCAACTGTATAAAATCTTGCGACCACAATGTCGCTACAACCCTTTTTTTATTGTAGTGTTAATCATTATGCAGAAAATATGTAAGATAATTATATACGAGTAATGTTAGAATTAAACGCGTTTGACGTCGAATGCAATCCAAGATTTAACTATTGAAAATTCAAACGACCGATCCGAATCGTTAAAGGTGATCTTCATAATGAAATATCTTGAAACAAAATTTTATATATACAAAATTTTGCTATGGTGAGTTGCAACTCACGGAGCCTTCCGTGAGTTGCGATCAAAACTCGTGGATCTGATTCAAAATGACCAATCCAAACCGTCTAATATGATCTCCATATTGAAATCTCCTTGTAAACCAAATTTTATATTTTTTTCCGAAATTTTTAAGTATTTTTTTTGGAATTTTAGAAAATCTCTAATCTAATTAATTATGTACCGTTCAAAAACAGTAGTTTTTAAAAATCCGAAAAAAATACTTACAAACTTCGAAAAAGTATAAATTTTGGTCTGCAAGGAGATTTCAATATGGAGATCATATTGGGCAGTTTGGATCGGTCATTTTGAATTAGATCCAAGAGTTTTGATCGCAACTCACCATAGCAAAACTCTCTCTCTATATATATAGAGTTTACCTACGGTGAGTCCCGACTCACGGACCCTCTGGTGAGTCGCGATTAAAACTCCTAGATCTAGTTCAAAATGACCGATCCAAATTGTCAAATATGATTTTCCTATTGAAATCTCCATGCATACCAAACTTTTCATTTTTTCAAAATTTTAAGTATTTTTTTTTCATATTTGTAAAAACTGTTGTTTTTGAATGGTTTGGAACTAATTAGATTAACGATTTTCTAAAATTTCAAAAAAATACTTAAAATATTTCGAAAAAATGAAAAATTTGGTTTGCATGGAGATTTCAATAGGAAAATCATCTTGGACGATTTGGATCGATCATTTTGAACTAGATCTAGGAGTTTTGATCGCGACTCATCAGAGGATCCGTGAGTCGCGACTCACCGTAGCTAAACTCCCTCTCTCTATATATATATAGAGAGAAAACCTATGGTGCATTGCAATCAGGGATGAAAACGGACCGGATACGGATCGGATAGTGGTCAAATCATATCCGCATCCGCTTTTTTTTTCTCAGATACGAATACGGATATGATGAAGGATTAAAACCTAAGTCAAATAAATTTATAACCTAAGACTTTTCCTCACTAGTCGTTCTGGTAAAGCTTAGGGTCGAACTCACAGGGACGGATTAAATTGAATACCGGACTTTACTTCCTCACGAAAGCTAGACAAGACAATTGTTTTTGGGATTTTATGAGTTAAAAAGACAAATAAATAAAGTACAAATAAATATTTTTGGTTATTTTTGGTGATTTAAGGACTCAAACAGATGCAAATGAATGTCCTAAGGATAAGTGTTCAATTAGTTTAGCTTTTAAGACAACTCTATCACGATTTTCACCAAGACAGAGGGTCATTTCGGGGAGAAACAGATCCATTTCGGGGAGAAATGGGTACTGTTCAACACTAAAACTTGCCTTAAACCTATTGTTTCGACTTGATAATTTTACTGGATGTTTTGTGAAGGTTACTAAGCGACCAGACCCTAACCCTAACCTCAACTTTCGCTTCTTGGTTCTGGTTTGGATTTGATGTCGGGTTTTATCACAAAAACAACTAATCCTATACTCACGTAATTAGACCAGATTGTTTAGGAATACTTAGTTGGATTTCCAGAGATATCTAAAGTCCTGTCGGTGCAATAGAAGTTAGTCCTTTCGGTCGTTAACTAACCTACTCTTTCGAGCGTTGGTTTATCTCATGTACTTTAATCAAATCAATTATTTGGTCGAGTTATATCCTATTAATGCTGCGCATCATCAATAAGTTAACGTTCAAGCAATTAACCAATTCAATCAAGCAAACAATTATTTCACAACTAAATAAACCACAAAATATCATATAAATCCATCAAGTCATCACAAAATACTAAACTAATCTACATACTACCCTTAAGACATAATAAACTAGCCTAACATGCAAGAAATATAAGATACAAGCTCCATCATCGATACAAACAAAGAGAGAAGAAGAGATATAACCAAATAATCCCGCTAAACTCTTGTTTACAAGGCTACAGAGTCGTGGTTGGATTGGTTCTGCCGCTGTCGCGTGTCAAGAATCGCTCCAAGTTGCTGTCAAGGTCGTGCTCAATGAAGAATGGTGAAAACCCGCGCCTTTCGGCGCGAGAACGGAGGTGGAAAAGGTGGAATTTGGTGTATGGAGGCTTCGATCCCCTTTCTGGAGGCAGAAACGTGCATATAAAGTCATCCCAGGCGGCCAGGAGGCGGCTAGGGCAAAGGGGAGGCGGTTTGCACTTTCCTTCTTCGAAAATTACCAAAAACACACTTTCCAGAAGTGCATTTCGCACCGAAATGGAGTCATTTCGCACCGAAATCCGTACATTTCGGACCAAAATTTCAGAACAGCGCACCGATAGTATTTGGGCCATAATTTCTTCATCCGGACTCCGATTTAGGTGATTCAAAGATCGTTGGAAAGCTTAGGATGAGCTCTACAATTCTATGGACCCATTTAGTCATTTTGCTTCTCCAAAATTCTTCCTTTTATGCAATTATTATGTCTAATCCACCAAGTTCCTACAAAACAAATGAAACGCCACGGCAGTACCAAAATCTAGGAAAACATAACAATTTATGGGACAAATTGTAATGGTTTGATCAATAATTAAGGGCTAAGTACGGTCAAAACATGTATAAAATAAGAGACATCAAATCCCCCCAAACTTGAATCTTTGTTTGTCCTCAAACAATAACCTAAGCTTAAAGGGTAAAACTGTACTTAGACCTACAAATGAAGTATCTCAAACCAATGATGCAATGAAAAATTTATTAATCAGGTTTATTCAAAATTTCACATGTCAAAAATAAAGCCAAATAAAATTATTTCCAAGGACAAGGGTTTAGTTCTCTTTTTGATTTATTTGTGCAACTCTTAGTTCTCATGAAATCTCAAAATCAAGTCAAGGACCCTAGCTTCACTCCATCAAACCAAATGCAATCTCAATTTCAAATGCCCGTTCTTTTCCGTACGTTGCAAACATTTACAAAGAAAGTTTTATCAAAATTAAAAATTCTATAATGAGTCTAATTTTCAATTTCTCACCAATTTGAATTTGTGCAAGTCGAGTCGTGGTGATTTACATCACTTAAGGTTTTACGCTATTGGGACTTATAAATAAGCTACCAGCACATGCCGCACTGGGGAGATCTAACTTTTATGTCACACGACTAAGGCCACGGTACACTTGGGCCAGAGCTCCTAGCAACATAGAATTTTCATTTCTCCAATATTTGTGGAATTTTATTTGGATTGCAAGTCCCTTCGCACCTTCATTTTCACAACTATTTAGATTTATTCAATTTAAGTTTGCTTGTTGGTGATTCAAGCGTTCAAGAACAAATTAGACTCATTTTAAAATTTTCAAAGTTGATAAAACATCCTTTAAACAAAAATCCACAAAATACAAAATCGTTCACTCGGCGAAAACTTGTGAGAATTGACTTAAAATGTTTTGACAATTACAAGCATCCAAATTCAGGTCCTATTCTTTCAAACAATTTCTCAATTCGATCTATTGGTGCACAAACCAACCTAAAATTTCCTAAACAAACGTTTATCCTTAAGAAATAATTTTAAAATCACTTTGAAAATTCAAACCAGTATGAAATAGTGAATAATATATCAATACAAACCTCTCAGTGATAATGCATGCATCAGAAAAAATCAATTTCAAAAGTTCAAAAATTCAACGAAAATTCCAGAGCCTGATTTTGGGGCGAAATGGCTCCATGTCGGACCGAAATGGAAAAGAAAATTTCAAAAATGGCCCGAAACAGAAGCATTTTGCCCAGAAATTTTTATTTTCATCTTCTCTTCCCTCCCCCAAACTGATTCAAGCACTGTCCCAGTGCTGCACATCACACAGAAAAGAAAATAGAAGGGAAATGAGAAACGCACCAAATTGGTGAATGGCATGATAATTGGCATAAATTTGGCATGATTCGGCACTATTAGGCATGGGGCAGCAGTGAGAGCAACGTGGTAGCAAATTGGCAGCAGCGTAGTCGGTTTTCTTGTGGCATACAACTCGCATGAGGTCGTGCGGGGGTCATGTGTGACCCATGGTGCTCTAGCGCGGGTTGCAAGTAGGACATCCACAATCAATCGAACCTGCATATCCAACAACAAAATCCAAACCAACCATGAGAGATTTTTTTATTTTATTTTTTTTTTGAAAGAAAATTGAAATAAATAAATAGCTAAAAATTTTAAGACTTGGGTTGCCTCCCAAGAAGCGCTTGTTTTAGGTCACGAGCTTGACCACCTCTCATGTTCATCTTATCTTCACTTTACGCCCATTTAACGCATCATAATTCACCCAAAAGTACTTGAGAAAGACTCTTGAAATATGCTTGGCGCTTCCTTGTTTGGATGTCAACTTCCTTCGCTCGATTGTGATGTGATACTTGATTTGTGGTTTGTTGTCTTCCATCGCATCACAATTCGTCAAGCATTTTCCAAGTTGAGGGCTCAAGTCGACTTTGGTGAATTTTTCATTTGTAATGTCGGATGCCTCGACTTCGAGAGGGTTATCACCATCTTCTTTCTTCTCATATTCATCAATAATAGAAGCTATTGGAGGATCCTTAAATTCCAACTCATTAGATTTTTCAATATAAGTTAATCTAAGTGGAATAAAAACTGGGAGGATATTATGTCGAGGTGCTACAACTTTTTGTTCTTCTATTTTCTCTTGTTCTTCATTTGTTTCAAAGTGTGTGTCCTCATCACTGTCAGTCTCATAACAATTTGCAATTTCTTTCAAACAACTAAAACTTTCTAATTCTTCATTACTTTGCAATGTCACTTTATCAATTTGCTCATCTTGTGATCTATATGAGGAACACGTTTCTTGAAGAATTATGGTCTCAAACATTTTTTCTAGTTTTGTGATACGAGTCTTGAACTCAGATGATAGAGAATTGAATTTTTCAAGAATTGCCTCATTTTGTTTTCTTTGCTTGTCCATAAAATCTGATTCATCATTTGACATTTGCAAAGGTAATGGAGAATCATAAGTTTCAGAAAAGAAAGTCGACCTAGAGTCGGGTTGAGACATTGAACAATGATTATACCAAGAAAAACAAGAGTTGTTAGCCAAACCAGAGTTGTATGCATCGTGTGAGTTCTTTGCATCATGTTCTCCTTCCCCACATGCTCTCCTTATTGTGTTGTTCACCACATTGAGTTGATGCTTGACTCGATCCATGCGATATGAATTTTGCACGTCGGTTATTGCCTCAGTTTTCCTCCAGACGAATCTTCCATGATCCACATGATAGTCTTGTGGGCCATAGAAGCCAGTGAGGTTGCTGAAGTTCTCGTATTCTTCACACCTTTCCTCGCATGATTCCCTTATGGTGTTGTTAACAACATTGAGTTGGTGATATATTCGTTGCATACATGTGTCCTTTGGATCTCCTTGTTGCCTCCAATTGTTCTCCACTTCATGTTCACGGTCCTGAAAAGGATAAAACATGGTGATACAAGTGAAATTTTTTTCTTTTTTTAAGAAAAAATAATAATAATAATAAATAGAAAGATACAATGTCTAGTCTCTCGTTACTAAAATAAACTCTAATATCAACACCGTCCCCGGCAACGGCGCCAATTTGATGAAGGATTAAAACCTAAGTCAAATAAATTTATAACCTAAGACTTTTCCTCACTAGTCGTTCTGGTAAAGCTTAGGGTCGAACCCACAGGGACGGATTAAATTGAATACCGGACTTTACTTCCTCACGAAAGCTAGACAAGACAATTGTTTTTGGGATTTTATGAGTTAAAAAGACAAATAAATAAAGTACAAATAAATATTTTTGGTTATTTTTGGTGATTTAAGGACTCAAACAGATGCAAATGAATGTCCTAAGGATAAGTGTTCAATTAGTTTAGCTTTTAAGACAACTCTATCACGATTTTCACCAAGACAGAGGGTCATTTCGGGGAGAAACAGATCCATTTCGGGGAGAAATGGGTACTGTTCAACACTAAAACTTGCCTTAAACCTATTGTTTCGACTTGATAATTTTACTGGATGTTTTGTGAAGGTTACTAAGCGACCAGACCCTAACCCTAACCTCAACTTTCGCTTCTTGGTTCTGGTTTGGATTTGATGTCGGGTTTTATCACAAAAACAACTAATCCTATACTCACGTAATTAGACCAGATTGTTTAGGAATACTTAGTTGGATTTCCAGAGATATCTAAAGTCCTGTCGGTGCAATAGAAGTTAGTCCTTTCGGTCGTTAACTAACCTACTCTTTCGAGCGTTGGTTTATCTCATGTACTTTAATCAAATCAATTATTTGGTCGAGTTATATCCTATTAATGCTGCGCATCATCAATAAGTTAACGTTCAAGCAATTAACCAATTCAATCAAGCAAACAATTATTTCACAACTAAATAAACCACAAAATATCATATAAATCCATCAAGTCATCACAAAATACTAAACTAATCTACATACTACCCTTAAGACATAATAAACTAGCCTAACATGCAAGAAATATAAGATACAAGCTCCATCATCGATACAAACAAAGAGAGAAGAAGAGATATAACCAAATAATCCCGCTAAACTCTTGTTTACAAGGCTACAGAGTCGTGGTTGGATTGGTTCTGCCGCTGTCGCGTGTCAAGAATCGCTCCAAGTTGCTGTCAAGGTCGTGCTCAATGAAGAATGGTGAAAACCCGCGCCTTTCGGCGCGAGAACGGAGGTGGAAAAGGTGGAATTTGGTGTATGGAGGCTTCGATCCCCTTTCTGGAGGCAGAAACGTGCATATAAAGTCATCCCAGGCGGCCAGGAGGCGGCTAGGGCAAAGGGGAGGCGGTTTGCACTTTCCTTCTTCGAAAATTACCAAAAACACACTTTCCAGAAGTGCATTTCGCACCGAAATCCGTACATTTCGGACCAAAATTTCAGAACAGCGCACCGATAGTATTTGGGCCATAATTTCTTCATCCGGACTCCGATTTAGGTGATTCAAAGATCGTTGGAAAGCTTAGGATGAGCTCTACAATTCTATGGACCCATTTAGTCATTTTGCTTCTCCAAAATTCTTCCTTTTATGCAATTATTATGTCTAATCCACCAAGTTCCTACAAAACAAATGAAACGCCACGGCAGTACCAAAATCTAGGAAAACATAACAATTTATGGGACAAATTGTAATGGTTTGATCAATAATTAAGGGCTAAGTACGGTCAAAACATGTATAAAATAAGAGACATCAGGATACAAATATGTTCGGATACGGATACGGATCGGATGTGAAGCGGAATACGGATAAGAATACGGATATATTTTAGATATTAAAACAAATATATATAAATTAAGAAAAAATAATTAATTAATTTTATATTATCATCATATTATGTTATTAGTCTAACTAAAATGTTATTATAAGCCAATCTAACTAATAAAAGCTTAGTTTATCAAATGAAAAGTCTTTTCTATAGCACTAGAGGAATAATTAAATTAATCATCTCATGTCATTGATTTAATTAAGAGCGAAAATGGTTCGAATAAAGATCAAATACGGACCGGATAGCGGATTTTTTTGTCGGATACGGATACGGATCGGATAGTGGTCAAACCATATCCGCATCCGCTTTTTTTTGTCGGATACGGATACGGATACGGTTCGGATCTTAAGCACATTTTTCGGATTCGGACGCGGATCGGAGCGGATAATATCCGATCCGTTTTCATCCCTAATTGCAATGCACGGAAGTTTCGGTGCATACTGATCCAAACTCTTCGATCGACTTCGAAATGACCGATCCAAACCTTCCAATATGATCTCCCTAATGAAATCTCCTTGCCGACCAAATTTTATATTTTTTGGAATTTTTTACTATTTTTTCGAAATTTTAGAAAATCACTAATCTAACTTTTTTTTGAACCGTTCAAAAATACCAACTTTTAAAAATCCGAAAAAAATTTAAAAATTTCAAAATAATGTAAAATTTGGACGACAAAGAGATTTCATTAGGGAGATCATATTGGACGGTTTGGATCGGTCATTTCAAAGTCGATCGAAGAGTTTGGATCAGTATGCACCGAAGCTTCCGTGCATTGCAATGCACCATAGGTTTTCTCTCTCTCTCTCTCTCTATATATATATATATATATTATTACCCCACACCCATTCTATATTTTCTCCTTGGTTGGTAATAATAGGAACGATACAAATCATTTATGGAGCTTTAACTTCTCTTGGTCAACGCAATCTCAAAAAGAGAATAGCATATTCTTCTATATCTCATGTGGGTTTCATAGCTATAGGAATTCGTTCTATAACTGACATGGGACTAAACAGAGCTAATTTCCAAATGCTTTCTCATGGATTTATTGGTGCTGCATTTTGTTTCTTGGTGGGAACCTGTTGTGATAGAATTCGTCTTGTGTATCTTGAAGGAGATGGGGGATATCTATCTCAATGTCAAAATATTTGCTTTGTTTAGTAGCAGTTTTTTCATTTTTTTTTTATCATTCTTTGAATCTCATGTTAAAAAAAGAGTATTAAGGACCTCGAGATAGAAGTGGGAAAGTTGTTTTTGAGGAAGTTAGTCGTCTTGAGTTGATGAAAAATAGAATTAGAGAGGTCTATTTGAATCTCTAATTTTCAGAGATCTTTTTAAGGCACAGTCATCTATATGAAAGATTCTCGCCTAAATAAGATCTTGGATGTTCCATATCAACCTTTTGAAGAAAAAACTAGTGGACTTGTCGTCGCGGCTTCGCCGCGACCAACCCCCATAACACTTTTTTTTTATTAATAATGACACAAATGAAGATTCATAACGTGTTATCATATCGATCAGTTACTTTAGGATGGCTTAAATTGTTTGAAAGTCTAGATTCATATTTTTGTGTAGTATATATATATCTAAAATGTTTCCAATTCATATTCAAAGGGTTAGAGCTGAACTTAATAGAAAACTCTTACGATAATTAATAAATTGCCAAAAATCTTACAATGTTTTATTTAATTTTTTTTAAGATAGTAGAGGAGCACTCTATCACTTTCCATTAAAAAAAGTAGTCCAAATACAAAGAAAGTACATCCCAAAAACAATTAAGCTTGCATCGTTAATATTTTTGTCCCTTGCGTCAATACAGTTTCATCCAATTGGTACTAATGTAACATATGCCAACTTCACTACAATTGTATATAGAGTATTCAATACAAACAAAAATTAAAATAGAAAAAAAGTTAACGCAAAAAATTCTTAAAATTAGGCCACTTAGGCAATCAAATCAACATAGAAGTAAATAAGAAAAAAAAAGTGCAGTAAAGAAATTAAACAAATTCATGTAGGAGTTTCAAGCATAGAACACACCATTAGACTCCCATCCCATCTGCAGAAGCACAGTTTTTGCTAACGCTATCTTCATCACCAATGTAGCCATAGTATTTTTGTTACTCATCCCATCACCGTCAGACTCCCATCCCATCTGCATAATATTTTTGTTACTCATTTGTAGTAATTATAATTTGATAGTAATAAACAAATAAATTAATATGTTATTTTCTATATATGTACAATTAATGAATTTGCATATAATTTTCCAAAAAATGCCCTTCTTAATTCTAATTCATTGGAAAATTCAAAGTGGACAGAAGTTCAAATAATAACCAACTACTTATCATAAAAATGCTGAAAAGTTTCGAGGACAGACCTTGACAAAAAAATTTTTTTTGAGAGAAAATAAACATTATCAGTGAGTAAGTGTATTTTGATGAAAATTCCTCACCTTCTAACTATTTTTTTAGATGATTGAGTAATCAGTCATATAGCATATATAAAAGCCTAAAATGAGATGTAGTCATACCAATCTAGGTTTAGAAGTATAGAAATATAGTTTATTACTGATTGTCAATAATGATCAAATGACAGTAAAGCTTGCTAGAAAGTTAATACTCTAGCTTAACTCTTATATTGTAGTTTATTTTTTGTATCATCTTCCAGACAATATAGTTTAATGAGTATTTTTCATTGTACAAACTTCAGAAGGTCTAATCGCCTGAAATCTACTACAGGATTATGCATGATCTGCCCCAAAGCCGTACATGCACTAACCAATAACATGCACAGGCACCGCATCCAACACAGAAAGAATGAAATTTGAGGAACAAATGATGAAAAATAGGAAAAAAAAAACAAAAGGCAGGTGTGAGGGAGAAAACGGACCTGAAAGCTGTGAAAGTGTGAACCGCCTCCATCAATAAACGCAGAGAAAATTTCATGAAATTCCATCGCCTTAGATATCTCGACTAATGCATTCTATGTTCAATTACTAAAAAAATATCAAACTAATTACTGTTTATTCCTGACAACAGTTTGAAATTTAAATCAAAAATCAAAAAATGCAAAAATTTAACATAATCTTTAAATAATGACAAAATTTATCACAATAATAAGAAGTTCAACGACTTACAACATGGGATGCTACCTCTGTTCCTTTCTTCTTATATACGACATATGATTACTGTAAGTTACAGTACCGGTTAAAAGGATCGTTGGATTATGATATGCAATAAATTAGTACAACTGTCAAATAATTTTGGTAAATAGATGAAAAAAGAGGATATCACTGAGAAAAAAAATTGAAAAAAGTTACAAATACTAACTAAAAAAGAAAGAAAGGAAGAAAATATTTGTTTCAATGGTAGCTATTGTTGACCACGTCCCTCTCCTTTTGTCGTATTATCTCATTTTACTGCCGCTTAACGATTGATCCCACTCTTCTTTTCACTAATGTGCAATATATATTTGTGTCTGTCTTTAGCTAGGCTCAAATGAATCTACCAAGATGAAATTGTAAAGATTAGCAATAAATAGTAATGCTTTTTCCACATTTACAGGATAATTTGTTGCAAACGATCCGTGACATTACTAAATTTTGAGTTAATATTTTTTTTTTTAAATATCATTGTACGTAAAATTTGTATTTTATTTTATGTATAAATTATCTCATGGTTATTAAGAAAAGTTTCAGCAAATATATATATATATATATATATCAATATATTATAAATAAAATTGTGTGGGTGTCTGTTAAACTTTTGTTAATCGCTAAACGACACGCTAACTATTTGCTTAAAAAGTTAATTTGCATTGTTTAAAATTTTTCCGGTTTTATAACATAAACTTTGTACAAAATTGTGATGCGGCATATTACTGCAATTGTTGTGACCCGTTTCGTAAAGTGCACTGTAGTTTTCAGTGCAAATTTTATATTGGTTCCGTGCCAAAAAAATAAGGCTTTTGTTTTGGTCTAAGAAAAAAATACAGAGGAGGGCTTCCCTTTGCCTCTCTCATTTCTCCCCAAAAAATGGCGACGACACTTCTTAGTTATGCCTCCCCTTCTTCCCCATTCGTCGTTCCAACAGCGCATACATATTTGGATTTTCTCAAACGGGATCTTCCGAGATGATTTCGAAGTCTGCGGCTGTGGCTGGATTTCGGCAGTCCGATCCTCCGGCCCCGACGTTCCATCCAGTTTAGCAGCGCCTCTATTTTTCTCAGGCTTGTAGGCTTATTTTCCTGCAATTTTTCTGGTTCTTCTCCTCCATTGGTTCCTCTTCTACGCAATAAAATGAAAGTTTGACGAGAATTGAGAAACTGACTCATTGATTCCTCAAAAAATAATCTTCGGTCTTGGGAAAGGAAAAATCTAACTGCCTCCAGGCTCCAGCCATCAGCGACTCATGCGCCTCTCTCTTCCAGCGCAGCCTCCAGTGACAGCTGATTTGGATAGCGCCTTCATTTTCCAACGCCTCCAACGACGGTCTTTCTCCAATGGCTCAAGCGGCTCTCTCCTGGGTAAGTATTTCTTGCTAAATATTCGATGGATTTTGATCATAAATTGTCAGTTTTACTTTTTGTTTTCTCTTTCTTTCTAGGTCGCCAATCTTTCAACTTCGAATATGAAGTGAAAGAGAAAGAGGGATTAACTAACGCGAAAGAGGGATATACAAGAATTTTTTTAACTTTTCACATTTTTCCACTATTGCTTCCTAATTTGGATGAACTAATGAAATATAGAGAGGCATGATGAGATGGGGTACTCTTTTCCACAGGAAAGGTTTGAACTTTGAACCTTTATCTTCATTGACTAACTTTAATATAGTTTCTGTTTAAATTGCTTGATTTCCCTTTTAATATCAAATAAAGAGATTATCAGGTGTTTATATCCATATTTTTTATTTATTTCGGTCAATCATTTTTAATTCTCTTTCAAACATTACCTTTATAATTTTGATGGTAATTTTTCTAATTTTGGCAATTAAGATTCTAGATTTGGAAGTTTTGAACTTTTTCTTACATGTTAGGCACATTTATGAAGTTTGATTTTCACAAAAAAGTTTGGTTTCAGTGTCACACTTTGAATATTTATGGAAAAATTTTCGTGTGGTGGTTCTAAATACCCTTTATTTGGAACTTTGTTTGTCTCAATTATTACATATACGATATTGATTTAAACCTAAATTGCTGAGATGACAAATCAGAACTTTAGAAAAGTCTTAAGAACAATAACTGTTGAGTGAAATTGCATAATCGAGGGTTGTGTTATTGAGATGACAACTAAAGGTGGCCACCAATCTATCTCAGGCCCCTTTCCTTTTTTTTTCAAATGCAAATCTTATACACAAAATATTTTAAATATCTTGGTGGTCTGGAGAACTTTCAAAGGAACTTTTAATTTTTTTAGATTTAGGACAGTTTAGTTTTAAAGCTTATCACTATTTTTGTAAAACTAAATGTTCAGTGGTTACATATTATTAAATCAAAATGATTGCATTTAACTAAACTTTGGTGATTGCGTTGACAAGAGAATAGGTTCAGTTTCATTATTTTACGCTATCATATTGATTTTACTTTATTTGCAACTTAAACTTAGTCCTAAGGAGGAGTTAAGGGACCTCTCCAAATAAATTTAAAACAAAATCTGACAATTACTTGCTCCCTCAGATAAACTTTATCATTCTTCTCTCTTTCCCAATTTTGCTTGGCACATACACGATTTGGTTATATTGACTACCATTGACGATTTGACATTCTTTCCAGAAAATTGATCAAGTATGTTTGGTATTTTTTATGTAAATATTAATAAATCATTTTAGTTCAATTCAAAGTCGCTCATCGAAAATCTTGAATCATTACTCAATAAATTGTTGATATTCAGTATTTTGCGTGATTTATTGTCCTTTATTTGAGGAATTTCACGATATGTAATCCTTATTTTGAATGATTTAATTTTACTATATCCAGTTCATTATTAGACTATGGGGTGGTGGGTTGAGCCAAGTAAAATTCTTGATCCATAACTCCATGAGATCAAAATTAGGTATGTAGATCTAAAATAATATTATGATTTGTATTTGAATTTTTGCTCTGTAGCTGGAATTCTCAAATTAAATTATTTATGGTTTTGTTCTTGATATACCAGAATACTTCGCTTTGACCTTAAATATGGAGCCATTGGGTCAATTGTAGGAAGTATAAATGCAGGCATTTGGTTTCATACTTGGGTAACAAAGCTGAAGGTGCTGTGCACACCATTGTAGAATTGAAAACTACTCTGGAAGATTTCGACATGGGTGGTATTTTGAAGGTATTGTTATTTTGGATTTTATAAGACATGTAGACTTCAGATTTCGGATTTTCTCACTTCCATGGGTACTTTAGTAAAAAAAAAAAAAGAAGAAAAGAGGCAAACTAAAAGAAATTATGGTGTAATCAAGCAATTTTTACCAATAATCACTCTTGATTTTGCAATTTTTTTAAAAAAGAATAGAAGAAACCAGTTGGTGGACGGGAATTATCCTTCCAAATCCAACCCGTTAAAGGTGTGATAGCGCTATTTTGGTGTATTATTCAATGAGCTGTTACCATATTCCAAGGAAGAAGAGTCAAGTTCAGCTAAATGAGGTGATTCCATACTAAATGGGAACTTGAACAGTGATTCCAACTGTCGATGAGCTGCTTTCACTATTCAAGCTGTCATGCAAGGTGTTAGTAGATCTCAGAAGCTGGGTTAGTTTCCCCTAATTTTTTTTATTATATATTTTGTAGTTTGTGTTCAAGAAAATTACATAACTGTTAATTTAGTCTGCTTCGTCGTAGGTTAATTTTTAGCTTCTTGAATTTAAAATCATTTTTGTGTACGCTTCGCATTATCATTTTTAGACATATTTCTGTTAATTTTTGTCAACTATTGGTTGTGACCTATGAGAAATGTCTTAAGATGAACTAGACAATGAAGTTAGAATTTCCAATAAAAGTTATTGGTTTACTTTTAGCATTGATTAGGTTTTGTTGATGGATATGAGTGTTGATAATAAGCAATTCAAGTGTGAAAACTCCTGAAGATATATTTCTCACTATCAAAGCTGATGTATTTATACTGGAGGTCTACTTGGTTTCATTTTCAATGAAATTGGTGCGGTATATGCCTATTTTTGTAAAAATAAAAACTCTATGTGAGTTTTTCATTTGTTTTCTTTTTTCTGATTTTTTTTTTTTTGGAAGATAAACAAAGCTGGAGGTCCTTGCACAGGATACCAAGCACCAAAGCACGTTAGGAGAGGTAGGTCCATTTAAGGGATTTCTTTTTGCAATTTTTTTTGTCAAGTTTCTTATAGAATTCCTGATGTGGTTTAATTTGTAAAGTTACAGTTATCAGAATAAACATTGTAGTGTTTCAAAAATTGATTATATAGAAAGCTGAGAACTGTACCCTCAAGGCCTCAACCCTTGACTTGCTTTTTGGTCCTAATATATATATTTTTTGTTCATTTTGGGACATTACTTATTTATAAACCAAAGATGTACAATATTCAGATTTATCAATCAAAACCCAGTCCATATCTAATAGCCTGTGCTTATGCCACGGCATGTCTCCCTCTTCCCCTTCAACCCTTTGTGAACCAGTAAGCTAATATTAACAAAGTACAGAGTATCAGTAATTGTGAAGGTCGTTGCTTAATTAATCTTAAAGTAAATGATTTTTTTTTCCCTTTCTTCTTCTTCTTCTAATTATGCTGATTGGAGCTTGGCTATGTTCTTCTTGAAGTCCCCACTGCAGGTAAGCTAGAATGTTTTGTTTGGAATTATTATTCTATCTAATTGTGTTATTATTAAGTAATATCTTTATAGATACCATTAAATTTGCAAGTCACAGTATATCATTTGGGGTAACAGATTTGAATCTGGAAATTTCTAAATTGAATGAAAACATTAGCAAAATTGAACCATGTTATCAAAAATTGAAATCTTCAAAGATTTTACTCGATTTTATTTTTTTAATAGTTATTTATGTGCTATTTAAATTATTTGTACCTTCAGCATACATATTTGTATTTAACTCATAATAAGCACCGAATTTGTATACCAAAATAGAATATTTGATTGGAAGCAAAACAAAACGTCTCAACTTCCAAGGATAAAATCGGAATGTTTTGTAATGAATTTATTATTCTTTAACAATAAGAAATATATTTGTGCTTCCAAGTTAGATGCATTTTGAAGCAAACACTCCACTTGGTACGTCTGTAATAATCCTATTGACACTGCCCACTTCATGCTTCATTTTATTAAGATGGTCATATTTTGATTAAATATTTAAAATATGTTAGTTTTCTATATTTTATTTGTCTCATTTGCGGTGTTATTTTTGATATAAATGGTAGACTGCTCTCTTGATGAAAGTTTAATCAAGGAAAGAATTGAAGGTGCAACTTTTGAAGCCATCTTCATTCTTTGGTGCCTGCCCAGTGGCAACTATTTTTTTGATTGAGTCCTAATTTTGGTTGCCATTGGAAATTAATTAGGCTCCATGAAGAGAAAAGCACGATTTATGGAAATGAGCTCAGCTATATGGAAAGGTGATTTGTACTGCAATTTTTAATTAGAAGAACAACTTTTATTGGTGTTATTTGATATGCAGCTTGCTGGTCCATGTAAGCTCAAATTCAGATTTGGATTGAAATAACTTTCACTCATTGCCATCTTTATGACGCAGGAAAAGATACGAGTGTGCTTCTTACTCTGGTATACAATTTTTACGCATCCTTGAAGTCATAGGTTGGATGACAAACATTTTGAACCTTTCACTGTCTTAATAGCAACATATATAAGAATGTAAGAATATCACCCGCAGTAAAAATAAATGTAGGTCTTCAACTACATGATTTATTTGGACATACATGTGACGCTGTACTTTGTTAAAGTTGTAGAGTTTAATTTTTTTCTTCTGAAATACCGCATATTAATTAGTAGTTGGCAATTGTATGCCTACATCGTTACATTTTTATTTATGTTTAACGTAGTACTATATTTTTTGAATCAGGCTTCTCTGATATTTGTTAAAAATATCTTAAGAAAAATTTTGTGTCTTCTTAAATCGGTTGAGAATTTCTATATCGAGCGAAGCTCGATGTACCCTCCTAGTATATATATATATATAGAGTTTTGCTATGGTGAGTCGCGACTCACAGAGCTTCTGGTGAGTCACAATCCAGACCGTTCGATCTGCTTCAAAAATCGTGCAGATCTGTGAAATGGATGAGCGCTCAATCGATTAAAAATTTTTCGTTCCGTCTCTTTTCTCTCCGTTCCCTTCTCTTTCTCTTTACTTCAGCTCTCTCTCAAATCGAAACACATCTGAGCGCTGAGTCGCCTCCCCCAAACCCTAGAAAGTCGGAGAGTGGATCGGAGAAGATCGGAGCCTCAGTGCGAATAGGTTCTCAGCTCCTCCGCACGATCAGTTTCGTCTCTCTCTCCTCCTCACGATCTGAAAGTGTCTCTCTCTCTCCTCCGTTTTAAAGCCCTCTCCTCTCAGAGCCTCCCAGTGCCTTCGTGAACAGGATTTCTCTTTCACTTGCCTTGACTAGTTTTTTTCTTTAACTTTGCTTTTACCGATCCACCTTTTACCGAACCAATGCTTCAAAAAGGTGCTAACTGGTCAATTTTTACTTCAAACTAAGATAGGCAATTACCCCCTATAAAACATGATGACAGTTACATGAGAATCGCCTTTCCTTTCTTTTCAATCTCGCAAGTCCCAACTTCTTTAAAATTGACAGAAGCATCCCACTTGCTTACTACTTGTTTATAGTTAATCTGAATTTTTTTTTTTAAGAAATAGAGGGAAGGATTAAGAGTATTACTTTCATGTGATGAACAATAAGCAAAAGTGGTTATTGGAATAAATTTCTTTCTTTATTTTGGTACAAATGAACTTGGAGTTTGTTTATACTGTAAGTTACTGGTATAAGTGGATACTTGGAATAATAAAAAAACAGCTTTTGTCTTTGGGTATAGATATCAATCTGGATAGGAGGTAGTTTCTAGTGACATAGTAGTCAGGTTGTTTAATTACAAAACTCAATGTAATAGTTTAATTAATAAATGATACGTGGTCTATAGGCAAAACTTAATGCTAAGTTTTTTTTTTTTCTATATGACTGATTTTAATCATAGTAATTGATCATCTAATGCAGGGACAATGCGTCGAAGCAGCTCTAATCGGCGAGCAAACAATCCAAATTGACTGATGTGGGTAATCTGCGGCATCGAAATCATTGGCCTATTTTATATTGCTTCAAAGTGGGGCATTAGATTTTGGGTCTGAGATTTTGCATAGTTAACTTGGGAGATTTCTGAAGTAATTAGTGCGAGGTGATATAACTAGATTTAGTTAAAGCTGGAAGGGATTCTTTGAGGGTCTTAATAATCGTTGAGGGTCTTAAGCTGGAAGTTATTCTAGTTGCTTTAGTTTTCTACTTAGGTAGTAGATTCTAGTTGCTTTAGCTTTCTAATGGATTGTAATGGATGAATGGATATTATGGAACTGACAGATCCATGCTTTAGTTTTTTAATGGATTGTAATGGATGAATGGATGTTATGCAATTGACGGATCCATGGTACTGTAGTGGATGTTTAGGCTCATGGTACTGCAGCTTTGTTTGTAGCTTGTAATGTTATGCAACTTTCAATTGCTGTTATTCTAAATTATGTTTAGCTTTGTTTAGCTTTGTTTAATTGCATTTTCTCCTCATGTGCACCTTAGATTGAAAATAAAAAAATTAAGATAGGAAATTATTATTGTTATGGTTGAAGAGTCCAAACTAAGCATCTGGTCAGTATCCGATAAGAGTGAAACGTCAAATTTTAAGATGAATAAACCAAATATTGTATGTAATACAAAGGTAAAAAAAAATCCTAATTATAGAAATCTAAATAGATTATGATGATTAGAGGTTTCTCTTATGAAACGATGCATTATAATATTATAGTCATCATACATATCATCCTAACATCATACATTATCTCATCTAATGTACCATTTCCTTTTTATCAGAATACTGTGATGAGAAGATGCTTGGCATGGGAAAAAAATATTTTAAAATTACCAATGTGTGTGCATCTGTTTGGCAATCAATTGTACACCTAAATAAACTCAAAGTGCCTTGAAATAAAAAAAAAGGCCAAAACATAATTTACCTGATATGAATATTAGACTCACATCTGTCAATCTATATCATGATGGCTTGTGTATTTTTTACATATACACCCTAATTTTAGACAACAAATATATACTATATCATGATAGACTTTCAGGATATTCATGACATCTCTCTATTTGACAAAATATAATAAATGTATATCAAGGATAGATTGAAAAATATAAAAATACATACTTTCTTTAGTGTATAGCTAGAGACATCATCAGTCAGCTCTCGACTTGTTAGGATTTTGTAAAACCTGAAACAAAATAAGGCAAAATTCTTGCCACGTCAAAAACATAACTTAAGTCAGGTTAGTATTTCATTTTATTATTATTATTTTTTAAGGCTAACTTATTCCTTCTTTGTTTACGATATTTTTGCAACTTCTCATTGCTGAAATAAATCAAGTGTGAGATGTTTTTTCTTTTTTACCAAAGAGTATCACGTCATTGCATTTTTACCAGCTGGATTGGCATCATTAGTACCCATTTTTTAGATAAGAGACTGCCAACAAAAAAAAATTAATATTTAGTTTCAACAATTTTTTTTATATAGCAGCTCTCCTGATCAGCCCATCAATTGGTTAACTAAAATTTTTTAAAAAAATCTGCAAATATGCTCATAAAAAGGTTATACTCTGATCTCTTTACCTTCCAATCGTTCTGTTCATTGGTTATAATCAATGAGCTTCTGTTCAATTTTTTCCCAGAATTAAAATCGAACCCAGCAAAAGAATCACTAATAAAAATGAACTCCTCGTGTAAACTTGCCTTTATTGTACACAGCACTGGAAACTGCTTGCCTTCTTCAAACCTTTTGTAATTCAACCACGGGAGAGAACAATTGATCTGCAACAAACTGATAAAGATAAAAACTCATCAGACTCCAATTCATATGCTGGTATAACAAAAAAGTAAGGTTTTTTTTTTTCTTGCCATTATTGATCCCCGCCCGTTAGGCTAATTTTCAAAATAATACCCACTGTATTCGAGACCAAAATAATTTTCTTTGTAAATTTCAAATTTCTAACACCATAATTGTTGCATTTTAAATTTCAAATTTCTAACACCATAATTGTTGCATTCAAAACCACTGTCACTAATACATATACTGTTAGGAAGTGTTTAATTCTATTTTTGTGCCATCAAATAGCAAGAAATCACAACTAAACACCATAGATCTAGTGCTAGAAGCATTCACACATCAAAACAATGAGAACAAGTAGGAGAAAGTTATACCTCTCATGAAATCGCATTCATGAGGCTCGAATCCATGGCATGGGAGTCGATGGGGTGCGTGCTCCACCACCTCCACCATCTATGGCGCCTCAAGTCCACCAAGGAGCTAACCACGAGCTCCAAGAAAGTGCTAGCTTTCAAGAGCTCCTAGCTAATCCCCTCTATGAACTTCTTCATCCTATTAACTATTTTAATGGAGGAGAAGAAGGAATGGTGCTCAACACATGAGCAAGAGAGGAAGAGGAAGAAGGGGGCAGCTAGGAAGAGAGGAGAGAGAATGTGGATGGAGGCTAGGGCTTTCCCAAGAGGTGACCCCTTTATATAGCCAACAACTCTCATCCTCTCTTTGAACTATTTACAAGTATGCCACTAGGGCTCTAGCTGAAATTAATAGAGCCATTTTGGGCTACATCAAATGTTGCAATGGCCCAATAAACCATCCCATTAATTACTCCTTCATCCTTCCTCAAATCGGGCCTTTAATTAATTAAATAACTAGAAGCCCAAATAACTCAAACTATTTAAAGTGTGTTGAACATAATTAATTATTAACTCATTAATAATTAATTTAGGATTAGCTAATGCATTAAATTGTTTCCATATGATCCTTTTGACTTAATTAATTATAACGGTTCATAACGGTATATAATTAATTAATCAACTTATCATATTTCACAATACTAACTGTTGCGAATAAACAATTAATGCACCGTGTGGTTAGAGTCCTATTTGTGCGACCCTATTGAGGATTTATGCTATGTTGGCCATGAAAATAAATCATTATTTATTTCCAATAATCATAAGCGGTATCTAGCAACACGTTATGATTTCCAATTCGCATAAATAATGTACCGTTACAATATCTTAATCCTGCACAAGAAATATAAGTATTTCATTGTATAATCCAAGATAGGAATGTGTCATTCTTGCAGATTATACATTTCTTGATCTAGAGTTGATCGTCTAGTTTGCATGCATACGATCCAACTCCATCAAGGGGCCCAAACAGATATCATCACTCACTAGGTATACTAATGAGGGACATACGGTTTTCTTGATGAACAACTTTTCCCCGCACAATTCAAGAAAACATAAATAAAGTCCTTATAGCAGCCTTTATCAGGAATCAACGTTAGACGATATTTATTGAACCTATCCTCATGTGGAAAAGGTGAACATCTCAAACTTAGAATCAAACTTATATGAAATAAACAATGACACTTAACACAATCCATATGTTTATTTCATTGGGTCAAGTCCTGTACTATGTTCCAATAACATACACATATGCAATTAAGTTGGTAACTTCTTACCTATGATTTGTAGAACTTAATCATCACTTAACTTGCATACTAATCTTTTATGATAATTAATGTTCCTTGTTAATTATCAAGATTATGGACGATTTAGATTTATTATTGTCATTCTAATGAATGATCCACAGAGATCTACAATTCAGATCCTCAACCTGAATGATCTGTCAATAATAAACTCTAGGAACAAATGATCAAATATCATCATTAACATAAACTAAGAAAATAAGTCATTAAATATTGACTTATTAAATATTGACTTCTAGGACATAACTCCAACATATACATACCTAAAATTGTGAAGTTCTTAGCCTTTTCTTCTGTCAAAAGGAGAAAGGATCTGGTTCGGAAAAGCACCATCTATCTAACATTGAATGCACACTTGAATTACCCTGCATATAATAGTAGAAACTATTTTTTATCAAGAAAATTCAAGTGATCTGGCATACAAGAACTGGAACAGATTAAATTAAGACTTTAGTTGAGGCAATTTTATCAGAATTTAGCTGCTCCAAAATTACAAATAGTACCTATTCCAATTTATTCGGTTGCATTACGACATCACCACTTCACCGGGGATAAAAAAAATTAAGATATGCAGATTGCAGCAAACAAACATGAGGAATTAAGAGAAATCGTAAGTTTTTATGCATTATAAATTCAATTGTATCACCTTTAATTGGGAAACGGAATACTAAACCGAAGCGATGAAGAGAAAGAAATTTACAATTAGAAGGATAATTTATGCTGCAGGTTGCCAGGTTCACCTCCAATTTGGAATTAAATCGAAAATAGATTATCTCCAGAGCCTCTATCTCGACAGTTCTCAGTGAACCACATGAACTGCTTTGACTACAATGAATCTGGGAGAGGATCTGTGGAGGGCTTCGAAGTGGCACGAATTTGGTGGAGAAGAGGAGCAGAGAGCCGGGAGAGGGGTTGGGTAAGTGGCAGGCGCGTGAAAGAGGGCCTGGGGGTAGTGCGATGTCGGCGAAGGAGGAGGAGACAGAGAAGGACAAGTTTGAGTAGGGGAAAGAGAGAAAAAAAAAAACACCGATTGCAATCTTTGTGGTTGCCTCCTCGCCTCATATGGTAAGAGAAGACAATAAGAACAAACATAATTTATTATGTTGAGCTATTAATATATACACCTACCACATATTTAAAACGTATGAACCGAAATGATTAAAAAAAAAGCATCTTACACCTAGCACCATAGCCCACATAAAACTACATGTACCAAGCTCACTAAAGAAATAGCTCAATCCTATCCACAGTAGGTAGGTCCTACCGTGCGGAAAATATATGGCCACAGACAAATGCTTTTCATGTTGTTTTGATAACGTGTCGAGTACAATTGCACATGACCTGCTACAGGATTACTTACACATAAAAATTAAAATTAACTACTGCAGAGTTGGAGCATCTGCCACCGAACTTCTATTACGAACCCAACCGCACAAAACCAAATAAGAGACTCAGATAATTGTATAAAAATCAAAAAATTGAGAAATGTTACTGTAGCTAAGGAAAATGAAATGGGGTATCAACTTCATCCTCGAAGCCTATGCTACTTAGTGCAAAAGTTATCATTTTCACGCTTAATTTTATTTTTCTTTGCATTTTCATTTTGTTCATATTTTGCTTTCAACTCAGGAATACAATGGAGGATCCTTTTTTATAAAAAAAATTGAGGGTAATAGTGTGCACGATAGAGAAAAGGTGGAGGTGGGGATATTAAAAATATCTTACAAATAATACTAATCATATTTATTATATATTTATATGTATTAAATAAAATTACATATTTATTACAATAAAATTACTGCTTTTATTGTAATAATAGTAATGATGAGAAAACAACTTTACTAAAGAGGTCTAATGGTAATAGTAATAGACAGTTGCCATGGAAAAAAAGGAAGGTAGTAGGTTGGGTCATGTTGCTAGAAGACAAAATTAAAATGTCTGACTTTGCACAGTAATTGAATTTCCATGGAAAAAGGAAGTAGTAGGTTGGGCCATGGTGCTAGAAGACAAAATTGAAATAGCTGACTTTTGCATGTAATTCAAAGGAAAATTCAACCAAAAAAAAAAAACGGTACTGTTCATAAGGAAAAGCAAGGGGTATCAAGGATTAATAGGTTCAAAAGTGAATATTTTTCATGGGAATTTCTATCTATAGTCGTTCGTTCTCTTATGCGAGCCCGTTTGGTTCATGCATTAGAGCATAGCATCGCATTTGTAATGTGATAGCCATCGGTTCGACGCCGAGAACGCATTTTTTTTTATATATATATATATAACTTTTATATAATTTTCAGATTTTTTAAAATTAAGTAGTCTGAAACTAATTATATTTAGAATTTTCTAAAAATAAAAAAGTAGTAAATAAAAAATATATAAAAAATTTGATCTATCTGTAATTTCAAAAATCGAGATTCGATCGCATTTGACGAGCTCAAGTATCAACACGTTTGACTCTAGCATTACTATAACTTATATAAAATCGACATACTGATCACTTTATAAAGGTTTATAAAGGTTGACAATAATTTAGAAAGACCAACAATAGAATTATTATCATTTTATAAAATGAAATATTTCGCAGGTTTTCTTTCCCTATGATAAAGGCCGAGGCCCCCTCCCATAAATCCGCTGTTTAAATATCGGAAACTTTTGTATGCAAGTAAATTAATTCATTAAAGTAACATGGGGTCGAGTACTTGTGATATTCCTTTTAACAAATTTAATATTTATGATGATATTGCAGTGAGTCAGCAGAGTTGTTAGAGTACGACCACACAGAGCCATCATTATAATAAATATAAGCGAATGAGGGTACCGGATCCTCAGCAGCCGTTTAAAACGACTGCTGAGCGGTCGTTTCCTTTTTTTTTGTTTTTTTTTTATTTTAAAATTTAAATGGAGAATCCAAACCGTTCAACTTGTTAAATTTTACCGGCGATGCGTTTTCATATAAGTTTTATAAAATTTGAAGTTGATTTGATACTAGATTAAGCGGTCAACAAATGAACGGACCTGGTTAGATTAATTCTAATACGTTCATTTGTTGACCGCTTAATCTAGTATCAAATCAACTTCAAATTTTATAAAACTTATATGAAAATGCATCGCCGGTAAAATTTAACAAGTTGAACGGTTTGGATTCTCCATTTAAATTTCAAAATAAAAAAACAAAAAAAAGGAAACGACCGCTCAGCAGTCGTTTTAAACGGCTGCTGAGGATCTCGTTCATGGTAGGCTACAGACTTTGTAGAATTGCTAGATTCTAAACATCATCCAAACCAAACATTCTTTAGGTTCATTTAAAACGAGAGATAAACGGTAGCAGATTGATCCTTGTTCAGTTGTTCTATTTATTTCGACCAGAAAATTGAATCAATGACAACCTAACAGCGCCCTTATAATTAATTAATAAAACAGTACCATGGTAGGCGAGCGGATAAGGTCGACCCTACCTATCCTTATCATCTAGATATCTTTGTTTTCCTCCATAAAACTTTATTATAAATTACCATGTTACCCCGTAGAAATCCCCAGCCACGGATTTACGCAATGATGATCCGATCCGATAAAATTGAACCAAGCTTCAGTAATCTATATTGATTATGCTTCCCACAAAAACTAACATTCTTAACAAAAAAATAGATCTGCATTCTAATGTTGTGTTAAATGTCTTTTTATGAACCTCGAAAAGTTAAAATAAAATATTCTTATCATTAGAATTTTAAAATTATTATTTTTATTATTTATTTATTTATTATGTGAATCCAATTTCGTGGATAATAACGCAACTTAATAGTCTTGATAATTAATTTTTAAGTTTAAAGTAAATATAGTATTTTTTTTTCAGGATCCAATGCCAAATTAAATATACCATTATGTATTATACATCGCATGAATGTAGAATTAGCAAATAAATAATCTAAATTTTGACAATTTGACTCCTCACTTGATGGCTGTTGAAATGAAGCAGAAATATCGAGATTATTATATGCTCATAGGAATAATGTGAGATTTATTTAACAATTTATATGTACATTAAAGCAAGAATTAAAAAAAGATGCATTTTGGCACAGGTGACCTTTGGCATTTCGTCCTCTAGTTTGAATATATAGCAGGGATCCTTCCACTATAAATTATTTTGAATATCTTGACAATCATAAAATAATTATAAATTTAAATGTAACATTTGAAACATGATTTATGCTCTATATTTACCACGCACAAAAAACTAAAGTTTAATGCAAGTATCATAGTTCACTAAATTACTTGAATTTTGCAATATTTTGATTTAATAATATTTGATGGAATAGCAAATGGTCATTATTTTTTTCTTTAATTTTGATACATATCAAATTATATAAAAGCTAATTTTAGCTTTTATCTAAATTTTAAAAAAAGCATTGTTAAAGCTAATTCAACTTGTAAGGTTTACCATCTTCAATAGATCTCCCTACCCACATTTTAACTACATATAAATAAAATTTTAATAAAGTTGATATTATTTTGTTAATAAAATAAAATGAACATTCTCATAATCAAAGATTTAAGGAAAATTGTCAAAATGATCATATAATTATATAGTAAAAAATTAAATCCCACATTATATGTAAAAATAGTCGAGCAGCTATTTTCCAATTAAACACCAGACCCACTTGGCGTTTTAAATAACTTAAACGTGTTATTAATTTCATCTCACTATAAAAAATATATATAAACCTTCTTCCATATGATATGATTAAAAAGGAGAAACTATGACAAACTCCACAATGATCAATTAGTGCTTTGTTCATATTAAATTTTTGGCTGAAACTATGCATTAATATTTTTTATTTCCCCAATATGAATTTAAGAATTTTGATCGTTGTATTCAATTTTTCGTAAGACCCTCCATGATAGTACGGAATGGATTCCAAATTCCGAGATTTCAATACTCCAAAACCGAAACTAGAAAGTAGGGATATTGTCGGTATAAAAGATATGACCCTTTTGTCCTCCGCACCGGTTGCTACTTGCTGCATGCATGCAAATCCGAATACTATATAGCACGGTCTCCAACAACAACTCCTACCTACTACACCCGGTCTACATAGTCTTTAATGCAGCCAACTGGGTCCCATCGAGAATAAGATTCAGAAACTCCGGTCTCTGAAGACCGTTTTCGATGGCAATCTTAGTAAATTAACCTAACTCTTCGATCTAAGAGCAGTGGCAACCGACGTAAATAACTCAAAATTCCGTGCCCATTTGTTTTCCGTCTAAACATAGTACTGTGACACGGTCTCTATCCTTTTCCTTTGCGGAGTGCGACAGTCTCTATCTGGATATGGTATGGATAAATAGTATAAAAATATTAAATAGTAAAAAAAAAAACAAAAAGGAGAAAAAAAAAGACTCTGGCCTCATCACAATCACACCAGCCAGCTTTCGGTTGGGAAGCGGCGATCGATCGATGGGAAACGCCACCGCTCGAGATATGGCGAACGGCTCAGATTTAACGGAGGAGAGACACGACGGCGGAGATTGCCCGATGCCTGTCGCGCGCGAGATCCCGCCTCCAGAGAGCCCCAGGAGATCTCAAACTCCCTTCTTGTTGGCCCCACAGGTCAGTCACTGCTCTTAACTTTTCAAATGGGGCTTCTTTTGTTTAGTCCTGTTGGAGTAATATGTTATGTGTTAATTGCGTAAAGATTTTGTATAATGCACCTCGAATTAGTGAGAGATGGATCGCTAATGTTCCTAAAGATGTAGATTTGGTCTTTAAATTGTCGAAGAAAGCGTTGTAATCTTTTGTTTTCTTCATACCTTTTACGATGAGATCGGATCTACGTAGTAGTTGGAACAGCAAGCGTGCTAAGGTACAATTACAATTATTTCTTAGTTTTGCGGAAATTTTGGGCATTTTATGCCTAAATGATTTGTGGGTCCTATTTTTATTTTGTCAAAGTTTCATTTATTTTGTTAAAATCAATATCTTCTTTTCTGTCTCAGAAATTGTAGTTAATGTTACTGTATATTGTAATTAAGCCCCCCAAGTGTTGCTTTCTTTCAGTCTAGTAGCTAATATCAGTACGAAAGTTAAAATATTATAAGAAGACGACCAAGTTAATTTTCTTTTTTTTTTTTTTTTGGTTTTGTTTTGATACCAAGCGCACGTGTGAACGATGGAAACTGTGACATTTTACTATAAAACCACAGAGTTTTGTTAAACTTTTATAATCATATCTTATCTCTGTATTATTTGAACTCAAATTCGTTTGATAAGTTCCTTTTCCTGGGAGCTCAATTGTTAATTAACAGTACTAATTATCAGCTTATTATAAAGGAGTATACTTGCACCGAAATTTGCAGGTGAGCCAAGTGATGCACCGAACAATTTTTCTTGTGCATTGCATTACTTGAAGCATTTAGTTTAAATCGTTATTACATTTTTATATGAGAAACAATTACATGATATCTGCAACTACTAACTAGCCTATCGAATGGAATTCAGAATCCAGTAGCACCATTGCTCAGACCAGCTGACAGCTCTAGTGGAATCCACTACAATTGGTCAACTGACTCAAATGGGCCGTACATGGCGGAGCCTTCAGGGAAGGGGATCCCTGCTCTGATCACTTGGAGCCAAGGAGGAAATATGGTTTTTGTCGAAGGATCCTGGGACAACTGGTCTACAAGGTGAGTATCGTTGCGATTAGAAAAGCAATAAGTGAGTGTAACATATCTAACCTTGAAGGTTTGGGAAATTTCAACTTGAATAGGTATGTGGACAGAAAATTGGCTTATAAAGGAAATGGAGTTTGTCCATCTAGATTTAGTTTTAAAAAATTGCAAACAAAAAAGTTTAGAAATTGAAAACAAAGTTGAACATTGTTTTTTAAAAAGTAGCTCCCAAACTATGAGTATGGCCCTAAACTGATTAGTGAATAATACAGCTGAGAGCTGTATTTGTCACATGCCCATAGCCACTATTAAGCAATTCTCTACTGCACCTTTCAACAGTTCAATGTAGGACTGCTTATGAAGATACGGCCTGGTCTTCACTTGTGGACTGCTGTCCGAGATTGTGGCACTTATATTTTCTAATTTTTTTTTTCATTTTCTGAATATCTTTCCTTTACATTGTAAACATAAAAAATATTCCTATATTTGGTTGCTACTGAAGCTGGACCTGTGCTGCCGTGTGTGTCTTCAGATGAAAGTATGGCCATAACATATATATTACATCCCCTATGAAGATCTAATAAACTTTTTGAAAAATTTCAAGCCTAATTAAGCTAAAAGAACTATGAAAGAAAGAACAGTGAAGCTCCAAAACTCACATAGGCAAATAAGAAGATGAGGAAAGAAGTGAAAAGAAGGTTCAATATTGTTGTTGTGTAATACAACCTGCATGCAGCTAATTTCCGTTACAAGTTTCTATCAAGGAACTTAAATCTGGGAAATATATGTCGAAATTGGCAGGACACCATTGCAGAAGTCAGGCACAGATCATACTATTCTGCTGATGCTGCCATCTGGTATCTATCACTACAAGTTGATTGTGGATGGAGCATCCAGATACATAACTGATCTCCCTTGTGTTACTGATGAGGAAGGTCAAGTTGTGAATCTCCTTGATGTCACTGTAAGACGCAAAATCCCGATTTTTTTTTCTGTGTGACCCTCAATTACTATTTATGAACTACAGTAACTAATATTGTATGCGTACTGAATCCCTTCTTCTAGTAATCTGTGCTAATATGATAGTAGGAAGGCACAGTAGAAACATGTCACCCTGTGTTAGACCCCTGTGAATCTCAACATCTATAAAACTTTTTTTTAATCATATTAGCAATTTAGCATTTTTCATACTCCAACAGAAAATCCAAGTTTCTGTTGCCTCTTTCAAAGGAGTTAGTAGCTGCAGGAGGGTCCTATTGAACTTGGGCTGGAGTAAAAAAGATATACAGCGAACAAATGTTTGAAGCTTCAAGGACCAAATAGTGAAAGCTTAGGGATCCCTGTTGGTCAAACATCTCAATTAAGCCAATTGTGAAAAGGCAGCTTTTGATAGACTAGATGTTTATCCTCACATTGTTAATTATGTTGTACAGTGATCTGAAATAAATGTCACCATCATAACTCAATCCAGGATTATATACCAGAGAATGTAGATAGTGTCTCTGCATTTGAGGCCCCACCTTCACCAGAGTCAAGCTATGACCGACACTTCCCAGGAGAGGAGGAGTTTACCAAGGAGGCCCCGATGCTACCCTCTCAGCTTCCTGAGCCAGTGCTCAAGAACTCTGACGAGCCAAGCTTGGCAAAACCACAGCATGTTGTGCTGAACCACTTGTTTTTGGAGAAGGGGGTTACACAACGGTCGATGCTTGCACTTAGCCTGACCCATCGGTTTGAGTCTAAGTATGTGACTGTGGTTCTTTATAAGCCCATAAGGAGGTGAACAGAAAATGGGTTTGCTTTGGTGTTTTGTTGTGTGTGTGTGTGTGAATATTGTATAGGCTGTTAACTTCTTTTTGTGCTTTCTTCGCCACCTGAACTTTTTTAACTTTTTTGTGTAAAGAGAATCTGATATGACAATTTAGTGTGGTCAATCTGGCTTTCACACTGGCAAAGCCAGTCTGCAATACCAATTGTTTCATCTGGATTATCAGTTCTCCCCAACACACGTTTCTGAAACATTCTCCCCTACAACTGATAGAGGAAATAGTTTAAAACAAAAAAAAATGAGAAAAAGAAGCCTGATTGTACCTCTGGTGAGGCCGCAGCTGCTCTTTCTCTGCCAGTGCTGCTGCATATGGCTCTTTTCCTAGTGTGACTGCATCGGTTAAGTGCTAGGTTAGTTTTTTGTTATACTTTTTGCATTTTATGTATTCACTATACTCTAAGACTATACAGAATTTGGTTTCTACTAAATAATTTTTGTATTTTTAATTAGAAGACTAATGCTTTTGATTACTGTTTAATTTGCAAATTCTACTTTTCTTCTTACTTAAAATTATGTTTTTATCCTTTCATTGGAATGGCATCTTAAAAGAATTCAACAGAATTCGTTGAAAGAGAGTTGAATAGAATGGATTTTGGATAGAATTTTGATGATCAGAATCAAAATTGAATGAAGAGTTCATTCGTCCCTAGCAATCATATTGTTAGCTATGATTCTATTTACAAATATTGTTTTTTTAACATTTCTTAGAATTTGCAGTGGGGGAGGAGTGACAGTGTAACAAAATAGAACGATAGGAGACGGCAGAACATACATACCGTGCTTTTGCTACTACGACGAAGAGGAAGAAGAAGGTAGAGAAGATATTTCTTGGTCGCCAAAATATTATTGTCAACTTCTATCTTCTGGCTCACTAGATAGATAGCCGCTATCTAGTTTATCAAAAAAAAAAAAAAAATCTATCTTATGGCCTCTGCCTCCTGACAGCAAATTCGTATACGTTGCATCCTTTTTACTGCTGAGATGAGAAGAACAGAAGAGAATTCATTCTTATAATGAGGTTAATGCATGGGACAAAATGATTCTACTGTCTAGAACTCAACTGAATTGACAAACAGTCAATCAACTCTTCCAATTAGAGTTCATTTTAGTGTGAACTCAGTAAAAAAAATTCACTTTCACGTTTGATATGTTCTGTACAGTAGACATTCAGATCCAGGGCCTTTCTCAACCGTGAAGCATGCTAAAGCATCTTTCACTAATGCGGAGACTCACCAACTCAGTCTGAGATTCTGCAAAAGCTATCTAAAGCCCTTAACTCATCATTTTAATTAATTTATTATTATTATTATTATTTTTTTTTAGTAAAAGCATCTTAAGCAGGGATGCCAACTATCATTAGCTCGGCAAAGAAACAGTTCTTACAACCTAAAGCAGTCTAAAAAACCAAAAAGCAAACTAGGATGCCTGTACCGCCTGGTACAGGAGACCATCCTAAGCTATCCAGAAAACTAAAGTAAACAAGCATCCACACAGCTAAGTCTAAAAAACAAAAAGCCCTTAACTCATTAGACCCAACACAGTCCAAACGAAGTATTATCATCAAATTAAATATGCGTTTATTGCACCTATGTCTCATAAGCTAATGAGATATTTTCATGAATGCTATTACAAATATTGATGCATAATATGTAATTTAAATCTTATATAAATCCATGAAGAGCTACGGTTCGTGATTAATGTTTATCTATGTTGATCGTAGATATATTTTATGATAGTTTTAAATACATTTCAATGCATTAAATTTATCTACTCGAAATTGCTTAAGAATACCTTTTACATTGTCATATATACTTGGTATTCAGTTGTCCCAAATCAGGTCAATATTTTCGAATGCTATTGTTTCTCTTTGTTGTAGTGTGCCAGAAAAGAAATGAAATTCAACAAATCTCTAAATTGTTTCCTTACTATTGAGAAAATTTTGTTACGGTGTTCGATAGAGATAGGAGAACGTAGGGAGATGCAGATAATTAAAATACTAATGAATGCGTTATTAGGGATCAAGACTGAGAACTACGCAGAAGACCAGGTTGAGGTTGGTATCATCTCGGAGCAGAGAACCAGACCCAATTTTATCTCCATCTCCCTTTCAAAGAAAATGAACTCCTTTGTCAAAATAAAAAAACTAAAAAGGTGGTCGAGCTAGTGAGAAGTAAGGACTTATGAGGCGCATACTCATGTTGAAGAGGGATGTATATCACAACCGTTGCTTTAATCTAACGGTGAATATAAATACATGGCACAATGCTGCCATCACTAGTATGGCAGCAAGTGTGAACAATCAAAAGAAGTACCGACCAAAATTACACTTGGCGCGCAAACAGGGAATATGGCTGCAGCACGCTCAGAGAATATGGCAGCTCCTCATTGGTTAATCGTACAAAAGGGGACCAATTACCAAACAGGCAATCATTATTTGAAAGCCAAAATCTCCTAAAACAAACCCGACAAGCTTAAGTGCTTTATTCCCTAGAACCTCCCACTACAGTACTTCTCTTATCTATATATACGAACCAACAGAGTACCGAGCAAAAGCATCCCACAAACAGATACACAACTACACAAACACAATCTAGCCAGAAATGGGTTTCACTTCAAAGCACCTCTTACTTGCTTTGGTACTTGTTTTGGTTGCCACAAGTGGGCTTTACCAGGTCAAAGGTGCCGGTGAATGCGGCAAGGTCTCACCTGACCAAATGGCTCTTAAAATGACCCCGTGTGCACCGGCTGCACAGAACCCAAAGGCGAAGGTGTCGCCCCAATGTTGCACTCAGGTGCAAACATTTGGCAAAAATCCCCGCTGCTTGTGTGCAGTACTTCTTTCAGACACTGCGAAAAAGGCCGGCATTAAGCCAGAGATTGCAATTACTATTCCGAAACGATGCAACCTTGCAAAACGCCCTATTGGATACAAATGTGGAGGTATGGGTACACATTTAAACATTTTTCGAGTTATACTTGATTTATTAAATTGAGTTAAATTAGGTTTGTCAAACTTTTGTTAACATTGTTTTTCCTATTAAAAATGCAGCGTACACCCTGCCGTGAAGGGACAATACTCTGGAAGAGAGATGTGTGTTGTTTAGAACGCAGAAATAACTACATATGTCTATGTTTACCACGAGTTCTTTTGTACTACACTCACAGTTTCTTATGATATTGTTATAAAATAAAATGGTAAAGATGTTTACGAATCTTTTGCAAAAATGTGTGTTTTTGAAATCTTTACATACTATGTGCATTGAGGGTCTAATGAAGTTTTCGAAAATAAGAAAAATAATATAAGCTTCTTATGATTAATGGACTCGAGGACAAATTAAAGTTGGAGGAACAAGAACAACCGTTAATACTAGAGTCATGACTCATGAGTCATCATTAACAGGCCAAGGAGAACATACAATTTATACAAGAATACAATATAAAACAATAAGAATTCTAGAGAACCATCTCCTGATCTAATGATAAAAAAAACAATGTACCTTAAGTAAAAAATCACAGGTTTAAAACTCAATTGGAAATCTTTCATAGACATTTAATTTAAAAATAAGTTTAGAGGTTTGACTCCAATTTATCTTTAAAAAAGAAAAAAGACAATAAGAATTCTAGTAAACTAAGCCAACCAGAATACTTTATTGCTTAATAAGGATTCTGCAACTTTAACTATACAGGAAAGGGGATTGCTTGGAGCTCATCTGTGGGGGTACTAGTAAAACGTACACCCTTATTTATTTAATTTTTTAAACTGAAATGAGGGCTTCATTAACCCGTCCAAACTTATGATTTATGAAGTCTTAAAATCAACCATCCAACTCTCAACATTGAAACTAACCAAAATAATTAGCGCTGCCTGTAAGAGAGTGTTTCCATTGAATACTGGAGTCCAGCATTGAACTTTTGTGCACTTGGAAAATGGCATCATCTAGTTGCGACGTTAATTTTTGGTGTTCAACATTTGTTTCTAGCATTGAATTTCTGCACATTTTACAGCAGACATGAATCCCATGTGTTCTTGCATCTAACATTTGCTTCAAAACTTGACAACCTCTGCTTTCATGATCCTGTTTGTGTACACCTCAGATGTTTCCGGAGTTGTCTGATTAACCATGGTATAGATAAAAGCATGTACAAGTTAATTATTTACAATTGTTTTTGGGAAAAACAAATAATATCAATCTCTATATTATAGAAAAACGATTTCCACATAACATTCAAACAGAGAACTGAAGAATAGTAAATATCTTTCACATTGGACCTTATTATTAAATTCTGTGGTCCTTAGTGAAAGCAGTATTGTAGTTCTCTCGGTGCAAACCTGAGAAATCTCTTGACGTTAATTTTGGGATATTGATGCAAAGCTGAGCCTTCTGACAATTTTGTATGCAGAAATTTAATTATTCTTACATGATACTGAGCATCAAAGTGTCCTGATAAATTAATGCTACTCAGTAATAAGATAGTTTCTATGGTAGTCATAATTCATAAATGTAGGATAAAAGCTGGTAAGGTGATACGTGCTGTTATTCTGTACATAACAGTAAGTAACCCTTATTCAATCTTTGTGGTTTTTCACTATAAATCACTTGACGCCATACCCATATTTTTGCAAGTAAATAATGATCTACTGTGAAGGTTTATGTTTGTTCTTACTGTTTTAAGGATTGATCAATTATAGTCTGATAACTTTAACCAGGTGTTGCTATTTACTACTGATTTTGCCATGAAAATGTTAATAGTATCCCTTGTTTAAGTGCGCATAAGTTCCAATCGATTCCATCAATTACAGGATTCATTAAGCTAATTTAATTTTTCAGAATTAGATTATGTTTTGCTGGCACATCTTGATTCTAGGTCTGATATGCAAGCCCAATGCGTCTGACGTAGGTGCTGATTCACTGTCTTTAACATCCCCTGTTTCTACTGTTAAATTCTGGATTCAGTTTCTTATGTTCTTTGTCATATTTAAGCTCCGGCCTATTTTGGAATAGTGATAGTGTGATAAAGTTGTAATTTTTTCTTCGACCTGTGATTTAATTTCACAAGTGAATCTCGACAGGGAACTTACAATATCGAGGGGTTAATTTCAATATAGGACTGACAATTGAAGGTGCTATTTTTCTCGATAATGATTCAGCTATATTTGTATTTTTTTTGGGTCTAATTTTTATTTAATTATAATGTTAATCGGCTGAGGGACCCTTAGCCAGGAAAGAGTTCAATCTGGTCGTTATCGTCCCTACCATAGAGTAAATCAGCACAAATCTCTATCTCTACTACTTATAAATGCACGCATCTCAAGAGGGCTTACACGCTAGATCTAGCGTGTAAACAGGAGTTTCTACCGTTCGATCGGTTTGATCTGCGGTTGGATATCAATCATTAACCGAAGCAACACCATTGATTGGTTTTCCATCTAATATAGAAACAAATTGAATAACACATCTATTTGTATCGCTGGTAAATTAAAAAATATATTTTTATTGTCTAACATTATTTTTTTTCTTTATTTGTCCTCATATGTGAGGGCATCTTATGCTAGTAGACGAAATAAGTTACATAAAAAGATACTATCTTTTCCTTGGTGTCGAGTGTCGACCTTTTTCTGGTTAGTTGCCCAAAATCTGATAAAGTTTTTGTAAAGAAAACAAATAACACGAGAGACATGAGGATTTTTACGTGGTTCGGTACAACGTGTACCTACGTCCACGACTCACACACACCACTCTTTTTATTTCTTTTTCAATATTTTTTAGTACATCAATGGAGGAAGAAAAATAGAGAGAAGAAGAAGTTTTTTTTGGTAAGTAGAGGAGGCGCCTCCTTATAGGATTATTTGAAGGCAAATCATAATAAAAAAGTTTCTATATTTTCACAAAATAAAATAATGAAATAAATCTGATCCCTTCGGACTAAATCCAGCTGGGATTCAGATTATGTGTCCGATTCTTCACACTCCCCCTCAAGTTGGCAGGTAGATATTTCGCATGCCCAACTTGCCAATAACTTCATGAAAAACAGTGCTGGACACTCCTTTAGTCAGTATATCTGCAAGCTGCTCTTCAGTTCTCACATGAGGAATGCCAATGATTTTCTCTTCAAGATTCTGTCGGATGAAATATCGGTCCACTTCAATATGTTTGGTCCTATCATGTTGCACAGGATTCTGAGATATAGCAATAGTTGCTTTATTGTCAAAGAACAACTCCATTTCCTTGCCATCATAAAGACCAAGGTCTTTAAGTACCCTTTTTATCCACAGCAACTCTTGAACGCCCTTAGCAATTCCTTTGAATTCAGCTTCAGCACTAGACAGAGCTACTACTTATGTTTTTTACTTCGCCATGTGACCAAGTTGCCACCAACAAAGGTGAAGTATCCAGATATGGATTTCCTGTCAGTCACATCTCCTGCCCAGTCAGAGTCTGTGTAGCCTTTGACTTGAAGATGACAATTTTTCTTGAAGAAAATACCTCGTCCAGGGGATCCCTTGAGATACCTCAAAATCCACATAACCACTTCCATATGATCTTCACTAGGAGCATGCATGAACTGACTCACCACAGACATAACATAAGCAATATCAGGCCGAGTATGTGATAAGTAAATAAGTTTCCCTACCAATCTTTAGTATTGGTCTTTATTCGTTGGTACCTGTCCCGAAAGCACTCCTAGTTTCGTGTTTTGCTTGGATGGGGTGTCCACAGGTTTGCAATCTAGCATCCCTGTCTCAGCTAGTAAGTCCAGTACATACTTCCTTTGAGATAAAGATATACCTTCCTTATTGTGTGTCACTTCTATTCCAAGAAAGTACCTCAAGCCTCCAAGGTTCTTCACCTCAAATTCCTTGGACAATTTCTCTTCTAGGTCTCGGATTCCTTCAGAGTCGTCACCTGTGATTATCATGTCATCAACATAGATTATTAAAATAACAATTTTCTCTCTATTCTTCAAAAAGAACAAAGTGTGGTCTACATCACTCTGAGTGTATCCATATCCTTTCATGGCACTGCAGAAACGTCCAAACCAGGCTCTTGGCGACTGTTTCAGACCATACAGTGCTTTCTTCAATCTGCACACAAGAGGTTGTTCACTTGAGTGACTGTATCATGGAGGAATGTCCATATAAATTTCCTCTTCTATATCCCCATGTAGAAATGCATTTTTCACATCAAATTGGTGTAGAGGCCAGTCTTGGTTTACTGCAACGGATAACAGAATTCTGACAGTGTTTAGCTTGGCTACTGGTAAAAAAGTCTCTTGGTAGTCTACTCCATAAGTCTGAGAATACCCTTTTGCCACCAACATTGCTTTGTACCTGTCATTTTTTCCAGTGGGCCCATATTTGATTGTAAATTACCCATTTGCAACCTACCGCCTTTCTATTATTAGGCCTTCCTACCAATTCCCAAGTCTCATTTTTCTCCAATGCATCCATCTCTGTTTTCATTGCTTCAACCCATTTCGGATCACTCAAGGCTTCATTCAGGTTTCTTGGAATATCAGCTGAGGCAAGAACCTTGTCAAACTCTTTCACTGGTTCAGGCATGTGAGACATAGTCATGAAGTTTGCCATTGCATATCTACCTTCGCCACTTTCATCCGGCCTATATCTTTTCGGAGGTATGCCTCTGTTTAACCTGTAAGGTAACTGATAACCAGGATTAGTACTAATAGGTTCAGGAACACTTACCTCTGACTCTGGAGATTGGTCAAGTGGTGATGGAGAAGACTGTATCAATTCTTCATCTTCAGCTTCTTCTGATGGACCCAAATAATCAAGTGGGTCCATTTCTGAGTCAGTATCAAGAGAATTGTCGCCCAGTACCTCTGAATTTGGACCGAATTGGTGTGCATTACCATCTCTGTTTTCTGAATACGGACCGAATTGAATTGAATCCTGACCGAATTGATGTGTGTTACCCTCGCTGTTTTCAGATTCTTCAGAATGCGGTCCGTATTGGCCTGAATTCGGACCGAAATGCGGACCGAATTGATGTGTGTTACCCTCGCTGTTTTCAGATTCTTCAGAATGCGGTCCGTATTGGCCTGAATTCGGACCGAAATGCCCTGAATTCGGACCGAAATCGGTTTCCATTGCATTAAACACAGGTTCATTCTCATTCACATTCTCCCCCTGAGAATGAACCTGATCTCTCACAAAGTACCCTCATTTTCAATAAAAGTCACATCCATTGTAGTATATATTTTTCTGGTGACCGGATTCATACACCTATAACCCTTTTGATGTTGGCCATATCCTATGAACACACACTTTTCAACACAGGGATCAAGTTTGGAACGTAGATGTTTTTGTATATGAGCATAAGCTATGCAACCGAATACTTTTGGTGGGATAGTTAGGACTAACGGGATCATAGTGTATGTTGAGAGTTTTTGTAATGGTGTTTGAAACCCAAGTACTACCGACGGTAATCTATTCAACAAATAAACAGCAGAAGTAACTGCATGATCCCAATAAGAATGAGGAACATTATTTTCAAGTATCATTGCTCGGGTCATTTCTAGAATGTGCCTATTCTTACGTTCTGCTACACCATTTTGTTGAGGAGTACCCACACAACTAGTTTCATGTATAATCCCATGTGTGTCAAAAAATTCTCTTAGTGTTTTATTGACAAACTCTCTTCCATTATCACTTCTGAAAATCTTAATACTCTTATCAAATTGATTCTTAACCATGGTAATGAAAGATTTAATAGCAAGTGGTACCTCAGCTTTGTGCTTTACCATATTTACCCATGTCATTCTGGTACAATCATCAACAAATAAAACAAACCATATGTTTCCCATAAGAGAGTTAACCGGGGAAGGTCCCTACACATCAGAATGAATCAAATCAAAAGGATTTCTATTATTAGCCTCATTCATAATTTTAGCATAATGAGCTCGATGACTCTTTGACTTGATACACACCTCACAATCAAAAGATTCATTTTCAAATTCATAAAATAAACTTGGATAAAGTTTCTTTAAATACCCGAAGGAAGGATGGCCTAAACGTCTGTGCCACATCCAAATCGAAGATCTCCTACTTGAACTTGAGCCAGCAGATAAGTGAGTTCTTTCAGCAGCTATGTCTTCCAAATGATACAGTCCTCCCCTCTTAGTACCACGACCAATAATCTCCTTTGTCATGAGATCCTGAAAGAGGCAAAATCTAGGATACATGAGTACTGCACAATTTACTTCACATAATTGCCCCACAGATAAAAGTCTTGTAGAGAGAGAAGGAACCAAGAGAGTATTTGAGAGAGTTAAAGAAGGAGAAAATTGCACTTCCCCAACCCCTGTGACTGGATAGACATCTCCATTCGCGTTGATAATCTCACTTTTCCTTAGGGCCGATTCTCTAAACAAGTCTTCCTTTCTAAAGGTCATGTGATCTATAGCTCCAGAATCTATAATCCAAGAATTGTTAATACCAGAAGACAGAACAGAAAAATATTTACCGTCTTGATTTTCCACTGGAGGCATGATGGGCAGAGTCAATTTCGGACCCAAATTAGTGGATTTCGGATCAAAACTGGAACCCAAAACAGCTACATTTGCAGCTGTTTGAGCCAGAAGTTGAGATAAGGTCTGGTTCAGGGTTTGGATGAGAGATATGGCATCTGGTTCAGGGGTTTTGGTTCCGGACGAAGGATCCATGGCTTATAGCAGATCTGCAGGTAGATTTCGGTGCGAAATAAAGAGGTTTCGGACCGAAATTGAGTTCTGGTCAGGGTCTTAGTAACTCGCACTAGCAAGATAGGAGGTAGAACGGCGCAGTAATCGCACCAGGGCAAGATAGGTGGTAGAACGGTGCAGTAAATTGCACCGGGGCAAGATAAACCTGTGCAGTAACTCGCACAGGCAGAACCTTCGATCTAGTACAGTAACTCACACAAGACCAAATAAACACACAGTTTTCAGAACCTACTGCTCTGATACTATGTAAAGAAAACAAATAACACGAGAGACACAAGAATTTTTACGTGGTTCGGTACAACGTGTACCTACGTCCACGACTCACACACACCACTCTTTTTATTTCTTTTTCAATATTTTTTAGTACATCAATAGAGGAAGAAAAATAGAGAGAACAAGAAGTTTTTTTTGGTAAGTAGAGGAGGCGCCTCCTTATAGGATTATTTGAAGGCAAATCATAATAAAAAAGTTTCTATATTTTCACGAAATAAAATAATGAAATAAATCTAATCCCTTCGGACTAAATCCAGCTGGGATTCGGATTATGTGTCCGATTCTTCACAGTTTTAAACTTGCTTTCCGTTAAAAATCATAATGTACAGTTGGAACTATAATTAAGATTTTACAAATTTTCTAGTTTCATGAGACTACATATAATATAGACCATCATGGTTTAAGATAAAATCAGAAATACAAAAGGTATGGTATTTGATTTCCACCGCCATCTTTAAAGATAAAACCACAAATACAAAGACATTGTGGTATTTATTTCGACCCCCATGGGCCCCATGGAAGTACAATTCATCGTTTCATTGCTCCTATTGATATTTTACAAACAAGAGCGTCATTGTTTCAAAAAGTCAAGAGAAAAGTTTTTTTTTTTTTCATCTCTATCAATTATTTATTTATTTATTATTATTATTATTATTTTTGAAGAAAGAGGAGGTTTTTGTCATCCAATTTTTTTTTTGAAATTAAAGTTGAGAACACCTTTTTGGAAACTTATATTATTCTGACCCTTCAGCATAGTATTATTTAATTACTAAATCAATTTTTTTTTTTGTAGTATGTCATCGGTATTCATATATTTAATTGGTTTCCATCTAGCTAGTAAAATCTGAAAATTTGTTCTTGTATGTTACTTGCCGGATAAATTAATCATTGTGCATTTGATATGAATCGAACTGCCAAGGTCATGTGTCATAAAATTTTGTCATAGTTCATGGGAGCATATACAATCTCGTTCTCCATTATTCAACTTTTTCTCGCAATAGATTGTGCATTTGTGCTGGATGCAGATCCAATTCTGAAATTTTTTAGAAGAGATATAAGATATATGTACTAAAGCAAACTCCAACGTGATTTCAACGCCATGGTGGATAGCTAAACAGTTACGTGCATTAATTTACTTGTATTCATTTTAACTGTCTAACAACAAAAGAAAATGATTTATTCACTGATGTGATGTCTTAAATTTATTTAATCATAATACTTTGATGCATTTAAATATACCACCATCTTTTCTCGATGATCTATTTGTTTTTAGTGATAAAATTTAGAGAGAAATATTTCATATTAGAAGATAGCAAAAATAGTCCGACATATTTTAATCATGCTTCAGAATTTCAATTTTTCAAATTCAAATGACCAATTCGATTTATATATTAAAATTTGTAAGAAACTAAAACCTACAATAATTAAGATACTTTTTATTAAACTTTCAATATGAAATTTTTATCTTTTAACTGAAAAAATAATAAAAGTATTTTTAAACTAAAAAAAAAAAATCAAAGTTTAACTCATAATTGCTATGTATAGCACCAGCCTTATTTAAGCATAACACATTTTTCTTGAGACGGAGTTGACCAATTAACATATCATAATCTTCATAGAATCACAATTCTTACATTCTTACTTAAAAGTTTATTTATTGTAAACCGTAAAATTAAGGACCTACATTCTTACTTGCCACGTGACGGATTCCTCATCCCAACTCCCGAGTTCCCAACCCAACACAATTCAGTCTCTTTCTGTCATCAGATGGCATTATATTTCTAACCTACACGAATCTCAACACCATCCCACCCGTTGGATTTCCACTGTTGTCTAGGATCCCATCACTTCTCCTCTCTACCCTTGAGCTCTCTTCCCAAACTTCTCTCCAAAAATGGCGAACCCGAGAAGAAGCACACTTCAAACCACCACAAACCCAACTCTTCTCCCTTCCTTCTCCGACGCCTCACCTCCGCCTCCCTCCTCCATCTCTCGCTCGCTCTCCTCCTTCGCGCACTTCCTCAAGAAACCCACTGCATTCCCCTTCCTCCTCTCCGTCTTCGTTCTCCTCACCTGGCTCTCCCTCCGCTTCCACCATCCGAACTCCCTTGCATCCGATCCCGGCGGCTCTGTCTCCGGCGGCGATTCGGATGCCGATGCCAATCTCGTCAGGTTCAGCGCCGCTTCTCTCATCGCCAAGGACAAGAGGGGTTGGTTGGTTGATCCTATTTCGGCTGCGCGAGAGGCTGGGCTTAATGGTGAGTTTGGTTTTTCGATTCTGAATAGATGATTGTATAATAACGGGGTGTACTTTACCAGTATCTATTTAAATGTTTGGATGTAGGAGTAATTTAAGGTGAAACCTGTGTTTATGAACAAATATTCGCTATATTTTTGTAGTTGATATAGTGGATGTGAAAAATCCAAATGGGGATTAAGGACAGTGTTCTGCTCTAGTATGTCTTGTCTGGTATTGTTGCTCTGTGCTCTAAGCCTGTAACTATCTTTGGACTTGGAGCATTGTTTTCCAGGAAATGGAATTCATTATTTATGTGAATTCAGCTGTCTTGGCATGTATAAACTGCCAGATTCCAGAAAGGTTCTGATTATAAATATTGTTGGGCTGAGTTCACTTTTGAAATAGGAACTGCATTTGTGCAACTGACTGTAACAGTAATAGACTGAATTTTGGTATGCAGCTCTGAACCAGGTAGGTAAAGATGCCATTAATATCAGCAACCTGACAGTTTGATGAAGTTACTAGTTCTACGATATTTTATCTAATTTATTTATTTTTTAAATATGATCACATTCACAACTGCAGAAAAGTAATAGACATGAAAGAATACTTACTAATTCATCAATTAGAGAGACAGATTGAGTATACCAGTGATCTTTTATAGTTTAGAATGTTGGTTACAGTCTTCTAATGCATAAGTGAAATCCCAATTGTTGGAGCATTATTCATGCATTTGCAGCTATTTCATATTTGTGTTAACTAGAGGCAATATGTAACTATGTCTTTTGCTTATAGTAGTGCATTTTCTGTTTTCACAGCTGGATGTTTTTCAAATGAGGTTCTTCAACTCATATGCAACTTTAAATATTTTTTGTGCAGGAGGTGCGCTTGATTGTTCTTCACTGCACGTTGGCCAGATCAATCCTGGTGCACTCAGGGGAAACCACCGGCACCACACTTGCAATGAAACTTTCCTGATTTGGGGTGCTGAAACTAAGTTTAGGGTAGGTATCTGTGATACTTCTTATTGTTTTTATTTGCTTTATACCGCATAATGTTGTCCAAAAAGAACATCTGAAAGTATTTTAGCTAATGATGCCACCGAGCATGCTAAGTCGAGGAAGAGTTGAAATTGCCTCGCTCGATACTGAGAATTGCAGTTACCATACCATTTGTTTCTCAGTACAAAGTTGTTTTACCAGGGACAGGTGTGGTACTTGAGTGAACTTTATTTGCACTTTAGATGTGTTGAGGTAAACTCTATACTCAAGTGGTAGTGTTTTTTTAAGCTAGGTTGTGCATAAAAAAAACAAGTAACGAGAGCTAAACAAATTATTCTCTTATAAGACAATACAACTGTCAGTTTACTACCAGTGCAGGCTGTTCCACTTGGGAAGACTTTTATTGTCAGATTTGTAAGAAAAAAATAATATTTTGATACCATTTCTGTGCAGTTAGAAAATCTAAATATCAAAGATAAAGGCTATGCTGAGATCATCATAGCTGCTGATGAGGTTGCAATAGTCACGAGCCCTAGTGGGACCGCACATGCCTTAGTAAACATAGATCGAGTTAGATTCACATCATTTCTGGGCTGCCAAGATACTAAGATAAGCCCCAATAGCTCAAATACTGACTTCAAGGTTTGGAAAGATCTCTAGTTCTAAATTTCAGGTAAGGTGGCTTTTCAGTAGTGTGTACTTCTGACATGTGTACAGTAGTAGGTTTACTAATTGCCACGGACAAAAAGTCTCTAATTTTGGTAGGGTGTGAATTTTAGTTGTAATGTTTTAATATTTCAGAGCGTGTTATTTTAAATGTAGAAATTGTTGGTTCTGTGCTCGACCATGTGGTTTTCTTCAGAATTCCATTTATTATTTTTTGGTTGAGTGGATACTGAATACAGTTGTAGTTCTCAATTCAATAAAAAAGGAAAGAAATAATGTATGTGATATGTTTACTGCCTTGCCAAAATTTGTGAACCTCAGATTTCCAATATACTAGGGGGATAAATGGAAGTCTTTGAAATATAGAGTTAATAAGATGTATATAACCATAAGAGCATGGAAACAAGTAAGGTACAGCAATCTGCTAACTCTTGGAGGAGATGAATGCAATCTTATTTGGTGGTATGGAAACAAAGGGAAGGAGGCGAAGATGCTACCTTACGATTTGGAAGAAGTATTACCAAACAAACAATTTTTGGGATAAAAAAAAAAATTTGTTTTTTATCTAAATGCGCTTCAGCTAATTAATAGGATTCCTGATAAGAAAATTGTTGTCGGCTCTTTAAGCAAGAAGCATTATTAGGCTTATATGTATCAGGTATGGGGTTAGATACTGGACAATTGGACATTTGAGAGCCCGCAATGAGGAATCCTTTCTAAAAATAATATCAATTTATAACCTATTGAGGAAGCCCAATAAACTTGTATAAAAGATAAAATGCTTGTTTAATTAGAATCTCTTTCTGAGATTAGAAGTCGACAGAAAGCAGAAGTTCATGAAGAAGTTCTCAACCTAAATCACAAACGCAGGAACTGTTAGTGAACTGCACAACGCGATAATCTAGAAGTTAGCTTACTCGACTGTATTCCTATTTTCTCAAAGTTGTTCCGAACTTTAATTAATTGTTCTAAAAGGTTACTTTCAATTATTCCTAATCTTTCACTTATCAGAGAAAGGAAGGACAGCTACTGCTCAATCAAATCGGAACTAGTGTAGTAGAAGGTTTGGCGAAAACAAACAGATTTCAATTGGAACACAATTCCGTGTGGCGAGCTCTGTGTAGCTATTGGGACCAGGATTTATAAAATATGTGTCTAAAATATGCACATGAACTCAGCCGTGGAGCTTACGATCAGTGACAAGTGAGACACTGTTACATAATAAGACCACGGGCAGCAATCCCTCCGATGTCCCAAACAATACGGTCAGCTAACAATTCAATGAAATATATAGTTGTAAATTGTAATGGCAAAAGTGATGAAACACCGCATTTTTTATCAAAATATTCTCCATAAATAAAACATAAAACGCAATTAATCAAATAATTGAGAGCTAAACGTGGCATTTCATTACTTTTAGTAGTGTCCTTATCAATTCCCTAAACTATAATCTAGGCCAAAGCAACCGGTTGTATATATTTTACCTTTTATTATTATTTACCTTCCTTAACAGCCGAAAATCTACGGTATACACTCTCTCATCCAATGCGTATGTCCACAGTAACAGTACACAGAAATGATTTTAGAATTACATACAACCATGTCGCGTATCACCGAAACTTATGCATTAAGAATTAGTATAACTAATAAACAAATTTCAAGCACCTGAGACTGCATGGAAATTAATTAGAACATGCTTCCCACGGTCCCGCCGCACTGGCGCATCTCCTTTACTAAAGACTCGAATCGGATGCTTCCTCACTATTTTTTTTACTTTAAACTCGGTGTACAGAAACTCCTCATACACCACCAAGTGGCAGAAATTAATTAATTAAATACACCGTCTCATAAAAGCTGGATTTTTCAAATAATTTCTGGTAGACCGAGTCCGTGAAAACCACAGTACAATACTTTCTAGGGGAGGCTTCTGCTTCTGCACCTCGGTATAAGAAGTCAATTCAGGTTTCAATGTCTAATCCGAAAGGAAGCATCTCTGATCTCTGCTCTGTTGGTGCACTACCCCTTCTTCAAATTTTATCTCTCAATTCTTTACATTTGGTGGGCTTGTTTAATAAGTTGAATTTGTGGACATGGCGGAACACTTGAGTCATGAGCAGATAGCTGAGTTCAAGGAGGCTTTCAGTCTGTTTGACAAGGACGGAGATGGTGAGTTATCTTTCCCTATTTATTTTGATTTGATATTTGATTGTGACTAGTATAGTTTTGTTTGAATGAAATTAGGTCAAATTTATGTGCTCATATATAGTAATTTAGCAAATTATTTGATATGGCTAGTTTTTTGATGAAATCAGCTCTGAATTGTGTGTATTCTTCTAGCCTTTTGGGTAAATAGCTTGATACCCGAGCAGAGCTTTCAGGATTAATAGGAGCCACTGATTTGAAGTTTTCAGAAATATTGAGAATCTCTTGTGCAATACTTTCTTTCTTTCTTTTTGAAGAAAGTAGGTGTACTTAAAATATTTTATTATTTCAATCAAAAGTCCCTGTGACTCTGCGAATATTATTGAATATCGATCAATCGAGAGTTCGTGTTTTGTCATTGTTGGTTTGATATATCCTATCATTGTCAAAAAATGTACCAGTACGATATAGCTCTCAGGTGGGCCATTTAGAATAAGCTCATTCTTCATGGTTATTAGAATCTCAAATTCCCATTCTGAAAGTTCCATACTTAGTTACTATTTATTTATTTTCCTGAGTCACATTGATTGGGATGCTTCATTTTCTTCTGTTCTTTTCAAAATCGTAGTATATAAAAATCACAATATGTTCTCAGTTTCATTTTGCTGAGATTGCAATGCAAACTCATGCTTGTACACACATCTCAATCTCTTTACAGGAACCATCACAACCAGAGAACTTGGGACGGTGATGCGCACCCTGAGCCAGAACCCGACTGAGGCAGAGCTCCAAGAAATGATTAAGGAGGTCGATGCCGATGGCAGTGGCACTGTTGACTTCAACGAGTTCCTCACTCTGATGGCACACAAGCTGAAGGACAAGGAATCTGAGGAGGAGCTGCGAGAGGCCTTTCGTGTCTTCGACAAGGACCAGAACGGCTTCATATCTGCTGCTGAGCTGCGCCATGTCATGGCCAATCTCGGTGAGAAACTAACTGATGAGGAGGTCCAAGAGATGGTTCGCGAGGCTGACACTGATGGCGACGGTCAGATCAACTACGATGAGTTTGTCAAAGTCATGATTGCCAAGTAAGTTTGTCGGTTTAACAAGTGAACTGGTTTTAGCCTTTAATTACTGTTAGATGGTAGAACCAAATATTAACTGCTATATATGCATGGTAACACGTGGTAGTATCAAATTAGATTGTTTATAGTTGGTTAAATCAGTTTGATTGTTTGAATGATATCATGATATGCTTCTTCCTGGTTATACGTTGGCGAGTTACTTTCATTTATGCTCATTATTGGAGACTATTTTGGTTCCACACGGACATCTTTAATTTTTCGTTGTTTGGACTTTCTTTTTTTACTTCCTTTTTTCTGTCCCATACCTTGACCATTTTGGGAACGTGTTGTTACTTCCCTCAAATAAAAAAATAAAATAAAATTAGAAAGGATATGATATTGTTTTTACTTTCAAAGTTGCGCTACTTTTGGTTATGTTGGGAACTTGGGATGCCATGATCTTATTTAGAATAGTCCAAGGCATGGTCTGGTGATTTTTAAATGACCTGTATCATGCAGGCGCATGCCTTTATATGACTTTATTAAAGACTATGTTTCCAAATATTATATATTCGGACCTTTGGTCTCTCAACTAATACGTACTGTTTGGGTATTGCAAATGTATCGTGTCAAACACGCGCATGTTAGAGATTGTATCATGTCGTGTTGATACGAGTTAATATTTTTAACGTGTCGCGTCATGTCGTGTCAAATGAAAGAATTGGTTAACACGACACGCGTTATGACACGACATGTTAAACGTGTCAAGCCATATTATAATTTATTTTAATTTATTCACTAAAAATTCATTAAAAAGTATTTAAATAATTTTTAAAATAGAAAAAATATGATAAATTTTGAATTTCATATATTAAAATTAAAATTAATGATTGAATAAAAAGATCTTGAATAAAGTTATTAAATTTATAATATAAATTCAATATAATTTAATAAAATCTAAATAATATTAATTTTTGTCATATCAACTCGTGTCGTGTTAAGATACGTCAATGTCTGGAAGTCTCCAACACGACACGACTTTGACACGCACGTTTCGTGCTAATTTCATAAACGTATCGTGTTGTGTCAAAACGCGTGCGTGTCTGTCATTATGAAGAACATCTGAAGGATTTTAATTAATTAATTTTATTATTATTATTATTATTATTGATTAATTAATTTATGTATTTAACTATTTATTTATTTATTGCCAAATGCCAATATACCATTGTCTCTCTTCTCGATGCTTTGCATTTTTTTCTTCCTAGCTTGCTGCTTGTTGTTTGACAGTGCATATATCTTTACCAAGTACAGGTATAGCATGTGCATTAGTTGGCCTGACAGTTATATACAATAAGAGTTGACATAGAGAAGTCCATTGAAAGTTCATTTAAATAGAAAACATTAAAACAACGAATTATTTGAGGAAGGACTGCCCGCAGTTTCTAAATGCACTCTACAACGTGCATTCCTATAACCTTTTGGCAAAATTCAAACATAAAACAAAGTACCAAACAAAAACAAATTAATGCACAAGAAGGCGATAAATTAATAGTAGAAGACTAGTCCTTCAACTAATGTCCTGATTCAACTAATTGATTATTTTTTTTTTCCCTTAATTCATCTATTGCAGGAGAAGGCTGAGAAGGTTGGAAACCGTGAATGAGCACAACCATGAATATTCTAGCCCCTCTAATGGTACAGCCAAGTGTGGTCACTGCAAGTGTATCATTTTATGAGCATCAACCTCTTTGTACATGGCCCACATTTCGTGTTTATTCTTTTTTCCCTCGTCAGAAGATGAGATTTATAATAATATAAATATTGAGGCACCTATAGCCAAAATGTCATGTTTCTGTTTCCATTTTTTCCATGCGTTCTAATTTGTTGGTTAATTAATTTCCAGAGAGAAAAACGAGAGTGTGTATGTGTGCGTGTGTGTGGGAGAGAGGTAAGATTTTTGTTTTCCCCATATGTGTTTGTATCATTTCCTCCTTGATAAGCATATATGCAATAAGTTTAATCTATAAACGGTACTTAGAGGAACAATGGCTAATATCATTTTCCAAATATTAAATTACATGAAAATACCGCGGAAAAAAATTGTATTTTAGACTATTGAGGTCATCAGGGGACTAATAGTTAAAAATTAATTTGATTTTGTTATTTGACAAGAACGTAAGTACTATTAGGCAAATACTACACTCTCGTCATGTGATGCAAACAAGCTTTTTTTTTTTTTTTTTTTTTTGGCATGACGCGCCATTCCAGTATTCCACATTTCCACCATGATATTTGGCTTGACAGATGACGTGTCGTTTTTAGATGTATAAAAATTTTTCAGAGGCGATAATCCAGCACTTTAATGACACGACATATAACACGTGTTGTGCATGTACACATGCCACGTATTGTCTTATTTGTAATTATCATACTATTTGTTGCATGCTGTAAGATTAAAAGTACAAAGAAAAATAATGATGACAAAGGTGTAGTGTATTGCAAATGTGTCGTGTCGTGTCAAACACGCGCGTGTTAGAGTTCGTGTCGTGTCGTGTTGACACGAGTTAATATTTTGAACGTGTCGTGTCGTGTCGTGTCGTATCAAATGAAGGAATTGGTTAACACGACACGCTTAACACGACGTGTCAAACGTGTCATGACGTATTATAATTTATTTACTAAAAAATATTTAAAATAATTTTTAAAATAAAAAAATATAATAAATTGTTGAAATTTCATATATTAAAATAAAATTTAATGATTGAATGAAAAGATTATGAATCAAAATTATTAAATTTATAATATAAACTCAATATAATTTAATAAGTTCTAAATAATATTAATTTTTTATCGTGTCAACTCGTGTCACGTGTCGTGTCGTGTCACGTGTTAAGTCGTGTCGTGTTAAGACGTGTCAATATTTAGAAGTCTCCAACACGACACGACTTTGACACGACACGCTGACACGCACGTGTCGTGTTAATTCCATGAACGTGTCGTGTCGTGTCGTGTCGTGTCAACACGCGTGCGTGTCGTACCAACACACTCGTGTCGTGTCATTTTGGAGAACACTAAAAGGTGGAGCAAATAAATCACATTTCTAACATTTTTTTTTACTTTCTCTGAATATATATTTTTCTTGATTTTTTTCCATGTTTTATTTTTTGAAAAAAATAAAAAATCAAGGTCAATTAAAAGAAATGTTCGAAATGACAATTTCTAATGGTGTATATTTAAAATATTGAATATGTATAATATTTTCATTTTTTTATAGACTAACAAGTATCTTATATATATTTTCTACTTTTTAGCAAAATAGAAGGATATAGGGGGGGTGCATGGGGGAATCCGATTCTGGTGCCGCACGGCAACCGTGTCGCGCATCCATCCGAGCCGTTCGATTTGATCTCAGCGGTTCATTTTTTCTGACCTATCGATCTGGTATTTTTCACGGACCACCCATCATCCATTCAATGGTGGAGACCCTTACTGTGCGGCACCTGATTTCAATTCGTTCATGGGGGACGGGAGTATCATAGACACCGACCGTGGCGTGCTTTTGGCACCTACCATACACTTGGACTAAAATTCTCTACAGCAGTGCTGCTGGCAGCGAATTTTTTCGAGCCGTTCAGATTTGATCGGACGGTTAATTTTTTTCGGGCCTATTAGATTCACGGGGCTCCCTTATCCATCAGATTCAGATCAAACGATTGGGGCCGCACCGCTGCCAATCGCGGTGCGGCAGAGATGCGAATTCCCATACACTTGTCCCCCTACTATGTGGTGTGGTCTTTTCGTACAAATTAGTCAAAAAAAGTATTGTACAAAAGCATGATTAAATTCGTAATATATTTCTGATCGACGCGTCTGTGACATGGCACGTTACGCTTCATACTTGACACGTGTAATGCATCATTTCATTTCGAGCTTTGCCATACCAAATGAACGGATGGCGGTGTAAACACGGACATGCTAAACTTTATTCCCTGAATACTTCAAAGGGTGGGACGGATTGGCTCATAATCATATTTAAACAAACAGCTCATTTTATTCTAAATCTCTTTTTATCGCAACGAAATGGTGCTTTTGAAACAGCATGTAAAACAGTAAAAGCATATTCTTCTAGGTATCTCAGAATTATGTTACTCATCATATTTTCAGAAAGAACACTAATATGCAACAAAAAAAAAAAGAAAAGGATATTTTATCAATAAAATAAACTACGGTACATGTATTCGGTCCCCAAGCAGACACCCTAATGTTTTTTCCATCCTTGAATGGTATTCCTTTTCTTTTATTTAATATTCCTTGAATGGTATCGTAATCGTAGTTTATTTGACGAAGTGTACATCAGTAAATGCTAATTAATTAACTTTAGATAACCAAATTTGAGCCTGTCAGAACTTTTACATGCCATTTAGAAAGTCATAGGCCCAATTAGAATTTCTCTCTCTCTCTCTCTCTCTCTCTGGAAAATTGGGCCCTCACAACATAACCAGGCCGACAGAGTCTTGGTATCATACGCAAACTCTATTATTTCTCCAAAAAATAAAAATAAAAAATAATTTCTAGAAGAGGTATTAATATCTCACAACATTTCATTAAATAAAAATAATAATTCATTCATTCTCCTTTACTAACCCTAGAAGGAAGGGAAGCGACACAGCCGCAGGAGAGCGCTGCTCAGCCACGCCTCTCTCTTCCCGCCGCTTCGCCTGAACCCTAGCTCCTAAGCCTCCTTTCTTTGCTATATCAACCTCAAATCTGTAATCTTTCTCTCTTTATCTTTTGTTTTTACTTGTTGGGTTTCTTAAATGTTTGCATTTGGGCCAAATTTATGTGCTACGATAGTTCTGAGCATCATCGGCGTTACCTTTTGATTAGAGAACCTTTGTGAGCTGGGGTTAATGAGCTGAATCAGTGCTTTTGGCAAGTGATTTTTTGTTGGTATAAGTTTTTTCTATAGGATGAATGGTGTGGTCTTCCATTCGCCTTTCTGATTTAGTTTCAGGAGGTTGATTGATTTTGTATATTTGCTTCTGACATTGATTATTACTAGGTCAAGAATCATGATTTTAGTTGTAGTGTTTGCAGTATATTAGTGCTACACTCTGACCCTTTCCTATTTGCATGTAATTTTCACGGTTGTTTTGATATTAATTTCTCCATTTCATCTTATTTTGTATCACTTGGATATGATTGAAGCACAACTGGACCATGTATGGATGCTGTGCATTTTAAGTCCACATTTTTAGCTATTAGGTTAAGTTATAAATAGAAATTTGTGAAAATTATCTATATTTTTTATGCATTTCATCATTAACATAGAGCTGATTGAGAAGTATTAAGCTGTGGAAATTACAACTCATAACCTATATGTAACTGAATTGTAGTACGTGAAAGGCAAGAGGGCTAGTTACTTTGTTTCAGTTTTGTTTCATTAGACTGGTGTTTCATTTAATATTTCATGCAGTTTATGTCTTTAACTAATTGGCTATTATTTGTTTAATATGCAGGAAAAAATCAAGAGCAACTATATTACTGATTTAACCAATTCCCTTTTTTAAGAGCTGCTCCAAAGAGATATGCCCTCTTTGGCCCAAATGGAAACTCTCAAACCCCCACTATTTCTAACATACTCACCTGAACTTCCCAATGGGGACCCACTGTATGTCTCCTCAAATTGTCTCCCTATAAAGTCTTCAAACCTTGAGCCAGCTGGCCATTCGTTCCATTCTGCTGCACTTCTACTTGCTGGCATCTCAAATGAAGATGAGTCTGAGCCAGACAATCAGAGTGTCTCCTCTGACGACCGGACCCAGGACTCCACCCCCTTTGCAGACTCCTATAGCACAAAAGGGAAGAAGAAATCAGGCACAGGAGACCAACAACAAGATCATTATGCCCTTCTTGGTTTAGGTCACCTACGCTTCTTGGCCACTGAAGACCAGATTAGAAAAAGTTACCGTGAACAGGCCTTGAAACACCACCCTGATAAACAAGCAGCACTGCTTTTGGGGGAGCTAACTGAAGATGCCAAACAAAAGAAGAAGGATGAGATAGAAACCCATTTCAAGGCCATACAAGAGGCTTATGAGGTTTTAATTGACCCAGTGAAAAGGAGAATCTATGACTCCACTGATGAGTTTGATGATGATATACCTACCGATTGTGCACCAAAAGACTTCTTCAAGGTTTTTGGGCCAGCTTTCATGAGAAATGGGAGGTGGTCTGTGAACCAGCCAGTTCCGTCCCTAGGGGATGATTCTTCCTCTATAGAAGAGGTTGATAAGTTCTATGATTTCTGGTACACATTTAAGAGCTGGAGAGAGTTCCCCCATGCTGATGAGTATGATTTAGAGCAAGCAGAATCGAGGGAGCACAAAAGGTGGATGGAGAGACAGAATGCAAAACTACAAGAGAAGGCACGGAAGGTTGAGTATGCCCGTGTCAGGACCCTAGTTGACAATGCTTATAAGCGAGATCCTCGCATAATCAAGAGAAAAGAATTGGAGAAGGCTGAAAAACAGAGAAAAAAAGAAGCAAAATATCTTGCCAAGAAATTGCAAGAGGAAGAGGCAGCAAGAGCTGCTGAAGAAGAGAAGCGAAAGAAAGAGGAGGCTGAGAAATTGGCAGCTGAGGCAGCCTTAAATCAGAAAAGGTTGAAGGAAAAAGAGAAAAAGTTGCTCAGAAAAGAGAAGACCCGATTAAGGTCGCTGGCAGCTGCTGTTGTCTCAAATAAAGACTTTGGTGTGTCCGATAGTGATGTTGAAATGATATGCGGTTTGTTTGAGATAGAGAAACTAAGAGAATTGTGTGACAAAATAGAAGGAAAAGAGAGCGAGGAGGTGGCCAGGTTGTTACGAACTGCTGCCAACAAAAATCCTGAGAAACCACAAGAAAATGGCACGCAAAAACCAGATTCCAAGGGCAAAAATCAGCAAGTGACACTACCTTTGACTGGTTCAGAGAAGAAGGAAAAGCCGTGGAGCAGGGAAGAGATTGAGATGCTGAGAAAAGGAGTGCAGAAGTATCCTAAGGGGACTTCTCGGAGGTGGGAAGTGATATCTGAATACATCGGCACTGGCAGATCAGTTGATGAAATTCTTAAGGCCACAAAAACTGTGCTTCTTCAAAAACCCGACTCTGGAAAAGCATTTGATTCTTTTCTCGAGAAGAGAAAACCTGCACAGACCATTGCATCACCTCTCTCAACTAGAGTTGAGCTGTCCGAATCTGCAAGTACTACACCTGTTACAGGCTCTGATGAGACAGGGTCTGCGTCGGCTAATGGTTCGGCTTCAGTGCCTAATGGGCCCGTTCCTGTTGTTGATCCAGAGGCTTGGTCTGAGACGCAAGAGAGAGCTTTAATTCAGGCATTAAAGGCTTTTCCCAAGGATGCAAGTCAGAGGTGGGAGAGAGTGGCAGCTGCTGTCCCTGGAAAGACAGTGGTGCAGTGCAAGAAGAAGTTTGCTTTGATGAAGGAGAGTTTTAGGAGCAAGAAAAGTGCTGAGTAGGTAAATGGGGTGCTTGTGCATTGGGTAATTTTGTGAGCAGAGATCTCTGATCGTGAATCTTCACGGTTGAGAGTTATGTGGGAGAGAAGTTTGGGAATTGATATTCTTATGCAAGGGATAGAGAAGAAGAAGAAAATGAAGTTTTTTTGTTTATGCCTTTGTTATAACCATTTTGTTGCTAACAATTTTATTGGTATAGGTGATCATGAGCTATTAGTTATTAATAGAGCCAGTTGGTTCAGTATTGTTGCTGTTTATCGTCTGATGCTTCTGATCGGGTGGAACAGCATATATTTTTGTTTCCTTAAGAAAAATGAAATTTTGTTTCCATGAGATCACGGTCTACTGTGGAATATTTTATATGGACTGATTTTCTCTTTAATCTTGAGATATTATTATGGTATCGTTTTGTTTTCTTTTTCTTTCATTTTTTCTTATGTGAATTGTACTGATCCACGGCATAACTTCTGAGAATTTCGTTCCTTGCCATTTTTTTTTGTTCGTTCCTCTTTTTTTGAATGAAACTCCTATTTAAACGTGAAAGTGGTGATAGTTCTCATTAAAATAATGAATTCAAGCAGTGAACGAATATAACGTTGTTAATATGCATATACAGTTTTATAGTCATATACTCATTTGACCAGTTATTTCTCCCTATCACTCTCCAATTGCTTAGGGAAACAAAATCAATTGAAACAAAGCATGATGAGCATTGGAATATCTTCTACATATTTTCACTTGATGTACATTTTAAGTAAAGAAATCCAGGTAGTTTCCCATGTTGCTTGATTGCTAAGAAGGACGATCAAATGGAACCAAAAAACACGATGAAGGATGCCTTCTACTTGTAGCCATCTCTACGGTCTTGCTCTTCAGCCTCCTTATTGGCAGTTTGAACAGATTTATACCACAGAAATGCCTGTGTAGTATAAATAGTTAGTGCATGTAAGAACTTTCAATAATAAAAGTATAAAACTATAGAAATCCACTTGAAATATCTCAATTTCCTGCTTTGTTTCCAGAGATTTCAGAGTTATCATTTGGTTTGTTAACTGTCCAATTTGCAATTTTGTCCTGTGATCCTCTTTCAATCCACAAATTACACATAAGAGAAATCTACTTTGAGCAGACCAATTTTCAAGGAAAAATATTGTTAATGATTGCCGATGAACCAATTTTACTCAAACATGACTATCTGAAAGGCAATCCAATGAATAGAGTAGGGACCAAGTGGGGACTTAACTCCAGGGACCTCAATTGAGAATCAATGATACTCAGAGGACTGTTTGTTCAATTTGCTGAAAAATTGAAGTTGAGAATTTTGCACATGCCAGATTTCATAGAAATTGCAACTTACTGATGTTGGTATCCCAGTAAAGACAAAGAAACCAAGCAGCGGTGCATAGAAAATGCTGTCAGAGTTCAATAGTCCAAACACAGGTTTCTTATTCACATACTCAAATATTGAGCCTACCTGCACATGAAAATATCAGCCAATCATATAATGATAGTGTCAGGCTGTCAGCCAATAAATATCAGAACCAAAACTGGCATTGTCCATAATAAGCTTGTGAAAAAAGTTTTCCTTTTGTTCTCATAACACATTAATATTTGAATACCTTTTGAAAGCTCCTACTTCTTAATTACTGTTACAAAGAGCTCTTTCAAAATTTGTTTCAGAATTAACAGATTAACTACACATCAGAGACCTAATAAATTTCATATTTTAACAAAACAAATCAAGAGACAGGCAATAGTTATGTTTTTCTCTGATTCAATCTTTAAGTATCTTGGAGACCTTACGATCCTGTACATGCATCTGTCAGAAAACGCAATTAACTTTTGCAATTCTCAATCAAATTTGTTTCTCAAATTAGGAATTGACTACATTTAATTGATGCAATGTAATGCAATTAAATTTACATCCTAAAGAGAGGGAAAAAAATTATTCCAAGTCCAGAAGAAAAAAGAAATTAATATAAAAATTTATGACTGTCTGTACGTACCAATACTAGTACTGAATAATAAGGTCAACTAACACAGTGTACTAATAACCAGAGATGTCAGTCAGACATACACAGAAAAGAACAAGGTGCTCACTATAACCCAACGGAACCAAAGCTAACTCTGAGAAATATAGTCCAAGAAAAACCAATATATGGTACTTTACTAGTACCACAGTGGAAAATGAAATTCATTAAAAATTAAAGTTTACCGCAGCTATAGCTGTAATAGCTGATGCAAGCAAATAAGCAATGTATGGGATTTCAACTGTAGGCTCAGATCCTCCTTTACCCTCATCACGAGCCCAAGGAGGTGGCTCGTCTGCATCCGGCCGGGCCCATGAAGGAATTTTCTCGTCCGACTTGCTCGACTTGGCCGAGCCCTCTGTTATAGCCAACACAACAAACCTTGATCTTTGTCTACCATTGTAACACCTGTTGGTCCTGACTAGGGGTTGAAAAGTATATCTTGGGTTTTGTGGAGATAACTGGTTTTGTAGGAGGAGTTTTGAAGTGCAGGAGGACATGAGTGTAACCATTGGTGGAGCTTGTTTGAGGTGAAGCGGATAACACAACCATTTAACCAACAAGGCAACAACAGAGCAGCAAAAGATTTTCGTGGTTCGGGATTTGGGGTTGCATTGCTTCCAAGGGTGTAATGGGCTGAATTGAGAATTAGAAATTTCAAGGCAACATGTAATAGGCCTGGGCTTCTGGTTGTAGGCTCATATAACGGTACAAAACTATGTATGTGTCCTGAAAGCATCATCAGTCTCTCACTCTTTGTTTGGGATTGAACGCATTCAAATTTGCACCATCTGTTTTTGACAGGATGGACTTGAGTCTAGCTGCCATTTAATAATAATTGATCTAGTTATTATAGTTTCCACATAGGTTTGTTATGATATGTATTTACATATCTATAGTCTCCCAGATAAGTTTCTAAATTTAGCTTTCCAACATAATTTTTTATAGTTTTAGTTCAAGATGAAAATTCTATTTAAACAAAAATTTCCTCATAACAAGCACGTAGGGTAATTCCAGCATTGAGTAGATGAGAACATTACATTAGGAATGGTACCAAAAATCAATGTAAATACTAAGCTGATATTAAAACTTTCATAATTTAAATTGAGCAGGATTGATGTAGAAGATTAATATAACTATACAAGGTTGATCTTAAGACATTCTTTCTTCTTATAATTACTGAAGTGTTAAGGGGTAAACCCAATTTTTTGGCCCAACATTAACAGCCCATGATCCCTGTCTTGGGCTTGGGTCAGGCCACAACGAACGGCTCGTTAAAAATCTCGTCTCGTCTCTCTAGTTTTTCTTCAAGCTCTCTTGGAGCAGAAGAAAACCCTTGTGAAGTAACAAAAACTTAAAGCCCCGTTCTCTCTCTCTTCCATTCTCATACTTGAGAAACACGAGAAATTGGAACTAGAGTTCGAGAGCAAAAGAGTAGACGAAAATGAGCAGCATAGGTACAGGGTACGATCTGTCAGTGACGACCTTCTCTCCCGACGGTCGCGTTTTCCAGATCGAGTACGCTGCCAAGGCTGTCGACAATAGCGGGTTCGATTGAAGTTTCCATCTATAATTTTTTTTTTACCTTGGGTTTCTTTTTTGAGTTATTGTAGCTGAAGTTGAGAAAGTTTTTGAATTGTGTTTTGTCATGTAGGACTGTGATTGGGATCAAGTGTAAAGATGGAATTGTTCTGGTAAGAATTTGGAATAAGTGTGTTTTCTGATTTGTTTTCAGAAAAATTATGATATGTGGGAGCAATACTGATGCATTGGTAAATTTGTAGGGGGTTGAGAAACTGATCTCATCAAAGATGATGCTAGCGGGGTCGAATCGTAGGATACACTCTGTGCACCGCCACTCTGGCATGGTAAATGATTGTTAAACCTTCCTCATTTTCTATTTGTATGTTTTATTGGTCCAGACTCTAGAGTGAGACCATTTCTAGCATGATCCTCTTCAACCAGAACTTTGTGATTTGGGAATGACTTAATGTAAGAATTCTCTGGTAAAGCTACATTTCGGTTACCTATTCGTATGGAAATATTCCCATTAAAATACAGAATGTTAACTTGGGTATTGGGATTATTGTATGAGTTTTATTTTATTAGAGAAACATATATATTGAATCATATGAGTTGTCAGTGTTTTTTCCTATCTGACTCCTATCTAGGTTTTCATACTCTAAATTATGAATGGTATGAAAAATTTACCAATAAAACCCTGTCATATGACTTTCTGAGAAACTTATGAGTGTGCTTAGTCTGAATCTGAGTTTTCTTATGTATAAAGGCTGTTGCGGGTTTAGCTGCTGATGGAAGGCAGATTGTTACACGAGCCAAATCAGAAGCTACCAATTATGAAAAGTTAGCATTTTATTCATATTCAGTTTACTCCTGCTTGTAGTTGTTTTTTAATGCCCTTCTTTTGGTTATCGACTGCACAATCAGGGAAGATTTTGGCTTATTTCACATAATGCAAGTCCATATTTTTCTCCAATTTGATTTTTTCATTTCAAACAGGACATATGGTGAGCCAATACCTGTGAAGGAGCTTGCAGACCGTGTTGCAAGTTATGTTCACCTCTGCACTCTTTACTGGTGGTTAAGGTTTGATTTTTCCCACTTGTAACCTTGTGATGTAGCTTCATACATAAGTACATAACAGCTAGAGATTTGGCCATATTAGCATTTTATTAGAAAAAATAGCTCTAGTGCATTCCCATCTGCACCTACTAGATAGTACCTGATAAGGCTGTCATGTTCAACTTTGCACTCATAAGAATTGCCTTGTAGTGTAGCTCTGTTTGCATTTGCATTTGCATTTAAAACTCATAAGCTAGTTATGCTGACTTTGTACTTAGTAGTGGTAAAAGATGGTTTTTAAAATATGAGTTTGTAGAATATCTTTACATGTTATGTAAATTAGGGTTGTTATTTTTAATTAGGCCTTTTGGTTGTGGAGTGATTCTTGGAGGGTATGACAGGGACGGCCCACAGCTCTACATGGTTGAACCTTCTGGCATCTCCTATGTAAGTAAATGCATAATGGGTACTATCTTTTTCCTTTATATTTCAAACTTCTTTTACATATTTTCAGAATATTTTAATGGCCTTTTATTGAATCAAATGACAGAGGTACTTTGGGGCTGCAATGGGAAAAGGAAGACAAGCTGCTAAGACGTAAGCTATTGTTTTTTTCTTTTTGTTTGTCAAAGTGTAGTTATCTCAAACAGGAGTCCCTAGTTTTATTGTTTTACTCTTGGATGGCTGCTGTTACTGCTTTAGTATTGGATTCTATAGTTTTCTTGCTTAGTTTCAAGTACATTTATTCTTCTATTGGCTTAATAATTGAGAGGTTACATTCAAAATTTTCAGTTTCCCTTTTAGTTATTGACATTGTTAGTAAATAATGGCTTGTATATTTGCAGAGAGATAGAAAAATTGAAGCTTTCTGAGATGACATGCAGAGAAGGGGTTATTGAAGTTGCTAAAATGTAAGTGACCCCTCTCTCTCTCTCTCTCTCTCTCTCCCTCTCTCTCTCTCACGCGCTCTGTGAAGTTCTCATAGAAAAAGTTGCTCAAACTAGATTTGTGCCAAGTTCTATTGTTATAAACAAGCATACTTGTGAAAATGTCTATCACAGGAACCTTCTTGATCCTTTTTATTTATTTATTTTTTCCTTTAGTGAACTACATTGGTAAAACTAGCTTTGCAGAACATTTGATGTCAGTTTATCTTAGTATACGAATCATTCACAATCAATTTCTTTACTAATTTGAGTTCCATTGCGGTAAGAAGCTCATGTGGATTAATGTGTCTTGTGGTCAGAATTTATGGAGTACATGATGAGGCAAAGGACAAAGCTTTCGAACTGGAGTTGAGCTGGGTCTGTGACGAGTCTAATCGCCAGCATCAAAAGGTAATGATCTTAAAGTGGATCTTGATTGCATAGCTTCCTGATTCATCATATGACTTGAAAGTGAAAGTATCGAGGGATCGAGGGAGATCTATAGGTTTTCCACCAATTCCAGTCTGAAACCTACTTTAACAATTCTGGAAAAGTCACTAGACAGCCACTGTCTAGACTCTTTAACAACAACAATTCCATCTAGAAAATTTTGATTGTGTCATGACAATCACCTTTTATTATCTTATAAAGACTAGAGTGAAAAAAGAACTGATACCAGCTTAGCTTTCCTGGAAAAACATCCAATGAAATAAATGGAGTGAAAGCAAAGTCTCAAGTTACCAATTGTACCCCTGACCAAGTGATACCATGCATCATGCAATTCCCTACTAAGGGTATTAGAAAGGTCATTAAAATATGCTATAGTACCCCTCCATTTAAAACATACCCATACTGTGAGGACATTGTCTGTCCTTGTTTTGGAGGGAATGAATATTTGTGATTTGTTTCCTCTGATCATACTTCTTCATTGCTCAAACATGCATATTCCACCTTTCTTCTTGGTACCCATGGACAACTGGGAATGAATAATTGATAAGTTGGGAAATAGGTGTAGATAATGGACAACCAGGAAGGTTGAGAATTGAGAGTGACATTTACCGGGGGAACCAAGTATAGTTATGTCTCTGCATAAGAAATTCCTTTTCCATCTTTCTTTTTTAACATTTTTGTTTTTTCAATTCAGGTTCCAGATGATCTACTCAATGAAGCCATAACTGCGGCAAAGGCAGCACTGGAAGAAATGGATGCTGATTAGAGTTACTCCGGAGATTGTTTCTTTTTTATTGCTCGTCTTTTGGATTGCAAGTGTTGTTCGCACTCATCCTGTTAGAACTATGTCTGTGCTGCTTGAATCTATTCAAGATTTTCCTTCTAGTATAAATTACTAATTAGAAGAGATTGAATATTTCTTGTGAATGTTAGAACCGCCCAGAGGTGTTGTTTATATTTGTTTTATTAGATAAATATCGGTTGCTCTCTCTCTCTCTCTCTCTCTCTCTCTCTCTCTCTCTCTCTCTGTTTTATGGGGACATTGTTTGGATATTGAACCGCCAATTTATGAGACGCTGCAATTTAAAATTTAGATTGTCCGATATTAAGAGGCGCTAAAAATCACTTACAAGGATTAGGACCTCCCTTTAACTGGGGCTCTAAAACTATTTGAACTCACAATCAAGGCTTCAGATCAAATATGATAAATCTGAATTGAAACCTCTCAATTTATTTGAGGCAGACACTGCTTCATCACTAATACTGTACATTATAAATCAATAGGATTAGGAAATTATTCCTGCGAGTTCCTTACAGGGTAATACAGGTAGAACATACAGGTAATACACTGCTTTCATCACTAATACTTTACACTCAGGTAATACACTGCTTTCATCACTAAATACTTTACACTGTATATAAATAGGATTAGGTTATTGCACAAATAAATAGGGTTAGGAAATTGTAATATACGTAGAACATTGGTCTGCTGGGATAAGATTTTTAGGAGAGGAGTTTGAGGTGGGTGTCTTAAATCTCTCTCACGTGAACTCTGCACTGTTTGGAAAATGGATATGGAATTACTCATTTAGGAGAGACAAATGTATATGGAAAGAGATAAGCTTACACAAAATACTTTGGGAAACATGATATGAATGGCTTCTCCCATTTTTGGAGAAGCATTCAATACCTCCTTTCCATGCTTAGAATATGAACTAGGAAAATTATAGGATATGGACAAAATATAAACTTTTAGCATGACAATTGGGGTGACAATCAGTCATTGGTAAAAGAGTATCCAAATATCTTTGAGAAGTTTAAAAAGCAAGAACACTTATCAGTTCACAAGCTTGGAACATAGTAAAATTAATTTTCATCTCACCAGTGACACTTCTTATATTGTTAGATTTCAGAAAAATGTCCTCTAAAAAATAGTATATAACACAAGTTTTTCTAATGAAACTGATAGTGCTTTTTGGATTTTGGATAGCAAGGGTAAATACACTGTTGATTCTTACAAATTTATTAGTAACGAGGGTATCGCAACATTATTTTTGATAATATGTGCAAAAGAGACTGAGTTGGACCCAATTAATGTCACTTTTGCCAACTGTGGACCATTTATTTGTGAATTGCTCTTTTACTAGACCATTGTGGATTAGTTTCAACATAACTTGAATTTTCCAGCTTCGATACAATTTGGAGTAGTATGACTAATTTTGACAAAAACAATACAAATTACGCCAAGTTTATGTTAACACCTGTCTGCTAGCCACAATGGACAGAGAGAAACATGAGGATCTTTAAGAACACCCCAAGCGTAGCCTCTCATATATTGTACTTCAACATACTTAGCATTTTTTTTCTTTTTTTGACAGGTTTTAATATAGATTTGAATAACAGATTCAGAGAATGGCTGCAATACAGAATTAGCTGAAGCGAAGGAACAGACACAACATTGATGAAGATTCTAGATGATTCCACACTGCAGTAACTTTAAAACTGATTGTGTTTTGTTTAGTAGTGTTGTGATTTTTTTCTTGGCTATGATTCCCTGACTTGTTTGTGATTGTGTGTTTGGATATGTACTACTTGGATTGGATTTTGTTTGTTTGTGTTTTATTTAGGTCTAAGATTGTTTTTCTTCTTAGTCTAATAGTCATTAGGTTAAAGGCTGGTAATTTATCTGGCATTTATTTGGATGTTTTAGACATTATCTATATGAGGCTCTGTTTTTAATAATAGATGGGCTCAGGTTGCCTTTTTTATCCAAAAAAAAAAGAGAGACAATAATTTTACTTTTGGTTAATTGCCAATCTGAATTATTCGATAATAATTTAATCTAATTAATTTTTAGTAGTTTTATCTTTCACGGTACATTTCTTCAACACTAGCAAAAGGCCCACCCACCGTGTGGGCATTTTTTTAAAAATCTTTTTGCTACTAATTTGGCACCGTCGATATTATCATTCAAACCATCTCCATGCCATCGCAAGCAGTCTAGGATTTTGCTTGTATTAAACTTGAAAGGAAATGTTCTAAATGACAAAGTTATTAAGATATAAAGGAAATTAATTCTTTCTGGTCACAGGACACAAACAATGCAAAAAAGTCAAGTATACATTTCTCTACGGATTAGTGGTGGATTACATGCTTCATTCAACATAATGCATCTCTTGAAGGTCCTTTGGCCAAGCCTAAAATTTCAGCAAAACAATTGAGGATTTAAAAACAATGGACTCAACGGAAAACACCAATAGAAACAGATAGGGCAAATAAGATGAACTAAGAAACGCCTCTTTAAGTTTATTTCTTTTCCTTTTTTTTCCCTCAGGGACCTCTTCGAAAGTCTCCCCAGAACCAAATCAGGGACCTCATCATCGTCCTTTTCTGGAATTGTTGGAGGTACACCAGCTGCCATTACCAGCTACAACTGCAAGTTTTTGGAACTGCTCAGCTAATCGTCTCAGGTTGTCTAGTTTATCTGAACCTGAAAAAATTATGACAGCAGAAGAAAAAACATTATTTAGTTATGATCTAAGCATTTCTTGGTTATCTGTACTGATGTTTCAACTGGTACATGCTGACCACAATTAGTTTTTTATCAGTTGCTTAGCAAGACCAATGAAATGCTCGACTTGAGTAGGTAAAGAGAACCTGAGAAGCAACAAAGGAGCCCTCCACAATACCAGCATCTCCCTGCAATCCACACAAGCTTGCATCAGCAAATTGAGCAGCCGCATAAGGTGATCCTGTATTCATTAAGCTCTTTTTTTTTTTTCTAAATCAATGACAAATTGGTTAAAGATTGACAACTAAGTGAAAATGACACTGGCAAGTTAGAAAACACAAACCATTGATAACGTTGCTGATCATGTAACAACTTTTGTCTGAATTTAAAAAAGTTCAAATTAAAATAATGAAGAAGATTGAATTATCACTCATAACATGAAGTCCTTTTTCCTGACTTTTAGTAGTGTCCAAAAAGAATTATCACCTATTGTGAAGGATTAAAAAGCCAGAATTAACACAAATTAAAAAAAAAAACACTGTTGAATGTTGGCTAAGGGCCTAAGGCTACTAAGGTTTACCAGAAGGTAACTAAGCAAGAACCCCTGATAGTATTTTTGTTAACAATAATTTTAAACTTGATACCTCAACTACTTCTGCGCCCATTCTGTATGCGGTTTGTTAAATAAGTGACTTCTTCAGGGGTGAAGCTTGAAGGAGGGTTTGCCTGTGAAAATTCAAAGTCAGTATTCAATTAACTGATTGCATGTGTGCGCGCACATACACGTATGCATGAAAGGGGGAGAGAGGGGGAGAGATTTGCAGAAAAACCTGAGAAAGGAGGGTAGAATTGTCACACCAGCATGACCGCTAACTACTGGAATATTTACATCCCTGGGCTTAAGTCCCAGCACTTCTGCCTGTATAAAATGGATCACATGACAAATTATGAAAAAAATCCAAAAAGATTATAATAGCGTATTTCCAATCAGTTCATTGACAAAATTTTAACAACAAGCATTGATATTCCTCGATTAGTCTAAAGAGGCTTAAATTTTTCACCAATTCTGCATATGAGCACTAACTCAATTAACTTGCCCAGCATAACACCTTTTATTTTACCAGCATAATACACTTGAATTTTAACTATATTGATTTGATCTAAATCTATATGCAATACAACAAACATACAGCCATGAAAGGAGAAACAGATTCAATCGATTAAAAAATATTATCCTCAATTTGTAGGAGAAGACACAAACAAATCTGCTAACCTTGTATCTTCTCTTCTTCTTTGTGCCAAACTCTTTTGCTGCCCCCTTTGAGACCTGGTCCAATTGAAATTGAAATTTAAACAAACTTGAACGAAGAAGAGAATAGCAAAGATACGAAAATGAAAATGAAATTTAAACAAACATACAATTAATCAGAAAAGGTTAACCTGGTGACCAGAGGAATGGTTCGGATTATCCTATCTATACAGTTCTAATTGAAATCAATCATGGCGATAGGGAAGAGAAGGAAAAAGCCAAGATGCTAGTGAAGGGAGATCATCACCGCCAGGGGAGTTAGGATCAAGCGATGGGATCGTACCGTGAGCGAGATCAAGCATTGGGAACGCAGCGGGCGAGATCAAAGCATTGGGAACGAAGGGATATCCTGTCGAAAGTGACATTTGGACCGACCGAACTCCCTCTCCCAATTTTCATGGTCATTCTTAGAATTTTTGTGAAGAAATACGGAAAAAAAAATTTCCGAGCAGCTTCTTAGATAGATAGATGGAATGGTAATGAAACTTTGAATTAAATTAAAATTTCAAACGCGAGGCAGAGAAGAGGGGGAGAGAAAGTGAGAGGAGGGTTTTGCTCCGTAGACCGTAAAGAGAGGAAGGAGGGCCGCTCTCGCCTCTTTTCATTCGGATTTCAAAATAAAGGTGGTGTTTGGTAAAGGATTAACTTAAGAGGAATAAGTTAAGAGGAATAAGTTAAGGAGTTATGTCAAGTTATGTCATGGTTGTTTGGTTATATAAAGTGAAGGAATAAGAATATAAAAATATAAAATTAGATATATAATCATTATTATAATATTAATTAGTATTATAAATTATTATTATTATTGTTATTATTATTGTTGTTATTAGTTTAAAAATATTTATTATAATACTAATAATAATTGTTATTATATAAATTATTTTAATTCACAATGTATAATTATTGTTATAAATGCTATTCTTTATACTAAGTGGTTGTAACTAATGATAATAATAATTAATATTGTAATAATAATAATAATTTTTATATTAATATTATTATTATTATTAGTATTAGTATCATATGAATTAAGATATTATTGATTATTTCTTGCAGTAATTATAATATTAAGAATAATTATACTTACAATAATAAAATAATAATATTACAATAATATATTAATTATCATTAATAATCAAAATTAGTGATTGATTACTCAAAAATCTAGACTAATCCGCACGGGACCCATCGTGGAAGATGTTATTCCACCAATTTTGGTGGTATAGGTTCTTCCTCCTTAAAGAAGCTTATTCCTCTCTTGTTTGTTTAGTTATTCCTCCTTAAAGAAGCTTAAAGAAGCTTAAGGAAGCTTATTCCTCCTACCAAACATGCCCTTTGAAGTGACCGTGTAAAGATACGAAGGGACAGAGAAAAAACATTCCGAAAAACATTTTCGCTCTCGCGTTTGTTGCGTGTTCTGTTGCGATCTAGCGAAAGTTTAAAACATAAAAACCTGTTCAGTCCAAAATAACATCTAATCCACTCATCAATTTAATATTTTACGATCAATGGTTCAAATTATGAAATAAAAGATGATGAGAGGTGCAGATTGTCAGACCAAGGTTGTATCCTTAGTTCTCACACTCTTCCATTGGTGCATTTATAAGTAGTAATGATATTAGACAGTAATAATTTAGACAAAACTCTAAACACTAAATTTTAGAAATTTTTTATTATTTTAATAGTATGTATATATTTGACCAATTAAAAAATCATTTGTCTTCTAGGAAAACTTAAATTCTTAGTAAGACATTTAGATCAGTTTTTTATTGAATTTAAATTGATTCAAATTTGATAGGAACTAGCATTTTGAAGAAAAAAAAACAAGGAAAAAATGTTGGTACTCGATAGTATCAATTTTGCATACTGATATTGACGTAACTCTTTTTTTAATGTTAGTGAAAAAAATGCTGGCTCGCTGGCCCTAAAAAAAAAATGAGGTACTTTTTAAACCTTTTAAATGTTATTTAATAAAAAAGTTTATTAAGAGGTGGAGATATTCGCCACTATCTAGAAAATGCAAGAAAGTACTTATTGAGTTCGAAAAATCGTAAGGGGTTTCAAAGTCTCATGCTAATTCAGGAGATCTTTTATTTTTTTTTTCTCAGTGTCTGGATGCAAATTAGTGAGGAGGGAAGTCAAGTAGGATTAAAAGGACCAAAGAAAAGTTGCCAGGTACTATAAGCAGTAATTGGATAAGTTTATATACTTCAGACTCGTTTCTGGAAATTCAAACTTCAAACTACTAATTCAAATCGTTTAATTTATTTAATATATTAAAATGTAGTTTGAAACCCAATTTTCATATCCTCATATAACAATATATTTTTTAAAATAAAAATATTAAAAGAATTTGAAAAAAAAAATAGTTTCTACCAGAAAATTTTATAAAAAGAATAAGTTGAACTAGTTGAAAAATAAATTTAAAGTAAAAATTTCCGTCTAGTATCATATCATGTCGCTTCATACAAGGTTCGTAGTTTTTCTAATTTTATTTCCCGCGAAGTATTCGATCTTTATTAAAACAAAATGCTTTAGCCTCTGCATGTGTAACTAAAAACAAACACGTTGGGAGATTCTGATCTTAATTGAGAACTCTCATCAAAAGCTCTAGCTTTTTTTTAATTAAGTGTTTCTAGCTTATTGCTCAGCCCTCTACCACGTTACAACATTTGGAGAAAGAAAAGAAGAAAGTCCACATGACAGTCCTTGAAGAAACGACACTAATATCAAATTTGGTACGGCATCTGGCTTCGTACATGTACATCGTTGGGGACTTAATAAGTGATGTTTTATAACTATTTTTAAGAGCAAGTTATTTTTTTGGAGGAGAGAGAAGGTACTATTTGGAGCCTTCCTTGATTAATTAATAGGTCACGACTTGAGTCTATGCAGGAGCACCATTTGGAGGAGAATTTAAATCTAATCGAACAGTGTAGAATTTTCCAGCAGTTAAGTTAATTTACAAACAAAGCAAATAACTGGCCTAAAAAATGATTCAAGGACATAAAAAAAATTAAAATTTCGTGCTCTATGGTCCTATCTTATGCAGTAAGATATTTTAATTTCATTTTGGTGTGAAATATATTTTATAAACCATGAAATCTCAATTTGATAAGTGTTGAAATTTTATTTTCCAAAATTTTGAAATTTCGTGGCCACATTATTGTATTATTTTATGTTTGTACATCCGTTGCTTCCGAATATTTGTTTTTTAATTATTTTTGGGAAAATTTTTTCTTCATTTTTTTTAGATTTTTAAAAGCTTAAAATAGGTTACTTTTAAAAAATTAAGTTTCCAGTCCGATTGATTCGATTTTTATTTGGAGTTGTTCAATTTTGCATTATAGACCAAACGCTCGTGTTCGATTTTGATTCTTATTTCAGTTTCATTTTATTTACCTATCATTACTTTAAAATCATATTGCATGAATAAAATATGTATAAAGCTACATACATGAAACTATTTTTGTGAGTTCATGCAAAAAGTAAGTCACAACAATGCAATAGTTGGTCAATAGTACTTCTAACTAATCATGCAAATTGAATATATATTAGTGTAGAAAAAAAAACTAGTAAAATTTTTGGTCAATAAAAATTGATATATTCCTTTAAATTACTCTTTATGTGCTTGACAATGTGGAAAACAAACAAAAGTTAAGGTATTGGTGGGTAACCAAATTATCATGATATTAACAAAAGTTGAGATGTTAGTAAGGAAGAAAACAATATAAACTATGTGAGAGTTCTTTCAGAATATGATCAATGCCTAAAATATTATTTGGAAAACACGGAACATGTTTGTGAAGTCTTGTCAGATAAATTTTTGACTAAATGAACTAAGCAGATTTATTCCTTTTTGGAGTCCTTAAATTAATATATTTTGATGGTTTTTTTTGCCTCGATGATTATAATTACCGAATCATGATTCAATATCACCTCACTCGATATGTATATAATTAAAGTTTTTCTTTGTTTTAGTTATTAGGCTTCATTCTATAAGTTCATATTTTTGTATATAGCTGAAGCTGATAAAAACATGGATTAGAAATCAGTTGCTCAATTTTTAAGTGTCATTCTAATGAGTAATATGATTATGAAATTCTTGACCTTCTATCTACATTAGAGAAAGATATCATGACTATGTAAGTTTAAACTTTAGATCATAGTTTGATAAAAAAAAAAACTTTTTTTCCTTTTTCTTATTTATTTTCAATTTTTTCTGATGTTGTAGTAAGGAGAGATATTAGATCACGTTTTATTACAGCCAGTTGAAATGAAGGCCAATCTTGTCATTCATATTCAAGATGAATTATGTGCCAGAAACATTAAATTGATTGTAATTGCCATATTAACAGACACTCGATTATTCAATTTTAGAATATTCTTGACAGAATAAATATGGACATGGTCTTACTAAGCTCATGATACAATCATATATTAATAATCAATAATATTTATACAAACATATTAACTAGTACTATGTTTTTTTTATAAATACATAATTCACATAATATATACTTTGATAATGGCTATAATAAATATTCATAAACAAATTACCTAGGAAATGAATATTCATGGTTACATGAATAGTGCATCATCTTGAATGATATTAATTAATAAAACAACAATCATATTAAAATCACCATCTTATAAATTAACATAACATAACAATTTTTAACTATGAACATATAATATTTATTATTTTTTTATTACTTGCAAGAAAGAACATATAAATTACAACACATAGAAAGCATGCAAGCGATCATAATAATGAATATTTATAAACATAGACAAAAGCATGACAAGAACTTGGATTCCAACATAACATTTTTTCCCCTTGCGTGTGAGAGACTATGCTGAATCTCATGTGCAAACTTCTGTGATGTTTAAAGACAAAGGTGATACAATATCTACATGGTAAATACACTGGTATCGCGGGAATGGTCATACAAAATCTTGCATCCCACTTTGGAAAATCTTTTATGATATTTCTGCAGCTAATTCAAACATTCTTCCTCGATGCTCATTCACAGAGCACGTTTTTACTCTTTTTTTTTTGCTCGTCACGTAGTTGATATGCGAAGCCACGACAAAAGATTAAGAAGTGAACACTGTAGAGACTCTATCCGGAATTGAGTATTTATGATGATTTCCTTAAATGGTGAAACTATGAAAGTATGCCTATAATGCAAGGTTTTAAAAATACGGCGTTTTAAGCACGATAATATCACATCTTTTTGGAAAAATACGATTAAAATCATTTTACTCTTCGGTGATTTGTCGATAAAACTATTTCTTGTACAAAAAGAATGAAATTACCGATATTTTTAAAAGCGAAATATATTTTGAAATAAAACGATGCTTGATTTCAAAATTAGTCCAAAGACATACACAAATTTTGAATTTTATAATCCTAACTGATAAATTATGGTGGTCTTTTAAATGTATTTTTGTCTATATTTTATTTTTATGCAAAACATATGTTATTAATCATAATATTTCCGTTTAATCTTTATTAAATACGAATCTATGAGTAAGGGATGTTGAATATATTTGAATTGATAGCATAATTTTTATAAATAAATGATATAATATAACTATTTTATCGACTGTTTTATCATCTATCAAATTCTAAAACGTTAAATTAATCTTTGACCGCTACCTGCTCAAAACGCATTTTATAACATTGCTACAATTACAATTTGTTTAGCAAATAATGTTTTCAGATTATCAGATATATACATTGCATAAAAAGTGAACGTATGTTATGTAAAAATTATTGATATACTTAAATACTCGATATCGAAAGTATGACCTGCGACGTACTATTTATTTATAATTGTTTAGAAGGATAAAAATTTGTTTTACAGGAAACTTCATTTTCACGAATTTTAGTATTGACAATTTGACATTTAATACAAGCGCGTCGGAACAAGTCAGCTCTAATACTTACCTTTCATTCTAGACCAGTCGTCGAATCCTCTTAAACCGCGATCAGAGAACTTTCTGGTAATTAGCCAAAATATTATGCATGTTAGGTCAACTACTTTGCACCTAGCAAGGAAAGAATTAATGCGGCTAATTCTTTTACCTGGACCCGTTCTATTCTCTTAATTTTGCTTGCCTCGTTCGGGACAAATTGTTTATTGTATCAAGAAGTTTATTCGTATTTTTATTAAACGAAGCACGATAAATATGAAGAAATCAAAATTATATATCCATACATAGTCGGATGTAGAAAGTAAAATAAGGGATAATATTTATATTTTTTTTATTAAATACTACGTGTATTTATGTACTTTTAAACTTTTAGTGCTAGTGCTACAGATCTATTATTTTTTAAAAAAATTTACATTTGACCCTCATTAAAATATAAAAAATATTATCTCATTATTGAATCATGTTATGTAATATATTTATTTTGCTGCAATTATTATATTAATAATAGTACTTAGTGTAGCTTGTAACTTTATTTAAAAGTTTACGGCTCCACTAGATCATGTTCATGTATCACTACTAAAAAGAAGTTGCACAAAATCATATATGTAGTTGTTGAAATGAGATCAGGTGTTGCGCGACACCGTGTGTAGCGCGCTATTGGGCCGTCTGATCTAAATCTGATGGATAAGGGAGCCCCATGAATGTAACAGATTGATAGGCCCGAAAAAAAATGAACCGCCCGATTAAAATCGAACGGCTGAAGAGTGCGCTACACCGTGTGTCGCGCGACAGCAGAATCGGATTCGTAGTTGTTAGTTGTGATTCTTATAAAACAAAAAATAATTTAATTTTAATTTTCGAACCTAGTATATTGAAAACTTTTACATTCAAATAAAATATAAATTATAAGGTCACTTTTAAGCCGAAATCAATAATTCCACTTTATCCATCTTATTTTTCTTTATTATTATTATTATTATTCTTTTAAAAAAGTTGCCCCAAGCTGTACACGGAAAAAGCAAAAGCTGTGTTTCCAAAACCATACCGGTTACTGGAATATTCCAGTAATACCGGATATTGGATCAGTAACTGAAACGTCGGTATCCGGTAACAAAAGAGAAAATACCGGACATTTTGGAAAATTACCTGATTTCGGCCATTACCCGGTATGAGTGCCGGTAGGTATTGAAAACAAAAAGGTGGACCGGTGTCCAGCTCACAAAAAGGAACCTAATCGACACCAACCAACCAAGCAAACCAACCGACCGTTTCTTTCCTTCACAACTCCACGAAGCGTTTTTTAAAACCAAAATCTAAAAGGAAAAATATAAACAAAAGAAAATTCGAACCTCTTCCGTTGGGGTTAGGGTTTCATTCATCGCCTCTCCCTTTTTCTACTCCGGCGATCATCGCCGCCGGAGACCTATACCCTCGCCAGCCATGCCTTCCTTTCCCTCCTACCTTCTACTCCTCGCTCTCCTCCTCTCCTTCTCCTTCTCGCAAGCCCAACTCTCTCAGAAAACGGATCCGTGCCCGGCGTTGTCTGACGGATCCGGATCCGGGTCCTCTTGCCCCGTCAATTGCTTCAGACCCGACCCAGTTTGCGGCGTCAATGGGGTCACGTTCTGGTGTGGTTGCCCCGAGGCGGCTTGCGCCGGTGTACAGGTGGCAAAGAAGGGATATTGTGAGGTCACTGATGGTGGGCCCGGTCCTGTGTCAGGCCAGGCTTTGCTTCTTGTTCATATTGTGTGGCTTTTCGTGCTCGGGTTTGCAGTTCTGTTCGGGTTTCTCTGATACCATCATCGGATTGATAGAGGTGACTTCTATGTGATAATTTTTTGAGCGAATTGTGTTCGGCACCTCGTGTTTGAGGAAATACTAGAGATTTATTTATTGATGTGCATAGAATGGAGAGGGCTGAATGTGATTTCCTCTGGAATTACTCCGGCTGGATCGGTCAAATTTATTGATTTGTTAAATTTTTAGTTACATTTTCTATTGTAGTAGTGTTGGTACAGAGAGATCGAGTGTGTGACACTATCCTTCTTTCATTTATTTACGTAAATATATATGCTTATTGCTCTTATTTTTGCATCAGAATATGGCACCATGTTTTTCTTTTGAAATTTCCATTTTCCATTTAGGGAAGCTTGAACAGTACTTCTTGGAGATTCTTTTATCATCATTAGTTACTTACTTTTAAAGAGATAAACTTGATTAACAAATATTGAATAAGCAACTCCAAGTATTGTGTGGTCATGAAGATGGCAGCCAGAATTTATGTTCATTTTTCTCGCGACCAAATACTAATTCTATGCGCCAGTAATCGAGGATAGCAGTATAGTGTACTGATCCTTTCGGGAACAATTCTGATTTCTGATCTCTAATTGCTGGTTTATGATCACAATAGTTGAAAATATCACTTATACATAAAGCTTATAATCTTAAACCTTTTATGATGCCTGTGTGGCTGTGTTGCTGATGCTTGCAAAGAATGCATATGAACTCAATTTATTACCTAGGATTTCTGTACAAAAAAAAAAAAAAGCATGCTAACAGTTGCTGGTGAAATTCGTCCATAGCATCACATACCAGCATCAATATCATGATTCCAACTGTCAATTTTGTACATATTTGAATTGTACGTGTCTGTATTTGTGCGCATTTGGGATGCTTTTGGGTGTGTTTGGTAGTGTCGTGAACAAAGGACGAACAAGGAACAAAGGACGAACAAGGAACAAGAAAAATATAATGGGACCCACCCTTGTTCGTAGTTCGTTGTTCCCATTTCGCGAAAATCTGAGAACTGGGAACAAGGCCCTTGTTCGTAGTTCGCGAACTACAATCTTCCGTTTGGTTCCAATTTCCTGTCTTTGTTCGCGAACAACTAGTTCACGGACCAATCCAAACATACCGTTTTTATTAGTGGGGGAGCCAGCTGATATCTTCTTGTAAATGAGTATGCTTGTGCTTCGAGTGACGCAGCGTGCTCTTATTAAGGTCGTTGTAAAATAAGAATGCTATGCTACAATTGGTATTTTCTTGAACATGTTATGTGGGTGGATGATCATTCTTGTCTAGTTATAGCATTCCTTGGTTTGGGATCCCCCTTGAAATAGCAGCTTGAAATCGAACCTGTTGAAATGTTAATGTGGGTTCCTCGTATTAAATTTGGGAACTACATGAAGGCCCTGATCAAAATGATTTTTAGGCAGGGTTTCATTTCATTGGAATTGATTTTGTGAGATTTCGTTGGGTCTAATAATATAGAAATTCCAACGAAATGATATGAAATCCATCTATTTTGATCAAGAATTTTCTAATGAAATGAAACCCCGTGTTAAAAAGTATCATTCTAATCAGGAGGAAGTATTTCTTATAGGAAAAGGCAGTGCAAATTGTTGTTTGATGTAGTGATCTCAAAATTTTTATAAATATCAGTAAAAATATATTTACAACTGCGATAATCGATTCAAAAATATGTTTTATAGTTTAGACAGGTGGTATATAGTAGGATTTAATAATTGGATTTTGAACCCATTTAATTGGATGGGAGCGGTAACATTAAGCATGGAGTAAATGCATTTCATGCTTTTAATCCATGTCAAGCCTAAGACACATTTATTGCTCATTGCTTAACTGGTTTCGGTCCCAAAATTTTGAAGTTTCCAATAAACGTTGGTCACGTAATGGTCCTTTAATTTATGCACATTTTTTCTTTGATTTCAGACGAGCCACACTAATTATTTTCTTTGTTTTGAAAAAAGAATGTGTACTTAACTTTTTTCATTTGAAATTAAAATTTTGGACTTTTACTTGAAGTCAGTATTTTTTCCACAATTTTAATCAGAGTACAAAAATTAATGACGCGGATCAAACTACATTATTCACTTGAAACTTTTAGTATTTTACGGTCCTAAATTGATAGTTTTATATCTATAAAAAAAAAAATTAGGGATGAACTAAGACCTACATTAAGACAGGCAGACTACGTCACAGGAAATTCCGCGCCGACTTTCGTCAAATGGTATTTTGGTCAAAAAAAAACATGTAACGAGACAAATTCATCAGGAAGCAGTCAGCCTATAACGTATAAACCGAAGAATTCTGTCGAGGTTCAATGGAATGATATCCTCTGCGGTTAATAATAATGGGTGCCCTGTGATTAATTTCGGATCCATACGGTCCGTAAAATCTTAACCGTCGAAATTAGATCAGACAGTCGTGATAAAAAACTGCAGAGATCACTGCATAGTATACTGGTCCTTTTTCATTGAGGACAATTTTGACTGAATAAAAAATAATTCGGACATTGGTTTACCGATGGGGCTGGTGGATCACCAGTCGTCCAGTCCTACTGGCTGCTGCTTAGTTATAACCAAGCATATCGTTCAACATTGCTTGGCTTAGGAGTTGGGACTTACTGGCATTTCTAGCTTTCCAATTATTATTTTTTTTTACCGAAACAGTGTACCTCCTAAAACTATTTTTAAACTCGCATAGTAGTATAATCTGATGTACAAAATGTGTTGAAAAGAAGGCGCTTGTTAATTGCTTAAAACGCAATTATACTCGCACGCATTTTATACTATTTGTTAAGAAGAGAACCCCCCCCAAAAAAAAAGATAATAAGATTATTATATTTCTATCTGCATTGGCGAACAAGACAGAAGGCATCAATAAATTTACATCATGACCATATTTCTTCTTTGTAACAAAACATTAGAGACAAAAAAAAAGGCAGAAAATGAATCTCTCAGCATTAACTATTGGACATATTTGCATCACATGAGATATTATTAGTTCCATAGCTAATTCTCTGCAGACTCAAATCAGCCATATCGGTCATCCACAGTTTGGGAGCCCCAGTCTTGCCCCCCAAAATGTTATATGCATAGGAGTGAAACCTTATATCCAACTGATCCTGATTGCTACAAAGGTCCTTAAACCCTAATTTCAACAATCTCTGAGTTCTAGACAAAACAACAAGGCCTGAAAAGGTAGAAAAGCTATTCCCCGCAAAAATGTCTGCTCTTGAACAAACCTCAAAATCAATTGCTGATTGTATAAGGTAAGGGTATTTCTTATAAATTTCCCAAACTCCAAGCCTCCTTTTCTCATAGGGCATCAAACCAGTTTTCCACCCTTTTAAAACAGAATCATCCTCGAGTAAGCTATCAGCTATAGCAAGATAAACTACAGCAGGCAGATTAATACCCATTATGTGTGAAACCCGATCAAGGATCTCTTGTTTACTACTGCAAATTTGGTTCATTCCTGTTCTCTGTTCCCATTTTTTGCAATGTATCATCCAATCTTTCTCAATTCTCATGTGCACTGCTATGTACGGCACAACAGGGTTAGAACCGGTATTAGTGGAATTAGTTTTTACCTTTATGCCAATCTCTCTAATCTTCGAGATGACCTTGACCACATCATTTTCTATATCATTTATTAGAGTCAAACATCCGAAGATCTCGGCATAGTCTCGCACTGGCCAGTGATCATGCCAAAGAAAAGGATTCTTCCCTACAATCCTTACCAACTCTAAATCATGCAATTTCTTATCATTTGTAAGTTCTTTCAACTGCTCCAAATCTCTCTCCTTTGTCCATTTTCTCCCGCTTCCTTTTTGCATCTCAAACGGGTCAGTTTTGTTTGAAAGCTTAGAATACTGCCCCACCTGAACAAACCCATCGCAAAGTGAATTAAACTTCTCCAAATCAAAAATTTTGTCGAATCGCATTGGCTGCAGCAATTCAACTTCCTTGTAAAATAAAGATGCACTCAAACTAGGCATGAGAAGGGTTCGGTTGAGAAATCGAGCAGTTAAGAGGCTTCTTGCAAGTGCAATTTTCTGATTGTTTAATCCCCATACAATTTGAGGTACTTCCAAAAATTTGTCTTTTCTGACAGCCACTCGTAAATTAGGTTCTGTTATGCGGGTAGCCCCATAACTGGAAATCCTTTGTTGAAACCAAGCAAAACTAGGGGAAGGAGAGAAAACTGCTCTGAGAAGAAGGATAAATATTACTATGGCAATAATTAGTTTTATTTGGAAATTACAAGACCTAACTCTCCAATTTGCCAAACCCATTGTAAATTACATTCTAGCAGAATGTGGGTCCATCGTTTGTCTTAGCTCTTCCTGAAATAAAAGAAAAAGAATGGTACGCCCAAATTTCTTCATCCTTGACAGCATCTGTCAACCTTTTCAAAAAAAAAAAAGAAAAATTCATAAAAGCATCAACAGAAACTTAGTTTGATTGCTACTAATGGGTTTGAGGAGATTTACTTCTCAAGATGTACAATACATAGTAAGGATATTAAGTACAGTACTCAGAGATTTATGGACAAACGACAACAAACAGATTTTACATGTGTCGGATTAACTTCATGTGTAGATCACAATGTCCAAAACATTTCTCACAACTTCAACAACTTGTTTTTCTTAAGTTGGAGACATAATTTGATGAACAAACCCTAACTCTTTCCTATTAAAAAACCTGCTACCAGACAGTTTAACATTTATAAAGAACGAGTGCAAATACAGCACGCAGAAGAATAAAGGAACACGGTAAAGGATAGAAATAAAATAAAATAAAATAAAATAAAACTGGTTCTGCAGACTTCATATATGTTGGTTTCGATGAACAACCAAGAAAACAGACTGACGAACATATATATAATAAAAAGCAATTCAATTCAATTTGTGTTCACATAGAGGTTCCTCCATTAATTACAACTCATAACAACAGTAAAATCCTTCCATTCATCGAAACCAAAAAAAATAATTTGATCATTCTGGAACCCAAGTAAATGTCACAAGATTATCCCTCGATAATTCGTTAATGACCATTACGATCCAAATCGAAAAGCGAAAAAAAAAAAGAAAGAAAGAAAGAGAGATGACTGATGAGTACCATAAAAAAGGAATTAAGAGACGCGGGCTTGGCTCCTCCTACGACCACCAACCTCCTGAGCTCAACCTCTCTCACTCTTTTCTCTTTACCTTCTTCCTCCGCGTATTCTGGCACAATTCGCGTTCGAGTTCTGGTTTTTGTCTCTTCTCTCTGTGTGTCTCTCTGTTTCTCTTTCTCCTTCACGCGGGAAGGCCGGGCTTCGCTTCCCTTTCACTGCCTTTAGGCCTTTCGGCCTCTCGGGTTGCTGGGCTGGGTCTTCTTTTGGTTGCCTTTGTATTATTATTCTTTTCGTTCCTTTACGGCCCGGATCAAAATCCTTCTTCTTTAACATGGATTTCATTTCATTAATTTTTTTTATCAAAATGAAACGGAGTTAACGTCTTGGAATTTTCATGTTATTAGATCCAATAAAATTCTAACAAATCAAATGAAATGAAATCCCGTAAAAAAAACATTTTGATCAAGCCTATATTATTTTTTGTTCCTTTTTTTATATTCCTTACCTTGAGAGCAAAACGTGTTAATGCTAAGTTACATTATTTTGAATTATTTGATGCTAAGTCAAAAGTTATGAACTAAATCACTGTAATTTTATAACTGAACCAAAACAAAACAACTTTCCAAGTTGAAATAAAATAGATATCAGTTCAATTTGAGGAGTGCATTATATTTGACAACAAACTAATTTTCAAACTATGATAACTGACATAATATTGATCCAATGAAAAAAAATATATATGAAAGGGTAGATATATTGGTATCTAAAATTCAATAGGAGCACATCCCATTGGTTTATCTCAAAAAATGTAAACTTATTTTCTTGAATTTAATCTATGATTGAGTAACTATCGACGTAAACCAAAATACAACATAAAATTTATTTTAAATGATTTTATTTTTTAATTCGTGTCAATTTTGTCAAAAGCTTCTTCATAAATGTTGAAAATTAAACCTTAAGTCTAAATTTATCTCAAAAAATTAAACAATTTGTTTTGGGCACAGAGGTGAGAGGTCCAACGAAAAAAAAAAATCGGCATTATTTAAAAAAAAATTCCGCATAAATCTCACGTTGAGCACCATCGGCCAATCCAGCTGGACACGTGGGAGAGGTTTCCTGCGCGAGGCAACATATAAAAAAATTACTAAATTAATTATGACAGGCTATTTTAAATTTTAGGGGAAACAAACCGCTATTAAAAAGATAACGAGCCCATCCTCTTCTCTTGCAAGTGAGAAATTTATTCTTAAAATATTATAGTTATTTCTGTATTTTAGATTGAAGATATTTATGATCAAATGAGTAGTAAATATGTATAAATTCATTTATTTAATAATTTGTCATTTTTATATGTTTGATGATTAGGGGTCCATTAATTTTTTTTTTTTAAAAAAAATGACAACAATCTGATAAGGCCTAAAGGTTAAAGCTTGGAGCCTTGGAGGTTAAAGCACATGTTTCACACTTTCACTCTATAAAATAATCAAAGGAAGAGCTTTTAATATAACGGGCCATATTAGTGTATATAATTTGATGTAACAATTCATGCAATTATTGCGAGGTTCAATTTTAATTTTCTATGCGGTTTCATTGAATACGACTGTGCTTGTTTTTGTGTTGTAAATGAAATATAGGTTTTTTGTGATTTTGATGCAAGTACGCTTGAATGAAATGTAGCTTTTTCAGTTTTTTGTGCATAAGACCAACGAGAGAAAGAGGAACGATAGCAAAATAGCAAGAAAATCGAGTTTTCGGAGAGGATTAGAGCTCAAATTCGGTGTAAATTAAAAAGGAATAGTCAGGAGTAATCGGCCGGACAGAAGAAAGAATCGGCCCATACGTGGATATGGATAAGAGTGGACAATGTTTTGTCGTTCACGTGGGAAGAGAACGGAAGTTAGCGCCTTATCGGCGCCAAAAGAGTTGCATGTGATGAAATTGTTTTCCGGAAAAAAAAAATGCTCTCACATAGTCACATCCAATAGGCGAAGTTTGTCGTATGATCCGAAAAGAAAAAGGCTTTCACAGACACAAACAGAACACAAAAGTGACAAAACAATAACATTATATTTCAAATTGCATTCAAAGTGCCTATATAATAGGATTAAAAGATATAATGTTTATTTGTTTAAATTTTTTTAAATATTTGCAATAAACGAGTAAACGATCGCACAACTTGTGAATGCGTAGAATTCCAAATTGCATTGCATGTTATCTATTATAAAAGTAAAAAAAATTATATTTTTAAGAAGTATAAATATTCCTTTCATCAAATATAAATAATTTACACAATAGTATAAAATAATTGGAAGTAAAAGTATCACTCATATCCAATTCAAATACCTTGTTTTGACTCTTATTACACCTGTTACAACAGAGCAGAGCGAAGATGGCAATGTCAATATGGATCGGACCATATTGTCCTGCATGTGGCTCAGACGGTCAAGGTCACTTTAAAGTTTGTACAAGTTTTATTTTGCTTCAAATTCTGTAAAAAAAACTATCATAAATATCGAGACTGGTCATTGCCTTATTGGCAAGATACCTGTCAGCATCAACTTCCCGTGGAAGCTCTCAGCCACCGACCTGGACAACTAAGTGAGCGCCTACGGACTCACTTTCACTTTCAACTTGTCACACCCCGACCGGTTGAACGTGACATCCCTTCCGCCACGAGAGCGACGAATCGTTCCCGTAAGGCTACAGACAGATAGTGTAATTTTTTTTTCATTTTGTATTCCATTTTCTTGATTTTGGCCCAAGGAATGCACAACTAACGGATAAATTAAATTACCTGGTTGCGAGTGCGCAGAATCGTAGCAGTACATTTTAAGCTGGGAATCTCGTCTTTCAGTTGAAAGCATCCTTCCATTCCTAAATATTTAAATCTTCCCATCTCTCACTCACCTGGAACCCCCAACCGTTGAGGAACACATGCAAAACAAATATACGGATGAGAATAAATCTCAGTGCGGATTTTAGTTCCAGTACGCGGATCTTGGTACGAACCGGTAACGGAATTAATACCCTTATATTAAAAATTCCTTTGAGTGTTCAGTTTTCTTAATGCACATACGTTCTTTTATAAAGGTTTCATATTGCGGAAAACCCTTTTTAATTAAATGAACATAAATCATTTTCAAAGATTTTACAGACATTCATTTTAAAATTCCAGATGAACTTTAATACAAAAATAATTTGAAATCCAATGAATTCCAGTACCGTAAGCATCAAGCAAACAGTTCGATTTTAGACATTTCTCAATATGCCATTATGCAACAGATTCAAAAGCATAACCATCAGTGGTTCAATACACTCAGGTTCTTACGGCCTTTCAGAATCAGAATCAGAACAGAAAGAACCCTTCCCACACCTAGGTCCAACCCTAGGTACAGATCTTCAGAGGGAAATCCAGTAATTAAAGCGCTAATAATTCTGGCCGGACGGGTAGATCAGTCCCACTCCGGTGAGTGCCACAATTTATCATATTGTTATGCTATGCAGACTGAATAAGAATGGTCCGATTTAATCCAAGTCTGATTCTTCTTATCACAAAAGAAGATCATGCAATCAAGTCAGTTTACGGAAACCATTCCAGTCCTTTGATAAGTCTGACGGTCCAAATCAATTAACAAACGGATGTCAATGTCAGACTTATTATATTTAACTGGTCAAAACGGACAGTTTGATTCAACATGCAGTTTATTATTTATTCAGGGCTTCTATTGCCTATATGCACAAGAGAATGCATTTTCAATGATTGATCAACATGCTATGCATAAATTTAAAAATACCGAAATCCGTGTTCTAACAAAGAAACCGCGTATCCGCACCTTCAGTCGTTACCCGCTCGCTCCGAATCCGTTCCTGTTTATAATTCATAGATCAAGTACCGTTAATATTTATTTAACGGGTTCCTTTAATCTGACGGTAAACCGTAACTAACAAGGTCTGGTAATGTAACGGTAACTAGACTGTTCAGTTTGGTTCCAAGTCCCATATTTAATTATTGTGTGATAATATCTAGTTAATTATATTTAGTTACTTCTCCAATCATCAGAATTAATATTGAATTACGTTTCCTAATATCGAAATCAGAATCAGAATCAGAAATCAGAAATAGCAGACAGAAAATTAGGAAACGTTTAAACTCAATAAAATACATCAGAAATATCAAAATATAAATCAGGAAATTATTTGTTTATTTTGCGGGATCAGAAAGTCTGAATTAATTGCCACAGTATCCGTTCTTTATAGTGATCAAACTCAGAATCATCATTTCCCTAAAATCCATCCATCGAAGGTTAAGCTAATTACATTGTTTCCAAGTCATTTAGCCTAACTAATTATCAAGCTCAACAGAATCATTAACCCACTTAATTATTTTAATTAAGCTCTAACTTAATCCGAAAGCTTAATGGTTCTCTCTAAGACTACAATTTGTTTAATTATTTCAGCCCATCGAAATTAAATCCAGCACCAAAGTATAATCCAACGGAACAAAGAACTCAGCTCATCTTTTATTTTATTTCCGAAAATCTCAACTTTACCCAAATTACAAGCCCAACAGTACAAGCCCAGAAATCCAACGGCATCAATTGATACCCGATCCAACAAATCCTACTCAATAACTTCGCAGAAGCCCACAATAATATTATAAGTCCTTCCGATTCTCAACAAGACCCACAACATTTCATAAAACCATGCTATGTTTAAAACAAGCCCTCAACATTATTCGTTTAAGCCCTCAGAAACTTAATTTCCTTGCGTTTCATCCCTGAGCCAATTCCAACCCTCAACAGAAGCAACAGAAGCATGCCAGATCACAACTTAGCGTACCAAAAGCTGGTATAAGGTCTCCATTCATCTTATAATGCATGCTTCATAATATCTGAGCATAAAATTTTATCAGAATACATCATATATGCACGGTCTAACAAGGAACATGTATTTGAAGGTCAGATTTAACCTAAATTAGCATGTATATAGAACAATTATATATGCCCACCTTTAAACAAACTTAAGTACTATAATTGTACATGCACTATTCCATATGTCATATTGAGAATACACCTTCATACCATCAGTCCTTCTAATATATATATATCGTAATATATAGCTTACAGAAAATGAATGATGCTTAACTAAATGCATATAAGCATTACCCACAGACCCAAAGTAGTCATATGCTAGTACTACCCATATAATCACAAGTACAGATGCTGTCTATATCAATTGAATGCCATACTTACATGAAACCTATCCTGTGCCAGTTAGTAAATTTCTAATATTAAGAAAGGCACAGATAAAACAACTATATAACAGGTATTAACTAACCAACTCTGTATAACAAGAATGTGCTCATGATTACCTCTTTTCTATATTAATTAAAGCCTGGACAGACTAATAACAAATATAAAACTAACATGATATAACCATATTACATGTTACCTACACAGTATATTTCGTATCAGACTTTAGAAACTTATGCAATAATACACATAAATACTAATATATTTATTGCCACTGCCTAATCTTTTCTATGTAGCTTATGTAGTATTAGCTATATTCTATACACATGAAATTCATAACCAAAGTTACCTCTGACACAGACCATGCCTCATTTTTGATGTGCAGACTATATGAACATACACCTCTATATATATATATATAAATACAGAACTTAGTTTTCAATATCACACCTGAACTTTAAAATATATTTGTCAGGAAAATCATTCCTTAAAAATCTATGCAAATGCTTATGCTTCTATACTATACAGATATGCACTTATCAATCCATATACATCTCAGTTTATAAACACATACCATTTATGTTTTCATGGCCCCACAATAGTCTTTCTCTCAATAGAAATCATATAAGCCTAAAGTTAACATCTAATTACCCAGACCCAAATATTCAGATACTCTTAAACATAGTTATATTAATATTGACATGAAATTTATGATATCAGATATATGTGCATATATACACCAATATGCTTCCTAAATATTTTTCCCCACAGTTCTCATTACAGTAAACTATAACCTCATATTAAAGCACATATATGCTTACTGTTATGTCCTATACTATAATATGCAATCCTATACTCATGCCTTCTTTATTCAGAATTCATTTACCAGATTATTATTCAGTTAAACAAGTATATTCCCATAGCTAATTACCCACTGTTCCAGAAACTAACATTTCCCAAAACTAAGCAGAAATCGCATTAGCTTCTAATTAATTATACTCACTTCTGAAATCAGTTACTACTATCCAGAACCATCGTAATTTCTGTTATCAGACTATGATTAACACAATAGCGATTCCAATTAAAATGGGCTTTGTTTCTTTTACAGAGCAGCTACTATTCTCAAGCAATCAACGAACTACTCAGTTAACTAGCCATAGCTACACCATGTCCATTATCAAACTTAAAAGAGCAGAGATTATACCTTTCTCGATTAGTTCCTTCTAAATCGTTTCCAGCACTCAAATCAAAGCCACCGCAAAGTAAAACTCAACAAGACCAAGACAGCTCCAACCTCGACAGCTCCACTGCCCCGTTTTTCCCCTTCCTCTTCCTTCTCCACTGGTTGTCTTCACCAAACCCTAAATTGCCGTGCCCCCATTTATATAAACTTACCTGACTTGGGCAAGAGGAGAAGCAAGGGAACTACGTGGCAGTGGAGAGAAGCCAGCCACGTCGCCAATTTCGGCTTGTGGCGGTGAAAGTTTACTCAAACAGAAAGAAGAAAAGATGGTTTCTTCCAGTTAGCACGAGGGACAAGCGTGAGGTGGCAGTGGATCAGAGGCCAGCCCAGAGGCAGCCGCATAGTTGGCCAATGTGAGAACGACAGAGAGATTAGGAAGAGAAGCTCGAGAGAACTTCCCGAGAGCAAACAAACGAAAGAGGAAAGCCAGCTCGGCGAGCTCAGCGAGAGAGATGAGTCTCTCCTTCTCTCTCTTGTCCTCTTTTATTAAATAAGCCTCAGATCTGTTGTGGCACAAACTATGTAGCTAATCCAGTAGCGATTAACTGACAATTCGATTTATAATTTAGCTATTCCTCTAATTAATTAAATCAGATCTATTCAGAAGTCAGATTGAAGTGGCAATTATACAGAAAAATTCCATAAAATACGAGGAACATTTTCATGTCCTCAAATCAGAGATTTCCGCAAAATTTACTGTTGCAATGATTTATTTTCTTTATTTCTTAACCATACCGTTAATATAATTTTATAAAAATTATTATCAGACCAATTGGGACTTGGTTTACCATACGACAGTCACAGTTGTTACACAACTTCAAGTTTCAACCCAAAAAAAAATAATAATAAATTGAGAAACTTCTTGCTTAGTTGTTCGACGCACATTGGCCTGGATGCGTCACATTATAGGATCCAATAGTGGAGCCAGTCATAGTCACTCATAGACCGTAGAAAACTAGATGCATGTATAATTTTTTTATAGCCTTCTCTAGTTCTCATTTCACCGAATAAAATCACCAATTTCATTCAAAAATAAATAAATAAATAAAATCACCCTCATTTTCTTTCACTTTTCCCTCAATTTTGTATTTCCAATCATACGGCTCATTTGAGATCCCCGACATATCTGAGCCGTTTATTTAAGATCAGAAGGCCCAGATAATTCTAACGGTCCATCTGTCCCTCCAGCCCTTAAAAGGTCAATATTTCATTAAGACTGTCAGATATTAAATTGACGGTGCTGATCAGAATTCAGAACTAAAAGAAGCCCCCGTTCCACGCTCCCAATTTTCTCCATCATCATCATCGTTCCTGTGTGGGTCCGTTGACGTACTCAGTGGGAATTATAAATATAAATACACACATTCATAATAACTCCTCATTCATCTCCGTTTTCTTTCTCCCAGCTTTTTTTGAAGCATCTCTCCAACTCAGAAACTATCTCTCTTCCCATTTCTCTCACTTTGCACTTGAGTGGGTTTGCCTCCACGCTTTGATCGCGCCTTTTCCTCTTCTCTCTCTCTCTTTCTGTTGTCAGAATTCCTTTTCTCTCGGATCCAGCTTCCAATTGCGGAGAAGGCGACAACTTGTCCGGTTGGTGATTTTTAATAGGTAAATTCGCGCTCTTCTTTTTATACTTTTTCTAAATTTTGATTTTTTCGGTTTAGAAAAGTGGTAGATTTTTTTAAAATTTGAAATTTCTGACCATTTGCTGTTTTACGTGCTCCAGGCAGCAAAATTGCCATTAAATTGCTTAAAATTATTAATGTGGAAATTTTCATTTTCTACAAATTCAGGGATTCTACCTGAATTTTTTTTTCCTGAAATTTTACAAAATTTTGGGACCTCTTTTGTTTCCTCGAGTTCAATTTTGTTATTTTTTGTAATATTTTTGCACTTTTTTTTTTAAAAAAAAAATGAGAATTGTTTTTTAGTTCATGCTCCCCGCCCTTTTGCTGTAAAGATTTCTGCTTAAATTTCGGTTCTTTTATTGAACATGTACATTTTAAACGTCCCTCCTGTAGTTATTTTTCATTTATTCCTTCCCTTTTTTATAATTTATTTACTAATCATTTGATTTACTTGAGATATATATATTTCATTCAATACGTCCCATTATTTTTTCAAATATATTGAAATTCTATTAAATCAAACATTTTACAACAGTTATAAGGTTTTTCTTATTAACATTGTCAAACAAATCAAAGATCCCCATATAATTCAAAACGAGAAAATGCAAAATTAAGAAGACTTTGATGTTGTAATTGAGTTTATAATGTATACCAGGAGGATCTCATGTTGTTTATTTTTTCCAGTATTCAACAGATTGAATTCAAAATCAAAGGGAGAGAAAAAAAAAAATAGGCCACCATGTGTGGAATTTTTGCATACTTAAACTACAATGTCGGGAGAGAAAGGAGATACATATTGGAGGTGTTGCTTAATGGCCTGAGACGATTGGAGTACCGTGGCTATGACTCATCTGGAATGGCCATTGATTCTGATATGAGTTTGGTGATGCAAGATAAGAATAGACCATATGATACTGCACCCCCGATGGTGTTTCGTCAGGAGGGAAAGATCGAATCCCTGGTCACGTCGGTCTATTCAGGTCCATTTTAGTCCCCTTTTTATAATTTATTGTCTTTGTAGTTATTCTGTCAGTTCATAACTGTAGTTGGGGAAAATTGACTATTTGACCTATTATTTTATGATTGCATAGTCTTTTTCTTTTCTTTTATTTTTTTTTTAGAAAGGATTGATAGGGGCTGTCAACCGGTTATGATTGCATAGTCCACTGTGCACTCAGTTAGAAATGAATCCATTCCAGAAATTTATTTACCATTTTAAGACCTTTTTTAGTTCCCTTATCTCTGATTTCGAGAGTAGATATGAATTTAGGTCATTCAGGGTCGAGATTCACAAAGTATTTAAATGGAGACATAAACTTCTGATTCATTAAAAAAAAAACAAATGATATAGGTTACATAAAGTAGAAAGAAAAATTGATCTTTTGGCTGGTTTCGGCAAATAGGTACTGCCAATTTTTCCTTTTGAATTGAACAGATGTTCCAGTTTTGAAAATTTGGAATATAGATACATCAATTTAAAATTAGAATTACTTGAGAAATTAATTTGCAACTTTGATTCTGGTAGAGTATCAGTTGCTAAGCCAACTAAACTAGGAGAAGAGGAATGGTATTTCTAAATAGTAGAAGTTTGATGTTACACATTGCAATCAGTATAGTGTAGGTAATGCTAGAGGGGTGATATTGAAATACTGAAAATGGATACATTCACATTTTAGAAATATTATTTCCTTTCAGATTACCTAGTCTTTATGTTCTTATTTGATGTCCTTGCAACAAGTGCTATTGATGGGCCTTGTACTAGACTTTATACATTGTTTTGATTTAACATATCTCGCAAATGATTTTTGCAAAAAATTATAAAAAAACAGCAGCTTTTGATAATAACAAGGGATAATTGTACACGTCACCCATCAGTGATCTAACTCAAAGCACACTCCATACTATAAAAATGTTAATCCAAATTAACGTACATAAAAATCAATTTCAAGAAGTACCCATGTGAAAAAGCAAAAGGACTTAAAAAAACATGTAAACTAAGCTGTCCAAGAATTGGTTTCCTATCTTATCATTTGCAATTCTAGAATTCCATATCAGCTATATCAAAATGTACACTTTGGATTTTGTGTGATAGATTCACGTCAAGCAAAATGAATGGGGTGGGATATATTGACAGCCATATTTTACAATTATAAAATCAAATTCCAAAATATAGCATTTGAAGGTGTAAATTGCAACGGACTCCTATATGCGCACACACGGATTTTGGTAAAGGAACAATTAAGTTTGGGGGTGAAAGGTAGAAGAGTTCAATTTTTCTGTACTAAATCATTGTACTCGTCAGAATTAGGAGGACAGTGAAATTATTCTGGTGGAGTACAATTTGTTCATAAAAATGAATTTGCATTTTAGCTGAAACTGTAATTCTTGGTTCAACAGAGGTTGACAAATTGGACTTGGATCTTGAAAAGCCATTTTTGGTACATGCTGGGATTGCACATACAAGGTGGGCCACACATGGTGTGCCAGCTCCAAGAAATAGCCATCCTCAGTCATCAGGTGAATTTGATGAGTTTCTGGTGGTTCACAATGGTATTATCACCAACTATGAGGTTCGTCCCTTTTCTCTTTTATGACTACACATTATTTTGTTTATTTATTTTTTTTTTTTGTAGATTAGGGTGTTAGGGGTATTGGGCATAAGGGTTGCAATCAGTTTTGCTTAAGCAAATTCTTAAGTACCATGCCATCTTAATCATTAATAATATTTTATTTATAGTTATTATGTTACTTCTTTATATTTTCTGTAATATTGTTTAGTTAACATACCTTGGGTCTAGGGTCACCGAACCTTCTGTAATATTATTTGTATATATTATTGTACTTCTTTGCCCCAACTTGTTTGGGACAAAAAGCTTAGTTGTTGTTGTACTTCTTTATATTCATACTCTTTGGGTGTATGTGGGTAAGAAGTAAGTCCTGTTATCGCCTCCAGGTCATATGTGCATTTAACAATGCTGGCACAGATGTTCAGATCTTTGACTTCTGTAGTTAATATTAAAGAATTTGGATTGATTTTTTTTCCTGATAATAATATAATGACTGAACAAGTGAACATACATATAATGCAAAATGAACATTGTGATTGGATTTTTGTTAGTAAATATTAAAACCTCTTAGGAAACTCGTATCAAATTTCCAAAAATTTGGACATTTAAGTGCTCTATGATCAAGTAAAATTCTAGCTTTTCCATGATTTTCCTTTCATTTTTTTTCAGGTTTTGAAGCAGACGCTAGTTCGCCATGGTTTCACATTTGAGTCTGATACGGACACTGAAGTGATTCCGAAACTTGCAAAATTCGTGTTTGACAAAGCCCGTGATGGAGAAGGTATAAATCTTTGTAAAAAAAAAAAAATTCTATTTTTTTAAAGAGGAAAATCTAGTTCTTATTGTTGAAGCATAATGTTGGATAGCTTTTATTCGAGCAAGCAAAATTGGGTAGTGCTGATTGATCCTTTTATTTGATACACTTAGAAACTTGAAACCTGCTAAAAGTTAAAATATATCAAGCATTACCAGGTAAAAAGTTGACCTGCTTTGGATTTTGTATCTTCCTTTATTTCAGTTGTTCCTACATTTTGTCTTATTGCCATATTATATTTTTTATTATCTGGTGTCGGTTGGCATGTATCTACCTCCTTTTTGTACTTGAATAAATTAGGTTGATTGATCCTTTATTTGGTCCACATATAAACTTGAAAGCTAACTACAAAGTTAAAATATTTCAAGCATTATTGAGTTAAAAGGTTGACCTGCTTTGGATTATGTATATACCTTTATTCCAGCTGTTCCTACATTTTTTCTTATTGCCATCTCATCATGTTTTTAATTATTTGGTGTCTGCTATAATGTACATGACTTCTTTTTTGTACTTGTGCTTATTCAAACTGTTTAAGCTCTATAAGTTGACCTTGCCCATGTTCTACTATTTTTTTAAAATTATCTTCAAAGGAGGTGTTACCTTCAGCCAAGTGGTAATGGAGGTCATGAGACAGCTAGAAGGTGCATATGCTCTTATCTTCAAGAGCCCTCACTACCCAAATGAGTTGATTGCATGCAAGCGAGGCAGTACCCTTTTATTAGGTTTCAATGTAAGTAGTGTTTCCTTGTGCATATCACATGTATGGAAAACAAAATTAGTAGACTTCTATGTATGTGTAATGTAATATAATGAGTGGGCATTCTTGAATTAACTTGTGGTGAAATTTTGTTGTGCATTTGTTACATGTATGGCAGACAAAATTTGTTAGACTTATATGAATGTGTAATTAGTGTAATAGATCTTTTTAAATTAGCTTGTGGTGAAAATTCTTGTATGCTTTTGACCATACAGGAATTAGGTGGTGAAACTAGCAGACATTTATTCCATGATGTAAAAGCCCTAACTGCAAATGACAAGCCGAAGGAACTTTTCTTTTCCAGCGATTTGTGTGCTATTGTTGAGCACACCAAAAATTATGCTGCCATTGAAGACGATGAGATTGTTCATATAAAGGTTAGTTTGTTCTTAGGTCTTGGCTTTGTCGCAATTAATTATATTTATTTTGAATTCTCTCTCTCATTTTTTTTCTTTTTTTTTTCTTTCTGTTCTTATGGTATACACTCCGTAGTATTTTTTTTTTTGTAAAGTTGTGTAATTTTTAACATATTATTCATTAAAAGGATGGCAGCGTGTCTATATTGAAGTTCGACTATGAGAAAGAGAAGCCAGCATCAGTACAGCGAGCCCTGTCAGTATTGGAAATGGAGGTTGAACAGATAAAGAAAGGGGACTTCGACCACTTCATGAAGAAGGAGATACACGAACAGCCTGATTCTCTGACAACATCCATGAGGGGCAGGCTGAAGGATGGTGTGGTTGGGTTAGGTGGCTTAAAGGATCACATGAGAACAATCCGTCGTAGCCGTCGGATCATCTTCATCGGCTGCGGCACGAGTTACCATGCTGCTCTCGCTGCAAGGCCCATTATGGAGGAGCTAACTGGTGAATCATGCTTCTATATTATTAGATAATGTCTTCTGCTATTTGTCATTTTTCCCTGTTTTTTCTGTTACTCTTATCATACCTGCAAAAAGCAATTTTTAACCAGGGTTTTTATATTTGACTGACCACATGTAGTTAGATTAGTATATTGGATGTTTAATGACATGTTTACAATTTACCCTCATGAACTCATTTTCCTTGGAGTGGTCCAACTTCACAACTGTTACATGTTAGGTCTTCATTTTAGAACTTGATTATTTCTTACTGTCGGTGGGTTTAATTGTGTTAATATGACTGGTTAGGGTACTGTGGCCATATCACTGTACTTTTGACTTGTCTTATTTGGAAATAAGCAGGTCTATTTGGAGGGTGAAAAATGCAGTAGTCAAACCAGTCCTACATTTCTTTACTTCAGCCTTTATCTAAGCTCGACTATCTGTAGGTTCATTAGTTAAATTGAATTAGTTAGATAACAAGATTAATTGTATGATTTGTATATCCATAATCATTACCATGAATTCATCACATGAAAGGAACTAATTTTGTTAAAATTTGTTGACAGATATTCCTGTTACAATGGAAATAGCAAGTGACATGCTGGACCGGAAGGCCCTTATATTCAAGGAGGATACAGCTGTCTTTGTGAGCCAGTCTGGCGAGACAGCAGATACTCTGTTGGCACTCGAATATGCCCTGCAGAATGGGGCACTATGTGTTGGTGTGACCAATACTGTTGGTAGCACGCTCGCCCGCAAAACACACTGTGGGGTCCATATTAATGCTGGCTGTGAGATTGGTGTTGCTAGTACAAAGGTATGTCTGTTATTTGCTAATAGGATCCTTAATCTGACAGTGCAGGCTTGGGCTGCTTGTTCTGAACCTGATGTAAATCTGTTGAGGTGAATTTATTAGATTAAAGGTTCAAGTCAGGAATTAGTCAGGTCATGTGGAGTCTGACCTGCTGATGCTTAATTTAGTTTTCTGTTAAAACCAAGTGCTTGCCTTCCAATTAGCCCAACTTTCTTGATTAAGTGTACTTGACAAAATAAAAACATTGTACAAAACCCTTCAAATTTGAAACTTGGTAATTGTAACCAAATGGGTTAACCTGAACTGACCTAGTCTGATAACTCGGTTGGCCCAACATGATTAACTTAACAGAATAAAGTACTATGAGCTTACCCTGACCCAACCTACTGCTACTCCTAAGCCTATCCCAGCCATGTGGCTCTACTGGTGTTGTACGGAGATGAATTATAGATGAGGGAGTCAGTTCTGGCATGGAAAATTTCTCTATCTTAACCAATCCTTGATTTTCCTGGCAGTTTGCCTGCAAAATACAACAGAAACGAAATAGATTATTAGTTTCAGCACAACTTTGGAGTGTTTGCAGAACTTAAGAAAACTTTGTTCTACAATCTCCCACCTTTATTTTATTGATGTAGAACCTATATGCACAACTCAATCTTAACATTGCGTAGATCACAAGACCCAGTAGTGAAGGGTGCTATTGCTTTTGATTGGTACCTGTTCAGTGTTGTTGATCACCTTCATCTTTTTTTGGTGTTCTCTTTCTTTTTATTTGCTTTTTTCAGGCATACACATGTCAGATTGTAGTGATGGTTATGATGGCATTAGCTATTGGATCTGACAAAATGTCTACTGTAACTAAGAGGGAAGCCATTATTGCTGGTTTGACAAAATTACCAGGTAGTTTTTCTAAAACACTTCTCTTGTCTTGTATAATAGAAATTTTTTTTAAGATTACCTTTCTTGTCATCTTGAATAAGGAAAGCAAAATGAAAGGAAGAAAAATGGTGTAATAATTGGATAGACAACACTACTACTGTCATTTATATGGAAAAGAAAAAATGATTTAAAAAGTTTGCAAAATTGCCTTAATTAAAAAAAGGAAATATTAGCTGGTTATATACTTACGTAGTAAGTATATACCAGTAAAGTTCCAAAATGAAACCAGTGTTCCAGCATGCCACACCATGACAGGCCGGAGCATCTGACGCACCAATTTTTTACTTTATTTTTTCCAGAGAAAGTCCACGATGTTCTGAAACTTGATGGTGAAATGAAAGCTCTAGCCCAGTCGCTGATTGATGAGCAATCTTTGCTGATGTTTGGGAGAGGAAATAATTACGCAACTGCCCTTGAAGGTGCATTAAAGGTGAAGGAAGTGGCGCTGATGCATAGTGAAGGCATGCTTGCAGGAGAGATGAAACATGGTCCCTTAGCTTTAGTGGACGAATATCTTCCTATTATCGTCATTGCCACCCGTGATGATTCTTTCAGGTTATTTATTGTGACATATAAGCGACCATTGCTTTATTGTTCCGTTTTGTACGTATCATCTAATTGTGTATTTTACATTTGTTCTTATACTTAAAGCAAGCAACAATCAGTAATTCAACAACTGCATGCGCGCAAAGGACGGTTGATAGTGATGTGCTCTGAGGGAGATGCCTCCTTTGTTTGTCCTGATGGTCGGTCCAGGGTTATTGAGGTCCCTCAGGTCGTTGATTGTCTCCAACCTATCATTAACATCATTCCTATGCAGGTATACATTCTCTTTACCTGTCATTTTTATTTTTTTCAGTATGAAGCACTATTAGACTGGAACTTGTGAGGGTTGTAGTTTGGTCGGGTCAGAGATTGATTATTACAAGTTACAGCTCCTGGCTCTCTTTGGTATAAGCACAAATGTTAATTTGTTTTGTCCTTACATAAACGGAAACTGCTGGCCTTGAAGACATGATTAACCATTGACCTACCTTCCATGATAGTAGTTTACATGCTTGTTGGATATAATATACCTTTGGATCTTATTTCAAATTTTATTTCGTTCCTCTTGATATTTCCGTATATTACCTTTCTTTACGAACCTATACAACTTCTATAGCTGGAACTAATTTGTAGATTTGTGTTAGGGTGATTTATTCCTCATTTTATGGCTATCAGTCTTACATATGAAATTGTCTTACTTTCCTGTCCATTTCTTTTTTTCCTTTTCTTATTAAATTACAGTTACTGGCATATCACCTTACTGTTCTAAGGGGGTATAACGTGGACCAGCCAAGGAACCTAGCTAAGAGCGTGACTACTCAGTGAGGAAAATTGGAACACCACATTAGTTTTGTCAATTTTAGTTACCTGGTTGGTTGTGCTGTTGGTGGAAAAGCCGATTTAAGTTGGCTTAGAGCTTTTGCTCTTTCTAGCCGTCTTGTAATTTGTTTATAACTTGCTTTTTTTATTTACATCATATACGAACCTTGTTAACCATTTTTTCTCTTATAGTATGAGGTTCATTATATGGATCTCTCCTACTTTCATAAAATTAAAATGACCAATGGATTAGGCTACTTGGGCTTACGTCGAATTTCATGGGAAGTGGGTTAATATTCTCCAAAGCCCAAAATGGTATAAAATTCAAAGAGGGATATATTCTTCGTTACAGAAATTCGCTTATAAAAACTCATCAAAACCAATCTCTAAATTCTTAGTGGTCACTGGTCAGTTACTTTTTCTAGTGTGAATCCTATGTGATAAGTATGAATCATGTACAAAGCAGGAATAGATAACCACTTATGATGTCAGATTTTGGTGTAATTTTTGTTAAATTGGAATCAAATGCGAAAGTAAAATGAGTAACCGTTTACAATTTTAGTTGTCGGTGTTTGCTGGCAGCTGGTGCTGAACAGCAATGTAACGATACACTACTGATAAATGGATCTATGCTAAAAATATTTGGATAATTGTTAGCACGTGTTGATATGGTGAGGTAAATTTATTCCAACAAAAAAAATATTTCGAGGTAACGCTTTCAAATGGGATATGATCTTAACATTTGAAATTTATAACACCCTGCCAATGGCTTTTTCAATCAATCTATTAAAATGGTTGAAACACAGAGAAAAGAAAAGAAAAAAAAGTGTATGAATGTATTTTCAAATATATAATTAACCTGTTAAGTACCATTTGAACAAATTTAATAATGAAGTAAAACATTCTAGCACTCAGTGAACGGTCAAATATGTTGTAAATTATATTATTTTTTGCATTCATGATACGTATATATCATAGAAAAATTCTCTTAAATTTATGATTTTAAGCTCAAATTTTTCTATTGTTGAGACAGTTAGTTTATCCGTTTGCAAACTTAATACGTAATCAGATCACAATCTAACTAAATATAATCATATGGTTAAGAAAAAAATTTGTGTCAAACTCGGACACAATATAAAGGTTCCGTTTAGGGAAAATTGTAGGTCGTTCCGTTGCATTATATTCTAGAGGAAAGAGAGGACTATCCAAACCGAAATACCAAGCTCCACGTGGCCAAATCTCAAGCCCAAAACTGGTCACGAACGAGATGGCAGGAGTAAAAACTTTTCATCTTCTCTTCCAAAATATCACCAACGAAACCCAAAAAAAAAATAAATAAATAAATAACTTCCTCTTCACTTATTAAGAGGAAAAAAATATCGGCTCATTACTCATTAGTAAGAGCCAGCACTCAGTATGGCTATGCACTTAGGACGTGGCTCTCTTTCTACCTCCTCTCCGCTTCTCTCTCATGCAAGAAGCACCCCCTGCTTCTCACTTCCACTCTTCTCCAGTTGCTACTCTGGTAACTCTCCAGTTTCTCAGTTCATATATAGTCAATTTGAGCGATCTACTCTTACTTTTAGTATTAAATCTTTTGTTTTATCAGCAAAGAGTTGTGATGCATCATACCACCAATTCAGAATTTCTACTTCATCAATAAAAGAAGCTTCTGGAACAAATAGAAAACGCTCGCTCTCTTTTATTGCTAGAAGTGGTAGCTCATCTTCATCTGAAGGCAGTGAATCAGATTCAAAATCGACAGATGTACAGGAGGTATGTTATTAGTGGTCAGAAATATTGTGATGTGTACCTGACAAAGATTATGGAGAACATTGAACTTAGTTGGGAAACAGCTGTTGCATTTTGGGTCAATCAATGGAAGTTTATATACTTATACAAGAGCTTGTTAGCTGTATGTACTGGCTGAAATAATTACCTTAAGTATGTGTGTTGATATCAATTTGCAAAAGAAAAATTCAGAAGCATTAGTCACTTGATTCTTTATTATCTTTCATGACCATTTACTTTTGGACACTAGCACTCTGTTGTTGTTTTTTTTTTCTTTGGAAATCTGAAGTTCCAAAGTAAGGCAAGCGGTACCGGGTTCTGGTACTGATTTCTGGTATAAGGGTCTAGTTGTAATATTTTGTAATAACTGTGCTGTAATACTTTTGTTCTCTTAATAAAATTGCTTGTATGGCACTTCGCCAACCGACCTTAAATTAAAAAAAAAAAAAATAGAGACAAATTGAATATGTGTAGCTCTCCATCATTTGTGTTAGTATTATTGTTTATCTGAATGCTAGTTAGTAAAAGGGGACGGTTAGATTAGCATGTTTAAAGAAGTTAAGAGAAAAGGCACTCAGATGATTTTTTTTTATATATATTTTATTGGACGGTTAGATCAGGCATATTTTGTTTTCCTGGGGCTGTTTTAATTTGACTATTGCAGCGTTTCATATTTTAAATTAAAATTAGCCTAATTATTGTTCTTCCGACAGTTCGGATATTCAAGAAAAGATGTGCTATTGATTGGCCTTGGGGTCACAGCCGCTGGTTATGGTCTTAAATATGGTCTGGAGGTGAGTGGTAAAAATGTGCTATGCATAGATTTCTCTTTTGTGAATTCCTTTTTTTTTTTTTTTTTCCTTTCTCTTATGTGCTTTTTTTTAGTGTACAGTTTCTAGGAGTTGATTCTTTGCAAGCAGGAAATGTGGTACAGTTGATAGTTGTTTTGGGGATGACAATTGGATGGATTGCAAGTTACATGTTTCGAGTTGCAAATAAGGACATGACTTATGCGAAACAGCTCAAAGATTATGAGAAAAAAGTCATGGAGGTACAATAATTTGCCTATACTATTTTGTTTTTTTTTTTGTTTTTTTTTTTTGGTGAAATGGCATCAATTTTAACACCCAATATTATATGAGTAATTTGTAAAGCTCAGGTGAAAAATTAAACGTCATTAGCATACAAGCTTAATTTGTTTCTTGATTTGTTTTTATGAAATTGAGTCCACACACCAAACAAACTCAACCCCCTTTTGTTAACTTTGGGTTTGTAAGATGATATTTATCACTGCGAGAGAGGGGAAAATTTGTTAACAAATGAAATATTATATACCTTATCTTGAAAGTAAAATATTAGGTGTATATGGAAAATAATCTTTGTCTTTCTTATTTTTTATATAACTGCTTTTCTGAATCCTTATAATTTTTCTCTTTTACAGAAAAGGTTAGAAAGTCTATCAGAGGCACAGTTAGCAGCATTGCTTGAGCAGGTAGAGGAAGAGAAAAATCGCCTTGGCAAATCGTAAAAGCTTTTCCTAGTAAAAGCCTATACTTTGTATACTTTATTCTTGCGACTAAAAAGCATGAGGAAACCTTTTTATTAGTTTCATGGAGAATCAGCTCATTGTTATGTCACACTTATCCGTTTAGTAGGAACAATTACCAGCATTATTAAATTTTATACGCTATAAGTTTACATTGCATGAAATAGGGTATCGGGCCACGAGATATTTGACTATAGTACGACTTCAATTAATTTAATTGAATTTTAACTGGTGCGAATTCGTGTTCGAATTCAAAATTATCTTGATTGTATATATTTTTTTGTAAATATCGAAGTTTCTAAATTTTATAAAGTAGAAATAATTTAGAAGAAACAAATATTAATATTTTGTACTTTGATTGTTTGAGATCTATTATACGAGACTACATACAAAAAAATTTCTTATTAATTATGTTCATGTAAAATCAAATATAATTTTTATTCAAATTAGATCGAAGTTAATGCTTAATAGCTCAATTGATTAGTTTACGGCGTCGGAACAGAAAAAAAACTCTAATAGATTATCAGAAATTCAAGGTCTATACTCAACTATTGGATAGTTGTATTTTCCAACAGACGGCTCAGATTTTTGGGGGCTCATCCATCAAGGATAGCTCCATTTTCCAATGGACGGCTCAGAAATTACAAATGATGAGGTGATTTGTACATTTTAAAAAAAAAGAATAACATTTTCTATTAATGAAATCGAGAATGCTTCTTCTTTGCCATCTTCCTTGTCATTGCTCTTGCAGGATCCTTAAATAATATATTTTGTTTTTCATTAGTCTTTGATAATATATTTTGTTTAGGCTAGTGGCTAATTGTACTTTTTTTCCCTTTTCTTCTTGTTGTAATCAATTTAATAATTTAATTTTAGTACAGTTGTTGGCTTGACAATCTTCAATCAACCTAAAAAAAAATGAAATCTGAAATACTAAACAAAAAACAGACAGAGACTCTTTACACACGATATCTTGTAATTTGCTGGATCAGTCTCGGGAATTGCTTTCTACACGGTCTAAACTTAGAGATGCACTCCCATGTGACGAAAATACCCCGCTCTCCTTCCTCTCCAATTTTAACCTTTCTTTCTTGCTTCTGTTTGTGTTCAGAGTGCAGAGGGTAATTTTGTCATTGAGGAGTGCATCTCTAAAAATTAGACGGGTAGAAAGCAATTCCCGATCAGTCTCTGCCTAGTGACGAATTGGGCGAACGTACTATAAATGCATGTTTCCTCTCTAAAAATTGGAATACTTGATGCACATAGAACGTCAACGCATGTGTTTTTGATGTCATTATAAACATATTCTCAGAAAATTAATTACAGAGTTGTCAAAGATATAAAAGACAAAATACTTTTATTATTCAAAAATTGTTTGCCAGAAATTCATTTAAAAACACCAAGATATAAAAAGAAAAGAATCTAACGGTTTAAAATTGTTTGCCAGAAATTATTCCCTCACCCATCAAATCTCCGACGTTGCTCACTCATTTATTATCCAGAAACAAATAATTAAATAAAGAAGGCAATAAATGCATCAGAAATTCACAAATGCACAAAAAACAAGAGCCCGCATAAACAAAACCCGGCCCAATTCCAAACATCCCTCTTGCGAAGTGCTAAGCGCGAAGAACAGCCAGAGAAAACAGGTTGAGACTTGAGAGAGACAACGCTGGATCAACAATGGAAAAGGTCGAATCTATTCTCGCTTGACCTCGTGTGAATCCGTTGAGGTAATTTTTTGATAATTCCCTGTTTTATGTTGTTAAGCCTGTGTTAATATTTAGGTCACTCTTTTCATTTCTGTTAAGAACTCCATTTTGGGTCCATTTGAGCTGGATATTCGGGGTTTAGTGATTGAAATCTCATCTGATCAGTTTGAATTTTGATTCCTTGAGCTGTTTTGTGGGTCAGAGTTCGACTTTTACTTAGTTTAGAGCTCCTCCTAGGGTTTGTTTCACTAGCTTCGGTTTCTGGGAAATCTGAAAATCCCTTATTCTTGGGTTATTTTCCATTTCTCTATTGTAAATAATTTATGAGCTCTAACCTTCGTTTCAGTGTTTTAATTACTTCTGGCCTTTTGACTTTTTCATTAATTTTACTCCTTCCAGAGGAAAGAGGCCTTCTGAGGTAACTAATTTGATACATTGCCCACAAATACTTTAAAGTTTCACATTCTTTTCCTTGGAACCCAATATTGTATTCTGTGGTAACTGGGATCCTTCTTTTTAGGAAGATCCATTACTTAACTGTTACAGCTGTATGTTTATTAGTCAACTTATTGAGAAAAAAACGTATGGATTGCAAATTAGCATTGTCCGGTGAATTCATCCTCAGTTGCAAGAATTAAGCTGCGTCTGATTGGGAAGAATAAGTGTTGATAGGGTATCCACAGAAGATTCACTTGTTAGCAATTCTTAGTTAATTTAACGGTGTTGGTGCGATGCTCATTTTTGTTTCTTCAGTAACTGACTTTGTATTCTCCTTGCTTATTTCAGTAACTGATTTTAGCACTGGAATAAGATTATAGGTCTGACTACTGTATTGCTTGGTTGTAGAAGCCACTATAATACATTTGTTGAGCAATGGCAGGAGGACGAACCAGAAGAAACAGGTACAAGTCAAACCAATATCGAATTAAATATTCAGAAATCGTTTGATTATTGTAATAAAGAGAACTCTCCTGCAATTTTTAATTGGAACTCCATGGCCAAAATTTCACACAAGATGACCCATTTATTTTCTGTTTCAGCCAAGGTTCTTTGAACACAGAGGATGGGCCCTCTTCCAGCAAAATGCCTGCGAGCAAAGAGGCTGGTCCCTCTATCAGAGAAATACCTATGAACCAAGAGGATGGGTCGGGTCAAGATGTCCTAGACCCAAAACCGATGCGAACACTTGCTCCTATGTTTCCTTCCCCGTTAGGGTTTCATACAGTCACTGAAAACACTGCCTGCCCTCCTGTGGTTCGTGTGACTCCATATACTCCATTCCAGCCAGGACCTGAATCTGCTACCACCCCCAAACCATCTTTCACTTTCTTTAGCCAAACTGAATCTCGTACCACCCCCAACCCACCTTTCACTTTCTTTCCTCAGCCCTTCTCTCCTCCCAACCCTGTCGCTAATGAGTCTGGGGTCAGACCCACTTCAAACGGGCCCATTCATGCTACCCCTATCTCCTCCTTCAAAACCCCTGTCCCAGTGGCTACTAACAATCATGAAGAATATGAAGAAGATGATGATGAGTATTTTAACACACACACCTCAACCTCAGGCCGAAAGATAAAGCGCCCTGCTCTCCTGTCAGGTGACAATATGTCGGGAAGCAGAGAACTAACTACAGGGGGATCGTCAACACAGAAGGCAAAGCGATCCAAACCTAACCAACCATTCACTGCCCAGGACTTGTCTCTCCAAGCACCATGTACTGGTGACCCCAGAGAAGACGTGGAAGTGGTTTTAATGATTTTTGATGCGCTTCGAAGGAAACTTCTCCAGTTGGATGAAAGACAGGATATGAGACAGAATGCAAATTTCAAAGCAGGCTCAATCATGACAAGTGGAGACCTTAGAGCAAATATTGGAAAACGCATTGGGTCTGTCCCAGGTGTGCAAGTTGGGGACATCTTTTTTTTCCGGATGGAGATGTGTGTCATAGGCCTCCATGCACAAAGCATGAGTGGGATAGATTATATGAAAATTGGGGATGAAGCCGAGCCAGTGGCCATTTGCATTGTATCGGCTGGAGGGTATGAAAATGATGAAGATGACCCTGATATCTTGGTCTATAGTGGCCAAGGGGGTAAAAGCGATCAAAAATTGGAGAAGGGTAATTTAGCACTAGAGAGGAGTCTTCACAGAAAGAATCCAGTCAGGGTTGTGAGGGGTCTCAAGGACCCAAGCGTACCAGCTGGAAAGATTTACATGTATGATGGGCTGTACAAAATCCAAAATTCGTGGAAGGATACCTCCAAAGGATTTAGTGTTTTCAAATATAAGTTGGTACGAGAACCAGGTCAACCTGCCGGAATATCAGTATTCAAAATGGCTCAAACGTGGATAGAAAACCCTAGTTCACGGGGCCGGATTATACTGCCCGATTTGTCATCAGGTGTTGAAAATATGCCTGTTTGTCTTGTAAATGAGGTAGATGGTGTAAGAGGCCCTAATCACTTCACTTATGTGACCCAAGTCAAGTACCTAAAGTCACCTGATTTAATGAGGCCATTACCTGGTTGCAGCTGTCTTGGTGTCTGCTTGCCAACTGACCCAAACTGCACCTGCTCTCAATCAAATGGATCTGAATTGCCATATAGTTCGCTGGGCCTACTTGTCAATCGCAAAACAATGGTTTATGAGTGCAGTTCAACTTGCCGATGCAATGTAAATTGCCGAAATAGGGTTTCCCAAAAGGGCACCAAGCTCCATTTTGAGGTTTTCAAAACTGAGAATCGGGGTTGGGGGCTCCGGTCATGGGACCCGATACGTGCTGGCACATTCATCTGTGAGTATACTGGGGAGGTTGTTGATGGGGCCAGGGTTAACCTTGATGACGAAGCAGAAAACTACCTGTTCAGAGCTGCATGCCCTGGAGAGAGAACCCTGAAATGGAATTTTGGCACTGAATTAATAGGTGAACCTGGCATGGGTACCGGACCGAAGGAAATATTTAAACCTTTACCAATAATGATCAGTGCGAAGAACATGGGTAATGTGTCAAGGTTCATGAACCATAGTTGTAACCCAAATGTGTTTTGGCAGCCAGTTTTGTTTGACCATGGTGATGAGGATCACCCACATATTATGTTCTATGCAATGAAGCATATACCACCTATGACCGAACTGACTTTTGATTACGGGAATATCAGAGATGATGGGTATGGTGGGGTTGGTACTAATAAGCCTAAGAGGTGCTTGTGTGGTTCAGCTAATTGTCGGGGATTCTTTGCTTAGCTGATTGGTGTAAAGGTTGGTATGCACACAGACACTATCAATACTTTCTTAACCAGGTTTTGTTATAGTAGCCATGACTGCATCCGCTCACTCCTCAAATTTGAGATACACTCCAAATTTTTGCTGAAAGGACTAAAATAACCTTGATTCATTGCACCTGAAAAAAATATGTTTATTGAAAAATAAGGGTATTTTGGTCTTTATTGGAGTGCATCTCCAAATTAGGAGTGAGCGGAGCCATTCCCATGACTGCATGTACCCAACTTAGCTGGTGGAGCCTGTTGTAAAGTGCAGTTAATCGAAACAAGACATGGGGACAATGGGAATTATCTAAATAGTTAAGTGGTAGTGCTGGAGATCCTGCCTAGTTGGATCTCCTTGTTTGCTAATTTACCAAAGAAATGAACAAATGGAGGCGCGAGAATAGTCCAGAAATATAAAGGCTTATAGGTTCATTATTTTTTCTCAATTACGAGAACGCTTAATATCAATTCAGAACCCTTATTTGGTGTGAATAAGCGCATTATTAGGCCATTTTACTGGTAACTCCCAACAAGGCCGTCTTTTTGAGCTGTTTAGTCTGTCCAATGGTACTTTTTTGAGGTCCCTCTAATATGCCAATTTTTTACCATCTTTCTTTCTACAGTTTTCCTTGATGATGCAACTGTGCATCCAGCAGCAGTCATTGCCAGACTGAATGGATTTTTATTGCAATATGGCTCTCCCTGGTAGTTCTGAAGAGCTTCTTTTTGTAAAAATACATGTAGCATCAATTATTTTCATCTGTGGATTTGTAGATCTTTTGTGTGTAGGGTTATCTTGCTGCTGGGGAACTTAGTTTTTGGTGTAATTCTGGAACAGGAATATCGTGACATTTGTCTTTACCTGTTCACCTCTGATTAGAATATTGTTATAATCTTAGTTAGCTTCTTAGTTTTCTGTTACTCTAATTATGCGCCTTGATTTATCAATTTATCAATTAGCAAAAGAATTTCAGAAACATTAGTCATTTGATTATTTTTTGTCTTGCCTGTCCATTATTTCTGGATGCTGGCACACTGTTGTTGTTTTTTTTTTTTTTTCCTTTATGAAATGGGATGTTCCAAAATGAGGCAGCTGGTACCAGGTTTTAGTACTGATTTTTGGTACAAGGTCTAGGTTTTTTTTGGTTATCAGTGCCAAAAAAAAAATTGTTTGTTATCAGTGCCAAAAAAAAATATTGTTGTTGTTTGTATAAATGCTAGTTTGGAAACGGTGGGTTAGATTAGCATATTTGAAAAAGTCGGTGAGTCGCTACTGAAAATGATCGGTTTCTGTATTTTGAAAAAACGATCTACAGCGTCCAATCCATGGTAACGCTTCAATGTATATTCGTTGTAGCTTTTCGTGCTAATCATATTACTTACTATATAAATGATGATGACGTAATTGTACGTGTGAAATAACCCTTTTCCACTAATTGAAATCGAGATTGCATCTTCTCTTAGAATTGAAATCCGAAATAACATAACCAAAAAGCACACGCGATTTTCTCCCTTTGCACATAAAAAAATTGTTGTATCAATATAAATTTTTGTTAAAAAAAATCCCACCAAAATATCAACTATATTTGAAAGATTTTTAACTCCCTAACTTTTCTCCAATTATTTCTCTCTGAGCAATCATATTCGCATCATGACACCATGTCATTTACAGAAGAACTTGTGACTTACCATAAAAAAAGAATAAGAAACTCAATTTAGCAGCTCTTATGAGTTGTGAGAGAGGGTTATCACGTGGCACCGTAAGGGTGTGCTCCAGAAGGGGTTAAATGAAGCTAAGGTAAGGTATGGAAAGGTAAGGAAGATGAAGGGAGTTACATGAAAATGAAGATGACATATAGTTCCTTGCTCCATATTTCAAAAAGCATATGTACAAGTTAACATCAGTAACCTTCTATTTAATATACCAAAAGACAATTTTGCCCTTTTCTTCTATCTTCCTCACATAAGAACTGGTACATAACCGTACCAGTACTCTCATTTCTGTTTGTGCAGGCCCAGTACTTCTTGCATATATTGTCAAGCGCATGAGATATGGGGACGCATTAGCAATGTTTCCAAACTCATTAGCAATGCATTTTGAACCCACTACAATTTATTTGTATCTAATAATCAATAAGCAAAATTGGATAATAAAGCCACGGGTTCAGCACCCTTGAATAATTGCATACCTCATTACTCATTAGAAATGTTTGACATCGGGTAATTGTACTGTTGACTGGACAAGCTGATACGCAGTATCACAATCCATCTGATGCGCATCTGTGAAGATAGCAATATCGAGCATAAAAGGAAGTTTGCTTTTATGTTAATTGTGTCGGTATATGGACACTAATGGCTGTAATATTTATGTGAAGATAGCAATATCGAGCAATATCGGAAGGAATGGAGATAGCAATATCGAGCAATATCGAGCATAAAGTTGATGATTTGGCGGGAGAAGACCAAATTTTAGAAGGGAATAGCAGCAGTTCACCAAAATTTCGGAAGGAATGGAGAATTAGGTGGGGTCTGATGTCAGCGAAAGAATATCGCGAGGGCAATTTTGACAGAAAAATTCGGTTCTCGCGTGCTTCATCGCTACACCCCGATTTTGGGGGGTATCGGTCTTCTCCAAAAATCTCTGAAAATCGCTTGCGGAGAGATTGTCGCTTCCTTGGGTTTCCGCCGATTCATCCCGCGTCGACGATTGGAGCAGGGTAATTGCGTTCATCTACCTTTCCTTAGCTCCCGTTCAACTCTTCTGGAGCAGGGCCTAAATGGCTAAATCTCTCCATGTTGAGTGGAGAAATTGTTAAAATGAGGGAAGTGATTTTCTTTTTCTTTTTCTTTTTAATATAATGAGGCGTTACACACGATGATCTTGTGAATCGCTAGATCAATCTCTGCCTAGTGACAAATTATTGGACTAAGTTTTTGCCAAACGAGATGCTTTTAGAGTTTCAAACGAAGGCTTATTCTAAAAAGGAAATGAATAAAATTTAAAAACCGTTGACAAAAAAAAAAACAACAACTTTCCTGGTAAAAAAAAATAACATCTTGATAATTATAATGAAACTAATTTAAATATATTTTTTCAATTTAAATAAGTTAAACATCAATAGATAAAATAAGGAGCAGAAAATATAACTTCAATGCAGAAGTTGTTTTCGTTTCGTGAGGCAAAGTAGAATGAACATCAACCTCAGAATCAAAGTTCAATTGAAAATATAAGTAATGGAAAGGATAATTAATTATTACATATTTGAAATAAAATTTAATAGCAATATATTGCACTTGGTACATGACATACCCGTGAGGCAACATCAAAATCTACTGTATCTTGCAATAAAGATCTTGTATCCACAATAGATACACTCAAAAACGAACAAATATGCCCCGTAGCCAATTATAAATTGGAAGGAAGTTCAACAAACAAACAATTCTACAACAACATAAGAAATCACTTTATTTCAATCTATTCGGTTTTCTAAATCTTCAATTTTAATATTTCTGTTTCTAAATCTTTTACAATGTTCTATCTATTTCAGCTCTGAATGCATGTATTCACTAAAAACATTTAACGCGTGTACGCAGGTATTTTCATTCATTAGATGTCATCATTTTTGTCCAAGTAGGAAATTAGATGTTTTATGTTTATAAACGCACGTTTTAACAAAAACATTTGAGAACTTGAGTGAAAAGTCGCAAGTTCGAAGCTCGGCTGAAGATCTTTCATACACATTTAATTTAAAAATAAATTAGGAGGCTTGACCCCAATTTATCTTAAAGAAAAAAAAAAAAAAAAACAACAACAACATCCGAGAACACATTTTTTACCTCCTCTACATTCAGACATATTAATCTGAATGCATGCATTCTAATCATATGTGTTCACTGTAAATACGCAATTGTGTGCCTCCTCTGTGTTCAGAACAAATTAATGTGTTAAATTCATAGGGGGGCAACATACGTGTCAATTGTCATGCCTTAAACAATTTGATGCGTATATAACGTTAATACTGTTTAGTATTTACATTAAAATTGAAGTATTTGATGCATATAATAAAGAACGCTAACACATTTTTTAGATGTAACTGCGAACTTATGCTTTCATAAAATAAATTATAGAATCGTCAAATATTTAAATACAAAGATACTACTGCAGCTATTCTTATAAAAAAAATCTAACGGTTCAAAATTGTTTGTACAGCATTCTGAATTCTCCCTCACTCCCAAATCTGAGAAGTAATTAACTCATTTATTATCCGGAAACAAATAAAGAAGTACAGATAAAAAGAAGAATAAATGCATCACAATTCAGAAATTCAACAAAGGCACAAAAATAAGAGCCCACTAAAACCCAGCCCGAATTCCAAGTAGAGACAAAACTGCGAGCGCGAAGAGCTAGAGACCAAAGCCAGAGAGAGAGAGAGAGAGAGAGGGAAGGAAACGCTGATACAAGAATGGAGATGGTCAAAACTATTCTCGCATGAGCTCTTTCTCGAGGTAATTTTTAGCTCATTTTTGTTGTTTTCTGTTAGGAAATGTGTTAGATTTTAGCTCTCTCTTTTCATTTCTGTTAAGAACTCCATTTTTGGTTCATTTGAGCTGGTTTTTCGAGGTTTGGTGATTGAAATCTCATCTAATAAGTTTAAAGATGGATTTCGACGTGCCTCGTTTATCGGAACGTGGCACTTACTCGTTTAGAGCTCCCTAGGGTTTGTTTCGTTGGTTTCGGTATTTTTTGTTTGCCTTAATTAATTCCTGTGAAAACCTTGAAATCCTTTATTCTCGGGTTAGCACCATTTGTTTAGTGTGAAAAAAAATTGTGAGTTCTGACCTTGTTTTCGGTGTTTTAGTTTTTTTTTCTGGTTTTAATCCACTATTAGTCTATTTTATTCCCTTTTAGCTAGTCTTATCTGAGGTAAACTTACTAATTTGGATACATTGCCCACAAATAGTTTTAAAATTTTTACCTTATTCGTTCTCTTGCCAGATAACAAATTCTAGGTTTCCTTTTTCGTTCCTTCTCAATCTGTTATTAGTTTCCTTTCCAGAGCCCACATCCTTTGCCATATATAACCCAATGCCATATTGCCATTTTATTCTGATCAGCTGGGGTTCTCCTTTTTAGGAAGTTCTATTACTTAACTGTTACAGCTGTTTATTTATTAGTCAACTTATATGTGGGAAAAAACTATATTTTGCAAATTAGTACTATTGTTAATTCCTTCTTAATTGTGAGAATTAAGATGGTTGTGATTTGGAAAAATAAATGTGAATTGCTAAATGCAACAGGGTTTTTGCTATTATACAACATATTTTTGACTAAAATACCCATCGATCAACTGGTAGAACTTGTCAAGAACTTAATTCAACTGATTGATTGAGGGTAATTTAGTCAAAGTCATGTTGCAATAGCAAAAAGGCAGCTGTAGTTAGCAATTCCCAATAAATGTAGACAGATGTTTCCACTAAAGTTTCATCTGTTAGAAATTCTTTTTTAATTCAATTGTGTTGGTGCAATGCTTACTTTTGTTTTCTTCAGTAACTGACTATGCATTTTCTTGCTTATTCTGTAGCGGATTTTATTGCTGGAATAAAATTATAGGTGCAACCGTCTGGGCACTGTATTGGCTTGGCTGTAGAAGTCCCCACCACTGAAACTACACTTGTTGAGCAATGGCCGGAGGACAAACCAGAAGAAACAGGTACAGATCAAACCAATATTGAATCAAATATTCAGAAAATGTGTGATTATTGGAATAAAGATATTTTTCCTGCAAATTTTAATTTCTAAATCCATGGCCAAAATTTGACACAAAATGCCCACTTATTTTTCAATTTCAGCATAAATTCTGTGAACACAGAGGATAGACCCTCTTCCAGCAAAATGCCAGCAAGCAAAGACGATGGCTCCTCTATCAGAAAAATACCTACAAACCAAGAGGATGGGTCGGATCAAGATGTCCTAGACCCAAAACCGATGCGAACACTTGCCCCTATGTTTCCTGCCCCGTTAGGGTTTCATACAGTCACTGAACACACAGCCTGTCCTCCAGTAGTTCGTGTAACTCCATACTCTCCATTCCAGCCAGGACCTGAATCTGCTACCAACCCCAACCCACCTTTTACTTTCTTTCCCCAACCTGAATCTCGTAACACCGCCAACCCACCTTCCACTTTCTCTCGCCAACCTGAATCTCGTAACACCCCCAACCCACCTTCCACTTTCTTTCCCCAACCTGAATCTCGTAACACCCCCAACCCACCTTTCACTTTCTTTCCCCAAACTGAATCTGGTAACACCCCCAACCCGCCTTTCACTTTCTCTCCCCAACCCGTCTCCTCTCCCAACCCTGTCGCTAATGAGTCTGGGGTCAGACCCACTTCAAACTGGCCCATTAGTGCTACCCCTATCTCCTCCTTCAAAACCCCCGTACCAGTGGCTAATAACAATGATGAAGAAGATGAAGAGTATTTTAATACTCACACATCAACCTCAGGCCGAAAGATAAAACGCCCTGCCCTCCTGTCGGGTGACAATATGTCCGGTAGCAGAGACCTGACAACAGGGGGATCTTCAACACAGAAGGCAAAGCGATCCAAACCTAACCAACCATTCACTGTCCAGGACTTGTCTCTCCAAGCACCATGCACTGGTGACCCCAGAGAAGACGTGGAAGTGGTTTTAATGATTTTTGATGCGCTTCGGAGGAAACTTCTCCAGTTGGAGGAAAGACAGGATGCGAGACAGCGTGCAGATCTCAAAGCAGGGTCCATGATGACAAGTGGGGATCTCAAAGCAAACATAGGGAAGCGTATTGGATTGGTCCCAGGTGTGCACGTTGGGGACATCTTTTTTTTTCGAATGGAGATGTGTGTTATAGGACTCCATGCACCAAGCATGGGTGGGATAGATTACATGAAGCTTGGGGATGAAGCTGAGCCAGTGGCCATTTGCATTGTATCTTCTGGGGGGTATGAAAATGATGAAGATGATCCCGATTCCTTGGTCTATAGTGGCCAAGGGGGTAATGGCGACCAGAAATTGGTGAAGGGTAATTTGGCACTGGAGAGGAGTCTTCACAGAAAGAATCCAGTCAGGGTTGTGAGAGGTCTCAAGGACCCAAGTGTACCATCGGGAAAGATTTACATGTATGATGGGCTGTACAAAATCCAAAACTCATGGAAGGATACGGCCAAAGGGTTTAGCGTTTTTAAATATAAGCTGGTACGAGAACCAGGTCAACCTGCTGGAATGTCAGTATTCAAAATGACTCAAACATGGATAGGAAACCCTAGTTCGCGGGGCCGGGTTATACTACCAGATTTGTCTTCTGGGGTTGAAAATGCACCTGTGTGTCTTGTAAATGAGGTAGATGATGTAAGAGGCCCTAATCACTTCACTTATGTGACCCAAGTGAAGTACCTAAATTCACCAAATTTAATGAGGTCATTACCTGGTTGCAACTGCCTTGGTGTCTGTTTGCCAGCTGACCCAAACTGCACCTGCTCTCAATCGAATGGATCTGAATTGCCATATAGTTCGATGGGCCTACTCGTCAGTCGCAAAACAATGGTTTATGAATGCAGTTCAACTTGCCGGTGCAATGTAAATTGCCGAAACAGGGTTTCCCAAAAGGGCACCAAGCTCCATTTTGAGGTTTTCAAAACTAAGAATCGAGGTTGGGGGCTCCGGTCATGGGACCCAATACGTGCTGGCACATTCATCTGTGAGTTTATTGGGGAGGTTGTTGATGGGGCCAGGGTTAACCTTGATGACGAGGAAGAAAACTACCTGTTCAGAGCTGCATGCCCTGGAGAGAAAACCCTGAAATGGAATTTTGGCACTGAATTAATAGGTGAACCTGGCATGGGTACTGGGCCAAAGGAGGTTTTCAAACCTTTACCAATAATGATCAGTGCAAAGAACATGGGTAATGTGTCAAGGTTCATGAATCATAGTTGTAACCCAAATGTGTTTTGGCAGCCAGTTTTGTTTGACCATGGGGATGCGGATCACCCACATATTATGTTCTTTGCAATGAAGCATATACCACCTATGACTGAACTGACTTTTGATTACGGGAATATCAGTGCTGATGGGTACTGTGGGGTTGGTGCTAGTAAACCTAAGAGGTGCTTGTGTGGTTCAGCAAATTGTCAGGGATTCTTTGCTTAGCTTATTGGTGTAAAGGTAGGTATGCACCAGATATTGTTTTAATACCCTTTCAACCAGTTTTTTTTTTTATATATTAGCCATAACTGCTTGTACCCAAGCTAAGTAGAGCCTGTTGAAAAGTGCAGTTAATAAAAACATGGGATGAAGAGGTCCTTCCTAGTTGGAACTCCTTGTTTGCAAAGTTACCAAATAAATGAACAAATAGAAGAGCATGAATAGTCCAAAAATATAAAGGCTTATAAGTTCATTATTCTCCTTAATTGTGAGAACAATTATCATCTGTCAGAACCCTTATTTGGTGTGAATAAGTGCACCATTAGGCCTTTTTACTGGTGACTCCCAACAAAAGTCATCATTTTGAGCTGTTAAGTCTTTCCAATGTACTTATTTTGAAGCCTCTCTAATATGCCAATTCTTTGCTTTCGTTCCTTTTGTAGATTTCTTGATGCTGCCACTGTGCTTCCAGCAGCAGTCACTGTCAACTTGATTGGGTATTTACCGCAATATGGCACCCCTGGTAGTTCTGAAGTCATTTTTTTGTGAAAATATAGTCTCAATTAGTTTCATTAGCGAATCTGTAGATCTTTAGTGTTTAGGGTGACTTTGCTGCTGGGGAGCTTAGTTTTGGTGAAATTCTGGAACAGGTATATTGTTACATTTGTCTTTTACCTGTTCACCACTGACTAGAATAGTGTAATTTCAGCATCTTAGTTTTATGTTATCTAAAACGTTGTAAGTTTTAATTTCTTTTATCCTGATGATATGATCTTGCTTGCCTCGTCACAATTCTAGACTTGATTCACAGAAAATTAAGCTAGAATCTACACTCAGCATTACATTTTCGATGATGCACTCAGCATTACATTTTCGATGATGCATTCATACAAAATTGGAATTGACCTAGCTGCCCAATATATAGCATTCAAGCTAACAGTTCAAAACAAAGAAACAAAATCTTCTTCCTAAATTGAGGAGCGGACTCGTGTATTATTGCCTCCTTTGCAAGAGCACTCAAACCTGGGTCCTTGTTCCATGTGTGTTGACCTGGCTATGCACTGGTTGATGCTGGTCAACTTTCCTGCAATCTGTCATAATATTGCATGTCAAATCAGATCCGTGCGAACAGTTTTGCGTCTAAAGTATCATCCTATCCAGTTTGTAAACGTACTTAAAAAGTAAGATCCCGCCAAAATGAAAATTTCAGATAAATGATTAGGGTTTCATTCATACTTACTAAAATTTTAAAAAGTTGCGAAAATGAGTTAATTGTAGATAAAAGGACGACCCCCTTTTTTTTTTTTGGAAAAGAGGCCATTGGACCCGTTTCTATTACTAGAAACAAAGTTTTACACACAGGACACAGCTATCTGATTTTTTTTTTTTTTTGTCCCAATTTTCACTATAGATTTGCAATATCATAGTTTTTATAATTTAGGAAACCAACTGGCACTACTAAACGAATTAATGATAGGAATGGAATTAGGAATCAGATATAGGTACCAGTCTCCATGTCAAGTCTTCTGGTCCGAGAGGTAGGGCAGGGCTAGAATATACAAAGTGTCTTGAGTACTGGCAAACAACATCACATGAGAAGTCTTTCATTAGTAATATTAAGTATATATACTAAGGTGCAAAAACGTAACTCATTAAAACTCAACAATTTTGCAGTTTTATGTTCTTTAGGATGAGGATACAAATGCAGTAGGACGTTGTAAAACTCCATCTGTTTTTGTTAATGAAACAGGCTGCTGGGCCTTTTTTTGTCAAAAGATTTAGAACCTCAGCAAGGTAGCTTTGCATCTCCCGGATTTTTGTCGAGTCAATTCCCCTAAGGTACTTCAAAAGCCATCCTGGTTGAACTGCATCACTTGAGTTGACAAACAGCACCATCTGAGTTTCAAAGAAAAGAAAGGAAGCAATTAATTAAGTGTTTTGACATTAACGATAATGCATCCCAACAAAAGTAGGAAATATGTAAGCTAATTGATTCCCATCAGAACCAAAACTGCAATAAGGAAAACAGGAAAAAGCCTTATATTCTGTTCTGGGTTGAATCCTGGTCAGCTTTGGCCAAGATGGACAAAATATAATGACATTGAGTTGTTCAGTTCCAGATCACTTTGGTTCTGGATGTTCTCCCACTCTGCTCAGTGAAAGAAGGTAAGGTAGAAATAAACTCCTCGACAAAATTTCTATTATATGATAGTGTTGGATTCATGCATAGTGTTCAACTGTAAGTTCTGCTGGTAAACCCAAAATTGAGCACTGGGCTACATAATATGGAATGTTTCAGCCACTAGCCAAACTTCAATGGCTCCTGTAGCAATTATTACCCCATAAAATGTTGGTAATATTTCCAGTGCTGGAAGCTTTCTCAAATTTCTCTAAAAAGTTTAGAATTACCAAACAGCATTTATTCTCATTGTTTTTTTCTCAAATTTCTCTAAAATAAGTTTTTCTTTTGAAAGACAAAGATAGGTTGCAAAAATGTACTCTGTTGTATTGAAGTAGACCTTCAAATGGAACCTCCAGCTCATCACTAATTACAACAGGTATGCACCCACTCACAATAGCATCAAAAAGACGTGCAGAGGATGGTGTGTCGCCAGCTGGGCTTAAGCAAAACACCGACCTATGGGAGTTGACAGAGACCGTTACAGATTGCACCACAAAAATGCCGCACAACAGTAAAGGTATAATGAATTATGGCATAGTGATCAAGATTGCAAATTGGCAACAAAATTGCTGAACAGAAATAGAGAAAAATTAGTTGGCATGACAATTCATGCAGAAAACATCTTTACCTGCGCATGCCACGCTGAGCTAATTCTCTACCACCTTCTCCAGCTGTACCTTCTTCAATAACAACCCCATCAGCTCCATTAAGCACAGCTCCAAGTTTGCTGCGTATTTTTCCTCCCTAATTGCAAAGGGGTACTTTTAAATATTAAAGAACTAAAGGATGCAACAAAATTAATTTAATGTGAACATTGCATAACACCCCTCCAAGTTCATAAAACATGAGAATGGTTCTAGCTCTTTGAGTACTTGCAATTAACCTCGAGAATAATGGAAATACAAAAACTGAAAATTAACATTAGAAAAAGAAAAAAAAATCTTTTCATCTTTTACACAGCTTTTTTTTTCGTGGAATGGATCTTAATAAAATAATGTATGCCAGGAATAATTACTTTGAAGTAACCATTCCTGACATATCTACATCATAAATCGTCAAGAATTCATTAAAAAAGACCTAAAGTTAAGGACTTATCAATAGGTAATGTGGCTCCAACACCTAACCAAAGAGGGACTAGGGTAGAAAAAAACGTTGTAGCTACTGGGAGGCGAAATGGATTTTGGAATTTATTAACCATCATTTACAGGATCTATTGGACAAATTGCTGTCCGTATTGTTAACTTTTCTCAATGAAAACAACAGTCTCTGTAAGTATTTCAAAATTCCATCAATTATTCTCATTTTGATTTTTTTTTTTTTTTTTTTTTTGAAACAAGTGGGATTCTCCCACCGCTTTTCCATTAAAACCATGAGAAATATTCTCATTTTTATTAAGTTGTCATCAGCTCTTTCTTAAAAAAGACTTTCATTATTCTTACAGAAGTCTATTTATTTACAATTTAATATTAGTGATTCTAATATAGAATTTGCCATATACAAATAGCTTGTTAACTTTCCTCCAACAATTAGAGGGGCTCTTTAGCATATGCAACAAAATAGAATAATTTTGCATTTGATTATGCTGAGGTTTCTTTATAAACTTCTCTATTAAAATTTCACAACATCCCGAAAGCAAATTATATAGAAATAAAAGAACCAAGAATCAACATGAAATTAAATGAAAAAATTACCCTACTATAAGATAGACTTACAGCATTTCGTTTTAGCCTTCCCCTGAAAAAAAGTAGTGTAGTTCTTTTTGCCCGTGTTTCTAATAAGCACTTGGTATCACAAAGCTCAACATTTGGTACATAAGGAAGTATCACATCCTTTGTAAGGCACACTTCTCCTGGTTTGTACCTGAATTTTTTATACAAATCAATTTCAGAAAATATATTAGAAAATATGAATATTCCAAGGTTGAATTTCATTACCAGTTTCCAGTGTTGTCCATGTCAGGAAGAAGCCAAATTGCATTCTTCATGAATCTGCGTACCGACTTGAATGACCATGGATGGTGTACTGGTAGTATGTGGTCCCTACCTTCTGATCTCTTCCATGCTGGCTGATCTGTCATCCATTTCAAAGCCTCCTGGAATAGATTTAAAAATATGCACAATATTATTTTCTTTTGGATTCTTAATTACAATATATTTGAATAATGTATTAGGATAATTATTAAAAAGATGTCAAACTATGTACAAACAGTGCAGAGTGAAAAAATACAAATGTGTAGCATTAAACTCAATGCATGCCTCTTCAATTGTAAAGCATCAGCATACATGTTAAAAGTGTCTTGTTCTCTCCTTTGTTCTCTAATTCACATGTCCAAACTACCTTAAATATATTAGGAAGAAGGGCAGAAAACTTTCCAGGGAAGTAAAAAAGCGGTATTAGATATATTCTCACATTTAAGAGGAAATCTGTACAATTCTGGTCTACATGTGATATTCCTAAAGATATGACAAAATACAAAGCGCACGAGGGTAAAACTTTTGGTAAGCAACGAAACCCAACTAGTATGTAATGGTTAAGCAACACAACAGATTTAAAATGTGTCTACCCATAGGAGACTAACTTGTGGTTCCACAAAAACATCATAGCTAGTTATTTAGGCATAAATTACAACTCTTCATTTGCTTCCCTCATATATGAGCAAAAAAATTAAACCTGGAGAGATGCATCAGACCCGATAAAGTGCCTTGCATTCTTGTTTCTCAAGGAGAAAAAAGCTGATAGTAGTGAAGAACGGTATGTAAAACAAGTCAGCTTCCTCCTGCTGGTACACTCTTCTGACATTCTTCAATAGTCTCTCAGACTCTGGGGCAATCAAATCCCTCCAGAGCCAGTAGTCGATTGAATGCTGTCAATTACAAAAAGCAGAGTAATGAGGGATAAAACAAACATGTGAAATATAATTTATCTTTTTCAAGGTTGGTCAAAATACATATAACAGAGTCAGACATACTTTTTTTCACAACTAATCAGCTTATGCTGTGCTACATGTACAATAGAGTGTAATCTGAGGCTATGATGGTCTTATTTGTTTGAAGCATCATTGCACAGTACAGATAACCAAGCAAAACATAGATTATTGTTAAACAAACTCAAGTTGTGCTAAATTGCAAGGCTGACGTTAGATCCCTCCATTGAACATCACTGGTGCTAAATTCAAATCTAAGCATAACAACAGAGGGATCCCTATCAATAAATACCAGCAAGATTCAAACATTTGAATTGCTACCATAATGACATGACAAAACACCATAGACATAGCATCATAAAAGTATGCAATTAGAGTTCCAGATTAAACAATTACCTGTTCAATGAGGCGATGAACAGGGCTCCCATTTGATGTCAGATTTGTAGTCTCCTTATAGGTATCTCTAAAAAGCTTAAGCAAATCACATGTAAATTTCGATGGCATTTCATACACATAGACCTGGAGCACCCGAGACCCGGCCCACGGATCAGACAATGTGCCATAAAGCCTCTCCTTCTCCCTCCTGGATACGAAGGGATCATTCAATTGCACAGACGAAGAGGTAGCAGAGCAAATTGGATTGGAGGAAGAGAAGAATTCGTCTAGAGCTGAGGGGAAGTACCGAATAGGGGCTATGGCGCTCCGACTAGGGTTAGTGTTAGGTATTTTGGGGGAGATGATAAGAAAGAGAGCGAGGAGAGAGAAAAGAGATATTAGCAGTAACAATGGCTTGCTAATGGAGATCGATCTAGGGTTTGCTAGAGAGAAGCGCCTTCCCGCCATTCTCAGAGTGAGAGAGATGAGAGATCCGATCTGAGAGACACTTATTAGTTATTAGAGCTGCTTTTTAGCAAAAATCAAAATCAAAAGAAACTTTTGGGTTCTGTGTCTCAAGAATATAGATGATACTATATACAGCAATAGATAATGAGGTAATTAATGACCCGCTTGGTATTTAATGCACGATAATCAGAAACACTAGATCCAATTATGAAATTTCTCGATCCCTTTATAAAATAAAATCGTGCTGTGCGATCAGGCCCAGTATTTGATGGCCCATTTTTAATTTAGTGGGCCGAAGAGGGTTTTTATTATTTGGACCCAGATTCCAGGCGCAACTGCGCAAGCGCAACCCCCGACGCCGCGCTTGGACGTTCGTTGGAGAAACGGTTTGGAGAGAAACACTAGTCAGTAGTCAGTAGTCACTATTCAACGAACAGAATGCGTGTTGATTTTAATTCTGATTCGATCTGGCTATAAATAAAGTTGTTGAATCTAGTTTGAGTTAAAAGTCAACTGAACGTGAATCAACTTCCTATTTTATGTAGACTTCAGTATTGTAAATTTTTTCAATATTATTTCAAATAATTAAAGTGTTAACAATATTCACTTGCTAATTTTGTTAAAGTAATTTAAAATTTTATATCTAAAAATTTTTATTATATCATGTTACATGTTAAGAACTAAATAAAAGTAGGTAACATTACTATATATTGAGCTATTTCGAATCAAGTCAGAATGAGTCAACTGACATGTTTTCAAATACGATTCAAAAATTTGAGATGGTCGAAAGTCTATGAAACTGAACTCAACTACTCAAGTTGGTCAGAACTCAGAAGTCGATGCGAACGCACTGCAAGTTTGAATCGAATAGATCTCGAATGCCCTACGCGTTTTTTTATTACCCTAGTCTTTGTATTTCTAAATAGCAATACCATGGGCCATGCTTGGTTGAAAGGATGAGAAAAGGAAAATGCTAATTTATTGAGAAGAAGCATACTATGTCACTAAAATGTGTATAAAATATTAACCAGTAAGAAACAAATAATATGAGACAAAAGGAAAGTAATTTTGTAATGGAGATATGCTGATTTCTTGGCGGCAGGAAACACCTTTAAAAAAAATGGGCCAGCATGCCACGTCAGAGGTCCAGTTGCAAGCCATTGCTCAGATTGAAAAGAGGGATTAATTAAAAAGGAGCTGAAACTAGGACAAAGAGGGATGGGTCCAATGAAGAAAGGCTCAATTGGTGACGCAATGCATGGGACCCAGTAGCCCATGAGACTTTCATGGGCTGTGGTTGGTGGGCCCTTCTTGCATGAGAAGTTTTATATCCAAGTGGTCCCTTTTTTAATGGTGGGCGCCGCATAAAGCCTGGGAAAAAGATAGTTGATATTAGAAGAGAAGAAAAGGTGCCGAGTTTCATCCTCGTCCTCCTCTCCGTTGCTTCAAACACTGGAGGGAATATTTCTTTGTTTTTTGTCCGATACGATTTTGAATTGTCAGAAAAAGCTCCAAACTCGTATCGACTTAATTTCAGTTCGATTTAGACATTCGACAAGCTCGATTGAGTCGAAACCAAATTTCAAGACAGCTCACTCGAGTTCAACTCAATATATAATTAGATTATTTAATTTATAGCGAACATTACTTAAATTGATATATAAGATATTTATTTTTAAACATAAATATTAAATTTCTTAAATATTTTTTTACAAAATAAGAATGTATAAATAAACATATTCTACAAAAATAATTAATATTAATTAATTCGCACTTTAAATCAACTCTAATTTGGGTGTTCGATTCATGCTCATATTAGTTTAAGTTTGATTGAATTTTAGCTCGAATTCAACGATTCAATTTATGGCCATAGACACGCGGCTTTTGTTTTAGATAAACAAATTATAATGAAAGCTGTATATCACACAATATAAATACATCATCGACAACATTAACGTGTTCATAGTCTAATGGTTGAAGCATACTAGTTTTCAATATAACAATAAAAAAAAAAAATGATTTGTATATATGCACAGCATTACAGCACAAGCTGCACAATGGAACGCTATTGGGCGGGAAACATGCTTGTGATACAGGTACTGGAGAGCAACCTAGAAAGAGGTACAAGGATAGGCATCTTTACCACTCTGATATTCTGCGCCACAATTTCTGGGTGGGTTCAAAATCCGCTGCATTTACCACAACTAGCGGGAATAGTCTGCAACAATATAACTAAAATTGATTACTTCCAAAATTCTTCTGAAAAAGGATACAAGACTCTGGTCAAACAGTCTCAGTAAAAATTGCAGAGCCTAAAAAATGTACACGCGTCAGTGTATTAATTCTCCTACCCTTAATTTGAAGAATTATGGTATTTTACTTTTTATTTGTATCAATAATCATTAGATTTCTTATATCAAGCACGAAAAGTTATCTATAAATTATAAAATGTAAATATGTTTATAGTTCTTTTTGAATATACAATATCATAAAAAGTTCAAAGCAACCATTTGCTTAGACTTTTCTGTGTGCGTTATTTTTTTTATTCATTTTTTTAAAGTTATTTTACTTAGATAAAGTATTTCCCAGTTTAATCCATATATTTTTTTAATTAGCATATTAAGAATTTTAAATTTAAAGCCATAAAATTTATGTAGAATATGTATCCTCGCTTTCCTTTTATATATCTATACTACTTATAAATGTATCTAAAAAAAGTCATTACAATTTCACTGGAGGGGTTTAAACATGTGTTAGCATCAATTATAAACTATTGATATGGGCAATTTGATTAGATCTGTGGTCAAGATCGTATATTCATATAAAAGGTCTGATCCTTTGACAAAAAAGAGTCATGTAGTGTTTAAATAATTTATTTTAGGAAAAGATATCCACATGTATCGTTAAAAGATTCAGTTAGATATTTTTATTGCATACCATTATTTTGTTGTTTTATTTGCCCACATGTTGAAGGCATATTTTTGCTAGTCTACTAGTAAACACACAACAGAAGAACCTAGTAACAGGGTGAAGGATCAAAGATCCCTTGATCATGGCTTGTGATTAGAAGGGACCCACTCACGTGAAGCAATCCCTGGGTAACGTACTGTTGTCTCTCTTCTCCTTCCTTTTTTGTGAAATTTTATCCGACTCCTGCATTTTTACTTCACTCGCGAAAAGAAAAATAATAATAATAACTCCAGCATTTTACAGGCTGTAATCTCAATTCTACAATAAGGACGCAGAAATTGTCGGTCGTTTGGCGTCTGCGCTATTATTTCTAATTTCTTTTATTTTTCGACGAGCGAATTTCTCAACTCTTTTTTTATTCCGAGAAAGACTACCAAGTTGGAATCTACGGACATGACCTTGGGTCAAGTCAAGTAATTCGGAGCAGTTGATCTGGTCACAATGTCACATATCCAAATTTTCTACCGAACAAAATCCAGAAATGGTAAGCATGTACAGCGATGATACTTTTAATTTTTGAAGCCTGCTAAATTTCATTATTATTTTTTTCAAATTTATAAGGAGTTGGTGAATTCCTTAACGAGTAACAACCAATTGTGCAAAAGAAATAAAAAAAATGCAAATTAGTTGTATTGTAAATATAAAAAAGAAATTCATTTGCATTCCTACATTTATACCGTTGTTGAACTAATACTCATTATAATAAGCGACGTGACAAAAGTATTCAACGATGAAACAAAAATTATAATTAAAAATGTAATAATAACTGTCAAGCAATGGTCTAGTAGATATGTAACTATTTTTTTAATATTGAATATATCATGCTTACATAAGTCGCACGGTTCTATTATAGGCTTTCAATAGCAGTGTCTAGTGCGATCAAACTGGATCTACCATATATTAAATTATGCTGTGAATCTAAAAAGAGTAGTCAATACGGGCTGCTATTTGTAGGAAAAATTGAATAAAGCTTTGTTTTTTTCTGTCAGCAGCCACATCAATTAAATGAGCACTTCCTTTTTCAACTCTCGAGCAATTTAATTTCTTTCTTCATTTTATTATTATAATCATTATAATTATTGTTATTATAATTTATTAATTTTATTATATTTTTATTAATTTTTTGGGGCGGGGAAGGGGGTTTGTCTTGTTTTTTGTTTGCAAAATGTCCGTGCCATTTGAAAGGGCATGAGTTTGGAGTATAGTAAGTTTGTAACGATTCTATATCCTCTATGGTAAGTTTCTTTTCTTCTTATTTTTTTTTATTTTTGTTAAGTGCCTTTGGGATTGTCTATGGTGAGTTGCCAACTATCATAACGTAAAATTTTAGTGTTAACAGTTCATCAACTTAAATTTCGTGCATATGCACATCTCTACGAGCACAACTATTTGCACACCGTCTAAGGTAGGCGACTAGGCGGGAAGATGTGAAAACGGAAAAGAGCAAAACGTATCAGGATCTTATTTTTATTTTAATTTTTAGTGGGAGCAACAAAATCCGTAGGCATATCAGAATTCAGAAATTGAGAATCCTACAACTGCAAGCAACTTGAGCAAGCGATAGCAGTAACTTAACTACTATTTTTCCTTTTTATCTTTTTTTGTAAGATTTGATTCAACGAGATTGCACTAACCTCAGACAAGCAGAGCAAAAATCGGTTGTGTCTGAGGCAAGGTACTGATGATCACAAATAAGTGGGCCCCGCCCAGTATATGGAATCTATTCCTCTCCGGTTCGTACAACCGGCAGACAGAGAATCCAAGACTGAACCTTCTATCCAACTCTCACGCCGGAACGCGCAAGTCGATAGCTGACGCATCTCGACCGTTGATTCTCATCTGAAATTACGGTGTAGCAGAGGCATAAATGGATGAACGTCCATTTGAGCGAAAAATGGAGAGGAGATTTCACCCACAGGAAACATTTCACGTTTTCCAGACTAGGACTGGTCCCCGCATCTCGATCCAAAGGGAGGCCTCACTTCACCCTAATGAATCTCAACCACTGCTGTACATCAAGATTCGTGTTACATGAAAATATTGATGCAGCTGTGGACCTGTGGGCTGTGGTACATCCAATTGTAGTCGAGGACGATAGGGACTGCATTGTCAGGCATATATTGTACGGAGAAACCATGTTCAAGGAATATTCTAGACGAACTACTACGGAAATTAAACTGCACTTGGTTCATGGACCATAATTCGTGGTTGTTTAACGGCGCACTAATTTCCGCGATTTTCCACTAATCGCGCTAAATAGACCAGTTTCATACAGATTTATCGTTAAAGAGTCAAATCGAGTCGGTTGATTCCAAGGTTTCGTGCTTCTCGTTCTCCGTGGTTAGTACGCACACCAGCTTGAGTTTCATTATAAAGAGGTCTACGGACTACGGTTCAGGGTATACGGCGTACACCGTAGGTGGTAGATTTGCGGTCCAAGTCTCGATTAGTCTGAACTCTGAAGCCTCTAATAAAAAGACTAAAAATTGCGGTAAATATAATTCGAAATTACTCCAGTAACTTATATTAGTTAGTATTCTACTGATCTACTCTCTTTTTTAATAGTCTACACAGTAAAACACACGCTCACACTACTCTCTCTCTCTCTCTTCTTCTCTTTCGTTCCTTCTCTCCCAAATTCGCCTCTCTCTCTCTCACACATCGCTATCTCCTCTCCTCTTCCTAGGGTTTCCTAATTCAGTTACATTTACTGCTCCGCGAGTTGATCCAAGCTGCTACCTCAGGTTTGATCTCTTCTTATTTGCTGATCTGTTCCTGTTTATCTTCGGATCGTCGAATATTATGTGTTTTATTATCTGATGAGCTTGTTGAATTAGCCTGTTTTGGCTGAATTTATATGTGTAGATTTTGTTTGATTTGTTCGGGTACAATTAAAACGGCCTTGTGTGGGAGTTAATTCTTGGATTTTTCTTGCTAAATTTGTTCAGAAAAGTAAATTTTTACTTTATCAGGAGTTTTCCAAGTATGTTATTTCATTTATGGCGGAGCATCTTTTGCATTAACCCGATTTTTTGTAAGTACGTATCAAATTGAGCCTTGTTAATGTACATTTACTAGTTCTAGTCTCTTGATCTGCATTTTACTCTTTCAATTTTCTCTTTTTGTGTGCTTGGGAGTCGGGGATTGGGACTAGAGCTAGGTTTTTTTGTTTAAAGGAAGGAAAAATGAAAAGGATATTGTACCTTGATCAGTTTAGAGTTAGAATTAAACAATCGGAGTGAGAGTGACATAGGAATTTAAGGTTGATCTAGAAATATTAATTACACTGTCACTTTCAAATCTCAATCAATTTGGTGATTTTCCGTTTTGTGAATAGTAGCTGCTTCTTACTTCAAATCATGGTTTTCTTCTGTCTATTTTAAATCCAAATCTGGTCTATGCACTCTGATTAACCTCCTCGCTTGGCTAATTCGTAGCTCTCTGTGAGTTGTATGTTTTTCAAGCAGATAGGTTTATTAACGTCCTTTGAATTTGTGCTTCCCCTTTTACAATATTCTTTTGTCGTATATTAGATTATAAAATTTGAAATTGAATGTTATTCTAGCTTTTTGCTCCACTCTAAATTTTAGTTTGTCTATTGCTTGTCCATTTTTAAAGAAAAGAAAGAGGGTAAATTCATTGATAATGTCAGTCAAGGCATCTTCCTTTAGTGGTTACAAGAATTGGAATAAATTTGGAACTTATTGTCATCAGCTATGGTTTTTAAAAGCAAATTAATTTAAAATATAAGACAGAAGAATTAACACATACTTATAATTAAAATAAAGTCCATTAGAAGTAGGAAAATATTGGTTATGTGTAGGCAGTTGAACTGGAATTTAATTTTCAAATTAGATTGAAGCTGTACTTACTCTGGTTTCTTCTATTTTGGTCATGTGAAGACTAATGTAGACTCTTACTGGACCAGGTTATAAAAGAATGAACCTGACTCATGCTAAGAGCGAGGGCGATTTGGGAGTACTTCTTCCTGATAGTGCTGTCAATTCACCATCCTTTGATGAAGGTACAAAGTTGCAGTCTAATTGCTGTTGCCTTAGAACATGTCCAAAAAGTTAACATATCACAGCCGTGATAAACTTTTGCTTCAGATGTTACATTACTGGACCAGTCTCGTGAGAAACTAGTGCCAAAATTAAGGACCCAAAACTAATTATCAGTACCAGTGCAAATTGAAATGGATTTTAAAATTAACCTATAACTGGGTATGGTTTCATTATAACTCAGAGCTGTGTAAACCGCAAAATATCCTCCAAGTAACCTCAGAGACACTAAAAAACCTATCAACCATAAAACTAAGACAAATAATCCTTAGCCTTTCTGGTATAATTAATTTGTAAATAAGAAATAAAAGAAAAAAAATTGAAATAAGTATTGATGAATTTATTATACACAGTAAAATAAGATACAGCAAGCTTGAAAAAACAAAGTTGATTCTGCTGCTGCTGATGATGATGGCAATGTTAATAATGTTGGTATTATCATCACCATCATCTTCATGTTCATTGCTTTAGCTAGTTAAGTATTATCATTCTGGTCATTAGCAACTAAAACAATAGTCAATTTGGTTGTATTAATTCCAATCAGGTAGCAGTGGGGGCTCTGTAGTGGGTTGTGGATCAGGATCCGCATCGGGTTTGGGGCTGAAGAAGGGACCATGGACGTCAGCTGAGGATGCAATATTAGTGGAGTATGTAAAGAATCACGGGGAAGGCAACTGGAATGCAGTGCAGAAAAACACTGGGCTGGCCCGGTGTGGCAAGAGCTGCCGCCTCCGGTGGGCTAACCACCTACGTCCCAATCTCAAGAAAGGCGCCTTCTCTACTGAAGAAGAGAAACTGATCATCGAGCTTCACGCCAAGCTCGGCAATAAATGGGCCCGCATGGCTGCCTATGTAAAATTACTTCCCCTGCCGGGCCTGCCCTCTTTCTTTCTTTCTGTATTTATTTAAATTTTTTTTTTTTTAAAAAAGAGCAGAACGAGAAAGTTTTATATCCAATGCTGAATATTTTCAGATAAACCAACTTTGAACTATGTTCTTGCAGACTGATAAATTCACATATGTTAACATGGTATATTGAAATATCTGGCCCCAAATTTAAATGAAGCATTGTTTAGAGAATTTTCTTTTCCTTTCAGAATGCCCACATTTCTTCCATTACTCTTGAGTTTACCATTAATATGTTTTTTTCAGCTGCCAGGGCGAACAGATAATGAAATAAAGAACTATTGGAACACACGCCTAAAGAGGTGCCAGCGTGCTGGTATACCAGTATACCCTTCCAACATTTGCTACCAAATACCAGCCGAAGACCAACACTCTCTCAATGAATATTCAACCACTAAGAAACGAACTCGTGACTTGTTAGAGGAAAGCGGGTTTTTCATACCAGATCTGACACCTGAACCCTACCTCTCAACACAAGAGCCCTTATCTTATGCAGCTAATCTGCCAGATTATCCCACAGGCAGTATAGTTAGCCAAGGATATGGTTACTGCAATTATATTTACAGTACTAGTCCACACCAGGTAAGGCGGCTCAGCTTGTCAGAGAGTCCACTTTCAGCCATGAGTGAACCCTTGAATGATGGGCCGGCCTCTCTTGAGTTGACAGACAGCCCAGAAAACTTCCATAAGGTTATAGACTTCGGCTCTAGCAACAGGAATAACTCCTACGGCACGGGCAGCCATGCCCTTTTAAATGGCAACAATAATTTCTCTGCTTCTGAGCCCATTTCTATGGCGCCCACGAAGTTTGAGCTCCCTTCACTCCAAGATACTGAAACAGACCCAATAACGTGGCTGGATCGGCCCGTGGGGGGACACTCCCCCACACCGCCTCATGACTCATTGTACCATTCTCCTGCCATGACTGGTACCTCAGCATCCTCTCTGCACTCAGAGTGTAACTTGTCCCTGCGAAATAGCGGCCTCTTGGATGCACTGGTGCATGAGGCACAGGTGCGTAACAGCGGAAGTAGAAGCGGGTCAGGCTTGATAAGTTCAGGTTCTTCTTGGGATCTCTGCCCAGAAAACTTGGACAGGTCCAACGAGTATGACTCAACAGCTGCTGTTGGTGATGGATTGCTTGAGGATTTATTAGCCTCTAAAGAGCCAGACGGTAAGCATACATATCTTGCAATGTCTCCTTAGATTTTTTTGTAGAATTTGGTCATGTATATATCAACAGGTGTACAGCATGCTCTTTAATTTGATTTAGATAGCAGTTACTTTGTTAACATTATGGCATTGGTGTTGTCCCGGTAGCATACCTTTACAGTGGTTGGGGACCCTATTATTCTTGATGTGTTAATGCTTGTGTCCTTTTTTTTGTATTCTTACTATATGGTTTAATCTGCTTTGTTAGTTTTTTCACATGCTTGTCAATTACTGAAATGGAGTTTAGTGTAAACCTTCCATGATAATAATTGCAGTGCTATTTTGCGAAGGTTATTTTAAAATACCCTCTGATGCGGAAAGAGTAATGACTTTACAATAACTACAGGTCTGGATGCTATGCTTATCAGAGCACCGAGCCCAGTTCAAGAAGAAACCTCTCCCAATCATGAAACCCCAACACAAAAGCCAGATACTTTACTAGGTTTGGATTGGTTTAAAGAGAGAACTGCTAAAGGCAAGCACCACTCAGTTGTCACTGAGGCAATCTCCATGTTTTTGGGTGAAAATATTTGCTCCCAACCGAAATCTGTGAACCCGTCAGGCTCTAACTATGCTTTTGGTAATACACTTGGTCTTCACACTTTCTCATGGAATAACATGCCTGGCACATGTCAGACATCTGATTTCCCGTGAGACATTTTAGGCCACAATTGTTTGGAAATTTATTTCCCGGATCTTATAATTGGATTTTGATTTGTATTAGTTGACCTATGTGTTGAACTTGTTATTTTTTTCTGATGTCAATGGTTATGGAGTAATAATGATAATGTCAACAATAATGATTTCGTATTTTTAACAGTGCATAAGACGTCATCAAAATTACAGTCTTTTCTTCTCTTTTTTGTGGTAGCTATAGTGCATTTTATCTGATCATGAATGGCAACTTTACTGAAAATTCGGTCACTTCAGGGTAAACTTCTCAGTTCAGCGACCTCCTAGAACAGGTATTCACAGCATTAAATTCTAAATTTCGGTAGTAGCTGGATTAAAATAGGTTTCTCTCCTTGAAAGTTTGCTAAATTTGAGCCAGGCACAGGTCTTATCCGTTCAAAAAAGCCCTGTTCCATTGTACTTTTTGTGATAGGATCCTACTACATAAACGGTGTGTAATTGGGAAGTTAACCCAAGGAACGTTTTCACGGTCTACTTCAGTGGGTTCCCTTTCTGTATTTCCTTTGGAGCTCTTTAATTGGAATTGCTTTCTTCTTAACGGACACAAATTGCATGTGATCGAGTTTTTGTTTAAGACAAAACATCATGCTCACGCAATCTATTTTCTAATAAAGAAAGGATTGACCAATAAATACTAAAAATAAAGCGTGGCGCAACTTTCTTAGCCTACGGGAATTCAGTTGCCTACTCGAGCAAGGCAAACACGTGTAACTATAAATGACGTGTATTTCAGATTAAACTATGCGACTCCTTTATCAGTAACTCACTGCCATTAAAACCCAGAAAAAGTTTAAAGGAAAAAAAGACACCACTTGGTTTCCTGGAACCCATGACTTCTGAGAGCTTAAATTTCGTCGCATCCGCAATTATTTGTTATCTGTAGATATATGAACATATCCAAATTATTTGACCACTTGCATTTTTTTATTTATATCACGCCTACTGCTCTATCGACGTGCTAACTACTACGAGCGCAATACTTGCACAAAAATATAGGACCCTGATCTGGTGTTGCGCTACACGGCCTAGGAATCTGGTGAGCGCAATACTCACGAGCCGTTCGATTTTGATCGGGCGGTTCATTTTTTTCGGGCCTAGGAATCTGGTTACTTTCACGGGGCTCCCTTATCCATCAGATCAAAATCAGACGGCCCGTGTGTGCGCTACACCGTGTGTAGCGCAACACAGGATTTGAATTCAAAAATATATCCGTATTAGTCCATCGCGCGCGTGTTCCTTTGGAAATGCACCGACATTGGCTGTCCTGGTTCCATCCTGACCCAACTTAGCTGTCTATTAAATTCTACAAGCATAGGACAGTGTGAGCATATATGGACCTGATCCAATTCATGATTAGATTTATTGATTGAAACATGAACAGCATTGATGCACGTGCAGTGTTATTTTTGTTATTTTTGTAATTTTTTCTCCTCTAGCACGGATATTTTATTTATTAATTGAGTAGATAGTAAGATATATTTAAAATGAAATTCTGGGCTTAGTATGAACTTTCTCCTTTAGGGCTTAACTGATACCATATTAAATTGTACTTGTAGTAAGTGCGCAAAAAATATGAATTATTGTCATCTAGAGATGCTACAACAATTTGACTATACAGATTGGTTGATCATGCATCAGCTAAGTCAGGAGATGAAAAGGAAGCCTTTTTTCTCAAAACTTTTCATTCTTTTGTTTTCTGATCACACCCTCTGCCACTTGTTTTTAGGCATGAGCTTGTTCTTGGATTTTAGCTTCAGCTCGAGCAAGTATCAAAGACTTGGGTCCTGCATGCACACTCTGACGTCCTTGAGAATTGCATGTTCAGCTTCTTAAGCCCGCCTTCCCTCAGCTCGGCTTACCCTGGGCCCGACATGATACTTTTACATGCTCCAAATAAAAAGTTGATGCCCGTAATCACCTCAAAGACATCCATGTAACAACCGTCTGGTCCTCTATTAAGTTCCATCAGGGCATTTCTCAGTTGTTTGCTTCCTAGCTGCAAAGGCTTACTGGTAAGTAACAAGTTCCATATTTGATAAAGATAATACACCAATTAAAAAAGGATATCAACGGATGCATGTAATTGTAATTGCCTCTTTCAGCTTTTATTTGAACGAATTTTACACAACACAATCCAGTTGAACATGAGAAAATCCCCACTGTAAAATTGATCAACAGTATGTTTTATCTTTACTTATACTAGTATAATGGCCAATAGGTTTAACCTTGGGGTAGAAAAAAGGCAGAATTGGTTAAATTGTAGTTCATTGCACATCTTGAAATGAATACAGGAAAAGTGAGATATTGGAAATTAGGTGTAAGATATGAATATTCCGAAACAAGGGAGAGGGAGGATACCTGTATGATATCATCCTCCCACCAAAGCATTTTACCAGAGTGAAATAGAAGAAAATTCTGATTCCAGCAGTGATCCCCTGTGAGGAGAGTACCGGAGCAAGCGGACCGTTATTTATTTGGGCTGTATTAGCTGTGCAATGAGATGGGTCACATGAGAGTATAAATTTGGGCTTTCGGCTTCTTTTGGTATGGATTATATTATATATACACAGGACGTCTTTGGAGTCAACCACACCATCCAAGTAACATCACAAAGAATTTGAACAGGAGAATATTCTTATGGTTTTCTGGAGTTAATTTGCCAGTGACGGTTATAAATCCAGGTACAACTATGTTGTAAAAATAAGAATAAAAATGTGTGTTCATTCTATGCAGTGTGTAATCAGAATGCATTTACTAAAGATGAGATATCAATTCCGAGAAAACTATGGTCTTTCAAGGATGAGATGTCGAGCCAATGTCACAATTACCTGATGAATTGTCATATACATTGCAAAACAAGGATTAAAAGATGATGCAAATGACAGCTAAATTGTCCAGGATTTCATCGATTAGTAAAACACTGTTTGAGAAAATGGCATAACTAGCTTATTGAGAGGTAAAACAGCATACAATCAAGATTCAAGAGTAAGTTACATGAATTGGAAGCCAACTTTAGAATAATGTGTCTAACTCGTGAACCCAATTAGTAAAACCAAAATTTAACTCAGTTAATGTGTACATCCCATTGCACTATAGCAGAAACATCAATGAACCCAAGGAAAAAGGAAGGAAAAAAAAAAAGCAAAAAAAAGGGTGGAAAAAGAAGAAAGGGATAAAAGTATGGTACAAACCAAGCTTCACTCCTAACAAAATCTAGCAATAAGAGCAAATCACTTGATAGACCTGCTCCATGTACAATTGTCACAGCTTGCTTGTCCGCACATTTGAGAGACAAAAAAGAGACCAAAAGGAGGGGGGAGGAAGAATCAATCCTTCTTCTCGGGTTTACTGATCTTAACATATGGCAAGAAACCAAACATCTTCTCAATGCACGGGTTCCACCCACGCTGCTGTGCCCTACAAAACATCAAGAACGTGTTTGCAAAATAAGAATTGAAGCCCATGAGAACATGCCACCATGCATGTCCCTGTGGATTGATGTACCAGCCAGTCATCTTCTTACATAAGGCACGATCGACAACCCAACACACACTTGCTAGCAGGAGGGTTGCCACGTACAGCTTGGCGATGCGCTTAGCAGCATGGTCCTTGGTCTGGATGTAGTACTTGTACATGCGTGGGAGGCAAAGGAGAGAGAGGCCAATGTAATGCAGTTTAAACACGACACCGAAGCGAAGGAAGTAGTGAAGGACCGCAAAGGTGGCACCATAGAGTACCATAAAGGTCGGCATTGTGCTGCGGTAGTGCCAATCAGGGGAGTAGAGCACGTACATGTAGAGAAGAATCTCCCAAACCATTGGGGTCTCATCGCTCTGTTGCCATCTGTAGTGTAGGGTAAAAAAAAGAAAATAACAAGATAAATGTTTCAACAAAGGTAAAGGGGAAAAAAAAAGAAATATTTCAAAAACCTAAATCAAATCAAAGTAGATTTTAAGTTGAAAACAGGATCAGAAATAACATCCTTCCTGTCCAATTTATTTAAAAAACAACCAAACCCTTGTTCTAATAAATTTTGAATGCTATCCTATATAGAATTTCTAGAGGTACATCAGATGACCGGAGATAATTGCCAGCTAGAAAGTACCAGCACAAGAATTTCTCCAACCAAAAGAAAAGAACAGAGTTGGACTTACACGAGTTGCAAGGTTGCATGGAACAACATACTGCCAACTGCCAATATCATGTTAAATAGATGAAGTGCACTGAACCTCTTCTCAAAGCCCTGCCGTACTGCATTTATGATCCCAATTAATGCAAGGAGGATGCCAGGTACATTTGAGATGGTATTGTAGAACTCTGCAATGTAGGAAGAGTGTGTATAGTTCGCCTCGCAGAGCTCAGTTGTTGATGTTACAGGTCCCCAGAAACTCGCCATCACCGACTCGTCCATCCTTTGTGGGTGTGTGTGTTTTATCTTAGGTCAGCGTATCTGGATTTGAGATAAAAAGTTGGGGATTAATTATGCTTCATAGAAAATCATTACCTGTATAGCTGTGCTGTTGTAATGAGTTCATTGGTCAGTGCATATATAGAGGTTGTAATAGAAAGAACGGAAGTTCATCCAAATGGTAACATGCATAATAACAAAACACAAATGCTGGTAGAAAACAAACAGGTGTCATAGGAGACTGACACGTGCTATATCTTCACTTACAAAACTAACAAGTGGAGACAGCAGGGAGGGAATTAAACAAGCCCAACTGGAGAATCAATAAAGGGGAAATTAAATCTTCACTAATCTCAAAATTTTTAATTGACTTGGTTGTAGCTCAGTCAAGTTGAGCCTCAATAGGTGACGGTCAGATCACACCAACATAGGGAAGCAATCAGTCAATTTTTTCCATATAAGCTATATTGCCCAGATGAGTCATACAAGGTACATTAAAGAACAAAAGTTGATTAATCAGGGAATTGCATCTAGTACCTCGTTTCATTGTAAAAAGCTATTTAATTTTATTTCAAAATGATATATGCCTATATGGTCAAACAACCCAATTAGTTTCATAGCCTAGCCTTCTAAGAACTAGAAATGATCAAAGCTATGCACATGGAACGTGATAAACTTAACCCCCTTACCATGCATTTAGAACATGTTTAAAATTAATGCGTATAACATGAGAAACTAACCTAAAAGAGGAACTGCCAAGAAGACAAGTAAACTACAGTTATGGATATGGAAATAGTATGTGGATGGGGATCCAATTGTGTATCGAATATATGATAAACAATACAAACACATAGTTAAGTGGTGACAGGTGTGCATATACAAAGAACATTGGAATGCACGTTCCAAATAACAACCTCATGGCACAATTTGAATATATTTCTCAGACAGCAAATCTACGAGAAAGAATTAGTATCGGAAGGATGAATTAAATGTTGAAAAGAGAGGAGGCTAAAAATATAATTTAGAACTTAGACAAAGACACTTGTTTGGCAATGCATAGAATAGCATTTTTTGGAATAGTAAAAGTGGAATTCGTTGGAATAGTGCTATTCAGCTAACTGGTGCTGTTTGCTCCAGCCGGCATAGATTGCTATTCAGCTATTCCAGCTGGAATTGAGGTTACCAAATATCCCTAGATGAGAATAGGATGTACCTGGTGTATCTTGTAAACAATGAGTCCTTGAAATGTACAGAGCCAATCTATTCTTTCTCTTTTCGAGCTGCTGCAGAAATAAGAAAAAAAATAAACATCAAAATCAAAAGCTAATACAGTTAAACAAATTTAAAAAATGTTAAAAAACCAAGTAGAATCGCTATCCTGGATAATACTGAGTAACAAAGGATAACAAAATTGCATATTGGTTCAGTCATGTTCAGGTAAAATCTAACACTTTAACCCATTTGTATTTCCTTCTATTTCATTTTTTACTTGCTTTTGTTTGTGCCCAAAAGTCCAAAACCACCAAATTTTGGTCTTTTTAATTCACCACCTCGGCAGAAATACCAGAAATCATGAAAATGGGCAGTTGGATTACATTGAGATTAATACCATTTAATTTCCTTTTTTTAATAAAAATAAAGCCTTCTGTTTTTGTATATAAAACAACCCAGAACAAGGTCAGTCGGATCAGACAATAACAGAAGCGCCATTACACCAATACCATGTTCATATCTTCTTCACATAAGAAGGGATCAAACAAACCAAACAAAACCCAACAAAAAACAGTAGCACAAAATTTCAAAAAAGAACAAATTGGAGGGAGACAATTTAACCTAGATGAGCTTGACGCGACAAAGAGAGATGAGGAGCACGATAGCAACACAGATCAGATCTCGATTTGCACGAGGAGAGAGAGAGGCGACTCTCGACTGGAGAGGAGGAAGGAGGAGAGGCTAGGTCGAACGAGGCAGATTCGTTTGGGAATCCATGAGGGTTTTCTTTTGCACAGTGAATGGATCCAAAATTCGGGAGCGCTATCCTCTGCTCACCTTTTAGGTGAGCAGAGTGCTCACTTTCGATCCGACCCGTTCGATTTAGATCGGACGGTTAATTTTTTTTCGGGCCTATCAATCTGGGATTATTCACGGGGCACCATCATTGATCGGACGGTTCAGATCTAAGGTGAGCACTCTGCTCACCTAAAAAGGTGAGCAGAGGATAGAATTCGCAAAATTCGAGTCTATTAATTGGTGCTGAATAAGATCCAACAAAATACGATGGTTTATTATTGACCTGTGAAGGCGAAAGGACATTAGCACAAGGCGTTGTTTCGGAAAGGAAAAGGAACTGAAAGGAAACGGGTCGTGGATAGTTTTGGATACAGGGTCCGAAGTAAACAGATACAGGTCCGATTTTCCGAAAGAAGCGCCTTTTGTCGAATCCGAGTCGGAAAGAAAATGTGGGTCCTACATTACATATAAGAAAAGTACTAAGTACGATTCAACTTCCTCTAGACTTGGACTATACCACGGTCCACGGTCTAAGGGTACTGGATTTCATGTTTGATTGATTTTCCAAAACCTTAAATACTCTGATCATAAGTCATAATTAAATTATGGGGTCGGTGCTTTTTAACTCCCAGCGGCTTATGCACGCCACGTAAGCTTTCAACTACTGATTTTTTCTTCACTTTTTAAAAATGTAAAAATAATAATATTATTCTTTGTTTGAATCGTTATATAATCTAATAATAATATTATTATTAGAAAAAATTACCGGAATATAATAGGAGGATTTTGGTCACTCGGATTCCTAGATTTCTATTTTGTATTTATTATTTTGAAATTCAAAACCTAACAAAAATCTTAACGATTGATCCTTTTTTTTTCTATCAGATGCTTTGAGGAAAAAATTTTATAAATTCTTTTAGTTTTCTTTGTGTAAGATTAAGAAGTCAAAATAAATTAATATTTAACTAAAAAATTAATTTAGTATTTTTTTATGCTATTCATCGTGCAAACAAAAGACTTAGAAAATATTCTGGTTGAATTTTTTTTGTTTAAATATTAAATTTTTAATACAAAAGAAAAACTAACAACCTGTGTGACTACAAAAGTCATGTTCCAATCGTTCAAATAGAAAAGGTCAGATTATTTTTTACCCCGTTTTTACTTCTAAATGCGCGCTTGTATATTACTATAAATTATAAAATATATTTATATATCTTAGATAATAGTTTTAGTTTTTAATGAATTGTTGAATTTGCTTTGTGGTAGACGTCGGCCGTATTATAAATTTACAATATAACCCATGATGTCGGCAGTGTATTACCGATGTTAGATGTATGAACAGTATGATATTCCACTTAAAAGAAAACTTCTGCAATGGTCCACAGTGATGAAACTTCAGTAAAGCTACAAACGGCAGCACATCCCTTTCTCACTTTGAAAAAAAAGAAAGAAGAAGAAAAGAGGAACTTTTATTAATTAAAGAATGGTTTTGTGCTCCTTTGATTGTATCCAATCAACTATGTTGGCTTTGGAACTTATGTTTTCTAGAGACATTACAATATTCTGGCTACGTGTATAATTTTTTTTTCTTTGTGCTGAGACATTACAATATTCTACCATTAACTATTTGTATTGTTCTTTGCTTCCCAAAAAAAAAAAAATGTATTGATTCTTACAAGACATATATATTCAAAACATAATATTTTTATATTAATGCTTATAAACTAATATATTGTACTTCTGGCTTCGAGCATAAATTTTTAAAGGTTGTGAAGTATTCGATCTCTTACTTCTTGAAAATAAAAATCGAATAATTATAGTGTTATTGGTGACAAAACTTGAGCGAAATCTTGTAGGCGGAGGGGACAGGTTTTATACGCGATTAAAGAATATTCATGAACAAGATATCGTTTAATTGTCAAATTAGGAATTTATAAGAACATATAATATATACTTGACGTGTCTCTATTATGAATAAACATATCTATCCGTTCAAATGCTATTCTTCAAAACAAAAGAATAATCAATATTATGACTATGTCAAATTAGGAATCATACATGACCTTGAGATCTTCACCTTTTATTAAATACTATTTTTCCAAGTACTTACAAACCAAAATAAAAAATAATACAACTGATTCAATTCTTACCTACGAAAACGCACTATAATAATAAAAATAATAATAAGTACTTTTTTACTCGAACATCCCGTTAACAATTCAATTTACCCCTTCCGTTTCGTCCGCTACAGCATGCATGTCCTAGCCTGTGCTTCAACCCCAGTTTTGCATCTCACTGATTTTGTGTGAACTGGTTCGTCGACAGCATTCAAACTGGTTCCCTTCTTCGACGATGCAGCAACTACAGTGCAGCGACCAACAATGGACCACGGCATTGTTGCTGTCATTCATGTGCCGAAATAGTTGACACCATCATTCTCACTGCGCCACTTCTGCCATCCGAGACCAAGGGGCAAGGGCTTTATGCTAGCTACGGCTCTACACTGAGTGTCATATTATAAAGCAAGTTCTATACGGTGACAAGAAATATATATTATTTTTCTTGGATCTTACAATTGGCTTTTAGTTTGTATTTGTTGAACTAGTTGCTTTTTTCTGATGTCATTGGTTAGCAATGGCAATGTCGACGATAGTGATTTAATATTTTTATTAGTGAGTGAGACTTCACCAAAAATTGCATGACTTTTTTTTTAAAAATTTTTTTTGTGGTAGCTACAGTGCATTTGTTTATGCCTCTGATTTTGATTGCACTGTATAATTTGTATATGAGCTAATAGCTATGTAATGTCACACCCCGTAATCGAAATACGAGGCGTGAAGTGGGACAGTATCTTTCGCATCCATCCGACGGCCCGACAACCTACGTCACAAGAAATAAAAGCAAACGGAGTCAGCTACAAAGCCGAGTAACCGGTTATTTAACGACGCAGCTTCTCTATAACCAATTTATATAACCAAAAATCAATCGATCGGATTAATCCACACATCAATAAGAAACAAAATAAACATATTTTACAGAGATCAACGGGTCTAGGTCCACTTTTTTAAATTCACTTTTCCACTAGCGCGAATCCCTCTTTAGGCGATTCCGCTTCACATTCCATTCCACTATTCCATTTCCACTTTTCCACTTCAATTCAAATCACATTAGAGACCCGTTGACTCGCAAAATACATCAATCACAATTCTCATATATCAATTCAATTAAATCAATAAGCCAAACGATATTTAAATCAATCAATATGAAAATTAAATTATAGAGAAGTCCGGTTACCTGACGAGCGATAAAACGACAACGATCGTGACATAGGACTCGAATCTCAAAATCCAATCGGATGGAGAAACAACAATTTCAGTCGGGCGATCTAAATAATTAATTTATGTTTCTTTTCAATCGAGAGCACAGAGGAGAAATGATGGTGTAATAATCGGAAAGGTTTGGATGAAAAATATAACTGAACGAATTCGGTGAGACAAAGGGGCAAGGACGAGGGTAATAAATAATCAGGATTGAAAATAAATTAATATCTCCTTTCAAAGATTAAAACAGTTATCAAATGCGGTTATCAAAATGGCGGTTACCAAAAATATGGTTATCAAAATAGAAATGTAATATTCAAATCGGATGGGAAATAACCTAACCGCTAGAAAATAAAAGTCATGAGATTATGTACTAATATAAAAGAATATAAATAGGCAATTAACTATATTACTTAATCAGGACAAGACACATCGGTTAAGAAATTTTGAACGTGGCAGGCATATAAGAGTGGCAAGGTTTCCTTGTATAAACATAATAATATTATATTAATAAAAATTGGTACAAGATGATATGCCAAAAGAAACAAAGAAATATTTGTTTCTTTACTCGTGCATATGGTCAAATTTGGTCAAAGAATAAGACAACTATGGAAAATCAATTAAATAATTTAAAATAGTATTTCGGCTAAAAATTTACAAAATAAATAACTAATAAAAAAAATATTTAATGCGGTAGTAAAATAAAAATTCAGGGTGTTACATGTAACTTTGCTGAAAATCCAATCACTTCAGCAGAAAACATTCAGGGCTGATATACACCATCCCTCCATTTCCCATCCAGCGCCATCCACAGGCTAAAAATGGGCCTCAGCTTCAATTTTTCGCGCGCTGACGTCAGCGAATTTTTTTTTTTTTTTCGAAAATTTCTGGATGCTGACGTCATCAAATGTACTGGTTTATTTGTTCAGTTAGATGCCATAAGGGTTGAATTAAAAGTCATAAGTGTTCAATTAGTTGCATCTGAAAATGAAATTTTCGTATTTTTGTGTTTAGTTTAATACGACAAATGTTGAACTAAAAGTTTTATTTGTTCAGTTAGTTGCATCTGAAAATGAAATTTTCGTATTTTTGTGTTCAGTTTAATACGGCAAAGGTTGAACTAAAAGTTTTATTTGTTCAGTTAGTTGCATCTGAAAATGAAATTTTTCGTATTTTTGTGTTCAGTTTAATACGGCAAAGGTTGAACTAAAAGTTTTATTTGTTCAGTTAGTTGTAGCAGAAATTTGATTTCGTAGTTAACATTTACAATATACAAAATGAACACATATAACAATATAGTTAACATTTACAATAAACAAAGTGACCACATTCAATATTCAATACACGAAGTGAACACATTCAATATTCAATATACAAAGTGAACACATATAACAATATAGTTTACATTTACAATAAACAAAGTGAACACATATAATACCTAACTAATCCTTTACAAAAATATAATTCATCACTAACAACTCTGCTCCAGCATTTGTACACCAACAATCGTAGCACTAATCACAATTGAGAACAAGAAAATAGAGTCAATCTCCAAATCGAGATTGTAGTTTCTGCGAGTCGCTGCAGCATCTTCACAGCATCTTCAGCCGTTGCAGCATCTTCATGTGTGTTGGAATACCTTTCTTAATGGAAGAACAAAGAAAAATCGAGAAAACTAATGAGAAATATATAGGCAATCGTCCAACCAAGCGACAACTGCTTCACATGCATCGCAAGTTGTCATTCATTAGTAATTTTAAAGTCAATCTCCAATAAAATTTCAGCCACGATTATACTATTTGTGCCTGAGTTAATCTCAAATTGTGAGTACTATTAAACCCAATTTTTGCAATTTTCCTAAATCAAATTGAACGGACAAATGGCAAATTTCATGAAAACAAAGCATCGGAAATCAAATTGAGCAGATTTTTAATATTACAACTAAATACACAATTACCTTTCGAGATCAAGAAAACAAGGGAGTGAACCAGATAAGAGGCGAAGTTCTTCAAACTACAGTTTCGTCGCAGCAATCTACCTCGATTTAGGGTTTTTGTTGCAGAAAGCGAAGCAGATCTGATGCGAGTTAATCAAATTATCGAGATCCAGATAGTCGGAAATGAGAATTGAGAGAGAGGTGGAGGGAATCACCATGGTTTTCTCTTCTTAGTCTCGGAGGCAATATGGAGCGACGCGAGAGGAGAGAAACAGGATGAGGCACCGATGGCTAGGTTTGGAGAGATAGGGTTTAGAGAGATATAAATAGACTGGGCCAGTTATTGGGTCCAATCTGGCCTGTTTAGAGCCTGTGGATGGGATTGGATGGGAAAATGATGGATGATCAGTACCAATTCTGGAAAACATTTTATGCGAGGTGGTCAGGTGGTTACTGGACCTCCTGAAGCCCATAATTTACGAGAGAAAAAAAAATTGTACAACAAAAACTATCTCACTGGGCCTCCGGGAGGCCATAATTTTTGTTATGTCTATAAGATTAACAAACATATCCAAATTATTTTGGCCACTTGCATTTTTTATGTATATCACTCGCACTGCTCTATCATCATGCTAAGTTGCTAACTACTACTAGCGCAAGACCACAAAAATAGATCTCCATGTTAGGCCATCTCGCCTAGTCCCTTGGAAAATGCACCGACATTGGTAGTGTTCTGGTCTCATCCTGACCCAACTTCGCTGTCTATTAAATTCGGACAATCATAAAACAGTTCATGATTAGATTTATTTATTGAAGCATATGAATAGCAATGATGCGGGTACAGTTTTTCTTGTGTAATTCCTTCTCCTCTAGTACGGAGTTTTAAATATATCGTACGCTGTTGATTCAATAACGGAAATCTAATTAATTATTATTCAATTTTGGGACCGATGCATTTATTCAGTTTTCAGCTATTGTGATTTTTTTTTTTTTTTTGAAACATTGACTGAGCTATTGTGATTTGTGAAACAATTTTTCAATTTTCAGGTACCTTACTTGTTCTCATTGTATTTCCTTTTGTCTGTAAAACTTCGATCATCTCTTGACTTTTGCCACCATAAGTTTCCCATGTTACAACCAACCTGGGTCCCACGGTGTCAGCAACTATACATGTGAAATTTGGGGGGCTATAACATTAGATCCTAGTCATGAACTTCTTTTCAAAAAAAAAAAAAAAAAAAGTTATGAAAATTTTATGTTTGAGTATCCAAAATAATAATATAATGACCAAATTTTAATTTAACTATTCAATGTACATGTTAAAACTGTTCTCTTTGTAAAAAAAGTATGCACACACATATATTAAACGGTTTTGTTCATGCAACTGCCTATTCTTCAGAAGTACTCGTAAGTTCGCACCAGAAGTTTTCCAGTGCTGAATTCCCCACATTTGTTCATTACTTTATTAGAAACCTGGACGTAATAATAAACAAGTCAAAAACACAGATCAAAAGAAGAATAATGTACAACACACGTTGGATCTGGTCGGTCTGTCAGCCTCCTGTATATTAATACACCACATGAAGAAGTTTCGCAAATGCCCCTCACAAATCAATTATCATTATCTTCTTGTTGAACGAAATTTCTGTAAATATCCCAAATTTGCAGCGAGATGAAGGTGAACTTGGACCTAATATCTTTTTTTTTTTTATATATATATAATATAATTTTTTTTTAATGATACAACGGTGGGTATATAGTATTTGATTTGAGTAAGTTATAAAGAATTGTTTTCCACTACGCAATATGTGATAACAAAATTTTATTAGCATATATTTAATCGTTTGAATAGACACAAACAATATGAAAAAGTTGAAGATATTCAATTTTGACTTATTAAACAATTATCTATTTAATTGAATTGCAATAATTATTAATCAAGTCAGATAACCACCTTCACAAGCTCACCTTTAAAACACACTTGATACAAATTCTCATAAAATGATCAATATTATGTTGTATACATTCTTGTTTTAGTAATATAACGGCTTGTAGTTTTTTCCCCCCTTTCAAAACAAGCATGTTGTATACACACTTGTTTATTTTAGTTAAAATAAAATTGTTGCTTGTTATCACGGGTTTTGCCCAAGTTAAAAACCATTTTGGCAACTATCAATGGATATCATGCATTTTCATGGTTCACAATAGAAATTCTCTTTTCCAATAATCCAAAATGCACAATCAGCTACGGTGACTGTACATTCCATTATTGCAGAATGCACACTCGGCTATTGCCGAATACACTCTTTTGAATACCTACAATTCTTTTTTTTTTTGTATAATATACAATTTGAAATACAATGCACACTTTCTCAAATTATTATTAACACAATTTGATAATTAATAAAATACAACAAATCTAAAAGATGTTGAACTTTTCAATAATTCAAAAAATATGCACCAAGTAGAAAAAAAAAATGTTATCCTGTTGTTACGGTGCAATACTGCCATGATGGCACTTTGCACTTTTACTAAACATTCTTTTTGGTACAAACAATTTGGTGGATCAGAAACCAATTCTCTTGCCATGGAGGGGTTTTTGAAAAACTTGTCTTCTTCAGACTTCAGAGAGAGAGAGAGAGAAGCAGAAAAAGGAAGAGACCCATTCATTCCACTTTATTCCGTTTCTTTCTTTTTTATTTTCTTCTTTTCATTTGTAGTTGGGTTGGGTCTCTTTCTCTTCTCCATTTTCTAACAAGCCGCCCATGCCACCAAATCCACATCTCATCTCACCGAAAGTATTCTCATTGGTTACATTAAAGTCTAATTCTGGAATTCAACTGCTAAAACTTTGACTCTTCAATCCATTCCATGTAAAAGATCTGATCTTCATTCTTAATTTGAAGAACATTTCTTCAGAAAGGTTTCCTATTTGGACCAGATCGTGCTATCCAAAAGCGTACTGTTTTCATCATCCAATTGAGGTTAGTCTAGCTAATTCTTATGTTTTCATTTGTGGTTCTGCCATATTTTAATGTCGCCATGTGATGATCAGCAAGTAGTGTGGTATTTTTTGTTTGATATGGTTTGTGTGATCTTGTTTAGCTTGCAGTTGCAATTAAGTGAGATCAATCTCGTTATGTACTTAATATGTTTAAAAGCTTTTTCCCCCACTATGATTTAATAGAATTTGCCTTAACTAGAGGATTGAGCTTAAGTTCAAACTGTATGCAGGTCTTGTTAGTTCAATTACCAAGTAATTACTAATATTTTGTTGATACAATTTTCTTTCAATGGGCAATTGGTCGTCAGTTAAATTTTTAAAAGATGAAGAAAATGTCTACGCAATCTTTTCCAAGTAGCTAATTTTTTTCTCTTTTTCTGCTGTTCTCTTTTATCACCAGGATTCAATTGGAGAGCGAAAGCCATGTCTATCAGTGAAATTGCAAAAACTATAAAAAGATTTATGGTACTTTCAATCAGGCTTTCATACCGATCGGTATGTAACCATCCAATTCTTATAAGTTTTATCCTATTGCTTCTTCTCTTCTACCAGTTCTTCCCATCTCTCTTTTCCTTTCTCCTCTCCACCTCTCCTGTTCTTGTTTGTACCACTATTCTCCTTGGTACCATCCTCAGTTTTGGCCAACCGAATTTTCCTCAAATTGACGAAGAAGAAGAAGAAGAAAGGACTATAAGTAGCAACCAAATATCATCTTTTAGTGCCAATGCAGGTACAAACAATATAGTTCTCAAACATAATGAATTATCTGCAGTCCCAACTACCTATGAGGACCAGAAACCTGACATTTCGAAAAGAGAACTAGAAGAGGTAAGTTTCAGTGAACAAGCAGCCAATTTTTCACCAAAAAGTGAAACCTTACCCAATGACACCATTCTAGAGAAAGAAAGTGTAGTTTCTGATGAAAAATCTCTCTCTATTGAGAGAGAAATTGGTGAACCTAGCTTGGTATTTTCAAGCAATCCGGCTATGGAGGAGTTCACTGATTCCCCACATTGGCAAAGAATCGACAACCATGATGCTTCATCAGGTTTCGAATCTGATGGTGCTGAAAGCTCATCGCCTGATGCCTCCATGGCCGACATAATCCCGCTTCTAGAAGAAATTGACCCTCTTTTGGACCCAGATTCATCCCCTCAAGTGATCCAAAACCCAGAAGATGACTCTGACTCCAGCTCCCAGGCATCATCTCATGACCTACTCCAGGTGGAAAGCGCTGATGAAGAAGAAGAGGAAAAAAGCGTAAAAAAGGAAGATGAATCACATGAAACTGCATTTACCTGGACAGCTGATGACCAGAAGAACTTGATGGATCTGGGATATTCTGAAATGGAGAGGAATCGCCGGCTTGAAAACTTGATGGCTCGGAGGCGGTCAAGAAAAAACATTCGGTTTGAGCTCGACCAAAGCTTGATTAACTTGCACGGAAATAGCACAGGCTCCAGTACAACAGGTACCGCTGTTGATGATTTATCACAGTTTCGGGTACACGTGCCACCCGTCTCGGCCCCAAGAGTAAACCCATTCGATTCATCTTTTGAGTTGGAGGATAATCTGATACCAGGTTCAGCACCGTCAGTACTGGTACCGAGACAGAACCCATTTGATGAACCATATGAGGAGCCAACTGAGAGTATGGTTCTCTCCCGGGAATCATGGAGCCCACGGCAGTATATGTCAGCATCACATCGGGACATGTTTTTTAAAAGGTATGATAGTTTCAATTATTCAAGCGAGGAGTTTAGACAGGAGAGGCGGTTTTCTCGACTCAAACCACATTCTGTTCATGACTCTGGTACCGATACCATGGGAGAATGGAGCTCATCTAATTTTGCTACATTTGAAAGGCAATTTGGGGGTGATAGGGGTAACAATTCAAGCTCGGCATCGGAGATTACTAACTCATCCCTGGCTGCTGATCTGGTTGAGGGATCCAACCCAGTGAGGCACGATGATTTTGATGAGGAAAGGGGCGAAGACGAGGAAAGCATATCATCTGACGATATAAGCTCTGTTGCTGTTCAACTGGACAACAGTGAGTTTGAATCAAATGGAGGACGAGAGAGCCCCTCTATGCATTTTGGCTATTTAGGCTCATCAGAGAAGGTTGGGCCGGATTCAGTACCTGATTTACTTGTCTGGGAGGATGTCGCTGGTATGATAGCTGTAGGTTTTATTCATTTATTATTATTACTTTTGGTTGTCTGCCATGGCTGGTTTGTAATGTTGCTTGATGGTACTGTTTCACTATTAGTTGTCCTGCTGAGGTACCATTTATTCTGCCAATGTTGTTATAGGTTGTCACTCGGAAAGTGGAATTCTATCAGTACTTAATTTCCTATGCAGCACCATAACCAATGACTCTATGGTCCTGTTATGTTACAATAATAAATCCTGAATTGTGTCTCTCTTAGACTTAAGCCAAAAGAACCAAAATAGAAAGAACTTAGTTTGATTATTCAAAAGGTCTGAAGGCCCAACCAAAAGAAAGTTAAATCTAAACCTTGTGCCGTAAATGTATCAGTGGTTCTTATGTGTTACCAGTTCTTGCAGTGCAGATCTCAGTAAAATGTAGCTTGGGTAACTTCTAAAATAAAACTTATTGCGCAGGTGATGATAATCCTGGTACCAGCTCATCCAGCCAACCTTCCTTGAGAGAAATAGATTCCACACTACCTTTTGGAGCTGCTTGTGAACCAGCGGCGGCCAGTATAATACCGATGACATTACAACGGATTAGCAATCCCTCTCAAGAAAGCACCACTAAAACCTCACAATTAAGCCTCATGGATCTACACCCAATCCCAGAGGAAGAAATCTCAGAAGATAGGAAGCCTGATACGAGTGCCCAACGGGTACTGGGCCCACTCGAATCTGACTGGGATTCTGATGAGGAAGCTGATCAGATCTTCCCAGAGCCAGTTGAATATAATGAAATAGATGAAGGTTTGTTGACTGAGTTGGATGCAGTAGGAGACTTTGCACCACGTCAACAGATATTTCCTCTAGAGTCTGAGGACACAGTTATTGAGTCAGGTCAGCAGATATCAGGTCTTGGGCCTCAGAATACAGTTATCGAGTCAAGTCCGGGTTTGTTTCTGGTACCTAATGAAAACCCAGAACAGACAGTGTACAACCCGAGGCGGCATATTCTACAATCAACCTCTGCAGAAGAGATCAATGCCTTGTTGAACGAAATACCTGATGAATCACATGAAAGTTCAGTTGCTGTCAAGAAAATTGAGAGATCAGGAGAGCAAGAGCAATCTGACATGGTGGTTCCTGATGCAAATTCCATGGAGGATATCGAGTCTGCTCCTCTGCATACTAGTGAAGTTTCAGAGAGTGAGATTCCTGAGATTGTGGAAGAGACAGGGTCGGGAATGTTGGCTGTCAAAGCGAACTCCCTTGAAGATCTTGAGTCAGCTTTTGTACAAGTTGCAACTTCACTTACGCAAAGTGAAGATTCTAGGGTTGTCGATGAGACAGAATCAGGTATGGTGGTAGTAAAGGCTAAGTCCGTAGTAGATATCAATACAGCCTTTGAGCAAGTACGGGAAGTTTTAGGAGAAAGCTCAGGCACCCAGAGTGAAGATGCAGAAATGGGTATGGTCGTTCTTGAAGCAAACAGTTTAGATGATATTGAGTCAGCAATGGTGCAAGCAAGTGAACTTACAACTAGCGAAGGTGTGGGATTAGTGGATGAGACTGAGTCGGGAATGTTAGTTGTGAAAGCAAACTCTAAGGAGGACATCGACTTGGTTTTCGAGCAGGTAGGAGAAGTTCTTGGAAAATCCGATAAGGTGGGTGTTAGATTTGCAGAAGATGCCAGTTCTGGCATGCTAGTTGTTGATACAAAATCTATTGAGGATATTGATTCAGTAATGCTGAATGTAAGTGACGGGCTTGAGGGAAGCTCATTTATGGAAAGTGAGGATTCGGGATTGGTTGATGAGACAGATTCGGGGATGTTAGTCGTCAAAGCAAAGTCTCTGGCGGACATTGAGTCAGTTTTCCAGCAAGTAGGTGAAATTCTAGGAACACCAGTTTCAGAAAGTGGAATTGCAGGAACAGCCCTAAATGCTGGAGGTTCCAATGGAATGGTTGTTCTCGATGCAAGGTCTCTTGATGATATTGATTCGGCAATTCTTACTGCAAGTGAAGCTAGTGGAAGCGGTGATGGGGGTCTTATTGATGAGACAGAGTCAGGTATGCTAGTTGTAAAAGCTAATTCTCTAGCAGATATCAACACAATTTTTAAGCAAGTAGGTGATGTTCTCGGAAAGTCAGATATGGGAAGTCAAAGTTCCAAGTTGGTTGAAGATACCAACTCGGGGATCATGGTACTCAATGCAAAGTCGATTGAAGATCTTGATTCTGCAATCCTGCAAGTAACTGAAGATACGGTAACTGGAGATTCAGTAGTAGTAGATGAGACCGAGTCAGGGATGCTAGTCGTCAAAGCCAATTCACTGGCTGATATCGATTCGGTTTTCAAACAAGTAGGTGAAGTTCTTGGAAACACGAATGCAGAAAGAGAAAATCTGGGAATTGTTGAGGATTCTCATTCGGACATGCTGGTTGTCAATGCAAAATCTGCTAGCGATATTGAGACAGCATTGTTGCAAGTAAGTGAAGCTAATGAAAATACAGAGGCAGGACTAGTTGATGAGACTGAATCAGGTATGCTGGTTGTCAAAGCTAGCTCTGTGGCAGATATTAATTCTGTTTTTGAACAAGTAGGTGAAATTCTTGGGAAACACAATACAGGAAGTGAAGTTCCTGGGATTGTCGAGGATTCTGATTCAGGAATGCTAGTTTTGGATGCAAAATCTGTTGAAGATATCAGTTCAGCAATATTGCATGTAAGTGACACTATAGGAGATGGAGTTGAAGAGACTGATTCAGGAATGCTTGTTCTGAAAGCCAAGTCTCTGGAGGATATTAATTTGGCGTTTAAACAAGTGGGTGAGGTTCTTAATGAAAGCTCCTTGAGTGAAATTCCCAAATCAGTTGAAGAAACTGAATCTGGGATGCTAGTCGTGAAAGCAAAGTCGTTAGAGGATATTAATTCGGCAATGAAACACGTGAGTTCACTTGCAGACGTCGGCAATTCTGAAGTTGCAACTGAGATGCCAGTTAATGGCTCAAATATAGACAAAGAGTAGTGGATGGTTTACTGAAAGGAGAACTAGTTAAAAGTAAATTTAATAGTAATGGTGAATTTTTTTGTGCGGTTACTATTTTTTCTGCCGCATAAACTGCGTGGGTTCTTGAGTTAGTGTGTTGTTCATTTTTCTTTTTCTGGGCTTGATATTTTGATTGTTTTTTTTTTTTGTGGATAGGATTATTTATTCTTTTTCAATCAATTTTTGCTTGAGATTATGTACTTGAGATTATTTGTTGTTAGGATAGAGAGTTTCTCAATTTTTTTTTATATGAGAGTTTGAGAAAGTCAATGCCTTGTAATCTATATAAATGCATGTTAATGTAAGTTTGTTTAAAACGAAGTTAAATGTTGGTTATGCTATTCCTTTATATTGTGTCTTGTCCCCATGTTTCTCGATTTTTTTTTTTTTTAATTCAAAGGTCCGCCTGCACAACAGTACGGTTAATTTTGATGCAAGAATCAATGCTGGTTGACTAGTTATATTTTTCTTTGGCTTCATATGTGTTGTTGAATAGAGGTTATACGAGGAAAAATTTTATGCGAAAATTAAGCACCAAGTTCTTGTCAAATGAATTCTTAAATTACCTCATATTTGCGTGAAGTCTGGAGCTTCAGCATATTTATTGATGAATTCTAATCAGCCTGAAAATAACGATTTTTTAACTGAAAATATCATAATGTAAAATTCAGGTGTGATTCGGATGATACACAATTACAAATATGCTTCTATTTCATAGTTTCATTAAATGCTTTTTTCATGACAGAGAGGAACCAAAGCACATAAAGATGGGTTCGATTAAATGCTATTAAAATTGGACCTGATGTGGTCCGATAAAATTTTGTGTCAATAACGTTTTTAGCACTGGAATTAGAGTAGTAAGGAGGTTTTGTTATAGGAGACAAGCTGGGGTCACAATTAATAAAGAGAGATTCTGACAATGTCATATGCATCGAAAGATTCACATATACGTATCTGGAGTTTGCATTTGAATTTTCAAAAGAAAAATACTAGTCATGATTCATTGAACGGCCACAGAGAGGACATTTCACTGAGCTCAAGCCTTTGACATGATACACTTCTCAAGGCATTATTCCATGGAATATAGAATTTGAAAATATGGAAGGGTTGTAAATTTTAAACTTAATTTCAAAAAACTGTTATCTAATTAACGAAGGTCTCTAAATTTGGGCAAAAGTGTAAGTCAAATTTTGATCTGCTTAACTCATCAAATACTTTTGAGGGCATTCAACTATCTGTGTAACAAGTTTTGAGCCAAAAGATTAGACCTCCAAGTACCATTTACCAACATAATAAACCAATTTGTTAAGATCCTCACCGATATAAATTTTATTTTTTTTAGAAAAATTGACAGCTAAGTTTGAATTTGGAACGGCTAAGTTTGAATTTAATCATCTTATCTGTGCAGTTGAGATGTTTCTGTAGAGAAACTTTGGAGATTAGAAACCAAAATTCGTTTCCAACCTCGAAACTTTCTCTGATTAATTTTGCATTCTTATTCATTTCCATTTCAACCACAGAACAGATGGATAAAGTGACAAATACCGGGTGGTAAAAAAAGGAAAAAACGGGGCTGTGAAAAACACTGTTAGTCTGTTATTTACCTGAAGCACCGTTATTTCCCATAAAATTGTTCATTTCAGTGATCATAGGATTTGAGGTTCTTTAATAACATAACATGCTACGTTGGCCCTCAGAAATTAATGTAGCCAATTTTTGTAGCTTGTATTTGAAGATCATGTAGGTCAGCAGGTGCCACAAAAGTAAAAAATATATATATAAATACCTGAAGGATGTGATTCGTGCTAGCATGACAAGTGCAAATGGCCGTCTACATAATTGTGGGTTTCATTTTAATGTCAATTCCTAATATTAAAAAAAAGAAGGAACATAAAAGTCAAAACACTGAATTAATTTCCGATTGGGAATATGGGGAAATGGTGATATTTGTTTATAAAATCGTCAAATCATCTCTAACTATGCTGAAATAAATGCTATAGCAATACCTCAGCGTCAATTTGGCGATGCTTCTCCACCTCGTTTGTTACAAAAAGTTCAGGAAATATAGCTTTTTTGGCAACCGCATGAAAAGACAGAAAGAAGGTCAACATATTTGCATGCAAGACCCAATGGTATACGAATGCACAAGTGTTTATTGGATTGGACATGTATGTGATAAAAGAATTCATACAAAGTGGACAAAAGGCAGACATCTTGTTTACTATTTCTACCAGATCCACCCTCAAATTGATGAATTAACGGTCATTGTTCTCACTTTTGGCGAATAGAAGGTTTCTGGATCTGCAAGAAATTGCCTCATCAGTAACAATTTTTACATTCCTATTACTGAATAACAATATTCACAATTGATAATCTGGTAAATAGGGGCTCGCTATCTATGTAGGTAAGATGCTGAAAGTGTTGACATGATCATAGAATGCGCCTATGCTGTTGCTGTCTGTCCTTCAACATTACCAGAATGTGCTTCTTTATCAGGTGTTTATTTCAGCAAAGAGACTACACTGAGACATTACTGGTTACTGGCAATAAGAAATACACACATTACTGGGTACTGGTAATAAGATGTGCAAATGGTCATGATCTTTGTCATTTGATGCGAATGGTGTAACCAAGTTTTCATGAAATTTCACAAGTATGCAACACTGCTAACTTTAGTTATCAGAGAAGAAGCAAGGCTTTGGTTTTCATTTCGAAATGATATAACTCGTAATTTTATACTTCTTTTTCCATATCTTTATTTTTCCAACATTTAAGCACCCTGGTGTTTCTTAAATAAAACTTGAGGACTCGACCCTCATTCTTCTTTTAAAAAATTACTTGATATGTTTTTGGGTTGGATCTTTTAACAAATTTCTTCAAAATTAAATAAAAATTTGAATTTTAAACTAAAATAGAGTAAACAATTAACTTAATATTAAAATTGAGACGTGATGAGGCAAAACCAAAGGTAAACTGTCAACAAGAAACACTATGCTACAAGCCTACAATTAAGCATCCTAATATTTTACTGCTGAGTATGTTTCTCTCCGTTTTTATTAATTTATTTTTTGTTAGAAAATTAATTTTTACGTAATATTAGATACTAATTTTCCCGATGTATGATTATCTAAAACCTTTAATAATAAGTTAATAACAAATAAAATCATATTAAAGTTAAAATATTAAATTTATAACTACCAGAACTATAAAAGAAACTCTCGAGGAGGGCTAATTGGTTTTTTTTTCAAAATTAAACTAAATTTAAGAAAAAAACTGACCAAAGTATAGAAGCATAAATCTACTTTTAATTTTATAATTCTATGTTTTTATCAACCATCACAGTTATAAATTAAATCCATTGTTCTTTATTTTTAAGAAGTACTGGAAAACGGCTGTCTAGAAAGAATTAAATTCATTGCCAGAATAACATAATTCCTTTTTCTTAAAAATCCGCACTACATAAGGTAATAAAAAATTGAGCAATATAATTGAAATTAATTTGTTTGGAAAAATGGTGACACACATCACCAGAATTACTAAAATTTAAAATCACAAGAGATCCTTTATTTCTCGTAGGTTACACGAACAGACCGTGCCTGCACGGCTGCGAAAGGAATAGAACACAAATTGAGAGAGAGAGAGAGAGAGAGAGAGAGAGAGAGAGAGAAGGCGCTAATTTGGGCATAAATCGCGGAATCGTTTTGCCGACCAAATTCAAATGGACTTTCTATTGTTTCCGAATTCCAATCGAAATCTTTGTTTTGTCCGGCCGGCCAAATAATAAAATCTCTACCAGGAAATCATTGATGCCACCGCGTTTGTCATCTCCACTGACTATATCTAAAATCCCGATTTTTATTAGTTAACAAACAATCAGTATTGTTAAGTAGAAAAAGTTTAATAAATTTTGTTGTAGGTTTGAGTAGATTCAAAGAATCAACTGCAAAATTCATTTTGATTACTATAATACTATAGGTCTATAGCTACTTCTATTATGAAATTATAAAAAGAGAATCTTTTGGATGTCGTTGAATTACTTTTTTTTTAAAATAACAAATGATATACCATCAACTTATTTTTTTTTTATTCTTTTGAAAATAGCGATCTATATTAATTACCAGTTTCTATTTCTATTTTAAAACAAACAAAAAATTACAGATTTCAAAAAAAAAAAATGTAAAATATCAACGAAAGTACTAATCCCCCCCCCCCCCCCCCCCCCCCCCCCCCCCCCGGGGTTCTAACTCTAAAATTTATACAACATGGTACACCATTAGCAAGTGTCTTCTTTTTGTTGAGAGAGAGGGTGGTAATTCATTTCATGGTTCATTACACTGTCCTCTCTTTGGTACGTAAAACATTTCCAATAGAATACTATTTAGGAAAATTAAGCCTGTGCAAATTCATTAATCCACCCGTGTAGGTGTAGCGTATGCATTGAGAGAAATCCTCAGCAAACCCAGCTGTAGATAGTCCCAAATTTTCATTGGAAATCATAACAACTATAAACAATTCGGAACTGATGATACTCCCACGTCATCTTGATCCAATTGCGGTAACTGTAGTGAAATGTTTGAGTTCGAATAGTGCTTCCCACAACCACAAAGCCGCCTTGCTTTGTCTTCAGATATAAAAATTATAATAAAAAATCACAGAATACAATTTTTGTTTTTTCTCTGAGAAAAAATTAGACCGACAAACAATTGCCTCTTTTTTAGTTTCATTTTTTATTATTTTTCTTGTAATTTGCATTACTCAGGTATGCAATTAACAATTGTATAATAATGCTTTGATATTCACAAGTATAAGAAAATTTATACTAGACAACAATTATTAAGCTTTGTGGGATGTCCGATCGACGATGGATGTCATGTGATTGCAGACTTCTCGAGATTCGTATGGCCCGTGAAAATTTATCCGTCAAAATTAGCTCGGACGAATAGACTTTAGTCTGCTACACATGAGCGGATTTGCAGAGAATTTTTATCCGGGTTGCTGGACTGTAATAAAGTTTAGTCGAGATAGAATGCAAAACTTTGTAATGGTTTTCTCATTTGTGGTGATGAAAAATTGGTGGGATTTTCATATGTTTCCAACAAAAAAAAAAAAAACTTTAATGTATTGCGAGTTCTTTTACCATAATTTCTCTGCATATTAGTGTTGTATTTTATTTTGATCCCCAGTTATCTTAATTTAAAGTTTTCATTATTTTCCTAAAAAAAGAATTCTGACCGGACGAAACTCAAAAAAACAATTCTAGTAATTAGAGAAGCTCTGAAATAAATAATATGATTTTGCTTACCATCAATCACTCAGTTGCTCTAACTCTAAATACTCAAAACGTCAAAAATAAATTGTGATTTCTTTTGATACTCCCTTACAAATGATGGTACGCTCATAAACTCACGATTTAAATAAAAAATTAATGATGGGGAAAACTAATTTATAATGTTAGATCAGATAACAAACTCTAAATAAATTATTAAATATGATTTTTAATGCATCCAAGTTCAACATTTTGATTATGTTGTATTGCAGTTATTTGAGCCTAAATAATTCAAATATGTTTCAATTTAAATTTACCATTGACAAATATTGTAATAATCGTTCAATGCATGATCCTCCTCTGAATCAAAATGTGTACTTATTTTGTAGAAAACAAAATGAATTTACCTTCCCTAATTATTATTTATTATTTTTTATTTATTCGAAATTTGACGAAATGCACGTGGAATGATATTCATAGGTAACATCGACCTGATGATCAAATTCAGAATCTCTTTTGGTACCCTTTAGCTAATGAATTGCTGTAAAAGCATATAAAACTAGACTAGCTAACCTTTTTTTTTTTTTTAGAAAATTTGGGTCAAGCCCCATAACTTTGAAGATTAGCTAACTATTTAAATCTTTTTTATTCTCAATGCTAACACAATCACGCTATTTTTTGAAATGCGCAAAATATCCCAATACAAATTTCTCTACTTGAGATCGAAAAGAACATTTCAAATTATAGCCCAATAATTTAAAATTGAAAAAAAAAAAAAAAGTAATGAAGACAAAACATAGAATGTCCCAGCTTTCAAATCTTCTAAGAGACCATGTCTGATCATGTGATCATACAATGGGATCCAGGATCCTCATAGGATGCGAGAACTCTGGACACAGCCTGGTACCCTGGTTTGACCAGACCCGAGTCAGACGACTCAGACCAAGTTCAAGTTCGGTTGTTTCACGAGGTGCCTTTATCCAAAAGCGAATCCAAGAAAAGAGATCAATAAAAAGAAACCGCGGCCGCGTTGATAGGCTGATAGCTGTCCCCTTGCAAGCACCGCTAAGCTCTTGTTAAATAAACCTACCCCAAACACGCCGCAGCTTTGTGCCGCCTTGATCATCCTAGATCCTTTGTGACTGGTTCTGTACTTTAATTGGTACCACAAGTCACTGACATGTGAGATTGATAATCTCTTATTGAACTTAGTCCAATATGTTTTTATCAGTAACCCGCCACATGGAATGTTCCAAATAAACCTGCCGCAGTGCTTATGTTCAACAGCTCTGCTCCAGGTTTACCAAAGCAAATGTAAGAAAGTCTTCAGTCATGAAAGTGAATGCAATTGTCAAGTTGTAATCTCATTTAAAGACATCTTAAAGCTCGTGTCACAGGGCTGTACGCCTGTACCCCACTAGTCAGCGTTTAAAGCTTCCACTTGCACAAAATGCACTAGGCCTCTAGTCCTCTACACCACATCAATTTGTTTATAAGTTAATACTACTTGACCCGATCATTCCCTTTTAAATACCTGACAACCTCCATCACAACCTTTCTTCCCCCAACGTTTTCGCCTCAGTCTTCCTCTTCATCGCACACCCCTCTCCTTCCCCACATTCTCTCTTTCTCTTGATCTCTATCTCTGATCTCTACACCAATGGCGGATCCCCGTGTGTACCCGACAGATAACCATCCGGCTTATCATGTTGACTACTCCTCTGACATGTCTGGTGAAATGCCACGTGGTGGTGGCCAGACAAAATACAATTACTCCTCTGGGTCATCAGGCGAAATGCCACGTCAGCCTGATCCTAAGCCACCAAAACATCATGTTGTCCAAATTCCCAAAGACCAAGTCTTTCGCACACCGCCACCGCAGAATGCACGACTACAGAAGATCTATGCTGCCCGTGCTGCTCGTAAGAGAAACCGCAACTGCTTCTGCTTTTTGAGGTATCTGCTTTTGACAATTCTCACTATTGTTCTGGTTGTAGCCATTGCTGCCGGGGTGTTTTTCCTTCTTTACAAGCCGAAGATCCCGAAATACACTCTCACTTCTATGACTGTGAAAAATTTCAATGTCTCTGCACCAAACACGTTGACGTTTTCTCCCGATTTTGAAGCTACCGTGAGAGCTGATAACCCTAATTCAAAGATCAGTATTTACTACGAGGACGACAGTGATATAACAGTGTCTTACAAAGGTGTTAATCTCGCCAATGGTGCATGGCCGAAGTTTCATCAGCCTGAAAACAATGTTACAGAACTGGCCGTTTCAGTGAAGGGATCGGGAATACGCTTGTCAGCATCATTGCATGATGAGATTTTGCAAAATGAAAAGAGTGGCGCTGTGCCCTTGAATTTGGATATGAAGGTACCAGTGAAGATCAAGGCTGGTGCGATAACTACATGGACATTCAATGTTTTGGTTTCATGTGATGTAACGCTGGATAAATTGGAGGCCGGATCGACTATCGTTGACAAATCATGCAGTGTAAAGGTTCATGCTTTCAATAAATTTTAAGTTTGTCATGTTTTTCTTTTCTTTTGTATTCTCTATGTTGATTAGTCTATTAATATCTATGGAAGTACCCTTTATGGTGAGTGCATTCTTTGTCGTTTGGTTCAGTTGTTTGTATGAGTAAAGATTGAAAGGCCAGCTGCAACTTCATACAGAAACAGTTTGGTTGAGGGGTTTGTAACTGAAAATAATGATTCCGATCTATGTAGTTGGAAATTTTGTTGTCCTTGCATATGCAATCAGATGTAAATATGATTTCTGACATGTTATCTATTAGGAAAAATTGAGGGGCTTTGTTAATAAGTTCCCTTTGTTCTGTGTCAATATACTTTTTTTCATCATTTGTTATCTTCATTTGTTTCTCATTCGTTCTTTTTTAAAAAAATTATTAGGAAAAATGGAGTTAAATATTAACTGTTGCTTGTCATTAACTTATCCTGTCTCTGGTAATAAATGAAGTTAAATCAGGAATAAAGAAAGGCGTTCAAATTATTTTTGCAACCTGCTGTGAATGAGCTTTATAAACTGTCTGCTTTAATCATATGAATTATAATATCAACAATTAAACATGGTTTGAATTCTCCATGATTTTGCATATTTTTTTTCAATTTACTGTTTTCTCAAAATAAAAAAAAAAAGAAAAATGAAGTCCAGTTTCTGTTAGCTCTAATACCGTCATTCCAGGGTTAGTTATGTTCTCCATTCAACTACATTTGGAAGCTCTTAGTTCATATCGAAGTATATTGACCTTATTTGATTGGAATATAAAATTAAATAAGGCATTTCCTTGCAATTTTGCATGCAACCAAAACCCCTTTAGGTGCTCATAATTAATAGATATCTGTTTGTTATTTATTGTTTGCGTAATTTATAATAATTATTATTTTAGAAATTGAAAGTATCGAACTGCGTCATTGTTATATAACTAATAGGTAAGCAAGTAAGATTTTGAATTCATGATGAGCATTATATTGTCATTTAAATGCTTCATCATCAAGCCCAAATAAGACATTCTGTACTGTGATAGACCCACAAGTTTTTTTATCAATAATACACTATCATGCCCTGAAATTGTATGATAATAAGAGCCTACATGCATGTACAAAAATTGTATAATAATGATAAGCGCATATTTGACTTATTGGATAAATTCACCATTGATATATTGTATAAATTATTTTTTTTATTTTTTTGTTAAAGTCGTCCGCTCAAATTTCATTTTTGAGAAGTGCGCAGCACGTCTAGATAATAAATAAATAAATAAAGCAGAGTACCAACCGAATTTTCAGTTCTCCAACTCACGCAATTTGTCCCAATTTTTTAAAAATAGCATTCTATTATTTAACAAATTAAAGAAGCCAAGTGTCCACTTCTTCATGTAAAGATAGTGGAGCTCCACAAAAATTCTGCAATGCTCGGAATATTGCGTTCTTTGAATTTATTGGAAGGCATATTATTTTTCAGTGGCAGCCGCATTAATAACAAATTGCTCCCCAGGAACAGATGGATTATTTGCTTGAAGAAGAAAACCCTTTCTTAATAAATATATGATAGTTTGATACGCATCCATCTTAATTCTTAAGTTATCTTTAGGCACGTAATTGATAACTTACAATTGCATATCCCAAAAGATATGAAGGTTAATAATCCGTATATATATGGCTAAGGCATCTTGTTTTTGGATTTATAGATAGCGTGACGATTAAATTTCACACGGTTTGACTATTGCATCATAACACATCAATGTTTATTAGGTTGTTGAAACTTCAACTCACTTAATGAGGCGTGAAAAGTATATCAAATCTTATCATTTTGATTGCTATGGTACAAGAATTATGTAGATTATGTCCAAAACGTTATATTCCTATTTAAACTTTACATTTAAAGACTCTCAAGATTTTTGTTGTCAAGTGATGTGTCCTATAATAAGTGTTAGTATCTGAGAGTTTTGACTTGAGATAAGATCAATTACGTCAAAAATAAACCTCTGAAGCTTTTTCAAAATAAAATAATAACCTTTTGTAGCTTCTTCTTAACTATGTTTGCTTATAAAAAGCAGAGAGTTTCTCGGTTATTGTAATATTGTTGAGCCCACAGAACCTATAAAGATAAAACTAATAACGGGCTTCTTTTGTAGTTCTCCTATTTCTTGCTGGATTAGCAGGAGTTTAAAAATCTCTGTCTTCCTAAATCATGGAGAGGCATTACCTTGAACAGAATAAGTTGGTTTGGAATCTTAAATTACCTCTTAAGGTCAAGTTATTTTTTTTATTAGCTTTGCACAATAAAATCCTGACTCAAGATAACTTAAAAAAGAAAGGTTGGATAGGCCCTAACAAATGCAACCTTTACCAAAACTCTGAAACTGTACATATATAATCTATTCTTATTTTGCTCAGTCTCTACTCTCTAGTGACTTTTGGGATTTATTTCAACAATAACAATAAAAAAGGTATTAGAGTTGTTAGACTTCGACAAAAGAAAGAATTTTCCTAGGAAGTTTTTTAGCTGTTTTCTGTTGGATTTTTTTGGCAACATAGAAATAATGTGAAGTTTAATGATAAAGGGGTTTTAGTGTTACTAATTTGGTGCATAATGTTATCAACACTTTCTTTTCCTGGTCAGATCAGATTGCAGGTTAATTTGGAGACCAGGGTTTCTTTCCTCCATGCCAGACAATCTAACAGTACTTCAGTCCCTCCCTCTGGTACAGCCTCAACTTAAGCAGCCCCTGCTACTTTCATCAATCCTGGTCCGGAGGAGGATGGCCACGTTTCAGGCCTCTGAGGGGGATACAGTGTGAGGGACTGAGGGCAGGGTTTCAGCTTTTGTTTAGTGTTTTAGTTGGGCTGGACTTTATGTTGCTTCTGTTTTGTTGACTGTTCATTAGGATTTCTTTACTCTATTTACCTTGTGAGTAACTGTGAGTAACTGCTTGTGACTCTTTTATTTTTGTTATATGACGTTCGGTGCCCCTTTGGGAGCTTTATTTTTTTTAAAAAAAAAAAGAAAAAAGAAAAAAAGGGCAGGAGCTTAAAAATCAAGTATTGTCGGGTTCACAGAACAAACAAAGGACAGGCAGACGATAATATTTTGTATTTACATTTTTCTTGCTGTTTCTCCTCGTTTCGGACGAAATTGTTTCATTTTTCCTTTTTGAAATGGACGATGTCTAACACCAATTTAATCGTACTCGATGCAAGGTTCCATAGTTTGTAAGGAAAGTAAGTCCTAATCAACCCAATATAATCGCGAAATATAGTTGAGATAACAGAAGGCCCTTATGATAAAGGGCTTTGCAAATACATAGTTTGCATGGGCCATCTATGGGGAGTAAAATTTTTTTATGGATAACACTTTCCGCTTTTTGTAACAACTACATATTTATTATTTTAGAAAAACAAAATCAAAACCAATAACGCATTATATATTATTTTTTCTGTAGTAAACCAACGTTTTAAGAAAAGAACTTTTACTAAATAAAAAATTATTTTGAAATAGAATAATTTATTGTAACATACTTAATTTCTCTCTCAATAAATAATTTAGTATACTCTGAAGCAATTTACAACATTTCCCCCATCCGACCGGACCGACCCTCCCCTCTGAATTATCAGATCATCTGTTTTAAAAATTGTTGAAAAATCGGAACAATTTATTATAATGCACTAAATTCGTCTCTCGAGAAATGAGTATAATTTATGGCATAAATTAGTCAACTCATACTCCCTTGGCTGCCTCGGTCAAGTAGTCAACCAATGCGATTAAGATTAATAAGTTATAATCACGGGCCGATATACAGAAGATGAGCTTCTTTGAAATTTTTGCTCAACGGTTTAGATTTCTTTTTGTTTTAGACATGCTAGATAGAGGCTATCTAGATAGAGACTCAACGGTTTAGATTTCAATCTACCTACCTAAGTGTGAAGGGTTGTCGGCCGTCATATCTGTACACTGATCTAGGTGGTTGGCCGTCTTTCTCCTCTGAGCATTTAACTGATCTGTACACTCAAAGTCATCTGCAAAGAAAGGCTATGCTAAAAATGCACCTCTGCGCCCAACCCGCTATGGCTATGTCATCCTGCAATCTCTGATTAAACTTCCATTTTTGTTCAGATATTTTTCTCTTGCTAAGCTTACTAAAATTCATCATTCTGCTTTTCCACAATAAATAATTATATGGATGAAAATGAAAAGAGTAACCAACGTTATATATTTATTGTTTACATATGCATCAATTTATTATTTTTTTTATTTATATTTTGCTCGAAACAAACTCACACAGTAATTCTACAATCGAATATGAAATGCATCAATTTTTGTGGGAAGAAAAATTATACCTAGTCAATTTTAACTCATTATTCCCAATTGCCAAAATAATGCCTGACAGAACACCGAAAGATAACTGAAGCTTTAGATACGGAAAGAAGGAATCTACATAATGGGAAATTTGTTTGACGACTGATAGCGAACCAAAGAGGTCATTTTCAACGAAATTTATTTCCAAAAGCAAAGAGATCCTTTGCTACATTTGTTCAATTTTTCCAAAGGAAAGATGACATGGTTGAACAAATGTGAAAATATGTGATGATTCGTAGCATTAATACCGTGATGAGATTGATTTTAGTTTTTTTCACGATGCACAGCTTCGCACTGTCGCACAGAGATCAACCGAAGTTAAGTTTTGAAAGCTTGGAACTATTTTCCTTCTTTACATCATTACATGAGATTGTGACAATTACCTACTTTCTTTTTTTCCTCCACGTGGTGCTTTTATCTTGAAATTAATTCTTGTGGCATCACACTACAGGAGATTGCTCCATTGACTTGATGACAATTTGCATCGATATATACCAATACTTTTTTAAAAGATAGAATTGATGCGGTTTGATTGTGATCCTTTTAAAACGTGAAAATGGTGAATTGTAAAACAGGGTGTCTTGGTGTGCATTGTGCAGCTAATTATATGCTTTGCAGATTTATTTTTTATCCATTATTATTATTTTTTTTTACAACTTTTGCAGATATGAAATGTAATATTGTATCAATGATTGAATATATGACGTCATATAGGTTAATATGGGAAATTTTTTCTTTTTCGTTTGTTTGTTGTTTAGAATTAATAAGTTATTTTCAAAACAAAGATTTTTTTGCTTTTGCAGTTGAAACTGAAAGCTATTTAAATATAAACAATTAAATTGCTAAAAACAATGATGCACGAATTGGAAAGTGAAAATTTTCACTGAAAATTAATAGCACGTCTAATTTGTTTAATTTGGCTAGATATGCAAGATTTGGTGTGGCTACATTATGTGATAAAATTATAAATACATAAATTAACTTTTCAAATCTCGTAGTCATGTCCAGGGACGAAGCCATATTCTCGAATAGGAGGTCCGAGAATTCTTGTATGGAGTTTTTGGGTTTCTAGAGGAGGAAATTTAATAAATGAAACTAATTAGTTAAACATTTTAAAAATATATATGGATTAAAATTATTGATTCGATCTTTAACTTCTAAAATAAATATACGTTCAAGCTAAAAAAAATGGAAATTATAAATATATCTATTTGGGCTGTTGTGCCCCGCGCGTGGGACACTGTGGTAAGCACAATGTTCCCATCGCGGCCGTCCATTCTGTTCGTGTGATCTGAGCCGTCGGATCCCCTTCTTCGCTTTACGGAGCTTGATTTGGGGGCTGGTCTGCCGCTCGTAGTTTTTTCTCCATTCCTCCGTGCAGCTCCGTGCGACTGCCCAGCGCACTGTAGCCACATACCTCCTCCTTTTCGCGACTGGCTGTCCCTTCCATCCCTGCGTTGTCGATTTTTGGCTGGTTGCACGAATGTCGTGCAGCGTGGAAGCGCAATCGCAGTCAGCTTCGATGGATCCTGTGGTCTCGATGTTCTATTCTCCACTCTGGTGTATCCTCTTCGGTGTTTCTGTGGTCTTCTGGTCCTTTTTTTTTCGGGGTACATGGAGTTGTTGTTCGCCATACCTTCTGGAATTCAGCGCGCACGCCTCTTTTCGCTCGGATCAAGTTCATATATGCTCCTGGGTGCGCTTCTCGCTCTCTTCTTCTGTGCCTTTCTTCCATCTTTGTCTTGGTAAGCTTTTCTGTCTGCAATAAAATCGTGCTGTATTATTATTCCTTTCCCTATTTTCTGTATGGTGCTTCTGTGTCTTCACTGTTGTCTGATTGTTGATTTCTTTGTTTGTTTCGCATGTGTTGCGGCTGCTGGTTTGCTACCCGTCTCAGGCAGGAGGGCTTACTGTTTGCTGGTAATTTCTTTATCGGATCATGATTTCTTTTGTTTCTCCATGCATTGTTCTCTTCTGTGTTCATGCCAGCCTGTAAACGCAGGGGTCTTGCTATTTGCGTGTACACACATTGCTTTCTTTGCTGTTTCAGTGTCTCAATATGGGATTGTTCTCAGATATTTCCTGTTGTTTCTTTTAATTAACCATATTGGACTCTATAAATGTTGTATGCCTATTATATCAAAATGAGATTGCTCTCAGACAAGATTGCTCATGTCGAAATCGGTACAGAAGTCTGATTATCTTTTTCTTTGTTGTTTTTCATGTGTTCGCTTTGGTGGCTTGCTTCTGATATTAGGCAGGAAGGCTTGGTGTGTGCTCATAGCTTCTTTGTCAGGTGATCGTTTCATTTCATTTTCATGTCCTCCGCCATTTTGCTTTTTGTTGTTGACAGACAATATATTATATGTCACTGTTTCTGTAATAAAATCTGGATGAGCTTATAAACTAGAACCTTCAGGATTCTGTCGTGTGTGTTTATCTGTGTGCTATATATGTGTTTATCGGCACAAAAAAAATCATGTGCATAATTTATCTATGTGTTTTCTTAACATCAATATATTTTTGTTTATGGGCAAATATCCATAATTTTTTCCCAGGTTCAGATTTCAATGTAAGTTTATGTCCTAGAATCCTGCTCAGATGTTCAAATTTACATGTACAAAAAAAAACACAGAAAAATGCATCGATTGGTTCTGTTTTCTCCAGATGTTTTCCATCAACATGCTGAATTCAAACAATTAGAGTATGAAAAATTTAACTGCAGTGCTCATTGTTCGATTTAATTTTTTTCAACTATAGCCATATATATATGAGCCTTCTGGAATTCCATCTATGTTGTAATAATATGGTGCATACCTTCTGCATGTCGTGTTTGTGGCATGGACAAAGTAGTCTTTTCCAGCCATAAATTAGCTAGCCTTTGGACTATCCAGCACATATAAATCTCACTTATATCTGTGTAAGCACTGTGTGTTGTTTTCAATTAAAAAGACTGTAGGTTCAGTTGGGTGTTTTACCAATTGTTTCTGTTAGGATGCTTGCATTGGTGTTAGGATGTATGCTTTAGTGGATTGAAAGCATGTATGAACAAACACAAAACTATCTAATATTCAGTGACATTTCATCGTTGAGTTTTGATGTTTGCTGAAGTCAAAACTATGGTGCCAATCCTTCTTGATCATTGCATTTTGGTTGTTTGCTCTGGCAGTTTTGCTAACTAATATTGTGTCCCTCTTGATCATCCCCCCCCCCCCACACACAGGTTTCTTCTGCGGTGTTTCATTGTTTTCTGCCATTTCGCATTCGTCAGCTTTCGCAGCTTCAAAAAGGTACTTTGCTATCCTTTTAATATTGATTACAGATGGTTTGTTGTAATATTGTGTAATTGTATTGTTTGAGCAAATTGCATACTGCTGTGGTACTGGCAAACATCTGTTAGGGTTGCTTGCTCCTTTAAATTTTTTTTTCACTGTGGGGGTTTCCAGGTGAAAGCAATCACGGTTCTGTCGTTATCCGTATAGGAACACGATAGTCTAGCTGTTTCTTACCTATCGCTCTCTGTGTTTGTGTGCGGCCACCAGTATGTGGCGTTCGGGTTCTACTGGGAGCAACAGTGAGGGTTCTTCTGGCTTAGCAAACTCAGGTCGGTCAGTCTGAAAAATTTTCTTGCAATGCTCGCGATACTTTTTTGGGGCTTCGCTTCTGAGATGCTTATTGTTTCCCCTTTTGTCTCCCCTCAAAGTTTACCGTCAAGCTCTCTTTTAGATTGCCGTTAGATTACCGCCGTTAGCTTTCTGCGCACTATGCTGTTCCATTCTCATCTGCCCTATCATTTCTTTTCCTTGCGCTATTGCGTATTTTAAGGTCATGCTGGTACAATACGGCGGAGTCGTATGGTCGCAATGTAAAGCGGTTCATCCTCTTCTTCAGTAGACCGCCCTATACAGAAACGGTACAGGGTGTATTCATATGAACTTTCTTCACACCTGACCGCAACATCTGCCCACCGGCCGCGCGGCATTTCTGTGGGGCAACACTCTGGCAGTTCAGTTCTTTTTCTCCCCTCCTTCTAAATCAGTATATGTTTTATACCAGTCACCATCTTTCCATTTGTATCTCTGTTGGGCGTACAAACCCTTACATTGTTTGTGTGGCCTGTATTTTCAATAAAGGTTCTGCAACTGCCCTGCATGGCAGTTCCTCGCAAGCATCCCCCGTTTCATCAAGTTCTGGCGAAACCTCCCCAGGAGAATCTCATGTGTCTACTCCTGAAACGCCGCCTGTTGTGCCTATTTATTCACCAGGTTGCTTGCCGTCATCTTTGTATTACTCTCCCCTATTGTTTCTGCCTGTATATGTCTTAATCAGTTTTCCACGCTGTTCTCTTCTCAGACGAAAGGCTCTCCTACCATGATTTTGGAGATCCTGATGAAGTCTGTCCAGATTGCCACGCTCGGTTCTGGTATGAAGAGAGATGCCTCAAAACATCGCGTGCGGGCCATCCAAAGTATACTCTGTGCTGTCAAAATGCACGAGTCAAGCTTGATGAAATCGATCCCATACCAGAAACGCTTTCGCAGCTTCTCGATCCTGCGAATGGACCAGACTCAAGACACTTCAACGACAACATTAGAATTTATAATTCCATGTTTGCCTTCACATCAATGGGGGTTCAAATAGATGAGTCTGTCAATCGGGGAAGCGGCCCTTATGTCTTCAAAGTATCTGGCCAGCTCTGTCATCTATTGGGTTCTCTCCTGCCCGATGATGACAGTCCCCCCAGGTTTGCTCAGTTATACATGTAAGATACTGAGAATGAAATTTCAAACAGAATGGCTCCATTTTCTACAACTGATCGATCATGTGCTCCCAGGCCACACATTGTGGCGGCATTGAAAGAGATGCTTGACAGATATAATCCGTATGCACATTGCGGTTGCAGATCAGTCCGTGAGCGTGTGTTGGCAGACACCAGCGACACATTGCGGTTGCAGATCAGAGCTGACAAATCGCGGCGTGACAGGCGATATTCAGCTCCGACAGCATCTGAAGTCGCTGGCCTTATAGTTGGTGATCTGGATAGTCACCACTTTGTTCGAGACATTATTGTACAACGCCATTCTGGATTGCTCATCCGTGTCAGTTCAATCCACCCTTCCTACATGCCTCTCCAATACCCACTCATATTCACCCGAGGAGAGGATGGTTACGTTCCAGATATAGATTATGATCCATTAGCTGAATCAACCCAGAACATCCATCGCCAGCATGTTACAATGGTTGAGTTCTACTGTTATAGACTCCAAATGCGTTTCTTTGGATCTCCTATCATCCTGAGATCTGGTCGTTTGCTGCAACAGTTAGTAATTGACATGTTTGCATGTGTCGACCAGGCCCGGCTATGGTACATCCATGAAAACCAACAGCTATTCAGGTCTGACACTTATGCGAACGTGAGAAACGCTGTCATTAATAATGACATCTTCGGTCGAACTGTCGACAAACGAATCATATTACCATCCTCTCATGTCGGAAGTCCTAGATATATGTACCAAAACTATCAAGATACAATTGCTGTGTGCAGACATCTTGGACCGCCACATCTATTCATCACCTTCACATGTAATCCTGCATGGCCAGAGATAACAAGAAATCTCCTCGCTGGTCAGCGTGCCAGTGATAGGCCCGACCTGGTCTGCAGGGTCTTCAAAATGAAACTGAATGAGATGGTGCGAGACATCAAGGACGGCAACTTTTTCGGTCCCGTCTCAGGATGTGAGTTCTTTGGACATTCCTCATATTCTATCAGTGTGCCTTTATATCAGTTTCACGATGAACATTAGGTCCTACATACATAAATCTTATATCTTGCTTAATCGTTGTCAACCCTTTATTCATCCTGTCCTATTATCTTTTATCGCAGTAATCTACTCAATTGAATTCCAGAAAAGAGGATTGCCACATGTCCATATTATTGTTTGGTTAAGAGATCGAACAAGCTTATCAAATGGCGCCAGTATAGATCGATTCATATCGGCTGAACTGCCAAATCCTGTCTTTGATCCAGAAGGGTACTCTGTTGTATCTAAGTTCATGGTGCACGGACCCTGTGGTACAGCCCGCAAAAATTCACCATGCATGCAGGACGGTAAATGCACCAAACGATTTCCTAAGCCATACCGCGAATCAACAATGGTCAGCGACGATGGCTTTGTTCTGTACAAGCGAAGGAACACACACGTCACGGTCATGAAGAACGGAGTTTCTCTTGATAACAGACATGTAGTTCCATATAATCTCAATCTGTTACTGAAGTATCATGCTCACATCAATGTTGAGAGATGCCATAGAACTGACCTGATAAAATACTTATTCAAGTATATTTGTAAAGGACGAGACCGTGCAATGGTTTCTGTCTTCAGACCTTCAACTGCTGGTACATCAACTGATGAAAACCAGTCGCAGCAACAAACCGTTGTGGATGAAGTCCTTGACTATCTTGATTGCCGTTATATGACAGCCCCTGAAGCAGTTTGGCGGCTGTTCCAGTATGGCATTCATTACAGCCACCCCACTGTTGAAAGGTTGCCAATACACCTGCCCTTTCAAAACAATATTCTGTTCCGCGATTCCCAACCATTGTCGGGCATTGTTGCTGATCCTGCATCTCAGCGCACAAAACTGACTGCGTGGTTTGAGCTGAATGCAAGGGATCCAGCTGCAAGGCAACTGACTTATCCAGAAGTGACAAGGCTGTACACATGGCAAGAAGCTCAAAAAAACTGAAAGATCAGAGAGCAAGGCTACCGCCTGGCACGTGTGCATTTTGTGCAGCCATCAGCAGGTGATGTGTACTATGAAAGGATGCTGCTCAACTCTGTGCGAGGAGCAACATCCTTTGAACACCTGCGGACTGTCAATGGCGTGTTATACAACACTTATAAAGAAGCTTGCAATGCATATGGCCTGCTTGATGATAATTCTGAATGGCTACACACAATGCAAGAAGCTGCTGCAGGAGCTTCATGCGACCAGCTTCGGGCAATCTTTGTAGACATTTTGCTCTATTCCGATGTAGCTGATGCAAAACAGCTGTGGGACTCTTGCTGGAGCTACATGGGCGATGACATAATCCATCATATGCGCATCACCCATAGGAATTCTGAGCTCACAGTGGATCCTGATGTTGTCCGGGACCACATACTCTACAAACTGGAAGATATATTACTCATCAGGGGTTATTCATTACAATACGTCAGTCTTCCTCTTCCAGCACGCACTCGGCCTGTGGGATCCGCAAACAGGTTGCTGGCAGAACAGTATTCATATAACACAGCAGATCTGCGTATGCAGATTCCACATTTACTCTCTGGTCTCAATGGAGAATAGAAAAGAGTTTATGATGCTGTTATGACATCTGTTCAATCAAGAACAGGTCAATTGTTCTTTGTCTATGGCCATGGCGGTACAGGCAAGACATATTTATGGAGAACAATAACAGCCGTTGTGAGATCACAGGGTAAAATTGTACTCACTGTTGCATCTTCTGGTCTTTCCTCCCTCCTTTTACAAGGCGGTGTGACCGCATACTCTCGGTTCAAAATTCCTTTGAAGCTGAGAGAAGGATCAACATGTGACATCAAGAAAAATACAAATCTTGCACATCTGCTCAAAGAAACTTCTCTGATTATTTGGGATGAAGCACCGATGAGCAATAGGATTTGCTTTGAAGCGCTCGATCGTTCAATGAGAGATATATTGGGGGAGAATTGTGAGTCAAACCGAGATAAACCGTTTGGCGGCGTCACCGTAGTTTTGGGTGGAGATTTCAGGCAAACCCTTCCAGTAGTAACCCACGGAACCCGTTTTGAGACAGTTGCAGCGTCCATTACAAACTCCTACCTATGGTCATCATGTCGTCTGCTCAGGCTGACAATCAACATGCGCCTCATGTCACATAATGGACCATCATCAAATAGACAGACCATTTCTGAATTTGCTGCATGGTTGTTGTCTGTCGGTGATGGCACCGCACCGGCACTGCCTCTTTATGACAGCACTGAACCTAACTGGATCAAGATACCTGACCAGCTCTTGATACTGCAAGGAACAAACAAAGAACAAGCCATCATCGAAGCAGTGTATTCTGACTTACACAGTCAGTTTGGCAACGATGAATACCTAAGGGCACGCGCTATCATCACTCCTAAAAATGATACTGCCACGATGCTAAATGAAGCTATACTGGCAGGCATACCCACACAACACTCTGAATATCTCAGCTACGACAGTATCCAAGGCTGTGATAACGTCGCAGAAGATCTGCACACCATGTATCCACCAGACATTTTGAATACAATAGCTGCCGGATCTCTCCCCTGTCACAAACTGTGCTTGAAAATAGGGGTGCCTGTCATGCTTCTCAGAAACATGGACCAATCAAAAGGCCTGTGCAATGGTACCAGGTTGATCATCACTCAATTAGGCATTAGGGTGTTGCATGCAAGGATAATCACAGGTTCTGGGACCGGCACGACCGTCCAAATACCACGCATAATGTTTGTTCATGAGGATGAAAGACTGCCTTTTGTGTTCAAGAGAAAACAGTTCCCGGTGCGCGTCTGTTACGCGATGACAATCAACAAAAGCCAGGGCCAATCACTGGATGTTGCGGGTGTTTATCTGCCGGAACCTGTGTTTGCTCATGGCCAACTGTATGTCGCATTGTCAAGGGCAACATTGCCAGAAAGCCTGAAGATACTTATCGTCAATCCTGACAACAAGCACCCAAATTACACGAAAAATATCGTGTACAAAGAAATCTTTCGTGCAACAGGTTGACACTGCACACAAGCAATTTTCCTGTCCTTATATATACATACTTATCCACCGATCTGCATGCCCTCTTTGATAAATAAACACAACCATATTTACGCAATCAACCCTCTTTAATAATCAACACCCAGCCTTTAATAAAAAAATACAATCCATCTGGAGAAATACAATTATCATTTTCTTATGCACTGATATATGCATATCCATGAATCCACATGCAATTCTCCTGTTTTTTTTATACATAAGGTCACATCACACACATAATTTTTTATAATAATTTTTTTTTCCCTTCACAGGTGATCATGAATCCTCCGGTCCCAGTCGCAACGCTGACACCGATGACTAACACAGATATTCTGAGGATCCATGGTAGGCCAGTCAGGATCTGGCCAGCCCAGGACGCACGATATGGCCGGATCTACACCATGGCATTCGTCTTCATTGATCATACGGTATATTGATCCCACAAAAAAAAAATGACAACAAAAAATAACAACATCCTAACAATTCGTGTGTTGAGTTTCAGGGTGGAAAGATTCAGGGCATTGTACCAGTCGCAGACTACCAAAGGCTATCCAACGTTTTCTCTGAAGAAAAACTCTGTGAGATCTCCAGGTTCACTGTCGAAGGCGGAACACTTGACTATCAGGTGATCAAACATCCATATATTATCAGCCTGACCAGACAGACACTGGTGACATCCCTGCAGCCAGATGTCTACGATATCCCTAGAAACTTCTTCCAGTTTGGCTCTTTCAATGATTTGGGTGTTACAGTGACACATCTGAAAGCTGTCATGGGTGAGTCTCGACACCATACTATTTGTCCACATCTGAACAAAAATTACAAAATAACAAGAATAGCTTACCGATACCTGTCATTGTTTCTTATCGTTCCACCTCACAGATGTGATCGCAAGATTGGTAGGCTTTGGAGATGTCGTGCACACAAATGCACCACCGCAACCATCAAGAGTCCAAAGCATGTACCTCACAGATAACAGGTAGAATAGTATTGACAGTGGTCTTTCTGCACTCTCGCAAAAGCAAACTATTATTATTCTTTAGAATCGTGACACACAAAGTTGTCTGACAATTTTCTATTGGCCATGTTTTCTCAGGGGTAAAACAGTAGAAGTTGCATTGTGGGGTGATCACATCGACTATTTCAACATCCCTGAAATATTTGAAAGATCCAAACAAGGCCCTATAATTATTGCATGCAACTCGCTCCAGTTAAAATATTGGAGAGGTAAGGATGCCTCTGCAAACCACACTAAAAAAAATATTTATGGCCTCAAGATATGATAACATGCCATAACTGTTCTTTACAGGAATTTATGGGCTCAAGACCTAAAGTGGTACACGATTTTTCATGGATCCCACAATGGATGAGATAGCCAACTACCTGGCAGGGTAAATAGTATCATCATAATATATTCCAATTAATAACTGAAAAAAAGCCTAATCACAGCAAACATAATGCACACATTAATTATTCCTGCTCTTTTGCAGGACACCATACGATGGAAACCCTATCACTCTCCACGCAACGTCTGAAACATACAATATCCATTCGGCAGCATCCTTGGCCTTGCAGCGAGGCGCTCCGATCAAGATGACGATTGCACAGCTCAACTCTTTGTATCTTGATGCTTACAATGTAAGGAACAATTTTCATTTACAAAATCTCCATCAGCACACTTATCAAACCTTGCAAAAATTTCATCTGTGCCTGAAAAATTACTCTCATACACAGGAAAACCAATACCAGTGTGCGGCAATAATAATGAACATCAACAACCGTTTTGACTGGCACTATGAAAGTTGCCCTGAGTGTCACAGGAAACTAGACAGAAACATATCAAACTCATGGTGTGGACATTGCAACGTGCGCAGGACAAACACCGTACCATGGTACATAACTTATGTTTATGCAACCTAATTCCTCTGTTGTTTAAACAAAAAAAAAAACCATGATACTTAGGTTAACTATGCAACACCAGGTATAGGATAAGAATTCAAGTCGTGGACAACACAGGCAATGCACAGTTTGTCCTTCTCGGCAGGCTTGGTGAGGCAGCTGTAGGCATGACTGCACAGGCACTTGCAGCACTACAACAATAAACCAATAACAACACACCAGATAAGCTGATGGCCATCGTCGGAAAAAAATACCTGTTCACACTTGCCGGCAAACAGCGTGTGCCCAACCAAGAAAACCGCACCTATACTGTTCTTGGCATGCTAGACGTGCCGACTGACATGCTATCTCTTCTGCCGCAGCCCATCCTCGACCATGAGGTGGCAGACCTCCTGTCGCATGAAACACCACTAGCATTGGAAGCTGACCCGCAGGCAGCGCAACACCAGCAAGCAGCAACATCCTCTTCTCCTCACACACCATCTGCAAATATCCTCGCTTACAGTTCTCCAGTAGCAGCACCAACCTGAAAGATAGCCGCGGGAAAAGGTTGTCTTTTTGTCACAGAAAAATAAAAAATCACTCAATACAATCTACCAGATATGATATCATTCATGTCCTCTCTTTTACAATTTAACCTAAAATATTTTTCTCTTAAAATCTAAATGAGCAGGCCCCTTGAAAAACCAAAAGATGCTCCTGCAGGCCTCATGAAAAATGTCAAAAGAAAATTGGAATTCGACGACACAACTGCAGAAAGCACAGAAAGGTCAGCCCACGCAACTAGACCATAACAACTCGATATATGTTTACACACATAATACCTATACATGAAAAACCCATTATACGATTGACCCAATATTTGAAATCAACAACAACCAAAGCAATCTTTTATCTATACATGCACAATTTTGAAACATTTTGTAACCAGGCTGTTGAAACAGCAGATTGTACATTACCCAAAATCTTTGTTATTAAGCAAGCATACAAGACACCCCTCTCCATTTGAAACATAAAAAAAAAACTCACTTCTGTGATTCTATGGCTGTACATAAAAAAAATATCTAAAACATCCCTCTCCATCTGACTGGCAATAATTTTTTAATTGTAGCCACCCAACAGTCGCAGGAGCCGCACCGGGTGAGTGAACAACTCCATCATCACCACCAAATTCGCCTTTTGAAGCCCTACAAACATTTCAGAGTCACCTTTTGAACAGTATGTCTGGCAGTCCTCAGCACTTCTATGACTGAGACATAGCTGAACATCCCTAGGTCAATGTTACTGGTATGTAACAGTAATACTATTATTAAACCATGATGTGTTTTGTTTGTCTCAAGTAATATTGTATGTGATGATACGGTGAACTCTATTATTTCACTGTGGGCTGTTATTTCCATTTGAATGTAATGACAACAATAGTTATTGTGTCAAAATTGCATGTTCCATGAACACAATCTGCAATATTTCTATAAAACAGCACCTCACATTTTCTATTTGAACCCATAGGTCATCAGCAACCAACAGAAATATAAACACTCAAGCAAAGATTTTTGACATAACAACACCGGTGATTGCAATTTATTACACGCATAACAAATAACACTCAAACTTTACCAACAAAGACACTCATTCAACAGATAAAATAAAAATATTACACCATATATCGAATAATAAGATCATTTAATCTCCTTCTAACAATAGTAAAACACATTATTCACATCAAAATACTCAGCCAACCTCATTAATCTCCTTCTACAAATAATCCTCATTAATCTCACTCACCTCCCATAACACATTTAATCTCATTAGAAAAACGTTTCGATAGCACGCTCGCATAGGTATGCATCGCGCAACGCGCGAGTCAAGGGCTAGTATGTACTGAATTTGGAATCTAGAATAGACGATTGGCGACTTCATTGTTATGCTAGAGGACAACGATTCGATTCTCGTTGAACACAAAAGAGAAATAAATTGTATTTCATATTCTATAAGACACAGTGAGTTGTCTCTCTAAATAAATAGATTTATTTAAAAAAAATAAAAATATTTAATTATTTAATCCCTCATATTTTAAAAAAAAATTCTGCAAAGAGGGAAAGGTATAATTCAAAAAAAAAAAGAAAAAACCGATTCTGGAAGCAAATCGAATGTTTTAAAATTGAAGCAAAGTTATATACCTCTACATTTCCTATTTTGTTTATATTTAATGGATAAGGCTACATACATTCAGGCCGGTGATATAGTTACTATCTGAGATCCAAGTCGGCACGGCACACATACAGTGCATCCCATTTTTATCTCAATAGCATCAAAATTATACATATATAAATCTGGAGTGTCGTGCGATGCACGTGTTTACTGTAGTAAGTACAGTAATCAATCCCAACCGTCCGTTCCGCTCTGTTGATCCCGTTCGTCCGATTCAGTTCGTGCGATTAGAGCTTCTGGATGCTTCCGCTCTCCTCTCTTGCTTAATCTTATCCGTCCGTTGCAGCACCAAACGCAGAACCCCTAGACCTCGCCTTCTCTCTCACCTCGCACAACCTCAGCCGAAACCGTCTTCCTCTTCGTCTCTCCCTCTCTGATCGCCTCTTTCGCCCCTCTTTTTCCTCACTCGCCCTACCCAAGGACCCCACCTCCATCGACCTTCCTTCTCTCGATCTCTGCTGTCGATTCCCCCTCTCTCCTTCTCCGCCACTTCCTCTAAGCCAAAGTCCCACCAGAACCCACCTCAGTACTCCTCCTCTCCTCTCAAAATTGAGCCCTAGCTGAGCATCTTCCCCCTCTCACACTACCTCTCTCCACTCGAGCTTGATCGACGATGGCGAAGGAGGGCGAAGGCGGGCGAAGGCGGACGACGGCTGTGGCTGAGGCTCCTCAACCCTTTCTCCTGTGTCTGAGGCGGACGACAACTATGGCTGAGGCAGACGGTAGCTGCTGATGGATGACGGCTATGGCTGTGGATGCCGTGCTTAGAGCCAGAGCGGCTGTAGATGTTGTACCACAATGTACCGGTAAGGTGTCATGTGCAGATATACTTACAATGGCCACACATGATGTCATAGCGTAAGTATTTATTTTTCTGACATTATGTCAGATTCTGGTAGAAATTATATCGTCCTTTTTATTTTCTGAAATCAGTACAGTGCATTTTGCCAGTACTCAAACAACTTTCAACAATATTGTATCTATTTCTTATTTTCTAAGGCACGGCAGAGGCTTGAGTATTTGTACCAGTTTAAGTAAAATGTTATTCGTGTATGAAATCTCGAGGAAATTCAACAGGGCTGATGCGAGAAATTTGAAAGGTAGTGATCATTATTTTGTTTTTCATGCAGCAACATGGCATGTCAAATTTTATTTATTTAATAACCATTTTTATTTGGATTCAAACTAACAGTCAGGTGGGCCATCCTATGCGGTTCAGCTGGATCGGCTGTATGGGCTGAGATCGAGTGCGAATGACTTGAATGGGATGTTGTCGGGACCTGACCTAAGCTTGGATCAAATTACCAACATGGAGGCTGGTGGCAGCACAACGGCAACAGTGGTGATCACAGCCAGAAGCATCGACTAACTCCCTCTGTTCCCTTCTTTGCTGGTTCTTTCAATGCTGTATTGATTTCTTTTCCTTTGTGGTCTTTTTTAGTAATAACTTTTATGCCTTGCCCTCTAATTATTCCATTTTCGCAGTTTTTGCCTATTTTGGGGGTGCTTGGATCGGGCTTGCGACTTGCTTACCCTTCGCACTTGATCGGCCTTGCGACTTGCCAATTACACTCCTTCAAGGCGAGAACTATGACTATTCTGGAGTTCCAGTGCTGCCATGCCACTCTCTCCGTCAGTTCCCTTCTCACTCGCGCCTTTTATGGTGGATGTGAAGATTTTGGTCATGGTCGGTGCTGGTAAATCGCAACATGCCGCTGCTGAGACTATCATGAACCGCCCCATGGGTGAGTCTGTTGCTGTGGAAGCTGTGATTCGCCATGAGAGAAGGGTACGTTGGCTTTTTTTTTGTTTTAATTGGGAACTGAAGCTCAATTTTCTGTTCGCCAATCTATGATGGGTGTGAGAAAAGTTGGATTTCTCAGATTAGTTAGACGAGTTGGGGAATTGAACTAGAGCAATCTATGGAATTGGAATTTGGCTACTTTTTTGATTGATAGGAATACAGAAGTCACAGTTATGTGTCTTAGATGAAAAGCGAACTGTTGCTTGAGTTACAATATGTATTACTATGCTTTAGCTAAGGTATCTGGTTGACTTCAACAATACCTGACTTTTTCTGAGGAAAGGTAGTTCACACTACCAGTTTCATTAAACAAGGAATTATGAAATTGTTAATAGTTAATACGTACCATCTAAAGGTAATTTCAGGGGGGGAACCACTCTTAGCAAATAGAAAATGCTCATTAGAATAAAAGAGACTGCATGGACCACTATACTCCTGAATGTCATGCAATCTTCTCAATTTTAAAGTTACTTCAGGTTTTTTTTTCCAGAATTTTTTAGTATGTGGTGACTATCAGATCTGCTGAATATCTCAAATGGCTTCCTTTACATCGCAACACAAAAAATGTTTAGCTATATTCATCAACTAGCTATCTCAATGTGAATCTTTTCTGGATTTTTGATGGATTAGAGCTGGTACCAGTCTGGTACTGCCTGTTAGAATAGTGGAGTGACAAGAGTTCATTTCAGGGTTGATTAAGAAATTGGAGATGCATCAAGTTGCGTCTTTTGGGTCATTTTGGTTTGCCACTTTGAGCAATTTAAAATGATGGTTGTAGGAGAGTCTCTTGAGTTAGCTGATCTGGTTTAAAATTTTGTTATCATTGTGAGTATTGGTGTAGCTTATGGTTTACATTTGGTTGTATTATGCTTCTGTACTTTGTATTTATTGGTTAATGCTTCTTATAAACATCATGCTACTTGCATGTTGATTGCTATTGAATAAAGCTTCTCATTTTTTTTATAGTCATCAAGGTTACAGTTTTGTTTTATTTTTGCTAATTAAATAATGGTTTCTGAGAATGGGCTATTTGTAATGTTTTTCTATTCTAACAATGAAGCTGTTATCCAATAGCTACTTTATTTAAAAAACTATTTATATTTTGACTCAAAATGTTACATCGACATCACTAGATAGTATATGGTTGTATTATGGTTGATACTAAATTACTATGTTTATATGCCCAGGATGTGGCTCAGATTGAAGTGAGGGATTCGAGACACGAACTTTGCTTGGATTGCAAACCAGACCATTACCATAATTTCAATTGTGAGAAGGAATCAATCAAAGAATTGAATGAAATGTAAATCATTTTATTTGATTTAGGATTTGATTGATATTCGTTGTTATAAAGCATTGTAGAATGATGTTTACTGTTACATAAAGAAATTTAGTGGTTAAATAAGTTTACTGTTACTTTATTGAAACGTTTAGCACTGTATTTGAAACTAGCACATATAAGTTTAGAAACAACCTTATAGGCTTCATTGACAGGTTGGTGCTGTGCTTGGAGTTTAACTGCTAATGTTACTCTCGCAAAATTTTTATATTCAAGCCTTATTTCTTGAATTTAAAGCTACATAGGATAATCTAGCTACTTCTACACAGTATATTCAAGCCTTATTTCTTGAATTTAAAGCTACATAGGATAATTTAAAGCTATTATTCTTGAATTTAGAGATGAACTATTGATTATTTTTTATTATATTCGAGACGAATTATCAATATATAAATTTACGCCTGCGTGAGTTCGGCGTGGGAACACTGTGGTAAGCACAGTGTTCCGGATCTTCTGTGGTGCGTGATCTTTTGTGGTAAAAATAGTATTTATGATTTTTTGCGGCAGTTTTTATATAATATTTGAATAGTATTTTCAATTTATGGCATTTTTTTATATAACATAAAATAAATCACGCAACCATTTAATAATATATTCGTATATGAATGAATCGCGCAACGCGCGAGATCAGCGCTAGTTTTTATAATGCCATTGTCTGTCCCCATATGGCACCATTGCGGCCGTGGCAAAAGAACCAAAAAGAGAAGGATAAACACCAAATTTTTGCCATGCCCCGAGGAAACTGCGTCTTCCCCACGTCCACTTGATTTTGGAATGTAGTGCTCATTTTGGCGTTTCCGTGTTGATGTGTTGCAGCAGTGATTATAAGGCGAATGATTGCACATAATAATGTTGCAGCAGCGATTAGGTGTGAAACTTCTTTTTAAATTGATTGTTAGAAATAATCTTTTATTTTTTTGCTCCAGTTGTATTAGCTTTACTAGGGAATTATTTGGTTTATATAATTTTTTAACAAAAAAAAACTAACGAATCAAATTAACTGAATTACAGAATCATTTTGTTTTAAATAAAAACAAACGTCAGTTGCACTTGTTGCTAAATTTGTTGGGTTTTTCTTTTTCCTTCTTATCTGTCAGAACCATGTCTTCAAAAATTGATAAAACGGATAGTATTGTTGAAAAACATATTCCACGTTAATAAATGAATGAAGTTGGCAGGAAAATATTCTACGTTGATAGTACTTTCTATAATAATTATCAATATTGTCAGGAAAAAGAAAGAAAATTACGCAAAGTAAGAAGTAATAGTATAAGTTAGAGCTGTAAATTTTTCTTTTCAAGAAGTAGTAAATTAGTTATTTCTTTTATTTTCTCGTCGAGAAGTAGTAAATTAGTTATTTCCTTTTTTTCTCGTCAAATAGTACCAAATTTACATTACCTTACGTCGGAAAAATAATTACCATTTTTATTGTTTGTGAAGGATCAAGTGCATATTTACCAAATTACGTTAGGATAAGAGTCGCTTTCTTAAATTCAAAAAAAAAAAATATTACTTTAGTTGGCGTAAAAAATAATTCGGGGGAATATTGACTTCAATGGCAAGCTTATTGAATGCATAATTCTCATGATATCTTTAGGTTGTTACCCAATGATTTGTCCTAATTTAATCGTGTATGTTCTCTGTTGTATTCAAGTGATGTCACAGTCTATCTTGCAATTTGCAAATAATACCATGAAATTTGGCAAGAAAAGACAGCATTAATAGTTCAATTTTTTAAAACTAAGTATCAGGAGACACCCAAGTAAAAAAAATATCCTTATTTCCTGACACCTATTTATTTATTTATATATTTACAGCCGGACACTAGAAACTGCCTCCGACTCCTAGTAATGTTTGGAAACTAGGGACAAAAAAAAAACTTTAACAAGCCAATTAATATGCTGTTTTGCTTCGGTGCTAATGAAACTAGCAAGTAGCGAGGCCTAACTGCCGATTGTAACACCCAGATACTGAATCAAATAAATTAAATAAATAAAAAATTTATATAATTTTATTTTTATCACTATATTTTTCAGATTAAGGATTTTGTAAAATCTAAAAAATATAGTGAAAATTTTAAAAAATATAAAATTTTGTTCTAAGGATTTTTCAATATGAAGAACATATTATATGGTTTGAATCGGCCATTTAAATTTCGAATCTTAAATATAACTTCTATAACATTGCTTGATCCGTGCTTTAGAGTATACCGTACTAATTCTCTACATACATGTATGTATAATTGTGATTTTCTGTCTATATATATATAAAGTGGCCTTTAGAGAGGGACACCGATTATTGTTTTTTTCTTTTTTTATAGCAATGGGACAATAACATAAAAAAATGAGATAATTAGATTTATGCCACCTCAAAGTTGTAAAATTAGAAAAATACCACCTCAAAATTGGATCTTTAAATATTGCCACCCTAAATTCAATTAGATCATAAATTTGCCACTATTACTGTATAAATCAATCATCTCTGTACTGTATTTTTCTTATTGACCAAATTGTCCCTTTTTTCTTCCTATTCTCTATGTTGCTCTGACGAAAGAAATTCATATTCTTCCATACGTTCGCGTTTCTTAGGTACTCCCACTCTTATGTATTATTGATAGTTGTCTTCACTGTGATGGTTTGGATTGGTTTCAATGTAGCAATTTCTCATCGATATCTTACTGCTCAGTAATAAATGCTGCCACTATCACTATGCTGTGAGAATGTGGCATTACTTGGTAAAAAGTTAGTTGATAGAAATATGTAATAAACACCAAAGTTAGATGAATCTGGTACTACTTGGGTACCAGTTCGCTAGGGTACGTTGCAATTTCTCTCTGTCAGAAGCGACATGGAGAATATGAAGGAAAAAAGGAGCAAATTAGAACGAGAGATGGATTAGTCTGGAGAGACTGAGAGAGATAGGGGTAGTTTGGTCCATACAAAAAATAAGGTATAGAGATGATTGATTTATACGATAATAGTGGCAAATTTATGATCTAATTGAATTTAAGGTGGCAATTTTCAGAGATCCAACTTTGAGGTGGTATTTTTTCTAATTGTACAAATTTGAGGTGGCATAAATCTAATTTTCCCTAAAAAAATCGCCAAAAAGAACCTCTCAGATTCGGAATAAATTTTGTCAACTAATTTTTGTTTATCCATCCATCAGACGCCGTTAGGCGTCCTACACCGGTAAAAGCTCCTGTGCTGACACTAGGCACGACCTATAATTTTCTACCTAAACCCGGACCAATACCTGACGATTCTCTCAATTAAGATCCTGCGATGAAAGTACCTACGGTGTTCAACTCAATTTCGTGACCCAGGTCCAGGGATATACATCAGACGTGACACTCCGTCATAGATTCGGTAATAGAAGGATAAATAAATGAAGGTCTTCCTCTTCTCTGCCTTCTCTCATTTCGCATATAGACTGGGCAAGAGAGAGAGAGAGAGAGAGAGAGAGAGAGTTTATTGAGTGCTTTCAACCAAAAAAAAAAAAAAAAAGGAAAAAAAAAAAAGAGAAATTTTGTGATAATTCGAAACCACATCTTTCGATTCGAAGGAACTCTAATCTCTCAACGGATCAGCTCGAATTGGAATTTCAAACACCTGGGATTCATAGTTCCATTGAAGCGCGAGGAGCCGAGTAACGAGATCTCGTCTCCGTTTTTCCTGCTGGAGAAGCGCCAGGTTTTTGAGATTTTTCTCGGATTCATTCGAGTTTCTGTTGATTTGAGCTTGACGTGGTCTGATCTGGTGAGGGAAGCTTGAGTAAAGTGTGAATCTTTGCAAATTGTGATTTGTTGGGGTTAACAGATCTGAAGGTACAGCGTAATTTTTTTGCTCTGAGATTTTAGATTTATTATTTTCGCACTTAGTCTCCCTTTGCTAAAAAAGGTTATTTAATTTATTTTACCTCTTGTGCAGATAATCAATCCTATTAGATTCCAACCTTTTTACATTTCTTCGAATTTGAATTCCAATTAAGCTTTACAATACTTATCCAGTCACAAAAGAATGCACCCCAAGACCAGAATCCATGCAGACCCATCTCTCCAAATGGATCAGTTTGATCGCTTACCTGATTCACTTCTCCTCCTAATCCTAAACAAACTAGCCGATATCCGATCGCTTGGCCGATGCGCTGCTGTTTCAAAGCGGTTTAATTCTCTTGTCCCTCTAGTTCATGATATATACATAAAAATTGATCGGGTTGTGACTGTAGACGGGTCGGATCCAGATGATACACCAAACATGCCAAGCCCGAAACCACGAAACATGTTTACCAATTTCCTAAAGATGGTTCTTTATGTGATAAAACCATTTCATCACATAAGGAGCAACACTAGTGGATCCCGAGGGCCCCTCTTTCCTCAGCTCTCCTCTCAACATTCGCCAGCCCAAGTTCTCAAAAATTTCACACATGTAAGAAATTTGCATATTGAATTGCCATCTGGTGATGTCGGGACTGAAGATGGGGTTTTATTAAAATGGCGTGCTGAGTTTGGGTGCACCTTGCAAAATTGTGTCATTCTGGGTGGGACCCGTGTCGACAAAAAGACGTCCATCTCATCGACCCAAGAAAATGTGAATGTGAATTCAAATTTGAACTTGAATTTGAATTCTGTGCAAGAAGATAACGGTACCATGCCAGAATCTTTCTACACAAACGGGGGTCTCAAATTAAGGGTAGTATGGACAATTAGTTCTCTGATTGCAGCTTCAACCAGGCATTATTTACTTCGACAGATAATAAAAGATCACCCCACATTGGTTAGTTTGGTGCTTACAGATGCTGATGCGCAAGGAACTTTGATTATGGGTCCGAAGCAGTTAAAGGAGGTTAGAGAGAACCAATTGGCATGCTCAGCCTCTTCGAATCGAACCCAAGTACCAGCTTGTAACATGAAATTGAGGTATGCACCTTATCTGGAACTGCCAGGAGGGGTTGGGTTGCAGGGAGCTACACTTGTTGCTATTAGGCCTTCATGTGAAGGGAGTGGCAGTGGTAACGGGTCGAAGAAGGAAATCGATTCATTTATCTTGGGGGCATTTGATGGGGTCTTTAAAACTGCAGTTAAGGCACTGATGAAAAGAAGATCTTATCTCTTGGAAATGAATGGGTTTTAGGTCAGTTTAATTTGAGATTCATTGTAAGGTGCGAAATGGCATCTATATTAAAAAGATTATCCATATAGTATTCAGAGACTGTTCTATTTTTCATTCTCGGTGTTTGTTATGCTTGTACAGTGCAGTTATCGTATCTGCGGTTAATGAGAACTATATTCTACCTTCTCCTTCATTTATTATTATTTTTTTTGTCTGTTCTTTTGCCATTTTTAATTTGTGTAAGTCTTAACTTAACATATGATGATGTGATTTCACACCAAAATTCCTTGTTAGTTGCCTGTCCCCATTTGACAAATGACAATAAAGACCATGTTTTCCTTTCACGCTTGGATTTGTAAATGGGACCAATAGACGTCATAAATTTAGAAGGTTCAGTTACTCTCTTTAAGTGGATTATAGCTGTATAAGGTGTTTACAGCTTGGTAGGAGAAATCTGATCCAAAGCTACTTTTTTATTTGGTGTGATTTTGCCCTTTTGCCTTAAGAATTTGGTTAGAAACAAAATGTTATTGCTTTATGAGATTTTTGTAGGTATATGAGACGACGATAGCGATTAGCAGCCAAGTCTTCATCCACTATGTGTTGGTCAGGTTGGTAATACCAATACGGCAATACCTCTATTGATTCCCAAATTCCCAAGTTGAGCACTATAAAGTAGGAATTGTTTAGAGTACTAAGTTCATAACAGGTTTGTTGTACAAAAAAAAATTGATTGGCGACGTTTTGGATTTCCAAACGATATTGATACTCGTTATTACACGTCTGAATGAACTAAATTAACGTGAACATTAACGTTTGAGAGGTAAGATTGATAAAATTTCTTTAGGAATGCATGAAGGTTAGTGGATGTCTGTTTACCTCTACTCTAATCACCAACCATATCAGCCATATTAAATATAATTTTTTTAATTCCAATTTGGTGTTCTTTAAAAATTTTCAGTTAAGACTCCTTATCATTAGGTTCCTCGTAAAAAACCTTCTTCATGCGGGTTACTTGTATGCCATTCACAACTCTGAACTTTGCAATACTTTATTTTCTATAAACCAATCTAACAAATAAGAAACGTTCATAAAACAAATCCAACAAATAATAAAAGATACTATAGAATAAATTGTTGCCTCCTAACTTAAAAGGAAGAAAAAAGTTAAAAAGACTCCTTGCCTGTGCTTGTTAGATTTTTTTTTCTTTTCTTTTTTTTAAATGATAAGATGGAGCAGAAGTTTTCAGCTTATTCAAATAAAAAATAAATAAATAAAGGATCCTAATCAGATTTTGAACTTAGTATCTTCACTCAATGTATGTTGCTCTTCGTTACTGGATTAAGGATTGGTTCTCTCTTGGTTTTAGACCACCAACCAATGTGTTTTCATCATTTCGTCTATCCAAAGTCCAAACATAAATAAAAATTTACTTATTAGCACCTAGCCGGCCAATATATGTTTCTCATCCTATTCTTGGATGGATTTAAAGTAAATTTATTATTCGATGTTAGTTATAATGGACTTTTTTTGGGTTAAAACTAGCAAAATCAAACTGTATGTTAACTGAAAAGTTAAACAAATAGTGAATATCAATTTATATACATCTATTTCTTCTGATTTGGTTGGCTGCAGCTACGCTGCTACACCTATTGGTAATGTTCTCTTTGTTAACATGGCAATCGATCATTGAATTCAGTTTCATTTCCAGAAACTAAAATGCTAATCAGTGGGTCCGTTTGGCCCAACAAAATAATTTTGCATAGTTAATGAATTTCTTCATCAGCACCATGCACTAGGCTTTTCTTTTATACCAATTGTATAAATTTTTCCATCAAACGTGAGCAACTTTACCCAGGTCACTGGAAAATAAAGTACATCGTTATAGTCTTCTAATTAAATGTTTCTTAGAAAGTTGGCATCAATTATTTTTGTTAAGCAGATCATCAGGTATAATGTGATGAGCTGTGTTAGACTTTGCGAGTTAATATTTATAATCTAATGCATGCATATGATGAGGCACTCATTCAATCCTCATTGCACAAACAGGCTGTGATGCTCTTAGAAAATTTTAAAATATGGGCTTGCTACCTTAGTGTTCTTTTAAAAACTAACAATAGAAAATTTGAAATCTTTGCGGTGGAACTCGCCTTTTTTTTTTTCAAAATTCAAATATTTGAAATTCGACCAATTGTCTAAAATTGGTTTAATATTAAGTAACACCAATTATTTATCCTATATTAAGAACTATACGCATTGTAAATGAATTCCGCAGTAGTGCGGAGTTCGAGCCAATAATTTTGAGCAAAGGATCCGTTGCATTTAGTTGATCAAAACCCCACTTATCACCGTGGGAAAATAATAAATTTGAAAATAAATCCCACTGGGTTTATTTCCTGCATATCCTTTAACAAATGCTTTGAGCATCATGTCACGCCAGCAAATATACTTGTTTAAAATATGTAGGGTATGCAAAAGCGCTAGAAAGTTCGTCCTTTATCTTTACGCAACCAGACCGTTCAAAAAAATAATATCTTAGTTCAGACAAATGGCACAGTAGTGGAAAGCGAAAATTTTTGGAGAACTTATTGAAACACTGTACAAGAAAAGGCATGCTTTGAAGCAAAAGAATGTCAAGAACAACGCAACACAACACAGTTAGGGGGGAAAAAAAAACCTAATTAACCTTAACCATAAATAAAACAAAAACCCCAAAACAATTTTATTTTTTTTTGTCCTTTTTTCTTCTTGAGAATAAAGTTAGCCATCTTCAACAAAGAGCATCTATCAGATTCTGCTCACATTTTTGCCAGCTCTTCCGACAAGGGGCAAAATTGGAAATTAAGCACATTTTATTTCAGTTTCACAGGAGCTCATGTGTACTTCCCGAGATCAATCTTCTTCTTCTTAATAGCCTTTTGACCATGATATATGAAAGAATCGACAATTCCAGCAACGGTGAATACACCTGTGAATATTTTTATGTCAAGTTTTATATCTTAGTGCCATAAAGAATAATCTATATTTCATATCATAAATTTAATGGACCAATTTGGCCCAAGATTGACAAGTCTTATCATACATGATATTATGAATTATTCAGTAATTTATTTGGTACTGTAAGATTTGATGGGGTTGAGAAACAACCAGGTGTTACACCAGGATAACCAAAACATAACTGTAACAAGTTCTGTGGAAATCTATGGTACAAGGACACTATTGAGTGAATCCTAGAGAAATATACTTCTTTGCCCATAGACTGCTCATTAATAATAATTTTTTTAAATTATAGTTGAAGCAGAAAAATCAAGTACAAAAGTTTGCAAGTCCCACCTCCAACAATAGCACACAAGTTTGTCAAGTAGTGCAGAAAGGATCTTTTCTCTTCTTTGAAGATAACCTATGAGATGAACAAAATTATCAATGTAGCTGTACACACTGTGTGAGCATGTGCTTGTGTGAGAAAAAGATGGGTAGGGAAATATATCATATGGTCAAATACCTTTATTGGAGAGAAATCATAATAGATAATAACACCGGCTTGAGATTTTTGTTTGACATTTCCATCTTTAAAGTGCTCCGTGACCGAAAACTGCCGAATACATACAAGAAAAGAAAATTTATTGCCTTTATTATGTATTTTCAAAACAGAGTTATTACTTTAAGATAAATTGAGAGTGAGAAAGAGAGAAGAAGTTATTTTCTAACCTGGTTTGACTTAATTTCATGGCCTGCTACATTTGTATAAATTGTAGGCACCACCTAAAGAAGGAACAAATTCTAATTAGTTCTCCTCAACTAGTATCAGCGAGATCATACCATATCAGAGGCCCAATTCTGACTAGTTCAGTATATTTTTCAGCTTCTTGAACATTTCCTGGTTCCTTTTAGGCAATACTGAAATGGTTTAACCTTAAAGTCGTTGGCACATTATTCAACTTAAACAAAACAAGGAAAAAATATAACTAAAAGCCTAATAAAAGATTGAACACAATTCAGTACCTACTGGTACAAGTTGGAATATCAAAACAAGAAAGTATCAATTGCTCACCTTAATAAAGTATTGGTACGTCCCAGATGACCCTTCTTGAGTCCACATTGCTCTGAAATATAAAAAAAAATAGCATTTTAAATCAATAACCATTCAAGTTCAAGCATTTATCCCAAACAAGTTGAGGTAGGCTAGAAATGACACGCCAACCCTGGTCATTTCTTTTGTATATGGCTAGATTTTTACGCTGGCTCACCAAGCCTATCACAAGCATGCGGGCTTGAACCCTTGACCTCTTAGAAGTCAGCCCAGTGATCTTAAATCAATAACCGTTCAGAAAAATAAAATTCCTTGGAAGGGAAAAAAAGAAAAAGCAAAGGAAAATAAGAAATATACCCGTCAAGTGGATTTACAACACCAGGAATCTTCTGCCCAAAGGAAAGCTTGTTTATAGTGTGAGTGATCTGTTAATTTCACAGTTAAACAAATCAAACATGTTTCTTCATGACACAGAAATGCAAACAAACCAACACCCATTCATCTCTATTTGCTTTTGTTATTTTTTTACAATTGACATGTTCAGAAAAATATTCAAAACTTCTTTGTTTCATTTCACAAAATTCAATTTTTCAACTTCAGAAAACCTCCATGGTATAAATTATGCATGAAATAAGCAAACCTTAAGCATTTAGTGTTCGAAAAAATACATAATGCTAATTATTGTCCTTGTTCCATAAATAATAACTACCACTTTGTTCATACTCAATTCTCTCTGGTAAATGCACAAATGTTTGATGCTCCCATTTAAGAGATTATTTTTTGCAGACAAACAAAAAAAAGTCACCAATCATACTTACATTGAAGTTGTCCAACTTGAAGTCTGCTAATTCTTGCAATTGTACATTGGAATGGTGGTAGCCTTTGCCGGGCATAAAATGGACATTTCCTGCGACCTTACTAACTTCAAGGAATCCACCCACGTTGCATCCTTCCCCTTGCTGAGCTTTTACTCTTTCAACGAAGCTCTCTCTTGCGCACTAGTATTCAATTCACCGAAAACAAATTGAAATTAAATAATTTGTGTATGGCCTTTTTCATCAAATGAGAAATACCCCATGAACCTTACCTAGCATTATCTTTTTTTTCCTAACAATGAGTTGCCTAAACTAACCTACTTTTTTATACAGAGGCTAAGTGGGTCATAAAGGATATTATCAGTGTATTTCAAGGGATATGGTAATCAGAACATATTTTCAATCCCATTTAGATGTAGTATGTAAGGCTGCAGAAAAAATAATACAACCAAATGGCCTGTTGAGTACAACTTGATTAAATAAACAAGCGAAAAAAAAACAACAGACTCTGCCAATTTCGAACTTTAGAATTACCTGATCGATTAAGTCAAGATTAGGCAGAGCCCAACCTTTCTTCTTATAAGCTTCTTGAACTTCTTCACAGTTATTACAACATTGGTCTTCGGTCTGTTAAATTAAAGATAATTGATAACAAACAAGACAATAAACATCTTTTGTGCTATTTCAATGCAAATAACATGGCATGGTCTGTTATTAAATTGCTGAGTGATACACATTCGCAACTAACACGCGATTATATTTAGCTTATTATCAAAATAGACAATGGCATTCAATGTATCAGATGGAAGATATATTTTTGGCAAATAATTTAAATCAATGCAAACAATAGCATTCTCTTTCCCTTTAGACCTTATAATCAGCTCAGGCAGAATATTTCTTGGTTCCTGGTATATGAAGTCACTAAAGACTGTTCTCACTTTAGTACTAAAAACACAAAGTATAAAGGTACAACTTATTTATTTGTTGCTTATGCTGAACTTTGTTTTAAGTATGATATTCTAGTACTATTAATTAATGCAGTTATGGTTCAGTATGGCACAAAATTTGCAAAAAGAAGTCCCTTATTTCAAATGTTTGGCCACATACCGCTTCAGCGCCATAACAGGTACCGCAGTATTTCTCATCATGTTCTAGTCTTCCTCCATGCTTTTGCAAAGGCCTATCAATCTATTATTCAAAAATGAGCAACAAAATAAATATTACCATACATGGAAGAGGAAATTTCCGAAACAGAGTTAAGATGCCACTAATATGACTAACCTTAGTAGCACCAATTCCATCTCGTGTAGCCTCGATCACATGACCATGTACATGCAGCCTTTTCTTTGTTATATCATGCCTCTACAAACAAAATAAAAGGGTAATTATTTCACAGAAGATGATGTTATCGGGATTCTTGCAGTGTAAAATTGTTGAAAAATGAACATCTTACAATATCATAGTGCTGTTCTCCGCTAATGTCTTGGGTATCAACGCTAAGAAGTGTACAGGGAACTTCTGGAAATGTAACATCAAACTACAGATAGACAAAAAAAAATGCCAAAAAAAAAAAAAAAAAAAAAAAACTGTTAGTCTCTGATAACAGATATATGCTCCTCATCATGTGTGCATTTTGTAATAGGAATCGGAAGAATCTACCATCGGCATTATTGAAACAATGTGAAGGCTTCAACGAACTCAAAATAAAATTAAAAGAAAAAAAGAAATTAAAATATGCAAATTGGAGGAATGTAGATCTTACATAGACTTGAAGTTTTTCCCCTCTTGATGTATCTACTACTAAATTTGTTTCAGTTGTCGTTTTAAGGTATAAACCTATAAAAAAATAAAATTCAATTAAAGAGGGAAAAAAACATAAGAAAATTGTGTCGTATCTCTCTCTCTCTCTCTCTCTCTCTCTCAGGCATGCGGATGCAAAAGAAATTCTAAAGATGCAACCCATCTAGATTTCTGATATGGCGAACCAATTAGGCTATCAAAGCTCTTTGGAAAACACCAACTATAATGGTGAGACAGCGCTTAGCTTGGCTAAAGAAGCTAGTTCTAGGTTATCTACTTTATTTAATATAGCACAAATCTTAGATCAATTCGAATTTTCCCTACGAAATTCTAGCTTATCAACGGATGAGCTAGAGACACATATAAAACTGACACGAGCAATGATATGAAATCTACAAAATAAAAATAGCGCAAAAAAAAAACCCACTAAATCTAAAAATCGCAAAGATAAAAAAAAAAAAAAAAAGAACTTACTGGTTTCAGAGAAAAAGAGTAACAAGATAACAACCGCTGATATGGCGGTGATGATGCCACCAGAAAGGGTTCTCTTGTAAAAATCCTCGTTTATTTTCGGATAAGCATCCAAATTCTTCAACTTGTTGAGAAACCCCATATTTTTCATTTTTGTATTTTTTATTGTATATTTTTTTTAACCCAAACCCTAGATTGATCACAGAGCAATCAATGACTAGGGTAAGGGCCAGGGCTTTTATCCCTCTCCTCTGGCCTCCGCGCTTGTTCCTTTTTTCTCAAGGAATTCCTTCCAAGTTTTCCCTGAGAAAAAAAGGAATTTAAAAATTGAGGAGTAAAAATAAAAAGCTGAGGAAATTGGGGAAAGCGACTGGGTTGACCGCCGTCTTAATAGAAGGCGATTATATGCAAATTACAAATTAGCGGACCTCGTTAATCCTTTCCTACACCCGGCGTTCTACGCTAATAACGGATCCCCATTGACTATTTGAGTCATTTGACTATTTCTAATGGAACGCAGCGTGGTTTTCGCTGAGGGGTGTTGGTCCAGGTTTATGCTTGTTTTGATGAGGTAAACAGCGAATGCTTGGACACGTGGCGGTGTTAAGTGGGTGGTTATACCGGTTTAGGACACCGAACACCCACAGCTAATACAATCGTTGTACTAGTGAGTATAACTACTCTATTATTGCACGAACCCGGCACATGAGTCTTCATTCTATGTGCGTGGGTCCCACTCGATTCTTTGTTCTTGAGGTTTGAGGATATGTAATGCTCCGGGTTTAAATGGGAGTGATTGGATGGGGAAGAGCGGAGTAAATTTAGGTGTGCCCGAGAGAGTACAGTTGTCCACGTGGTCAATTCTGATTGGTTGTGACACGATTTAGGAGACCTAATGCACGCGTTCTTTATGCTGCATAGCCAATTTGAAGTGCTATGTCCCAGGTTGTGCTATGGATCTGGATTTATTGTGGCGACTCTATGAATTGATCATTGTGCTGCTTTAGGATTGAATAATTTTTAGGCATTTTTTTATTTATAAATTCATCTAATGAATAGTTAATAACCCAAAAATTTCATTGACAATATTGTATAATTATTTCGTGGTGATTGACAATTAAAGAACTTCATGCGTATAACTGTTATCCTTTGTATATAACTTTTGGTCTTAAAATGTACTAGTTAAAATTCAAAACAACTTTTTTCTAATTTAAAGTCATTTTTTTTATAACCGTTGGCTATTTCCCTTCATAATTTACCGTGATTTATTCGTTGCACGTATATCCACTCTTGGATAAATTATTTTCAGAAAATTCTTTTGAGAAAAGTCAACATTTCCTAAAATAATATTCTATTGTTGAGGCTTTTACATTTTAAGGCTGAGGTCAATATCGCACTTATGACTACATCTTTAAGGGCGCAGAAGACTATAACTCTAATACGCAATACATGTTGCTCCAAAAATGATACAAAAAAATGCAATAATTTAAGATTTAATTATTAAAAAAATTGTATAAATGTCAAATTGTCAATGTACAGTGGACAGGGTATCGTGATCCCGATGCTGCATCTGGAACGTTCTCAACTAATAGTCACTCTCTCCTTTCAAAAAATAAAATAAAATAATAATAGTGAATAAAATCCGTACGATTCAAATACTTGGATTTTAAAATTGCCCTAATTTTATCCATGCAAGATAAGAGGAATTATAAAATGAAAAAATTTAAAAATACTAGAACGTAGCGAAGACCATACAGAATGTACTAAATTTCTTTGGCATGTTGAAAAAAATTAGTGAACCTCGCGTATGCATTTCAATCTTTTTTTTTTTTTATATATATAAATAGTTCTTTCTTAACTAGTCAAAACGTCGTATATTTTTTTCGACTCTTCCGAATCCTTTCGTATTTGTTTATTTGTTTATGAAATAAAAGGGTCAGCCCAGTTCCAATTAATTAACCTTCAGCAAACTCTAAAACCATTTATGGACAACAAAACTTATCTAAATTATCTCCAAAGTGGATTAATTTCATTAGCTCAATAATATCACCAAACTGGCAGCTGCACGTTAGCATATATGCCAGAAAGAAAAGGGATATATCACTTTCCGTTAAAACGAAGCTTCTCAAGTGTTTTATATTTACAATTTTATATAGATAGAAAATAAAACATTAGGTACGTCCGTTGACATTCTTAGCCAATCCAAACGGTATTATGAATCGTAAATTCATGAAAACTGATGTGTTTGCTCCCGATTTAATCTAAACAATAATTCTGCTAGTTTTACTTGTATAAATCCAAGGAGATATTCTTATTTTTGCGCAGATGAAGTTAATGGAATGCATTTATATTAAAATTAACAATTACACTCCATATATATTTTTAAAAATATATAAAATACAGAAAATAATATTTATAAAAACTCTACAAGATAGTTATAATTTTGTTCGAATAAAGTCGACATAATGCATTCACAAGGACGTGCCTCTGTTGGCGATCCTTTGATCGACTCAATATTTTTTTGAGTCATAAAATCATCAAACACGGATAACTGTAATCTAATATTACATATTAGTTTAAGAAAATACATTTCATTTAAAGATACATATTTGCTCTGTGGGAACAAGTCTACAGTAATAATTTAGTGTATAATGAGTGTATACGTTGATGTTCTTGCAGTTAAAGTGCATTTCAAGTTACAAAATAGAAAAATGATTACATTCTTACCCCAAGTGTAATCTAAAACTTTGTTAAGTATTTTGTTTGGATTATAATAGATATACTCGTTTTGTGTAGATAAAAAAAAACATATAATTTTCCAGCTAAATTACAATAAATATATCAGAGAGAGTAATTGGCCAAATTATATGTTGTGTGGAAATAGCTGCTCTACTAGAATTATTAGAGACATCAAGCAGCAACCAGAAGCCTACGGGTTTTCTTTAAAAAAACAAAAAGCAGCAACCAGAATGATCTAATATCTTGCATGCTACGCGAATAGAATGTTCTGCACATCAATAATACCTGAATAATTTTCAATTGTATTCATTTTTTTATTGATTTTGTGTCGGTTTTTCATTATAACTTTTTAGTCACTTACTAAAATAAATTATATATTTTTATTAACGAAAGTTTTGGGCTTGAACCCCATTTTTGCTTAAAAAAAATCTATCGATATGTTTTTAATCAATTCTCGAGTCTTATCTTATTTATAAAAAGTTAGAAAAGCATCCAAAATTGACAAAAAAGTGTACGAATATTGAAAACGCATGGGAAATATTATTTGCGGGATTCACAAAAGAACATCTCCGTGCGAACAAACATGCAACGATGCAAATTAATCAATTCAAGTTCTTTTAAGATTATAAAATCACAAAAAGCTACAAATAGTCACCAAATATTATTTGCTACTCTCGTGAAAAAACATTTGCAAAGATTCCACGATTTCATGTCCCTTGTCATTTCAAGACATCAATATCAATATTATAAATAAAAATGTGTGGGTGTCGGAATCCTTTAGTTAAATATCATTCGACACTCTAAGCATTATGAAATAGTTGTAAAATAGTATTTTTTTTTATTTATGTAATGTGCTACTTTGTAACTATTTGTGTGTCGGGTATTATTGTTCATGAAACTGACCCGATTCACCAGCATACAATAATTTTACAGCACATTATTTTATTTTCGATTTTTTTGACCCCTTCATTCTTTCATTTTCTTCATATCTCAATCTCTCTTTTGTGTTGCTTAAAGTCCCTCTCCACCATTACTACTAAATCAAGCATGGCTTATATATTTTGATACCAAATTACTAACCAATTAACTTTCGATACTAAAATATGAATACAAAATTACGGATACAATTGCAATTTATAAAGAACATTTTCTCCATGCACAATGAATTTTTTGTTGTCATTTTAGTTCGCTCTAGGTTCAGGCTTCTTCATTTTTATAAGTCACCTATGCATTTTTATTAGATTTTATATCGGTAAAGTAATAAAGTTTTATTTTCTCTTTCTTTGTAATATTCCATAAGAAATTATCAATTCTAATTGTATACCTCATTTTGTCTTCTATCTGGTATTGCTCTAAATCTAGATAACAATTTCAATTTCATATTTATATATAGATTATATTTTGTGTTATTATTCATTTTTAAACTGAATCACACATATTCGTTGTCACTTTGAATTTCTCTCAAATTTCGTAGGTCTTTAATTGTATGTATGTTCGTTACCAGATAAATAGATTTAAATATGTTATAATTCAGTTTGTGTCAGTTACAAATATTAAATTTATAAATTATAATATATTTTCAAATTATTAATTAAAAATTCAAATATCGAGCGAAGCTCGATTCGTCCTTCTAGTTTACAATTAATTTACAGCATCCATTATCGACGTTCCTTGTCATTCAAAACCTAAATCACAATCACAAATTTGGGGAAAACAAACCAATTTATGTTCGCTACATGTAAAAAAAAGAATTTATGTATGTTAAATATTTTAGATATATCTAGGTTTGCGCAATGACGAAATGCGTCTATATTACATTTGTGCACATGTTGATGTACTTTTGATCAATTGTAGCATATTTTCATGCTATAAAAATATCAAAATTGAGGGCACACCACGATATACGTTGAACATGTAGAAAGGGACTATTTTAAGAGTTCAGAGGGAAGCCAATATTCTTCGTACAAACATAAGTATATCGCATATAGGTACAAGTTCGAATGTACTTAGAGCACATTCCTCTCTTTTTCTTGATGCTTTTAATTAATTTGAAATTCATCTGAGTATTAAGACGCACCGATGCACGGAAAAGATGGGAGAGAAAAAGAAGAAAGAGAGAAGAAAAAAGAGCTCTTTCTAGTCTTCCTTGTACCGCATCTCTTGTAGAAAGAGAGAATAAATTTTGTCCTTTTCCATTTTTTTTTATCTAAGTGGTGTCTCGTCATTCTTTTCTCATATCTCTTTCATCTTCTTTGTGCAATCAAAGCCCCTCGAATCAATGGCGGAGCTAGAGATTTCAAGAATGGAATTCAAAGATTTTTCAATATTCATAGATTTAATAATATATTTTGATGGAATTCAACCAATAGAATAGTGTATAAATTTAATGGGGTTCAAACTAAGTACATCCATACCATTTTTCATCATAAAAGTTCATTTTTTTTATATGTCAGGCAGCAAAATTTTTTTTTTTAATGGGGTCAATTGACCCCTCCCTTCCATGTATCTCCGCCACAGCCTCGAATCATAAAATATTCAGAATCGACATTTATAGTCTTATACTAGATCTTATTTCGCGCGTTGCGCGATTCATCTATTTTTTCGACACACTTGTCTTATTTAGCGTCGACGGCATTGTATTATTCTGCATGTATAAGCTGCATTGATTTGGTGAAGAGGCAAAGAAATGTTCAAACTAATATGTATAGTGCGAAGTTCGCACGTTGCAAGAACTTGTGTTTTTTTTTTCTCAATTTGAAGCAACAGTGTATGCAAATAGATATAAATGCTTGCTTGTATTATTTTAGAAATCTCACCACCAGAAATGGATTTAATATTAAGATACGTCATCTTTGCATTACCAACATAGTATATATTTTATTTTAGTTAATGTGCATAACTAAAAATATAAATATATTCCCCTCTTTAACGTGCTAAATACCAACGGGCAGTAACTAAAGCGAAGTACATCAAGAACATACGCTGAGCTATACTTCCATACTCACATGCACACTCTGGAGTTTATTAATCAAAATAATAATAATACTAATAATAATAATAATAAGGCTCAGACTAAAAACCAGGCTCGTGTGCCAAGACTGCTATAATCTACTCATGCCCTACATTCAAAAAAACACATATATAAATAAAAAAATGAATGAGTTTAAAATTATAGAAGTAAATCAATGAATGTGTTCAAACTCACACCAGGTGAAGCTGCAATTTATCATGAAATGGTGTGCCACATGCATGCATCAATGCCAGTTCGAAGTGTGAAGCTGCAATTTATTTTGTAAAAAATAAAAATCTGGTTCACTTCAAATAGGTCTAAGCATTCAGCTAGATTAAAATTGTCATTTGTGACAACTGGCTAGAGGTTCTTAACAGTTATAGAAGCTTTTTTCGGGTCTTACTAATTACAAAAGCTAATTAATATTATCATTAAGAAATTAAGGTGAATAAAAGTCAACTAACAAAAATAGTAGAGAAGTCCTCGAATCTATTTAGGAGAACATTGAAGAAATCATTGTGTTGTGTTTTATAGTGATCCTCCAACTCAAATAAAAAAGGTATTCAAACATACCAATATTGACAGGAAATCTAAACTCCTTGATGTTGCTGGTACATTGCTTCACAATTCCAAAGCAGCCAGATAATGAGAATGTACATGGAAACAACAACATAAAGCAAAATTATGTATCTAAAATTGTTCATACAATTTTACTATCAGTTGCACAATTCAAATTATGATCTATAGTAAAAGGTAGATAGATCTTGTTAGCGGTGACCATAAGTCTTTTCAGACGCATGAAAAAACGAAACACTGCTAGAGGTTAATTGATATTTGAGATATCAAATTCTTCTATTAAAATATAATGTCAGTAAACTGTCTAAAAGGTGAGAGAAAGGACCTTTCCAAGTTTTACTGATGGTCATTGAAATTCTTGTACCTCGATTAGCAACTCTGATAGTTCATCCCATTACTTATCTAGCTGAAATATAAAAACTGAAGCAAATAAATCTCTAGTTGGATTTGTATTCCAAAGAAAGGCATGAACCAAGTTACGACACGTATAAACATTCTTTCCAGCAATGACCCATCAATATCTTACATTGACTTGATTAAAAATGTGGAGCTTATTCCATTCACATTAGGAGAGTGCATATTCATAAGCCAAAGATGAAATGCAACTGAAAAGAGATATACTTGAAAACAGATATCTGACCAAACTGCCCTTATGTCAATATTGTAATTTCAAAAAAAACAAAAAAAATTGAGAGCCGAGGGAATGAAATTTGTGGGTGAATTTAATAATGAGATCCAAGACCTGATCTCAGTTGTTATTTCAGAAAAAGAATACGACTATACCATAATGAAATTGATAATCAGACATTAATCTCTATTTAACGGGAGCATTGGACATTGTGGGTAAATTTTAATAATGAGAGCCGAGGGAAAATGAAAATGACCTTGTTTTGTTAGCAGAGATGATCTCCTTTGAATCAAGTGTAGCATCGGATGCACTTGGTGGCAGTGTATGAAGACTTGGTACTGATGTTGCCTGGTGCAGTTGGTCTGGTTGCAACATTATTGATCGTACAAGAGGTTCTGCACCATCATACAAATTATTTGTTTAGCCCAGGAATATTACATATGACTATCAGGTAATACATAAAACAAATTAAATAAAGGAAAATACCAGCTACTGGAAACTTTGGCCAACTTTGTTTGCCTATAATGGTAAATCTGTATATACTATTGGTGTCATTAATCTGTGGAAATTGAAAAGGGAACACACAGGAAAAAAACTTACCACCAGTCGTGTATCAATGACTATCTAATACATTTGGACTATCATAAAGAAAATTGTAAACTGCTCAAAAAGCCTGAAATATAAAAGAGAATTAATATTTTTCTAAATACCACCTAAACTGGTAACTCATATATATATTCTCAAATACCAACAGAACAAAACTGTAAGGAAAAAATCGGCCAGAAGGGAACCCTCTATGCTTTTATCTTTTCCTTATGATAAAATAAAGCTTATAAATGAAATTGATAAAATCGAGGCTTAATGACTAAAGTAACTAATTAAAAATTACAAAATATTTCTAGAAAGTAACTAATCCATATGCTACAAAATATTTATGGAAAGCAACTTATTGAACTCACAAATTTTCTATGAAAAGCTCCAAGGCACTCATTGACTCTTTGACGACCACCTTCTGCACATGTAGCCAAGTATCTCGTGCTTCTGCACATGTTCCTTGTGTCTCAGTCCCAGTTTCTCTAGTCTATTTTATCACCTCATATTAAAAATATGAACACACCGTTAATCAAGACAATCATGTCCATGCATAAAAAACTAAATTTGTTAATTAATTTCCAAGCACACAAAACAGTCCATAAACATAAAGAAAAAAGAGAGAAAAAGAAATAAATAACATTTGTGCTTAATTAAAACTGAATTGAATTAAATTTGGGTTGAAGGATAGTACCATTGGTGCAATCTTCATTATCCTCAGTCATAATATATGTATCGATATTTCTGTCAAAGTAAAAAAATGTTCCAATTAAATTGCAGTCTTCTTATTTGCCTAAACCAGCCCCAATTAAACTGCAAATGCAACCTAATGATATTCAATTTAACCAATTTTGCATCAGTAACATAATGCAGTCTGCTTTCATTAAGATTTCAATTAAATTCAGTTTCACGCAACTTGAACCCCAGTTACTGTTAGAAGATAAAAGATTTCAAAGTTATTTTCTGGTGCAAAATATCAGGTCTGTATATCAAGATGACAGAGAGAGTGGCAGTTTGGTACCAGCTCTCTCATGTTTCATGTATTGCTCTTTTATAGTCTTTCTTCCTCATTTTTCTTCCTCATTTTTTCTATGATATTACATGAGTTGTATGAAATATGTTGAAAATTTTTATAACTTAAAAGTTATAACTTACAATCTGTATAGTCAATTCCCTGCATAGTACATTTGAGAACACTTTATATCTATAATTGAAATTTCAGAAGTTAATAACTGAAATAAAAATTTGATTGTAATTACAGAGAGAAAAGAAGACAAATTAGGAACTGAATATATTGAGCAAAAATTTTCAAAACTAACCTTAGACAAATTTCCTCCTACAGCCGATACCTTTAACCTCTGCTAACCATCCTGCGCAAGTGACACATTTTACCGGTAAAGAAAAGCAGTAAGGGAGATATTATTTCGATGTGTGTTTCTCAATATTGTATTGAACAAATCAAACTTACAATTGAATTAATATAAAACACAAAACTCTAACTAAATTGTTATTGGCTATCCAGAGGATGATTTCATTGGATAATCAGGGAAATATTGTCTCTTCTATGCGCTAGCATCTACAGCTGTTGCTGTGAGGCCATTGTGGTCCTGAAGCTCTTGTGTAATACCATCTCCAATTAAGATTATAATGGAGCTGTCCATTGATTGTGTGACCGCAAGAAAATTAACAAAAACTAAAACTAAGAGAACTAAGATTAAGAAACTAATCCCAAGTTTTTTATCCAAGCATCAGCCCAAATTAACAGCGCCAAGGAAATTGAAGAAAAATCAGAAAAAAGGAAAAATAGGTAGTACCTAAAACCAAAAACTTGAGAAAGCAAAAGCTTCAAATTCATCTCTCCCTCTAACAGCCGCTTGTTCCAAACTCGCCCTCGCTAACTTGTCCATCCCCACCTCGAAACCCATCAAGAGAAAAAACAGTCGATAGAGAAACAAAGAGGCAATCGAGGTCTAAAAATTAGAGAGGGGCTCTGAGCTATCCAAGGGAGAGATAGATGATGAGAAGAGAAGAATCGAGAAAGCGAGAGAACCAGAGAGGCGACGAAGCGGCTCCTTGACTCGGTGCCAGAGAGGTGGCGCAAGGCGGATCGGGCGGCGCTAGAGCGGAGGATTACCGCCATTGTGGGAGATTGATGTGAGAGGTGGTTGTGCGGTTGTGCCTCTTGTGTGGGAGTTGGGAGTGGAGGTGTCGAGGGTTTTTGGGAGAGAGAAAGGAGAGAGGAGCTGAACAGAAGAATCGAGAACCTAGACGATCCAACGGATACGATCAATAGACGCGCAACGGACGGCTTAGATGTGTTACTGTACTAACTACAGTAACGAAGACCTCGCACGCGCCGCTCACGACCCTCCAAATTTATATAGTTATAATAATAGAATGTGTAGATATCGTCGATTTTGAGCAAGGTTTGAAATTGAAGGTATATCCATTTTTTTCCTTTTCCTTTTCTTTTCTTTCTGAAAAAGCACGAGCCCCTAGGCAAGGTATATTCATTTACGTACAATTTAAAGCTGGGTCATTGCATTACAGTACGGCTCCCTCCAATGATTTTTTGTAGTTAGTTGTATAATTTTTTTGACCTCCCTCGTTGGAAACTTTTTAGTTCAAGTATCCGGGTCGTGATTTAAATACATCCACCTTTGAATATAAATAAAATCTACATAGATGACAAACTGAAGTAGTTGAAGTTTTCAAATAGCTTGACGAGTGAATTATTGAATATTCAAATTACATACAAATCCCGTCTAAGTGCAAAAAGTCAAAAACTGAGGTCAATTTTTGTTTCCCCTAAATCATTTTTGAAATATGATGCACCCTCGATGACAACAGTCATTAATGTTACAATAACTCGCTAAAATTGACAATTATAAAGTACTACCATTTCTTTCACTGTGTGATGCACAGTAGTATACAATTTTTTTTTGAAAAATATATTATAATATAAATTTTATTTTAATTAAAACGGCGTCAATTTTACCAAGTATATAAAAATAAGTCTATTGCTCGATACCATCTCATCTCAAACCTTAACTGTAAAAATAGAGAAAATTAGAGGCCTCGCTACGGGCGGGCCTTCCAATAGGCTAAAGGCCCATAAAGAAAAGTTAATAGAGGGCTTTTACTTTCTGATAAAAGACCCTAAACAGTGAAGGTCCGATAATAATAAATTCTCAGGCCCAAACTTCTCACCCTAACTCGAGGGACATTTTAGTAATTGTACAGATCATTTCGCCTATATATCTTGGTCGTAAATCCAACTAGGGTTTTGGTTGCGGCGCGGCAGACTCAAGTACTTGTAAGGTTTCTCTACCTCCATCTCCTCCGCCGTCTACAGAGGTTTCCAATGGCGCCAGTGAAGAAAACGGTTCGTCTTCTCATTTCCTCGATGGATCGATGCATTTTTCTATCGTTTCTTCTGATTTTGTCGTTAGATTTTAGTTGGATCGGTTCTCACTAGTTTGTTTTTGTATGGATCGAAATGCAGAAGAAGAGCACCGAGAGCATCAACAACAGGCTCGCTCTCGTGATGAAGAGCGGCAAGTACACGCTTGGGTACAAGACCGTGTTGAAGACTCTCCGCAACTCCAAGAGTAAGATTTCAATTGTTTTCATTTATTTTTTAGCTCGGCTCAACCAGGTCTTTCAATTGTTTTGTCAATAGGAAGTCGCCTTGAATATGCAATAGTTATAGGGTGTCATGTACTATTTAGTATTATACGAAGCTCAATGTATTCAGCTAATCCACAGAAATAATTTGAATCGTCATATTTGATTGTCAGCGTTTTGAATTAATGTAATTGAGACTTAGATTGACAGCCTAGGGTTTATTGAAACTTATTATAGTGGTCTATTATATGTCATACTAATTCTTATTTGAATTATGGACATCTACACTAAAATGCTTTTGTTACTGTCATGTGTTGTTTAAGTGGGAGCTGTTTATACTTGGTATTTGTTTTTGAACACCTGTATTTATGTATATGCTTTCACTGTTCTGTACCTGCTGTAATTTATATATTAAATAGTAATAATAAAAAGGGACTGAAGTTTGGCTCTCTGGCTAATATTTTAGTGCCTTAGAGATGAATGCAGTGCCCAATAGCATTTCTCCTTTAGTCCCTTATTTCCTCTACATCATAATTATTGATTTGGGGAATAGCTGTAGGCTGATACATTCTTGTGATGTTATTTCACATTGATCTTTAATGTAAAGTTACTATTACTTGTAAAAACCATATGCAATGATCCTAAATATAATGCATTAGATCCCTAATAGTATATGAAACCTAAGTTGAATTTTAATGGAAAGCGCACACTATTTAATTATGTAAAGCCTTTGTGTTTGTTTTCTTGTATGTTTTCTGTTGTCCTGATGTACTATATTTCTTGTCAACAGGTAAGTTGGTGATAATATCAAACAACTGCCCACCTCTTAGGAAGTCAGAGATCGAGTACTATGCTATGTTGGCCAAGATTGGTGTGCACCACTTCAATGGAAGTAAGTCTTGTGAGCCTGAAGCTTTCAATGAAGTGATAGGCTATTTATGTTAATTTTCTAGTAAAGATGAAATGGAAGGGGGATTTAATATAATTGATAGGTGTTTTATGCACGACTTTTTAGTTTACACCAGATTGTTTTACAATTTGTGTTGATTATTGAAAAGTCTGTTTTGCTCTGTAATTGCTGTCTTCTTCATACATTTATGAATTATGCTTAATTTTATTTTCATCAGACAATGTCGATCTTGGGACAGCATGCGGAAAGTACTATAGGGTCTGCTGCCTTAGCATTATTGATCCAGGTTTGTTTATTCTCCATTTGTTTTTCATAGTTGTAATTCAAGCTGTTTTTAATATATGTTGTTATCTGATGATTTACATCTACTGTTTTCTTCAGGTGACTCTGATATTATCAAGTCTCTACCTGGTGATCAGTGAAGAGAGAGGAGCTTGTCCTAGTTCTTATTCCTTTTCTGTCGTTGCTTGTTTGTGTTAAACTTTTGTTGAACATGAAAATTTTGTTTTTAAAATGTTTAATGATGGAGCTTAGTATGGTTCTGAAATTTTTGTTACTCTTGATTTGTAACGGCTGCCCTGTGGATTTTACTTCCATGCAGATTTAGGCTAAAAGTGTTGATTCCAGATTTAATTACTTACAGCATTGTGTTTGCATCTATTTTGTATTATGTTTCACCGGCTGGTATTCTACACAACTAGCAATGTGGTTTTAGGATACCTGGACTAGCATATGAATTTGACAACGCCAGAGGTCTTGTGCTTTATCAGAAAAAAGAAAAAAAACTGTATTCTTGTGAACGTATTATTAGCGTTTTTATCAATACAGAATTTCTGCTAATTTTTACGCAAGTAGATAAGCTATTTGAATGTACAAAAACTCGAGTTAACGACTTAATAAACATTAAAATTGATCCAATGTGGCATTTCATCCATGCTTTGCTTTGGGAAGATATTTAAATTGTAATACGGAGTATATGGTTTTATATTATTATATTTCTGGCGTAATATGTCAATCGTTTTTTTTATTTGAAGTTATACTAATAGAAAGATTAAACTAAAAATAATGGATGATAGACGAAGGTAAATATTCAGTTAGGGCGTTGCTTTTCGCACGGTCTTATTTTGCAATACACGCCAAAATGCTCTGTTAAGACAAAAATGCCCTTCCGTTGTATTGTGTAACAGTATCCTTCGTCAAAAATCCGAGAAAGATTTATATTCCTTTTTTATTTTGACACAGTAAAGAAAGAAAGTATTTCTTTGTATTCGGCTATGTAAGATTCAACTAATTGTTTTATATCCTGCTATCATTCACGTTAATAGATGTGTTTTTAATGGTATGCTGTATGCATGTCCTGATGGTATGTTTGATGGTATTCCATTCCACTTGTCATGCGGAGGTCATTGCAGTTGCAATTATCAGTAGAGATGCTCCATTTCGGCTCCAATTTGCATAAGGACAAGGAAATAAACTGACAGCGCATCTACCGGAGAACTAATTTTGATCGACGAAATGTCGAGAAGAGAGTGATTAAAGAAGCTAGGTATTGGTCAGTATTGGTCAGATCTCTTGTTTTCTTGCAACCGGCTAATGGCGAGCAATCGAGAAAGAGTTGAAGGTTGCGTCGAACTAGGGGGGGAGAGAAGCTCAGTGGATGCGTGTCAGCGTGCAGAGTCCAGAGATGAGGGAGACAGAGAGTTCAAGGATAGGATGAGGGGTATTTTTGTCATTTATAAAATTGAGCCGTGAATTGCAAAATGAGACCGTGCATAAAGCAGCGCCCATTCAGTTAATTTAAGCCGATCAAATACTAATCCTTCCTCTGTTGGAGATTATAGTTTTTGTATTTTCAACCAACGATGGTAAACACATTCTGTTAGCTTATTTCTAATTTATCAGTACCAATGATGTAGACTTCCAATTAGGGATGAAAACAGACCGGATAGTGGTCAAATCATATCCGCATTCGTATTTTTTTTTCAGTATACGAATACGAATATGGATATGTTCGGATACGAATACGGTTCGGATGTTAAACCGATTCGAATACGAATCGGATATTATCGAATACGAGTACGAATACGGATATGTTTCGGATATTAAATTGTAATTACCGATGATGACATTGGTTGAATAAAAAATCATGGGTTAAAGACTTAAAAGCAAAAAGGCTTAGGTCCCTTTTGATTATACGAATAGATATAATATATCTGGAAACTTCAAATTCCTTTAAAAGTTAAATTGTTTGTTTGGCTTGCTTTAAATAATCGCATCCTTTGCAAAGATAATTTACTAAAGAGGGACTGGCATGGTTCTCCATCTTGTTCTTTTTGTGAACAAGATGAAACTGTATCTCATCTGTTCATTTCTTGTTTATACAGCTTAGAATTCTGGCAAATATTAAATTGTTATAACAGTTTTAATTGGAATGCTCCTCTGACTAATCTTAACGAAATTTGGGATTAAAGTTGTAATCTAAATATTGCTAATAGGTCCCATTTCCAAAGCATCTTTGCAGCTTTCTTGTGGCAAATTTGGATTACCAGAAATGGTAAATGCTTTGGAAATAATAGTAACACTCACAAACACACATTTTATATTAATGCTCTTAGTTTGGCTCACTTTTGGATAGGCAAACGCGCTGGATGTGAATCTTTCTTCAGGAATCAAGCTGCCTCTGCTTCTGATGACAGCAATGTGGAGATTGTTCCTGACACTAGAGAGACCACTGTTCTGACAATTGACAGTGATGAGGACTCTGATGAAGACCTTTTGGACTGATTCAGTTTGGATTTTAGACTTTCTCTTCTTGCTGTTTAGTTTGTAGTCTGTTAAACTGTGGCTTTGTTTGTTACTAGGATAGAAGTATGTTCTATCCAAGCCAAACTCATACTTTTGGGTTTGTTTTTTTTCCTTACTTTACTTTTTGTTTTGTACTAAACTGAGCTTTAATGAAAGCAAGCAATCATATCTTTTGATTGCTTTTATCAAAAAAAAAATAGATATAATATATATATTTTTTTAAAAACTAGTCTACCAATTTTCTATTAATTCATAGAAAAGTTTAAGTACAAAAAGGATTAAAGGCATGCCGCCAAAATCCTCTTTTCTGAATCTATTGCAAACTCTTAACAACAAAACAAAATTAAGAAGAATAATGCTGGTAGATATATAAGTACAAATTAGATAGTATAAAAAAAAAAACAACTTATTGTATAAAAACGAGAAACGTTAAAAAAAAAAAAGCTTGTCAGCAACTAAAGCCCCCAAATTAATTTTTGCATACCGTGCCTCTAAAAATTTGAGAACCGAGAACCACTCCTTTTTTTTAAAAATCAAGGCAAATATATCACAACAATCAATGGGTATTGGGTAAAGAATCTACGAAAGAGGCAACGAGGATGTTACTTAGCAACAAACAAGCGATTTGGAGTGAAGATCATGAGCCGCCTTGCATAGATATTTTCAATTTAGGGTTTATACTTTAGACTAGAACGAGGGAGAAGGAAAATTAGGAAACACCTTTTTGATTTTGTGTTTGGGTACTGGAGTCTGGAGACAAGATCACGAGAGATTAAAGAAAATATTTTTTTATTTTTCCTTACTGGGTTGATGTCTTGATGGGTTTGGAGTTTGGACTTGAGAACGGAAGTAATAAGATATTATATATAAATCTATAACAGTGAGCTAGTCGGATATCCGCTTTGTAAATTTTTTCGGATCCGGATATTCAACCGTATCCGCACCCATATGCATTCCCATATTCGCATCCGTATCCGTTTAAAAAAATCTGTATCCGCATCCGGATCCGGTAATATCCGAATTCGCTATTTTTCGAATACGGATGCGTTTTTAACCCTGCTTCCAATGCTGCCGACGCAAACAGAACTACTCGAAGGTTGTTTGCTGAGGATGGCAAAGAGGTGACAGTAGAAGAGACGGGACAAATTATTGATTGCATGTGTTCATGTGTCCGTGAAACTGGAAGGAGGAGAAATATTTCATCTCATTAATCTCCTAACAAGTACTTTTTTATCCCTCCGGTATGAAGTGTAGAGAAAATGAAATAGTATCAATCATCGATCCGACTTCTTCCCTCTCATGAATTAGGGCTGATGCTTTAAATCCACCCCATCCATCTTCTGGTTTTCGTTAGATGGTTTGGATGAACCACAAATGTCTCAGATGAAACAATCTCTTAGAATTGCTCTGTGCTTTGAGTCAATCATGTTTCTCTTATATGAATATCAGATCGATAGCCTGGTCTATGCTATCCACGGAGTAATTAGCACTACATACTGTTAGGAAGTGTTTAATTCTATTTTTGTGCCATCAAATAGCAAGAAATCACAACTAAACACCATAGATCTAGTGCTAGAAGCATTCACACATCAAAACAATGAGAACAAGTAGGAGAAAGTTATACCTCTCATGAAATCGCATTCATGAGGCTCGAATCCAAGGCATGGAGTCGATGGGGTGCGTGCTCCACCACCTCCACCATCTAAGGCGCCTCAAGCCCACCAAGGAGCTAACCACGAGCTCCATGAAAGTGCTAGCTTTCATGAGCTCCTAGCTAATCCCCTCTATGAACCTCTTCATCCTATTAACTATTTTAATGGAGGAGAAGAAGGAATGGTGCTCAACACATGAGCAAGAGAATGGAGGAAGATGGGTGGCGGCTAGGAAGAGAGGAGAGAGAAAGTGGATGGAGGCTAGGGCTTTCCCAAGAGGTGACCCCTTTATATAGCCAACAACTCTCATCCTCTCTTTGAACTATTTACAAGTATGCCACTAGGGCTCTAGCTGAAATTAATAGGGCCATTTTGGGCTACATCAAATGTTGCAATAGCCCAATAAACCATCCCATTAATTACTCCTTCATCCTTCCTCAAATCGGGCCTTTAATTAATTAAATAATTAGAAGCCCAAATAACTCAAACTATTTAAAGTGTGTTGAACATAATTAATTATTAACTCATTAATAATTAATTTAGGATTAGCTAATGCATTAAATTGTTTCCATATGATCCTTTTGACTTAATTAATTATAACGGTTCATAACGGTATATAATTAATTAATCAACTTATCATATTTCACAATACTAACTGTTGCGAATAAACAATTAATGCACCGTGTGGTTAGAGTCCTATTTGTGCGACCCTATTGAGGATTTATGCTATGTTGGCCATGAAAATAAATCGTTATTTATTTTCAATAATCATAAGCGGTATCTAGCAACACGTTATGATTCCCAATTCGCATAAATAATGTACCGTTACAATATCTTAATCCTGCACAAGAAATATAAGTATTTCCTTGTCTGATTCTTATATCACATGATATCATTGTATAATCCAAGATAGGAATGTGTCATTCTTGCAGATTATACATTTCTTGATCTAGAGTTGATCGTCTAGTTTGCATGCATACGATCCAACTCCATCAAGGGGCCCAAACAGATATCATCACTCACTAGGTATACTAATGAGGGACATACGGTTTTCTTGATGAACAACTTTTCCCCGCACAATTCAAGAGAACATAAATAAAGTCCTTATAGCAGCCTTTATCAGGAATCAACGTTAGACGATATTTATTGAACCTATCCTCATGTGGAAAAGGTGAACATCTCAAACTTAGAATCAAACTTATATGAAATAAACAATGACACTTAACACAATCCATATATTTATTTCATTGGGTCAAGTCCTGTACTATGTTCCAATAACATACACATATGCAATTAAGTTGGTAACTCCTTACCTATGATTTGTAGAACTTAATCATCACTTAACTTGCATACTAATCTTTTATGATAATTAATGTTCCATGTTAATTATCAAGATTATGGACGATTTAGATTTATTATTGTCATTCTAATGAATGATCCACAGAGATCTACAATTCAGATCCTCAACCTGAATGATCTGTCAATAATAAACTCTAGGAACAAATGATCAAATATCATCATTAACATAAACTAAGAAAATAAGTCATTAAATATTGACTTCTAGGACATAACTCCAACACATACTACATACCATCATGATACACTTAGCTAACACATTGCTTACCCAGTTTAGAATTATCAAACTTTTGCTTTCACATATCCAAGCAAATGAAGAAATCACTAGTTTCTAAATACTGACAATAATATTTTCCGAATTAAAATTCTACTACACAGTGCTCTATAAACAAAATTAGAGAGGGAGAGGAGATGAGGGGAGTGCTGGAGAGGTTAGGGGTGTGGATATCGAGCTCACCCCAAAATCGGGATTACATATTCGAGATTAACTCGCCTCAAATTTGTGTCTGCATTACCTCGCTGGTCTTGTGTTATACAGGTTCATCTTCATTGTGGAGTAAGATTAACTCCCTCGGGCAGGTCCATCCACAGCTTACTTTGTCTCCTCTAATCTTCCTTCCGCAGTTCTGATTTTGGAGCATAGCCTATAACTCCAATCTGAAAAAGAAGTCAGGTGGGTATCTGAGAATAGGATATTTTATGCTCATTAGTTGCTATTTAATTCATGGATAGTTGGAACAGAAACCATGCTTGGATTATTCAATTAGGACATGAATAGTATGGTCCTGCTATTCATTCTAATAAGGACCTGAATGATTCGAAGCCTCATCCAGCTATCAAAATAGAAGATCAAGACTGATGTCATTGCCTATTCAGGAATTGGGATGTTCAAATTGCTCTGATCACCCACAGTGTGCATAAATATATGCAACTGTTTTGTTTTCTGTTTGGCTATGTCCATTGATTTTCTTTTGAAAGCTGCTTTGCAGACGTTTGGACTGAGTGCTTTATTCAATGGATTTACTGAAATTAAATTCACGGTAGTACCAAAGACAATAACAGTTGGACATTTGACATGAAATTTCAATTATATAAAAAAATGACAGAATTAGAAAATAAATGAAACGACGTAATAAAACAGGGGAAGTGAAGTCCTCTTGGTTTCTGAATAATGATTTTGAGCGGTTGAGCCGGGATAGACTGATAGCCCACACTCAATCTAAAGTTGGGCCGGCGTACACTTTCGGTTATAAATTTCGTTCTAGGCCCACGTGGCCCAAAACCAAAATCAACATCGTCACTAAAAGACATCCAACGGTCAAGATTGAACAGGTCGAAGACGTGGCATCAATCTAAGCCATGAAAGGAAGAGACGTGAGAATGCGATAGTCTCTCCCGCACTTCATTCTTCATTTTTTGTATCGAAAAATTCCAAAGGGGTGGTTGAATTGTATCTCTCTAGGGTTTTCACTGTCACAACTCTGAGCGGGAATCTCGAATTTTCTTCCCGCTCGCTATCCCTTCTTCCCCTTTGTATCTTTCCTCGGGCGGAGCCATGGCGAGAACCAAGCACCTCTCGGTTAAATCTGGAAAGAAGACTCCCTCACGCTCCAAAGGTCTCTCTCTCTCTCTCTCTCTCTCTCTCTGGCGTCGTAAAACAAGTCATGATACCCTGAATTCTTCTAATTAAACAAGTTATCATTTCTTCTTTTCCTGTCAGTGAACAGAGATCATATCCCTTTATTTGTTTACTATCATTTTGTATTAATTACCCAAGAACAAGAACAAGAATAAGGACAAGGGCCTAATTTCTTTTTTGCTCGTATACTTGCAAAAGTCTTCAAAAGACCTGTTTATATGCTTTTCTTGGATCAAGAAATATCTCTGAAATGTTCTATGCATTCAATTTTATGTGGTACTGATGGTACTGTGCTTAAAACATATGTGTGCTTTGAAAATACATTCATACAGGGTTTAAGGGTATAATGGACTTTTATGATTAGTTTGTTTTAATTTTCCTTTTGTTAATTATATCATCCAAATATGGGAGAAGAAAGGAGGAGAAAATATTTTCTCTTTCCCTTTATTATTCATCCAAACAAGAGGATGTAAAATTGATTTTCTTCACAATTATATTTTCCTTCCCTTTCCATTCCCCTATAATGAACCAAACACAGGGTCAGTGTTTTTGAAAGTTTTAGCATATAAGCCCTTGAAGTTTTTGAAGTTTGCTTTTGAAAGGTTTTTGGCTGGTTCTGCAAATTATTAATGTTCGTAGGTAAATATGAAGAAATACACAATTCAGAAGTTTTCTCCAAATGCTAACAGAAATTTCTTATTCCTTCCCCCTTTCAGCTCGTGGTGGAGAGAGTAGCGTCTCTGCTCAGCCAGATGGATCTGATGTTAGTTTCAATTGACCTTGGACTTTATTTAATTTTGTGCTACTTTAAATTCTTCTAATCTGGCTTTATATCTTTTAATTCAGTTCTATTTATGGATCTGATGTTAGTTGCAATTGACCTCGAACTTTATTTAATTTGTGCTAACTTTGAATTCTCCTAATCTGGGTTTATATCTTTTTGTCTAATTATATTATATATCTGAAGGGTTTGCAGAACCGAGGTGACTTGAATGGCACTCCTATGAGCCAAAATCCAAAGACTCCAAAGAGCACTGCTCGAAAGAGTACCCGGGCCCTGCCATCTCCTAGCCTGAAAGGTCTGATTTGTTCTGAAACTTTATTACTTTTGTTTCTAACCTTAGTGTAGAAAAGAAAAGTGGGTATTTTTTAAGGGTGAATAGAGAAGCGACAAATTTCAACTGTGATATTTCATTTCATGGAGTTGACGAGCTATGTATAGTTTTGCATCTTGTACTTGGTTATTCGTGGTGTAATTCGGGAGAGAACCCGTAATGGCTGGTTTTGTGTTCGGAGTATAGTTTTCTAGAAAGTTGTTATCAAGGTTCTTAAGCATTAATTTATAGTTGGGACTTTCTTATCCAGCCAGTATGAATCCATGAAGGTTAGATACTTATAAAGAATAAATTTTCAGGAACATCCCAGAGTGGCCAGACAAAGAAGCATCGATACAGGCCTGGTACCGTTGCATTGCGAGAAATACGTAAATTTCAGAAAACGACCCATTTGTTAATACCATATGCTCCTTTTGCCAGATTGGTTAGTGCCATTTTACTTTATCCTAATTGTATTATGCATACCCAGATCTAATCCCATGTTCTAGGAATGCACTTGGCTTGCTTATATATTTTTTTTTTGGTCTTTTATTCAATTGTTTTATTAGTTTGTTCTTATTTAGGCGAAGGAGCAAACACAGGACTATAATAAAGATATGCGATGGACTCATGCAGCTCTTCTTGCCCTTCAAGAGGTTTTGTAATTACTTAATAGCCTTATTTTAAATTAATTTTCAGTCTCCAACTGAAAAGATGAACTTCGAGAATATTTATGGGCTATCTGGAACCTTCTTTCTGTTGCTTTTGTATATGCTCCTAGCATGATAGAGTGATTTAAGACATAACATAAGCACCCAAGTTTATTTACATGTGCTCTGAACCACTATAATGGTTGTCTACTTATGCTTTAAGAGTTTTATTTAATGCTTGATTTCTATTTTCTACTTGTATTTTTGATCCATGGGTAGTTTTATGTTTGTATTGTATTTTTATGTGTGACAAACTTCTCTAATGAATATTTTAATGTCATTAGGCAGCAGAATACTATTTGGTTGATCTCTTTGAGGACGCCAACATCTGTGCCATCCATGCCAAGCGTGTCACAATTAGTAAGTTCCCTTTTTGTTGCAGTAGTCTGGATGCTTTGTTTGTTTGTTTCTTTCTTTCTTTAATTTCAAGTTTAATCTCAGAAAAGCTTGAGATACCACAGGGATTTATGGCGATTATTCTCTACTAAAAATTGGATTTGCAGCAAATTTGTTCATCTTTTGTTTTGGCAGATGAGATGGAAATTAAAGATTCTTTGTGTTCCTTTGAACTTTTCGTTGGGTTCAGAATTTTCTTAATAATTTTAAGTCTTGTTTATTGAGGTCATCTTTGGGTCTGGCTTCTGTTGGGGTTTCACTCTCATTTCCTGCGTTGCTCAGTGTTGGTCATTCTGGGGTTGAGCTGTTAGGTTTTAGATGGGAGGCTTTGGTTTTCAGTTTTTCTCTTTTTGTCTGTTGACTGTGTGTGTGTGTATTCTTTCGTGATGGTTCAGACAAAGTGACTTTGAGTTGCTGCTGGCTTTTTGTGGTCATACTGGCTGTTTGCTGGGATCAGCAATTTGATTGAGACAGATGTCCATTTGGTAATGCTAGGTCTGGGTTGCCAGTTTGATTTAGGGACTGTTGATTTGTATGTGGTTAAATTGTGCATAGATACAGTGGGATCTGTGCATCTGATTCTAGCCAGATTGTTGGGGACGGGGTGAAGTTTTGCCGGCTCTACTGTGCCAGTATGTCACCTCTTCTCTAACCAGTATGTAGTCTGTGCTGTAGTGTATAATTAAATCAACATATAAAAAGAGGAAAGTTGGAATGTGAACTAGCAGTACAAGTTATATATTGTCTGGCATATACCTCCTAGACGATATGCAATTATTTTTAAATCAGCAACCATGCACTTTTTTTTCTTAAAATGTTAAAACTACTTTTGTTATCTGTTCTTTCAGTGAATAAGGATATACAGTTGGCAAGGCGCATTAGTGGCCGTCGGATGTGGTGAAATTCTGACTTGGCGTTTGTTAGCTAGTTTTAACTTGTGTGTCGATAGAAATTTGTGATTGGATACTTAAATACTCTAAGGTGTTATATTTTTGAGTTCTGTGCAATGATGCTTTTGTAGTGGTTTTATTGTGTTATATTTGTAGTGCCGTTATCATCTTTGAGGTAAAGATTATTTTGTAAAACAACTTAATGGTATGAGAAAAGACATGATAACACAAAAGGTGACTAGAGGTTAATCCAATTATCCACTGGAAATAGAGTTATTTCTGATGCCTGAGCCTTGATTTGCTGAACAAAGTATATGCAAGAAATATGAATTTGAATTCTCGTAATTTTTTATGCGTATGTAAAACGGGTTATGTTTTAATTGTAGAGATTCATATCATTTATTCAACTTATAGAAGAGGAATATGAAAATATGGCAGGCATTTAGAACCTTGGACTTAAACAAATGCACGCGGGCTAACACAAACGATGACCTTCAGAAAGAAAGACCGGCTTGAGTTAGGTTCCTCGTCTGTGAAATAATACAATGAAAGGCAAATAGTTCCTACTGAATTAAACAAGAGGCTAATTAGCATTGCCCTTCTATAGCAGAAACGATGGCTAAAAAAATTGGAGAATTACTTAACACAATCAACATCTAGCGCAATCAAGCAATCAGAGAGGCGCGCCTACTCTCTCCTCACCCTCACCCTCATCCTCACGCGCTCCCCTCCGATCACCTTTCCGCGCTACCCTCAACCTCACACGCGTAAGGACGCCCAACCCTCCTTTCTTCCTTCGCGCAGAGACACGCGACTCTCCTCTCTCGCTCCACTTCTTCTCTCATCCGGGTTCTCTCCTTCCTCTTCTTCTATCTCTCCCTTCTCTTTCTCCTTTCTTCTTTCCCCTTTCTTCTTCTTCTGACCATTTCTTCTCCTTTTCTCTGAGATAATTTTTCTTTTCTCTTTTCTTCTCTCCCTTTTTTTTCTCCTTTCTTCAGATCTGATTCTCCTACTACAAGAGAGTAAAATAACAAGTACAAGGGATTAGGGAGTAATTAAACATTACGAAGGGAGTAAATAACTAGTGTAGGGGAGTAACTAAAATAATACTAGGGAGTAAGTTATAACTCTTCGTATTACTTTATTAGGGAGAAATTAAACAGTATAAAGGGAGTAAATAACGTGTACAGGGGAGTAACTAAAATAGTACTAGGGAGTAAATAATAACTCCCTGTGTAACTTTATTAGGGAGTAATTAAACACTATGGAGGGAGTAAAATAACTAGTACAAGAGAGTAACTAAAATAGTACAATGGAGTAAGTAATAACTCTTTGTGTAACTTTATTAGGGAGTAAATAATTAGTACAGGAGAGTAACTAAAATAGTACTAGGAGTAAGTAATAACTCTTTGTATAACTTTATTAGGGAGTAATTAAACACTATGAAGGGAGTAAATAACGGGTACAGGAGAGTAACTAAAATAGTATTAGGGAGTAACTAGTAAGTTCAAATATGTAGTTTATTTGAGAGGATATCTACTGACCATAAAGAGAGTAAATTATTAGTATAAGGGAGTAACTAATAAGTTCAAATATAAAGACACAGAGGCGCTAGGGGACAGAGGTGTTAGTGGAAGGTGCGCGGTGGGAGAGAGGCGCGAGGGGAGGGAGCGTAACGGGACAGAGATGCGAGAGGGGAGGGATGCGCTCGTATCGCGTGAGGAAGAGAGGGGAGGGGAGGGGAGGGGAAGGGTGAAGCGCTCTCGCGTGCGGACAGGAGATCGCGCGGACGCGTTTTCTATTTTCGGAAAGGGAGAGTTGAGCGCTTTTTCTATTTTCGGATGCTGATTGCGTGATTGCCTTAGAAGGTGATTGCAGTTATCAGCATTGTAAAAATTGTTTCGATCATAGAAATATGCTACGGTACTTTAGAAAATAAATTACTTATTATGTACGAATTTGTCATCCGTGCCATCTAATTTTTTCCGTTCCCTTCTCTCATCCAACCCAGCGCTCCCTCTCTTTTTTCACACCCAACGCTCTCTCCACCTCATCCAACACTCATTTTTCCTCTCATCCAACACTTCCTTTTCCTTCCTCTCACCACGCTCTCTTCCTTCTTCTACCTTTCGCCCCTTGTTTTTATTAAAATTCAAAATTCATTGTTGTATTTGTTCAACTTATTTGTTATATATGTTCATATTAATTGTATTGTTCAATTTATTTATTGTACTTGTGTATATTGTTTGTTACTTTTTACGTTTAATTTATTTGTTATTTATTTATTCATTTTTTATTTTTACTCGAATTATTTACTATATTTGTTTAAGTTGTTTAGTATATATGTTCAACTTATATTGTGTTTAACTTATTAGTTGTATTTTGTTCACCTAGTTGTATGTATTCACATAATTTTTGTATCTTTTCAACTTATTTTTTTATTTTGTATTTGTCCACTTTATATTTCATGTGTTCTGTTTGTCGAATATTTTTGTAAGTGGATGGCGTAAATGATATTTTGCTGGATGACGTATCATTCGGTCATTCCTGCCTTCGAAATTGAAAAAAGTGTGGATCTGGGCCTCTTAAAACCAACTTCTAATGAATCCAAAACATAATATGACAGATCGAATCACCAACAGGATTAGAAATTCTTGGGCTAGGGCTTCGTTTGCTCAATTATTTGGGCTATGCTAAGTTTTACGCCACTTTTCTTCTTCTGAATCCAAAGTAGCGCAGTCTGTAGCTCTTCGTGAGATACAATTTGCTTTTCATGAACAAAAAGAGAGAGAAATTGATCTCCATTTTAAGTTTACATCAAACTTCACGCAATTAAAAATGTCCAGGATATCGAGTTGCACATAAACATTCTTTTATATAACTAATCTGAACCAAAGAATATTTTCTACCCAAAACTAAACAAAAAGACTAGATATCTCTTATATTAACACAACTTCTAGGATTTGATTCACAATACTTGTTAGTACCAGTCGTGTTTTTAACATACGAGTGATAAGACAACTGGGTTTATATGTTCTACAGATAATTAGAAAGCATACTTGAGAAAGGGCTACTCCAATAGTCCATGTACCAAAGAGTTAAATTCAATTAATTAACCACATAGCATGCTTTGCAGTCGATGTCAGTTAGAACAAGTCAAGTGAGTTAGTGAGGTAGAGCACAAAATAAATTGGTAAAAGTTATTCAATATTCTGAAATTTCATTAAATGTACCATTAGCTCGAAGTAAAAACCGAGACAAGTTCTCTGGAGCTAAAATTTATTTTGCAATCTCAAACAAGCAGAATGTAAAAGAAAACATACAACACCCCATTACCTAATCTTCTCCTTTGAAATTAAAACTGAGGCACAATCAGTCATAAGGGGAGAATTCTACCAGTTTAAAGTACAACCAACATGCCACCAAGTTACTTTGATTCATCCTTGTGCAAGTCCTCTACAGACTCTGGTACAGCTATCGTATCAATTAGCCTCTCTTTCTCAGCCACTTCTACTTTCTCTCCTTCAACCTTTTGCGAACCAGTTAACCTTGCAAGAACCACGAAAGACATACCACCAAGTACATTGTTTGCGCACCTCAGTGCCACCACAGACCCCTTAAATACCGGTGGTGGTAGAACATTAGCCAAAACGAATTCAACACCATTCAATGTCTGGTACCTGAAATTGCTACTCAATCCCATGTGCAATGACCATGTAAATGCATTGAGAAGAGTCGGAGGCGGTTTATTGGGCGTTTCAAAAGCAGGGTCCATTTTCTTTCTGAGTGCTATCAATCCATTAGAGATAGCTGTACCGGCAAGACCCGCAACAAACCCAACAGCTGCAAAGGTCACACCTTTGTACACAAAAGTGCCAAGGCGGGCCGGGATTGAATATGGCCCGGGTTCAAACATGTGGCTAGTTGGAGAAGAGGAGAAGATACCTGGCAAAGTGGCTGGCATCGAGGAAGCGGTAGGTGCTAGGAGGTACATTAGCACAAAATTGAGTATTGATCCAACAACTAGTGTTGAGAAAACAAAATCCAGTTCATTTAAACCAAAATTTGGTCTCGATGCCATATCACCTAGTACACAAGCAGTCACCCCGACCAATTCTTCCATTAAAACCTTGAACGGGAACTGTGGATCGGCTAAAACCCTAGATCGCCATCCTTCGATAAACGCACTGATCGGATCCAAAGGCCCTTTGTTACTCGAGTTTGAATCATCGTCAGAAGGATTCGACGAGCTATCGTCCCACCCTCCGCCGCCGCCGCCGGAGAAGCGTCCGCCTGATCCGGGAGGAGGAACATCACCACCATCGGAGGCTAAGGAAGGGAGATCGGAGGAGGCGGAGGTGGAGACGGAAAAGGGAAGTGATGGTTTGGTGAGAGAAGGTGTGGATCGGAGCGAAAGAGAGGTGGAGGGAAAGGAGACGAGACTAGAATTTGGGTTGCGAGAGGTGGAGGTGGAGGTGGAGAGGTGCGGAGTGGAAGAAGAGCGGAGGAGAGAGAGGCGAAAGGCGGCGGCGGCCATGGCGCTTTGGTTGGTCGGAGAAAGAATGAGAAAGTAACAGGTGTTTTTGTTTATATATATATCTGTTCGGGTTTGGTGAGATGCGAATGCGAGTGTGTTTCTCAATGCTCTAAAATAGTAAAAAAATGTTGTTGGTGTCTTTTCAGTTTTCATCGATTTTCTTTTTTGAAGAAATTCAAATTTTATCAATTGGGTGACTGTACTTTTTCACAAGAGTATTTCTACAAAATTTATAGTAGTTAACTCAAGCAATCTTGATCCTTTAGATGTAATTTGGTGTACGGAACTTGAAAACAAAGCGGTTCCTTCGAAATGGTGTGTAAGTGTTGCTTCGAAAACGTGTGAAAAGGTTTGATTCTTCCAAGTTTTATTTTATGTTCTTGTGAGTAATGTACCATGCGGAATGAATTTGAAACTAAATATAAAAAGTGTTAAAATTTGGGTTTTCTTCCTGTGAAAAGGTTTGATAAATACAATTTAGAAAATTTTTTTGTGAGTTAATTAGCCGTTACTAATAATGATATAAATAATGTACACAAGATATAAAAAATTCAAAACTCAACAGCAGTGGCATGTCCCACAAATTCGATTATTCTCCTTAAGGCTGTGCTCCAGAACCGTGTATTAAAGGAAGGGGAAGGGACGGAGAGGGCGGGAGAGGAAGAGGAAGGTGCGGAAAGGAGTAAAGTTACGAAGTTTACTCGCTCCGGTGATGGCCAGAGTAACCAGCGAAACCAACGATTAAATCGCTGTTACTCTGTGTACACCCCGATTCGGGAGTAACGAAAATTGAAGATCTGGAGTAACTGGCGCACCTTACTCCCCTCTCCATTACTCTCTCATCTTCGTAGTGGAGCGAGTAAACGATACGGACTTCCCTTACTCTCCTCTCCTCTCCCTCCGATTTGGTGTTCTGGAGCACAGCCTAAGAGTTGTGCAATGAAAGAGCCACAAAAGAACCGAACATTGAGACGCCTACATCACAGCTGATGCAAGAGTCAATTGCCTAGGGAATATTTTTTATTCCATGTTGCTCTACCATAGATTGGAAAGGTACTTGAGACATAAACTTGAATGTGAAACAACTAAAATGAAAATAGATTCCTAACGTCAGAAGTTCATTCTAAACGAAAAACTAACATCTATTCTTATTTAAACAGTGCATAGCCACAACAATAGATTCCAACATTGTTGTTATTATTATATTTGAAGTACCAGAAATGACTAAACAGAAGTTGACATCTTTTTTTTTTTTTTTTTTTTTTTTTTTTATGAACAGAGCCTTATGAGTTATGATAGAGGAAACATGAATAAGGAAACTAGCCAGGTGATTAATCATTACCTCCGACACGACATCGGTCTTTCAGTGAGTTCTCTATCTTATCTTATTTATATAAAAAAAGGAAGAAAAATAAGGGTTATGGTACAGATTTACTAGTGAACGATCCAATAGAGAATTCATAATTTAGCCGTTTATTAAAGTTTAATTATTAAACCAAGAAAAGCCCTTTTATCTTATTATTAAAAAAGAAATCTGGTGTTTAGACTTCAGAGTGGAGGCTGAAAATATTAAAAAGCTTACACCAACGGTGTAAATAGCGTAGTGTCACAGATAATCCGGTAACAGCCCGATCTCTCGATCTCTTCTCCGCCTTCACCTCCTCCACCCTCCCTTTTCGATTCGCGCTTTCAGTCTCCGCTCTGCCTAGAAACCCCGATCAACCATTATCCCTGACACGACATCGCCCTCTCTCTCGGTGAGTTCTCCATCTCTTTATATGTATAAAAAAAGAAGAAAATTAAGGGTTCTGGTTCTGGTAAAGATCTATCAGAGTTTCAGTAACCGATTCAAGGGAGAATTTCGTAAATTGGCCCCTCAGAATAAGGAGAATTCGATCGCTTTTCACTGGTTATATGTTGAGTTGTTGGTTATGTAAGTAATAACCGTACGGCCTTCTTACAGTTGGAATTTTATGACAAGGTGATTGATTTGTTGAAAATTCGAAGAAATTGTAAACAGAATAGCACTTAGTACTGATTTATTTCTTTGGGTTCCTAATTTCACTACTAAACAATTGTGACAAGTGTGCATTTTATAACTAATATATAGGTATCATTGTAGTCATTAAATTGGTTAAAATTGAGCTCAATTTTTTTTTTTTAAAAAAAAAGAGGTCAGGTCGGTTGGACTGAAAGTTTACCTTGTCTTGTGTACTTTTTTTGAAGTAGATCAGGCTTTATTAAAGTTTAATTAAACCAAGAAAAGCCATTTTCTCATATTATTAGATGTACTCCCTTGATTGAGGTAAGCCTTGTGTATATTGCATGCTCTAAACCAAATGAGCTCACTTTAGATGCTTCTGATTTCTGTCAGATTTGCGAACCTGGTTTAAATTCTGCTGTATTATGCTTGTAACATGCTAAGTTGTTGGGGGACTTAATGTTTTAATCAGTTGTAAGACTCAATAATACGTTCACGAGGGAAACAAATGGGCAGAATTGTCTAATGTTATCTAAATCCTTGACTGTAAATTTAGGATGATATGGATTATGGATACTAATGAGGAAAATGGAGTAGATGATTTGTTCCATTTTTTTTTTCAAATTTAATTCACTTAAAGTTTGGGATAATGAGGTGTAACAGGGGTGACTTATATCCCCATTTCTTTCCCTTCCCTCCTATGTCCCTCCTTTCTCTGGTCAATTACTTAGTAACCATACAACTATAGTTACCTTCTTAGGAATTATTAGAATAATTATAAATTCTAAGGCTCAAAAAAATTAAAACTTAAAAAGTCAAAACTGAAAAGCACCCTTAAGAATTTCAATTAATTATTTTGAAGGGCATCTTTGTTATTTTGACTTGCAATCTGAGAGTAACCGAATCTAATAATTTTGTAGGGATGGGGTTGTGGACATTGCTGGAAGGATTCTTGCTACTGGCGAATGCACTTGCAATACTGAATGAAGAGCGATTTCTGGCACCTAAAGGCTGGAGTTTCTCTGAAGTATCGACCAGTGGTGGTGCTAAGACCTTGAAAGGGCAGATCATCGGCCTCATCTATGCCGCTCAGTACCTACGTGTCCCCTTGATTGTTCTCAATGCCATTACTATTCTTGTAAAGCTCATCTCTGGCTGATTTTGTTTTTTACGCTGTTTCTCTTCGTGTTTCAAGTTTTAGTCTCTTATATGTAGTGAACATGAGATATTTGCATTTTGGTGGGTTCGTTGTTGGATATTGAATTTGGCTTGTCTGGTATATGGGGGTTCTTGGTTTTCTTACATCTATTACTGTATAACAAAATTATTTTGTGTTGAGTTGTTTGATAATAGATTCCATGCTAATATAATTAAATAAAGATTGCAAATTCGGACTGATAATACAATTTAAAAATTTTGACCATTTTTCTTTTCTGAGATAGAGGAAACTACAATTGAAATTTAAGTTGGACAGAACCTGATTTTAGTAGGGTAGTTTGTGAGTTTCAAACTGCACTTGGAAGTCAGCACTCTTACCAGCATTGATCTTTGATCTGCTCGACTGTTGTCAGTACACAGTGATTTTTTATTTTTGGCCCTGATTTCTGATGTTGGTAATACCTGAATGAAGACTGGGAGGGACATAGACGGGAAGGGAATGAGGTGTTGGCCGAACCCCATCCTCAACCCCAGCCCCAACCCCTGCCAAGCTACTCCCCTGATTCCATCCTGGTGCAGATCTGCTGCGTTTTAATTAGGCATTGCTAGGCCTCTATTTTCTTGGTGTCCACTCTACTATCCATTAATCTCTCTATTTAATGAGAATTTATGTTTTGAGATAAAAATAGAAAACATTTCTTCATTTCCATTTCATAGAAATTTCACAACAAAGGCACACGAAAAATTTGAATTCGAGTAGTTGAAAAAGAATGACAGAAGTAATTGTCTTCTTTCAAGCCGTAAGCTAGCCTAAAAAATGCATAATAGAACAAAGACGAAGACAAATATGTAAAGAAAATAAAAGTTAATTTCTTATCATCAGAGCATACTCCTTCCAATCTATTTTCCTTCGTTCTTCATGAATTTCTTCTTCTTTTTTGAAGAACTTCATGAATTTCTTTTTATGTTAAGTTAGTACAAGTAAAAATAAAAATGTTAAAAAATTAAACTTTTTTATTGTTAATAATTAGACAGTATTGTTCTTCATTCGTCGTGATTTTCTTTTTGTGCTAAGCGAAAGCGAGTTTACATGATCGACAATAAAAATAATGTTAAAAAGTCTATAGAAACATTTACAGATACCCAATATCATTAAAACAAAATAAAGCAGTTTGAATCATTAGACGTGACCCAGAGTATTACATCCAAACAAACCAAAAAGAGACAGCAAACAAACAAGTTCACAAGCAATCCTAAATATGTACAAAAGCTAAAAAAAAAAAAAATATATATTGATTACAATTAGACAGTTTCACTTAGCAATTTTATCAATCTCAACCTTATTAAAACATTTTAAGCTGTCCACAGTTACGCCCCATATCGGCAAACCCCATATAGTACATATTTCTTAGAGAGAAAAAAAAAAAATCCTCTTCATCGTGACAAAGTAAAATAAAAAGAAGGGTCGAGAAATCTTCAAAGTTATAGCACTTCATCACATCGCTAAGTCACTAACAGTCAATTTCATAACCCTTCCAGGAGTCACTAAAATGAAACTAGATTCCTAACGTCAGAAGTTCATTCGAAACAAAAATACTAACATTAATTCTTAATTAAACAGTGCATAGCCACAACAATAGATACCATTATTATTGTCATTATATTTGAAAGTACCAGAAATGACACAACAGAACTTGACATCTTTATTTTATGAACAGAGCCTTGTGATAGTGGAAACATGAACAAGGAAATTAGCCAGGTGGCCAATTCATTTGTCGCCCTCCGAGGATATGAACATGCAAATGGTAGACTGATTGACCTGAGACAATCAAATCAAGTACTGAATCAAATAAACACTAACAAAGGGGCTAATAAGATATAAACTCTTAATTTCATAAACAAAAAGAACTATAAGATTTTGGCCCATGTTGGTAGATATAGTTCTAATAAGCCTGTCTTCTTTTATAGCTCTTGTATTATGACAACAAAATTTCGGACCATGTTAGTGAACATAGTTCCAATAAGTCCCTCCTTTTTATTAGCTCTTTATCATACAATTTTTGTTAATTTAAATTAGTACAGTTTATCAGTTTAGGCATAAGGAATTCTTAAACATTAACTACCACCAACACAAATCATTGGTAACATCTCTCCAATACACCTTTGTGCTAATTTTGTCATTCAATTAGTACAGCAATTGCCTGCTGTAATCTAAATTTCCTCCAACCCAATCCAAAAACTTTGCTCTTGTTTTTATCCATCAAACATGCCAGTGACAGATTTGGACAAACATGCCTTTTAGGTGCGAACACACACACACAAAAAAAAAAGAAGAAGCAAAGGATAGATAAAAAAGTATTTTTAAGTAAGAGTAAAGTCATATGATGAGGGACAAACATCCCTCAACAGTTCAAGACAAGACTTATTACCCTAAACAATAATGGGAAAAAAAAGCAATTCATTCCCTGCATTCCCCAGAAATAGCAATATATAGCACTAGCAATTTCAGTTTTTTATATTTGCCTGATGCACTATGACACACATTAAAAAGAGAAAGTTAACAGTCCTTAAGCTATTCTACTTTCATTTCAAGTATGTTGATATAGCTAAAGGTGTTAGTCTTTCAATTAACCAAGGTAGAAATATTGGCGCAATATAGGGACCAAACATTAACAATTGACAATTTGGCAGTTGATAGATTCAACTTACCATCAGCTAGAATATACACTTAAAACTGATACATTTCTTCAAAAATGCTTAACAAGGGGTTACTTTCAATTATGTTTCTGAACTTACATCCAAGAGGGCCATCATTAATAACAATTCTGAAGCCATCATCAAGACCTTCCTGCTTTGCTACCAGCTTTGCTACGTATAGCAAATGCCCAAGTATTTCCACATGCCTCTCCTCAGCCTATTACAAAGATTAACTGATAATGCTCTCTCCAATTTTTGGAGCATCATCAAGGATGCTAATCTCCAAACAATATTTAGTTGCTAGTTGGTAATTTAGTGTTTTTGGTAGAGCCATAGCCAATATAAATAAAGTAAAAACTGGTCCACAACCAGCAGACGATAATCAGGAAACCTAGTGTTTAAAGAAGAACCAAATAAATCAATTTATAGATAGGAAAAATGGTACAGGAACAGCAGTGGCTCATGTCTTTACCATGGTACTAAAATCTCTTTCTGAACCATAATCATGGGATAAAAAAAACACTGAGATTACAGGAGGAATGCATGTTAAGTTGTGAGTCTCCATAGAATAAAATAATCAAATCCACCAAATTTTTATTTAGAAAGAAGGTTTAGCATAAAATAGCTAAACCGGCCATTGATATATAAATTGAAAAACAAAAGAGGAAAGAGAAAGTACGTTTGAGAGCCTGGTTAATCCATCCTTGACTTTGGGGATGATAATGATGTGTGTTGGAGCTTGTGGAGAGATGTCTCTAAATGCAAGAGCCTGTCATGTAATTTTTTTAAGAAGCTAATTAGAGATGAAACTTAAGTCTAACTACCTATGCACAGTACATAACAAAACTATAAACTATTTTCTTTCTATGGAAGAAAGTACAATTGAAGCTAGTTATTGGACCAAATTCTCCAACAAATAAAGTAACGGTGAGCATGCTAGACTGTTAATTGAGCTCCACTTCATACTGCACTTCTTGGAATCAGACAGTAGAAGAGATGCAACCAATTCAGTTTGAATTGTCATTTTTCATGTATACAAGCTGTAACATCATAGCAATAGAACAGGATGATAGTAGATATAAAGGAAGATGTTCCCCCATGATATCATCTAGTATATTTTACCAAAACAAGATGCTATATGCCAGATTTTATTCTTAGAGAGGATTGCTGACAATGCCTAAACTTGACAATCGTAGCAATCAGATTGGACCATTAGATTAAGAGTTGATCAGATGATCAGAGGATGGGATGCAACTGTTTTGGCATTCAAAAAGTTAATTTTTTTTTTTTTTTTTCATGTGAATGGCCAACTTTATCTCCCTTTCCTCCAGTTGCACATCAACTCTCGATCAAATGGCTCACATTTTATTGTCAAGATAGTCAAAATTCAGGCATCGAAAAGTGATCTCACTATCTTATAAGTTATAATACTGACAAACCTTTTCATCTTCATAAACAATGTTGGAAGGTATCTCCTTGCTTATTATCTTGTCGAATCTGCAGTATATTAATTCACAATTAAATTCAATATCAGAGATGCATTTAAAACTGCCATGAAACAACTTCCAAGTCATCGGAGTTGAAAAACCCAATAATCTGCCAATTGAGTGCATAATTTGTGTGTAGTTTGAACTCAAGTGAACAAAGAGACCCAGTTTGGACCAAACTGAAAGCTTAATGTCTGTGGACAGATGAACTAATGCTATTAAATGAATGACCATATTAAAATAAGGGAACAGTTAATGAGCCCCAGTAAAATGAACCACCTTTAACAATTGCAATTTAATTTACCCACAAAATGTTAAGTTAAATATCGATATGTAGAGAGACTTATAGCCGCAAACATCTAAAGATTTGTACTGATCGAAATTGCTTCTATGTACTGGCTAATAAACAAGCAATTCATCACGATAAGGATCAGGATCTAGTCTGATTTATAAACGGAAAGAACATTTTTAATTACTTGTTTAAATTTCTAACAGCAATTTACACAAGTATATCACAGTCCTCCACTTCAACCCAAGACGAGAAAGAGAGATAGAGAGACTGACATGGTTGGGGAGTCGGAAGGGGTAGTAGACAGAGCAGCAGCTTTCTCGTCAGAGGAGGTCGCCATGGAAGGAGAGAGAGATATGGAGTGAGGTTGCAAATGAGAGCTCAAAACCGCCAGTCTACGCTCGCCAATTTTATTATTACTGCCATCTGATGCGCCGCGTTGCATTTCTCTAGCTGCCCATCGGTTCCCTCACTCCCTCTTTTAATCGCATTTGGTCCTAGCGACTACATACTTTTACCATCCTACCCTTGGACTTTCTACTGACAAACTAGCAGTGTAAGGGTTTTTAGGTAAATTGATCGGTTTTAACCAGTTTCTAGTTCTTTCTCCAAATTAGATTCTGGATTCTGCTTCAAACTAGAAGTACGAGTTGAGGTTTAAGTTCGATTTCTCAGTTGGTTTTAGTCCTAGACTACTAGTAGGCAGCAAACCAATTTCCTAAAATTTATGCTTTTAATGACCTTCATAACTTTTCTTTTGAGGTGAATTTGCAAACCACCAAACAAGAATCACGAACCAATACAGTTCGGATGATATCAACCACTGCGAGGATGATATTTTGAACCATTTTGAAAACATATGACCTTTTATTTTTTTTTGTATCAACATGTGAATTTTGGTTCTTGATAATGCTAAAAGTGAAATTATAATAAAAATAACATAGTGATAAATAGTGTTATCTAGTTACGACATACAAAAGAGCAAACTAATAAACATCATGATAAAATTATTATTTAGTTATTGCCCCTTAGTGCGGTAGTAGTACATCTGACGTATAAATAGATCATTGCAAATTATATATAACCAACTAGATTCGTAAGTTGGGGCTTCGCCCCAACTTGAATTGGAAGAGGTGGATGAAAGTTACGAATGGACATAAATGAAAGTTGCATTTATAATTACTCTTTGGGTGGTCTATAGATTGTCTTAAATAGGGGTAAAGTTGACAGCGACACCATAGCAGTAAGATGTGCGAATTTGTCAGGAATAACGCCTTGTGTATAAGTCATTTGATCACGTTAATCTATATTTAAATCCTTCATGGTGTTTAACATACAATTCAGAGCTTACTTATTGAAAAATATTTAATTCTACGTATAAAATATGCATATAATTAGCAGATAAAGCTTATTCTGAGCTATATTTGCGCATTTTAGCGATTCTGCACTATTTGTGTGTCATTTAATCACAGTAATCTATATTTAAACTCTTTATATTATTTACAATATGATTCCGATCTTCCTTATTATTAAATATTTGATTATACAAAGAATATGCATATATTGTTTAGATAATGCTTATTATGCGCAGTTTTTTAGCATTTCGAGCGATTCTGCACTCATTCTAAATTAGTAATAACATTAATCTATATGTAAACTCTTCATTTTGTTTAAAATATAATTCAGAGCTTACTCATTACAAAATATTTAATTATACCTTCATAATATATGCATATAATGAGCAAATCAAGTTATTCTGGGCAATATTTGAGCATTTAACCGATTCTGCACACATTCTAAGTTTTTTAATCACATTAATATATATTTAATCTCTTTATATTATTTAGAATACGATTCTGATCTTACTTATTATAAAATATTTGATTATACACAGAAAATGTGCATATATTTTGTATATAATGCTTATTATGTGCATTATTTAAGCATTTCGAGCGATTATGCACTCATTCTAAGTCATTTGATAACATTACTCAATATTTAAACTATTCATATCTTTTAAAATATAATTCAGAGCTTACGCATTAAAAAATATATAATTATATATACAAAATATGCATATGTGAGAAAATAAAACATATTCTGAGAAATATTTGAGCATTTAAGCGATTGTGCACTAATTCTTAGTCATTCAAGCACAAAAATTTTATTTAAACTCGTTATATTGTTTATAATATTATTCTGATCTTATATATTATAAATTATTAGATTATATATAGACAATATGTATATATTGTGTAAATTATGCTTATTCTGTACATTTTTTAGCATTTCAAGCGATTCTGCAGTTAATATAAGTCATTTGATCATATTAATCTTTGTTTAAGCACTTTAAATTGTTTATACAATTATTATGATCTTAGATATTATAAAATATTAGATTATACATAAAAAAGTATGCATATGTTGTGTAAATAATGCTTATTGTGTGCATTTTGTGAGCATTTCAAGGGATTCTGCAGTCATTCTAAGTCTTTTGATCACTTTGGTCTATATTTAAACCCTTCATAGTGTTTAACATACAATTCAAAGCTTACTTATTGAAAAATATTTAATTTTACCCATTCTAAATCATTTGATCAAATATTTAAGAAGTTTAAGTTGTTTAGAATATAATTAAGAGTTTCTATATTAAAAAATATTTAATTATACATACAAAATATACATATATTAGCAAATAAAGCATATTCTGAGCATTATTTGAGCATTTGAGCGATTCTGCACTCATTCTAAGTCATTCAAGCACAACAATTTTTATTTAAACTCGTTATATTGTTTATAATTTGATTCCGATCTTACATATTATAAAATATATTATCATACATAGAAAATATGCATATATTGTGTAAACAATGCTTATTCTGTACATTTTTTGAGCATTTCAAGCGATTCTGCACTGAATGTAAGTCATTTGATCATATAAATCTATATTTAAACTCTTCAAATTGTTTATATTATTATTTTGATCGTAAATATAATAAATAATTTGATTATACATAGAAAATATGCATGTATTGTGTAAATAATGTTTATTATGTGCATTTTGTAAGCATTTCAAGGGACTCTGCGCTCATTCAAAGTCATTTGATCACGTTAATCAATATTTAAACTAATCATATTGTTTAAATATAATTTAAAGCTTACTTATAGGAAAATATTTAAATGAGCAGATAAAGCTTATTCTGAGCAATTTTTGATTATTTAATCTATTCTGCACTCATTCTAAGTCATTTGATCACGTTAATATATATTTAAACCCTTCATATTTTTTAAAATACAATTCAGAGCTTACTTATTGAAAAATATTTAATTTTACGTACAAAATATGCTTATAATGAGCAGATGAAGCATATTCTGAAAAATATTTGATCATTTAAGCGATTCTGCAATATTTGTAAGTCATTTGCTTACAGTAATCTATATTTAAACTCTTTATATTATTTACAACATGAGTCCGATCTTCGTTATTATAAAATATTTGATTATACAAACAATATGCATATATTGGTTAGATAATGCTTATTATGCGAAGTTTTTTAGCATTTCCAGCGATTCTGCGCTCATTCTAAATCATTAATAACATTAATCTATATTTAAACTCTTCATATTGTTTAAAATATAACTCAGAGCTTACTCATTACAAACTATTTAATTATACCTTCAGAATATATGCATATAATGAGCAAATCAAGCTTATTCTGAGCAATATTTGAGCATTTAACCGATTCTGCACTCATTCTAAGTTTTTTAATCACATTAATATATATTTAATCTTTTTATATTATTTAGAATACGATTCTGATCTTACTTATTATAAAATATTTGATTGTACATAGAAAATGTGCATATATTTTGTATGTAATGCTTATTATGTGCATTATCTAAGCATTTCGAGCGATTCTGCACTCATTCTAAGCCATTTGATAACATTAATCTATATTTAAACTGTTCATATTTTGTAAAATATAATTCAGAGCTTACATATTAAAAAATATATAATTTTATATACAAAATATGCATATGTGAGAAAATAAAGCATATTCTGAGAAATATTTGAGCATTTAAGCGATTGTGCACTCATTCTTAGTCATTCAAGCACAAAATTTTTATTTAAACTCGTTATATTTTTTATAATATTATTCTGATCTTACATATTATAAATTATTAGATTATATATAGACAATATGTATATATTGTGTAAATAATGCTTATTCTGTACAATTTTTCTAGCATTTCAAGCGATTCTGCCGTTAATATAAGTCATTTGATCATATTAATCTTTGTTTAAACACTTTAAATAGTTTAGATAATTATTATCATCTTGGATATTATAAAATATTAGATTATGCATAGAAAATATGCATATATCGTGTAAATAATGCTTATTCTGTGCATTTTGTGAGCATTTTAAGGGATTCTGCAGTCATTCTAAGTCATTTGATCACGTTAATCTATATTTAAATCCTTCATAGTGTTTCACATACAATTCAGAACTTACTTATTGAAAAATATTTAATTTTACGTATAAAATATGCATAGAATGAGCAGATAAAGCTTATTCTGAGCTATATTTGTTCATTTAAGCGATTCTGCACTATTTGTGTGTCATTTAATCACAGTAATCTATATTTAAACTCTTTATATTATTTACAATATGATTCCGATCTTCCTTATCATAAAATATTTGATTATACAAAGAATATGCATATATTGTTTAGATAATGCTTATTATGCGCAGTTTTTTAGCATTTCCAGCGATTCTGCACTCATTCTAAATGATTAATGACATTAATCTATATTTAAACTCTTCATATTGTTTAAAATATAGTTCAGAGCGTACTCATTACAAACTATTTAATTATACATTCAGAATATATGCATATAATGAGCAACTAAAGCTTATTCAGAGCAATCTTTGAGCATTTACGCGATTCTGCACTCATTCTACGTTTTTTAATCACATTAATATATATTTAATCTCTTTATATTATTTAGAATACGATTCTGATCTTACTTATTATAAAATATTTGATTGTTCATAGAAAATGTGCATATATTTTGTATGTAATGCTTATTATGTGCATTATCTAAGCATTTCGAGCGATTCTGCGCTCATTCTAAGCCATTTGATAACATTAATCTATATTTAAACTGTTCATATCTTTTAAAATATAATTCAGAGCTTACTTTTAAAAAATATATAATTTTATATACAAAATATGCATATGTGAGAAAATAAAGCATATTCTGAGAAATATTTGAGCATTTAAGCGATTGTGCACTCATTCTTAGTCATTCAAGCACAAAAATTTTATTTAAACTCGTTATATTGTTTATAATATTATTCTGATCTTACATATTATAAATTATTAGATTGTATATAGACAATATGTATATATTGTGTAAATAATGCTTATTCTGTACAATTTTTCTAGCATTTCAAGCGATTCTGCCGTTAATATAAGTCATTTGATCATATTAATCTTTGTTTAAACACTTTAAATTGTTTAGATAATTATTATCATCTTGGATATTATAAAATATTAGATTATGCATAGAAAATATGCATAAATCGTGTAAATAATGCTTATTCTGTGCATTTTGTGAGCATTTTAAGGGATTCTGCAGTCATTCTAAGTCATTTGATCACGTTAATCTATATTTAAACCCTTCATAGTGCTTAACATACAATTCAGAACTTTCTTATTAAAAAATATTTAATTGTGCTTATAAAATATGCATATTGTGAGCAGATAAAGCTTATTCTGAGCTATTTTTGTTATTTAAACGATTCTGCACTATTTTTATGTCATTTAATCACAGTAATCTATATTTAAACTCTTTATATTATTTACAATATGATTCCGATCTTCCTTATCATAAAATATTTGATTATACAAAGAATATGCATATATTGTTTAGATAATGCTTATTATGCGCAGTTTTTTAGCATTTCCAGCGATTCTGCACTCATTCTAAATGATTAATGACATTAATCTATATTTAAACTCTTCATATTGTTTAAAATATAGTTCAGAGCGTACTCATTACAAACAATTTAATTATACATTCAGAATATATGCATATAATGAGCAACTAAAGCTTATTCAGAGCAATCTTTGAGCATTTATGCGATTCTGCATTCATTCTAAGTTCTTTAAACATATTAATCTATATTTAATCTATTTATATTATTTAGAATACGATTCTGATCTTAATTATTCTAAAATATTTTATTATACATAGAAAATGTGCATATATTTTGTTTATAATGCTTATTATGTGCATTATCTAAGCATTTCGAGCGATTCTGCGCTCATTCTAAGTCATTTGATAACATTATTCTATATTTAAACTGTTCATATCTTTTAAAATATAATTCAGAGCTTACGTATTAAAAAATATACAATTTTATATACAAAATATGCATATGTGAGAAAATAAAGCATATTCTGAGAAATATTTGAGCATTTAAGCGATTCTGTGTAGTATTCTGTCTGAATCGACTGGTTTAGTCAGTACGGTGCACCTGGACAGAATGCTGTGAACATCGCACCCTTTCATTAAACATTGCAATTTGCATCTTCTGAGCGATTTGAACCCTCTATATATACTATTCTGAGATGGCAGAGTGTATGTGAGAGAGTGTCTCTTTCAGATCTAAACAGAATTTAGACAAGAGAGAAAGAGAGCATAAGGGTTATTTTGAGGGAACGAGTCAAGGCCGACTAACTCCTGTCAAACACCATCAGTTGGGGTTGTGATATCGGCTTTGTAGTGATTCTCTCACTGCAGGACGTGGAGAAGATCAGAGACCAAGAAGACGCGCTTGGTCTGCGGGTTTCAAGTTCATCTGCTCAACACTCGATTTCAATTAGCGATGGCACGAGGTATTTTACGATTCTGGGTTATTTCCGCATTCTAGAATTGTTGTAGCACTTACAGTTGGTATCAGAGCGGGTTATGCCGCTGGATTGCCTTTATTGAAATGGAATTTCATAACGGTTTGTAAGAAATTCTGTTGTAAGTGTTGAGTGGATTGAGTTTTGTCTGATTTTCATTGATTGTTTGAATTCGTGGAGCAATATCTCAAGATTCGCTTATCCAATTTGAGTGAGGTTTTCGGGATTGGAAAGATCTATGAGTCTACTTTCTAACGAGACCAAAATCTTGAAAATCCAGTGGGTATACAGTGAGATAATCAAGTCGCAACCAGCAGTGGTCAGACAGTCGTGGTTCTGAATTTTCTGACCTTTCAGTATTACGGGCCAGATTTCTCTCAATTGGTAATTCGGTTTTGTATGAAATTTTACTGGGATGTAGATATTTCAGATATCTTTCCATAGAGTGTAAATTTGCAAAATTCTGATAAAGTATGAGTGAGATATGCTATCTGCAAGATAGGTCATTCTGACAGTTTGTCGGGTTTCGTCTGTGATAGTCTGTCTTTCGAAGGACATAGCTTTTGATCTGTAAAATTATTTTTGATGAAACTTACGTCATAAGAAAGATCTTCGAATCTAGTTTCTATAATGACCAAGAACACAGAAAACAAATAAGTATAGAGAAAGTTATTGTCAGTTTACCAGAAAGTGTTCAGACTGTCAGAAAGTTTCTGGATGAACTTTGGACGCACCCTTTCGTATGGGGCGATCCGTTTGGAGTTGGAACGACCCATTCCAATAGAGTTTGGTCCAGAAATAAATTTTAAGATGAAAATTAAGGTATAATCAGACATATGATGGTTCTCCATGTTAATTAAAGCTTGTAGATTACTTAACTACTATGGAATTCTATAGAATAGTCACAGTTTGTCATAAATACTAAATTTGTAAAGATGGTTGGCATTTTTGGTTAAGATTGGTTAGTCAGTAATGATATGCTTGAATATACTATAGTAATAAAGTATTGATGTAGTCCACAGACCATCATACTATCTGGTATTCATTAGTATTGGCGTTACAAGCATTATATTGATTAAACAAACTTGAAGAACTATACATGTGGTATAGTAATACACAAATTGTATTTATAAAGGATATGACGATAATTGTGCAGACGATAATTATTTAGATATAGATAATTATAGTTAGATAATCTATGAAAGTTTAGTAAACCCTAACCGTTGTATAATCTAATATTTTAAATTAGAGGCTAATTACCAGCGAATTAGGGTTTCAAACGCAAATTGAAACGAACCGTTCAGGGCTTAGAACGTATCGTTCTAGAATTAATTTGCATAAAGTTTCTGTTTGCATTACTCAGGCACATTGGAACGAATCGTCTGGTTTTAGGATGGACCGTTCTGGATGAAGTTGCATGAGGATACGTCTGGGTATTAACAGATTCAAACTGGGACGAACCGTCAGGTTCTGGAATGAATCGTCTGGAAAAGTTTGAATAAAGTTTTGTCTGATATTATTATTAGATTAATTAGACAAATAAATTGATTAAGGATCAATTAATCAAGTAAGTTAGATAACTATGCTGGTTATTAAGCACATATATATAGGTTCATATTTGTCTGTGAATTAAGTGAAACGAGTCGTTTGATGTTCAGTCAGATCGTCAGGTTCTTGAACGGGGACCGCCTGACAAGTAAAACAGACCGTTCTAATTGACTACAGACTGTTATATATATTAGTTATCTAATAGTATTAATGTATAATGTCCAGTGATTAATATATGTTAATTAGTTGAAGAATAGCCACAGCATCTTCAATTACATTAAGGTATTTATATTATATAGTGTATCTATAAATCACATTAGGAAGAAAGGACATAGCTTGTGTCTAGTGATGAATATATATATTAATATGTTAAGGAGTAGCCACAGCATCCTTAGTTGGATTAAAGTTATGTATATATAAAGTTTATAAAATCACATTTGGATTAAACAGACACAAGATTGTAATAGATTAAGTTAACGAAGTTAGTATCGTCCCACAGGACTATTGACTAGGGATGGCAATGGGCCTAGCCCGCTGTCAATACTAAGCCCAAGCCTGGCCTGTCGTTTACAAAGATAGAGCCCGCCTGCCTGAGCCCAACCGAACGGGCCTTGAAAATAACACCTGCCCGCCCCTGGGCTTTTTTTTCTAGGCCCAAGCCTGCCTGATGAGGCCCGCAGGCTGCCTTATTTTGCCAATCTCTGTGTGTGCAAGAGTTTGAGCAAGGGAACAAAAGGAAGTGACGGACATAGAAATTAGATATAAGGATATTAGGAACTTTGAGGCGCTGATGGAAAAATTAATACACATGCCTTCCTATTTAAAATTTGTCAGCAGGCCATATTTATACAAAACATAATTCAATATAATGTAGGCCGGGCTGGCCTGTCAGGCCTTACCCCATGCCCAAGCCTGGCCTGTCCTGTCTCTATACCTGGCCCGGCCTGGCCTGTTGTATCTCTGGGCCAGGCAGGCATAGCATTGGGCCAGGCGGGTTCAAGCAGGCCTCCGGGCTACTGGGCTTTGCTGCCATCCCTACTATTGACCTAGTTAACTTAATATATTAGGATATAATAGTTAAATTATGAATACTTAATTTGCCCACAGGGATTAAGGATAGGAATATAATTAACTAGTTATATCATAAAGTATGAAGAATCAAATCATAGTATTTAGACTGTGTAAGAAATTGATTCATAAAGTTATAATATTTAATTACATAAAGAGTTATAGCATGATATTTAGCCCACAGGTAATATTATGTATGAATTGACTCATAAAGATACATCACTTAATTTGCATTGGTAAATTAAAGTATAAAGTTAAGTCTCAATATAAAGATAAGCATGTATCGGTTTTACTTTCATAAGGATAGCAGATTCCCTTTAGAAATGATAAGTGTCAAAGTTCCTGGGTTGAGGATAATAGTTATAAGGTCTAGAAGGATACTGTTCTCCTTCATTAAAGTTGTAAGAATATTAAATTTATCAACCAGTAGGATCCACTTTTGAGGTTGAACTTATGAACATAAGTTATAATGAACAGTGGGAGCAGTTTAACTGCTTATGTTTCATGTTTATAAAGAATAAGTTCTTTCAATGTATAGTGATTTGGTTGATATGCATATTAATGTAAAGTTCTTACATAAGACATTAGATGAGTAGTTGGCCTCTTAAGTTAAGGCTAATGTAATAATACTCATCATAAAAGTTTATCTTTTAGGCTTATTACCATTATAGGTGCGAGAGCACATAATGAAAATGAGGAATATAGTTGTTCAATAAAAGAGTTTATATAATATTTCCGAGTCATTACTTGTATATTTTATTTTGAATACTTGTCCAGTTTAATATAGTCTTATCAAGATTTCCTATAAGGTTATAACACATATAAAGATAAATGGTCAGTTTGGTGTTTTTGACCATATGTGTTTAATAGGAGAATAGACATATTATGGATAAAGTTGAGAGTGTTCATATGGTTGAGATATGATTAACAAGTAACAAAATGACTAGCTGGCATCAAACGTATAGCCTGCATTTATCTCTTTATTTGATGATTATTCACAATATATGTATTTCTACATACCTGTAAAGTTTTAAGGTGGTAGTAGAGAAACAATGCAGTAAGCAAATAAAGATTGTGAGATCAGAAAATGGTAAAGAGATTAGAAATATGAAATATGACTAGGATATGAATCTAGAAATATTAAGTTCTAGAGAATGTTCAGATTAGTGGGAGTGATCAGTTTTAGGTCGTACAAAAACTCCCTCTAATTCATAATTGGATATATTATTAAGGATCAACAAATATTGATAATCCAATTATTGACATTCGTTAATCGATATATAATACAATAATAGATCAAGTTGAATATTTAATATTCAATATCAAGGTGATCTAATAAAGCAATAGGTCAGTTATCCTAGTAATAATATGTAGTTTATCTACGAGACTCTTATAAAAGTATTATTGTTGAATAAGATTCTAAAATTTTCCAAGATAATGAATTGCAGTGAGTCCATATTATAGTATAATGCCAAGTAAAATCTGTAAGAGTCAATGGTGTGCAATGAAGTCTGAAATTTGGTTAAGTTAATTATGGTATAAATCTATTGGTTGTAATGGATTTCTTAAAACCAAAAGGATTCATAAGTAAACATAAAGTAATACCAAATTAGACTTCTCACCAATTGATTCATTTAGGAGAAGTAGTGAATTACATGAAGGCTTTCTCACATGTATTAAAGAAGATTCACTTCACATGATTATGGCATTAGTAGCTCATTCTGGTTTGGAGTTACATTAAATGGATATAAATGTTGCAACTCTTAATGGTGATCTAGAGGAGAAGGTTATATTAAATAACTATAAAAGTTTCTTCTTTAGAGGTAATAAGTATTTAGTTAACAAGTTAAAGTATTCTATATAAGAATTAAAACAAGTATTTCACTAATGATATTAATAGTTTCATAAGGTTATTTCTTCATACGTTTTGAAGAAATATAAGATGAACTATTGCATATATCAGGAGATCAGTGGGAGTTGATTTTATCTACTTGTTTTATATATAGATAATGTTCTACTTGTAACTAATGATAAAAGATGATTATATAAGGTGAATAATTTCTTTCTAAAATATTGATATGAAGGATATGGGTGAAGTTTTGTTTGTGATAGAAATAAAAGCCCGTGTAGATAGGAATCAAGATATTCTTGATCTATCTCAACAAGCATATATCAATAAGATATTAGAAAGATTCCAGAAGGAATGATATTCACCGCGTCCAGTATCTATTAATATAGGTGATAGATTCATTTTGAATCGGTATCCTCAGTATAACTCAGAAAGGGAACAAATAGTAAATACTTCAAGTATTTAGGCAATTTGAAAGCATAAAGTATGATCAGGTTTGTGCACAAGAACTGACATAGCTTTTGCCACTTGTATATTTGGACTGATATCATAATAATTAGGGAATAGACCACAGTTAAATTGCTAAGAAAGTAATGATATATCTTCAGGTACTTAAGAAAGTGTGCTTATGTCTCAACAGATTAATAAGTTGAAGTTATTTTGGTACACAAACTGGTTGTGTCGATTCTAGTAAATCGAATTAAGGATACATGTTACTAGTGGAATTGTGTTATAAAGAAATGTCTAACTGACATTATTCGTTAGTTCAACATAAAGTATAGTTTGTTGTGTGTTTTGAGATTACCCTTGATGGTGTTTGAAGAGTTTTATTGTGAGACTTAGAGTCATGGATTTTATATCTAAGTCATTAAGGATTCTGTATGATAATTCTGTCGCAGTCTTTATAGTCAAGAATAATAAAAGGTAAAGGTCGAGATATCGACATTAAGTACTTGACTTTGAAAGAGCGCATTAAGAAGAATTAAGTGGTTATTAAAGGTGTTCATACAGAATAAAAGCTGACCGATTCTTTGAATAAATACTGCAGCTAAAGGAATTCAAAGATCATGTAGCGGGTATATATAGGAATTGATCCTATGGTTAATATTAATCGTACGATTGTGTATAAACTCTTCATAAAAGTATAGATGTTTTCTCGTGTTGATTGTGCGCACATATATGGAATATATTTGATCATAAGGTTGAGAATTACATCATAAAGATTGACTTGGAATAAACATTGGGTTTATTCATAAAGGAATTCAAAATCGCATAAAAGGTTGAATTATTAGTTGTGTAGCATATTGTAATTGTAGAAAGTAATATTCGCATTTACTAGTAGTTTAAAAACGCTAGTAACGATAAGATGACTTACTGCTACAGTTCATGTGTTATATTTCTAATATTTAACATAAAGAAAACAGAAGGTATTTAGTATGCAAAGGATGCAAGTTCAAGTGGGAGAATGTAGTATTCTGTCTGAATCGACTGGTTTAGTCAGTACGGTGCACCTGGACAGAATGCTGTGAACATCGCACCCTTTCATTAAACATTGCAATTTGCATCTTCTGAGCGATTTGAACCCTCTATATATACTATTCTGAGATGGCAGAGTGTATGTGAGAGAGTGTCTCTTTCAGATCTAAACAGAATTTAGACAAGAGAGAAAGAGAGCATAAGGGTTATTTTGAGGGAACGAGTCAAGGCCGACTAACTCCTGTCAAACACCATCAGTTGGGGTTGTGATATCGGCTTTGTAGTGATTCTCTCACTGCAGGACGTGGAGAAGATCAGAGACCAAGAAGACGCGCTTGGTCTGCGGGTTTCAAGTTCATCTGCTCAACACTCGATTTCAATTAGCGATGGCACGAGGTATTTTACGATTCTGGGTTATTTCCGCATTCTAGAATTATTGTAGCACTTACATTCTGCACTCATTCTTAGTCATTCAAGCATAAAAATTTTATTTAAACTTGTTATATTGTTTATAATGTTATTCTGATCTTACTTATTATAAATTATTAGATTATATATAGACAATATATTGTGTAAATAATGCTTATTCTGTACATTTTTTGAGCAATTCAAGCGATTCTGCAGTTAATATAAGTTATTTTATCATATTAATCTTTTTTAAACACTTTAAATTGTTTAGATAATTATTCGGATCTTAGATATTAGAAAATATAAGATTATACATAGAAATATGCATATATTGTGTAAAATAATGCTTATTCGGTGCATTTTGTGAGCATTTCAAGGGATTCTGCAGTCATTCTAAGTCATTTGATCACGTTAATCTATATTTAAACCCTTCATAGTGCTTAACATACACTTCAGAACTTTCTTATTGAAAAATATTTAATTTTGCTTATAAATTATGCATATTGTGAGCAGATAAAGCTTATTCTGAGCTATTTTTGTGTATTTAAGCGATTCTGCACTAATTTTATGTCATTTAATGACAGCAATCTATATTTAAATTCTTTATATTATTTACAATATGATTCCGATCTTCCTTATTATAAATTTTTTTGATATACAAAGAATATGCATATATTGTTTATATAATGCTTACTATGCGCAGTTTTTGAGCATTTCCAGCGATTCTGCACTCATTCTAAATGATTAATGACATTAATCTATATTTAGACTCTTCATAGTGTTTAAAATATAATTCAGAGCCTACTCATTACAAACTTTTTAATTATACATTCGGAATATATGCATATAATGAGCAAATCAAGCTTATTCTGAGCAATATTTGAGCATTTAAGCGATTCTACATTCATTCTAAGTTATTATACGCATTATCAATATTTAATCTCTTTGTATTATTTAGAATACGATTCTGGTCTTACTTATTATAAATAATTTGATTATACATAGAAATTGTGCATATATTTTGTATATAATGCTTATTATGTGCATTATCTAAGTATTTCCAGCGATTGTGCACTCATTCTAAGTCATTTGATAACATTGATCTATATTTAAACTGTTCATACATTTAAAATATAATTCAGAGCTTATGTATTAAAAAATATATAATTTTATACACGAAATATGCATATGTGAGCATTTTAGCGATTCTGCACTCATTCTAAGTCTTTCAAGCACAAAATTTTTATTTAAACTCGTTATATTGTTTATAATATTATTCTGATCTTACTTATTATAAATTATTAGATTATATATAGAAAATATGTATATATTGTGTAAATAATGCTTATTCTGTACATTTTTTGAGCATTAAGGGAGTCTGCAGTTAATATAAGTCATTTGATCATATTAATCTTTGTTTAAACACTTTAAATTGTTTAGATAATTATTATGATCTTAGCTATTATAAAATGTTAGATTATACATAGAAAATATGCATATATTGTGTAAATAATGCTTATTCTGTGCATTTTGTGAGCAATTCAAGGGATTCTGCATTCATTCTAAGTCATTTGATCACGTTAATCTATATTTAAACCCTTCATAGTGTTTAACATACAATTCAGAGCTTACTTATAAAATAATATTTAATTTTATGTGTAAAATATGCATATAATGAGCAGATGAAGCTTATTCTGAGCTATATTTGTGCATTTAAGCGATTCTGCACTATTTGTATGTCACTTAATCACAGTAATCTATATTTAAACTCTTTATATTATTTCCAATATGATTCCGATCTTCCTTATTATAAAATATTTGATTATACAAAAAATAGGCATGTATTGTTTAGATAATGCTTATTATACGCAGTTTTTGAGCATTTCCAGCGATTCTGCACTCATTCTAAATCATTAATGACATTAATCTATATTTAAACTTTTCATATTGTTTAAAATATAATTAAGAGCTTACTCATTACAAACTATTTAATTATACATTCAGAATATATGCATATAATGAGCAAATAGAGCTTATTCAGAGCAATATTTAAGCATTTATTCGATTCTGCACTCATTCTAAGTTACTTAACAACATTAATCTATATTTAAACTCCTTATATTGTTTATAATATGATTCCGATCTTACATATTATAAAATATAAGATTATATATAGAAAATATGCATATATTGTGTAAATAATGCTTATTCTGTACATTTTTTGAGCATTTCATGCGATTCTGCACTGAATCTAAGTCATTTGATCATATTAATCTTTAATTAAACTCTTTAAATTGTTTAAATTATTATTCTTATCTTATATATTATAAAATATTTTATTATACACAGAAAGTATGCATATATTGTGTAAATAATGCTTATTATGTGCATTTATTTTGAGCATTTCAAGGGATACTGCACTCATTCTAAGTCATTTGATCAGGTTAATCTATATTACAATTCAGAGCTTACTTACTGAAAAATATTTAATTTTACGTACAAAATATCCATATAATGAGCAGATAAATCTTATTCTGAGCTATATTTGAGCATTTATAAGATTCTGCACTATTTATAAGTCTTTTAATCACAGTACTCTGTATTTAAACTCTCTATATTATTTGCAATGTGATTCCGATCTTCCTTATTATAAATTATTTGATTATACAAAGAATATGCATATATTGTTTAGATAATGCTTATTATGTGCAGTTTTTTAGCATTTCCAGCTATTCTGCACTCATTCTAAATCATTTGATGACATTGATCTATATTTAAACTCTTCATATTGTTTAAAATATAATTCAGAGCTTACATATTACAAACTATTTAATTATACATTCAGAATATGCATATAATGAGCAAATAAAGCTTATTCTGAGCAATATTTGAGCATTTCAGCGATTGTGCATTCATTCTAAGTTATTTAATCACATTAATCTATATTTGATCTCTTTATATTATTTAGAATAAGATTCTGATCTTACTTATTATAAAATATTTGATTATACATAGAAAATGTTCATATATTTTGTAAATAATGCTTATTATGTGCATTATTTGAGCATTTCGAGCGATTCTGCACTCATTCTAAGTCATTTGATCACATTAATCTATATTTAAACTGTTCGTATCTTTTAAAATATAATTCAGAGCTTACTTATTAAAAAAATATATAATTTTACATACAAAATATGCATATGTGAGCAAATAAAGCATATTCTGAGCAATATTTGAGCATTTTGAGTCTGCATCGGATAAAGATTTGTTTGACTAATCTGTGGCTTCAAGTTGTGTTTTTGCTTCTGTTTAGTTTTAATGGCTAAGAAGTATTTTTTGTGTTTTGTTTGTTAGTCATTGCTTTTGAAGTTTTTAGATTCACTGTTGGTGACTCAAACCGTTTAGTTTAATATTTTGGATCCCCTACTAGGGCTCTTAGTTTAAAAATAAATAATAAATAAATACATTAGAAATGAAAATCTGAACTAAAAAAAATACGAATAAATATAATTATTCTGATTATTATTCGTATACTAACAGTCTGACACAACTATTTTTATCCAATGCACAGGTCGGTCACAGTCTCGTCCTAGATGATCATAAAGATCGGCGATGGCAGAAATTCATGAAAGTGCTGCTGCACTTAATTATCACATTGTTGACCGCAAAAGAAAAATTATTTAACTAAAATATTATTCTTTTTGAAGAACAAAAGACTGTAGGCCTATTTAAATTAAATTTTTTAAATTCATGCATTTGCTTTATAATGATATCATGGTGATGCAAAACATGTGGCACTCTGGAAGGTAGATAATCGAATGGTTAAATTTTATATATTCTTTCCGAAATATATATGTCAAAAAATTTCTAATAAATGTAATGGCATGAAAAAGGTGAAAGGTCCAACCAATAAAAGACATAGTGTGAGTCTACTAATTTGTAAGATTCAAAATCAGAAAAGTGATAATTATAGTTCCTTTGATTTTTGCTGAACAATTATGTCAGAGTCCGGCCATTGGCCAGCAAGAACGGTGAGGAAATTCGAGTAAATTCGATGGAGAAATTACAATCAAATACATTAGCTATTTTACTACATAAAAGTACCAAAATATACAATAAATATATCGTAGCAACTAAATCATTTTTGTTCAATATTGAATCTATGGATCTATGCTTTACCTAACAAAATATATTTCCAAATTTCAGAGAAAATATTTTTTTACTATCAATTATACAATCTCTAACCAAATTTAATTACATTGGGCTATTAAAATATATAATAAAGATATCATACTAAACAAATACTTTTTTTCAATATTTAATTCATGGATCTATTCTTTACCTAAAGAAAAATATTTCCACATTTCAGAAACCAAAAGTTTTTTTAAACTATCGATCATACAATCTCCAATTTAATTTTGTTGCACCAAAATATTTAAACATACGATAAAGATATTATACCAAATAATTTGTTTACTAATTTTTTTCTTCAAAGATTGATTTAACTAACTCTTAACATGCAAACAATACCTAAATAAATAATTCAGCACTGATATTTTTTCAATTCCAAATTTCATTTGTTTCCCTCCTACATCAGTGCACTAAAAGAACTAAACTACAAGATAATTAAGCAATAAAATTATAAATTCAAAAAACTCCAAAACGTTTATCATGGCATCCAAAAAAATAATGAAATACTTTGTGCCAATGCATGTACCTCTCCAACTTGTAAAGGAAAAGCTTGGAGTGAAAAAGGTGAAAGGTCCAACCAATAAAAGACATTAGTGTGAGTCTACTGATTTCTGAGATTCAAAATCAGAAAAAGTGATAATTATAGTTCCTTTGATTTTTGCTGCACAATTATGTCAGAGTCCTCCCATTGGCCAAATTCAAGTACAATCAAATACATTAGCTATTTTACTACATAAAAGTACCAAAATATACAATAAAGATATCATAGCAACTAAATCATTTTTGTTCAATATTAAATCCATGGATCTATGCTTTACCTAACAAAATATATTTTCAAATTTCAGAGAAAATATTTTTTACTATCAATTATATAATCTCTAACCAAATTTAATTACATTAGACTATTAAAATATATAATAAAGATATCATACTAAACAAATACTTTTTTTTTCAATATTTAATTCATGGACCTATTCTTTACCTAAAAAAAAAAGTTTCAGATTTCAGAAACCAAAAGTTTTTTTAAACTATCGGTCATACAATCTCCAATTTAATTTTATTGCACCAAAATATTAAAACATACGATAAAGATATCATACCAAATAATTTGTTTACTAATTTTTTCTTCAAAGATTGATTTAACTCTTAACATGCAAACAATACCTGAATAAATAATTCAGCACTGATATTTTTTCAATTCCAAATTTCATTTTTTTCCTCCTACATCAGTGCACTAAAAGAACTAAACTACAAGATAATTAAGCAATAAAATTGTAAATTCAAGAAACTCCAAAACGTTTGTCATGGCATCCAAAAAAAATAATAAAAAACTTTGTGCCAATGCATGTACCTCTCCAACTTGTAAAGGAAAAGTGAGGGACTTTCCAATTGCAGCTGCAATAAAAAACCTTCCCGTTGTCTAACTTTCCAATATAATCTACTTCTTGTACTAAAAAAAATAAGGAAAATAATTAGGCAACCAACAAAAAAGAAGAAACACCAAAATCATCCAATTTATCTAATCTAAACTATAATAAAAAAGAAGCACCAATATCAATCAGTACCAAATACATCCAAGTAATTTACAATAGAGAAGAACCACCGAATTTATCCATGAAATTTACAGCTGTACCAGTACAGTCCGTACTGGTTCATACTGGTATAGAAAATTAAATTATATATACAATCTTCCTCTAAATTACAACATACATCTTTGAACTGAACATAGATGACTATAATATATATATATACACACTTATATAGAAAAATCCGATAAGTACTGCAATAAATCACAAAAAACACATATAGCAAATCTAACCAATATTGAATTTAACAACAGCCGTATAATATTATAAAATACTCCAGATTGAAACATATAATTAAAAAATTAACATACTTATACCCAACTTGCATAATCACCGAGCACTACAGCTCCATACATAAGCTATAAACTACACATCAAAAGCAGCTAACTAAGCACTAATCAAGCTGCTACATACATAGGCAACCACTAAGTACCCCACAACAACTAAGCCAAAATGTCTCGCAACGATGCATGAACGGATCAAGCCCCCCATAAAAAACCTCCACCATCTGCTCCTCTTCATCTTTTCCCAGCAGGGGTGACCTCCTCAAGGCTGGTAGGCTGGCGAAGGCCTTTGTAGCGCATGACCTTCTCCATTTGCTTGACAGGATCGATGGGAAATGCAGCCATTCTATAGCAACACTCAAAAAGGTGAAAAAAATTGAACCGAATATTTATTTGAAAAAAACTAAATAGATCACAAACCAACCCACAAAGACATTTACCAAAATTAGCAACCCACACAGGGAAAGAGAAAAAAAGACAAAGTACAAAATCAGTTAACAACAAAATAAAAAGGGAAAAGAATATATATATTGTCTCACCTCTACTCACAAACCAATGCAGACGAAAGCCAAGCTTATAAATCCTGTAAATGAAAATCAACAAAGAAATATCAGCAACCGAATATTATCACCAATTTTATTTAAAAAAAATTAACTAATTTCCTCTCACCTCTAATGAGAAACAAATCCAGGCACAAATCAATCCCACAGGTCCTCCTGCAGATTCAAATAACAAAAATCTATGAGGACCCAAATATTAGTTGCAATTTGATTTGAAGGAACTTAATGAATTTATGTAACACATCTTTATTCTTTTACTGCCTCCACTGCTCGCCTATCCATAGGCAAATAAAAATTTTATCGGAACTGATACACATGACCTCCGACAATAGACCTCATGCGCAGACAAAAAAAAAGAAACCTAAACCTAAAAGGAGAAGAGAAAGCACCTCTTCGGAATTGGCAAGCAAAATGAAAGAATGGCAGGGACATAAATAGGTCCAGGAAGACAATATAACCGAAATATAATACATACAACACCATATGACTATCATGTAGCGAATGATATTAAAGCATAGGCCAACCATATGAGGAAAAGGACACATACCCTGGATGACAAAATTTTCACATAAAATCGATACAGCCCAAAACCCAACCCACGTTGGCCCAAAATATTAGCTCTATATTGTATATACACAAAGAGCACTATAAAAAAATAGACAACAGTAACAAAATCAAGATGGGCCCCATATTTCATCCAATATATACATTATTAATTAAGATACACCACCACCATTCAAGAATGCAATGGCTGGCCCAAATACCTTCATCCATCCAGCGCAAATCACATCCATCTATTTTAAAATGGACGGCATCTAAGGGGGTGTGCACTATTCATTACTGTTCATCACCCCCATTAAGGATTCAAAGCTTTTTAATTTCCTTGATACATCAACAAGCAAAGCAACACTTAAGCAACCACCAAATGCTATCTGTTAGCCCATATTAAAAAGGTCTTTAAAGTTTCACAGTAAAATTTACATAAAAAACTAACAACAATAATACAAATCTAAAAGCTCAATAATACTACAAATTAAGCTACACTAGAAATGTACCTAGCACGAGCAAATTAAAAAACAAAGCAAATCTACAGATAAGTTAAAATAATATTGACAGATCAAAAGGAGGCCGAACTAGTTCTCCTAAGTTGGTATTTGGGTGCTGGTGGTGGGCCTGCCAATAGTATCTTGTCGAGTACCTGCATCAGCAATTACACTAAATTAAATATATAAACAAAAAAGGTTAAAGTGTAGGTATTCAATAAATCAAGGCAGATACCCAATAAGAGCAACAAGACCAAAAGTTCCTTGGGTTTGATTAGGCTCGTTTGGCAAGAGTAGCAAGTTTGGAATAGTAAAAGTAGAACAATATTGGAGTAGTGCTTTCAGAAGAGTACAAAGGATAGTGTTATTTTTGCATTATTCAGAATTTCAGATGAGTGAAATCCTATTTGGCAAAAATGTTAGTTAGGAAAGTTATATTCCTTCCTCAGTTTATTTTCTCTTTTGTGTTTGGCAAAATTTTTCATGATAATATTAATGCTATTCCATTGAATGGCAGTTCTACTAAGCCCTTAATGTTTCTACTTTAATGTACTAGATCTGGATATTGTACTAACCAAATCTGATACTGGCTTAGATGCACAAGTACCAATAGTGAAGTTCTGGTATCCACTGAACCACAGTACTAAACTGTTCTGTAGTCCAAACTATTTCAGTGATAACTTGTTTGGTACTTAATCACACAGATGAGATTACTGTTTCAGGCTGTTAAACCTTTTCAGTCAATTCAAGGCTTGACTATGACACATGGGGTTTAACTGTACCATGTACACTCAACGGAACACAACTTCTAAACCACTGTGTAACTGGACAAACTTGAACAGGTTGGTCCAACACAAATCCATGGACCAAACCCATTCCACTATTATCAAACATTGCAAATCCATTAACCCATTTCACCCTGTTGAATTATATAGCCCGATTAAACCAATTTTGAGGCAACAGGAGAAAGAACTGTGTGGCTCAAGTGCATTATCAGAAACATATTTCACTGAAGTGTGACAAGTGAACCCATTTGCTTCATAGAAAGACATACCTTTTGTTTCTTAAACCGCTCATTCTCATCTTCCAAGCGTGATACTTTATTCTCCAACTCATTTGTGTATGCCTGCCATATTTTAATACATTTAGTCTTATTACTTGTGCCAGTTGGCACCAACCTCATAAACTCCATTTTCTTTGTTTTTTTTTTGTTTTTGTTAGTTCCCCGTTCATCTTAAGGCTCTAAATTCAGTATAGACTGGAAATTTCAGTGCAAATTAGGTCTCAATACAAACTTTCTGGTAAAAGGATAGCAATTTTTTGGGAGCCAATCTTACAAAAACCCTTGTCAGATAAAAATTCATAACAAAATCATGACAAAGATTTAATGCATATAAAATGATATACCTGTTTCCTAGCTCTTGATCTTGCAGCAGACTCCCGATTTTTAATCATCCTTTTTTGACGCCTCTCCATTGTCTTATCCGCCACCCCACCTGAAGCAGAACTAGGTCCAGACCCAGACCCGCATGTTCTCTTCCTTCTGGGAGTCTCTACCTCATCCCGTCTCCCCCCAACTGGGTACATTGCATCGATAACTGTGCCTGGCCCCATTCCTCCAACATTTACCGAGGTTCCTATCTGACCTGGCATGTAGCTACCCAAACCCGAGCCAAACCACTGCATCCCTCGGGGCTGCGGTTGCGCCACTGTAACTGTACTACCACTGCCAGTGAAGTTCCCTGTATCTACATCCTTGCCATACCCATCTAGTACTACCCCAGCTTTTATTAGAAAGGATTCTAAGGTCATTTCTCCCAGCTGGTCATCTCCAGCTTTGTTATCTTCCTGCTCCGAAATGCCTCTCCAGACCTCATCTACAGTCTTCTTGCTCAGTGCAGGTGGCATGGTAATGCTCCCTTGGCGCTGAAGACCTGAACCAAACCCAGTACTGGGACCGGGTCTCAATCCAGTAGCCATAACAGGTCTGGGTGGGGACTCAGACTCAGCAGTTTCTTCAGGAAAAACACTTTTGAGGAGTTCCTCAAGGTTCATGCTAACTAAAGGTTCACCTAAGTGGGATTGAACTTCATTTAAAGTTAGACTGTACAGGGATCCTTGCCGAGCTAGGTTTTGAATGTTAGATTCTGTCCGGTAGGGCCCACTCCCAGTTGCACCACTTTGTGAGGCCATTGTTTGACTGCCCATCTACCAATATCTGTCCTCTTTGCTGATTTGGTTTTATTGGGACACTTTTAAGGAACTAGCATGGAAGGCTTGAGTCAAACTCTAAACGCCAAAATTTTCTCAAGTAGATTACAGAAGTCCAATCGACTAATCTACATTTATAAAGAACAGAGATTAGAACGTACAGATGATAAATTGAATAATAAAAAAAAAGTACCAGTGTGGCAATAAATTGGAATGTTTTAAGGAAACAAAATTTAATTAACGTATCACAATCAAATTGAGGATACAAACAATTAAGTGCTCCACATAAATCCTAAAACCCCGATTAACTTCCATTAAAAAAAAACTCTCACAAGTTTAAATTTTCGAGATGACAATAATCAACCAAAAACTACCAAATTAAAGCTAAAAGCGTCCCCAAAACCAACCAAATTAACCAAATTTGGAAAGCAGACCGCTTGTAATCTCCAATCGCACTAATCGGATAACAATTTGCATTAATGAAACCCCACCTCCTATAATTATTAGAGAAATTAGAAGAACCCAACAGCTCAATTTTGTAAAAGGGACTTACAAGAGATCAGATCGATTGAATCCTCGTGATAAAAACAGCAAATAATTTGAGGAGTTATTCAGTGAAGGCGCGGAGCAAAAGGCAACTTGTCCAGAAAAAGAAAAGAAGTATAAATTGAAAAGGGGGTACAGAGTGATCTCTTTCTCGGCCATGGAAACACTCATTGCATTTTATATAGTTGGATGACGTCATTCGAGAAGAGAATAGGAGAGAGAGAGAGAGAGATGGAGAATGGGCCCAATTCATTCATTATGGGCTTTCACGCTCTTCTCCTGTACAGCGAAAATAACAGAGACACCTTTTTCTGAGAAAAAAAGGGAATAGGATAGGAGACAGACACCTTACTTTAATTAAAGAAATGGGATCCTCTAAATTTATTTATTTATTTATTTTCAATTCAGGTATCATTGATATATGCTTTTTCTGGTCGCATGGTAATGGAGTAAACTTCAAATGCGATAAACAGAGTGTATAAATTCAGTTCAATTGAAGTGTTTATTTTATAAATAATTTATATTTAATACGAATAAATTTTGATTTTCTTATATATACATAATTTTTTTTGTACTTATTAAAAGTTACTACAACTGATTTTACTATCAAAATTCATATTGAGCAACATATAAATGCATCATGAAAACTATAAAACAGGTGAGTAAAATTAAGTATTATTTAGAATTGACGAAAGAAACGTAAAGGTGACTTAATTGTACAAGATATGTAGATATATAGATAGATTGAAGTTGACCGAAACAATAAATGAGGTGCAATTTAGAGCGTGTTTCTGTATAGTTTACCTGAAATTATAGAACATTTGAGCATTTTCAAATAAAGGAAACAAAGGCCACATAAATTCGAAAAATAAAATCATATTTTTGGTGAATTTTGTTCTTTTAAATGAATGACAGCAACCATTTCATTCACAAATTTTTTAGCCTATCTCATTTTGCTTTGGATTAAAGACTTCTTTGTTTGTCGTCGTCGTTGTTTATGTTGATGATTCTTTCGCTTCCTCTATCTTGGCGCGGATCTAGAAGTTTAAAAGCTCAGAACATCAATGTTTAATTGTTTAACAGCACATACTAACGTTTCTCTATATATCAACGACATAATATAGTTCTTAAAGTGCTACTAAATCAAATACAGTATGTTTTCTAATCGATTTGAATATATTATTAACGCTTTGTTTGTCTCGAGAAAGTCATAATTTTACTATATATTCACATGTCAAATAATAAAGTAGAGAAGTAGATTGTTAGCATCAGCATGTTAGTGCTTATTTTCTATCATGCTTTTGTGTTAGTCTTGATACGATGTGATTTATGCCGGTGCAGTGATGACGATGTGCTACAGTAATGACAGTGACCGCCTAGCAGACTAGCAGTCATGATTTCGTTTCCAAAGTTATTGTTATTTATTAATTTATTATTAATTATCCTTAACCATGCCTAGCATAAATCATTATCATGGCACCTACCTAGCAAACATGCACATCCACTTGCCGTGTAAAATGTATTTATTATCAACATTATCCCTTTTCACTTGGGTCAGGCTCCAAATGTTTTGCTCTCAGCCTGAATGGAAAGGGTATGAGTGGTAGGTCTAAATCTTCTCATTGAAACTTTACAGGTGCATCATTTGTTTGCTACCTAACAATGTCTAAAGCAACAGTGATTATACAGGCATACAGCTTAATGACTGATGAAGGTCATTTGTTGGTAATGAGTTTAAAATTGTTGCTCTGCTTGCATTCAAATTTGAACGGTTAGTGGATGCATTTAACTATTTACAAGTGTGAGGCAGGGTCAGGCCCATCGTATTTTTCAATTGGATACTGTGCCCAACTACTAGGGAAAGATGTTACACATTCACCAGACATTAAAGTCGATGTGGTCAAATTTTCTAAACGAGAGTCAGAACAAAGTTAATGAAATTTTAAATAAGGCACACCTCATCCGTGCATGTTAACCTAGAGCCTCATCATCTACATTTGTTTGACCAAGATTAAGAATTCTCTAAACATTATTTTACCAAGTACAAGAGCTGGTTACAGCCGTTTTTATATATTGTTAATTGTTAATATATTTGACTATTTGTACGTATCAACCAATGGCATAATAGGTAAAGTTCTAATTAAATAAGTATTCTATCATTTAGATAAAGTGTACATCGATTTTTTAAATTTGACTGGTCATCCATATGTTATAGAATTTGAAAACCCAATTATCAGAAGTTTTAATTTATTTGATGAAGAGTTAACAAAAAGCTTTCAAATAATTTCAAACTTACACATCGTACTCATCAGTCATCAATATCCAATAAAAAAAAATAAACTTAGTTATAGTTTTTAACTTTATAATTTATTTTATTATTTTAAGTCAGGCGCGAATGTAAAATATTGACTCGTTTACCAGATAGATCATAGATGTACGCTGCTCTAAGCAAATTTGACTCGTTTGGTTTTTCAAAAATAAAAAATAAAAAAATATTGACTTGTTTGGTCCAATCATTAAAAAAAAAAAAAAAATGCTCGATCAGCTCATCTCCAACGGTTCGGATTTATCGGAGGGTCCCTGCATCTTCATATTTGAGCAGAAAAGTCAAGTCCTTTCAATGGAAGAGTGGTTTTTTAAGAGCAGAAATGTTAGAAAACTACAACTAGATCTCTTTTCCAGCAAAAAAAAAAAAAAAAAACAACAAAGTAAATAAAATAAGTCTAAAGGATCTGCGTGAGAGTATTTTTATAGTTCTATCCTTTTCTAAAAAAGCAGATTAATTATATTGATAATTTAGAAAGTAATTTTGCTATTTTATCCTAGAGAAGATAATTCTTTTAATAAAATTATAATTTGTAGAAGGACCTACGTATAATATTTCTGCTTTTATTTCGTAATATTTTCCTTTATTTATTTTTTGCGTATGCCATGACTGGGTTGGGGTTGGGGATATATAAAACTGGGTCTCTCTATTTCTAAAAGTCAACAAACGTATCAAACAAATTGCAAGTGCAACCTGACTCCTCTATTTTAGGAGTTGGAACTAAATAACACACTTTGCAAACAGTTTGCGCCTTTTCAAATTTCAAACCTTCCAAGTTCCATAAAATCTGAAGCTTGCAGGACTCTCCAATGTATATAGAGAGGATCAAAATCACTAATCCAATGTGCAACCATTACACGTGGCGGCCGCAGAAGGTGAAGGGAAGGTGAAGAATAAAAAAAATATGCTGCGTGATTCAGGAATCATGATGTTTCCATTAAAAAAAAAAAAATCTTGCTTTAAATATCCTATGTTAATGGGTAATTAAAAATATTTTCCAAAAGCAATGCACTCATTAATTAGAAACTATTATAAGAAGACGTGCACCTTTTTATGTTTTGAATATAGTACCTTATCATCAGTAATTCTTCGAAACATAGAATAATATATTTCTGACTAAATCGAAAGTGATCTCTAAAGTGTTGCACTATATCTATTTTGGTCCTGGTCTTTGTAATGTGTATATCATTTTGGTCCTCAGATCCTCCCTATTATTTTTTTTTTCGTCAAATCTGATTTAAAATCGTAGTAACTGCTTATTTGTAATGTGTATATCAAGCACTTTATGTTATATCGGACTTTAATTCTTTAGCTAAATCCACGAAAGGACCAATGACATCAAATTAGGTTAAGTTAACTTTCTGAAAAAAAAAAAATAATTAGGTTACCCTCTAATTGGACTCCAATCTGGAATTAAAATACAATTTTAATTAGATCGAATGCAGAAGATAAAAAAAAAAAAAAATTATGTTGTGTATTTGGCCCTTTTATTTCAAGAATATAATATGGCCAAACCTTTAACTTTTTTTGAATTTTATACACAAAATATTCCTCAATCGAATTTCAAATCTGTAATCTCCACTTAAAATGTATTACCTTTGCAACTAGACCGAAATTAATTCTCATATATTTGATCCTGGATGCGCAATTATGCTATGGATAAATATACCCAAGACTTAGCACATTACACTCGAGGCCAGTATTTGTTTTATTATTAAAAAAAAATAGTGGTGCAAATAATAAATAAGGACCGAGAGAGTACAAAACTGGCGCTTTATTTGTTAATGTTTTCATTTGTTTTTGTAAAATGCAATTGACTTGACTGGTGTGCCGTGCGCGCAATCACCAGCTCATGACTTTGAATGGTGCTAATCTCATTTATTTATTTTCTTTATTTTTTTTGAGAGACGGTGCAAATCTCGTTCATAATCCAAAATGCGATAAAAATCAATAATAAATATCTTAAATGCAACAAGCACTTGATAAATATAACACCACGGGTCCATTTGCGCCGAGTCTTCCTGGAATAACTAAGCACGGAAAATATAAAGGGCAATTACTTCGCTTGCACGACTGCTAGTGCAAAGCCTCAATTATTATATTTATATTTGTATTATTTCTAATCACAATTTGTTTTTATCAAACAATAATACCATATCACTTTGCAGCAAAAAACAAAACCTCAGTTCTATCTCTTTTCCTACCATAAGATTAATAAATGCATACATAACTGATGGATTTTTGTAAAATTGCAAAACAAAAGGCGAGCTAAAGAAAAATATAAAATGTGTTATGTTGAAAGTTTCATAAAACTACAATAATGGATATCGCAATACTTGCATAACACAAATCACAATTAATTTTTATTCTGGGCTGGGCCCCTTCTTCGATCGATGGCTTGATTTGATTAGATTTCTTAAACATAGCTTTTATCACGTTCATCAGTCCAAGAATTATGCTAAAAAGTAGCCTTTATCTTAGTATTATTAGCATTTTTTTATTGTAATTAGACACGAACGGATGTTTCACAATTCTTAATTCAGCGAGCACTGTCTCAACCAGCAGTTTCAAAAAATGATTGGAATGACAAAAGAGGACATATATGGTAAGTTTAATTTACTACATTTTTCTCCTTTTTTGGTTTAATCAAAATGTAGTAACATATATATGCTTCAATGATCCATTAATGGATTGAAGAAAGTATTGTGGAAATTGGAATAAACACTTTGACAAGGAAGTCAAGGAGTTGCACTTCGTCAAAAGTATCTTATATAGACAAGATATTCAGTGGGAGCATGATTGTGTTACATGTATTGTACAAGATACAAGACATTAATTGGGAATAACATTAAGAAAATGAATATTGTCAAGATCTCACTGGAGAATGTTTTCTCAATAGAGAACTTGGGCAAGTCACCTAAATCCAAAGAAACAAAATCTATAGAGATAGATTATGATGGATGTCAGGTTTGAGCAAAAATGTGCATATAATGACAAAGTGTTCTAGTTACATGAAAAGATAGACTCCTGTAAAGGATGTCTAACCACGTTGTATGGCATACACTTGAGTTCGACTTGGTGTGTTGTAACTCAATTCGAGAAGAGTGCACGATACAATTCGAGCATCCTTCTGTTATGAGTTTCATTACGTACGCCATACTTATGCACATGCCCTATGTGTTGTACCCAATGAGTATGACAAACAGTTGTCAACTTGATACAAAGAAAAACATGTTTGGACAATAATCGAGAATATCTTTCGAGTATCTTATGAGAAAGAATGACATATTTTTCATCTGGTAAGATGAAAGAAAGCTCATATAAATTGTTATATTGATGCTAGTTTTCAAAAGATTGATATAAATACAATTGAGCTACGTATTTTGTTTAAATGTGGTTGTAAATTTAGAAGGTGTTCTCAATGGGATATTACAACCGTTTCCGTCACCAAAAACAAAATATATACAGCAACTTGTGAAGCAATGAAAGAATGTAGTATGGATCGAGAAGTTCTTAGTCAAGCTAATATGGTTCTATGCATCTCGAACCATAGCTTAAACTTGAAGAACCCAATATTAAATTGGTGATCCAACTAAGATCTATGACGATGGCACTTGATCTCACATGATGATGATCAAGAACACATATATAGGAGTATATATGTATACAGGGTCAAACAAAATTGGATAGGTTCGCGGACACAGCGAATACTCTAACTTAACCTCTACCTTAAGCGATATACGAGATCACTACAGGAAAAGTCACTTTCTGAATCGCCTTTCTACATCCGTAAAACCGATGAAACAAGTGATATGCATCGGCTTACTTATGCAACAAAGGTGATGCAGTAAGTGGCGATGGTGATGCTATCAAATGCATCGACCCACTCAGTTTCATCAGGTGGCTGATGTTAAAAATATATTCTTAAATGCATCAGTGTTCGGATGAAGAATAAATTATCGATTGCATCATCATGTTGATGCAACTTCTACCTTTTGCAATGGAAGAACCGATGTATTTAATTGCTATTGTATCGGCTTACACATGCAGAATCAACAATAAGTTGCATCCACAAGCCAATACAACTTGTACTCTTTTACATGCATGTTCCTGATGCATATATTTTTTTTATTTCATCAACTTACGCATGCAAGATAAACAGTAAACTGCATCTGCATGCCAATGCAGCATTTACTTTTCTGCATGGAAATTTATGATGCAAGTGATTTGTAGTTTCATCAATTTACTCATGCGGATAAATAATAAATGCATTCACAAGCTGATGCTTTTGATTTTTAATTGCATCCATTTATCCGTGCAAGATAAGCAGTCAACTATATCAACAAGCCGATGCAACTTGTAATCTTCTTTTGCATGAAAGTTCTTGATGCAAGTGATTATTATTTACACCCGTGAACTCGTGCAAGATAAATAGTATATATAACATGTAAGAATAATTTATAAGAATTTATTAAAATAAGAATTTATTAATCCAACACAACAAAACTATTCATATTAATCCAACACAACAATTAATAAGAATTTATTAAAATAATATATAACATGTAATAATAATTTATTAAAGGAATCATAAAACAATGCCACCACATTTGAAAACATAATACCTAACATATATAATCGAAAGTATCTAATAGGTATCCAGTACAAACAAAAATAATAGTTCTACACGTGCATCTTTTCAGCTCAAAAGCTATGTTTTTTAGATGCTACCTCCGTTTCCACCGCAAAAGACCGCAACAACTTTTTTTTTCTCAAAATAATTACACTGAAATTTATATCCCTCATTGACTTAATTCATAGATTAAAACTAAGTCGTCATCCTCATCATCTCATCATAGTTGCAATTATAAGTGAATGCACCACCACTTATGTCGAAAATCACGAAAGGATGCCTCGCCTGTTATCAAAAACCATCAAATGAAAATTAGTAAAAAACGAAAAAAATCATATCCGATAAACATCGATGTTCATCTACTTTTTTGAAAATTTTATTTATATTTATTAAAAAAATGTGGTCTTGCTTGTATCTTTCATCATATGTGGTCAAACTACCTAGGTTTTTATTAAATTTTTTAGTCAACAAATTCAAACTTCATAAATAAGGATATTCAATTTTGCAAAATTAGTCTTCGATAGACTTTACAAGAACTATTAAATTTCAACAAACGATCACACTGTTTACCAAACTGCCAAAAGTAAAAATAAAATATAAATTACATCTGAGATTAAATATGAAATAGATATATAGAAAATATAAAACAAAATTACCGGAATAAAAATGAAAAAATTCTGTGTGTGACATCATATTCTCTGCAGCCATCTTTCGTCGAGAGAAGAAGCACAAAAGCATACAGGAAATGGAACACCAAAATTAATGACAAATAGAGTAGGAGAGCATGAGAAAGTATTTTCGAAATAATCTGTGTGAGAAAGATTGTTAAGAATATATAAGAAAGATTGACAGATTGAATTTGAAGAGGCAATATATTGGAGGACAAAATACAAAATAGGAAATGAATAATCACGTCGGACCATAAATTATCTAAAATTTGCTACTTTTTAGCCAATCTATAAGAAGAAATTTAGGGGGAGAACTTTTAAGGAATGAAATTGTAAGAATCCTGGTACAGGTCAGAACTATTTGGATTTATTTTCTTCGGCCAATCACAAGAAGATACGAAAAAAGACAGAAATGCACACCGCACACGCCAATTTCAAAGCTTATGATCATGTTATAATATTTTTTTAGCCGATGTGGACAATTTGGAATTCATTAGTCAAGCATTAACATTACAAAAAGTATGGAATATATATAATACGTTGCTGCGAAATAAAATAAAGCTTATATAACACAAAGAAGAATAGTGCATATTGGAGAAGAGGATTATAATGGAGAAGAGGTCGTTCATTCGTTATTGAATTTTGAGTCTCAAATAATTAATTCAAACCATTCAATATAATTCTCAGATTGAAATCTAAACGAATCAAACTTTATATTGTAATGAAATTATTTAATTTTTTATATTTTCAAAAAATTATCGATCTAAAAAATTTATGAACCATTTAAAATAATGATTCTGAAAATAATAGTAAAAGAATTAAAAAATATATAATTGTATTCCGTACTAGATTTTAATTTAGAGATCACATTGAACGGTTTGGAACGATTGTTTGTGGCTCAAAATTCAAGAATTGGCATATTAGAAGAATCTCCTCTATCCAATGTATTGTACTTTAGCCTTGACCAGACAATGTAAGTATTGTCATGAACAGAAAATCAACCTTGTAAAAATCATTAAAATAGATGTTGCATTAATAACATAGTAAAATATGTGCGAAAAAAACAATATTCTAGTACAAAATAAATATATATAAAAAACATTTTATGTTTAAAATATGTTTTAATATTCGTATATTAAAATAACATAAATGTACAATAATTGTAACGGAGTGTTACATATTTAACTCAAAAAACTCAGTTCAATTCTCCAAACAAAACTACGCAAACATATCTGTTCTAAACACATTCTATCGAGTTATAAATGATAAAATAAATTAATGAATTGAAAAAAACAACCATAAAATTATAAACACTAATACTAAATAAATTTGACTATGTCGCAATAAATAAAACAAAATTTTCAGTAAGATATATTAGAATATTAAAAACAAAGTGTCACAAGATTTGATAAAATTAAGGGTTATCAGAATTTACTATCTTTTCCGTATCCCAAAAGTTTATAAAATGAAAATGTCAAATTTCACAATCTATATGTCGAGTTCAAATCTCAGAAATTGTAAAATGAAAATATCAAATAAACATTTTTGCCGGTCGTTACCAAAATTTCAGAAACTAATTATACTTTACTTAAATTATATCACTTAAAAATTTCTTCCTTCAAGATGTTAACATTTCCTCTTGTAACTTCATGAATTATTGCTTTTTATTATACATGTATGGTAACAGTCATCAAAAAGACAAATTGAATTCCATCACATTTTAGCTTTTATTAATAAAAATTTATCAATTAGAATATTTATATATTGAAAGATAATTACAATAAATTAAGTCAATGTAATTTTTAGCCTATTTATATTAATAATACCTAACTTATACATAAGTATATTACTACAGTATTATATTTAATAGCATATGTTATTAATAAATGTATATGAGTAAAAATTGAGAACTGATCATTTAAACTAATTAATAGTAATTGAACATTAATATATTTATTCATGTTGTAAACTTATTTAAACTAATTATACTAATTAAAATTTAAAATCTATATAATTGTTCATGCCGTAAACTCATTTACACTAATTATGCAAATTAAAATTTAAAAATATATTTGAGAAATTTTATTTAATATGAATAAATGTAAACATATATATCTATATATATAATCAATCAATTTCTTTAATACTATTATATAATCCATAAAAGTTTTTACTATAATTATAATTGTAGCAGTTTTGACTTCATAAATATAATTAATATATATTATATCTTAGTGAGTTTAATTCAATATCATTAAATATTGATACGAGCTATTTGAACTAGTTAAATAATTTTAAATATTATAAATTTGACATATATATTCAATTGATAATACATATTATATTTATAAAAATTATTTTATTTGAATGTTACAATAGTTATCAATTTTTTTATAATAGAGAGTAGCCTGCTTGATTATTGTAGCCTCTTGCATTAAGCATTAATAACACATACATGAACATATAATCAATAACTTATTGAATAAATATTAATTCCAATACTATACTAATATTTTTAACATCAAGGTTCTGGTGCCATATTTTATGGCCTTGCAAACGCCACACCTTATTTTTTTAATCAATAATATAAATTTCATAATATAAAATATAATTGTATAATCCGAACCGTTGATCTTGTTCATTTTAGTGACCTATGCATTCTCATAAAACTTTATAATTTTTAAAATTTATAAGATTTTTTATCGAGAGGTCAAAAATGAAAAAATCTAAATAATTATAACAAATTGATTCAACCTCCTCTCGATCAAGCATCAAATTAACTTAAAAATATTATTAAATAATATGACAATGCATTTGTCGTTAAAATTAATAAGATAAATGACATAAATCGATTTATTAAATTTCAATTTTTTAAAAAAATACAGTGTTGTACCATAACCTTGCTCTATTTTTAGAATCAAATGCATCTAAGAATTTCATTATTATAATTATCAGTAATAAAATAATTTTAAAATAGTATATATTTAAAAAAACATATTTTTAGTGATATATTTACATCTTGAAAAAAAATGCAATATATAACTGTTATCAACTATTTCGAAAGATATAAATCCGATAATATTATTGAAAAAACATGTCTGATTTATACTATGTAATATTAAAATTGTTATTTATTGAAAATGTATTATATTATATATGTTTTTCATATTAAATCAAATATCAGGAAAGTAATATCTAGGAGGATATTATACTAATTAGGCAACGATTAATTGCACCTGATTATCTTCTCCTAAATTATTTCAAATATAAATGCTTCCTTTTTTTGTCAAACCATAATAGGGATATTTGGGAGAACATTAAGGATTGAGAATTATGGTGCCGGATAACTAGTTCAGAACTTCCAATTTTTTATCAGAATTCTCGGCCAAGCAACATCAAGAAAGGAAGATTATTTAAAGGCGCACATTGTGAGTATTTTTATTAGCCAACAATCAGCATTTTTTGGCCACGAGATTATAAAGAAATGGAAGGAAGAATGATAATTTAGAAAAATTATATATTAGTGGAAAATGTGCATATAAGATGACAAGATTCTATTTTACATTAGAAAGATTTCTTTCTGCTAGCATGCTAGCATAAACATGCAAAGAAATATTTTTTCCCCTTTCTGGGTAAACTAAATTCGACAACAAAGAAAAGTATGAAAATAGATTATTTTTTTTAATTGATCTTTGCTAGCAAGAAAATATATCGGTACTAACGAACTTCACAATAATATAAATTTAAACTGATTATAAGAACAACTACATTACGTATGTTAGATAAAAAATAAACATATTAATTACCAAATAGAAATTTTTCAAGGATCCTTAAACATATAATATGAAGGAGAACAAAATTTGTACGACAACATTCAGTACCACTTGTTAGACTATAGTTGAATTTTTTTTCAAATTTTTTATTATTTTCCCTAATTTTAATTGAATTTTATATTTGAATATAATTTTTAAAACTATGATACTAATTCATGTTTACATCAACACTATGTTTCCCGAGTGAGAGTGCGGGGATATATCATTTTTCAAAAAATATAATACGGCATTGTATATAAAATAATTAAAATATTTAAAATAATATATATTTTGTAATTACAAAAACTAATTGATATATTTTTTAATTTACTAATTTGTTACTAACTTGTATAGTAAAATATATATATATTTTTTATCACAAGCATATTTGTATCAGAATCCAATACGGGATACATCATAGGAATGGAGTACCGAGGTAATATAAGATCAATGCAATAATAGGAATAATTAGATATATGCCACCATGAAATTGATGTTAGAGATATGCCACTTTTAAATAATAAATTTATTTTATTTCGTTATAAATTATATATATAAATATTTCATTAAGAAAATTATATGATGATTGAATGAATGTACGTTAAGTGATGCATGGTTGAGTTAAATATTACCATCCGAAGGATTAGTTAAGTTGAAAATTTGAACAAAATTCATTAACATCGTGATCTCCATCTGAGGGAAATTAATATATTATTAAAGTTGGTAAATTTATAAGAACCTAGAGTGGACTTCATATTGTTACATTAATTTATCTTATGCAATTATATATATTATTTTCATTGATATAATCGATGTATAAGCTGCACATTTCTTGCAACTGCTAGACATATGCAATAATTAGTCTAGTTACATCAGTGAATCCTATGCAGTAGCACGGATTAGTTAAATCGGTATTTTCCATGCAATTAGTCATGTTATTTACATAGACATAGCTGATGCATGAGTTGTAGATTTGTTGCATCTGCTGTGGGTAATGCAAGAATATGTTGATTGCATTAGTCACACGGATGTAGTCGAGTGAAAATTGTTACATCAATTTATCTCATGCAATTAGATATATTATTTTCATTGACATAGTCGATGCATAAGCTACAGATTTCTTGCAACTGCTAGACGAATGCAGTAATTAGTCTAGTTACATCAGTGAATCCTACGCAATAGCACAAATTAGTTAAATCGATGTTTCCCATGCAATTAGTTATGTTATTTACATAGACATAGCTGATGCATAAGCTACAGATTTGTTGCATCTGTTGCAGGCGATGCAAGCACATGTTGATGGCATCAGTCACACGGATGCAGTCGAGTGAGAATTGTTACATCAATTTATCTCATGCAATTAGATATATTATTTTCATTGCCACAGCTGATGCAACAGGATATACATTAACTGCATCTATTGGATGGAAGAAAATATTCAATTAGTTACATTAGTAAATTCGATGCAGATAGACGAAAATAGTTACATCAGCGTTTCCCATACAACTGACTATTATTTACATCAACAAGCTAATGCAGACAAATACAGGTCGATGCAAAATACTGAAAAACTAAATGTGGATGCAAATAAGTTTTTTTGGCTGATGCAACAAATATTTTTTGTTGTAAAATCATAAATCCCGATGCAGATACTTCAGTTTCCTGTAGTGGATGCAATTGTGCATCCATGCGTGATGGACGTATGAGTAACTTGCTTTAAGTGTATTATATCTTTTGAGGTTCGAGACATGTATGTATATGGATATATGACATTGTTCTAAATTCTTCACTGGCTAGAAGTCACTATTGATTGACTCTAGGCCAAGTGGGAGATTGTTAGAGTTATGTCCTAGAAGTCAATATTTAATGACTTATTTTATTATTTTATGTTAATGATGATATTTGATCATTTGTTCCTAGAGTTTATTATTGACAGATCATTCAGGTTGAGGATCTGAATTGTAGATCTCTGTGGATCATTCATTAGAATGACAATAATAAACCTAAATCGTCCATAATCTTGATAATTAACAAGGAACATTAATTATCATAAAAGATTAGTATGCAAGTTAAGTGATGATTAAGTTCTACAAATCATACGTAAGGAGTTACCAACTTAATTGCATATGTGTATGTTATTAGAACATAGTACAGGACTTGACCCAATGAAATAAACATATGGATTGTGTTAAGTGTCATTGTTTATTTCATATAAGTTTGATTCTAAGTTTGAGATGTTCATCTTTTCCACATGAGGATAGGTTCAATAAATATCGTCTAACGTTGATTCCTGATAAAGGCTGCTATAAGGACTTTATTTATGTTCTCTTGAATTGTGCGGGGAAAAGTTGTTCATCAAGAAAACCGTATGTCCCTCATTAATATACTTAATGAGTGATGATATCTGTTTGGGCCCCTTGATGGAGTTTGGATTGTTTGGCCAACTTGTACAATCAACTCTAGATCAAGAAATGTATAATCTGCAAGAATGACACATTCCTAGTGAATTACATTCTTAGCGTGTTGTGGTGTGTCGTGCCAAACACAGGTGTGTTTAGCACCGCGTCGTGTCGTGTTGACACGGGTTATATTTGCAACCGTATCGTGTCGTGTCGTGTTGAATGGAGGGAAATGCTAACACAACACGAAAACTGATACGACACAGTTGGAAACCGTGTTAACACGCCACGCCACAGTTGTGTCAACTGTTTCAAACCGTGTTAGTAGCTTATTATTTTTTTTCATAGAAATTGAGCAAAAATGTTAAAAAATATTTAAAAATTGAAAGAAAAATATAAAAAAATATGGAATAAAATTTTGAGTTTCAATGTTTACCTGAGAATTGTTCTTTTTTGATATTTCATGAGAAAAAGTATAATTAAAAAAATAATAAGAATCATATGGTGTTAACTCGTAATATCTTGGTTGAAAATTATATGTTTTTTATATACTCTTTTCTTGAAATTTTAAATAATCTGTCACTATTAATTCTTATGTATTGATATTTTTTGTGTTATCATGTAAAATTTCAAATCATCCTTAATTTATTTTTAATGATGCATTAATATTTCTATACTATTTTTTATTTTGAATTTTAAAATTAAAAAAATATATGGAACCGTGTTGTGTCGTGTCGTAACCGTGTCGTGTCAAATCGTACCATGTTGAACCGTGTCGTGTTAAACCTTGTCACTTTTCTAAAAATTACAACACGACACAGTTTTAACACGCCACACCAACACACCCGTGTCGTGTTAAATCCATACGTGTGGCGTGTCGTGTCGTGGTAACACGGGTCTGTATCGTGTCAACACACCAAACACGCCACAATTTGTAATTCACTACACATTCCTATCTTGGATTATACAAGGATATCATGTGACATAAGAATCAGACAAGAAAATACTTATATTTCTTATGCAGGATTGAAATATTGTAACGGTACATTATTTATACGAATTGGGAGTCATAACGTGTTGCCAGATACCGCTTATGATTATTGGAAATAAATAAAGATTTATTTCCATGGCCAATATAGTATAAATCCTCAAACAGGATCGCACAAATAGGTATCTAACCACTTGGTGCATTTATTGTTTATTCACAATAGTATGTATTGTGAAATGTGATAAGTTAACTAATTAATTATATACCGTTATGAACCGTTATAATTAATTAAATTAAAAGGATCACATGGAAACAATTTAATGCATTAGCTAATTCTAAATTAATTATTAATGAGTTAATAGTTAATTATGTTCAACTCACTTTAATTAGTTTGAGCTAATTGGGTTTCTATTTAATTGGTTAATTAAAGGCCCGATTTAAGAAAGAATGAAGAGATAATTAAAAGGATAGTTTATTGGGCCATTACACATTTGAAATAGCCCAATAAAGCCTCTTTTAATTTCAGCTAGGTGCCCTAGTGGCATACTTGTAAATAGTATGTAAGGTGGATGAGAGTGGTTGGCTATATAAAGGGGTCACCTCTTGGGACCCTAGCCGTCTTTCTCTTCCATCCTAGGCGCCACCTAGTTGCCCCTCTCATCTCTCTTCCAAGCTCATTTGTTGAGCACCACACATCTCTTTCTCTCCATTAAATAGTTAAGTAGAGAAGCAAGGTGATTAGCAAGAGGTTCAAGACAACTAGCATTCTCTTGAGCTTGGTGGTGGATCCTTGGTGGGCTAGAGGCAACCATTGGTGGTGGAGGAGGTGGAGCAAGTACTCCATCGACTCCAAGTGATAGGATTCGAGCCTCTTTGTTGCTACACAAAGAGAGGTATAAATCTCCCCCTCTCATCTTGAAATGCTTGCGAATGATGATTGAAACCTAGATCCCTTGTGTTTAGTTGTGATTTCTTGCTATTTGATGACACAAAAATGGAATTAAACACTTCTTAACACAATTTTCATCAAACTCTTGAAAAATATCATGAACCTGATCATCAATAAAATCATCTGGTATTTCATTCATCAATTCATCCAAATCATTTTCTATATTATCATCATCACATTGTTGTTGACTTACATTTTCTCTATTTTCTATATTTTCACCCACAAATACATCATCACCCACAAATACATTCTCTACACTATTCTCCGAATCGGATGAATGAATGTTTTTCCTAACATCATCACGATCTTCTAACTTTTCCCCATGATAAATCCACCGTAGGTATTTAGGTTTGTCATCCATCCACGCTCAATCAAATGAGATCTGACAATTTTAGTATCATGTCTTTGCAAGTTAACACAACGCTTACAAGGACATAGAATTCTGGATTTTCCAGTTAACTTCCGATGTTCTTCAGCACATTTTATGAACTCTTCAAGAACTTGACGAAAATCATCCGATATCCGTGAACTAAACATGTACATCTCCCTCTGATCCATCTGTGAAGATCACAATATATATCCAAAAGTCAGGGTTTAATGTTATCAGGTTCAATTTATCACATCAAATTTTCGGGCCGGTTACCATCCTAACCCACTCTTTGGATACTCTGTCTCATTAGCGAGTGTACGCTAGATGCAATCTAGTGTTTGAGAAAAATTCGGCAGCATTTCCCCTTATGTTCCCTGAATACGCCAACAAACGATTGCTCGTGCGAACGCATTCGTGGGAACATAAGGAGAAATGCTGCCGAATTTTTCTCAAACACTAGATTGCATCTAGCGTACCGCTCGCTATCCTAAATGAGACAGAATATCCAAAGAGCAGTCCCAAAAAATGGGGACTATCCGAGGTTAATCCCTAGTGGATTAATCTCGGACGGCACGACCTAAAATAGTTCAAATTCCGGCAATTTGGTCCTATATGACAATACATCTAATATATGCAAATGCCAAACAATTAATTAATTAACATGCATGCTACAAATTTATAATTTAAGAAATTGAAATTATGGAGGGTTAAAATAAAAAATTACCGAAATTCTCTCGAAAACGATGATTTTCTTGCTTCAATAGAATCACCTTCCCTTCCACTTCCTAATTTACCAATACAAAATAAAAAAATCAATTACAAATATAAAAAATAGTTTAAAATATAAATAATAATTAAATCATAAAATAATTAAAAAATATACCTCAAATGTAATTTTTTTTTAACTTCTATCTGCTCTCCTTTGCTTCCTCTATCTAATTTTCAATTTTTCAAAATTTTCAAAATTTTTAGCTAATTTAAATAAGTGGTTTTGGATTGTTGGAAATACTCTCGGTTTTGGTGGAAAAATAAATTCATGCAACAACTTAACATAAATGGCTGGTAGGTAAGGATGGGGGGAGATGAAGATAAAAGAAAAAATCGTTTTATTTTTAGAAACGGTTTTTTGTAAAAAACCGTTTCTAATTAGTTGAAAAATAAAAAAAGAAATCTGTTTGATTATTAGAAACGGTTTTCTACAAAAAACAGTTTCTAAAAATAGTATTTTTAGAAACGGTTTTTAGTAAAAAACCGTTTCTAATAATAAAAAAAATGAAATCTGTTTGATTATTAGAAACGATTTTTAGTAAAAAACCGTTTCTAATAATCAAACAAAAAAAAATCAAATCTGTTTGATTATTAGAAACGGTTTGATTTGATTTCTAACAAAAGCCCGTTTCTAATAATCTACAGTGTTTTTTTTTTTTTCAATAAGTTTAGAAACGGTTCTGATAAAAAACCGTTTTTAAAAATTTCATCTGACAATTGCGAAAATGTCACTATCTATTTTTAGAAACGAATTTATTAAAAACCGTTTCTAATTGAGTGTTTCCAAAAATCGTTTCTGTCGTAGTGTAGATTCACCATTTGAAGGAAATTCAATATATTTTGAAGTTTTGAAGCTAAAGATCATGAACCACCTTGATGAGGAAACTCATTGATATTATGTTTGTATGAAGAAGCGGTGATAAAAAGGCTTTGTGGCTTAATAAAATATCAGAGACAGACTAACAATCTTTCATTAAAGGAAAAAAAAAAGGCCAACACTGTCACCCAGTTTCATTAAGAAATTACAAGCACAGAGTTTTGTATTAAGCAAAGCATTACACTTGCACACTCGAGTAAGAAGCGAGTAAGCGACAGACTAACAATGTCAAGACAAAAATTGCCAAATTTCACTTAGCGCTGAATGCGCATACATTTACGGGTCAGCACTCAGCTGAGAAATTAACTCTGAAAAACGAAGCGATCCGGAAACAAACAAAATTGAAATAAATTAAATTATATAACTAAGCAATTAGTCACAACGGGGATGTAGCTCAAATGGTAGAGCGCTCGCTTTGCATGCGAGAGGCACGGGGTTCGATCCCCCGCATCTCCAGTCTTTCAAAACTCTTTTCTTCATTTTCTTTATTCACTCTTTTTTACTAGGCCAACTCTTCCTGGGCCGGGCCGGGCCGGATCTGTTCGTTTCGACGCTCCAATCCAATCACTATTCTCCTCCTCTCCAGTAAACACCTCCCATCATCTCCGGTTATTCGAAAGCGAAGAAAAAGCAATATTCGACTTTCCCGCTCGCCGTTGCTTTCGGATCCATACCATCCCGCGTCTCCGTTTTTTTATTGGATTCTCCACTTCTCTCACGCTCTCACCAACTCACCCCACTGCGCTCGCTTTCGTAACTCCCTTCCAAAGCCCCGAAGTCAGTCCCTAATTATGGATTCTGTTCTCTCTTGACTTAATAATCAAACCTCTCTCGATTCCTGCTTCTTGCTCTCTGTTTCCTTTGCGCTATGGCGGTCTCAGCCTTCAAATCCACATCTAGAAGGGGAAACTACACCAACGCATCTCCATCTCCATCTCTCGCTTCCTCCTCAACTTCGACTACTTCAAGAGACCACTTTTCTCGAGATTCTCTGAAGAAAACCCCAGTTCGAAGGTCTAGAAGTGTGAGCGCGGAGCAAAGGGGCCAACTTTTGCGAGGGGAGTATGGTAACACAAGAGATAATCCGCTATTCGATTGCTCCAGTGGGAGCTCGAAATCATCGTCGAGTGAGAAGGAAAAAATTGGGTCTGGGAAAGGAAAGGGAGATGGGGTTTGCACTGACAAGTGGGGCCGAGGAGGATGGGCCGCAGGTTCGGCGACTCAGAAGCCACTGGAAAGGAGCCTGTCGCGGGTTGATCCAGTGCGGAGGCGGCTGCGGTCAGTTTCCCGTGGTCCGTCTAGGTGTACTGAGGTAATTTTGTTGGGTAATGAGTTGAATTAGTTAATTTGCTTGGTGGTGATTTCAATTAGTTTTCTGCATGTGAGTACTTGTCTACTTGATGAATCGTCCAGTTATTAAAGAAGAGTGTTTAGGACTTAGAACTTGCTATTTTGGGTTTTTCTTTTCTAATTAGAGAACTTACTTGTGGAGTGTTTTGCAGTTCTTATTTTAACTGAGAGAATATTATGAAAATAGAATCTGATTAATGGTTCCTTTCAATCATGGGCGGAGCCAGAAAAAATTTGAATGGGTCAGGCAATATATCAAATACTGATAGTAATATAGTCATCATATCAAAATCATTGATTATAATTATGGGTGGTCACTAATGAAATAAATTCATATCTTTATGAGGGTTAAATATATATTATATGTATTTGAAATAATCACATGTTTAACACTAAAACTACATATACATGCTTTATAGATTAAGAAAAATGGGTGACATTGCCCCCCATTCCCTCTTACTAAATCCTCCGATGCCTGCAATCCTAATTTTTTGTTTTATTTTTTTCATTTCATTAATAGAGTGACTATCCTTCCACTGATACTGATGATGGACGAATATATGAGACTGTAAGATCTGAAGTACAACGAGCTGTTTCCCAGATCAGAGATGACCTTGAGCATGTAAGTTAACATTGAACTTTTCTAATAAAATGTACAAAAAATTTCAAATTGACTTCAGCAATGCCTATTAGATTGCTTCACTGTTTTCAATTATCAGGTCATAAAGGGGAGGAGCACGAGGGATATTCTTTCTGATTCAGATGGAGCTGACATTGCATCTGATATCAGAACTGATTATGCCTCCAAGCTTGAACAGGTTTAATTTTCATTTCATTTAATAATTAATAATACTGCAGTTACTTTAGGAATATGTTTATCCAATCTTGTTAGTAAATCATAGTTCCGAAGCTTATGTATAAGTGGAAGGTTTCATCCACTTTTTAAAAGAAAATTGTGGATTTTTTGCTGGAACTTTTTTTTAAAAAAATATAATGATGTATGCTACTTGGGAAAGATGTTCATGATGAACAAGGGTGACTTTATGGGTGCTATAATGAACAATGACCACTTTGCTCTTAACAATTTGTAATTGTCCACATAAATTTGTCCAAGACTGCAAAATTTTCTGTTCCTTCTGAAAAATTAGGCTAGGAATTAGTGTTTTTTGTGTAAAGAACCTCTATATATTTGCAAATAATTGGAACTTTTGCAGAAACTGAAGCAGTAACACTAGTTTGATAAATTATGTGATTATGCGATTTTATACTTGCTGAAATGTTTGCTTTTGTAAACTCAGTCACATGAGAGAATACTCAAGTTGCGAGCTGAGTTAGTTGTTGAAGAGCAGAGGAAGGAAGAACTGAATAAAATTCTGAAAGAGGTTTTGTCCTCTCCAGAATCTTCTGGATCAAGCAAAATGAGGCTTAAAAGAAGAGTAAAATTTTCCACCTATCTTTAATGTCTTGTTTAGTTGTATGCTTTTGTTCTTCTCAAAGTTAGGTTTTAAATTAAATGGCCCTCAAGTGTACCAACATCATTCTGATTAAAATGGATCGGTTTTGTGCCAGTTAACTACCATATTGCAAAGTCCCAATTTAGGGCACATGTGGCATCTGATTTAAATCCTATGGTGCCAGACTGGTTCAGTATTTAGTCAGGTCAATGAAGAATACTGCACAGCCCTGAACAGTGTGGTTTGCATTCAAACGTTGTTATTCTTTTGTTAATTTTTATATTAATCTGTTTCAGACAAGTATAGAGAGGCATGAAGTGTCAAGGCGATTGGAAGAAGAGGCCATGAGTTATTTTGAAGAATGCGTCTCAATTTCAAATTTTGATGGATCTGATCTCTCCTCTTTAGAAGACCCTTTACCAAATTTATCAGTTTGTAGGCAAACAGAAGATGATTTATTGATATTGAATGAGGAGATAGCTTTTGCGGAGTCATTACTTTCTAATGGCCATGAGGTCTGTTCATCATTGCCTAAATATATTAACTTTAAGTTTCTTAACATGGAAGAAAGATTTATTTTCAGCTGGTGCATGCCTGTATTGTCACCTCGTTTGCATAAATTAAATCCTCTTTAATTTAGTTAAGCTTTTGACTGGGGAAGATTAACTTCATTTCTGTCAGCTTTTTGATTCAATTTTGCCAATAATAATTCTAGTACAGAAGAGCCTGTACTTTCTAGAAACTATCCTTACCTGTACCTTGTTTTTCTATCATGTTGGATAAAATAGTTGGAGATTATATGCTAACATTGGCTCATTTACTGTAGGATTCTGACAACCATAGTCCTAGATCAGTTAGCTTAAAAGGATCTGATATGGCTCTCTCTCATGGCAGCAGTTACACCAAAAATCCAAACCCAAAACCCATATATTACAGCAATGACCTTATTTCTGATTTTGATACATCGAGTGAAAGTTTTCAGTTCTCTTTCGGACAACCAGAGGAGCATACTGAACATCAGAAAAGCAAAGATGATTTTACCAATTTTGGAAATGGGTGTGTTGAAGAGAAATTGGCGTACTTGAAAGTCACAAGAACAAGATATGATGCTGATGATTATATTTCAAAGGGTTTGGATGAAAGTTTGCTTAAAGATGCGGTGATGTTTAAAAACAGGTTAAATTCTGGCGGTCTTCTTCTTTGTAACATTCGAACCTTTTGAACTTCCTATGGTGGTGGATTTTAAAAATTTGGTGGCGACCAGTGGAGCATGATATTCTCGATAATCATTTCTGTTTATTATGTAAGTAATATTGCCAGAGGTTCTCACTGGTTTTAGGTAGTATCAGCAGAACTTTAGGCATGTCTTTGTACAACCCAAAAGAGAAGAAAATGACAATGTTACAGGTTTCGGTGCAATAAGGTTTTTTATGTTATCGATTGGCGCAACTCTTTTTTTTTGGCATTAAATTTAAATTTAAAATTCAAACGTCAACTCGAAACCTTATATTTTGTTTATTATTTCAATATGTGTATTATTAACTTTTTTTTTTTCTATAATTTGGAGTTTATTTTAGATCGAGGTCGGAATTTTAATGCACAAAAGTTGATCAATAAGAATTAGCTAGATTTATTTTAGGAACTCCTAATGTTGTTCAAATGTCTTCAGAATTATAAATTTTATGTAGATGTGTTATCCACAAAAAAAGAATAAGATCGACATTTGCATTTTAAATTTGAAATATGCATAAAGCCATAAATACAAAAGATGATGCCAAAAGCTTATTATACTACAAGCTCGCCTATTATCATCACTAAACAACACAAATTTTTACTAGATGAATTCGGTCATGTAAACTCATTTTGAAGGGGAGCTTTGATTATTATTTTTTTAAGGATACCCGTGCCTCGCCTTCTAACACTTACGGTGTTACTGTTACATCAAGGATTCACCATCATTGCATAAATGGAAGCATTGGAACTGGAAGGGAAGACGGATCCCAAAGACTCAAAAAATTTTGACTGTTCATGTTGATCTGCACTGTTGTCTGTTGCACAAAATTTTAGTTTGTGCTTTTCAGATGAAACGGCTGCTTTATTTACATCACATCCATTGGAGTGTGAGTTTAAGAATCTGAACCTTGTGCAACGGGTAGAGCAAAACAAAAAATATGGCGAGTACAAATATCTGGGACCTATGCATTTAAAACTCGCATAAATTTGTATCTTCCGTTTTTGTCAGACTCACACAACACGATATCGTATGCAGAAACAAGCCGTAGGGAATCTGGATTCAGAGTTCAATAACATCTATTGGAAGCATGAAAAGGCTTTAGGCCAAGTGTTAAGCACTCTCACACTAACCCATGCTTTCTGGCCTTGTTACCTCTCCCTCCTTTGTACTTATCTGCTCCGTTTTTAAAGCTTTCTTGTGACCCAATATTTGTGGCAATGTGATTACTAGATGTAAGTTTTGATTGACAGAACCACTCATAGTTCAGTATAATGATGCGTCTGAGACTAGTATGCGTGTGATTGCCAACAAAAATTTGGCCTGATCAAAATCTTTTTTTTTTTTTAAACACAAGATTTCATTTTATTTCATCATTAGAATTTTTTTATTCAAAATGAATAAATTTTCATGTAATTAGATCTAACGAAATGAAATCCCGCATAAAAAATATTTTGATCAAAGCCTTTGAGATTCAGATGGACCAGTTTTATTTGTTAAAGAAACATATATTAATTTTGAGATTTGAAATTATTACATTTTGTTGAAAGTGATATGAAATACTTATATTTTTTATGATAGCTGGATGAAATTACTTTTTTTTTTTTCTATTGTATCATAGATTAGTAGTTCTATACAACTAAGTTTATCTTAGTAGAGTTGGACAAAAGATTGTTAAACAATTTAATGATTTAATCTAATGACGTTGTTATTTTTCTGTTATCTATCCAGATATCAGATATGCAATAATTCCCAGTGTCGTTTAAAAATTGCATGCCAAAGCCAATATATACTGTGGAAACATTTAAAAAGATGATGCCGTATGGACTATTATGTATCACATAGAATTTAAGGATCCTGGAAGGATGACGAACAAAGAAGGTTATAATAAGCATGTAAACAAATGGAAAGCATGAGCCTGGCTTTATCATTTGCATGCTATATGTTTTAGCATTGTAAGAGAATGAAATCGTGCGTCCTTAAATCTTTTTTTTTTTTTTTAAATGCATGACTTACCTGTTATTAATCAATTTTTTTGTTTAAAGTTTTTGAATGCAAAATTTTTTTCCTACCTCTTTCCTTTTAAAAATTATTTTTTCAATATAATTTTTTTTTTAGGTGAAGTCTGAATAACAACTATAATTTGGTAAAATAAGAGGTAAAAAATAACGACATGTAAACTTTGATATATATAGGTTCGAAACTCATAAAATATCAAGGTCCCTTGTACAAGTACCGCAAAACTTATTATTACTTGTTTCTAATGTTTACACCCAATCAATATTGATTAATACAACTTGTGTAAATTTGAGGGGTGATGGTGTGCGATCGAGTTGCAAGTTTTGATATTTTTCTCATGCTAAAAAAGCTCATATAATTTTGTAGATGTCATTTTATAAGAAAGTGTTAGAAGAAACGAGACTTATGAGATTACAAATTAGTTATGATTAATGAGCTACACGAAATTTTCAAACAAAATTCGATCTCGTTGCAAACTTTTCACCAATCCCAGTATTAGTTAAAAAGCAAATTTGTTGTTTTCTTAATAAAAGGGCAATGTAATCTGCGCTTAATTTTAGATAGTAATCATTCTTTAAAAATTAAGGAAATTTGCTTATTAGTAACGAACAAAAGTTTACATGTCAGACACATAGATTTTTTAAATAAGAAAGGAAAACATGATGCTTAAAGCCATCCGATAAAAGTACGTAAAGATACAGGGGGGAAAAAAATTGAACGGATAAAAGTAAGAATAGTTTAGTTTAGCATCGCTTGTATATGTATAATAGTTTCATATTTTGCAAAAATGCATATGATTTCGCTCGAAACAGTCAAGGAAGATCCAATAACATACTTTTAGTACTTCATCATTGCTATAACTTTTTTAATAATTAGTCATACAATCGAAATTATCTTGTTTGATTTTTATAATAATACATTCATAATAACTCACAATCTATGTTTCAACCAATTAATATGAACCATTGTTTTTATTTCTATTTTTAAAACAGTGACATTCATTTACATATTATAAACTATTTAGTTCGTGTTTTGTGTGACTAGAAGGTGAAAAATCTTACAATACAAACTAATCGCAGAAATTGTTGCTTTTTATTTTTACAATTTGATATACAAAATGATTTATGATAGTCCTCGTCTAGAGTTTGAGACTATTGATGATTTGGACGAAAAATCGAAGTACCGCTAGGTTAGTCCTTGCTAAACACTTAATTAGATTCCCGTCAATTTCTAAACCATCTTTATTTCTGACGTAAATAATATTACAAATAAAATTTAGGATAATTCTGACATGAATATGTGTTTTTACATGGATTCAAATATAGACCCTTTCATTCAAGTCTTAGTCAATTACAATCATTCGTCATATTTGAATAAATAGTTTAGATTGAAACCAATGTAAAAATATATTCATGACAGAATTATCCTAAAATTTATATTTTTTTATTTGAAATATAGGTTTGAATTATTAACGAACGATTTACTAAAACATGCACATTAGATTTTCTAAATAATTCTAACAACAACAACAACAAAACCAAAATTGCATGCCACATGTCATCCTGAGCAATTTTCATCCTTTAAAAAGGGAAAAAAATAAAAACAAAATTGCGTGCCACATGTCAGTAACTCATCACACCCTGTGCCCTGTGGCAGCTCGTCCCAGAGGAGTTATATTCACCTAATACAATGGCTAGTGTGTCATATTATTTTTGAAGTTAATAAATACTCTCTTACCCCCTTGAAGTTATTTGATACCTCATTCCCCTTCTATGTTTTTCTCCTACATAAAAATACATAGAAGCACAACCATCGTGACAGTAGCAAAAGTGAAACTGCATTTCCAATTCTGGCTGTACTTCCTCATAAACAGAGATGAAGAAAACCCCACCGATCCCTCTCTCCCCTACTCTTTCTTCTTCCTCTTCTTCCTCCCCATCTTCCCCCATCAACAATTCCATCAAAAGGCCTCTCAATTTGACCCACATTGCCAAGACAAAAGCCAAGCTACAGAAAAAACCATCGCCGACAAAAGCGAAAAAGCCGGCGGTTTCTAATGAAAGTGAGATCACCCCAAAGAAGAGTTCCATCTATAGAGGGGTCACTAGGTAGAACAGAGTAGCCCCTTTTTTTTAAAAATTTTTTGCCTTTCCCCCTTTTCTATTTGGAATTTTTCGGCGATCGAATTTCCGACATAGACTTTTAGGGTTTATTGATTTATACTTTTATTTATTACTATTTTTAGGGTTTTATCTTTTGTATTGTTTTTTCCTTTTTTTTTAAATTTTTGCACTTGAGAGAATTGTAGAATCATTTACTTGCCTTATATTTATCATAACAATATTTTGCCAATTAATTCGACATGTTGAGTGAGAATTTTACTGTCATAAGCTTTTTAAAACTGTTAATTTTTGCAATTTTTTGTTGAAATACAGTTTGTGCAATATTAAGCTGCATGCAAAAATTTATGCCCCGCACTTTTACCGTGTGTGCATGCATACGCAACTCTTTTTTCCCAATATAGTAGTAATAATCATGACAACAGTAATTTGTACTGCTAAAAACTTGTTATTAATATCGTCAGCGCAATTGTGATCATTAATTGTGACTAAGATTACATGTCATGTAGGCATAGAGTGACCGGGAAATATGAGGCTCATCTCTGGGACAAGGATGGTTGGAATCCTCAACAAACCAAGAAAGGAAGGCAAGGTAAGTATAAATCAAATTATTTTTAAGTAGTGGTTGGTCATATCTAAAATTTATTTTAAGAGGCTGACAATTAATTTCTTCCTTTTCTTTTTTCCCCTATCATCTCCTTCTGTCAAATTTCTTCGTGGTATGTCTGGGCCTAATGCATGTGTGCTGCTCAATGCCTGCTCCCTGCAATAGTTTATTTGGGTAAGCAAGGAACCCAATTATAAAAAAAAAAAAAAATTGTTGAAGGGGAAAAAAGAACGAAAATTAGTCTGCTAATTTATTTATTAATAAAGATAATATAGAATGTGAACAAGGTAGTCCAACGCATTGCACTTGGGTACCTGAATTTAGAAAGGTGTGTGGGTCCCCTTGCAACTGCTTACTTTAAAAATGCACCTCAGGAAAAAAACATTAGAAACAAGTACGAAAAGCATATGTACCGTCACAACTGTGATTCTAGTGCAAAATATTTTCTTATTCTGGGTATTTTCGTAAAAAACCATTTGACCAAACTGATTTCACAGGAGGGAAGGCCTTTTTATATTGCATAGGCCAATTGATATGCATGACAACTATTTTTTTTCATTAAAAGGGTTTGCCCACAACGAATGTACCACCTCTGAAAACTGCCAAAGAACAACCTAGATCTACCTATTCTAAATACTTTTGTGGTTGGGCCTAGTACCGTTAAGGGAAGGTCATAGTTTTAGGCAAAGTAATTAAGAAATGAAAAGGTGTAAATTTCAAGGACATGTTTGCATATCTTACCAAGTTCAACCTTGTTTTCGCACATAGAGTTCAAAGGATTTCATACTTACTTTCAATTCCTATTTTATTTTTGTTTAGTTAAATTCATAATGGGTTTTTCTAGGGGCTTATGGTAATGAGAAGGATGCTGCACAAACCTATGACCTAGCAGCTCTCAAGTACTGGGGCAGCGGAACTATACTGAATTTTCCTGTAAGCTGATTTCATTTATTTATTTATTTATTAATTCATTATAGTTGTAGGATTTGCCTAGCAAATTTTATTAGTTCAAATAAAAATAGTACAAGCAAAGAACTAAAGATGAACGAAAAAAAAAATTAGAATACAAGCAACATTGCCTGGTGAGTGGTGACGTCTCAAATAATAATAATAATAAATTAAAAAAGGAACTGAAAATAAATAAACAAAATAAAAAGTTCAAGATGTTGAGATTAAGCTAAAATTTTAGGTAATCATAAGAAATGAATATTAATCATCCAAATTAGTGCATAACAAATGTTAGCGTGACAACTACTTAAAAATAGTGCATAAAAAAGCTTTTTACTATTGCGATTACACATCCTCTATAACCCAACTATTCATAGAACAACCTTTGAAAAATATTGCTTGCAATGTTATTTATTTATTTTAATTCTCTACTCTCAATTTCTTTTTTTTTTTAATATGTGTAACCAAACTGTTTTTTTCTTGAAAATCTATGTAAAAATTGTAGTATGACAATTACATAGATGAATATGAAAGAATGAAGCAGATGACAAGGGAAGAATACTTGGCCTCGTTGAGGCGCAGAAGCAGTGGTTTTGCAAGAGGCGTCTCCAAATACAGAGGGGTTGCAAGGTCATTTTCAACACTATTTATTTGTATACTGACATTATGTTACCTATGTATACTGACATTATGTTACCTACCTGAAATACATCTGAGGAGAGATTGCCAAAATGTCACCAAATCAAATAAGACCTTTTCTTATCCAGTGAGATCTTTCTACATTTTTTTGTCATCATCATAACTAAATGATGCTTTGGTTTTTGGGGTATGTGCTCACTAGGCTTTTTGTTTGCTATGCTTCAAGATTGGCTCGCTTGATCACTTTATTAGTTTTATTCCAAAGTTTTCCAATATTTCATGAAAAATTATATCAGTTTGTATATACATTTTTTTTTTAATTTCATGGCAGGCACCACCACAATGGAAAGTGGGAGGCAAGAATCGGTCGAGTGTTCGGGACTAAGTACCTCTACTTAGGGACATATAGTACTCATCTTTTATCTGAGTTTTACTGTCCTCTCCTTTTATGCTGTAACAAATCAAAACAGAATATAGCACATTCATTTTTTTTTTCCTTTTTTTTTGAGTGCTGATTTCATAGAGTAAATGATTGCCTTCCAAGCTGGTAAATTATATGATTTAGCTGTTTGCCAGAATAAACATTCAGATCCTCATCTCAACCCAGTTCATCCAGAAAAGATTTGATGCCCATCCAATCACCAAGTAGAATAAATAAGACAAAATGAGGAAATTCATAGTTTTTATCATCTGAAGGCTTCCCAAAACGGATAAAGTTTTTCATCTTACTAAGCAACTTATTCTTAATTATAGGCACTGAAGAGGAGGCAGCACAAGCCTATGATCTAGCTGCAATAGAATTCAGGGGTGCCCACGCCATGACCAACTTTGACATCAGCTGCTACACTGACAACCCGCTGCTATTCTCGCACACTCAACCAGAAAACTCCCCACACCAAGAATCATGCCAAACTGAACCCAAAGAATCTGATCCCATCAAACCAATCGAAACAGAGGGGCAAATAACTGGAGAGAATTCAATTGAGCATCTCATGGGGGACTTTTGCATGGAGCAGCCAATAATTGAGGAGTACCCTAAGATAGGTGACATGGAGATGGAGGACTCAGATTTGAGCGATATGCTCGATCTGTTTGATGCTGACAGGTTTGAGGAAGACATAGCTAGCCTCTTTGAAGAGAAATAGGCTTCCTATTTCTCAACGCTGATATCCTTTTTGTACCATGTATAATCTAGTTGTCTGAGTTCGTGAGGATCTTGTTGATGCTTAGTCTGGTGTAACATTTTGTGCTTTGGAGCTTTAGAGTCAGCATTAGGATGTCCAAGAGAAATGCTAGCTAGGAAACAATGTTTGCTTTGATTATGTCTTAACTTAAAGCATTCAAAACCTCTCTCTCAAAAAACACTCTGGTATCTGTAATCTAATCTGAATTGTTCTCATGCAGGATTAAAAAATTTTGAATGTCATCAAGTAGGAAATGTCAAATAGCATCTAACATGAAGTTAGCATCATACCTCAGAAGGGAGGGAGAAAAAGATATTATAATAAACAAAATACCTGAAATTTACATAAGCATCACATTTTACGAGCTATTTACTTTATTTCTTGTCAATTTTTGGTTTACAGATAATAAGTAAGGTATTTATAGAAACTATATGATTTCTTAAGTTCTAAACAAAGAAGCATATTGTAGCCTTTTCAACTTTCAAACAGCATTTGAATTGAAGTGAAGATAAAAACAAAACAAAACAAAATGTCAGTATGGAGCTGAAATATTAACCTTTGCAAACAGGAAACCACTATCTATTTTAGCAATATGTACGCTGGCATGTCTCTTATGCTAGATATTTCGTTAATCCCAAGCTCTTGTTCTAACTGAACCCTTGTTGATTTCATCACCTCCTGAAAGAAATAAAAAACTTTCAAAAAAATTGCCAATATACTTGCGCTTACAGAGTCATAAGCTTAAAAATATTGAATAATTGCAGATTTCAAAGCGGCTAGCACACAAAAAATGACATAATATAACGTACAAAAAATCATTCAAATGAAGCACATTTGTGCAGGTGATGTTCAGCAGGAGATCAAAATAATTTCTACAGTTAATATAAAAATAAAATACAGAAATACAAACATTGAATTCCATGTAAGTTGCTCTTTTAGACAACCACTTTGAGTCCAACAATTGAAACGCCACGCAATAAAGTCTATCAAAAGCCATCTCATCTCCTCCCAGCAATTTCAAGAAGTGAATTCCAGCTTTAGTAGTTGGATTTCCTTGAGCAAGAAATAAACAATAATACACACATGCATGTTAGTAACCTAAACCAAGAATTGCAAACAAACGGAGAGAAACATGATTATAAATATCAACATGCATCACTAGCAACACGAATTGGATCATTAGCTCTTGTCCACTTTGGGTATGGCCCGTTGATGCTTCACTACAAATTTCCATTAAATTTGTTTTCAATTAGCATTATTTGTGTTTATTTCCAAAGGAAGAGCATCTAAATTGGGTCAAACTGAGCCATACTTTCAGAAATAAAAGGTTAACTGAGAAAAATTGGATTAAAAACACCTAATTTGTTTTTCTTAAAAAAAACACTTATTTCCCAATAAAGCTTAGATCATCTAACTTTTTCCTTTTCTATTTATTAAAAGAAAAAAAGGATTTAATTACACTGAATTGGGCAAAGGTACAAAGTAGAGAAACAAGTCCCTCTAACTAGACCTGCTTGCTTTAGTGTGGAAAGGCACTGCTTATGCCATCTTATTTTTGGTGTAGCACCAAAAATCAAAATACTGGGTGAGATGCATGTGTCAAATGGCATTTCATGTGGTCAGCTAGAAAGCACATCAAAGCTATCCAACTCTTTTGAAGGGAAAGACAAAATCATTTCATTCTATTTTCTATATGCACTGCTAACCTGAATGTAATTCCAGCATTTGGGCCAACATAAAAGATATGTTGATTCCAGCAACTGCAAATGGATATTCCCACTCAGATCTTACCCCGTCTTGCTTGTGTAACAGCCTCTGGAAGGACTCCTACAGAACGAAAAAGAAAAAAGGGGAGCCAAAGATAGCTTCTCAGATAAAAGAACTACATTAGTGGGATTGTTTGGTTAGGCAGAACCGCAGAATGGCATCTCAACACAGGAACCAACCCTTGAAGCTCCATGGCTTTATCTAGTCTGATTTCACTAAATTGGTTTTTCCTTGCGACATAATTTTATATAAGTAAAATAATGAAATAAGCTTTTTTCCCCTTTCCTTATTTCTTTGGAGAAAGCATCTTTCACTATAGTGAACAGTCAACACTTCACTAGAACAAGTCATTCAGACGAAAAGAATTTTGAACCAGTGAAAATTAGCCAAATTTAGTCATTTGAGACGATAAAAAGTGTACCGGATAGGTTTCCGCAAAGTAGATTAAATTCTCCAGTGATATAAATCCACCACCTCTGAAGAAATAAAAGGCCAGCTTAAGTCAAAATAAAGTAAATTTTAGTAACTACACCTATTAGTCTATTGTCATAAATAAAAGATGTGAACGATTATGTTTTACTAACCTAAAATCAGTAGAGGGATCAGCACCTTGCCAACCCATCTCCTTCCAAAGATCTGATTTAAAGGGCGGTATTACTCTTTCAGGATAGGCCAATCTCCATAGTTGCCTTAATGCATTCTGAAAATTTTCAACTATGTACCCTATTAGTAATTTTGATGTTTTATCCATTAAACCTTGTGCCAACAGGATGTCAAGAATATCAGATACTTTAGCAAATGCATGCATATCTTAGCTAATTGGAAAATAAAGTTTAGAGACTATTGCAATCCACTTGCAACTGACTTCTAACATGTTTTAGGTATTTGCAAAAACACCTGATATGGACAAGGCATCTTGAGTGAAAAGACATCGCTATTTATCTTATCCTTATTAAGGTCTATATTTTCTTTTAATACTGAACAATAGTCATGATAAGATCACAGATCTTGGATTTAAACCTCAGCTTCATCAAGTTAAAATCAATGTCAGGGATAAGTTTGTCAATTATTTTTCTTTGCCAAATAAGTTTGACTTAAGTGCTAAGGTGCTAGGCTGCTAGCTGTAAATGTGAAAATTTTAGGCGTGATTTGGAAACATGACAATATTATATGCAGTTGCCATAGAAAGAAATTATGCAAAGAGATATAACAAACCTGATGCTCGACAGATGAGGCATCAAATGGGACCTCCAATCTGCGCCTTAAATTTTGCAATCTTTCTTCCTATTACCAGTTCATGATGAAAAAATTATCAAAAAACCAATCGATATTTTTATCGTGAAAAATGTACTCCATGTTTTGTATTAAACAAATATATATATTACGAAACATTTGTTGTATAACAAACCTGCAAAGGACTGAGCACGAGAGAATGCTCCGCTTTGCTGTTCAAGCCTTGAACAGTAAATGTGAAAGAGAAAATTTTCCGAAGAAAAGACCCAATGCTGATAAACAAATTAGCTGAAAGAAATGGGACAGCCATTTTAACAAGTGAAGAGAATATCATATCAGTTGAAGATGCATTATTTAAATGCCACCAACAACAATTTTTAAATGCACCTTGCAGTTATAATATTCTATTTAGCACTTCAACATAAAAATGATGTCATATTAACCACAAAACATAGAAAAAACACCCAATAGCTTTACCTGGTCGCATTTTTTGAAAGATAAAAAAAGGTACCAACCCTCTTGCTCGTTTCTTCATAATTACAACAGCATAAACATAAGAGGGGGTATTTGTGAAACTTCTGAACTACTAAGAAATGAAAGGTTACAAAGGATATTTTTTCTATTGTCACAGATGATATTCCATATTTTCTTAGGTCAATGTTATCTGATTTACCCCCAAAAGCATAAAGGTTAAAATAAACAACCAAACAAATACGAATAAATCCACAAATCTGAGTTGAAAATCACAACAATTGGTTAGGTGGAAAATTTTATATAGGTTGTTCTTCTGATACAGGAGTAATATGTAGCAATTTATGTTATAATACCTATCCTTCTTGCCACATGCTTAATAAACTGCGATAGATTATGAATGCCATGACAGAGCTCGTTCCTTCTATCATCCCATGGGTTTGGCGTAGATTTGGGATTGTTTATAATAGCCTAACACCAAATTAGAAATTAGATATTGGAATCGGGAAACAAACTTTTTTTTTTCGGTATAGTAAAAAAATACAAAATTAATACAAAGGCACAACACCCTGGACACATCAGTTGAGTACAGGAATTGTTATTTGGCTGCCAGTCAGAAGAAAATATTTGATTGATGGAACAGCTTAAACATTATGCTTTAGTTCCAGAGTCAAGACTTATTAAATCAAAATAGCAGAAAAACTAGAGATGACAAAACTATAATTTGAACCAGTACTATTACTGTACAATTCAAAACATGCAGGTCCTATACCAGTACTAAAAAATTGAAACAACATTAAACCCCAATACAATATAACGCCTTCCAGTATAAATTAAACATAATAACCAGCATTATCTTAATATTATAAATAAATTCATACCTGATCACTAGGTAAGAGAGGATCTCTTAGAGCATTTGGTACAGATGTGGCGTTTTCCATGTTTTCTTTCCTTCCCTAGTATATATCAACACTGCGCCTCTTTTTAATAGCTGGAGTTGCCATGACACACTCCACCATTACTCATCATTCTGTGATTATGCAACCAACATTTAATATGTATAGCATTCAAACAATTAGTACCCACATTTATAGTTACCACAATTCTAATTCCCTGAAGGAAAGAATGCAAATTTTATCGTAATAATATACTGTTTTTGGTTAGAACTTGGAAGGAGAGATGTAACTGAGAGAAACTTACCGAGCTTCAAGAGAGATTTATGAGCTTGATATTCGTCGAAGCGGATCTGCGCATGGAAGGGAAACAGATCTAACTGCGCGCTCTTTCGCACTCTCTTGTTGTTCGGAGCTGGAGTGCTAAATGGAAGCAGAAATTGTTCACAGCACCACAAAAGGGCGCCTTAAGAACCTTTCTGGATTCACTGGATTGTGGGACCCAGTCTATAAGACGCCAGGAAATGAAATAATGAATCGTAACTATTCGTAAGTGACGTATTTATTTTTTTTAATAAGAAAATGACTGTAGCGCATCAAACCATTTTTTTTATTGGGATAAGCTAGACGGAGACTGTCAAGCATAAAATAAAACTAGATAGACTGAGGCATTGACATGCAATTTTGACCAAACTAATCTACATTTTTTTTTCCAATTTCTAGAAATTGAACGACCCAAGATAACTGGATAGACTGAGGCATTGACGTGCATTAATATTGTCATAAAACCTTAAAATGAAGATATGCGACATAAGTTCCTAACTTAGTCTGCTAATTAAGATCAATAGAAAGTTTGTTAATGTTGGATACTGGTATAATTTATTTATATAAGCTCATTTGTTTATTTCCGTACACAAAAGTTCCTGAGACGCCATCCAACAACACTGGAGTAGTTCAACCGTTTACGCATCTAGCTGTCAACTGGAGAGTCGAAGGCCGACAACGTTGAATTAGAAAATTAAATATCTATGGTGGACAGAAATTCAAAATCGGGTTTGAATTCTGATCATTCATCTCTTTTCATAATTTTAATAAATGGTCTGGATTGAAGCCCGATTTAAAATTTATGTCCACGGCAGAATTTGCCCATATTTTATCTACATCATATTATAAATTTCTATTAGTATTAAGAAAATGATACGAATAAAATCACAGAACAATAATAATTAAAAATTAATGCATGTAATCTATATCAGCTTTTTCAATGCTCGCATAAAAACTATAGCATTTTATTTCCTTTTATTAATAAGAGACCGTAAAATTAATAATAAGATGCGTTTAAACATTATATATACTAAAATGTAACGAAAAAATTAAATACACAACAAGCAACAAAAAGAAGCAAATAAAATAGATAGAAAACAGTACAATATTAGAGGCTCGTGTGAAAAACAATTCCTCCCTTGAAATATGAAATATCCACATGAACTAACAGCAAAAGTTTTCCTTTCTCTGATCTTTCATCTCTCTCTTCTTAATATGTGCCGCGGCCTGTCACGTTTGCATGATTTCCTCTATTGGAGTGTAAATTGCTTTGTGATAGATCAATTGGCTGTGTAGCAACCTAAACAAATCACTCGTATTTCGACATTTTGTTAAATAAGTCTCTCTTACCTTTTCTCTTATAAAATTCCCAAAAGGCAGAACCATTAGAATTCAATTTAAAATTGTAAAACTCAAACTAAACCATTACCAAAATAAAACTAGTTTCCTTGTCAAGAGATTTTCTGAATAAATTCAATGGTACCATAGCGCATTGTGTAACTTCAACTAGCATGAATCAAACTTAAATATCAGAATCCACCAAAGGCAATGTAAGGCGTAATCTTACCAGTGTATCACAAAAAAGAGTACAGGACTACGATGAGCATTTGAGTTAGTTCATTAGATGTGATGAACCAAACTTTTCAGTTTGCTATAAATGAAAATTTTCCATTATTTTGGCCAAAAAGAATAGGAGCTACAAAGGAAGGGCTAAAAACAAGTTACACACTTGGTTGCAAAGAAGGTAACTACACTACAGCTTAATTATTGAAAATTTAAGCCATTAATGATTATTATGAATATTAACAGAAGGCTTAAATTTCCAACGGTACTGCCCAATTCCTTCAGACTTAATAATCCCACATAAACAAAATGGACAAAAAAACAAATCTCAAATGATTCACCTTTCCTCAAACTCAGCCTCAAATCATGGTCCCGGTCCCTTCAATCATTTGTCAATATCTCGAGCAAGAGGGAATATGGAAGCCACCCATCGATGATACTCGCTGTGTGCAGACCTTGTGTCAGCGACTTGACACAGAAATTGACTTTGGGTATCATGCCTCCGGCCACCTTCCCTTCCTCCACCATCTTTCTAATACCACCAACATCAATCTCCCTCACCAGACTACTAAAAGTGTTCCTGTCCTCCAAAATTCCCAGAACATTGGTCAGAAGGATCAACTTTTCAGCTCCCATTGCAGCAGCAATCTCTTCTGCAGCCGTGTCAGCGTTGATGTTGTATGCCTGATGACATGAATCAGACATAGACAAGTACCCCACATGTGAGGGTTTTAATAAAAGAGAAGAGATCTTGTTAGAGCTCTAATAGTATGGTCAAGTTACCAATAGAAAGCAACCTGTTTGGAGGGTTGCAGCCTTGTATGTAGGGAACTGGGAAGTTCTTCGACTTTTATTTTATTTTTTTTAGATGAAAATTACCAATTTATTAGATAACTTAATGTGCTTGTAGAAGTAAGAGAATTCAATGTTACTTTGTCAGTATACTTTTAGTTGCAACTTTTTAACTAGTCGTATTTTAATTATTTTATAATTTAGTCACCCAATTGGTATTTAATAATTTTATTGTAATTGCTTAGATACACCGATTTGTTCACCTGTTGATAACATTGTTTTCAGTGATTCAGGTATTTTGTGCAATGACTAGAGATTTAGATCTGAGTTAAACCAAGTACAGAAATTTTTCTTTTAGCAAGCATGCTCGATAAAAAATTAAGAAAAAGTTCATTATATATAGGATTTCCATTGTAAACAACTCGTGATCAATGTTACACCTAATAGGTGTCTTGTTCTAGTTGCAAATAAAGTTCAACGCTTAATTGTAAAATTGGTAATTCAGTTGTTGTTTTAAACAAGTACCCATTTAGCTACAATTGTGGGCATGGTTCTGGTCCTGATTCACTCTAATTCCAGACATCTTTCTTTCATGCCCTCAAATTTCCAAGATGAAATAGTGTTTAAAATTAATCGCTACCTTCAAATTAAATTTAAGATCTTTGAAACAATTCTGGTAAAATAAGATCAAAGTCTTAAAACAAAGAAATCACCTTTCCAACAAGCACCGATTAGATTTCAGACAACTAATCAGAGGACCAATTTTAATATTCTTTTATAGTTATTGAAATGAAATCAAAATTCCTTAACTTATATACTAATATGATTGAGATAATATAAAATAATTTATCAAAATTCCTTCTTATTTATATTTTTAAATGGAGATCTAACTTGCGAGCATATTTTACCTTCAATTTACGGATTTTAGGGGTATATAGCAATGTTCCAGCTACTACTTGGTTATAATTAAAACCAAGTGAATTATTTAAAAAATTCTTCCTACGACTTGGTTTGTAAGTTGCCTCTATAAAATATCAACTATTTAAAAGAAAAGAAAGAAACTTACATCCTTAAGCACGAAGCATTATTTAACAAATTGTATCCTGCAATAAAAATATAATAAGAACTATACTATTTTAGCTTTCAATGCACTTGATATATTTTGAGATTTTGACACAGTTGTTTCTTCAATTCAAAGAATCTTTTGACCATCTATAGAAAGAGATAATTTTGCTCATTAATAACATGTCAGACAAAATTAAATGCGAACACACTGTACGCATTTTTTAACAAGTATAAAATTGTAAAAAACTTTGTAGAAACTTAATGTATGATTTACGCTTATGGGCACAATCGTGATTCGTGAGACGATGTGTGCTTGTCCTTCATAGTATTTTTTTTTTTGTGTGTTTTGAAAAATCTCGATCACTCGATGGCTAAAATTCATACTACACTAGATGTATAACGTACGTGTTCTTCTGATCCGAGAAATCTGCAGTCTAGTGTTTTATACACGTATGCATCAATTTGTTTATACTTTGAGCCATGCAGTATGATCATGTCATATGGTCTTTATGAGGCAATTGTTCATTTCAGTTTTAAAAAGCGTTGAAGAAGAAATTTTCGTTGAGTTTCTCGTCGATATATATTATTCTGTGATCTCAAGATGGACAAATCAGAGTTTTTTTTTTTTTTTTTTTGAAGGTAGGGAGATGATTATCTCTAATACAATTGTATTGAACGAATAAGTTTCGTACAAGGTAAAAAAAATAAGAAAGAAGAAAATACACAATCAAACTATATACAAGTCAGAAAATTAGAAGTTTTTGACCTCCTAAAAATTTTACCATTTTTACAAATAGAAATAAGAAGCGATAAAATAATAATATTTTATTTTTTTAATCATTTAAATCGATCATTTACTAAATTTGTAACTTAAACTCGTTTAGTAGTTAAGAACATATCAACAAAATTATTTCTTTTCTCAATTGTTTGATGGACAATGCTGGCTTTCACATCGCACCAATTTTATTGCATACATGTCAAATCTTACACAACATATCTACAATTCTATTTTTTTTAAATAAATATTGTAGTATTTGTAATAGTTGTAGAATGAATTTCTTATAAATATATTTTATCCTTCCAAAACAGATCCTTGCATTCGAAGTAACTATATTCATTCAGCTTTTAAATTACGAGCTCTTTATTGGGCCAATTTTTTCTTAAAAGTTCAAAATAGTGAAGCGGAACTCATCTATAATAAAAAAATAAAAATATTCTTTTATTTTTATTTAAAAAATGTAGGAACATCCTTAAGCATGAAGTTTGTCATGCGGGCATCACCCTATTAGAACCAGTCATTTTTCAAATGTTTATCTCATGTATTTTTGTATTTCCAATGATATAAAAATAGTCAATGAACTGATCCATTATACTATTTGTTCCGTCATATGATCCTATACTTGTGTTTTTCACAGGAAAGACAACTTTGAAACAAAGAGTTAATTTTAAAATTTGTAATCCTTATTTCATGTAAAAAGCTATAAATTAAGTGCTGCAACCTGCAATTAGTGATGATTCCATAAAACTAGACAGATGTAAGCACAAATATGTGAGTAGACGTACATTTATTCCCCATCAAATATTGAAGTCGAAACAAACTTAACGTTGTTGTTTTTTTTTTTTTTTCATTCATTGAATTTCAAAGTAAAACCAAAATATTTTGAAAACACTATATAATCCCCCCCAAAAAAATTGCATTGCATTCTTTTATTTAAATTTTTGACAACACTACATCTAGTATTCAAATATGTGGTAATTGAATTTAACTCATGTATTTATAAAACAAAAAGAATAATAAACACCATATAAAAGCACTGAAACAGACACGAATAAGTTTAATTAATCTAAATTTCTGAACACATAATGTCAGATGCCTTCAACTCTTTCTGCATTCAGGTTCAATTCATCTATTAAGTTAAAAAACTGTTTTTATCGAATTACATGCATTAAAAATTTTATTTAAAATATATAAAGCTCTTAAACAAATAAAATTTAATATTTAGTATTTTCTTGTTTAATTCAAAGTATATATTGTTAAATTTTAAATCAGAAATATTAGTTTTTTTAGTTTAAAACGCCTCATAGACAATCTTTTTTTTTAAAAAAAAAAAAAAATTCCTCCTCTCCTGCCCTCCAGTTCTCCGTTGTTGTGCGGGCCTCTATATATATTTCTCGGCGGAGCCCTGTAATTCACCTCCACAATATTTCTCTCTCCAAATATTCTCTTTCAAATCAAATCTAAGTGAGAGAGAGAAGGAATCCTTCAGAGCGAAGCATCGCCTGGTAAGCCACTTCCCTTTCTGGTTCCCGTTGTTAAATCAATTTCTCTATCTGGTTTTCCTTGATTCGATTTGAGTGTTTTTCACTTGATTTGATTTGAGCAAAATCTAGGTTTTTCTTATCATTCTAACTTGTTTAGATTACTCTAGTGTTTTGAGTGAGATCGGATCTAGTTAGATGGCTTTCCTTATCGTGGATTATAGTAAAGGCACCGATTGTTTGCTAACCCTCGCTAGATCTCTTTTGCTCCTCCGTATACCACAGATCCGCTAATTTTTAGATACAAAACCAGTATTTCTCGTGCTTTTGGTTGAATAAATGCGATTAGTTTGAATCTTTTTAGATTAAAATTGATCAGTGGTGTGGTAATCTACTTTTAAAACTACTAAACTAGTTTACTTTGTTTTTGTTTAGACGAAACATGGGGCTTACCTTCACAAAGCTGTTCAGTCGTCTCTTTGCAAAGAAGGAGATGAGGATTCTCATGGTCGGGCTCGATGCGGCCGGTAAAACCACCATTCTGTACAAACTGAAGCTCGGTGAGATTGTTACCACCATTCCCACCATTGGTGAGTGCTTCTCTAACCTACTGATCAGTCTATTGATCAGTCTGTTGCTTGATCTCGTTTAGCATAATACTCAATGCAAGTTACTGATAGTGGAGTAGATTACTTTTGATAAGACAAGTGTCGGCTAAGGATTATGGGAATCAAGATACAAGTTCTAGAGAAATTAGAGTATTAGACTGCTTTTGATTTTTATCTTGGTTGGAAGTTGGATATGATGCAGTGCTTGTTGTTCCTGCTCTAGTGTTAAGAGACCTAGTAGTTCAAGTGAGCTCTGATTTACATAAAAGGGGCAATTTCACTTTGAAAGTTAACCTATTTTTATGGGGAGGATTCTTACTAGTTTTACTTTTTGTATGTTTAAATGATACTTTTATGTCAGATTCGACTGTTTAACTGTTTAATTGGATAATGTATATAGGTTTCAATGTGGAAACTGTTGAGTACAAGAACATTAGCTTCACTGTTTGGGATGTTGGGGGTCAAGACAAGGTGAACTTATTACCTATTTGCAGATTATCCTTTTGTAATTCTGTTCTGGCATTTTTTTTTTAGTGTTTGCACCAACTTGTCTGTAGTTCATTGTCAGTTTAGGTGTGTGCATTTTATAAAAGGATGAATACATTTTAATTAAACTGGTAATAAAGGCAACTGTCAAATTGACTTAACTGGACTTCCTTATACAAAAAAAATACGGGTTTTCCTACTTGACTCATCATATATTAAATCCTTGCTGTAACTACCCTATCCACTTTGTACACAAAGTTGACCGAAGTTTTGTTACCCCAGCTTATATCACTTTTGTACTCGAATAGCTAAGCTCATAGTTGATGTGTCACATTGATCATGTACATGCATTAAGGTTGTACACTCATATCATGGATCACTTAATGTTCTTTTCTATGCTGAAATTGGATATGTTTTCTGTGAAACAGATCAGGCCACTGTGGAGGCACTACTTCCAGAACACTCAAGGCCTAATCTTTGTGGTTGATAGCAATGACAGGGATCGTGTTGTTGAGGCCAGGGATGAACTCCACCGCATGCTAAATGAGGTTTCTCTTATAGATACATATTTACAGACCTCTTTAACTTTTCTGTTGAGAAGCTACATCAAATAGTACTAGCTTTGTAAAAGAGTTGCTTTGTTTAGACCTTGTGAACTAGAAAATTTTAGATGTTGTATGCTCTTCGTATGTAGCTACTGCTAATGCTTTTTTGTTCTTCTAAAATTGGTGACAGGATGAGTTGCGTGATGCTGTGCTCTTGGTGTTTGCAAACAAGCAAGATCTCCCAAATGCTATGAATGCTGCTGAGATCACTGACAAGCTTGGTCTCCATTCCCTTCGCCAGCGCCACTGGTACAATTGTTTATTTTGTTATGTTGACAGGAAATTTTGTCTGCTCCTGTCTGGATAAAGATCTACATCTAATGGTGTTTTGAATATAAACTTCGTACAGGTACATCCAGAGCACCTGTGCTACATCTGGTGAGGGTTTATATGAAGGCCTTGACTGGCTCTCCAGCAACATTGCTAACAAGGTCTTTCTCTCTCTCTCTCTCTCTCTCTCTCTCTCTCTCTCTCTCTCTCTCTCTCTCCCTCCCTCCCTCCCAACTCCCCCACAATTTTATAAGTGCCTTGGTAGTGAACTTTGAGAATTTATTTGTTAATACTAAGTCGTTGTCATTTGTATTGCAGGCCTGAAGTCCTTGAGAGTGTTGAAGGCACAAAATTAGTTTGGTGTTGTGCTTGGGTTTATTAGATATTATCAATATAGATACAGATAACAAACATGTGTTTTGTGCTTCTGGAAGTGCTCAATCTTTGAGCTAGTCAGAATGTTTTGCCTGCTTTGCTTGGATTGTTGATTGCCTTTTTGTATACTGTCGCCTTTAATCCCTTATCCTAGTATAACAGTTGCGTTCTCCTGCTTGTTCCTTTTTGTTGCTGGCTTCTTATATATGGTTTAGTTGGTTCCTAATGGCTATTTGTTGGCTATTTGTTGAAAAATTTAAATATTGCCAATATGACTGATGCTTAGTTTTTCTATAGGTCAAAATGATTATTCTGTTGTTAAGCACTGTTTCTTGTATACTACCATTGGAACGACTAATAAAACGCTAAAAAAACACCCTCTTCTCTTGCCCGACTGACGAAGTGTCGCCTATGTGGAATTTTGGTATTCTTAACTGTAGTTTGGTCCACCTGGAGCAAAATAGGCGGACGTCTGGTTGGGTGCCCAAAAACCACACAACTTGAGACTGATAGCCTAATAGGTTTATAACCAACAATCAAACTACGACATTTTGACTAACAAGTGGCATGGTTCGACATATCTGAGGACTTGTTTAATCGATTTTGGAAAAGAAAATCATCAGAGTGCACATTCGATACTCTTACCCGCTGGATTTATATATAATCATCACCTAATATTTCTGAAGTTTGAAAAAAAAAAAATACCGAGATGTTTATATATATAAAGCTGAATCATATAATATAAATCAAAAAGCACATTAGTGTGCAAAAAAAAAAAAAAAAGTACAAAATACAAACAAGCCCTCAAAAGATCCCCCAACAGAACATGTGATCCCCGGCTGTACATCACAGAGGCTCAAAAAAAAAAGAAATCCAATAAATCACATTCCTCGTAGCTATTGAATTAAATCCATCTCAAACTGACACTGTTGTAGCTAATTGCCAGGCATTCAGCAGCCCGTGAGATTTAATTCTGTAAGCAAAAACTTATGTCAGACATTGTTCTGCATATAGCCATATAAATAAAAAAATACTACACTATATGTAGAATCATTTTCCATTTTTAGAAGTACTGTAGTCAGCATTGTACATGGATCTAAACATCAGCTTAACATGATGAAGGCTCTTTTGTTCAAAAAAAAGAAAACATGATGAAGGCTCAACAGTGGTATACCATGCCAATATTCACCAAATAGGTCATGCTACATACACAAGCTCTGACCAGTGTGACTTATGACACCCACCACTTTTGTGGTACACATTTATAATAAAAAGTGATAGCCACAACGATCTAATTTCAACATAGTCAACAGAAATCGCCCTCCAAAATTTAAAACTTACGTGTATATGTTAGCTGAATCAATTTCATTGAACAGATTGATGTAGAAGCGAAGGCCTTCAGCACTAACATCTCTGCACAGCAGGCCTGAATTGTAAAAAAGAATACACGGTTAAGTTCTGATAAAAAACGGACAAATTCTCTTTTCGTGGATATTCCACAGCTGTTATTGTTTATTTTTCCTTTTTTTTTTAACAATAGTTGGATCATACTGAAGTTCTAAAAATACACTCAGCTTCTAATACCTCTGCTTTCAGCACTTAAAAGATGCTCCTTCGCCAATGCAGGTGCAATTCCTAATGTGAATGCCGCATCACTGGGGCTTATTCCTTTTCTAAGAGCATCTGGTTTTTGTGCTAGGGACGAAATTCTGGCAAAGACCTAAGAAATAAAAAGTAATAATGTAATCTCAAAATTTCTCTGCTTCATTAAACAAAACAGCTAAAAGCTAATTGAGCATTTAAAAACATCAGTACCTCATCATCACTGTGTGACTTATTTTGAATCACTTTTACTCCACTGTCAAACTTCCTCATCAGTACTGGGCTGCATACCATAACACACAAAAGAAAAGGTGAAGCATTTAAACCAACGGCAACAAAAAAAAAAAAAAAAAAAGTTTCATCCCTCCAGAACTAGATGAGATATTTAGAGTGATACTGGACAGTGGATTTTTATTTTTTTAAGAAACTTACACGTCAAATTTCTCCCATAGAGCACATGCTTGCAAAAGGTCCTCTGGTGATATCAACTCTGAAATGATAGGAGAATGTAGGCACTATAAGTCACGAACTATTTATAAACTTAAATTGTCCATCACAAGGTTACAAAAGAGAAATAAAAATGCAGGAACTAATAATGATATAATACTATTTTAGGAAATAGTATTATATTAATTTCGACATGCGCATGCACACGCACACATATAAAATACTACACCTGTCCCTCTAGCTCGGTTGAAGAGACAATATACATCAACCAAAGTGATCATTCCACCTGCCTTCTCAAGTGGCATCTTAACAAAGTCTGCAAGCTAAGAAAGATCCAAATGTGTTAAAAAAAAAAAGAGAGGAAAAATTCAGTGATTTTGCACAATATCAGGGTTTTCCCTTTCCTTCTGGGAAAAAAAAACCTGCAGAACCAACCTAATAAACTCTCAAAAGTGGATAGCACAAAGGAAATAATCAAAATGCCACAAGAAGATTGTATATGACAAATGGGTACTACCAGATCATAACAAAAGGTATACAAAAGTGTTCTATAGGATATGAACAAACGAGCCTACCATACCAAAAGGTTAATTTATTTAGAATATGGCATGCCGGGCATTGCTTTGGTGGAGAGGATCAGTTCCTAGTACTAGAATGTCATATCAAAATTCTACAGTTACCTGGCGTGAAAGTTGTTGGTGATACAAGGCACCAGCTGTCTCTTTTGTGACGGGTGATGCAATACCGACACTTAACAACCAATCTTGCATGTCTTGTTTTGAGCCCATTTCTTCATCATTTGAACTGCCCTGAGAATTTGAGCCTGTGGTCAGTAGCTTCTGGCGCATTTTTTCTGCTAGTTGCACCATCTCCTTGGCTTTACTCTGCAAAAGTCATAATTCTTTCAATTTTTCTAAATAAAGTAGCAAATAATTTACTGATTAGGTCCAGTACCAGCATGCTTAGGAGCACCTTGACTGTATTATATTTTAGGCATTCATTTTAATGCAATGGGTTCAAGCCCTGGTGTAAGCTGAAGAGGGATAAAGTGCATTGTACATTGGCTTAGGCCTCTTGGATCAAATTAGAAAAGAGAGAGTTACTTAGCAACTATCGCCACACAATGTAGCAGGATCCACAAAAGACTAGCCTACAGTCTACTAATAAAGAGCCCAAAAGATACCAAAAAATGATGACAAATGATGGGAGCAATAGAATGAATATTGCACAGATAATTTGAGTGCTCAGTATAACAAATTCAGAAACTAAATGAAAAAGTAAATAAATGGAAAAAGAATAACCATGAGGGCATTAAGATCCTGAAATGCATCTTGGAGACTCTTATCAGTGCTCTCCCAGGTCTCCTGCTCTTTCCTAAGTATCCCCGAAACACCCACCACTGGCATAGTTATTCTCAGATCATTGACCCCAGAACCTGAGCTGCTGGAACCTTCCAGTCCTGTGCTTCCTTGGTTAGCCGCCGATGCAGTCAGCTCCCATTCTCTTGAACGAAGCACCTCCATAAATTTCCCGTAAAATACATCAGGATCTGTGTTCTTCCCACGCATGACTAGAGTTACTACAGATGATTTTGTTCCCTTTTCACTGATGGTGCCATCATTGGAGATGGAAACCTGGAGAGACGAATCATATTTTGAGATTTAGTATTCATTTGTTGAAGAAAACCCAATAATTTTTGCAGAGGTACATCTCCATTGAATTTATTCTCAAGCACTTATTACCGTATTTAAAAATTTAAGGGCACACAGTTGGAAACATTCGTGATCTAATGAACTTATAACACTAATTAAGACAAAAAGGACAAACAAGCACTGAGTCAATTCTCACGAATCATAAATAACTTCACACCTATAAGATTACAGGTGGACCCTACAGTTCAGTGACAGTAACCAAGAGAGTTGACGAATGTGTTGGAGACAGATAAAGCACGAGAAAGAGAGGATAGTTACAGTGCCTGGAGGCGGACGCGAGGAGAGGCGAACATAGAACGAATAGACATCGACTTTTTAAGAGGAAACGCGTGAATGATGGCCGAGAGGGCGATCTCGCGGGCTGAAGCGGATGCCTCGTCGATGAAGACCAGGCGATGGGAAGTGAGAACGAGGAGGGAAGATTGGAACGGGAGGAGCAGCGTGGGGCGATCGGAGCCGTCGGATTCGAGATCGACGCCTGGGAGCAGATAGCGCTCGACCTCCCCCGAGATGAATATGGGCCGGCATGAGGTGGTGACTGAGGCAGCCGGGAGCCGCGGAATGGAGGTCATCGGCGGCTGGTATGACTGGAGAGCTGCAGTTGAGTTGTTTGGAAGGAGGAATAAGGGAAGACTTGAGAAGAGTGAATAGCGCTGATAGCCTGATAGAGAAGTCTGATTGGAGCAGATCACTGGAGTACCGTACCGTTTTAGGCAGAATTGTATTTGTGTCCTCCAAAAATTTTGAAAATGTGTTTTGGTTCAAAAAAAATAAATATATATCGTATTTATTTATGACGAGAGGGTACAGATGTGTTCTCACTTTTTGTCTCCATTATGCGTTATGCCACAATTTTTAAGTTGTTAAAAAATTGAAAAGTAAAATATAAATACTGTAATGAAATAGTTATATGTGATTTATATCATAGTGTTGTACTCAACTACTCTCGGTTTGTCGATTACAAAACAATATCATTTGGCATTTAACAATTTTCTTTGAGTTTTATAGGAATTTATAGGAAGAAGATGCAATTTATGAAGACTTGGATAAAAGATTATTGCAAGATCAAGATCAAGTCATTAGGGAGCTTGTAGGCTAGCTTAGACTAGGATAGAAGATATACTTTAGTCCTTACTTATCCTTGGAATGGTCTAGATAGCAGAAAAGCTCAAGATTTCAGCAAAAACCAGTTTTCTGGCTCAAGCGTTGTATAACGCTATGAAACGTTGTGTAACGCTTGAGCACTTCGTAGTAAAATCCAGTTTTCTGGTTCAAGCGTTGTGTAACGCTTTGTAGCGTTGTATAACGCTTGAACACTGAGAAGAGAAATTTCCAGTTTTCTGAAGCGTTGTGTAACGTTTCATAACGTTGTATGACGGTTCCTTTCTCAAACGTCGTACAACGCTTGCCTTCCGTCTTATGACGTTGGAGCTCTGGAAATTCCTTTCAGTTGTTGAAGCCTTGTCAGGCTTAGATTTGTTTAACGTTTCATAACGTTACAAAATGCTTGGCCTCTTTGTTCCGTTGTATAACGCTTCATAGCGTTGTATAACGTTCTGACATTTTTTATGACCGTTGGACTTTTTCTGTCCCAAACGTTGTATAACGCTTCAGAAACGTTGTATAACGTTTCTGACACAGTCCAACGGCTATGTCAGATTTTGTCTTTTTTAACGGCTATATTCAACCGTTGTGTAACGCTATGTAACGTCGTGTAACGCTTGAGGCTGTTTTTACTGGTAAACAGCTCCAGCCGAGCTCTATTTATATCCACCCCTTGTTCTCTCTCTGAAGAGAGCTTTAACTTGCAAAATTACACCAGAATAGAGCCTTTGAGCATAGGGACATTCTCCCACTTGAGCTTTTCATAGCTAGATCACTTTGAGAGATATTGTAGCCATTTGAGTGCTCATCTCCCTTGAATAGCGAGGCCGTTGAGCCGTTAGAGCTAGGCCCGTAGTGCCACCCACCTTGAAGGCCTTTGTGCCGTTTGAATAGCGAGGCCGTTGTTGCCATTAGAGCTAGGCACGTTGTGCCACACTTGAGTTAGGCCGATCCACCTCGAGGTCATTGTGACGAGGCGATTCGGTTCGAAGTTGTAGTACCGTTCTTATTGGAATTGAACGGAGAGCACCCATTTGGTGGTTGCTAAACTCCCGGAGACGTACGACTAAGGCTAGCCAATCATCTAGCGGGTCGGAACTCCGTTATCACATCGCGTGTTCAATTCTCTCTCTCTTTCTCTCTTTATTTTTCTTGCATATTTGAATTGCTTGTGTGTGCTTGTTTATTTTTGGTACCAATTGACTTGTGCTAGGTAGTTCATACCAAAACCGGTCTAAAACCAACTAAACGCTTCCGCAAAATTTGTTTTTGGTTAAGCCGCCTAACCTCCTAGGGACAACACATAGTTATAAATTTGTAAAAAAAAAAATTATGAATAATTTGATTTTACTAGTAATCTTGCTTACCCAATAAGTGGGCAAATTTTGATTCGAAAATTTTTGTTGTTATTATTTATGTTCTCAACCAATGACTTATAAGGAATGATAGCAATGTTAAAAAATAGAGTGACACGACAAATAGTATGCTTCATCAGTAAATATTAGCAAAAGAAGTTGTTAAATAAAATACATCGTTTGTCTCAAATGAATATTAATATATATTTTTTATGACCGGGCTTTCTTTTTATCTCCCTTTGATATCGATTCACCTCTTATATATTTTTAATAATGCATCATGGAAATCTTTTATGACTCGACCAGATTTGTCTTTTATCTCCCTTTGATATTAATTAAACTCTTATATATTTCTAATAATTCATCTTGGAAAATTTACTGCACAGAGACCATTTTATTTCCATTTAAAACGAAGAGTCGGTAAATTTATATCGGCGATTCAAATCTAACCATTAACCAAGCTAGATTTAAACTATCAATGATCCAAATCATATATAATAAATTAAATGTTTACATCATTGTTCTAATTGTTTACACTCTTATTTAATGCTTTTATAAGCAGTAAGTATTTTGGCAAGCATCTAGAGCCTGTAAAAATACAAAAAAAAATGAGCATATTGGTTTTCTAAATTATTAATCTCTCAGTACAAGTTTGAAGGCGATGAGACTCAGTAGTTAGAATATGTTTTATTATTCATTACATAGGCCATTTGATAGGTTATGTGTATCTACAGCTAAAAAAATTATAATCCAATTTTACCTACGTTGAGTTGTAACTTGTAAGCAAAGAACCTACGCGGAAGTATTAGGTGTGTTGATCACTGGGACGACTATTCGATACTTAAAACTTAAGTTTCTGAATTAAACCATGACAGAAGCTGTCAAGGTTTTCAAAAAAAAAAAGAAAAGTTTCTAAATTGAACAAGACTTAAATGGACTCGAATTTGAAAAATATGTTAAAATTTGTTAAGAACTTGAATCAAATAATCCTGTATAAAGGCCAAAATTTCCCATCCTTGGACTAAAGAAGAACTTTACATAAAATTCTATTCGATTGAATAATACAGGCCTCTAACAGAAATTAAAGTTAAAAATTCTTGACTCTATAATTTCTGAACTGTCTAATATGATAATAATTCATTGATTTATTCTGGACCATTAATTGGATCTCCTCACCTTTGCACCCGCTAATCACTATATACTCCTTTCGTTTCTGTCCCAGAAGATACCGGATAATTACCCTTTCGTTATTTTTTTTACCCTGAATTTCCCCTTTCTCCTTCCCTTCTCGCGTATAAAACTAAATAGAGCGCGCCCACCGTATGGCTCTGTGCTTAACTCGATAATTCCAATTCGTATAAAACTAACTAAAATGTTTTTTTTTTTTTTTTGAAAGACTGTATAGAACTAAAATTAATAAGGTAAAATAGAGCGCACGCCCACCGTGGGGCTCGAACCCACGACCACAAGGTTAAGAGCCTTGCGCTCTACCAACTGAGCTAGACGGGCTTATGATTGCTGAAGTCGTCTCTAATTTGTGTCTTTGCCTGTCTCTCTCGCAGGAAACCGCGCAGATGAATAAAGAAACTGATCGAAGGCCCCATCAACTCAAAAGGTCGGTCCCGGTTTTTAATTTTTATTTTCAGTTATTGGATTGACTTTCTGTGAGGTAAAAGAGGTAATGCTTATTTTCATAATGATTTTTGACTTCTAATTTATAGTTGCAGATGAAAGTTGTTCCGAAAAAGCCTCCTAAGAAGAAGCTTGTGGTACCGAAAATGTAATGTAGTAGTAAAAAATATATATATTTTTTCTTTTTTTTAGAACTCTGACTGATTCAAGAGCTTATTCTCTGTTTACATAATAAACTTTTGTTTTAAAATAAGGTTACACAAAATTTTAGGGACAAAAAAGAGGGAAAGTTTGCGATGCAGAGTTGTATTCGTAAAGTTTTAAGAAAAATACAGAAACTTGTATTCCTGGAAACTATATTTGTGATGCAGAACAGTCTTGTTAGACCCAACTAAATGCCTAATGCATGCCCCATCGGGAAAAAAAAAAAAAAAAGGAAAAGAAATATAAGAAAACATATCACTCCACACTCATAATCCTTCCAATGACGACAAACACATTAATATAAAAAAACACAAGAAAATCAAGTTCACTTTTTGCTGAAATTGTCGCCACTCTTGCCAGGCATCAAAATCTCGATAGCCATATTTGTTAAAGCTTGTGCTTGCGCTTCAGTGAGGCGCCTACTCTTTTTTGCATTGTTCAATAATTCGATGCCTTCGTTTATAAACTTGAAGAATGATTCACGGATTCCCTCATAAGACTACAAAATTTAAAAAAATTTCGACAACATAAAAAGCTTACCTCAGTAGGTACAAGGAGCATTCCCAAATGAAAACCTAGCGATCCCCAATTTTAAAACACATATAGAAATCTATAATAAAACTGGTACTGTACTGGTACCAGCCACTTTCAGATTGCAATTACACAACATAATAGCAACCCGACCAATATTTTCTTAAGCTAAATACACAGAAACCAAAAGAATAATAGTGTTGGCAGCCCAACTACCCTGCCAACGCCATTGGTTGCACCGGCATCCAATATTTTTCGTCAATGCAATGTGCCAGATAACATAATTGAGTAAAAAAGAACAAAAAATAAAGAAATATTAAGATGACTAACATCCGGCTTCTTTCTTTTCTGAGGACGAATTTGAACTAAATGAACTGAATTTCCAGCCTCCATGTTAGAGCTAGAGCTGAGTTTAGGTAAAATAAAAGTTAGTTTGAATATTATATAAATATATTAGGTAATATTAGATTAACTGAATCTATAGTCTATAGTACCTGAAAAGAGTGTAGCGGTATTTGTTTTTGGTTGCATCAGTATACTCATGTAAAAATAATTTACCGTTAACCTAATATAGAACAAATGCTCTGTAAATAAATTTTATTTATAAATCTAAACAAAAATAAAATTTAAAATAAATTCAATGCTGACGTGAATATTTTTTAAATTCTTGGTACAATTTTTCCATTCAGTTGAAGCTTCAAGTTCTTCCCTGTTTAGTAGCCATTTTTCTGAAAAGAGAACAATTTTAGATAGATTTATGTTCAATATTTGAAAGGAAAATTTTGATTAATACCATTCCAAAACACTTCAATTTAAAATAGAACAAGTCATCACAAAAAGATTTATTTGAAATATGACATCAAACCGCACAAATTAATTTTATACCACTATTTAAGAAAAAAAATTGTCAAGGTCTTTTTTTATAAATTTGATATTTGTCACTCTAAATACTGTCTAGGTCTTTTTTCAAAAAAATTCCTAATTTTATTGCTTTGTAGTGAAATAGGTATGAGATGTCAAATTGCAATAATAAATACTTTTGTGATTTTAGACTACTTATGGTTAGCAACGCATGTTGGATTGATTTGCTAAAATCATCATTTCCCTAGAATGAAAGATAATAAAAGAGAAAATTACAATTATGCATTTTAAAAGAAAGCACAATTAGGCGAATACCACTACATGAACACATCTATTTCCCTAAATTAGGCCACATTAGGGGTGGCAACATATGAAATAGTAATCAAACCATATGAAATAGTATTCATATTTTTGTATCGGATTCGGATATATTTGGATATGCAAACAATTCATAAATGTTCAGATACAGATACAAATAAATATATGTTTATATCTGTATTTGTACATATTTACAATTTATTTTACCTATTTTTGTTTCAAAACTCAAGGAACTCAGAACATGGAAGTTTTAGTCAAAATACTAAGCATCGTTGGCAAAAAAAAAAAACCAATTGCGTTGAGTACTCATCCGAATAAATAGTTCTGACCGTATCAAAATAAACATTTGAATCCCAAGAAATTGTGAATACAGATAATATATGTATTTGTATCCGTATATGTACTAATATTATGTTTCCATATCTGAATCAGTATCCAGATACGGATCGGAGTAGATATTATCCGCCCCGTTTTCATCCCTATTTATAACCACCAAGAAACTAAGGTTTTGTATAAAAGATAATAGAACATTGAACTAATAATAATCGAAACCAGAACCACAAGGAAAATAAGCCCAAATCTAGCAAGAACGGTCAAGACTTTTTAATAGGAGTTTTGCAAGAGAAAATTACTAGTGGTGTGATAAAAAGATTGGCGTGATCGATATACTTCAGCATTTTTTAGAACAGCAAGGATCTCTTCATGCGAAAGCATCCTGTCAGACAATCTTGCTTGTACTTCAGGGTAGGGAAGATCTGCAAGAAATAAAATTATAATAAAAAACTGTATAATTAATTGCATATTAAGTGCATAATTTGATGGTGATATTTACTTGAATAGTTGGGGAATCCGTGGAGCTCCCATCCAGAAAGAACATGATCGTTAATCATATCATCTACAAAGAAAATTAAAAACTTAAATTGTCAATATTAAAAAATAATCCTAAAGCGCCTATTTACTAAAATCTAATGGGGGCATTTGGATCGCCTAAGAATAAAATGAGGATTAGTTATTCCTATGATGTTTAGATTATCTTTTTAATATAGATTAAAAAGTGGTCCCAATAAGTTCTTAATTCTCATTAAATAGATGATCCGAACACACTATGAAAAAAAAATTATTTCGAATGTTGGAAAATATAGTACTTTAGATCTAAAAAACTTAATATTGATCGTTTAATAATAATATTTTTTACTTCAAACAACTAATCATATAATTTTATTCTTAAACGATCCAAACACACTCTAAATTTCATGTGTGGCGTGCAATCAACTTGCTCTAGAATTTTTAGAAATCAACCACATACAAAATCGAATACTAAAATTTAATAAAGGATTAGCAAGGCCTTTGACATCTGGCTGGCAAAAGTTTCTTTATTTTCACTTTTCTTTTATTATTTTCTTCTTTTCCTTAACATTTGCTTGTAAATAAATTTATGATTTAATATAAAAGAAATGAACTTTATCCTTGTTTTTCTTCCAAAAAAAAAAAAACTACAATTAAACAGACCTCTGTATCCGAATCCAGAAAAGTGGCCTATTTACAAAACTTTAGCATACCCGACAAAAACACAAAAAGAAAACAAATTAAATACCAGCCAAGGGTAACTTCGGGCAAGGAGCGTGATCAACATGCGCTGGATCTTTTTCGAGATGAGGATCGTTTTCGAAATCAACTTGCTTGAGATCGTTTTCGTTATCAGGCTTGTTTTCCATTGTAAATTTAACTTCTGTGGAATTCGAACTCGAAGGGGGCGAGGAGATAATCTCTCTTCAGGGCTTATCGAATTCGAAGTTGGGTAGGGTTTGCGAGAAGCGGGGGATTCCTAATCATCTTCGCTATATATATCCTTTTATTAATTTCTTTCCTGAATTTTCCTTTCTCCTAATTTGTATAAAACTAAAATTAAGAAGGTAAAAATAAAGCGCGCCCACCGTGGGGCTCGAACCCACGACCACAAGGTTAAGAGCCTTGCGCTCTACCAACTGAGCTAGACGGGCTTACTAATTACTGAAGTAGATTAAAATCAAAACCTAAGTTATAGACTCTGTAATTTCTTTGTTTTATTTAGATATTGCCTAAGGGCTTTCATTCAAAAGAAAAAAAAAGTTTGTATGATTGTATCGACGACACGGACAATTATTGGGCTTCCAAACACTGGGCCTTTCAGATGAGTAGTCCGTGGAAACTGGAAAGTGGAAAGGAAGCAATATTCGCTAAATTTGAAATCAGAATTGGTATTCACCATCCATGGTTTGGACTAGTATCCTCTACCCATCTCAATAGAGGTGGGTAGAGTGCCCATCTCATCATGACCGTCCGATCTAATCTGGACGGTTCATTTTTTTCGGGCCAATAATTTTTTTCGGGAGTGGTGGAATTCCCGGGGCTCTTTTTAGCCGTTGAGATTGAATCAGACGGCTGATACGGAGCGATGGGCACTCTACACATCTTAATGAGAGGGTAGAGGATACGGTTCCTCCATGGTTTTCCCATCCAGCGCCATCTAATCTCAGATTTTTCGCCTGCTGACATCAGCAAAAATTTTTTGACCAATTTTCGAAAAATTTTTGGTGCTGACGCATCAAATATGCTGATTCAAGGGTTCAGTTAAATGTTTTAAGGGTTGAATTAAAGTATGTAAATGTTCAGTTAGATGCAACAATAGTTTATTTCACTTTGTATGTTGAATATGATCATTTATTTCTTACTCAGGAAATTTGTATATATGTTCAGTTTATTGTTGTAAATGTTCATATTGTTATTGTAAATGTTCGCTATGTTTGTTGTATCTGTTCATTTTGTTTTTTTATTTAACTAGTTTAATTGAACACAAAAATTACGAAATCAAATTTCTACTGCAACTAACTGAACACATAGATCTTTAAGTCCATCCCTTAATGTAGTTAACTGAACACAAAACACTAAAATTTCAAATTATTGGTGCATCTAACTGAACACTTATACACTTTAATTCAACCCTTAAAACATTTAATTGAACCCTTAAATCAGCATATTTGATTACGTCAGCACCAAAAAATTTTCAGAAATTGGTCAAAAAATTTTGCTGACGTTAGCACGCGAAAAAAATGCTATTTTGGTCTGTCTAGGCCTCTTGGATGGCGCTTGATGGGAAAACCTTGGATGGTATATATCACCCCTGATTTAAAATTATTTTGTTTTTTCCGAAATCACATTTGATTTACTGCCCAGCGCGACAGCCTTTCTTCCGTTTTCTCAAGAAGTGAATAGAAAGTAAATTAAATTAAATTAAAAGAATAAAATAACTGGCATATCGTCCGTAAGGTAGCTAAGGTCAAATGGTTTATGGTTCGCTTGGTCTCTTCAAACGGTCTGTTTAGATTTCTTATAAACTGAGCTTGTGCACCCTACCTGATCTGTTTCTAGATAGTCTGTGTGAATCTCGAAGTTATCAGTATGGATGCGTCAGAAGTCATCAAAATCATGTTAGAATCGCGAAAAACAATATATTAGAACACTAATATCAAGTATAATTTGGGACGTAAATTGGTTTAAAATGTATGCATGAAAATTATTAATCAATAGGAACTTAGCTCATGGAGTAATTTAGTAAGTAAGAAGTTAGACATTTACTTCAAAATTAAGGCAAATTTGTTATAAAATTTAAGAATAAATAAGCCCGTGAGATCATAATTTTCTATTAGTATATAAGTTGTTAATTTTAAGACAAACTAAAGTTTCTGTTGCCTGAGTTTTATTTTAAAAACATATAATTTCAAGAATGGTAAATTGTGAAAGTTTTTTAAGTTACTCTGTCTAACTAGGAGCAATATATATATATATATATTTGCCAAATGAAATTTTAGTTATAACTTAAGTAGTCTTCTCATCTTTCTTTTTTTTTTAAAAAAAAAACATGGTCATAATTTTTTAAGAGCTTCAAATATAACTATCCTCGATGAATTAACAAATAATTGCTCGCTAATGCATTGAAACAAATAATCTAGATTATAAGGAATTTGATTGTTAACATACTCATAAGTTATATTTTAATTTTGAACCTTATATGAGTTAATTTGAGAAACATTATTTGAATTATCGATATATATCACAATCAAGTGATTTTTCCTTTAAAATAATTACAATATTATGTGAAATTTGATTGGTAAGCTATTCATACGTTCATTTTTTTTTTTACTTTAAACCTTTTGGAATAATGTGAGAAATATTATCAACTGATTTCTTCATTTAAAATATGTATATATATATAGTATTTTTGAATTTCTTTTATATAACTGATCGTCTTACCCTCTCTAAGACAGATTCAATACATATGTGATATGTCACATGTGACACACTGACACACATCAAACTTCTCCCAAGCCCAAAACCTCATTAAGATTTTTTTTTTTTTTTTTTTTTTATATAAACATAAATTGGTAAATTCAGATCTGGCGACAGGCGTGGCATTACAAAAGGCGTTAGTCGTGACCCCTGCTGATCTGGTAACGCGTTTAACATACACCTGCATTTCGTTTTCCTTCAAATTTACCGCTCTGATTCCAGGCTTAAATAGTGGGATCATGCTTCCTAGACCTGGAGACAAAAGAGCATACTTCTGTATTTTTTTTCTGAATCACACTCGATGTCATATGTATTTTAAATTTCAAAACTATCATTGGGTCCCAATTTATTCTGGCAAGATTGAAACAATAATGATAAAAGAGCACACCACAGCGTACCATGCTCATGTGCTGGAACTATTTTGTCTCTACTCTCCGTCTACCTGTGATAATCTCATTACTAACATTTCTTCTCTACTAAGTAAACCAATAACCGAAGACCACGTCAACATAAGTAAAAGCGCGTAGAAACTCTCAACACAGGAAACATTTGGATATTTGAGTATGATTAATTTGGTTTGTGCGATTAAGAGCAACCTTTCCGATCATTCCCTATTCGTACAATACAAACCGACTCCTTTTTTGTATTTTCTGTTCATTTCAATTATTCGATCCTTTCTTTCTTTCTCTCTGGCCTGGACTCGACTCGACTCGACTTCCCCAAAAGCCCTAGCTCGCGAAAACCTAACTCCAGCAGCTTTCACTTCCTCGTTTCGAAGATTTTAAGCGACTAGTTAGGTTTCCGAGTCGAGATTAAGCTATAATTTCTGGTGAATTCGAATTTCTAGTTGTGTAAAATGAGTAGTAAGAAAGAAGAGGAGAGAAATGAGAAGATTATTCGGGGCTTGATGAAGCTCCCACCTAATAGGCGATGTATCAATTGCAACAGCGCTGTAAGTTCTATTAAAGAATTTTTTTTTTTTTATCTTATTTTGTAATAATTGTTCTTGTTGTTGTGGAAGGGAATTTCAGAAATAATGAATTAATCGAGGTTTTATTTGTTCTTACAGGGTCCGCAATATGTGTGTACGAATTTTTGGACATTTGTGTGCCTTTCATGCAGTGGAATCCAGTGAGTAGTTAATTTTGCTCAATTTCAGTTCGTTGTGTTGTTAACTCGTTAAAAATTTTGTTTTCCATACTTTCACTGGAATCCAGTTTTGTTATTGAATTTGAAGATAAGGATCCTCGCCCTCTTTTTTTTTTTATAAAAAGAGTGAAACACTTATCACTGAGTTAATACATCAGTGTCTGTACTAAGTGGCCTGAGCCTGATACAACTATCTATTTCTAATTGCTGAACTATACATGAATTTGCTATGTACAGTCGGGAATTCACACACAGAGTTAAGTCAGTTTCTATGGCAAAATTTACCAAACAAGAGGTTGAGGCTCTCCAGCAAGGTGGAAATCAGGTAAAAGACTTAACTATTTATAATGTTTAAGTCCATAGATTATGTTATATATCTGACTTGGTACTTTTTCCATTTGATACAAGCGTGCACGAGACATTTATCTGAAGAACTGGGACATGACACGAATGAGGTTACCTGACAGCAGGTGAATACAAACTCTTACTTTCTTACTCCTTTGTTTAGTACTAATTAGTAACTTTTTTTTTTCTTCTCAATATGCATAAGTCAAGCGAACCAATAGTTTCTTTATTTTTTGTATATCTTTTATTTCAGCAATGCTGATAGAATTAGAGACTTCATCAGAAGTGTATATGTGAACAAGAAATATGCTGGAGAGAGGGCATCTGAAAAGCCTCCCAGAGATGTCGAGGTAAATAATTGTTTCATGCTTTTTCCTTTTTTATATGTGTATTAATTTGTTTTTGAGTGAGTGATAAATATTGTTTTCCTTTTATAGCCACAGAGTCTGAAGGCCAATGAAAGCGATCTAAGAAGGCCAAACTCGTATCACTCCTTCTCCCAAAGCCCGCCATATGATAACCAATATGAAGAACGGCGGTATGGGAAGAGCTCTGCCCAGGCACCGAGACGGTTGGCCTCTGACCGTGGATATGAAGGAAAGGTTCCCAGCTTCTTATTCAGCCCTGGTCGTTTACACGAACATGTCATGTTTGATGATAGGTTTGCAAATGAGAGCTCTGGCTCAAGGCTTTCTGATTTCTCTGTATCAAGTGCCGGCGATCAGTTTAGATATGATACTCAATCGCCTAATTCACAGATTGGTTATCCTAGCCCTAATGCCCCATACCAGTCAAACCGACCGCCAAATGTGCGTCCTCAGGTTTGTTAGCTGCTTCAACTAGTTATATTTTTTGAACATGGGTATGCATTGGATTCTGTATGAATATCTGAGAATGATCGCTGTCGCATCAATCTGATAGCACCTGTTTGTTCAACTGCTGTAAATTGTAGACCCTGTACACTGCTGTGCTCCTGAAGATATCCTAACTGCAGTCTGTTGCTGTTCTGCATTTTCTTTTTGTAAATCTAGATTCCCAGACCAAAATATTAGATAAATTTTCTATTTTATAGCAACTTAGCTGTTCAAATGCAATAGCTTAGCACAATGTCACATGAGTGGATTGTCCTTCATGATCCCTATTACTTATCTCTGTGAAAACTTGTTTCCTCTATTCTTAGATAATTCTTTGATAATCATGCTTCGAGGGTACCGATTATTGAGTGCACCAGAACTGGTGATTTCTGTTACAACTGCATGCTTTTATTGTACATTTTTCATATTTTATCATTTCTTCACACAGAGAACTGCATCTTCAGGCAGTTTTGGGTCATTTGATTCCAACAGTCTGTCAGAAAGCACATCAGAGCATCAGCCTGTGCAGTTGACGAGTGGGTCCCAACAATTAGTTACACCACCATCATCTCAGCTCCCTCCTTTGGGCAGCAATCAAGTCAGCACCCAACCTGCTCTAGTCAGACCAGCTGTTTCATTCAATCAACGATCAGCACAACAACCAGTTGCCTCCACCTCCTCTGGTACTTCTGTGGATCTATTTGCCGGATTTAATGAACAGAATACTGCCGGATTTAATGAACAGAATGCTACTGGATTAAATCGAACTGTTTCAGCTGGACCGGCAGTGACATCATTGACTGAAGTGGGCCCCACATCGACATCAATCGACCTATTTGCAGGTTTCAACAACCAACCTCCTGAAGTGGGCCCAACATCTACATCAATAGACCTATTTGCAGGTTTCAACAACCAACCTCCTGTGGAGGTGAAAAATGAAGGGTGGGCTAACTTTGATTTTTCTCAGAAGAGCCAAGTTTCTGTTGCTAACACAACCGTTCAATCATCTCCAGTGATGACCTCATCTGGAAATGATTCGGCAAGGGGAATGCAATCCGTTCAATCATCTCCAGTGATGACCACAGCTGGAAACGATTTGGCAAGGGGAATGCAAACTGTGATTGGTCAAGTTCCAGTTAGCAGTGCAACTGCTCCTCCACAGGTACCACAAACAGTTGCACAGCCACCTCCTGTAAATCAAGAAATATTTGAAGTTAGTTGATATAATTGTACTGTCTTTATAATATTTGTCCATTTGGAGCCATCCTGGCTTGATATAATTTTTATTCCATATAAGATTCCGTGGGCTCCAATTCATATAAAGACAAATAAAACACAACAAAATATATATGAAACATAAAGGAAGCCCATTGTCCTTGATAGTAACTAATACAGGAACTTGGTAACTCTTCAGCCTTGGAATGCTTTTGGTGAATCAAGCGGCAGTGGCATGTATGCAGCAAACACCCAGCTACAAATGCCATTGCCCCAGATGTCCATGCCAGGCCAGGCAAAGGTTGCCTCTGGCCCTAGTGCCCAGTTCTCTTCCTTGGCACCTGTTGGTGGTTTAGAAATGGCTAAATTGAGCAGCCAACCAGCTGTACAACTACCAGTAGAGAATTCCATGTCTCGGGAGCCAGCCCAACCACAGACAGTTGATCAATGGTTTGCAAGTGCTAATGATGCTCAGGTGTTGCCATATCAAGGAGTTTCACAGGTTAGCGCCTTCTTGATGCCATTCGTTTTATTGTTTTATGGATGAAGTGTAGGTTCAGGTGCTCAATCGAAGCCAAAAGCCTGAAGCCTGAAATGTGGTCTGTCCAAAACCCAGACTACATTCAAATTTGTACTGGTAATTAGGCTTTGAGTAAGTTGGTGTTACTGTACCGGCTGAACTCACAATTTTTATTTTGAAATCTCAGGAGGTTGTGAAGAGCGATATTCATAGTGTAGCTGCTCTCACTTCTATAAGTGGCCTCACCAGTTTTACAGGAGAAATCCCTGCTACGCTTCAGCCATCGCAGGTTTGTGAACTCCATCTTGCAATTCATCTTATATTTGCAACTGGTGTAGAGCTACAAAATGAATTTATTGAAGCCTACTTAAACTATTGATTATTGATATGATTTACTGTAGAAGAATATATTTGTTATGTGAGCATGGTATTAATGTTTTTGAGTCTGACTATTTGCAGTCTTCTAGACCTTATGATGTATATGCTGGACATGTTGTTTCAAAGTTGCTCCCCTCTTAATTAGTTTTGAACTTTTATTACTGAAGTTAATTCCATATGTCTTGACTTATGCCCAATATTTTCACCTTTGGTAAAAATTTTCAACTTACAAATCATTTGGAACAACAGCTCTGTAAAGTAATGGGTTATTATTTAATTAAAGTAAGTTTGACAAAGTAATTATAAGAGAAGTAACTCACTCTTATGACTATCATGGTAGTTCGAAACTTTTATCAGAATAATGGTACAAGTATTGCTTTTGTTTTGCAAATCTTGCTAGCTACAAAAATATACAGTCATTTACTGGATGCTGTCTGTTATCTTTTTCCAGGTTTGGCCTGTTCATTTTTATACCCCTCTAATATCATCCTGCATAACACTACTTATATTAAGGGGATTACTCTATTTTTAGGCACTGCTGCTCTGTACAAGTGCTAAACAATTTGTTAATACACAGTACCTAATATGGTGATCCTACATACCATCAATTATATCTAACATTAAGGAGCAATTTCATTACTTTATTTTAGGACATTGCTACTGCACCAGTGCCAGATACAATTGTACACACAGAACGTGATAATGCAATCGTCCATGTCATCAATTGTACTGGTTTATGGGTACATTATTGATCAACTGATAATGTACCTCAATTATTAATTCATTTCCTTCTATTTTTTTTCTTCTTGTATAAATACAGGAAATGCCATACCAAACGAAATCAACAAATCCATTTGATTTTCTAGATGAATCAGATGTAGCTAATAGCACGGTAAATCTTTTTTCTTCTGCCCACCTCAATTAGAGTAGCTAATAGCACGGTTCCCATAATCCCGTAAGGTTCATACAGAGATATACCTTAGCTCAATCTCTAGATAACAAGGAAGGGGTTTCCTGATCTCAGCTGCCAACCTAGTGTAAGGTGTCTGAGGACAGCACCTGTTTTTTGCATTCATCCTGGGCATCTTGACCACTCTATTTAAAAATTTCGAATAATATGATCACCACATGGCATATCTTAGATGTAGCATATAAATGCCATATGCAGTATCACCACACTTCAGTTTCTTCAATAATGTAATTTTTCTAAAGAGAAGTTTAACAATAGTAAATGTTGAATTATTCTTTTTGTAGTTTATGGACATGAGCTCCTTACAAGCAGCATTGCCACTGCAGCAGCCTGCTGCTGATTATTATAGTACCGGTGCATATGGGTCTCAATTCTATACTCAAAATCCAGCTTCCACATATACCTCTCCTATGCCTCAAGGTATGTAAAGAAACTGAAAATCTGCAAATAAATAATTGTAAATTAAAATAGAAAAAGAAGAATATGAAATGAGCTGATTTTTCATTTTTTAGGTGGAATACCACAAACTATAGATCAGGCCCCGAATCCTCAAATACTGTATGGTCTTTATCATTTTTCCTATTTACAATTTTGAGAGATCATACCCTTTTTGTCATTAGATCAGCTCAACAGTGGATTTTTTTTTTTCTTAAACAGGAATTCAATGCCACAAAGCTATCCATCTCTAGGCAGCAATCCATTTGCATGAAGGAAATTTAGTATCCGATGATTTAGAAGTTTGATTTGTACAGTTGCCCAAAATAGGGTGTCATTTTCTTTGTTTTGTTTCCCTTATTCATCTTGCCATTCATAATGTTTTGTAAAACAACATCACCTTTCATGCTTCATCCCTTATAGATAATAATGGGGTCCTGGAGGGTGCTCTGGCAAAAATTTACTATGCTGAGTTGAGATTTGGGTTTTGTCAGCCTCCATATTCTTTGTAAAGACGTATAACTTGCAATATAGTTGTGATATTCCCCTTCATTGTTTCCCGGCATCTCTTGAAAATAATTGGTTGGTAATTTGTTCAAGACGACACCAGTAGCAGACTGGTATGTTTGCCCCGTCAACTTGTTTGGTTGATATTGTTTAGTTGTCTCGACCAGTAGTACTTTGTTTCCAGGGTTCTGATATATTTGATGGCACATGAACGGATGACTTTTTTTTTCGTTGTTAGCTTGTGAATAAATGTTTTTCATTCGTATGAAATAGTTGAAGAATAAAGCTTTGTATCTGCTATCTTGTAGATAAATTATATTTAACATGAATAAAAGGAAGGACTATTGACAATTCAGACTCAACAATTTCCACAATTATATTTTCCCAAAAATAAATAAACAAATAAATTATTTGTGTAGGATCCGTATGATATGTGTGTCGTGCATGTAAGAAGAACGATGTTATGCTTTGCTGGTCAATCAGACAATCTTAAATTTCAATGCTACAAGATTTTTTTTTTTTTTTTCTTGGTAATAATAAAACTTTTTTTTTTTGTCGTTGATGCAATTTAAACCTATACAGAAATTATACAAAATTTAATATGAACTAGTCATGGTAGTCACAGCTTCGCTTACACAAATTATACAGAATTTAATATTTAATATGAACAAGACATGGTAGTCACAGCTTCGCTGCGCTATGTAAATTGTAAAAATTTTTAATGTAAAATATAAATAAATTTTCGTAAAATGATTGTTAAAATTTATAAACAAAAATTTGTAAGTTCAAAATTAGTAATTTTTTCCATAGAAAGTCGCTATATAAATTTGACATAAATTTTATGTCCGAAATTTCTTTTCCTAATATTAATGATTTGTACAACTGTTTTTAATTTATTTAAACAAACTATAAAAAAAATATAAAAAGAAAAAAATCTTTTTTTGGCGGCCACGACTTTTAATATATACTTTAGATATATTCAACAGAGCGTCCAAAAATTTATCGTTTTCGATTTGAACATTTTTTGAATTATTAAATATAGTATTGGATTAGTTAAAAGATCACTGAATTTAGTTCAAAGATATTTTTTAACTAGCTAAGAATAATACATCGAAACTCTCACAAAAATCCTGTTTAAATTGGAATAACAACATAGAATTCTTCACAAACTTGTGTGAAATTCCACCTTTACGCATCCCAAAGCGTAAAGAGAAATAATAGTGGGCTTTACTCCTGTTTCTTAGACTCTTTTGGGCATATCTGACAGGTGGGCTCTTAGTCTGTTCCGCGCGCTTTTCAAGCGTATTATCCGACAAAACCGGAGACATTGGGTTTTGCAACTAAAACCCTACTCTCTGCAGCTTCTCTCTCTCTCTCTCTCATTACAATTCACCTATCTATCAGCGGCGTCGCCTCCGAACCAAACCCCTCTCAGGTATGCTTTTTTTTTTTTTTTTTTTTTCCCTCTCTCCTGGTCTTTCTTTGAGGTATTTTTAATCAATCTTTGTTCTACCAAGTACCCCAGTTCAATTCTCCCAACCCAGCAGATAGGGCCATGGCCATGTTCAATCCAAACCCTGAAATTGCCATGCAGTCAGGGCTGAATGCACCCGCTGCAACTCAAGAGAATGCTTCTGGGAAGAACTTTGAAACAAATCAACATAGAGTCCCGTATACAAGGTAAAGTTATCTTTCCAACCTATTCTTTTTCCATAGTGACTGGTTATTGACATTCAAGGCTTGCGGCAGCATCTAAACAGTAAACACTGATGTTGGCTTCTTCTCATATTTCTCTGTAAGGCTGAGTATGGAATTATAAATTTTGATTGCTAGGTTCCAAAATAACGATTCGAGACAGAATTCAAGGCAATTTAATGGAAGTCGAGGAAGAGGCCGTGGTGCCCTGTCTGGTCGAGACGGAGGGAGGGGTAATATTCCTTTTTAAGTCTTTTGCCATGTTGTCAGACTTAAATATGATGCTTCTTTTTGTATCTGGGAACAGAACAGTGATACATGTACAATTATTGTTTACTAAGTGCGCATAAATGTGCTTCATTTATACATTTTGCTCCATGTATGTAGTTTTCTGTTTCTATGCTTTGATTGCTCCTGCTATACTAACTAGGATGAATAGATAAGAAATAGAAGTTGAATAACCAAATATTGTTAATTGTGGAAATAACAATGGTCTAGGGCTAAGAGACAGGAGAGATTTAGCACCTGAGTATATAAATTCTGGGCCTTTGAAGATCAACAAAAAGAGGAAGAATAAGAAAAAGAGGTATGGATATTATTTTTTATGAACATTCTGATTGAAAAGGTAATAGAGCATATTTACATTGGTGATGGCTATAGAATTAAGAATAAAAGACATTTTAGAGGGAGAATGAAACCTTGTCCTTGTAATTTTAAATATTCATTACTTCATTTCTTTCCACTTTTATATTAGGTGGCCAACAATTACTTATGATGAGAAGGAAATTAAACAATGGCTTGAAGCTCGCAAGAGAAACTTCCCTACCACAGCCAATATAAAAAAGGTTTGACCTCTTATCTGTAAATTTGCATGATACTGGAATAGTTCCTACCAGTATAAGTGCATTTTGTCCCCCTTTCCTGATTTTGATACCAGATCTTCACCTGACTGGTATCAAGTTATTTTGTACTAGCATCAGACCTGACTAGTACCAGAATTGAATTGACCTTCTTTCTTTATTTAGAAACTGGCTGCAAAAAATAAAAGAGCTGAGAATGAGGATGACGATACCGAGTTTCGAAGAAAGGTAAGAACTCTCAATTTTTAAGTCCTTTTTTTGAGGGTTAGAGCACTCTAGTTTATCACAATCCACTGAATTCATTCCTGATGCAGCATCACTTGTTTGTTTTTTGCACTGATACCTTGCTGGCACTTGGTCATTTTGGTCTGTGCTCTTACTGGAAGAGGTTTGGCCTGTTCATTTTATACCCCTAATGTCATCCTGCTTAACACTACTTAATATTAAGGGGCATACTCTATTTTTAGGCACTGCTGCACTGTACAAGTGCTAAACAATATGGTAATACACGGTACCTAATATGGTGATCCTACATACCATCAATTATATCTAATATTAAGGAGAAATTTCATTACTTTATTTTAGGACACTGCTACTGCACCAGTGCCAGATACAATGGTACACACAGAACGTGATAATGCAATTGTCCATGTCATCAATTGTACTGGTTTATGGATAAATTATTGGTCACCTGATAATGTATCTTAATTATTAACTAATTTACTCTTTTTTTTCTTGTATAAATACAGGAAATGCCATACCAAATGAAATCAACAAATCCATTTGATTTTCCAGATGAATCAGATGTAGCTTATAGCACAGTAATTTTTTCTTCTACCCACCTCAATTAGAGAACCAGAACAAAACAGTTCATGGATTAATAGGGAGAAAAAAAAAAAAAATCTTTTCATCTGACTCAAGAACTGTTCCCATAATCGCATAAGGTTCATACAGAGGTATTCCTTAGCTCAATCTCTAGATAATGGGAAGGGGTTTCCTGGTCTGTAAGGTGTCTTTTGAGGACAGCACCTGTTTTTTGCATTCATACTGGGTATCTTGACCGCTATCTAAAAATTTCGATAAATATGATCACCACTTGGCATATCTTAGATGCCATATGCAGTATTATCACACTTCAGTTTCTTCAATAATGTAATTTTTCTAAAGAGAAGCTTTAAAATAGTAAATGTTGAATTATCGTCTTTTTGAAGTTTATGGACATGAGCTCCTTACAAGCAGCATTGTCAGCGCAGCAGCCTGCTGCTGATTTTTACAGTACCAGTGCATATGGGTCTCAATTCTATACTCAAAATCCAGCTTCCACATATGCATCTCCTATGCCTCAAGGTATGTAAAGAAACTGAAAATGTGCGAACAAATAATTATAAATTAAAATAGAAGAAGAATATGAAATGAGCTGATTTTTCATTTTTTAGGTGGAATACCACAAACGATAGATCAGACCCCGAACCCCCAAATACTGTATGGTCTTTATCATTTTTCCTATTTACAATTTTGAGAGATCATACCCTTTTTGTCGTTAGATCAGCTCAACAGTGGATTTTTTTATTTTTTTTTTAAAAAAACAGGAATTCAATTCTACAAGGCTATCCATCTCTAGGCAGCAATCCATTTGCATGAAGGAAATTTAGTATGTGATGATTTTGAAGTTTAATTTGTACAGTTGCCCAAAAAAGGGTGTCATTTTCTTTGTTTTGTTTCCCTTGTTCATCTTGCCATTCATAATGTTTTGTAAAACAGACATCACCGTTCATGCTTCATCCCTTATAGATAATAGTATAACTTGCAATATAGTTGTGATATTCCCTTCATTGTTTCCTGGCATCTCTGAATATAATTGGTTGGTGTTTTGTCGAAGATGACACCAGTAGCAGACTGGTATGTTTGCCCCGTCAACTTGTTTGGTTGACATCGTTTAGCTCACTCGACCAGTAGTACGTTGTTTCCAGGGTTTTGATATATTTAAATAATACGTACACGGATGGCTTTTTTTTTTTTGGGTTAGCTTGTTATTAATAATGAGTAAAATTTTCATTCTTTTTTCGTATGTTATAGTGGAAGGATAAAGCTTTGTATCTGCTATCTTGTAGTGTAAAAGGATCGGCTGACAATTCTAACTCAACAATTTTGACAATTATAAAAATAAATAAACAAATAAATTACCTGTGTATCATCCATATAATACGTATGTTGTGCATATAAGAAGAATGGCGTATGCTTTGCTGGTCAATCAATCTTAAATTTCAAATGCTACAAGTTTTGCTGGTACAAATAAATTTTTAAACGTTGATGCAATTTAAACCTGTACTCAACTTATACAAAATTTAATAAATTATGCAGATATCAGGCAAAGCATCCAAAAATTTATCTTTTTCGCTTAGAATATTTTTGAATTGATATTTAATATAGTTCAGGTCAGTTAAAGGATCATTAAATATAGTTTGAAGATTTTTTAAGTAGCTAGCTACTACTAGCTAATAACAACGGAGAATTCCTCACAAACACAACAGAACGGAAAGAGAAATAATAGTGGGCTTTATTCTTTCTTCTTAGACTCTTAAGACTAAATTTGGGCCTAATCTATATTTGTAAAATATATCTGACTGGTGGGCTCTAAAAGTCTGTTCTGCTGATTTCGTTCGGAAATTCTGTGGGTTCTAAAGCAATGATGTTTCTCAGGTCAGGAACAATAGAGCGCTTTTTTTTTTTTTTTTTTTTTTTTTTTCAAGCGTAGACAAAACCGGAGAAATTGGGTTTTACAACTAAAACCCTACTCCCTCTTGCCTCTCTCTCTCTCTCTCTCTCAAAGCCAGTCACCATGCTTCCCTTCTTCCCTCCTGGCTCGAATCCCAACCCACCTATTAGTGGCGTCGCCTCCAACCCAAACCCCTCTCAGGTATACTTTTTTTTTTTTTCTTTTTTTCTTTTCTTTTCTTTCTTTTAGGTTTTTTTGATCAATATTTCTTCTCTCATTACAATGCTTTTTTTTTCTTCTTTGACTGTATTAGGGTTCTACGCTTCCGCCTTTTCCTTTGAACCAAGTACCCCAGTTCAATTTCCCCAACCCAGCAAATATGGCCATGGCCATGGCCATGTTCAACCCAAACCCACAAATTGCCATGCAGTCAGGGATGAATGCACTTGCGGCAATGCAATTTTTGGGCCAAGGTATAGGAATCCAACAAAATATGGCGTTACAAATGCAAGCTCAGATGCAAAATCTGAACTTTCTTGCGAGTCTTCAATCTGCAAATAATATGGTTCAAGGAATGAATCAGGCGATGAACAGTAATCCAAATTTAGCACAAATTGCAAATGGTTTTGGGGTTCCTCCAGCTAATCAAGGGGTAAATCAGCTGGGTTTCTATGGAGGAGTACAACAAGGGACAAATATGGTATGGATATTTGAAAATTTTGTCTAGTTCATGTGAAACTAAAAGAGAGATGGCTCATGATTTCATATTAAATACTAATATTTGGTATAGATAAATAATGTCATCCAAAACACAAGAACTGCTGCCCCTGCAACTCATGTGAATGCTTCTGGGAAGAACTTTGAAACAAATCAACATCGCGTCCCGTATACAAGGTAAAGTTATCTTTCTCCTATTCATTTTCCATAGTGACGGGTTATTGACATTCAAGGCTTTCGGCAGCATCTAAACAGTAAACACTGGTCTGCTTCTTCTCATATTTCTCTGTAAGGCTGAGTATGGAATTATAAATTTTGATTGATAGGTTCCAAAATAATGATTCGAGACAGAATTCAAGGCAATTTAATGGGAGTCGAGGAAGAGGCCGTGGTGCCCTGTCTGGCCGAGACGGGGGAAGGGGTAATATTCTTTTTTTTTAAGTCTTTTACCATGTTATCAGATTTAAATATGATGCTTCTTTTGTATCTTGGAGCAGAACAGTGGTACATGTACAATTATTGTTTACTAAGTGTGCTTAAATGTGCCTTTCTTTATACTTTTTGCTCCATTGTATGTAGCTTTATTTTTGTATGCTTTGATTGCTCCTGCAATACTAACTAAGATGAATAGATAAGAAATAGAAGTTGAATAACCAAATATTGTTAATTGTGGAAATAACAATGATCTAGGGCTAAGAGACAGGAGAGAATTAGCACCTGAGGAAAAAAACCCTGGGCCTTTGGAGATAAAGAAAAAGAGGTATGGCTTTATTATTATTATTATTATTATTATTATTATTTTATGAACATGTTGATTGAAAAGGTAATAGAGCATATTTACATCGGTAATGGCTATAGAATTAAGAATAAAAGACATTTTAGAGGGAGAATGAAAACTTATCCTTATTAATTTTATATATTCATTACTTCATTTCTTTTCACTTTTATATTAGGCGACCAATGATTACTTATAGTGAGAAGGAAATTAAACAATGGCGTGAAGCTCGCAAGAGAAACTTCCCTACCGCAGCCAATTTAAAGAAGGTTCGACCTCTTATCTGTAAATTTGCATGATACTGGATTAGTTCCTATCAGTATTAGTGCATTTTGTCCCCCTTCCTTTATTTTGATACCAGATCTTCGCCTGACTGGTATCATGTTATTTTGTACTAGCATCAGACCTGACTAGTACCAGAATGGAATTGACCTTCTTTCTTTTTTTAGAAACTGGCTGCAAAAGATAAAAGAGCCAAGAATGTGGATGGCGATACGGAGCTTCGAAGAAAGGTAAAAACTCTCAATTGTTAAGTCCTTTTTTGAGGGTTAGAGCACTCTAGTTTATCACAATCCACTAAATTCATTCCTGATGTAGCATCGCTTGTTTGTTTTTCTCACTGGTACCTTTCTGGCACTTGGTCATTTTGGTCTGTGCTCTTACTGGAAGAGTTTTGAGCATCTCATTTTTCATATGCTGCATACCATTCTTTTTGTTTCTCAATTTCATTGCCAAATTTTTTGTAATTATATGACAGAGGTGTTTTCCTGGCATGTGTATCGAGATCATATACTGTTTTCTTCACTAATTTTAGTTTTATTGGTTTTTTATTTGTTGTTCTTTTATTTTTTAGCAAATGAAAGAAGTACTGGCTAAGCAGCAAGAGCTGGGAGTTGAAGTAGCTGAGGTGCCATCCCATTATCTTGTTGGGTCGAAAAGTCGGGTCTGTAGTAGTAGCGATGGATTTCAAAACCGTTTTAATAACAAGAGGGGTAGGCATGAGGGCAGAGGCAGGATTCACAACGGAAGACACTTTTCCTCATGTTCTGATTTTACCAAAAATGCCCCTGATACAAAGGCTAGGGAGCCAACTTTGCTTAAGAAGCTTCTTAATGCAGAAATTAAAGCAGATAAACACAGGATTTTGCAAGCTTTGCGGTTTATAATTTTGAATTCTTTCTTTGATCAGTGGCCTGATAAACAATTGGAGTTCCCATCTGTTATGGTTAAAGAAACCGGAATAGACAGTGAAATTACTGAAGGAAATGAAGAGGAGTTCCCATCTGTTATGGTTAAAGAAACAGGAATAGACAGTGAAATTACTGAAGGAAATGAAGAGGAAATTAGAAAATTGAAAGGCAAAAATAGATTGATTGAAAGTGAGAGTGAGAGTGAGAGTGAAGAGGATAGAGAGAGTGAAAGTGTACGTGGCTTGAGAGAGAGAGAGAAAGGCGAAGATAAACCAGAGGAAGGAGAGATCACTGATTAAGTGTTAAAAGCTCTATGATTTCCAAACCCTTATTCTTTCTTTAAAAAAAAATGGAAAAATTTTGCTTCTGTTTGCGCGTTAAAATTTGAAGGCTCCATGAATTATACCCCTAGAGCGGGGATGCAAATCTTTTGTTTGGGGAGGAATTTAGCTGTAAATCTTTTGTTTGATAAGAATTTTAGCTGTCTACTGTTTGCAACTTTTAGTGAAAAGTTGAAGATTCTTTTTTGTTGTACATATTATCTTCTTTGTACTTGTACATCTGGAAGTTTTGCGTTTATATGATTATCCAATGTACCCAATTTGTAATATCTCCTTTCCGTACTTGTTTCTAATTTAAGTTTCTCAGCCTGGTATTATTTCTTTTGCTTCTTTGGTTACAGTCGTGTGCTGTTCTCCTACCAGATGCCTAAGATGTGACAGTACCGTGACAAACCTTAATATAATGCACTGTCTAAGCTATAAGCAAGTAAATGAAGAAGGAAATACTGACGCATGGTAAGAATTTGTTATATTGCATGAAAGAGGTATATTGCTCAAAAAGTTTCTGTTAAAAGATGTCGACTATGACGAATGACGATAGATGCATAGATGAAAGCGCAAGATTAGTTTCGTGATGCTTTTTTCTGTGGTCAGAACAATCCCATGATGGTTATCACTTATCAGGTGCATTAAATGGCGTTGGTATATTTAGGTCGCTATCAAGTTCCCTATCTCTGTACCCAGCTCGGCCGAGGATGTGACATTCAACTAAAATCTTTCAATAATAGGGAGATTTACTAAAGGAGTCATGATTTATTCCCATTATAAATTGGCTTTGATGATTTGTTATGGGCAGCGAATATTTTTTTTTGGGAGGGACATGAAGTCATAAATTTGTTGGTAACTGTTGGCTCTGTGAAAGATTTCATTGGAACTTGCTTGTCGGTTTCTTCTTTCTTTCTTTTTCCTCTTCTAGGCGGTTCATGATTGTTAACAATTTTGTTTTAATTGGTGTTCCATGAAGGCTCTTAAACTCTGGTTGAGAAATTAATAAGATAGGTGGTGCAAAAAAAAAAAAAAAAAAAAAAAATGGAGAGTAATGCTAGGGCTAAACAATGTATTCTATTTCAGATTTCTTTTCATGGCCACTTTGTTTGCATATAACTTTGGCAGGTACAGTTTCCGAAAGTTATCTTGTATATATACTATCAGAATAACTATTCTCGTTATCGGTATCCTGTTATGAATAATTCGTTGTTTGCTTTACCAAGAGGAGATGGTTATGTTCTCAGGATGTTGCATGAATTCTGTATTACTCTGAAATATTGCATACATTAGCAGCAATAAGTGGGCACCTTTTGGCAAGGTGTCGCTTTATTTCATTAACTCCAACCATTATTCCAAAACAAAATTCTGTTAAATTCATATCTTTAAATATCTTCTTTTCTTTTCTTTTTTTTTTGTTTTGAAAAGAGATAAAAGCAACACACATTATCCGTGAAATCAGACAAATATAGCTTCGAATAGATAGTTAACACGCCTTTCCAGCCTAGAATTGATTTGGAGCCCCATTAAATGCTGTCTACTTCGCAACTAACTAAATTCTTTCCAACATATATGCCACATGCTTGTAATTATGTAGTATATGATAGCAAAAAATATACCTAGCTAATGGTATCACATGAAAACTTGCACCAAATAGTTTCAAAGGAAAATTATTTTTGCATCTCATATTCTGCATTTCTTGTTTGCACATCGAAAGTATCATGAAAGTAGCATATATTTGAATTCACAAATATTTATATTATTTTATGAGGAATGCTAAGTTCCTACGTGTAGGACGGATGTGGTCCGTCCAACATGATCGTATTCGCGTAATCAAATTTCAAATCACTGATTCAAACCGTTAGATTGAATTTTCATTTTGAAAATTTGTATGAAACGCAATTTTACATTTTTCCGGAATTTGATAAATACAATTATGTTAGATGGACTACATCCGTCCTACGCGTGTGACCATAGCATTCCTCTTTATATTATATCTAATATAGAATGTTCGTCGATCGTCACCTTTTCTTTTCTTAATGTAATTTAAACACTTCCTCAAACAAGTATCATGTAACTTGATTATATAGAATGTTTTTTTTTCCTACTAATATAAGATATAAATCATTTTTTTGTCATTAAGTTTATATTTTTTAAAAGTACAAATATTTTTAGAGTATAGAGGTAAGGAATACAATTATGACATTGTTTTAATTTCTTTCTAAACGTTAATGTATTAATTATTAACTATTAAGTACTAGTTCTATTTGTGTTAAGAAGTGTTCAATTTCGATTTTTGAGCCAACCATTTAGCCATAAACTCAATTAAACACAAGAGATCTAGGTTTCAACATCATTCACAAGCATTTCAAGATGAGAGTAGGAGATTTATACCTCTCTTTGTGTAGCAACAAAGAGGCTCGATTCCATGGCATGGGAGTCGATGGGGTGTGTGCTCCACCACCTCCACCATCTATGGCGCCTCAAGCCCACCAAGGAGCTAACCACGAGCTCCTTGAAAGTGCTAGCTTTCAAGAGCTCTTAACTAATCCCTCTATGAACCTCTTCTTCCTATTAACTATTTTAATGGAGGAGAAGAAGGAATGGAGCTCAACACATGAGCAAGAGAGGAAGAGGAAGAAGGGGGCAGCTAGGAAGAGAGGAGAGAGAATGTGGATGGAGGCTAGGGCTTTCTCAAGAGGTGACCCCTTTATATAGCCAACAACTCTCATCATCTCTTTGAACTATTTACAAGTATGCCACTAGGGCTCTAGCTGAAATTAATAGGGTCATTTTGGGCTACATCAAATGTTGCAATGACCCAATAAACCATCTCATTAATTACTCCTTCATCCTTCCTCAAATCGGACCTTTAATTAATTAAATAACTAGAAGCCCAAATAGCTCAAACTAATTAAAGTGTGTTGAACATAATTATTTATTAACTCATTAATAATTAACTTTGGATTAGCTAATGCATTAATTTGTTTCCATATGATCCTTTTGACTTAATTAATTATAACGGTTCACAACGGTATATAATTAATTAATCAACTTATCATATTTCGCAACACTCACTGTTGTGAATAAACAAATAATGCACCGTGTGGTTAGAGTCCTATTTGTGCGACCCTATTGAGGATGTATGCTATGTTGGCCATGAAAATAAATCGTTATTTATTTCCAATAATCATAAGCGGTATCTAGCAACACGTTATGATTCCCAATTCGCATAAATAATGTACCGTTACAATATCTTAATCCTGCACAAGAAATATAAGTATTTCCTTGTCTGATTCTTATGTCACATGATATCATTGTATAATCCAACAAGATAGGAGTGTGTCATTCTTGCAGATTATACATTTCTTGATCTAGAGTTGATCGTCTAGTTTGCATGCATACGATCCAACTCCATCAAGGGCCCAAATATATATCATCACTCATTAAGTGTATTAATGAGGGACATACGGTTTTCTTGATGAACAACTTTTCCTCGCACAATTTAAGAGAACATAAATAAAATCCTTACAGCAGCCTTTATCAGGAATCAACGTTAGACGATATTTATTGAACCTATCCTCATGTGGAAAAGGTGAACATCTCAAACATAGAATCAAACTCATATGAAATAAACAATGACACTTAACACAATCCATATGTTTATTTCATTAGATCAAGTCCTGTACTATGTTCCAATAACATACACATATGCAATTAAGTTGGTAACTTCTTACCTATGATTTGTAGAACTTAATCATCACTTAACTTGCATACTAATCTTTTATGATAATTAATATTTCTTCTTAATTATCAAGATTATGGACGATTTAGATTTATTATTGTCATTCTAATGAATGATCCACAGAGATCTACAATTCAGATCCTCAACCTGAATGATCTGTCAATAATAAACTCTAGGAACAAATGATCAAATATCATCATTAACATAAACTAAGAAAATAGGTCATTAAATATTGACTTCTAGGACATAACTCCAACAATTTGGCCATGAAAAAATTTCTACAAAATGCCACATAAGCTACAACCCGAAGTATTTCTTTCTGGGGTACCCAAAAAATAAATAAAATCCAACTGCAAAAGCACACAATCCAATATCACAATTCACAAACTTAGTCTGTTGGGACAGCTCGTCATTAATTCTCCAACATCTTACTCACTATAAAGTACTCAAAATGCCCCTCTCAATGCTTCAAAAAGATTACCCTGAAGCCAAACTCACACATTCCCTCTCACATCTCAACTCTCAACTTCCAAACTATCAAAGAATCAAACAATGTCACACCTCCAAAAGTTCCAAAGTACCTTTTTTCTCATAACGGTGTCTCTCACACTCTTGTTAACATATGTCGCAAATGCGCAAACAATGCCACCATCACCGGAGTCGTCAGTAACCTCAGAGTGTGTCACAGCACTTTTCAACCTGACTGACTGCTTGACATATGTTGAGACAGGAAGCAATGCCACTAAACCTGACAAGCCGTGCTGTCCTGAGCTTGCTGGGCTAATTGAGTCGAACCCGATCTGCTTGTGTGAGCTACTTGCGGGTGCTGCTGAGTCATATGGCATCAGCGTGGACAATGAGCGGGCCCTTGCATTGCCAAAAGTTTGCCACGTCAGCACCCCACCTGTTAGCACTTGTGCTGGTAAGTTTCTAGGGGTTTTGTGAAGGTTGGTTAATTATTTGTGTGTGACTTTAAGCGTATAGCCGTCGTATACCATTCTTCAAAAAATGGCACTTAGACCGTAAGACGAGTAAAAACCATCTAATTTACTTAATTTACTAGGTGCTTTTTATGTTTCAGTTCAGTTTGCTTAATTAAACCAAAAAGAAAAAAAGAAAGGTTTGAATTTAATTTGGTACTGGCCCCTTTCATGCAATTTAAAATATCATCTAAGATTTCATCATCACCACCACCCTCATCAATTTTTATATTTAAGAGTATTATAGTTATTAACTAATATAAAATCGTTCATATAATTTGCAGTTCTAGGAATTCCAGTAAGTGTGGGGCTCTCCCCTGCTGAGGCTCCAGGTCCATCTACTGGCGGCCCACTATTGCCAGGTTACCAATTTTCTATGTTGCTACCAGAAAATCAATTTAATTACATTCTCAAAAGAATATATAGTCTTAATTTACTAGTAATTTTCCATATGAAAGCAACATTTCAACAACCATTAAAGCTATAAATGTATCTTACTGAATTTTGTGCGATTAAACTCATTCCATTTGACAAATTTATTATGTTACTTACATTGTATAAGATAGCTTTTCTAATTGTACAGTTATCTATGCAAAAACTTATTATACATTCAGGCTGATCAAAGACCTGAATTCCTTTCAGATAATTAAAAGCCAAAACTTATTTTTGTTTAAAAAATTCGTAGGATCATTGGCTCCTTCCTCAACAGGAGCTGTTGACAGCGGTGCCATCGGCATTGACTCGGTAAACTTAATCATTTCGGTTGCCTTGTCATTTTTCTTGACCATCATCGCCATTTCGGGAAACTTTTAGACTTCTCTTGCGAGTCTAATAACATTGTTCATTGTATTTGTTTCCTAATTTTATAAACACATTTGTGAGATTTGTATTTAGTAGTTATTTTCTACATATTGTTATCTCCTGTTAATTTTTTTTTTTCCTTTTCCAGTTTATATGTATTATTGAATTTAAATAAATCTGTACGATTTGGGAGGTGTGGTTGCATTTTAGTTAGATAATTGAGATGTAACACGATAAATCCAAACGGTTGTGTCTCTTGATTTCTTTGTTCTTTTGAAGTTCTCTGGCAAATTTGCAACTGTGCCAGTTGCATTTACATAAGCACATTAAATGCTCTGCATGTGGCCATTTAATTATTCAACCGTTTTTCCATGTGATTGTGGCTGAAGAATTTATTCCTGCGGTAGGGATAGTCAGAATTGTTTCCACAAGGAAGCCTTAAATGCTATTTAGACGACACACTGGCAAAAGAAGAAAAAAAAAAAGGAAGGCCCAAAATATGTGACAATGTCTACAAAGATGTAATATAATTTCTTTGCTAGCCACATTTTTCTTGTATGTTGTGGCTTAAGCTTTTCCATAGTATGGAGTGTATCGTGTATGGGCTCGTTCGACTGGTATTCAGTTCAAGCAAAAAATAATAGGGAATAAAACTATACTAACAAAAACTTACTACAGCCGGAAATTTACAACAATAAAATTGGGTATTTTATCCACTGTAATTCGTATTTCAAAGAGATGAACAAAATAATGAGGAAAAATATCTGTCAAAAATAAAAAGAACAAGCAAGTAATTACATGAGTACTCTTCAGAGTCTTTTCTTTTCTTTCTTTCTTTTTTTTTTTTTTTGGAAATGCAACAAAGCAGAACGGAAGATTGACTTGGCGAAGCACGTACTAACAAAAATCGCAAGTTGTACCAAAGTTATGAAATAATAACGACCTAGCTATGTTTTACAAAATTACGGCAACTAAACCTATATATCATCAAGGGCACGCTTCTCTACATACAGTATATATGTCACACATTTAATTATTGTATCAATTACTTTTACCAGGATACATTTTCAACGAAACAATGTTTGCTCTGCTATTTCTATAGTTCAAATACTTTGATTACCAAAGTCAGCTACTCATCCTTTACGGCGGCACCACCTATTTAAATAGCAGAAAACAAAACTTGAGCAATGAAAACATAATTTTTTTTCAGACTTAATTTTCCGAGGCTTGATGTTTACTGAATCTGCCAATGATGAAAACAAAAAAAATGGTATAATGGCTTTTTAAGCCGAATCAATCAAAGTAACATACAAAAATTGCTTTAATTAGTATACGTCATCAAAATGAGTTCTTGTATTATACTTTCTGATTACAGTTCGACTTGAAATGCAATCCTTTCAATTTTGTACTTTAGACCTGCACTTTAACATGTTAAATTGTTGAAGTATTTTTGTTTGGCTGTGTAAGACCTCTACAACAACTTAAGCTTTTTGTCCCAAACAAGTTGGGTAAGGCTAGAAAAGAAACCCAACAAAAGTCATCAAGCCACCAAAGATAGAAAAGTAAGTGTGAAAGTAATGGTAATAATATTAAGAAAATAATAATAATAGTAAAAATAAAATAGACACATAATATCATCGAAACTATAGTTCATATCTGGAAGTATATGTACCTTTTTCAGGGAAGAAGCTGAAGCTATTACTGGGTCCAATACGCTCTTGGAACCGAGCTTGCAAGGTTTGCGTAGGCTTTGGTTTTCCAGCAAGTACACCTACTTCCACTATAAACGCCGCACATACAGGCCGGTGATCAGAGAACTTTGATTCCCCTCTGAAGTAGGATAGTTGCACTATTCCATCTCCATGCCACAGTACCCTATCACACCTGGCAATTATTTTTGGTTAATACTCATTTTTATGCCAGATTGTGTTGACTAAATGATGGTTTTATTACATATATTTTCATGCCAGATTATTTCATGGTTTTATTACCTTTAGCTTGGGATCTTGCCATTCTGACCAGATATTCATGTTTAAAAATTGTTAATATAAAATTCAATTTCTGAATGGCACAAATAGCTTCACGATTTATGGAATATCCTTACAAGGATTAATTTCAAACTAATTATATTCATTAATTTGCAAAATTAACAAGCACTTACCATGCTGGGGTTCTTCTTTTCTTCTTAGATGTGACAGTTTCTCCGAGATATGAGTCGGAGTTAGAAGAGTATTTGTATGTGGGTGCAAAATATATCTTCCCTTCGTTCCACCCCTTAAATACCCGTCCTGCTTCTCTCTCAATCTTCAGCTGCAACGTAATGAATTCCAATGATCAATTTAAGGGCCATATAATTTTTTCTTAACCAATTTAATAATGAAAACCAGTTGAATAGTGTATAATTAAACCTGAAAACTTCCAATCTTAGTTGAACAATGAGGATTGATTATTTGAAGAAACCAAGCCATATTACATACAAGAGGTAAATCAATAATTCCAACTTTCATTAAATTGTGTTTGTATAGTTACAAAATGGGTTGGCTTGAATGGATTTCCTATACTGATTGGCAGTGTTATATGCCCTGGTATTATTTAATAAATACCTTGATGCCACATGAATAAGCTTGCAGGGAGTACCTGATCTTTCTCAAAGAGAGCATCCCAGTTGTTTTCTTCTAAAAGCTTCCGAGCCTCAGCATAGCTCAGGGCAATCCTGTAATTTAAGTCCCCTAGCCATATAATACGGCTGCAACAGACAAAAAAATTAAAATTCTTAGAAAAAGTTAGAAGGTAATAAATAAATTATACAAAAAGGAGAAAAAGTGGATGTGTTCCTAAGTCCTTTGACCCAATTAACAATCCAATCTTGTACATCTATTACTGGTAGGTAGAGTTGTGGTATGACAACTTCAGGGAAATTTCGAAGTTAAGACCTAAAGGGAGGATTCAATAGAAGGAAAGAAGGAACCAAAACAGCTATGCACAAAGTGTTGCTCTGGCAATGTAGACATATATTTGTAGCAGAGCAACAACTGGTAATATTTTTCTGGTAACATAATCCCCGATGTAAAGTACAAACCAAATGTTAAGTTCACTTTTTTATGACAGTTGTTAGCTCAGGTTCTGGTATAACTCGTCCAATACCAAGTTAAGTGCTGAAATCCTTACTCATGTTCGATGATTCTCTCAGGAATTCTCCTTCCTGATCGCCTACAAATCCTCTGAAATTGTGTATTTTTCAGAATCTCTATGACGTCATAGTTCCTTCGTAATTCATCCCCTTCTTTCTCTCCAGAGGCGAGGTGGCTGCATATAAAGCAGAAAGAAGTCTGGTGCAAGGACATGCTCACAGATATACAACCCTACATATCAAAATATAATTATTAAAGAACCGAAGATATACTATAGGTATGGAATTGCTTTAGATTTGTTGCAAATAATGCAACAATATATGTTTAAGAGTGTATACTGCTGTGCCAGCTCAAACATACCTTATTTCCAAGATAACCCATTAAGCCCCGGCTAACACAAGACACCCTCAAATGGCCAATATGTTCTACCAGCTCCTTCCTTGCCCAAACCGAGACAAATATCCCGACCAATTTCTTACATGAAACGAGGTTGTACTTCCTCTGATTGACTGGTGTGGCCATGAACCCCATTCCATCTAGCGTACAACTTGTCATCTCATCATCTCCGTCTTCCTCTTCTTCCTCTCCTTCCTCTCCCTCATCTGAAGAACCTGTATTTTTATCAATGAGGGGTAAAAATAATATAAGAATAAGAACTGGGTTAGACAAAATTTGAACAACAAAATTTTGTTTATAATATTCTTAGCATAAATAGAGTATACTGCTCAAATTCATTATTTTGAAACAATTTCTATAAACATCCCTGATCTTAGAATAATTTAACAACCATTTCTATAAACAATTTCAGAATAATCTAAATAAATAAAGGTACCAGTCTCGTGTTTCTTTGAATGTTTGCATGAGAAAGGAGCGAAGCATGCATCCCGGTATGATTTTCTTGTCATCTCCACTGGGCAGTTGCATGTCTTTATATGCTTTCTGTCTTGTGCCATGAAGGCTTTACTGAAAGATTTCAAGGATGGTCTTTGGAAGATTAGAGAATTGCCTCCACTGGAGGTTTTTGGGTGGTGGGATGAGTTGTTGGATACTGATTTCATGTCTTGGGAGGAATCACGGGAATGCGATGGGTGGAATTGGAAATTGTCATTGTCTGGTAGGTCTTGCGGCGATTTATTTAATGCTTGGTTTATGAGAGCTAGCCAGATTGACGCAGGCTCATTGTCTTCTATTACTAAAACATTTCCTGCATTTAGCGGTACAATTTCTTGAAATCTGTTGTTGCAATAAAAAGAAAAAAAAAATCTTGTTATTTGCATGAATTACATAAGAAATACCAAATATTTAGGACTGGGTCCAGGAATTCAGTAGCTAAAAAAAGAAATTATGAAGTCTTACTGAACGTGAATCTTACCCCAAAACATAAATATCTGAATGGTCATTTTCGGGAAGAAAGTCGTTCAAATTCAAATCCATAGTAGGTGTTTTTCCTCCAACATTCCATGTAGCAACAAATACCCTAATTGATTGAAAATAGTAAAATAAGTATAACGTTGTGAGTACTCAGCAGTACAGAATATTTTCCTTATTTTACAATATGAGTAATTTGGGAAAAAGCTAAGGTAAAAAAAATGAAGAAACCATACCTGAAGGCTTCTGTTTTTACCGGGGGAGTTGTTACGTGGTTACGGAAGCTGCTAAAGCGGATTGGTTTGTGCTCTGTACTTTTTTTGTCTGTTCATATTATTCATATTACTATATTAGAAAATGGAAATGACTTCAAATCAACTATGATATCTGTACCATCAACAATGGTCGTGTTCTTTCAGAGTTTTGGCAAGACTTTTTATTTTAAATTGAGATGATCGCTACTGTGGCTAAAGGCTACTATTATGAAATAAGTGAGATGGAAATTACCTGTGCCTGAGAAGCTTCTGTAGTATGAAGGAGAAGCCGATGGTGAACGATTTGTATTTTGCACTTCAAAAAGAAAAGGAATTGAGAAACCTAGACTACTTGTACTGTTAGTTTTATGCTACTACAAGTACAATAAAATAAACAAGTACCAGACAAGTATCTGAAAGAGGAAGGCGATGATGCATTTGGATGTCCCGGGCTTTCTCCAATATCACCACCTGTTCATAAATCAATAACCAAACATAATGTAATTTGATTAGTAGGTTTAAGAAAAGTAACTAGTATGGTGAAAGGAGTCACAAATAGCAGACATAAGCCATAAGGACCATTATAAACAACCATGTAATCATGGAGTTAGGGAACAGAATATAACCCATATACTGAAAAGGATAGATATTTGGTAATGTATTGTGTCAGTTGGCATTGTCACACCCCGTATTCGAAATACGAGGCGTGAGGTGAAACGGTATCTTTCGCATCCATCCGACGGTCCGTCAACCTACGCCACAAGAAATAAAAGCAAACGGAGTCAGCTACAAAGCCGAGTAACCGGTTATTTAACGACGCAGCTTCTCTATACTTAATTAATATAACCAAAAGTCAACCGATCGGATTAATCCACACATCAATATTAAATAAACAAAATGTAATTCACAGAGATCAACGGGTCTAGGTTTTCCAAAATACAAGTCCAATCCATAAATATTCCTCGGAATCCCACGTCGGGCGATTCCGCAACCAATTGCTGGAAATCCCTATAAAGGCGATTCCAGTACCAAATTTCCATATCACTTCACATTTCAAATCATATTCCATATCAAAACAAATCAAAGACCCGTTGACTCGTAAAGTACATCAATCATAGTTCTCATATATCAATTCAATCAAAACCAAACGATAATATCAAATCAATCAATCAATACGAAATTAAATATAAAGAAGTCCGGTTACCTGACTGAGCGATCCAGAAGAGTAGGAAAGTACTGAATTGACTTTTCAAAAGGTCATGCGACGTAGTGCTAGAATTCCAATCGGTCGGACGGATCAAACGGTCAGATAGCAAGGTGGTGACTGAGAGAGATCAAGGAATGAGTCGAGACTTGCCGGCTGGCCCGAAGCTTAGCGGGTCGGACTCGAAGCGGATTTCGGGTTCGGATCGGATTAGGGTTTGTCAAAAAGAGAGGGTAAAGTTCAGATCTGGTCATGGGAAGGTCACGGTGTGTGTTCAACTGCTCGAGACACACCGACGGAGGTGGGGCGCGGCTGCGGGGAGGTGGGGCCGAGCTAGGTAGGTGGTGGGGCGGATCTATAGAGGAGAGAGCATAGGAGAAAGAGGGAAGGAGAGAAGAGGGTAGTGTGGTGGTCGGGTTTAGGTGGTGGGGCCGGTTCTCCGACGTGGTGGAGGGGCGGAGAGGGGTGAAAGAGAGAGATGAGGAAGAGGAAGGGTTAATTAGAGAGAGTGAGAGAGAGGGCATCGGGAGAGAGAGAGGTGGGAGAGGGGTCACGGGTAGGGGTGGGATTTAATCCCCTTTTTTTTTTTTATTTGGTACGGGGGTTCACATTCTTCCACCCTTAAAAGAATTTCGTCCTCGAAATTCAAAATGAGGTACGAATCAAAGGAGATGAACTCAAAATAACATCAAACGAATTATTTCAGAAAAACCAAGTCAGACAATAAGGTCAAGACACAAGAAAGATAATAAAAAGGGGATGATAACAAATTCTAACACAGAAACAAATAAGGTTAATTTCAAATTATTGGTAGCACCATAATATCAAAATTTATTCTTTCTTTAATGGTGACTAGTCAATGAAGAAAGTATAAATCTAATATCACATAAAATCAATTAACAAAGCTGATAGTCAGTCAGTTTGTTCGATTCTTGTGCTAACAACAGAAAAGAATTCAATCGAAGGTCTTTAAAATCATAGAGAATCAATTAGAAAAGAATCAAGTCGGAATACACGAAATAAACCCAAAAGAAACGAAAACGGACCCAAACACAGAGCCGAGGAACGAATGCTCTGATACCAAATGTCACACCCCGTATTCGAAATACGAGGCGTGAGGTGAAACGGTATCTTTCGCATCCATCCGACGGTCCGTCAACCTACGCCACAAGAAATAAAAGCAAACGGAGTCAGCTACAAAGCCGAGTAACCGGTTATTTAACGACGCAGCTTCTCTATACTTAATTAATATAACCAAAAGTCAACCGATCGGATTAATCCACACATCAATATTAAATAAACAAAATGTAATTCACAGAGATCAACGGGTCTAGGTTTTCCAAAATACAAGTCCAATCCATAAATATTCCTCGGAATCCCACGTCGGGCGATTCCGCAACCAATTGCTGGAAATCCCTATAAAGGCGATTCCAGTACCAAATTTCCATATCACTTCACATTTCAAATCATATTCCATATCAAAACAAATCAAAGACCCGTTGACTCGTAAAGTACATCAATCATAGTTCTCATATATCAATTCAATCAAAACCAAACGATAATATCAAATCAATCAATCAATACGAAATTAAATATAAAGAAGTCCGGTTACCTGACTGAGCGATCCAGAAGAGTAGGAAAGTACTGAATTGACTTTTCAAAAGGTCATGCGACGTAGTGCTAGAATTCCAATCGGTCGGACGGATCAAACGGTCAGATAGCAAGGTGGTGACTGAGAGAGATCAAGGAATGAGTCGAGACTTGCCGGCTGGCCCGAAGCTTAGCGGGTCGGACTCGAAGCGGATTTCGGGTTCGGATCGGATTAGGGTTTGTCAAAAAGAGAGGGTAAAGTTCAGATCTGGTCATGGGAAGGTCACGGTGTGTGTTCAACTGCTCGAGACACACCGACGGAGGTGGGGCGCGGCTGCGGGGAGGTGGGGCCGAGCTAGGTAGGTGGTGGGGCGGATCTATAGAGGAGAGAGCATAGGAGAAAGAGGGAAGGAGAGAAGAGGGTAGTGTGGTGGTCGGGTTTAGGTGGTGGGGCCGGTTCTCCGACGTGGTGGAGGGGCGGAGAGGGGTGAAAGAGAGAGATGAGGAAGAGGAAGGGTTAATTAGAGAGAGTGAGAGAGAGGGCATCGGGAGAGAGAGAGGTGGGAGAGGGGTCACGGGTAGGGGTGGGATTTAATCCCCTTTTTTTTTTTTATTTGGTACGGGGGTTCACAGGCATCATCACGTGATGCTTTCATTATATTCTGTTTAAGAGTTCACTTCCTATGCAGTAAATTTCCAGAACTCCCAAAGCAAGAAAATAATATACTAAACTTAAGAAACCATAAGCGAAAAAAATTAAACTGATATAAGTACTTTTGTATGAAAACTATTACATACCAGAGGATTTGATTGAGTTTTCGCTTGAGTTTGAATTTTTCTTGTCTTTTGACCAGAAAACCTTGGGCCGAAATGGCTGAAAATGAAATTCAATTTTGAGTATTCCTTATTTGGATAAATGTAAGATAACATAGGTACATTCTAGAAGGAAGAAGAGAGCATACCTTCCTTTTTTCCTCGTATGCAAGAGCCATTCTCTTCTCACCGATTTATGATTCTTTTTTTTTCCTCTCTCTTTTTTCTATTGATTATATGACCTCCTTTAAATCCCTGCAATACCCAAACATTATGTCAAGAATGCACCACATTTTCAGATAAATCAATGAAACGAACAACAGAGTGGTAACAAAAGAGAAGAAAAAAAAAAACATATTGTACTAGCTGTACCAGTCTGATATATTGAAGCCAAAATATAACAAAACAGAAGCTTAAATATGCTCCATTTCAACTGCATAAAGGGGGAAATCAAACAATGAAACTAGGGATGAACAAGTTTGGATAGATATTCATCATGCAGAGAGAAACAAAGATACTTTAGAAATCAAATGTATGATATATCTCTTTTATCCAAAAAAGATATTAGATGCATCTGCATACCTAAACTGAGAAAAATGCTAAGAACTATACTTAGAGACCCAATTTCAACTCTTCGAACTCCAGCATTGTCAAGTTAGTCGTACCTCACTAAACCAAACGACAACAAACATTCCCATCCTGTCCTGTTTAATCTCAAATAAAGCGCTATGGCAATCCAAAAAATTTATACAAAAGGGTAATGTTAGTGTACACCCAACATGTCCCTACCCACATGCATATATGCTAGGTAGTTCCTTTCTATTCTCTTGACTACAGTATTAGGCTATTCTTTTGACAAAAATGTTAATAAAAACATATTTTTTGTCCAATATATTTTAAAACCTTTTCCTAATAAAGTGTAATATGCTTTTACTTGTCTGTAGCTTCTATCGTAGGTTCATTGGTTCAATATGTTCATCTCTTTTGAAGTAATTGTTTTAACATGTTCCATTATCCAATCTCATAGACATATATGATGTATACCCAACTACCTTTTCCAAAAGCAAATTATCTCATGTAAATTAGAATAAGATATTTCAATGTCATCAATTTTTCTCTCATTGAGTCAAAATTACTAAATTAGTGTCAGAGAATTAAATTCTTGTCATATTTTAGAATATTCAAAATAAATACGATTTATAAATAATGCCATGAGACCTTCTAAACGTTTAGCTTGTTACATGTTTGTTTCTCAACTTTTGTTATAGATTATCACCCCCACCTGAAAGTTAATTGTTTATACAAATGAATGAAGAATCAACAAATTGAGTAACTTATCAAAATATCATTTCTTTCTCACATCCTTTAAAATTCTAATATAGATTTTCACACCATTTTGAAGTAAATTAAAATAAATCACCTTTATATATTAAAATAAATTATAATTCCAAACTCCACTGACAAGAGTTGAAACAGTGGTATTACCATCAGCTATAAGTTTTCTGACTAGCAAAGTTTAATTTTATTCACAATGGTAGCGCTTGGTGCAAGTTGGGAGTTCGTAACGGCTCCTTCATATTTAACCAGGCAATCAGAAATTGGATACGTAGTGGGGTCATATTGTACTCGTTGGTAAAAGAGAAAGAGGGAGCCACGACAATTGTCTCCTTCCAAAACCTTCCATGATGTCTTGAGCCTTATTTACGAAAGAAATAAAGTATGAGCATCATAAACGGAATCTTTTAAAATTTGTTAACAATCTAACCATTAGAAACGGGTCCAGGTCGACTTTTAAAGTTAATTATTGAAATCTGAATTTGCTGCAACTTTCATGCAAAAATAAATATTATGCAACATTTTTTTTTTTTTTTTGATGCGGAGGTGTTCAGTTTTTTCTTTTTTCTTTTCTTCATAAAATTTAGATGTGATTAATTTTGAATTCGCGTCTAAATAAACCACTTTAGATGTGGTTTCCAAAGGCTATGACACTATTTGTTTAAAATGATTTCCTTTTTTTTATTAGTGAGAAAATTGGTTCATCTGTGGCCCCCGCATTCCACGTCCCTAATTATGATCAAGCACCATTGGTTTAACTACGTCGTCAACAGCTAAGCATGTTTTTGTTTTATGATTTTATAGATACAGTTTAAGATACAACTAAGGTTAGCTGGAGCCTCAGTTTTTTTTTCCTCTATTTATTTAATTCGTTGGGAACCTTTGTGTTATTCATCAACGTTTATAGCGGTTGACAAGTGGCTTCCAGGGAATAACCTTTAAATCTTTATAATTGAGCCCGTTCACTCACAAATAGAGTTCCAAATTTTTTGAACATTCTAAACGACGGTGCTATCATAATTTGATAAGAAAGAAATTATTCGGTGCGATGTTTTCTTAAAAGACGGTTCTTTTTCTTTTTTTTTTTTTTTTGGAAGAAGGCGGGCCGGCAAAAAACATCCAACAGATTTTATTGAATAAAAAATCATTATTTACATAGAAGGAAAACTAAAAAAATAAAATAAAAGACGGTTCTTATATTTGGTTTGGTAATTCTGTAAAAAAAAAAAATCTCTCAATAAAATCATCTGAAGTATTTTATATTCCTCTATGCTTGAACCAAACCCATCACCTACCCTTCGTTAATCAATTTCGCTTCCATTTTACTTAGGCCTGGTGCGACTTGTTACTAATGCCATGGGACGAAAATACTACTTACCATCTTAAATATTGACATCCGTGCCATCCCATGGGCTACGTCGCTCACAGCCCATTAAATCTTTAATCTGACTGTCACGTGATATGCACGAGCTATTGAGGTTATTTGCTCCTTTTGAATCGTCTCTTCTTTAGAATCGAAGAAATCTCTCTCTCTCTCTTCGATGATATCAATTTTCTCTTTCTCACTCTACGCTCAAATCAAATCAAAGCATTCTCTCTGTCGCTACAGCTCAGCCTCTCTCTTACTAGCGATCTTGCTTCCACCTTCTCTCGATCAGATTGGATCGGGATGTGCGTGATCTGTGTTCTCCATCGAATTCTCTATTGGAAATCGATACAATACCTTCGTCTCGACTTTACATTGGGAATTTTAGGTCAAATCCATCGTTTCTTTCAGGTACTATCTTTGTTTATCCTTATCTCGATTAGATCAGATCACAAATTCTAATTCGTTTTCACAATTTTTAGTTTCGCTATTTGATTTGTGATTTTACTGTGTTCAAATTTTTTGATCATATTAGTTTTCAAGCGTCTTTTTGACATTTAAGCCTCGCATTCTTGAAGGTATCGATCTTTGTCTATCCCTATCTCAATCAAATTAGGTCACAAATTCTAATTCGCTTTCGCAATTTTCAATTTCATTATTTGATTTGTGATCTTAATTCTATTTCATTTTGGTTTGAAATTGGAAATAGGTTCAGATTTCTTCTAGTGTTTCAAATTTGAATGAAAATCAATAGTCTAATGTCGAAGCAATTATTTGCCAGATTTGAATTGATTGTGTTCAAATCAATTTTCTGATGTCTGATTTAGGTTCAAATCCCTTCTAGTGTTTCGACTACTTTTCGACTGATTTGATTTAAGGGAGTAAATAAATTAGCATGAGGGAGTACCTATATAATATAACTGATATATGGAAATAATACCAGGTACAACTGACTGATTGATTTTGATGCAATTTCCTGGATGTAAATAAATAAATCTAAGAAAGTACATAAATAATATTGAAGCAGTAATTAAATATATAAGATTTTAAGCTTCGTTTTGACATTTAAGCCACACTTTTGACATCAAAGGGATCATTTCTTCAAGGTACTGATCTCAATTGTATTTAATTTTGGTTTAAAATTGGAAATAGGTTCAGATCCGTTTCAAATTTTTATGAAAATCAATTGTTCAGAATCGGATCTAGGTTTTCACATTTTGTTTGAAATCAATTGTACTTATCAATTCTCTCTCCTGATCATATCATATCACAAAATCTTAATCCCTTTCGTAATTTTGTGTTTTGCTATTTAATTTATGATTTTGGCTTGTTCAATTCTCGATCAGATCATATTTCAAGCTTTGCTTTGGCATTTAAGGCATGCATTTGACATCAAATAAATCGTTTTTTCAAGGTACGGATCTTACTTCTATTTAATTTTGGTTTGAAATAGGAAATAGGTTTAGATCTGCTCTAATGTTTGAATTTTTTGCTAATGCAAAGGTTGAAGCAATGATTGAACATATTAGAATTGTAAATTGTGAATTGATTCTAATGTGTATAGCAGATCAGGTTAATGCACCAGTAAATTATTTAGTTGCAGTTAACTTAAACTAAGGGAGTAAATATAAACTGCAATGGGAGTATATACTGAGCTTATGTCTTCTTTTGTTACTAAAGATGAATTTTTAGTAGTTACTTTTGCTATGTTATTTCTAGTATAGTTATCTTAGTATAAGGAAGTAAATATGGTATAAATATATACGTATCAAGAATTCAAGATAGTGTATTATTAGTCAATTATGTATTTGTCTCGTACAAGTGCAATTAACTTAAATTAAGGGAGTGAATAGCGACTAATGTGGGAGTATATACTAAGGCTATGTCTTCTTTTTGCTACTAAAGATGAATCATTATTAGTTACTTTAATTTCTAAATTTTTTTCTAGTGTAGTTATTTTAGTGGAGATCATATTATCAGCTCTGAAGATATGACAATTAATATAAGTTTCTTGCTTAATGTAGACATTAATTTGTTAGTTTTTTTGGTAGGTACATAGAAGTGTAGTTATTGTAGAATAAGGGAGTAATTATATTGTGCAAGGGAGTATGTATAAAGATGGAGAATAATTATCATCTGATAATGCCATCTATTTTTATAGTGTATTTATGTTTGTTTAAGGGAGTAATTATATGATGCAAGGGAGTATATTTTAGATCATACATTTTAATTAATCTATGCTAAGTATTTTAATGTAGAAGTGTAATTAACTTCAATTAAAAGAGTAAATATAAACTGGAAAGAGAGTATATAATAAGCTGATACCTTCGTTTTTCTTATTTCAGGTGATGTCATCTATTATGAAGGTTGTCAACAAAGAAGTAAACGGCATAGTGTATTCTTCTTGCCTGAGATGATCCATTCTTATTCTGACTTCAATGATTAATGCTTGTTCTTATAGTGATACTATTAAGTTTGTTCTTATAGTGATACTATTAAGTTTGTTAGAATGTTTGAATTTGGTTAGAATTATTTTATGATTATTTTGAATCAATAGTTAATTTGAACTTGGTTGTAATGTTTGAAAAAGTGATCAGTTTATTGCTAGGAATGATACAGTTAATTTGGTTTTAATGTTGGCTTATTATTAGGAATGTTAGCTGGTGTCTTCATGTGAATGTCAATTTTAAATTGTTGTATATAAAAATAAGTACTCCATTAATACGGATAATTTAATTCCTTGTGTAGAAATATATATTCCCTTACGTTTTCATTTATTTTTTTTTATCATGGAAGAACTTAATTTGTGATAAGAGAGTAACTAATTATTTTTAATAGAGTATGTAAGATTCATTAAGGGACTGTCAAATATGTTTTCATTTGTCTTTTATTATAGAAGTACATAATTTTTGTTTTGGGAGTAACTAATTAATTTTAGGAAAGTATGTAAGATTCATTAAAAGAGTGTCAAATATGTTTTCAGTTATCAATTTACTTTAAATGAGTATTTAACTTATTTCATGAGAGTAATTATATTTACATAAAGGAGTATCTTGTTATGTTATAACATAAGGGAGTATATCTTTTTACTTAAGGGAGTATCTATATATGATCAAGGGAGTATCTATATATATTTTATTTTAAATGAACGTGAAGGTGACATCAGCAACTTAAAATCGCGTGATGACGTCATAATTTCGCTGAACGTGTAGAATGCAGTACGCAAGCCCATTTAAGCCCAGAATCGCGCGTACTTGGTTGATTGGGATGGCAGGATGTCAAAAATAGCGGGATGTCCCATATCAGGACTGGCCATGGGAGATGCAGAAATTACTTCAAAAAAGGGTTGCAATTTGCAAATTATGTCAAAATATGCCTAGTGGCTAGTGTGTAATTGGTCCAATCGAGCTCAATTTTGGGGGCCCACTAAAGCCTAAAACAGCAATTATTTTCATTCATCACCATTTTGCTATACCAGGTCTCTTCTCTTCCGCGAATTAATGCTTCTGTAACACTAAGATAAACTCTGTTTGAGAATTAAATAATAAGTTAATAAACAAACCCTAAGTATTTGTCTATTTGGGCATAAATCCCCACTCCAAAATTTGGAGAACACTTCTTGTTGCGTGTGGAATAACAGAAATTTAGATCAAGTTTAGGTGGCCAAAACAGCAACTTATTCAGTTAATTATAACCCTCAAATTCTAGAAGTTAGCTTATATTCAAGTTGCATGCATGAAACTTTCCAAGGATAAAGTTAGTCAAATGAGAAGGGAGATGACAGAACTGATTGAAAGGTCATGCGAAAAATTAGTTCTGTTGAAACTGACTGGATAAATTGTTGTGCAGGTGACGATTCACATCTAGTAACAAAAGATGTTAGATCCTTCTACTGAAAATTGCCGAATCCTGGTTCAGTTTTGCTGATGTAGGGAAAATGAGAAAATCGTTGTACTACCCGATAATAGTGGGATGTTGTAATGCTTTTTTGGTATCAGAAATAACATACGACTCCAAGACAAATGCTAATTTGATACAACTGGCTTTTTGTAAATGCATCTAACGATTCAACCGGAATAGCTTCTTGTACAAATTGCTGATAAATTTATTATATATATGCATATGGAATAGTTTCCAAAGGCTACTGCTTTTGTTCTAGTGATTTCTTGATCACGAGAATACCACCTCTTCTGCTTCTATCTAGATACGAGAAAAACAAAGCTCTTATTTGATGAGATAAGAGTACAACAACAGAATAACACGAGAGCAAATAACTAAAACTAATTTAGTGAGATACTAATTAGCAGTCGGCAACAACAAGTACAATAACAGAATAACATAATACACAACGGTGCGACATCGTGGTCTTGTCATGTAGAGTCGCAATTATTGTACAACGCAACAAAGTGAATAAAGAAATCACAACACAGAAACTGAGTACAAAATTCTATCCATGAATTTAACATTTACCAATTTACTTCATTCTAGAGAAATGACGGTGCTCAAGATCAACCATACTAAACGATTCATGAATAATAATCAATGAGTTAGTTGATCTAGAGAATTAACACCTCAGTTAGGTCGCCTCAGCAAGTGGGATGTGAACTGCTGATGGGACTGGCTCTCTACAAAAAGTAGCCCCAAACTTGAGCTCCTTTGCCTCACTAGTTGTTGCTTTGTCATTTGCATTAACATTCTGAATTGCATTAACATGCTTTATTGTTTTCATTGCCAAGTCAGCCATGGGCGCCTTTCCCTGCCTCCCTTGCGATCTGAAATGTTCATAATATGTTAGCAAAAAAAAAAAATTCCAAACAGTTCACCAATTTTATTATGGTAAAACCTAATACTATTGTAACAACTTGATCGAGACTTGTGAGGTGTTAAATAGACAAGTGGGGTAATTTAGATATATACAATCTCAGTAGGACACATTTATAATTCATATATTGATCATTTTAAAGTATCTTCCAATATATTTTGCTTCCTTGTGATTCAATAAGTTGTTTATTTCAACTTCAATGCTATGAACAGTACTTTCAAACTTCTATTTAATACGAAGTTATGGGTTGACCCCTAATTCTCTTCAAAAAAAACTTCAATGCTATGATCATTTTCAGGTTACAAACTTTGATTAGATAATAACAGCCACAACAAATAAATTTAATTATATAACAACAGAAACCTGCTATTTGAGCCAACAGGTATCAGTACTGCTTGCACCAAAATTAGAACCACAATAGTACATTAATGAATAATGGCTACATGGGTACTGCTCAGTGCTCAACTCTAATTTGACATGAAAGTCACGATATAAAAAACTATATAACAAGACATTAAGCCAACAGGAATCAGTAACACAGACTGAAACCAAAGTTAAACTAAGAGAAGAGTCATACGCAATGGCTACATTGGTACAACTGATATCCAATCAAACATATATCAATAAAAAAAAAAAACCTATAGGACCCAAGTACCCTAAATTACCTTTTTTCCATAAAAAGGTACAGCAAGATCATATATCACAATATGCTGGTTACTGAAATAGAACAACTTCGATTAAAATAAAATAATAAATAATAATAGAAGACTACCTTAACATGCGTTGATCAATTGTCTTCTGGCTGCTACTTTTACTGGTATGTTGAGATCGACTTCTCCCCTGTTGTGAGGTTTTACTTTTTGAGTGTTTGTATTTGTGGCTGTAGTATTCCTTTCTGACGGGCTTTGCCCGCGGCTTGTAAACCACCTTCTTTAAGGTATGGTCATCAGATGTAATGGGCGGGTCATACACATCAGGGGCCCACCTCACTCTCAGACCAGACTCTACCGTGATACCCTCTTTCGCACGGCCTCCCTTCAGTGCAGATACTAGCTTTCTAGGCTCAGGCTTCAAAAAAAGATAAGTTCAAAAATCAGCTCGTAAGACATTGCCTTCAAAATCATAACAAAAGATGAACAACAGTGGAGCACGAATCAGAATTTTCAGTTCAAATGACGTGTGGGAAATTTGAAGTAGAATTTCTTTTAGTGCATATCAGAGTCACTGAGACACATAATGAGAGCTCCAAGATTTTCCCCAAAAAACACATAATTAAGGATTAAATGAGATATACTAACAGGTGCTGGTACTATATATCACTGTAGTTAGATCTGGGCTTACCTTATTGGTAGCACTTGACTTGGTTAGAACATCCTCAGATTTGTTTTCTGTTGGGTCATTTAACTTTTTTCCTTTGCCAGATGGCAACAATCTGCTAGCTGATATTTCAGGTGAGTTCAAGAGAGACCCAGAGTCGTCAGACCCATTTCTGTCAAAAATGTTCTCATTTTCGTCCACATCACGAAAAATTGGCTCCTCGTTGAGATCAGTCACAATCTCATCTAATTCTAAACCATCATCAATTTCTTCATCACCGCTTATATCAAAACTGGAGAAGTCCAGTTCCTCAAAGTAATGGAGACAGAGGTCGTCGTCTGCACCTGGATCCTCGCAACTGCAGTTGCAGGGAAATGAGTTAAGGGAAGTATCTTTGCAGTTGACTGTGTTGCCCAGGTAGGAACCACCCATTCACGTGCTTTTATAATCCAAATAAGAAATATATATGTAAACTCCTGTTATAAAAAAAAAAGAGAGTCGGTTATATATAATATCAAAATTCCACGTGCTTATGCAGACAAAACTCCTAAAAACATTCAAAAAACACACATGAAGTTACTCATTGAAAAATATGATCACCCAAGGTCAAGCAGTGGTAATTAATATCTGCTAACAAAACAATATCAAAGCCTACTCCAAAACCAAAAACAAAATCATGTTCCTCGTGTATAAGTGACATTTAGACAGGTGGTACAAGCCCAGGCATCAGTATGCTTCTATTAGTTACCTCATGAAGCTGTCATGTTTATTCCAACTTTATTTTTGAAAAAAAGAAGTAAAAAACATCATGTTGCACAAGTACAAACATGAGAAAATTGTGCTCGCCCAATACTTCGTCATGAAATTGAACTATCTAAATATGAGAAAAATGGACAACTCTGATAAGTCATATGGAAAATATTCCACTTTGGAGCATCTTGATGAAAACTTGAAATAGAGCAGTGGATTAATAACAGATTTTGGATTGTTGAAAACTTGAAATAGAACAGTGGATCAATAATTTATGACCTAAAGAGCATCTTGATGAAATGATAAGCTTCCCCAAGTAATCAAATGGACATATTTCCACACCCGACGGATACAAATACCGGGTTATGGATGTGCATAATTATTTCATAGCAGGTAAAGAATGTTATTCACTTTGCAGGAGGGTCAAACATTTGGACGATTTTCTAATTTTTTTCCCTTGCTTTTGTTTTCCCTCTTTCTTGCTTTGATTTGCAGAAATTTAAATCTATCAAAATAATACTAGATCCTATTCATAACTAGCAAAATAACTGGGCTCAATAAGGTTCCCACCGATGCTAGAAATATCAATATTATGCATGTGATTCTTAAATCACGCAATTTTCAGACTCAATTACGCTAAAAACAATTGAATTAAGCTAATTACCTGAGCTGACGATGTTTTCCTTCCACGAGCGCCTCAAATCGCCAAAGAAGGAAACAACTCAATCCACAACACCAAACCTTCGCTCAAATCACACAAATTTGAGAAAAAGAAGGACAAGGAACAAGCCTCAGAAAAAGAGAATCAACAGTAATATAAGATCAGGTGCAAAAAGAACCCGCGAAAAAGCAAATGTTAGCTGAGATTACTACTACTACTACTAAAATTAAACTGCTTGAGACGATGCGAACAAACACGACAACCAGAAGAAGCGATCGAATTGACGAAAGTTAAAGCCCTCAGCGCAGAAGGCATTTTGAGGAAGATGGAGAAGAAACGAATCCCTGATTCAATTCAAGTCGTCGATTCGGAAATGTCAGAACAAGGGATCCATTAATTCGGAGCTGGAATTGGATTTTGCGCTGAGGAAGAAACGCAAGATAGAGAGATTTGGGGAAGGAGAGATTTTTCGCAATTGGGGATGGTTATTTATATAATCCGAAAAAGGAGGGTAATGAGACAGGACAGATGACGTGGCGTGGTTATCTCTTTGTAGCCTGTGGTACAGGTCATCGGCGCTTGGAGATTTAAAAAGCGCGTTTGTTGAATGGTCTGGATGCACGGATGGGTAATTTGGTACTTAGTTTTGTTTTGTTTGTTTTATAAGATGAACAAATTTGTAATTAGTAGTAATCTCTTGTTTTGTTCATTTTTTGTTATATATTGCATGGTGTTATAACTATAGCGGGTATAAATAGCATAGTAGATAAAAGATAAAAACTCCCAAATCGGATGTACAAAATTATTTTTATATTTTAATTGTAATAAGTGTTTTTTTTTTCTTTTGACGTATCTAAAATTATTTTTCTTAATTAAAGCCCAAGAAAATTGTAAGGGCAACTCATTTATATTATTTTTTAAAGCCTATCAAAGTTAAATTAGGACTAGAATATGCTTATATCAACTTGTAGGACTTTGGAGCTACTTCACTATCAGAAATACTTTCAAATATATAATTTAAGGTGATTAGTTAAATTAAAGTTTTTGAAAAGGACCAGTGTGCTTTTCTTTTTTCTTTGATACAATCTAGAAGACCCACTACTGCTAACATAGCTCTATGGGAAAAGATATAATTTTGACCGCTTCAAAGTTATTTTCTTTATACTTTTCTTCGTTCTAATGAGCCATTTTTTGGGTCAAAGTGTGAAAGGAACTTTATAATATATTCAACGCAGCATTCCATTACGCCTTTTTACTTAGGGAGGTGATTCGATATTTGTTCTTGCATGCTGACATGCTGTCGCTTTCGACCTTAATTTAATAAACTATTAAAAAGCAAGCTCGCCAGTATTTTTGGTTACGGGCGAATATTGACGCCAATTTTCTTTTATTTTATTAACAAATACTTGTAGATATTTAAAATTGTGGCTATCGCACCGAATATGCTTGACATCATTTCTTAATCTTCAGTAATTTAACCACGGTACGGATTGAAGAATTAAGGCGACTGATTTTTATTTTATTATTTTTTTTGTCATTAGAAGCGATTGATTTCTTGGAAAGTAGTAGATACGAACTAGTAAGTTGTACATGCAAAATTTCTAACGGTGTTTATTATTTTATGTTTTTTATTTTTCATGTGAGACCATTTTAGTATAGTACTTGACCCCTTAAAGAAATGGTAACTTTCCTGCATGCTTTGATTTTTCTTTACAACAATAATACATTGATAAAAGAAAATAATAGCCGACATCATCATAGGGGAGAGAGAGAGAGAGCTTAAAAGTAAATAAATAGTTAATGAAGGAAAAAATTGTCCATACAATTAAAATATTTAGAGGTGTTAACTAGAAAAAGTAAATGGTGTCAATGATAGCCCCCTCTTGTTAAAATCCGTTACGGCTTTTACGAAATTATTAGGGTAAATTAGATTTATGTCACTACAAATGTTTGAAATTAAACATATGTCATCACTAAATGATAAATTATTTTTATACCATTGTAAAACAATAACAAATTTCCCCTCTTTCTTTGAGCATGTCCATTCTCTTTTAATGCCCTGTTTCTAGATTTAGATATCTTGCATTCTTTGAAATCTCACGTCTCTCTACTAATGTAAATGACATATAGCTAGGGATGAAAACAGATCGGATACGGAGCGGATGTTGGTCTTCCCATATCCGCATCCATATTTTTTTTCGGATACAGATACGAATACAGATGCGTTTGGATGTGAATACGGTTCGGATATTAAACGGACACGGACACGGTTCGGATATTATCGGATATGGAGTCAAATACGAATATATTTTGTCGGATACGGATTGTATTTTAATCTTTTTTTATTTATTTACTATAGCAGTTAATGAAAATATAATGATATTCAATATACTCAGTGTCTATGTTAGTACGAATACGAATATCATCATGATTAGAGAAAAAATTAATTTTAGTGTTGTTATCATATATAATCGACTCAATAATAGAAAATAAAAATAATTTTATGTTACTAGTCCAAATGAAAATATTATTGTAAGAGAATTTATCTAATAAAAGTTAAGTATTATCTAATTAATAATATTCTCTAATATAGAGAAGTAATTATATTAATCATCTTATGCCGTTAAAGATACGGATAAACGGATTAATATCTACCGAATAAGGATAATATCCATATTTTTTTTTTGTCGGATACGGATTCAGATTGAATAATGTCAAATCATATCCGCATCCATATTTTTATGACGGATACGGATACGAATACAGATATGTTCAGATACGGATACGGTTCGGATATTACACGTATTTTTTGGATTCGGATACAGATCGGAGCGGATAAAATCCGGTTCATTTTCATCACTACATATAGCACATATTAAAAACAAAAGAGATTTTTATAGCATATATTATACAATTCTTTTTGCCAAAAAATTACGTGCAAAATTCTTAATCGTATCTGTTAATAAGTTTAATTATTCCCTAATAGGAACAATTCTTATTTACCCTATTTGGAGTGGTATAAGGTTCTTAATCTTATATGCAAAATATTTAATTTTATATGAAACGGAAGATTGGACTTTTTTTTTTCCTTACGCCATTAGAAACCACGGAGGAAGAAGATAGATTAATAAGGATAATTTGGGAATTTCTAAAAATAATGACAGAATTTACGATGGCATTTTTAGAATTTGTGATGTTTTTGGAGAAAATAATGGCATAAAACTAATTATTACAATTTTGTAGTGGCATAAATCTAATTATCAATTTAACAATGACATTTTTCAAATTAACAACTTTTTATAATGGCATAAATCTAATTATTCCAAATTATTATATTACCATGTATCAATATTCAACAAAAGAACCATCATTCCGTTTTTCCATTTCCCTTCTTTTTTTCAGGATTGTGATAAGTGATAACCTTTCATAGCAAAACGAAACAGAGTAGAAAGCTCGTATTTCAGCCATTTTGGCAGAAACCTGCCTGTATAAACCATTTTAGGCGGAACACGCTTAATTCCAGCTGAAATAATAACTTATTTCCCAAGAAAGGACTGCCCAGAGAAAACCTCAAGCACATTCAATTCAAACGTGTTCAGATTAGGATGACATTTCGGACGAATCTTGTGAAAATAAAAGTCAAAAGTCATTGACACTAATGAACTAACAAAAAGTGATGAGCGCTGAAATGTTGGTAGCAAAATATAAAAGTATTTTTCTCACATAATATCTTATGCTTCTCTTGACCCGTTCCTCCGATTTAATTGCAAAAGGAAAGTAGCCAATAAGATTAAATTAAAGGAAATAGAGCAGAAGACAAGCCAACAGCGAATCCTCTGGACATCTTAAAAGAATGTCCAGAGTGCCCATCGCTCGTCTCTGACCGTTCGATCGAAATGGACGGATGGATTTCAAGCGCTCCCATTTATCCCTTAAAAAAAAAAAAGAAAAATCGTCTCTCTTCCTCCATCTCTGGATTGAGATCTGCTGTCGCGCGGCACATGTACAGCGCGGGCTGTGGGCCGTGTGATCTGAATCTGATGGATAAGGGAGCCCCGTGAATAGTACCAGATTGATAGGCCCGAAAAAAATGAACCGCCCGATCAAAATCGAACGGCCCGAAAAAATGCGCTACACGCGTGCCGCGCGACACAGGATTCGGGTCCTCCATCTCTGGCTCTCTCCCAAATCCCATTGAGCTCTCCTCTCTCTCCCTTCCATCACTTCACCTCTCCTCTCCTTCCTCTCCGGCTCTGTCCCTCCTATTCGCTCGGTGGGAAGTAATACTCAGACCATACTCAAACAGAGCCTCTAACACCTCTCACACACACTGAACCTCTCTCTTGCTCGAGCTGGTCGATATTGACAATGGGGGGCGACAATCGTGAGAGCCCCAGACCTCCTTTTTTGATGGTATGGAGGGGTGAGTGAGAGAGGGTGCTCGAGTGAAGGAGAGGGCAGAGATGGTGAGGTCGAGAGCAAGAGAGGTAGAGAGAGGGAGGATATTGGAGCCTTGGGGGTGGTGACTGGTGTGCGAGTGAGAGAGGAGGCCGAGTGGATTCGTGCGAGAGAGTACTGGGAGAAAGGTTGAGCATCTGGGGAGGAGACGAGATCGGATCCGTATCCTCTGGTCTGCCGACCAGGTGGTCTGTTTAGATCCGAGCCGTTCGATTAATCTCAACGATTAATTTTTTTCGGGCCTATCGATCTGGTATAATTCACGGGGCATTTCTATCCATTGAGATTAAATCAGCCGGTCCAGATCAAACAGACCACCGGTCTGCAGACCAGAGGATTTCGTTCCGACGGAGATCTCCGACGATTCTGAATTTTTTTTTAACGGATAAAAGCTTCGCTTAAAATTGAACCGTCCATTTCGATCGGACGGTCTTGCTGAGAGATGGGCACTCTGGACATCGTAATAAGATGTCCAGAGGATACGGATCCAACACGGATCCCCAAAAGCTCAATTGTATTTTGTATATAGTAATATTGTATAAACGTAGGATACAAAGTTTACACCCAAGGAAACATGACTCATAAATAACATAGTACAACAATATTTGATACATTTGAAATTGAAAAGAATGTTAGGGTGCGTTGGTTGCAGAAAGGAGATGGAAGAAGGAAGAGAGAAGAAGCTCCTTCTTACCTCTACCACCTCTTCTTAGGAAACAATAAACCTTCTTCCAAATTAATTCAAACCTTCTTGACCGGTTATTCTTTCATTCTGGTTTGGTTCTTATCCAATTGTATGAGATGTATTGGTAAGATTTCTCTGCAGATCTAAACCATCCAGTTAAGAGTGCGGATCCATACCTTCCCTAACCAAAGAACTGCCCAGATTCAAACAATAAGGTTAAAGCATGCCAGGGCATTCCGATCTTAAATAGGGAAAATAGGAAGGTTAGGACCTCCATTATGTGCCTGAACAATTAAAGGGATCTAAAGCTGCAGTGGCTGTGCCCAACATGTCAAAGAATCAGTTCTCTTGTACCTTCAAACCCAGCTTCAAACTTTATCAATAATAGGTGACACAGTTGCACCCTCCTCTTGGTTTTAGTTTTACAATCTCTGTCATAATTCATTTACATTGTTAGGTAACCATTTGCTGATAAACATATTTATTGACATCAGATGGTTTTGATCTACAGTAGATTTTAACTTACAATGACTGCGCTTCAGTTTTTTCCTCTTGATTTTGACCTCATTTTTTTTTGGCAACATCTGATTACCCTGCAAGGGTTGATATTTCAAAGAACGCACTGCCTCCTCGTGTTCTCTAAACCTCTGTTTCTCTTTATCCTGCCAGAATAATAAGACGTTCAGATCATCTCGTTTCACAGTTCTCTATAACTAGGAATGAAAATCACCAAACCATACATAGGCTTTGCTGTATGTTGCAATTTGTTGCTTACAAACTTGAAATTCCATTTTTAGAGAATCAAGACGGGACTGGATAGGCACAGTGCACTGCTCCACCATCTGCTTCTGACGGCCACGAACAACTTCTGGTTGCCATACATTTAGTGCCACAGATGCACTTCTACAAATAAAATCAATTCATCAAATTTGACAATCAATTTATATTGACAAAACTTCACAAACGAGAGGGGCAAGGGAAGAGGGACAATACCACCACAACCTAAAATTTAGAGCTGTAACAATTAGCAACAAATTAATTAGTTAGAACAAATTTTTGGTGGGAATCAGTTAAAGGCCTATAAATAATTTTCCTACTCTTATTGTAGTTAATGGATTTGAAAATTTGAGTTATTAATGTTGAAGTGGTTAGGCGACATAACCCAAATGGATACTGACAGATGATTGTCAAACACCATTGTAAAATATTTCAGACACAACTCCGCTGGGATAAAGAAAGTATAGGATTTCAATTTTCAGCATTGAATTGCCTCACAGAGATTTGGTACAAACAATACAAACTTCTAGATAAAATAAGTTGGGGCAAATTCAAAATAATATATAGCTAAAATTTACGAAATTAATATAGGTCACTTTCTAATTTTCTACTAATACTTAGCTGACTAGTATTTTTCAAAAGAAATCAAACCTGGTTCTTTCCAAATTAGTGATCTCCCATGCAGTAGCCTTCAATTTCTCATTCTCTCGCATTATCATTGATTCTAAATCAGTTAACTTGTTCTTGCTTATTGCCAACTGACTCTCTGCATTTAGCACCCTCCTCCTCCATTGCATAATTTTCCTATCCTTGTCCCTTTCATACCTAGCACATGTAAACAATAACTAAATTGATTAATTAGGAGAACTATTAGGATAATTTATCCATTATGAATTAAGTATTAATAACTGTATTTGTAATAACACCATGTTAATTTGACCACAAAACAGATATTTAGCATCCACCTAAAGATTACCACTTCATCAATTAATTCTCACCAAATAGTGAAAAATTCTAGATCATACCATGAATTACGTGGTAATTTGTCAAAATTGTTTGAGAAGGTAATTATATAAAAAAAAAAATATGTGTAGCATCCATTACAATTATATTAACACAGATTAAACTACAATTCTATAAGATAAACACTAAGATTAGAGCTCGTACATGGTTTTGTAAAGGGACTTAGAAGGAGGCAAAGAAGGCGAGGGGAAATCGCGAGCAAGGAGGATGGCCCACAAGGTGGGGTCCAGTGACAGGCGGTTGAGTCGGCGGGAAGCGATCGAGAGGCAGCACAAATCTCTGTATTCCAATCGGCAGGTCTCCGCTCCGATTTCTAGAATTCGCTGCCATATCTCGTCTGGTAAGATCGCCATGACTCAGCCGCTTGCTTGCTTTGGGAATGAAAACGCTTGGTCAGAAATGGAAATTTTTTTTTTAAAGAAGTAAACACAGAGAGAGAACTGACTGATTGTTATCTTGAAAGTTCTATAAAATAATCGTGTTGGATCGGTCAAGGCCCAATTTAGGCCCAGCCCATATATAGCAGCAAATGCAACTTTTTTTTATATTGACTATGACTCGCTACACGTTTTACTATAGGTAATCTTTCAGAGATGATCTGTATCCTGGCGACCCGTACATCGCGCGCTGCTTGGGGCTTGCTTTGCTTATACCATTGTAAGAAAGGAAAACAAAAACAGCGGCACTTAAGTCTGTTCTTCCTCTCTAACTCTATTCAAAGCATTTGGATTTTCGATTCGAAGCTTCAATTTGCGAATTGCGACCTCGCCAGATTCGTTGCCACGTTGTAGGTTCTCTCGATTCCTCTTCTTTTGACCTACATTGTCAGTGTTTGTCGTTGCTTGATCTGATCTTTTGACTGGATCATTGCTTGAGTTTTCGCTTACGAATTTCTTATTCTGTTGGTGTTATTTATGATAGATTTATGATTTCAGTTTTCAATTATGTATGTACATTCTAATCATGCTATGCATTAGGGTCAGATCCATCAAACCAGATTTACTGATACTCACTTCATGACTGAGAAAACCTCATTCAATCTAAGTGAATTAATTTGCAGATTACTGCCTTACTAATTAGTGTTTCCAATCAAATTAATTATGATTTTGGGAGAAAAAAAATAATACTAATAAGTTGCGAATTGGGAGTGTTATTTTCAATTTTGACTTCTGAATTGTGCCAATTTGCACTGGTACCATCTTTGAGCGCTTCCTAAGTGTGAATTATGAATAAATGCAGATTAAATGGAGAAACAAGAAGTTGAGCTACAGTCACCTTCTTCCCAATCTACCTCTCCTGAAATTACAAAATCTGATGCCAGCACACAGAATCAATTTGTGGATCCCTCCATCCAAAATCAACCTGCACCATCCATGTTCTCTTCATGGACCAAGAGTTTCAAAATGTTACAGCCGACGAGCCAACAGGGCCCGCAAGCTGAGACCACAACACAGTCTGCCTTCACTCGCATAAGCAGTGGTCTTGGATTGCGTTTCTCTGCAACTCCTGGAGATTCTAGTGAGAAGAGTGAGGCCAGTGGAAGCAGAATTATTGGTTCATTGACCAAAGGCATAGTTGACACTTCTATGAGTGCAGTAAAGGCAGTTCAGGTCAAGGCTCGGCATATGGTATCTCAGAATAAAAGGAGGTTTCAGGTAAATATAATGTAATAGTTTACTTTTACCAACTTAATTAATTTCTGGAAAATGTTGCTTTCTTTTTCTTTTGTTTAATTTTTTTTGTTTCATTAATCTGTCTCTATGTTCTAATATATATATATATATATATAAAAGAACAGTGTCAGATGTCACTAGAGCTAGACTTTTACAGTTAAATAGTGATTTGTAATTTTTCCTCTTTTTTCTGATGCAGGAGGATGGATTTGATTTGGACATGACATATATAACTGAAAATATTATTGCCATGGGTTTCCCAGCAGGTGACCTGAGCTCAGGCTTATTTGGTTATATTGAGGTACTTAACTGCTAGTTTAGTCTATTAAACTATTGAGAATTTGAGATACCAAAGCAATATCATGGACTGAATAAGTTACAACTCAAATGGGTCACTGGCTAATATAGGGCTTCTACCGCAATCACATGGAAGAAGTAATCAGATTTTTCGAATCACGACATAAGGTAATATATATTTTATCATCATATACTTTCATTCTTTCTGACTTTAGAGTAAATACTTATTTGTGTCAAACTTAATTTATGCATTAATTGGTAGTAAGTTATTGAACTTTGTCATGAATTGTTAACTTATCCTTCATTTTTCCTTTGGTAATAGGGAAAATACAAGGTGTACAATCTATGTTCAGAAAGGCTGTATGATGCATCACTTCTTGAAGGAAAGGTTTAGCTGATATTGTTTTCCTTCTTCTCTATTTTTTTTTTAAGTCTGTTATAAGGCGTTTAAAGGAACTCTCTTAATAGAATTTTAACATAAGCCGAGTCATAATGTCAGGATATACTTATATAATTGTTTGGTTCCAGAAGTCAACTGAATTGTAGAGAGTATTCGGGGATTCCTTCCTTTTGTCTTTTTCTTAGTAGACAAACTTATTATGTACTATTCATATGTATTTAGGTGGCCTCTTTTCCGTTTGATGACCACAACTGTCCTCCACTTGGCTTAATAAAGACTTTTTGCGAGAGTGCAAGTTTATGGTTAAAGGCAGATCCACAAAATGTGGTGGTGGTGCATTGTAAAGCTGGTATGGGGCGCACTGGTTTGATGATTTCCAGCCTTCTACTTTATTTAAAGGTAATGCTTTCCTGATGATTTCATGGTAGGATAATGCAAAATTACAAAGAAACAAAATGAAGGATGTTTATAAACATTGGGTCATCCTTCCATTATCGACATAAAGCTCCAGTTTTCCCATATGATTGTTTCTTAGATTTTCAGAAACTTTCTCTGAATAGAAAAAAAGTTATCAATTATACAAATATCCAACTAAAATAAAAAACTACAAGAGCAAACAGAATTTGAGAACTTATTTTAAATTTTAACATGGGAAAACTTTGCATATATGGTGCATTTCTTTGTTGTTGTCAAGATTCTATAATTTCATTCTTTTCTCTAAAAATATATAATCTTCGCTTTTCAGCTTTTTCCAACATCTGAGGAGTGTATTGATTTTTTTAATCAAAAACGATGTGTAGATGGAAAGGGACTTGTTCTGCCAAGCCAGATTGTGAGTTCTTCTCTTGCTGAATTATTATTCCTTTACCTTTTGTGTGTGTTAATTAGAGTAAGTTTTCTCATATTCAATTATCTCTCTTTTTTCTCCTAGAGATATGTAGAATATTTCGAACACATCTTAATGAATCTGAAAGGAGAAGTTCCAGCAGGCCGCAGGTAATATATCAGTCCTAATTTTACCAGGAGCTATTTTTGAAACTCCTTTTTGTTTTCTTTTTATTTTTCTGGAAAACATAAAAAAAGGGGAAAATCAGTCCTATACCCCTCTAATCTTATCTAATTGGAAATATCCCCCTCCAATCATTAATTTTGGATATATACCCCTCCAATCTTAATTGACATGGATATTTACCGTTTTCCATTGATTCACTAATTCTTTTATTTAAAAAATCAATTTCATAATTTTTAGACTAAACTACCCTCAGCCCCTCTGTCCATCCATCTTCCTCATGAGTTCTAAGCGTACAGAGAAATTAAAATAAATGGACAATTCTTCCACAAATAAAAACGATTTACTGGGAAGCAACCCTCGGATCCCTCAGACAATTCTTGGATCTTGGTGTTCTCTCTTTTAACCTATTTATAAAATTTTTACTATCATACTCAATTTATTGTTTCTTTTCTATTTGGAATTTTCACTCAAGCCTGATTGAAATTCCTTTTTTTTTGTTTTTTTTTGGGTTTCGATGCCTTGGAGACCCAGTACCAACTTAGCATTTGTTTCCTCTTGTTACTGGTATGGTGTCAAATTCTACCGAATATTACATGTTAAACAATGAAGCATGATAGTGTCAAAATGGAAGCACCAAATTCGAACAAAATTTGCTTATTGAAAGGTGAGTGGGCAATCCTTTGGTGGAATCCTTCCATTGGCAATTAAAATTTTTAAGGAAACATGAGAGAGAGTCCAGTGATTGTCGAAGGAAAAATTATTTCTTTTGATATAGCATTTCTAATGTATGTTATTGCATTTCTTTTAATATCGTTGTATACTCGAATCAGGAGGAAGACGAATGGACAGAAGGGCTAAGGGTACTTTAGTCAAAAAATTGTGAAATTGATTTTTTTAAATAAAAATATTATGAAATTTATGGAAAAGGGTATATATCCATAGCAATTGAGATTGGAGGGGTATATATCCAAATTTAATGATTGGAGGGGGATATTTCCAATTAGACAAGATTGGAGGGGTATAGGACTGATTTTCCCTAAAAAAAAAATGCAAAATCTTGGTGTATATGCCTGCGGAATGAAAAAAAATTATCTTATACTCCGAAAACATGCAAATTCTTAAGTGTAAATATACTTGTCCATTTTTTTTCAATAGACAAATTTCTCTTAGTGATAAACAACATCTTGAATTTCTATGATTTCAAAACGCATAAAAGCTGTTTATGTTACTTATAAGGCGTGAATATGAAATGGGATTGCAATACCCTTAGCTTGAAGCATGATTCCATATGAGGACTCAGTGAAGTCCAACAACAACAACAACAACAACAACAACAACTAAGCCTTTTGTCCCAAACAAGTTGGGGTAGGCTAGAAAAGAAACCCAACAAAGTCACCAAGTCATCAAAAAAAGAGTATATGTCAAAAGTAGGGCTAATAATAGTAAAAAAAAAATATATATAGAGAAAATAAAGTAGTAGTAGTAGTAGTAATAATAATAATAATAATAATAATAATAATAATAATAATGATAAATAGTAGTAGTAGTGAGGCCTACACCTAAGCCGTAAGCTAATACTATAACCTACAAATCTAATGATAAATAGTAGTAGTGAAGTCCAATAATATTAATGCGCATGCTCATGAACAAACAATAGTTATTTCTAATGCACCAAAATGCAACTTATGGGGAGATGCATTCATGTTGGTGCAGCATGTATTGTTGGGTTTAGGGTTTTGTGTCAAAGAACTGAAAGAGGAACAATGAGAAAGTAGAGACATTTTCTAAAATTGCTTTAGGAAAAGGAAACTTCACTGAATATTACTAGAACTTGACCTTGTACCGTTGATTAATATTAACCTGATTTCCTTACTAAAATCTCTTTGTAATTATTATGACTTGACAATAACACTGATCTATTTAACTATATCATAAAACTTAAGAAACTATTTTATACCAGCCATCTAAACAAAAAACATTGACTCGCACAATTTACCATAGAAGGGTGCATCACATCTTGTTCTGTTGGAGGGAGGGAGGGTTATGGGGACTCATGCACCTACACAAAATCTCTTAGTATTTCTTAATTATACTTTTCTAAGATTGTTATCATATTATCTTGTTTGGCAATGAATCCATGTGCTATTTTTTATTTCTAGGGTTTATATGTGATGTTATCCCTTTTTCTGCCACTTTCTCCAGTAAATGTTCATCAATAGCCTAGAACTTAGCAATGTTTCGGCATTAACTTTTCGGTAACAATTTGGCATTACAGAAAAGCTTTTTCTGAATGCAAACGGATGCAACAACCATTTCAGGGCAAACTTTCCAAACATACACAGAGTTGAGGGGCTACTATAATTGTCCTTCTTTTTTTTTTTTTTTTTTGGTAATGTAGATTACATTGATGACATATTATGTTGTTGCTACATCTTTTTGTTCCCTCTTCAGATGTATGCTCAGGGGATTTCGCCTCCATAACTGCCCTAACTGGATCAGACCTTCTATTACAGTCTCCAACCACAATGGTAAGTGCCAACACTGGTCAAACATCACATGCCAGAACTAGACCACAATGGCCTAATTTATGCTGGCATCTTATATGGCAACCTACCATTACAAGGTTCCTGAATATACCCATATTATAGCCCCAATTATTCTTTTCCAGATCTTTCTGAATTATTCTTGAATTTGCCAAATTGTGGGAACAGTACTATACATATCTCATAATTATTCATAAATCATAAAATTGACAAAATTTTATTTGTATTGTCAAAATATCAATATTTTGATATATGATTTGCATTATAGAGGAAACTATTTCTGAATGTTACTCGAATCATGACATTTAGCCCTTGTCAAATTATTTCCAAATCAAAAACGTATTACTACGGTACCTTGTACTTTCATTTACTAATGGACAGAAGGTGCTGGTACAGATGCATGCAGTGACATTATAATGCAAAGCTGTTCCTCCTAATTAATTAAATTTTATTACTGATGTAGGAGTTCTATTTTCAACAAAGAAGCATACTAGTACGAAAGATTTGAATGTAAGATCCTTTCCAGTTTTAATCCTTACTGATACAAGTCATTTATTATTATAATAAGCATATACCTACTACAGGTATTGTACTAAAATGATTCAATCAAGTGGTGACCTAAAAAATGGGAAGATACTGGCCAGCTTGTATTAATCATGATGGTTTCTTTTTGCTCATCTTAATTATCCTTTTAATACATTAGCCTGCAGAATTCTGGTTTAAATCACCCAAAAAGGGGATTGTGGTGTTCGGCTTACCTGGCGAGCCAGGTCTAACTGAGGTCATTGGTGATTTCAAAGTTCACTTCCAGGATCGCCAAGGAGATTTTTACTTGTAAGTATGAACTATGGGTGTGTTTGGATAGTTGGTGGATAAGAATAAGAATAAGGAATAAAGGGCCGGATTTAGAATCTCGTGCCAATCCTTATTCCTAATTCCAATTCCAACATTTTGTTAGAATTAGAATTGGGCCGAGAATAGGTCTCTATTCCTTATTCCCATGGTGTTTGGTTTGGCACCGGAATAAGGAATAAGGGGCTTATTCCTTATTCCCACCCAATCACACCCCATCCAAACACACCCTATTTGCTTTTTCTCTGACATCATTGAAAAGGAAACAACTGTACTGTTTTTTTCTTTTGGAAGAAAAAGAAATGCAAAATCTCTGTTATTCTAACTTGCAAAAGACGCATCATTGTTGGTTCTTGGAATAGGTGGTCATTTTAAGGTGGATGGTTTAATAATCTATATATATCTGTAGAACATTCTCATGCTACCATGCCCCTCCCAAAATTTTAGCAAAAACTCACTACAATTCAAGTTTTTATTCCTCAAAAATATTTGACTAATTTTAAGGTTTGAGACATTTTGTTGTAATATCTGTAACTATGGAATACAATCATTTTCAAAACATTCCAAGTAGTTAGCTCGTCCTCCAGTTAATTATGTTTTTTTTGTCAATTATCACAAATCTAGGGTGTTTTGTGAAATTCTGATAATAGGAATCTTTTCCTCCTGGAAAGTTCCTGTGTTCCGTCTATTCTGCACTCTCATAAATTAGTTTTAGTTTTGATCAACAAACTTCAATTCCTGTCAATTCTTCGTATGTGGATTCGGATCACTAAATTTCAATTAGAAATCATCTCTAATAACTCTAATAATGAAATGAAATGAAATCTCATGACATCGCCATTCCAATCAGAGCCTTATACTTCATCTCAATTTCTCTAAGGCTTTGATCAAAATGATTCACACAGGGGATTTCATTTGATTTCTATTGATAGAATTGATTTCTTAGGATTTTGTTGGGTCCAATAATATAAAATTCTGATGAAATGAAACCAAATCTATTTATTTTGATCAAATAATTTCAATTAATATGGGAATACCATGGAATTCCCACGAAAAAGAACTCATATTAATTAGGGCCTTAGTATTTGTATTTAGTATGCTGACTTTTGTATGTGCAGTTGGCTGAATACTACGATGGCAGATAATAGGAAAATACTGAACCCAGAAGACCTTGATGGTTTTGACAAGGTACAGCATGCTATTATAGAATATTACTTCCCATTACTTTATTTTTTTTCTTTGCAAACTTCAAATCAAATTTTAAATTGCAGAGAAAATTGCCATCTCCAGGATTCCAGCTTGAGGTTGTGTTACTAGATTATGACGGCTCTGAGCCATTAAAACCAACTCTTGCAAACATTAAAAAATATTTAAAGCCAACAGAAAAAGCTGCCTCAAGTGAAACCAAACCAGCTCCACAAAAAACTGAAAAAAACATTTCAGATCAAGACAAAGATAAGGTCTTTTCAGACAGTGATGGTGAAGCAAACGGATCAAGTAACAACAAACAGGTCAAGAATATGAATTTGCCTGAAGAGGCACATCAATCCACGATCAGCCAAGCCATGCAAGGTGTATCTCTGAAGGACCCCAAGACCGATGTGAAGGAAAACAATGAAAGTGGTGACTCCACTTCTGCAAATGATTTCAAGGCAATTGCTGCTGATACATCAGTGTTTTCCTTTGGAGATGATGAAGATTTTGAAATCGAATGATGTGTATGATATCACATAGTAATTGAGTGGTTTGGGAACTTAAGTTGTGTTCCTTGATTAGATGTAAAATTTTCAGCAGTATGTCAGGGCATGTCCAGGAATTTTATAATTGGGTTGGTCCTTTGAATTTTCCTTTTGTTTCGTTTCAATGTGAATTTCAGGATTCGTTAGTTGGTAGCTTGTATTGATTTGCCGCCGAGGTGTAGCATATCTTGAGACCTGGCCTTAATTAAAGAAAAAAAAAATGGGAGAATAAAATCTACATAAACATAGTGCATATGGCTATTATTATTTTTCGTTGCATATCCAAGTAGTAAATCATCCAAATTGAAGCAATAATTTAGCTGCTGGAAAATTACACGTCCGGAGTTCCGTGCAGTGGTAAGTATAATATGAATGAAGATTTACTATACAAGGTACTAGACTACTGACAATGGTACCACATTCTCACAATACAGTACTAAAACTGAGCAGTTTTGTGTTTTCAGTAAAAAGTTCGCAATAAAAAGAAGGCAGAAGACAGGAGAGAGAAAGGAAACCCAAAATGTCCAAGCAAAGGAACAGACAACAATGAGATCCAACCTAAACTGCTATACAGAAGTGAGAAGTCTGATATCATATATGACAGTACCTGTCACATCCCGACACATAGGGTGTGACAATCCCGCCGCGAATACACAATCTAGTGTATCCGCAAGGCTAGGGCTGTACAACGGACGGGTTTGTAATTTTTTAACAACATTTCAACCCAACCCAATTATACCGGGTTAAAATTTTTTTTTACTTGACCCACCCGTAACCCAACCCAACCCATATAAATTTTTATCTACGGGTTTTTACGGGTTTCCGGGTTAAAACGGGTTATGATTTATATAGTACATAAATAATATTAACAATATTAATTAAATAAAAATAACTTAAAAAATAATATTGATTTATATGGTATATATAGATAATTTCAGGAACATATTGACTAAAATACCGAGGCAAGCAATTATTCGAAGATAACTTTTAGAAATTTATTTGCTTCGTGATACTTTAAACTTAATAAACTCGTAATCTCTGACAGAGGCAAGCAATAAATGTATGATTTCAGGGGAAAAATGAGTTCGGATGCAATTAACAAAGTTAACGAAATAGTACATATAAAATTCTCGTTCTTATACAGAATATTTGTATATCACTAATTAACTACACAATAAGGAATTGAGGTTAAGTCAACTACTAATTAAAGAAAAAAATTTAACTTTACACACGGTACAAGAATATGCTACATAACTTAATAAAATATGGTTAACCTAGAAATTCATCTATAAAAAAAATGCTACCTTCCAAAATCATGTAAAGGCTTTGTTCCATTATTTATTAATATATAAAATAATATAACTATTGTGAAACTTAATACAGTGGTAACTGGAGAAATCATGAGATTACATCACTAAAATAATTTGATAATCATCGCCATTTGATAAGTAAGGAAGTTAACTTATTGATGGTTCAAGGAATAAAATTTCAAAAAACCAACGACTTTAGGGCTTGTTTGGATGGGTTGGGAATAGTGGGAATAGTGTGAAAAAGTGGGAAGAGTAGGAAGAGTGGGAAGAGTGGGAAGAGTACTATTCCTAGGTTGTTTGGATGGTGAGTTTAGGAATAGCGTTGGGAAGTGTGAAAAAGTAGAGAGAAAAGTATTGTTGGGAAGAGTGGGAAGAGTGGGAAGAGTGGGAAGAGTGCCTATTCCCACTATTCCCAACCATCCAAACAAGAATTAACGGTTCACGAGCAAATCACAGAGCAACATTTATCACCAAGAAGGCAGAATAGTCAATTATTTATTTCCAGTCGGCGTGTGTTGTGGGAAAGAAAACAGAGTAAATGCGATTAAGGGGTAAGGTTAAAATAAGATTTAATTTAAGGAACGGGTCGGGTACAAAACGGGTTATAAATCTTTGAATTTAAATCCAACCCAGTACAACCGGGTTAGTAAAATTAAAACCCGACCCAACCCGAATATTGTTTGAACCCGTTAAAATACGGATCGGGTTGGACGGGTTAAACGGGTCGGGCGGGTTTTAGTTTTTCTTGTACACCCCTACGCAAGGCGTTTTCCTACTAGTTTTTTTTTTATATACATATATGGTACAAGTTTAATCTTACCATGATTTACCATGCTGGATTCCTATGACTCAACGAGTCGTCATGGTAAGATATTTGGCTTAATCTTCACTTGACTTGATCGAGCCCGTCTCTGTGTAACCTGGAACCCACATCCATTGTGGAAAACATGCGAAAAATACGGAATGAGAAATAAATTTTCAGTGCGGGTTTTAGTTCCAGACGTGGATTTCTGGTTGAAACCTTAGTCCAGAAATAATACCCATATAATTAACATGAATACTAAATAACTCAGTAATAAAATGAAAATCAATAAAATAATCATAATAACATGCCAATCTCCACCTACTTCATACCGAACAACGGAGAAGGAATGGACCAATCAATACCATAATATACTGAAAAGTAACATGCAGGCAAACAGATCAAGACAGGATCATGAAACCGGCAGTAAACAAATCATATCATGTAAATATTCATCAAAATCTCACCAAGGTCTCCTTTCCCAACCGGCTGGGCACAGTAAGAGACATTTTCCTTACCTGGCATTCCAGGTGGCATGAGGAAATTCCATATTCTAATAGCGCTACCGAACTGGCCGAAGCCGGTGGCCAACCGACTCCGGAGAGTGATATTTGACTTCTTTATCATACTTGCAGGATTACATGCTTGCAAGATTAGATTGAACTTGAGATAGTTTAGACCATTTACAAAGGAGTTGCAAAAACTTGCCCGTTTTTATCACGACTTGATCAAAGGAGATTGATTCAAACATGAGGTCGTGAGTTGTAATATCTGTTCCTATAAAACTAATATGATCAATGGGAAATGCATCCAAATCAGATAGCAACATGCTATGCATTTAATATAAAATTACCAGGACCAGATCTCTAGAAAAATCCACGTGTCCGCACCTGGATAGCAAGCTTAAGCGTAGTTCCTCGATATAATGCTTGACGATCATCCTATCTGAGGTTCTCCTGCTTGACGGTCTTTAAGCTCGATATTTTCTCACTAACGATCCTAGATTGATTCCTTTATAAGAAAAGGAAATTTATCTTAATGACCATCTAATGGTAACTTAGAGTACTTAAGACAAAACCTAAATAACCCATTTTCAAGTGGTTCTTGGGTTACCATACCGACAGACTCGGTCAACCAGACTGAAGTAGGTTTGGATGTTTAATTAAGTCCGGATTCTTGATTGAAGAGATTTTTTTTGAAATATATTATTAAGTATTTTATTTGATCATTTAATAATTGGTTATGACTTTTCAGTTATTAATAAATTGTGATTAAAATCTATCTTAATTAAGTTGCTTAAGACATTTCTAGTTCAATCACTGATTAAAGTAAATGACGATTGCATATTATTTCATGCGTACTTGATAATTATTAGTAAGGGTGGAAATATATATATTTTTTTATAAATATCATGAATCTATTTATATACTTTCATTCTACGAAGCTACTTAAATTTCACTTAGATCATAACTCGTAACTTATGTTGGGAATATAAATAAAAACTAATTAACTATTAGTTAGATTAAACTATAAGGTGTTGATATCATACTAATTAAGCTAAAAATGTTGTTTTGTTAAATTATTATTATTTATTTTAACTTAATTTATTTTATCTAATACATATATATACACGATTTATTATTTATAAAGTATTATGTATATACACATATTTTATTTAATTACAAAATTATTTTTGTTTATTATTATAAATTCGAAATCCAAGATTTAAAATCAGAAAATAAATATTTAGCGATTATAAAACAAAATTTGAAAATCCAAAGTTATTTGATTTTGTTTGTTGGGATCAATTTAATCGGTGATTTGTCACGTATCTGTTCTTGACTCACTCGGACTGTTTACATCATCTCCCGAAGCCGTCTAATTAGAGAAATACCCAACATTCAAGTGGCTTTTCCTCTAATTAATTATTTATTTTAATATTAATCCCATTTTGTTAACTTAATTATAAATTAAGTTTAAATTGAATTTCAATCCAATAAATTCCGATAAGCCGAAGCCCTTAGTTTTTTTTCACTAGGCCAATTAATCGTACTGGGCCAAGGATTTTTTTTTTTTGGGTCAAGCCTGATCCAATTCACAGCCCAGAAGCCCACTTCTCCTATACGGCTAAGCCAAGTCAACCTGACCCAGTTGACCTGAGCCAGTCGCAACGGGTCCGATAGGGTCCGATAAGGAGTCCGGATCCAAACCCGTTATCTCATCCGCCATTTTCTCCAAAGGCCCTCAGATTATATTATTTCACATCTGAGTCCTTTTTCTTTACAAAAAGATCCTTTTTAATTCTTTCTAAGTTCTTTTTTCTTTACAACTAGGTCCTCAGACCTGATTTTCTTTACAGATCAGCCCCTGTCACCGGTGACAGCACCACCAGAGGTACCAAATCGGTACCAGTGGTACCTCCAGCATCAAACAAGTCTCCTCTATGCTCAACCGAGCTCCAAACTCAACATTTTCACAGATTTTGGTGCAACATCAACTAACCGAACTCAATACCCATAAAACTAAATTTCTATCACTTATATTATTTCATAACTTACTCCAATCATTCATTTAGCTTAACTAAATTCAAATCAAGCAACAAACAGAATCAAGGCCTCCAAATAACTTTATTTCCGATTTAACCTGATTCCCAAAAATCATCAATTTCACCTAACAACTCGGTTAAACCTATAAACAAAATGTGAAATTAGATTGAATGAAAGCTATACCTTGGATCTCTATTGCAAATCCCTCTCTCTTCTTCCTTATTTTCTCTTTTTTTTTTATGAAACTTCCTCAAACCGGCCAACCTCATCCAAAAACCCAAAATGGGTACTTATAGGCGATGCAACAGATAACAGAGAAGATAGAGGAGTCACCAATGGAGATTCCCAAGCACGAATCTCTCAACCCCGTCACCACTCGGCCTATCCCTTTTCTCCACGCGCAAGCACGAGAGAGCATCAAAATTAGCTACTGGCGTGAGGTGACCGGTGCGCCTCACTCCATCCTCTCGTTATAACTTCGATTTTCGTCGAAGAAAAAGGGGAAGAAATCGCACAATCGGCGAAAAACCGAGAGAGAAGAAGAAAATGGAGATGGTGCCACGCGTACAGTAAATCGACTTAGTCGATTTTTACCCCAATTTCCTTCCCCGCATTTTCTGTGACATCAATTTTGTGGCTAAAGATGCTGCAACTCATAAGTTTAATAAATATAATTGTTTTATTAAGATTTAATTAATTTAAAGCTAAATAATCACTATTTCTTAATCTTTGATCTTGTTAAAATTATGTAAATAAATTTTAGATACTACACAAAGTTAAAATTTTCGATTTCGGATCGATTTTACTGTTACTTTTGATTTAATTGTCTAAAATATACCTAATTTTCATTAATTAAAAAAATTCTATAATAAATTCTAAAATTTATTTAACTAATCTAATTTAGTCTGGTATTTTTGCTATGTTACAGTACCAGACCTGGGTAAATAATAGGACTCAATCCCTTCGTAGGTAGTCAAAATCAAGCAGGTACACAGTGAAGTGAAATTAATGAGCAGTGGTACATGAGCACTAAATTCCCTTGAAATAATTGTTGACACTATCATATGTGACCAGAGAGAATAAATGAGCAGACCTACCTAGGTGTGACCCCCTCGCGACCTCTTCCTGTGTTTTCTTCCCCATCGTTTCTGTTAGAAAATGTACTAACACATTGACACATTGGTAGCATGTCTGTTTTCTTATTTATGCACTGAGTCTAACTTTTGATCCGAAAGGAAAAAATATTGGTGCTTTCGGAGGCTGTCGTCTATATATACTCTGGTGCTTTCATATGTCCAAGGAGAATTAAATGCCAAGCACCTACATGCACTGAGGATAGCGCTCTGAAGAGTATATCTATATGTGCAGTGTTTGTATACATAGGACAAAACGTTTACAATCTAGCAAGTATAAGAATCCTATATAGATAATTGCAACACAACAACAATAAAGGTAGCAAAATTGTTTTTCTTAAATACTGAATTATTAAAATGGTTCTGCCAATAAAATTATAGAAAACGAAATGACAAATTTATATTAAAGGTAAAATAGAGGCCATCAATGAGTAGCATAATTGTTTTTCTTAAATATTGAAAGTTTTAAAATGGTTTTGTTTGTCCGTTGCAAAAGAAAAGGACAAATTTATATTGTTAAAGGTACAATAGGTGACGTCGACGAATAGCGTAATTGTTTTTCTTAAATTCTGAAAATTTAAATTGACAAATTTATATTGTTTAAAGGTACAATAGATTACATCAGATGAGCAGTCGTATTAATTAAACATTACTATTAATTCATCATACTCTCAATATCTGCATATGAATTCTAGAATGATCTGAGTGTATTCTCACTTTTAATCTAAATGAAAAGGAGAAAAACAAATTTAAGCGGTCACATAACATTATTTTTTTTTTCCTCTCATCTCATAGAATCACAAACAAAACTGAACAAATATATATTTGGTTGGCAAGTATAATTTGCTTGGATCATATTGAACGAGTTAGATCATCGATCTATCCAGATATTGGGATGCAAGATTCAGGTGCGAACTAAGTACAGATGCCTCCACACTGCAGCAAAGCATGGTGTGAAATTATTGCTATTTTGAAATCAGTTCTTGTGCTAAGACACAGGTTATTCCTTTTGTCAGAGGTAAAGCATGCGACATGAAAGTTTGAAGCCATTACTGTAACGAAGATATTTATTACGCCATTACTTATGAAAGAGTAAATAAATAGTGAAGTAGGAAATATTTAATAGCCTGCCCCCTTTAACATCTACTGTCGTGGTTTTACAAAATTAATTGAAAATGGTAAAATAACATTAAAAATTATTCTGAGTTCTGATTCGTTTTGTACTTTCTTTTATGAAATTAAATTATAATAAATCCCTTCAGCGCTCGTGCCCAGTCTATTTTGAGGTCGTTAAATCCAGAACAAATAATATTTCTATGTACTAGCTAGTCTAAAAACCATGAGAGTTCACAGCGGCTTGTAGCCGATAAAGACTTAAAAGACAATCAAGTTATTGCATTAAATACAAAGCCTAAATTGTATTTGCTTAGAAAATACTTAAGAAAAGCAAAAGCTATACATGATAGAACGCACAACCTACAAAGCAAAAAAGAGTGGAGACCAGGTTATTATTATTTCATATTGTTACGGATGATAAGTACATGTCTAATTTACACAGAGTATATACATATGTATAACATTAATTATTAAAAAAACTTACAAATATGTGTTGGAATAAAAAGGAAGAACATGTGCACTCCGTTATCAATACGATGGCGATTGATGTTAACATGCAATTAATATGGCTATGAGTGAGATCTACTTAGCTGTAATTTCATTTGGTAAGTATTACTAAACTACCATTCTTCATCTTAATAATTTGCGCATTTATTAAAAGTTGATCATGCACTTGAATTAGATCAACTGTTCCATTGATATTTCTCCAGCACGAGAGCTACTTAATATAGTTTTAATGTGACTCAAAGTTTGAATCTGTGTGAGGCCTGTGTCACCCCATAGTATCACTATCTGATACTCAAAATGCTGCATCACAATTGTCACAGAATAATTCCTTCCTATCTTTCTGCTGAATTGCACACAAGAGACAAAAAGGACAACAGTGGAAAACTCGGAGCAATTTATGTGAATAAGGTAAGATGTCAGTTGAGAGAAACAAATTTTGCCAGGGAAAAAATAAACAAAAACGGCAAAGAGGTAATTATCACTATGCCACCTGGTTCATCCTATATAAACACCATTCACATGTCAATGAAAAGGTCGTAAGAGTCACAGAAAAAGAAAGCTTCATAACACACACACGCACACACTCATACAGAGATAGAAAGAGCGATGGGAAGACCACAGTGTCCATGTTGCGAGAAAATTCGTGTGAAGAAGGGGCCATGGACACCGGAAGAAGATGGCATACTGTTCACTTACATCCAGCAAAATGGGCCTGGGAATTGGAGATCTGTGCCGATAAACACTGGTAAACACATCTATTTTGAGTTTTATTTGTAGCAAAATTTCATTGGGTATTTATCCACTTCCTATACTGAAAGAAAAGGAAAAGCATTGCGATGCTCTTATGAAAGAAAAAGAAATCAAAAGTGTTCACTTGGAATTGTTGGTAAGATCTGCCATGGCAGGCATCAAGTACTGTGACAAAGATTGATTGAATATTGCTTGTAACTTGTACTAGATAAGCAAAGAGACGAACTACATTCTTCTTTTCTAACCTTTCTGTTAGTGGTAGTGGATAAGTGAAGGTGTCATAAATATCTCATTTGGTTTCAAAATTTGAGTAACTGTAGGATTGATGAGATGCAGTAAAAGTTGTAGACTGAGATGGACTAATTACCTTAGGCCTGGAATTAAACATGGTAACTTTACGCCGCGTGAAGAAGGGATTATTATCCATCTTCAAGCCTTACTGGGCAACAGGCAATTCTCACTTTCTCTTCAATATTTAGATAATAATTAAATTATACTGCTCCAAAGAACAGGAGCATACTTATGGGTAGTTAATCAATGGATAATTTGCTTGGATAGGGGGGAGGCCTTCTTTTATGGCATTGATAATGCAATATAAGACTACATTTGGTTCTTTTCCTTGCATGCATAGCTACTGCTCATTCTATTTCTAACTATGTACAAAATAGGCAGATACATGTGGGCCAAATTTTGAGCTTAACTCTACTGTCTTTTGTATAAATGAGGTTTTACCCTAGGGGGAAAACATCTTGTTGCAATTATAAATGCATGTCCAAAGTTTAATAGCTGCACCTTTGAAATTTTGATGCAAACAACTGGAAAGAGTGTCCCATGCTATGCGCATGCACCAATACTGGCTTACAATTTATATTGAATCAATTACATTCTTTCGGTGCTTTATCAATCAACATTTGTTGGTATATCAAGAGATATTTTTCCCCCTGGAAATTAATTAGTTTCATAAATTTCTTGTTTCATTATAAGTTTTGTTATGCAGGTGGGCAGCAATAGCATCTTATCTTCCCCAGAGAACAGATAATGACATAAAGAACTACTGGAACACTCACTTAAAGAAAAAATTAAAAAAACAGCAAGCAACAAGTAGCAGCAAAATAACCACAAGTGGTTCCAGTACTACTCAGAATGAATTTATGAGTGCGGATTTATGTGCAACCCCTCCTCCTATGGAAGTTAGTTCTGGCTCTTATTCTTCAGCTTCAAACTATGCCTCAAGCACAGAAAACATTTCAAAATTACTAGATGGGTGGATGAGATCCTATTCTAACGAAAAGCAATTGGAGGATAGGAATAATAGTGGTGTAAACATGGAACAGTTTGGAGGAATTGAGGTGAAAGTTGATCCGGTATTACATGATGAATTTGAGTCGTTGCTTGATAAATGGTTACTTGATGAAGCTCTAGGAGGCCAAAATGAAATATAATTGTTTATATATATATATACTTTATTGTTTCTGTCAACAAGCAAAATACTTTATTAGTTTCCTAATTTTGTAATGTGAATTCATTAATTTCTTCTCATAATAATATGTTAAGCTAATAGAGGTATCTGCCCATTATATATTCAATGAATTTTGTTGAGAGATTTCATTTTCTAATGTGAAACTTAGTTTTTATTTTACTTTAGGTCAGTGTTCCCAAAATTTGTGATCTTTTGTAATATTTGTTTCTCTAAAACATTATCACTTTAACTGTAGTTTTGCACAGCACTGTTACTAAAAATAGGTAATTAAAAATATTGAAAAGTGCTGAATTTAATCTAACTTTTAAGTAATACCACCAGAAATTTACTGTTATTATCAGAAGGTCTTAATTATGTTGTTCCTTGTAAACTAGTCTTTGGATTTACATGAGAAAGAGAGCCTAAAAATGCAATGAATAAGAGAAGGCTACATTCTGAGGTTTCAGCTGCCTTCCAGCATTTGACCAGGAACTAGTTACTGTTTGTCGGCAGTGACTGCTGACTAGTGATCAGCTGCAGGATATGGTAACAGTGAACTATGCAAATTAAAAGTTGATGGGACCATTTAGTAATACCAGCTGTGGTGAGAGCTCCCTGGGAATTATTGGAAGAATTAATCTTACGCTGCTGTCTTTCCTTCTTGCACATGCACATGTTAGAAGTTGAACTTGCAATGAGAAAAATGCATTTTACAGTTCCATGCTAGTCCTCCGTGGCTTTTTTTTAGTTATTAATTATTGTTCCGTTATGGAATCACCAAAGAGACTCACAAAGGATGGTCTAATGATCACCACAACGGCATGGTTACAAAAAAAATAATAATAAAAAAAAATAGATGGTACTGAAACAAAGGAACCTTCAGTGTTTTCATTACTTGTTTATTTATTCTTCCCTCGTTTTGGTGATAGAAGGCTCACAAATTTCTAGATCATCATAATCGTAATATTCGTATTTTTGGTCCACTACAATTTGAACCCAATATTTTTTTTGTAAAAAAAATAGTGTGGTAGATTATCACTTGAGCTATTAGTTAAGTTAAATTGCTTGCCATGTACTGCAACCTAGTTGGCTTTACAAATGCGAATATCAGTTCATCAACATCTGTCCTAAACGGCTAAACGCATGATGTAAACGTGAAAGATGGGATTTACGCTCTTAAACTTGGAGAATTCAGGCAGCATAAACTCCACAAAATAATGGTCAAAATAATCGGATCAACTTTGCATTCCAATTGGAGAAAGGTAGTAAAACAAACTTTCATGAAGCTTGGATGATTTGAATTTCACAAAAGATAAACAAAATAAACTGAACAACTAAAATATTGGAAAGCTGTCGTGTATTCGTGTGCGCTTGAGTGTCACACTTTGTGCCGAGTTAAATAACTTGGATTAGGAAGTCAATTTTTATGTGTAATCCTATGCGAACTTATTAGAGAATACCACAACATAGGCTGTTAAGCACTAAACTGTGCACATGAGCTGGTGATGAAATCGACTAGCATGCAAACTTGAGGTCGGGAAAAGGCCACACTTCTTATTGTCCCAAGTCTCATGCAACTAATCATCTACAGATTTTGATAGTGATAGCACATGGTCCTCCCTTTATAGTAGAAGAAATAAACTTAACAAAGAATTAGCAACCGTTCGAAAAGGGGAAAACCAATCTAACAAAGAACAAGGAACGGGGGGGAAAATTAAAGATAGAAAGGACAACTTCTCCATCGTCCTTTTGGGAGAAGAGAAAAAATAAAATAAAATAAAACTTATGCAGGCAGATTCAGAGACTTGAGGACTCGATACACTGCCTCATCTATTCAAATTGAATCGATATTGAACGCTTTTAATGGTTTGCGTTGACGTCAATGCTTTCAGTAATTGATTTTCAAGAGTGACTGTGGCATAAATCAAGCATTACTTCATTAATGTGTATTTATTCTCCGTTTGTGCTATAATCTATGCCTTTATATCTATTTTTCCTTTAAATTTTAACTAGGGTACGAATTTATGAACCACGTACAAATACATTACTACGAATTTAATGTGTCAAACAATTAAATTTTGTATAAATTCTTTTTTTTATGAAGACTAAGAGTGAACCATGTGCAATGCTTTCGTCACAAATGTGAACCGTGTAAAATGTACAAACTAGGTGTGTACTATGTACAATATATATATATATACGAATTTAAACATGCTAGAAAGTAATACGATGTACAAGCACAAATTTTGATGAGTTAGAAATATTAACCACGAATAACTAACAGATTTTACAAAAATTGAACTACGCACAAAAAAATTGTTTGTAAGTTGCACATTTTTACGCATCATCAAATCCCTGGTGGTGGCTGGACAAAATCTAGACGATTTTGCCGCACACAGTAGTTGACACACCCTTTTTTCCTATGATGGAGAACATTTCTGTATACTCATACGAATACCATTAAAATATCACATCTTCTATAGGCTCTGTAACATTATTCCGTAATGTCATCCATATGGAAATGAAAGGATTACACAAATCTATTACCTCATCAGGTAAACCGAGCCCAGTATACGGACGTTAAAAGCACCAACCCCAAGAAAATGCAAGCGTCAGTGGAATATTACAGCAAACAATAAAAACTTATCCAGTTGTCATAACTTTTTCATCTTGAAAATGATTTCTAAAAATTTAATAAATGGCCTCACCAGTCACCCCTCTTTTGTAATCAATGTACGCACAAGTTTCCCCTTCCACTTTCCTTCTCACCAGAAAAACCAACCCATCCCTATTTAATGCCCCTTAAATAGCCCAAGTGGGTCCCACAACACAGCACACTCATCAAGAGACTTTGATTGACTACCCAATTTTGTTTTCATAACAACGGCATTTAAGAAAATCAAATGGCACATTTTACCCTAATCTAACCGAAGAAAACCAAAAAGAAAGAAACAAATGAGAAACAACCAGGTGATTTGATACCAGCAATAAAATTAAATAACAGAAGGTGCTGGACATGTCAAAACTGGGAATTTTGAAAAACTGTAATTGATTGTTAGGATTGTGACTACCTTGTGCCTATTTGCTTAACTTCCTCATATAAGGGGTGAAAAAGGAGCGTAGGTATGTATCTCTCTCCAAAGCTAGGGAAAATTACCTGCAATTTTCATTTTTTCACTAAAAGTCAGCTGAGGAATCCAATATATTCAAGGGCTTGTATGTAATTGTTTCACTAAACTGCCCCACAACGCCCCCCCCCCCCCCCCAAAAAAAAAATAATAATAATAATAATAATAATAATCAAATAAAAAATAAAACCCTCACTAAAGAAAAAAAAATAACAAAAAAAAAAGAATAAATAAGAAAGTAAAAGTAACAGAAAAAATCCATTTTAGAAATGAATTGAACAACGTCTATAATGAATATTTAAAAGGGATTTAAACATATATATATATCATATATGCCACACCTAACAGTCCAAAACTACTATCCTTTTTAATTGAATGGAAAATGCTCGTCCCAAATCCATATAGACCAATATTTTTTTAAATTTCTGGGCACAATCATACAACCTCAAAATACTTAATTTGAACTCTCTTGTTTATTGACAGAATCTGGTAAACATACTATTAGTTTGAACTTTGAACATCTTAGTAAAATATACCAAACAACTATTAGACTGACTGTGCATTGTTTTCCTCTTTTTCAAGCAAACTTTAAATTCTCTATCACCTTTTGGTGTTCAAATAGAGCTTTGTTTTCACAAAGCTTTGTATCATGACATTCTTAGTAGAAACTTTTTTGGGTGGCACATTCATGTAACTTTAAAACTTGAGATGGCATACATATATAAGACAGTATAAATGGGCTTATATGCTAGCTAGACCATGAAAAGGAATAACCACATCATATTAGAAATGGAATAGATAATAACAAGTATAATACCACAATAAGCTTCCCAACATTTTCAGGCCTTCTGGCCACATGAATAGCTGCAACTGCAGCAGCACCTGATGATATACCAACCTAAACATATTATAACATATTCAAAAGTTAGCAGAAATTCAGATTATGGGTCCATGTAACCATACAGTAACTCCAAATACAAACCTTTACTGTCCCATTTTGTCGTCTAGAATACACGAAGGTAACTGACCAAAGGCAATATTCGCAAGTAAACATGACTTTCACACAAGGTGGTAACATAAAGAGTCAAAGTCAAACACATAAACCCTATTCAAACCAACACCCGCCAGTATGAATTAAAATTAGGGAAAATCAGTCTATATAACCCTTCAATCTTCTGTAATTGGATATTTACCCCTCTAATCTTTATAATTGGTTATTTACCCCTCTAATCACAGTTACCATGGATATTTACCCTTTTGATTGATTTTTATCAACTTTTTCATTCTAAAAATTGAAATACTAAATTTTAGGAAAAAACTGCCCTTAGGTCTCTGACTCCTCCGAGGAAGTGATGATTGATATCCCGCCTAATTTTAGCATATAGCATATAATAGATGTATCGGAATACAACTACTATATGGAAAGAAATTAAGAACAAAGATTGCAAGAACATAAGAATCATTACTCTGATTTCCAAACTTGATTATTCATATTTGGATCATGTTGACCAGAAAGAATAGACAGAATTGGAGACAGAACTTGATTGTTCAGTTTTTAATTTATCAATGATTTTTTTTTTTTTTTAATTTGAATTAAGTACCACGAAACTTGCCATGTTTGCTCCAACAATACAGGCTCAGCCTTAAATTTGTTTCGTGGTCCTTTGTCTTGTAATATAATTATCATCCAATGGAGCACGTTAAAATAGCTTATTACATGCTATCAACACTGAAAGTTGTTGCTTTTATTAAACAATTGAAAGTACTTATTCGGAGAAACATTAATTGATAAAGCAAACCTCTCAAGAATCCTGGTACCGATGGTGCCACTGCCACTATTTTTTGTCAATGTCTTTATTCTGAGGACTTCATTTTCCTTTTTTACTATCAATATGTTTCCTTAATTCTGATTGTGATTACAGCTTGCTTCTAATTTGTCTTGGATAATTCATTTCAGTATTATTTTAATATGGATCATAGAGGAAGGTATGAAGTAGAATGGTCAGAGGAGGGATAATATTTTAATACGTACCACCTATGAAATATGACTGGAGGGTAGTTATGTCCTAAATAGTTATAAGAGTTAAAAAATTTATTAAAAATAACTAAAAGGGCAAATATCCAACTATAATTAGGGGGTCAAATAACCAATTATAAAGATTAGAGGGGTATATATCCAATAGAGAAGATTTGAGGGGTATATGACTGATTTTCCCTTAGAATTATGCATAAAAATTCACAAACAGGTAACTTAACTCACCAACAATCCTTCCTTGATTGCCAGTGTCCTTGCCATTTCCAAAGCTTCAGGCGTGCTTACCTATCAATAGACATGTTATGAGTAAATAAGTAAACAAACAACCAATAGGATGCTGCATTAAGCAACAATGGTGGTTGGATTTATCCTAACCAGATTGGTGATTTACTTGACAGTTAAACAGTTTCTTTCGCTACACATACAAAAAGGCTACGTAGTTATTCACACTCACCTTCACAACCTCATCCAGCAATTTGACATCCAGTATGCTCGGTACATAACCTGCTCAATACCAAGTCAATTATCATAGGTCAGCACCATATATCAACCAGTATAGGCAACGTCTGTTGATTATTTTTTACAATCTGAGGTATGATGGGCAGTACAATGACCTCCAGAAACATAAAATTAGTTACCTGGATTTGAACCAGATATTGCAGTGGCCTCAGCTGGTTCTACTCCGATAACCTAATAATAAATGATTGAATGTATTAACCCAAAATACAATATTAATAGCAAAACAAAATCTCACCAGTAATTAACTAGATAGTCTCTGTCTAGATTATCCAAAAAAAAAAAAATCTCACCAGTAATTCTTATAGAAATATTTTCATTAGTGACTTGCTATATATTTTGTTTGTCGTAACTATGGATATGACACTTATTGCAGAAGTCCAATTATCATTAACCATGGAAAAGTCTATATTGGTTTTAGTACTACTCAATTTATTACTGCAGTATTCTCAATATCAGCTGTTTTGAAATGGAAGTTCTACTAAGGGAAGCACTGTGCCCTCAGGCCTCAGACCCTCACAGTGTGTCAAAATATCATGAATTGCCCGAAAACAATGAGAAATAAATTTAAAACCCCTGAAAACATGGGAATTATCCCATGTACTTAACCTTTACTTGTTTTCTTTTAACATAATGAACTACCACTGCATCTAGTTTTTTTATAGAAAAAAATACTGACAATGGAGTCAGTTTATTTTCAGGCAGCTCAGACGGATTAAATGTACAGGAACATCTTTCTGTCATGCACCATCATGCATATGCATGATATATCCCATTTTGCTGCAGCAAGTGTGAGAATTTGAGATTTTTAAGGTGTGTACATGGAATGAACTCTTTAGTTAATTTTCCTACAATATAAACTAGCAATTTATCAAAATTAATTAAAAAAGGCAACCAAAAGGTACAAACCTTTATATCATCATTCATGCTCTTCAAATATCCTCCTGTACCAGTTATGGTTCCACCAGTACCAATGCTCGCAACTAAGATGTCAACACGGCCCTTTGTATCATCCCATATTTCTGGGCCTGTGGTTTGAAAGTGTATCTGTATATTACCGAAATTGTCCTCTTAATTAACTATTACAAAAGGGAAGGATATATTGACAATTATATTCATTTGACAACCACGACAACCAACAAAAAGGTTATCAAAATTAAAATGGTGAAATTGCAATATGCTCTCTATAATATAGATAGCTTGTGACCAAAAATAAAAAGGTGAAATTCTAGATATGTTCTCATATTATAGATAGGTTGTGTATCATATTCAGTGAACTTGAAAATTGTTTGGTTGCCAATCAAGTGCCAATAAGTCGCTCGATGCATCACCAATTGATTTTCAAATAGCACAACCTATCTTAACCATAAAGAAGGTATCTGCAATTTTACCTTTTAATTTTTGACAATTGTTTGGTCTGTCGTCAAATAAATTTATAGTCAATATAATTTATTCCCTTGAAAGAAGACCTCTCTCTGAGAGACAAATGTCCCTTAACACAACACCCCATGCAATAGCCCCAGAAATTATGATCATAATCCTTAAAAGTTTGTGTACTCAGATACTCAAGAAACTAATTCATGCCAGATGGCCAAGTTAATTTTCTCTTATTTTTCAGCATATGTAAGTGCTAGTCTATGTCTAAAACCCAATTCCCAGAACAATTGCAAGCTATAAGAGAAAGAAATTATAATGTAATAAACAAGTCCTCCAACATTGGGTTCATAACGGAAAAGAATCAGTATTTTTCCTCCTGGAATACCTTTCTAATGGAATTCTTTTTTTTTTCTTATGGTAACCTCATTTCTGCATACATGATATAATCAGCTACACCATACATTAATTATTGAAATTGGTAATACCTTTGTGTTAGAAGGATTATCAAACTGCTCAAACATGTATGTGTTCGGGGTTCGTGTAACAATCTCCCTTGCTTTATCAACAGCCCCTTGCAAACCCTTTGCCGAATCAGTCAATACTATATTAGCCCCAAATGCACGCAAAAGAATACGTCTCTCCACGTCAATACAAGCTGGCATGGTGACTATTAGTTTGTAGCCTCTGGCAGCAGCAATTTGGGCTATGCCCACTCCTGTGTTGCCAGTTGTGGGCTCCACTAGTATTGTCTATATAAAAAGAGATATATTTTACAAGGATAAATATCATACAAAAGCTATTGCACAACTTTTATATTAGACCATTCAAAGTTGAGACCTATAATTTACATCAGGAAATGCAATGTACTACTCCTCAACAGGAAATTCACATATCCCCAAAAAAAAAGAATTGACCCTCTTTCAGCATAATATCTCCAATTTTAAAAAAAGAGGAACCCTTTGAAGAAATTTGAGGAATGGTACAGAGAAGTTGCTCAGCTTTCTACATCAGGTGCAGATATTTACACAGGCAAACATAAAAGTGTTGCTACCTGTACTGTTATTGGTTTGCTATCTTGCTCTTTTTCTCTTCTATTTAGTTTAATTAAACCGTACACATACATCATTTTTACGCCTACCGAAGATGTTAGAATGGGAACAGTACCCATTGGCTTTCAGATAGCGTGGTGTATTGTTCTTACTATTCGTTTTCAACACGACAAATCGAGTACCAGTATATGCTTGCATATACTGGTATTGTTCTTATTACTATTAGTAATTGTTCAGATGCTTGGTCATGGTCCTGAGCACTGTGAAGCTAGTCTATCTCACTGGCATACTTGCATCTGACTTTTATTTTATTCTTTTCTGTCGATTTTATAAATTATTTTTTTTTTTTGTCACTTTTATGGATATTATAATGACTGATTGACTACTACCATAGTAATACAATAGTTTATTGCTGTCTATAAAATGAACCAACCTTATTAGGTGAAATAAGCCCTTTTTCTTCGGCATCATTTATCATGCTATATGCAATCCTGCAAAGTGCGAAATGAACATGGACTCAAAAGCACTAAGACAGGATCAATATAAATTGAGAGAAAGTTTAGAAATTTTAACAATTCCAAGGCTTACCTATCTTTAACACTCCGGCAAGGCTCCATGGACTCGAGTTTGGCTGTGACACTAGCAACGCAACCTTCTACAACTTTGTTGAGATATACCATCGGCGTATTACCAATCAACTGATCCGAAGTAAATGCATTTCAATTTTTTTCAGACAAATTCAAATTCAACTTTCTCTTAGAGCACAACGCAAATTATCAAAAACATAAACAAAATGTGAGGAAACAAAACCAACCTGGGTGATGTCATCAGCTATATTGACCGCCTGTACCTCTTCCATTCTTTCCAAAGAAGCAGCCCTTGCTGCGATGGAGATTCTTCTACTTCGCGAGACGGGGTCGTTAATGGAAACATGCACAAAGGACGGAGTAAGTGAGAGAGGGAAGCGAGTTGGATTCAAGTGGGGAAGGGAGGAGGGAGAGGGAAGAAGAGAAGGCGAGCGAGTCGCCATGGCTACAAGCCACAAGGTTTTAGTGTGGGTTTAAGAAAACTTCCAAGTGAAAGTGAGAAACTGAGGATAAGAGCGACATATGGATCGGGTTTGGGTCGGGTACAAGTGTACAACGGATCCCGGGTACAACACCTTGCAAACAGTCTTTGGGCCCAAATTTCTCATTATTAATTTATTACCATGTTGCAACCAGTCTTAGGCCCAAATTTCTGGTTATTACCATGTTGCAACTTGCAACCAAGTATTTGGGCCCAAAATTTTGGTTATTAGTTTATTACCAAATTGCAACCAGTTTTTACTCTTTAATTCTTACCCTATGATGCCTGTCAGTGGATAAATTTCACCAGGTTTTTTCCCTCGAGGACCCCGGTAATATTTATTCTTTTTAAAATTCTCAAATACAAGCTCGTAGCCTCGTAGGCACGATTTCTTTGTTTGTTTAGTCCTTGATTGGGTTATTACGGATAAGGGTAACTGACAGTTTTTGGTTAGAATAAGATGCAATTTCAGTTTTTTTTTCTTCATTGTTAGGTTCGGATAAACTAAAATTTAGATACTCTATATTTGTGGATTTATTTGTTTTTAGGTTATTCAAATTGAATTTTTTTTTTCTTTTCAAATTCTAGTTATATCAGAAAACTGATATGATCATGTAAATCGTGCTTTCCTTTTTCTCGCATCTTTCCATGCAGAATAATTTGGTGTGTGGCTTAAAACTAGTTGATAGGATCTTATTGTTTGGTGAAATGGTTAATATTAATTTTAGTTCAGTCGCATTATATTTTTAGATATAAAGGGTTAAAGATCAAGTGACTGTGTAAAACGTGCAACTGTTAAGCGACCAATTTGAGGCATGGAATCGACACTGTCAACTAGCATAATTTAATTTTGACAATAATTAAATGTAAAATTTGAACTTGAAAATTGAAAAAACTAACATTTAATACTACCATATTACCATTGTACCCAACAACATATTCGACAGTGCTGACGAACTATGCATCTGATAAACACATTCATCGAAGAAGAACAAGTTGCATATAATTTGATCAATTTTCAGATCGAAGATGAGAAAATTTTTTCAAGTACATCAGCCGCTAGGCTCACAATAGTTTTTCTTTCTTTCCCCCTCAATCAAATAACCAGTGTTTTCCAATAACTCAATAATGACTGGATAAATACTCAAAAAGACATTCTACCAATGCCATCACAAACAGTATTATGAGTAATTAAAATACTGAATTAAACCTCAAAAGGGTAAAATTAAAACTGGAATTGCATCTCCTTTGTGTAACCAAGGTCGTCCAGGTGTGCAGCCATAGCCTTGTTCATTGGTGGAGGTCCACATCTCAAAATCTATCAATTATTATAAGTAAGAAAATAATTCCATCATGTGAACCATCCTTGAATAGAGATTCCATTTTGTATTTTCAACTTTAATTTATTTTCACAAATAAAATTTTACCTGAATGTCAGATGCAGGGGGTGGCAATTGATCCTTGATCATATCCTTGGATACAAATCCCACTCCGCCATTCCAAGACTCAGGAGGCTGAATTAAAATATAGGTAAAAGAGTAAACATAATGAAAATATTTCAAAATTAGAAGAAACAATTTATTTCTTAGTTATTTAATACTGTTGATATCATGGTATCAAGATAAACCAAAACAGAAAACTACTAAGAAAAACTCAACTATCTAAATCAAATTTATTAAAAGATCATTAGGTACCTGATTCAACACATAGTAAATTTTGAACCGGTCTGGGTAGTTCTGAGCCATTGTGTCAAGCTCATCCTACGTTAAACTCTCAAAAAATTAGTATTCTACTAAAGCCAGTGAGTTACAACATTTAAACGAATAAAATGAAATAAGCAAAAAGTACCTTAAGAAGGATGTCATCATAAGTAACATTAGCATAGATCAGATAGACCTTCGTCTTATCCTTTGGGTTTTCAAGAATAGCCCTTGCTACCTAAAATAGGATATGGCGCAAATTAATATGAAATAGTTTATTCGAGGGAAAATGTGAAACTATTTTGAAATGACTTCAATTGTAAAGTCAAATTGAAATTACTTGAAAAATTGGTGTGATTCCTGACCCACCAGCCAACATTCCAAACGCCCTTACTTGTCCTGGCTTGTATGAGAAACGCCCCTAGAAATACATTTTTCAATCTTAATTGAGAAGCTTAACATTAATATAACACATGAAATTAAACCCATGGTAATGACAAATCAGAATAACAGCATCGTAATGCATTTAAGCAATAAATTAACGATGGAATCATAGAATTAAGCAACGAGACAAGATGATATGCCATTAAATGCAAAATAATAAAGATGGTGATATGAAACTGATCCAAAAACTGCAAAAGAAAAGTACATTTTTACCTTTGGTCCTTTTACAGACATGTAGTCACCAACCTTCATCTCACGGAAATGATGAGACATTCTTCCTTGAGGATACATCTAATTAGAAAATAAACAAGTAATGAGTTATACTATTGAAAAGAAGTAAAAGTATTATGCACATAAATATTGAATAATACCTTGATAACCAGTTCAAAGTAACCAATATCAGAATCAAGTGTGGTAGGAGTGTAAGGCTTGATCACTTCATCACCCACGCTGTCTTTTCCTCTATTACAAAAAGTAGAAATACAAACAAACAAATAAATACAGATAAAAAAAAAAAAAAAGACAGGATCAAATTGAGGTGAATTTCACGTTTCTGTCCCTAAACTTAACCCGGAAAGGCAAAGTGGTACCTAGTTCCATTTCCTTTACTATACAGAAAAAGATTAAACTAAACCATTGTTTAAGATCAAATCTAATTCTTTTTATGAACTTTAGGACCAAAACAAAGTTGAAATTTTGAAGATAGATAAAAGTGAGTGCCAGACCTGCAGCTGATGTGTTGCCCAATTGGAAGACCTAAAACAGAAGTAGGTGTAGGTAATGCAAACTTGAATTTGGCCACGTTATGGCTCAGTTGTTTTTTTTCGACAAGTTTGAATTCCTTGAAATTCTCTGGGTCCAAAGAACCTGACAAAACATAGAAATATTAATCCTAGTAATATTACTTATTTATTTACTTAGATATATAACAGTAATTACAAAAAAAAACAATAGCAACACCAGATAATTATTATACTTCTGAAAGGTATGATTAAAAATAATTTATAATTAGTACACGCAGAGTTTAGCTTTCTGATTAAATTATCAGAGTACTGTGAAGTAACAGTATCAGCATTGGACCTTAACTTATTAAAGTTAATTCAAATGACCCAGTCCAGTCTCTGAGAAGTCGAGTGTGAATAAGAAGGCAAACCTATCACTATCAGATATTCAATATACAAATTAAGATCCTCTATTTTAATTGACATTTTTAGATGAGCAGTTTCAACTAATCAACTAATCAGTGGTAACAGAATCTGCTGTCCTCACTATTTTTATCAATACCATACCAAGAGCAAATCAAATCAATCGACAAATAGAAATTATAACAGCATAGATCGATTATTTATCAAATAAATTCAAAATCGAGGAAGAAAAAACCTTTCTTCTTATTGCTAGTGTAGAAGTAGATAGCAGCGGCCGCACCAACCGCCGCCACAGCAACGGCGATCGAGATAATCTCGACATGGTTATTGCCTTGCGTTAACTCCATCTCTCTCGCTCTCTCAATCTCCGTCTACCTCTCTCTTCGTAAGTATCGCTCCTGAGTCCTGATATATGGGTTTGGTGAGGAGAGGGATTCTGGATGGGTAGGTGCGCTTAACGGAGATGAGAAGTTGGGGTGGAAGGTAGAAGACAAGTGGGATGGTTTTCTCACTACGAAATTTTTACGGGAGTATACGCTAAATGACGTGGACTGTACTTTGCTGAAAACGTTTGCATCGGATATTCTTTTCTCTCCTCTTTAATCAGGAATATATAGCTAGTTATTCTTTTTCTTATAATATTAAAATTTAAAGGATATTATAAGCCCGTGAATCTTTTTTATTGATCCACTTTTTATAATTAAATAAATGCTCGAGTGTATTAAGCGCAAAAAACTTTATACGAGTTGAAAATAAACATGTACATGTATTTGATTGGCTTATTATAAATAATTTTATAGAAGACAACGTCAATGCATAAGTCTTAAAAAAACATATGAACCTCATTATAAACTTCTAAAAAACATTGAAACTAAAAATTCAAATTCTATGCATTCGTATTTCGTCAAAAGCAACCACAATTGTGGTTTACCAAATATATTACATTCTTTCAGCAAAAAATATTGTATTACAAATTAATTGGTGATCATCTCTATCTCTATCTCTATCTCTACTACTTATAAATACATCTAACAAAAAGAGTAAACATTTCATATAAAAGGAGTAAACATGTCATATAAAAGGATGTAAACAATTCTTATATCAATTATGGACCATTGATTTGTGTAATTTGATTTGATCAGTGGTCTAGATCTTAATTTTAAATTAAAAGGTCAAGATTTTTTATTAGAAAAGATTAAGTTACTACCAAATTAGCTATTTATTTAAAAGGAATGACTAATAAATTATTGATTTTACCATATCTTTATTGTCTATAACATGTAAAGTTCTATATGAAACAAAAATAATATCAATATTTTATTTTCTTATTTGCCCACATCTTGAGGGCATCTTTTGCTAGTAGTCATATAAATTTTGTTAAACTAGACATACTTGGATTACCTTTTTGCAACAAGTAAGAAATTTTTTATCTAAGTGCTCTTTTTCTAAAAAATCATACTAAGTGTTTCATTGTCAAAGAGGAAATAAAATCTAATCCCCCCCCCCCCCCCCATGAATAATAAGTACATTAAAACACAAAAAGTAATAAGTTTCCAAAGAATAATCAATAAATGTGCACGATTTCACAAAAAAAAAAAAAATATGCCTGTTGTTCAAAACATTGATTTGATTATCTAATTAATAATGTAATAAGGAGGGAAATATTTTTTTTACCACCCCATCGCAAACAAAGATATCATTCGATTTTTTCAACTCTTAAATTCCATTTAGATGTCATTAGAATAAGATTTTATGCATCAAAAACTGTGACCATGTACAAATTTATTTTACATAGACGATTGTGGCCCAGTATAATATTTTAGATAACTTTTGATTTGATGCGAACTATATACAAAATGCATGCAAACTAAATCTGAACTATACATAAATATAAAATTATGTTTACATCTGAACTATACTTCTAACGAATCAACGTGAGAAGTCATCTACTTTAACTAACACATATCGATATAAAATTTTAAAATTTTAATAGCAATTGATTGGAGAATATATCAAACTAGTAAAATAAAGAGGTTCGGACCTACTCGATTCAACAAAGCTAATCCACGTCAGCAAGGAATTACATCGTTATGGTAGAATATGAAGTGGGAATAACATTACAAGACATATGAGACAGATCTGCTCCTGGAACTGGTATATGAGTAATAGCAGTGCGCAGAGAAAGCGGGTCAGGAGCTCACAATCAGTAGACGAGACGCTCCTAAGCTCCTTCAGACCTCCACTGGGTAGTATAGGTAATAAATGTTGTGATCTAGGTCTATATTAAACATTACCAAATTGACGGAGGAAGCAACAATTACTAATAAGACATGGTGCAAGAATAAGTCTCCCTTGTGGGTCCTTTAATCAGATACAGCCAGGGAGGTAGCCTACCTCTTAGCTCAAATGCGGTGTATAGTTATGTTATGATCGAGGTCCATGTAAACATAGAGGCTGCAATCCGGGAGTAGATATCGTCTGACCTACCGCCCGGTTTTCCGCATGAACTCCTCTTCATTCGATCCGCGAGTCTCAACTCTCAACGGTCCATTTTGGTTTTTCACAGTCTAAGATTGCTCCTATAGACCTGAAAATCCTTTCATCTTGACGGCTATTAGGTATTGTCAACGATTAACTTAGACTTTCCGATCTTCACTGGACGGTTCAGATATGCATGGAAATATCCCTTACAAGTGTAAGTAATGGAGAGGATCTAAACCTGGCGTCTCATCGCGGTTCGAGCCTTTGAGATTGGAAATGGAATCTGGAACGGCGTAAGAACAGTGGACTGAGTAAGAATCTGTGGGCAGAAAAATGGAACTTTATTAATTCTTTTTCTTTTGCTTGTCACTTGTCAGATGTGTCATCTAAAATATTGAACTTTTTGGACTGGACGGTAAGAGCGATTGCGTTGCGCCTCTCTACAATTTTACGTCATTGGCGTGAGAATTCACAGCTCAAGTGCGGAGTGCGGTATCACGAAAACTTCCTGTAAAATGTGAAGTTGGATACAGATTTTATTTTTTTTAATTATTTTTATTTATATTTTTTTTTAAAGTTGAAGCTCCGTATTGGCTTAAGCAGTGGATGTATCGACCTGTTAGAAATTAATAGAAAAATGTTCCCAATATATGGGCAAATAAAAATAAAGTAACTGATTTTGTTCTATATAGAAACATGTTATCTTTATTGTAAATAAATATAACGAGTTAGTTTTTCTATTTTAAATGAAGAGACAATTTTTTCATCTGAGGCTTTCATTTACACCACCGATCAAATCAGATTTTAAAAATCAATGGTCCATATCTTTCCTATTCTAAAATTATTTACACCACTCATCTAATTGTTTGCACGAATAAATTAGTGCTTTTATAAGTAGGAATTTTGTACAGCTAAAAAATTTCAAACAACGATTTTTTTTTTTTTAGCACAATCATAATTAGTTGATTTAAGTGGCGGTTGATAGTTTTGTGAATTGGCCATGAATTAAAAGAAAAAAGAAATTATTGAAAAGAATTGTAAGTAAGATAATAAATAAACGTTTCTATTGAACAAATTTTAACCACAATTATTTTTCTAAAATGTTCAAGATGTGTCTGATTGTAATAAACACGATTAGCTATGTGAAATTAATGTAGAAAAAAAATAAAAGAGTTGTATACTTCAAAACTTATATGACATTTTGGATATGCTTATATCAAATATATTTTTTATACGGTGGATCAATTTTTAATATGATTTGAGCCCTAATTAATCACAACAATTTATTATATTAAACAAATAACATTTTTTTTCAGCCCATTTTATACGAGCGATCCACTACTAACTTCGCACACACCAATATTAATTTTACCGTTTACACTCGTTCATTGGATATTCTATGGACCTTTCTCGAGTTTGATTTCATCCAGGCTTTAATTTTACCGTTAACAGTCTCCATTATTTTGAAATTGAGACTTCATTGCTGAGATCTAATTATGGGCCAGTCATTTGTTCGTTTGCCCGTTTGTTTAATATGCGAACATCTCAATGTCTAAGGCCGCCTTTTTTTGTTTGAGATAAAAAAAAAACAATTGATCAACTGAATAAAAATATAAAGAAAACAAAAAATAAATTGCTAAACATCCATAAACTCGTATATTTTTTCCCTTTTAGATCATTCATAATGTCACATTATATTTTTTTTTTTCCTTCCAAGTTCCAACTTGCCTAGCTGGCTAGGTTGATAATTGTGGGCTCGGTGGATAACATAAGCTCGATGGAGAATAACGGGGTTGCGGGCTTCAACAACCTCAAGGCCAGAACTTATGATCGGGTAGGCTTTTCTAATTTAATCTTTATTTTTTAAAATTCTATTTCATTAATCTTTCGTTAATTTAATTTATTTTTGGTAGGATGGATGAAATACAACATTAAAAACAACAAATAGTTAAGCTTCATGCATTCATTTAGAATATGCACGGCGTCATTCATTGTTATCACCGACGTGAACGACAATCATGAGGACGTGAGGTACCAACCTACCTCACCATAAATTTTATTTATTTCACATTAAAAATTTATTTTCTAACATTTTTAGTGATTTTCAAGATTTTTTTATTTTATTTATTATTTTTATTTTCTCTTATTTTTTTCTGTAGATGGAGCAAAATGAAATAATTGGGATCCCGTGATTGAATTGAATCAGAATCAGGGTCCTGTTATGGACCCTGACGCGAACATCACGCCAGACTGGTTGGACTTGCAGATAGAAGTATATTTATGAGTGATTTGGATAATTATCTACTTTTAAAAAAATAAATTAGTGCAATTTGTAATTTGCTCTTATGCAATGAAGAGGTTTTAATGATATTACTATTTTTGTAATTTGCTCTTTATGTAATGAGGAGAGTTTTAATGATATTATATTTGAGTGTCATCAAATGCCATAACTTAATTTAGTTTTTTTTTTTTAGTTATTCGATATTTAAATTTCAATGTCAAATTCAATACATTAATCTTGTTCATTTTGACTAATGATGCATTTCTATATAGTTGTTATAGAATTTTGAATTGATTTGATGCTTGATTGAAAGGTCAAATTATGTACGTATTAGAATTAACATGTTACAGTGCTCTATAGTTAATTAGATTCGTTCATGTGTTGATCTTTTGATCGAGTACAAAATCAACGAAGTTTATAAAATGTATATGAAAACAAATCATTTATTAAATTAAACAATGTCAACGGTTTGAATTTAATGGTTGAGCTTTGAAAATATAAAATATCAATGAAAAAAATAAAATTGTGGCATTTGGTGGCATATAAAAGTGGTGGTAATGAAAGTATAACTTCAACTACTTAAGTAAAGCAGTGGCATTCTGTGACAGCGGGTTCGAGGAGGAAATGAAATTAGGGTAAAAGTTGTTTTTAAAGTTCAACCGTTATATAAATTCAGGTATGATAAAGACAATCACCGTTATTGCGATTATTTTCGTTTTTTAATTTTTACTGGTTGCTCCGAATGAACGCTAATCATCTTTAGGAGATGGGAGATGATAAGTAGCTTGATGATTGCAGTGATTATAAAATCAGTTATCCTCTATATAATAGCTCGTGAAAAAGTTAGTGTGCTGATTTTTCTTTTTCCCAATTTTAGTAACTTTATCCCACTCCCTCTCCGTTGTGACTTGTGAATCGAGCTTGCGTGAAAATCATGTATGGCCGGAAAAAAATATAATAAAAATGCGACTTTAAATTCAATTCGTCGTTTATAGTAAATTCTTTAGCAATGAGTATTCCAAAATAAATTACAAAACTAAGCTTCAAAGAGGGGGAAAAAAAAAACTAGATGACGAAACCATGGGTGTCATTTGGCTGTTTACACAAGAAAACAGTTCATAATGGAACCTTTTACAATTTTAACGGATTATACAACTTTATTGATGTGGATACTTTTTATTATATTTATCATTATCATGATTTATACGCCAATTAAAATCTCACTTTTGTTTAGTAGAATGTAGAAAAATAATATCGATTAAGTCTAATAATTTTTTTTATATAGATATATGATTTTTAATTAGTTTTATTTATTGTTAGTAATTTGGCCCTTATATAATATTTATTTACATCAAAATAATTGAACACATCATCAGAAGTTAAATGTTGTTATCATAAAGTTTAACCCTTTGTTAGAAAACCTAATCCGCCTGTTATACCGCTAGAATTAGGGAAAGGACATGAAGAAAATAATAAACAATTCTCCAACGAACGAACGACGGGAAAAAGAAATAAAGGTACATCATCTGCTCTGTCGCTTTCCTTCTCTTCTTTCTTCCTCAAAACAAAAACGATTACAAAATAAGTGCCCTCAATCGATCAAGTCTAACCTGACGAACTTGAAAAATCCAAAAGTAAGATCTTTTCTTTGCATTTGTGAGACCAATTCAAAAGGATCAGGTTGCGGTTTGAACTCTAATTTGACTCCCGGCAAATTAATTTGGGGTAGTTTGTACTATTGCCATCCGACCTTGTTTTTGTTAGAGGTGATCTCTCGTTTCTTCCCCTTTTTCTTCCTTTTTTAGGCAAATACATGCAATTATTGTAGTTAAATTATTGGAAATTAGTAGCCATGATATACATTTTTTCCTTTTGTTTCCCCCAAAAATTTCTCCTGCTAGTAGATTTCTGAAATTTCCTTTCAGATCCAAACTTTTACCATCTTAGATAGATTGCAAATGTATGTATTCCTGTGTTTTTTCTTAAATCTAAATCACTTCAAAGGTTCCCTTTACACACAATCTCTTCTGTTTTCCCGAATTTGAGGGTATAACAAATTCTAATTGTTCAGTCCATAAGTTTGTCCATATTTTTGTTCTTTTGAGTTTTGAGTACTTCAAAACAGGATGTTTTATATCTTCATCTATTTTTATATGCACAAATCATTATCTTATGGGTGTATAAAAAAGGACATTTTTTCTCATGACTTTGCATAAATTTTAATTGCAGATCGATTTAGTAGACTAAATAAAGAACATCTTTCTACTTCCACGCGGAATATTCCCTGTTCAGATTCCTGAAAATGGCTGATTCTAATACTCAATACTGGTGCCACTCATGTGAACGGATTGTCGACACGATAAGGGATCCTGAAATCAAGTGCTCTCTTTGTGACAGCGGCTTTGTGGAGGAAATGAATCCAGGGATTGAAATTGAACCTTCAGTGAACCTGAGATCCGATCGAACCCTATCACTCTGGGCTCCAATTCTTCTTGGCATGACGGGTTCTGCTAATGCTACCCGTACAAACACTGGTGCCAGATTTAGGCATTTCACAACGCCTAATAGAGAATTAGAAGAAGGGGATGATGATTTGGATAGAGAATTTGAAGATTTTATTAGGCGCAGGAGACGCCGGTCTGTTCGACAGCTGCTCCAGGTACTGAGAGAAGAATCTGCAAGACGATCCAATGAGGAAAATAGAGAGAGAAATGGAGAACTCGAGAGAGAAAGGACCTCATTGTTGGTCAGTGCATTCAACCAAGCAGTTGCTTTTCAAGGAAGCTCAAGTTCCAATCCTCTTTCCAATTTGAATCTTGATACAAGCTCAACTGCACTCGAGGATTACTTTATTGGACCAGGTTTGGATATCTTGTTGCAACACATGACTGAGAATGACCCAAGCAGGCATGGCACACCACCGGCTAAGAGAGAAGCGGTGGAAGCATTGCCGAGTGTGAAAATCGAGGAGGTTTCATTGACTTGCTCAGTTTGTTTGGATGAGTTTGAAATTGGGTCAGAGGCTAAAATGATGCCATGCAAGCATAAGTTTCATGGCAAGTGCATTGTACAGTGGCTTGAGTTGCACTGCTCCTGTCCTGTTTGCCGGTTTAAGTTGCCGGCTAATGAGGAAAAGGGCTCAAATGGAGGATCCAGTGGAAGTGGAGCGAGGGAAGAAAGTGGAGATGGTGATGTTGACAGTGATGGGGATGAAAGTGGAACTACAGCAAATGGTGGTTCCGATAGTAATGACGGTAATAATAGGCCGTGGGTTCTAACACAATGGCCATTTAATAGTCTCTTCTCTATGTCTGGATCTCGTGATAGTGGAAATTCCTCATCTAGGAGTGGAGGTAATGTAAATTCTGATGAGAATTGAGGGGAAGAACAGGTATTGTGCATATAGTTCTTTGTACTTTTTGAAAATATTTTCTCTTTCTTTATTTGCATTTGTATTTTTCTTTTTCCTTTATAATTGTTTTGTTGTATCATTGTCAATATCAAATTGCAGGCCCCTGTTAGGGCTTTTTTTTTTATGAATTAAACTAATACGCTATTGTGCATAAGATCTTGTGTTTTGATAAATTGAATTGGTTCAGTCTTCTTTCATTCTGGTTATTAATTGATGACTATCTTTTTCACAGTATCAGTATGGTAACAACAAATTTCTTTCAGAAGATGGAATTCAATTTGTTTGTGTCTTGATTCTGTAATTGAAATTCGTTTTTAGAGGAAAGTTGCAGTGGTAGTATTTACGAAGTTGTAAGAACCTTTTGTTTTGATTAAGCTTACGGGAATTGAATTCTTTTTTAAAAAAATTATTATCAAGTATCAACAATTAAATTGAGATGCGAGAGTTTAATCTAATATTAGGTGCATAAATGCTCTCAACTAACGTGCATCAGTGTCTTTCTACTTTGAAAGGGAGGGTTACTTTTTTTTTTTGATGGGTTAATTAATCATAATATAGAAAGCTCAAAGTTGTAATCAAAGATTCAGACAGCTGTCCAGCTATTAATTGATTTCTTAGTATTGTGTCTGCAATTTAAAAATGTATGGCAATGTCATCATCGACGGTGTTTTATGTTAGACATTATTTTCCATATGGAAGAAATCAAACAACGTTATAACTTTAAATTGATTTATTTATTTATTTATTTTTTCAGTCTGTAAGTTTATTCTCAGTTTAAACCCAAAAACTGGGAAGATTAAATATAAATGCAAAAGCGCACAACAAAGTTGGTCTGATAGGAGATGCTGGTATGCTGGTATTTCAATATCACGGGACAGAGCTTGATGCCTAAATTGACATCATACCTTCCCTGCTACTTTTCTAGTAAAGCATACAGTCATATTCAGCTAGTTTTCTATTAATTCTTGATAACATTGCCAAGGATCAAAGTCATAAATTACCAAAATAATTGTGTCATTTGTCGTAAGTCTTGCTTGTACAGAAATCACCAGTTCAGGCTGATTTCATGCTCAGTCGTTAGGATAATATAATGCAGGTTTTTAGGTTGTATTGATCAGTTTTTGTAATAGTTATTTTTTGAGTCGCTTGTGGCTGCGTTAAAACTTAAAAGAAAAAAAGAATAACTTGAAATGAATTTTTGGATTGTACCATTATTGCATGGTTAGTTGCTCCAGGATAGTGAAAAGGGAAAAACAAATAAGAAAAAGAAAGTGCAATTTCCCAAAAATAATGTCAATTACTGAGTTAGTTGCTCCAGGAATCACTAAAAGCTGAACAGTACCTGCTGAAACAACTGTTTTAAGTTCCTATTCCATTGGAATAAAACTTTTCAAAAGCTAGCATTTGAGAGTGAACAGAGAAGAAGTATATTGCCATAAACTAACTTAGACAACCGCACAGATTTAAGATTTCAATTCTGGGTATTAGATCCAAATCAGGAACGGCTTCCTTCATGTGCTTTCACCATTGGTTATAACTACATGCCAGGGGATTATTCTCTCCTTTAATTCTTCTAGATGATAATCATCTCCAGTTATAGCATTTCTTTTTAGTGCTTCCCCATTAATGCGAAATAGTTGCACAAAAGGCCATCCTTATATATTTTTTTATCATCCTGCAGTGACTATCTTCCTGAATTTCTTTATTTATTTGTTTTTTTGCTGTTTTAGCACATTAACACCTCTGACACCATTTATCTTGGCAAGAAAAAAAATATATGACTCCTTAGGATTGCCATTAAATGATTCGGAAACTCTCGACAATATAAAGGGAAGGTCTTCATAAAAAGAAATAATGAAAATAAATAGCATGCCAATGAGAGCAAATTAGGGGAAAAAAAATTATAAAGAAGATAGGAACCCCTTAAGTGCCTATATCCTGTAATGAGAAAAGTAAGCTTCCACTCCTATAAAAGGTTAGTTCCTGAGTATTAGAGGCCTATAAAAGTAGAAGGTAATTTATGTTATGACATGTTGATGATGTAATGTGCTTGATATGTCATAAATAAGGGGAGTTTTGGAGATAGTGATCATTTTCTTTTCTTTTAAGGCGTTTTAAACAGTAGCTATCACCTATCAAATGATAGTCGCTGCAATAGTTTAGTACGTTTAGAATATATTCTCTGATAGCCACAGGCTGAGTGGAATTATTCCTCCCCTCAAGTTAGCAATATCTCAAAATAAGTCTAAAAGAAGAATCAATAAACTCTCACAATGAAAAATTATAGTCTTTTGAGATGCCATGGACACTTCAGGGAGGAATATATGCTGGTGGTTTTTCTTTTAGTCAAAGAAACTCTTGGAGTGTTTTTAATTGGTCTATTTTAGTCTTATGAAATGGATTCCATTCTAAGCATAGGACGGATCTTAGATGGTTAAAAATGTAGAGGTTGGTTGGCTCAAATGAGTGCCGTTTTTGTGAAGCATGAGAGAATATAGATGAGAAGGGCTATGTTTGAATATAATATAATAATAATATAATATATATCTTTCTATAGCTACTGTAAAGTATGCAACTGCTAATTGAGAATCAAGTCTAGCACAACTCATTAAGCCAATGCATTCCCTTTCCATACAAAGATGCAGGTTGAAAATCAAATAGTAATTTTGGCCATGTTTTAAAGAAGGAAATTTGAACGCTTTTGTTTGATATAATTATTGTATTTAGACAGACACGGTTCGATGTCTTTAATATCAAACTTTTCTTTAGCGTGCCATGGGATTCGAATTTGTTCTCCACATAAAAATCACAGAATCATTTACCTATCTGTGTTAGACTTTATGTTTAACTTGAATTTTTTTTTTTTTTTACTTGCATGCTTTTGTTAACACTAGCATAAGATGCCCTCATATGTGGGCAAATAAAGAAACAAAATAATGTTAGACAATAAAAAATATGTTGCTTAATTTGCCAACGATACAAATAGATGTGTTATTCAATTTGTTTCTATATTAGATGAAAAACCAAATAATAGTGTTGTTTCGTCTGGCGATTGATATCCAACCACAGATTAAATCGATCCAACGGCAGAAATAATTGTTTACTATTTAAACCTAGCATGTAACACCTATACGTTACATGCATTTATAAGTAGTAGAGATAAAAGAATGTAATTGCGAATTGGAATATTTACAATCTACAAGGCGCAAGTATTGATACCAAAAACAACGATTCGCGAGAAAGATAAGTTCTTAATTCGTGATTAGTTTTAGTTTGCTTTTAAGATGGTCACCATTCAGCAATAGGCAAGTGCGGTTGCTAATGAAAAAGAAAGCTAGCGAGACGCATCCAGAGGAGCGCATATAATTTTGCAAATGCAACAAAAAGGAGCACGTAGATATTTCGATAACTTACCAAAACACACGCTATTTTTTTTTTTTTTTTCTTTTGATCAATGCAGAAGTTTTTACGGTCTTTCTGCTCAGTGGTTTTTAACAAACTTATTTCTGAAAATATTTCACTGTATCAACAAATAAATCGGTATAGTAATAATATGTAAATGTTGAGATATTTAACACATACCATGTAAGGGATATATGTAAAAGCTAAACTAATGAGATATTTAACACATACCATGTAAGGGATATATGTAAAAGCTAAACTATCTTCAATGAGATGCGAAGATTTGAGTACATCAGTGTCGCATTTAAAAAATAATAATAATAAATAAACAAAAACGAAGAGAAGCTTTAGATATGGTACAGGCGGTGATCTATCCTTTCAAGTACAGATTCCCCCTCCAGTGGTGCTGCTTTAGATAAGGTGAAGGAATCACCTTTCAAGATGCAAATTCCAAGTCTCAAATTGCAAATGAAAGAGACACTCTTAATATTTTTTAAGAACAAAAACATTAGCAACAACCGTGTCAATTTATCTAAAAAACCACACATGAAACCGCATTTAAACATTGCAATGAAAGGTCTTAGTCAAGAACAATGCATGAATGAATGGAAAAAAGTTTTGAGATATATTCCCTGGACTAAACTTTTGATGAAAGGGGAAAAATTCGATCAACTTGTAACACAATGCAGTTGATTATTCCTCAAATGGGGCCCGCTAGTGTCGACACTTTGCATATGAGTAAAATTGAACGATTAGATTGAAAGGTAGTTTCTGATTTTGAACTTCTGTAGAACGTGAAGTCAATTGGAAATTACGACAAGTTCAAAGGTTGTTAGAGCACTATTGAAACTCAATTTATGAAGCTGTCTAATACTAAATATAATACTCGCCCAACTAAGAAGATATTTTTATACTAAATATATCTCAATTATAGGATAAGCTAAGGAGCAAGCAGAATGTCCTACCCAGAAAATAACACAATTCAGTACCACGTTAGACTGCTATGGTACCGGATCCAAGACATAATACAACAGAACAGAAAAGGCGGAGAGAGAGAAGCAAAATAAAATGAATTTTGGTGGAACTGTTCACCCATAAGAAACAACCAGTCAGATAAAAGCTAGTTTCAATCATAAACCCTTAAAAAGGGTGGTCAGAGATTACTGCCCCATGGGTCCCACCCTTTCAAATGGTGAGACATGAATAAGTACCAATCTTAACAAAGGTGATTAACAGGAATTTATTCTAAACTCCACAAGATTCTATTCTTTCTGCTTTAAAATGGTACAAAGTTAAGCACGGATTTATTAAAATTGAGTATAGATTATGTTTCCCGTATAAGGATGGCTGCCTCCTGACACAAATGACTATTAGTCAACAAAAAAGGGTTACTTCACTTTCTTAAATTTATGTACCAAACACCATGAATTAGTGAATGACACTGACATTTGGGGAGATTTAAAAAATTACTGAGATCATTATATATTGCTACCACATCCAGAGTTTTAATAATTGGAACATAACAATCGCAGAACCATCCTTATTTATTTTTGGCAAAAGTTGCATTACCACCTTCGCCTCATCTTCTTTCCCTTTTTTTTGCCCCCTTAACATGAACAGTCACTAAAGATATTCTTGTATGAAACAATCATTGTATCAGGAAAGAAGGCGCCATATTATAGATGACAATATCTCAAGCAGGTATTGGCAGCCGCTGCCAATCAATCTAAAATATATATATATATCAAGCAGATATGATAAAATATTAAATTAAATGATTACCAGAAAAATTGAATAAAATGTGAGAGCAGAAACAATATAATGACGTGATAATTTTGGAGTTGATGACAATGCAAGTACTGAGGTACCTCAGTGTAGTCGAGAAAGCTTAATATCTTCTAGCGAGTTGTCATAAAGAAGGTTGCATGGATGTTTTGTCCATTGATTCCATATTCCTCTTCCTCTTTTTTAAAAAAGGTTCCATATTCTGTTTTCCCCTATAAGGAGCGCTCATAGAGCACTCTCCTTATCATCAGCACAAGGCGTGTTAAAAGTTCAGTCTTATAAAGACTCAAAATTCTTCTAACTTCCACAAAAGGCGACAACTCTTCAACAAAATAGGTGAGTCCAATCCATGTTTTAGCATTTAAAGATAGCAATTTCAGTAAATCGTACCAACCCAGTGCAGTATCAATCTTTCAGTACAAGGATAGTTTCTCGCATTAAGATGCTTTTCAGCTGATATGCCTCTCCTAAAGCAAGCCCAATTAACTTACAGGCACCAAGTGTAAAACCCAAATTAAAAGGAGAAAGGAAGAAGAAAAGAAAATGTTTCATAGTTGCTATTAATGACAAATAGTCCCTGATACCAGCCCACTGGCTCTCAATTCCTAAAGTAGCTTCTAGTGGCATTTTCCTTTTAACCATTACTCTTCCAAGTGTCTCAGATATCTAGTCAGTTTGTACTGGTATACCACTAATATAAAATTGTATAGAGTTAAAGAGGTCATGGCCGCTTATTTTTATTGAAAGGAAATTTACATGTGCCTCTATACAAACCACGGATCTGTGGTATGGAAGAAATACCATGCACAACTACTTAATAACACTGTTGAATTTACAGAATCATGAAAATGCCCTTTGAGAAACCATGACAATGAATTGAGGGTTTGGGATTCTAATGACTTTTAAGTTTTAAGGTTTATAAGGTATTATAATTTTACAATGTAACATATAATATTTTTGACTCCTTATCAGAGCATTAAATAATTCATTTTGACTTTAACACAATAACATTTATAATTGTTCCTTTAACATTGGTGCAGGAAATGTATCATCAGAGTCATGGAGGTGGTGATATATTCTCACCGAGAGGAGCATTTTCACAAGAGAGACATTTATTTTTACATGGTGGCAATGCACATGCTGACTCAGGCCTTGTTCTTTCCACTGATGCCAAACCTAGATTGAAATGGACACCTGAGTTGCACCAACGGTTCATCGAAGCTGTCAATCAATTGGGTGGAGCTGAAAGTGAGTTCAGATAAATTTTAAAATTTTCTGGCAAATGTGTTATTCTCGACTCTTCTCATTATTGGATGAACAATTCACTTTGTTTAACACAATGATTCAAAAGTTGAAACAAAATGTCAATAAGAAGAGGATTAAAGGACCATGTGAAATGTTAGAACCCAAAGGTAAAGTAGGGGTAGTTTGGTTGAAGTATTCTGGCTTCAGTGAAATGACCTGACAACAGTTCAAATAATCAAGACTTAACTAAAAGACATTCAGTTTTTATATCTCATTTCTTAGTAAGTGAACTTTCAGTGTATTTTACAACTAAAATTCATTCATTCTTCTGTTACTTAAATACTTTCAATTTACAGAAGCTACTCCAAAGACAGTCATGAGGCTCATGGGAATTCCAGGATTGACCTTGTACCATCTAAAAAGTCATCTTCAGGTACCAATAATGTCAAGAATTCAACTAATATTAAAACAAGCTATTATTGCATTTTCTCAAGCAACATACACTAAATCACTCTGTTGCTTTGTGGATTCCAGAAGTACAGGCTAAGCAAGAACCTCCAAGCTCAAGCTAGTAATGGGGCAACTAAAAGTGGTATATAACATTGATTAAGATATTATAACGTTACATTATTATTTATACTCTTAACTTTGAGTATAGATGGAGATTTTAATGACTAATTTCTATTAAATTATTTTACAGTTATGCCGTGTGTGATACCGCCTGATAGAGCACCCCCTATAAGTGCGGCCACCATAAGCAATAGCAATGTGCCACCTCAGCCAGAAAAGTATGTAATTTTAAATTTATTAACCAGTAGTAGGCATGAAATGTAATGCATATGACTTACTGACTTACTGTTTCTTTGAACCTGCAGAACAATACAAATAAGTGAAGCTCTTCAAATGCAGATAGAAGTGCAGAGACAGCTCAACGAGCAACTTGAGGTAAACATAATACAGATGCCCAAATACAGTTTGATCCTACACCATACCACTTTTTCATAATTAAAAAAAAATGTCTTTTCTTTAGGTGCAGAGACACCTCCAACTCAGAATTGAAGCCCAAGGGAAGTACCTCCAAGCTGTCTTGGAGAAAGCACAAGAGACACTAGGGAAACCGAACACAAATCCTACATGTCAGGAAGATGTAAACACAAACATATCCGAGCTGGTGTCCCAAGTCTCTACGGAATGCTTAAACAACAGATTTCAAGATTGTTCCATGGAAAGCAGCCTGACCACATGTGAAGAATTTGGAAAAGTAAATTACAATTCAAATTCAAATATGAAACTTGAGGAGACAAGTGTAATGCCAGCCTATTTCAATTCTTCAAGGAAGGAAAAGGATAGACGCGTGACTAGCAGTTTTGATCTTGCAAATATAGGGGTGAAGTTGGATTTGAACTCTCATGAAGAAAATGAGAACACTGATTCAAGCTGTCGGCAGTTTGACTTGAATGGCTTAAGTTGGAATTGAAAAGATATGTAATGAGAGGTTTAAGCTTGATTTGAAAAGATTTGAAAATTTTTCTTTAAGTTTCTATTATGCTTATAGTATGTAAGCTGTGTGCTTATGTGAGGCTCTGATGTACATGAAGAGGAAAAAAAAATTAATAAATTAGAATTTTATTGTTAATTTGTATGCAAAACAGTTCCAAATGCCCAAAAAATTTCTTAATTTACCTATGCTGTCAAAGCAGTAAGGGTTGGCCCAACACAAAGGAGGTCAGAAGAATAGAAGACGAAAGAAAATGAATAAGAGAAAAGTAAAGATTAGAGAGGGAGGAGAAAAACAATACCTAGTAGGAGTTGTCGCAAGTATTAAACACTGGCTACCCTTCTCAGGAGGTATGGACCAAAGAAGAAGAAGAGGACAGATGGGACATTTCACAAGTCAAATTTGATTCTCATCAAATACCAAACATTTTGGTGTGATTTCGCAAGCACCATCGCTCCTGACAAATTATGTTAACTCTTTCCTTCACGCTGTTCCAACACTTCAGAAGCTTATCAGACTTTCTTTCAGCTTTGTGCTGTCACATTGTTGCCTGTTGGAACTCCTAAAGGTTTAGTATTAAGGTGGTATACAGCCCTCCAAAAGGAAAGTAATCCCAGCACACATCCAAGAAAGAGATAAAGTTCCAACTGGCACAAGCTGCTGCTGTGAACAGAAAGGGTAGGGTAAATTTGTCATTCATCTGTATCACCACTTAAAGAGTACTGGAAAAAAAAAAATAATGGCCCCTCCAGCAGATACTTTCAGGTTTTCCGACCTAAGTTTAACCCTCCTACGGAGAAGTCTAACTGCTGCTAATGATAATTGTTATTAAAAGATTTATGCTTGGTCTGAGTTCCTTCTAGGCTAAAGAAATGCATGCTCTATAGTAGCTTGCTAATCTCCTTTTTATTTTTTCCCTTCTTTGCAATTTTTATTTAAAATAGCTTAACTGGGTTATCTGAAATACAAATAATTTATGTGAGGCATTGGTGCTATAGAACAAGTAAAATCCGCTTGCTTGGAGATACCAGGTCGGGCCAGCAGGTATTTAATGACCTTTCACTTAATATGACAAGTCAATGAAGGAGCTTTACTCACCTTGTTGATAACTCTCGAGCTTTATGACTCCACCTTCAGCGAACCTTCACAGTAAAAAAAAAAAAAAGTAAAAGTGAAGTAAAAAAGTAAAAGCACCAAAAGTGTGCAGCTTGCAGAAAACTAAGTTAAGATTATAATAAACTTTTCAAACCGTAAAAACCAATAGAGAAAAAGCTAAAACTATTTTCAGCATTTTGAAAAAGAATAAATTTCTTATGCAGAATTACAGCAACAGAATGCATCAATGATTCCATAATAGACAATTTGACAATTAGCTTTAAAAAACACAACCCATAATTGTCAGAATTTAGAGTTACCTTGCAGTAATCCACACTAGGAGTACAAAAAAGATCCAACAATGCAAACCACATCTTCCATTGAGCTGCATCTAGTTAAACCAATCCCCAAAATAATCTTATGTTTTGGTAACTAGAGTATAGTCAAATTCAGTCAGCTGATCATCCTCTGGTATAAAAAAAGCAGTGTACTAATTTTGATGAACCAAATTACACTCGAAGCAAGTATCATAAGTTCATAACGAATAAAAGAAAGTTTTACACTAAATATAATAAACAAGAGGTCTTATTGTGTTAATTTATCTCTGATGAGTACAAATATTATTCCATGAAGAACAAAAACATATACCCCCTTATTTATTCACTAAATATGACCTTTAAAAACTATATTATCGGGTATTAATATACCATAAACTTATACCAACAGACTCTCTCTATCTACTTTTTAACCCGCCGAACCTTGCGTGGGCCCCACACCTCCATCCGACCTTTGGGGCACCCACAAGGGGACCTAAAAATCAACACTGTGCGGCCATTCAAGGGCGCCATCTTTCTTAGTTCAGTCTCGAGCTCCTTATGATCAGTGCCGAGCTCGACCGTGTGCGCCTCGATCAATTCCTTCGGCAACGGCTTTAAATGCTTCACGCACTCCTCTGTCTCCAGCTGGATATCAAATTCGACAGCTTTGCGCAATCCTTTGCAATTCGGATTCCCACATTTCCTCACTTGATGAGTAATGAATTCCCACAACAGAATTGTCAATACAAAAGTCACGGTCAAGCCGATCAAGTAAGGCTTCGAGACGAATCTGAGGAAGTAATATGATTTGCTGAGAACAAGGCTGAGGTAAGGAAGAGTCAAGAAGGCGAGGCAGGAGAGAACTAGGAGAAGAAGCAAGGCATCAATCGCAGCGAAAGGAGAGTGATCACAGAAGGGATGCGACAGAGGATTCCAAAAGCTTCTAGAAGAGATCCGGCGCGACCGGGATGAGGAACGTTGCTGATCTGGCGAAGGGGCTGAGGGTTTCCGCCGATGTTGCTCGAAGGCGCGAAGGAATTCGATCAGACTCCTACAATCAGCCATTTGATCAGACTGAATTGGATTGGAGTCGATTCAATTGGAATGATTGTAGATCGGATCGAATTGGGGAAATTGTTGGGGTTGTCTCTGGTTGCTTCGGGGAGAAACTGAGAAAGAGATGGGGATCACATCTAGTGACGTAAGGAGGAGAGAAAGCGGCGAATTACTTACTGGGTTGAGACTTGAGACTTGAGAGGTGGAAATGGAGATAGAGATAGGAAAGGAAATGACGGAAGTCAACTGAAGGAAACCGGGAAATTACGAAAAATGTACTTGCTGTGTACGTTTTTGAGTTGAAGTATGTGTGGCGGGTTGCTGATAGATGTGTTAACCCGGTTGATACAACTGTCTGAGATGATTGTGCAGAGAAAGAAACATTTGAGGTTAAGTCGAGTTTGACGCGCTAGTTAGTAATTAGTCGGTCTCGGAAACTTCTACTTGATTTACGGTGCCACGTGGAGAGATTCACTGAAGAAGCGTTTTTTGATCGGATGAGCGAAGAGCTCTCCACGTGGAAAGGATGTAGAATAAAGTAAAGTCTGGTGTGGGAATTAAGAATTAGTTGTGGGGTAAGAAGCGGTCCCTGAATCGGCTTGACACGGGATCTCATTGATTTCATTGATTCGATGAGAAAAGGGAAATGATGGCAAAAACTCGGAAAAAAAAGAAAAAATAAGAAGGGCAAGAAGCTATATGAAACAGAAACACTAAGCAGACCCAATTTGTCGCCCCCACCGACCACCCAATGACATGATTAACCTAATTTATCTAACATTAGGTCTGTTTTCTGATCTTTCCTTTTGAATCAGATATGCGGATTAGAAAAAAAAAACGGATGATAAAAGAAAGATATAAGGTATTTAATGGAATATAATTCTAAAAAAAAAGGAACAAAATCACGTCATTAAAAAATTTAGTGCATGCTTATAAGGTGGATCACACTTAATGATAAAGCCGCGTATAAAAGTATTGAATGCATGTAGTAGGAGTGTTAGGAGTGTTGGACTGTTAGAGTAAGAGATGGTCAATGGTACAAGCCATTCATAATACATGCCTTAGTGATAGAAAGCTCGACGCTTTTATTTATTTTTATTATCTTATATATATTTTTCAAATGGTTAGGCAGAATTGAAACTAAAGAGATTAGTTTGACATGTGATGTGACTGAAAGAAAAATGTAGCTATGGTCGCAATATTATATTATATTGCTATTAGCAATAGCAATTTTACTGATTTACTATTCTACATGAATTAATTTGGATTTTTTAAAATCTCTATAACTTTTGGCCGATTTTTCTAGACTTACTTATTTAATATCAGTATGTTTTATAATATTATCTTATCGAATTTTGTCTGGTTGATGATAAAGTTTAAATGTCCAGGAGAAAAGACTTGATCAGAATGACATTTTTTTTAGAACATGTAATTTTATTTTGTTTCATTTCATTTGGTCGGAATTTCTATGTTATTAGACCTAATGAAATCTTAAGAATTCAATTTCAATAAAATGAAATCCCGCGTAAAAATCATTTTGATCAAGATCTTATAGATCATTAGATTAATGACTCTGATGGAATAGGAAAATTGGCCCAATGAAAATTTTGAACATAACATGCAGTTCAAGCACACTATAAAATGTATTTCTTAAAGGCCCTCATCAAAATATTTTTATGCGGGATTTTATTTCATTTGAATTGATTTCTCAGAATTTAGTTGGATCTAATTATTAGGAAATCCCAACAAATGAGACCAAACCCGTTCATTTTGATAAAAATATTTTCTAATGAAATGAAATGAAATCCCTTGTGAAAAAGAAAGGGATTTAAATCAAGGCCAAAAAGATCGATATTAAGGTTCTACAATACCATTTTATCCCTTCATTAACTCTACGTTATTTTTGCATGTCATATGTATTTCAATTTAAATATATTAAATTAATTGGATCAATCATGTTTACATAATTATTAAAGCAACACAATTTTGTTCTTTTTGTTTTCCTCTACATTAAAAACTACATGACTTATTGGTTATTAACAATCATACACGTTCTTAACTTCCCAATATTTATTCATGTTTAAAATTTGATGAGTATACTTTATTTTTTTTATAATTTTAAAATAAAAAAAATTGCAATAACAATTGAGATGATATCTTTAATACGCACAGGTTGTATTGGGATGTAGTTGTGGCGAGACGCATGGAGAATTTACAAAAGACTACAAGAGTATCCAAATTCATCTGTCACATGAATCAAACAAATACAAAATTATATGAATATTTCTATATACTTTAGTAATCGAATCGACTTGTAATTAGTGGTTTGACATTAGAAGAAGTTAAGTCTTTATATACGGGACCAATGAAATTTATAACTTGGAATTCCAATTCAATGAAAATAATTTAATACAGTGCTCATTTTTATTTTTTATTTCAAAAAATATTTTGTTAGTGTTGCACTTTTAACTACTTGGCGCCGGCAAACGTACATTTCAGGAGGAAGGTAAACGTGCATTTCTGTAGAAAGGTCGGCAGCCAGAATGCAAAAGTAACATTGGATTTGGTAAGAACTAGGAAGGCAAGCGACAAAGAGGTCTAGAATTGATACTCTCTTCCACATGGGTCGGCATCTCATGTTATTTAAGATTATGTTCGATTCACAATTTCTGCTCATTGGATCTCGAATTATATTATCATTCCATCACAAAAGTATTATGTTGATGTTATCGGAATGTTGGATTATTTCTAGATCATGCGCAGATTTAGAAATAATCTAGAAGGTGGGCTAATTCTGGCTTAGTAATTCTGCTAATTATGAATATTGTTAAGTATGGTAATATGCTAAACGTGGCTATATTGGAAAAGCATGATTTTGTATAAAAGGTGTGTTGCCTTTAATAAGTGGTTAACTTAGGAAAGTCATGTTCTATATTTGTGATGGATGAATATAGAAGATGAGTGCATGCCAAGATACCTTGGCTTATATATATATGGGATTGGTCTCCAAGGGACAAGACATCCACGAATTCTGCTACATACATATGTTGATAGCAGCAATTCTGCCTCTCTCCCTAATACTTCCATCAATTAGAGAGAGATAGTGCTTTTGTTTAGGCTAAAGGCATTAAAGGGCAAGTCTTGAACTCTTGGAAGGCCTTCTCCCCACCTTGGTGGCTTTCTCACGACATCAAGGATCTCAACAATCAAGCAAGACGTGCTCTACATCAAGATCCTGGCCATAGCAATGGATTCAGGTATGCTTCCGCTCAAGAATTTAGTTTCGGTGTTTTGGAACGGTTTGTTCCACTGCTGGTTCTGCGAGTTCTTTAGTTGTTTTTTTTGTTTGCTATTTGATTTGTTAGAATTGTTATTTCTTTGACTTTAAAGCAAACCCAACAAGTGGTATCAGAGCCACTCGTCATGAGCCAGTAGAATAAACACAAATTTTAGTTTTGATTTTTTGATTTGGTGATTTTTTGGATTGATCGAAAATTATTTTTTCTAAAAAAACTATTTTCGATTCGTTTTGTTTCAAATTGATTTCAAATTAGTTATTTTAAGAGATTTTGAAAATTAAGTTAAAGCTTTAAAGAATTTCAAAATCATTTTGTTTCAAATTGTTTTGAAATTAGTTATTTGGAGAGATTTTGAAAATATAGTTAAAGCTTTATGGAATTTCAAAATCGTTTTGTTTCAAATCGATTTGATATTGCATTTTTTTTTTTTTTTTTTGTCTAAAAAAAAAAAAAAAAAATTTTGCATATTTGGATTCTAAAATTGAACCTTCAATTTTAGTGTTTATTTTTGGCATGGTAAATAGTTATTGATTTCGATCTTTTTTGTATATTTTTTTTTTACCATGTATTATTTTTAATAAGCTATTTTTGTACGGTTAAAATTAAGTTAGCTTATTAAAGTATTTAAGTAAATATTTGATTATATTTTAGTATTTCTATTTTTGGCATTTAACCCTTTATACTATATGGTTAATTATGATTGGAAATTTTAATATAATCAATATTTAAATTTGGATATAATTGACATGGTTGGTTATTTATGGATTTGGTAACTAAGAAGATCGAAATACCAATCATTAAAAATCTGATCTACTAAAATTGGATGATTTAGAATTAGAGTAGATTATTTGGTTAGGAGAGAAATCTTTAGGGTTTCTCGATTTAGATTAGGACGTTTTCTTCTACTCTATCTACGGTCCATCAACGATTTGTTTCACTCCGAGACAATCGTTCTACTTCAGTTTTGGTTGCAAACTTTTAGGTTATGACCAGAATCTAGTTGAGGGCCTACTAGATGCCATAGTGGCCCGCTAGGAAAGATTTGTATGGTTTTGTTAGAAACTGACCAAAATTCGGTTTAACAACCCTCTTAGATGGTATGTACAGGTTTTGTACATTCCGTTTTTGTCCAGTTTTCTCTCCTCTTCTTATCTCTGCCATGGTTTTCATTAGTAAGAGCTGTAAGCGTTGGATTACTCCATGTTGTCATGAGGACAAGTTCTGTCGCAGAAAATAAGGTCGGCGCCTAAGTGTCCATATGACCCTGACCTTTTCTGGGAATCTTGCCTGGATGTGGTGTAATTTTAATGGCTGCTGGCTGAATAGGAAACCATCGCTTTCTTTTCTTACCTTAATGTAATGCATACTAGTTTGTATGGTTACATATTTCTATGGTTCTCTTTCTGGTCTCTTTGGGTAGTTTGTTACTTACCAAAACAAACTACATAAGGTTTAGCAGTCTATATAAGTACTATATGGTCTATTGTATGTATACCTTAAGGTTTCGCAACCGAGTCTTAAGTCTAAATCATCCTAGGTCAGTATTTAGTTAGGCTTTTCATATTAGGATTGATGTGCATAATGAAAAGTCTAGGTTAAGGTATATTTTAAATCGAATATAAAGGTAACTTTAGTTGTATTTGAGAAGTTGGGCCAGCCCTAATGTCATCCCACTAATGGGCTCTCACATTAACGGTTGTCTCAAAGACCCAAATACAAGTGTATTAAGGTGCATGTGACTTTTAAATTATGGATCGGCCCAAAGGAAGGACATAATTTAAAAGGCTACATGTACAATGTTTGGGTAGAATCAAATGGGTAATGATTGTGAGGTTTTACATATAATTAATTAATCGGCCCAAAGGAAGGCTAATTGATTGATATGTTATAAATCGTTACATTTGATACTACACCTAGTCGATTGAAGTTTGTAAGAAGACTCCAAAGAGCACTTGCAAATTGATAAAGACTAGTAGATGGGATTTGGACCTTTATATTGTGATTTATTGTTATACAATTAAAGATTAATGTAAGTGCATATCTAGCATCTTTAAAGTTCCAATTTAAAATTTAAAGATTCTCAAGTTGGTTTGATCTTGACCATGTGTTAAGGACCAATAATCCCATTGAGGTCAAAACAAATAATCTTATGATCATTTAGTAAAAACCGTTCTTGAGACATTTAAGAGGCATTGTTTCTAATTTCATTGAGGCTAAAGAATTCATATGTGGAAATTTGTTTTGCATGAATGTGAAGAGTAATCAATTGAAATCTGTAAGGTAACTCTAAAGAGCATTTACAGATGGATAGTTATTACATTGATGTTTTTCATGGCAAAACGCTTAAGTCCTTCAATATAGTTAAGAATTCTTGGAGAAAGTTTAGAAAATGTATCTGTTAAGAATAAGTAGGTATTTGAAATCTGTAAGAAGACTCCAAAGAACACTTACAGATGAACAATAGTTACATTTGGACATTCATTACAGATACACTTCAGGAATTTAAATATAAAATCAACATAAGGGAATACATTTGGAGATGTCATTTTGTACTTCAAAATTATAAGCACTAAAATGTATCGTAAGATAATAAGGTTATTTAGTGCTTATTTTTCTTCCTATTTTGCTCAAGATGAGTTATGTAATCCTCAACTTGAATATGGTGAAGGAAGAAAATAAATTGAAGGTCAGAAATATGGTACTCAAAGTTGGTTTTGACTCCAAGAATATAAGGAAATTAGAAACATAAAATTTAAGAATAAAACTGCAAATTTGGAATCATAAAGAAACCCAATAAAGTTAAAGTTCAGAAACTGATTGAAAAGTCAGAATCTAGAGGGTTATTCTTCTATGAAAACAAGAGCATTTAAGGAAATATTGTACTTGGGGGTGCCAAGAATAATATTATACTTCTTGCTAACATTTAGGCATAAGTTATTTTAGTATCAATATACACATAGTGGATTGATTCGGATGATCAACCTACATATGTATTTCTAGAATTTTTCTTTTGATTGTCAAAAGTCAAATGATGGTGAAAGATACATCCTTATAGTGGTGACAACAAGACAATCAATTTTAGAAGCTATAATATCCAAGGTTGTATTTTAGTAATGGATCGATCATATTGGACTTACATGAGACATTTATAATTTCATTTTAATGAAGTTTCAACTCTATCTCAAATCAACAAATATGGATTTATTTGTTCTTTTAAGAATAGAAATTTGGTTTTGTCTCATAGTCCAAAATAAGGTAGATCCATTTCTTCTTCAGTTTATAACGACCTTGTATGGAAATAATAGCTTATATAAGGAAAACATGTAATTGGATACTAAAATTTTATGCATAAATTAACTATTGAGAATTCATGAATACTTTGGCACAAAAGCTTAAGTTATATCTCTTAAGGAGAAAATATATTTTGTGCAAAGTTATAATTTCTCAATTCATTAAGAAAAGCAGTTTATATTCTTAAAGAAAGTATCAACTAAAACAATTACAATAAAATCTCATATAAAATGTAGACTGAAAAGTCCACATATTATATTTGGGATATCTAACAAAACTCGGCTTTATAAGCCACAAGAGAAATAGTTAGATGAAAGGATAATTGATTGTTTAGTTGGTTATGCTAAAAGATCAAAAGAGTACCCAAATTATTATGTCCCACAATTTAAGATTAAGTTTTTAGAGACAAATTAAGATAAGTTCTTTGAGGAAGTTTTGGTTGAGAGGGGAGAGATGACACATATTTGGATATTATCTTCAAGGTGAAACCACATGCGTTAATTCTCAAAGAAACTATTTCAGGACTAAAATAGACCATTTGAGAATCAACACATAACATAAGGGCTGAATCTGAGTCAGAGATGGACTTTTTGAGGACTCAAATGGACCATTCCAATTATAGAAATCGAAACAGACTATTTGAGGACTCAATAGACTGTTGTTTGACTCGGGTCCTAAATCTGAGCTAGAGATAAACTGGTTGGGGACCCAAACGGATTGCTCAAACTCAGAAAAGTCAAATTGGTTGCTTAAGGACTTAAGAAAACTGTTTGACTCAAAATTAGACTTTGCTATGGATTTATGGAATTAGATCCTGGTAATAATTAAATTGAAGATAATGTTGTCATTACACAACTGCAAATACCTCAAGAACTCGTACTTACAAGATCCACTAGGAAGATAAGACAAACAATATTGGACGATTATGTTGTCTATCTTTAAGAACATGAGTTTAAAACTCAAAGAAGTGGATTAATGCCATAAATAAAGAGATAAAGTTCATTTGTGATAATGATATTTGGGACTTAGTAACATTACCTAAAGGAAAGAAACTCATTGGTTGCAAATGGACATTTAATACCAAAGGGATTTTATAGGAAATGTGAAAAGACATAAGGCACATCTTATCACCAAGTGTTTCACCTAAAATGAATAAATTACCATAAAGAGATTTTCCCTTTAGTTCTTATTGAAAGACTCTTTTAGGGTAATTATGGCAATTTTAGTACAATTTTCAATCTCGAGTTTTATTAAATAGATGTTAAGACTGTTCTTCAATGGAAACATTGGTGAAACATTCTATATGGTGCAACCATCTATTTTTGAATCGGATGATACAAATAAAATAGTTGCAAATTTAAAATCTAATTATGAACTCAAAATAAGTGTCTCAGCAGTGATATTACAAATTTTATCAAGTCATTATCTCATTTGGTTTTGAGATTAACTTGATTAATAATTGTATATATCACAGGTTCAGTGGGAGTAATATTTTGCATTAGGATGATTTACTACTTGAAATGATATTATTGTATGTTTTGGGCCTCAAGGTTCTTGGGCCTTTTAAACAAATAATAAAACGTCAATTAGGCTCTCAAGTAGTATGATAAGATAAAAATGCAAACTATTGGATAACTTATGATTGAGGCATATATTTTTTTCTTCAATATATTTCATATATATTGATTAAGTAAAGTTGGAAATAAAGCATTCCTTGTGATTTGGTTATAAGGAATTTAATCTTAAGTTTGTATACATGTGGATACTGTATACATAATAAAGATGCAAAGTCAATATCTACACAAAGTGTAGAATTTTGGATGGCAGCCAAATTTAGTTGTTTAGTATTTACAGAAATAACTATGCACTTACAGTTCGAATGTCAGAAATAAGTTGAGGTCATTTTAGTGTTCTGACTTCGATTTTAGTGAATGCCATGATAACATGATAAAGAATGATTTCATTTTATGAAGAATGCTAAACATGTGTGTGTTAGCATCTTTCATAATGAAAATAAGGTTATAGTATGTTATAAAGCATTCAAATTTGGGGAGTATGATCATGAATTTTGTCACTAGGCTGCACATGATGGATGTTGATAAAACATCACTATGGATATATCGTGACAATAATCATATACTCCAATAACAGAAACTTCAATAAGTTAAGGCACATAAAACTTTAAGTTTCTAGTTGTAAATAAAAGAGTTGAGAATGACGAATTGTCAAAACAAGCACATTGGAACAAACTCAATAATAATGGATCCACTCACTAAAGCATTAATACCCAAGCAGTTTCTGAAAGATGTAACTAGTATGGGTGTAATTTCAGTTAAGGATTTTAGGCTTTAGTGGGAGTTTTGTTCAGTGGGAGTGCTAGATTTGACAATGGTTTTGGTATATTCAGTTATTCAGTTTATTTAGTGAATTTCTGCAGAAATGAATAAAGTTTCAGTTTTCAGTTTTCAGTTTCAGTTTTCATTCTCAATCTATTTAAGTTGACCTCACTTTAGTTTCGGGGTGACCAATAAAGTTGGAAAATGGACACGTTACAGTCACATTTACGTGTATTTTCCACACCACTTATACACATTTAAATTCAATGTCATTCATTTATTGTGATATTGAGATCATTGTGGGTTGAGTTACGACGGCTTTACAGGATTAGAAACCTGTAATGGCTATAATGTGACAAAAGCTTCCTTGGTCCTTTATCATTATGAATGATGGACGGAATTGGAGTACAAAATTTATTACCATAAATCAGGAGCTCATTTAAATTAAGCATAATTAGATAACACTAAGCATAATTGCCCAAGTGGGAGATTGTTGGATTATTTCTAGATCATGCGCAGATTTAGAAATAATCTAGAAGGTGGGCTAATTCTGGCTTAGTAATTCTGCTAATTATGAATATTGTTAAGTATGGTAATATGCTAAACGTGGCTATATTGGAAAAGCATGATTTTGTATAAAAGGTGTGTTGCCTTTAATAAGTGGTTAACTTAGGAAAGTCATGTTCTATATTTGTGATGGATGAATATAGAAGATGAGTGCATGCCAAGATACCTTGGCTTATATATATATGGGATTGGTCTCCAAGGGACAAGACATCCACGAATTCTGCTACATACATATGTTGATAGCAGCAATTCTGCCTCTCTCCCTAATACTTCCATCAATTAGAGAGAGATAGTGCTTTTGTTTAGGCTAAAGGCATTAAAGGGCAAGTCTTGAACTCTTGGAAGGCCTTCTCCCCACCTTGGTGGCTTTCTCACGACATCAAGGATCTCAACAATCAAGCAAGACGTGCTCTACATCAAGATCCTGGCCATAGCAATGGATTCAGGTATGCTTCCGCTCAAGAATTTAGTTTCGGTGTTTTGGAACGGTTTGTTCCACTGCTGGTTCTGCGAGTTCTTTAGTTGTTTTTTTTGTTTGCTATTTGATTTGTTAGAATTGTTATTTCTTTGACTTTAAAGCAAACCCAACAAATTTATTTGATTTGTCAGTAATTTATTCTGTTACTTTTTTTTAACAATCAGTACTTCAACAATTGCATTTTAATTTTTTGCAACTTGCTATAAAGATCCAACAATTTTTGGCAGTGATTTATAGTTCAATTTGGTTTACTATACACTTTATATATTTTTATTTTGCATTTTAACTGTTTTTTTTTTTTTTTTTTTTGAAACATTGACAGCGGCTGTCAAAGGAAAGCTTAAAAAAAAACAAAACAAAAAAACAAAGCTAGCAGTATTTGATATAGAGCTTTGCTTCACTTAAAATCGATCTACACAGCATCCGAATGTCTCTGTTGTTTTCCCTGAAGATCCTATTATTCCTTTCCGTCCAAACAGCCCATAAGAAGGTCGTAAAATGGATTTGAAACTTGTTGTCCTTCCATCTCTGTTGTAGAGTGCAGAGCACAGAATCTTTGATTGAATGAGACTCCACTAGGGCTGGCACAGAATCTTTGCATTTTAACTGTTAATTCGAGTTTGTGGGAGCATTACTGGTAATCAGTCTACTGGTAAATTTTTAAGTTCAATTTAAATGCTTCATGTTTAGTTTAATTGCTTATTACTCACTTCAATATCAACTGAAAATTTCTTTATGAATATTCAAGTTGAAAGATTTAATTTATCTTTAACTAGGAGGAAAGAATTAAAATTTAAAATATCGAGTCTGTTTTGATAATGTAAGAAGAGCAACCAAAAATAAATGTAACATGTCGTCCTCAAGGTTCTAGGAATAAACAAGTTGTCTTATTCAACAAGAACATACTTTGTATAAAGCACACATTTAATCAAACGGTATGGATTCAATATTTAACATTAATATACTTTACACAAAAGCACAGGATAAAAATGTCGTTTAATTGAATATATAATGGTTACAGTTTTAGCTAGAAGAGGGGCTCATTTGGACCACGCAATTTTTTGTTTTGGTATCCTTCCAACTTATTTTTTACATTAAATATTAATAAAGAATTCCAGTCGGATTTTTAACTTACGATCTTTCACTCCAAAGTTATTATACGCTTAGTTTAGAAATAACAGATTGGGTTGACCGGCAAAGGGGGAAGAAAATGAAGAAACATACGCTTAATTAATAAAAAAAAATGAAGAAGAGGTAGCGAGCACGAAGGTAATTAGAAATAAAGGCACTGAGTTCGAAGTAATGAAAAATCAGTATTTCTGGTATCATTTTTTCACATAAAAAAGGGGAAAAGGTTCATGCTAATATGCAAAATCAAAGGGCAAGATATTATGCGGCGTCATATCAGATTATAAATTTAGTGCCTTTACAGTTGCTCTATCAAATTTAGAAATATTCGAATTCAAAATATGACTGGATTTTTTATAATAGCTAGAGTTCAGTCCCCATTTTTTTTTATCTTAAATGTATTTATAAAATTGAATTTTCAATCAGCCATAAAACTCTGGGTGAATGAAAAATGACCAAATCAGATTTAAAGAGTTAAATTTAGATTATAACCGATGCCGAGATGATCAATAATCAACTCATAATTTTATAACCGTAGATCAGAATTTAAAAAATTCACCCTTTTTAAATTGTTCAAGTTACGAATTCAGTTTAATGTTTTGTTTTGTTTTTTTTTTTCAACATAAAAAAAATTCCAAGGCAAAAGAGTTCCACAGAAATACATGTTCTGGTGATATTGGACGCCATTGGGGCTACAACAATAAAATTAATTATAAAAATAATACTTTTCTTTTTTGAACTATAATTTTTTTTTTTTCTACGTTCCCTATTTGAGACCTTAATTATAGAGACCTCAAAAACAAAGTTGAGGTAAATCATAATAAATAACTGCAGACCTTGTTTTATTAATAGGTTCATCATAAGGAAATGACAAGCATTCTTTTCAAATCGCTGTGAAAATCATAACTATGTTCCTTCCCTAACAGTGATAAACCAAATTAGTTTAAAATAAAGAGCCTTGTTTAATATAAGGTGCAAAGTAACCATCCAAGGCTCCACACCTCTTTTCTCATTGATGCTTCCATCATAGGCTTGGACTCTTCTGTCATTTCTCGTTGGGCATCTTTGTTCTGTTGTTTTCAACTTGATAGTTACAGTTTCTGTATTTAAAGGGGAAAAAAAAAAGAGAAAAACAACGTCTGGATTCATTGCGGCTAGTGCATCACATGTCATTTGACAACTCGAGTATCAAACTCCATAATATATTTACATCAGAATTATTCTTCTTTTAAACCCACGGAATCATAAACTAAAAATTGTTTACTTACTTGTAAAATATTAATATTTGATATATGATTTGCATAAACCAAATAAAATAATTTCGAATTATATCATATTACATCACAATCACAAATTCTGGATCGGTTCAAATGATTTCTAAATCATGAATTTGTTACCCTGATGATAACAAGCACAATGACGATTTAAAATATAACAAAGGAGAAAATCCTATAAAACTTAAAACCTTACATCTTGATATTTGGCCATTAGCTACACGGTATGGTGATCTTCATACGTTGTAGAAGATCAGAGGTGAAAGCTCCACTTGGGATTTCGATAGCCTCTTACCTTTGCTTTGCCAAAACCACCACCATTACAGTACTGCTCAGGAGTCTCAAGTCTTAAAGATGAGTTTGGTTGTCCTGTGAAATAAATTTGTGTACTGTGGTATGCCGTTTTAGACAGACAATACAATCGTATGGTATCAGTCAAATAAATCCACTTTTGCCATGTTGCATTTCATGATGGTACAGGCAGTGGTTAATTAAGACAGTTGGATTAATTTATGTATAAGTATAACACGCTTTTAACTACAATTAGTGTTTTACTTAGTTTAGTTGTTTCAACAGTACTGCCATTAGGTGGATTAGGTGAGTGCATGAAGTTACTAGTCAAGATAAGATGACTATGCAGTATTGACTTAGAAAAAGAAAGGTAAAACACTTGATATGAGACAAAACATGAAGAACAACTGAACAAGGATTCTATTGTAGTGTGCTTGTTTTTCTTATGTTGAATTAGTCCATAGCAGGATAAAATGTTTTCCCACGTTAAAACAGTTAGATTAGATTCTCGTCTATAGCCAATTGGAGCTATATAGTGAAATAAATCCTTTCAGGCAAAAGTTCTACTTCATTGGTAGTCGCTTCACGGCTGCTTCAAAAACAGTGAAGTATTCTTTCCTTAGAAAATAAGATAAACTAAAATCATAAAAATGTTAATAATTAGTTTAATTAAAATATAAAATAAAAAGCTGGGAAGTATTTAATATTTATTAGGCTAAATATTGTCGAAAGTTGTTAAAAGATGGAACTCAAAGGGCAGGCTGAAAAGGCCCATAAGTAGCCCAGAAGGACCATAAATATATCGTTCTCACTTAAAATTGCCATAGCCCATAACGTGCAAGTAATCAACTAATCATTCATATATCACACACATTTGTTTTCACTTTTCAACATCTGTCTGCCGTTTCAACATCAGTCCACCAGAGATCTCCCGGTAATACTCCTCTCTTTGACTAACCCTGGAAGTTCGAATTGCCAATTGTGCAATTATTGTTGGGCCATTCTGCTTATGGTGAAAGAGATTGAGTGAAAATGAAATTAACAGATGGCCGGGAATTCATGATTATCTGTTATCTTAGTGGGATGCTGGCAGAAGAAAAATTAAAGCGTTGAACAAATATTTTCCATTAGCATTTTTATATACTGAACCACATTTTTTAACCTTCTGGAGTATAACATCGACTTTTATTTTATTTTATCTTTTCCACATATGAGAATAACATTCTATTTTTCATTTCTAGTGAGAGTATGTTAGATTGTACAGCGAGTAACGTTAATGTAACGTGATATTACTTAACTATAGTTTATTTTATATTTTTTGCATATAATGTTAAAATTAATTTTCAATTTAAATTTGAAACATAAAATTTAAGTCAAATTCTGGCGCGGACATAATTTTTTAATTCAAATCATTCATTTAAAATTATAAACAGAGATAAATAATTAGGATTCAAACCATATTTAATATTTTCCATCCACCATAAAATTTTACCCAATATTTAAATGTCGTATCTGACTTTTTTTTCTTTATTTTACGACAGATACCGAGATACATCCACAAAATTTGGTGGATTTTGGAATTTGCTTTATATAATTATTGAATCAAGATGTCATAAAAATAAATTCGAACTTTGAACTAATCTACTTGTTCTCGTGAAAATGAACAATGTCAATGGTTTAATTTGGTATTAAAATTTAAATAACAAATAAAGTTGTTGTTTTTGTACCAAAAAAAATATAGCATACATCGAAACTCTCCACTCTATTACGTTAGCAAGTTGCGTCTCCAGAACAAAATATAAAGATACTTTGTTTAATATTTAGCGTCTCCAATTGAAATGTTAGTGCACATATAACAGGAATTGCGCCAAAAAGATTAGATACCCTTCCACCGATCTTGTGTCAGTTGTGTGCCTCCCCAAATCTTCTTTTCATACCCATGGTAGACACTAGCACTAATTATTATTATTATTATTATTATTATTATTATTTAAAAAAACTTCTTTCCACAACCGGAGAAGAGCTGACTCATCAATAAAATTTCACATGGTTGGGCAGATAATCAAAATTGACAAAGAAATTAACAAGTGACGACAACAGTATTCTGCCTGATTTCGGTGGGTTCTTAGATCTTATCCGCTGCAGCCTGCCACTGATGCAGTGCCAAACTAAGGCCATACGATACAAATTAAGACCATACGGGTCATCCAACAGCTGGCGCTTCTTCAGTAGAAAAATGATAAATGGATTAGTATGGAATGAAATTATAAACCAGGGGCCTGGTCCCAGGTAATAAAGTTAAGAAAGCGCTGTTCTTGGAAGGTTATATATAATATTTATATATTGGTTTGGTCAATTATCATTCTTTCTTTACTTAAATGAGAGGTCCTCGTACGGAGTTTACTTGTGACCTGTGTCCTTGATGGTGACCGTAGATAGGACCGCTCACCATATCTTAGACGTCCATTTAGTTTTCAGCTGGATAGACGCGCGGGGGACTGAGGTTGAGTCAGATCCAATTCTAAGCCACATTCTTCCCTGTCCAGTTTATCCCAAGTTTCTACCAGTGGTGGTCTGTTCTGAGATTCGTGCAAGCTCATGGAAAGATTTTAAACTCCTAATTTTGCTACATAGGGTCTTTGTCTCTTTGATTGTTATAATTCACACAATCCGTTCCTCTCATCTAAAACAAACGAATGAGATTGAATAAAAGCGACGATTTCGAAGGGATATTTCTTTCAAATAATCTAATCCATTCATTCTATAAATATGAGAAAAATTGTTCCTTGTCATGTCATGAATAATTAATGGGAAATGTTTGACTAGTTAGTTATTTTTTCATTCTTTTAATTCGGTTATTAGTTTAAATTATTCATATATCATGATTGAATCAATTATTGTATGTAATGGTCAACTAAAGTATGATTACTGAAGTTGTCTGAGATCTCTTAATCTATTGTCCTGTTGATAAGGACCGAAGCCAATAATATTCTCCAGGTCTCAATTTAGAGAAAGCCTAACTATTTAGGAGGCGCATAGTATGGCTTAATATTTTAAGATGTCAAATATGAGGGATTGAATATATGATACAAGGCGAGATAAAATTGAAACAGTTTTATATGCGTTTTAAATTTAAAAAAGTTTTCTCTAATTTTATCATTATTATTTTATTATTATTTTGTTTTGCCAATTGTATGAGGACCATTTGCATCCTTTTGTTCTCAATTTCATGAGGATATATAACGAGAATACCAGAAAAAAATGAAGTGGGCGTGTCATACAATTGATCTTAGAATCACCATCATTGGCCAAATCTGAGCTCGTGATTAAGCAAAACAATCAACTAGCCTTTAGAATAATTTGTGTGTCAAGCTAGCTATTATTGCCATCTTTGCAAATTAGTAAACAAGCAATGATTAGTGAGGATTTGTAATTAGGATTCGAACTTTAATTTCTATGCAGCAGCAACAATAGTAATAATAATCAAGCAGAGAAACAATAAAATAAAATAAAAAACATTCATTACTATAGTAAACTTAAAACCTTTATAAATGCAGTTCTAGTATCATATTATGACTTGCATTAGCTAGAACATTTTAATTATGTTATTGTGTTATGCAACTGATATTTATATTTATAAAACATATATTAGATGTACGTAGAATTATGTTTCTGCGCATTGCATTTCCATACGTACTCAAGGGCAACTTCAATACGTACGTAGTGGTCAACAATTTGGTTTTTAACCCTTTTAAAGTTTTTATATTAGTCAACAATTTCGTATTTTCAACTTAGCATTCGTGACATTTTAGTTTTTAATACACTGTTGAACTTGTTATTCGAATAAAATCTCGTCTCTCTATTATTATCTTATACAGCAATTTGAACGCATTCTGTTTAAACCCGCTATTAATTTACAGTATTTTGTTAACTCAACGATCCAATCAATGAGTTCTAATTGCAAAAATCTTGTTATAATCACGGTGCTCATGCTAGAAATTATCTTTCGAAATATTACAACCTCATCTGCTTAGCACATCTAATGTATCTATGTTATATAACTTCTAATTAACTAAGAGACGCATACATCACAAAATTTGATGAGTACAGCTCTAGCTACATCACATAAATAAAATTCGAAGCTCATAAATCTATATACCCATAAAATATGCTAATTATACAATCTAAATTAAAATATTCTAAGCTCTCCCGGGGCTTCTAGGATCATGCCGAGGGTTTGCACCTGAACCCGGGTAGTCGTTTACCTCAATATCCATTCTTGCCATTTCTTCTCCAAGATTACGTCCTTTCTTTATAGTTATCACCTGTAATTATCACATAACCATTTATCAGTTAATTTTATTATTTTTCACATTTAGCTGCTAGATCTGATACTAGATTTTTGTCATAGAGACACTGCAAACTCTTTTTTTTTTTATTTCATGGATGAAATAAATTAAAGAAAGTTCAAAGTATTACTTATAATTAGTTACAGTACTGATCCAAATGGTGAGCATATATTGTCTGTATTTGTATTTCTTGAATTTCTCCAAATGTAGAATGAAACAAGGTGAGTTTGTATTGTCCAAAAATATCATGCCATGCTGGTACTGTTAGGTACCAGTGCTGTGCTGGAGCAATAATGGACAAACACAGCTTATGGCTGGAATGATGATAAGGTTAAATGCATTAAGCCATTAACTACAAAATGGTAGTGGCCAATCTCATTTGTTGCTATCCAAGGAGATATCACTTGGATATAAAAAGATTGCAATCTGGTACTTTGCGTAGAAAAAGAAAACTACTTGTACATTATTGGAGCATATTGGTTGAGATTAGAAGGTAAGAGACATGTACAACTGTACAAGGTATCTTTCATTACGTCTTTCGAGTCAACTGTTCTGTGTGTGTACTGTACACACTTACAGCTTCTCGGAGCATATGAAGACAATAACTCGTGACTTAGGATACTGTCAAATTGTATTTATTCCTAATTAATTATATTTTATGCAGTGAAGCAAGCCCAAAAATCGCTAAGTGAGGGACCATATCAGAACATAGGAAATTGTTTGGCGACGTTTAACAAGTTAATTTTAGGAGAAGTTCTTGATCAAATGAGAAATAAATTAATTTAAGCCAAAAGTAGAAAATAACATTAATTAAGGAAAAAACTTGGTTTTCTCTGTTTACAATAAAAATTAATAAATAAATAAAATTGTGTATAGTGGCCAATGTTTTTTTAAAACAATTAATATGCTGGATCAGATTGCCTCCCAGTGCAACACGTGGATCCACCTCATAAGGATTTCATTCGCAAAAGTAGACATATATTATACCTTTCCTAGTGATAGGCAACTAAGAGGCGAGAAATTTATTATTTTTTTAAGAACCAAGGAGATCTCTCTGGTGTATATTTTAAAGAGCAATGAACAGGGGAAAACAAAAGCTTGGAACTTGAGAGACATACCTGATTTTTAATCTCAGCTGCTGGTAAATTTTGATTCTTCAATGCAAGGTTTCCTACAATGTACGTGGTTAGATGTTAAAATTTAGCAATCAAAGAACCAAAAGAGGCATGTTCATGTAAGTCCTAATGATTCTCTAACAAAGAAGATAAAAATTAGAAAACAATAACGAGATAAAAGCTCAAGAGAAATAATCATAGATGCTAGGCATTACTCGATAGTGGCACAGCTGATGAGAGAGATAGAAGGTATGACAGCATGAGAAACAGTGCGAAGAGCTTCAGCAGATAGCTCCTTTTCTCCATTTCTTCTCTATCTGGGACTAGATATAAAATAAAACTAGGCCTTATTTCTAGTAATGGAGCTAATAGCAGTCTAGGAGGCAAAGGATGCGCAAACCAATATTTATACATATACCCAAAGGGAAAAAGTCCCACTAAGTCTCTCTCTTTCTCTCTCTAACTTTACTTCCTCTCCTTTCACATTAACAAAGTCAACTTTAATACTTAATTTTATTTGTAGGTTACGTCTGTTCTCCTATGATGGCACAATGTGACCAAACATAAATCATAACAGATATGTATCTATCCTTGAGCGCTTTTCTCCCATTCAGTCTTCTCTGTGTATTGTTGGAGGTATGTATGATGGACCACATTGACTGAGGCCAAAAGCATGAATTAATTAATCCCCACAAGCACACATGCATTGTGTGGTGTTAGACCTAACTCATATGGGGATGCTTTTTTTTCCAACAGTCGATGGCTCTCATGTGCAGCCCTCTAGCATAATGATAGAGAATATCTGCCACAGTAAGCTTGACAATTGATATACAAGAAAAATTAAGAATTGATTTCATGATTAAACTTTATTAGAAAAAAAAAAAAAACTAAGGACTATTATTCTCCTTTTTATGCTGCCATCAAAATACAAAAAAACAAGGGGGCAGTGGGTAGTTGAGATCTTATCTGGGGGTTCAAATGTTGTTCTGAGATCCTTGACCAGAAATTCAGGAGAAAAATTAAAGACAGGCACTTGTATTTCAGATAAAGCCAGGAGGTGCTGCTTTGGAATAGAAGACTTATCTTTTCCATATGATTTTTGTGAGCGATTCTTTTGTACTCTATCAAGTATTCTCATTCTTTATAAAGATTCCTCAATTTCAGTACCTTTTCTTCAGACGAATTCCTGTGTCTGATTCCTGTTTTCAAACTCATGATGTCCCTATGTTGTGACAAATTTAAATTTTATAAATTGAAGCTGACAAAAGACTAGAAGCATGACGAGAGAAAACAGAGAAAACTAGAACTGATACAAAGTAAAAGAAACGTAGAACTGATATAAAGGTAGTGCATTCATATATTTTTATAAGTAGAAGATGCAAAATGTAAGATGATGCCAACCCCCTCCCTCATTCACTAGATATAAGGTAGTACGGCCACTGAAATTCTGATACAGTCTTGAATATGTTTACTGGTACATCAATTGATTTGTTCTGTATTCATAGCAAATGTTTAACAAAATTTGGGACCCACCAAATTAGATTAGTTAGACAAATCCCCTTAAAATTACCTAAAAATCCATGTTGTAATCAGTCGATGTCAAAAAACAGAGAAACAAATTTTTCCAAATTTTGTATTTTTAAATTCTTCATAAATACAGAAAAGAAAATACAAGCTGCTGAGCAATTAGCGCTACTGTTTATATGGCCACAATAATTGATGACAGTGCACCAAAAACCATACATGATACATTCATGTAAAATTCAGAATCCTGGCGGTTTCTGACAAGTGCCCACAGAAACACATACACATTCAATGGGTCCCAGTTAGCTACAACTCGGCTGATTGGGACAGGGATGCACTCAGCCACAGAAAATAAGACTGGAATTTGAAGAATTTCTGGGCCCAACAAGAGGAAAGTGGGAGGTCACGTTTCAAACGACAGAAGCAAAGGGAAAGAAAGTCTTCACTAAAAAGCAAATTTTGATGGCTACCCTCCAAAAAGGCCGGTTTCTCCAAAAAGAAAAACTGTTAAAAAATGAGAAAAAAGAGAGGGCTGAATTTAGAGAATCAAATTGGATCTAATCAAACTTTTTTATAGCCGGTGCAACATGCATTGGTCACATCTAGTTGACTACTTTAGCTCTTCATTAACATTTGGTTTAGTTTTCAGATTGATTTTCGCTGTCTGTTTCTAGACAATAATACATCTAGAACTAATGATGAAAGGATGGATGTACTGGGCAATATTAATTAATCTTTTTGGTATAACATGACAATCGTTACATAATATTCTCCATAAATATAGTAGGTTATTAATTCGTAATCTATCAGATTTATTCTGATCTTTAGAATTTGAGGGATTTATTTCTGATTTCGATCAGTTTTCTTAATCATCAAAGATAGTAGTCTATATATGTACGTCTTCATGGTTCTTGCTAATTCCATATTTGAAGATAAATTGGGGGTCAAGCCTCCCAATTTATTTTTAAATTGAATGTCTATGAAAGACCCTCCAGACGGGTTTCGAATATAGTGAAACAGTAATACAAATCATCCTTTCTATTCTTCTACAGCATTGGCCATCTTGCTTGTAGCCGGTACACTAGTTTTTTCTTTTGTTTTGTTGATATATAAAGAATAGATAGCTACATGTGCAATTAGATCATTCATAATGCTGACGCACAGCTGTATAGCAATAGTGCAATACTGATACTAGTATTTGACAGGACGACTCCATTTTCTCTTTTTGGATTAGTTGATAAAATGCGCTTGGTAGGTACGGTTCCTGATGCCAGTATCTTCTTACCGGCAAAGAAAAAAATTGATACCTTTTTCTCTTAATATATGTTATCAATTTTGGGAAAAAGTTCTACAATTGTCTTACAAGATAAAGTCTACCAGTGTTATCTTAAGGTTATCTGATCAAAAAGGCTCTCAAATTTTCCAAAAGGCGCCGAAGCAGTATCTTCTTAAAACACTTCTCATTTTTTTCATTGACTTCTAAATTTGACATTACCACTAATTGCATTTTTTTTATTTTGTATTCCTTGGGTGGAGTGTGACCGTGAATTCAAAAGCCATGCACATGCACCACTATCCGATGGATGCTTTGTCACTCCCAAAACCCAGTTAATTTACACCCTTCATGGAATTATTCTTTCTCCTTGTTCAAAAGTTCTCTCATTTGAACCTTCATATATATCTCTCGTTTCTATTCTTTATGTAAAGTTATTGCTATATATGTGTACTAGTTATCGTTTGAAAATCAACCAATTTGCATGGTCCTTTGAATATTTTGCTCAGCCACTTTTCACCACTAAAAGTGGCAGAGAGAGTGAGTGAGTGAGTGACGTTTTTAACACGCACGCACTAATGCCTACTTCCCACAAAAGAAAGTGCCTTCTAGCTAGAACCGATTACTCACCTCAGATATTTATGCAGCCTTCTTCAATTGCAACATCATTTTAAAATTAATGGTCCAGAATGCAGTACATAAAAACCATAATATACAAGAACAATCTAGACAATTGACTTATTTAAGGAATTAAAGAATTGCATCTTAATTGTCTGTCCCATTTGACACACTAAGTATAAACTATAAACAGCATGCTCTCTCTGGTCCAATCGGAGTGGTCGCCAAAACACATATTATAAATCCAGGCCCAAACAATACAGCCCACCATATAAAGTAAAACATAGGCCGTATATATGATATCTGTTATAATAATGGGCCTATTCATAGCCCATTAAATATTTGAGTCCTTACACCAGTGCAGATATGATATTGTGTCCCCTTCGGCATCGGCAGTGGCGAAGTATCATCTCATGGGAGGAGCGGTCAAGGTACTCTCACTCATCTCCACTCCTTTACCTCTCCTCTACCCGCACCGTGTCTCCTCCTTCCTTCGACTCTCCAACGCCGTCTTCTCCTCCTACAGCCGTGTCCGTGTCCGTGTCCGTGTCCTCTCCGACTCCCCTCGACGCGGTAGCTCCACCTTCCGCTCCTCGCGCCAGATACGAACCCAGTCTCTTTCTAATGAAACAACCTTCAATGGGCCGATACAATTTAAGCCTGAGGCTGTAGGTCCTGCATGGCCTGAATGGGCCCGGCTTGTTCAGTGGCTCGTTGGCGAAGGTTACGTGGACCGAGCGCGCGCCACGTTGGATAGATCGTTTGGAGATGATTTTGTTGAAAGAAGGGATTTGCCAGAGGAGTTTGTCAATGTTGCCCAAGCCTTGATTTTATTTGCTAGAGAAAATCCTGACCTGCTGAGGTGATTTTAGAGAGTAGATGATGCATAATGGCAGCAAATATTATTATGGCATTTTGTGTAATTGATTGTTCTTAATTTTCTATTACTTTGTTAGATTCCTTTCGAAGAAGGAAATCGGGGTTGTTGTGGATAGCGGGTCGCCTTTTTTGTTCAAAGGTGAAGAATGTTCAACTAGAAAATTGAGAAGCTTCCAAAGTGGCGACAGTAATGATGTCAGTATCACAAATTTTTACTTCTTAGCCATCAATATAGTAATTTTTAAATTGTTTTTTTTTTTAACTAACAATTTTGTATGTTGAAAAAAATTAATGACAGGTGCCCCAAATAGAAAAGGCAGAGACCATTGACCTTGTTCATTTCTTACTGAGCTATGCATATAATGCTGATGATAATAGCACCAACGTAGTAAGTGATGCATCTGTAAAGAATCTGCTTGTTGAGTTGGCTACACTGAGAGGCACCACTTATGTACCCAATTCTGCAGAGCCAAATCAAAAGCAACCTCTTTTGCAACAACAGGACCAGTTATCTAGGCCTCCTGGTCAAATTATTTCCAGAAAAGCTGGTGACTGGGTTTGCTCAAAGTAAGTTTATTGTTTTCTTTTCCTTAATCTGTTTCTTTATCGTTCTTCCTAATCACATTTGAATATAACTAATTTATTTTTTACACAAGCAGATGTAATTTCATGAACTTTGCAAGAAATCCTGAGTGTCTTGAATGTAGAGAGCCAAAGCCAAAAAGGATATTGACTGGAGCGGAGTGGGCATGCCCCCAGTAAGTAACTTTATTATTTATGGACTTTTTTTGTTTGTTCATTTATTACAATTAGCAAGCTAGGTTCAGGAGTGGGGTCTGCTGGTTTGTACTTGTGCCAAGTCAGACGACCTTGGCAGAACTGACCCTGTGTCTGGATGGTTGAGGCTATTTGTACATCAGATATTAATAACAATTAGTAGGCTGTTGACAAGTTTGCTAGTAACCCTAACTGGTCTACCGATGAAAATTTTCTTTTGTTTTCTTATTAATGATCTATAACCTTAATTTCTCTGAGGAATGAATGTTTTTAGCATCCACCAGGAATATCCTCTGTCGAAGCTAAAGTAATTTTTCCCCAAAAAAAAAAAAAAGGTTCTAGCAAATGATCAAAATTTTTGAAATTGACTAAGACTAGAATCGGCAAAAGAATATTGAAAGTTCAAATTCTCAGAGTTTTACATTACAGGTGTGATTTCTTCAACTACGGAAGGAACATGTCTTGCCTAAGGTGTGACTGTCAAAGGCCGGGAGAGATTCCTCTACCTTCTACCAGTCCCACCAAAACCTCAACTCTTGAAGACATACTAAACAAAACCACTATTGAGATTTCATCAAATGCTTCGCATAAAATTGGGACCTCAAGCAATAGGTATGTACCCATCAAGGATCCTGGTGTGAATGACACAGTAGAGAGAATACTCAGCCGTGAACCAAGCAAGGCTTCTTGGGAGAGCTTGGCAAACCAAAGACAAGAGCCTGGTCATGTTCCATTCAATCCACTACCTGCTGATATGTTCTCCAAATCCAAGGCCACCGATACTGAGGACAAGTCCAGTCCTTCAGATCAGGAATTTCCTGACATGATGCCAGTTCGGAAAGGAGAAAATCGGTTTATTGTGAGTAAAAAGAAAGATCGGTCACTTACCTCACCACAGTACAAGAGAAGAATCGCAATGGAACAAGCAAATATTAGCAATTCGGATTTTGTACCTTTTGTGCCATTTCCTCCAGACTATTTTGCAAAGAAGAGAGCAAATAAACTATTAGAAATGGGACGGGGGAGTGAAAAGAAAGAAGAAACCAATACTAGGGGCATTGAAATAAGTTCCTCCAATGAGGCCAATCACTCAGCACAACAGACAAACAAGTCAGAGTATACCAACGGCCAAGCAACTAATGGTAATTCCAATTTTGTTCCGCTTCCTCTGGACAATTTTGCAAAGAAAGAGAGTAAACTATCAGAAACACAGCATGCAAATGAAAAGACAGAAGAGAATAATAATATGAAGATTAGCGTAAATTCCTCCAATGAGGATAGCCACTCAGTACAACAGAGAAACAAGTCAGAATATAGCAATAGCAGCTTTACCAATTTGTATTCCAATTCACAGGAGAATTCAAATAGCCAGACAGGCAGTGGAGATCGGGTTGGCACTTACTCGGCTCAACTGAGCAACCATTCTGGGTACAACAATAATGAGCATCCTTATTCCAAAACTAGCTATTCCAATTCACAGGATTGTTGGAATAAAAGCCTTGAAGGTTCAGCTGTTAAGGAACCCAGCCCGCTTGACATGTCTGAGGAGGCAAAGGCTGAGAGGTGGTTCAAGCGTGCAGCTCAGATAAAGGATATATCTGAACTGGAGAACATACCTGATGAGGATTTCCCTGAAATAATGCCAATGAGGAAAGGGGTGAATAGGTTTGTAGTTAGCAAGAGAAAAACTCCATTGGAGAGACGGTTGACCTCATCTCAGTACAGAAGAAATCTACCTACTATAAAACCAGATCAAGTGGAGGATAAAGGTTTAAATTGGGATAAATCTTGATTTTTTTGGTTGTTTTAATACTGATCTGAATGGGCTGGTATCTTGTTCATATTAACCATTATTTCTAAATTCTCAGGGAGGAAACTTAATTTTATACAATGTAATTTGGGTACTGGTGTACTCAGTTCTGTATCAAATTTTGAACTGTAAAATTAATAACACAATTATTGTATGCTAATAATTGCTAACCTGAACGATGAAGCTGCTAATCATTTTGCGGATGCTTGTTCACAATGAAGCTGCTAATTATTCTGCAGATGCTTGTTTGTATCACAATGAAGCTGCTAATTATTCTGCAGATGCTTGTTTGTATCACAATGAAGCTGCTAACCATTCTGCAGATGCCTGTTCTCGACGAGAAGAGAAATTTAACTCGGATTTCCGAAGAAAATGGAATCACCAATTCCAGCATCACGCAATTTTGCGCACAGAAAATTATAAAGTCGACAACAAGATCAACATATGACATGCATATCATATTTAGCTGCAGATTTTAAGAGCTGTCCTTCAAATATCAATGCTATGCCAATGCTTATGGCAAGTAGTTGTAAGTGAATACAACATTGTACCTGCCTGCAAATAGAGCAATGAAGACTTTGTTATTTTTTTTTTTTTGAGATGATAAATTGATATTCTATGGATAGTAAGATACATTTACAGTACAATTATAGTTATAATAATGCCGAGCAAAATGTTATATATGTAGTAAAATACAGAAACAGTTTAGGTCATAATACAGGAGGTAAAAGGTATAATTCGTAGCTTTAATTTTCTTCCTAATATTGTTAATATGAAGTCCTCAAATTCTAAATCAGGAGTCTGTAGAACACAAGAAGAATTCTGAATTCCTGATTAATACTCGTTTTTTTTTAGATATGCTTGGCAGTGGCTGATTAATATTTGTTGATCTAAAGCTAAAGCTTGGAAAAAAAAATGTTGCAGAGCTTGCTATCTAAAGCTTTTAAAGGTATAATTCCATAAGATTAATATAAAATTTTTCGCTATCGATCTATTTGACGAGATAATATTTACTTTCAGTTTTTTCCTCTTTTTTTTGTTGAAGTTCATTTTGTATACGATCAGAAGATTTTAAAATAATTTGATATGTTTTGATAAAATTTACGATACTCTTCTAACTAAGCTAACAGTTGTAATCGGTTTCCAATTAGTTTAACACAAATCGAACTCAAATAATTAATTAAAACGTAAATAGTTTGTTCTTTAACTAATAAATAAATTAATATCAGCGTATTCAAATTGGACTTTTGGAATTAATCCTGATTAGTTTTAGAATTTTAGACAAATTTATCAAATCCAAGTTTTTGTGAGCTTAAGCTCAGAATACTGTACAACATTTTGAGAATATACAATACATTATTTTACTACTAAAAAGTAAAAACTAAATATTTTTAAGTCAAATTCTACAACCAAATTCCGGATAAAAAGGTCAAAAAGAAGAGTGCGTATCGTACCCTCGCCCAAGGAGAGCGAAGAAAAAAGAGGTAATGGAATGTTTTGCTACGACATATTTTACGACTTATCTACTATAGGTTCCCTCGACTTCCATTCTACATTCTACATACTACAAAAGCCATAAATGTAGTTCAGTATAATAGTCGTAAATCAAGCCCGTAAATTAAATTAGTGACCCCAATTTTGCTCTCAGAGCTATTCGAACTTTTTTTTTTTGAAGGTTAGCTATTCGAACTGAAGAAGCTCTGCTCGAAAGTCGATACCAGAGAGAGGGAGAGAGCAAAGCGGTTGCCAAGATTAAGAAAAAAAAAAAAAAAAAAAGAAAGAGGAAGAGGGATGGAAAGGGTTAGGATGAACCCTAATAACGGGTCACTGAGTTCAATTCTCTCTGCTGTGAGAGCCATGGAGGAGAACCTCAAGTGCTTGGTTTGGTAAGAATCTTCTTCTCGTTGAGTTTGTAGCTTTTAATCCCTAAATTTCTTCCTTTTTGTTCTACATTTCGAATTTTCATTTAAATGTTTGGGGTTTATTCATTTCTTGCATTTTTTATGGAGAGCGAGTTATTTATGTGGGTGAAGATGGACTGAAGTTCATTTTTTCGTTGAAAATGGGGTTTAAATTAAAAAAGGGAAGAAAAAAAAATTTTCTTTTTTAGTGTATTCACAGATGCTTTCGCTTTGTTCGAGAAATTAATCGAAGCAAGTGAAAATAGTGAGTCCAGCTGGAATAAAATTTTATTTTCAATACACAAATGTTTAAGAAGAGAGCAAAACAAGTAAATGCAAATGCCTTCAGCTGAAATATAATATATTTTTTGTTCTTTCAGAATTTCAGATAGATACAATAAATCTCTTTCCATATTTCTCTCCAGTATTGAAAAAGAAATTGCATTTTTTTATTCATTTGCTCTGTTTCTTTTGAACAAGGTTACATTAGTATGTCGCTGTCTCTCTCTCTCACACACACACACGCTCGTGCACACAGTGTTTTTCACCTTTGTATATTTCAATATTTCAGTTGCAACTTATTTATCTTGCGTACCACTCACATGCTTCTGTTCTATATATGTCAATATATGCACAGTTCTTTCAAATTTTATCATAACAAGTTGATTATTTGTATGGGCCACTTTTTAATTCTTTCACAAACCATATTTGGCGTGTAATTACTATCTCTGTTGGGCTTTGTCCTGTTCCCACATTTATTAGTGTGACAGCTGACAGGAGATATAGGAATAGACTAACAATTTCTTTTCGTTTGCAGCAAAAAGTTGCTTCAAGAACCAACTTTGATGACTTGTGACCACATTTTTTGCAGGTATGATGCATTAATAAAATAACATTTGTTTTAGCTGCTGCTTTTTTATTTTTTCCCTGAAGTGATAAATCTAGAAATTTGTAATTTGCAGGGAGTGTATACCTAAATACATGGTCAGCCTTTGCCCTATATGTAAAGCAAGATTTCTCTCAAAGAGTATGCATCTTTAACTAGAAGTACATGATCAATTAGCGTGGTCCTTGTTTAATACTGCTAATATGAACCTTGTTAATTCAACTTCAAGTGTTTCTCTACTTATTAATTGACTTGTTGTCCAGATCTTAGGCCAGCACCATATATTGAAGACATTCTGAAGAGATATCGAGAAATAGACGCTTCCATAAAAAATGCAAACCGCGACATTGTCTCTCCAGTGGGGACATTTGTTGAAGAATCCACGCTCATTCCTACAACTCAGAGCATCGAGGTATTTGAGTTGTCTTAGAATCAGTAAAGAGTGATGTATATATAGAACACTCAAATTATGTTGTTAATCTAAACTACTTTTTCCATGGTTGGTGCAGAGTATCAGTAAGTCACAGATTAATGGTTGCTGTCAGCCAGACTCTACTCATAGTAGTGAAGCCATGGCACCTCCTGGAGACAGGGAGTTCACACCAGTGCCTCCAGGCTTTAACAAGGTACTTCTCTTTCAATCAGATATGCCATTGCTGACTATTGCATGATCACAGGTATGCAGAACTCAATGGAAGTTAATCGACAAAAGATTTGTATCATTTTAAATGAACCCAAAATTTAGTAGATTGTTAATGGATGTGCATACACATTTAAACAAATTGCATGCATTTGTCAATCAAACATTATATTGTTGTCCCAACTCCCAAGCAGTTCCATGTTTATGGCTATCAGTAGCTGTTTGGATTTTAGCAAAATTGACAATGTTCTTCTGCAATGGTTACAACCCTGCTAAAGCCTTTATTGCACCTGGGGCATCTCAATTCCAGGTGCTAGCAGTAGTAAACAAGTTTTACCATTCTCTCCTGGCTTCAAATTGGTTCTTTTTAATACTTTCCTGTCAATATTTGAAGTCTAGAGTAATTCAGCATATTTTTTAATTTGGCATGTGAATATTTAGGACAAAATTTTTGGAAAGTTGTGAAGATGAACAGATTTAGTAATTCAATCGATAATAATTGCTCGTACACATCTTAAATTGGATGTATGATAGTAATATCTAAAAATATGATATGTATGACAACAGAAACAGAAAACCAATGCATCAGTCATGAAAGATTCATGCTCAGTATCTTGCATGAATCCTAGTACAAGAAGGAACAAGAGAACAGAGAGGAAAGAATTGGCTGGATCCTCTGTGAAGAGGAAGTTAACGTCGTCCTGGGTGCCACATGGCTTATATGAAGATAAATGCATTTTTTGCCATTCTTTTAGGCACGACAACATTGAGGTAACTTTACTACTTCTTTTGTGTGGGTGTACATACATGCAACGTGCGCGCATGTGTGCGTGCGTGCCTTTGTGCACACCGAAGTGCATGCACAGGCTTGTACATTATTGTATTAGGGTCATGGATAGCCTAGTGTTATCATGTTAACCACTTTATGGGACAACTTAATGTTAGTATATCGATTTAAATTGACCTGTGATGTTTCAACAAAATGGGCTTGCTGCAATAGTCATCTGAAGAATCCACAATTTATACAATGTCAACAGTGCACTTTGCTGTATAATTCAAAATTACGACGATGGCATAAATGTTATCTGTATTTTGGGGTAGGTTTGAAATTACTGTTAGAAACTAAATGTGTTATGCTTTTTAATGTGGTGATTTTTAGGGATTTGGTGAACTCCTCTGCATCCAGGATGGAAAAGTTGTGGTGGAACCTGACAAATCCAGCAAAGCCAGAGTTTTGCACGCTCATGAATTTTGCCTCCATTGGTACTTACAGTTTTCTTGCATTGTAATAGTACTTGTTCAGATGGGCTTAACTTACCTAACACATATATGTAACCATAGAAGTACTTGTTCAGTATCTTGTTGATGAATTATCTTATTCAGGTTTTCTTAATATTAATCTCACAATATACCCCAAGATAAGTTTCATTCTCAAAATGCCCAACAACCATTTCTTCATTAAAGTATCTCTTTACGTGAGTGAAGGATGATGGTATCAGTTAAGTTTTTTTTACAACTAATAGTAGGTTGCAAAACTATTCATTTGCAGGGCTCCTGGAATATACTACCAAGGTGACCAAATCATGAATTTGGAGAATGAAATTCGGCGCAGTCACAAGCTCACATGTGCCAAATGCAACCTTAAGGGGGCCGCTCTTGGTTGTTTCTATGAGCCTTGCTCCAAGAGCTACCATCCATCCTGTGCATACCAAGTTTTTGGTTGCCGTTGGGATACAGTATGTGCTATTATCTGATCTCTGATGGTATTTGGGAACAATCGGGTTGCCTGATATTAGTACGTAGGAATTATATTAATCCCTAACCTTACACAAACTTCTTCAAGAGAAAAAAAAAATTGTAGTTGGTCTTTTGTAAACCAGACTATTACCCCTCTAAAAATGTGGGGGTCCAGGACAGCTGATCAGTGAGTCTTCCCTTTACCTATGGCTGTCCTCCAGGATCCATTCATTAAAGGAATGGAAGGGAACGGGATGGAAAGGGTGACGGGAATTTGTTAACCTCCTAATTGGAGGATAAAGATTGGGAGTAAGGTCTATACAAAATTATTCTATTTCTTCCTCTGTTTCACCTTCCATTCCATTATGTTTGGTTGTTGTGCAGCAAGGAAACCAATGGAAATCGAGTTCAGGCAACCCTTCTTTTTAATTTGTTCCGTTCCGTTCCGTTCCATTCCTTTCCCTTACAAAACTATTCCTGGAGCACAGCCTTAGGTAAAGTGTTCAATTCCTGCTAAGTGCAGACGAGGGATAAAAGTAAATTATTTATTGAGCTATGTCACTCTGAATAAATGGCATTAATTCAAAAAAAGAAAAAAGAAAAAGATTGTGAGCTCATATTTATCTTATGTTAGTATTTATGTTGTCATTTAAAACTCAATGAAATAGGAAAACTACAACATGTTATGCCCAGAACATGTTTCCAAGAAATTGCTGTGCGATAGTGGTTCCTGCCACTCTGACAGAACAGCCACTGGGAATGTTTGTAGGCCAGTTTGGAGGTAATAGTTTATTTTCATTCATTAATTTCAAAATTCAATATGTTGTCATGTTATACTCTGATATTTTTTTTTCTTTTATTTTACTTCATTTTATGCAGGGAACAGTCAAATCAGCTAGGAAAAAATGTGCAGCGTCAGCAAAGTAAAAAATATTCTTTGACCAAAACAGAAGCACATAAACCGAGTATAGGAAAATTGGTGCTTCTTAGTCTTCATCTAAGCGTAGCCGAGAAGGTAACTGAGGTTTTGATTCCACTTCATTGCTGATGTTATTTGTGATTTATTAGCATCTCAGATTTAGGTTTTTGAGGATCTCTTTTTCATGGAGCTTAATTTTAGTATTTTTGGTTCAGGAAATGTTGGCACAGTTTTCAGATAAGTTTGGTGCGATTTTAACTACAGAGTGGAGTCCTGATGTGACGCATGTTGTCACCTCTTCTTATGCTGTACAAACGTGCAGCCAGCTGAGGCATGCTTATGAGGTCATGATGTCCATCTTGCATGGCACCTGGATAATCACAAGTGAATGTGAGTATTAGAAGAAGGGTAATTCTGCCATGGATACATGGCTCAAATCTAGACTCTTCATTCAAGGCCTAATTAATTCACAATCATTCATCATTTCATCATTTAGAATGAATGGTTTAGATTTAAGACCATGTCAAAAAGTATCCATGGCAGAATTACCCTTAGAAGAATGTGTATTATATTGTTTTTTACTTTCTGTGTCCATTAGAAGGTCTGAGCAGCATAATTTCAGGACAGGTTTAAGTGATTTTTATTTTGTCTGCTTTTTCAGGGATCAAAGTATCGTTGGAGGAAGGTGGTAGGCCTGAAGAAAGTTATGAGGTGAAGGAAGATATCAACGGTCCCATTGAGGGGCCGAGGAAAGGAAGACTGAGAGCAGCTGGCAAGGTCCTCTTTCTCTCTCTCTCTCTCTCTCTGTGGTATGAGAGGAAACTTCATTATGGCCTTAAAGAGATATCTTACTAATCAGCTTTAGTATGAATACTATACTGTCCACAACTGTGATCTATTGTGCATATGATGAGACAATGTTAAAATGTGCATGACAGGTGTTGCTTGCTTCCTTTTTTTACACTCTCTTTGGTAAATCATTTTATTTCTTAATAATCTTTGGAGTATAAAAAATGTCTTATTGCAGGCTCCAAATCTCTTTGCAAGAATTGGCTTCTCACTAAATAAAGACTTCTCTAGGAGCACCGAATGCCGCCTCAAAGAACTTCTAGTTGCCGGCGGTGGAAAAGTCTTGGAAGAAGGGTCTACAATGGACTCTGGTTCAAACAGGCGCCTGCTAACGACGTATATGGTTTACAATGGGGAATTACTAAAAGAGTCGGGGTCAAGTAGGATGGATCAACTGCTGGATTTGGCTAATCGCATGCGCTGTGCTCAGATTGTCAGTCATAAGAGGGTGGAGGAAGCAATAATGAATTTTGATACTGACGTTTTCAACAAGGAGTGGTTTGACTAGATTTTCTCGCTTGATGTGCTTGTTTGTGTGCTGGCTACTAGCGGGCTGATGCTTTATAACTCTCTTTTGTGATTTCTTTTAATCAAAAGGTTCAAAGATTACTAAAAGTATCAGTCTCGCTGGCTAACATATATTTAGATGTGTTTTTACCCATATTAGAGCAGGAGGTAGCATTATAGGAATAGTTTGTAAATAAAGAATTAGTTAATGTTAAAAGCTCTAACCTTAAGAAACTTAGCTACTTTCATCTACTGAACTAACTTGTCCTTCAGCGAGGAAAAGAAAAAAAATGTGTATGCTTGATCTAAGCTGTTGAAAGGTTTTGTAGAGACTTCTGTTTATATATTGATGAATTTGTTTTGAATTTTAGTTGATGTTTCTATTATTTTACTGTCGAAATTTCTTGGATGATCGGATACAAGTATCTTGACAGTTGTTTGGTTCTTTTTTTTTTCACTTAATTGGATAGCCTAAATTAGGCGTTGACGGGTTTCATGTGACTTCTTGAGTCGCTGGTTGTCACATCTTTTGTTTTATACATATAGTAAATGGTCGGCCTCCTTGCTCAAGGAAATAAAAAGAAATGCAGTTCTGTCGTCGGATTTTATAAAGGGAAAAGTTCAGCTCCAAATGAGCTGATTATATACCACGAAAGAAATTTAAGGAAAAACAAAACTTGTGCCTTTTAAATGAAATGTACTTTGTATAAGCCGGGGCAACGTATAGGCATCCCAAGACCTAGAATTGTAGCTTTCCAAAGAAAAGAGGTTGGTGTTTCGATCTGATTGAAGAAGCAGGCGCATCGGGTAGCCTCTGTGTGTTTAAAGAATACGAGTCCAGAACTTTCGCAAGGTGTGATCAGTATCGGTACAAACCGGATACGATAAGGTGCGCATGAAGTTTTCTGATGGAATCATATAACTAATGGGACATGTTTGGTAAGGTCTCTTAAATGGTGATCACACCGTTCACACGCATGCGAAGGCGGGAATTGAGCGACGTCAGGTTTTTATACGGGCTTAATTATGGGCCTGGCGCAATGGGCTCGCTCGATACTAGTAGTGCAAATTAAGAACTTCGAATAGGGTTTATAACAAGTTAACAACCGACAGAAAGAAACTATGGAGATCTATATAAGCTGTTTTCTGTATGTATGGTACGGTAGTGAAGTCAAATAGTTTCATGTCGTCAAATTATGAAGACAATAATTTAGGTCCCCATAGCCCATAAGCAATGATGAAATGTATGTTTTCATTTTTGGAAACGATGAACAGAGTTGGGTGTTGCAAATTTACGGTGTTGACAAAATTGTCGGTTGGAATACAGCTGTATTGAACTGTAAACTTCAAGTGAAGGAACCAGTTTCTTGTGAAGAGAAATACCAAAATTTGTTCGGTGAAATGGAATTGTGGTTTAGCGCTTTTATATAGGGAGACGTATTGAACTCTGTTAAGAAAAAAAATGACAAAAGTACTTAACAAAACGTTTCATTTTTCTTTTTGGTAAATGAATTCTTGAAGATCTGAATAAAAATTCTTCTTGATTGAAAAAAACGAATTCCAACTTTGTCATTAAAACCTGAACTAAACAGATGGTATTTTTGTCACTAGAATCTATCTTGTCAATGGACCGACAAAAACAATCAGTCCTATCCTATGAGATTGATTTTTAAAGTCCAGTTATGAGTCTCATCGTCTAGTCAAAAAATTGTCTATAAACGCACAATTGACAAAAAAATATGAGCTAATATTTTACGAGTGCCTCTGAACCGTTGGAGAATAGAACTGAATTAGTTATTAAAAATTAAATTATTGTTATTAAATGGTTAAGAATAAATATGTTTGGATTAAGTGTGTTATTTACTTTCGAATTTAGAATATTTTTTAATCCAAATTGATTTAGATTTATTTTTTAATGTTAGTTAAGAGTTAATTCGAAATGACGTCTTATTCATGTTCATACAAACGTACCCTAAAAGTATTGTTCAAAAAGGAAGGCCAAACTTTTTATGGTTGATATTTTTTTTTCAAACTTTATAAATTTCACCTCACAAATAATAATTGTGATTTTGTCTTTGTTCAGATTTTTAAAATTTCCGAGGAATGCTTGTTGGGAAAAAAAAAATAAAGCTGTGCATGTGTGGCAAAAGGGAAATTGATTAACGCCATCCTCTAAAAAACCATCGTGTGCCATCGCGCTTAAGCAACCAGCGCATTCTTTCCTTGTCCAGCGCACTTTATTTCGTCCATAATTGTTCAGTTGGATAAGTACAAATATTATGTTATTTGAGTATAAATGTTCAGTTAGTTGCAATAAAAAATATAAATGTTATAAATAAAAATGTTCATTTTATTAAGTATAAATGGTTAGTTCAGTAAGTAAAAATGTTCTGTTAATTGAGCATAAACGTTCAGTTAGTTGTAATAAAAAATATAAATACTATCAGCAAAAATTTTCATTTAGATAAGTATAAGTGTTAGTTTAGTAAGAATAAATGTTCAGTTTCGCAAGTACAAATGTTCAGGTTTTACATATAAATGTTCAGTTTATTAAGTATTACTGTTAATTTTTTTAATAGGTGCAATGCCAAGCGAAGGGATCACGAATCGAAAAAAAACCATATGAAAAAATTAGAAGGGGTCATGAACCGATCCGGTTCAATTTAAATTTTTTCCAACTCTGCCCCTAACACGCCTCTCTCCAAGGCTGACACGAGTAACGCGTGATGGCGTATTTAACTGAACACATTTAACTATTAAACTGAACATTTATAACAGAAAGCAGCGATGGCACGGGATGGTTTTTTTAGCGATGGCAATTATAATTCCTGTGGCAAAAATACATGTGAATTTTTGTAACTACCTTGTTTTAGAACATTGAAATTTAATTTGGGCCCCAAAAGAAATTAAAATAATTCACATGCTTGTTTTTCTTCTATTTAAGAAGCGGGACCATGGAAGGCGACGTGCTTGGAGTTTCTCAAAACTTTTATCTCTTGCGATATCACAATCTACTAACATATTTCTAATTTCCTAGGCACTCATTTGTTCTCAAAAGGTAACTATCATTGTTCTTTTCCTGAAAATTTTTGCCCAACTTTTGGTTGTTTTCTGAATATCCTAACATTAGGTGGCATTGTGTTTTCAAAGAACTTCGAAGCAAAGAATACCTAGCGTGCATATTTTTATGTCTTGGGGAATAGCAATAAAATATTAAATGAGAGTATGATATACAGAGCAGCCAGTTAGGTGACCAAGTGTGACTACAATATGCGTATAATAAGAGTTGGAAGTACCTAATGGAGATGCAAATGATTGGAAAACCAGGTTGTTTTCCGATGCTTATAAATGTAAAAATAAGGAAGATAGGCGAAACAGCCTCAAGCTTTACATATAAAAAGGCTCACATGCATAGACGCGATTATTATTGTATCATTTTCGGTTGTACCTGGCGCTTTTTTTTTTTTTTTTTTTGGTGAATAATTATTCTCCACACTTTCATGTTTTTAGCAAAACAGGCTCTTTTTATTTGGGTTCCATTTTTTGGGCATATGCAAAGTAAAATTAGTATGTCGAAACTCAAGTCGATCTTCCTTTTTTTCGTGTTTATTTATTCTTGGTGAACTATAAAAGATTCAAATGTTATTTTACATTGAAAATATAATATATACTATTATATTGCATGAACATAATTATGATAATATTTGTTAAACATTTTACTTTTTATAAAAAAAATTGAAATTTACAATGTCCATATATACTATATTTGATGAGATATCTAATGACAATTAAAGCATATTATATATATAAAAAAAAATTGTGTAAGCTTGGCCTTCCACCACATCATATAGTGTTTTATTTGTATTGCCCTGATATCTATTAAAATATATAAGGGAGAGCTGTAAAATGCCTATTTATTTCCCATCTCCAAATCAAATGCCCCACATTGAGTATACGCTATTTTGTTTAATTTAAGAATGCTTGATATCATCATTTGAATTTGTGGGAGCTTGATGATACTTATTGGGGGTGGGAGGTAGCATGGGAACAAATTTCATCCTGTTTTTTTTTTTTGTTTTTCGTTTTTTTTTTTTTTTTTGACATCAACAGGAGAGAAAAATGACTTGGCTAGACTTTAAATTAGTTCTTTCTCCCTCTTCAGGAACGATATTAAAGCTAGTTTTTCTCCCTTTTTCTGTTCCTGACTAGTCTTTTTTTTCCCCTCCTTGCTTGTGTCAGAGAAAAATAAATAGGAATACAAATTGTTTTATTCAATCTATTTTTTTTTCCAGAATATAGCTATTTTTTAAGGTAGAGTGGAAATAGTCACAACTACATATTTTGTTAATGCAAGGAATTAAAGCAGTGTACAAAAGTTTTTTTTTTTTACAAAGAATATATATAGCTATTTAGGTTTTTTTGAAAATTGATTATATAAGACTAAAAATACGTATGACCATGGAGTCAATGTTCGTAGAGAATCTGAAGAAGCGTCTTCTAAATGCTCTAGGTTTCCAAGGCAGCCAACGTAGAGATATCGGTCGATCATAGATTAATTGAAGGAGATGCAGTAACCATAAATTTTGTTTTCTTGTATTTGAAATTAAAAGAATATTGTTCGCGCTCCGTGCTTGACATATGAACTAATGTTTTGCATCTTAATGCAAACTGTATGCATGAGTTGGTGGTTTCTGTTAAGTAGCTTGGAAGACTAGATAACCTGAATTTATTTTTCATTTTGTCTTTTTTGCATCTTTACCTTGAGAATGGAGAAATATATGTGAATTTTGCACCAATGGAGAAGATATCATTATTAGTGAGTTTTGGCGTTAGTAAACATAAATAGTTCAAAACAGATATTTAATGACTTCTTCGTTTAGTTACAAGAAACATGCTCAAGTCCTCCAAAAAAGCACTGAGAAATTTAGCAACAAAAAACAATATTAGGACACGCCTCTCTAAATAATTCCTACTTCAAGAAAACATAAAAAAAATCAAAATACTATGAAAAATTAATTATATCGAAATAATTTGATGAGCTTAAAAATGATTTTCAAATAACCGTAAACTACTTCTAAAATAAGAAAATATATGTTACAAAAATTCATTGGACAATAGGCATAAACATATAAATTATTAAGTTTTATTGATGATGGTAATCATGAATCATTAAAACTCCTAAAGTTATAACTTTGATAACATAAAATTATTCAAGGAAAAATAATGCCTATGTATTATTATATTCTAGAAAAATAATGTATGTTTATGTCAAATTTGATCATTTTATATATATGGATAATATGAAAATATGCAAATAAGCTAGTAGTTCTAAAGAAACTATTGTAGTAGCCTTTAAGAAACTCTATGTTTAATCTTTAATTTTCAAATATACAAATGAGAGTACGAAACTTGTGTACTCCTTTCATTTGATTTATTGAAAAAAAAATACATAATATATAATATCCAAAACGTAGCGAACAAATCTGAACTTTATTTGTATATGACAATTAATGATGATTATGACACAAAACAGGAATTGTCAAGTTTAATTGAATTTCATTAGTAATGACGACGAAGATGTCGAAGCCATTACCAATGAGTCATTTCCTAAATCCAATAATTAATAATCAATAACAAAATAATGGTAGATCTAATGAACAATATAGCATTTTCCTTGGAGGAACTGCTCTCTTTCTCTCTAACCACAGGATTGGTAATTAATGAATATCCATTGCGTAAATCAAGATTAATAAATAAAATCAATTAAATAGTTTAAGTTTCATGTTGTTCCAACTTCTAGTAACAATAGATTACTAATTTCTTTTGCTCGTACACTCCGACGATAATATTTATTTTTCCCCATATCTTGTCCAAAAACTATGCAGCTTTTGCGATCTGGAATTCTGGATTCCTGACTTAGTACAGAGACAACGCACCGTATGGCCTATAACCAGTAGGATACTTGTACAGTTGTACCCAATCAAAATTATAACGGATATTAATTCCTTCTACTACGAATGCAAATGGGACCCATATAGCAGTGCCTTGGCACACTGCCTATAGCAACCAAAATCCGACCCAATAGCATATTATTGGTTGTTTATTCAACCCTTTTAACGTGTCCAAGGAAGCCAAGTAGCCTTATTCAAAGTGGTAGTCAGTTTGACAAAGAAGCTGGAAATAAGGAAATTATATCCATCTCTTTCAACGCCTCCGAAGGAGAATTTTTCAAACATGGACAGTTAGCCTTCCTACATATCAGACCTCTTCATCTCCTCATCAATCCCTAGTTTCCTCTCTCCAAATTCTCTTAATATTCCATCATAATACCCCCCCCCCCCCCCCCCCCCCCTCCCCCCCACCAAAACACACACACACACACAACACCAACAGCCCCACACACTCACACACAGAGTTTTCTCCTTTTTCCTCTCTCTGTGTTCTACTGGAGCAGATATAAAATGCATATGCCCCGTCGAAAATCGCCACTAGGACCTGGCAATCAATTTTCTGTAAAAAATGCAATCTCATACATTGAAAAGGGCGGCCGGCTTCCGGTCTTTATCACGGCAGTGTTTTGTGTTATTTGTGTCATGACCATGTACAGTGAGGACATCAAGGCTCTCACTAGCACCTCATCGATTGAGAATTCGAAATCCACCGATAATTCTTTTCCTTTGCAAGACATCGCCACCACCAATTCGGACTCCACTCCAAAAACCAAATTACAAACTCCAGTAGATACTAACAACGAAAGGCCAGTTTTGAAGAGACCAAAGAAGAACAAGACGGCAAAGAAAAGACCGGTACTGAATGATACTGTTAAGAACAATCCGTTGACTTTACCGGTTTTGAATATACCAGAGACGTGTGATCTTTCTAAAGGGGAATGGGTGCTTGACAACACAAGCTATCCAATATATAGGGAAAACCAATGCGAGTTCCTTACTGAACAAGTCACGTGCAGGCGCAACGGCCGGCCAGATGATATGTATCAGAAATGGAGATGGCAACCAAAGGATTGTTCTCTTCCCAGGTAGGCAGGACTATGTATATGCATATATCTGTTACATAAAAGTAGTAATTATAACTTCCCATATAGTAATTTTGACTGAATTTTCAAATTCTGAATTTTGTGAGGCTATCATTGAAACATTATCTAAGAAACTGGTGGCCCTTTTCTTTGTTTTTATGTTCTTTTTACAAGTCTCACTTCGCAATTCAGACTGTTGTTTCCTCCTTCCACTGAGAAAAACAGTACATGGGAAGAAGCTTTGTTTTTTGTTTTCTCTAGAAATTTTTATTTCTATATATGCACTAATTCAATTAGGGAAAAAGAAGCTGTATGCACTAGGCCACTAGTATACAATGATCCTATAAGTTCCTGCTAACCATTAAAACAAAAACAAGTTGAGATTATTTTTCCACATTTTCGCCCTTGAAAAACTTGGAAAAAATTGTTTATGCTCTGAATTACTTATTTGTTTGACTGGGATGAAGCATTCTCCGTTTGGATAAAGTCAAACCCTCTTATCATCCTTCAAAAACAAGAGGCCACCAATTTTCACCTACATATATATGATGGTTCAGATGTGATCTTAGAATAATATTATTATATTGTAATTTCAATGTATGACCAATCAGCTTCATTCACTTTATAATTATACTCTACTTGCTAATTATGACGCCTTAAATAATGCGATGTTATATTATATGACGCTTGATATTGTTGATTATTAATCTACAAGGTTCGATGCCAAGTTGTTTCTGGAGAGGCTGCGAGGGAAGCGGTTGATGTTTGTTGGGGATTCTCTGAACCGAAACCAGTGGGAGTCTATGGTGTGTCTGGTGCAAATGGCACTTAGCCCTGGCAAGAAGCATTGGCCCCACTGGGAAGGACCCCGTCAGGTCTTCAATGCAGAGGTACCCATAATTCTCATCGGCTCCGTTTGCATGTCTAGGAATAGTTAGGAATAGTTTCTTCCCGACGTAAATTCTTATTTCTAACAAAAAAAATCCATCCAAACAACATTTTGATTTCTAAAAATAACAATTCCCTACATAACACTCTTTCCAATAACACTCTTCTTTTACTTTTCACCCCAATAACACTCTTCCCAATAATCTTATTCCCATCTTATCATCCAAATAACATTTCTTATTCCCGGAATAGCTTCTTCCCACTCTTTCCGAAATCACAAATTTACGCCCGAAATAGTTCTCCTTTTCTTATTCCTAACACATCCAAACGACACCATCATCTCAATTGTCAAATTCTCAAATTTATTACTACTTTTAATCATGATATAATTGATTGTTTAAGTAAATTTTCTAACTTTCAAGTATTAAATTTTAATTTTATTAGCACAAGTTATATATATATATATATATATATATATATATATATATATATATATATATATATATATATATAGTAAGGTCATAGTTCGGACATAATAATTATTGTTGACTAATTGAAAATATTTTTCTTGACATTTAAATATTTAATAATTAACTATAGTCACGTAATATATGGGTTCTTTAATAATAACTTCTAGTTGTTTTATTTACTCAGTTTGGTACTTTGGTCATGATGTAATATATGTCATGCACCGGATAAAATGACTAAAGTACAAAATTGAAAGCTATGGCGTTTTCTGTCGCTGGTTATTTTATAGCTATCTTTTGTTTTAAAGTAACCGATTGAGTATTAGTTCAGGCAGGAAGAGACTTGAAAAGAGTGAAACTAAAGTTCTTTTTTTCCCCTTTTTTAATGATGTGAGGTTAAATGTAACCAGGCTGTGTACTTTTTTCATCTTTCCTTAAAAAAAGTGACTCGGAATTAGAGTCATGCTTTAATGACACTTCTAATCACGCTTTAATATATCTGAATTGCAGGAATATAATGCAACAGTAGAGTTTTACTGGGCACCTTTTATTGTAGAGTCAAACTCAGACAATCCAAGAATACACAGCATACCAACTAGGATTATAAAGCCTGAATCCATCATGGGTCATGCTTTTCATTGGAAGGACGCAGATTATCTCATCTTCAACTCTTATATTTGGTGGATGAACACGAGAAACATGAAAGTCATGTAAATACCCTAAACTTATGATTACCTTATAGATTCACAATTAGAGTAAAGATATGTCGGACCCAAATAAATAGTTAATTAATTAGAGTGTTTCTAATTTGGTCATGATGGGATATTTGTTTTCTTTCTCTTTCAATTGAAATTAATTAGGAGACCAAAGGGGAAGGATTGGGAAGAACATGACGAGGTGGAGAGAAGCGTGGCGTATGGAAGAGTCTTGCGAACGTGGGCTGATTGGGTGAACAACAATGTAGACCCAAAACGTACCCAAGTCTACTTTATGAGCATGTCTCCTCTCCACATTAGGTATTTTTCCTCTTAATTTCTTAAATTATAAATTATATTGTTCTTCAAATATATAATAAAGTTGCAATTTCGTATCGTTTTGGTTTTTATAAATATATTTTTGTCAAATAAAATTAGAACCGAAAAAACAAAACGCACGTTTTGCAAGTAGGAAGTATGTCCTCTGTTTCACAAATGATCTTGCTAATTATTAGCAAACTCATGTCGCATCTTAGTCATTAAAGTTATTTTGTATACTTCTTAGACTAAAAATGACAACGGGGACCACATGACATGACCCTAAAGTACAAATTAAATTAAAGCTTAACCCATTAGGCATGGAAACTTGATTAAAGTACAAATTAAATTAAAAGCTTCGGGAGCTCCAGGCATGGAAACTTAATCAAGTTCTGAGCTCCCTTCCAACTTCACCATGTTGAAAAGTTAATAGAGTATATTACAGAGAAGCATAGAAGAGAAAAAATTGGCCAGTGCTCGAAATGTATACTCATCTAATTAGCTAATAAGTGTCCAAAAAGCATTTATATATGATGAGTACTTTGGACGCAATTCTTTTAAGCATAATTTCCATAACTTATAAGTATAAAGGAGCGGTTGATTTTTATATTTCTTTCCTTATTAAATAAAGGCATTAGTAACTTGGATTTTGACTTCAACAACTTGAAGGATACAACAACCATGATTCAGAACACATTTCCAATGATAAGTATTTGTGCAACGTTAAAATTATCAAAATCACCTCGTTATTGGGCTCTTAAAAACTACAATTATAATTCATAAGAAAATGTATACTAAATAGTGTGTCTGAAAAGAAAGGAAATACATACAAATCATAATGAATGAAAAGAACCAGCTCTTGGTCTAGTGACAAAGAGTAATACACCTTAAGTCAAAAATCGCAGGTTCGAAACCCGACTGAAAGGTTTTTCATAGACATTTAATTTAAAAATAAGTTAAAAAATTTGACCTCCAATTTATCTAAAAAAAAAAACCATAATGTATGAAGTTCCAAAAGCAGGGTTTCTCCCATTGCACTTTCTAACAGATCCTTAATTGCCCTTGTTTGTAAAAGGAGTGAACGCTAGAAAGAAGCAATAATGTCAGATAGCTAGTCGTTTCTCGATATATATATTAAAATTTTTAATAAAATGAATTTAAGTGTTCTTATTTTTAGAAATTTCTAAACAAAATTATTGGAGATGTTGAATCCGCATTCTGCACTGATACAACATTCTTCTTAGCTTCTAGATCAAAATTTAATTCCTCAATAATGCACAAATATTAAAGGAGGTTTTCCGTCATATTGAGTTTCCATTAATACAAATGAATATTTAAAATTTAAAAAGAAGTTGCATATTAAAGAATTTCTCTAACCGCTGAACTCAATTTTTTGATATGCTAGTCTCAATAAAAATATTATTAAACAAAAAAAATAAAGAAGTGGAACTAATGGTCATTTCAAATATTTTTAAATTCAGAATGCATCACCCCCTTTTGTATTTTCTATTCAATTTTTCAAAGATTAAAATTTATGTATAAGATTAAAATTTATGTATTATCCAATTCAGACAAAATAAATATATTCATAATCGCACTTAAATTTGTACACATGTAGTACAAAAATCATTCTTTAAGAATAATATAAGTCGCGTTCTTACATCATTAAGAATAATATAAGTCGCGTTCTTACATCATCCCAATTGTTGCGTACTTAATGAGATGGCTGCCTTGGTACAGCTGTGGGCCTGTGGCCCCCTGGTACCTTGCGTCTAGGACTCCTTTAGAAATTTCAAAGTCACATGGGTGTCACAAATCACAATTATTCAAACTATTTGTTAATAGCTGAATAGCTCAAACCCTGTGCCCCTTCTACTATGCTTCATAAAATATCCACTAATAAACTTCTCTTTACCGCGAACCAACTTCCATGTGGGTAGAAATTTTTATTCGTCTTTCGAGTCTATATGACAGATTCAAAAGAGAAGATATATAAAGTTCTATCTTTTTTTTCCTCTTTTTTTTTTTCTTTTTTTTTTTTGAACAAAACCTGTCTAGCTTTTCTTTATTTTGCTCAAACCACAGAATTTAAAATATATATGTAGCTTTTCCAAAGAGCTACTTGTACATTGTCATAGACTCATAGTCAACATATTTAATATTTCATTTCTGTTTAATCAACATTTATTGTAGAAAACAACTAATAGGAGTATTACAAGTACAAATGCTCAAAAGAAGTTTAATAGCATGCGCCATTCTGTTTAATTGTTCTTCAAGTGTAACTGTCGAAGTGGCAAGTACATGATAATTTTTTTTTAAAGATTGAATTTGATTGTCAGTCCATGTGGAAAAAAAAAAAACTTCTTTATCACTCACAAACGAACATGAGCTATTGATCTTGTCTATTTTTATTTCAAAAAAATATTAACGGTCCACAGCGTTTGCTATTTTGGCATCTTGGAACAAATCATTTTGGGGGTGAAAAGGACAACATAATCATGGTCCTAATAATTGATATTTGGTGCCCCTGTTTTTATACTCTATATTAAAAGAATTATTTTTTATTTTCAATTTTTATTACATTTTTAAAATGATTTAGGTGGTCCATAGGAATTTTGGGGAGGAGAGGAGATCCGTAAGCAGCCCCATCTCTTTATTGAACACGTATTTGATATTTCACAATTTCTTCTAAACTCGTTTTTTTGTGGCAGTTCTGTGCTTCCACACGCTTGACGGATCGTGAGATTGAACAACCATATTACTAATTTTTAATAGGTTTCATTACAAATATTTGGATCGCTTTGTGCTACTTCCCTAATCGCTGACCCACCACATGATTTAATGTTTTTACACGGTCATAGAAAATCTATTTTTCTACACAATAGACCCACAGAAGCATAATAGCACAGTTTAGTTGTTATGGATTTGTGGAACCTAACAACGAACAAGATATGTGAGTTGGGGACTTAATAATAGTTGGGTCATGGTGTAAGGTGTATTGGTTCAGGGGTTGCTTAACGCTGCTTCCTTTCTCGTTTTACTTTACAAATTAAAATACTACTAGGGTATTCTAAGCGATTGATAGGTTCGAAAGATTTTTTAACTGATCTATCTTTCATACAAGGATTTATAGTAATTTATTTTATGACAATAAGTATAAGATTTTATACGTATAATTAATCAACTATTAACTATTTAATAGCTTTTAGCTACTATGGTGCTATATATCTTTAGGATAGAGATTCTTCATGAGAATCTTTTAGGATTTACGAACCAAAGCAACATAACAAAAAGTTTCAAACAAAACAACAAATCTTTTTGGTGAAACAACAAACCCAAGAAAGTTCCTACAATTTTATAAAGAATATATTTTTTGGGGGCATTACGGTAGGTTGCAGCGGTTGAGCCAAGCCACTAGTTCGCATGACCTTGCTTTCTTGCATACGCAACTTAAAATACAGTTAAAAAAATACTTAATTTCAGTGAGGAAATAAAAAAAGAGAGAGCGATTAATGCATGCTCTGTTAATGATACCGAAGCATTGACTTTTGACATTTTACGTTCTCTTTCTCTCTTCGCAGATGTGCTTCCTCTATCTTATAATAAAAGTACATAAGCGTATTCTTTTTAAGATTTAATTAATGATGTCTTAATTGATGGGAAGGAAAGAAAAGAAAATTTTTGCTTGAATAGGTGAAAAGGACAACTTTGCCCAGTGAACTTTTTGCCCTCTTTCCGAAAATTTCTTTCTTATTCACAAGTAATCTTATTTTATCAGAAGTAATTAAATAAATTCTTGACAGGCGCATTATTTTCAATTCTGACAACTACCGTCAAATCAAGATGATGACTAATGAAAGAGAAACCTGTATTATTATTACAAATGTAACTTTAGCCAGGAAATTTGTGTGCCGATGTCCAAATCATGAACGAGACAAGCGTTTAATGTCTCGCTCATGCCTAATCATAAGGCAGATCTTAAGTTTATTGATTAGTGTAATAATACTAATTTGATCATAACTGCTACAGTATATATCGGGGCTACTCTAGAAGGACAAAATAGCACTTTCATTAAACTTTGGAATTTCTTCTGTACATATTGGTCCCATAAGTCTTTATGCTGATGCATCAACTAACATCACACTTGAATTAAAGCAACAAAAAGTTACAATCTTTGAAGTTTAACAAACTTGAGAAATCTTCTGAGTTAATTAGTTTCTCACCTTGCTCCCTTTTTTTTTCAAAACAGCCCTCAAGTTTGGGGAAATCCAGATGGCATCCGCTGTGCTAAGGAGACAACTCCCGTGACAAATTTCGCGGGGCCGCTTTACCTCGGAACCGATTGGGGAATGTTTGATTTGGCAGCAAATGCTTCACGATCAATTCAACGAGTGCCGGTCACATTTGTTGATGTAACCACCATGTCAGAATATCGTAAAGACGGGCACACTTCAGTGTACACCATCAGACAAGGAAAATTGCTGACCCCTGAACAAAAAGCCGATCCTCTCAATTACGCTGATTGCATTCACTGGTGCTTGCCTGGTGTGCCTGATATATGGAACCTCCTCCTATATGCAAGAATCATGTCAAGACCAGCAATATAGTGACACACATGTTTCATTTTTTTTTTTTAAATGTTCTTTGGCTATTGCATTATTATTTTTTTGTTTTTCAAATGCCTTGATGTAAGGTTATAGAGGGGGAAGATAGTTGCTATACTACATGCTTGAACAAGCCTCAATGAATTGTATATCAGTGTTTTTGGGGCACTTGTCTCCGTTCTTTGCAAGTAAGAATTGACACAACATCAGAAAGCAATTTACCAGTTCATGCATTTCGGTCATGACATAACCACAAACATTTATGCTTTATCGGTGCCGAAAACTGACAGCTTCAGCAACAGTTGAGATTTTTGGTAGGTCGCTTTCTTTTTTTTTTGACCTCAAAACTATTTGCAATTTTTTGCAAAGAACAAAACATGGAATCCAAAAAGAAAACTTTGCCTTTACCTTACTTTCTTACTCTCAATAATTTAAAAGCGAGATATACAACAAACATGCTCATTTAAGAAAACAGAATCTCATCAAATTGGAAAGTCAGGGCCCAGTAAATAAGTTGCTAATCTGGATTCAGATTTCTATTGTAGGAAGTAGTTTATTACTGATAGAACTACTTCGTTAGGAGGCCTACCCAATTGGATGTATATGAATCATTGTTCTTCTTCGAACTATGGGCCATCAGACTATATAACCAGCCTATGGACCTAGACTTATTCGTGTCATCAGACTATATAGCCCGTCTTGGTCTCTTAACTCAAAAGATGATATATTAGTAGGCTTAATACAGGAAAGTATACATGATCTCATTTCAGATGCTGCAAATTTCTTCTCTGTATTTTTCTTTTTACTTTTGTCAGGTTATCTTGTATATATAAACTATTGTCGCTCTCGTAAACAGATACTTAAATTCGCATTATGTACGTTGCTATCTAAAGTTTAGATTATCAAACGCAAAATGGAGTTTCAACTAAACCCACAACTATGCAAAAAAAATTTATCTTAACTTCTGGCTTGTTTTAAGTTTACAGAGTTTTCCCAGTTTTTAACCAGTTTGATCACGCACACCGTCGTCGGTCAAAGTCATAACGAATTACATACTTGGAAATTTGCAGTAAATTATATTTGCAATTGAGGATTGCATCTGTGAAGCGTTGTAATTTAGCAATCCTCCCCACCTTGTGGTCAATTAACAAATATTAAAACGATATTGAACTTCTGATCAGGCGAATTAAAAACGATATTCAGTTTGGTTAAGGGTAATTCATTGGTACAGAGATCAAGACTAATCGGTAATCGCCCACTTCTTTTGAGATAAAAAGTCAGAGACCAGATTCCCATATAATCGGCAACCATTTTCAACAAAAATGAGTTCCATCTCTGCTCTCAACCTCTGTCCGTGCAGATATGTGTTTTCAGATACGCTTTTTAGAAAAATGTCCCAACTGCATCAACCGACTTTAAAATTGGTAAAATTTCCACCGATTTTCGGGACAGGTCAGACCTTAAGGCCTATGATGATATTACTACTTTTGTTTGCATATTGCATATCAGTTGGATCAGAACTTCAGTAGCAAAATTACATAAGGTGCAGTTCTTAAAAAAAATTTAAATCACGTACACTTTTACCAGATAAAATAAATCGACAATGATAAATTCAGCGCATGATAAATCCAAAAATTCTGTTGATGAATTGAGGATCCAAAACAACATGGTTCGTAACTGACTTATACTTGATTAATTATGTGCCAACTGTAAATTTCAGGTAGTTCATTAATTTCTTAGCTATTTTTTTGAGATTAATTCTATTGTTAACAATCTTCAACGAAAAAGTCCGCATAAAGCATGCAGAGAATGGAAGAGTAAAAATTATAACAGCAGGCAAACTAATGAGCAAACAGTATATAAAACCCAACAAATTCAGAAAACAAAACAACTACAACCGCAACTACAACAGAGAAATAAAACAGAGCTCAAAGCAAAGATGTACTATATGTACAGACAACAAAGAGTACATTCAAGTATTCAACTATAGTTACTACTTTTATTCCATTGCATTAAACCTAACAACAGAGCAACACTTGATCAGGAACTACACACTTTTTTCACTGGGTCTCATCTACATCAACTCCTTCCTTGCTGGCATCATCACCTCCCGACCCAGTGGCTCGCCCACCTTTGCGGCCCATCTCCTGGTACCCTTCTGTTCCAAGCTGTTCCTTCCTTGTCTGGCCACCACGGCTCCTTCCTGTACATTCATTTATTGTGCCAAAATCATCTCTTAGTTAAATATTGTATGATTTTTATCAGTCGCATAAATGATGTGTATAAGTGTTTATATTCAAGTTTATTGTAATTTGTAGTTTTGTATATGTTTGTCAATACCTTCAGCTAGGTGCTCTTGGGCCTCGAGGCTTTTTCCACCGGTACCACCCGGTACGACGGTCTCTCCCTGCTTAGCACGTGCGTCAAGCTCCTTTCTTTCCTGCTGCTGAGATGCCATTTGTTGTCTTTGAAACTTCAAAAACTGTTTCTAACTCTTTGAAGTATGTATACTTGTTACTTTCTTGCAATGCACCAAGCACCAAGTCAATCCACACGAGTGAGCTATTTAAGGAGAGAGAACTGGGGAGGTGAGGACGAATATGGTGACACGTTTGGAAGAAGAACAAAGAGAGAGGGAAGTTGAGAGGCGCTTAGGTGCAAACACGTGTCTTTGTCAGTGTTTCACTTGGGGTAAGAGAGTGACACGAGTTCATGCATGCCAGAGCAAGGTCGGCGATAGGTTAATTTACCTTTTTTCCCGTTTGCTTCAGTTAATTAATTTCTAGCATTTTATTTTTTTTCCGCTTGCACAATATTTGGAGATGATATAGGCCCTTTCAAAATGATTTTTAGGTGGAATTTCGTTTCATTTTATTTTATTTGAATTGATTTCATGAGATGTCCTTTGGATCTAATAATATGAAAATTCTGATCAAATGACATTAAATCTATCTATTTTGATCAAAAATTTTCCAATAAAATGAAATTCTGTGTTAAAAAATTATCGTTCTGATCAGCGCCATATTTTTAGTCGCCCATAACTAATAATTAAATTCGTAGCTATTCCAATTCTATTCAGAATTGGTACCTATCATCCCTCATTTTCCCATTCATCCCATCCACAGGCTCCAAACAGGCTTTTATGGATCCAGAAACTGGCCCAGTCTATTTAAACCTCCTCTCCCACTCTAAACCAAACCCTAGCCGCACCTCCTTTCTCTCCTCTCCTCTCAGACCAGACCAGATCTGATGCTCTCCTCTCCTCTGCTCTCTTCTTCGACGAGACTACAACTAGCATAGCGATGGAGTTCTTTGTACAGACGGTTCCCGCCACACCATCTCCTTTCCATCTCGGGCAAGACCAACCTTGTCGCTCGCAGTCTCGAGTGAAGCACGACCCGGACTGGACTGGCGGCAGGTACAGCCTCGACGTTGATCTCGAAAATATCAGAATTGAGCTTGCTCTCAGCATGGGGCTTGGTCTCCCTCGACCTCTCATTTGCAAACCCTAGTCCCGATTCTGCTTCAATTCTCCCAGAGATTGTTCTTTAAAGTTGTAGATCTGAGACCGATCGGAAATAGTAGCACTCAATACACGTAAGTTTTTCATAAGGTGTTAAATCTGATTTTATACTGTCCTTGATTTCTTGTATTCAAATGAAATTTATTTTCAGTCCAAGGTATTCAAATGAAATTTGTTGTCAGTACATATGAGTTTGTCCAGGATAAATTACCTAAGCTTTGCTTTAGAGATATTGTTAATTATACTTACAAATGAATAAAAAAAATGTCCGAAAAGCTTTGCGTTGGATGAAGTTGCTAACATTTTACTTTCTATTTGTAGTTCTGATGGTTGCTTCCTATCATCGGTGGTCTTTGCTTTGTGGCTGTCAGGTTATTTGTACATGTCATGGGTGGTCTTTGCTTGCTGTCACGAAAACTGAGTTGACTTTGTTTGTTTGAAAACCTTATTGTGCTTGTTTTAGCTATTGTGAATAGTTCTGTCATGAAAACTAGCTCTTGTTGAAAATTGAATAGTTGTTGTTGTTTAGCTGTTTTAAGGTTTCTAGTTGTTTAGCTCTTGTTTAAGTTTCTAGTTGTTTTAGCTCTTGTTTAGCTGTTTAGCTGAACAAAAAAATTGAAAAAACTGCTTTTTCAATGCACCTAACAGAACACATACGTCTCCTAGTTCAACCTTTAACGCATTCAACTGAACAAAAAAAAAACTAAAAAAAACATGCAACTAACCGAACATTTAAAGTAATTAAATCAACATTTAAAACATTTAGCTTAACAAAAAAAATTAAAAAACATGCAACTAACCGAACATATCAATCAACTAAATCAACATTTAAAACATTTAGCTGAACAAAAAAACAGAAAAAAAATGCAGCGAAGCGAACTTTTCAAACAACTAAATGAACATTTAAAACACTTAGCTGAACAAAAACATGGAACTAGCTGAACATTTGAAACAATTAAATGAACATTTAAAACACTTAACTGAACTGAAAAAGGAAAAAACATGGAACTAGCTGAACATTTAAAACACTTAGCTGAACAGAAAAAGGCAAAAAACATGGAACTAACTGAACATTTGAAACCATTAAATGAACATTTAAAACACTTAGCTAAACAGAATTTTGCTGACGTCATCATGCGCGCAATGTTCGCTGAATCACTAAAAATTTTATGACGTCATCACGCGACGAAATGGTGACGTCATCACGTGGAATGTCGCTTCACGCGGAAAAAGACTCGGAAATGTCGCTGGATGGCGCTGGATTTTGGGTTTCCGATTTCCGAAAGCCCAATCTAGCCCATTGAATGGCGCTGGATGGCGCTGGATGGGATAGTTAGGGATTCCGTATATCAGCTCCGAATTCCATTTTTCTTCGGGGCAAGGGTTCTTTAGTTCTTCAAATTTAAAAGATACCAACGCGTTCTTGTCAACAAAAGCCCAATTATATTATGAGTGTCAAAAGAGAATAAGCCTAAGCAGGCCCGCAGCCCACCCCGAGGACATAAATTTGTATTTTAAATAAAGTAGAAAATGCGTCTACGTTCGTGCTCTTTAAAGCTGGGTTCGTTTGATTAGGGCAATTGAAAAAAAAAAAAAAAATCTAACCTCCTAAGGTCCTATCTAATTTACAACAAATCTGCACGCCATTTGGTTGATACATGACCAAAATAAAAGTTTGTCAATTAAAAAAAAAACATGTATTAACTAATTTCTAGTTTAAAAATAAAATTAAATTAAATGACGAGAATAAAGTGTATGGTAGTTATTTTTCCTATTTACACAATCATTCTGTATTATTATGTATTTAGGGTAGGCGCTCATTCAAATTAGTTAATGTTCGTTTAAAATTGAAAGTATTCTTTGCATTGCACCCTTTTAAAATTTATAAATATTCTTGCGGTACCATAGAAAATACCGCCATTGCAATAGCTATTCATTTGACTAGTCAGACAATTTAGGCTAATTCTTCAAGAACCAATTTCCCTACGGCATACAGCTTCCCGATAGAGCCTAGAAGCAGTGTTTTAAATACCATATCGGATATCGAAAAATCTCGGTAATACCGAAAATCGAAATAGAGATCTAAATGATAGTATCCGGTATTATAAGACAAAATACCTGAAGATTTTGGAAAATATCGAATTTCAATCACCTGTTCGATAGGGATGCTGGTACTGTGTTAAAAATATTTCTTAGAAGAACTAATAGTGGCCCGAAAAAAGACCAGTGGTAATCCGGTGATTATTTAGAGTCTGCTTCAGGAGGAGTGAACGGAGGTGGTGGAATGGAAGAGGAAAAGTTGTCCCTTACTCCAAGTGACTTTATAGGTGAGACGATGGGAATGAAGGGGGCAAAAGAAGGGTCTGCGAAAACAAATTTTTACCTCCAAAATCGAGGTGTACATGATGGGAACCGGGAGACTAATATTTTTAACGATAATGTCCTTTTTTTATTTTGTTGACAACGGACCCCACTTGTTATGTATTAACTTTCTCTATCAATCATAAAAAAGATATTATTGTCTTTAAATGTATTAATAAGAGGTGTCAAAGTTTAACTCTATATCTGTTCGGGAGCAAGATGAAATTAGTTTCATTCCATCCCTTCATCTCCCTCCTCCCATTCCATTCCATCACTTCTTAGCAAAATTATGGAACAGGACGCAAGAGGAAGGGAAAGTGACGGAAACTTTTTAAGAACTTACTCTGCCCAACTAGTTTACTCGCTCCAGAACAATAGGAGAGTAATGGAAAGGAAGAGAACAAAAGGTGAGAGATAGAGTGATTTTGTATTGAGTTTACTCTATACTAGAGGGGAATATCGAGCTTCGCTCGATGTAGATATGTATAATAACAATATTTTTATTATGTTTCTATAGTTTTATTATGTTCATTTTTGGATATATGGTTAAGATATATTTATCTTTAGAAATATAGTTTAGTTATCGTAGGTAATTTGATTTGATTAAAGTTAAAGAGTTTGATCAATTTAAAGAAAAAAATTATATGTGTGTAAATATAGTTATAGTTATCTGAAATAATGTGGTTTATATTATGTTGATATTATTTATGAAATGTAATATGTTTATAAATGACTTAAATAAAAAAATATATATCGTAAAATATCTGTTTTTTTTTTTCTATTTTCAATTGAATGAATTTAATTTATGTTCTGTACACTGAAATTTAGAATGGTTATGAAGAAAAATTAAGGTGGAGAGAGACTCTAAGGAACACAAAAGAGATGAAAACATGATGAAAATGAAAATAGGAAGGGGTCACAAAAATCAGAAATAAAACAATGTGTTGCTAAATTATTATATGATGCTGAACCGAGTCAGCTTTATGAGTAATAACACCCGACACACAATTAGTTACAAAGTATCACATTACAGAAATCAGAAAAAATGCTATTGCACAACTATTTTACAATGCTTGGAGTGTCGGATGATATTTAACTAAAGGATCCCGACACCCACACATCTTTATTTATAATATTGATGGCTACACCCCATTTTGGAGGGTAAACAAATTCGGGCAACCCTCCCCTTCCGTTCCCTTCCTCTCCTTTAATAAGAAGGTTCTGGAGCAGACCCTTAGAGCAATTATCGAAGCATTCTGGAATTTGGCTTAAAGTATTTTTCGTTCCAATATATATTTGATTATAGTTTTTTATTCAATTAAAACGTTTAGGATTCGCTTTAAATGTTATAGGATTAACTATGGAACTTAAGGATTTTCAGTTTGAATGTTTTTGGTTCAGCTTAAATCTTTATGATATAGTTTGTATGTTTTGTGGTTCCTTTTCAATGCTTTAGGATTTAGTGTTTTATATGATTTAGGGTTCAGTTTAAAACTTTTAATGCTTAGATTACTTTAAATAATTCATAATTTATTTTTAGAATCGTCCATGCACGTTTTAGGGCTCGGTTTATTTCTTTATGCTTCATTTGTGCTTTTTACCATTTATTACTTTTAACTTTAATTATAACCGGTGGTTCGCTGTCCACTATCAGAGATTCGGAGGTTTTAGATTAGAAAAATTAACATATTAACGAATCAAGTAATTGACCGTCAAACTATTAACCGGTAAAATAAAAGTTCTGGTAACTGTATTTATTATTTTTAATGAGTTATTGTAGCTAGAATTACACATGTATCTTTTTTATTAATATGCGCACCATTAAAAAAATTCACCTGATACTTCTGCAAAATGACATCTGCAGTGACTTCATTCAGAAAAGTCCGTCTCCATTTTACAGTGCTTGATTTAAAGGGTCATACTTGATTCTCAAAAAAAAAAAAAAAAAAAAAAATTGTCATATTTGTTCGTTGAATCGTTGTTTGGAAACAACAATAAACGAAAGGAAAAACATAACAGCGAGATTTGCTTATTGAGTGATGATTGCTTAAAGGCTGCGTACTGATCTTTCTTTTTATTTCGCCACAATACGGAAGAGAAGTAGGAGTTCACTGCCAAACATCACAACTATATATTTTTTATTTTAATTTTAAACTTAAAAAATATCAAATTTAAACTATTGATCTTATTAAATTTGTTTTATTATCATAAAAGTTTTATAATCTTAGGAGTTTATTTGATATACTTATACTTATTAAGAAATTTTAAAAACCAATGAATCTAATTAACTATGATAAACTAATTATATTATTATTCAACATCTTCAACAAGTATCAAATAAACTCTACAAATTTTACAATTTATGATAATACATCTTCCATGAAATTGAACAAGATCAATTGTTTGAATTTGACATTTAATTCTAAAATTTGAAATATATATTAGAAAAATAAAGTCACGGCATTTGGAGCGTCTCAAATATAAAACAGAAGAGTGATATATGTTTATTTTAAAGTTCCATTTTTAAAATAAAATATTATTACATTGCATAAAATGGTAACCTATATATAGATGTATTTTAATTTTCATAGATTTTGCAGATAAGGAAAAGTACAATAACATTGCATAAAATTGAAATTTAGGTTCAGACTCGGACGTGTTGGTTGGGGGAAACTTAAACGATTATTTTTACTCGGCGAATGATTTAATTTGGAACTTAGAATAGAAGCAACCTCCCAGTTTATTAAAACCTAAATTCCAATTAAAAATAGAAAATAAAAAAAAAAGAATAACTACCAGTAACTACAAAAAGCTTCTCCAATTTTCAATCCTTCCATGGACGTGCATTGCACCATTCAAGCGAGCAGCAATCACAAAAACTAAAACATATAATAATATATTACCAATGAAGTCTGGATATCTTAACACACCACAAATTATCTCGTAATATCGCGAGTTACTGAAATGTGGACCCCAAACCTTATTTGTGACCTAGAGGCATCTTATTTTAGCGGGTTATAATTCTACTAATCGGTTACAATACCCGTCGATCAGACCGCACCCGTTATGACGTAACTTCGGTCTCAAGGCCGAGCCTCTTCGGAGAATAAATGCCTTAAATCTTAATAATAGCTTATTATTACTCTTAACCAATTCACGATCCAGGACCAATCGGACAGTCATCATCAGGCGGAAAGTTCTGTTAGACAGATCCAACGGCAGAGATCGACCCATCGCCAAATCCAGCTCACTTAATCTTGTCGGCTTCCACCATATAATATAACTGCATTTCCATTTCATTTCTCCTTCTGTGTTTCAGATCCGGTTCGTGTTTCTCTCTCCTTTTCTCTTTTTCTTCTCTTCTCTTTCTCTCTCTATAACCATAAAACCTAGGCTCCGGATCTGAAGCGAGACATCGCAGATCTCGAAGTGGGAGTGCGAATTCTAGCCTTGGAGGCCATTAGAAAGCTTCTACTAGGTCGAGATGGCGGCCGCCAATGCTCCGATCGCCATGAGAGAGGCTCTCACGGTTAGTCTTTGTGCATCAGATCATGCTTTCTTTCTTTTTGATTTAAATTTATGTTGATCTGTTATCTGACACGACGATGGTTTTAAGGAGGGATCTCTGTGTTTGATCAGTTTTGCTTTAATTCTCTGTGTATAATGTTCGTCGAACTCGTTTGAAGCACGCTTTAACTTGTTTAATGGCTTTAACATTAGATTTGATTGAAATTAAGTTGAACTTATTTGTGTGCAGTGATCGTCAATCTAATTCTGATCCATAGTCAACTAGTTTAGATGCACCTATGACTCTTTGCTTATCAACTTAATTGTGAAAGATAAGTAATTCTGTGGGTAGAAATGAACTTATGTAGCTTTTTCTTTTTACAGTTGACGAGTCTCGGAATAAACCAGCAGTTCATCACCTTTACGCATGTAACAATGGAATCTGATAAGTATATTTGCGTTAGAGAGACCTCACCTCAGAACAGTGTGGTTATAATTGATATGAGCATGCCAAATCAGCCATTGCGGAGGCCTATCACCGCCGATTCTGCTCTGATGAATCCTAATACCAGGATTCTTGCCCTCAAAGGTTATATATTGATCCAATAATTTATTTTCCATTTCCTGAAGTATGTTGTGAAGACCAAAAATTAATGATCTGAATTACAAGATCTCCTATTCGAATTCAACTTGGCTGAGTTAGATTTTGAATATTAAGGTTAGCTATCATAAACTTGATTAGAAACACAAGATCTCTTGTTCAAATTCAACTGGACTGAGTTAAATTCTGGATATTATTGTTAGCTATTATAAATTTAGCATATCTTAAGCAATATCCCTTTGAATTTTGGAGTCGATTGTATTTGATCATTAAAGTGAATACTTAGAACTATTAAGCTCTCAATAAATAGATTGAAGACCCAAGTTGCGATCGAGATCTTCTGTAATCTCTATGACTTTCATGCTTCTGCACTTGATCTGCATCCCAGGTCTGATGATTATAGTAGGATCTCACATAACATGATTGAGGCTTACATTATGCTCACGCACAATTTTTCTAACGTCCCTCGCATGCTTTGTTTTACCAGAAAGTTAGACGATTTTTTTACTATTGACGTGGAAAATTGGGAAATGACTGTATTTTTAATTTGTGGAATATGCAGCTCAAATACCAGGAAGCACACAAGACCATCTTCAGATTTTTAACATTGAGGCCAAAACTAAGATTAAATCTCACCAGATGCCTGAGCAGGTGGTGTTTTGGAAATGGATAACACCCAAGATGGTAGGGCTGGTTACTCAAACCTCCGTTTATCACTGGTCTATTGAAGGCAAGTTATGGTTTACCTTAACATGCATATGTTCTTTATGACTTCAGACCATATGTTTTGTGGATTGGTGTCCATATTAAATGCCAGTTTTGTTCTTTTTGTATCTCAGGCACGTCGGAACCAGTTAAGATGTTTGATCGGACAGCTAATCTGGCAAACAACCAGATTATAAACTACAGATGTGACCCATCAGAGAAATGGCTGGTCCTCATTGGAATTGCTCCAGGTGCTGCTGAGGTATGTAAATGTCAATATTGTTTTTTTCTCCCTTGATATTTGAGTCAAGTACAAGCATAACAGTGTTATATGCGACCCATATGTTGGAATTCATGGTACCTCGTGATATCTAAAATTATGGATGTGACATGTTACAGAAGCCACAGCTTGTGAAGGGAAATATGCAACTATTTTCAGTGGAGCAACAACGTAGCCAGGCTCTTGAAGCACATGCTGCATCATTTGCCTCATTTAAGGTGAGCAAGCTTGTTTTAATTATCCATTCTCCATTTATTTTGTATTTTGTATTTATAGTTTCATGTACTGATCTTTATCCTTTTTTAGGTTCCTGGCAATGAGAACCCATCAACTCTTATTTGTTTTGCTTCGAAGACATTCAATGCTGGACAAGTAACTTCAAAGATGCATGTAATTGAACTCGGCGCTCAGCCAGGTATGGCTTACCATCAATCTAGCATGCTCTTCTGTCATCATCTGTGTTTCTCATTACACATTATTTGTTCAAGTCATTATATATATATTTTGCTCATGAAGCTAGTTCTTTAACAGGTAAACCTGGGTTCTCAAAGAAACAAGCTGACCTGTTCTTTCCACCTGATTTTGCGGATGATTTTCCAGTTGCAATGCAAGTAAGCATCAAGATGTTTTTATGTTAAAACTAACAACTTCATTTTTGATTGATGCTACTTGGTACAAGTGTACTTAATTTTTTAAAATACTGGTACCCATACCATCGGTTTGATTTCACAGAAAGTGTAATACATAAGTTTTTAAATACAAGAGGTCCAGAGATTATCCAAATCTAATCATGTTGCATTGCATCTTAATTTTGCAGATTTCGCAGAAGTATGGCTTGATATATGTCGTCACAAAGCTGGGCTTGTTATTTGTGTATGATTTGGAAACAGCAACTGCTGTCTACAGAAACCGTATCAGTCCTGACCCGATATTTCTGACAGCTGAAGCATCTAATATTGGTGGATTTTATGCTGTTAACAGGCGAGGGCAAGTTTTACTTGCCACTGTCAATGAAGCCACTATTATTCCCTTTGTTAGTGGGCAGGTGTGTTTGCACAATCCTCTCTCTCCCCTCCCCCTCCAAAAAAAAAAAAAAAAAACTATCATCAGAAGTTATATTTTGTGGAGCAATTATTTTACAATTAATGGAGTTGTAACATTTTCCAGCTGAACAATCTAGAATTAGCTGTGAATCTTGCAAAGCGAGGAAATCTTCCTGGAGCAGAGAACCTGGTGAGCTAAAGTTGAAACTTTTTGATGCCTTTTATCATATATAATATAATGGATTGTTTGTTAGTATAGTTAAATTTTTTTCCTCTCTTTATAAGAGGCTAATGGCTTGAATCCAATTACAATTTTACTAAACCTTTGTAATCTTGAGTAACCCCTTGCCATTTTCTGTATGGAAGAACATCTAGTTTGTTGATGGAAAACACTGGAGTAATTCAATTTCAATATTTTTCCTTGTCAGTGTACTTTTAGCAAGCTCACACCTTTGCTTACTTTAATGACCCTGTGTATTTTTGTGAGCAGGTTGTTCAAAGATTCCAGGAATTGTTTGCACAGACAAAGTACAAGGAAGCTGCTGAACTTGCAGCTGAATCTCCTCAAGGAATTCTTAGAACTCCAGATACTGTGGCAAAATTTCAGGTACATCTTGGTTCCTTTATTTATTTATTATTATTATTATTATTATTTTTTTGTCTTTAAAAGATGCATGAAAGTTTATTTTGTGTTAATGTAATGTTGCTTATAGCATCATACGTATGGTTCTGACCAGGGCTTACTATATGCTTATGCTTTTGTCACCAATCTTTATCATTGTAGAGCGTGCCTGTGCAAGCTGGACAGACACCACCTCTGTTGCAATACTTTGGCACACTTCTAACAAAAGGGAAGCTTAATGCCTTCGAGTCTTTGGAATTATCCCGTCTTGTCGTCAATCAAAACAAGAAGAACCTTTTGGAGAACTGGTTGGCTGAGGACAAGCTTGAGTGCAGCGAGGAACTTGGAGATCTCGTCAAGGTATTGACTGTAATTATGATATTTTTTTGTTCTTATTTTTTTTACTTTTCTGTCCTTTAAGCAATAACGTTCATAATGAAGTTATTACTAAAAACCATTTATTTATTTATTTATTTTTTTGTGTAGACTGTGGACAATGATATGGCTCTAAAAATATACATAAAAGCGAGGGCTACTCCAAAAGTGGTTGCTGCTTTTGCAGAGAGGAGAGAGTTTGACAAGATTCTCATTTATTCCAAGCAGGTATTGCCTGGTACCCTGGGGGATACAAATTCAATGGGGGAAAAAGGAAAAGAATATCTGTTGAGTCTCACAATATGTTTTGATTCACTAATTTCAGGTGGGGTACACCCCAGATTACTTGTTCCTCTTGCAGACTATTCTAAGAGCAGATCCTCAGGTACTAATTATTTTATTATAGGCGTCTACAATAAATTTCCTTGATACCTTCTTGTCGTCAAATTCTGGCAGTTTTTAATTGCATTTTGGGATTCTCCACATCCTTCTCCATTTTGAAATTTAAACATCATTCATTTTTGCTACAGTAGAGATAAAAACCAATAAAATTATGAAATTTTCTGTGGCTTGCAAAAGAAAAGAAACCGAATTTTAATAAAATTTACTAACTATTTTCATGAAAATCTAAAATACTATTATGTGCAACCTTCTATTCTTTGTTAATGTTCTTTGATGCTTTCTATTATAGTTCCATATCTTTAATTGCATTAATTTGTTTGCCTATCCACAAAAAAAAAGAAATGCTTTATTACAGAAAAAAATAATCGAATCCATTTATTACAGTCCGTTCTGTTGATCTCTCTTCTCCTTCCTTCTTTGCCAGTTGCTAAATCAAGAATCATTTAATTTATTTTTCTTAATTTCATCCTTTTAATCTCTTTTCACCTCACTTCTTTGACAATGTTGTGATATTTTTTAATCTTTCTTTTCTCTTCTGTCTGTAAAGTACGTAAAAAACACTATAATACCTCACAAGTCACAACCTATATGTTAGAAATCTCAGGTCGTAATTTTTTATTATTAAATTTAAACATATTATTTGATTCAATTCATGGTCAAGTCTAGTTAGTATAACAATGTTGTTTAATTTGTATATGCTTTTGGGGCTATCTACTGTGATATCTATGACTGACATAAGTTTTTTTTTTTGCAGGGAGCGGTTAATTTTGCCCTCATGATGTCACAAATGGAGGGTGGCTGTCCAGTAGATTACAATACAATAACTGATCTCTTCCTCCAGGTTCATTTGGCTGCACTTTTGATGTTTTGTTTCATTATACATATCCATCTGCTTTCTGCTAGTACATGGCATTGACTGGATATTCACTTCTGTCGTGTTAATAATTATAGAGGAACATGATCAGAGAAGCAACAGCTTTCTTGTTGGATGTTTTGAAGCCAAATTTACCGGAGCATGCTTTCCTTCAGACAAAGGTTTTTTTTTTTTTTTGGGTTGTATTATGTTAACTTCTGTTCTGAGTGGTGCTGATTTAGTTTGTTGGCAACTCACTCTTTCGGATTGTTAGGTTTTGGAGATCAATCTGGTCACTTATCCTAATGTCGCTGATGCTATTTTGGCCAATGGAATGTTCAGTCACTATGATCGCCCAAGGATAGCTCAGCTATGTGAAAAGGGTGGATTATTTTTGCGGGCTCTTCAGGTCCCTTCTGCTTTCCTCATTCACTTCTAGATTTTTTACTAAAATAAATATAATCGGCTTAACAATCTTCCCTTTTTCAATCGCCTGCAGCATTATTCAGAGTTGCCTGATATAAAGCGTGTTATCGTGAATACACATGCAATTGAGCCTCAGGTTTGGTTTGTGTTACTCATTTTACTGAAATCTTAGTGGCAAAGATGTCAAAATTCATACTTATATGCTGATATTACCAGGCTTTGGTTGAGTTCTTTGGGACATTGTCAAAGGAGTGGGCACTGGAGTGTATGAAGGACCTTTTGCTTGTCAACCCAAGAGGCAACCTTCAGATTGTTGTTCAGGTAACCTATTCACTTTAATTATGCTGTAGTTATTCTCTGTTAAATTTCAGAGGCTTGAAAATCTTTGTACTTTCGTTTTTTCCAGACAGCTAAAGAGTATGCTGAACAACTTGGTGTGGATTCCTGTGTCAAGCTGTTTGAGCAATTCAAGACTTATGAGGGTCTCTACTTTTTCTTGGGCTCGTACTTGAGTTCAAGGTAATTTGTCTGTTGTAGGAAAACTGTTTCATTTTCAGTGGAGTTTCTTTAGGGGGTGGGAGTAATGTCATAGCTTCTTAGATTATAGTTTTAGTTTTAGTTTTAGCTTACGGTGAGGATATAGTAGTAGTAGTATTAGTATTATTTTTATTCTTTGGTGATCTTCTTCTTGCTGGGTTTCATTTCTAGCGTACCCCAACTTGTTTGGGACAAAAAGACTTAGTTGTTGTTGTTGTAGGAAAACTGTTTCATTTCAGTGGAGTTTCTTTATTTAGCGCCTCACATTTTTTGTTTATCCAATGCAGTGAGGATCCTGAAATACACTTCAAGTATATTGAGGCTGCAGCCAAAACTGGACAGATCAAAGAAGTGGAGCGCGTAACAAGGGAATCAAATTTCTATGACCCTGAGAAAACTAAGAACTTCTTGATGGAAGCTAAACTGCCTGATGCACGCCCGCTTATCAATGTTTGCGATCGTTTTGGCTTCGTCCCAGATTTGACCCACTATCTGTATACCAATAACATGCTTCGCTATATCGAAGGGTATGTCCAGAAGGTAAGTTGTGATCTTCTTTGAGTGAAACTGTTATAATGTTATTTTCTTTTCCATTTGAGAAGTTCCTGAGTTCCAACTTCCTTTAATAGGTGAACCCAGCTAATACACCTATGGTGGTTGGCCAACTGCTGGATGATGAGTGCCCTGAAGATTTTATCAAGGGCCTTATCCTTTCTGTACGGTCTCTTCTCCCAGTAGAGCCACTTGTGGAGGAATGTGAGAAAAGGAATCGGTTGAGGCTGCTTACACAATTCCTTGAACACCTTGTTAGTGAAGGTAGTCAAGATGTGCATGTGCACAATGCTTTGGGAAAGATCATCATAGAGAGCAATAACAACCCGGAACACTTCCTTACGACAAATCCCTATTATGATTCACGTGTTGTGGGTAAATACTGTGAGAAGCGTGATCCTACACTGGCTGTCATTGCCTATAGGCGCGGGCAATGTGATGATGAGCTCATCAATGTCACAAATAAGAACTCGTTGTTTAAATTGCAAGCTAGGTATGTATGATGTTTATTTTTTTTAAAACCCTATTTTTGTATACCTACCCAATAAGAAGTTGAGATTATTCTATTTTTATTTTTTACCTCTAATTATTTTGTTACAGGTATGTTGTTGAGAGGATGGATTCTGATCTTTGGGACAAGGTTCTTCAACCTGAAAATGAATACAGGAGGCAACTTATAGATCAAGTTGTTTCCACTGCTCTACCAGAGAGCAAGAGCCCTGAGCAAGTTTCAGCAGCTGTCAAGGCCTTCATGACAGCTGATCTGCCCCATGAGCTTATTGAACTACTTGAAAAGATTGTGCTACAGAACTCTGCATTTAGTGGGAACTTCAACTTACAAAACCTTCTTATCCTAACTGCAATCAAGGCAGATCCGTCTAGGGTTATGGACTATATCAATAGGCTAGACAATTTTGATGGACCTGCTGTTGGTGAGGTTGCTGTTGAAGCACAGCTGTATGAGGAGGCCTTTGCCATATTCAAGAAGTTCAACTTAAACGTACAGGCAGTTAATGTTCTGTTGGATAACATTAGGAGCATAGAGAGGGCTGTTGAGTTTGCCTTCCGTGTAGAAGAGGAGGCTGTCTGGAGCCAGGTTGCAAAGGCTCAGCTGCGGGAAGGTTTGGTTAGTGATGCCATTGAGTCATTCATTCGTGCAGATGATGCAACCGAGTTCCTGGCTGTGATAAAGGCTGCTGAGGATACAGATGTTTACCATGACTTGGTTAAATATTTGCTCATGGTTAGACAAAAGACCAAGGAGCCCAAGGTTGATAGTGAGCTTATTTATGCATATGCTAAGATTGACCGACTAGGCGAGATTGAGGAGTTCATCCTCATGCCTAATGTTGCCAATCTCCAAATGGTGGGTGACCGGTTGTTTGATGATGAACTCTATGAAGCTGCTAAGATAATTTTCCAGTTCATTTCCAACTGGGCCAAGCTCGCTGTCACTTTAGTTAGGTTGAAGCAGTTCCAAGGTGCAGTGGATGCAGCTCGCAAGGCTAACAGTGCAAAGACATGGAAGGAGGTCTGCTTTGCTTGTGTTGATGCTGAGGAGTTCCGTCTGGCACAAATATGTGGTCTTAATGTTATCATTCAGGTATTGACATTTGGTACTTTTCACTGACTGAAGACATTATTGTTGTAATGTTTTACCCAATTTATTGTTTAACTAAGAAGTAACAAAAAAATCTTGACAAAAAGAATTCCCTTTCCTTGGTTAACAAGTCTTACCCTGCACCATTGTGTTCTTTCTGGATTTAGCTGTATGACCTGAATTTTTGAAGGACTGACTTGTGATTGAGTGCCCTTGCTTGAAACCTTGTGTAATTGTTCCAGCATGAACCAGTGTCTTAAACCTTTTCTAATTTCAGGGCTGGCTAATTTGGAAGTTGTTTCAAATTATTATTTGTATTTGACCCTAATCAAACAATTTGGAAGTTGCTTCAAATTGTGTACCCTCTATTTGTAAATGACGCACACTAAGATAAAAAGAACAACTTACTCCCAGAGAAAGCATCCATATCAGAAACTGTACTTGTAAGCATCTTTGAAGAGACTATGACCTCTCTTCAAGAATAAAAAATAGTTTCCTTTTGCCATTCTATCTTCTGAAAAACATAATAATAATTACACTTTCACTGTTACAATTTCATCTTGATGCAAGAATATTTCTATTTTATAAGTTTCTACCTTTTTCATTGCTTACTCTGATGTACTTGTTGCATATGCCAGGTTGATGATCTGGAAGAGGTGAGCACCTACTACCAGAACAGAGGATGCTTCAATGAGTTAATCTCTCTGATGGAAAGTGGCCTCGGTCTGGAGAGGGCTCATATGGGAATCTTTACTGAACTTGGTGTCTTGTATGCCAAGTACCGCCCTGAGAAGCTCATGGAACACGTCAAGCTCTTTGCAACCCGTCTAAACATCCCCAAGCTTATCCGTGTTTGTAATGAACAACAGCACTGGAAGGAGCTCACATATCTCTACATTCAGTATGATGAGTTTGACAATGCAGCCAGTACCATCATGAACCACTCACCTGATGCATGGGACCACATGCAGTTCAAGGATGTTGCTGTCAAGGTTGCAAATGTGGAACTGTACTACAAGGCAGTGCATTTCTACCTCCAAGAGCACCCTGACCTCATAAATGACATGCTTAATGTTCTTGCACTTCGTCTGGATCATACCCGTGTTGTTGATATCGTCCGTAAGGTTTGTGTACTCCCTCTTCCTGCTTTCCTGAACAGATGGAACTTATTTTGTTGGTTGTACAATGTGCTAACTTTCCCCCATTTATTAGGCTGGGTACTTGCATCTGATTAAGCCTTACATGGTTGCTGTTCAAAGTAACAATGTATCTGCTGTTAATGAAGCATTGAATGAAATTTATGTGGAAGAAGAGGACTATGATAGGCTACGTGAATCAGTTGATATGCATGATAACTTTGATCAGATTGGTCTTGCACAGAAGGTATATAGCTTTCTTGTGATAACTTGTTTTATTTTGGGAAGAGTTTTCATCTAATTAGTGTAATGACTCCTGGCAGCTTGAGAAACACGAGCTTCTAGAAATGAGGAGAATTGCTGCATACATATACAAAAAAGCTGGGAGATGGAAGCAATCCATTGCTCTATCAAAGAAAGACAATATGTACAAGGATTGCATGGAAACTTGCTCACAATCTGGTGAGCGGGATCTATGTGAGGACCTCCTTGTCTATTTTATTGAACAGGTATATCCATTAGCTACATTTCTTATCAATCAATAATATCCAATCTCTGAATACCATGGATTGTTCATTTGAAATTTTGATGTTTTGCAGGGCAAGAAAGAATGCTTTGCTTCTTGTCTCTTTATTTGTTATGACCTCATCCGGCCAGATGTTGCTCTTGAGCTTGCTTGGTTTAATGGAATGATCGACTTTGCTTTCCCATACCTATTACAGGTACAAGTCACTTTTCTATGTTTTAATTACTACTTGTTTTATGTGTCTGATTTTATTTTTTTTAGTACAAGATAATGATCACCTCTGTGAAATTTTAAAATGGAGAAACATATGGATAAATGGTCTTTTCTGATGTACTTATAGTTCATTCGTGAGTACACCGGCAAGGTGGATGACCTCATAAAGGATAAGATTGAGGCACAAAATGAGGTCAAGGCCAAGGAGCAGGAAGAGAAAGAGATGGTAGCACAGCAGGTTGGATTTTTTTACTTATATTTCTGCAGCTTGTAGCCACATGCTATTATAGATGTAGTCTGCTCTGCATGGTAGAGTTGTACCAAGCCTGGTAATGCCTTGGAGCTGTTGCTCTTAGTGGCTGGTAGTTCCTAGAACAACTGACGCTGTAGCCCACCTCTTAGTATGGAACCAATAAAAAGAGATGACTATTTATTTTGCTTTTTAACTGTACTTTTGGTGGAAACTTACCCTCCTTGAAATAATTCTTAATCCTAATTTTCCTGAAATTGTGCAGTCAGATAAGTTCATTTGCATTTAATTTTTGCAGAATATGTATGCACAATTGCTGCCTCTGGCTTTACCAGCGCCACCTGGCATGGGAGCACCACCTCCCATGGCTGGAATGGGAATGCCACCAATGCCACCCATGGGGGGAATGGGGATGCCACCCATGGGAGGAATGGGGATGCCACCAATGCCTCCATTTGGAATGCCTCCAATGTGAAACTACTGAGACTGTTTTGAGTCATCCTTGTGCAAGGTCTCAGTAGTGTAGACATCTCTTCTAGAATATTCTTAGATATAGCCTTGCGTGTTTCTCTTTTCATATATTCTTTTCAGTAGCGGGCCAATTTTCAGGTCTCTTTTGTGGAGGATTTCTGCATTTTGACATATATGTTGACAGAGCATTGTGTGATTAGATTTGATTTGTGGATTCACTCTAGACATTCTGGCCCGGTACTGCTTGTAACTTTTTGTATAGGAGTACTCTTTTGGTGGTTGATAGACCTTGAGTAGCCAGTATGCCTTTGCTTTTTTAAGTCGAGTAGCGCTTTCAGTTGTATAATTTGACAACATTCAACTTATTTTGGTGCATGAGGATACTGCTGGTTTTCTTTGTTTATGGGTCGATACCAGTTTGTAGTATGTAACTTATTGTTTGTTTTAGGAATTTTCTTCTTTTGCCGAGGACCCGAGGTCATGGTCTTGTTCTTTTAAATCGTGGTTTTAGTTTTGGGAGCAGATAAGTAAACCTGAACAAATCCTCTATGTTACTATAGAGCTACATGCCTGCATCCCATAGTATTAATCTATACAAATAAAAAATAAAACATAAAAAGGTTTCTAATAATGAATACGGGTATTTATGGTGTCATATAGAGGTATTTATGATGACGACTGCGGGTTTATATGGTCCTGCAAGATATTAAAGTTACTAAAGAGCTACATGCCTGCATCCCATTATTATATGGCATATATTAGCGGGTATAAGAATTCATGGTCGAAAGGAGGTTTATTATACATTCACATATTGTGGCATACATGATACATGACAGTTTTGTCAAGTATTTTTGTTTTAAATTCGTCACTATTGTGCCACATTTATCTTATTTCGTCAGTCCATTATTAAGCTTGAAGAGAGGTCACTTGACAAACTTATATATATATATATATATATATATATATATATAGAGAGAGAGAGAGAGAGAGAGAGGCTATTGGGAACCGTATCCTCTACCCATCTCATTAAGATGGGTAGAGTGCCCATCGCTCCGCGTCAGCCGTCTGATTTAATCTCAACGGCTAAAAGAGCCCCGTGAATTTCACCACTCCCGAAAAAAAATATTGGTCCGAAAAAAATGAACCGTCCAGATTAGATCGGACGGTCGTGATGAGATGGGCACTCTACCCATCTCTATTGAGATGGGTAGAGGATACTGGTCCGAGGTTATTGTCCTATGGATAGGACTGAGGGTGTTTTCCATTCAGTTTCAGACCATTGGATGGGACCCGATTCCTGTGTCGCGCGGCACGCGTGTAGCGCACCTCCACGAGCCGTTCGATTTTGATCGGGCGGTTCCTTTTTTTCGGGCCTATCAATCTGGTATTATTCACGGGGCTCCCTTATCCATCAGATTCAGATCAGACGGCCCACAGCCCGCGCTGTACGCGTGCCGCGCGACACAGGATCTGGATTCCATTGGATGGTGTCAAAATTCATGCAAAGGAATAGATGTCTTGTTTGGATGGAGGCGCTGAAGAGGACTTGTGCGTTAAAATTTCTCGTTCCTCTCCTCCGTTACTCCTCTGTCTCCCTTAAAATTGACTGAAAATCGCGCTATCTCTCACGGTTGCACCTACGCGATCTCTCTCTCACGCACCTACGCGATCTCTTACTCTCCGCTCAAGCCGTACGGACAGACAAAATTCATGAAATTTTCATCTCCCCTCAAGCTGTCTCTCTCAAAAACAATTCAAAGTGCATTACTAGTCTGACTGGACTGGCTTAAAGGTAATTTCTTCGTATCTCACAAAGCCAAACGGATTTATTGAAATTTTCTTAAAACCCTAGAATCGCCTGACTGACCTGACGACCTGGCCTGTCTTTTCCGAATCAAGTTCTTGGTTTTTTTGAGCAAGTATCTATTGTAATTTCATAAACTATCTCATTGCAAGGTACCTAGTTGAACTGTTGCTAGGCGCCAAATATCTGTTCTCCTTTTGTTTTTTTTTTTTTTTTTTTTTTTTTTTTTTTTTGGGGGGGGGGGGGGGGGCCTAAACGATGCTTTAGGGCTGTATCATTCAATAACTGAGCATTTGTAGACAACTTATATACATCAGTTTTCTAAAATTGTTCATTCTTGTTGTTAAATTTTATAGGAAATCAATCATGATGAGTAGAAACGGGGTTAATGAAGGTGTTGCAGCAGCGATTGACGATGAGAATACTAGCCAAGAGGAATTTTCAGATGGCATCGACGAACATGAGGGTCTAGAACTTGTTCCTTTTGTCGGGAAAGAATTTCCCACGAAGGAGGATGCATTTCATATTGAGTAGAGGCGAGGCACTATGCTTAAATTTGCTCTTTATTATCACTCAAAATATCGTTACAACCTCTACTTCTCTAATAATATACCTCTAAGATTACAACTCTACTTCTCAACTATTCCTACACCTCCTAACTACTACACTCTTACAAGTGGATTTGATTTGCTTTGCTTGGACTTGATTTTTTGGATGATGCATACAAGTGTGGCCTAACATCATATTTATATACTACATAGGTCGGTCATTGAATGACCTAGAAGCTAATAGAAATAATGTTCTTGATTTTTCCATATGCACCGACATCCATATGATGTCTCTAATGATTTCTAAATTGTTCTTGATTATTCAATTCTGTTTTGGATGGCCGAAGCTAAATGGGCTCATGGAGTCAACGATGGCCCATTTAACACTCCCCCTCAGCGTTGACTCCTTTTAAATTATTGCTCGGCTGAGCACTCCAAGTTGTTCACGTAACTCTTCGAACTTCTTCGCATTAAGACCTTTTGTGAAGATGTCAGCAACTTGTTCTTCAATTTGTGTCAATTTCATGTGAATCTCTCCTTGTAGAACTTTCTCTCTTATAAAGTGGTAATGTACTTCTATATGCTTAGTTCTTGCATGGAACACCGGATTTTCTGCTAAACATACTGCTGACCTGTTATCGCATCGAAGAGTCACTTGATCAACTACTTGGTGAAGATCCTTTAGGAGTCGCACAAGCCACGTGCTCTCTTGTGCTGCCATAGCTGCGGCTCTATACTCTGCTTCAGTTGTGGAGAGGGATACTGTAGGTTTCCTTTTGCTACACCAAGACACAGCTCCAGATCCTAAGTTAAAGACATACCCGGTTGTTGATCGTCTCATATCACAGTCTCCAGCATAGTCGGCATCGCAATAACCCGTCACTTGACATTCTCCTCTATGATAAAGATGCCATAGTCTAAAGTACCTTTCACATATCGAAGGATTCTCTTGACTGCTTCTAGATGTGGCTTCTTAGGGTTTTGCATGTGACGACTTGCTACTCCGACTGCATAAGCTATGTCTGGTCGAGTAAGCGTCAAATAGATAAGGCTACCAACTAATTGTCGATACATTCTAGCGTCTTCTAGATTCTTTCCTTCTCCAGCACGGAGTTTGAGGTTTGGCTCCATTGGTGTAGATAGTAGCTTGCACTCTGACATTCTGAATGTCTCTAGAAGATTCTTGGCATATTTATGTTGACAAAGGAACATACCTTCTTTTGTCTTCTCAACTTCGAGCCCTAGAAAGTGCTTGAGTTCTCCAAGCTCCTTCATCTGAAACCGGACTGATAAGTTCTCCTTCGTTCGTTGAATTTCTTCTGTAAAGTCTCCGGTTAAGATGAGATCGTCCACGTACACCAAAACTATAGCAAGCTTGCCTCCGACTTCCTTGGTGAATAAGCTCGAATCTGATGTTGCCACCGTGTAGCCACTTTGTACGAGAAACTCTGCAATCTTTCCGTACCATGCTCTTGGAGCCTGCTTGAGATCGTATAATGCCTTCTTGAGCTTACACACATATTCTGGATGTGCCTTGCTCTCGAACCCTTGTGGTTGGTTCATATAAATGGCTCGATCAAGCTCACCGTGTAGGAAGGCATTCTTCACGTCCATTTGCCAAAGCTTCCATCCTTTACTTGCAGCTAAGGCTAGTAGAACACATACTGTTGTTAATTTTGCTACTGGACTAAACGTCTCATCATAATCTAGTCCATATTGCTGCGAGAATCCTCGTGCGACTAGTCGTGCCTTGTATCTCTCTATTGATCCGTCTGCTCGGGTCTTTACCTTGTACACCCATTTGCACGAGATTGGCTTCACTTCTTTAGGCTTAGGCACCAACTCCCATGTTTGGTTTTGCCTCAAAGCCGTCATCTTCTCCTCCATAGCTTTCCGCCATTTGTCGTTCTTTGCCGCTTCTTCATAGGATGTTGGCTCGACATCCTCGATTACTGCGGCATTCACATACTTCGGATTTGGACGTCTTTGTCGAGACGATCTCCGAAGTGGTGGAGGCATTTCTTCAATTTCTTCTGACGGCTGCGAAGTCACATTTTCTACTTCTTCGTGCACTCCTGTTTGCCATGGACTCTTGGACCTTGAAAGAGTTGAGCTCTTATCGCTGTCACTTTCGACCCCATTATCATCTCGTGCTATTTCTCTTGCCATCTCTTCAATCTCCGCCTCCATGTCTTTCACTTCAGATGAGATCGTATCTTTAGATGGCCACCATGACGAGGCTTCGTCAAACACTACATTTCTTGAGGTGTAGATGCGCCCGTTTGTAGGATCACAGCACCTCCAGCCCTTTCTTTCGTCGTCATAGCCGACGAAGATGCATCGTACCGCCTTCTTATCGAACTTAGTCGGAGATGATCAGGCACAAATACATAGCACACGCAACCAAAAACCTTGAAATGACTTACTGTAGGTTTGATCTTCCAAAGCTTCTGGAATGGTGACATAAAACTCATCTTCTCTTGAGGTAGACGGTTGATGATGTGTGTCGCCGTCTTCATACATTCGGCCCAAAATCTCCCTGGCACATTCTTGGCGTGTATCATGCTTCTACAAGTTTCTACAATGTGTCTATTATTCCTTTCTGCCACGCCATTTTGTTGTGGGGTGTTAGGACATGTTAACTGTCATCGGATCTTGTGTTTCTTTAGGTAGGTGTCAAACTCGTGTGATACATATTCTCTTCCGTTATCAGTACGAAGACACCGTACCTTTTTGTTGAGCTCACTTTCCACCTTTTCTTTGAACTCCTTGAACTTGGAAAGTGTCTCGGATTTTTCTTTCATAAAGTACACCCATACATACCTCGAGAAGTCGTCGATAAAGGTCACCATGTACTTTGAGCCGCTTATAGACGTTTGCTTGATCGGCCCAAAGACATCTGAGTGGGCTAACTCCAATGGCTCCTTAGCTCTAAATTTAGATTTTTGGTAAGGAAGTTGATGTGCCTTACCAAATTGACATCCCGCACATACTATGTCGGTGCGTACCTCCACGTCTGATAGGCCCTTGACCATCGACTTCTCGACCATGAGCTTCAGCTTGTGATAGCTCACATGCCCCAGTCGTGCGTGCCAGAGATCGGATGTCTCATTCTTCCGAGTCTTGTCTACATAGGCCGACTCCGCCGACATCACATATATCGACTCCATTCTTCGGCCCTCCATGATTGGTGTGCCTGACGCTTTTATGTTGCGGTACACTCTAACCTCTTGCGGTCCGAACAACACATAGTTGCCTTGTGCGGTTAGTTGTGAGACCGACAATAGGTTCTTCTTCATACCGGGAACGTGGTAGACTCATTGCAACTCGATCTGCTCTGGGTTGAAACGAGAAGGAATTGTCGTCTTATCGATATAAGCGATCGGCAACTTGGAGTTGTTGGCGGTCACAATCACTTGCCTTCCATTATATTTCTCCAAGTCTTCAAGTTTCTTGATGTCGCCGGTCATGTGGTTTGAGCAACCGGAATCGACAATCCAGTCACTCTCATAGTTGATTCGCTCTGACTTGGTCACTGCAGTCAGTGCGACTTCCGACTTCTCTTCTTGCTCCTCTTTTGCTTCCATTGTTGCAACTGCGCAGGTAGCTTCGACGTCCCAATCATCTTCGCTACTACTTTCATGACTCTTGTCATGTCGGCTGTCTTTTGACGTTGCCACGTTCCCCTGGACCTTCTTCTTGGACCGACATTCTCGAGCATAATGTCCTCTTTTGCCACAGTTGTAGCAACTATCGTCTTGATCCTTGGGCTGGCGATTGTTGCTTCTCTGATTGCGAGCTCCCCCTGAAGAGTTACTCTTCTCCTTCGGCCTTCCTCGTTGATTTGGCCTTTGATTGGGTCTGCCTTTCGACTCCTTGTCGGATCGGCCCTTCATGCGGCTGCTGAATAGTGCCTCTTCTTCTTGTTGTGGCGAGACTCTAGCTATTTGCCTCGCTAGAGCCTCCTGGTTAGCGAGCAGATTCTCAAGCTCCAATAAGGTTGGCTGAGTTGGCCATCCTCGGATTGCTGCTATGAACCCGCTATACTCGGGCTTAAGACCGTGGATGATGATCCTCCGCATGCGCTGCTCGCTGATTTTCTCTTCGGGGTCGAGTTGTGCAATCTCGTTGCATAACGACTTCACATTCGTGAAGTATTGGTTGATCGTCATGCTCCCTTGTGAGATTGTCATGAGCTCGCTTTCGAGTAGTTGGAGGCGGGCATCATTCTTCTTAGAGAACAACGTTGCCAGAGTGTCCCATGCGACCTTAGGTGTGGCCGCATCTCGTATGTACACGAGCAACTCTTCTTCTATGGTTGTCTTGAGTACATACATAGCATTTCCGGCCTTGATTTTCCATTTCCGTAGAGCCTCGGCTTCTTTCGATTTCTCTACGGATGAGGTTCTTCTTCCGGTTGGGGTTGGGGTTTGGTCTAGGACTGGGTCACCTACAGTTATTGTGGTCTCAACAGCCTCCGGCGGAGTTGTCTCAGATCCGCCGACTACCTCCCATAAGTCTTGACCTTGTAGGTAAGATTCTATGCAGGTTCTCCAATTTGTATAATTGGTGTTATTTAACTTTTTAAGACCACTAGTCGTACCTGCGAAATCCATGGCTTCGGCTAGGTTGACGACGTCTAGCAAGCCTCTCTTAGGAATCGCAAATTTCCGACACTACGCGTGACCTTTGCAAGAACCCGACCGTCTGCTCCGACAGCACTGGCTCGAACCGGCTCTGATACCAAATTGTTGAGTAGAGGCGAGGCACTATGCTTAAACTTGCTCTTTATTATCACTCAAAATATCGTTACAACCTCTACTTCTCTAATAATATACCTCCAAGATTACAACTCTACTTCTCAACTATTCCTACACCTCCTAACTACTACACTCTTACAAGTGGATTTGGTTTGCTTTGCTTGGACTTGATTTTTTGGATGATGCATACAAGTGTGGCCTAACATCCTATTTATATACTACATAGGTCGGTCATTGAATGACCTAGAAGCTAATAGAAATAATGTTCTTGATTTTTTCATATGCACCGACATCCATATGATGTCTCTAATGATTTCTAGATTGTTCTTGATTATTCAATTCTGTTTTGGATGGTCGAAGCTAAATGGGCTCATGGAGTCAACGATGGCCCATTTAACATTTCACTTCTACAATGATTATGCTTTACGAATGGAGTTTAGCATTCGTAATGAAAGTCATTACAAATCTTCCAAGTTAGGAGATGTGTCATCGATGTTGTGGACATGCTCGAAGGAAGGCATGCCTAAAAAGGATAAAGAAGCCAAAAAAGCAAGAGAAGAGGGGTCTTGTGAAAGGACACCCCAAAAGGATACAACAACCACTAGAATCGGTTGCAAGACACGTCTTAGAATCAAATTTGGAGAAAGAATTTGGAAAGTTAGTGTTTTTCATGAAATTCATAACCATCCTCTTGTCACTTCTCCTGCTAAGATTCGATCCCTACGCTCCCATAAGGATATGGATCAAGAAACTAGAGACACCATAAATGTCATGCATGCACAAAATATTGACACCGCAAAAATATATGAACATTTGAAGGTTAGACATGGGGTTAAGCAATATCTTAAGTTCAAAAAGAAGGATGTGAGTAATGTGATAGCATCCGAAAATCGGAGACTTGTTGGTATGGATGTGGAGTCATCTTTGGTGTATTTTCAAAATAAGAAGGAAGAAGATGCGGAATTTTTTTATGATGTAGAGGTAGATGAGAGTGGACGCTTAAAGAATATGATTTGGATTGATGCTAGAGCAAGGCGAGCATTTCAAGAATTTGGAGATGTTGTGACATTCGACACGATCTACCAAACAAATAATTATAGTACAAATTTGTTATATTTTATTTCATTTGTCATTGTTGCGTTTTTTTGGAAAAAAATTGCGTTAAAGCAAGGTTCTCTCTGTTGCTCTCTGTATGAAAAAAAAGTTGTATATGAAAAAAAGTTGCGTATATGATAAAAAATTTTGGTGCTCTCTGTTGCTATATGCTTTAATCATGATCCTCTAATTTTTTTTATATTGCGTATATGAAACCACCATCGGAGGCCAAAAAACCTAGAAAATGTGACATTTGTGGTAGCAAAAAAGGAGGCCATAATGCAAGAACTTGTCCGGTACTAATTAATTCAACTTTTTATTCATTTATATTTATATTATTGGCATTTAGTTAATTTCTTATTTTTTTAATTTTCAGCTTAAGAAAGTTCAAGGAAATGGTAGCAAAAAGATAGTGAGTGATGATGATATGGAATCAAATGGTTCACAAGAAGACGAGGAGGTGGAATCGGATGGTCAATATGAAGATTTGTCAAGTTGAAATATAGTAGTTTATGTTATATGTCCATTTTGAAGTTTGAAGTTTGAACATGTTAGTGCGAAGTTGATCATTTTGTTATATTTTATATTTTAGTACAAGTATTTGGATGTTGGAAGCAACAGAAACCTGTTGGAAGTTTGAACATGTTAGTTGGAAGTTTATGTTATATTTTAGTTTATGTTACGCATGTCTTGTAGTTAATTTCTTTTCTATTTATTTACAACAGAAACCTGCTAGTCTTACGTACATTGCAGTCCCTGTGTGACTCTTTATTTCGCAAAACCAGTGTGTACCATTACACATAGAGAGAAGAGAGAAGTTCATTGTGTGACATAGGGAAAGTTCAACATTACAAGCATATATCATTACACATAGAGAAAGTTCACTAAGTCATCAATTCATAAAAGCATTAAACTAAGCATCCATTAATCTAATACACCCATACGAAATTAACATCAAATACTAATACAACACTACATACGAAATAGTACTAATACAACACTTCATCACATTACAATTTAAACAAGATCATCACCAGCAATAGAATAATTATGATGCCAATTTTGATAAGACAACGAATTGAACCTTTTACTTCTTTCATAAATTGGAGATTCTCAGAAGGAGTGCACCATCCATTGAATTGTTGACAAACTCGATTAGAACATGAGAAAAATTCTCGATCGGGATTTTTTCGAGTGTTGGACAACTTGACTACAGTGTAGTTATCACATCGCACACAAGGCGGGTTTGGTCGCTCTTTCAAATTGCTTTGACTGCTCATTCCTACATCGTAAGATCAATTTACTAGTTAGTACATCATGCAAGTGCTTACTGATAAAGCAATACTATCAAATCAAGTGCTTACTGTTAAAGCAATACTATCAAATCAAGTGCTTACTGTTATAAAAAAGCAAGTGCTTACTGGTTCACTGGTTCACTCGCAAATTAAAGCAATAAAGCAAGGTTGATAGTTCACTTATTCTAATTCGTGAGTCGCGATTAAAACTCATAGATCTAGTTCAAAATGCCCGATCCATACCGTCTAATATGATTTTCCTATTGAAATCTCCATGCAAACCAAATTTTTCATTTTTTTCGAAATTTGTAAGTATTTTTTTTGAAATTTTAGAAAATCGTTAATCTAATTAGTTTTGAACCATTCAAAAACAGTAGTTTTATAAAATCTGAAAAAAATACTTACAAATTTCAAAAAAATGAAAAATTTGGTTTGCACGGAGATTTCAATAGGGAGATCATATTGGACGGTTTGAATCGGTCAAATTGAACGAGATCTAGGAGTTTTGATCGCAACTCACCGGAGGGTCCGTGAGTCGCGACTCACCGTAGCTAAACTATATATATATATATATATATATAATCTTTTATAAATTCGAAAATTAAAGACTAAATTTATAGGTATTAGACTATTGATAGGAACAACCAAATTCGTATATAATTTGAATATCATTTGATTATGCTTAAAAATATTAATATTAGACCACTCAAAAACAAATCTTTTGATAAAAACACGTGTCAAATCTAATAATTCTCAGTTAATCTTTTTTTTAAGGTATATATCATTCATGTATGATTTTTCTTCTATCAATTAGCAACTTCTAAGAAAATAATTTTTTCATAAATTAATCTCTGTTGAATTTTTACGAGCCGAGGTGCTCCGTGCTCGACTTTAATTTAAGCGTTCTTCAAACTAAAACATTAGCGGATACGAGCTTATCGGTGAAGAACTGAAGACATACCCAATGAATTGATGTTAACCCTCCATATCAGATCGAAATTATTAAATTATTTAAATTGCAGCTCATTACTTCACATAAAATCAAGAACTGTCTCCAAGTCTCTGCTTAATCCTAACCGTCTGATCCAAAATGTCAATGAAATCCTATGAATCGGAGAAGCTCAATTGGACCCGCCGATTATATAAACGGATTAACGGATCGCCGAAACGTGCTAAACCTAGGTCTCTCGCTCCTCGCTCCTCTGTGCGGCGCCTTTCCCTCTTCCCCTCGCTAGCCTCTTTTTTTAACAATCTCTTTGGATGTCTCAATAAAATTTCTCTTCTTGTGTTATGATTTTTTGTTTCTCTTTCTTGGTTTTTCTTATCATCGCTTCATAGTTGATAAGGAGAGGGATTTTCGTTGCAATTTGTGAGAAAACCGATGGCGACTTTATCAAGAAGGGCTATTTGAAAATGTGGCCTTTCTTTTCGCGGTTGCCTACAGTGCCATGGCTAGAACTCCAGCAGGAATGGAAATTTGCAATTCCATTCCGGTCTACATCTTTTTCGGCCAAAATTTTCATAAAACTGCTACTTCCTCCTTTCTCTTGGCATCAGCTTTATTATAGTTTGGTTGTTTTAGGAGTTGTTCAAACCAAAAGGCAATTTAGTCACAAGGACCCTGTAAAATTGATGAATGGGTGTCGATTTTTTTTGTCTGCATATTTGATTCCTATGCTGTTAGCGTCATACTTAATTCCCAACAGGAATATTCATTGTAATTTACAAAAACTTTTTGTAATTAATTTAATATATCTATAATACTTAGAATCTGGAAGAACTATGAATGCAGGTTACTTTATTCAAATACTCGGCAACAGAGGACTACATCACTAGGATTACAACTTACAACAAAAAAATACTGGCATAAAAATACAGAAACTTAATAAATCATATTGGTATATAAATATTCAAAGGCTATCATGATGACGAGGACTCGCATAGAACAGGTTTATTGAGGATTTGGAGGCCTGCTATTCGCTGCAGAAACCCTCGAGCCCCACTCGAGTAGTTCTTTGCTTGTGTCATCCTTGTGAAGAATAACTTCTATAAAGCACAGGCAGTCTTTCTTCACACTCATTGCCTTCTCTAATGCACTCTTGAGGTCCTCCTCAGTTTTGACCTATTGACATGGAAATGGTAACATTAAAAATCATAGCAAGGATTGTACTCTGATTATTGTGATCTCTTTGGTGGTTGTCAGTGAACTTGGAAAATATGGTCTCTTTTAGGACTACTTTCCATAAATGCTTTTCTAAGATGAGACTTAAATTTATTCTCATAGAATCATATTGTTGATTGTGCTAAGAAGATAAATAATTGAAATGCAATGTTAAGATCAGTTGTGGTCAGTCTACTGGGAACAGAACCTAGAAAATTTTGGTTCCTTTAGGACTGCTAATTTTGGGTTTATTCTGATAGATGCATGCTGTTTGACCCATGGAGTTGAAAAACAAGAATTGAAATCTCATGATACTACTCAGTTGTGGACTTGTGGTTTGTATACTGGCTTTTCTAACAATATTTTTCTTTGAAAGAAAAAGAAATTAAAATGCAGAGATAATCAATATTCTGGTTTAGTAGCAAATGTGTGGGACTATTTGAAAAATGTGAATTTAGTATAACTGATAGTGAGCTTGGCTATTAGATTCCTGAAATCTTAGGTCACAATACTATGCAAGCCTTTGCCATTTTCTGAGAAAAAAAAGTATCTATTTACAATTTGCAATGGTAAATTTATACTGACAAAAATAGCTGATGCCCTCGCCAGAAAGGAAAAAGAATTGTGACGAGAAACATGGGATGAACGAACAATTTAAGAGAAGTGCATATTGACTATATTTACCTTTGCAGTCCAGCATTTCCCTTGACCATTGTGAATGGCCTCAACTAAGCCCGTATAGTTCCAGTTTTTTATGACATTGTAGGGGCCGTCATGAATTTCTACTTCAATTGTGTACCCACCATTGTTAATCAGGAAAATTATACTGTTCTGGGCGCATCGTAGCATGGTTGAAACATCTTGGGCTGTCACCTGAACTTTGCAAAGTATCGCAAAGATTAGAATGGACAAAAAAAAAAAGGGAAGTCTCTATGTTATTTCAAGGGGACAACTCCATACTTTAATTTTTTTTTGGTAATAACATCCAAAAATTTACAGAAATTCTAATTCACCTGGAAGCTTCCATCGCCGATGCATGCTATGATGCGCTTATCCTTGGCTGCCTGAGCGTAACCTAATGTCGCACCAACTGACCATCCAATGGATCCATATTGCATTTGGAACTCATAGCTGATTTGAAATGAAATTTATATATCATAATTTCATTAAGAGCTTAGAAAACAATACCTAGGAAATTACTTGAAACAAAAAGACACAATAACTTGCTGAAAGATATAAAACATAAAGCTCACCCACAACCCTCCGGCAGTCTGAGTTTCTGGCAATTGAACCACGAATCGCCTGTCTCTGCAATAACAGCAGTCTTATCTGACAACAGCCCTTGAATATGCTTAAACAGCACGTTCACTCTTAACGGTTCTCCAGGTTCACAGGCTCGTGGTTCCCCGCTCGGCACATATATTCTCTTGTAATTATCAAATGCTGTTGTATTACACTTCACCCGTTTTGCGAACGCTTCCAGGAAGTCCTTCATTGATACGCATCCAAAAGCTGGCCCATTGGCAACAATCACTCGGTCGGGTTGTACAATCACAGCTTTCTCCTTCTTGAGTAGAAGTGAGTATCCAACCGAGCTATAGTCATTGAAAATCGGGCCGGCGAAAAGGTAGGCATCAGCAGACTCCACTATTTCTGCACAAAAGGATGTGCTGACAGCTCCCCAGTATGTACCAAGAAAGCGTGGGTGGTGCTCTGGTACTAGACCCTTGGCCGAGGGCATCACAGCAATTGGATAGCCTGATGCATCAGCGAGTTCTAGAAATGCAGCTTTGGACTTGGTCGAACGAAGATTAGGACCTCCTACCAGTACAGGCTTAACAGCATTGTTTAGGAAGTTGGCACAGGCCTCAACTGCTGCCTCAAGATTCATCTTGTTGCTAACTCTGTTTATTAAAAAAAATGAATACAAGAATATTAAGCGACACAGACAGCTTTATAATCAAAAAAATGTTAAGGAAAAAGTAAAGGGAGTATTTGATAAGGTTTAGATTTCATTAATTGGTTACCTTGGTGAGATGAAGAACGGAACCGGATCATGGCTAAATGTGGGATGAGGAAGGCCAGCAAGATTACAACTAATGCTTATGTATACTGGCTTGCTCTCCTTCAATGCAGTTGAAATTGCCGTATCAATTTGCTCTTGTGCATTCTCCAAATTGTTCACCACAGCCTTACAAAAGCAAACAAGGGCCACTATTATTATAAGCTTGTCGAAGAAATACTAGCATTACAAAAAAATTTCTATCTAGCCATCAGAAATTGGCATGGTTTTGTACCTGATGACATGTGACAGTCTGGAAGCAGCGAAGCTCTTGGGAGAAATCAGGGAGCCCGATGGTGTGGTGAAGAATACGGTTTGTGCCAAAGTCATTCGAGTTCGGGCCACCTACTATACAAATGACAGGAAGGTTTTCACTGTAAGCACCGGCAATGGCATTGATGATGCTGAGGCCACCAACAGTAAAAGTGGCAACACAAGCACCGACACCCTGGGCCCGAGCATAGCCATCGGCAGCATACCCGGCATTGAGCTCGTTGCAGCAGCCAATCAGGTTAAGCCTTGGTTCCGCAATAAGATAGTCCAGGAGCGTAAGGTTAAAGTCGCCAGGGACAGAGAAAACATCGGTGGCACCAATCTGTCATAAACAGAACTCTTGTCAGGCCTAATATTAATAGCTCTTATGTACCTATATATTTTGGACTATGAAAGTTATGCGAACTACAGTTTTATGCCTATATAGCCTTTTACTCGTAGTCTCATGGACTTAGCAACACAAAATTGTTTGTATATACCGGATATATATTTGATTGGACCAATAAAAAAAAAATCCTCACTCATGATTATCTTTTTTGTTCTTCATACTCGTTATGTTGTAATTTTGTCTTTTTGCTTATAGCATATGTTGATAAGATTACATTGATTCTTTAATTAGTGCCTTTCCGAAGGAAGTTGTGATTAACCGATCATATATCGATGCTATAAATAACACCTACAACACATGTACAGGCAACACTATTCCTTGAAACACGTAATATGTAATCAGCCGTTGATATGCTCAAATTCTAAATTAAGGATTAATCATTAATTAATTAATTACCTGAACAAGCCGGCGTGCAAGGTGGCAGCCGAGGGTGGCCTGAGGAGGAACTGGATGCAGCAGTGCTGGTGGCTCAGCTGCGAGGCTGCTTGGAACCGGGACAACATCAACATTGCCATTAATAATCTTCAGTTTTTTGTTTGTTACATGATCAGCAACTTTAGTTTCCATTGTTCTAGTTGAAAAGAGAGTGGAAGAAACAATTGTTTTTGAGAGAGGAGAAAAATGATGTTTGATGTTTGACCTTGCTTTGAATTTGCATATGAAAAGAGGGCCTATTTATAGTATGGTTTTGTGTGGCCTGATTTGTGAGATTTGTTATTTAGTTTGCTCATTAGCAGTGGGTTCATCAAGGAAAGAAAAACCAGGGGCAGCTGGCGTCAGGAGGTAAATTATTTCTTGTGAAGAAATTCATAACGTCAAGAGCATTTATTTGTCCCGTGGGAACAGCTGTTTAAAGCTTCTCACATTACTTGGGATTGAGTCTTAACATTGCACCTAGAACTAGAAGCCTACATATATTAGTCAATTGATTTTAAATTTTTAATTATCTATATCAATTTAGTTTAGTAAAATTTTGCGTATTTTCTATTTAAAATAGAAATTAGCACGGATTATATAAATATTTGCCTAATGGTATGTTGGATGTTGAGACTATATATTCAACCGCATACAGTGGCGAAGCTAGGATTTTGCGCCAGCAGGGTCCATAAGATTTTTTTGCTGAAAAAATATATTGCACGATGATGACATAGTTTTAAACCAACCTTTTAAAAACTATTTTATCCGTTGTATCTAGATTTTCGTTTATATCGCACAATAGTTTTATCTGTTTTTTCACCGTTATATCATTATACAACTGTTTTATCGTCATTTTATCATCGGTAAATGCTAAATCACCATCCAACGGCTAAACCACACAAATTACATTTTAAAAACTTGCATCTAATATAGACATAGTATAATAATAATTTTTAAATAAACAACTCTAAAATAATTTCACATAAATAAACATGAAAAATCAAACATCTATTATAATAATAACATAAGATCTAAAAAAATATATCCAATAAATAAAATAATAATTCAAGAGTCAATGATCATTCACCCAAAAATTTCCTATTTTATTATAAGTTTTATATTAATAAGATTCATTGCGGAGGAGGAAGACGATTCATTAGGACCAATACGACATGGGTCCATATGCGATATTTTAGGAGTTGTTACACAATTCAAATCAAACATGTTATGTTCAGCTGGGTCCTTCAAATTTTTTAGATGGGTCCCTAACTTATTGTATATATTTTTTTTTTTACAAATCATATTAACTTTCATGTAAATTCTTAATTTTCAGGTGGGTCCCTGGACCCACCAACATTAACGTGGCTTCGCCACTGACCGCATATTAATAACCCAAAACCAATATATTATGGTGGTAAATCGTGAAAGAAATTTTTGCATTATGTGTTGCTCGTGACGTATGCTATTTCTCACAAATTTATATTTCATATTTAAAATTATGATATTGTATCTGAACTATTGATATTGTTCAATTGTATGAAAAATAATATTCTTATAAATTTTTATAATTATTGAAGCTCATTTGATGTAGATCAAGAGAAAAAAAAAATGGATGATTGTAGTTAGCTAGGATAGTTTAATTATAATATTTTCATTTTTGTTACCTCTTCATCTAGTTTTAAATGATCCCTAGAACTTACAAAATTTTATAAAAGTACATCTCTCATGTAATCGAACAAAATCAATTATTCGGATCTTACATTTGGATTTAAAATTTTAAAATATAAATAAAAATGTAAGATAACAATTATGATATTAAATACTTGTAGAATTGAAATATTTTTCTAGGGTGCATTTGGATCTCTTAAGAATATAATTAAAATTATTTATTCGGAATAAAAAATATTATTCCGAATTATCCTAAACGATTAAGAATAAGTTTGTTTTTTTTTTTTTTTTTTTTTTGAGATTTTGAGTGTTTTTTTTAGTGGTGCAAACTTTGGAATGAACTTTTACTACTAACGTGTTTGGATCATTTTCTTAATCCGGATCAAAAACTGATCCCAACAAATTCTTAATGCAGATTAATAAGATAATCTAAACACATTAGGAATAAAAATTTACTCCAGATGTTGGGTCGCTTAAAAATTGAGCACTCTTAAGTTTAAAAAAGCTTATTCTCAACTCTCTAAGAATAATATTTTTATTTTGAATAACTAATTCTAATTTTATTCTCAAGACATCCAAACACACCTTAGTTAATTATTGAATTGGAGAAAATAAGAATTTCTTAAAGAGTTGTGGTGAGGTGAGAGCTAAGAGCAGAGAGACCTGCAGTGAGGAAAGTTTATCAGCTCCGATCAGCAAAGAAGATGTGCGTGTGTATTATCTTTTTAATAGTATCTTATATGCTTTGTTCACAAAAACAAGATCCATTTTAATTTTTCATGACAATATAACCATATGGGGTTGTATATTGCATATTACCCTGTTCTATTTTGACTTGTAAAATTCTTTTGAATTACATTATGACTGTAGTATATCGTCAACCAGAATAATTTTATAAATTTGGTTCATTTTCGGCATTTTACAGCTTGACTTAATTTGTTGCATTATCATCGTTTAATAACTAATATTTTCGTATTTTATCGCCATCTAGTAAACGGCGATAATATGCTGCCGGAGCAAAAAATTTTGTTATAATGCATTTATTATCATTTTATTACCTCTATTTGGAGTATTTCTTTCCAGTTTCAACTCTTTTTCAAAGAAAAGACCAGGCCGGATTGAGTCATCTAAATTTGTTAAATGAAAAAAAAAATGATGCATGAAAAGTGAAGAGAGTTACAAGAAAAAAAGAAAAAAAAAAAAAAAACACCTAGAAAAGGTGATGATAAAAAAATATATCAACCTAAAGTGAAGGATCCCTGGTCCCCATTGACCAGGTGCACGAAATTTGGATTCTCCTAAATATTCTATTGCCAGATTCTCTCTGAATATTCTTCCATACCTTAGAGTCTCCAATTTAAGCCGAAAAAGTGTGAGTTTTTTTATTAATTTATCAAGTTTAAAAATACTTTAGGTCTTGTTTTAAAACTTGATTCGTCAAATATTAGACGACTCATTCCATGAAGCACATACAATATGAGTAATTATTTTAAAAATATCAAGTCAAGTCAAAAATAAATAAACTTTTTTCACTTAATAATGAAGAAATATTTTTCAATTTCCAAGTCGGTATAATAAAATATATTTTAGTTTTTGTCGTTTGTGAGGAAGGTATACATCTTCCTCATGCCCAAGGGATTTAATTTTACCATCGCCTGTTTAATAGATCGATAATTTATATATAATTTTACAAAGGCATCTCGGTACTTCTGCGCATAGTATATAATAATATAATGACAAGATACAAAGTTTTAAGTAATCCCAATATTAGAGATCTAGACTCATGCCAAAATCAGTAAGACGGTTGTCATCGCTCCAATAAGGCAGCTGCAAATCAGTAAGACGGTTGTCATCGCTCCAATAAGGCAGCTGCTAAGTACACGTACACTCGCCGGACAATTATATATACCTCGAAACATTAAATATATGGCCAGAAGTAATGTCATCCTAGCTACTTTCCTCTTTACTGTTATGACGAAAAATTTTATGGTGCCCAGATGGGATAATTTACTAGCATAAATCATCTAAAATATTTTAGAAACGGGAAAATTTTCACATATCTAAAAAATATAATTGACTATTACAAAGTATACACTAATTGAATAATGAAGGGAAAAAAAAATACATGTTATAGTATACTATTACAAGGTATTTAAAGGAGCGACATCTTAGAAGTAACAACAAATATCCACAACAATATTTACAAAAAAAAAATATATAATTTAGTGTTATTCATTAAATTAGTAATATTATAGACAATATAATATGAGATGGTTCAAGTGCTTCACTTTTAGAGTGCCACAAATGCCACACTTTATTTAATTATTTTTTATTTAAAAAATTTAAAACTTAAACATTCGACCTGAACCGTTGATATTTTTTCATTCAAAAAATTTAAAACTTAAACATTTGATCTGAACCGTTGATCATTTTCATAATGATGCATTTTCTTATAAAATTTTATAAATTTTAAAGTTCATTTGATACTTGATCAAGATGTTGAAAAATGAATATATAAGAATTAATCAATCATATTTAACTAGATTCTTTCATTTTCAACCTTTGTGATCACGTATCAAATGAACTAAAAGTTATAAAATTATTTGACAATGCATCTGTTGTGAAAAATGAATAAGATCAATGGTTCGGATCAGACTTTTAATTATAAACTATTAAATAAAAAAGCAAAAAAAAAGTAAGTATAGGGCACCATAACTCTCCTCAACAAGATATATTACCTCTACCTATAATTAGTATTTCTATTAGATAGTTTACATTATAAAGATGAGTTATGTCTGATTATATAATGTTAGACTTGCAGAATTTAATTATAATGATCGCAAATTGTAACGATTTTATGGATTTCTGCCATCAATTTCAAGTGTGGATTTAAATGTAAAATATGCAATGTGATACACATTATATATATATATATATATATATATATATATATATATATATATATTTCATGGTTGTATCGAAAATTATTTTAAAGAAATTTACATTTGGTCTTTGTAAAATATAATTAATTCCATTTGTTGAGCTCGCAATATCTCTTGAAACGATAATTATATTGATATAATGATATTAGCATAAAAATTATTTAGTTAATTCTTATTTACTTTAGTGACTCCGTTGGAATATTTTCTGATTCCGCCAATGATTTCAAGTCCAATGATCTCGATAACTTGCCATGATGCATCTATCCCTGCCTATTTGGTTAGTTCGCAAAATGTTAAATTTACTCTATAAATTCTAACTTCTAATGGACCATTTTGTTATATTTTAAAAATATTTTAATAAAATCTGAGTAAATCGTTTAAATAATTTGGGGAAAATACGGTGATCCTGAAACACGTTAGGAATCTTCGTTCAAATTAAGACAATGCCGCTGGTCTGTCGAATAATATATATGGTGGTTGCCAATGTAAAGTTAGCATACCATTTGATTTAGTTAGCAGCATGCTAGTACAAGGAAATCCATTTATTAAAGGTGGGTACGCGCGGGTCGCTGTATCCGGACTTTTCTTTTCGCTCCTCTTCTTTATATAAAAATTAAAACCACGACGCCCTTTGAAACGCCTTTGCCAGTTTCATGAGTCTGAAACTCTGAATGCGTACGGTTCGAATGGGAACAAAAGTTAGAATCTTTTCTGTCTTTATAGTAGTGAATTTTAACATGGACGGAATATTCTTTTTAAAGTCAGAGACATATTTCTTCAAAAAAAAGTCAGAGACATAAACTTCCTCTTTCAAAAAATAAAATATTTTTTAAGTTATTAAGTTTTGTCTATATTATAAATTCGTTATCGAAATTTAATGTACTCATCACAAATTATGCAACATAAAATTTGGTCGCATTAGATTATTTCATTAAAAATGCTAAATATTTCACATTATAAAAGCTTTATCTATTATTGTGGATGTAGACAACTTTTTAATACATGAACTATTACGTGAAATTTTCAACGAAAAATGCTTTATTCAACATGATTGGGAGTATTAAGAATTTACTAGTTAACCTACTTATATCATGATATGGAACAAACTTCTGGATCTCTGCAAAACTAATCTAGATTATGTAATGAATAATTTCCAACATTAAGAAGCGTTCCAATGAATAGCTCCGCTATTGAAACTTATACTTTGGATCTTTATTATTATTATTATTATTATTATTATTATTATTATTATTATAATAATAAGACATCTTTATTGATATTTTTTGGACTTTTAGTTCTTATTACAACGTTTCTGATGAAGAAATGTGCATATTCATTGAAGATGAAGCAGCTTGTTGTTTTCCTGTGCCGTAACTGAGAATTGCTAGCTAGCCTTGTAAAGAATATTGGGCATGATCTTCTAGAAAACGAAATAATTAAGAAGTATAGCATTAGTTAAATAAAAGGTGATTCGCTGATTTATGTTGGGTGGAGTTTTGTTTGTTCTCGTAAAGCCTACAAATATCAAGTATGCCATTGCGTATTTGGAAATTTGAAATTTCCAAGTTATACCAAAGTATTGGATGCCCTCTAAATCTTGTATAAATATTTTAGGGCTCAAAATGAGATGGATATTATTCATCGAGTACTAGTTTGCATCTGCATCTGCATCCGCATAATGTCTCTATAAAAGTTGCTTCTTCTTTTTTTTTTTTGTGTTCTGACAGTCTGCACGACTAATCATTTCTCATTATAAAAATTTCAGTGTTTTGAACTTTATATATACACAAATTTGCATAATATAAAATTCATTTATAGAAATTGTTCTATTTTTGAAGTTTATTTTAACTTCAATTCGTACTCCTTTCAGAAGCAAATTTCAAAAAACAACATATATAGTGTTGATATATTATCCAAATCTTATCTGTCAATTATTTATTTAAATCTGTGTTAGTGGAAAATAATTTTGAAATTTGATATACATTTAATTCAGTATTGTCTCAACAAATTATAGATCCGGTTATAATTTTAGCTTTTTGTTGTTTCTCCTATGCAGATGACCCTACCATTAATTAAGTTTTTTTAATTATTAATTTTCAATCAAGCTTTTAAGCAGCACTGATATTGCCACGAAGCTGCATATCACATTTTGAAATCCTGCCGCTAAAATGTTACAAGATTTAATGCCGAATTAAGATCACTAAGAAAATTTATTTGAGAGTTACTCGCTTTACATTTGCAATTTTCTATATTTTATGTGTCATGCTTGATTACAATTGTCATGTTTACCCCCTTACTTGTGTAATTGGTTGTTGATTGAAATTAATTTTGAGATAGAGGTTTAGGTCAAAATGGATCAAACAAAAATCTTAGCATATTCTGATGGACGAACGATAGAGAAAGATAACGGAGAAAATGCGAAAAAGAGAGATTTTTGCTAAGATCATATAGATTCTCAAATTTTATTGATAAGAATTTTCAAACATCTAAAAAACTCCAACAATAACGACGGCTGTCTTTTATATCAAGTACAAAATTCTAGAAAAACATAATACATAAAAATTACTTAAACAACCCTAGAAACTGTTCAAATTATAAAGAAAGGCCCAAAAATCCATGAAGGAAGGCTCGGATCGCAAATCCGAGCTGACGATTTGGCAAACTGTAGCTTTGCTGCTGTTTGTTGTCGCGATTTGGGTCGTGGGGCTCGTGTCAAAATTTCAGCTCGATCTGACGGTCGGATTTTGTGAAGTATGCGCGTGACCATATTGCATCATATATATTCACTCCCTTCAAGTCGTTAAATTAGAGTCGACACATCCAGTTAGGCCGTCAATGCACTCTCTCTACTCTCCTTCACCTAATATAGTAATATGTACAACTTGTGGCCTACATTTTCGTCTGAAGCCTTTTTTTCCTCAGTAAATTGCTTTTATTACATTATCTCTACGTGGTCTGTATAATACTCAAAAACCATCTCTTCGTCCAATATATCGAGATATAGGGGGCGTTTGGTTGTGTAGTAAGGGATTGCATAAGTTAATGATGCCTAAGTATTTATGTAGTGTTATATAATAGATGTTTGATTGTGTAGTAAAGATGAATAACTTAATGCATATATATATATATATATATACATGTCAAAAGACTAAAATGCATGCATATATTCAGGTTTGGGATTTTGCAGGGTAACATAAAAAGATTCCACTTCCATTGTTACTTGTCTTTTCTTACTTATTTTTTCTTTTCTTTTTGCTTATACTTTTCTTTTTGAGTTGTATAAGCATTTAGTTGTTCGTTGAATACTAAAAGAAGATATATATCATGACCTACAATTTGTTTTGTTAATGCAAATTGCAACTCCATTAGCTGGTTTTGGTTTTAGTGTGTCGGGACTCGGGTGCAACAGGCCCAATGGCACCATATAATATCAACATTGTTATGCATTTTTTGCATATCCCTACCTATTTCATTAGTACATAAACAACGTTGCTGTGTCGATCGAAACTTGAAAGCAACTCTGAATTTTTTTTTCCTGATTATCTGATTATTTTTTTCGGAATAATATTAACCTTGAATATGCTTGTATTTGTTGCAAAAATAACTTAGTGTAACTTACATCAATCAACTTGTTTTATATTAGGGACATAATAGAAAGCACATGCATGTTAAGCCTTAATTAATATGAATGGAATAATGAATACACACACGCACACACAAAAGGAACTTCACCTGGGGATCAAGGTGCTGCAAACCGTGTTCACTGCTCACCACGGTTTGAAATAAAATTTTATATTATTTTAATAAAAAATGGTACAAAGAAGTGTTCAGCTGTTCGCATACAGATACAGGTCTAAGAAATAAGAACGTGTTATGGAAAATTTCCAACATTTTTTGGCATGAACTGAGAGGAATATGACCTGACATTCTAAAATAAGGAATTCGTTTTACAGTACAATTGTTCAGCTGGAAACAAAAAACTGAAAATAGATTTGAAAGCCATTATTAATTATTATTAAAAAAAAAATCAGATACAGACTTGAAGGCTGGAAGCTTAATTCAAAATCAGTTGATGTCCGAGTAATTTTAATAATTGTTTAAAGGTTGTTTGTTTATATAAAAATTAAAGAGCTTGAATGTCAAAATTGATTATTTGTCTATTTCTTGATTTATGTAAAGAAAATATAAATATAAAAATTTAGACATAAATATTCAGTTGTGAAAAAGATAACATTAACAGAATGAATTCAGCATTTGAAATTAATTTGGTAATTTTGATATTGAACTTGTAAATCTTCTTGGTTGTTATTATTATTATTTTCTTTTCATTAAGCAGCACATAAAAATTGACTTTATTCTTTATATATCTATATATATTGACATAAATACACAGTAATAGTGGGTCAGCTTTGCCACTAATCCACCGGATGGCTTTTAAGAATGGTAAGTTGGTAACGATTTGTATGTTTATCGGAGAACACGGAAGAATCGTATATAGACCCACCTGTATTTTATTTCCTTCGTTCTGCTTTGGTTCTGGACCCCTCGTTCCTCTATTGCGACAGTGGGCTGGTTCCAGGGGTCACGCAGGATCCTTATCCCGTATAGCGCTACACACGATTCGGTTCCTACAATTGCATTCGATTACAATACGAGAATTATATCTCTAGGTTTTAATTAAAGAACCAATTAATGAATCCCAAAACTAATCAAGGCACAAGATCTCTAAAATTTTGGAATTATGAAATATTGGGACCGCTGCTGTAGTCTGTAGAGCAGTTGATGGTGGCTTAATTTCTTAACCGGAGTATAAATAATAATAAATAATTCATAAGAAACTCTAAAGCCCCTTCAGAGTAAGGGTATGGTATGCATTCAGCATCCTTGAATGGCAGAATGGGACTTCGATTTTAAGAAAATAAATTAAAAAAGATTATAAGAGCCACTGGTAAATTTTTAATAAGACAAAAAATGATATACAATTTTAGGAATCTTTACCAATTGATGCGGCGAATTATTTAAGTGATGTTTGGGTTATAAATTTCATAGAATCTTTTTCAGATCCCATAGAATCTTATTTCGGTTGGAGGATTTGAATACCTGATTTGTACTTAATTGTTGACTACAAAAGATTAGCAATGCCCGCACAAGTTTCTTTTATTTAAGGGATGTAAAAGCATTTTCGAGTTTGAATTGAGGATGAAACTGAAAAGCATAGGTACCTAACATACACAAAAGAAAAGGAAATTATGGTATAAAAATTCTTCAGAAAAAAATATATATAATCTTAGTTAATCAAAATGTGATCGTAATTGTTTCATTAAAACATAAATGCTAGAGTCCAATATATATAATATTTTGGACGGATGGGTCTGTCCAATACAATCATTCTCACGTTTTAAATTTCAAATGATCGATCTGAACTGTTCAATATGTTCTCCGTATTGAAAAAATATAAAAAATTATTTTTTACATTTTTTTTTATTTTTTTTACTATTTTTTTTGGTATTTTAGAAAATCGTTGTTATTTGACGATCCATAAATTTTATATCGTGAATTTTCTAAAATACCGAAAAATAGTAAAAAAAATAAAAAAAATGAAAAAAATTAGTTTCTTACAAGTTTTCAATACATAAAAAATATTAAACGGCTTGGATCGATCGTTTGTTTGAAATATGAAACATGAGAACAATAGTATCGGATGGAGTCGTCTGTCCAATATATTGGACACTGGCATTTGCCGCATTTCTCTTAATTTATAAAGGAACTAATTTTTGAAAAACCTACTGTTGATTAATTTGGAACGACATAAATGCACAAATCTTACAAAGGCTTTAGTTGATAAATTTGGAATTGTGATTTGCAAATTATGTAAATAAATTATATCTTCATTAGTATTTTTTAAACCAAAGTAATCTATAGTATTAATAAAATCCTGTCCAAGGCAAACGAAAAGTTTAACGGACACAGTAATTTGTCAGTATAATAGGCATAGATTCGGAAAAAAAAATTATAATAGACATTAATTTAGAAAATTTTTGTAGAAAGACACGAGATATGTAAATAGGTATAAATTCGGAAAAAAATTGTAAATATATACAACTTATTTTTAAAATAGCAATAGATACGCATTTTTTTAAAAAATTAGACACAAGTTATTTTCAGTAATAGGCATAAATTCAGAAAATTTATTACATAAGAAAAATATTTGTAAAGTATCACACAGAAAAAAAAAAAATATTATGTATTGATAGGCACAAATAGTTTGATAGACTTGCCATGCTATAGAGATATATTCTTTGTATTAAATTCTAAGGAAGCTTATCTAGAACCATCTTTTCCTATTATTTATCAATATTATTATGAAGTGTAGTACCAATTGGTTTAGGATTTTTTGTGTTCCTATTTGTGCTCTTTTTACAATAATAAAAAAAAAAAATCACAGCTAAGTCCAATCATGCAGCTGAAGGATTTCATGATGCGAATCGAGTAATTTTAAAATTTTATTTACCGATAACATCTAGGATTGTTCTTATTATTGCTAACTTTCCTTTAATTTATTTGCATCACAATCACATATATTTTTTATAAGAAGGATTGTTGAACCATACCTATAGTCTCTAACGAAGCTTTATTCCTCTTCGGTTCACCTTGAATCCGAAACAAGAATGACAGTAGAATCCGTGCTAGCGAACTCCCCGTCAACACCTAGCTCCGTTGCCGGTATCTTAATCGATTGCTTAATCGATAAAATATTTTAACAAGTATTTAGAAGAAAAGAAGAACAAAGCTTCAACACATGAAGACTTACTTGTCTTCACAATTTTTCTCATCAGTTTTTACACAAAAACATCTGAATAAAACCTCTCAAATTCGTATAGCATTTAAAACCACTAATCAGAAATTAAAACAACACATTAATTTCTGACGTTGCAGCACTAAAACCTTGATAACTCTCTGTAGGAAACTCCAAACGTCCTGAAACTTAGACCATTGGATTCTACACTTCAAGGGCTACAATTGTCATATATCATTTGTCCAAAATGGTTATCGTTTGCTATACTAATTTTCTGTTTAAAGTTGGCTCAAATTCTAACCCGAATTTAAAGCCTTCTTTCTCTCTTCATTTGTTAAAATAATTGGGCTTGGGCTTTAAATAAATTTATACATTTCATGATAATATTCATATATTATTATAATATGTGAAACTTATATTATCCTCATAATATACACATATTAATAAATTTATTATTTGCTAGTTAATCACGTCACGTGAAATAATTTTCTATTTGTACTTTATTTCATGCAACATGAAACCTTGTACATAAAAAATTTATTTCTCGTTTCCCATTCAGTTGGTGTAACCTATATTGAGGATCCATATTATGTTGGCAATGGAATAAATATTTTATTCCATAAACTGTGAGCGGTACTCTAGCATACATTACAGCTACCCAAATGATATAGATGTTTAGCAAATCCTTTTACGAAACATGATCCTTCTAGTAATGTTATTATCATTACTTGTGTCTATTCCTTGCCATATGATATTATGATTATTATACAAAGTAGGCATGTGTCATCCTCGTATTATAATCTTTTCTTGGTCTCTAACAAGTAGGATTATATAATTATAACTGCACTTCAGTTATATTGGATCCATTTATAATCTCACTTTATCAAGGGACCCATTATAATATCATCCCTCAATTAATGAGTGGCAATTAGCTATTGATATATATATTTTCCTCCTACACAAGTTAAATACAAAGAACTATTACTTTTATCACCACTTGCTTCAAATGGCTTTTAATAATAATTACGTTGCATATTTCTTATGTGAAAAATATATCATATCAATCTCAGAATTAATGACACGATAAAAATATTAATGACACAAACACAATCCATATAATATTTTTATCAATTAGGTCTGTTCAATATATGAAACTTTTCATATACTCGTGTCATTAAATGATAATCCTTTATCAACGTTTACAGAACTACAACGTACTTTTAATCAACACGATAATCTTATATGACATATTAGTGTTCCTGCTAATATCCAAGACCTGTGAACATTTTAGAGTTATATATTAATTTTATTTAGAGTTCTGCGGTTCAAGACCAAGAGCATCTTCTTGAACACTTCTAAATATAAACATAAACTCATGGAACAAAATGTAATAACTTCAAATTCATAAATATAACATATAAAAGTAATCACTATAAGATAACTTTTAGAACACAATTCCAACAGCAGCCCGATTTTCGAGTCTAAGGATTATATCTACTAGAGGGTACATCGAGCTTAGCTCGATTTAAAATTTTAATTTTTGATAAAATTATATTTTTACTAATTTCCTATTATAAGATATAATACTATTATATTGTTTAGTTTTTGCATATTAAGAATAGTACTTTTTTGTCAAACTTTTAGCAGTAATTTGGACTCTAATTGTTCTCTAGTAGTATAATAATATAAATAATTCATAATTGTGATTCGCTCAAATTGACTTTATGAATTTATAAAAACTAATAACGGCAAAGAGATGATATGGGCTTTTGTGTGTATTTGATAATTTAATATTACAGGCCTATGTTGAATTAACGACTAATAAATTATTAACGCACCATTAATTAGCAATATTATCTGAATAATTTCTTCAGTTTCAGAAATATTAATTAAGAACTTATAAGCAATAGAGGATATCATGTTAGTTTTATTTTCTTTTATTCTATTTCTCCACTTGATAAATATATATATTTAGTGTCAAACCCAACTCTATGGTAAAGTCAAGATAAAAATTGCCAGTTAAGTTGTATTTATTGAGTTTCACAATTATAATTCGTATGCATATAGACAAATCTACAAACACGAAAAGCAACAAAAAGCCTTAAATCCAACTGGTTATATAAAGAATCATATTATAATTTTTACTAATTTCTTTTATTATTTCTATGATAGATTGCATGCAAATCCTCATATATTATCACTTTCCTCCTCCACTTCGCTACCTGATTAGTACCATCTAAGGCTCCATTATGATAACAAACAATGTTAATCGACACTTTTCTTTATTTCTAGTAGCATCATTTCTGAAATAATAAGAGAAAAAAGTACAAATATGATATTTCATCTTTTAGGGCACGATCATGACCATGAAGTAACTGATTAAAAAGCCTCCAAAAATATCTAGTAGAAATATTTTAAGTATTGAGAATAGATTTTTGGAATAGAATTAATTAAAGAAATATTGGAGGGGAATACTTAGATAGAAATCGCTCAATCACTTTTTCTTGGATGATAATGTTGGTACAAATGAATATGTTTATATAGCCAATTGGGTAACGGCAAATAGAGCCCGAAATAATTTCAATACTTATTAGGCCAATTACTATTACAACGGGTGGAAATTAAATGAGTAATCAAGGTATTGATTATGCAAATATAATTGTGATATCATTAGGTTATTGGGCATATGAAACAATTCCAACGTATGGAATAATGGCGTTAACGAAATGAAATATTAGAGTGTAACGGATAACTAATATAAAAAAATAACTTAATATGAGATCAGTGCATTTTGATTTGGATGCTTCAACTGATAAAGAAATTAAGATTGAGATAATGGTTTTTAATTTCAGAAAAGAATTGGGGTGCGTAATAAATATTTCATAAACAAATTAATCAAACAATAAAATTTGAGTTTTCTTCAAGAAAATGTTCATATGCACTTTAGAACATTAAAAAAATGAAAAAAAATGTTTAAAGACAGTTATGTACGAAATAAAAATTTAGTACCTCATGTACAAGAAAACTTTGTTGCGAATTGGGTTAGCTTCTCCCCCTACACCAAACCATGAATAATTTTTTATTATTTGCTGATTAATTGGCTACTTGTTGGCTTGTCCAGAGCTGTTCTAGTCATTATTTGCTCCATAAATCAATAAAAAGACCTCGAATGAAAGCTATTCTAGCTGAGCACAAACATCACATGACACAACGAGAAACATATTCACATAAATGGCTATACAAATAAGAAAAAATCAAAAATGCAAACTCAAGTATACTGGCAGCATAAGTAAAATTAAATAAGGTAAATTTAGTTGCAAAAAAAAATTATGAAGATGTAATATACATGGGAATCCAATAAAATAAGATGTATTATGGTTTTTAAGATGATCTTATATTTGCGCATAGCCGCATAATTCTTGAAGCAAAATTGGAGAATCACATGACTGAAATAAATTGGATAATTAAAGAGGTCATTTCAAAGTAATCCCCATCAACCAAAGTTAAGAAAGAAAAAAAATTAAACCTTAACTAATAAGTCTTAAGCTTGACACAACCATGGAGTATCGTCAAGAAAATTATTGGAGCAAAACGTCTCATCTTTAGTTCCATGGTTCATCCCATTTGGATAATTGCTTAATTCTTTTCTCTTTAACTATTTTGCATAAATTCAAATATGAACCACAAATTCAAAGGAGAAAGAAGTAAAAAAAAAAAAAAAAAATTGAAAATACTCACCAGCATTATTTGTCACAATCTACCCTCTCTTCCTTTTTTTTTTTTTTGATTCAAGGGCTCGTCGGCCATTGCTCCTTTTTGTTATACGTACAAAAAGAAAAGAACAATTTGAGGAGCCAAGGAGCGAGACAGAGAGTTGGGATAAAAATTATACATATATAAAGCTGGGGTGTCGTGAGATGCACTGGGAGCACTGTGGTTAGCACAGTGCTCTCGATTTTCTGTGGCGCGTGATCTTTTGTGGCAAAAATGGTATTTAGGATTTTCTGTGGTAGTTTTCATATAATATTTGAATAGTATTTTCAATTTTTTATGGTATTTTTTTTTATATAGCATAAAATAAATCACGCAACCATTTAATAACATATTCGTATAGGAATGAATCGCGCAACGCGCGAGATTAGCGCTAGTTGAAATATAGGTGTCACTTTTCTTCTTCATTTCTTCTTGACACCGATCAAGATGTCATGTTAGATGCAGAATCAACAAAAGATTTGTATCATCTATTCAAAGAACAGTTAAGGCATTTAATAAGTTAGTTGTGAGTTATTTTGAGTATTTATTAGTCAAAATTGAGCTAATAATCTGTTATGGTATTTTGTGCTATCTTTTGTGATCTTGTAGGAAGTTATTAAGTGTGTTTTGATATTAGAAAAAGTAGTTGAGATAATGTATTAATGGGTAGTGGCTTTTATATGTATTAGATTGCTATATAAGCTGAATATCAGAATGTAATAAGAGATTATTGAATGAATACAAATTTCTGAGTTTATCTCTGTTTCTTCCTCTTAAGAGCTGAGTGTTACTCCTCTTTGAGTGAATGTATCGTTGCGCTTGCTGGTTACTCTAAGTCTCTCGATCCGAACGGCGTCATTTGGTATCAGAGCTTCTTCAGGTTTGATGGTTGCTCGTTGTAGACAGCATAACATCCACCACGAAGGCGAAGACCAGTGCGTTACGAAGATGCGAGAGCTAAGACAGCTTGTACAACAATTCCATGAGCGTGTTACGCGATTGGAGGCTAATCGAAGTCAAGACCGCCGAACGAGGCATGGTTCTTCGAGAAGCACAACTTGTGAGAATCGAGATCGTCGACCGAGGCACGATTCCTCCACAAGTAATACTTGTGTGAATCGAGATCGACGACCGAGGCACGATTCATCGAGCTACATCGACTTTTTTTGTCATCACCAACAACAATTCACCTCCAGCGACAATGTTTCTCTTCCACCTCACCTCCAGCAGAGAAACAACCATTTTGATCACGTGCAAGTCTCTGGAACAAAATACAATACATTGAATCGTGTTTCAGTTGACTCGAGTTATTGTGGTAAAGATGAAGATGACAACTCCTTCCACGACAGAAAATCAATTTCGGTGTCTTGTGCTGAAGCGGCTCAACATCAACTCCACACCCAAAGGAGCACTTGTTTTCAATGGGCCATAGATAAAAATATTCAGTCGAGAATTGATAATTCTTCTGAATGTGTTGTGAATGAAAATGTATCATTTGATTCACCGCCAATCTTTGATAAATATCCCGACGACGATGATGATGTCTTTATTGGGACAAGTGAACCCGAAACAAATGTGGTGTCTTTCGACAGTCCTATAATCATTGATGAAGAAGTTGTTGATGACTTATCGCTGCCCCCGACCTGTTCTACTACCTTTGCAAAGAGTTCGACCTTGGAGAGTAATTCTTTGGTAACAATAGGTGCATTGTTTGAGCTGAAAACTTTGCATTTAACTCACATTGATATCATGAGTTCAGAATATAGCGATCCATTCTTGCAACTGAGCCCTATGCCAACAAATTCAAGGTATTTTACATTTTTGAGTGGTTGCAATACTCAGTTTTGTGCTGTTTTTGATCAAATAGCAGAACTATGTGCAAGATTATGTTTTTGTGGATTGCACCACTCGATTCTGGTTTCTTATGAGTTATGGTGCACGACATGTGAGTGGCAAATGTTCTTGTTGTTTACATGGAGAAGTATTTTTGAGAAATCGCAGCGGGAATGTAGTGAGCCTTATTTGAGTTTTAATTGTTTGAGCCTTTACATTAATTTTCAAAGGCATATATTCTTCAAATGTGAGAACTGAGACCATTTAGTGCAATTCTGTTGGTGCTTGTTGAGTAGTTCTATTTTCAAGAGAATTACAAAGATCACAATAAGAACATAAGCCAAACTCGAGGACGAGTTTCAGCGCAGCATAAGCATATGACATCGACCAAGATGTCATGTCAGATGCAGAATCAGCAAAAGATTTGTATCATCTGTTCAAAGAACAGTCAAGGCATTTAATAAGTTAGTTGTGAGTTATTTTGAGTCTTTATTAGTCAAAATTGAATTAATAATCTGTTATGGTATTTTGTGCTATCTTTTGTGATCTTCTAGGAAGTTATTAAGTGTGTTTTGATATTAGAAAAAGTAGTTGAAATAATGTATTAATGGATAATGGCTTTTTAAATGTATTAGATTGCTATATAAGCTGAATATCAGAATGTAACAAGAGATTATTGAATGAATACGAATTTCTGAGTTTATCTCTGTTTCTTCCTCTTAAGAGCTGAGTGTTACTCCTCTTTGAGTGAATGTATCGTTGTGCTTGCTGGTTACTTTAAGTCTCCCGATTCGAACGGCGTCACTTCTAGTCTCTCCTTTTTTTTTTCTTTTTTTATAACGAGTCGGTATCTTTCATCAATAGTAAAAAATTGGTATAAAGGGGTTGGAATTAGGCTGTGATTTTTTTCCCTCGACGAGGTAGAAGAGAGCAACACCCAAAGAAAGAGGGAAGAAAAATATGAATCAGAAATTAGGATGGGACGCATGAAATTTTTGGCGATTCAATGAGATTCCAAACAAACAATTATAGCTGAAATGGGTCACTTGTACGATAAAAAATACCCGTTACACATATATCCACATGTTATTATGTTGCAGATATTGGAAAAATTCCCTGGTAACATTAGTTGGAGCCAAAAGTATCGGATAATATTTAACGAAATAATCAACGACACCCACATATTTTTATCTATATTTTAGATGATGATGACGCTCAGATTTAAACGCTCTCAACTCTCAAGTTTTGATGTTGCTGTTTACGAGGCTTTCTTATCAGAAATGGTACTCTCCATCCATCATTTTCCCATCCATCCCATCCACATGCTCCAAACAGATCTTTATGGGCCAACAACTGGCCCAGTTTATATATATCTTTCTAATCCTCCTCTCTCCCAAACCCTAGCCGCAGAGAGAATTTTCAGATCTGGGTCGATGCACGTGGGCACTTCCGTCTGACCCTGCTCTCTCGTCCTCATCAAGTTCCTCGACCGCTGGCTTTCCGCCTCCTCCCCCAACCCTTACTCTCACCTCCTCGACCTCTCCAACAAGCGAGCCTTCGAGCTCGGATCGGGCTGCGGCCCGACCGGGATGGGCCTCTCCCTTCTCGGTTTCGACATTGTGCTCACGGATATCGCGCCTGTTATGCCTGCTCTTAAGAGGAACATCAAAAGGAACAAGAAGGTTCTCGGCAAGGCGCCCAAGTACGCGCAGCTCTATTGGAACAATGACACCCAGATTCGGGACGTGGGACCGCCTTTCCACTTTGTGATCGCGGCGGATGTGGTCTACATGGAGGATTCTGCGGTACAGCTGGTTGATGCCATGGAGGCGCTTCTTGCACCTGATAGTGTCGCTCTGCTCGGGTAATGCTCACTAATTATTATACTTTGGTTTGGTTTAGGCATGGCACCGGGATAAACAAAATTAAATTGCCTGTTTACTGATCAACCCCAACAAAATTAATTGCACAATCAAGTCTTGGTTTCGGGTTTTACTTTCTGAGGCATGTGTTTTTTGTTTTTTCATACAATTGTTCAGTGAAACATTGGTGGAAATATAATTTCATTTTTTCTGGTTTAATAGGCCGCGGATATAAAGGTTTTGGGATCTTTGAGCAAAGATGATTCGATTTTACATTGGAAATTCAGACTCGTGAGCTTGAAGATGAGTTTCGAGTTTACAATCGATTTGTAATAGTTGAATGTAATTTACAGCATTTGTCGTGTATTAATTTATGTATTAGAATAGAGAATCATTTGTAATGGATGCTATTATCAGTAGAATTGTTCAGTTTGTATATTGAATATTGAATGTGTTCACTTTGTTTCTTGTAAATGTTAGCTATATTGTTATATGTGTTCACTTGTATTATTGTAAATGCTAAATACGAAATCAAATTTCTGCTGCAACTAACTGAACAAATAAAACTTTTAGTTCAACCTTTGCTGTATTAAACTGAACACAAAAATACGAAAAATTCCATTTTCAGATGCAACTAGCTGAACAAATAAAACTTTTAGTTCAACCTTTGCCGTATTAAACTGAACACAAAAATACGAAAATTTCATTTTCAGATGCAACTAATTGAACAAATAAAACTTTTAGTTCAACCTTTGTCGTATTAAACTGAACACAAAAATACGAAAATTTCATTTTCAGATACAACTAACTGAACACTTACAACTTTTAATTCAACCCTTATGGCATCTAACTGAACAAATAAACCAGTACATTTGATTACGTCAGCATCCAGAAATTTTCGAAAAAATTCCGAAAAATTTTCTCTGACGTCAGCCAGCGCCTTGCTGACATCAACGCGCGAAAAAATGAGGCTGAGGCCCATTTCTGGTATGTGGATGGGATGGATGGGAAAATGGTGGATGGTGTATATCACCCCTGCTTTCTTATTGGTATTCATAATAGTTGAGACCCAAATTCTGGCTTATTGGACCCGACAGATTTAAATGCTCTCAAGGATTATCGAGACCCAAATTCTGGATGGGCTTCATATTGGGTATTCATAATAGTTGGTCCCATATATGTAACTTTGGGCTTAACTAATGGAAGGTGTACGTTACAATGTGTGTCAGTGTGTGTTCTTTTTTTTCCCTGAAATTTCTATTTGGAGGATCTATATAACAGGGATTTCATGATTTCAGTGCCGCTAAGAAAATTATCACCAATCAAACTTTAATAAACCAGAATGTTACTGTAGGACATAATGATTCAGTTAGTTGTAATACTCCGGCTATGAAGAGCTATAATTGTGTTTCAAAATTTTAATTAATAGTGCATTCAGCAAAATTTACAGCATATTACTACTCTAACTCAACACAAAAAAAACAAGAAATAATCAGAAAAATATCGCTACCAAAAATCTGTACAAGAAATTGAAACAACTAGAGACAGCATTAGCTATCTGAAAGGTACCTCCGACCAACCCACCATCCATCTCAGAAAATTATTTGGTGTCTGGTACGAAAGATTTACGGGGATAGACTTCTACTACAAGTTACCAATTTTTTTACATTGCTTTTGATTTTTTAAGCGTCACCCTGAAAAAAAACAGAATTCTATACCATATCCTTCGCATCAGCAACTGTTTTCTTGGCAACAAGAGCACGGCAAAGAGGACAACTCGGCTGAGTCCGAAGCCATGCCTCGATACACTCAGGGTGGAATCCATGACTGCAACTTGGAATAACCTTCAGCTTCTCTCCTACGGTAAACACACCTAGACATATCACACACTCTCCATTATCTCCTTCCTTGTACAATTCCACTGGCATACTAGTAATGGTTCCTACATCAAGGCCAGAAGATGCATGGTCAACTCCCTCTGCTGTGCTAGCAACGGTAGTTGCTGTGGCAGCAGCAGTTGTGGTTAGGCGGTAATTGTAACACGTCCAGCGAAGATAGAGATACAGAAGACTGATTAAGAGAAGGATGCATAAGATTGCTAAGAGAAGGACAATGCTATGGCCATGCAATGCAAAATCTTTCTCATCTAATGAACCGTCGTTGTGCCAGTGAAACGGCTGTACCTCCGGTGATGATGCCATAAAAAGAATAATTTACCAATTTTGGTAGGCTTCTTTGGTTTGGAAAGGGGAGGAAAGAGGGCTGTTATGACTTTTGTGTGAAATAGAGGATGAGGATGTCTTCCATCTCTCTTTCTGACCCTTTTGGTGTTAGCGGAGTTTGCACTTTTTAAAAAAGGAGAAACGGCAAGTGACAGGCCCAATAAAGAAAGAAGTTGGTTACTGAGGGAAAGAGTGGCCCTTTTTGGACGCACCCGAAAATTCTAGAACAATCACTCAATCAGAGATTTGATCAAGTATCATATTTCCTAATTTGCAAACTGGGATTTCAGATGACAAATTTAATTGGGTAAGTTTAAGATTTCTTTTGGACTCGTTCATGGAAGTGATAATAGTGTAAAACTGTTGGAATAAGCTAGTAGTGTCAGAATATTGATATACTTTATCTGATGCGTTGATATACCGACACATAAGAGTGCATTTTTGTTAGTAATAATTTTTTGGTAATATATTATATTTCCTTATTACTTAGAGATTCAATTTTTATTTGTAGCTGTGTTTTTATTTCTTGTTGATGAGACAATTGAAAAATTAAAAACCAATTGTTATTTTAGTAAAGATTGTATTAGGATATTTTTTATTTACTACCATGTATTAGTTGTAAGAATAGTATAATAGTAATGAGAAGAATAAAAAATGGTGTAGCAAGATTTACACACCATAAAAACGTTCTCCTCTGTTGCTTCATTTTTCATTTGTGCTTATTGTTACTCGATTATGGTTGAGGTTTTTCCAACAATTGGAATCAGAGCGCAGTGTTATGGGAGGCGACAACGAGACAATGAAGACTCCACCACCGAAAGCACTGGTGAGAGGAGGTGGTGTGCCAATCGAGTACCCCATGTTGAACCATAAGAATTATGGCCTGTGGATTATAAGGATGAAGATCATCATGCAATCCTTGTGTGTTTGGAAAGCAATAGATGGTAATGCATCGGTCAATGCAGAGAAGGTTCATGGTACCATGGTTGTGATTTTCCAAGCCGTGCCACATGAAGTGAAGATGACAATTGTTGAAAAGGAACCAACAAAGGAGGAGTGGGAGGCATTCAAGGAGATGAGTATAGGTGAGGACCGTGTCAAAAAAGTAAGGGCACAAGTCCTGAAGAATAAATTTGATCAACTTAAGAAGGAGAGAGCGTTTATGGCAGAAAAAGAAGAACTATTCGTTTTCGAGAAGAAGAAGAAGGAACAGAAAGTACTCGTTCCTCTTTTGAGAAGGAATAAAAATCAACGGAGGAGAAGAAAAAGGAACGGAAAGCACTCGTTCCTCTGTCAAGAAGAAAGAGAAATCAATGAAGGAGAAAAAGAAAGAACGGAAAGCAGTCGTTCATCTTTCGAGAAGAAAAATCTCCTTTGTGCAAGGATCATGGTGGCAACAAGATGTGCCTTTATGAAGGTGGGGTGTTTGCCCTAAGAGTATACATGGGGGCACAAACTTTTGCTTGGCGCATGGTGGAGGCAAACGTTGTAAAATTGATCGTTGTAGCAAGAGGTTATTGTGGAATTTATGAAACTTCCTCTTTGTGTGTTGGGTGCAGATCTATATTGAATTGTATGAATTGCCATTTAGGCAATGATTTTGTGCGACGTGGTGTGGATGAGAGAGAGCTGTTGATACGTCAAGCAATGTCGAAGGTATTGAAGTTGAGTTAGCATTGGTCAAACCTTCAAGAAATATTGAAATTGTTGATACTGCTCAAGGTATTGATGTGGATGAGGTACCTGTTGATATGTCAAGTAATGTGAAAGATGGAGATGCTGATACAATGTCAGCGGATCCTTTGAGCACTGTTTCATCATACCGACACAACTAGCCTAGGGGAGTGATTATTGGAATAAGCTAGTAGTGTCGGAATATTGATATATCTTATCTGATGCGTTGATATACCGACACAGAAGAGTGTATTTTTGTTAGTAATAGTTTTTTGGTAATATATTATATTTCCTTATTACTTAGAGATTCAGTTTTTATTTGTAGCTGTGTTTTTATTTCTTATTGATGAGGCAATTGAAAAATTAGAAATCAATTGTTACTTGAACATGGAGTCCAGCACAGATGGTCAGTGACTTCGCCGTTATTCTAGAGGTAACGGGTTCAATTCCCGCTAGACGCAGAATAGGTAGCTATTAATAAGTAGATAAATAAGTAGAAGATGGATAAACTCTAATTTACAGAGTGGGCTAAAGCCTCTATAAATAAATATTCTCTTATTTCAAAAAAAAAAGAAATCAATTGTTACTTTAGTAAAGATTGTATTAGAATATTTTTTATTTACTACAATGTATTAGTTGTAAGAATAATATAATAGTAACGAGAAGAATAGAAAATGGTGTAGCAAGATTTACACACCACAAAAACGTTCTCCTCTATATCTTCATTTTTCATTTGTGCTTATTGTTACTCGATTCTGGTTGAGGTTTTTCCAACAAAAAGAGACCCAATCATTGCTTTAAGCAATTAACCGGAGTTAAATGAAAAAAAATAATTAAGTGCAGGCTCTTATTTGCTTGCACTTGTATAATTATTTGATAATAAATAATTAGCAAAGAAAATTTTTCTATGTATTTTTTATTGATGAAAAGACATCAATTTCTAATCTTAACATATTAATGAATAGACAAACACGATAAGTGAGGTGTTAGCATTTTCTGAAATAACATTAGAACATGAACACCAAAATAAAAAATAATAATAATTTCAAACAGCGCAAAATTAGTATTCTTCCACATTATTCGGAGTAACAATTTTGTTATCTTGTTCTCACAACCTAACTCAAGTTACACTTTTCTTGTATACGTCCTTCGTTGATCCTAACAAACCCTTATATAACAATAATATTATACCTCTTCAAGTCATTGCCTCTTAGATACACCATGAACAAGAAACAAAAGAAGAACCCATCTATTTCACGTTTGGTTTGGTCTTGAATAAAGATTGGTGAAAACCAAATAGTCTTGTTCTCTGTTTCAATAAAAACATTGAACAAACATAAGATCTTTTTTTGTTTATACTTTATTTTTTTATACATCCAAACACGCCCTAACAATAATTTTTACAAGTTTTTTTGTAAGAAAATTAAATAGATAAGTGTGTATTCGAAAATAGCCGTTGTTCACGATACAATATATATGCTTGGCATAATGTATGTGCATGCATTGGACATGATGCAAGTGTTGATTAGACGTGTTTGTATTTGGGAGGTCAGAAGATGAGCTTGGAAATTGACAACCAACTTTCAAACTGTGTTTTTTGTCAAACTCGGTCAATACACGTGACAACTGACAATAGTTAAATTTGATTGAAACACAAAATATGCATTGGATGATATATAGACAAGTGTGTGTTAGATAAGCGAGTGTGGATAAAATAATAGCTTAGTATAAATTCTACATTCTGTAGGAAATTATATATATTGAAAATTTTTTAATGGTGAACTTATGAGGATAATTATCCGGTTTGATCTTTTATATCCAAATAAATAAATTGACTTTCACCACAGTTAATAATTTTTTTTTTCATTATTGAAGTTTCAACATATCAAAGTATGATGAAAGCAAAACAAAAAGATCTCTTCTCCGTGCAGTCCGTGACAAAGAAATATCTTTTAGTGATTTTTATGAGGTTACATGGTTTGTCTTTTATGATCTGTACCGGACACTTGTCATGATCGTATTAGTATAATAGTATTGGATGCCTACCCAGACGTAACTCCTTAATGACGACAGTTATTTGCCTAAAATGGTTAAACCAATGTTGATTTGGTTAGGTATTAAAATTATAATTGTTAAATGAACCGGTAGGTGCACTTGCTAGCTAGGGGGCCCAACTAAATTGAGTACCAAGAAAATAAATGTCATTTATTTGTCTAAAGAGACAGCTTGCCTAATTTAATAAGACGGACATATCCTCATTGCTATTTGCCTTTTTGTGATTAGAATGACACAGCAGAACAAGTTGGTATCGAAGACCTTCAAAAAGATAATAAAAAAGGTCATCCCCCAAAAGCCCAGAGGAGAGAAACAAACAAAAAGAAGCAGAATTGACTAAAGAGCTATACGCACTCTGATAATGAACGAATCTTCTTATAGGATGAGTACCTTCTCCCAAGCCTAACTCGTTTTATTTATTCCCATTGATCTTATCCAAATTCCAGTGTGATACTCTTTATAGAATTATAGTGTAGCCGGGAAAACAGAACAAATAAAACAGCCGAAAGTTGTTTAAATTATTGGGCCTAATCTAATTAAAGAGAGGTCTAAATTTGGAACAGCTTGGGCCATTGCATTATCATTTTGTTTATTTTAGGAGGGGTACTGGTCGAATTAGTCAGATTTCATTGATATTTTCAATTCAGTTATAATAGTCAAATAATAATATTTTTGTAACAAATCCCATTACATAATTTAGTCAACTCATACGGTCGGACGAATTGCGGGTTCCATTAATAAATATCAAAGATATAAACGAAGCAATTATTATCAGCAATTTTAAGTATTTAACAATATAAAACACTAGATCTTATCTCGCGCGTTGCGCGATTCATCTCAATCTGAAAGTGTTATGAAACGGTTTCCTAATGAGTGCAGATAAGCTATGGAAATTTTTGCATAGAGATGTATAATTTCTCACGATCAGATCATACAATGAATTAACTAATAAATGAATGGTTCGGTGGATTTAATTACGTATTTATGTTACAAATTCTCTTGTACGCTGACCTGAAAAACAGAACTCTTAGGATTATATTAAGCAAAGAAAAATCATAAACATTATTATAGAGTGAATATGTGTACGAACACTATGTGCATCCTTTCAGATATATCATTTACATTCTTGTAATAATGGATGATTTTGTATAAACTAAATTAAAATAAATTCTTTTTTGTTCCCCAAAATCTGACAATAGAAGTAGCAAAATCTATTTTTTTAAAATATTATTAGTTTATTACACAAAAATTTGGTATGCGCAATTATATGCCAAAATTTAAATGCTGAAAATAAATTTGACTCATTTTCTGTTGTAAGAATAGCCGTTTTAACAAAATAGGTCAACACAAAGCCAATGTACCAGCAGCACCTGAAATAGGTAGGTACATAAAAGAGGCACAACATAAGTAGTACGAGTAAGAAATATCATAAGTTATAAAGACTATAAAGTGCCCCCCTACCCGGCTATTTGACTAAGAAATAGTTATAAATAATAAAAAAAAAGAAAAAAGAAATATCATAAGTTATAAAGACTAAATTGCATTCTTCAAATTCCACGGGTGCATTAGCTTTAAATGCCAGCAGGCCTAATCCATTAAACATAACGATTACGAATAAGTCCAAATCAAGAAACTAAACAAACAATCTTTCCTGGGTGCATAGACTATAAAACGGCAAATAAAAATAATACGATCCTGAAAATTAGCAACCCTACAAAACCAAACAAAGCACCAGGTTCCTAAATACCAGTGTTTCATCTAAGGAGGGCTTCATGCACCCTTTACAAAAAATCGCTCAGTAATCTCTCAATTAATGTGAACCCCCAGCTGAAACATCATTTGTGGCCGTCTCAAAATTAATCTCTCTTCTCCTTGCTAGATTGGACAAATCATGTTCCATAGCTATATTTCCAATTCTATGTGATTAGCTCAATTTCTCAACCGTACCAAATATGTTATTAGCTCATATCCAATTTTACCCTTGTTGTCTTCTTGATGGATATTTATTTTATAAGTAGCACTTACAGGTTTCACTTAAATTTTATTTTATCCCAAGTGTCTACTATGCTTGTTGCAATGTACATCCTGTATTTTCTTTCAGGTTATGTCTTGACAATTACTATTAAAAAATTGAAATTCTTCAAAACAATTACCTAGGTTTTCAGACCTGTCGCTTGTAGGGTGAATTCCATCAAACCATCTCATTTCCTTCTACCTAATTTCTTTCTAGTAAATCACATACGATTATTCGCAAAAATATTGGCTCACTTTTCTTGTAACACTTGTAGCATCGTCTTTGCTTTCTAGTGCATAATGTATCTCACAAAAATCCTTCGACAAAACCTAAAATTTCAATAAAATAGACAATTTTAAAAGAAGGACTGATCAATTTTGGATATTTTTAAACTTTCATGAATCTATTTTATGAAATATTTAATATCTTACAGCAACATTGTTTGCCATATCAGATTTAATTGAATGACAACTCTTTATCCATGATCAAACAACAACATGATTAAGAATATTAATCAAGAGATGAGCACAATCTCACCATGAAATCTTATCTAGTTGTTGTTCATGATGATGAGGAAATGGCCACTAAATATAATATTTTTCTGACATCAATTTTAACGAATGCACTTTATCAAATCCTACTTCTAAATATACTAACTGACAACACTTTAGTAGCTATCTATAAAATAATGCTTCTTTATATATTTTTTACAAATGCATATTAATTAAGAATTTTTATGAAGAAAAAATTGTCTAAAACTATAAATGCAAATACACCAACACCAAACTGGATCCAGTTTAAAATGATTCCATGTTCTGTATAATCATCATAACACTTCTTCATAAGAGAATAAATTCTTCAGTTTTTCCAGCTGATGACCAGCACAAAAAGTTTAAAACTAAGCTCAAAATAAAAGATCCATTGAAAAGTAAGAACCAACTTAGATAAAAAAAATATAATAAAACACTTTTTTCCTTTTAATATTAGATAGTTTGTCTTTTACTGGTAATTTTACATGTACTATACAGACATATATGGTATGGTTGAAGAAACCAGTAGGATTATAAGGTTGGTCTTCCTTCTAGTGTAGCTTTAGAATATTTGCAAAATCAGATATGAAAACAGATTGGTAAAGATTAGATGAATATTTGCAAAATATCAGATACCAAAACTGAAATAGATACAGAACTGAATTAATAGATGCAATACCGGCAAGAAAGGTTATTTGACAGTGTACAAAAATAATTTTATTTCACAACTCGTCAAAAAGAATTAGTTGAAAATTTTACTGTGGTTAAAACATGCATAGTAACACCTAAAAATTTTCAAAAATATTGGTACTACTGATTAATTATAGCAAATTTATAAATTCAGACAAATCAAATCCCAACAGTCTGTGCCAGCAAATAAATCAGAAACATTTAACTAAAACGACTCTAAAAATTCTACAAAAATCATACTAAGTGCCACTGAAAAAAAAGGGAAAATTTTTTATTTGTCATAAGGAATTGAGAGACTAAGCACTCAATGGATGTGAGAAGAGAGGAACTGAAACCTATTTTGCTTGCTTTAGCAAATTTTATGTGGCTATATTCCTAATTATTTAACAAAGAAATAATCGAGTAAAAGAAGGTGTTGATGAATTTTTTTTTTAGAATTTATCCTTGACACTTTCTCATATATAATGGCTAGTAAACAGACCTTGTAAAGTACAATATGAAGACAATAACCTTCTCATTGACAGCTTACAAAATTCCAATTTATAAATAGATAAAGCGAATAAGAATCACAAAGAGAACAGAAACATAGCTAAAAGTTTCACAAATAGAAAGACTAATCCCATACTTCTATATATAGCATAAACCTGTTATGCATCTATTAATATTTAATATACAAAAATCATTATAAAAATTGAAAGAAAAGATAGAAGATACCAGTGTGATGGCATTGACCAATATTCAACAAATCTTGAAGAATCCTCTCTTGCAGTGAACCAGCACAGCCTCCATTTTCAATATCTGAAACTAAAAAGAAACATAGAGAGACTTACCAACTCAAAACATATTAAAAAATTTCAGATAATCTAAAAGAAGTTTGTACAGACTACAAACACGCAAAATTTTGAAAAATAAAATAAAGGCATAATAGAAAGGAAACAAATAATTAGGAAACCGATGAACAAATAAAGACATGAAAATAAGGTAGACAAACCTGATGAACTAATAACACGTAAACCATGTCATAAGAAAATATAAGAATACGCACCAGCAAGTAGAAAGTGGAGAATCTAATAGCATGTGATCTTAGTGATGTTCCTTTGTTACAATAGACGCCAGCAAGTGCAGTGTGCCAGTGTCCAATATATAAAAATTTGGTCAAAAGATGTACCAGCACATGTCTAAGAGCCAAAGCAACCCTGTAAAATACTGCCAAGGAAGCTGTAAGCATGATGATAGTGGAAAGTAAATATCGATATTTTGATCATAGATAGTTTAAAGACCACTGGGTGGGGTTGCAAAAAACACCACATTTTTTTGTTCCAATTATTTGCTTAACCCAATGGAATGGAGTTTCATGGGCATTATTAATTAATTTTTTGTCTCAAAGAGGCCTTACTTGATTGATTACTAAGTAATCATTATATATAGAATAATTTCTCGAAACATTTAAAAAATTTATCAACTGACATGATATCACCCAAACAATTAAGATAGCCTTAAAAAAAGAACTAAAAAATGGCTTTGCAATACTATTCTTTTAGTTTTAATCAAATTTCTCTACATAAATCCCTTTAAGAAATAACTTTTTTTAACACAGATAGATATGCCCTTTTTTGTAAAGTGTTTAATTTACAATAGTTTCGGTTCTAATGCTTAATTGAGACTATGAATTTCTTCTACTTTCTCACCATATCTAATCCATAAGAAACAAACAATAAATTAGACTGAGTAAGCGTTGATGGAACCACAATTATGAACCAGTGAAAAGGTCGAAATACATTTCACCAACTTTGTTGACACAATTAGATTTATGCGCAAATACAACTTCAATTCTATTTTTATTTTATTTTTTTAGAAAAAAAAAGAGGGAATTACAATGGTCTTTGATCATAATTAATTAAATAAAAAAAAACTTTAGTAAATAGGAGTCTTACCAAACGATTTTAGATTGGAAATTTGAGACACGGAGAAGAAAAGTCGTGTATCACACAACTGAAAGAGGCAGAAAGACTCAAAAATCCTAGTGAGAAGAGCAGCGGTGAGTTTCTCCTTTCTCGTCTCAGAAATTGTGCGGGGGGAGTTTCTCCTTTCTCATCTCTCACCAGTTGATCTTGACGACATCAAAGAAATAACACTCAAATCGCGACCTCCGTAGCGCTTGCACTCGATTAATGGAAGTTGAGATTGCAAAATTGCCTCCATCGCAACTCTCACCAAAGATCGCGTATGAGAGGTGCGATTGTGCGAGACTGCTCAGTCGGAGAAAGGTGCGGCAGTGGGTGAGTTGGATTTGAGCCCGACTTAGAGGACAGGTAACGGTGGAGGGAGGGAGAGGGGGTTGGTGAGGGAAGCGATACGACTATACGAGAGGGGAGAGAGACTTTGGTGGGGTTCTGGTGTGAAAGTGAGATGGAGGGGAGAGTGGAAAAAGAACGGAGATGGGCTCACAAAATCTCTGCTCACAAAATCTCTGCAAAGCACACAACAGAACCCAACGGCCAGGATCAACCAGCGCAAATCAACGGCTCAGATTGATTTACTGTTCTTACCACAGTAAAAGGGACATCTCACGCGGAAGTCACGACCCTCCGGATTTATATAGTTATAATATACAACGGAGCATACAATAACATAAAAGAAGTTTTTAATAAGAATCTAAGAAATAATATTGTACATAGTAATCTAAGGCAACATATTCTAATTAACTTACTATTGAAAATATCATTAATTTAACAGCTACATTAATATAATGAAACACGCAGATTATTCTGATAAAATAAAAGATAAAAAATTAGAGTATTCTTAGAGATTTCACGTTGGAAATAATTTTATGAAGGTCGAAAAATTAGAAGCTTTTAATTTTTTGGAATTTTCAATTTCAATTACACGTGGGTCATGTCAGATTTAAAGAATATCCAATCCGTCCATAATTAAATAAAATTAAAATTTGCTATTTATCTAATTAGGTTGCTAGGCGAGTTAGAAAGTTGCTTATATGCTCTTATTTGACATCATATTTTTTTTTTTGTTATCAAACAATACTACAATGTTGGGTACATTATCTACAGTAACTTTGGATGAAGTCATATCTCCATTTTGAAAAAAACAATGGACACCTCCATTTCAGAAATTTCAAATTAAATATAGTTTAGTTTTTAAATTGTTTAGCTACATTTAAAAATTCATTTGACTATGAAAAATTATGTGTGTGCTCATAAAAATGTAAAGGATTTAAAGATGTAAATTCTTTTAATTATAGACATAGAAAATATTTTTAATAATTTTATGAATCTCATAAAATTTAATATGCATAAAAGTTTCTAAAATTGTTTGGAGGCCCTGAATAAATCATTTGGATATAAAAATTTATGTACTTGCTCAAAAATATATGAACAATTAATTGATGTAAAATTTTAAAGTTACAAACCTATAAATATTTTAAATAATTTTTTGAATCTCACAAAAATTGAATGTCCGTAATTTCATAAATGTCATTAGGTTTTTAATTATTCTAAGATATTTACAATTTTATTAGTGTATGAAATTTTATATAAATGATGTGAAGATTATAACAAATTCAATCGTGCCATTGAGCTATTTTTAATTTAATCATATAATTATATGAAATATGGAATATGGTTGGTGCTTTTAAAATTATTTGAGGACATTTATTAATTCAATTGACCATAAAATTTTATATCCTTCATAAAAAAAATGAAATACCCTGCAATATAAAATTTCATAGTTAAAGAGTTATAACATATTTTTGTCAAATTTCTAAATCTGATTACTCAATTCTATTGTTTCATAAATATAATTTTTTTTCATTGTTTCTAAACCTTTCCAAAATTTGTTGATTTATAAAATTTTATATACGTAAGAAAACCAATCTAATTTTTTTACTCCTCCTTAATTAACATAACAAAACATCACGCGCGAAGCGCGTAACAAAATGCTAATTTTTTTCATCTAAATTGTAAATATTTTATCTTTTTTCTATTTCAAGAACAAATTATTTTTAACACAACATTTTTCCTGAAATATTTAAATATGACTATTAGTAATTATAATTATCTTATAATAATATATTCTTATGATATTATATGAATCAACAAAAATTATATGAAATCAAAGTGATATAGGTTTTTCTTTTATACATTTCTTTCCACTTTTGTTTAGTTGTTTATAAGATTTTTCTAGATTTGTTTGTATTAAATTTTGTGGATTGTCTTCAAAAATTACGTAAATAAATTATATTTATCTATCAATATTTACATAATTTAAATGACATTCATTGATTGATGTATCATGTTAATCAAGTTCATCCTTCGTGTATTATTTTCCACTTTCCCACCTCCAAACTTAACTGGCCAGACATCAATAACACCTCACGCGCGAAACGCGTATACAACGCTAGTTATTATCATTTTTTGTTTGTTTTTCTCCTCTTTTTTAGAGCTTTGGTTTGAGTGCTAGAAAAATACAGAATGTGATGTGTGAAAAAGATTCTGCATAAAAGAGAAGTCTTAAATGCTTCTTTTTACGGATCAGTATGCTCTGTCTCAGTGTGCCTCAGTACTCGATTTGAAAGCCGAGGCTCTGATGTTTTGTTGTTCAATAAAGAAGCATATATTAATATTATTTCTTGTCGATGTTGAGAGATGTATCAAAATTCTAACTCCAGCCTAGTATTATGAGGATTGAGGAGGCCTTGTACAGTTGTACTAATGACGGAACCATAGTATAAATTTGGGGAAGGCACTTCATCAAAATAAGTTTTAAAGATAAAAATCGTTTATCATGCTTTCCTAGAAAAATAACGACACCAGAAAATAAGTTTACGGTTCAAAATAATTATAAAATTATGCCCTATTGTAAATTTTTATTCTATCTTGCGATACTTTTGACTCCGTCTCTACCTTGAAGCATTTTTCCACTTTGTAAATAAATAACCAAAATAAGATAATTATGACAAACTTAAAAATCTATATAAGCTTACGCACAGAAGACAAAACGTAAGTAACTAATAAGATAAGTATGTGAAACTTTAATATCACATATGTCGGCATCAAAACAAAATATAACTACAGTAATAACAACTTGTGAAATATTTGAAAAAAAAAATCTACAATGTCCAGTTGATCAAGAATTATTTTCTTGATCAAATTTCAGCTGCAGCTCATTATCATGTACAGCAGCCTTTCTGAACTTCCTACGTTGGAAAATTGAACTCAAATTGAAAATGTAACCCTTTTGATCAAACTGGCATACCAGGGTCGGATACCGGTCTTGAAATCAGAGAAGCTCTGCACAGTGGACAGCTCGAATGTGAGCTCAGCCACATATCAATGCACTCTGGATGAAACACATGGTAGCACAGGGGCAGCACTTTCACCTTGTCACCATCAGCCAGACCACCTAAACAAATTGAACACTGAGTTTCCGACCCGGTCTCTCCCTCAAACAATTCTATGGAAATTCTGTGGATTTCCTTGGCATCGATACCATCATGTTGATTCTTTTGCATTGTAGTGTTACTGGAGTGATTGCTCGTCTCGTATCGCGGTACCATTATATGACTGTGGCAAAGCAACTTGAAGAAGAGGAAGATAAAAATAACAGCAAGAAGGGGACATAAAATAGTCAACGAAAGAGCGAGGATTCCGCTCTGGCCATGAACTGGAATCAGTGCAGATTGTGAGTCTTGAGTGTTGTTTGAATTCACCATTATTCTTTAGCTCTAGCTAGGTCTAGTTTCAGATTATTTTATGTTTGTGAATTGTGATTCCCAATAGTTACATCGCCTCTGTCTCTCTTAAATAGGCATGACATCGATCATACGCTTTGGCTCACTGAAGCCCCACACATTCAATTCGAAATGTTAGTACAAATTAATTTCAGTTTCAATTGGAGTTTCAATCAGAAAATACTTTTCTGTTCTTATATTATTATTCATTTTCTAAAACAAGCCCCGAACCGGACAGATATACAAAATATGCTAAAGAGTTGAGTGTGCAGTCCACTAACTTGAGCAAAAGAACGGCCGGGGAAGAAGCTGAATCATTTCACTATAACTTCTTCTTCTTATTATTTTTTTACCTGATTAGTACATTTCACTAACTTTCGATTCTGCAACATAAATTTTGTATACGTGATTTTTTTTCCTTATTTAAATAAAAGAGGAGTTAAGTCTCTAACTTTCGATATTAATAAACAAATTTTTTATTTGATTTTGAGTCCAAAAAAATCTTTACACACAGATACACAGTGAATTGTTCTTAGTCACAAGATCGATGATGGTATGGGCGTATGGCTAACTTGATGTTTGTCGGAAGTATGGAGCATATTTGATGAAATATTTTTTATGTTTGAACTAAGATGTGATCAAATATAAAGGATTATGGTGGTGAGTACTGGTTGTACAGCTTGTTTGAGTTTTCCCCCAGTTTTTTTTTTTTTTAATCACTTTATGGTTGAATTACTAGAGCGCTTGATATTTAAGACGCAGGCATAATGCATGGTTATATATATCCAATCAAGAGCACATACGTCGTAGCAGTAGGCTATTTTTTTTCCTATCCACTTTTTAACATGTTGGCGTTGGCGACAAGTTATAATGTCTATTGCATCGAGATTTTACCTCTGTTTTTGGTTCGTATTTTTTTTTTTTTTTTTCATTTCGGCTGATTATTGTTCCTCTATACTGGGATTAATTTCCATCCTATTACAACAAGATTCATATCAAATTTATTTGCAATAATTTCCGGAAAATGATTGTTATAGTTTTAAGCTTGTTAATAAGCAGTTGCGCACTTGTATTCTGGGAAACATTATTTCACAATCTTTCGGCTCAGGGGTAAATGATATATATACCCGGAATGTGTCTCAAATTTCTGCAGAAATGTCCAGTTCGTGTTGAAAGGCATAATTATTATGATAATATTCAAAATAAATGTGGAAGATATGTAGGGCAGAGCTGTAGAGAATAATGCTTAGTTAAATACTACTAATATTTCATTGGCGATCGTTTAATAGGCATTTTGTTTTTTATGGACTCACAGAGTGACACGTCGAAAATCTGAAAGCTTCATATATACACTTGATCCTGGGCCTGAGCCAGCCAGCCTGGGCCCAGGCCCCAACTCATTTATTCAGACTTAGCTCGTGATGAAAGAAAAGGGTGGATATTGAATGAACTAAATAAAATATAAGGCAAAAACTATCAAGTTGGCAACAAAAATAAATTAGTAAGTGGTTGAAGCAGTATTTCTAAGGAAAGTTTGCGTCGCACGTGTTAAATTTTCTTTATTGGCATATTAATTATAATAAAGATTTAGGTGAATGATTTGAGTTTCAGAATATAAAAAAAAAAAATATTCAACATTTCTCTAAAATAAAATCCAAATAAACTATGAAAAAAAGATTTTGATAACCATATTTTGATGTTCATAACGACCATATTTATATGTAGTTATTAGTTAATTGTTGGGTTTACTTTAAAGTCAAAGGAAATAACAATTGTAGCAAGTCAAAATAAGCAACTCAGAAAAACAACAACTCGCAGAACCAATAGTTGGAACGGGCCGTTCCAGAATTGGGACGGACTGTTCCAATACATCCGGAAACACAGAAAAGAACAGAAGCATACCTAAATTCATCGGATCTCAATGACCTTGAAAGTCTTGATCTTCTGGAGACCTAGAAAATCTTAGTTACGTCCCTTTACGCGCCAAGGTGGGTGGAAGTCTTCAAAAAGAGCAAGACACGCCTTGGTATCCCTTAACCTTAACATAGGGCACCTTCTCTAGCTATTTGATGGAATAATAGAGAGAGATGCTAGAGAGACTGCTATCAACGCATGTATGCAGCACAAACTCGTGAATCATCTTGTCACTTGGGAACCAACCCCATATATATAGTGCCAAGGGCTTCTTGCACCCAAACAATACCATATTGGTCTATCATCGATATGGATTCATTTCTAAATATAACCACTCACAAAATGCATCACATCTATGCACAAAATCTTGCTTTTCTTCACAGTCACATTTAGTCTATTACCATATCTGAATTGACTTGGAAACTAGGCAGAATCTGCCCACACCAATAGATTATTTCTTAATCTGACTCTTATCTTGGAACGGACCATTCTAACTCTAGGATGGTCGCCTAGTTGTGGGCAGGGGCGGAGCCAGTGGGGGTGCGGAAGGGGGCTGTTGTACCCCATGATTTAATATTTGTTGTATTTATTGAGGTAAAATTGGTATAATTATGTATAAATATCACAATATGCACCTCCAAATATAATAATTTGCAAATCAGCCTCCCTCAAATTTTATTCCTGGCTCCGCCCTTGGTCCTGGGACAAACCTAACTATCCGTTTCAGACTTGGAACGGACCGTTTCAGAATTGAGATTGGTCGTTCCAGTGCAAGTTTTGGCCAAATAATCTTACATTAGTTACTCAACTTAAAATTTTGAACGTGAAATTTTGGGTCTTTTCCTCTAAATAATATTTTGCGCTTTATATATATGAGTTACAAATTATAAAAAGATTTTACTAGTTATTTGACAGCTGAGACTTAGGAAGTCAGTTCCGAACTTGAAAATGCTTTAACAATTTAGAAAAATGTCAATAATATTCTATTTAATGTTAAAAATTAGGAAATGTACAAATATCACTAAAATGAATGTTTGGTTGTAGCTAAAGTTATGCTAGTTTGACTGTCTGCATATATATGTAATTAAATGCCATCATTAAATTTGTAATTGAGTGATGGGAACTATAAAAGATGCTCTAACCGTGAATTACATAAAAATATCATTCGGAAAATTTCAGTTATAATCCTCATCCACCGTCATCACAAATTTAAACATATAAACATCAAATCTATTTTGAGAGCTCAGCAATAACTGAACTTTGTTTTGGTCCAGTCCTAGTCTTTGTTTTGATCATATCTGAATTACTTGATTGGAGAAGTAAAACGAGGTTCTTGCTTAAAAAAAAAAAATCGATCGTTTATCCATAAATACTAACCATAAAACATAAAACATATGCATTCAAATGGATCGGCCAGCTGGCAATTAATCTCTAAACAATCTTAGAAAAACTGATGTCTCATGCATCCCAAAATTAGACTTTTGACGTTCTTCAAATATTTATAGTTTCATTAATTAACATTAGCAAGTCATAAAAAATGAATCAGATTATATATACACGTTGTCAACTAAATTTCATTTTCAATTAGTTCTTACATATCAAACATAATGCAAATAATAACTTGAATTTGTGGAACATATGAAGAATTAATGCGCGAGATGACAAAAGCAAGAGCCAGCAGCAAGGTACATTCAGATATAATACGAAATACTAGTTAGCACATGGAACCTCACAGATAAAACCTAGCTCTAGTTCACATAAGTAAAATTTCAAGCAACTGCATTTCTCCATAAGTTTGGCAGGCGTACTGTCAGTTTACCCACAGCTCTTGCACACAACCAAACACAGTTTCTAAAAATATATTTAGATAAGTGGTCGATAACTCAATATAATCTACCCAATTTAATAACCTTACTTATGTTAGATAGGTGCCATGTCAGGCATTTCTTTTATGCACTGAGCATCTCTTCTTCATCATCATCTTCTTCTTCTTGGATAAAGCATGGCAAAGGAGGAAGAGAGTGCTCTGGTTTTGCTATTGAATAGTTTATCAGATCTGAACTAGGGTTTATAATTTCCTGACTATAACCAAACCCATTGCTGTTACAATTAAGACCTGTACCAGTGCACAGATCAACAGTACCAGCAGCAGCTTGGCTATTGTTTCCAGTACCAGAACCAGCACACATCGTCAGCAAGGTTTGATGAAGCATGATCTGAGTCTTGAGATACTTCACATAGTTTATTGCCTCTTCAAGCATTGAGACGGTATCCATCTTGTTACCTCCTGGTACGAGGCTTTTAAGGATCCTAAACCGGTCACTAATCCGGTGCCGTCTCTCACGGGCCGCAACACTTTGTGGGTCTGTTGACAACCCACCTCGTGGTCCCCTTCTCCCTCCCCTTCTTCTTTCCCTTAGTTGGTTCAAATAAGCATTGTGCGCTTGCTCGTATTGATTGTACTGATTGGTATCCATGTAAGAAGCGAATTATAATGCCTGAACTATGTGTTGAGAAGTTAATCTCAAAAATGAGATGTATATATAAAAGAGACAAAGGGACGAGAAAGAGAGATTTAGGGTTTTGGTGAGAGAGGTAAAGGAAAGGCCGGATTAGGGTTTAGACGAGGGCGGAAGGGAGGTACGACCAGACTGTCAGAAACTTCTTTTGAAGAAGGAAAGAGAGAAGTAAAGAGAGAAAGAAAGAAAGAAATAGTCTGTCTGACAGGTCTGAAAATTTAAGCGGGTCTTGTGTTTTCATTCAATACTTGTTTGTACTTTTGACCACCCCACAGGCCTGGAGATGAAGGCTATATGTAGGCATTGGTTCTGTTGCTCTTGCTTTGCAACAAAACACCAGTAGTTATTACCAGTACCACATGAAACTTACCAAAATTCTCTCTACCTACTAAAATCTCTAAGGTACATGAAAGACTTTTGTAAGTTTTATTGTATAATCATGACAAGAAAAGACTTTTATAGACCCGACCAAACTGATATATGCAAATCATGTTATTTACGTTTTCTTCTTTTGTATTGGATTACTTCAGTAAATTTGTATTACATATACATGACCAAGTCCTTTATATATGGTTCCTAAATTTAGGGACAAATTTAAGTAATAAAACTTTACCTTAAAAAATATATATATATTTAAATACTTTCTCCCTCATGTAAAGGGTTAAGGACATCACTTGACAGGATAGCTCATTATCATTACAAGTGAATTTTAAATTGAAATGTTTTAAATTCAACTTTCTTTACATTAAATGAAAATATTTTAAGTCCTTCTATATGTTAAAATATTCAAACATGCGCATTAGTAATTCACATTTGGTAATTCATGGGGATGTTTAAATAATTACTTTGTTAAAGAACTAACAGGAAAGAATATTTATGTCCAAAAAATACCGTCATCTTGTGAAACATTGATCAGAGAATAAAACAAATAAAAAAATTGAGACGTATATATCTAAATGATGTTAAGAATTTGGTTGTTCAAATCCTTATCGATTCCTTTTATAATTTGGCATGTCTAAGCCCTCCTACAACTACATATAAAACGTACTGCTCCCACACTACTCATAGTACAAATATATATATCTATATATATATAGAATAACTAATATGCACTGCGATGCATATGGGGTTTTATGCACCGGAATCTAGATCGTTAGATTTGCTTTAAGATCTGTGCAGATCGGTTCACTTGATTAGATTTGTTAAATAATAGAGAGAGAGAAAACATATGGTGCATACTAATGTACCGGAGCTTCGGTGCATACTGATCCGAACTCTTCGATCTGCTTCAAAATGACCGATCCAAACCGTCTAATATGATCTCCCTATTGAAATCTCCTTGCCGACTAAATTTTATATTTTTTCGAAATTTTTAAGTATTTTTTTTCGGATTTTTAAAAACTGTTATTTTTTAACGGTTCAGAAAAAAATGAGATTAGTGATAAATTCCAAAAAAATAGTAAAAAAATTCAAAAAAAATATAAAATTTGGTCAGCAAGGATATTATAATAGCTAGCGAAATCATATTGGACGGTTTGAATCGATCATTTTGAAGCAGATCAAAAAAATTGAATTAGTATGCACCATATGTTTTCTCTCTCTATATATACATATATACTGACACAACATATTCTTGTGAAGTTTTTCTCTAATAAATACTTGAAAATCCTCAAATAACGCTTAATTAACTAACTCTTAATTACTCTCGTAGCTATCTCATGGTTTTCTGTTGGGTCCCATGCAACTAAATAATCCAGATCATAGACTCATAGTATAACATATATCATACGTGATTGAGTTGTGTGGGATTTTAAAAAATCAATCAGGAGAAAAACATATCCGCGCAATAACAAGCACATATCAAATTTTATTCCGTTTTCCTTTCGGAATGGATTAATTAGTGTTCTTGAATTAAGCAGTTTTCTTTTCTTATTAGTATTTGTGTTATATTTTCTCCTTTTTTATGCACGTCTTTTATAAATGAAAATACAATTGACTTTTCACCTTTTATAATACAAATAACTTACATAATAATTGAATACGTACGTGCTTGCTAAGTCCTTTGAACAAATATAAAATTTTTCTTGGATAAATATAAGGCTTCGCGACTCCTTTCTTCAACAATGGAAATAATTCTAACCCTACGGGGTGCTTTACTAGTCAAAAAAAAAAAAAAACAATGGAAATAATTCTCTTCGGATGCTTTGAGGTACTGCAACTAGAAAAATCAAGTACGTACTCTTTGTCCATTATTCAGTAGTGTATGGGGGCTTGGTGTTAATTTTTGTGACTTTCGCAAGTTCATCTTTTGCAGCACTTCGTGTTATCGAGAATATCTGGTCAACAACGATTGCCCGGGTGTTCTGGCGTGGTCATTCTTTTCAACCCCCAAGTGGCACTTCAATAAATGCAGAGAAAACGCTCTGCGTGGTTTTCCCTCTTGCTTCATAATCTAGGGCCTTTGGTTTTATTATTTTCTTGTATTTTAGTGAAATTTGTTGTAGAAGATGTGTGTTGCATTTATTTTTATTTTTTTTACATCTTTTGCCGGGGAGTTGAGACACCATAATGTCAATTCCAAGTTGATGATCAAGCTTCATTGTTGACATTTGACAACACGTTTATCGATCAGGAGTGTAAAATTATATGCTTCAGTTCAAATAAAACATACAAGTTTATTTAGTCTAATTAATGGTACAAGAATTTGTATGCTAACAATGATGCATGTGGAGCAAACTCAGTCGTGAGTAATACTAATACCCTGGTCAAACTCCCTTTTTTTTTTTTAAAAAAAAAAAGGGATTCATTTCATTAGAAATTTTATGATCAAAATGAATGAATTTGGTATCATTTGGTTGGAACTTCTATGTTATTAAATCAACGAAAATCTTAAAAATCAATTGAAATGAAATGAAACAAAATGAAATCCCTCATATAAAAAATATTTTGATCAAGGCCTAACTATGCTAGTTAAGGATGCATCTGACACCGCAAGTAAGTGAGGTTAGGAGTAAAAGTTGGCCATTTTAGAGTTAGTGCTCTAGTTAGAGTTTAATGTCAATAAAAATTCTCGTGTAACTTGAGATTTTTAGTAAATTTTGTTTGGTGTTATAGATTGAGATTAATGTATTCTCTCGTTAGCTTTCCATTAGTCTAGTAATTTTATAATTCAAAATATTGAAAATTTGAATAAAAAATTTGTAATGTGAAATTTTATAATTATTGTACTAAATAATTCTTCATACATTTGCCGATTTGCAAAACAACACCAAACAATTTGCTAAATCTCAATTTAAGTGAATTTTAGGTGATTATTTGAAGAAATGCTTAAAGCATGATTTACACAAGTAATGGAGTATCAAGATACTCATTTAGACCAGTTAAAGTCATTATATTAGGTATATTTAGTCTCTAAACTCATCTCAATTAATTTGTTAAGTTAAATTCTCAGTTTTTCTGACAAGCATCACCTAACACCCTATGACGTCAATTTGTGAAACAACGTCATACAAAGCAAAAATGGTGTGCACTATTTTCGCAGTTGCGAAACTCTCAGAGACGTACGACTATGGCTAACAATTCCTAGCAAGTCAAAACTCCGTAATCAAGTTTGCGAGTTTTTTTCTCTTGCTTATTTATTTAGATTATTGCTTGCTTGTGTGAATTATTAATTTTCGCAAAATTGTCCAACTCGGTATAGAACTTGAAATTGTGCCTATTCACCCCTCAGGCCATAATAAGGACAACAATGATTTAAAATTATGAAATTGGAAATTTCAATTGAAATTCAAAATTTGAAAATTAGCAATTTAAAATTAAATTTTGATATATTCAAATCTTATAATTGGAATTTGAATCTTTGAATTGTTGGATTTAAAATTTTAAAATTGAAATTTTGAATTTCAAAATTTTTCGCATCATAACTGAAATTTTTTTTAATTTGAAAAGAAATTAAAGAGCGATTGTTAGCAACATTAACTCACCGAATCACCAAGTTGGCGGTCTAGTCCATGTTAGTGTTAAATTAACTCGCTAACCTCAAACTTGTAACGATTGTAGGTTAGTGTTAGTTCGTCAAGCTAAAAGTTAGAGATTAACCTTATTCGTGCCAAAATGTACCCATAGGTTCTAGGAAATTGCCATAAGAGATGGCATTGTTTTGCAACTGAATACTGTACAATAAGAAGTACTTTGTTTTTCTTTTTAGGAATCATTATCTAATATACAATTCGTCAGAATAATACTAAAATGGCAAAATCTGAATTGAAATATTTTCTGTACAGTGTATTACACATACATTTGCCTATAAAAGACATATATAGACGCAGTCTTCAATTTAATTATACCACATTCATAATATCGTAACATCATTTATTCGGTGTTCCATGTTTTACACCTTCCACTTCGAGGCTTCCATTCATAAATTTTAAATGGAGCTTATCGTCATATATGAAGATCTACCGCATAATTATAGTTAAAAGATATTTATATATTATTATTTTTTTTTATTTTTTTTTATTTTTTTTTTTTGGGGGGGGGGGGGGGGGGGGGGGGGGGGGGGGGATATTACATGGCTTTCCATGGTAAGTGGCTGGGTTAAATTTTTTTGGATATAACCCCTCCAATCTTCTTCAACAGGATATATATAACCCTTGCAATCATATATATCAAGGATATAACCCCTTTTTTTTTAATTTCAATCATTTTCAAATAAAGAAATTCAACGTTTAAAGATAATGACAGAAATACCCCAAGTAAAATTTGAACTCTCCATCGAAAATGAAAAATTTTCGAGGACCAGATGCAGCTAGTTGAAAAAAGTACATCTACGTTGGCATCCCTTGTAGCAAGATCCTCTCTCGTTCAAAAATTGAAAGCCCAGTAAAATTTGGGATGTGCCAGAGCTACAAAAATAATGGTGCCTGGGCTTTTTGATGGAGATACCAAAATTCTATGTCTCAGACTCTTTGTGCTAAGTGCTAACATCATCTGCTTCTACAATATTCACTATCCGTTTGTACCTAAGCTAAAAAAATTTCTGAATCCGCCCTATTAGTAGGAAAAACATGATATCCTACATAAATGTCAGAATACACATTTTCAGTGCACCATATATTGATCTCTCAGCCAAAAACAATCCGGATTTTAAAGTTCGGAAACTAACAGTCTACCATTTTAAATGAAGATAATGCAGAAAAGAGGTTCTTCAAACGCTTTGTAATATTTTTGAGTGAAGGAGATTCATAGAACAATAATGTACCAGCTACTAAATACCGAACCTGTACGGAAGTAACTATCCCGAGGAATATATTTCTCAATACAGTCATCTCCTTGTCATCATCTCTCAAATCAGTCAAAGTAAAATAAAAGTTCCTCAAATCAGTCAAATGTGATAACTGGATTATGTTGTCTCTCCTTGGAAGTCAGAAACCAGAGCATTATGTCATACTTTTGTCCTTCTCAACAAAAGAATGTTAGAAATTAATACACATTATTTCTTTGGCACACATGTGAGCCTACCAGTTTAGGTCTTTTCCGACGTGGCACTAGTTTATAGGTTTAAGTAGTTCCAAAGGTTGGATTTTGTGGCGCTTCTGTTGGTGTTTATTGCTTTGAAGACCCTGCAGAGAGACTGTTGACTTTTGTAAAAGGTCCTTTTTAGGGAACAGACCTCAGGTTTAGCATACAGAGAACGCCAGGCCTCCTACGGAAGAAATGTCAAAATAGAAAACAAAATTTAAAATTGGCCAGGTATTTTTATCGGATTCCATATGGTGCTCACTTTCAGAGAACAATATATATTACTTAATGAATTAATTTTTAAATAACTTAAATAATCCAAAAAAGATCTTTAATGAAATTTTGCTGCATATGATTTATCATCCCTCAAGTGATTTGAATTTTTGAACGTGATTAAAATTAACAACTTGTATCACCAAACAGTAGAAACAATAGTGTTCTAAAAAAAATACGGTGTGTCCAAACACGGTACGACACAACACAGTACGGAGGTGATACGATATGGTAAAACACGGACACGATACCCCACGAGAATTTTTAAACGTGCCGTATCTTTAGGCGCGTTGTGTTTGACTTTGAATTCATAGACACGACACGACACGACACGACATGATCCGAGAGACATAAAAAGTTTATTATAAGGGTTAAAGATGATAAATTTTATGAAATAACAAGAAAAATCCTTATATTGTCAATTTTTAAAATAATTTTAAAATTTGAAAGTCCAATTCATCCATGAACACAAGTATATAACTATGTTTTATGAAATTCAAATGTGTTCAAATACGACACAATACGATACGCTTAAAGAAGACACGACACAACACGAGGCGTGGTGTGTCCTTAAGCATGTCATGTCCATCCCTTAGAATTTAATCACGGTATGGTACGCCACATAAAATATTTAGACATGTCACGGCATGACACGATAGATGATTTTAACACGACGTGTTTGACATGATCCTATACGACATAGCACGATACGAGTTTAGAACACTGCCAAACAGTATCAACTTCTATAAGTTGTCTTTACCAAAACACAACTACACATGAAACAACATGCCTACAAAATCGTTTCTTTCCTATTTTGAACCTCATTCGGATTGATTGATAAATATTGTCAATATTAATAAATCATGGTTAATAGTCTCTCTCTCACTTATCATAGTTTCAAGAGTAATTTGAAATTTACAATACAATATATTAATGCTACTACATTATGTATACTTTACTTCTATAGGAAATTTTACATCTGCTTATTTATCTTAAATAAAAAATCATGAAAGAAATTAAAAAGGAATTTTATAGTTAAGCAACGAAACATACTATATATCTATTTAAAATCGAACTGTAGTGATAAATTATAGTTATTCATGTTAATAGAGTTTTGCTTATTAATGTGCTTCGATAACTATTCTCAAGCGAAATGTTTACCTTTCAAAAATAAAAACTTATTTTTTGTGTACGTACGAACGGCCACTTCAAATTATTCAATATGATAATATCAAATCTCATACGAAACCTAGTTTAATTATTATTAAATTATAACTAGCTTTTTAAAATTTTTAAATGATGGACGTCATTTTTTATAAATAAAACAGTTTAATCATTTTACTAATTTAGGGTGACCTTAGCAAAATAAAAAACAATTTAAAACTGTAAAACAAGCAAAAGAATCATTTTCAACAAGAATCTAAAATATGTAGATCTTATTACACAATTTGGATCGCCCGTTCGGACACAATTTAGCACTGGCCAACGAACCCTTAAAAAAAAAAAAAAAAAAAAAAAAAAAAAAAAAAAAAAAAAAGCCTCGAGCCTTATTTATAGTCTGATAAGGGTCAATTATTATTTAATAATTGTGCATTCTTTTGTTTTTCTGTTGAAGGGGACGTCTCATATATATGTATCGAACTATCTATCGAACATTGGAAGAAAAAATCACTCTCTCCTTGTCATTGGTAGTGAACTAGTGGTTTAGCTGCCTTAGCCGCTGCCCATGCTCTAAAGAATGTATTATTCAAGGTACGTTTCATTTATTAATTTAACATGTCTTTAATTTGAAAGTGTAAACACAAGGAATGGAGTACCGTATCATAGAAACGAAGCAATCATTTTGGATATAATATTTTTCTCAGTTTAATCAGCAGACGTCGTACGTTTACCTTTCTTATTTTTTCCCTTCAATCAAGCATCTTCATTTTAATCTCACTCGAGGAAATGAATAGCTAATAAGAGATGTACGCATTAATCAAGACATTTTAGCAATTGTATGAAATTTTCTTGTAATAGTAAACCTTTGTCACGATAACCCCGAAAATACAGTCAAGCTATAATGCTATATATTATCTGAAATGATCCAATGAAAAATGAAACTTAATAGTTGAAGAGTAAGTCTTACCAAAGCTTGACAGGCAGATTTTTTTTCACTTCCACAGTTCCACTTAAAAGAAGCAATGCAACGGTTTGTATCCTGTTATTGTAAAAATTGAAGGAACCTCTAATTTCAAATACCTAAAATAATATTTATATACTTCTATACTCATATATAACTATATAAGACGTGTCTTGCTAAAGACCATGCATGTTGTAGTGAAATTTATTAAAAGCAATGAGTATTTTATCTTTTATATTACTAAACAGTACGATTTGTTTTGTTGGGATCAAGTCGATTGCGTCATCACATTCAATTGAAGACATTGGATTGATTACGACTATTGGGTGCATCACATTCCGCAAGGTGATAGAAGATCGATCGACTGGTACGTAGGAATATAAGTTAGGTTGCGAGGACAGAAAAAAAGCAAGATATGCGGGATGCACTGTTCCTACGGTCAGACACACGTGCATTAGCTCAGTCCTGATCATTTTGTGGGTTTTTTTTAATAAGAAAAATAGAAACCTCAGAATTTTAATACAGACAAAGAAAATACGAAAATTTTAATAGAAGCACAGCTATTGCGCCATTTACAGAGGCGTAATTAGGGAATTCTTATTGCGCCCTTCTGAATATCGCTGAAAGGCTTACTGCGCCCTTCATAACGGCGCAATAGGGAAAACGACAAAAGCCTGTCGCGTGGCCTGCGGTTGATTCGTTTTTATTGCGTTTTCTCAAATTCCGCGCTGAATTATGCTGAAATAAAGAGAGTAAAGAAGAGAGAAAAAGAAAGAGAGAGTGAGGAGATTTCGGCCAGAGAAGGAGAGAAAAAAAAAAGAGAAAAAGAAAGAAAAAAGAAAAAAAGAGAATAAATTCAATATGTGTTATTTTTTTATATTATTAAGCTATTGAGGGCTGGAGAAGAGAGTAAATTCAATAATGTCCTACGCATTCATGTCATGATTATTGAATACAATCATACAACAGCCCTCCAGCTAAGAAAAATAATACATGATGAATCTACTCTCTTTTTATTTTTTTCTTTTTTCTTCTTTTTCTCTTTTTTTTTTCTCTCCTTCTCTGGCCAAAATCTCCTCACTCTCTCTTTCTTTTTCTCTCTTTCCTTCTCTCTTCTTTACTCTCTTTATTTCAGCAGAATTCAGCGCGGAATTTGAGAAAATGTGGAAAAAAAGAATCCAACGCAGGCCACGCGACAGGCTTTTGTCGTGTTCCCTATTGCGCCGTTTTGAAGGGTGCAATAAGCCTTTCAGCGCCATTCAGAAGGGCGCAATAAGAATTCCCTAATTACGTCTCTTAAAGGGCGCAATAGCTTTGCTTCTATTAAAATTTTCGTATTAGCTTTGCTTGTATTAAAATTATGAGGGTTTCTATTTTTCTTATTAAAAAAAACCCTCATTTTGTTGCAAGGCTTTTTATATTTCATTTTGTGGCGAGTTATATATTTCAATTTTCACATCCGTCTCAGTAAGAAGGAAACCGTTTTCCAGTGTTATGAAACCTGTTGTGCCGAATTAAAAAGTACATTGCGTTTGAGCCATGTATTATGTCGTATATATTATACTTTTAAAATATTGTACTGTGACATGTCATGGTATGTATAAATTACGTCCAAGACACAACGGGCAACTTTTATGCTGTTAAGATTTTGTCAAATATTCTTTTAGTTTATCTCATTACTTATAGATATTAGCAATAATATTTTTCTCTCTTATTTTTTTTTCTCTTGTTTTGAAGAAAGAAATATCATTTAGTTTAGATAGGATCACTTGAGTGAAAAGTTTTGACTTTTTTTTTTTAAAAAAAAATATAAACTGCCAGTAGGCTTTAGTTATAGTCAATTTATTTGTCCTCAACCGTCCAATGTTGATCGACCAGCTTGCATATTCCATGTTTTCTCCTTATAGAAAAGTAATATATTTGACATGTCCATAATTCAATAAAAATCTGTGTAAATTTTACCATAATACCACTCATTTTGCATTCTTCTTTGTTATATCATATTTATTATATGAATTTTTAGTGTTTCAAATTAATATTTATTTCTGTAAAAGTTTATTAATTATAATTTCTTCATAAAATTTATTTTATTTTATATTATATTATTTTAATAGATCATATAGTTTTGAAACGAAATTTGAGAATGTAGGATAAGCAAATTATGTTGAGTAGGGGTCATTTCATCATTATTTAATTATTATTTCGGACATGTAGTCATGTAGATCAGAACCTAAACATCGTAGGTCGGCATGTCCGGTCCATATCCGTTCTTGATCATCACAGATATTACAACGCAAATGTATATATTTTTAGGAAGCAGTTTAAAATATTTTAATTGTAATAGCAACAAAAGGAGGTTGGTTAATTTGGATCACTGTGTGTCAGGACTCCCTCTAATTAGGGTCTATCCTTAGCTGTAAAGTATTAATTTTATCTGTTCTCCTCTTTTATGACCCAGTCTCTAATGACAGAAACTTTTAATCCATATTCAATTTAATTACTTGTTCACAAATCAGTCTAAGACGTATTGAGTCGGGGTTAGAATATGATATAGATAATATCACGATGGATATTCCAATGGAAAGCATCATGAACATTATTTAAAAGAGACAATATATATGCAAAAATATCTTAATTTCTCTTAGCCTCTTATTCTCATGCAACCAAACGCGCCCTTTGTTTGTTTCTATTGAGGGTGGACATGAATCTGAGGCTTTTGATGAAGATTAGATAGATTCGAAATTTGGATTATGCTTTTGGTGTCATTTGTTTCTATTTGTGTTTGTAGGATGAATAGTTATTGTTGGTTTGTTGTTGTTTCTATTATTACAGAAGTAAATACATATTTTTTCTGAGAATTATTTAAGACAGTGGCGGATTTAAATGGATGGAATGGGGTGCAATGTCCCCTATTCAAATGGCTAACTACACATATTTATTTTGTATTTTTAGTTACATATCAACAATTATCTTAATAAAAGTAGTATTTGAACCCCATTTAATATGATAACAATTTTATTGTTGACCCCCATAATTAGATTTTGTTTGTAAATATCATAATATATATTAACATTAAGAGTTAATATAATACTTGAACCCCATTAAATTTTTTTCTGGCTTCGCTACTGATTTAAGACAATCAGAGTCTTAAGCAATCAAACAATCATAGCGCTCATCCTCACCCCTCACGCGCTCCCCTCCCCTCACCTTCATCCTAACCCTCACCCTCATGCGCTCTTCGTGCACGTGACTTAATTCCTCCCTCTCGCCCCTGTGCGTGACTTAAGCACGTGCCTCTCCTCTCTGCGTCCATCCCTCTTCCCTCTCCTCTCCGCACCCATCCCTCTTCCTTCTCTTTTCCGTGCAAATCTCTCTTCCTTATCCTCTTCGCGCCCATCCTTTTTCCTTTCCTCTCCGTGCAAATCCATGTTCTGTTATTGTTTGGGAGTAAATAACATTCAGATCTAAAATAACTATAAGGGAGTAAATAACATTCAGATCTAAAATAACTATAGGGATAGGAGTATGTAATAAGTATAACTATGTAATTCATTTAAGGGAGTAACTAATATTAAAAAAGAAAGTAAATTAATATGCATAAGGGAGTAAATTATATGCATAAGAAAGTATGTAATATATTTAACTATGTAGTTCATTTTAAGGGAGTAACTAATATAAAAACAGGGAGTAACTTATGTCTGTTTAAGGGAGTAAATTAATATTTGCATAAAGGAGTATTTAATAGATTTAACTATGTAGTTCATTTAAGGGAGTAACTAATATAGAAACTGTGAGTAACTTATGTTCGTTTAAGGGAGTAAATTAATATCCACAAGGAATATGTAATAGATTTAACTATGTAGTTCATTCGAGGGAGTAACTAATATATAAATAAAGGAGTAACTAACAAAAATTTTTACAAATACACCAAGAACAAAGAAGAGAGAGGCGGAAGGAGGTTATAGAGAAGAGAAGATGGCGAAAGAAGGAAATAAGGGAGGGGTGACGCGGGGTGAGGGTTGACGCAGGATGAGGAGGTGCGCGGACAGAAGGGCGCGCGTGAGAGGGGGTGACGCGGGATGAGGGTGCACGGACAGAGGAGCGAACGCGTGAGAGGGGTTTGACGCGTTTTCCGTTTTCAGAAAGTAGAGATTAGTGAAATTTGCCAAAAATAAATTTGATTGCTTGATTGCCTTAGAGTTTGATTGCACTTTTTTTCGTAAATGGACTTCACTTGATAGTGGGAACCAGATCCTCTGGATGGCCATCCAGTGGACGTCCATGGATCTGGACCGTCTGATTTAATCTCAACGGCTAAAAGAGAGCCCCGTGCATTCCACCACTCCCGAAAAAAATATTGGCCCGAAAAAAATGAACCGTCGAGATTAAATCGGACTGCTCTGATCAAAAACTACCACTGGACGTTTTAAAAAAAACGTCCAGAGGATCCGGGTCCCTTGATAGTGGCTATCAAGCAAATACATTGCCGGCCAAGCTCGTGGGTCATGGGTTCACCTTTTCCTTTCAAGCCCAAATATACATCCTATTGCAAATTCAAAGTAGGCCTATTATCCTTTTGGAAATTTCCACACTACTTTTCTGAATAATATGTGGGCCCAATATCAAAGCCGGAATAAAGACACTAGCTGATCCTAATTTTTGTTGGATTTGTTCTTATCCTCAACAGATATCTCCTTTTTTCTTTAATCTTTCCCTCTCTGAATTCTTCTGCTCTCCTCCTTGGCCGACTTTAACTATTGCTCACTTTAGCTCTTCTAAACAACGCTAGAACATGCTACGTGTACATGACCTTACACGCGCGTCCACCCTCGAACCTTCTCATATGCTCCCACGTGTGCCTTCATTCCCTCTTTAAAATCACCCCTGAAAACGCACTTTGTAGCATAGCTTCTCGTCTCTGGTAAACTAATTCTATGAAACCCCAACTGATTCCTTGGCAAGAACTAATGCCTGGTGATCAAGACCAGACCTTTAAACTTGTTTCTCCCACCTTCGACCATGGAGGCAAGTTGCCACGTCAGTACACCAACGGTGGTCAAGGTGCGCGCAAGGATTTGTCGCCCCCTCTAGAGTGGTACAACGTGCCAGAAGGCACCAAGTCATTGGCCCTCGTCGTTGAAGATGCCGACGCAACCTCTGAACCAGATGGACCAGTCGTGCCGTGGACACACTGGGTGGTAGTTAACATACCCCCATCAATTAAACGTCTACCGGAGGGGTTATCTCATAAGGAAAAATCTCTAGGCCACGAGTATGAGCAGATTAAAGAAGGGCATAATGACTGGAAAGTGCCTGGCTGGTGTGGCCCTGTGCACCAGACGGGCAATCACCGGATCGTTTTCAAGCTTTACGCACTTGATGATGAGATGCATCTAGGAAATAAGGTATCAATATAGAAAGATACTGTTAAAAAAAATGAACTAATTAATTTGTATGCAGATTATATTAGATTATTTAGTTAGCGTTCATAAGTAATTGCTTTGTGATACAGGTGACCAAGGAGAAGCTCTTGGATGCGATTGAAGGGCATGTGCTCGGCGAAGCAGAATTGATGGCCGTTTTCTAAAAGGATAGGTGATGATCGATCAACTTGAAAGTTTTATCATTCATCATTTCTTGTTTTGTACCACTTCAGTTTTGCTTTGTGTCACTTCTTGGTTGTACATTTGTAAGCTGATGATCACTGACAATGAATAATGGGGATTATGTAATCTTCTAGTTTGTTAAATGATCGAGCCCCAAAGATTTTCATCTTTAATCAAGTGTTAAGCCGTGTCAACTCTTTACTCTTCAGTTCCAAAAAAGGTACGAAGAATTCATTAGGCAAACCTCAAAGCCCGTTTGATTGGGCTCTTAGCCCAATTACTTGTGTGGCTAGATGCTCTTTTCATTATAGCGTGTCAATATTTATAGAGGTCACGACTTGAACGACCAGTCCAGCCCATACCCATCCAATTAGTGGGTTGGTATTTAAGAAGTCAAAATGATTAGGATTACGAGATGATTCGAGCTCGAACGATGTTGACCTAAAACCTGCCTTTATGTAAAATCGAAAATTTTTGAACCTGTATGATTTTTGACTTGATGAGCGGACTCGAAAGAACTGTGCCGTGATGTTGATCTGAAAATGGTCTTTGATTTATTGTTAAATATTAGCGTAATTAATTGATGACAATTCGATTGGTTGATTTTTTTTTTTTTTTTTTGGGGTGCATGAACAAGGTTGAAACCGAGGTGGTGTAAGCATATTTAAGATGCTAATTTGGTTATATCTGAACACTTATTTTTTATATAAAAAAAATGGCATTGTTTGGCACCGGATCGTTTTCATTACTTATTTGTTACAAAAGAATTCGAAATGCAAAATTCTGACTACTAAGTCTATAACATAGAAATTGATGTGATTCAGATGGAGTATAAAATTATCTAGTTTTTTTTCTTTTTAGAAAAAATGCATTACTGCTTATTGTTTGTTCTTTTAAGCAGAGGTTCATGCATCAGCATTTGTCCGGGTCCGCCTACCTTCTTTGATTGTTTTGCTCTCAATATTCAAATCTTACTAACAGAAGATTGTTCGGTAGTTGGATTTGTTCTCTTGCAATATTATGGAATTTAGGGTATAAGTAAATGTCATAATATAATTATATGTGTGTATCGTGTAAATCCTCATTCCTTAACGCTAGCTCACCTGAAACGTGTTACTCGATCTTCTATTTGTTCACAGTCCCAGCTTTAATCGAACAACTTGATGATGGCGATGAGCCATCTGAAATCCATCAAATGATTTAAGTGTTGACAGAATATTAACCAAATCATAATAATGGTGGTCTTAATTCAAAAGGGTACATATCATAAAATTTAATTTATCAGCATCAACATGACAGAATTGTAAAATTTAGATTAGTATAACATTGAAATGCCTTGGATAATACATGCTCCTTGATTGAAAGTTGTGGACTTAGACTGGCTGAATTCTTTTTTTAAATATTCAAATTTGGAAGGTTTGACTTTCACTTTTACGTAAAAGATTATTTTATACTAGGGTTGTACATCGAGCTTCGCTCGATACAGTATTTGTTTTTAAATAATTTACAGTTTGATTTTTACTATATAATTTTAAACAAATTTTCAATAGCCATTAATAGTGTCCTCTTAATTTTTTTTAAATAGCATTAATACTAAATCATTTATTCACAACCAAGAAACCAATAGCCAAATGCACCAATCATTAATTTAATTAGAGCAATTAATTATCATTAACACTATTAACAACCATTAAACCAAAAGCCACAAATTGACATCAATTTTCACTATATACATTTTCCTTATTAACGCATTTTTTTCTCTCAAAAAGACATGAAGTTTTAATAATGATAAGCTATTTTGTGTTGAACATATTATTATAAAATAGTATAAAAGAATAAAATTATATTATACATCGTATATCATATTGCATATCAATATGTTAATTTAAAATTGCTGTGCAAAAAAAAAAAAACATAAAATCACCATATTAAAGAGATAATAGAACATATATGTAGCAATTCTTCAATAGTGGTTTCCAAAGAAAAAAAAAAAACAATTCTTCAATAGCGTTTAATGGCGTCCCCTTAGTATTTTGAAATAGCATTAATACAAAATCATTTATTTACAACCAATAAACCAATAGCCAAACGCACGACTCATTAATTTAATTAGAGCAAATAATTATTATTAACACTATTAATAGCCATTAAACCAAATGTCACTTATTGCCATTAATTTTCACTGTATACATTTTCCTTATTAACGCATTTCTTTTCCTCTCAAAAAGAACCCAGGTGCCATCACAATTTGCCCATTAGTAATTTTCCTCTTTTTTTTTTTGGCAGTTTGGGAATTCTGTTAAAGACCCTCCATATTTATGCTGCATGACAGTCACAGCCTAAAATCACAAAAAAGGACATAAAAGAATCTCATATTGATTGTGTTATAATGATAAACAAAGAGAAGAAATATTTGGTATACCTAAACCAAATTAATGGCAAAATAAATCAGCTTCAAAGGACGAAAGAAAAATCCAGCAGAAAAAGAGGAAACAGAAAAGGCTACAACTACAATATCTCGTCACCTAAGTGTGCTCTTTGGCGGAAGCAATTTTCTAGAGGTAAACATCCTGATTTTTTTTTCTTCGTCCCCTCAAATCGCCAACTGTTTCTATGCTGTCATTATGATATCCATGCAAATAAAGGTCTATAAACTGAACTTGACTATGGGATGTACTTATTACTTATTTTTGTCGTATTCAACCAAAAAAGCAAATGACATCTGCAATGTAAGGAGAGTATTAAATGCAAATATTATTAATTATGATTGTAATTTCTATTGAACTTACTATAAAATAAAATTATAGTGCACAATTAGTTGTATATTCATTGCACTGCACATTTGTAGTGCATCTCCAAAAACTAACTCAAAGCAATATATAACAAATGTCAATTTAAATGCAATGGCAACGAATTAAAAGAAATCGAGATTAAAAAAAAGGTTTTGTGTGCTCTTCGCCAACCCTCATGTGCATTATTGGTATGAAATTGTTCCCAATTTCATTATCTCCCAATGGCATGGTTTAATAAAATTTTGAATGATCAAGTACTCTCCAACCCAACCAAGTCATTAAAATTGGAACCACAAATTAATTAATATATAAATATATAAGATAACATGAAACCTTCCCACCTGAATATAGATGACCAATTTGCTTTGATTTAACAATGAGCCCTGTAAGCCCAACTCGATTGAAGCCATCCCAAGAGCACTGTAATTGCTGCCAAAGCGAGAGAGAAGATGAAATTGAGTAAGAATGGTTAGAGATGAAGCAAAATCGAATTAGGAGTCTAGATGGTAGAGTTTCGATAAATAATAGTAATTGCTTCTTTTATGGAAGAGATGACATCACCTGAGTGCGTGGAGGAGGAAGCGAGTTTGGGAAGGAACCTAGACTGGACGTTGGAGGTGAGTAGGAGGTTGCCCTGCAGGGGAGATGGGCACGGAGATACCAGCATAGAGGATGCGAGGAGGAACTCGGGTTCTACAACTAATGAAGGAGGCGAGAGAGAGCTGGGAGGGTGGGGATGGGGTAGGGCAGTGAGCCAGTGAGAGAGGGAGGCCGAGCTGTGAGAAGAGAGGAGGAAGGAGCGTCTGAAGCACAGAGAGGAGAGGAGAAGGGTGGGTAATGAGCTGATGGGATACGGAGAGGGGAAATAACGCATCAAAATTAATTAAGACAATTAAACAGTCCGTGTATCTCCAGCAATCCAACGTCGGGAAGGTACAAAATAAATGTCATAATTATGCCGCGTCGTCTATAATTTGTACAGACACGCACGCATCTTGATTTTAAAAAAAATCAACGCTCAGCATTCTTTAGGTTAGAATTAGAGGTACAGGATTGTTTGGCGCTGAGTGGCTTTAAGATTTGCGTAAAAAAATCACGCAAATTATATTAGTTATAGATATAATATTGTTCTCCACACACAACCCCCCCCCCCCCCCCCCCCCCCCCCCCCACCCCCCGCCCCCGAGAGAGTTGGCATCCGACTATGTTTTCCTAAATAATTAGTCTAAGAGGGTAATCTGTCCCAATCCAATTCCTTTGCACGTTTTGAATGTATGTATTCTTACAAAAATATAAAAAGATAACAACATTTTGATAATTGGGGTTGGGGGGGGGGGGGGGGGGGGGGTACAAGGACTAGTTGATTAAAAAATTATACTCTGTTTAAATTGCATGCTCACCTTAAATGCAATTTAAAAAAAATGTCTGGAAAGCTCAGCTACAATTGTCTTTTAGACGTGAGGTGCCATGATAAACTGTGCGGACAACCAAAAAAAAATCCCTCGAGAGAAACTGAATTGTTAGTTAAATTAAAAAAAAATTGACACAAGAGGGTGTTATGCTGCATCACAAGTAAAATCAATTTTTATTATCAACAAGGACAACGGATTTTTTTAATATAGTGAAATAGTTTTAAACTATATATATTAATGTATTTCACATTGTTGAATTTTTCAAGTCCTATCCTACATATATAAATCTTAAGTCGATAATCTTCTTCAAAATTTCCTTACAAATACATAAATTAAAAATTAACACGCAAAACAATTTAAAAATTTACTTCATATAAAATTTATGGAAAAAAATATTTAACACTGCGAATAGTGAACTAGTTTATTATATTTTATTATCTTATAATAAGATGAGGTCAAGCCTCCTACTTGTTTTCACATTAATATCTACAATTAAAAAATCCAGCAGTTTCAAATATGTGATCTTCCACTCCAGATGCATTGTCTTTCATATCATAATTTATGTTAATCGGCAGCAGATTCAATATGTTGTTCTCAATCGGTAAATTAAATATTAATTTCCAAAATTTATGTTTTACTGATAAAAAAGATAAAACTTGAAGTGTCCGAACTTTAAACATGTACTAAGAGTCTAAGAATTAGGACTTCGTGCAAATAACAAGGGTCAAGGGGTCTGCAAGGTTGGGTCCGACTTCGCGTAGAAACAGATTTAGAGACGGCTTCGTTCTCATTCTAATATCATGATTCAGTTATTTAACACTTTAAATGTGATACTTACATTATAATAGCATGATTCAGTTAGTTAACTAATAAAAACTGACACGGAGATCCAAATTGTACTTGATGTCAAATTTGGATTTTGATTGCATTTAATTGGAGAGCTAAAATAATTGACTCTCTATCCGACTCTAGATAGTACCTATCACTAATTATGAAAATCTGTTTTGCCATAAATAAATATTATGACAATTTCAGAGTCGTCACCATCCGTAAGTAAAATCTGACAAGTTCCTGTTCAGTAGCCTTTCTATGAGTCCACATCTGCTATAATTGATGGCACTGTAACAAGGTTTTTTTTTAAATTAATATATATGTATAGATGAACCGGTTGATAAAAATCATTAATTGAATCAAACCATTTAATATATACCTTTGTGTTTTACAACTTTCTTTTAACCGTTTGTGTCACACCCCAACCTGAAATGCTGACGTCTTCTCCGCCACGAGAATGACAAGTCATTCCCGTAAGGCTACAGACATACAGTAAAATTTTTTTTCCAATTCATTATACAATTTTCTTGATTTCGGCTCAGAAATTACACAACATACAGATGAACAAGCCAAGTTTGATTTTATTACACACATAATATTATACAAAGTTAAACACACCTAGGAAAGATAAAAGCACTCTTAAGCTTTGGCTTATTATTTATTTTACAACCTAAGACTGGTTCACTCGTCTCACTCTATTTACATATATACATATTTGACAACCACCCCACTTACCACTTGGTGCCAATTACCACAAGCCCGATTAAGACCTAAATACTATAGTACAAATCCCACAAAAGACATAAAACTTTTCCCCCGACAAGGCCCGATACAGGACATCATGCTCACAACATCGCAACAACAACAACCACAACAACAACAACAACAACACCCCTAATGCTCCCCGTGTTTACGCTTCCGCAGAGTGATCCTCGGACTCGGGTTCGACCTCCATCTCACGCGGCGGACTCGGAGGAGGAATCTCAAGATACAAATACGCCAAAATATCGGGAAGTTCATCAAGATACAGAGCTAAAGTAGCATTACAATTTAAACTCGGGATATGAACAGAAAACTGGAGACAAGAGCACTCAACTGTAGCTATGGACCTTCGCCTAGCACCGTTCCTACGCTCCTGGAACCCTCAAATAAGGCAATACAAAATTTCAGATGAGAATTTAATCTCTGTGCGGGTTTTAGTTCCAGTACGCGGATTCTTGGTACGAACCGGTAACGGAATTAATACCCTTTTTATTTAAAAGAACTTTTTGAAATCAATATTCATTTTTCAAATCATTTTCCAAAACGTATTTAATCAGAAATCATAAATGATTTATACCGTAGGCACAAGCCGCAACAGTCCGATAACAGGCATACTGCAATATGAAATATGCATAAATTCAAATCAAGCATAACTCATCAATCACAGAATTTCAACAGAATTTAGTATACACTCAAGTTCTTTATCGACCCAACAGAATCAGAAAGAACTCTTCCCACACCATAGGTCCAACCCTAAGTCCAGATTTCAGAGGGAATTTCCAGTAATTAAAAGCGGGCAGGTGGCCAAACCGTACTCCGAAAAGCGATACTTATCATAGTTATGCTATGCAGACTGAATAAGAATGGTCCGATTTGATTCAAGTCCGATTCTTGTATCACAAAAGATTATCATGCAATTAAGTCAGTTTACGGAGCCATTCCAGTCTTTTATTATAATCCTACTTATTCAAATAATCAACAATCGGGATTTTATGTTGGACTATATTTATTTAATTGGATCAAACGAACAATTTGATTCAACATGAGTTTCTATAATGTCGGAGGTCCCTATTGACTACATGCAAAAGGGAATGCTTTTATCAAGAAATGATCAATATGCTATGCATGAATTTAAATGTACCGAAATCCGAGTTCTAACAAAAATTCCACGTATCCGCACCTTCACTTGAGTTCATGATCCGGGGGCACTTCAGTATCCGTTCCTGTTTACACATTAAAGATCAAGTACCGTTATTACATGTTTAACGGGTTCCTTAAATCCGTTTGGTAAACCACGATTAATTAGGCCTGGTAATTTATCGGTAACTGGACTGTACGTTTTGGTTCCAAGTCTCTTAATTATCGTTATAACTTTTAATTATTACTTTAATTGTCCGTATTTATGTTTAATTGTACGTTTCCTAATATCGAGAATCCATAATCAGAAATAACAGAAATACTATACAGAAATTTAGGAAACTCAATTAAAACATAACAAAAAAATATAAATCAGAAATTATTTGTTTAATTTTGTGGGATCAAATCGTCTGAATAATTTGCCACGTATCCGTTCTTTTTGAAAGTCGGACTAAATTTTATTATTTCCCTAAAAAGCCCACAATCGATAGTTAAACTAAGTACATTGTTGCCAAGTCATTTAGTTTAACAGAAATCCGTCATTAGCTTTATTTAAATCTGAAAGCTAATTCAAAATCCGAAATTATTTCCGAAAGTCTGTTGGAGTTATGTCCTAGAAGCCAATCATTTTGGTTACTTCTATGGTTTATGTTATTGATGATATTTTATCATTTGTTCCTTGATTTATTTATTGATAGATCATTCAGGTTGAGGATCTGAATTGTAGATCTCTATAACTCATTTGTTCTTAAATGACAATAATAAATCTAAAGATGTCCATAATCTTGATAATTAACAAGGAACATTAATTATCAAATAAGATTAGTATGCAAGTTAAGCGATGATTAAGTTCTACAAATCATAGGTAAGGAGTTACCAACTTAATTGCATATGTATATGTTATAGAACATAGTACATGACTTGACCCAATGAAATAAACATTTGGATTGTGTTAAGTGTCATTGTTTATTTCATGTTAGTTTGATTCTAAGTTTGAGATGTTCACCTTTTCCACATGAGGATAGGTTCAATAAATATCATCTAACGTTGATTCCTGATAAAGGCTGCTATAAGGACTTTATTTATGTTCTCTTGAATTGTGCGGGGAAAAGTTGTTCATCAAGAAAACCGTATGTCCCTCATTAATATACTTAATGAGTGATGATATATGTTTGGGCCCCTTGATGGAGTTTGGATTGTTTGGCCAACTTGTACAATCAACTCTAGATCAAGAAATGTATAATCTGCAAGAATGACACATTCCTATCTTGGATTATACAAGGATATCATGTGACATAAGAATCAGATAAGGAAATACTTATATTTCTTATGCAGGATTGAGATATTGTAACGGTACATTATTTATACGAATTGGGAGTCATAACGTGTTGCTAGATACCGCTTATGATTATTGGAAATAAATAACGATTTATTTCCATGGCCAACATAGTATAAATCCTCAAAGGGTCACACAAATAGAGTTTTAGTCGCACAGTGTATTATCTATTTATTCACAATAGTGGATATTGAGAAAAATATGATAGTTTGACTAATTAATTATATACCGTTATGAACCGTTATAATTATTTGAGTCAAAAAGATCATATAAAAATAGATTAATACATTATCTAATCCCAAAATAGTTATTAATGATTTAATAATTATTTTAGAATCAACACATGTTAATATAAATGGTTATATTAATTAATTGGGCTAACATTTCATAGCAAATGAATAGTCCAATTGAAGAGCATTGAAAATGGATTTTAATTAAAGAAATTAAATACCCAAACGAATGGAGAAAAGGCCCATAAAGCCCAATATGGTTCGGCTTGGGTAGGTGGGTGGCATTTTGGTAAATACAAGGAAAAGCTCCTTAGAGATGGTGTCTATATAAGACCCCCTTTGGAGAGCAAACCCTAAGGTTTTCTCTCTCTTCCTTCCTAGCCGCCACCACCCCTCTTTCTTCTCCATTTGCTCATGTGTTGAGCTTCATTCCTCCATCAAATACAACTAATAGGATTAGTGCAAGGAGGAAACTAAAGGGATTAGACTCTAGTCTTTGTTGCTAGCACAACTATTAGACTTAGTGACTAATTCTCTTAGTGGACTCGAGGCCGGCACCGCTATTGGAAGGGAGACGAAGTTGGAGAGCACCCCATCGATTCCAAGTGATAGGATTCGAGCCTCTTTGTTGCTACACAAAGAGAGGTATAAATCTCCTCCTCTCATCTTGAAATGCTTGTGAATGATGATTGAAACCTAGATCCCTTGTGTTTAGTTGTGATTTCTTGCTATTTGATGGCACAAAAATGAAATTAAACACTTCCTAACAGTGGTATCAGAGCACATAGTGGGTTTTAATTCATTTTGTGTATTAATTAGATGAGAAATGTGTAATTAGTTGAGTAATTAAGTTGCTGCCTTTGTTTGCTATCTGGAACTCTATTTTTTCGAGGTTTTCTGTATTTTTCGCATAGCAGAGCTTTCTATTTGATTTTTTCTTTTGATGGATTTGAAAGAGGGACAAATTGTGAGCATTTTTTTCGCTGGTTTCACTTTAATCCGAGTTGTTATGGATTTTTACTGAATTTTTCCGTGACGGTGCGCAGGACTGGTTCCTGTGCGACCAGATCTGGTTTTGTGGGCATTATCTGAGTTATCTTGATAAAGAGACCTTAATTTTATTATCTAGGAATGAAGTAGACTTGGATTACTTCCTTCCATACCAATTTAATGGTTTGGATAGAAGTCTTTCTATTTTTTTGAAGCAATGAAAGACAAGAACGGTCTGATTGGTTTTCTGTACCGATTGGATTGTTTTGAAAACTGGTATTGATTGAGACTTTTTATAGAAAAAGTGTTTAAATAGAAAAATTCCTTTTGAAGTTCTGAATCCATGAAAATTAATTTCATGTCAATCGGACCAGTTTTGGTACCCCAACCACGCAAAATCAATTTCGTCGACGTGCTGTTCCAGAACAGGAGACTTGTATTCAAACCCTTTAAACTTGATGATTTTGAATGAGTAAAATTGGAAATCTTTCATGGTTACTAGCCTTGTACTTGTGATTGTTTACTGTAAAATTATTTTGCATAAAAAGTTTTTGAAAGATGGTCAAACAGTCCAAAAGGTTGAGGCCAAAACCTGAAACTTCAAACCGGTGTTTTAATACACAACTTGAAGTTTGATAATTTTGGTTCTCCCGATTGGTAAATGATTTCTTCCTGAAATTTGAGCAGGTAGTTTATCTCTTACTAAGGATTGCTCATGATTTTTTCTGGACTTTTTGGAGACCGAAAAATTTCTTGATTTTTTCGGGTCCCGTTGAATGAAAGGTGTTCGTTCTAATTAATCAATTAGTTGATAAGTTGATTAGAACTCTCCTTGATGTCATCCATTGGATTTTTTGAATGTTGATTTTATCAAAGAGTTTAAGCAATTAGTTGTTTGAATGTTAAACTCTCTTTGCATGGAAAAATACAAATTAGCAAACAATACGCAAAGACACTTAAGAGCTCACTAGTTATGAACAACTTAGACATATATTTGTATATTGTGCTAACTTATTTTTGTAGGAGGATGTGGGTTTGATATGGCTCAAGATGTCAATGCCTTGTGTGTTGTAAAATGTTGTGAATGCATGTGATTGCTTGTAATGTGGCCTAAGGTGCCTTGATAATTAATAATTGATTAATTCTTGATGCAACTTGTGAGGCTTGCATGCCCCTAAGGCCTAGGTGGGTTTTAGGATTTTATCACATGTATTTATTTTCCTTAATTATTGGATAGGATCTTAGTAATTAGTGGGAGGGTTTGATTAGATTAGTTTCGTTACATAGAGATGCGACGAAGACTAATGCAAGCGGGAGCCATACAAACCCACGACAATGTTTGAGATGCTTATATTATGTGATTGTTAGGAGCAAATAGAGAGAAGTTGCTTGAATCCAACAAGTTTTCTTGGACATCGGGATGAAGTTCGCATAGCGAACCAAGAATCATAAAGTTGTATGATTGGTTAAAGAGAACCTACCTCGTCTAGTCATTTTGGATGTTGTGCCATAGCAGGTCCATTTTGACGAAATGGTGATCTTGGAATCCATTATATTTAGGGACATTAATTTAATGTAGTTGAAGTTTTACTTTATGGAAGTTAAAACAAAAAGCATAAACTAAATGACCTTAAATTTTGATATTGTTGTAGATGTCTTCCTCGTCTTTTACGCTACGTTCTCTTCTTGAAAAAGAGAAGCTTGCCTTCAATGGTGCCAATTTCTTGGATTGGCACCGCAACCTTAGGCTTGCCCTTAGGTTTGAAAAGAAGGAGTATCTCTTGACCACTCCAATTCCTTCTCCTCCTGCGGACACTGCTCCCGAAAAGGAGCAGCAAGACTATGACAAGCACTTGATGGACGACATTGAGATGTCGGTCTTGATTGTTGCGGTCATGGACAATGAGCTCCAAAAGGAGTACATTGATAGTGGTCTTGGAGTGTTTGAAATCATCTCTTGTCTCTCAAGGATGTTTAAGACCAAAGCTCGTACCGAAAGGGGCAAACTCATCAAGGCCGTCGCCAACACTCGTTTGGCGGAGGGCCATGAAGTTGGCCCACACGTCATGAAGATGGCGTGGTTGTTTCGGCAGCTTGAAAGCCTTGACACGCCATTCCCGTTGGGGGCTGTCCAAGACTTTATTCTCAACTCTCTTCCTCATAGTTACTCGGGGTTCATTGTGAACTACCGCATGAATGGCATGGAGAAAAGTTTAGAGGATCTCCAAAACATGCTCATGGAAACTGAGGAGAGTCTTAAGAAAGAGAAAGAGTCTAAGGATGTTCTTGCTGTGAATGACAAGGGAAGGAAGATCAAGAAGAAAGCCCGAAGAAACAAAAGAGGCAAAGGCCCGGTGACGCCCCAAGGCTCGTCCAAGAGTGCTCCCGAGGGTTCAAAGAAGAAGAAGAACCCGGCCACTTCCGATACCGTGTGCTACTATTGTAGTGACAAGGGCCATTGGAAGAGGAACTGCCCCAAGTACCTTGCTGATAAGAAGGCTGGAACCGTCCGTCCTTCCACTTCAGGTATATTTGTCATTGAAACCCTTCTCGCTACCTCAAGCAATGACTGGATATTTGATACTGGTTCATGTGCTCACATTTGTCGAAATGTGCAGGCACTAAAGAGTAGGAGGCGGCTCGAGAAAGGCGAAGTTCAACTCCGCGTCGGTAACGGCACGTGCATCGCCGCCATGGTCGTTGGGAACGTGGAATTATCTTTGCCTTCGGATTTTGTGTTGGAACTCAAGGATGTTTATGTAGTTCCATGTATCACTCGAAACATTATCTCTATCTCTTGTTTGGACTTGGATGGTTTTGATGTTGTAATAAAAAACAAGTGTTTGACTTTGTTTCGTGATGAAGTTCGTTATTGTGTTGCGCATTTATCGAATGGTTTTTATATGCTTGATAGTAATGAACTTGTTTTGAGTGTTGAAAATGACAATAGGAAACGTAAGATTTCTCATGAGAATGCAACTTTGATGCGGCATTGCAGCTTAGGTCACATCAATGAGAAGCGCATCAAGAGGTTACAAACCGTTGGCCTCTTGGATCAATTCGCTTTCGAGCTAATTGACATATGCGAGTTTTGTTTGATGGGAAAGATGACCAAAGCGCCTTTTTCCAACAAAGGAACAAGGACAAGTGGCTTGTTGGACCTTGTACATACCGATGTATGTGGACCTATGAGCATTTGCGCACGTGGTGGTTATTCATACTTCATCACTTTCACCGATGATCATAGTAGATACGAGTATATCTACTTGATGCGGCACAAGTCTGAATCCTTTGACAAGTTCAAAGAGTTCAAGAATGAAGTTCCGATCGTGGAGGAGAGTACTTGAGTCATGAGTTTGGTGATTATCTAAAGGAGTGTGGAATAGTTCCACAACTCACTCCGCCGGGAACACCACAATGGAATGATGTATCCGAAAGGAGGAATCGAACTTTGCTAGACATGGTTCGATCGATGATGAGCCAAACCGATTTGCCTAAATCGTTTTGGGGTTATGCATTAGAGACCGCAGCTTTTACACTCAACCGTGTTCCGTCTAAGTCCGTTGAGAAAACACCATATGAACTTTGATTTGGTCGGAAACCAAGTATAACGTTTCTCAAGATTTGGGGTTGTGAAGCTCATGTGAAGAAACTAATGAGCGACAAACTTGGACCCAAAACGAACAAGTGTTATTTCGTAGGATATCCTAAGGAAACGAAGGGATACTACTTCTACAACCGCAACGAGAACAAGATAATTGTTGCTCGTACCGGTGTGTTCTTGGAGAAGGAGTTTCTCGCAAGAAGAAGTAGTGGGAGTAATGTAGTCATTGAAGAAATTCATGAACTACCACAAGACATGCCTCAAGTAGGTAATGTAGTTATTCCCAATGAGGTTGTAGCCGAATCCGTTCCACAAGCCGTTGTGGAAGAGGTTCAAGAGAATGCTCCCTCAAATGAGAACTCGAACATATCGCATGCCGATTATGTTCAAAAAACTCAAAGTTTCAAGGATCAAGAACCAACTCCATGGTTCCACAAACCGTTGTGGAACAAATTCAAGAACCTCAAGAACATCAAGCACCGATTCTACGAAGGTCTACAAGGGAAAGTCGTCCACCCGAAAGGTACTTGGGTTTGCACGATGTCCTCGTCATTGCGAATGACGAACCTTTGACCATAAATGACATGATGAAGAAATCCGACTCCAAGGAATGGCTCAAGGCCATGGAATCCGAAATGCAATCCATGTATGACAACAAGGTTTGGACCTTGGTTGACCTTCCCAACGGAGTAAAACCCGTTGAGAACAAGTGGATCTTTAAAAGAAAGGTCGACATGGATGGCAACTTGACCATTTACAAGACACTACTTGTTGCGAAAGGTTACAAGCAAATTCATGGTATTGACTATGAAGAAACCTTCTCGCCCGTCGTCATGTTCAAGTCGATTCGGATCTTGTTAGCAATTACCGCATTTTATGACTATGAGATATGGCAAATGGATGTCAAAACCGCCTTCCTAAATGGCAATTTGGAAGAGGATGTGTACATGACACAACCTGAGTGTTTTGTGGATCCTAAGAATGCTAACAAGGTGTGCAAGCTTCAAAGGTCCATTTATGGATTGAAGCAAGCATCGAGGAGTTGGAACAAGCGCTTTGATGAAGAGGTCAAGAAATTGAACTTCATTCAAAGTGAAAAGGAACCTTGTGTTTACAAGAGGATTAGTGGGAGCGTGGTCGTATTTCTTGTTCTATATATTGATGATATACTTTTGATCGGGAATGATATCCCCGAGTTGAATGATGTCAAGGATTCATTGAAGAAAGTGTTCTCAATAAAAGACTTGGGCGAAGCTGCCTACATCCTAGGAATCAAAATCTATAGAGATAGATCTAGGAGGTTGTTAGGCTTGAGCCAAGATGCATATATTGGCAAAGTGTTGGAAAAATACAAAATGGCTAGTTCCAAGAAGGGTTACTTGCCTATGTCACATGGCATATTCTTGAGCAAGACTCAATATCCGACGGAAGATGCAGATAGGAAATTCATGAACAAGTTTCAATATCCATCTGTGGTCGGATCGATCATGTATGCCATGCTATGCACTCGCCCCGATGTGGCACATCCGATTATTGTGACTAGTCGATACCAAGCTAACCCTGGTATGCCACACTGGACCGCAGTCAAGAATATCCTCAAGTATTTGAAGAGAACACAAGATAGAATCCTCGTGTACGGTGGAGACCAAGAGCTCGTTGTAAGTGGTTACACCGATGCTAGTTTCCAAACTGATCGAGATGATGCTAAGTCACAGTCCGGCTATGTATTCCTGCTCAATGGTGGTGCCGTAAGTTGGAAAAGTTCTAAGCAAGAAACTACGCCGATTCTGTCACCGAAGCGGAATACTTAGCGACTGGTGAAGCAGCGAAAAAAGGCGTTTGGATCAAGGAGTTCTTGACCGAGCTGGAGGTGGTTCCAAGCATCTCGGGTCCAGTGGATCTCTACTGCGACAACACGGGAGTCATAGCTCAGTCCAAAGAGCCTAGGTCTCACCAAAAGACCAAGCACATTCTACGACGATTCCATCTTATCTGTTAGTTTGTGAATGACGGGTGGATCAAGATCAAGAAGGTGGACGGTGCCGCGAACACAGCGGATCCTCTGACAAAGCCTTTGTCTCGAGCCGCACATGAGTTGCATGTTGCATCCATGGGGATTAGGCGTATGCCTGAGTGGCTATGAGTTGTATCTTTTACTTTGAGGCTTTAGTATGAGACATGTATATTTTGGATATTACATTGAGTACTATGCACTTGCTAGAAGTCATTGCTGATTGACTCTAGGCCAAGTGGGAGATTGTTGGAGTTATGTCCTAGAAGCCAATCATTTTGGTTACTTCAATGGTTTATGTTATTGATGATATTTTATCATTTGTTCCTTGATTTATTTATTGATAGATCATTCAGGTTGAGGATCTGAATTGTAGATCTCTATAACTCATTTGTTCTTAAATGACAATAATAAATCTAAAGATGTCCATAATCTTGATAATTAACAAGGAACATTAATTATCAAATAAGATTAGTAAGCGATGATTAAGTTCTACAAATCATAGGTAAGGAGTTACCAACTTAATTGCATATGTATATGTTATAGAACATAGTACATGACTTGACCCAATGAAATAAACATTTGGATTGCGTTAAGTGTCATTGTTTATTTCATGTTAGTTTGATTATAAGTTTGAGATGTTCACCTTTTCCACATGAGGATAGGTTCAATAAATATCGTCTAACGTTGATTCCTGATAAAGGCTGCTATAAGGACTTTATTTATATTCTCTTGAATTGTGCGGGGAAAAGTTGTTCATCAAGAAAACGGTATGTCCCTCATTAATATACTTAATGAGTGATGATATCTGTTTGGGCCCCTTGATGGAGTTTGGATTGTTTAGCCAACTTGTACAATCAACTCTAGATCAAGAAATGTATAATCTGCAAGAATGACACATTCCTATCTTGGATTATACAAGGATATCATGTGACATAAGAATCAGACAAGGAAATACTTATATTTCTTATGCAGGATTGAGATATTGTAACGGTACATTATTTATACGAATTGGGAGTCATAACGTGTTGCTAGATACCGCTTATGATTATTGAAAATAAATAACGATTTATTTCCATGGCCAACATAGTATAAATCCTCAAAGGGTCACACAAATAGAGTTTTAGTCACACAGTGTATTATCTATTTATTCACAATAGTGGATATTGAGAAAAATATGATAATTTGACTAATTAATTATATACCGTTATAATTATTTGAGTCAAAAGGATCATATAGAAATAGATTAATACATTATCTAATCCCAAAATAGTTATTAATGATTTAATAATTATTTTAGAATCAACACATGTTAATATAAATGGTTATATTAATTAATTGGGCCAACATTTCATAGCAAATGAATAGTCCAATTGAAGAGCATTGAAAATGAGTTTTAATTAAAGGAATTAAATACCCAAACGAATGGAGAAAAGGCCCATAAAGCCCAATATGGTTCGGCTAGGGTAGGTGGGTGGCATTTTGGTAAATACAAGGAAGAGCTCCCTAGAGATGGTGTTTATATAAGACCCTCTTTGTATAGCAAACCCTAAGGTTTTCTCTCTCTTCCTTCCTAGCCGCCACCACCCCTCTCTCTTCTCCATTTGCTCATATGTTGAGCTTCATTCCTCCATCAAATACAATTAATATGATTAGTGCAAGGAGGAAACTAAAGGGATTAGACTCTAGTCTTTGTTGCTAGCACAACTATTAGACTTAGTGACTAATTCTCTTGGTGGACTCGAGGTCGGCGCCGCCATTGGAGGGGAGACGAAGTTGGAGAGCACCCCATCGATTCCAAGTAATAGGATTCGAGCCTCTTTGTTGCTACACAAAGAGAGGTATAAATCTCCTCCTCTCATCTTGAAATGCTTGTGAATGATGATTGAAACCTAGATCCCTTGTGTTTAGTTGTGATTTCTTGCTATTTGATGGCACAAAAATGGAATTAAACACTTCATAACAAAGTCAAGCCTACAATTCCTCTCGGCCAACAGGCCTTATATATATATATTTTTTTTTCTCGGCCCATAGGGCAAAAATCGAACCACAGCCCACACAGAAAACAGCCCACAACGAACAGGGTCCAACCCAGTCAACCTGACCCAGTTGACTGGGTCAGTGCGTAACGGGTCCGCTAGAGATCCGAAACGGATCCAAAATCCTACAGTTAGCAACCCGATCCGTCAGTCATTTAACCTTATGCATATAAGTCCACAGAATTATTACAAGCCCTTGAAATTTACATCTAACCCCCTTAAACTTTTACCTATCTATCTTATGTTACAACTTAGTCCTCAGAACTTTATAGAAAAGCCCAAACCAACTTTTTCTTTTACAAAATCATCCCTGACCAACGCAAATCGTACCAGTATGGTACCAGTATTATGTATCATCAATTTATAACACTTATCACAAATCCAGAACTCATATATACTAGCTATCATTCACCATCTATATTGAAATTATGATATTTCCCTAAAATAAAGCCATACCCCAAATTATCAACATATAGTTTCTCCCAAATCACATAAACCAGAGCCATGCCACATATCAAAATCCCCCCTAAATTTCTAGTTAGTTAAGCAATCTAACTTCTACAAAGGATTCACAACAAGGTCATACAAGAACATAGGTTAAACACATGCAACTGCACAAGTTTAGACTGACTACAGTGATCACACATGCATTTCTATATCATATCAGTCACAATTCCTACTGTATGCACAAAACACCTATTCCTTTATTAGAAAAGTATATAAACAGAGTTTATATGCATTGAAAACATGCACATATGCCAGATAGGACTAGGTACAGTAATGAAATACTTACACTAAGGCATATAAGTTCAAAATATGCAAAGTATCTAAGTTCCATAAATTCCAGAACACAAGCAAGCATATATATATTTCCATATCAAATATAAGTCATAGCTCATACTGTATATAAGTACATAGAACATATTTTGAAAGTATTCCAGTCAGAAATCATGCAAGTATAAAAGTATATTTTCCAGAAACTATGCAATATATCACTACTCACTGTCTTCTAACCCAATATCCTAAGTATTATGCTATTCCCGTTATGAAAAGTATATAAACAAATTTTCATACGTGAACATATATTAAAATCATGCACAGATACTAGTTCAACTACATTCAATGGCTATATGTATAGACCTATGTTTCAAACATGCAAAATATGTATAGGTCCAGACTATGCATCCTAGATATACTTAAGTATATATATATACACATTAAATCATACACCTAACATCCTTCCATAAAAATCATTTCAGTGCTCAAGAATGAGTATATAGTGCCTAAAATCATTATATACTTATTCAAACTATGCTACTAACTGTAAAAACATATAACTCAGTATACAATCCTATATATATGAAACTCAAATGCTGTTATATATACCCTAACAACATTCATGGATCCTAAGTCATGCTTTCTATTCATACCAGTCATGCAATTAATCATGTTACTGCCCAGAATAACCCTATATACATAACTACAATCCACATCAACATCCAATTGCCTATATCAATCCTACCAGTACCCAATCTATCATAGAATTCCCTGTGCTAAATATAACAATTCCCTAATAGCACAGTATCAGTCTCAATTAACAACAATATGTCATTCATAGACTTAAATCTTACCAGCAACCCTTCACAATGAAATATCATCTCAAATAACCCCAAATTAGATCACAGTTAGTATAACAGGAGTGCAACCAGCACCTCACCATTTCAATTAGCTTACCCAATCATTCACAGATCGTATCATAAGTAATAACAGTTATTCTCATCATCAACTAAGCATAATTAGCTAACTACAACACCAAAAGTAGCTATCAATATCATCACAGAGCATAGTTTCTAACATAGATCGCTATATAAGCAAGTAATATCAGCTATTAGCCACAGCATAGCACACATTCAAATCTCTAAATCAACTTAAGCAAGGCCACAGCAAACTTATCCACTAAATAGGAAATTAATCAAGCCACAGTAGAGATATATACCTTGTTTATGATCGTTGAGGAATCTCCTCAGAAATTCGAGCACGACTAATGCTAGAATCAACATCAAGCTAATCAAGAACAAGGCGAGTTCCATAAACCTAACACTCACGGCAACCAAACCAAATCGATATCAATTCCTAAAATTGATATTAGAAATTCACAAATTAGAGTTGAAAAGCACGTTACCGTTCTCCAGCGCCACCTCGATCCACCTGTCTCTTCCTTCTAATCTCCCCCAAATCCGAAACCCTAACTTATAGAAAACTCAACTTATCTGTTAGCAGAGGGAAGGGGAAGAAGACAGGATGGAGAGATGCGGTGGAGAGGTGCATGCTTGCCACGTATCCCTCCTCCATTACTCCTCTGACAGTCGCCATCGAGAGAGGAGAAGGAGCGACTGCCTTCCCGTGCGAGCACAAGGAAGGAGCATGAGGTGTCGCCAAGACAGAGGACAGCTCATCGACGCCTCTAGCTTCGACCATTCAGAGAACAACACGAAACAGAAGGAGATGGCTTCGAGCACATCTCGAGAAGAAGAGAAGAAGAAGAAAGGCGGACAGATCGGAGAGACGGAGAGAAAGAGACGAAGAAGTTTCGTCTTCTTCTTTTATCAAAACTACCTCAGATCTTCTGTGGTCAGAAACATGTGGCTAAGTGTGTGGCAACTGTTAAATAACCTAATTTGTAAATTAGCTATTTCCTTAATTAAATTAAATCAAGCATTTTCCATTATCAACTCTTTGTGGCAATTATACAGAAAATTTCTAAATTTCAGACTAAACATTTTCAGATTTTAAAACATAATTTTCCCACAAATTTTACTGTCAGATTTGATTTATGTATAAAAATATCAATAATAAACAATCCTAATTTATTTATCGGACAATTCCGGGACTTGGTTTACCATACGTCAGTCACTAATGTTACAGTTTGATTTTGATTAGAAAAGAAAAATAAGATGGTCCATGTGCAAACTATGATGGATTGCTGTCAACAATTTAATGACGGTAATATATGTGGAGTCTTTTTCTGATACAATTTAATTCCTATTTCTAATTTCATTAATATATATATATATAGAATAATGACCTGAGTGTGTGCATTTATATTGTTAGTTGAACACTTAAATTAAGTTTAGCAGATATAGAGGTCCTAATATTTATCCCCTTTGATACATGGTTTTGGTCAACTTTTAAACACAATCTAAACCCATGTGTTCGTATTTTAGTCATAAATATTATTTTAATTTGATAAAATCATGAATTAACATAATAAACATGTTTAGCTCATTAATCAGGGATAAGATAATTTTTACCATTTGCTCTTATTGTTTTAATCTTAATTAAATGATTATCCAATACGTAAATATAACAATTAAAGAGGGGCAATAGAAATATGATATTATACTGATATAATAAAATTTACATCAAGTCTCAGTTATTTGTCCTTAAAAAGGTTTTAGATTTGTTTGGTAATATTTAGGACATTAGACAATGCATAATTTGGGGCATTTGGTTTCATACCTAAAAGCTAATTATAATACCGACCCTTAATAAATAGTAAAGACGTATGAAGTTGTCTTCAACCCATTTTAACACTTTTTCTTAAATTCATTAAACAGGAAACACTTTCAATACCTAACTTGAAACGTACAGTAGTAGTTGGGTCTAATATTTCCGACATGTCCACCTGACCATTCTTTGTTATTCAGGTTTTGTTTGCATTAGTAGGATTGTCAAATTTCCTAAAGACTTCTGTGGCGTAGGAGATGGCCACAAGTATGTTTTAGTTCTTTGTTAGGCATTTAAAACATTCATTAGATGCTTTATTAACATTTATCCTAAATTATTTTCAAATAATGACACAACACTTTATCCTCAACTTTGTTTAGTCATTTTCCCTCCGATTACTTATTTTGAGTCCGAAATTTCAAATGGTGTACATACGATTGTATATATGACATTATGGTAGGCACGCAACCTTTTTTATTACACCGACCTCCCGAATGGTCTCCATGACTGTATGATTATATATCATGTGATGGCCCTTAATTGTATTTTAATTGACACGAGGCAACCGTACCCCTACCTCACCTAATTGTTTTGGGTTTTCACACACACGGCGACACGGATATGATTATATATACATATATATACAGGGGCGGATCCAATGTACAAGACCCCATGGCAAGTGCCTGGGGTAAAATTTTAAAAATTTAGGGCCTATATATGTAAACTTGCACTGTGCCTGGGCTAAAAAAAGAGTAGTGCCTGGGCTTTTGGTAGTGAGAGATTAGTTATGTCACTTCTGTGTTTAAGGTTTGACCTAAAACAATTTCTTTTACTCCCCCAACACTTCATTCTCCGTGAATTTGCATGTCTACAATTTTTGTGCCTAGGCTAAAAAAAATGTTTGGATCCGCCCCTGTATATATACATATAATAGGTTACTCCTAAACCAACATGACCAATGAGATATGTTACTATTGAAGCCATATAAACGGAAAATTCCGTCAAATTCGACCGTATGTCAAACTTGGAAGTTCAAAATGACCGTAGTTCAATGTGATCTTCGTATTAAAATTTCTTAATTCACTAAATTTGACATTTTTTATTATTTTTACTATTTTTTAAAAATTACATTTTTTTGATATAATTAGTTTTGAATCATTTAATAATAATAGTTTCTAAAAATCCTCAAATTAAGAATTACACAATTTAAAAATATATATATAATTTGATAGGCAAAAGATATTCCAATATGAAAAATTACATCGAGCAATTTTAAATTGGTCATTTTAACTTTCAAGATCGAATCGGATTTGTTGAAACAATCAGTCAAATCGCTTCGAAAAAAATTAAGCCTCGATCATAACCTACGTCATTCTTTATAATCCTGCGACTTGAAACAAATTTATAAAAAGAAAAGAAAGCATGGTATCGGTTTTGTCTGGCACATATGTTTCATCTATTTTAGTGCGCAGGTACTATAATTTGTCCACGTGTCGGGTGCTTAGTGCACGAAGGATCAGACAAACCGACCAATGATACGTTGTATTTCTTTTGTTTTGTTTTGTTTTTTTTTTGGATAGCAATGATACCTTGCATTAATGGTTTGGTTGATGGTTACTCCAGATTCTATTTTGTTTATGCCGAAAAAGTTACAAAATATAAACTATTTTTTTTTTAAAGCTTGACAGGATAAACTAAGACTGTTCCTCTTGCTAATAAAAATGAATAGCGTCATATATAAGAGAAAAAAATTAGTCTAACAGTCTGTTTGGATTGAGGGGAATGGAAGGAAAATAGCACAAGGGAAGGAAAATCGTAAAATTACCCCGTTTGGATTTGCGATCTGCGGAAGAAAAAAATTAACCGATGGAAACATATTTCCTTCGTGATTTTAACTTCCTGTACTAAAATCTTACACCCCGATTCGGGGTGTAACACACGGAAAGAAAATCTCAGTCTCTTCGTCGGACATCGATGCCCTCAACATGTTTGTGCGATTTCCTCTTTCTTGACACAATTTATCTCAGCGCCAAAATCTTTTTCATCGATTTTGTCCTAATTTTGGCGCGATTTCTCTCGATGTCAAAATCTTTCACCGATCATAATAGCTATTTAATCAGCCGCAGCTCCTCCATCCTACTCGCTTAGCTTTCTGATTCTCGAAGGTATGCTTTGAGCTTCTAGATTTTTCTTTCTCATTAATCAGCGGCAACCATGTTTCTTTGTTCGAGAAAAGATTACTTTGAAGAAGGATTAAAGTGGGATCGTGGATGGTTACCAATTCCCCTATAACGAATTGTCTATTATGTGGAGTATTTTGGCAAACCATCATACCAGTGATTGATACTACTGGTAACCAATTACGGTGTTTTGGTATCAAACCCACAAACTTTTCATTGGGATATTGTATTTTTTTTCAATTCCAATATAATAAGTCAAAACGAAACCAATAAAAAGGATATTTTATATGAATGTTTGAACCTTTTACACATTTATACACCCAAGTTCTTTTGTTTGAGGATAGATTAGCTTGAATTTATCATTTGCACTCCCACGTCAAGACTTTCAAGTTCTAATTTTTTACATGTCATGAACTCTGCTTGAGGGTGTCTGGATGGCCTGATTAAGGTATGAATTTTGAAAACTGTAATGACTTTGTGTGTTTAGATATAAGTATCAATTAGTCCTCGCAGGAACTCTGCTTCACCTTTTTGCCACCACTTTCTCGAGAGTTCACAAGGAGACAACGGAGATGCCCCTTCTAGAAACGCATAATTCATTTTTCTCTATGAAAAATTTACGTTTTAATCCACTATCTTTACAAAAGGATAGGGCTAACGGGGACTTCTTTTTGCTCATTATTTTTTGTCTTGTTATCAATAGTTACAATAATTTTCGTGTCAGGTTTAATTTTATTTCTTTAGTTTGTATTTGAGACTTTTTTTGCTGCTTATTACTTAATTGATCATTTTCTTCTTTACTAGAAAACTTTTACAACTTATATGAGCATAATATATATTTTTCTCTTGATGCAACTTTGTACTGGTACCATTGTTGCAACATGCAGCTACGAGATGGGGTCACATTCCATTCTAAATTCCAACTCATTAATTTATTTCAAAACATGCTTACTGGTACAATTACAAACATGCTTACTGGTACAGTTACAAACATGCTTACTGGTACCATTGATTATGATTTCAGTTTTCTAACGCTGTACATAGATGGATGTGCATCCATCTATTCATTAATTTAATTTCCTTGAACAAATGTAATTTAATTTCACCTTTTGGTTTACGTAATAAGATTTTCGAATTTGGTCTAAACAAACTAAGGAGTCCAAGGTCAAAAAGGTCATTTATTTTTTAATTAGCCATATTTTACCTCTATTTAATTAGAACATCCAAACAGAGAAAGAGAAGGGAAGAAATTTTTTTTTCTTTCCTTTCATTAATAAACCAAACAGATAGATGTAAATAAATTTCCATTCCATCCTTTTTCCATTCCCTTCCCTTTTATATTTTCTTTCCTTTCCATCCTTTTTCCAAAAACCAAACAGGCTGTAAGTCGTAAAAATTAAGTTGCGTAGTAACGAGCAGGAAGTCTCCGGTCGTAATAAAATTGGATGGCTTTTGAGTAAGATCCCGATTGGTCTAATTTCTTCATGACTTTTATCTTTTTTCTCTTCACAATTAATTTCTATCTCTAGCGTATCGCTTACCTTTTTCTTTTAGTTATTTACTTATTATTATTATTATTATTATTATTATTATTATTATTATTATTTATATTTAGCGTATCGCTTACTTGAGAAGACAACAACACCATGATCCGCTTGACAAAGGAAGACGGACTCGGTACAAACTTTAGTGCATAGACTTGAGACGTTTAGTTTTATTTGACTAATATTTTCGTAATCATACGATGAAAATGTCTACCTAAGCTAGCATTCTTTAAACGATTTTAAACAATATTATTTGATTTTTATTATAGTTTTTTTAAACTCTGTATAGGTTAAAATGAATGTTCAAAACTAAACATGTTCTTTTAATTTGCGCTACAAATAAAATTGAGAAGCATAAAAGATAAAGCGGAAAGATTGAGCTCAAACCTAAAGTTATTGTTTTAATGATATTTGTATATTTTTACAATTTGAAATTACTATTTCAATATAATACTGAAAAGACAATCAAACTATTAAAATTTTTTATTGTTTTAATATTTTTTCACAAAATTCTCAATTCTATAGGCATATTGTATATGCAAAAGTCTGAAAGTATTTTTTTTTTCAAAACTCAAAGAGCTACAATATTCATATTATATTTTAATAATTGTAGACTGAGTTCATGTATTTAACTATTCTTCAAGTAAATTCAAACTTGAATGCGCACTTGATTCTAAATAAGAGTTCAAATCATATATAGATCAAAATTAAGCCACTTAGAATGCGTCAATATTACTTTTAAAACAAATAACAGTAAACATTTTATCGATTTACTTGGACAAGTCTATAATATTTTTTTCTAACAAAAAATATCCTAAAAATATTCAAAGGTAATATATCAGTTTAATTAAGCTGAATAGAATATCAATACTTTGTGTTACAGATAAAATTTGTTTATCTGAGCTATGTTCTAAATTTATTCTTGTAATGACATTTATTTATTTTTACAATAAACCATAAAAAATAAATCTTTATAGATAAAATATTTTTATAATTTTTTTGTTCTATGGACATAATGTAAAATATAAAAGTAACAGTTTTTAATTTTCAAAACTCGAAAAGCTAGAATTATATTATTTATTATAATCGTAGACCGAGTCCATGTATGTAACTACTCTCTTAAAAAATTCAAACTAAATAACAATGTGTACTTGATCCTGGGCACGAGTTCAAATCATCTTAAAGCCTCTTTCTTCTCTATCACTTTTTCAAGAAGCTCCTTTTGGCCTTTTCCATATCTCCCTCTCTCTTTAGCTAGCCTCTACCCTTGCTTCTATTGCGAGGAAGGAAGCCTTTCAACTTCAACCGATCCCACCAGACGCCACATTAAACCCATCGTTTTCCCATTTACTCTTCTCCTCTCTTTTCCCCACGTTTTCCTTCCTTTCCATTTTAGCCAATAAAAGATGAGGCGATCATACTCCAAGCCATCACCTTTGGAGAAAGCAAACAAAAAAGGGTTTGATTGGGAGCTCCTTCCTGGAGGAATGCTGGTGCAAAAGAGGTCCGGTCACTGTGGGGTGGAAAGCAGTGCTCAGACCATGAAGGTTTCGGTCTCTTTCGGTTCGTACCTGCACGAGGTTATTGTACCGGCCCAAGCTACATTTGGTAATCATTTGTTCTTTTTCTTTCCCTTCTTTCGTTCTCCATAAGGGAAAAAAAATGTAATATGTAGTGTTTCTTTTTGTTAATTAGTTGATTGTTTCATTTTGTAAAATTTCTCTGGTGAAGGTGAGTTGAAGAGGATTCTCGCTAAACCCTCCGGGTTGGAACCATGTGAACAGAGGGTTCTGTTTAAGGGGAAGGAGAGGGAAAATAATGAATATTTGTACATTGTGGGGGTGAAGGATGCATCAAAGGTGGTTCTGGTAGAGGACCCCGCAAGCAGAGAGAGAAAGATGGAAAAAATTAGACGAGACGGCATGACAAAGGCATGTGAGGCTGTTGCGCGGGTCCGTGCTGAGGTGGACAAGCTTGCCGAGAAGGTAATAAGGCGATTAATATTATTATTGATCAATCATTTTGTTTCGTGTACTTAGGCTGATTGAGATGTGGTCACTCTTTGTTTAGTCATATGATATTTCCTTTTGTTTCTTAGTCGTTATTAGCATTGACCAAAATCATGACTAAAATAAGTACAGGAAATAATTGATGAACTTTTGTCGTGTTGAATTAGAGATAAGGAACTATTACAACTACCCTGTAATTAACAGTACACGCTTGCCTTGCCTTTTCTTTATTTTTAATAAATAAATTAATTAAATTGTCTATTGGTAACCACCAGCTGACCTATTACTATAAAAGATAAAACGTGCTCAAGAGTATGATTTCATGATTGTAAATAAACTTCTGGCAATGAGTGTAGAACCTAAATTATATACCTATTATGCCGCAGAACAAAATATTTGCACACTTAAGCCAAAAACCTAGACAAAATGAAATAAAAAAAAAAAAATTAGACAGGCATACATACGTGTGACCATAATTGAGACTTGATATATAACACAACCATCTATTTCGCCAAAAAGATTTTGATTTTAAGGCATCATATTATGCTGTAGGTTTCAATTTTGGAATCCAGCATGCGCGGCGACAGAAGAACTCCTGAGAAGGAAATTACAGTTCTTACAGAGTTGCTGATGGTACAGTTACTGAAACTGGATAGTATCGAGGCTGATGGTGAGGCCAAAGCTCAGAGGAGGATCGAGGTACATTTCAAATTTTCAACATTATTTTCTATCTGTGCCACATGTATTTCCTACTGTTCTCGTTTAAGACCTCAATTTTATGTTCCTAGAAAAGGATTTCAGAAATTTAAAGGAATTAAATCCCATATTCTTTCGCTGAATTCCCAAAAATAACAAATTCATGGTACCAGTCTGTACCAATTGGCGCGTACCAAAAGCTGTCAAAACAAAAGACCAATTTAAAAGAAAAAAAAGATCTCTACCATTATTAATTGTTAATTAATGTTCGTTTCCAAGTCTCCATTATTTCTGACAAAAGTTCTAAGTTCATAAACTGTCTCACAATTTTTATTAGGTGAGGCGGGTACAGAGTCATGTGGAGAGGCTAGACATGTTGAAGGCAATAAATGCAAGCCCTTTTAACAAAAGCGACAGGTGCATGAATCGGTTTGATGTGGTAACCAAATGGGAGGGATTTGGGTCTGGACTGGGCAGTCGAAATGCATCCCGTCCGAGACCGCCTTCAACCGATACAAGCAACAGATTGAATCTATATGAGTAGGCTCAGCCATAACAAATTATTTTAATTCTCCTGTCTTTTCTTTTTTTTTTATATTTTATTTTATTTTATTTTTTTGTTTTTGTGGGTTACATATGCGGCTTTTAGTATTGAATCTCTCCAAGCTCATGATTTTACTGCGTTGTATAGTGTATATAAACCAGATTAATATATGCTGGAGACTGAACCACAGGTTCAGATGATGATTAGGTGTTAGACAAAATCCGTGCGATTACAAGTGGAGCCTTTTTTCTTTATAAAGTGAGCTCATATTTAATTTAAGTTTTGTTGTTCATAAAATGAGTGGAAATTTGCAATTGCTATTAGTTTACAACTTTTGATGAAACATAAAATAATACTCAAAATACATGACAAATTAATGTACAATAATCTATAAGTCTTATGAATTTAACAATATGTCTATGAATTTTTTTAATCTATTTAATTTTTTTTAACTTGATTTGTACAATATGTCTATTATTAAAGTTGTTGAGATAAAGCGTTGTAAATAATCTTATATTTTTAACAAATATCAGTCACGATAGATATATATGAATCAGTATCCTACTTCGTAATCTAACATTTTCTTTTTCCTTTCCTTTTTTATTTTTATTTTTTTGAAACAAGCGTATTCTAATATTTAATTCCTGCGTCATATCTGGAGACATGAGTTTTTTTTTTTTTTTTTTTTTTGAAGATAAATTGAGGGTCAAGCCTCCCAACTTATTTTTAAATTAAATGTCTATGAAAGACCCCCAGCCAGGTTTCGAACATGCGACCTTTCATTGGAGACATGAGTTTTAGACAACTGATTAATTAAGAAGTGTAGTTATACATGTATCTGCATAACTGCATAAACATCTAAGCAATTACAGGAAATAAAAACTTATCGTATATGAAATTGTATAAACGGCAGAAGTTTCCTGGAACGTTTCTGGATAACAAAATTAACGGTAAAAAGCTTTCATGTCTTCAAATTTGATCCAATCAATTTGAGCTCAAAGGAAACAACAAAGTAAAGATCGGCTTATTCAACGGATTGGGTCGCGAACTTATAATCTGATAATATGTATCAAATTTAAATAATTGAAAGCGGCAGTCACAAGAGTACCTTTTGTCTTTTGTTACAAGGTTTCAAGTTTCCCATAATTTATGAATTAATGTGGGCATACCTAGTGTATTGCAAACATGTCGTGTCGTGCCGTGTCGTGTCAAACACGCGCGTGTTAGAGCTCGTGTCGTGTCGTGTTGACACGAGTTAATATTTTCAACGTGTCGTGTCGTGTCGTGTCAAATGAAGGAATTGGTTAACACGACACGCGTAATGACACGACACGTCTAACACGACGTGTTAAACGTGTCAAGGTATATTATAATTTATTTTAATTTATCCACTAAAAATTCATTAAAAATATTTAAATAATTTTTAAAATAGAAAAAATATAATAAATGGTTGAAATTCAGATATTAAAATAAAAAATAAATGATTGGATAAAGAGATTATAAATAAAAAACTATTAAATTTATAATATAAACTCAATATAATTTAATAAATTCTAAATAATATTAATTTTTGACGTGTCAACTTGTGTCGGCGTGTCGTGTCGTGTCGTGTCGTGTCACGTGTCAACTCGTGTCGTGTTAAGACGTGTCAATGTTTAGAAGTCTCCAACACGACACGACTTTGACACGACACGCTAACACGCACGTATCGTGCTAATTCCATAAAAGTGTCGTGTCAACACGCGTGCGTGTCATACCAACACGCTCGTGGCGTGTCATTTTGGAAAACACTAGGCATACCGCATATGACATGACTAGAACTAGTTTCATTCTTTGTAGTTAGCATTTTTTTAATCAGTGGTGAACAGAATGCATGCTTGCAACTGGCAAGAGAAGATGTATCGGCTCGTGAATTAATTGTTGGTTGTCATCATCTGTATTCTCCCATCACAGGTCTAATTAAGTTGAAGATCCTCAAGATATTTCTAGGATGGGTGGGGCAGCACTAGGTTTGGATTTTGTATTAGTTTGTTCTGTGCTGAACCGAAACTAGCTTATCCGAATCTATGTAAGAAGCACTAACAAAAACTGAACTTTGAATCGCGTTGCCATTCATGTATGATTTGTTTATGGACTAATTTTATGTGTGGAAAATTGTGAGGCTGAAATCATGTCTGGTAAATTTACGGATTGTTTTTGAAGAAATCTAGTAAATTACTAAACCGAAGCCGAAAAAGCGCAAAAGTAACATATTTTTATCGAATCTATACAAACATACATAAAACGGAACTGTTTGAACTAAAATTTATTTGCTTTGGTTAGATGTGAAGTCATTGTTTACTCAAATTAATTTAGTAAAGAAAAAGGAATAATAAAGCAACATATTACACCATATGAGACAATTTAAGCTGCAATATACGAGCAATTCTTTTTTTTGGGTGGCAAATCTGTCTGTTGTTCTAGCATGTATTTTGATAAGCGAAAGACGAAAAGAATAAGCAAAAAGGCCTATTAGCTCAGTTGGTTAGAGCGTCGTGCTAATAACGCGAAGGTCACAGGTTCGAGACCTGTATGGGCCATTTTATTTTCATTTTTTTTTTAAAAAAAAAAAAACTTCGGAACAGTGATTGCCACATGTGTGGGCCGAGTTCCTTATTAAAATCTTCAACTTAGAACATATTAATTCCAAATAGTAACAACATAATAAAAGTGTTATACCACCTGTATGGGCCTATTAACGTCATTTCACAGACGTTAATGCAATTCTTTCCTGTATTTCTTTTTACGACAAATACCTTGCTTGTTACTACATAACCATAAGTTTTCAACGGGAGAAATTTCCCGAGTTCGAACTCTTTATTCCACCCATAAGGGGGATAAAACGGGTCTCACTGAAATTTGCTTGAGATCTACTTTTTGCGACTTTGCGGCCTGTTCAGTATTAATCGACAAATCAAATTACATGTACATGTATTGAAAAAAAATTAAGATAACCATGTACATGCATACAGAAAATTCTATCAAAATATGCTTTTACATTTCTCTAAATCCACAAATCAAGACTAGATCGAATGCATTTTGAATTAAAGTTAGATCGCTTTTAACAAAAAGTTTCATCAGAAAAGGACAGCTGTACAAACAAAAAGGAACAAGTTCAATTCATAAAAAAAAAAACAAAGTACCTTGATGAGTCCGGATAAATAATTTAGATCTAATTTACAAAACAGGAATGAAAAAAAAAAAAAACTTATTAGTTATGCACAGCAGCACAGATGTGAAGAGTCACGTCAGACTGGTCTTTGTTGTTGAATTAAACATGTTATGAAATCAGATTTTTTTAACTACTCTACTTGCAAATTAAATAAATCGGTCCTCAATCCACACATCTAGAGTAAGAATCCTGCCATAGATGTCACATCCCGCAGCCAGACGTGACAGCTCCCGCCACGAAAGTACAGATAGTTGTACTGTCGTAAGGCTTAACATGAAAACTAAACCTAAAACTAGCAATAAATTTTTTTTTTCTGATAATAGAATTGTTAAAAACCACATTTGTCTAGCAAAAAAAAAGAAAAAAAAAAGAAAAAAAAGAAAAAAAAAAAGAAAAAGAAAAAAAAAAAAGATGATCACGGTCTTTAACCGGTGTTGAACGAGAGCACACCCGGTGTTCAATTTTCTATTTCATAAGCTGTTGTTGTTTTGTCACATGACCCACTTTGGTCATTGACGTTTATGTTATTTACTCCTGGCCTCTAAGGTTACATTACAGTTCATTTCAACTTCGATCTTTCTTTGGGGGAACTTCAAGCAACCCAAATGAAATTCTTCGAAAATCAGGTACCAAATCAAAACCATTTTAAATGGTCATCAGTGATGCAAATTTCCAGAAATGCACAACCTTTTTATAATATGTTACTGCGTCGGAGCGTATCTAGAATCTGATATTCTCTAAATATCAGCCGGTTTACTATTGCCAGCTTTCCTTGCCAAAGTTAATCCTACATTCGTCTTTTTTTATATATATTTTGATTTGAAGTGATCTCCAAATTGGGAATTATTACTGCTATCATGACATCAGTATAATCGACAGAGTTCCACAAGGGCTTAGTTCCGATTAAGAAGCAAACATCACTGGTATTGTACTCTTCCTTCCTTTACTGAAATGGACTAGAAACTATCTTGGGTTTTGCAGAAATGCTGACTGTTCTATATATCAATGCGCAAGTCTGGCAGCATGAGATTTTTTCCTTTCCAGATGGTTTAGACTTTTCTAGAGTTTATGTCAGCTGGTTTGCAAATAAAAACAATCAGTGTCAACGGTCAAGTGGTGGAAATAGTATAACAAAAATGTATTGAACAATAACAAGCCGAATTATCATTATCCATACTATAACAAACAAATCAACTGTTCTAGAAGCACGAGGGCTGGAAATAGTACAAAATATCACAAATTCTACCAACCAACACTTGAATCACTTGCAAGGAAGAATACTAATTAATTGGGACACTAACCTGGAAAAAGAGTACATTTTTTGCAGCGCTGTAAACTATATTAATAGATCTAGATAAAATTTACCCAACATAAAATATCGAAGGCTAAGTTTGCAACCACACAATTAGAACTGTCGGCTGTCAAGAAAGTTTCGGTTTGAATCCAGTTAGTATCTTGGAAATAAAAGCCCAATTATTTACTTGTATTGGGCTACTGGGTTTGGATTGATCTTTGAAGTACCTCCAAAAGACCGAAACCGACTTGTTAAGTGTTAACTCTAGAATTGTTTGGTTTTTTGCATTTCATTTTTTATTCATTTTTTTTTTTTTTTGTAAGATCAAAATATCCGACCTGGCTCTGTCTGTGCCTCTGTGGTAGTAATAATTAAAAAAACGTATTACCGTTATTAGGGGGTAAGCAATTTGGTCACTAATTACTCGAAGTTTTTTTTCTTAAAAAATAATCAATGATGGTACATTTTTTTTTTTTAAAGATCGGCCCCGTATGCTAATTAAAATGGTTTTAGCCTCCCAACTTACTATTACCAAGAGCCATGTTCATAACTTACTAGCTAAGAGCCTGTAAATTCCTGTAATTCTGTTTGATACCTTTGAAACAGCCTCAAAACTGAATACATCATACGAACAAACGTAGAATGGCACAAGGAAAAAGATAAAAGAAATGGAAAAAAAAAAAAAAAAAACTATCAATAAGATCAATGTTATAATCTTTTTCTTTACAACACTCCCCAATCTACAACTGAATTGTGACTCCCCGGGCACCCATGACATTGAGTTGCCGCTGCACGTTATCCTCATCGCCTGTGTTAGTGACAATCGTCTCGTGCCTGGTTGCATCAAACTTATCTCCATCCCCCCAAAGTGCATATGCCTCCTCTCCGTGCGCAGCATCATCACCAATCATTAGCTGCTCATCAGGCATCCTAAGGGGAATAAACAATGCAATTGCCCACAATATGACAGTCGTGGAAAAGATGTTCCACCCGATGACGAACAGAGCGCCAACAATCTGTTTGAATAGTTGGGAGATGCCACCACCATAAAACGTGCCTTTCTCACCCGGCACAGGGAGATCGAAGCTGGAGAGCTGAGGGACAGCCAGGAGGCCAGTGAGGACACCTCCAAGCACGCCGGCAACTGCATGAGTGTGGAAAACTGCGAGTGTGTCATCGACCTTTTGTAGCAATGCTGATTTCTTGTGGAGGACCATCATGGTGAACCAGGGTATGCAGCCGGCAAATATACCCATGACAATTGCTGCCCATGTATGCACAAGCCCTGCAATATAGAGCCAAAATAAATCTTAACTAATGCATGCTAGTAATTACGTACTTTTGTATTTCTAAAAAAATAATTACGTACTTTCTTTTCACTTTTTAATCGTTTTTTATGGAAAGAGGAATGTAGCTGTGAAGAGTTGGGATGATAATTGGGATGATGATGTTTAATTATGCCATGATCTTAGTTGTTATTTTTTTTAAGATAAATTAGGTTCAAGTTTTCCAATTTATTTTTAAATTAAATATTTATGAAAGACCTCCTACTCGGATTTGGAACCTGCGATTTTTCACTCTATGAAAGACCTCCTAGTCGGATCAATAGCTGGTTATTTTATAATTATCTTCTACGCTGCGAGGTTTTAGAAGATACAACTTACGAGTTTTATATCTTGTAGCTGTTAAACCTTTTTATGCTACGATTCAAAACCAGAGAACGAGGTAATCCCAAATACAAATTGTCAAAATCGTGCTTTACTTTAGTCCATACGGTCTATCCAAGACGATCAATGCATTTTCCATATTAAAGTCCTGTGCCATACAAAATTTTACAAATTTATAATTTTTTCTTTAAAAATTTCGAAAGATAGATTTAAAAAATATAAATTATAAATGTTTACATTTCAAATGTCATTTTTCAAAATTCTGAAAAAGTATTTAAAATTTTAAATATAGTATCTTATTAAATTTTAAATTGAGAAAACACACTACCTTGGACCCGTCGTTGTATCATAAAACCATAACATTTATCATTTATATGAAATGCAAACGTTCGTATAAAGCTCAACAGAGAACACTATTTTTGACCCGGAATTTTTTTTGTTTTTATTATTTTTTTTTTTAAGAAATCCCGTAGGCTGTAGCCTGTAGGCCACACCCACTCAACACCAGGCACCAGCTAAAGCTGGGATTCGAACCGGCGTCTTCACGGAAGACACCAATTCTATTAACAACTGCGCTAGGCACTGTTTCGCAGAGCACACCATTTTTGACCAAGAACTTGACTTGTACCAATTTTGAGGTCAATGACAAGTTGGAAACGTGCGCAACAATAATAATCCTAATTACCTAATAAACACCAATTCTATGTTTTTCGACAGCTAATACCTCGATTTCTTTTTAGTGCCACTAACAAATTACTACTGTTTAGTAACGAAGGGACAAGTTTATTTATTTACAGCTCAATGATACAGTTAAACAATACATTTTTTTACTTAAGCTGCACTGGGACATTAATTGCCATGCTTTGTCGGCTGATATTCTACTATAGAATTAATTATTGCTCAACTATCTACAAAGTAAATCCTATCTAGATTCTCAGTTAACCCATACAAATTATGAGTTAATACAATTGAATTTAATTTGTCTTTTTCGAAGAACGAAACAATGATTTCCTTTTCAATTAACTGACCCTATGTTTTTTCTAGCTAATTGTCAGCTGTTTAATTAGTAAAATATAATTTATTTTTGTGTACAAGGAGATATCCATACCTGCTCCAGGAGTGATGCAAACAAGGCCAGTCATCATGCCCTGGACAGCGCCGATGACAGATGGCTTGCTGAAGAAAATTACATCGAGAAGTGTCCACACAAGGAGGCTTGTAGCAGCACATACGTGCGTATTCAAAACAGCTACTGCCGCTGTGATATTAGCCGCATAAGGCGCACCTCCGTTGAACCCTGACCAGCCCAACCAAAGCATACCGGCACCTGTAAGCATGAGCAAGATGTTGTTTGGTGAAAACCTCTCTCTGTCGCTCTTTAGCCTTGGACCCACCTGAAAATTCCATTGAGAAAATTTGGGGAAGATACATCGATCATTAGACTAAAGAATAGTTATTTAAATCACAGGGGTCATAAGTAACATCTTTGATGTCAGCACAGTAACGGGTTTGTATTGTAACGGTCAAATTTTATATAGGTAGCAGGATCTAGCTAATTAGGTTTTAAAAAAAAGGCGCTTGATGTAACAAAACGGAAAATTACATCAATCAGCTTGTAATAAAGCATGTTATCTTAATTTTATCAAATGAATCTTTTCAAAAACGAGAAAAAGATTCACCAACCAAATTATTGTGGTGGGACTTGTTTTTGACAATTTATTCCCAATGGAATCGAGTCAGTCAATATTTTCGGTTATACATACATGTACGGAAGTTTGGCCCAGCCGCCTAAAATTAAAATGTGAACTCTTTACCAAGAAATTAGCAAGTCAAACAAAACAAGAAAAGAAGCTAACAGAGAAAGAACCAATAAATTGAAAAAAATAAATAAATAATTGTACCCAATATGCAGCGGTGAATCCAGAAACACCGGAGGCGAGGTGGATGACATAACCGCCGGAGTAATCAATAACACCCCAGTGGTACAGGAACCCTCCACCCCAGAGACTGAAAGCTCCAATTGTGTATGAAAACAGCAGCCACAGCGGTGCAAAAATCATCCATGCCTTGATGTTCATTCGCCCAAGGACCGACCCAGCAAGCAATATAATAGTAATTGCCGCGAACACGAATTCAAAGAACACCAGCGTTGCCTGGGGGTAGAACGGCTCAGTCATAGGCGTCTCTATGGTACCGTTGTTGTAATGGTGCTCGGTGGCAGGGAGGGATGCCCGATGGATGAGATACTTTTGGGAGAGTGCGGCCCCGGCCTTGCCCCAGAAAGGAAGGAGTCGATCACCAAATGCCATTTTGTAACCAACAAGGACCCATATGATGAGGGTGGAGGCAAAAGCATATAGCGCCATGAAGGCCGAATTAACAGCCCATTTCTTCTTTACTATGCTGCCATACAGAACTACGAGGCCGGGCATCGACTGACACCCGACCAAAGTTGCCGCGACCAACTGCCAAGCATTATCTCCCTTGTTCAACCAGTCTGGCACTGATGGAGGATTTGACTGGTACGCAATTGGAATTGTTGAGTTATCCATTGTAAGGAGGAATAGACTTCTATGGGAATGTTGGAGAAACTAGTGTATTAGTCTTTTTACAAGGTTGAGAAGCGGCTGATTGATGATGGTAAAAGGGAAGGAACCTAAAATGAAATTGGGATGATATTGGTGGGTTTGTGTAAGGGATTTAACATAGGCTGTGTCCAATGAGGTTGAAAGAGAAGGGAAGGGATGAAAGTGATGGGTAGTCTTCTCTCCAAACCCAACAAAATTGAGAGCCCAGTACTTAGGAAAATATAACCAAGTATCTCCTTGGTATCCAATTGAATCTCAGATACTCGAATCTTTGGTTGGCAGTGTGGTGAATCTATGTGTGGGAAAATCACCTGGGAGTAGTGAAACGAGATCTCCAATTGTTGTGTTAATGGAGAATTGTTGAGTATGGAGGGAACCGGAGGAGGCTTGAAGTCAACTTGTTAGTTGTTCCTTCTTATAAAAAGATATTTAAAATATAAAAAGCAGATATGAATATGAATATGAAGAGCAGCCCACAGGGTCTTGATTAGTGGGGCCCAGAATCAGTCAATTCAACAAATTAAATGGAATCAGGCTTCTAGATCCAAAATAATAAAAATGAAATAAATAGGTGGAAAAAGGAGGTACAAAACCTTGATCAAGATGAAGATCCATGATTATTTTGATATTACTGTACTGACAGAGTCTTGGTAGTTAATACTTTAATTAATACCACTGCATCAACTACTGTGCTTGATCTATAGCAAAGTACATCTGTACATGGATCATACCATAGGGTGAAATAATCATTTTATAATTATTTTCACCTATAAACCTGTTTTTATAATATATTTTACAAAACATAATTAAGTTAACTATATTTTTCAATTTTTTTTTTCTTAATAAGTAGCGACAAGTGTACTCTATTTGCTCTCGTGGAGCTCCTAACTTAAATATGAAAACATACCTTATGTATTGACATACTATACTACTATTTGTCACTTTTACACTTGGGAATTCAATAATGAAAGCATTAGAAGATAACACTACCAGTTAGTAGTTAGTCGTTAGTACTAATAGTAGTTAAGTACAAAATACCAAAATACCATTATGTAACACACAAACCTTGCGTTTTCACGGACTCATTCATTTTTGCTTTCATTCATTTATTGCATTTGTTAAAAAGATGAGACAAAGACGCTTGCCGCATTTCTCAGTTATTGAGACAGCAAATGTGAAAGATCAAAGAAATTAATATTTGCGGGGGCCCCGTGTGATTTAATTTTCTAATTTCTAGTAGATTAGGGGAGATTCCATGGCCCAATGTAGACGTTGAAGGTCATTATAGATCAAACGACTTTATAGAGTCAACAAAATAAAAATATTTAGCCTACGGCCTTTTATTACCACAAAATATTTATAATGGAAAAACTTTAAAAAATGTGTGAGAAATTGGACTGTGTCGCGTCGCGTCCTGATACGCGGATACCCGCTTGGTTTGGGTAGAACCTTGATTTTCTGTGGTTGTCTTTATATCGTGGGTCCGACTTGTGTGTAATACTTCTTCAAAATTTTTGTTGATCTCACATTATCACGGAGCCACAGCTCCAGGGATCGTAGGCAGGGATTTGTCCTCCCAATGCTCACAAATGGCACAATTTACATATCAATTTTTCTTATATTTTGAAAATTTATAATTTATTTCCCCAATTAAATATGGATAACTAATTTAGTTAAGAACTTCTCATTCATAAAATAAATTTCTATTTATTTTAAATTTCTTCAAAATTTTATTTTCCGTGTGATCAGTCTGCTCCGCCCTGTTCTCATCATTAACTTGTGTTGGGCAGGTATTTGAATGTTTTTGCCCTCGTACTTTTGCAATATCCCAAGTTTAATTTTCTTTTATCGTTAATTCGTTATAAGTTTATAACATAATGGTGTTCAATAGTCATACTAAGAAGACTATTATGGAAATTTTGATTTTTTTAAGAAAAATAAAAAATATGTACCACTTTATATTCCAAAACATAATAATTTTTCTATATGTGAGACTATTTAAATTGGCAATCCAATTCGTGACCTTGTATTATTCTATTGTATATTTAACTATAAAAATAAATAATTACATCATCTAAATCAAATGAATCAATTTTTTAAAAAAATAATATGAATTAATTTCGAACTAGTCATGAGCCACGAGTTTTTTGCCGGCCATACTTTATAGTGTGTTTGGTTGTGCAAGTATAAAGAATAAGAAATATGAAGTATGGAAGATGCCACATTCAAACATGGAATAAATGGTGATATAAGCCAATTTATTCCCTATTCTTCATACCATGTGTTTGTGGAAAAAAGGAATAGCAAATTTATATCTAATTTATTCAATGTTTGGATGCGGTCTCTTTCTTATTTCTTATACCCTATTCCTTATACTTACACCACTAAATACAGGTTCAGATATTTTGGACTAATGTCCGGTGGACGTCTTTAATATGGGCTATTTGATTTAATCTCAACGGTTAATTTTTTTTGGGACTTATTTAGTATTAATCACGGAGCATACAATATGTATCGAACTGACAAGAATTAAAGACGTCCACTGGATGCCCGTCTAGAGGATCCTCCTTCGCACCAAACACACCCATACTAACAAAGTTGCAGATGTAGTGGCTGTCCCTATGCACATATTGACTTTTACCTAGCACATGTAAGCATATAATACATTGGCCATATACAATCCCATCAACTACTTTATTTTTAGAAACATCCGACGCTAACAAACAGGGGAAGGAGAAGGATTTTGACATCATCCTTGTTAATTAGATCACGGAAGCGAAGTCAAAGAGGATTAGACTTATTTAAAAATAAGAAAGTGGGAATTGGAGGGGTAGTCGCCATATATTTATCTAGCATTAAAGATCAACCTGGAGCAGCTGCTATTCGAAAGTACATGCTACTCTGCATTTTCAACTATTTTCATCTCTCTCTTTATTTTTTCCTCATTTCCTACGGTTAGGGTCGCCGCATCATTTAATGATGACTGTAGATCCTTTCAGACTGGTATGAAATAACTGGTACTGAGGCAACTATTTGTGTATGGCACTTGATAGCTTGCATCGACTCGCCACACGTTATGATGCAGAACTGTACACTCCAAAAATCTGAATTACCGAGAGAAATATTGATTTTGTTCATGTTTCTTGAGCAACGTATGAGGTCTCTTTGAGGAGGCAGATGATCTCCTGCTTCCTGTTAGGCTTTTATTATTATGAAACGACATCTTAGTGGAGATCATTGGAAGTTAGCGGTTGAATTCCGTTTTAGTTGCCTTTAAATTAATAATAGAATACTATTGCATTTAATGCTTATCCATTTAATAGTTACTTGTACAAAAGTGTTATTATGGCCTACACTAGGCCAGTAATGCATAGAATTGAGATACAAAATTGCGTGCTTTAAGGAATACGCCACTGTTCATACGCATTGATTGCAGTAATACAGTTGTGCTTTTGTTACTCACACTTGCATAATTTTAATCTTCCAGTCTAAAATGAGGGAACACATCAATCTACTCATCTTTATTTCAAAAAGGATTTAGTCCGGACAAGGATAGATTGATTATGTACCAATTTATCAAATTGGGGTAAACAGAACTAAACAATAGAGTCCTCTCGCATAGCTAAGCAACCAATGGGAAAAAAAAATTAGAAAAAGAAGAGGAAATTAAAACTTCCAATCTGCGTGCTACAGTTTGAAGGGTTATCTTACCTCAAATATAAAATCGAACTAGGTTTTAAAATTACATGACAGCAGTTTCCTTTATCTAATACATAACATAAAGATATGTTATAGTATCCACGACTTGCAAAGCGAAATGGATATTCCTAGCTCGCAGTTTCGATTATTAAAATTAAAAGAGATATGCTAATCATGGGAACCTCTACGTGACAACATGTAATTAGTTGGAATCTCAATTCAATATACGATTATGGAAGACTTTAAACTAGCTATTTAATAAAATTAGCAATGCTTGACTAGTTCTGCTCAAATCTATTCACAAGGCGACAATTGCCTACTTTACATAATTTCCGTATTTAAGTTGTCAATTAATTTATAGAGCACATGCCGGTTCTTTGCCTTTTAGCCTACGCCATTTGTCAGCTGGAGAAATGATAATTGTGATCTTCAGTTTTCCCATCGCTTATCATCGTTTGAACAAAGTGAACGTATAGATGATTAAAGTAAACACATACAAATAAATAAGTTTTATCATCCCTTATTCTGATTTTGTATATGCATATTCAACATATTATTATTAAAGCAAAGTGAACATATAAAATAAACAAAGTGAACATATAGATGATCAAAGTAAACACATAAAGATAATAAGTTTTATCATCTCTTGTTCTAATTTTGTATATGCAGATTCAAATTATTTGTTTCTATGTGTTCACTTTGATCGTTTATATGTTCAGTTTGTTCACGAGATTACAAAACTGTCAGATGGGAAGTAAGCCAGTAATCAATTTCCAAAAAATACGGGTGCTTTGATCTAACAAATGGGCCAGAATATTGGTCTTAATTCGCAATTTGGGCCTATTCAGCATACTGGTCAATATTCGTTTCGGCAGTAAATTCGTCTAAATATATTTGATTTCGGATACTTTGAATATTTTTTCACTTTCATTCGATCTCTCTTGTTGTTACATGATACATCTAATTAAATTTATAATGATGTCATTTCTCCTCTTTCTAATTGTTGTGGCATTATTAAATGAAGACTCCAATTGATATATTAAACCTCAAACAGTCAGTCTCATAATCTGATAACCACAACCAAGTCACTGGCTCTAAGAATTGCGCTACAAAAGAAAACAATTTATTCTTCTTTCCTACAAATCTGGGATTACAAATAGAAATTACAGCTGAATGGTGACGCCACGCGCGCCAAGATTACTCAGTTGCTGCTGCACTGTGTTATCACCCCCTGCTGCACCCGCGTGTACTATGGTCTCATGTCTGGTCGCATCAAACTTCTCACCATCGCCCCACAATGCATATGCCTCCTCTCCATGTGCCGCATCATCACCAATCATAAGCTCATTGTCTGGCATCCTCAAGGGAATAAACCAACCGATGGAAAGAAGGATTGTCGTGGTGGACATTATATTCCATAATATGACAAAGAGAGCTCCCATAAGTTGCTTGAAGATTTGTATTAAGCCACCACCGTAAAAGACCCCCTTCTCACCAGAAATTGGGAGGTCAAAGCTGGAGAGCTCCGGGAGAGCCAGGAAACCGGTAAGGACTCCACCGAGCAATCCTGCAACAGCGTGCGTGTGAAAAACGGCAAGTGTGTCATCAACTTTTTGAAGAAGTGACCATTTTTTGTGGAGGATCATCATGGTGAACCATGGTACACTTCCTGAGAAAAGACCCATGAGTATTGCCGCCCATGCATGGACCAGACCTGTCAGAGGAGCGGGTATATATGGCTTAAAGTTTTATATTAACATGTTATCAATAATGCTAAATAAGTGTATGGAGGATAAAAGTTCATGAAAACTTAGCAACCTGCTCCAGGTGTAATGCAAACGAGACCAGTCATCATGCCTTGGACGGCCCCGATGACTGATGGCTTTCCAAAGAAAATGACATCCAGACAAGTCCATGTGAGGAGGCTAGTTGCAGCACAGATATGTGTGTTAAGGATCGCAACTGAAGCAGTTAAGTTGGCTGCATAAGGTGCACCTCCATTGAATCCAGACCAACCCAACCAGAGAAGCCCTGCACCAGCAATCATGAGTAAAATATTGTTTGGCGAGAACCGCTCCCTGTCACATTTCAGCCTTGGACCAACCTAACAATGATAAAGCAAGTTGTTAGTATATATTTTCAGCTTTGTCTCTGCTGCAGAAGACAACTAAAATGAAATCTATAATATAATTGGAAGTCGCAATTAAGTAGAATCGATTGACAAGATGTTTCAAGGGAAGTACATACAAGACCTTTAATTTATAATGAAGAACTTTAGTATCTCAGATAGAATGTACTAACTGGGATGATTTTATGTTTTCAGCATTCATAAGTTCAGAAGTCAGAGACATTGTTTATTGCAGGCATGGCTTAAGAACCTTCTCTAATTAAAAAAATGTTTTCATTTCGCAAGTTATGTATTATTCAAGAAACGAGAACTCTGTACATGGATTATTTATAAGTGAGTTAAAACAGAAATATTTTCAAAATTACCCAGTAGGCAGCAGTGAATCCAGCAACACCAGAGGAGAGATGGATAACATAACCACCTGAGTAATCTATTACTCCCCATTGGTAAAGAAACCCTCCACCCCATAGACTGAAGGCTCCCACCGTGTACGAGAGCAGTAACCAGAGCGGTGAAAAGGCCATCCATGCCTTGATGTTCATCCTCCCGAGCACCGACCCGGCAAGCAATATCAAAGTAATTGCAGCATACATAAACTCAAAAATCACCAGTGTAGCTTGAGCATAGAAAGGCTCAGTCATGGGTGATTCTACTGTGCCATTGTGGAAAAAATGGGTTGTGGAAGGCATGGTTGCACGTTTAATAAGGTATGACTGCCCAAGTGCCGGTCCGGCTTTTCCCCAGAAAGGGAGCAACCGTTCGCCAAATGCCATACGGTAAGCAAGAAGCACCCAAATTATGAGTGAAGAGGCGAAGGCATATAATGCCATGAAGGCTGAGTTGACAGCCCATTTCTTCTTCACGATACTTCCGTACAGAACTACTAGGCCCGGCATGGACTGGAGACCCACAAACGTTGCGCAAACCAGTTGCCATGCATTGTCGCCTTTGTTTAGCCAAACTGGTACAGATGGTGGGTCTGACTGATACGCATACAAATTATTTGCCATAGGTAGGTTTGAAAGGTTTTGATTGGAGAGCTTGTGTACTTGGTTTATGATGAGAAGCGGCACACTGCCTGCGTATGGCTTATATAAACTTGTTGAGAAAGCATATCGTATCATCTGTTATAGTCACCAATTGCAGAGAACTGCTTTCTGCTTTGTCGTTCTACACCATTATATTGAAAAATCTGGGCAATCCAATTGATTATTTAGTTATTGAAAAAAAAAAAAAACTTATGTGGGGGAAATATACCAAGATTAATTAACATACCACGACATTTAGATATTTCAAATATATAAATTCAATTTTTTTTAAAAAAAAAAAATTCCGTTCTATCAATATGCCATGCGGAAAGAAATAATAAAGAGTGCATTTTTAATTGCATGTATTCGTTATTTTCGGAAACCTGACACCAAATTCTTCTAACAAAGGGGACACATAATTATCGATAGCGTAATTATAAAATCAAGTTGATGGACCACACGTGTCGTCCAATTATCACCAAACTGAAATCTGTGCTGCTGTGCACGCTTTAGAAGATCTGGCTTTGAAATTTTGAAGTCAATTGTCTAAAAACTCTTAATTAATGAAGTAATGATCACCCCTGCGTGATCTCCGATTTCAATACAACGGTTAATTATAAATTTTAACTAAATTCCTCGAGAAAATAATGCGTTGTCCCCTCGGACTCGTACCATTTGAGCAGAGCAACAGACCGGTACTTCAAACCAGCTACAGCCCCAGTTGTATTACCTAGAAGAAGGAAAAAATGTTATGCAACTTGCCGCTGTAATTCTTTTATTTTAAAGACAAGTGTTCCATAGTTCGTTGTTCAATGTTTTTACAACATAGTTTATTTCCTTTATTATAGTTTTAACCTTTCTTTATTATGGCACGGCAAGCCGCAAGTCTGCAATGTAAGTAATGACTCCATGCCATACGGTTTTTAACAAATCTTGTAATTTTAATACAAAATATGGTGTTAATTTTTAAAAAAGTATGACACGCCGAAATGCGTTCTTCATACCAATTGTTCTTTTACAAATAATACAAAATTTGGACAAATAGGTATTTAAATCTGTCGTTCATCAAATTGAAATCCAAACACTAAAGTATTCTTTTTTTTTTTTTTTGGGGACTTAAGATATAGTTCATACTAGTTTTCGTTGATTAGATTAAGTGTCACTAGAACTAAACAACATTTGCATATGATTTCTAATTTATGGATAAATCTTCATAGACCATCATTTAGGAATTGAAGAGAAACATTGTAAAGTGAACCGCATAGCATAATAGTCAGCTAAATTGCTGTAGACGATAACACATAGCTACTTTAGCAGTTAGCTATGTCACATCTATATTTTTTCAATTTTTATTCAATCAAATAGCTTTTTATGAAAGAGGGAGGAAAGATAAGTTTCTAATAAAAAAAATGCATGAGGAAAGAACATAGAATGCAGAATACTCGCTCGCTCGATCTCTCTCTCTCTCTCTCTCTCTCTCTCATCAGTGAATACAGAATACTGAAGCTAAAAATGCGGCCACAAATAGTATTAATTAAAATTCGCCTTCCTTTCTCTACCGAAATCTCAAATCTTAAGTATTAATTAAAATAAAAGCGGCCACAAATAGTTTTTTTTTCTTTTCTTATAATTTTTTATATTGTTTGTTTAAAATAAATTAAAAATAATCGTACCAATTATCAACATTAGAAAGATTTTTTTGCTAGAAAATTTATATCAAGTTCATATAACGACTTTTTATGGAAAAAAATTACTAAATTTGAACTTACATTTTTTTTATAAATTTTAAAAAGTTTGTTACGACATATTTTTATATTTTATATAGAGCAACGAAGTTGCAACTGTCATATCTAGTTAGAACTTAAGTTGTGCTTAGTTTGTAAGAAAATCGGAATAATTGCAGGGCTGATAACTGCAATCAACCCATCAGACAATCACGCAATCAGCGACTAAATTAGCAAGTACGCGATTGCCAAAAATAGAAACGGCGAACAACCGTAAAACACTCAATGTGAGAGGGCGCTTATCATTGCCATAATTGTTGACTTCACCACACCTTTTTCACCGATTAAAAGCATTTTGCATTTTCTGACGTCAGCAATCGTTTTATTAATTATTTAAATGTCAAATTAGGGAGTATCTAATTGATAATTGGGGAGTATCTAACTACTAATTGGGGAGTATCTAGTTGTCAAATGGGGAGTATCTAATTGCTAATTAGGGAGTGATGGAATTAGGGAGTATGTATGAGAGTAATAATGAGGACACTCTATTTAATAGCTAATTCAACATAAGATCAACACAATATCAATACATATAAACAGATCTATACCATCAAAACATCAAACATCCTAACCAAGTTCAACACACCACAATACAATATCAAAAATCCTAACCAAGTTCAACACAACACAACATCAGTCACTTAAGTCAATGTGAACACATTATCACGAAAAGTAGACTTCACTTCATTGACGGGGGCTATAATCAAACGGTAAGTAACCACCTTCTTATCATCATCAACCTAATCTGAAAAACAAGATAACATCCATCTCATTAATTTACACCCTTGGTAAAAATAAGTTACTCCCCTATATAAAACTATAAGCTCCCTTCAATTAAAATGAAAATCGATAAAAATCAGATAGTATGCAGCTCAATAATTTACACCCTTGGTAAAATAAGTCAATCCCTTATATGAAACTATAAGCTCTCTTCAATTAAATATGAAAACTAATACAAACCAAAGAAATATCATGTACCTATAAGTGACATGGTCTATAATCAGACGGTAAGTAACCACCTTCTTATCATCATCAACCTCAATCTGAAAAATAAGAGCACAAGCATAATAAGATTCAAAAAGTACATGATAGTTAGCAAAAAGTACAAGCAAATACAGATAACATCAAAGCCAATATTCAAATGAAAACTTACACAAAACAGAATGAAAAAATTAGATAACATCCATCTCATTAATTTACACCCTTGTTAAAAATAAGTTACTCCCCTATATGAAACTATAAGCTCCCTTCAATTAAAATGAAAATCGATAAAAATCAGATAGTATGCAGCTCAATAATTTACACCCTTGGTAAAATAAGTTAATCTCCTATATGAAACTATAAGCTCCCTTCAATTAAATATGAAAACTAATACAAACCAAAGAAATGACATGTACCTGTTAATGACAAGGTCTATAATCAGACGGTAAATAACCACCTTCTTATCGTCATCAACCTCAATCTGAAAAATAAGAGCACAAGCATAATAAGATTCAAAAAGTACATGATTGTTAGCAAAAAGTACAAGCAAATACAGATAACATCAAAGCCAATATTCAAATGAAAACTTACACAAAACAGAATGAAAAAATTAGATAACATCTATCTCATTAATTTACACCCTTATTAAAAATAAGTTACTCCCCTATATGAAACTATAAGCTCCCTTCAATTAAAATGAAAATCGATAAAAATCAGATAGTATGCAGCTCAATAATTTACACCCTTGGTAAAATAAGTTAATCTCCTATATGAAACTATAAGCTCCCTTCAATTAAATATGAAAACTAATACAAACCAAAGAAATGACATGTACCTGTTAATGACAAGGTCTATAATCAGACGGTAAATAACCACCTTCTTATCGTCATCAACCTCAATCTGAAAAATAAGAGCACAAGCATAATAAGATTCAAAAAGTACATGATTGTTAGCAAAAAGTACAAGCAAATACAGATAACATCAAAGCCATGTGCACATCAAAGCCAATATTCAAATGAAAACCTACACAAACAGAATGAAAAAATTAGATAACATCCATCTCATTAATTTACACCCTTGGTAAAATAAGTTACTCTCCTATATGAAACTGTAAGCTCCCTTCAATTAAAATGAAAATCGATAAAAACCAGATAGTATGCAGCTCTATAATTTACACCCTTGGTAAAATAATTTAATCCCTTATATGAAACTATCAGCTCCCTTCGATTAAATATGAAAACTAATACAAACCAAATAAATGACATGTACTTGTTAGTGACATTGCTAAATGAACTACAAATCACCTGAAAAAAATATCGAAAGTTGATAACATCAGAATATAAATAAACTCAATTCAACATAGGAACCAATATACCATCATGATGGTAACAAAATACCCCATACAAAAAAGTAAACCCTCAGCCGTACTAATATAATCCCTAATTATAAGGTACTCCATTGCCAAGAATATCATCAATCTCAGTAAATGCTATCACATCCATAACTACTCCCTTGAAAATTAATTACTCCCTTGTGTCAAATTAGTTACTCTCTTATTTAATTGAATTAAAAAAACATCTAAAATTTTACTGTTACAACACTATACATAATTATCAGATAATCAGATATTTCATTGTAGAATATAAGATTCTAATATACATTACAAGACATCATATATCAATTCCCTAGAGCAATAATTCAAACATTCAATGATTTCCACAGCAAAAAACATTTGATCAACAAATTCAGATCTAAAGCAAACATTTAATCAATCAAACCGGATTTAAAGAATGAATTCATACTAATACTTCGAATCTACAACAATAATTGATGAATTAAAAGTCATAAAATACAAATCTAGATCCAAATCGATTGTTAAATCAAAATACAAGGAAGCGGAATTACCTAAATAGCAAGATCGCTGAATCGCAGGAAGCCGAGCACTAACATGAATCGCACGAAATCGTCTCTAGATAGTAAGATCGCTGCAAAATAGCATAAATTCAAAAAGAAACGAGAGAGATTGCATCTGATAATTTAGAAAGAAACGAGAAAGGGAGTGTAATTAAGTAAAATTCGACAAAAATTTCAAAAAGAGCGTCAGAGAGAGAGATCGCATCTGAAAATTTAGAGAGAAAACTTGCCTGAGAAAGGTTTTTCTAGAAAGAGAGAGCGAGAACAATGGCAGTTTTTCAGAGCGAAAGAGAAAGAGAGATAAATTAGGAAGGGATCCGAATTAATTATGAAAAATCACGTGCCTCTCACGTGATGACGGGAATGGGAAAGAAAGCACGTGATAAATTAGGAAGGGATAGCTGGAGTGATTGCTTGATTGTCGATACTCCTGATTGCAGGAAGAAATTCCCGAATAATTGCGAGTTATTTAGAATTGGTATTACTTACTTCAATACATCGTACAAAGAATTGTGTACAGTGTAATGATGTTTCATCAATTAGTTAGTACTGTGCTTTCTACTTTCTAAATGTTCAATTTGTTTTAGTAAGGAAATGTCTAATATGCGTAAGTGTTCAATTAGTTATAACAAGGAGTATCTAGTATCTATTCAGTCAGCAATACTAAAGTATTATCCAATTGATATTACACTTTGTATGTATATATGTTTATTTCATTTTTTTAATGACCTGGATGACATTTTATTAGATTACGGTTATCATTCCGGAAATAAACAGGTATAATCCAACAAATCCAGATCCTCTGGTCGGGAAACCAGCTGGTCGGCACGATCCGGACCGTCTGATTTAATCTCAACGGCTAAAAGGAGCCCCGTGAATTCCACCACTCCCGAAAAAATATATATTGGTCCGAAAAAAATGAACCGCGTGATTTAAAATCCGACGGCTCGGATCGGACGCCGACCACATGGTCGTAAAAAACGTGCCGACCGGAGGATCCGGTTGCATAATCCAACGTCTAAAGGAAACATAACATAAGCATAGGGTCAAATCCAAATCCGTTCATGGGCCAATCTGGGCCACGATGGACTTGGCATCCAGCAGCAGACCACTCTCTTTCTCGCGCTCCAGTCTTGATCGCTACTTCCTGCTTGCGCTTTCTTCCACCACACTCCGCGAAACCTTTATTAGCTCTAACAGAGTAACAGGTCCTCTGCTCCTCTTCATCTGCCATCATCTCTCATTCCATTCGACACGGCCAAACAGGCAGACACGCCCACACCTATTTGACAAGTGACCTGCGATCTCTTCTTACTGCCTACTAAAAACTGGTAAGCACGTATTGAACCTTGAACCCCATACTTCTCTTTTGCGATAAACAAAACACAGGGTTCCATTAAGCAATACATTTCAGAATGCTTTTTTCACAGAAGTGAAAAAAGAATCATTGCAAGGATTGCGATATAAGTTTTCAGTACTGTTATTTGAACAGCGCAGAACGAGTATTCATAGTACAATTAAGGACAAAACTAGTTTGAATTTATACATAATTACAGAATTAAGTTCGGTTTGTTGGTTAGGAATTGCTCTAATTAAACCTTAATTACAGAAATTACACATGATTACAGAATTAGGATTGGGCAATGTTGAGCGTCAATTATTTGGGAGAGCTTCCTACTGAATTATGTGGTCTTGCAATTTGAAAATTGATCTCTGTTAGGATCAGCACTATGAATTGATTGATTGATAAAATTCAGCAGCTAATCTTTGTGTATGAAATGATAACATACAGATACGAAAACATACATCGTATCCACGACGACAATATTATTAGACCACAACTCACAACCAGGCCTTTTAAAAAAAAAGAAAGGGTGGTTCAGGCCTGCTATGACCACACATGATCACTTTCTTAATTAATTATAATATAGTTTCAAAAAGAAAGGCCTACAATTGAATTGTAACCCCATGACAACCATTTTGGCTGCGGTGACTGTTTACAGAATCCTCAGCATTGACAGAAACATGGTGCACTATGGTCTCATGTCTGGTAGCATCAAACTTCTCTCCATCTCCCCACAATGCATATGCTTCCTCTCCATGTGCTGCATCATCACCGATTAGAAGCTCATCGTCTGGCATCCTCAAGGGGATAATCAAGCCAATGATCAGCAAAAGAACAGTAGTGGCGAAGGCATTCCAGACAATGATGAATATAGCTCCTATTAGCTGCTTGAACATTTGGCCAATGCCGCCACCATAAGCTGTTCCCTTCTGACCAGGGATGCTAGTGGTGTCATCATCACACAGCTCAGGTACAGCGAGCAAACCGGTCATTAGGCCACCGATTAAACCGGCAATGGCATGAGTGTGGAAGACTCCCAAGGTGTCATCAACCTTTTGAAGAATGGCCGACTTCTTGTGTAGGATCATCATGGTGAACCATGGTATGCTGCCAGAAACTATGCCCATCAGAAGTGCTGCCCAACTGTGTACCACTCCTGCAATTATTTCTTTTTAAGTTCTTTAGTGTAAAAAAGTTCAAAAGGGAAACTACTTAAATAATTTAATAGGTAAGTTATCATACTATGTAAAATGTTTCAAATGGCTAAAGATTACACAATGAAAATAATCACAAGAATACCCGCAGTTTTGATAGCTGTGTGGATATAACTGTTTGAAAACTTAGAGTTCTCATGAATAAGCTTTCTTTCATTTATCCAAATGATAACATATTATTCCCTTGATATTTTTTATACCTTTTTTGTTCGAGTTCCATTCAAGTTGGTAATTAGTTAATAAAAGCGTTCATGTTAATAATACAAATGCCGCGCAACTAGTGCTTACAAGAGTTATTTTTCTGATCAGGGATGCCTATAAGAAAATGTACCTGATCCTGCAGTGATGCAGACAAGGCCTGTCATCATCCCTTGAATTGCTCCAATAACCGAGGGCTTCTCAAAAAATATTACATCAAGAAATGTCCACATGAGTAGGCTCGTAGCTGCACAGATGTGTGTATTTAGAACAGCAATTGCAGCAGTGATGCCAGAAGAAAAGGGCTCACCACCATTAAACCCTGACCAACCCATCCACAACAAGCCGGCACCAGTAATCATGAGTAGAATATTGTTGGGTGAGAACCTCTCCTTATCACACTTTAGCCTCGGACCAACCTAAGTTATAAAATCAATTGAAAGAATATTACATATATATATATACATGAAGGCATATCTTACAATATTCACAGTATCAAATTAAATATTCCATTATAATGCTTACCCAGTAGGCAGCAGTGAATCCTGAAATGCCGGAAGAGAGGTGTATAACATATCCACCAGAGTAATCCATTACACCCCACTGATATAGAAATCCACCACCCCACAAGCTAAAAGCTCCAACAGTGTAGGAGAAAACCAACCAGAGTGGTGAAAAGGCCATCCAGGCCTTGATATTCATGCGACCTAGGACTGAACCTGCAAGCAATATTAAAGTGATGGCTGCATATGTAAATTCAAAAATTACCAATGCAGCCTGTGGAAAGAATGGCTCCACCATGGGCGTTTCTAAGGTTCCATTATTAAAGTAATGGGCTGTGGCAGGCAAACGAGAACGTCTGACAAGATAGGATTGACTAAGTGCGGGGCCAGCTTTACCCCAGAAGGGAAGGAGCTCTTCGCCAAAAGCCATGCGGTAACCGACCAACACCCACACTAGGAGGGAAGATGCAAATGCATATAAGGCCATGAAGGCTGAGTTCACAGCCCATTTCTTTTTCACGATGCTTCCGTAGAGAATTACAAGACCTGGCATTGATTGGAGCCCCACTAAAGTGGCAGCGATCATCTGCCATGCATTGTCACCCTTGTTCAGCCAGTTAGGTAACATTGGTGGGTGGGAATCATAAGCAAGTATTTCACTGGTGGGGCTCATGGCAGTGAAAAGCAAGTGAGTGTTGATTGTTCTTGGCATCTTTAAGTTTCTAGAGGATGACACGTCAAAAGTTTGGTATCTGTCTGTCTTTATATAGAATTATAGATTCTGGTACTGTAGCACGCGCACCCTTTACATTTAATTGGTAATTGAACATCTCATATTTTCTGGGTTCTGCATATAAGTATATAACTAATCCCCTTCTATTTAAGCACGAGTATCTAGTTGTTTAGATATTCAACTGCAAATTGAAAATTTTGATATTGGAGAGCGAAACGAGGGTACTGGGTTAGTGGAAATCTGTGGCCAGCTAAGGTCAACTTGCCTCCACCAATGAACGAGGATCCTCTTACAACTAGATAAATCCTACCACTAATGCAACGTTATTTCTGCTTTGATTGTTTATGGTTATATTACCTATTTCGAGAAAGCTTTGTTTGTCCCCTAAGCAATCCCTACATGTTTTAGATAAATAATAACCCTTCAGGTAGTGGTCCACGAGTTAGGGAGCTGGTTTATTCGAAGGATTCAGTAAGAGTGTGAATCATCTGGTTTTGGTATTAATTACTTCAGAACTAAGAATGTCGATTGAACAGTCAATTGGCTTAGTCACGAAAACATTTGTAGATTGAAGGTCAATATCTACATCTGATCATAGGCAAAAGAGGTTCATATCCCGAATTGTTAGTGATTCAGGATCAAATGGAGTCCTATTGGTCTATGCAATATGCAATAATAGACTTTTGATACTCCCATTTCCATCTGGTATTATACATGTAATTGTAAGATGCTAATAGAACTATTGACGACTATTCACATTTTTGCACCGGCCTACTATCAGAATACAAGTACAATATCTACCATTATCAGCATAATACTAGTAGAACCAGAACCAAATTGGCATTGTTCCAGTATGTGCTGATATAAATCAATCAGCTTCTCTCCTGTGACCTGTTAATGTCTAGACAAGCATACACAGAAGCTAACTAATAGGTAAAACTTCAACAAGGTAAGTACATACTGCAAACGTGAGTTGGCTTGCCCAGAAAACTTTTTATTGTTTAATCTCAGAAGGATATTGCATTTTTTTTGGATTACAGTAATGAGAATACATTTATGTAGCATAGGAATTTTTCACTATATTGTATTAATTAGCAAATTTTCCAAAATTGGAAACAGATCTGGGTGGTCACAACAAAAAGAAATGTGAGTTAGAACTTAGAAGCACGTCTGAGAGCAACAAAACCTTTATACAGTTATTTCAACTTTAACTGAAAAAGGAAGGAAAAAAAATGAAAATCCCTTCGCAGACCATTTCATCTCTCCGGAGGAAATTCACAATTGGATGGTGACACCACGGGCAGCAATGTTATTGAGTTGTACTTGTGCATCGTCATTGCCACGACTTGCATGCGGGATGGTCTCATGTCTCATAACATCAAACTTTTCACCATCACCCCACAAAGCATAAGCCTCCTCTCCATGTGCTGCGTCATCACCGATCATCAGTTGATCGTCTGGCATCCTTAATGGAATGAACCACCCGATTGCAATCAATATAGCCGTGGTTGCAAAGATGTTCCATGCAACAATGAATAGTGCACCGATAATTTGTTTATAAACTTGTGTAAAGCCACCGCCATATGCAAAGCCCATTGTTCCGGAGACAGGGAGTATGACGCTGGCTAGCTGTGGATGAGCCAGGATGCCAGTCAAGATGCCGCCGAGTAAACCAGCAACAGCGTGAGTGTGGAATACTGCAAGAGTATCGTCGACCTTCTGTAGGAGAGAAGATTTCTTGTGGAGTATCATCATGGTGAACCATGGAATGCTACCAGAGAATAGGCCCATTACCACTGCTGCCCATGAGTGGACAAGACCTGTTGTTCAATTAGTGTTAATTATAAGATGCAAAATTGTGACACTGAAGGGAGTGATTTTCCTAAGGTCAATACAGTAAACAGATGAGCAAAATAAACCTCGAAAAGGAACAATCTAATCGACTAAAAAGGGAAATAGTAAAAAACAATATCGGTTTGAAAAAGGGTGTGATGCACGATGTTTTCCGATAGTTAAGAAGGTATGAGCACTGGAACCCACATTTATTGTGTTGCACAGTCTTTTAGTACATCGTGACCAAAGGTTTCATAGGACCTTGCAGAAAAGATGTGCATTATTTAGTATGTTATTGACATGGATGTTATATCCCTTATGTTGCAGAACTTTCTTTGTTTGATGCATGCACATGCTTAAAGAGGCCTGTAATTAAATCATTCTGAAGACATGATCAGCACTAATTCCAGCTTACCGAGTAATACATATATTTTTTTTTAATATGCGGCTATCTGTTGTAAAGTCTATAATTAATAAAAAAAAAAAACTTTCCTCATCATCATCATGCATGACAATGAATTGACCAAAATTATCTACTGTCTATCATTCAAGTACACGCAAAAGTACCTTCCAACATATTTTCTAGGCTAATTATGGACATTTCTATCATTTGCGCAGACTTTAGTAGAACAACTTAAATTTTGAAATGGTTTCAGAGATCAGTAATCTACCTGCTGCAGGGGTGATACACACAAGACCAGTCATCATACCCTGAATAGCCCCGATGACAGATGGCTTTGAAAAGAAAACAACATCAAGACAAGTCCACATGAGAAGGCTGGTTGCGGCACAAATGTGTGTGTTGAGAACAGCAATAGGAGCAATGATGTTAGCCGCATAAGGAGCACCGCCATTGAACCCCGACCAACCCAACCATAGTAGCCCTGCTCCGACAATCATGAGCAGAACATTATTCGGGGAGAAACGCTCTCTGTCACTTTTTATTCTTGGACCAACCTAGAAGCATCATTACCAATGGCAGTTAAGAACCTATTACTGTAAAAGTTTGGACTGATTAATTGCAAATCATAAGTATATATATCATCAAATAAAATCAAGGAAGTACAAGTTATGAAATCTTACCCAATAGGCAGCAGTGAACCCAGCAATACCAGAAGAAAGATGAATAACGTAACCACCAGAATAATCAATGACTCCCCAGTGATAAAGAAACCCTCCACCCCACATGCTAAATGCACCGACAGTGTACGAAAACAGCAGCCACAAAGGAGAGAAGACCATCCACGCCTTGATGTTCATCCGGCCCAAAACCGAACCTGCTAGCAGGATCAGTGTGATAGCAGCATACATGAAATGGAACAGAACAAGTGCAGCTTGTGGGTAGAATGGCTCCACGGTGGGAGTCTCAACAGTGCCATTATGGTAATAATGTGCTGTGGACGGAATTATGGCACGTCTGATAAGGTAGTCCTCACTTAATGCCGGGCCAGCCTTGCCCCAGAATGGCAGGAGGCGCTCGCCAAATGCCATTCGGAAACCAAGCAGAACCCATATGATGAGAGATGAGGCAAAGGAGTACAAAGCCATGAAAGCAGAGTTGACTGCCCATTTCTTTTTCACAATACTGCCATACAGAACTACGAGACCTGGCATCGACTGGATCCCGATCAGGGTCGAGGCAATCATTTGCCATGCATTATCGCCTTTGTTCAACCAGTCTGGCACAGCTCTGTCTGACACCATGGTTGTTTCAGAAAGGAATTGGAATTTGGAGTTAGTTTGGAGTTTCTGGTGGTTATTGGTGAATTAAAATGTGATGCGGCAGCTCGGAGGCTCGAACAGGATCTTTATATGGAAGGTGTACGGAGGAAAACCTTGGAAGAAAAATGTATATAAATATATATGTCCCATTTAAAACATTAATAATTAATTATCAGTTTCCAAGTTGATATTACAATTCGCTAATGCAAGAAAGTGCTTTTGTGGGATCATGCAGATCATATAAACTGCTGGTCAACTTGCTTAATATTTTAAAATAAAAAGGATAAAAATACAGTAGGCGCTATCCACAGGCTGATATTGTGCAACTAGTTTATTTCTGCTTAAACATTTAATTATCATATGTAATTAATAATTAATTAGAAGTCGTTTGTCACCTATATCGAATAGTTGGGGAGAATATTCGGAGGCCTCGAATCCGCTTTTGACTTTCTCTTGGTCAATTGTAAAAAGAAAATATACGGTCTATCGAGGTAAACTTTAGAAGTGTACAAATTACAATTGTTTTTGTTTGGAAAAATAAAAACTTTACTTGTTACATTAAAAAAAAAACAGCAAATGCGTAAAAAAATAAAGGCTAATTGATTGACTATAATACTTAGCAATCTTAACAATATTTTCCAAATATGCAAAATATTTAAGAAATTAAAAAGGTATAGATGTGTGTTACCTTTATATATTTGTTCTGTATTAGATTTCATACAACTTAACGTCATTTTATAATAAACCGTCTTTAATATGGTTACCATTTAATATTTCATAAAATGTCTTGGTAAAACCAATGTAAGTTTCAAATCATAAAACGTACTAAATATTACCGTTTTTATGATGTTGCATGCTCAGCGCACGATCTTTTGAACTATTTACTTTGACAGTTTGACTTGATTACTTCAACTGAAATTCACCCAAGACCTTTTTTTTGTCCAAAACTGCAAATATTTACTTCTGACTTCTGTAACTATGCCTAAACTATTCTCAAATCACAATTATACCAACATCAAGTGTTCATATTAAAAGTATGCGCCATTGTAGATCTTAAAGACTTTTGAATTAAAAAATAGCTTACATGTTAACTATGGATTGGTTCCCTTGAAAGAAGAGGGGACCATCTCCTTTTCATATTGAGTGGAAAGGTACGACTTTTAGATTGCATATTTTTAATTCAAAACAGAGCAAACGAGGCTATGCTTTACTAGTCAATCAATATGAGATTTTTCCGACTCATATGAACGTGTTAGCATGTTATTGACGAACTGTTACTTTTATTTATAGAGAAGCAAAATATTATTTGGCAATCAAAACGGATATGCAGAAATTAAGAAATAATAAGAATAACAAGTCAAATTCTACACAGAAGCAACCAAGTGCAATTTACACCGATCCTCGTCATAAAATGGATTAAAAAACAAGGTTCCCAACTAGGAAGGAGGTCAAGGGAACTGTCAGGTTATCATCAAGATCCGAGCTGATGGGCAATGACTCAACAATAGCAGCAGCAAGAGATGCCAAAAAGAATCCGAAAATAGTGCTCCAGTTCTCTTGCATAAGCCCAAACAGGTGAAAGTAGTGCATGTACCTGGATACAATTGATGTCATTTATAAAAAAAAAGGTTATGATGAAACTGTATCCAGGGTTATTTTATTCGGAAAGTGCCACCAAAAATAGCAGAGATAGCAAGAGTACTTGTTCCTTATGTTTTGGATTATATTTTCAGAAAGTATCATTAGCATATGCTACAGGCACAATTCTAATCTCATGTATAACCAAAAGCATCCTTTAACATTAATACTGCAGAACATCTCTGCCCAGCTTGATCCAAATTAGGACCAATTCAACCACAGCAAATGGTATTTTAATATATTTTAATTTTCATATTCGACTTTTCCTTCTCCATTCGCCAGAAAAAACCAATAAAAATGTTATATGGTATTTCAACTGGGACTTCAATTAAAATGGAAAAGCTAAGCCTATAGATGGTCATGGAGCAAAAAGTATGTCGATATGACCAATAATCTCAAAAGTCAAGTACCTTCAACATACATGCCAAGAGTTACCCAGTTATTTTGCCTCACAAAAGATTAAGACTTGCCCGATTTGTTTTGCTTCACAAAAAGAAAAGACTTACCCAATTGATGCAATGAACCCTGCTAGCACCATAGATATTGTACCAGCATATGACTTGCTAGGATTATAAGGCAGCTTTATGTTTCCAAATCGCCTCCCTACTATATCAGCCACACCTAGAGACATGAATACAAGAAATTTTTATTTGAGGCAAGAATTACCAGAATTCTAGTTTTCTACATTACTATAAGCACCAGAACACATTAATTCTATATTTATATGGTTTATTAAAATCTCAACAGAGGGCAAATAGAGCAACAACAATAATGGTATGCCAACAATGATAATGGTATGCATTGGTACAATTTTGACAAGCAGACCAAAAAGATCAGCATAGAACACATCAACACCAGATGTAGCAAACCTGAATCACCAGACCAAACCAATTTGTTAGCAGCTTTATCACAAAAGGTTTTTTTTTTTTGGCAGAAGAAAGCATTTAAGCCTGATTAGACCCGTACCATGCAATCAGGTTTATTTACGAAATTAAAACCAACAGAAAAGCTAGACCTTTGCAAAAGATCTCATTAAGCCCAAAAAACCTACCATCAAGATGCACTACAAAATGAAACGACAAAGCTATGTAGCATAGAAGATAAGGAAACAAACCATCCCCAGCACAAAGATTGCAGATTAAAGCTATGGCAATAGGAGAAGTACGCCACAGCAGGCTTGTCGCCAGAGTTATAGTGCATGCATAGTACAAGGGACCCTTCAGAAGCTCCCTAATTACAAATAGAAATGTACCTCTACATTTCAATCACATGAGGAAAACAAATACTGAAGTAGAGCACAATTAAAATGTCCAGGCAACCTAAAGCTCACTGGAAGTGGCCAATTAGGCAGGATTTGTTCCCACCTTTTGTTATATAGTGCTTATCATGTTAAATGCATTTGTAAAAAATTTTCTTAGCAGCAAGCTTGATTGTCAAATGCAAATATTTCGTCATTTTACAAAAAAAGGTGGTGATGTCGGAGGACAATGATTTTCGAATGAAAGATAAGTTCAAAGTTAATATAACCTATAGTCGCCGAATCGACTAATGGATTTGACCATAGCATCATTTTTCCATAGACCAGAACCAAGAAGAAGCATGCGTATAATGTTAATTCCAGGTGCAAAGGCAGCAAGGAAAGGGGCGTATCTCCCTGGGCTGTGTTTTCATTAGACAAATAAGTTATCAATAAGGACAGAATTCAGATGAGCAGAAATTTTAAATAAATTATTCATTTTCAGATCTACCTAAAGAAAGGCCAGAAAAGTAAGAACACCAATCCAACACTTATGTGCACAAGCTTCCTATTTAATTTCTGAAAAATCCGAGAAAGAAAGAATTAAAAGTCATCCTAACCTTAAAATTACAAACAAAAAGTTGTATATGTCAATTGTTTTAATTTTGAAGTTATTGTTTTCTATTTTATTTATTCCTGTGTAGCTTACTATTTTATTAATTAAATTGCAAAGTTTTCCAATGTACTGTAAACAATTACAATCAGATAAAACCCTACCAAGCAGCAGACAGCTGAAACCTGAAAATCTATTCTCATGAAAGCAAGTCCAGTATCAACTGGTACAGGCCGAGTACTCCCTTTCAGTATGACAATAAATTTCAGGGCTGCTATCTACTTTTCCCCCCTTTTTGGCAGCAGAGATGTGGAGATAATACATGAATTCTTAACCTACATAAGGTGCATGCAGTATTTTTTTTTTTTTTTTTTTTTTGAAACAGTAGGATATAGACAATATTATAAAATAAAGTTGAGTAAGAAGGTATACAAAAGTTTACATGGTTGGAATAAAGGAAAGCCATGTAAATATTTCTATACCTGCCTTGCAACTCATTTTTATATTTTAATAAAGTCAAATAGGCTATTGCCTACTGTTTTATTAAAAAAAAATTTGTTTTTCTCTCACAATCCAGTGCAATTATAGGTGCCATTTGATATTATTCCTGTCTTATGCTAAAGTAAGAATCATTGTAAAAATTTGAATTATCAGTAGGACCAAGTGGAACTTTCAAAGAGAACTCCAATTATCTGGCCCTACCCCTCTTTTCTTATTTTGTGAATTGTGAGAATATAATTAAGGTACTCCCACAAGCCTCTATTACTAAATAGTGATCACTATAATGAGCTCCTACCACTACAAGTCTACAACTAACCCAACTGTTGCATTTAGATACTATATTAGTTTGGTTTACCAGAATAAAGAAGTAATGACAAGTTGTGCTCTTTCATTATTGGATATCAATTGACAACTAAGGTCATAACTTTCCTCAAATTTAAAAATGTTACCTATAAATTACATTTGATTCTCCATGAATCTCTTAAAAACTACTGATTTACTTGTTTAGATCCGCCAAGTACCATCCCTCAAATCCCTCAATCAGCAACACATTTTACTAACACAAAGAGCACACTTTTAATCAGCACACAAATCACATATTTTACCTGTTCAAAGACACCTCTCTTAGCGAGCTCCTCAAAGAAGCGAAGCAGGCCAAGAGCAACCCCGGAAGCGAGAGCGGAGACGCCTAAATCGTGCAAAAGGGTGCTCTCGGGCGAAATGGCAGCCATGATGGGTCTCCGACGGAGGCGAACACCGCGACCAGCTCGGACGAAGTTGGGTCGGAGAGGAGAAGAGGTGAGAGGGAGGAGGCGAGAGAAGGAGAAGGAGAAGGAGCGGAGAGTGGAAAAGTGTACAGAGGAGTAAACGAGATGGGTTTCCATTTCCACATGTCTCGCGCTAGTTTTCTTTTGGTGTCAGAAGAGAGAACTCGTTTTTTAATGGAATAAAAAAATCACGAGGCGTTTTGATAGTGGTCCCCAATTTTTTGTAAATATTTGGAAATTACGTTTAAATTGAATTTCGAGATTTTTTAAAAAAAAAAAATTGGTATTTTTTTGTTTACTAGGCTTAGGAGGCTATAGGGCACAATTTTGCAGCTATGCAAGGTAATGATGATCGCTACTGTAAGAAAAATATCATGTATAAACAGAAATCATAGCAGAAGTTTGTCCTTTGATTATTCTTCTTTCACATGTTAGTATGTTACACAAATTAGTATTGTTAAGCCAATCCTCTTCTAAATTTTGTTTATCATCGGTGAATTTAAATTCTAACACTATTCCCTGAAAATGTTATGATTCCCTGAAAATTCTAAATTATTCCCTGAAAATAGCATGTTAGTATGTTAGTATGTTAGTATAACACAAAAAAGTATATTGGCCATCTTTTGAAAATGCTTTTCGTACATTTAATTTCTCCTTGGAACCTCGTTCGTCAAATTAAGATTGTCATTCTGTGCCTGCTCAGCATTGTTTAGGCAAATCCACAACAAGACGATCTCCACTAGTTGACGGTCTTTATAAATAAACACTCTAATTCCCCCTGCCTCCTTCACCCATCACGTAATAAAATATTTTTATTATTTATAAGGAATGTTTGTCATAAATTTATTTTCAGTTTGATTTGAATCACGTTTTTATTTAAATCAATCAGAGCCGCTCATAATTTAAAAGGAACTATCTTTTTTTATTTAATGAAAAGTTCATATTAAAAAAACTTGTCTTCTGATTAAATCATTTTCTGTGATTTTCTAAGGGGAAGAGTAAGAATGTATGTCATACCTGATTTCATGCCACCTTATGTAATTTAAACATGACGATGAATTAAATCTATTTACCACAAATAAATTCATATCTCGTTCTCCACATTAACCAAGCATGCAAATGCTGATTTAGTTCAATTAGCCTAACACACTAATTCATTGTTTAATATTTAGCTATTGGTTACGACAAGTCAACAATATACATAATGGGCATCTTGCGAGTTCGAATGCTTTGTTGGGCCTAAATACAATTTTCATTTGAAGCTTCATCTTTCCCTTTACCATCTTGTCAGGTGAATCAGAATTGGATGTTATAAAAATTACAAATCTCTGCCCGGCCCGGATCTGTATTAATTCGATATGATATATATAGGCCATCAACATTATCGAATTAATCTAAATGGGCCCATAGAAATTGATTTTAATCAAAGCAAATTGAATTTTTTCACTTTCATGCACTGGCGCCAAGCTGATTATGAAAATATTCATTACCTTCCCCTGTGGCTAGTTTTGCCACGTGTACCAGCAAATTAATACTGAGCATATTAGGAGGAAAATCGGAGGGAAATTTTGGGAAGGATAAGACCCGTTCAAAATTGTTTCTAGTAATTTTAATTAATGATTAATACTTGCGAACTATTGACTCAAACATTTATTCACTCCCCCGAATATTTCTGTATTAGCATTCAGCACTAACTAAATGCTCCAGTGGAATTCAATGTAGTTCATAATGTACCATTATGTGTATGTATATTCTCTTGTATGTAGTATGGATCTTGTGTTGTTCCCTTCAAGCGAGGCTACGCGCGACTATGCACTGGATTATTGGACGCATAGCAAGCAATGATTCGATTCTATATAATTAAGAACCAGACAAATTCTGCTAAAATGACCGATGATTGGCTGATATCGCTTTGGTAGTTTATTTCGGTATGACCGTTTCAGATTTATTATTTTATAATAGAAGAATATTATTTAAACTTCTAGACAGACATACCCTCCAGGAGTTTTAATGCCTGTATCAAAGATCATTGTCTGAACTAGACTTCTGTGGAACTTCGGCTTTGTAAAGCACCGGTAGAGACTACATATCTGTAGGCATAGAAATTCGTAAGTTTCAATTTATGCATTTTCCTGAAATAATGTATTTAATAATTGGATAAAATAAAAATAATTAAATATCCTACTTCAGCATATTTTTATCCCTTAAACTTGTCTATATATATGTTTACAACCCTAAAAGAGGGAGACATAAGTCGGCTAGAGGCAAAAGGAACTAGATATAAAGAGTGAAAGACTCAAAATTCAAGCCATGCAAGTGTATACTCGAAGCTTTTTCCTTTATCAGCTTCATATTATAAACAGAAGGTAGGATTTTGACCATGATTTTTAATATTACCATTACTAATTCTTCTTGTTTTGTTAATCTAGGAACTCTGTGTTCCAGCCAGCACGAGTAGGTACTTCAGGTGAAAATAATATGCAGGTAGATGTCTCAACCCCTAACATGCAAGAAGCGGTTTTTCACACCAACAATGGCCGTTACATAGAAGAAATGATCAGCCTCAGCAGCACTGAACGGTTGGACAAGATTAAAATGCTAGAGGAGAGACTGATACAGATAGAGGCTGAAAAACAAGATATAAAAAACGGGGCGTTGCCTCTAAAGGTGCGTAAGAGGTCAGAAGCTGCCAAAGCTGCATCAAAGGAAGCCCTTGATCCCAAGAGGCTTAGAATGTGAGCATATATATGTTATCTTAACTTGACAGCTGGATCTAAACACCAACACATAATAATTATATTTAACAGTGTTCATAATTATAACGTTTGGTTGTTGAGAAAATATAATCCTTGCTTGATTTTAGCCTTTTCATTTCGTTTATTGAAGTGTATATTCTCAATAAAATCCCCCTTTTTTTATCCAACTGTAGGTTGGCAGCAAATTCTGCCTCAAGTGAGAAGGTTCGGGTAAACCAAAACCTCAAGGTGCTGAAGGCTCTGCATAAGCACGACAGTTTAATGGTATGATGAATTTATTAGAGTAATGATAGTAGGTTGCCAAAATGAATTTATCAGAGTAATGATAGTAGGTTGCCAAAAATATTAAGTGCCGGAATGCATTAACCTGACTAATTCTATATAAGAAAAACGAACGAACACCAATTTGACATTTTTTTTTTCCTTTTTCCCTGTTTTGAAATTACTGACCTGGGATATCCTTATCTTGAAAGGATATATTCCTAGTACTGCTAATATCTTTATTGAACAAAAACCAAGTTAACAATAAGGTGACGGTTAGACTGATCATAAGGAATACATCTGCTACAAATCCAAACAAAAGGGAAAACAAAAGGAGGGAAAAATTGGGCAGTCAGAAGATTTCATATAAGTACATCTGAAATTCACTTCCAAGGTGATAAATCACCAGTTATTTGTCGATGGGCTTCAGAGGTAAAAGAAATGAAAAGGGTATTCATCAAAGATACTTATAAGAACAAAAAATTTAATTGCAGGCCAACGTGCAAGAAATGCAAGCTCGCACCAATGAGTGCATGACGAAGCAACTCCAGCTGAGACAGGAGCGAGCAGACCTCATACAGAAATACAATGAGTATGAATTGGAATTATTGTACAAACGAGGTATAGAAAATGCCAGTACTTCCTCAATATATTTCCAGAAAAAAACAAACTATAGTCTTGCATACCATGTACTAACAATTGAGCTGTTGAAATTCTTGCCTAGCTGAATTTAACATGCTGAACAAAGAGAAGGAAGAACTGATGGCAATGAAAGCTAGGGCCGAAGTTCAAAACATGCAAGCCCTTGATGAAGTTGAACAGTACTTTGCTATGGAATTACAGTAAAAGCTACAACTGTATGAACTGTTTCTAGTCTAAAGGATTAACCTGCTCCAGAGAAAAAAATAAATAGAATGGAAATGGAGGTGAATGGATGGAAATGAGGAACATTTTCTATAGAATTATTATCAATTTTGTCATCGGAGATTAAGATTTTGTTCCCACCTCTCCTCTATTCATTTCCATTCCATTCCACCCAAATTCTAGAGCAAGGGTTAAAATGTTTCTTTCTTCCTCTGTTACATGAACAGAGTTTATGGTAGTGTCCATGATGTTACTTTTAATTTACATATCTTTGTCAATTCTGCTGCATAAACATGTGTGCGATGCTTGTGGTGACGTTGATCCGTTTAGCAATTCGATAATTTATTATGTTTTTCCAAAATTGCTATTGAACTTCTTTTTTCCTTAAATTGTTATTTCACTACACTATAGTTTATCCGAGTGTGTTTACAGATGAACCGTCTTTTGGAGATTAATTTTCTATTGGCATTATCTCGTTCTGTTTAAAGATTAATGATTTTTATAGTTGTATGATGTCAAGTAGCAATGTTAAATAATTAAAATACATACGTCAATAACGTATATATCTGTGAGCATGTGTAATGTACCAGAAGCATCGAAGTCTATAAGCAATTGATAATTTTCTTTATAGTCTTCCAAATTAACATAAAATCGCTATCAACTAGCTAATTAATATCAAGTTTACATTAATTTACAATAGAAAAGAATCTAAATGGAGGATGTTGAGAAGATGGAACTCTAAATAACGATCTTGGAGCCGCAAAATAAAGCACCAAAATTGAACAAAGAATGTAATAATTAGCAAAATTTAATTACAAATATACCATTTCCAACTTGATATCTGATCCCTCCACATTGTATTTCCAGTACCAGGACCCACTAGCCACCAATTTAGTAGGAATCGGTTCCAACCTAATGGAAAAACCTAAGGCCACAAGGATAAACATTAAAACGATATAAATTTCACTATAACAGAAATGTTCTTTTCAAACTATCATGCAAATCATCAAGCATACCGGATTCATTATTATCCTTATGTAGACTCATTCTATAACCATCTTGAACTTCAAATACATGATTTCCCTGATAGAAAACAGAAGATAAATTACAAATTTCTATATAGATGAAGAGATTTCTAAAAAAATTAGTAAATTGTCAAATTTGATTAAAAAAATAGGTGTCAGTCAAACCTCTAGCATAACATCTGAAGCTTCAAATTCAGCGTTTCCATGAAGAATGATTTTTAATGATTCAATTCTCTCAACTTCATTCTTCCAGTAAATATTTTTAGGAGAATTCCAGTTCAATCCTTTGTTGCTGACCTTTACCTTTTGCAGCTTACATCTACTGCATCTATTGCCACAAAAATTGATACATTATTAAAAGCTAAAAATTAGGAAGTGTAAATTTGGTGCTATAAAAAGAAAAATACAATAAGCACCTTGTGCCATATTGAAGAATTTGTTCACCATTATTGTCTTTTGCAATTGAGCCCATGACATTGTCAGAATGAATAAGGAGGCTCCCCTCCAACTACATTTCACGAGATAATAGTTATAAGATCACAGTCATTAACTTTTGTTTACACTGTTTTTAAACAAAAGGATATCTATTCAATAATAAACATTATTTTAGCTACCTCAACGTCACACCAGAAAAATTCAGCAATCTCTAATTGCAATTCTGACCCCTCAGTAATCGAGCCACCCTTAAACTGCAGTCAATTTGAAAAATTTAAGAAATAAAAAATTAGACACCTATTGTGAACAATAATGGCATGCACAGCACAACTTTTGTGACAATAACAATAATGGATACCTTTTGCCTGATAACTTTCCATAATGGGCCTAAAGCCGGATGAAGAAATATAAGAAAAGGAGGTTGGGATTTTAAATAATGGCTGTTATCATTGACCTGAAACGTTATAAAAGAAAAAAAAAAAAGATAAAAAAGTTAAACAGCACAACGAAAATATGAAACCAAAAAGGCATACTAAAACAAAACAACAATAAATTTTGTTTTTACCTTGGGAAGATTCACATAAGAACCAGACAGAATGTCATAAGCATTGCGCATAACATCTAACAGAGAACCCTCTGGTGTCTGCAGTGCAAGCATAATTAATTACAGTATTAAAACTCAGTACGAAAAAACATAAATCAGTACCTGAACATTCTAAGAGAATATGTACAAACCTGGTGCAGTGTTCTATCCTCTGGTTTTCTTTTCTTCTTGGCAGATGAGGTGACCCGCTTCCTTTCATTGTACACCATGAATGTATCAAGTTCACCTTTTGGGGGGAGAGAGAGAGAGAGAGAGAGAGAGAGAGAGAGATTATATTTCATTAGGAAGGTTCGGTTTTCATTTTCACATAAGTACTAGAAGCTTGTAGATGATACAACTCACATACTTTCGATGCCAATGTTGCAACGAGAACTATAATCATTAGTAAAGTTGTCAGCAATGTTTTGCATTGTGCACTCTAATCTCCCACCTGAAGCACTACAAAATTCGAAGAATAATAAGAATACATCGAAGTTGTATCGCAAACATTCACTAAGAGTTGGGATCAGCATTTAAAAATTTAGATGAACAATAAGAAATTATGTACCTGCACTCGAACCCAAGATGATCCACATAAGATATTTTCTTTTTCAAATTTAACACCATTCCTGGCAAGCAAGATGCATTACGGCTTGACCCCACTTTCTCAGCTGCTTGCAAGTCAACATATAGGATGTTTGTATTTGCCGGGTAGTTCACATGCAAGCTATAAGATATGATTTAGAGATATACAAAGCAAGAAGACTAGAACTTGTCTTTTATTTACCATTTTTCCAAGAACAAATATAAGACTGAAAATCCAAAGGACAAAGAAGAACAATTATGCTACCTTCTGTGAGATATAGAAGAGTCAATGATGCCATATTTCTCAAATTCAGTATACTCGATACATGATATTCCATACTCCCAATGTCCATTAGGGCTTTTCTTTTCGATAAGAACATTTATGCCCTCAGTAGCTCCACTGCTCCTAGCACATGATGCGAAACCTAATTTCTGATGCATATATAAATCGGATAATAATAAGAGAGTTTCACCAGTAATAAAATAGATGACAAGATAGATTAAAAAAAAAGAATTTTATGGGAGGGAGGGAGGGGGTGGGAGAGAGACAGAGGGGGGACAAAATAATACCTTCTTATGGTGCAGACCTAGCCCGGCCAAGGCCAAAAGTGTCAAATCAGTAGCTGCGACGACATTACTGGAAAGTTGAAAAACACTTAAGGCTTTTGTTTGAACTTTTGTGAACAAATAGTCATTTGGTATTCTTATCACATCAATATTACATTGAGCTTTTGAGACCGATTTGGTGTTCATGTGTTCATTTGCTAATTTTTTACTATCAACATGCAATGCAACACAGAAATTGGAGCATTCATTTCATTAGTTCCAGCTCAATCCAAGCAAAAACCAGGCCAGGAAAAAAAAAAACACTTTTCAGGTTTTAAGATGTAATCTCAGTTAAGCTGAGATACAAACAAAATATTGGTAATGTTTTGGCCTATTTGATTAGTTCTTCTCATTTAATTTGTAGTTGTCAAACTTACAAATACGTATTCATATAGCTTTCAGACTAAACTGAATAGTGAAAAATTAAACCAAAATCCAGATCGAAATTGATTGTATTATTACATTCAAATCAGAAAACCAAACCTGATGAAAATTTTTTCAAAAATATAAAATCATGAAAAAAGAAGAAATGGTAAAATAAAAATGTAATATACCTCACTTGTCTCACAGTAGCGCCTTTTCTACCATGATTATAAAACCATTGGTAGACACCTTTATCATGTGCGAGTTTCCAAATAGCACCATGACCACCAGGCTTGCACACTGGGAAAAGTGATCTTGTAACCAACCACTTTCCATCTTCAGCTGCCACAACTGGCACCAAAGGCTATGGGAAAAAAAATGATAGAATAAACTTCAAGAGAAGAAGTGGTGCCAAATTAATAGCCATTCTGTTTAGAAAACTATTTTTCAGTAACGATGGCTCATAAGGTCAAGGATTTGATAACATATGCCAGAAGCACCAGGTGTGTCCTGGAAGGTACTAGTAGTGTTCCAAAAACGAATTGCCTTGTTCGAGCATTTTCTTATGAGAAAAGTGGACTTGCAACAGATTTCCATTACTAGAAACCAAGATAATTACAAAAAGAAATATAAGTATTCTAGCAGACCCAGAATGACCCTGGTACCAGTCGGTAACAGTACCTTAGTTCTTGGTAATTGCGTTTGCTATCATAAGATCTCTATTTTACACTAGGAAGTAGTTTTCTCCCCTACCTTGTTATTTATATTTTATTTCTTGATGGCAGTTGGTTTTTTTTTTCCTTTTTTCGCATTTGAGTGACTTGATGGGGCACTGCTTTCTGCACGGGTCGTATTAGTAATTCACGCTAAAATTTTCAAAATGACAAAAATATCCTCTTCATAAACCCATCTCTCTCCGCACATTTCTTCCCACCGAATTTCTTTCTATAACAGAAAGAGAGAGAGAGGGAAACAGAGATAAATTGCTTAGTAGGAAGAGAGAGGAAGAGATGGAGTGTGCAAGTATTCTCTGTCTCAATCGACTCAAGCCCCTCTTCCTCTCATGTACACGCTTCCGTCGGGCCCCACCATCCCTCCCACCTGAAGCCCATCTTCCTCTCCGGTCTCCAATGGCAGGCACTTTATCAGATCCACCCTCAAACGAAAGCTACAGAACACCAAAAGCTGCAAGTTGGCATGCGACCAATCCACTTGCGATTGCGAAGCATTCAAATTGTCGATAATATCAGACACGTACACTGGAACATGATAGTATTTCGTATGTGTTCACATGGCAACATGGGAACTCCTGTGAAGCCCTTCCTATTGGTGGCTAACACAGGGAGTGATCTGACTAAGGTGAAGTGCCAGCAACACAACAAAAACATGACAGAAAAAAGAAACAATGATGATAGATGGTTTTCAAGCCTGAGCAGTTGTCATCGTGGAAGCCGATTGAATGCTCGACCGGCTTGTTCAAATAAATCTTTGGTGTCAGCTAAGAAATATAGTACAAGACCAGTCGAAATAATTTTTTTTATTGTCAAAGATAGAAATAAAATGAATCTTTCTAAGGTTTCACAGAAGATCACGTTGAACGTAACCATAGGAGTATTTTAGTGTTTGCAGAACATTTTAGCTTGAATTACTAATCAGAAGCATGTGAAAAGCAACGCCCGACTTGATGCGTTTATAAAAAGGAAATTGCAAAGTAGATTGATGCCATATATGCTCACAGAAGTTTAAAACAGTTACTTAGGTAAATGCAGAAATGTTAACAAGTAAAATATTGACAACTATGTATTACCTGCTCAAAAAGCTGAAAGTTCTGACGACCTCTACCAAACCATGCTAGTCGCTCGCACAACGCAAGTATATGTTGATGGTTGTTCTTTACTGAACTTGTCATTATTGCTACTGGAGTTGTGCACTGTTTTCCGAATATTTTGTAGTAAAGATACTCTCTAGCCTATCAAATTGTAACAGTATGGGATTAGCTTAGATATAAATGAAATATGTTGCACACGTCTTGTTTCATGAAATAAAAGAGGTGGGAAGCTAATAAAATTAAATTAGAAGTTTAGGAAAAAAAAAATGCAACGAAGGACCCGAGGATTAATTTACCTGAAGATCTCTAATTAGGCCCTCCAACAAAGTCTTTCCATAGTAGGGAAGCAATGCCGCAGGAAGGCATTCACCGGTGTCTGGATCAACCAGACCAAGGCGATCACCAGCCCCACCAATTGGATAGATCTCACCCAGTTCTGGCAAACCCTAAAAACTAGAATGATTATATTCAGTTGCAAACTTGTCTTGTCCTACATATATATATTTGCAGCCTCGTATGTATGCCATTAACAAATATTTTAATGTTAATACTTAGTTGAAGAAAAATAGTACTGTTATAAATAGACAATGACAGTAAAATTTTGGCTTGCAAAAAACCACTAATCTGGCTGTTCGACATTGTCTGATTGGTCATGCAAATGCTGCATATTAGTATTGCACCACAAAAGGGAAAACTGCTGCCAAACTGTTCGCATTAACTCTTCTGGTCCAGTACAAGTTATAGTTGCTCTTGATCCCATGTATAGTTATAGATCTTAGATATATTCTTCCTTAACTCGTAGACTTTAGTAATATTTAAGTGGTCTCTTCAGCTTCCATTTAAATTTTGATTTGAAACTGGTAAGGTTCCCTAAAATCTGGAAGCCATGCTACATCTACACCAGTATTGGGTGAAATGATTAACAACTAAATATATATCAAAGTTAGTGGGACGCAATGATAAAAGGACTGCTGCAATTGTTACTAATAATCTACATAATCATGTCTTAACAAATATAAGGGACATTTGGCCAGCATGTGATAGAAAAAAAAAAATTTAACATTAGCTTGATCATTCTTTCACTTATTAAATTTATTAATTTACTGAACTTTCCTAATATAATACACTAAAATTAACAACTACTGTGTTGAGTTGGATGGCAATAAATGACAATCAGGCTATCAGGGCTTTCTGATGTATATCTTATCAAATAAACAAAATAAAAACAAGTGCCTGGAGAAACTCAACATAAGCATGAACAATTTAGACAGTAATCTGAAACTAATGTCAGCTAACCTCAAGTCCCCACAAAGCTGCTTGAGATGCACAATCAGGGTTTTCTAACAGATTAAATCCACTTGGTACATGAAGTTCAACAAATTCACCCCCAGTAGGATTGAGGGGTTTACTACTCGGAGGTGCAAGAAGCTCTAATGCCATAATTTGATACCTAGTATCAATAAAAATATGCAAAAATAGAATAATAACTTCAATTTGGTCAAACAATTTACAATTTAAAAATTAGTTTAAATTTTGCCAAAAAGCAAAGAAGTATAGGTGATAACTCACCCAATAATTCCACCAATGCAATCATAGAATTCCTCCATTTCTCCAAGTAATTTGAGCAGCTGTTTTAGCATCTTCATTTCAGCCATATCTACATCCTCAGTATGAATTCCATTGCCATTATCTAAGCTCCATTTCTCTATCATATCCCCTAATGCATATAATGCTTTTCTCAACTCATCTCCAGTTTCAACTCTCCTTCCCCAATCGAACTCAAAACCCAGCACATGCTCTTGACCAGAAGCCACCAAGCATTTAAGCAGGAAAACCTCAAAAGGTTCCAGCATTGACATCATTCGTCCATTCCCATCACCAAAAAACTCTTTAACCTTAGAATCAGAATCCAGAATCCTAATCTTCTCTTTCAAACTCTTCACCCCACGAAGTTGGGACAGAATTTTATTCAATCTAGTAATTTCTTCATGAAACCCAAAGTCCGGCGCCGGCGCTTGCTCAACCGGTGCAATGGAGACCCGATGGGTATGTGTCGAAAACAAAGGAGAATGGGAAACGAACAAGAGAGAAGAATTGAGGTTTTTGAAAGGGGATGTGTTTGGAAGAGAGGAGATAGAGAAGAAAGGAAGAGAAGGAGAGGAAAGAGAACGAGAAGAGAGTAAAGACGCTCGCAAGTTTCCCGGAGTCGGAGCTGTCGCCATTGTTAGGCGCTTAATTTGGAGAGAGAGAGAGAGAGAGAGAAAGGGAACCAAAGGGGTTCGGGAAGTAGCAAGAGGCTTGGAGGAAGGATACAAAAAGGAAATTAGTTTCTAATCGGATTAAAGCGAGAAGAGAGGACTGGGAGATTGCTTGGATAAGCAGGCTTATTATGACGGTTCGATCTGGATCTAACGGTCAATATGGGTTGAGATTTCGTCGTTGAGTCCAAGTCAGCATGTGGGAATTGGGATTCTTGTTGGTGTTTGTATGCGAGATTGTACGGATCCGGGCATATACCGCGCGAGGATTCCTTTCTTTCATTCGTTGCATAGTGTATTAGTGTTGTGTTGTACTGTTGTACTGTTGTACTGTTGTGAGGTCTTTTGTCTTGGTATTGTATTGTTGAAGTATCTTCAATCTTCATCAAAAGTTGAGCAAAAGTTTTTAATAAAATCTATTTATTCATTTATTGATTAGTATTGTATTTGATAAAATAATAAAAAAAATTATATATAATTTATAAAGTGAGGATACGAGTTTTATTTCATTTGTAATAGGGAGGAGAATAGGGATGGATGTATTCCCTATCCCTTATTCTAATACCAAGGTTTTGTTAGAATATGAATAAGGGCCCGAATAAGTCCAAATTTCTTATTCTTGTGTTGTTTGGTTTTCACCCGAATAAGGAATAAGGGGCTTATTTCCTATTCTACTCCCATCCAAACATATAGACAATGACTATTCTGGATAAAAAGAAATAAAAACAAAATATACATGGTAATTTTCAAATTTTAATTTTAGGATAGATCGTCTGTTATTTTAATTAAGTGAAGGATTCTGTTTCAAAAGTATCAGAATTTTCTTCAAAACAATAATATTTGTCAAAAGTCTAGCTCCGACAAACAAGACAGTAATTATTGTTATACTTGCGTTCTATTTATGAATCGCATATTCTAAAACAAGTCTTTTTAGTTAGTAATGGACTCTTTTTATTCTCAATTAAAAATAATTAGCAATGAATTGAAAAATGATAAAGCAAGAAAAATATATGACTTTTGTTTATATCAGTAGTATAATCATACGTTAAGACTGTTTGAATTGTTGTATTATGTTTTGTCTGGTAATTTTTTTCTTATATTAACTAATTATTTGTTGTTTGCGCATTATTTATTCGGTAATCGATAATTTCAATAAATAAAATTAGAGTATGAATGCGACCAATTATTGTTTAATAGATTAAGAGGACTAATAAACCCAATTTTTAACAAATAAGAGCAATTTCTTTAAAAAAAATCAACTAATTTACGTTGTATCTGTTGACACTCTTAGGAAAAATAAATCAGAAATAAATGTAGAGGCGTATACATGGCTCACGAAAACATCTCTGAATCGTGAAACAATTATCGCGCTTTTCTTGATAACATAAATTGTTAACAATTGTCATGTATGATGTATCTCTCAATCAAATATAACATAAAATAAAAATAAATTACTAATTGTTATACAATCGAAATAGTTCTGAAGAAGATATTCGGATTTACGATTTTTAACTTTTCTTTTGAAATATTCATAGGAACAAAATTCCTACGTTTTGTAGTATAAACATATTATTTTAGCAGTATTTTTTCTTTTTCTTTAATTAAAAGTTTCCCGTCAGAGGGTTCAAAAGTGAAAAGCCGAAACTCAAAACTTATACCAGTAGCAGCCTAGCTTAGTGGGGCACCAGTGTCCAATCAGCAAATAGGAAATTTAAAACTGCGTATTAATAAGCGTAGTTAAGAAGCCCATGTTCGTCACAACTGGCGGGATTAAAATTTAAGATCATTACTAGCTCTACTACATAGAAATATCCGTAAAAATATATATATATTTTTTTTTTACATTTGTCAACTAGTTTAGAGTTGTTACTTGCTAGTATAGTACCTTATGTTTTAGTGCCCTCCAATTTTGCGATCCCTCCATCCAATTATGCAAGGAATGCAAATGAAAATTGCTATGTAAGCATATACTTTTTGTCACATCACAAAGAATTACAGAGATTATGTGTAAATCTCTGTAATAACTAATAACATTAGTGCAAGCTTTCTGTTGGATATCAGTTGTACAATAGAGAAGAGATGAGAGTGTAAACAGGAAGGCAAGAGCATAAATGATTCCATGGTCATAAATGAACACTAACCGTGCTAATAATTATCCATAAAAGTCATGCGATAACACTTGCGACCAACGTCAAATTCCTCATCACGGATGTAAACACAAATTGAAAAACTTTAAAACTAAATGAATAAGCAACAAGAAAGCATTACAAAAGAACAGAGAGCATAAGGCAAAATGGTTGAAAAAACAAAGATTTTGAGATCACAGTTACATTTATTCACGCAATTTCTCACTAAAAAGACAAAAGAATTCAAGAAAGCAGTGACTGATCAGTGCTAGATGTATCTCTGTAGATGTCAGAGCAAAATGAACTTTGTGCGACAGCCAAATAAATGAAACTCAAGCTTTAAAGTGGCGAGGAAAAGCTAAACTGTATCCCATTCTTCCCGCGGTCCTGCTCAAATTGCTTCAGTACATGGCAATAATTTATCTGCGCATCATAGAGGTTTTTGAGATTAAACTATGTCAAGAGAAATAAAGTATTTGCATTAAATAAAGAGGAAATTTTAATTAAAGAGACAACCTCAACACGGCAAAATTTGGTTGGCAAGATAACACCAACCCCTGCTGAGCTCCTGAAAGTTTTCAAAAATCTCTCAGGGGAGAAATTTTTAATTTCACCTTCCGACAATTTTGCAAGGTTACCAGCACAAATAAACGCATGGCCATGAATGCCAGCATCCCTAAATATTTTTAGTGGTAGATCAAATGATACATCGGCAAAGGCCGTGACTGCTAGATCACCACCAACAAAATCATGACCATCGGACTGGACAGAGCCCTCATCCTTGTTTGAATTTACGACCCGCCGCATATCAGTGGGACCCAGACCTCGTGTCTGGAATCCCAACAAGGAGGAGGGCCCACCTAGGCTGCAAACCAGAGAAGAGTGGCCACCCAGGAAGAACCTATCTGGCACGGATGTGGATAGTTTGGTAAAATCCCTCCCCAAAGGCAATGTCACACCAGCTGATAGCCCTACATTAAGAGCAGTATTCCAAAATCCAAGAGGCGTTGCAGCACGAAGATCAAACTCCTGAGAAAGAAAAATGATATTAATAAAGTAGTAATGTGGTCAAACTATCAAATTAAAAACTACTGTCTTTAGTCATTTAAAATTACAAATAAGAATAAATACATAATGGAACTAATAAAACAGTCACAAGACACTTTCCAATCCAAAAAAGTTCTCTGTAAACTTACTGTATTTTATGTTTAATATCCCTTCTTAATCCAATAGACATACAACTTTTGCAATCAACGAAACCAGTTTTGAGTTATAAGAATATTATTAAGTTTAGCTGATAGGCCTCGATACCATTAAGTTTGTTTTCAATTGTTCTGGGTCCCCTTTAATTTTTGGGGAACACCGTCTCTTGCTTTAGTTGCCTATGATTCATTCTTCTTTTTTTTTTTGAAGTCCCACCAAATAAATGTTTTCCCAAATAAATTGGCAATGAAATAACTAATCACAAGAAATATAAAATACCTGTCTGAAAAACTTGAGGCCCCTCAAGTCCCAGAGCCCACTAACTTGGGAAGTTGATGAAAAAGCATATCCACTCTTGGGCCGTAGGTGTGAGTCCCTTCGATCAATTTTGTAACAATATTTTAGAGCTGAGAGCATATTATGTCCTAGCTGCCGCCTAATAGATGGAGATGACATTCGGGTTGGGTCAGTCAAAGTACGCCATGTCAGATTGTAAGATAGATCATGATTATTTGTTGACAGAAGCCCAAAATTAAGGCCCATGAGACGCTCTTTATAAGATGAAAATTTGAGCCAGTCTTGGGAAAGTAAGAAAGCACGAGCTGAGAGGGGAGTTGGTACTGATCTGAACCTCGGGAGCCACACACCAGTGCTAATTTCTAGGGATTGGTCCCACCCAAAGATACCTGAGGTGTCCCAGATATCAGCATGACCGAAGAGGTTTTTTAGCTTCAGAGATCCTTCCAAGGACCAAGATCGAGACTGAAAGAAACTAAAGGTGCATTAGCTAACAGGTCACGATTTAGATATCGGTAACTAAATGAAAGGTACATTTAACAAAATGGTGGACCAAATGGCACAAGTTAACAGAATATAAGATCACCATATATGCCTGTCCTATGTTTCTAGATTGTGATACACCAAAAAATCTAAAAATACAGGCCAGTTATCCTAGATGCTAGTACTCCCAAAGCATAAATAAGCCAATTATAAATTAATTTTCCATAAACCCTATGTTTTGCAATAGCCAGTATCCTATCTCTCAATACCAGCACCACAAATGCTATCATCCCTCAATATTACACACCAAAAATTCACTCTAATCACATAACATGTACAAATACTATCCCCAAATAATCGAGATACAGGGCATAGATATCAGTAAATGGGCATCGGACCTCACTTCTCGAATATCAAAGCAGATTATTTGGGAAAAAAAAAAAGGAGTTCAATTATTAAATATTGCTAAGTACAAGTTAACATTTCACAAACCAACATTACACCAAGAAATCAAAACCTCACCTCAGGTTTAGAGAAAACACCAACATTCCCAGTTAGCGGACTAGACGCCTCCACCACCTCAATCACCACATTGGTGGTCCCAGGAAGTTCAGTGGGGCCGGCGTCAAGAGTGATAGACACAGAATCAAAAACATCAAGCTGTTTCAACCTAGCATTCGCAATGCTGGCCGCCGCGACCAGTTCTTGCACAGTCTTAGGTGTCTTAAACAGATCAGAAATCTCGGCCTCTATGATTGCATCCTTGGTCTTGGTATTGCCTTTGATCACCACGTCATGCACCCTCACGTGCACTGGGTCGGTGCTAAGGCGACGAAATATGGACTTGAGCCGCTCGCGCTCTTTAACGGGATCGAGTTCGTCTTCTTCTTCTTCTTCTTCGACCTCTTCGTACTCAGTATCTTCTCCTTCTTCGAATGTCTCGTCTGTGCCATTGATCTCCTCCGAGTCGCTTGGAGGCGCCTGATCTGGTGGAACGGGTTCTGAGTTTGCCATCGGATTCGACGAGAGACTGAGAAGAGAAAGAGGGTTTAGGCGGTGGCGTTTGAAGTGAAGAGTCGTGAGGATTGGAGAAGGGGCTAGGGTTTTTTGGGCTCGAGGGTTTTGGGCTTTCCGACTACTGTACTTTGAGGAAAGCCCAGAAGCCAGTGCTGATAAGCGCAATCAGAGGCTAAGGCAATCACGCAATCATATGCTAAAAATAAAAAAAACGCTAATTATTCCTTTTCGAAAACAGACAGCGCGACTTCCCTCCCACCCGCGCGACTTCCGCTCACCCTCACCCGCGCGACTTCCACTTCACTTGCTCGCCTTCCCCTCCCACCCGCGCGCTCCCCCCCCCACCCCGGGTCCCTCTTACCCGGGCTCTCCTCCCACCCCGCATCCCTCTCACCCTCACCCGCGCGACTTCCACTTCACTTGCGAGCCTTCCCCTCCCACCCGCGCGCTCCCCCCCACCCCCGGGTCCCTCTCACCCGGGCTCTCCTCCCACCCCGCATCCCTCTCACCCGTACATATTATGTACTCCCTTACTACAAATAATGTACTCCCCTACTACAAATAATGTACTCCCATACAATAGCAGAAATCAGATTTAAAATACTCCATTACTACAAATAATGTACTCCCCTACTATAAATAATGTACTCCCCTATAGCTATTTATGTACTCTCATACAATAGCAGAAATCAGATTTAAAATACTCCCTTACTACAAATAATGTACTCCCATAATACAAATAATGTACTCCCCTATAGCTATTTATGTACTCCCATACAATAGCAGAAATCAGATTTAAAATACTCCCTTACTACATATTATGTACTCCCTTACTAGAAATAATGTACTCCCCTATAGCTATTTATGTACTCCCATACAATAGCAAAAATCAGATTTAAAATACTCCCTTACTGCATATTATGTACTCCCTTAAAATAAATAATGTACTCCCCTATAGCTATTTATGTACTCCCCATACAATAGCATAAATCAGAAAAGAGAGAATATGGAGATAAAGGAGAACGAAAATCGTGCATGAATTGAAAAAACAGAAATCAGAATGAAAATCAGAGGAGGGAGCGAAATGGATTACGAGATCAAAGGAAAGGGGTGTGATGTCGCGAGGGAAGAGAGAAGAGCGTGAGGTCGCGTGGGAGGGTGAGGCGTGAGGGTGAGTCGCGCGGGAGGGTGAGGGAGATCGCGCGGGAGGGTGAGGGAGATCGCGAGGGTGAGGGTAAGGGAGCGCACGGAAGGTGAGGGTGAGGAAGCGCCAGCGCCAGCGCCTTTGATTGCTTGATTGCGCGTGAGTCTGATTGTAGGAAGTAATTCTCCCCAGAAGCGGGAACTACATTCTACATGGGCCTCCTTATCTGATAAGTGATGACAGATAAACAAAACAAGGCCCTCATAACCGAGGAAATAGAGAATTTACCCTGAAAGTAAAAACTCTTTATTTTACCCTCCAAAAATTCCAACTCTTTCTCTATTTGCCCTTCTGCCATATTTTATAATATAAATAACATTAAAATAATAAAACTAATAGTGTGACTCTTTTATCCTTCATCCTTTTAACCTTTTACCGCCGACTATGCCACGACACCAATTGGTGTTCTCATCTCGTGGGCTCAACCTGATAACAATTAACTACATAGTATGCATCGTAGTACCTCCAGGAAGGTGTTTAGCTAAAGATTTGTTGTTTCATTAATCTAATTCGTTTAATTTAGAGTTCCTTCTTCAAATTGAACATGAATCAGGTCACAACAGAATTCGAGGCTACTACCATCATGTTCTCCTTGACTTGGGCTTTCCAACGATACTTTGAACTTTGGAAACCGTGCGGTGGTTCGTCGGAACCAGTTTTGTCAGAGGAGAAGTTTGCTCGTGTCTCTCCTTCGATCTTCATTTTTCTTTTTTTCATAATTTCAATTTTGTGGGGTTGACAACTTCACCCAATATCGACTTGCCACTTGTGAGGGAACAGGCCACGTTGGGGTTTCCTCAAAGAAGACGGACGCAATGGAAGCTCCACTGGTGATAAATCGAGAGAGAGGAAAGGTAAAAGGGATCAAGGGCATATTCAAAAAAAAAAAGGATCAAGGGTAAAATGGTCACAAATTATTATTTTAATTATTTCAGCGTTATTTATATTATAAAATATGCCAGAAGGGCAAATAGAGAAGGAGCTGGAATTTTCGGGGGGCAAAATCAGGAGTTTTTACTTTCGGGGGGTAAATTTTCTATTTCCTCATTTCTGAGGGGTATAGAAAAAATTTTCCCACAAAACAATGAATCTTGAAGCCTGAAGGTACCCTCCAGGAGAACTTTTTAATTTTTATTTGGTTGGTTACATGTGGAATGATGAGTGTGTTAGAATTTAAAAAAAAAATAAAATAAAAATTATAAATAAAATTTTATATTTCATGTGCAAATTGTTTTTATATTGCGAATAATGTGCGAAACATATTTATTTTACAGTATGTATAACGAATGACGAACTTAAAGATATTATCTGCAAATAAAAATATTATCTACAAGACTACAACTCTTTTATTCTAATATATGTTTGGATTAAAATCGTTCTTCAATACTGCATATGCATATCAATACTGAACAAATTTACTGGTGGGTTATTATTATTATTTTTATCCTTTCAATAAAACATTTCCCTTGTTTCTGTCTAATTGGAAACGCAAAGGAAACGACTACTCATTTTTCTTTTTCTTTTTCTTTTTCTTTTTCTTTTTCCTTTTTTTCCTTTCTTTCTCCATCAAAACCGAAGCAGATCAGCACGCCCTGAAATTGAGTTTTCTGTACCTTGTGCCCATCGCTCTTGAATTTGTGTAGAAACTTTGTTATGATGTAAACTTTCACAAAATATGAAAATTTAGATAAAATATTTTCAGTCAATCCGTGCTATAACATTTCGGCCCCAGGAAAGAATACAAATTCCTAATACAAAACGTTGGTAAAGTAGCCCAAAGAGAGCTGTCATCAAAGGCATTTCAAAGCTCCTTGTAGTTGTAGTTAGCGTTTCCTGGTCTTATGTTTCCTTTTCTTTTGGGAAAGCGGTGCTAAATAGATAAATTATTTCAAATGACGCGATAATAGTTAGGCAATTCAAATGTGAAAAATTCAAACCTCAAATAAAATAGCTGCAGAAATGAGAATTATGTGGTCGCCAGTCGCCACATCGTTTTAACCAAAATTGGACAAGACTAAACGGTAGAAAAAGAATGGCCGATTAATTAACATTTTTCTACACAATTTCCATAATATTGTTTTCTTCTCTATCAGCCTCTACATTTTAGCCTTGTAACAAAAAATGTCCATGGCACAATTACCCTATTAACTATAGTTACCCGAAATTTTGTATTTTTAAATTTGATGTTATAAAATAGTCTCGCTGATTACAATGCAAAAAGGATGAAATAGAAATGCTTCTCAACGCCATTAATGAGTTGCCTCAGAAAGATGTCATTTGACGTCTAACTTCCAAGCCTTGATGGCAACACAACACTCAACAATCAACACTAGTTAATTTTGTACAGGCCACGCAAAAGTCACAGATCTCCTTCCTAGCCCAGCCCTTTCCAACAACGCTCTTTAATCACTTCACGAGAGATCACATGAACTAAGCTTCCACCAACCAATAACCAACACCATCAAGCCCTGATATAACTTCGTCATGCTATTTACTTCTTCAATACTGCATATCAATATGCAAAAACGGAAACATATCTCCATGGAGAACAATAAAATCTCAAAAGCGAAGCCCGTTAGCCAGCTCCAACTCGACTCTCCTCGGCTTCCATCAGCCAGACGCTCAGTCAGCTCAGTAGACACCAACACAAACCAACCCAACTTGACCCGAGATGACTCTTTGAGCAAGATAAGCATGATGGTCCCCTTCTCTTGGGAGAGTTCACCAGGTGTACCAAAAGTTTTGAGTCAAAGAGATCCATTTTCTGATAAAGAGTTCGATCATGTACCACCTAAACTGCCACCATGTAGGTGGCATCCTTCAAAAGGTGGTGTAAACAATGACTGCAATCATGAGCTTAGTGAAGGAAGCAGCGATTATGGCGATGCTTTTTCAGATGCATTTGACAGAGTTTCTTTGACAGAGCAACTCGGCATTGCAGGCAGGTTGAGTTCCTTCCGGGGTTTGGGTTTGAAAGATAAAGAAGAAATAAGAAACCAATCTCCTAGTTTTATCATGGATCGATTTCTTCCAGCAGCCAATGCAATAGCCAGTTCATCCGTCGTTAAAACGCCAAAACGTAGAGCTCAGAAAAACAAACCCATTAAAGGAGAATTACCAATCCCACAAACAAACAATAGTACATCACAAATGGTGCCACTCTCTCAAAACGTAGAGATTCACAAAGAGATGTCATCTCGGGCTTGCGGTTTAATGGTTTTCTTCCCATGGAAAATGAAACCAATAGTTTGTGGGTTTAACAACCTGGCTAACAAAAATCCAATGCCTCATGCAAATACTAGTATATTGCCGCAGAATAACCATAGAGAAGTTAACAATTTTGGATTGTTACATAAAAAACCAAGTTATAGAGAAAGGCTCTCGCAAGGCCTGGGGTTGTCATTTCTAGATACCAGTAGATTGCCAAGCATGAAAACCATAAACAAGTTGATGCAAAGAAACGTTGAAGGCCAATGTACGAGAAACAGAGAAAAGAAAAATGAAAGCAAAATGGAATATTTTACACAGAACAGTAGCCTGCCAGAGCTGAAGCCGCCAGCAGAGTCTTGGCTTTCTCATACCTTGGACAAGTTGGGGTAGGCTGGTTCCGACAATAAAGGAAGCTAAAATGTTAGACCTATGCAGTACATACTACTCTATATAGATACAGTAATATTTTCTATGAAACAAATTATCTTAATTTTTTTTTTATCATTTGTTGTCGACAATGTAATGGAAATTATAACCAGCAGCTATAGAAGAATAGTGAAATTACTCTTCAGTGAGCTACCGCAAATGCATTATTCTTTGGGTCGTGCTATGATTGTAAAATTTAGTTCAATGTACTTGCTAAAGCCAATATCAGATATAAAATGTAGATATTCAGTGAAAACATACTAAACCTCCTGTAAAATCGAAATTTCCTTTCCTGTATTTGCTAACAAAAATTTAGCATTACAATTCTGTGAAATTTTCCAGACTAGTTGAATATTTGAATATTCTGCCCTAAAAAAGTAGAAAAAAAAAAAGTAGCAAAAACAATAGCTATACTGTACAGCAATTCAATCCCCACCCAATATTACCATGTTTCTCAAGCAATGAAAAAATGAAAGAATGGACAACAAAGTTTTAGTTCGGATCAAATCTCAAACGAATTAACCTCGAGTTCAGCCCACCACAAAGGCGACTTTCTAGGTGCCGCAGCTTCTGGTGAAATTCCTGTAATACTCCTCATCCTCGCTGCCACCTCAGCAATAGTAGGCCTCTCTTTAATTTCTGGCTTTATGCATGATTTTATCACCTCACACAATGCCATGACATGGGCTTCAGGCACCTCCTTCAGTGTGGGATCCACCATAGTCATAATAGGCCTTTTCCCATTTAGATAACTTGATGCCCAGAGAACAAGCAGCCCATCATCTTTTGAAAAGGGAAGCCGGCCTGAGATTATCTCAAGTAAAAGAACACCAAATTTGTACACAGAACTCTCCTCATCTGAGCAATCAAAATCCGACTCAGAATCAGAATCCTTTTCTTCCAGGTGCAGGTTTGTGTCTGCAACTTTTGCTGCATAATCTTCAGTGAGGTAGACAGAGAGGGAGTTCAAAGTTTTCAAGGTCACAGGGGGGCTAAAACAGTGCATGTAATCCAGGCAGTAGATTACACCAGCTGCTATTCTCAGACGAGACATCCAGTCCAGTTGTTCAGCTTCTTTAACTGAAAAAATAAAATACTGAAAGGGTAAGAAACTGTTTACACCTGAGTGTCAGGTCTTGTTGAGATTATTAGTTATGTTAGTTATTGTTATGTTATATTAGTAGAGGTTTTTGTTATTATGCTATTTGTATGATTGTAGGGACCTATTTGTAAAAGACAATAAGAGTTTAATATAAAAGGGAGCCTCCTGTTAGTGAGGCCATAATCCCAATTTTTAAAACCTAAATCTTCTGGTCTCATTTCTGAAAATTCGATAATGCAATTTAATCAAATTAAATTTAAATATGCCCTGAATTTTGGCATGGATCTGTACCGTTAATCTGTGTTCTAAAATTAAATTTAAACCAGCCTTATTATCAGAACTGGATGGCGCAATCAGCTATTTTCATGCTGCAGAATCTCAATTAAACACAATAACAACAAAGAATCATATTAAATAGAAAAATGAAGTTGGTGTTCAATTATTAACGGCAACTGTTCTGTACCATCTAATACTGGTGTTGGACCAAACAATATGGCATTGCCCACAGCTCAAGGAAGCTACAATTTAACCTTGTACAGTAATTCCTAATACTGAAAAGAACTTGTGTGAGTTGTGACACTTTGGATTTTGGAATGTGCTTTAACTTTCAAAAGAATTACATATGAAAAAAAAAAAAACTTAGATACAGACACACTTACTATGCAGGTGCTCAAAAAGAGTCCCATTTGGAGTATATTCAAAAACCATCATGCGGGTAAATGGCTCTTCATCTTCACAGTACCCCACTAGGTTCATAAAATTCTTGTGACTAAATTCAGACAAAACTGAAATCTGAAATCATAAACATCACAATCAGAAATATACTCTAATCAGTAAATCAAAATAAACTCTTCTATACGTAAGAAGACAATTTACCTTATTCCTGAAATGGCTTTGCAATTGATCTGACCATTCAGCAGCTGCTGTTTCCATAGTAGACACAACAGTAATTTCAGATCCATTTGAAAGAGTTCCCTTGTAGAGAACGCGACCTGGAAATGTACCAAGGATATTGCTAAAATCTTCACAAGCAGCCTGAAGTTCTGATCGATTAAGTGAAGGTACACCTGAAAAATACAGAAGGCCATACAGATAATTAATATCAATCATATAGGCAGCTAACTGAAGTTATGATAGCATAACTTTCAACTAAAATAAAAAAATATATACAAAAAAAAAAGCTTCAAACCTGTCACAAAGGCATTCTTCAGATGACCACTAAGCCCTGTAGCCCATGGATTTATCACTCCAAACTTTCTAAATCTCACAAAAAGCAAGTAAACACTGCCAGAAATAGCAGCAAGCCCAATACAAATGGCCACACCAACCAGGACATAAAGAAGCAAAGAATGTGTGTGCATTCTTCCCTGGACACTAGATGTACCAACTTTTGAAATGGAAGATTTTGTTGGAGAATCAGTGGAATTAGCTACTTTCTTTTCTGGCTGTTGTGCAGGAGGTCCAGATAGGGGTTGTGATGGAGTTGAGGAAGGGGATGGAGAGGGGGGCTGGGATGGTGATGGGGCTGGAGTTGGAGACGGAGACTGAGACGGAGACGGAGATGGAGATGGAGATGGAGATGAAGATGGAGACGGAGATGGAGATGAAGATGGAATTGGGGTTTGTGCGGGTGTAATTTTGGGGCGTGTTTTCTTTGCTTCAGAGACTGACAGTGGATCTTTATCAAATTGCAATAAGCGCCTTCTTATCATACCATCTGCAGAATTCCTGGAAAGATATTATTCAATTTCAGAATGCCATAGTCAAATAAAAATGTTAGAAAATACAAATAATAACAACTAATAACCATGCAACCACACGAAAGGGACAAGAAACTAAATAAATAACATAAATGGGTAGTGACTGTTAGACACTAGATATCTTTTGTAAACTGACACTTCTGGTGAAAGTGATTCCCAGTGGACAACAAGAGAATCATCACAATTTAATAAATCAATCAATTTCTGTTAAAATAACAATAATTTTATTTGTATAATCTGTTCTTGTTGCATATTTCCACCATATATCACAGGAAAATAATTTTACAATATACAATGTGGTAAAGATAACACCCTTTATTTTAGAAATTACAGGAAATTGAAGGTATATATCTACAATCAAATAAATGCTTACAGATTAGTTAGAAAAGTCTTGATATCAGGATAAATTGCCCCCTTGAGTCCAAGATCATTCAAGTGCCTACACATAATGGAGGAATGAAACAGTTAGAAAGCCAGCATTAGTCACAAGAAATCAATTGTTCGCCTCACCACAAACCACAGAATGGAAAGCATTAAGCATGCAAGCGGTACACCTGCACATGTACCAAACACCATGTTCTAACCTAGCAGTCAAGTTTTCCTTCCTATTCAATGTTAAGATTTTATAAAACAATGCATTTATTTATCAATACTCTTGTTTGCTGCTGCAGGCATATTCACATACACCTTGCATGCAATGCTTGGTAATACTGATTCACAGTAAAACCTGACAGAAGTGTCCTAATATAGGCATGAAATTTTTGCATTAAAATCTTGATGATGTTATATAGACCTGAAAGGACAGATGCTGCCAGACCAGAAACCAAATCTAACCTTCCTTCTTTAAAGAAATAAACTAAATCTAAATTAAATCACACTAATAAAAACAAGCATCGATCCTAAACCTAAAATCGCATATACAACTTACAATGCAACTACTTTTCCATCTAGAGAGCACTCGACTCGAGACCAAGAGCAAGGATCTAGACTCGCCTCATCCCAATCAGGCAGATCAAGTCCTACCATCTCCTTCAACCTCAGGAGCATCCTCCCTACAAATCGAACAAAGAAATTCGAGTCGTGAAACAAAACAATCATCTAATACCAAAACCTCACAAATTACTTATCCGATTCAAAACTCGTACCTTCGCCATTGACGGATGCGCACAGCTCCACTTGTTGATAAAGCACGAGCAACCATAGCAATGGAAAGATCAATAACAATCGGTGTCTCCATCTCTCCATACCTCCAGCTTGAGAATCGCTAATTGAGAGAAGAGAATAGAATCGCTTCGATTTGATTTTGTCGCTTTTTTAGTTGTTTTATGGAAAGAATGTACAGCAGAAAAGGAAACAGTGAGGGAAAGAAAGCAACAGTGGGAACGCCAAAAGAGAAGCAGAAAAGGCGGGACTAGACAAAAGGGTATATAAATTAATTAATTAATTAATTAATTATAAAAACATAAATTCTATAATTAATAAAAAGAAAAAAGTTACTGCACGCGGAATTTGGTATTGGAAAGCTGACGTGGACCATTGCAATGGAAAGTTTCAAAATTCAAACTCCTTGCTCCTTGGTGGTATTGGTAATTGTTAAGAATTAATCCAACAAATTATCTTTCCCAAAGTGGATGCCGTGTCTTGAATTCGTTCCTAATTTTCAATAAAATTGACAATTTGAAATTGACCATAGTCGTCATAGTATTAGGTAACATGGCATACGTGGACTGGAGCTGGGTTTTAAGGTTTGATTTTGAAATTTTCTTCCCTAAAATTAAGAGGTGGCACTTACAAAAGGCGAGGATGTATTTACTGTCATTTTCTGGTTATTATATTAGAATATATAATCAGTCCGTAGGCATTAAATGAAGGTTGACCATTCAACTAGCTAGGGAAGCAGATAGCTTGGCTTTTAACTTTGTTAAAAAATAGATAAACTACACAAAACAGTATTTAAGTTATTATATAATTATCGCTATGAATTTTAATATATATATGGTTATTATTATTAGTTCTTAAAATTTTTAAATTTGTACTGAAACTAATTGTATAGTTAACATTCATTCAAAAAATACTATGTACATTTTTTCATAGCATCATTTTAGCATTACAATTTAAATACATGTAATGGCACAAGTAATTAATATACTAAAATTTAATTATTCAGTATTAACATATATATCGTATATTATATAGCTATAGTTCAAAAAAATAATAAATAAATAAATAAATAAAAGCGAATGCATGCTTTGTACGGATCTCGTCCGTAGTCAATTTTACTTCTAGAAAAAATTACTTTTTAAGCAAGCTTTTTAAATTTCACTGAAATAACACCGTTATGATCGAAATAACAGATTTTTAGAGCAAAACGCATCGACGTTACAACAACCAAGCACGAAATAACAGTTGCGTTATATTTCCGAAAAAATCGGCGATATAACTTAAGATTTTTGCATTTAGCGGCGTAAAAACGGACGGGTCATGTAACTTAAAAAAAAAAAAAAAAATTGTTGAATACAAATCCATAGAAAAACGCTAATTCGTTTAGCTTTTAATATTTTGATTTTGTGTATTTTGCCTTTTGACTTGTTATTTTTTTATATTTTAAATTTTCAACTAACTTATAAGAAAGATTAGTTATATAATTGTCTTTTTATACACATCGTTTTTTCTCCGTTATATCACTGATATAACACCGAATCGCTAAAATCAACTTTATACCGTCATACCGCAAATTCCGCATTTTAAAACCTTGATTTTAAGGACATATTAGTCAAAATCTATATTCCTTTTTTTTGTGTATTACTCCGGTATTAACAAACTTCAATGATAAAATAAAACTTTTGGCTGGGATCTACATTATTTCTCTATACAAAAATTAAATAATAAGTTCACATGAATCAATAATTGAAACTATCAAATTCAAAATTAACACAATAGAGTATTTATAAGTTCTTCATGCCGATAAAATGAAGTTTAAATATCGTAACTTTATTAAGTGCGCATAGAAAATAATATAGATTATATCTAGTGGTTTCACTTTGATACTTGAAATTTAGATTTTGAATTATTATATTTAGAAACGAAGGCATATGAAGATTTTTAATCGATTTCTTCATGAACAATTTTTTTAAATTATTATATTTAGCGGAATATTCTTAGCATTTAACAATTCATCAGTAACCAATTGAAATGATCTAAAGGTGGATGCTGGATAGGCACCATAAGTGGATCTAGGTTCAATAAATAGAATGCAACTAATGTCATTCATTTTATTTCTAATTAGCACGTTGCATTATATTTTTGGTGTTATATTGATATGTTCGTAAGATCTTATATTTGCTATCGATAAAAGTGCGAGAATAATTTGTTATTAACTTAGGGTGTGTTTGAAGTTAGTAGGGTTAGTGGTGTAAGGTTAGTGCTTTTTGGGATTTTCGAGGTACTTTTTAGAATTTCGAGGTAGAATAGTGAGGGGATGAGATTTTCGAGGGAATCTAACTAAACTCGCTAACTCCGCTCTCCCAAACACACCCTTATATATTAAAAGTAACAACTTATGTATATATACATATTTTTTTAAAAAAAAAAAATTCCCGAGATTGAGGCCTGATCGAAATGAAATTCGACTTATGTATTATTATTTATATTTTTTATTTAATTGGTATATTGATATCGGCAATTAGAATAGTATTTAAAGTATAAACTATTTCTTTGACTTCGTCTATGAGGGGGACTAAACTAGTTTGACGCTGACATGGACTCCTTTTGTGTGAGGTTGAAGGTTTCGGTGCCCATCCTTAGCCACGTGCGAATTAAAAGTGAGATTGAAAAGCCGAAAATTGGTGAAATGGGCATAACACGCGAACATGGAATTTGTACGCAAAACTAGGGATCGCAATTTGCGGTGCAAATGCGCAATACAGCTAGGCTGTTTACAGCGCCGAAGTTCAAAAGTAATTACTTTTCTCATTTTCTGGTGAGATTTGTCAATAGAAAACTAACGGATATATATGGATGACGTTTATTGTGATGAGATCATCTACAAGTTGTTTGTGGGAATTAGGAAAATGCTGAGAGGAGATAAATATATAATAATTTTATTGGTAATTCAGTTTAAACTGAATTTGAATCATTATCATTCTTTCTATTCGAAATTTAAAATATATTTTCAAGTTGTAAGTCCAGATATAAAATTTAGTCTACACCATAATTTGGCTAATTCCCATTTTATTATAATTAATTTATCAAATACACCTCAAGATTTGTAAATATGTTATTGTTAGTTCATTTGAAAAAAAACAAACTGAATTTGAATTAATTGAGATAATATATCTCTGTAAAAAAAATCAAGTTATTAGATAAGCAAATTGATTTTATAAATCACAAAACTAATAATGTAATATATTCGACGTATATATGTTGTCAACCGAAATGTCGTAGCCGATAGTAAGAATTTGACTGGAAATTAGTTTGAAAAAATTAAATATATTTTCAGAGACTATATACGCGTTTTCAAGATTATCAAACCTACTTGTCATTAGATCATTAGATCCCAACTCATCACAAAACCATACTAGCAAGTAGCAAGAGTTGAACGACAAGGGAAAGCGGTGCAAAATCAAAAGTTGAAAATTTGATTTTCAGCCCAATGTTAGGCAAATCCAGATCCTCTGGTCGGCAGACCTGCTGGTCGGCACGATCCGGACCGTCTGATTTAATCTCAACGGCTAAAAGAGCCCCGTGAATTCCACCACTCCCGAAAAAAAATATTGGCCCGAAAAAAATGAACCGTCTGATTTAAAATCGGACGGCTCGGATTGGACGCCGACCACATGGTCGTAAAAACCGTGCCGACCAGAGGATCCGGGTTCAATGTTAGGCAGGGACAGTTGTTAGCCCAAGTATAATGCTGCCAGGTTTTAGGCTATTTCCAGCCCACATGCAGATTTCTTATAAGAATGCCAATATGCCATGACCATGATAGATTTCTGCTCCCAAACTACTACTAAATTCTCAACATATTTTTATCGAGTTTTTTTTTTCTGCAAAAAAAAAAAACTTACATACGAAATTATTACTAGTTGTAACAATATAGTTAAAAATTCTCATTGATACTTGAAGAAAAGTACAACTGTATGGAAATATACATTAGTACCGAATTTGATTTGATTAGCACAAGTAAGGATAACCGATTATAGTATAACAATGCTTGCAGCTTACTTTCGAAATTGCGGTCGTTAAATACATTAAATGATAACAAATATTGACATGCTGACATGCATAATGCATTGTTGAATTGCAAATGCAATTCAAAAATACTTTCGTGCGGAAAAAAAAGATCGACCTAATTTGTATGAACATTTATAATACAAACATTTCATATTAAATAAAATTATTACTTGCGTTATGTATTTTTTTAGTTATTGAAGAAGTTTCGACCCAGTAAAAATTTCCTATGATCACTAAATATAATGTGCACTGAGCTTATAAATACACATTATCATTTTATATAAGGATCAGCCTAGTGATCAGTTCCGCATCGAACGGATAGGTCATTTTAATTTTGTTCAAAATAATATTCTGAAGGCAATTTTGCAACGGACCAATTTTTTTATTGGACTGAAAAACAAATCGTTCGTCTGAAATTATGAATGTTTATGATTGATCAAAATTCAACTCCGGAATCATGGCATTAATTTGCTTACCTAACTATTTATAAATGCAAGTAAAGAGACGTATGAAGAGGTGGGGAAGCACATATTCGGATATTATATTAGTCAAAATCTATATTCCTTTCTTTGTGCATTATTCCGGTATTAACAAATTGGGATTATCAGACTAAAACTTTTGTATAGGACCTATATTACAAAGGAAAAAAATTATAATATTTCGTTCACATGAATCAATAAAATGAAATTATCAAATTCAAAATTATCCAACTAAGAGTATTTAGTAAGTTCTTAACATCAATCAATAACTGAAATATCGTAACTTTATAAGTGCGCATAGAGAAAATAATGTAGATTATATTTAATGGTTTCACTTTGATGGTTGAATTTTAGATTTTAAGTTATTATGTCTTAAAATATTATAAACATATTTAAATTAAAAAAAAAGAGAAGAAAATGCAGGTAAGCAACTGCTCATAAGAAATGACAAAAGAGAAAAAGAGAGATTATAATAACAATTAATAAAATAAAACAAAATAATTCTGCATTCAGGGACTGAAGTGGGGATTCTATTTTTGGGGCACTTTACCAAAAGGTGTTGCATTTTTTTTGTTTAGGCTAGTCTTTGTTAACTTAGGATTCCAACTTTCATCATCAAGTGTTAACATGTATAGATGCTATACCTGGAAAAAGCAGGAGCGGTTCTATGTCCTCTAATGAATCATGGATGGGCCAAGTTTCCTTATTGGCATTCCTGCCAACTATGTGCATAATGGAGCCTCGATTTAGTCCCAAATAAGAGGATTAATTAATTTGAACATGACAAAATGCATGATATAGACAAATTAAACTAGACATAAAAAATAATAATAAGTTTGTTCTTGTTTCTCGTAAACAAAAACATACTATTTCCAGTAAGATAAATCCAGTATATGCAATAATGCAAACGCCAAATGGCAGCTAATGCATTTCCGAGTTCGCAAAATAAATACGAAATAAATAAAATAGGGAGAAAATAAGAGCATAGTACGTTAACATAAAAAATAGACCCACAAGAGCACATGCCATGCTTCAGCTTATCAAAAAGTACAACTTAGATGGCCCACTAACCCAGCTATTATTACATCTTTTATAAGGGAAGGCAGTGACCTTACATGCTTTTTTCCAGCATTATCTGTTTAAGAGCCTAAGACAATCCAGTTTAGTGATAGAGAGGGCCCATTAATCCCTACTACATAATCACTAAAATGTTGCGTCACTCATTCCTTACTCTTCATAATGCCTCCAATTAAGAAATCCACCAACCATCAGCAGTTTACACTCACATGATCACCATGTGACTTGGAGAAACATAGCAATCTTAAGTTGGCATGAGTTGTTGTTTGATTTTAACTTTGAATAGATGTGCATTTAATTAAAAAAAACTTCGAAAAGATTGGGAAAAAAAAATAGAAAAGAAAACTAAGAAAGACCCCAGCGATTTGGAAGTGGAAGCGTCATTTATACCAACATAAGCGTGAGATTGGCTGAGGTCTCAAAAATAATCCAAATCCGGTGTAGGCGACTAGGCGTGTAGCGCAACAATTCGAACCTTTCAAAATCAATTCATTGATCTACATTTGTTATAGATAAATTGAGTGAAATGAGAGAGAACCATTAGATGATTTTGAAGTGTTCGGATTTGAATTCCTCTAGAAAAAAAACACACGATTTAGTTAAACTAGTGCTAAACTCGCGCGTTGCGCGATTCATGCCTATACGAATATGTTATGGTATTCTTTCCAAATGAGCGCAGATATGTATAGAAACTTTTGCAAATTGACGTGGAATACTGGAATGTTGAGGATCATTATCAGAATAAGAGGGGATTTTTTCTGATAAAAATAAATAAATGTGGATTGTTGCACAATAATATATATATATAGAGAGAGAGAGGATTCAATACAAGCGCTTTGACCGGAATCCCGGTTAAACTCCGTCAGTTCTCAATTTTGAAAGTTCAAATGACCGATCCAAACCGCTCAATATGATCTCCATATTGAAATCTCCATGCATACCAAATTTTACATTTTTTTGAAATTTTTAAGTATTTTTTTCGGATTTTTAAAAACTGCAGTTTTTGAAGGGTTCAGAACAAATTAGATTAACGATTTTCTAAAATCCGAAAAAAATAGTTAAAAATTTCAAAAAAATGTAAAATTTGGTGTGCATGGAGATTTCAATATAGAGATCATATTGAGCGGTTTGGATCGGTCATTTAAACTTTCAAAATTGAGAACTGACGGGGTTAAACCGGGACTGCGGTCAAAGCGCTTTGATTGAAAGCTTTCTCTCTCTCTCTCTCTCTCTCTCTCTCTATATATATATATATATATATATATATATATATATAGTGAATGATAAAATACACTCATGTGTACGGATCATCCCGGTACACATGAGTTATTTTTCAATATCCAAAATTCAAACGGTCAATCTGAGCCGTTCAAGTTATTCTCCATATTGAAAAATCCTTGGAGACCAAAATTTATATTTATTTTCAAATTTTTTTTACTATATATTATGATATTTTCAAATTGGAGTGTTTGAAATACTCCAATTGTAGTATTTTTGAAAAAATATTATAATATATAGTAAAAAAATTCGAAAAAAATATAAAATTTGGTCTTCAAGGGTTTTTCAATATGGAGAATAACTTGAACTGTTCGGATTGACCGTTTAAATAAAATTTAATGTTGTAAACATTTTTTAGAAATAATAATTTTTGAAGTGCTATAAAATGATAATTTTTGAAGTACTATAAAATAATTTAATGTTCTAAACTTATATCGTATGATTGGATTTGCGCTGCCCACCTGGTAATCCAAGTGATTTAGTTATGTCCACATGGCCCATAAACTTAAATCATAGTAAAACATTGTAAATCAAATGATGCAACAACATTAAAAGGATCAAAGGAACATGTTCTCTAGCAAAAACTTAGGCTCCATCAAAAGCAAAGCAGATTTTTCCCCCTCATCTCTGCCCACGTGGCCCATGTTTTTCCCACTGTTCTCTAGCAAAAGCCTCGGCTCCATCAAATAAAATGATCCAACGACTCACGTTTTCATCAGTTTGGTCTATATTTGATGTTGTTCGACTGCCACACGAAAATCAGCACAAAAAATCAAGTTTACTGTGCTTACTACAGTATTTTCACGTGCATCGCATACTTCTCCAAATTAATATAGTTATAATATAATTATAATTCTAGTGATGAATTAAAATTGAAATGTTCAAATTAAAAGGAATTCGTTATTAAATATAATTAATTGGGTGACATTCGAAAATAGTCAAACACTTCCTCTAATTTACAAATTTTGCAGAAGTTCAAACATGAAAACAAAAGGGCAAAGATGTCATTTTGTGCAGCCAAAATAACTCATAAATTTATTTTATCAGGCAGGATGGTCATTAATTGTCATAATGTCAAGCCTATAATTGTATTAAATTAAAAGAAAAAAAAGTTTTAAGAACAAGTTAGGCTTTCATCAAAATGTCTTTTACGTAGAATTTCATTTCAATTCATTTGAATTGATTTCTCAGGACTTCTTTAGATTTAATTACACGAAAATTTCAACCAAATGACACCAAATCTATCCATTTTTATCATGTGAAATGAAATCCCATGTTAAAAAAAGATTTCGATCAGGGCCTTAAAAATAAAAGTTCTAGCGCAAAATGCCAGACCTAAATACAAAAATGGAAATATAACTAGTCCATTTTCAGCTAACAATTCAATTCTTGCCAAATTTCATCTCTGTTTGTGATTTCTTCCAAACATTTGAGCTGCTCAAAGACCGCCAATTCTTCCATTTTCTTCTCCACGTCTTCTTTTATTCTGATCATGTTGCTAGCAAAAACTTTTAACTATTTTTCGCATTTGGAGGCATTTCGACCACACGGGAGATTTATCATAAAAATTTACGATAATACAAAAATATTTTTATTTATCATTCATATCGCGTGTGTTTGTATGCATGAGAATAAGGGGATGGATAGGAATAAGCCCCTTATTCCTTATTCCGGTGTCAAACCAAACACCATAGGAATAAGAAATTTGGACTAATTCCGGACCTTATTCCTATACCAACAAAACTAAGGAATAAAAATAAGGAATAGGGACAAGCACGAATTCCGAAATTCCTTATTCTTATTCCCTATTCCCACCGTATCCAAACACACCAGATTCATCTATATACTCTACCCTTTGATCACGTCCAAAATCACGAACGAGTCCTAAGTATTAAGTATTTTGATAAATTTTAGTAACATCTCCTCACAAGAAAAATAAAGTACACCATTAATTTGGTCGAAAACATGTCACCTCTATTTTCTTTTTCTGCGGAATGACTGCAACTTGAGCCCATTTTGGACCACAAAATTCAGATAAATCCCGTGAATCGAGCATGGACAGTCCAGATGCACTTCACAATGTTTCAAAAAGCTTCAGGTGTCATCAGCCGTCTGATTTACCTTGTATAAATATCGATTCAAGAAGGAGCGTGTGATTGGTCCTGCCACTTGTTCGTTGCTATTCGCAGCAGGGGATCTTTTTTAATTTTTTTAATTGTTCTTTTCTGAATTCTGCATATTCCATAGCATAGTCCCCCCACTATAACTGTCTCCAAAGTTTCTAACCTAATTGATAATAATTTACTTAAAGTCAAGGGTCCACCACGTGGATATTGTTACATGTTTAATGATTTCTATGTATTCAAGAATTTCATTGATCAGTCGTACAATCACACAGTCTCTATTGGGTCATTCTGGAAGGAGCATTATATGCAGCTTTTAAAATTGTAACCGAAACATACAACATTACAAAATTTTTCAGAGTACGACTGAATAACCTGACAATAAGGGATCAATACAGTTGAATGCAGATTTGGCTGCCAGAATTATTTCGTGACAAAATAATTGTATATTTATGGGATCACATTTTAACTACGATTATTCTATTTTATGAGAACTTGTCGTTGAAGCCAAGGAGACGTGCTCCAATAACTCAACAAAGCTCAAGAATCGGTGGTTGTCTAGCATGCTTTTTAGCCTTGGATAACAGGAACCTTTAGATAAGTTCAACTGCCAAAACAAAGGATTTAAAGATAGAGATGGGCTATGATATTTACAAAGTAATTCACTCGTTTTACTTTGGTCTGATTTCTTGAAATTCTAGCATAAAACAACCAATTCAACCGCCATATTGAAATTTCCTTAGAAATTAATTTTTATTTATTATTATTTACTATGATATGTTCAATAAACACTATAATTGGAAAATTTCAGATCCTCCAATTTAAATACAGAAATGATATACGCCATCCATCAATTTACCATCCAATACCATCCAATACCATTCAACAGGCTTCAACAGGCCAAATTGGGCTTCAGCCATCATTTTCCGCATGATGACGTCATCAAATTTTTTTTCGAAAAAAAAAATTTCGAAATTTTTTTTTGCGCTGACGTCATCAAATGGACAGATTTTTCTGTGCAGTTAGATGCATCAAGGGATGAGTTAAAGTTATTAAGTGTTCAGTTAGATGCATCTTAAAATCGAATTTTCGTATTTTTTTGTTCAGTTAAACACGTTAAGGGATGAACTTAAAGTATTTATGTGTTCAGTTAATTGCATCTCAAAATTGAATTTTCGCATTTTTGTGTTCAGTTAAACACGTTAAGGGATGAATTTAAAATTTTATGTGTTCAGTTTGTTGCAACAAAATTTTAATTTTGTGGTTTTTGTGCTCAGTTAAACACGTTAAGGGATCAATTTAAAGTGTTTATGTGTTCAGTTAGTTGCAGCAGAAATTTGATTTCGTAGTTTTTGTGTTCAATTAAACTAGTTAAGGGATCAATTAATATTGTTTATGTATTCAGTTAGTTGTGATCAAATACGTTTTAATAACCATGCAACAAAGTGAACACTAATCAGTTATTAAGAATGATATCCATTATTACAATAAACTGAACCATTCTATTAATAATAGTATCCATTATTGCAACAAACTGAACAATTCTACTAATAATAGCATCCATTAATAATAACTTGGCAAAAAGAGCAGGCAAGTATGCAAGTATGCGTCGATCTTAAGGTTAGTTGCCTTGACAATTGTGTTGATCTTGTTAGGAAATGCTCATATTTTAATTTTTAGATCAATTACAACTAATTAATCTCCATTAAACATCAAGCAAGACAAGGATCTAGTGCTAAAGCATTCACACATCAAATCAAGAGAGAAAGTAGGAGAAATTGTACCTCTCATGAAATTGTATTCATGAGGCTCGAATCCATGGCATGGGAGTCGATGGGGTGCGTGCTCCACCACCTCCACCATCTTGATCGCCTCTAGCCCACCAAAGATAGCAACCACGACTTGAGAGAGATGCTAGTTTCTCTCAAGTCCAAGCTCTCCCCTTTTCAAATCCAAGTTTCTCTTTCTATTAAACTATTTTAATGGAGGAAGAGAGATGGGATAGGGGTGCTCAACACATGAGCTCAAGAGAGAATGAGAGGGAGAGATGGCGCATGGGAGAAGAGGAAGAGAGGGTGTGGTGGCTAGGGTTTGCTCTCTAAAAGAACCCCCTATTTATAGACCACCCATCTCTCATCCACACTTGTAGCTATTTACAAGTATGCCATCCACCCTAAGAGGCCACCTAATGGGCTTTCTTGGGCTATCTCAATAAAAGGCCTTTATTCATTAATTCATCAATTAATGAATCCCCTTTAATTCTCTTTAATTTGGGCTTTTAATTTACTAACTAAATAAAACCCATTAGCTCAATATAATTCTAGAAATTATATGTGTTGTATATAATTAATTATTAACTTATTAATAATTAATTCTTGAAGAGCTTTATGCATTAAATTATTTCTAACATGATCCATTTGATATAATTAATTATTATGGTTCACAACAACATATAATTAATTAATCAACTTATCATGTCTCGTATTCTCCAATATGAATAAATAATGCACGTGTGGTCAATATCTTATTTGTGCGACCCTATTTGAGGATTTATACTATGTTGGCCATGGAAATAAATCGTTATTTATTTCCAATAATCATAAGCAGTATCTAGCAACACGTTATGATTCCCAATTCGTATAAATAATGTACCATTACAATATCTCAATCCTGCATAAGAAATAAAAGTATTTCTTTGTTTGATTCTTATGTCACACGATATCTTTGTATAATCCAAGATAGGAATGTGTCATTCTTGCAGATTATACATTTCTTGATCTAGAGTTGATCGTCTAGTTTGCATGCATACGATCCAACTCCATCAAGGGGCCCAAACAGATATCATCACTCACTAGGTATACTAATGAGGGACATACGGTTTTCTTGATGAACAACTTTTCCCCGCACAATTCAAGAGAACATAAATAAAGTCCTTATAGCAGCCTTTATCAGGAATCAACGTTAGACGATATTTATTGAACCTATCCTCATGTGGAAAAGATGAACATCTCAAACTTAGAATCAAACTTATATGAAATAAACAATGACACTTAACACAATCCATATGTTTATTTCATTGGGTCAAGTCCTGTACTATGTTCCAATAACATACACATATGCAATTAAGTTCGTAACTCCTTACTTATGATTTGTAGAACTTAATCATCACTTAACTTGCATACTAATCTTTTATGATAATTAATGTTCCTTGTTAATTATCAAGATTATGGACGATTTAGATTTATTATTGTCATTCTAATGAATGATCCACAGAGATCTACAATTCAGATCCTCAACCTGAATGATCTGTCAATAATAAACTCTAGGAACAAATGATCAAATATCATCATTAACATAAACTAAGAAAATAAGTCATTAAATATTGACTTCTAGGACATAACTCCAACAGATCTTTCCAGCCTGCAGAACCAAATTAATGTCGATTAGAATAATTTTGAAAAACAAATTGAATCAATTTCCCAAGTTTGCTAGACTGCAATCACGTATTACTTACAAAAGCTCCCTTTATCAACATGGCTTGCACTTGATTTTTCATAACAAAATACCAATCTTAAATTAAAATATTTTCAGGCATACCATTACTTCCAGGTGCGTAGCAATAATTTATTCTAGACAATACAGAATTTCAAATAATCTAAACATGGGCTCTAATTCTAAATGGATTGAGATCATTCAGCAAAAGACGTCAATATATAATCAGTTATAACAAAAATTCTAGCACATATATGCAGAAGACAAAACATTTAACATAGAAATATTTTTTGGGGTGAAAATACCATCGGATCCATGTATTATATAAGATAATAGTTAAAATAGAAATGAACTAATTTCCTGACAAATCCTCACGATGAGATACCATCGGATTTGTTTTATGGTTAGTTAAACGCAACACTAGCATCGAAATGAAAAGGAGAGTAACCGTGATGGGGATACCTTCGTCGTGCAAGATGAGTGCGACGTAGGTGCAAGCGATCTCTTAAACTCCGGTCATGGCGATAAATTTGGCGATCTACGACGAGTTTATAGCAAAAACAAAGAGATCAGTAAGATTTTTGTTTGAGAACAAGAGGAAGATAGCGAGAATCGCCTCAAGGTCGAAATTTAAGTTTTCGTTTCTCTCTCGCTACGTCCGGCCTTGCCAGCGCCGCAAGAATCGCCTCAAGGTCGTCTCTTCTCTCTCTGACTGCGGCTAGGGTTTGGTGTGAAAGAGGAGGACTAGAGGGATATAAATAGACTGGGCCAAGTCGCTGGGCCCAATTTGGCCTGTTTGGAGCCTGTGGATGGTGTGGATGGTAATTAGAAGAATGGAGAGTAGTAATTATCATTTAAATATATCATAATTAAGTAAAGGAATTTAAAAAATATACAAAATTGGATTTGTTAAGAAATTTCAATATGGGAAAAAGATCGAACGGCTCGAATCAACCGTAAAAAGCTCAAATTTTAAGAAAAAAAAAATACCGAAGTAAAACGGACCTAATACTTTGCAACGTCCTGTAATCCATCTCTTTAATAATTATATGATTCTATTTTTTAAAAGAAAGTTTACATGATTCTGTTCAAAATTATTCCCGCCAAACTATAGAAAGCACTACAAATCAGGCCATGAATCGCAGGACAGTGGTCTCTAGAGGATAAAATATACACCCACTTGTTGGCTTGTTTGGTGCCATGAATTTGCAAGTCGGGGCTGGTCTTACCTTGGAAGGCAGTTCCACACAAACTTCTATACCAAACAGCGTTGTCATTATTGTACAGTTATATATATTTTTTTCTCTCCATTGATAAAATAGAAACTATCGTCACGTGGCATCGTATGATCGAACTTTTCTCTCGGTTTTTTTTTCTTAGTTATCTGACAGATAACAGGCGAAACCAGCGCAGCGATGAACAGAATCGCCTTCGCTCCACAGATTGCAGAAGATGAGTAAACGCGCGTCACGGCATCTTTAATTCAGCTCAGCAGGGCAGCTGGACTCCGAACGACCGAACCTCTCCGACTAAAGTTCTCTCTGCGCTGAAACGATTCCAGGATAGGAGAAATTTTTTTTTTAAGGCTGGACAAACCAGCATTTTCCATTAAATTAAACAAAAAGTCAAGTTACAATACAAACCACAAAAATATCAAAACAAAAAAACACCATATATGACCGGCACCACAACTTACCGGCTCTTTTTATTAATAGAAAATTTAAGAAAATACAGGCCTGATATGAATATAAATTACAAATTAGAGGGGGAAAAAAAAAGAAATATGCCCTGACCCTGTTGGCAAATCAAAGAGCGATTAAGGACTTTACAGGAATCTAAAACAGACAAGTTTATACCCATCTTGTTCTAGCCCATTTCAATTCTATTCCAGCTCGGTAAACCTGTAAAACCTACTCAACACGACCATCTGGAATCCACTTCACCAGGGTGGATCTTCTTTTTGTTTTTATTTAATATTAGTAAGAACAATGAGAACAAATTAACCCCCATTCTTTCCCAAAAACGCACTTAATATGTATTTTATTAGTAATTTACACAAAATTATGACAGATAGTCATCTGCACTGGCAAACATTTATTATGATAAATTTGGGTACCTCGCCTTCGGATTGTTACTTGTGGATGCTTGATCCACTATTTTGAAACTCTGGTACACCTTTGCCTTAACACAATGGTGTTTTTTTTTTTTATTATTATTTCTTTTTAGACAGTCACACACCATGGTTAATCTCCTTCTGCAGAGGGCCTTCTAATTTTTAAGTTTTTGAAACGGAAACACTGTTAAACTTTCAAAGCAGAGAGAACTTTTTAAGGACACAAACACGTGGCACTCTCAAACACCATCTGCCATTTTATTATGAAGGTTCCGTTGCGAATGTAAGGTCCCTATACACCTTAATTGTTCGGTCGGTATTTAATAAAGAAACTATGCATAAATTAGGGACTAGCTAGAAGTTGCATAATGAAACTTCAATTTCTAAAATTATCTTTGGGAAACTTGGACTAGTATAAATTAATTGCTTGCCCTTTCTATTCACAAAGGAATTCACTGTACAAGAACAATACCCATTTAGAAGTTATCTGCCATATCATTCCTATTTCCTTGGGGAAGAAAAGGACATGCTAACTCAATGGATGGGCAAAAGAGAAAATTTCCCAATTGATGAAAGAGATAGGGAAAAGAGAAAATTTCCCAATTAATGAAAGAGCTAACTCACCTTTTTAAGTAACATAAGAGTATCCGTAAAAAAAAAGTAACATAAGAGTAATGTATTAATTAATGGTGCACTTGAACTTGTTTACTTAATTTTGCTTCCAAAACCAGAGTACCTCAAAGGGTATGAAAGCCCATCTACATTAAATTAATTCAATTCAATTTAAAGCGTCGGCAAGAAGTGCTACGCGTTTAAATTATTTCCAAAGAAAATTCAATTAAATGCCTTGACCAATTAGCACATCCATAAACCACCAGATTACAATTTTAAAATCATAAAATGACTGTGGTTAAATTCTTTACTAAGTTAGCACATCAATTTATGGGTTTGCAACTAGGATATGAAAGCACTCTAATAGAATCAGCATCAGCAATTGCATAGTTAAAACAGCATTGCCAGTAATCACACCAGTACACCACCAATTTACCCACAATTTTCTAAACTCACAAGCCCACACGAATCCTAACCAAACAATCATCATAAAACTGAACATATATTTTTTTTAAAGTACAAACTAGATCAGATCAGATTAGATCGATCGCCACCAGTAATTAATCAGATCAAGGACTTACAGAGCAGCAATCAGGGCACCGGCGAAGACCGTTCTCATTGCAATCGTTACAAGCCCGAAAGCCGCCCCCTTTCTCACTATACTGCTTCCTACTCCCATTACACCGCCCACACAGCACAAACCTCTCCCCGCCACATGATTGACAAACAGCCGGCGGCCCCATAGGAGCACCATCAACAAGCCTCTTCAGCTCCCCAGTTTCATGCAGCCGTCTAATCTCCTCCGCACCACCAATATGTCGCCCACCAATAAAAAGCTGAGGGAGAGAGATCTTCCCATACCGGTGCCGAAGCAGCGAATTGAGCTCGTCGAGAAATTGGTGGTCGAGCGACACGTCGCGCTCGTCGAAGGCAATGCGAAGAGAGCGGAGAATGGATCGGGCGGAGCGGCAGTCAATGAAGGTGGATCGGACAATGCGGAGGGAAGTGAAGTAGAAGACGACGCGACGGTGGTCTGGGGAGTGGGAGGGAGGGGGGAGGGAGCGTTGGAAAGCACGGAGAGCGGACGCGGCGAGTCGGACGCGGTGGAAGACACGGAGGGAAGGGGAGGAGAGAGGGGGAGGAGTGGGGGAAGGAGTGGAAGGGGAATTGTTGTCGAGGAGGAGGGATTGGAGGTCTTTGAGAGTGGGGAAGGAGAGGGAAGGGGAGTGTGGGGTTAGGTGGAGGGATGGGGATGAGGGTGCGGTGGAGGTGGAGGTGGAGATGGTGGTTGAGTCGGAGCGGGTTTTGACCCACTTTGGCCACATTAGAGAGAGAGAGAGAGAGAGAGAGAGAGAGAGATTGGGGGGTGGTGTGTGGGGAGCGGGAGAAGGGAGTTTTGGCGATTTGCAGTTTGGGTTTCTGTTTCGGGGGAAAGAAGGGAAAAGCGGAGTGTGGTGTGGTTACTCGTTCCTACTGGTTAGTGCGTGTAAACTTGGAGCAGAATTTACTCTTCTTGGAGGAAGAGTGGTTTTATGAGGACAGTGGAGTGCACACTATGATGTGCCGGATCGGGAGGTCCGTTAAATATGGGTGGCAAAAGATTTGTTTGGCTTATGGCTTGTTTGAGGTCGATTCGAATTTTATTTGAAATTGTTTTCAATAAAATTAACATTATAAAATAGGCAAATCGCAAAGTTCGATCAAGAATTGAAATAATTGGTAGCCACTATCGAGTATTTCTAAAAAAATCACTAGTAACTGTAAAGAAGGTTTCTTGTCGAGATTTGAATACAAAGAAATAAAACTAGAGCTAAATTGCTAAAATCAACTCGTTACGCTTGGATTCATTTCGAGAACAGAACTTGCATTATTTAAGGCCCTCTAAATAGCCAAGCAAAAATGCAAATGGAGGATTGGAGGTGCTCGGCTCGGTTAATGATAGGCCACATTGAAAAATCTGAGGATTACTGATGTTTCTTCGACTCCTCGTTAACCTACTAAACCAAGGAATTCAAAAGGTCAAGCGAAACCACACAGCTTAATTTTGTTGTCAAATCCAATGGCATGCAGTTTTTACTGTTGAAGATAACTTGTGCTAGTCGGCCTTTTTTTTTTTTTTTTTTTTCATCCGAGTATCTAAACTGGATGCATATTTATCTAATAATTAATGTTACATGAGCATTCTAAATTATGAACTTAATATCATACTAGTTATGGTAGTCGCAGCTTCGCTGCGTTATGATTATTTTAGATGAATAAGATTTTAAACAAATTGTTTGTTTAATTTATTATTTTAGTGATGATAGTGAGAGTGATGAAGAACCAAATTGTTTGTTTATCTTGAGTGAATAATTTATTATTTTAAATAAAATAATAATTTATTATTTTGTTTATCTTTACCAAATTTAAACAAATTTTTTTCCCTCTCTCAACCTTTCCTCAATTAATCGAGGAATATATCTTTTTTTTGCCCTTGCATTCTCTCATGTATCTTGATGATATTTAATTTATCTCAACATATACCATTCTATTATCTCTAAGACCGGTACAGGATGGATGCAAAGGGTACTACTCATCCTTTTTGGTTGTGAGATCATGCAAGATGCAAGATTTACATAAATTTAAAAGCAGGGAAGTAATTATTCTATACATATTTATGCAAACACAGATAAATCAAAATGGGTTGACATACTTATATTTTTTTGCTCATGCATTAGGCCAGTACCATTCTCAAAGTGCATTGCATCTCACATGCATTTAACATTTAGCAGGTACATGATTACATTAAGCCATATAAACGATGGTAGTTGGGACCCTTCAGGCTTATTTGGCTTGGAACCTTTTTCACATTTCAAGGGGCACAATACAAACAATATTGACAACTAATATTTGCAAACACAGCAAGTCATAATCAACATTATATAATATAGAATTTTCACTATTGCAAATATTAAATGAGTGCAATGCGATTCTACACAAATCTCTACAATAATGAAGAATAAATAGATGAAACCTATAATTGCGTAGTTAATTTCTACTTCAGTTTTGCTTTCACAGTAGCTATTACAAATAGAAAACAGAAAAAAAGAAAGAAGTTCACCGTATTAGCCAACAACTATACATAAAACCAGAAATAATATTTATTACTCGTTTTTTTTTTGAAAAGAGACCCAACCCCCCTTTCATTATACATTATATTGAAACTTCAAAATTTACAAAAATAACAATACGTCCAGACTTCAGCTCTGGCGCTCTAAGATTAATATTCAAGCAGCAAATCATTGCACAATAACGAAGCTAAGTATATCTAACAAAATTATATCCCGACAAAAACAGATAGAAAACATGAGCTCTAAATTATCACCAGCACCAGGATCAGCACGAATACACAGAAAAATAATTCTCTTAAATTTATATATTCCTAAATCTTCCAATCAACATGCCACAATCCAAGGAAGTATGTCAGTGGTACACTGGCTAGCATCCAAGATAGCGCATCCAACTTCCCCACTATTACCATCTCTGGTATCTACATCTCTACCTTTTCCTTCAGTCAGCAGTGGTGGTGGCAGTTGTGTTTGGAGAGGTATTAGGTTCCAGTCAGAGGGTTACCATTGTTAGAGATATCTTCTGTTGTCAGGTTTACAATTACCTATCCAGAAATTCATCATGATAAATTAAAATCAACATGTTTTTAATAGATTTAACATGGGTATTATTAAAAAATTCAATCATTCCTCATTCTCCAAATATACTAACAAAGAGAGCAGTAAATAGACAGAAAAGTTCATCTATTAAAGGTATCCGCAAACTCAACAATATCAAACAAAGAATGCCACTGAGAGAAAGAATCTTGACATTCGCCTAACCAGAGCCAAAATTTCTGTGTGTATGCAAGTCAAAAAAATAAAATAAATATGAGATGTGTTCTCAGGCAAGTTACACTGACAACACTTAGGGTCACCTTGCCACTTCCTCCTAATTCACACATCCTTGGTTATGATTTTCTCTTTGTGTAAGAGCCACATAAACACTTTAATCTTGTGTGGTATTTTTAAGATTCCGCCAAATTTGGATTTCAAAGGCATGATTCTCTAAATCAAAGAAATGTACGTGTTCTAATTTTAATAATTTCCATTAAGTGTTTAAAATTTGACATACGTAAAAGCAATACTGTTGCTGTTTAATATCATATATCATTTTAAATTTAATTGGTATGCAGTGCCATTAATCAACTGATTTTTAAGTGATGAAGGGATTGTTAATAATGTCTTTTCCATAAAATAGAAATCTAATTTAACAATAGACATTTGTAAGATGACTAAACTATCCTGATTTTAATAATAACAAAATATAGTGGTCAGTCGAAGAAACCCAAAGTTTATGAATTCAGACTTTTTTTTCGATATAAAGTAATTCAATTGTATACATTATTCTTGTCGACGGCAATTGCCGGGTCAATTTATTCTTAGATTGACCTATCTCTTCCTCATTCACATTATTTCGGATTAAAAAAAAGCACAACCCATATAAGCAACATAACTTTAGTATCAAAAACATGAATAAAGTTTGTTCTAAATTTCTAGTAAAAACCCCAAAAAACAACTCAGAAAACAATTAAAAAAAAAGGAACAAAGAAGAGTGAAAAAAAAAAAACTCACTAACGATTGATGATGGATCCGTCAGCTTGTAATTGCCTGAAAGGGAGGATAAACAGATAGAAGGAAGGTCAGCAAGTAAGGTTAGTTCGGAAAGAAAAATGAAAAAAAAAAAAACAAACCTTGAAATGGAGAAGCAATTATTCAATTAATTAGAAATATCGGACATAACAATTGTTTCTTCGCCAGATCATTCATATGCCGCAAGGCCTTCATAATGGTTATGAAGAAAAACCCCCCGGCCGTAGTGTCCGTCGGTGGAGACCAACCCGGATAGTTAAAACTTGAAAGTGGAGGGAGGTGCGTCGATGGCGGTTTGTAGTGCGGAGTCGTGTGAGGCGAGGTATGGGTTGGCCAAGAAGTTCAACAAAGAGGGGTTGGGGGCACACCTGAGGAGGTGAAGATTCGAAGAAATAAATTGACCCGGCAGAGAAGAGGAGGTGGGGCCGGATCGACGGAGAAGGAAGAGGCAGAGGATCGGTGGAGGTTTTTGAATACGGGAGCCGAGGAGGGGGAGGGACGGAAAGAGGGGCTGGAGTCTGGAGATGAGGCGTTGTCGCCGGACATTTTGGTACTAAAAAGAGGAGAAAAGAAACGAACGATCAGATTTTAGCGAAACTAACGAACGGTTAGGATTTCCGCATATCGTAAAGGATTGAGGCTTAATTATACTATAGATAAGTCGTCTCTACATGTTATGTCGATATATATTTTTCGTTGTAAGAACACAAAAAACGGATAAAAAAATCTTAGTTCTTCAATCTCATGTTATGTAAATAAATATATGAAGTAAACAGTGATAAGCTCGTTTCACTAACTAGCTTCTTTTATTGGTACATTAAATATTTTTTATATTGTTATCAAAAGTATACAAATGAACGTATTAGAATTAATTTGTTGTAGTTAATCAGATTCGTTCATTTGTTTACCACTTGATTGAGTATTAAATCGACTCCAAATTTTATAAAATTTATGTCAAAACGTATCACTCGTTATATTGAACAACATCAACGGTTTGGATTCGACGTTTGAATTTAAAAAAATGTTAAATATTGACAAAATATGAAGTTGTGGTAACTTGTGACATCAAAAAATGGTGGCACTGGAACCTTGCTCAAATTTCTAACATGTAATTTGTTGCTTTGAATTCTTGGAAAAATTGCATGTGGCCTAGGGATTGGTGGTAAGAGTTTAGGTTGGTTTCAAAAAGATCAAAAGTTCAAGTCTTGTATATACTTTTAATTTAACAAAAAATTGGATGATAAAGACCCCTCTTACTTCAAAAAAAAAAAAAAAAATCTTTCATTTTTTTGATAATATATAAATCTATAAAATAAAATACAAAATGCAAAATCTTGATAAAATACGATGCGGGATGCATAGGTCTGATTGTAATTTAAATCTGTTTAGAAGTTCTACTTTTGCACTTTTTCACTTTTACACTTTTTCAGCTTTTGTTTATCTTTTGAGGGGTTGTCTCCCTCGTAAAGGACGCTCCTTCGGTCCTTTCACTGGGATTTATAACACGAGATGATCCTCAAGAGTAGTGAACGCCTCCAAGGCCGGGCCGGGTTCTCGGGAGACCGGGTCTAAAAGGGCCTGCTCAAGGGTCGGACAGGGCCGGACTTAGGGATGCTTTTAGAAGGGCCGGGCTTAGAAGGGCTTAAATATGAAGATTGAGCCTGGCCCTTTTAGGCCCTCCGGGTTTCAAGAGGCCGGGCTCGAAGGGCCTAAAGGGCTTGAAGGGCCGACGAACAAACAATATTTTTCTTAAAAAATTCATTTTAAACTATATTTAAAATATAAATATTTTATTTATAAAAGATATAAAAATAGTATAAAATATTTAAATATAAATTGTAAATTTTATTTTTCATATTTAATTTGAATTTAGGACAAGTTATATTATAACGACATAGAAAAAATTAAAAAAATCAGTTTTTGTTAATATATTAATGAATTAGAATAATTGAAAATTATGAATGCATGAAATAACATGACATAAAATTTGAGAAACATATATTTTTTAACTTGTCTTAACATTAATATGTTAAAGAAATTTAATATTATTTAGAATGATCAGTTTAGATTGGATTGGATTTGATCAGATAGGATCTACTATTGAGTTGAGATTATGTCTGATTCTTCATAAACCTGGCCTCTCTAGGCCCTGGCACTTCGTAAGCCTGGCCTCTCTAGACCCTGGCCCTTCCAAAGCCTGGCCTCTCTAGGCCTCTCTTCAGCTGAAATTGTGGCCTGACCCTTCCTAAGCCTGGCCTCTCTAAGTCCTGGCCCTTCTTAAGGGCTTAGAGAGGCCGGGCTGGCCCTTTGTTTCAGAAGGGCTTGGCCAGGGCCGGGTCCAGGGCCAGAGGCTTTTGGATGTTCACTGCTCAAGAGTCAAGAGGCCAAAGTTTATCTCTTTCAATACGCTTCTTAGATTTCAGTTCATTTTGGTGAAAAATAAAATGAAAATCATTATTTGATTAATTGAAAAGAATTTACAGTGTTTCATGTTAATTTTGATGAGGGTTATTTTAGACATGAGAGAGATAATTATTATCTCTTGTAATCTCTATGCTGGTTTCATTATAGGTAATTCTGCCTACGGGCCTTTGATAACCCCCAAAAAAAAAAAAATTATAGGTAAATCTTCAATTTTTTTTACAAATAAAAAAATTGATCGGTCAAAAACTCACAAAACTATATGCAGTTTTCTAATAGGATGGCACTACAAAATTCTATAAGATTCATATCACCAGCATCAATAAAAAGCAAGAGACCAATAACAATATGAAAAATCAGTAGCGGATAAAGTTTAGTATCGTCATCTTTCTCCCTTTTAATTTTGAACCAAAAAATTACAAAAATAATTTCATTCGCGCATCAATTTGGCAATCACCTATATCAAAATTTCATACTAGTAACTGGTCAGTTAATCTTCAAAGTTTGAAAGATCACGTTCATGTCAGGAAAATGTATGGTACGATATTATGCCATCTCGCAATATATGGTAGCATGGATATAACATCTTCGCTTGAAAGAAGAAAAGGAGTTTATTGAATAATTTTTTTATTAACATAAATACTTTTTTTAAATGATACTTGTTACTTCATAAAGTCACGTCCTACCTCGGCCATGTTCCATGGCCATCACTTTTTTTTTTTTGAATATCCCATGGCCATTACTTATGCACTGTAGATGTGAAAAATCAACAATACTGTCATTTTCCGCAATTAAATAGAGTATTTTATTTGAGATCGTTATACCATAAAAATGATATGCTAATGTTATGAACTCATGATAACAACTTTTTGTCATTTCATCATATAATGCTTTATAATGTATTAATTAAATTACCGTATAAGGTTACTTTGTTCAGTTTCACTAAAATAAAATTGAGTAGATTGCTGATCCCGAGATCGGGGTCCAGGGGCCAGGGGCCGGGGCAGTCAATGAAGGGACCAGTATCCTCTGCTCACCTTTTAAGGTGAGTAGAGTGTCTACCTTCCATTCGAGCCGTTCGATTTAATATTGACGGTTAGATTTTTTTTCGGACATATCAATCTGGTATTATTCACAGAGCACCATCATTAATCGGACGGTCCCAATCTAAAATAAGCATCCTGCTCACTTTTAAGGTGAGCCTAGTGGTATGCCAAAAGCCTCTGGTCCTTGGCCAGCCCTTAGCCAGCCCTCCTGAAAGTCCGGCCCGGTCCGGCCCTTACAAGGACTTAAGAAGGGCCAAGGGCTTAAAAGGGCGGGGCCTAGGAAGGGCCAGGCTCAAATTTTATAGTAGGGAGGCTTTGAAGGGCCAGGCTTTAAGGGCCAAGGGCTTAGAAGGGTCAGGTTTAAGAAGGGCCAGATTCAAATTTATTTATAGTTATATTTATATTTTATATTTTATATAATATAATTATATTATCTAATCATATTTTATTTATTTTTAGTTGTCCGAATGACATAATTATGAGAAATTATCATTAAAAAATGTAAAAAAGTCTAATTCGATCCTTCTTAAGTCTAACTTTGCCTTTAAACTCGACCTTTGAAAACTTGAAGGGCTTTAAACAATAAAAAATTATCATTAAAAAAGTTTATATTTTAAACATAGTTGAAATGAAATTTCTTAAAAAAAATCCAATGCTGGCCCCTTAAAGTCCTTCAAGCCCTCCAAGTCCGACCTCCCAAAACATGAAGGACTTAGAAGGGCCAGGCTTAAGAAGGGCCGGACCTAATTTTCAAAATTTAAGCCCTTCAAACCCGGCCTTTCTAAAGCCCTTCGTAAGCCTAGCCCGGCCTAGCCCTTGCATAGGTCCTATTAGGCCCGACCTCTCTAAGCCCGGCCCGGCCCTTCTAGACTTTCACTAGGCGAGCCAGAGGATTTCATTCCGTCAATGAAGAGAGTTAGAGAGAAGAACGGTAGTAACAAGGCCCTGTTGGTGATGGTGAGGATCACGCAAAACATTTGAAAACAAGATTTTTTTCTAAAATAGGATTTGAATGCAACGGGCTGTCTCCCTCATGAAGGCACTTTGGGCCCAAAACGAATAAAATCATATAATTTTAAGATTTCGTTGAAAACCAACCCTATTGTGTCGTCTAGGACGTTGCCTAGAAAATTATTGGGAAAATGCCTTCTGAACCATAATAAATTGCATTACCAACGGTTCTGAAAACAATAGTAGTTGTGAATAATTTTAACTCTAATTAGGAATATTTCTCAACTGACTATGTTGAAAAAAAAAACATTATTGGTACTTATTTTAGTTTTTTACTGTTTTAATATCGACGTTGCAGCACCTTTGCTCTTTGCAACTGTTTTATTCAAAAGGAGGATTGCAACATATGTGGTACTAGTTTTAAGGGTTACTGTTGAATTTTATCAAACATTCATGTCAGATTGAGTGAATTTTGAGATTTCTTATTATATATGTGAACATAGTAGCTCAATCAACCTTTAGCTAACACATTCTAAGTACTTTTTTAAAATCACAATTTGGAAACGCCGTACAAACCATTGTTCTAACTTTTTCTTTGGCATTAGGCAAAAGTTTCGATAAAACCCTCCTTTTATCATAGTTTCTCTATTAAAATATGAAATAATTTTATGTTCGAAATTGTGCATCCAAGCGTTTGTAGTCCAACGGTTAGGATAATTGCCTTCCAAGCAATAGACCCGGGTTCGACTCCCGGCAAACGCAATCTACTTTTTTAAATTTTTTTATACAGCAGTATATAATTGGGCCATTTCTTAAACCCAAGATAGAATTGAAAGGTTATGAATCGGTTGCATTGGCCCATGGGAAAATAATGATGTTTTGAATTTTTTTTTTGAAAAATAATAATGATGTTTTGATAATCGATCTCATTTCTGCTAATTTTTTTTTATAGTTATTAACATTGAAAATCAATAGTAAATTACTAAATTTCTTGGTCAATACATCATTAGTTGTGCTATTTAATTATTCAATAAAATGTCGAGTTCAAAGACTGTAAACATCGAACTACATAGTTTTTATATTTAAAGTAAAGTCTAATTATATGAGAGCATAAACATATACATATATATAACGTAAAAATATTATAACATAATCCAGAACCTTTTCCTCTTACCCTTCGCGGTTGCCTATGAATTCCAAGTCTCGTCATTTTGTTAACAGAAAATTATTTCTTATACTACGAACTTCACAATCATTAACCATGTAAATTAAGCAGCTATTTTAAAACTCAAGCTAGCAGCAGATCACTTATATTATATAATTTAGTATACGATATTTTTAAGTGATACCAGGCAAGATGTTTCGGTCTATAACACAATGGTCCATATTCTGTGGTTACACGAACGCAAGTTGCTTTCACCAACCTGGCCACACTGATTGCCAGATTCCATCTCACCAGGTATCATTGTCCCACGAGAGGAATTATTTACCGTTGCTCTCCCATACGGCCATACCTTCTGTCTCTTATTTTGTCAGAGGAGCATCTAAATCTATCCAACAACGCCAAAAAACAAAAAGCAAAACTCCCTGCCTTCATTCGTCGCCCTTTCATCCCTGCACTTTCTATGAATCAATGGAAACCACTACCAACAACATTGACAAGCTTCTAGAAGTGCTTGAGCAAGAAATTTTGATTGACTTCAAGTTGAACGCCAAGTGCCGGTCTGACCTTCACCTGCGCTCCCTCCACCCGTCTCTCCCCATTTTCTTCAAAATCCAGACCTCCTCTCCTAACAAATTCCATGTCAACCCTCCGAGTGGGTCCCTCCCGCCACTCTCTGCCATAACACTCCAAATCATTCTTCGGCCACAAGCCCTGCCTCCGGCAACCTTCCCCCGATCATCTACTGATCGGTTTCTCCTTCGCTCAGCCCTCTCCCCAGCCGATCTCGACCGTCCAACTGTCATCTCGTCCTTCCCTTCAATACGACTCCGTGTTTGTTATGTTGGTCCCTACCTCTTACAGCTTGCTACATCAACTGGAGATGCTGCCTCAGCACGCCTCATCCTTCACCGACAGCCCCATCTTTTGCCCCTTCTTGATCCATCTAATGAAAATGACAGTCCACCATTCGAGCAATCTTGGTTACCTATCCATGCATCTGCGGCTAGCGGAGATTATCACAAATTGGTCCAATTAATTGAAGAGGATGAAATGGGCAAGGGATTACACACCAGGGACAGGGATGGGCGTACGGCATTGCATGTGGCAGTGTCAATGGGACACGTTAGGTGCGTGAAAGTGCTTGTGGAGAGAGGTGCGGAGAAGGATGTGCGAAGTCATGACAGGCGTACTGCATTGCACTATGCAGCTGAGAACGGCGATGCTGAGATGGTGGCGCTGCTTGTCGAGATGGGAGCCAATCCAACGGTGGTCACTGACCAGGGAATGATGCCAGTTGATGTGGCACGGGATAAGGGATATGTAAGTTTGCATTTTCCTTTGTCCTTTGTCTAATTATATACGGTCAAATTAATAAAAAAGAAGGGAATTCATGCATGTATGCCCTGACACCGAGAAAATTACTAGAATTATTCGATTGGGGCCATCAAAAGAATCATGGTCACAGCATACTGACATACAATCCAGCAGCCTGGTACCCTTGCTCTGCTAACATGCTAACGTGGGATTAATATATTAGTGTCGGCACCAGATGGCCATGCATGCATGCCTTGGCACCTAAACTATTACTGGACAGAAAGTTTTTACTTTTCCCTCCCCCAAAGCAAATGATTAATTATAATAAAAACTAGTTTATTTTTACAAAGCATGGAGGGTTAAACACATAAACCTTCATCTGACATTTTAAATTACGTTTCAATCATCATTTACACTTAGTTGAACTTTCTTATTGTTCATCAATGAGGCCACCAATTAAACTAATGTTGACTTGATTAGAAACAATCATTTTTTTTTTTGGCACAGCAAGACGTGGTCGACATCTTGGAGCGGTGGGAACTCGTAATAGCAGCCACAAGACAGGGTGACCTCCGGCGCCTAGAATCCCTTCTGAAGAAACGTGCAGCAATCCAAGGCCGTGATCAATACGGTACAACAGCTCTCCATCTAGCATCGATTAAGGGACAATGCGACATCATGGCAGTTTTGATAAAACACGGCATTGACATCAATTGTAAGGACATAGAAGGACATTCGCCACTCCATCTAGCAGTTGAGGGGGGTTGCCTAGAGGCTGTGGAGCTGCTTGTTGGCCTGGGAGCAGATGTCAATGCACAGACGAAACGTGGTGCTACGCCACTGCAATTAGCGGTTTATGTGGGCTACGATGAGATTGCGAGATTTTTACGTAGCAAGGGTGCAGCTGCAAGCTCTTCTTTGGGTCTTGGTCCATCTCCGGTGCTGCCTCAGCTCCTTGTGTGATTTAATTTTTGTGCAACTTGTTTTAATTTTGGAATTTATCAATTGTATAGTTTTCCTTGAACAATTTTTTTTTTTTTAATTTTGGGATATTTTAGTGGCAAGTTCATCTTCATTGAATTAATAAGCTATCACGTACGGCCTTGATTTTATTGGCTTTAATTTTATTGTTCTTGAGTTATAATAAATTATCACTCGACTTAGTTCATAGCAAAGCCGAACGAAGCATTTTATGTTTTTACCCGTTTTATGGAAGATGAAGAGTTCTTTTTAATAAGGCCATTTTTAGTTTTCAAGCTAGGAGAAATACATGACTATTCATAATTTCTTTTTAATTTGTAGGTCAGTTCTTTTTTTATATGTAATTTTAAGTAACATGTTTCGGAAACCAATCATTCTCCTTTCTATAATTTAAGCATAATATTGTAAACTATGCTTCTGAAAGGCGGCACATTTATAATATTTCAATTTACCTAGAAAAAAAAAATATTTATCAACAAACTTCAAATGTAATGAGAACACGAAATTTTATTCGGAAGGTTGCGATCGATGATCTTTATATCCCTTTATTTTAAAATTTTAATTTGTGAAGGTAGGACTTGTCGAAACTAAAATTTCGAGGAAAGAAATAGTCGACGGCCTATAAATTTGACAGAAAGTGATGAGGCATTGCATTAAATTTATTGTCCTTATGTTAATTGTATTATTATATCATAACTAATTAAATTCCCTCAAAAAAATAAATATCATAACTAAAGGTGTTTCCAACATTTTATCGGCAAGTGAAAACAGTAAATACATTACTCAACCAATCGTGCAAAGTTAATGTTATAATTCAGCATTGCAATAAGCTGAATCACGGTTCGTTGTCGTTACAGTAAATGTCAAATTCTGTTTTTCTTCAACTGGATTATCCTATATAAAAAATAGACTGAAATTCTGGTACCATTACCGTTTTATTTCAAACTAACGATTTTTTAAGTTCGCTGTTCCGTGCGATAGTCTCAGCGAATGAGAACCCCACTAAGGCCCAAAATCCTAATTGGGCCCAATAAGTTCAGAGATTTCTCAAATGCTGAGGATGGTAGCTAGGAACTCCTAGATAGTTACAGTTACAGACATAGTATGTCAACAGTTTAATTATTAATTGTACACAAAATGTGGTAAGCTAAAAAAAGGGACTCCTAGCACGTTTGAGCATTGGTGCTTTTCAAATGAAATTAATTAATCCAAGACCATTTACTTCTAACAAATTGCATTTCTTTTTAATTTTTTTTTGAAAGAAACATTTCTTTTTAATTAATCTAAGATCATTTGCAACAGTTGGAGATTATTTTTTTCCCCTATTTATTCTGATCGGATTCGATCCGAATCGATTTGAACCCAACCTTGCTCGTTTTATTGCTAACTTAGTCCGAAAAAATTATAACTAACCTTAATTAATTAAGAAATTTTAAAATAATCCAGTTTTAATAAAAAATATAAAAATAACTTCGCAGTCTGGGATTCCGATACTAATTCTGCTTAGTATCGGAATCCGAAATTCCGACACAAGCTAGTATCTGAATCCCAAAATCCGATACTAGCTTGTATCGGAATTTCGGATTACGATACTAGAATGAGCCACTTTTTACCTACTTTTCAAAACTTATATTATTATTTTATTCACTTTCCCGCTACTTTTAGTTAGTATCGGAATCCTGGATTCCGATACTAGCTAAAATTTATAAAATTCATATAAAATTTAATAAATAATATATTACTTTATTAATATCAAAATATATATCATATAATAATTAGTAAAAATTATAAAAAATAATATTCTTGACGAAAAATTATCAACATATTACAAAATATCATCCACTTTCATATAAAAATATTATTGAACTATTTTAGTTAAATATTACAAAATATTTACATCAATATTTACATCAATATTATTGAACTATTTTAGTTAAATATTACAATATTTATATTTTTAAATATTGATGTAAATATTTTGTAATATTTAACTAAAATAGTTCAATAATATTTTTATATTAAAGTGGATGATATTTTGTAATATTTTGATAATTTTTCGTCAAGAATATTAATTTTTTTAATTTTTACTAATTTTTATATGATATAGATTTTGATATTAATAAAGTAATACATAATTTATTAAATCTTATATTAATTTTATAAATTTTAGCTAGTATCGGAATCCTGGATTCCGATACTAACTAAAAATAGCGGGAAAGTGAATAAAATAATAATATAAGTTTTGAATGGTAGGTAAAAAGTGGCTCATTCTAGTATCGGAATCCGAAATTTCGATACAAGCTAGTATCGGATTATGGGATTTCGATACTAGCTTGTATTGGAATTTCGGATTCCGATACTAAGCAGAATTAGCATCGGAACTGCGAGGTTATTTTTATATTTTTATTAAAATTGGATTATTTTAAAATTCCTTAGTTAATTAAGGTTAGTTATAATTTTTTCGGTAACTTAGTTGAGGCAAAGTCAGACTCGATTGAAAAAACTACTTGATCCAAGTCCAACTCGAACTTAACCTAATAAAATTCGAACATGATCAAAAGCTACGGCCCACAATATGACCCGACTCGATATTATTTTCTGATATTAAATCGAGTCTCGCACCCGACCAGTTTGGTCCAAATGCTCTGTAATTCCACCTGGTTGTAGTGTCCGAATTTTATTATCGATAACAAGTTAACAACAATTCTGACTTGTATTAAGATCAATTCTGAACTGTTTGGTCAAGTCTGTCAAATCTTAGAAAATATCAATTCTAAACTGTTAGGTCAAGTCTGTCAAATCTTCGAAAATGTGTTTTAGGAAATATTCTTAGATATGAGACGTATAGCTTGTAAAAGCAAAACATGGTACATGTCTTAATCATATTCGCATAGAATGTACAGGTGCATTCTGATTTGAGGCTTGAGCCTTTCAGTTTTGTAAAACAGTGAAGTCCACAAAGAATCTAACGGTTAATTATCCGGCGTCGCCTATTTATGGTTGCATCTTGTTTTCTGGCACTCGAGAGAAATTTATTAGGCGTACTTAGCCGCCACCCGCGCCACCTATGCTAGTAAAGAGAAGTCGCACGTATCATATGTGGTGGAACTGTGGAAGTCAATGTGACTCGAAGAAAATTTCTGGAATGTTGTGACAAAATAATAGCCATTACGCATGGTGTGCTTGAAAAAGATTTGATTTGCGGTACGAACAATCTTTATTAAATATCGACAATTGACAATGCTCAGAGTAAAAATAGCTGAATCAATTTCTATGTTGCCCACGGGACTTTGATACCCAAAAAAAAAAAAAAAAATAGTTTCTATATACGTCAATATCATTTTCATTTTTCTAATCATGCGGATTTTTTATTGGATGACGGGGGTATCGGTCGTATTATATATGTTATGTTCGTATAAGAGAATAAGTCTCCTTTGCAATTTGACTTCAGGATTTTACTTTTACTTTTCTTTTCTTTTTTTTTTCGTAAATAGTAACTGATGGCCGATCGAGAAAACAAGTCACTTATTAGGAAAATAAAAGAAGACGAAATAAGTGGGACGGATGAGGTTACTACGACGCGCTGTTTCCTCTATGATGTCTATATCATTAGAAGAAATAATAATACGTCACTTCCATTTTCTTTCCTCTGATACTGACGATGACATTTGTAATACTATCGAAATAGTCAATTTGAATAAATCATTAAAGAACAGTATAAGATCGAGGAATATAGAATATTAACAATTAATAAATGAACCAGTCATGGCTGTATAGTATAGTACCGACTCATTCAGGACAATTTATTTCGCATCTAATTTTAATTTATGGATTGAATCAAATGTGTTTGACCAATCTCGTTGTTAAACTCTATTTGATCTTAATTTTGAAAGATCAAATGATCGATCTAAATTGTTCAACGTGATCTTCATAAATCTCCTTGAATAGAACAAAATTTATATTTTTCAAATTTTATAAATATTTTTTATTTTAAAAAATTGATGCCATTAGAGAATTCATAACTAAATAATATTTTTTAATACCAAATAGTAAAAAAAAAATTTAAAAAAATATAAAATTTGGTCAATAAGAATTAAATATAAAGATCACATTGAATGGGATTGGATCAGCAATTTGACCTTTCAAAGTTGAGATTTAGTGGAGTTTGATGGGGGGTTTGGTCAAGCACATCTGATTCATTCCATTTCCTCTTTGTATATATTAATATAGACAAATTGTAAACTTGTAACAATTTTAATATTTAATCTTATTGCTAACATATTACGCGTTTATAAAGTAAATTACTTATCTTTATTCTTAATCGTATTTAACTGTAAAAGTTGTAGGGTTTTCAATAATTTCATTTTTGTAACTAAGAAGTTTAGTACTTATAATGAGCACGCACGGCATTTCAAACACGATATATATATGGACGAAGTCCGGTTTTCTTTGCCAATTTCTCGTAGAAGGAAAAATTTATACGCTGTTCTCAACCTTTAGATTCGACACATCACATCACAGCTATTATGCATGATTCAACTGTAGGGAATATCTTTCCAGCTATATTGACAAAGATTAGGAAACACATTAGCTATGTTATGTAGGATGGATAGATATCGACGATATATATAGAAAAACCTTAAAAATCCCTTAGCATGGCAAATTAATGAACGATTTTAGGCCTAGTATAATCCCTTAAGTGAGCACTAACTCAAGTAGTATGCATACAACATCTTCTTCTCATCTATACAGCATCAGCATCAGTACTGTACATCTATTAAGTATTAAGATACAGTAAATTAACCTTATGCGATAATGACATAGAAATAAATTTTACTTATCGATATAATTTGTTATGATAAAGTTTTATACTATATATGTAAAATATGTTCTAACTTAGAGGTGTGTTTGGTAGTGCATGAACAGGGGTGCGAATAGATGGGATGAACAGGCTTTCGCGAACAACAGTTTGTTGTTCGCAGTTCACAGTTCGCAAAAATTGGGGAACATGAAACATGGGGTAGTTCTTGTTTACTCTAGTTCGCGTTTTGTTTGGTTCGCGCAAACAGCCGCTGTTCGCGAACAGGTTGTTCGCATCGTCTTCCAAACACACCTACTTTGAATAAATGTTTAGCACTAGCAAATCAATGTATTGAAAAACGGACTGAAGGTTGAACCGGAAAGACAATCGAGTCCCAACAGGCCAGATACGGACCACCCTTCGCCTCCCGGTCCAACCAGTTTGACCAACCGGCTGGTTTTCAAAACATCGAAACTAAAATGGATGATGCGACAAATGAAATAACTAATTCCGGTAAATAGATAGCCATGAACTTCATGATGTCTTTGCCATCCAATTTTTTTTTTTTAAATTAAAGATGCATGCGAAATTTGAACTCTTAGGACAAGTGTTTGGATAAGTGTATGAACAAAGGACGAACAGCTGTTTCGCGAACAACTAGTTCCCCAAACCCAGTTCGTTCCAGTTCTCCAAAAAGTGGGAACAAAGAACAAGGCTTAGTTCCCAGTTCGTGAATTACTGTTCGTCGTTTGGTTCACATGGAAACAGAGAATAAGGCTTAGTTCCTAGTTCCCCACGTTACCAAACACATCCTTGATCTCTTAGAGACCAGTCTAACGCTTTTACCACTAAACCACCAAGCTAGCATTTAATTTACTTGTATTCACATCTTGATCTTGTTGTCTTTTCCTTTGCATTTTATATTTGACCTTTCCATTCGTTCACTTTATAAAATAATGAAGCGGAAGATCATTAATTTTGTTTGCATTACATAGCCTTCCCCGTTTTTATAATTTGCTTTATGCAAAGAAAATCAACCGAAAGACCCACATTACTTTTTTATTTTGTTGAGTGAAATTACATGCCCGTGAGCATGACGTCCACGAGAAAATGAATTCAAATAATTAAGAAATACACTAAATAAAAATTTAATGCAGTGAGCAGTCTTCCGACAAAAATCGTTACCGTATCCATGTTCAAAGATACATTCATACACTACAAAAACAGAAAATTGAAAAAAAACCTAATCCCTGCGAAAAAAACAAAAGCATATTTAATTCTGGTATATATAAATAGTCCGGGTATGAGTCTCTGTCTCTCCATCCCGGGGGCCACCACGTGAATTCATTTCTCACTTACAAAATCTCACATTATTCACCTCTCCCTTTCCCTCTCCTCCCATTCACTCCCCCCTTCCCTCTTCCCGTCGCTCTCTCCACTTTCCTTGTCCCATCTCCATCCATCTTCCATGGAACCAACACCTTTCCCTCTCTAATCATACTCACTGTTTGAAGTTTGCAAACCCTCATTCCCCCCTCCATACAAAGTAACAAGCAAAAAAGAAAATTAAACCAAATTAATATGGATCCTGAACCGGGTCCATCATCATCCGCAGGCACCGACCCGCCTCCTCCTCCCGGTCCATCTCAACCAGCCTTGCCTCCACCACAGCTCAGCCGATACGAGGCTCAGAAGCGGCGAGACTGGAATACCTTCCTGCAATACCTCCGCAACCACAAGCCGCCACTCACTCTTGCCAGGTGTAGCGGCGCGCATGTAATTGAGTTCCTGAAGTATCTCGATCAGTTTGGAAAGACAAAGGTGCATGCCGCTGGATGTGCCTTCTATGGACAACCGAATCCTCCTGCATCGTGCGCGTGCCCTTTAAAGCAGGCCTGGGGTTCGCTCGATGCACTCATCGGACGGTTAAGAGCTGCATATGAGGAGAATGGTGGTGCACCTGATTCTAACCCGTTTGCGGCCCGTGCCGTGAGAATATATCTTAGAGAGGTACGCGATGCCCAGGCAAAGGCACGGGGGATTCCATATGAGAAGATAAGGAAGCGTAAGAGAGGCGGTGATGGCGGCGGCGGAAGTGGATCTTCTTCTGGTGCTGCTGCTGGTGGATCTTCATCTTCTGGTGCTGTAGCAACAGCAGGAGACGTTTCTGGTGGTGTTGCTAGTTCTTAATTAATTCGCATAGCTGCAATAGGTCTTAAATCTCTTCTTCTCTCTATTGTTTTCAAAATGATCTTCTTCTGATAGTTGATCTCATCTCAAGCTCTCACCTTTTTTCGCTTTATTTTCTTCGCTGATTTCTTATTTTCTGTTGTTTTCCTTTTCTGGATTATTCTTGGCGAATTGTAGGAGGTAATTAATTGTACGTTATCGATTTTTATTTTAATTAGAGATTTTTGGTCGGATGAAGATAATTGAGCAATTTGTGACGATGAACTCTACTGTTCCTGTTCTTGTTGGAAACTTCGGTTTCTCGCTTGCCAGTTCTTTCACTGCAGATGGTTTTGAGAAAAAAAAGGAAAAATGAAAGGACGACATGATGATAGTTCAGTTGATCTGATTGAGCCACTCACCACTGCATGTTTAGTTTGGTTTTGGACCACAGTTTAACACTGACACACCCTTTACATTCTCTTGGGATTAATGACTAGAGTCTAGAGATGCAGCCACACTTCACTTGGCTTTTATATATATCGTTTTAAAGCTCGTGCTTAATTATCTTGGGACATGTTCTAAAACCATCAATTTAATTAATAACTAGAATGCTGTCCATGGAAGGAATTGATGCATATAGAAGTCTTCTCTCTGTGCTTCCCAAGAAGTTCTCTTACTATGCAAGAAATAAATAATTTGTTTGGAGTAACTTAAGTACTCAATAAATAAATAAAAAAACAATTGATTATCAATCATAGCAATAATTAAAGTGTCTTCTCCCTCCTCCACACATTTTGTGAGAATTAGTTTGGTTGGATAAATCTTCCTCTCAATTAATTCATCAAATAATTTCACTACCTAAATGTTTCTAAAGCCATCTCCGTGATCCCTAGCTAGTGTCTTTTCCTATGTTCAAAATTCCAACCAACAAAGTCTATATGGAGTGACTAGCTAGGTAAACTTTCTTCTCAGCAATGGAAACCTATAGCAGCACCAAAGTTCTCTTTCACTCCCCAAAATAGGCTAATTCTGGCGCTAGTGCTCAAATCTTTCCTTTTCAGTGTCTCCTTTTTGGGTTCTTCACTTCTTTTATGGCAGATAACATGAAATGAGGGGTTGTGACAAGCACAAGCACAAGAGTTAATTTGAAGTATTACTGGTCCCCGGCCGATCAGGTTCTGCTGTACGCCAATTGTGTATGTTTCATTTTTCATTTTTATGGCCTTTCTCCTCCCCCACGTGTGCCTGTTGCTCTCTCTCTCTCTTTAGTCATAGTCTGAAACACTGAAAAACCAGTCCTCTTTCCTTCTCTTCGCAGTGCACTTCCCTGCCAATAGGTACACAGCCTCTCTCTTTCTCTCTCTCAACCGACCTGTTTTTTTGTAATTTATGGTACTTTCAGTCCTCTCATGGTAATATTTTTCCTCTTTATCTGAGCCACTGATTCGCTGATCATAATTCAATGACTGACCCAGAGCAACCCAGCACAGTGTGCTACTTGGATTGGTCTCCTGTTTTAGTAATTTAAGGATCTTAGGCACTTTTTCTGAACTACTCTCAATTTTTATTTCTTCAGTGGGGGTAAATTAACTAGGTTTATCCGAGGTATCCCAGCTGCGAGGTTCTTATTGACTGGATGTATTGACCCCAGGATGTAGGTCTCTCTTGAAAGCTTTCTCTCTTTCCTTGCTGTCTTTCTTTCAAATGGGGGGGCCTTTCTTATATCTTCTTTAATTATTCTAATTTTAAATCCACCTTCACATCGCTTTCAACCTTCATAAATAAATGTCCTTGCTCTATCTCGTGATCTGGGGCTACCTTCACTGTTTGCTCAGCTGCGCTACAGTGCAAGTCCCGCTCTCTCATTTCTCTCTCTAGACTTAGTCTTGACCAAGCCAATCTTTTGAAGCAATAGAAGCAAACGAAAAGAGAGAGAAAGATGACTAGTTTATCTTTTGCTAGGCCCCCCCAAAATCTCTGAGCTAAACTGTATCCTGATTCAAAATGTTTTTATGCGTTTCTTTATCTCTCAAATGTTTACTATTACCATTATTGGCTTCGTGCTGAGCTTTGTTTTTATGCTTTTATTCTTAAATAACATGCACCGTCCAGTCATGTCCAAGCTCTAACCTTGGGCCAAGTCAGAATGTAGGCCATGTATTTATGCGTATATGGTTTGAAAGGAATATATACTAAAAAATAATGGTGGCGAGTTTGGCTTTAAGTGCACCCAATCACACCTCGTTATCTTCTTCGAAAAGGAGAGAGATACATTGGGGAAAGCAACTCAATTAAAATCAAATTTATTTTGATTTGCCGTGTGCTCTTTTGTTTTGTTGGTGCAACTTGGTTTAATATTAAAATTCTGTTATTTCATGTGATGGTGCGTGTGGTACGGTTTCTGATATTTATTTAGGTAGTACCGTATTGGATTCTTAAACATGATGATAATGATGATTACATCATTGATTTCATCAATTATTATGTTGAACATCATTGAAATTTTGATTATTATATGATCTTGTTTATTCTAGCTATATCTTTGCTTTGCTTACGATATACATTATTTTTAGGTACTAATATATTCAGGAATTTGTATTAATCAAGCGTAACTATCAAACTGAAGTACTGAACATTCCAGTAAATTAAGTAACATTTCCTTGTGCATGTTTATCAATTCTTGAGAGGTTCATGAAAACAAAATTTGTATCTTCTAGAGGCAATAATATGGAGTCCTTTTCATTGTAGAAAATGCAAATGATGATTAAATTTTATTTTATGTGGAATTACTGGGTTACTGTACTTCAATTATTAAGTTTTTGTCTTCATTTTTCCCCCTACATTATCTTCATTCATGACTTGGGTGTTATTTAATATAGGTTTTCGTTATGATTATTTTTTTAGTAGTTTTTTTTTTTCCGTTTATTACTTATGTTTACGAATTAATATTGCACGCTCACCAGTTTCAATTTCAGGATTTATGTCAGTGAAACAGCTTATATTAATTTTGTTACAACTCATTATATATGGCTAGCTACTAATAATTAGAAGCGTTACAGTAATTAGTTCTAAGTTAAAAGACTTATTTTTTCTATCGAATAGGATTATGACAGTACGTAATCTCAAATCCAGTCAGTAAAATTTTTAAAAATTCTTTTTTTTGAGGGTCAGGTGGCAATCACCACACCGACAAATTTATTAAATAAAAAATAATTACAAGTAAATACAATGGGAAAAATGAAAAAGAAAAAGAAAAAAGAAAAGAAAAGCCTAACTATACACAAATAACAAATAAAAACTAGACACTAAGCATGCTTCTTCCAGGAGTCTACACAGGCATAAATGTCCTTGAGTAGAAAACTTAGTGGGGTGTCTAAGTTTGAGAAGATTTTCCTATTGCGAGCCTTCCATAAGTTCCAAGATGTAGCTGCCCAAATGATATCCCAAGAATTTGAGACGTCTTTCCTCGGTGTAAGCCAGAAGTCACCCAAATCTTGTGTGAAGTCAAGTAGTGGCAACATGAAGTGTAACTGTATGTGTGTCCAAGCAGAGGTTGCATAGTGGCAATTTAGTTGCATATTAGTTGCAACTAAATATTGATTTATACAAATTAGGAGTCATTTTTCATTTCATCGAATTATGTGGAAAGTTTTGTTAAATCCGATTCATTTTGAATATGACATTTCTTCATGGTTCCCATACAGTATATATCAATGTTCCTAGTGTTAAATTCTACAGTTACAAGTTATTTTTTGCGGCTGTTAAAGTTATGAAGTTAATATGTTGACATGCATGTGTAATTAAATAATTAAAACGGTTATTAAGTCATGCAAAAAATCGCCAAATCACCTTGAAGTTAATCCTTTCTGTCCATAAAGGTGGTGACGGAAAGTTTCCATGAACTATATATGCAATGCAATCCAGATTGTAGAAATCAGGCATTTGGGATATTTCTTTTGTGTCTAGATGTTTCAGATCAATTATACACCTAGTGGGCGAACAGTAAGGCTGCTCGCTGCATATAAAGTTTGAGACAATTAATTAATCCAATGACGCACTCATCAGTTCCTGTATATAGAGGTACTCAACCTATGTGTGCTGATGAATCTTTCCTAGATAATATATATTTTCGTTTGAAAAGAACACAGACAATGTTCCTGATAAAGAGAAATTTCAAAATATATGGATGCGTCGTTTGGATCATTTAAGAATAAAATGAGGATTAGTAAATCGGAGTAAAAAATATTCTTCCTAAACGATCATAATAGAATTTCTTTTTTTATCTAAATTCTAAAGTGTTATTTTTAAGTGGTCTAATATTCGGATTGAATTTTTATTCCTAGGATGCTTGGATCATCTTCTTAATGTGGATTAAGAAGTTTTGGGATCACTTTTTAATCCGGATTAAAAAAGATGATCCAAACACCCTTGGTAAAAATTAATCCGGATGTTGGGTCACTTATAAATAACACTCTAGACCCCAAAAAACTTACTCTTGATTGTTTGGGAATAATATTGTTTACTCTAAATAACTGATTCTAATTTTATTCTAATCTTAGAAGATACAAACGCCCCTATGTATATATGTTCCGTCACACTTGAGGGTTTATGTAGTTTATCATCGCATTGTATGTTCTAAATGTGGTATGGCTGCGGATAGAAACAAACAATAGACGTTTTATATAAATTTCTTTAAATTTTAAAAAAACCCCACACACACACCAAAAATGGACATCAAAATTACAATTTTTGTGGCTTCATATATATATAATTTTTTTTTATGGACTTAAAAAATCAGTATGATAGACAGATATATAGTTTCATTTATATACGATTCTTTCCTAACTACCAAAAGCTTAATCCCTTCTATATTATTGTAGTCTAGGATAGACCTAAAGATCTCTATCAAGTATCATATAATAGGGGCATTGCCTCCTCGGGCTACTTCGCCTATAGATTTAATTAATTTGTTGTTGGATCTTGACATCATGCATGGTAGATTGGTAGGCTATTTCTAAATGAATGCTACTCTTGTAGCTACAACTATAATATTGTAAATATTTAAAATAGTTAAATGTCTTTGACCTATGACTCTGTTTTTTCATACACACGCATAGCTAGGGAGGCCGGGCAATCATGTTGCGTCGTTAGATTATTATTCCGTTGTACTATAATATGAGGCGATCCTAATTTTGCTGCTTTACTCTTTATAGTTTTATAACTTTATATACATACACATATAAGATATTTAACTCATGAACTGTACACTTGCAAGCATAACTGGTGTCTATCCTAAACATGTTTTAATGTTAGTTAATGGCATGTGTAGGTTGGTTCGATTGATTTAAATATACTTATGCTTGCAACTCGTACCTAAATTTTAGTAGTGAGATATGTAAGACGTCATGCTAGTAGTTAATAAAATTGCAGAAATTTAATATTTTTTTGTCCATAATGGATATAAATTTTAGCCAAAACAATGGATTTTCGCTCTAATATAGGGAAACTATTTAAAAATCTCCCCGTGATATTTTATTATACAAATTACAAAGTCATTTTTTATGATAATTTACTATTGTCTTTTATTATGGCAGTGATTGATTTAGAATTTTTATGGTTAAAAACACTAGCATTATATCAATTTATTAAATTATAATTACATATTCATGCATGATTTAATTTACTATTATGAAGTGTTTATTTCAATTTTTCTTGATAAAGAAAAAAGTTAAACTTGTTAGATATTGTAGCATCCAAGTGATTATGTTTCGATCTTCTTCAATTTCTTGTATAAATTATTTGATAGCGTAAATCTAATATAAGAGGAGAAAAGTATGCAAATTGACAAACATATTGCACAAGATGCGCGCTGTACAGAAGCTTGATATATATTTTAGTAATATAGATCTAGATCACCTGCTGATGTACGGGCATTCTTTTGTTCGAATTGGACAAAAATATAATAATGTGCACTAGTCAGCATAATCGATTCTAAAGTTATAATAGACAAAGATAAATGGTTCTTTTTTAGGTGTCAAGAGCACTTCCATGGAATATGTTGGTGGGTCACCTAAGTTAACAAATATAAATGATTTTTTCCGAATGATGCGCAATCATGTTGTGTACAGTTGATTTCTTGCCTGCATCAGGGAACATTTGATACAAGGTTATATATGATATTCGGAGCCAACATTAATTTAGATAATCATGTTTTTTTTTTATTATAAAAAATATTATACTATAATAACGTACGAAATGTCACTGAAATAATTCTCCTACATAATATACTTCGTGTTTTTTTTCCTAATAAATAAAGTAGGCTCGAAAGCCTCGAATTAAAAACAATTTGTTCCGGTCACAGGTTACTGTTATCCAAAATTTAATAACCAGTTCTTCAAGTATGTTTGTGGCCATAAAATTTATATTCATAATTTTTCGGAGGTCATTTTGGAACCTCACTACATGAGTTTTTAAAGCGTCTCACTAATGTTAACATATTAAGTCATGTGTTATAATGCTTATATTTTATGGTGTCGTTTGGATGGGTTAGGAATAGCATAAATTTAGGAAAAAATACTATTCACATGAATTGTGGGAAGAGACTATTCCGGGAATAGGAAATGTTGTTTGGATGTTGAGTTTAGAATAGCGTTGGGAAAAGTGTTATTGAGATGAAAAGTAGTGAGAAAAGTGATATTGGGAAGAGTGTTATTGGAAATTGTGTTAGAAATATAATTGCCTATTTCAAAAGTGTTTGGATGAAAAATTTAGGAATGGAATTGCCTATTTCGGGAATAGCCCTATTTCCGACCATCCCAAACGACACCTATATTATTAAAAAAATAGACCTGATTAAATAACTACTCTTTGAATTTACCCTAGCTCTTAAAAATTCTTCATGGAGTTTTCACTGCACCTTAGAATACACTGGATGTGCCATGATCCACTCTCCAGTCTCCATTGTGATAGCATTTGGCAGCAAATTGAGCATTTTTTTGGATTGAAAAACATCCATGGATAGTAAAAAAATTCCTTGTACTATTAAATTACTTCCGTACCGAATATGCTGACAGGAAAGTAATCCCCGAATCAACAGTCGTCATATTGTTGTGCATATATACAACATAGTTTTTGCAAGACCTGCACTAATAATTTTTTCACTCAATAATTAATGACGATTACTTACTAACCGAAACTTTGACAGAAGAAGGCTCAAATATCTGTTGCAAATATGAACTATATATCTACTGAAACGGAATGAATATGCAGGGAATCCGCATCCTCTGGACTTCGGTTTGGGTGGTCTTCGGTGGTCTTCCTTAAATCAGAGCCGTCTGATTTAATCTCAACGGCTATAAAGGAGCCCCGTGCATTCCACCACACCCGAAAAAAATATTGGCCCGAAAAAATTCAACCGTTCTGATCAAATCGGACGGCTCGGATCAAAGAAGACCACTGGACTTCTTCTAAAGAAGTCCAGAGGATTCGGTTCCAATATGCAGGGGCTTTGGGGACATGAGATCCGGGGAAGGCAGAGGCTTTTGACTTCATGTCTATCAAGTCCCGACAAGCATATCTGTGTAGTCGGTACAACGCCACCCTAACACAATCAGCTCGTAGCGCATACACACATCTCCAAGACCTGTTCACGTTCTGTGGCCTCCAGGAACCGCAGTAAAGTTGTAGCAAGTCATTACAGAGGTGAAATTTTGGAATTAATTTTTGGAAGATAAGAAAATGCGTCAAGTCCTCTTAGTCTGTGACTTATTCTGAAATTAAATATCATAAAAGATCTTTTAGTCGGATTTCAAATCTACAACCTCCACTAAAAATGCATTATTCTTTGTCACTAGATCAAAAGTTAGTTCTCGAAAATGTGGAATTAATTAGCACTACTTTTATTTATTTCCAATATAAGAAGTGTTGTGCAATTACAATTTCGTTTTCGTTTTCGTTTTTGCGGAATGCATAATATTGTTTTCTTCGTTCTCATCGATTTAGTATCAATTAAATTAGTTGATGATTAAATTATTTTTTTTTGTATAATGGTTATTCTATAAAATAATTGTGCAATAAATAATGGTTTAATTAAGTTTAGTTATACCATATGCTATTAGGGTTTTTGTTTTGAGTATAATTCATTTAATTGGACCTACAGCTAGCTTGTACGAAGACATTAATTTAGGTGTAAAATATTAAAGGGAGACTAACTTGAGCAAGCTGAATTCAGTCATAATTTGGTTTGATTATGCATAGTCTCGAGTTGAGGGTGAGTTAGAAAATCAATCAAATTCTCGAGTTCGGGTTATTTGAAAACTCGATTTAAGTTTGAGCTATACAAGAGATTAATTTTGATGATATTTTTTAATTTCTTTTCATAATTTCCCAAATTACTAAAAATTCACGATGATTAATATTCTTATATTCTTATTATAATTAAAAAAGGGACAGTCCTGATTTTTCTCTTTAAAATAATAATAAGGATTATATATTACAAAATGAATAACATGATATTATATGTCGATTTATTTCGAGTTGAGTTTGAGAGAATCAAATCATCAATCCCAATGTAGAAGAATGAATAACTATGGTACTATGGTGTATTATGATGTATAAACCCATTGCGCATCATTAATTTATCCGTAAGATTTACTTGAAAATAACAACTCTAAATAATTATTAAAAAAATACATATTGAAATATTATAGAAAAACAAATTTATATTTTTTTGAATTTTTTTTTTACTATTTTTTGTATTTTAAAATTATAATTTTTTGGTCCAAACTAATAATATTTTTTTAATACGATAATCTTTAATAAAATCTGAAAATGTTGTAATACAATATGAAAAAAATGTAAAATTTGATTTTCTATGAGGTTTAAAAATGTACAATAAGTTGGTTAAATTTAATTTATTATTTCAAAGTAAATTCGATGGATCAGGTCATAATGCGTAAAAAAATCTCATGCATCATAATTTCCTATAGCATTTCACTTAATATAATTAAATTTTAATATTTTCAATTCGTGACTAATCAACGCGTAAACAATTCAACTTGACCTCAGAAACACGTTACATATTATTGTCACAAAAAAAATGGTGCCGTCAGTCGTGGGATAATCAAGAAGGTGAAACTAATAGAGGGTTTGAGAGGGTACATGGAGATTTTGGATATGGAGACATGAATCAAGAAGGTGAAGATCTCTTGAACTTGGCCATAGCTTATGACCTCATGGTAGCTAACACCTTCTTTAGAAAGAGACAATCCCACTTAGTTACCTTCAGTAGTGCGCAACACTCCTCTCAGATTGATTTTTTCCTTACTAGGAGAGAGGACAAACGAGCTTGCGTTGATTGCAAGGTTATACCTGGGGAGTGTGTTGTGTCACAACATAAACTGGTAGTGGCTGACTTTTATTTTCCGACACGCTTTAAAGTCAATAGAGGCGCTCGAGTGGCAAGAACGAAGTGGTGGAAGCTCAAAGGAGATGTGTCTAGTATATTTAGAAACATATTGATTGCAGAAGGACCATGGACTGTAGAAGCAGAAGCGAATGTGATGTCAAAAGAGATGGCAATATGCATTCAGAAGATAGCTACGGAAGTGCTTGGAGTTACCAGAGGAAACAACCGCGAACCAAAAGACACTTGGTGGTGGAATGACGATGTACAAAAAGCCATTAAAGAAAAAATGAATGCGACAAGTGCTTGCACCAAAACAAGAGCGAGGACAATGTACAAAAGTACATGATGAAGGTTTAGAAACCTTGGTCAAATAAATTTATAACCTAAGACTTTCCTCACTAGTCGTTCTGGCAAAGTTCTAGGGTCGAACCCATAGGGACGGACTAATTGATTACCGGACTTAATCGTTCTTAAAATCTAGAGAGATAGTTTTTGTATGATTTTTGAAATAAGATGCAATCAAGTAAAATATAATAAAAATAAAGTAATAAAATAAGTAATAAATAATAAAATATTTTTGGGTGATTTTTTCAAATTCTTTTTACTCAAACAGATGCAAAAATATGTCTTAGGGTTGCGCGTTCAATTAGTTTGGCTCTAAAGTACTTATGCCCACGATTTTCACAGGAACAGAAGCCTATTTCGGACCGAAATGCCTGGATTTCGGTGCGAAATCCATACTGTTTCGTCCCAAAACTCGCTTTAGACCTTCTGTTTTGACTTGAGATTTTTATGAGATACTATGTAAAGGTTACTTGACGACCAAACCTAAACCCTAACTTCAGCTGTCGCGTTTTAGTTCTGGTTTGGTTTGGAACCGGCTTTTACCACGTAGATAACTAAGCCTCAGCCGTCACGTTTTGGTATTTAGAAATTTAAGAATATTTAGTTGGATTTCCAGAGGTATTTAAAGTCTTTTCAGATCATTAAAAGTTACACCTTTCGGTCGTTAAACTAACATCCTCTTTCGAGCGATTGCTTACCTCAAGTACTTAATCAATTACAAGTTTGGTTTATAGTTTAATGCCCTAAAGACGTCGCGATTCATCCAAAGGTAAACATCAATCAAACAAATAATTTAACTAAGCATAAACAATAATTCTCAACTAAATAAATCACATAATATATCATAAATCCATCAAGTCATCACAAAATACCAAACTAATCTACTAACTACCCCTAAGACATAATAAAACTACTCACTAATATCCATAACACACATAACAATAAATATCATTCAAATAAATAAGATACAAGCCATGAAATATCGAGATAAAAGCATAAAAAGAGTAACCAATAGTCGCTATACAAGTAACTCGCTACCAAGGCACGGGAATCGATGTAGATCTCGTTGTCTGCTGCTGTTCCGCTCGAAACTCGCAAGAACTCCATGGAAATCAATGAAACGTTCAAAAACGCTAAGTCACAAAGGTGGAAAATAGGTCTAGAGAGTAGTCTCCGTGCTCTGGAGGCAGGAGGCGCATATATGTACCCACAAGAGGCGGCTAGGTCAAGGAGAGGCGGTATTCTTCTTTCCTTTTTCGAAAAATACCATTTTCGCACTTTCCAGAAATACATTTCGGACCGAAATGGAAGGATTTCGGTGCGAAATGGCATTTCGGATCTGCTGGATGGGCTGAGAATCAGGCCCACGCTGGAGATATGATCTGTGCTAGGCTCCTGTGGTCTCAAGGTACGTCTGTGTGGGCCAGGAATGAGTCGTCTGGCTGAGAATGTGGTCCACCCTTCACAAAAGTCGCGTCTCGTCTTTGATTTCCAAAGAATTCTACAAAATAAAACAAGAAGCACGGCAGCAGCAATATACTAGAAAATATGGCAATTTATGAGACAATTTATAGTGGTTTGATCAATAATTAAGGCTAAGTACGGTCAAAATACATATAAAAATAAGAGACATCAGTACAAATTGGCGAAAAAAAATGCAAATAAAGCAGTGAGTGAAGCAAATAGTCGGATTTTTGAAGACTTATACTAGAAGCTAAATACGAAAGAAGGCGAGAAGGACGTCTATAAGATAGCTAGGATTAGAGATAGAAAAACGAGAGACTTAAACCAAGTGAAGTGTATCAAGGACGAGACTGATAGGCTTCTAGTGAAGGACGAGGAGATCAAGACCAGGTGGAGGGAATATTTCGATAAGCTATTTAACGGAGAAGATGACGACCTAGAGATTGAGCTAGACAACTCTTTTGATGATACCAATAGACGATTCGTTAGGAGAATCAAAGAGTCTGAGTTAAAAGAAGCCTTAAAAAGAATGAAAGTGGGTAAGGCTTTAGGGCCCGATAACATACCGATTGAAGTATGGCGTTGTCTCGGAAATGTGGCGGTAGTTTGGTTAACCAAACTGTTCAATGGCATTTTCCAATCGACTAAAATGCCGGATGAGTGGAAGAGAAGCACTCTAGTACCAATTTTCAAGAACAAAGGAGATCCTCAAAGCTGTACAAACTATAGAGGGATAAAGTTTATGAGCCATACGATGAAGTTTTGGAAGAGAGTGATCGAGCATCGTTTGAGACGGACAACATATGTCTCGAAAAATCAATTTGGTTTTATGCCTGGTAGGTCGACTATGGAGGCCATTTTCCTAGTAAGGCAGCTTATGAAGAGATATCGGGAGCAAAAGAAAGATCTCCATATGGTTTTCATTGATCTGGAGAAGGCATATGACAAAGTACCAAGGAAAGTCATGTGGTGGACACTTGAAAAAAAAAAGAAAGTTCCCACCAAGTACGTTACCCTCATCAAGGACATGTACGATGGAGTGATCATTTTTATTAGGACATGTGATAGTGTGACTATTGACTTCCCTATTAAAATAGGATTACATCAGGGATCGGCATTGAGCCTTTACATTTTTTCCTTGGTGATGGATGAGATCACGAGGGACATACAAGGAGAGATTCCTTGGTGTATGCTCTTTGCGGATGATGTGGTGCTAATCGATGAGAGTAGGATAGGTGTCGATAGGAAATTAGAGTTGTGGAGACAAACTCTAGAGTCGAAAGGGTTTAGACTTAGTAGAACTAAGACGGAGTATATGAGGTGTGAGTTTAGTGGGGCGGGACCAGAAGATGGAGATGTTCGTTTAGATGGACAGGTAGTGCCTATGAAAGATATTTTTCGATATCTATGGTCGATGTTGCAGAGTGATGGCGACATAGATGAAGATGTTAGTCATAGGATAAGAGCAGGGTGGGTGAAATGGCAACAAGCATCAGGAGTGTTATGTGACAAGAAAGTCCCACAGAAGCTAAAAGGAAAGTTCTATGGGACGGCAATTAGACCTGCGATGTTGTATGGCGCTGAATGTTGGGCTACTAAAAGACGACACGTCCAAAAGATGAGTATAGTAGAGATGCGCATGTTGCGGTGGATGTGTGAGCATACGAGGATGGATCAGATTAGAAATGATGACATACGGATATGGTTGGGGTTGCACCAATAGAGGAGAAGTTGGTCCAACATCGTTTGAGATGGTTTGGGCATGTCCAACATAGACCTCCGGAGGCCCCCGTGCGTAGCGGAATTCTCAACCACTTTGAAAACACAAGGAGAGCCAGAGGTAGACCAAGATTGACATGGGAAGAAGCCGTAAAAAAGGACTTTACAAAAATAGAACGTCTCCAAAGAGTTGGCGTTGGATAGGACCGCATGGAAGCTAGCAATTCACGTGCGGGAGCCATGAGATGCGAATTTAGGGGTCAAGTGTTGTCTTAGATTTGTAGGTTATAGTATTAGCTCACGGCTTAGGTGTGGGCCTCACTACTACTACTACTATTACTACTATTTATTATTATTATTATTATTATTGTTATTATTACTACTACTTTATTTTCTCTACATATATATTTTTTACTATTATTAGCCCTACTTTTGACATATACTTCTTTTTTCGATGACTTGGTGACTTTGTTGGGTTTCCTTTCTAGCCTATCCCAATTTATTTGGGACAAAAAACTTAATTGTTGTTGTTGTTGTTATTATTGTTGTACCAAGATAAAAAGTACTCAGCTCGCTTTTGGGTTGGGCGCGTGTAGTTTCTGCCCAAAATAGAGGGATTAGTCAGGCCCAAGAACAAACGTACATGTACTAATATCGAACTTGGAGAAAAAAACAGAATCCAATAAAGGAAATCTTTCAAAAGCTCCATCCGACTCATAAGTCATAAGTGATACCACTGTATACAGTTGAAAATGCATCAATGCTTTACAAGAACCTTTTTTTTGTCTCTGTTTTCGTTTCTTTTTCATGTCCTTTTTATTATGGCAATGAATGCAAAAGCCACACCTGTTATTATCATACTTTTAGTCAAATAGAGACAAATCCAATCAAACTAGTAGTTGCCAAAGCAAGACAATTTTCTTCTAAACAAATTGATAATAATATTACAATGGATATGTAAGCTAAATTTATGTCCAATAATAATTTTCTCCAGATCACTGTCCCTTTGTCTCAAAGCGTAGACAATAACTAGAAGGTTTTTTTTTTTTAAAAAAAAAAAAACCAGAACTTCCCTCTAGTCCCTGCTAGAATTACAGCATGTTGACTCTGCTAAAAAAATATAAAATCATGTATACATTTGGCACACATAAGGCGCAGCCAGAATTCCAGAATAGGAAGGCAAGAAGTATCCTATGGATATTTTTTTTTTTTTTTTTTTTTTTTTTTTGTCTATTTTTGAGTGAAAGTCTCGTATGGATTTATGTAGATGTTTAAAGGGAACCAAAATAATAAAAAGAATATACTATTATTAAAGTATTATAAAAAAAAACTTGTGAGGGTTGTTTTGAATATTGAATTTATTTTTTTTATTTGTTTTCGGGGAATCCCCTTGTGGTTAATTGGCTCCACTTGCCTCTGCCACTGCACATAGGTATCGAATTTACGCCTACAAAGCATGGATCAAAACATACATGTACGACATGACAGGGATACAAACATAACAACATGTCATTTTCTTAAATGTAAGCATTCGGCTTTGCATACTATGCATATATAGTATATTAACTGTTAGACAAATAACACAACCAGATAAATAAAAATTTGAAAATAACAACAAATTCCAATATTTAACTTTCAAAATATATGCCTTTTTCATTGGGACATCAGAATAAATATGCAGTTTACAAATATATTAGATGATATGAAATAGTGTTATTATGTGTATCGCTAAAAGTCTTTACAAATAGAACTTTTGTATCATGAGATTCGTTATACTTGTGAATAAATTTTGTTTTACCAAATTTGCGGCATAAATAATGTTTGAGCATGTTGACTGGATAGTTTTAAGAACTTTATGAGGACACAAAAGTAAAATGCTATGTAAATAGCGATTATAGTTCCTGTGATCTCACGATATATAACATTAAATTTTACGTTGACATAGTCCAGGTCATGCATGGTCAACAATATTTTTTTTTTGGCAAATAACAATTGTTCTAAACCAATGCATCGAACCAGACAGAGCACAAAGAAGTCTTGAACAGAGCCAACAATTGTCAAGACTTCATTGCAAGATCTAAATTGGAAGAATATTGGAATAAAGAGGTCGAAAAGCACCAGATATCTTACCGCATTCAACTTGATCTAATGATCTCCAAAAAATTGCTCAGATCCATATTTCTAAATTACAAACCAAAATAAATTTACTCTGTTTATAGCGACAACTTGGACAGGAGTCAGTCTATCTATACGTTCTACACCAATATCTTGATTCATCACTTCTCATTTCTCAAAGTGGACAGAATCATTATCTAATCTAAAGCTTCACAGGTAAAAAGTAATTTAAGCAAGTGGGCCCTAGACTAATTTTTTCTAATTAATTGTTCTCGTTAAATTTTCTTTTCTTGTAACAATATGCTCCCATTTCTTGATAAATATTTGTTTGATTAAACAATGTGTGGGCGCAAAAATTTTGCTGCCTGGGAGTACTAGAATAATGTGATGAGTTTCAACAAAAGAAAAATATAAGGCCAATAGTGTAAAAGTTTATTACGGAATATTAAATGTACAACATATACGAATTATAATGGGATTTCCCAAATCGAATATCAAATGTAAAACATACTGTAATTATTAGTGAAGTCAATTGATCAACACAACACCGTGAACTAAAAAGTAAAAGGACCACTTAAGTACATAATAAAATATAAATCAAAGCCTATATAGCTATATTTCATTATAAACTTAAAAAAAATGAACTATCAACCTACTGTTATTCATGTTTATTTTATCTTAAAGCTAACCCCTACAAATAAATGTTACTAGGTCCATGAACCTTTCTTTATATTATCAGGACGCCAGAAACTCTTCTGACAAACAAGAAATTGGCTCTTGACAATGGTGGCTTTGTAACGAAGAGAGAGGAATACTGGCCTTATTTTCTTCAGTATATCTAGGCTCTCTTCCAACAATATCCATTTTCCTGGTCTCAATATTCTGTCCATTTCGCTTATGACTTGGATAACATCACATCTGATATATGGAAGTGGAAACATTAAAAGGTCAAATACTAACCATACTTTAAAGGGATGTAGTAGCCCGAGACCTTTCTTTTCCTGTTATTGTTTTTAGCCTACTTGCCAAGAAACTTCAAGTTGAAGTTAAGTTACAATTGCATTTTTATATATGATATTGTGAGCTCTAATCTAAATGACATCTCAAAAGAATGTTACTTCTTTATTCTAACTAGAACAAGTGCACGTTGTAATTATGTTATATCAGACGTACTGAAAAAAACATAGCAAAAAATGTGGAATTTACCTGGTCGTATTCCCTAAGAGATTACTTGAATGCAGCAGATCATATGTCCGAGGATATGTATTAAATGACTCACACCAGTCATGATACACCCCAATCAGCCCTCTATTGTAGACAATTGGTAGAGTATCAGGCCCACTGGCAGGTACCACGTTCATGACCCAGAGAGGCATATCAATTAGTGCTGCAGCAAATCTGATTCAATAAGATGCAACAAAGAAAGAAAATTAGAACTTGTTTCTACGATGGCCTCATTTGAGAAATGCAAAAGCCAATACTACTTTTTGTACATTACCCGCCAAAACCAGCATTCAAATCCATCACATTTCTGATGCTTGTCCAGTTGATCCCCAGATCAGTTAAATATATGTTCAAAACAGTTTCCTTCCAGTGTTTTGTATCGGTAATGAGATTTTCTTCTGGCAGGAGACTTGAATGCACTGTTTCAAGCCTATCTGGCCATGCAACAGGCCACTCAACCGGTTCCTTTTGATTGATTTGCAAAATACAATCATCAAGAGGCGTATACCTTAGAAATTTGTGACAGAGACATCAGTAATTGAACATATACATATATCATAATGAATTATCTGCACATGTAATGATGTAAATTATAAATCTCATAATGAATTATATGTGCATATAAATTACCAAGGTATAATTGGCAAGTCTCTCTTGGGACAGATAGGGGGATCAGTGGCCTTCCTCTCAAAATAACAAGAATTTGAGACAGGTTTTTGGTATATCACAACTCCAATTCCATTTGACTCCTTGGATTTCACAACCGTCTTCCAACACATAGAATTCGTCAAATCAACCATTGCTGGCACACAACAGTAGACGAAAATCACCACTTAGATTAACTGAAATTTGTTGCATTGAAATAAAATAATTCAAATCAGATTAGGAAGCTAACTCACCTTTCCATGTAGTTGTGTCCTCTTCATCTTTGCGGTAAACTGGTGTTGCGGACCAGACAAAAAACCCTCCTGGTCTGAGAACTCTATTAAGCTCCAACAAAGGTCTACCACCTGCCAAGGAAACAAATCAAGAGAGCCAACTGAATTCGCAGTGTCTAGACAGACGATAAATAATGATAATCTTATAAAAAAAAGGTACCATTAGCATGCCAGTGGACCCTACACCTGGCACAATGAAGCATATCAAAAGAATTGTCAGGGAATGGAAGTTTCTGGGCCCCAATGACAGAGAGAAAAGCAGGGATCCCCCGTTCTAGTGCAAACTGAATTTGGGCCTCATGTTCATCCTTTGGTGCAAACGACATGGTTATGACATTTTTGTCCAGTAAGTAACCCCCGAAGCTCGCTACACCGCATCCCACATCCAAGACCACTCTCGTATGCCTCCCCCATTCCACTGCTGGCAGAATCTGTAGGGATAAAAATCATATAACTTAATTATTGTTATTACTTATTACAATACAATGATTCAATCTGACATTTGAATTGCTGATCAGGTACCTGCTGAATGAAATCTATGTACTTTGTTACTCCATCCTTGAACTGGGTCCCGCCGCCCGGGAAAACAAGAAAGTTGCTGGACACTCTGACCCAATTCTGATCTTTTTTATACTCAACGAGTTTTGGGTGAGGCACATTATTATACCATATCTGAAAGATGACCCATAATTGCATCACTCAATAATTCAATCCAATAACATCAGAAAAGTAGCAAAATTAAAAAAGGAATAAATAAGCTGGTAGTAAAGAGCCCTTACCTACCATGTCTCTACTACGGGGCCATGGGACAGGATCCCTATAGCCACGTGGCAGTGAAACCAAGCACGTCGGAGAAGGCGATGGACAATGCCTCTCTCTGTGCTCCATGTGGCGCCTCGTAGGGAGCGCCTTGATCGCCTTTATGTTATCCAAGCAAGGAATATAATCAGCCGCTTGCAATCCTTTCCCAACAGTACAGATCTCCCACTTGAATTCAAACACCTCATTTCCTTCTTCTTGGTCTTCCTCACTGACAAGTGTGGTGGTGGGTTGAGCTGGTGGAGGAGTGACAAGAGAGGAATTGAGCTCCTTGCGTGAAGCAGAGACGGAAGGAGGTGGTGAAGAGGTGGAAGAGGAGATGGTGGTAAAGGAGGCGAGAGAGAAGCGATCGAAGTGACTGGAGAGGAGGAAGAGGAGGAGAGAAGAGAGGAGGAAAATGGAGAGGATGGAGATGATGGAGCGCCTTTGTTCGGCGAGGAGAGTTAGGAGAGAAGCCATCGGAGATTGGGAAAGGGAAAAGTCGATATGATTACGAATGCGACGCGACGTGCGCTTGTATTGGTCAAGCCGGTCTATAATTAACTTCTGTACTGACGATGATCGGAGGATATTATGTGGCAGATTTTGACAAGTCTATTATGTAATGACCGTGTTTTAAGTAACTAGCTTCTGACTCGCTACATTTTGAGTACTGAGACTATGAAGCAGAAATGTCTAATTAGTATGTCCGACACTTAGTGACGCTAAAGAGGACCTTATGACGATTGATGGAATGATTAAGAATCTTCTTTTCTTGTATTGTTAATTATTGTTTAATGTGAGTTTTGGGATACAGCAGGGCTGCATTGCACTGTTTATTTGTTTGGTCCAAATGCTGTTGACTTGTAAACGTTACTATTTTTTTTTAGAGGATTGGTTCAAACTTCAAATAAGTGTAGTCTAATAATCAGATCCGCTATCTATGTTTCGGAAATTTTACGCTTAAGGGCTCGTTTGGATGGGTTGGGAATAGTGGGAAGAGTGGGAAGAGTAGGAAGAGTGGGAAAAGTGGGAAGAGTGAAGGAATTGGCTATTTCGGGAATTAGAAATGTTGTTTGGATGGTGAGTTTAGGAATAGCGTTGGAAAGTATGAAAAAGTAGAGAGAAAAATGTTGTTGGGAAGAGTGTTATTGAAAATTATGTTAGGAATGAAATTGGCTATTCCAAAACCGTTTGGATGAAAAATTTAGGAATGGAATTGCCAATTCCTAGGAATTGGCTATTCCACCCCAATCCAAACGAGCCCTAAGATTCGTCTTTACTAAAAAGCTCACATTCACGTTCCCAAGAACGCCTATCATCCATGCAACCCATCTATTAATGAGTAATGCTAGAGTTAAATGCGATCAGATGTCAATTTTGGAGATTGCAACGTCTGATCCAAACTGCTCAATTTGTTCTTATTAGAGTATAATTAGATTAAGGATTGGTTACGTAGGAGATATTGAGGTTGTAATATGATTGGAGATTGATATCAATAGAGACTATAGAGGGTTGATAGGAGATGTATAGTTGGAGATGATTATCATTAGTTTTAGAATTGGTCTATATAAAGACTCTCATGCTTGTAATCATTTGAATCAATTCAATACAAATCTATTTCCTATCAGTTCTCCATAATAAAATGTCCTTGGAGATAAAATTGTTGGAGTTATGTCCTAGAAGTCAATATTTAATGACTCATTTTCTTAGAGTATGTTAATGATGATATTTGATCATTTGTTCCTAGAGTTTATTATTGACAGATCATTCAGGTTGAGGATCTGAATTGTAGATCTCTGTGGATCATTCATTAGAATGACAATAATAAATCTAAATCGTCCATAATCTTGATAATTAACAAGGAACATTAATTATCATAAAAGATTAGTATGTAAGTTAAGTGATGATTAAGTTCTACAAATCATAGGTAAGGAGTTACCAACTTAATTGCATATGTGTATGTTATTGGAACATAGTACAGGACTTGACCCAATGAAATAAACATATGGATTGTGTTATGTGTCATTGTTTATTTCATATGTTGTTGATTCTAAGTTTGAGATGCTCAGCTTTTCCACATGAGGATAGGTTCAATAAATATCGTCTAACGTTGATTCCTGATAAAGGCTGCTATAAGGACTTTATTTATGTTCTCTTGAATTGTGCGGAGAAAAGTTGTTCATCAAGAAAACCGTATGTCCCTCATTAATATACTTAATGAGTGATGATATCTGTTTGGGCCCCTTGATGGAGTTTGGATTGTTTGGCCAATTTGTACAATCAACTCTAGATCAAGAAATGTATAATCTGCAAGAATGACACATTCCTATCTTGGATTATACAAGGATATCATGTGACATAAGAATCAGACAAAGAAATACTTTTATTTCTTATGCAGGATTGAGATATTGTAACGGTACACTATTTATACGAATTGGGAATCATAACGTGTTGCTAGATACCGCTTATGATTATTGGAATTAAATAAGCGATTTAATTCCATGGCCAACATAGTATAAATCCTCAAAGGGTCGCACAAATAGAACCTGAACCACACGTGTATTATTTATTTGTATTGGAGAATACAAAACATGATGGGTTGATTAATTAATTATATACCGTTATGAACCGTTATAATTAATTATATCAAGGAGATCATGTTAGAATAAATTAATGCATAAACCAACCTATTGTTAATTATCATCAATTTGATAATTAATAGTCTCAACTACATTTAATATAATTGTTAGAATTATATTGAATATATAGGCTTTAAATAGCTAAGTCTAATTAAGCCCAATTAACAAATAATTAAAAGGCCCATTAGTTAATAGAATTAATGAGCTAATGAGAGATGAATTTGCCATTTGGTAAATTGGGCTAAAAGCCCATATAGGTGGCGCCTAGGGCATGGTGGCATGCTTGTAATTTGTTTGAAGTTTGGAAGAGGAATGAGAGCTCTATAAATAGACCCCAAGGGATGGCCTCTCATCCAACTTTCTCTCTCCTCTCTTCCCTCTTCTCCTAGCCGCCACCTATCTCCTCCTTTGGAGATTTTCGAAATCTCCATTAGAGGAGCTCTCATCCTTTGTTTGTTAGGGCCCATGTGTTGGGATTAGCCACATAATTAAGGTGTTAATTGTGATTAAGTGTTGGTTGCTCTAAAAGCTTGCTAGCACAAGCTCTTGAGAGGTGGTGAAGCTTCTTGGTGGATTAGAGGAAGGAGAAGAAGGCGCGGAGTGCACCCCATCGATTCCCATGCCATGGATTCGAGCCTCATGAATGCGATTTCATGAGAGGTACAATTTCTCCTACCTTCTCTCTTGATTGGATGTGTGATTGCTTTAGCACTAGATCTTTTGATTTGCTTGTTGTTAATGGTGATTAATTAGTTGTAATTAATCTAAAATTAAAATATGAGCATTTCCTAACAGTGGTATCAGAGCTATGGTCGTGCTTAAGGTTTTTCACACTTAATTAAGTGTCACGCCCCGCACCGACGGGTCGCGGGCGCGCGAGGGTGGGGCGGTATCATCTGCATCCATCCGTCGGCCCGTCAACCTACGTCGCAAACACAAGAAAATAAACGGATGTCAGCAACAAAGCTCAGTAACCGGTTATTTAACGACGCAGCTTCTCTATATTAGTTAAGATAGCAACATCAATCAGGATCGGATTAATCCACATAACAAACATATATTCTACGGAGATAAACGGGTCTAGATCAGTCATATCAGTCAGGCCTAAGGTTCCTCCCCGGTCCCTGAGGGATCAGGACCAGTTTCCCCTCCCCTGTCTTGGGGATCAGGGCTCAAATTCACATGCAATTTCCCCTCCCCTGTCTCGGGGATCAGGGCACAAAATCCACATGCACATACAAATTCAGTAATCCAGTTTCTAAACCCGATATCCCGCAAAACATACCACAAACGATCATACACACGCAAGCAAAGCCAAGCAGTAATCAAATCAAGCAATACGAAACTAAATATAGAGAAGTCCGGTTACCTGACTGAGCGATCCACAAGACCAAGCAAATCGGAACGACTATCCAACAGGACTGCGACGTAGTACTCGAATCCCAAACGGCCGACTAAGCAAAGCCAAGACGGTATTCAATGGTAGCTGGAGAGAGATAGTGGGAGAGAGAAATCCGAAATGAAATGGAATGAGGCTAGGTTCTATTTATAGTGGAGGTTTCTTAGTGGCTAAGAAAGTAAATATATTAAGTTACTTAATGGCTAAGTAAGCAAATATCAATTACTTAGCTACTGTTTTTGAAAATATAGATTACTATTTATGAAAATATGGATTACTTAACAGCTAAGAAATCAAATGGATAAGATCAAATGAATATTATATAATATCAAATGGATAAGAATGAACATATTTCAAATAGGACCTTAGAATTTGAAGTATTGCAAACAGGTCCTAAAATTCAGGGATGTTACATTCCACCCCCCTTAAAAAGGAAATTTCTTCCACGAAATTTCAAAAGGACGATAACAAGTCAATACGAATGTATTAGAACCAAAATCCAAACGAAACGATAATGAACCCAAACACACAGTCCGAGGAACGAATGCTCTGATACCATCTGTCACGCCCCGCACCGACGGGTCGCGGGCGCGCGAGGGTGGGGCGGTATCATCTGCATCCATCCGTCGGCCCGTCAACCTACGTCGCAAACACAAGAAAACAAACGGATGTCAGCAACAAAGCTCAGTAACCGGTTATTTAACGACGCAGCTTCTCTATATTAGTTAAGATAGCAACATCAATCAGGATCGGATTAATCCACATAACAAACATATATTCTACGGAGATAAACGGGTCTAGATCAGTCATATCAGTCAGGCCTAAGGTTCCTCCCCGGTCCCTGAGGGATCAGGACCAGTTTCCCCTCCCCTGTCTTGGGGATCAGGGCTCAAATTCACATGCAATTTCCCCTCCCCTGTCTCGGGGATCAGGGCACAAAATCCACATGCACATACAAATTCAGTAATCCAGTTTCTAAACCCGATATCCCGCAAAACATACCACAAACGATCATACACACGCAAGCAAAGCCAAGCAGTAATCAAATCAAGCAATACGAAACTAAATATAGAGAAGTCCGGTTACCTGACTGAGCGATCCACAAGACCAAGCAAATCGGAACGACTATCCAACAGGACTGCGACGTAGTACTCGAATCCCAAACGGCCGACTAAGCAAAGCCAAGACGGTATTCAATGGTAGCTGGAGAGAGATAGTGGGAGAGAGAAATCCGAAATGAAATGGAATGAGGCTAGGTTCTATTTATAGTGGAGGTTTCTTAGTGGCTAAGAAAGTAAATATATTAAGTTACTTAATGGCTAAGTAAGCAAATATCAATTACTTAGCTACTGTTTTTGAAAATATAGATTACTATTTATGAAAATATGGATTACTTAACAGCTAAGAAATCAAATGGATAAGATCAAATGAATATTATATAATATCAAATGGATAAGAATGAACATATTTCAAATAGGACCTTAGAATTTGAAGTATTGCAAACAGGTCCTAAAATTCAGGGATGTTACATTAAGTGAGAATTCGTAATTAATTAAGTTAATTAGTGATGTGCATGCTTGCTGGCCCTGGAAAGGCTGTTTTCTGTCTTGTTGCTTGTTTTTCATGGTGTAAAGCTCTCTGAAATTTTTTCCTTCTTATTGGAGGTTGTAGCCCTTTGAGTTGTGGTTGTTTTCCCACTGGAATCATTGAAATTCGATGTAAAATGAATTTTTAGTGATTTAAACGGTAACAGTGCGCAGATCTATTATTCTGCTGCACAGTTCTGTTGTTGTGGTTGGTAACAAATAAGTTTGTATACAAAGTACCTGTAACTTTTAGATAGGATTGATCTAAACTTGATGCTCTTTCTGAATGTGTAAATTTTGTTGCATATTTCGGATTTTATGTGGGCGTTCAAGGATGAAAAGTGATGAAGTTGTCAGATCTATTTTTTCAAACAAACTGATTGTTTTGAAAAACTGTACTTATTGAGAAACTTTTATGGAAAAGTGTTGAAATGGAAATGTTCTCCTTTAAGTCTGGAATCTGTGAAAATTAATTTCATAGATTTTCATTGAGATTTGATACCTCAACCGAGTGAAACCTTTTTGGTCGACGGTCTGTTCCAGAACAGGATACCTTGCTTAAATGCTTGTTATCTCGTTGATCTTGAATATAACTTGTGGATTTTCTTTTCATGGAATGATAGCCTATTGTATGTAGTATTTTTTTATATAAATTGTTTACTGGAAAAATATCAAGGGGATGATCATACAGATCAAAAGATTGAGACCCATAACAGAATTTTCTCTAACGGTGCTTCGCGCACAATCTGAGAATTTGTCTTTTTTGGTTCTCCCTGATGGTAATTGATCTCTCCTTGAGATTTTTACAGGTAATCACAATCTTTGTAAGGAGTTCTCTGGATTTATTTAAGATTTTTTGGAGACCGAATTATTTTGAATTTTTTCGGGTCCCGAATTTCGTATTTTAATTAGTTAAAATAGTTTCTAATTAATCAATTTATTGAAATGTTAATTAGAAGACTCCTTAAATACCCTCCTTTCTATTTTGATAGTTGGATTTAATTTAAAAGGGCTTAAACAATTACTTGTTAAGGTTAAGCCTCCTTTGCATTCGAAAAACTTGAGCAACAAGTATGCACAAAGATTCTAATTAATGAAATTAATTAAGAACAAGTGAATCATGTATATTGTATATGTGCTAACTTTGTTTTGTAGGAGGATGTGGGTTTGATATGGCTCAAGATGTCAATGCCTTGTGTGTTGTAAAATGTTGTGAATGCATGTGATTGCTTGTAAAGTGGCCTAAGGTGCCTTGATAATTAATTGGTTAATTTTGATGTAACTTGTGAGGCTTGCATGCCCCTAAGGCCTAGGCGGGGTTTTAGGAATTTTATCACATGTATTTATTTCCCTTAATTATTAGATAGATCTTAGTAATTAGTGGGAGGGCTTGATTAGATTAGTTTCGTTACATGGAGATGCGACGAAGACTAATGCAAGCGGGAGCCATACAAACCCACGGCAATGTTTGAGATGCTTATTATTATGTGATTGTTTGTGAATGCCTTGAATTGTCATAGGTAGGTATGGGTGTATGCTTACACGACCACCAAACAAAGTCACGTAATTGCTTATGTCCCTAATTAACTTGATTTAGCCAAATCGTCCTCCTTCTCTCTATCCCCTTCAATACAATTGATTGTCTATTGATGCATTCCTGCCGACGCGGACATCGTAGTCCATCATTGTAGTCGGGGTGTAAATCGGATTTACTAGGAGCAAATAGAGAGAAGTTGCTTTACAACGGACCCACTCGGATTGGACGTTGGGACGAAGTTTGTAGATATACTTATGATATCTAACAAACCAAGAATCATATGGACAAGATATGATTGGTTGGAGAACCTACCTTATCTAGTTGTTTTAGGTGTCATGCCGACGCTGGCCCCTATTTCAATGAAAATGAGGATCTTGGAATCCATTACATTTAGGGACATTAATTAAATGTAGTGGGAGTTTTGTTTATCATTCCATAAACAAAACATTGCATAAACTAAATGACCTTAAATTGAAATTGTTATAGATGTTAAATATGTTAATTTCGTTGCGATCAATCTTGGAAAACGACAAGCTCGTTTCTAAGGTATTTACTTGGAGAAGAAATACCGATTTCTAAGATATGTTCTTGGAAATGAGAAACTTGAGCAAGTTTAATCCCAAAAACGTTCCTCAACTTCCCGAACATAGCTTCGCAATGATTGATTAGTTTTGACGAAAATTATTCAATAAAGCGAATGCTTATATCCTTTTAGAAGTTCTAGACTTTTGAATTGGAGAATTCATAAGGACTAGACTAGACTTCTACGTTCTCATCCACTTACTCAAGAAGACGGTCTTAGAGAAAGTAAAAGATAGACTCAATCATTAATGATCGAGTAATGGAATGTGAGTTAACCAAGAGACTCTTCTTATAAGAAGATAAATATTTCATTAGCTTGTGAATCGAAAGGTTTGAGTAGCTAATTGACAACTAGAGATATTAAGATCTCCAATATCAAGGATTGTTGATATTGTCATACAATCTCTTTCTATGGATAAAGGATATATTGTTCGCACACTTGTTAGTGCTAAAAGTAATTGGTTAAGTATTAAAGGAATACTTTACCAAGATATGAGTTGAAACTTTGAGATCCTCACTAGTGACCGTGTGTCACATGAGATGTTTCATTTGCCATTTATGGGAGGCATTTGAAAGGTTGTCCGAAATACCATGATGTTCTAAACCTTGAGATATTTGTCGTTCAAATTATCTCACTATCTCTAATTCACACTAGTAATTAGGTGCTAGTTCATGTGCTCGCATTTAACGAAATGTGTAGACAATGATGAATAAGAGAAAGTTCGAGATAAGTAAAGTAAACTCCGTTTTGGAAATGGCTTATACGTCTAAGCCGCTACCATTGAATACGTAGAGTTATCTTTATTAAATAAAGAGTTTGTTTAGGAATTTGAGGTTATATACCTTATTCCAAACATCTCATAAAACTTTATCTCCGTTTCATATTTGATGATGGATGATCATGTTTTGTAATAGAGAAATGTTCTTCTCTTATTGTTATAAATTTGTATATAAGATTTCATGCATCTTGATTGAATTTGCTTGAAATAGATAAACAAATTTTTGAATGACAAATGTGTAAGACTTTACATAAAGTATTTGACTTTTATGTAAAATAATCGCTTAGTCGAATATAAACAAGAATCGCATTATGAGAGTCTACGTAACGTGGTGCTCGTAAATCAATTTGATTGCAAATCAATTGAAATTCATGCGAATCGTGTTTGTTAAATGACAAAAGCGCCTTTGAACTACGAAGGTTTAAAGGACAAGTAACCTTATTAAGACTTATACATATTGATGTATATAGACCTATAGGTACTTGTGCAATTGAAAGGTTGTTGAAACTTTACCACTTGACCAACAATCATTGTAGATATTAACGTATCTATTTGATATGGTATAAGTATGAATCTTTTGACAAGATCAAAAGGATTTCAAGAGTAAAGTTGAAAAACTATTCAATAAAAGCAAAAGTCTTAAGATGGATCATGGTAAATAGTTAAGTCATATAGTTTGATGTATTACCTAAAGAGTATGAAATACGTTTCACTACTCGCTTCATGAGGAACATTGAAAAATGTATCCAAGGATGAAGGTATCGAACATTGTTTGATCGGTAATAAATCAAATTGACTTGTTCGACTCATGTAAGGGATTTGTGTTTGAGGACAATATTGTTTACACTGAATAAAAATTCCATCGAAGTCTATTGAGAAAGATATCTTACGAGATTCGATCTCTAGGTATATTGTTTCTCAAGATTTGGTATTGAGAAGCTTATTTCAAAGTTCGATTGATTGATAAGCTTGGACCCAAATAAGACACTTAATATGATGTAGGATATCTTGAACTAACCGAAAGGTACTACTTCAACGAACATGATAAGAACAAAGTAGTTGTTGCTCATCATAACGTAATCTTGAAGAATGATATTCTCAAGAAGAAGTAGTGGGAGTAAAGTGAGCATTGAAGGAGTTTATGCGTCACTACGAGAAGTACATTTATAGGAAACTTGTCACTCCATACATGGTGCTTAGTGGGAGTTGAGCGGAACTTTATTCACAAGTAGTTGTGAAAGGAAGAAGTTTATAAACACGCTCACTTCTAAAGAGTGCTCAAACATCTCACGAATGGATGATGTTCGAGAAACTCATGCAATATATTAGGATCAAGAACTTACTCTACAAGATGTTGTAGAAGTAGTTTACTGACCTCAAGCACCAATCCTACAAAGATCAACGAGAGTGAATTGCCTAAACTGAAAGGTACATAGGCTTCACAACATCCTCGTACTTGACATATGAGGATCCGTTGATAAATACAGAAGCGATGGAAAGACCCGATTCCACAAGTATGGTTTGAATTTGTATGATCTTTAAGTGCAATCCATATATATAACAACAAGGTATAGACCTTGATTGATGTTCAAGAAGAAGCGATCCATCTAGAACATTTAGATCTTTAAAAGGAAAGATAGATATGGATAGTAAGTCGACTATGTGCAAAGCACAATTTCATGATTGATGCTATGTGTAAGTCAATAACCAGTTGACCATGTACAAAGCACGGCTTCTCGCTTGTAGCTGTGTATAAATCAATAAAGATCATTCTAACTATAATTATATTTCGTATATATAGATATATGAAAAATACATCAAAACCGCCTTCTTCGATTGAATGAAGGAAGTTGTTGTGTATTTGACACAAACCAAGGATTTGTTGTATTGTTGAAAACATATATATGCTTCAATGATCCATTAATGGATTGAAGCAAGTATTGTGGAAATTGGAATAAACATTTTGACAAGTAAGTCAAGGAGTTGAACTTCGTCAAAAGTATCTTGTATGGACAAGATATTCAGTGGGAGCATTATTATGTTACATGTATTGTACAAGATACAAGACATTAATTGGGAATAAAATTAAAGAAAGGAATATTGTCAAGATCTCATTGGAGAATGTTTTCTCAATTGAGAACTTGGGTAAGTCACCTAAATCCAAGGAAACAAAATCTATGGAGATAGATTATGATGGATGTCAGGTTTGAGCAAAATGTGCATATAATGACAAGGTGTTATAGTTACACAAAAAGATAGACTCCTAGAAAGGATGTCTAACCATGTTGTATGGCATACACTTGAGTTCTACTCGGTGTATTGCAACTCAATTCGAGAAGAGTGCACGATACAATTCGAGCATCCTTCTGTCATGAGTTTCATTACGTACGCCATACTTATGCACATGCCCCTATGTATTGTACCCAAGGAGTATGACAAGCAGTTGTCAACTGGATACAAAGAAAAATACATTTGGACAATAATCAAGAATATCCTCGAGTATCTTATGAGAAAGGGTGATATGTTTTTCATCTGACAAGATGAAAGAAATCTCATATAAATTGTTATATTGATGCTAGTTTTCGAAAGATTGATATAAATGCAATTGAGCTACATATTTTGTTTAATGTGGTGTTGTAAATTTAGAAGGTGTTCTAAATGGGATATTACAACCGTTTCCGTCACCAAAACAAAATATATAGCAACTTGTGAAGCAATGAAAGAATGTAGTATGGATCATGAAGTTCTCAGTCAAGCTAATATAGTTCTAAGCATCTCGAACCATAGCTTAAACTTGAAGAACCCAATATTAAATTGGTGATCCAACTAAGATCTATGACGATGTTACTTGATCTCACATGATGATGATCAAGAACACATATATAGGAGTATATATGTATATAGGGTCAAATAAAATTGGATAGGTTCGCGGACACAGCGAACACTCTAACTTACCCTCTACCTTAAGCGGTATACGAGATGCAATTGTGCATCCATGCGTGATGGACGTATGAGTAACTTGCTTTAAGTGTATTACATCTTTTGAGGTTCGAGACATGTATATATATAGATATATGACATTGTTCTAAGTTCTTCACTGGCTAGAAGTCACTATTGATTGATTCTAGGCCAAGTGGGAGATTGTTGGAGTTATGTCCTAGAAGTCAATATTTAATGACTCATTTTCTTAGTTTATGTTAATGATGATATTTGATCATTTGTTCCTAGAGTTTATTATTGACAGATCATTCAGGTTGAGGATCTGAATTGTAGATCTCTGTGGATCATTCATTAGAATGACAATAATAAATCTAAATCGTCCATAATCTTGATAATTAACAAGGAACATTAATTATCATAAAAGATTAGTATGTAAGTTAAGTGATGATTAAGTTCTACAAATCATAGGTAAGGAGTTACCAACTTAATTGCATATGTGTATGTTATTGGAACATAGTACAGGACTTGACCCAATGAAATAAACATATGGATTGTGTTATGTGTCATTGTTTATTTCATATGTTGTTGATTCTAAGTTTGAGATGCTCAGCTTTTCCACATGAGGATAGGTTCAATAAATATCGTCTAACGTTGATTCCTGATAAAGGCTGCTATAAGGACTTTATTTATGTTCTCTTGAATTGTGCGGGGAAAAGTTGTTCATCAAGAAAACCGTATGTCCCTCATTAATATACTTAATGAGTGATGATATCTGTTTGGGCCCCTTGATGGAGTTTGGATTGTTTGGCCAATTTGTACAATCAACTCTAGATCAAGAAATGTATAATCTGCAAGAATGACACATTCCTATCTTGGATTATACAAGGATATCATGTGACATAAGAATCAGACAAAGAAATACTTTTATTTCTTATGCAGGATTGAGATATTGTAACGGTACACTATTTATACGAATTGGGAATCATAACGTGTTGCTAGATACCGCTTATGATTATTGGAATTAAATAAGCGATTTAATTCCATGGCCAACATAGTATAAATCCTCAAAGGGTCGCACAAATAGAACCTGAACCACACGTGTATTATTTATTTGTATTGGAGAATACAAAACATGATGGGTTGATTAATTAATTATATACCGTTATGAACCGTTATAATTAATTATATCAAGGAGATCATGTTAGAATAGATTAATGCATAAACCAACCTATTGTTAATTATCATCAATTTGATAATTAATAGTCTCAACTACATTTAATATAATTGTTAGAATTATATTGAATATATAGGCTTTAAATAGCTAAGTCTAATTAAGCCCAATTAACAAATAATTAAAAGGCCCATTAGTTAATAGAATTAATGAGCTAATGAGAGATGAATTTGCCATTTGGTAAATTGGGCTAAAAGCCCATATAGGTGGCGCCTAGGGCATGGTGGCATGCTTGTAATTTGTTTGAAGTTTGGAAGAGGAATGAGAGCTCTATAAATAGACCCTAAGGGATGGCCTCTCATCCAACTTTCTCTCTCCTCTCTTCCCTCTTCTCCTAGCCGCCACCTATCTCCTCCTTTGGAGATTTTCGAAATCTCTATTAGAGGAGCTCTCATCCTTTGTTTGTTAGGGCCCATGTGTTGGGATTAGCCACATAATTAAGGTGTTAATTGTGATTAAGTGTTGGTTGCTCTAAAAGCTTGCTAGCACAAGCTCTTGAGAGGTGGTGAAGCTTCTTGGTGGATTAGAGGAAGGAGAAGAAGGCGCGGAGTGCACTGATAAGCGGAAATTATGCATATAAATACCGCTTATATTAGGACTTAATTCCATTAATTATGTGTGTTTCTAATGTTTTAATTGTTAATTTAGGTTAGAAGCAAGGTACTGCTATGGCTACTTTTATTTTGTACAGGATCTGTGTGATTTTGCCACTCTTGAAGCGAGGAAACTGAAGTCTGATCATGATCTGCGGCCCACCGAAGGTTTGTGCGACCCACAGGAAGACCCAGCGTGTAGCAGGTGAGACTTGGCAGCATAGAAGATTTCTGCGACCCGCAGGACTCGACAGCGGGCCGCAGAAGAAGTAACCGACAGCCCAAAATAGCCTGACCAAGTTCTGCACCCACCTCTACACCGACATATCTATTTCCGGCGCCTCAAAACCACGTCTCCGACAGTTTTAGAGCCATCCCACGCCTATATAAACACCAGAGCAGATCAGAAAGGGGGTTCGTGAGTTTTAGGGTAAATTCTGCTAAGTTAAGAGAGCATCAAGGGTTTTCAGCGGGCCGCAGGGAGTATCAGCAACCCGCTGAAAGAGTGGCAGAGAGCAGAAAAGGGAGATTCTGGATTCCATCTGTTGTAATCTTGTTTCTTTCTTTATGTTTTCTTATTATTCAGATACCTTTTGTTGTTTTATGATGTATACTTGTGAGTAGTCGTATATTAGGGGCCATAGTAGTGAACCTTTTTAAGTTTATGATTGATAATATGCTTTAAGTTATATTTTCTTTGTTTGTATGTTGTGTTTTATGCTTTGATTGAATTGCTTAGATTATTCTATCTGAATTGCTTAAGTCGAATTGCTTGCACCCGTTAAGAGAGACGTCTTTTGATTGCTAGGTGGTTAAATCCAAATGTTCTTAAGTAATTAGAATAAAGTATGGTAAACACGATAGTTAGTGCCGGAAGGTCATGCTAGGGTTAAGAAACGGAAGTTGAAACCCTTCCCAATTACGGAAGTATAGGGAGTCGTAGGTCGTAAAGCATAAACTAGTTTAACTTAGACCAAGAAACGGAAGTTGAAATCTAGGTTGAATTGGAGAGAATTAATGTTAACTTTAGGTAACCTGGCCTTAAACGAAAGTGGGACTTAGGAACCTTAGTTAGGATTAATTATCTACACAAAACAACAATTAAAATATGCAAAGAGCTGAGTCTGCGCCAAACCTAGCGGGCCGCAGGAGGTTTCTGCGGGTTGTCTATGACCCCAGGCTTCTGCGACCTTCTCAGGGGTCAGCGACCTGAGTTTCAGCGGGCCGCAGAAGATCTCTGCGGGCCGCTGATTCTGGAGTAAACTGAAAAGTATTAGCTACTAGTCAACCCCTAATTCTTAATTAGTATTTTAATCCTTTTAACTCATTGAACTGTTTAATTTAGGACTTTTATTTAACTGCAAACTTTTACTTTAGATCTTTTACAAATATTATTTCTACATACTTTTAATCTAGTTAATCAATAGTTTAATTTACTTAGTTGTTGAATATTCCGTCCCTGTGGTTCGACCCCGATAATACTTAGACGATTGTTGTACGCTTGCAACTGATTTTAGGTAGAATTGGGTAATAATTTAAGTATTGATATTTCACATCAAGCTTTTTGGCGCCGTTGCCGGGGACGGTGACGATAATTAGGTTTTATTTTTCTTTTGATTAATTAGATTTTTCCTATCTTCACATTATTTTTGTTTTCTCAATCTACAGGTGTGAACACTGGCAGGCGGGCGTGGCAAGAAGAAACCAGCCAGTACTAGCAACTCAAGTGCGCGAAAACCGAGACCGTGTGAAGAAGGAGCCTCTCAGCCTTCCCCTCAGACTATTTCTGCGACCCGCAGAAACCCTCAGCGGGCCGCCAGAAAAGCTCCTGAAGGCAGAGAGAAGACTGTTGCAATCTCATCGGCCCGTCCAGTCCTCAAGACCTACCAGAGGGAAGGAAGGGATTCGTCTGGAGACAACCAACAGATACCAACTTCTGCGACCCGCACAAACCTCCAGCGGGCCGCTGAAATCGGGTCTGACACGATTGAAGACCCAAAGTCTGAGACTTCCGACATTTCTGACACCGAGACAGATCCGATGGCAGAACAACAAATACAAGAACGGATCGAGGAAGAGATCAGGAACCGAGAGGAAGCGAGGAGGAACCGACCTCTTCGCACAATAGCCGCTCCTGCCGCAACTCATGTTGGACTAGGAGTTGCACCTCCAAATCCGGGCAGAGCTAGGGACATCGCTTTCAACCCTAGCCTCATCACACTCATCCAGCAGAACATGTTTGGCGGAGACCCGTTCGAGGATGCCAACCAACACTTGACGGAGTTCTTACAAAATTGCACAACTCTCAACTACGATCAAGTTCCAGATGACACAATTCGCCTTACTCTTTTCCCATTTACTTTAAGGAATAGAGCTAAAGCTTGGTTAGGTGGTTTCAAGACCACACCTTTTGAGACTTGGGACGCCTTAGCCAAGGCCTTTCTAGACAAGTTTTACCCTAGAGAGAAAACGGTCCAAATAGTTAGGCAAATAAACACTTTCAAGCAAGAATATGATGAAAACCTTAGTGAAGCTTGGGAAAGGTTTAAGGACCTCCAACGAATGTGTCCACATCATGGAATTGATGACGGTAGATTAATTAGTTGTTTTTATGATGGTTTAACTCCTCTAATTCGTCAAAGTGTTGACAATACTGCAGGTGGTTCGTTTTTGGATCTTGGATGCGACGATGCAATCAACTTGATGGAGAGATTGGCTCAAGCCCAAACCAATTGGTCGGGGCGATCAAGACAAAAAGGAGTGATCGAGGTGGACAAGTCTATACAAGTGCAATCTCAACTAGACGCTCTCACCGCCATGGTCAAGAAGATGACGGAGAAGACGGGCAATCCACTTCTCCAAGTTCATGCATGCCAACTTTGTTCGGAGGAAGGACATCTTGCACCCGATTGCCCTCAAATCCAAAAGAACGAGCCAGTTGAGGAGGAGGTTAGCGCTCTCAACAATGGTCCAACCTATTTCCCACCAACCAACAACTACAAGGACCCACGCAACCATGCGGGTTTCTCATACTCAAACCCTAATGGAGCGGCGAATCCAGGATCTTTTGGGAATAGGAATGGAGGGGGTGGATTTCAAGCGAACTCAAGCCAATACTCGCAGCACCGCGCTGTTGTTGACAAGTTTATGAGAGATCAATCTGGATGGAACCGACAAGTGGTAGATGAGATGAGGGAAATTCGGAAAGCCATGGAACAACTTCTTGCAAATCAAAATTCCGTGGTTAACCAACCGGGGAACGGAGTAATGACCAAAACTGGCATGTTTCCAAGTCAACCAGAGCCTAACCCAAAGGCAGACGTCAATGCCATTACACTCCGAAGTGGCACCAACTACGAAGGACCAGAAATGCCAGCTGATTCGCTCTCTGGCCCAGTTTCAGCGACCCGCAGCCCAGTTCAGCAACCCGCAGAGCCAGGGATGAGGGTGGTCGCAGAAGAAGACAGCGGGTTCGTACTTGTTGATCCTCCAGCCCAGAAACCTGCGACCCGCAGTGACGACCTGCGACCCGCAGAACCTGCGCCAGACAGACAGAGAGAGAAGGGCACAGCCGCAGTCCCCCATACGACCTACCATGCAGTTCCATTTCCCCAGAGGCTTGCAAAGGTCAAGGAGAATAGGGAATTTGCTAAGTTCCTCCAGCTACTCAAACAACTATCGGTAACAATCCCTTTCACTGATGCTTTGACTAGAATGCCCTCCTACGCTAAATTTTTGAAAGATATTCTTAGTAATAAGCGGAGGATTGATGAATGCCAAACGGTGACCTTGACGGAGGAGTGCAGCGCTCTTATCCTCAACAAGCTGCCACCAAAGATGAAAGATCCGGGCAAGTTTGCGATTCCATGCAAGATTGGAAGAGCGAGCATCAAGAAAGCATTGTGCGACTTGGGAGCGAGTGTGAGCCTCATGCCAAAGTCGATTTTCGACAAAATTGGAGTTGGAGAGTTGAAAGATACAAGGATGTCTCTCCAATTAGCCGACCGATCAGTTCGCTTTCCTCTTGGAGTTGTGGAAGACGTGCCTCTACAAGTAGGTAATCTCTTTGTTCCTTGCGATTTTGTTGTTGTAGATATGGAGGAAGATATGGAGGTGCCCATCATCCTTGGACGACCTCTTCTTGCCACTGCTGGAGCAATGATTGATGTGAAGAATGGCAAGATGTCCTTGGAGATAGGCGATGAGAAGATCGAGTTCGAAATCGAGAAAGCCATGAAGATGCCACCTTGCTACGACTCAATTTTCATGGTGGAGGCGCTCGATGAGATGGTGGAGGAGACTATCTTCTCGAGGATCGTGAAGGCGTACGAATCCTTCTCTGAAACCATCGAGGAGGTCGAGGCAGACTATCTGTTCAACGAAATTCTGCAAGCGATAGAGCCTCAGCCACCTCTCTTTCCCAGTTCCTGCGGCCCGCTGGCCTCATCAGCGGCCCGCCAAGCCTTCTCAGTTCAGCTCAACCACGCAGACACAGTTCTCAGCCTGGACACCAACACCTGCGACCCGCTGGAACCTCCTGCGGCCCGCAGAAATGATGTTCCAGAGCCGCCAAAACTGGAGCTGAAGCCTCTGCCCGACAGCCTCAGGTACGAATACCTGGGCCCAGACCAGACATACCCTGTCATAGTCAATGCCCATCTCGACAAGGACCAGACCGACAAACTCTTGAAGGAGCTAAGGGCACATCGAAGGGCAATTGGCTATTCAATTGAAGATCTCAAGGGTATTGACCCGTCAATTTGCACGCACCGAATCTTGCTTGAAGAAGGGTCTAAGCCATCCATTGAGCACCAGCGAAGACTTAACCCAAACCTTAGTGAAGTTGTGAGGAAGGAGGTGTTGAAGTTGTGGGATGCGGACATTATTTATCCAATTTCCGATAGTGAGTGGGTAAGTCCAGTTCATGTAGTACCTAAAAAGGGAGGAACCACGGTTATGAAGACCGAGAACAATGAACTGATCCAAACAAGGGTTGTAACGGGTTGGAGGATGTGCATAGACTACCGAAAACTCAACGCCGCCACACGCAAGGATCATTTCCCCCTACCTTTTGTAGATCAACTCTTGGAGCGCCTTGCCAATCACTCCTACTTTTGCTATTTGGATGGCTATTCGGGTTTTTTCCAAATCCCCATTCATCCAAAGGACCAAGAGAAGACGACCTTCACATGCCCCTATGGTACTTATGCTTATAGGAGAATGCCATTTGGGTTGTGCAACGCCCCCGCCACCTTTCAAAGAGCCATGATGGCTATATTTTCTGATTTTATTGAAAAGGACATGGAAGTTTTCATGGATGATTTTTCGGTTTATGGTACATCTTTTGATCATTGTTTATCTAACTTGTCTAAGATATTGCAGCGATGCGAGGATGTCAACCTAGTTCTTAACTGGGAGAAGTGCCACTTCATGGTTCAAGAAGGTGTGGTGTTAGGTCACAATGTCTCTTCCAAGGGCATTTCGGTCGATAAGGCAAAGATTGAGGTCATAGAGAAGATGAGCAACCCTACATGTGTCAAGGATGTGCGAAGTTTCCTTGGCCATGCCGGTTTCTATCGACGATTTATCAAAGACTTCTCTAAGATTGCAAAACCATTAACTAATCTTACAATGAAAGATGTTGAATTTAATTTTGATAATGATTGTGTTAATGCATTTTGTAGGTTGAAGGAAGCCTTAATATCTGCCCCCATATTGCAACCACCAGATTGGACACAACCATTCGAGTTGATGTGCGATGCAAGCGACTATGCGGTGGGAGCGGTGCTTGGACAGCGCAAGGACAAGAAGCCATGTGTCATATACTATGCGAGCAAGGTGTTGGATGAAGCCCAAATCAACTACACCACCACCGAAAAGGAGTTGCTCGCTGTTGTCTTTGCTCTAGACAAGTTTCGACCCTACCTGGTCGGATCTAAGGTGATTGTGTACACGGATCACTCGGCACTCAAGTTTCTCATGAGCAAGAAGGATGCCAAGCCTCGCCTCATCCGTTGGGTCCTTCTCTTGCAAGAATTCGATTTGGAGATCCGAGACAAGAAGGGGACAGAGAATTCAGTAGCAGACCACCTCTCCAGGCTCAGATGGGACGAACCAAAGCCGTTACCAATCAACGAGAACTTCCCTCATGAGCAACTACTGTCTGTCGGCCCAGTTTCAGCGACCCGCAGGCCATCTCAGCGGCCCGCAGAGGATCCCGTCGACCCGCACATCTCGAGCGAGCTTGGGGGGATTTCTGCGACCCGCACAAACTTCCTGCGGCCCGCCGGAACTGAGCAGATGCCCTGGTTTGCTGATTTTGCGAATTATCTGGCAACCGGCATGCTTCCACCTGAGCAGACGTACCAGCAAAAGAAGAAGTTTCTCTCTGATGTCAAGTACTACTTCTGGGAGGACCCAATCCTTTGGAAACTGGGAGTTGATGGGATGTATCGTCGATGCGTGCCACATGAAGAAATCCATGACATCCTTTTCCAATGCCACTCATCTTCTTATGGAGGCCATGCTTCTCACACCAAGACAGCCACCAAGATCCTTCAATCTGGGTTCTATTGGCCAACAATCTTCAAGGACACTCGTGCCTATATACTTGCATGTGATCAATGCCAAAGGACGGGTAATATTTCTAATAGACATGAGATGCCATTAAATTCGATTTTAGAAGTGGAAGTTTTTGATGTGTGGGGGATTGACTTTATGGGACCTTTTCCATCTTCATGTGGATACCAATACATCCTTGTAGCGGTAGATTATGTGTCGAAATGGGTTGAAGCCGTAGCATGCAAGAAAGCCGATTCAATGGCAGTTAGGAAGTTGTTTAAATCAATCATCTTTCCTAGGTTTGGTGTACCTAAAGTTGTGATAAGCGATGGAGGGAAACACTTTATCAACCGCCAATTTGATAACCTTTTGGCAAAGCTAGGGGTAAGACACAAGGTAGCCACACCTTACCATCCTCAAACTAGTGGGCAAGTTGAGATATCTAATCGTGAGATTAAGAATATTTTGCAAAAGACGGTTGGAAGGTCAAGGAAAGATTGGGCCCTCAAGTTGGATGATGCATTATGGGCATACCGCACCGCCTACAAGACACCTATTGGCATGAGCCCATTCAAATTGGTTTATGGAAAGGCATGCCATCTACCTGTGGAATTGGAACACAAAGCTTATTGGGCAACTCGCGCAATTAACTTTGATTATAAGGAAGCGGGGGAGAAACGAGTTTTGGACTTGCATGAGTTGGAAGAGATTCGGTTGAGAGCCTATGAAAGTGCTAGAATTTACAAGGAACGCACCAAGCAATGGCATGACAAGCGTATCCTAAGGCGAGAGTTCAAGGAGGGCGATTTGGTCCTTCTTTTCAACTCAAGGCTAAGGCTATTTCCGGGCAAGCTAAGGACTCGTTGGTCTGGACCTTTTGAGGTGAGAAAAGTGTATTCTTTTGGGGCAGTGGAGCTTTGGAGAGAGGACAAGTCCATGGGAAGTTTCAAAGTGAATGGACAACGTCTCAAGTTGTACTCAATGAACGTGTCGAGGCATGGAGAAGAAGGGCAAGTCTACTTTCTCACCGACCCGGCACCAGCCGAGACGTAGACATGAGGAGTCGAGCTCAAGACTTTAAACGAGCGCTGCTTGGGAGGCAACCCAAGGGTTTAATTAAAAATTAGGATTTTTATTTTTCTTTCAAAAATACAACAAAAATATAAAAAAATTGAAAAACGAAAATACAAAAAAAAAAAATTATAAAACCAGAAAAACACATAAAAAAGTAAGAAAATTGAAAAACACAAAAAAATTAGGAGTAGAGTTAATTTTAACTTAATTTCGGCTTAATTTTCAGGAAAATTGGTGCTCTCGGGAAAAAGTCAGCGACCCGCAGGGCCTTTCAGCGACACGCAGAGGAAAGTGCGACCCGCAGCTCCAACCAAGCTTGGGGGAGTTTTCTGCGACCCGCACAAACCTCCTGCGGGCCGCTGAAATTTAACAGAAATTCAAAAACTGCCACGACGCGACTTTTAGGGGCATAACCGTAAACTCACCCATTAAATCCCTCATTTCCACTGATCCTTTTCTCTCTCACTTCTCTCTCGCGACCAAAAACCCTAACCTGCGACCAGGTGCCGATCAAGCCGTCGGAAGCGCCGTTTCCACCGCCCGAGTGCTCCATCTCACTCTCCTCGACACCATCTTTGCATGCACGCCGTCCTTTTGGGTTGGAACAGCCTCGATCACTGCCATTCTCGACTTCCACCTCTACTCTCTTGATCAAGGTTTCAAAACTCCATTTTCTCCTTTCTAAACTTTATTCGAGTCTTTTTGCAACCTCTCTTTCTCTCTGGTACCACCTGAAACCGTTCATACCGGAACCCTAAATCTGGTACCAATTTCCCGCCTACACCCCAGTTTCTGCGACCCGCAGAAAGTCTCTGCGACCCGCAGAACAACCTCGTTCCAGAAACAGAAAGCCCCAAATCCTACCTATTTCTCTCAATTCTCATGGCACCTAAGGTATTTGACAAGATTTTTAAGAGGAGGGGTAGTAAGAAAGGTTCTAAGAAGGCGGGTGAGGGTTCCTCTGCTCCGGTGCAGCAGCCGGTAGAAGAGAATCCCGAAATCCCGGATTTGGATGCGGCTGGACGGGAAGTATTTGGGAGTGAAGAAGGAAGTGAGAGGACAGAGATGGAGGTTTCTCCTTCAAGGCAGGAACAAGGAGAAGTGGAGTATTATGAGGGGGAAACCTCTGAAGAGGACGAAGAAGGAGGAGATGATCCCGCTGTCCCCTCGGGTAGTGACTATGAGGATGAATTGACTCGGGCAGCGACTGGTGCTGTCCCGGGTAATGAAGAAAGCAGTGAAGAGGAGGAGGATGGTGGTGATGACATGGAAGTAGATGAGGATGTGGTGGTTACTCTCACCAAAGCCGCCAAAACCTCCAAAACCGTGAAGCAAGAGCTTGCCGGCAGCGAGCCGGTTTTCTACGAGGCCGAGGCCAAGGTCTGGTATGAGCGGTTGAGGGAGAAGAAGATCGAGAACAGCCGCTGCCTCGACCCTCGTGTTTTGAAGCAATTGGGCATTGAGGCCGATTTTTATATGCTCACCGAGCGGGCCGGTTTCTTGCGTGCTTTCTGGGAGATTGATGAGCCCTCCTACACCCGCCTTGTCATCGAGTTCCTCTGCTCGTATGATTTTTGGTTTGATCGGACCACGGGAAAGTACATGGCCTCTTGGATTTTCCGCGATGTGAAGTTTACCAAGACCGAGGATGAGATAGCCGATTATTTTGGCTTGAAGAGAGGGGGTTTAGATGTAAAGGACGAGGACGAGGGGTTTTGGGAGAAGCTTACGGGCTTGCGGCAGCCCAAGGAGAGGAAAAGTTTGGACATTCACATGCCCGTTATACGCTTCATTCAGCGGGCATTGTCGCTGTCCATCTTTGCTAGAGGTGAGTCAGGTTCAAAGGCCGTGATAGGGGAAATCTCCGTCTTGTGCCAAATGCTTCGGGTGAGAGAAACCGAGCACCAAAACTTGGCCTATCACATGATGCGAAATTGGAACAACGTGGCCAACATGAAGACCAAAGGGGCAGGCCAGATCACAATAGGTGGGTACATTACTCACCTGGCCAAGCAATGCGGCATCAAAGATTTCCGCATGAAGCAAAGTGCCGGGCCCGAACATCTCAACCTCGACTCACTTGCAACCATGGGCCACGTGAAGAGATCGCCTAGGGGAGTGAAATATGTGGTGGGGGACTACAAGATCGACATCCCCATCACATTCAGGATCGATTTGAGCAAGCCCCAGAGCTGGTTGCTCGTTCGGGACGGTCGTCTCGTGCTTCCAGCACCAGTTTCTGCCTCTCAGTCTGGAACCAGCGGCCCGCAGCCAGAACCAGCGGCCCGCAGAGAAGAAGTGCCTCAGGATGGGTCGCAGGCCACACCAGCGGCCCACACAACTGCAGCTCCAGCCAGCGACCCGCAGACAACTCCTGCGGCCCGCACATTTGATACAGAGGCAGGGGCAGATAGAGTTTTTGGCGATTTCTGGGGGACGGCCACACCTGATGTCCCCTTCTCTGGCCCTGGCAGCAGCTCTCAGCCCCAGGTGGATCCCTCACAGCAGCAAGGATGGGCCCCACCTCCATATGACCCCATGGGACAATATCGCATGCTTTGTGATGTGCACTCCTATCAGCGGATGCTCCGTGGGGATGTGACTGAGCTCCATAGCCGCTATGACAACCTTGAGCAGCGATTTGACCTCTTTGAGAGGAGACAAGCGGAGGAGATCAAGGAGGCAAGGGCATTCCGCGAATACCAACGAGGTTGGTATGAGAGGGAGGAGGAGAGGAACAAGACAAGAGATGCCCTCTTCGACCACTGGGCCAACCAGATTTTTGGGCCACCACCACCACCTCCAGAAGCAGCATTTGTGCCACCACCACCTCCGGAGGACGAGTACCAAACTCCACCGGAGAATTAAGCCGTTTTATTGTGAGTTTTCTAATTTCCCTCTTTTATTTTCTCTTAGGTAATTAATGACACTAGGGACAGTGCCATGAATTAAGCTTGGGGGGGGTAAATAGGAAAATTAGAGAATTTATGATGTTATCTAGGAATTGCATGCATTTTTCGCATTTTTGGCTCTGTCAGGTTTGTTTTCAGCGGGCCGCAGTCCCTTTCAGCGGGTCGCAGAAAACATAGCTGGCAGAGCTCTGAAATTTTCTAAGTTGGAGAATTTCAGTGGGCCGCTGAGTCACCCACTCAGCTCGCTGCTAAGGCAACGGGTCGCAGAAACACTCAGCGGGTCGCTGGAATTCATCCAGACAGTGGATTTCTTTGCATTTTCATATAGTTTTGTATATAATGCATAATTAAGTCATATAGATGCATGTAGATAGGTCTAGGAAATAATCATTAGGTGACTAGGTGATGATTTGAGCAGAGTTTGAACAGAATTGAAGTATTTAGAAAATTTTTAAAGAAAATCACACAAATTTGATCGAATGAAGAAAGGACAAAAGTTAGGAACTTCCATGAAATATCTCAACTTTAGCTAAGTTTTTCAGAATTGCAAAAGTTAAGCGTGACAAGTAAGTTAGGTGAATTAAGGTCAATTTTACCAAATTAAAAAGTTAGGTCAATTAAGGAGATTAAAAATTAGGTCTAGAGCCGAATAGCCATTCATTGTTTTCAAGTTTGTTAAAGTCGAAGATGTAAATACACAACATAAAAAAAAAAAAAAAAATCGAAAAACCAAAAATAAAATAAAAAGGGGAACTAAAAAGCGGTGCTCTGACGATGGCCATTGCGGAAGGCTATAGGTTTGTGTGGATAGAAAAATGGATCCATCAAAGTAAAATTGAAGAAAACTTCAAAATAAAAATCCACACTCATCTGGCCGACCTTTGTCGCAAACAATCCATGCCCCATGGAAAATCACAAGTTGTAAATAAAATTAATTAATAATTCAACCCAAAAACTTTTGGAATAGAATGGGTGGGGATTTGTACCTTATTTCCGCCTCACTTTAGTTCGACTTCCAAATGCGTTTTCGAAAATTAAAATGATTGGCTAAGTAACCAAAAGACCTAATAAGAATTGAGTTAATTGATTTTAATTGTTTAATTTTGGTAGGATTAAGGTTTTATTTCATTTTAAATTACTTGTTGCATTAGCTTTTGTGAATCGATAAACTTAGGGATTGATGGGATAAGTCATGGAAGGTAATAGCTAGAGTCCTAGGGAGAATTCGATACGAATTACAAGATCATCAAAGAAATTTTATTGCAAAATCTGATGTGAAGTTTGGAAATTTGATTTTGAAAATTGCTCAAGTCATTGTTTAGTTATGTTAGTGATATTTTCTTAGGCTTTGTAGATAATGCATGTGGTTAATTGTTGTTAAGTCTTGAAACAGACCTTTAAGAATGAGCTTTGCTTGGGGACAAGCAACGTTTAAGCTTGGGGGATTTGATAAGCGGAAATTATGCATATAAATACCGCTTATATTAGGACTTAATTCCATTAATTATGTGTGTTTCTAATGTTTTAATTGTTAATTTAGGTTAGAAGCAAGGTACTGCTATGGCTACTTTTATTTTGTACAGGATCTGTGTGATTTTGCCACTCTTGAAGCGAGGAAACTGAAGTCTGATCATGATCTGCGGCCCACCGAAGGTTTGTGCGACCCACAGGAAGACCCAGCGTGTAGCAGGTGAGACTTGGCAGCATAGAAGATTTCTGCGACCCGCAGGACTCGACAGCGGGCCGCAGAAGAAGTAACCGACAGCCCAAAATAGCCTGACCAAGTTCTGCACCCACCTCTACACCGACATATCTATTTCCGGCGCCTCAAAACCACGTCTCCGACAGTTTTAGAGCCATCCCACGCCTATATAAACACCAGAGCAGATCAGAAAGGGGGTTCGTGAGTTTTAGGGTAAATTCTGCTAAGTTAAGAGAGCATCAAGGGTTTTCAGCGGGCCGCAGGGAGTATCAGCAACCCGCTGAAAGAGTGGCAGAGAGCAGAAAAGGGAGATTCTGGATTCCATCTGTTGTAATCTTGTTTCTTTCTTTATGTTTTCTTATTATTCAGATACCTTTTGTTGTTTTATGATGTATACTTGTGAGTAGTCGTATATTAGGGGCCATAGTAGTGAACCTTTTTAAGTTTATGATTGATAATATGCTTTAAGTTATATTTTCTTTGTTTGTATGTTGTGTTTTATGCTTTGATTGAATTGCTTAGATTATTCTATCTGAATTGCTTAAGTCGAATTGCTTGCACCCGTTAAGAGAGACGTCTTTTGATTGCTAGGTGGTTAAATCCAAATGTTCTTAAGTAATTAGAATAAAGTATGGTAAACACGATAGTTAGTGCCGGAAGGTCATGCTAGGGTTAAGAAACGGAAGTTGAAACCCTTCCCAATTACGGAAGTATAGGGAGTCGTAGGTCGTAAAGCATAAACTAGTTTAACTTAGACCAAGAAACGGAAGTTGAAATCTAGGTTGAATTGGAGAGAATTAATGTTAACTTTAGGTAACCTGGCCTTAAACGAAAGTGGGACTTAGGAACCTTAGTTAGGATTAATTATCTACACAAAACAACAATTAAAATATGCAAAGAGCTGAGTCTGCGCCAAACCTAGCGGGCCGCAGGAGGTTTCTGCGGGTTGTCTATGACCCCAGGCTTCTGCGACCTTCTCAGGGGTCAGCGACCTGAGTTTCAGCGGGCCGCAGAAGATCTCTGCGGGCCGCTGATTCTGGAGTAAACTGAAAAGTATTAGCTACTAGTCAACCCCTAATTCTTAATTAGTATTTTAATCCTTTTAACTCATTGAACTGTTTAATTTAGGACTTTTATTTAACTGCAAACTTTTACTTTAGATCTTTTACAAATATTATTTCTACATACTTTTAATCTAGTTAATCAATAGTTTAATTTACTTAGTTGTTGAATATTCCGTCCCTGTGGTTCGACCCCGATAATACTTAGACGATTGTTGTACGCTTGCAACTGATTTTAGGTAGAATTGGGTAATAATTTAAGTATTGATATTTCACATCATGCACCCCATCGATTCCCATGCCATGGATTCGAGCCTCATGAATGCGATTTCATGAGAGGTACAATTTCTCCTACCTTCTCTCTTGATTGGATGTGTGATTGCTTTAGCACTAGATCTTTTGATTTGCTTGTTGTTAATGGTGATTAATTAGTTGTAATTAATCTAAAATTAAAATATGAGCATTTCCTAACAAAAATTTTATATTTTTTTCGATTTTTTTACTATTTATTTTGAATTTTAGAAAATCTTCAATCTAATTAATTTTTAACCCTTCAATTTTAAAATATCTCAAAAAAAAAAAAAGTTCAAAATTTAAAAAAAAAATTGATCTTTTAAAATATTTTTAATATGAAGATCATATTGAACGATTCGGATTGATAATTTGAAATTTCAATAGTTGAGTCAGAATCAGTCAGATTGAGCAAATTGAAATTACACTCTTAAACGGAAGTTTTCTTAAATAATTTATTTGGCGAAGTTGGATCATGCAAACCAATCTCATTTGTAGTAAACTTCTACCTAAGCTGTAAGCTCTTTTAGTTGATACTAGAGGTATTTTTTAATTTTCATTTATGTGTGGGTTTTTGATAATTTGAACTAATCGGTTCAGAATTGGGCCTGAGATGTTTTGAGCCGACCCGACTAGAACAAGCCATGGGTCTACTTGATGCGATCCGTCTAAGTTGATCATTAAAAAGTTTTGAATTCTGAATGGGGGTGATTAACAGTAATGAATAGTTCACGCCACCTTAGATGCCGTCCATTTTAAATTTGGTGGATGCGATTTGCGCTGGATGGGTGAAGGAATTTGGGCTGGCCATTGCATTCTTGAATGGTGGTGGTGTATCTTAATTAATAATGTATGTATTGGATGGCAGATGGGGTCCATTTTGATTTTGTAAGAGTAATCTTTTTCCCCGATGGTGCTCTATGTGTGTGTGAAATTTGTAGAGCCAATTTTGGGCCAGTTTGGGCCGGTTCTTTGGTGGGAGAAAATTTTTCATTGTGAAGTTGCGTGTGCCGATATGTTCATATGAATAGTTCATATTGTGATGGTATTCGCTACACGATTGTTGATAGGGTTCTGTATGAATAATATCTTGGTGATAGTGTCATTCTTTCTCTATTTATATGGCCGTTGTCTTCTTTTTTTACTTGCCAATTCCGAAGCCTAATTAATAGGTGCTTCCTCTCTCTCTTCCTTTTAGGTTTAGCTTTCTTTTTTTTCCTCTGTGTGTGCGCATAAGGTGTATTATCTGAGGCCGTTTGTGACATAAATAAATTGATTTCTTGAAATAAAGTTCGGATAATCTTAGGATTCTGATATCTTTGAGTTTTGTGTTATTTGATGGGCAATTAGATGCTGGTTGAGAGAGTTTGTAGGAGGATTTGTTTGTTGTGAAAATGAAGTTTTTTTGTTGAGGAAAAAAAACTTACTGAGTTGATGCATCTTTCATCTTAAGATGAGATAAAATAAGTATTTGGTTCTGATGTTTTTGTTTTTGTTGCCATTTGCAGGAACTGGGAGATTGATTTGTGCTTCAACTTCATTTTGATAACAGGTGAAGTATATTGTATTTTTTAGATTTATAAGTTGTTTCTTTGTGGCGTTTTTCCCCTCTTCTTTGCAGACACAGTTGTTTTTCCCCTTTTTTTAGAGGTAAAGTTGTGTTTCTCTGTGCGTTGGGGTAGCTTATTTTTGTTAGAGCCTGTGTGGGTTAGTTTCTGATTTAGTTGTTGCTTCCGTTTTCTATGGTTGATAGAATGGAACCGTATCCTGTGGATCCTATCAAGCAAATGGAGAAGGTGGTTCGCTATAAGGGCCTTCGCCCACCCAGCAGCCATGAAGATGTGACTCCTTCTGGGAAGAGGTGCAAGTTGATGGTGGCTCTCAATCGTCCAGATGAGGACGGAGAGATGACCGAAGTGTTCTATGGGGGTACTGATTCCTCTATGCACCGTTCAGAGCAGATGGCATACCGATCTGCTCTGCGTTACATACGAGATTTCTATCGTGATGATATGGAGTTTCAGGATTTTATAAGTACTAATGTGCATCCTGTGGATCCCTTTACATTAGAGGGATGGTTTACTGATTTGGCTGTCAAATACTATGAGCTCCAAAAGACGAATGAGTCGCTGATAACTGAGCACAATAAGGCTCGGATTCAGTGTCACTACCTTGAAGAGAAGAACCATAATTTGGAGATGGCTCAAGCTCTTGGTCGTGACATCCAATTTAAACATCTCAGCCATGAGGTTTGTGAGTTGCGCCTCCAGAACGAGAAGTTTAAGGCAAGGGACAAAACAAGGATGGCAGAATTGAAGGTGGCCGCAGATGCGATAGCTGCTGCCAGGCGTGAGTGTGGACCTTCTTCCTGAGCAGTTTGCTATCGGTGGTGGGGTGTGTAGGTGCAGGTCGTTTATGGGTATGGGTAGCGATATTTTGGTAATATTGTGCTTAGGTTAGCGCAGATGGTGAATGGGTAGCAATGTTTTGTTTTAGGTGTTGTGCTGTAGGTAGTGATTGCCTTTGATGTTTAGTTTTTAGGTTATGTATTAAGCTGGTAAGTGATTATGGAAATTGCAGCTTTGTTCTAGATAGCTGCTTTTGTTGGTTCTTAAGTATGTTAGTTTGTTATGTGTTTCAATCTGATATATTTTATGCTTCTATTTCATTGTTGTTAAATTAATTAATGCATTATTGAATGGATACTGGTAAGGGTTGGTGCATAATCATGGATATATTGTTTCATGGTATAATATCATTTTTAAATAAATAGTAACAATAAAGGTGATGGTATTTATTTTGGATTGGTAAGGAAAAAAATTTATGTAGATTCTATTGTATAAGTTATGTATCTGCAAATGAAAATGCCCCCACTGTAGTGCGAACTGTAAAAGTTGAATTTTTTTGTCCTTCGTCATTCAAAAATTTGTGCTTCTTGTCTACTGCGAAGTAGATTTTTTTTTTTTTGGATTCGGATTTGTGGTTATTTTAAATTAAATTTATAGAAATATATAGAAATTGCATTGACAATGTTGGTGTTTAATTTAAAAAGAATTATTGCCTAATTATTATTTTTCCCTTTTTTAGTACGAGAAGCACATTATAGTGTGAAGAGTGAAAACAGCAAGGTTTTTTTTAGTGCAGCTGGAATTGGAAAGCCCCTCAGTTTTCGTTCACAGATTGAAAAGGTACATATATCATTACAAGTTGGTGATTTATTGTTTTATATTTTTAGACGGTTTTTTAAATTTGCAATGATTTAATTGTAATAAGATTTTTATAGCGTTAAGTGTTGCTGAGTGTTGTAGTGATTCAATTTTTTATTTGGTTTTGGGAATTCAGTTGTGAGTTCTTGGTTTCATACCCTTTCTTAAGTATAGATATAGAAATGCATGAATTAAAGTTTGAAATGGCTGCTATGATATCTTTAATGTGTATCTCAATAGTTTTATACGATTTAATTTAAATGGATATTTTATGGTTAATAATTTAAAAATGTGTTTTTCAAATTAGAGAATGTATTTATGTAAAGAGTAGATGCATGGATTAGATACTGAATAAAAATTATTTATTTAATAGGGTGTATGGATTAGTACATGGTTTGTAGTTATTTGTGGGTGTGTGTAACAAGCGTGTGATATTTTGCGGTTTACTATTTTATTAATTAATTATGTTGGACTTTTTAAATTTAGTGCACTGATGTATGAGTGAATTAATGTGCTGCTGTACGATAACTAGGAAAGAACGAGTTTTGTTGCTTAAATAAAATAATTCGGTTACTATGGTATATTTGATCTAGATTTTGATACTTAGATGTAATAAAATTGAGTTAGATTTCATATTATGGTGGCGTTATTGGTGGTTTGATAATTACTTTTCGCCTGTGTTAAGTAAGTTACATTTATTATGGGACTGTGAAGTTAATGGTTGTATGTGCATGTTTTGGGTTATTTAAAAAGAAATCATGCTTGACCTTAATTGTGGGTATTACTGTTAGTTTGAGATATTAAGATTAAATTTCTTTATTGGATTTTCTTTTGAAATTGTGTCCTATTCTGTTCAGTTAACTTTAGAGGAGTAAAAGTGATTTGGATTGGACATAATATAATCATGTACGGTTCTTGCATATAAATCACATTAAATAGTAGGTAAATAAAAAAAGATGTAATGGTCTGATAAAAAAAAAGGTAATAGAGTTTGTTGCGATTTGGTGATTACAGTTTAATAATTTGAAGAGTTCAATATGAAGCACAAATTATTTAGTAGGTATGATATATTTTTCCTTTGTTTTAATACTTTTCTCAAAAATATTTACTTGGAGTTTGTATTTGCTAAAATGTATATCAATAGTTTCTTTAAATTATATCGTAGATGCTTTGTGAAATTATCAAATTATTACCGATTAAGATTTAAGAAATAATTATATTTTCCGTATTTAAGACGTGCTGTACTTCTTTTTTCTTGTAAACATATTGCAGTGTTCTTTTTTTTTCCTGATTTGATGAATTCCCTCTTCTGAATTTATGGCTTTGCAGGTCAATTTCCTATTATGTCATCTGCTGATGGTGGTAAAGTTTCGCGTCGAAAGCGTGCTGCTTCTAATTCAACAAGTAATGATGTAACTATTTCAAAGAAAAGACCTTATCAGTCTCGACATGTTAGACCTGAAACGCATGAAGGTTTTTTTTTTTAATATATATAGCAATTTCTTACATTGATTGTGGTCTATATTGATTTCCTATGCATAGTGATTAATTAGAAATAATAGTTGTTGATTATAATGCTCCTATTTGCAGATAACAGTATTCCTACTTCGTCACGCAATATTTCAACGGTTCTGGAGAGAAGACCATATAAGTCCCGCCGTGTTAGGGCTGCAGTAGATCAAGGTTTTGCAAATATATACATTGCCTCTTGATATTAGGGATCATAAATTTTTCTTTGGTATATACATTGTGATGCCATTATTTTCCACTTTTACTCTGCAGTGCGAAATGATCATCCAGAGGTTTTGGACATTGGGTGTCCCGATTGCAGATGCATCTATTGTGGTGCTTTTTTTTTGGTTAAGGGAAAGGTGTCTGACGACTTCGGTTCAAGGTTGTCCTAAATATAATTTGTGTTGCAGAGAAGGCAGAGTTAAGCTTCCTTTGTTAAAACCTCCTCCGCCCTTGCTGCAAAGTTTGCTTCAGAGAAATGGTTGTGCTGATTCAAATCATTTTAGAGAGTTCATTCGAACTTATAATTCTATGTTTTCTTTTACTTCGTTTGGTTGTACTGTACACGAAAACCTAAATAATGGATCTGCTCCCTATGTGTTTAAAATTTCTGGTCAGATATCTCATATGATTGGTTCTCTGTTGCCTATGCCTGGGACAAAGCCTTCGTTTGCACAATTATATTTGTATGATACCGAAAATGAAGTGAAAAATCGATTGGCTCCATTTGAAAAAACCTGTAGTGGTAAAAATCTTCGGCCTGGAATTGTTGAGTCATTAGTGAAAATGTTTAATGGTTGTAATAAACTTGTCAAGCAATTTCGTAATATCAGAGATAGATTGTCAGATACAGATATTCCTGAATTACGAATCCGAAGTCGTTCTGAATGCAGTGAAAAAAATCCTCAATATTCTGCCCCAATTGCCTCTGAAGTTGTCGGATTTGTTGTTGGAGACATATCAGCACAGGAAAAGAATAGAGATATAATTGTTGAGACTCGCTCAAAATTACTTCAACGTTTTAATGTCGATCATCCTGCTCTTATGGCTTTGCAGTATCCGATCTTATTTCCACGTGGTGATGATGGCTATCATCCTTATATTTTATATAAGCGAGGAAAGCCTGGGACAAAGAAAGTTACAAGGAAATATGTAACAATGGCTGAATACTATCTTTATCAATTGCATGTGCGTAAATATGAATCAACTATAATTTTTGAAGCTGATAGATTATTTCAACAGATCATTGTCAATTGGTATGCATGTGTGGAACAAAAAAGATTAGAATATATTGAACACAATCAACCAGCTATACGTTGTGATAAACTTAGTAATATAAAAGCAGCTGTTCTTGAAGGTGATATGTTAGGTCGCGAGTTAGGAAAACGTGTTGTTCTACCATGTTCTCATGTTGGTGGACCTCGATATATGATCCAAAATTATCACGATGCAATTGCTCTTTGTCGTCATTTTGGACCACCGGATCTTTTTGTTATTTTCACTTGTAATCCACAATGGCCAGAAATTGAGAGGGCGATGTTGCCGGGTCAACGACCGCATGAAAGACCTGATATTGCATGCAGGATTTTCAAAATGAAATGTGATGAGCTAATGCGTGATATTAAAGAAAAGAAACGTTTTGGAGAAGTAGTTGCAGGTACTCAAATTTTATTTTTCGCTTTCATTTGTGACAATGCTATATATAGTGTAGGATGTTTATATATAGTGTAAGTGATTTGGCTTATTTTTTATTTTCCTATATAAATTATTTTCGGAGTATCATAAATAAATATAAATGGAACAATTATATATAGAGAAAGCTTTCAATCAAAGCGCTTTGACCGCAGTCCCGGTTAAACCCCGTCAGTTCTCAATTTTGAAAGATTAAATGACCGATCCAAACTGCTCAATATGATCTCTATATTGAAATCTCGATGCACACCAAATTTTACATTTTTTTGAAATTTTTAACTATTTTTTTCGGATTTTAGAAAATCGTTAATCTAATTTGTTCTTAACCCTTCAAAAACTACAGTTTTTAAAAATCCGAAAAAAATACTTAAAAATTTCAAAAAAATGTAAAATTTGGTGTGCATGTAGATTTCAATATGGAGATCATATTGAGCTGTTTGAATCGGTCATTTGAACTTTCAAAATTGAGAACTGACGGAGTTTAACCGGGATTCCGGTCAAAGCGCTTGTATTGAATCCTTTCTCATTATATATATATATATATACATACATACATACATACATACATATATATATATATATATATATATATATATATATATATATATATATATATATATATATATATATATATATATATATATATATATATATATATGTGCCCTCCTAAAAAAACGTAATTAAATTTGTGTTATCAATTCCTTCAAAGTGAAAATTAATGCAGTTATTCTTTCATGTGGGGATTTTGTTTATTGATGATTTCATAGGGTACGGAATTTCAAATTTTATTAGATAAAGTGTGATGTTGAAAATTATCAGAAATTAGTATGAATAAAATTGTCTTACGAAAAAATTTTATTGTTCCTAATTCGTTTTGGGTTTCAGTAATATCGTAGGTAGAGTTCCAGAAAAGAGGTTTGCCACATATGCATATTATTATTTGGCTTTCTGCTGATCACAAATTAAAAACAGCTGCTAGCGTTGATCGCATTATTTCTGCTGAATTACCTGATCCAAAGATTGATCCGATTGGCTATGAAGCTGTTGGTAAATTCATGTTGCATGGACCATGTGGTGCTGTGAATGATCGCAGTCCTTGCATGAAAAAAGGTACGTGTTCAAAAAAATTCCCTAAACAATTGTCGCCTTATACTAAAATTAATGAGGATGGTAGTGTTGATTATCGTCGATCTGAAAATAGTGTCACTTATGATAGACATGGAATTATGCTTTCAAATGCTCATGTTGTTCGTTATAATTTGTACTTACTTATTAAATATCAAGCACATCTTAATGTCGAGAAATGTTATAGTCCTCAATTGGTTAAATATTTGTTCAAATATATTTGCAAGGGTCATGATCGACAAATGATCTCGCTAGAAAGAAATTGTGAGAGCAATAATGTAACAATATTGTCTGATTAGTCGGTAATTAAAGTTCCAAATTATCTGTTTAAGCAAATTAATGATCTGAATTACGAAATAAATTAAAGTAACAGTGAAATCTGACTGGAAATTTAATTTGAGAACATGGAAATGTTTGTTATGATTTTCTGAGTATTTCTGTATATTTGCCACAATTTTCTGACTTCTGAAATTATTTTAAATTAATTTTTATAAGAAATAGCTAATTTACAAAATTAGTTGCCAGTGAGTTGTTACACCAAAAGCTACACAGTTTCGGCCATAGAAAATCTGGACTCATTTTAATAAAATTGAGTCGACGAGGATTTTTCTCCTTCCGCCTCGTCTCCTCCGTCTGACTTGTTTCTCTCTTCTCCTCTCTTTTGCTCTGGATTATCCGAGCTTGTGCTCTCGATGTCGTGGGTCGATGAGATTGGTTGGCGGAGAGGTGGCCTCTGAGGTGTTTCGTGTAGAGGAATGACACCTCTGCTGTATCTCGTGCGCCTTCACGCAACCATCTCGTGCGATGGATTTCTCTGTCCGTTTCTCTGTGTGTTGGTTTGGTTTGATTGGTTGAGGGAATTGGTACGACGTGGCATCATCTCCATCTGAGCCTTGAACCGCCTCTCTCTACTCCTCTTCTTCTCTGTGAAGGTAAGTATTTATATTAGGGTTTAGATTTGGGAAAAATTTCGGGGCTAAGAGAAGAGGAAAGGGAAGAGGAGAAGGCCAGAGGAGGTAATTGCCTATCTCTAATTCTTGGTTTTTGCTGTTAATTTGAAAGTATATGACTCGATTTAATCTCTAGGGTTTTCGTTCTCTGTTGACAGTAAATTGCATGGAACTTGCCTTGTTCCTCATAAGCATAACTTTGATCTTAGCCCTAATTGTTCTTGAATTTCTGAGGCGATTTGTCAAGGATCAAGAGAGAGGTATATCTTTTCCCTATTGATTCCTAGTTTAATTTGATAATTGTAGTCGCTGTTGGGCTATGAACTGTTAAATACTGAATATTAATTGCTATTAGGGTTATCTGAACTTGATTCTGTGAATTCAGTGATAATTGACTTATTTTCTGACACTAACTGGCGTTTTGAGCAGTTGATAATTTCTGTGGGTTATTAATTGTTCTGTACAAGCATGTATATGTGTATAAACTAAATATAAACTGTATGTATGAGTTGCAGCACTGATTTAGTGTTTAAGTAATTATATATTAGGCATATATATGTCATATTCTGCATATCTGGGTAAAAACATTTGTGGGAAGTAGTAGTATAGGCATATTTTTATGCTGTGCATCAAATATTTAAATAAAACTAGAACTGATGGTTTATGTTAAGCATGACAGGTGAGAAATTATGCCTATATGTGTATATTTTAGGTTACTATTCAGCTGGTTATACTCATGGATGAAAACTGAATGAGCATAAATGGTTTTTCAGTTGGTTTAGTGGCTATTCAATGAAGAAACATGCATAAAGTCATTAAAGGAACGATAAACATGATTTAAATTGAAACTGTTAGCCATATGAGAGTTATATCAAAATGGAAATGATGATTATTGAGTTGAGCCTGCAATTATGAGCATTCTAGTTCATGTTCTAGAGTATTACATGCATAAATTGTATGAAGTGCATAATTATGTGCATCAATGCATTTTGGTTCTGTTGACGCTTGTACTCTATGGGGAAAATGACTAATCTGAGTATTTGAGATTTGGTACCAGTCACTGGTACGCTAACAGTGAGAGAAGTGGTTTACTGGTATGGCTTGAGTGCTCTGGAGTGCTAAATGTGATTTCTGGAATTTTGTGGACTTGGTTGCAAATTTCTGAGGGCTTAAATATAAATACTTAAGTGTTTATTTGTGACATATGAAGTGTTTATATTTACTGAGGGGCTTATGCAAAAATTTAAGGGGTTCGGAAGAATTTTATGGGCTGGATTGGAAATGATGGATGGTTTATCGGATCTGGTGGGCGATTTATCGGACCCGTTAAAAATCGACTCAGTCGACTGGGTCAGGTCGACTGAGTACGACTCAGTCGTTGTGGGTTGTCGCTGAATTTCATTTTGGGCTGGATTTTTTTTGGGCTTGGCCGAAGGAAAAAGAAAAAGGAAAGAAAAATAATAAGATGTGGGCTTTTGGAATTTTCTGTGGGCTGATTTAATTTCTGATTTGTGGGTTGAAAAATAAATAAGTCGGATTATGATTTAATTAAGTTTCGGATTAAGACCTAATTAATAATTAGTGGGCTAATGACTTCTGTTGAGCTTAATAATAGAATTAAACTAAATGACTTGGAAACAATGTACTTAGTTTAATTTTCGGATTTCGGATTTTAGGGAAATGATGAAAAACGTCTGATTTAACTGAACGGATACTGTGGCAAATACTCAGAACTCTGATCCCGTCAAACAAAGAAATAAATTTCTGACTTATGATTTCTCTGAGTTTAATAAATATTCCTGATATTTCTGTTAATTTCTGCTATTTCTGCTAATTCTGAAAATTCTGAAAATAAAATCTGATTCTGATTTCTGATTTCTGATTTCTGATTTCTGATTTCGATATTAGGAACAATAATTAAATAAAACTAAATTCTGACAAGTGGATAAATAATTAAAATATTAATTATTGAAATATATCTGTTATAAAAATTTGGAACTGTTACCGTCAGTCAGGTGGGGTAGTTTAACCAGACCGTAATTCTGTCAAAAGGATTATAGAACCCCGTTAAATAAATATTAACGGATCTTGATCTATTATTGAACAGGAACAGCCGACCACTCACACGCTCCGGAAGAGTGTGAAGGTGCGGATACGCGGTTTCTTGATTAAAATCTGGAATTCGGTATTTTTAAATTAATGCATGGCATGTTGAAAAATCTTTGATAATGCATTCGAATTTCATTTAGAAATAGAAGCCCAGAAATAATCAAACAAATGCATGTTGATTATATCACCGCTTTGGTAATGACTTATGTACAGTCTGAATCTGAAATCCGATTGATACTGAGTAAAAGTCAGACTGTTTGATAAATAACTGGAATGGCTTCTGTAAGATCTTTATCACTTGATCATATTTTGTGATAGAAGAATCGGACTTTGATTGAACCATTTCCAGAAAATTGATAGATCTGATAAGCATATTTATGATTATGAACTATTGCACTCTCCGGTGAATATCGGTTTGGCCACCGACCCGGCCAGGTTATTAGCGCTATTATCTCTAGATTTATTCCCTTTGTTTGATCTGTACCAAATGGTTTCTACCTTTGGTGTTGGGAAAAGTTCTTTCTGTATCTGTCCGGCCGTAAGAACTTGAGTGTATAAGTTTTATCTGGAAGATAAATGCTTACATTTGTGATTCATCTTTCTGTTGTTGCATGTCATCTGGCAGATGCCGGTATTAGGACCTTTCCGACTAGTACCTACGGTACATGAAATCTGTATTTCTGTATTAAATAAAGTTATTGGGATTTTGGTCTGATGCACGGATTTGTATTAAGATCCGCGTACTAGAACTAAAACTCGCACTGAGGATTTATTCTCATTCCGTTTGTTTGTTTTGCATGTGCCTCGTTGGGACGGGGGTTCCAGGCCAGGCATAGGCTTTTTAGACCCCAAGCAGTCGCCACTACCGAGTGTTCTTTTGTGAAGCTAGAAGTGTACGTGCCAGGGTTACAGTGTAATGTGGTTTTTCTGCTCAGTTTCGATGACTTACCGGAAACTTCTGCATATGTGTATTTTGAGTTGTTTGGTAATGTTCCTCCGCCTGATGGTGTGGTTCCCGAGTGGGACCCATCGCAACCAGTCACGGAAGATGAAGTTTGATGAGTTGTAGGATGACTCATCTCCGTGTTCTGATTTTGGTGTCTGTTTGTCTGCTGTGTGGTTAAGCCTTTCTGTAAATATTTTCTGTAAAATATAATATAAGCCCGACCTTAGGATAGATGGTGTGGACCGTCAGTTAGAACACTCATTTGTATAATAAATTAACTGACGAGTCACTAGGGTTAGAGGTATGAAATAAGCCGGGCATGTAAATTATGTAAATTTGTGTAACATATTATATGTGCTTGCAATAAATGTGTACTTGTGTGTTATGTCTGCTGGGACCGAAATCAAGAAAATGGAATAATTAATTTTAGAAAAAAAATTATATGTCTGTCTGTTAGCCTTACAAGAGTAGTAATTACCCTTGTGGCGGGAATCCCGATGTCATGCTCAGCTTCCGGGGTGTGACAAATAACCCTACTGGTGTTGAAAGAAAAAAAGTTGTCAATGAGGTAAAAAATTATTTAGATTGTCGTTGTATTACACCTCACGAAGCCATATGGCGTTTGTTTCAGTATGATATACACGATAGTTATCCAAGTGTTGAGCGTTTAGCTTTGCACTTACCTGGTGAAAATATTGTTTCTTTTGGCGATTCGCAAAAAATGAGCTTTGTAGCAAATAATCCCGAATTTCGACGTACTAAACTAACTGAATGGTTTGTATTGAATCAGATTGATCCAAATGCAAGAACATTGACTTATTGGGAAACTCCTCAGAAATATGTTTGGGATGGACAAGAGAAAAATTGGACTGCTCGTATGAAACAAAAAAGATTAGGTAGAATATATTATGCGCATCCAGGTGCTGGTGAGATTTATTATCTGCGTCTATTACTTACACAAGCACGGGGTAGCACATCTTTTGAAGAATTACGAACTATCAATGGTATCGTTTATTCAACTTTTCAATTGGCATGCAAAGCAGCTGGCTTGACAGATGATATTAATGAATGGGTAAATACAATAAAAGATGCAAATGATTGGGCCACATCTCCTCAATTGCGAAAATTATTCATTTACATATTATTAAACAATGAGTTGGCTGATCCTTTGCATTTCTGGAATAATACGTGCATGTATTTAGGTGATGATATTGAATACCAATTAAAAATGGTTCGGAATAATTCAAATTATACAGTGCCAGATAATGTTAAAAGAGATTATATTCTAGCGCAACTCGAGGAACATTTGATTAAAGTTGGGAAATCCTTATCAGAAGTAGGATTACCTGCGCCTTCTACTAAATTGGTTGAAGATTTGCATAATCGTTTGGTTGCCGAACAATTAGCTTTTAATAAGCCAAGCTTAGCTCAAGAAGCACTCAATATGCGTAACTTACTAAATAACGAACAACTTGGTGTTTATAATGCAGTTGTACAGTCAATTGAACGAAAGGACGGTCAACTTTTTTTTGTATATTGACATGGAGGAACAGGCAAAACTATTCTGTGGCAAACGATTGTTGCTTCCGTTCGATCAACTGGAAAAATTGTCCTACCTGTTGCTTCGTCTGGACTTGCCGCTCTATTGTTAGAAGGTGGTACGACAGCGCATTCTCGATTTAAAATACCAATTAACTTAGAAGGCAATTCAACATGTGAAATAAAACAAGGAACTAATTTGGCTAAACTATTGCAACGTACTTCCCTAATTATTTGGGATGAAGCTCCTATGAACCATCGTCACTGTTTTGAAGCTTTAGATAAAACATTAAGAGATATTATGAGTGCACATGATGATTGTAATAGAACTAAAACATTTGGAGGAATAACAGTTCTTTTAGGAGGAGATTTTAGACAGACATTGCCAATTATTCCTAACGGATCTCGATATGATACAATTAGCTCATGTATTACAAGTTCACAACTATGGTCAAATTGCAAATTGTATCGACTATCAACTAATATGCGTCTTTTGAGACCAGGAATGTCAGCAGCTGAAAAAAAAGACGCAGAAGATTTTGCTGCATGGTTGTTGGCTGTTGGTGATGGCACGTTGCAAGGTAAGAAATTATATGGTTCTTCCGATCCTGATTGGATTAAAATACCAGATAATTTCATTTTACAATCTGCCACAGATCCTCAATTATCAATTATTTCTTCAGTTTATTTGGAATTCAATGAAAATTATGATAATGCTAATTATCTTCGAGAACGTGCTATAGTGGCCCCGACAAATGAAGATGCAGATTCCATTAATGAATTAATGACCGATATGGTGGCTGGTGAATTGTTTACCTATTTGAGTTCGGACACAATACAAGAGAATGATAAAACATCCCAACAATTAAAAGACATGTATCCTTCTGATTACCTAAATCTTCTTACTTTAAATGGTATTCCCAAACATATTTAGACCAACCTGCTGGACTTTGCAATGGCACACGTTTAATTGTTAAACGCCTCTCAAAATATACAATTGAAGCAGAAATAATTACAAGTCAAGGTATAGGCAACATGACCTTAATACCAAGAATTATTATTATTAAAGGTGATGTTAGATTGCCATTTACATTGCGGCGAAAACAATTCCCTATCCGAATTTGTTATGCGATGACTATAAACAAGAGCCAAGGACAAACATTGTCAAGAATAGGCATTTATCTTCCTAGACCAGTATTTTCTCATGGTCAATTATACGTTGAGTTTTCGCGCGCACAGAGCAAAGCAGGCGTGACGGTTGTCATCATCAATTCAGACAATGACAATGAATCCTACACTGAAAATATTGTCTACAGAGAAATCTTCTCTAGCTTAGGTATTCTATTTCAAATATATATATACACTTTTATTATTTCTATCTTATTTTTTCACGGAAATATATCAGCTCATACATATCACGCAGCACTGTTATTCGTATATTCATATTGATATAATTTTTTTAATATCTATTTTGTTCTTATTTAATCAGGTTAATTCACCGTACATACGTATAAATAAAAGAAGAGCCGTCCCGAGCAGTACTTATTATAATCAGGTTAGATGCCACCTTTTTTAAAAATTATAAATACATCTAATTAATTTGTTTATTCAATTAAAATTGTAATATTTGTCATGTCCTTCAACGCAGATTATGAGCGTTGTATACTGTGATAATAAATTAGAATTTACAATGCTTGCTCTCGAGCCTTCCACACTCCACAGCTATATTTCTTTGCTGCATTGTCTGCTTATGAAGATTGTGCACGAAATCTGTGGGTCTCTCCTATCATTTTTGATGGCTTCTACAGTTTTGCAATTTACACTGCCCAGTTGATGAGAGTCTGCACAATTTAGAAGATATAATTTATCCCTCCTTCGATATGTATATATTTGTTAATTATGTACGTACTGCGCAATTCCCGTTGTAATGTAGTATTAAGATACTTTGTTGTGCCATCATTTGAAATATTATCTCTTGCCTTTCCCAAAATTGAAATGTTTTTTGTCGTTCAATGTATTGCTTTGCCTGCTTAGTTCGTACTTTTCTCATAAAGTTGAAAATATAATTTTCGTTGATTAATTGTTTTTAAATGTAGCTAAATTTGTGCGTACAAATTTTACTTCCTTCAACTATACTGTAATTCGATATATACAAATGCAACTCTATGCATGACAATAAAAAATTTATGTAAGAAACTCAGCTGTATAATACTGGTACTGCTTTTTCAACGTAGATAGCCATTTATTATATGAATTTATTATTATTTGAATGTTGCAATATTATAAAGTCCATACACAATTTACTGACTACATAATCTTGTAGAAAATAATATTTAATAATTAAATTTTAAAAAAATGTTAGCTAGAACTACATAAATAAAAAACACTCTCATTTGACATTCAATTTTAGGAACATGATGTACATAGTTCAAATATTATTTCTATTAAAAAAAAATTATAACCTTCCCTGAAGATTTTAATGTTCCTCATGTCATATGAATCTTTAAGTGATTTCATGTTAATTACCATTGATACAACATATGAAATATGAATTCCAGATTTCAGGTTAATGGCTATTCAAATTTAGATTTAAAATAAAGCAAAGAAAGCAATAAATATAATGCAATAATGGAAATGATGCCAATTCCTCTTCAGTACACATATCTAAGCATATATAGAATATTATGCCATCATAAAGTATGTGTATATAATTAATAAGCAACTATATGTTGTATCGTAGCCCAAAGAATCTTCTTTCTGTCTAAGCACGCTACAATACATGCAGTCATATCTCACAATTATTATACATATATATGCATACGTGGTTTGGATCCAACGAAAGATTTCTTTTTCTTCGTAATCATTGTTACAAATCTGATGCAATATTTAAAAATGTAAAATAACTACTATTTTTTTTTAAATTTATTTGTCATGCATATTAATAGAATTTATTTTCAAAATGATTAATATAATTACAAACACGTATGCATACAAATGCATGAGTTGCACACCCGTCGGTGTAATTTCTTTTTCTTCCAAAAAAAAGATACAGAATTTTTATAATATCAGTACATATATTCATGTCCTTACAGCACGATGACATGCCTATCAGCCTTCAATTCTAAATAAGTCGGCATTCCAAAAAAATATATATGTATGTCTGCTAGAGTCATGAGATATAACTTCTATATAAATACTCTTTCTGTATTTAAAGAATCGTTACTGTACAGGATTGTCAGTACAAATGTTACATTTGTTGTTAGAAAAAAATTATTTGACACACATAAAAATTACATTGTTTCTTTGCTGTGCTAAATATTTGCATGAAATTAAAATGTAGTAATGAAACTTATCTCCCTCATAGAGTGAGTTCATCGATACGATTTTATTTATGCTGGCATACGGATCTTTTTCTAACATTGGCAATAAGGTTTTTTTGTATTTAAAAAGATACAGAATATTATAACATCAAGACTTTGGCTACAATTTTCTTGTATGGCATTGTACCAGTGCTACTCTATCTGAAAACATTAGCGCCTCTTTACATATACAAATTCATTGAATCAAAACTGTCATAACTTCATCGTGTTTCATATAGGTTTGCTGCCAAGGTCGGTGGTCATGCTTAATTTAGAAGACAGCGCCATCATGATCACTAATGCCATTCTTTGTGAGTCTATTGTCAGTGCACACAATCATACATTTTTTCTTCTTTTCTACTTGGACGTCAGAGATGTTAGCATGGGACATTAATGTTTTTTCCTTTTTCACAGTTCATACCTTCTGCACTGTCCATTGCAAGTTTCGGCGCTGCCATGTGTTCTGAGTGACAATGTATCAAACCATTTGTCGTGATTGTGCTTTCACAGGTCAACAATTCTGATTCAAATATTTCCTCTGTTTAACATTTACTGCAGTTCTTAAGCCAGCAAAAATAACTACCAATATCATGGACAAACGACTATATTAATTACAACTAACAGATTATGTCAACGTAAATAATTTCATATCTTACAATCTCCCATATCTTACAATCTCCCCCTCATACAATTACATTAATATATATAACAAAATATACAAAAATATTTATTTAATATTTATATCAAATGAGGCAAATAAGTTTTTAAATTTACATGTGCATCTAATAATTTAGAACAGTACAAGATAATCGAGCTTTGAAAAAAAAAATTAATCGTAGCCCACTAATTAAATTTCCATTACTAACTTCAACAACAAATATATATAGAAAAAGTTTTGAAATATATTTTCCAAATTATATAAACTTTGATCAACTAAGCAACACACAATTGTTGGGTTATATCTTTTAAATTGTATAAATTCCATTCATAATATTAAAATCCATTATTGCGACCAAATATATATATGTAAAATCAATCATTCAGTTATACTTGAAATTAATGTTCCCTTCGTTTCTTAACTTAACAAATCCATGGACAAAATAAACATAAGATGATCGATTCTTTACCACATAGTTATATATTCTTTATGCGTAAATTTTTATTAGTATATCCAAGTTATATTAAATCATAAAAAAAAATAATGCAGCCAAAAATGTCATGTATCCTAGATCGTGACTCAAACTTGCATCCCCTTACCATTTTGACAGACTAATCTGTAGCGTCCAAAATATTCAATCAAATTTACATCCTCTTATCGTTTTACTGTACTAATTTTGAACATTTTACCATAAAAAATACAGTTCTCATACTTTCGCTATCAATTTTTCTAAAACGGAAATATTTTGGCATCCATACAAATTTTGTTATTTCTTTACTGAGTTACACATTTACATCCAATTAATATTTGCTAAACCAACTTATTTCTATTAAAAATATGCTCAGTACTACAATGTTCATAAGAAGCCTATTCTGATTGGAATATATAGTAACAATAAAACTTCGCTTATTTTTTTTTTCTACAACATTGTACCAGTATCACATTTTATACGAATATGGTAGCGCCTCTTTACATGGACAAATTCATTGAATTAAAGCTGTCATATCGTCATACTCCTTCATATTGATTTGCTCTTATGGTCGGTGGTGCTGTTGTTCTTCATGAATCTGTTGTCAGTGCACACAACCATAGATTGTGCTTTTTGTTCTCCTTGCACGTCAGAGATCTTAGCATTGGAAATTTACTTGTCTTTCCTTCTTGATAGTTCATGCTTTTTACACTGTCCATTGCAAATTTCAGGACTACGTACCATGTGTTTTCTGTGACAATATATCCTCACTACATGCCATCTGTCGTCTTTGCATTTGAAGACATCAACAAATCTGATTCGAATCTCTTCTCTTTTCAACAAATACAAACACATTATTATGTATGATGTCAACAAAGTAGAACTCTTGCCAATCATCAACACAGTCAAAGAACCAGCCCAAAAAATTCACACCCCAGCAAATGCTTCTGCCACTCATGATACAGTTGGCCACACTGGCTTATCACCCGACACTTCTAAGCTCTCTCTACAGTAAGAAGTGCAATTAGATTTTTAATTTAACTACCATTATCTAATGTTACATTTTCCAATCTAAAATACATTGATAATAACCACACGCTATTTTTTTAAAAATTTTTTGCAAATGTAGTGCTCCTAACCGCGCTCTTGAAGCTACATCTTCCTCATCTAGCGGTGTTAAACGAAAGCTTCCAATGAAAATGAAAGAAGAACCGTTGGATGATAGGTATCGTTACAAAAAAAACACTACATTCCCTTATCATATAATACATCAAAATTTCATTACTAAACCCTTTTTCCATTCCTTTATTAAATTTGTAACATAAATTAATCATCCATTTTAATTTTTTTACAGTTACTCAGGAGAAGCAGAACAAATAAATTCTGAAGCAGAAGAAACAAATTCTGTGCCTTCAACACCTACTGCCTAAGATCACTGTTCTCCAACTGTCCAAGGCTATCTATTCAAGCTATCTACTTATATTTCATCGCCTAGCAATTTCTTTCTCAGCACTTTCTCATTTACCAACTTGTAATGACATTGATGTTGATATCATCCCCTCCAATTTTTGCTCCATTGTTTTATCCATTCCTTTCTTGTAATGCTATTAACATCAATGTCAACCACTATTATTATTGATATATTTCCTCTATTTTTCGATCATTTACATGTCTTTTGCATTAAAATAGAGTCACTCTCTTCAAATAACCCACAAAATTGTTCAAAACAATTACACTCTTATGACACAAAAATACTCTATGCGACCCAACCCTCATTTCAAATTGACAATATCACATTTAACTTTCAAAATTGCTAACACAACTTTCCAAATTTAACAAATAAAGATAACAGCGTCTATACAAATTAAATAAAACTTCCTTTTATAATTACTCAAAAAAACATATAAAATAAATATAACTTACCTACCAAAATAATTGCCTCCTAATTAACAGTCACCTGTAACAAAGTAAATCACCTCAAAATCATCACTCAATAACTACATATAACTTCCGAACAATTATTATATAACACATCGCTTGACAAATATCATACACTGCAAGTTTGGAACTGATCAAATAAACCCAAAAAAACAAAAACTCTGGCCTTTCTCACCTTCCCCATCAACAAAGTCAATAGTACTAATCATTTGCTACCGTTTTATAAATTCAGCTACTCAGCACCAACAACGACTCATAACTGCGATTTTTATAATCTCCTACTTCCTGCATATCATTTCTACTTACTTTCCTTCTATACACAAATTCCATCTTACAACCAACGTTCACTTCTTCTTCTTCATTCAAACAAAACATAACCTCCAACTATGGCGCTCACACCAATGAAATCTAAAAAACAGTTGCTCCAAGCAGCACGCTATTTGCACCAACGCCAACCCTTATTCATAAACACCAAAGATGAGATCAACCTCACAACTTCCCAACTAACTATCTACTTTGGAAATGCAGATCAACCTGAACACACAGAAACATTCACATCTGCCCCGGTTTACTCTACTCCAATTGCAGAAGACTTAGTTTCAAGGCAAGCTCTCGCTTCCATTCGAACATAATATGCAAACGATTATGAGATTGCTGACTACCTGCAAACCAATATCTATAAAAATACTATCAAAGCATGGGAAATTGAGAGCAAAACAACCTATGAACTTTACCATCGCATGCTTCTAGAGAACAGTCAGCTACATAAACAGATACACAACCTATCCATCCAACAAAACAATCAGGCTATCAATTACATGTCACAAATAATTTTCCAAAACGAACTCATCAATGAGTCCCTGCTCAACAGAGCTAACAAACAACTCTCCAAATTAAAATCCCAGATCAGATGGAAAGATGGCGTAATAGACTACTTAAAAAAATTTAAGGACGTCTGGCCTATTCACCATGATGGTGGCAGACCAAGCACCACAACATCCTACAAAGCAACATACACATCAGCAAAGGACAATAGGCAAGACGATAAGAACCTTCAAAATCAACTCCTATCAATCATCGACGACAGTAGCTGATACACACAGGCAGCTTCCACGCTTCACCCACAGCTTCCACCTTATATTATACATTACATTTGCTTTTAAATATTGCATTAATATCAAAACCTCGCGAGACAGCAAAAAAACATCAATTTTTTGTTCAGACTTTTGCTGCTCTTCGCTTATTTACTTTTCCCTACTGTACAAGAGTTCCCTCACCATTAATTACTATTTTTGCTGTTCAAATTTTTCCTTCTCCAGATTTATCACTCTTTACACCACATGATCCAAAAATATACCACTCTGGTCTCCAAAGCATATAATAGAATGATTAATTTCAAGATATGTTCTTCATTAATAATGACCACAAATTTACGTTCTTATAAGTAAACGCTAACTTTACCAGCATCGCCAAATTCATTCACCCTTTACATAGGTTCCCTTACAAATGTTTACGGTCATTAATCGAACACAGTTTCAAATATGATACATTTAATGTACAATAAAAAATCTAAAATATTGCTATACAACGCCGTCTCTCCTATGCAGCAGCCGTCTAAAAAAATAATATCATACATATTCACAACAATAACATACATTAAAGAATAAAAATAACTACCAATTTCCAAAAAATATATTATCTATCTCTCGTACCAGTGCCGAACTTCACTCTGTTGCTTTCATTTTCAATTTCATTTGGTTATGTAATAAGATAACGTTGTAACCTTTTCTGCTTTCATACCACATTCTTCTTCTACCTACGTTTGATCATGACACAGTAAAGTTCATTGCAAGGATGCTGTATTTATTATGAGGGTATTGACCCAAAAAATCTATTCTTCATACATTAAGAATCCACTGATGAAAGATGTGGCTCAGTACAAATCATATAGCTTATTGGTTAATTTGAAAATATATTCCTCCTCACGGCTTACCATTATATTTCAAAAAAATGTTTTTCTTTTTCAGAATTTGTAAATTTATCCACTTATTGAAAAAATGGCCCAATCTAAACGCACCCATAAAAGACACAACCATATAAACGAAACATCCATTATTAAATTTACAATTGCTGCCCAATTTTGCAAAGTCCATCCTGCCACAACAATTATCTGGGCCTCCAAAACACAATATTTGCTACCCCTCATATATACATTACTGACTCTCATTCGCCTCTTCCAATCCAAGTTGGGCCGAAGCCCCAACTTACGAATCTAGTTAACAATACTTGAATTCTCAATAGAGAAATGAATAGTGATGAATAGTGTCTATTCTAGATTTTCTGTGGTGGATGAAAATGATCCTTTTTTCTGTAGTGGATGAAAATGATCTCTTGTATCGACGATGTTAAATAATATTATTTTCATTTTTTATTAAATCTTTTTGAATTATTTCTTAATTTTTCCTAACTGTACGAAAGACATATTATTATTTGCTTTATGTTCATAAAATTTATGAGTTGTTTTCGACTTCTTGTTATGTTTTAGAATTTATTCAACTGCATCTTAAAAATATATATAAAACTTATGGAAATTATAACTGATTTGTATTAAATCTTGATTATTACTAATTTACAAATTAAGTCCAACAAATTACATTTACTCAATCGTGTCAGGTTGCGAGATGGATAAGAATATTAGATCTGTTTTTCATCATTTAATTCATCGAGTATTTTCGGGTTTAATTGAGTAGGGGGGGATCGGATTGGAAATTGGCACCACTAACGTAACAAAAGAAAAATATTTGAAATTCGATCATTTGGTCAAATGGTAATTAACTCTCTCAAGTAAAACCTAAGCAAAAGATTCATTTCTTGAATAAATAATTGTAGATTCAATTAGCTAGTGTGCATCTACTGCCTTAAGTTTTTTTTTTTTTAATTAAAGAATTAAGCAAGCACATATTAATTTAATTTGAGTGTTTCCTCAAGTCGTCTCCTATATTCCACGTCTTTCACTTTAAACGAATGAAATACAATTAGATTCCCAATTCTGTTTATTGAACTATTTACCAAGGTGCTGGGGCCTACAATTTTCCTTTCATTTTTTTTAGTAGAACTATACTTTCTATTCTATCTTTTTACAAAATGCTTCGATGCATTGACAAACCAAAAGGGAAGAATATATTCTCGATTGCGCTATATCTATCTGTCCTTTCTATTGTCCTCATAGCCATAGAATAATCCATGAGAGAAGACAAATAGCCGGCTTATGCATATTTTTCTGTATAATAATGTAAATTTAATCAAATCAGGCCGGTATAGCACAGTACAGAGGAAAAAACATGAATAAAATACAACATTCTGTCATGATTTCAAAAGACATGTAAAGGTAAAATGTTTGTTGAGAAAAGTTAAATGGAAAGTTACTTGGTAGACCCCAACTGAAAGACAGATTCTGATTAATATAATTTAATTATGCTATAAGTATCCAATATAACCTTACAAACTAGGGGAAAAAAGAAAACAAAACAAAAATGGAGGAAAAATAAAACAGGACACTCATTTAAAGGAACACAAAATCTCCCAGCCAACTCAGACCGATCTAGAACTTTATTTATTAAGAATCATTAATCAATTAAAGAAGTTCATATGGATTATGTTAAAATTTTGCTGGGAGACAGACCTTATCTCCATTATTTGCTGTCGTCTCCTGAGAAATAGTTAACCGTTGCCCTTTACAAACCTTAGGAAGCGCTCCCTTATAAGCTTTACAGACATAATGTTCTAAATTCTCATAATCCTGCATTATACAAATTGAAGCAAGGGTATTAAGCCTAACTTTGCAAGGTACTTGTGTAATTCAAATGAGGAAGAATTAATGCATCTGGTATTCGTATTCTGGTTCACATGATAACTAAAACACAGTACCATAATGATTTGTCACCAAACTTCTTTTGTTTTGTTGTAGCAGGTATTTGCTGCCTATAATACACATGTATAGGGCCAAGCTAGCTGTCCAGATTGTACTAGAAAACAAACAAAGGAAGAATTTGTGCTCACTCACTACCTAATTAGTGGTACCAACTATTATCTTGCAATATCAAAAGCATAAAGCCAATATTTCTGGAGGCAGATATTGAATTCAACTACTGCTGCGGTACTGCAGTTTTGATTGTTAAAAATGAAATTAAAAGAGTAAGCACTTTAATTGAATTGAAGTACCTCCAAAATTGGCTTTCCGTTCACGAGAACCCAAGGCACAAATTGGTGAGGCGGCTGAAGGGAGTTCGTTTCCTGCGCGTATTGGAACTCAAGCTACAAGGAATCCATAATTTCATCAGTTTTTGCATCATGAAAGAGCAATCAACTACTAAAGTTTACTAAATTTAAAGTATATCCTTATAGCAAGCAAAATATGCAGTTTATTATGCTTTTTTTTTTTCCCCATGTTTCCCACCGTACATTGACTCTTGTGACCTTCATTTATTGGAATTATGCGTTTGCCATTTATTGACCAACTTTTGCTAGCCATAAGATATGAACACCATATTGTTTGAATTTTTTTTTTTTATTAACATATATACCTGCTGGCCATACCCACTGTTGTAGCAATTAACAATTGGATCTGAACTCAGGCCAGTGGCTTGAAAGCATGACTTCCAGCCGTTCTCTTCCCGAGCCTCTACTGATTTCTCTACACATTGAATGAAAGGGAAGTGCTGTTGCTGCATTGGGAAATTTTGAAAGGAAAAAAAAAATCATTGCCATTTTTCTTTTGTAATTACTAATATTTACTTTCCAAAATCATAGGCTAGTGTAAAAAACTAATATAAAAATGAGTTAGATGTAGGAAAGAGGTAGGTGAAAAGAAAAGGCAGCAACGTTACCACATCAGGCCAGACTTTAATTGCACAAGCCTCTATTGCATTCAGGAGGCATTCCCCTGTACCATGCTGCATTGAAATAAAAGTTGTAATTAAAAAAGAAATTCACTTTGTAGTTAATTTGACAGCTTTCGGAAAGGTAGGTAATCAACTATCTAAAATTGCTTCATATATTTGTCTTATTAATTAAGAAAAATGCTATGCAAGACCACTGAAAAAAATGGCATGTTCAATTTTATTTTATTTTTTTAAATTTTAAAGTAGGATAGTTTACACACAGAGACTGCCATACCTGTCTAATAAATGCTATGCAGGAACTTACTTCATTGCTTTTTTAGTATATCTAAAATGAGGTTTTATTTCAAAGTTATCTATTTTTCCATCAGATTTGTAGAGAAAGATTGAAATGAACTCATAAGGGGGGAAAAAATTCTCCAGGTTTATTATCTTCAGCAAAGATTATACAAGCTGCCTAAAAAACTAGACTTAAATAAGCAAATTTCTTTGACTGTTCTTACCTGGCAAATAATGGACCCGTCGGATGTGACCATTGCATTACCATAAGGAACAAGATGAAGATCAATGATCGAGATCAACCCATTTTGAAAGATGTTGGCAAGATTATTGACAATAAAACTGGAACAGTAGGGACAGAGAGCCTCATAGTATAGAGAAACAGAGACTTTATTACTGGCTGAAACAAGGGATGTGGTGAAACAGAGGGGAGAAAGCAGTAAAACAGTTGAGAGAAGAGAGATAAAAGACGCCATGAAATGGGAATTAAACTTGAGAGGAAGCTTAATTCTGGGGATTTTGGCTCAGTGCTTTGCTCAACGCTAAAGCTATTCCTTTTTATGATCTCAAGATAGTAGTATGTTTGGAACTTTGGATTTGGGGAGCGGGAAAGGGAGATACCAGTATCATGTCCACTTTATGTAGATAAGAGTTTGAATTTGAGGTACTTTATTATCCATATTTCTACATGAAGGAATGTAGGCCCGGTTTCCAGCCCATATCCTCGGATTTATTTTATTGTATACTTTCCTATTTGCTGACGGAAAGATTCGGATTTGATCTAGTGGACCAGTAAGCTTATGTACAAAATTACAACCTTTATTTACTTTTGTTTTTAGTATCATCACATTTGATCCTCATGATCGCCGTCATTATGAATTTTGTTTTTTAATGAAAGAATGATACCTATTTCCTGAATGTCTCTTTTGCTTTGGCTTTACTTTTCACATCTTCACAAGTAAAGAAAAATTCAAAAGCCTATTATAAAGTTCACAAGATTCTTTATCCAATGAGATGTTTGCAACTCTTTTAGCGCCTATTCTTTACTTTGGCAGAGCAAGGAGGAATACCAACAATTCTTGGTACCCTCCAAATTGTTTAACATAACTGCAATCTTCTCGTGACTTCAAACGGTTTCCAATGTCTTCACTAGGAAATTGATCGCCTGGTAGGGGGTCTTAGTTGTTGATCTGCCATCGAGATTAAGTAATATTAACAAATATGCCATATCATAGACCAATAGCTATCATGGATGACTCAGTAGAAATTTGGAGGAAATTTTTTTATAAAATATATAAATATGTTCACATGACGTTCTTCTATTTTTTTGCTTCGTAAAAGGAAGCGATAGGTTTTGAACCTACTTGTTTCAAAAAAAAAAAAATTATATTCTTCTTCATTAACATATGATCATCAATCCTCTGAGATTTGAATTCAAAGAAAGAGAGGAAGCGTCAAACGATCGATATTTTATCTCAAGTGGAGTAGATTCAAGACCAAAATCAATCTACTTCATTGATGGTCTCCCACACGTCACCAGTCACCACTGGAGCACCACCCATGTTTTTGTGTCTTCTAAACTCTACCATCGCAAGGGGAAAAAAAAATGTGAACTTTGGTTGAGGAAAACTGCAAAATTCAAGTGAGCTAAAAAAAATATTGAATTTATAAATTTAATTTTGACGGTAACAGGCAATCAGAATCATCACAAACAAGTAAATCCTGGACAGCCGTTGTAAGTTCTCTAGAAAAAAAGGGTGTACCACAGAAAAGGTAAAGTTTAGTTTAAAATGTGTCTATACAATGGCCAATACAGAGATTGTTTTTTTTTTTTTTTTCATTGATGAGACAGTTTAAATTTAGCAGTAGCTCTTACAACAAATGGCCAACATCTTCAGCAGCATTTTAGATTTACATTGGAGAATGTAAAGTAAAATATGAACGCTGGTCCCCAATATAAAGCTGCTTAATTTCTCTGCTAAGATTATGAATAACCAATACCACATCACACACATAAAAATTGTAAAGTTGACAGTAAACTCCAATACATTGCATTTGGATGTCCCCTTCACTTGCAAGATAGAATTAGAGGAGTCTTTGTCATGGTTTGCCATGGTAGAATGACTCTCTTGATACTGAACTCCATGGCTGTGAGAAGACCGTTCAGTATTTCCTTCACGGCCTGTTTCAACTATTTCTTCTTAAAGATTCCAACATTTTAAATAGAGCTTAACATTTTACCATTAATGTGGAGATCGCCAAACTTTGGGAGTTTAATTAGAGGTTCAATTTAAAGACAATCCATTACATCAGGGGAGGCGAGGTGGAAAACAACATCAGTACCATTAGGTCTATACAGAAAAGACGGAGCCTTGATGAAGGACTATCACTCTATCAGAGTTCAGCAAATGCTTTGCCTCTTCTTCACCCTCTACAAAGATCAACTTTAGTGCGCTGCAGGAAGAACCCAGGGAGAATTTCATCGAACAGTTTGCGTGCATACCGAGATACTTCACGGTGGTTTGCACTATGCAATCAGAGGAATGCGCACCAGTAACCGTCCTAGAGGAAAGCGCTCCAGCGATCTTATGAACCTACTCCCTCCTTCTTTGCTTCCCGTTTCTTCTGCCTTTCTCTTCTCATTTGATTCTTTTCGTCTGATTTTTGTAGCTGCTCGCTTTTACTTGACCAAGTTTGCTGTTTGTTGTTAGCAACTTTAAACTATAAACTTTAAAAGTTAAGACTATGATTATGCATTCGAGCTGCTTGAATGTCGAAATATCATGATGAATTAAAATTTTCATTTTCTTTATAAAATAGTAATTTTGTAGTTAAAAATTTATTTACGTTCTGGAATTATAAAATTAATAAATTCCTTCTTAATTATAAATGTTAAAAATACAATTACAAAATAAAATTTAATTTTCTATAAAATTGAATTTCAATATATAAATCAAATTAAATAGTTCAAACTTCAAATTAATCATTTGCACTCGAATATCATAATTTTGAAATCGTAGCAATGATCACCCTATGCTATGCATAATAGTAAAACCTCATTCAAATTAAAGCACCCATCGGATGGACTAGCATTTTACTAATTTCATACTTAAAACAGATTTTTTGTTATATAATTGTTTTAGAATCCGAGTTTTTTATTTCCGAAAAATTAGAATCCGAATTTGTTTAACGCTGGATATCCGAACTTGCAGTTAATTAAGTGCTTTGAAATACCCCTTCACCAACCCCACCCCCCAAAAAAAAAAAAAAAAAATTCTAATCAATTATAGCAAAGAGGCCTGAATAGGCGAAAGCCTGATAGGAGAATACGAAAAATGAATACTTTTTGGTTGGTAGATAAAAGAGAAAGGCTCGAGTCCAATATAATCGATTTCATATTTTTTTAAATTTCAAACAGCTGATTTAAACCGTTCAATATGTTTTTCATATTGAAAATTTATAAAAAATTAATTTTTATATTTTTTTCAAATTTTTTTATTATTTTTTTGGTATTTAAGAAAATCATTGTTATTTTACTATCCAGAACTTTTATATCAGGAATTTTTTAAAATACCAAAAAAATAAGTAAATTTTTTTTAAAAAAAATATATAAAAAATGGTTTTTTATAATATTTTAATGTGCCACAAATTAAAGCTATCGGAAATTACCGGTTTTACCGGGTACCGGATCAGGATCCGGTAGGAAATGGGTGTTAAAACCGTTTGGTCAAATACCGGTCAAAACCCGGCTTAACCGGTCTCCTTCTTTCCGCTTGGCCCTTTTTGTTAATTCATCTTGCTAAATATATATATTATATAAGAAACAATACAACCGGTACAAAACCGGCACAAACTGGTAAAACCGGTAAAATCGTATACCGGCCCCTTGGCCGGTTTGATGGCCGGTAGAAATTTAAAAACATTGGGGAATAGGGACTGGCCATCTCGTGGGGGCAAACCTAGATCTTATAATTGCTCATCAATAATTGTTTTCAATGAAGGCATGTGACATCGGACTTATGTTGATGGGACTTCCATCTTTACGACTTTATCAGGATTTCCAGTGAAAGACTTCGTTTCAGTACGGCTATAATTTAGATGATTAGATCTTTTGAAAACCAAGATATATATGTGAATACAACGCATCAGATTGATTACAAAAAGAAGTCGGCATTTATGTTCATACGAAGACAAATGACTTAATAGTATTACAAATTATTCCTCTGAAAATAACTTATGCAAACCACCAGTTTGGAATAGTGACTCCTCAAGTTTGATATCAGATCAATCCTTTGCTCTTCAAACTCTCAACTGTATCCCTGAGTGATTTGTCAATGGAAGTAAATTCAAGCCCTAGATTGATCAGCTTCTTTGATGGTTTCTCGGCTCTCATCAACCATGTTTGTTTGTCCTCTAGAGCTCTAATCATGTACAACAGATATCATAATTAAACAGTAGAGATATCATGAAAAAGGATTCATATAAGCTCTGTTGTTCAAGACAATTAAATTTGGTGTAACCAAAATTTAATAAATTTTGCTGGTGCATTAATGACTGTTTGATAAAAAGACCCAATATGATATTTGCAAATTGGCACTTATTATACGTGGAAAAATACCTTTTAACTGGATATTCTGGAAAGAGCTCTGCAACTTTGTCAACAAAATCAGCCCAACGAGTGATCGACTCCTCACAAAGATGCCGACCCTTTGCTGATGGATTCTCATAAAGCAGAATCATACCTTTTACCACGTCTCTAACATCGACACAGCCGATAAAAAGATTTTTCAAATCCAGCATTGTGTCAAGTTGTACACCTGCCATATCAACATTTGAGTTTCCAAATTGGGTGAGCATATAGTATTGTATGAAAAAAAAACTGCGCAGTATGCAAAATTGTAATGTTATAAGGTCTGTAATAAACCTTGCAGAACATGAACTAATGCGTTGATGCTAGTTCCAAGCGAAGATGGAAGAACAGGGCCCAAAACCATCCCGGGATTGATTACCACCATCTCCAAACACTCCTTTTCAGCAAAGTCCCACGCGGCCTTCTCTGATAGGTTTTTTGATAAATTGTACCAAAGCTGTCCCAACAACATGCAATTAAGCACAGGAAAAGAATAGAACATGCAATTATGCAGAGTGGCAGTGCTTATTAAGTCTGGTGCATGACATGACTAGCAAGTATCGACAAAGGAAACATGATAATTGCTTGTTAGGTTGTTATATGTTAAAATCTGATGCAAAAAACAGATCAAATGGTGCTGGTACAAAGTACATGCACACCTCATTCTTTTTAAGGGTTTCCACATCAGCCCAGCAATCCTCCGTTATGACTGCGTCGGCAGGCCAGTGAGGATTAGGAGCCATGGCAACAGTTGATGATGTCAGCATCACACGTTTGATACCACAATCTTTTGCTGCTTGAAGCACATTCAGTGTTCCTTGCACTGCTAGTTCTACAATGTCCTTCTGTATTTTTCAAAATTTTAAGTTGAGGGAAATAATGAACACAGTTACAAAGATTTTTTTTTTTTTTTAACAAATAAATTTTGCAGTAGAAAGAGCATACCTGAGGATCTTTTGCATTGAGTATAAAAGGAGATGCCAGGTGGAATACACCATTTGTTCCCTTGATAGCATTGCAGATAGAGGTTGGATCCAATAGATCCATCTGGAACAGACGAAGATGAGATGCCGCACCATCAATGACTTTTAAGTGCTTTGTTTCACCATCATCCTCTGTAAGCAACAAAAACTATTTAATAGTAAGTACAGCAACAGTTACAAAACAATAGATAAAACAATCTTTTAATTTCACCATGGCAGTACAAGTCAGGTCCTAAATAGGTTACAGAAATTCAATATTTAGATTTCCCTTGATTATTACTTGTAATTCGTCAGTAGAAAGATGACATTAGTGTGTATTGAGAGTCTTTTTATGCCAGACACTGAAATTACATGATTATCCCGAAGGATGCAGTCATGCAAAAACGGTGATGTGCCGCAAACTTGCCGGCAAAATGAAAAAAAAAATTGCAAGGGGGGTACAGATGAGGCGGTATTATAGATAAGAGTGACAAATTGACAGTTCTAGATGTCTTCTCAAGGTGTTCATTAACTCCCTAAACAATGTCTTTTATCATGCTTTTGTCTATTTTATTTCATGCGCTCAAGGTGTTCGATGAAAAGTTCCATTGATAGCTAATATATTCTCAAGTGTGAACCATAAGCCCAACAATTTGGCACCATATTCATAATAAGCCATTAAATATATTTTTAATATTTTTTTATCATTGATGAAAGGAAGATTCTGAATGAAATTAGAAAGTACTGTGTGGTTCTGCGTACCGAGATTTTGCACAGTTGCATGAACGGTGTAGCCGCGTTCCAGTAGGTCGCGTACAAGCCATGAGCCAATAAAACCACTGGCACCAGTAACACAGACAACTTTGCTTTGATCTTTAGCCGCCATTTCTTGTTCACTCACTCTAAAGCTACTTCCTATGTTTCTCTTGAACCCTTTTCTCTCTCCTGCGCACTAACTTACTGTTCTGCATTTAAGAGCAAGAGGACAGTTAATAAAGGGAACTAGTTTGGTTTCTCTGTGGTCGCCTCTGTGCTATATATAATCCGTAGACACAGATTTAGTGGTATGTTTTTCTACAGGACAGTTGTTCCAAAATTTTGAGTGCACACTATTAAATATCTTTAAATTTTAAACTTCAACTTTAATCATGTAATCAATTTTTTTTTATGAAGAAAATATTTCGTCCGTTTACTCCTTACGAGATGCAAAACTTGTCAAAGAGTTGTGACATTGGGCGGTTTGGATCGGTCATTTTGAACCCGATCTAACGATTTAAAGGTCCGAAGCACGGCCCTTCTATGCTTTGCAAAACATTTTAGCCAATCACTATATATATATACATATATTATATATATAGAAGCTCAATTTTACAAGTTTAATTTCTTCTACGCTTTTTAAAAATTAACAGTTAATTATTGGGATGTATGCTAAGATAATATTTGCATAAAAACCTTAGACGTGTGCCGTTAACCATGATTTGTTGAGGATGCATGGCGTAAAAATATGAATATACATGATATTAAGAGTTTAAGTGAGAAATTTCAGAAATTATTTCCAACATGCTTCAGCTAACCTTATATATACCTGGAAATTCTTATGTCTGAAAATGATGAAATAATAACAGCATATCCAGAACAGTATGATTGTTCTGTTCTACAAGTTTCACGAGATTATTAATGCCAATGAGCATTTGAAATAAATCACACATTTAACAGGAAATTGTTTGGATATTCTCATAGTAGCTCTGAGAAAGAGCAGGGTACTGAGCAATGCTTGGACACATTACAAGAATCCCTTGCTCTTCAGACTTGCAACTGTATCATTGATGCTCTTGTCAATAGAAGTGAAATCAAGTCCCAATGCAATGAGCTTTTTGGATGGTCTCTCAGCCCTCACTAAGTAAGTTTGTTTGTCAACTACGATTCTGCAAATAAAAACAAACTACAGTTATATGAAAAGACAACAACGATTATGACTCACAACAATAACGACAGTTGAATAGTTTGCAACATTACACTATCAAACCTAGCTAATTGGGCATGATCGCTCCCTCTATCATTTTCAATAAAAAAAATAAATAAATTCAATTAATATCATCTAAAGTCTCACTTGGTTCAAAAGATACTCGACCATTGATATTAATAAGTAAAAAAAAATATAATTAAGTAAAATCATAAAAGAAGATTCAATAAATGATAATCAAGTTAAACTCATGACGGCCCTCAATCTGAACTTCCTTTTAATTAAACACAGAAGCACAATAATGACCAAACTTATAGAGCAATTCCTTCCATTCATGAATTGGCTGGCATTAATGACCTTGAATATAATCAACTTCATTTGATCATTCATAATTTATCTATCTACTTTTACCTTTGAACAGGAAATTCGGGACAAAGTGATGCAATCTTATTAACAACGTCAGCCCAACTTGCAATGGACTCAATACACATATACCGTCCCTTTGCAGAAGTCTCATATAGCAGTATCATACCCCTTGCCACATCTCTAACATCTACGCAGCCAATGACCACCTTGGACAAATCCATTTGCATACCTAATTAACAAATTGTGCAAACAGAAAACTAGATTAACGACAGGTTGGTTCTGGGCTTCTGGCACATGGATTATGATAGCTTACTAAACTTTTATTAATGGAAAATTTACTGTCTAGCTTTCTTTTCGATTTTATCACTGCTTTATCATATATAAACTTTGTATATTTATTTGATTTGATTTAATACAATTTCTCGCTTGTGTGGCTATCTCTACTCTGCCTTCAAAAAAAGAAAAAAAGAAAAAAGAGAGGTTCTTCTTAAAAATATATAAGGAAATAATGAAATACTTAATCTTAATGTTCAAAATAATGACCACCTTGCACAAATCCATTTTAAATGACTGGGATTTGAATTGACAAACCTTGAAGAAGCTCAAGAACTACTTTGACGCTTAATCCAAGTGAGGGTGGGAGGATGGGTCCCACAGCCATTCCTGGATTAATTACTGCCAATTCCAGCCCCTCCTTGTCAGCAAAATCCCATGCAGCCTTTTCTGCTAGGGTCTTCGATAATGGATACCACAACTGACATAGTTTTTTGTAAAGATTCAATGCGGTACCACATATTATGTTCAATTTAAAATTGAATTAGAAACACCAGTATCTAATTCATTTTAACATAATTTTGGAATATAATACACAAGACTCTTACTGGATCTTCCTATTGTAACATATATATTCTGCCAAATTAAAATTCAGCCGTACCTCATGTTCCTTAAGAGTGTCAATATCTGACCAACAATCTTCAGTTAATGGAGCATCAGTCGGCCATTTGGGGTTTGGAGATATTGCACAATTTGATGATACCAGAACTACTTTGATCCCATAATTTTTTGCAGCTTGGAGCACATTCAGTGTACCTTTGATTGCGGGATCCAGAATTTCTGTCTTCATTATTAGAAATTTAGAAAAAAAAGGAAGGGAAAAAGTTAGACACATTAGTATCTAAATCAAGGTAAATATCAAATTGAAGATGAAAATTGAACCTGAGGATTTTGTGCTTCCAATATGTTGGGGGAGGCAAGGTGAAAAACCCCATCAGTACCCTCTATAGCCTCGAGTATTGAGGTTGGTTCCAGTAGATTCAATTGAAATAGATTGAGGTGGGACGGTTCACTATCCATAGCATGTAAGTGCTTTGTCTCAGCTTCATCCTCTGCAAGGAAGTTAACATCATTTGATTTCTCTAAGAAAGCCTCATATAATAAATTGTTTTTGTTTTTTTTAATCTTTTTATATTAGAACAGAGAGCAGGATCAATGATTACCGAGGTTTTTAACTGTTGCATGTACAGTGTAGCCATTTTCAAGGAGTAACTTCACCAGCCATGACCCTATGAACCCGCTGCCACCTGTCACACATACACATCTTCTTGTGTCTTTTGTCGACATGTTTTGCTCTTCTCTTCTTTGAAGCTTGTTAGTGCCTTCTCTGTTTTGACCCAAATGCAAGAAAAGCAGTTAGCAGATTTTTTTTTTTTTTTTATTCCTTGTAGCTTGTGATATGTGGTGTTGATAGAGGTTGGGCCTCTGAGTCTCCTGTGATATTTATCTTACAGTCTATTGTCATGTCATCGTGTGGAGTTGCTATCTAGCAAAATACAAAACTTGACGATTCACTCTGCAACTTAGTCTAATCAGGAATTCAATCGTATGCTCTCAGACCAAGGTTCATTTTAGACCCGATCACCAGAAAACTAGCAATAGGACATATTTAATCTTAGTTATCCCCTCAATAAAATATTTATAAACTACATTTAATCTTAGTTATCCGCTCAATAGGACATATTTCTTACTTACATAGAGGCTGAAACTTCAAAGATTTTGTGAATTCTGGCAACATCATAGACTTTCATCTACTAATTCAGAAAAGTCAAATAACAGTGAAAATGATTTATGTTGGCATCCTCTATATTTTCCATACGAGTAAAATTCAAGACCATAACCTTTATTAAGGATGCAAACGGAACTCATTTACCTGATTACTGAATCCTTTCTTATCCGTCAAGGTACTTGCAAGATTTTCTGTTCCTCATTTACCTGCAAGATTTTCTCTTCCTCATTTTCATTAAATAATCCAATAATAATACTGGCAAGAACTACACCATACCTATTACACTATGGTTAATTTTTTAAATATACTAGAAAAGATGCCCTCCAAACGAAATAATATTAGAAAATAAAGATATAATGCTCAATCTACCAACGTTCTTGTTTGCTTTGTTTCTTTTTCTTTATTAAACGAAAAAATCAAAACATATTGTTGTTTCGTCTAGCAATTGATATCCAACCACTGATCAAATCGGTAAAACGGCATAAACAAGTGTTTACATGCTAGATCTAGCGTGTAATTAATACCACTTGAATCCATGTGTTTATAAGTAGCAGAGATATATTAAACACTCTATATCTGGCACATACCATATTCGTTGTCATCTCACAGCATCATCTTCTTGCAGCTAGGGATTATTTTGGGAATCCCGAATCTACCGAGGATCTTATTCTCCCAGCTTTATTCGTCTTTTTCTCCCCTTCTTCTTCTTCTTCTTCTTCTTCTTATTATTATTATTATTATTATTATTATTATTACTACTACTACTACTTTATTTTTTCTATACTATTTTTTTTTAGTATTATTAGCCCTATTTTTGACATATACTTCTTATTTTGCGATGACTTGGTGACTTTTGTTGGGTTTCTTTTCTAACTTACCCAACTTATTTGGAACAAAAGGCTTAGTTGTTGTTGTTTTATAACAAGCCCGTAGACCAAACTTATTCGTCACATCTCATTCTCTAGGAAAGAATTTTAATATTTATATAATCTTAATTAAACATCTTACGTGCTGCACACGGCACAGCAGATCACAACAGGAGACGCAATGCTCCAGCTAATACGACTTATCTACGGCTCACCTTTCAAAAGCAGGGTCGAGGGGAGCCGCATAATACGTTATGATAATGAAGCAACATCGCCAATTGGTTATTTATCAAGCAGGCTACATGCAATATATAGATCTGTTTATCCAACTTATCTATCAATTTGGGTATATTTATAGATCAATTCGGATATTATAGATAATATTGAAAATTCATATGAAATCCAACCGACCTTTTTATACTTCTTGTAAAACAGAGCTATATACATTACTAAACAAAAAGTGAAAAAATAAATAAATAAAGAGATTATATAATCATGCAACAACAACAACAAAAAGAAAAGAAAAAGAAAGAGAACAGCATCATCTTAAGAGTGGCTGAAGACGCAGCTGAGCTTTACTCTTTTTGGATCTCCCAGTGGCTGACAGCATGTCCCCACATAATGTTACCATCCAGCTATCTGCTTGGAGCATGAAAACCGACCCTGCTTTTGGCTCAACTGAAGAGCAAGTATTATTAAGTTTTGGGTCTCTGTGTTAAATGATATGAGCAAGATGTATGCACAACAGCACAAGGGACCAAAATGTGTTATATAAACTCCTAAAATGAAAAAAAAAAAAGTACCTTTGAATTTATTGTTTTGTGAAATTATACCAAAAATTTCTATGGTTTCTCTAACCATGATACCACTGATGCCCACATAGCTTACAGTTTTGCTTTCGACCACTGAAAAAGCACCAAGCATGGAAAAATTGTTAGCCACAGCATAAACTGGTCAATAATAAATTATATAAAATAATTGTTTACTTGCACGTAATCTGCTGCATGACTTGATGAGGGAATAATGGACAAAAAAATGCTATACTAGACTACTTAAAAGGTACAAAGTACAACACCAGTACTTGACCTGGTATGGAAGCCAATATACAGGTCATCTTGCAAGAAAACATTTTTTTTTTTTTTTCTCTCTTAGTGATGGAGATGGCTCGCATGTCCTTTTCATATTGACCTCACTAGGACTAGAATCGGAGACTTCTTGGAAGTCAAATTTTACTAACTTATCACACTACTAGTTAATTTAAAAAAAAATAAAAATAAAAAAGACATTAATTTTATGTAGTGAGTCAATTACCTGAAAGGAAAGCACCATGTAAGTCTGCTGTGAGTAGTCGTTCAGTTAATTGCTTTTTCTTGATTTGCGAAATAGTGGAAAAAGTGAATAAATTAAGCATCATTTTCCGTACTGAACCAATATCCGAAGTACCAAGTATCAACCTAATCTTAAAATTGCTAGTATGCACAAGGATGAAACAAAGCTACTTGATATAGGAAATAAAAGAATCAATGGTATAGAGAACTAACCCAGCATCTTTCACAAGTTCACATATGTATTCTTTCCACATTGCATGCATTGGCTTAAATCGTTCAAAACTGAAAAACTAGTCAAGAAAGAAAGCAAAAGACAAACTGATGCTAATGATTAAGCAAGCATATGGTATGTATATAACTGAAAAAAATTAGCAATAGGATACTAAACTGTGAAACTCTTTTGAAAGATTAAACGAACCACACTGGCGATGTTGTTTCATTGACATATGATTCCGGGAACTCTTTGAGTGGCTCCTTAGGGACTTGGCCCGAGCATTGGCCAAGCTGTTGTCATCCTTCGATAAAAAGTTATCCAAAAGAACCCAATTTTCCTTCTTTATCTCCCCACTTACAAAACCACCACTTTCATCTCCCTTTAGCATTATGTCCACCAAAACTTTCTCTACAGCTTCCCTTCTATTTGGATCCTTCAACAATAATAACAGAGCATTAAGTTATATTAATACTAAAATATAATCTCAGCCTTTTCATACATAAATATTACCATAGTGGCACCTTGTAGAAGGCTTTCATGAACAGCCTCTGACAACTCTGAGTAAATCGGATGGTTCTCTCCATCTGAAGGATAAAATAACAAAAACCATCACAATGGAAAAATTAAATTGTAAACTGTTCCAATGTGCACATTAATAGGAAAACTAACCAAAAGAGTGAGAAGCTTCCTGTTGGAGAGTAGAGCCAGAAAAGAGCACTGATTTTCCTATCAAATTCAGTAAAAAAAAAGGAAAAAAAATCTTAAACTCTGCTATACTGCATTTTTTTTTAAACTATATAAAATAAACTGAAACATTGCTCTCCATACACCATACCTTTCTGGGTGGAAGGTAATTGAGGGGTAGATGAGTTTGGAAGGTCCTTCTGGGATGGGTTCGAGTATAATTGGTCAACCTGGTTTAGCTCCGCCTTGGCAACTGCAAATCTTCGCTCAAGTGCATCAGGTGCACGCCTTGGCAACTGCAAATTTTCGTTCCATATCAAATCTTCGCTCAAATCTTGGGTTTTCTGTTGCCATGGTCAACTAGCAGCTAGTCACAGTAGGAAACTGAAAGAATCGTACACTACCAGCTAATAAGATTGTGGTGAATATCAATCGGTAGACGAAGAGATAATATATTTTGAATCTAAAACGGAAACAAATTGAGCACTGGATCACTGGACAAATAAACAATTTATTTACTTTTGGAAAGATATCTACATGTATCATTGGTAGATTGAGCTACCTATCTTTATTGTCTAACATTTACTGTTCTAAGATAAGATTTGCATAAAAACCTTAGATGTGTGCCGTACTAACCATGATTTATTGAGGATGCATGGCGTATAAGTATGAATATACACTATATTAAGAGTTTAAGTGAGAAATTTCAGAAATTATTTCCAACATGCTTCAGCTAACCTTATATATACCTGGAAATTTTTTAGTTTGAAAATGATGAAATAATAACAGCACATCCAGGACAGTATGACTGTTCTGTTCTACAAGTTTCACAATATTATTAATGTCAATGAGCATTTGAAATAAATCACACATTTAACAGGAAATTGTTCGGATATTCTCATAATAACTCTGAAAGAGCAGGGTACCAAGTACCAACTACCAAGCAATGCTTGGACACATTACAAGAATCCCTTGCTCTTCAGACTTGCAACTGTATCATTGATGCTCTTGTCCATAGAAGTGAAATCAAGTCCCAATTCAATGAGCTTTTTTGATGGTCTCTCAGCCCTCACTAAGCAAGTTTGTTCATCCTTTACAATTCTGCATATAAAAACAAACTACAGTTATATGAAAGAATGACCTCGCAACAATAACGACAGTTGAATAGTTTGCAACAGTACACAATCAAGCCTAGAAAATTGGGCATGATCGCTTCCTCTATCATTTTCAAAATAAATAAAATAAATAATTTCAATTAGTATCCTCTAAAGTCTCACTTGGTTCAAGAGAAACTGATTACCCTCGATATTATAAGTAAAAAATTATAATTAAGTAAACTGATAAACGAAGATTGAATAAATGATAAGGGGCCAAGTTAAACTGATGGCCCTCAATCTGAACTAGTAATTAAACACAGGAGCACAAGAATGAGCAAACTCATAGAGCAATTCCTTCCATTATTGATTTGGCTGGCATTAATGACCTAGAATATAAACAACTTCATTTGATCATTCATAATTTATCTATCTACTTTTACCTTTGAACAGGAAATTCTGGACAAAGTGATGCAATCTTATTAACAACGTCAGCCCAACTTGCAATGGACTCAATACACATATACCGTCCCTTTGCAGAAGTCTCATATAGCAGTATCATACCCCTTGCCACATCTCTAACATCTACGCAGCCAATGACCACCTTGGACAAATCCATTTGGATACCTAATGAACAAATTTTGAATAACAAACTAGATTAATGACAGGTTGGTTCTGGCACATGGATAGGATAGCTCACTAAACTTCTACTAGTGGGATTTTTTCTGTTAGCTTTCTTTTCGAATTTTATAACTGCTCTATTATATATAAACTTTGTATATTTATTTGTTTTATTTAATAAAATTTCTAGTTCGTGTGGCTATTGCTACTCTGCCTAAAAAAAAAGTTTAAAAAAAAAAATAAAAGAGAGGGGTTGCTTCTTCAAAATATACAAGGAAATAATGAAATACTTAATCTAAGTGTTCAAAATAATGACCACCTTGCACAAAACATTTTAGATGACTGGGATTTGAATTGACAAACCTTGAAGAAGCTGAAGAATTACTTTGACGCTTAATCCAAGTGACGGAGGGAGGATGGGTCCCACAGCCATTCCTGGATTAATTACTGTCAATTCCAGCCCCTCCTTTTCAGCAAAATCCCATGCAGCCTTTTCTGCTAGGGTCTTCGATAATGGATACCACAACTGACATATTTTTTTTTGTAAAGATTCAATACGGTACCACATATTATATTTAATTTAAAATTGAATTACAAACACAAGTATCTAATTCATTTTAACAAAATTATGGAATACAATACACAAGACTCTTACTGGATCTGCCTATTCTACCATATAATTCTGCCAAATTAACATCAGTCGTACCTCATGTTCCTTAAAAGTGTCAATATCTGACCAACAATCTTCAGTTAATTGAGCATCAGTCGGCCATTTGGGGTTAGGAGATATTGCACATGATGATGATACCAGAACTACTTTGATCCCACAATTTTTTGCAGCTTGGAGCACATTCAGCGTACCTTTGATTGCGGGATCCAGAATTTCCGTCTTCATGATTAGAAATTTAGAAAAAAAGGAAGGGAAAAATTAGACACAGTAGTATCTAAATCAAGGTAAATATCAAATTTAAGACGAAAATTGAACCTGAGGATTTTGTACTTCCAATATGTTGGGGGAGGCAAGGTGAAAAACCCCATCAGTACCCTCTATAGCCTCGAGTATTGAGGTTGGTTCCAGTAGATTTAATTGAAATAGAATGAGGTGGGATGATTCACTATCCATAGCTTGTAAGTGCTTTGTCTCAGCTTCATCCTCTACAAGGAAGTTAATATCATTTGATTTCTCTAAGAACCTCATATGATAAATAGTTTTTGTTTTCATTTTAATATTTTTTATATTAGAACAGAGAGCAGGACCGATGATTACCGAGGTTTTTAACCGTTGCATGTACAGTGTAACCTTTTTCAAGGAGTAACTTCACCAGCCATGACCCTATGAACCCGCTGCCACCCGTCACACATACACATCTTTTTGTGTCTTTTGTCGACATATTTTGTTCTTGTCCCTCTTTGAAGCTTGATAGTGCCTTCTCTGTTTTGACCCAAATGCAAGAAAAGCAGTTAGCAGATTTTTTTTTTTTTTTTTTAAAAAAAAAAAAAATTCCATGTAGCTTTTGATATGTGGTGCGATTGAGGTTGGGCCTCTGAGTCTCCTGTGAGATTTAAATAATCCCTCGAGTTGCTATCTAGCTAGATACAAAACTTGACGATTCACTCTGCAACTTAGTCTTATCAGGAATTCAATCGTATGCTCTCAGACCAAGGTTCATTTTAGACCCGATCACCAGAAAACTAGCAACACAATCTATTTAAACATAAAGTAGAGATATAGCTCCCGGTGAGATTGACATAACAATAAATTATTTATGAACTACATTTAATCTTAGTTATCCCCTCAATAGGACATATTTCTTTCTTAGATGTTGAAACTTCAAAGATTTTTGTGAATTCTGGCAACATCATAGACTTTCATCTACTAATTCAGAAAAGTCAAATAACATTGAAAATGATTTATGTTGGCATCCTCTATATTTTCCATACGAGTAAAAATTCAAGACCATACCCTTTATTAAGGATGCAAACGAAACTCATTTACCTGATTACGGAATCCATTCCTATCAGTCAAGTACATGCAAGATTTTCTGTTCCTCATTTTCATTAAATTATCCAATAATAATACTGGCAAGAGCTACATCATACCTATTACACTATGGGTAATTTTTTAAATATATATATTAAACTCTTTATATCTGGCACAGTGGCACATACCATATTCGTTGTTATCTCGCAGCATCTTCTTGCAGCGACGGATTATTTTGGGAGTCCCGAATCAGCCGAGGATCTTATTCTCCAAGCTTTATTCGTTTTTTTTAAGCACTTATATAGCAAGCCCGTAGGCCGACTTTATTCGTCACATCTCATTCTCTAGGAAAGAATTTCAAGATCAACATAATCTTAATTAAGCACCGTACGTACCGCACAGTAAATCACAACAGGAGACGCAATGCTGCAGCTAATATGATTTATCTACGGATCACCTTTCAAAAGCAAGGTCGAGGGGAGCCGCACAAGTTACGACAATAAAGCAACATCGCCAATTGGTTATTTATCAAGCAGGCTATGTGCATTATATAGATCTGTTTATCAAATCCAACTCATCTATCAATTTGGGTATATTTAAAAATCAATTCGGATATTATAGATAATATTGAAAATTCATATGAAATCCAACCGACCTTTTTACACTTCTTGTAAAACAGAGCTATATATATTACCAAACAAAAAAGTGAAAAAAAAAAAATATAAAGATATTATATAATCATGCAACAAAAAAAAAAAATGACAACAGCATCATCTTAAGAGTGGCTGAAGACGCAGCTGAGCTTTACTCTTTTTGGATCTCTCATTGTCTGACAGCATGTCCCCACATAATGTTACCATCCAGCTATCTGCTTGGAGCATGAAAATCGACCCTGCTTTTGGCACAACTGAAGAGCAAGTATTATTAAGTTTTGGGTCTCTGTGTTAAATGATTTGAGCAAGATGTATGCACAAGGGACCAAAATGTGTTATATAAACTCCTAAAATGAAAAAAAACAAGTACCTTTGAATTTATTGTTTTGTGAAATTATACCAAAAGTTTCTGTGGTTTCTCTAACCATGATACCACTGATGCCCACATAACTTACAGTTTTGCTTTCAACCACTGAAAAAGCACCAAGGATGGAAAAATTGTTAGCCACAGCATAAACTGGTCAATAATAAATTATATAAAATAATTGTTTACTTGCACGTAATCTGCTGCATGACTTGATGAGGGAATAATGGACAAAAAAAATGCTATACTAGACTACTTACAGGTACAAAGTACAACACCAGTACTTGACCTGGTATGGAAGCCAATACAGGTCATCTTGCAAGAAAACATTCTTTTTTTTTTCTTAGTGATGGAGATGGCTCGTATGTCCTTTTCATATTGACCTCACTGGGACTAGAATCGGAGACTTCTTGGAAGTCAAATTTTACTAACTTATCACACTAATAGTTAATTTAAAAATAATAAAAATAAAAAAAAGACATTAATTTTATGTAGTGAGTCAATTACCTGAAAGGAAAGCACCATGTAAGTCTGCTGTGAGTAGTCGTTCAGTTAATTGCTTTTTCCTGATTTGCGAAACATTGGAAAAAGTGAATAAATTAAGCATCATTTTCAGTACTGAACCAATATCTGAAGTACCAAGTACCAACCTAATCATAAAATTGCTAGTATGCACAAGGATGAAACAAAGCTACTTGATATAGGAAATAAAAGAATCAATGGTATAGGGAACTAACCCAGCATCTTTTACAAGTTCACATATGTATTCTTTCCACATAGCATGCATTGGCTTAAATCGTTCAAAGCTGAAAGATAAAACTAGTCAAGGAAAAAAGCAAAAGACAAACTGATGCTAATGATTAAGCAAGCATATGGTATATATATAACTGAAAAAATTTAGCGATAGGATACTGACTTGTGAAACTCTTTTGAAATATTAAATGAACCAAACTGGCGATGTTGTTTCATTGACATATGGATCCGGGAACGCTTTGAGTGGCTCCTCAGGGACTTGGCCCGAGCATTGGCCAAGCTGTTGTCATCCTTCGATAGAAAATTATCCAAAAGAACCCAATTTTCCTTCTTTATCTTTTTAACCCCACTTACAAAACCACCACTTTCATCTCCCTTTCGCATTATGTCCACCAAAACTTTCTCTACAGCATCCCTTCTATTTGGATCCTTCAACAATAATAACAGAGCATTAAGTTATAATAATACTAAAAAATAATCTCAGCCTTTTCATATATAAATATTACCATAGTGGCACCTTGTAGAAGGCTTTCATGGACAGCTTCTGACAACTCAGAGTAAATCGGATGGTTCTCTCCATCTGAAGGATAAAATAACAAAAGATATCACAATGGCAAAATAAATTATAAACTGTTCCAATGTGCACACTAATAGGAAAACTAACCAAAAGAGTGAGAAGCTTTCTGTTGGAGAGTAGAGCCAGAAGAGAGCACTGATTTTCCTATCAAATGCAGTCAAAAAAAGAAAAAAAAAAAAATCTTAGACTCTGCTATACTGCATTTTTTAAACTATATAAAATAAACTGAAACATTGCTCTCCATACACCATACCTTTCTGGGTGGAAGGTAATTGAGGGGTAGAAGAGTTTGGAAGGTCCTTCTGGGATGGGTTCGAGTTAAATTGGTCAACTTGGTTTAGCTCTGCCTTGGCAACTGCAAATCTTCGCTCAAGTGCATCAAGTGCTCGCTTTTTCTGGTAAGAGACAGGCGTTGGGTTTTCTGTTGCCATGGTCAACTAGCAGCTAGTCAAACTAGGAACCTGAAAGAATTGTACACTACCAGCAAATAAGAAGGTTCAGAAAAGATTTCACCCAGAATAAAAAACTAAAAACTGTTAGAGATTAACCATAATAATATTTGTTTCTCCACTATATAATTTAAGCCATAATATTTTCTAAATTAAGAAAAAGATACAAATGTAAAAACTGATTGGATTGAGAAACTGATATAGTGTCATAGTGCAAATTAATCATAGCTCGCAACATACAAACACTCGATATCAACTTTTAATCAAACGAGAATGGTACAAATAAATTAAGGAGAGAGACTTCAACAGTATTTAACAAAAACACAAGTAAAAAATGGGAAAGACTTGAACTTTACTGTTGAAAGAACAAAAAAAACCATACACAAATTCGTCAAATATACAACTGGTTCAACCAATCTCTGACAATCTTATGATTAATTTTTTTTAACTGATTTTGTGCAAATATAGAATAGCATATCTTAGTACCTTGAATGAGTGAAGACTGGAGACGAAGAAAGGAGATGGGAACCGAGAGACAAAAGACTGGAGAGAGAGCAAGAAAAGTGGAACGGCGCCGGTCGGCCAAGTGAGAAGAGGCGGAGGAGGAGAGAAGGGGCTAGGCGGAGCCGCGGAGGGAGGGAGGTGGTTTGCTATTTGGGTTAGAGAAGAGGCGCGTGCCATTTTTTTCTCTCTCCCTTGTTGTGTTGTTGTTGTGCTGATGGACCGGGGATGGGCCAGTAAAAGTTAAATAAATGGAATGCAAGGAAGAGAAATGGGCCTTACGTAGTTCCATTTGACACTTGGGCCTGTTTAGCATTCACGTTCCGGGTACTACCGTTCATCTAAATTTAGCTGTGAAATGAGCCCAAATAAGCGATATTTGTTGTTCAACAGTACATTAGATTATTTGAATATTAAGATATAAGATAAGGCTCGAAGAAATCTTCAGCTAATGGACAAAAAACATGTATATAAATATTTTCAGCAAATTTTTTTGCATTTATTTATTCATTTTTTGTTTCAAACCCCACTTCCCTAAGTAGATTATTCAATGACGGAACTATTATGTAGCCTAAAGCCAATGACCTAATTAATCACATTACTTACTATGTGATTTACTGATTTTGACATTTTTGTCCTGTGAAATTAGTACCGCATAAAATTAGTCCAGCTGATGTCCACTTAAACGTCATGAAGATTTTCTCAAGGACATACGAATTTAAAGAAATTGAAAATGCAAATCAGTCAATACCTATGTGCAGTGACACAAGAGTAATGGTAGCACCTTGGACAACCTGTTGATGTTTTTGGATGGCAAAAGATCACCAACCGGAATGACAAAAAAAGGTGCTTTCGTCTGCAAAGAGGCAGCGGAAAAGAGAAATGAAGAACGGATTTGGGCCCCATATATTTTTTTAATTCGCCTATTCTGTATTTCTGTTACCTATTAAATCGCAAGTTGTCTTTTAATAGAATTCTGACAGTGATTTGTAATTTTCAATGCTAATCTTTGGCTATTTGTCCGCACTTTCTCTATTCCTTGTGCAAATGGAGATAATATTACCATGCCGTGCTATTATTGATTGATATTTTGAAATACAACGTACAGTTAGCAGTACCAGGTGACTGGCTACTGTGTTCTGTTTTAGTATAGGATACCGTTTGTACAGTTACATTATATGCATTATGGTAATCACATCCATTTCACACACTGATTTTAATGATGTAAAGGGTCGCTCTAGAGATAAACGTAGCTGGTATATTTATTTTTTAGGGTCGGGTGGTAAACCACACACCGGCAAGATTTTATTAATATAAATAAAACTTATTTAAAAAAGAGGAGAAGAAAAAAGAAAAATATAAAATAAAAGAACTAGAACCTATACAAAATAACTAAAATCTAAGAAAAAAACCCAAAAAGAACTAGGCATGTTTCGTCTAAGAGTGTATACATGCGCAAATCTTTAAATTGGATTAATCTTTAAAAATTAAAATTTAGAATAAACAATATCGCATTTAAGTTTTCACCGTTTTGCATAATGACATCCATCAATATTATTATAAAAACATTAATTTTAAAAAGAACAACTTTATTATTAGTGCAACACATAACAGATGAGTGACTAGACACAACATGAGTAAAGCCAAAAGGAATGTTTTGAATCGTTTAGGTCAAGATCTACTAATCCGCGCGTAGTAGAGTTGTATTGTCCAACAGGCTCACAATGATCCCTTCCATGAAGAAGTTATTGCAATTAAGGAAGCCCAGCAAAACAGAGAAGATGCAATCAGGGGGGATATGTTGAGATCTTCTCTGATTGCATCGTCTTGGTGGTTATGCTTATGGAGGAGGATTATGACAACATGCCAAACTGGAGGGCTATGCAGGATCGTATGGAGCTTGTGCAGATGATGAAGCAATGAGGGGACACTGGTAAAACATGTAGTGAAGGAGGCTATATATCACACAAGTACATCTGCTGGTAAATGTAGCAAAGAGATCAGCGATGAGATATTATGGAGCACCAAGAGAATGGTACGCAGAGGAGAGAGGAATGGAAACTGTTTTTAGTAACAGGTTCCTTCAGAGGGTGAATCGGTGCCGGAGGCACCACCGTAGTGGATTAGTTCTCTCTTTTATTTCCCCACCTGGTTGTAGGTTTATTTGATTTTCTTTCTGTTTCTCTTTTCTGGTAGGTGTTTAAATTAACTATGTTCTAGGTTCAATTATGTTATCCAGTAGTTTAATTTCTAGTAGAATAATACCAGGTTTTGAAAGAGGTGAATTGCAATTTATTTAATGAAGCCTACGGGGATGCAAACTTTCAAAAAAAAAATAATAATAATAAAATAATATAAAAATTAAAATTAAAATGAAAGAAGGCTAACATTACATGTCATAACTAACTTGATTAGTTAAAATAAAAAACTAATTGTACTTATTTTATATTTCTTGTGTGAATTTAAATTTGTTTGTACTCCTTGGACAATTGATTTTAGCATATATCTTATGACTAAAAATTAATCATGAGGGTTTTTTTCGTTTTTAATGCGGAGGATATTGGTCGATTTTTTATTAACAGAAAAAAATTAATTTGTATTATTACAAATTAAAAGTTTAGAAAGATTTCGATGACCAAATGATATTGGACACAATACAAATTGTTTTGGTAGGGCCTGATTTCCAAGAATACATAATAGTTGTCAGTTCAGACAATAGACAAACAATTTTCGTCCCTTTTAGTAACCTGTCACATCATCATCTCTCAGCACTGAATTACCAATTTACCATCAACAGAGTACTGACCTAATACTCTTAATTAAATACGTACCAGGCTTACCTTTTTCAAAAGATTAAACGTGTACTTAGATTAGCTTGGGCACTGCTTATTTAATAAATTTCGGAATTTTTATTGGACAATCTATGTTACAAAAGTAAGCAAAGATATCAATTGTTATAATATTTAGTTAAATATCAAGTCTTATGTTCAATACTAAAAAGAAGAGTCACGAAGGACAGGAAGAACATAGGGAGATTGATATGGAACGAAAAGAGAGAACAAACTTTTTATTTAATTAGAAGGATTCGAACCTCTGCCAATTTTAATTAAAAGAAACGCAAACAAAAGAACAAATTAATTTCAGAAGGATAAAGAAAAAAAAAAAAGAGTACGAAATGGAATTAGCCCTCTGCCAATTTTCAACAAAAAAAAAGAAAAAAAAAAGGAGGGAACGAAACGGTTGGGCGTCTACTGTATTTGGATGTAAAAAAAAAAAAAAAAAAAAATGAAAACTGCCAATTTGATATAAAAAAAAAAAAAAGAGAAAGTGTCAACATGATTTGAAGTGGGGCTTCTGTTGTATTTTGATTCCCATGTACGGATGGGGCCAGAGATGGATAGAGCTCAAATTGCAATCTAAATATATAAATATTTTATCTTCATAACCAAAAAACAATCGAACCAGTCCAAATGAATTCAAATTCATAACCACACAGGTTTTCATTTTCATACATATTCAATGTATGTAGGGGATATATGATAACCACAATAATTCCTCAGACTATTCAGATCCTCTAAATCAGTCTTGCGGATTATGACTTGTTTGAGATCCTCTTTTTTCAAACTGCGTGACGTAGTTTCTGTTAAAATTATAAAATTTTTGTAACGTCTGGGTCTGCTGGCACTTAAAATTCATGGAACAAGCTCATGTACACAATCTTACAATTTCTGGAATATCCATTGACAGCTCTAAACTTATTAATCCTTTTAAGTTTTAACTACTGATCTTTAAATCCAAACTTGACAACTTTCCAAGTGCATGTTCCGCCGACTTATTCATGGGCAGCGATTAGAAATTTTTGTTTTTTTTTTTAAAAAAAAGGTTAAGCCTCCCAATTTTAACTAATTTAAATATTCGTAAAAGTTCTTTTTTTTTTTTTAAGGTCAGGTGGCAATCACCACTCCGACAAATTTTATTAAAAAAGTAAAAAGTTACAAGTAAAGATTAGAAAATATAAAAAAAATAAAAAGTAAAAAACTATACAACAAAAAGAGAAAGAAAAACATCTTAGGAGTATCTAATCCAAGCGTTTACATCAGCACAAATGCTCTTGAGTTCGTAAAAGTTCATTCAGTTGGGATTTTGATTCTGTAACTTTATGTAGTAATTAGAAGTAATTACCCTAAACTATTTTCTTGCCTTTTAACCTATATCCAAAGGTACTTAACTAATGTCCGAAGTTAATTAATTGATGTGTTTTTGGAATCATTAATATTCGAGTGTGTTTGATTGAAGTACTTCCCAAGAGGTTATAGATTAAGGATATCCAAGTATGTCAAATAAAATGAAAATTCAATTTTGCAAAACATCGAGTGTAACGAAAACAATTGGGACTATATATAAACTAATTTTGGTACGCTTAAAACAATAATTGCTTTCATCTAAATTCGTTTATAGCGATTTAATATTCCTACATTTAATTATAATTTCAGAGTTCAACCATACGAAAAAAGCTTGCAAAATAATAAATAAAATATTCTTTTAAAAAATAAACGTCAAGTTGTTTCCTGGTTTCACCACTTTTGCTCATCAAACAATTTTCTTTATACACTTTACAACGCATATAGAACTGAAATATTCGATACAACTTTGTCAACTACTACTGCAAGGTGGACTCAGACCGAAAAATTTTCTAATTCTGAAGAGGTAATTAATAAATTAATGCTGTGACCTTTCAAGTGGAAAACAACACCTTGACACGGTAAAAAAAATATTTTCTAAGCAATTTGCTACTCCATTAGTACCAATTAATCTAAACAGAACACACATTGAGCCAACAGGAAGACATACTTTAGTAACAAGTTGAAATTCTCGAATCACAAAAGAGAGCTGACTTAGAAAACAATGGCTTCTGGGTCAAGTAATGGTGATCCATTGGTTTTTGTTTAATTAGATTATGTAATGTTATTCTTTGTTTTTTTTCCCCAATGTGCCTCGCTGAAAAATATTATAGCATGTACTTAATGAACTTGTTGTGCGCAGCAACATATGTAACTCACAAAAAATTTAATTGATGATTTATCCCTCGAGATCATTCAATAAATTGATTTTTTTAATTTTTTTATATATACTCCAAAAGACAAAAGAGATATATTTAATATGACTAAGGTTCCAATACAAGCACTTTAAGGTGCCACAAAATACCACAATTTATTTCATCAATATTTTTAAAATTTAAAATTCAAACGTCGAATTTGAACTATTGATCTTGTTCATTTTAATGAGCGATGCATTTCCATATAAGTTTTATAAAATTTGGAGTTCCTTTGATACTCGATCAAGAGGTCAAACCATGAACAAGTTTGGTTTACTATAAAAGATTAATTCTAAGACGTTCATGATCGAGTATCAAATCAACTATAAAATTTATAAAACTTATATGGAAATACATCGCTCGTTAAAATGAACAAGATCAACAGTTTAGATTCGATGTTTGAATTCTAAATTTTAAAAATATTAATGAAATATGAGGTTGTGTCATTAGATGGCATCAAAGTGTGATGGTATTGAAACTTTGCTCATGTAATATAAGTATCTATCTAAGTCGTTTACCAATTTATCGGTTGTTAAGACATAAAAATACATATATGACTATATGGAATATGATTGTGTGATTAAATTGACATTTTTTTAAGATAAATTGGGATCAAGATTTTCAATTTATTTTTTAATTAAATGTCTATAAAAAAATTCCTCAGTCGGGCTGCGAACATGTGACCTTTCACTTAAGATGCAATGCTCTTTATAGTTGGTTCTCATTAAATTGACATTCTATGCAATAAATTGACGATTACGAATCAGATTTGTTTTTGATTTGGGAAAATACGAATCAGGATTATTAAAATAATTTTTTTAATTAAAATATTTTACATAGATATAGTCATGTGAAATATGATATTTTGTGTAATTAAATTGAAATATTATGTATTTCGAAATACATAAAAGCAAGGTGCGAAATATTCTTTTTGGGCCGTGTGGACTTGCTTGCATTGGATATGTTGGTAGGTATATAAAATAAATTAATGACAAATTGAGTTTCTTTACACCCAACTTGCGAAGCGATATATACGAACAGGGGGGCTGAACAGCTTGACATCCAGCATTTGAATGATTCCGTCTTAATCAACTAGTGACATTTTAAATTAATTAACATAATTTCCAACTGATCAACTTTTTTTAGTTTCTTACTAATTTTTGTTAGTATATATCTCGTTATACGGGCGGAATTTATGGGAAACTAGAGGGCCATAGCGCTTTCGAAGATTTTAAAAGTTAATAATAATGTCTTAATTTTTAATTTGTTTCTTCCCATCTCTCACCTCTCCCCTTTTCAAATTTAGTTTACAGTTGAAGTAGAAATTGATATTGATATTTATTCTAGCTCAAACTTCACTTGTTTGTATTGTGCAATGTATGTTTGGTTGCACAAGGAGATGAAAATAATAAGGAATAAGAGTTATTCCTCTCTTATTCTTTTCTTCCCTCTTCTCTCTTCTCTATTCGCCTCTTATAGATAATATTTTAAATACACAGGCACACAGAATTAAGAGCTACTAAGTTCTCACAATCAATGGGCTGAAAAGTCCGGACCCAGATGCATGTTACTATATGGGTACAAGAGAGAGCCCATTAAATAAATATCAATGATCTATTCTTGGACATGATGGAATAAATGTATAATTATATTTACAATAATATACCAAGATTATAATATTTTCATGTCCGGATACCATGCACCTTGCCTGAACCGTGCCCCCAAAAAATCACTTCTTGCTTAGCCCATAGATCACATGCAATTAGTATTTTCCTAACCTTCCTCAAACTTTCTTAGTGACTAAAAAAAGCTTCTCAACCATAAATCATGTGCATGGCCAGATCAATAATTAAGCAAGAAACTCTTAATTACTTGTTCTATTGGAATATATTATACAAGGCTGTTTATATATTTCATGTTTCCTCTGCTTCTGCTACTTGTTTGAAAGTTGGTTGGTATGGTAATTGCCACACTAACAATTTTATTAACATAAAGGGAAAAAAATCATATGGGGGTATCCTCTGCGCGCCGTTATCTTCACCACATTATAAACAGTTAAACACCTAGTTTTATAACTTAATTAAACACACACTTAACTACAAAAAGTAGCAACATTTTGGATGGATCAACTCATATATTTGGTAACCTAAAAGGATATTACGTCTGCAAAAATAGAAGAATCTAAGAAATAATATTGTTCGATTTTTTTTTTCAAGGTTTTGTCTGTTAAGGGGATCATATCAACAAGCTAGGCATTAATTATCCACAATGGTTTGTTCTTACAAATTAAAAGCCAAAGAAAAAAAGAAAGTCATCATAGTAAAATTATAGTGCAATATAAATACAACCATGAAGTTAAGCACCTTTTGCAAGAGTCTCGGCTGTGCGTGCCAGTGACTGGAGGTTGCATCGCACGATCGTGTCAACAAAAACACGTGTCTCGTCCCTTGTGTTGCCAGGTGGTATATCAACCACATATGACTCTACCACAATTGTCTGCTCCTCACTTGAATGTAATTTCTTCGGTTGCGGGGCGACTGCGTGAAGTGTTGTGACTGACCTATAGTTCTTCAATCGGTGCTCTCCTCCTACCACACTAAAACTAATCACATGTTGCTCATCATCTAATATTTCTAGTCGCTCCCGACTCGAAATTGCAGGGAGACCTGACACGACATGGATCTCCCGTACAGTTCCGACATCGCCATCTCCATCAATGACATCACAGCTGCGTATAAAGTGCTTGTAGGTTTGTGGTTGGTCAAAGCGGCGGACAACGGACCAGACAGACTCCACAGGTGCATCAATGGACTGAACAACAGCTGAGCAGCACTGATGTGGTCCCACCAAGTGCTCATGTTGCCGTGCTACTACCTCAGGCACTACATGAGTTGTGCAACGCGTAAGTGTTGTTCCAGGCGAAAAAGTTATTTTCGAAGGCAGGCCTCCTCCTATTCTGTGGTGTTCTTGCGGTGATGGTCCTGGACAAGAGCTAGGCATCTCTTTCGTTCTCTTTCACGCTAAAAATCTCTCTCTTTGGTTAGCCAGCAGTGTTGTTGAGGGAAGAGGCATGCTGTTTCATAAATATCGTTTTTAATTAGGGCTTAAAAAAGCGAGGAACTTATTCTTGCTTCGGACCATCATTAAATGCTTAGTCTATCTATATAATTCAAAGGACAAGCTTTCTTTTAGAAAAAGCCATAAGCCGTTGGTTATAGAAAACTAGCATAAGATGCCCTCATATGTGGGCAAATAAAAAAACAAAATAATGTTAGACAATAAAAATATGTTTCTTAATTTACCATCGATACAAATTGATATGTTATTCAATTGTTTCTAATATTGATATGTTATTCAATTGTTTCTATATTAGATGGAAAACCAATCAAATCCAAAGAAAATTTTTTCCTTCTGTGCAGCAATTCAAAACCGAGATAATTATTTCCTTGTGTGCGCATAGAGATGTGTTGAGACAGATCTAACCATACATTTACAGATCAACGGTATAAAAATTGTTAACAAAAATTATTGTGACCTTTCTCTAGGTGCATTTATAAGTAGTAGAGATAAAACATTTCGGTAACAAATGATATCAAAGTGTAGAGTGAATTTTCTTGGAAGTACACTTTAATATTACTATTGGAAATATTGTGATATATAGACGAGTTTGTTAAAAAAAGTGATTCATCCGATGATGACATTAATTATTATTGGATGTAGAATTTCTTATAGACAGAACATTCAAATTAGTATGGTAGGAGTAAATTTTTCATTAAAGCTAGAAAAGATTTTATTTTATATTTCCAAAATAAAAATATTAAAATGAAATGTTAAATTTGCATGATACGAAACACACTTTGAGATAGACAAAACGATGTGTTACTAAATTATTATTTTACTTTTTATTTGACTTATATATGAGACAATTTTATCACATTCATATTGAGCACATATATTTCACCCTAACAATTTATGCTCGCCGGACTGATGCATGCATGCAGTTCATAATCCAAACACCGTGTCCTTTAAAATCCTACACGAATATCTGATGGTTCAAGACAATAAGGTACTAAATGGAATGCATTACTCTGGAGCATGTACTATAAACAAGTTGAGATAATATATGGATATAGGGGTATTTCTTTTAGTTTTTTTCAAACAAGTTGAGAGATAATATATGGATATAGGGTTAATTTTTTAGTATGGGAGCGGAGTGGTTTCGGCGTGCTTCCAATGGATGGCATAGGCAGAAAGCGGAAGCTGGTTTTGACAACTAAACATTTCATATTGGTCAATTGAAATTTGGAGATATAAGCCTGAGGGAATTTATTAATACTTGCCAGTTGTTGCATCTGAAATTACTCAAATAACCCTGGTTTTTCTTATTGGTAGTTCACTGTTTTTATAGTAATAGTAATCTATTAAAATATACCGAGTCACACACTAGTCTCTGGGGTCGTTTGGATTGGGGTGGAATAGCTAATTTCTAGGAATTGGCAATTTCATTCCTAAATTTTTCATCCAAACGGTTTTGGAATAGCCAATTCCATTCCTAACACAATTTTCAATAACACTCTTCCCAACAACACTTTTCTCTCTACTTTTTCACACTTCCCAACGCTATTCCTAAACTCACCATCCAAACAACATTTCCAATTTCCGAAATAGCCAATTCCTCCACTCTTCCCACTCTTCCCACTCTTCCTACTCTTCCCACTCTTCCCACTATTCCCAACCCATCCAAACGAGCCCTGTAATATTGCAGTATGACCGCGACCATCGCATATACTATGGTGTCTGGCTGTCTGGTTCAGCAGTTTCAATAATTGAAAAAAAAAAAATCCACTAATTGATGTTTGACAGCTAAAAAAAAAAAATCTGTTCAATTCTTTTTTTTTCCCGATTGTCTGATAAATTATGATAAATCAAATGAAAAACGGCATTGTACATATAAATCATATATATTAGAAATTTTCCGTGCTGTTACTACCAGTCTGCCACTGATTAAATATATTCTTTTTTACATTTTGGAATTATATATCTGGAAAATAAATTAATTCATGTGCGTCATACTTTTCTGGTCACATAATTAGTTACTATGAAAAATTGAAATCAACAGGAATAAAACAAATAAAAAGTGAGGAATCTGATGCACGTAACTGATGCCCTTATATCATGATCAGTAATCTTTTTCGTAAATGTTCAAAATCCGATCAATCCAAGCAAACATAGTTTAGTAATCTTATTCCATTACAGTGAATATTTAAGTTGATAAAAGAAAAAATGTATTCATTTTCTACAATATAAATTGTTTGAAAAATCAATGGTATAAATAAATTCAAAATAAAATATTAATTTTGGCTTATTAAATATTAGACATATTAAAATAAAAACTATTAATTGTAAACATGATATAATATTAGAAGTAAAATAAGGTCGGTGGTACATACATTTCAAATGTAAATTATTAGTGCGAAATTTTCTTAAGAACCCCACCTGTCAACACACAGGATTTCCTCATCCGGGATGTGAATTATGTACTGCAGTTTATATTTAGTAGGCAGTGCGGATCATTTGAAAACTGGTTGATGATCTAAAATACACGACCCATGATAGATAGTACTCACCAGAATGAGAATCAAAATCCGAAAACACGGCAATTAACCTGGGACCACAATCAGAAAAATTTCCAACGGATGGCAGCTTAATGCAAGGGATGAGTGAGTTGGCAAATTTAATAGTTTGGATTCGAGTCAACTTTCCGGCCTTTGGGCTGTTGGCTTAGTTTTAAGTCAAGTTGGGCTATAAGCCTATAAGTCGGTCCCTAAATATAGTAAACAGATTGATTGGTCTTGAATTGATATTTGGAAGGGCAAAAAGCCTATCTTGAGTTTGGATTTAAAGTTTTTTAACGAATAAAAGCTCCCCAGATTTAGGTAGTCTTGGCTTTAAAATTGATGCGAACTTAATTTCATTTAGAAATGAAAAAAAATAATTTTCTACTCAATTATCAATTGAGCAAAACTCCAAACGAATTATGCAAATTAAAGTTTGTATAGTTGAGGGCTATTGAAATTTATGCAAGATTTTGCAAATGAAATAAAATCGCAATGAAAAACTTAAAATAAATTTTAAAAAAAAAGACGATTTTTTTTGTTCTCTATTTGATAAAATCGTTGACTACCCCAATATGATAAAATAGTAGTGCTTTCATGTACGGAGTCAATTGCTTATTGAAACTCTACATTCGCACCTCGAGTAAAATATCTTGTCCCCTTTAAGTTGTACAGTCGTGGACCGGAAGGCATTCATTTTGAAAGAAATGAATTTATGCACCAAATTTCTCAGCCAAGTACATAATTAATGATATAATAGAAAAGCTTACAGAATACAAACTTTTATTAATAATAGTATAATTTAATAACTAATCGATTTTTTTGGAAAAATGGTGTTAACTGATAAATATATGCAGAGCTTTTACTTTCTCAATATTTGAGACCTTATTGTAAATATATAAAAAAAAATGTATAACATTCTATAATATTAGAATTCAGTATTTTATAACATTTCCGTAAGTAGATCATATCGAGTATCTTGGATCGATTGTTCAGATACTAAATTTAATATGATATGAAATTTCAGTTCGTTCTCATTATTAGTTGAAAAGGAAAAAAAAAAAACTGAAGGTTTAATTTTGAAAATCTGGGATTTCACATAGGGGTTATAACTAGCGATGTCAAACGTGAAAGATGTGCACGGAAACACCCCTCTGCCGTTTTCGTTCCGTTTCAACCAACGAAATAGAAAAGTGTTTCGTTTCCGTTTCCGTTTCGTTAAACGAAATAGAAAAACCGTTTCGTTTCCGTTCCGTCCTTCATTTACCATTGATTTCAGCCCATTTCCGTATTTCGTTTCAGTAACGTTCACAAATTTCGGTTTCATTTCCGTTCCGTTTTCAGAAACGAAACTCATTTTTCTTATCGTTTTCGTTCCTTTTCCGACAGAACGGAACGGAAATATGCGAAACGGCACACTTTTGAGAGCCCTAGTTAAAACATAAATTTTACTAACCGAGAGTTTAAGTCTCCTGGGGCCGGGGCGGGGGGAGGAATAGGCTTAGCAATGAACAACGTATCGCTAATGATAACTGTGAACTGAATTTTTAAACCAGATTTAATTAAATATAGATCGTTCATTTAAAATTATTAATATATATGTTTCATCGTGATTCAAATCTGGATGAAATTTTATTTTTAATAATATAAATTATATAATTTCTGGTGACATAAATATCGATTATTGTATTTTTATAATTGATGCTTGATGTAGTTCATCATTGTATTAATATCTACTTATTTTTATTGCTAGTACACTACATGCATGCTAGTTGCAATGATAAAACATTTTTTTCTGTTAAATGTTGGAAAATTTTGTATAAATTGGAAATCTTATAGAAGAAAAATAAAATATTAAAAAATTAGGACAAAACAGTAATTGCATCAAATTTTGAAATTCATTTGTATAATTTATACACATAGTAAGATAGTTCTGTCTTTATTAAAAAAATATATAATTCTAGGTCAGAAAAAGAATTGACGGAAGCTTAAAAAAAAAAAAGTTTGTTGATAACTTTTGAAACGTTCAATTAAATAACGAAATTAACATAGCTTTCAACATTGCGATGGATCAGGGCTTGCCATGATACTTATTAATTTCATATCTTACTCTTTATTTGCTCTACCTTTTCATATCAATTACGACATAAATTAACTAATTACTTCTGCTTAAGCTAAACTTTTCATTTACTCCTCTAGCAAACATTGCCACAAGGTCTACGAATCGGACACGACAGTGTGTCTTAAATGAGCTGTATTGGACTCGCCAGATGAAATTGCAATTTTCTGGGGACTCAAATAAAGGAGTCCGTCAGAAAATGCGCGCTGAAAATCTGAACTCTATATTCAAGGAGCGCAGAAGTTTAGGTGAAGAGAGGCTGCTTTTGTAATTGAATTGGCTTCAATTATCAGATCAGCTCCTTTTCCTTTGTTTTATTTCACAAAATCTGTCCTGAAAACGATAAAAAGGTGAAAAGTGGCTCACCGAAAGATCGCTGCTGTCAGGCCTGCCGACGGCAGATTCATCCACGTGATTCCGTGCACGTTCCGTGCTGACGAAACGGATAACGGTACAAGTTTTTATTCCGTTTTCGAAACGGAACGGTAAACAGTACGCGTTTCGTCACACATTTGAGTGAAATACTGTTCAAATTTATACGTTCCGTCACGTTCCGTCCAAACGGAACGGATAACGAATCGTTTCGGGGCATACCATTATTGAAACGGAACGGAAAATGAAAAGGCCCATTTCGTTGCCGTTGTGGACGTTAAACAGGCCTAGCTTCTGTTATGGAGAAGCAGTAGCAGTCGGGACCCAGCTGGTCCGAACTGTACGTCTTCATGCGTGAATACACTGCTGGGAACCCTTTTACTAAGGGCTCGTTAGGATGGGTTGGGATTAGGCTAGGAATAGCTAATCCGGGACTAAATTTGAGGAAAAACACTATTCACGGGACTAGTAGGAAGAGTACTATTCCGGGACTAAAAATGTTGTTTGGATGGTGAGTTTAGGAATAGCGTTGGGAAGTGTGAAAAATAGAGAGAAAAGTGTTGTTGGGAAGAGTGTTGTTGGAAATTGTGTTATTTCTGAGATTAGCTATTCCTGAAATTGGTAATTGCGTTTAGATGAAAAATTTAGTTCCGGAATAGGCTATTCCTGAGATTAGCCTATTCCCATGTGTTCCAAACGTAAAAGATTAACAATTTTCCTTATGAAGAGGTTATAATTATCAAACATCCAATGGAAAGTAAAACTGTAAAACTGGAAAGTAAAACTGTAAAAGTGAAGTCCAAAAAGTCTGTAGCATGTCTGCAGTCTGCGATTTATTACTGGCTTTGACCATGACCTGACAACCTCCACAAGATTCCTTTTTTGGCATATTTTATTTTTATAATTTAATTTTTAAAATAAGATATACAATTTCGGAGTTTTACATTGCTGCATAAATAAAATTTAGTATTATCACATTTTCTTTAATTAGAAATCTTCAAGGAACCATAATGTTATAGTTAAGCTGTTTCTGTATTTTTATTTTGTATTTACGCCATATAGTGTAACGCTCGAACGATGTAATACAAGGCGAATTTAAGTATGCATTTATAAATTAATAAATTATAATACTAATATTATGCCATAATTTATACTTATATCATCACTCAAATAAAAATTTGATCGTGTTAACTAGATTATATTATTGAATTTTTCAAAAGATTTAAAATGTACATAATATTAAACAGTTTATTTTTATATGCTCAGTAAAAAATTATGACGCACTAGGGTTGCTCTTCATATTTCATTTTTTTTTAAAAAAATATTTATTGAAAAATTTAAAATTTAAAAAGTTGTTTTTATAACAATGTTTATTAAATTTTGAATAAAATAATCTTTATTGAAATGCGAAAGACCTATTAGTAAAAAATTATACAATAAGTTTCACAGAATTTTTCAAAGAATTTATCACTAAAATAATTTTTCTAAACTTTCTTTTGACGACTTAAATTTCTGTAGGTGGATAATTTTAATTTCTTAACCTTAGAAGTTAGAACAATAAACACATTTTTTTTTTAGAAAAAAGGAAGCATGGAATACATAATCCATCCGATCAATTTAATTCGGACAGTTAAAAAGATAAAACCATTTAATATGATTAGAAAGATAAATAATATGCTATGATAAAAAATCTTAAATACTCATCATCTCTATATTTATTTAATTATACAATTTTATATTTATATTTATATTTGATTACTTTCACGGTAGCATATGCGGAATCAGAAGGCAGTCAACATGACTCGCTATTCTAAAAAGGTCATAAATATTTCTTCAAATTAAAGAAACAAAATGTTGCGCCTTCCAAGCTCTCAAACCCCGAGAAGCCCAGAGATGCGACTCATACGTGCCTTCACATTCACGGCTTTTAATTAAGAAAACCATACCCCACAGCATTTCTATCTATAAATAGTTACCTTTCCTGTCTACTTTTTCCATCACCTCTTTAATTAGTCTTTACCTCTATACTTTTGTACTGTGAAAAACAACACTCTCGTCTCAATCAGAAGATAATGCCGGTGTTTTTTTGCGTTCAAAGTACGGATGGATCCGTAAAGCTCAGGAGGGATAGCGCCATGGTGGGCAATCAATAAGTTGCAATGCGCGCATACATATATATACTTCTTAACTTGTATATGTTGTCTGCTTTAATTAATTGCCTATATGACGCTATCTATCCTGAGTTTCATGGTTTCTTCCTGCTCTATATCGGCATTTTTAGAAAACTTGACGATGGCTATCAAGGTATTATATGGGCATTGTTAGTTGTAAGAGTTCTGCTCACCATTAATACTGATCATAAAGTTTCGTTTAGTAAAATATTAGTCATTCGCATATACATTTTTTGTGTTAATACAAATGTTGTGCTTATAAATAAATAAATTATTTAATGGATAAAATTTAGACGATCAAAATTTCCTAAGAGAAAGAAATTTCCCTTTAATTTTATTATAGTAACATATCTCATGCAACATATACCCCGACTAACAGTCGATAAAAATCAATGGTAAGTTACTAGCTAGGTTAAATACATGGCAAGTCATTTTTCTCTAAATGGTTTTACATATACGCATTTTACTAGTATTATAGGTGTACTTTTCTTTTGACATTTAAACGTATTTCTAAGAGTGCTTCAATTCATTATGGGCCCTCTTTTAGTTTCCGTTTATAGAAGGACAATTACCAATGGTTACTAATACAGTGCTCTTGTCTCTTCTCTTGTTTCATTCTTCATATTTCAAAGTGAATTCCGAAATTTAATGGATAACATTTTCGGAGGCATAATAGAAAGCACCATTTTTTTTCCCAAAAGAATAAATAATAGTTCTTTGATTGTATACATATTGCTTCAATTAGCTAACTTTTCTTTCGGAAATTTGTGGCTTTATTTTATATTCTAATCATGTGAAGATAATTTTTCGTATCTAAAAAAGTTTAGTCCTGGCTCTAATCATGTAGATCATTTAATAATCAATAATCTTACTTTTTTTTATTATTAAAATACAATATTTGATTCTCTACAAAAATTTTGATATATAAATTATTTTGAATATTTGGCTTGACGGTTCAGAATTTTAACTTGATTTAACCTCGTAGTACATTAGATCCACATCAATGTTTTAAATTTTCTCCGGATATCAAACCGGTTAAAAAAATTGGTAATGTTTTCTTTTAGTAAGGAACTACTGCATATTACGAAGAGGGTTTCACTGTCACACATTTTTTATTTCACAAAATATTACAACTTTTCTATTTTATTAATATTCTAAAATTGAAAATTCAAATTCAAACTATCGACATTGTTTAATTTAATGAACAATGACTTCTCAAACTATAATTTTATAAATTGAGGTTTATTTGATATTCAAAGAAGAAATAAAATAATGAATGAATGAATTTTATAAATTGCAGCTTCGTTGTTCTATGTTTTTTTTAGATTGAAGAATAATCTCATCTATTTCGTCAATTTTGCCAAAATTTCTGATGTAAAATATAAAACATCTGTCATAAAATACTTGCCAAAATTTATGGACACAAATTTGTAAGTTCAAAATTAGTAATTTCTGTCAAGTATATTTCTTTTCATCTCTCTTTTATTTTTTCTGATTTATCGTTTTCCCACTTTGACCGCACAATGAACAAGTATCAACCTTATTTTTCCACCTTTCATATTTACTGGACATGGCAGTCTGTCTTTTTAGATTGAGAATAAGCCAGTCTATTTTGTCGAACTTGTACAATTTTGATGTAAAATATAAAAAATATGCCGTAAAAAACTTATCAAAAGTTCTAGATAAAAAATTTGTAAGTTCAAAATAAGTAATTTCTATCATAGAAAGTCGTTATATAAACTTGGCATAAATTTTTTGTCTAAAAAAAATTGCAAAAGTAACTTCTAATTATAAGAATTATAAGAAGGGTAAATTTCTGACATAAATTCAGATTGATCAATAAGAGAAAATTAGATGGTTCGGATCACATGTCGTAGGACAAGATAATGCGGACCACAGTTTTTAATTAATATTATAGATTAAACATGAACTACCTTAGATTTCTAAATATATTTAATTCTTAAATTAAATAATGATTGGTACAACTATTTTTAATATATTTAACCCAAGAAGAAAAAAAAACTATTTTTAATTACAAAATGTCATGATGGATTTTAATTAATAGTATAGATTAGGCATTAACTAACTTAGATTTCTAAATATATTTAATTCTTAATTAAATAATGATTGGTACAACTATTTTTAATATATTAAACAAAAGGAAAAAACTATTTTTAATTATAGATTATGTAAGAAAAACTATTTTTAAGCATAAAAAAATGAAAAAGCGGTCACGGAATTTAATATATACTATAGATAAGACTAATCTTATCTGCCTATAAGCTTAGAATTGGAAAAAAAAAAAAATTGACTTGTAGCTTGTAACTATTTAAGGCAAGCCAAATTCAATTAAAAAAAAAATGTAACTGAGTTCCATTCAAATAATAGTAACTTAATTCTAGTATATACAATGAACACGTTTAATAGTAACTAACATTATTCGTACGAAATCATTCAGAAATCTGGTCAACACTTGCAGTATCAAGATTAATTATACGGTACTCTGTACAATGATCTGTTCAATAACTAAGAGGAGTTGGTATTTCACATCAAATGAAAATTTATAACATAATATTACAATATGAGGTATTCATTATAACAGAATAAGCGAAAAGACGAGTTGTCTTTTTAGATTTTCCAGGGCATAGACTTGCATGGCGACCTATTCATCTGTATGTATGATTTAGACATCGGGATGACATTTGGCCTTGAACACTTATCGTGTTATTTTTAATAAAAAAAAATTTACTCAGAAAGTTTAATAAGGAAAAAGGAAAAAAAAAATTTTAATAAGGAAAAAGTCCTAACGCGTTATTTTACCGCGTACGATTCCTGCCTCCTAACGCGGTCAACGAACGCGTTAGAGAGCCCTAACGCGGTCAACGAACGCGTTAGGAGGGGAATCTTATTTTACCGTTTGGTCGCGTCTTTAATGATTTCTATCTTCTCTTCTTCTTGCTTCAAACAGAAGAGACGGAAAAGAGAGGGGCGTGCCGAAGAGAAAAAGAAACCGAAGAGAAGAAGAGATAAAAAAGAAAGGAGAGGAAAAAAAAAAAGAGAAAGAGAAGAGAGAAAGAGAAGGGAAGAGAAGAGAAGGAAGGAGAAGGAGAAGGAAGGAGAAGGAGCGTCGTTTTTCCGACGATTTCCGACAAGGGAGGAGAACGGGCCGAGCGACGGCGAGTTCTATCGATTTTTCGTGCATTCGCTAGAGGTAGGTTTTTTGTTATGTAAATTAATTTTTAAAATTTAATTGATTGGAAATGTATGAAAATTAATATGGAAATGTATGAAAATTAGTATGGATGTTATGTGTAGAAAAATAGTATGGAAATGTGTGATATATGTGTAGAAAAAATTAGGAATTTATGTATGGATATGTGTGATATATGTGTGATATATGTGTACAAAAATGAAATGTGTGATATATGATTTATGTATGGTAATTTAGAAAAAATTTGATTGGATGAAAAAAATTAGGAAATTGATTGGACGAAAAAATAGGAAATGTATGAAAAGTAGTATGGAAATGTATGAAAAATAGTGTGGATGTTATCATTGTATTTGTGATAAATATGTGTAGAAAAAATTGTGTACGAATTTTGTACAAAATATTAGTGTATAAAATTTAGAAAATGTTTGATGGAAATTGTACAAAAATAATATTTGTGTGGTAAATGATGGAAATTATGTGTACAATTTATTGTGCATGGAAAATGTAGAAAATATAAATTTGTAGAAAATATTTGAGTATAAAATTGAGATAATTTTTATGGAAAATGTTTAAAAAAAAATATTACAATAGATGACAAATTTAGAAAATATGAATTATGTAATATTAATTATGTTATATTTAATTATTAAGAATTATGTAATATTAATTATGTTATATTTAATTATTAGGAATTATGTAATATTAATTATGTTATATTTAATTATTAAGAATTATGTAATATTAATTATGTTAAATTAAATTATTATGAATTATGTAATATTAATTATGTTATATTTAATTATTACAATAGATGAGTTCTCCACATGACGAGGCTGGTCCATCCAGTCCTGCACACGACGAGGCTGGCCCATCCAGTTCTGCACCACCGACAGACGCTCTGATTGATCCAGCCCCACGTGTTAGACGACGGAGGCGTCGCACCGGTCATCCGAATCCGTACAACGTGAACCCTGTGGAGCGAGCACAAGACGTTGACGGACAGATATTGTTCCTTACTCCCGAGGAGCATATTATTGGAGTGCTTATTGAGGAGGTATATTTATTAAATATTTCAAATATATTAAATATTTAATTTAGTATTAAATATATTTATTCATTTAAGTGTTAATTTATATTAAATATATTGTTGGAGTTATTTCTTAGTTTATGTTAATGATGATATTTGATCATTTGTTCCTAGAGTTTATTATTGACAGATCATTCAGGTTGAGGATCTGAATTGTAGATCTCTGTGGATCATTCATTAGAATGACAATAATAAATCTAAATCGTCCATAATCTTGATAATTAACAAGGAACATTAATTATCATAAAAGATTAGTATGCAAGTTAAGTGATGATTAAGTTCTACAAATCATAGGTAAGGAGTTACCAACTTAATTGCATATGTGTATGTTATTGGAACATAGTACATGACTTGACCCAATGAAATAAACATATGGATTGTGTTAAGTGTCATTGTTTATTTCATATAAGTTTGATTCTAAGTTTGAGATGTTCACCTTTTCCACATGAGGATAGGTTCAATAAATATCGTCTAACGTTGATTCCTGATAAAGGCTGCTATAAGGCCTTTATTTATGTTCTCTTGAATTGTGCGGGGAAAAGTTGTTCATCAAGAAAACCGTATGTCCCTCATTAGTATACCTAGTGAGTGATGATATCTGTTTGGGCCCCTTGATGGAGTTGGATCGTATGCATGCAAACTAGACGATCAACTCTAGATCAAGAAATGTATAATCTGCAAGAATGACGCATTCCTATCTTGGATTATACAATGATATCATGTGACATAAGAATCAGACAAGGAAATACTTATATTTCTTGTGCAGGATTAAGATATTGTAACGGTACATTATTTATGCGAATTGGGAATCATAACGTGTTGCTAGATACCGCTTATGATTATTGGAAATAAATAACGATTTATTTTCATGGCCAACATAGCATAAATCCTCAATAGGGTCGCACAAATAGGACTCTAACCACACGGTGCATTAATTGTTTATTCGCAACAGTTAGTATTGTGAAATATGATAAGTTGATTAATTAATTATATACCGTTATGAACCGTTATAATTAATTAAGTCAAAAGGATCATATGGAAACAATTTAATGCATTAGCTAATCCTAAATTAATTATTAATGAGTTAATATTTAATTATGTTCAACACACTTTAAATAGTTTGAGTTATTTGGGCTTTTAGTTATTTAATTAATTAAAGGCCCGATTTGAGGAAGGATGAAGGAGTGATTAATGGGATGGTTTATTGGGCCATTGCAACATTTGATGTAGCCCAAAATGACCCTATTAATTTCAGCTAGAGCCCTAGTGGCATACTTGTAAATAGTTCAAAGAGAGGATGAGAGTTGTTGGCTATATAAAGGGGTCACCTCTTGGGAAAGCCCTAGCCTCCATCCACTTTCTCTCTCCTCTCTTCCTAGCCGCCACCCATCTTCCTCCCTTCTCTTGCTCATGTGTTGAGCACCATTCCTTCTTCTCCTCCATTAAAATAGTTAATAGGATGAAGAGGTTCATAGAGGGGTTCATAGAGGGCACGCACCCCATCGACTCCCATGCCTTGGATTCAAGCCTCATGAATGCGATTTAATGAGAGGTATAACTTTCTCCTACTTGTTCTCATTGTTTTGATGTGTGAATGCTTCTAGCACTAGATCTATGGTGTTTAGTTGTGATTTCTTGCTATTTGATGGCACAAAAATAGAATTAAACACTTCATAACAGTGGTATCAGAGCACAAGGTCGTGCTTAAGCTATTTTGCACATTAATTAGATGAGAAATGTGTAATTAGTTGAGTAATTAAGTTGCTGCCTTTGTTTGCACTCTGGAACTCTGTTTTTTCCTAGGTTTTCTGTGTTTTTCGCATAGCAAAGATTTTATTTCGATTTTTCCTTTGATGGATTTGAAAGAGGGATGAATTGTGAGTATTTCTCCACTGGTTTCATTTTAATCCGAGTTACTATGGATTTTTAATGAATTTTTCTGTGACGGTGCGCAGGACTGGTTCCTGTGCGACCAGATCTGGTTTTGTGGGCATTATCTTAGTTATCTTGATAAAGAGACCCTAATTTTATTGGCTAGGAATGAAGTAGACTTGGTTTACTTCCTTCCATACCAATTTGATGGTATAGTTCGAAGTATTTCTATTTTTTTGAATCGATGAAACATAAGAACGGTCCTGTTGGTTTTCTGTACCGATTGGATTGTTTTGAAAACTAGTATTGATTGAGACTTTTTATAGAAAAAGTGTTTAAATAGAAAACTTCCTTTTGAAGTCCTGAATCTATGAAATTGATTTCATATAAATCGGACCAGTTTTGGTACCTCAAACACTCAAAATCAATTTCGTCGACGTGCTGTTCCAGAACAGGGGACTTGTATTCAAACTCCTTAAACTTGATGATTTTGAATGAGTAAAATTATAAATCTTTCATGGTTACTAGCCTTGTACTTGTGATTGTTTACTGTAAAATTGTTTTGCATTAAAAGTTTTTGGAAGATGGTTAAACAGTCCAAAAGGTTGAGGCCAAAACCTGAAACTTCAAACTGGTGTTTTAATACACAACCTGAAGTTTGATAATTTTGGTTCTCCCGATTGGTAAATGATTTCTTCCTGAAATTTGAACAGGTAGTTTGTCTATTGATAAGGATTGCTCATGATTTTTTCTGGAATTTTTGGAGACCGAAAAATTTCTTGATTTTTTCGGGTCCCGTTAAATGAAAGGTGTTCGTTCTAATTAATCAATTAGTTGATAAGTTGATTAGAACTCTCCTTGCTGTCATCCATTGGATTTTTTGAATGTTGATTTTATCAAAGAGTTTAAGCAATTAGTTGTTTGAATGTTAAACTCTCTTTACATGGAAAAACACAAATTAGCAAACAATACGCAAAGATACTTAATAGCTCACTAGTTATGAACAGCTTAGACATATATTTGTATATTGTGCTAACTTGTTTTTGTAGGAGGATGTGGGTTTGATATGGCTCAAGATTTCAATGCCTTGTGTGTTGTAAAATGTTGTGAATGCATGTGATTGCTTGTAATGTGGCCTAAGGTGCCTTGATAACTAATAATTGATTAATTCTTGATGTAACTTGTGAGGCTTGCATGCCCCTAAGGCCTAGGCGGGTTTTAGAATTTTATCACATATATTTATTTCCCTTAATTATTAGATAGGATCTTAGTAATTAGTGGGAGGGTTTGATTAGATTAGTTTCGTTACATGGAGATGCGACGAAGACTAATGCAAGCGGGAGCCATACAAACCCACGACAATGTTTGAGATGCTTATGTTATGTGATTGTTTGTGAATGCCTTGAATTGTCATAGGTAGTATGGGTGTATGCTTACACGACCACCAAACAAAATCACGTAATTGCTTTTGTCCCAAATTAACTCGATTAAGTCGATTCGTCCTCCTTCTCTCTATCCCCTTCAATGCAATTGATTGTTTATTGATGCATTCCGCCGACGCGGACATCGTACTCCATCATTGTAGTCGGGGTGTAAATCAGATTTACAAGGAGCAAATAGAGAGAGGTTGTTTATCAATGGACCCTAATCAGATTGGACATTGGGACGAAGTTTGTGGATATACTTATGATATCTCACAAACCAAGAATCATATGGACAAGATATGATTGGTTGGAGAACCTACCTTATCTAGTTGTTTTAGGTGTCATGCCGACGCTGTCCCCTATTTCAACGAAAATGAGGATCTTGGAAACCGACTACATTAGGGACTTTAAATAAATGTAGTGGGAGTTTTGTTTATCATTATAAATAAAACATTGCATAAACTAAATGACCTTAAATTGAAATTGTTATAGATATTAAATATGTTTGCGATCAATCTTTGAAAAAAACAAGCTCGTTTCTAAGGTATTTACTTGGAGAAGTAACACCGATTTCTAAGACATGTTCTTGGAAAGGAGAAACTTGTGCATGTTTAATCCCAAAAACGTTCCTCGACTTCCCGAACATAGCTTCGCAATGATTGATTAGTTTCTACGAAAATTATTCAATAAAGCGAATGCTTATATTATTTTAGAAGTTCTAGACCTTTGAATTGGAGAATTCATAAAGAATAGACTAGACTTCTGCACTCTCATCCACTTACTGAAGAAGACGTTCTTAGAGAAAGTAAAAATAGACTCAATCATTTATGATCGAGTAATGGAGTGTGAGTTAACCAAGAGAATCTTCTTATAAGAAGATAAATATTTCATTAGCTTGCGAACCGAAATGTTTGAGTAGCTAATTGACAACTAGAGATATTAAGATCTCTAATATCAAGGATTGTTGATATTGTCATACAATCTCTTTCTATGGATAAATGATATATTGTTCGCACACTTGTTAGTGCTAAAAGTAATTAGTTAAGTATTAAAGGAATACTTCACCAAGATATGAGTTGAAACTTTGAGACCCTCACTAGCGACCGTGTGTCACATGAGATGTTTCATTTGCAATTTATGGGAGGCATTTGAAAGGTTGTCCGAAATACCATGATGTTCTAAACCTTAAGATATTTGTCGTTCAAATTATCTCACTATCTCTAATTCACACTAGTAATTAGGTGCTAGTTCATGTGCTCGCATTTAACGAAATGTGTAGGCAATGATGAATAAGAAAAAGTTCGAGATAAGTAAAGTAAACTCCGTTTTGGAAATGGTTTATACGTCTAAGCCGCTACCATTGAATACGTAGAGTTATCTTTACTAAATAAAGAGTTTGTTTAGGAATTTGAGGTTGTATACCTTATTCCAAACATCTCATAAACCTTATTTCCGTTTCATATTTGATGATGGATGATCATGTTTTGTAATAGAGAAATGTTGTTCTCTTATTGTTATGAATTTGTGTATAAGATTTCATGCATCTTGATTGAATTTGCTTGAAATAGATAAACAAATTTTGAATGACAAATGTGTAAGACTTCACATAAAGTATTTGACTTTTATGTAAAATAGTCGCTTAGTCGAATATAAACAAGAATCGCATTATGAGAGTCTACGTAACGTGGAGCTCGTAAATCAATTCGATTGCAAATCAATTGAAATTCATGCGAATCGTGTTTGTTAAAAGACAAAAGCGCCTTTGAACTATGAAGGTTTAAAGGACAAGTAACTTTATTAAGACTTTTACATATTGATGTATATAGACCTATAGGACTTGTGCAATTGAAAGATTGTTGACACTTTACCACTTGACCAACGATCATTGTAGATATTAACGTATCTATTTGATATGGTATAAGTATGAATCTTTTGACAAGATCAAAATGATTTCAAGAGTAAAGTTGAAAAACTATTTAATAAAAGCAAAAGTCTTAAGATGGATCATGGTAAATAGTTAAGTCATATAGTTTGATATATTACCTAAAGAGTATGAAATACGTTTCACTACTCGCTCCATGAGGAACATTGAAAAATGTATCAAAGGATGAAGGTATCGAACATTGTTTGATATAGTTCGATCGGTAATAAATCAAATTGACTTGTTCGACTCATGTAAGGGATTTGTGTTTGAGGACAATATTGTTTACACTGAATAAAAATTCCATCGAAGTCTATTGAGAAAGATATCTTACAAGATTCGATCTCTAGGTATATTGTTTCTCAAGATTTGGTGTTGAGAAGCTTATTTCAAGGTACGATTGATTTATAAGCTTGGACCCAAATAAGACACTTAATATTATGTCCACCCATTTGATTGGTTTATTAGATGCTCAACACCTATCCAACCAAGCCTTGTGACTGACTTCTAGTTACGCATGTAGGCCTTGGTACGGGATCTTGAACTAACCGAAAGGTACTACTTCGACGAATATGATAAGAACAAAGTAGTTGTTGCTCATCATAACGTAATCTTGAAGAATGATATTCTCAAGAAGAAGTAGTGGGAGTAAAGTGAGCATTAAAGGAGTTTATGCGTCACTACAAGAAGTACCTTTATAGGAAACTTGTCACTCCATACATGGTGCTTAGTGGGAGTTGAGCGGAACTTAATTCACAAGCAGTTATGAAAGGAAGAAGTTTATAAGCACGCTCGCTTCTAAAGAGTACTCAAACATCTCACAAATGGATGATGTTCGAGAAACTCGTGCAATATATTAGGATCAAGAACTTATTCTACAAGTTGTTGTAGAAGTAGTTCATAGACCTCAAGCACCAATCCTACAAAGATCAACGAGAGTGAATTGCCTAAACTGAAAAGTACATAGGTTTCACAACATCCTCGTACTTGACATATGAGGATCCGTTGATAAATAAAGAAGCGATGGAAAGACCCGATTCCAGAAGTATGATTTGAATCTATATGATCTTTAAGTGCAATCCATATATATAACAACAAGGTATAGACCTTGATTGATGTTCAAGAAGAAGCGATCCATCTAGAACATTTAGATCTTTAAAAGGAAAGATAGATATGGATAGCAAGTCGACTATGTACAAAGCACAATTTCATGATTGATGCTATGTCTAAGTCGATAACAAGTTGACCATGTACAAAGCACGGCTTCTCGCTTGTAGCTGTGTATAAGTCAATAAAGATCATTCTAACAATAGTTATATTTCGTATATATAGATATATGAAAAGATACATCAAAACCGTCTTCTTCGATTGAATGAAGAAAGTTGTAGTGTATTTGACACAAACCGAGGATTTGTTGTATTGTTAGAAACATATATATGCTTCAATGATCCATTAATGGATTGAAGCAAGTATTGTGGAAATTGGAATAAACATTTTGACAAGAAAGTCAAGGAGTTGAACTTCGTCAAAAGTATCTTGTATAGACAAGATATTCAGTGGGAGCATTAATATGTTACATGTATTGTACAAGATACAAGATATTAATTGGGAATAAAATTAAGGAAATGATTTTTGTCAAGATCTCATTAGAGAATGTTTTTCTCAATAGAGAATTTGGGCAAGTCACCTAATCCAAGGAAACAAAATCTATGGAGATAAATTATGATGGATGTTAGGTTTGAGCAAAATGTGCATATAATGACAAGGTGTTATAGTTACACGAAAAGATAGACTCCTAAAAAGGATGTCTAACCACGTTGTATGGCATACACTTGAGTTCGACTCGGTGTGTTGCAACTCAATTCGAGAAGAGCGCACGATACAATTCGAGCATCCTTCTGTTATGAGTTTTATTACGTACGCCATACTTATGCACATGCCTCTATGTGTTGTACCCAAGGAGTATGACAAGCAGTTGTCAACTGGATACAAAGAAAAACATGTTTGGACAATAATCGAGAATATCTTCGAGTATCTTATGAGAAAGAATGATATATTTCATCTGATGAAAGAAAGCTCATATAAATTGATATATTGATGCTAGTTTTCGAAAGATTGATATGAATACAATTGAGCTACGTATTTTGTTTAAATGTGGTGTTGTAAATTTAGAAGGTGTTCTAAATGGGATATTACAACCGTTTCCGTCACCAAAAACAAAATATATATAGCAACTTGTGAAGCAATGAAAGAAGGTAGTATGGATCGAGAAGTTCTCAGTCAAGCTAATATGGTTCTATGCATCTCGAACCATAGCTTAAACTTGAAGAACCCAATATTAAATTGGTGATCCAACTAAGATCTATGACGATGGCACTTGATCTCACATGATGATCAAGAACACATATATAGGAGTATGTATGTATATAGGGTCAAACAAAATTGGATAGGTTCGCGGACACAGCGAAAACTCTAACTTAACATCTACCTTAAGCAATATACGAGATGCAATTGTGCATCCATGCGTGATGGACGTATGAGTAACTTGCTTTAAGTGTATTATATCTTTTGAGGTTCGAGACATGTATATATATGGATATATGACATTGTTCTAAATTCTTCACTGGCTAGAAGTCACTATTGATTGACTCTAGGCCAAGTGGGAGATTGTTGGAGTTATGTCCTAGAAGTCAATATTTAATGACTTATTTTTCTTAGTTTATGTTAATGATGATATTTGATCATTTGTTCCTAGAGTTTATTATTGACAGATCATTCAGGTTGAGGATCTGAATTGTAGATCTCTGTGGATCATTCATTAGAATGACAATAATAAATCTAAATCGTCCATAATCTTGATAATTAACAAGGAACATTAATTATCATAAAAGATTAGTATGCAAGTTAAGTGATGATTAAGTTCTACAAATCATAGGTAAGGAGTTACCAACTTAATTGCATATGTGTATGTTATTGGAACATAGTACAGGAATTGACCCAATGAAATAAACATATGGATTGTGTTAAGTGTCATTGTTTATTTCATATAAGTTTGATTCTAAGTTTAAGATGTTCACCTTTTCCACATGAGGATAGGTTCAATAAATATCGTCTAACGTTGATTCCTGATAAAGGCTGCTATAAGGACTTTATTTATGTTCTCTTGAATTGTGCGGGGAAAAGTTGTTCATCAAGAAAATCGTATGTCCCTCATTAGTATACCTAGTGAGTGATGATATCTGTTTAGGCCCCTTGATGGAGTTGGATCGTATGCATGCAAACTAGACGATCAACTCTAGATCAAGAAATGTATAATCTGCAAGAATGACACATTCCTATCTTGGATTATATAATGATATCATGTGACATAAGAATCAGACAAGGAAATACTTATATTTCTTGTGCAGGATTAAGATATTATAACGGTACATTATTTATGCGAATTGGGAATCATAACGTGTTGCTAGATACCGCTTATGATTATTGGAAATAAATAACGATTTATTTTCATGGCCAACATAGCATAAATCCTCAATAGGATCGCACAAATAGGACTCTAACCACACGGTGCATTAATTGTTTATTCGCAACAGTTAGTATTGTGAAATATGATAAGTTGATTAATTAATTATATACCGTTATGAACCGTTATAATTAATTAAGTCAAAAGGATCATATGGAAACAATTTAATGCATTAGCTAATCCTAAATTAATTATTAATGAGTTAATAATTAATTATGTTCAACACACTTTAAATAGTTTGAGTTATTTGGGCTTCTAGTTATTTAATTAATTAAAGGCCCGATTTGAGGAAGGATGAAGGAGTGATTAATGGGATGGTTTATTGGGCCATTGCAACATTTGATGTAGCCCAAAATGGCCCTATTAATTTCAGCTAGAGCCCTAGTGGCATACTTGTAAATAGTTCAAAGAGAGGATGAGAGTTGTTGGCTATATAAAGGGGTCACCTCTTGGGAAAGCCCTAGCCTCCATCCGCTTTCTCTCTCCTCTCTTCCTAGCAGCCACCCATCTTCCTCCCTTCTCTTGCTCATGTGTTGAGCACCATTCCTTCTTCTCCTCCATTGAAATAGTTAATAGGATGAAGAGGTTCATAGAGGGAATTAGCTAGGAGCTCATGAAAGCTAGCACTTTCATGGAGCTCGTGGTTAGCTCTTTGGTGGGCTTGAGGCGCCTTAGATGGTGGAGGTGGTGGAGCACGCACCCCATCGACTCCCATGCCTTGGATTCGAGCCTCATGAATGCGATTTCATGAGAGGTATAACTTTCTCCTACTTGTTCTCATTGTTTTGATGTGTGAATGCTTCTAGCACTAGATCTATGGTGTTTAGTTGTGATTTCTTGCTATTTGATGGCACAAAAATAGAATTAAACACTTCCTAACATATATTAAATGTATTTTAATGATTAGTAAAAATATATTATTTAATTTGCAGCGTGAAAGATGTTTAGATTTGAGGTCGCACAAGCGTGAGATCGTGATCGACAAACGTATTGATAGACGTTTGCAGAAGCTCGGCCTGATTCACATCTCGAAAGTAAAGCATGTCAATGCGGATATTGCTTTACTAAAAGCATTGGTAGAGTTTTGGCGTCCAGAGACGCATACGTTTCACTTTCTTGTGGGCGAGATGACTGTTACGTTGCAGGTAAGAATCTGTTTGAATAAATTTTCCAATTTATCCAATGTAAAGTAATGTAATTATTGTAATAATTCATGGGTTAAATTATTATCAGGATGTGAAGTATCTCTATGGTTTGCGCAAAGTAGGCAAATCTGTGACAGGGAGCACGACCGAAGTTTATTTTGATGATCAGATCAGTTCGCAGTTATTTTCGACCGCGAACTGGGCTAGAGAAAAATCGTAAGTTCAATGTTAATTAATTCTATAAATTTTTTATTTATAATTTATGATATGTATATAATGACAATTATGTAAATGATAATGTAGGGGCAATAGACGTAATATTAGATTTAAGTGGTTGCGAGAGAATTGCTCCAACTGGCCTCCTGCTGGAGCTTCCGATAATGAGCTCGATCGTTACACACGTGCGGTGGCGATGGAGCTCTTTGGGACTCTCATGTTCCCTGATATTCTGCAGGATTCTGTACCTGCTTCCTATTTGGATCTCGTAGAGGTATTAAATTAACTTCATTCTCAATTTTAAATTTATGTCATTATTATGAAGATAAACTGAAATTTGTGTTGTTTAATTAATTTGCAGGGCAATTTAAATGAAGACAAAAACTGGAATTGGGGAGGTGCAGTCCTAGCATGCCTATATCATTCGCTTGATCGTGCTGCAGTGCGATTCAAGGTTGTGACGGGACCTTGGATGTTTCTATTGTTTTGGACATGGACATATCTTCCAGTATGTCGACCGACTCTTCCAGATGTGGCATTTCCTGGATTTGGCCAGCCTGATATAGACTCGTGCCCGCCGTTTGGGAGGTATAATTTTTCATTAATTTAGCTTTAGTTTAATACTCATGCGCGACATTTTGTTTAATATTTAATTTTTCGCAAAATTACAGGAAATAGGCTGAAGCTCGGTCATTTTCGAGGAACACTCATCGTGGGGCGGTTGAGTATGCACGGGACCACCTGGCGACATTAGAGGTAGAAGATGTCAATTGGTTACCGTACGAAAATGACCGACAGAGTATGCCACGAGTAGCCCAGTTGTGGTCAGCAGCGGATATTGCTCGGATGCCGCTGATTTTTTATCACATAGTGGCATACTACTATCCGGAGCGTTGCAGGCGTCAGTTCGGATTATATCAGCTTGTTCCACCACCGCTACCTCTGGTATATTGTTATATGCTTAAGATTGATTTTCATTTTAATTAATAATTTGTATATTATTTTAATGATTTTGTATTTTTAATATAATAGAGTTGGACCACGATGCGGAACTACATGAATTTCGAACGTAGTTCTTTTGCCAATCCGATTTGGAGTGATATTCATCATGCAGCGCATACAGCGTGGACTGATGAGGCATTAGCTGCCTTGCGTGTCGAGATTCGACCTTGGACAAATGCTGATTCTCTCAGGTATTAAACATTAATTTTATTTGTTATTTCATTTGAATTGTTGGTAATTTAAGTTAATTTTTATTATTAATTTAATATTTGAAATTTGGATGATTAGGTATTTTCGGTGGTTATGGAGATGGGGAGGATCGGAGCTTCCTACACCTCGCGAGGAGGCCGAGGCACGCATCCGACGTAGAGGTGATGTTCCGGTCAGTCAGAGACAGTACGCTCCCATGGGGTCAAAGCTGCGTACCATGGTATTGACTGATTGATTAATTTATTTAAATCAATTAATATTTTATTTCTATTTAAGATTTTCTTTTGTAATGACTAATTAATATTTTATTTATTTATTTAATATAGGGAAACAACGCATTGAAAAATGCGGATCATGCAATAAGCCTCGTGAAGAAGGAATGCAAGAAAATTGGTAAGACAATCCTTATCAATTGTCGATCTCAACTTCGAGATGCATCTATGCCGTACAGGATCGAGGATCTATTGGAGTTGCGGGGGCTACCAACGAAGATTGAAGACATACCAGATTCTTCCGAGGAGTCCCAAGAACCGCATACAAACTTTGAGGCCGAGGACCTCGTCAATCCGGTATGTATTATATCAGTTTAAATATGCATTAAACATAATATTATAATTATTTTTATTGATGATTGTTTTTTTATCTTAACAGGATGGTGGTCTCAATACAGAACGATTAGACGACATATTAGGACCACCCAGGGGTTCGCATTCCCATATAGATCCTACGCTGGTGACACTTTCAGGTCCTACTCCCACACAGGATGCCGGTCCATCGTCATCGATATCTCAGTTTGCAGGTATGTGGCATGACCCCACCGGTATTTTCAGTAGCTACATGCCAGGATACCAGCCATTTTTCCCCCCGTTTGGCCAGACTTCTGCACCGTTTAGTACATTCGGCCAGACTGCTCCACCGTTCACTATGCCAGCATTTGGTACGCCATATAGCATCCCTTCCTTTTCTTCGCCATTGGGTAGTATGGGAGGGGGAGAGTCTTTCACTACCTTGCTACAGACCGCCACCTACGAGGGTGGTCAGGTTGTTGGCGATGAGGAGGGTGATCAGGGCGGTGACGGGGAGGGTGCTGAGGATGACGACAGTTCTGAGGAGGCGGACGAGGAGATTCAGGCGGAGGATGAGTCTGTTATCCCTTCTTTGGCTGAGAGAAGAGAGAGACGAGTAATTAGAAAACGCGAGAGATTTTCACCGTCTGGACGTAGCAGGTAGTATGTTATGTATGTTATGGATGTTATGGATTTGTATATATTGTGATGTATGTTATTATGTTTTATATCATGGATGTGTAGTTTATGTTGCTTATTATTTTTTGTTGCTTGTCTGTTGCGACTTCTAGGCAATATTCGAAAATAATATTACGACGCACGAGTAATATTACGACACATGAGTAATGGTTTTGGATTACAAAATAAATATGAACAAATAAGCAATAACATCAAATGAATGACATTTAATTAAAAGAAGCAATAACATCAAATGAACATTTTTCCTCATAAATTTTGCACACAATCAACATTATTTACAAACATTTATTTACAAATGATGAAAACAACGGGTCTAGTTTATTGTTAAATAAAGGTTGTTATATACTTAACAAAATCAAACTTGTTTCATTTCATATAAAAAAAATCAAATAAGTAAAATAAAAGTTGTTAACTATATAAAGGTTGTTATATAGTTAACAAAATCAAACTTGTTTCATTTCATAGAAAAAAAATCAAATAAGTAAAATAAGGTTGTAAAATAAATCAAACTTGTTTCATTTGATTTTAGCTGCGTTATGATCCACCTCCTAACACAGTCGTTGACCGCGTTAGGGCTCTCTAACGCGTTCGTTGACCGCGTTAGGAGCCAGGAAAGGTACGCAGTCCAATATCGCGTTAGCACTTTTTCCTTTTTAAAATTTTTTTTCCTTTTTCCTTATTAAAATTTCTGAGTAAATATTTTTTTTTATTAAAAATAACGGACACTTATCAAAGCGCTTGCTTGGCTTCTTCTCATAGTAGTGATTTTGTGTTTCTCTCAAACTAGGATGGCTGGTACAGGAGGACAGTAATGGAGCACCTTCTTCATACAACAGGAAAGCATCCACATCATTGCTGACAGTGGGATTGACAAAATTGAATCGACGTCTGGAGTTGCCATGGATTATCCCCTGAGACAAGTATCTTTGTGATGAACTCCCATAAGAAGTCTGACGAAACAGAGAGGCCCGATGGTTTGCAGAGTAGTGAAATGATTGATTTGTATATGTTGGCACGATTAAAGACAGAAGAGGAAGCCTGATGGCCAGTTCAAACAAAAGTTAGACAGATCATCTCATCGCTGTTTTGCCACAAGAACAAATTCTCTATTGTGCCTGTTTATCCAATATATACCAGCTTTTAGATTATTGTGGTAACTGGTAACTATATTTTACTTTCAGAAAAAAAAAAGTCGGTAAGAATATTAAAATTATAGGAAAGATCAGGACATGTCTACAATCAGTTGCAAGAGACAATAAATACCTCCTCATTTGGAAAAAAGTGTAATAAATATATATCTTGCGCTTTTCCTCTTTTCTCTCTCTTTTTTTTTTGCTTTAGTAATAATTTTCATTGGAACACGAGATGACATAATAGCTCAGTCATAAAAATCAGCTGAGTCCCTGACAAGCTAACCCCTCCCCCCCACACACACACACACAGAGCACACAATGAAAAGGGCTTTTGAAGTTTCAATTGATGGAGTTCTCAAACACTGACCCGGTCTCAATTACCAGACCTAAGCATTGCAAGTTTGGTTATGGTAAGACAACAGAGCTGTATTACTGTAGAAAACCCATCTCAGGATTAATTAGATACTGGTACACACAACTAGCCGTTGTGGACCAGGTTTAGTTAATATTAAATCATGTAATTAGGTGACTAACAGTACCGTGTATCTAGCTAAACGTTAGACTGTATCTACACTGCCAATATAAAGGGGTTTACTGTTGGAGTTATGTCCTAGAAGTCAATATTTCATGACTTATTTTCTTAGTTTATGTTAATGATGATATTTGATCATTTGTTCCTAGAGTTTATTATTGACAGATCATTCAGGTTGAGGATCTGAATTGTAGATCTCTGTGGATCATTCATTAGAATGACAATAATAAATCTAAATCGTCCATAATCTTGATAATTAACAAGGAACATTAATTATCATAAAAGATTAGTATGCAAGTTAAGTGATGATTAAGTTCTACAAATCATAGGTAAGGAGTTACCGACTTAATTGCATATGTGTATGTTATTGGAACATAGTACAGGACTTGACCCAATGAAATAAACATTTGGATTGTGTTATGTGTCATTGTTTATTTCATATGAGTTTGATTCTGAGTTTGAGATGTTCACCTTTTCCACATGAGGATAGGTTCAATAAATATCGTCTAACGTTGATTCCTGATAAAGGCTGCTATAAGGACTTTATTTATGTTCTCTTGAATTGTGCGGGGAAAAGTTGTTCATCAAGAAAACCGTATGTCCCTCATTAGTATACCTAGTGAGTGATGATATCTGTTTGGGCCCCTTGATGGAGTTGGATCGTATGCATGCAAACTAGACGATCAACTCTAGATCAAGAAATGTATAATCTGCAAGAATGACACATTCCTATCTTGGATTATACAAAGATATCGTGTGACATAAGAATCAAACAAAGAAATACTTTTATTTCTTATGCAGGATTGAGATATTGTAACGGTACATTATTTATACGAATTGGGAATCATAACGTGTTGCTAGATACCGCTTATGATTATTGGAAATAAATAACGATTTATTTCCATGGCCAACATAGTATAAATCCTCAAATAGGGTCGCACAAATATGATTCTAACCACTTGGTGCATTTATTGTTTATTCACAATAATGTGTATTGTGAAATGTGATAAGTTAATTAATTAATTATATACCGTTATGAACCGTTATAATTAATTAAATTAAAAGGATCATATGGAAACAATATAATGCATTAGCTAATCATAGATTAATTATTAATGAGTTAATAATTAATTATGTTCAACTTACTTTAATTAGTTTGAGCTAATTGGGCTTCTATTTAATTAGTTAATTAAAGGCCCGATTTAAGGAAGAATGAAGAGACAATTAAAGGAGATTCATTAATTGGTGAATTAATGAATAAAGGCCTTTTATTAAGATGGCCCAAGAGAGCCCATTAGGTGGCCTCTTAGGGTGGATGGCATACTTGTAAATAGTATGAAAATTGGATGAGAGTGGTTGGCTATATAAAGGGGTCTCTTTGGGAGAAAACCCTAGCCGTCATCTCTCTTCCTCTCCCCTCCCTTGCGCCTCCACCTAGAAGAGAGATTTTTCTCTCTTCTCCATGGCTCTTCCCTTCCTCTCTTAGCTCATGTGTTGAGCATCCCACCTCTCTTCCTCTCCATTAAATAGTTAATTAAGAGAAGCAAGGTGATTAGCAAGAGGTTCAAGAGAACTAGCATTCTCTTTGAGCTTGGTGGTGGGTCCTTGGTGGGCTAGAGGCGGCCATAGATGGTGGAGATGGTGGAGCACGCACCCCATCGACTCCCATGCCATGGATTCGAGCCTCATGAATACAATTTCATGAGAGGTACAATTTCTCCTACCTTCTCTCTTGATTGGATGTGTGATTGCTTTAGCACTAGATCTATTGATTTGCTTGTTGTTAATGGTGATTAATTAGTTGTAATTAATCTAAAATTAAAATATGAGCATTTCCTAACAGTGGTATCAGAGCTATGGTCGTGCTTAAGGTTTTTCACACTTAATTAAGTGAGAATTCGTAATTAATTAAGTTAATTAGTGATGTGCATGCTTGCTGGCCCTGGAAAGGCTGTTTTCTGTCTTGTTGCTTGTTTTTCGTGGTGTAAAGCTCTCTGAAATTTTTTCCTTCTTATTGGAGGTTGTAGCCCTTTGAGTTGTGGTTGTTTTTTCACTGGAATCATTGAAATTCGATGTAAAATGAATTTTTAGTGATTTAAACGGTAACGGTGCGCAGATCTGTTATTCTGCTGCACAGTTCTGTTGTTGTGGTTGGTAACAAATAAGTTTGTATACAAAGTACCTGTAACTTTTAGATAGGATTATTCTAAACTTGATGCTCTTTCTGGATATGTAAATTTTGTTGCATATTTCGGATATTATGTGGGCGTTCAAGGAGGAAAAGTGATGAAGTTATCAGATCTGTTTTTTCAAACAAACTGATTGTTTTGAAAAACTGTACTTATTGAGAAACTTTTATGGAAAAGTGTTGAAATGGAAATGTTCTCCTTTAAGTCTGGAATCTGTGAAAATTAATTTCATAGATTTTCATTGAGATTTGATACCTCAACCGAGTGAAACCTTTTTGGTCGACGGTCTGTTCCAGAACAGGATACCTTGCTTAAATGCTTGTTATCTCGTTGATCTTGAATATAACTTGTGGATTTTCTTTTCATGGAATGATAGCCTATTGTATGTAGTATTTTTCTATGTAAATTGTTTGCTGGAAAAATATCAAGGGGATGATCATACAGACCGAAAGGTTGAGACCAATAACAGAATTTTCTCTAACGGTGCTTCGCGCACAATCTGAGGATTTGTCTTTTTTGGTTCTCCCTGATGGTAACTGATCTCTCCTTGAGATTTTTACAGGTAACCACAATCTTTGTAAGGAGTTCTCTGGATTTATTTCAGATTTTTTGGAGACCGAATTATTTTGAATTTTTTTTCGGGTCCCGAATTTCGTATTTTAATTAGTTAAAATAGTTTCTAATTAATCAATTTATTGAAAGGTTAATTAGAAGACTCCTTAAATACCCTCCTTTCTGTTTTGATGGTTGGATTTAATTTAAAAGGGCTTAAACAATTGGTTGTTAAGGTTAAGCCTTCTTTGCATTCGAAAAACTTGAGCAACAAGTATGCACAAAGATTCTAATTAATGAAATTAATTAAGAGCAAGTGAATCATGTATATTGTATATGTGCTAACTTTGTTTTGTAGGAGGATGTGGGTTTGATATGGCTCAAGATGTCAATGCCTTGTGTGTTGTAAAATATTGTGAATGCATGTGATTGCTTGTAAAGTGGCCTAAGGTGCCTTGATAATTAATTGGTTAATTTTTGATGTAACTTGTGAGGCTTGCATGCCCCTAAGGCCTAGGCGGGGTTTTAGGAGTTTTATCACATGTATTTATTTCCCTTAATTATTAGATAGGATCTTAGTAATTAGTGGGAGGGCTTGATTAGATTAGTCTCGTTACATGGAGATGCGACGAAGATTAATACAAGCGGGAGCCATACAAACCCACGACAATGCTTGAGATGCTTATGTTATGTGATTGTTTGTGAATGCCTTGAATTGTCATAGGTAGGTATGGGTGTATGCTTACACGACCACCAAACAAGAGTCATATATTTTGTCCCAAACTAAATTGATTAAGTCGACCGCCTTCCTTCTCTCTATCCCCTTCACGTCAATAGCCAATCATGGCGCGGTCCGCCATAGCGGACGTCATGGTTGTCAACCTTGATAGTCGGGGTACAAATGAAAAGATTTGTTAGGAGCAAATAGAGAGAGGTTGCTTATCGATGGACCCAACAAGTTTTCTTGGACATCGGGGCGAAGTTTGTAAATATACTTAGATATTCACAAACCAAGAGTCATATGGTTGATATGATTGGTTGGAGAACCTACCTTGTCTAGTTAAGTAGGGTGTCGTGCCATAGCAGGCTCTACTTGACGAAAATGGGGATCTTGGAATCCATTACATTTAGGGACATTAATTAAATGTAGTGGGAGTTTTTGTTTATCATTCCATAAACAAAACATTGCATAAACTAAATGACCTTAAATTGAAATTGTTATAGATATTAAATATGTTAATTTCGTTGCGATCAATCTTTGGAAAACGACAAGCTCGTTTCTAAGGTATTTACTTGGAGAAGAAATACCGATTCCTAAGACATGTTCTTGGAAATGAGAAACTTGAGCAAATTTAATCCCAAAAACGTTCCTCGACTTCCCGAACATAGCTTCGCAATGATTGATTAGTTTTGACGAAAATTATTCAATAAAGCGAATGCTTATATCCTTTTAGAAGTTCTAGACTTTTGAATTGGAGAATTCATAAGGACTAGACTAGACTTCTATACTCTCATCCACTTACTCAAGAAGACGTTCTTAGAGAAAGTAAAAGATAGACTCAATCATTTATGATCAAGAAATGGAATGTGAGTTAACCAAGAGACTCTTCTTATAAGAAGATAAATGTTTCATTAGCTTGTGAACCGAAAGGTTTGAGTAGCTAATTGACAACTAGAGATATTAAGATCTCCAATATCAAGGATTGTTGATATTGTCATACAATCTCTTTCTATGGATAAAGGATATGTTGTTCGCACACTTGTTAGTGCTTAAAATGATTGGTTAAGTATTAAAGGAATACTCTACCAATATATGAGTTGAAATTTTGAGACCCTCACTAGTGACCGTGTGTCACATGAGATGTTTCATTTGCCATTTATGAGAGGCATTTGAAAGGTTGTCCGAAATACCATGATGTTCTAAACCTTAAGATATTTGTCGTTCAAATTATCTCACTATCTCTAATTCACACTAGTAATTAGGTGCTAGTTCATGTGCTCGCATTTAACGAAATGTGTAGGCAATGATGAATAAGAGAAAGTTTGAGATAAGTAAAGTAAACTCCGTTTTTGGAAATGGCTTATACGTCTAAGCCACTACCATTGAATACGTAGAGTTATCTTTACTAAATAAAGAGTTTGTTTAGGAATTTGAGGTTGTATACCTTATTCCAAACATCTCATAAAACCTTATCTCCGTTTCATATTTGATGATGGATGATCATGTTTTGTAATAGAGAAATGTTGTTCTCTTATTGTTATAAATTTGTGTATAAGATTTCATGCATCTTAATTGAATTTGCTTGAAATAGATTAACAAATTTTGAATAACAAATATGTAAGACTTCGCATAAAGTATTTGACTTTTATGTAAAATAGTCGCTTAGTCGAATATAAACAAGAATCGCATTATGAGAGTCTACGTAACGTGGAGCTCGTAAATCAATTTGATTGCAAAGAATCGCATTATGAGAGTCTACGTAACGTGGAGCTCGTAAATCAATTCGATTGCAAATCAATTGAAATTCATGCGAATCGTGTTTGTTAAATGACAAAAGCGCCTTTGAACTACGAAGGTTTAAAAGACAAGTAACCTTATTAAGACTTATACATATTGATGTATATAGACCTATAGGTACTTGTGCAATTGAAAGGTTGTTGAAACTTTACCACTTGACCAACGATCATTGTAGATATTAACGTATTTATTTGATATGGTATAAGTATGAATCTTTTGACAAGATCAAAAGGATTTCAAGAGTAAAGTTGAAAAACTATTCAATAAAAGCAAAAGTCTTAAGATGGATCATGGTAAATAGTTCAGTCATATAGTTTGATGTATTACCTAAAGAGTATGAAATACGTTTCACTACTCGCTTCATGAGGAACATTGAAAAAATGTATCCAAGGATGAAGGTATCGAACATAGTTTGATATAGTTCGATCGGTAATAAATCAAATTGACTTGTTCGACTCATGTAAGGGATTTGTGTTTGAGGACAATATTGTTTACACTGAAAAAAAAAAAATTCCATCGAAGTCTATTGAGAAAGATATCTTGCGAGATTCGATCTCTAGGTATATTGTTTCTCAAGATTTGGTATTGAGAAGCTTATTTCAAAGTTAGATTGATTGATAAGCTTGGACCCAAATAAGACGCTTAATATGATGTAGGATATCTTGAACTAACCGAAAGGTACTACTTCAACGAACATGATAAGAACAAAGTAGTTGTTGCTCATCATAACGTATTCTTAAAGAATGATATTCTCAAGAAGAAGTAGTGGGAGTAAAGTGAGCATTGAAGGAGTTTATGCGTCACTACAAGAAGTACATTTATAGGAAACTTGTCACTCCATACATGGTGCTTAGTGGGAGTTGAGCGGAACTTTATTCACAAGTAGTTGTGAAAGGAAGAAGTTTATAAACACGCTCACTTCTAAAGAGTGCTCAAACATCTCACGAATGGATGATGTTCGAGAAACTCATGCAATATATTAGGATCAAGAACTTACTCTACAAGATGTTGTAGAAGTAGTTTACTGACCTCAAGCACCAATCCTACAAAGATCAACGAGAATGAATTGCCTAAACTGAAAGGTACATAGGTTTCACAACATCCTCGTACTTGACATATGAGGATCCGTTGATAAATAAAGAAGCGATGGAAAGACCCGATTCCACAAGTATGGTTTGAATCTATATGATCTTTAAGTACAATCCATATATATAACAACAAGGTATAGACCTTGATTGATGTTCAAGAAGGAGCGATCCATCTAGAACATTTAGATCTTTAAAAGGAAAGATAGATATGGATAACAAGTCGACTTTGTACAAAGCACAATTTCATGATTGATGCTATGTCTAAGTCGATAACAAGTCGACTATATACAAAGCACAATTTCATGATTGATGCTATGTCTAAGTCGATAACCAGTCGACTATGTACAAAGCACAATTTCATGATTGATGCTATGTCTAAGTCGATAACAAGTTGACCATGTACAAAGCACGGCTTCTCGCTTGTAGCTGTGTATAAGTCAATAAAGATCATTCTAACAATAGTTATATTTCGTATATATAGATATATGGAAAGATACATCAAAACCATCTTCTTCGATTGAATGAAGGAAGTTGTAGTGTATTTGACACAAACGGAGGATTTGTTGTATTGTTAGAAACATATATATGCTTCAATGATCCATTAATGGATTGAAGCAAGTATTGTGGAAATTGGAATAAACATTTTGACAAGGAAGTCAAGGAGTTGCACTTCGTCAAAAGTATCTTATATAGATAAGATATTCAGTGGGAGCATTATTATGTTACATATATTGTACAAGATACAAGACATTAATTGGGAATAACATTAAGAAAATGAATATTGTCAAGATCTCACTGGAGAATGTTTTCTCAATTGAGAACTTGGGCAAGTCACCTAAATCCAAGGAAACAAAATCTATGGAGATAGATTATGATGGATGTCTGGTTTGAGAAAATGTGCATATAATGACAAAGTGTTCTAGTAACACGAAAAGATAGACTCCTAGAAAGGATGTCTAACCACGTTGTATGGCATACACTTGAGTTCTAATCGGTGTGTTGCAAATCAATTCGAAAAGAGTGCACGATATATTTCGAGCATCCATCTGTTATGGTTTTCATAACGGAAGCCATACTTATGCACATGCCCCTATGTGTTGTACCCAAGGAGTATGACAAGCAGTTGTCAACTGGATACAAAGAAAAATACATTTGGACAATAATCAAGAATATCCTCGAGTATCTTATGAGAAAGGGTGATATGTTTTTCATCGGACAAGATGAAAGAAATCTCATATAAATTGTTATATTGATGCTAGTTTTTGAAAGATTGATATAAATGCAATTGAGCTACATATTTTGTTTAATGTGGTGTTGTAAATTTAGAAGGTGTTCTAAATGGGATATTACAACTGTTTCCGTCACCAAAACAAAAATATATAGCAACTTGTGAAGCAATGAAAGAATGTAGTATGGATCATGAAGTTCTCAGTCAAGCTAATATAGTTCTAAGCATCTCGAACCATAGCTTAAACTTGAAGAACCCAATATTAAATTGGTGATCCAACTAAGATCTATGACGATGTCACTTGATCTCACATGATGATGATCAAGAACACATATATAGGAGTATATATGTATATAGGGTCAAACAAAATTGGATAGGTTCGCGGACACAGCGAACACTCTAACTTAACCTCTACCTTAAGCGGTATACGAGATGCAGTTGTGCATCCATACGTGATGGACGTATGAGTAACTTGCTTTAAGCGTATAATATTTTGAGGTTCGAACATGTATATACATGGATATATAACATTGTTCTAAATTCTTCACTGGCTGGAAGTCACTATTGATTGACTCTAAGCCAAGTGGGAGATTGTTGGAGTTATGTCCTAGAAGTCAATATTTCATGACTTATTTTCTTAGTTTATGTTAATGATGATATTTGATCATTTGTTCCTAGAGTTTATTATTGACAGATCATTCAGGTTGAGGATCTGAATTGTAGATCTCTGTGGATCATTCATTAGAATGACAATAATAAATCTAAATCGTCCATAATCTTGATAATTAACAAGGAACATTAATTATCATAAAAGATTAGTATGCAAGTTAAGTGATGATTAAGTTCTACAAATCATAGGTAAGGAGTTACCGACTTAATTGCATATGTGTATGTTATTGGAACATAGTACAGGACTTGACCCAATGAAATAAACATTTGGATTGTGTTATGTGTCATTGTTTATTTCATATGAGTTTGATTCTGAGTTTGAGATGTTCACCTTTTCCACATGAGGATAGGTTCAATAAATATCGTCTAACGTTGATTCCTGATAAAGGCTGCTATAAGGACTTTATTTATGTTCTCTTGAATTGTGCGGGGAAAAGTTGTTCATCAAGAAAACCGTATGTCCCTCATTAGTATACCTAGTGAGTGATGATATCTGTTTGGGCCCCTTGATGGAGTTGGATCGTATGCATGCAAACTAGACGATCAACTCTAGATCAAGAAATGTATAATCTGCAAGAATGACACATTCCTATCTTGGATTATACAAAGATATCGTGTGACATAAGAATCAAACAAAGAAATACTTTTATTTCTTATGCAGGATTGAGATATTGTAACGGTACATTATTTATACGAATTGGGAATCATAACGTGTTGCTAGATACCGCTTATGATTATTGGAAATAAATAACGATTTATTTCCATGGCCAACATAGTATAAATCCTCAAATAGGGTCGCACAAATATGATTCTAACCACTTGGTGCATTTATTGTTTATTCACAATAATGTGTATTGTGAAATGTGATAAGTTAATTAATTAATTATATACCGTTATGAACCGTTATAATTAATTAAATTAAAAGGATCATATGGAAACAATATAATGCATTAGCTAATCATAGATTAATTATTAATGAGTTAATAATTAATTATGTTCAACTTACTTTAATTAGTTTGAGCTAATTGGGCTTCTATTTAATTAGTTAATTAAAGGCCCGATTTAAGGAAGAATGAAGAGACAATTAAAGGAGATTCATTAATTGGTGAATTAATGAATAAAGGCCTTTTATTAAGATGGCCCAAGAGAGCCCATTAGGTGGCCTCTTAGGGTGGATGGCATACTTGTAAATAGTATGAAAATTGGATGAGAGTGGTTGACTATATAAAGGGGTCTCTTTGGGAGAAAACCCTAGCCGTCATCTCTCTTCCTCTCCCCTCCCTTGCGCCTCCACCTAGAAGAGAGATTTTTCTCTCTTCTCCATGGCTCTTCCCTTCCTCTCTTAGCTCATGTGTTGAGCATCCCACCTCTCTTCCTCTCCATTAAATAGTTAATTAAGAGAAGCAAGGTGATTAGCAAGAGGTTCAAGAGAACTAGCATTCTCTTTGAGCTTGGTGGTGGGTCCTTGGTGGGCTAGAGGCGGCCATAGATGGTGGAGATGGTGGAGCACGCACCCCATCGACTCCCATGCCATGGATTCGAGCCTCATGAATACAATTTCATGAGAGGTACAATTTCTCCTACCTTCTCTCTTGATTGGATGTGTGATTGCTTTAGCACTAGATCTATTGATTTGCTTGTTGTTAATGGTGATTAATTAGTTGTAATTAATCTAAAATTAAAATATGAGCATTTCCTAACATTTACACCCTCTCTATAATATACAACTCATTATTCAATCATTGATATTACACATTATCTCTTCTCTACTTTATGTTGAGTACGAAGCCAAAGTAAAATGGGCTTGGCCCATTTTTGGCCCAGTACGGAAACAAAGAAAGAAAAGGGGCAGCGTGAGTCTCCTTTTTGGTGTATCGCAAATTCATCTCCAGAACCTTGAAGCTCTCTGTCTCCTTCCTGAAGCTATCTAGGGTTTACTAATTCTCTTGAAACTCTTGTTAATTCCACCTCAAATAGTGAGAGAGAGAGTGTGAGTGAGAGTAAAAGGAAGGTAGATAGCTTGATTGATCTCCATGTACTTGTAAGAAAACTCTTGATTTAGTGGATTTGCACCGATCGCTCCCGTGATTTTTTCCTTTCGGGTTTTCCACGTAAAATCTTGTGTCACCTCTTTATTTTCTTGTGCTATTGCTTGATTGTGCTGTGGTTTGTTGATTCTCAAGTATTAGCTTCATTCTTGTGGGTATTTGGTTTATGTCCATAACGTGTTTGTCGAAATTACCCTCCTTGTTTTTAATTTGGCTTCCGCTGCCAGTACCACCCACGGTGTGTCCAACACTTTACTGGTACTGTTCTTTACCAGTAAACCTAGAAATTCTTAAATTATCTTACAATTCACTTGGAATGATAATACTTACTCAAGCAGCATCCTATAAAGCGCTTTTGAAGGAGCTTGAAAAGATCTAATTCTAAAGGAGAAGGGAAAATCACGTGAAAGGAGGGTCGCCCACAAGGAGGATTCCTGCATAGCTGATCAAAGCGGCTGTTTACAATTGCGAGCAGATGTCGACGTGGTCCAGTCATCCAGCCTCAGTCCCTATTTGCAGGATTTGTTGCAAAACATCATCAAAGACTCCATGTTTGGTCTTCAAGTTGCTTCTTCCTTCCAGGAAATGGAATGAAATAGTCAACGAATAAATATGAACGATTATTTAGGTGCACTAATTCAATTTCATATTTCCGGTTTCAATTAAATAGCTTGTTTGACTTGGCTGTTCGAGGGTTTCTGTCTTTCTTTCTTTCATTCTTAATTACTTGATTAATTTTTTGCAGCGAGAAGCAGTCTTTGTTTTTTCATATTCAAGGCACAAAAAATGGGATGATGGAAATGGGGACACGGCCGGAGACAGATTAATTTACCAACTAAGCCTAAAAACTTGTCCATTGAAAATTTGAAACATAGGCCGGGTCGACATATGACCATTTTTCTATATATAATATTTTTTTTAAAAAAAAAATTGTTATCTTGAGATGCAGTATTTTTGTTATTTTCCCCACAAAAATAAATATTATACAAGTCATTATATCAGTAGAGTTTCTCAAACGAACTGTAAGACTAGGCATTTAGTTATTTTAATTTATAATTTCAGTCTATGTGATGTCACTACAATGACGCCTACAGAAACCTTTGTCAGGATTCAGAAAGATGATATCTATTAATATTTAGTGCTGATTTTATAAGAACTTTACCCTCAATTTTGGTCGATAGAAACAGATACAGAGCTACATTCAAAGTCCAATGGTTGAGTGACTGTGTCTATTTCGAGGATCCGAAATGCAATTAGGCAACCGGGTATTTTAGAGAAGATACTGAAGTAGTACGGAAATGGGCTAACACCAGAATTGACTTGAGTTAGTTCGAACTTTGAACTGGTATCGTGCGTTCTTACGTCGTAATTGCTGGGGATATTTGCAAGATATATGTGTGCATTAAATTATATATATAATCTGCCATTTATTTATTTACTTGACTCCGTCGTTATCTCAATATTTTAGACATTATATGTTAGTTCTGATAACCTACTTCTACAGTACTAGTATTTTAAATTAAAATTTAAAAGATAAATATGAAGTGTTGGCGTTTTCATTCACGGATAATAATAGTCCCATATATATGTCTTATAAAATATTTAGTTTAAAATATTTCAAAATATCGGCTGAAGTCAATCTTCAACTGCAGCACAGTATATTTACATTAAATTAAGAGATAAGGGAACATCGAAATATTATATTATCATTTCAACAAAACAAAAGAAAATTAAATAATATCATCACTTATATAAAGTTTGTACTTTTTTTAGGTAAGTCATTGCTTAAAATGTTAATTAGTTAAGTGAAACATCAATATGCTTAAAACAGCACACGTAAATGCGACATCCCCATACGGGAACATCCAGTGATCTTATTAAGAGCATGAGGATTTATAACACGCTAATTTAAAAGTCTATGTTCAATACAGCTAGAAGAGTTAGAATACAAATTTCTAAGATAAGAATTCCAGTATATAAGGCAGCAAACTAACGATCGATCATTCTAACAGAAAGCTAAAAGGCAAGTTGGTTCTTTAGATTTTCCGTGGCATAGACCTATGTGGCAGCCTGTTCATTGGTGTGTATGACTTAGACATTGGGATGACTTTCACCTTTCACTACAACAGATTTGATTATTTAAATCGGTTTTTAAAGATTATTAGAACCGATTTTGCACCGGTTTTAAAAATACGTGGTTCTAAAGATATATAAAAAACCGGTTCTAAAAATGCCGGTGCTAAAAATAAGCTATTCTTGGAAACGAATTTCAGAACATTATTAGAACCGGTTTTTAGTAAAAATCCGGTTTTAATAAATCATTTTTAGAACCGGATTTTTATCAAAAATCCGGTTCTAAAAATAAACTTAATTTTATTATTTTTTAATTCATTTTTTTTCGAATTTTAAATTAAATGCAGATTTTAATTATATTTTTAGAACCGGATTTTTGATAAAAAACCGATTCTAAAAATAAACTTAATTTTATTATTTTTTAATTCATTTTTTTCGAATTTTAAATTAAATGCAGATTTTAATTATATTTTTAGAACCGGTTTTTAGTAAAAAACCGGTTCTAAAAATGAACTTAATTTTATTATTTTTTAATTCATTTTTTTATTCGAATTTTAAATTAAATGCAGATTTTAAATTGAAGGTATTGATCTTGCTTGTAGGATTTTAACCATCTTAGGCCACATATGACTAACTAAATTAATTTAAGTAATGATTAGCTTTTCAATAATCTAAGCAATCCCTCAAGTCTAACGGAAAAGCATTATCAACTCAAACAATTCAATCTCATAATCCAGTAAATAAACGATTAAGCAAATACTAAACAAATAAGTTTAAGGCTAGCACTGTTTCACTACAATCAAGTAAATATCCTCAATGATTCAAAACATTTAAAAATAAAAGTAAAGAGTACAACAGCTAAACACACGGCTTCTTGCTGTCTCGCAATATACTCTATCAAACAGTTCATATGCTCACATATATGGCCTGTTTGAACTTCTTTACTTGATTTCTACAGACAAAAAAATTCTAAATTAAAATTCTGATTCAAAATGAGATGAAATAGCATGATTGAAATGAAAGGTGCTTGATAAAATTAATACCAATCTGCCGATGTCGGCTATTGTGGTTCTAGGCGTCAAGCCACCACTAGTCATGGCGGAGAGGAACGGAGGATGAATCGGTTAGGGTTTTAGGCGCCGAGTTGTCGATTGAGACTTCAGAGGAGGAGCAGAGGAGCTCGGAACGGCGGAGAAGAGAAGATGAGCTTGTGGCGGCAGAGAGGAACGGAGGAGCAGATGGCTCAGTCGGAGGAGTAGAGAGGAAATTTTCGGACTTAGAAAATTTCGAGACAGTAGTGAAGGACAGAGGAGATCGAATGCCCTTTTATTTTCAAAAAAATTACGAAATCATTTTTAGAACCGGTTTTTAATTAAAAAACCGGTTCTAAAAATCATTCCGTATTTTTTAGACATGATCTTTAGAACCGGTTTTTAAGTAAAAAACCGGTTCTAAAAATACTTCCATAATTTTTTTAAACTTTTAATACTGTTTTTAATTTTTTAATTTCTGTTTTTTTTATTCAAATTTTTAAAAATTGTAAAATTCAGATTTTTTAAAATTATAACAAATATGTTTATTATTTTTTAAAAAATATATTAGGGTTTTATAATATTGAAAAATATTTTATTCTGTTTTAAAAATATTTTTTAGATTTAAAAAAATCATTTTTAAATATAATATTTTTTATTATTATAAAACGCAAAAAAAAACAGAAACGAAAAACAGAAAAGAAAAATCTGTGTGATTTTTTAATAAAAAACCGGTTCTAAAAATCATGCAGATTTTTTTTTAAAAAAAGACTATCTTTAGAACCGGTTTTTAATTAAAAACCGGTTCTAAAAATCATATAGATTTTTTTTTGTTTATTTTTTCTTTTCTGTTTTTTATGTGTTTTTTAATAATTCTATTTTTAGAACCGATTTTTTATTAAAACCGGTTCTAATAATAAACCGTGCTTTTTTTTTAATTTTGTTCAGAAATTTAGAACCGGTTTTTATAAAAAACCGGTTCTAAAAATAAACACTAAAATTTCGAAAATGCCACTGCTATTTTTAGAAACGGATTGTTAGAAAACCGGTTCTAATGTGGCGTTTCCAAAAATCATATCTGTTGTAGTGTTTGATGACTTATCAAAGCGCTTGCTTGGCTTCTTTTCATAATAGTGTTTGTTTTTTTGTCCCAAACCTTCTTCTTTAGGGTACGGGAAATAATGGAAAACATCAGGAATAACTCCCAGAGCAACAAATAGTATTCTGACATTGGATGATCTGGAGTTGATGACTTTGATAAACCACCGTGACATACGTCTTTGTAATAAATACCAGGCATAAGAAGGGTCATGTAACAAGTTCAGAAGTCGGCGTACGGTCATTACATCCCTACCAAATTTAGTCTCATCAAATAGCTCTCTCATAAGCACAAGTTTTCTTTTCTTCCTGTTTATCAAATATATATACGAGTTTCAGTATATATTTTTTAATCTTGATGGCAAGGTGACTATTCACACCGGAAAATTTCATTACAAAAGTAAATGATAACAGGAAAGGTTAAAACACAAGCTTTCAAATTTTAATGTGGTAAGAATACTATATTACTTTCAAAATATAAAAAATGGCAAGAATACTAAAACTGTAACGAAGATTGGGACAAAATGAATGGTTAGCTCCCAATGAAAATAATCATTCGCTATTGAAAAGAATGAATTAGTAAGAATCTGTGTTGTTAGCTCCTTTTTCATTTTTTTTTTTTGCTATTTTTTCCCTCTTTTTTTTTCCTTTTTTTTAACCGCCCTACGACAGTAAAATAAGGTTTTAGAAGTTTGAATTGTCTGATTGCTCATTCAATTACCATATACCTGGCCATGCAAGTTTGGTTATCTTACAAATAATCAATATTAAATAAAAGAACTTACTCATGTAGCATCCTATAAATAGCCTTTGAAGGAGCTGAAAAATACTTCAAGTAGAAGGGAAAATCACGGGAAATGAGGTTGGTCCACAGGGAGGATTCTTGTGTCAGCTGATCAAAGCGGTTGTCTACCATTACGAGGGAGCAGAGGTCGGCGTGGTCTAGTCTCCCATTCTTGGTGCCTATTTGCAGAATACGGTGCAAAACATCATTAGGTAGGGGCTCCATTTTTTCTTTTCAAGTTGCTTCTTCCTTGCAGGAAAACAAAAGAAATAGTCCACCAATGGATACGGAACATTATATAGGTGCACTTATTTATATTTTCAGTTCTTTCATCATTAGAAGTCATATTTTCAGCTTCTTTCTATATTAAAAGCGGACTACTTTTTTTTACCAATTTGACAAATACAAAATTTTAAAAATAAGACGGTGGAAGAAATCGGAAACATGGAAACTGATTAATTTGGCAATTAGTCCTATGGATGCATCGCTAAGGTTGTACTTACCATTTCTTGTTTTTATTTTCTTATCGCCAAATTTAACTTAAAGAAGACGTACAATTTTGGAAATAATTTCTAATTTTATTTTATTTTTTGGATATCACGTACACAATTACAATTGTTATTCTCAGATATGCTATTATTAAAAGCTGGAAGATTTATTAAATGAGGAAAGTGCAGTCAATCTTCTCTAGATGAATATATTTGGCAATGCCAGAATTATAGTCTTGTAATCTTCTCTCCTTATATAGTCTTTAACTTCCAATTATTTTCCTCCGTCATTCAGTCTCTTACATATCAAACATACCTCTCTATCATACCGTAGAGGTCTTTGCCATCTTGCCATGATGAATTCAATGTTCAATCAACTGTCGAAAAATCCTGGGTTGTGGACCATCCTCGATTCCCATCAGGAGTAAGTTTATATATCATTCAAGTTGTCATGGCACTAATTCAATTTTGCATAGGACCCTCTTCTTTTGATTTGCAGATAAAAGCAAACTAAATTGTATAATTACTTAGATTATAGATGCTAAAACAAACAACATGTCTGCTGAGAATTGTACATATATTGTCCTTTATTTGGATTTCTGTTCTGTCCAATATCTAAATTCTAAATAATATGCCCAAATCTTCATTTTAAAAACTTGATTTCAGCATTTAGTTTTCTTCCTAGTTGAATTCTTTTCTTTTAGTATTAATTGTTCTCGTACGCTTATGTTTTCTGTTGTGAGTAGAGAAAGATTTGCGACATTTGAAGGTCCGCTGTCTCCTTCCCACATCTCAGACGATGTAAGTAATTGTTAATTACTTTGTTTTTTATACCCTTGCTAGGCCTTGAAATTTAACAATTTACCGTATTTGTAAAACATGAATGGAGACTTCGTGGCACAAAAATCTGCAACCCAAAACTATAGATATCAGTTAAAAATCTGACAAATAGAGAACTGGGTCCCTTTCTAAGATTAAAATGTATTTTCAAATTTAATCGAAGCATATAGAAACATCCGCTCAATTATTTTTATAATTAAATAATGTTCCCTCTTTTTCCTGAAATCAGTACAGAGACCAATTGCCCGAACTCAGGGGCATGCATAGTAAACTAATCTTTAACTTCAGGTCTAAACATGCATGGAAAAAGTAGACACAAGCGTGAACATATTTTTTGTGTATGTATGGAATCAATCATACATAATATATCCTTTTTTTTTTCCCCTTTCTTGCAGCAGCCGAGAGAGAACAGTGATGAATCCAGTTTGAACCCACCAAATCCTCCATCTCCTTCAGCCTCTCCACTCAATCTTAACGAACAAAATTTCATCATCCACCAACGTACTTCACACCTTGAACATAAATTCAAGAGGTGCAACAAAGTACCGAAACCAAAGGTCGTCCCGCATTCCCGGAATTATGTTCCATTGAATATGCCTCCGCGTCGGGCAATGGCTCGGAAGATTTGAAGTCTTATATATGGACTTAATTGCTCAGTATAGTATTTGACTCCTGTGTTTTGTTATCTGGTCATATATACTCTGTTTAGTTGTCTGGAAATTACTAGTTGCGTTTAGAAACATTCATTACTTATTGTCGGTATAAAATGTAGTCCTAACTCCTAATCCAAGAGTTGTACTAGTTTAGTTTGGATGCCTCCTGTTTTTGTCTCGTAATGGAGATAATTATGTAATTTGTTATAAGCTTTGTTATGTACTTGTTCAGTTGTTCATAAAAATTTCTTTTAAGAGAGTTAAAAGTTTATATCTGCTATCTAATTTTGTTCTTGTCCCAATCAAGCATTTGTGACAAAATGAAAAGAAATAAAAATGAAAGTTAGTAGTCACAATCAGAGCCGTCCATTGCAGCACGACTCCTTTAAGAAGCCTAAAGACGGATAGAGTTGTGCTAATTACCAAACTTAATAGAGCTGTTGTGAATTCCATTCTTAGGAAATGATAAAATTCCAATGGTAAAAATCTAGAGATTCGGTAGAAATACCAAATAACTCTCTCATGTTCAAAATTGATATTGTGGCGACTCTACTTCATTCTCTGGCATAAAATTGAAGTTGCCTTGGGAAGGAATTTTATTTGGCATTCAACTACTTCAAATAATTTTTTTTTTCAATTATCTCCATTATCAAGTTTAATTTAATGTAAAATTATTTTAATTGAAATTTGGTAGCTCTAAATATGAAACAATATATACGACGTTTTGTTTCATACGGGCATATTATAAAAAAAATTATATACTTTTTTTTGTTAATCAATATGTAAAAAGTGTAATTTACATCAATGTTGTGAAGTTATTATTTTCTTATCAGAGTTTATTTTTATTCTTTTACTTTTCGTAAAACGATATACACACTAATACCACAAAGTTTATATATTCATGAAAGTCTAATTATTTCGATATTGGCAACTCAATGAGAACAAATTACAAAATTATTGTTCGCCACAGATAAATTATTTTAATTGTCATAAAGCAATGATGATTAAGATGAATCAAAATAATCATACAACATTTCATTGGAGCCAGACTAAGAAATAATTTATTTCATAATATACAATTTCAATTCTCTAGAAGCTAGAAATCATAAGAAAGGACACGGCCTTTGAACACTTAGACTGGAGATGCTAGTATACTTTTCTAACTTTTGGAGTTTTTTTGGATGTGAAATTATGTTTACAATTGCATTTTCAATTATTATATATATATATTTTTTAAAAAATATCACTCTTTTATTAAACCTAGCATGCATATCTTTATGATGCATCAAAGTTTCAAGTAAACAACCGCTTTAAATTTGAATGCAAACCTCCGGCTTTACTAATTATATCCATGTACCTTTAACTATTAAATTATGTTTTAAATTCACGGAATGATGTGTATCTTATTTTCTTTTTTCGAAAAATCTCTTTATGCTTTGTAGTAGACAACTATATCTTTAATGATGCACTGAAATAGTCATTTAAGTATACTAAACTATTACTGAAGTACAAATCTAAAATCTTTCCTCCGATTAATTACCTCTTTAAGACAAGCAGCCCATATCTAAATTATTTTGATTTTGATTTCAGCCCTTACTTGAATGAAAGGCAGACTTATGACGGTGTTTTTCGTAGTAGTCCAAGGGGTTGGTTTACTTTTGGACGTAAATTGGGATTCTTGATCAAGATCAAACCGCAAGCAAGCGCCCCTCGAAAGCTAGCTCCTTAAGTCGTTCATTAATTTTTTGGCGCTAGAAGATTTACAATCTGTTAGTTAATAGTTAATACACACAAATACACAATGAACAGACTGAGTTAATTAACCCCAATTCTACCGAAAGAAAAATAAGAAATGTCCAGAACTTTAATTCTACTGAATCCAGCATATCATCATGAAATTATGATATGCTAAAATATTCGTAATAAATAACAACAAAAGATATTTAATTAGTACCAATTTGGGAATTAACATAACTCGGATTTGCATATATATATTGGTACATGAACACACCTTTGCACAATTGTACTCCTCTGCTCAACCAATACATTATAATGGGAACATTCAAACAATCATACCGCCACCAATTCATGGCAATTCTCGTCTTTCTTCCAATGCTATTAGCCATAGCAGTGCCAACTTCATCAAAAGGTGGGTTCACTGTCGAACTTATCGACCCTTTCTCCCCGCGCTCGCCAATCTATGATGCTAGCCTAACAGAGTCTGAGCGCATCAAACTCCAAACAAAATCTGATAAACACCGCCTTTGTTATCTCAATTCTGTATTAAAGATCAATTCGAGCTGCAATAATGAAATCAATTCAGATGTTATTCGGCCAAATACACGTAAAAGAGGATATTTCTATATGGTGGTTTTGGACTTGGGTACTGGAGCTTCACGCCATACATACCTTCTTGAATTTGACACTGGCAGCGGCCTCACATGGACTCAATGTAATCCATGTCATCCTCAGTTTCATCAGGAGCCACCGCTCTTTGATCCCTCTGGATCCCCTACCTATCACTATGTTCCACATAACCATCCTTTGTGCAAAGCACCAACATATCATCCTGATCGGAATGATCATTGTGAATTCAGGTATGGATATGCTGATGGGGCATATGCAGCAGGCACTTTCTCTTTTGATACCTTTACATTTACCAACCATGGAGGCAACAACATGCTCAGTATTCCCAATCTTCCTTTTGGTTGTGCTCATCGTACAGCTTGTGATAATCCCTACGGTGGGCCTGTTGGGATATTGGGTATGAATCTGGATCCCGAATCGTTCATAATTCAAGCAAGGCAAGCCACCGGAGGACGCTTTTCTTACTGTCTCTTCAACACAGCAGAAACAGATGCAATGACTCTTAGATTTGGTGATGATATATCCTGGCCGTGGATGGCTCACAGACAGCACACACGAATAGTGAGGTACCCTGAAGGGCTTTATAACCTAAATTTGCTCGACATAAGTATTGGCGGAACGAGGATGAACTTGCCGCCGCGTACATTTGAACGAAAATCCTCTAAAAAAGGTGGCTTCATCATAGACTCGGGTACGGTATCTTCAACTCTGGTTCCGAAGGCTTATGAGGTATTAACACTAATAAAAGTACATTACATAATAAAAGGCGTGGATGATTATACACATTTTCTGCTCTGCTAAACTAACAGTTGGAAATATGTCCTCCTAAAATCTTTTTTGTTCCCTAAATGGTTTCTAGAAATAACAAATTTTGCCAATTGTTCTTATTTTAGTATATAAGAGTTGAGGAAATAAAAGAGCTGAGAAAATCACGTTCCCGTTATCTTTCTCCAATTCTTTCCCATCAAGCTTCCTATATCTTCCAGTCCCCTTTAGTATACAAAAATTTTAAAATGATTTTTCCCCTTCTTAGGATTGAGTAAATCAATCGAAATTTGGAAAAAATTACACTACATACTAGCTATATATAGCTTTTCTGCTTGCATCAATTTCATCCTTGAACTCTCATCTGCACAGGTTGTGGTGGCCTATCTGAACACATACTTCAACAGTCTACATCTTGAGAGGTTACAGGGGCCCAATTTTCCGTATGAACTGTGCTACATTTTACCAGTAAATATGAGCCCTGTTCGCTTCCTGCCTAATATGGTTTACCATTTTGAAGGAGCCGACTTGAGTATATATTATGAGCAAGTGTTTTATATGAGCCCAGAGAGAGGAGGCTTTTGTTTTGCTATGAGAAAAAACAGAGAAATATCAATCCTTGGTTCATTCAGCCAAGGCAACACCCAATTCATGTATGATACCGTCTCTATGGTTCTGGAATTTGCCTCGGTAGATTGTGCTCATGGAGTATGAAAAAAAGTTGAGTTCTCTAATTAATATATCTCTTGAACTAGTAAGAATAATATAGTTATTTGTTCCACCGGAGCAAAGTAGATTCAGCTAAGTCAGATGTAAAATTTCTTATGCAAAAATAATATTCGATGTAGCATTGACTAACGTTGTGCTATTTATTTCTGTTTCGGGAAATATCAGTGAAAAACTATGCCATTTATGTTGTAAAAATTGTACCATCAGTGAGAAACCGTAAATTTTTATATGCATAGTAATAACATTATATGGAGCATATAAAATATTGAAAATTCAGTTTCAAATTTGATTTTATTTTTTATTATAAAATTCTCAAATAAAATAATCATCGATCTCTAATAAGTAGTAAATTTGAAACTTATAGATCATGGCCCCGGAGGGTTAGGGCCTTAGCTAGAGTCAAACTGATTAGACCAGAAAGAGCCTCATAGGCCCATTCAATCTACAAGGCTAACTCGTGCTTAGTGCAGTATTATTGAAACTTGTCCATACGGCCATACCGATCCAAAAAGGGGTAAGTCCACATTGCTTGAGCCCTTTACTTTATGTTTTGATATGCTTAATATTTTGTCCGAACAATTTCTCTTTTCTAGTGGTTGATGTAAAAATTAATAATAGTAAAAGAACTTGACACAGAATTTAACGAGGTTCAGTACCAACTTGGTACCTACGTCCTCACTCACGCACACACACCTTTTTATTTATTTTCTGTTGTCTGAGTTGATTACAATACAAGGAGAGAAAGCCAATAAATAGAAAAGATTTCTTTTACAACAAGTCAAGCTTTCTTGCACACCAAGTCAATCATGACTTGCATACCAAGTCACGCGTTTCTTGTGCTCCAAGTCTGACATTTCTTCCTTGTCAAGTCACGTGTCACATTAGATCTAAGCCACGATCTTCTGCGACATCACCCGTATTTGTTCATGCCATGCATCCAATCTCGGGGTACGATCGTCTGCGGCATCATACTTCAACACTCCCCCTCAAGTTGGTATGTACAGGTCAGTCATACCTAACTTGCCAATGACATTCTTGAATGCGTGGCCTGCTACTCCCTTGGTTAGAATGTCTGCTAGCTGACTTTCCGATCTGACAAATTTCAGAAAAATAATTCCAAAATCTATGCATTGTTTGAGGAAATGCCTGTTCACCCCGATGTGTTTAGTCCTGTCATGTTGTACAGGATTATGAGACATGTCAATTGCCGCCTTATTGTCAACACATAAGGTCATAGCTCCCCCTGGCTCAAAACCCAATTCCTTCAATAGCTTCCTTATCCATAATAGTTCACACACACCTTTTACGACCCCAATGAGTTCTGCTTCTGCACTCGAAAGGACCACCACTCCCTGTTTTTTACTTCGCCATGTGACAAGGTTTCCACCCACAAAAGTAAAGTATCCTGAAATTGACTTCCTATCCGTAATGCTACCAGCCCAATCAGCATCTGTGTAACCCAGAATATCTAAATGTCCATTTCTCTTGAAGTGTATTCCTTTCCCTGGGGTACCTTTCAGATATCTGATAATCCTCATTACTACTTCCATGTGTGCCTCGCTAGGATTGTGCATGAACTGACTTACCAAACTTATAGCAAAGGCTATGTCAGGTCTGGTATGAGACAAGTAGATCAGTTTTCCTACTAATCTTTGATATCCTTCTTTATTGGTTGGTACTTGATCTGGAAACTCTCTCAATTTTTCATTTTGTACCACTGGTGTGTCTGCTGGACGACAGTCTAACATTCCCACTTCTGCCAATAAATCTAGGATGTATTTCCTTTGAGATAAAACTATACCTTCGCTTGATCGAGCTACTTCAATCCCAAGGAAGTATTTTAGTCCACCCAGATTCTTCATTTCGAATTCGTTTGAGAGTTTCTTCTCAAGTCTCTTGATCTCCTCTGTATCATCACCTGTAATTATCATATCATCAACATAGATAATTAAGATTGTTAGTTTTTCATATCTTCTTTTGTAAAACAGAGTGTGATCTGATTCTCCCTGGATAAACCCATATTTTCTCATTGCTTGACAGAATCTTCCAAACCACGCCCGTGGAGACTGTTTTAGCCCATACAGAGCCTTTTTAAGCCTGCACACCGTATTTTCTGAGCCATTCGGCCTGCTGTTCGGGATTTTGTCCGGCTTACTCCCGGCCGAACAAATCCAGTTCTGGCTCCCACTCGACTTACCTTGGGTCGAACACTGGGCCGAACACTGGTTCTTTTCTTCTTGTTGTGTGGTATGGATTGCCTTCAAGTCACTGAACCCTGGTGGTAACTCCATATAAATCTCTTCTTCCAAGTCACCATGTAAGAAAGCGTTTTTCACATCAAATTGATGAAGCGGCCAATCTAGATTCGCTGCAAGAGATAACAATACTCGAATTGTGTTTAGTTTTGCAACTGGAGAGAAAGTCTCCTGGTAGTCAATCCCATAAGTTTGAGTATAACCTTTAGCAACTAACCTAGCTTTATATCTTTCAACATTACCATCTGCACCATACTTGATTGTGAACACCCACTTGCACCCTACCGGTTTCTTACCATTTGGCAACTTTTCTAATGTCCAGGTTTCATTCTTATGTAGAGCTTTCATCTCTTCATTCATTGCTGCTATCCATTTGGGATCATTAAGAGCCTCATTCACATTTCCAGGTATTGGTATAGTCAACATTTGGTCACTAAATTTTTTTAGTGGTTCAGGTAGTCCTTTTGTGGTAACAAAGTTTGCAATAGGGTATATGACCTCTTTACTTGTACCGTCCTCAGGTACATATCTTTTTGGTGGTTTACCACGATTTTGTCTTGGTGGGAGAACATATCTTGGTTAGAAACACTTACCTCAGGAGTATCCTCAGGAGATGCATGGGATTGTGGACTCGGATCAGTCTGTATCACTTCTTCATCCAATTCCTCTTCCTGTGGGTCCCAAGTACCTTGATACACATCTTGTACTTCGTGTTCCTCCCTTAGGTCAAGTTCTCTTAGCTGTTCGGCCAAATACTCAACCGAATGCTCATGTTCCACTCTCTGTTCGGTCACATGCTAGGCCAAATGCCTTAACCCTGGCTGTTCACTGCTGTTTGAACTACCAAATGCTCCAAATATCTCCTTTGCCCGGTGATACCACTGATTTCTCTCACTTTCCCTCTCCCCCTGAGAGGAATGTGTGGTATCTTGATAGAAGGCTTCGTTTTCCAAGAAGGTAACATCCCTTGTGACATACCATTTTTGTGATTTTGGGTCAAAACATCTATATCCCTTCTGGTTTGTTCCAACACCTAGAGATACACATTTGACTGCACATGGATCTAACTTGGTTCTATTGTTTTTCTGGACATGTACATATGCTACACACCCAAAAGTTTTTGGTGACAAACTTAAGATAGATGGAATAGAGTGAAAAGTACTAAGTTTCTTCAAGGGGGTTTGGAACTTGTTAATTACTGAGGACAACCGATTTATTACATACACTGCCATCATCACGGCACAATCCCAGAATTTTTGTGGCACACTATTCTCAATTAGCAATGCCCTAGCTGTCTCAAGAACGTGCCTATTTTTTCTTTCAGCTACCCCATTTTGTTGTGGTGTTCCAACACAAGTTGTTTCATGAATAATACCCTTTTCTTTGAAAAAATCACTTAGACTCCTATTCACAAACTCACCTCCATTGTCACTTCTAAACATTTTTATTTTTGTCCCAAATTGAGTTTGCACCATAGCATGAAAATTTTTGAACACTTCAACTACTTCGTCCTTTCTTTTCAACAAAAACGACCAAGTCATTCTAGTGCAATCATCCACAAATAGAACAAAGTATTTATACCCAAAAATTGATTCAACCGGGGAGGGTCCCCAAACATCTGAATGAATTAACTCAAAAGGTTTATCACACTTATTCAAACTGATATTGTATGTCACACGGTGACTCTTAGCTCTTACACAAGTCTCACAATTAAATTTAGATAAATCCACTCCATAAAATAAATCAGGTAAAATTCTTTTCATGTAACCAAAAGATGGGTGTCCTAACCGCCTATGCCACGTCCAAATCCTTTCTTCCAAGTTTTGAACTTCTACTAGCCAAGTTAGTTCTCCCAATCTTGAGGTCTTCTAAGTGATACAGACGACCCCTTTTAGTACCACGTCCAATGATCTCCTTCGTAAGGACATCCTGGAAAATACAGAAATCAGGAAACATTAGAACCACACAGTTTAATTCCTCTGTTATTTGTCCAATTGAGATCAACCGATTTGTCAAGGAGGGTACATGGAGTGTGTTATGAAGAATTAAAGAAGGTGAAATCTCTACATTTCCTGCCCCTTTTACTGGATACTCATACCCATTTGCATTGTAGATATTTTTCACCCTTGGTTTCCTGGTTTCTTTGAAGTCTTTTATGTCAAAGGTCATATGGTCTGTAGCCCCAGAATCAATTACCCAATCCAAATCATGACGTGTGAAAAAGAACATACCTTGGTTTGGCTGTTTACCTAACAAACCTGCTTCTTGGCCATTATTATTGGTCCTCGGGCTGCACACAGCTGCGCCCGACCCACACCACTGCATGTCAGGTCCATTTGGCTATCACCATCAGTTCGGCTGTCTGGCGCCACTGTTCGGCCCTCTATTCGGTTTGCACCAGCCGAACAGTCAACCGAATGGTTGGTTTTTGTCTCACTGGTGGCGCTGTTTGACACCATATTCGCCTGAGGTCTTCTCTGTTGTTTCCCCTTCTTTCCCTTGAACCAGTCGGGGTAGCCCACTATCTCAAAGCAAGTGTCCCGCACATGCCCGTTTCTTCCACATTGGATGCACTTCAGTTTTGACTTGTCCTGATAGTTGGCACTAGAAACACCTTTAGAATACATAACCATAGAGTTTTCATGTGTACCTTCATCGCTCTTTAGCATGACAGCTTGCCTTGAAACCTCTCTTCTTACCAACCCATAAGCTTCCTCCACGGTTGGAAACGGTGTTAGTCGCAACACTTGGGACCTGAGACTATCTAGGCGATCATCAAGGCCATCAAGAAATGTATACACCCTTGATTTCTCTAGGTATTCCTTGAATTTTTCAATATCCTGTGCACTAGTCATAGGATTTGGACGCCTATAGTCAATCTCTCTCCATAACCCCTGCAATCCATTATAGTAATCTTCCAACCTACCTGTATGCTTGAGACGAGACACCTTTCTGTTGAGATCAAAGACTTGTGACTCGTCATTTCCATCATAGTAAGTAGTTGCCAGTGCCTTCCACATCTCACTCGCCGTCTTGTAGCGCAGATACGTAGGCAAGAGAGTTGGGTCGAGAGAACTAATCAACCAACTCTTGACCACAGAGTCGTCTGCACTCCACTTTGAGTATGTGTTGTGATCCGTCGGTGGAGGAGGAGGATCACCTGTGAGATGATGCATCTTGTGTCGAGCCTGGACATGTATACTCACTACTTCAGACCAAATCGAGTAGTTGGTGCCATCTAGTTTTATGGAGATCGGTGTGGCTGAGATTTCTGAGTTTGGATCACGGGAGTTGCAGGTGGTGGTGTTTGGGTATGGACTGTCATGAGTTGGGTCATTTGGGCTTGTTGAGCAATCACTAGCTCTGTTAGTTTCTCCAAGATAGTTTTGGTTTCAGGGTCGGTATTCGCCATGGCCAAAATTTCTTGGTTTGCTCTCTGTTTGGTTTAGAGGTTTTTCAGTTTTGGTTTTGGTCTCGAATCGACGTGCGCTCTGATACCATGTAAAAATTAATAATAGTAAAAGAACTTGACACAGAATTTAACGAGGTTCAGTATCAACTTGGTACCTACGTCCTCACTCACGCACATACGCCTTTTTATTTATTTTCTGTTGTCTGAGTTGATTACAATACAAGGAGAGAAAGCCAATAAATAGAAAAGATTTCTTTTACAACAAGTCAAGCTTTCTTGCACACCAAGTTAATCATGACTTGCATACCAAGTCACGCGTTTCTTGTGCTCCAAGTCTGACATTTCTTCCTTGTCAAGTCACGTGTCACATTAGATCTAAGCCACGATCTTCTGCGACATCACCCATATTTGTTCATGCCATGCATCCAATCTCGGGTACGATCGTCTGCAGCATCACACTTCAACAGTTGAAATAGATTCTATCAGTTGATTTTATGATTATTTATTGAAAGTTTGATTACTAATTAAGTTTGAGTTATTCCAGATGTCAAGTAAATCCCTTCACAAGGATCGATCAATCAAATAATTGCTGTAAAATATTTTTCTAAAGGAAGGGAATTCATTGATTATTTTTAATTTCACTTGAAAAGGGGTACATATTGTAACAAAATCTGTGAGCACGTACCATCGCCACATATATCATAACAATCTTGTGTCTAAGGTTATATAGATTCTAGTGCAAATGAACCGTCTGGTATTGTTGTTGCTTCACAGCAAGCTATGGTCATGATATCTGAATGTCAAGACTTAGGAACTGAAGGCAACAAGTCAGCAGCTTTTCAATAACTAGAGACCAAGTGCGACTTGGACGTAACAGAACTAGTAACGTATCGAAAAGGAAAAATTGAAAAAGAGTGTCTGGAAATATGAATTGTTGGTCCAGGTCTTCTAGATAGCATACCAAACAATTCAATCAATTTGACCTCCGGAGTTGTAATTGCGAAAATCTTGGAATTATTTGTTGTAAAACTGAAGAGGGTAACAATATTTCGAAAACATAAAAAATTCATACAGACTTTGTCCTATTGTAAATTAAAAATAACTTTGCAACCAAACTTCAATTGAAGTTTATCTGGTGTGGGAGTAATAAACAACCAAGCCAAAGAGCACACAGTTTACCAAGTTGCATCTCTTTCCTTCTCCTTTCTTGCAAGTAAGATTAACTTTTGCTTTCAATTTCAACTCAAAAACTGAATTGGAAACTCTAACCTATCAGCTCGATTCTTTTATAACTTCTAATTTGTTAATAATTTCATGAAACTAAAATTCCAAAGATAGCTTCAAGTTTCCTCCATACTATTTGCATTACAAAATGTATATATAGCAGATAACAAAATAGTGTACTGAACTGAGATTGAACAATTAATTTTTATCTTCATTTTTGCTTCCCAACAAACTTAGTTGCCAAGTCTTATTCAACTGGTCACCTTGATATTTTGAGGTTTTGAGAAGTTTTGAAACAGGTATTTATGGAGAGACTCCCAGATGATTTATGGCTCCGAATATTCAAAGTTGGAATTGATAACCGCATACTGGACCACGTCGATATATGCTCTCTTGCAATAACATGCCACCATTTCGATCGACTAACGCAGGAATCAGATTTGTGGGTTGCACTTCTTGCTCAGAATTCCCTCTCTGGTGTTTTGTCTGATCAGAGCCTTTCAAAAACCCTTTTCAAGGCTGAGTTGGAGTAAGTGCACTATTATCGATCCTTATGCCCCTTATAAGTGCAATTAACTATAGAGCCCTGTGATTATAGACATCCATGGTTCGTGGTTCATACTTTATGCATGGTTAGATATAATACTTTTCCTATTTGGGTTATAGCATTCATTTGAACTATTTAGAAATTAGTTGTTAGTAATTCAGAAAGGCCAACCAAGTCTCTTTGAATATATTTTTTCTCATTTCTTTTTTGCATATCTCAGATTTCTTAATGTTAGATAGCAGTATTCTGCTTTTAAGGTTTCCATAAATTCATGCTTACTTTTTGAACACATGTAATCACAAAACAAACTAATTTTATGAGTTATATCTTAATAGTACTAAAAAGATTTTGAAAGTGCAGGATACAGCCCCATGCGTTCAGTCCACATTTTGGACTTGGAAAAGAAACTTCACAATTTTTCAGCTGTGTTGAAAAAGGAGACCTAAACTTAACAAAATTTTAAAACAAAAATTGTTGTCAAATTTTTATGGATGCAGGAGTTATCAGCCCTTCTTTCATAAAATTAAGAGAATGTATTATACTAAGTTCAAGCCTGTAATATGTGTTAATCAGGAAGAAGAAAGAGCGCGAGCGTGAAATGGAAGAAATGATGGATGAAGTGATGGAGTTTGTGATGTGGTTAGATAACAACTTTCTAGATGAAGAGGATACATGCACAGAGGATGGCAGCACTAGGGGGCACACAGATGTTGCCACAGAACCATCAGAACATCATTCTCATACGGCTTCCGAGGATACAGCCCATACAAATAGATCTAACCGTGCCTTTCCAAACTCATTTTGGGCTGCTGTCTCCACTATCTTATTACCCAAAAGGCACTATCAGCTGGGTCGCACGAGTTGATCGACTCATCAGCGGGCAAAAACAAATAAATTGTTTTAAGAAGAGAATGATTTTGGTTGTTAGAGAGTTTTGCCTCCATGTTTTTAATGAACAATATAAATCGTGAATAAATTTTAAATTATAATTTGTAATTAGTATATAGTTCACACTCAAAATTTTTTATTGGTACTTGTTGAAATGTGATACTTGTTATTACTAATTAGTCAGAAATAAAATTTTCCTCGCAACAGTTAAGCATAATTACTTGGCTATTGCAAGACAGAATTTTAATCCAACACAATCTATAAAAAAAAGGCGGTTGGCCCTCTGTTCCCGCTTGCATCCTTTGCACCGGGGGACATGAGGAATCGATAGAACATCTTTTCTGTGGTGACGTCAGCATGCTAACTCGACTATAGATTTACTGTACTCATCCCGCCTAAATATTAGTATTAATCTTACGCTAGATCAAATAGGTGGATTTTTGTTGCTAAACGGAAGGCATTGTGACTCTACAAGGAGTTGCTCGCGGGACACCTTTTCTTTGGCCGATCTTTTGGAAAATATGGAAGGACAGATTTGCTAAGATCTTCAACAATAAGAATCCATTTCTTCCTGCTTCGGCAATGCGGATTAAGATCTGGCACCACTTATTGACTTTTAGGATTTTATTTAAATTTTTTTTTTCCCCTTTCACTTGTAATTACTTTTTTTTTCCTTTTTACTTTTTTTTTGGCTTTGTAAATTACTTGTAACTCTTTTATTTAATTAAAAATGCCGGATGGTGGTTGCCATCTCGACTTTTTAAAATATAAATTATTTAAGTTGAGTATACTTATGAGATTCAGCACTTTCAGGGGTCTTTTGTGATCCATGAACATTTGTCTCCATTTTTTTCTTTTACAATGTTGATCATTTAATTTATAGAAAATTGATTGTATACGCTCTTGAAAGAAAAGTTTATCTGCTTCACTGTGTTTAGGAATACGAAATTTGTGAGCTCTTGGGCAAAGAGTCTAAGAATTTTCCAGTCAAATTCAAATTAGAAAAATGAAATTCTGGTCTCGTTGCAAGAAAATATCCGTATCGTCAAAAGAGAAAGCTTTTCTTAAACTATTGGCATTAAGCTTTAGTCTTGAGTCATATTGAACGAAGCAAAGGCCAAATCTGCTATACCTTCGGTGTATTTTCTAAGTAGGGAGATATACAACGGCCCGGAAAAAAGAAAAAAAGAAAAAAAAAAGAAAAAAAAAAGGGAACTATTGTCCGGTGTATTTTTTATTTTTTAAATCAAATTCCTAATTTTGCGTACTGTATCTATAAAACTCAAAGATTTTCTATGCCAGCTTCGCAATGCACATTATATGACTTTGATGCAACTGCTTTAATGACCTACAGCGCTGAAAGATGCAGAAAGGCGCTGCAGTAGAATCCTGACAAGCCCACTGGTCCCTGTCACATTTTGTTGAGATCCCATATTCTTCGCTAGAAATTTGTATTTCTAAGTGTGCTCATTTAGCCTATGTTATTTGGGACTCACGGATATGCTCACAATTAATCGCAGAGATCCGGATAAAAGAAAACTCGCTGAGTGGGAACTCCAAGATCTTCTGTGCCATCAATCATCTCCTAGGTGTGTTACTTACAATTATTTTGTTTATATTTGCCCCGCAAGGAGCGTCTCAAACAAACCGGGATCCAAATCCTGTGCTGTGCCCCGCTCAGGATGCAGCGCAAAAAAGACAAAAATTATAGCTCCTCTCTGGAGTGCTTTGGACACGCATACTTCTCGAAAAAAAAAATGTTAGTTCATTTTGTTTTTTTTAGATAATAAAATGTTAGTTCATTTTGAACCTGGCAAATTACTTTGTGTCACCAATTAATCTAATGTTTCTCAATTAATCATTAGACACTCAACTATGTTAACATCTCAGTGAATAAATAATTTCTTGTTTTCACCTGCAACAGAAGCAAGCAAAATTCTACACAGTTCTCTTCAGTTGATAGAGCTCAAGAAATTTGATTAGGTGATTCATTGACCGCTAATTATCCAGCTTTGCATCAAATAACTCTCTTTGGTTATGTTATAAAACCTCTCATGATCATAATTTTAATCTCAAACGATTATTGCTAAGCCAAAGAGCAAAAAAATAACCAACCATATAACAATATTATATACATTAACGAGGAGCTAACTGACTGATACACGCAGGTTAAAAGGGGTAAATTAAAGATTTTGATTCTAATTTTATATACATAAAAAAAATTATATACGTAAAAATTATGTAAGTTCAACAAATTAATTCTGATTTCACACCCAGTCGAAATTTAAAAGATTTTGATTGTTGCCCTTTTTCATTCTGCCGAATGTAATATCTTTAAATTATAAAAAAAATATTTTTTTGAAGATAAATTGTGGGTCAAGCCTCCCAACTTATTTTTAAATTAAATGTCTATGATATAAAAAAATATATAATCATAATCATTCCTTAAAAAGGGATTGTTGTCACCATTTACCCCGTTCCTACATAAATTCATTTCTATATTAGAGTTTTGTTTCTTTTTAAGATAAGTTTTGCATTGACATTATTTGTATTTTCTTATATTGTAATAACGCATAATGCATTGTCTAATTTGTTACATGAAAATAACTGTGTTGAATTCTTATTTTAAAACAACATATTGTACTAATATAATGAATATTCCTCTTATGTAGTTTCATCCGATAAATTCGATAGCATCTCCTTTGACTATATAAACATACTAAGGAAGATTGGATTTGTACGTTTGACCAATGCATTTAGAAACCCAATTCGTTAGACTACAAATATATTATCTAGGAATAGTATGACCAATGCATCTCTCTTTCTAGCACGTATACATCCCCGGCCCCCAGCGAATGTATGCGTGTCTAAAGCACTCCCTATGGGCTATAATCTTTGTCTTTTTGTGCGCTACAAATTTGGATCCAACAACAAACCAACGAGATTAAATTTGTCCCTTTAGATCAGCCCCTGAATTTCCATATTATTACATAATGAGCGATAAATTTAATTTGCCAATAACTAACCAATTAGTGATTTGATAAATTTTTTTTGGGCGTATGGATTATAGAAATTTTGAATGTTGATCAGCGACACATATATAATTTTAATATTAATTACAGAAATTAGTAATTTTTAATGAAAGACATTTTTTTTCGTATAGACATTACGCAATCGATTGTAGCATATATTTAATAAAAAGTAACATGCGGTTTCAGGACACATTGTTTTACAATTTGATGCACCTATATGCTGACCAATAGACCCGACAATAAAGAGACTACACCGGCTTAAGCCTATAAAGTTATGATTTCCTGTTACTGGTTCCAGCCATTTTTAATGCTACTTCTTTGCCTCGTCTAATGTAATCAGCTACCTAATTGAATTTCGGTTAACCCAAATAGACCTTAGAGTCATGGTCTTATTGGGCTTTGTCCCTCTTTTGTTGTAACCGGTTTAGAAATAAGCATTGAATTGTGAATCGATACATATTTTTGAGTTTTGACAAATGTTTCTGTTCGCGTCATTTATTGGAGTTTTGTAAGATTTTCTATTAAATTGTAAATTATATATAACTACATTGTTTCAGTTAGTTAGAGGAACTGAGAAATTAGCAAGTATAATGTTACATTTTTTCCCTGGTTTAGATAATACTACTTACTTCAAGAAATAAAAATGAAAATAAAATAAATATAGATAAAATGGACATGCCCCCACATCGGCCGAGCCCATGGTTTAGTTTTTAGGGCCCAATTTTGTATTTGTCTAATTTGAACATAAGACAGCTTCTGGTTCAAAAGAAATAAAAATTACGAAATAGAAAGAAACCCTCTAACAGTCAAGTCAAACAAATTATATAAAACTATAAGAAAAAACTGGAAAGATAGAAAGGAATAAGAACAACTATATAATCGCCCATATACATTTATACCATTTCGATTTCTTTTGATCGAAGGAAGAAGAAACAAATTTGAAGACCAAACAAATATGGAGTCCCTACCAGACGATGTTTTGCACCAAATCTTGCTAATTGGCGCCGAGGCTGGACGACTGGACCACACTGACCTCTGCTCCCTCGCAATCGTAAACAGCCGCTTTGATCAGCTGACGCAGTACGACTTCTTGTGGAATACCCTACTTTTCCGTGATTACCCCTCATCCTTCCTGGATTTGCCGATTCCTTCAAAATACATTTATAGGATGCTGAAGCATGAGTAAGTTACTAAGTTCCCTTAGTGCAAGTTAATAGTAAGATAACTAAAATTGGGAGGCCACGTCTGCAGATTGAAATTGAATTATTACATGAGAAAATCTGTAATTGATTGCCACCTGGCCCTCAAAAAAAAAAATACATGAGAAAATCGGACAACTCAAACATAAGGTCTGGTAATTTACAGGGGCGAAGTTACATGAATGCAGGGAGGGCTTTGCACCCCTGTAATTTGAATGAACTACAATTATTCTGCTAATTTTGATAAAATTGTATACAAATTAAGAAATTTGTCCAAAAACAAACAATTGCAAATTAGCCCCCTCAAAAATTCATTCCTGGCTCTGTCCCCGCTAATTAAGATGAATTAATTAGGTGTATATCATTGTTTGATAAATTATTTGATCTGAAGTAGAATCATTCCATTGGCTTTCTACCTCTCCAATCAAATCACCAATTCTTTTTTTTTTTTTTTGTGTCAAATATGTACATAGATAGTCCCAGTTCAAATTTTCTCAGGTGTGTCATTAGAAATACAGAACCTATCTCAATCAATTGTTTGGAAATCTTTGTGATGTGTTATGTGTTGTGATCTCGAGCTTTTGGAAGATTTAGGCACCAGCGAGGATATGAACTATAGGTAGTCCCTCCAAAGCTTGAAACCCACATTGCTACATTAAGTAACCCTTTTCCACTGTTATGCATTCAGTCTGTTATAGACTGGAAATGACTGTAAACTTTTTCCCTTCTATCTTTCCAGCAGTTTTAATATTCGGACAATATTTTAAAAGTAATATAGTTACAACATTGGAAATTGAAGCTTGGATATTGGATAAACAGAAAAGAAGTATCCGAGCATTGGCGCGAATTTCTTCCCATGCTTTCAGTGCTGGAATTTAGCTACTTTCCACTTCCCCAGGTAATACGATTCCACTCCCAACATCTATCGACTTTGGTCGATCCCATCATGGACAATGGTCAGGCTAATTTGCCTTTTCATGAAGAAGGTGCTCCAGCACAATCTTATGCCAGCCATCCTAGTTTGAGACAAGCACACAATAATTGCTACGAAAAGAGGCCATCTAAGCGTATTGATAAGTCGTCAAGGCCAAAAGTCATCCCCATGTCTAAATCATACATAACGATGAATAGGCCTCCACGCAGGTCTATGCCCTGGAAAATCTAAAAAAAGCCGACTCATACATAACAATGAAAGGCCAACTCTTCTCACATATATTGAACATATCATTATAGATAGTACCGGGTTATAATCTTGATATGCTACAAAAATTATGAATGTTCCTGTATATATGATGGATTTGAAATTTAGCGTGTTATTTCTAATTATTCAAATTACAGATACAGTAATCGAACAAAATTGGTTTGTCTTAAAAAATTACAAGGCTTTTCTGTAAGTGATGGTATGATTGCTGTACGTGTGTTGTACTGGAAGATTGGGTGTTTGGATTCCGATGTAATGACGTACCTAGAAATTTGGATAAAATTGGCTTCCCTAAATCAACAAAAAGTAAATAGCATACATGTTATTTACAATAAAATGGTAATTAAAATATAAGAATGTTTTTGAAATGTGCCTTCTTAGTTCCTAATATTTTTTTTTCTTTTTCTTTTTCTTTGCAATAAATTTTCTTTCTTTCTTTTTTCCCACCTTGTAAATGATTTAATTTTATTTAATAAATTCTGCTGGATGGTGTTACCATCCTGCCTTCAAAAAGAAAACCCTCATATGGTCGGATATTACTCTTTTTGTCGCTTGAACTATATGTCTGAATCTCTGATGCCCGTTTACCGGCGACTATGACTTAGAATTTTTATTATGTTATGTAGTTCTTATACTCAATTCTTGCGCAATCAAATTTATAAGAATGCTCTGTTTTTTTCCACCATACGAAACTGGAATTACATATAGATATATAAATAGCAGATTATAATTTACTGCGCATATGTCTCGTCGATATAACTAACAATTAAGACTTAAATAAGAGAGTAACACACTTGTTCAATCCAAATTGGGGTCATGTCTAAACTATGCAGTTCCGTTGTTACATATCTGGGACGTTGTGCGGCATGGTCCTATTGCGCTTTTGTCCCTATTTTATTGTAACGTTACCGAAATTAGTTTTGATTTTGAATTGATGGGGATTTTTGGAAAAAATTTTCTGTCGACGTCATTCTTGGGTGGCAAACATCAGCTATATTGAAATTATAAGTAAATATCTAGTATAGTTTCAGAAACCATATTTTTTATATGATCGCCGAGACGAACTGTAATGTATAATTGTTACAGTTCGTTTCAGAAAACCATACTGAGAAAGTTACATGTTCAATGCTTATATTTTGTGTGCTAAAGAAAATACCACTCATAAACAAAATATATAAAGTAGCTCAAAATAATATAGAGAAAACCGGTTTGCCGGGTCCAAGTTTAATGAAAAGTTTTTAGGCCTAATTTGGCCAGTGTACTGGTTTCCGTGTTCTCATTTTTCTTGAGTTGACAAATACAGACCGCTTCTCGATCAGAAGAATTAAAATCTAAAGAAAAGAAGAAAATCTTCAAATGGAAGTGCCCTGTGCCCCTCAATAATCGTTAGTCTCCATCTCTATTTGTTTTATTTTGTTTTTGTTTTTGTTTTTTTTTTTTTTTTTTTGGTTTTTACCCTTGTAGAAATCATCTCAAAGACCAAAATGGAGTCGCTGCCAGATGATGTCTTGCTCCAAATCCTGCAAATCGGCACCAGGGCGAGACGACTGGACCACATCGACCTCTGCTCCCTCGCAATTGTAAACAGCCGCTTTGATCAGTTGACACAGGACACCTCCTTGTGGGCTACCCTCCTTTCCCGTGATTTCCCCTCATTCTTGCAATATTCTTATGCTCCTTCAATATTATTATATGTGTAATATGTCAAATACCAACTCCTCTTGGCTATATTACACGTATCATTTCATAGTAGTTGGTGCTAAATCATTATACATTTTTCTGGATGTTCCACTTTTATGAATGTCAACTGTAATTATGGTGTTTGTTTTTTTTTTTTTTTGATATAAAGTGGCCCGAGATAGGCATCCATTTAACAGTAAAGAGTAGTTCATACAAGAGTTTAACAAAACAAAAAAACCAAAAAGCTAACCTGAAACAGAAAAAGCTAATCAATCTTAAAGAGAAAGATTGCTTTTCCTTCCTGAAACTACTGACTGAACTAAGAGATAAAGCCTGTACTTAACCGTATCACAGACAGAGACAACTCAAGACGGCACAACACTTACAACTCAAAAACTATTTTAAACCCAAAGCAAACAACAGATATAAACCCAGAAACTAACAAGTAAGTAAAAACTATAAAGCTGCAGCATCATTGCAAAAGTTGAAGATCTGATGAAGTTCATTCAGAGAAGGTCTTCATCATCAGTATCAGTAAGATGCCCATCAACCAAGTTGCTTTGAATTGCTGCTAGATCTCTATAGCTTGACTCCATATGGGTGGTGAAACCTGTCCAGAAGTAATATAAACACAGAGAATTAAAGTAAATGACATGAGAGAAGGATCCTTTTACATTATTAAAAATCCTATTGTTTCTCTCACACCAAATATTCCAAACAAAAGCTGCTAAAATGGTTTTAGCAAAGATTCTATTGTTGTTACTTAAATTATTTATGCTATTCCATAAAGTAGCAATGCTTGTACTATCTAGCAAAATATTCCTATTGTTAAACATGTTAAAACTGATCCAAAAATTCTTTGAAAAAGGACAGTTGACAAAGAGGTGGTCCACAGATTCCTCATTTTTACAAAATTGACACTTATTGGGACCATAATGCCCCCTCTTAATCAAGTTGTCATAAGTCAGAATTTTGTTATTAACTACCATCCATAAGAAACATTTAAATTTCAAAGGAATTTTTAATTTCCATGCAGTGTGCTGAATCAAGGTTGTAACACCACTATTGTTAATCAATGCATATAAGGACTTAACACTATAAATACCAGTATTTTCTAAGAGCCAAATAGCACTATCTTCAGCCTCAGAGAACTCTATATTATTTAAAATATCAGCCAAGTTGTTCTTTTCTACTCTCAGCTCATTAGAAACCCCTCTTGTCAGGAAGAAATTAATGTTTCCATTATTCCAAACCTGAGCAAGTGAGAGATGGTTCTTTTTCTTAGTTTTATCATAAACTTTAGAGAAACTATTTGCTACTGATATATTCTCATGCCAAGTATCATGCCAGAAGTCAATGTTTTTCCCATTTCCTATAATTCTTTTGCAACCTATTCTTAGAATGGGGAATAAGTATTGAAGGCTTCTCCAAAAATGTGAGAAACCTTCTTTACCATACTTCCCATCATATTTCACATGAATTATGTCTTTCCAAATGCCTTTGTGTTCTTTGAACATGTAGTTCCAAACCCACTTAGCTAGAAGAGCAGAATTCATATGAAACAGATTGAGTACCCCCCATCCCCCAAACTCTTTCTTCCTACAAATCTGATCCCAGTTTACTAAACTATATTTCTTCTTCTCATTTCCTTGGAAGGATCCCCAAAGAAACTGTCTTCTAATCCTGTCTATCTGATTAATGACCCACTTAGGGCACTTAAAAAAAAAGATAAGTGGTAAAGAGGGATAGCAGTTAGCACTGAATTCAGAATCACTACCCTACCACCAAGAGAAAGAATATTTCCTTTCCATCTAGATAATTTGGATCTAAATTTATCTATAACTTTTTGCCAATCTTGTCTACTTGGCTTCTTCCAATGAAGTGGTAAACCAAGATAATTGATTGGCTGTTTGCCTATTTTACAGTTTAAAATATTCACGGCTATTTCACACTCTCTTGCAGAGAGATTGAGAGGGATAAGATCAGTCTTGCTATTATTTTTAAATGGTGTTTGTTTTTAAATGGCAACTTTACTTGCTATTATTTTTTCAGGAAACTTGGCTTGATTCATAGAATGTATAAGAATTTCTTTTTTCATCATAAGATTTGTGTTGTTCCCTTCTAATGGATGGAAAATTCAAGTGTTCTGTATTAAAGATTGAACTTCCAATTACAATTCATTTTGATAAATGGGCTCGTCTCAGGATGGATGAGAGATTTTTTCTTTTTTCTTTTTTATTTTGGGAAATATTTGGCAGTGGCAGCCAAATTACACTAAAGAAAAGAAAAGTACCTGACAATAGACAATACAAAAGAACTAACTGACACAAACCTATGCCTCTTAACTGTAACGCAACGTCAAGATACTATAGTCACAAATTTAGTTATGCCAACTCCGTGAACGCCCTAGATTCCCATCTGAATCTTCTACAATTGATTCCTTCAAGCCAGATTAACAAGATAAATAGTGCATTCTGAAACAAACTATGCCAGATGGATGCGGTAGGACACCTCTGAGAGAAGGACATGAAGAAAGTCGGAAGTCTTGCCTGGTAAAGAAAAGAAAAAAAAAAAATTGCCTGGTAAAAAAGTAAAACTAGGTCACTTCAAGTCTTCCTAGGTAGCCTCTACCTAGTCTTTCAAAAAAAAAGTCTTCAAGAAAATAAAATTGGCAAATAATGAGAACCATTTCTTTTGTCTGGCGGCAAAAGACAATGTCATTAGATTTCTTTTTAATAAATTCTAAACATGACAGTCGCAACTTCACTGCGCTATGTTTATTTAGATTGAGAATAATTAAAACTATTTAAAAAATTATTCGGTCTATTTGGCAAAATTTAATTTCTTAAGAAATGTAATTTAACACAATTAAAGAAATACAAAATTGCAAAAGAACATTACAGCTTCCATTTGATTGCACGTATGGACGAAATGTTGCTTAAAAAATAAGCAATTGCCGTAAATTTTATTTCAAAAGGAGCAATTCATTAAAGCTTCGAAGGATGCCAGCAACCAATAATGCGTCTAGGGACATCAAAATATATGAGCGAAGGTTATAAAATATCCAACGGCCAGGAGTACAAAGAGACAAAAATTTGCAAAGGAACACTTATTCAAGTAGCCTACACGTCTTGATACTTGATACTGTCGATCTGAGTTGCTTAATCCAGATAACCGAATCGAACTTATACCAAAATTGAGGTACAGTAAAAAAAAAAAGTGTAAACAAAAGAAAAGAATTTAGGTATGCATTGGCCGTCTGATTAGTTGAAATCATGTCTGACAACCACCTACCCTGGAGCCATGTCAGGTTTACACACCTTATCACAGTGCATAAACTAATCGATATAAAAAAAAAATGCATAACTAATGGCCATACAAGTATAATCAATCTTTTTCTAAACATCTCTTTGTGTGTTAGCTCAATGATGGAGGGCCACATAACGTATCAAACGGTGCATTTTAGTTCAGAAGCCTTCCTCTATAAAATAAATAAAAAATGGAGCAGAATGCTTTTTTTACTTTTGAAAGAAAATGCCATTAACAACATCAACTGGTGAAGCATAAGCCAGATCGATGGGCTTCAATCTTGGGTATTCCATTAGTGATAGTCCTGTTGATCATCATTAACCATAATATCTTATCAAGTGAATACAGGAAAATAAAGGCAGAGGGGGACAGAGAGAGGGTACCAGCAACCCCAAAATAAGTATGAAACACGTCAACTGCATTATCTGGTCTATCTGAAATTCCTCCTTTTTCCAAGTCCTGCAATATATAGTAATATTAATAACACTAACTGAAGACAATATGGCACCAATGATTATCATACCAGTCAGAACAGGTACAATGCCAGGACCTGAACCAACCAATATAAGGAATCAGATCCTCTGGACGTCCATCCTCTGGACGTTTGGTGGACGGCTAGGGATCTGGACCGTCTGATTTAATCTCAATGGCTATAAGGGAGCCCCGTGCATTCCACCACACCCGAAAAAAATATTGGCCCGAAAAAAATGAACCGTCTGATTTAAATCGGACGGCTCCTATCCAAAACGTCCACTGGACGTTTCAAAAAAACGTCCAGATAAAAGGGAAACTAAACAAAAAAGCTTGCTAGTTTGGTACAAAGAATAAAAACACTTATATATAAAAAATCCATGTTGTTATGGTGTTGAGCTGAGTACTGTACTACACTGTTCAGTAAATAAAGGTCCAGACTTGGCAGTTTAAAATAAATTTGGAGAGCTTATTCTTGTCGACCCAATGCACTTGGTCAATCATTATCAAGCTGGATATAACCCACCAAGAGTAACACACCTGCTCATTCCAAAAATCAAACTTAGTTGCGAAATAAAGAAAACCTGTCAAGGAACAGTTCCAACAATGGAAAAGAAAATGCTTACATCAGTGAGTTTTTCTGGTCGACCATTTAAACCACCATCTTACATTGGTGCTCACAGAGCCACCAACCGAGAAGGTCTCTGTCTACATGATGAAGTGACCCCGTTATTGCAAGAGCACCTGCACAATAAAATACTACAATACCACCAAGAATTGCAAAAAAGAGGAAATATAAGCATAATAATATGGGTCTAGATTCAGTTTAAAATGAGGAAAAGGATTTGGCAATATAACTGCCATTATCTGCATTCACAATTATTAAAACTAACATATTTTACATCAATTATAAAGCAGATTTCGTCCCTTTTTTTATCCAAAAATATGTACAAATCAACAGTTGGGTAAATATTTCGCAAAAAGCACTTTTCAAATGATCTATGATCTAACCATAAACAAAAATAAATTGATACCAGTTTTTGTACCCACCACCACTTGACCCATTGGAATTTGGAAGCTCTTTCTTTCCTTTGCCTTACCAGGTTTCTTCCTCTCAATCACATGTGTATCTCTTGTCAGATTCAACTAATTGTTCAAAATCAAACACAAATTCTTGTCAGGGCGTACTTGGTTGATGAGAGTTTTCTTTTCACCAAGTTTAATACAGATCAGTATCATACATACTTTGGGTACAAATGATTGTTCCATAACCAACCCAAGATACACTTCCATGCAGTAATTTGAGGTTATACTGCCATATCTAATTAGTCAAAAATTTCATATACGACAAAGAGGAAGATCAAACACATGTATTAGACAGTGCAATTGAATTAACATATTAACAAAATATTATTTTGATCAAGGAAGATTAGCATGTCTCTTCACACAATAAATTCCAACAGAAGCTATAGCAAATCAGTTTCCAATTATAATTGATTCTCAGCGAAGCTTTTTGGAATCCCAATCTAAAAAATAAATATTGAACTAAGACCATGATATTGACCGATCCATCTGGCATCGTCTCAAGACTTGCCAGAAAATCCTAACACATGTCAATTTCAAGGAACAACAAATTAAATAAGCATCATCTATATATAATATATATACTTAAAAAAAATATAAAAACGAAAATCAAAGAAAGGGGAAACAAACATGGGGGTGGTTCTTGAGTCAGGACTTACGTTCTTCTGTAAGCCGACCATGAGCGATACCGCTTGACATCAGCAACCCCTTTTTGGCATAGAGTTTCTAATATTCAGGTTTTTCTAGCGCCTTCTTACATTTTGAGATTATGGAGACGACCAGAGGAGGGGTTGGCGGAGCAGGAGGTCGAGAGGTGGAAAGACTGGGAGGTAGGAGGAGGGATGCGTCGAGGAAGACATGGACAGGTGCTGTTAGGGTTGGGGCAAGTCAACGGAGGAGGACGAGAGAGGGGTGGCTCCGTGGCTGAGGAGGTACTGGTGGTGAGGCGGGGATTTGGCGGAGCCGCGGAGGAGAGGCTGGAGGTGGGGCTGGGAGTTGTCGAAGGAGGAGACGGAGATGCTGAGGAGGAAGCCACAATGGTTTTTTAAGAGGGAGTGATGGGCGTCCGGATTCTGAGCAGCCAATATCCTTTTTTTTTTTAATATTAAAAAATTTTAAAATTCAAATATCCAAACCGTTGAACTTGTTTTGTTCAATTTTACGGGCGATGCGTTTTCATATAAGTTTTATAAAATTTAGAGTTAATTTGATACTTGATCAAGTGGTCAACGAATAAACGAAACTGGTTTAAATAATTCTAATACGTTCATAATTTAAGTACTTAATCAAGTATCAAATCGACTCTAAATTTTATAAAACTTATATGAAAACGCATCGTCCGTAAAATTTAACAAGTTCAACAGTTTGGATTCGATGTTTGGATTTTAAAATTTTTAAATATTAAAAAAATAAATTTTTGGCTGCTCAGCGAAGCTACACTTCTTGATATTACTATAAAGTTTATCCCTGTCTTAGTTTACAGCAATCTCTAGCTAAGCATCTCCAATTAACTTTCTGATTGGGGTGCCTTTTCAATTCAAACTTTAAAAGGACCGCTGAGGATCTGGATGCAGAGTGATAGTCGGTCACTGCAATCCTTGATTTTCATCATGTATCATCCAACTAAAAATAGAAAGGATGTTGGAAACGTCCTTTCCATTTTGCGTGATGCTCTCTCTTTCCGCTAGGAGTTGATCCGGACACCCCCGAACTTAGCGCAATCACTCCAAAATTCTTTAAATGACTAAAATATTCTTTAATTTTTATTCTCCACTCTCACGCATGACGCAGCTATGTAAGTTTCTCTCCTCCTTACCGGATTGAGATCTGCTGTCGCGCGGCACATGTACAGCGCGGGCTGTGGGCCGTGTGATCTGAATCTGATGGATAAGGGAGCCCCGTGAATAGTACCAGATTGATAGGCCCGAAAAAAATGAACCGCCCGATCAAAATCGAACGGCCCGAAAAAATGCGCTACACGCGTGCCGCGCGACACAGGATTCGGGTCCCTCCTTACCCACCTGACAATTCAAATACGCAGCCCAACACATAGCAAAAGAATGGAGGTCAGATTATTTGCAATTCCTTATATTTAGATTCTGTCAAACCAATATTTATTCTTTTCATTTTTTAAAACGATTATTTTTTATTTGGAAAAACTTGATTTATGCCACTCTAAAACACATCAATTTCAAATATGCCATTGAAAAAGAACTAATTGATATGTCATCATAAAACTACCAAAATTTGATATATTCCATTATTTATTAATTAAAACTGATTTTTTCTTTAAAAAATATAGTTGAATGTCAAAAAAATTTTAAAATCTCTAAAACATTCATAGTGCGTTCTAATATTTCCTTCGTGCTCCGGCAAACAGCAACATAATTTTTTTCTTCTTGAGTTGGATTTTCTTGTTTGTTCATTCTAATTTCCGCTTTAGTTAAAGAGGAAAAAGTTATAGTCGAAGCAATTCCAAAGGAGAATAGCTATTGTACAAAAATGTTCTTTGATTCGTTAAACCTAAAAAATTCTTTGATTTGTTAAACCTTCATGAGGAGTCCCAGTCAATTATTTTAAAACGATATACGATATTTTATTATTTTGCAATGTTATATGTTCACTTAAAATTTATCATATTGATATATCCAAATGGGTATTATGGTCATTTCAAATAATTTTTTATTGTTTTGTAATGGCATAAAAATAATTTGTAGTTTTGCGATGACATATCCTGAATTTCCAACTTTTCCAATGGCATAAACCAAAATGCCCCTTTTTTTTTTATGGCGTCTATTTTGCTTTCTGTTTTTTGTATGACTGGGTTCAATTGTTGGCTAGCCAACTGAAGGTGTAACTCGGTGGGTATGTAATTAGTTCAGATATCGAGGGTTATTTTCGTCTTAACTACAATTTCGGGGGTGTGCGGACTAAGTTCGGGGGTGTGCAAATCAATTCCCCTTCCGCTAAGCTTCCCTCTCTCCACCAATTGATCACTTATTAAAACAATTTGATCCCTTATTATACAATCCGATGTCCTGCTATAACAATCGGATCTCTTATTATATAATCTGATCTTTTATTATAACAATCTGATCTCTTATTAAAACAATCTGATCCCTTATTATACAATATGATCTCTTATTATAACAATCTCCCTTGTTATACAATTTGATCTCTTATTAATACTCAGAATATGCTTTATTTGCTCATTTTTATGCATATTTTATATGCATAATTAAATAATTTACAATAAATATGCTCTGAATTATATTGTAGACAATATAAAGTGTTCAAAAATAGATTATAGTGATCAGATGACTTAGAATGAGTGCAAAATCGCTTAAAATGTTCAAATATTGCCCATAATATGCTCTATTTGCTCATTTTATGCACATTTTCCATGTATAATTAAATATTTTATAATAAATATGATCTGAATTATATTTTAGACAATATAGAGCGTTCAAATATAGATTATAGTGATCAGATGACTTATAATGAGTGTAGAATCGATTAAAATGCTCAAATATTAACAAGAATGTGCTTTATTTGCTCATTTTACGCATATTTTCTATCTATAAATAAATAATTTACAATCACTATGCTCTGAATTACATTGTAGACAATATAAAGTGTTTACATATAGATTATAGTTATCAGCTGACTTAGAATGAGTGCATAATCACTTAAAATGCTCAAATATTGCCCGGAATATGTTTTATTTGATCATTTTATGCATATTTTCTATGTATAAATAAATAATATATAATAAATATGCTATGAATTTTATTGTAGACAATATAAAGTGTTTAAATATAGATTATTGAGATCAGATGACTTAGAATGAGTGCAGAATCGTTTAAAATGGTCAAATATTGCCCAGAATATGCTTTATGTGCTCATTTTTTGCATATTTTCAATGTATAATTAAATATTTTATTATAAATATGCTCCGAATTATATTGTAGATAATATAAATTGTTTAAATATAAATTATTAAGATCATTTGATTTAGAATGAGTGCAGAATCGCTTAAAATGCACAAATATTGCTCAAAATAAGCTTTCTTTGCTTATATTATGTATGCTTTATATGTATAACTAAATATTTTCTTATGAGTAACCTCTGAATTATATTCTAGACAACATAAATGGATGAAATATAGATTAATGTAATCAAATGACATATAATGAGTGCAGAATGGCTTAAACTACTCAAATATTGCTCAGAATATGCTTTATTTGCTCATTTTATGCATATTTTCATTGTGTAATTAAATAATTCACAATAAATATGCCATGAATTATATTGGAGACAATATAAAGTGTTCAAATTTAGATTATAGTGATCAGATGACTCATAATGAGTGCATAATCGCTTAAAATGCTCAAATATTGCTCAGAATAAGCTTTATTTGCTTATTTTGTGTCTGTTTTATATGTATATCTAAATATTTTCTAATGAGTAAGCTCTGAATTATATTCTAGACAATATAAATAGATGAAATATAGATTAATGTAATCAAATGACATATCATGAGTGCAGAATCGCTTATACTCAAATATTGCTCAGAATATGCTTTATTTGCTCATTTTATGCATATTTTCAATGTATAATTAAATAATTTACAATAAATATGCCCTGAATTATATTGTAGACAATATAAACTGTTCAAATATGGATTATAGTGACCAGATGACTTATAATGATTGCAGAATCGCTTAAAATGCTCAAATATTGCCCAGAAAATGCTTTATTTGCTCATTTTATGCATATTTTCTATGTATAAATAAATATTTTATAATAAATAAGCTCTGAATTATACTGTAGATAATATAAAGTATTTAAATATAAATTATTTTGATCAGATGATTTAGAATGAGTGTGCAATCGCTTAAACTCAATTATTACCCAGAATATGCTTTATTTGCTTTGATGCATATTTTCCATGCATAAATAAAAAATTTACAATAAATATGCTCTTATTTATATTTTAGACCACATAAAGTGTTCCAATATAGATTTTAGTGATCGTATGATTTAGAATGAGTGCATAATCGCTTAAAATGCTCAAATATTGCCCGGAATATGCTTTATTTGCTCATTTAATGCATATTTTCTATGTAATAAATAATATATAATAAATTTGCTCTGAATTTAATTGTAGACAATAGAAAGTGTTTAAATATAGATTATTATGATCAGAAGATTTAGAATGAGTGTAGAATCGCTTAAAATGCTCAAATATTAACAAGAATATGCTTTATTTGTTCATGTTCTGCATATTTTCTATGTATAAATAAATAATTTACAATAAATATGCTCTGAATTATATAGTAGAAGAAATAAAGTGTTCAACTATAGATTAAAGTGAGATGACTTAGAATGAGTGGTAAATCGCTTAAAATGTGCAAACATTGCCCAGAATATGCTTTATTTGCTCATCTTATGCATATTTTCCATATATAATTAAATATTTATAATAAATATGCTCTGAATTATATTGTAGACAATATAAAGTGTTTAGATATAAATTATTGTAATCAAATAACATATTATGAGTGCAGAATTGCTTAAACTACTCAAATATTGCTCAGAATATTCTTTATTTGCTCATTTTACGCATATTTTCTATGTATAATTAGATAAATAAATTACAACAAATATGCTCTGAATTATATTGTAGACAATATAAAGTGTTCAAATATAGATTATAGTGATCAGATTACTTAGAATGAGTGCAGAATCGCTTAAAATGCTCAAATATCGCCAAGAATATACTTTATTTGCTCATTTTATCCATATTTTCTATGTATAATTAAATATTTTATAAAAAATAAGCTCTGAGTTATATTGTAAACAATTAAAAAGTATTTAAATATATAGTTATTTTCATCAGATGATTTAGAATGAGTGTAGAATCGCTTAAAATGCTCAAATATTAACCAGAATATGCTTTATTTGCTCTTTTTATGCATATTTTCCACGCATAAATAAATATTTTACAATAAATAAGCTCTGAATTATATTGTAGACATGATAAATTATTCCAATATATATTATAGTGATCAGATGACTTAGAATGTTTGCATAATCGCTTAAAATGCTCAAATATTGTCTAGAAAATGCTTTATTTGCTCATTTTATGAATATTTCCTATGTATAATTAAATATTTTATAAGAATATGCTCTAAATTTTATTCTAGACTATAGAAAGTGTTTAAATATAGATTATTGAGTACCGATGATTTAGAATGAGTGTAAAATACCTAAAAGGGCTCAAATATTAACCACTATATGCTTTATTTGCTCATTTTATGCATATTTTCTATTTATAAATAAATATTTTATAATAAATATGCTCTGAATTATATTGTACACAATATGAATTGTTTAAATATAGATTATTGTGATCATTTGATTCAGAATGAGTGTAGAATCGCTTAAAATTCTCAAATATTGCTAAGAATAAGCTTTATTTGCTTATTTTATGTCTGTTTGATATGTATAACTAAATATTTTCTAATGGGTAAGCTCTGAATTATATTCTAGACAACATAAATAGATGAAATATAGATTATTGTAATCAAATAACATATAATGAGTGCAGAATCGCTTAAACTACTCAAATATTGCTCAAAATATGCTTTATTTGCACATTTTATGCATATTTTCTATGTTTAATTAAATAATTTACAATAAATATGCTCTGAATTATATTGTAGACAAGATAAAGTGTCAACCATAGATTATAGTGATCAGATGACTTAGAATGAGTGCAGAATCGCTTAAAATGCTCTAATATTGCCAAGAATATACTTTATTCGCTCATTTTATGCATGTTTTCTATTATTTTATAATAAATATGCTCTGAATTATATTGTAGACAGTATAAAGTGTTTAAATATTGATTATAGCGATCACATGATTTAGAATCAGTGTAGAATCGCTTAAAATGCTCAAATATTAACCAGAATATGCTTTATTTGCTAATTTTATGCATATTTTCTATGTATAAATAAATAATTTACAATAAATATGCTCTGAATCATATTGTAGACAACATAAACTGTTCAGATATATATTATAGTGATCATATGATTTAGAATGAGTGCAGAATAGCTTAAAATGCTCTTATTGCCCAGAATATGCTTTATTTGCTCATTTTATGCATATTTCCAATGTATAATTAAATATTTTATAAGAAATATGCTCTGAATTTTATTGTACACAATAGTAACTGTTTAAATATAGATTATGGTGTTCAGATGATTTAGAATGAGTGTAGAATCGATTAAAATGCTCAAATATTAACCAAAATATGCTTTATTTGCTCATTTTATGCATATTTTCTATGTATAAATAAATATTTTATAATAAATATGCTCTGAAATATATTGTACACAATATGAATTGTTTAAATATAGATTATTGTGATCAATTGATTCAGAATGAGTGTAGAATCTCTTCAAATGCTCAAATATTGCTCAGAATAAGCTTTATTTGCTTATTTTATATCTGTTTGATATGTATAACTAAATATTTTCTAATGGGCAAGATCTGAATTATATTCTAGACAACATAAATAGATGGAATATAGATTATTGTAATCAAATAAAATATAATGAGTGCAGAATCGCTTAAACTACTCAAATATTGCTCACTATATGTTTTATTTGCTCATTTTATGCATATTTTCAATGTATAATTAAATAATTTACAATAAATTATATCTGAATTATATTGTAGACAATATAAAGTGTTCAAACATAGATTATAGTGATCAGATGACTTAGAATGGGTGCAGAATCTCTTAAACTACTCAAATATTCAGCAAAATATGCTTTATTTGCTCAATGTATGCATATTTTCTATGTATAATTAAATAATTTACAATAAATATGCCCTGATTTATATTGTAGACAATACAAAGTGTTCAAATATAGATTATAGTGATGAGATGACTTAGAATGAGTGCAGAACCGCTTAAAATGCTCAAATATTGCTCAGAATATGCTTTATTTGCTCAATTTCTACATATTTTTTCGCATAAATAAATAATTTAAAATAAAAATGTTCTGTTTTATATTGTAGACATGATAAAATGTTGCAATATAGTTTATAGTGACCAGATGACATAAAATGAGTGCAGAATCGCTTAGAATGCTCAAATATTGCCCATAATATGCTTTATTTTCTCATTTTATGCATATTTTCTATTATTTTATAATAAATATGCTCTGAATTATGTTGTACACAATATAAATTGTTAAAATATAGATTATTGTGTTCAGATGATTTAGAATGAGTGTAGAATCGCTTAAAATGCTCAAATATTAGCCAGAATATACTTTATTTGCTCATTGTATGCATATTTTTCACGCATAAATAAATATTTTACAATAAATAAGCTCTGAATTATATTGTACACATGATAAATTGTTCCAATATAGATAATAGTGATCAGATGACTTAGAATGTGTGGAGAATAGCTTCAAATCCTATTAATATAGCCCAGAATATGCTTTATTTGCTCATTTCATGCATATTTCCTATGTATAATTAAATATTTTATAAGAAATATGCTCAGAATTTTATTGTAGACAATAGAAAGTGTTTAACTGTAGATTATGTTGTTCAAATGATTTAGAATGAGTGTAGAATCGCTTAAAATGCTCAAATATTAACCAGAATATGCTTTATTTGCTCATTTTATGCATATTTTCAATGTATAAATAAATAATTTACAACAAATATGCTCTGAATTATATTATTGACAACATAAACTGTTTAAATATAGATTATAATGATCATATGAGTTAGAATGAGTGCAGAATAGCTTAAAGTGCTCATAATATTGCCCAGAATATGCTTTATTTGCTCATTTTATGCATATTTCCTATGTATAATTAAATATTTTATAAGAAATATGCTCTGAATTTTATTGTAGACAATAGAAAGTGTTTAAATATAGATTATCGTGTTCAGAAGATTAAGAATGAGTGTAGAATCGATTAAAATGCTCAAATATTAACCACAATATGCTTTATTTGCTCATTTTATGTTTATTTTCTATGTATTAATAAAACTTTTGTAATAAATATGCTCTGAATTATATTGTACACAATATGAATTGTTGAAATTTAGATTATACTGATCAGATGATTCAGAATGAGTGCAGAATCGCTTAAAATGCCCAAATTTTGCTCAGAATAAGCTTTATTTGCTTATTTTAAGTCTGTTTGATATGTATAACTAAATATTTTCTAATGGGTAAGCTCTGAATTATATTCTAGACAACATAAATAGATGAAATATATATTATTGAAATCAAATAACATATAATGAGTGCAGAATCGTATAAACTACTAAAATATTGCTTAGAATATGCTTTATTTGCTCATGTTATGCATATTTTCTATGTGTAAGTAAATAATTTACAATAAATTTGCACTGAATTATATTGTAGACAATACAAAGTGTTGAAACATAGATTATAGTGATCAGATGACTTAGAATGAGTGCAGAATCGCTTCAAATGCTCAAATATAGCCCAGATTATTCTTTATTTGCCCATTTTATGCATATTTTTTTGTATAACTAAATATTTTACAATAAATATGCTCTGAATTATATTTTCAACAATATAAAGTGTTTAAATATAGATTATTGTGATCACTTGATTTAGAATGAGTGCAGAATCGCTTATAATGCTCAAATAATGCTCAGAATAAGCTTTATTTGCTTATTATGTCTGTTTCATATGTATAACTAAATATTTTCTAATGAGTAAGCTCTGAATTATATTCTAGACAACATAAATAGAAGAAATATAGAATATTGTTAATCAAATGACATATAATCAGTGCAGAATCGCTAAAACTATATAAATATTGCACAGAATATGTTTTATTTGCTCATTTTATTTTCTATGTATAATTAAATAATTTGGAATAAATATGCTCTGAATTATATTGTAGACAATATAAACTGTTCAAACATAGATTATAGTAATCAGATGACTTAGAATGATTGGAGAATCGATTAAAATGCTCAAATATTGCCCAGGATATGCTTTATTTGCCCATTTTATGCATATTTTCTATGTATAAATAAATAATATATAATAAATATGCTCTGAATTTTATCGTAGACAATAGAAAGTGTTTAAATATAGATTATTGTGATCATGATTTAGAATGAGTGCAGAATCGATTAAAATGCTCAAATATTGCTCAGAATAAGCTTTATTTGCTTGTTTTATGTCTGTTTTATATGTATAACTAAATATTTTCTAATGAGTAAGCTCTGAATTATATTCCAGACAATATAAATAGTTGAAATATAGATTATTGTAATGAAATGACATATAATGACTGCAGAATCTCCTAAACTACTCAAATATTACTCAGAATATTCTTTATTTGCTACTTTTATGCATATTTTCTATGGATAATTAAATAAATTACAAACAATATGTCCTTAATTATATTTGAGAAAATAAAAAGTGTTGAAACATTGATTATAGTGATCAGATGACTTAGAATGAGTGCAGAATCGCTTAAAATGCTCCAATATAGCCCAAAATATGATTTATTTGTCTATTTTATGCATATTCTTTGAATAATTAAATATTTTATAACAAATACGCTGTGAATTATATCCTAGACAATATAAAGTGTTTAAATAAAGATTATTTTGGTCAGATGATTTAGAATGAGTTTAGAATCGCTTAAAATACTCAAATATTAGTCTGACTATGCTTTAGAATGAGTGCAGAATCGCTTAAACTACTCAAATATTGCACAGAATATGTTTTATTTGCTCGTTATATGCATATTTTTCTACGTATAATTAAGTAATTTACAATAAATGTGCTCTAAATTATACTGTAGACAATATAGAGTGTTCAAATATAGATTATAGTGATTAGATTACTTTGAATGAGTGCAGAATTGCTTAAAATGTTCAAATATTCCCCAGATTATACTTTATTTGCTCATTTTATTCATATTTTCTATGTATAATTAAATATTTTATATCAAATAAGGTCTGAATTATATTGTAGACAATATAAAGTATTTAAATATATAGTTATTTTCATCAGATGATTTAGAATGAGTGTAGAATCGCTTAAAATGCTCAAATATTAACCAGAATATGCTTTATTTGCTCATTTTTTGCAAATTATCCACGCATAAAATAATATTTTACAATAAATAAGTTTTGAATTATATTGTAAACATGATAAATTGTTCCAATATAGATTATAGTGATCATATTACTTATAATGTGTGCGTAATCGCTTAAAATGCTGAAATATTGCCAAGAAAATGCTTTATTTGCTCATTTTATGCATATTTCCTATGTATAATTAAATATTTTATAAGAAATATTGTCTAAATTTTATTTTAGACAATAGAAAGTTTTTAAATATAGATTATTGTGTTCATATGATTTAGAATGAGTGTACAATCGCTTAAAATTCTCAAATATTAACCATAATATTCTTCATTTGCTCATTTTATGCATATTTTCGACGTATAAATAAATAATTTCCAATAAATATGCGCTGAATTAAATTGTAGACAGCATAAACTGTTTAGATATAGATTATAGAGATCATATGAGTAAGAATGAGTGCAGAATTGCTTAAAATGCTCATAATATTGCCCATAATATTCTTTATTTGCTCATTTTATGCATATTTCCTATGTATAATTAAATATTTTATAATAAATATGCCCTGAATTTTATTGTAGACAATAGAAAGTGTTAAAATATAGATTATTGTGTTCAGATGATTTAGAATGAGTGTAGAATAGGTTAAAATGCTCAAATATTAACCACAATATGCTTTATTTGCTCATTTTATGCATATTTTCTATGTATAATTAAATAATTTGGAATAAATATGCCCTGAATTATATTGTAGACAATATAAACTGTTCAAACATAGATTATAGTGATCAGATGACTTAGAATGATTGGAGAATCTCTTAAAATGCTCAAATATTGCCCAGGATATGCTTTATTTGCCCATTTTATGCATATTTTCTATGTATAAATAAATAATATATAATAAATATGCTCTGAATTTTATCGTAGACAATAGAAAGTGTTTAAATATAGATTATTGTGATCATGATTTAGAATGAGTGCAGAATCGCTTAAAATGCTCAAATATTGCTCAGAATAAGCTTTATTTGCTTGTTTTATGTCTGTTTTATATGTATAACTAAATATTTTCTAATGAGTAAGCTCTGAATTATATTCTAGACAATATAAATAGTTGAAATATAGATTATTGTAATGAAATGACATATAATGACTGCAGAATCTCTTAAACTACTCAAATATTACTCAGAATATGCTTTATTTGCTATTTTATGCATATTTTCTATGGATAATTAAATAATTTACAAACAATATGTCCTGAATTATATTTGAGAAAATAAAAAGTGTTGAAACATTGATTATAGTGATCAGATGACTTAGAATGAGTGCAGAATCGCTTAAAATGCTCCAATATTGCCCATAATATGCTTTATTTGTCGATTTTATGCATATTTTCTTTGAATAATTAAATATTTTATAACAAATACGCTGTGAATTATATCGTAGACAATATAAAGTGTTTAAATATAGATTATTTTGGTCAGATGATTTAGAATGAGTTTAGAATCGCTTAAAATGCTCAAATATTAGTCTGACTATGCTTTATTTGCTCTATTTGTACATATTTTCTACGCATAAATAAATAATTTAAAATAAATATGTTCTGTATTATATTGTAGACATGATAAAATGTAGACAATATGAATCGTTTAAATATAGATTATTGTGATCATTTGATTTAGAATGAGTGCAAAATCGCTAAAAATACTCAAATATTGCTCAGAGCTTTGTTTGCATATTTTTATGTCTGTTTCATATGTATGACTAAATATTTTCTAATGAGTAAGCTCTGAATTATATTCTAGACAACATAAATAGTTGAAATATAGATTATTGTAATCAAATGACATATAATGAGTGCAGAATCTCTTAAACTAATCAAATATTTCTCAGAATAAGCTTTATTTGCTAATTTTATGCATATTTTCTATGTATAACTAAGTAATTTAGAATAAATATGCTCTGAATTATATTTTAGAAAATATATAGTGTTTAAACATATATTGTAGTGATCAGATGACTTAGAATGAGTGCAGAATCGCTTAAAATTCTCAAATATTTCCCAGAATATGCTTTATTTGCCCATTTTATGCATATTTTCTTTGAATAGTTAAATATTTTATAATAAAAATGCTATGAATTATATTGTAGGCAATATAAAGTGTTTAAATATAGATTATTTTGATCAGATGATTTAGAATGAGTGCAGAATCGTTTAAAATGCTCAAATATTAACCAAACTATGCTTTATTTGCTCAATTTATGCATATTTTCCACGCATAAATAAATAATTTACAATAAATATGCAATATAAAGTGTTTAAATATAGATTATTTTGATCAGATGATTTAGAATGAGTGCAGAATCGCTTAAAATGCTCAAATATTAACCAAACTATGCTTTATTTGTAAGTGCTACAATAATTCTAGAATGCGGAAATAACCCAGAATCGTAAAATACCTTGTGCCATCGCTAATCGAAATCGAGTGTTGAATGGATGAACTTGAAACCCGCAAACCAAGCGTGTCTCCTTCATCACTGATCTTCTCCATATCTTGTGTCTTCCTGCAGCGAGATCTTGACGAGAGGGCACTACAGAAACCGATGTAACTTCCCTATACTCGATGGTGTATCCAAGGGAATAGTCGGTTCTGACTTGTCTCCCATCTCTTTCCTTATATTCTCTCTTACTTGCTATCTATATAATAGATGAACTGAAAGAATGGCAAAACCTCTTGTATTCCATCAGTACAGAGGCTTATATAGGGGTGCACATCACTCAGAAGGCACCACAAGTGAGTCAGAATGAAAGGGTGCAAGATCAGACCACTTTGTCCAGATGCTCTGTATCTGACAATATGGACGAAATACTACATTCTCCCACTTGAGCTTGCATCCTTTACATTTATTGCAATAATGCTTTCTGTTTTCCTCTATGTGAAATGAAAGAAACATTATGCACGAACCATGACAGTAAGTCATCTTATCGTTACTAGTGCTTAAAGCAACTAATAAATGCGAATATTACTATCCATGATTACAATGCACAATGAAACTTTTAAATCAACCTTTTATGTGATTAGCATACAACTTTATGAATAAACCCGACGTCTATTCCAAGTCAATCTTTATGATGTATTTCTTAACCTTATGATCAAAATATATATACCATATATGTGCGCACAATCAACACAAGAAAACATCTACACTTTTATGAAGAGTTTATACACAATCGTACGATTAATATTAACCATAGGATCAATTCCTATATATACTCGCTACATGATCTTTGAATTCCTTTAGCTGCAGTATTTATTCAAAGAATCAGTCAGCTTCAATTCTGTATGAACACATTTAATGACCACTTAATTCTTCTTAATGCTCTCTTTCAAAGTCCAATACTTAATGTCAATACCTCGACCTTTACCTTTATTATTCTTGACTAGAAAGACTGCAACAGAATTATCATACAGAATCCTTAATGACTTAGATATAAAATCCACGACTCTAAGTCTCACAATAAAACTCTTCAAACACCATCGAGGGTAATCTCAAAACACACAACAAACTATACTTTATGTTGAACTAACGAACAATGTCAGTTAGACATTTCTTTATGACACAATTTCACTGGTTAACATGTATCCTTAATTCGATTTACTAGAATCGACATAACCAGTTTGTGTACCAAAATAACTTCAACTTATCAGTCTGTTGAGACATAAGCACACTATCTTAAGTACCTTAAAGATATATCATTACTTTCTTAGCAATGTAACTATGGTCTATCCCCTAATTATTATGATATCAATCAAATATTCAAATGGCAAAAGCTATGTCAGTTCTTGTGCACAAACCTGATCATACTTTATGCTTTCAAATTGCCTAAATACTTGAAGTATTTACTATTTGTTCCCTTTCTAAGTTATACTGAGGATATTGATTCACAATGAATCTACCACCTATATTAACAAGTACTGGACGCGGTGAATACATTTCCTTCCGGAATCTTTCTAATACCTTATTGATGATATATGCTTGTTGAGATAAACCAAGAATATCTTGATTCCTATCTACATGGGCCTTGATGCCTATCACAAACAAAACTTCAGTCATACCCTTCATATCAATATTTTAGAAAGAAATTATTTCACCCCATATAACTATCTTTTATCATTAGTTACTAGTATAACATTCTCTATATATAAAACAAGTAAATAAAATCAACTCCCACTAATCTTCTGATATATGCACCAGTTCATCTTATATTTCTTCAAACCGTATGAAGAAATAACCTTATGAAACTATTAATACCATTAGTGAAATACTTGTTTTTAATTCTTATATAGAATACTTTAACTTGCTAACTAAATATTATTACCTCAAAAGAAGAAATTTTATGATTATTTAATATAACCATCTCCTTAGATCACCATTAACAATTGCAACATTTATATCCATCTGATGTAACTCGAAACCAGAATGAGTTATTAATGCCATAATCATATGAAGTGAATCTTTCTTTAATATATGAGAGAAAATCTTCATGTAATTCACTACTTCTTTTCAATGAACCACTGGTGACAAGTCTAACTTTGTATTTCTTTATGTTAACTTATTAATCCCTTTTGGTTTTAAGAAATCCGTTACAACCAATAGGTTAAAACCATAAGTAACTTACCCAATTCTAGACTCAATTACACACCATTGATTCAAACTGATTTTACTTGGCATTATTCCGTAATATGGACTCATCGCAATTCATTATCTTGAAAATGTAACAGATTATGCTCAACACTTATATCCTTATAAGAGTCTTGTAGGTAAACTACGTAACAATACTAGGGACAACCGACCTTATCCTTTATTAGATCACCTTAATATTGAATCTTAAAATTCAACTTGATCTATTATTGTATTATATGCCGGTTAAGGAATGCCAATAATTGGATTATCAATGATCCTGAATGAATATCATCCAATTATGCATTAGAGGGAATTTCTTTATGATCTAAAACTGAACTCTCCCACTAATCTGAACATTCTCTAGAACTTAATATTTCTAGATTCAGATCCTAGTCATATTTCATATTTCTAATCTCTTTACCATTTTCTGATCTCACAATCTTTATTTGCTTACTGTATTGTTTCTCTATTTCCACCTTAAAACCTTATAAGTATGTAGAGATACATATATTGTGAGTAATCATCAATTAAAGAGATGTATGCAAGCTATACGCTTAATGCCAGCTAGTTGTTTTCTTACTTGTTAATCATATCTAAACTATATGAACACTCTCAACTTTATCTTAGTATGTCTTTTATCCTAATAAACACACATGGTCAGAAACACCAGACTGACCATTTATCCTTATATGTGTTATAACCTTATAGGAAATCTTGATAAGACTATATTAAACTGGACAAGTATTCAAATAAAATATACAAGTAATGACTCAGAAATATTATATAGACTCTTTTGTTGAACAACTATATTCCTCATTTTCATTATGTGCTCTCGCACCTATAATGGTAATAAGCCTAAAAGATAAACTTTTATGATGAGTATTATTACATTAGCCTTAACCTAAGAGGCCAACTACTCATCTAATGTCTTATGTAAGAACTTTACATTAATATGCATATCAACCAAATCACTATGCATTGAAAGAACTTATTCTTTATAAACATGAAACATAAGCAGTTAAACTGCTCCCACTGTTCATTATAACTTATGTTCATAAGTTCAACCTCAAAAGTGGATCCTACTGGTTGATAAATTTAATATTCTTACAACTTTAATGAAGGAGAACAGTATCCTTCTAGACCTTATAACTATTATCCTCAACCCAGGAACTTTGATACTTATCATTTCTAAAGGGAATCTGCTATCTTTATGAAAGTAGAACTGATACATGCTTATCTTTATATTGAGACTGAACTTTATACTTTAATTTACCAATGCAAACTAAGTAATATATCTTTATGAGTCAATTCCTGCATAATATTACCTGTGGGCTAAATATCATGCTATAACTCTTTATGTAATTAAACATTACAACTTTATGAATCAAATTCTTACACAGTCTAAATACTATGATTTGATTCTTCATACTTTATGATATAACTAGTTAATTATATTCCTATCCTTAATCCCTGTGGGCAAATTAAGTATTCATAATTTAACTATTATATCCTAATATATTAAGTTAACTAGGTCAATAGTCCTGTGGGACGATACTAACTTCGTTAACTTAATCTATTACAATCTTGTGTCTGTTTAATTCAAATGTGATTTTATAAACTTTATATATACATAACTTTAATCCAACTAAGGATGCTGTGGCTACTCCTTAATATATTTTATATATATATTCATCACTAGACACAAGCTATGTCCTTTCTTCCTAATGTGATTTATAGATACACTATATAATATATATACCTTAATGTAATTGAAGATGCTGTGGCTACTCTTCAACTAATTAACATATATTAATCAACTAGACATAATATATTATAGTTAGATAACTAATATATATGTATATGCTTAATAACTAGCATAGTTATCTAACTCTCTTGATTAATTGATCCTTAATCAATTTATTTGTCTAATTAATCTAACAATAACATCAGACAAAACTTTATTCAAACTTTTCCAGACGATCCGTTCCAAAACCTGACGGGTCATCCCAGTTTGAATCTGTCAATACCCAGACGTATCCTCATGCAACTTCATTCAGAACTGTTTGTCCTAAAACTAGACTATTTGTTCCAATGTGCTGAGTAATGCAAACAGAAACTTTATGCAAATTTAATCTGGAACGGTACGTTCTAAGCCCATAATCCATTTCAATTTGCATCTGAAACCCTAATTCACTGGTATTTAGATTATATAACAGTTAGGGTTTACTAAACTTTCATAGATCATCTAACTATAATTATCTATATCTACATAATTATCATATGCACAATTACTGTCATATCCTTTATAAATACAATTTGTGTATTACTATACCACACGTATAGTTCTTCAAGTTTGTTTAATCAATATAATGCTTGTAACGCCAATACTAATGAATACCAGATAGTATGATGGTCTGTGGACTACATCAATACTTTATTACTATAGTATATTCAAGCATATCATTACTGACTAACCAATCTTAATCAAAAATGCCAACCATCTTTACAAATTTAGTATTTATGACAAACTGTGACTATTCTATAGAATTCCATAGTAGTTAAGTAATCTACAAGCTTTAATTAACAATGGAGAACCATCATATGTCTGATTATACCTTAATTTTCATCTTAAAATTTATTTCTGGACCAAACTCTATTGGAATGGGTCGTTCCAACTCCAAACGGATCGCCCCATACGAAAGGGTGCGTCCAAAGTTCATCCAGAAACTTTCTGACAGTCTGAACACTTTCTGATAAACTGACAATAACTTTCTCTATACTTATTTGTTTTCTGTGTTCTTGGTCATTATAGAAACTAGATTCAAAGATCTTTCTTATGACGTAAGTTTCATCAAAAACAATTTTACAGATCAAAAGCTATGTCCTTCGAAAGACAGACTATCACAGACGAAACCCGACAAACTGTCAGAATGACCTATCTTGCAGATAGCATATCTCACTCATACTTTATCAGAATTTTGCAAATTTACACTCTATGGAAAGATATCTGAAATATCTACATCCCAGTAAAATTTCATGCAAAACCGAATTATCAATTGAGAGAAATCTGGCCCGTAATACTGAAAGGTCAGAAAATTCAGAATCCCGACTGTCTGACCTCTACTGGTTGCAACTTGATTATCTCACTGTATACCCACTGGATTTTCAAGATTTTGGTCTCGTTAGAAAGTAGACTCATAGATCTTTTCAATCCCGAAAACCTCACTCAAATTGGATAAGCGGATCTTGAGATATTGCTCCACGAATTCAAACAATCAATGAAAATCAGACAAAACTCAATCCACTCAACACTTACAACAGAATTTCTTACAAACCGTTATGAAATTCCATTTCAATAAAGGCAATCCAGCGGCATAACCCGCTCTGATACCAACTGTAAGTGCTACAATAATTCTAGAATGCGGAAATAACCCAGAATCGTAAAATACCTTGTGCCATCGCTAATCGAAATCGAGTGTTGAATGGATGAACTTGAAACCCGCAAACCAAGCGTGTCTCCTTCATCACTGATCTTCTCCATATCTTGTGTCTTCCTGCAGCGAGATCTTGACGAGAGGGCACTACAGAAACCGATGTAACTTCCCTATACTCGATGGTGTATCCAAGGGAATAGTCGGTTCTGACTTGTCTCCCATCTCTTTCCTTATATTCTCTCTTACTTGCTATCTATATAATAGATGAACTGAAAGAATGGCAAAACCTCTTGTATTCCATCAGTACAGAGGCTTATATAGGGGTGCACATCACTCAGAAGGCACCACAAGTGAGTCAGAATGAAAGGGTGCAAGATCAGACCACTTTGTCCAGATGCTCTGTATCTGACAATATGGACGAAATACTACATTATTTGCTCAATTTATGCATATTTTCCACGCATAAATAAATAATTTACAATAAATATGCGCTGCATTATATTGTAGACATGATAAAATGCAACATATTACTTACAATTATAGTAAAATTACTATAATGATAGTGATCATATTACTTAATTGCAAATTATTTATGCATATTTATGCATTATTGTGATCATATTACTTAGAATGAGTGCAGAATGGCTTAAAATGCTCAAATATTGCCCAGAATATGCTTATTTGCACATTTTATGCATATTTTCTTTTATTTTACAATAAATATGCTCTGAATTATATTGTAGACAATATGAAGTGTTTACATATAGATAATAGTGATCAGATGAGTTTGAATGACTGCAGAATAGCTTAAAATGATCATAATATTGCCCAGAATATACTTTATTTGATCATTTTAATTTGCAATAAATATGCTCTGAATTATCTTGTAGAATGAGTGTAGAATCGCTTAAAATACTCAAATTTTAACCAGAATATGCTTTATTTACTTATTTTATGTCTGTTTTATATGTATAACTAAATATTTTCGAATGATTAAGCTCTGAATTATACTCTAGACCACATAAATAGATGAAATATAGATTATTGCAACCAAATGACATATAATGACTGCAGAATCGCTTAAACTACTCAAATATTGCTCAGAATATGCTTTATTTGCTCATTTTATGCATATTTTCTACGTATAATTAAATAATTTACAACAAATATGCCCTGGAAAATATTGTAAGCAATATAAAGTCTTTAAATATAGATTATAGTGATCAGATGACTTAGAATGAGTGCATAATCGCTTAAAATGCTCAAATATTGCCCTGAATATGTTTTATTTGCTCATTTTCTGAATATTTTCAAAACATAATTAAATATTTTATAATAAATGTGCTCCGAATTTTATTTTATACAATATAAATTGTTTAAATATAGATTATTGTGATCATTTGATTTAGAATGAGTGCGGAATCGCTTAAAATGCTCAAACATTGCTCAGAATAAGCTTCATTTGCTTATATTATGCATGCTTTATATGTATAACTAAATATTTTCTATTCAGCAAGCTGTAAATTATATTCTAAACAACATAAATAGATGAAATATAGGTTATTGTAATCAAGTGACATATAATGGGTGCAGAATCGACTAAACTACTCAAATATTGCTCAGAATATGCTTTATTTGCTAATTTTATGCATATTTTCTTTGTATAATTAAATAATTTACAATACATTTTCTCTGAATTATATTTTCAACAATACAAAGTGTTCAAACATAGATTATTGTGATCAGGTTACTTAGAATGAGTGCAGAATCGCTTAAAATGCTCAAATATAGCCCAGAATATGCTTTATTTGCCCATTTTATGCATATTTTCTTTGTATAACTAAATATTTTATAATAAATATGCTCTGAATTATATTTTCAACAATATAAAGTGTTTAAATATAGATTATTGTGATCACATGATTTAGAATAAGTGCAGAATCGCTTAAAATGCTCAAATATTGCTCAGAATAAGCTTTATTTGCTTATTGTTATGTCTGTTTCATATGTATAACTAAATATTTTCTAATGAGTAAGCTCTGAATTATATTCTAGACAACATAAATAGATGAAATATAGAATATTGTTAATCAAATGACATATAATCAGTGCAGAATCGCTTAAACTACTCAAATATTGCACAGAATATGTTTTATTTGCTCGTTATATGCATATTTTCTACGTATAATTAAGTAATTTACAATAAATTTGCTCTGAATTATACTGTAGACAATATAAAGTGTTCAAATATAGATTATAGTGATTAGATTACTTTGAATGAGTGCAGAATCGCTTAAAATGTTCAAATATTGACCAGATTATACTTTATTTGCTCATTTTATTCATATTTTCTATGTATAATTAAATATTTTATATCAAATAAGGTCTGAATTATATTGTAGACAATATAAAGTATTTAAATATATAGTTATTTTCATCAGATTATTTAGAATGAGTGTAGAATCGCTTAAAATGCTCAAATATTAACCAGAATATGCTTTATTTGCTCATTTTTTGCAAATTATCCACGCATAAAATAATATTTTACAATAAATAAGTTTTGAATTATATTGTAAACATGATAAATTGTTCCAATATAGATTATAGTGATCATATTACTTATAATGTGTGCGTAATCGCTTAAAATGCTGAAATATTGCCAAGAAAATGCTTTATTTGCTCATTTTATGCATATTTCCTATGTATAATTAAATATTTTATAAGAAATATTGTCTAAATTTTATTATAGACAATAGAAAGTTTTTAAATATAGATTATTGTGTTCATATGATTTAGAATGAGTGTACAATCGCTTAAAATGCTCAAATATTAACCATAATATTCTTCATTTGCTCATTTTATGCATATTTTCAATGTATAAATAAATAATTTCCAATAAATATGCGCTGAATTAAATTGTAGACAGCATAAACTGTTTAGATATAGATTATAGAGATCATATGAGTAAGAATGAGTGCAGAATTGCTTAAAATGCTCATAATATTGCCCATAATATTCTTTATTTGCTCATTTTATGCATATTTCCTATGTATAATTAAATATTTTATAATAAATATGCCCTGAATTTTATTGTAGACAATAGAAAGTGTTAAAATATAGATTATTGTGTTCAGATGATTTAGAATGAGTGTAGAATCGGTTAAAATGCTCAAATATTAACCACAATATGCTTTATTTGCTCATTTTATGCATATTTTCTATGTATAATTAAATAATTTGGAATAAATATGCTCTGAATTATATTGTAGACAATATAAACTGTTTAAACATAGATTATAGTGATCAGATGACTTAGAATGATTGGAGAATCGCTTAAAATGCCCAAATATTGCCCAGGATATGCTTTATTTGCCCATTTTATGCATATTTTCTATGTATAAATAAATAATATATAATAAATATGCTCTGAATTTTATTGTAGACAATAGAAAGTGTTTAAATATAGGTTATTGTGACCATGATTTAGAATTAGTGCAGAATCGCTTAAAATGCTCAAATATTGCTCAGAATAAGCTTTATTTGCTTGTTTTATGTCTGTTTTATATGTATAACTAAAAATTTTCTAATGAGTAAGCTCTGAATTATATTCTAGACAATATAAATAGTTGAAATATAGATTATTGTAATGAAATGACATATAATGACTGCAGAATCTCTTAAACTACTCAAATATTACTCAGAATATGCTTTATTTGCCACTTTTATGCATATTTTCTATGGATAATTAAATAAATTACAAAAAATATGTCCTGAATTATATTTGAGAAAATAAAAAGTGTTGAAACATTGATTATAGTGATCAGATGACTTAGAATGAGTGCAGAATCGCTTAAAATGCTCCAATATTGCCCAGAATATGCTTTATTTGTCGATTTTATGCATATTTTCTTTGAATAATTAAATATTTTATAATAAATACGTTCTGAATTATATTTTAGACAATATAAAGTGTTTAAATATAGATTATTTTGGTCAGATGATTTAGAATGAGTTTAGAATCGCTTAAAATGCTCAAATATTAGTCTGACTATGCTTTATTTGCTCAATTTGTACATATTTTCTACGCATAAATAAATAATTTAAAATAAATATGTTCTGTATTATATTGTAGACATGATGAAATGTTGCAATATAGTTTATAGTGACCAGATGACATACAATGAGTGCAGAATCGCTTAGAATGCTCAAATATTGCCCATGATATGCTTTATTTGCTCATTTTATGCATATTTTCTATTATTTTATAATAAATATGCTTTGAATTATGTTGTAGCCAATATAAAGTGTTAAAATATAGATTATTGTGATCAGCTGATTTAGAATGAGTGTAGAATCGCTTAAACTACTCAAATATTGCTCAGAATATGCTTTATTTACTCATTTTATGCATATTTTCTATAGAATAAATAAATAATTTACAATAAATACGCTTTGAATTATACTGTAGACAATATAAAGTGTTCGAATTTAGATTATAATGATCAAATGACTTAGAATTAGTGCAGAATCGCTTAAAATGCTCAAGTATTGTCTAGAATATGCTTTATATGCTCATTTGATGCATATTTTCAATGTATAATTAAATATTTTATAGTAAATGTTATCCAAATTATATTGTAGACAATATAATTTGTATAAATATAGATTATTGTGATCATTTGATTTATAATGAGTGCAGAATCGCTTAAAATACTTAAATATTGATCAGAATAAGCTTTATTTGCTAATATTATGTATGTTTTATGTGTATAACTAAATATTTTATGATGAGAAGCTCTGAATTATATTATAGAGAAAATAAATAGACGAAATATAGATTATTGTAATCAAATGACTTAGAATGAGTGCGTAATCGCTTAAAATGCTCAAATATTGCGCATAATATGCTTTATTTGCTCATTTTATGCATATTTTCCATGTATAATTAAATATTTTATAATAAATATGCTCTGAATTTATTGTAGATAAAAGAAAGTTCTTAAAAATAGATTATTGTGATCAGATGATTTAGAATGAGTGTAGAATCGCTTAAAATGCTCAAATATTAACCAGAATATGCTTTATTTACTTATTTTATGCATATTTTCTATGTATAAATAAATAGTTTACAATAAATATGCTCTAAATGTTATTTTAGACCATATAAAGTGTTTACGTATAGATTATAGTGATCAGATGAGTTACAATGAGTGCAGAATGGCTTAAAATGCTAGTAATATTGCCCAGAATGCTTTATTTGCTCATTTTATACATATTTTCTATGTATAAATAAATAATTTATAATAAATATGCTCTGAATTATATTGTAGACAACATTAAGTTTTCAAATATTGATTATTGTGATCAGATGACTTAGAATGAGTGTAGAATCGCTTAAAATGCTCAAATATTGCCCATAATATGCTTGTTTTGCTCATTTATGCATATTTGCCACGCATATATAATTTATTTACAATAAATATGCTCGGAATTATATTATAGACAATATAAAGTGTTCGAATTTAGATTATAATGATCAGATGACTTAGAATGAGTGCAGAATCGCTTAAAATGATCCCCTCAAGAAATATTGCCCGGAATATGCTTTATGTGCTCTTTTCATGCATATTTTCAATGTATAATTAAATATTTTATAATAAATATGCTCCGAATTATATTGTAGACAATATAAATTGTTTAAATATAGATTATTTTGTTCAGTTGATTTAGAATGAGTGCAGAATCGCTTAAAATACTCAAATATTGCTTAAAATAAGCTTGCCATCTCGACTTTTTAAATAATAAATTATTTAAGTTGAGTATACTTATGAGATTCAGCACTGTCATGGGTCTTTTGTGATCCATGAACACTTTCTCCATTTTCTTTCTTTTACAATGTTGATCATCTTTATCTCTACTACTTATAAATGCATCTAAAAAAGGGTCGAAACTTTTTGTTAACAATTTTTATACCGTTGATCTGTAAATGTATGGTTAGATCTGTCTCAACACATCTCTATGAGCGCACAAGGAAAGAATTATCTTGGTTTTGAATCGCTGCACAGAAGGAAAAAAAAATTTTTTGGATTTGATTGGTTTTCCATCTAATATAGAAACAAATTGAATAACATATCTATTTGTATCGATGATAAATTAAGAAACATATTTTTATTGTCTAACATTATTTTATTTTTTTATTTGCCCACATACGAGGGCATCTTATGCTAGTTTAATTCAACGAAATTGTGTACGCTCTTAAAAGAAAAGTTTATCTGCTTCACTGTGTTTTGGAATATGAAATTTGTGAGCACTTGGACAAAGAATCTAAGAATTTTCTAGTCAAATTCAAATTTAAAAAAAATCAAATTCTGGTCTCGTTGCAAGAAAATAACAGAATTACGTATCGTCGAAAGAGCAAGCTTTTCTTAAACTATTGGCAATAAGTTGAGTCATGTTGAACGAAGCATCGCTGTATTTTCTAAGTAGGGAGATATACAACGGCCGAAAAAAAAAAAAAAAAAAAAACCAGGTCCGGTGTATTTTTAATATTTTTAAATCAAATTCCTAATTTTGCGTACCGTATCTATAAAACTCGAGGATTTTCTATGCCAGCTTCGCAAGGCACATTATATGACTCTGATGCAACTGCTTTAATGACCTACAGGCTACAGCACTGAAAGATGCATAAAGGCGCTGCAGTAGATACCTGACAAGCCCACTGGCCCCTCTCACATTTTGTTGAGATCCCATATTCTTCACTAAACCCAATTAAGTGTGCTCATTTAGCGTATATTATTTGGGACTCACGGATATGCTCACAATTAATCGTAGAGATCCGGATAAAAGAAAACACGCAGAGTGAACTCCAAGATCTTCTGCGCCATCTGTCATCTCCTACGCGTGTTAATTACAATTATTTTTGTTTTTATTTGCCCCGCAAGGAGCGTCTCAAACAAACCGACGAGATTAAATTTGTCCCTTTAGATCAGCCCCTGAATTTCCATATTATTACGTAGCAATCGATCAATTTAATTTCCAATAACCAATTAGTGATTTGATAATTTTTTTATTTGGCGTATGACTTATAGAAATTTTGAATCAGCGACACATATATAATTTTAATATTAATTATAAAAATTATTAATTTTTAACGAGAGACATTTTTTCGTATAAATATTACGCAATCGATTGTAGCATATATTTAACAAAAAGTAACATGCATTTTAAAGACACATTGTTTTTTGTACGACGCTACCAAAGACTGTATTAGCATACTTTTGATTGACATTGTACTAAAACAAAATTACATTTTGAGCCGTATTGAACTATAATTAAAAAAAAAAGATTTATAAATCGATATGAGAATGCATGATAACAAAAAAAAAAAAAAAAGAAGACAATAAAAAAATGACTGCTTAGATAAAAATTTCTACGTAATAACTGTTTGAACAAAGAACTTATAGGTAAAAAAAAATGTCAAGCAAGCCTGAAAACAATTAAACAAGTACCAAATTAATAGCTTATTATTATGTTAACTACTTGTAATAAACTCTTGCTCAATCTAATTTTTGAGGATGCTCTCATTTTTTTCCATCATACTGAACACAGGTGTAAGTAAATAAATAAATGGAAGATTATAATTTGATGCACCTATATGATGACCAATAGACCCGACAATAAAGAGACTACGCCGGCTCAAACCTATAAAGTGATGATTTCCTGTTACTGGCTTCAGCCTATTTTAATGCTACTTCTTTGCCTCGTCTAATACATTATTAAGCTGCCTAATTGAATTTCAGTTAACCCAAACAGACCTTAGAGTCATGGTCTTATTGGGCTTTTGTCCCTCTTTTGTTTTTGAAGAAAGAATGAGGGTCTAGCCCACATCTTTTATAATGAATAAATTAGAAGTCTTACAAATTTAGCCAGTGGCTAAACAAAGAAAATAAACGAAAACAAAAGGAAAAAAGTAAAACCAGAAGAGCTACCTGAGAGAAGTAAAGAAATAAAAAAGCAAAAGTTGAAGAAAGAAAAAAGAAAAAAGATTAAATGAAGGCTTTCCATTCTAAGAGAACTTCATGCAGCAGCTCGTTGATATCCTTCTCCCTCTCTGTAAAGATTCTTGCGCATCTCTCTCTCCAAATGACAAAATAAACAATTGCAAATAAGTCCTTGACTTTCTTTGAAATTAGGTTGTTATCCAAGATGGAGCAATGGTCAGTAGGCACATGAGAATTTTGAAGCACAGTTGAAAGGGAGGCATTTGTGAGAAGCGCTGCTTTAAGAGAAAGAAAAAGTGTACAGGTATTGAACATATGAGATACAGACTCATTATCCATTTTGCATAAAGAGCACCTGTTAGTGAGGCACCAACCTCTTTTCTGTAAAGTATCAATGGATACAATTCTGTCCTGGTACATCTGCCAAAGAAAGACCCTGAACCTTGGCGGTTCTTTTTTGACAAATGTTTCTGTTTTTTCGGCCGTTGTATACAATAAAAATGCACCGGACCCTGAACCTTGGCGGTTCTTTTTTGACAAATGCTTATTTTATTTCTAAACCCGTTCTGTATTTCCAGTTTTTTTTTTTGCCAAAGAAATTCTGGTCTCCAATGAAATGACCAGTTTCGTTCTTTTTATTTTTTCTTGTCAAATATGTCTCAGTACAACATAGATATTCCCTGTTTAAATTCTCTCAGGTGCATCATTAGAAATACAGAACCAATCTCAATCTATTCTTCAGAATTCTTTGTGATGTGTTTGCTGACATTAAAGAACCCTTTTCCACTGTTGTGGAGTTGGTCTGTTATGGAATAGAAATGGACGTATTTTTTCCCTTTCTTTCAGTTTTAATATTTCTATATAACTTTTTAAAGTAGTATAGTTACAACATTGAAAATTGAAGCTTGCGTAATGGATAAACAGGTGGAGAAGAATAATCAAGCGTTTTTTGTTTGTGAATTCAAAGCTAGAATTTAGCTACTTTCCTCTTCCCCGGGTATCGGAACTCCACTCCCAACTATTGATTTTGGTCGGTCCCAGCATAGGCAACGACCAGGGTAATTTTCCTTTGCATGAAGAAGGTGTTCCAGCACAATCTTATGCCAGCCATCCTAGTTTGAGACAAGCACACAATCACCACTACGAACAGAAGCTGAGCAAGCGTTTTGATAAGTCCTCGAGGCCAAAAAGTCATCCCCATGTCTAAATCATACATACCAATGAATAGGCCTCCACGTAGGTCTATGCCCCGGAAAATCTAAAAAGCGGACTCATACATAGCAATGAAAGGCCAACTCTTCTCGCCTATATTAAACATATCATTATAGAGAGTACCGGGTTATAATCTTTATATGCTACAAGCTTTGACAAAAATTATGAATGTTCCTGTATATATGATGGATTTGAAATTTAGCGTGTTGTTTCTATTATTCGAATTCCAGATACAGTAATCGAACAAAATTGGTTTGTCTTAAAAAATTACAAGGCTTTTCTGTAAGTCATGGTATGATTGCTGTACGTGTGTTGTACTGGAAGATTGGGTGTTTGGATTCCGATGTAATGACGCCAATTTGGATAAAATTGGCTTCCCTAAATCAACAAAAGGTAAATAGTATATATGTTAATTACAGTAAAATGGTAATTAAAATATAAGAATGTTTTTGAAATGTGCCTTCTTAGTTCCTAATGTTTTATGTTTCTTTTTCTTTTTTTTTTCTTTTTCTTATTCTTTGCAATAAATTTTCATTCTTTTTTTTCCACCTTGTAAATGATTTAATTTTATTTAATAAATTCTGCTGGATGGTGTTACCATCCTGCCTTCAAAAAGAAAACCCTTAGATGGTCGGATATTACTCTTTTTGTCGCTTGAACTGTATGTCTGATGCCCGTTTACCGGTGACTATGACTTAGAATTTTTATTATGTTATGTAGTTCTTATACTCAATTCTTGCGCAATCAAATTTATAAGAATGCTCTGTTTTTTCCACCATACGAAACTGGAATTACATAAATATATAAATAGCACATTATAATTTACTGCGCATATGTCTCGTCAATGTAACTAACAATTAAGACTTAAATAAGAGAGTAACACACCTGTTGAATCCAAATTGGGGTCACGTCTAAACTATGCAGGTCCGTTGTTACATATCTGGTACGTTGTGCGGCATGGTCCTATTGCGCTTTTGTCCCTATTTTATTGTACCGTTACCGAAATTAGTTTTGATTTTGAATTGATGGGGTTTTTTGGACAAATTTTTCTGTTGACGTCATTCTTGGGTGGCAAACATCAGCTATTTTTAAATTATAACTAAATGTCTAGTATAGTTTCAGAAACCATGTTTTTTATATGATCGCCGAGACGAACTGTAATGTATAATTGTTACACTTCGTTTCAGAAACCATACCGAGAAAGTTACATGTTCAATGCTTATTTTTTGTCTGGTAAAGAAAATACCACATCATTTAAAAAAAAATAAAGCAGTTGAAAATAATATAGAGAAAACCAGTTAGCCGGGTCCAAGTTTAATACAAAGCTTTTAGGCCTAATTTGGTCAGTGAATCGAAGGAAGGATCGGAGAGAAAAGCCGAGATGTCATTGACGGCGGAGGAGGCGGAGGAGTAAGCGAAGATAGAAGAGATGCGGAGGTGCTTGTAGCCTCATAATCTGTCTTAGGATGGAAGAAACAAAGAGGTGGGAGACCGGACGTTTTATTAAAACGTCCAGTGGATGTTTGTTGATCCGAGCCGTTCGATTTGATCTCGACGGTTAATTTTTTTCGTGCCTATCAATCCTGGTATTATGCACGGGGCATCATTAATCGTTGAGATTAAATCAGACAGTCCAGATCCAAAAATGTCCATTGGACGGCCGTCCAGAGGATCTCATTCCGGGAGACTGGGAGTGGGATCAACTGAGAAAGAAGGTTCCTTTTTTTTTTAATCATCGTATGACAAACTGGACCCATGAGACATCCTTGATTCAGATCTCAGATCTCTATTTTGAACTTAGTTGACTAAAACAGACAGAATTAGACGGAAAGATGATAGAATGACTAAAATTGGTCTTATATAAAGGAGATGTTTGTTTGTGGAATAAGTGATGGCATAACTTAAGGAGGTATAAATACTTATATTAAGTTATATATGTAACGCATGTTTAGTTATGGAATAAAGAGGAATAATGTAATATTTCTTTAAAAATCAAAATGTTCTTGTTATCTTCAAAAAAATCATATAATGGAGGGTATCAATAGAAGGATTGCTAAATTTTTTTTACCACCTATTTGAGTGGTATAATTTTTTTCTCCTTATGGAACGTTTTTCTACGTGTTTGATTACATAAATAAAGAATAAATAATTTTCTTCGTCTCTATTTCTTAATCAAACCGGTCAAAAGTTTAGTGGCTGTAGAATGACAAATTGAAATCGAGTCATCAAAATTGGACTATTTACAAAGTTTAGAGACCTCCGAAAAAATTCACTCATTAAATATTGAACTTCCACTTGCAATTCATTTGCCTCAGGATGGATGAGAGATTTTTTTTCTTTTTATTTTTGGAAAAATTTGGCAATGACAGACAAATTATAACTAAAGAAAAGAAAAGGACCTGACAATTAATAGACTATACCAAAGAACTGAGTAACTGGCACAACCCTACCTCTAACTGTAACGCAACATTAAGAGTATTGTCACTAGTTCTGCCCACTCATAGGACGGCCTGGATTCCCATCTGAATCTTCTACAATTTATCCCTTCAATTCAGATTAACTAGATATATAAATAGTGCCTTCTGCAGCTAAGTATGCCAGAAGGATGCGGTAGGCCACCTCAGATAGAAAAGGGACACGGAGAAAGTCGGAATGCCTGTTAAAAAAACAATTGTAGGTCACTTCACGAAAATAAATTTGGCAAATAATGAGAATCATCTTTTTTTTTTTTTTTTTTTTTTTTTTTCTAGTGGCAAGAGAAAATGTCATTAGATTTTTTTTTTCTTATAAACATTTAATTTGAAATAAGTTACAAAATTTGACCTCCAATTCATCGTATACAAAAATTGGAAGATAATAATATTGAGAAAAATGGTAACTGCCCATCTGTCCCCGCTATATTCAATCATTAATAATTTTTTTTTAATATTTACTAACTATAAGAGACATAAAAATTCATAATTTGTCATTGAAAGAGGAGGGTCCAACCGAAAATTTTAAATATAAGAATAAGAATTAAATTAATTAAATCTACACCCGAGGTAACACTGGTTTTAGGTAATCGAAAATAAGAATGAGGTTCATGATTTTCTGCCGGTCGAATAAGTTTCGACTTTTGACATGTGCAGCTATTCTCTCTTCAACCATCAAAGATGAAGCGCTGTGGGCATTTATTAATTTTCTCTTGTGCTAAGCATTTAACAGAGTAACCATAGTCAGCGGCATGAATTTAATGAACATTATAAATTTATGATGTGACAATTCTTGATTCAAATATTTTGTTGGATTTCAATTTAAAAATATGTAGGATGATTTTATATCGTAGACAATGACCAATCAGCCTCAACTTAGGTTCAAGTAAAAAAAAATATATATAAATGACTATTTAAAATGAGGAGCGTTCCGCTGCCTCTATTTTTTGAATTCAAATCCTGTGTTGCGCTACACCGCGTGTAGCGCAGCCACATGCCGTCTGATTTGAATCTGATGGATATAGGAGTCCCGTGCATCTAATAGGACCGAAAAAATGAACCGCCCGATCAAAATCAAACGGCTGTGAGGTGCGCTACACGGCGGGATCAGGATCCCTATTTTTTGGCTGCCCCATCTGCCACAAATCAGCGACCATTGAATAAAAGTTTGATAAATGGTTGTGATTGAATATTTCATAAGCAGCTCTCAAGTCCCATGCGGTTCCCACTTTCATCTAGAAGTCATCAAAATAATAATATATTAATATCTTCTCTTTCAAACAGTCCCACTTCCCAATCCCAACTTCCAAGCAGATGTGAATTGCGACTTGTGAGAAACTGAGAACTCTCCAATCTACAGATAACGTTTATATCCCACATTTTTCTTCGCATTTTATTTTGCCTCAGATATGAAACGACAGCATACTCTCGAAAGGCAAGGAATCCTACTCCTTTCTAGCTTCTCTGGTGCTCTCTCGCATCTCCAATTTTTTTTTTTTCGAAGCAGCTATCTAATGACTGGTTTGTGTTGCTAACTAGAAAAATGATTTATAATTTCGAACGAAATTTAGTGGGCTTTATGTCTATCATTTAGCAAAAGTTATTAAAAAAAAAAAACTTGTATGCCTAAACAAAATCAGATATCGTTTTGATCTAATGAGGATTCTTCAATTCAGATATTGTTTAGCAAAAGTTATTTAAAAAAAGTACTTTGTATGCTTAAAAAAATCAATTTCAACTATACAACTATACAAGCATTCACCGAGCATTAATTAACATTTAATTTTAAAAATTATTTCACAATCCAATCTAGTTTTTCTCTAAAATATTGCAAAAGTGTGCTCAATTTTGCAAACATAAGAGAGTAAACGTGAGAGAGATGGGTAAAGAGCAGTAGGTCGTATCTATGGTTGGAGAGGAGAGCAACAAGTCGTTTTTTGGGTGGAGAGAATATGAAGATAGTCGGCGGAGCAAAAGAACAATGTTGCGAGCGAGAGACGAAGAGCTAGCGAGACTAAGAAGAAATTGTAAATCGCAAGAAAGAACAGAACGAGAGAATACTTTCTCGTTGGTTGAATAGTTGAAGAAGAAGAAGTATTATTTATAATATTTATCTCTATCTCTACTACTTATAAATGCACCTAATAGAGAAAGGTCACAACAATTTTTGTTAACAATTTTTATACCGTTGATCTGTAAATGTATGGTTAGATCTGTCTCAACACATCTCTATGCGCACACAACGAAAGAATTATCTCAGTTTTGAATTGCTGCACAGAAGGAAAAATTTTTTTTTGGATTTGATTGGTTTTCCATCTAATATAGAAACAATTGAATAACATATCAATTTGTATCGATGGTAAATTAAGAAATATATTTTTATTGTCTAACATTATTTTGTTTTTTTATTTGCCCACATATGAGGGCATCTTATGCTAGTTGTATTGGAAATGTAAAGGCTGTAAAGTAGCTTTGGGAATTTAATAAATTTAATAAAAGAACACTTCTAGCAGTTGCAATCACAGCCGTTGATGAAAATTAATTGGATGGCGGAAGATTTGTGGCAACTTGAGGCAGCCAAATTCAGTGCAGCGGAACGGTGCTCATTTAAAATATGGCTTGTAAGTCACGCATTTGTCTAGTAACTTTGTAAGCTCGTTTAATATCAGTTATTTAAAATATGATAACAATGATATTTGGACAAACTTTTAGTGCAATGAAATTCATAAATATATTAAATCAACAACAGCCCACATAAATAATTGTCGTAATGTTAAATAAAACTAGATCGATGTTCTTGACCTATATTGTACTTCTCTACTTCACAACATAGTTGACATGGATCATAAAAGCATAATATATAATTATCTAATGTTTTAGAAATAATTTGAACGTTCACATTTGTTAAACACACAATACTAGGTGTGTTTGGATGGGAGGAGAATAGAAAATTTGAATAGGGATGAGTGTATTTCTTATTCCTTATTCTAATATCAAGATTTTGTTAGAATATGAATAAAGACTCGAATAAGTCCAAATTCCTTATTCTTGTATTGTTTGATTTTCACCGAATAAGAAATAAGGGGCTTATTCTCTATTCTACTCTCATCCAAACACACCTCTTACAAGAACAGCGAACAGGGAACAAGCCTGTCCCCTTGTCCTTGTCCCTGCTGTCCCTGTTCATCCCTGTTCGTGGCCAGACCCAAACACACCCTGATATGTTTTAGACTTTTAGTTCAACGATTGACAATTGAAATGGTTCAAGGTACTAAGTAAAAATTTTCCAAACGTATTTATATATCTACATTTTTATTTTATTGTGAAAACAAAGTATAAAAACTTTAAATACTTAAATAATTCAAACGTCGGATCTGGACAGTTATGAGAGATGTATTTTTTTTTTATAAATTTTTATAATTTTTAACATTATTTGATAATAAATCAAGAGATAAAAAATGAACATATTAGAATTAATTTACTATAATTAACTAAATTTATCCATTCTTTGATTTTAATCTCTATCTCTACTTCTTATAAACGTATAGATCCAAGAGGTGTTACATGGTAGATCTAGCATGTAAACACGTGTTTTTTCCGTTTGATCGATTTGATATGTACATGGATGTCAATTGCCAGATGAAGAAACAAAATAGATTGATTTTCCATCTAATAAGGAAACAAATTGAGCAACATATCTTTATTGTCTAATATTATTTTGTTTCTTTATTCGGCCACGTAAGAGAACAACTTTTGCTAGTCTAGTATATCAATTGTTCTTAAAAAAATTTTATGATAATATAAAGGTTAAGTCTCCCAACTTATTTTCAAATGTCTAAAAAATTCTTCAAAAAATTTAAATTTTGAAATAAAAAAGTAAGTTTATAGTAAACTCGTGACAAAAAAAAAAAAGAAAAGTCCGACTGACTCGTCACTGAAGTAATTTCCGTGTTTCTGTATATTTATTTTAGGCAAATTCTATTGGGGACATAAAATTTTAATTCGGGCTTAAATCTTGATCATTCATTTAAATTTATGAACAGAGTTGAATGATCAATATGTAAACGATTAAAATTTATGTCCATCGTAGAATTACTCTTTATTTTATTGTCTACTCCGCGCTCAAAGAAGCAAAAACTAAAGAAAGAATGAAACATCCTATTAAGTCAACCAAATAATAAACCCGTTAATCTAAAGAATATAGATCCAACACACAAATAATCCAATAGCAATCAAGTAGGGACTAGGGAGCATTTCCTGGAGCACTTTAGCATGTTTTGCGAATCCCTGCAGAATTTATTACTATTTGTGGTGCTCTATTCTTAGCAACTATTAAATGTAGATCTAAATCCTTTGCAACGTTAATAAAAAACAGGTAAGAGAATTGTTATCCTTTCTATTTGTCATAAACATAAACACCTAAATAATCGTCCATAATATCTAATATCTCTCTATCTTTCTTTCCCTAGCGGGAAAAAACAAGCAACTTGAACAAAAAAAATGGAGTCCCTACCTGATGATGTTTTGCACCAGATCCTGCAAATCGGCACTAAGACCAGTCGACTGGATCACATCGACCTCTGCTCCCTAGCAATTGTAAACAGCCGCTTTGATGGGCTGACACAGGACTCCTCCTTGTGGGCCACCCTCCTTTCCCATGATTTCCCCTCACCTTCCAAATATATTCGTTCTCCTTCAAAAGCCATTTATCGGGAGCAGCTTGAGTAAGTTTTTTTATTCCAAGTTCATTGTACAATAACAATAACCAAAATTGTGAGACAAGCTAGGGATCTGGTAATTAAGGTTGGGATAGTGTGTGAGAGAAACCCTGACAATTTAAACTTCAAAAAAAATTTTTGTATTGTTGTGGGGTTGGCCTGTCGACTTGACGCTGAGATTTACCTGAGTATATGAGGTGTTTTCTTTTTTATTTAAACAAAAAAAATACGAAGGAAGATAATTAAAAAGAACAACAGACATTGTTATTTCCCTTCCTTCTTTTTTTTTTTTTTTTTTTGGTAATGGATCTATCTTATTGTCACTAGGAACCGACCATAAACTTTACCCCTTCTTCCTGGATTTGTTATAATATTCTTTTTTTTTTTTTTTGAGAAAAGCAGCCCTCGAAGGGAGCCTGCATCCATTACTGCATGCAAAAGTTTAGTACAACTCTAAAGTTTTAAAGTCACAAAGTAAGTGACTTAGAAAAACTAAAACAAACAACAAACCAGAAAATCTAAACGAACAACACAACCAAGAATTCAACAGAACAAAACACAAAAGAGATCAATTGCCCAAAAGATCTTCATCCTCCTCTTGTGCTGTTCCAGTTACCACATGAAAAGTGATACAGTTACCACATGAAAAACTCAAGCTTGTGTTTAACCTTTGTATAATCCTTTATTGGTTCAATGAAAATATCTAGTCTGGCAATCGTGACCAAGCCTTCACAAAAGTTATTTGAAATAAAATAAACTGAATCTTGTTTACTGGATAAACAGGAACAAAAGAAAACTCGAGTCTTCGAACCAGAGGTTTCGGCAGTTCATGTTCCCAGGCAGAGAACGTCCCTCTCTGTTACCTCCCACAAATTCTAAGTGGAGCAGAAATGCCAGACGACCTCCCTCTCTGTTACCCCCCATAAATTCTAAGTGGAGCAGAGTTGCCAGAGAACCTCCCTCTCTGTTACCCATAAATCCTAATTGGAATTTATCGCAAAGCTACTTGTCTCGGCAGGTAATCCGAGTCGACCCCAGACCACAATCCACTATTGTCAATCCTGTTCCCGTTATAAAAAATTATTGGTATGGTGGGCCTGAAGCAGGTCCTCCACCACCACCACCGTATTATGCCGATGGTAGCCATCCTTGTTTGAGACATGAACACAAGCACTACTATGAAAAGAAACCAAACAATTGCTTTGATAAGTCGTCAACGTCCAAAGTCATCCCAATGTCTAAATCATATGTACCGATGAACAGGCCGCCACGCAGGTCTATGCCACGGAAAATCTAAATATCCGACTTGCTTTTTAGCTTCTCTTATGATGTTTCAGTACTGTATCCTGCAATAGATTTTTTTTTTTTTTTTTTTTTTTTTTATGTTATAGATTTTCATTTCATATGAAAGACCAACTTGTTTTGTTATAGTACTGAACACAACATTTTATTGAACCGGGTCAGAAATCTTGATTTTCCTTTAGTTGGTTGGATGCCACATATATATTTTTTGCTTTTTTATGTTTTTAATATTGGCATTCCACTTAATTATTATTTTGGAGAAATACTACAGTTCAATATTGAAATTGTATGCGATTGAGCTCACATTAAAATGTTCCACATGGCCGACCGAACAATACAAATCATTTAATGTGTTTTTCGTATTAAAAAGTTATAAAAAATTATTTTTATTATTTTTTTAGTATATTAGAAAATCTATGATACAAGAATAGTCAACCTTTCAATCACAATTTAAAAATTAGAATAAATAATATTTTTTTGAAAAAATATTAAACTTTGGATTTTTTTTTTTATAAGATTTCAATGTAAAAAACACATTAAACTGCTCGGATTGGTCATTTGAAATTTTAAAACATGAGGACGAACGTGTGAAATAGATCCTAAATATATCTTTTGGTGCTGTTGTCGTGTGAAATAGATCCTATATGATTTTTAAAAACAAATACGAATATTTTTTAATTTTTATGGGCCATTATATGATATTTCGAATTTTTATATGAAACTGTTAAACTAAGTGTGCTGTTTCTAATATTGGAAGTCGACTAAGTAGTTAACCAATTGGATAAATGTGTTGGTTTTAAGAGGGTTACAGTTTAGATCTAGCATGTATCTACATATTTGTACCGTTCGATCGATTTGATATGTGATTGGATATCAATTTTTAGACGAAGCAGCAATATATTTTGATTTCTCTTTAATACAGAAACAAATTGAGCAACATCTTTATTGTCTAACATTATTTGTTTATTAATTTGTCCATATTTTATACAACGAAGAAGTATTTCAATTTTATAAATCTAAAAGGATCCTCCAACAAAGATTCAAATTCTTGATGCCTATTATTTTGCGGAATTGCTTTCCATCATCCTATAATTTTCATCATACCCATCATCCCCTGGAATCCTCATTAATTATCCGGCACCCTCATTAATAAAAGACCAGGGGATGATAGGATGATAGAATCCGGATGATGAAATCCAACATAATTCCTTTCTCTCTTGAACTTTTTTCCAAATTTTTTTCCCAGCATATTTTGTATTAAAGACTAAGACAATTTTTGAAATTCTGGTGCAACCTCATCCCCTCATTCTTTCCGTTTTGTTTATGGAATCTTATCAAGATCCGCATCCCCATCCCCTTCTTCCCCTCTGTTTTCCTCCTTCCCACCTCCCCAACGTTAGCTTACTCCCTACCCCACCCCTCATTCCCACGTTATAGCTAATTGATAAAGATATTACTGCTAATTGTTGAAGATATTACTGCTCGACTTGCAGAGGATATACTAAAGTCACCTTTCATAATTGTTTTAGTTTAGAGCACTAATTATTGAAGATATTATAGCTAATTGTTGAAGATATAATAACTAATTGTTGAAGATATTACTACCCGACTTGCAGAGGATATACTAAAACCACCTATCGTAATTGTTTTAGTTTAGAGCACTAATTATTGAAGATATTATAGATAATTGTTGAAATATAATAGCTAATTGTTGAAGATATTACAGCTAATTATTGAAGATATTACTACCCGACTTGCAGAGGATATACTAAAGCCACCTATCGTAATTGTTTTAGTTTAGAGCACTAATTATTGAAGAAATTATAGGTAATTGTTGAAGATATAATCGTTAACTATTTATTACAGAGAACAATAAACTAAATTAACTAGAACAATTACTTATATTAACTAAACCAAGTAACTATATTAACTAGCACAATTATTTATATTAATTAGAACAATTAGTTTATAAAATTAGAACAATTACATATTATTACTCCATTAGAAACACAAACATATACATTTAAAGAAGGAACCAGTGCTAAGCATTTCAATTTACAAATTTGAACTATTAAATATACTTTATATTATTGTAAATATATAAAGGGAGAGGCACACTAAATTTACTTACATATTAATGTAAAGGACGCTAGAGTAGAAGGGAGAGGTGCACTAAAATAGAACGTGAGATGATATATGATGGCAATTTTTAAGGGATGAGAGGATGAGAGAGAAAAATAGAACGGTAGTTAGAGCTTAATTAATCACATTCCAAAAATAGAATAGGGGATGATGAGGATGAGGCATATTGGGGATGATCCTTATCATCCGATTATTTTGTTTAATTGGTTCTGTTTTTAGAATCTACAAATAATTAAAGTATTTACTAGATTAGATACCAAGCCACCACAATCAAACTATCGAAAAAAAAATACTATTCATGAAACCGTGAAATGGAAAAAAAAAAAGATAAATAAGGAAACATATGAGAGAGCACAGATAAGGAAACATATCCTAATAAGGATTATGGTTGTGTTGCACCGATAGAAGAGAAGCTGATCCAACATTGTTTGAGATGGATTGAACATATCTAACGTAGGCCTCCTAAGGCACCGGTGCGTAACGAAATTCTCAACTATTTTGAACCGGGGTTGATAACCATCATCCCCAAGATTCCATCATCCCCATCATCCCTAGAATATGTGGTTCTATTTATGGACTGTAGTTAATTGAATTTCATCCCTGCAATTAATCCAGCGCCTCATCCCTCATCCCTCATCCATGTCTCATTAATTCAATTAATAAATATAGCGCTCATCATTCCCTCCCTTATGTTTCGCTCCTTCCCCCTCCTCCTACGTCATATTTACGTAATTGTTCTGTTTCAGAACATAATTGTTCTATTTCCGAACCTAATTGTTTTATTTCAGAACATAATTGTTCTATTTTCAGAATTGTTCTACTTTTTTAACATAATTGTTCTATTTTCAGAATATAATTGTTCTATTATTTAACCTAATTGTTCTATTTTCATAACATAATTGGTCTATTTCAGAATTTAATTATTTTATTTCAGAACATAATTGTTTTATTTTCAGAATGGTTCTATTTTCATAACATAATTGTTCTATTTCGGAACATAATTGTTCTATTTTCATAACATTATTGTTCTATTTTAGAATTTAATTGCTTTATTTCAGAACCTAATTGTTCTATTTTAGAATTTAATTGTTTTATTTCAGAACATAATTGTTTTATTTTCGAAACATATTGTTCTATTTCAAAACATAATTGTTTTATTTTAGAATCTAATTATTCTATTTCAGTCTCCATGGCATAATTGCATTAATGAGATTAGGCGCTGGATGAGAATAGAAAAAGAAAGAATAAATGGGGGAAGACCGCTGTATTAATTTCATTAATGAGGAATTTAATGAGGCGCTGTAGGGATAAGGGATGTGACAGTTATTAACGCGTTTTTAAAGGAATTAGAATTAATGAGGCGCTGGATCTGTGGGGATGGTGGGGATGATAGAATCTTAGAGATGGTTTTAAGCAATTCCCATTTTGAACACACACGAATAGGCTGAGGTAAATAAATATTTACATAGGAAGAAACGGTAAAAAGAGATCTTAAAGAATGAAGTGTCTTCAAATAGTTGGCGATCGATATGAGCGCATGGAAGTTAGCAATTCATGTACTGGATCCATGACATAGTAATTTAGGATAGGAGTGATGTCATAGGTTTGTAGGTAACTTTATTAGATTCCAGCTGAGGGTGTAGAATTTTATGAGCAATGCTAGAGTCAAACACGATTCTAGTCTTACATATTAGAACTTCAAATGACTGATCTAAACCGCTCAATATGATCTTCATATTGAAATTATCTTGAAGACTAAAATTTACAGTTTTTTCAAAATTTTGAACTATTTTTTTTTATGTTTTAAAATTGGAGGGTCCAGAATTAATTAGATTGAAGATTTTTTAAAATTCAGAATAAATAGTAAAAAAAATTGAAAAAATATAAAATTTGATCTCTAACGAGATTTCATTATGGAGAATAAATTGAGCGGTTCAGATTTGTCATTGTAACATCGAAAATTGAGATTCGATCATCTTTGACAGGCTCAAGTGTCAAACGCGTTTGACTCTAGCATTACTCGGTTTTTATTATTATTAGTATTACTACTGCTATTATTACTATTATCAGTACTTTTATATATTATTTTATTTTTGATGACTTTTTTTTGCTGTATTTTTTTTCTAGCTTACCTAATTTGTTTGGGATAAAAGGTTTAGTTATTGTTGTTGTTGTATAAGAGAGCAAAAATGAGATTAAACACGAAGATCTCTGTCAAATTTATTTTCATATGGAAAGCTTTAATACTTGAAAGAGTAATGATTTTTTTAATTCGGCCTATCATGCCCACAAGTTGCTAAGAAACGGCCAAATGTTATACAATTAGCTTATCACGCTATTTAAAAGGGAAAAAAAAGATCTTTACAGAAATAGATACACGTGATAAAAAAAATTGAACATGCACTGCAAGTGATAAAAAAAAATTGAATATGCACTCATGATTTTTCGTGTCTTTTAATAAGATGTAGAATTTGATCATATTTTTCAATCCAGAATCTTTTTTTTTTCCGAAACTACATTTATAGCACATATCTATTACAAAGTAACACATTTTTATAATTGATTACACAATATTTATATGAAAGTTTTAACTTTCTAAAATGAACAGGAAAAACCAAATGACTTTCGTTAAATTTGTAGGAAATTAAAGTGAAAGTTATATCTGTATTCCTAATAATCTAAATTTTGCATAAACTACACGTCAACAAAAATATCTTATTACTAATTAGGAAAAAAAACTGAATTAATTCGTAAGTTACGTAATATTTTAAACTTCAGGGATTCCTGGGCACTCTCTCCCAGTTTCTCATTATACTATTACCAATAATAATAAATTAATAAATACAATTCATTATTCTCTCTCCTTAATTGGTTCTTTCCTCATAAACATCAGAACTGAGGAGTGCTCCTGCATTTTTTTTTTTTTTTTTTTTTGCATATTAGGAGCAGATTTGTTTTTAGTTGTTTATTTATTTTTAATTTATATCCTTCTCTTTCGTTATGGTTGCATGATTGTATGAAAAAATAATAATGACAGTTAATGGCTTTGTCCTTGCTTAATATCTCGAGAAATGGTTTGTATGTATTATTTAAGAAGTTCTATCATTCTATGGAAGCTTTCTTATTTGATATTTTTACAAATTTTATTGTCAATATAAAATTTGATAAATACTAAAAGTAGGTAATTAACTTTTCCACGGATGTGAATGGGAAAGTGACCGTAAAATGGAGAATTTATACTTTGAAAGTGCAATGTACTTTTTTTTGCCTAATCAGAAATATTTGTATTTTTGTAGTATATTCTGTCAACATTACCGAGTCAGCTTGCTTGAAATTTATATATTTTTAAATATTTGTATCAGATGATTAGATTGATTTTTTCTTTTGTACTTTTAGGCACGAGATAAATAGATTAGAAAAATGATTACGTTTATGAAAAACTATGTATTTTGTAGTACAATCTATTAATTTTACAAAAATAACTTTTTCATGCTGAAAATTATTATTTGTTATAATTTTTATATTAAATAATTTTTTTTTTTTACGCAGGGTGCCCGGACTTAAAATTTGTCTGGATCCGCCTCTGTGTCCGTATTCTACTATATATAGCATCTTCCTAGAGCCTTTCGTGTTCTATTTCGCCAAACTTGCCAAAATATTTTGAAGTTAAATATAAAAATCTCCCCTAAAAAATTTGTAAGTTCAAAATTATTAATTTGTTTTCCTTAGAAAGTCTTAATATAAACTTGGTATTATTTTTTTTCAAAAAAAACTTGACAAAATAACTTTTGGCATAAATTTAGATCGATCGATTAATGAAATTGGATGGTTCAGATCGCATATCGTAGGAGGAGATAATATCTTTTTTTCAATACATTTGGCATTAACTAGCTTAGATTTTCAAATATATTTAATTCTTAAATTAAATAATAATTGGTACGACTATTTTAATTTATTTAAAAGAAAAAAAACAATTTTCAATTAAAGGCTAATGCGGTAGCCGCTTTTTATTAAAAACATAGAATATAGTTATAGATTTGTTTTTTGCAGTGTCCTATATATGATAAACGAGTCTGATTGCAAAAATTACACAAATTTTATTTTTATAAAAAGATTAATTGAATAGCAATCACCAACTATATATTATGGACCATTTCGGCGGTGTGTGAGCACTCGGACTGCGATTACGTGAATACTGCCCTATATATTGACTATTAATTTACTATGAATTGAGGAAACCCAATGAGAAAGTGGCAAGCTCAATCTTTATTTTTTGTGGTGAAAATAATGCACACAACACATCACTTGAAGAAAATAAATTGAAACAAAAATATATATAGAGAGAGAAAAATTATCATATCCCCGAACCTTGAGAGTTTGGACCTCATATATGTTTTAATAATGAAGAAGTTTCTAGGCCTAATTGCCAAATTAATCAGTTTGCATGTTTCCCATTTCCACCGTTTTATTTTTATAATTTTGTATTTGTCAAATCGGTAAAAAAGGAATGCCGCTTTTAATATAGAAAGAAGCTGAAAATATGACTTCTAATGATGAACAACTGAACAAGTACATAACAAAGCTTATAACAAATAACATAATTATCTCTATTACGAGACAAAAACAGGAGGCATCCAAACTAAACTAGTACAACTCTTGGATTAGGACTACATTTTATACCGACAATAAGTAATGAATGTTTCTGAACGCAACTAGTTAAGTTCCAGACAACTAAAACAGAGTATATATGACCAGATAACAAAACACAGGAGTCAAATACTATACTGAGCAATTATGTCCATATATAAGACTTCAAATCTTCCGAGCCATTGCCCGACGCGGAGGCATATTTAATGGAACATAATTCCGGGAATGCGGGATGACCTTTGGTTTCGGTACTTTGTTGCACCTCTTGAATTTATGTTCAAGATGTGAAGTACGTTGGTGGATGATGAAATTTTGCTCGTTAAGATTGAGTGGAGATGCTGAAGGAGATGGAGGACTTGGAGGGTTCAAACTGGATTCATCACTGTTCTCTCTCGGCTGCTGCAAGAAAGGAAAAAAAAAATGATATGTAATGTATGATTGATTCCATACACAAAAAATATGTTCATGCTTCTGTCTACTTTTTCCATGCATGTTTAGACCTGAAGTTAAAGATTAGTTTACTGCATGCCCCTGAGTTCGGGCAATTTGTCTCTGTACTGGTTTCAGGAAAAAGAGGGAACATTATTTTATTGGAAAAATAATTGAGCGGATGTTTCTATATGCTTCGATTAAATTTGAAAATATATTTTAATCTTAGAAAGGGACCCAGTTCTCTATTTGTCAGATTTTTTAACTGATATCTATAGTTTGGGTTGCAGATTTTTGTGCCACGAGTCTCCATTCATGTTTTACAAATACGGTAAATTGTTAAATTTCAAGGCCTAGCAAGGGTATAAAAAACAAAGTAATTAACAATTACTTACATCGTCTAAGATGTGCGAAGGAGACAGCGGACCTTCAAATGTCGCAAATCTTTCTCTACTCACAACAGAAAAGATAAGCGTACGAGAACAATTAATACTAAAAGAAAATAATTCAACTAGGAAGAAAACTAAATGCTGAAATCAAGTTTTTAAAATGAAGATTTGGGCATATTATTTAGAATTTAGATATTGGACAGAACAGAAATCCAAATAAAGGACAATATATATACAATTCTCAGCAGACATGTTGTTTGTTTTAGCATCTATAATCTAAGTAATTATACAATTTAGTTTGCTTTTATCTGCAAATCAAAAGAAGAGGGTCCTATGCAAAATTGAATTAGTGCCACGACAACTTTTTTTTTTTTTTTTGATAAACGCCCGTGGGCTTACTTCTTAAAAACAAATAGAGTGTTACAATAGTTGAAACCATCACAGACAGAACTTGTGCCCGCCTAACTCCCAACCCCTAACTGAAGAAACCCAAAATTAAACAAACAGAAACTACAGGAAATAAAACTTAAAAAACTGACTAAAAATAAAAATGAAGTTGCTGCCCATACAAATTAAGCCCCGTCGGCACCAGTTGAAAACAGAAAAAAATGAAAACTAAGGCGGTGCCTCCTGCACTCTTTGGAAGAACTGTTCATCCAGCAAAGGTGATACTGTACCAGTAAAATTGGGAATGTGTTGAGGATTTCCCACATAGCTGCACCGCTGTCTTCTCGCCAAATTTGCCAGAACATGTGCTTGCTGTACCGCTTGTCTTTGTACATGTTGTACCACCACATCCTCACCCCTTGATTGTACCAATGTAGAAAGTTCTGTTACCAATCTGACCGCTCTCCAAGAAGGCAAGTCTGTGCTATCACCTTGATTCACTCCCTGTACCAGAGCCAAGCAGTCAGAGAAGAATTGCACCTTTATATGACTGGGGATATTGAGATTTTCATATATGTGTTTACAAGCCTCTCTCAGAATGACAGCTTCAGCATGAAAAGCATCATGAACTTCAAACGAATGTAACCCAATGGTGTGTAATCTGCCCCTATCATACACTACATAAGCCCCTCCTGCTTTGTTAGATATATCCCAGGACGCATCCAAGACTACCTGCCAACCTTGTGCATGGTACTCATATATAAACTTGAATGAACGGGCGACTAGACCACGTTGACCTCTGCTCCCTCGCAATGGTAGACAACCGCTTTGATCAACTTACGCAGGAATCCTCCCTGTGGACCAATCTCATTTCCCGTGATTTCCCCTTCTACTTGAAGTATTTTTCAGCTCCTTCAAAGGATGTTTATAGAGTGCTACATGAGTAAGTTCTTTTATTCAAAGTTGCATGTCCAGGTATATGGTAATTAATTGAAATTGGGTCATTGAATGAGCAATATTTCAGACAATTCAAACTTCTAAAACCTTATTTTACTGTAGTGAGGTGGTTAAAAAAAAAGGGAAAAGAATAGCGCAAAAAAAATAAAAAAGGAGCAACACAGATTCTTACTAATTACATTCTTTTCAATAACAAATGATTATTTTCATTGCGAACTGACCATAGACTTTTTCCCAACCTTCGTTACAGTTTTAGTATACTTACCATTTTTTTATATTTTGAAAGTAATATAGTATTCTTACCACATTAAAATTTGAAGCTTGTGTTTTAACCTTTCCTATTATCATCAAGATTGAAAAGTATATACTGATGCTTGTGTATACATTGGATAAACAGGAAAAAAAGAAAATTTGTGCTTATGAGAGAGCTATTTGAGGAGACTAAGTTTGGTAGGGCTGTAATGACCGTACACTGACTTCTAAACTTGGTGCATAACCCTTCTTATGCCTGGTATTTATTAAAAAAACGCTTGTCATGGCGGCTTTACGAAGTCATGAACTCCAGATCATCCAACGTCAGAATACTACTTGTCGATCTGGGAGTTATTCCTGATTTTTTCCATTTCCGGTACCCTAAAGAAGAAGGTCTTCCAGTACTATCGTGTGCCAGCTATCCTTGTTTGGCACAAGAAAACAATCACTACGTCTATGAAAAGAAGCCAAGCAAGCGCTTTGATAAGTCGTCAAAGAGGAAAGCCATCCCGATGTCTAAGTCATATATACCAATGAATAGGCCGCCACGTAGGTCTATGCCACGAAAAATCTAAAGAACCAACTTGCCTTTTAGTTTTCTGTTAGAATGATCGTTAGTTAGCCTCTTATCTTATAAATATGAATTCTAACTCTTTTAGCTGTATTGAACATACACTTTTAAATTGGCGTGTTATAAATCATCATGCTTTTATAAGTCTTAACAAGATCACTGGATGTTACAGTATGGTGGATAGGGCTGTCAAACGTGGTCAACGATCACGGAAATGGTCGTAATCGTTATCGTTTTGTTAATTAAACAACACAGATTAATTAATCGTTAACCAAATCGTTTATCAAACGGCACAAAATTAGATTGCGTTAATCGTTTCGTTTTATTAAACGATATAAACGATTTAACGTTTATGTTTTCCATTTACAATAAACAATATATTAAATACCGAAAAATTTCCTCCACTTATTTCAAAAAATAAATAAATAACGAAAATGGAAGTGGGGACTGTACTAATTCTCAGAAAAAAAAAAAAATTTGCTCAAATTATCAAAAGGGGAAAAAAATAGATGAATGAACATGAAATTAGATCATAAATCATCCAAGTAATTTGTCAAGAAAAATTCATTCTTCTTTGAGAAACAATTTACATACAACATCTATACCAAAAAAACAAAAAAAAAATGAATAAACATTCATCCCTAAATTGTACAGACCTGAACAGACCACTCCATCTTCCTTGTCGAACCTCATCCCGTTTTCAGAGTTGGGCTCCAACCCACCCTGTCAGCAACCAACAACCCCCTTCTCCACTCCTCCACTCCTCCAGTTAGAATCCATCTTCTTCATTAGCAACCAGAAACTCCTTCTCTACCTCGTCAGCAACCAGCTACCTCCTTCTCTACTGGCATGTAGGCTCTGCCACCCGATCTCCACCCTTCAGGCTCCAGCTTCTCCTAGGCTTCCATCTTCCACACAAGAGATGATGCTGAGGCGCCGTCGAGTAGTTGAGGATGGTGCTTGTCTCTTGCGGTTGTGGAATAGAAGTGGTAGGAGGGTTTGTCGTCGTCGAGATAGAGAAGCGGAGAAGAGAGGTGTCGCCGACAGCGTGCGTGCGAGAGAGACAGGGAAAAAAAAGAAGAGAATGAGCGGCGGGATTCAACCAGTTAGGGTTTGTCGATCACAACCCTCGTATCCTCCGTCAGATTTACACCAAATCCCTCTGCTATTGTTTAAAATTCTAACCCCATAGAATTACCTACGGTAAAACGAAATAACGCAAACGACATAACCCCAAACCGTTTGCGTTTCATTAATTAAACAAAACGTGGTGCTGATTCCGTTGTTTGTTATGTTTAATTAACGCAACTAACTTTATTTCCGTAAATCGTTATGTTAGACATTAACGTCACAGAATAACGTCCAAAACCCTTCCGTTGACAGCCCTAAGCCTGGTAGCCTATTTCAAACAAAAGTTAAACAGATCATCTCACTGCTGTTTTGCCACAAGCACAAATTCTCTATTGTTGTTGTTTATCCAATATATCAGATTTTACTTTTTTAGATTTTAGTGTGGTAACTGGTAACAATATTTTACTTTCAGAAAAAGAAAAGTCGGTAAGAATATTAAAATTCAAGGAAAGATGGGGACAAGTTTACAATCAGTTCTTGTCTTTTTCTCTTTTCCGTTTCATTGATGGAGTTCTCAAACGCCGATTCGGTCTCAATTACCAGACCTAGCATTGATAAAACTTACTCAAGCAGAATATTATAAAGCACTTTTGACGGAACTCGAAAAGATCTAATTCTAAAGGAGAAGGGGAAATCACATGAAAGGAGGGTAACCCACAAGGAGCTAGGATTCCAGCGTCAGCTGATCGGCTGTTTACAATTGCGAGCGAGCAGAGGTCGACGTGGTCCAGTCGTCCAGCCTCAGTCCGTATTTAAAGGATTTGTTCCAAAACAGCATCTGGTAAAGACTCCATGTTTGGTTTTCAAGTTGGTTCTTCCTTCCAGGAAATGGAATGAAATAGTCAACGAATAAATATGAACGATTATTTAGGTGCACTAATTCAATTTTATATCTCTGGTGTCAACAAAATAGCTTGTTTAACTTGGCTGTTGGAGGGTTTCTGTCTTTCTTTCTTTCATTCTTAGTTACTTGATTAAGTTTTTGTAGTGAGAAGCATTCTTTCTTTTTTTTTTTCATATTTCAAGGCACAAAATTTTTAAAAAATGAGATGGTAGAAATTGGGACATGGTGACAGATTAATTTTCCAACTAAGCCTAAAAACTTGTAAATTGAAAATTTGAAACATAGGCCGGGCCGACATATGATATGACCATTTTCTCTATATAATATCTTTTTTAAAATTTATTATCTTGAGATGCAGTATTTTATTTTTTCCCCACAAAAATAAACATGTCATTTTCTCAGTAGGGTTTCTCAAACGAACTGTAAGACCAGGCATTTAGTTATTTTAATTTATAATTTCAGTCTATGTTATATCACTACACATGAGTGGCGCCTACAGAAACCTTTGTCCGCAAGATGGCTTCTATTAATATTTAGTGCTGATTTATAAGAACTTTACCCCGAATTTTGGTCGATAGAAACAGCTACAGAGCTACATTCAAAATCCAATTGTCGAGTGATAGTGTCTATTTCGAGGATCCGAAATGCAATTAGGCAACCGGGTATTTTAGAGAAGATACCGAAGTAGTACGGAAATGGGCTGAAACCAAAATTGACATGAGTTGGTTCGAATTTGAACTGTAGTACTTTCTTATGTCGTAATTGCTGGGAATATTTGTGAGATATATGTGTGCACTAAATTATATATAATCTGTCATTTATTTATTTACTTGACTCCGTCGTTATCTCAAAATTTTGGACATTATACGTTAGTTCTGATAACCTACTTCTACTGTACTATTATTTTAAAATTTGAAAAATAAATATGAAGTGTTGGCGTTTTCATTCGCAGATAATAGTCCTGTATATATGTCTAATGTCTTATAAAATTTTTAGTTTAAAATATTTCAAAATATGGGCTGAAGTCAATCTTCAACTGCAGCACAATATATTTAATTACATCAGAGAGAGAAGGGAATATCAAAAAAATTATATTATCATTTCAACAAAACAAAAAGAAAATTAAATCATATCATCACTTATACAAATTTTGTACTTTTTTTAGGTAAGCCATTGCTTAGAATGTTAATAAGTTAAGTGAAACATCAATATGCTAAAAGAGCGCACGTAAATGCGACATCCACCAATCCTCTTCTGACTTTAATCGTGCCAGCATATACAAATCAATCATTTCACTACTCTGCAAACCATCGGGCCTCTCTGTTTCTTCAGACTTCTTATGGCAGTTCATCACAGAGATACTTGTCTCAGGGGATAATCCATGTCAGCTCCAGACGTCAATTCAATTTTGTCAATTCCAGACGTTGATTCAATTTTGTCAATCCCACCGCCAGTCATGAGCCATCCTAGTTTGTGAGAAACACTTAATCATTACTATGAAAAGAAGCCTAGAAAGCGCTTTGATAAGTCTTCAAGGCCAAAAGTCATCCCGAAGTCTAAATCATACATACCGATGCATAGGCCGCCATGCAAATCTATGACCTTGAAAATCTAAAAAGCCATACACTTATTCTGTTATAATGAATACTACATACTGCAATATTATGTTATAAATTTTCAGTTGATGTGAAATACCAACTCCTCTTGGTTATTTAACATATCATTGAACAGAGTACCGGATTATGATAATGCAAGTGTTGACCTGATTTCTGAATGATTCCGTATGTGGATGTCAGTTTAACTTTCAAGTGTGTTCTTTCTATATACTAGAATTAAGTTACTATTATTTGAATGGAACTCAGGTTACTATTTTTTGAATGAATTTGACTTGCCTCAAAAAATTACAAGCTTTTAACAAGTCTTTTTTTTTTTTTTTTCCAATTCTAAGCCCGTAGGCAGATACGATTAGTCTTACAAATATGAAAAGTGAGAAATTAAGACGATACTTTTTCATTCTCGTGGTCAAAGTGGGAAAACTAGAAATAAGAAAAAAAATAAAAGAGAGATGAAAAGAAATAGAGAAATGCTAGAGTCCAATATATTGGACGGAGATTAGGTCCGTCCAATACGATCGTTATCATATTTTTAAATTTTAAATGACCTATCCGAACCGTTCAATATGTTCTCCATATTGAAAACTTGTAAGAAACCAATTTTTACATTTTTTCGATTTTTTTTACTATTTGTTTTGGTATTTTAGAAAATCGTTGTCATTGGACGATCCAGAACTTTTATATCATTTATTTTCTAAAATACTAAAAACTAAGTAAAAAATTCAAAAAAACGTAAAAATTGATTTTTTATAAGTTTTCAATATGAAGAACATATTGAACGGTTTGGATTGGTCGTTTGAAATTTAAAAATGTGAAAATGATCGTATTGGACGGACCCATCCGTCCAATACGTTGGACACTAGCATTTCTCAAAGAAATATAAACAAAGAGATCTGTCGTCATATTTTGACAGATTACTTTTACATTAGAAAGAGTTAATTTAAAAATGTTAAATGAAAATGCATAATCGATAATTACCGTGTCCTTTTGAGATTGAAGAGTCAGAATCTAATTGAAAAAACTGCAAAGATAAAAATGCTGCTATGATACAGCGACCTAAATACTCAAGCTATCCAAAAATAAATAATAATTAAACAATAAATTGAGGACCGCCAACCATTTCGTTTCTCGAAGAATAAAAATAAATAAAATTAAAATCTCTTCTAATTATAATGACTTAGAATAATTTTAAATATATAAAGTATTTTATTGGACAATTATGTCAAGTCACCAAATGGTAATAGAAATTAAGAATTAAATTGTTGATATTTTCTGTATTTTTAAATTGCATAAATGCTAATTGTTGTAGTTTCTTGCAGGAAATATACCGAAAAGGTGGCTCCTATAAAATTGGGAAAAAAAAACTAATATTGGAAAAAAATACTATCTATTAAAAAAATTTGTACGTCTTGATTTGGAAAAAAAAAAAAAATACTCTCTATAAATAAAGAAACTGAAAATATAGAAAAAGGGACTAAGTGCACCAAAATAATCTTCCATATCCATTTATCGGCTATTTGAGTATTTGTTTTCTTTTGGAAGAAGGAAGCGACTTGAAGATAAAAAATGGAGTCCTTACCTGATGATGTTTTGCACCAAATCCTGCAAATCGGCACCAAGGCGAGACGACTGGACCACATTGACCTCTGCTCTCTCGCAAGTGTAAACAGCCGCTTTGATCAGCTGACGCAGGATTCCTCCTTGTGGGCTACCCTCCTTTCCCGTGATTTTAGAACCAGATCCATTCAAGTTCCTTCAAAAGCCCTATATAGGGAGCTGCTTGAGTAAGTTCTTTTATTCCAAATTTATAATAAGATATCCAAACTTGCAAGTGTGGTAATTGAGATTGGGTTGCTGTGTTAGAAGCGGTCGAAAATTCAAACTTCAAAAGACAGATAAAATTTTCTGTCAACGACTTGAACTGAGTTAATTATGTTGTGTACCAATAAAAATAATATTAAAACATTAAGGAAGAGGAAAAGCGCAGCACATATTTCTATTTCTCTTTTTTGAATGAGAGAGATCTTATTTTTCTGGCGAACTGATGTAAACTTTTTCTTTCTTGCCCAAAGTTTTTAATGTTCTTGCCAACTTTTTTTTTTTGAAAGTAAAACAGTAACCACATTAGAAACTATGTTGGTATTTTGGATAAACAGGGAAAGAAGGGAAATAGTGCATCAGTTGAAAGAGCTGCAGGAGGTAAATAATGAAATTTGTTTAACAATAAAACAGCTAATTGAATCATTGAACGACTCTGCAAGCCAACTTTTGCACAAAGCTACTTTTCTTCAGGAGCAATTCATGTCAGTTCCAGAAGTCGATTAAATTTTGTTAATCTCACCATTGGAGATGATGTGGCTGGTTTCTGTTTGCATGAAGACGGTGTTCCAGCACGGTCTTGTGTCAGCAATCCTAGTTTGAGACAAGCATATATGTAGTATTAATCAAATAATATAGTACATGTAAGGAAACTTCAAGAGCTTAAATGTGAAATTATTTTCATTTTCATTTAATATAAAGTACTATGTTATTGGGCAGAGAAGAGTGTTTGAATAAAATATTAATTAAAACAATTGGAGTAAGGAATGGGCCGAGAGGTTCGATGATAAACGAATCAATTTCGTTTAGTCGGTTTTGAATATTCTCAAATTTCTAATTAATTTAGAATAATCTCAACCAATAATTATGCATCCTTTAGTTTTGCATCTATTAAGTTATTAAGTGATTGAGGATCCCTTATATATATCCTATAATTTCGATGGAGAATTATTGGAGTATTATTTTTCTCTATCTCAAATAAAAACACTTCTTGAGAGGAATATAGAGAGGAGAAGAGAGACAAAATCAGGATCGATATGTTGGAGTTCGCCATCAAAGGAAGGGAAACAATTCGATTATATAGTGGTCTTCTCGGTATTGTTCTTTTCAAAAATTTCATTCTATCTTTGACAAGTGAAAGCAATGGCTAAAAGTAACACTTGATCTTGGTTTAATTCTGCATTCAAGGTCGTTAAATTACTTACAGTTGGTATCAGAGCGATTTTATCTTTGAAGTGCTTGTTCTTACTGAATTTCATAAAGTTTTTTGAAATTCAAGTGTTATGAATGTTTGTAGATTAGTTCTGGTTGCTAATTTGTAATCTTTTAGTATCAATTCTATGATAAAGGAAAAGAACTAGGAGAAACTCTAGGTTCTATTTAGAAACATAGTTACTATCCTGATTGACTGGTTTCATAGAGGCATATCTCACAATTCGCTTACTTGTTTTGAGTGAGGTTTTCGACAATGAAAAGTTCCGGAGTCTACTTTGCATAGAGACCAAGAACTGGGAAATCAAAAAAAATATACAGCAAGAAATCACAGTTACAAGCGGTAGAGGTCAGACTGTCTGATTTTTGAATTTTCTGACCTTTTGATAGTGCATGAGAAATTACTCTCACTCTATATATTGGTTTTGTATGAAATTTTACTGGGTTATAATTCTTTCATAGACCTTTCCAGAAAGTATTTATTTGCTTGAATATGATGAAGGATTAGTGAGATATGTTGTTCGCAAAATGAGTTAGTATGACAGCTTGTCAGGATCTGCCAGTAATTGTCTGAGTTTCGAGGGCTGTAATTTTTTATCTATGAACTTGTTTTGGATGAGATCTGGTTTGCTGGAAAGAGCTTTAAGTCTAGTTTCCAGAATGTCTAAGAACTCGTAAAATAGATCAGTATAGAGAAAGTTTTGGCCATTTTATCAAAGGGTTTTCATACTATCAGAAATTCTGAAATTTGACATTTTGTGTTGTTATGACCCAGAACATGTTGGTTTTGGGCATATTAGGATCCATAATGTGTTGGGTGTTATTCAGAAATGAAGTTTACACGAAATGTAAGGCTTAACCAATCTAATGATGATACTCCATAGCCAACTAATGGTATTATGATCATCTAACAATAGTCATTCATCATACAATCAGAAATTGTTATAGAATTATAAGGTTTATTTCTATCAACAAATAAGATATTCTAAATTGTAATAATGTTTTAAAGATTACTATAGGTATTATAGGATAGTTAGCAATTTGTCAAAATATGAAATTTCGTATAGAAAAATAGTTGGTCTTTTTCGTTGAATTTCTCCTATAAGATTACAAATTAGCAACCAAAACTAATCTACAAACATTCAAAACACTTGAATTTAGAAAATCTTTATGAAATTGAGTAAGAACAATCACTATAGAGGCAAAATCGCTCTGATACTAACTGTATATGCAGAATTAATTAAGATCAATTGTTATATCCGGTCATTACTTTCACTTGTGAAGGGTAAAATGAATTTTTTTCAAATAACAGTACCGAAAAGAACACTAAATGAATAGACCGCCACCAGATCCATGCCACGAAAAATTTTAAAAGTCAACACTCCTTTTAACTTATGTTGTAACGATCACTACCGCATTCTGCAATTCTATGTTATGACATTTGTTTTGATGTGAACAATTGCTCTTTGCTATATTACGTATTTCGTTTTAATGTACCGGTGATAATATCATACCTTGATGTTGTCGTCTTATGGATTCCATATTTAAGTGTGTTGTTTTTAAATATTGGAATATCACTTACTATTTCGTTCGATAAACTTGAATTGCCTCAAATTAAGTACAAGGATTTAATAATTTAGTGATAAAATCTTGTTGATGTCCACATTATGTGTGAAATAAATGCGCTGAAAAATTAGCCATAATTCGTCAAACAACATCATGTCACGAAATTTTAAATGAAACATAGTATCAGTATTCACGTGCCCTTTTGTATCATTCAGTACTGCTTAATTTATATAGCTTAAAGTGATGTTCTTTGTCATCTTAGTCACATTATGCTTTAATTTAACGAGGTAACCACATTATGCTTTAATTTTACTTGTTATCTTAATTTAAACTGAATCTCACGCACAACAACAACAACAACAACAACAACAAAAACACTCATCTGCAAGCTTGCAGCTCGGTTTCAGTTGTCCAGGGTTCCTTGAAAAAATGAAAAGAAGTCAAATCGGCTTTAACAATTAGGATTTTAGGAACATACAAAAATTTATCTTGCTTCAAATATAAGGTGTGACAAAACTGAAAATTAGCCACTGTCTATTTGTAATTTAGAATAATGACGTTGCTGTATTAAATGTGAACTTTTAATAGACTAAAGTTGCATACTTTAGTTGCATAATATCAACAATTAAGAAAGTAAAGAACCAGTTCAAAGTTCATACCAATAAGAGATGTTCCCATGTTAATTATGGTTTCAGCCAATTCTTAGTACTAGATCTGTTGCTTCTCTAAATAGTTGGACTTGAAATTTAGTCTTGAATGAACAAAGGTGCCTCTGCTTTTCTTTCCCTCCCCGGGTTGCTCTGTAGCTGTTCTTATTGATGTGAAGTGAGCCATGTCCCTCTTTCTTTGTAACGTTTTCTCAAATTATATTATCAGTTATGGAAGGATAACCATTTTTGTTTTTGACAAAAGGTACCTCACGATTTTGGTGCCAGTGCGTCGAATTTGTTCGGGGTGATTATTAAGAGAGTGTTGTAAAAAACTGCTTTTTTCGTCTTAATGAAAAGAGTGGTGAGCCGTTAAAGCTCACATGTTTCAAAAAAAAAAAAAAATTCGTGATTGATAAACATCATACATTGAAATTATAAATTAAAAGTTATAAATAATTAAATTGCCCAGTCGTTAAAGAAACTCTACTTGGCAATTTCAATGGTTTTCATTGTGCTGTTAGAATTAATAATACTACATTTCTTCAATAAAAATAAAAATATATATAGTTTTTCGGTCCGGCATATGTTTTGTTAGAAAAAGGTTTTGTCTTTGAATTTGTTCCGTGAATCCCCTTTTCCATTGTCCTATTTTTTAAAATTTTATATTTGTTGAATTTGAATAAAGAAGACCGCTTCTCCCTCGAGATATATACAAAGAAGAAACCCTCCAACACTAAGTCAAAAAAACTATATAAAATTAGCAAGAAATATAAAATGGAATAATTCTCCTAAATAATCATCCATATTCATTCGTAGACTATTTCATTCTTTCTTTGGGAAGGAAGAAGGAAGCAACTTGAAGACCAAAAATGGAGTCCCTGCCAGATCATGTTTGGATCAAAATCCTGAAAATCGGTACCGAGACCGGACGATTGGACCACACAGACATCTGTGCTCTCGCAATTACAAACAGCCACTTTGATGTGCTGACGCATGACAACTCCTTGTGGGCCACCCTCATTTGCCGCGATTTCCCAGGATCCTTGCGATCTTTTCAAGTTCCTTCAAAAGCCCTTTATAGGGAGCTGCTTGAGTAAGTTCTCTTATTGCAAAATCATTGCAAGATAACCAATTAATTGAGATTCGGTTACCGCATGAGAAACTCTCCAATTCAAATTCCCTTTTTCAGGGTTACATATGGGACTGGTCTGTCAGCAAATGATTTTAATGACTAATTAAGCCATTATATGGTAATTCAAGGAAAGCAAGAAGAAAAAACACAAAATTAGCGAAGGGCAACACCGCGTCTTATTTCCTTTTATTTTTTAAATTTGAATTTTTATTTTGAATTAAAATGCATGTGAAGCCCAGCATCTTATCATTGAAATTTAAAAAAGTAATTACAAACCTAGCAAGGGGCTGGGTAAATTTGATTTTTTTTTTTTTTTTTAAGAAGAGAAATCTTTTTGTCACGGGAAATTGACAATAAATTTTCATCTTTTTCCGAGCAGTCTAATTTTCTTACTTTTTACCACAGTTTTTTTGTTTAAATTAATATATATAGTCGGTAAAATTGAAGTTGGTATATTGGATAAACAGGACGGAAAGAAAATATGAGTATGAGATGAAAGGGCTGCATGCGCTTCTAAATTTTTTTGAGCTTATCGAACAAACACACGACGACTGGGCGGATCCATTTCTGGACGTTCAGTTAGATGAAACTTCTTTTGGTAGTTCATCCCAACACAACACAGCCCAAATCAACTTTGAATTTCTCGATTGGAATCCTTTTGATCCTTTTGATTCCATCATCGGCGATGATATGGGTGTTTTGCCTTTGCGTGAAGAAGGTGCTCCAGCACTATCTAATGCCAACCATCCTAGTTTGAGAGAAGCACGCAATCACCACTACAAGAAGAAGCCGAGCAAGCGTTTTGATAAGGCATCAAGGCCAAAAGTCATTCCGATGTCTAAATCCTATATACCGATGAACAGGCCACCACGCAGATCCATGCCACGGAAAATTTAGAAAACCAACTCGCCTTCTGTTTATAATTGTAATTAACTACTGCATACTGCAATATTATTATGTTACAAATTTTCATTTGATGTGAAACATCAACTCTTTTGGCTATATTGAACACATCATTTAATGATATATTGGGTTAAAATCTTGTACCTATATATTAAGTTTTGATAAGATTCTGATGTTCTCGTATGATGGATGTCTACAATAAAAGTGTGCTGTTTGTAAAGATTGTAACTGCAGCCCCTTACTATTATTTTGAATATATATAATTGGCTTGCCTCAAAAGTACAAAGCTTTTTATTCTTGGTAAGATTTCTCGATGTGCTCCCACATGACTGATGTAAATTTGATTGTGCTATTTTGGTGCGTTTGGCATGAGAGTTTAGAGGGGTTAGAGGGGTTTTTGGGGTTAGTTGGAGCTACCTCGAAAATCTCATCCCCTCACTATTCTACCTCGAAATTCCAAAAAGTACCTCGAAAATCCCAAAAAGTACTAACCTTACACCACTAAACCCACTAACCTCACCCATGCCAAAAGTGCCCTAAGATTGGAGTTACACGTATGATCCATTTGGATAACATTGACTTGCCTCTCCGTATGGTAATGCCGTTAGCAAAATTTTAAGACGCGGTAGGTATTTGCTCATGTCAAATTCAGCCCATATTTAAAAAAAAAAAAACAGTCCTCTTTTTAAAAATTACAAATTTATGAAAAGAACAAGTATTTAATAGAGCGGATCCCATAAAGACATGGCAAACAAACTATTAAAAAAACTTCGTGGTCGAAAAGAAAAAAAATGATAAATACTAAAAAAATTAAACAGAGCAGAAAGAAGAAAAGAGACGAAACAACTGCGAACTTCATATTTAAATTCAATTTTTATAATTGATACTTACTTTCTAGAAGATCAATGATTTTTTAAATTTAAGCTTGCCCACAAGTTTGTACGAGAAACAAATCTAAATACTAGACAAATTTTAGTTTGTGTGGAGTTCACTTATGGGCTAAAATTGAAAAGCAAGTCCGAAACAAAATTACTTGCTAGATAATTAGCATGATGTCTTTTATTGAAATAAACAAGTTAGAATCTGATTGCGGAATTGCAAAGCTACAAATGATGTTATCGAGTATAGCGACTAATACTCACAAGATACAACAAAAACTTAATTAATTGATTAATTAACAGCCACCAACTATTTAATTTGGTTATTGACAGCGCTGTCAATTACCTCTAAACAAAACTATTTAATTTGTTGAAGAAATATAACTATAATATTAAATATTTTGTAAACATGATGGTTTAGAAAAATTCAAAAAATATATATGGACCGACATCTGATTCTCATAAATGGAAAGTTGCACGCCCATGTCAAAATATCGTGTCAGCCCACTGTCAAAATTTTAGAAGCCCATTTTAGCTTTGACTAGGCTTTAATTTCAGGGAAATAAATAATAATTGAAAACAGAAGTCGGAAAGGCTACGATGACAGTGCAATTTCCGAATTTTTATCCTATATAATAAATTAACAAGGAAAGGAAAGTTCAGGACAACATTCAACGACTCTTTGACCAATTGGTCCAACTTCGGCTCCAAGAAAAAGGTATTTTGATCCCAAAAAAAAAAAAAGAAAAACAATATTTTGGGTACAGCACAGGACGCGGCTTCCTCACCATCTGACACGTGTCCTCTTACAAAACAACGTCCTCACAGGCCGCCACCTTACGACTTACGAGTTATTAACGAAGTTTATTAAACAGCCCTTAGGACTTTGTTTATTTGCAACTTCCTTATAAATTTGTGTTGTTCGGAATGTTAATATGTTATGTTATGTATATAACTATATATTGTTCGGAAACTGAATAATATAATATTTAAAACTTACTTGTGGACAAATGAAACTTCATTAGTAAGAATAGCTCGTGACAAGTGCTTCAGAAATTAAAGAATATTTGAGGGATAAATTGCAAAAGTGTTTCCTTAACTCGCTACGTCATTTTCCTTCCTACTTAAGTAAAATTTTTGCTGCAAGTAATATCCAGATAATAATAAAACAATTAAACCGCTGCTATAAATGGCCAAAGTCCTGGAAGCCTCCAGTTATTGCTTGGTCCCCAAGATTGCGCTTGATAAGTGTAGAAATAGAAATTAATTAAAAAGAAAAAAAAAAAGTGTAGAAATAGAAGGTGCCTGTTTATAGAGAGGTTTTAGAAGCAAGATAAGGAAATTTCTCCGATCGAGAATTGTGGAAATAAGAGAAAACAAGAAAGGAGCTCTTTACCTTTTAGACTCTCTCTCAAGTCTCAATCTTCTGCAGTTCAATGGCACCAAGAACTCCAAAGGCGCCGACGACGACGAATAGTGATGAAAGTGGCACTACAGATACATCGAGGTAATAAGTTCGCTTCACTTCAATAAATTTAGACAATAAAAAAGTTTGGTTTTGTTCTTTGAACCCTGTTTTGTCAAGAGAAATACTTTTCGAAATTTGGTATCATTAAGAAGGTTGGTATTCGTAATTTTGTCAGGACCACTGTTCTAAATTAGAAAAGACAATAATTTTGTAACATGTCAGTAATTTATGTCTGTGGTTGCATATCAATTACAAAATTAATTTCTCTTTGGTATACCAATTTTGTAAAATTATTATCATGTACGGAGTTGAATGTTGCGATATTTTTTGTTTGTTTTCCTAACTATATACATTTGCATTGTAGCTTTTGTATATATTGGTTTTGGTCTTAAAACTATCTTATTTTACCTCTGTTAAAACTTGGATGATAATTCCAGTGTTACATCAGTGGCAATAATGTATATTAAATTATTAATTAATAAATATAAAATTCGTTGTACAGTAGTTGAACTCTATTAAAATTTTTCCTGGCTTGGTCTGTCTGTCATCATGTTTATACCGCATAGATTTGTTAATTGTTATTATTGTAGGTTTTCCCTTTCTAGACATTGAATTCCACATCCCTAAATCAATTTTGTCTTTCATGTATTAGTTCCGATATTAAATTTGACTTCACATTTCTCAAAGACCCTCGTGTTGAGAAGTGCTTAGAGCATGATTATTGCTACCTTTTGAATGTTGAATTTCATTAATCTTTTTCACAATTTAAAGATCTTCTTGCTTGTTTCCAAAATTTCTGCACTGGTGGTTGTCCTTTTGTTATATTATACAATCTTACTGACTATATTGTTGTTTTCAGAAAGAGGAAACGGCAACTATGCAATAAAACAGTAGCAGAGGTCCTTGCGAAGTGGCGAGAATTCCATTCCAACAACTCACAGAATACACAAGCACCCAAAAAGGTCCCTGCCAAGGGTTCAAGAAAAGGTTGCATGAAAGGCAAAGGTGGTCCAGATAACATCAAATGCAGTTACCGTGGTGTGAGGCAACGAACTTGGGGCAAGTGGGTTGCTGAGATCCGGGAACCTAACAACGGGAGCCGCCTTTGGCTGGGGACATTTAATACCTCAGATGAGGCAGCTCTTGCATATGATGAGGCAGCCCGGGCTATGTATGGTGATGATGCACGAGTCAACTTCCCAGAAAATGATGTTAGCACATGTACACCTAGTGTTTCCGGTGTCGAGGAGCCAGAAATCATGTTGCCGAAAGTGGAGCTGCCGGATGAGGATATGTTTAAGGCAGTTGACCTGCCATCTTATATGTTTTCTGACAGCTTGACTAATGATTTTGATATACTTGCATACATTGATTTCGATTCTGGTGGGTTTGATCTCGACTAAGGTCAACTTATATGTATTTATGATTAATTGAGGAGTCAATCTGGAAGTAATTTTGGGAGTCCTTTGTTACTAATGTAATAGGTATTTTGGGCCTAATAGCATTTAGGATTAGTTCCTTAAAGTACTTTCTGAGTTGCTTTGTTTGAACCAGCAGCTACTAACTATTTGATGGATCAAAATATAGCGATTTAACTGTTTTGTTTAAAAAAAGCTGTGATGAAAGAAAAGGCCTTCATTTATTCCACTAGCTAGACAGTTAAATGTAATTGTGTTTTGTTAGACATTTTAATAAATTGTGTTTTTATTGAAATAGAAGAAAACAAGCATTGATAACATTATGTCAAATTCTGAGGGGGACAAAAAAACTGAACTTGTGCCTACTGGTAAATTACTCTGTATCTGCTTAAGACAGGAAACATTTGCCTTATGGCAGATGGTTTTGCTATTTAATGTAACGGTGCGAGCCGATAAATTTTTTAATTGTAATTTCCTAAGAAGTTAAGCAAAAGGCTTTAGTTTTTCCTATAGAATGCAAGATAGTTTTACCTTCAAAAATTTACTCCTAAATGAGGTCTCAAGCATTGACAGATATGTTTACTATTATTAGTTGGGAATCTTAGGAAATAATTGAATTCACAAAATTTTGCCGCTTGTGTTATTATTCAAATGTATCCTCCAAAAAAGCTAAATCTGAACTGTTTTAAGTATGTGCCTAATGGAAACATCTAGGTAAACGCATTATTTGTTAAAACACTTCACAATTTCATGGGTATAATAATGTTTCAGAAAATAAGTGAACCCATAAGTCGAAGGACGCGTCTTTTTTGGAAAAGGACTTGTATAGTTTTCTAAAGCAAGTCTTATATTAAAAAGATAATATTTTACCCGGATAAGAAAATTAATTAGTAATAGAAAATTTACAGATACATAAATCTCCAGGGACTATTATGCAAGTGCTCAATTGGATGGAATGTGTTTAAACGTCAATATTATTCTTGGCTACTATAGAAATTCTCTATTCAACATCGTGCATGTCTCCATTTTGCCTTTGATTGATTCTACATCTTTATTGGTGATCAAATTTGCCACTTGAAGGTAAAGAGATCTCGTGGAAAATCGCCATTGGAGAAGACAGACCTTATGCAAATCTTAATCGTAATAAGCAAAGCCTGAATTTTGTACCTTGGTTTGCGGACGTGATTGAACAAGAAAACATTTATCTTCAGAAAAATGGATTTGCAATGCTATAGAGCACAAGATGAGAGCACATTCAATGTTGGCATTTGGGAAGGGGCTAATCCCCTCACTTCTTCCCTGTCGCTTTTATCCATGCAGCTTGTTTTCATCATTGTCCTTACTCAATTTCTCTTCTACATCCTCAAGCCCATCAAGCAACCTCGGATCGTCGCTGAGATATTGGTATAAATCCCATTTGACTTATTTTAAATTTATTTTTTCAAAAATAAAAATATTGCAACATTGTTGGTTTTGTTCTTGAAATTTTGAGGACTTTTGAAGCTCCAATTTTCACAATTTTCTATTACTTAATTTTCATTGTAGCCTGCAATTGATGCTTGGACTTCTAAAAATGCATGCACTTTTACATTTTTACCTGTGGTTGTTGATCAATTTGTTTCTTTGCTTTTATTTATTATGAGGGATTCTTTTCAATTTACTTCAGATAATACAAGGGGCATTTGGAATTGTGTATTTCTGACAGGCTACAATGAGAATTGCGTAAGAATTGCAGGCTCCGCAATTCTCATTGGTGGTACCAGATAATTCTCATTGCGTAAGAATTACTTCAGAGTTCAGATAATACAAGGGGCTTATAAATTGTGTACTTCTTACAACGACATAATCTTTCAAAGAATTTGATTTAATTAACTAATTTCTTCTACCATCAGGCAGGCATTATATTAGGACCGTCATTTTTGGGAAGTAATAAGACATTCAAGAAGCTTTTCTACCCAGCAAGGGGCGAACAGGTTCTTGAAACACTCACTCCCTTTGGTGTGATGTTCTTCATTTTCCTCATTGGTGTCAAGACTGATCTTCGTGTAATGTTTCATGCTGGTAAAAAGGCTCCAATTATAGGCATGATAGGCTTGATTGTTTGTGTCGCTGTCGTGCTGCCAACTTGCATGTCAAATATGATGTCACTCGAGCCTGATATAGTTAAGGTTCCCTTTTTCATGGCATCTCTGTCTGTATCCCTTTCCATTAACTCTGTGATGGTGATCGTGCCCATCCTTTCTGACCTTAATCTACTAAACTCTGAATTGGGCCGGATTGCCTTGTCAGGCTCCATGACCAATGATTTTGTTGGGTGGGCAATGTTGGCTGTCATTATTGTCAGTGAAGCTTCAGCTAACTCATCTCAGACAGCTATTTGGGCGGCTTTGTCCATCGTGGCATTGGTTTTGTTTATCTTGCTCGTTGTGCGGCCATTTGCTATATGGGTTGTAGAGAAAACACCCCAGGGAAAGCCAGTGGAGGAGGGGTATGTGTTTGCTTTCCTACTCTTGTTACTTCTGGTGATCTTCTATACTGATATTATAGGCACCAATTCATTCACTGGTGCTCTTGTTCTCGGTTTGGTGGTACCAGATGGACCACCACTTGGCTCCGCATTGACTGAGAAGATTGAAACTGTTACAAAAGGGCTTATCGTGCCATTGTATTACACTGTGGTAGGAAGTAAGATAAACTTGTGGCACTTGACTTTTGCAAAGTTGCCCTCCATCATCTTCTTTGGTGTGCTTGGGAAAATGGTAGGAATTCTCCTACCATCTCTCTACTACAAGATCCCATTTCTTGATGCACTTGCGCTTAGCCTCGTTATGGTTAGCAAAGGGATTGTCGAGGTTATGACCTATAACTTTTGGATGAGCAATAAGGTATAAATCCAAAATATATTAGTTTTCATTGTACTTCCTTACCTCATGTTCGTTACAATTTTGTTGAGAAAATTTGTTATTTTTTTAAACATTAATCAAGAAAAAGTTTGGAAAAGTTTAATTTGATTAAACCTTTAAAACTGAAAAAATTCCCATAAATAGTTTCCCCAATAAAATTTATCTAAATTTGGCAATGTTATTTAATGGAACTACGAAAATGTCATCCTGATCCTTACTCATTTATTCTTAATTCAAACTATAGCTTATCGACCACAATACCTACAGCATCCTGATTCTCTCTGTCATGCTGGTTCCAGCAATCTGCATACCCATAGCAAGCACACTCTATGACCCCGCACGATGCTATGCTGTCTACAAGCGACGAACAATACAACACCTTAAAGAAGATGCAGAGCTACGCATCCTCGCATGTGTACATGACCAATCACATGTGCCAGGCATCCTCAATCTCCTTGAGGCATCTTATCCTACCATACAGAGCCCCATATGTGTGTACCTCTTGCAACTTGTAGAACTTGTCGGGCGGTTAATTCCAATATTCATACCACATAAAATTGACCGGTCCAGTATGGCAGATGGTACAACCGGTTTTGAGGCTGACCCAATTATAAATGCATTTTTATTGCATGAACAAAGCAACCAAGGCGTCCTTTCAGTAGCTCCATTTACAACAATATCACCGTACATATCAATGCATGATGAGGTGTGCAGGTTGGCTGTGGATAAAAGGGTGTCATTAATTTTGCTACATTTCCATCAAAGGACTGATATATCAGGACATGTCCGGGCAAATAATGGGCTCCGAACTGTTAATCAGAAGGTAACAATAAAACTTCTCTTGTCAAATAAAGTAGAAACAAACACAATTTCCAAAGAAAAAAAAAGAACAACAAATCAGAAATAACTAAAATTCTGTCATTACACTGTCTAATATGACTGACAATTTATTGATAGGTCATTTCGGGTGCACCTTGCTCAGTTGCAATCCTGATAGACAGGCAAGCAACTGATACAACATCTGTCACTAACGAATTCATGCATGAAGTCGTAGTACTCTTCTTTGGCGGTTGCGATGACCGTGAGGCACTAGCCTATGGTGAACGTATGGCCAGGCATCCAGGTATCAGCTTGACAGTGATCCGATTTTTGCCTAGCCGTGGGATAAAAGATGATCAGGCTGAACGAAGGCTGGATAACCAGATTCTAGATGAGATAAAGACAGTTGGGTTGAGAACCGGGAACGTTAGATACGTTGAAGAATTGGTAGGAGACATGGAGAATATAGTGCAAGTGATAAGATCTCTGGATCGGGATTCATATGATTTGGTTATGGTAGGGATGAGGCACACATGGAATGCAGTTATGGCAAATGATAGTTTGTCGGACTGGAGTGAGTGCCCTGAATTAGGTGTGGTAGGAGATTTCCTAGCTACAGCAGAATTTGACTCAAGGTTTTCAGTTTTAATAATCAAGCAGCAAGATCAGGGGGGAATGCTTGTGGCTGGCTATAATGCACCAGGGCACGCAGAGGATCCCCCGACACACTAATGAAATGTATTGTTGAAAATGTATTATTGATTTTAAGAGCTAGAAAGGTTTTTCTGTTTGTTTGATGTATAGATTATACTATCGTAAATGGAGATAGCAACTTAACTTTAGCACTGAGCAAGCATTTATTTGTAAAGAACATGTTCTGTTAAGGTACAAGTACATCAATCATGTGTATGCCAGACAGTACAATGTTACAACACAGCTAAGAATTTTGTGTTTTTTTCTTTATTTTGCCCTTTTTTCATTCTTTATATTTTCAGTTGAACTGACTTTAGCCATTAGGTCAAAGAAACTGTACATCAGATATTCAATTGCACTTTACAAGTTGATCCGACGATACCACGTCCCACCTATGGAACACAATTCCTATGTCAAGGCAAGTAGAGATGTTTAAATCATACCTCACAACGCTTGCAATTGCTGTGGGAAAAGAAGAGGCTTCCAGAATTATCGCCAATTCACTGATTCTTATCAGTGCCGGGACCAATGATTTTACGAGGAATTATTATCATACAACCAATAAAAGCAAGAAAAACATAGAAGAGTACCAGGATTTTGTACTCCAGAAAGTGGAGATGACTCTTAAGGTAATTTGTTCTGTCACTGTTGATAAGTTAGCAAAAAGTTATGGTTAAATTTTGTTACCGGAAAGTTAATCTACTGACAAAAATATATCCTTCTTTTAAGTACAACTCAATAAAACAATGTCAGGGATTTTTATCCATCATGCCAAAATCTTGAGTCAGTAGCCAATGGCCACGAGAGGCAAAAGGCAACAAACATCAAGCAGCTCACAAGAAGATTTAGGAGCACTTACTTCCAAATTTACACTATTATTGAGAAGTTAGAATTGTCACTATCTGAAATTTTTCAGGCTGAGCCAGATTTCTCAATTCTCAGTTTGACAATGATGATTGTGTATCCCTTTTTTTTTATGGATAAATTGGGTATTGTTGTTCTCATTCCCATTACCGGATTTCAAAAAAGAATGTGTACCAATTTTTACCATATCTGAATAATTACTCCATCGATATCTGACGTTTATGAGTTATGACCGCTTTTTGAGTACTATACTACAACTTGCTGACTAGTGAAAATGCATGACAATTTTCACAGTTCCAAAATCAATCTTCTTAGGCGATAATTATTTTTTTTTCCGTCTTGCCAAAATATTATTTAAGTAAATGTTAATCCGTAACTGCTTGATGCATTTTATCCAAATCATTTCATTTGAAAAAAAAAATTGATGTCAAAATGTCATGATTATTCATTATAAGCCAAACATCTTCAAGGGGAAAAAAAATGAGAGGTTGGGGTTATGGGGACTAACTATATGCAAGTTACTAATGTACTTCCGGAAAAAGAAGCTAACTAAAACTATTACAAACAGGACCTCTACTATCTTGGTGGCAGGCCATTTTCTGTTGCGAACCTCCCTCCCTTCGGTTGTACACCCCTCCAGATAACACTGAACTTAAAGGATACAAAAGAACGTGAATGTGTGGACTATATGAATAATGATGCAACAGTTTACAACTCCAAGCTAAGATATTTGTTGCATGGCTTGCAAGAGGAACTCGACAGAAGCAAATTTGTTTATATCGATGCATATGGTGCTTTCATGGATATTCTTCAAAATTCCTCTCTTCACGGTAAGTTTAAGAACATATAGTTTAGTTTGCATATATTGCTATATTTTCAAATTCCAAATAATGATCACTGAAATGTCATTAAGTTTCACTAAGAATATAACACTGCATTTTCCAAGCTTACCTGGTACTAGTATCAGCTATATCAATATGACTCAAATTAGCAGCATAAAACTTCATCCTAGAGAATCTTAGTTTATGCAACACATCAACTCAATATTTAAGTTCCTGAAATTAACCCCCGTCACTCACAAAATACAGTTGATGAACAAAAAAACAAATCTAGAAGATTCTATCTCACATGATTCAGTTACTAATGAGAACAGGCTGCCCAGTTGTTTAGCCTGACAGAACAATAGAAACATAAGGATTGCTGAAGTAACATACCAAGCTCAGATATGTTACAATAGGGTTTAGCATCAGTGCGTCGCCATGAGAATTACATTTGTGAATATCACATATTTTGAGGGTAAGTGTGAAGTACTTCCACCTTTAAATGCTAGAAGCCTAGAACATCACATCAGGATCAGATTTATTAAATGCTAGAACATTATTGCCTGTATGTCTTCCACCTTTATAACAACTTACTTTTTGGAATTCAAGAAAAGGGCTTTTTTCCTTTTCAAATAGACTTTCTTTAAAAATCAGACAATTACTCACAGGTTTTCAAGAGACCAACAGAGGATGCTGTGGGACTGGACTAACAGAGGTGGGACCACTTTGCAACTTCCTGACTCCAACCTGCAAAAATGTTTCATCCTATATATTTTATGATGCGGTACATCCAACCCAAAGAGTTTACCAGCTACTAACCGATACAGTAATAATAACCACTATGCAACAATTCAGTAATGATGACTACTATGCAACTCATATAGCTGATCTTGTTTGATTAAGCATCCTTGTTGTTGTTGTAGTACTTTTTACTCATGAATACAATGCAGTATCTGAATAAAAGGAAATAAGTGTGTTTTAAGCTTTTACCTAATTCTTCAAGAAATGATGAAATTAGGATAACCAGACCCTGTTTCTCTCTGTATGTAAGAAACTGTTGATACTTGATAAAAAAACTGTACTGGTTATCTTACCAAAATTTCATTAGTCAAATATTCATATAGGTCAATTATACATATATAAAGTCTTCCCACCTTGGCTTATACAAAGGTTTCCCTTTCATTTTTCTCTAATGAGAAGTTGCAATTTACTTCACATAATAGTCAATGGGGAAAAAGATGGATTTAATAATCACTAAGCTGTCTGTGTTATAGAGTTTATGTTTTGGCCTCTCTTTGGCATAAGCAAAAATGTCTATGTTTACTCAATCTCGCTCAGTAAAATTATTTATCTTTATTATGTGCTCAATCTTGCTAAAATAGAGATTTGTATTCTAGTTTTGGACCATAATAGTGGTTAATACCACAGATCCTTTATAATCTAGTAAAGGGGTTTACAAAAAGAAGTGCCAGCACACTTAAAAGTATATTATAACCCTACCCGAAGGACTTCACCACAACTTGAACCAACCAGATCCTGTTTTCTTTATCAATCAACTGCCAAATAGTCAAATTAAATTATTTCTGAGAAGAGTGCATCAGAACCCCACCAGAATAGAGCTCACATGTACTGGCATAGACTCAAACCCCAAAATGACCGTCCAACACAAAACCACAACCCAATTAAAACTAATTTTGATGACCTGATTTGATCCAAAATAAATTCACCCACTGTTGCAAAGTTAATTTTATCAAAAATATAACCCCCAACAATTATATCAAACAGATTTCCATCCATCAGATGACTCAGATCAACAGCCTTACCCCAGTGACCTCAGACCCAAAACAACCTAACCCAATAACTATCATGTATGAAATTAGTTCATGTAATTTGAAATAATGAGGAAGTACTAAACACATTTATCAAACATGAAGCATTATAAAAAAATAAGCTGACCCAACAGAACTCTGAACTGAGTAAATAAGCACTGAAGAAGTATAAAAGAGGCTAAATCCTTCAATATTGCAGAGATCAAATTAAATTAAAATCATTCCATGTACTAACAAGATCTACGAAAAGCCTAAACTCAATATACAAGACATCATAAACCCAACCCTCAGTTCAAATAACTAACATTGAAAGCACACGATGTTACACATCCTAGATGATACAATAATCATGACTACATTTCAAGCGACATTTGAGAAAACCAATAGGATATCAATCAAAGATAGGGAACAAGAGAAGCTTATCTCTTCTCAGTGCCCTGAAACAACTCTCCAATGCACGCCTCCACATCCTCTGGTGTATACTTGACATACACATCTCGGGTATCCGAAATGGCTCTCAGCCTCGACAAGAATGTTCTATATGCTGGGACCACAGAATCCATTATGGCCATTCGCAAATCAATCCGCATCTGCTCATCTGCAATCACCCATTCACGTTGTATCTTGCAATTCTCATCCAAATAGTTATTAAACACCCGCAACTTCTCTGGTCTGACCCCGCCATCATTTATCTGTAGCACACTGACAATCTTGGCCCACACACGGTGATACTCCCGGTTCCACCGTCTAACCTTACTATTCATCTGCTTGCTCCATTCCTCACCTAACAGAACCCCAAGTTCACTGTCCTTCACCTTCTGGAGAATGTACTTGCCGTTGTTCATCAGAAAAACACAGCTCAGGGCAGGTTCACGGTAAAGCTCTGATTTCGCTTCGAGGTTTTTCTGCAAAACATCCATGATCCATGCAATGTGGATGGCCAAAGATGATGTTGGACGGTCAGGATCAATTGGCCCAACAGATATGGCACCAAAGTCCCCACCTTCCATCACTTCTTCAAGCGTCTGACGAGACCCACATGCAGCACGGAGATAATTCATAACATAACGGGTTATCGGATGGAGATTACCACCAGGTACCGCCACACGAACAGGGTCGCGCCTGATAAGGTTCTCTAATTCCATAAATATACCCTTGATGGATGACCCCAGGGCACTGCACACAGTAGCAACCTCATTTCGAAGAGCACAAGAATATTCATCAGAGAAAATGGTTTCAAGCTCGGGAAGCAAATCTCGTGCTGCCTCATACATGTCAACTACACGAAATAGCCGCTCAGGTGAACGACTAGCAGCCGCCACAGCATCAGCAAAGGAGAGAAGCTGTAAAGCTGGAGGCCGGCTAGCTCCAGCAAAAGCCATGTCACCATAAGGAAGAAGCCCATCAAAAAGGCGGTCACAGAGCCGGCGCTCACTTGGAACCAAAATTTTAAAGACCATATTAAATGCCGGAATCCACCGTGCAATCTCAAGCTCAAGCTCATCCCAAGGGGCTGACTTCACATCCTCAGCCGTGCGGTACCGAAGTCCCAGCCTTGCCACACTCTCTTCAAGGAATCCCTTACGAGCTACCACGTACGTCTCAGCGCACTCCCGGCCAAACCCAGCAGCCACCATTCTTCGTGCAATTTTGTGAAGATCAGAGACCGATCCCGGCGGAAGGGCATCAATCACCACATCATAATCCGTAACCGGCCGTGCAATAGGGATTCTCGCATCCTCAATATCTTCATCATACTCATACTCATCACTCTCATCCGAATCAAACCCAGTCGGCCGAGAAGGAACAGCCGGGGCTGCATCATCCGGCCGCTCAATAAGCGACTTGAACTCACGCTCAAGTCTAAACATGCACTTCTGGAGCAAATCATCGGCGCGATCCAGCAAGTTCTGGTTGTTTCCGAGAGGCGCAGACTCGAGATCTTTAATCGTCGCAATTAGATCGTCAACTGCTTCAAGGAACCCCTCTGCGGCGTCCGATTCAGACCAGATCAGACGCTCCTGATTTATCACCTGGGAGATCTGACGGTCGAGAGTGCGCAGAGTGCGCTCGAATGACGTCATCGGCACGCGCTGCTGCTCCTCGCTCGAGCCGCCGCCGCCCCCGCCTACGCTTCCGTTCGCCGCATCGAGCTTCCCGTTGAGCTTGTCAATAGAGAATCGGCCGTCGTAGTTGGAGAATACTTTGAGTATGTCTTCTGTCATCGTGTCCGTCCGTCCCAACGTCTTGATTATGTGTTGTACGGTCGCCATCAGCTTCTCCTCGCCGTTTTCGGCCATAATTACTTGTTAGTTAGAGATCGAATTGAGAATCAGGTTGTGGAATTTGTGAAGATCTTTAGAAACCCATGTCGGATTGTTGCTTGATTGGAGGTTTTGACTGATAGAAATTAGGATAAGAGAAGAGAAACGCAATGCTTTCTTTGGTCGAAGTGGTTGGGACGTAGAGAGAGAAAGTGACACTGACGCGGATGAACTAGGAAGAGTTCAATGGCAGTTGTGTAATTTTCAGTTTCTGTTAGGGCTAGTTAATTGAGGTTACTGGCGCGGTTAGCGACTTCGCCTTTGACTATTATTTTGTAAGGATGAATGGAGGATTCTAGATGGATCCTACGGAGAATGAACGGCTAGGATGGGGTATGGGAGTACAACGGAAAGGGTTCAGGAGTCATCACAATAATCTGGACCAGTATCCTCTGCCCATCGCAATAGAGATGGATAGAGTGCCCATCTCATCACGACCGTCCGATCTAATCTGGACGGTTTATTTTTTTCGGATCAATATTTTTTTCGGGAGTGGTGAAATTTACGGGGCTCTTTTAGCCGTTGAGATTAAATCAGACGGCTGATCCGGAGCAATGGGCACTCTACCCATCTTAAAGCGATGGGTAGAGGATACGGTTCCTCAGGAGTCAGGACTCAGAAAGACGGAAGTTATCACAAAACGAGTGATGGGCTGTTGGCAGAGATTGGAAAGGAACCGTAGCATTTACTAAAAGAAAGAAATAGAGAATCCAATGTAGGTATCACCCTATCACACGCCTTTGATTGACGGAATTTGTCATAAATCATAATTTTTGGGATCACAAAATTATTGAATATTTCTTAATATTTTAAGAATATTAAAATAGCTTATCAATTGTTTTTTAAGGTTAGTTCGTCAATGTCAACTAACCAAAAATTTATTACTAAAAAAATATTATAAACTAATTATAACCATTGTTAGAATTTACAAGTCATAATTGCTAAGAGTTTATAAATTAAAATCATAGCCTCATTCAATCATATTGAATTGAATTAATAATTATTTTTCAAAACAAAATCAAATCACCTCATCGGTCACTTTTGTTTCTGTTCCATGCCAGTGCTCCCTATTTGTATCTCTTGCCATTCTTGTGTATTATCCACCATGAGTTCTACATTGGCAATATATTAGAGTGAACACATTGGAGAGCTTGGTTTACAATATCCAATTGACAAACAGCCAGACAATACCAAATTTTGTATGAAAAAAAAAATTCTTAAAAAAAGAAAGAGATGCAAGTATGAAATTATTTTTAATTTATTTAGGCTAATGGCAAAACATAACTTATAATGCAGAGTTTGTTTAATGGGAAAATATACTGAATTAGTTACTTGTGAAATTTGTACTTTCAATATAAGAGTAAATATGATATTTGAAATTCCAGAGAAAAAAATTTGTAGTTTGAACATTTCTACCATAATACAGCATTCAGCCTTTTAAAAGTCGCTTCTACTACTAAATTGGACCTGTTTATCCTTTAACCCACCCTTCTTTCACCCTTTCTTTTGTTGACTGTTAAGTAAAGAAAAGAGAATATTCAAAGCCTAAGCAGGAAAAAAGAAAAATCCAACCAAGGCACCTCAAATCCCTTTCCAAATGGCAAATTGCCAAACTAATTCGGTAATACCGTAATTACGCGGCTTTACCGACCTTCTTTGCGCCAGGCAGCCACCTTCCAGATTCCAAAAGTCCCAAATCCACGCGCTCTCTCTCTTCTAAATTCTAATAATAGTCGCTCCCATAAAATTAATTAAATTAATTATAATCAAACAAATAAAAACCCTTCGCTAAGCAAAACTATCAACCATTCAACGCCTCTCTCTCTCTTTCTCTCTATAGTCAAACAAACCTCTCTCCTCAAGCTTCCGACAAAGACAACAATGGCGACAACAAACCCACCTCTGCTACCAATCTCCAACCCAACACCCGCTACACAAACCGCCTCCACCACCGATCCAACCACCTCGCCAGGTCTCCGCCTCTTCCTCTCGCGCTTCTCCGATTCGATCCAGCGATCCCTTTCCGACCGCCGTCCCTGGTCGGAACTCATCGATCGCACCGCTTTCTCCCGCCCGGAATCTCTCTCCGACGCCACGTCGCGCCTCCGTAAGAATCTCAGCTACTTCCGAGTCAACTACGCTGCCATCATCGCGCTGTGCCTTGGTACCTCTCTTCTAGCCCATCCAATCTCTCTCGCTGTGCTCCTAGCGCTTCTCGCGGCTTGGTGCTTCCTGTACCTCTTCAGGCCGTCAGATCCACCGCTCGTTCTCTTCGGCCGCACCTTCTCCGATCGGGAGACTCTTCTCGGGCTCGTGGTGGTTTCAATTCTTGTGGCATGTTTTACATCAGTTGGGTCTTTGATTATTTCTGCACTTTTAATCGGGTCGGCATTTGTGTGCCTCCACGGGGCATTTCGCATGCCCGAAGATTTGTTCCTTGATGAGGTTGATTCTGTCACTGGTGGTGCCGCCGGGGGATTGCTTTCTTTCCTTGGTGGCGGTGGGTCGACAGGTCGAATCTGATTTCTTCAGGGTTATTAGTTTTTTGTCTTTTCAATTGATGCCACCAAAAGAGAAAATACTGATTCATAGGGCTGGTGTGATTTTGTTTTTGAGATTAATTTGCAGTCTTAGGACTGAATGTAGTGAAAAATCATATTTGTTATAATTATTGATTTTTGTTTTGAAGTTTTGGTTGAGCTAAGAACTTCATTGATTCATTGAATAGAAAAATTAAATTATACATTTATTATATTTTATATTTATATGTTTATGCATGTTGCTGTCCTGCTTATTGTTTTTATGCTTTTATATAGTAAGTATATAAAATCTGAAAAGATCAGCGCCAGGATCTGATTAAATATCACATTAATCATTTGATTAATCATTAATAGCTGTTCTCATTAAAAATCATACAATCTGGAGATGCTGTAATTGCAAAGACTCCAGCTAGCCCAGGAAAATTTTGCACAATCACATCAACAAGTATGTGAAATCCAATTCGTATCTGCTTATACGATGACAGCGTGATTTGCCTCCGTCCAATCTCCATACGATATTGAACTCCTGGTCGATTCGTTTCTCGGATGTTTTCTGGTACTTTTGTGTACTGACAGCATTTCAAGCAAGCTTCTGGAATTCTTGAGGTTCCTTTTCTATCATATATTCATATACCCACAGGCATGTGAGCCATGGCTTTCAAAACCCAATGTGGGGTCTTAAGTCTTAACTCTTAATGTTACATATTTTGATTGACACTGTTAACTGCAATAGCCTGCTGGCATTGTTGAATCTCAACTATATGTAGAGAGTGACATATTGCACATATTGCATGCTTTGAGTGACAGAAATTAATAGCAAGTGAAATTGTTTATGTACTATTATATAGGTGTGTTTGATTGCACCGAGAATAAAGGATAAAGGAGAAAGAATAAGGAATAGGCACAATCAAATAAGAGATAATCTCTTCCTATGAAGAGGTGGCATAAGGAATGGCCTCCTTATCCCCTCTTCCCTCTCCCCTCTTCTTTTATTCTTGGTGCAACAAAGCACAGTTGAGAGGTGTGTTGAGACCTCGGGCATTCATTAATGAATTTTGATTCGAACAGACATATGATGACATTGCCAACCATTTCCCTGTATTGAACCAGCAATACAGGACAAATATATTGCTGCGTTGTTGGTTTCTGGGGACTTCTACTCTGGTTGGACCACACTTCTCATTGTTTAATGAGTTGGAACTTGGTTCCTTCTTGTGACCTCAATTTGGTTATTGTCTCCAGGTTTTTTTTTTCCACAAAAATTACACGTCTCATAGGTTAACTATATTTTGTTACCAGCTTGTCGATTCAATCTTATCAGATCGACACTTAAGTCTCAATTTATTCAGCTTAATAATATGATAATATGTTTGAGGCACACAACTTGAAAAAGTACAGAATATGTTTTCCTTAAAAATTTAGAAATAATATATTAAATATAGTACTAATTTGCGAAGTACACACTGAGATGCACCTCATCTTGATATTTCAATTCACTTAGGACTTTACGTCCATTAATGTTGTCAGACGGGATGCATAATGCGGCTTAGTCACAACACGCGTACGATCAATTTATCGGGTATCCTTACTGATTATGAATTTACAATTTAGAAGGGTCAAAAGTTCTAAGCAAACCTCTCAAATATAATTCAGATTGATAAAAGCCAAAACTTTGTTCCTTTTCACGATTCTCATCCGAGAAAGGTATCATACTGCAAAATTTAAGCACGTAACTGATTCCAATCATGTCGATTTAATTTAGAGACGTTTGACAACACCATATTATGGAGTTAGGGATTAAAGTTGGTGCTTTTAGGATTAATGTTTGAGATGAAATTAGTAATTATTAATTCTAACGTGAGTGTTAACCCCATTGACTCCATCGATCTCAAACTCATTTGACAATTATAGGTTAACAAGATTGGTTAGTAACCTAAAAATTAGACTAATCTCGTACAATCCCAAACGTTCCGCTTATAGGCAGTGAAAGAAGAGAATCTGGTTCAGTTGCTGCTGCTCTACTAAGGAAACTAGTTTAGGTCGAATTTATGGTTTGCACATCAGAGAGACTATTACTAGTTTCCAATCCTTAATCAGTACTTTAAACCAAAAAAAGACTTGAAATAGCTTCATTCTGCTCCCTTTGAAAAGTTTGCTAAAATTTTCAGCAAATTGTATAGAAACACTTTTTTTATAAAAAAAAGAAAGTGAAATAAAAAGAGACAGATTACACTCAACATCACAAACAAAAAGCTATGAAGGGCATTATTTATTGTGAAATAGCTTTCGAACAATAAATGGGTGAGAAAATTAATCTCTATGTATATACACCAGGTCTTTAATGACCTGGTCTCGCATATTGTTTGGTTTCTTCGGCCAGCTTTTCCCACTCAACTGCTATCCTCTGCGAATAAGTCACCTGCAATTATTATAAGAAAATTGTTTGAGATTATGTATAAAAATACATTTGGAAATGGTCAATTACCAAAGAATCCATAGAATAGCTTCTACCCTGTTCTTTAGTTCAGTGTAATTATTACCTCACTATTTACAAATCCCTTCAACATGGCCAGAAAATCACTGCGTCTCTCCTTCTCAATCCTCTGAAGTTCAGACTTGTTATTTTCCTGCATGAACCCAAACAAAAGGTAAGTGAGAGAAAAAGAGAATGTATAAATTAGTATAAGCTAATCCAATTTACCTTGATGCGCTCGTATTGTCTAATAGCATTATTTTTTGCATCTTCAGTGAATCTTATATTCTCCCTCAGCTCCTCTATCTTAGAAGTTTTTGTCCTGTCCTGGCCAAATACTTTTGCTGAAGCAGCCTCAAGTTTATTTATCCTCGCATTTAAGGACATTATATCAGCTGAGAGAGTCTGGACTGTATTCAAAGCATTGGCACGATCTGAAAATGCATTGTTGATTGGGATCATCAACCCCAAATATTCATGCAGTGTATCCTGACAGAAAGAAAATATGAAATATAACCTGGTAAGTACAACAGTAACGAGACTATCACCTGTCCACTAGATCTTGTAAGCAATTTGCCAGAAAACACCTATACAGTAATCTTAACACAAAAAAAAATTAATCTCATTATATCAATAAAGAACCACAATTTCAAAACAAAACCAGGGTCTAAGGTTCACTTTTCATAGCAAGAGTTCATATCTCAAGTTAAAATCCAGCAATTGCATCTTGATCATTAGTAAAGGGAAGGCACTGTTACAATAGATTTGAGAGTAAAATAAAAAGACCATTTTAATTTGAGTGCAAACAAGACATAAATACCAGATGAATAACGGTTTGTGAATTGAGCGCTCGCTGAAGCCGGCTGACCTTCACAGCAGTAAGCGCAAACTGCCTAGTCACATCGGCACGCAAGGTCTGGGACTCTGATTTTGACTGCTCAGTTTCAAATTTTGATAGCTTGACAAAGGTCATGCCCATTTCCCCCATCGTGTCCCCCATGTCTTGTTGTGCTTTAACCAGCATCTCAGCCTATTCAAGTAAACCATCATTGAGCCCAACTTCACTCGAGTTTTGATATTTAGAAGAGAAAAAGCCAGGGAGAATGAAATTAAGAAAGAAAAAGTGCTGAAAACAGTTTTAAAAAGAAATAAGTTGACATGAGGAATGCCAGAAATTTCAGTAATGACTAAATAAGAGGAGAAATAGAATACCAGATTTGTAGTTTTCTGTGGAAGATATTAAAGTTTTTCCATAATCTAATTGTTTTTATCCCATTCATCCTGATTTGGTTGAATTGGGATAGGCTGTTGGTATTATTGCGAGTCAATTGAATGGAACAAGGAACTCAGCTCACATTAAAAACTTTTCATACTGTTAAAGTATTCACAGCTGGTATATGCTCTTTTACTATAATCTGTTATTCAGGCTGGTAACAATGTTCGGTAAATTTAATTGAATTTACCAATCACAATGTATATTAAAGCAGGCTACCAGTGACAACAGCACTAGTCAGAATGTCCACATCAAGTTTGACAATACTTGATTATATCAACTACTGATTAACCAGAAAATAAGACCAGTGCAAACCTGCTGAGATATGGTAGTGAGCTGTTGCGACAAGTCAAGAACCTTAGCCTTTTTCACCAAGAAATCCTTATCCTCCTCCAGCACCTTGGTCACAGCCACAGACCCGCCTACTCCCAACCCATTAACCACTGTCTGTTTAATATTACTGAACATGCCAAAGAAATCCCTCCCGCCTTTTGCTGGTACACTCCCCACCATACCATCTCTCACTACCTGAGGCCGACTTGGAACCGGCAAACCCTCCTCTGAATCCACCTCACTGTCTGTTTGGGAATAAGAAGCAGACAGTGCTGGGGCCCGCAAGAAAGTGCGCAGCTCTTCACTGTGGCCAACCACAGGGTGGGCTGCCAGTCGGCGTAGGTACTTCTCAAGCGCGATTCGTCGCTGCTCCACAAACTCATGCCTTTGCATCACCTACATCAAGTTCCCAAATTTCAATACACTTTTTCTGTACATTTTTTGCATATAAGTTGGAATAAATTTGATAATGATAAAGTAGCTGCATACATATCTATCTCCCATATACCTTCAGTATTTAAATTATCACAAATGTAAGATTTACTGCTTCTTTAAAGTTTGACTGAATACAGTAGTCTGGCCTAAATTTCGCACGACATTGTCATTGCAGTTTTAAATTTTATTGGGTAAAAATACTATCACATATTTGAAACTACAACCCATGATCTATAACATAAGCTGTGTTACCTACTTCTTGTTACATTAAAGTTAACCAATAAAGTTATTAACACAATGATGAATGTACCAAACTTAAGCAAGATAATTACAAACCTGGCCCTCCACCACGCTTTTGTCAGGCCGAGCGGGTATGAAATAACCCCGATAAGACTCCGCTAACCGATCAGCTAGCGTAACAACATCACGAAACCGGCGCCTGACACGAAACTCTCTCCCATCATTGACAGACTTCGCCGTTATCAAATAACTAACATAAGTGCTCGAACCTGCCAAGGACGGGTTCGGATCAATCTCCTTAAGCGGGTCCGTAACGGAGATCCGCGTAAAATCCAACCCATGACGCTCCGCCCCGCCGTTCTGGATCTTCTGCGGCGTGAACGGTGGAGACGAGGAAGGAGAAGAGAAGTGACCTCCAGAAGGGGTCGGAGACGAGGGCGGAGAAGGTGTAAGAGGCGGATTGAGCAGAGGATCTACGCCGTTGAGCTCGGAACGAACCGTCGAGATTAAGCGAGGCGCGAACGGAGAGGACGTGCTTGTTTGTTGTTCTTCTTCGTCGTCGAGGTTTAGCGTCTCGAGATCTTCTCTCGTCGTCGAGAGGCTGAGAGGCGACTCAGCTGCCATCATGTCCACTGGTTTTAGTACAGAGAAGAGAAGAAAGAAATGAAATTTAATTAAAACAGGGTTTTTGAGGAAAAATGAAAAATCAGAAATGGCGAGATCGGAGAGGAGACGAGTTCGGTGTGTTGAACCGCATGTTAGCGTAAGAGCAGAAAATTAATTAAGGTATTAATTAATTGAGTCGAGAACTAATCCATCGCCACGTGTCCTGTATCTTGTTCTTCCGCTGCTTGTTTTTCTTTGTGGATGTGAGCTGATGAAATATTTGGGTGGACCTGGAGTATTTTAATGATTGGTAAACTACAGGGTCAATTAGGAGATTGGGTCCCACAAATCATTGTGTTTCTTGCGTTTGCTTACGGATATGGACTTTATGGAGGAGCAAAGCAGTAGATAAGAAGTAAACAGGAGGACCACGCAAGGAAAGTTGAGTGGACTGGGTTTAAAATGGAGTATGGACCGAGGAATGTGGTGACGTGGTTTTGCTTGCTTGGCTTCTTCCTACTGGAGCATTCAGCTTTCGAAGATCTGCTAGTGGGCCGTGCCTTTATGGCTTTGACTTTTATTAAGATATTCTGCGTCGTTAATTCATATGATTAGACAGATTTATCAAATTAAGTGCACTGTACACGATCTACCTTTTTTATCTCCATTGTTCTTTAGATAGAGCGGAAAGAGAAAATTTTTAAAACTAATTTTAAGTACTTCTCCTAATATCCATACAATTGAGGCCTAGTGTTTTAATTATAAATATTTTCGAAAACTTCTTCAAGCAGATATTGAACTCACAACCTCTGCATCAAGGACAGAGGGGGGGGGGGGAGGACCTGGCCTCTCCAAAATTTATAATTTATTAATATATTAGTCAGTTTTGATAAATTTATGTAAAAGTAGATAACATTCCCGTAAAATTTAAAATTTCAAATAATTTTAGTCTAAAAGTTCGATTAGTCTCTAAATTTATATTTTTGGGTTCCGTGTCCACATAAAATACACTTGTTTTTCTTTCTACTAAATTATAACTGATTTTTTTTAATTTGAATGTAAACTAAAATAAATATTTTATTTGACCTCTTACGACCTTCAATTAGGATGAAAATGGTGCGGATAAACTCCGCACCGAACCACATCCGAATCCGAAAAAATATGCTTAATATCCGAACCCATTAACCATTGTCTTATTTCTTATAATTCATTTTATGATTTTTAATGCTCTTTAATCATGCTCATAATAATACTTGAAATAGAAACTTATTATGTGATGAGTCAGCTAAAAGTTGTCGAGTTGAGTTGAGCTCAACTGAAACTCAACGAATTCGCCAATCAAGTTAACTCAACTCGAATTACAACCGAGTTTTTCTCAAATCAAGTTCAAGTAACTAGCAAGTTACGAGTTTGTTAATGGCTTGCTTTATAACATAAGCATCTCAAAATAAACAAGTTGTTAAGGATGCTTTCTTATTGCTATCAATATTTTATGAATTTATTGGGTCACATACAATTATCGATTTTTATCTCTAGTCCCTACTATTTATAAGCATACCTATACAATAGTGAAATTTGATTTTAATCCGTACTACTTATAAACATACCAATTCAATGTTGTAAATAATTTCAAACTAAGCATATATCCAATCTTTTATATCAAATATGGATCATTGATTTTTATAATCTGATCTGATTAGGATGTAGATGTAATATCCAATAAAAAGTTATTGGTTTTACATTTATGAAGGAAATAAAAGGAGAACAATGATAGATGTTGTAATTCTTCTAATATCACTATTTCTTTGTTTGACTGTCATGCCAAGTTAGTACATTTTGATTACTTCTTTTTTTTTTTTTTTAGATTGAGTTCATTAATATTTACAGCACTAGACAATATGAAATATCTATTTATACCAAATTATTATTTTCATGTCCAAATGTTTTTTTTATCTTTATTAAATAATAACAATATATTTTTGAATAATAATTTGTCCACACATTAGATGTGCGCGACTAGTAAAATATAAAATATAAAAGATTAGTGTAAAATAAATTTTAGGAGTTTTTAAGGGGTGTATACGAAAGGCCGTCTGAACTGTAGCAAATCGGTATGGCTCTAAACCTGGAACCCCATCCTCTGGACTTCTTTAGAAGAAGTCCAGTGGACTTCTTTGATCCGAGCCGTCCTATTTGATCAGAACGGTTGAATTTTTTCAGGCCAATATTTTTTTCGGGTGTGGTGGAATGCACGGGGCTCCCTTATAGCCGTTGAGATTAAATCAGATGGTTCAGATCTCACGAAGTCCAGTGAACTTCTTTTTTCCGCAGTCCAGAGGATGTGAATTCTCTAAACCTGTATGCCCAAAAGCGATAATGCGATATCATATCATATTCAATTATTCATAATCTCATTTATAGAGGAATATCTCAATTTGGAAAAACCTGGCAACAAAAGCCCATGCAGGAAGCAACCCAAAGTTGAACTCAGCTAAAGGCAAACAAAATTTGCAAAAGTAGTAGAAGACCAGAGCCCATTAAGACCCATAACGAAATGTCAAATGTGCATGCTATCATTTTCGGAAAACATATTATTAAAAATTGGGGCAGTTTCTGAATTACTTTTAACCAAAAAAAGGATAGCAAAGCCAGTTAACTCTGCCAATTTTAAATACTACGAGGTCAATTTGGATAGTTTAATCAGCTTGAAAGTTGAAACTGTCCCCGACTATTTCAGGAATCCTTCACAATTTTTCATACAATTAGAGGGCCTAATTAAGTAGGTTTGAACGAATTGAATTCTCTCTCAGCTATCTGGTATGGTAAAAACAATTATATATGCCAGTGAGATTTAGACTCGTGACGATATATATTAATTAATATTTGACTGTAATATTTGAGGTTTTAAAGATGATGCACCTAGATCTATTATTTCTTTTTGTTATCCTTATTCTTCCTACCATCTCTTCCTAACCCCACCGACGTGCTTGTAATTTTGTTTTATTTATTGCTTGTTTCATTTCTAGACATTGGCCTCTAGATTCATTACCCAAGCTAAGCCTATATTGTTCACCAAACTAATTTTTAGTCCGAATGGTGGTACTCTTGTTGAAGAGAGTTGTTGAAGAATAAGGTATGTTCTTGCTTACGGCATTTTTGTAAGGTTCTGTTAGAACATGAGAAAAGAGAGGATTCCAAAATGTAAATTTATTTTTCGGCATCAAAGATAGTTAAGAGAATAATAGACTCGTAACTATAAAATGAAAAATTGAATGTAAAATGTGATTTAAACACAGATGTATAGTCTACAAAACATGTTGATAATTTACATTCCTCTGAGATTCTGTCCGAAAATGAGATTAAGACTAGGGATTAGAAGGTAAGAAAGTAAGTTTTGTTTCAATTCTAAAAAAAAAAGTAATAAATACTCATTTAGCATTTATATTCAGGTAACTATTTGCAATAATATCTCATCCTCAACATGTACATTCATTTGAACTAAAATAAACACTTATTTCTTTTAATTTACAACAAATGTGACAGCTATAATATTTTGACAAAGTCAAAAGATAGTCAAAACGTGTTTTGATAACTTCAACAAATATCTAGAATTTTGAGATTAATTCTTCTGAACTCTTCCAAACTACATACAATTCTATTTTAATCAGAATGAATATTTGTTTCGGTTAATTTTCATATTAATTTGAACTGGAACAACACGCACTTTTTTTTTAAAAAAAATGAACTAAAATATCAAAAGCGATATTAAAATTTCATAACTTCAGGAGTAACTACTGTATCGTTTCTAGATCTTCCATGTACACGTGAATAAGGTTACTACTATTTTCTACCAAGTCTCTCTAAATAAAACTATTTTCTACTTACTTTGAGATAAACATTGCCGGCAAATTCATTTATTCAAATAATACCTTCATGTAGCTGGATTAAATACTCTGAAAAAAATATTTACCTTTTATATCCCTCAAATTTTACAACCTTACTTTTCTCCTCGTAACTTTTTCTTTCAATTGCAAGGGCCATATCCCCATATGTAAATCATGATGGTCAGAAAATAATCAAAGAATTTCTTATTAAGCACATTTCAGAGCTCGTCATGGATTGCGATATGGAATTTCATGAATAAGATTGTGACTTCTTGTTGAAATTCCAGATTAAAGTAGTTCATCTAAATAGGCCTTAAAATTGACAATCGTCTGATGTTGATACTCCACCATGCTCCAGAGCGTTATTTTTGAATGGGATATCTGCTGTCTCCATCATATATATTATGTGTTTGATAAAGTTATTAAATTGAATAATTTTATCTACATTTGAAGTAGAGTATATGTTGGTTGTATAAGGGAGCAAAAAATATCAGATAGTCAGATAGATTATAAAATGAGAAATGCCGTGCTGCTACACTTTTTAAGCTGCCACAAATGCCATCAAATTCTAACCGTTAGACGAAATTGATTGTCCCTTGTTATTTCTTTAGTAGAAGCTAAACTGTCATCTCAACCACATCCATCAATTGTCATCATCGGTTGAAATTTGATATCATTTGTGGCAGGCTAAAAAAATGTGGAAGAACTTTTTTAAAATCAAATTACCAATTCTCACAAATAGTTTGGGATTGAGAAGATAAAGTGCAAACTTAATTCTATAAAAACAAAAAAGTTTAAATTCAAATGACATGACACTTCCGTATCAATTCATCTGATAAAACTTACACGGCAAAGCAGCCTAAGACAAGAAATATCAAACAAACTTCTTAAATATTAATTTAGGAAATAATATTAATGAACTTTTGCCAATATTAAAGGAGATCACAAGATGAAAAAGAATTAAATGACATTAAGAAAATATATAGAATGTGATTAAGATCAAATGATATCAACAGGACTTCTATTTTCTATAATATATTGTTGGCCAAAATCTAGACCTTCAACTTTTTCTGTCATGCGGCCGGACTTGCGGAGGGAGCTTATCACTCGTACACTTCTCAAGACACTCGTATCACAAGGACATATTTTTCTTATGTTGGCTAAATTACTAAACGCCAGTTTTAATAAGTAATAAACGAGCCATGTATCGATTCCGGAGAATTTTTGCAGAAATCCTAATTAATGATTATTCGTTACTCTTTTTGTTCTGTCATAAAATATATGTATTTTCTTTGTAAAATTATAACTTATGTTAATTTTCGTATATACACTAGAACAATGCGAAATTTCAAATTTTAGATAAGAATTTTATTTAGTATTTTAGAAAAAACTTATTTTAGTTTTTAATACTCTTTTGAATTATTCGAATTGTATTGCCAAGATAAAATACTATCAAATTGTCTACTCGATCAAATAGCACATAAATGGTGGGCCAGTATTTTAATCAACCAAAAGTAGTAGGAAACGGAGAAATCACCAATCAAATTCGCATTGTTACTTCAAAGCCAAGCATGTAGAAATAATTGACTTCTAACCCGATTGACAATCAACTAGGAAGCAAACAAATGCATCATTCTATAACTAAATGACCCAGATAAGCCTTCCTCGTCCAAACTTTTTTATCAAACACATATTAATTAGCAAATCATGAATGGGAACCAAGATTACCTTTTAGACTCCGGTGTGCAATCTTTTTCATTTGATATGATATACTTGATTGCGTGGTCAAATAGCACTACTACCCGAACAAAGTATGCACCCAAATTTAACAACCCCAACAAAAACACAGACCTCTAGACCCTTTTTCGCAAGAGATTGGTTCGTTTTCCTTTTGACCTCCGACTGTTTTACCTTTTCAAAACCGGCCACACTAAAGGGTTGAATTTAGCGTCTAAGAGGTAATTGAGAAATGATTATAACTGATATTGTGTCGTTCAACTTGCGGCAATTAACGACTTGGTAAGTCTTTGTACGATCATGCCCAACTAGCAATTAACCCCATCATGTTGTCTTTTTATCAGTGTTTCTAGAATCGAATTTTTGATAGAGTTACTAATTCGATGGTTCTGATAATGACCACAAAAATTAGACATTGAATTTTTAGGATTTAGAAATATTATGTTTTTTTAGATTTTGAATGTGAACTTGTATAAGGCATTTTAAGGGACGTGGATCGGCCGATGATCGATTTCTAATCAAATTAAAACATACCGATTCAGTTGGATTTTCAAAACACTGCTTTTTTTACTGGCTATGTTGGGTCTACAGACGGTACATTATTAACTTCTCGAACAAGTTTCAGCAATTTCTTATTGATGTGACAGTTCAGATAATCAAATTATGATTAAGTAGTTACACTATTTTTTTTAATAAGTAATACTCAGATCGTTCGATCTGAATTTGAAAGCCCAAACATGTTTTAATAAAATTACATAAAAGAACAACTTTTTACATGGAACCCAATTTAGTTGTCTTAGAAATAACAATAGAGAAATAGTAATAAATATTATAATATTGTTAAACATTTCAACGAGCTCCACGTTAAATGGTATTTTAGGTTTTATTAGCAATCAATTGACACTTTATTTTTCGAATAGGAACTTGCTGGACCATGCACACCACACGTTTCATGTTTTACAATTAAAGTTATTATTCAACCCGATCGATTTAGGCTATAATTTAGTACGGTCATTTAACTATGCAATATAATCCATCTAAGACTATAAGAGCACCATTATTAGGAATACGGAGGAAACAATTAATATTCATCTTCTTTGCAGGAGACCTGGCATAATATACTCCGAGCACTAATTATCTTCGGGGACATCGTGATAGATTTTGTTTTTTTTTTTTCAAACAAAAATTTTTTTTTTTTTTGGAGACCCATAGGCCATTGGGTATTTATTAATTAAGAACTCGTTTCCATGAGCTTTTCTTAATTTTATTCAACGAAAGGATCAATGTTCTATGTTCTTATATACCGGAAGCATCTAATCTGTTTCAAATATGGTTTTTCACATATGATTAATTGTACTAATTAATTAAATATGATTTTCATTAATCTTAAGATATTAAAAAGGTTTCTGTTAATTTTCTGTTATGTTTCTTGAGAAAGAGAAGCTGCTTAATCTACATGGATTTCGTATTAGCTAGCTGGACCCGAATTAATACTTTCAACTACATGGCATGTAACCACTAAAAAGATCTCGCTAAAAGCAAATGCATGCAGACCTTTTTGGCAATTCCTTGGAGGTTATGTAAACACTACACGTTGGATAACAAAGAAAAATTTAGTTAATGAAAAGTCCTTTTGTCAAGGCCGTTTAGTTGTAGACTTGTCAAAGGACACTGAAATGACAGACGCGCCTAGCACTAAAAAGAGTCAAGTGGGTGCACCAACTTAACCATGAGGTTGAACAATGAAGGACTCAAGAGGTCTAGCTAGCCACACCTCTTTCGAAAGTAATTTAATCCTTATTCTTTGGACACAAATCAAAACAACCTAATCTACCCACAAATAAACAAACATGCATCTGTACCTTGCCACCTGGAATCTATATAAATACCTGGCACTCTCTTTCATTTGTACTACAACTTGCATTAGTAGTTTCGATCTCCTCTCTATATTTCCACAACAGTTCTAAACTAAACACCTCAAACATGGCAACTTGGCTCTTTTCTCTGTTGTTAGGATTATCTCTTCTCTTCGCATGCACTCATGCGGAAGTGCATAAGCATGAGTTTATTGTATGTATTAGGCATATATATTAACGTTACTCGACTTTTAGTTCTTGTATATATATGTAAATATATGTAAATAACCCCTGAATTTATTTGTATATGCAGATTCAAGAAACGCCAGTGAAGAGGCTGTGCAATACACACAACATTATTACGGTGAACGGGCAGTTTCCGGGACCCACCATTGAGGTCAAAGAGGGAGACACTCTTGTTATAAACGTGGTTAACCAGGCTAAATATAACGTTACGATTCATTGGTGAGTAAACTAATCATATCAGCTAATCTGCTAACTGCGGCTTGACATGTCTATGTTTCTTTAACATGTCAGAAATGAGAAATTAGTACATTAAATGAATTTTATAATTTTACGCAACAGATGTAAGCACCAAATAAAGACTGTACATGCATATGAAAATGCTACACATCAATGCACTATTTCACTAAATAGAAAATATATATATATATATATACTGTCATTTTTCTGATTTTTGTTTTCATTCAAATTATTTCTTTGCAAAGGCATGGAATAAGGCAGAAGAGGACAGCATGGGCTGATGGACCCGAGTTTGTGACTCAATGCCCGGTAAAGCCAGGAGAGAGTTACAAATACCGGTTTACAATTGAGGGACAGGAAGGCACTCTGTGGTGGCATGCCCATAGCTCCTGGCTCAGAGCAACTGTCTACGGTGCACTAATCATATACCCTCGAGGCAACAATTCATACCCCTTTGAGAAGCCTTCCAGAGAAGTTCCTGTCCTACTAGGTCTCTTTCTATGCCTCAAGTCTCAAACTCTCAATTGTCATCAGTTGGAAAGACAGTGACCTTTTTGACTATCATAAGAGCAGCTAATAATTAGATTACTAGTGTATTAACAGTACCAAAACTGACTATTTACATCAATTTTTGTACAGGAGAATGGTGGAATGCCAATCCAATTGATGTGATTAATGAGGCCCAACGAACTGGTGCTGCCCCGAATGTCTCTGATGCCTTGACCATCAATGGTCAACCTGGCGATCTCTTCAACTGCTCTAGTGATGGTAAATCACACTTTCAACATTTACCAGTTCATATTTGCACCAATCAATAAAACATTTTGCGTAGGTATAGTATGAACCTGTCTGACATATGGAAGAAATTTTAATGATTTTAATTATATGCAGACACAATAACTGTCCCTGTGAAGGCCGGAGAGACCACCTTGTTCCGGTTCATAAACTCGGCTCTTAACACTGAGATGTTTGTTTCTATTGCCAACCACAAGATGACGGTTGTGGGTGCTGATGCCTCCTACCTCAAACCCTTTACCACATCTGCTATCATGATTGCGCCAGGCCAAACCACTGACGTACTGGTCACAATGGACCAAGCAATCGCCTCCTACTACATTGCTGCCCGTGCCTACGCTAGTGCACAAGGTGTTGCCTTCGACAATACCACCACCACTGCCATATTAGAATATGATTGTGGTTGCAATACCAAACCCGGACCTGGTGGAATCCCACCAATTTTCCCTTCTCTCCCAGCCTTTAATGATACAAACACTGCCACCGCCTTCACCACGAGTCTTAGAAGCCCATCAAAGGTTAAAATACCAGAGCCGGTGGATGAGGATCTTTTCTTCACAGTTGGGCTCGGGTTATTGAACTGCCCAGGCCAAAAGTGTGGTGGACCAAATGGGACCCGTTTCGCTGCAAGCATGAACAACTTCTCTTTTGTGCTTCCATCAGAAGTTTCCATTTTACAAGCACACCAGTACGGCCTCGAAGGAGTTTTCACCACCGATTTCCCAGCCAAACCGCCGGTACAATTCGATTATACAGCTCAAAACATCAGTCAGGCATTAACTCAACCCGTCAAGGGCACCAAGGTCTACCCACTGAAATTCGGATCTGTAGTGCAGCTTGTGCTTCAAGGAACTAACATCGTTGCTGGTGAGAACCATCCAATTCACATCCACGGCTACGATTTCTATATTCTGGCAGAAGGTTTTGGAAATTTCGATCCGAAAAAGGACACAGCCAAGTTTAATTTAGTTGATCCGCCAATGAGGAACACAGTTGGCGTGCCGGTTAACGGCTGGGCAGTGATACGCTTCGTGGCAGATAACCCGGGTGTTTGGTTGATGCATTGCCATTTGGATGTGCATATCACTTGGGGACTTGCCATGGCTTTCTTGGTGGATAATGGAGTCGGGGAATTGGAATCGCTGGAGCCGCCGCCGATTGATTACCCTGTTTGTTAGAATTTGTATTGTGGTAATTTAATTTTGTATCTATATTTTTGTTATATTTCGTTTTGGGTTTAGAAAGCACGCGTATGCAATGTTTTGATTCTTAAGTGCCATCAATTTGTTTTTATATTTTATTTTGTGAATGAAGCATTTTGTAGTTGCTGAGTAATTATTGTTTTGACTTTGTTCCTTTACTTCATAAAATTAAGGGAAAAATATGAAATAATTAATGTGCTGTATGAGAAATTGAGGTAGAAGTAGTTCAGACTCAATATCTTGGTTGAGCGACTTAGTGGCCGATAGGACTTGACAGGCTTTTTGTTTACTTCAGGACCAACATTTTTTTATATATTTTCCAGAAGGAAAAATATTTTAATTTCTATTCCGAAAGGAAAAATATGTAAGTTGCAAATTCTGGTCCACCTTACTAGTTGTGTTGGAGATTTAACCAGTATTTCATTTTTTTTTTTTTTTTCTATCTTATCTCTGCCGCCGTTCTGGAGATTTGATGGCATTTTTTTCCCCCGGACAGTACTTTGAAATTTGAATCAAGCCTGTGACCCAAAAATGGCTAGATCTTATACTGGCATGACTTCACAAACTAACCATCTCATTAATCTTATGACATTAATTTTGTGTTCCTCTTTTTATTTGCTATTTACAAGTCAGAATTAAAAGTGGCGTTTCATTTGATTTGCCTTCGTTGGTCAATAGATATAACATATATTATTATTGTAGAGCTCATAACATATATTTGATAAAGAATTATGACTGAATATAAGGTGAGGATAGGTAAATTTTATGTCAACCAAAAGATTTCATCAAGAAAATTTTGAACTTTCTGAATGAATGTTGCACTACCACTCACCACATACGTTTGACTAGTACATTATACATAAATATATAAATATTGTGTATATTTCTTTTCTTGTGGAGACCACAGTCCACAAACCATGCACTTTCCAACACATCATGGGGAGGGGAAGCAAAACTGAAGAAAAGGGACTTCGAGTGAATACTTCTTTAATAACGAATATCCTATATTCCTAATCTTTCGATATTCAAATAATCAGCATTTACTACAAATATAATAAAATATTGCACGGGTCAATGACTATTCATGTTAGCAAAAAATATTACTTTTACCTTTGTTAATTGCTATTTTTTTTTTTATTTTGACCGAGTCAAAATGTAGACCGGTCAAATGTTTGGTTTATTGATGTTAATTGAGAATTTAACACGTTCTCTTTCTCGTTATAATAATTTGACCTGTTAATGAACAATACTTCCTATTGGAGAAAATTAATTGAATAAATAATTTCAACGTGAAGTCCAGAATGAATTATAAGGGACTCTGTCATTTCTTTAAAAAAGAAAAATTCGATGGAAAAAAATATTACATTTTCCACGAAATGCCTACTATATTAAAAAATTGGAAATTAATATAAAGACTTAAATAAATACCATCTGTCAGCTCTTTGGTCCTATATAGATATCAGACCATCTTTCCAATACGAAACTGATATTTTCTCCCCTTTTTAGTGCTGCCACGTGAACAGCATCGAGGCACGTCTATGTAATTTTAAGCTGAAAAAAAAAAATGTTCTTTCAAAAGAAAAAAAAAATCGAACTGAAAAAATGTGGCCAGTAAGGTTGCTTGAATAATCATGCTTTCTGAAAAATCCGTGTTAGACTGTTAGCTAGTTGCTACTATGCAAATTGCAAAGGCATCCAAAGTTGCGAATAATTTTGTGGATGTGGCTAAGATATAGACCTCAAATTTGGGCCTCTCTTTTTGAGTCTCTCTGTCTTTATCTTTTTATTATTCACGTAGGCTTCATTTTTTTTTTCTTTGTTTTAGACCAACGAATTCGTTTTCTTTTCTTTGCAGTTTGCAATGTGCTGACGATGCAACCTTATCATTAGCACAGGTGTCTAGGTCAACAATTTATCTTTGTCAATTCCCTATTGGCAAAAAGAGGGAAAACATTTGAAGTTAAAGAAACCTACTTAACTCAAAACATTTTTATTTTTAATGTCTCATGTTTAATTGGTTCATCACGTCTGATATAGACAAATGAACAATCAATGTTTCTGTTGTATTATTCTAAATTTTAATAAATAAATTATCAATACAAATAAATGCTGTCACAATACATTATAAAAAAAATGTCAAGTGGATCTCTCTTTTTCTAATTGTGTACTTACTATTTTATTTTGTTAAATTATTTTAAAATTTTTCACTAATACCTCCTTAAACAAACTTGAGATTATTCATACACGTGTCTTTAAAACTTGAGATTAATCACGCATCTCATCATTTTTTTTTTTTTTTACAAAAAACAAATCAGCACCTTAACAGAAGGAAACAAAATAAAAAAAAAAATCAGGATATAAAAAACAAAAATCAACAATTTAATTGTACCCGAGTTAACCTGGACCGCAAAAGTAAAAATTTAAAAAAAAAAAAAAAAAAAAAACAAGCACAAAACTATCTAAAAAGTTCTATAGAAATCGTAACGACCAGAACTCCTCTTACCTTGTCAGCTCAGTAGCGCAACGCCGGCATCACAACTGCCACTTTAAGCCTGCAACGCCGCTCGCTTAATCCAGTAATGCAAAACCAATATCTCCCATTAATAAATGTGAAAAATGCTTCACACACAACCCATTTCCGATCTCAAGCCTTTTTCATCTCCATCTCATCTTCTTCGACCAAAGACCAATAACACTACTACCTTCTCCACTTCCCTCCAGCCTCCTCTCCGTCGCAACAAACCACTCCTAACCGCCGCTCTCCGCCGTGACACCGCCGGAGATGATGTTGGGTCTGAGTCCTCTGCTGTCGTCTTTCGCCGACAGTTCCTCCTCCTTCCATCCGTGGCAATTGCCGCAAGCTGTCTTCTTTCCTCTGTCAGAGCAGAGGAGGTTGCTTCAACAGATGCCCCAGCGGCTTCGACTTCTCCGGAGTTGGATGTGGATGTGTTGAAGGAGAAACCGAAGGAGAAGGAACCGGAGCCGGAGGTGCTTTCTCGGGTTTATGATGCGACGGTGATAGGGGAGCCACAAGCCGTGGGGAAGGACAGGACGAGAGTGTGGGAGAAACTGATGGCGGCTCGGGTGGTTTATTTGGGAGAGGCTGAGATGGTTCCGGACCGGGACGATCGGGTTCTGGAATTGGAGATTGTGAAGAATTTGAGCAAACGTTGTGCTGAGGTGGAGCGGCCGGTGTCGTTGGCTCTTGAGGTATTTCCGAGGAATTTGCAAGAGCAGTTAAATCAGTTCATCGATGGCAGGTTTGTTTCTGGAATTGTTGAAATTACTGGAATATTTTTTGGTGGTACAATCTAAGGAATGTCAGAAAGAAGTGTTATATATAATTGTTAATTTTAGCTAAATTGGGGTAGTATAAGCATTTTGTGGGAAGCTAATAAAGATCTCTTGCAGTATTTGTCATTTGTCCAGCACAAATTAAGGAAATAGCCTTAAGACTTCTGTGCCTCCTGACTAATTAATTTGAGAGAATTATTTCGGCTAAAATTAGTGAGATACTGAGTACCTGGTGAAATTGTTCATGATATGTCAATCTTTTTTGACAGAATTGATGGGAAGGGGTTGAAAACTTACACATCTCACTGGCCCGAGCAACGCTGGCAGGAGTATGAACCTCTTTTGAATTATTGTAGGGAAAACAAAATCAAGCTTATTGCTTGTGGAACTCCTCTTAAGGTAATTTGTCACTTTTGGTGCAAAAATTGCAAAATATCCCCTTCACTGATGACAAATTCTATGCGGTACCATATTTCTCTATGAACCTCAAAACATTTCTCAATAGGTTGCTAGATTGCAAACTAGGGCCGGAATTGCTTTTGCAACTTGATGCAGAATCTTTTCTTGTATAATTATCATTTGGTCCATCTGAAAATTTATGAATTAAAAAGATTTCTGGTATGCCTCAATTAGTCCAGAGTTACATATACCTTAAGCTAAAACTTTGATACAAAAAATCTTTTTTTTTCCCCATTAGGTATTGAGAACAGTTCAGGCTGAAGGCATTAGCGGCCTTTCAAAGGCTGACCGCAAAATTTACACTCCTCCTGCTGGGTCAGGGTTTGTCTCAGGTTTCACATCCATATCAGGCCGATCACTAATTGACCGCATCTCTTCACCTAATCGTGAAATCCCCTTTGGCCCGACTGCATACTTATCTGCTCAGGCACGGGTTGTAGACGACTATACCATCTCACAGGCAATCCTACAAGCCATCACTGATGGGGGCCCTACCAGCATGCTGATAGTTATCACTGGTGCAAGCCATGTCATGTATGGGTCCCGTGGGATAGGAGTGCCAGCACGGATCTCAAGGAAATTCCAGAAAAAGAACCAAGTTGTGGTTTTACTTGACCCGGAGAGGCAGGATATAAGGAGAGAGGGGGAGATACCAGTTGCTGATTTTCTATGGTACTCAGCTGCAAAGCCCTGTAGCAGAAATTGCTTTGATCGGGCTGAAATTGCACGGGTTATGAATGCAGCTGGAAGGCGAAGAGAGGGCCTGCCTCAGGTATCCTTGACATTTTTTGTTTTAATTGTTAAATCTAAATTTATTTTGCTTTTGAGATAAATAGATAGACGTTCTAGTTTAGGTTTTATTTAATTCTATTGACATGAATTCTTACAGGATATACAAAAGGGACTAGATCTTGGTGTGGTCTCACCTGAAATATTACAGAACTTTTTTGACCTTGAAAAGTATCCTGTCATTTCTGAGCTGACACACCGTTTCCAGGTAATATGTCTTTCATCATCTATTTTGCAAAATGTAAATGCTTTTTGTTTAAAAAATTTATTAAGGGGGGTTCAAATGTCTGCATCATCCATTTAAAATTCATGGACAACAAAAATTTTGAAGCTTAAATGACACAAATAAAACATTCAAATGTAATTTATATATATTACATCATCTACATAACACAAGTATAAAAGTTAAATTGATATTTTAACTTCACTATTATTGCCATCAAGAAGTTAAAGAATGATTGTCTAAAAAGTACCCACATCAGTAAATTTTTGTGGACTCTTGATGTCTTTTGAAACAAAGTTGAAATCTTATAAATTTTGAGGTGCACCTAGAAAACACATATAGCTTACATACTTATATATGCAGTTTATTTGATATTTACAAAAACATTTCAGTTGATGAACTTTCAAAAAGGGGGGGCATAGCGAAGGCACCAAACCTGGAGGCATTTAAATTCTCTTCTTTTCTAATAAGACAGAAAATTTGATCTTCTCTTTTTGTTTTCGTAGGGATTTCGTGAGAGATTGTTGGCAGATCCCAAGTTTCTACACAGATTAGCAATAGAAGAATCCATATCCATAACCACTACTCTGCTGGCACAATATGAGAGGCGCAAAGGTCGTTTCTGGGAGGAGATAGACTATGTCTTGACTGACACAATAAGAGGCTCAGTAGTAGATTTCTTCACTGTGTGGCTTCCGGCCCCGACCATCTCTTTCCTCTCCTATGCTAATGATTCCTCCCCTATCGAAAACCTTGAGTTGCTGAAAGGAGTCATTGGCTCCTTTCCTGATAATGCATTTCAGAAAAATGCAGTTGGTACTGATTGGAATCTAGCTCAGAGGGTTGCATCAGTGCTGGTTGGAGGGATGAAACTAGCTGGTGTTGGTGTCATTTCAAGCTTTGGTGCTGGCATGGCATCTGATGCTTTGTATGGAGTGCGAAGGTTCTTGAACCCCTCTATTGCTTCGAGGGATATGCGTCGAAGAACACCTATCTTCAAGTCTGCAGCTGTTTATGGCTGCTTTCTTGGCACTTCAGCCAATCTACGGTACCAGGTACTTGTTTATTATGATTTGAATTGTGTTGGGGACAGCTGGTATCATTAGGTGCCCTGCAATTTTCTTGGTTTTTGTTGATTACATTGTTTGGTTTTTATTTCTAAATATTGAGTGTGTATGCAGGTGATTGCCGGATTAGTGGAGCATCGGTTTTCTGACTACCTGATATCTTACTATAACCAGCCGTTCCTTGCTAATATTTTGTCTTTTGTTGTGCGCACAATCAACTCGTATTGGGGAACTCAGGTTAGGCTCTCTGCCACCATTTTTTTCGTTCTTATGTAGACAGAATATTTCTTCACTCTGCATAGCAAGTTTCTTTATGCGTTTAACATTTTTGGATGACAATTTCATTGTGTGTTTTTGGTTGTTGATGCAGCAATGGATTGATCTAGCAAGGTATACAGGTATACAGAAGAGTAAGAAAGAAATCAGTTCAGGTCAGGCTTCACCTGATATGCCATTGCTAGAGTGCACAGCAACAGAAGTGCAAATTGGTTCAATTCAGGCGTCATCTGAGAGGCCATCGACAGACTGCACGACGACAGAGGTACCAAATGGAGACGGCAGTAATGACCAATCGGATGGAAGCCATAATATGTAGAAACAACACAACAGGAGACTATACAATTGGAAAGATGGAAGTAAAAATAGCTAAAAATTATTGAATTAAAGAAGAACAATAGCAACAAATTCTAGGAATAGAGAAGAATTTTGGCACTGCTTATTAATGCCGTTTGTAGATAATTCTTGGCAATTGATTTTTGCTGTGTGGCCAAAGTTTTCACGGAGAGATATTAATTTTTGCGAGCCTTGTACCTATCACTTTTGTTTAATTTGTTCTGGTAAATATGCTGGACAAATTTATAGTAGATAATCCACCTTTTCCATCTCTTGGAAATTCTTTACAGTTACCAATTGGCTTGGTCTACTGGTGCTCTTTTTTTTAGCCCAGAAATGGATACACCTTGGATTTCAATCCATTTTAAAAATTGAGATACAACTTTAATAAGAGCACAACAAAAGAAACTTAAAAGTTTCAAAATGTATCCAATTTCTTTTGTTGTGCCTTTTTTTTAAGTTGTATATCTCTTTGGCAAATGTGTATCAATTAATTTTTAGCGTATGTATGTGAAAGTGGTAACGATTTAACTTATTTTATTGTTCAAATAATATCATTTACTCATTATTCTGTCTTAACAATTTAAATAGTACTTTATTAGTGCTATTTTCAGATTATCAAATGAGTCCTAACTCCTGACTGAAAAATATTTATCTTGGCCTTTAGCGAATCTTCGACTTAATTTATCCCCTCTGATTTTATGTCGTTCAATAAAATCCCGGAATGTTAATTGCTTGACATGATATACAAAATTATTTTAATTTTTGTTACAGTAAAACCAAAGTTTCCTGGAATTATGTTTTAAATATTTATTTAGCATTAAAAGTACGAAGCTAGCAATCGCTGCTGCCATGATAATCTTTTTTTTTTTGTAATGATTTGCCACTATACTCTACTCGAGTATTTTCCTTTTTATTCTTCTACAGTTCAATACTTTCACAAATCAGCACCTAGTAGCGTCTGTTTCGTCGACCTTCCGTGAATAAAAAATGAAGAATTTAACTGAACTGCTAGGAGCTTCTTCTCTTTGGAAGTCACCATCCAACACGTGTCCAGTTGAACATACCAGCTGTCCTTCTAAAAATGAGTTTCCCTTTCCCTCTACCACCTTTTAAACCCGTCGATTCCTCTTATCCGGAGACATGCATATATACAAAGCAGCACTTTGAAAACTTGTTCAAGCGAAGTTGTGAGAAATTTGGGTGAATAACTGATCAGCATAATGGCAATGGCACAGGAGGTGAGAGATCCACAAAGGCATGCTGATGCAGAGTACTTCACTCTGCTGAGCGGCCAAAAAATCCCTTCGGTCGGGCTCGGCACTTGGCGCTCTGGTTCTGATGCCGCGAAAGCCGTCTGCACTGCTATTGTTCAGGTTATTAATTTACCTCTCTTGCTGTTCTGTGCCGGTATGCATGCATGTGCATATGGGATGAGCGTTCTTACAATTTCTGTCAAAAATTTGGTACTTGTGCCTAGGTAGACATGACAAAATAATACCCAAATCCGATGATCTTAGGTTCTTCTAATTGTTTATTTCTAATGTGCGAGTCAATTGTCCCTTGTTTGGATGCTTCATACAATAATTGAGATGAAAATCAAGAAATCATGAACTCAATAATTAATATTGACAATATGCAGTTCTAAATTTTGAGTGTCTCGGTATTTATGTGTCATAAAACAAAAAGAAGTAAAGAAATTTTCTTTGGACAAAGGAATTGTACGTTATATGAACTACTTGATCTCACTTGTAATGCAACAGGCTGGATATAGGCATGTTGATACAGCGGCAGAATATGGAGTACAGGAAGAGGTAAAGTTTTTTGCCTTGCTTTTAACAACAAAAAGTTGGCATTGTAGTATTAATCTCTTCTTTATTATTCTTAACTTTATCCACCAAAACAAAGGGTGTTCCCGTCAGTTTATGATTGTGTATGTTGTTATATCACTTCCTTGAACTTGCTGTATGATATGTAGGTTGGTAAAGGACTAAAGGCTGCAATGCAAGCTGGAATAGCAAGAGAAGATCTTTTTATCACTTCCAAATTATGGTAATTTTTAGTATAGTTCTGCTTTCAGTTGTAATTTTCTGGCAACAACTTCTGATCGGTTAATGATTTTGTAGGTGTTCTGATTTGGCCCCTGACAGAGTAAAGTACGCAGTGAAGAAGACACTGAAGGAGTTACAGCTGGACTACCTTGATCTATACTTGGTACCAGAATAAATTATCTGATGCTTTGAGGAAATAAGTTTGAATTATTCTTATTAGATAATCATTTGGTACAGTGCTTAATTATCTCCAGTATTAGATGTAATGGTCAGCTGCTAAGTGAACATGTGAATTAACAGATACATTGGCCGTTCCGATTGAAAGATGGCGCACACAGGCCTCCCGAAGCTGGGGAGGTGTTGGATTTTGACATGGAAGGTGTGTGGAAAGAAATGGAGGATCTAGTTAGAGATGGTCTGGTGAAAGACATTGGTGTGTGTAACTACACAGTTACAAAGCTCAACAGGCTATTAAAATCTGCACAGATCATACCTTCTGTATGCCAGGTACCTAGCATAGACATGCTGCAAATTAGTTTTGTATTTGAAACATATATAATCATGAGCTTCTAAGGGTTTTTTAAACTTTCATTTAGATTGAGATGCATCCTGGTTGGAGAAATGATAAGATGCTTGAAGCTTGCAAGAAGTATGGGATTCATGTAACGGTAAGTAATAGTGCTAAACTGCTAATTAACCAAAAAGAGTGACGGATCGAATAAATTTAGATAGGTTTCTCACAGTTACAAGTTGCAATTTGAAATTTTGCCAACATCTCTCTTAAAAGTCCCATGTCAATTTATAGTAGTATTTGGTGTTTTTTTTTTTTTATTTCTATGTTTAATCTTCTGCGCAACCTGTGATCAAAAGAGGAGAAAGGAGAGGGAAAAAGAAAGTCAGTCAGGAAAAGTCAGGAAAAGAGCAGTAGTATGCTATTGCTAGCCCTATTTCCTTGTGACAACATTTTGGAATGACCGAATGACATAAAAGTCAATAGATTATAGATCAATTCTATGAACCGAGGACCATTAATGAAACGGGCCTTAATAAGACCATATTTATACAGCCCAAATAAAACTGATTCGGCCCATTAATTTTCAGGCATACTCACCTTTGGGATCTAGCGAGAGAAACCTCACCCATGATCCAGTCGTCACAACGGTTTGTTCTACTTCAATTCAAATCAAATGCATACTTGCAAATTGCAATCAGCCATCGTGTCCAATTTAATTGCACTTAACAAATTATGCAGGTGGCTAATAAGCTGAACAAAACTCCTGCACAAGTGTTGATAAAATGGGCGATTCAGAGGGGAACCAGTGTAATTCCCAAGTCAAAACATGAGGAGAGAATAAAGGAAAACATACAAGTCTTCAATTGGGTGATCCCTGAAGAGGATTTTCAAGTTTTGAGCACCATTAAAGATCAGGTATTTCATATTTGGGGTTTTACATTATTCCTTTGTTATGGGTTAATTATACTTATTACTTATATTGCTTCTTTCTTTCTTTTTTTTTTTTTCTTTTTTCATTGACAGAGGAGGGTTCTGGATGGAGAGGTTCTTTTTGTTAACAAAGATCATGGTCCGTACAAGAGCACTGCTGAGCTGTGGGATAATGAAGATTAGAGCATCTTTATGTGAATTTTGTTATGTTGTTTACCTGTATATTATGTCGTTGATCTTTTTGTGTTTGTACTTGCGTGTTTTTAGTGGTGTTTTCAGTTCTAGTTTGGAAAAGAATAAGAAACTCTGAACTAGCGACTTGAGTCGTTGAGGTTGTGACTGTAACGGTAATGGACTATAATAAGATATAATAATTTTTTTTTACTATAACGGTTTAGTCTTCTTTTTTTTTTTTTTGAATTTAAAGCCCGTAGGCAAGGGTTTAGCCTTCTAGCTACTTAATCTCTTCGTCATGTATTAATCTCCTAATTTTATTGCTCCTGGTCTCTTAGAAAAATAATGAATTTTGTGTTACGAATCACTGAGGTTGTGGCCTGATGTTGGTAGTATGATCTTCTTGTTACAGCGGTTTGCTTTTTCCGAGAAGATTCAGAAATTAAATGTCGATAAGAGTTGGAGTGTAACTTTTTACTTTCAATTTGAGATGTGCATAAGAAACGTGGGTTTATACACGAACTTCGTATACAAAATAATAATAATATTAATAATTGTAGCGTGTATTTTCCTGAATAATAATGTGGTATTTGTTTATGGTGGTTTTTTATTGCTCTGCAACCAAATTGATTCCGCGTCATTGCGTCGGGTTGTCAATTAATTTAAGTACGTAGTTTATAGATTCTTGTTCTTTTTGTTGGCTTTATTTTTCATATATACTGGCTCCTTCACATTCAGCTTTCGAACTTTAGGCAGAACAGATTTAACGTAACTGATGCATATATTACAGCTATCATAGTATCATTTATTGTAGTTGAAAGCTAAATGCCTTCTTAATTAGATAGTTCGTTGCCACAAAAAGATCTTGATGTTTCAATTATGGAGTGGGTTACATTATCTTAGGCTTGGGGTATAGGCTAGGGAGTCATAAATTACTACGATTTTATTTTCAACTATATTTTACAATTTGAAATTCACCACTTTTTTATCTATATTTAAAATTTTAAAATTTAGACGTCAGATTCATATTGTTGATTTTGTTCTTTTTTTATATATCTTTTTATTTTAGATGTACATGTTTCATCAATAGGAAATCAGATTATTGATCATTTAATAATAATAATTGCGACATCAGCTCTCTAAAAGAAAATTCATTGGAACATTTTGTATATATATTTGAAATGGGTTTCGTACCTTTTTTTTTTTTTCCTCCTTTCATTTTCATGAAACAACTTAGCTGTAGGCAAAACCATGTTCCCTATATTGGTGATCCACTACCGTGAAATCTATTCTTGAGACACAAAATCATTCACTAATTAGATCTAATAATTTGAACAATCAAATAATAATACCACCGCATTAATTTATATGTTACGCACCATATAAATATGCTGCGCAACCAGCCAACCACCAAATGATACCCTCAAGTACTAATGCAACAACTCAACCACCACTGATACGAGAAAAATACGCGCACGGACAGCAATGCATCATTACGTACAAACAGGACAAGCCATAACAAAAATTAGTTGAGGGAGTCCCTCAGTACATAAATACCCAATAAAAATTTAAAAATTTAATAAATATATTAATTTATGAGGAAAACCCACATGCACTCCCGGCCCACAACCTTAAATTTACAAAGCCCAACTTGGTTGTCATGTTGGTGGTGTCAGATTAAAAGTTCTAATCTAATCATCCATTGGGGTAACCCGTGTGAACCGTTAGATTAAGTGGGACCCAAGGGGAAGGACCGGATCAGTCCAATTTGTGAGCTGTAGCCTGTAAGTCGGTGCCTTGTAGGCTAGTACCAAGTTGCTAGGAAACTTCCTCTCTTCGGCTATGAGTTTCCCACGTGCACGTGCGCCGCACACGTCCAAAAATCATGCGCTTGGGGTTGGCGTTCTCTCATGGGTTCTCGTCGTTGCAGCGTGCAACCAGCAATGTGGTATACTTTAGCGCTCATCAAGAAAAAAATATGGTACTTACTACTTAGCGCTTATATCAAATAATGCATGTTGATTAAAATAAAATTGGCCATTTTTAACAGTGAAGCTAGTATTAATATTAACTCAAGTTATCTACAATAATTTACGAAGTTAATCTCATTATTATAACGGTTTTGTATAATAGATTTAAAAATGATTAATTTAATCTTCAAAAAAATGTGAAATTAATTATATTGGACATTTTATGAGTGAAGTTATTACACGATATTAGGAACATAATCTCTGTAAGATAATTAGTTTAATCTATAAATTATTAATCGGTTTATTATAATAAATTTAAGTCATTCATTTTAATCATCTTGATCGAAGAGACGAAGAGTGAAGCGCCATTTGTTTATTCTTCAATTTATTTTGCATAAATTTAAGATGTTAAAATGCATTAAAAAGCAAACGCACCAATTTTTTTTAAAAGCTCTCAATGTTATATATAACAAGATTTAGAAAAAGAAAAAACTGAAATGTAAACACTGAACTCTAATCTCGTAATAACTTTAATGATTTTTTTAATAGATTTTTTTTGTTAAAGAGTGTGTCTTTTGTTTGTAATGGATTAATGAGAGAATGATCTATCGACAACTATGACATCTGATATCAACATGTACCAAATAAAAATTTAAATAAATGGTCGTATTCTTTAATTATTGTAATTAATCATTTGCGAAAATTAATACAAGTAAGAAATCATGACTTAACAACTGATTAAAGCGCCATTCAAATTTTGTGGACAAAATTTTAACAAACTAAACAAGCAACAAAACAAAATTTATGGCAACAATTTTGCAAAACATGTAATGAAAGGATTTTGAAAAACATCTAATTTTGCAAAGCAGTTTCTCATTTTTTTTTTATAAAATATTTTTCAGTTTTGTCTTCTTCGCTTTAATTTGGATGGTTTTAAAAAAAACTATATTAATGGAATGAAAAGAATTTTGCATTAGTGTTATTATTCTATTCTAATTTCTAACATGCAACTCTATTTTCATTCTAAGCGAAGAGCTTACCTGTTTTATTTTGATATCAAATTTACACTCTTAATAAAATTGGATTATCTCTACTACTTATAAATGCACGCATGTGAACAGGTGTTACATGTTAGATCTAACATGTAAATAGGTGTTTTTTACCGTTCGATCGGTTTGATCTGTAGTTGGATGTGAATCGCGAGACGAAGCAACACTATTATTTGATTTTTCATCTAATATAGAAACGAATTCAATAACATATCTATTTGTATCAATGGTAAATTAAGCAATATATTTTTACTGTCTAACATTATTTTATTTCTTTATTTGCCCATGTATGAGGGCATCTTATGCTAGTAATAATCAATGAACCATATTATTTTTTTTTACCAAGGATTAGATACACCTTTGAACCCAAAATTAGATAGACATTTGACCTAGATTGGATACACATTTCAACTGGTGTTTTGTAAGTAGTAGGGATATAACATAACAAGTTATTACATTAAATTTAGAGATCATCTATTGAAATAATACACTTCTTCGATACTTACAATTTTAATTTTGTGATTTCGATAAACTTTAGTGATAGTAATCAATATCAATCAATATTATAAATAAAGATGTGTGGGTGTCGGGATCTTTTAGTTAAATATCATCCGACACTTCAAACATTGTGAAATAGTTATACAATAGTATTTTTTTTTTCTGATTTCTGTAATGTGATACTTTGTAACTAATTGTGTGTCGCGTATTATTGCTCATAAAACTGACTCGGTTCAACATCAGATAATAATTTGGCAACACATTGTTTTGTTTCTGATTTTTGTGATCCCTTCCTATTTTTATTTTCATCATGTCTCCATCTCTTTTGTGTTGCTTAGAGTTCCTCTCCACCTTAATCTTTCTTCATCGGCATTCTTAATTTCGGTTTACAAATTATAAATTAAATTCATTCAATTGAAAATAGAAAAAAACATTAGATCTTTCACGATATATATATTTTTTATTTAAGTCATTTATAAACATATTATATTTCATGAATAATGTCAACATAATATAAATCATATTAATCATATTATTTCATATAGCTATAACTATATTTACACACATATAATTTTTCTTTAAATTGATCAAACTCTTTAAATTTAATTAAATCAAATTACTCTTAATAACTAAACTATATTTCTAAAGATAAATATATCTTAACTATATATTCAAAAATGAACATAATTAAACCATAAAAACATAATAAAAATATTCTTATTATAGATATCTACATCGAGCGAAACTCGATATGCCTCTATAGTAATTATTAAGCTTATGCGAAGAAATGTAAACGTTTGCAAAATATGTGCATGATCACCAAAAGTTGACACACATGAGAAATCAGTTTTATATTTCCATTTAAATATACGTTTATTATTGCATTTCTATTACATTAAAACAGTTCGTTTTTTATATTTTAAAGTTACATACATAATTTTTTATATTTTGTACATTTTTCAAGTGCTATAAAAATTGCTTCTACCTAGTTGTACTCTTTTTGCATGTAGCAAATCTTCTCTGCGGATTGTGTTCAAGTTCCAAAGTAATCCAAAACAAAATTCGAAGTTTTAAACTGATCAAAGCAAGCTAATCACGCACTCCTCCAACAAGTAAGACAAAAGAGCTTAATTTTTATTCTTTCTCTGATATGTTTCATGCCCTGTTTGTGCGGCTTGGTTGCCACCTCTCTATTACGACAGAATTGAGTGCCTTGATTTGCTCAAATTAACCCATTAGCCGTTAAATGATAGTGTTATCTTTCTTTTTTCTTGAGAGAGAGAATTATATTCTTATCACTTGTCGGCAAAAATTCCCGACTTCAATATATGCTGATTACCGAGAGAAAAAAAAAATACAATAGAAGTTATCTAACTTCGGAAATGCCGGGGAGATTTGGCACAATTTAGTTGGGAATTGTTGTTCTTGCACCTGTCTCTTTCAATAATATTCCAAAATTCTGGTTAAAATAAAGAATATTTATCACAAAAAATTTAGTTTGTGACGAGTGTGCTCCATCGCATAAAGCATACAGCAGTGTTCATCCAAATTTTATGTTGTTTCCATATGGATATGTTTCTGTGCCATAATAAGATTACAATATTAATTTGATCCACATGAATTTTAAATTTATCAAGGCGGAATATTGACAAGGTTTCGAATATTGCATGTTCTACTTTTTTTTTCTCATCATTATATTAAATAAAAGAAGATTTGTACGTCATGAATAAATTATCTGAATTAGTATTATTCATGAATTTTATAAATAATACACGATTTATAGTTAAATTATTTTTGGAATTTATGAAATTTGTTACTTGTTTTCTTAGAACATTGGTATTTCGACATATTGTTTTCAGTTTAACATAAAAGTATATCAAATTATATTGGTGTTATATTAAAATTTTAAATTTCATAAACTTATTTTTTAAAGTCGAATGTAATACTAGAAAGGCAACAAAAACATTCAAACAAAAAAAACAAAAAAGAACTTCACATTCCAGGTTACTGTTACACATTTGTTTCGATCGGACTATGTGTCAAATCATTGATGGGTAGGTCCCACCAGCTGAAAGAGTCAGGTCCACTGAAAACTAAATCTCACAAGTCATATACCATTCTTTTACTGACTCGCAACACACTCTGTCACAGAACCTGTAATAGAGGATCAAGACCAGCCCTGCTAATGAGGAGGCAACAGTACTGGAATCAGTGAAAAGTGTTTGGAACTGGTTGACACTTTATATTACAAGTTTTGCACAGATGGGTTTTTGGGCGGTGAACAGGGGATGCACCAAGCCGAATTGTACAGGATTAAAACCCCTATTGGTCCAGCATAGTTTGTACGGATTGGCTGAGATTTTGAGACCCACTATAGCATGACTAGCCTAGATTTTAGGCATGCCTGCTTAAATTAGACTTATCATCATTGGTACCTTTTCTCTTTGTTTGATAACATTTTGCTTATTTTTCAAGAAAAGGTGGGCGCTTCTTCTTTTTGTCTCCCTATAATTATCAGCCTGTTTAGTGGGTCTTATAGTTTTATGAAAACTGGATGAGAGTGTAAATATATGGTATCAAATGTTAACTTTTTTGGGGACAAACCGTGCTGTTTTAGATTTACCATGCTTGGGCTTAAATTGTTGCAGCATGTTCTGAACCAATATCATTGAGTTGCAAATATGGAATTTTTTTTTCAGTTTAATAATTACAATAGCTTGAAAAAGAACAATTTACAATAACAGGTTAAATGATGATGAAGCATATATAATTTGCATATGGTGGATTATAAAGAAAATTATATCCGACTCAACTTGAAAGACACATTTAATACATACAATCTGACATCAATCTTTTTTCCTTTTTTTTTTTTTTTGGCTTTTTGAAAGATCAGCGGAATTCAAGTTCGAAATTATTTTGGTCAGCTCACTCGAATTTGAATGAAAATAGTTTAATATGTAATTGTATTATCTAATTTATAGTATCTAGTGTTCAACTTGGTATATAATATATGTTTTTAATATAAACATTAGGCTTCTTTAGAATTATATAATAAAATAAATAATTTTTAGTAAGTAAATATATAAAATCTTAAAGTAATAAATCTTAACTAGTTTGAAATATATATAAAAAGTTAGAATAATCGAGCTCATGTACAAAATCACATTCATTTTGTGAATAATTAGCTCGAGCTCGATAGCTCAATGTGAATTTCAATTCAAACTTACATGATTCGATTTGAACTCAAATCAAACTGAAGTCAGCAACAATGTGTTTGAGATAATCAAAATTCTTATTTTGCCTAAGAAAACTTGAACTGACATTCAACCCTCTAGATAATATAAGTTACAAATTTAAATAATTCGAAATCCTAATTTGAAATCCAAATAACTCAAGACTTAGAAAAAGAAATGAATCTGAACCAATTTTAAATCTGATCCTAAATGTAACCTAAACAACCCGAGATGATTCAAATTCAAATCAAAATTAAATTTTAGAAAAATATTTAAATAAAAAATCGCATAACTCTGATTGAAATCTTACACATTCTGACCGAACTATTTTCATTTGGCAACCGTATGGAGGAATCAGATGGCCATAGTTGTGCAACTGAATTTTATAAATTGTCTTCATATAATCATTTGAAATCGCAAGAAAAAAAATTGGATATTCCAGATTTTCTTTATTTCTCTTGCAATTAATGCTGGCACAAGTACACAAAAGCCTGAAGCACAACTAACATGTTACAATTTTTTGAGCGTCGAGACCTTAATAACTTACTAATATTTCAGAGATCAATACAGGTCAAAATAAAATGGTACAATGCACCGTAATCCGTACCATGCGCTAATAATAATTGCTTAATTCTGCAAATGATTGAGAAAGGCAGCTTCCTGGAAACATCCCAAGCTTATAACCACCTTAACTTACTTCCTTAATCAACATTCTTAAATCAAGCACCGAACAATTTAAAAATAATTGTTAAATATGGTCATAGATCCCAACTCTGTATATTCTCGTCCTAATTATCTAGCAGGTGGCCACCCTGTAAAAATTAATTACAAAACCCCCCAGCCAGTTCAGCAAATTAATAAAATATAAACCCGGCCTAACGCTCTACCCTAAAGACTGATAGGATTCTTTGTGGCGCATAGTAAGAATATGTACTATGCAACATGCCTATAGTCTTCAGTAATCATTTTTCCACTTCCATAATGGAGCTTTCAAAATGATTTTCTTTGGAGTCATTTTCCCCGAAATCCTAATAACCAACAATATCAGCATCCTTGTTTATTTTGTATTTCCTTTCATTCTCTATGTTTTGATTTGGGGAATTTGATCTTTAAAATTCATTTATCAATTGTAGACTATAGTATATTTTTCTTACAGGATACTTTCAATTTCATTTGCAATTTTATTATTCAAAATATGTTTATTTTTAGAATTGTAAATTTACAATAATTATATTATTTTATTTATTCTTTATTTTTTTATTTATACATTTATTACTTGTTTTATTTGGAACTGGAGTTGATAATCCTTTTTTATCTCTAAAAATCGACTCGTTGCAGAAGAACAAACGCTGCACGATCTACACGGAAATTTAAATTTTAAAGAACATGATGGAGGGGTGCCCCTTGTCCTATCATGAGCTAGATAAGATTGAAAATACAACAAAGCCAATAATTTAAAGTTCCTCTCCAAAAAAGCTTTTAATTTGTTTGATTTGTTGGAATCCTGGTAGTACTAACTATATAAGCCCCCTCCGTTCATCCGTGGTCCAACCGAAAACAAGAGAAAGAGAAATAAAGAGAAACAAAAAGAAAGTGAATATAAACAGAGCAAAAAAAAAGAGGGTAACAGAGAGAAATGGGTAATAGTCTCAGATGTTGTCTAGCTTGCGTTCTACCTTGTGGAGCATTAGATGTGGTGAGAATTGTACATTTAAATGGTCAAGTTGAAGAGTTTAGTTGCCAAATCACTGCAGCACAAATCCTCGAAGCGAACCCGAATCATGTAATAACGAAGCCGTGTTCGAGTAGCGGCACAAGGAGGATAGCAATTGTGTCGCCTGATTCGGAGCTCAAGCGAGGGAATATATATTTCCTCATACCGAATTCGTCCATACCAGAGAAAAAGAAGAAAAAGAAGGAACAAAAAAAGAAGCAAGTTAAAATAGCACCGAAAATGGCGACTACTGTGGATGATGATAATTACTTGAGAGAGTTGCTTTCAGAGAAGAGATCGAGTCACCGAAGGAGGAAGAGTGTAAGAGTTGCGGTATGGCGGCCGCAACTTGAAAGCATAATGGAGGAGTCATGAATTGGTTTCTAATTTGTGAAGTTTGTTTTTAACATACTGACTGGTTCTGTTCCTGAGGATTAACCCATTTTTTTGTTGTTGGTCTTCAATATTTTTTTTTCCTCTTTTTCTTCCCTTGTGGATATTTGAGGGGTTCTTTCTTCTCTACTTTCAGTTGTTGTTACAATTGGCTGAAAGAAAGTTGCGGGATAAGTTCAAATTTAACAATGATCTTTCCTAATAATTGTGGGAAAGATCAGGGTCAATGTCGGAAGAAGGCAGGGACTTTTGCTTGGGTTGTGTTGTGTTTTTTCAAAAAATGTACAAAATCATAATGAATGGAGGATTTGCTATTATTTATCATTTCGTCTCCATTTACTGTACAAACTACAAAGCAGTACTAAAAAATGGAGTTATACCCACACACAGGCCTCAATGATCCCCTAGATGATGTGTACTTCCAACAGGTTCAGGAGGAACCTCCTTGATTATGTTTACATATTGTTTCTTAACTGGTGCATTAGTCTTCCTTAGGTGTCTTTTATTTTCATAAGTACTTTTTCTTTTCTACTTTCCTTGTTGTTGTTATGGTTTTATTTATGTTGTAAGGGTAGATGCAGTTGTATTAGGTTTGAAAGCTTAAGGCTTTCTTGTTTTAGCACCAGTTCTTTCATGTTTAGAGGGCAATATCTGTAACTCTGTTATATTTGTTTCTTCAATAAAAGTTATGGCCTACGGGTCTTTATCAAAAAAAAAAAAACAAAGCAGCATATTGTGACTCTTCGAAAAGTAACAAGAAAAAGTAGATTTTCGAAGGGAGTTAGAACCTTTACTAAAATGATAAAAGATGCCTAGAATTGTAAGGGAAGATATCATTAAGAAATCATTTTAAGGATTTAAAAGAGTATGAATTTTGATGTGCTAGCATATACTTAGATAGGCAAGTGTGAGATCTTGAATCTTGATGCACAAAACTACCATAAATTTGAATCTTTTAGAAGTTCGAATCTATATAATTATGCAGGCTTAGTTAATAATTATGAATACCATATGCATTTGAATTTCGATACTTAATATGTCCGAACAATTTTAATATGATTAATATAACATTTGGGAAGTGTGAATTCCCTTTTGACATTTTGTTTTTTCGGTTAAGTGTGAGTTCCATATTAATATAAATTTGAATTTTATGACAACGTTAACATTGATATTTCAAATTATTTGTTGGTGAGAGAAAAATGAGAAAAAAATAGCGATAATTATTGGGAGGTCCTTAAATTTTGAAAGTCGTGAATTTCAAACATTAATATGATTAATTTAGAGTTATGTTTTTATTTTCTTTTTTTTTTTCATTGAACTGTCGATGGTTACAAATGAACTGATAGAAACTAGCGAGTTTAATTATTTTAACTGGTTATAATTTAAGTCGATATTCAGCCCAAGCCATCAAGTTTAAATAAAAAATATATCCGTGCAATCCCATCAAAACTCAAGTTGCAGTGTACAGTGCACGTACTTTATGAGGAACAAGTTGTTGTTCAATATTGAAGAAACGGGAATAGTAATTAAAATAATATTGTTGCCACAAAATAGTCATTAAATAAGAAATACAAAACAACTGCAATTTATTAATTCTTCTTGAAGGTTTGTTGTTAACAACCAACTAACAAATTTTTATTATAAAGAAAAGAGTTAACAGACTGATTATATCAATATCAAAGCCAATAAAAATAAAATAAGAAAATATAAAGCAATTGTTGAAATAGGAAACATTTCGGACCGAAATGGTATGGTTTCGGACCGAAATCCAGAACCGACATGGTGAATACGGTAATATTTGGAGGCCAAATTTGAAGGTTATTTCCATATGCTAAAAGATTATGTTTCCAAAATGAGAGATACGTGATATCTCGTGGATTTCTTGCAGTAGAGGCTAGTTACCTTGTGTAACAATTGTATTTCCTATTTATTTTCATCTCCCTCATTGTAATCGGATTATTGAGTGAAATAGAAAAATTGTGTGCGTGTGTGTGGAGGACGTAGGTACCAAGTTGGTGCTGAACCTCGTTAAATCTTTGTCTTTTGTGTGATTGATGAGTGATTTCGGTCCGAAATAGTATTATTTCGGTCCGAGTTAGTGTGTTGAATTGTGTTTTATTACAGCAATTACTCGAAACTTTGATATGGTGACAAGAAATAACACATCTTGAACTGAGTTTACAGATTCAAAATCCAACTGTAAGATTTTTGGTGGACATTTAATTTGGACAAAGTAAAAGAAAGGCATGGTTCTTCAAGCTCGTCTTCCTCAACAGAAGTCTCAAGAGACGATTCTCATTAAAAGAAATTCATTTATAAAAAATTCTTCCATGGACACAAATTGTAAATTAGATTTTGATCATAATCGTATCTTCATAAAAATTAATTCATTATAAATTATGAATGCTTCATACAAACTTAAGAATTCAAGTTGGTCGCATCACATGTTACAAACAAGCAATGATAAGTTAATATATTTTTCAGAACATAGTACTAAAAATTCTTTATTTAGAAACTTCTAAGGAAATAACATGACAAACAGATAAAATCTTAACATACAATTAACATTATTAGAATATTACAAAAGAGGAGGATCTCATGTCCTAAATTGACTGACATCTTATGTCTCGATTGGACAGTTCAAATATTGTCAGTATTTGAGAAAATGCAGACTCCAAAACGAGCTCATCAAATGTCAATGCCTCGCACGTTGATGGGTCCGGATCCTCTAGACTGACGTCCAGACGCCGTTTTTAGTATGGGCCGTCCGATTTAATCTCAACGATTACATTTTTTTCAAACATATCAATTTAATATTAATCGCAGAACATTCATTATTGATCGAACATACACAGATTAAAGATGTCCACAGGATCCTCTGGACGGGTCTCCAGAGAATCTTGTTCGGCACGTTGATAAGAGAAAGAGGGTGGTGAATAATTATTGGCAAGTTATAAGCTCTGGAGACGATTTTCAGAATCCATGCAGCAATGCCCGGCCCAAAAGGCCCAAGACTCTGGTCAGATCTTCCTTTGAAATTGACCCAGTATCTAAATCAGAACTTTTTTTAGTACGGTGACTTATTGAGGAATGAGGAGTTACAATCCTTACAAGTTACAACGTTAAATAGTATCTAACATAACACATTAAATCAATGAAAATATTCACTTAACAATTTACCGGCTCGATAATCTTGCGAATCAATAAAAACAAAAGTTTAAATTCAAAATCTAATACTATAGGTTAGATTTATATAGTGCGAATACCATAGCTATAAAAAATAATGAGATCTGGTACATGTTTAATCTTTCATCAAATAATTAAAATTTTTCAATGAATAATATTAACAATTCAGGATGTAATACTAAATGACACTCAAATAACTCAAAAACTGATTTGTACTATATCTACGTAACAATCAATCTATTTAAATATTAATTTTAAAATTTTAAATATATTTGAATTAAGACAAAGATCGGTGACCATTACGAGCGGAATCTGAATCTTTCAAACCACTATATGGAGCAGCAGACGATAAATTGTTAAGAGAGAATAAATGATGCTATTTTTCTGGACACAAAAGAGATATTCAGTGCGTTTGCATCGGGTCATGTTTCTCTAAGTAAATCCTTTTAATAATTATTTTTGATAAATCAATGTCAATTGGTCCATTCTCTTAAATTAATAACAAAGTTATGAGCAATTCGGGACGACTTTTGCTTATAATTAAAATTAAGTAAATTTTTTCGTAGGTCCTTAAAGTTCATCTATAATCCAGATTTAATCCCTCAATTTTGATTTGTCCCTCCAGAACCATTAACGTTTGCAATAATCTAGTTTTGGTCCCTTTATCACTCTTCCAACTAACTCCGTTTGATTATTCATTGTTGGGTGCAAAAATTGGGAGGGGAATCAAATCATACATTTTTCTACTTATCTTCTTAACCTTCCGACCCTCTGTCCCTCTCAGAACAATATCCACCTCCTTAGGGCCTGCTCCAGAAGGGATTAATCCAAGCTAAGGAAAGCTAAGGAAAGGTAAGGAAGTTGAAGGAAGTTGAAGGAAGTTATATGAATTTGAAAGATAACTCAGAGTTCCTTGCTCCAGATTACAAAGGGTATAGATGAAGTTAACAGCAGTTACCTTCTATATAATATACAAAAAGACAGTATTACCCTTTTATTCAAATCATCTTCACCAAAAGAATTTGTATCAGGATTATTACAAGAAATACTGGACAAACTGAGGGTGTGATGTTGGAGGCACAAGGATGACTTCACGCAAGCACAACAGCAAAAGAGAGGGAAGAAACAGCATAAGCGACACTGAAATTAGTAGCCAGGTCCTAATTAACCACTATCCCAGTCTCTCTTTACAAATTTATTTAGGTCCTATTTTTCTTTTAAATAGGACTGCCAGGTCCTAATTATATACTCAAAATGGATTTGAAATTAGTAGGCTAAATCTTCCAAAAATTAGTTAAACTAATTAGGTACTAGATCTCGTACCAGTAGCAGTAGCTTAAAAGATGAAGAGATATAAACTCAAAATAGAAGTCTAAGTTGTCAGAAGATTCATCAAATTTGTAGTCTTAAAATGGGACACAAAATAGAATATGGAAACCAAATAATGACACGAAATAATGTATATAAACCAAAAAAATTTTAACAAATGTTAACCATTTCAACATCATAGTGTATATAAACCAAAGAATGATTCAACCATCAAGCTATGCTAACCATTTTAAAAAGCAAAATTTATAATAGGAGAAAAGAAGTGTCTGACCTTTTGCGCAAAAGTTGGAAACCAGTTTCTTTCTTCCGGTGGACCAACGAAGGAGATTCTGGGAGTATATGACTTATATAAGATACTTCTTTTGCTGATTTGGCGGGAGAACACGAAAATTTGGGAGGGAATAGCAATAGTTCACCAAATTTTCGGAGGGAAGGGTGAATTAGGTGGGGTCCAATGTCAGAGAAAGAAGGTCGCGAGGGCAATTTTGACAGAAAAATTTGGTTCTCGCGTGCTTCATCGTTACACCCCGATTTTGGGGGTGATCGGTGTTCTTCGTAAATCGCTTGTTGAGGGACTGTTGAGAGACCGTCGTTTCCTTGGATTTCCGCCGATTCAACCAGGACCATCGATGGGAGCAGGATACCTACGTTCCTCTACTTTTCCTTAGCTTGGATTAACCTCTTCTGGAGCAGGCCCTTAGACCAAACTCTACCTCCCACAGTCGATCTCTAGAGCCCTATCGGAGATTGCTTTCTTCTTTGTCACCTACATCCAATGATATATGTCGAGCATTACAAACATAGTTACAGCAGAATATTTAAATGTAAAATATAATTACATTAGACAAAAGGTATAATTTGAAATGGTAACAACACAATCATAGACTGATACATTTACTCAAAAGTTAAGTTCCACTTTGCATACAAATTGGAATATGTGCTCCAAAATAAATAACCAACTCAAAAGCTAATACATTATATTCAATTTCGTGGAATTCATGAAGGATAATTAATTATTCAAAAATAAATTTTGATCTTATAGCTTGGACCGAGGTGTAAGCACACACATAACGAGAATTATGTGAATTTTATTTTGAAACAAATGCCTAATCCTCTTAACCGGTTTCACAATTTAAAATAAAGAAGTCTCTGAGTTCATATACTTGCTATAAATTGGCCTCAGGTGAGAGAACTTCCGATATCTTATCTTTTCGATGATAAATTTCTTTAAACCTAAAATCAAAATCGCTGCTGTGGAGAGGTAAAGGAAATTAGGTGATTGAATGAGAAGCTGGATAGAGAGAGACGTTGCTTTGGAGAGATGGACTACTTTAGATGGAAGGGATTAAACAATAGGAGACATTGCTTTAGAGGAGGTTAAACTAGGGATAAGTATCGATCTCTACTGGCCTCTCGAGGAAGATAGAAGAGAAGAAGAAAGAAGGGCCGATTCACGATTCCAATTTTCACCCAAACGAATAATTTACACGGAACTATAACGGAGGGACTAAAACTGGATTATTGCAAACGTTAATGGTTCTGGAGGGACAAATCAAAGTTGAGGGACTAAATCTGGATTATAAATAAACTTTAAGGACTTCCTAAAAAATTTACTCAATTAAAATTATAGCAACTCCTTTGAATTAGCATATTAGTTGTGAGGCCCAAGTTTCTCGAAACCAAATCTACTGTCGCGAGGTGCGGCATCTCAACCGTCCGATGGATGATGGATATCATGTGCATAATATCAGATTGATAGGCCCGAAAAAATTAACCGCTAAGATCAGATCAGATGGCTCGAATTCTGCGCGGCACGCGGGATAAGGATTCAAGTTTCTCTGCCCGGTTGGCCCGAATTGGTATGTGCAGTTAAATAGAAAATCAAAATACTTCGTATTTGGAATACATTTTTTTGAACTGGTATGTGCAGAACTTTTGTTTTATTTTTTTCTAAAAAAACAAAATCAATTATTTAGAGATAATTCATTGTGTAAAATACAAAATTTATCATATTTTTCTCTTCAAACAGCAATTCAACTCATTTTCTATGAAGAAATAACAGAGTCACCGATCTATGTTAAACTACCACATAAATTCTTTCCATGGATCGCTCACATGTCACCACTCACTCACTCAGGTACTCACCACTCATTCATGTATTCAGGTGTAAAAGAAGAAAAAAAATTCACTCCTATAGATGCAATTCTGATACGGACAGTATTCCAGTACGAGTAGAGTTCCTAACCCTATTGGACCTGGTCACCTGACCGGTTCATGGAATTGTCTCGAATTTTTTTTATCACAATATCAATTTTTTGACTCGTTGATTTGCTTTTTTCAAAATTTTCAGCCAATATAATATTCATTGACTCCTGTCGTTCGTTTATTTTATATATTTGTTAAAGTATCCCTGTCATTCATTAATTCCTAAGATCCCTAAAATCAAGGGCATCGAAAAAATTACTGTACAACAAATAGTTTTGACTGGGTCAAACCTTGACTACGCAGTCAACTCTTTTGGTCAAGGTGAATTTAGAGAACTCCAACAGACCATTCTGGTCAAATATTAGACAGACTTGGATAGGGGAGCAGTGACAACAACCATTTGAAGAATAGAATAGCAAAAATTTATAATTACTTCTTTTTTTTATCTTTATGTTGTATTTGTTGGTGACAAATTAAATGGTGTTGGGCGCTCTTTATACAGCCTCGATTTCTCTTCAAACACTTCTGTGACATTTAACCGATGACTTTTATCCTCAATTACTAAACTGAGTGATGATTTTTTAAACCATATATTTTATCCTTTTTTCGGTGAAAATTATTGCATAAGTTTCGTTATGGAAACTGTCAGATAAGTTTTTTCAAAAAAAAAATGATGGGTGTTCCAGAAGGAATTGGTGTTGCTCTGTTGGACAAATTAGCAGCGGTCTCAGCTTGAACGAGTCAATTTGTGTTGGTGTTTCACTTGCAAAGGAAGATGGTACTTTAGTTGACACATTAAACGCCGAATCCCGATCCTTTTTGACGTCTGGATAATAACATTAATTTTCTGGAGCCCAACTATCAGTACTGGGACTATTCAAAACAGTAACAAGCAAGTTTAATTTTTTTTTCTTTTTTGGTACAACAAAAGGCTCATAAGCTTAATCATTACTAAAAATATTAAATGAGATATAGTACGAAGCTCTTTCAACAAAAAAAAAAAAAAAAAAAAAAAAAAATGAAAGGAAAAATAGTGTTCGGTGCAGTTTTGTACGCCTGAAAATAATAACAAGTTATAAAAATCGTCCGTTTTCAACTCTTCATCTGACCTGAACCTGATTTAGTTGGACCGGACAAGTAGGCGGGGGAAATGCCCCGAAAAGAGCAACGGGGGATGTCAATGCAACAAAAAGTATGAATAGTTGCATCAACTGAAACTTCCTTTTTTTTTTTTTTTGACTTCCTATCAATCCAAAATGGAAAGGGAATAGGTTCTAGAAGATTTGAACGAAGAGAACGTCCCAAAAGTGTCAACTGTTCATTTTAAGTTTTGTTTTAAAAATCAGACCGGGCCGGTTGGTCGAAGCGGTTTAATTGCGAACCGAAGCCTGAATGCCTGATCCGTTCAATTTAACAGTCAAAATTTCCGATTTTTTTCTCGAAGCCATTGCAAAAATAAGAGCAAACAAATTGCTAGGTAGAAGTCGAGACCCTGGGCTAAAATGGGTTTTTACTTTTTAGTATGATTTGGACTTGTTTTATTTTAAATTGAAATGAAATAGTTTGGTTTTGTCACTGGTTCAACCGGTTAAACTAGTTAAACCGCCAAATTGTTTAGTTAGCTGGTTCGACGGATCGGTTCGGTTTTCCAAACATTAAAGAGCTTCTAAGTTTCTTTTGTTGGTGGTAAAATTAGGCAGCGTGATCACATTTAATTACCGTATTAACTTCAAAGAAGGCTAAAGTGGATTATGGATTGCACAAAGACATTTACTTCATGGGGCATCTTAATTTTCCATAAAATTTCTGAAATATACCCATTAAGCATGAGAGCATAATAATTTCATATGTACTTTCTCAACAGAACTTTCCATTGGTATTTGTATTTCATTTCGAAGCGAAAAAACACTTTCCATATTTTGACTGGAAATGTCGCACAAAGTGGTACACCTTCTAATCCTTGGCCCCGAAAAATTGTATGGTCCCCAATTTTTGACTGCTCTGAGATGGTTTGATCGTTGAACAAGAGTACAAGACAATACTTGCCTTCAATCCATTGGTTTCAGCCTTTCAGATAGATACCACTCATAGCCCCAGCCAATTATTTATTGTTTCAAAGATTCTCCTAAAGTCATACTATTCTGGAAAGTACTAAATCAATCATCAGACCAATCTTTACTTCATACAAAGTAATCTAATTCTAAGGACGATGTTCTTTGGTTCTCAATAGCGATGTAAGGAGACAAGTGGTAATATTAATTGGCGAAGGTACAGAGTGCAGACGCTGACCTTTTTTTTTTAAAAAAAAAAAAATCTAATATTCATTAATTTTCTACATGAATATTTAACTTTCTGGGGTCAGTTTGCAAGTTTAATAGTTCAACGTCGTTCTACAATATAGAACTATACCTTACGATTTATTTAGAAGAACTAAATTCAACTTTTTTTTTTTTTTTTTTTTTTTTTTTGGTTATTTGCGCCAGATCTTTGTGTAAAGTTCATATACTACAGGTGATGCAAAGTGTGTCCAAAAAACTGGTCCGAGATCCAGATTCCGAATATACATAAAATTTCCATATGACAATTATTAGCTTCAACCTACTTGTTTTAAAACTGAAGAGGTCAATGATTTCATTTAATCTGGATTTTGTTCATGCTTATATATATTTCATATTTTTCACAAGTTATATATTCCGTTAAGTACATAACATATCTATAATACATTACAAATTAAGAGAAGATGTTTGATTGGTAAATGACTGAAAATTTAAATATATTTGTTTTTTGGTTCATACCCTCACCCGTTAAAATTTTCTTTACCCGTACCTTACCCGTACCCGTTAAGAATTAACGATAACGGTACATAATGAGTAATTATAATATTATTAATTTAATAAAAAATATATAATTTGCTAAATAAATAATATCAAATAAATATATGGATAAAGTACAACATTTAGATAATACTTTAGATATAAAAAAATCATGAAATTTATTCCCATATCAATTAAATTCAAAAAATCTATATAACTAATTATAAATTATAATATAATAGAATACAAATTAATTTTTTCATCAACATAAATTAATTTGGATGAAAATCAAAACTAATAACATATTTATGAAATATGCTAATAACATGATTATATATATATATAAATATATTTATAAAATACTACCCGTTAGATAATGGGTATGAAATAGCCCTTATTTGTACCCGTACCCGATAAATTAACAAAAAAATTTCTTTACCCGTACCTATACCTGTTAGTCTAATGAAGATAAAATATTACTTATACCCGCCTTATCGAATGCGGTATGAATAAAATAAACGGGTAAACAGATTTCATTAATAGCCCCACATGATGCAGCGTAGAATAAACTTAGAATGCCTGAAAAGGAGATGAAAATAGAACGTCGATGCTAGCGTCATAGGTTAGCTGCAGCCGTTTTTGAGAGTTAGATATCACGCCAGTATTTCAATATATTAGATTTTGACTGTAAATTTTTATATTGAAAAAAATCGGTGAAGACCTGATCTGAAATAAATAAGTAAATAACCAATGAATAAGAGAAAATTAATTATAAGGACCAAAATGAACATGTGAAAGTAAACAAAACAAAGTTGGGCCTTTTTCAAATCCGATCAGAGGGTACAGCCGAAGTACCTCTTCTATATCAAAAAGAGATTCACTAGCAAGTTTGCTCATTGGGCCCTAAAACAAATGAATAAATTAGTGCGTATCATTTTCTCTGACCTCTCTCAAATTTACATAAAACTACAAGAACAAAACAGGACCTAGAAGTCAACCCTAGGTTGATCAAAGTCAATATAGATCATCAAAAAGTATGTCATCCCTTGGTTCTTCTTTAGCTCTTGATGCAGTGCCATCCCTTTCTCTCAACTCTTGTGGTTGCTGCTGCTGATGGTGGTGGTTTAGATAAGAGCCTGTAGGGTAATCAAACCCAGTATAGCCGCCGTACGTACCCGCATTTTGCATCATATCAAGCCCGAATTGAGCTTGACTTGTACTTGCCGATGGATCTGGCCTTGCACCGAAAATGGAGTTGGTGACAAATGGGTTAGGATAGTTTGCCATCACCGATGGTCTAATTGCCATGCCTACAGTATTGTTGTTAACATTAAAACTTGTGTTCGTCTCAGCTGATGGTCGGTAGAGCGCATGCGTTGTGCTTCCACGGGCTGCAGGTACATCGTGGTTGTGTTTTCCCTCATAAGTCGTGATCACGGCCCTCATATCCTGTGATGCTCTCTCGACATGCTTTCTCACTGGGCAACCGGCTGTCGTGCACTTGTAGTAACTCCTGCACGCAATAGGAGTACTTGTTCAATGACTGATGGTTGGAACATGGAAGTAGTAAATATGAGTTCGAACTTGGATGCGTGGAATACTTATAAACTATCAAATCTTTATCCCCAATAGTTAATTGTTTTCTTAGAGCATTTACTTTTCATTTTCAATACACTTTTAAAAGAGTCAGTCGTTTTCAAGATTATTTATTATGATGAAATATAGTTTATAAAATCAAACCTTGGATTAGGATTTCCCTTGACGACTTTCTGTCCATATTTCCTCCATCGATACCCGTCGTCCAGTATATCAATTTCGCTCATAGTCTGAACTACCACTCTCGGTTCTCTAACTGTTCTATTGCCTGAAATCGTTATCCCATCACCTTCGCCTTCTCTCCTCCTGATAATGTTAATGAAAATGCGTTAGTTTATTTTCATTTAATTAAACAATAATACATTCATGATCAGGAACTTTTTAAAAACATAATTAAACTCTAATAAATACAACCACCTACCACTTCTTAGAATCAGGTTCATCTTCGTCGAATTCATCCCCGGCGTTCCTTTGGGAGCTGAGCTCCATTTCATCGTCCCCTAAAGATGTTGACGAGTTCTCTGGTGTCGCAGCTTGGTTTCCAGATGGTGCGCCAAAAGAATGCTCTGATGCTTCCCCTGCAGCTGATGCTTGCTGAATCACTTGCATGGAACTTGAGTTACGCCTTGTCGACTGTGGCTTAGGGTGGTTGTGTGCACCTTTGTACACTATTTCAGTTATCTGCCCATCCAAGGACCTCTCTACTTTTTTCTTTGTCGGACAGCCAGGGAAGGTGCACTTGTAGTAACTACGTGGATTCTCGCTTCCTTTTACTTGCTTTTGCCCGTACTTTCTCCAGTTGTAACCGTCATCAGATCTCCTACTTAAAGTTTGTGTGGATTGAATTGGATGGTTGTAATTGCTAGTGTTAGTTTGTGTTGGAGGAACTTCGGAAGAACTTGTTCGGATGGGACCCGTTGTGTTTGTAGCATTTGACTCCTGATAATTCCATGGGGCGCTAACCTGTTTGAATATAGTAATCATAGATTGTTATCACGTGCAGTGTTGACTTGGTAGCACTAAATTTTGGATTAGTTAAATTGTCAAATTTTACCGCTGGTGATATGGAGGAAGAAGCCTGGAACAAAGATGGTGGCATAATTTCATTTGTTGATTGAGTTTGAAATGAGAAATCCTGGTAAGTTCTCTGTTCATCTTTGACTTCTTGTTCTTCCCTCCAATTGAATGCTTGAGATGGCATGGTCCCAGTTGTAGGAGATGGAAATGCCTGAGGTAAAATTAAAAAGATTTATATCAGTATATAGCAATATCATACATAAAATTTGGATAGGCAAAAGATGAAAGATGTAATATCTACTTACACCAGAAGTTAGCATAATAGGAGAGTCTAACAGATCAACTTGATGGGGCCCAGGTGTCATGGCAAAGAAAGAAGAAGGAGAAATAGGAGGCGGCGAAAGCGGAATTGAAGGAGGAGGTAAAGACCTAAACTTGGATGCATAATCCCCTCTACTACTACCCGCAAGGAGATCAGAGAATGAAGGATTCGAGAGAGAAAAAGACGATGGCCGCGAATTGGCCGAGGTATCGAGGCTGCCTGAAGAAGAAGTCATTGAAAGAGAAAAACAGAAGTTTCAGAGATAAGCAGGTTTGGGGTTTTTGAAAGCTTGGTGTCAGGTTTGTTTCTGGTTTCTGTCGTTTTATTGAAGTATGGAAAAGAGGAGGTCCGAGAAATCGGAGGAGGTATGATGCTGGCCAAGACGACTTCCATGGAGGGTTATATAAGAGGTTTGAAATCTTGACCATTGACTGGTCAAATCTCGTGCTCTGACTGGCGGCTCTCTTTCTTGTCTGAAGAGAGATTTTCCTTCTTCACTTATTTGATGACACGTATAAATTACACCTCCACTAACAAGAGGATGGGAAAGAGATTTGGTTCGTTGCAACTTGCAAGTGAGGTTGGTATAAAATCGTAAACAAATTTATGTGATTGTTATGTTGAAGCTTTTAGCTTAGTCATGGTTATTTCTTTGACTTGTTCTAAAAGATTAGATTAGTAGTATTGTAGTAAGATATGGTAAATTGTTTTATTAGTTTATGCAACACTAGATCTTGCTGTTTGTTTTGTTTCCCCCCAGCTCCAGCTACTGTACTACGTAACACTGTAACAGTACAAATAAAGGAGTGCCCAGTAGTACTTAACAGTACAAAAATTTTACCTGAAAATTATCAGTCTCCACACAGTATAGTTCTCAAAGTCCTGTTTTTGTTTAATTTGAAACTTCTTTTTTCTAGATTTTTTTTTTTTTAGGAAACACGATATGTTACTTGGTAATTCATTTTTTTAAGAATGGGGAAACTTTAAAGTACCTTCGCTTTTTATGTCTAGAACACGTCTCAAATTTTTAATTTTTAATGAAAAACATCTAAGACTCAAATAACAAAATAAAATTATTGCATATAATCTAGCTATTATTGTTGTACAAAATTTTCTGTGGTACTTTGGTCCCATTTTGAGAGGCACTAAGAAAAAAAGAATAGTCCTAAAAAAATTGTCGATGTCGCCATCATTATATACAAACCTTTAGAACTTTTGATTCTACAAATACGTAATAAAATTATGCCGAATTTTACATTCTAATGTAGAAAGAAAGAGATCGATCATACATATTCAATTTATTTATTTCAGTCTTTTGAAAGAAAAGAAAGTTTGGTTTTCTCAACATTGCAGCGAAAATTCAAGCTATATATAATGTGATATTGAATATTTCAAGAAGTTTATTTCAATATGTAGAAAATTTAGATATATATTTTATCAATTTAGAAAATTCTATATATTTTATAAATTTAGACTTTAAAGATCTAATTGAAAGATTTATCCGAACAAATTCCACGGTTTTATTCAGACTCAGTACAAGAAAATTGGAAATCTAAGCAAGTTAAAGAAGGCTTGTTATTTCTTGGTATTTAAGAGTATTTTTAATATTGATCACTTATATTAACGTTTTTGGTTGGGAATCTTAAACAAGTACATTGAGGAGCGGAGCTATTGGTGATGGCCCTTACCTCCTCCCGGCTTTAAAATTGTCAAAACTATTATGCCTTTTACGAAGTGTCTTTTTTTATTAAAAGAGTTCTATAAATATGCTAATAATATTTGTGAAATTATGCCACGTATGAATCCTTCACATTACGATTTTTATCATTTTTGTAACTCTAATTTTCCAAACTAAAATTGAGACATATCTTTTACTTTTGTTTTACAATTTAAATGAAAATTATATTATTATTATTATTGTTCTATATTTATATTTCAAATAATTACTATTAATAATATTCTTTGGTGACTATGATACTGTTGGGTTTCATTATTAGTTACCTCAATTTGATTGGGACTAAAGACTTTGTTGTCGTTGTATTTATATTGCAAATTCATAACTTCGGCACTGTTTCACGTAACTTTACTTTTTTATTTTAAGATATATATATTTTTCCTTTTCGAAGATAACTAGAGGAGCGTTCTATTTATTTTGGGGCCATCTATAATTTGTAATTATACCATTTAATGTTTCAATTTATTTTCTTTTTTGAATTAAGATCATTTTTTGAGAGGCATAGTTAAAAGAAAATTCAACTCGTTACCCTTAGATAAACAACGAAGTCAAAAGTGAGAAGCGCCCATTTCCTTAGTTGAAACAAGTACAGTAATTATTACAATATTAAAACATGAGAGACTGTCAAGGGGACTCGATTGATCGGTCAGTAATGAAATTTTTATACGACAAATTGTGAACATAGATAGCAAAAGTAAACATAAGATACTTGCAGGCTACTCGTGTGAACATATACTAGAAACAATTTGGCGTCAGCATAGATCAAGTATTGACCCATGACAACAAAATAAAATTTTGACAGCTATTCTCAGCTCGGCGTAGGAAATGAGGAAACGGGTGAACACCCACAAGTGGCATTTAAAATGTAAGCGATCAACATTAATTTGTGCTGGGTCCTAATCGGTTGCTTATCTTTTGAGAGACAGCAGAGGAACCAATCAGAAGAACGCATCAATGTACAACTTCTACTGTTATTTTGGTTGATCAGAAGTCAGAACCAACCAGATTTGATGTACCTGCTCTTATTAAAACTTGCCAGTGCAAAAGCCTTAGCATTCCAACTTACAGGTGCTCAATTGTCTACAAATAAATCTTGATCAATTGAATATATATGTTTTTTTATCTGTATTCTAATTAAAATGGGTTGTTGAAAAGCTAAGATTCTAACCAGACTAATTCAACAATCAATTTAACAATATCTAACTGGAAATCTTATAGCACAATTTAAGAATGTAATTTGGATAATAGTCAACTCATTTAGCTTATTTTAAGAACCTAGACACATCAAAGAAAATTAAGAATGTTATTACCAAATCCATAACAATCTGGCTGGTCACCTCACCTGCCGGTGATATCCCATCTTAATTTGACCCTTTCTTGACCTACCTAGTATACAAATAGGAAAAATAAATTATAATTCGATCGCTTCTCTCTGTTAATTGAAGTCCTTTTTTCTTTGTTAAGCCATTAAGTAGTGAAATTGCGAACGGCTCTGAGTTTGTACTCTTGGCTTCATAATTTGTGCAGAACAGAATGATAATTATTCCTCACTCCAAGATGTAGCAGTTTTGCCGATCTTTTGAAGCGCTTTTACGACCTCTTCTATTGTGATGTTGCCAGTAACTGTGATCTTATTTGTTTCGGAATCAAGTTGGTAGCTCTCCATTTCTGCACATGTTATAACAATATTTTTTAAGGAACAAAATTTTTTTCATGATAATTAAGAAAACGGATTTAAAATTAATCTATAATTCCTTTTCTAAAGATTAAAGAAAAAATAATTTAGGCGGATCACAGAGGTTATTCAAGTCTGTACCATCAATTTTTTTGATAGCTTTCTTGATTGACTTGATACACTTGTCGCAATGCATTCCGACTTTTAGCTCCACTACCTGTTGGCATAATGCAAACCGAGCCACATTTTATGAAAAATAAATGGAGAAATAAGTTGACTTTTTGAAGTAATTTGCTTCCTTTGTTACATCATTCAGAATAGGAAGAAAAAGAAAAGCAAACAAGCTTTGTTTTTCATTTTATTTCTGAAGAATAAGAACAAAGAGTACTTACAGCCATTGATTTCAGTGTGAAGTTTCAAGTCTGATCTTTCCTTGTTGGAGGAGAGATGGTAGTGCGATGCATTTTATAGAGAAGTAGTGCAGTATAGATTCCTTTCTTGTACGTTATTAGAAAAAGGCTTGAGTTTTTCACTTCTCTACTTCCTCTTTTCCTATGTAGGCAAATAGTCGGGCATTTCACACAGGAAAGGAGCTCTGGGGCCACTTATAGGAGGAAGAATCTCTCTTTAATCTAGCACCTATCATTCTTCTTAATGCCTATGAACCTATTTTTTTTTATTTAACAAGCATTTTTTTTTGTAACCTTTTAATTAGTGGGTCTATCGTTCAGTTATCAATTATTAAATTTGTAGAGAACTGGAAATGAGCTGGAGGCATTGCTGAAACATCTGCCGTTGCTGTCTCTGTCTTGGATCATCTAAGAAATTAGAAGGAATTGTCTACATTGTAAAAAACATGTGGTACAGAGTACTTATGACTTATCAGCATAGATGCACTCCTCAGAGTTGTGTTTTGAGCTCTATAAACTAGATTAATTGAAGCTGCAGAACGTCATGAATTACAGAATAAAAGATGTTCACTGAATAAACATGTAAGTCTAAAAAAAAGGTACTGATTTCTGCTACTAAATATTTTTTATTCAAACCCAGGTATCAGGGATGAAGCAGATAGATGATGAATTTTTAGGATAACCATCCTCAAAAATTAGTATCATTGAATTTTTCATGTTTGTGTTGTTTCAACAGTTGCAACTTATTTATCCTTGTAGATTGCTAAGACCTGACAATTAGGGAAAAGCAAAACATTGAAAAAGAAAAAGTCAAGAAGAGGACGGTGGCATGTGTACTTTTCCTTCAGATTCATCTGAGCGTGAAATGGTCTGTCCTACATCAACAAATGCCTCATCACCACCATCAACTTCTATTACAAGCTGAACTGGGGCAATCATGACATCAGCAGACTCAGCAATATTCATTATGCTTGAATCATTTTCATCAGGCTCAGCACCTGTCAGCTTTTCATACAAGCTTTCATCCACTCCAGAAAAATTGCCTGTGCGGATCTCTTGAGCAAGAGCACAAGACCAACAAAACAACCATTGCATATAATCAGTCAAAGATGCAGAGTGACAACAAAATTTATTACCGGGTAATCTGAGTTTCTTTCTCATCTGAATTCTCCAATATCCCCCATATAGCAACCCATAAAAACAAAAGAAAATTCCAGCGTAGCCAAGGACATCTGAAAGCACGAGATTCCTTATGTTAAGTGCTGAGATGTTAAATACCCAAAATGGAGCTATGCATAATAGAAGAAATGTGAACATGTGCACATACATGTTCCCAAACCCAATCCTCTGCATGTTCCAGCCAAACATGCAACATGTGCAAAAGAGTGACAGGTACCAAATGGTAGGATCATTTGTGCAGTTGAACAAGCCTCCGTCCCAATTCAGGTCAACTGGTACTTCCTTCAAGTTTGTTTTGTCAGAATGATTTGTGTCTTCATTTGAATCAGATTCAAATTCTCTTCCAAGAGGGCTAAAGACCATATACAAGCCAGCAAAAACTGGTGCTGCTATACCCAAAACAAAGAAAAAATTCTCCCAAAACTCTGGTCGGGTTTTACTGTTATATCCCCAGTAAAGGCTGCAAAGTGCATACTGAGAAAAACAGGTGATATGTAGGAGAACTACAACAACTGTAATATGGGCCCATTCATGAGGCTGATACATGCCATTTTTGCAATATGTTTTCCTAAGTTCTGTTACATCTTCAGATTTCCACCGGAAAAGCAGGAATAATTGGTAGAACAGGTTTGGGTGTTCTAATAAGCTCATGAAGGTAAAAAGGGCATTTAAGACTTGGTTGTTTATTTCAATCCAGCGGTTTCTTAATGATTTTGTAGGGAATACATTGTTTAGTGCACCTATAAGAAGTAATCCCAGCATCATTAGAGAAGCGCCCACACAAAGAAGCCAAATTAGAAGTCCAATGTTCATTGGATATTTTAACCAATTCTTACATTTGTAGAAAAGATGGTTCCAGTTGAATTTTCTTACAAAGGGGGTTCCAAAATGCGGACAGATGCCTGCAGGAGAGGGAACTGAAATTGAAATTTCTTCTTTTCTATTGACAGTGTCATGAAAAATGCTTAGGAGATTGGCATTGCTTCTTCTATCTTCAGGTTCTTTCTGCATTATGCTCTCCTCCATGGATGTAATATTTATGGCGCAATATTCCATTTCAGGGAGGTTTAGAGATGCTTTGTGCTCTTGTTCATGTTGCATCTCTATTATTTCACTATTTCCATTAATGGACATTTTGATATTTTTTTTTTGGATGTAATATCCTTGTGCTATGTTGAGAAGCAGCTACCCTCCAATTGGAGATGATTGTTGAAAGATTTTTTCCTTTAACAGCGCCGAAAGTCTAATGTACATCAATATAAACAGAAATTTATCAGAAAAAGATTATACTGATAAATGTCCAAGATAATGAGAATAATTATACTTAGCTCACAATTGGAGATAATTTAAGATCTACGTGACAAGCCAGGGCCTTCAAAGATTACTATAGAAGTACGCCTATCTCACAAAAAGATTGATTGTGTAAAGGAGCAAAATAAAATTAACTTCATAATTAAACTATAGCAAACCGACCATTATGCAAAGCTTCAAAGCAATTGATCTCTTAAAACAATATCAACAAATACAATACTATACAACTAATAGGCTCAAAGATAAAAATGAATTTATGAACAAATCTGCCTTCTTCGTGAATGATAAAAGCATATAGGAAGATCAATGACAGCATTTTAGAGGATGAAAAAAAAAATGCATATAATTTCATTAAGAGATACCTTCGAAAGCCTCAGTCGAGTACTACCCTCTTGTTTTTTTTTTGTGAAGTAGAGAGCAGAAGAAAATTCTTTTAGAAATGGAAATGAATAATTAGATCCGAATCCATTCACCAATTTGTAAAAGAGAATAGTCTGTAAATACATAAAAAAGAGAGAGTAGGTGAGACGTGAGAGGGTCACCCCCTCAGCTAACGGTCAAACTTTCGAAGTCCACAATTTGACATCATTAAACTCCACAAAGCTTGTTATCTTCTTTTTTTTTTTTTTTTTTTTTTTTTTCCCTCCCTTTGGTTATCTCCCAAAAAAACTATGCATCTTTGTGCAAATCCTCAGATTGGAACTTGGTGGAGCGGCCACCGACATACTGAAGTAGGAAGCAAGCCCCTTTCTTTTGTTAAAGCCCCTTTTTAAACGAGGTATTCTATCACAGAAACAACATGTAAATCATGTTGATACTGCCACAGAAAATCACTGTCCTTCTATAAGGGCTATTTTTTTATTTTTCAACCTTTCAAATTAGTACCTCCACTAGGAAGCACCGGAACAGGAGGGAATTAATTTGGATTAACCAGGTTTTCAACGAATAAGGTTCCTAGCTATTAAGATAATTTCGTTTGGTTTTAGTTCGGTTTAAAAATATCACATTTTGCAATTCTTTCATTTAAATAATTTGGTATCTGGAAACCAAATAATTTGAAATATAATTACAATATACCCTTTTAAGAAATAACACTACATTTTTTTTCAGTTTGACCACTCATGATGCTTAAATGTTTGTTTATTAAGTTGTTGATATTAACTCCTATAAGCTGAAAATTCACAGAGAAAAAAATCAGCCTAATGAAGAGCAAGAATATAAATATTAACCAACTTAAACTGTTAAATATTTCAAAACGTGTAATCGTAAAAATTTGCCCTTCAGATATATTTTGACATGAGGCTGCAAACTGTAAGAATCTTTTCGTCCCCTACAGACACCTGAAATATACTTTTATTTCATTATGCAGGGTATAAGCAGGACAAAAACTATGAGATACAGAATTTTAAGTTCAATTACCTTCGATTAAAAAATAAGCAAGGTATGCATACAAAACATTAGGCATACCGCTTCAAATATTAAAAGTTCAACACCTCCAAGAAAACAGATGATAATGACGCACACAAAATCAAGAGATCTTTGCCCATAACTTTTGGGAGCAAATGAGGAAGCGAATATATAATTTGAACCATAAACAAAATATCAGCACCTCATTTTACACTCTCAAGCATTATGCAAATATATCATGTTCCAGCCATGGAAGAACTCGATGGCATACATACAAAGTGAAATGTTTCCCTACAAACCTATTGTGCCAAGCCACCATCTTTTTCTATAATAGAAGGCATAGGTGCCTTCATTGCCTTACCTGGGCTTCCGATTTGGAAAACAGATGGGCTAGATCTACTCACAAAAGGAGAACTAGAACCAGAAGTAAAAAGGGGTGTACCATCTTCTCTTGGCAAAGGAGAAATCAATGAGGGAGATCCATCAACTGTTCTACTTCTTTGGCCAGCAAATGATCTATCTTCAGTAATTTCATAAAAATCGGCAGTTCTCACCTCCTGTGCAAGAGCACACCAGCAACAGCACAACCAATCAACACAGTCTGTAACTGAGGGGCTAAAACACAAAAATTTACTTTTTGGGAGGTTATATCTTATTCTCATCTGAATCCTCCAAAAACCACCATACAGCAAACCTAGGAAGCAGAGAATTATGCCAGTCAGACCCAAACCCGTACGAAGGTTCTCATTGTTAATATTCACCGCAGCAAGGTTGAAAATGAAAAACGGAGCTGAACAGAAGAGTATGAAAGTCATGATGTGCACGTACATGTTACCAAATCCTAGCCTCTGCATGTTCCAGCCAAAAACACAGAAAAGACAGAAAATTGACAGGTACGCCAATGAGATGTCATCCCAGAAATCAAGTATGCCACCAATCCATTCAGGTTGAGTATCCGGAAACCTCCTCTCTTCACTTACGAAAGAGTATCTCCTTTCAAGCGACTTTAGCTTTACAGGAGCTGGTTTTGTACTTGTACCAGCTGTACCAGTACTCGTAACAGTTGACATAGACTGCTGTGCTTCTTCATCTACATCTAGGTCATAATCCTTTCCGAGGGGGCTAAGAACATTATACAACCCCGCAAAAGCCGGTGCAGCAATGGCCACAGAGATGCATATAGCAACCCCAATAGCAGGTCGCTTTGATCTAGGGTAACCCAAATTCAAACCACACAATCCATATTGTGCAAAGCAGTTTATATTAAGGAGAGCTATTATAACCATCATGTGTGCCCATTCATGTGGCTTGTAAGTGCCATTCTTGCAGTATACCTTCCTAAGACGTAGGATGTCTTCTGGACTCCACCGCAATAAAAGCACCAGGTGGTATATCCTTTGTGGGTGCTGGTACAAGCACATCAAGGTGAATAATGCATTCAATATCTGGTTGTTTACCTCAAACCAAGTATCCCTTTGCGATTTTTTAGGCAATGCATGGTTTAACATGCCGGTCATAACCATAAAGAGAATTGCACCTGAAATTGCAACACATAGAATCCATATAAATAGAGCCATGTTGAAAGGATTTCTGATCCAGTCTTTGGCCATGCACCACATATGGGCCCAGTCAATTTCTTTGAAGTGCAATCGGGGAAGATTGTGCTGGTGTTGGGACATATTATGGTTTTCGGAGCAGACAGAACGAGACAAATCATCTCTTTCAAGTGCAATTTGTTTGAACCTGACTGAAGGAGATGGCCCGAATTTCTTAAAGCGGGTTGCAGTAGGAGCAGAAAGTGATTTAAAGAAATTGAAGAACGAATATTGATGCTTGGGTTTCGTTGGTTGGTCCTCTATAGAGATCTCATCTATACTACTACAAGATTTGGTTTTGCGTCCTTCATCTTGAATTTCAGATACTAACTCTTCTTTGCCATTTGAAGCCATTAGATTTTTACTCTTTAAGGTGCCTCTTTGACTGTTAAATGCCCAGTCCACCTGATTGAAGTCTTCTGATTATGTGTACCAGTAGATTTGTAATGTTCAGGCAGCCCTGAGAGTCGTAACAAACGATCCAGATGCTTTCTGCCCCCTTGCAAATGCGGTACGGTAAGAATGTGAAATTGATATAATGTGTATTTGTAGCTTCTCTTATAGTAAATTAATCAACCCACCTAGTAATCTGCAATAAATAGCTAATATGATATTGTGATAAACCAAATTCCTTTATATACATTTAAACAAAATGTGTTTACAATAAATAATGCAATATTTCAAATAGTCATGGTTTTTAGAACTAGAGACTGGCATGAGAATTCAGACGTATTGTACCAAAATGAAGTTCAATTAATTGTTCTCAACTACTAGTGTCTTTATAAAAATTGCAACAAATGGAAACAAAAAAATTTGTTGATCGCACAATACAATAACATAATCCACTAAACGATAAGTTAACACAGTATCATTCGTCTATAACCAATTAATCCACGCAGCTTCAAAAGTTTCTAACAAATCAATCAATTCTACCCATAAAAGGGAGAAATTGAAACAACCAATTTACTGGGTTTCTCTGTAATCGAAAGCAATTTTGAAGCGAGATTAAAATTAGCAAAATATTAAAAATCATTGAAAACTCACCAATTGATTAAGATTTGCGAGACACAGAAACGAAGAGAGATTCTTCTCTTCTGGAGAACCAATACGCCAGACCTAAAGCGCAGAAGTTGAAGCAAAAGGCAGAATGGGAAGGTCGCGTGGGGATATTTCTGGAATTTCAGTCGAGTTTAATATCTACAATTTACAAAGGATGCGTCTTTCCACTGGAGAGAAGCTTCGAATTACAGACAGGCTGATGAGAATTTGGACTTTATTTTTTTTTTCTCATTTTATTACAAAGAAATTAGGTCGTGACTTTATGGAACGTGGAGATGGAGTCAATATACGGAAAGATGCTCCGCTATATTCCCATCGCGATAAATTCACATCGCATTCGAGTTTGGGTTTTCTGTACTGTTTTTTCCGTGTATCTTTCGTATCGTGCTTTGTTTCAAAGGATTCTTGATTGATTTTAACTCGTTATATATATTCGTTACATTGAATGGGAACTTTGAAAATGCGTCGCGTCATTCAGCCCACAGGCCACAACCCGTAGGAAGTGATCTAATGGACTGAGATACAAAAAAAAAAAAAAAAGGAAGGTTGGGCTTCGTATTAAGGTTAAGGTTATGGGCTTAAATATTTATTGTGCCTAAAAATTTGTCTTGTACCAGGATTAGGCCAGCAAACGCAACGAAACGAACACTAAACAACATATTTTCGTTAACCGTTTCGTTTATGGCACTAAATAAAAAATTAATTTGTATTAATTGTTTCGTTTCAAAAGAAGATCAAAATAATAAAAACGATCAATTAATAGACAATTAATTTTTATACATGTTTTCCTATTTCGAAACGGTCAAAACGTGTAAGTATGTTCGATTTGTTACTTTGACAATTAAATTTTGTACATATTTTTCTATTTCTCATGTATAACAGACCAGTTTGATATTGCAATATTCTCAATTCATAAAAAATGACATAAAAACGTTAAATCGAAAATAAACGAAACGAAAGAGGCCAATTATGTTTTTAGTTTCATTTAACAAATGAAACAAAAAAAAAGAGTTTTGTTAACCGTTCTGAAGGGTCAAAAGTCAAAATGAAATGATCAGCGGTTAAAACGGAGTAGCGTTTGCACCCCTAACCAGGATCAATAGCAGGTCTTATTAACCTTTTTTGTTACAACTTTTTTATTAAGAAAAACAACCATACTGCTTTCAATTTCTTTAGTCATATGGACGCCATTGTTAATATTTTGACTTTAAGAAAGAGCTATCTTTTGAAATATTTTTGCTATAATTTGTTTAATTCCTGGCTCGGTTATATTGTCTAGCCTTTCACATTTAATCTGAACCTTTGTTCTTGTGAATATCAAAGTCAATCTTTCGGGTACAACAAACAATCTTTTTCTTTTCTTTTTTTTTTAACGTTTTGCTTGTCTAGGTTTTATACAGAATAAAAACAATTTTTTGTTTTCTCAAGAAACAACAAAATCATTTCTGGAATCTGAACATAAAAATTGGTCGAACATATACGTTTGAATACATCTAACGGTTTCAAGTTATCTTCTTAACTATCATTTTTAAAGTGTAATGATTATGAGAGATCAAATATCTATACTTTTGAGGTCCAGTCATGGCAACAACTTATTTCACTGTATTTTTTTTATTTATTTTTTTGAGCCTAAGAGGCTAAGACCACCAAGAAGGAATCCAAATTTACAACTTATTTCACTGCAACTGTAAAAATAAATTTTCAACAATAAGTTTGAGTTGTTACTATGTTCAATTTCTAAGTGCAAATTATGAGAATCTTGGACAAAAATAGGAGCATTTCAACTGACCTATATTCATTTTAAGTCATTTGATCACAATAATCTATATTTAAGCTCTCTATACATTGGAGAATAGGTTTATGATCTTAAAAATTCAAAAGGATTGGATTATACATGAAAATTACACCCATAAAGTGCAAATAAAGAGTATTCTGGACGGAATTGGATCATTTCAAGCTATCGTGCATTCATTTTAAGTCATTTGATCACAACAATCTATATTTAAGCTCTTTATACAGTGGAGAATAGGTTTATGATATTTGTAATTCAAAAGAATTGGATCATATATGGAAATTGCACACATAAAGTGCAAATAATGAGCGTTCTGGACAGAATTGGAGCATTTTCAACTGATTGTGCATTCATTTTAAGTCATTTGATCACAATAATATGTATTTAAGCTCTATATCAGTGGAGAATAGATTTATGACCTTAAAAATTCAAAAGGATCAGATTATACAAGGCAATTATGCACATAAAGTGCAAATAATGAGCGTTCAGCACAGACTTGGCGCATTTCAAGTGATTGTGCTTTCCTTTTAAGTCATTTGATCACAATAATCTATATTTAATGATAGCGTTCGAGCTATGAATCTCACAAGGACACGCACACGTTCAACGATAAAATCACAACTGGAGGAAACTCTCAACTCACAGCAGGATAAAAGAGGAGTTAAACTCAACTCAAGATAAACTTTTTGTATAATAATCATCAATCCCCTTTTACATTCAGCAACAAGGTTTAATATAGCCATACAACTCTAGAAACATCCTAATTAATTACTATCTCTTTAACTACTCTCACAAATATCAAAACATAATAAAAACATCCATAACAACTACTGCTGAAAATATCAAAATATAATAAAGGCATAGAGAAACTAAAAGACAATCTCCAAGATATTGAATGCTGCTGACTGACTGACCCTTCATTGACCTCTCTGACTTGTCACGCAATTATCTCCCAGAAGCATCCAGAATCTGAAGAAACTCACAACATAAGAAATATTAAGCATTTCATTAGCTAACCACAGAATTTTGAATCACCCAAAACGGAGCCCAAATGAGTGAGATATGCCCAAAATACTGGCCCAGTACGATTCTGTCCAGAAAGCTGTTTCGGGAATCAAATGTAAATATGATTTGAGCCTGGATCTCCAAACTGAGAACTGAACCAGGACATGCTTGCTTCATCACTGTTGTTCACAAGTAGGCCTGATACATCTTGAACGCCATCATTCTCCCCCGGTTGAAAAGAACTCGCCCTCGAGTTCGGCTCATTTTCACCATGATATAGAGAAAGATCCTTCACATTGAATGTGGCTGAAACACCATACTCTCCAGGCAGCTCCACCTTGTATGCATTATCACCTATGCGCTGCAAGATTTTGAATGGTCCATCACCACGGTACTTGAGCTTTGCATTGCGCCCAGGTGGAAATCTCTCCTTGCTCAACAACTCATCTACTTGCCGCTGCAACTCGGCATTTTCTGCTGGGATCATTCGGTATGCTGCCTTGTTAGGTAAAACTGCACCAGGAACAAAATCTATGCAGTGTTGTACACTCCTCATTAGAGGTAAACCTGCTGGAATTTCATCCGGAACAAGCTCCTGAAACTGCTCAAGTAAAGGTACCAATGGTGCTGGAATTTTGGAGCTTTTATCTCCCTCTACTTCTTTTACCACCAAAGCAAAAGCTAATTGGGTTTCCTCAAAAATTTCAGCAAACTCAGACTTTGAGACAATAAAATTGCTCTCCTTAAGGGCTGGTTTGGTTTTCAATTCCATCTTAGAAGGACCCAAAATAATCTTAACACCATTCAGCTCAAAAGAATAAGTGTTTTTAAAACCATCATGGTGTACCTTCCTATCAAATTGCCAAGGTCTTCCCAAAAGTAAATGACAAGCATCCATAGGCACTACATCACACCATACCTCATCTCGGTACTTCTCACCAATAGAAAAATTAACCAAACATCGCTGGTCAACTTGCACACATTTACTCTTTTCCAACCAAGAGAGTTTGTACGGTTTTGGATGCTTTTCAGTTTTAAGTGGCAGTTTTTGCACCATAATTTCAGAAACAACATTCTCACAACTCCCACTATCAATGATAACATCACATACCTTCCCATGAGATGTGCATCGCGTGTGAAAGATGTTGTTACGGAGCCACAGATCCTCTTGAACGGGGCTGGAATTCAGCACACGTCTAATCACCAACAGCTCACCCGTATCACCAAAAATAACTTCTTCATCCTCCGGTGCCTCATCAAAAACAGGTGGAGAATCAAAATCTGTTTGCTCCTCATCCAAGGGCTCTTCAACAATGGTGAATACTCGCTGGTTTGGACACTCGGACATCATATGACCATATCCTTTGCATCGATAGCATTGGATAGCTTTAGGGGCTGGTTTGGAAGGTCCTGCAGCTGCCTCCTTTGCTGGAAATTTTGTCACTGCACTTGTTGTTGGCTTGGCTGATTGCGAGCTACTCCCACGGTTTGCTGAATAACCACGGTTGTAAGTTCTACTACCACCAAAGCTTGCTGATTTTCCGACCTCTTTCTCCTTGAGTTGCTTCTCAACTTTTGTGGCAAGCTTAAAAACATCATGATAAGACATAAAGGGCTGTAAAGTTACCACATCATGAATCTCCTTGCGTAGGCCACGAAGATACCTTGCAATGGTTTGCTCTTCAGGTTCAACAATGCCACACTTGAGCATGAGATGATCAAGCTCTTCAGTGTAATCTGCCACACTTTTATCACCTTGGACAAAGCCATGAAGTTGGAGAAACGCCTCTTGCAAGTATCCTTCCGGCAGAAACTTCTTTCGCAACTCTTTCACCATCTTTTCCCAAGTTCTAATTTTCTGCTTACCCTCACGGGCTCGCTTCATTTTCAGTTGCTCCCACCAAATAGATGCATGCTTCTTGAGTTTGATGGCAACTACTTTCACCTTCTCTTCTTCAGAAATGTTGTTGTAGTCAAAAACTCTTTCAACTGTATTCAGCCAATCAATGAACTCATCAGCATTTATCCGGCCTTCAAACACAGGAATATCACCTTTTAAATCAAAGGCCCGTCGGAAACCAGCGTTCCTTCGGGGTGGGTGTCGATGTCGAGCCTCTTCATCACTAGACCCATGGCTGTGGAAGGGGTTGGTCTCATCATCTTCACCACTGGATTGATCGTCATCTGAGCCACGATTCGATGTATCGCGATCACGCCCAGCGACCTCCAAGTGCTCAATGCGCTCTCGGAGTTGTTGCACAAACTGTACCAACTCATTCACCTCACGATCTCGATCCTGCACCAGATTTCTAAGTGCTTGGATCTCTGCATCTCGCTGGTCTTGGCCTCCTTGCGTCCGCGGCCTACCACGACCGGCCATCGCAACCTAGAGCTCTGATACCAAATGATAGCGTTCGAGCTATGAATCTCACAAGGACACGCACACGTTCAACGATAAAATCACAACTGGAGGAAACTCTCAACTCACAGCAGGATAAAAGAGGAGTTAAACTCAACTCAAGATAAACTTTTTGTATAATAATCATCAATTCCCTTTTACATTCAGCAACAAGGTTTAATATAGCCATACAACTCTAGAAACATCCTAATTAATTACTATCTCTTTAACTACTCTCACAAATATCAAAACATAATAAAAACATCCATAACAACTACTGCTGAAAATATCAAAATATAATAAAGGCATAGAGAAACTAAAAGACAATCTCCAAGATATTGAATGCTGCTGACTGACTGACCCTTCATTGACCTCTCTGACTTGTCACGCAATTATCTCCCAGAAGCATCCAGAATCTGAAGAAACTCACAACATAAGAAATATTAAGCATTTCATTAGCTAACCACAGAATTTTGAATCACCCAAAACGGAGCCCAAATGAGTGAGATATGCCCAAAATACTGGCCCAGTACGATTCTGTCCAGAAAGCTGTTTCGGGAATCAAATGTAAATATGATTTGAGCCTGGATCTCCAAACTGAGAACTGAACCAGGACATGCTTGCTTCATCACTGTTGTTCACAAGTAGGCCTGATACATCTTGAACGCCATCATTTAAGCTCTTTATACAGTGAAGAATAAGTTTCTCATCTTAAGCATTCAAAAAAATTGGATTATACATGGCAATTACGCACATAAAATGCAAATAATGAGCATCCTGGAGAGAATTATAGCAAAACAAGTGATTGTGCATTCATTTTAAGTCATTCGATCACAATAATCTGTACTTAAGCTCTTTATACAATGGAGAATAGGTTTATGATCTTAAAAATTCAAAAGGAATGGTAATATATGGCAATTACGCGCATAAAATGCAAATAATCAGCATTCTGGACAGAATTGGAACATTTTAAGCGATTATGCATTGTTTCCAGTCATTTGATAATAAATCTATACAGTGGAGAATAAGTTTCTGATATTAAAAATTAAAAAGGATTGAATTATACAAGGCAATTACGCACATAAAATGCAAATAATGATCATTCTGGACAGAATTGGAGCATTTCATACAATTGTGCATTCATTTTAATTCATTTGATCACAATAATATATATTTAAGTTCTTTATATAGTGGAGAATAGATTTCTGATCTTAAAAATTCAAAACGATTGGATTATAGATGACAATTACGCACATAAGGTGCAAATAATGAGCATTCTGGACAGAATTGGAGCATTTTCAAGCGATTTTGAATTCATTTTAAGTCATTTGATCATGATAATCTATCTCTATACAGTGAAGAATAAGTTTATGATCGTATAAATTCAAAAGGATTGGATTATACATGGTAATTACGTTCATAAAGTGCAAATAAAGAGCGTTCTGGACAGAATTTGATCAATTCAAGCGATTGTGCATTCATTTTATGTTATTTGATCACAATAATCTGTATTTAAGCTCTTTATTAGTGGAGAATAGATTTATGATATTAAAAATTCCAAAAGATTGAATTATACACAGCAATTACACACATAAATTGTAAATAATGAGCGTTCTAGACAGAATTGGAGCATTTCAAGCGATTGTGCATTCATTTTAAGTCATTTGATCACAATAATATATATATATATATATATATATATATATATATATATATATATTTTTATAGACAACTTGACAGTGGCTGTCAAGGAAACAATAATATATATTTAAGCTCTCTATACAGTGGAGAATATATTTCTGATCTTAAAAATAAAAAAAAAGATTGGATTATGCATGGAAATTACGCACATAAATTACAAATAATGAGCGTTCTGGACAGAATTGGAGAATTTAGAGCGATTTGTATTCATTTTAATTTATTTCGTCATAAAAATCTATATTTAAGCACTTTATGCAGCGTGGAATATGTTTATGATCTGAAAATATCAAAACGATTACATTATAAATGACAATGAAGCACATAAATTGAAAATAAAGAGTTTTTAGGATAAAATTGGAGCATTTCGAGTGATTGTGCATTCATTTGAAGTCATTTGATCACAATAATCTGTATTTAATCTCTTTATACGGTTGATGAATAAGTTTATGATCTTAATAATTCAAAAAGAATGGAATATATATGGCAATTACTGTCATAAAATGCAAAGAATTAGCGTTCTGCACAGAATTGGAGCATTTCAAACGATTGTGAATTCATTTTAAGTCATTTGATCATAATAATTTATATTTAAACTCCTTATACAATGGAGAATACGTTTCTGATCTTAAAAGTTCAAAAGGATCGGATTATACATGACAATTACCACCTAAATCGCAAAGAATGAGCGTTCTGGACAGAATTCGAGCATTTCAAGCGATTATGCATTCATTTAAACTCATTTAATCACAATAATCTTTATTAATACTCTTTATGCAGTGGAGAATAGGTTTCTGATATTAAAAATTCAAAAGAATTGGACTATACATGGTAATAACGCACATAAACTGCAAAAAAAGAGCGTTCTGAACGGAATTCGATCATTTCAAGTGATTGTGCAATCATTTAAGTTATTTTAACACAATAATCTGTATTTAAGCTCTTTATAATTGGAAAATTGATTTATGTTATTAAAAATTCAATAGAATTGGATTATTGAAGTCAATTACGCATATAAAGTGGAAATAATGAGCCTTTTGGACAGAATTGGAGCATTTCAAGCGATTGTGCATTAATTTTAAGTTATTTGATCACAATAAGCTATCTTTATGCTCTTTATACTGTAAAGAATAAGTTTATGATCTTAAAAGATAAAAAGGATTTGATTATACTAGGCAATTACGCACATAAAGTGCAAATAATGAGCATTCTGTGCAGAATTGAACCATTTAAAGCGATTGTGCATTCATTTTAATTCATTTGATCACAATAATCTATATTTAAGCTCTGTATACAGTGGAAAATATGTCTATGATCTTAGAAATTCAAAACGATTGCATTATAAATGACAATTACGTGCATAAACTGAAAATAATGAGTCTTCTGGGCAGAATTAGAGCATTTCAAGTTATTGTGCATTCATTTTAAGTCATTCGATCACATTAATCTACATTAAGCAATCTATACAGTGTAGATTAGGTTTTGTGATTTTAAAAATACAAAAAAATTTGATTATACATGGCAATTACGCACATAAGTTGCAAATAATAAGCGTTCAGGAAAAAATTGGTGTATTTCATGTGATTGTGCACTAATTTTAAGTCATTTGATCACAATAATCTGTATTTAAGCTCTTTATACAGGGGAGAATTAGTTTATAATCTTAAAAATTCAAAAGGAATGGCTTATATATGACAATTAAGCAAATAAATACAAAAATGAGCATTCTGCACTGAATTGGACCTTTCAAATGAATGTGAATTCATTTGAAGTTATTTGATCATAATAATTTATATTTAAACTCTTTATGCAATGGAGAATAAGTTTCTGATGTTCAAAGTTCAAAAGTATTGGATTATACATGACAACTACGCACTTAAATTGCAAAGAATAAGCGTTTTTGACAGAATTGCAGCATTTCAAGCAACTGTGCATTCATATTAATACATTTGATCACAATAATCTATTTCTAAGCTCTCTATATAGTGAAGAATGGGTTTATCATTTTAAATATTCAAAAGGATTGAATTATACGTGACAATTGCGCACATAAGATGCAAATAATGAGCAAGCGTTCTGGACAGATTTTATAATTTCAAGCTATTGTGCATTCTTTTTAACTCATTTGATCACAATAATCTTTATTTAAGCTCTTTATACAGTGGGGAATAGGTTTATGATCTTAAAAATTCAAAAAGATTGAATTAAACATAACAATTACACACATAAAATGCAAATAATGAGCCTTCTGAACAGAATTTAGCATTTCAAATGATTGTGCATTCATTTTAACTCATTTGATCACGATAATACATATTTAAGCTCTTTATACAGTGGAGAATAGGTTTCTCATCTCAAAAATTCTAAAGTATTGGATTATACATGACAGTTTCGCACATAAATTGCAAATAATGAGCATTCCGAACTGAATGGAGTATTTCAAGTGATTGTAAATTCATTTTAACTCATTTGATCACAATAATATATATTTAACCTCTTTATATAGTGGAGAATAGGTTTCTCATCTTAAAAATCCAAAAGAATTGGATTATACTTGGCAATTACGCTCATGAATTACAAATAATGAGTGTTCTGGACAGAATTGGAGCATTTCAAGCGATTGTGCAATCATTAAGTCATTTGATCAATATATTCTGTATTTAAGCTCTTTATCAGTGGAGAATAGATTTGTGATCTTAATAATTCAAAAGAATTGGATTATAAATGGTAAGTACACGCATAAACTGAAAATAATGAGTCTTCTGGACAGAATTGGAGCATTTCAAACGATTGTGCATTCATTTTAAGTCATTTTATCACAATAATCTATATTTATGCTCTTTATACAGTGGGGAATATGTCTATGATCTTACAAATTCAAAACGATTGCATTATAGATGGCAATTACGCGCATAAACTGAAAATAATGAGTCTTCTGGACAACATTGGAGCATTTGTAGTGATTGTGCATTCATTTTAAGTCATTTGACGACAATAATCTGTATTTAAGCTTTTCATACAGTGGAGAATAAATTTATGATCTTAATAATTCAAAAGGAACGATATATAGACATTACGCTCATAAAATACAAATAATGAGCGTTATGCACAGAATTGGAGCCTTTCAAATGATCGTGAATTCATTTTAAGTTATTTGATCATAATAATTTATATTTAAACTATTTATACAGTTGAAAATAAGTTTATAATCTTAAAACTTCAAAATGATTGCATTATACATGCAACTACGCACCTAAATTGCAAAGAATGAGCGTTCTGGACATAATTGGAGCATTTTAAGAGATTATGCATTCATTTTATGTCATTTGATAACAATAATCTATATTTTAGCTCTCAATACAGTGGAGAGTAGGTCTATGATTTTAAAAATTGAAAAGGATTGAATTATACATGGCTATTAAACACATAAGGTGCAAATAATGATCGTTCTTGACAGAATTTGAGCATTTCAAGCGATTGTGTATTCATTTTAAGTTATTTGATCACAATAGTCTGTTTTTAAGCTCTTTATATAGTGGATAATATGTTTATGGTCTTAAAAATTCAAAAGGATTAGATTATACACGACAATTACACACATAAAATGCAAATAATGAGCGTTCTGGACATAATGGAGCATTTCAAGCGACTGTGCATTCATTTTAAGTCATTTGATTACAATAATATATATTTAAGCTCTTTATAGAGTGGAGAATAGATTTCTGATCTTAAAAATTCAAAAGGATTGGATTATAAATGGAAATTACGCACATAAGTTGCAAATAATTAGCGTTCTGGACAGAATTGGAGCATTTCAAGCGATTGTGCAATAATTTTAAGTCATTTGATCACAAAAATCTATATTTATGCACTTTATACAGTGGGAATAGGAATAGGTTTATGATATTAGTAATTTAAAAAAAATTGATTATACATGGTAATTGCGCACATAAATTGCAAATAATGAGCGTTCTGAACAGAATTAGAGCATTTCAACCTTTTGTGCATTCATTTTAAGTCATTTGATCACAATAATCTATATTTAAGTTCTCTATACAATGGAGAATAGGTTTATGATCTTAAAAATTTAAAACGATCAGAGTATACATGGCAATTACGCCCATAAAGTGCAAATAAAAAGCATTCAGGACAAAATTGGATCATTTCAAGCGATTGTTCATTCACTTTAGTTATTTGATCACAATAATTTATATTTAGGATTTTTATCAGTGGAGAATCGATATATGATCTTAAAAATTCAAAAGGATCAGATCATACAAGGCAATTACGCACATAAAATGCAAATAATGAGCGTTCTGGACAAAATTAAAGTATTTCAAGCGATTGTACATTCATATTAATTCATTTCATCACAATAATCTATATTTAAGTTCTTTATACAGCTGGTAACATGTTTATGATATTAAAAATTCAAAACTATTACATTATAAATGACAATTACGCGCAAAAACTGAAAATAATGAGTTTTCAGGAAAGAATTGGATCATTTCAGGTTATTGTGAATTCATTTTAAGTCATTTAATCACAATAATCTGTATTAAAGCTCTATATACAGAGGCGAATTAGTTTATGACCTAAAAAATTCAAAAAGAATGGATTATATATAGCAATTACGTTCAAAATATGCAAATAATTAGCGTTTTGCACAAAATTGGAGCATTTCAAACAATTGTGAATTCAGTTTAAGTTATTTGATCATAATAATTTATATTTGAACTCTTTATACAGTGAAGAATAAGTTTCTAATATTAAAAGTTCAAAAAGATTGGATTATAGATGACAATTAAGCACCTAAATTATAAAGAATGAGTGTTCTGGACAAAATTGGATCATTTCAAGCGATTGTGCATTCATTTTAACTCATTTGATCACAATAACATTTATTAATGCCATTTATACAGTGGAGAATCGTTTCTGATCTAAAAAATTCTAACGAATTGGATTATACATGACAATTACACAAATAAAGTGCAAATAATGAGCATTCTGGACAGAATTAAAGCATTTTAAGCAATTGTGCTTTCATTTTAAGTCATTTGATCACAATAATCTATATTTGAGCTATTTCTACAGTGGATAATAGGTTTCTGATATTAAAAATTTACAAGAATTGGATTATACTTGGCAATTACGCACATATGGTGTAAAATAATGAGTATTCTGGATAGAATTGGAGAATTTCAATCGATTCTGCATTCATTTTAAGTTATTTGATCACAATAGTCTGTATTTAAGCATACAATTGAGAATAGATTTACGATTTTCAAAATTACAAAGGATTGGATTATACATGTCAATTACGCACATAAGTTGCAAATAATGAGTGTTCTTGACAGAATTGGAGCATTTCAAGCGATCGTGCATTCATTTTAAGTTAGTTTATCACAATAATTTATATTTGAGCTCTTTATACAGTGGAGAATTGGTTTATGATCTTAAAAATCCAAAATGATTGGATTATATATGACAGTTATGCACGTAAAGTGCAAATAATGAGTGTTCTAGACAGAATTTGAGCATTTCAAACGATTGTGCATTCATTTTAAGTTACTTGATCAAAATAATCTATATTTAAGATCTCTATACATGACAATTACGCACATAAAGTGCAAATAATGAGTGTTCTGGACAGAATTGGAGCATTTCAAATGATTGTGTATTCATTTTAAGTCATTTTATCACAATAATTTTTTAAGATCTTTATAGAGTGGAGAATAGGTTTATGATCTTAAAAATTCAAAAGGAATGGTAATATATGGCAATTACATGCATAAAATATAAATAATCAGTGTTCTGGACAGAATTGGAGCATTTCAAGCGATCGTGGATTATTTTAAATCATTTGATCACAATAATATATATTTAAGTTTTTTGTATAGTTGAGAATTAGTTTCCGATCTTAAAAATTCATAAGGATTGGATTATACATGGTAATTACGCACATAAATTGTAAATAATGAGCGTTCTGGACAGAATTGGAGTATTTCAAGCCATTGTGCATTCATTTAAGTCATTTAATCACAATAATCTATATTTAAACTCTTTATACAGTGGAGAATATGTTTCTGATCTTAAAAATTCAAAAGGATTGGATTATACATGGCAATTATGCACATAAAGTGCAAATAATGAGCGTTCTGAAAAGAATTGGAGCATTTCCAGCAATTGTGCATTCATTTTTAGTCGTTTGATCTTAATAATCTATATTTAAGCTCTTTATACAGTGGAGAATAGGTTTATGATCTTAAAAATTTAAAAGGATTGGATTATACATGACAATTACACACATAAAATGCAAATGAGCGTTCTTGACATAATTGGAGCATTTCAAGCGATTGTGCATTAATTTTAAGTCATTTGATCATAACACTCTATATTTAAGCTCTTATACAGTGGAGAATAAGTTTATGAATTAATTGATTCTAAACAGGAAGAAATATTGGGTTAGTGACTTTACAAAGCCTTTTAAACAAAAATGTTATTAGAATATCATTATGCTAGCAAATAATTCAGTGTATTATTTACGTATGTTCAGGACCTAAATGTTTTTATGTTATAGTTCGTTGCAAAAATGTGCTTCACTCAATTTATGATGCCTTAACTCAATAATTATGTGGAGCTGTCGCACATCTCAAAATATTATTAAAAAAATGTTTCTATGTCAAGGAGGGCTATGCATGTAATTCTAACTTTTGCATAGACTTGTATGTTATAACTTAATAAAATAAAGGATTAGTATTTCATTAGGCTTCATAAAGGATACGTATTAATGAGTAAGATTGCATAGATTAAAACAATTGTTTACACTCTTCGTCTAATTATTTTAGCCCTTAGATACATATTTTTATAAGTAGTAGAGATTATTCAAGCAATTTTGAACTTTACTTTTATTTTGTAAATACATCAGTCTAGTATATTATTTGCACTACACATTAGCAAATTCAAGTAATATTGGACAAAAAAAGTTAAATCTCGTTGGATTATTTTTGAATACCAAATTTACTATACTGGTTCATAGGACTAAAATTTTCTTTTAATCTCAAAAAAAAAAAAAAAAATGTCAGGTAACGGCGTCAATTCTAATGTAGAACAGCTTGTTTTCAACCTACTTATATTTATTTAAGAAACATGTGAAAGAATTCTAATTAAAATATGCCATAGCTTATTAGCGACAGACCTCAAAAGGGAGAAAAACCAAACAACACAAGTAACTTACGAAATACTAATTCCCACTGCACACCAATTGGCTGATTGACTAGAAATTACCACAGGCCAATCCCTGCTTATCCTCATTAAAACTTAAAACTTGTCCGTATTAAGTAGGACCAACTAATCCCGTATTCCGTCCAGGTACACCAATCATTTTGCTGACACCAACTACTAGCTGGTTTTAGTCTCTCCTTCCATCACCTCCAGAGGAAAAGAAGAAAGAAAGAAATTCATACCTCTTAACAAAGCCATTGATTAATTTTTAGAACAATTATATATCCTCCATCTCTTTCTCCCATCAGACCAACAACACCATGACGCCAGCATTGAAATCTCAAGCGGCCAATTCATCAGAGCCTCTCCTAGAAAGATCTCCCTTAGAAGGTGGTTCTTCAGGCGGTGCATCAGTCTCTAGTGCGGTGTTCAATGTCTCGACAAGCATAGTTGGTGCTGGGATCATGTCGATTCCGGCTGCCATGAAGGTGCTTGGAGTAATCCCGGCTCTTTTCCTGATAGTTGTTGTCGCTTTATTGGCTGATGTATCTGTCGAGTTCATGTTACGTTACACCGGCTGGTCCCTGGGTCCACCGTCCTATGCCGGAATCATGAGGGATGCATTCGGTTACGTGGGGTCCACTGTGCTCAATCTCTGCGTTGCTCTCACCACAGCTGGCACTCTGGTCATGTACCTCATCATCATAGGTATAATTAATTGTTTAAATAAATCAATTACTGTATTTGCATCCTGCTTAGTTTGTTTTCTAAATTGATTTCAAGAATAATTAATTATGGGTTTAAACTTAAAGTTGTTGACTTGAGTAATTGAGTTGTGATGCATGTGATGCATGTGCAGGGGATGTGATGTCTGGGACAACAGTGGGAGAAGAGAATCATGACGGGGTACTACAGGAGTGGTTTGGGCCTCAGTGGTGGAACGGCCGAGAGGTTGCACTGCTAATCATCGCCGTGTTTGTTCTCCTTCCACTCGTGCTCGCTAAGCGTGTCGGTGAGTTTCTCTCCCACAACCATGGCAATTATTTGTTTATTTGTTTTCACCAATTGCACGGCTGTCATCGATTCTTCAATCTTCATTTTTTGCTTCTGGTGCGTGGGTACAATTTTAATTTTCAAAGGTTGTGAGTCCTACAATAAATACAATGCAACAGCCTGCTGCCGCATCCCACTTTCCCATGTGATATCCCAATTTATTGGCTAATATTTGGTAGTTGTAATAGACGACTGAGATCTGTTTGTGGAAAGGGACAAAGAAATCTGGGCCGTTGTTTCCTTGAGAAAGGTCCAAAAGGAATTACAGTTTACCAGTCAACTGTTTTATAGTTTTTAATTCTCTGTCCCCATTCGGCCATTCCGCATGGATCCGTGCTGTCTGATTGCGACGTATTGAAATGGGCCATTTTTAGATTGGGCCGCCAGATTTGTAATTTGCTCACCTTTTTCTTAAACGGGCCGGACCAATTTATCAGACAAGTTTCATAATTTGCAACTTATGGCCTCGTTGGAATAAATTTTATTTTCATAAACAAACCAGAAGCCATTTAATTTATCCAAATTCTCAAAAAGTCAGTAAGTATAAATTTTATGATTTTTTTTATTAATTAAACTTATATGCTTGTAACTATTATTGCAGCTAGAATATCAATTTTGAGTTATCCAAGGACTTGAAAGAAGTTATTTGTGTTGCAGATTCATTGAGATTTACATCAGCAGCATCCATACTGCTTGCTGTGCTATTCATGTGCATAAGCTTGGGAATAGCCATTTATGCTCTGTTTCAGGGTAAAACTAAAACCCCGAGGCTCTTCCCCGACTTTGATCACTTGCCATCCATTTTTGATGTCTTCACTGCTGTGCCCGTCATTGTTGTCGCATTCACCTTCCATTTCAATGGTAATTTCCTTGCCTAGCCATTGTCAAATAAGGTTTGGTTACAGATTTTTAATAAAGTTAGTTCCATCCACTGGTGCTTGGAGTTGTTAAATAATGCATTTCTCTGAGAAAAAATCCATCCATAATTTCTTTTTTCGCTGGTTTTTCATTTTCTGCATCAATACCAGAAGATATAGTCTTCTCATGTACCTCAATGAAATTTTTGAGAAGTGCAGCTTATAAATCATTTATTTATGAAATATTTACCGGATATCTTATCTTGCGATTTGAGTCTTTTGTGCAACATATAAACCTATCTTTTTTCTTAATTATCAATTGGAGTGCAACAATTATGGTGTTCGTCATTAATTAATCACTGAAAACATGCTTGTTTTTTTTTTTTTTTTTTTGTTAAAAAAATGCAGTCCACCCAATCCATGCCGAACTAAACAAGACATCTGAGATGACATCAGCAGTGCGCATCTCCCTGGCTTTATGCTCCATCATCTACTTTACTGTTGGCTTCTTTGGCTACCTTCTCTTTGGCGAGTCCACCATGGCAGACATCCTCTCCAATTTTGACAACACTGCCTCTTCCACACTTGTACCTCCATTTGTCAATGACATCGTCAGACTCAGCTATGCACTCCATTTAGTTCTCGTGTTCCCCTTGTTGCATTTCTCTCTGCGACTAAACATGGATGAGTTTCTTTTCCCGAAAAGAAGGCCGCTTGTGTCAGATAATTTGAGGTTTCTCTTTCTCACTGGGGTTTTGATGAGCCTCTTATATGTGGCAGCCATTGCTATACCAAATATATGGATTATATTTCAGTACTCTGGTTCTACCTCCGCTGTTTGTGTGTCACTTATCTTTCCTGGCGTGCTTGTGCTAAGGTACCTTCTTTTTTTTTTTTTTTTTTTTTTTTTTTTTTTTAATGGAAATTTATAATTTGCCCCAGCATTGTCCAAAAAATTGACCCAACGTACTGCCATCCATCTTTGAGCTAGGCAACTTAAAATTGCCAACTCTTCTTTTCAGTTAACTCAGGAGTCAATTTAGGGGCTCATTATAAGTTTCATCTGGATCTGGATATATGTGAAAGTTTGGTTTAATTATAACAGAAAGGTGATCCAATGTTGTGGATGAGTATGCATTTTGAGGCAGATTCTTGCACACAGGTGGTCCGGCTATACCAGTAGTGTGCCAGAAAACATATGTTCCATTGGTACACATCATAGCGGTTACATTGAACATATCGGAACTAGGCTCCTGCATATACCATGTTAATCCAGTCTTGAAATTACGATAGTGTACCAATTGTTTCCTATAAACCATTGTAATCGTGCGTGAACAACAATTTCATTATTTCTAGTTATTGTGTTCAAGAAAAAACTTAATTGTTAATAACAACCTTACATAGGGATGTTCATGGAATTGCAACAAGAAGAGACAAGGCATTGGCAGCAACAATGATAGTTCTGGCAGTTATAACAAGTTTAATTGCACTTGCTTCTAATATTATGAGCTCCATAAGAGGGACAGTTACCACCACTCATGGAGTTTAGCAACACTGATCAGATAAATCAGTGGTGTAAACAGATGAAATAATATCAAATGGCCTGGTGGTATGCATCAGATAGTATTAGCTACATACATAATGGAGGCTGCATATTGATTTAAGGCTGCACAAATTCTGTTATTATTATTATTTTCTTGTATATCTAGGTAGAGCTATTGGATTGGTATTATTTCTGGAGAAATTATTTTATTTTCCCATATTTGTAGATTGCTTATGATGAAAGCGAAAATGTAAAATAAGTCTGTAATTTTTACTTTTTGTTAGTTCCGTGCATATCGGATGATAGAAATTTTGTTGAGGTTATATTTGCCCTAGCTTTCATATTTTTATTATTTTTTAGATGTGCAGATTGTCCATATAATGTTTACAGTTATCTGAATATTTACTTGCTTTATGAAATTACTCTATAGTGATACTCCATGTTCTGCAACTTTCATGCATGTAATGTTTAATGATTTCGAATACTCCCTTTTGACAATTTTCGTGTTGACTTTTAAAAACTAATAATAGTTGTCAGGAAATATGGACAAATTATCAATCTTACATACAAAAAGAAAGCTCCACATCATCAATTTAACCTTTGCTTTTGCTATTATTCTCAATTTGGACTGCAGAATTTTACTTTTTGTTCCAAACCGTCCAAAATAAGTGACATCATTTTGACACTAACAGTAAAATATGTTGAATAATAAGTGATATCGTTTCTCATCAAATATTAAAGAAAATTCAAAGTCACTCAAGTAAGCTGGTAACAGGTCGTAGTTTAGTCAGATGGCTTATTTGTCATAGGTTACCATTTCTGGGCCAGACTACGAGCTAAATTTGTTTCCCGTTCTTATCTTTTTGAATGATAATTATTGGAAATTGATAAGAATGGCTCTTTATCTCGTAAAGCTTGCAGAAAACACTGGAAAGAATACAGTAATTTCCGGTCTTTAAAGACTGTTACAAACAATAGAAACTTCCAAACACATCACCGCCGATCTACTTCCAGCCAATGAATCAGCTTCAACATGATAGATAATTCTGGTCTGAGACGAATCATTGACCACTAAGTTGCTTTCGAATTTATTTTATGGATAATTCTCCTTTACATTCATTTAATTTATGATATGTATATATTTTGAAATTTATCATTATCGAAATTACATAAATATGAAAACTAAATTTATGAATTAAACAGAGAGAGACTGCTACAAAAACAGAGTAGAACAGAGAGTTAACGACAAGCAATACATGCTAAGTAAATGAGTTATCAAAATTATGGTGATTGAATCCCTTCTGTTATTTATTTTAGTTCTCTCTAACCGAATGATGGATTTTCAAATCGTATTGTCCAATCAAAGAAAAAAATAAAATGTCAGCATATATTTTACACTTAAGATACCTAAAGATCACTAATTTTAAACTTGTAATTTTATATTTGCTTGGTAAATAGCATATTTTTAATTTTATTTTGATTATATTTATATATTTATCAATATAAACAAAAGAATAACTTAAGTAATTAATAGAAGAAAATTTGAACAAAAAGAAAAAGAAACAAGCAGCAGCATTAGAATCTTACTGTTGATGTTAGTGTTATTGTATGTTGCTTGTATTGTTGTTAAGTTTTTTTTAGTTGTTATTCTTGTGGTAGCATGGCTGTGTAAGGAATGTCTGATCTAATTCTATCGTTTAATCGTCAAACAAAAGTGCCAAGAGGGAGACATCTACACATGCTCCCTTCTTTTCAATCTAGATAAGGCTTTGGTTCGGCTTCCCTAAAGACTAAGGTACAAAAGTTAACTAATGCAGTTTCCTATGTATGTATGTTATGTTATGTGTGTGTGTGTGTGTGTTTGTGTGTGTGAGATATGCATATATGTTTGTGCATATGTATATGATTCATGATAGCATGCATGCTCCAAACATTTAGTATGTGTATTACCGCAATGGAAAAGTGATATAAGTAATTTTTATACGGTGGAAAAATATACGATTATCAAGGATGACACGAGATAAACAGATATTTTTTTCCTTTTCATAATCTAGCAAGTGCCAAAAATTTTTTCCCTATTGAACTTATCTTTTTGTTCTTTCTTTCTTTTTTTGTTTCTTTTTAAGTGCATCAAATGGCGATAGAGCAACTAAAGGGAGAGAGACAATACAGGCTTAGATAAAGCTAGCTAGGTCCACATTTCATATTTTCGTTGCTGTAACTAGAAGTCTGAAACCATTTTTAAGTCAAAATTTTAAACAGTATCAGAACTAATTAAAGAAGTAAATGGTCCCCTCGTATATAAAAAAAATTGTGTAACCATTTGTCAGAATGGCATTCTTTAGATTCACATTATCTGCCTAGCCTTTTTAGTGGTAATCTGTGAAGCGAGTCATGTAGTATGTTGTTCCAAATTAATTATAGTGGTTAATTCCGAGACAACTAACAACAGAAATGAGTAACTAAGAGAAAAAAAAAAGGCACATGGGGAAAAAAGCAAATGTCCTTCACCTAGGCATGTTAGATCTGACTAATGTAACGTATCTTTCTCACCTAGAAACATCAGTCAGTTCGAGAAGACTTGAGTGGAGGTTGTACCAACTCCATAATCAAATTTCCTTTCTTCCTTGTCGCTCGGAAACCGTGACAACGACTCAAGTATCGAACATTACATGCATAGTTTTTCTAGCGTCTAGTTGAAACTAATGGTTCCACACTTTTTGTTTCTTGCTGCAAGTTGAGTTACTGTTCAAAAAGCGTAAAATTAGTTTTACAAAAATAAACTACAGATAATAGTTTTCTATATTCATCTTATTATTAGTTGTTGGAAGGAGCTAAAGGCCTCATGAAACCTCGGCCTAGGGCTGTCAATGGGTATGGTACGGTATGGTAGAAGGTATTTTCATACCCGCATCTGTTAAAATTTTCTTTACCCGTACCCTACCCGCACCCGTTAAAAAATAGCTTTACCCGCACCCTACCCGTACCCGTTAAGAATTAACGGTAAGGGTACGGTAACGATACATAATGGGTAATAATAATATTATTAATTTAATAAAAAATATATAATGTGCTAAATAAATATCAAATAAATATATGGATAAAGACATTAGATAATACTTTAGATATAAAAAAAATATATCATGAAATTTATTCCCATATCAATAGAATTCAAAAAAAATCTATATAACTAATTATAAATTATAATATAATAGGGTACAAATTATTTTTTTCATCAACATAAATTAATTTGGATGAAGATGGAAACAAATAACATATTTATGAAATATACTAAGAACATGATTATATAATATATATATATATATATATATATATATATATATTTGTAAAATTTTACCCGTTAGATAATGGGTACGAAATAGCCTTTACCCATACCCGTACCCAATAAGTTAACGAAAATTTTTTTTTACCCGTACCCATACCCGTTAGTCTAACGAAAATAAATCCTTACTCATACCCGTCTTATCGAATGCGATACGGGTAGGGTAAGTGGGTAAACGAGTTTCATTGACAGCCCTACCTCGGCCACATCCCCCCCCCCCCCCCCCCCCTCCCCACACACACACACACAATGGTGCATGTCACAAATGTTTTATATAGTTTCAACTATATATATGGTTGGTCAAATATGCTAGGATTTGGTTGTTTCTTGATGATGAGAAAACAAAAATAGTGATGCCATTATCATGCCTAGTTGTCACGGCACTCTCCACTGGCACGTGCCTAGCTGGCCTGACCCCCTTCACCTCAAATAATTTATATCCACACGACCACACATGTACATTGCAGATATAAGCAGGTGTGTTAAAGTAAAATCCTCATTTCATCCGGGTGTAACTCGCAAGCTTAAATCATTACCATTGAAGGCGTTGAACCTTTTATATATTTATGACAGTGCCTAATTAGCACCAAAGTGGATATGGTGCATCTCCTATGGGACAAGAGCCGGACTACATAAGACACTAAAGAGTGAGAAAAACTGAACCAGTCAATTTCAGATTTGGAGTACATTGCAAGCTACAAGCTAGCAAAGGCATATATATATCTATATCTCTCTCTTCTTGCAAAGCTGCTCGGTACTGCAATTGAGGTGTGCTGTACCAGATGGAGAAGCAGGGCACGTGCACTACTATATAGAGATCACATTTGCACTTGTGCAAGCATGGCGATTTGGCTATATGTAGTTCTTCATGTGCCCGTTTTCTCCACCTTGTGCAGTCCACCTAAATCTCATTATACAAAGCTCAGAAGTGATCAATCAAAGATACTGCTGATCATGTGCAATACAATTTCTGGTTGGTGTTCCTTGGTGTTATTTATTTGTTTGAGTAAACCTTGGTGTTATTTATTTGATTATTCATTATCTGCAAAAGCTTTGCATTATTATTTTGTTGAATGATTAGTTTCACTCCTCCTAGGCATTTTTTTTCTGCACTTCATGATATGTTGAGGTGTTGAACATAAAGAAGGCAGTTAAAATTAAGCTATAATTATCCTTTTACCCTATTTCTTTTAAACCTTGCGCAGGGCTTGCAAGGTTCTGAAATTCTCAATAAAAGGAAAACTGTCAAACTTATTCTATCCTTCGGTAAAACTTGTGATTAATTCATTGTTTCATGTACCGTTGTTAGTTGTTAAAGATATGGTCTATCTCATTGAGTATATGAATTCCATCATAAATTCCAAAGATTCAAAGGTATATTCAGCTGAAATGGACCATATGCCCTAGAACTTATTTCAGGATTTCACTGCATAAGACTTATTTCTTTGTCATCTTGTCGATTTATGTGTTTATGGTTTTCTTTATTTGAGGGCCATTTGGCACCAGCTCAGGTGGCGGGCATATACTGTTCAATACCAGTCTACCATTCGTGCTTTTTTTTTTTTTTTTTTTTTGAAGGTTCCCTGGCAAGTACAGGGGTAAATTTCATTGATCAAAAAGATATTTACAAGGGGTAAATACAAGTTAAGCAAAAATAAAGGTGTCATTTGGGATGGTTAGGAATAGGGTAGGAATAGCATAAATTTAGGGAAAAATACTATTCACAGGAATTGTGGGAATTTGCTATTTCGGGAATTGGAAATGTTGTTTGGATGGTGAGTTTAGGAATAGTGTTGGGAAGAGTGTAATTGAGATGAAAAGTAGTGAGAAAAGTATTATTGGGAAGAGTGTTATTGGAAATTGTGTTAGGTATAGAATTGGCTATTCCAAAATGGTTTGGATGAAAAATTTAGGAATGGAATTGCTAATTCCGGAAATTGGCCTATTCCCGGCCATCCCAAACGAGCCCAAAAAGACTAAAGAAACAAAAATCAAAAGGCAGCTGAACAGTCCGTATTATGCATCACCTGATATCATCGCTGATATGTTGTACTATAGACCTGGGAGGTAAGGAACTTGCTTGAAAACCGTTTAGTTCAAGTAATTACAAAAGGTAGTAAATCAACGTAAAAGTTATATTATATATCACATTTAGTTCGAGTACTAGCTAGGCTAACAAAAGTTATATTATATATCACAGAATATATAGCACTGATGAGACAGCCGTTTGAAATTTGAATTCACAAAAGTGGCTTCTAATCCAGGTATCATTTTATTAATTAACTATTTATTTAAAACCCTAGCATCTGCCCTTTTTTATAATAAATAGGGGTCAGATTTCCCAATGTATTTTCAAATTAATTGTCTAGAAAGAATCCCAACCGGATTTCGAACATGCCATCTTCCGTTCAACCCTAGCAGCTGCTCTTTATATTGTTGCTATAAATGGAGAAATGCAGGAAAATAAGAACAAAAGCTTTTTCTATTTTCTGCTTTTTTCTGTAAGCATAATAAAAAACTTGGTTACGTGTGGGTACAGGATTCAGAAACCTGTTAAATGGGGATCAATTATTATTATAATTTAATGATATTATCATTTTATAAGCATATGGGACCAACAAGAAAATTTTTTTAATATAAATGGTAGCTACTAACTAGGGTCAAATGACTAAGAATCATATGAATAATGTAAAATCTCCTACGTGTGTGGGATCTCATCAGATCTCATTAAATTTACAAAAGATTATAAATTATTATCTGACTCAAGTGTTTTTTACATTATCACTGCCCCAACAAACACATGATGGACACTACTGATCCAGATCAGTTTTCTCCTCTCACTAATGTGCATTCCACGAAACAACTGTTGTCCAACTGGAACAATCAAAGAAATGAAGAAAATGGGCCTATAAACAGTTCCTCGGTACAATTAACAAGCAGAAACTTACAAAAATAAAAACACAGAAGACCCAGAGCATTAAATAGGTCCAATTGCCTGCAGGACAGATCTACAGATAATTTTTTTGCTCAGGCCGACGATCTCCAATCAATCTACTTTTATAGCATCTGCTTTTGAAGGCAGATTTAATAGACACATAAATAGTATGCACGTCCCCGTCTCGTGCAAAACCATCTACCTCTCCTGCCATTTTCAAAATAAATTATTAAAGAAATAAATTCATAAAGCCAGGTATGGGGGTTGTACTATAAGTTATGTTACTTTGATATTATAGCCATATAATACAGTAAAAGCCCATTAGGTCAACATTCTAGCTTAATTGGCCCATTAGCCACCATTCACGGCAAGAAAAAGTGTTAAAAACAGGAATATATAACCTAGCTTGAAAATTTTAAATCTTTCCTCTGCCCTTCTGGACTCATCACTCCTAATTGAAAAATTCGCATCTCAACTTAATTTGCAGGAAGAACTTTTTACTTTTGAATTGTCATTATTTGAAATGAGGATGGACTGATGGAGTGAATGGAATGGGACCAACCCAGCTTTTGCCTGATTAACTTGAAGAATAACTTTCTCCCCACATAATTTGTTTGTGAGTACAGGGGAGTTATTTTTAGTATAGAGTAGTAAGATCAGTTAAGATTAAAATGCAGTAATGAACTACAGACTGAACAAAATTTGTGGTGAATTAACATGATCACCCAATCACCTTTATAGACCCACAGCATTTCAGTGATCATGTTACTCTTCTGCATACATAATTGGTTTGCAACTTAAATTAATTATAATTCTGAAAAACAACTTAAAAACTAGAGTATGATAATTGCTAAATAATTTTGCAAAAGCCGAAAAGTATGAATTAACATGAGATACCAACTTTTTCTGAGAGCGATATAACAAGTGCTATGGTAGATAATAAAAGGGCCAGAACCTCATCCAATGAGGACAGATGTCAGCCCCCATATATGGTGCATGCCACAACTGTCTTGCTAGTGTTAAGTATTGTGCTGGGTCAATTGAAACATTCATGTTTTTGGTTTTTTCACGATGATGAGAAAGCAAACAAATAGTGCTTCCATTAACACTTGCATAGTTGTCGTGCTATGCTAGCTCCTGCTAGAAACTGACTAGCTGGCCTGGTCCCCTATCCCTCAACAAATTTATTTCCACTCTTGTACGTTGTACAGAGCAGGAGTGTTAAAATGAAACCCTAATTCTCCTCCTGATGTAATTCCCATGCTATAATTCATTATCGATGAACCTTATTGGATACTGAATTTAATTTATTTTGATCAAGTAGTCAAAAATATTTTAGTAATGGTGTTTGATATTTTAGAAGAATTAATGAGTTAGATCTTCTAGGTCATATTGGAAAATGAAGTCATATAGTTTTTAAGAGTTGTTAACATTTAATAATTTTAGATAGTTGGGAAGTCATATTAGTGTATGAAAAAGAATGATCAATTATACGTATACATGCATGCATGAGCAATTAGGTGACGAGGATAAGATGTTAAAGAGAACAAAAAAAAAAAAAAAAAAAAATATCATTAGAACATTTGTTTTCAGATTTCTACATTTTATTGATGACTGTAGTTGGTCAATTAGAGGGTACAGTATATCTCCAATCCTGTGGAATAATAATTATGGAACAAGAGAACGACTACACATACAAGGCTCTGAGTGAGAAAGTAAACAACTCAATATCTGAACCTTTAATTAGTACCCAACTAGCTCATCTAACAAAGGCATCCATCTTCTTTATGTAAGCTATTTTGATTACCAATTTCGTGGTGTGCTTCACCAGATGGAGAAGCAGGGCACGTGCACTACTATATCTAGAGATTGCATCTGCGCACTTGTGCAAGCACCGATTTGGCTATGTAGTTCTTCATGTGCCCCTCTTCTCCATCTTGTGCACAGCACCTAAGACTCATTACTGCACGTACAGATGCCTCAGGATTGACCAAAAAAGTGTTCCCATCAGTCGTTGGTCAGTGCTTGAGTTGAGTTGTTTGTGAGTCGATTATTCGCAATACCTTTGCATCTTCCTTGTGTTAATTTATTTCACTCCCTTTTATGCAGTTTTCTCATATAACATACCCTATATCTTCTCACATCGGTGACAGTGTCCCGTAACCTGAATCATCAATGTTAAAAAAATATTTTATGCCACTATCTCCAGAGTTTGATTCCTTGTGTTCAAATGATTTCATTCTAGCTTAATTTCATATACTCATTGTTTGGTATGGATAAGGTATGTTTCAAATATAAAGGTATATTACTTTGATTGCATCTGGGTATATATAATGGAAAGTGGTTTTGTTATTAGGAACTGGCCAGCCATTCAAAATTGTACTTGCTGCAATATAGCACTGCACGTGGTGGAAACCACTTTGCACTTGTTCCTGCACTGCAATCTGGCTCGTAGGATCTGGAATTTGATCCGGAAACACTACAACTTCCCGATCATCTGGCTCGTAAGATTCTATTGTTGTCCTCTTTCCTTGTGTTCAAATGATTCAACTTTGTTAGGCTTTCTTTCTCTCTTTTTTTTTTTTTTTTTTGAAGGTCAGGTGGCAATCACCACGCCGACAGTAATTTTATTAAAAAAAGAGATAATTACAAGGGGATAAAGTTATGTACAAGAAAAAAGAAAAGAAATAAACGAAAATAAAAGAACAAAATTAAAGGAAGTAAAAAGGCCTAAGAACTAAGCATGCTTAATCCACGCATCTATATCCTCGCAGATTGTGTCGAAAAGTTGCCTCGGATGGGTATTCAAATTTGAGAAGATTCTCCTGTTACGAGCCTTCCACAAGTTCCAAGATGTTGCGGCCCAAATGATATCCCAATTTTTGATATGTGATCTTCTAAAAGAAAGCCAAAAGTTGCCGAGATCCAAGGATAGGTTAATTGTGGGAAGCTTGAAATTGAGTTGAATCTGTGTCCACATAATAACTGCGAAAGGGCAGTGTAGGAAAAGGTGATCCGCAGATTCAATGACACCTGTATTGCAGCTGGGACAAGATGTCAAAGAAAGCAAGCCTTTTTTGATGAGATTTTGTTGAGTGAGTAGCCGGTCTCGTATCAAGAGCCAAAGAAAAAGCTTCACTTTGGGTGGTACCTTAATCTTCCAGAGGAATGGGTAGTACCAAGCTAGGACACCAGTATTGGATAGCGTATGATATGCACTAGAAGAAGTGAAGAGACCATTCTGTGTCCATCTCCAGATCACACTATTGTGTGAAGTAAAAGAGCAAAGATTGAAGAAAGGTGCTAGTTGGAGAATGTCGTTCAGGCCGTAAGAGACATCGCACACTCTCAATGTATTGTTGTCCAGAGTACCATAAAGTAGTTGAATCGTGGAAGACCAAACAGAGGACGAAACGTGGTGCAACTTCCAAAGCCACTTCAAGAGAAGTGCTTGGTTTTGGCGATCCAAATCTAAAATACCCAATCCCCCGTTAGATTTGGGTAGGCAGCAAGTTTCCCAGTTAACAAGGCAATGGCCTCCCAGGCATTTTTCCTTTCCTTTCCAAAAGAATCTCCTCCTGATGCCTTCGAGTTGTTGCAGGACCCCTTTGGGTAATCTGAGGACTTGCATGTAATGAAGTGGAAGCGCAGTAAGAACAGACTTAACTAGAGTGAGGCGACCAGCTAAAGAAAGGAATCTAGCTTTCCACCCATCTAATTTCCGCTGGAAAGCGTCAATTAAAGGCTGAAAAAGAATCTTCTTTGGTCTACGAATGGTGAGGGGCAGACCCAAGTAATTTATGGGTAGGTTCTTCGGATCGCATCGGAGAATAGAAGAGATGCGAGGGAGAGATGATTCAGGAATGGAAATAGGAACGAAGAGACATTTTGCATCGTTTACATGGAGACCCGTCAGAACTGCAAAGTTGGAAAGAACCTCGGATACCACAAGAAGAGATTTTTGACTAGCTTCCAACAGAATGATTGTGTCGTCGGCATATTGAAGAGCACGAGGCGGAATGACAATAGGACCGGAAGTGAGGGAGGAAGAATTTGAAAAAAAGGATTGTAGGGCATCTGTGACTAAAATGAAAAGTAAAGGAGATAAAGGGTCGCCCTGTCTCAAACCCCTTTTATGAGCAAAAGTAGAAGAGATTTCACCATTAACTTTGACGGCAGAATTCGAGGATTGAAGAATCATTAAAACCCAGGAGATGAATGAAGGAGGGAATCCTCTTTCTATCATGAGGTTTGTGAGGAAAGTCCAAGAGACAGTGTCGAAAGCCTTGGCAAAGTCAACTTTGTAGAGAATGGCCGGAATCTTACGTTTGTGATAGAAAGAAAGGAATTCTCTAGTTACCATGTAAGATTCCATGATTGATCGTCCCTTTGTGAAAGCAGTTTGCAAAGGACTGATAAGATCCTTCATGAAAGGTTGAAGACGATTTGCCAAGATCTTTGTAATAATTTTAGAGAACGAGTTGATGACACTTATAGGCCTATAATCCGTGACCGATGAGCAATTAAGTTTCTTTGGAACTAAAGAGATGGTGGCCTTGTTAAGAATGGACATATCGAGATTGAGATTTTGAAAAGAATTCAAAGCTTGTAAAACGTCTAGTTTAATGATATCCCAGAATTTCTTGAAGAAGTCCATTGGGAAACCATCCGGACCAGAAAAGAAAATATTCTTCTTTTTTGCAATTAATATTTTTTTAATGAAAATTGCTAGTGTGATGATTACCACCTAATCCTCGAAAAGAAAATAATGATAATGGATAGTGGCTTTGGTAAACTATTATGATTTTTAATTGAAAGCTGGCTTGACTGATTTTTATATATATGACGCTAATTTTCAACGTGCAAACTATTTTGATCAGCTGGCAATAAAATTGAATTCCTGATAAAATGAGCTTTCAGCTTCATGTGCACTCGAGGAAATAATAATTACACTACTAGCATAAGTATTAAGATTGAAGAAAAAGGAGCAAGAAATAGTGGTTCAGTACAATCAACTTCCAGCAACCTTTAGATCATAGAATGAAAGGCTTTTAAAAGGACAGCAAGTCAGCAAACAAGAAGACGCAGAGCATTAAATTGGTTCAGTTTTGCTACGCTATTGTGTCTGTAAATAGTTTTTGTACTCTAAATGTCTCCTACAATCTCATATTTAAATCACCTCTAGTATCCACTTCTGAAAGCAGATTTACTTGGAATAACAAGTATATATCACTTTCTTCTAGGCGTGCAAAACAACAAAATGGATATATATATTAATTTGCTCCCTCGAAACAAGTTACATAATTTTTTTTGACAAAAAGTGTTAGAACCTCGTCTTAAGTTTGACCAAAGATACCCAAATGTACCATTAACCATTGCTTATCCTCGGCATATAGAGATTTGAGTGTTTTTAGTTTAGAGCATTTTTGAAATAAATAAAAAGATAACCTTCAAAAAAGAAGTAAATAAGAAAGATGTTTATTACAATACTTTGAGAATTTAGTCAATTTTCATACTATCCATAGCTTGTGACAGGCACGATTATGTGAGATTTTCACAAACTGCAGTGATTTTAACTTTTGTAATAAGTACTGGTGCAGTTATTCCAATTAAATAGGTCCAATTACCAACAATCGTCGGCTCTGGTGGCATAATGCTCATTAGAAGATTAGACAGTAACTGCACATTTATGATTTATATATCCTGATTCTCTAGGAATATACTACTTACCATCTTAAGATGGGACATCACGTGACATCCCATGGGCTCAAGTCGCTGAAGCCCACCAAATTTTTCCGTACTCACGTGCAACTCACGTAAGATCGCTATTTCTCATTTTTCAAATCCGATCAAAATCTTTCTCTCTCTTGTGCTTCCACATATTTCTATTTCTTTCTCTCTCTACGGAGAGGCGTCGACCTTTCTCTTTCTCTCTCTAACGGAGCGCGCGCTTCGTCCCTGGTTTGATCCGATCAGGTGCGTTTATCTCTTTCAGATGTGTTTCTCTCTCGCTTCGTCTATGTATCGATAAGATTAGATCACTAAATCTTTATCCTTTTCACAAATTTCATCTTTACTGTTTGATTTTGTATTTTTTTTGTTCAATTCTCAATGAGGTTAAATTTGAAGCTTCGTTTTTGCTTTAAGGAGACAAATTTATGTCAATTTTACATTTTTCTCTCTCAAATCTCTCTCTCTTGCTCATATTGCTCTCTATCTTTTGCTCAGATCAGATTGTCTATCTATCGATCAGATCAGAATCTCTATCTCGTCATCATCAACTGTCACTCTTACATTGCGCTAGGCTACAGTTCAATCAAGGTACTAGTCTTACCACTGGCAACAACGATGGCCGCTCCTCCGTCCGTACTGTCGACGCTAATCGGTATTTCACTTCTCCTCTCTTCTGAAATTAATAAACCCTCGTTATCTCAACCCCTTAAAAGTGTATCTAATGCTACAATTTTTCGTCATTTGAGGAACGAGATTGTGCTGAATAATCCCTTAAATGTATATATCTAATTATGCTGAATAAGGAACGGGATTAGCTATTTTGCTTAAAAGAGTATATTTATCAATGTGAGGGAGTATATTAATCAATACAAGGGAGTATATATCAGATGATGCATTTTAATTAATCTATGATAAGGAAGTATATTCATCATTGTAAGGGAGTATATTCATCAATGTAGGGAGTTGAATATATTAATTAAGAGAGTATATATCTAATTACGCTGAATAAAAGAGTATATTATCGATTTAAGGGAGTATATTAATCAATACAAGAGAGTACATGTTAGATGATGCATTTTTAATTAATCTATGCTAAGGGAGTATATTCATCAACGTAGAGAGTATATATAGTATGATGCATTTTAATTAAGGGAGTATATATGTACTGTTTCATATAATTACAAACTTTACATAAAAGATTATATATTCACCATTATAGGTGTAAAATATATTGATTAAGGAAGTATATATTCTAAAATTGTATATTTTTTCCTTTTGCATATTGATGTAGGTGATGACAAGCGTGTGGTAGCTTACCGTTTGTTATTAGAGTCTATAAATCAAGTGAAGTCTAAATTTCAGAATGCGAGTGAATGTGTTTTCCTTAACTTTGACTGAATTGATTGAGATGATTGATGCTTGATGTTGCAGTTTCTATTAAGTTAGTTAGCATGATTGAACTTGGTTGTAAAGATTTTATGTTTGGTTTGAATGAATAGCAATTTGAACTTGGCTTATTTGAACAAACTTATCTGAAATTTGTATTTTGAATGCTTATTTGAACCCCTGAATGAAGAAGTATATACTTCCTTAGTATCTTGAATGCTTATTTGAACAAGCTTGTCTGAAATTGATATCGTGAATGCTTATTTGAGCCCCATATGAAGTAGTATATACTCCCTGATGAAGAAATATATACTCCCTTAGTATCTTGAATACTTATTTGAACAAGCTTTCTGAAATTTGTATCTTAAATGATTATTTGAATCACTTATGAAGAAGTATATACTCCCTTAGTACCTTCAATGCTAATTTGAACGAGATTGTCTTAAATTTGCAACTTGAGTTCTTATTTGAACTCCTTTATGAAGAAGTATATACTCTCTTATTAAGAAGTATATACTCTCTTAAGAAACACATTTATATACTCCCTTACATGAACTTAAATACTCTCAGTATCTAGGTGATAACAGCGTTCGCACTATGGTGACGTCAACATACGTATAGATGACGTCAGGATCTGGAGTCCAGATTACAGCACACATCGTGTATGGGCCAAATTTTTTCATGTGGATCTATGGGATGGCAGGATGTCAAAATTAGTGGGATGTCCCATATCAGAACTGGATTCTCTAATAATGAAGTGATAAATTAACAAAGCCAGGCCTTGGAGAACGCACACCCACACGGCCACGCATTAGACTAATAAAATTCATTGGATCTCATTTCTAGCCTAGTTGGCCCATGGGCCTCTTTTCTTAGTAAGAGAACTCTCATCTAGGAATGGTTAGATTTCTAGTTTCCTTGTTAGACCAAAATATTCTCAATGAATTTAAAATACTACAATAATATGCCATCCCTGAACAACATTTTCAATTAATTAGGGACATTTTAGTCTAAAATGGAGTGTTTTATCAATTTTAGGGTGTGCAAATCAATTCCTAAAAAAAGAAATCATTTTTTAATATTTTATTATTTGTGTTGCTCACACTTATACTTCTTGCTCTTATTCTGTCTTCTAATTGTTGCTTCTGTATCAATCAAACATAAGAAATTGTTGTTCTTCGGCCCCGCAAAGTATTACATTTACGTTGCTCTTCTCATGAACACGTCTTTTTCTTTGTTGACATAATGGTTCCTGTTTTACGAAGGCGCTATTTTTTTCTGAAATACGAGCTCAGCGTAAAAAAAAAAAAAAAAAAAAAAAAAAAAGTAAACGCACAGAAAAAAAAAAGAATTAGATAAAATAAGTTTTTGGTTATTAGAGCGACTTAGGTGACGAGAGTTTAAGCACGGGACAATTTGTCAGATTTTTCAAGGCTTTCGTTTAATTTGACTTTTTATTTTGATAGATCATTACAGCTCGTTAATTTAATTAAGGCTCAATCAAAACTGGAACTTAAAAACTAGTGCTACACAGCTATCAATAAAGCGAAAGTTTTACATAACTAGAATTTGTGTCCTGTCATATTTCCTCTGTTCTTCTGTGGAAAAGCTTTATTTTCCTCAAAATTTCTCCATTATGAAACGAAAAGCGTACAAAAAGCCAAAATTACAACAAAAAGATGGAATTAAAGGGACCATTTGTGCCCACAAAGCATGCAATCATCCTTCTCAGACAGCAATTGTTCGGCCGCAATACCAACCCAAGTACACTCTTGCATTCTTCCCTATAATTCACTTTCTGCAGGAGGCTTCCACATAAATTTCTATCTCTAACAGATTCGTTACACGGATGTGTTTTAAGTTTAAGGAACAAAGAATCTATAAAGGTTTCAGGGTTCTGAATGTCTGGTCTGGAGGCACGCGTCCGAACCTAACCAATAGGAACGATACAGAACATTTGACTAAAGAGTCCTATAATTGAGCTGAGCCAGGTCTATGCAATTATTTAGTAAAATTGTTTCCATTTTTTATGTGTATCCTTTTTCTTGAACGACGCCATATAACGTCCGTCAATGGATAAGGCCTTTGACCCAAAAGTAGGCGCTGGCGAAAGACGACTTCAAAAGAACTTTCTCTTGTACTCCCCATATATTTTTGCACTTAGATCCTATAAAACTTATTAGTTTTGTACTTTTATATGTTGACACTGACGCTGTCACAAGGAAAACAGAATATTTAAATATTTAAATTTCTTCTGGAATATAGGTGTCAGGGTGTTTATAAAACACATAGAAACATTGATTGAAGGAAGAAGCTATTATTACTATTTTTTTATGAACAACTTTATTTATTTTATTATTTCTATTTTTTATGAACAACTTTATTTATTTTATTAGTGACGTTGACGGTTCAACTATGTAGTAGTTTTTCGTTAAAATTTAAAATATGTCAGGTAATCAGCCTCCTTGATTATGTAAATATAAATGCATCCTTATGTTTCGCTTCTAACTTTTGATTAATAGTTAACTTTCTGGAAGTTTTATTAATTCTGAACGATACTAAAGAGTAAATTAAATTTTTGAATTTTGTAAATGCACGTTAATATTTTTACATATTAATTTTTATACAACTGGATGTTTTAATTATTAATATGGACCTACCAAGTTAGCTAAAAAAGGGCAGTTTAAATTTAGATAATAACTAAGAAGAATAAAATAAAACATGATGCCCTCAGAATATCTTCGCTATTATCAAAGTTCCCTATTTATCAATAGACATTTTTATAAGGACGAAATTAAAATATCATATCAAAATAAAAAAAAGAATAAGAAAAGGAGGTCCAAAAGACCAAAACCCTCCCGTCCCAAGCGTGTGACACGCCGGAATCCCCATTCGCATAAAAAGCTAAAATCCTAATATTTTATTTTGTTTCCATCCTTAAAAAAAATTGTTATTTCCTTTCGTTTCTCTTCCACACTTTCCTGCTTCGTTTCCAAAAAAAAAAAAAAAAATTCCACCTCCTCTCTGTCCGAAGGAAACACAAAAAGGAGAATATAAAAAATAATAAGGATAATAATAGAAGATACCTTGTTTGGAATTCTTCTCCCACTATAGAAAAGGCGAGCTACGATTGCCTTCTATTTTCTATTTCTCCTCTTTGATTTGATTCGCTCGTTCGATCGGAGTCGGAGTCGGAGTCGGAGACGATGATGTCTACTCTCGGCCATGTCTCGGCCTCCTCGCTGGTCGAGAAGGCTACGAGTCACCTCCTGATTGGTCCCGATTGGGCCATGAATATGGAGATATGCGATATGATCAACACCAATCGTTGGTAATATTTTTCGTCTTTTTCTTCCTCTTTTAAAAAATTAATTAACTTGGTTAAATTGGGTCTCTTTTTTTCCCCCTGAATTTTCTATTTTGTGATGATAAGTTGCTTCAGTTATCTCTGTCTCAACTTATCCTTGCTTGAATTTTATTTTATATTTTTTGTAAAAAGTTAAAGAGGCCAAGCATATTCCTGGAGTTTTGACCTAAGGATTTTGGGAGGTTGTGCAGTTTTGGGTTATGCGTGTTATTTAAATAAATTAAATTAAATGGTTTAAAACATGATATTGTTCACAAGCATGACATTTATACAGTTATTTCATATGTGAATCCATTTTGTGCGTCTGAATTTAGTGCTATAACTCAAACCTCAGTTAAAACTGCAGTTGTCTGACTTTTATAATACCAGTAATTGTCCATTATGGGTTCAGAAATATGAATTTTGGGCAGAAATAAATGCAATTCTGCAATTGATGAATGTTTCCAATTCTTTATGTTTACTTGTTTATGATGAATTAGGCAAACAAAAGAAGTTGTTCGAGCAATTAGGAAAAGGTTACAAAACAAGCATTCTAATGTTCAGTTCCTCGCTATGACGGTAATTACCATGACTTATTTTCTAATTCAAGTGTATTAGGGCCTAGTGTAGTCAAAATTTGCCCCGCAATTAACTTAATTATGATTTTTGTAGCTTCTAGAGACTATGATGAAGAACTGCAATGAATCAGTACGTTTTGAAGTAGCTGAGCATGAAGTTCTCCCAGAAATGGTCAAAATTGTCAGAAAACAGGTGTGCATTTAGCAATACACAATGTTAAATTGTGTAGTTTTAAATTTTGTTTTATGTTTAGCCCAATTATCATGACTTAAATTTACTACCTAAATGGTTTTAGTTAGAATTCAGGAAGTTTCATGGCACATTCTACACATGGGTTATGGATGTCTATTCAATTTCCTTTGTTTACTACTAGCGATTAGTGAACAGTTTATTCTCTATTTATTAGTGTTGAATGTTGACTTCTGACAGTTTGTTTTGGATAAGACATTGGAAGTCACTCTCTTTATTTTCAATTGATTAGTTGTCATCTCCTTTCTTAAAATATAAAGGTAAAGTGACAAATTGATCTGTGGGCTTGATTGTTACTTAACAGTATCGAAGTTTGTTAATTTACTGATTTTGTTTTTCCTTGTGAAATTTCATAAAGACTGATTTTCAAGTGAGAGAGAAGGCATTGATACTGCTTGATTCATGGCAAGAAGCCTTTGGTGGGCCTGGAGGGCAACACCCCCAATATTATTGGGCCTACATTGAATTGAAGGTATCTATCTACCTATTTTGATTGCATTAAAATTGAGATTTGAATCTGTATGAACTATACAAATAAATTCTAATATTTTTTCCAGAGATCTGGAGTTCAGTTCCCACGTCGGGCCCCAGATGCCCCACTGACATTTGGAAATGGCACGTCATCTTCTTCACATCTGTCTGCACAACCTTATGCTTCTGGCTTTGCCTCTAATTCCCAAACACCAGGTGGACCTGCAGTTGTACAAGTGAGGTAAATTCCTTTCTTTTAGTTTCTTTTCCGTTGAGGAGGCTCACCTGCTGAATTTGAAAAATTATTTTTATGCAACTGATAATCACATGACTAAGTTGACATCTTATCCATCTCATTAGAGTGGACAAATTTGTCCCTGAGTGGCTGTGGGTTTTCACTTTTCACTCATGTTTACAATGGTAACAAAATGTTTTTAGTATTGAGCATATTATCTATTTTTCAGACAAGGTTGACTGAAGCAGTTTCTATCAGGATACTTTGTCCTTTACCCTTCTACAATGTGTTCTCTATACAACAACAACAACAACAACAACTAAGCCTTTTGTCCCAAACAAGTTGGGGTAGGCTAGAAAAGAAACCCAACAAAAGTCGCCAAGTCACCGAAAAATAAAAATGTATACAATGTGTTCTCTATGGTCTATAAATTTTGTGCCGCCAACTGAACTGTCTATAATGCTTGTTGCTAGGTTTAAATAATGCAATTGTCCATGTGTCAAATGGTAGGGGCAATATTTTGTCTGTTATGCTATTCAATTATAATATTTGGCTGTTCATGGAATATATGAGAAATGCAAAATGTGTAGATCTACACTTCTTAAGCTATTGGTGAACACCGGGTGAAAATTAAGAAAGCATGAACTGGAAACCCAGCTTGTTCTTTTTTAATATTATATGGACCGTATTGATTCTTGTCTTTTTTTTTTTATTTTACTTTTTATTATGTTTCTTTAGTATGTCGGAGTTGCATAACATGAGGAGTGCAATGGAGCTTCTTAGTGAGATGTTGCGAGCTGTCAACCCTCGTGATCGTGCAGTGAGTATTACGTGCACTTCCTTTCTTTTCCATATATATTGCTATTTTGCTGTTTGTTGGGTTGAAATAACTTTGCTAATCTTATGTGCCACCATTTTTGTCCCTTTTTTCCCTCCCTTTTGCAGGCCATCAAAGATGAAGTGATTACTGACCTTGTGAGCCAATGCAAGTCTAGCCAGAACAAGATTGTGCAATTAATTAATTCCACTGGGTATGACATTTCATTCTTCCTTTTAATTTAATTACATATAATTAAACAAGAAAACATATATTCAAAGGAAGTAGATATGAGATCTAATTTGCGACTTTCCTGTGGGATTGTGGTAGGGATGAGCAAGTGTTGGCAGAAGCTCTTACCATAAATGATAGCCTACAAAATGTGATCGCGAAGTATGATGCCATTGCATCTGGCATTTTGCCACCTGAACCAGCTCCAGTTGTACCCTCTCCAGTTGCACCTCCTCCAGTTGCACCTCCTCCAGTGGCATCAGCTCCAGTTGTAGAAACAAAATTTGAGGAAGATGAGGATGATGAATTTGCTCAGATAGCACAAAGGTTTTCCTAAATAACATTTTGTTTCTTTTTTCATATAAGACCTTTGATTTGTGAATTAATTTGATAATCCTGATTCATAGGAAATCGAAAGGGAAAGGGGTTGAGCAGGAGGCAACATCTAGCCAGAGTGATGTTACTGTAGAAGAATCTGTCGCAAGCAATGCATTGGTAGTTATCGACCAGCCACCACCAACAGAGGCATCAAAGCCACAAGATATGATCGACCTCTTAACTCTTGCCCTTTATGACCCCAACCCTACCTCCTCTGACAACTCGACCCCACAACCATCTACCACCTCACCGACCTCTACAACCACTGTCGACCCCAACCCCTGGGCTTTAGTTCCTGTTTCTTCCCCTGCTAGCCCTCCAAGCCCCCAACCCCTACCCCAAACTTACTACCCTTACAACCAAGGATACAATTACAACCCATACAATAATTATGTGGCATCGTGGGCCCAACCAGTAGCACAACCAACTCAGACTCAATACTATCCATCCAATCCCTATGCATTTCCATCAACCCAGTACCAAGTACCACCTGCACCTACACCTGCACCTGCACCTGCATATGCACCTATGCAGCGGTTCAATTCATTCGGTGGCGCTGCTGGTGCTAGTAATGCTACTGCATCTCCAGTTACAGCTATTCCAGCCAGCAGTTCCAGTGGGGGTTATCCTATGAATGTCTCACAACCTGCTCTGAAAAAAGATATGCCCGCTGGCTCCAAGCCATATTACATGCCTGATAATTTGTTTGGTGATCTGATAGACGTCAAGAGCTTTGGTGCAGGGAATAAGGTAAGCAATAGAGGGTCTAGCAGCATGACGAGTTCGCCAGGAAAGCCTATGGTTAATGGTAAAAAGTAGTCTAGGATGCGAGTTGCTAGTCACTGTGTGAATGTTGTTACCACTGGTTTTTTTATGTATATGTGGTGTATATCTTCAATTAGTGGGTACTTCTTTTCTTTTTACATTAATTTGCTGAAGGGGTCATGCTATACACAGGAGATCATATTTTCCTAGTTCTGTTGCATGATGTTCATAAAGTATTCATTAATTGCATTTAATCCTCTATAGTTGAATTATACTGGAAACAACGATGTTGGTTTGGAGTTACTGGGGACGTTGGTTTTTTAACTCTCTTTAGGTTTAATTGTTGATCAGTTCACCTAGCTTTTCAGGAAGTCAGATGATGAATTATTATAGTTAAGAACGTTTTTTTTTTTTAATTGTATATGATCATAAATTTTTTGTCCTTTCTGCCCATTGTTTTTTTTTTCTTTTTCTTTTTCTTTTTGGGGTTCCTTTTCGTATGCAATGAAGTTGATTGATTTATACTCATTCATAACCATAAGTGGGATTTGAGTCATATTCATCACATCTTTAGTCTGATTCCAGTCCATTGCCTTACAAAACCTTAAAAGGTAGCGTGCTGCGTATTATTATTACCTCATTTTCTACATGCGTTGATTGAGAGAGAGAGAGAGAGTGGACATGTAACAATGTAACATTAACATGTATGATGTATATGTCCATGTGCATTGTACACAGAACAGTTTCGGCCCTTTTGGGCAGACTGGCTTTTTGATGCACCAAGTCTCAGAAATTTGTGGGCTCTCTATGCGGCTCAAATAGTTAACACTGCACCCAATTTTGGTCTTTCCAATATAAAACTGACGAGTTAGATCTACGAACAGATCTGTCTCGTGGGAAAAAATTTTGTCGAGGCCCAAACTTTTTTTTTTTTTTCTAGTGCATTTTAACGGTACGACCCAAAGCTAAAAGCAGACATGAATCCAAAGATGAAAGAACGTTTGACTATGGCAGAGTGATAACAAATGATAAATGTAATTATCATTGTTGCTGCTTCCGTATCAAATAAAGAGCTCATACAATGAAAAAGGGGATGTGGTCATGTGGTGCGCATGGGAATTGATTTGGACACCCTTCTACTTAGTCCCGACACCCCTATATTTTGTAAATGACCAAAATAACCTCATCTGTACGGTCCGTTCTGAACTAAGCATCAATTTCATCGTCTCTCTTAATTCGTTTCACAGAGGCGTGTATTTTACATGCAAACTCTCCTCCTCGAGCCCTCTTCTTGGATAATGTTTTATTGTTGCCTCCTCGCAAGCACTCCAATAAGGTTCCGTACTGGTATTTTGCTCAAATTAGTTGGAAATTGAGTCTCCAAGCAATTCCTCTCCTTACATCCTCAATCCCAGTGTTTAAATTGAATTTCTTGCTAATTTCTTACAGTTCAGTTGTCACTGTTCTACTTTCGCTCACTATTCTTTCACTTAACTCAAGGTTATTATGCATATAAGTATAGGGAATGATTATCAGCAGCTATTTTGTCTTTCAAGTTCAATTCCTTACCAGTAAGGGAAAAAGTATAAGATATCACTAAATTTTGCCTAATGCCTCAAGTTGTATTAAAAAAATTATCTAAATCGAGAATTGGATGGCAATGACGCTAGGCCTCTCAATTCTTCTCTCTTAAGTTGGAAGAATTCCTTAAGTACGTAAATATATCAATCATAAAAGGGTAATTTAGTCTAAAAGATATGTTTAGAGTGATCGGACTAAATTAGGGGGTGTCCGAATCAATTCCCGGTGCGCATCGTGCAATAAAATCCTGGTGTCGTTTGACGCAGGGGGCTTTATCCAAAGTAATAACAAACAATATCAACGCATTGAGTTCACAAAATAAAATAAAATAGGATATGGTGCCTATAGTGCAACCAAATCCTTTAAAGGAATAAAAAAACTAGGAGACAGCGAGGTGCTATCTCTTGATACAACCAAGATGTCCATTTATCATCACAATCATAAAAAGCTTTTATTATTGAACTCATTTCCCCTGTACAACACATCTACAAACACTTTGCACAACGGGAAATTTATTCTTCAAGCTTTTATAACTTAGATAGTGCAATGTCCATCACATCCACAAAGAAGTCTGTATAAGAAAAGAAAAAAAAAAAAAAAAAAAAGTAATCAGTAACAGTTTAGCTCGGTCAATTTACAGAATTACAACTTATAATTTACATATAAAAATAGCTTCAAGGGAAGTAAAGAATCACCTGCGTCCTGCTTTGTGAAGCAAAGAGGAGGGGTTATTCTGAAAACATTTCCATAGAAGCCGCCTTTTCCTACTAGCACTCCCATATCTGTATAACAAAAGTAAATGTTGGCAACAATTTAATTTAAAATATGGTAAAAAAAATTATATTATGGCCGTTTTTGACAACTCGACAGTTACCTTTCATGAGGTCCATTACATGTCCTATCTCAGCTTTAGCTGGTGTCTTCTTTTGCTGGTCAGTTACAAGCTCAACCCCAAGCATTAGGCCCCTTCCTCTAACATCTCCAATTACTGTTGAACAAACGACATATCAATTACCAGTTCACTATATTTCTATAAAAAAAAAAAAGAAAGAAAAATAGGGTTGCCTACTGTTTCATACAAACTGAATTGGAGATTGACTCATAACTATTAGGTTCAGACTTACTCTCATGCTTCTCTTTGAGCTCACTGAGCCTGTCTTTCAAGTGAGATCCAACAACATGTGCATTCTGTTGCAACTTTTCTTTCTCGAGTACTTTAAGGACAGCATGGCCTCCAGCAGTGCAAACAGGATTTCCTCCAAAGGTATTGAAGTAGCTCCGTCGGGTCAAAACCTGAGCTATTTCTGGGGTTGTGACAACTGCTCCAATAGGTATCCCATTTCCAATTCCCTAAAAAGAATAAAATAAAAATGGTCAGGTCTAGTGTGAAATTACTATATGATAAGAAAAATTAGATGTGACGTGGAAGTGGAAGTATTTTGTATCAGAAAAAGAGCCACCTTAGCCATGGTTACTATATCTGGAATTACACCATGCGACTCAAATCCCCAGAAATGACTGCCGGTGCGTCCAAATCCAGCCTGGACTTCATCAGCTATGCAGAGTCCACCAGCATTCTTGACCGATTTGTACACTGCCGGTAAATAACCAGGCGCCAGCTCCATAATTCCACCAACTCCCTGTCAAAACAATAATTTCAATTGTTTTCAACATTTCTAAACGCTAGATAACTGCCATGAGTTATTAAATAAGAGCATACTTGTATAGCTTCTGAGATGAAACCCGCTATACGGCCTGTGGTACCAAAATCTATGATTTCTTGAACATCTTTAGCATATTTCTCACCATCAGAGCCAAAAACACCCCTGTATTGGTCAGGGTTCAATGCATGATGCATTCCAGTCTGTTTCACATATAAAGAAACATGAATAAAAAGAATTTTTGGACAGTTTTATTATAATCAGGGTGTTATATTATTCCACAGTATTTCACCTGAACAACATTGAACTTCCAATTGGATTGTGCTGTTGCACCCATTGTTCCAGCTGCATTTCCATGGTAAGCATTTCTGATTGAAATAATATCTTGACAACCAGTGTAAAGTCGGGCAATCATTAATGCGAGCTCATTCGCTTCAGTTCCAGAGTTGGTGAAGAAAACAACCTGCATTCATTAGAATTGCAGATTTAATAACACTATCAGGTACAAATATTTCATAGATGTTTGCGTAAGGAAACCTATGCAAGGTATTGTTTATTAAAAAGAAGGAGAAAGAAATTAATTAAAGCTAACAATTCCAGTTCCAATCTGTGGTGACGACATTTCAACTTGTCATAATGTCATGTACAGCAAACTATAATTTTTATCACTGAGATATTGTATGGTAGTAAGGGATGAATTAAGGCGTTATTGTGACAAAACACGAAGCTACATACCCAAAACAGTCCTTGATTCCCATCAAAGAAGACAAAGTTAACACCAATATATGGAGGCATAAACAACAGCTGAAGAGAAAAGAATAGCCATTTGTATGTTGATTGTTGATCCAAACTTCAAATTGACTATCATCCAATTTTAAACTAATTTTGACAAAACCCATCTCATCATGAACTTCACTCAATGTTCAATTTAACTGACCTTAAGATCACCAGGCATCTTGTTGGCCAAAGCCTCGGCGAAATCAGCAATGGCACTATTCAGATATAAAACAGTAGAGTGTTGAATTTTCTTTGTCTGTTTAATAATAGCCTCGATCACATCAGGATGGCAGTGGCCACAACACACCGTAGCAATACCACCAAAGGCATCCAAGTACCGCCGGCCATCTTCATCAAACAAATATTGCATCTTCCCTTCTACTATGTTTAACTGTCATAAAAAGGAAAAAAAAATTTACATTTTCATCAACTTAATTGACATAGAGCTCCAAGATGTTTGGTGTTAATGTATGTTTAAAGTTTAAACTATCTTATGATAAAGATGAGACCTTCGAACTTTAAAGTTTAAACATCCATAAGTGGAAGAGTGTTGTCCCTTATGTATGTTTAAATTAATTGGTGTCATACACCCTTTTTAGATTGGTTAATCAGTGAAGATCCCACTATGTACTTTACCTACCTAAAAGCATGGGCTGTGAATTATATTATTGAGGCATGATGTATACATTTTTCTTAAAAACCCAAGTCATCATCATGGAGTTACTTTAGGGGGACACAGAGCATTGTTTCTAGTAAAAACGACAAACAGAGTGAGCTGGCAACTGAGAGTAGCTACCAACTATGTATTTGATATCCCGAAAGCAACCCAAGTAACAACAAATTCTTCTTTTGTAAACATTTATTTCGTCACCAAAAAAACTATCCAATGTCTTAACAAGCAACCTCAAACAAAACAAACATCTTTTCTACCGTGAAATCACCATTAATTATCAGTTACTTCCCAACTAAAGGTCAGAGAATAGATCACTAAATCACACCCTTCAATTTTGTTTTCTTTTTTTTTGCATAACCAACCTCCCAAAACCTCATAATTAATGGATCAGTACTAACTGTCTTAGATGATATAAATCAATTACCACACAACAATAGAAAAATTAACTTAATTTATAAATAATATTAAATCCCAGGGGCCTTATTGAAAAATAAAAACCATTACGAAAACAAAGCAAAAATACAATAGATCAGTAGATCACGAAAAGGAAACAAAGTTCGTACAGGCTTGGCGTAGAAATGAAACAGAGAGGGGCTCAAATACTGAATCCGCTTTTGAAGGATCTCAGCCGCTCGTGGCCCATCATACGGCTGAGGAGCGTAGTCGAAGGGGGGCATTTTGGGGAGAACGGACACATTTTCATCCTGTCGAGGAGCGACAACCTCCACGGCAGCGAGTCCAGAGTGGCCGCGCTTCGGCGCCAATGACGAAAATGCCCTCCGAGAGAGAAACCTCTGCATGTTGAAAATTGGTTGTATTTTAGGAGTTCTCCTTCTCTTTCGCCAAAGAAGAGAGAACTGCTTCAATCTCTCTCTCTTTTTTCTGCTTCGTCTATTTTTTGATTTGGAGGGAGAGCGAGAGTCGTGGGGGTTGGTTTTTATAGGCGCGGAGAGAACGAGTGGGGTCCAGTTGTAAGAGATGCTGGGTTGGTGGGTCGTTTTTTGTAACTGACACGTTGGATCTCATGCGGATCGCATGTCGATTCACTATTGCGTCTCCGTTGTCATAATTCGTAACTTTTCATAATCGGTGTGTTTGGGTGTGCACCGAATAAGCATAGGAATAAGGATAGAGGGCCGGATCTAGAATCCCGTGCCAATTCCTTATTCCCAATTCCAATTCCAACATTTTGTTGGTATAGGAATTGGGCCGGGAATAGGCCTCTATTCCTTATTCCCATGGTGTTTGGTTTGGCACCGGAATAAGGAATAGGCCTCTATTCCTTATCCACCCTCCATTTGGATTTTCCGGGAATAAGAAATTAGACCCCTTATTCCTTATTCTCTCCGTAACCAAACACACCCAATAATACGATGAATTATACTATCACTGAGTAGTCAGTAACCTTATCACTATTGTCGATTGTGGGTTTTCTGTTGTTTGAGCTGTGTGGTCTAGTGTATGGCTGGTTATCGGAGAAAAATTGATGTTTATCCAAATGGTTAAAAATGGGTATCCAGCTGTAAGGTCTTTGACTACAGCTAAATATTAATGAATTATTTTTTGATATTTGTTCATATTAGTTACTTTCTAATTTTTTTTGAACTAATTGGTTTAAATTTTTGTATGATGTTTTAAGTTAAAATCTTGGAACAAGAAATAAATTAAAATTGAACGTGGAGTCCAGCACAGATGGTCAGTGGCTCCACCGTTATCCTAGAGGTAATGGGTTCAATTCCCGCTGGACGCGGAATAAGTAGGTAAAATAAGTAGAAGAGGGATAAACTCTAATTTCTAGAGTGGGCTAAAGCCTTATAAATAAATAGCCTCTTATTTAAAAAAAATAAAATAAACTAAAATTCGTATTAATAAACGACTCTTTGTCTCGAATTATCCAGCTTTGATATTTGTCTTGAACAATAGACGGAATAACACTTTTCCACATGTTTGAACCACAAAGAGAACTTGAATTTACTGAGGGAATTATGTAACTTAAAAGGTCTTTGGCATCTTTTCACAGAAGGATTGATAGAAGACCTGTCCTAATCGATTTGAGATTATCTATGATCTAATGACTCTACGAGATAAATTTATTGTTATTTTTCTATTTGTGTCAATTATTTATAATTCGTCAATATATTTATCAATGATTACTTCTGCCATTTGTACTTTTTATTTTTCTAATTGTACTTATTTTAAATATAATCCTCTATAAAATTTACTTGGGCTAATAAAAACTTACATCTAAATTTTGTATGGCAACAATTTTTAAAGCATAATGTCCTGTTTAAATTAAAACAAAAGTGTTTCTTGTTTCTCTTTTATATGTCGCATGCACAAATTAAAAAGTAAAAAAATGTACTAAATCATGATAGTCCTACGAAAATTAGTCCAATAAATATACATTAACATTATAACATAATATCCACAACCACAATGGATGAACAAAGAATTATCTTATTTAAGGTTCTCGATTATTGTGATCACAATTAACTCCATTATGTTTTTATAGTTATACTTTTCTTTTTATTATACAAAAAATAAACATATATATAACTCGATAAATTATAGTTTCTCGATGCCTTGATATCACTTTATTTGTGGAAACATAAAAATGAAGTTAACTGATGTTGAAAACAACAGTTTTATTATTTCATTTCTATGTTTGAAAAGTGTATCATCAATATTTACCACTAAAGAGGTAATTGGCATTTTAATGTTTTAGCACAATATAGCGGTACTACGTAGAGTTTTGCTACAGTGAGACGCATCACAAAAAATCCTCCGTGAGTCACGATCAAAACTCCTAGATCTAGTTCAAAATGACTGATCTAAATCGTCTAATATGGTCTACCTATTTAAATCTCTTTACAAACCAATTTTTACATTTTTTTTAAATTTTTAAGTTTTTTTTTAATTTAGAAAATAGTTAATCTAATTAGTTTTGAACCATCCAAAAACATCAATTTTAAAAAATAAAAAAAAAACTTACAAATTTCGAAAAAAATGTAAAATTTGGTCTGTAAGGATATTTCAATAGGGAGATCATATTGGATAGTTTGAATCTGTCATCTTGAACTGGATCTAAGAGTTTTGATCGCGACTCACGGATGATTTTTTGTGATGCATCTTACCATAGCCAAACTGGTAATATATACTAGTTATGGCAGTCGCAGCTTCACTGTGTTATGTTTTTTTAGATGACAATAATTCAGCATGAACTACTTTAGATTTCCAAATATGTTTAATTCTTAAATTAAAAATGATTGGTACGACTAGCTTTAAAACATTTAAACAAAAAAGAAAAAACTATTTTTAATTATAGAAACTGCAAAAATAAAAATATATTTTTAATTATTGAAATAGCGTGATCTTTAATTAATACTATAATCCGTACCATCTATTTTTTTAAAAGGAAATTAGGGGTCAAGCCCCTACTTTAAAATTTTCGTACAATCTTATAACGCCCAAGTTATTAATTTTAATAATTAATAAAGAGGTAGTACTTTGGTGGAGAAATGAGTAACACTATTGACTAAAAGAGAAATAACGAGATAAATATAATGGATTGGAGATCATTGCTTTTCTACTGATATAGTTGTGTTGAATTTTTTTGGCAAACAAAAAAAAAATTTATTTGCCTTATTATATTTGTCTTTATAGTATGGATAAATTTTATAAACAGCGATAAATCTTACGTTATTTCAACGGCATCTAGCGCTAGATCGTCTGTATATCGACGCACTATTGAGAAGATTAGTCATTTGAGCTTAGTATTTGCTGATTTTTAATGCTAACAGAATATAGGGGCACATAACAAATTAGACGCTGATTGAACTATGTAACTGTTTGTGTTAAATAAACACGCAGCAAACAAAGTAACATATCTAACAATATTGAAAATGAACACTTTTTGTAAAAAAAAAAAATATAATATTAATAAATGTGTTAAAAATCAAATTCTATACCAATTTTATGTAATTTGCAAAGATAAATTATTAATTGAGCGATTAAAAAAAAATAAATATTTTAGAGTTTGAGAATTGTCATTTTTACGAAATATGTTGAATGTTATTATTTCATATCTGATTTAAATGGAGTAAAGCTGCAAATTCATTTTCAATAATCGATGAAGAAAATACTTTATGTTGAGAACTATATAATTAAACTGTGCGTCTCTTTCAAGAATATTAGTATACTGCTAGTTTGCATACTCACGCAACTATATACTCATAGTTTGTTAATTCGTATTTTATGGGAGCTGAACAATCAACTCTAAAAATTATATCACTGTCGTGTGGAGGGAACGTACCGTAGCAATTATAAATATAGTAAGATAAATATAACAATAATTCCTAACATCATCTTTCAACACAACATGGTATTAAAAAAATGGCGTACTTTCATTTAACGTCGATTACTAAATACTTTGAAGATTTTATTATTAAATACCATTTTCTAAAATTGTGCTTAATAGTAATACAAAATAATTATAATTACGACAATGGGTAGGAATTCGGAATAATTCCTCTAACTATTTCCATGAAATTCGAGAACGTTCTTCAATCTTCAATACTGACAATTTAATAAATGGGCATCAGTGTTGGTGTGTACTGGCTGTTAGCCTGTTACTTAAGTGGACCGTTTGTCCCTCCAAAGCACATGTGAGAGGCGAATACAATGGACAAAAAAAAAAAAAAAGACAGAAATGAACGCTTTATATTTATTTTGATAAAAAAAAATATATTGACGTGAATAATTTGTTAGTGATAATGATAATTGATGACTATTATAAATTTACTTTTGGAATATTATATATTATTTTTTTTTCCAGATATGATATGTTCACAAATTAAAACAACAAAATTGATATTACTTTGGAAATTCGAGAACCACATCTAACTCTCGGTTAGGTAAGACAAGGCTTTTTTTTTTTTCTTCTTCTTTTTGTTTTAAGATCTAGGTTTGAAAAGCAAGATGATTTTCAGGCGAATATAATGAAAAATAAGTGTAAACCTTTTCTTTGAATAAGAAAATGAAAAAAATTATTATACTTAATATGAAACTTATTAAATTTTAATTTTCTAAGTGTATATAACTAAAATTTTATTATTCTATAAGAGAAATTTAAAAATAAGAAATATATGGTTTGGGTATTAACACATATATTTTTGACATATGAAATATTGTTTTATTTGAAAACACCTATATTAATAATTAAAAGATAATGTGAAAATAAAATTGAAATTATTAAGATACACCAATTTCAAAATTTTATAAACTTTAAATAAAAAAAGAAAAATTAAATTTCTGAAGAACTTTGTTTTGGGCATCTGAGGTAGGAAAATGGAACTAGTTTTGTTCCAATTTGCGATGATACTAATGTGGGGAAAAGGAACAAATAAAACAAATTTAGACTTCTTATTCTTTTTTTTTTTTTTAATTGGTGATGTACGATGTAGTAGAGTCTGCCACGTAATCAATGATACAAGCAGTCTTGTAGTTACATGAGAAGTAAATTTTGATAAGTAGGTTAGAAAATATGTTGCATACTTGCATGTAATGATTTTGATGCATGATTTGCACAAACGTGGTTTCCATGGTGGGATTCTTATCAATAGTGTACATGTTTGTAAAACTTATTAATTTGGCATGACTCGCTGACGCATTGGCATTATCTTTCACAAAAAAATAATTCTAATGGTTCACCAATATGATTGCAATTTTTATAATACGTATCCGAGTTTATTCTATTGGACTTATCTGGTTATCAGGTTGGATCTGCATTTGCGTTGATGGGCAATTTGGTAGATAAAAGCGATGTGTGGTCATCTGTCCAGTAAGTAATTATGAAACTCGGTTTGATGACATCAGGGATGAATCATAGGTATGTCCCATTTAATAGCATATTCTTCTGTGCCACGTATATATAACGATCTGGTGTAGCGAGTGGTTGAAAATTGTAATTCGTCACTTGACTAAACAACGTACAAAGTTTTATAAAATTTTAATAAAATTAATGTCTGTATTATTTTCAAATAACTATAAAAAATTTGTATTTAAATTTCTAATATTTTTGTCTTAGCCAATTAATATTTCATATCATATTCTAGACTAGAATAATAAATTAATTTTTTGACAATGAAAAGTCTGTGGATTTATCAAAATATTACATGAGATCCAGCATAAAAATGATTTTTAAAAATACAAAATATGAAAATTTAAAAGATAGAAAGTTGTTGAGTAACAGAACATTTCTACTATTAAGCGAATACGGTCGATGCTGAATTGCTGATGTTACGCATAACGGCATAGTATTAGTAGCTGTAGCATTTAGGGTTTTTTTCTTAAACGGCTACAGCCAAAAAGAAATCTCAACAAACGGCTATGGACAGGATGATATTTACATAAACAGCCAAGGCGCAATGAGCTCTTGCGCACAAAATTTTCATGAAAAAGGACGCAGGGGCTTCCTGCGCCTTACCCCTTTTTTTTTTTAAAGAAAAAAATGTTGCGCACTTGTACGCACAAAAAATAAAATAAAAACAAAAAGCACAAGACCAATTTATGTCTTCCTCATTTTCTTGTATTATATGTGCCTTCTAGACCCTACAAAGCCCTACCACCAAAATTTAAAACAAACTTCAAACTTTAAACATAGACAATTAAAATTTTTGGTAACTTTTGAAGCAATTGACTTGATAACAGTACTTTAAATTATTGTTCTCCAAAATGATACAACATGAACGTGTTGGTACAATACGCATACGTGTTAGCACGATGCATTTACTTAATTAACACACGTGTCATTTTGACTTGTTGCGTCAAAATCGTATCGTGTTGAAGACTTTTAAGTATTGACATGTTTTAACATGACACGAGTTGACAAGCGACACAACACAATACCTATGTGACGCGAGTAGAATTAATATTTATTTATATTTTTTAGTATATTTAATAATTTATTAAAGTAAAATGAGTTCATATTATAAATCCAATGATGCTTATTTCTTATTAAATCATTAAATTTAATGTATTATATAAAGCAAACATAAATTCTTGCACTTTGCTACAATTATTAACAATTTTTGTCATATTTTAAATAGTTTTTAATGATATTCAATTAAAATATTGAAATAATTTCTGTCGCGTTTAGCACGTTGTGTAGTGTTAGACGTGTTGTGCCATTATGCGTGTCATGTTACTCAATTTTCTTCACTTAACACGACACGACACGAGTTCTAACATGCACGCAACTAATTTAAACTTTATTTTCAGTAGAGGTCGAGGTGTTGAAGTAGAGCATGAGGGCACACTATTGAATATGAATGTGAGACTAGCAGCTAGCAAACTATGCATATACAAAATGTAAGTTAGAAATATAATTTATATGATTTTGTTATGGTATTGTTATTATTCCTAGGTTAATTAAGAACAAATATAAGCTTTTTTGGGTCAGCTGTATATACAAATAGTGCCTACATTCAGAAACAATATCCATCATTCAGATTGAAATATTTTAAGATTTAATAATAATTTTTAGAATTTTGAATAAATTTTATAGCAACCAGATGAAAAATCTCACAAAGTTTTCACTAAATATTATTCCATTCCATGTAAACGGATTGGGAGTAAAATGAACGATTTGTCTAGCATCTATTTATAAAAAAAATGTAACAATAAAAAATATTTAAAAATATAATGTTAAAAAAATGAAAAAATGTAACAAAATTAAATCAGTGTCAGCTCTTGCCATCATATATTTGGTATTTTCGTCAAAACAACACTTGGATGAAAATTGATAGGAGTACTTTTGTATGTACGTCAAAAAAAAAAAAAAAAAAGCTTAACCAACATAAGTATTTAAATATTAAAAAGAATAAAAAGCTGGTTAATTAGATTTATGGCTAGACCATTAGTGAACATAGCTTAACCAACATAAGTATTTAAATATGAAAAAGAATAAAAGCTAGTTAATTAGATTTATGGCTAGACCATAGTGAACATAGCTTAACCAATTCTAAAAAATTATTCTAAATACGCACTTAATAATGTTTTAATAAATAGAAACTCAAATATTAAAAACCTTGCAATTTTGTTTTTTTTTTTTTTTTGCTCCAAGTAAAGTAAGAAGTATGACATATGTATGCCAAATTATGTTAATATAAGGCGCTAGAGGCCTTTGCGCCTAGTTTCACAGAAATTATGTGCGCAATAGCCCATGGCGCCTTTGGCCCTTTATGTAAATATGACCATGTCCATAGCCGTTTGTTAAGATTTTATTTAGGCTATGGCCGATTAAGAAAAAAACCCAGCATTTATGCCATTACCCGTGATTGATTTTTGCGTTTCTGTCTCATAAATTATGTTAACACGCCACGTGGTGCGCGCGCCAAGTGTTGCGAATAAAACCAAAATTTCTACCATGCCAAGTGAGGTTTTCTGTTCTCAAATTCCATGAATGATTCCTATGACGAGTTATTGTAAGACTCACCACAACTTCAAACGGGTCCATGAGTGACCATGGCTAATAAATAGTGCCGGGAAGTTTGGAGCACAGAATCAGACTCTGTTAAAAGTTAAAACAGATCTGCTGTCCCTTCCTCTGTCAAATAGGCTGACACATCCGGGCAATAATTTGTTTGTTTATTGAGTCAAGCCCCAGCTTACATGGTGGGAGGTACAATGTTGGGTGTCACTTTGCTAACTGATTGTCTAAACTTGGTGAATGCAATTAATGATCGGGAGGTTGAAAATATACCGTCTTGGAAGGCTACTGACACAGTTGCTAAGGCAATTGTGGTTATCAGTAATTGGGTTGGAGAATTACACCTTAGGCATGTTAAGAGGGACATTGTTAAGCCCGCACATGTGTTAGCAAATCATGCAAGGAGAGGCAAGTTTTTCTATTTGGGGCCGCCATGCCCTCAGATGGTCAATTTCATACCAGAGGCTACGGTTTTGGATGACACGTTTTTTATTCAATTGCAGGATAGACCACCTTAATTTTCTATTTTTTTTGGCTGAGCGTGTAGGAGGGTACTGGTATTGTTGTGTCTTTTAATTTTTGTTTTTATGTTTTTTTCTACTGTGCTAGGGAATGGGTAGTTAGGTAGTTTATTGCTGGGCCCTACTGCGTTGACAGAGGGTGTTTTAGTGTTGATGGTATTTTAAACCTCCGAGGATGATGTAACACCAATGCACTGTTTTTCTTTGTTTTTAATGGATTTGCCTACGGGCCGTTTAAGCATTAAAAAAAAAAAAAAAAAGTCAAGCCCCAGCTCTGTTTCTGTGACAAATCAAGCACTTCACAATCTTTTTTCTTTTTTGGTAATTTTTTTTGGGGCAAATACAATGTTCATGGAATCATATTCAGAAATGATCCAAAACGCATATACCGGTCTGTTTCATTCTTCTTCTTTTGTTCTCTCTTTTTGGTTTTGCCTTGTTTTCCTTTTCTTTCTGAAGAATTAATTTATTCATATCATCTTAAAAAGGTTCAAAGTGTGAATTAGTTTCTTCAAAAGTAACCGCGCCACAATCAACAAGTTAATGCCAATATTAAATTCACGGTCAAGGGCCCACTTACATTTTTATTTAATCATAATAAACCATTCTGTCTATCTTTCTTCCTCCCAACAAAAACAGGTGGACTAAACACCCCAAGTTTCACCCAATTCTGTACATATACATGATTTGATATATTAAACAAGAGATTGGTTAAAGTACACTCTGGCCTACGAATCTCCATGTATGCCCAAGTCGTTTCCGAAATCTAAAATTTAAACAGTCAATCTGAACCATTCAAGCTGTTTCTCATATTAAAATCTCCCGTGGATCAAATTTTATATTTTTTCTTTTTTTTTTGTTATATAATATGTTATTTTCATAATATACTATAATGGATTATTTTAGGCCTTTCAATTTGAAAATAGCATAATATATAAAAAAAATTCTAAGAAAATTTAAAATTTAGTCTTCAAGAAGATTTTAATATGGAGAACAACTTGAATGGTTTGGATTGACTGTTTAAATTTTAGATTTCGAAAATGACTCCGACATACGGAGGATTCTCGCAATTTTATATTGACTGAAACGACCGAAGCAATAAATTACGTCTAACTAATTTGTTAATAGGTTTTGATAGCCACTGTCAAATTTCGGAAAAAAAAAAAAGAAAACTAATTTGTTAATGAATTTTTATACTTGTTCTCGCCCCTAAAAGTGTGAAAACTAGTATTTCTAAAAAAAATAAAAGTGTGAAAGCTTAAACAAAAAAGGATTTACTTATTTGACACAATTTGTTCTGTGGCCTAATTTGGAAAATTTCATAGAAGAAAAAACAAGCGCTTTTGGCAATTTCGTATTGACTGAAACGACTGGAAGCAATAAATTGCGTCAACCTCATTTGTTAAAGAGTTTTTGATACCTTCATCATCCCTAAAAATGCGAAACATGTTTGCTTATTTGACATGACTTGTTCTGTGTCCTAATTCGGAAAGGATCATAGAAGAAAAAAGACGCTGCTTTTGGCAATTTCGTATTGATTGAAAAGATTCAAAGCAATAAATTATGTCAACCTCATTGGTTAATATTATCTTGCATATTACCGTTCCTATTATTATGTTAAATCGAAGTTCATAAAAATGGCGTACCGTGTACAAGTAACTATCTTTCTGTGAATTATTAAAATTGTAATGTACACAATTTCTAATTCATAGATTTTGAACACTTTGGTTTCTTCATTTGTTACTTTAGATTAATTAGAAATGTTGTTGAATTATTGAAATCAGTTTTAGTAGAAGTATGTGCGTACGATTTTTATTTATGAATTGAAGAAAACTAAAATTTAAATTTTGTATTCATAAATATAATAAAATATTATTATTTGTTTTGATTTCACCAAATTATTTATAAAATTAGAGTATTATTTCTTATGACGGCATAAAAGAATATTATTATCTTATGTCCATAAATCATTAAAAGAAAATAAGTTGTAAATATTTTAGAAATACATTATACAACATTCATCTATAGCTCAATTAGTTTTAAGAGAAATAAGTTTTGATAGCACAACAAGCCGATTACAGGAGCAGGGACTTCGATTGCCTTTTTTTTTTTTTTTTTGATGGATATAAATTTTGCAATGGCTTTCGGAAAATACCGGGCTTTAGAATGGGCTTGAGGTAACAAGTTATCTGCGGGACGGGACGAGCAGTTTTGTAGGCTAATGCAAAATTATTTTAGTCCGTTATGACAACTCTACTAAACAAAAACATTTTAAAAACTAAGACTCTTCCATTGCTTGTCCAAATGAACTGACCATAGTACATGCAAGACTTCTAATAAATCATAAATAATGACTGCATGCTCCGGAGACAACATTCTCTGGCAAATATGCATGGGAATCACCACCAATTAATACAGAACTTGAAAGCGCAATTCTTAATAAAAGGAGAGAAGTTAAGACCAAAATAATCAGAGTTACAATACATTGAATTGCAATTTCACTACATATTTTCTGTGGTATTCATTGCCACTTTTGTCACTATTTCCAACGTTATAATAGGAATAACTATCTGTCCCTTAGATCACTTCGAACTGGAAATTAATTCCATTTGTAATTTCCAAAAATAAACTTTCAATATCGTCTCAGACCCAGAAAAATGAAAAAGTAATCCCTAATTAACAGAAGATATCATACATGGATCTTTGCATTCCTCTTTCCTTCTTTCTCTCCACTTTTTTCCTCCTGGCGCACTCTTCTCTAGATTTTCCTATTGGAAGCCTAGTATCTGTACCAGTACCATCTATATACCAGCCTGGTTTCAAAGGGAGAGCATATGTATTAGATTCTTTATCAAATTTTCCAAATTTTAGAGCAGCACTGAGTGTGGAGGCTATAAACGGGGATTATTTTTGTTCTTTAATAGTTCTATTTGATGATTTGAAAGTATGGGCAACTGATCATGTGATTCAGTTCATCCCAGTTAGTAAATGCGTTCTCGAGCTAACTCAAGATGGAGACTTGCAACTGAAGGATCAGTTTGGGCTCATTGGTTGGCAATCTGACACTTCACATCAGGGTGTAAAGGTGCTGTTTACACAAATCAACTCTTGCTTTTTTCTCAGATAAAAATATGACATTATTACTATTGTTCACTGGTAGTTTATTGTTCTCACTCAACATGAATTCTCAGTGTCAAGGATCTTGAGTTATAGCAATGTAACTTGAAAATATGGAACATTTTAAACAGAACAATAGGATTAATAATTTATTTTAAATAACTGTCGATATTAGGTAGAACTGTCGTCTGTTCTTGATTGAACTTCAGGTACTTGACATATTAGGTGCACTTCTGACCATTTTAACTTCGCGCACGTAATAATAATTAAGTTTATGTTGAGACAACAGAAAGGCTGGAATTTAAATAATTGTAATCAATACCAACAACAGCTCATATTTTCCCAATCAATTTGTTTGTACGGAAGGAACCTCTGATTTTTGAATTAACATAGCCATGCCTTAAATTAGGTTCCAAATTATGCATATATATTGTCAAGAATATTGAAGGTTATGTTGCATATAAAAAAAATTGTGATTACCTGATACATTGTCTGCTCTGTTTAAGAAAAATAGTAATGAGCTATTTTTTTAAAAAACCTTCAATTACAACAAAACAAATATCATAAATTGAAACTCTAATTTCCATCTAATACTTTGAACAGCTGCTACACCTACAGGAACGCATTGGCAATCTTGCTCTAATTGATGAATCAAATCAGATTACATGGCAGAGCTTTGCTCATCCAACTGATACCATCTTATGGGGTCAGCAACTCAATGCATCATCACCTTTATCTGTGTTCCCAACAAACACATCGGTATTTTATTCATTTGAAATTGTTCAAGAGAAGATTGTCGCATACATTAACTGGAGAAAAAACAAATATTCTTATTGGCAATTCAAGCCACATGGAAATAGAACAATTGGATCCATGAGGCTGAGTGTTAGAGGACTAAAAATTTTCAATGCTGACTCTCATAAAATTGCACAGATCTTGTCTGATAGTCCCGAACCAATTCAACTTTTCACAATAGGGGTTGATGGTAATTTAGAATTCTATCATTATTCTATGAATATGAGGGGGGTCAAACCCTCTCAAGAATTACTTGGTTTATGTGATCTTCCGTTGCCATGTGGATTATACGGCATCTGTTCGCCTCAAAACACATGCAGATATCTTCAATCCGAGAGTATAAGAGACAAAGTTAATGAAATATTCGAAATGCGTATGTACAATGGGATATGCGAATTATTAGAGTCTGAAGTTGAAATGGTGCGGCTTAAAGGGGTAGAAACGATTTTAAGAACCCCCTTTCCTAATATTAACATAAGTGAAGAATCATGCGTCAGTTCATGCATGGAGAATTGTGCATGTGATTCTGTTGTTTATTCTCATCAAGATAGAAGCTGCTTTCAGTTTGGACTGGTTGCTGGTGGGAGAGAGGTCTACGGTGAAAATGGTGAAAGTTACTGGGTTAAAATGCAAAAGCAGAGCAGAGATGAAGGGGCTTCTACTAAAATGGTGAAAAAAGTTCTGATAATTTGTGGGGTACTTGATTTAATTGCGATTTTCATTGTTGTTGCTGCTTCAATTTATTACTATTTTGGTCGTGGTAAGAAAAGTGTGTTGTCCCCTGGTACAGATAACAATTGAGTTTCAAGTTATACATGAAATGATCACAGATTAATCTAATAGCAATTTAGATTGGCATAAATTTCCAATCTCAGGAAATTTAAGAGTTCTGATAGATTCTATTCTATTCGTTATGATTTTTCTTTTTGTATTGGAGGGACAACGCATGTAAGTGAGTATTATTTTTTAATAGTTTCATAATGAATATTTGCTATTTTCTATTTTCTTAACAAGCAGACGAGAAGAAAGACATGACCTCTTCGAAAATTTCCTGGTGTCTTGCTAATTGGTCTTGGCATTTGAAAACACTTATATGTTATATTCTTTTTTTTTTTTCTTCTTACTTTTCTAGTTCTCCTGATGTTTTGACTCTAGTCTGTACAATTTTTCCTAATTGTCTTCAGACTAAAATTATGCAGTTCCAGTCCTGGAACCTAAAAGGCTCCCCTTTATTATTAAATCTCCAGAATCTCCAACTAAACAGAAAGCTACCTGAAAAAAAAAGAATAAATAAAAGATAAAAACAATATCACAATCACCTGTACCGTTGTTTCTGTTTTATATTGCAAACAGACAGATTTGTGTTGCTTTTAGAAAAAAAAAAGGAAAAATTCTACAAAGGTAAAAGGGCAACGGAGAGACTGAGAGAGTATTATAGTTGTTGTTTTTTTCCCTCCCTAAAATCACCGCAAATCTGTGTCTTGAAATAAAAACAGAAACAATGATACAAGCATCATTCACCAATTTCAGAAAAAAAAGAAAACAGAAAATGCTCTAAAAATTAAAATAGTTTGATGAGTATAGGATGGTCTTTGATTCTCTGGTTCCGCTTTCCCATTGTGGTGTAACTTCGGGGGCCCAGTGGGCCGAATCAACCCAAGTTCTCTCTATTGTTAAAATGTTTAGTACCCTCTATTGTCTGAAGGAAATTACTTAACACAATCAACATCTAGCGCAATCAAGCAATCAAGTCGCGCGCTCCCCTCACCCTCACCTTCCGTGTGTTCCCCTCCACCCTCACCTTCCGTGCGTGCTCCCCTCACCTTCACCCTCACGCGCGATCTCCTCCCTTCACCCTCACGTGCGCCCCCTCTCCCCTCGCTGCACCCTCACGTGCGCCCCCTCTCCCCTCACGGGCGACCTCACACCCCCGTCGCACACCTCCTCTGATCTCGTCATCCCTTTCCCTCATCTCTCCCCTCTATCCTCACACCCCCGTCGCACACCTCCTCTGATCTCGTCATCCCTTTCCCTCATCTCTCCCCTCTATCCTCACACCCCCGTCGCACACCTCCTCTGATCTCGTCATCCCTTTCCCTCATCTCTTCCCTCTATCCTCACACTCCCGTCGCACACCTCCTCTGATCTCGTCATCCCTTTCCCTCATCTCTCTCCTCTATCTCATGCACGATTTTCATTCTCATCTATCTCCTCAATCCCTCCTCTGATTTTCAGTAAGGGATTATGTAAATAACTATAAGGGAGTAAATAATTTGCATTAAGGGAGTATCTAATACATGTAAGGGAGTAAATAACATTCAAATCTGAATCTGCTATTGTTTGGGAGTAACTAGATAAATATAAGGAAGTAAATAATTTATAATAAGGAAGTATCTAACACATGTAAGGGAGTAAATAATATTCAAATCTGAATCTGCTATTGTTTGGTAGTAACTAAATAACTGTAAGGGAGTAAATAATTCGTAGTAAGGGAGTATCTAATACAAGTAAGGGAGTAAATAACATTCAAATCTGATTCTGCTATTGTTTGGGAGTAACTAAATAACTATGGGGAGTAACTAATATAAAAAAAGGGAGTAACTTATGTCTGTTTAAGGGAGTAAATTAATATACATAAGGGAATATGTTATAGATTTAACTATTTAGTTCATCTATAGGGAGTAACTAATATAGAAAAAGGGAGTAACTTATGTCCGTTTAAGGGAGTAAATTAATATACATAAGGGAATATATTATAGATTTAACTATTTAGTTCATTTAAGGGGAGTAACTAATATAGAAAAAGGGAGTAACTTATGTCTATTTAAGGGAGTAAATTAATATACATAAGGGAATATGTTATAGATTTAACTATTTAGTTCATTTAAGGGGAGTAACTAATATAGAAAAAGGGAGTAACTTATGTCTGTTTAAGGGAGTAAATTAATATACATAAGGGAATATATTATAGATTTAACTATTTAGTTCATCTATGGGGAGTAAATTAGTATGGGAGTAAATAACATTCAAATCTGAAACTACTATTGTTTGTGAGTAACTAAATACATATAAGGAAGTAACTAAATATATATAAGAGAGTAACTAAGTAACTATAATGGAGTATCTAATGTAAGAAAAAAGGTACGATAAATGAGACAATAAAAGAGAGAAAGAGACGATAGGAGGTGAGAGGGACAGGAAAGGACGCGGGTGAGAGGGGGTGTACAGGTGAGAGGGACGCGGGGTGGGAGGGGGCGCGCGGGTGAGAGGAGCGCACGGGTGAGAGGGACGCGGGGGTGGGAGGGGGCGCGCGGGTGAGAGGAACGCACGGGTCAAAGGGGGCGCGCGGGTGAAGGGGAACAGATGGGAGGGTGAGCGGAAGGAAGACGCGCGGAACAGACGGGAAGATTTCTGTTTTCGGAAATCTTTAGTTAGCGCCTCTTTCCATTTTTAGCATATGATTGCGTGATTGCCTTAGCCTCTGATTGCACTTATCAGCACTGTTGTCTGAATATTATTTCATATAATAAAGTGGGCTTTACTTTCAGACGCTTGTTTATGACGCTTTGTATGGGAATCAGATCCTCTGGACGTCCATCCTCTGGACGTTTGGTGGACGTCTCGGGATCTGGACCGTCTGATTTAATCTCAACGGCTATAAAGGAGCCCCGTGCATTCCACCACACCCGAAAAAAATATTGGCCCGAAAAAAATGAACCGTCTGATTTAATCTCAACGGCTCCGATTGAAACGTCCATTGGACGTTTTTAAAAAAACGTCCAGAGGATCCTGGGTATTAATTTAGTTTAATTAGCGAGTTCATATGTAAATTAGCAACCAATTTTAGTTTAATTAACTATAACTATTACAACAACATATCCACTCACTTCTAAGTTCTCACTTACAAATCATGTGAATGTAAGGTGACAACCAAGTCCTCTTCAAAATGATATTTTCAAACATGTTCAATTACTGTTGTTCCTACGTGTTTTAAATTTGCTGGCACCATCTGCTCTCATCTGGTGAGCGACGATTTCCCCAGGGATGACAGTACCAAACTGAATAAGATGTTTATTGTGAGTTGTCAGTCCTTAACTGGACTAATTCCTTAATTGTTTCTATGCATCATGCTGCACTCAAATAATGTGTTGTGCTGCTTTTGTTTTGAATTAAATCGATGAACTGGTCTCTTATACGCCTTTTATTTTTTTTTTCTTCTGTTGGGTATTAATTTACATTTCATAATTTCATATACTATTTAATAATTTGTCACAACTGGCCAAATTTGTCAAAGTTTTGCCACCATTAAGTGGACTAATTCCTCGATTATTTCTATGTATCGTGCCGCACTCACCAAATACCTATTTTGCGCTGTTTTTATTTAAACCAACTTGTTAAACTAGACTTTAATCAATAAGCCTTTTTTTGAAATTTCCGTTGGGTTAAACTTACTGTCATTTCGATCAAAGTTATCGAGCCGTTCTCCCGTTTAATTTCATATATAATTTAGCAATTCATTGTATATGGCCAAAAATATTTTCAAAGTTTTGTCAGCAAAGCTAACTAAACAAGGACATAACTGCTTCATATTCTCCTTTCCGCCTGAAAGAGGAACCCTTTTTCTATTAAGGTTACTAAAAAAACACATTAGCTAAAACCTCACAGTCATTTCATTAACATATGAAATAAAACGTGGTTCTTATGGAACCTTCATTTTGAACCTCTAATAAATACGCTGTTACAATTAAAGTCCATTAATTGCAACAAAAATGTCTGTCAGTGCTGGCCGAGTTTGACAATTTACTCCTGGTTGCATCAATTAGTTGACAAAAGTCCCTCCTGATCTGTCTCAGTGCAGTGAATATTTTATTTTTTTAAATTAATTTTTGTAATATTATCATAGTTAAATTTTGCAGCAGTGAGGCAATAAAATTTGAACTATCTTTCTGGTGCATTTTCCAGTACTTCATCTGAAATCTTCTGAGGCTTCCCTTTTCATGTTGGATCATCATTTCATTTAATTTCAACATCAATTTAATTAGCAGTACTTCCGACAAGTTTGGACTGTGATACCTCAGGAGTAAATATTGGTTTAGGTTTTCTCTGATTACATAAGGTCTCCATTTACCATTCGTGTCCGAAGAATAGCCCTAAGTGCAAACTGTTACCATCTCGATCTAGCATTTGCTAAAGTGGCGTCAGCATGATCGCATATTACTGCACAATTTGAGGTATCAATGAGAACTTGAATGATCCAATATTAATAGATAACATGATTCTTTTATTTTTTTTTCCAAATGCAAAACGTGTTAAAACCGCAACGTTGAAATTGAATTAGAGCTTAGTATGGATCCTTCATCATTTCTCCACCACAAACACCTCAACGTGGTTGAAATTATTCACAATATAATCAGTGTATTTTGGCTTCTTCTTCTCACTTTGAAGCTTTAAATTGAAATTAGTGTGTTGTTAACCCTTGCTACGCCTTGGAAACCATATCATAAATAATTATTACTATGAATCAGGAAAGCATACTAGTGAACTTTTTCGTGAAAGAAATTCCCATTAGTGTGAACCTACACTGCGCAAAACTAAATCAAATTTTAAAATTTTAGAGTGTGAAGCAACTAGTGTTGCTTGTAAAAATGTAATCATTCCTCTTCTAGCTAGCTGCCTCTCTAGTAACTCCTAAGTTATTAATTTCCATATATGTATATGAACGCATAATTTATCACAAAAATATATGTACAAAATTGCATCATATTTTCTTATGATATCACCTCTTTCAGAACTGATAAATAGATACGCCTCTTATACACCTTTGGTTATACAATCACACATCAATAAATTCCAAGCTTAACGGCACTCAACTACTTTTTCAGACTGGCTAACAAGAAACCACATATTTCTTCTATAAACCACACCTATCACAATCCTACATTAAAGCCACTTGTTTGTTACCACTCTTTAACTGTATCATTCCTCTTTAAATACATAAGCACCAAATTCACCACCAATCTACACCATTTCAAACCTCTTCTCCTCCATTATGTCTTCTTCTTCTCTTCACTGGTTAAGCTTAGTTGGAACCATTTGGCTCCAAGCCATTAATGGGCCCAATTCTGATTTTCCTATTTACTCTTCCCAGTTGAAGGATGTGAAGCATATCTCACAAGTGCAACTCAACTTCCTTGCATTTGCCTCAGATGCCGGAAAGCTTTTTGGCTGGTTTTCTGGAGTGGCTGCCATTTACCTCCCTCTATGGCTTGTGGCAGTTACTGGTGCGGCCTTTAGTCTGGTTGGTTATGGTGTACAGTTTCTCTTCTTGGAGAACTCTAAGCTAGAGTATTGGCATCTTTTTATTCTCACTTCCTTAGCTGGAAATGGAATATGTTGGATTAATACCGTGTGTTATCTAATATGCATCAGAAATTTTATTTCTGATAGCAGAGTTGCAGTTGGCATATCCACTAGTTATTTGGGGTTAAGTGCTAAGGTGTACAATGTTATTGCCAACGCAGTATTTACAAAAACCGAGTCCAAAGCTAAGTCATACCTCCTTCTCAATGCCATTGTACCAATGATTGTAACAATATTTGTTACACCATCACTAAGAGTGCTTAAGGCTACCAAGGAGAGAACCAACTCAGCATTCCTTTTCATGTTCGGCATCACATTAGCGACGGGAGTGTGTGCTGTGTTTGGGAGTATTGGCACCAAATCATACGGATTCTCCTCGAGAGAGCACATGATTAGCTTGGGAGTGTTGTTAGTCTCTCCCTTGTTCGTACCATTTGGTATCAGCCTCAGGGATTCCATAAGAAAAATTTTAAGAGATAAGAAAGAGAATAGGATTCATGATCTGAGAATTGAAGATGTTGAATCAGCCAAAGAGACAAAGGAAGAAAGAGAAGAAGAGGTGGTTGTACCTATATCTATACCGGTGTCGGTACAAGACATGGAAGAGAAAGAATGCGAGGAAGTGGGGGGCATGAAGATGCTTAAGAAAGTAGATTTTTGGTTGTATTTCATGAGCTACATGTTTAGTGGTACATTAGGTCTGGTATTCTTGAACAATTTAGGTCAAATAGCAGAGTCGCGGGGTTTAAATGAGACTTCAACACTGGTGTCTTTGTCGTCATCTTTTGGCTTCTTTGGTCGCCTCATTCCATCTTTCCTGGACTACTTCTCTATCAAGTAATTCTTTCTTTTCTTTTCTCTTCTTTTCTTTTCATTTTCTATTCTAAAAGACCAAAACAATCTCTCTCTTGTTCACATGTTTTCTGTGATTTATCTGAGAGGTTGTCATCCTCTGTTTCAGCATGCTCCACTCAAAGAAATCATGTGTCCTATCTAATTATCAAGGATGTTTATTTTTTTTGTTTTTTCACATCACTCAAAGAATGTTTACAATTGGATATTGAATTCTTTATTTTGAATTTTGATATTATTTTATTGTTAGATTCGATCTGCTTATTAGAAAGGGTTGCGACTCGTCCTGAAGAAAAAAAATATTATGATATCGCTTTTTTTTTAACATAAATAAAATATTATAATGTGGACAAGAAAAGAGATTGGTTGTGCATTTAATATACCTAAAAGTATTCTTATGTTGCTCTGTCCTGCTCTGGACCAGTTTACGTGCTAAAAATTTATTGTTCTCATAAATTTATGTTTGTTTATATCTGTATTTAGGAGGGGATTCTCTATATCTAGGATTGCATCAATGGCAGCACTTATGGCACCATCGGCAGGAGCATTTTTTCTTCTGCTTCACCCAAGCAGTTATATATTATTTATTAGTACTGCCATCATTGGCGCTTGCACAGGGGCAATTACGTCATTTGCTGTCTCTGCTACGTCGGAATTGTTTGGTACCAAAAATTTTGGAGTGAATCATAATATTGTGGTTGCAAATATCCCAATTGGATCCTTTTGTTTTGGGTATTTTTCTGCATTTCTCTACCAAAAAGAGGCACAAGGGAATTACAAATGCTTTGGAAGCAGATGTTATGCTACTAGTTTTGCTATATGGGGCTGCGCTTGTACAATTGGTACTATATTGTGTACTGTATTGTATGTACGGTCTAGGAATTTAAGAAAAGGATCGCTTTCTAGTTAAACCTCTGTATATGTAGATTCAGCTAATTTAGTACTAGATCTATTACAGGGATAGAAATATAGTTTTTTTTTATTTATTTTTTTAATTTGTCTCCTCTGTTTCTTAGATGGAGACATCATATTGGTTTCATGTATTATATATATAAAAAAGCAAAAATGGCACCCCGCTTGGGCGAATCTTAAACGCAATTTTTTTTTTTTGTGCTTCGGTTGTTCTAGTTTTGAAGTCGAATTAAATTTTTTCTAGTATGGATTAATAAGAATGATCTCATCTATGAAAAACCAACCTTAAAAAAATAAAAAAGGGAACAAAATTCTCCTTATTTATTGCATATTTGTACATAATCATCGAATTTGCGTGGACGATTCGTCTCGGGCAGAAAATATTTCACTACACATGTAGCATAAAGTTATAAATTGATGTTGAACTGACCTGGCATATACATAGTACGTACAATTTAAATAGTGCAAAATACTGACGTTTTAATTACTGACTGCAACAATGTCTCTGTTTTAATTGAATGTGCAGTGACTCGGAGGTCGCAGGTCCCATCCCGATTAAATAAAATAATATAGCAGCAAATATTTTTCATATATTTGAGTTGCAGAGTTTTTTTTTTTTAAAAAAAATTTGGCTATTTATTTATAAAGCCATAGCCCAATATGTAAAAATAGAGTCCATCTATATTCTACGCCTAACGAGAATTTAACCTATTATACATGTAGGATAATGGTGAAGTTACTAACCATTTCTGCTAGACTTCCGTGTTCGAATAGCAAAGTTGATTAATGCATAACAACAAGCCATGAAAAGTGCTCTACAGATGTGTATAGGTATATATATAGGATAATTAATAACAAGGTCTTATAAGTTCGACATTTTTAGACTGACATTTTATGAAAACATAAATGCAAGTCATTTGCTGAGATAGACCTAGTTCAATTGCTTAGGTTAGCAACATATTTCAGTTGTTATTTATAGTTAAAACGTTTCGTATTCAAGAATAAATGCTCAAGTCTATTTATATAAGTGATACATTTTCAAGCTACACTTCCCAGAACATTGACACATTACTCGTTGAGTCCCTTCTAAAACATTATTATTGATAGTATACTACAAATGATGGCTGCATGCTAAGTACCTGTCACTTATAGTGTCTGAATTGTTATATATGTCCGAATCGCTAAGTATCTACTTCACATCCGGTGGAGAGTAGTCAATATAAGTGGAAAAAAATTGAGTTCATTGTGTATTTTAAAGCTGTCCGTTCCACAAAAATTATCTCGTAAATCGCTGATAACTTCCGAAACATATAACCTGACCAGTCTATTCCATAATTAAATTATATAACAAATTTAACAAGTATCAATAATGTTTCGTACATAATTAATGCCGACAATTTCTATTAAAATAATTTCAAAACTTCTTATATATTCTTACATGCTTATAGAGATGATCACATACATATTTCACCTCAAATAGAGTTTTTTTATTTGGATTGTTTGCAATCCTGGAAAAGAAAATGAAAATATGATGGAAATATTAGAAATAAAGACATTTGAACTTTATAAAAGGTTCTACGTACAAATAACCAAGAAAAAGAAAAATCCAAATAACTACTTCCGTGTCTCGCCACACAAATATGCATTCACCTAACGTGATTTTTCTACGCATCCTAAATTGCGCGACTATTTTATCAAGAGTAGGTACTCAGCTATGCTAAAATTAGAGGCGTCAACATGTCAGATCTCGAGGCGAACTTTGATAGGTCTGACACAATCCAAATTGGTTATTTTAACTTTTCAAATTGATATCTAATCAAATTTGATGGAACAATTCTTCAAACCAATTTATCACTGCATTCTACTTTTTTAGGCTATAAAATTACACTCCCTTTGTTGCTAGATAGCCGCTATCTAGCTAGCTGTATCGAAGAAAAAAAAAATTACACTCCCTTTAATCAAAATTAACATTTTTTTTTTTAATTTGTACCAAGTATTTGAGTAGTAGTTGAGATAAGGACGCTCGGTAGCTTTGATATTTTGGGAAAAAAATAAAACCTCTCTCCAAACATTTTGGATTGCTTAGTCATGCATGGGCTAGTTGCTTCTTCCTTTATACATCATCTAGGTGAGGTCGCATAAAGCAGTTGGCTAAAAAATAATATTTGTACTAGTGAACAAAAACGAAAATGACGAGAAAAAAAAAAAGGAAATGCAATCTGCATATGACATAAAAGGCGACGGTCATATAACAGCCTCCATTTGTAGTAAAATCAACATTATCAATTTAGCAACAAATTCATTATTCTTTCAAGTTATCATACAGAAGTCGGTGAGTTTATATAGTCCTTAACACTGTTTCTACTTTCAATTAATAGACAAAGAAAAGAAAAAGTTAGTGGACTAGAGGTCTATGCTTTAACATTGCTTTTAACAGCTTACCAACCTCAGTGCCAAACAGAAAAATCAGGACGAAATTATTATTTTACCCCACATGCCACTAAACTCCTTCCAAATGTTGGCAAGCTAGTAGCATGTTTTTTCCAATGACATGTCACCGACTGCTTCATGTTACTAGAAAAATATCTTTTGGAGATTTTTTTTTTTTTTTTCCTGAAAGGCTAGGTAATGTCATCATTAGAAATATAGCATATCCAACAAGGTGCTAAGCAACAGAGTGTTGAATCGGCTCAACATCACAGAGCGGATTAACCCCTTTTCTTTTGTCTTTATCACACAAGCTTTCATACTTTATAATGCCCATGAAAGATTTATTAAATTGTTTGATGATCAAGTTTTGTTTGATTGTTACACGTATGATCATTGTTCAATTATTATTGATAAAGTTTTTTTTTTTTTTGTTATTGGACCAGAGAAAAATTGATTGCTACAAACAGTGTTTTCAAATTCCTACCGGTTACCGGAAAATTCTGGTAATACCGGGTACCGGAACAGTGACCGAAACGGCAGTTTCCGGTATTGTGATACAAAATACCGGAAATTTTCGGAAAATACCAGGAAATTTCGGATTTCGGCCATCTGGCCGGTAAGGGTGCCGGTAGGAAATTGAAATCATTGGCTACAAACAAACCCATGCACAAAAAATGCAAACAAGTGAGTGATCTTGTGCCCTGGTTTCCATTTCGAAAAAAGTTCTTACTGTAATGCCAAGTCAGACGTAATTAATATTTCTACAGTTCTACTGTGTGTGTGCATCTAACTTCTAGCCACCCTTGGTTAATATCTCAGGTTTATATCTCACCGTAGAAATATATATCCAAGCTAAAATACCATATTTTCTAAACCTATATAAAGAAACTAATTAAAGAAAATCACATCTTAGACTCATGAGAACAGACGTGCAATAATTGCAGTCATCTTCTCCCCACATGCAAAGCACTTTTGTTAGTTTGATTCTTGCACTGGAAGCAGATTTGATTGATGCAAACATGCATGAACGAACGCAACCAATTTTATCCCTGTATACTGGTAGGTAGTGTTTATCGATCTATATGATATACCTATATATATGTGCATCTTTGTTGAGAGAGAAACCTTAAAGAAGTTCAATTACTTTTAGAAACAGGCAGTAGTTAATGGCATTTGGATTTAATGCGACAACGATGTATTTCGTTAGATGCAAGGTAGTGTTTTGCATGTGACATGGTTCCGACCATAAAAATGAACTAAAACAACGAAAATTAACTAGGTTCAAAATGAAATGTGTTATGCAAGTACTGTAGGTCTTGTAATCTTTTAATATTTATAAATCTTAGCTAAATTAAATTTCCAAGTTAATTAATTATATTTTCCGCATAAAAAACAATATCTGAAATTAAATTAACAGTACTTAATCGATGTGATGTTCACCTGATGCATTTTTTTTTTTTTTGTCAATATTTCTAACAAGTACTCGACTATTTGTTTGACTTGGCAAATAAATTAGTCAGTTTTCATAACTATTGAGGAATAAAACTGGCTTATATAAAGATAAACAATCACTGCAATGTAGCCTTGCTAGGTTATGTTTGGAAGTTATATGTCGAACCAAGTCTGATGGTATGCAGATCAAATGTCATGATCTTACCTTTTCTGATGGTATAATTAATCAGTATTTGTATTTTGAGCATGTAAGAGAGAGTTAATAATAAATAAATTAATTAATTTTCATATACAATACCATTCAGATCTATTATTTCAACTTTTTGAATTATTTTAACTATGGTATATATTGAATTATTATTAAAAATAATAATTATCTTATTAAATTATTAAATTTATTTTATGTCGTACATAGATAACCGGAATATGAGGGAAGGAGTTAATGGAGACTAATCTGTTTTTGGCGGTCCGTGACAGATTTCGAAGAAGAATTTAATTGAAAGCAAACGACAATTTTGTTCATGTGTGCTAAATTTTACACTTTTGCACAAAGACATGAGCTTCTGTGCGGTGCACATGGGATATGACTTATAATGCATGGAAACTATTTAAGTGGCCGAAAGAATAGCTAATAATAGTTTGAATGAACATGAACAGATTGTTCTGGTAAAGAAGTTAAGAGATGCAGGGCCCACTTCGGTCAATGCGTCCCATCTGAGAAAATATTGGACCGTCTGGACGGCTCCAATCGATTGGACTGGACGTTTAGTACATATATATGCTTATCTGAGCATTTCACAGGGGAAAAAAAAAATATTTGTGGTCATGTATTTTTTTTCCTTTTGTTGTTGTAAATTATTCCGTTACGGGTAATGTATCTAAACTGAAGCTGATAACAGTTAAGGCATCAATAACTTGTCATAAGTTATCCAGTCATGGGATATTTGGGAGATTTTTTTGGCAGCAATGGCAGCTGGATATTTTTTAAAGTGGAGGTATGCTTTTTGGATCTCCACTACATCCAATTTTTACATTTTGCGAATAAGTAATGATCTTTTGATAGTGATATAATTTTTTGACAGTAAAAATTAAAAGTCTTAAATATATAACAAAGACTGAGTTGAACTTCCATTGAAAAGAATATATGTATAATTAGAAACTTGTATCTAAAAGAAAAAAAATATAATAATATGTTGTTGTTATAGACTTCTCTTCCTTCTCGAGTAATCTTCTTTTTTTCCCCCTAAAGAGGACTTGAGCTCTTTTTTTTTTCGAACTCCTCCTTTCCTATTATTAATTTGTTTAAATTATAACTTCACCTTTCTTATGATTTGTGTCGAGATCTCTCATTAATTGTGTTTGGCCACGAATCATTCTGCCTCCTTTTTGAGATTGTTTCTCTTTCTTTTAAATTAAGGGAAACTATCTCACGGAGGTATCTGATATTGAAAGATACTCTGAATTTGACGATTTTCCATGTTGTAAGAGGAACACTCAAACTCTATATGGAATGTTGAAAAGTAATAAAAAGAGAAAGGAGTACTTTAGATGGGTTTGCTTTGATGTTACCTTATATCAGCCATTCAAATATAATATCTTGATATATGCTCAATTGGTGGTACAAATTACGCCTTGGAGCACCACAAACTTAATTTGAAGCCAAATCTTAGTTTGCTGCTACTGTCTAAACCTCATTCCATTGTACGAACCAATCAGAACAAGTATGGTAATAAATTCGGGGCTCAATTTTCTAAATGGATCTAGCTGTTGCAATTAAAGGACTTGATTACAATTTACAATCAAGATTAATTCATTTTGGATGCTCTCTCTTTCAATCAATTCATTACTGTGGTGTTCATCAAAAATTTATATTGTGGTGGTCAATTTGAACTAGTTAAGTTGCAATTGATGATTGTCCCTTTCAGTTGCCAATTTTGCCATTATATTTCACTCCATAAGATGAGATTTTAAAGGGACCCTCCCCTCTTTATGAAGTTGATGAAGTATTTGTATACATTAATGAATAAAAAGAAAGAATAGGAAAAGAAATTATATTCTCCATTGGCTGGTATTTAATAATTTTTATCAAGGTAACACTATAGGTTTTGCTTCCTTTAAAAAGAAATAAAATTAAACAGTACTGCAAGGAACAGAAACAAGCATACAACTATATCCATCGGCCTTCCCCAAAATAACCATTTTACTAGAGAACAAAGATAACTGAGTGGTGAAGGGGGCTAAAAGAAAATGAAAAGGAACAAAAGACACAGATATATGAATTTGATTGATTTATTGATATACACAAGCTCGCACTGGGACATACTTTCATTATCACACATTTGGAACTTAGTAGTGGGTAGCACTGAAAATGATACGAATCTAAAATGCACACGACCCAGCTTAGAAACAAGAAAGAAGATATTATAAAATAAATAAATAACACAAAAAAGCGAGATTAACACAGAATGGACAACGTAGTGCAGGATAATGGTTTCCTAGTGGTCAAATACACACAGAAAATCATTCAACATCAGTTTTAACTTTTTTGGGTTTTAGGGAAACTTGGTAGTGGCTACCAAGATAGAATCAGTTAAAACCTGATACCGACGATAGTCCAATAAAAATTGAAGGATTCTTTGATCCTCTATGGCGGATGAGACCTGTCCAGATGTGTAATGACCAATATCTTTATTGTCCCTTGCGGAATCTGTCTATTAACGACATATTACATACCACAACAAAATTAATCTTGGCAGAGAGCAGTGACATCACAAAATTGGTGACATGGAAGATACCCACAACCTTTTGTTCACACCCTCATTTTTATCTATGGACCATATCTTACACACAGGCAAAATCCCTAGGATAAACTTTTTGAAAATTAGAAAGATTTCAAGATGGCTTGCAATCTTACCCACAACGATGCTTACAATTTTAGATAAGAAGATGTCATTTTATTTTTCCGTGAAATAATGGGTTCCAGTACAGCGTTGCAAATCGGTGATAGGAATTCACTTTTACATGATAACTTTGAACTCACAAACAACTCAAATCTTAAAAGTTGGCTAAGCAGGTAATAATTTCATCTCCATTAGGTTCTGACGTCTAGACTACAATAAGCAGTATATATATATATTCTCATTTATCAGTAAGAAGCTTGGCTAGTTGGTAGTAAACTTTTGTACTATACTACTTAATTAACACTCGCTACTAATGAAAACTTTAATTTTCAACCTAATTTGTTCTTTCAATTTTTGAGAATTGTATGATGTTAAAAATGATTTGGATAAAAAAAAATCAAAATGGTTTCTATACGTACAAATGTTTTTTTGTATTACTTATTTCGATTGAGTATTAGATATTTATATATCACAGCCTTTCTTGTGATCCATCAAAAACTGTATCCACACACGCAAAAATTATGTAGGCTGCTGAAAACCATTGGGAACCTATCCCAATCATTCTTTTATTCCTTTTGATCATTTTTTTTATAAGATCTATGCTGAGATCATGATGATGAGAAAATGACGCAATTGTCAATAACAAGTTTAGAACTTATTGTGGAGGCAAAGTGGCGAACTATGCTATCATGAGACCAAATAAAGACGCATTAAAGAGGTGAACTCATGCATGATGCTTTCTTTGAATGCTTGTTTGCTTGTTGCCTCTTAAATGGGCCATTTATAATTAATTAGGCACCTAGTACAATGGGCCACTACATAAAGTTTAAATGGGCTTCATTTATCTCCGGTATTAGGAACGGGAGACCTCCATTTCTATATTCTACTAACAACTTTTTTGGTAGCTTAGCAAAAGGTTTAATCGCACCATTAAGGAAAAAATTGTAGGCCTACGGGCTGTATGTGACAATAAAAAAAAAGGAAAAAATTGTTAATTGCGTGCATATATGCTAGCTAGAACTGAATTGAAATGCGGCTAGGTGTGGTTGATGACAACTAAACAAACATTGAATTTAAAATGATTACTATGATTGAACATTAATTGCCATGACATGTATTAAGCTGATTAATGGAATGGTTAAAATGTGCTCAACAAAACAATTTCCGGAAATCCGCATCAATTATTGGATGTACCAATGAAAAAAAGTTGGGCTTATAAACATGTACTTTTGATTGTGAAAATCACCATAGTGGACAAGCCACATCAGATAAATGGGGGTGCAAAAAGTAATTCCTATGACAAACAAGCATAGGTACTAAAGGATATGTCCATTTAATAGAACCTCAGAGCAATAGATCAAACATTGGTGGCGGTGCCTCTTGGGGATGTTAAGCTCAGGAAACGGCCATAAAACATCGGTTTCGTTCCATATCCCATGGGGAATTTCTAAAACTTTACTCAAAAATGGAATATAAAACCAAAATAAGAAAAGTAATTTTTTGTAACAACTTGGGATGTCAAAATCCGTCCTGCTTGCGTTATTGTGACGTACCTGACACGCTGTTACATTCATTTTATTTACTTGTGGAAGCGAAATATTCTCTAGTTTTGTTTGATCGTTTTGCGAAGGTGGAGTGTATATAATGAGATAGTGACAGTAGGACAGTGACATTTCAAGACCAGGTCAAGGAGATAAAAATGGAAAACAATGAAATTTTGCTTCATCGCGAAAAGTTTGCAAATGAGTTGAGATGGCCGAGTTGGTCTAAGGCGCCAGATTAAGGTTCTGGTCCGAAAGGGCGTGGGTTCAAATCCCACTCTCAACACATTAATTCTATTTTTATTTTTATTTTTTGTTTTAAAACTGGGCCGTATTCAGTACATGGGCCTCATTCCATGAAGAAGAAAGGTAGTAAAAGAGACAAAATAAAAAGGGAAATCGCCGCATCATTTTTGTCATCCTTTTAACTATTTTCCTTCCAGACCGGGCTCCAACCAATGGGCCTCCTTTTTGAAAATAAAGAGTAGAAAGAAAAAAAATAACAATCGGCTTCTTATTATGTTGATTCTAAATCTCTCAACAAACTGGCCTATATTTAGAACTTGATCAAGTGACAGTCACCTGAATACAATTCAGTAATATCAATAGGAATCTTCGACCCATATGTGTGAGGGCCCATTTTATTTACTTGCATAAATCTGCTTAGACTTTAGAATACCCTGAAAGGACTAGATGCATTGAGATTTGAGAGTTTCATTTGGACCAATGGTACGAAAGTGATGAGTAGTAGAATTACAGCGGGCCCTAAGATGCCACTATGATTAATCGAATGAAGTTTCTACATTTTTTTTTTCACAGAAATGGAGGGATTATATTATTAACTCGTCATGGTAGAGAGTATAAGAAGGTTTCAAAACCACAAGAACCCGCGACTGTACTTTTTTAAATTTACATTTGAAATTTTGAATTTCAAGTATCATTTAAACTTTTGCCAAACTTATTCAATTTAAAAGAGTTGTATTCTCAAACGATGTCTGTTAGGCGTAAAATATTTATCATAATAATATCTTAATTAAAAACCTTAATGATCATGTATTTCATATAAAATAAATAAATTCATAAGTTTAGAACTTACAGGATTGGAGAGAAGATATCGTTATGCGGAAATTCAGATCTTCTTTAATTTCTCCTTAGTCCAAGTGATGGCAGAAATGGCGTTTTAACCCTCTCTATCTCTTTTCTTAATTGGGCAAATTTAGGGGAAAATGTGCCAAAAAATATGACAGAAGAGAGTATAAATTGACTAAGGCAATTAAAGGGATCAGAAATGAATCTGGTCCATTGGATTTACCATCAAAATCTAATGCACCCTCTAATTGAATATGCTAAATGAACTTGTTTTATATTTAATAGTATAGGCCACATTAAATATAATTAATAATATTAATTATAACAGTATCATCATGAATTTTTTTTATTTTTAGAGCTCATTTGATACTTGATCAAGAGATATAAAATTAAACATATTAGAATTAATCTATTGCAGTGACAAGATTTCATTTTTTTTTTAACATTTAATATCTAGTATCAAATAAGCCCCAATATTATAGAATATGAAAATATATCTTTATCATGAAATAATATAAAATGATCGGTTCAAATATGACACTTTAATTTAAAATTTTAAAATTTTAATAAAAAAATAAAGTTGTGACTTGTGACAATATGTGGTATTAAAATCTTCCTCATAAAATATAATACAAACGATTTAATAATAAACAAACAATATTACATTCTATTGTTTTTGTGCACTGTGGGTTCTTTTTGTACTTTTTTAACATGTCAACGAAAGTTCATTTGTACTTTGTCAAGAGTCTCACATGAACTGGATTAAATACAGCACTGTAAATATGTTTTGATTTTCTTTTCTTCCCTCTGTTTGATTGACATACTTCTTCAATTTTCCCACGTCCCATTCTTGGAGAAATCCACACGCTAAGGAAAGCCCAACTATAATTATAGATTCAGGACTATACAGTTAGCTGGCTACTTCTTAATTTGACCACTCAACCAATAATTTTGTTTTGTTTCTTTCTCTTATTCTTTTTTATTTTGGTTTTCTTTCTTGTTTCCCATTTTCTCTGTTTCCGTGATGATTAAGTCTGAAGATAAGAGTTTGACTAGTTGGCGATCAACACATTAGCCTGCAAAATTTCTATTATTTTTTATTAACGACTAAAAATAAGTTTAATCTAACACTTCATAGTGTGCATTGATCCCAGTAATAAGCTACCAGGTGCATTCATGTGTGCCCACATGGGAAATATATTGACAATTCATATAGCACGTTGTCTTTTTCCAAGTTATCATTGGGAAATCAACATGCCTACCTTGTGTCCCCCTCTGTTGAACTGCTATGCGCTTTACTGCTTAGCTAGATTATCAAACGCATAGAGAATTTTAAACGGAAAAACAATAGTTAAAAAATATTAATTAATTAATAAACGGCGTGCAGAAACTGTCACTAAGAAAATTAGTTTGACTATTTGAATGTTTAGTAGCGAATTGGTATATAATAACATTCAAATAGTCCACAAATCCATTTCTTCCTTACTGATGTACATCAGTGGATATCTAGTTACCTACTAAATTAATGATCTACGCCTAAAATAAGAGAAATTAAATATATCAAATATACATGAAATTGTGTTACAGGATATCTTAAAAGAGTCATTTAACAAAAACTGGAATTTTAACTTTGACATCCTCTAGTATCTCAAAGATAAATCTGAATCCTAAGATAGTAAGAAGTATTATAAACCCATAAGTTAAAATAAATCTATGTATTTTATTATTGTGATTGACAATGGACCTACCAAATTAACAAGTGTTATATAAAAATATCTCAACCAAAAAACATAATATCCTCGCTATTCGAAATGTTGTTATAGTTTGTGTTAGTAGTATTTGGAGTTGCATTATACAAAGAAGAGGATGAAGCTACCACAGCTTGCGGTACTGGAGCCGATTCTGGTGCAATCGGTTCAGCTGCTGTCATATCAGCCTGAGGCAAAAGCAAAGCTGCACTTTTTGTTGGAAGCGTATCTGCACTTGCTTGCTGGTACTTGTGCTTCATTATCTCCGCTCTGACTACTTGCAATTCGGCTTCAAGCAATTGTACTTGCTGCTGTAGTGCAGATATAGTACCCATGCATCCATAAACAGGATCTCGCAGTCGTAGGGTTGCCTCATATATGAGGCTATTAGCTGCATCAGCTCTCTGAGACTCAGGAACCTCCTACATAATTGAAAATGATAAATTGGACATAAATAACCTAAACTGTTGACTGTTGTAATAAGTTTTCAATAGGTACAAGTTGTATAGTCGCATCATCATATATGTTGTTCATACACATAATTAAATTTATAAGAGAAGAATTAATATATTATCTTGTAACAAACATTTGAGAATTCTTTTGAGATCAAGACCTTTGGAGGTTACATTTTGACAACATGTATTCATAGAAAATTGTTAAATAATTACTACATTCCTTATGATCTTGAGAATGCAAGCACAGGTTTAAGTTTTTCCACTGCGCCTAAATCTTTTTTTAGAGCATATTTGCTAGCATTATCATCAAGGACCAACAATTTTCTCCTTATGTAAATTAGATTATATAGGTAAGTCAAAGCAAACGCAAAACCGATTACATACTAGCAAGAGGGCTAAGTTAACAGTTTTGGTTCATCTATTTTTCTTTTAGAATTAATATACATATTACCATTAGCAATTTAGAGACATTGCTTGCACCAAAGACCTTGTGCACAGAGGCGAACTTGTGCGGCTCATGAGGCGAGAAATAAGGGGAGAAGGGGCAGTCTTGTGTGCACCTACGCCTTAGAAGTTTGCATGCAGCGCAAGGTGTAATTGTGTTTAGGGTTCCTGTAGGGCTCATTCGCCTACCGCTGCTTTGGTCAATCGATGCTATTATCTCTGCCTCTCGCTTGATCTTCTTTCCAATCTCATTAAGTCTTTCCCTAGCAAATATAATTCAGAAAGCGCATGAATATTATTAGGGTATTTCTTGCATAAAGCACGGCAAAAATGAAGCATATATAAGATCACCAAGGTTACAATATTAATGTTTCAAATGTTTCAAAGAAAGTATGTTATATCCAAAGGGCATAGTATAAGAGGAAGGATCGATCTATGAAACATTATAAGGTAAATAATATTTTGAGTTATGAAGTCAAAAAGAAGAATAATGTTTTTGTAGCGCTGGATTGAGGCGGTTTGTAGTTCTCAAAATTTAACCCCTTCAAATAATTAAAGTAATATGCATGTACTTAATTCAAATGAAGAGGAAAGGAATCAGATGCGAGGAAAAGTTAAGTAATTATTTTTAAAATTAATTAATTGAAATCATTGATGGAGTTCTAATATATGGAGAAACAAAATCATAAGAAAAGAGAAAAGGTATATAATTCTTTCTGAACAAAAAAGAAAAAGAAGAAGATAATTTTCCTTTGCACAAGATTCTTACCTTTCCATGGACATTGAGGCATGCTCCTTTCCAAATGAAGAGAATCGGAGAAAGAGATATCTATTGTACTAATGTAGTAAGAAGGAATTAAAAAAAGAAGAAAGGAGTGCTTAAAAGGCAAGGTATTTGGAGAAAGTGGGGCTGAAAGCTTACATCTAGATATATAATTGCACGAGTTGAAAGAGGCAGAATTGCTGGTGAACAAGAAAGAATATAGCTGACGTCTGGCTTATGTCAAGAAAGCAACTAGGATATGCTCATATGCGTGGTTGGGGACCTTGGGGAACAACCTTATACTGTGATTTTGAGGAAGAAATAAATGATGAAATTCACAGCTAGATTTACTGTGTGGAAAAAAAAATGTTTTCCCAACGACAGCTCTTGTGTTGCTTGTTCACTTGGTTTGCTTGTGTAATTTGACATTTGATTTTTTTCCCCTGCGCTAGTAAACATGCATCTTATACAGCTGACCAAAAGACTTCCAAGTTATTATAGTTTCGTTTAATGAGACTTTTTTCACGAATCAAATCCAGCACAGACTAAAAATCTAGCAGGAAATCTAGATCAATATTATATGCCAAAATTGTTGGTTAATGTAATTAGCAATTCATGATTAGAATTTGCATACTACTGAATGAGTACCTAATTATTTCCTTTTGTGAATAGATCAATATTATATGCCAAAATTGTTGGTTAATAAAAGTAGCAATTCATGAATAGAATTTGCATAGTTTTTTTTTTTTCGAAAACTTGACAGCAGCTGTCAAGAGGGCATATTTATATAACGATGGAGGACTGAATGAGTACCTAATTATTTCCTTTTGTGAATCGTGGGGTTCTTCCGTATATTATTCCTATCCCTGCTTCTTATAAAAAGTACGAATCTAAAGTCCAAAGACAAACAATTAGGCCAATGATGTAAATAATTGTTTACTTTATGCATTCTTAATCATTGATTATATAAATCAATGACTCGATAGTAGCAATGGATATAAGTTTACAAGCTCTTCAATTTTTGAAGGAAGTGCTTAATTTTTATTTTAGAGCCAACAATTAGCAATAAATACATAATTAAGCACATAGAATCTAGACTTAAGGCAATTCACATGCAATTTATGAGAAACGGATGGAAAAATTATACCTCTCATGAAATCGCATTCATGAGGCTCGAATCCATGGCTTGGGAGTCGATGGTGTGCGTTCTCCACCACCACCACCATGGTTGCGCCGCCGGTTTCGTGTCCACCAAGGAGATTAACCACGTTCTCAAGGTATGTGCTAGCACACCCAAGAACAAGCCTAATCCCATTAGCTTTTTCTCTTCTAGCAATTAAATCTTTTATTTAAATGGAGAAAAGAGCTCAACACATAAGCAAAAGAGGGAGAAAAGAGGAGGTTTGTGGCAGCCACAAAGGGAAGAGAGAGAGGAGAGAGAAGGCTAGCTCTTGGAGCCTCCAAAGGGGTCCTTTCATAGAGCTCAAATCCTAGGAAAAACGTCCCCAAAATTACACATCTTGCCACCCTAGGGGCAGCCACGAATTGGGCCCTTATTGGGCCACTTCTCACACTCATTTGGGTCTTTAATTCACCTAATTAAAGTCCCAATAATTTGATCTATAATTGGGCTATACATTTTTCTATCAAATAACGACCCAATTAATCAATATAACTATTTATATTAAAATGTGTTGATCTAAAATTAATTATTAACTCATTAATAATTATTTTGGGATTAGATAATGCATTAATTTATTTCTATATGATCCCTTTGACTTAATTAATTATAACGGTTCATAACGGTATATAATTAATTAATCAACTTATCATATTTCCGCAATACTCACTGTTACGAAATAAATAGATAATGCATTGTGTGGTCAAAGTCCTATTTGTGTGACCCTTTGAGGATTTATGCTATGTTGTCCATGGAGAATAAATCACTGTTTATTTCCAATAATCATAAGCGGTATCTAGCAACACGTTATGATTCTCAATTCGCATAAATAATATACTGCTACAATATCTCAATCCTGCATAAGAAATAAAAGTATTTCCTTGTCTAATTCTTATGTCACATGATATCATTGTATAATCCAAGATAGGAGTGTGTCATTCTTGCAGATTATACATTTCTTGATCTAGAGTTGATCGTCTAGTTTGCATGCATACGATCCAACTCCATCAAGGGGCCCAAACAGATATCATCACTCACTAGGTGTACTAATGAGGGACATACGATTTTATTGATGAACAACCTTTCCCCGCACAATTTAAGAGAGCATAAATAAAGTCCTTATAGCAGCCTTTATCAGGAATCAACGTTAGACGATATTTATAGAACCTATCCTTATTTTGAAAAGTTGAACATCTCAAACATAGAATTAAACTCATATGAAATAAACAATGACCCATAACACAATCCATATATTTATTTTATTGGGTCAAGTCCTGTACTATGTTCCATAACATACACATATGCAATAAAGTTGGTAACTCCTTACCTATGATTTGTAGAACTTAATCATCACTTAATTTGCATAGTAATTTTATCCGATAATTAATGTTCCTTGTTAATTATCAAGATTATGGACGATTTAGAATTATTATTGTCATTCTAATGAATGATCCACAGAGATCTACAATTCAGATCATCAACCTGAATGATCTGTCAATAATAAATTCTAGGAACAAATGATCAAATATCATCATTAACATAAACAAAGAAAATAAGTCATCAAATATTGACTTCTAGAACATAACTCCAACAATTTTAATAGAAAGAAATTTATTGCAGATTAATTGTGCAATTTGTTTGGAAAAAAAATACAACACATATGAAAAACTTTCTTAAGATAATAATTATGTTTTTTTCATTTTAAAAATAGATCACATATATAAATTTTTCCCTTCTATTATTTTTAAAATAATTTTATTTTTAGGAAATGAATATTTCTATTAAATTATTTTTTATTGAGATGTTGATTTTTATTTTTGTTGAAGTATAAATATTTTTAAAAAATTTAAATTATGTTTGTTAGTTATAATTGAATTTCCTCAATTAATAGCGCATAACACGACCATGAGAGAATTGATATGAACACCCCTCAATTTAGTCCATCACTTTTATTTTTTATAAAATGACAAAATTAACCTTAATTTCTATTGACCTGAACACCCTCGTTTCGAATACTCTGCTCATTCCCTCCAACTGGTATGGAGATTGATTTGTTTTTATACATGTTCCGTTTGCATGAATTGTAACGTGTTTGTGGGTTTTGGAAGATAACAGTTAGGTTGAAGTTGGTACGTACTGGCACATGACCTCTGCATATAAATCATCCCAGTAATATCAATGAAAAAAGAAGTTTGTTTGAGACTTGGTTATTTATTTATTTATTAATTATTATTTTTAAGATAAATTAGGGACAAAGCCTTCCAAACTTATTTTTAAATTAAATGTCAATGAAAGACCCCTAGCCGGGTTTCGAACATGCGACCTCTCACTCAAGATGTATTGCTCTTTGCCATTAGAATAAGAGCTGGTTCTCATTTATTTTTTTATTATTGAACGGCGGTGGAGTCGATGTTTGCCAATTCTCTGACCATGAACATATGGTATTTTAAAAAATAAAACTTGAAAATTGAATTTTTAGTGTCATATATTTCCATACAGAGAGAGGTCTTCAAGAATAAACAATTTAGCTGAGATCTTTAAATGTTCCATTGTAAATAAAATTTTGAAATTTCAGCATATAATGTGGAAATCCCATCATGGTCTGGAAAACGGTTATCAACTTTAAGCAAAAAAAAAAAAAAAAAAAAAGAACAATTGTTTTGGAACATTGAGAATTGAAATCTCTTGATCTCCAAGCACCTCAATGATTTTCTCGAAGAGGTATCTAACTTAAAAATATATAGCTGTGTTGTGAATTCTGATCGTGGAGCATGGAAATGCAATATGATTCAGATTTAATGTGGTTCAAGCAGCATATTTGATCGAAAATTTACCCTTGTTTTCATCCGAAAAAAATGTAAAAATAATATTAAAATATTCAGAAATTTCAAAAATATTCCTTAAATAATTGGAATTATATAAATAGTATCACAATATCGTTCTTTCAGAACGATCTTAGCCATTCCCTTTTTTTTACGTACTTGGAATATTATATTGTAACATTTTTAGAAAAATAAAAATGTTTTATTAAAAATAAAACTAGCATAAAAACATATATCGTTACATATAGTAACAAAATAAATAAATAAATCATAAGATTGAGGAAAAAGATTTAATATTAAAGAAATAAATTCGATACAACAGTGAAATCGAATCGAAATCGAGGAAAATTTATTTTATGTAGCATTTATAATAGTTATATAATTTTTAGCAAGAATCAAAAGCTTAGGTTATATTAAACTATAATATCAGATTAATTAGATTTTTAATGAAAATAATTATGATTAATAAACTATATGAGTTGCAGCATCCTCAATTTAATCAAACAAAGCTACTCATCAAGTTAATACTGTAACATAGTAGAAAGATTCCAAACCCGATTAAATTAGTTGAGTTAATAAAAAAAAATAAAATAAAAAAAAATAATTTTTAAGAAAAATTTAGTCTATATTAATAATAATATTTTCAATAGAAATAAATCAAAATCAACATGAAAATCAATTCGAATTCGAAATTTTTAAACTTGATATAGTACACAAAATTTATTTACATAATTATAGCAAGATTTAAGTTTGATTTAACATAACAATTGAACTTAAATCCAATAACAGAAATAAATTAAGTAGATTTATGAGTTGCAGCACCATAGGTCACATAATTTTTGCCACAGAAAATCCCAAGAAGAATGGGATAAAGTTTTTCTCTCTCTCTCCTTCTTTCTCTCTTATCCTTATCCGACCCCCTCATTTTCTTCTTCGTTCCATCCGACAGCGCACCCCTCTTCTCTCTCGAAAACACTCATCTCTCTCTCTCGTCCGAATTAAAGTGTGGGAAAAATGGAAACAAATTAAGGGTTGAATTTTCCATCCGGTCTTGATCTCCTTTCTTGGTGGTGGTGGCCGAAAATTTGGGAAAACAAAGAGGAATCGATTGAAAATTGGTTTAAGCTCGGATTGAGGTTGTGAGAAGGAATTTAAGTAGGAAATCAAGAGAGGAATCAAGGTATACTCCTATTTTTGTTCTTCAATCCGGGTTTTATCCTTGGTAAATTTGGGATGAATGAACTTGACACTTACCCTTTTATTTGAGTTTGATAATGGTCTAGTACGAGTTTGAATGGAACATGATGGTTGATTGTTAACCAAATTAGTTGATTTCGTTATTAATTCGGTTGATTTTGGTTGTGAGCCGAAAATAAAGGTTAGGGCTCGATTTTGATCCAAATAAATGAGAAATTTTGGCGTACTTGTGATTAACCCGTGAGTATGACATTTGGGATGTTATTTGACGAAGGTGCAAACCTTGTACCAGTTGTAGTCGAGGCTAGATCGCCTCTGGTACCAATCTGGTACGAGTTAGGGCTGTCAGGGACTAAATGGTAAAGAAATAGTTGGAGTGAGGACTTATTTGTAAATAAAAAAGGACTACTTGGTAAATAAAAAGGACTGATTTGTGAAGAGAAGGACTTGTCTGTAAATTAAAGTGATTTAGGGACTTTGAGTTAAAAAAAAAAAATTTGGACAGCTGGTTGACTCGGCTGGATTTATGCGATTTGGGCCAATTAATTTGGGCCTGGATTTATTATTTGTGATGGGCCTTTGTTTGCCGTGAGAAAAGGAAAAAAAATGGGTTAGGCCCAAAGGGAATTAATTACTGCTGGAATTTTGTTGTGGGCTTTGCTTTATGCCGTGAGAAAAGAAAGGAATGGACTTTGAACTCAAGTGATTAATGTGACTGTTGGGTTGTTTATTGAACTTAATTTCTGGATTTGGATCCGGAATGTTATGTTGGACTTTTTATGGACCCTAATTAAATAATTAATGTAGACTATTAAAATAATTAATTAAAGGTGGGACCATTAGAAATAATCGGATATCCCTTTAATTAATCGTCGGATTTCGGGATATGAGGATCAAAGTCTAAATAAAACAAGAACGGATATTCTGACATCAAAATTATAGACTTTCTGATCCCAAATAAAGTAAAATAAATCGTTTTATGATTTTCTGAGTTTATTTTTTTATTTTTAATTTCTAATTTTTAATTTTTAATTTCGATTTTTGATTTGACCCTCGATATTAAATAAATAATTAGATAAGGAATAAATAATTAACTAAGCAGCGAATGATTAATAACATGAATATTAAACGATTAAAGTAATTAAACTAGAATTAGCAAAATAAAGGCAAATATTATAAAAATTGTAAATCACTAACCAAGATAATAATAATAAAATAATTATAAGAAATAAGATAAATAATAAATTATTAAAAACCAACAAAGCAGATACTCGAAAACAAAATTTGATAACAACGATAAAATCCAACTATAAATCTATAAATTAAAAAGAGATATAACAATATAGTCTAGAATGAAATAATAAATTAAAAACACAAACAATTATCAGAAATGGATGAATAGCAGTCAGTCTGGTACCGTAAGCCGAATTTTTAGGTTTAAGCTTCCAGTCAGGTCAAGTTTTAGTACTGTTTGGTCAAATCTTAATGATTTTGACCTATCTTACAGGCAGCTGGACGGAGACCGATCTCAATCAAACGACAGGTGCCGATACGTGGATTTTTATAGAAATCCGGTCTCGGTAACTTTAAATTATATGCATTGCATGTTGATAAATTGCTTGAATGCATTGCGAATTGATCATATTAGATTATAGGAACATATATCACAACTCATGCTGATTCATCTCCTTTGTTTAATTTGTTATATGAGATCAAGCAAGTTTGCATATTCATTTAGTTATGATGAACTGAATTGTACCAGTTCATTCTATTCTTGCTTGATAGCCTGAAATATGGAATGTGATGATACATGAATGAATGTGGAAAAGGAATTGTGATATGTGATATGGATGTGATATGATACGGATATCAAATCACCACTCCCCGAAGTCGGCTGATCCCTGGCTTCGGCCTGTTCGATAGCGCTATACGGATAGTGAACTCCCTTTTGCCACCTAGACCAAGGGTTAAGCCCTTTTGCCGGCTAGGTAAGGGAGGGGTTACCCTTTTGCCGCCCAACCGGTTGGGCAAGGGAACCTGAGTGAGTATTTGAGACGTACTGGTATTCCCTCTTGCCACCTGGTCTAGGGATACGTCCCTTTTGCTGACCAGGTAAGGGAATGAAAGAAAGAAAGAAAGAAAGGAATAAAAAAAAAAAAAATTGGAATGTGATGTTAATCTGTGATATGCTCTGAGACAGGTCTTTGCTTATATGATTATTCATGATTGATTATATGCATGTTATAATTCATGTGATTTAATTGAATGTATTTCCGTTACGCTGCACAGAGTACAGTGTTGATAAAATTGCATTGCACCGTTTTAAAGTATTTTGGTTATATTTCTTAATGATTTATGTATTTGATTTAAATTTTAATATTCATGTTGATTTTTACGGGTGTTACTCTAGACCTAGATTTCAACCAGAAATCCACGTCTGGAACTAAAACCCGCACTGAGAATTTATTCTCACTCCGTTTTTGTTTATATGTTTCCTCGGTGGTTGGGGGTTCCAGATGACATGCAGACGATGCATGAGATCAATGCTGATGGCTGCTGATGATTCCTGCATGCGCATAGAGACGTTTGTGCCCAACCTGAACACCAACGTACCATGTACCAGATTTAGTTTAGATGGTTTACCTATGATATAAATGTTTAGGGTGAACTTTTAAATATATACCAGTTAGGTCTTTTCTTGGTGTTAATATTTAAATTAGACTTTAAACTTGTAAATGAACCTCAAACTTATAAATCAAATAATTGGCTCGTATTGTACCTTAGGTTTAATCTGTATAATATGTTAAGCAGTTAAGAATACATGTGTGTATTCATCTTTTACTTTATTTCTTTTCTTTGTACCATAGACGGATAATATTCATTATATTATCTGTTGAAAAAAAAAAAACGGTCATAAGTCAGGTTAAGCCTTACGAGAGTACAATTATTTGTACTTTCGTGGCGGGATTGTTACATCCTATGTGTCGGGATGTGACAGTCTTTTGGTGGTATCAGAGCTTTAGGTCAGTATGGTGTAAGCCTTAACCAGTTTCGTCAAAACGTGGGTAGAAGTCGGGTTAGGGCGACTTATTTCAGTTTCTGCATTAGGCTAGGCATGCATGCATCCAAAATTATTTGTTTAAATTAAAAATAATTTTATAATATCTCTATAATAATAGTTAATATAGGATAAAATTTCTTTTGTTAGAATTAAATAATGGAAAACACTAGTGAACGGCAAAAACGACATAATATGCGTAGAGCACGAGAGCCTGAAAGAAAAGAACAAGTGAATAAAGAAGATCATGAAGTGAATCGTCTGCTACAAGCCTATGAACATGGTCGGAGGATAGTAGGTAGATCTGAACAGGTCCCCGGGATCGAGGTGAAGTGGCATTTCGGAAGTTTGAAACATTTGCTCGCTTAGAACCTCCCCGGTTTAATGGAGAAGATGGATTTAAAGCAGCAGAAGAATGGTTATCTGCAATAAAGTCTCGATTAGAGGTATGTCAAGCTCCTTTAAAACAACAAGTTAGTTTGGCAACCTATTATCTGGAAAATGCTGCTCGGTTTTGGTGGGAAGGAATAAAACGAGGTTACAAAGGAGATGCTACCCAAATTCCTTGGACATGGTTTGAAGAACGATTTGAACAAAGGTTTATGGGAGCAGTGCATAAGGAAACAATGCGGACGGAATTTGTAACATTCAAACAACTGGGACGAACGGTTGCTGAATATAATAGCAAATTCTTGAGTTTATCCCAATATGCTCCAGATATTGTCAATGATGCCTACCGACAAAGGCGTCAGTATCTAGATGGACTTGATCGAGATATTGCAATAGCTGTGGACAATAGCGCTAATCAAGGGCTGCAAGCATTAATGGATGCAGCGGAACAGGTAGATGTGTATTTAAAGAGAAAGACCCAACTACACCTGAATCAAAATCAAAAGGTTCAGAAACAAAGGATCAAAGTATCTAGACATGGTGTTTCAGTGACAAAGACTACAAAGCTAAATAAACAACCTTTAACCACTGCAATCAAATTTTTCCACCTTTCCAAATCTAACTGGTGTAACAGGTGTAAACTTCCACATTCAAAGACCCAGTGCCGATACCTCAACCGTACTTGTTATAACTGTGGTAGTCCCGATCATTGGGTTAAAGATTGTCTAAAACCCTACGGTTATCAACAAAAGGGAACTATTTCTGGAACAAGCGCTGACTATGAAACATGGACAATTCAGCAAAAACAAAGTACTGCAAGTGGGAATTTTTCTAATCGAAGATTAAACAAGCATGCAACGAATGTTGTAGATGAACTAATTCAGGAAAAAAACACCAGTAGCAGAGGAAATTAATGAAGAAGTAATGAGGAACACAAATATCGATACGACAGACAGGTTAACAGGTACTTTATCGTTTTCGGACAACCATTTTTGTGTTTATAAATATTGAAAGTAGTCATTCTATTGTATCTACTTAACATATTGAATATGTGAATAAATAGAATTAGGTAATAAGATTTTATAAGTTAGACATCCTTGAGATGAGTTACTCGAAGAACTTGACAGTACCGGAACTGTGACTCTTTTATATTTAATAAGAGTTAAAGATTGATCTACTAGATACAAAAGTTTCAAATTATGATGTACTTATGGAGACAGGTTAACTGAATCAACATTCAATTGTGATGAACGGTGTAAGAAGAGAGGTAACCTTTGGGATTACAAACTGAACCTTTCGTACCTCGAAATACCAGAAAACTTAATGACCCAATACCCAAGATTTCAACTTTTGAGACTATATATTTTGTGGAAACCAAATATAGGACTTGTCTAGTTGCTATAATCAAGTTGAATCAATAGAGTTAGATTCCATCTTTATATTTAATGTTTCTGGCTACCCAAACATATTTCTGAATGACAGCTCAGATTTATTGCCCAAATAAACATTGAAATTTAAACAATTCTGAATTTGGAATTACCCCCATCCTTAAACCCCATATTGCATGACTTCTACAAAGCTGAAGAAATTCAAGAAATCAACAACAGAAGTTTTGGAGAAAGAATTCATTGGGTCTAATACCTTCCTTAAGAGTTCCGCCTTATTTGTTGGAAGAAAAACTAAAATCTCAAGATTATACACCAATTATGGAGGATTGAACAAGGTTATATTAAACTTGGAGAAAAGATAGCATTTGATTTTGACAAAATCAAAGCTGTAATTAAATGAAGTACCCAAAACCCAATAACAGAAGTATGGAAGTTATTTGAGACTGGCAAAATATTATTGTCGATTGTGTCTGGCATCACTAAGATAACCTGACTTCATACCGAACTACTACAAAATGAAAAAAAAAGGGGTCAATATCAGGAGAAGAGCTTTCAGGAACTTCCAGAAGCTTAGAAGGAACTCTTACCTTAGGATTAGAGAGTTGTCAACATTAGATTAACCTGATTACCTCTTTACCTCTCTGGCATAAGTAGGTCGAGGTAATTAGATAGATAAATTACTTATCAAACAGGTTATAACTAAACTTTTAAAAAAAAATAACATAATATATATATATAATGGAATCTTGCTAAGAAGAATCAGTAGTTCAAAGCCAGATCTGACTTTTATGAAAAGCAAACTAAAGCATTTAATTCTTATTTGGATAAGAATAGAACAACAAATATAGAATTAAATAGATAATTATAATAATATTATAATAATGTACAAGGGTTGAAATCAATATTGACTGGTCATCAATATTGAGATTAATCTTTTAATATTCAGAGTATACTTTTTCTTCCTTGACCGACCACCAAAGAAGCTGAAGTCATACCCTGATATACTTGTACAGAAGAAAAAAAAAAAATATATATATATATATATAAATAAAAAGAAATACAAAATGAATTATAATTAGAACTAATATATAATAAAAAAAAATTTTGTAAAAGGACAAATAATGAACATTAAATTAAAATTTTAATAACATTTTAAATCCCTCTATTGAAATTTTGAGGACGAAATTTTCTTTTTAAGGAGGAGGGAATGTAACATTTTTAGAAAAATAAAAATGTTTTATTAAAAATAAAACTAGCATAAAAACATATATCGTTACATATAGTAACAAAATAAATAAATAAATCATAAGATTGAGGAAAAAGATTTAATATTAAAGAAATAAATTCGATACAACAGTGAAATCGAATCGAAATCGACGAAAATTTATTTTATGTAGCATTTATAATAGTTATATAATTTTTAGCAAGAATCAAAAGCTTAGGTTATATTAAACTATAATATCAGATTAATTAGATTTTTAATGAAAATAATTATGATTAATAAACTATATGAGTTGCAGCATCCTCAATTTAATCAAACAAAGCTACTCATCAAGTTAATACTGTAACATAGTAGAAAGATTCCAAACCCGATTAAATTAGTTGAGTTAATAAAAAAATAAAATAAAATAAAAAAAATAATTTTTAAGAAAAATTTAGTCTATAATAATAATAATATTTTCAATAGAAATAAATCAAAATCAACATGAAAATCAATTCGAATTCGAAATTTTTAAACTTGATATAGTACACAAAATTTATTTACATAATTATAGCAAAATTTAAGTTTGATTTAACATAACAATTGAACTTAAATCCAATAACAGAAATAAATTAAGTAGATTTATGAGTTGCAGCACCATAGGTCACATAATTTTTGCCACAGAAAATCCCAAGAAGAATGGGATAAAGTTTTTCTCTCTCTCTCCTTCTTTCTCTCTTATCCTTATCCGACCCCCTCATTTTCTTCTTCGTTCCATCCGACAGCGCACCCCTCTTCTCTCTCGAAAACACTCATCTCTCTCTCTCGTCCGAATTAAAGTGTGGGAAAAATGGAAACAAATTAAGGGTTGAATTTTCCATCCGGTCTTGATCTCCTTTCTTGGTGGTGGTGGCCGAAAATTTGGGAAAACAAAGAGGAATCGATTGAAAATTGGTTTAAGCTCGGATTGAGGTTGTGAGAAGGAATTTAAGTAGGAAATCAAGAGAGGAATCAAGGTATACTCCTATTTTTGTTCTTCAATCCGGGTTTTATCCTTGGTAAATTTGGGATGAAGGAACTTGACACTTACCCTTTTATTTGAGTTTGATAATGGTCTAGTACGAGTTTGAATGGAACATGATGGTTGATTGTTAACCAAATTAGTTGATTTCGTTATTAATTCGGTTGATTTTGGTTGTGAGCCGAAAATAAAGGTTAGGGCTCGATTTTGATCCAAATAAATGAGAAATTTTGGCGTACTTGTGATTAACCCGTGAGTATGACATTTGGGATGTTATTTGACGAAGGTGCAAACCTTGTACCAGTTGTAGTCGAGGCTAGATCGCCTCTGGTACCAATCTGGTACGAGTTAGGGCTGTCAGGGACTAAATGGTAAAGAAATAGTTGGAGTGAGGACTTATTTGTAAATAAAAAAGGACTACTTGGTAAATAAAAAGGACTGATTTGTGAAGAGAAGGACTTGTCTGTAAATTAAAGTGATTTAGGGACTTTTGAGTAAAAAAATAAAAATTTGGACAGCTGGTTGACTCGGCTGGATTTATGCGATTTGGGCCAATTAATTTGGGCCTGGATTTATTATTTGTGCTGGGCCTTTGTTTGCCGTGAGAAAAGGAAAAAAAATGGGTTAGGCCCAAAGGGAATTAATTACTGCTGGAATTTTGTTGTGGGCTTTGCTTTATGCCGTGAGAAAAGAAAGGAATGGACTTTGAACTCAAGTGATTAATGTGACTGTTGGGTTGTTTATTGAACTTAATTTCTGGATTTGGATCCGGAATGTTATGTTGGACTTTTTATGGACCCTAATTAAATAATTAATGTAGACTATTAAAATAATTAATTAAAGGTGGGACCATTAGAAATAATCGGATATCCCTTTAATTAATCGTCGGATTTCGAGATATGAGGATCAAAGTCTAAATAAAACAAGAACGGATATTCTGACATCAAAATTATAGACTTTCTGATCCCAAATAAAGTAAAATAAATCGTTTTATGATTTTCTGAGTTTATTTTTTTATTTTTAATTTCTAATTTTTAATTTTTAATTTCGATTTTTGATTTGACCCTCGATATTAAATAAATAATTAGATAAGGAATAAATAATTAACTAAGCAGCGAATGATTAATAACATGAATATTAAACGATTAAAGTAATTAAACTAGAATTAGCAAAATAAAGGCAAATATTATAAAAATTGTAAATCACTAACCAAGATAATAATAATAAAATAATTATAAGAAATAAGATAAATAATAAATTATTAAAAACCAACAAAGCAGATACTCGAAAACAAAATTTGATAACAACGATAAAATCCAACTATAAATCTATAAATTAAAAAGAGATATAACAATATAGTCTAGAATGAAATAATAAATTAAAAACACAAGCAATTATCAGAAATGGATGAATAGCAGTCAGTCTGGTACCGTAAGCCGAATTTTTAGGTTTAAGCTTCCAGTCAGGTCAAGTTTTAGTACTGTTTGGTCAAATCTTAATGATTTTGACCTATCTTACAGGCAGCTGGACGGAGACCGATCTCAATCAAACGACAGGTGCGGATACGTGGATTTTTATAGAAATCCGGTCTCGGTAACTTTAAATTATATGCATTGTATGTTGATAAATTGCTTGAATGCATTGCGAATTGATCATATTAGATTATAGGAACATATATCACAACTCATGCTGATTCATCTCCTTTGTTTAATTTGTTATATGAGATCAAGCAAGTTTGCATATTCATTTGGTTATGATGAACTGAATTGTACCAGTTCATTCTATTCTTGCTTGATAGCCTGAAATATGGAATGTGATGATACATGAATGAATGTGGAAAAGGAATTGTGATATGTGATATGGATGTGATATGATACGGATATCAAATCACCACTCCCCGAAGTCGGCTGATCCCTGGCTTCGGCCTGTTCGATAGCGCTATACGGATAGTGAACTCCCTTTTGCCACCTAGACCAAGGGTTAAGCCCTTTTGCCGGCTAGGTAAGGGAGGGGTTACCCTTTTGCCGCCCAACCGGTTGGGCAAGGGAACCTGAGTGAGTATTTGAGACGTACTGGTACTCCCTCTTGCCACCTGGTCTAGGGATACGTCCCTTTTGCTGACCAGGTAAGGGAATGAAAGAAAGAAAGAAAGAAAGGAATAAAAAAAAAAAAAAATTGGAATGTGATGTTAATCTGTGATATGCTCTGAGACAGGTCTTTGCTTATATGATTATTCATGATTGATTATATGCATGTTATAATTCATGTGATTTAATTGAATGTATTTCCGTTACGCTGCACAGAGTACAGTGTTGATAAAATTGCATTGCACCGTTTTAAAGTATTTTGGTTATATTTCTTAATGATTTATGTATTTGATTTAAATTTTAATATTCATGTTGATTTTTACGGGTGTTACTCTAGACCTAGATTTCAACCAGAAATCCACGTCTGGAACTAAAACCCGCACTGAGAATTTATTCTCACTCCGTTTTTGTTTATATGTTTCCTCGGTGGTTGGGGGTTCCAGATGACATGCAGACGATGCATGAGATCAATGCTGATGGCTGCTGATGATTCCTGCATGCGCATAGAGACGTTTGTGCCCAACCTGAACACCAACGTACCATGTACCAGATTTAGTTTAGATGGTTTACCTATGATATAAATGTTTAGGGTGAACTTTTAAATATATACCAGTTAGGTCTTTTCTTGGTGTTAATATTTGAATTAGACTTTAAACTTGTAAATGAACCTCAAACTTATAAATCAAATAATTGGCTCGTATTGTACCTTAGGTTTAATCTGTATAATATGTTAAGCAGTTAAGAATACATGTGTGTATTCATCTTTTACTTTATTTCTTTTCTTTGTACCATAGACTGATAATATTCATTATATTATCTGTTGAAAAAAAAAAACGGTCATAAGTCAGGTTAAGCCTTACGAGAGTACAATTATTTGTACTTTCGTGGCGGGATTGTTACATCCTATGTGTCGGGATGTGACATATATTAATATAAATATTTTTTATTTAACTTTAATATTTGTATAGTTTTGTATTGTTGATATGTATTTTTCTTATGAAGTTGTATTATTTTATTTTTGCTATATGTTGCTTATATTTTCCCACCATACTTTATTTTGAAATTTTAGTATATTTTACTATATAAAAAAAATAAAAAAATGCATACAACTTATGATTTGGTCGGCAAAATAAAACATTTTAATATAGAAATCAGGGTATAGCTAAGATTGTTCTTTCAAAGAATGATCTTAGCTAGGATCATTCTTTCTAAGATCGTTCTTTGAAAGAATGATCTTAGTATTGTGCATTGAAAGAATGGTATCACAATACTAGTATAAAAACTTAGCTTATTCAGGAATATTTTCGAAATTTCTGTATAGTTTAATTAGTATTATTTTTAAATTTTTCGGGGTTTCAACTTTTCATCTTCTGTTCTTGTGGCATATATCCTCTTGTTAGGCCACGTGAAATTTTCAGGCATATAAGCCCATAAACATAAATTGGGCTATATCAAATTTCAGGCTCACTAATTTTCTTTGGTCTATTTACAGAAAGATTTTCTTCCAGTGAACAGTGAATTCACGAAGATCCAGGAATTTCTTCAAATCGTTAAAATTGCTGGGCTGTAAAAGAATTCCATGATCAATTTGGATTTTGATCTTTGAAATTTGAAAATTGCATACTGCTGCTTCCTGCTTACTCATTTCATATTAAATGAACGAAAATATTCTCTAATAACTATTTTCCAACTTATCCATCAGTCGGTATATGCATATTCCTATAATAATTAAAAACAATGCGGTTTTTTGTGTTCAGTTTTTGCAAAGCATATACGGGTATGCCATGTAATTTAGTTTCGAATAAAATGATTGCAAAATTAAAACAATTTATACACGAACGTATCTATGCTTTTTAATCATATATAACTTAGAAAACTTTCGCGCGCTATGACGTCTTGATAATTTTATTTAATTTTCTTTTTTACTTTTAGTACCTAAGTCCATTAGATACACACCCCTCAAAATGAAAGTATCAGTTCCTTTTCTCCTTGGTTTTGAAATTTTAATGAAGCAAAATTTTCTGCTAGATAGCTTCGGACCTTCCATGTGATTTTTGTAAAATGTTGGGGATAGCTGATCGATGCGATATTTATTGAGAGCAACATGTGATTAGGTACAGAACCAATTCTTTTCCTAATCCAATGTCTGTCCGCGTTAGAACATTGATTACGTGAAATTATTGAGAAAAAGCAAAACAATGTCCTTTCTTATGATAACATGTAATTAGTGAAAAATAAATAAAAGAATTAAATATAAATATTCTCATTGTTGTGACATGATACCTTCTCGTTTTTCCTCTTGAGTTTGACTTGATGCTATCAGGGTGCGGTAAAATTGTTACCTCATAAATTTGTTTCATTTTATGTCCGTCAAAAGGTTACACATAATAATGATCAATTTCGTTGCGAGCTAAATTTTATACTCGGATTTAATTTCAAATATCTCATTTAAAATATCATAATTCAAGTCGGCTAAATTTTCTGTCCAATATAAAACTACCCTCTTATTTATTTATTTATTTATTTATTTATTTATTTATTGCGACATATGAAATTTAGGTGTATATTAGAGACTCGAGAGCTCTACATAATTTTTTTTGTTGGACATATGTACATGATACCTCCACTGGCCGAACATATATACTTGATCATATGTGACATGTCAAGCCACTTTTTGGCATACTCGACTGTCTGATGGGCGCCTTTAAGCACCAAACGACAATGCACCTAATTAATCGTACAAGTAAGTAATTAGCATAGCATTAGCACTTTACGATGTATTGGCTCATGCAATAACTTAATTTGAAGTAGACAATAATAATATAATTAAGTTAATTTTCTAAGTGTATTTTCCCCTCACTTGTCCCTGAGAAAAGGAGTAATTCGTTTTGTTACAGGTTAATTTAAATCATGTGCTTATCTATGAAAATGAGCATGTCATACACCAATCTGTCTTTATCAAATTTATATTGTATTTAGTAGATGTTAATCATGTACAAATTTATGCGTACGAATTTGAGACTAAAAAATATTTATAGAACGACGTGACATGCTTTAATAAGCAGGTAAGTTAAAATATGAAAATATTCTTAATGATTGTGCACTAAGCACCTTTGTGAAGGAAATAAGTCAAATACCGTTCGTTGCTTGTCGCACAAGTGTTAGATTGTTTTCTTTTTGAACTCTACGAGGGTAACTTGTAATTAATTCATGAATTCTTAAAAAAAACCGTAGGCTTAATAATTTCATGATCACTAGACTACTAATTCTACTCATTAGTATTGATTTCCTTGGTCTGCTCACTACGTGCAAAGAAAATGATTATATTCTTGGATTCTCGTGAAAGTTAAGAGCTATGCTTCACAACCAATTAACAACTTTTGACTAAATCTATAAATATTAAAAAAACAGAGCAAACAGAAAATGTGCACAACATTATGCATAGAGCTTCATTCATTGAAATTGTAATTCATAACGAGATAATTAACACTACAAATAGTAGCTTCTTCATCAGCGTCACGCTTCCATGAATGTAATCATTCCAATTTTCATCGGAGAACAAATGCATCTTCTTTCAATTATTTCAGACCATGTAGTTAACCGCTCAAAACAAAAGAAACCTGAAAATAATTAACCATGTATGGTGCTCTAAATCAACCATGGAAATAAACTAACTATGATAACAAAGAAACAAGAAGCGTGGAGCCCGCCGCATAGAGAAGCACATAAACCGATGCCGAGGTGAAGAATTGTACCGTGCACTGCCACTTTCTCCGGCCGGCATAGTAAACAACCACCGTGAAGAACTTGAAACTGAAGTCGTGTCCCCGGTTTTCACCTTCTTTAGCCTAAACCTCCTAAAAACAGCTGCAATTACGCCTATTCGCATAATAAATCTCTTATTCTTCTTCTTTCTTGTGCTTGTCTCGCTATACCGGTATTGGTACGAAGGTGGTGGCGTGATTGGCGGAACTGTGATTCCCGACACAACAACTTTCGGTGTCCCAGGTTCGGCTTCCCAGAGGAATGGAACTGATCCGGGAACCAGACCATAGTATCTGAAGGAAGGGTTAGACATGGAGCTCTCCTTTGTCAAGAGCCTAGCATAAAATTTCCCTTCATGCTTTAGACATGGGCTGTGTGGTGCTGGTGCATCCATTTGTGTATACTCTAATGGTTTTGTGGGAGAATGGGGTTGCATATATAAACGAAAATGGTAAAGAAAATGGTAATTAAATGAGCACATGGTCTTGACTTAAAGTTGAAGACGTGACATATGATTTGTGAGAATGATTTAGGTCTTCAGCTAAATTGACTCCAGTGATTTATCCTAAGCATGATTAATAAGACTGTAATTAGTTAGTAGGGAGAGATATTGACCCGCCAACAGAAATTAACACCACAGGCTTATAATCTCTGAAATTCTTTACATAGAATCAATTGTAGAATTCTCTTGCTCTACATTAATTAGAGCTTACTGAGAAGTAATTTCATCTGGAATTTTGGATTTTTATTTTAATCTAGCTCAATAAATTTATTTACCTTTCAATAATCTATATGGTAATATGCATTTTATTAACCTTCAAATTGACCAACAAGCAAGCAAGATTCTAGACTCATTGTCCAACCCCCAATAAACAAAATAAAATAAATAGCAAAGAAGCAAGCAACGTTGTTTAAAAATGCATTTGTATTTTTCTCTTCAATTATATTGTATTAAAGTACAATATGAAGACTTCCGACTGTGGGGCCTACAGAATGTAAAGAAGTTACACTAAAAAAAAATGTAGTACCGAGTCCTTTAGAGCAGGTAGAGTTTGCTGAACGGTGTGGTGAGTCACTGCGCCTTCACTTATCCAAAGAAATATATATTGACTGGAAACTGGAAAGGGATGGTTAAATAAGGGGAGCTGGATGGACAGATGAGAACTTGAATAGTGATCGGGTACATTGTACTTCCGTTTAGTCTCTAGGAATTGGATTGGTGTTAAGGTTGTGTCAGGAGAGCGATCTGAGCTGCAGATGGCAGTTGGAGCATTTAATTATGCTAACAGCCTGACGGGAGAAGTGACAGAGAGATGGGGCGCCGTTAATAAATGCGTGGAGCTCAGTGATATTGAAGAAACGGTGTTAACAATGAAGAGTGAGGATTGCTTTAAGATTCACACAGACAGAGGATGATTAAATCATTTTGCGCTGAATAGTTACTGAAGATTAGTAAAGAGCTGACGTGTCTGTTTTGTATTGGTTAGTAATGTTTAGCGTGGATTGTCTGAGTGTTGTTATTAAACAAAGGAGGTTGTTTGGTTGTTATATTCAGCGCAGCTGCGCTTGTAAGAACTGTGAAGAAAATTATTGAATAAAATCTTTGTTCTCTCTCTATCTTTTCTCTACATTTCCTTACTCTCCTTCAAACTCTCATTCTTCCTCTATCGATTTCATTCGAGTGTATCTCAGTCAATCCAAGGGCGTGACAGGTTGGTTGATTTTAATTCGGTTGGTGAACGTAACTGTTCCCTTTGCTTTGCTTTTATTATGTATCATGTACTACAAGCCTACAAGAGTGCAAGGCTACAACCCATTCAAGTAATAAATTCAATATCCGAAAAATAATTTGATAAAAGTTGAGATTTGTGATCCAAATATATTTCAAAAATATATCGTGTTCTTTTATAATGCATATATTAGAACAAGGTTGTAACGAGTAGCTTAGGAATTTTTTCTCTTGTTGTTTTCTTAATTATTCTGTAGGTTGTAAAGACTAGCTTCGTATTTGTACGTTTCTCCATTTATTAGGGAAAATTATATTTTACATTGTGTTTTATGAGACAAATAACAAATTAATTCACAATTAATTCGATAATTTGGTTAGTTTTTATAGATTATTAGCTTAGCTTCCTTTATTATGTTACTTTAAAAAATTGAAAATAACCATCACAAAAATCTTTAGTTGTCTTTCACCTTTGTTACAATTACAATCTGCTACCAACAGCCATAAAATTCCTCTACTGTACAAGTTGCAACTGTTGGAATTCAATAGGCATCAGGTGTAAACTTTCAGAAGGTTTCATTCAAATCTACTGTATTATCACATATTTGGAGGAAACGAATACAAAAATCGAGTTACTTTTACCTTCAAGGGAAAATTAGTTTTATACCATTACAAATATTGTCAATTTGAAAAAGGTCACTCTTAAAGTGCTAATTATTTTTATGCCATTGTAAAATTGTTATAATTAGTTTCATGCCACTATTTTCTCCAAAAACATACAAAATTCTATAAATGCCATCATTATTCTTGTCATTAATTTTTTTTTTCCTTTTGGGATGACCAAATTATACTTATGAGTCATGAATCATGAAAATAAACCCTAAAAAAAAAGGAAAAATAGACGGCGCTGACCTTGAAAGTGCTAATCTCTTCTCCGTTATATATTAGATTAGATTCTAATTAAGTTCATTGTCTATTTATTCCATTAGTTTACACGGACCACGAAACTCACTGCTCGTACATGTTAATGTGCATATTTTCTCCTTCATAATATATTTTTTTGGCTATTTACACAAGCATATTATTGAATTTCATTACTCTCATGCACTATAATCGAAGTGCATTATTGCCAAATGGATGTCCTAATTTTTCAACATGATAAAAATCAGCACTAAATAAATTTTTAAATAAATCTTGAAAATTAAATCCATTTTTTTGGAAAATTAGATTTAATAATTTTTTATTTTGCATGTAATAAAACAAATTTTTATTGATTTGCAATGGCATAATACTAATTATATCATTTTTATGGCATATTTCTAATTATATTTTTTAGGGCGGCATATTCAAAAGGGTAGAATTTTCATCATATCAATTAATGTCCAATGGCATAAAACTAATCTCTATTATTTTGTAGTGGCATAAAAATAATTCGTTGCTTAGTGATGGCATATCACTAACTTCAAATTTTTGCGGTGGTGTAATCAAATAGCCGGCCATATTTTTTTTTTTAAAAAAAAGGTTCCTAACATTTTGGGCACCTTTGAGATATATATAGATTTAATCCAAACATTCAATTGAGTTTTTTGTTTTTAGCTCAACAACAAAATTGTGAAATTAATTTAATGAAGAAAATTATGACAAAATAGATTCCAACTTTTTATGCATTTCGAAATATTATTTTATTCAAAAAAATTGTAGATATGGTGTGCCATACCAGCACATTTTTTTTTTTGAAGTTTAAAACAGCCCGTGGGCTATACCAGCACGTTATTTGAGTCACAAAGTAATGAGATATGACGTACCTTTTGTACCATAACTCATCATGTTACGTACTTATGTCAAATGACTAAATTACAGACGTGTTTGATATTACGCTACGTCACGCCAAATTGCATGAGACGATATATCAAGTGACCGAGTCACAGTGTATTTCGCATTTAACTTCACTTGTTTAGAATACAACTCAATTCTTTGGTGGATTAGTATATTCTCTTTTGAAACTTTGAACTATATCTTCTCTGTCACAAGATGATATTATTACAGTTACCGGTGATATATTTAGGGAGGTGTTGTACAAATTTTATAGATATTAAATTGTATTAATGGCCAATAATAATTGCTACAAAATTAATTCAAATTTTTAAATAGCCATATGAATCGTACTTAAAGATATCCGACCCACAATTGATAATTTTAAGTCCTTAGTTGGAATACAGTTGTTGATCCAGCAAGAAAAATTAATCACTATTTCGTTATATATCAAAAAAATAATTATTAAGAGATCGTTATTTAAAAGGATTTTAATGATCCTGACAAGAGGCAAGAAGCATTGATTTATGATGGTCCCGTCTAATAATGATAATGTTGGTTCTTTTTATTTAGAGATTACTTAAGTTTTATATTATTCTCATCTATAACTTGCATCCTGTCTTCTTTATCTGCCACGCAATTGCAGATTTGCAGGGGTTCGGAACTTCGGATCAAAATAGAGCGAAAGGGCCCCACATAGAATCGTCCGTTACATAGTCAAAAGCAAGGATTTAATAATTATCATTTCATCATGGATAGTAATAGTTTTGGAAATTATTTTACACAGCAACATTTACTAATTTTTAATTTAACATAAAAATACTACCATAAAACAAACAAAAATAAAGTTATAAAATATTCAAACATGTTGACATTTCCCTACTACTTTCTCTCTAATAAATCTAACTACTCAACCACTCTTAAGATATAGAGTAAACATTTAAAATATATCCTTCCAAGTTTTTCCAACGAGGAAATAAAACATCCCAGTTCTTTTATCGAAATTGAGGAAACATTCTAATTATCTATTGTTGACACTTGACAACATCAATAAAGCTTGTTTAGAGATCAAATATGGCGAGCTGAAGAGCAAAACCACAGGTTCCTAGTATTATTGTACCTCCTCTCATCCTTACTAATCACTATGCACTGGTACTACGCCTTATTGTGACAAACGAACAGAGGAGCTGAGAAGGCTTTGGGTGTTGGTTCAAGAACGCAAGATTGCAAGGTGACAATGTAAAGGCAGGGTAAGAAGGGATAAAATAAATGTTTCCATCTGAGTTTGATAATTAATTTCACTACAAACTGGTTTGCTATATTATAACTTACTAAAGTTTGGGAGCTTTAATTTTCGCGCTTATGAACAGTAACATTTCCGAATTTTCCTTCCGATTTTTAACGATTTCCGTTCGAATTACCGCACGGGACCGTCCGATCGCGCAGCGCGTGGGATGGGTTCATCCCAGCCATCCGCGTCTGTCTTCTTCCTCCTCTTTCTCTTTCCTCTTTTTCTTTCTCCCCTCTTTCCTTTCTCTCCGCTCCCTCTCTCTCACGCTGAGAAGACCACCCACCATAGTTCGCCGACCCCTCCCCCCTCACCGAATCTCCTCCCTTTTACCTCCTCCTCCTTCTCTTCTACTCTCTCCCGTTAATTTTCCTTCCTCTTCAAGTCCGGCCTCCTCTCTCCTCGATCCACCCATCCCAACTGCGAACCAGACGCCGAGTCAGTCCGTGGTCGTTTGTGGGTAAAGAGAAAGCTTGTCCATATTTTGTCCATCGCTCGCTGCCCGTCGACGAGGAGGAAGAGTCGAGGGCGGAATCAAAGCGGGGAGCGGTACACATACGCTAATACTAGCGAAACCGATCGTCAGCATCGCCGATTCGCCGCATCGGTGTGCTCGACAAGGGGCGGCGGTGGCCGGAGGCTACCGTGCTACCTGCTACGCAGCCCTAGGCGGCTCTGCTACTTCACAACCTCCACGTCTGACGGCTCCACGCCTCCACCTAACTGGCGGTTCTCCTCCAGGACCTCCACGGCTCCACAACTAGGTGAGTGAATTTCATTACAAATTCTGATGTCTGAGGTTTTTTTGCGTTATAGTGTTTGATGTTATTTGCCCCTGCCCCCAATCCTCTAGTCTCTAAATCTGAAATTATCTGTATAACTTTATTTGCAATTTTATGATTTTGATCTTCATACTTGGAGCCATCGGAACTTGACTAGGAATTAGGAAATAGAAATTTCATTATTGCCTCATTCTGTGTATAGTTTTCATTTGATCCATATAAAACAAAACCTGTGATCCTTGAAAAGATCGACCATTTCAGTATAAAGTGCTGACATTGGATAATTCATTTGAAAACATATCTGATGTAAGTTATTACTTTTGCTTGTAATATATATCTAATATCTGACTAAACTTTTGCTAATTGTGACTTGTCTAATATATGACTTATTATTTATTTAATTAATTAATTCTTCATATTGTCTTCTAATGCTAATTGTATCAATAGGATGGAATTGCTATATTCTGATACGAGGAAGGAACTCAAGGAAGACACTAAATCACTTATCAGGAAGGTTATTATTGTTTCTTTATATATAAGGTATTCAATATTTAAAAATAATTTTTCAATCATGTTATTATTGTTTGATCTTTTTTAAGGAGAAGAAAAATCTTATCATCTACATCTGGGTTGAGGAGAGAATTGTGTGTCCGATGATGGGCACATAGTGCTCAAGAACAAAACTATGGTGGTTTGTGCAGATGACTTAGCTAGGTTATTCTCTTTCTTTAATTTAATATCTACATCATCTCATCTGATCGTTTGTTTGATATGGTCTAAACCTAGCTAGCTTTTATGATCCTCAATAAAATATTATTTTTTTTCTTTGTTCTAATTTTTGTGTAGTTGTGTATTTATGCTTAATAAAAGCCAATAATCATGTTGAGAAAAGTTATTAAACATGCGGCACATTTGCTTTCTGGTGGAATTAATCTTCTTGGAAGTTCTTTTATATTTCTCAACCAAATTGCAAAACTGGTACTTCTCTGAACCAAAAACAAGAATGCTTGGATATTTTGGAATTAATCCTTTGGTATAGTTTGATTTGACTCCTAATGGCCAAAAGCAAGGCATGAACAGTATTTTTCAATTATTCCCTTTTTGTGAAAAATGATGAACTTAGGGACTTTAGTGTAATTATACCTCATAGATTGAATGAACAGCTTGTATATAATGTTTATGATTTCATGAAATCACATTTTCCATTTTAGAAGATTTGATTTTGTTTAAAGCAATAAATAGAAAGAAATTCCAGGGTATTACTGGAAAGATTATAGAAAAATGTGTTAAATAATCTGTTGCTCCAATAAAAAATATGATTTGATCATGTTATTTTGTACATAGTGTAGTATATTTCTGCCAAATTTTTTTTTTCTGGAGATATGCTCCACACCATTTTTTTTTGTTTTATGGTTGATATATGTGAGAGTGTGCAAATGTTCTGTATAGAAATGTAGCTGCTTTTACTGCAATTAATCGATGAAAAGTAGAATCGACCCAAAACAGTAGCCTTAGTGCTTCTCCTTTATTGGTTTGTGAATGATAAATGGTACCATAAACTGTGTACACAACTCCAATATTGTGTGTTGCATCAAAATAATGTTAGTTATGATCAAATTGTCCAGAAGCCCAACCTCAATTGCTGCAGTTTCAGTTGCATAGCTACTGTATTTGGCTAAATGTTTAGTTCCAGTTATTGATTAGTTGAAATATGGTCACACATTTAATTAGGCCTTAATGTCTGACCCATAAGGATGGTTTTAGGGAACTACCCAGGTTCAGTATTATAGTTGGGTCTAAGAATCTTACTACAGTGGTCATCTCCAGCATTAGCAACTTTTTTGACTGGACCAGGTACTAATGAAATTTCGTTTATAGTGTAAAATACCTAATAATTTAGATGCAAATGATGCATGGTACAGTAGATGCTATATAGAATGTGTGCCATCCAACGAATGAGTCAATTTTGCATACAGTTTCAAATTTTCTAGAATTTACATCAAATACTAACTTCAAATTATTTATATATTCTACAATTTCATTATTGAAAAAAAGATAAACATATCTGAGTTAGCAGTATTTTAACCAGCAGCAAAAATGTGTTACCATAAAAGTTAGGCCATTTTTGGAATAATAATTATAACTTGCTGTCATTTTGATGTCAATTGTTGTTTGAACCAAGACTAATATAAACTATAAATTTAGTGAGTTAGAAAAATCTAGTCCTTTTTTTCCTCTTTCTGGGTATTAATTTTGTCAGTTACAAAACTATAAACTAAAAATTTTGTCAGTTATGAAAATGGCATGGTACATATACTGATTTACTATTATTTAAGGTAATAGAAAACATGCATATTTTTTTGGCTATAAAATTTTGATTTTTTATCGTTTGCTTTTCCTATTATCGCATCCAGATGAGATTCATTTCCCTTGATCAACAATATAACTTGATATGATTTTTTATGTTAATTTGAGTAGCAAATAAAATATGAGTGCAGGTATGTCTGCTTTAGTTCAAATTATAATGGCTAAAAGTCTTTAACTGTTTGCACTTAAGGTATTTGTTGAAAATCTTAAGTCTTAAGTGAGGCTATTGCTTTTGTAAAGCACATATTAGTTTGTCATCGTGTGTTGATAATGGAGATGTGACTGACAATGAACAACATTGTGATATGAAAAGAGTGCACAAAAGCAGTGGACCGGGTCCTTTTTACTCAAGCTCACTTCGCTTGATAAGATAAGCGCATTAAAAAATCAGACACTATTACGAAGGTATTTCTGGTAAAATTTGATCTCTATTATACTTACCTTTACCTCTTATTTAGTTCTTTAACTTCAAATTTTGTAACAGTAAATTAGGTTCATGCTAGGTGTATCGTTTATGCTTAATTGATTAGTGGTGTAGTCAGAAATGTTAATCGGTGTTCTTATACGGATGACACATGTGCAGACTATATGTTAAAAGTGGGGAGCAGAACAGGTTACCTAGGCTATGACCCACAGAAATTAGTCCATCAAGCAAAAATAAAAAAATAAAATGTTTTGCTACTAGTTGAATTGTTATGCCTCTGATTTAGGATTCTGACAATGTTAATAGAATATTTTGCTATTATGCAAGGTAAATGATCGTGGGAGGTAGTTGTTAATTGAGCCCTGAGTGATGACAAGTTCATGTATGCGAGTTTCGTTACAACAGCTGTTGGTACAAATATAAATATTTTGTGGATTTTGTTAATCTATTAAGTGGAATACATGCCACAGTTGACGATTTGGTTCATTTGATTGCCGAGCCATGAATGTCGTCCTTAGAAATGATTGTTGAGCCTTTTCAAATAATAGAGCGTAAGCGCTATAAGTTCTTTTTATCGATTATATGAAAATTTTTTCAGACTAAAATAATTGCATCAATTCAGCGTCCGTATTTGGCTGGAAATTTCAGCAGTTGTTACTGAAACTGGTGCCTGTTATGTACCAAAATTGTGTGTTAGAACAGTTGTTTAATTATTTGCAGCAAGGATCTTTTGTATAATTTTTTTACTTGAAACCCATAATTCTATTGTGTTGTGAAAGTCTTCAGAAATTTTAATGCACTTTGTAAATAAATTATTTGCGAAGGCCTTATGTTAAAATTTATCATAGTGTAAACATAAATTGAGAATTTTTTCATTACAATATACAATATCATTTCCTTTATTTTATTAACTGAAGGATTAAAGTTCTGACCTATATTCTGCAGGGGCACATCTGGAATACAGTGTGCAAATCTGGAGTATAGAGTGCATTCTTAGGAGAACTGTAAGACTTCTTTGAATAATTTGATAATTGGTCATCATACATATTATAAGTAAATACTGATACTTTGACATGTGAAATAAAATGTTGTATTTTTTTTATTTTTTGATCATCATGCATTCTGACCTATGAAATGTCAATTTGGTGCATTGCGACAGTAGGCTTTTATATCTTTTGCATACCTTTTGCATTGCGACAGAGAAAATTTTTCATTTTCAAGCTTAATGTTGGATTAAACTCCTGAAAATTTGTAGGTAGTTCCTTTCACTGGAGAGAAGAAGGCAACTGAGAAGTATGACCAAGCTCTTGAAATCAGCTCACGATGCCACAGTGCAGCAGGGTACAGCTACGGGTGGAGCAATTGGAACAATTCTGTTTTGTCTATTTTCTAGCTATGGTTTGGCAATCTAGTATGGATCAAGGCTAATCATAGACAAAGGTTATACATGAGGCAGTATCATTGATGTGATCATGGCCATCATGACCGGTGCAGTGTAAATTTTTGTATGTTTATATAAGTTGGCATGTAATACCTGAATCTAGGATGTTTGTCATGGAAATCGGTAATAATTGTTGTCAGTTTGCACTGAAAAAACTTAAGCCTCATGATGTTCATACTACTCAATATGGTGACAAATTATTAATTTAATACCTTAATCAAGTCATTGTGCATAATTTTTTTTTAATCCAGCCACATTCTACTTCTGATTTACATATGACAAGATAAGGCAAAAGAAGGAAAAAAAAGATAAAAGGAGAACCTTAATCTAATAAGTTAAATTTTTATCATCTAATCTACCAAAAACGAATCAGGCTAAGCGTCGCGGCTAAACTAACTAGTATGAAACAAAAGATTATAACGATTATAAAGGAACACGCATGATTAGAATTTGAAACTGTACTTGAGATTAAGTAGTAGAAAAACTACAACGAGAAAATTTGAAAGAGAAATGGATATATTATCAACTTCATTAATCACCAAAAAAAAAAAAATGGTAACGCGATGAGTCTAGAAGAGAGAAAACACAGTGACAAAAAAGACACAACTTGATCTATTTCCGATTGTGTTCTATTTTGTTTAAAAAGAATTTTAGTTTGGCTTTTTAGATTAAAAAATGTAATATAAACTTTACTAGAAATAAAAAAATTTGACCAAAATTATCACGTAACATACTGATCTACAATTATAGTAACGGACTAATTAATCACGCCTTAGCTATAATGACAGCCTACTGTAGTGATTATAATTATGCTTGCATAATAATTGGACATTATATAGCAATAACTTATTATAACTTTTTTGTTAAAAAAAAAATACACTGTATGAAAATGTAAGCTGGATTTAGGCGTCTTCGTTACTTTTGTTATATCATAAAGGATGTATATTAGTATTCAATTATGCTTATATTTTCACCTCTAGCTTGAATCGAGTTAAAAAAAATATTTTATTTTTATCGATTTAAATGAATGTTATTAGGTACTAGAATTGACAATATTAAAAATTCAAATCTATTAAATATTCTTACGGGATCACATTAAATATATCGTCCAGTGTTGTCTACCTCTTCCTTGTCTTAGTCATGAATTTTACTAATAAATAGAGCAAAAGTGATTTCTCACCTCCATTCTTTCCGTAGACTCAGTTTCCTAATTTAAAATATTTTATAAAATAATGATCAACACTATGTTTTCTTCTTGTTAACAACAGCTGCAAGCAAATATTTTAATTATTTCAACCTTACAACTAATTTCCCATAATATATAGTTCTTTTTTATTGATGTGTCATGCTCTGTTCAACTATTAGTGCATTTAAAGAAGCATTTTACCTTATGCTCAGCTCGATTGACTTTTCTTGTTCAGCATTCACTTCAAACTTGCTTTGTTTCTGGCATAGATTGTTTCCAAGTGCATTCTGATTGATTTATTACATTTGAATTATTAAAATGGTTTGGTTTATGTTTGTAGTAAATGCAATTAGTTTTAAAATGTATCTCTCTTATAGATTTTGTAATATTCTAATGATTTTTTTGTAAAAGAGTACTTATAAATTATAAAATGAAGTACAATCATTTATATTTCAAATATTGGTGCTGCATGTATAAGTTCACACAAAAGAGTTATTCTTTTTTTTTTTTGTATAATTGATCTTTCTAGCTCTATAGTGGACTTTGGTTAGGGATGTGATTTTTTTTTTTAGTAATTCATTTAATATTCTTACTATACATAGCTCTACAGTTCTTTGAGATATTTGATATATAATGGATGCGTTTGGATAGCTTAAGAATAAATTAGACGATCCAAACGCAGTCTTAGAGTGTTAGTTTTAAGTGGTCTTCTCAATTAGGATTAAAAGGTTGTTGAAACCACTTTTAAATCCGGATTATAAAAAATAATCCAAACACACTAGAAATAAGAACTTATTTTCGATGTTGGACCACTTAGAAATAATACTCTAACTCTCCACAAAACTTATTTTTATCTTTTAGGAATAATATTTTTTACTCCGAATAATAGTTATAATTTTATTCTTAGGAGATCCAAATGCACCTGGAGATTTGGTTTGTTATTTCAAAGTGCTCCAATGTCCTAGAATAAATTTTTATTCGTAGCGTGTTTAGATCATTTTTTAATCGGATTAAAAAGTGATCCCAATAACTTCTTAATTCACATTAAGAAGATAATCCAAACACACTGGAAGTAAAATTTATTTAAGATATTGAACTGCTTAAAAATAACATTATAAATTCTCAAAAATTTTATTTTGCATCGTTCAAGTATAATACTTTTTACTCCGAATAAAACTGACCCTAAATTTATTGACAGGCGATCCAAACGCAACAAATTATAATAATAATCAAACTACAAATAACAACTGCGGACTAAAACGTTTTAAACAACTAGCAGCAGTGCCCGCTCAATGTGCGGGCGAACTTTAATATGTAAACATATTATTTGACATAGATATGTTGTCTATTTTCAATATCTAAGATCAACGTTGTCATAATTGGTGTTGAAGGTAGCAGTATTCAATACAGAGAAAGACTTCAGTGTAAAAATTAAGATAATTTTATACATTGAGTGCATGTGTGAGTGTGATATGAGAGCAATTAATATTTTTGAAATAAAATTTTATTACCTTAATCATTTCGCAAAACACTTCGGTATACAACTTTTTTTGTGAATGTTTCATGATTTTATCAGCAACTTAGTTGTTTGTCAGGACATACCATCATTAATGTCTATTAAACATAATATAATGATAATTTAAGACACTAAAACTGACCTTCAAAAAAAAATTAAGTCACTAAAATTTGTGGCAAAGTGACGGTATACCATTTCTAATTAATAATTAAAATTTTTATACTTAATAATTTAAATTTAAAATAAATTAAATCATAAGACAATACCAATTACAAAGCACAAATAATGTTAAATTAATTGATTGGCAACTCTCCATTTTTACTAACTTAAGGTACGCCCTATGCCTCTCAGTTTATATGGTTCGTTCGCATTTAATAATGACCCAAAAAAAAATGTTGCGACTTTGCAAAAAAAAAATACATGAACGGCATACTATCTTGTATCTTTTCATAGAAAAATGTCAAATCTGAAGATGCAACTCTAAATAGAAAGGGCTCTAAAGATTTTCATTATTAATTAGGCTCTAAAAATGTCAAGTGCGATGCGTCTTGTTTCTCAATTAGACGGAAAACTAAATAACACTGTTATTTCGTGTAGCAATACACATCCAACCATAGATCAAGTCGATCCAACGGCAGAAAAAATTATTTACTACTTAGACCTAGAGTGTAACAACTATGCGTTACGTGCATTTATAAGTAGTAGAGATACTTTTATTTATTAACTTTTTTGTGCACAATTGAAATGATATTGGAGTTCACTTTCTAAAGTCCCGCATTGTTTGAAAACCCATTATTGAGCCCTGAAATTTATTGGGAAGAAGTAACAAGGAAAAAATGACCATGCTAACTGCTTTTACTGTTAATAAATTACAAATTAAATTTGCATTAATTTTTGTCGCGTCTATCTCGTACGGCTCAAACAGTTACTCTAAAATATGCTGAATAAAGTTCAAATTAAATTGGTGTTAAAACTCATATTTGCAACCTGGGCCAATATATTACCGAATTTCTTCCATTTTTAGTTCCGAATTTTTGTTTTCCTTCAAATATTGCCACATTAAGTTTATCAGTTACTTTCATGAGGATAATACAAATATTATGACGAACTTCTTTTCTCAAAAAGGTTTACACAAACGTAAATAAGCAGCATGTATTTAGCATTGAGAGTACTAAACTACTAATCCTATATATAATTCTAGGGTATGCATCATGGTCTGAGTCGAGAGGGACCCCACCCAGGTAGTTTATTGGTTGAGTGGTGTTTTAATAACTCGAATTAGATATGAATAGTGTTATTTAAAAAATGTACTTAAAATGGGTATATAAATTTTAAAGTAATTATTTGTTTCAACAAAACAATAAAATAACAAAGTGATTAAGAGTGTTGATGTACAATTTTGTATAAATTCAATTTGCACTAAAAGTTTATCATTTTTTTATTTTATTTTCATATAAATAAGCCAATACATGTTATATATACTGATATATAATTAGGATCTGATTTGAATAAAAATAACTGAATCGATATACGTCTCACTTACAATCGGATGTCTTGGGCCGATCAAGTTAGGTTTGAAATTAATATCCCTATTTGTATATTAATTCAAAGTTTTGACTTTTGAGAAGCAAAGCTTGAAAAAGAAATCATAATTTATTAAAATTTTATTTTGATCAAACGCCAATTCTAGCTATTTTCTTATTTTTCTTTTTAGATTATTTTTATTATATCTACTATGTAATATTTAATAATGAAAAATAAAATTTATTTATTATTATTTGTACGTTAAATTTCAATAATATGTAGTTAATATTGATTGTATCCTTTTTACTATGATACTGAAAATTTAACTAGTTTATCCCCATATAAAATAGTAGATAAACAAAACTCATAAACGAGTTTCACGAATCTTATTTAGCGATCCCATGCATATGCAAATACCGATGTATTTATTGTCGGAATGCTTAAGAATTACTTTTTTTGAAAGCTTTGCTTAATTCTTACTTAAGGGTTTTCTTTTTCGGTCACAGTCTACCCCGGAAAATTAAGCTAACCAGCTAGCTAGGCCCTGTTTAAACACTAATAATACTAGTACTGTAGTACATATACATATTCAATAAATAGCTATAGGACTGTGACATGTTACACGTCTATAGGCCCATAAATTCAAATCGGTCCCTATCCTCCTTAACACATTTCGGCCTATAACCATAAATTAGAGGTGTACAGCACTCAGATCTTTTTTTTGACACGGTACAGCACTCATATTGGTCAATTCTTTTTGTTTTTTCTTTTCGCAATATGATTCATATATTTAACCATTACAATATATAAATCAAATTCAACTCATACTTCTTTTGATGGTCAGATTAGAAGATGGAGTTTGCAGATTTCGCCAATAAAATTTTGATATTATAATTAAAAAACATAATAAAAATTTAAATGATGTACTTGAATAATAATTATATGAACTTATAAAATTAAATAATTAATGTGATAATATTGTATATATGTTTAATAATACTAGAATCCGGTCTGCTTAGGTTATTACCAATCTAATTTTACTCTGTAAAGCACTATGCATTTAGCTGTTTAGTCAAACTTCAATAAAAATATCTGATCAAATAAATTTGACTGTACTATTTATTTTTATTTTTATTTATTTTTTTTTTTGGGGGGGGGTCGGGTTTGGTGAAATGAGATCCTCTGGACTTCTCAAAAAGAAGTTCAGTGGTCTTCCTCTAATCTGAGCCGTCGAGATTAGATCAGATGATGATGGGTGCCCCGTGAATAGTACCAGATTGATAGGCCCGAAAAAATCTTAACCGTTGAAATTCAATCGGACGGCTCCGATGAGAGAAAGTCCACTGGACTTCTCTAAAAAGAAGTCCAGGGTACGGATTCCGGGTTTGGTTGAGTCATTGGCTTAGACAAATTGTTTGTACAGCCCTACCATTAATTACGCTTTTTTAAAGCAATTTCATTTCGTGGGACCATTAAATAATATGGTATATTTTCTCACAGCCAGGTCCACGAGGCAGCATTACGCAGAGCTACTGGCACGTGCCACAAAGAGGTGCAGAGGGCAGATCTTCGATCTGAACCGTTTTATTTAATCTCAACGGATAAATTTTCACGTGTGACATGAATTTTGATGCACCTGATATTAATCACGAGACACTATCATCGATCAGATGGTTTGGATAAAAAATCTGCCCTTTAAAAGATCATGTATTTTTTTTCACGGTGCCGGTAAAATCTTAGTTATTTTACTTTAAAAAAATTGGACTAACAATTGACGCAAACTTTTTTCTAACTTTGATTGTTATGAAATTTTAATATACAAGAATTGGTTAATTAAATTTATTTATTTATAAAATTATCGAAGAATAAAATCATTATGCATGAAGTTTATGTATTATGCACTATAACTATTCGTACATACTTTTTAATTAAAAAAATAAATTTATCCAACAAGAAATTAATAATTTAAATTTGTTTCGAACCATTCCCATTTGAAATAACGCTTCAAACATTTTTTTGAGTTAAGAAGAACCAAATCAGTAATTTTAAACGGTACGGAGGAAAAGTGAAGAAAGTAGGAAAAGAACTAAACACCGACATGCGTGCCGCAAGAATCCAAAACTTCTTTTAACCATTTCTCATGTGACCTTGTCTTTAGGGCCGGTCACATTTGGGCCTTATGGACCCCGTTATTCCCTCCCCAGGTACCTACTTTTCTCTATACAACTGTATTTCCACGTTCTCATGCACCAATCAACTGTTGGGCGTACTAATCCCAACCGAAATTTGGTAAGCAAGAGGCTAATAATTAGTGACATAAATAAAAGGAGAGTGCTTGATAGTATCTTATAAATAATTATGTTTAGATTGTTAAAAGAAAAATTGATTAGCGATTAAAATTTAATAATTTTGATGTGGTAAGAAATCAATTTAATTTAATTTGTGGCTGACAAAAGAAAATTTTATGTGGTGTTTATTTTATATATTTTCTATCTTCAATTTGTTTGTTTTAATTTATTATATTTTTTTATTATTTGTGTATAGATTTAAGAATACAAGATAACAATAATATTATCTTTTTATTTCCCCTCTGCTCTGTCCTTTTACATATATGAATGCACTTCTAAATCTATCAATTCCAATCTCTAATCAAACGAACACATAAAAAAGTTCATAAATTAGAAGTGACCGATTAAAATAAACTCTCATGACTTCATCTCTTTAGTTAATTATAGTTTGTTATTATGACTACAATGTCAAATACGTTATAATGCCTTTAAATTTTATCACCAATATTGTAAAAAAATCAAAATGCTTCGTTGGATTAGCATGTACAATATAAAACTGATGTCATTTTGTGAATCTAATAATAACAAATATACATACATGATACATCGCACATACAATAAAAAATACGGTTCACGAAATCCATGGAAAAGGGGGTCCATTTGCAATGCTGTATGGATTCTCCCAAAATCTATAAAAATCCAGCTGTCCCTTGTTCAAACCGTATGATTCATACTGCATCATCCAGTTCTGACAATCAGGCCCCACATTGATCGGTGTGTTCCTTGGAAAAGAATTGGTCCAGTTGCATCCTTCACATTGAACAAAGACCGATCGGATCATGCTCGCTTTCCCAGTTCCCATCAAAATTTACTTCTCTGACTCTCTGTGTCCCTCCCAGGTAAATAAATAAAATAAATTAATAAATTATCACTGCCTCACTCACGGGCTTAGTATTCCTCGCTCTCTGTCTCTGTCTCTCTCCATCTCTCTCCATCGCAACTTCCTTCTACTACACTAATCTCTACTCTCTAACCAAGTACGTAACTACCAACAACCTTATTCCTTTGTTTTCTCTAATGGCGGATAGAGGAGAGGTCGACACCTCGTCTCCATTCGTGTCAGTCAAGGAGGCAGTGACCCATTTCGGCGGAGGCGCTGCTACGTCTCCTGTGGCACAGTGGAGACCCAATGTACCTCAATTTCATCTCCGACCAGAGGTTAGTTTCACTCTTTCTCTTTTACTTTTGGCATGGAGACTGTCATTTATCGTTTTGGCGGGAAGTTCGGGATGTAATCAATGGAGACATTTAAGAGCTGAGTTGGTCTATTTTGTTTTTCTTTTGCAAAGGGGTTTGATTTCTTACTAGTTATTGCAGTAGTGTTCTACTGTTTTGATGTTTTTTCTGGCCTAATTAAATGCGCCACTTTAATGCGCTTCATTGTGGAATAGGACCAAAGGATTGTGCATTGTATTTTAGCAGTTTTTGCTTCATTGTTTCACTCCAAATGGATTTAAATTGAAAAGAATAAAAAAGGTTTGCCGAAATAATTCAAACAAGGGAAAAGAAAACACCTGATTTTGCATTGTTATTTCTCTAGGAAAAGTGTAATATAAAGGACATATGAAGTATTTAAGCAACTGATTACCTGATCGAATGAGGCCCATTGGGCCTTTCACAAGTTTATTCCAGCCCAAAATTTTTTAGTTCTCGTTGTATAATTAGAATTAGGTTGTACATGAATTGGGTTGTGTTCTGTATAATTGTGGTACCAGTGCCCTTGTGGTAGTCGTTCTATGCTGGTATGAGCTGGTTTGTAATTTTTGGAATATTAATTGTGCAATGAGTTTGTGAGCTTTTCCGTTGTGAAAACTAGTGGCCTCTCCCCACGAATTTCCGAAATAATATTAAATTAAATCGAATTTAGCCTGTCCTCAAAATGTATCGTCTTATATAAATAATTAAGGATTACCTGAAATTTAATTTTGAAGCATGAGAGTTTTCATTAGATACTAAAAAAGGGTTTATTAAATGGTATTCATGTTTAGTTTTAATGGTTAATATCCAGTAGATAATTAATCTAGCATTATACATTTCAGGAGATTGAACTTATGAAGATAGAAGAAGAAACTGTCAAGCTTGAGATGGAGCTCTTTGTTAAGGAAAGAGAAACAGTTAAGGTGTTAAGAGAACTTGAAGTTACCAAGCAGAGAATTGATCTTCTAAATTTGCAACTAGAGAAGGAAACTTTTGACAAGAAATTACCACTAGCCCTCCGAACAAGGGAAGAAAAATTCCCTGTACTTCTGCACTATAAAGATGCAACCACTCGAAATTTAGACAGACAAAAATCTCCCAACTCTACTTTAATAGAATTGCAACAAGCAAAGGTAAATCTAAATAGAAACACAGCTCAAATTCTAAAGAATAAGATTGAAGAGGAGAGATTATCAATGGAGAAAACCCGTGAAAGAGTTCGATTGAAAGCTACAAAAGCCACCGTTTTGGAGCAAGATTTGAATAAATTAATTTCTGAGCTAGAAAATAAAAAAGCAAGCAAGACAGATATACAGGCCCAGATCAAGCAAATCAATAGTGAAAAAGAAAAGTACCGAGAGATGAAAGAGGTTTATAAATCTGAAATCTCTACTTTAATTGCCGAGATTGAAGAGGCTAAGTCTAGAACAAAAACTGTGCAAGTCAGGCTTCTTGTGGCACAAAAGATGAAGGAAGCATCAAACACAGCCGAAGCTCTTGCACTTTCAGAGATCAAATCCCTGACTGACACACTAAAACCTGACATTGTTACGGAAGGAGTCACCCTTTCACCAGAAGATCATGCTGTGTTGATTCACAAAGCACAAGAAGCCGATGCAATTTCTCGAAAGAAAATTGTTGCTGCAATGAAAGAAGTAGAGGTGGCCAATGAGTCAAAAAGGGAATTACTGGAAAGAGTAGAGGAAGCTATGGCAGATGTTGAAACAAGCAGAAAGGCTTTAAATAATGCCCTGAAAAGAGAAGCAGTAGCCACAAAAAGAAAGCTTGAATCTGAAGAGGCACTTAGGAGATGGCGATCCGACCACTATGGTATCGACAACCATTGCAGAAAAGCTGTACATCATTCAACCAAGTTCAAAAACTCAATTGTGATGGCGAGAAAAGATGGTCCTGGTTTGTTAGACGTGAATGGATTGAGTCTGGTGAAGAGTAAACCTGCGCTTTCTATTGGCCAGATTCTTAACATGAAGCTTATGGGGCCCGATGAGCGTGAAAGGAGGGTAAAAGGAAAGGCTAATGCAAAACCAAAGGTTTCTTTGGGTCAGATTTTAAGTCAGAGCTACGAGGCATATTCGCCATTCGTGATAGATGATGGTACTCGTCAGAGTAAGGCGCCAACTAAAAGAAAGAAGCTTGGGCTTGTGATTTTTACACTTCTCTTGGCGAAGCAGAAGGCAAAGAGGAAACAGGGCTTCGGCTCTCATGGTAGTTTTAGTAAATATAAAAGTGTTTAGTTGCTCCTTGATTTACCCTCATTTTTTTTCCCAAGCCGTATATCCTTATGTTGTTACCGGCGAGCATCCCATAATTAGAATATATGTCATCTATTTTCCCTTTTTTATTTTTTTTTTAAAAAAATCAACCATTCGTTATAAAAGTATCTTTTTATTTGGAAGTGCTTTATTGGCAACTCAATTAGTATTGGATAGAAATGAGGGTTAATCAAGAAATCATTCTAATTTGTAGAGCTTCATTTGGTTTGGCTCTTGCCTGTGGTGGGGAACATACTCGTCGATTTGATGTCTGTCTATAAATAAGTGTCGTCCTTCCAGTAGTCTAATAAGTGAAGTAATTATATTCTCTTCAACTTGGTTACTTAAATTAGTAATCTCTTGTTTTCTTTTTTTGGTTTCCACTTTTCGGTGCAACTCTGCTTGCAATAGTCAGTACAACATCTGTTACTGGCTCCATAACATATGCAAATTTACCGATACATTTAATACTCAAAACCTTAACATTTTCCGATGCACTCTTAACTATAGTGAAATACATAATTAGCATAATGCACACTCAGATTTACATTGTATACTTATTCTTAAAATCATTTACAAAATGAAAATATACATGTTTGACAATTGCATGCATTACATACTCTTTAGTTTTGTAGAATGCCCACTTTATTTTGATTTTTGGAAAGATGACTAGTCCAAAATAGTAAAGGGTATAATGAAGCAAAGGGCTTAATAATAATAACACAGATAACAATTCTTGTAGATACGCTATCAACCAAATGACTGCATAACAATTCTCTTAATTACCAATTGTGAGCACAATTATTGCATTTCCGAAAGATATAGTACGGGAAAAAAGAGCCTTTAAAGACTAACTTGCATATTTTTGTTAACATCAACACCAAAAAAGCAGGAGGCAGATAGAATCCATATCCTGTTCAGAAACAAAATAAATGAATGTATATAGTCGACTACTAAACACTAAAACCGTGTAGAGTACATTTGCGTAAAAAAAAAACAAAAATGCATTAACCATGTTCTCTATTCTTTTCTATTTAAAGTATGGATTAATTAAGTATATATTCCGCTTGTCCATTATCCTTGTTATGTTATTTGTTTTTCCCTTTTTTCTCGAGCTCTTTTTCTTGGTCCCTTTCTCTTCCTCTATTTTATTCTGATGAGCTTTTTTTGTTTTTTTTTGGGGTTTGCTTCATTCATTAATCATTATTTTTATTATTCATTTTTTTTTTATGGTCAATAGCGTCAAAAGCCAGGCTTACAGATGACCAAATTCTAATAAAGAATTTCTGTGTAATTTTAAGATATCAGAAAAAGTTATTAGTTAATATTAAACAATTTTTTTGCTTGTGTTTGTCTTTTTTCCCCTCTTCTTTTTTTTTTTTTTTTTTGAGGGTCAGGTGGCAATCACCACACCGACAAAAATTTTATGAAGAAAAGATATTTACAAAAGACTTTTTGCCCCTCTTCAAAACAACTAACAAATTAAAACATAAAAATAGAGGAGAAATTAGAACGAGAGATCTAAAACGAAAGACATCTGTTATGTTACGGTCAAGATTTCTTAAAATTGAAAATTATTAAAAAGTTTAAATTTGAATATTCAAGCACTTCGATAGATTTCAAAAAAAAAAAAAAAAAATCTGTTTAGTCTAAATTTCATATGCGACCTATATAATTTCGCAAAGTTTAGTTTAGAGATTTTTACATAAGATTGCCTAGGTCAATATATGTTTGATTTTGTAGAGATTTTAAATTCAACATCTCGACTGTCACAGCACACATATCTCACCATTTATTTATTCAGTTGTGCTTACAGCAGTAATTGGGTGACTAGCAAGGACGGAACTAGAAAAAAATAATTTGAAAAAGGCAATAATATGTAATTTTTTACTTTTAAAAGGCCTTCTGTATATGTGTAGGAACCGCATGTCCGTCCGATCAAGATCCAACAGCGCGTAATAGATGTGCATCTCTCCAGCCTGCCCGACCGAATCCAGATCCTGTGTCGCGCGGCACGCGTACAGCGCGGGCTGTGGACCGTCTGATCTGAATCTGATGGCTATGGGGGCTCCGTGAATAATACCAGATTGATAGGCCCGAAAAAAATAAACCGCCCGATCAAAATCGAACGGCTCGTGGAGATGCGCTCCACGCGTGCCGCGCGACACAGGAACGGGGTCCTGCCCGACCTGCCCGAGTGTCGGTCTGATATAAAAATCGAGCGACAAATTAGAAAAGGATCTCTCTGTGCTCTCTCCAGTCTTGCTTCATTTCCTACGAGAAAGCAAAGCCTAGATCGAGCGACAAAAACCTCTCCACCCCAAGGTGCTGCTGCTGCCATCGCTCCTTGTTCTTCAAGGTGAGCTATCTTCTCCACCTCTGCCTCCTCTCTCCGTCTCTACCTCCATAACGTCTTGATCAATCTGATAGTCAGCGCAGAACCTTTGTAGATTCTTATGAAAGGACCAGTCTACCATCGAACACTTCAAAATATACGTTTCTATTTTTGCCTAAGAGAGGTCAACAACAAGCAAATTGGTCATGTGTAGATTGCTATCAATTTTGGGTATGCATCATCCATCCTACTTTGTCATCTTGGGTATCGTTGTACCAAATTCGCCAACTGGCCTTATATCCAATTCAATAGTACCATTGTACAGAACCTTTGTAGTAATTATTGGGATTATAGTTCTAATTGTTTCATTTGATAGATTCTAATCATAAATTATTTCTCATGAGTACTCAAAAGTCAAAGCTACTGGAATGACGAGGACGTGCTGAGACAATTAAACCAACTCCAAGAGGCATGGATGCGGGTACCCCTATGTATATATAAATCTAAAAAAAAAATCTTATGCATGTAATATGGTACCGCTGCACAATTTAAAATCATGGTTTATTTAAGATCCGATTTTTATGTGTATATTAGACCTGACTACTGAAAATTAAGGTTGCATGTTGTAGGTTTCGCATAGTTATGAGGAGCTGGTTGAGTTTGTCTATTCAGAGGTTAGTTGATGACTTGAGTACAAACTTCAATTTTTCTTTGCTATAAGTTTTCAGGCCTTCTGTGCTAAGAAGCATATGTAGCATCGAGAGAAGTATCTAGCCTGGCTTTTTGTTTGAAGATATGGAAGAAGCATGCAGTCTTAAATTATAGTATTGAATTGTTTTTAATTAGGCATTTTAGATACTGAATTGTAATGAAGTTGTTTTCTTTGAGAATATTGGTAGAAGCATTGTAATGATGTTATTGATGAACAAGTTTGTGTCAATGACACCAGGATTTATATTTTGTTTTACTCTGAACATGAAGCGTAATACTTTTTGTCTAATGATTTTTCACTCAACTTCACATATAACTAGAGGGATAATCGAGCTTCGCTCGATATTGACGTAGTAATAAAAATTAAATATGTTATCATTTAATAAATGTTGATTGTAATTAGATTGTTATGTTTGTAATTAATTTAAAGTGTAATAACTGGTAGGATATAAATAATAAATTATATCTCCATATGTTGAAATATTTTATAATTAACAATCACAAATAAAAAATATTGTTCCATCATTTCTCATAGAATCAACTAAGAGAGATTGAAATAAATTATGTGACAAAAATGACACAGTATAATCAAAATGGATCTCAATAATACAACATAAAGAGAACACAACTCTAAACAACACATATACAAACACAATAAGTATAACACATAAAAAATTGACATATACATCTAAAGGAACGGACCAGATTAATTTTGAGCAGAAAAATCAAAGATCTTGATAGCGTGTCGTACTAATACTAACTAAAACAGAGACCGACACCCACACATCTTTATTTATATTATTGATATCATACCATGAGAATGTCGTCATAAGAACAAATATATATAAAGTTTCATCAAAGACCAAAAGAAGAACTAGATAATACATATCACAGCTTACATCCAAATTATCCAAAAAAAACACCAGTCTAATAACAATCAATTTGCTTCAAAATGTTGACAAACAGTAACACTTAGACTAGTAGAAACGTATATGAACAATTTTTTTTTTATATATAAAAAAGAGCTCAATTACAACCAAATTATTGTACAAATTACATTCCTTTAACATGCTCCCAATACTTCCTCTCGTCACCAATTTACCTGCATGATATCAAAAAACCATATGTGAATGTGAGAAAAAAGTACTTGTAAGCTATGTTATTTTTTGCTAGTTTATAAACTATGTAATGATGACCTCATAACTTAACTGCTACACACCATATTGATCAGGTTTGCGACACCCTAGGCCCAGGCTTCGTCCACCACTTCACCTCGGTCGTGTTGCGACACCCTAAAACTTCTCTCCTCACTCCATTGTTTCTATCTATAAACCTTAAAAGCATCTTCATTCAAGCAGTGAGGGGTGAAGTATCGAGCAAATCAGCCGTGTGAAGAATCGATTACCCTAAATGTCAAATATAAATTGCAACTTATAAATGGAAAAATTGCAGATATGAGAAATAACAGCTGGTGCTGAAGTGATAAAATACTACGTGCAATTGCCAAAAACAAAGACTCCATTTCATGCTAAACAAAAGAAGATAACACAAAGAGGAAGAAATAATTACTTCTGAATAGATGAATTTCAAGGCTTCCTCTGAACATGAATTCATAGACAAGATAGCTAGACAAGAAACCTATGATCATCCTCACAACAATACCCAATTAATTTTACCAAATTTGGATGCCTCAGCTGTCCCAAAAAATTTACCTCAGTCTGTGCACACAAAAAAGAAAATTTTTTAACAAAATTAAAAACTATAGCTTAGCAAAATAATAATAAAGTAAATTTACCTCAGTCTGTGCACAACAATACTTACAAGTATATACAGTATTACATTCAAAATAATAATAAAGTAAACTTATAACCCAAACATGGCCATTATCCTTACAGATTTCCTTGAGGCCTGCAGTAATAATGTAATTTTCTGATGTATAAGAAGTTAAGTACTAAAATTTATGCCGTAATCGTTAGTTAAAAATGATATTTTTTCCCTTTAATTATTTTTATATATTTCTGAAAAATTTTAGTTCGAGAATTATTGCTTCTAGTGAAAAATATATCAAGTTTTATACACAAATAATTTGAAAATGGAAAAAACTGCACAATTTTTTTTTTAAGAAATTCACAACAACTTGGGATGTGTGAGTTTATGCCTGTAAGAAACCTCAGAAAGATCCAAAGACAGTACCAGGACATTAGGGTCCGCTGGGAGTATGCAATTTGATTATCTGATGAAATGGGAGCCCAACCGCAGTCATTGCTTTCATCCAGAGAAGTTGCAAATAACCAAAAAGAGTGGGGCTGAGGATGCCATCTCCAATCACCATGCAAGCACCAAAAGAGAATAACCAGGAGGAGCAAGTTCAACTACAGAGAAGACTCAATTTGGGATGCTGGCATATTAGCAACTATAGAGCAAACGTTATCTTAAATCAACCCTTTTTCCCTCACTAATTGCAAATGTTAGCAAGACTTGATTACCAATACCTAAACTTCACTTATCAGTAATTCTAGGATAGCTCAGTAAAAGAAAAATAAATAATAAAACGCAGCATACCAGATAATTACTTAATTAGCCTAAATCAAAAGACGGTTATCTAATGTGTTGAATATGCTTGCTATGAAATAGCTAGATCGCAACATGAATTTCTACTTTTCTAGTGATTATCATGTCAATTACAAAGAAAAATTGAAAAATTGGAGATGCCAAATAACTAATTTCACCAAAGTGACAAGCAACTCGATTATTGAAATATCCACTAAGTACCATATTTTCTATTCAAAGGACTGTCGAGGGTGCGAGTCTCTGTATATTCATTCATGTCTATAGTAAAATTGACCTGATAACATTTTTCATTCATGTCTATTCAAGTGACAAGCTTGAGTGTTGTTCTTTCTTTCTTTGCTGTTTTGGTCTTTTTTAGCATTTTACGGTTTGTTTTTCTGTTTAGTGTTTACTGTTTTTCTTTCTTTCTAGATAGCCCCTATCTAGTGTTTCAAAAAAAAAAAAACATTTTTCCTCGTAAAAACTTAGGAAATGCCAAAACCAGCAGCGTCCCCCACAGCCCCACTGGTTCGCCTCTTGTGAGTTGTGACTAGTCGTAGCGCCTAATTGGTTGAATCCCACTTGTCAGTTTTTTACACCAGCTTGGTACAAATCACACGCGACTGGAAGAGAATGCACGTGACGAAGAAGACAAGAAAGCCACTGTAACAAATAAATGGTTGGTGCTTGAACAACTCAGATTTTAATTACGGGTCTATACTGTCTAGCTATAATAGCGATACCCGGCCCGTTGACTAGACTTGGGAGATTTGAGATTTCGTTTCTTCCCTGCCATTCAAAATTTTCAAGAATTCCATCTTAATTTCATAGCGTGGTTGTTAACGGCTCTTCAATGAAGCTTGGAGTAATAGTAGTTAAGTAGGCGGGACAAAACCAAGTAGAGAGGTTCTTCCTTCATAAATCGCGAGGGCATACACACCAAAGAGGTTCGTATTTACTATTACACCTTTCTGTTTGTAACTTCAAAATGAATTGCTTGTGCTTTCTCCTAGTTGAAAGACAATTTTCGGTTCTTTTAAGTTGGAAACCGAGCTCTTAATTTGTAATTGAATCTTCTTTTATCTACCTTGTTGTAGTTTATATATTAATATAACAAAATCATTATAATTCAACAATCAATATGGTGTTGCAATTAATTAATGTGTTTTTATATACATGTAAATTACTTGCAACTTAAAAGGCCCCTTTGTTCGTGGAATCTTCCAAATTGCTCAGTATGATATTTATATGATAATCTCAGGATATTCACTTTTACATTTGCATAGATATATTTCACTACTTTCCAGATTCCTAGAAAATTAATTAATATAAAGATTAGGAGGCGGACCATCCAATAATAATGATTTTTTAAATAAAAAGATAGTAAAAAAATAATTATATGTATATTTTAATTTCTTAAAATATTTTATTATAAAAACTATATTGATCAGTTTGACTCGGTCATTTGAAATTCAAAAATCGAAATTAGAATGTATGTACAATACGTGTGTTTTAGTCTCTCTTGAAATAACTCATATTTTGATAATTCGCGGTGACAAAAAAAATACGTTTGCACATCCAACAAAATCAAATTTTGTCTCATTCATTATATATGAATAAGTTGGCGTTTAAATATTTAAAAAATTTCAGACGAAGTAGGTTGGATTTCATGATTATCTTGCTCCAATAATGGGCCTGTAGGCCTTCATGAATGAAGCATTCATAATTGTAGCCCGAGCTTGTAATTAAGTCAAAGTATGGGCTTGATATGGGCCATATTTTGTTTTTATTTTTGAAGAGAAGCTTGGAGGCTTTATGGCCGACTTACTTCGTCGTGGGCAGTGGATAAAATATTTCTCCTTTTTTCTGTGGGGTTTTATGAAAACACCACTTTTTAACCTTCTCTTATTTAAACGTTTCATAATTAATAGCCTATAAGGCTATAAAACATAAACTCACCACTTGAAGCACTCCTAAAAAATTTTACACGCACCACGGAATGCAAAATTACCTATTGCTCTAATCAACACACTTGATAATCCAAAAAAATGAAAACTTATTTATTCCAGTTATTAACATCCTTGATTATCGTATAATGCACACTATATCTATTATCTTTTTTTTTAGAAGATTAGTCTAATATATTTGGGGTGTGTTTTGAAGGTGAAATTTGAAAATATATATATAATGCACACTATTCCCTACACCTTTTGATGCAACATTCCGAAAACAAGACCATAAATATGATTTCATGGATTTGCGATGCTCTACACATCTGATTTCGTTTCCAATATTAGGCAAAGCTGAGTTTTCATTCAAATCCAAAGTAACCTTCCTAAACTCCAAGAACAAGTATAAACTGCATTTGCTAATCATAGTATAAATTTAAATAAAAAAAAAAACTTACACAAAGTACATAAAAATAAAACAGAACCGCAAATGATCAAAGGGTTAATAGTCAGTAATCTTCATGAGCATTGTACACATTATGACGGTATCCAAAACAATGGAGAGGAAAAAGGGCCTTGAACTACACATTTTGATGCAACATTCCAAAAACAAGACCAAACAAAAAAAAAATGATGATTTCATGGATTTGCTATGCTTTTGCATCTGATTTCATTTTCAATATTAATGTGTTTAGGTTCAAATCCAAAGTACATATATATATTCCTCCTTACCAATCATCCAAAAGGAGACCTTTCTATCTGTCGCCAAAAGTGTATCAAGCACAAGTTTTGCATTTCCCAATCATAAGATGGAAAACAAGCATTCTTTATATACTTGCTAAAGATGATATTAAAAAAAAAAAAAAGGAAAACAAGAGTAGGCGAAATTTTTAATAACAGAAAAAAATGTCTCAAGAATTTTAAATAGAGCACAGCACCCTAGTTTCTTTTAAAAAGAACAACGTAATTGCGCCCTTATGGAAGGCGCTAGGTGTCAGGGCCTATTGCGTCCTTTATAACAGCGCAATAAGAAAAATTCTAAAAATTTCTATGTCACGCGGATTATAATACACTTTGATTTCAAACACAAATTGTACAGATCATTGGCTGGCTAAAATTTCTGTGTCGTCATTACCCACGTGACAACAGACTGAGATTTCATTTTTAATATCACAAAGGACTTCCCATTCAAAAAATTTTCCAAAAGAGCACGTTTGGCTTGGCTTCCTTAAATATGAAACAATAAAATATAAATTTAAAGCTGTACAATTGGTAATCTTTATTAATTTTAATCTCATAAAATTTTTTATCATTTTTTAATTTTTATTTCGCAGTAAGAACAAAAAACAAATAAGAGAATCTATTTAACCATGATATAATGGTTTTAGTTTGATCTATTTTTATTTAGTATGAAATTAAATTTAAAAAATATGAATTTTACATAGATGCATCACTCTAGAAAAGTAATAATGTCAACAGTTTCAATTTAATTTTTGATTGAAGCAGGGACAACAAAGATCATGCATTAAAATGGCAGTGTGAAACATTTTGGCATCTAGTGAAAAATTTAATATAAATTTTAGTCCTTTTGGAAAAAAAAAAGCCCTGAAAATTGAAATGGCAGCTTGAAAAGGAATAAAAAAATAGAGAGGAAGGAGGGACAGAGCGTGGCCACAGGAGTGATGCACGCACAATCAATTTGTGTTGGAAATCCAAAGTATATTATAATCCACCTGAATAGAAATTTTTGGCATTTTCTTTATTGTGCTGTTATAAAGGACGCAATAGGCCCTGACACCTAGCGCCTTCCATAAGGGCGCAATTAGGTTGTTCTTTTTAAAAGAAATTAGGATGATGTCGTCCATTTAAAATTCTTGAGACATTTTTTTCTGTTATTAAAAATTTTCCCAAGAGTAGCCTTCAACTATAGGAACATACTTTTGTTATCACCACCACCTGCAACCCCAATAAGCTGCCGGGCGACACAAGCACCAGTTTCCTGTTCAGAAACAAGCAAAAAAATGTAGTCAATGATGTGGTAATTCCGCTCTTAAATTTATATCCAATTATACCTAAAAATTAGTTGCAAGCGTACAACAATCATCTAAGTATTATCGGGGTCGAACCACATGGACGGTTATTCAATTAATTAAGTTTATTAATCTTTGGCTAATTAGATTTGGGATACAAAAGAATAATAATTGGAACATATCAAAAGTAAAGGTTGCAGTTAAGTAAAAGACCTAAATTAACAGATCAATGAATTAAAAGCGCTTAAAATACTAATTAAGAATTAGAGATTTGATTAGCAGCTAATACTTTTCAGTTTACTCCAGAATCAGCGGCCCGCTGAAACTCAGGTCGTTATCTCCTAAGTGGGTCGCTGAAGGCAGGGGGACATACAACCCGCTGATTCTTCCTGCGGCCCGCTAGGTTAAGCGGAGACTCAACTTTTTGGTTATTTTAGATGTTACTTTGTATAAGACATGTGTTCTAACGAGGGCTCATAATTCCACTTTCGTTTAAGGCCAGGTTACTAATAATTAAACCAAATACCTTCGAATGCAACCTAGATTTCAACTTCTGTTTATTGGTCTAAGTTATACAAGTTTATGCTTTTATGCTTTTCAATCTACGACTCCCTATACTTCCGTAATCGGAAAGGACTTCAACTTCCATTTCTTTATCCTAGTCTAACCTTTCGGTATCAACTCTCATGTTAACTATACTTTAACCTTATTACTTAAGAACGTTTGAACTTAACCACCTAACAATCAAAAGACGTCTCTCTTAACGGGTGCGAGCAATTCAACTTAAGCAACTCAGTTAAAATAATCTAAGCAATTCAATCAAAGCATAAAACACAACATGCTAACAAAGAAAATTATCTCAAAGCATATTATCAATCATAAACTAAAAAAATTCACTACTATGGCCCCTAATATACGACTACTCCAAAGTATACATCACAAAACAATCAAAGGTATCTGAATAATAAGAAAACATAAAGAAAGAACTCAGATTACAACAATATGTATCCAAAATCTCTCTCTTTCTGCTCTCTGCCACTCCTTCAGCAGCACGTTGATGCTCCTGGCGACCCGCTGAAAACCCTTGGCTGTGCTCTCAATTAGCAGAATTTACTCTCAACACACGAACCCCCTCTTCTGTTGTGCTCTGTTGTTTATATAGGCATGGGATGGCTCCAAAATTGTCAAGAACGTGGAGGTTGAGGTGCTCAAAATAGAAGAGGCGGCGTAGAGATGGATGCAGAACTGGCTGAGCTATTCTTGGATGTCGGTTTCACCATTCCAGCGGCCCTCTGTTGAATCCTGCGGCCCGCTGAAAGTCTTCGGTGTCGCCAGTCTCATCTACTACCCGCTGTGCTCTCTATGGGTCGCCAGTCCTTGGTGGGTTGCCAATCATGATCAGATTTCGATTTTCTCGCGTCTTGAGTGGAAAAATCAAACAGATCCTGTACTAAATAAAAGTAGCCATAGCAGTACCTTGCTTCTAACCTAAATTATCAATTAAAATGTTAGAAATACATATAATTCAATGAAATCAAGTCTTATTAAACAAGCGGAATTTATATGTATAAAAACCGCTTATCAATCAACAACTAGAAACTATGTAAATATATTTATAAAGAAATAAAATGCATAAAATCGTGTTCTCTATTTTTAATATTGTTTATTTTGTGTCTATCAACTCATAATTTGTTACAATTGTATTCATAATACTAAAATAGTAAATACTAATATCCACGTCACTCTCCTCCCCACCCCAATCACCACCACCAGCAGGGACATAAGCTCTTTATTCAATTACTTGCATCTTTTTTTTCCCAAAAGAATAAAATTCTAGTATTTTAGTAAGGTTTTATAACAGATTGCAGGCCAAACGAGGACATTGATCCAAGACATATCTACAACTCATACGTATGATAAATCGATATTACTATTATTCAAAATTTAACTATAGGCAATGATGCAAAAAAGTATGATTGAGTGATTTGCTTACTTTTTAATTTTTTATGCATGGTTATCAAAACAGTAATTTTGTCCAAAGAAAATGCTAGTGCAGAAATTACAAAGAGCAAAGTATGCATATTCATAAAGTTTATGAACTTCACATACCTCATTTTATTTTCTTTTAGTGAGGAGGAGGGGCAAAAGATCCGCGTGATGGGATAGGTATGCCAGCACTGTTCAATCGCTTAATAATCCAGTATATCTCTGATAAAACCAGTGCAAAACCAACCAGTAATTCCACCACGGGTAAGTAGTAACATATATCTTCTACGGCCATTCGTGCGGGGCGGAAAGGAAGTGTCATTCTTATCATGCAGGATATGAGGGCTAGAAGGAAAAAGAATGTAGACCAGGTGAAGTTTGAATCATCTCCCTCAATCCAAAGATTTCCTGCATAAATTGCAGAAAGTACAAGAATGCTGATATTGGCAACTGTTTCAACCCTGGAATCAATTTCACCGCTATCGGTGCTTGGTGAGGTATTCCCAGTCGACTGATTCTCCCAGAATTTCTTGATTGCAGTATAAACTGCTAACTCCACAACAATAGGAACGATCACTGCAAATATTACCATTGTAGCATCTAGGAGATCTGCTGAAAGTAGAAGCGCATCCAACATTACTAAAAGTGGCATGAGCTTTGGAATTCCCTTAAGGAACTCACACATGAGGTCACTTTTAAAATTTAAAGGCGAGGAGGTAATGACCATGGCAGAACAACCAATGACTGAGGACACTGAGGCGACGAGAAAGGGGTATTGGGGGTGATCATTTGAAAAGTTAGTGCTTTTCAAGTACCCCAAAAATATTGCTAATTGAAACGCATAACATGCAGCAGTCGTGACTTTTGCAACAATGAAGCACTTCTTAACCATGGGTTCATTATCCTCAGCACCGTCTTCCAATACTTGGTTTCGATCCGATTTCAGTTCAAAATAAGCCAAATTTGAGAAGGGAGCGATTTGTAGAAGTACGACTGCAAGACCTAATATGTAGGATTCGTATACCATGTACAGGACAACTGCATTTAAACACGTGACTGCAGCGCCAGTGAGCAAGGTAAGAAATGTGAAAACCTTTTTCCTGCAGTGTGATAATTCCATCTTGCTCGCATCATTTTTGACAAGCATGATGGAGGAATTGAAGGAACAAACCATGAATACAAACCATAATAAAATTAAGATCAAACAGTTATCAAGCTGAGGCATGGTTTTGTATCCTGTTAGAAATTGTACTAAGATGGCAGCCACCACTGCAAATATTGCATTGGAAAACTGACCGTTATGGTCCCACCAGGACGGCTTTTTATTTTTTTCGATATTAGCTCCTTGTTGAGTGCCACCCATAACTTGTGCCTCCTACAACAATGTTTTTTTTTTCCAGTATGTTAGAATTAAATGATTAAAGAAGGTGGTTTTGATAGCTTAATTAGCTTCATTTAAAGAGGGGGATCTGTGAGATATTCAAATGGGCTCGTTTGGGATGAGTGGAATAGGCCAATTCCTAGAAATAGCCAATTCCATTCCTAAATTTTTCATCCAAACGGTTTTGGAATAGTCAATTCCATTCCTAACACAATTTTCAATAACACTCTTCCCAACAACACTTTTCTCTCTACTTTTTCACACTTCCCAACGCTATTCCTAAACTCACCATCCAAACGAAACAACATTTCTAATTCCCGGAATAGCCAATTCCTCCAATTTCTATGAATAGTGTTTTTTCCTAAATTTATGTTATTCCTACCCTATTCCTAACCATCCCAAACGACACCATGGCGCTTAAAATTAATGATAACGTCTTTCATGGCAACAGGACTAGGTGCTTAATAAATTATGAATCATCTTAACGTATAGTTCTATCATGAGTGAAAATATTAGTAGATAACACTAAATATAGAATGATATATGATCTGCAATTAATTATCATGATAGCAATCAATTAATCAACGATCTAGAAAATAGAAAATAACATAACAAGACCATCAATCTAACAAAAATGTTGGCGTTACTATAACTAGCTGTAAATAATTCAATAACAATAATGATTATTAATTATATGATTTACATCACAACAAAAATGAAATACTTCCACATGTCCAACTGCTGGCCGTCAAATCTACGACATAATATACCAGTTCCTATATATTGTGTTCGTTCACTAGTATAATTATGCTCAACATATGGGTTGTTTGGGAGTAATAGAAATTAGATGGTTCTTTTGACTCTTATCCTTTGCATCACTTAATATCTATGACATTTTCGGATGAAAAAAGGATCAATCTAATTTAGGAAGATTAATATAGATAAAATATCTTTATAGTAATATCCGAAATATACGCACTGGTTAAATGAACACAAAAAAACGTATAAATAAATATATATTAACGGATCCAAGTCCTAATAGTGTTAGAGAAGACTGGAGAGAACGCAATAGGCACAAGTTATCTAGGGTTTTTATTTTTTTTCTGATGAATTGCCCGTAGCTAGATTTCCATTAAATGAGTACAGATTTCAAATACAAAGGTTGCAAGGGTTCTTCGGTAACAATTAACAAGAAAGAGAATAAAAGAAAAACATGAACTCGCATCAACTGCTAAGGCTAGAGTACAAGAATAATTAAGTTATAAGATAGAAAGGAACTAGCCAACGCAGAAGCCTAAGGCAAAACTCCCTAGCAAATATCTTCACCAACTGCTAATTAATTAAGGCCCATAAAGAGAAACCGATCATGGGATCTAGGGTTTTCATTAGCTTAAAAATTACGAACTTTTGGGTTTATTTGTTTATATCAAAAAAAAAAAAATGAACAGGAGGTCTTGAGGAAGAGAAAAGGCGCCGTTATATATCACAATAAAAAGGGAAAGTTCGAACGGATCTGTCTAAATTAAAGCTTATTCGGATCAAACAAAGGAAAGAAGCGCATCATGAGCAATTCAATCAATATGAAAACTTTCCATATAACGAAAGTATACAAAAAAATATGAAATCACCTCATCAGAAAGCTGATTACTGTCCATTTTCGTAGCTTCAAGGTAGGGATTTAATTCATATTGAATGCGGGATAGTATGGCCGGATACGATTTAGGGCTGGGAGGTATTAGGGTTTTGTTAAAAACATAAAACCAGCTCAAATATGAGACTGATCGAGAGAGAGAGAGAGAGAGAGAGATAAACTTTTAATTGGGTCCCGCCCGCCAAGTCTGACCAGTGACCAGTCATATATTGTTGCTTAAACATTAAGCGAGTTATCATGCTCTCTTAGTTCAGTTTGTTTTAGTTCTTCGCCGACCATCAAAAGAAGTTAATTAATTATGGAGGACGTACACTTGTCCTTATAATATATTACTAATTACCAATTTATTAGTGAAATGTATTGTTTTGTGAATCGGATAGTAAATTTTGGAGTTAAAAAAGTTATAAAGGAGTGATCTCACATGACATCATAATAGAATAATTTGAAATGTATTGTTTTGTGATCGGATAGTCAAATTTGGAGTAAAAAGTTATAAAGGAGCGATCTTAATTATTTGTCTACGTGTTGAGCATCTTAATCACATTGCGTTGAGTTATTCCTCCGTCCACACATTGGACGGGAACTGTAATGAAAAATAATTTAGGCATTCTTAGAATGTATACGTACTTTCAAAATTTATAAGGTGACACTGAGCTAGCTTTTTGGATCGAACTCCCTTTTGCAAATTATATATTTCAACTTAATAGATGTACGAATAAGAAGTTTTCTAGCTTTTAGAATTTTTCATTACAGTTGAAATAACACATGCATACTACACAATATTTTTTTTAAATAAAAAAGTTATCGTAGAATTCTATTGTAAAGTTTCAAGACAAAATTAATTAAGAAAATACTTTCTGTCAAGAAAAGTCAAAGAATACCTCAACTTTATTAGATAAGTAAAATAAAATAATTTTGAAAGTTTATTTGACAACTATAAAAAATTTTGCAAATCATTTTTTTTAGAAATGGGTTCAACAATCAAATGCTCCCAAGAAGATTTTCGTCAGATCCATATCAGCTGTTTCCAACTATCAATTTTTTTTTATCAAAATACTGGAAATACAAGAGGTTTAATTTAGCAAATAAAATCAAAGAAGAAAAGAGTGGTAAACAAAGTTATTCTCCCATCAAATCCTCATTTTGTAAACAATTTCTCAAAAATCTTCATACATCTAAATTAGGTTTCAGAACAAGCAACGATTTTTCGCTACCCTTATTCGGAAAGTGTTTGTCGATTTTTTTTTTTCCTGCCATTGTATCCAACATCTTGCCGTCCAATAAAATCCAATATAATTATCAGCCTTTTAAAAAAATGAAATGACAAATTGAAACCAAAGGTGCCAAGTGAAAATGTAAGAGAAATTAAAAAATAATTTTAATATTAAAATGTGTTGTAAGTCTGATTGTTTTAGTTCAAACTGTCAAGGCTAGTTTAGCTTGTCTTTTGTGAGTTTATATATAGTTAGAGAAATTTTTTTATATAAGATAAGATGGAGGTCGTGCTCTTTGATTTATTTGAAAATTAAATGTCACAAAGGAATCCATAACTTTCACTGAAAGTGTGTTACTTTTTGTCACTAGATTAAAAGTTGATTCTCTAGTCAGAGAATGTTTAAATGACTATTAATTAGAATTTAACTGTGTGTAAGTTTGACATTTGTATTTTAGTATAATGAACGTGGTCTTTCTTCTTGGAATCTATATCTCAAAAGTCACAACAAAAGAAAAAAGATATCTTTGATGCAAATCATTTAAAGTATGAAATAATTTCCAAAATATATGAAATAATTGTTTACAAAGCTTACAAACTCAAAATATATAAACTTACAAAGCTCTTTTATGAAATAATTTCTCAAAATATATATTATTTACATTCAGATTATTTTATTCAGAGGAGTAATTTATTTCTTAGATGAAAATTTTTATTTTTGAAAAAAAAAAATTAACTAGTGTGAGAAATCACAATAACATACAGGATGTTTTTTTAATTTTCCATAAGTGTTCTTCATGTCCGAGTCTATAATCAATGCGCACTCTTAGAGAAACAATGACAGCGCGTACATTTTATTCCAATTTAAAACATCCCGTCTTCCAAAAGAGTTTAGAGGTGAAAATAAAAATTAAAATGTATTTTTTAAAAGTTTTTTTTAAGGATAGGGAGAAACTTTAAACAGAAAAGTAATTATTAGAACATTAACACAAAGATTAAGGTGAGACCAAAAAAAAAAAAAAAAACTTCGGAACAAGTTTTGAGTTTTAAATATTTCGTTTCCTTGGATTGGGCATTAATTAATGAATCCAAATGATTCGTCTAATTTTGACATCTGGACGTATGAAATATCTTCCACATGTAACATTTTTTTGTGATGCCGAGAACATAACTTCCATATAAATAATTAGTTGATTTTGTAACCGATTAAATATTTCAATTAATATGCTACATGTGATGCCGACAAAATTATTTCGATATAAAACATGTAGCATTTTCCAGATGTTGTAACATTTATGTATTTATTTATTTAGTTATTTTTATGTAATGACTTAATTATTTTCGTAATTCTTTAAAAAAATAATTTTCGTTGACTTTTTAAATCGTCTTGCATTATCTCCAGCCTGGTCTCACTTGTAACTTGTAAGTATTGTTCTCCAATCATGCGTGTTGTGTCGTGTCGTGTCAAACACAATCGTGTTAGACTCTCGTATCGTGTCGTGTTGACACAAACTACTTTTTTAATTGTGTCGTGTCATGCTAAGTGGTGAGAAGAGACAACACGACATTGATTGACTATCATGTCATGTCATGGTGACACGTTGTGTTAGTCGTGTCAAATCGTCTCAGAAATTTTTCTTTACTTTTTATAAAAAATTATTAAAAATGATTAAAATATGAAAATAAATAAAAAATATTATTGTAGTTTTTTTTACTATTTTACAAATTCAGTATATATCACTACGAAATTTTCGGTATATTTTTTTAACGCATTAATTTTATATATTTTATAAAATATCTGTTTTGTTGTTTGAACCTATTTTTAAAAATAAAATAGTAAAAGAAATTTAAATATACGTAAAAAAAACTACGGTTATAAACTGAGCACTGATATATAAAAATAATTTAAATAATCGTTTAAAAAATAGTTTAAATTAAGGACAAAGTATTTATGGTTTATTAACTATGATGCTATTTTTTATGATATTAAAAATTAAATGCGTATTGTCGTGTCATATTCGTGTCGTGTTGCGTGTTGAATCGTGTCGTGTCAAATCGTTAATTTTTCTGGATTTTCAATACGATACGATTATGTCACGACACGATAACACGATCATGCCGTGCTAATTCTGTACTCGTGTCATGTCGTGTTGTGTCATTTTGGAGAACCTACTTGTAAGCCTACGTCATTATTTGAGGCACTTGATTTATATTGATTTATTTATCCTGAGATGTCAAAGGAGCTTCTCGGAGCCATGAGTGTGAACAAAGAAGCTTCCTCTTTGGAAAATTTGAGGCAGAGAGAGAGAGAAACGAAAATTTTGCTTCTGTGAAATGAAATAGGTTCAATTTCTCCTATTTACAACCAATACATGATGACTAAAAGTAAAATAATGTGAAATAAAAATTTAATCGCTTTTCTCAATTTTTTTTCTATATATTTTTTTTTCCCTAAACACCACCTATTTTTTCTTCATGGACGGTCATTAATATGACACTATGACAGTCATATTTTACCGATATTCAATTTGAGCTGTCTCGTACATTTGATGAGCTGCTGATCATGGTACAACATCAGCATTAAATCACTTTTTAAGTCATTTAATTGGTTATAAAAAAAAAAGTCATTTAATTTAAATTGAACAGCTTGATATTAATCTGGCTAGCTAGTAATGTTTCAATGTACTTATTTTGTCTTTAGTACGTTTCAGAGGAACGGAAGAACTAAATAAAAATGGAAAAAGGGAGATCTAGTCATCTTGAATGATCAACCAAAGGGATATATTCTATTTTGGAACTAAAAATAAGACTTTTGTCAATTTGAATGGTCAACCAAAGGGATATATTCTATTTTGGAACTAAAAATAAGACTTTTGTCAATTGTATAAGATATTATAATTAATATATGCTTGTTTTGGACTCACGTCATTTAAGGTATTCCATTAAAGCATTCAGTTCGTAGCAAACTTTGAGAGCAATTATTTTCATATTTCAACATTAATAAAATCACTACCACAAAAAAGGCTTTCTGTAACAAGCCATTTATAACGTTTTCTCTTAAACACGTTACAGACTAGTTGGCGGGAAAATCCTCATTTAATCTGTAACATTTTTCATATATTGCACGTTATAAAAATATCCCGTCATAAAAAAAAAAAAAAACATGTCAGGCCTTCTGTGACGTCTTTTATAAAATAAACGTCACAGATTTGTGACGCCTTTTAATTAAAAGACGTCACAGAAGCTAACGGACCTTTTGTGACGCTTATTACATAAAAGGCGTCACAGATTCTTTCGGATATTTTTGGCCAAAAAGATGGAATCAGATTATTTTTATATTATTAATGGCTTCTGTAACGCCTATTAGTTAAAAGGCGTCACAAATATGTGACTCCTTTTTCGTAATAAACGTCACGGAATGTGACAATATGTGACGTTTATTAGGAAAAAGGCGTCACAAATTCTCAGTAATTTAACACCCCGATCGACGTACTTCTTTCTCCCTCCTCCATTATTTTTTCTCTGCCGCTGCAACTAACCAATTAAAACCTTTGAAGAGATTTTCCATATTCAATTTCTCCAAAAAAATAGCCAAAAATATCGAAAAATTATTAAAAAATAAGAATTAGAAAGAGAAAGAGAAGGAGAGCATATTGAAGGTAAAAAAAGTAAATTTGAACAAATTTTCATATTTTCGTATTTTCTTGTTATTTCTATATTTCGGTTTGTATTTAAAAAATAGGAAAAAATTATGAAAAATCTGAAAAAAATAAATTTGTAAAGAGAGATAGAAGAAGAACATAATAGTTAAGAGAAATTAAATTTATTTCTTTTTTTCTATTTTTTGTCTTATTTTATTTCGGTTTTCTCTTTATTTATGCTTTAAATATTAATGAATACTTGTTTTTGACATTAAATTTTCAGGTCTCATTCAAGAAGAAGAATTACATCACTAGGGTAGAAGAATTTCATCGTATTTAAGGTATTTTTCATTAACTTTTGGATTTTTTCCATTTTTTATTTCTAAATTTTGCATGCATTTAATAATTTGCATATGCATTTAATATTAATGGTATTGTCATATAGGACCAAAAAAATATCGGAACAAAAATACCGAATTTAGGTCGTTGCCCATCTAAGATTAATCCATTAGGGATTAAATCTCGGATAGTCCCCATTTTTTGGGACTGCTCTTTGGATATTCTGTCTGATTTAGGATTAGCGAGTGGTATGCTATATGTAATCTGTTGTTTGAGAAAAATTCGACGGCATTTCCCTTTATGTTCCCACGGATGTGTTCTCACGATCAATCGTGTGTTGGCGCATTCAGGGAACATTAGGGGAAATGCTGCCGAATTTTTCTCAAACAACAGGTTACATCTAGCGTACGCTCGCTAATGAGACAGAGTATCTAAAGAGTGGGTTAGGATGGTGACCGGTCCGAAAACATTAGTTACTAAATTGACTCATACCCTAACATTTTACATAAATTGTTTTCTTGTTTAGATGGATCGGACGTGGATGTACTCAAGTGATCGATCAGCATTTCTAAAAGGTGTTGAAGATTTTATGCTTTGTGCTAAACAATATCTGAGAAAGATTGAAGATGAGAAAATTTGTTGTCCTTGTCGTTCTTGTCAGAATTTGTTGAAATCGTCTAATTTGGAAGAAGTGAGAGCTCATTTGATTAGAAATGGATTTCAACCGAATTATACTCGGTGGACACTTCATGGAGAGACTGGGATGAGACTTTTTAATGTTGGGACTAGTAAAAATGTATTCGATTCACAACATGATCAGGAAGAAAATGTATTATTGGATGATGAAAATGTATTTGGTGAAGGAAATGATGTATTTGGTGATGGAAATGATGTATTTGATAATGAAGATGTGTTTGAGACTGAAAATGTAGACAATACAGGATTGAATGTTGATTTAGATGAAATTTTGAATAATGTAGATGCAGACTTTGTTGATAATGTTGAAATTTTTGGTATGTTACGCGAGGAAGATAAGATAAAATTATATCCTGGTTGTGAATTGTCTAAACTTACTGCTGTGTTCAAATTGTTTAATCTGAAAGCCAAAAATGGATGGAGTGATGCCAGTTTCACATTTTGCTTAAACTTTTGCGTACAGATTTCCTTCCCAAAGATAATCAGTTGCCGGATTCAATATATAAGGCCAAAAAAATGTTGTGTCCTTTGAAACTCGATGTAGAGAGAATTCATGCATGTCCAAATGACTATATATTATTTCGAGATGAGTACAAAGATCTGGATAAATGTCCAAAGTGTAAAGCAGCACGGTATAAACCGAGAGATGATCCGATTGAGGAAGGTAGTAAGGGACCAGCTGCAAAGGTTTTGTTTTATCTCCCAATAATTCCAAGATTTCAGAGGCTCTTTGCTAATGTGAAGGATGCCAAATTGTTGAGATGGCACGCGGATTGTCGGAAAAAAGGTGATGGAATGCTCCGGCATCCAGCAGATTGTCCGGATTGGACGAACATAGACGGTGCTTTTGAAGAATTCGGCAGTGAACCTAGAAATTTGAGATTGGGGTTATGCACAGATGGGATGAATCCTTACGGCAACATGAGTAGCTGTCAAACTACGTGGCCAGTCTTATTGTGTATTTACAACCTTCCTCCATGGTTATGCATGAAAAGAAGATACTTGATGATGCCCTTGTTGATTTCAGGTCCTAAACAACCAGGAAATGACATAGATGTGTATTTGCGTCCATTAATAGATGATCTTAAAAAATTGTGGAATGAGGGAGTGAAAGTATTTGATGCAAACTCTAGAACTGAGTTCAATCTCCGTGCCATGATATTTTGCACGATTAATGATTTTCCTGCATATGGTAATCTATCCGGGTACAGGAATAAAGGAGCCAAAGCATGTCCTATTTGCCAGGAAAACACCCATTCTGTTTACCTGAAAAACTGTAGAAAAAATGTTTACTTGGGACATCACAGGTTTCTTAGGAACCGCAACCACCCTTACCGTCGAGATAAGGAAAGATTTGATGGTAAAGAGGAGCATGACAGGGCCCCAATGCCAAAATCCGGAAAAACAGTATATCGACAGGTCAAGGACATAGAGGTCAAATTTGGTAAGAAATTTGCAAATGAGATTTCGAAAGGGATATGGAAGAAGAAGTCTATATTCTGGGATTTTGAATATTGGCAGTTTCTGGAGATTAGGCATTGCCTAGATGCGATGCACATAATCAAGAACATATGTGAAGCTTTGATTGGTTGCCTGTTGGAAATTCAAGGAAAAAATAAACAAAATTGGTTACCTGCAGCACAATTTAATTTAACCAAGGAAGAGAAAAAAAGCTTGTTGGGTTGCCTGAAGCACATTAAGGTTCCTTCGGGTTATTGCTCAAATATTTCCAGAAAGGTGTCTATGAATGATAACAAATTGATCGGTATGAAATCACATGATTATCACGTCTTGCTGACCGTTTTACTTCCGGTCGCAATCAGAGGAATTTTGAAGGAAGAAGTGAGAAAGACTCTGACTAAGTTGTGCTATTTTTTCAATGAAATTTGCTGTAAGGTGATCGATCCAGTCAAAATGGACAAGTTGCAGCATGATGTTATTTCTACCCTATGCGAGCTGGAGATGTACTTTCCACCGTTATTTTTTGAGTCCATGGTGCATTTGACCATCCATCTGGTTAGGGAGATCAAAATGTGCGGTCCAGTATTTCTACGGTACATGTATCCTTTCGAAAGAGCAATGGGCCAATTGAAAGGGCTAGTACGTAGCCGATCTAAACCAGAAGGAAGTATAGTGGAAGGATATGTTGCCGAGGAGGTTATTGAGTATTATACTGATTATTTGGAAGATGTTCAATCTATCGGCCTTCCAAAGTCTCGGCATGAGGGTAGACTTGAAGGAAAAGGTACTATTGGAGCCAAAACTTGTAGAGTGGGTCTTGATATGAGAACAAAAGCACACATGAAAGTCCTACAACACCTTACTGTTGTTACGCCTTACATTAAAATGCATGTAGCCGAGATACGCAAACAACACCCATCTTACAATGAAAATGTGATTAATACAGAGCATCAACTAATTTTTGTGGATTGGTTTAAAAAAAAGGTAGAGTCCCAGTTGAAAGAAGGAATCGAGGTCAATGAAACAGTGAAATGGTTATCGAAAGGTCCTGATTCGGTTGTCGAAACCTACCAAGGGTATGACTTGAATGGATTTACCTGGTACACAAAGAACCAGGATGGTAAAAGCACCGTACAAAATAGTGGAGTGTCAGTTGTAGCTTTGTCTAATAATAATGAAAAATCTGCTACTTATTATGGGTGGATTGAGGAGATTTGGGAACTAGATTATATGAAATTCAAGATACCCTTATTCAAGTGTGCATGGATCGACAACCTTCACGATGGAGTCAGAAAAGACAAAAATGGGTTCATACTTGTGGACTTCAAAAAAAGGGCTTATGGAGACGACCCTTTTATACTTGCAAATAAGCAAGCCATGCAAGTGTTCTACGTTGAAGATCCATCCGACAAGAGACGACATGTTGTCTTGTCAGGAAAGAGACGCATTGTTGGTGTTGGAGGTGTTGTGGACGAAGAAGCATACGACCACTTTGAGGAAACACCTCCATTTTCCACCGGTATCGATGATGCATCACAACCAGTATCGATCAGTCACAAGCGTGCAGACAACACGGAAGGCGTGTGGGTCAGTAAGCGAAAGAAAAAGAAGAAAGCAGATGCATAAGATATCCCATGTGAGTTACTATATATTTGATACTTACATTTTTCTATTATTTTTATAGTATTTGATACTTACATTTTTCTATTATTTTTGCAGGTCGTTAATTGGTTCAAATTTTAATAATATGTATTTTTTTAGTTGTAATTTTAGTGGTATTTTTGGTAATACGTATTTTTTAATTTTTAGTAATATGTACTTTCATTTTTAGTTATATGTCTCAATGTAAGTATTTTCATTTTTATTTTTTATAAATTTTTAAATGGAAATAAAAACTAAAAGTAATTAAAAACTAAAAGTAATTATTGAAAATAAAAAGAAAAACCAAATGTAATAAAATTAAATGGAATTTAAATGGAAATAAATACTAAAAAATAATTAAAAACTAAAAGTAATTATTGAAAATAAAAAGAAAAACCAAACCGTACAAAATTAAATGGAATTTAAATGGAAATAAATACTAAAAAGTAATTAAAAACTAAAAGTAATTAAAATCTAAAAGTAATTAAAAGCTAAAAGTAATTATTGAAAATAAAAAGAAAAACCAAATGTAATAAAATTAAATGGAAATAAATACTAAAAAGTAATTAAAAACTAAAAGCAAAATGAAAATCGCTTCGGGATGTAATAATGGAAGGTAAATGGAATTTAATTTATTGAAATTCGCTTCGCGCTTCGGGAATATAATCCGCCAAAACCAAAAAAATTTAAAACGTTTCTGTAACGCCTATTAGGAAATAGACGTTACAGATCTGTGACGCCTATTTTCTAATAGGCGTTACAGAAGGTATTTTTTATTTTTGGGCAGAAAAAAAATAAAAGGGAAAGCCTTCTGTAACGCCTATTAGGAAATAGACGTTACAGATTTGTGACGTCTATTTTCTAATAGACGTTACAGAAGGGTTATAGAAATTCTAAAAAAAAGGAAAGCCGCCTCTATCTCTCTGTCGACATTCTCAAAATTTTTCTAAGTACCTCGAACTCTTTCACTCTCTCGACACCGACAGCACCCAAGCTTCGCCGCTACTCTCTCTCGATCCGCCGCTTCTCTCGATAGCGGCAGCACCCAAGGTTCTCTCGATCCGCCGCTTCTCTCGACTAGCTCCTTCCACTCCTCGACAGCGACTCCTCGACAGCGACTCAAGTCTTTGTCCTCGACAGCGACAGCCCTACTTCCTCGACAGCGACAGCACCACCAGCACCCAAGGTTCGATCTCCCCCTTTATCTATTTTAATTTTAAAATTTAAAATATAGTAGGGGCTGTTATGCAAATTTTGTGGGACTATTTGCAATTTCGTCTAAAAATTAGGGGATGTTTTGCAAAATGTTATGAATTGAATTTGCTTGATAAATGTTATGGATTGAATTTGCTTCATAAATGTTATAGATTGAATTTGCTTGATAAATGTTATGGGATATAAATGGGGCTGTTTGCTTGATAAATGAATTTTGTGGGGCTGTTTGCTTGATTTATGGATTGAATTTGCTTGATAAATGTTATGGGGCTGTTATGGGATAGAAATGGGGCTGTTGTGGGATATAATGGGCTGTTATGGGATAGAAATGGGGCTGTTGTGGGATATAATGGGGCTGTTATGGGGTTAAAATGGTAAAACTATATATATATAGGGGAGGTTATGTCAAAATTTTATAAAAAAAATCTATATACGACCATTTTGATTGAAATTGAAATTGTTATTGGGTTTAGATGGAGAATGACAAGAAGATTGTTTCGGAGAATGTTAAGGAGGTTCAAAAGGAAGAGGAGTCGTACACTTATTTCGGCCGAAAAATAAAAACGCCTATTAAGAGAAGAAGTGTATCGGCTGTACGTCGTTTTCTAGTGCGATGTGGCAGGGAGGTGGAGGAGGCACCGTATGAAGAGGCCCCAAGCGAGGAGGAAGAGGAGAAGGACGAGGGTGGCTCTAGTAAGAGTAAGGAGGAGGAGGGGGTGAGAAGAAGAAGTAGGATTTAGGGTTTAAATTTCTAGTTTGTTTCTTCTAGTGTTTATGAACTTATGTTTGTGCTTGTTTTAGGATGCGACTTGTGTTATTTGAACTTATGTTTGTGCTTATGTTTGAACTTATGTTTATGAATTTATGCGTGTGCTTATTTCAACTTGTGTTAACTGCTTGTGTCAATTGTTTATCTACTTATTTATCTATTTATTTGTGTCAATTGTTTATCTACTTAAATTAAATGAATTTAGAAATTGTTATCATTTGCAATTGTTATTTAATTACAATCATTTAATAGATGCCTTCTGGAGAAGAAAGAGGATATGATGAACAGGATAACATGGAAGAAGAAGTGGACGAAGGGATCCATCAGAATAAAAGAAGTAGGACCAACATGGAGGAATTTAGACGACTAAGGCAAGCGGGGTATTGTTGAACCCGAAAATATTGTCATAATCATATGGGCAACTGATAAATAAACTTGGAAGCTACCGTGATCAATTAAATTGGGCTATGATATACGATCAAATTTTCAAAGGAGGCTTGGGAATTATTTCGAATTAATTAGGGAAGTTAACTGACAGCCAAAATTCTGAAAAAATGCCAAAACAAGTGATTCTGAATTTCTTTACCCATATTGATACTAGTATTAACATGAGATGATGTTAATTTAGTGTGCAATATCCATTTGATGCCATGAAAATAAGCTATGTTTCCAATATATAAATACAAGTTAAAAAAATTATATAATTTCATGCATATATTATGAGAAATTATATAATTTTATAACATATGGAAAATATACACCAAATTGAAGCTTATGGACGGTTCCAAATGCATCAAGATTAGTGCAAATAATGGATTGGATTTGGCTAAATGAAATTCGGATTCCTCTATCAAATAAAATCCTAAATCGTCGAAGCCCATAATTGGCCCAGATCGACCCAGCCCATTTCGGAAAATAAACAAAAAAAAAAAAAAAGGGGAATGATGCGGCCCAGAAGGAAACAAGCCCAGCGACCCATTCACTTCGTCTTCTTCTCCGTCCCTGTGCTCCCTCTCTCGCGCGAAAAATACGGAAGAAACACACAGCATCTTTCCGTTTCAATAGTTTGAAATTAGGCCATGTCGACCCCCCCTCTCTCATCAATTACCTATCCTAACCTATACATGCTGCCAAGGAGAGCAAGAATCGCGCTGAGAATCTTTCTTTTTCTCTCTAATTAATATGATATGGGCTCGTAATTGAAACACAGTGTCACTGTGAATTGAGAGAATTGGAGCAATAAGGACGCAAGAGTAGTATTTGATAGCAATGAGAGACTGTTTGTTTCGAGCTTTGAAGTGTTAATTTAAGAGGATAGGTTAATAAAATTTTGAGATCATGGATCAGCCATAGTCATTCACTTGAGATAATTCAGGCTGAACTAACTCAAATTCGCTGTTTGGCAGCAACAATAAAGCACACGCAGTGGAGACCAGATAGCTAATTGACTGATTTTTAGCAAAGGTCCCTGACTTCCAATCGGGTAGCATCCACAGTAAATCCAAGAACTCACTAACCTGACAAAAGAGAAGAGAAACTGCTGCAAAGGATATGGACTTTAGTAAATAATGGAGGGACTGTTCTCGAAGCATGACTAAAGCTGTGGAGCAATTTTGGTCAAGACATGCTATCATATGATGCTCTAAGTTAATGATATGATGAGATAAAATAAAACTTCTAAAAGGCAGAAGTTAAGAAGTAAAAATGGACTGATGATGAATCAAATTGACAAAGTATGGATGGAGTCATTACCAAAATAAAGAGATAAAGAATGACAAGAGGGCTGACCAATGAAATGCTACATACTCAATCAGTCCTATGGAAATGAGATGATGGAAAGAGAGGCAATAAAAAATAATAAAATGAAGCTGATTACATTTATTCACTGAACCCAGATGCCTTCTCTCTGAAGACTGACGAACGCCATGACGATCTCCCTCTCCACAGCAATTAGCGCCAGTGCTGCCTCTCTCTCCTCTGCTCCTCAAGATGCTACGCTGCTCCTTATCTCCTTCCTGTTGATACATAATGGCGAAAGGAATCTCATCATTGCTCCAATTGAACCCGTCTTTCCCGGATCCTCATTTCTAACGGTGCATTTAATTAAAAGGGAGTGAAGTCGAAAGAATCTTGATGCCACAGTAGGCCCCATCCTTGTTCTCCAGTTAACCCGAGAGGGAGATGGCTCAATTGCTTCAATCCTATGAGTTCAAATATTGTCGAATTAAGGGAAAGGAAGCCAAATTGATTCAATTTCATGATCAAACAGCAACCAGGAAGCATCAGTGAAGGAATACAGACCATCAATTTGAAGAATTTTATGAAGTCAAAATGAAACAGCTACGGCTGAGCACTTGACTCATATAATACATTTCCAAATTCAATATGAATATGAGATAGTGCGTTGGTAATTGATTATCAAGCAATCTGGACACAAAGGTTAAAGGTCAGAGAAATAAAATTAAATAGCGAGGGCATTGGACATGTGGCTCAAATTATAAAAATACAGCAGCCCATCTTGAGAGACAAAGCAATGGAACTAATTGCTTCTTCTAGCTGCTGCAACTTAGCTCCATAAGACAACAAAATGCAACTGAAACAAAATGGAGAAAAAAGATCTTGGTAATTTAATTTGGGAGATTCTCCAAGATATGATTAAATGGTGCACAGTATAAGATCTGTATAAAGGAGATGAAAATACCAAGATACCCGTCAGGGGCAGAATGGTCCAATCCCTTCAGAATGCATATAATTGATGCTATCTACAGCTACCAGTTTGATTTCCCTATAAAAGGAGACCCATGCCATGCAGAGGAGGAAGGAAGCAACCAGCAATCAACACACACCCACAAGTCATACCCACACTGTGAACATCAAGCCACCAGAGAGAGATACAAAACCATCTTCAAATAATCATCCAGAGAGAAAGCAATTAGGATAGTTACTCTATATAAAAAAAAAAGAGATAAAAAAAAAAAGAGAGTGTTTAGTAGAGCAATTAGCTCCATATTTCAGTAGGAAGACAGTCACTTGTACTCTCCTTTGTGTAATTTGAGTAAGTAAAGTAAGAAGGTTGTTTCTTTGCAACACTTTTATATTTCTGGTTTCACATTCACATAGGCACAATGTAAGAAATAATCCAAAGAATGTTATGTAAATATGTAGGTAAAACACACTTATCTAATATCAGTAATATATATGTAAAAAAAAAAACAAAAAAAAATGTGTTAGTATAAGTCATGACCTCTTATTTTCAGATTTTTAGAAATAAGAAATATTTAATTTTCTCCTTCTTATAATCTGTTTAAGTAAAGTAAGACAGTTTTTATCTCTATATTACATTTAACTCTATGTTTCTAGTTCACATATTATAGCAACAATGTAAGAAATAACAAGGAAAAATGGTATTGTAAATATGTAAATAGACTTAGTTAATATCAGTGGAGTATATGCATTTATATAAATAAAAAAAAGCAAAACAAAAAAAAAGGAAATGGACAGCAGGTGTTAACAAAGGACAGCAGGTACAACAGGTATTTTGGAGCTTATGGGGATGCTTTACAAACCAAGGAGGAGGCAGTCATCATGTCACTGCCTACATCAAACCCAGGAGGCAACCCTCATCCTTCCTGCCTAAGTTGTGCCATGGAAGAATTATGCACTGGAGGGGCTCATATGATTAGCTCAATGGCCTGTTAAAAGACAAACCAAAATACTTTCAGACACATAGTCATCCCCTTTCCAGTTGAGGCAAGGCCATCTCATCATCAACACCATGATCAAACATTACTGAGAGAAAGGGACTTACAACATAAAAGGAGGAGATGAGTAGCTTAGCATCACGACTGAACCTAATCATGGTGAATCTTTAGACAGAAGAACTCGATAATTAAATTAACAATGCAAATACCCTCTGGCACATTCCATAAGGCTCATAAACCAATCCTCAAATTATCTAGGCCAAAAGAGAGCCATTACCACCAATTCATCTCCATGGCCGATATAAACTGAGGTGGAACGCTATGTCAGAGTCTCCTGTCATCCAAATTGGTGGTTTATCTCTCCAATTGGATGTATCATGATGCTCCCAGATCCTTTACCTTGTTGCTATGATCGACCAAATGCTGCAAACATCAACCCACTGCCGTCGCAGATTTAAGCTGAGACGAAACATCATGCCGGAGTGACCTATCATTCAAATTGAAACTTCACCAAGATTCTAAAACCCACCACGATGCTCTCCGATGCTTTGTCAGGCTCTCTACATTACCATAATGTTGTGGCAGCGAAGGAGGAGGTGGTTAACAGCACATCACCATGGCAAAATCAAGCTATTGTGAAACTCTTAGTTGGAGGCCTTCGACCATCAAATTGACAACGCGAACACCTCCCTGCATCTGTCACAAGACTCAAAGGCGCCTCATCAAGTTCATACCATGGCCAGATTGCTTCATCGACAAACTCACCTTCATGACAAACTTGAGTCGAGGAGAAACCCCATGCCGGAGCAATCCAATATTCAAATTGATGAGACACCAAACTTCTCAGACATGCCATGATGCTCTCAGACCCTCCACCTTATTTCCATGAGCCACAGGAGGCTGTATCGACCAACCCACCACCATGACAGATTTGGGAAAAGTGAAACACCATGCTCGGAGATTCAATCAATCAAATTGAAGTGCCACCCAGCTTCCCAGACACCCCATGAGACTCCTTGATCTTTTAATTTAACCTATTAAACGTTGGAGGTGATCAATTGGTGTAGGCTTCCCGAAACCCTAGCCACATCGGAAAGTTAGAACGCGATGAAACAGACATCCTCATGCTCGAATAGTGGGTCCCACCACACCAGAGAGGTCTCACGATGCTCCCTGACCTTGTCTCCACCTTTATTGGACATCTGACGAGCTCGAACACCCAGCCATGGCGGGCTGTTTCGTCGTCAGGACGAAGAAGGAAGAAGAAAAGAAAAGAAATAAGAAAACCTGCCTGAACGCGGCGCACGGCTAACGTTCAAAACCATGCCTGTCGACCCTCAGTCCACCAGTTCCTTCGCGATAGACCTCGTCCACGGGAAGAAGAAAACAGATTTTAAGGAAATCGTCCCAAATATCGTGATCTTCTGTGGCATGTTTGTGTGACGAATGAACTTCGTATGGCGAGTGGCTGACAGCCAACCAGGAATCGCCGTGTGTCCTTCTTTTTGACCAAGAGAAGATTCCGCTGACTCACTCTCTCCGTCGATTTGAACAAACCAGGAATTGACACGTGGCACGACTGCTGATGTGGCCCAATAAGATTGCTGGAAATTTCAAAAATTCATAGAAATTCAACCGTAACTCAGAAAAATCCAAAACAAATTTCTATAAATCCAGAAAAATGCAAGGAATATAACCATGCCAAACCCATTACCTAATTCCTTGAATAATATTTTTAAATCCAAATTCCAAATTCCAGCCAACCACAAATTGCCACATCATCCTATGATTTATTTAAAAATCCAATAAACTTCAAAAATTCACCAAAAAATCATAGGAAGCTCAGGAAAAATGTGAGGAAAATTCCTGCAAGCTCAGAAAAATATGGAGAATCTATTTTGATGATCACCATCATCAAAAAAAAACCCTACCAAAAATATTAAGACCATTATTCCATTCAAAACCCGACAACCAGAAACCCTTTTTTTTGGCTCGAATAAAAAAATGACTCGAAGGCTCATAATAAAAAAAAATTAAAGGAGGCATGGACAACACTTCAACATGGAGAAGATCTCATACTCACCTAAGGCATTCAAGTAAGCTCAAGAAGAAAAAAGAAAATAAATTAAAAAAAAAATGAAGAAGAGGGAGAAAGAGCACCTTTCACCCAATCTGGATAATCTCCTCGAAGCATAAAAATAAAGATAAAATTCTCAGGCCTAATAGATCATACTGGAGCATCCGGTGATCAAAGTTAAGGCTCACTAAGATATAAGATGGTTGAAGTCGTTGAACAGACATCATCATGGCTAGCACGAAGCAACCAAAGACATCAAAGCAGACAATCCAGGCTGAGACCGACATCAAGACCGTCGAATCAAACCTGGATTGAAGAATTCAAAATATAAATCTCTCCTTGGTGCTTGAGGAAACTAAAACTAAATGAGCCGGTCAAGAACCGGACATCACTTCCATCATATGACATTTGGTTAAGACCCGATAGCCGAGGCTACGCACCCTGTTCGAGGACCAACTGTCACTCTTCAACAGATGGTTAAGGACCCATAACTGAGGTTATGTACCCTGTCCCAGGACCACTGTCTCCACTCAACGATTGGTTAAGGATCGATAGCTGAGGCTATGTTCCCCGTTCGAGGACCAATCGTCTTTTCATCAATGATTGGTTAAGGACCCGTAACTGAGGTTATGTACCCTGTCCAAGGACCAATTGTCTCTCTTCAACGGACGGTTAAGGACCCATAACTAAGGTTATGTACCCTGTCCGAGGACCACTGTCTCCACTCAACGATTGGTTAAGGATCGATAGCTGAGGCTATGTCCCCCGTTTGAGGACCAATCGTCTTTTCATCAACGATTAGTTAAGGACCCATAACTGAGGTTATGTACCCTTTCCGAGGACTAATTGTCTCTATCCGATGGCTGGTTAAGGACCGATAGCCGAGGCATCGTTCCCTGTCCTAGGACCAACTGTCACCCCGCACGTGAGAAGGCCATAGGGAGTCCGACTCATGTAGCACCCGCGCGCACCTTTATTTTTTGACACAGACCCGAGGGTGGTGTCACGACACCTACAAGCCAAATGGACGGCGTCGTTATTTCAACGGTTCGGGTGGGAGCCGAACGGTCTATTGACATCTGACTGGGCACCAGATGAAGTTCAAACGCTTTGATTGGACGGAGCATTGATTTGATATCTTGGCTAGATACCTTGTATCACTTCAAATGTTTCGAATGATAATTGGATCGTTTACCCGATATCCTGACTGGCAACCAGGTATCAACTTGACGTTTCGAGTGGCAGTCGAAACGAAGATCAACGCTTCGAATGGGAGTTGGAGTATTTATCTGATATCCTGGCTAGATACCAGGTATCTCTTTAAATATTCCGAAAGAAAATCGAATCGTCTCTTGAACATCTGACTGGCGACAGATGTTTTGCTTCAACGCTTCGAGTAAACAGCTGGATCATTTGCTTGACACCTTGGCTAGAAACCAGGTATCGAAGCCATGCTCTGAATGGTAATTGAATCGTTTCTCACCGTCTGGCTGGCAACCAGATGTCTCCTTCAACAGTTTGAGTGACAGTCAAACTTTATCGGTATCTTGGCTGGCAACTGGATATCGTTTGTAGGTTTTCGGATGGCAACCGAAACGAAGATAAACGTTTCGAGTGAAAATCGGGTTACATTTTGGTGGATACAAGGTATCACCTCAAATGACTCGAATAATAACCAAAACGAAGGTCAACGCTTCGAATAAAATTGGGTTACATCTTAAGTGACTCGAATAATAATCGAATCGTCTCATTTGAACGCTTCAGGCTAAGGCTGGACTGTTCAGGGACACCTGCTGGACAGATGTCTCCTCAACGTTTCAAGGAGCAATTGGATCATTTACCAGATGTCTCGACTGATCACCGGATATCAATGTGATGCTCTGAATGGTCATTGAACCGTCTCATCGTCGTTTCGGAATAGCCGCCGGAACGTACCTCAACGCTTTGAATGGAGTTTGGACCATTTACCTGATATCTTGGCTGGATACCAGATATCACTCTAAATGTTTTGAACAACAATCAAACCGTCTCTTCAAGATTCTGGTCAGGAACCAGGAGTCATTTCAACACGCCGGAAGGGAACCGGATTGTGTCTCTGACATTGCCAGATGTCATTTTGAAGATATCAAGATTAACGAGCGCCAGATCGTCTTTTAATCGCAGTCAGGTTAGACCAAGGGGCAGTCTGCCTGGTTAGCACCCGCGCGCACATTTGACGCCCAAAAGCTTAAAGCCCGGCGAAGTTATCGACATCTACAAGCCCATAGGCCCGATGTTAAGCGTAATGTCTACAAACTCCGCGGCCTAGGAGTCCGACATTATCGAAGAAAAAGAAGAAAAAGAAAAGTTAATAAAGATCCTCAGCATCAAATAAAAAAGGAAAAAAGTCAGAAGTTACAATAACCCGATTTTTGGGAATTTCAAATGCCCGTTTCGGGAAATCTATGTCTTCAAGCCACAAGATCTAAGTCCCAAGCCGTAAAATCGAAATTCCAAGCCGTAAAATCCAAACTCCAAGCCATAAAATTCAAATTCAAGAGCCTGAAATCATGAGCCACCACGATAATATCTAAGGAGTCGTTATTCAAGAGCCAACCATTCCTCACATCATAAGGAGAAATTACCGAAGTCTAAGCAGCAAAGATCAACCAAGACCTATCTAAGCCTCAAAAGACTGCTGTCCCTGCAATACCGAGTCCATTCAATCAATAAATCTAAAACTAACACTGCATAATAATCATAGTAGTAGTAATAATAAAAAAAAAAACACAAAAAGACATCAATGCATGCTAGGATTATAAATTGCATATTTACAATTCCCTAATAGCTTATGATACATATCCTTTGATTTTTCCGATCTAGAGGTTCTCCAGACCATGTCGGAGGTAATTAACAGTAGGGGCTTGCGCCTACTGGAAAAAAAGGACCCCTTTCAAATAATAAACTCTCGTGAGAGCTCAAGACCGTACCGTTATTTCTCCTCTGGGAAGTAACAGTATCGGCATTCTCGAGGCACGCGAGGGGTATCTGATCCGCATTCTTTTCCCCCTCTATTTCCTCCGTTTGAAACACGAGGGCTGCGAAAAAGTGCGAGACAGGTTCTGGCACGCCCGGTGGGACATTTTTCTCCTCTCATCGGAAGAAAATCAAAGGATATAGTATGCAAGCTTAGGGAATTTGTAATCATGTAATACATTACTGACGATAATCTTCAAGATATTATTCTTGTAGGAAAGGGCGAACATGAACAACGACCGAGCAATCACCGACTTTGGACTTGTTCCGAGCACATTCATGATTGGATCCATCCCAATCTCCTTTCCGATGGTGCAAGTGGTCCCAGACGCTCCTGTCATCATCAACGATCCTATGGTGGCGAACGTGGAATACGCCAATGCCGTCTCGACCTTTATCTTCGAAGCAAATGAATATTTCTTGGAACCTCAAGATGAAGGACTCGCTGCCATCATCAAACCGACGCCCAAACCCATGATAATGGAGAACATTCCACCACCTCAAGATTTACAAGTACATCCGTTTGAGATGCTATTTCAAGCAAATGGGCCAATGGAGAATTCTTTTGATCCACTTCAGATTGTAAGGGAACAATCATTGGATATGCAGAATTCACCTGCTCATTGTAAGACGGTGTTGACTCCAACACTTGTCCAATCTAAAGAGGTGACAATTGCCGCAACTTTCCAGGGTTGTCATAGAGAAGAGGACGAAGGGACGCCTCAGAAACTAAAGCCTCGTGCGTTTAATAAACCTACCCTTTCAACCGCAAAATCGATAACTTCGCCAACAAAGAGGAGGCAAGCGGGGGCACTAGACCAAAACTCATATGACCACGAGAAGTCGATATCTCCAAATGAAGAAACAAAAGGCCAAATAAAACATGCGTTAAAAGGCAAAATAATCATTACTGCAGAAGAAGAGAATGTGACCAAGCTATTATCCTCGGACGGTTCACAAGCTAAGCCGGAAACTATAAATGCTCCAACCAAAGGTGTTAAAGGAAATCGTCAGCCTAAGAAGAAACCAGTTATACGGCGAAACAGAAGGAGTAAAGAAGTCAAGCAAAACCCAGAAAGATCCAATGCTAAAATGAAAGAGGCTATCGATGATGATTTTTCACCGATCACTTTCACCAAAGATGATTTCTTCAATGGGGAGACATTTCATAATAAACCGTTGTATATCACAGGAATGTCAAACGGAATCAAGATCAATCGAATTTTGGTTGATCCAGGATCGGCGGTTAATATCCTTCCACTAGAGTCGATGAAATACTTCCTACTTGATAAAAGATCCTTAAAGCGTAGTCAACCAAAGATCTATGGATTCAACTCGCATTCTCAGAAAGCACTGGGGGTGGTCACCTTGAAGTTCCAATTTGAAAAACTTGAAACATATGCAAGACTCTGTGTCATAGACGCCAGTGTGTCATACAAGGTGCTACTGGGCCGACCTTGGTTGCATGCGTACCAGTTGATACTGTCCACCTTGCATCAATGTATCAAATATGCTAAAAATGGAATCAGTGAAGTGATAAGAGTAGAAGAGCATCCTTTCTCAATCAATGAAATGGGACTTCCCGATGCAAAGTACTTCACACCTAGGCCACTTCTGGGGGCAAGCTCTCAACAAGGATCATTAGATACCAATGATGAACCCCTGAATGGAAGACCAAACTCTGTGAAAGCCAATGATAATGCCAAAGGCGTAAGTAAAAAGGGATCTGCTAATGTCTGTGACAAGCCTCATTATGGAGTATCCAAGGAGCATTCCGACAGACTTGAAATAATAATTCAACCTCCGAAGAAAAGGCGGATAGGAAGAGAATCATGTTTAATTGAATCTGTTTCCGAAGAAGCCTTTTGGAAGCCTACGTCTGAAGGATCGAACCAAGTTGCTCGGACAGAGGCATCATTTGCACCAACTGGCCAAGCAGACACGGAAATCATCCTAGATAGCCATCTGATATATCCAGGGGGCAATGAGTCTTGTTGCATGATTCATATGAGCGATTATGATTCTGAAAACAAAGAAGATGTGACACGAATTTATGCTACAGAAATTTTTCGGCCGGTTCAAAATGAAGGCGATGCAAGTCCCTTGTTTAAAAGGCCCAACACTTCATATCTAAATTCTAGAGCAAGTGAAACATCACTTCCGTGTCATAACCAAGAAATGGGGGCAAATAAAACTCCACACTTTTCAGATTGCCCTCGCAAGACAATAAGGTCTGCGTATGAGTTTGAAGAAGTAACAAAATTTTCACATGAGGAGAAAGCAAGAGACTTATCCATGAAAATTCGAAGGGTTGATGACAAGCATGCAAACGCAAAAATATTGCAAACTCTACCTCGAGACCCGCTTTTAGGAAGATTTGTATCAGAGCGAACGAAGGGTGTAAGTCAAATGATACCCAAAATAAATCCAGTAAAAGAAGAAGTCGACGATTTTACTTTCGTCCATACTACAAGCTCTGATAATGGTGTTAAACGAGGAAATAGAGGAAATGATAACATTTCTTCCGACTGTAAGAAGAGTGAAGAACCCCATGGCAACAAAAGGAATGATAGAAATCCAATCATCCGAAAACAATTAGACAAAGGCTTAAAGGAAGAAAATCTCGATTTGGAAATTTCCTCTGAAGATGGCAATATCACTATGACATCAATGCAACGAAAGACTAACCAGGTGGGAATACGACATGCAGATATTCAAAGCCATTTGGTTAAAACAGAACCAAGGGAAGACTTCTATCCCGAAAATACTTCAAAGATAAAATCGGGCTATCTTAAAAATATGTCAACGCCAAATACCGTCGAGAAACTCGAAACCGCTCCCAAGGCTTCTCTTGAAATACGAGACAATGCTAAAAGGAAGATACAAGAAACAATGGGTCAAGAGATGCAAACAGAAGGAATGCCTCACTCAATCCAACATGCAAGGAGGTTCAAGAGACCGTATCCCAAGGAATATGATTTGATACCTTACCCTGAGGGGTATATCAGATCAAGATTCCAATTATTCGATGGAAGAACTAAAAAATGTCCTGAACAACATGTGTTCAAATTTACAATTGCATGTGGTGATACGGCGCACAACGAGGCCTTATTAATGCGACAATTCCCTTTAAGCTTAAGAGGAGCAGCCTTTGATTGGTACATCTCGTTAGAGGAAGATAGTGTTAAAACTTGGAATGAAATGACCGACATTTTCTGTTCAAGATTTGCAATATTTTCCCCAAAGATTACAATGGCTGATATGGAAAAAGAAAAACCATCAAAAGGAGAATCTGTCAGTGACTACATCACTCGATGGAGAAATCTGAGTATTCGTTGCCAACCCCGAATTCCCGATCACGAGGCAGTCAAGATGATAATAGAAAATATACATGGACCGATTAAGCAACCTTTGATAATGCGAAACATCACCAGGTTTGATGACCTGCTTACTGCAGTGTCAAATTATGAGAGCTTAGGTTCAGATTATATTAAAAAGAAAGGGAAGAAAGAAAAATCTAAGAGGACTCGAGTATCAAGAAGACCTTTCTCCTATAAAGCCGGCAATAGTTCAAAAGCTTCCAACAACAAGAATTCACGTGATCGTTCCGCCAACAACCCTAAGAGGCTCTTGTCAGCGGTAGAATTATCTAGCAAGCCTTATTCGTTCAGAAAGGAAGTAGTTCCTGAACTATTTCGACGAGCAATGAAAAATGATCTTCAACTTCCACCGAGTAAGCGACCAGAAGAAATAGAACAATTCAATGATCCAAAATTTTGTCCATACCATAGGGTAGTGGGACACAAGATTGAAAATTGTTGGGTGTTCAAAGACTTGATGGAAGAGCGAGTCAAATCAGGCGAAATTTCATTGTCAAAAGATGAAAGGCAGAAACCAGCACCACATGACCACTCTGACATCGACTCCGACGAGGATTCCTTTACAGTATATGCCATTGGGATAGAAGACGATACCCAAGAGGAAAATACACCAGACTGGAGTAGCGATACTGAGGAAATCTTACTCGTAGCAATGAAATCTGAGGAAACTATGCTCAAAGTGGAAACATTCCAATCTCATGAAAGCTCGGTAGACAATGAAATCCAAGAAGGGAATATACAGAATTGGAGTAACAAGACCGAAGAGGATGAACCTGTGATGGTAGGGTTTGGAAGCATTTTCTCTGAAGAAAGCGAGGCACAAGAAACCTTAATCACCAACGTTTGTGACAAACAACAAACCATAGAAAGCCTTGCTGCACGTTTAGAAGAACAAGAGCAACAAATCAAGATGCTCCATCAAAGAAATAAGGAGATGCATCGAGAATGTAGAAAGATGAATTACATGATAAATCAAAGAAATGAAAATCTACAGCAGAAGAATGAAGAGATACACCGAGAAATGGACGTGCTCTTAAAAAGGAGCGATGATATTAGAAGATTGCTAGGAGATTTGCAGGGGGCAGGTGATGACTCCCCAATCATGTCGCAAGAGCCGTTTGAGAGGCTACATCTTGAAAGAGGCAAAGAAAAAACGGTGGATGCTCAGATGATCCGAGAAAAAGAAATATCAATGATAAAAGAGTCTGAAGCTACTAGAAAATACGGGAAGGAAAGTGTGTCATTAAGAAAACGAAAGAGTAAACCGTATCCTTTTCGACAAGACAGAATTGTCGAGATCTTCAATCTAGCCATGGAACATGATTTGCAGTTACCCAAATGTAAACGACCCGAAGAAGAACATCAACACGACAAACCCAATTTTTGCTTATATCATAGGATTATTGGACATACACTCAAGGATTGCTACATATTTAAAGACTGGGTTGAAGATAAATTCATGAAAGGAGAATTGCATCTCCCAGAGCACGTCTTACAAGATCCAACACCCCACAAATGACGACGCAAGATCTAATCGAAAAAAAAAAAAAAAAAAAAAATCGCGAAAATCATCACTTTTATGATTGGCATGTCAACCTCTTCAACTTCGACAATGGAACATGATGATAGGTATTGCACATTAGATCGCAAAACCCGCTCATAATCCTATACCAAAAATCCATCGATTGATATCAAATCGATTACCGCAAGTCTGGTATATCTACCCTTTCGAGACCGAAAACCTCTACGTCTTCAGTCCGAAACCTCTACAACCCGTCGGTTGATATCAGACAGACCACCACCAATTTGGTATCTTCACCCATCCGAGATTGAAAACCTCTACGTCTTCAGTCCAAAACCTTTGCGATCCATTGATTAACTGATCATTAACATCCTACAAATTATGGAGTAAAGCAATACCTAAAAGATTATTGTACACAGAAGAACCACCATACTAAATATTCCAATGTCCAACAAATCCAAAAAGTCGACATACCAATAGTTTCTGACCAAATCACTGAGAAGGAACCATGCTACAGTCAAGTGGTGTAGATGACCCATATGGACCAAATGACTTCCACAGCTACAATTATGATTTCGAACATGAGGACCCAGCACAGGTGGTTAGTGGTCCCGCTGTTATCCTAAAGATGACGAGTTCGATTCCTACCGAACGACAAAAAGGGATAAGTTCTGTTTCAATGAGCGAACTATACTCTATTTAAAAAAAATAAAAAAAAATAAATAAGGAATGACAGCTGAATGGTCCGATAATACATCATCGCGAGCAAAAAAAAAAAAAAAAAAAAAAAAAAAAAAAAAAAAAAATATTTTGATTTTGTTTGCAGGTACATGGAGCAGCTGGAGCTATATGTCCCAAAAGGAGAATAAAGGGGCGTTTTGCTTTATAGCAACATAAGACGTTTCTTCCACCAAAAATATATCCTAAGCACCACAAAATCCACAAGCCTAAATTCCACCTTTTTAAAACGGTCAATTGTTGGAGTGAGCCATAAATCAACCAACACCGGTGAGTTCATTATACCGGCATAAAATAATGAACAGGGTTTTATATATTTTGTTCCTAAAACAAAATAAAGGCACTACATGAAAGAAAAATAAATGGAGAGATGGGTTAAAATAATATTTCATTCATGAAATCTGGATGATACATTTGAAAATTACATGTCTTCAAAAAAGCTCTTAATGATACAAGAAGAAATCTCAGAGAAAGCACAATCCACCAATAGGAGCGCTTGTTCTATTAAACCATCCGAAATTCTCTCAAAATCAACAATGCTGCAATCTTCGACACTAGAGATGATAACAAAGATAAGGTTGTTAAAGGAGAAATCACCAGGCTGAAGTTTGACTGGGATCATGCCCATGGGAACAACAACACCCCTTGAAGTTGATGAAAGAGGTGCTTTTGACCAGAGCATCATACCAGAATGAGGAGACTGATAGGCGTATAATTCTTTTCACGAGCGACTATTTTCACAGAAAAGATTCTGCAGAGAAAGCAGCCACACCATGGAAAAGGCATACCACCTATGCTTCATGAGGAGACCTCAACTTCAATGTGTGAAACGTTTGAGCAAATTGTGCGTGATGCCCGGTGACATCCGTCCCTCGATCTCCAACATTAAAAAAAAAATGGGACTAGTAATGCAAAAATCTTACGGGTAAAACGGGAAGAATTCCGAAAATACCCTAAGGTTACGAAAGGCATTATGAAGCTCTAAGATCCTAAAAGACTAATTTGGAAATCTTGAGGGTATTATCGGTGTTTCTCATATGTTAATGGATTCACGAGGAGAAAGAAAGAGATGGTAGTAGAATAAAGAAGAAGATTCCTATATATAGACTCGGATGGAGCCTCACTGTACACAACCGAACGAAGAAAGAATATATCCAAGCCTAACTCCAAGCCTCTGAGATCACATGGCAGAAGATGAAGATGTGACGTGAAACTGATGGCGTGTTTGGAAACTGGTGAAATTAAGTGGGGGCACGGTACGAAATTGACCACCGAATAAAAAGGGGCGGAATCTTTGGTAAGCGTGCATGCGTGGTCGAGTAGTAACACCACACTTGTCAACAAAAAAAGAGGGGGCATCATATTTTCATCAAGAACCCGATAAAAGACAAAGTAAGCAAACTGCACAATTACAAAAGAAGTCATGGCGAGAAAATAAAATGTTAATATCAATGAAGCAAAATTTTGGCGCTACAAAGCACACTGACATAAAATGATGATAAATTCGAAAGGACTATATGGAAGGGCTCTTAAGAAAATAAATCCATGAGAAGGTCAGATGAATTCATAAGAAATAAGGTTGACAATATACAATGCGAAAAATGACAATATTTACATGGAGATAATGGCAAACGGCAAGGCACCAGAGCAGGTTGCTCGCACAAGATTCTCCCAACCCGCTCTGGTGGGGGGCATTTGTTGAACCCTAAAATATTGTCATATTTACATGACGAGCCGATATATGATTTCGAGACCATTATAAGCAAATTGATTGGGCTTATAATGCACAAATAAAAGAGTGGCTTGAAAATTTTTCTGGATTAATTAGGAGAATATGTCCATGGATATGACGATCAAAATTTCAATGCCATAAATTCCAATGCCTATATTGATGCTAATATTAATATGAAGAATAAAATTATATTAATTTAGCATCCAATATACATTTCTTAGGATCCATGGAGAATATTAATATGTGTCGGCCTACAATAAAAAAATATATAGTTGTATAATTTTATGTATATTTATACATGGACTTATACAATTATACATCAAATTAGAAGAAAATGGAATCATTACATGATGAAATAGGTGCATCAAGATTTGTGCAATAATCAGATTTGATGGATTGTATTTGATCAAACAAAATCAATCCCCATAATTTCGGCCCACCCTACAAATATCAAAAAAAATATATAAACAAAGAGGCCGAAGCCCATGTAAAATAACAAAAAAAAAAAGAGAGAGAAGATGCGGCCCATACGACATCTCAGCCCAAGACCAATTCGTCTCCTTCTTCGTGCCTTCTCTCTGAAGACTGACGAACGCCATGACGATCTCCCTCTCCACAGCAATTAGCGCCAGTGCTGCCTCTCTCTCCTCTGCTCCTCAAGATGCTACGCTGCTCCTTATCTCCTTCCTGTTGATACATAATGGCGAAAGGAATCTCATCATTGCTCCAATTGAACCCGTCTTTCCCGGATCCTCATTTCTAACGGTGCATTTAATTAAAAGGGAGTGAAGTCGAAAGAATCTTGATGCCACAGTAGGCCCCATCCTTGTTCTCCAGTTAACCCGAGAGGGAGATGGCTCAATTGCTTCAATCCTATGAGTTCAAATATTGTCGAATTAAGGGAAAGGAAGCCAAATTGATTCAATTTCATGATCAAACAGCAACCAGGAAGCATCAGTGAAGGAATACAGACCATCAATTTGAAGAATTTTATGAAGTCAAAATGAAACAGCTACGGCTGAGCACTTGACTCATATAATACATTTCCAAATTCAATATGAATATGAGATAGTGCGTTGGTAATTGATTATCAAGCAATCTGGACACTGATGAAGGAATTATACCCTAAGTATCAAATAAATTTGTACCTAGAACCTAGCTTCACTAGTCGTTTGGAGTAAGGTTTAGGGTCGAACCCAAGGGACGGATTTCTGAGTACTGGACTCACTGGTTCTCAAAAGCTAGACAGATAAAAAGGGATGTTTTTGAATGAAATAAATACCTAAAAGAAAGGTGCAGAATATAGATGTTTTTGGGTGTTTTGGACTCAAATAACAAGACTCAGACAATTGAACAAACACTGGATAAAAATTAGGTTTTTCTAAAGATAAAAAGGCGTCCTAGGGATCAGATTTCACTAAGTTTAGCCTCCAGAGAAATCGAAATTAATCGCTTTCACAATTAATTCGAAGACCTGAAAATCCTGTCTTCAGTTCGACCCGAACCAGACCAGTTCGGTCCGAACTGAAGACGTGGATTTGAGTTGTTGAGTGATATACTTGACTTTGACGATGCCACGAGTCTGGACTGGCTGAAACTACAATCCCTAACCCTCAACTTTCGCCTATCGGGCCAGAAACTAGTACAGGACTCTACCGAACTCGCCCAAGTTTACTAGACCTAAACTTTCGTGTTGGTACAAGTTTACAAGGGTTTTACTATTTGTTTTCCTTAGTTATCTAAACTCTCTTTCAAGCAGTTCAGAAGTTCTGCCTTTCGGCACAACTAACCTATCCTTTCAGATCTATGGCTTAACCCAAACACTTAACTTACAACTATTGTTCGTTTAAATTTGTAACTTAACCAAACCCTGCAGTAGATTCAGAAGCAAGATAAATCAAACAACAGCAATAAACTAAGCAACAATTAATTCCAAATAGATAAATAGCATGTCAAGTATCAAGCATAACATAACAACAACATCAAACTAAACCTAAGCTACATCTTACCCTAAGACTAAAGTAAACTACTCAGACATCGTAGCAAAATAACACATAACAACAGTAATAAAGCAATAAAGATACATGTCCATCAATAGAGAAGTAAAAAGCATGAAAAGTAATAACCAACTACTACTTTGCAACTTAAACTTCGCTATCTAGAACTGTGAGGGTGAATGGATGTCAGATCTCGCACTGCTCGCTGCCGTCGCTTCGAAAACAGTAGAAAGATCACAGGAATCGGTGAAGATCTCCAAGGAAGTATGCAAATTCGTCCAGAGCCAAGAGAGCCTGCCGCTAGAGCAGAGGAGACCTTATATAGGAGCTTCAGGTACTTGGGGAGCAAGCTAGGTCGTCCAGGGCATGAGATCTTGGCAAAATCAACTTTCCAATGTAGAAAAACTTGCCAAAAGTGTCAGTTCGGGGCTGGCTAGGGGTCAATTCGACCCGAAGAGATGTGCTGCTTCGGACTGGAGTGGAATGTGAGCTGCTGTGCCCAGTTCGACCCGAACAGGATGGACTTCGGTCCGAACTGGCCACATGTAGTCCGAAGTGAACTGCTGTGATGGCTAAGTCCGATGCAGAGCCTGGTTCGGTCCGAACTGGAGGTGTTCGACCCGGACTGAGGCCTGGACTTAGCGTCTAAGGTGGCAAATGGCCCGCATGACAGTCTGGATCGTGTGCCTAGCACCAGGAATGAGTCGTCTGGCCTAAAAGCAAGCATCCTGAGCTTTCCTGAGTCTATTTTCCTCTTGTTCTTCATCAAAACCTGTATACAATGAGAAAGAGCGACGGCAAAGCCGAATCCTGGAAAAACACAAGGAAATGTCAAATAATAACAAGGTTTGGGTCAAATTTAGGTGCCAAGTACGGTCCAAATACCAACAAATAAATGAGATATCAAACCCCCCCAAACTTAAACTTTGCTTGTCCTCAAGCAAGAGCCTAAACTTAGAGTTCAACTATACTTAGACTTAAAAACAATTACCCAAACCGAAGTTATGCTAGAAATCAAATACTAATGCCCACAGTCAATCACACAAGCAAATCAAGCCAGTCAATTAGAATTCATCAAGCACAAGGATTTAGTGTCCTAACAATCAAGCCATGCAACTCTTGGTCCTAATAAAAGTTTAGCCAATCAAGTACCCTAGCTTCTATTGCATCAATCAAACGCAACTTCAAAGTCACTCACCCGTTCCTTTCTATGTCTTACAAAAGTTTGTGAAAAGAAAACTTAGCAAGTCCGAGAATTTTACAACGAGATAAATAAACAACAATTCACCAATTTAGAAATAAATGTGTAAGTCGAGTTGCGGTGATTTACATCACTTAGGGTTTTACGCTATTGAGACTTGGATTGAGCTACCGGCACATGACGCACCGGGGAGATCAAACAAATAAATGCACGACCAAGGCCACGGTACACTTGGGCCAGGGCTCCTAGCAATTTTCGTAATCCTTTCTCCAATTAATTGTGGAAGATCAAACAAGTTGTCACACGACCAAGGCCACGGTACACTTGGGCCAGGGCTCCTAGTGACACTCGCTATCATTTCTTAATTTGGATTAATTGAAGTCCCTTCGCACCCTCATTTTCGCAACTATTTAGATTTCAGTCAATTTAAGCGCTCGTTGGTGATTCAAGCATTAAAAACCATCTAACTCGTCTTATAATTTCAAAAGTTGCTAAATTTTCTTTTAGGCAAAAGAGTGTAAGACCTAGAAATAGTTCACTCGGTGAGAGGTTGTGAGAATCGACTTAGATTGAGTTGATAACTGTTAAGCATCCAGGTTCGGGTCCTATCACGACTTTAACTCACTATTTCGGTCCATTGGTGCACAAATCAAGTTCAGGGTTCTAAACAAACAGAAGTACTTGAGATTTCTAAAAGAAAGACCCTTAAAAGTGTGTGATTTTATTCAGTGATAGTCAGAAAAGAAGAGAAGGGCAAGAGCACTCAATTTCCAACAAAATTTCAAGAAGAATGTGTAAAACAGACCTTCAGTTCGGACTGGAATGGACCAGTTCGAACCGAAGTGACATGGTGAATTCCAGAAAACGACTAAGTACCCAGTTCGGACCGAACTTGATGGTTCGGGTCGAACTGAGCAGTGGTGCAGTGTAGAGTCCTTTAATGACACCAGTTCGGACCGAACCAAAGCAGTTCGGGTCGAACTGAAGCCAGAAAAACAAGAAAAAAGTACCCCTCCTCTCTCTAAATCGTCCGAAAACCCAGAAAAGAAATAACAAACAACCAGCGAAAATAATACGCCCCCCCCCCAAACTTGAACAGAGCAGTGTCCTCGCTGCTAGACATGCACACAAAAAATAAAATAGGAGGGTAAGGCGGCGTACCTGACTAGAAAGGAGGAGGAGGGAAAATCCCAAAGGGATCTTCCGGTCCGGCTGGCTTCTGCGGCGGTGGTGGCACGAGGCTGGGGTAAGCTGCTGGGTCCGATGGAGAAGGGCGCGGCACATCAAAATCTTGCTCGGGATAGATGTAAGGGATGGAGGAGGTCTTGGTCGGCCGAGAATGAGGATTGGGCTGCCAAACCGCGTGCCATGGCTGCTGCTGCTCCATCTCTGGTGGGCTGTGATAAGAAGAAGCCGAGGAAGCGGTGCTGTGGATGGAGTGCACCGGTGAGCCCCAATTCGGGTCATCTTCATCGCCGGGCCAGTAGTTGTTGCGGAGGAAGAAGTTGTTGTCGTAAGCAACGTCCGCAACACGGTCGAGGCGCCGCCCGTACTGCTGCACCTCGTGAGAGAGACGGCTAAGGTGCATGCCATGGTCCTGCTGGACAGCTGTGTTCCGGCGCACCTCATCCCTTGTGTCAATCGTGAGGGTAGTGAGATTACCCATCATGTCGCGAAGCGCAAGGGCCCACGGTGGTGCCTGAGAGAAGACGTCCTCCGCCCCCTCTTCCATTGCTGCAGCCCCTTGGTCGGTTGGCATCGGAGCGGGCTCGACCACTGCTGCCCTGCTGGAACATGCCTCCCCCCCTGCCGACTGTGGGCGGTAATCAGTGGCGATGAGCCACAAATCGGGACGGCGGAGATTGAGCCGGTGAGGATAGGGGAGTGGGAAGTTGCTTCCATTCTTGCGGAGCCACACAAAACTGCCATTGGGCATAATCTCAATGAACCCGGCCCCCTTGAACCTCCACTCGTCATAGAGAGAGAATCCTCCGCAAATTGACTTGGGAGGGAGTGGAAGGTTCATGCGGGTGGCTAGAAGGGAGACATAGCCACCCATGGTGATGCTCCCCTTGGGCACTCGGTCGCGTTGGTAGATCCAATACTCGACCATAATCTTCACCACATTGATCTTGGGAGGGTTGGGCTGAAGGGAGTACCAAATGAGGCCCAACTCCTTGTCATTAGTAACATTCGCCGTCTCGCCCCTCGAGAACACTTGTGAGGCATAGGCGCGCATGAGAATGCGGAGAGTTGGGTGGTGAACCAAGCGGGACTTCCGGGCTTGAGAATGGCCGGCAATGCGGATCCAAATGGACTCGCTAGTCAAGTCGCTCGAGAAAGTAAAATGTTCCACCGGGCAATTCCTTTCTAAGCCAAACACCTCGGCCACATCTTGCAATCGGGCCTTGTGGGTGGCGTTGGCAAGACGGAAGACAATGATGTCGGTCCCGCCTTCCTCCATGAGGGTCAAAGAGCTCAAAAACTCGAGAGTGAACTTGGTATAGGCAAGGTAGCGATGGGTCCAGAAGGTAGGGGTGATGCCTATCTTGGTGGTGAGCTCGAGAAATTCTTCTAGCACCCCAAACTTTTCTAACGTGCCCAAGTCCATCCACCGGGTGTGCTCAAACTTCCGGTCCTTCAGTTTCATAATATTGAGATACTGGAACTTCCATGGGATCTCAAATGTCATGGCCTCCTCAATTGTATGGGCATCTGGGTGCCTTTGGAAGTCGGGGTGGTCCTGCATGGGATGCGAGGGCCCGGCTGGTCTAGGAGGAGGAGGTGGTGACTGAGCAGGGGCACGAGCACGAGAAGAGGAAGCCCCTTTGTCGCCCTTAGAACTGGCACGTGTCCTAGGCATGATTGAGTGAGACAGCAGCGAAATTCTTCTAAGTCCAAGTGCAGTTCGGACCGAACTTGGTGAGTTCGGGCCGAAGGGAGGGTCGAATTGGGGTCGAAGCAGAAGAGGCAAGCCTTCGGTTCGGGTCGAACTTGGTGAGTTCGGACCGAACTGAAGGAAGGCTGTAGAGGTTTTGGACTGGGGTCCCTTCGGTTCGGACCGAACGGTGGGCTGTTCGGGTCGAACTGAAGCGGGATTCTGGTAAATTCTATCCTGATTCCTGGTACAGTGCCTCTATTCTGGTAAAATCGTTGTATATTGCCCCAAACACTGGTACAGACCCTTAGAAATACTCACGAAACTAGGTAAAACCACAAGGAAAGGATTGAAACAGAAAAGAGTGGGAAAAGACCTCTGAAATTCCTTGAAGACTCGAAAAACCCGCTGGTTTGACTCGGTGAAGTGAAAGAAGGAGCGGCTTGAGTGCGAAGAGCCCTAGGGAGAGAAAGAAAACACCTGAAGCACACCAGGGAGAGAGAGAGAGCCTCGATGGCCTTCCTTGGTGTGAGACGGCTGTTGCGAGACACCCCAGCGAGTAGGGGCTCTAGGGTTGTCGGATAAACCCTAGAGATGGTGAGTAGAGTCCCCGAGAGCGCCCTGGAACAAAGAGAACCACGATCCGTCGACTTTGGTTAAAACTTGGAAGAGCGTGCCTTGAAAAACCTATCAAAATGCCACACCTATATGAAAATCCGAGAGTAGAGAGTGAAAGAGAGAAGAGAGGAGAGTAAAACCCACTTCAGATCTGCAAAAATGGTGAGGAAATGAGGGGGCGCGACTTTTGGGGAGAGGGCTTCGGTTTGAAACGGAAAGGAGCGTGGTTTGGGGAAGGGGTGCGAGTGGGAGAGAAAGGAAAGAGAGAGGGAGAGACGGCTTGGGGAGGGGGTTAAATGGGAGGCTTAACGGGTCGGGTAAGGGATTTAAAACAGGCCCAATAAAATTTAAATGAAATAATAAGAAAATGGGCCTGGGTCCCATTAAAAATTTCAGCCCAATATTCGCCGTTCGGACCGAACAGAACCAGTTCGGACCGAACTCAACCCTTCCTCGCCTTCCACCTTGTCCAGGTCGAACAGCTTAGTTCGGACCGAACTGTATGTCTTCGAACCGAACTGGCCCCTCATCCTGTTCCTTAGCCCAATCCTTCCTTCGGGTCGAACTGGCGGCTCCAGGTCGAACTGAAGCTGGCCCCTTCGACCTTTGCAGCTGGCTTGAGGTCGTACAGGGATTCTTTGCAATCCAGGTGCTCTAGCGCCAGCTGCTCTCCTTGATTCCCCCAAACTTGTCCTGAAAAGAATCACAACTCATCCCATCAAAGAATATTTTTGTCATTTTTCATTTTTTTTTTTTTTTTTTTTTTTTTAATTTTCACACTAATTTTTTTTCTTTTTCAAGGAAAGGAGAAGTAAAATAAATCTAAGAATTAAAGACCCTTGGGTTGCCTCCCAAGAAGCGCTTGTTTTAGGTCCCTAGCTTGACCACCTCGCTTCTACTTATCGGATCGGTAAGGTTCGGAGAGAGAAAGAACAAAGGCTTCCTCAATCTTCTCATCGGCTATGTAATGCTTCAATCGCTGCCCGTTGACCTTGAAAGGCTCCGAATCCTTGTCGCAGATATCAACGGCGCCGAATGGGTAGACCTTGACCACGCGGAATGGTCCCGACCACCTAGATCGCAACTTGCCCGGGAAAAGCCTAAGTCGTGAATTGAACAAGAGCACCAAGTCGCCTTCCTTGAAATCTCTCCTTGAAATATGCCTGTCATGCAAAAACTTGGTTTTTTCTTTGTAAAGTTTAGCATTTTCATAGGAGTTTAGGCGTACCTCGTCCAACTCATGCAAATCTAGTATGCGCTTTTCACCGGCTTTGAGCATATCCATGTTGATAGCGCGAGTGGCCCAATATGCCTTGTGCTCAATCTCAATTGGCAAGTGGCATGGTTTCCCATAGACAAGCTTGAAGGGGCTCATGCCTATTGGTGTCTTGAAGGCTGTCCTATAGGCCCAAAGAGCATCATCTAGCTTGTTGGCCCAATCCTTGCGAGACCGGGCTACAGTTTTCTCCAAGATGCTCTTAATCTCCCTATTAGACACTTCCACTTGCCCATTGGTTTGCGGGTGATAGGGTGCAGCAACCTTGTGGGTGACTCCATGCTTCTTCAAGAGATTGTCGAAGGTCCGATTGATGAAGTGCTTTCCCCCGTCGCTTATGACTGCCCTTGGAACTCCAAATCGAGGAAAAATGATCTTTGTGAAGAGCTTGACCACCGAGTTAGCGTCAGCTGCCTTGCATGCAATTGCCTCGACCCATTTTGAGACATAGTCGACGGCGACTAGGATGTACTCGTGCCCATTAGAGCTCGGAAAAGGGCCCATGAAGTCCACACCCCATACATCAAAGATCTCCACTTCGAGAATCGGGTTTTGTGGCATCTCATTCCTCTTGGATATGTTGCCCGTCTTTTGACACTGATCACAAGAAAGTACAAAAGAACGTGCATCTTTGAAAAGAGTGGGCCAAAACAAACCTGATTGCAAGACCTTGGCTGCTGTCTTGGAGTATGAGGCATGGCCCCCATAGGCAGACGAGTGACACCCGGCCAAGATCGGCCGAATTTCCTCATAAGGGACACATCTCCGGTAGACATCATCAACTCCAATCTTGAACAGGTACGGCTCATCCCAGAAGCAGAACTTGGCGTCGGATTTGAGCTTTTTCTTCTCCTGCCAAGTCATCTCAGGGGGCAGAATCCCACAGGCAAGATAATTGGCCAAGTCAGCATACCAGGGCTGGTCACTTCGGCCTGGACCATCCCCAGTTCGGGTCGAATTGTGCTCAAAGGCCAGGATTTCACTGGCAAGCCTCATCCAGTCTTCATCACTCCGCTCAGTTCGGTCTGGAACGCCATGCATTCGACCCGAAATGAGGGCTAGCAGCTCCAGACTAAGCCCCGTTCGGTCCGAACTGCAGTCTCTTCGACCCGAAGTGAGGGCCAAGTCCTCCGAAGTGGGTGGTGATGACCCCGAACTGAGGTCAGTTCGGTCCGAACCAATGTCTGTTCGGGTCGAACTGAGTTCGATCTTCATGAGATTTTCGTGGGGAAAGGCATCTTCAATAGGTAATTCTTCGCCCTTTCCTTCCTTCCAATGCAGCCGAGACAAGTGGTCTGCCACTAGATTTTCTGTTCCTTTCTTGTCTCGGATTTCCAGATCAAATTCTTGAAGCAAGAGGACCCACCTTATGAGCCTTGGTTTGGCATCCTTCTTGCTCATTAAGTACCTCAACGCGGCGTGGTCTGTGTACACGATCACCTTAGAGCCCACAAGATAGGATCTGAACTTGTCTAGGGCAAATACAACAGCGAGGAGCTCCTTCTCCGTGGTCGTGTAGTTTGCTTGAGCCGGATCAAGCACCTTGCTCGCGTAGTAAATGGCCACAGGTTTCTTGTCTTTCCTTTGGCCTAAAACAGCTCCAACCGCATAGTCACTCGCGTCGCACATGAGCTCGAATGGTTGTGACCAATCCGGCGGTTGTAAGATTGGTGCAGAAACAAGGGCTTCCTTCAACCTGTTGAAAGCATTAATACAATCATCATCAATAATAAACTCACAGTCTTTAATCAATAGATTGCTTAATGGCTTTGCTATTTTAGAGAAATCTTTTATGAATCGGCGATAGAATCCGGCATGTCCAAGGAAGCTTCGGACATCTTTGACATTTTTAGGGATCTCTAGCTTTTCAATCACTTCAATTTTGGCCTTGTCGACCTCGATCCCTTGAGATGTCACCACGTGGCCTAGCACTACGCCTTTCTGCACCATGAAATGGCACTTTTCCCAATTCAGCACTAGGTTGACCTCTTTGCATCGCTGCAAAATTTTAGAGAGGTTAGCAAGGCATGAATCAAAACAAGAACCATAAACAGAAAAATCGTCCATAAACACTTCCATCTCTTTCTCAATAAAATCTGAAAAAATAGCCATCATAGCTCGCTGGAAGGTGGCTGGTGCATTACATAAACCAAAAGGCATACGTCTATAGGCAAAAGTACCCCAAGGGCAAGTAAAGGTGGTCTTATCTTGGTCACTAGGATGGATGGGTATTTGAAAGAAACCTGAGTAACCATCTAAGTAACAATAAAAAGAGTGATTAGCGAGTCTTTCTAAAAGTTGGTCAACAAAGGGAAGAGGAAAGTGATCCTTTCTAGTCGCCGCATTAAGCTTGCGGTAGTCTATACACATCCTCCACCCGGTCACGACTCGCGTTTGAATCAGCTCGTCCTTGTCGTTCTTGACCACCGTTGTGCCTCCTTTCTTGGGGACCACGTGCACCGGGCTCACCCACTTGCTATCCGAGATCGAATAGATAATCCCCGCATCGTGGAGCTTTTGCACTTCTTTTCTGACCACTTCGGTGAGAATTGGGTTAAGCCTTCGCTGCCCGTCTCTTGATGGCTTGTGGTCATCCTCCATGAGGATTCGGTGAGTGCAAATAGCGGGGTCGATCCCTTTCAGATCTTCTATCGAGTATCCAATAGCACCTTGGTGAGCCTTCAAAACTGTCAATAACTTCTCAACCTGCCCTGCATCTAATTCAGAGTTAACAATAACAGGGTACGTTTGATTCGGGCCGAGAAATTCATACCTGAGAGAGGCAGGCAGGGGCTTGAGTTCAACTTTTGGAGGCTCAGTTCGGTCTGGACTAGCCTGGTTCGGGCTGGAGAGGTCCAGAGCCATTGCATCTCCCATCTGGTCGCCTTCAGTTCGACCTGGAGTGGATTGGTTCGGCCCGAACTGGTCTTCATGAACCTCTTCCCTATCTACAGTTCGACTCGAAGCCAGTGGGTTCGGTCCGAACTGAGGGGTAGGATCCACTATTTCATCTAATTCCTCAGCCTCGATCGTTTCCTCGACCTCGATTGCTTCCTGTACTTCAGAGAGAAACTGTTGGTAATCCTGGAGAGAAGACTCATACCTTTCCTCGAGTGTCTCCTCAATCGTTGGCTCGATTACCTCGATCCTAAAGCATGTGTCGGCGGAGCTTGGGAACTTCATGGCATGATTAATGGAGAAGTGAAGCTCCTCCTCCCCCACTCTGACCAAGATCGTGCCGTCTCTGGCATCCATCAAGACTCCAGCAGTTCGGAGGAACGGGCGCCCCAAGATGATGGGCACCTCCTGATCTACTTCCATGTCCATGACCACAAAATCTCCCGGCACTAAAAATTTGCCGACTTGCACCGGTACATCTTTGAGCATGCCTATCGGTAGTCGCTCTGTGGAGTCCGCAAGCTTGATAGATATAGCTGTCGGGCTTAGCTCGCCGAACCCTACCTTTTCATAGACTGCTTTGGGCATGAGGCTGACACCGGCCCCCATATCGCACAGAGCCTGCTTGATGATGGCATTTCCGATGACGCAGGGGAGGACAAACCTCCCCGGGTCCTCTAATTTGGGCGGCATCTTCCTCAAAGCTTCGCTGCTCCCTTGTGTAAGAGCAACGGATTTCAACTCCTCTAGAGTCAACTTTCCGGTACACAATTCCTTCAAAAATTTAGCATATACCGGCACTTGTGTCACCGCATCCATGAAGGGGATCGTGATCTTCATCTCCTTCAAAATCTCCCAGAATGCCCTGAATTGGGCATCCTCTTTGCTCTTCCTCAACCTCTGTGGGAATGGGACAGGAGGTTGGTAAGCGGGTGTGACTTGAACGATCTTTTCTTTGTTCTGGCCAGCCTTTGCCTTTGCTTCGGACCGAACGGAAGTTGGTTCGGGTCGAACAGCCTTGGGTCCAGGTCGAACAGGCCTTTTGGCTGGCTCTTCAGCCTCCACTTCGGACCGAACAGGTGATGGTTCGGGTCGAACTGGGCTGGTGAGGGGCGGAAATGGCGCTATCTGCTGCAGAATAGGCTCTTCTTCAGCTGGTTCGGCCCGAACTGGGGCTGCTTCAGGTCGAACTGAGGGCTGGTGAGCTGTTTCTGCCGACATGGGTGGGTCTTCGTACTGCTTCCCGCTCCTCAAGGCATGGAGGGCTTTGCAATCGGCATTCGGGTTGACTTGAGGCTGCCCTGGGAGCTTCCCTTGCTCCTTGGCGAGATGTGCCTCCAGTAAGCGCTCCATCCTCTTTATTGCCCCTGTGTTAGATTTCAATTCATCAACATCAGACTTAATTTCAAGATTAAATTTAGTTTGTCCGGCCATAAAGGTATGGACAAGTTCGGTAAGTTCGCCAAAGGCGGACTTCCTTTGAAACGGCTGGTCTCTACTGTTGGTGAACTGATTATTTCTATTAAAATTTGAGGGGCCTGGGCCGGTGTACGGGTATTTTTGACCAAAGTTCCCGTTAATGGCATTGACTTGAGGACTGTCGGTCTCGGGTTTAGCCAAAGGGCAGTCGACAGAAGTATGCCCCTCCTCGCCGCAACATCCGCATTCTCCTTTGTTAAGATGTGAGCCTTGTGCGGATTGAAACACGGCAAGCTCCGCCTCGAGCTCGGCGATCCTCTCGTCCTTGGTTGTGACGCTGTGCACTTGCTGCCTCGAGTTTTGTCGGCGAGAGCTGATCATCGGCATCCAATGGTATTGCCTCGCACACCGGTCAAGTAGCTCTCTTCCGGCTGCCGCATCTAGCCGTAGGAAACTTCCACCTGAAAGAGAGTCAAGGTTGATCTTAATATTGTCATACAAACTGTTATAAAAAGTTTTAACTATCAACCACTCTTGAATCCCATGATGGGGGCACGAGGTCTCTAGATCCCTAAACCGCTCCCAAGCATCACTCATAGGTTCATCCTCTTTTTGTTGAAAGTTTGTAATTTCCCTCCTTATTGAGTCAGCCCTATCAGTTGGAAAGTATTTGTCAAGAAAGGTTTGAGCCATGTCATCCCAAGATCTAATTGACCCCTTTTTCAAAGTTTTGTACCACTTTTGGGCTTTGTCTTTGAGGCTAAACCTAAACAGCAAGAGTCTAACAGCTTGTTGTGGGACCCCATTCATTTTAATAAGTCTAGTGTAATCAAAAAAAGTTTGAAGATGAGCATGGGGGTCCTCGTGGTCGTTCCCATGGAACGGGGTTTGTTGGACCATAGTCACGTGGGCGGGGGCGATCTGCATGTTGTTGGCATCGATTCCAGGGATGACAACCGGCCCTGCTACGTGCTTGGCCCTCGGAGCACAATACTCCATGAGAGATTTGTTGGGGTTGTCATTCTCCCCGTCAGAGTTGTTGCCAACGCTCTCATCATCGTTGGTCCATCTGCGACGCTCATCGTCGAATTCTCGTCGTTCTCGCTCTAATTGGAGCCTGAGTCGCTCCAAGCGCTGTGCCTCGGCCGCGATATCAACTTGAGGGTTGTTCGCTGCCATGTTAGCTCCTGCTTCCCTCTGCACTGGGTTCAGTTCGGGTCGAACTGGAGCTGTTCGGATCGAACTGGAGGTTGAAGATGACCCTGGTTGCTGCGCTTGGTTGATTTCGCGAAGAAATTCTACCTGCTGCAGCTCTGGATCTTCCTGCAACCCACGGAGAAAATACCTACGCAAAATAGGAGGTTGGGACTTTGATCGAGGCCCTTTCTTCCTACCTGCCAGTCCTGCAAAATAGAGAGAAAGCAAATATGAGAAATACAAAAGAAAAGTCTAGTCTCTTGATACTACAACAAGTATCCAATATCAACACCGTCCCCGGCAACGGCGCCAATTTGATGAAGGAATTATACCCTAAGTATCAAATAAATTTGTACCTAGAACCTAGCTTCACTAGTCGTTTGGAGTAAGGTTTAGGGTCGAACCCAAGGGACGGATTTCTGAGTACTGGACTCACTGGTTCTCAAAAGCTAGACAGATAAAAAGGGATGTTTTTGAATGAAATAAATACCTAAAAGAAAGGTGCAGAATATAGATGTTTTTGGGTGTTTTGGACTCAAATAACAAGACTCAGACAATTGAACAAACACTGGATAAAAATTAAGTTTTTCTAAAGATAAAAAGGCGTCCTAGGGATCAGATTTCACTAAGTTTAGCCTCCAGAGAAATCGAAATTAATCGCTTTCACAATTAATTCGAAGACCTGAAAATCCTGTCTTCAGTTCGACCCGAACCAGACCAGTTCGGTCCGAACTGAAGACGTGGATTTGAGTTGTTGAGTGATATACTTGACTTTGACGATGCCACGAGTCTGGACTGGCTGAAACTACAATCCCTAACCCTCAACTTTCGCCTATCGGGCCAGAAACTAGTACAGGACTCTACCGAACTCGCCCAAGTTTACTAGACCTAAACTTTCGTGTTGGTACAAGTTTACAAGGGTTTTACTATTTGTTTTCCTTAGTTATCTAAACTCTCTTTCAAGCAGTTCAGAAGTTCTGCCTTTCGGCACAACTAACCTATCCTTTCAGATCTATGGCTTAACCCAAACACTTAACTTACAACTATTGTTCGTTTAAATTTGTAACTTAACCAAACCCTGCAGTAGATTCAGAAGCAAGATAAATCAAACAACAGCAATAAACTAAGCAACAATTAATTCCAAATAGATAAATAGCATGTCAAGTATCAAGCATAACATAACAACAACATCAAACTAAACCTAAGCTACATCTTACCCTAAGACTAAAGTAAACTACTCAGACATCGTAGCAAAATAACACATAACAACAGTAATAAAGCAATAAAGATACATGTCCATCAATAGAGAAGTAAAAAGCATGAAAAGTAATAACCAACTACTACTTTGCAACTTAAACTTCGCTATCTAGAACTGTGAGGGTGAATGGATGTCAGATCTCGCACTGCTCGCTGCCGTCGCTTCGAAAACAGTAGAAAGATCACAGGAATCGGTGAAGATCTCCAAGGAAGTATGCAAATTCGTCCAGAGCCAAGAGAGCCTGCCGCTAGAGCAGAGGAGACCTTATATAGGAGCTTCAGGTACTTGGGGAGCAAGCTAGGTCGTCCAGGGCATGAGATCTTGGCAAAATCAACTTTCCAATGTAGAAAAACTTGCCAAAAGTGTCAGTTCGGGGCTGGCTAGGGGTCAATTCGACCCGAAGAGATGTGCTGCTTCGGACTGGAGTGGAATGTGAGCTGCTGTGCCCAGTTCGACCCGAACAGGATGGACTTCGGTCCGAACTGGCCACATGTAGTCCGAAGTGAACTGCTGTGATGGCTAAGTCCGATGCAGAGCCTGGTTCGGTCCGAACTGGAGGTGTTCGACCCGGACTGAGGCCTGGACTTAGCGTCTAAGGTGGCAAATGGCCCGCATGACAGTCTGGATCGTGTGCCTAGCACCAGGAATGAGTCGTCTGGCCTAAAAGCAAGCATCCTGAGCTTTCCTGAGTCTATTTTCCTCTTGTTCTTCATCAAAACCTGTATACAATGAGAAAGAGCGACGGCAAAGCCGAATCCTGGAAAAACACAAGGAAATGTCAAATAATAACAAGGTTTGGGTCAAATTTAGGTGCCAAGTACGGTCCAAATACCAACAAATAAATGAGATATCAGACACAAAGGTTAAAGGTCAGAGAAATAAAAATAGCGAGGGCATTGGACATGTGGCTCAAATTATAAAAATACAGCAGCCCATCTTGAGAGACAAAGCAATGGAACTAATTGCTTCTTCTAGCTGCTGCAACTTAGCTCCATAAGACAACAAAATGCAACTGAAACAAAATGGAGAAAAAAGATCTTGGTAATTTAATTTGGGAGATTCTCCAAGATATGATTAAATGGTGCACAGTATAAGATCTGTATAAAGGAGATGAAAATACCAAGATACCCGTCAGGGGCAGAATGGTCCAATCCCTTCAGAATGCATATAATTGATGCTATCTACAGCTACCAGTTTGATTTCCCTATAAAAGGAGACCCATGCCATGCAGAGGAGGAAGGAAGCAACCAGCAATCAACACACACCCACAAGTCATACCCACACTGTGAACATCAAGCCACCAGAGAGAGATACAAAACCATCTTCAAATAATCATCCAGAGAGAAAGCAATTAGGATAGTTACTCTATATAAAAAAAAAGAGATAAAAAAAAAAGAGAGTGTTTAGTAGAGCAATTAGCTCCATATTTCAGTAGGAAGACAGTCACTTGTACTCTCCTTTGTGTAATTTGAGTAAGTAAAGTAAGAAGGTTGTTTCTTTGCAACACTTTTATATTTCTGGTTTCACATTCACATAGGCACAATGTAAGAAATAATCCAAAGAATGTTATGTAAATATGTAGGTAAAACACACTTATCTAATATCAGTAATATATATGTAAAAAAAAAAACAAAAAAAAATGTGTTAGTATAAGTCATGACCTCTTATTTTCAGATTTTTAGAAATAAGAAATATTTAATTTTCTCCTTCTTATAATCTGTTTAAGTAAAGTAAGACAGTTTTTATCTCTATATTACATTTAACTCTATGTTTCTAGTTCACATATTATAGCAACAATGTAAGAAATAACAAGGAAAAATGGTATTGTAAATATGTAAATAGACTTAGTTAATATCAGTGGAGTATATGCATTTATATAAATAAAAAAAAGCAAAACAAAAAAAAAGGAAATGGACAGCAGGTGTTAACAAAGGACAGCAGGTACAACAGGTATTTTGGAGCTTATGGGGATGCTTTACAAACCAAGGAGGAGGCAGTCATCATGTCACTGCCTACATCAAACCCAGGAGGCAACCCTCATCCTTCCTGCCTAAGTTGTGCCATGGAAGAATTATGCACTGGAGGGGCTCATATGATTAGCTCAATGGCCTGTTAAAAGACAAACCAAAATACTTTCAGACACATAGTCATCCCCTTTCCAGTTGAGGCAAGGCCATCTCATCATCAACACCATGATCAAACATTACTGAGAGAAAGGGACTTACAACATAAAAGGAGGAGATGAGTAGCTTAGCATCACGACTGAACCTAATCATGGTGAATCTTTAGACAGAAGAACTCGATAATTAAATTAACAATGCAAATACCCTCTGGCACATTCCATAAGGCTCATAAACCAATCCTCAAATTATCTAGGCCAAAAGAGAGCCATTACCACCAATTCATCTCCATGGCCGATATAAACTGAGGTGGAACGCTATGTCAGAGTCTCCTGTCATCCAAATTGGTGGTTTATCTCTCCAATTGGATGTATCATGATGCTCCCAGATCCTTTACCTTGTTGCTATGATCGACCAAATGCTGCAAACATCAACCCACTGCCGTCGCAGATTTAAGCTGAGACGAAACATCATGCCGGAGTGACCTATCATTCAAATTGAAACTTCACCAAGATTCTAAAACCCACCACGATGCTCTCCGATGCTTTGTCAGGCTCTCTACATTACCATAATGTTGTGGCAGCGAAGGAGGAGGTGGTTAACAGCACATCACCATGGCAAAATCAAGCTATTGTGAAACTCTTAGTTGGAGGCCTTCGACCATCAAATTGACAACGCGAACACCTCCCTGCATCTGTCACAAGACTCAAAGGCGCCTCATCAAGTTCATACCATGGCCAGATTGCTTCATCGACAAACTCACCTTCATGACAAACTTGAGTCGAGGAGAAACCCCATGCCGGAGCAATCCAATATTCAAATTGATGAGACACCAAACTTCTCAGACATGCCATGATGCTCTCAGACCCTCCACCTTATTTCCATGAGCCACAGGAGGCTGTATCGACCAACCCACCACCATGACAGATTTGGGAAAAGTGAAACACCATGCTCGGAGATTCAATCAATCAAATTGAAGTGCCACCCAGCTTCCCAGACACCCCATGAGACTCCTTGATCTTTTAATTTAACCTATTAAACGTTGGAGGTGATCAATTGGTGTAGGCTTCCCGAAACCCTAGCCACATCGGAAAGTTAGAACGCGATGAAACAGACATCCTCATGCTCGAATAGTGGGTCCCACCACACCAGAGAGGTCTCACGATGCTCCCTGACCTTGTCTCCACCTTTATTGGACATCTGACGAGCTCGAACACCCAGCCATGGCGGGCTGTTTCGTCGTCAGGACGAAGAAGGAAGAAGAAAAGAAAAGAAATAAGAAAACCTGCCTGAACGCGGCGCACGGCTAACGTTCAAAACCATGCCTGTCGACCCTCAGTCCACCAGTTCCTTCGCGATAGACCTCGTCCACGGGAAGAAGAAAACAGATTTTAAGGAAATCGTCCCAAATATCGTGATCTTCTGTGGCATGTTTGTGTGACGAATGAACTTCGTATGGCGAGTGGCTGACAGCCAACCAGGAATCGCCGTGTGTCCTTCCTTTTGACCAAGAGAAGATTCCGCTGACTCACTCTCTCCGTCGATTTGAACAAACCAGGAATTGACACGTGGCACGACTGCTGATGTGGCCCAATAAGATTGCTGGAAATTTCAAAAATTCATAGAAATTCAACCGTAACTCAGAAAAATCCAAAACAAATTTCTATAAATCCAGAAAAATGCAAGGAATATAACCATGCCAAACCCATTACCTAATTCCTTGAATAATATTTTTAAATCCAAATTCCAAATTCCAGCCAACCACAAATTGCCACATCATCCTATGATTTATTTAAAAATCCAATAAACTTCAAAAATTCACCAAAAAATCATAGGAAGCTCAGGAAAAATGTGAGGAAAATTCCTGCAAGCTCAGAAAAATATGGAGAATCTATTTTGATGATCACCATCATCAAAAAAAAACCCTACCAAAAATATTAAGACCATTATTCCATTCAAAACCCGACAACCAGAAACCCTTTTTTTTGGCTCGAATAAAAAAATGACTCGAAGGCTCATAATAAAAAAAAATTAAAGGAGGCATGGACAACACTTCAACATGGAGAAGATCTCATACTCACCTAAGGCATTCAAGTAAGCTCAAGAAGAAAAAAGAAAATAAATTAAAAAAAAAATGAAGAAGAGGGAGAAAGAGCACCTTTCACCCAATCTGGATAATCTCCTCGAAGCATAAAAATAAAGATAAAATTCTCAGGCCTAATAGATCATACTGGAGCATCCGGTGATCAAAGTTAAGGCTCACTAAGATATAAGATGGTTGAAGTCGTTGAACAGACATCATCATGGCTAGCACGAAGCAACCAAAGACATCAAAGCAGACAATCCAGGCTGAGACCGACATCAAGACCGTCGAATCAAACCTGGATTGAAGAATTCAAAATATAAATCTCTCCTTGGTGCTTGAGGAAACTAAAACTAAATGAGCCGGTCAAGAACCGGACATCACTTCCATCATATGACATTTGGTTAAGACCCGATAGCCGAGGCTACGCACCCTGTTCGAGGACCAACTGTCACTCTTCAACAGATGGTTAAGGACCCATAACTGAGGTTATGTACCCTGTCCCAGGACCACTGTCTCCACTCAACGATTGGTTAAGGATCGATAGCTGAGGCTATGTTCCCCGTTCGAGGACCAATCGTCTTTTCATCAATGATTGGTTAAGGACCCGTAACTGAGGTTATGTACCCTGTCCAAGGACCAATTGTCTCTCTTCAACGGACGGTTAAGGACCCATAACTAAGGTTATGTACCCTGTCCGAGGACCACTGTCTCCACTCAACGATTGGTTAAGGATCGATAGCTGAGGCTATGTCCCCCGTTTGAGGACCAATCGTCTTTTCATCAACGATTAGTTAAGGACCCATAACTGAGGTTATGTACCCTTTCCGAGGACTAATTGTCTCTATCCGATGGCTGGTTAAGGACCGATAGCCGAGGCATCGTTCCCTGTCCTAGGACCAACTGTCACCCCGCACGTGAGAAGGCCATAGGGAGTCCGACTCATGTAGCACCCGCGCGCACCTTTATTTTTTGACACAGACCCGAGGGTGGTGTCACGACACCTACAAGCCAAATGGACGGCGTCGTTATTTCAACGGTTCGGGTGGGAGCCGAACGGTCTATTGACATCTGACTGGGCACCAGATGAAGTTCAAACGCTTTGATTGGACGGAGCATTGATTTGATATCTTGGCTAGATACCTTGTATCACTTCAAATGTTTCGAATGATAATTGGATCGTTTACCCGATATCCTGACTGGCAACCAGGTATCAACTTGACGTTTCGAGTGGCAGTCGAAACGAAGATCAACGCTTCGAATGGGAGTTGGAGTATTTATCTGATATCCTGGCTAGATACCAGGTATCTCTTTAAATATTCCGAAAGAAAATCGAATCGTCTCTTGAACATCTGACTGGCGACAGATGTTTTGCTTCAACGCTTCAAGTAAACAGCTGGATCATTTGCTTGACACCTTGGCTAGAAACCAGGTATCGAAGCCATGCTCTGAATGGTAATTGAATCGTTTCTCACCGTCTGGCTGGCAACCAGATGTCTCCTTCAACAGTTTGAGTGACAGTCAAACTTTATCGGTATCTTGGCTGGCAACTGGATATCGTTTGTAGGTTTTCGGATGGCAACCGAAACGAAGATAAACGTTTCGAGTGAAAATCGGGTTACATTTTGGTGGATACAAGGTATCACCTCAAATGACTCGAATAATAACCAAAACGAAGGTCAACGCTTCGAATAAAATTGGGTTACATCTTAAGTGACTCGAATAATAATCGAATCGTCTCATTTGAACGCTTCAGGCTAAGGCTGGACTGTTCAGGGACACCTGCTGGACAGATGTCTCCTCAACGTTTCAAGGAGCAATTGGATCATTTACCAGATGTCTCGACTGATCACCGGATATCAATGTGATGCTCTGAATGGTCATTGAACCGTCTCATCGTCGTTTCGGAATAGCCGCCGGAACGTACCTCAACGCTTTGAATGGAGTTTGGACCATTTACCTGATATCTTGGCTGGATACCAGATATCACTCTAAATGTTTTGAACAACAATCAAACCGTCTCTTCAAGATTCTGGTCAGGAACCAGGAGTCATTTCAACACGCCGGAAGGGAACCGGATTGTGTCTCTGACATTGCCAGATGTCATTTTGAAGATATCAAGATTAACGAGCGCCAGATCGTCTTTTAATCGCAGTCAGGTTAGACCAAGGGGCAGTCTGCCTGGTTAGCACCCGCGCGCACATTTGACGCCCAAAAGCTTAAAGCCCGGCGAAGTTATCGACATCTACAAGCCCATAGGCCCGATGTTAAGCGTAATGTCTACAAACTCCGCGGCCTAGGAGTCCGACATTATCAAAGAAAAAGAAGAAAAAGAAAAGTTAATAAAGATCCTCAGCATCAAATAAAAAAGGAAAAAAGTCAGAAGTTACAATAACCCGATTTTTGGGAATTTCAAATGCCCGTTTCGGGAAATCTATGTCTTCAAGCCACAAGATCTAAGTCCCAAGCCGTAAAATCGAAATTCCAAGCCGTAAAATCCAAACTCCAAGCCATAAAATTCAAATTCAAGAGCCTGAAATCATGAGCCACCACGATAATATCTAAGGAGTCGTTATTCAAGAGCCAACCATTCCTCACATCATAAGGAGAAATTACCGAAGTCTAAGCAGCAAAGATCAACCAAGACCTATCTAAGCCTCAAAAGACTGCTGTCCCTGCAATACCGAGTCCATTCAATCAATAAATCTAAAACTAACACTGCATAATAATCATAGTAGTAGTAATAATAAAAAAAAAAACACAAAAAGACATCAATGCATGCTAGGATTACAAATTGCATATTTACAATTCCCTAATAGCTTATGATACATATCCTTTGATTTTTCCTATCTAGAGGTTCTCCAGACCATGTCGGAGGTAATTAACAGTAGGGGCTTGCGCCTACTGGAAAAAAAGGACCCCTTTCAAATAATAAACTCTCGTGAGAGCTCAAGACCGTACCGTTATTTCTCCTCTGGGAAGTAACAGTATCGGCATTCTCGAGGCTCGCGAGGGGTATCTGATCCGCATTCTTTTCCCCCTCTATTTCCTCCGTTTGAAACACGAGGGCTGCGAAAAAGTGCGAGACAGGTTCAGTCAGGTAAAAGACGATCTGGCGTTCGTTAATCTTGATATCTTCAAAATGACATCTGGCAATGTCAGAGACACAATCCGGTTCCCTTCCGGCGTGTTGAAATGGCTCTTGGTTCCTGACCAGAATCTTGAAGAGACGGTTCGATTGTTGTTTAAGACATTTAGAGTGATATCTGGTGTCTAGCCAGGATATCGGGTAAATGGTTCAAACTCCAATCAAAGCGTTGAGGTACGTTCCGGCGGCTATTCCGAAACGACGATGAGACGGTTCAATGATCATTCAGAGCATCACATTGATATCCGGTGGCCAGTCGAGACATCAGGTAAATGATCCAATTGCTCCTTGAAACGTTGAGGAGACATCTGTCAAGCAGGTGTCCGTGAACGGTTCAGGTATAAATTCCAAATTACATTCGACGATAAAGGAGTGCCACGTAGTACTCAGAAAGGCACAGTTGCGAAATTCAGTTCATACTGTGCATATCTCGCTAAGGTAAGAGTGTCAATTTTAGTTGACGATTGGAACAAAGACGTTTCAAAAGAACAGAGGAATGAGTTGTGGGAGGATGTCAAGGTAATTTCCTAACTTGTAACTATTATATTTTGGCAATTTCCTAACTTGTAACTATTATATTTTGGCAATTTCCTAACTTGTAACTAGCGGTGATAAACACAAGAAGAAAGTCATAACTATGATGGGTAGAGCTCATAGGGCCTTTAGAAGTAGGCTTGTGACAGATTTCATTGACAATGAAAATCCAAAGAATGCATGGGACGTATACCCATTTTCAAAGAAGGAATGGGACGAATTCTTCGCCAAGAAAACAACTGAGGAATATCAGCAAAAAAGACAAAAAGGAAAGTTGTTGAGACAACAACACAAAGAGATTCACAGGATGGGTTCTTCCGGCTACAAAGGACTACAAGGTAAATTCAAACCTACAGACACGATTACCATACCAGGTAATTCGGAGGGGGTCGGTTCCACAAGTATCACCATCGGCGATTTGGAACCGAGGAGTGGTCAGTATTTCATGGGTAGAGCCGTGCCTACAGGGACTGAAGGTACTTAATGTTCTTTCATTATTAAATGTTCTTTCACGTTCGACTAATCTGATTTCATATTAAATGTTCTTTCATTATTTCACTTATAAATGTGATTTGAATGCAGGTTCTTACACCTTCAGCTCAGGTGATACAGCGACTATTGAGGCATTCGGTCGGTCTGTGACGTTGTCTCAAGAAGTTAGTTCTAGGACAATCGAGAAGAGAGAAGTTTTGAGTAAGGCGGTTGGAACACCTGATAATTTTGGTAGAACAAGAGGTGCCCCTGGATGGACCAATCAGACATATTTGTATGGGAGAAGGTCTAGGAAAAATGTGCATGAAGGTTGCATGACACCGCTCCAGATTACAGCTTTGATGGATGCGGTCACTGAGAGATGTAAAAATAAATTAAAGGAGGAGGTGAGGGAGGAATTGAAAAATGAGTGGACTCAGCAGGCTACTCAGCAGGCTTTTCAGCAGATGACGACTTGGTTTGTCATGAATGGACTGTAAGTGCCAGAATTTCCACCGCAATTTTTACAAATGTCGCCTCATGTTTTGTCGGTCGAGGTGGACTCTGCAATGCCTAGAGGTGTTGGCTCAAACTATGTTCCTCCGGATCCGAGTGCCGGTGTTCAGGTTGATTTCAACTTATCATTTTTATGAAGATATCAATTTAAATCTATCTGCAATGAATTTTGGGAACATTATCTTTTTGTAAATAAAAAATCTAACTAGATCTATATGCAATTTCAGGAACAAGTTGAATGCAATCTGTTTTTACATTGTAAGGATGGAAGCCGTGTTCAAGTGGCCAATGGGTGCATTATACCGTCATAGGTGGGTCAGATGGTACACAACGAGCCCCTACTTGCAACTGAGACTTATGTCCATCTTTCCCAATGTGGCGACGAATTCAGAGATTGGTACATCCCTAAACCGTCAGATGAACAATTAGGCTCGAGTTTAGGAGGGCTATTCGCGTGGCCGTCAGTTGATGTGGAGCCACGACAAAAGGTATCACAATTTTATTTCACACTTTCTACAATTTCATATTAATACTCGACAAAATTGAAAACATTGAATTAATTGATGTAGAACTAATTAATTGAAAACATTGAATATAGATAATTAGCCAACAAAATCCGATGAGAAAGGGAAAGGAGCCGATGGAGAAGAGGAAGGGGACGAAAGAGATAGAGAGGGCGAAGAAGGTCGCGAGTGAGGTATCCATGATTAATCGCGGCGAGTTTCTCGAGCCCAAATATTTGGCCAAACTCTCTCAAGCCGAGCGAAAACTATACTCGGTGTTGAAGTTTATACCGGTCGGAGATGAGACGATTGAGGTGCATGATTGCGACCCTTGGGGTACGCACGATAATGGTCTCTTTATTTTTAACTTGGGAGATATTGTCGAGTGTTTCAAACGAGAATGCTTAAACATATCGATGATCAAGATATACTCCTGGTATGTGATTTTCAAACTTTATTTTTTTCTTAATATTCGATTTAATTGGAAACATATTGAAGTCTTGGATAAATGCAGGTATTGGATGATCGAACTTTCTAAAGAAGTTGGGTTTTCTAAAAGCATCACCATATGGGATCCGGATAAACTAGCTGAAATAACCTGGAATGCCAACGAAGATTCTAATGTGAGTTACATGAAGAGGACGTTCTCAGAGAATCCGGAGTGCCAATACTTTATTTTGCCGTATAATCAGGGGTAAGACCAATTATTAAACTCAATTATTAGTTTCCTTTCAATTCATTAATAATTTATATGTATTACAGGTTTCATTGGACAGTCATTGTTGTTGATGTCCACAAAGAGAGAGTATATTATGTGGATTCCTTGGTACGCGACAATCCCATAGATCAATTAGTAATTAGGCTGTTTATAACAACGTAAGTTTTAGATTCTAAATAGACAATTTGATATTGTGGAAAATAAATATATATATATATAAATTAAATCTAATTTAATTAATTGAATTGCATGTAGGGCATACAAATTTTACAAGATGGAGAAGACTGGCAAGGCTATACGTAAAGCTAATATATTACGCTGGTACGAATTGAAGGTACGTTAACGATATCTTATGGATTTAGAATTTAGAGATTAAAATTTCTGAAACTAGTCCAATTTTCTAATCAACTATTTGTTTGAATTGTGATTTTAGGCTCCGAAGCAAAATGGCAATACAGAGTGTGGATACTTCACAATGTGTGCCATGAGACAATTATTATTCTATGTGAGAGGAGTCGGAGAACTACCCAAGGTATTGCATTTTCATATTTAGAGTTTAATAGCCGTTTACCAAATAATATAGGATTAGGGTTTACGGTTTTGGATTTAGGGGTTTAGGGTTTAGATACAATTTGATGTGGCTTGTTTAGGGTTTGATAATTAACAAACTTTCAAATAAATCCGGTAGTATAATATAATTAACTTAGGCTTAAGATTTAGGGTTATAAAAATCAAATAGTTTGGGAATTTATGATATCAACTAATATGATGTTTTCGATTGTTTTTGTTAAATCAAATATTGTAGCAAATCGATCCAGTTGGAAAACCGTTTACGAAAGAAAACATTGGAGAAGTCGTCGATGAACTTATGGAATTCATGTATTCGAATGTATTTGGATAACTTAATTTGTCGTACATTTGTAAATAAAATTGATATCTTAATTGGTTTTTTTTCATTTGATATGTGCTTGATATATATGTGGATTGCATGATGAATATGTGTGCTTGATATGTGAATCTGTTTTGGTACATTGAAAATCAATGTACCAGTTGGTACGGCTAGCAATATGGGGCTAGCCACAGAATATCGCTTGTACAAAAAAAATATTTTATAAATTTGTAACGTTTATTATTAAAAAACCGTCACAGATTTATGACGTTTAATAACTATTAGGCGTTACAAAAGGGTTAATGGGAAAAGAAATAAAATAAATAGAAAATATAATTCTGGAACTTCTGTAACGCCTTTTAGGAAATAGACGTCACAGATCTGTGACGTCTATTTCGTTAAAGACGTGACAAAAGGCAGCGTACAAAGAAATTTAAAAAATTAAAAGCATCAATCTGTAACGCCTTTTAGGAAATAGACGTTACAGATCTGTGACGTCTATTTCCTAAAAGGCGTTACAGATTTATAACGCTTTTTAATTTTGTGACGGAGGGTACTGTAACGTGCCCATAAACGTTACAGATCCCTTTTTTTGAACGTTACAGAAAAGGAAATTTCGCGTAGTGAATAAATATACGGTCAAATTTCGAATCCGCAACTTAATATTTACTATCTTTAGCAAGACTAACGGTTGATTCTCATTCGTTATAAACTTTAAAATTATTCATTCTTTTTAACTCTACTAGCATGCATAATCAGACAATATAATAAAATTATGTTTGCTAATCATTTTAAGCTCTGAATTACCTTAAATTACGAACCTAGTTTTATGCCTGATACGAAGACATTTCGCGATGAGTAGCTCCTAGCTTACGTAGACGTAGTCACGTTTCAGTCGTAGGTACATGGGCTCGTAGGTCGTAGCTCACGTTGTTCACGTTTTGGATGCATGGGCGCTTGGCTTTACTGCTCGAAGCAAAATCAGAATTGGTACTCATCATCCTCTAGTTTTCCATGCAACCATCCACTGGACTCCAAAATTGTGCTCAGCCCATTTTTAACTGGCCCAACCTTCTTTACAGTCTATTTAAACCACCTTTCTTGATCTATACCAAGCCGTCAAATATTCAGACCAAGTGGCGAGAGAGGTGCAGAAGCCGAGCGGAGCAACTCCGTAAACAGTGACAAGGAGCCAAACACACATAAACAGCGCCGATCGACGTCTCCTGAGCAAGGCGCAGAGGTCGGAGGGCCTTCGTCGGAGCTAGGTGTTGCTCCGCCCTAAGTTCAAGACCGTCGATGACTTTAGTCTCGACATTTCTAGACGATTCGGCCTCAGCTGCTGTTCCGGCCATGTCCTCCTTCTCTCGATTGGTTTATCTCAAATCTTATGGTTAGTATTGCTTTTCGTAAGAAATGGGCATCTTCACGGTCTGTGGTTTTGAAATTTGGGCATTAGTGCCGCCTCTGTAAGTGAATCATGAGGTAATTTCCTTTTCATTAATTTCGTGAGTTTTCATGAGTTTGGTATTTTGCAAATGGATTGATCGTTGTGTTAATGAAATTTTTTTTAATCCCTTTGTTTAATTGTACAAGAGACTGAGCTTTCCGTAGGTGGTTTTGTACCAGAGGTGTTGGGTCTATTTGGTTAGGTTTTAGGATTAGTTAGCAAGTTAATGTACAATCTGTTAGCTATGTTCAAGTAAAGGTTTTAATTAGGATAAAGTATATTTGTACCAGTAATTAGTATTTTCATCCAGATTTTACTGTAGGGATCAAGTGCTGCAATTGAAGTAGGAAGATGAGCGGCATTGAAGATGAATTTCGAGCTTGAAGATAAATTTTGAGTTTACATTCGATTTGTAATAGTTGAATGTAATTTACTGCGTTTGTTGTGGGTTAATTTATGTAATGGATGCTATTGTAAGTAGAATTTTTCAGTTAGTTTCTCTAAGGGATCATCTTACTTCATTTGTATGTATTGTGTTATTATTAATGGATGATATTATTAATACAATTGTTCACTTTGTTGAAATAATGGATAGTATTAACGTATTTAACTGAACACAAATAATAGTGAAATCAAATTTCTGCTGCAACTAACTGAACACATAGACCTTTAAAATCATCCCTTAACGTATTTAACTGAACACAAAAGTACGAAATTTCTATTTTCAGATGCAACTAACTGAACAAATAAAACTTTTAGTTCAACCTTTACCTTATTAAACTGAACACAAAAATAAAAAAATTCCATTTTCAGATGCAATTAACTGAACAAATAAACCTTTTAGTTCAACCTTTACCGTATTAAACTGAACACAAAAATACGAAAATTCCATTTTCAGATGCATCTAACTGAACACCTAGAACTTTTAATTCAACCCTTATGGTATTTAATTGAACAAATAAACCAGAATATTTGATGACGTCAGCATCCAGAAATTTCCGAAAAAATTTCAAAAAATTTTCGCTGACGTCAGCGCGCGAAAAATTGAAGATAGAGGCCCATTTTTGACCTGTGGATGGGATGAATGGAAAAATGGTGGATGGTGTATATCACCCCTGAAGCAAAACGTGTAGTCGTTTTCTATGTGGGCTTGTGTTTGTTAATATAATTTAGGGCCGCGCAGGCAAAAAGTGTATTGGGCTACTGCCTAGTGTAGTTTTTTTGTGAAAGCATAAAGTCATTGAGAAACCTTTTCATTACTAGGCCGAGTTCAATGACCTTAATTTACAGGGGTAAAAATGACCCTTGATTAGGGCTATGGGCTCCAATTCCCTGCTCCTTTCTCTTTCTATAGACTCGGTAACGATTACGAATAATGCATAATTTATAGAATTTAGAGAGCAAACAAATATAAAGCACTTTAAGTTGGATTACAACTTAACATTTATGAATATGTATGAAGATCAAATTACCAGGATTAGAAAACTAAATATTTATCTTTAAACTTTACAACAACAAAAGATAGAAAAGTAATAAAAAAAAAAAAAAAAACTAAAACAAAAGGCAAAAATGGTTCTCTAAATATATAGCAATTAGTTTAGTGCAATTGCACTATCTGGTGTATTCCACTGCTAAATCTGTCTTGAAAAGCAGGACCCTGTCTATTTGATCAGATCCAGAGACAACCCACCACCACCACCCGCCCCCAAACTCCATCTGCATTGCAGATCCTAATTTGATCTGGTCCTTGCCTAATAGATCGAAAAATCAAGACATGAAAAGCATGATCCAACTTTTCACGTCATGAATAATGGCAGAAATATAAGAACCCATGCACTACCACTGTCAAAGAAACAAAGGCACGCAGAAACCACTATCACGTTACTGAGTTGGTCTCTTGATGCGGCATCTCCTCATGCGAGTTTTCCTGTGGCTTCTCATGCTCCAGCTGATAATGGTGGTCCCCTTGCCATGCCCACACGATATCTTTCAATGCCGGCCGTATATCCTCTTTCATCATTTTCTTATACTCCAATGTGTCCCCACTCGTCTTCTTCATTTCAACAAGATAAAATTCAGGCGCTACTTCGAATATCTCCGCATCAAGCTCCACTACACCCTTTCTCCCTTCCTTTGTTCCAGCTAATTTGAAAAGCCCATTATCCTTCTTTTTAACCCTTAGTCGCAACCTTGCAGCCAAGTCCTCCAATTTAGATATAATGGTGGGAGCAGGTTGTCTTGAGGTGAACCTCACCTCCCTCTGGCTTTCCCTCTCCTCAAAAAGGCGGGATAAATCAAACCCAGTAGAGAGAGAAATTATATCAAAAGCATTTAAATTAGGGAGGCTCATTGATTCACGCATACCTCCTTCCCGGGACCCACTTCCTGATGAGGTGGAAGCCCCTGAAGAATCATCAGAAATCACGCTTTTGTTCTTCTTATCTTCCCCCTCAGTATTACAATCCTTCAGGTACCAAGAGGTCTCCTTTATCTTTGGAATTGTAATACGAGTATTTGGATCTGGGTCCAGAATCCTGGCAAGAAGCTTCTTCAGCTCAAAAGAAAACCAACTGGGGCATCTATAATCTGCTCGGCTTATTTTTCTATACATCTCCATCAAATTAGTGTCATGAAAAGGTAAATAACCAGCCACTAGAACAAATAAAATAACCCCGCAAGACCAAATATCGGCTTTTGCCCCATCATATCCCTTTCGACCAATCACCTCAGGTGCCACATAGGCAGGGGTCCCACATGTGGTGTGCAACAGCCCATCTTGCCTCTTGGATTCAACCAAAGCACTTAATCCAAAATCCGACACTTTCAAATTTTCATTCTCATCCAAAAGTAAATTCTCGGGTTTTAAATCCCGGTGATAAACACCTCTACTATGGCAATAATCAACAGCCAAAATCAACTGATGGAAATACTTCCTCGCCATCTCTTCCTTCAACCTTCCTTTGGCAACTTTGTTAAACAACTCCCCTCCCTTGGCATATTCCATCACAAAATAGATTTTACTTTTACTGGCCATTACTTCATATAGGTGAACTACATATGGATGTCTAACTAATCGCATGACAGATATCTCCCGCTTGATTTGCTCCATCAACCCAACACGCATGACCTTCTCTTTGTCAATCATTTTAATGGCCACAGCCTGGTTGGTTTTGAGGTTTCTGGCATAGTACACCTTTGCAAAATTGCCTTGGCCAAGTAGTCTACCAATTTCATACTTTTGCATTAGAACGGTACGCCTAGAATCCATAACTGTGTTTCGCTTTATGTTATTTATCACTATCTAGACACAAACCAAATTGTATATATTTCTCTACCTACAAAGGGATCTGTTAAAACTTTTGTAGTTTCTTCTACTAAACTTCTTGTTTAATATCAACCGTCTTCACCAATATAATGATTTATAACTCTGGATTTGTCCAGGATAACCACATAAGGGCTCATATATGGTAAAAACGATAAGTTATTGGATTGATTTGAGCTATAGCTTGACTCAGAGAAGAAGCTCTCTCCTTGCAACAGCATCTTTATGCATTCCAAAGCAGTTTTTGATTCTTCCTTGCTCCAATTATCTGAAAAGGCAAAAAATTTAAATCAAGGTTACCTAAAAAGAGGAAATTGTAGAGCAAATTATTGACAAGAGAACAGAAGGCACTGTATAAGTTGTATTTATTTGAAACAAGTATACCACACAACTACACAAAAACAATTATCGGCTAATAGTTCAGAACTATTCCATGAGGCTAACGGAATTAAGATCGTGTCATTATCTACGGCCAGCTAAAAAGGACAGGAAATAAGAATGACTATTATGATTTTTCTGTTCTGACAATTACAGCTATCAAGGAAATCATAAGTTAGGGTAATACCGTAACAGTGTACCAATTGATATCAACAAGGAAATAAGAACAACTTTCTGTTCAGAGAAATCAAGCAGAAATTCAATTTCAGAATTTTCAGATAAAGAAACATATAATAAATTAAAGAGAAATCAGCTCGAACCAAAAGGTAGATCTTGAATGCGGCATTATCAAATCCTCTTCCGCTAGCAATTCGAAGCGATGAAGCAATTTATGTGGAAAAATGCGACATTTCAAATCAGAAAGCAACAATTGCACACAATCGACCATACCAACAAAAAATTATCAAATGGACAAAATTTCCGTTCTTTATCAAATTCAACGAAAGTGGTCTTTTGGCAAATCTCCCAAAATTATGTACCTCGAATGGATTCAAAAATAAAAAAATAAAAAAATTACCTTTTCAGAGCTGGAGCGCCTCCATCGGACCTGAATTGACAACAACGGAACTCGAATTCTTCAATCTGAAAGAGAGAGATCGACAACAAGGCTGATTCGACGACGAATCTCCGAAAGATTCCTTCGACAAACAACAGAGAAATTCGGGAATTTTTTGTTTTGACTATCTCTTCCCCTTCTCTCTTTGCACGGTAAAAACTAGTGGTTTCGTCGAGCTCGCTTGTCCAGTTGTCCGATTGTGATTGTATCTTAACATACGGCGATTAGAGGCGTTCTCGTTTTATTTTGGAAGTTACAATCTTGCCCCTGATTGTCGTCAATATTACATCTGTACCAGTGGTGGCGCAGACAGCGGACTACAGTAGTAATGGAAAAAAAAAAAAATTTAAAAGAAAGAACAACGTATCCAAAATTCCAAATACTGCATGTTAGTATGTTACGGAGAGAAAACGATACGATAAAATATGAACATGGGAAGATATTATACGGCCCGTTTTCATAACGTGTTATTAGTAGACGTATCGTGTTTCGACTTTGATGAAATAAACATGACACAACACGCAAACGATCTCGACACAGTGCGACAAGAAGATCAATACGATTTTAACTCTTATCGATACTATGACAACAAAATTTTTATATATTTTATCAAATAATTTTTATTTCCGTAAAAACTTAATGAGTTATATTTTTAGTTTATAAATTAAACGTGTCTAAACACGACACGGCAATACGGGATGTGATGTTTTGTGTTCATATCTCAAAATTTAGACACGGCACGATACGAAACGTGATCTTGATACGCATATTTGATATACAAGACACGATACGTTTTTAAAACATCAAATCTCAGCCTTGTTTCAAAAAGAAAAATAAAAAAATGGGAATTGTAATTTTATCTTGAAGTAGCAAATTTGTAATTAACGAGAAAATGCTTTTGCTTGGTGCTTTTCAAGAAAAGTCTTCATTTCAATGATCAAATTTTGAGTATCGAAGGGTGTAATTTATTGCAAGAAAAGTCTTCATTTCAATAATCAGATTTTGAGTATTGAAGGATGGTAAATTTATTTATCTTTCTTTTTGTTTCATTTGGATTTTATCTGTGAATTTTCTAATTTGAGCAACAAAATGTAAATTTATATGTGAATAAAATTTAGTCAAAAGTTACAAAACCTAAACAACAGCAATAGCAGTGCCAATATTCCTATCTAGCAAGTTATTACAAACATGCATAAAATTAGTCTGACAGGCTATGTACGTAGCATTACTTGTCTGATCGACTCTTGTAGCAAAAATGTGCTGTAGGTCGGTGTAACAGAAAACGCTGACTTAATTAACAAACATAAATAAAGTTTTTCTGGTTTAAAATTCAAACTTAAGCTATAAACTTGCTTTTCTAGTTAATTAGCATGTCGTTTAGTCGTAAATAAACTTATGATTTCCTGATGAGCAAAATTTAGTCTGTCAAATATCTGTTGATCTTTCGTTTACTGAACTCAAATTAATTAATATCAATAATATGTACTAATACTTAAAGCAAGAATTTTGTTAGGGAAAAAAAATATATATACCAATTAGCATCTAATTTGACAATTAAGTTGCACTTGCGCATCAAGAAAAGAAACTGATCAACATATACATGGAATATCCAATATTCTAGACGTATATTATGCCATGTATCAAGTCGTCGAAGGAAGGTTTCAAGACAGTGAATAGAACAAAACTACACCACCAACAAATTAAAATAATTGATTAATCAGGTTGATATTTCAAGATTATTTTGCTCATTCTACGATTAAAAATTAAGTTTGGATTATTTGAAGTGTTGTCCAGATCTCAATCAATTAAAATGTTAATTTAAAATATAAAAGTAGACAAGAAATAAATATTCTAAAACCAGATCCATAGTCTATAGAATTCAAACATAAGCCAAAATAGTAATTATATGAACTTCTTAATTATCATCGAATGCATGTTGCTATTTAACTTATTCTGTTTCCTCTCCGACCTGGCACCCAGGTCACCCAATCTTAATTTGCATGTTGGGTCGAGTAGGAACTAGGAAGGCGCCAAATTATTCATAATTGAGAATAATGATAGCATGTATCAATTTTCCTTCAATCGATATAAATTTCTCTACCGTGATCATTTAGGTGTCTGTGTCCTTTCTATTAACCTGAAAATAAAATGTCCGAATAAGCTAAATATTCTTATATCTATCTTGTGGAAATTTGCCAATTGTTTTTTTAATAAATCCACACAAAAATTTTACAATATACTGATTTTTTATTAAAAAATTCATATACAGCAAATCATTACTCTTTAACCATCCTTGATTGCTTGAGTCTGTTAGTCAGAGAAAACTTGAAGGTTTATAAAAGCTATTAATTGCTACTAGGTATGGTCGTCGCAGCTTCGCTGCGCTATGTAAAATATAAAACTCTGTCGTAAAAGCTTGTCAAAATTTATAGACAAAAATTTGTAAGTTCAAAATTAGAAAGTCGCTAAATAAACTTGACATACATTTTCTTTCCAAAAAAAATCTTGCTATTATTAATGATTGGTACGACTATTTTTAATTAGTACGATTATTTTAAAAAATCTTGCTATTATTAATGATTGGTATGGCTATTTTTTAATTGGTAGGACTATTTTTAATTCAAAATTAAAAAGTCGCTAAATAAACTGAATGTGATCAGATCGATCGCAAAAAAAATTGGACGGCTCAGATTTCCGCATACCATAGCGCCACAACATTTAATTAATACTATAGATTTGATGGACTTGCAATTGCAAGTATTTAGTTAGTTAGTTTATTTATTTATTTATGTTTTTATTTATTTTTTGCTGTTCTTCTTCTTCTTAATTTGTTTCTTTCTCATTGTTTTTGGTATCTCTACTGTGGTTGAAAAAATGCATTAGTTCAAATAATATCCTTCAATATAGTATAAATCAGCATTTGTTGTTTTTTGAAGTACAAATCATCCGTCAAGAGTAGGACTCAAGGATTGGACAACCACAACTTCCAGTCAACAAACTTGTTTTTCTATATCAATCTGGATATTCGAATTTTGTCGCAATATGCAGTGTCATCCTAGCTCTGTTTATTGGTTTGATTGTCTATATTTTATTTGCTTTATAATATAATTTTAAATTAAATCTTTAGACTTTTACTTTCGCACTTTAATATTAATTTTCTTTACAAGAATAGAATTTAATCTTCGTGATTGATGAATAAATAGATTAATAGAAACTGAATGTTAGAGATACCACAGTCTACTACATTACTATTACTACAAATAATAATAATAATAATAATAATAATAATAATAATAATAATAATAATAATAAAGATGATGATGATATATGTTACAAAATTTCAAATAAATGTAATATGCTTATACGCTAGACCATGTGGCAATATAAAATATTATATGGGATAGCTCTTGTAATATATAGTTACCGTTATAATTTACTAAATGATAAGCTACTAACTGCTATTTAATACTTTTGCACAAGTACTTACCCAGTTACTTAGAAACTGCACAATTTTAAGAAAAGATAAAACGGTCGATCACAAGGATAAAACATGAAGCATTATATATTATTATTTTTTATTTTGAATAAAGAGAGACGTCTTTGCCATCCATTTTTTTAGAAACTGAAGGTGCATATGGGACCTGAATATTATTTAAGATTAATTGCTCTTGTATATATGTTGTTACCGTTACCTGCTAACTAATAATTAAGCTGTTAAATGCTATTTAATACTTTGCACAATTTTATTAAAAAAATATCAATATCTCAAGGATAAAAAAAATGAAGTCTCAGATATATGTAGTTACCCTTTTGAGGCTAGTCCAATATTGATGTAATTATAATTGAGCCACTAGACGACATGCGCCTCATATATTATTTAGAATGCACAATAAGTGTCAATTTTTTTTCTTTAACAATATTAAGTGTCAATTGACTCCATAAGCCCCAATGATTAATTTTGATTAATCATCAAAAGTTATATACGCGATCAACGAAAGACTACATGAATTAAAAATACAATTTTTTTTTTTTGTAGAGATGAGGACAAGATTTTTAATCTTTTTGAAATTTACGTATTCACAAGAGATTACTAGTCAGATTTCAAACTAATAACCTTCACTTTTTTTTTTCGAAGATATATATAAGATGGGGGTCAAGCCTCTCACGACCTTCACATAAGATGTGTTATTCTTAACTATTAATTAAATTAAACGATGGTTTCATCATTGGACCCATTATGGTGTTGTTATGTGGTTTTCTTCATCATTTTACATCTTGCAATTAAAATCATATGAACTAATGATTTTATTTTGAGAAACTATGAGATTTGATTGATGTACAATTTTTTACATGTTTTAATAATGTGTGGATCTCTTCATAATTTTACATTTTGCAAGCAAAATCATATATTAACTAATGATTTAATTTTGACAAATTATGAGATTTGATTTGATCGATGTACAATTATTTATATGTTTTATAAAAGAGTAAATTTTGTTATGACAGCGTAAATTAGCATGTTTGTACTATATTCAAGTGCGTATCCTCCTTTCATCAAAAGTTCATTAGTATTCTTATTACTGGGAAAAATTCACACCGTCTCATATATATACCCACTATATATGTTACATTGGTTAAGGTAAATAAATGTGAATCCTTATAGAGTATAGACAGTAAAAAAATTATTATGGACTTTTATAGAAAGAGCATAACAATATATTGACTTTGGATCTTCCTTGTCAAGGGCAATCGTAATAATTAATTATACTAAATACTTAGCAAAATTAGCTACGATGTCAATATATAAATCATTTCTTGTTTGTGATTTAGTAAGCTGGTTTCCCTTGGTTATACATCATCTTAATAAGCATACAAAAGTACAATTATTTATAAGCAATGATCTGGCGTCACATCGATGGATAATAATCATTATATATTTATATATATATATATATATATATATATATATATATATATATATATATATATATATATTGGCTAAAATGCTTTTTAAAGCATAGAGCATATGTGCTTTAGACTTTTAGATCGTTGGATCGTGTTCAGATTCGAGCTCAGATAGAATTGGACAGCTGAGATTTTTTCGCTGAGGCGCTAAGGAATCTCCGTTTCTCTGTTAGTTTTAAAAATTTCCATCTGTTTCTCCGTGTCTCCAATCAGTCGAACGATCCCTCCTACCGTCTCCTTTCCTTCTCGTCTCGCTCAACTCTCTCTCTCTCTCACCATGAAAAAAAACTCGGAAGAAATCACAAATCTCTCTCTCACCATGAAAAAAAACTAGTCACCATGAAAAAAAACTCGGAATAAATCACAACTCACAGAGGGAGACGATCTCTCTCACCATCCAAACCCTCTGCGGAGAGGATTTGAAGGCGATCAAACAAAAAAAAAAAATCACAGAGAGACGCAAAGGGATCTCAGACTCTCAGTGCTTTAATTGTTGCGTTTAAAATTTTGTAGGTCTCAAATGCTCCACATTTGTTATACGGTCATTAAATTTCAGTGGGATTATTAAGTTTCTTTTGAAATTTGATTAGAGTAAGTTTCTTTGTAAAATTTCTAAAATAAATGACATTCTCTCTTTGGTGTAGTTAATCTGGTCTAAGTTATAAAAAAAAAAAAATTAAAGACCAATTCTCTCAACTTGATAGTCATACCCACCAATTCGTTTGAAAATCTTATCGGATATAAAGACCAAATAGTCATACCTACTTGGAAGAGATAGTCATACCCATCAGTGAGAAATTCAAATGCTTGTATGTCAGTACATTAACAGTGGTTCTATTTTAAATTTGTGTATATAAAAGGCCCAAACAAGCAAGCACTTGATTTGCAAAATTGCGCATCTGGACTGGTCAACAGGCTGGAGTTGATTTGCAAACTTGAATTTTCATTTGCATTATATGGCGCACTAATTGGGATTATGAGGTTCCATCAAACTTTTCGTTACCACCCTCCTGTACAACCATACCAGTAAGTGTTAATCCCACCAATCTAGACTAACGCACTTCAAACCAACCATTGAACTGTCTTCTCCATCCTTCAACGAAGCTATAGAACCTACCCTCATGTCCTGCAGTGGCCTAAATCACCGGAAAAGTTAAGTGGGTTTGCACCCGTCACTATATCGGACCCGTTAAAAAAAATAAAATCCGCTTCCGTAAGTGGCCTAAATCACTGGAAAAGTTAATTGTCTTCGCCATCCTTTTTTTTTTATCGCCTTCAAATCCTCTCCGCTTTCTTTCAATTGATTCATAACCTCAAATTTGCTATTCTACTTTTTTCTCGATGGAGCCGCTTTCCCAATCAGTAGAAGAGTTCAGTATACCAGCTGTTGGGTAAATATCGCCCATTTGTTTCAGATGTGTTGAAAATGAGAGAAGAGGGTTTGCATGGTGAGAGAGATCGTCTCCCTCTGTGATTTCTCCCGAGTTTTATTCATGGTGAGAGAGAGAGAGAGTTGAGCGAGACGAGAAAGAAAGGAGACGGTAGGAGGGATTGTCCGACTAATCGGAGAAACGGAGAAACAGATGGAAAATTTTAAAACTAACAGAGAAACGGAGACTCCTCAGCGCTTCAGCGAAAAAAATCTCAGCTGTCCAATTCGATCTGAGCTCGAATCTGAACTCGATCCAACGGTCTTAAAGTCTAAAGCACATATGCTCTATGCTTTAAAAAGCATTTTAGCCAATCTATATATATATATATAGATTGGCTAAAATGCTTTGCAAAGTATATAGCATCTGTGCTTTAGAGTTTCAGCCCGTTGGATCGACTCCAGATTTGTGCGCTGATGAAATTCGATGGTTCAGATGGAAACCGCTGCCCCTCTTTTTCTCCGTTAATTTTTAAACATTTCATCCGTTTCCTTCCTCTTCTCTGTTAAATTGTGAGTTGAAGCACATCCATCAGAGCATCAGTACCTCTCCTCTCCCTGTCTTCCTTCGAAAAATCTAGCAGAGCGCTCTCCCCTCTACCATGGCTATATCGAACATGACTTCGAAGCAAGTCGTGTCTTCCCTCTCCTCTCTCTGTCAATACCTCTCTTCTGTGAGTCCCGTCCCTCCCCTCTCTCCAAATCGCAAACCCTAGGTACCTCTCTTCTGACAATAGGCACCTCCATCCAGGGGCGGATCTAGCACTGGGGCGGGTGGGGCTAGAGCCCCACCTACCGCCGCCGAACCCCTGAAGCCCCTCCTTAGCCCCAGCTAAGTTTTGCTGCCATTGGAGCACTCAAAGGTAGGGCTGAAGTCTGAAGACGTTGAACGGAGCCATGGAAGATTGGAGGTTGAACTGGACTAGCGGCAGCAACTTGCTTCCTGTGTGGGTCATCCTCTCTTCCTACGATGGCCCAATAAAAATAGTGGCCCAATAATTTAATAACTATTTCCTAATTTTTGTTCAGGTCCAAAAAAGACCTTTAGTCCCATGAAGGCATTAATAAAATTCTGAGGACAGAAATGAGGTTTTAGAATTTTAATACATGCGCTATTTGCCTCTTTCCATAATTCGAAGCATCAAACTAAAATTCATCTTCTCTTCCTCGTTCTTCCCAACAATTCGGGAGAGCGAAATTGGGCACAGAAACGAGAAAAGTTTTTAAGCGGCTAGGTCTTTCTGTAAAAGGTGCCTAATTTCTTCAAGTTCCTTATTGAATTTCACTTTTATTTCACAATTTGATTTGTGTGTATTGAATTGGCGACAATTGTTTCATATTTTGGGTAAATACAATATTTTTTTTTAAGAACATTCCTGTGATTATTTGGCCTATCTGGAGTCAATATACACGGAGTTACTTCCATTCGATTCACTGTTATTTATTTAAGTTCAATTTAGGACAGTTTTATAAGCGATGAAACAAACTTTAGGATTTTTGCATAATGTAATTTTTCCATCTCTTTTAGTTAGTAATCAATATGTTCTGAGATAAACTTTAGGATTTTGGCATTTGATTAATGATCTAATTGCATATTGTTATAAATCTTATCCATTGGTTTATCGACTTATTGAGATCACATTGATACTTCCAGTGGCAACAGCTTCAGTTGAGAGGGTCTTTTCAGCTATGTCTATTATAAAGACAGATTTGCGTAACAAAATGGGTGACGAATGGTTAAATGACCTGATGATTTGCTATGTCGAGAAGGAGATATTTAGGAGCATTAGTAATGAGAAAATCATAAAACGGTTTGAAGAGATGGCAAAACGTCGTATGTTAGTGCCTAAAAAGAATATAGCGGTACGCTTCATTATCTTCTACTTTAAGTTTTTTTAAGTTAAAAAAATGTGATTAATATGTGGCATATGATATTTGTGCATTTGATTCCTTTTTAGCGATGTTTTTTTTTTCTCATCATTTTTCTATCAGTATATGATTATATTGACTTTTTCTTAGAGACTGTTTATTGTTGTCTCACTTGCACTGATTTCGAGCCGGGCATAATTTAATTACAGCCTTTTCTTTCATTTGTCAAGAGTGCATTATAATGGTCTAAAAGCATTTTTCGAAATTGAATAATACGTGCATTAAACATTAATGTAACTTGCAGAAATTGAAACATGATGAGCATAAACGATTGCAATGGAGGTGTATCATTAACAATTGCCAACAGGCCAATACTGAACACGCACATACATATTACACCGATCTATGTTGAGATTTAGAGTTTTATTCTTTTGTTGGAAATGCAAAAGACTTTTACAATAACTGTTGAGTAGAGGCGAGGCGCTATGCTTAAAATTTGCTTCTTTATTATCACTCAAACTATCGTTACAACCTCTACTACTCAAATATTATACCTCCAAGATTACAACACTACTACTCGATATATTCCTACACCTCCTAACTACTACACACTAGCACTATATTCTTACAAGTGGACTTTGATTGTTTTGCTTTTTCTTGACTTGATGCATACATCCAAATGAGCCATGTCCTATTTATACCACATCAATGTCGGTTAATGATAGTTCTAGATATGACATTAGATTTCTAAGTAAATTAAACTAGTTATTTCTAGAAATCACTTGAGCAAACAAAAGGACGTCGGTGATGTTCTTTCAAGAAAATTCCAGATTTTCAATTATGGGCTTTTATGGGCCGATGTTGATATTCAACACTCCCCGTCAACATTGAGCCCATTGATTTATGGTCTTCTGATGACTCCAAGTTGTTCACGCATTTTTTCGAACTTCTTTGCATTGAGTCCTTTTGTGAAGATGTCAGCAACTTGTTCTTCAGTCGGTGTTAACTTCATGTGAATCTCGCCTTGCAGGACTTTCTCTCTGATGAAGTGGTAATGTACCTCAATGTGCTTGGTCCTTGCATGAAACACCGGATTTTCTGCTAAACATACTGCTGACCTATTATCGCAGTGAAGAGTCACTTGATCAACAGGTTGACGAAGATCCTTTAGTAGTCGCACTAGCCACGTGCTCTCTTGTGCTGCCATAGCTGCTGCTCTATACTCTGCTTCTGTCGTGGAAAGGGATACCGTAGGTTGCCTTTTGCTACACCAAGACACAGCTCCAGATCCTAAGTTAAATACGTACCCGGTTGTTGATCGTCTTGTGTCACAGTCTCCAGCATAGTCGGCATCGCAATAACCCGTCACTTGACATTCTCCTCTACGATATAAGATGCCATAGTCTAAAGTACCTTTCACATATCGTAGTATTCTCTTGACTGCTTCTAAATGTGGTTTCTTGGGGTTTTGCATGTGACGACTTGCTACTCCGACTGCATAGGCTATGTCTGGTCGAGTAAGCGTCAAATAGATGAGACTACCCACTAGTTGTCGATACATTCGAGTATCTTCTAGATCCTTCCCTTCTCCAGCACGAAGCTTGAGGTTTGGCTCCATTGTTGTAGATAGTGGCTTGCACTCTAACATTCCAAATGTTTCTAGAAGATCCTTTGCATATTTGTGTTGACAAAGGAACATACCTTATTTTGTCTTCTCAACTTCGAGCCCTAGAAAGTGCTTGAGTTCTCCAAGCTCCTTTATCTAAAACCGGATTGATAAGTTCTCCTTTGTTTGTCGAATTTCTTCTTTACAATCTCCGGTCAAGATGAGATCATCTACGTACACCAAGACTATAGCAAGCTTGCCTCCGACTTCCTTGGTGAATAGGCTCGAATCTGATGTTGCCACTGTGTAGCCACTTTGTACAAGAAACTCTGCAATCTTTCCGTACCATGCTCTTGGAGCCTGCTTGAGATCGTATAATGCCTTCTTGAGCTTGCACACATACTCTGGATGTGTCTTGCTCTCGAACCCTTGTGGTTGGTTCATATAAATGGCTCGATCAAGCTCACCGTGTAGGAAGGCATTCTTCACGTCCATTTGCCAAAGCTTCCATCCTTTGCTTGCAGCTAAGGCTAACAGAACACGTACCGTTGTTAACTTTGCTACTGGACTAAACGTCTCATCGTAGTCTAGTCCATACTGCTGCGAGAATCCTCGTGCGACTAGTCGCGCCTTGTATCTCTCGATTGATCAGTCTGCTCGGGTCTTCACCTTGTATACCCATTTGCACAAGATTGGCTTCACTCCTTCAGGCTTAGGCACCAACTTCCATGTTTGGTTTTGCCTCAAGGCCGTCATCTCCTCCTCCATAGCTTTTCTCCATTTGTTATTCTTAGCCGCTTCTTCATAGGACGTTGGCTCGACATCCTCAGTAACTGCGGCATTCGCGTACTTCGGATTTGGACGTCTATGTCGAGATGATCTCCGAAGTGGTGGAGGCATTTCTTCAACTTCTTCCGGCAGTTGCGGAGTCGCATCTTTGTCTTCTTCATGCACTCCTGTCTGCCACGGACTCTTGGACTTTGAAGGAGTTGAGCTTTTATCGCCATCACTTTGGACCTCATGATCATCTCGTGCTATGTCTTTTGCCATCTCTTCAATCTCCGCCTCCATGTCTTTTGCTTCTTGCTGGATCACATCTTTTGATGGCCACCATGACGAGGCTTCGTCAAAGACTACATTCCTTGAGGTGTAAATGCGCCCGTTTGTAGGATCACAACACCTCCAGCCCTTTCTTTCATCGTCGTAGCCGACGAAGATGCATCGTACCGCCTTCTTGTCGAACTTAGTTCGAAGATGATCAGGCACGAACACATAGCACACACAACCGAAAACCTTGAAATGACTTCCTGTGGGTTTGATCTTCCAAAGCTTCTGGAATGGTGATATAAAACCCATCTTCTCTTGAGGTAGACGGTTGATGATATGTGCTGCCGTCTTGATGCATTCTGCCCAAAATCTCCCTGGCACATTCTTGGCGTATATCATGCTTCGACATGTTTCAGCAATGTGACGATTCTTTCTTTCTGCCACGCCATTTTGTTGTGGGGTGTTAGGACAGGTTAACTGTCGTCGGATCTTGTGCTTCTTTAGGTAGGTGTCAAACTCGTGTGATACATATTCTCTTCCGTTATCAGTGCGAAGACACCGTACCTTTTTGTTGAGCTCACTTTCCACCTTCTCTTTGAACTCCTTAAATTTGGAAAGCGTCTCAGATTTTTCTTTCATAAAGTACACCCACACGTACCTTGAGAAGTCGTCGATAAAGGTCACCATGTACTTTGAGCCGCTTATAGACGTTTGCTTGATCGACCCAAAGACATCTGAGTGGACTAGCTCCAAGGGCTCCTTAGCTCTAAATTTCGATTGTTGGTAAGGAAGTTGATGTGCCTTACCAAATTGACACCCCGCACATACTATGTCGGTGCGTACCTCCACGTCTGATAAACCTTTGACCATCGACTTTTCGACCATGAGCTTCAGCTTGTGATAGCTCACATGCCCCAATCGTGCGTGCCAGAGATCAGATGTCTCGTTCTTCCGAGTCTTGTTTACGTAGGCCGACTCTGCCGACATAACGTATATCGACTCCATTCTTCGGCCCTCCATGATTGGTATGCCTGACGCCTTTATGTTGCGGTACACCCTAACATCTTGCGGTCCGAACAACACATAGTTGCCTTGTGCGGTCAGTTGTGAGACCGACAATAGGTTCTTCTTCATACCGGGAATGTGGTAGACTCTTTGCAACTCGATTTGCTCTGGATTGAAGCGAGAAGGAATTGTTGTCTTACCGATGTAAGCAATCGGCAACTTGGAGTTGTTGGCGGTCACAATCACCTGCCTTCCATTATATTTTTCTAAGTCTTCAAGTTTCTTGATGTCGCCGGTCATGTGGTTTGAGCAACCAGAGTCGACAATCCAGTCACTCTCGTAGTTGATTCGCTCTGACTTGGTCACCGCAGTCAGTGCGACCTCCGGCTTCTCTTCTTGCTCCTCCTTCGCTTCAATAGTCGCAACTGCACAGGCAGCTTCGACGTCCCAATCATCTTCACTGCTGCTTTCATGACTCTTGTCATGTCGGCCGTCTTTTGACGTTGCCACGTTCCCCTGAACCTTCTTCTTGGACCGGCAATCTCGAGCATAGTGTCCTCTCTTGCCACAGTTGTAGCAACTATCGTCTTGATCTTTAGGCTGGCAATTGTTGCTTCTCTGATTGCGAGCTCCCCCTGAAGAGTTACTCTTCTCCTTCGACCTTCCTTGTTGATTTGGCCTATGATTGGGTCTGCCTTTCGACTCCTTATCGGATCGACCCTTCCTGCGAAATCCATGGCTTCGGCTAGGTTGACGACGTCTAGCAAGCCTCTTCTAGGAATCGCAAACTCCCGGCACTATGCGTGACCTTCACGACAAACCCGACCGATCCTTCGACAGCACTGGCTCAAATTGGCTCTGATACCAGATTGTTGAGTAGAGGCGAGGCGCTATGCTTAAAATTTGCTTCTTTATTATCACTCAAACTATCGTTACAACCTCTACTACTCAAATATTATACCTCCAAGATTACAACACTACTATTCGATATATTCCTACACCTCCTAACTACTACACACTAGCACTATATTCTTACAAGTGGACTTTGATTGTTTTGCTTTTTCTTGACTTGATGCATACATCCAAATGAGCCATGTCCTATTTATACCACATCAATGTCGGTTAATGATAGTTCTAGATATGACATTAGATTTCTAAGTAAATTAAACTAGTTATTTCTAGAAATCACTTGAGCAAACAAAAGGACGTCGGTGATGTTCTTTCAAGAAAATTCCAGATTTTCAATTATGGGCTTTTGTGGGCCGATGTTGATATTCAACAATAACGATGCACAAGAAGATTAGGACTTAGATAATTTGGCAATGATTAAAATCTGTTGGAGGATGCACAAGAGGTTTTATTCCTTATGCTCTTGCTTTTCTCAATTGGAGTTTCCAGCAAAACCCTTAAACAAAAGTTTCAATTCAATTAAATTCCATCTAGGATTTCGAGCCGCGAGAGAAGTTCCGTCTAGGGTTTCTATTCGTCTAGTACAAGGAAGGAGAACGGTTGGTGAGGCGAGTGGTGGAAGGACAGAGCCGACAATAAGTTCGGGTCCCCATATTCAATCGGCAGAGAGATTAATCGATTAGAGAGAACCATGAGAAGAAGATCGTCTAGAAGAAAACTGAAGAAAATCACTGTGAGGAGAAATGAAGACGGAAGAGTAAAAAAAGTAGACGGAAAATAAAAAATTGACGGAGAAACTAAGCGCCTCAATGCTCCAAATCTTAGCAGCTCAATTAAATCCCAGCGCGAATCCGGAAGAAAATCGAATGGTTCAGAACTCTAAAGCACAGATGCTATATGCTATGCAAAGCATTTTAGCCAATCTATATATATATATTACACTTTTAAACAATAAAAGAAAAAAAGCAAAAGTGCAGTCTATACCTTAGCTGTTACTTGCAGCGATTCAGGTATTTGTCATTTGCGAATTACAAGCGTGGTCAGTGTAGCAATTGCCGTCAACCATCAAAGGTTCGCCGCGACGCCCTCATAATCTGTATTTTTTGTAATCCTCTCATAATTTATGTTACTGTTAATAAAAATTGGAATTATAAATTATTGCTAAATTTGAAGGCAGTAGAACTGGAATTCTTGATTGAAAAATAATGCGGATGAAATAGACAGAGAGATGTTAGACAGGAAAAAAGTGTGTTTCATTTTTTTTCCTTCATTGAGAAATGTTAGATAATGGTTAGTTGGTTGAACCCAAGTGCAGGGAACTGGGATCCACAGCAGTCGTTTTAGCTGGGACAGCCGTTCATATATTTTGTTAATATTAAATTTTTTTAAAATTCAAATGATGAATCCAAACCGTTCATCTTGTAGAATTTTATGGGCGATGCATTTTCATATAAGTTTTATAAAATTTAGGGTTGATTTGATACTTGATTAAGTGCTTAAATTATGAACGTATTAGAATTAATCAAACCAGGTTCGTTCATTTGTTGACCACTTAATCAAGTATCAAATCGACTCCAAATTTTATAAAACTTATATGAAAACGCATCGCCCGTAAAGTTGAACAAGTTCAACGGTTTGGATTCGGTATTTGAATTTTAAAATTTTTTAATATTAAAAAAATAAAAAATTGGCTGCTCAGCAGTCGTTTGGATCCGGACGCCAAGTGCAGGTAGGTATAGATAATGACACGTCATCTTGGAGCCGACGTGTGGATTTATTCAAATATATCTACCGTGTTTGTTTATTTGAAATTGTAACTTAGTCCAATGTAAAAAAAAAAAAATTGGATACCAACATGTTAGGCTGACGAATTAATTGTAAGAAAGATAGAAATGCCGCATATATTGAAAAAAACATAATATTGTTTCGTGATGCGTAATTTTAAAAAAAAATCAATATATATACTTGACAGCGAACTATTTAAAAGTGGATGGTTTATTCTTGATAGCGAATTATTTAAAAAGTGGCGTGCATGGCAGTTATAACAGATAGTCATAAAATAAAATAACTAGATATCAGGATTTGTTTGTTGCATTGAACAAAATTAAATGAACTAATTAATATATTTTTCCATTCATGCTTAATTTTATATTCATTTTCTTTCAAAATTAAGCATGAACAAAATGAATATACCAAATTTTTAGTAGTCAATTTGTTGCATTGCATGCTAATAAGAATTTATTTCCATGTTTGCATTCTTATCAATTCATGTGAACATGTCATCAGCTTTTGTGGGAGTCTATTTTGGGTACAAATTGTAATTTTCATTTGTGTCATTGTTTATTATTTTTCTCACTTGGAGAATGCGCATCATTTTTCCTCTTTTGAGCTGGCCACACCACACCGGACCAGTATCCTCTGCTCACCTTTTAAGGTGAGCACGGTGCCTACCTTCAATCCGAGCCGTTCGATTTAATCACGACGGTTAGATTTTTTTCGGGCCTATCAATATGGTATTATTCACGGGCCACCATCATTGATCGGCCGGTTCGGATCTAAGGTGAGCACCCTGCTCACCTTAAAAGGTGAGCAGATGATTTCATTTCACACCACACCCATTTGCAATTACTCATTTTGCTCTCTCTCTCTTCCCATCCCATTTTCCTTCTTCTTCACCCACGCAGCTAGTCCCTCTCCTATGTTTCCATTTGAATACACATGACACCAAAATGAAATCACCTCAAAAAAAATAGAGAAAAATTCTACAAAATTTGGAAAAATAGAAAATTAAGAGTAGGTGTGGAGAAAGAACACATGCAACCAATTTATTTTCTATTTTGAGCATTGTTCATGTAAGATCTTCTCTTTACTCTTTTTATTTTGATTTTTATTAAATTTGTTTGTTGAGAGTGGTAAATAACGTGATGAATAAGATTTTTTGTTGAGAAATGTAAATTTAAGATATATTAATTATTTATATTTTTCTACGATTTTTAGTAAATAATGGTTGTATAGGAGTTATTTGAGTGTTAATTTTAGATGTTTACAAATCTTTGACAATGCATGTGCATTTTTAGCAATATCTAAGCTTGCATGTAATTATATTTACAAAATATTAGTTTTTTTTTTACGTAAATAGGCATTAAAAATCTAGTTTGGACATAGAAACTTATGTTTTAGATGATTTTTCTTATTTTCAGATTTTATTGTGAATTTTGATAATTTGTAGATGTAAATATGCCGGTGTACCATTAAATGATTTTTCTTATTTTCAGATTTCATATGCCGGTGAAAATAATCTCCTGGAGTATTCCCTGACAGGTTGACAACAATGGAAGTTAACCAACCATTATAGCTGAAGATCAATCTCTATTTTTTTTTTTTGACCTATATTGAATTGGATAAGCTATGAGAACATGCCAGAATATATACTAATTTGAATATGAAAAAAACGATCATCATGAAAGCTATAGTAGCATATGTAGATCAAGATATACCAGTTATTGAGACTGGAAGCCTGCATGTGTGAGCAAACTATATAAATTAAGAATAAACCTCAGGCTTTACATAGTTCTATCAATGATACTTTTACCATTGATGACTTTGTCAAATGAAGAAGCAAATCTGGTTTTTGATTCAAGCTCTTCTTCGTCTAGTCGACCCATCACATTGAATTTATTGGCGAGCCATCGGAATGGTGAAAGATGAGTGTATTACACCCTCCTGTAGTTCTCAAAAAAGATTGCTTACCTATTGAAAAAACGTAAGAGTCTATTTTTCTATATTTTTTCTCTTTTTTTTTTCTATAATAAGTCTTAAAGGTTCTTGTGATGTAAGTACAGTAAAACATTCCTTCTTTTGGTAAAAATGCAGTGAACTAAGTTGGCTGTCATCCACCTACTGGTCTGTTGGCCCGCTACTATCCATCAAAATGCTCACAAAATTTGCTACTGAGTTGAGGTTCAGGAGGGGTGTGACCGTGTGAGGTGATGGAGTGGGTCTCCACAAAGGGTCTGATTTGTGGTCCTTTCTCGAAGGTTTACATCTTTGGTTATGTTTTTATGGTGCATTAATTACATGGTCCATAAAAAAGAAGCTAACCTCAATTTTTGAAAGAGAGAAAAATAAAAATGATATGATCGGCCTGTTTCATATTAAAAATTATATTTTAATGTTATGGAGATTTTTTTTGTAAATATGTTATTTCCCTTTGATATCTCATGTTGTTATTTACTTGACTGGCTTTGTTAGGTTTGTGCAAGAGTAATTTTAATTTATTTTTATTTGGTCAGATATATATGCGTTTATACTTGAGTTGATAGATACAAATCCAGGAAGGTTGTTTATTGAGCACTTATATCGATTTCATAAATTGAGTTGTTGGACTTAGCAACGATGGGGGCATTATTTAATGCAGAACCAAACATTAACGGTGTTAGTACAGCAGTGGACCACGAATCAATTTCCATACAATTTACATACACCAATAGTGAACATCCAAAAGCCTCTGGTCCTGGACCCGGCCCTGGCCAAGCCCTTCCGACACAAAAGGCCAGCCCGGCCCTTCTATGGGCTTACGAAGGGCCAGGGTCTAGGGAGGCCGGGCTTAGAAAGGGCCAGGCCACGATCCCAATAGAAGAGAGGCCCAGAGAGGCCGGGTTTAGAAGGGCCAAGCCCGGCCTGGCCCGGTCTGGCCCAAACCAGCCCTTTCTAAACTCATTAAATTTTTTTACCGTTGGATGGATCTTTGTTAAGTGAATGCTGTCAAAATTTTCACAAAAAGGGTAGTGGACAGAGAACGTAGCGATTTTGATAGTCTGTACAATACTATTTGTTGTTGCCTAGTCACGCGGATGCGTAGGGGCACAGACTAGACTGCACAGTACCACAAGGCAGGCGCATAGCTTCGCAGAATAGTGGGTGAGGAAGTTAATGTTGGTTTAATCCCATGTAACTTAAAAAATGAAACAATTATATATACACCCTGAATTACCAATCACCTGGACACCAACTCGCCATCAAATCATATATTCATATTTCATCAATCTCTCATCTCTATCTAAAATCTCTCTCTCACTCATCGATCCCACTGACTCAATATCGAGCATACAACTATACAAATACTTCAAAGGTAATATTTCCATGTTATTATCATATATAAAAACCCGAACAAAAAAAATAAAATAATATATTTACATCTCACAGTGTAAAATAGAAAACTAGAGAAATTATTTATTGTGATTTTAAATACCCAAATAAAAAATAGAGAAATAGTCAAGTTATGAAATTTTTTATGTAATGAAAATCAACTGAATATTTTGTTAATTTTTTTTGTAGGGTACATTTTTTTTTATTTAACTTACGACCAAACTCCAAAAAAAAAAATACCGTGATGATAATTTACAAATATAATTCTGATGTGTGATCATAATTTATTCCTTTTTAGCTTTTCAAAATACCGTGATGATGTCGAGTTAAAGAAAAAAAAAAAGGTATTTCTCACTTCTATTTTTAATCATTTCATTCATTCATTCTTATTTTTTTTATTTTTTTACTTTTTTGACTAATATACTAACAAAAACCAATTTTTTAACTCCGCCTATGTAGTTATAACATAGCCGGTCCCAAGCCCGGATAAAAGGAGCGAAAAATTGAAAATATTACTTTTATTTAACAAAAATAAATCTCTATTATTTTACTTTAATAATTTATAGCAAATTTTATCAATAAGGATTTATAATTTCAAATGTATGTTACAAACTTTAATAATCATCAGATAACATAAACATCATTAACTAAAATACTTGAGTTAGAAGATAGTTCATTAGCGCTATAACGTTTCAATTTTCTTTTACCAACAAATGATTTTCATAATATTAAATATAGTTCAAATAATTTTATTTAAAAATATATCATTGGCCCTTCAAGCCCTTCAGGCCCTTCAAGCCCGGCCTCTCGAAACCCGAAGGGCTTAAAAGGGCCAGGCTTGAAAAGGGCCAGGCTCATATTTCATATTTAAGCCCTTCTAAACCCGGCCTGTCTAAAAGCCTCCCTAAGTTCGGCCCGGCCCGGCCTTTGAGTAGGCCCTTTTAGACCCAGCCTCCTGAGAGCCCGGCCCGGCCTCCCAAGGCGTTCACTATACACCAAACACATCCTGATTCACAATAAATTATTTAATCCACCACATGGTCATCTGTAAGGCCCACATCCCTAGAATCTAGATCATAGAATTCTATGCCACTTCTGTACACAATTTGGTGTTTCAATTAAATCTTAGTAATAAAAAACAACCAACGGGTCTGTTCACACTTAACCACTTGACAATCCTACCACCATCGCACCTGCACGATGGAAAATTCGGACGAAATTTTCTAGGAAATCGAAAGAAATTGAAAAATATTACTGTTCATAAAAAAATGAAAGGTATCAACTATTACTAAGTTTAAATTTTAAAAGAATCCGTCCATTTCTTAAAATAATAAAAAATGAACAAACATAAAAACGATTAAAAATCATGTGTAGGGTTTACGATTGAATCGGTGGTTATATCGTGATTAGTACGAAGATGAGGAATTTACATAAGCCATGAAAAGTAAAAGCAGATTTTGAACGCCCATGGCGAGAAGGCTACAAGTGTCCAGGTCCAGCACAAGTGACGCGTGAGCCGCTCAGCCGCACTGTCCACGTGGACCTCGGTTCAAAGACCAGTTGTTTATGATCTTTTCCGGTCTTCTGGTGTTTCTATCGCTATACTGGGTTGTGAAGGACGTGGTTCAGGTGGAGGTTTGGTTCTCAAGGCGTTTAATTTGTTAAAAAAAAATTGCTTTAGAAATTTATGAGTGTGAAAGCATGAGTAAACCAACGAAAATTTACTACACGGTTTCAATAACTTACGCAAACTAAATTTGTTATAGTAAATTATTGGACTTAATTTTATCGGTGAATAAAATTTTGGATTTAAATTTACTCCACGGATTCAATAATTTATGTAAACCAGATTTGTTATGGTAAGGGTGTATATCCCCCCCCCCCCCCCCCCCCCCCCAAAAAAAAAAAAAAAAAAAAAAAAAAAAATCCTTGTATGTGAAATTAACAACCTTTTTCAGCACTAAAAAAAGAAAAAAGAAAAAAATCAGTCATAGATGCTTCATGGTGCACGTTGAGATCGAATCTAGAAATAACCTGCGCTAGTAAATTTTTATTTTACTGAATAAATCAAATTTAGATTTAAAATTATTGTTTTACTCGATCCATCGATGTGCACATAAGAATCATCATCTTTTTGAAATAACAACAATTATGTGTCAAAATTTTAGTTAGTCATAGGTAGGTCCGTCAAACGTGGCCGAAATGCAAGGAACAGGTCGTTCCGTTAAGGAACACAGTACAAGATATCATTTTTTTTTAAACGGTACAGAATTTCGTTTCATTATTCGTTCCACTAAAGAAAATATACATTAAATGGTTTGAAATGAGGCTGAAATGGTCGAAACGGTACAATCTGGTATTTAATTTTTCGTCCGTTATTGGAATGAAATCAAAACTGGTGCCATTATTTGTTCCGTTTCAGTTATACAAAACGGTACCACGTGCTTTCTGCTGTCGTTGACAGCCCTAGTCATAGAAATATTACATTAATGTTTGCAAAAATAACTAACAATTTTTATAATTTTGAGAAATAAAAATGTCATAATTTTCTTTCAACGTCAAATTGATTACTAATGATTTCCCATTATGACACTGTTATTTTTTGAAGAAAGAGGGAGGTATTTACCATCTAACCTTTTTAAAAAAATAAAAGTGCTTAACATCTTTAAGGCCATTCTAGTACTCTTACTATTGAGCCATTAGGCCACATGCTTATGACACTGTTATTATGGACATTTATATTTAAAATCTATTATAAATTAGTCGGGAACTTCTATTATATGTACCACGGTGGATTATTTCTTTGTGAAATTAAATAAAAAGTGAATATTAGATCTACTCTTGACAGCTGCTGTCAAGCTTTCGAAAAAAAAAAGTGAATGTTAGATCAACAATATTAGAGATGTTGTGAGTACCTTGTGGCTCCTTCAGATGCAATTTAAATCAAATTTGTAGAATTTGGAAGAGAATAGCATTTTATATGAATTATAGAGTTTAAATGTAAAGACACATAACATAAATTTAAATATAACAAAAAAGAAAGTGATCCACAATAATTTCTGAAAAAATATTTATTCCTCCCCATTCGTACAAGAAAACAAAATATAGAAAACATTCCCTCTCCAAACACGTTTCTGTTATATTTGATTAAATAAAAGAAAGAAAAAATCGAAAACATAAATGATACTAAATGGATCAAAAGATTCATTTTTCTTTCTTGCATTTATAAACAACGATTAAAATATTGAAAATTTTTTGTTTCACACTGTCGCATATCCAGGAAGTTAGTAACATAAACATTATGTTTAAAGCATCATCATAATTCTACAAGCACTTACTGAAATTTCCTTCGGTAAAATCTACATAATAAAAGTAAAAATAAAAAACAATGAAGTGACTCGCTACACAATCATCATCATTGTACTTTGATGATCGAAGTTCCAATTGGATCCACCGGCCATCGTATTTTTTGAACAGATTGGATTTATTCAAATATTATCCGGGGAGAGACATAAAGACGATATTTGCGTGTACGCTAGAGAGTATTAAAGATGCTTTCGGATTGAAGTAAACATTAAAATATCCAAGGAAAATATATTTTCAAGCTAGACGTTTATGCTAAAAAATCGTCAGACTTCAGCAATAGACTTTCAACATAGGAGTCTAAGACCACAAATAATTGTTTTGTTATTTAGGACTCATAACAGGGACATATACTAAACGCGTACCAAAAACAGGAAAAGAAAAGAAAATAATAATAACTTAAGAACTTATTGAATGAGACCCCCAAAATTTTTGACAAAAACGACCCTAAAGAAAAGAATTAATTGAATAATACACAAGTTAAATTGAAAAAACAATACCAGCGCGTAAATAGCGTTATTGACAGGAACTTTGCTATTCTTGTTACCCATCAGTATAGTTCCAATATTCCAATATTTCAGCAGTTGTTAAATTTCTTTCTCTGAAATAAAGAGAGGCCTAAGAAGATGAAAAAGATAATAAGGCTTCTACGAATAGTCAAGTTCAAAAGGTAGGAAAACCAACTGGTATTTTATAGGCCTAATATAAATAGGCCCATAAAGGGAATGAAGCCGACAGCCTATAAAAAGTTAAAAACATCTGGTAAGCCCAGTACAACTTAGTACAAGCAGCCATGTGCGTCAGTCAGTCAATGCTAATGCATGCAATTTGCTTAAGACTAATAAAGCAGTCAAACCAAACAAATGTGGGGACACAATAATGATAGCGTCCAAAAATAATTGCTGGGGTATAATGGATCAATGCATGCAGTGCTATCTGCATAGTGTTAATTCACATCGTACAGCCTGTAAAACCAGCAAATTCATTTAAGAATACTGATCTTTTTGCATGCATTGCATTAAAGAATACTAATCTCATTCCCTAGTTTCTTTAGACAAATCATTATATACATCTACCAAGTATAAGAGGAAAAATGGCCTTTATCTCATGGTGGGACCAGCCATATATCCCATGAACCGATTGATAGCTAACTAGCTTTCTAGTAGCCAAACAGCCAGCAAACAGACTTTTAGGTAGATAGATACAGTTGCAGAAAATTTACTTTCTTGTAACTAAGGCAGGTAAAGCTTGTTACCACACTTGCAACGCCATGCCTCTGGGTAGTACTCCGTAATGACAGGCCTTCCTGGTGGTACTGGTACATGTACTGGTACACATGGTGTGCAGTCGCCACACTTGCTGGTGCACCTTGGTGGGTATGAACCCGGTCCATCATAAGCTACCATTCTGGTCTTTTCCTGCACCAAACAGGTGGAGTCACAATCTGAAATTTTTTGTTATGAACTTATTGAAATTCTCTAATTATATATACTTTTTTGTTCAGCTTATAGTTTTATTTTTTTTATATTAGAACTTATGGTGACGGGCTGAGATTATACTGACAAATCAGTACACCACACTCGAAATAATTTATCATTGTCAATGACTCTCAATAATTTGTAAACAATTTTTGTGTAAAAACTGACAATTAGAGTATTAAATTAAACCTGGTGGTTCTGATAGCATGTTCCCAAATTCGTACGCTCTGCCAAGATAAGAGGAGAAAACCCAACTGGTCAGCTGATATATTGCATGGAAGAAGACAAAGTAATTCTAGTTACATCATTGCTGGTGCAGGATATTACAATTTGAACTTACTTTTGCTCTGGGTATAAGATTTTGGAGGTTCAATATATATAGCAACTACATTTCTTTAAAGTAGGAGATAATATATAAATAAAGCAAGAGGAAGAAACACTTCTCTTACAGGACCAGTGGTGCTTCACAAAGAGTCGTGTACAATGGAAAAGAGAAAATACATACATATGAATTACATTTTAATTTGTTATGAGGGAAGACAACAGCAAATTAGGTACATTAACAGATATCAGTAAGGGAAGATTAGCTGTTAATAAAGAAAGTAATTGCGTACCTAAACAAAGGCTTCGTTTGAAAGCATGAGGCAATGTGAAGAGAGAAAGAAAAACACACAAAAATAAAGCCTCTTTGACCACAAATCCGTAATGCCACATTCCCTCCTCTCCCTTTTTCATGTAGAGAAGCTAAATAAACTCAAAGAAGGAAGAAGAACTGTGACCAGATCTCTCTTGAAATAGAATAAACTTAAGGAGACAAATCAGGAAAAGAACCAGAGTGCGTGGGTTATAATTTGTGTGTGTGTGAGAGAATGAGAGAGAGAGGAGTGGAGGCGGCAGAGAGATCCCAGCATACAGAAATCTGAGTAGAAATATATGTGTGAATTTTCTCCTCCTGTTGCTCTCTCTCTTAACTGTAGCAATAGTCAGTTAGATCTATGTTTGTATGTGGGTTTTGTTTGTGTGTGTGTGTGTGTGTGTGTGTGTCCAGTCGCATTTATAAATATTTCCTCTGAGACAGAGACAGGCGTACCCATTTATTACCACTTCTTTACATATTACAAATTCGTATACACTCCGTCTTTTTTTCTCATCTGCTTTACTCTCTAAATTGAAGTTCCTGTGATAGTAATTTACTGAAAATGCAGAATTTACATTTTACTGTTTACGTTTTGTACAAATTCCTATCTCTATGGAGCCCAGTATTACCAAAGGTAACTACAGTCAATAAGCAGTCTGTGGCAACCTTAAAAGTGTGCAGAATACAAGAGTACGGAGACAACATTTATCATGTATGAATATAGATTTACACCACATTAGTTTTTTGTAAAATAAAACTTAGTAAATAGTTCATAAAACCAAGGTATCTAGTAGTTTCATTTTTATACATTACATAATTTGCACTTCTGTGTGGATTTCAATACCAGGAAAATTGCAAAAGAAAAAAAGAAATTGTAAACTCATTCATTTTCCTTTAATCCAAAGAAGATAAAAAGATATTTATATGATGCAGACACAAATATAAGTGAAAAAGTGGACCACTGTGCATTTTGTACCAAAAGGTCTCTGGTACTTCCAGTGGTCCATGTTTCATTGCTTAATATTACAACTTCCAAATACCAATATGAAGGAAAAATTAGCCAACTGCAGTTGGAAAAAGTACATATGTATGGAAACATAACATTAACAACGTACAAATAAACCAATGAGACCCATAGTCATACAATTTAATTTCAGAGACAGGAAAAAGAGAGAGGACACATAAATTAGTGGAGTGCGCAGTTGCCTCAGGCTTGATCCAGACCGTTTGTCGACCTGAACTTTTTACTTCTTTTAACCATTGCTGACTTACTGTGTCCGTGTTAGTGTCTCCTTTTCCTACTCTTTTTTATACAATGTTAATCGTTACCATGATTGATATCTCTGACTAAATATTCCTTTCAATAGGAAGTGAGATTCAGTAGAGACCAATTGACCTCTCCTAGAAAAGAAAAGCCGCAGCTGGTGCAGATCACAAACTCACAATGTAACATCACGAGACATTTCATAGGACCCAGACTATGGAATGTTGATCTTTTGTTGCTTCTATACATCAAGTGGTAGTGTACCGAATTACTGAATTTAAGATTCACAACCCAAAATATATTGTAAGGTAACTTTCTCTGCAAAATTCGACTCTTTTTGGGCCTACCTAATTCCTGCAGACTACAGGCCACAGCCCACAGAAAAAGATATCTCGGTGGGGTGAAGGGTTTAAAGTGAGATAATTTTTTTTAGTTATAAAATTGAAACATTTCAGATTAAATTAGTAAAAATGAAAATCTTATGTATTAAAAAGTTATTTTCCTATAAGTTAGAAACGTTGTCATAACATAATTATTGTTGGTACCATTTACAGCTCACCAGCTAATTATGTCGGACAGGTTATATCTTGCATGAGGATATTGTTTTCATTTTTTTTGTACGGTAACCATATTTTTAAATCACAATTGTACTTTACAAAATTCTAAATAAAACCAGACTTAAAATTCCTGCAGATCGAGATGTCATTATTTATCCAGTAATAGGTTTTTCACCTAACAATTGAAAAGAAGCGTACAATCAAATCTGATTATTAAATATTTGATTTATCCTCATAAATATTTAGCAGATGTCTCTTTAACCTTTTTCTATAGAACTAGATTTTTTTTTTAAGGTTTGCTCACGAAAAAATATCAATTAAAGAAAGGAAGAAAAATTAAATAAGATAACTTCGATAAATTTTGCATTCAACAATTTGAAGACAATACAATATTTCATTAAATATTAAAGACCTAGAAAATAAACCAAGTACAATAAATCATTCGAGAATTCCAAAAAAAATGGCACAAAAGAGTTGCATCCTTTTAAGACCACTAAAATCACCCCCACAAAATGCTTCCCTGAGAATTACTCCTCACAAATATTAAGGAATGTATAGTATCAATTATTAAGCACCAAAACTGAATTACATCATAAGTACATGTATCAATTTGTTCTTAATGCATTTTATGTGTGATGAGATATTCCTTTATCTATTATTTATGTGATGTTTTGTTTTACTGCAATTAATTAATGATGTAAATAATATCAGGTAGTGACTTACTTTCGGTGATTTATATGATTTGATGCGGCTTTAGTTCAATTAAAAATTTAAAATATAAATAGATGCACGCAACACGCTGTTAAAAATTCCATTACTTTTTTAATAATTTTTTATTTGATATGTTGATTTAGCATATGCAATCTTTGTGCATATATATGATGTTATTTAGATCATTCATGTCGATTTTGATAATTACATGACTTGAAACGACAGGTCAACTACAGTTAAAAAAGGTTAATTTGCTTGGAGGCATAGGAGGCTATGTGGTGATTACTTATTGCTTGGATGGACGATAGAAAAGATGAAGGACAATAAACAGGTTGATCTTTTAAGCCGAAAAATAGGGTAATTGTTTCTTGTCATCCATGTCATTCAAACTCTTTTTTATTCTTCTTTTAGTGTGATTTGTCCTTTCCATCCTTCCGCATCTCATCTCCTTTCCGTCCCTCCCTCTCGTTAGCACTCTCGCCTTCCTCCCTCTCCTACCTCCCTCTGTTTAGTCTTGTTATGCTCCATCTCCATCTTTTATGTATGCTTCTTACTCCTAAAATGTTCAGTTTGTTTTAGTAAGGGAATGTCTAATGCGTAAGTGTTCAGTTAGTTATATCGAATATCTAGTATTTATTCAGTCAGCAATACTAAAGTAGTATCCAATAAGTGTATCTGTTCATTTTGTTTATTATATATGTTCAGTTTGTATGAATATATGTTCACTTTACTTTTTTTTAGGCGTGGATGACATTTTATTGGATTGGATGACAGTTATCATTTCCGAAAAAATAGAAAGCCTACTTAATTTTATAAACAAAAAGCCCAATACGTATCATTGACCATTAACTTAAAAGCCCAAGTGAGAAACAGGCCATCAAAAAATTAAAAAGGCCTAATAATACGCGCTCTATATAAAGCGCAGCTATAATATACTTAGCTGCATCTACCAGATATCATATTCCTTGCAATTCGTTAGTTAGCTACTTACAAAAAATAAATAAAATGCAACTTAAATGTATTAATTTTCTTCACCATTAATTCCTCCAACAATTACAAGTCCAGAATATGACCAGCTAATCTGTCACAAAGAGCAACATGCCAACATCTCACGGCTGGATTCATGGAAGAAAATGCACCTCTGACATATTTCGTAAATTTTCAGAATCGTTAGCTGTCTGGTGGTATGGGCAATGTAGCTACTAAGCTCCAGTTTCCTCTCCATTCTTGAAAGTGTCATACCTTTTCCTGAAGACAGGATCACTCCTTTCCAGTCATTAACAGAGAGGAAGAAGAGATCCTTCATTAGCTGGAATGTGGTCCCAACCACAATGAACCTTTTCATTTTACCATCATTTGAAATTTGTCTCATAACCACTTTTTTTGAGTTTGTGGCTTGAGTAAACTTATTTAAGGTCCAAAAGTATTGGCTTTCTTTGGTCAATGCCAGCTTGTGAGAAAGATTCTGTTTAAAGTGTCAAAATGATCTTGCGGAGCGGGGTTATGTGCTGATGTGCATTATACAAGCTAACAACTTATGAAATGGACAACACTTTCCATTTTCTGATTTTATGGACAATTTAGCCCCTCTTAAGTGTACACTTTATTATTTTTTTAAGAAAATAAGTAAGGCTTGCAACCGTTCAAAGCACTTAGGATTAGATGGAAGAACATAACCCCAGCACTGGTACCACTTATCTCAAAGAGTGGTGGTACCACCGCTGCCTATGTCATCTATCATCCCTTATTCTATCTATATATATAAAGTGTATTTTGTTAAATTTATACTTTATCTGTCACTTTTGTTTCTTTCGTAGTTGTCAGTCCTTTACTTTTCTTAATTTGTATTTAGTAGGTGTATACACTATACAGTTTCCATAATTGACAGATTGGTTTCTGTGAGAACAATTGTCTTTTGGTGGAAGGATAATACAGAAGAAGGATTAACAAAACTTTTGTGAATCATTGCAAACGTGAGTCTAGCTAATACTTATATAATATTGTCAGTGACTCCTTCGTTAATATAGAGGTTACGAATTCAATTACCTATAAGCACAAGAGAGAGATAAACTATATTTCATATAGTAGGCAATTCTACTTTAAATAATTGACTTTGTTTTTTTAAAAAAAAAAACAATTAATATCTTTTATCAATTGTACATTGCCTTTTATTAATGGAGAATAATTCTGTTTAGCTATGATAAGGACATCGATTTAAAAGGATCTAACATGCATGTTCTAATTACATTGCTAATGTTAAATTTTTATCAAATTACTAATACATCCAATGCATTGGATGATAGTTAGTCGACTCTGTATGCGTTAGGGAGAAATAAGTTCTGCGGAATATTTTTTTTAAAAGAAAATTATGGGGTTTGACCCATAGTTTGTTGTATTAATTGAAAAGTTCTGCGGAATATGATCATAACAACAGCAAAATTGTCAGTAATTTACATGGTGAATTAACGTTGGCTATAACAATGTTTGTTTTGTTAATATCGCCTCACCTTCTTCTTCGGGGTTGTATTAGTATCTAATTTCTTAATGTGAGATTAGTAGCAATTGCAATTATTGGAACTACTCATTATTTGCTCACGAATGACTGTCCAACAAACATTTGCATTATTGCATTCGTTTTTTTTTTAAAAAAAAAAATATTTGTATGGTATATTAATCCCACCGTCATGAACAGCACCGCCACTACTTTGTGTACTTGTAGGTTTGTTTTTTAAGAGTGATGGGAAGCAGCTTGTAAATGCATTTCATAAGCTTTTTTTTTTCCCAACATAACCTAACAACTTTATAATCAATTAAATGAACATTTTTTTTAACTTGCTAATCATAAGGTGTACGTACTTTGCTTTACTTAAATATTGTACATTGATTTCATGATAGATTATACCAACATATAACCTAATTTTCGACACATGTCAATTCATGTAGGACCTACCTTAGAGTCGCTTTAGCCCTCAAAATCAAAGAAGACAATTTCAGATATATTAAAAACAAAGAAAGAAAAAGAGACGATAGTTTTAACTTAAAAGGCACATACAAGATAACAATAACACGTAGACGCCAGCATCATGCTTATCAAAGTCCTGCAAAAATTGAAGTAAATAATGAATCGAGCAACTTGATATCAAATAAAATAATTTAATATATCCTACAAGTATCCATTAGATTTCAGCTGGTACCGGTCGGTACATCCATTATAACAGAGGCCCTACTTGTCGCCAAACCGTGTGCTAACACCCGGGTCTGAAGTCCGAATCCATGGGTGGCTTACAGTTAAAATAAATACGCACCAGACTCATGAGTCATGACGCACTTTTTATAGTACCCGCAAAATAATTGATGAAATATGTTCAGATAATTAATTAAAGGGATATGGATATTTTTTTGCAATCGAAATATCTAGCAAATTAAATTAAATAATTTTCATAAGAAATTAAATTATTATATTTTCTACGTATGCTGAGAAAAAGAAGTCGCATATCTACTCTAAATATTGCAATAATGAGAATTATTCGTGCCCATTTCGTCACATCCCTGCCACTCATTTTAATTTTTAAACAAGAAAAAAGATTAATTTAGGAGGAATTATTTATGACCGCGGTTTTTGTAGTTAATGACAGATCGGTCCTCTCGAATAAACAAATGAAAAATTGAAAGTCCATAATGAGAGGTATCAGGTATTGTATTTGTTGTTTCTAGTAGTATATTACTGTTGTCCCTAAAGACCCGGCCTCCATATTCAGTTGTACACAAATCGTCCATGGCAGTTCTCTGACGACTGGGTCATGTTTCGCAACTTGCAAATACGGAGAAATTTCGTATACAACCTTCCAATTGGAAGGATTGGATAAACTTGCATGTGGTCCACATGATGCTCCGAGTACATTTAGATTTATGATGATGGATCAGCTGGGTCCAAGTCGTAGCATTGCTAGCATTGAGCAATCCTAGTTCCAAGTTGTATGAACTCCATGTGCTTAGAATAATTTTAGGAAAGCTATTGCCACTAAATTCCCCGACTAGGATATTTTTTTGTTATTTGTACACATACATTCTTAATGACCTAAACAACCTTATAAACTTCTTTCCTAAATCAAGTAAAAATGCTAAAAAAAAACTTATGGACAATTTATCAATTAGCTATGTATATTTTAATGCAACTGGAAAGCAATTTAACTTTTTACCACATGATGCTAAATACAGACTGTTAAAAAAGTTTTTAGTCATTGATGAACAATGGAAGTATAATGCTAGAGTAAAATGTATTTGGCATTTCAGCCTCTCAAACACAATAATATTTTATTTTTTGAGATTACAATGATCAATCTAAACCGCTCAACTTGTTAACTAAATGAAATTTCCTTGGAGATTTAATTTTATATTTTTAAATATTTATCTTTTTTTAATTTAATTGTAAATGCATTAGAACTTATTTATGTTTATGATTACCACTAATAAAATAAAAATAAAAATGGTATTTATTACTGTCGGTGAATCTAAAATAAATGTTCTCTCTGTGAATCGAACCAATCTAAAAATAAATACTCTCTCTATGAATCGAACCAATGACCACTTAGTTGACGGAGTAGAGCCAAACCACTGGGCTTTGTTTGTGATTTTTTTTTAAAAAAAAATTATTACATAAAACATGTGAGTTTTCGAAAATGTTGAAACATATTGAAAAATGCTCCAGAAGGATAAAAAGAGTGGAAAAGAAATAGAAAAATAATAATGAAAGTTGATTATTAAATATTAGAAAACTACATGCATGTTAATGGAATTATTAAATTGAATTTGACCTTGAAAATGAACGGAAGCCAAACTACTTGATCATTTGGAAAGCAAGTTAGTAGAGGACTACACTCCAAAAGTTCTGAAAAAAATCTATGCGCTACAATCATCACTACAAAAATGAGAAAAATATATATTTTTGTCAATACTCTATTTTAAATTAAAGCGGAAGGGATATGTTTTCCAAATCATTAATATACTTTATCACCTATATAATTCGACATAACTTTTTTTCAAAAGACCAAAACACCGATGATAATAATAAACTACAACTGTTAATAATAAATTAAATCAAGATAACCATAAAGTTATGCAAATAATAATGAACTACAACTGTTATATATTTCAGAACGAAAGTAAAAAAAAAAAAAAAATGGTAAGGATATGCATATTGTATTTGTGCGCCACTTTGCATGGTTAGGTGAGACGGGATGCATTAATAAGATTTATTTACGGGCTTATCAAATGAAAATTCTCCGTGATTTTAAATTAGGCACGTTTTTTATATTTTGACCATGCAACGAACTAGTCAAAAAATCCAAAGTCCCGCCTAGGCGCTAGCCAACGGATATGGATGTCTGACCAGTGACCATGTAAAGGCTTGACTGACGGTGTTAGTTTACAGCAATGTTTTTAAATTCCTACCGGCCATCAAACCGGCCAAGGGGGCGGTATGCGGTTTTACCTGTTTTACCGGTTTGTGCCGGTTTGTACCGGTTTTTACTTGTATTAATACTATATATTATATATCACATTACTTAATAGACAAATAAGGTTGCTTGGCCCAGTTGGTTGGCCTATTGTCTCCCAGGGTGTTCGACTAGGTTCGATTCACCACACAAATTTATTTTTCTGCTGAAACTTTTTTTAGAAAACAATTCATACACAACTTCTGCCTTTGCAAATTGCAATGCAGAGACGCCTAGCATGATGCCCTTCATCTTTTAACTAAAAGATGAGCTCAAGTACATCTGGTCCTTCAATCCCGGTAGAACATGATGCCATTCATCTTTTAAATATATGTCAAGTTCTGCCTTTGCATAGACAAACAGGGCTAGCCTAGAAGTATAATACTTTCTGAGCCACTCTGGGATGTGAGAAAGTAAGTTATAAGAATAATTAAAAAAAAAAATCATGAAAGGTCAAAGCAATAAGGTACGGTGGCTAAGGTACCTACTATATGCTTTTAGCTATTTCTTTACCCAAAAAAAATGAAAAGAAGGAAAGTACTGACAAACTTGAACCAGAATAGAGGGAGGGTGGAAGCTAAAGAATAAAAGGCTATGCTAATGTTTTTGTCTTCTAATCTAGCAAAATTGGAAAGGAAGTAGATAATTTTTTTCTTGAGAAGACGGAAAGGAAGGAACCTAGCGAAAAAGGAAATGAAGACAGCAAACTGTTCAGAACCGGTACAGTGGTTTTTCCGAATTTTCCGGTTTTTGACCGGTTTCCCCGGTTTTTGACCAACGGATATTATGGATCTTACCCTACCGGATCCTGACCCGGTACCCGGTTTTACCGGAAATTTCCGGTACCCGGTAGGGTATTAAAAACACTAGTGTCAATTTTGACATTTTTAAAAGTAAATAAATAAAGTAAGACGGGGCAACCTCCATGTCAGCCGTTGACGGGGATGGTTTCTAGGCTTTGGACCTGTTATTAATTACTCCTTAACCATGTCAATACCTTTGATTAAATCTAAAATTTTATTTCAACCATTGGAAATAATATATATAAGAAAATAAGAACATAAGCTAATGTCTGTTGACGGGGCTGGTTTTCTATGTTTTGAACCGTTACCACTCCCTAACTATGTCAAACACTTTTGATTAAATCTACATTATGGAAACTATATAAAAAATAAGCTAAAGACCTTGTAATTAAGTACTTAAAAAATTCAACACTCTCATAAGATGGATCTTAATTCTGGATAACTTTTTAGTTTTTTTTTTTTTTTTTGACTTTTTCAGAAGTAAAGCGGAGAGGGGGGAAAATCATTATATTGTATATATACAATGAGTTTCATTGTAAATGCTAAGAAACTTGTCATGTTATGAATAACGATAAAATAACAATTGAGGAAGCAGTTCCAATAAAGAAAATTTTAAGAAAATATTTTTAATTTGGCAATAAAAATTATATTAGGAGAGAATATATACGAGTTCATATCCGACCATAATGTTCAGGGTAATTTTAATTGTATTATATTAATTTCAAAACTTGAGTAGAGAGATGGATTTCGTCCATAATTTAAGATTATTAGAAAAGAATTATGAGGATAATTCCTATACTAATTGTAATTAAAGGGGATATTCTTAATTTAAAAGATCGGAGGGAATATTTCGAATTAGGTAAGATTTCAAGAGCATAAGACCGGCTTTTTTAAAAATAAATATTAAGACTTGATCATCATTTTTACAATTTCAAGGCAAAAACTAAAAGACATTTTTTTTTTGGAATATTATAGTGATTCAAATACGAGAATTATATGAAAGGCAGTTTGTCTTCCACAGATGCAACACCTGATCAACTACGAACTTCAGAATCGAAGAAGAGGTCGGCGTCTAAGCATTGTCAGTTATTAGATTTGATCCAGCTGATCTGTCGACCGATTAAGAGGCGAGGCGCCGAAATTATTTGACTAATTATCCCATGTGTGCAAACTGCAAATTTGATTTGATCCAGGAACTTTCAACCTATCGTTATCAACCAAAAAAGAAGTTAATAGACTCGCCTACGGTTCTCTTAACAAAAAAGTTATTGAATAATTAAACTTCAATCATCTCCATTTGAAGAAGATGAAAACTGTCTTTTTATTCACTAAAACATACAAATGGACACTAAAACCGGAGAGGAAAATGGCTGATTGGAAACTTGTGGGCTTGTGGCCGAGTGATAACCAAGTCTATGGGCGCGGAGCCGCAAACAGCCCTTTTTAACATATCTTTTTTCATACATAAATCTCCTAGGTTCACATAGACCATGTGCATTCAAAGAAAATTCAGCTCCACTGACGATCTCTCCTCTTTTTAATGCACGTGAATGACTGAAAGCACTGTCGCCTACTACAGCTATCACAAATCTCAATTATTTCTACTACAAAACTCTCCATAGGACTGTCAATGGTACCCTTTTACCCATTTATCCAACCCGTATCGTATTCGATAAGATGGGTATGGGTAAGATTTTATTTTCGTTAAGTTATCGGGTATGGGTATGGATAAAAGAAAATTTTCGTTAATTTATTAGGTATGGGTATGGGCAAGTCTATTTCGTATTCGTTAATTACCCATACCGTTATATATATAGTTTATAGTCATTATCATAACCGGAAAGATATATTTGTAATATTCAATTATATGTTAATAACAAATTAAATCGGAAAGATATAATTGTAAGATTTAATTGATGCATTAATAATTAAATTAGACAATTAAATTGCTAGATTTGATGGTAAGATTCAAATGATATGTTAATTATTTTTTTTTCATTCACATGCTATATCATTCATTCATGCACTACATTAAACAAAACACTTAACTTTTTATAAAAATCCTTTTTCTCCCTCATCTTTTGAGAAAAAATATTATATAATTAGTAATTATATAGTTATGTATTTTTTTACAACTGAAACGATAAAATATTGTATGATTTTATTATATTTAAAATATTATTAAATATTGCATTTTATTTATATATTTATATGATATTATTTATTTATCCATATTGTATAATTTTTTTTTAATGAGTTATTAATATTATTATCCATTTTCTACTGTTACCCTACCCTTACCGTTAATTCTTAACGGGTAAAGGTAGGGTACGGGTAATGTCAATTTTTAACGGATAAGGGTAGGGTATGGGTAAAGAAAATTTTAATGGGTACGGGTATGAAAATTGTCCCTACCGTATCGTATCCTACCCATTGACAGCCTTAACTCTCCATATTTTCGTGTCACGGGTTATTTTACCTTTTTTCCAAACCCACTACACTGATAGTTATACCAGAACATACGAAATATGTCGTTAACTACGATAAAAGCGGGAAGGTTCGGCCGTTAACGTCACCGTGTAGTAAGTTTGAAATTTACTATTCAAGGAAACCGTATTTTGGGTCATTTCCTCGCCGCTTCGCTTCATAAACCAAGTGTGAAGAGGGGCAATATTGTCTTTTTGTTGCGGCGCCAGCCGTCATTCCAGCGTGTAGACTGTAAAAGCGGCCAAGAGACCCAATCAGCCAGCTAGGTCGGCCCCTCTTGCATATTCTAAAAGCCAAGCTCTGATGCCAGATCTGAACCTTTGGTTTTTGAATCCAACGGTTAGAAATTGCTGACGCAATCAGCTCGTCTATGTCGGCCCCTCTTGCATATTTTAAAAGACGGTCTGTGCGGGGCGATCTCGACCTTTGTTTCTTGATCGAACGGTTGACGATTGCTGATGCAAGGTTTTGTATCGGCCTGGTCGTCTTCACCTTGTCTGGACATAAAAATGATTATTTTACGAAATGCACCTTTAGTGTTTTTTTATTTTCTGTTACGGCAATTTGGTATTAATTTATTAAAAGAGTGCGTAGGTCAGGATGTCATTTTGCAGCCGTAATTATTTCTACGAAATTTTACTAACACTATTGTGAAATTAAATGTTTTCTTTACAGTCCTGTATTTTTATATGATTTGTTTCTTGAAAATTTAGAAGCATTGTGTGTCCATATTTCTAACATGTTGCGTCGATTAAATTATAATTATAATTTAAATATTTCAGGACCATACTATTGTAAATTTGAGCTTTATAGAATTATACTGTCAGAAATATCCAAATTTATTTGAGACGTGATAGCTGACGTGTTTCATCTCTTAAAATGTTATAAAATTACTACGTCATTTAATACAACAGTACCTTATAAGCTAGCGAACTACGTTGACACAATTCTATACACAATTTAATGATTAAATAAAATAAATTTTAACTTTACATACTTTGTAAAGCCAAGAAGAAGTCACATTACAAAAGTTCACCGAAACTTTGGCTGTACTCACCTATAAAATCACAATAAATTTGGACATGTATGAAAATTCCAACAAAAGATATACATCATGCCATCATGGCATATGAATATGATAATGGAAAGCCACTAGGAGGATTCCGTCCAAGCGTGGCACAGCTCTTACCATCCCCACACGCCCCAATTTGACCTTCCCTCTTACATATATAACCTCCTTTCCTCTCCCCAACTTCCCTATTTTAGTATCTCACCTCCATTTCCCATTTCCCATTTCCCTTCCCAACACAACCTCAAAAATGCCAATCGATCCTTCCTCTTCTTCTTCCGACGACGACCTTCTACGCTCTCTCCTCCGCTTATCCAGAGACGTGCCTCAGTATCCCCAACCCAAGGCACTTCCACGTGGCAGCCAGGCGTCACTCGCTCGCCGATGCAAGCTTCTCTCGGCGTTGTTCGAGGAGCTACTTAATGGAGCTGGAGCCGATAGATATCTCCCCCGCGGCGCCTCTCTCTGTCTCCGCGAGATCCAGTTAGTTCTTCAACGGTTCAAGGCGCTTTTGGCGGATTGCTCGGCTCGGAGTCGCATGAGATTGCTCCTCCAGTCTGATACTGTTGCTTCAGAGTTTCACGACTTGAATCTCGAGTTAGCGACGTTGCTGGATATTCTTCCCATTTCTGAGCTTGAAATTAGTGATGATGTTCGGGATTTGGTGGATCTGGTGAGGCGCCAGAGCCGGAGATCGCAACAAGCCGTGAATCGTAACGAGGAAGACTTGAAATCTGATGTGCTTAAGCTGATTCAGCAGATCGAGAGAGAAATTGTGCCAGAGAGGTCGAATCTCGAGTCGATTTTTCATAGATTGGGTTTGGACGATTCTATAAGCTGCCGTGACGAGATGGAGTGCTTGGAGAGAGAAATTGGGGACCGGGTGGCACAGAAATGGACTCCGGCCATGATTGCTCTTGTTGGGTTGGTGCGTTATGCCAAGTGTGTGCTGTTTGGTGCGTCCACCCCAAGACCGGATCTCTCGGCAGGGAAATTCAGCTTCTCGGAACAGTCTGAGCTGACTGTGCCGCAAGATTTCAGGTGCCCCATTTCTCTTGAATTGATGACCGATCCTGTTGTTGTAACTAGTGGTCAGACATACGACCGTGAGTCGATTAGCCGGTGGTTTGGCTCTGGCCATGCCACCTGTCCCAAAACTGGTCAAGTTTTGACTAACCTTGAACTGATCCCCAACAAATCCCTCAAGAATTTAATTGCTCGTTGGTGCCGGGAAAATAATGTACCATTTGAAGTGTCGGAACCAGCTAAAATTGAGTCGAGCTCTGTGAGTGCGAACAAAGCTGCACTTGAGGCAGCACGGATGACAGCCACATTCTTAGTTGAGAAGCTGGTAGGTTCCCCTACTGTGGAGACCACAAACCGGGTTGTACATGAAATACGCCAGCTTGCAAAATTGGGATCCGATAACCGGGTTTTCCTTGCTGAGGCTGGTGCGATCCCACTGCTGGTTCCACTTTTTTACTCAACAGATTCAAATCTCCAATTGAATTCTGTTACTGCTGTGTTGAACCTCTCAATTTTGGAGGCCAACAAGAGGAGAATAATGCATACTGAGGGAGCCAGCAGTGCATTGATTCATGTCATGGCAGAGGGTGCTACATGGCGTGTCAAGGAGAATGCTGCTGCCACTGTCCTGAGCTTATCTTCGGTTAATTCCTACAGGAGACGACTAGGGAGAAAACAGCAATTAGTGGAACGGTTGGTGGAATTGGCATGTAATGGTCCCGCTAGCACCAAAAGAGATGCATTGGCTGCAGTGCTATGCCTTGCTGGTGAGAGAGAGAATATTGCAAGATTGGTTGATGGAGGTGTGGCCAAGATGGCAGTGGAGATGTTGGATTTCGAGGAAGTAGGTGAGACTGCCGCAGCAATTGTAGCTGCAGTTTCAAAACGTGGCGGAGCAGAAGCAGTATCAGCTGTTCCCGGTGCAATTACAAAGCTAGTTTCTTTAATGCGAAGTGGCACTGAGCGGGCACGTGAAAGTGCTGCTGCGGCATTGGTTTTGTTATGTAGGAGGATCGGAGGCCCCATGGTACAAAAGGTGGCTGCAACTCCAGGAGTGGAATGGGTAATTTGGGAATTGATGGGGATGGGCACAGATCGGGCCCGAAGGAAGGCTGCCTCACTTGGTAGAATTTGCCGGAAATGGGCTGTTGCATCAGCCTTGGCAGCTGGTGAGACGGGACACACAGCTGCATTGTCGGCTGTAAGCATGGCGGAGCCGGTTGTAGTTGCTTCAGTTGGGGGTGGTCTATAGATAGATATCAAAACTTTATTTTTTCATAAAGTTTTCATCTAATTGTACAAAAAATTGGTTTAGGGCGGGATTCTTTTGATGGGTGATTGAATTCTTGGCAACCTGGCAACTGTGCATATGAGGTTTCTGTCATTTCTTTTTTATTTATAGATTGTTTATTTATTTGTACTGTTAGCAAATTTTTATTGGAACGGAAAGAAAACTTAATTCTTCATCTTCTGTTGGCTCAAAAAAAATTCTTCATATTGTAGAATGATTCATAGAACCCACCTAGTGCTGCACTGCTGCTTGAGCTGTCTTCTGTTTATATTAATTCAACAAACATTTTTTTTTTTTCCCTATAAGAAACGATAATTTGAGATGTCAACAACGCAATTGGCGCACTTGCTATGGGACCAAGTTAGTTTGGTATTATTAAGCCGTGAAATAAGCTATCTTTGGGACCTAGCAACAACTCTTGTAGTTTGTTTGGCACACAAATTAAGTTAGGAGAGATTTCTGTGATAAATAATAAGCTACCTAACGAATAAAAGATTGATTTCCTCGTCAGCTGGTAGGAATTAAAGAAACGCACATTCTATAGAGAAGATTGCAACCAGCTCATAATTAAAAATCTACTAAGCTACCTCTCCTTTTCTTGATAGGAAAGGGATCATCGTTCCTTAAAAGGAAACGAAAGAACGCTTTGCTTTGTCCCGGTTGGGTCTAATTTTATGCTGCTTTGCTTGTAATCCACCGGACAGCTTGCAAACATTCTCTTTTGTCAAAAGAAAGCACATATATGATACATCGTTCCTTGTAAAATAATGGTATCGCTTGGTGTGCTTTCTGTCAGATAACAGTTTGTGTTCTATTAGCGCTTGAATGATTTTTCAAAGTCGGGGTTTGGAATCTAACATCTTGGAATGCAACCAGGAAGAATAAGCATATAGGAATTACTGTCAAAATTTCCAAAGCAGAGTTTTCATTTCTTTTTTTTTAATTTAAAAATTAAAAAAAAAACAAGGTCTTCTGTGGATGTGCCACTTGAAATTAAGAAGACCATCAAATGGAATCGTGACAATAATAACACATGTTTGGTTACTATGTAATGCGTACCATGTACTGTCTGTTAAACGTCCACCAAATAAATAGGGTAGTAGCAAATCGGGCTAACATGATGCATCATGTTAATTTATTCCACGATAATTACTTTTTAGTTCTGAGAGGGGAAAAAAAACACTTTTGATCAGGGAAGGACGAAAAAGTCCGTGTAATTCAAGCATAGTGCCATTTCATCTGTTAAATTATCAAGAGCGCATAACAATGTTTTCCTTCCTGATAAAAAGGTACGCACCAGAGAAGTTAGGGATTAATAAAATGAAAGAAAATGGTCGCAACAATTTGTGTTTGTTTTATGATGGAGACCATTTAGACAAATATTAATGTCCCGAATGACTTGATCAACATCCCCAACAATTTAAAAATAGGCTAAATAAAAAATGGAAGACATGAATAGTCATAGTCCTCGTTCAATATTGTATAATACCAGTCCAACTTGGCAGCCGAAAATTATTTGTGCGTCCTGTTTTTCTTATACAAATCGAATTGTGCATTGCCCAGTTCTTGAAATGTAATAGATGTAATCTTCAAAACCGATTATTTTTGTAATTTACATATAAATTAATGTAAAGTTTAACACAGTTGATAACTGACTTTGTTGTTTTCTATGGAAAACGGTACAAACCCCATGTAGCACAAAAAGAGAATTTTGATATCAACATTACTGAACCAAATCTTTATAATCAAACTAGTTACAAGTGTCACCTCTTCTAAGGAAAAAGGAAAAATTGAGGCCTAATTATCGAAAAGAAAAAATGATTTTCTGGTCTATTCATCATCTGCTCTTCGGTTGAGATCTTTTTTTTTTTTTTTTTTTCTTTTTTCGTAATATATTGAAGCTGAGAAAATTTCCAACTGTTGACTCCGTTTCTATTTTCTTTGGAGTAATTCTAAACAGGAACCCAAGTACCCAACACACCTTCTAAATATTTTAATTATAAGAATCTTTCCATAAATATTCATCGGTTTGTTGAGGCAGATGTTGGCTCGGAGTTGTACTCAATGATAAGCAGTTCTACTAAGTCAATAATAGCTGTGCCTACCACTTCTTGAGTCATGTATATATCTATAATGAAGGTCAACTAATTAAGAAACAAACAGAAGGAAGAAATCAAAACTGCTTGAAGGAAGAAATCAAAACTAAATTTACTTTGTTTGTTTAACCAAATGAAGATATTGAAATCAAATTCACTCTTCTTTTGAGTCTCCAATAAAACAGATAAGTACCATGTAGTAAATGCAAGATATTGTAGATGATATGATAAACTGGATAGCTTGTAAAGTTGACTCTCATTTTAATGGCATATGGAAACATTTTATGCAACCAAGTGAAACAAATAATAAAGAGGAAAAAGGAATATGGCTGAAAATATTTGGACCTTAAGCTTACACAGGACATGGTTTGAAGGGAGCCTAATTTTAGCTTTTCTTTAGGCCCGATCAAATTCTGTCGTTGTTTGTAACTCAACATTTAACACAATTTATGAAGGTCAAACATCCAGGCCAGGCTGGGTTTTAATTTCTGTACAGCCCATTATAAATCGGCCTGGGTATTCATTGTTGTTCTTTAAGCTATATATATAATATATTAGATACTGCAGTTATTGTATTTTTTTTTTTGTTGGGGTGTTGGTGGGGGGGGGGGGGGGGGGGGGGGGGGGGGGTGATTTTGGGGTTTTTTCCTTCCCTGTGCAGCTTCTGTTGTTTTATTTTCGGTTTTATTTTATTTTATGTTATTTTTCTTTTTCCTCCTTGTTCTATACTTGTAATCTCTCTTTTATTAATACAATCTCTGTCGGTGTCATCTTTTGCCACCTGAGTACCTGACCCTCAAAAAAAAGATACTGTAGTTATTTAATGTCTAACATATGCTTTCTAGAGCCGAATGTGCTCCAGTCATGTTTAAACACTGTTTATTCTTCTTTGTTTATCTTAAGATAATGCTTTAGGTAGTGCGGTATAGTGATATTATTATTCAGAGTCCATACGCTACGATAAAAAAAAGACACACCAAGTGCGATGCACCCTGGCCTTTTTTTTTTTGTTTTTTGACAAAAAAAAGAAAGCTAACTATGTCTTTTCATTTAGTAAACAAAGGGGGAAAAAGCATAAATGATGAATTATATAGAGCAATATAGTTTTTTGGATAAGTTTAACAATTAATCAGAGTTAAGGAATTAGTAAGTTCTTTTTCTGTTTGTTTTCTACACCCAAAGAGTGAGAAGTGAGAACTAATGATATAGTTGCAGTTCGGAATTCAATTTCTTGCAATTGAGTGCAAAAGGAGAAATTAAAGATCTTATCAGTTTCTAACTTTCTATAAAACAGTTAAAAATTTCATTGTTTTAACTTTTTTTTTTATTTGAATGACGCTATGTAGCATATCTAAAGCAAGGCGTGCTATATATACCTAAACTTTATTTATCTTTATAAATCGATTTAATTACTTTTGCATTCGAATCCTTGGGATTTAATTAGTTCTCATTTGGTGCGTTTGTGACATCCTGTCGGCTGCACAAATCCAATCTACGACGACCGTACGTTTGGCTATGTATTATACTGTAGATGCGCATTTGTTGGCTGAGAAGAGTTGACAAATTAAATGGCAATTTTCAAAGGTGTATATCACAACAAAAAAGAATTAAAAAAAAAACTATTGGTTCATCTAATAATAATAGATAAAAAATAAAGGATGATAGGTACACAGCCCACATGCACACGAGACTTACCACGAGGGACCACGACGTGTCACTATTGAAAGATTTTGTAAGACTAGCTACATGTTGATTTTTAGAAGCTTCATATTCGTTTCCTAATCGTTTTATTTAAATTGTGTCAGTCTGAGTAGAAGTCAGATTTGTGCTTGAAATATACTATTTTACTAGACAAACGAAATATTTCTTTTTATGGGCGGACAATTATTAAAAAAAAAAAAAATTTGCTTCCCAACTCCTCCATGTCTCACTGGAATCATGTCTCTGCTACCTGCAATGTATAAAATAACAGTTGTAATCTTGAGTGACATAATGTAAAGATAAACACATGCATAAATGGACCATTATTTCTCAAATTGTGTTTCCGCCACTTCAAAAGAAAAGAAAAAGGTTTCGTTCTAATAATACAGACCCCATTTATTGCCATTTTCTCTCACCTTAAAGAGGTGATCATGACACCTTTTCCCGCGCTTGCCCCAAAGATGAGATTTTCTATGACGGTCATGGAGCATCATCGACCGCGCAAAATATCTGCTAATAATTAATTTACGAGTTGTATATTGAAATAGTTTTTTTTTTTTGATAAATATATTGAAATAGTTAAGTGCATGTAATAAAAATATAGAAAGAAGAGAATGACACAATATAGAAAGACAAAAGATTTACAAAATGTAATAACCTTATAAACTAGCAAAAGATGCCCTCAATATGTGGACAAATAAGATAAATAAAATATTGATATTATTTTTGTTTCATAAAACTTTACATGTTATGGGCAATAAAGATATGATAAAATTAATAATTTAATTTATTGGGCTCGTTTGGATGGGTTGGGAATAGTGGGAAGAGTGGGAAGAGTAGGAAGAGTGGGAAGAGTGGGAAGAGTGCTATTCCGGGAAGAGGAAATCTTGTTTGGATGGTGAGTTTAGGAATAGCGTTGGGAAGTGTGAAAAAATAGAGAGAAAAGTGTTGTTGGGAATAGTGTTATTGAAAATTGTGTTAGGAATGGAATTGGCTATTCCAAAACCGTTTGGATGTGTTAGGAATAGCCAATTCCGGAAAGAGACTCTATTCCCCTATTCCCATGTGCATCCAAACAAGCCCATTAGTCTTTTTTTTAAATAAATAGTTAATTTAGTAGTAACTTAATTTTTTCTAATAAAAAAACCTTGACCTTTTAATCTGAGATTAAGATCTAGACCACTGATCATATCAAATTACACAAATCAATTGTCCATAATTGATATAAGAATTTTTTACACCCTTTTATATGACATGTTTACTCCTTTTATATGAAACATTTACTCTTTTTAGATTCTTTTATAAGTAATAGAGATTATATCTATATAAATAAAAGCTATTAGTAAATTAAAATGCGATACAATTAATATTCGTTCTCATAACTACTTTCTAATATTTGTTATAAAAACATATACATAGATAACAGAAAGCGTATTCTAAAATTTACTAAATCAGCATTACTTCCCTGCATATACATTCCAACTCAATTTTTTTTTCCTAAAGTTTTTTTTTTAGAAATTTTTATAGTGTATATAATGACTTTACTCATTTAGAATGTAATCAAATTCTACCAATGCATATGAGACTGTCATTTTTGTGAATGCTTTAAAGGTATTCAATTTTAAGCACTAATTTTTTTATTTTATATTTAAGAGTTAATTTGTTTATTTTAAAAAAAAAATATAAGACGTGACAAGTTTGTGTAGACGTTAAACAGAACTAAAAAGTTTTAGGAAAAAAAAGCCGACCACATATATGCATATGTTCCGTGGGGAGCCACGGAGGAGCTACAATGGACTTTTTGTCTCCTTGTGTTGTTAAATTAACATTATTTTCTTAAGTAATTTTAATAAAACTATGTGTATATAGTGCAATTCGTCCTCCCCTCCCCCAATTAAAAAAAAAAATACAAATCAGTCCCCTCCATTATTTTTTTTTTCTAGCTCAGCCAATACATATTCTATGTGTTTTAAACTTTTGATGTAAGTCAATTCAAATTTCAAGAAAACATATGTTATAATTAATTTCCATATTGTATATAATCTAACTCAAATTTCAATAAAAACATAGAATTTATTTTTTCATTATTTTCTTACTATTGTAATCAAATATTTGTAAACATTTCTGGATGATTGCCAAACAAAATCTTGTTGTTGTTTTAAAATAATTGGATTTTAATGTTGATATTTTTTGAAACATCAATATTAATGACTTTTACATACATATTAAACACTCAACAGAGGCACTACCATAATATAATTGAACATCGTTTGACTAGTGTTTTGTATAATATATACCTAAAAAATGAGTCCGAGAAGATTTAATTGGAAAATAAATTTGAAATTGCCACAAAAGATCCGGACCATGTTGGAAAAAGAAAGATAATTAGATAATAGTGAGAGCCAGTCAGATTCAAACAATCAAATTGGACCAGATATCAGATTCTCTCTCTGGAAACTGAAACCCTCGAGTAACGCATCAAAATAATTACAAAAATTTATTATGCATTAATCTCCTATCCTTTCTTACATCAATAATATTAAAGAACCCCAAACAGCTTCTATCTTCCATTCTTCCCACAAATCTTTTTCATTTTATTTCCTTGGGAAGGAGAACAGCTCTCTCTCCCTCTGACCTTATCGGATCCATGTTTCACAAATTAGGGCTTCGCAATTCATCGGTCGGCCGCTTCTATTTGAAAACGCACATTAAATAATTCAAGGCACGGATCCCACGTCGCTGCCACTACCTCTTTTCTTAATAGGAGGTTAGGAGATTGTTGCAATCCACATGGTTTTGTTTCTTCGCCTTCTCTAGTTTTGTACTGCCTCTACTACTTATACAGTATCACTACACTTTTGTTCTTCTGCTCTCCTCTACTTGGATGGGGTCTCTGGCTCACAAAGGCTGTGTCTTGGTTCCTTCTGATTCTTCTCCCCAGGTATTTATTTGCGGTTTTATTTAGTTAGAATATTGTTCTATTATTGATTTAACCATTGATCATCTTTTTCGTTTGAAGAAAATAGCGTTGCTTTGTGTAAATTTCTGTTAATTTTCTTTGGTTTACAAAATAAATTTTAACTAAGAATCACAAATATGAAGAAAAGGCCTTTTCTTTATTTCAAGCCTAAATAAGCTGATACTCCTATTGTTGATCAAAACTCTCTTTTATCAATAACTGCTGTTTATTTGTCTAAATCAAGTGCTCTATCTGACCTTTGTTTTTATTGCTTTATTTTTTATGATTTTTGGCTAACAATTTGGGAACTTATAATTGAATATTACCTCTAATTAATATTTACCAACTAGGATATTAACATTCCTAATATGGGTTCTTGTTGTCGGTGATAAAACAAAATATGCTATTTCCAAATTTAGTAGGTTGTTTATAAAATTCCAGCTATTAACTTTAGTAGCTTATTTATAAAAATCTCAGTTTCTAACTTTAGGCCCTCTATTTGTTTTTGGAATTTATAATGAGGTAATATCAGTACTTTTTCTTTTTGTTTTTACTTTTCTCCCCTTTGCTTTTTCCTGTTGGTACTTTGGTATAGCAGATTGCTCTGTTTCAAATTAGACAATTAGATTATTCCAAAGTTACGCTTGTCCTTTTGTAAGATGTTTAAATATATCTCGAATGCTACTTTACCTCTTTACTTGTAACTCTATGTATAGTTGTATTAATTGGATTTTGATTTGATTAAAACAGAGAGCTTGCTGAACATTCTAGAAATCTAATGGAAACAACTGCACCAAGGGCGGCGAAGAGCTCTCTCAATGTCATCTTTCGCATATCAGATATCTGCAAGTGCAAGTTGACATCAGTTGTGGAACCACCAGTTTCTCGAAACCCAAAACCCATTAACCCGAAAGAGATTCACCCATCATTCTCTGAAGAAGAAGCCGTCCTTTTGAAGCTACTCGATTCTATTTCCTCTCTTAAACTAGCCTATGTTCAACACCAACAAGCACATATCCCATATGATCTAAACAAAATTAGAAATTCCGATAAACTCATTACTTCCCAGCTTGAATCTCTGTCTAAATTGGAGAGTTTGTACAATGAGAAACTAATCAACAAGCCCAAGAGCCAAACTTCTGTCAGTTTGAAAATTAAAGAGCATGAGAAATTATTGGTTGTTTTGCAAAGCATAGTTCAAGATAAAGACTCTGAAATTGAAAAGATGAGATTGGAGCTTTGTGAATTGGAGCGAGAAAATTCAGAATTAAAGGACAAGGTTGTAAACAATCCTTCCAGTGCGAGGAGATTGAATCTAGTCAACAGAGAATTGACACCAAATTTGTTTGCCGAGGTCATTAACTTTGCATCAAGATCATTGCATGATTTCACAAAGCCATTGATAAGCCTGATGCAGGTTTCAGGTTGGGACCTTGATTCAGCTGTGAGGTGTATTTACAGAGAGACCGTATTTCATGCGAGGTCACACAAGAAATATGCCTTCGATGCATATCTCTGTAGAGTAATGCTGTCAGGTGTTCGAGGGGAATTTTTTCTAATGGATCATTTTGACCATGTCATGGGGTCTTTAGACCCGTTTGAGGCGCTTATAAATGATCCACATTCTGATTTCAGCATGTTTTGCCGGGAGAAGTATTTGGATGCAATCCCGAAGGAAATGGAGGATTCCTTCTTCGGGAACTTGGACCACAGGGTCTTTCTGATGAGTGGAGGCCATCCAAGGACCCCGTTTTATGAGGCCTTTGTTAAAATGGCGAGGTGGGTTTGGGCTCTGAAGATGATGTCACTCACTTTCATACCCAAAGCTGAAATGTTTTATGTGAGAGAGATGGATTGGTTCGAGGATGATTTCATGGAGAGTGTGGTAGCTGAGTTGACACCTAACAGTGGAGAGACAGCTAAAGTTGGGTTTACAGTCATGCCAGGATTTAAGATTGGTGAAGCTGTTGTTAGGTGCAGAGTTTATTTATCAAAGAGTTGAGATAAATTTGGGGTTTAATTTATATTAGGTATTAGAGTTAACTATATCATAGAAGGCTGAACTAACATTATGTATTTAGCTCCGTTTTGTTCATGGATGGGTTCTAAATAGCGTTTACACATCTATAGAAACTCGACTGGTTGTAAATTTTTAACACTGCCTTTTTGTTGTGAAGACACTTAATGAAGTCATTGTTGGATTCATTTTAATTTCTTCAGTGTGCTTCGATCAATGCATCTGAAAAAGACACTTATAAAGTAATTCTTGGATTCATTTTTTTTCTTTTTCCATTCTTTTGATCTAAACTAGCCACTCCAAAATAAATCACAACTACATTTATAAAAACTTTGATCTTTGATCTTTTAATGTAAAATGGAAGCAATGACAAATGATTTATCTGGCAAATAGCTTGGAGAAGAAATTGGTAGATTTGGATTTCTCCAAGCATGCCACATGAACATATCTGCCCAAGTTGTCGACTTGACGTGGCTCGCCTCTGGTGTCTTTCTTACACACCTTGCATGTCTTGTCAACCCAACCTTCCTCTACATATTGCCCCTCAACTGTTTTGTTCAAATCATAGATTAGACACAGACTTAACAAGTTTAACACATATAAGAAAAGGAAAGATGTGCAGCTAAGATGCAGTACATAATCTTAGTGTAAGCACACATAATTCTGCTAAATTCTGAAAATTTTCAGGCAATATTGCTGGAAGTTTCATGTGCAAATAATTTCTGGTATCGCACTGGTGCCTGAGCAGTATGAACAAAGAAGAGTACTGCAAGATTGCAATATTTCTTTCGAAACTCTGCTCGCCGCTCTTTCTCACTCTTCCAAACAAATCCCTTTTTTTTTTTGAAGATTCAAACAATTCCAATTGAAACCATTTTTTGGCTTCAATTCTATTTGTTATAGACACTTCAACTATTAATTCTTGAGTTTGTGATAATAAAAACTGAGGGGAAATTACCTTCAACATATGACTTGAAGAAATCCTTGTAAGTGCCTCCTATTTTCCTCCTAAGTGCTCCGTACTGTAAATGAAAAAAAATTTAAATGTCAGATTAGAAATCTGCTATTGTCTTGTGAAAGTAGGACAAAATCCGCAGATATGGACGCAAAATAATACTATCACAACTAATATTATAATTACCTGATCTCTTGACATCATTCCGCCCTGTTTTGTAGCCTCCCTTGCCTCGTATAAAAGCTCGGCATCCTTCTCTGATCTCACCTGAGAGAAATCTAATGCATCTGTCAAGCTTGTGAACAATGATTGCTTACTCCCTTCTTTTTCTGAGCCGTCGGTACCCTCTTTGCTCGCATATACTTTTATCGACTTCACCGAAATAGAATTTGGTTTAAAACTTAAATTTTTGCTTCCAAAACTCGGAGGCAGGTAACTTTGTGAAGAGGACAGTGGTAGAACTCTCATTTCCATTCTTGAGGGCTTGTTTATTTTTTCAGAAAATGTGTTTCGAAAAGGGGGTAATTAGGTCTCCACTTATATATCCGTTGTTAAAATGGAAATAGTTTGTAGTAATAAAATTATGAAGGTATCAATCTGTGCCACGTTGTCGAGGTTGGTTTGTGGTGCTTGGAACAGGACGTGGCTTATGTGGAGTCGATAAAAAACCTTGAGGAAATTGTGGTCCAACAAGAGAAACAAAAGGCAGATTTAATACATCTTTTATTAGGCTTATGTCTGGCTCAGAAATTCGGTAAGTAGAGAAATACTGAGGATTGAAAGCGATTGTTTCCTTGGCATTTCAGCACGACAGGATCCTATTTACAAGCTACATGGGCTTTGTTAATGGGCTTGTAACATTAGTTTTCCAAGACAAAAAGGAAATATAAACTTTTAATTAGCCCATTGAGAAGGACGATATAATAGTGCATGGAAACAAGAGCAGGAAATTGCTTTTTGCAAGTTGCAATCAGCCTCCAGGCCAGAATAATTACACTAAAAAACAGTAAGGATGCATAACGAAAATAATTAATTTATTGGTAATAATATAATAAACCCGTTTCACTTTATTTTCCTTCTGCTGCACACTCGATTACACAGCCGGCGTTTCTGAGAAACTTGAGAAAAATGTTTAAAAAAATAAATGGGTCTACGCTGTAGGTTTAGGGCTTCTTGGTGGTCCAAGCATGAGTGTATGGAAATAGGGTTTTGTTAATACTTGGTTAATTAAAAATGTTAATAATCCGGCTGTCAGTTGTATTGTCCAAAAGCACAATATCCCTGAAATTGATTCTTAAACAATTGAGTTCTAACTCCGCAATAATTTATATTGCAATTTGTTTATCATTGATCGAGCTGCAGTAAAGGCGAGATTATGCTTCCAGTTTGTTTTTCTCCTAGCATTTTAATCAGGTTTATGGGGGGGAATTTTTTTTAATTAAAGCAAACGATGAAAGCAATTAATTTATATCAGTTAACGAGCTAGATAATTAATCGTCTCGATTAATTCAACCCTCAAATAAAGTTAATTAAATATTTTTTTTATATAAATCATAGAATGCATATGCACGAGTCATTTTAAACTTCCTCTACTCATATTCAAATCACACCTAGCAAACAGTACTCATTTGTTATCCAGTAATAATATTTGCATACTACAGAACACACAAAGGTTGTTGCGTAATACATATATATTTGACTCTTTAATATTAGTTAGGGAATAGTTTTAGAAATGGAAACCCAGGAATAAGCATAATATCCCATTGCCTAATTGTCTTGAAAGCATTACAGTTTGTCCGATTTACAATACAGATCATCTTTACAACCGTGACCTTGTGAAACATAAGTCGGTGCAAGCCATTAAAGAAGCATTTATATGTTTGGACAAGTGGACTTGAAGACCGCTCTAATTTTCTCATGTTCACGTGCAATTAATTTCATATCTTACTGTTTTAAGTTTTGTGACTGTACCGTTCTATTTTATGATAATATATAAGAACTTGGCAATCATAGCTTTTCTTGGTAAATTATATAGACGTACCAGTCCAAACTCCTTCCGAACAAATAAACTCGATTTGTACTATAATCTAGGTAATTAATTGCTCCACGTAATGCACAGATCGAACAAGTGAACTAAAGCAAAATCAGCGCACGAGGCATTAATAAAAAATAACTTAGTCAAAGGGGTTCATGCATGTGATGAGACATTTATAGGATTTATGTTGAATATACGTACTCCGCCTTGTCTGTTTCACATTCTGTCCTTTTGCAGCAACAGGGTGTTTCCTTTACGTTTTGTCTCACTTTATTATGCTTGACAACAGTTTTACATGATTTTAGAAAATAGAATTGAAATTAGTGTTAAGAAATAGTTCGTTAATTAAAGAGCAAACAATTGCATTCATTTCAAGAGAAAACATAAAAATAAAACAAATATACAAAAAAAAAACAGCACAAAAATGTGGATTCTCTGCCACACCGTACTTTATATGTCGGAAAATGCAATAGGTACTGGAAAATTGAAGTTCCACCACAATCGAGATCATTGTACCCGGTGCTGTTTCTTTATTAAATGTTTCTTAATTGGCATGGATAACTCTTATAATGAATCATGAAGATTAACTCTATTTGTGACCCTCACATGTCGCGCCATATTATGTTAAGTCTCACGATCTGCTAGCAAGGCAACGTTGCTATGAATATAAATTCACCGAAAAGAAAATAAATAACAGTAGAGTCTGGATAAAATTTGATGATTGATCTACGTAAGTTACCTAACTAAGGTCTTTTTTGCAACTAATTAATGCCCGAAGTCAAGAAAGGTGGCTTGAACTAACCAAGTGGGTGAGGATGCACTTAAACATGTACCCGACAGGATATTATAAACAATTTTCATCTGATGCACGATATAAATGCAATTGTACCTAATCTAAATATTCGTTTGGTTTTTAATTAATTTGTCTTCCCTAATTGAAACATAATTGCACCTTAATCACCGTAACCCAATTATCCAAAACGAACGTATATAGTCTCTATCATAAAAATACACCAACAACCAATATAACTCAGTTTTTTGTTTTTATCTAACGCCCATGAAAATTTCTAACTGATTGATGGACAAATTTAAAAAGACCAAACCCCTTTGCACTTACAATGAATGTACTATTAATTACCACTATATAACTTCTGAACCACCATCGGTTGGATCTTTTATTATGTAAAGAGAGGGAGAATGATTTGAATTTCTTTGTAATTTGTAGTGAGCACCAAAACCACTTTTTCATTGGTGTAATTGAGCCGATCTAGCTAGTGTGGATTTACAGCTTGAATTTGTCTTCTCCCGTCATGTGGTTTTCACGTAACTTCCATATTTAAGCCCCTCGATACTAACCTAACCCAATCGAAACTCAAATTCCTTTTGTCAAAAGGGAGATATTGAGAGAAGAGAAATGGGGAAGTACAAGTTCAAGTTCTCTGACATGGTACCAAATGCATGGTTTTACAAGCTAAGAGACACGGGTCACAATAGAAGAAGAAACCTGAATTACTCAATAAGAGAAGACTTAGCCTGTGGCAGAACTTCACAATTATCAAGGAAATCCTTCACATCTTCACCACCCAAACGATCCTTTGTTTCACATAGGTCTTCGTACTACTACTCTACTGCCATGGTAGAGGCAAGAGAAAACCCAAATTCTCCTCTTCACTTAACAAAGAGACGAGATGCTGATATTCCCTTGGACTCGTCAAGGAAATCCAAAAGGAGGAGCCACAGAAGGCACTTCAAAGTACTGATCAACAGCCCCAGCCCAAAGCGAATCTCCACATCTGCTTTGATTAGGTGCAATTGCTCCCATGACAGAGGGAAGCTTGGAATAAATCCAACTAACAATTGTGAAACTCGAGTGTTTGATAGTGAAGATGATGTCTCAGTCACAGATTCCACTGTCAGAACAGGTAAGAGGTGCTCCAGTTTTAAATTTGAGAAAACTGAAAATTCAAGCAAAGTGATAGAGCTTGCACTGTCTCCGGTTCGAACAAGATTGGATCGGGCATTCAAGGATAATGACGATTCCTTTTACCCAATAAACAGAAGGCCACAATTGAAAACTAAAAGAGCGTCTCAAGCAGTAAACAGAATTCGCACCCGGGTGATCAGTCCAAGAGTTGTTACAAAAAGTGCAACCAACGGAAAGAAGATGAATCAAGACTTGAAAGATAGTCTTGCTGTGATGAAGTTCTCCTCTGATCCGCAAAGAGACTTCATGGAGTCAATGATAGAGATGATAATTGCGAAAAATATGAGATCATCACGTGATCTAGAAGACCTCCTTGCATGTTACCTTTCTCTCAATTCTGATGATCATCACAGTGTTATTGTGAAGGTGTTCAAGGAAGTTTGGTTAGATCTTAATAAATTGAGGATCATAGAATAAAATTAAGGTTTAATGTATACTGTAAGCATTTTATGTTAGCTTTTTGTAAAAAATAAGAAATCCTTCCAAGCTCAGCAGAAATTCAATTATGTGACGTTAGAGAGGAATTGCTTTTCAAGTTTTGGTTGTCCAGTTTTCATATTTATCACAAATGATTAGAAGTTAAAAAAGAAAATGAAAGGCTGGTTTTCTCAACATTTTTCTTAATTTATCTTTACTTGCTTGTGCCGGGATGCTCATTAATGACATATCGTGCCTCACTTTTGGTGTAGCACAGTCTCAGTCATCTGACAATAATGCCAAGAATGTATAAATTGGTTACATAGCCTTTTTCTAAATACTGACCTAAGAATGTATAAACGTTACAGTGAAATTTTACTTGACAAGCAACCCATGCATACAACAAAATTCACTCGTTAACTTAGATAATTAGTTAATTGCATATTTACAAAAGTTAGATAACACAATTTATAGCTCGTACAATTTGTTAATACTATATATGACTACAGTTGCGATACTTGTGAACAGGAAGAGCCCACAAATCAAGATATTTCATTCTTTAAAATAAGTTAACGTGATTTATAATAAGCTCAGCAAATAATTACACTCTCCTTGTATTGGAGCTATCATTTTGCATAATCTGTGGCTGGGGAAAAGGAATTAATTGCTGCAGGTTCTGTCTCTGTCTGATAAGTGTTTGTATTATTTAGAGGCACCTTTATAACAAATAATACTCTGTTCAACTAATACTTGAAAATAAGTCAGCCTTAACAGCATTTATGACACATGATTGTGTTGGGGATTCTCAGCCCCAAATTGTGTCTGGCACAGCTAGTTAGTGAAGTTGTTGTGACAGGGTTTGTATTAAACCCACTTTCTTTCCTGTGTTCGGATGAGTTTCGACCCAATTCCAAAGTTCGGCCGCTATAATATTTCCAACACGGTAAAAGTATCAGGTTGCTCAGACGAATGCACTAGCCTGAACTCCGAAGGTATGGCTAACCAGTTGGCAGAGCATCCTAATCTCTCGAATAAAACCATGTTCATATTATACACTGGTTTATAGTTTTAAGCGGCATTGGCCCATTTAACGACCTAAAGAATGTCGTAATCTAGCCAACAAGTTTTAAGGGCCGTGCTACATGATTCATGGAAGCATCTGATGTCTGTTTGTACCAATATCGACATTATACTCATCCAACGCCCATGAATTGCATTGTGTAACTGATGAAGTTGTTTGACTGTTTGTAGGTAATTTCCATGGAAAATTTAATTTTTAATACGTATCAAACAATTGAACTCCAATACGTCAATAACTCTCATTTTTCTAGAGGGAACGATAATCAACTGAAAATGAAAGAGGTATAAAGTGTATTTTACAAATATTAATTTATGTTCTGATAGATAAGTCCTTCCATCAAATCAATATTAATTCTGTATCCCAGCAATCAGGGGCGGAGCCAGGATTTGAATTTGGGGGGGACAATGGGCAATGGCTGACATCCATTATTTCTGATGTTATTATTTTACTAGTTAGTACAATACTACTATTTTTTTTTACCAGTATCATAACATAAGGGGCAGAACTGAATATAATCAACGCAAAATTCTTTGCAAAATAATAGTTGAATGAGTTATGCATAATCTATTAAATTTTGACAAATTATCCATTTTGTAATAAACAAAATCAGAACATCAAAACAAAATTATAAAAATGTGCCTTAATTTTTCACATAATCATTCAACGAGAACCGAGAACGATAAAACATTTCAAGGGCAAAAAAAACCTGGCACCTGCTAAATGGTAGTGACAGAGGTGGGAAATCCGTCGGAAATGGAGCGTCAAAGCGTGACAGGGTGTTGAGCCGTGCAGCCGGACAGACTCCCTTCCCTTTCGGTTTTCCTTGCGTTGCTAAATTGTGAATTCACAGAAGACGAGAGATATTTGGGGCCGAACATGGGCTTTTCTTTTTAGTTACATTGTTTATTGTTAGAGCCCAATAAATAAATACAAAGAAATAACACAAGGACTGACCGAACATGGGGTAATATGCATCTCTGACTTCCTAGTTCCTATAATCATATATATCTAGTTTTGAACTTTCCCAAATATTGAGGGGGGCCAGGCCCCCTTGCCCCCCTACTGGCTCCGCCACTGCCAGCAATGAGAAGTAATATGTAGAAAAGGATGGAAGTATGACAATCATAACAAAGGTTAATTCATAAGAAATTGAGAAATATGTACATCTGATCCCCACAACCAGACTCTCAAGCGCAAGCACAAGCACTATGTACATTTAATCCTCACAATCAGGACTCTCCAACAAGCACAAGCACTCCTTTTTGCGCATGCTTGTTAAGACCAAAAAAAAAAAAAAAAAAAAAAATCAAACCAAATCCTGCATCCCTCTTTTCCTATATAGCATTTGCATATATCTACACTAAATCAATCAAATCAAATTTTAGGAAAAAAACAACAAACTCCTCTATCAAAAACCCATCCCAAGATCTCTATGACATTATATATACCCTGTTCTTTTTCAATGTTTATTACTATACCTTTTATTTATTTGAGATGTACACTAGAAAAGCTCAAAACCAATCCAAAACCAAAGGAACCTTAAAAAATATATAGCTCCAGCTACGATAAAAACCTGATGCTTTATAGAGATTGTATTTGGTTGCAGATCTCTGTCTCTGGAACTTGTTGCCACTTTGTCATTTGTATCTTCTGTAATGTAAAAGAACTCAAGAGAATAGAATGGGTTTGGATCTTCACTCAGTTCATATAGCACCTCTGCTGCTGCACTCTTATACTCTCCATTGGACCAATCCTGTGCACAGTAAAATAATGAACAATAAATAAGTAGCTAAGTGAGCAACAATACAATAAGGATTCTATAGATACAGTATAAGCAAACAGCTTATCTCACAGAACTTTATGAATGAGTATCTACAGCAATATAAAGCACCTAAAAGCAAGGAAAAGAACCACTAGATAGCCGCTATCTAGTTTGTCCTAAACAAAAAGCAAGGAAAATAAAAATATATTGGCCTTAACTAGTATGAAAACCACATAAACCATCACTCCTCAATTCGTACCAGTGCCGAAATATGGCAGGTATAATGGTGGCTCTTATGTGTATTTATATACGTAATATAGCTAGTACAAAGTGGCAACTTTTATTGTGCCAGACCAGTAACATAAGAAATCTAAAGACTAAACCCCTGATCGGAACGATTCCTACTATAGGTAATAGAAATAGAATCATCTTTTGCTGAAATCCTTTGATCAGAACAGATTAAAACAAAGAGTTTATTTTAATTTGGTCTATTCAGATAGAAAATTTATTGCCAGCCAAATCACATTAAAAGACGTAGAAAATTTCTGGCACAATTTCATTTTATATGAGAGACCCACTGGCTCAGTGGTCTAAATTGCCCTTTCACTTTCCTCTTCCTATAAAAGCTTTGCTCTTCTCTTCAATTCAGAAGAGAGGCAATAATCAGACCTTAAAAGAAAGAGGTGCCCCCAAGAGAAGTTGAAAGTATAGCAGCAGCATAACTGAATCAGAGAAAAGTGAGAAGGTTTCGACTCCCGTAGAAAGGGCTGTGAGGTAATATATCACTCAATATGTTGGGTATCTTTTTGCTGAATTTTTAGCCTTAGATGATGTCTAGAAACCCAACTTGTGAGGCGGAGCTTTCATTAAGCTCAATTGACTCTCAACCATTGGAGTAAGCCACAGTATTGAATTTAGTATAACCCAATATGAATGGATTTCAGATAGAGCTAGAATGGTTTTCAGATGTTATTGAATTTCAAGATAGCTTACAATTACAGTGAGGAGCTATATTTATAAACAATACAATCTAACCAACCAACCACTATCAGGTATATCCATTGAATATCTATCGAGCATATGCACTAAACCAATTGACACTTAGATTCAGAATAGGGAATTTAGCATCCTTGGAGCGTGTAGTCAGAGAAATGTATTTTGGTCAATAGAATCAGACTGGAAGCGAATGCTTTTCTTAACACTCACATCCAATTTCGTCTTGCTATTTTTAATTTACATAACTAATTCTCATAATTGACTTAATGATCTATATGTGAAATAGTACAGATTATTTAAAATTTTTCCTTTTCGAGAAATATATTAATTTATCAATCTGTTAAATAGGAATACGAGCACAACACCTCCTGCATAAGGAAGCATATCATAAGAAAAAGGCTAGAAGATGTGCATAATCATGATAACTTTGTGGACAAACTTATCTTAATTGACTTGTAACTCGGTATAGGAGAAATACACAGAATATGCTTACTCTTCATGCAATTTCTTAGTGTCCTTTTTTCCCATGTTTGATTGAATTACATCTAATTGACTACCCAATTGAAATTTAATGATAACAATGCTTGTGCATTCCAATGTTTTTTAGTTGTTACATTTTCTTTGTCATTTTAACAATGCACAAATTTTTTTTCCTTTTTTACCAGTAAGGAATGGAATCCAGTTGTTGATGCAGATTTCTCATTTCTTTTTTATTGCAGATTGTTTATAGCTAATATGTAAAGTTTAAGTGATCAGCTCTGAACCATAGAGACTACAAGTACCATTATGGAATTGAGAAGTACAATGGCAAACAGTGTTTTGATTGATTGTGTTATGTGTTGTACATTTAGACTACCTGTAATGTTAAACAGTTGTACTGATTACTTTAATGAGGAGGGTTCCGCTGCCTCTGTTTTTTACTGCCACCAAATGCCACAGATTTGTGGCCGTTCAATAAAATCTCTATCAACGGTTGTGATTTTAATATGGAGAGTCATCCATCCTCTTGTCTTTATTATTTTAAAAGGTATAATAGCACACTTTTCGAAGGGATCACAACCTTCTTCTACGATTCTTTCTTGCATTTTCTATGTGTCCCTTCGTTCTTTTTCGAAGTAGGTCCCAAGTTCGAATGGGAATACCCAACATCCCTCTTCTCTCAAGTGCATCAGAAATCACACACAAATTCCTTGTGACCTATTATTTCTCTTTAACAAGAAACAACAAATTTTTCTCGAAATTTTCATTCCCAAATTCAGTTAGCAAATAAGATTTGTTTCAAATTTCTTTCTTTATCAGCCAAATTTCACATTTTCTGATAGGATTTTGTTACAAACATTTTCATGTTTAATTGAGTGTAGTAATTTTGAATGAAAAACATTGTATATACAAAAAAAATGGATGAAATCACATGGAATGATGTTGATTGAAATAGAAAAGATGGAACCGTACAAGGATGAGAAAATGGCAAAAAAAAAGAAAAAGTGTTGGTATAAACAAAAGAATGAAATGACGAAAGAATAATTGGAACTTCGGAAGAAGCAAAAGAAAGAGGAGAGCGTATCTGATTAGGACTCAGGAGAAATGGAGGGGAGGGGGTGTAGTCGTGTTGGGGATCACATTTGATTTTGGAACCAGGTTCTTCGATAAAGAATTGGGATGAAAGAAAGCACAGGAGAGAATTGTAGAGGAGAAAGTTTTGATGCCTTTGGAAATTGTGCTGTCGTTTTTTTTTTAAATACTAAAGAGAGAAAGATAATTTTCTAGATTAAATCGTAACCGTTCATCAAAGTTTATTAAACGGCCACAGATCTGTGGCATTTGGTGGCAGTAAAAAACAGAGGCAGCGGAACCCTCCTCTACTTTAATTTGGCATAAAAAGTAGTTTAGTGAGGACTGCTAGGTTATTTTAACTTGTAGTTGTATTGACTTTATTACCTATAACTTGCTTTGAGCATTTGGTTGCAGATCAGCACAATTATCTTGCATCAATAAGTAACTTGGTTTATGAAACTTATTGATATGTAAGTGTAACATAGGGTAACAAGTATTGATGCCATATGATTGTATAAAACTACCATGAGCTGACGCATATATGTTTCACTGTTGTTTGTATTAAATTTTGATGTTTAACATCATTCAATTTGTTTGATGCCTTGTAGTAGAATACCTGATTTTAGGTTCTTCTGTTTCTTTTTCTGGTTCTGCATGTTTTAAGGTGAGGATTAAGGCCCCGATCAGAATGACAGTTTTTTAACACGGGAATTTATTTGATTAGAAAAGAAAATTCTTGATCAAAATGGATGGATTTGATGTCATTTGGTCAGAATTTCCATGTTATTAGACCCTATGAAATCTCATGAAATCAATTCCAATAAAATGAAATGAAATGAAATCCCATCTAAAAATCATTTTGATCAGGGCCTATATGGTTGAATTTAAGAGGTAAAATCATTTCATCAATTAGAAATCATCTCTTTTGAACTCTACTGTGTTGTCATGAATTGAAAATTTACTTTGCCCTTCCGATTAGGATGTAACAGTTACTGTAATTACCTGCAGTTGTTTTCCGACAGTAACAAGTGCAGATCCAGCAGGAGTCTTAGTAAAATTTGACCCCTCTCGGGAGCAAAGACGAAACTCTTGATCCTGGGACGATGCATGGAGACAAATAGCATATGAAGTAGGCTGCTCGGCATCTCCCAGCTCGTTCCATGTCAGATACGACTGATTCACATTGAATTTGGTCAAACAAAGCACCGAGGGAGGTTTATGTACAACCAATGATGAACCCCAACCCTTCTTCGAATTGCTACAGAGAACATCAGTAACTAACTCTGCTATCTTCTCCATTTCACTTGCAATGCTCTCCATTTTCTCTCTGTACACAAATTTGATCAACATACATTTCATTACTACATATAACTCAAACAACTTTGCATATAATCAGAAAAAGTTGACAACTGAAACAGAAACGGTACCTGAACATATGATATGATTTCTGATCTGGAAATGCTGATCGAAGCGCCCGATCCACCTCGGGTCTAACCGGATGATACCAATAAAACTCCTCTTCAACCACATCTCTTCTCCGAAACCACTTCGCGAGCGCATCTCTCTTCATCTCCTCAGGCAAAGAAAACACCTTTTTAGCCACCTGAATCGTCGACGTCACCTCATGCATAGACATCGACTTCGACCCGACCCGAAACGCGCCAGTTTCTCTCACATTATAAACCACATTTCCCACTGCCACGATGTCCCTCTCTTTCAAAGCAGAAAACCCAATTTCATCCGCAACCGGAGAAGGCGCACGAGGAGAGGAGAAATGGGTTTTCGGAAGCGTAAGATCAGGTACACGAAGCGACGTTTCTAAGAAATCAGCGAGGATGCGATCATCTATGGCAGCGGAACGGTAGCCTTTCCCGGTGCGGATAGGTGTCGGAGGAGGCGCTCTGAAACGGGACCGACGGTGTCGTGGCGTTGTCGGAGCCAAATCTCGGTGTCGCGGAGTCGTCGCTGGCATGTCTGGTTTTGTACTTTTGTTTTGTGATCCGATCCGATAATGGAATGGAGAGTGAAGTGGAAGGTTAGGCCGTTGGTGGTGTTTTGGCTGTTTGCGGGTGTGCGCGTGTAATGGGAGAAAACAATGTATATTCGGGGTGTCGGGTTGGCGAGATCTGGAGTGTTGGATTGGGGATGTTTGGGTGGTTGGACGGTCGGGATTTGTAGTTGGGATTGAGAATTGGGAAAGTGGAGGGAAAGGCGGCGACACGGAGGGGAACGAACGAGAGTACGAGACGCGGTCTGGTTTGTTGAATCGGGACTCCGGATAATGTTTGTTTAGTGGATTTTGTGTGGCGTATTCTATGTTTGTGAACGTGCATTGTTGGGGCGTTATTGGGCTTGAATTAAGGCCGTTTCTGTTCGGAATCCTAATTTGTATTATTGGGCTGTGCATAGAATGGGTGTACTACTGTACCGTGTATCAGAAAAAATGAACATAAAAAATTTTTAAATTTAATTCTAGTGCCGGGAGTTTTCCTTGTTATCTTGATAATTGAGAATATCTTTTTACAAGTTATTATTGTTTTTTTGTTTGTAGATATAGTAAGAACCGTGGCAATAATTATTCCTTTAGAAAAAAAAGGAATTAATGATAAGGTCGCGATTTTTTCTATTAATCAGTTACAATCATCTCAGATAATGTCAAAAAGAAAATCAAAATGGGTTATGGATGTATGAAATTGTTGCAATATATAAGAATAATAAAAATGAAACATGGAAGCGTAAATTATAAAAGGCAAATGTGGAACTCTTACAGGATCAATACAAAGGGAACCAGATTCATTGTGAATCAATTAGAAATTTTATTTCCCAGATGAATAAACACAAGGCATGTGCAGTTAAGGATATTAAAGAGAACAACGATTGCTGTCTACCCCCATTTGGTATGGATATTCGTCCACCCCATTCGTCCTTTTTTTTTAAAAAAAATTAAAAGTTCTCATACAGAGGGGCCAATGAATTTGGTACCATTTTTTTTGTTCAGAAAATTTAAAGTTCTCACACATGGATCGAATGTTTTGTCGCCAGACACTTATTTTATATAATTTTAGTATGTAGGCGTAGCCAAGTAATTAATATTCGTATTATTATGATTTTTTAATAAAAGAAATCATGAGAATACCATATCATATACTAAACTTTTATTTAAAAAAAGAAATAAAAATTTGCTGCGTTCCCAAAATTTTTTTTTTCTAAATTATCAGATTGAAAAAAAAGAATGCTACAATCAGTGGTATATACGAAATAAACATTATTACGATATCTACATCAATATAATATAATTATCCAAAATAAATTATAGGAATTTGGCTTAAAAAGTTATTAATTATTCATTATGAACCTATAATTAAATTTATATTTATTAGTTAACTGTCTGCTTATTATTGTTGGTGTGAATATAATTTTAAATTTTGACATTTGTTTAATTCAAGTGTATTACTATGCATGCAAGAAAAATATGAATATAATTTTGACTTTTCGTTAATTCATTTGCATCTGTTTAATTTGCAACAAAAAAAAGAATATCGATAATCAAATAAAAGAGCAGCTAATATAATCAATCTTCAAATTTTCCAAACCAAACAAGATACAAACCTCTCCACCAGAGAGCATTACAGAGAAACAATGCAAATGTAACCCCACAAAAGTACCTCATCAATTTGATGAGAGCTGGGGATTTGCCAAATATAACCATGACTCAATTTTTTTTCGCCATGGCCACTCTAAACGGACCTTAATTACCTACAAAGACTCCGAACCAAGCAAAGTCTAAAGCTAACCTCCCAATGCCATCTCTACTATAAATACGAGATGGGCTTTTAGCGGGTGCTCTTTTACAAAGCAACCTCAGCATAGCCTTTACCTCTCCTCCAACTGTAAATATTTACTAAAAATATACTACAACATTTAAATTGGACTAAAAATTATCCAATTTGGCATCCTCTAAAATTGCCCCCCTTCAAAGGTCTGCCCGAACTGCCAACCAGCCGGCACGACATTGTTGCATGTCACGGTGCGGCCATCGCTGGCAGTAACCTGGAAGGAGAGGCTCTGGCCATCAAGTTTCGAGTTGCTCTGCCAGTTCTGACCCCAGTTTCGGGACATTGCTTGCCAGGAAGTCTGCGACCCCTTGATCGAAACAGCTGACACGTCACCGGCACCGGCCACGTTGGTGATCAAAACTAGGTCGAAGTAGGAGTGTCCATTGATGGTGAACCTGATTCCGCCTTTCTTCACACAAGGAACTCTGCATTAAGTGGATTTTTTCTAACAAATTAGTGCAATTTCATAATAGCACAAAAATTGGAGGGAAATTTTCAGTTGGATCCTTTGTGGGCTTTTGGGTCCATCAAACTAAATATGGTATACAAGTACGGTGTAAGGTCCCGTGAACTGGTCCCTGCCTCCATAATCCATACATAGACAATTAGACATGGACATACACCGCATCTAAAGTGGGCCTAATAATCATTTCCTTTTGCAATCAACAAAATTAAATCAAGTTTTAAGTCCTGTTCCGCAAAAGGACGAAACCGAGTCCCTTTTATGGGACTCCACAAAAGATGCACTGAAGGATTTTTGTTCTGTTCATTAAATAGTAAGATTGTTGGTTTTATTATTTTTGTTCTTTTCACCAATAACAATTTTTTTTTTATTTTTTGCAAATAAGAGTAATTAAATATCAAGTAGAGGTAATCATTAATAAGTATATTTTTTTTATATATGTATCCAAACAAGGAAAAATAGTCCTACCTTCGGAAGGCAACTGGCACAATGCCGGCCCGATACTGAGCAATTTGCAAGAATGCTGGCTCGGCCATGTCAAAATGCGGACGGGGAGGGTTGCACCAGCCACCATTGTCACTTGGCAATCCGTAGTTTGGCGGGCAAAAGTTGGTGGCTGTCACGGTAATGGAGCCAGGAAGGCACCATTGTTGATCATTGTCGCACTTGATCTCATAGCAAGAGCCGCAACTGGCACCATCATTGAAGAGCGCCGTGCTGAGCGCCGCGGTGTTTGTGCCATATCCTTGGCTATACAGATTGCCATAGCCACACGCTCCACCTAAATATATATGTAACATCAAATTTCAAAAATTGAGCAACGTATGCACATAATTTAATTTGTAACAAACAATCTTTGAAACATTGTTGTACCCATTGTGCCGGACGCATCACTGCCACCGTAAAATGTGGCATGAGCGCTTTGCCAACCGCCATAGTCGCCGAAGGCCTGTTTGGCCAAAATGCAGAGTACTGAAGACAGGAGTAAGAAGGAGGATGTGAGTGAGAATGTTTGGTTTGCCATTTGGAGAGGAATATTGTAGAGAGGAATGGATGGGCTTTAAATTCTTCAGTTGGAGATGGTTGGTTGCTTGGTGGTGAAGAGGAAAGAAGGAAGCGAAGGAGTATTTATAGAAGGGTTGGGTTGGGAAGGGGTTAATAAATAATTAACAATTAATGCTAAGGAAAGAGGCAAGTTGGCGGTTCTCACGTCCAGACCGGCCATGGCCATATGCTCCAAACAGGGAGGAAGAGATAGAGAGAGAAAGAGAGAGTGAGAGCAGTTAATACTTCAAATCAGAGCTGCACATGGAAATGTTCGGTTGGGAGTACCGACCTCCCTGCCCCATTTTTTGGGCCCCATCCTATCTACTCTTGTCCAGTCTTCTCCATTTTTTACTAATTGGAGATGATATCAACTTGAAAGTTGTTGACAGATTAAATTATATATTTCATACACTGTTAAAGCACAAGAGGTAACTCATTCTTGCAAGCAAACATATATTCGAAAGAAATGTATACCCTTTAATGATATCGACTTCACTTAAAAACCATTGAACAAAAATAAAATTTGGCAACTTGATGAAAAACATTTAACATACGTGCTTACAGAAACGCCCACAAAGGCACAAATAGTGTTATTACTAAAGGTATAAAAAATTAGAAATCAATCAATCTCCAAATGGGCGAACAACAATAAATGCTATAATTAATTAATTAAGGCATGACATGGGGAGAAGAGCGCATGCAGTTCTCTCCTTCTCTCTAGGGACAGGAGGGAGCTCTTCTTTCTGTCTGGCTCTCCCTGTCGCCTCTCTCTCTAGGCCATAGGAGCACATGCGCTTCTTCACTTGTTTTGGCCTTTCTCAACTGTCTCGCCTTGTGTCACGCCGATCTGGGCTTCTCTGTTACTGTTTCTTTGCATGAAATCCTGTTACAGGTCAATTTGGTCTAGTGAAACTTTCATGTACTCTTTTGGTAACAAGGTGTTTGTAACCTGATAGTCACAGAAGATTTGGATTGCATGTGCCATTCCAAATGAATGCACGTAAGGTAGTGTAGCGCCGTTGGTTGATATTTTTTGGTAATATCTATGTAGGAAGTTTGCAAGTAGACATGATCAATGCAACTGCTATTCAACTCAATTTTTTTTGTTTCATAGGAGTGTTTTTCAACGTTGTAGAATTTAGATATTGCGAGTTGAACATAAATTAGGGGTCAACTTTCTCTCATATTTTTTAGTGTAATTTTTTTCAATTGACAAGCCTTCTTTAGTTCTCTCTGCTCACGTGCAGAGATCAGTTATTTCCTATACTATTTGACAAATAGTATTTGTCCAAGAAAGAATAAAATGATTAAATGGCCATATCATCATACTGTAATTGAATGTGTCAAAACTCAAAACTCTGATTATGTGGTAAGAAGAGTATATATATTTAAAACTATTTGTAAGATTTTATCTATATAAATTTTTTACAATAAATAGCCCTCAAAATAATTAATTTGTTCAAATAATGGAAGTTAAATTGCTAAATAATTCATGATTTTAAAACAGCATTATAGTGCTCGTTTCATCAACTAAATTTCCTCTGGTTCTCTAATTAATGAACTTCAACTAGACATGCTCATCAAAGAAGCGGTTGAAGGGTTGTAAGCGTGCAAAATGCCATCATTTGCCTTCATAATTTCCGTTAATTTAATTGATTGGTTAACAATAAGTCCTTTTTATTAGATTTATTATAAACAATTGTACAATAATGTAACTTTTTGGATTATCACATATCAAAGTTGAATAACAGTGTCATGAGTCATGACTAGTAAATTGATTAGGACTTTGCTCACTGTGTGGAAGGACGTAGCTTCAAAATCTAGTGCTTTTTTGTGCAGGATAATTTACAATTTTTAACCTTCATCTCATTCTAACAAAAAAAAAATTTCAAAAAAAAAAAGTAACTTGATGACCTAATATATGTAAAAACTCAAAAAAATAATAATAATTTGGCCTTCTCTGACCTGATGTATCATCTGTATATGTTTATATATCAACAAGTTAACTATAATATACTACTTTTATGATAAGCAATTTTAGTAATGATATTATCAATACCGTTTCTTTTGGCGCAATTGCGGTGGCTGTTCTTATCATTACAGCATTTCTGAAAAGCCCGTGATGTCATTTCGTTACTTAATGATCTTGATGATTGATTAAACTAATTAATATATATTCTTAGAGATAATTAAGCGTCCAAATAATTGATTGAGTGTTTCGGTAGGTAGCAGACTCAAAGGAATCATGTTGGCTTAGCCTAATTAATTAGCTAGGTTTCGATAAATACATGCCACGTGGTGGAGCGACATTTAACCGTTTTTCGGCTGTATTGCTTATCTCGTGATGTAACCACTATATTACAAATGTATCTCGTGATATAAGTTATAACAACCTAAAGTTCAATAAGTCAAAGCAGTGGAGTAATGTAAATAACGTATTATACACATCATTAGCAAATAATAATGAAACTCTTAAGACCCCATCTGATACTTCCCATTTATTTTGAAATACAGTGAAATAAATTATCCTTACAGTATTTCTTTCACTCTATTCAAAACTATTGTTGATAACAATAGAAAATTCTGGAGGAACAAGATATTGATCAACGAGAAACAATAAAGACAGAAGAAGAAAAATATATGACAAGATTTAATAAAAAAAAAATGACAATATATATTTGTATCTTCTTCCAAAAAGTAGATATTTGAGTAAAGAGTACAAAAAAAAAAAAAAAAAACTTATAGATTGGTAGGTTGTTTAAAAGTTTACTAGATGCGGAATTTGTACTAAGAAGCGTACCAATTACTGTCTTCAAGGATAGAGAAGGCAGAGGCTGATAGCCTGATAATAATGTCCCGATTTGCTGACAGCTAGTTAATTTGGTTGTGAGAAATGCAGAGGGTTTGGTGAAGGCAGGGCGGCACTTGCCATCCATCATTTTGACAAAAAAAACTAAAATAAATTCAAGGAAGGCTGCAATTCTCAAATGATTTATTTAATATATATAACTGATGTTAAATGCAATATTGTTACTTATTATTATCGCATCAATGTGTTTATTTTTGCCATATTTATTACTCGAAAAAAGATTCCATGCCATGTCGACGAAGATTACTAAAAGGTATATAATAACAACATTGTGGAACAATGAGATTAGTTTTGTTTTGAAAAAGAAAAAAAGATCAAGTAATATGATATTTCAAGGATGAGGATTCTTTGACTTTGGAACTTAACAATCATCACAAGTAATTCTTTTAAACATTTAAAAGGTGATCCATATATCTTTTATTTATATTCTGATTTATGAGTAAGAATGACTAAAGTTAATGTAAGTTTTATTGTTTATCAAAATATTTGAATTTTACAACGGTCAGATTTAATAAAAAGCCTTCGTTAGAATACAGTATGATATTTAAATTTCATAAAATATAATAAACTACCAAACTATAATGATAACAAAATATCTATAAAGTTTCTATATTTTTAAAACTGATATGTTTAGAAAAATTGGCAAAGTTGCTATATTAATTATCGTGAATAGATTCTACTCATATTTTAATATGTAATTGATAGTATTAAAATATCAGCCGCACCTAATATTCCGATTTTAAGAGCAGCCCTGCCTGGGTTTATTAGGAAAATAAATGTTTTTCAAGACAAAGGTATCATACTGCACATGCATATGCCTATTTCACATTTCATTATCTTATTGATATATGTTTCCATGTTTTGCCTTCGCCTTTTATCTAATATAAAAATAATTGGCAAACAGTACATTGGCGTCAGCACATATTTTCTGGACAGGAAGGGAGTCAAGAAAATTTGAAGTTGGTTTACCTTTCTAATACGTTCTAAAAAGATATAGAACTTTATGTGAATATATGTAACATACCGAAATAATTTTTTTTTCTTCATTTACAAAAACAAAAGCAATATCACATTTTTTTCCCCTTATAATATCCTATTGTTTTCAGCAAAAATTAATAAAGAACTTGTGAAATTCAATATTGGTAAAGAAAACCGCTAAGCTGAAATACCAACAATCATTCTCTGCTCCCTTTTTCTAGCATTTTTCAAGCATTTTACAATTTTCCCACCATACAGAATGTGCAGACGTAAAGAATTTATCTGAATTATTTGAGACAACATTTCGGAGCTTACATTTGATCTTTCTTTTTTCCCTTATATTGGCTTCCTCATCTGCTTCTGTAAATCGCAAATTAAAATATTAATAGAATGTTTAAATAAGATAAATTGAGTTCTGACAAGAAAAGGAAATAGGAAAAAAGGATAAATCGAGTTCAAGTGCAGCTGAGAACAGTTACCAGTAATGATAAGAACAAACTTTTATTTCAAAAAAAAAAGAACAAACTTTCTGATATATATAAATATGTTATAATTAAAAGATAATTATCCAACCAATCAAATCTCTATCTCTGCGCCGACTGAACAGTACTTAGTTCCACATGTATGTTTCTAACTCGTTGCATGGTTATTTAAGAAATACAACTTATGTTATCTTAAAACATGCAAATTATTTACACCATACATTGTTGCGGTGCACATGGCAAACCGAAGTTAGCGGCCAATATTCTCCAAGTTCTTTTTGGATTGATGCCTGTTTCAACAGTAACACCTCTGTTTCTTTCGAAAGTACAAGAAGAAAAAGAAGAAAAATACTCTGTTTTCAGTGTCTTTTCCCTGTTTCGGAACAGAGTTACGGATCTAAATATGTATGTTACTTAATCAAGTTGAATTCTTAACAAACATCGACACGTCATTTGGTTTCCAAAACAGACAAAGTTGGCACAATAGATGGTGAGTCAGTGAATACATGGTGTGATGGACTATTAAATATGAATGTTAATGAAAAACTGTTAAGAATAATATACAATGGCGGATTTCGTATACAGAGAGAACAAATGTGTGACACAGAACCTAACATTAAAGAAGGCTAGTGTATATGAGACATGAATTAAGTTAAGAATTTCTGTGTATTCAGATGTTAGATTTATTTTTATAATTGATAAGGAAAAGAATAAATACAAATGATGACGTGTATGGAAATCGAAGAAGGTAACATATACATAATGAGTATGAAACATTTGTTTATGTTAGACAATGAGAACATACATGATGGGGAGATTGTTACATCCATTATCCATATATGCTCGCACTTAATTGATTAGATGCGACACCGACAAAGGAATAGTATGCTAATTGAGATACCCATGTGGGAGGCACACCAAAACAGATTTTGTAATCAGCTAATGATGGACCCATCTTTGGCCCCTGATCCCTCAATTTTGATTGAGTTCATGTACAAATTAAGAATGAAACATCCTTCCTACCACAATTAAAGAGCTCTTTTCTTGCTTATTCTCTCACTCTATACTAGAAGCTATCAAGATTATCTAGTACTTGAATCATTGCTTTTATCTCAACAAGAGAAATAATGCACTCTGTACACAATCCTGGATACAACTAATTCAATAGCAAGAGCAGAGAAGTTTTGGGTACGTTTGGCATGGAGAGGTTAGTGGGTTTAGAGGGGTTTTGGGGTTAGTTGGAGCTACCTCGAAAATCCCATCCCCTCACTATTCTACCTCGAAATTCCAAAAAGTACCTCGAAAATCCCAAAAAGTACTAACCTTACACCACTAAACCCACTAACCTCACCCATGCCAAAAGTGCCCTTATAGCTGTGTGCAATGTTCTATGCGGAAACTCAATTCATGGACAAATATGAAAAAGTATATAGAATACTAATTTTAATTTATTATGGCTTTAAATTATATTCTACAATGTCTTTGACTAGGACTTCCAAATAATCTGATTATACTAACTCTAACCGGTACTTCAAAATAGTTGGAAGTTAATTTTAAATATGTCAACATTTTTAATTGTGCTCTTCAAACGAAGTAAATTTTATATTTCCAATAGGAAGGATGAAAACGATCAAATTTCTTGTAAGGCACTCGTCCTATCCTGAAGAAATGAAAGTTCTATATACTAAGAGAGAGCTACATGTAATCATTATTATTGAGTCTTAATTTCCTCTCAAATACTTAACTGTAATGGACTGCCTTTGGATCTTTCAATCAACTAAGGGACATGTTTACAGGGGCCTATCAACTAATTCAGATTCTGCTCATGATAGTCAGGTACTCAACAGAATTTTAACTTATAATTATTGTCATGGATCTTCTCCACACTAACAGTTGTATACAGAGTTCTAAGTTAAGACACTTGTGCTATTTAATTTGAGACAAATAGTTAAATGCCTTATCATTTCGGATACTCCGTTCACAAATGTATAAAAAAATAATATTTGTATTTGTAAAGTAATGACGGATTCTAATATATATATTTTTTGTGCAAGTCAAGCTTGGTGGACCATTACGTATAAATATTTTTTAGTATTTTGTCACATAATAAAAAAAAAATGATCGCGGTATCTGGGAATTGATTGCGCAGTAAACAGCCATTTCCACGTGACAAGTTGCACAGTGAAGAGGTTTAAACAATTAGGCAATCTATTACATCAGCCTCACATGTGGTGGTAGAGAATTAAATTGCATAGTTTTGTTAATTTCTTCCGCCTTTTTCTGACTTTCACCTCATATTTTACTTTTTCAACAGTAATAATATATATATAATAGTGATTTTGACGACTAATCGTATTTGAAAAATCCTGATTCTATGAATGCGGTCTAGTTCATGTAAATCCCATTTAATTGGTTTGCCGTTAATTCCATGAATGCGGTCCATTTTTATTCTTTGTTTAAATAAAAGAAAAAATAACAAAACTGAAATGACACCAAAAAAGGGGTCTATGTGCATGATTTTTTTTTTAATACTATAGAAATTAGGAATAGTAGGCACTTTACCTACTGTTTGTTTTAGTTTTTACTTTTTAGACTCAAACCAACCTCGATCTGATCCGCCACCATCAAAAAATACTTCAATTTGGGGAGTCCTTTCTACAGTAACCTGTGTGACGTCAGTTTTTTTTTGCTCGCTGCTTTTGGACCGTTTGATTTTAATCGCTGGTGTTACTCCTTGATTGTTCCGTTTGAGATGATTGATTGTATATGTGCCGTACGCTTGGCTGGTGTCTACTTCGTCTCTTTGGAGAGATCGCTGACTGGAGGGTTATATTCTTTCTGTTGGAGAATTATTTTGTTCTTTTTGCTGTCGCTATCGCTGCCTTCTACATTGGTCGCTTTTCTTGCTACATGGTATGTGTTTTTCCCTTTCTTCCCTTTTTTTTTGGATTTCCCTTTGTTTGGGTATTCTGTTTGGCTTCTATTGCCGTTGATGGAGCATTGTGTTCTTCTGTTTCGTTTAACACATGCAAGGTCAAGAGAAGATTAGAAGAGCGACACATCACAAGCCCTCCTCATCGATGCTTTTCATCTCTCCACCGATATTTTTCGGCTGAACTCTCTGCCTCTGTTCAAGCCTTTCAATAGAATCTCCTCTAAATTAAGGTTATTCTTCCTTTTCGGTTGTTCCTCTTTGTCTAATTGTCTAATTTTTAGTTTAGCATACTTGAATAACTCGATAAAATTTTTTTCTTAATTTTAATTGATCTGGTAACTTTGATTTCTCATATCTGTTGAAGACCTTAGGATTGTGGCAATGGTTTAGTGCATGTACAGTTGATATTTTTATTAGCTCTGGTCGAAATTGGGAATTAAGGGAAAATCTTTAAATTATTCATTTTTGGACAAAAATTCCTGCAACTTATGATAGATGATAGGATGAACTTCATATCATTAAAGGCACGAAGTCAGTTGATTGATTGTAAATAGAGAAATTTTTTTTCAATTTTTTCCCTGTGGTTTGGGAGATGAGAAAAAAGGGTATTGGTACCGGGAACCATACCAGTACTTTGAAATTTTAAATTTTTCAATTTTTTTTCCTATTCTCTCCGACTGAAGCTGATTTTTTTGGTTAAAATTTTGCTCCTTTAATTCAGGCCAAGAGCTGCACGACCTGTTTGTCAAAATCTGTAAACATGCTCAGTGGTAGCAAAACAGTAAGTGCTTTTATTTTCTTCCTTATCCTTTAGGAGTACATTACAAAACAGTAAGTGCAATACCGTGAGATGCAAAATGAATAAATGATAACTGATAATATTGAATTATATATAAGGTTTTGCTTAATTTTGCATTTGTTAATTGGTACATGTACAACAATTATTAAAAAGCTAACACATAGATGCAGGTCATATTAACAATGTTCAAACAAAATAATAGATCATCCCATTGATACAATATGCAAATAGCTGGTGGCAAAAATCTTATACTGACGCTGCTGATCACTTGAAGTGACTGCACAACTGGTTATATAGTTTGCCTTAGAACAGATTGCTAAATATGCAAACCTCACATGGTGATAACTTTTTATATAATTATGATTTCACCGAACTCCTAGAAATTATTTAATGACCTTAAAAACTCATTTTAGGATATACTTAACTGATATTAGATGTCTATAAGGAGTATCAATCATTCTCTCTCAGATTTGGTATGTCAATTGTCCAATTATATCTTTCTTATTACTATTTTCCTTTTTCATCTGTTAAACTTATTAGAAAATGAAGGGATAGTTATGCAAAGAAAACCTCAAGCATGGTTTGTTGGCTTGAATATACTCATTGCTCTGAAGAACTATAAATAATTACAAACATGTTGTTTTATAATGGTACTTGAGAAAAATGGCCACAAGTTATTTTGCTTAGTACACCATTGTCCTTATTTTCATACTTCGTAGAAGTAAGAATTAGATTTTCTATGTATATTTTATATCCTTTAAGTGGCTACTTATAATTTGGTCCTGTATCACAGCTCTTGAAATATGAACTTCATTAACATATTCCCATCTTATTTTCACAGCTCTTGAAATTATCTCTACTTTTATGTTTGATTTGGTGTCATGTATGATTGTGTATCTAATAGTGGCAAAATCTGCTCCTCATTTTACAAAATTTTTCCATCTGTGGAAAGCATCATACAATTGGGACTATTTGGCAATTTGCATTTGTCAAAAGACAGTAAAATTCAGAGTCCAGTTTACAATTTATAGTTTTTATTTCTACTTTAAGTGCTTAATGAAATAATTAAATTTCTTTTATTTAATTGTTTATCTTCCTTTTGCCTCTTACACAGATTTTTCTTTTGTAGTGGCTACTGTCATCAAAGGATATCAATTTCCCATATCCAGGGGCTCTTACATTATTGCATATGGTTTGCTCTTCTATTGTTTGCTTCCTGATTACAAAAGTATTCAAGGTATATATATATATATATTTGTCTATTTTGAGTTAACTTTATGATATTTACTATCCTTTTTAACTAAAGAACCTTATGGAAACTTCTGTAATATCAAAATCATGTTTGGTACCCATCATTGGTATTATACTGGTAAAAACTGTTGTGTACTTTACACTGAGTAGTCTACCTTTGGTTTAACTTGGTTAGAATTTCTAAATTTGTGATTTAATTTAAAATTAGGTAACTGAAAATAAGAACCAAATGCGATGATAGCTAGCAAATGCTACTATTATCGACTAATTAGCATAAGAAAGTGACTCAATTTCCAATTTTGCCCTCATCATCTTTAACACTTTCTATTCAATATTTATAACACAACCTGTATAGTTGGTTATGCCACTGGACATCTAATTTGATAGCTTTTCTATTGACCAGCTTACAAGTTTACTGTTGTTATTTTGTTTGAACCGAAAGCAATATGTACCAGTATACTAAATTGTGGCAAATTTTATTGTCTTATTTGCAAGAGACAACAAAACATTGAGCTTTTCACAGATATACAACTAAGAGAACACAATCAACCACATGATATAAAAAAAGTATACGCCTGCTTTTTTTCCTTTTGCATACAGAAATTTAGTCATAAACAATTTTAAATTAAAACGTTCATTCAGACAAATTATTTTGAAAGTAAATATATAACAAACACATTTATACAAAAACATCTTACCATCAATCGAAGTTAACCTTTCTAATTTTTAATCTTCTAATTATTAACAAAATTTTTATATTTCTACAAAGCTTAAAATATCTCTCTAAAAAATCATAATAATATTCGAAATATTAAGTACACCACCAATATAGTTGCACATCTTATCCAAGTGATCAAACTAACCATCTTTAAAAAAAATCCAGCCAACAACAAAACTGACTATCTTACTTACCCACCATATATCATTTTATTCAAACAGCCTGACCAGACGCGCGAAGCGCGTTAAAAAAAACTAGTTATTATTATTTGTTGACGTATTTATTTATAAACAGCCATAAGCATGCCGCATGTATTAAAAATAATGTGGTTTAAACATTTACAGATCCAAACAGTGCAAAAAAGCAAAAACATAAAAAGAAAAGAGAGAGGAAAAAAATTCCTTAAATTCACAGTCAAGGCATCTTACATTCCATAGATAATCGATCCACAAATTAAATAAGTACAAAGCAGCATTTACATCTTTTACTAGTGCTAATTTCACACGTTGCGCGATTCATTTCCATATAAATATGTTACTAAATAGTTTCCTAATAAAATCAGCAACCGTGTGGTTAAGATTGATAACTATAGAGCGAACATCGCGCATATAATTTTTTGTACGAAATTCAGAACACTATATAAAAATGCCATAAAAATTGAATATACTATTGAAATATTATACACAAACTACCACAGAAAATCCACACCAAAAATTCATGCTGCACCAAAAATCTAGTAACCTGGCCACAGAAGATCCAAGTTTATATATTTATAATTATAATTGTCCCCTGTTGAAGTCCACGTGACCGGCTATGAGAATGAAAAATGAAGATGGACTTGGAGCATTAACATCAGAAGCTAGCAACCAAAGATGTAAACGTGCCCATGTAGACCCGGCATACTTACCTCATGCACCAGCGCGTTTTGTGGAACCTACCTCGGCCATGTGATGGTGCATCGCAGTAGGATTTTGGTCCTCTTAGGGTCCGCTCCAGAGGGGAGTACTCGGGAGAGGAGGAAGGGAACTCAGTACCCTCCGATTTTAGGAGTAACCGAGTTCTCCCTCTTTCTGTCTCTATAGTACTCCAGGTTTCCGTCGATTCTCTTCCTCTGGAGCGGAGTAACTGGTAAACTCCTCCCTTCCCTTTGCTCCGACTCTCACCCTCTGGAGCGGACCCTTAAGATTTTCATTCTTTCAAGTAAATGAAGCGGGTGATAGTTTATTTTTTAGTTGACCCGATATAGACGGATTGCAATAAAAAATAGCTTAGCATTTCATTTATGCATAAATTTAACAACTAAAGAATTGTACGACTGGGATGGAATGAAGGAGAAATCTATGGTCCCGATTAACTACTGTACAAACTACAGTGTAAAGGCATTGTCACGTGCATATCACACCGGCAGGGACGAAGTCATGTAGGCTTTGGTGGGTCCATGGACCCACCTGAAAAAGAAAAATTACTTAATATTTTACTTATTTTTTATTTTAAAAAAAAATCACAAAAAGTTAAGGACCCATCTCAAAAATTTGAAGGACCCAACTGAACATGTCGTGTTTGGTTTGAATTACATAACGACGCATAAAAAATCTCATAAGGACCTAGGTAGCATTTGTTCTTGGCTAATCGTCTTCTTCCTTCCTCCCAATGAACCTTATTAAGACAAAACTTATAATATAATGAAATATTTGGATGAATACTTATATGTAACATATATATACTAGCGTGAATCTCGCGCATTGGGTGATTCGTCCATATAATGTTTTGATAATTCAGATGTTATATAAAACATGCCACTAAAATCCTAAATATTGTTCCTACCAAAAAAATTCCGAGGGCTACAAAAGATCAGAAATATTGTAGTTTGAATAGTGGTCGAACTCTTGTGTATTCCTCCCATCTTTTTATATCTATAATATCGAAAAATAAGTATTCAATGAGATTTATAAATAAACTTATTATGCAAAATTATGAGAAAATTAAAAATTCATAGGAAATTGTTGTATTTTTTTTTTATTGTCTTGACTTTTAGATTATTTTTATATATATTAAATATATTATTTTTTTCTATTGTTATAATATATATTTTGATTTCTCATAATTTTTTTAAGTAACATTATTTTAGAGTTTACTTAAAAATTATTATTATAGTATGTCTATATTAGATGTTATATCATACATATGTTTTCAGCAAAAAAAAAATTACGAACCCTGCTGACACGAAATCCTAGCTTTGCCACTGCACACCGGTGCATCTTTATATATGTATAATGTATAATACTATAATGTACAACAGGTTACTTTTGCTGAAAAATGAGAACCGGTACAATAGGAAATCTTTGTAGAAAAAGCGAGATGAACATGTAGACATGTTACATTAGGTTTCATTAATTGATTACGATCCGAAGTGATTGTGCTAAATTTATACGATCGTATACTTTCTCACACGCCAGGTCATATGGTCCTCGATTAGTGAGGTTCACCTATAGTATTAAAAACCGTCGCTGCTATATTATATCATATTTTATATATAAATATATATTTTTCTTCTGGGGACTCATGTATAACCATTCATCGCATCAAATTTTATTATAACGGAGTTGAGACCAAGCTTGTTGCTGTGATTGAACTAATAATGTGAAAACTTTAGCATAGTGGGGTTAAAGAGCAAGAGTGATGAATAAGGGAGTTCATATTATTGTGTGGGTAAATCACAAGATGAAATGATCAGCCTCATGCTTGGAAGCATTCCATAACGTGCAAAATAATTTTGAAATTAGTTGGATGTTGCTTATTTCAGTAGAATAAATTATAAATGCGAATCATGAATAAGATCACTGAGAAATCCGGTACTTTTAATAATAGTGGAAAAGTGAAAAGTATGGAACTGTAGTGAATTAGTTGTCAAATAGATTGAAATCAGATGAAATTGTAAAACAAATTAAATGCTGAACCTAGTTTTGACTGGCAACGAGTCGAGCTCGAGCGAGCCGACCTTTGAAATTAATTCGAGTTTTATCGAATCGAATCGATCGAGCTTCACAACGAGCTCATATAGCTGAATTATAATACTTTTTGCATAGATATTTCAAGCAAGAGTGTACAAATTAATTAATGTGTATTGATTTTTACTTTATTTTTATTTGTATTTGTAAATTAATGTATTTTACAATGAGATTTTAAAGAAAAGTAGTATTTATATGTAAGAAACAAATATATTATATATCAAATTAGGTACTAAATATTACAAATTAGTTAATAAAATTATATATCGAGTCAATTTCAAGTTAAATTTGCTTCAAGCCCAAATAAATCAAGACAATTTCGAATAAAAGTCGACCTAACCTCGAGCAAGCCACAAACTTTTTTGCCACCCATAGTTTTGACAAGAGCTATTTATTTTCAAGAAAAGATTAATTCATTATAATTAGGAATGAAAATGATTAAATCCGGTTCAGAATTTGTATTTCTCTTAATTTTTTATTTTTTTATATATCTTTTCAAGACACAGTCTACTGAGTTGCCTCTGATGGGGCTAGTCATGTAAAACCACAAACAATCCCAAGAGGCAACGGCCGAATCGGAAGCCCCACACAAAATCTGACACTGGATCCCTTGACCGAAATATGGTTTTACGGTTGCTATCGATGCAAAAAACTCCCCATGTGGAGGTGGGCCAGGCCCATGGCAATTTTCCAAACAGTTAACCTGATGTGGCCCAATAGCGACACACTATTGGTTTGTCGTACGCATAACAGAGGATTAGATCCTTAGTTTAGGCCTCTAACCTAATTTAATCACTTGACCGTTGCAACTTCGTTGTTCCCTTCCCCTTTCTCATTTATTCTCCCCCCCTCTTTTCCTTCGTGCTCATGTGCACCTCTTTGTCTGTAGATTAACAAATCGTTTTCTCGTTCTACTAGCTTTGTTATCTTGCTAACCTTTTCTTTTTTTTCGTTTTTATTTCTTTATTAATTAAATTTTATGGTTAATTTGTTTGTGGCCAGTTAGTTCAGAAAATAAAACACATGCACAGAAGCGAAAATTTTACTCCAACTTGCTTGTTAAACTTGAAAAATTCATTATAAATTTTTCAAACTTAAGAAAAAAGTTTATGAAAATGGGAAAAAAAAAAACAAATTTTCTTAACCTTATAACCAACAGCATTGACATTTAACTTACCTAGAACATCACATTATATAGTATTGAGCAAAGGTTTTTAACGATATCGTCAATCCAATTTAATTTTTTTTTTCATGAATATCAAAATTACTAATTCCATTATCAACGGAATTAAAATGTTTACCAAAGTAAGACGACAAACTTAGGAAGAAAATTAAAAGGAAAAAAGAACAAAGAGAGGGATTTATAGCTCTATGAAGTGCACAAGTACATATATGCACCTTTTTGTTTTTTAAAAGGAAGTTTGTAGGCGAAGAAGTAGATGCACCTAGTAGCCACCTACTAGGCTCCTAGCATGGACAACATTTCGGCGAGACAACAATCTATGCCATCATGCATGTGCAATCCCTGGCCTACCCATTTCCTAACATTGTCTCTTGAATGCAATGTTCAACCCAAAAAAGCAGCACGTATCTATTTTTCTCAAGTACTAGACATGATATGCTTTTGCCTTTCTAGGTCGGTTGACAAGTTTGATCGTTTGGAAGTTTTGTTCTGAATTCTATTTTGCATTTTGGTCCGTGAAGCGAGTCGTAATTTAATTGGGCCCCAAGCTACAGTCTGTCGATGGGGTCCACTTTAGTGGTTCTTTTCATGTGGATCCATTGTTTACAGTAGTTATATATCTCATGCTTAGTATAGAATCCGTGGTCCTGTTGAATGAAAAGATCTTTGACGGATGTAACAAGATTAGCCTATTAACCCATTTTGTCATAATACTGTACTTGTTAATTATATCCAGTCGGATTCACTTATTTTCTAGATGATTTTATCTTTTTATATGCGCCTATGACTTCACATCATTCAATTATTATTATTATTATTATTTTATTTTTTTTATTCAGTAATTTATTTTTTATGGAAAGAAGAAAGTTCAGGTCCTATTCAATCCATACCAAAATGAAGACAATCATTGCCCACACCCCTCTAAGTTTTCAAGTACCTCAATTTTTTTTTTTTAACATAGGGGCTGCAATCCTGTATCTAAAATTGAAACTTAAGATATTTGAATCTTTATTGATAAAAAGATACTTTCATACATACTTTATTACTGCAACAAGAAATTATTTATGTTTACCATACATATTCACTTAAGCTGATCCTTCTTATAAAAGATACTAAACTTGATAACTTTTATCAAAAATAACTTTTTCCTTCTAGAAAAATCGTTATGTTCTTCTTGGATAAAAAGGGAGATCGCAATTCTCCAACACATTTGGAATTAAATACGCGAAGGCTTTAAATTTTGACTTTTTAAAGATCAACCCAATACTTCTACCATTGAACTACTAATTTACGTGCAAACAACAGTATGAATTATTTTGTTGAAACAAAACAATAAACAATTCAGATAGTAAAATGAAATAAAATTAAAAGAATGAAACTTTGTTATCCAGATCGTGATGAAAATCACTGTCCTAAGGCGTATTCAGTCTCTACCGTGCGAGACGCTGGAATCGCCCCAAGATAATCGGGGTAGTTGTCGCTTCTTGAGGCACGTGCTCTGGAAGTGACTGACAATAACTCCACAATATCCAGCCAAGTATTTGAGAATTGTTTTATACAATAGAATGAATGAAAGAAGAAATTTGGTGAATTTCCAGTAAAGTGTTTTGCAAAGGTTCTCAGTAATTAGCAAAGAAGGTCTTCTATATAGAGTGAACAAGCAGATAATTAGAGGAGCCTTATTTGGATAGCCCAACGTACAAATGAAGATGCATATTTAATTGATTCCAAGAGATAGAAAATTATTAATGGAAATTAATGGACAAAGGAATTTCAGCCAATCGCAATCTCTTTTGTGGAAGGTTAATACCTGTGTATCTCATTGGCAACACGGTAAATAAAATAAGGAAATATTTATAAATGAAATGATGCTTGATTGCTAGCTGTAATATCTCAAGAGGAAAGATATATGCGTCTGAAATAGGACACAAACAAGGAGAAGGTAAAAAATCATTTTTACCGTTACTGAATTTTGGCCAAAATATTTTTTTAGTTTTACTTGTATAATCATAATCGTAACATATTTAATGTACACTGAAATTGAATAGATACACTTAAAATTAAGTTCTTCAAATTAACGCCCAAATATGGATGATTGAGAGCCATATAAATCACTGATGTCACGTATTTATATATGGTTTTAGGCTGAACTTTAACCCAAATCATAACTCAAAATCCTTGATTTTATTTGCTTTTACTTGTTTTCTATTTGTATTTGTAGAATTTTGGTGCTGCTTAGGTTTCATTTCTATTTGTAGAAACATGAAGTCAATTCACAACGAAAATGGCGTAATTCGGCACGAATCGGCACATGAAGCGTGGCTCAGAAGAACAAGTGCGACCGCACAGGCCTATGTTGGGCTTATATGGTGCTTACGTGGCCCAATTCTGGGCCGACGACGTTGGTGTGAGCGCACGGAGCTCCAAACCCTATCCCGACTCCTATATAAGACACCCAAAGCGCCGAAATTAGGGAAGGATTCATTCCACCTTCTTCTTTGACGGCGCCGCAACCGAAACCAACCCGATTCACCTCCAGTGGCCCCTGTGCGACCGCACCACCTCTTTGTCGCTTTGGAAAGCTCTATTCTGACCTTCCTTCGCCTCATCCTTCCACCCAAGTGACCTCCTGACGAATTCAGAAGATTGAAGAGGCTTGAATAGGAGCTCTGGCCTTCCTCTTCTCCTTTTGGTTTCCATGGAGATTGTATCATTTACTTTCCTTATTTTTGCTTGTTTTTGCATCGTGATAGGTTAGATTAGTTATGTTTTAGGGCTAGTTGAAACTGAGGTTAGGATTGTTGTTTTGACTTGATACTTGGTTTCTATTGTGTACTACTTCTTTGATTTCTATAAGTGATCGAACCTCCTATTAGGTGAACGGCCGCATCTAATCTAGGCAAAGGGTGTAGGTTGTTTAATTGAACCAAATAAATACTCAAGGTAGGTTAGGAGCCGAGAGGTGACCAATTTAAGCTCGAGAGGGACAAATTTCTGATTAAGCGAGAGTCTAGTCGATGCCTTAGAGAATCAACAAGTGGACTTAAATAATTAAGCCAACATTACGAGAGTTAAGGGTTAATTAACCTAATGGGAGCTTTAAACTAGGTTCCAGACCAAATACTGTGACCAACATTACGTGAGTTGAGGTTCAGGAGTTTATGTATGGCTAGATCTGTCTCACACAAGCCAGAAATCATGGTATCGTGTCAATTCGGCATTAACCAAGGGCCGTGTCAATTCGTGTCAATCCGGCCAGAAATCATGGTCGCACAAGATCTTCAGGCACGCACGAGTCAGTGATGCGGCGGGAGAGCGACGCACGTTGACAGTTCGAAGCCTAACCAATGTGGAAACTGAACCCTTAGGACATTTTTATACCATATTTTACCTCCAAAAACACCAAAACTTGCTACTATTTTGTTTCTCTTAGTTTGATTATTTTTGTTACTTGTTGATTAAGTCCAAACTCTTCCTTTTACTGTCTAGATTTTGTGAATAAGTAAAATTTAATACTCATCTTACTTTTCCTACCAACGAATTACTGTACGCTTGCGATTGTTTTTAGGTTACTTTTGGATATTATAAGCTCGCACATCAATCACATTTCAACAAGAGAATGTGAAAGAAGAAATCCAAACTGTCATTAGATATTTTACTACTCATGTAGCTAAACCAAACTAACCCCATTTAAATGTAAGTGTCAACTGCCACATATCAAGTCACGGACTTAGTCAAAAAGTCGCCCCAAGAATCTCAATACAACAAATACATCAAAATCAACACATAAACCTTAGGGAAACAAGCCCTTATTCACAATTAGGCAGCCTTTGGTGATTCCTGCTTCTCTGAAGTTGGGACCATCAACTACATGGTAAAGTTCCTAGCTGATGCAGATTTGCGTCAAATGTGTGCTTTGAGCTCCTTTTTCATAGATAAGGTCCCTTAATTAGTGCACTCATGATGTGATTTAATCATTGAAGAAACCATGTCATTGAGTTTCTAAAACAAATCAATTGACCAATTTAAAAACAATTAGTTGTCCTTTACTTCGAAGTGAGCCAGAAAATCGCATTCATTACCATCACATCTAAATCAATTCTATTTTTAGCAGTGTTTTCAAATTCCTATCCCTTACCGGAAAATTCCGGTAATACCGGGTACCAGAACGGTGACCGAAACGGCAGTTTTCGGTATTGTGAGACAAAATACCGGAAAATTTCGGATTTCGGCCATCTGGCCGGTAAGGGTGCCGGTAGGAAATTGAAATCATTGATTTTTAGAGCACAAGTTCAGTCTAATTGTCTTTTAGAAGTTGATTTTTTTTTTTTAAAAAAAAGTAACCATTTTTGTTACCGTTTCAATATATGAAACAAGTGTTTATTACAAACAGAAATCCTCCAAAAAAAGTAAAATATCCCCTATCCCCTTACTAATGCATATTAAATCTTCTATACTCTGCACAGAACCCAGCATTTACTAAAACCCCTACTAATATTTCAGTCAAGTAACCCCCTCTGCTTATTTATTTACTGCTCCATCTGACTTTGACACTGTCGCCAGAGAGCAAACTCAGTTTAGCAAGCAAACAAAACACTAATAAAAAACACTACAAGCAATTGCAAAAGAAACACATCTAACCAGCTAGTCCAGCTAGATAGAAACCCACTGCACCAACTTTAGAAGTTGAAATTATTGTCAATTATAAATATAATTATAAAAAATGATAGCATAAAATAGATAAATTATCAATTAACTTCCAAAAACTGTCTTTACTTCATTAATTTTTTTAAGGATATAAACCTAAATTCAGAAGCAGGTTTCATATTCCTTATTAATTGCGCAGTAATTCTAGCTATTCAGATAACAGTGCCGAATTTAGAGTATTTAATGAAACTAAAATGATCTGTTCATTCATTGCGATGCTTGACAAATTGTAAAAGGAAATTTAGAAAATTATTTATATGGGGGATATTTGAACAAGGAAATTAGATTAATTTGAGAGTCCATTACATAGGTTCTTTGACAATTTATGAAATATTTACCTTATTAATTAATTTTAGATGATTTGTTATCTACTGTTTGAACCCGGGAAAAGGGTCTGATGAATATGTCCTTCCCTTCTTCCCCAATACCCATCGTTTTGCACCGTCAAAGATCCAAAAAGTTACTAATAATATCAAGAAATAATTCATCTAGGCCCAACAAAGACATAACTGAGCCCATATAAAAAGAAGTCATTGATAGTCTTCTGAAATTTCAGGACTATTTTCTTTTTCACAGTTCACAACCAAAAGATTTAGCAGGACGGATCGTTTATGGGCTTAACCATGCTTATTATCAATCATTGTTCCAAATTGCGATTCAACGGCTAGTCAACGTTGTGCAGATATATTTCGTTGTTTTACTGTAGTTTTCTGTACATTACATCCCAGATTGGATCCCAAAACTGGACTTGGGACATCTTTAAAGTTTTTCTGCTAGAACTAAAAAGGTTTTTTCTTCTAACCACATTGACAACATGATTGTTGATACGGAACGGGTGCCTAGTTAATTTTTAATATTTTCTTGTAACGATATTTAAAATATTATTAGGGATCATAGGTGGTCTTATTCTCTTTCTTATAATTGATGACCTCTATTATATAATATTCAAATGAACTCCTTGCTATAGATTTCAAAACTTAGGCCGCTGTAGGCCTAATATTTGCATATATTAATTATCCCGGGCCATTTTCACTCAGCTCTGATTTGTTAAATCTGTTATGCGTGCTAATGAAGTAACTCAGGATCTCATCTTATCCAATATGTTAAGATACCAACGCATAGAAAATAGGTAGAAAATTTTATAAAACCAATTAATTGATATTGTTAAATGAAGCCGTTGACCCATGTCTTCGTATCCTATACAAAATGGCAATCAATACAGAAGACATACATCCTGACTCCTACAAGCACCTGCGATTACAAAATTTTTATACTAATAGCACAACAAGCACCTCCGATTACAAAATTCTAATAAAATAATAATAATAGCGCTTCATTTCCACGGAAAAAAAGGGTATGTTACTAAAAACTTTTTTTTTTAAAAAAAAAATTAAAAATAGTGAGCAGTGTGCCCATTTATATGGGCCCAGTATGCCTAATAGTGTGATTTTTTTTTCTTTCAAAAGATCACCGAAAAGGAATACAATAATAACCTAAAAGAAAGAAAGTCCAAAATTTGGGCAGAACTGCTGTCGAAATGAAAAATGGAAAAAAAGGAAAGATGATGACACGTCAGTCATCAGAAATACGTTATTCGTCTAATCAAACTCAAACGGTGCAGATGATATTTATGTTTTAATAAAATATATCTTGCGTCTGAATTATTTGATTTCGATTAGACAATTCATCTGCAAGGGATAACACTTTGCTGCCTTCACTTTTGTAGTAATAAATGTGGAGTTTACTGAATTCGTGTATCAGTTTTGTCTTTGCATAAATAATGAGCATAGCAACAATAATTAATGCAAGTTATACAGATTGCAGTTGATGACTCTGTTAATCTGTTAATTAGTCATCAATTCTTGTCAGACTTGTTCGACAGGGTTAGAAACTTTTTTTTTTGAAAATCCAAAGCCCGTAGGCAACAGGGTTAGAAACATAGAATAACGAATGTGCATAAATGGAATTCACAAACATGCCAGACATAATTATAATTGAATAAAATTTATGAAATTGAAACTATTTATTTTGCAGTGAATTGTTTTCTCTTTGCACATAAGTCCCTTTTATTAATTATAATGATGGGACAACAATTTCCGCAAAACTTTTGAATGTGGAATATGATATATTTGTTTTTTAATGGGTAATTATATAAATGTAATTCCACCAGCTTATCATGTGCCCATAATTATCAGTATAAGAATACAATATGCTTTTGCACACTTGCATACAAGTCCATTACAGCTACAATTGTCAGCAACTGCTTGTCATCTGCCTACAAAATGATTCTCAGGATTCCTAAATACCGTAAAACATTAAAACATAATTTGTAGTTACGCGCCATTTGTTAACCACACATCCAACTTACTGGTTATATATGTAACTTTGTAGTAAAGTTCACAGGTATATGGAGGTTCAAATTTTGCAATTAGATGTAGTTCCACGAATTTTAAGCGTTCAACTCTTTTGATTTCCTATGATAGTTATCTACACCAATAAGTTTTCTATTATTGATTGCAGGTAGACCATTGCAACGTCACGAAATTTTATTAAAAAGAAAGAAAAGTTTACAAAGTTTCCAGGTTACGATGTGTTCGATAATTATTGCTAAATAAGTGATCCTTCACTAATGATAAGGGGTGGGTTAAAATAATGGGTGCCAGGCCAGATAAGGGGTGTGTGCACTTGTACCGTTTGCTGGTACAGAGTGCTATGGTACTTTTTTGCTATAGATATTTCTATGATTTGTTGGACAATGTAATGTAATTTGCTTTGTTCTAATAGAAAGTGGCAGGGCATACCCTGCTTTTCATCAAAAAAAAGTTTCCAGGTTACAAAGATAAAAAAAAAAGCAACAGTTGGATTACATTGAAAACTCAAGCAACACCAGGACATAAATCAAACCAGTACCAGTCACTGGTGCGTACCCACGGTCTAAGTACAGGGGCAGCTAAATGGCAGCCGTCCAACGTAGAACACCTGGTACCAGTACTATACCGATAAACTTTAGCTAATATTGATATATATTTTGGTACTTATGTTATGGATCTTCAGAAAGTACTAAAGTTTGTATCATTGTCTAGATTTTAGAGAAGGTGCTAACTGGGGTCGTTCAATTTCACATGCTCACAGTAACTTGACATACCTTGGGTTAAATCCAACATACAACTGTTCCAACTTGCCCATAATTCATTTCTTAAATGCTACAACCACCCCTGTGACCCTCCTTCCTTTTTCTATTTAAACCAGATCACCCATGTCACTTACTCAGTCATTGCCTCACACACTCAAAGACGCCACATAGTCACTTACTCAGTCACTCACTCACTCACTAACTAACAATGAAGCCTTTCACTTTCCTAGCACTAGCTCTCATCCTTTCCCTCACCACAAACCCAATCCTTAAAACTTCAGCCTTGACATGCTCTGATGTGTACACCGATCTGATGCCGTGTTTAGGATACGTGCAGGGTGGGCCACTGACGGGTGACTGTTGCACCGGTGTTAGCACCCTGATGTCTGCCGCTAAAACAAAGGATGACCGCCAGACTGCATGCAAATGCATCAAGAATGTTGCGTCTAGTGCCGGTGGGTCCTACACTAGCCGTGCCATGGGAATCCCTGCTCAGTGCAATATCCCTATGCCGTATAAGATGAGCCCGAACACCAATTGCAACAAGTAATTATTTATTTATTTATTGAAGTACTAAATGATTGTTTTATAAGGTTATGTACTATTGATTATTGACTGATGAATATATATAGGACTTATTAGTAAAGAAATTTATAATCAATTTCTTTTACTTACATAAAGGGAGTGCTTTCGTTATCTTTTTTTTTTCCCTAATTATTTTTTTTTCTTTGTTTGGTTGGGCAGGATTAACTGAGATGCGATTGATGAGTAGTTTCAGAGCTTGAGGCTGAAGATGTCTACAAAGTGAAAGTTGAATAATTAAAATTGTATTTGTACCGGTGTTATCGTACCGGTATGGAAAGTAGAAATTTTGCAGTGTCATTTGCTATATTATCATGTGCATTGTAACTCTTAATTGGATAATAATATGAAATTCTGGCAGCTTAATTGATAATTTTGTGATGAGTATATCTTCAATTTTTGTCACCGTTCACATAGTAGAGACATGGACTATTAGTAGAGGTGTTTAAATAAAGCCTATTGTTTGTTTCATGATCAGAAAAGGGAAAAAGAAAGTTAACATATTTGTGGGGACCAGTAAACGGCATCTGACAATGTCATGATACAGTTCCGATTAATAAATGCTAAAAGTCGACTACATTATTATGTACAGTGGTTAACGCGAAATATTCTAAGCTCGTTTAATAAATTCTGATTCAAAACCATTGAATATCATAAAAAAGTTCTCTAAAATAATATCATCAAAATTGATTTGTGATGCGCTTTCAATTAAGAAGCGTGCAAAATTTTATTGATTGGGAATAATTCCATGCACAGCTCTTTTATGCGCCGTTTTCCTGTTTAACAAAATTTATTTGTGATGCTCTAATATTTCACTTTTTTTTTTACAAAGTAGGGAACATTTATTTTGTTAAAACTTATAGTTAAATATATAAAAAAATAATATAAGCACAAAATAGATATATTTAAACTCGGAAACAATTACTCTTTTATATCAATATTTTATGAATGTCTTTAAAAAAAAAAAAAAACTTAAAATGAATATTGCGATTTCATGCGATACTTGCATGATGAAAAGAAAATGAGAAATCCAATCATTAATTAGAAATTGCTTAGAAATCAGAAGAATCACAGTTGGATATAAGGATATATATTGCTGGCAGCTGCACCAACTCAAAAAATAAAATAGGTTTAATATGTTCAAGTCTCGATCGATCGTGTTTAAGCCGAGTTGTTCAAGTGAGGTCATTAAATACAAAATGTTAATTACGGATTATCAAAGTTTCATCTGAATTTAAATTGTTTTTTGAATTTCAGATCACTTAAGTTCAGTAATCTCAGCTTTAGATTCAGTCGAACTCAAATTATTTGGATTTTTCGGGTATGATCGAACCTATCTTTCAGATCAAATAGGAGCATGCCACATCCATAGCAGCTAATGAAACTAAGGATGATCAGTATATTTTCATTCATAGTAGAACTAAATATAATGGTTGATGGAAATTTTTTTTTTTCAATTAATAAAAGAGTTTGACAGCGGCTGTCAAACGAAATGGTTGATGGAAGTTATAAATTAAACGAGCAGTACTAAAGAATATTCTTCACCGACATAAATACATTTTCTGAAGTAGCCTTATTTTTCCATATAATCTCAATCTCTAATACTTATAAATGGACAGTAGAAATGTTACACGCTATGTCTAAATAATAAACATGTGTTTTTGTTATTCGATCGATTTTATCTGTGGTTGGATACCAATCGCCACACGAAATAACAATAAATTTTGGTTTTCCATCTAATATAGAAACAAATTGAATAACACATTTATTTATATCACTGGTAAATTAAATAACATATTTTTATTGTCTGATATTATTTTGTTTCTTTATTTGTCTACATATGAGGGCATCTCATGCTAGTAACATAGAAACCATATTGTTATGACGATTTAAGATTCTTCACCGACATATATCAATTAAATACACATAGAAATGAAAAATTACTATTTCAATATAGTCAGATCATATGAATTTGTTATTAATTATAAGAGAGGTAAACGGTCATTCTACATCGAATTACTCATCAATAGGTAAGTTTACATCACGATAAATTCAGAATTGACTAGATAAGTACTTTTTGCTCTTTGACAAATGATCCATCTACTTAGGCAAGTTGTAGATGCAAAATGAAATACAACTAGTGATGAATTAATGATGATATAATAAATAGTTCATAAAATTAGGTCGAGCTCAAACAAAGTCATGTGATATATGTGGGCTCTACTCTCCACCTTAGCTAATGACAATTCTCATCATCCATCATCTAAAAACACACCGACATCATTTATTTTATGTTTATATCTTTCTGGAATCTTCGGCAACTTTTTTTTCCTTTTTATCAGGCACAGACATCTGTACAGGTTGATTGCGCTTTAACCAAATGATCTATTTTGTACATTTCTAAGCAATATCATATCATTAATATTCTTTTCCATATGATTTTAATTTTTGTTTCATAACTAGTCATTCTATGTGTTTCCATACATCTTTCCACTTTAATAAATGTTTCTAGTGTCTAAACTTTTTTTTTTTTTTATTTAGAGTGTCAAAACTCTAACAAAAACAAAAGTAAATTCCAATGCATTCGACGGAGGGATCAGTTCCAATGCGCTCGTTTTTTAATTTGAATCTCAAAAACCAATCCAAAATCATTCAATATGATCTTCATATTGAAATCTCGTACGAAACTAAATTTTATATTTTTCTGAATTCTTTTATTTAGATTTTTGAAAAAATCCATCGTTCTGAACCATTTAAGATAATAATTTTCTAAAAATCTAAAAAAATAAATAAAATAAAGAATATATAAAATTTGATTCCGTACTAGATTTCAATATGGAGATCCAAAAAAACATTTTGGATCCATCGTTTGAGATTCAAAAACCAAAAAGTAAAAAAACGACGTATTAAATAGACCTCCTTCGTCCAATTGAATTTTAGCATTGCTCCTATAATAAACTCTTAAAGTAACATAGTTCGTGTTGTGTTTCTCTGCATAAATTTTATACGATCTATCATGTTATTTTCTCCTGTATAAATTGAAACAGCGCCAGATCGACTAGTGGACCTAGTGGTTCATGCTGGTCTGTGGTACTTCCTTTAAAAGGATATTATCTGTGCATAAAATTTACTGAATGACGAATTAACAACATTTGAATTTGGAATGGGAGTGATGAACAGTAATGAATAGTTTACCCCTTGTTGGATGCTGTCGGTTTTAGAATGGATGGTTAGGATGCCGTACAATTTGGGCTGCAGAGGTGCACATGTTTGGGCTTGCGTTTGAATGGTGGGCTGCTGCTGGTGCATTGGACCAAATGATTCACTTAGTGAATGACAAGTGGGACCTGAATTGAACTTTTCTTCTTTGCCCTATTTATTTCTACTATTCTATGTGTATGGGAAGATTGTTGTGTTTATTTTAGGACTGTGTCGCTGCTTTTTGATGGGCTGGATTTTATGTGATGTTCTTTTCCTTTAGGCTAGGTGACAAGTCCTTTATGTGGTTGCTATGTGCAACTTTTGTTATTCGTTACACGGTCATTTGGTCATTTAATCGGGTTTAAATTTGGAACATTCTTAATTATGTGTGACGACATTACAGGGTTCACTCCTCTCCAATTAAAAAAATCTTATTGGAGGGTTTAAAGCATAGATAAACTTATTTAGATTAAATTATAATCGAAGTGCTGCCTGTTTTTACATCATATTGGTTGATTTTAATACATAGAGAATAATTGAGTCAAAATTCAAATAAATTGAATCCAGGAGGAAATTTTGATTTTCTAGAAAATTTTTAATTATTTTTATACAATTGGGAGAGAGTCGCACACCATGTAATAAATTAAGGTGAAAGGATATATCTAAAAATTGGCATTTATGTGAATCATGTGATAATAGAGAAAAAAATAATTGTAATGTATTTTTATGTCCCTCTTGATGATTGAACACCTGCTCCCAAATAAAGGAAATAATAGCGAATATATTAAAGTCTTCTTATAACGTATTTCAAAATATGTGGTAATGTTTGGAAAAAGATTTTGAAAGAAAAAGATAAGCGATAATGTTAGCTGTTTTCTCTCTAATATATTTCAAAATGTAGAATCTGGGTTCAAAGTTTTAAATTTAACAATCACTTCTTTGAAACATTCTTAAATTTATATCGTTCATTCAAAATTTTAAACAAAATATAAGCAATCAATTGCAATTTCAAACTTTGTTTTAAGTTTTTGTCCGCCATAAAATTCTAAAAAAAACAATTATAAAAAAAAATATGAAATAAAAAGGAGATGTAATGTGTTTTGGAGTATAGATTTTCCTTGTATATATAGCTTATTGTTGGATCCGTTCTCTATACTCCAAAACTAAGTTGACTATGTTCTCAAACTGCTAAGATTATTCCTACTTCCTGTGTTCATGTACATGCGTTTCAAATTAAAGTGTACGACTAATTTAATTAGAACGGTTTTTTTAAGAAAACAATCTTAGTTGGAACAATCTTAAAATGACATTCCAAATGAAATATACTCATTCTTCCGACTAATAGCATAAAATTCAAAATTTGCTACACTATAAAATCTAATAAAATGAAATAATTTTAATAAACATTAGACAAAAATCTGAAAATAAATATTCAACAATGTATCAAATAGAAAAATAATCACAAAACAAAACCTAATAAATAATTTTAATAAACAATAGACAAAATTTAAAAATAAATACTTCACAATGTGAAGAGCTGCACTTTGAGTCAACATAAAAAATGCACAAAAACAAAAATCCAACCATTTTTTCCCTTCTAACCAATTCAATTAGAATTAACCTCGGCCTCTAAATACAACTTCCATTTTTTCCCATTCACAAATTTTATTGACATCTTCCAATACAAGCTTAAGAATCTAGTTTATACTATCTTAAAATCTATTTATACAAACAATTCTAGTTAATAATAAAAAATCCTTCATATTTTCACCTAAAGTAGAAAAAGTAAAATATATTTACCCAGGAAAGAAAAATTTTGACACCTTGGCAGACTAAATATGAAATCATTCCAAAGTACTCTCAAATATGAAATCATTCCAAAATACCCTAAACCTAAACCACAAAACCCCCTCCCGCCTTGTTTGTTATGTCCCAAGAAGCATCAATAATCACTTGCCAGCCATTTTCTTTGTAATCATATGACCTCTGACTTGTAATCATATTTTTCATACCAGGCCTTAATGGAGCTGAGGTATCCAGAGCATCTCCTCTCACTTAGGCCCAAAGATTTGATTGATTAATTCATTTTGTAATCTTGTAATTTGTAAACATTGTTTTTGGACACTGTATATGTCAAAGATATTACATTGAGGCCCCTAATTGTAGAGAGTATATTTTGGGCTGAAAGAGGTATATGAGATACGACTATTGGGCCAACCCAAGTTTTAAGGGATTTTTTGGTGGGTTATTGGTGGGTTTTTGCCCATAACGATAGTTTTAGTGTTACATTTAATAATTTTAAATTCCATCATATCAAAATTATTTGGACTATCAAACTCTAGATTAGTATTATTTTTAATCATATAATTCAAACAAAATATTTATTTGGATACCACAAACTTAGCGTTCTTCTCACACTGTTCGGATTAGGACTCTTCTTAGCGTTCTTCTCGAGTAACAATGCTTTTGCACTGTTCATTTAAATAATCCAAGTGCACTCATAAAGGAAACATTGAAAGTAAGATAGAAAAGATGTATCAACTAACCAAGTTCTTTGTCTCAAACCAAGAGGTTATTGTTCTTCTAAAGAATACATGTTTTTCTTGATCCAATTGAAATTGGGGCCCATACGTAATCCATATTTGTGTCGTGGCCTCAGGAAGTAGGTCCCACAAATCAAGATATTTTCAAAGCTGGAAATTCTTTTCAGCTATAAATGCCAAGCATCAACATGGCCCACGTAAAAAATATCTACATTACTAATGTACTGTCTTTTAAGCCCAATTCTGCTAGTAACAGAGGATGGACTGTCCTTTTGCAAAAAGACAATCATGATTAAGCAAATTCGCCCATTAACAGTCTTATTATTTATTACTATTTTTTTTTTTTGTCATACTAACTGTTTCAAATCTCAAAAAAGATCTATTTTTACTGCGCTGAGAAAATGTTTAATCTAAGTATGTTAGGTGTTGATTGTTAATTTTACAATAACTGAAATTACTATGGAATGCACATGTGCCTAACTGGTGGGTACCTACGACTGAAGTCGAATTTAATTTCAACTTATCTCTTTGCTTTCCGGTCGTTAAAATATTTAGAACCACGTGGACTAAGTAATCGTTTTAAAATAATCATGAGTTTGAAAGATAAGTGCAAACAATCTATATAAATCGCAAGTACTTTTGATTACTCGGACGCCATTACAGTGTTAACCAAAAGTGTTGTAGATATTTTTTGATTCTCAAAGGTACTTTTTCATTTCTTTAAATTGAAATATGTCTGACAGAGAGAGAAAGAGACGATATTCTTCTTCATCCTAAGCACCACTTTGCACTGTCTTTGATTCCTATTACTCCTATATCCAACCTGTATCTACTTCCACCACACACTAACACACTAACACATTGCACGATGCGTCGGCTCGATATACCGTTGCCACCAGAGTCGGCCCCACTTGCTCCCAGCCAGAGCAGAGTGCATGCCGCCTCATCTGCAAACTTCGACTCTAATATGGTCATAATACTCGCTGCTCTATTATGCGCACTAATTTGTGCTGTCGGCATCAATTCAATAGTTCGGTGCACACTTCGGTGCTGTCGCCGTCGCATAACCTTGGCAGGACCACCTAAGGAGCAAACCGGTCTGAAAAAACGTGAACTAAGAAAGATACCTGTGGAGGCGTACATAAAAGCAGGAAATGAAGATATGCACTTAACCGAATGCCCTATATGTCTCTCTGACTTTACTGTTGGACAGAGCTGCAGGGTGTTGCCGGTTTGCCAGCATAGGTTTCATAAGAGGTGCATTGACACGTGGTTAAGATCACACTCCACATGCCCTACGTGTCGAAGGTCATTGTGTCTTGATCAACCAAAGTGAGATTTTGGCTAAGTGGAGAAAGAAGACTTCTTGATGCTAAATTTGAGAATTTCTGCCGAATTGGCCAGGAAATTTTGGCAACACCAGCCTTGAAATTTCCTCATCTGTTATTGGCACTAATGGATCTTCAATTGGTGTTCGTTATAATTTCTTCTTGTGACTTTGGTATTTGGAGTTTGCATAAGAGAGATCTTTCACCGGCTTTGCAAGTCTCTCTTGAACAATTCATCAATTTCTGGGCATCTGAATCTAACCCAAATGCTGCACATCCTATTTCCATCGCAAGATGTTGATTGTTTGTTTTGACCCTGTGTCAGCACTCAGCATGAACATGTAAATTCTTGAATCAATCTCAATTTTAGTTATGCTTACTGGTTTGCTGTGTTCCAGAAATATATATCTCACGCAGCCTTTTATGCAAAAAATAATCCGCAATTATGCACCAGTTATTGGATAAGTAAAGAATGCCCCAATTTTGGTTTTATTATATTTTTCACCTAAATTTAGTTGAGATAATCAAACTAAGGATCGCTAGATCCAAGTTTCTTAACCCTGTTATCTTTTGGGCCAAATTCAAAAGAAATTGTCTCCTTGATTCGCTTGATTCTAAGTACCCAGTTCCTCCCACGTGGACAGTACCAGTTGTGTGGTACCGATATGCGATTGTGCTCTTGTGGAATGAAGAATCCTAGTCATGAATCCAAAAGTGTCAAAAGCATCTCTTGCTATTGTTTTATACTGATTCCTTTATCCTCCGTGGGGCCAATTTGAATCGCAGTTGCAAAAAGAATCTGTGCTAAGAAAACAACATAGATAATACTAGATAGTCATAGCTTCTATCTAGGCTTTCTAAAAAAAATAAAACAACATAATACAACGGGCTGGGCCTGAAATACAGGGGAATTAAGGCCTTCGGGGGACGGGCCTGATTCTTTGCACTTCTTTTCGAGAGAGAGAGAGATTAGCAGCAGCTGGCTGTTCAGTTACAAATTTCCAATTCTTTTGACACTTGGATTGCGAATCACTGTATCTGTGTGTCACTCACTCAATAATAAAAAATATATAAATATATTTATAAATTACCAAATTCCATAACATTTGAGAGTTTATATTTTAATGTGTCCAAACACTGTTTGGCATACACCTTTCACTCATGTCATGTAAAACATGTATTCTCCCTAATTCCGCAAAGTCAATTATTCAAAATAAAAAATAAATTTAACCACTCCAATCTACTTTCTCTATAATTTTTTTTAAGAATTCATTTTTTTTTTAAAAAAAATCACTCTAATGTACGAAATAAATAACATCGAGTGGGCCCTACTAATTAGTCTCTCCAAGAAGTCAGGTCAAGATCTTCCTTGGACCAAATTTTATTACGCTTATAGATCTTGAAGTTTCTTCAAGTTATCTCCGTAGATGGTGGAACTCCAGCTAATAGCTATGGTCCTGACGGTGGGAAACTGGCAATTCAGCTTTGCCTGTCTCAAAATATACATTTTCTTAATTTAATCAAGCATCCTTGTTATCCACTCATGGTGTAATATCGACGCCAAATTGCATAGGCACAAGTTACACACCGACTGGTCCCCTCAAATTCTCGTCCTCTAGGAGTTAACGCCACCAAAATTCAATACTTCCATGCGAATAAATACTTTTTCCGAATTAGCTTTTAAAATAGAATGATACAAATGCACAGTTATGAAAAGGGATCATTTAATCTTATTTTGGTAAACTGGTCCTTTTAGCTAGGCACGAAATAATGAAGTTTGTTCGATCTATTAATGTTTTAAAACCACGCTCATATATTCCATTATGAATTTAAATTCATACTAAATTTACCCCAAAATATATAGTGATATTATAATATTGCACTACCATTGCTTTGGTTAACAATTTATTATCACACTTTGGCTGCTTTAAACTACGCCTTTTCTCTAAAAAGAAGCAGATGAAAAGTTTAAAACATAAAAGCGTAATCGTTATTATTACAAATTTGTGTGGAGAGGCGGTTGATACCGTGTTTCGAAATGGTTACAAATTATCCCGGTTTTGGAGGCGGACCAAAACCGGGCTGTATGAACTATATATGAACTTTTTTTTTTTTCTTTCTTTCCGATGCCCAAGAAAAAACAAACTTTTCGAGAAAGTAGTATGTGATAGGATATTTGATTTAAGAAGGATATTCGTTAACTAATTTATACCCAAATTAAAAATTTGTACTTTCCGTGTTACTATGTTTCAAAGATTAGTTTAATGGTAGTAGCATCATTAGACAGCTCTCAAAGAGATTGAGGATTGAAATCTCAAATGCATTTAATTTCAAAAGTTAGATGGTATAGACATTTATCTAACTGTTTTCCAAAAAGAGAACTCAATACATCTAAAATTTTAGATTTCACGAGTATATACCTTCACTTATGATCGCATGGTGTCTTATGAATGATTTGCGATATGAGTATATTTTTGTGATCTTTTTTAGATAAAAAATTTGGAAGGAAGTCAGGCATTTCTTTCAAAAACAAAGAAAAACCATAAAACAGGTGGAAGTTACATTTATGGAGCTTGCAGGTCTTATATTGCAAATGGTACGACTTTTTTTTTTGAAGATACAAATGGTACGATAAAGAATAATCAATAATAGTAATTCATTTAATTTTAAGCCTGCAAGCAAAAGATAAAAAAACCATATTAATTCTTGCTGGCCCAAAATCAAAATATAAAGTTTGTTAATGTAAGTTTTATTTAATTTACAGGCAGCAGGCAACAGCAAAGTGTGCTACTCATGTCGTGAGCATTCTAGAAGGACAATAAAAATTGTCCTTTGTTACATAGTAGAATAAATTGCATCAACAAATAAAGTAAAGGAGATAGATAGAGCTCTGTTTAGAATTCAAACTGACAGTGAGATGAGTTTGAATTGTATTATCCATAAGATATAAGTATTTTGACAGCCGCCATGACCGATAAGCCTTCACATGGAGCGGCAGTCAACAAAACTTTATCAATAACATAATTAATATTTTTGCGGTGGTAATAGCTTATTATGAACAAAGAAAATAATAAGAACTCAGTTGCTGTCACATCAATTTCTACTGATCAGTTATCATGATATATAGCGCAATATGCAGAAGTCCTAAATTCAAATATTTTTACATGTTGACATTTCAATAAAAATCGAGCTTTACGTACGTGAGGAAATTTGTAAATATTTACTCCAATCTACCCTCTTATGAGAGTTAAACCTAAGTAAGACATTCTTTTTTTTTTTTGGCTGCATGAATCGTGCCCGGTACAGTATTGTTTATCGGTAATTCGTTATACATTACGTTTAATATTTTACATAAGATACAGATTGAGGCACAGAATTTTATTACAGATTGCTAAAAATGTCTCGATTTATAATGTTAGTTTTCTAATTAATTTTTTCCCCTGGAATGAATTAGTCCTGAGAAAATTCTAACAAACAGAAAAGAAAAATGATTTTATATATATCAGCTTTCGAACAGCAATGGCAATTATATCATTTATTATTGCATATTAAAATGACGTGACATTTAAAACTATCAAGCAAGTGAATAATTCATTTTAAATTCAGATAATTTCAAATTAAGACAATGAAAGTAAAATTTATATTACTCGATCTCAATTAAACAAAGATACTATTATTTTTTTTAATTAAGAAATCAATTATCGAGAAAGGTATAGCCCAATACACTGTTTGTAATCCGTACCTGCACTCCTGCCGGCCAGTAGCCGAAATCTGGTATTTTCCGGTAGTTTGTCTCACAATATCAAAAACTGCCGTTTCAATCACTGTACCACTTCCGGTATTACCGGAATTTTCCAGTATTGAAAACACTGGTCCAATGTGAACGTATTTGATTTCTTTTGCTTCTAGCAAGAGGCTTGAATCTGTTCTCTCTAATAAAACATAGGAGTCGCTACAATCCGTACTATATTCTACATTGGAAAATACAATTAATTACACTCTTCTATAATAAAATTCATTCAGGAATAAAAGGTCTCTTGTATGATACATTTTTCTTCACAGGGTTCAAGTCTTTATGCGTGCAAAATTCAAAGCATTAGAACAAATTCCACTCGCTTTCAAGGACATTTTGTTCTTTCTTGGCTTACTTATTGAGTATATGACCTCTTTTTAGACTTAATGCACAAACACCAGAAATTTTAGAAGCATCGAAGCGGGTGGAGATTAAACAAAGAATTGGTGTTTATTTGTTTGCTGGTGCCGCCAAGGTTTATGGGGAAACAAAGAAAAAAAGAGACCACGAAAAAAAAAAAAAAATTTCTGATGTATGCAGTATATAGAATCTTTTTTGTCGTGTTGAGTAATCGCAAAGGGACAACAGAATAAAAAGGTCCAATAAAATCGACGCGATGAATTTGTTTTGCTGATTTAATTTTAATCTAGAGCTTTGAAGATTGATTTTGAGCATTTCTTATGTTGTGAGTAGATGATCTAATTACACCTTCGACATAATATATATTTTTAAAAGGATAAATTTAACAGAAAATCTTCAGCCTTCAATTAATGAAAAAAATAATAAAATTTACCTTCGGCAATTGTTTCTTAATTTCTTTTTTCTCCATGAATCAGCTTTTGATCTAATGATCTAATGACAAATGACAATATATCTCAAGTTTTGAGTTAAAAGATCTCTCGTGAATATTTTTTACCCTTGCAATTAATTGTTCTGTTGTACATATAGGCCCTGATCACAATGATTTTTACTCGGGATTTCATTTCATTTGAATTGATTTCGTAAGATTTTATAGGATTTCGTTAGACCTAATTATATAGGAATCCCAACCAAATGACACCAAATTCGCTCATTGTGATCAAGAATTTTCCAATAAAATGAAATGAATTGAAATCCTACGTTAAAAAAAAAAAGATTGTGATCAGGGCCATACATCAGTATATTACTGTGCTTTCTTTTTATTTCTCCAACGAATTTCGCATATGAGAAAGCGAGTTGTAGAAAAACCTATCTTTTCTTTTTTCCCATTGAATAGAAGCCTATGCTCACTATTTAATATTAGAGGGTTTATGTAATAAAATGATCATGCTGCATGCATGCGTGGTCATTGGTCAACATTCAATAAGAGATAATAACGGCTTGTACAGTTTATATTTGACTTTGAACCATATTTTGAATGTTGATAAACACGTTGCTGATTTTCATGTGAAAATTGGTACTTAATTTGGTTAGGCTAAGCTTTCATGGAGAATAATAACAAATCTTTGAATTTAAGCAAACGGATCTATTTTCTATTTTTTATGTAAAAAAATTCACTGATACTGAAGCCATTGCTGCATGAGCACACTGGTATCTTTCTTTCTTTTAACTTTTTATTTTATTATTTTAACTGCTCATAGGATCAGCACAATATGTTATTTACAGATGATTTTTATCATTCATATGCATAAAAAAATTTAAAAACAGAAAAGAAAATTCGTTTTTTTCTTCTTTAAAAAGATAAGAATAAGAATGCATAAATTTAAAATATATGTATGCGGGCCCTATATATATAAAGAAATGTTATGGTGCATCGCATGTATTGAGGGTTCGGTATATCGCGATTATATCCGTCGATAGTTTTGCAAATCGAAAAATCTAATTTTACTAATTCAATATACATATTGAAATCTCATAGAAAATCAAATTTTACATTTTTTGAAATTTTTTTACTATTTTTTTCGAATTTTTTTAGACTTACCATTTTTGGAAATTTTCTTATAATTGCTTATATCCATAAAAGGAAAGTTTTAAAAAATTCAGAAAAAATAGTAAAAGAATTTCCAAAAATGTAAAATTTGGTTTGCTACAAGATTTCAATATTTAGAATGAATTGGTAAAATTAGATTTGCCTATATGTAAAATTATCGACGGATTTGATCGCGATGTACCGAACTCTCAATACATCACGATGCACCATAACACATCTATATATATATATATATATATATATATATATATATATATATATATATATATATATATATATATATATATATATAGAGAGAGAGAGAGATTGGCTAAAATGCTTTCTAAAGCATAGGAGTTGTATGCTTTAAAGTTTTTGTCCATTGGATCAGGGTTCAGATTAGAGCAGCGATTGAATCGGATGGCTCAATTTTCTTTCGCTGAGAGCTCCAAGTTTAGCCGTCAAATTAAAATTTTCCGTCTACCTCCTCTTTCTTCCGTTTGAGATTCTCCCCAGCACATCAAACAATATATAAAAAAAAGCTTCTTCTCTTTCCATGGCTGATGCTCTCTCCTTGTACCAATTACATGAAATTAGAACCCATGTCGACTCTCTCGCGCCACTAAACACTTCTCCGAACTCGCACCTGACAGATCGTGAACACTGGACTGACGATCGCATCTCCTGCTCTGACTCGAAACCCTAAGACTTTCTCTCCTCCTCAGTTCTTGTGACTGCCGCTTCGATGCCACTCTCTCTGCCACTAGATCAGCACCTCACACTGTGTCTCTCCCGTTCTCCTCTTCTCGTGGCACCCCCACCTCCCCATCTCGCGACTCTCTTTCTCTCCGTCTCCGGCCTCCCTTTCCCGAGGAAAATCCTAAACGACCCCTTCATGGGCTACCTTGCAATCAATTGTGACAGATACCTGGTTAGTTTTTCTCTCTTTGACTTCTTATGCTAATCATGGAGTTTTATGCACTATTTGGATAAACTCGAATTGTGAATTGTTGTTAAAGTGTTGCCCACTACCAGGGACCTGTACTGGTAATTTAGTTCAGGTAGATGGGACTGGGCGTGAGCTTGGATGTGAGATTCTTTTTAGAGATAATTGTATTGCTTCTTAGAGATTCGATGTTGTCACTTATTGTAATCATGGACTTTGTTAGTTAAATTGTTTTTGTTTATTGGAAATTTTTTCCCCAAATTTATGTATTTTCTCCTCGGCGCACATCAAAATTACATATCATGAAATTTGATTTTCTCCTTCTCTTGTTAATTATGAAATTTATTTTTATCTAAGAGAGACTGAAGAAATGAAGGTGCATCATCAACAATTGCCAATCACTCCCGCAGCAAACCATGTCGAATAAGATGAGAATGAATATTGTTCCATTTATGGAAGTGTTGAATGTTTATTATCATAAGGATTGTTGTAAATAATTTGTATAAATCTGTTAGGTAAACACATGATGAATTGTAGCTCTAAATTGTTCTGGCATGGTAAAGTGTATTCAATGACTGAAACTGAGTTGATTTATATGCATCAGATTTAGTTTTCTTATTTAATTTTCAGTTATTTTATATTTGCAAGTTGCTTATATTGTGTGCCTCTCATGATGTTTTAACACAGAAGACTCTCAGAATACAAATTTTATACATGACATAGAAGAATGTAGAAACTAAGTCACTGCACTAGCTAAACCATAAATTAACGGAAACTAAATCATCATAAGCAAGCTGGAAAATCTAAGCCATACTTTACACAAGTAAGAATTATTGTTTAACAATACACATGCTTCATTAAAGCTATCATAATAATTAAGAAACGTATTACAGTTACTAGAAAATTCATTATAGTGAATAGAAATACAAGGCAACATCTCAAACAAATCGATTTATAAAATAGTTTCAACTATTGGCATATAATCCATTCAAGGGGGAAAAATAACCAAAAGGAAACAAGGCTCTGTATCTCCCATCCTTTTGACACAGCTCGAAATAACCTGCCCAATTGGTAGCTTAGAAAAAAATAGAAATACAGTCAAAATAAATTGAGTTGCGAAAAGATATCAAAAAGGTCAGAATAATACAACTTTTGACTTTATAAAGAAGTCTGTGAATAACGTATTAGTTTCTTTAAATAACATCTATTAACTAGTAAAATACAATTTCTACTTGATTAGTATAGCTGGAATGAAGCAACAAAAGCAGGTAAGCAATTTCTAAAATTATTTTACTTGATTAATATTTAATAGCAGGAAACAAGAAGGCCAATTCACATGAGGTAGTATTGGACCAGGTTAATTGTACAGAATCGATTAAACATGATTGTTTAAGAAAAAAAGTAAAACTCATGATGTACCTAATTTGACGAGCTTTGAGGCTACAAATTAAATTGGAATAACAAGGCTCATCAATCCCGCTGTGTCAGGGGAGCCTAGAGTACATGGAGGGAACGAGGGTCCGTCTAGAATTTCGAAGCGGCAGTCACAAGAACTGAGGAGGAGAGAAAGTCTTAGGGTTTCGAGTCAGAGCAGGAGATGCGATCGTCAGTCCAGTGTTCACGATCTGTCAGGTGCGAGTTCGGAGAAGTGTTTAGTGGCGCGAGAGAGTCGACATGGGTTCTAATTTCATGTAATCGGTACAAGGAGAGAGCATCAGCCATGGAAAGAGAAGAAGCTTTTTTTTATATATTGTTTGATGTGCTGGGGAGAATCTCAAACGGAAGAAAGAGGAGGTAGACGGAAAATTTTAATTTGACGGCTAAACTTGGAGCTCTCAGCGAAAGAAAATTGAGCCATCCGATTCAATCGCTGCTCTAATCTGAACCCTGATCCAATGGACAAAAACTTTAAAGCATGCATCTCCTATGCTTTAGAAAGCATTTTAGCCAATCTATATATATATATATATATTAACAAACTACATATTGATAATTAAAAATAAAAATATCTATTATAAGTAGTTCTAAAATAATAAAATTTTGAAATATTTCGAGTGTTGATATTCATACATGCAACTTGAGTTTAAAAGCTTAGAGCGCCATGGATTATGTACCCGACTCATAAAAAAAGAAGAAGACATTTTATGATATTTATCTCTTCATAATTAAATAATTTCATAGGCGTGATGATATTTTTCGAATCAATTGAAAAGATGAATTATAAGAGCAAATGCCTCTGATATTTTTAATTAAGATATAAATTCATTCACAGTGAGTATCATTTTGATAATATATTAAAAATGTTAATTAAAACTTTAAAACATCAAATTGCTTGACAAACGGTGGTCAACAAATATCATCCATTGTTTGTAAAACTGTACCGTTATGAACCGTTATAATTAATTAACTCAAATGGATCATATAGAAACAATATAATGCATATGCTAATTCCAAATTAATTATTAATATGTTAATAATTAAATTCGTTCAACATACATTTATTATACTGAGCTAGTCGGTCTTTTATTAAATCAGTTAATTAAAAGCCTGATTTGAGATTAATTAATAGAGTTGATTAATAGGCTAATATAATATGTTATATAGCCTATAATCATACACAAAATTTCAGCAATGAAGGGATAATTTTGTCAAGACAAAATTATGGAAAGAGAGCAAAGTTTAGAAATAACAAAATATGGCAACGTTGTTTATGGAAACACCGAGCCCTAGATCTTTTGCCTCTCTCTTCTTATTCCCTTGCGCAAGAAATAGAAGAGCAGAATTTTTTCTGCCCTAGGCGCCTCCATCTTTCTCTCAATAGCTCATGTGTTGAGCGTTAATTTTTCTTCCATGGAAAATAGTTAATCGCGCGAAGAAAAATCAAAAGGGAATTAGCTATCGTCTCAAAACAAGCTAGCACTTGTTTATAGACTTTGGTTAATCTTCTAGGTGGACTAGAGGCAGCGAAGGTGCACATCCATCGACTCCAGCCTTCTAGTTACGATACTAGAAGAGGTATAATCTCCTACACGTTCTCTTTTATATATTAACTGCTTGAATAACTAGATCCGTTAATCGTGCATCTTAATTGCTTATTAAATGTTAATAAAAATTAAAATTGCACAAGGACTTGAGTTCCTAACAAAATCTGCTACATTAAATTTATTAACTGCCAAAGTGACAATAGGGTTCTGACTGGGATCGACGGCGCCGGAGGAATCGGCGGAGTTGACGCTAGTGGCATGCCAGGAACGGATTCGGAGCCGCGAAGGTGGCATGGTGTGTCGGATCGGGCCGTGGTGGTACAGTAAAGAGAATAGTGAGGTTGCTGAGGCGGGCTATGGAGGCGAGGGTGGGTTTATTGGAAGAATAGGGAAAATGTAAGCGGAGGGAGAGCGTCAATGTTTAGAGATTGTTGGAGTGGTGCACCCATTACTCCATCTCTCAGTCTCTCTCTCTCTCTCTCTCTAGTCTCTACTGCTCTCTCCCTCTTTTCATTCAAATTTCAAACAAAAAAAAATTCAAACGCTGGCTATTCGGGAGGAAGTGAAAGAGAGCGACGATGAAAAGATGCGAATGGAACAAAGAAACCTACCAAAACTTAAAAGGTAATCAGACAAAATTTATATGTATTAGCGGAGAATCGAATGGCGTACGTAACAATAAAGACAATCGCTTGGTTCTGTAAGCGCTAAATAATTTTTGCTCTGAACTTAAGGTCAAGAGACAATTCAACTTTTCATTTGGAGATATTCGGTACACAAATTACATTATCAACTGTTCAGATTACAAATTGAAGAGTTAGATAGACTCTTGATTTGAAACCTTACTCCCTTGAATTGGTGCTTTTATAAGTAGTAAAGATAAAGATAAAGATATAAGTAGTGAGGATAACAAAATCGCTAAATATCTGTTAAGCGATCAGATCTGATCGTGATCGCCAAAACGACGGCTCAGAGTTCCGCAAAATTGCGGCCACGGTATTTTATTATTATTATTATTATTATTATTATTATTATTATTATTATTATTATTATTATTATTATTATTATTATTATTATTACTATCTATACTATAGATATATAGTTCCGACACATTTCTAAATTCTAAATGTTTTCATATCATTATGCGGCCACATTCATCAGCTGGTAAGGTATATAGAATGTCACGTACAAAGCGTTTAGGGATTTGACAATTAACATTAATTGTATCGTCTGCTTTTCTATGACTCGCTATAGGATGTGATTTAATTTACAAAAAAAAAAAAAAAAAATGCAAACAAAATTCCAGGAATTTTTTTTCTATGTATATATCGTCGTCTGCTTTTTCTATGCATCGTCCATTAATTAAAAATAAATCGTGACCAAGAAGGTATTCTGCTAAAACAAAATTCTGTTATGTTTCATCTTCTATTGTTTTCCTTTCAAGTACTTGGAGCAGCCAGCCTAGCAACGTCTATGTGCGAGGTTTGAAAATCATATACTTATGTACTTTCGAGTATGAATTCGATTTCGGGATTTCAAACTATCCAGGTAGCTAGCAGAGACAGCGAAGAAGCTTGGCATATTTGTTATTGCAGATGAATTTTATGGACATCTGACATTTGGGTCTAATAAATTTGTGCCAATAGGAGTGTTTAGTTCAACTGCATGTACCGGTTGTCACACTTGGTTCTATTTCAAAACGATGGGTCGTACCTGGCTGGAGGCTTGGCTGGATTGCGACACACGATTCAAATGACATATTAAAACACACCAAGGTAGTAAACCAAAATTTTAGTGCGATAGCATCATCAAATAGTAATTCTTGTCTCTTGATAAGTATTAAGTACATAACTTAGAAACATATAAAATGTTTTTCTCATTTTCTCAATTTTCTATCCTAGCAACAAGGATCTGATATTTTTTTTCCCCATTTACTTCATGATTTCATTCAGGTGGTGGAAAGCATAAAGAATTATCTTGACATTTCAACAGAACCTGGAACGTTTATGCAGGTTTATCAGCTTTCAATCCATTTTCTCACAAAATTTATGTGAATTTATGTTCTCATCAAAGTTATACAGCAAGAACTTAACATTTCTGGTTCTTTCAACAGTTGTTACTGAATTACACAATTCAACGAAGAAGGCAGGGGGGAAAACGAAAAAGATACAAAAACTTAAAACAATTGTGCATCTTAACATGATGGCAATTTTTGTTTCTTTGTAATTAATTGGCAATACCTGATCTCATAACAGACATAAATGAAGCATTTAAAATTTTAAAGTAAAATGTTGCAGGTATGTCTTGACTTATCACAGCTAGGGGACAAAAAAGATGGCCTTGGTTTCTGCTGGAAATTAGCTAAGGAGGAATCCGTCATAATTCTTCCAGGTTAAAATCAAACCCACCTTAAGAAAGTATAATCTTTCAGGAACAACAATCGAACCTCCATAGACTGACCTATTCTTTTATTCATATTCATATATATAATTTTTTTCCTGGATTTACTTGCAAATATATCTTTCCGTAGGTTGTGCTGTTGGGTCCAAGAAATGGCTTCGTATAACGCATGCAATGGAGCCGGTGTGCATAAGCTCAAGTCCTTTTGCAAGAGAAAAGCTAAGAAAATGAATTAAATAAAATTAGGAAATTTATTTATATCCATTTGACATTGAGCCCAGAAAAGGATTTCAACAATGTAATATGGGATTGTGGTGAAAATGTGGTTGTCAGTTTGGAGAAATTATATGTAGCAAACGGTACACCAAATGAGGGGGCTACCAACAGCTATTTACATGGATTTCTGCTAAACCAAAAATTTCCAGAATGTGACCAGCTATTTACAAGGTATTTCCTTCAAAAGTTACATGGTCCTGGGTAATAGTCCACTAAGTGTAACAACTAAAGACGCATATCAGTAAACATTGTTCAAATAAAATAAGCCACACTTAGATATTAAAATAAAGTCAAGTTAAATTAGACAGACAAATAGTATAGATAAGTGCCAAAATAAGCATCACACAAACATTATCAAAGGTCTACTGCAACCATCCAAAGATTAAAATAACTAATATATATTAGGCAAGATAAAACTACTCAAGGCGATGATCACAGTCCACCCAAGCGGCCTTCACTAACAACCTACGATGGTTGGGAAGAATAATGAACTCTTCAGCATGGTCTGAAATTGGATTGAACTCGACGGTCTCTTCGATGGGGAACTCAGCATCATGTCCAACGCATACTTGTATGTTCACATGAACACGCAAGGTTGATTGACGCGGAAGCACTGTGATCCTTCTTGACAGAGGGAGAGGGACAGAGTCGCCAGGTTCGAGACTGATGCACTCTCCTCTCAATTTGTGGAAGAGAATACTTTCAGACTTAGAATCGGCAGGGAGAAGACTGTTTGATGTAGTTACTTTCCCATGAACCCGAAGGAGAGCACCTACTTCAACAGAGTCAAGGCCAACAAAATAAACATCCAAATGAGTCTCCACAGGGTCATGATAAACCGCAAAACTCACATGCAAATCGCAGTCAGAAAGGCACTTGATTGTTCTGCAGATGAGCTTGTCCATGGCATCCTGAGGAGCTTTCCACAGATCATGTTGACTGTTATGCATATGACTTATACTTGTATATACATCGATAAGCCAAGGAAGTATGAGTACTTCATCATCCTCCACAGGGATGCTGAGTACAGTACCCATATAATTGGGGTCGGTTAGAGTGAGAAGGCCCTATTAGTAATAACGGAAAGAAAGATAATTACATGGAATTACATTGCATTACATCAGTATTAATTAAGCTGAAACAAAATTTGACTGACTGACTGACTGACTGACTGACTGAGTGATTCAAGTAAATTACTTTTCTTGAGGTATGTTGTCATTGTTAGGGTTGGATCAAAATTGCATTTGTAAAGTGCTTCATTGATTAAGATAGTTTGTGGTAAAGCAGTTGAATTGCTGCGCGATCACCTTGGAGCAATCAATGGTAGGGGGCAGAGATTAGAGAAACAGAGGAGGTTTGATTTTGACCTCTCGATTAATTTGCTGAGGCTCCAAAGCCTTGGAATCAAAGATGGCAAAATTGCGGTTGCAGCTGCGGAGTAGAAGAACGCCAAAGTAGCGTTCGCGACCAAATGTCAGAGATTTTGGATTTCTTTTGTTCTCAAGCACGGCTGAAAACACCTGTATCCGAGCAGGCGTCCGGCTCAGGCTGTCACGTCTGGGCTTTTGCGAGCACACCTTGAGGCTTCAGTTTTAGTTTATGAGATGAGATGAGATGAGGAGATAGAAAACAAAGAAAGAAAATAGAATTGAGTTACTTATGAGACGTACGAGGACAACTGTGGTGGGGGTGCGGGTGCTTCTCCGGTTTCCATTGCTCCGCCCTAAACGCGCCGCGGTCTTCTTCGAGAGAATGCCTAGTCGTGTAATCAACTGATCAAGTAAACTAAAATATTTTTTTGATTTATTTCAATGCTATCCCAAATCGTGGCCCGTCATTGATTTGAGACCACTTTAATTTAAATTTATAAAATCAAATTGGGCCTAGTGTACAGGTACTCTTTACTTTATTTATCGATTTGAGATGAGAATTGAGAAGGTTGCAGTTGCAGAAACCCCTCTCTCTCTCTATATATATATATATATCTATCTTCTAGCGGCGTATGGATTCCATGGACTCGGAAACCCTAGCGCCTACTCAAGCAAGCACTCGCAGTGTGACTGAAGCTGCTAACGAGGTCTCCAAAGTGCCTCGTCTTCAGGACCAAACTGATGTACACACCAGGTCTTTTCCTTACTCTTTCCTCCTCCGCCTATCCCCTGGACCCCCAGGCCCCACTTTTAATGTTTCATATCTTGTCACTCTAGTTAGTCAGAAAAGCTTTGAGCTTTACTATGTCGTTATCCCTTTTCATGGATGCTGGATGTATTTACTACTACTGCTGTGTCTGTGTTTTGTATGATGATCAAATTAAGGTTTATTGTGGGTAGGTTGTCTTGGTACAGGATGTAGTATATATAAATAACCCACCTATTCCTTTTCTTTTCTTTTCACAAATGAACCACAAAAATAAACCATAAATAACAATAAGAATTCATACAAATGATGCATCCTGACAGCTCAGCCACTGGATGCCATAGTCAACTCTTCACTAACCTACCCGTCAATGATTATTCTGCTTCCATGCATCAGTGCTTGTCCCGGTTCTGCCCTTCTATTTATGACCAATTTTTAGTGAAAAGAGAGAGAATGTACATATACTTTCTTGAATATAATTTTGTAAATTTATTATAAATAAGCCACTTCTTACTACTAATTCTTAGCAGATTGCCTTTGCTCGGGGACAAGCAGCTGAACAACCAGCCTAAGGTTACACATAGGAGGCTTTTGGAGGTCTTCTCAGTCAGATTTGTTGATTTCAGGAAGTATGACTTGGAAAATATGTATGGCTGCCTGTTGATCGATGCATTCCCCCCCTATGTCATCTTCAGCAGGAAATACGGGGATCCCCTATATACTGATGCTCAGGTAAATTTTAGTCAGTTTAATGCAACTTAAATTATTTTTTGTTTGATATGATTGAGTTGTTAAATAGCAGATAAATCTTTCTTTTTTTTTTAATTTCTGTATCTTGGCATGTTTATATCTTGATCTTATGCATATGGAGTCTTTGGAATTTATATATATTCTACCTAGGTACTGGATTGATGCCAAAACTGAAACTAACGTGCAATTGTTTGTTTCGTTGCTTCAGGGTTTTGTCAAGCTTAGGGGCCCTGATATAACCACAATTCCGTCTGATTTTACATTTATTGTTCCCCAATTATTTAGATATCAAGCTTGTGCTGATCAGTTCGTGGAATTTTATTGCGGTCCTATGTGGGACATTTATTCCCAAGATATCTATGACATGCTCTTGACCAGGAGAGAACCAACCCAGTTCGGCGAAATAGAAGTTAACTTTGCTGTTTATATGTATGGCATAGAGGCTTGCATAGACGTAACGCTCATTGACTGCCAATTCTCCTCAGCAACAGTTCATGGATCGATAACTGCGCAAAATTCTAAGCTTGGGGAAAAGGGTACTAGCTTCTTATTTAAAAGGGATGAGGGTGACGGAGTCAGCATCAGTATTAGTGATTGCAAGGACAGGATTGCACAACTTCCTCTTGCAAGATGCAAGACTGTACATCCAATCAATTCTCTGCTCACTATTTATGTGAGCATCTGGCAGAGTAGTGTCACTGGCACACAAGATCAACCAATAGCTGATAAAAAGAAGCTTGAATTTACTGCTATTTTAGGTGAACAAGAGGTGAAGACTATCAAAGGCGCTGCTTGTCAAGTTAATGTTGGTGTCACATGGCCCAAGGAGCATCAGTGCCGCGTTGGAAATCGTTGTTATGGTTAAGTTTATAATTAAAAACAACAGTGGTCACCTCACCAGGACCCTCGTGTTCAGCGTCGTGTTTCGTCTCGTTGTAAAATTGACCTGTGTTAAATTTATGTTTTTCTTACTATAAGATGATGTTCTGAAGTTTGTGAAGAGATTGTGATGGTTTTATGTTATTTTATGTTATGTTATCTTACTATAAGATATGTTCTGAAGTTTGTGACGAGATTGTTATGATTTTATGTTATGTTATCTTACAATAAGCTTGAATTTATTTCACATGATGTTGTTGTTATTTTACTATATACTGCTGTTGGTCAGAATCTGATTTGCGCATGTGTTTTACTTTGGCTTGGCGTTTTTCTTTTTCTTGCTATCGGGCATCAAGTTACAGGTGCTACTGCTAGACATATACACAGTATTTTATTTATTTATTATTGTTAATTTTTTCTTTAACTATGAGGCATCAAGTTACAGGTGTAGGACCATAAATTCTTAAAATGGAAAACTATTATTCCATTTCCAATAAGCTGTAACAAGCTGCCTATAGATAGGAGCAGCAGAATGCTGACTACTGCTATTCCATTTCCAACTGAGAAGTTGAAATGCTGGGGAGCATCAAAATGACTGGATTGTATAAAAAGTTATTGGAGCAGGAGTAAGTTCATGTCATCTAGGAATTGCATGTAGTAGAGAAATGTTCCTATGAGGTGGAGCGAGATGGCCATTTCTGACAGAATTGTAGAAGTGAGACACAGCTGTGCCACCCCAATTGTCATACCAAAAAGATGTGTTGGCCCCACCTATCAAAGGCCATAATTTGCCTCCAGAGGATCCTTTAAGTTCCAAGCAGGTGAGTTGTAGATTCGCCAAAGCCATCTCAGTTACAGAGAAACATTTTGAAGACTGAGATTCAGCAATCCAAAACCGTCATTGTATCTCGGCAAGCAAACTCTATCCAAGGCTAATAAATTGACCCTGAACTCCCTGAGCCATTACTTTTCCGAATGAAGTAACGTCTAATTCTGTCAATTGCATTTACAACCCACTTTGGCAACTTAAACACTGACATGAAGAACGCTACCAAGTATTTTTGAAAAAAAAAAAAAAAAAAAACACTGACATGAAGAAAATTGGGATCGTGATTGGGATCGTGCAAAGAACGGAGGAAGCTAAATCCACACGATTTTCGTGCAAAGAACTTAATCTCTCTCTCAATCAAGCTCTCTCTCTCAACCTTGAAATCTGATCTCTCTCTCGCTCTTGCAATCTCTCTCTCTCTCTATGAAACTTCATTTTTCGATGATTTTGTGCGATTTTGACGATCTTTCTATCTTCCGACGATCAATCCGTCCTCACGGCTCTTAATTGATCGATTGTTGAAGTTTAAGGTAATTCATCTTCCTATCTCCTTTGTATTTTCTGTTTTTATTTCTTTTTTGAACAATTTATCAAATATTATTCTAGATCTAGATTGCAACTATGAATTTGTATTGAAAATATTGATCAATCATCGTTTTTTAGTTGTTTTTACTGTTGATGTATAAATCAATGAATGAATGAATCATTCAGTGTAATTTTGTATCCTTTCTGCCTTGTATTTTCTATTTTTATGTCTATTTGGAACAATCGATCAATTATTTATCTAGATTTGGATTGTAATGATGAATTTATATTGAAAACATTGATTGATAATAATTTTTATATGTGTTGATTATATTCTGATGTTCTCAATTTTTTCCTCTTTTTATTGCAGATCAATTGCAATTCTGAGGATTTCTTGTATGTAGGTTTAAAACATTCATGTGCCAGACATTGAGGTAAGTCAATTAGGAGTAATACATATAGCACAAGGGAGTAAGTTGCTTAAATAAAGGAGTATATTATTAGTGACAAGGGAGTATTTATGAATGTGCTAGTGTGTTAGCAATTTAATGATATTTTAACAAGGGAGTACCTTATTTAAATAATGGAGTATATTAGTATGATATAGGAAGTATTTTTTTGGATGTGGTAGCGTATTAGTAGGTTGATGATGGTTTCTTGGTATTCTATAACTAAGGGAGTAAGTTATTTGAATAAAAAAGTATATTTTCATGACAAGGGAGTATTTATACATGTGCTAGTGTGTTTACAGTTTGATGATATTTTTAACAAGGGAGCAACATATTTAAAGTAAGAGAGTATATTAGCATGACATAGTGAGTATTTTTTTTTTTTGATGTGGTAACATATTAGTAGCTTGATGGTATCTTGATATTTCGTCACCAAGGGAGTAAGTTATTTGAATAAGGGATTATATTATCAATGACAAGAGAGATTTATGAATGTGCTAATGTGTTAGTAGTTTAATGATATTTTTTAAAAGGAGTAACTTATTTGAATAAGAGAGTACATTAGCAAGACAAATGGTGTATTTTTGGGATGTGGTAATATATTAGCAGCTTGATGGTATCTTGGTATTCTATAACCAAGGGAGTAAATTGTTTGAATAAGAGAGTATATTATCGGTGATAAAGGAGTATTTTTAGATGTAGTTGTAGTATGCCAGAACTTTGTAATTGTAGTTTATATGTTTTCTAATAATTTTTTCTTGTTGTTTTTCCAGATTGATACTGAAGGTGACAAGTTAGTGGCTGCGCACAACATGACGTTTGATAGTACGAATGAGGTGGAGGTTGTATTACCTGGAATCTAATCTGGTGTTTGATTGGAAGTTTACTCAGTTATAATTGTTATGTTCAAATAATTTTAGTTGTGCTTGGTTATTATAGTTGTGGTTAAAGATTAGATCAACTACTGGTGTTTAGTTGTGCTTTTGAGTATTGAAACATGTATTTGTTATAGTGTTTGTTGCTATGTTGAATATCTTTGTTCTATTGGTATACAAAAGTTCGTGCATTGATATGTTTTTGGATGCTACATGTTGTAATAAGTTTATGTACTTAATTATTTGATATGTTTAGTCAAATCAAATATTATGAAATAAATACTCCCTTATATTGGTTCTTTTAATCACTTTATGAGAAATATATACTCCATTATTCAATGTGTATCTTTTTTCATCAATAAAGTACGGTAATTGATAATCCCTTGTTTTAATTTTTTTTTTAAAAATCAACATATTTAATAAAAAAATTATATACTCTCTTATGTGATTATATTATTGTAGTTTTGTGCATCTAGTTACTCTCCACAGTTTGTTAAAATTGCCAATAAAGAGTGCGCTGGCAAAAATTAGTCCAAATGACTCCAGAGCCATAACACCCTAATTAATGACGCTTTCCAGTTTTGATAGAGTAGTGTTCCTATATTTGAAAACTGATTGCTTAATTGCCTTACCGTTTGATTGCAGTTATCAGCCCTGTTTTATTATGCTTGTAGATCTTGAAGTTTCTTCAAGTTATCTCCGTAGATAGTGGAACTCCAGCTAATAGCTATGGTCCTAACTCCTAAGGGTGGCAATTCAGCTCTGCTCTGTGTTAGCTCTGCTCTAAAAATATACATTTTCTAAATTTAGTCAAGCATCCTTATAATCCATTCATGGTGTAATATCGACGACAAATTGCATAGGTACAAATTACACACCGACTGGTCCCTTCAAATTCTCGTCCTCTAGGAGTTAACGCCATAAAAAATTCAATACTTCCATCCGATTAAATACATTTTGCCGAATTAGTTTTTAAAATAGAATGACATAAAATCACAGTTACTGGAAAGGGATCATTAATCTTATTTTGGTAAAGTGTTCCTTTTAGGTAGGCACGAAATAATGAAGTTTGTTTGAACAATTAATGTTTTAAAATCACGCTTACAAATTCTATTATGAATTTAAATTCATCCTACATTTACTCCAAAATATATAGCGACATTACAGTATGGCAATAGCAATATAGCATTGCTTAATTGGTTAACCATTTATTATCACTCTTTAGCTCCTTGTTAGAAATTTGGGAGGAGAGGCAATCGATACTGTGTTTCCAAATGTTTAATTATCGAATCAGTTGGAAAAACCACTATCCCGGTTTTGGAGGTAGACCAAACCGGCCTTTATTTATTTATTATTTTTTTTTCCTTTCCGATGCCAAAGAAAAAAACAAACTTTTTGAGAAAGTAGTATGTGATGGGATTGTGATGTAAGAAGGATTTTTTTTAACTGAGTTATACCCAAATTAAAAATTTGTAATTAACGTATTAATTACTATTTTTTCAAAGATTATGTACCGGGGCTGATAAGGATCATCCCAAGATTCATCATCCCTATCATCCGCTCGGAACCTTTAACTTCATTAATGATAAACGCGTGAATCCTCCCAGCGCCAGCTAGCTAGCATCAACATATTCTTTTCGTTTCTGGTCCCCATCATCCCTTTGTTCCCCTCCGTCTCTCTGTTCCCTCCCTCCTTCCATCCATCCCTCTGTCCCCCTCCCTATCACCCAGCTAACTATTGAAGCTGAAACTATTGCTGTTGAAAATACCAACCTAACTGTTGAACATATTAACCTATTTTTTGACTGTTAAAATACTAAGCTAATTGTTGAAGTTACTAAGCTAACTATTAAAGCTCAAACTATTACCGTTGAAGTTACTAAGCTAACTGTTGAAGATACTAAACTAACTATTAAAGCTAAAACTATTGTTGTTGAAAATACTAAGTTAATTGTTGAAGATATAAAACTAACTATTGAAACTAACACTATTGCTATAGAAAATACTAATCTAACTGTTGAAGATAAACTAACTGTGTTGGTATTCCAACTACAATACTTAGCATAAGAGGGTTGAGATGAGAAGAGCGTAGGCTCTGGATATGAACAGAAAAGGAAAGATGGGATGGGATCAGAAGAGCGTAGACTCTGAATGAGAAGAGCGACACGTTTAATGCTTTCCATTTACGGGAATGGAAACGCTGGATATATTCTTTCTGAAAATGAAAAGCATTAAATGTGTCGCTGGAGATGATGGGATGATAGAAAGCAATTCCGATTATATATTAGTCTAATGGTAGGAGTATTAATTAGACAGCTCTCAAAGAGATTGAGAATTCAAATCTCAAATGCCTTTAATTCAAAAGTTAGATGGAGGAGACTTTTATCTAACTATTTTCCAAAAATAGAACTTAATACATCTATATTAAAAATGATTTCATATCACGGTGTCTTATGAAGTTATGATTTGAAATTCGACTATATTTTTTTTAAAAAAAAATCTGATAAAAATTTAGAATGTAGTCAGGCATTTCTTTCATAAACAAAGAAAAACGATAAATTAAGAGGAAGTTAAATTATGGAGCTTGCAGGTCTTATATTGCAAACGGTACGACTTAAATAATCAATAATAGTAATCCATTTAATTTTCAGCCTGCAAGCAAAAGATAGAAAACCATATATTTTTGCAGGCCCAAAATCAAAATATAAAGTTTGTTAATGTAAATTTTATTTAATTTACAGGCAGCAGCAAAGTGTGCTACTCATGTCGTGAGCATTCTAGAAGGACACAATAAAAATTCTCCTTCGATACATAGTAGAATAAATTGCATCAAGAAATAAAAGTAAAGGACATAGGATAGATAGAGCTTTGTTTAGAATTCAAACTGACAGTGAGATGAGTTTGAACTGTATTATCCATAAGATATAATATAAGTATTTTGACAGCCGCCATGACCGATAAGCCTTCACATGGAGCGGCAGTGAAGAAAACTTTATCAATAACATATCATAATTAATTGCGGTTGTAATAGCTTATTATTAACAAAGAAAATAATAAGAACACTGTTTCTGTGACATCAATTTCTACTGATCAGTTATCATGATATATAGCGCAATATGTATGCCGAAGTCCTACATTCAAATATTTTTACACGTTGATGACATTTCAACAAAGATCGAGCTTTGCATTAGGAAATTTTGTAAATATTTACTCCAATCTACGTACCCTCTTATGAGAGTTAAACCTAAGTAAGACATTATTTTATTATTTTTGCTGCTTGAATCATGCCCGGCCGGTACAGTATTGTTTATCGTTAAATCGTTATACATTACATTTAATATTTTACAAAACATACAGATTAAGGCGCATAATTTTATCACAGATTGCTAAAAAAAAGTCTCGTTTTTTTAACTTTTCTAATAATTATTTTTTTCCCTGGAATGAAATAGTCCTGAGAACGAACAATCCTAACAAACATAAAAGAAAATTGATTTTATATAAATCAGCTTTCGAACAGTAATGACAATTATTTTTTTTTTTTTTTGAACAAAAATGAGGGTCAAGCCCTCATCTTTTCATTAATAAATATAAGAAGTACAAATTCAGCTAGTTGCTAAATTGGAAAAAAAAATAAATAAAAAAATAAAACTACAACATAATAAAATGATAAAGAGTTTAGAAAGATATATTCAAAGAGTTCACGTGGAGAGCCTTCCATTCAGTAATGACAATTATATCATTTATTATTGCATATTCATAATGACATGACGTTTAAAACTATCAAGCAAGTGAACAATTCATTTTAAATTCAGATAATATCAAATTAAGACACTGAAAGTAAAAATTATATCACTCGATCTCAATTTTAAACAAAGATACTATTTTTTTTTAATTAAGGAAACAATTATATTGAGAAAGATATAGTCCAATGCACTGTTTGGAATACTGTACCGGCACCCCTACTGGCCAAGTAGCTGAAATCTAGTATTTCTCGATATTTTCCAAAATTTTTCGGTATTTTGTCTCACAATACCAAAAACCACCATTTCAATCACTGTTCTGACCCGGTATTACCAGAATTTTCCAGTATTGCAAACATTGGTCCAATATGAAACATATTGATTTCTTTTGCTTCTAGCAAGAGGCTTGAATCTGTTCTCTAATAAAACACAGGAGCCGATATAATCTGTACTATATTCTACATTAAAAAATACAATTCATTACACTCTTCTATAATAAAATTCATTCAGGAATAAAAGGTCTCTTGTATGATACATTTTTCTTCACAGCTGGTTTCAAGTCTTTATATGCGAGTAAAATTCAAAGCATTAGAACAAATTCCACTCGCTTTCAAGGACATTTTGTTCTTTCTTGGCTTACTTATTGTTTTTGACTATATGACCTCTTTTAATTTTGACTTAATGCACAAACACCAGAAATTTTAGGAACCATCGAAGCGGTTGGAGATTAAACAAAGAATTGGTGTTTACTTCTTTGCTGGTGCCGCCAAGGTTTATGGGGAAACAAATAAAAGAAGAGAACACGAAAAGGAAAAAAATTCTGGTGTATACAGTATATACAATCGTATTTTGTCGGGTTGAGTAATTGCAAGGGACAACAGAATAAAAAGGTTCACTAAAATCAACGCTATGAATTTATTGCGCTGATTTAATTATAATCTAGGGCTTTGAAGATTGATTTTGAGCAATTCTTAGTTTGCGAGTAGACGATCTAATTAGCCCTTCGATGTTATATTTTTAAGAGGATATATTTAACAGAAAATTCTTCAGCCTTCAATGAAAAAAAAAAAATTTTTTTTGCAGTTGTTGCATAATAATTTTGTTTTCTCCATGAATCAGGTTTTGATCTAATAATCTAATGGAAAATAACAATATATCTTGAGTTTTGAGTTAAAAGATCGTTCGTGAATATTTAATTTGAAATTGTCAAGACTTCAACTCCCCTTTTCTTTAAAAAATTTTCCCTTCTCTGTTTTTGCAATTGTTTCTGTCGTCATTCTATTGTTTTGGACTCAATTTATTTTGACTTTATATTTTATTTACTCATTTAGCTTGCTTATTTATCCTTATATTTCTAAGTGCTGTTGTCGATGAAGTGTAAATTGGAAAGACATAAATAGAATTCACTATAACCCTTTTTATTATGCAATTACCCTTGTAATTAATTGTCCTGTTGTACATATACATTTAAATATTACTGTGCTTTCTTTGCTATTTCTCCAACGAATTTCGCATATGAGAAAACTAGTTGTAGAAAAACCTATCCCTTTTTTTTTCCCGATTGAATAGAAAATCTATGCTCACTATTTAATAGTAGTGGGTTGATGTAATAAAATGATCATGCTGCATGCGTGGTCATTGGTCAACATTCAATAAGAGATAATAACGGCTTGTACAGTAATACTTGACTTTGAAGCATATTTTGAACGTTGATAAACACGTTGCTGAATTTAGTGTGGAGATTGGTACTTATTTGGTTAGGCTAAGCTTTCATGGAGAATAATAACATATCTTTGAATTTAAGCAAACTGATATATTTCTATTTTTTATGTAGAAAAATTCACTGATACTGAAGCTATTGCTGCATGAGCGCACTGGTATTCTTTTTTTCTTTTTTACTTTTTATTTTATTGTTTTAACTGCTCTTTATAGGATCTGCACAATATGTTATTAATAGATGATTTTTATCATTCACATCATCACATGCATAAAAAAATTTTAAAACAGAAAAGCAATTTTTTGTTTAAAAAGATAAGAATAAGAATGCACAAGTTTAAAAATAGGCAAAATCAGCCGTATGCCCTTCTAATCTTCTCTAATTAGCCATATATCCTTCTATTCTTTAATATTAGTCATATACCCCTCAAATTATAGTTACTGTTGTCATTTACCCTTTTGGCTAATTTAAATAATATAATAATTCTGAAAATCTAATTAACAAAATTTAAGACCGAAATACCCCTAACCTTTCTCCTCCCTTCTTTTCTGATAAATCCCATTTTCCCGCCCAAACCATTAGCCAAAAGGAATCATATAAAATTGCAATATGGAAAGAAATAAAGACTAAATCATTAGTTAGAAACGACAGAACCCTTTTCTCTTGATATTTGCATCTCCATTTCTATTAACACTTTCTTGTAGACGAAGTTGAACGGCGACAAAGCAAAGAAAAGTGTTCCTTTCATAACCGCCGGTAATAATAATTTATTAATCGTCTCTTCTAAGTAGAAACTTCAATATTTTTGTGTTTGTATTTTTTCGAGTTATTTGTTTGTTCCTCCGATATCTGTTGGTTGTAGTAAGAACCAAAAAAATCAAGCAACATGGGCTACCTAGTTGTTAATACATAGGATCACGCGCGATTATAGTATTATGTGGGTTAGTGGGTTCATAAACCTTAAAATAAGTTAATGCTTGCTTGTATTGAACCTATTTTCAAAACATTTTTTATTCCTTCCGATAAGTCGGTGGGTATGCTTGTATTCAACCAACAGAAAAGATAATTGCTTTTGCAAATGTTGACTTATGCCATGATTTGTAGGATCATGGAAATACAAGAAGCAAATGATGACTACTTCTCATCGTTGACTATTCACCAATCTGATTATCAAAATGAAATTTTGTTGCCTCATCAAAAATTAAAGGCAGTTAGAAAGGGAAAAAGAATAATTCACGATGGTTCAAGGTAAATACAAACCATTTTTTCTTTCTAGTTGGCATTATCACGATAATTCACGATGGCTAATGGTTTGGGGGAAAAATGGGATTTATCAGAAAGGAAAGAAGGGAGGGGAAAGGTCAGGGGTACTTCGGTCTTAAATTTTGTAAATTAGATTTTCAGAATTTTTATATTATTTAAATTAGCCAAAAGGGTAAATGACAACAATAACCATGATTTGAGGGGTATATGACTAATATTAAAGAATAGAAGGATATATGGCTAATTAGAGAAGATTAGGAGGGCATACGGCTGATTTTGCCTTAAAAATATGTACGCGGGCCTAAAATTTTTATTTTGAACAAACCACATATTGATAATTTTAAAAAAATATCTATTAGAAATAGTTCCAAAATAGTAAAATTTTGAAATATTTCGATTGTTGATATGCATACATGCAACTTGAGTTTCAAAAAGCTTGGAGCGCCAGCATTATGGATCCGACCCATCCAAAATAATAATAATAATAATAATAATTGATGATATTTATCTCTTCATCATTAAATAATTTGATACGCATGATGATATTTTTCGAATCAATCGAAAAGATGAATAATAAGAGCAAATGCCTATTATTTATATTAAGATATGAATTCATTCACAGCGAGTATCATTTTTATAATATATTAAAAATGTTGATTAAAACTTTAAAACATCAAATTGCTTGACAAACGGTAGTCAATAAATATCATCCATTGTTTGTAAAATTGCAATACACATACAATGTCAACGTTATGATGGGACAGCAATATTGTGGTACTTAGGTATTTTTTTTTTTTCTCTTGAAACTTCTACAGGACTAAATTTTTGTTGTTCAGCTTTTATTTTGATAACGTTTCAACTGAGTAATTGCCAATAAATACTAGTCCTATTCATCTCAAAATCATTTCCCTTAAAATTTTTTTATTCTTGAATAATAAAATTAAATTCTAAAAGCTTTTATTTTTTTTTCAATCAGCGGTAAATAGGCATAGATTATGTATTTTGGGTTATCAAAATATTAAGTACTTTTACGCTGGAGACTTTCAGACATAATTATAAATTAACATCTAAAGATTGTTATAAACTCAGTCTTCTTTAACATGCCACTTCACATATATCCTCAAGACCTTAACTGTGATTTTGCCTTTCTTATCCCTTGCCTCGATCAGACGATTAATATTTTCCAATACTTATTTTCAGTTGATAGAAATATATTTGATGTTCTCGTATACAACAAAATTTTTATATAAATATGCTTTTTTTACAAAGTTTTTTTACTCAATTTACGTTATTGTTTTTTTATCATACAAATCTTTATTGTTTCAAGAATATATCTATTAATTAGACTTAAAATTTATTGAATAAATATTTTTTTTATCTTCTCCTTCTAATAACAGTAATAATACTGGTCATGGGCTCTAATAAAAGAAAATTAGACATTAATACTGATCATGGGCTAATCATAGGCATGGTCCCAAATCACAACAAATAAATGTTTCTGGGCCCCTCAAAACGTGAGACACAATTTTCCAACCGACTCGGTGGGCCCCAGAGGCTCGGACCACACACAATCCACACCGTTAAACTGTTCTCTTTCAGACTATTGGACGGTGATTAGATGGTCAAAACCTATCCATGGATCTCTGGTTTGACTACACCTAAACCCGTGGGAAAACTAATGCACCCGTCTTTGACCGGATTGTCACATCATTTTCGCTCTTCACAGCACAATGTTTATGATTATTTATGCTTCGTATATTCCTTCTCATGCCCTTAAAATTGTTCATTAGTGAGATAGTCCTTTCAGATAGTGAGATAGTCCTTTACGCATTGCATATTTATATCGAGGCAATGTAACGCTTTGCGAGTAGCCCTATGACTTTTATTAATGTTAATTTTATTTGTGCTATGTACATGCTATTTAGTTTGATGAATTTTATTTTCAAATTTAACTGTACCACATTAATTATTTTTTTGTGTTTTTTCTATAATAAAGCATCTCAATAAAATAAGACAATAAATTGTATGAATGAGCTTTATTAAACCATCGAATAAAATTTATAAAAAAATAAAATTAAACCTAAATATAAACATGAATGTAAATTATTGTTACGATATCTATTCTCATCTAATTTGTTATTTGTTATTAAATTTTTTTTCAGACATATTTAATACTATTTCTAATATAACTCTATATAAAATATTTTTTTTCGTTAGCGGGCTAGGCAATAACAATATAAATTTCATGCTTTCAGTTATGAACATAACTACAAACCTTTGATAATTGAATAGAAAAATTGAGGACTTCTACTTACCCATTAATTAAGTATATCTTGAAAGTTAGCAAGATTACTTTTAAAATAAAATCTCTTTTATCTTTGACTCAACTCGTAATTTTTATACAAAAAAAAACATAAATAACTTTATATTTTATTAAACTGTAGAAAAATAAACTTCTTTAAAGTTGACAAGAAACATACTTTTTTTTATTTAAAATTAGAATAGTCCACAAAAGTTAATCTGACCACCCGAAACTGTAGAGAAAGCCAACTATTTTTAAAGGGCAAGCATGCAAAAGACAACTCATTAGTTCCTACAATTTCAATTCATGCAATAAAATCCAGCAGCTGGCTTTGAAAATCCAACTAAGCTCCAAGGACCAATGGTGGCATTGTAGTTATTCATTCAAGTAACAGGGGCAACTGCAAAACAATAGCACAGAATAATAGAAATTATAAAAGGCCGCCTCGTAGTTGCTTTCGCAATACCTCCTCTTTGACCAGTGCCTCTCTCTCTCTCTCTCTCTACGTTTCTCTTTCTCTCTCTAACTCGAGCCTTTTTATCTGGAGTGGCTTTCTGTTGCGCTTTTTTCTCCGATTTCACGAGATCGGACCTGACCTGAGGTGGCGAATTCTAGGGTTCTTCAAAGGTTGGTGCTTTTTTTTTCTTTTCCTATTTCTGTGTCCGAGATTTTTTTTGGGTTCGAAAAATTACGTGTTCTTTGTAGAAAAAGGTACCAATTTTGACCTGTAATTGTTGGTTTTGAGTATTATTATGAATTGAATTCTACCAAAATTATGGAAGACCAAATGTCGTGATTTTCTAGGATATTGGCAAATCTTTTCTAGATTTTTTTTGGGTCGCTTAAAATTTCTAATTAGATATGGATTAGCAATAACGGAACATTGGATTTGTTAATTTAGCTTAGATTGAATTAGATTTTGGGATTTTGGGCAAAAGCGAGACTGTGAGTTCCCTTCGTGTCTAGAATTTTTGTTCCTATCTGGCGAGAAATTTTTTGCCTGGTTTATGCAATTTTATTTCTTTTTTCTGAATCATTATCCTGCCAGCCTCATGATTTAAACAAAATTTGTAGTCAGGCATTCAGATGATGTGATTCTTTAATTTTATGACAACTAATTTTTTTTGGAAATACCGTAATATAATTATTTAGACTCTGGAATTGTGCCAATTGCTGGCTTGGCAATTTCCACCCAGCTTTCACAAAAAAAAAAAAAAAAAAAAAAAATTAAATATCATCTAGAAAATTCCCAGATTGCATTTTAGGATTTTTCTATCCAGTCAAATCCTGCATGATTTGGAACTAGTATCCAAGCTGATCTTATTAGTCAATCCATAGTTTTGAATTTACTTAGTCAAGCTTTTCAGCCATTCCTTTTACTTAATTATTTTATTCAAATGATGAGAATGCTTAGTGATTTAAAATTCACCATAATAAAGGTCTGAATCTTTCAAACAAACTATGCATGAATTTGCAGCGTGAATTCAATTCAAAGAATGGGGTGCTTTTCGGTATTAAGACCGAAGAAGAGAAGAAGCAGTCATGCATTAAATAAAAGGCCACCAAACAGAAGCGAGATCCCACCTGTCAGACTGCCTGAGCCAGAAGCAGCTGGACCATCTTTGCAATCTGCCCCTCCAAGTTTCAGAAATCGTGGCAGAACATCCTCGCAATCATCCTCCGTTAGCAGCAGGGCTCGCACCTTGTCAGCCCCTTCAAGCCTTGTTTTAGCAGATCAGGACACAATCTCACCTGCCAGTTTCTATGATCAGGAAGAATCAAAATCAAAAGCAGTGATAAAAGACGAGCATCGGTACTCAAATGCCTTACCTCTTCCACTTCCATCTCCAGAAGACTCCAGGTCTCCGTCAACTTTAAAAAATTGGGGGAGTTTCAAGACAACTAGTAATTTCAGTGGGCCCCTGGATTTCTCTGGTCCTCTTCCATTGCCTCCATTGAGTGGAAAGGGGCTTAGGAACTTTTCTTATGAAGAAGTCTCCGTGGCATGTCAGCATTTTTCAGCTGACCGTTGTGTGTCTGAAGGAATCAGTGTGACAACGTATAAGGCTACTTTTGGGGATGAGCTGGTGGCTACAAAGAAAATTGAGGCTATGGTGACCAGATTACTGGCTTCATCCCAGGTAATATATTCCCATGAGAATAACATTGTATTTTGCCCCAAGAAATGTAATTATAACCATGTGTGTCGATGCCAAAGGAGATATTATCGCATGTAACCCTACAGAACATTTAACTGTCACCTGCGACGCCCTTGTTTTTTAATTTTTAAAATGTGCTAAACTGCACTACTTTGTGTCATCATTTTTAAAAAGAGACATCCAGGAAGGAGGGACATAAAGTTCAACTTTTGGGATTATTGGTTGAGCTTCTCCTTGTGAGTGTGTAAAAGTGATCGTTGGAGGTTTTTTACTGGTCCATACTAAATTGTCTTTAGAAAGCATTTTCTGATATCAAAAGTATCATACAATAATTGTAACTAAGAAGAAAATGAATCTGTAACTTTCAGACTCTGAAGGAGTTTGTAAATGAGGTAAACATGCTAGCCTCCTTACAAAACCCAAACCTGTGCAAACTCATTGGATTCCACGCTCAAGAGGGATCAAGCGAACGCATGCTGGTGTACGAGAGGCTACATCACGGTAGTCTAGACCGTTTACTTCATGGCAGATCAGATGGTGGCCCTGCCATGGACTGGTCGACCCGCATTAAGGTGGCTCTCTCTGCTGCTCGTGGCCTCGCATTCTTGCATGATGAAGGTCCCTTCCAGGTGGAACCTGATTGACTGTCTATTGTTTTATTTTCATCTTCTTCTTGCTGTTTTCAGCATGAGAATTGATGTAGATTTTTGGTTTGTGCTATGGACAGGCTATGTACAATGAGTTTTCAACTTCAAATATTCAAATTGACAAGGACTTTACTGCAAAGTTATCGGGCTATGGATGTGTGACCCATAATGCTGATGCTGATATCTCTAATACATCTACAGTAAGTACTTCTCTAACCCTACCCTCCCTCTTGGGTGTGGCTATCCACAAGAATTTTTTCTCTTAACCAGCATGTGTTAGAAGATATTTTGAAATGACGAAATTGCTTGATTCTTAATTATAGTAAACCAGACATTTCAGAGAAATCCTTGCATTTCTTAAGAGTGATAATAAGGAATACTTGAATCATGCATGTTGCATCAAGAATTGAGTGGTCTGTGTACATATTAAATGTAATTTTGAAATAATATAATGCATTTCAATTAAATATTGAACTTTAATTGGTGTGCTTATTTGACCTTTTCAGCTTAGTATAAAATAGCAAAAGTGGTTCTTTTGTTTCTACTATTATATTTGTGAACTCAGATTCAAAATTCATTCTTTTAATATAAAGGCCATTTAACATTTCACAGGTGACTGCAAGTCTAGCAGTGGAAACATTGGAGAAAGGATTGCTAACCCCGAAAAGCAATGTCTGGAGTTATGGAATAGTTCTTCTTGAGTTAATTACTGGGCGCAAAAACCTTGACCCGCGGTATCCGAAAGAAGAACGGAATCTCATTAAATGGAGCAAACCATATTTAACTGATGACTGCCGCCTCTCCCTTATAATGGATCCTAAAATTAAAGGTCGTTTTCCTCCAAAAGCTGCTCGAACTGTTGCTGACATGATCCTTAAGTGTCTCCAAAAGGATCCGTCAGAAAGACCAACCATGCGGTTCATTGCTGATTCTCTGGTGCGTGTGCAAGATATGAAGTACCCGTGTAAGTACCCTTTGCAGGAGCCTGGGAAAGTTATGATGAAGTCCCCTAGTTTTAATGGAATTGTTGTACCAGCTCCTTTGCCCCCACCAAGAGCGTGTGCTTCTATGGTTATTACAGAGGATGGTAGAGTACATGCTAGTGCTATGAGAAGGCCAGCCTCGCCACCTCCTATTATGCAAGGGTTTTGATTGTTTATAGTTTTTTTTTTTGCTTTTGAGTTTTGGGGGTTTATTGATTTGTTAATTTGTGGCTGTGATTTTTGTTTGATGTTTTTTTGAGTAGTATGAAATATTCTTACAAAGATGGACAGTTTTTCTGTTTACTTTCCTTGGGTGGAAAGTTTAGATTAGGGATTTAAAGATGTAGATATGACAGCAGAGTGTAGATAAATGGTTATTGGAATAGGGTTAAAAAAAAAACAAATGGAACATTAAATTTCACATTTTCTATAGTACTATGGTCCTATTAAATGAACTTGTAGTACTCTTATCCTTGTACATCTTATGTTTTGGTCTGGTTAAAAAAATAATTAAAAAAAATAAAAAAGAGAGATTATGTTTGATGGAGGGATAAGTGTAAGATGAGAAATAATTTTAACACCGGTGATAAGTTTATTTTCTCATTTTGTCTCTTCTAAGCATAAAGAGAAAAATGTGATCTTTTTATGGATTGACTTTTTCACATCCTGTTGAATTCAGAGTTGCTTTGATTTGCGTCGTGAGTACCAATTTCCGGTGAAAGCTCAGTGCTTCCAATTTCTGGTGCAGTCTGTTTTGCAACTTGGTACTTCTCTACCTGCTGGGCTGAAAATGGAAAATTCCCGTATAGATTGGTATATGACTTATTGTAACATCTGTCGCTGATGCAATTATGTCGTCGTTAAGATCTAGTTGTGATCAGTCATTCTGTGTTGTTGTTGAGGTTTGGAGCAATCTACCTGTTCTATACGAGGTTGAACCGGTATGAATTGGTACTGCACTGTTGGTAGGGTTTATGAAATATAATGCAGCAGAAAGATGACGGTCAAGCTGTACCCTTTATTTTCAAATATTGATTCGGGTTAAAGATGACTTAAATACTAATACCGATTGAATATTCTTAACTATGAATATGATTTGAATATTAAAATTAGTCATCACTTGTTTCGACAATATTGATATACACATTCTATAATCACTAATTTTCCGCAGTGATGGATCTATGTGAGATAATTAATGAATTGACAAGTTTTTGGCCCCCCTTGCTTTTTCTCCCCCTTTGTTCATTATTTTAGTTGTAATTTTATCTTTATTGGTATTACCCAGGGATTTAAAAATAAGGTTCTTGATCGGATTCTTATAAAGTAGCGAAGAAGGAAATACGAACCAAACCTTTTAGCAGTGGTGTTGCTAATTTAAATCTTTCAATACTGTCTACAAACTAAAATGCATATCAATTTTAGCATTACTTTGATAATTAATCATGAACCGATGTGGTGTGAAGTTGCAAAATGTCAATTTCTTCCAATTAGAAAAAAAATCTAAAAACTATAAAAAATTGATCAACTGCAAGAGGCTAGTGTGAAGATCAATATTAGCGACTTAAGCAGACCGTAAACTCTCAAAAACAGCTTATTTCTATTATTGGTTATGGAGAAAATTAAATAAATTATCCATTTGAATCTAAATTTATACGATTACCACCCATGCTTTGATTAAATTTATCATGCCTCTTGTTCAGATGTTGTTTTTCTTTCCTATGAGACCTCCATCCATGAAAAACCAACCGAAACTTGAGCCACCACTTCACAGCCAAATGCAGCCTCCGCACTTTCTTTCTCGGGTCAATCTCGATGAACCGTTGGTTCTGTACTGCACTTAACTGGGGCACTATAAATCGAGCCGGGCTCGGTGCAGAAAAGCTCCTCCTTAAAATAGCTCGGTTCAGTTGAACTTCGACACTGAACCGCTCGAAATTATCAAAAAGCGTCATCTCACGGTCTCCGAAACAGACATCTAGACTTGGTCTTGAACCATTAACTTCCATGGTAAAAGAGTATTTGTTAGAAAGAGAGAATGAACTTTTATTTTTTTCTGGCAAGAGACAGAATGGATGAATGATGCTTTTATTTCTATTCATAGAAAGGGATCAGTTTGGATGCAGCTGTGCTTTAATGAATCATTTTTTTATTTAATGAAGGAGTGTTGAATAGATTTGACTTGTGGGGAAGGCTAAGCATCAAATAGGTCTCTGATGGCAAGGAAATTAATGGACCACTATTGGTTCTTTGCTGTATTAAGAAGCAGTTGCATGCACAAAATGGTGGATAGTGAGTAGGTTCGCTTATTTTATTTCAACAAAGCTATTGAATCTAAAGTGTGACCTGGCTCATGTATACGTAACTGAGCGAACATACGTGGCTGTACTATACATAGATCAGATAACTTAATATTCATTTTCATTAGATTTCTGTATGGAGAACAATTCTCAAGTTGAAATAAACAAAACCATGTGCTCAAGAGGGATGAATATGTTATGAAATTCAAAGCTTCTTGAGCCTTTTTCAGTTTTTCCTTATCATACATGACAGTGATACATGATAAGTTGATAACATGAAGCGGATTAGTTCGGTTTAGTTATCTTGTATTGGGCCAATTTTGGGCCAGACGCCAGATAGACTCGTTTTTTGCATTTCCACCCAATAATTTTTCATAATTGATTTCTGATGAATGCATAATGCATACCAGTAATACCTGGCTGGTCTCCATGTTCGAGCCTGGTTTGACGCTCTAGCGAGCTTCTTCCGATCCCACTCTCTTCCAAAATCCAAGATCAGTACTGAATTTTACAACCAAAATACTTGATTTGTTGATTGCTTCGCTCAAGGAGGTTTCAAGCCTGAAATATTTTTTTATTCCTCCACCAGAGATCAGATCTTCCTACAATTTTGTTCAATCCCAAGTTTTTAGTTGCTAGCGAATGGATAGAGCTCTCGTTTTGTTGCTGCTGTTTCTATCAATCTCTCAAATATCAACTGCTTCTTTTAGAGTTCTATTGGGAGATGAAGTGGCTGGGAAGGTAAAAAATTTGAGCTTCTCTTTCAATTTTTGCATTTGTGGTTCTGAAAGTAGTTCACTTTCAGAATTAATTGTCTTTAACAATTTGAAATTCATATTGGGAACTCCAAAATACACTCTTGCTATAGTTTTGACATATAGGTGAATCTGGTTGTCGTTAATATGATGTAGAAACTATAAGAAAATGAGAAGAAATCAATTGGAAATAAAATTGTGCTTAAATATAGTCAAAGTTCATTGCTCACTCGGTCCCTACTTTTAGTATTCATCAGGTAAGCTAAGCAATTACATGCCCAATTAAAATGCTAATGATAGTATGTATAGTGTAGTCTGTACTCTGTAGAAGGAAAAAAAAAAATCATAGAGTGGTACAGATAACCAAAAAAGGAATATGTAATTATGTATATTTTTGCTCACTTTCCAGAATCTTATTTTCAGAATAACTCTGAGCCAGAAATTGCCCGTGCAAAAGATGAAGTGGAAAAACCGTCTTTAGTATCTCATACAAATGAACCCAGTAACCAATCTAAACTGGCACCTCCAATTTCAGTTGTAGAGGACAAAGAAACACAGGAGCCTGCACCTCCAGCAGGAAAAGAAAAAACCACAAATCCTGAGAAAGGAAATCATACAGTATTGGCACCACCTGTCAGCCAAGAAATTATAAAATCAACAAATTCAACTGTGGAAACAGGTGCTGGGACTGATATGACTGGTACTGAAACAGATACAGGGCCAAAAAAGGATGATAATGTTAGTAAGATCAACGGGCTCTGTGATTTGGCATCTGAAAAATGTTCTAACAAGGACAATTGGATTGCATGTCTCCAGCATCCTTCTAATGGTAAAGTACATTACTTTGCACCTTTCGCCTTTTTGTGTCTTTTTAACCGAGTTCCTGTCCTGGTGAAAACATAGAAACATTCTTACGGGCTGGCAGCTGGCATGTTTTATTTTGTTGCAAATTGTATGTACCAGTATCAAAAATTGACTGCCAGAGCTAAATACATTATTGCTGTTCCACCAGAAAGAGTTTCTTCTTCAATTACCAAAGTATTGTTTCCACTTTTTGTGTTTTTTAAGACGATTATTAATAGAAATTCATGCCTTGGCGCCATTGAAGTTTATTGAAATTTTGCATAATGGACTTTCATAAATAACCAAGCTATACCACATTATACAAACAAAAAGGGGTGCTTTCTTACTTCCTGAACTAATGAATTCTATTAAAGAAGCGAGATTCTTTTTCACTTTGCCAGGGAATGACATGTTGCACACTTAGTGATAACTATTATCCAAAATTGTTTAACCATAAAATTCAGAAGATCAGATTAAAGTAACAAATGCTATTCTCCTAAATCATTTGCACCAGGCCAACATTGGTCAGTTTTACAACATTCCTTGCAGTAATGGATTTTGCAAACACCTATGTCACCTGCTGTTTAACCATAAACTTCAGACAATCAAAGTAAAGTTGCAAATGGCTATTTTTACTGGTCCTTAAAGGAATTAATATATTAGGATATAATTAGATTATAGTTTGCATCTGAATAAGATATACTAGATTCTATTTGATTTTAAATATATTAATGGGTGTGTTTGTTTGTGCCTTGAATAAGGCTTATTGAGAATAAGATTTATTCATGTGCATCCAAACGTCGAATAGCTTATTCAAGACCTTTTGAATTAGCCTATTCACTCCCAATTCTAATACCACCTATATGAATGAATTAGCTTATTCCGCACAGAGGAGAGAGAAACCCCATGTGCCTTGTTCAATTTGCTTATTCCAAGCACATGGGGGTCGCAAACAAACACACCCAATTATGTATCTTTTCATTTCCTTAGTTTGCTGATGAATAGATGGAAAGTATATGGGTGATATATTGCCAATATTAAAGAAAGGCTCTATATGATATGAGCTGATGATTGTAATAGATTAAGCAGAAATCAATAAAAATAGTCTTCCTTTTATCTCTATCTCTCTTCTCCTATTATTTCTTCTAAGTCCAACCTAAAGCTCGTAACAATTTGGTATCAGAGCCAAAACGATCCAAACCAATCAAAATGTCCAATGAAAAGATTCCTCCCTTCGATGTCCTTCCAACAACTTCTCCAAGGCCAAAACGAGATCATGTGTCGCTTGTCTCTGGTTGAAGGTCGTTTGCTCGCCTTAGAGCAATCTTCCAAAATCGATGAGAACCATCGTCCACAATCTCATGCCACCGCTGATTTGGTTAATCCAACTCAACAGATGCATCTTTTCACCGCTGATTTGGTTAATCCAACTCAACGGATGCATCTTTTCACCGCTGGCCTCTCAGATCCTCTTCGCAAGAATGACGAGTTACATAAACATTCTGACGTGCATGTTTTCGAGCATCGCTATCCCACGACACCTGTCACCAGTATTCTTCTTAAACATCCTGAAATGCTAGCGCTACTTGCACTGTCAGCTGGACCATATCAACTTTCTTTATTTCACCAAACCCTAGTTGAGATGGCTAAGAGACATAAGAAGGTTTTGTGCTTCAACCGTGATGAGTTATACACAAGGGGCCATAAGCGTAAGCGATTATTATGGCTAAATGTCGGGGACGATGATGATCATGAGAATTCACCATTACTAATTACGAATGAAGCACCTGGATAATATTTGCATTCTTTATTTCATTTTTCAGCTTGAGGACAAGCTGATTCTCATGGAGGGGTAAAATGTTACTGGTCCTTAAAGGAATTACTATATTAGGATATAATTAGATTATAGCTTGCATCAAAATAAGATGTACTAGATTCTATGTGATTTTAAATATATTATGTATCTTTTCATTTCCTGAGTTTGCTGATGAATAGATGGAAAGTATATGGGTGATATATTGCCATATTAAAGAAAGGCTCTATATAATATGAGCTGGTGATTGTAATAGATTAAGTAGAAATCAATAAAATAGTCTTACTTTTATCTCTATCTCTCTTCTCCTGTTATTTCTTCTAAGTCCAACCTAAAGCTCGTAACAGCTATTCTTCTAAATCATTTTCATCAGACCAGCATTCGTCAGTTCTACAACATTCCTTGTGTGTCTTGGATTTCGCAAACACCTATTGCCATCTGTTCCTTTCGATAACATAGTGAATGCACTCTTTAGCAACTTACCACGTGGTCTAACAAATTTAGCAACTCTAAGATAAACTTCAATTCCATTTTGCCTCATTCTTAACAAATTAAACTAAGGTAATATGTAATTTTGTAGAGACATGGTATCCACTTCCATGAATTTCTTTTATTTTCTTACTTCAAATTAAAATACAGTTCAATATATATACTTTAGATGCCTCTGCTGGCATATGGTAATAAACAAACTCAATAAATACGGCATTATATGAGAATTAATGCATGATCCACGGTAAGACAACGCTGCATCTATTAGAAATATAGTAATAAACAAAATAATTGCAAATATATTTGTGCTGACAAGTGACAGCATAGCAAGTGCAAAGGTGATGATTTATTAAGGATTGTACCAAATTCTGTTATTGTAGTATTGAAGTCACTTATGTTTCATCACATGTTCTGTGTACCTGCCTTTATGTCGTATCATATTTTAATTGTTTTATCATGTCTTAGTAAATGTTTTTTATTCCTAATTTGAATACCAGATTCGAAAGAAATATTCCTTGTAGTTGGGAACAAAGGCGGAAATGATATTTCTTTTGATGTAAAATCCTCGCCTTCAATCGTGCTCGATTCCAAGATGCTGAATCTTGCCAAACATGATATTCGCAAGGTTTAACCCTCTCCTTTCATAAAATGTTTATATTTGCATGACAGTAAACATGTTTCCTTTCTAACTTTCTGGTCTTAAAATAAACTCGGAAGTTTAAAATTAAGTGCAAATTATTTATTTTGCTTTCTGATTTTGGGTTGCTGACCAGGTGAATATCCTTATAAGTGACACCAACCATGCAGCTGATATCACCATAAGTGCTGGTACAAGTACTTGCATCTTGCATGTAAAACCGGCTACTGCAACTTTTGACTGGCAGAAACCCGTTCAGCAATTCGCCAGCTATGCAACTCAGCTTACACCAATTTATGGTGCATATGTGTTACTTTTTGCCATTGGAATCTCCCTTATTACATGGGTGTGTTGCAAGTTCATTAGGGGGAAAAGGCGATCCAACAGTGGTCCCACATATCAGCAACTAGAGATGGGTGGGGTCCAAGAGACCCAGTCCAACTCGGTAAATGCTGATGCGACCAATACAGATGATGGGTGGGAGAACGGGTGGGATGATAATTGGGATGATGAAGAAGCAGTTCTGGGTAAACCAGTTTCCACAAGTGGTGTTTCTGCAGATGGCCTTTCATCTAGGTCTTACAACAACAATAATAGTAAGGATGGATGGGAAGTTGATTGGGATGACTAACAATTTTTTATGGTGTATACTCGTACAATAGTTCAGGTGTATATTGGCGGGTTGGTTCAACCTTCTCTTTTGTGGCTAAAAAATGAAGAGATACTTGTTCTTTCTAGGCCAAAAGACCCAAAATTGTATCTAATAAAATCGCTCACTGTATTGTTCTTAAGTAGCACTAGCACAGGAGGAGATGTAATTTGGACCGGCTAATTTTTTATGGAATAGGCCATGTAAAGCTAGGTCTCTCCAGTTTTAATGGGAAAAATATGGAGAGGAGCCTGATCTGAAAATGAGAACATTGTGCGTATAGTGTCTTTGCTTGGTCGTCTTTTCTTTTTGTCCGTCTTTATCAAAATTTTGATTGTCAAGTGTCCAATGTACACGGTTAAATGTACTATATTAGTAGGTGGAAGAGAAATAGCTATAAAAAATAATTTGTTTTTAATAGCCTCTTTTATTGCTGTTGATTTGTGACGATTTTGGTGTATTTTATAGAGTTTTTGAGTAAGACAGATCCCTTTAGGTTTTTTAATTTTTAAAATCTACAATGAAGTTTTATGCTAGGTTTGAATCCGTCTCTTATATGGGTTAGTTTGTTCTTAATTACTAGACTAAAATCTACTTGCGAAGTAAAAAATAGTCTTAGGCCCCGATCAAAATGTTTTTTACGTGGGATTTCATTTCATTTCATTTTTCAATTGAATTGATTTCGCGGAATATTGTTGGATCTAATTATATGGATATCCCAACCAAATGACTTCAAATCTGTTCATTTCGATCAAAAAATTTCTAATGTAATGAAATCCCACGTTTAAAAAAAAAAAAATCAGGATTTTGATCTAGTTTCAGCTCTGTCAAAGTACCAGAGGTTATGCAAAAGAATTTAGTACCAATCAAATTGCACACTTAATCATGTTATTACATGCAGACATGGCACAAAATTCTTTCCTTTATTGATTAGAGAATATGTAAGAATCAAGCAAAGCGAACATGCTCTCTGATGTATGTGCTTCCGAAGCCATTAGTTATGATGCAATCCTACATAGGAATTGCACAGATAAAGCTAGACAATAGACAACCTTTCTTTGAAACCCTAATCATTGGCTGTGGTTACTGGTTACTGGTTAGTGGGCTTATAATGTGTCTTTTGAAGGAGTAGAGATTAGCTGCGGCCGGAATTGACATTACCAAAAGTGCAACGAGCCTCTATACTGTGGATTGAGCAGATGAAATTTAGTAACCTTTTTTTTCTTTTATTTTTTCCACAAACAACGATGGGTATCAAAACCATCTATTTTTTTAAAAAAAAATTAAAATACATAGTTACATACGAAACATTAACTTTGATTTGTAGATAGTCAGCCTAGTATTTTTACTATTGGACTGCATTTGTGGCGTTATCTTAAGATGAAATCATAAAATTAAGTAAATTATCTACTGTCATTGGTTAAATAACAAGAACTGTATAATGGAAGTATATTGTAGAAGTTGTACACATATTGTGTCAGGGAAAACTCACTGTATATTTCTGGTCTCTTTTGAGGTGAAAACTAATCCTTGTTAATTTGATGAAATTGGTTAACCTCTCACGGAGTCCAAGGTCGAAGAAACCGTAAGGCTAACAACTAGCAAAGAGCCAAAGAGGTCACTAGAGAATAGAGAACTGGAGATGCCATATATGGAGGGGTACATGTGGTTAACAAAATTCCTCAAAGGAGACATCATGGTGTCCCTTGTGGAAATAGTTAAACAGGTCACCGTAAGCTGCTTTGCCTTTTCTTTTCATTTGTCTCCCCTTTTCCTTTACTTGGTACAGTGCTTTTCTTTTTATTATTACTATTATTTTTCTTTTCTTTTTACATTTGGTCGTTGTTCCTTTTTTTTTTTGGTTGCTAATATTGTTTGCAGAATGTCTGGGTCTGAGAAAGACGTGGTTTGTTGAATTTATATGTTTCATTGTCACCAAATGCACTCGTAAAGGAACGACAGTTGAATAAAGTAAATTTCTACAAATATAATTAAGAAACTTCTATAAATTCGAATCGATCGAGTAATTAAATGACCTTCAAAACTAGTTTATGACCACTATTGAATTTTTTTTCCCTATAGTTTACTCTGTTAAACATGTGATATTTTATTTTGCATCTTTTTATTGCCTAAGGGTGTCATCATGATTATTTACTTGAAGTTGGTACATTGTCATTGAAGTACCGTATTATTATAGCAAGAACAACTAGCGGTCATGTTAGTCATAAATAAGGAACTAATCATACATTTCCTAACCACTATTTGAAAATTGTAGGTAGAAATGATATCTAATTTAGCTTTGCGCCAACTTGATAAGTTATTTAACTAACTTTTGGGGCATACAGACAGTTATCATTAATCTTTTAGCGGCCCACACGAAAATAATAAAGGTGAAAATTAAGGGAAATGTGAGAATTGAAAATAGATGGGAAAAAGCAAGATGAGCTGTCGAGCAGTGACTTGCAGTAAATGATTTTGCCGCCAAAAGCAATTTAATAAGTGCACTCTAGTACTGCACGCAGTTGGAGTTGCAACTGTTCTACTTGCCCGTTTGTCACTAGCTTGCACCAAAATATTTTTCTATACGATGTCAGAGTTTTTTTTTTATTGCAAACTCTACATAGATTGGAATTTTCCGTATCAATTACTTTAACTTATTTAATTCGAGGTAAAATAAATCGTTTAAGGTCATAATATATATATCACAAATTGCATAATATTATATTATCAAAAGCTTTAAACATTATTCTTATTTGATGTCCTTGAATAATCAATATCAATCTCCTGAATTGGTTTAGTCTACTTCAAGTTGTCTTATCCTTTGGTGCCACCATCTTCCATTTTATTCCAAAAAACAGAACATAAAAGAACTATGCTCATATATTGAACCAAAAAAAAAAAAAAAAGGCGCTCGTTTTGTTTTATTGTTATATAAAAACGAGACAGAGCGAGAGCAATGTGATGAAAATATATATATTTCTTTCCCAATGGCCCTCTAATTGAATGTCAAAGTCTTTTAGCCTTTTCGAAATTAAATATCCGCAGAAATCTTTCGGCAATATTTCAAACCTTAAATGCATTATATTTTGTAACTAGATTTAAGAGATAATTCTCTTTTAAAGAATCAGATTTAATTATATCGCTACTCTGAAATTCCTCAATTTTCAATAAATCATTATGTAAATGTTGTTCCATTTTATCTCATCTGCTAAATAAATGAGAAACAAAAAAAAATACTTGACTTTAATTTGCTTAAGGATTAGTAGAATTACATTGATTAATATTATAAAAATATATAATTACGTTCTATTTTTGTTATTAAGGTTCTTGGGGTTCAGATTAAAAGTTGCTTTTCTAAGGGCCTGTTTAAATTAAGTTCAGTCAAATGTTTAGTGTAAAATTAAAATAATCCTGATGCGTGGTGTGGATCATCGCTTTCTAATGTCAGATTAATTAATAGTTCTTTTGCGCCATCTGTTTTTTCGTCTCATGAAATTATGTGGTATATATACAAAAAGAACATATGATTTTATAAAGAATTTGGAAAGTCAGAAGCTTTGTGTTTCAAACTTTTTTATCGGGGACTTCAACTCGAAATAGAATATTACTTTCGAATTGCAGTAAGACTGTAAGAGTGTGGTCAACGTCAAAGATGTACAGATAGTTTTATTTTAGCTAGCTAATAGATGTCTGTAGATGTCTGATATCGACTGGCTTTAACCAAGGAATCAGGAATAAATTATTTAGCATGCATAGTAACTACTGTTACTACTCAGATCCGAAGAAATTAAAAATACAAAAGAACATAAGTACAGATTAGGCAAGAAAGATCTGAGAGGAACCAAGAGCGACCATAATTGATTGCATGCGTGGTGCTGTCATTCATGTGTCACAATTATCACTTCACTAATTAATGTCTATATGGCAAAAGAATGAAAAGAAAAACAGATGGTCCCTTATAGATAAAAGATTAGAATCGAATATAAATTATGAAATTTCATATTTCTTTATTAGATAAAAAAATTATCGACAAAATTTTTTTCACTTAAATCCCTTCTCTATCTTATTTGTTGAAATATATAATTGGTTGATAAAGACAAAATTATTTCTGTTATATCATTTAAACGCGACATAAAAAAATAGGGTGAAAAACATGTCAACTATCAGTAAGTTGTTTCACTACGACATCTACTAAAATCTAAATAGGCTCACACTTTTGTTAGGTTGGGTTAATTAACTAATCAGATAATTTATAATAAATATGGTCATATTCTCATATGCCATTAAGATTTTCTTTCTTTGACCTGCATTTAAGGTACATTCTGTGTTCTCACTTCTCACTCAAGATGATATCCTTGGAAACAAATTGATGGATTGGGTTCAGTTTTGAAGGAAGGATTTCACGTTGCAGGGACACGTCTATTTGGTTCTTTTTTTTTTTTTTTTTTTTTTTTTTTGAAACTACGTCTATTTGGTTCTCTGATGAAAAAGGCAAAAACTCCATGTGCATGATCTCAGTAGGTAGCTTCGGCATAAAGGTTCTGAAAAAGATATTGCAGGTCCTCTCCAGTCCCCTCACATGGACTTCTCCATCTCATATGTTTACATGGTGTATTAAGGATTAATTTCAGAGGTCAACCGACTCAATTCAACAATCAACATACGATCTGGTCAACAATTTTTATAATTGCATTTCTAGCAAGTTTCCAAGTTAGATAATGTGTTTTAGACCTAAACATCACATTAAAAAATTACAATGGATTTATCAACTAACTGAAATCACACTATAATTAAACAAGAAAATTAATACTATGAATTATTGTAGGGAGAAAAATATATAACGTCCTGAATGCAATTGAAAGGAATAGATTCAATTGACTGTCATTTTATCTCAGATAGAAGTACTTGTATACAATATATATATTTAATTTTTTTTTTAAAGTTATAAATTCATTATGATTGACCGACATATTATTTAACAAATTTATCTGTTGGTGACTTTCAAAATATTTTAAAGACGATAAATTCAGACAAAAATGAATGCATGCTTACAATTTGAAAACTTTTATCCTTAAATAAAATTTTCTATACTTCTGATGTAATTATAGAGTTCATATGTTAATTATAATTATAATTTAGTATTATAGAACTCTATATTTGAATTATTTTATTGCGTAACCTTATTAGTATTAAATAGCATCACCTGTAAAGTTCCAATCTTAAAATTGAATTACATTTGTTTAGAATCGAACAAACATTAATTACAGTAATTAACTATAGTAATTAATTTCCGTAAATTTTTTTATCTTATTTTTATCTAATGAAATATATAGGAGCTTGCACGATATATGATCATAATGTGCACTTACAATATCATTGTTCTTTGATAAATTAATAAAAATTGATTCTTGCTAGTTAATATGTATTTAATTACAATATCATTAACTGCAATTGGTTGAGCTAAGGTTAATGAGGTTAGTGATTACAGTTTATACTTTTGTAATTAGTGATCGACATTTTGAAGGTAGAAGTTAGAAAATGAGAGAGCTAACTTTTGAGTTAATTAGCTAACCCGGGTCCCAACCAGAAACACTTCAAATGTATATATCAATTAAACCTCGATACATTAGTGGCTGATAATCTTCAAAGGTAAATGCTTCTTGTTTGCAATGAACTGTTACGGAAGCATTTTTTTTTATTTTTTAATCTTGTTGCAGATGAAATGGAGATGATCCAAGCCGTTGAAACGACAAAGCAGAAAGAATGACACTGTTGGAGCACATTATCAACCAACATTGCTTGGTTTTTTGGTCTATTATCAATTTTGAATTTTCTTTTCTTTCATTTGGTTTATCTATGTGTACTCTTTATCTTCTTTTATAATTCCTGTCTTAGACTTGGTTGTAAAGGTTATTGTTACCGCCAATGGAGTGCAGCAATAGAGGATCTAAGCTAGACTTTCCCAATTGCCCCACCCCCATCTTAAGTCTCCTTTTAGTATAAAAATATACATTTTTATGTCCGTTTATAGTTTTACATACCTTTTAAGTACAAACTTGGATGTTTTCAAACATATTAATTAATCTGAAGGTCATATGTCAAGGCATTTTTAATTTCTACTTCAGCAACAAAAAATGTATGTATATATATTGACGCGCTGTATGACGTAAACACACATATTTAAATGTTATATTAAATGCATGCGTTTAGAGAATATAAGTTAATATTGTCAAACATTTGAAAAATTAAAAATATTATATACTTGTATTCATTTACAAATTTGAATAGGGCCTAAAAGATTCCTCAACATAGATTGGTACGTTCGTTTGTAAGTAGAATAAGGTAGATACAATTTATTGATATAACTCAAAATAATTAAATATAAGATAAAAGTAGTGCATCCAGAAAACAGTGATAGTGTGGTCAATTCAACTCGTACAATGTTTTCTACATACACATTTAATGTTCTCAATCAAAACTAGTGGAACCCGGGAATACTTTTGACAACACAGAAAGTAAACACGCATGATGCCAGAGAGAATCTTGCTTTCTCCCTTGCATATAGCCTTTTCAAAGGCAATAAATACGGCATTAAATGTGAGCTATTCCCACGTATTTAATAGACCCAACCTTCCATGGCAGGAGGTGCCTAGCCATATTAATTACCTCAACGTGCTTTTGTTTCCATCTTCTCCGGTTTGGAAAACCGGAGAAAACTTTGACCTTAACGATCATTCCACGTCGGCAATTTGTGAAATCAGACGGCTTGGATGAAACTCCTGTCCTTGAAAAACCGAATTTATCCCGCCACGTGTGTATCTTGAAACAGAATGATTCTAAGTCACCTCGCTTACTCGCACCTACTCAAGTCCTGTTTAAATTTTTCCACAGTGCTCCTTATCTTTTTTTTTTTTAAGAAAATAAGCCCTGTGCTTAATAGTGACAAGTTCTATTTATTTTTTATTCTCGAATTTGTGTCACCTTCCAAAATTATTCGTTTTGAGCAGTGTCATGGTAATTAAGTTAATTTAAATTGAAAGGTAACCAATATCATATTATTACTCTTAAAAGTAAACGTTAGAAAAAAAAGAAAGTCTAATTTTTTCGTTAATTCAATAATTTATGCAAGCTTCCATAATTTGTTTGAGCAAAATACAACGATACTATGTTTATTACTTGAAAGAAGTAATCAATAATTTTACTCTTAGACATAATTTCAACCCAGAAAACAAAGAAAGTATCACAAAATTGTACCTAATTTAAATATCAACATGGGGTAAATTTTCTTACGAAGAACTCAATTATTTAAAAAAAGCAGCGCACGAGAGAAATTTTATGTTATATTGTTCTATTTGTTTGTTGTCACGCTGCAATACTGTTGATAACTTTGAATTTTAGCGCATCATCAAATAGTAGCCCTAAGTACTAATTTATAATTGTCAAAGGATCCCAGTGCAAAAAATTACCTACTTCCTTTTTGCCACCAGCTCATCAGTCATCACTCTGGCCAAATCATCTCTCCACCTCTCTCTCTCTCTCTCTGTCATGGCAAAACAAAACGATCCGCTTAACTACACCACTCTTCTCTCTTCTCACACCATTATAGTACTACACACCTCTCTTTTCACCTCATACATAAAAACTCTCTTTATTGTATAACCTCCAAATGCTAAAACCATGAGCCTCTCTTCTCTTCTCCTCCTCTCTCTCCTTCCTTTTCTCCTCCCATTTCACGCCAAGTCAGGTCCAAGCCCATTAAACGACGACGTACTAGGCCTCATTGTCTTCAAAGCTGATGTGTCAGATCCTTTCTCTCATCTCTCCTCATGGAACGAAGATTCCGACCACCCTTGCAATTGGTTAGGCGTTGGTTGCGACCCAAAATCGAATCGGGTCACCCATCTCACGTTAAGCAACCTCTCTCTTTCGGGTAAGCTCAGCCGAGGCCTCCTCTTGCTTCAGTTCCTTAAAACTCTTGATCTTTCTCGAAACAACTTGACGGGTTCGGTTCCACCCGACTTGTTAAGGCTCAAGAATCTGGAAAATCTGGACCTCAGTGAAAATGGGCTCTCAGGTTCGTTACCCAGTTCGTTTTTTGAACAATGTAGGTTGGTTCGGTCGGTGTCACTTGCTAGTAATGGGTTAACGGGTCCCGTACCCGACAATGTCGGTAACTGTTTGAGTTTGGCAAGTTTGAATCTTTCTCATAACCAGTTCTCTGAGGCTTTGCCTAGCAGCATTTGGAATTTAGTTGGTTTAAGATCACTGGATTTGTCTTTTAATGCTCTGTTTGGGAACATCCCTGCTGGCATGAATAGAAGTGCTAATTTGAGAATGCTTAATTTGAGAAACAACCAATTAACTGGTCAATTACCTGGTGAAATTGGAGCTTTGGTATTGCTCAAGTCGCTTGATTTGAGTAATAATTTGTTAAATGAGACCCTTCCTGATTCAATTGGTACCCTTGCAGCTTGTCAGTATCTTGGTTTGAGTTCAAATTTATTCAGTGGGATTGTCCCAATTTGGATTGGAGGAATGAGAAGTTTAGAGAGTCTTGATTTATCATGGAACAAGCTCTCTGGTGAAATACCAAGTTCCATAAACAATTTGCATTATTTGAGAGAGGTTAGACTATCAGGAAACAGTTTCACAGGAGGTGTACCTACATGGGTTTTTGAATCCGGGGTGGAGCTGGTTTCCATTTCTGATAACATGTTAAGCGGCGCAATTCAAGTAGCTGGGAAGTCAAGTTCTGCGGTGCAATACCTGGATTTATCGGGGAATTCTTTGTCAGGTTGGGTCCCTCCAGATATTTCATATCTGAAAAATCTGCAATTTCTGAACTTCTCCCGCAACTCCCTTACTGGTGACATCCCTGCAACAATTGGTGATTTGAAGTTACTGGAAGCACTTGATTTGAGTTCAAATAATCTTAACCACACAATACCATCAGACATATGTGAACTGGCTTCTTTGAAGGTGCTGAACCTAGAAAAGAACTCTTTTTATGGTGAAATACCAACCCAAATTGGGAAATGCACTTCCCTCACTTCCCTGTAAGCTCACTTAACCTTTTCCCCTCTTCTATTTGATGTCTTTTTGTAAATTGATTATCTAAATAAATGAAATTATTGATTCAACATTGTAGGGACCTCTCAGAGAACTATTTCACTGGACGGATTCCTTTGTCTATTTCAAGTCTCAAAAACCTTCAAAGACTGGATCTGTCTCAAAACAAAATTACTGGAGAGCTTCCGAAGCAGCTCTCCAGTCTCCCACAACTAACTTACTTCAATGTATCACATAACAAACTAACTGGTCAAGTACCCTCAGGTACCTTCTTTGACTCGTTGCCCCAGTCTTCTCTCGCTGACAATGAAGGCTTGTGTGGGGCAGTCCTTAACATATCCTGCCCAGCAGTCATGCCCAAACCGATTGTCCTAAACCCAAACTCTTCATCATCCAACAACCCATTAACCCAACCAAATGTAAACCCTACAAAAACTCTTCACCATAAAAAAATTATACTTAGCATCTCAACATTAGTCGCTATAGGTGGGGCTGCCATTATAGCAGTTGGGATTTTAACCATCACAGTGCTTAACTTTCGGGTCCGATCTAACGAGTCCCAACCAGCAACTGCCCTTGATATGTCTGACAGTTACTTGAGTCAATCACCCCGATCAGATGCAAATTCTGGTAAATTGGTAAGGATTGGAGGTGGTGATTTGGAGTTCAGTGCAGCAGGCCATGCACTATTAAACAAAGATTGTGAGTTGGGTCGTGGCGGATTTGGTACAGTTTACAAAACAGTTTTACGAGATGGCCAGCCAGTGGCCATTAAGAAGTTGACTGTGTCAAGTTTGGTGAAATCAAAAGATGATTTTGAAAGAGAGGTCCGTTTATTTGGCAAAGTTAAACACCGTAATTTGGTCGGCTTGAAGGGTTATTACTGGACCTCATCTCTACAGCTATTAATATACGATTACATTCCTGGCGGTAATCTGTACAAGCACCTCCATGAGTCGTCGGCATCTGATTCTCTATCTTGGTTAGAGAGGTTTGATATTATACTAGGTGTTGCAAAAGGCCTTGCACATTTGCACCGGCATGGTGTAGTACACTACAACATCAAGTCAACCAATGTTCTGTTAGATGGGTCAGGGGAGCCAAAATTAGCAGATTACGGGTTAGCCAAGCTTCTACCCATGTTGGACAGATATGTACTTTGTAGTAAAATTCAGAGTGCATTAGGCTACATGGCACCTGAATTTGCTTGTAAAACAGTCAAGATTACAGAGAAGTGTGATATTTTCGGGTTTGGTATCCTGGTTTTGGAGATTTTAACAGGTCGGCGCCCTGTAGAGTATTTAGAGGATGATGTGGTGGTTTTGTGTGATGTAGTTCGGGTTTGCTTGGAGGAAGGGAGGGTGGAGGAACTCATTGACCAAAGGTTAGGTGGTGATTTCCCATTGGAGGAGGCTGTGCCTATTGTCAAGTTGGGGCTTGTGTGCACATCACAGGTGCCATCTAACAGGCCAGATATGTCTGAGGTGGTGAAGATACTGGAGGTGATTAGGAGCCCCCAAGGAAGCCCAGTGGAGGAATTGTTGGCTTGAGATTTTCTTTCTCCTTTTTTACCTTCTTAATTTTACTTTTCTCTTTTTTTAAGGCGATTATAGATGGGTAGAATGTGTAATACTTGTGTGGTTGGGGGTCTAATTGGTGGATTTGAGAGTTGAAAATTGAAGCAAGTTTATATAATATTAGAATCAAGATGATATCAATTTTGTTCATTGCATGCAATTGGTGCTAAGCTAATTAACTTACTACATGTTGATTAACTTTTCATTTTATAATTTATTTAACTTCAAAATTCTAGTTTTGGACAAATCTCAGTAGCTGTCTCTATCTTTATGTCAATCCTGACTTCAGTGAGGGCAAAGAGAAGTCTTAGTAGTAGTTTGGACATGAATTTGTTTATTCCAAAACCTATATAAAATTAAGTACCGTTAGGGTTACTTCATCTTGCTGTTAAATAATGGTTTGGCCAACTAAATTGGATGGGATTGAATCAATTCGTGGTTGTTGCATGGAAGAATGCAATTTTATTTGTGGTGTAAAGGTGATGATATCATTAATGGAGGAACTTTTTGAAGGTCACTAAGGCGACATTTATTGGACCAAGTGTTAATAATTGTACGGAAGAACACAGCTGTGTTGTGTTGAGACTTGAGATTTATCATTAGTCTGCTGGAATTATGTTCATGGAAGTGACTATAATTATTGGCCAGATACATATTTTTTAGATAAAAGATATAATTAAGTCTTTTAAATATTAACTGGTGCTTGATAACTTTTTCTCAAGTCTTATTAGATTGTACTTTTTATTTTTAATTTTTTTAATAAAATTTCTGTTGGTTGGCACTCGCCAACTAACCTTCAAAAAAATTATAAAAAAAAATAAATTCTCAATTAATATCTCAATAATTAGCTCTATTATTAATTTTTTCTAAGAGCTATTGTACTAAACTATTTTGGTGTATTCCGTCAAATTACTCCCCATAAAAGATAAAAAAATAGAAAAAAGGAAACATGAAAAAAAGAAAAAATTACAAATGAATCACAGTGTCCTGACCCAACTGACCTGACATATAACTAGTCAGAAGTTTGGTGGGTTGATTAGATTCACCATTACAACCTCAATTTCTTACATTATAAGCATCTAATAATTTCTCTTCAGAATTTAATAATTTCTATCAATACAACGCATAATAACGATCTAATTTAAAAATCATGAAAGATGCTCTCAACTTTTTTGAGAAAAAAAATACTAGATAGCCGCTATCTAGATTGTCAAATAAAAAATTTTTGAAAAAAAAAATCATGGTGTGAAAGATCACTTAATTTTAATATTGTTTAGTGGACAAAAAGATGACGGAATTTCTATCAAAATATTAAAAAAAAACCACAAAATTCTCATATCTATCATTGATTAATGAATTGACTTCAATGAAGAATCAATATCTTCAAAGTATAAGATCATCATCAATAATATATATAAAATTGCGTGGGAATCAGAGTCTATTTTTTTAATCGCTACACGACACGGCAAACCCAGTGCGTATTGGCTGGTTTGCGATTTCATCAGTTATGAATAATTTGAAAATTAGACTCTGTATGCTTTCGTGATGCAGCGTTTTTTACAAGCTGATCTGACCCGTTTCACAAATATAGCCGCTGTCCTGGGCTTCTCCTTCTGCACTTGACCTAATATCCCTTCCCCTGTTCTAATTCCTCAGAAAAAATGGCGATCTCAATGATTCCTTCCAACTCCCCTTCCTCTCCGTTCACATGTGCTTATCTCCAATTCAGTTCCCAACCCACTTTCGGTCAAACCCATACCTCTCCGCCTCCTCCGCAGCTAATCACACCTCCTCCCCAACACCTATTATGCGTGGCCGCCGCCTTTGGCTACTGCACCCCGCTCCAAGCGGGATCTGGTCTGTTATGGACCGTCCGTACCATCGCTTCTCCTTCTCAATCTCCGTTTCCGGTCTATCAGTCGTTATTTCGTTCTGTCTCGCTTGCTTCTCGCCTCCCTTTGCAACACAGGTAAGATCTTATCCCTACCCCCTCTCTCAAAAACTAGGGTTACTGAAAATTATTTGACGATGGCAACAATGAAAATTAAAACTCAAAATTGGAATAAGAACAATCTGTAGATGTATTCTCCAAGAATTTTTCACACTATATCATTTTTTTTGCACAGGAATCTAAACTGTGGCGATGGAAGAAGACATATATATGTTATTATTATTATTATTTTTTTGTTTCGAAGAACTTTCATGTGGTTATGATGGTTATCAAATAAACCAGGTGCCAATGTAACCATGCCTTTTGCTTCTTGGATAAATTTTTGAACCATCAATTGTAGATGATAAGGATTATGCTGCAAGGAATGTTCAAAAGCAAGTTGAAATAACAGAGGAGAAGTCAGTTCAATATGAGGTACCTACAAGTTTTTTAATAATTTCTTATAGAATTAAGCATATGCGACTTTACAAGAAGTCAAGCTAAATACATCTTTATTTCTTACATGTACCAAAGTTCACTATTTTATTAATTTTTGACAGAAATTTAGAGGAAATGGTACAACGATATGCTGACGTTCCTTCAGAATAAAGATATGATAGGTGCATACACAACTTTCACTAATTTAATTTATTTTCTAAAAATATTTTTTTTTCAAAATAGAAATATCAGTTTCACCTTATGCTTGAACGGCAAAGTCAATGCTTTTGAAGTAAGTCAATTTTCTTCTATTTCCTATCAGTCATACAATAATTAAATTTTGTAATGTAAATTTAACATATTTGTGCATAATACTAAATAAATAATTTTCCTGAGAAATTATTCAAATTAAACAGAGGATACCTATATTAGTGTTTGTAATAATATAGAAATATATAATGATACATGCTTAAGAATTGTTTTATTTTTGGTATTTATTTGGGAAGGGTGGAATATCAGGATGTCATTTGGTTTGGGTCATTTGGTAAGGAAAAAATTAATGAAAAGATCATACCATAAATTGAAAAATGTCTTTAAATATTGGATATAAATGTGAAGGATAATATGATGGTAATTAAATTAAATGACCAGGTTGTAGCATTTAATGACAAGAGAAATGAAAATTTTAAAAAATTGTAATGTGTGGGCCTGATTTAGAGGGGTTATTTGTGTATAACCAGGTTCCTTTATTTGTCTAACCTAAAAAAAATATATTTATTTCTATTGATATTAATGATTTGATAGGAATTTATGTATAATAGTTTAGGGAATTAATTTTGGTGAGCTGTAAATCTTTTGCACGCCCTAAGGGTATTAATTTTTTTTTATTGCTGCATAATGAATGCATTTATTCCATCTTCTGTTATTATTTCTTCTCTATATAAGCTGGGATGTGAGAAATTTTATTTGTCCCTTTCCAATCGAGTCATTCTTATCAACATTCTTTATTGTCACAGGTATTAGTGCTACTGTTTTTGTAATGCAAAAAATTATAATAAAAATTAAGATAGTGGAGCTAAACTTATTGTTTTTTATATTTATCTATAGGTGCCAATGTCTGCCATTATCTCGATATCGAAAGTTACAAACAAGATTCAATGAGTTTTGCATTGCCTGCAAGAACATCCTTGAGTTGGTACTGAATTATACCGCTTATATGCAAAACACTCAGCCACTAGCACACAACCCATGCCAGAGTCAGTATGTGTATTATATGTCTGAAGCAAGGTTTGATGCATTACACGGTATGATCTAAAGTTGTCAACAATACTGACAGACTGGCTTGCCGGTGGAAGATGTTCAACCCAGCTGAGATGTTGACTCGATTGGACCACTTTATTGTGTACAAGAAATCAGACCTTGGATTGTCGGACCCGGTAATTAACTTCTCTTTAAACCCTCAATGTTGACTTTGACTATATGTAGTTATTTTAAATCACCAAATTTGCTCTCTTTGGAATATATTTAGTTATTGCCCACCCCTTTGAGTTGAGATGATGAGCACAGTAAAGAAAGATGCATGAATTTGGGTATCATTGAAAGGGATCAGAGAAATAAAAATTGAGGGTTCATGATTTACACAGATAAAACGGAATTCCCTATGTCATAGTCTTACACCAGGTGATTTCACTTTTTATAAAGTAGATATAGAAACTTACCTCATAGTATAAGCCCATTATTTATTTATTAATATTTTTTTTTGTAGAAACAAGCATTGGTTTTAACTTAGCAGGCAGTAGAAAATTAAACTCTCTAAACATTTGGCTTTGCTTGGTAATGTAATCTAAAATTGCAGCTTTGCACGAACTATAAATATAGTAGGTCTCATCCGGACTCCGTTAATTATAAAAATTGAGAATATTGTGGCTATTCTTAAAATATTTGTTGCACTTTCATGTCTGATAGACACTATGCCAACTTAATTGTCATTACTCTGACAGTTTTAATTTTTTATGTTTTAGGGATTGACTCATTTTGATAAGATTTTAAAAGAAGCAGATGGGTTTATGGTGTCAAGAGGAAACCTAGCCATGAACCTTCTTGCTGAAAAGGTGAGAGATGTGCATGAACAGACGCACACATTTCATATAAACGCACCCCAGTCACATGGCATGGTTTTTGCAAACCTCTTAATGAGAAAGCAAAGAATGTGTAGACCCCTGTTGTAATTGAACAACATAATAATTGCAACTGAACAACCAATACATCAATACTCTTTGCTTTCTCCAATAAGGGAAAACTATTCCTTCATCGTTTGATAAGTCAGAAGTGAGAAATCATTTGCTAGGCCCCATGAATCTTTAATTTAGTAGTTTTATTTTTCTTATAAGATTATATTTGGTTCAGTAAATGCTAACAAATATTATCATTAATTTTAGGACTTCAAATTTATTGGTCATTTTGCATCTGAAGGGATACCACATGATCAAATGGCGGTCAATCTTAATTGATTATTCTATCTTTCTTGAGGTGTCGAATAAAATCATTTGTGTTGTCAATGCACACATTTGATGTAGCATATTTCATATTGTCTCATATTTAAAATTAAATTATTTACAAGACTATTTCGGATTAAATGAAAGCATGCTCAATACTTCATGTTCGAAATATATACAAGTTGCAGCATTTGATAGAATATTGTCAACACTTTGATCGACAATGGATGATTTACATTTACAAACCTACTTCAGATTAAAGCCTAAATTTCCAGCTATATAGATTATAAATACTTCTAAAAACCCATGTATATATGCATGATAAGTTCCCGAACTATTGATTAAGTTTGAATTAAACGTTTTTATAAATTTAGTCCTAATTATATTCAAAAGAATTTCATGTATCGAGCGAAGCTCGATCAGCCCCTCTAGTTATTATAAGGGTCCGACAACGGGCGCAACATTTTTGTTATTGTGATATAGAAATCAGGTGGTTATTACAATTTTACCCTTCTCAACTTTAAATTCTAGCAAATATCTAATGAATATTATTTTTCATTTATATATATTATTGTATTTTGGTTGAGAAAAAGCTTGGGCATGTTATTATTGGTAACAAGAGGGAATGCAACCATGCAAAATCAGTCGCTTGGAAAGGTAACGAACTTCATTCCTTCCAAAAGCGTCCGGACAAGTTTGAGCTGAGTGGCACTGATAAGTGGGCCCCAGAAATCAGATTCTAACCTGCAACTGTAAGAACCACTTCGCATTGAATGCGAGGCCTCCCAAATTAAATGCCAACTATCTGCACCGGAGATGTGAGCTTTTCTAGAGGCCATTAAATGGTGGCATCACAGGACCTAACATTGCATTGTCCCCATCATAAATAGCTAGCTTCGTCAGTGCAGGTTCTACTTTCTAACCTTTTTCAGTTTTTCTTTCTTCGAGGAACAAAATTCAAATCATAAATTCATAAATACATAATTACATATTTCATAATTTATAATGCTAAACTTTCTCCTTATGTAACCTGCTTTCAGCACTGCATCTTTTTACAACATAGGAAACAATAGCACGTGCGGAGTATTCTTTGTCACGTGCGGATCTTGAGCGACTAATTGAGCGCTTAGTAAAACCTTCACTAAATTTGTATACCTTTGTTTGAACTTGTCTCTACTGGTCAACTGATGTCAGACTTTTAGAAAATATTTAATCACTATAGTAACTTTTTTCCGGACCAAGAGTATTTAAATTTATACAGAGCGCGCCTTTTGGTAATACCTTTTCCGTTACGTCAAATAGACCTAAATATTATGTTAAACAAACAGATCTCGGCATCTCGCACTATCTAGTAAAAAAAAAAAAATTATTCTCATTACAATCACACTCTATCACAAGTTGACAACAATAGTGTTATCTTATCTCTCAGGAAAAACATTACCTGGTCTAATAGTTGTAGATCCAATTTGTCTCAGCTAAATTACCGCTGAAATCAGCAAGACAGACAAACTAGACTCTTCCTTTGAGAAAATCGAAATTTTGGTTTTAAAAAAATATTAGAAAAAAATGGTCCAAACAACAATAGAATAGGCTCTGTCCTTTTGCTGTTTAGAAGATTCTAACGACAAACTTAGTGCAAAACCCAAAAAGTAAACAATGAATTGGTTAATAAAACAGAGGAAGATCATTAATGACATTGGAAATGGAAACACCAGAATAAGAGCCGTATCAATGCTTCTGTTTCGTGCCGTTGCAGTTTGGACTATAGCATTAGACCAACCTATCACTAACGGTTGCTTTTTTAAAAATTGCCATGGAATGATGTGCCACAGACACAGTATTGTAGACTTACAAATTTAGCCAACATCAACATTTATCTCCTGTACTAGGTGTAATTTTTTTTTTTTTTTGATTTACGTATGTGTCTGATGTATTTTGAATTTTGTTGTATGTATGAGGTTGGTTCCTGATCAGTTGTAAGACTTTTTGTTAATGAAATTTGCCGGTACATCTGGAGAGTTCAGACATCTTAGTCATTAATCCGCTTTCCTAACACTACCACAAAAACATGTTTTTTAACATACCATCTGTGATTTTTTAACAAAAACACGTCACAGATCACCAGAGGCAGGCGCGGGAATGAAAAGTGTCATCGAATCTGTGACGTTTTTTACTAAATAAAACGTTAAAGATTTTTCCTCCAAAAAAAAAAATCTGTCAGACCATCTGTGACTTTTTTTTCAATAAAAACGTCACAAAAGACTTTCCTTTCTGTAACGTTTTTTAAGTTAATAAACGTCACAGAAGGTATTTTCCTTTCTGTAACGTTTTTAAGTTAATAAACGTCACAGAAGGGGGTCAATTTTTTTTTTTTTTGGCGGAAGCACCTTATCCTCATCTGGGGGCTCTCGATAAATTTGGCTAAGTCCCTTGCTCAAACCCTCGCTGACACTCTCCACTCTCGACACCTCTCTACGGCCATATCTCCACTCTCTCGCCGACACCCCTCTCCACTCTCCACACCTCTCTCCGGCCACCTCTCCACTCTCTCGCCGACACCCCTCTCCACTCTCAAAACCCGACAACCACCTATACCCATCTCAAAACTCCTCTCCACTCTCCACTCTCTCGGCAGCACATCGGCACAGCGGCGGAGCAGTCACAGCGGCGGCGGCGGAGCACATACGGCGGCGGTAATTCTTCATTTTTTCGAATTTAATATAAAATTATGCTAATTTGGGGTTGATTAGAAAATTGTTTAAAATTTGGCTTATTTGGGACAGATTAGAAAATTTTGCTAATTTGGGGCTGTTTTCATGTATATTGCTTGAATGAAATTAATAATATTTACTTGAAATTGCTTAATGTTTGAAATTGCATGCTTATTGCTTAATGAAATTGTTTGATTAGTAAATTGCTATGATGATTGATAATGCATGATTATTGTGATATGATGATAATGCATGATTATTGTTATAATAGGGCTTATATTGATATTATTGGTTTATTGAAAATGATATTGGGTTTGCTATGTGGATTTGCTATGTGAAATTGAATGATATTAAGATTGGGGCTTATATTGATAGCGGTTACAATATCAAGGTATTGCTTTATTTCAGATATTTATGATTTAATAACGGTTACAATACCAACAATAGGATCTAGGATTTAGGGTTTGATATTTAAATATTAAAAATCGATACGATCCGATAATCAAATAGTTTAAGGATTTAAAGTTTGATAATCAAATAGTTTAGTAAATATTTATGATATATTCGAGTAATGTTTTGGTTTTATTTATAATGAAATGCAGAAAATAGATCCAGTTGGAAAACCATACAAGAAAGAAGATATTACAGATGTCGTGAATGAAGTTATGGCCTTCATGTATGGTAATTTGTTCGGAGAATAAATTTGGTTGCATGACTTGTACGTTAATTGGGATCGTTTTAAATATTATGACTTGTTTTGTTATTTTGATGTGTGTTTGTTAATTGATGTGAGATATATATATGTTTGTTTGTTTGATTTCAAAGCATGTGATATATATAATGTGAATGTATGTGATATAATGTGACTGGTACAGTGGTACGGCTAGCAAGATGGGGCTAGCCACATAAAACAACATATATAACAAAAAAATTTCCAACCTTTTTGTGACTTTTTTATGTTAATAAACGTTACAGATTTCACCTTTTGTGACGTTTTTTAAGTTATAAACGTCATAAAATATTTTCAGAAAAAGTGCTTAAAAAGTAACGTAGCATTCTATGACTTTTTTTCCTAAAGAAAAAGTGCTTAAAAAGTAACGTAGCATTCTATGACTTTTTTTCCTAAAAAAACGTCACTGATTGCATCTTTTGTGACGTTTTTTAACGTATTGAACGTCACGGATTACACCTTCTGTAACATTTTATTTTATATTAAACGTCACAAAACCTCAAGTCCTCAACCATCTATGACGTTTTTCCAATCTGTAACAGGACCTACTGTAACGTTGGTATAAACGTCATAAATCCATTTTAATGAACATTACAGAATGTCAAATGTGGCGTAGTGTAATTATATTTGTTTTAAATTAGTTTTGTACTTATTAATAGAGGGTGCATTTGGGAAAGTAAAAGTTAGTAGGGTTAGAGGGGTAGAATGGTGGGTTAGTGATTGGGTGGGGTTAGTGCTAGTTTAAAATTAGTAAATGTTGTTTGATGTGGTATATATGTTGAGGTTAGTAATTTAGTTACATTGGAAGTATACTACTTGGTTTATCGGCTCTTTGACTAATTAATTTATTTTCACTCTGCATAAACATTCTTAATGGAAAATTTCAAATCATATTTATCATATCGAGAAGCAGCCAAAATTAATCTTTCTGAAGTCAGAAATATATTTTACACTATATAAAGAGCTTAAATATAGATTATAGTGATCAAATGACTTAAAATGAATGCAAAATCATTTGAAATGTTCAAATGATATTAAGAATTTACATTATTTGCACATTATATGCGTAATTACTAGGTATAATCTAATCACTTTGAATAAGCAAGAGCAGAAACATATTCTACACCATATAAATAGCTTAAATAAAGATTACTGTGATCAAATGACTTAAAATGAATGAAAAATTGTTTGAAATTCTCAAGTCAAATGATGCCCAGTGATGAAGGTTTAGAACCTAGGTCAAATAAATTTATTCCTAAGGTTTACCTCACTAGTCGTTTGGTAAAGCTAAGGGTCGAACCCACAGGGACGGATTAGTTGATTACCGGACTTAATCGTTCTTAAAATCTAGAGAGATGGTTTTTGTATGAATTTTGGAATAAGATGCAATCAAGTAAAATATAATAAAAATAAAGTAATAAAATAAGTAATAAATAATAAAATATTTTTGGACGATTTTTTTTTAAATTCTTTTGACTCAAACAGATGCAAAAATATGTCCTAGGGTTGCGCGTTCAATTAGTTTGGCTCTAAAGCACTTATGCCCACGATTTTCACCGGGACATAAGCCTATTTCGGACCGAAATGCCTGGATTTCCGTGCGAAATCCATGCTGTTTCGTCCCAAAACTCGCTTTAGACCTTCTGTTTTGACTTGATATTTTTATGAGATACTATGTGAAGGTTACTTGACGACCAGACCTAAACCCTAACCTCAGCTGTCGCGTTTTAGTTCTGGTTTGGTATGGAACCGGCTTTTACCACGTAAATAACTAAGCCTCAGCCGTCGCGTTTTGGTACTTAGAAATTTAAGAATATTTAGTTGGATTTCCAGAGGTATTTAAAGTCTTTTCAGATCATTAAAAGTTACACCTTTCGGTCGTTAAACTAACCTCCTCTTTGGAGCGATTGGCTTACCTCAAGTACTTAATCAATTACAAGTTTGGTTTATAGTTTAATGCCCTAAAGACGTCGCGATTCATCTATAGGTAAACATCAATCAAACAAATAATAAAACTAAGCATAGACAATAATTCACAAGTAAATAAACCACATAATATATCATAAATTCATCAAGTCATCACAAAATACCAAATTTATCTACTAACTACCCCTAAGACATAATAAAATTTAGCCTAACATGGTTTTAGAACAAATAACAATAAACATCATGCAAGAAACAAAGATACAAGCCATAAAATAACGAAATAATAGCATGAAAGAGTAAACCAATAGATCCTTATGCTATACTCGCTGTTCTAGGGTAGAGGAATCGATGGAGAACTGTTGTGCTGCTGCTGTCGCCTTCAAACACCGCTGTTCTTCAATGAAATCCGTGGAAAAATGCTAAAAACTCAAGAACATGAGGTGGAAATCAATGGTAGAAGGTAGAATCCGTGCTCTGGAGGCAGGAGGCGCATATAAATCACCACCAAAGGCGGCTAGGTCAAGGAGAGGCGGTTTGCTCCCTTCCTTCTTCGAAAAATACTAATTTTGCACTTTCCAGAAGTGCATTTCGGACCGAAATGGCAGCACAGCGCACCGATAGTATTTGGGCCGTAATTTCTTCATCCGGACTCCGATTTAGGTGATTCAAAGTTTGTTGGAAAGCTTAGGATGAGATCTACAGTGCTATGGACCCATATAGTCATTTTTCTTCTCCAAAATTCTCTTTTTTATGCAATTATTATGTCCAATCCATCAAGTTCCTACAAAACAAATCAAATGCCACGACAGTACCAAAGTCTAGGAAAACATAACAATTTATGAGAAAATTTGTAATGGTTTGATCAATAATTAAGGGCTAAGTACGGTCAAAACATGTATACAATATGAGACATCACCCAGAATATTTATTATTTGCGCATTATATTTGTAATTACTACATATATACACCAATCATTTCGACTAAGTAAAATCAAAAACATATTCTAGACTATATAAAGAGCTTAAATATATATTACTGTGATCAAATGCAACAAAATAGATGCAAAATCTCTTAAAATGTTCAAATAATACTCAGAATTAAAATTATTTGCACATTTATGCGTAGTTACTATATATAATGAATCATTTTGAATAAGGAAGATCAGAAGCATATTCCAGACTATATAAAGATCTTAAATATAAATTATTGTGGTCAAATAAATAAAATGGAATGCAAGATTGTTTGAAATGCTCTAGTGGTGCTCAGATTATTCATTAATTGCACATATATGCGTAATTCCTATGTATAATCGAATCATTTTCAATAATAAGATCAAAAACATATTCTAGACTGTGTAAAGAGATTAAATATAGATTATTGTGATCACATGACACAAAATGAATACAAAATTGCTTGAAATGCTCAAATGGTGCTTATAATATTCATTATTTGCACACTACACGCGTAATTTCTATGTATAATGCAATCATTTTGAATACGCAAGATCGAAAAAAATTTTAGACTATATAAAGACCTTAAATATAGAATATCATCATCAAATGACTTAGAATGAAAGCACAATTCTAGACTATATAAAGAGCTTGAATATAGATTAGTGTGATCAACTGACTTAAAATAAATACAAAATCGTTTGAAATGTTCAAATAATATTCAAAAATTACATTATTTGCATATTATATGCGTAATTACTATGTATAATCCAATCATTATAAATAAGTAAGATCAGAAATATATTCTATACTATATAAAGAACTTAAAAAAAAGGTTATTGTGATCAAATGACTTACAATGAATGCAAAATCATTTCAAATTCTCAAATTATGCTCAGAATATTTATTATATGCGTAATCACTTAATATTATCCAATCTTTTTGACTAAGTAAGATCAGAAACATATTAAAGACTATTCGAGAGCATAAATGTAGATTATTGTGACCAAATGAATTAAAATGAATGCAAAATCTTTTAAAATGTCCAAATGATACTCAGAATTTGATTTATTTGAACATTATATACGTATTCTATGTATAATCAATTATTTTGAATAAGTAAAACCAGAAACAAATTCAAGACTATATACATATCTTAAATATAGATTACTGTGATAAATAACTTAAATTGAATGCAAAATCGATTGAATGCTCTGATGGTGCTCAGATATTCATTATTTGCACAAATATGCGTAATTACTATGTATAATCGAATAATTTTGAATAAATAAGATGAGAAACATATTATAGACAACATAAAGATATTAAATATAGATTATTGCGATCAAAAGACTTAAAATGAATGCAAAATTTTTTGAAATGCTCAATTGATGCTCAGAATATTCATTATTTGCACATTATATGCGTAATTACTATGATAATCCTATTGGAGTTATGTCCTAGAAGTCAATATTTAATGACTTATTTTCTTAGTTTATGTTAATGATGATATTTGATCATTTGTTCCTAGAGTTTATTATTGACAGATCATTCAGGTTGAGGATCTGAATTGTAGATCTCTGTGGATCATTCATTAGAATGACAATAATAAATCTAAATCGTCCATAATCTTGATAATTAACAAGGAACATTAATTATCATAAAAGATTAGTATGCAAGTTAAGTGATGATTAAGTTCTACAAATCATAGGTAAGGAGTTACCAACTTAATTGCATATGTGTATGTTATTGGAACATAGTACAGGACTTGACCCAATGAAATAAACATATGGATTGTGTTAAGTGTCATTGTTTATTTCATATAAGTTTGATTCTAAGTTTGAGATGTTCACCTTTTCCACATGAGGATAGGTTCAATAAATATCGTCTAACGTTGATTCCTGATAAAGGCTGCTATAAGGACTTTATTTATGTTCTCTTGAATTGTGCAGGGAAAAGTTGTTCATCAAGAAAACCGTATGTCCCTCATTAGTATACCTAGTGAGTGATGATATCTGTTTGGGCCCCTTGATGGAGTTGGATCGTATGCATGCAAACTAGACGATCAACTCTAGATCAAGAAATGTATAATCTGCAAGAATGACACACTCCTATCTTGGATTATACAATGATATCATGTGACATAAGAATCAGACAAGGAAATACTTATATTTCTTGTGTAGGATTAAGATATTGTAACGGTACATTATTTATGCGAATTGGGAATCATAACGTGTTGCTAGATACCGCTTATGATTATTGAAAATAAATAACGATTTATTTTCATGGCCAACATAGCATAAATCCTCAATAGGGTCACACAAATAGGACTCTAACCACACGGTGCATTAATTGTTTATTCGCAACAGTTAGTATTGTGAAATATGATAAGTTGATTAATTAATTATATACCGTTATGAACCGTTATAATTAATTAAGTCAAAAGGATCATATGGAAACAATTTAATGCATTAGCTAATCCTAAATTAATTATTAATGAGTTAATAATTAATTATGTTCAACACACTTTAAATAGTTTGAGTTATTTGGGCTTCTAGTTATTTAATTAATTAAAGGCCCGATTTGAGGAAGGATGAAGGAGTAATTAATGGGATGATTTATTGGGCCATTGCAACATTTGATGTAGCCCAAAATGGCCCTATTAATTTCAGCTAGAGCCCTAGTGGCATACTTGTAAATAGTTCAAAGAGAGGATGAGAGTTGTTGGCTATATAAAGGGGTCACCTCTTGGGAAAGCCCTAACCTCCATCCACTTTCTCTCTCCTCTCTTCCTAGCCGCCACCCATCTTCCTCCCTTCTCTTGCTCATGTGTTGAGCACCATTCCTTCTTCTCCTCCATTAAAATAGTTAATAGGATGAAGAGATTCATAGAGGGGATTAGCTAGGAGCTCATGAAAGCTAGCACTTTCATGGAGCTCGTGGTTAGCTCCTTGGTGGACTTGAGGCGCCTTAGATGGTGGAGGTGGTGGAGCACGCACCCCATCGACTCCCATGCCTTGGATTCGAGCCTCATGAATGCGATTTCATGAGAGGTATAACTTTCTCCTACTTGTTCTCATTGTTTTGATGTGTGAATGCTTCTAGCACTAGATCTATGGTGTTTAGTTGTGATTTCTTGCTATTTGATGGCACAAAAATAGAATTAAACACTTCCTAACAGTGGTATCAGAGCACAAGGTCGTGCTTAAGTTATTTTGCACATTAATTAGATGAGAAATGTGTAATTAGTTGAGTAATTAAGTTGCTGCCTTTGTTTGCACTCTGAAACTCTGTTTTTTCCTAGGTTTTCTGTGTTTTTCGTAAAGCAAAGATTTTATTTCGATTTTTCCTTTTGATGTATTTGAAAGAGGGATGAATTGTGAGCATTTCCCCACTGGTTTCATTTTAATCCGAGTTACTATGGATTTTTAATGAATTTTTCCGTGACGGTGCGCAGGACTGGTTCCTGTGCGACCAGATCTGGTTTTGTGGGTATTATCTTAGTTATCTTGATAAAGAGACCCTAATTTTATTGGCTAGGAATGAAGTAGACTTGGATTACTTCCTTCCATTCCAATTTGATGGTATGGATCGTAGTATTTCTATTTTTTTGAATCGATGAAAGACAAGAACAGTCAGCTTGGTTTTCTATACCAACTGGATTGTTTTGAAAACTGGTATTGATTGAGACTTTTTATAGAAAAAGTGTTGAAATAGAAAACTTCCTTTTGAAGTCCTGAATCCATGAAAATTAATTTCATGGCAATCGGACCAGTTTTGTTATCCCAACCACTCAAAATCAATTTCGTCGACGTGCTATTCCAGAACGGGGGACTTGTATTCAAACTCCTTAAACTTGATGATTTTGAATGAGTAAAATTGTAAATCTTTCATGGTTACTAGCCTTGTACTTGTGATTGTTTACTGTAAAATTGTTTTGCATTAAAAGTTTTTGGAAGATGGTCAAACAGTCCAAAAGGTTGAGGCCAAAATCTGAAACTTCAAACCGGTGTTTTAATACACAACCTGAAGTTTGATAATTTTGGTTCTCCCGATTGGTAAATGATTTCTTCCTGAAATTTGAACAGGTAGTTTGTCTCTTGATAAGGATTGCTCACGATTTTTCCTGGATTTTTTGGAGACCGAAAAATTTCTTGATTTTTTCGGGTCCCGTTGAATGAAAGGTGTTCGTTCTAATTAATCAATTAGTTGATAAGTTGATTAGAACTCTCTTTGCTGTCATCCATTAGATTTTTTGAATGTTGATTTTATCAAAGAGTTTAAGCAATTAGTTGTTTGAATGTTAAACTCTCTTTGCATGGAAAAACACAAATTAGCAAACAATACGCAAAGATACTTAATAGCTCACTAGTTATGAACAACTTAGACAAATATTTGTATATTGTGCTAACTTGTTTTTGTAGGAGGATGTGGGTTTGATATGGCTCAAGATTTCAATGCCTTGTGTGTTGTAAAATATTGTGAATGCATGTGATTGCTTGTAATGTGGCCTAAGGTGCCTTGATAATTAATAATTGATTAATTCTTGATGTAACTTGTGAGGCTTGCATGCCCCTAAGGCCTAGGCGGGTTTTAGAATTTTATCACATGTATTTATTTCCCTTAATTATTAGATAGGATCTTAGTAATTAGTGGGAGGGTTTGATTAGATTAGTTTCGTTACATGGAGATGCGACGAAGACTAATGCAAGCGGGAGCCATACAAACCCACGACAATGTTTGAGATGCTTATGTTATGTGATTGTTTGTGAATGCCTTGAATTGTCATAGGTAGGTATGGGTGTATGCTTACACGACCACCAAACAAAGTCACGTAATTGTTTTTGTCCCAAATTAACTCGATTAAGTCGATTCGTCCTCCTTCTCTCTATCCCCTTCAATGCAATTGATTGTTTATTGATGCATTCCGCCGACGCGGACATCGTACTCCATCATTGTAGTCGGGGTGTAAATCAGATTTACAAGGAGCAAATAGAGAGAGGTTGCTTATCAATGGACCCTAATCAGATTGGACATTGGGACGAAGTTTGTGGATATACTTATGATATCTCACAAACCAAGAATCATATGGACAAGATATGATTGGTTGGAGAACCTACCTTATCTAGTTGTTTTAGGTGTCATGCCGACGCTGTCCCCTATGTCAACGAAAATGAGGATCTTGGAAACCGATTACATTAGGGACTTTAAATAAATATAGTGGGAGTTTTGTTTATCATTATAAATAAAACATTGCATAAACTAAATGACCTTAAATTGAAATTGTTATGAATATTAAATATGTTAATTTCTTTGCGATCAATCTTTGAAAACAACAAGCTCGTTTCTAAGGTATTTACTTGGAGAAGTAACACCGATTTCTAAGACATGTTCTTGGAAAGGAGAAACTTGTGCATGTTTAATCCCAAAAACGTTCCTCGACTTTCCGAACATAGCTTCACAATGATTGATTAGTTTCTACGAAAATTATTCAATAAAGTGAATGCTTATATCCTTTTAGAAGTTCTAGACCTTTGAATTGGAGAATTCATAAGGAATAGACTAGACTTCTGCCCTCTCATCCACTTACTCAAGAAGACGTTCTTAGAGAAAGTAAAAATAGACTCAATAATTTATGATCGAGTAATGGAGTGTGAGTTAACCAAGAGAATCTTCTTATAAGAAGATAAATATTTCATTAGCTTGCGAACCGAAAGGTTTGAGTAGCTAATTGACAACTAGAGATATTAAGATCTCCAATATCAAGGATTGTTGATATTGTCATACAATCTCTTTCTATGGATAAAGGATATATTGTTCGCACACTTGTTAGTGCTAAAAGTAATTAGTTAAGTATTAAAGGAATACTTCACCAAGATATGAGTTGAAACTTTGAGACCCTCACTAGCGACTGTGTGTCACATGAGATGTTTCATTTGCCATTTATGGGAGGCATTTGAAAGGTTGTCCGAAATACCATGATGTTCTAAACCTTAAGATATTTGTCGTTCAAATTATCTCACTATCTCTAATTCACACTAGTAATTAGGTGCTAGTTCATGTGCTCGCATTTAACGAAATGTGTAGGCAATGATGAATAAGAGAAAATTCGAGATAAGTAAAGTAAACTCCGTTTTGGAAATGGTTTATACGTCTAAGCCGCTACCATTGAATACGTAGAGTTATCTTTACTAAATAAAGAGTTTGTTTAGGAATTTGAGGTTGTATACCTTATTCCAAACATCTCATAAAACCTTATCTCCGTTTCATATTTGATGATGGATGATCATGTTTTGTAATAGAGAAATGTTGTTCTCTTATTGTTATGAATTTGTGTATAAGATTTCATGCATCTTGATTGAATTTGCTTGAAATAGATAAACAAATTTTGAATGACAAATGTGTAAGACTTCACATAAAGTATTTGACTTTTATGTAAAATAGTCGCTTAGTCGAATATAAACAAGAATCGCATTATGAGAGTCTACGTAACGTGGAGCTCGTAAATCAATTCGATTGCAAATTAATTGAAATTCATGCGAATCGTGTTTGTTAAAAGACAAAAGCGCCTTTGAACTACGAAGGTTTAAAGGACAAGTAACTTTATTAAGACTTATACATATTGATGTATATAGACCTATAGGACTTGTGCAATTGAAAGGTTGTTGACACTTTACCACTTGACCAACAATCATTGTAGATATTAACGTATCTATTTGATATGGTATAAGTATGAATCTTTTGACAAGATCAAAATGATTTCAAGAGTAAAGTTGAAAAACTATTTAATAAAAGCAAAAGTCTTAAGATGGATCATGGTAAATAGTTAAGTCATATAGTTTGATATATTACCTAAAGAGTATGAAATACGTTTCACTACTCGCTCCATGAGGAACATTGAAAAATGTATCCAAGGATGAAGGTATCGAACATTGTTTGATATAGTTCGATCGGTAATAAATCAAATTGACTTGTTCGACTCATGTAAGGGATTTGTGTTTGAGGACAATATTGTTTACACTGAATAAAAATTCCATCGAAGTCTATTGAGAAAGATATCTACGAGATTCGATCTCTAGGTATATTGTTTCTCAAGATTTGGTGTTGAGAAGCTTATTTCAAGGTTCGATTGATTGATAAGCTTGGACCCAAATAAGATGCTTAATATTATGTAGGATATCTTGAACTAACCAAAAGGTACTACTTCAACGAACATGATAAGAATAAAGTAGTTGTTGCTCATCATAACGTAATCTTGAAGAATGATATTCTCAAGAAGAAGTAGTGGGAGTAAAGTGAGCATTAAAGGAGTTTATGCGTCACTACAAGAAGTACCTTTATAGGAAACTTGTCACTCCATACATGGTGCTTAGTGGGAGTTGAGCGGAACTTAATTCACAAGCAGTTGTGAAAGGAAGAAGTTTATAAGCACGCTCGCTTCTAAAGAGTACTCAAACATCTCACAAATGGATGATGTTCGAGAAACTCGTGCAATATATTAGGATCAAGAACTTATTCTACAAGTTGTTGTAGAAGTAGTTCATAGACCTCAAGCACCAATCCTACAAAGATCAACGAGAGTGAATTGCCTAAACTGAAAAGTACATAGGTTTCACAACATCCTCGTACTTGACATATGAGGATCCGTTGATAAATAAAGAAGCGATGAAAAGACCCGATTCCACAAGTATGATTTGAATCTATATGATCTTTAAGTGCAATCCATATATATAACAACAAGGTATAGACCTTGATTGATGTTCAAGAAGAAGTGATCCATCTAGAACATTTGGATCTTTAAAGGAAAGATAGATATGGATAGCAAGTCGACTATGTGCAAAGCACAATTTCATGATTGATGCTATGTCTAAGTCGATAACAAGTTGACCATGTACAAAGCACGGCTTCTCGCTTGTAGCTGTGTATAAGTCAATAAAGATCATTCTAACAATAGTTATATTTCGTATATATAGATATATGGAAAGATACATCAAAACCGTCTTCTTCGATTGAATGAAGGAAGTTGTAGTGTATTTGACACAAACCGAGGATTTGTTGTATTGTTAGAAACATATATATGCTTCAATGATCCATTAATGGATTGAAGCAAGTATTGTGAAAATTGGAATAAACATTTTGACAAGAAAGTCAAGGAGTTGAACTTCGTCAAAAGTATCTTGTATAGACAAGATATTCAGTGGGAGCATTAATATGTTACATGTATTGTACAAGATACAAGACATTAATTGGGAATAAAATTAAGAAAATGATTATTGTCAAGATCTCATTAGAGAATGTTTTTCTCAATAGAGAATTTGGGCAAGTCACCTAATCCAAGGAAACAAAATCTATGGAGATAGATTATGATGGATGTTAGGTTTGAGCAAAATGTGCATATAATGACAAGGTGTTATAGTTACACGAAAAGATAGACTCCTAAAAAGGATGTCTAACCACGTTGTATGGCATACACTTGAGTTCGACTCGGTATGTTGCAACTCAATTCGAGAAGAGTGCACGATACAATTCGAGCATCCTTCTGTTAGGAGTTTCATTACGTACGCCATACTTATGCACATGCCCCTATGTATTGTACCCAAGGAGTATGACAAGCAGTTGTCAACTGGATACAAAGAAAAACACGTTTGGACAATAATCGAGAATATCTTCGAATGCTAGTTTTCGAAAGATTGATATGAATACAATTGAGCTACGTATTTTGTTTAAATGTGGTGTTATAAATTTAGAAGGTGCTCTAAATGTGATATTACAACCGTTTCCGTCACCAAAAACAAAATATATATAGCAACTTGTGAAGCAATGAAAGAAGGTAGTATGGATCGAGAAGTTCTCAGTCAAGCTAATATGGTTCTATGCATCTCGAACCATAGCTTAAACTTGAAGAACCCAATATTAAATTGGTGATCCAACTAAGATCTATGACGATGGCACTTGATCTCACATGATGATGATCAAGAACACATATATAAGAGTATATATGTATATAGGGTCAAACAAAATTGGATAGGTTCGCGGACACAGCGAACACTCTAACTTAACCTCTACCTTAAGCAATATACGAGATGCAATCGTGCATCCATGCGTGATGGACGTATGAGTAACTTGCTTTAAGTGTATTATATCTTTTGAGGTTCGAGACATGTATATATATGGATATATGACATTGTTCTAAATTCTTCACTGGCTAGAAGTCACTATTGATTGACTCTAGGCCAAGTGGGAGATTGTTGGAGTTATGTCCTAGAAGTCAATATTTAATGACTTATTTTCTTAGTTTATGTTAATGATGATATTTGATTATTTGTTCCTAGAGTTTATTATTGACAGATCATTCAGGTTGAGGATCTGAATTGTAGATCTCTGTGGATCATTCATTAGAATGACAATAATAAATCTAAATCGTCCATAATCTTGATCATTAACAAGGAACATTAATTATCATAAAAGATTAGTATGCAAGTTAAGTGATGATTAAGTTCTACAAATCATAGGTAAGGAGTTACCAACTTAATTGCATATGTGTATGTTATTGGAACATAGTACAGGACTTGACCCAATGAAATAAACATATGGATTGTGTTAAGTGTCATTGTTTATTTCATATAAGTTTGATTCTAAGTTTGAGATGTTCACCTTTTCCACATGAGGATAAGTTCAATAAATATCGTCTAACGTTGATTCCTGATAAAGGCTGCTATAAGGACTTATATTTATGTTCTCTTGAATTGTGCGGGGAAAAGTTGTTCATCAAGAAAATCGTATGTCCCTCATTAGTATACCTAGTGAGTGATGATATCTGTTTGGGCCCCTTGATGGAGTTGGATCGTATGCATGCAAACTAGACGATCAACTCTAGATCAAGAAATGTATAATCTGCAAGAATGACACACTCCTATCTTGGATTATACAATGATATCATGTGACATAAGAATCAGACAAGGAAATACTTATATTTCTTGTGCAGGATTAAGATATTGTAACGGTACATTATTTATGCGAATTGGGAATCATAACGTGTTGCTAGATACCGCTTATGATTATTGGAAATAAATAACGATTTATTTTCATGGCCAACATAGCATAAATCCTCAATAGGGTCGCACAAATAGGACTCTAACCACACGGTGCATTAATTGTTTATTCGCAACAGTTAGTATTGTGAAATATGATAAGTTGATTAATTAATTATATACCGTTATGAACCGTTATAATTAATTAAGTCAAAAGGATCATATGGAAACAATTTAATGCATTAGCTAATCCTAAATTAATTATTAATGAGTTAATAATTAATTATGTTCAACACACTTTAAATAGTTTGAGTTATTTGGGCTTCTAGTTATTTAATTAATTAAAGGCCCGATTTGAGGAAGGATGAAGGAGTAATTAATGAGATGGTTTATTGGGCCATTGCAACATTTGATGTAGCCCAAAATGGCCCTATTAATTTCAGCTAGAGCCCTAGTGGCATACTTGTAAATAGTTCAAAGAGAGGATGAGAGTTGTTGGCTATATAAAGGGGTTACCTCTTGGGAAAGCCCTAACCTCCATCCACTTTCTCTCTCCTCTCTTCCTAGCCGCCACCCATCTTCCTCCCTTCTCTTGCTCATGTGTTGAGCATCATTCCTTCTTCTCCTCCATTAAAATAGTTAATAGGATGAAGAGGTTCATAGAGGGGATTAGCTAGGAGCTCATGAAAGCTAGCATTTTCATGGAGCTCGTGGTTAGCTCCTTGGTGGGCTTGAGGCGCCTTAGATGGTGGAGGTGGTGGAGCACGCACCCCATCGACTCCCATGCCTTGGATTCGAGCCTCATGAATGCGATTTCATGAGAGGTATAACTTTCTCCTACTTGTTCTCATTGTTTTGATGTGTGAATGCTTCTAGCACTAGATCTATGGTGTTTAGTTGTGATTTCTTGCTATTTGATGGTACAAAAATAGAATTAAACACTTCCTAACAAATCCAATCATTTTGAATAAGTAAGATCAGAAACATAGTTTAGACTATACAAAGATATTAAATATAGATTATTGTAATCAAATGGTTTAAAATGAATGCAAAATCGCTGAAAATGCTCAAATGCCGGTCATAATATTCATAACAAACTATATGCGTAATTACTTTGTATAATCCAATTATTTTGAATAAGTAAGTTCAGAAACATATTATAGACTCTATAAAGAGCTTAAATATGAATTATTATAATCAAATGACTTAAAATGAATGGAAAATCGCTTGAAATGTGTAAATGATGCTCATAATATTCGTTTTTTCCAAACTATATGTGTAATTACTATGTAATCCAGTCATTTTTAATAAGTAAGAACAAAAACATATTCTAAAGTATATACAGACATTATATATAGATTATTATGAACAAATAACTTAGAATGAAAACGAAATCGCATGAAATGATCAAATGATACTCAAAATCTGGATTGTTTGCATATTATATGAGTAATTACTATGTATAATCCAGTCATTTATAATAAGTAAGATTAGAAACAAATTTTAGACTATAGAAAGTGTTTAAATATTAATTATTGTGATCAAATGACTAAAAGTGAATATAAAATCGCTTGAACTGTTCAAATGATACTCACAATTTGTATTATTTGCACAATATATGCGTAATTACTATGTATAATCCAATCATTTTGAATAAGTAAGATCAGAAATATACTTTATTTATATAAGGAGCTTAAATATAGATTATTGTGATCAACTGATTTAAAATAAATAAAAAATCGCTTGAAATTGTTAGAAAGTGTCATAAATTCATTTATTCTACTATTAGAACAATGAAATACATAATCGTGCAAAGGACCTAGTGCAAAACATCGAATCGGCACCAAAACTAAGAGAGAAAAATGGGAGGATGTTATACCTCTCACAAATCGTTCTTGTGAGGTTGTCCAAGGCGTGGGAATCGGTGGCGTGCACTCCGCGCCTTCTTCTCCTTCCTCTAATCCACCAAGAAGCTTCTCCACCTCTCAAAAGCTAGTGCTAGCAAGCTTTTAGAGCAACCAAACCTTAATCTCAATTAACCCCTTAATTATGTGGCTAATCCCAACACATGGGTCCTAACAAACAAAGGATGAGAGCTCCTCTAATGGAGATTTCGAAAATCTCCAAAGGAGGAGGAAGGTGGCGGCTAGGGTAAGAGGGAAGAGAGGAGAGAGAAAGTTGGATGAGAGGCTACCCCTTGGGGTCTATTTATAGAGCTCTCATTCCTCTTCCAAACTTCAACCAAATTACAAGGGTGCCATTCACCCTAGCCGAAATCTATATGGGCCTTTAGCCCAATTCACCAAAGTGTGAATCCATCTCTCATTAGCTCATTAATCTATTAATTGATGGGCCTTCTAATTGTTTGTTAATTGGGCTTAATTAGACTTAGCAAATTAAAGCCTATATATTTAATATAATTCTAACAATTATATTAAATGTAGTTGAGACTATTTAATTATCAAATTGATGATAATTAACAATAGGTTGGTTTATGTATTAATTTATTCTAACATGATCTCCTTGATATAATTAATTATAACGGTTCATAACGGTATATAATTAATTAATCAACCCATCATGTTTTGTATTCTCCAATACAAATAAATAATACACGTGTGGTTCAGGTTCTATTTGTGTGACCTTTTTGAGGATTTATGCTACGTTGGCCATGGAGAATAAATCGTTATTTATTTCCATTAATCATAAGCGGTATCTAGCAACACGTTATGATTCCCAATTCGCATAAATAGTGTACAGCTACAATATCTCAATCCTGCATAAGAAATAAAAGTATTTCCTTGTTTGATTCTTATGTCACATGATATCCTTGTATAATCCAAGATAGGAATGTGTCACTCTTGCAGATTATACATTTCTTGATATAGAGATGATTGCACAAGTTGCTAGCAAACAATCCATCTCCATCAAGGGGCCCAAACAGATATCATTGCTCACTAGGTAAACTAATGAGGGACATACGATTTTCTTGATGAACAACTTTTCCCCGCACAATTCAAGAGAACATAAATAAAGTCCGTATAGCAGCCTTTATCAGGAATCAACGTTAGACGATATTTATTGAACCTATCCTCATGTGGAAAAGCTGAGCATCTCAAACTTAGAATCAACAACATATGAAATAAACAATGACACATAACACAATCCAAATGTTTATTTCATTGGGTCAAGTCCTGTACTATGTTCTACAACATATACATATGCAATTAAGTTGGTAACTCCTTACCTATGATTTGTAGAACTTAATCATCGCTTAACTTGCATACTAATCTTATTTGATAATTAATGCTCCTTGTTAATTATCAAGATTATGGACATCTTTAGATTTATTAATGTCATTTATGAACAAATGAATTATAGAGATCTACAATTCAGATCCTCAACCCGAATGATCTATCAATAAATAAATCAAGGAACAAATGATAAAATATCATCAATAACATAAACCAAAGAAGTAGCCATAATGATTGGCTTCTAGGACATAACTCCAACAGAAATGCACAAATGATGCTCAGAATATTTATTATTTGCAAACTAGACGCGTAATTACTATGTATAATCCAAACATTTTGAATAAGTATTATCAGAAACATATTCTAGAATATATAAAGAACTTAAATAAAGATTATTGTGATCAAATGAAATAAAATAAATGCAAAATCGCTTGAAATGCTCAAATGATGTCCAGAATTTTCATCATTTGAATATTAAATGTGTATTTACTATTTAATCCAATCATTTTCAATATGTTAGATGGAAAACAAATTCTAGACTATATGGATTATTATCATCAAAAGACTTAGAATGTGAGATAAATCGCTTGAAATGATAAAATGATACTCAAAATTTGCATGATTTGTATATTATTGTCATAATTACCGTGTATAATCCAATAATTTTTAAAATGAATGCAAAATCACCTGAAATGTTCAAATGATATTCAGAATTTGCATTATTTGCACTTTATATGCGTAATTACTATGTATAATACAATAATTTTGAATAAGTAAGATAAAAAGATATTCTTGATTATATCAAGAACTAAAAAAAAATATTGTGATCGAAAGACTTAAAATGAATGCAAAATCATTTGAAATTCTCAAATGATGCTTAGAATATTCATTATTTGCGCATTATATGCATAATTACTTTGTATAATCGAAATATTTGAAAAAACAAGATAAAAAATATATTATAGACTGTATAAAGAGCTTATATAGATTATTGTGATAAAATGACTCGAAATGAATGCAAAATAGCTTGAAATGATGAAATGATGCCCATAAAATATTCATTATTTGCATATTATATGTGTAATATACTATGTATAATTTAATAATTTTGCATAAGCAAGATAAGAAACATATTCTATATCATATAAAGAGCTTATTTATAGATTATTGTGATCAAATGACTTAAAATGAATCTAAAATTGCTTGAAATGCTCAAATGATGCTCATAATATTCATTATTTGCACATTATATGCGTAATTACTATGTATAATTCATTCATTTTAATTAAGTAAGACTAGAAACATATCATTGACTATGTAAATAGCTTATATAGATTATTGTGATCAAATGACTTAAAATGAATGTAAAATCACTTGGAATGTTCAAACGATATTCAGAATTTGAATTATTTTCACATTATATAAATAATTACTATGTATAATCCAATAATTTTGAATAAGTAAGATCAGAAACATATTCCAGAGAATTTAAAGATCTTAAATATAGATTGGTATGATCAAATAACTTAAAATGAATTCAAAATCGTTTGAAATGCTCAAATGATGCTCATAATGTTCATTATTTGCACATTATATGCGTAATTACTTTGTATAATCCAATCATTTTTATTAAGTAAGACTAGAAACATATTATTGACTATGTAAACAGATTATATAGATTATTGTGATCAAATGACTTAAAATGAATGTAAAATCGCTTGAAATGTTCAAACGATATTCAGAATTTGAATTATTTTCACATTATATAATTAATTACTATATATAATCCAATCATTTTTAATAAGTAAGATCGAAAACAAACTTTAAACTATATAAAGACCTTAAATATGGATTATTCTAATCAAATGACTTAAAATGAATGCAAAATCGTTTGAAAGGATCAAATGATACTTAGAATTTGCATTGTTTACACATTATTTGCATAATTATTATGTATAATCTAATCATTTTGAATAAGTAAGAGCAGAAACGTATCTTAGACTATATAAAGAGCATAAATATTGATTATTGTGATCACATGACTTAAAATGAATGCAAAATCACTTGAAATGTTCAAATGATTTTTATAATTTGCATTATTTGCACATTATATGCGTAATTACTATGTATAATCCAATTATTTTGAATAAGTAAGATTTGGAATATATTCTAGACTATATAAATAACTTAAACAAAGATTATTGTGGTCAAATGACTTAAATGATTGCAAAATCATTTGAAATTCTTAAATGATGCTCATAATTTTTATTATTTTGTGCATTATATGCATAATCACTATATATAATCTAATCATTTTGACTAAGTAAGATCAGAAACATATTTTACACTATACAAAGAATTTAAAATTTAAATATATATTATTGTGATCAATGACTTAAAATAAATGTAAAATCGCTTGAAATACTCAAATGATGATCATAATATTTACTATTTGCATACTAGTCTATTGAAGTGCTATTCCGGTACGGTCGAATTAGTTTGGACCGAAATATTTTTTTAGGATTTGTTCGGATCTTGGCTGATTATATAACATTCATATCGTTATTGGTTTTCGTCGGAATTTTTTTAATAAAATAATTTTAATTCATTATAATGAAATATACGCTACTAGTAAAAAGTTTTAAATAATAACACAATATCGCGAATTTTGGAATTTGAAAATCCGAAATGGGTTCGATTTTTTATTTCAAACCCCAAACAGCTAATTGGTTCTCCGACTTCCTACTGCAAGCCCAATAAAAAGCCTATTATTTTTTTTGAAACAAGTGGGCTAACTTTGCCAACCATTTTTTCATGAAAGAAACCCATTAATTCTTATCTAATCAAATCCTTATGGGCTCAATTGAATACAATGTCTCGGTACAGGCCCATGCCTCCCTGGTACTCTTATTGAGATCCTACGTGGGACCGACAGTTCAGTGTATCATCTAAACTAGAACGGGTTCATCAAATCCCTACTATAGAGAAGCATTGTGTGAGATAGTGCCTGGAGGGTTTTCTACTTTTCTTCTTCGCACAGCAGCCGCAGTATCGATCGCCAGTCGCAAGAGATCAAATGGGGATGCCATCGGTGGACCAACACAGCACCGCGTCCAGGAACAAAGCCATAGCTTCCGCTCTTTGCAAGCATCTCTCCCTTGATTATGTAAGCTCTGTCATTTCTCTGTGATTTCTCTCTCTCCAATCTGCTAATTTAAGTTTAACTGCAAACGGAGGAATTTAATTTGAGTGAGTCGATTTTTGACATTAATAGGGGAACTAAACCTTTCTGTGTTGGTAACTAGCTCTTGGATTATGTTTTTTTGATATGGTATTCCAATTAGATTTAGCTTACATCTGATACAATTTGTGACTAATTTTTGCTTTGTCAAATTAACACATCTATCCGAACTAAAAGAATTTGGTGTTTTTAGGGCAATTTCAAGCTAACACATCATATTTTATTTTATTTTTTTTAATTTATTATTGTTATTTTTTATGGGTATCACACGCAGTTACAACTTTGGTCAGTTATTGCTGTATCTTTACTGTAATTTTTCAGAAAGTAAGTGCTTTTATTTTCTACCTGTTGATATTGATTTTTCTTGTTTTCTAGAGCAAAGTATCAGCAAAAGTTATCGAAGAGAGCGACATAAATGGTCTTCTTTCGAGTATCATGACCCCTTTGCCAGATCAGGATGAGGTGACCTAATTTCCTTCCAATATATGTCATTCATAGTACCTCTTTGCTAATTAACCTGATTTAAAAGAATTCATTTTTGAGGTTAGATATGTTTTGTTAATTCTTATAAGTTATAACATTAACCAATCATGTTGTTTGAACCAGATTTCAATGTTTTAGAGTTACTTACAAAGTTCTTATATATTTATATATTATCATTCTTCATATTCCAGGTCATGAAATGGGTTGAATTCTCGAGTAAATTTGATGGAAAGGCAGATGCCACTAAGTCTTTGCTCAATACCTTAAATAATGATTTGTCACAAAAATCAGTACTGGTGGGTCCTGGCTATAGCCCGTCTGTTGCTGACATTATTGTACTTCCAGTTATACATCCTTCCTTGGTACGTCAATATATATTTCGTAAAACACTATAGACTGTTTTGTTATCTTGTTTAATTCTCTTTTAAGTCCTTACTATTTTTTGTCCGTTGTCTTGCCTTTCAAATATGACACACAGAGGATTTAATGGTAAAAGGGGAAGTATAATTCTCTTCCATTTTTTTATTTTATTTATGGAGTTCTTTTTTTTTAATCCTTCCAGATTAGCCTTGCCAAGACCGACTTCAAAAATTTTCCACATTTATTTAGATGGGCTGACTACATCCAGGTACAGTATCACCATATTTCTTTTTTTCTCACACATGATTTTCTTGTCAATTCTTGTCACAAGAAGTATTGCTTGTTAGGTTAGGTGTATGATCTCTATTCTAACTGCCCCCTTTTTTTTTTTTTTCAAATTTGTTTCAGAATGTTGTAGATTTTGGGGGGTCGATTGAAAAGATCCAGGTGAACAAGGCTCCATTCACACCTCATATTGCCGTGAGTATTTTTTTCTCCAGTTATTGATACATTATCTATGTGAGCCAGATTCTTAATGGTTGGGAGTTTGGTGTTTGAGGAGGTTTTGATTAAGAGGTTGTTTGCTCTCAATATTTGAACTATGAACATAAATTTAGAGAGGCATATAATTAATTTTTCATTAGTGCCTTTCTGGAGAGTGTCTGCAGTGAAAACAAATACTGCGGGGTGTGGGGTGGGTTACCGCCCCTACTACTGTAATCTTTTCTTTTTCTGCCTTAATTGTGCAGCTTTTGATTGGATGAATCACAAAAGAAGGATGAATTCAAATGTTGATTGATTTTTTACAGGACTCTCTTCCAATTTTCACTATTAAGAGTCTTTTGTATGTATCTTTGGTTTTGCAGAGTTTGAAGAAAAATGAGAAGGCAGAGGTTGAACCTGCATCCAAAAAAGAGGCCATTCTTCCGTCCAAAAAAGAGGCTACTGCTCCGAAAAATGCTGAGAAGCCATCCTCAAGTACCGATTCAGAGAAAGTTGTTACCAAGATACACCATATTTTGTGTCTAATATTTTTTATAATCTTTTCCCCAAAGTTGGCTGAACAACTTGAAGAAATCTTTATGTCTTAATTTTTTTTGTAGCAAAAGAAAACGATCGCTGAAGAGAAAGGAAAAGCAAAAAGCGATAAAAAGACAGAGGAGAAAAAGAAAGCACCTGAGGAATCGGCAGCTAAGGATGCTGAGTGTAGTGTCTCTCTGCTCAACATACAAGTTGGCCGCATCGTTAGTGCAAAGAAGCATCCATCAGCTGACAGGTACCATGCTAACCTCCTCTCGCTAACTCACTTAACCACACATACACCGGTATGCACCAGAAGAATAGGAAAAAGTCAAAATAAAGAAAGGAAGACTCACATGCCAAAATAAGATGACACCTTGTTTGGTTGGGGTTTATAGGTAGAGGGGAGGGAGTTGTATTTCAAGTTCTGGCAGTGCAACATTTTGAGTAAACAAAATAAAATGATTTTAAGTATTGAGGTTCACAAGAACATAAAACAGAGAAAAATTCCCTAAACTTATATGGCAGTTGCTAAGATGTATTTTCTTGTCCCAAAATAGGAAAAAGCAAACCCCAAATTTTTTCATCTTCAAAGTTTTATTTCTGATTTTTATTTCAACAAAGCTTTGGCTCTATATAAGATCGAGAAGGGTATAATTGTCAACTGCACTGAAAAATTTACGTTCTCTAAATTTCATCCAAACATGAAAAATGACAAGAAAAGAATGTTTTTTTCCTCCTCTCACTAATCGTCTGAATAATAACAGGTTAGATATAATACTCATCCTTTCCATTCCATTTCATTACCTCTCAGCTTTTACCAACCTTTCCCTCTTCACCTCCTTAGAACCAAACAGTGTGAACTATGTAAAATGAAATCTTCTTGCACGTCTTGCACAGTAAAAGCATTAATGAAATCTTCTTAAAATCTTGAACAGTTTACTGGTGGAGGAGATAGATGTTGGAGATGGAACTGCACGTCAGGTTGTCAGTGGCCTTGCAAAATATTGCACCCCAGAGGAGCTCACTGTGAGTTCTTAAAATTTGGATATATGATTGGAACTATTATTTTTCTTACATGTATCTCTAAATTTTAGACTTGCTCTAATTTTCATTTGTTTTCATGGAAATCTCTGAAGAACCGTCTTGTGGTGCTCATCACAAATGTGAAGCCTGGAAAGCTGCGTGATGTGATGTCTTGTGGCTTGGTACATATCTCTCTCTCTCTCTCTTTCTTTTTTTATTTTTTATTTTTTATTTTTTATTTTTTTTTGGATGTCTGCTTACCTACCAATTTCAATGTTTTTCTGTTGTATTAATTTACTCCTCTCATATTGTAATACCCTGGTATTATCGTTACTTTGGAACACCCATGTAGGTGCTGTGTGCCTCAAATGAAGATCATACAAAAGTGGAGCCATTAAGTCCTCCTAACGGAGCCAAAATAGGAGAGCGTGTTTCTTTTGCTGGGTAAGTAAATAAAATATTAGATCTTCTGTTACTTTAATAACTTAAACAATGCACTCCAAAAAGATAAAACTTAAAAAAAATTGCAAATTCACCTATTAAATTATATTCAATGGAATTTAACCTAACACATACCAATTGAAGGGTTTTGTTATAATTTGGTCCAACTTATTCAGTTATGATGGAAAGCCTGAAGATGTTCTGAATCCCAAGAAAAAGCAACTTGACAAAATCACCCCTGTAAGTGTTATCATTATACTCAATTAAAATATACAAATTTTAAAATAAATTAGACGAGTAGAAGTCAATGACTACTCTCGAAAAGTTTCAAACAAATAAAATTACGTTGTGTGCATATTAGTATTGCAAGTACTGCAATTACTAGTATCCTGGTCCCTATAGCTGATACAGAGTTCTTAATCTTGAATTAGACGAGTAGAATTCAATGACTACTCTCGAAAAGTTTCAAACAAATAAAATTACATTGTGTGCATATTAGTATTGCAAGTACTGCAATTACTAGTATCCTGGTCCCTATAGCTGATACAGAGTTCTTAATCTTGATTTAAGGACTAAACATTAACCTTGTGTTATTATATTGACCTGATTTTATTGCTTCAATCATGGTAGTATATGTTAGTAACATGATTAATTATGTACTGCCTTGGTTGTGTGCTGGTATGGATTCAGCATCTGTATACAGATGAAAATTGCGTGGCCACTTTCAAAGGAGTACCATTCATGACCTCAGCAGGCCCATGCACCTCTTCCATTCCCAAAGCTAGCATCAAATAAGCTTTCGGAGTGTGATTGTTTAGTTTTAGTATCCAGCTGTGTTTTTGTCTTAAAATTCAAATGTACTCAGGTTGTAACAGGGTTTAAAATTTAAAACTGCAAGGTCTTGTGATATTTAGTCATCGAGACCAAGTTTTGTTTGGCAATTTTGCAGTATGTTCGAAATTGTTATTAATTAATTAATTCACTGTGCCATGATCTAATATTTTAGTTAGGTGCGTGGCGGTATGGGGGCTATGAAAGTATGAATTGTTGGCAGGTCAGTTCAAACTAGGGGGTGTAAAAAAATGCTCGTAGCTCGTGGTTCGCTCAAGGTTGATTCGACTTTTATTTGAAATTAGTTCGATTTATTTGGGCTTGAAATAAATTTGACTGGCTCGAATTGACTCAATATATAATTTTATTAACTAATTTATAATTATAATATTTATTACCTAATTTGATGTATGATATATTTATTTCTTACCTATAAATACTAAATTTCTTTAAAATCTTATTATAAGATATATAAAACATTAATTTATAAATAAAATTAAAATAAAAATAATTAATGTTAATTAATTTGTACATTAAATATATATATAAAGTACAATAATTTAGCTTGATGAGTGCGTTATGAAATTCGATACTAACTTGATTTGATTCGATAAAACTCGAATAATTCCAAATTAAGCTTGGTGTAAGAACAATGGAAATTGATTTCAACTATCTCATCCAGCGCCATCTAACGCCATTGCATAGACTCGCGTCTTCATCCCTCATCCAACGCTCCTCTCACCCTCACCCAGTGTCCCTTTCACCTCTCCCTCACCCAACACTCACTCTCCTCTTCACCTATATTTTGTATAAATTCATTTGCTGTTATAAGTATTCAATTTATTTTGTTATATGTGTTTCATTTTGTTTATTGTATTTTTCACATTATTGTTATAAGTATTCACTTTATTTATTCAATTTGTTCATTTTATTTTCTTTATTTCTTATTCAACTTTATTTTTTATATCTTTTATTTTTTGTTGTAATAAACATTCACTTTATTTATTTTGTTTGTTTATTTTGTTATCATAAGTGTTCATTTTATTTTTTTTATATCTATTTAACTTTATCTTTTATATCTATTACTTTTGTTATTATAAATGTTCATTTTGTTTGTTGAATATGTTCACTTTATTTCTTCATTCAGAAATAGAAGGGAAAGAAGCAAAAAAGAGAGGAAAGAGGAAAGTTATCAATGGAACAATAGAAAAACAGGGAATAGAAATGGTTTAAGAAATCAATTCATTTTTTGGGAACAGCGGAGGAATATAGGACGTATTTTGGCCAATGAAAAGAATCTTCACTTTTCATTAAAGTGTAAAAGAATTCGTCATTTAAATTTTAAACCAATTTTTGATATATATATATATATATATTTCACGATTTTAGTTAGATTTTAGCCACTTCAAAGCTTATCCCACGATTTCGTTGCCTAACAAGCCCAATAGAGTATTAGAAGCGTTTTTGAAGTATAATTGACAACTAACAGGAAAGAACAAGGTGCAAATAATTCACGGCAATTGAATTAAAAAAAAATGAGGATTTCAAAAGACCACAATTAAAATGACGCCAGATTAATCATTTCTCTTCAATCAAATTGTATAAAATTTTATTGATGATGTGGTTGCAAATAGGAAAGTTCTAAAAATTGTCCCTATCAAAAGTAGAATTTAAGAGTATCTTTCTATTAGCGGTTTCAATCCTTAATACCATGTGCTAGAGTTGACACTATCACAGGATCATGTCCTGTTATATTTTTAAATCAGTTGACCCAAGAAAATTGTACAAATCAAGGCGCATCTTTTACTCCAGAAGATGCTTGGTGAGCACAATAGTATCGAATAAAAAAATGATTTTTAAATAACACAATTATTTTAGACATACAATATAAACTACGGCAGTTAATATGCCACGCAACATTATTTCTAATATTCCAAAGATATTACATTAAAAACTCGTTTTTTGAATAATAAATTAAAAATACTTAGTAAAGGTTCAATGTACGAAAATTGGGAAACTTCATTTTGAAACGGTAATAGGTTTAATGTATTTCCACGTACATGGCTCAAACCAATAAATCAATAATAAATCTACAAGAAACCTGTTTATAGAGATGACGCGCTTAGAATGAATATAGACTTAGTTAGAATAAATACTTCGAATTAAAAAGTAAGAACATCCAACTTGCTATGATATTGAAAGCAAGTTTCTTGGGGAATTTTGAATATGTTATCCAATAAGCATGAAATTGCAAACTGGCATGTGGTCCTGTCAAATTATTTAAACAATATCCGTTGAATATCTCTGCTTAGAGAGTATGTTGAGAACAAAACCAGCCTTTGACCTTGATAACAACTTACTAAAACTGTGGGCTTATGTTGTTATATCAATACCAGTAGGATCAATGGCTGGGATGCATTCTGTAATTTTAGTCTCTAGACACATGGCTATATGTTACTTTGTCACCAACATTTGGTCCCAATCTCTGTATTCGGCCTGGTGGAAGCCTGATCATGCATTCACAGTAAATATTTCTCAACAAACAAATTAAATGTTATGATATCGTTAGGTAAACTTTGTTATCATCTTCAGTGCCATTCATGACTTCAATCATTATGACTTTTCTTTGATTCTGGTCCATTCGCTCAGAAACATCAGGGATACGTTTTGATTCTACCAGCATTAATTTTTCTTACATCCATAGCAAACTAAGCAAAGGAAGGCAGACTTTTGTGACCATTGTTATGCCAATGACCCTCAGAACATTATTCTGATAACTAATATGTGAAGGTTTTCATATTGGCTACAGAGGTACCGTTTTATAACTAACAGTACTATTATCGTTCCTAGTTACTATTGTAAATTTAATAATAATGGGACAGTTTGTAGCAATTTATTAGAAGAAACCCTGATAGCCTGGCCTCGACTAATCTACTTGAACAGTTCCACTTTTTAAGAACAGAACGAAAATTTAAGAATGACTTTCACATTCAACCATTAACATGCTACAAATTTCAATTATTTTTTTTTCTTGATTTTGCACATTAGAATTAAAGTTCCTAGGGAATACAACATGCAAGGTCAACATAAGAAAAAGAAAAGAAAACAAACAGAGCACTAACAAAATACCCTCCTAAATTGCTCACAAAAAACATAAATTTTGTCATCTTGTTCATCCCTATAATTGAAAGCCTTTTCCTCTCTTTCATGAAAATCAACTATGTTACAGACAAACTAACTCATCTATGTGAAATCGTTCCATATACCCGGAGTATTAATGACTGTCAAAAACTGATCAAATTGATCAATTGGATATTCATCAAATTGAAGAAACCCTTCATCAATATCAACAGTTGTTGCTGCACTTCCAGAGGAAGATTGAATGCTTGGAGATGTCATATAATCGTCCACAAGAGGCACATGCCACGTTGAATCTGGCAATGCAGTGTTATTTGGCAATGTCATATTATTGCTTGGAACCACCTCAGCTTGAACAACTTCTGATTCTACGGATTTGACCGAAGAAGTATCGGAAAAGGGGAAGCTTTGTAAATTCCTTGCTGCAGGATTTGAACTGAAATCAATGACAAAAGCTGAATTTTCAGTCTCTTGATTATTGTAGAATTCAGTGCAAGTGTGTCTTCCAATGTACAATATCTCGTATTTTGATGGATCTTCCTCGCATTGCTGGACTTGTTTTGTTGCTTGGCAGTTTAAGTCAAATTTATTAGTACACCTATAGTAGCACCTGAGAATTGGAAATAAAATCAGAAAATTTGAAAGATACATTTTGTATATATTATTATATTTTGATTATTCTTTTGTATTAAGAATAGAGTAGTGAAAATTTGAAATATTCTAGTGTTTACCTTGGATACTTCAAGCCTTGAATTTCTTTTTGCCCATATTTCCTCCAAATATAAGTGTCCTCCGGGTTTTCACGCACAACTTTTGTATATGATTTAGCATCAATGTTTCTACAAAAGAATAGAGAAAAAAAATAAAAAGCAAAATCAGTACCCAATTCTTCATGAAACAAAGGACAAACGAGTTTTTCAAAGAATATAGAAAAAATTTGAGCTACATTGAGAAACATTAACTCCAATGGTTTTAACTTTTAAATATATTATATAAAACTAAAAAAATCCTTATTGGGAGAAATTAGTACCTCCTCTTATCTGCTCCTTGTTTTGTAGTTTGTAGTTTCCTTTTCTTATCTTTAACAGGAGCCTTTTCTAAGCTAGTAATAGCTTTAGAGAGGGAGTGCATTATCTCTTGAACAAGAAGCGCATTACCTCCTTGCACCAATGTGTCGAGTTGCAGAGCTGAATTGTGGCCTCTCTTCAACACATTTATCACTTCTTCCAAATTCTCCATTTTCCTCGTCTTCCTCTGAATTTCTTGTTTCACTTTAAAGATTTTCTGTTTGGTTATCTTAAGAGGGAAACTATAACCTCGAGTCCTATCTCTCTGTGAGGTGGTGTTTATTTGGGGAAAAATTTGAAAGGGGTTGCGATGAGGCTGGTTCCTTTTGTTGCTGCTGGGTTCTAATGTTTTCATTTATAGCAGGTAAGAGGTAACCCTTAGATTCACTGGAAAATGTCTAAGTTCAACTTTTCTTTATTTTAATGCATTAAATACCGGCCAGCTACTTCAAATAGAAAATGTTTTACTCCAACTTGCCTTGGAGTGGTGGGACTCATGAAGGAAAATGTCTAAACATGTTTCAAAAGCGTATTAAAATTAAAATATATTCAAGCCATGTTCTTGATTCATCACAAAAGTGATTGAAATTTTGGGCGTAAGTAACAGCGATTGATTAAGAAATGGTGGTCAAAATAGGGTAGCGTTTCTAAAACACAAAAAATACATTAGTTGGCGCTTTCTTTTTCATTTTTGTAATCAGGCATATGCTACATAAAAAGAAAATATATCATGGTATTTGAAATCCGCTACCTAGGCAGTGTACAAGAAGGTGGAAAAACGTAATGTTCTGATTATTATTAATTTCTTTATGTTCATGTAGGTTGCAATTTGCAAAATAATATAAAAAAATGTTAATCTTTTTCCTCTTTTTTTGCAGGACTATTATTTTCCTGTACTATATATTCCTTTAATGTAGCATCTTTGCTAATGACAGGGAGAATCTCTTGTAATTTCAGTCTTAAATTCTTCTTTGACCTAGATTTTCTTTGATCTAGATTAAAGACGTGTGAAAGGACACTCAAAGTAATAAAAATAGATAAATCAAATTTAAACATAGTAATAAATCAGAAACAAGTCCGTATTTATTGTCATTTTTTACTGAGAAAGTTTCATTATATATTAAATGAGTTAAACTACCATTCGACTACACTGTGCACGATTAAATTTATAAAAACATAACTTTCCTCCTAATATCACGAGGCGACTTTCTTTTTAATCTAAATTAAACCGTTGAATTGAAATTAAAATATTCACTGCAATTACCGCGCTTTGTAAGACAACCGGAGAAGTCAGAAACGAGCATTGATCAATGCTTGAAAATTGCAGAGGAAATTTAAGGATCTTGAATTATCTGAGAGTCTGAGACTGATCTGGCATTTGCAGATGTATAGCAAGTCGCCAAATGCATTTAGTCCATAGGAGTCGCTTAGAACCAACTCATTGTTGTATAGGTCCCAACTGTCATTAACGACTACTGGAAGTAAACACAGCCACCTTCTTAGAGAATCTGATCTTTTCTTGAAAGAAACTACAGGGAAGAGAAGAGTCAATGGCAACGCAAGCTGACGACTTGACCTAAATTTTGATGACGTTAAAAGAATCTGACGTTATATATGTGTTCCACGTTAGGGTTGCTAATAACACGTTTCTATCCGATTTGTAAATGTATTCATTGAAATGCATGTGCATAAAATTTGTTTAAATTATCAAGATAACAGATCCGAACTGCTAAAATGTTTTTCATATTATAATATTATTAGAAGTTTAATTTTATATTTTTTCCAAATTTTTTTTTTTACTATTTTTTTATAATTAACTTTCCATTTTGTGGCATGCATCCTATTGGCTTTTATTTCGGTGAGCCTCATGACTGGACTGAAAAATTTGAAGGTGAAATGGTGGGGAATAGAAATAAGGGAAAATTAGTTTTGTGCCACTCAAATGTTGGAAAATTAGAACATTATTACTTTAAAGTTCACGAGTCTTTGAAATTTGCCACTCTAAATTCAATTTGATTAGAAAAATCTCTGCATGTCAAATTTTTCATATGGACCAAAATATTCTCCTCTCTCTTGCTTCATCTTCCTTAATTTCTAACGGTGAAATATATAAAAATACTTAAAAATTTCAAAAAAAATATAAAATTTGGTGTGCAAGGAGATTTCAATATATAATAAATCATACAATATATAGTAAATCATACAATATCAAATGAAATAAAGTACAAATTAATTTTTTTATCAACCAAAAGATTTTATTTTTTTCTCTGACACTTTTAATTTTGCCTTATAAAATAATATTCAGTAAGTCTTCAAATTTTCTTTAGAGGGCAACTAAATTATCTAGACCAATCCATTTTCCTGTCCACGTTAATAAAAATTAGAAAGAAGTAGATCTAAATAAAACAGAATTGGAAAAAAAAATAAAGAAATTTAAATGTAGCGTTGTCATATAGCAATTTGATTACCTAATCAGTCATTAATGAATCAATTGAATAATTTAATTATATTTTTTTTATTACGATAAAAATTATAAACTATATATAATGGTATAGGGGCAAATAACCAATATAAACTAGTCTTATCCGTATCCTTACCCTATAAATTAAACGATAAAAAAATAAAAAAATAAAATCTTATCTATATCCGTCTTATTGTATACGATACAAATTAGATAAACGATTAAACGAGTATTATTGACTTGACAGCCCTCAGTGCCTCTTTCAGCAGTGAAATAAAAAGGAAACAAAATAATAATAATAATAAGATTGAATATGTGCCTTTCCCATAGCCATATGGCGCTTATCGAAGTAAGTTATTCAATACACGTAATAATAGCCACTAGGGGCTAATCGATCGAGCGAAGCTCGAAATTTGACATATTAATATAAATTTAAAATATTATTATTTAATAATGTTTGATTATGAATAGGGTTATTATGCTTGCAACACAAAAGAGAGACGGAGGCACGATGGAAATGAAAATAAAAAAGGATCACAAAAATGAGAAACAAAACAATGCGTTGTCAGATTATTGTATGATGATGAATCAGGTCAGTTTTATGAGTAATAATACCCGACACATAAATTAGTTACAAAATATCATGTTATAGAAATTATAAAAACTATAATTTTACAATACTTAAAGTGTCGAACTACATTTAACTAAATGATTCCGACGTCACCCACACATTTTTATTTATATTTTTTATTTTTGATATATATGCCTCGACAACTTACCTCACCCATACCCATATAGTATGACCCAAGAATTAGTACATGACACGTCAGTTTTGCATTTTATGAAACACCTGACCGGGCGAGAAATGGAGATCTCAATCCTTCTATATATCATATATATATATGTGCCTATCGAAGTAACCATATTATATTCCCAAATATGGCTAACAAAATTTTTTTTTTTTGTTTAAATATGGTTAAGTTGTATTTGTTAAATCAATACTAAGTTGAGGTTGTTGGCTCTTCCCCTTCCCCTCGGGTCACAACCAACCAATTGTTTCACATACAAATGAAGGATTCTTCCTATAATACATCTTCCCAACTTATAGCTGGTTGTTTCTTTCCTAAATTACAAATTAATGGCACCTCATATGGGAATCAAAGAAACCCCAAATTGCAAAACTGAAATTGAAGAGCTTGAAAGAGGGTGTGTTACAGCCTTGCTTGAACAAGAAGTTGTTGGTAGTTCTGAGACTGATTCACTCTTAGGAGAGATAACAAATGCCTTCTCATCTTCGCTTGATAACTTCGTCGCGCCCAACAAGAACTCTTCCAAACAAAAAGTAGTAGTTCCTTCAGGCTCAGTTTGGACTGGTGTGGCCAATGACGGTGGTGCCCGTAAGAGGGAGAGGCATGTCACAGCCCCAAGTGAGCAACATAGAAAGTATATATGAGTAGTATATTTAATGAAGCATTGGTTCTTTAATTTGGAAGTTGAGTGAATTTGTAAGCTCTTATCTTTTTCTGATTCATTTTTGAATCTAAGCAGGAGGGGATGCATCTCCTGGGAAGTGGTTACATGTGCAGCAGATCATGATGGTTATTTATGGCGAAAATATGGCGAGAAGAAGATTAATAACAGCCAATTTTCAAGGTAATTTTGAAATCCCATATGAAAAATTTCTACAAATTGCTTCGCAGATATTTCCTAGTTTGTGTTAAAATTAAGAGAGGCGCAAACACCCCTATTAATTAGGAATTTTTTTTTAATTAGCAAAAAATAGACTTTCAGTTTTTGTTGTTGTCTGTTTTATTATTGGCAGAACCTTAAAAACGACAGTTATTTTTGTTATTATTCCTAATTAACTTTATGGGTTTTAAGTTTAACCTTATGAAGTACTAGTTTGCATTTCCTTATTTCGGTTACAAGATCTGTGAAAGTTTAACAAAGTTTATCTAAAACATAATATGGATATCGATGACAAATAACATAAGCTGCTTTCCATTTTTCTCCTGAGATGGGAAAGGTCCCTGCTTTTCTATATTTTATGTATACCATATATATACACAATAATAAATGTCATACTCTTTCCAGGATTCTAAACGTGTGTTATTAGACACAGAGAGTGTACAACCAACAACCCTTCTTTTTTCGATACTTATTAAATTAATAAATTGTGATGCCTCAATCATGCTACAATTGGATAACAGTTGGCCGGATATGACCTGCTAAAATTTCCATTAAGTGCATGCGCAACTGATTACATGATTAAGATGGACCGAGATATATATATACTAGCTCCTCTTACATATCGGAAGATTATTTTGTTGTATAATAAACCAAAAATAAAACAAATACAAGAACGAAATAAAAAAAATACCAAAACTACAACTCGAAACCACTACGACAAAACGTATATATTGACATATTGACGCTTCAATAGCTCCATATAGTTTATATATCTACATAAAAATGTTTCCAATTCGTATAAATTTGAGAATTTTTATCCAATATTATATAAATAGAAAAATGTATACCGACCGACCTTCAAGATTAATAAATAATCAAATTCTCAAATTGAAGAATACTCTTCAAATCTCGGTGATATTTATAATTCCATAATTTATTAAAGAAGCTTCTATATGTGAGGAAATAATAAATTAAGAAGCATAGAAATTAAGGACTGATCGCAGTTTTTTTAAAATAAATAATCAAGGATAAGTATATATACCAGTAATAACACATAGAAAGGGCGTATAAGAATTAAGAAGTCGACCTTTAGAAAATATCTTTAACGACGCCATCCAGATTGGATTGAGATCCAATCTAAGCCAAGGGGCTGGGGCGCAGTGCTCGCCAGCATATTGGTTGTTCTTATATGTGCAACTAAGCAACTTGACACCGCCTCTCCACCCATCTCGCACATATATGAACGCCAAAACTTAATTTATTTTTTCTTTGTTATAATAATGATTAGATCATAGATCACATTTTTATATGAAACAGTCGCCAACGTGACAATCGCACCATCTTGTCTGCTGCTAAATTTCTAAATAAGCCCTTCAACAAATTTTAAATTTCGTATTTTTCTTTATTATTTTTGTAATATCGTTGATACGTGAGAGTGATACTTTTAAGTTTTAACATACATCATGAATTAAGATTTATTACGTGTTTTACAATTTGGATATGTGGGTGTTGGTTGTGTAAGTGTTGCTGTAAATTTTGACCATGTTACAGAGTCGTACATATAGAATTAAGTGTAGTAATTATTAACCAACTAGTTAGGGTTTAATATTACTATTTTATGTATTAATCAATGTAATAATTGTGAATGGATGAAAAAAGGAAAAGTCTTGCAATCCCCATGTCTGGCTTCATCTTTCTCTCTTCCACCAACATATAAAAGCTTAGATTTATTAATCAAAACAAAATACAAATAAAATACAAGAGAGCTATATACAGAAAGCATAAAGCCTTCCATATAGGCAGTTAATGGTATTTGTTTAACTGTTTGTCTTATCCGTATTGTATTCGATAAGACAGTTATAGGTAAGGTTTTGTTTTCGTTAAGCTATCGGGTATGGGTATGTATAAAAAAAATCTGTTAATTTAGGGTGTGTTTGGAAGCTTGCCCGAACAAAGAACAAGGGACGGACTTTTGTCCTTGTTCGCAATTCCTAGTTCTAAGAAATCGGAGAACTGGGAATTAGGTTTTGCTCGCTGTTCGTCGGTTGGTTTGGTTGCGCACGAACTAGTTAGTTTGCAAACTAGCTAGTTCGCGTCATTGCCAAACACACCCTTATTGGTAAATGTTTGAGTAAGGCTATTTCGTATTCGTTATTTACCTTTACCGTCATATATACAGTTTATAATTTTTGTCATAATTGAGAAGATATGATTGTGAGATTCTATTGATACATTAATTAATAAATAATTTAACTGAAAAGATGTAGTTGTAAGATTCAATTGATACGTTAATAATTATTCAATAAAAAGATACGATTGTAAAATTCAATTGATGTGTTAATAACTAATTAAATAAAAAAATAGCGGTTAGCGGATTCATAGCAGACATGCTTTAGGATAGCAATTAGCGGATAGCGGATATTTAGCGGCCGCAATCGGATCAAAATATAAAACATCATCAACAAGACTTATGCACAGTATCAAAATATAAAAAATGTCGTCATGAGAGTGAGAGTACATAATTTGAATATTAAAGTATTGGTTAATATGGATCATTGTATTAACTAGCACGACTTTTTTTTTTTTTTTTTATATCAATACAACATCTTGTCCAAGGTAATGTACACAGTAACATCATATGCCTACTTCATTCTACAAAATTAAACTTTCCAGTCTAATATTTCAATACTAAAAATGCAATTGTTGTACAGACACGTTTGTTTAGTTGTGATTTCTTTGGCTAAAAAAAAAAAAAACCCACAAGGTACCGTATATATATGCAAATAGTAATAATCAATATTTGTGCTAATTGCTAACCCGTAGTCAAGGGTATTTGACCGAAAGTTTCTCTTGGCCCAAGAAATCAACAAGGTTATGTGCTTTAATTTTTAATTAGGGGCGCTAAAATTGTATCAATAAACCAACACATTAGGCTTTTGTACCGTATCATTGAATTGCCGCTAACAACAAATAATTTGGTTAGCACCATTGCGGAAGGATGTTAGCACCGCTAATTAACCGACTTTGCGCCGCAAAATGACGCTATTTAAATCTTTGATTGTAAAATTCAATTGATTTGTTAATAACTAATTAGGTATTAAATTAGATATTACTATATTATAATATTATTTATTTTTTTCTGATTTTTATTCACGCGCTCCATGCTCATTCACGTCGTTGTTTGTTTATTCATATTTTACATTTTTTCATTGACTTATTAACATTATTACTATTTTCTACCGTTACCCTACTCTAACTGTTATTTTTTAATGAATAAGGGTAGGGTATGGGTAAGCTTCTTTTATTGGATACGGGTAGGATATGGATAAAGAAAATTTTAATGGATAGAAAATAAAAATATTTTTACCGTATCATATCATACCCATCGACAGCCCTACTTCCATAGCAAAAATCTAATTAAACAACAATAATGATGACGATACAATGATGCTGGCATTAAAGATGATGATAAATGGATTCGACATATGTAGATTAATTAATGTTGGTTGCACTTATTATTATATTTAATGTTGTATAAGGGGAAAAGATATGTACATGTATTTATTAATAATCCATAAAAAGACTCTTTATAGTATTCATAAAATTATTGGACTCGGAAAATAACTCATGCGCGCAGTTTGTGTTTTGTTGGTCGAACATGAAAGATTTAATCATTTCAATAGCACCGTTATTAACCGTTGTAGTGGTGCTACTTGGTAGACCGTTATGCTGTAAAATTAAAAATGCCGCTATAACGGTGCTAGTTGGCATACTGCAATTAATACTAGTGAAGAAAAAGTATTTATTTAGTATTTTATTTCTTATGGTGGATAGAAAAGTAAAAATTAACAATAAATAGATGTATTATAGTAGTATTTTAGTGAAACATAGAATCACAATTTGTTATTTGTTGATATAGAATCAATATTTTGAACATATCTTTAAAATATGAACTCCGATCGACTTGATTCAAAATGTAAGTATAGTGAGATTTACCTAGTCTAATAGTAGATTGTAAAGATTTATTTATTAAATTAAACTATTAAAATATACATATGATGTAATAATATTTGATTTTTCATTAAGATATGTGTATGATCAAGTATATATTTGTTCACACCCGCTATATATCATCTCACAATGGACGCTATCCTCTATCTACTATGACATGAGCTTATTAGCTATTTAAATTTTTGCAGAACATCATTATTTGACTGTGGACCAAATATATATAATAAGATCGAAGTCTAATATATAACCAAATACATCGTTTTGCTGCCTTAGAAAGAATCATGTTTCTCTTTCTGGAAAATTAATATAAGTGCTAGCTGAAGAAAAAGATATCTATAAACATCCTTAATAATGGCCGCACTTCATGAGTTTATTAAAAATATCAAATGGGGTCATGATGGCCACATTTAAGGAACCAAAACTAAAGATAAGCTAAATTATACCCACAGTTGTACACACCGACATCATTATTTTCTATCATTGATGCTGAAAGCTAAGTTAACCTTTATTCCACATTTCCACCTTTCGTTATACGAGGTTTGTTATTAGAACAAGTAAACATTAATAATAAAAAATAAAAATAGAAATATTTCTTAAACAGTTAAATTCTTAGAATAAGATAATTTCCATAACTTTTTTGAATTAAAAAAATTTTAAACATAAAAATATAGTTTTCAAAATGCGAAAAGTATAGATATATAATTGGTATGTGACGGTATGGTAATATATAAGGGAACACAATAGAGATCGATGCACATAAGAACAGAAATTCATGAAATATGAACTACAAAATCAATTTCATGATTTATTCACTTGATCCTTAATTTTTATGCGTACGTGATATATTAATATGAAATTAATCCATGCAGGTGCTACTACAGGTGCAGCTACTACCGTGAGAAGAATTGCAAAGCAGTGAAACAGGTCCAGCGCCAAAACTACTCTGACCCACCCATGTACAGAGTCACCTACTTCTACGAGCACACATGTGATGTCCATACTGACATTTCAAACATTCCAGCAATCAGTTATCCTAAAATGCTCGATTTTACTGTGAAAAACCCTTCTCCAAGTTGCTTCAGCACAAGTTTAAGTGAGAGCATGGAAGAAAAAAGTCTGAAAGTTTTTGATACATGCAATCAAGGTCCAAAACAAGTACCGAAGATGGAGTTCGGTTCAACATCGATGGATAAGTTTGTTCCGTCAGGAGAAAATCCATCAGTTGATTCTGACGTAGAAATTGATCAGGACATAGATTTTGGATCTATTTGGTTTGATTCGACCGATTCAGGTTTTTGTTTGGATTAGAATAATATTATAATGTGTTAATTTCCCTTGTTACATGTGAGAGTACAATACGTATATTGCTGTGTATGGTTTCTCTTTTTCTTTACATTTTTTTTTTGTTTGAAAGCAAGGCATGAAATGAATAAATCATGCATCTTCTTTCGATCAAGCATGGGTAGAGATGAGAAGGATTATTATGGGCGTGCTTCTTCCAAATACTATTTTTTTTTCTAGAAAAGGAAGGAAAAATTTCATATTCCAACAAATAATTTGTTGAGATATTAATAACACACATGATATATAGAGTTAATGTTATTAATTTCATAACTATATAATAGATTGACGGTAGCTATTCTACCACATTTTATAGAATCTTGTTTATTTTTTTTTGGTTTCTAACATTTTTGACAGATAAGTTTTGTTCCTCGTATTTAACGTTGATTTATTAATACATTTTATTTCAAGCATGATTTTCTTCAATATATATTGAATTTTAGAATATAATTAAAACTTGAAATGAAATCGATAAATATTTCGTTCAATTTGTGTTGTTTAAGAAAATGTCTTTCATGTTGGCATATATATTAGACGGATTGTTTGCCTGCTAGATCTGATCAAAAGAATAGTTTTTTTTTTTTTTTTTTTTTACTTTTATATGAAAAAAGGAATAGTTCCAAGGATCGTGTTTTTGCAGGGTTGATATATAGTCATTAGTCAACAAGCCGATTTTTTCAGAATTAATGTGTTTTAATAACTTCTGATTGAATACATATATGTATGCGTCAAATTAGCTTCTTTTAACACTGTTATCCAACCATTTGTCTTCACTTCTGCCCAAAAAAGGAAAAAAAAAAAAAAAAAAAAAAAAACCCGAGGATGTCGGCAAGGGGCTTTTTTGTCCGGGAAACCTTTTATTAATCAAAGTCCACTTCTTGCTGCTTTCCATGCAGATGGCATCTGGCACTCCACGAGCCATCATGTGTCAGTTAACATGGTTTAAATTAATTTGATCTTGTCTCCTTGGCCATCATGATCATATTTGGTATACAAATGTCAGACCACGTGATTTTCCTTTTGGAGAAAGGTTTGAACTGTAATATACTGTATGTGAAGTGAAAACGAAGAAAGTTAAAAATTAGTTGCCAAAAAAAAAAAAGTTAAATTACACTTTTTTTGTTTTTTGTGAAGTATATGTCCTTGAAGATGGTGCTTAACTAGTCAAGTTTGATAAATTAAGCAAGATTTTTATTTTAAAAAAGATTAGGATGAAGTTTTCTAAACTTTGTTAATTCTGTACGTTTAGATATTAACTTAGTTATTAAGATTAGCGTGTTAGTGTGGGTTCCAAACTAGTCGGTAATTATTATAATTGGTCGAAACAACATAATAGCGAGATTAGTGACAACTCTGAATAGCAGCTCACCCATTCGAACACTGAATTATATGAGAGAATGATTACAAATCCAACGAACGGTTTTCCTTGTCAATTCAAACATATAGCCTTAATTTATTTTTGCAACAATATGTTCCGTACCAAACGGTTAATTTAGATAATTTTTTAGAAATACTTTTATCAAGTTATCTTTATAAAAATGAGAGAGGGCAGGTCAACTTTATTAGTCAAGGGGAAAAAAGGTTCTTAATGCAAATGTTTATATTTAGTGCAAGTATAAACGAGGTACGACAATAAGTATGATAACTACAAGCTTAAACATTTAGCATTTAAATATATATTTGTACGATATAACGCTAATTAAACACTTAGACCTAGCTGTATAAGTTAAGTATATACTTGACAAATTATATATATAGATATCGAATAATTAATTTAGCTATAGTATAAACGGCCGCAATGCATGTACATGAGCATGTGAGAGAATACTGCATGTTGATGTTGTTGTATTGGCAATTATGTAATGCGAATGACAATTGTTTTTCTTTTACTACAGGGTAATTAAATATATATAATTGGGTGAGGAAACAATGTTATGGGTGCTGTCAGAATAATATTAGCACGAATTCACATCTTCCAGAGTACCTCATCAGAATAGATATCATTATTTACATAATTTTAAAATGCACATGTCCCTTAAAAATAATTTTTTCGTAAAATCAAGAAGTGATCCGGATTGCAGCGTGCCCATCCCAGCATGGGATATATAAACTGCTGTTAGTGCACTATGGGTTTCAATCTACTGTTTAATTTAGTTTAATTAATGTTGTTTCCCACTCGATTAAAAATTTGGAATTAATAACCTTTAGTGGAGAATACATAATAGCTTCCAAAGTCATAACAAAAAAAATAATAATAAATAAAATAAGAACTATATAGATATAGATGGATTTCTATAATTTGAGCAAAACCTAGCTGCTGTAAAGTCAGATCCCAGTTTCTAAACAAGTTGGCACATGTCTGTTTCATCCTTTACTATTATTATTATTATGGTCTCCGGTATTCATGAGATGACATTGGCTCGATCCAGTCCGTCTGTTTGAAATTGGACAAGCAGGATCCACTCCACATCCTTAAATAATCGGGAGCACTGGAGAAGATATTTTTCATTCTGGCCTCAACCATGATATGGTTTAAATTGGAGGGATCTATCCGTTAAATGAGGCGGCGGGATGCCAATCTCCGTGTAGTATAATTGTATAAATATACATCAACTATTTTATTTATGCTATGCGAACATTAATTATTGGAGCTAGAGAATAATTAAACCAAAAGTAAAATGATGTCACATGTCAGTGTCTCCTCCTTAATTTGATCTCTTGAGGCTACAAATCAAAAAGAACAATACATTCTTCTAAACAGAGAAAAAATAGCACTACAATGGAAAGTGTAAATCATGGTCAGAGCACTCAAGAGGAACTTGGAGAAGTGATGAACAATTTGCAAAGAGGGCTTAATTCAGCGAGCTCTCTTGAGGTCTTGATCCAAGATAGATCAGAATCAAATGCTCAAATTCTCATCCAAGACATAAAGAGTTGTTTTTCTAGGGCTATGACTACTTTGAATTCTTCAAATCTAGCAAATGAGTTCCTCAATCAGCTTCAATTACCATACGGTAATTCTGAGAACATCAGCATCCAATCAAATCCTGTAAGAAGTAGGCCCAGGTATGTTTTGCTCTAAAAAATAAGTGCTATTTCATATTTAGTTATTCAGATCTTCTCGAAATTTATGCAAAAGAGTTCTTTATGTTCGTGCAGTTAACTATGATTACGAAATTTCTTCTTTTTCTGATTTTATTTTCTCATTTTTTTCGTATTAATTCTTTTACAATAAAAGAGCAGTGGCCAGAATTTGATAATTTTTCATATTTTATGAAATAAATTATGGAGGTGTTCAATTGCAGGGTGGAGGCGAACTCACAAGAAAAATTATTTTTAGATAATCCAGACGACTGTTATGCTTGGAGTATGTATGGCCAGAAGGAGATTCGTAATTCAATATATCCAAGGTATACAATTCTTCCTCCAAATAATTTTTGATTGCAAAGTCTTTGTCGTTCTTTTATAACAAAACAGTCCCCTAAAACGGTCTCCTTTTTCAACTATACTTGTTGACTAACGTTTAAAATGTTGAGGACCTTCAAAAAATAAAAATAAAATGCTTAGCTTTTATGAACTTCAAACTGATAGCAAATAATTGAAAAAAAGGGTACTGTTGAGAATTATGCAAAAGTAAAATGATTTTAGTAAAAGTTGAAGTCAAGGGACCATATGATTAAGTCATTTTTTACGTACCACAGTGAGATAGCCAAAAGTGGGAAAAAAAATTAACTATTTGAGTCCCCTCTTCCTTACACTACTCAGAACTATAATCAGATTTTTAACCTTATAGGTCATATATATCGTGATTTGTACCAATATTATTGATATCTTCACTAGGATGCGGGATATTTTCAGTACTGATACTCTCTAAGGCAATGCATATTTTCAGTACTAATACAGTCAGTTACTTAGTATATATATGTCAGATAAGGAACTAGCTAGATTGCAAGGCAAAAGAGTTTTAGCACAAAAATTATTTGCATGTGATGGTTTCTATTAAAGGGCACAAGGTTTGATGGCACAAATAATTGAAAAGTAGCATAAATCCATGCATGGAGCCAGGAAAATATAGATTATGAGCAATTAGGGCAAAGAAGTCCATAGGACGCACAGAAAAAAGAAAGTATTATGATATTTACTTTTTATTATCTGTTCTCTCCCTCAATAGAGTACAAGTTCAGAAATAGTAAATCAAAGTTTTATAGTTTTACTGGAACTGATGTAATCAATTTCAGCTGGACGATTCATTCTTTCCAGTAGCCAGCCATTTACTGGTACTGATACAATGCAATTGATCAGTTGAGTAAATAAACTTTTCTGCCATTAAAAGAGCAAAAGTTACATTAGATCTGCATTGCAAGGGCAACAATAAGTCAGTATAAGTGTATATTGTATAACAAAGAGAAATGACAAAAAGAAAATATATATAAAGGTGACAGTGTAGCAAGGAACCTCATGCTCTTTTGCGATTAATTTAGAGGCCATGTAGGAGCCCGCTGCTTTCTGCACATGTTTTTTCTGAAGAGAGAAACAATATAAGGAAATTTAGAGGAGTGGCACAGCAAGTTAAATTAATGGGTCATTTGTTTTGTCCATGAGGTATATATCACTGAAATGGCATTAATTTCATGATTAAATGATTGCTGATTATATGATTGCAAAACCTCCATAAAAATGGGGAAAATAACATTCATGTGATGTTTTCGTGCGCCAGACTTCTCTATGATTTCATGGCCCTTTGTTACTGAATGCAAGGCTGCAAGTTCAGCATCATATTTCATGTTCTTTACGGTGGATTGGCATAATAAAGCTTGTAAATAAAATCACAAGTTTACCCTTTCAGGTTCTATTACGTGTGCGCTCACAAAGAACATCTAGATTGCCATGCAACAAAAACTGTGCTGCGCTTGGAGGGAGATTCGCCCATGTATGAGATAATTTACAGTGGTCAGCACACATGCATGCAGTTTGCAAACGAAGAAGGCTTCCTAAATTCCCAACCTAGAATCAGTTTCAGTTCTAAAGGTTCGTACCCTTCTTCATCTGATGCGTGAAACTGAAGACCTCAAAAATGATGGAGAGACTTGAGGACACCGGCCGGGAGATATTGCTGAAGAACGAGCCAGTTTAAAAATTATCAGCTGCAAGCTTAATTATATCCATGAGACATGGTCAAATACTAGCTTCTCTTTTCCTTTAATTATTTGGAAATTTTTTTCAGCTCTAATGAAAATATTTTTCATGTTATTTAATCGTTTTATTAACAAGTTTGAAACTAAGGATGATGCATGAGTACTCGTTAGTTATGGTATTAGGCCAGTTTATGGAGTTTATTTTTTGCCTCATATAAAGTAGGTAATTAAAGACCTAAAAACATATGAATCAGGAGGAAATTCTAGAAACGCATATTTTTAACCTTTTGTGGCACTATATATGTTCAAACATTATTAATTGATCCGGATCGAGCTAAGATTTGATGGCACGTACATCAAATCCAGTATATATTATAATTAAAAATTGTATTCAAATGAAATTATCAAATTGACTAAAACAAATAAAATAGTTCTGATATTACGGCATTTAATACCCCAAAACGACATTAATAGATGAGAAATAACCTGGTCACTAGCAAAGGATCATAATATATTTTTAAGTAGAGGTCACATGTTGAAACTCGGTTGGGAATTCCCGGTGGATGTTTAAATTTGAAAAAAAAAAGTCAAGGATTTAAATAATTCCGCTATAAACCACTATAGCGGTGCTACTTGGTAGACCACTATATATGCTATGAAACTAAAATTGTCACTATAGCGATACTAGTTGGTATAACGCAATGGTACTAAAGAAAAAGTATATCTATTTAGCATTTTATTCTTATGGCGGGTAGAATGGTGAGAATTAACAACAAATATAGATGTCATAGTGGTATTTTAGCAAAGTATAGTGTTGCAATTTATTTTTTGTTCATATAGAATCAGTATTTCGAACATATCTTTGGCATATGAATTCTGATTGACTTGATTTACAATTTAAGTACAATGAGATTTATTTGTTAAAATAGTGAATTGTAAAGTTTTATGTATTAAATTAAACTATTAAGAACATACATATAATGTAATATGGAATTTAATTTTTAATTAACTCGGAACACATATCCAACTCGGCTTTTTTTTGGAGGATAATCAAATAAACAAAGGCATTTGTAAATGATCCTAGCGGTCGCCAAAATATGTCTGCTATCTAGTATCCGCTATTTTCTATTGAAATCTCTTAAAAAAATTTCTAAAAAAAAAGCAGAAAGGTAATAGAAAAATGACGACATAATCACTGATCTCTATTTTGTCATAAGTCATAAGGTGGATCGAGTACCATGGGAAATTTAGAAGTTATGATAGTGTGAAAAGACGGAGAGCAAAAGACTTTGACGTAGGAGTTTAGCTTTCTATTGTTTCATACTACGAAAGTCTTTTTCTGATATAGATGTTCTTCGATTCGCAAAGTGCAAACTCGTATTATTTAATAACAAAGCTTACATCATTGGTAATAATCTTCAAATTAAATGTCCCTTTAATGTCAACAAAACGTGATTCTTTGTTTTTATTTAAACTTGTTATATAAGATATATATAAATCATTGAAGAGATGATGACCCACACGACGTAGACTTCTATGGTTTTTGACACATGCAATAAGTTTAAATTAGGACTAAAGATTTAAATAACGGATAGCGGGTGACAAGCTCATGTCATAGCGCATAGCGGTCATTTAGTAACCGTTATGGGATCATACTGAACATGTACAAATGTACTTATTCATTATATCAAATACATAATTTTAAGTACAAACTAAATATCATATTATATCATATGCATTCTTTAATAGTTTAATTCAATACATATGACTATACAATCCACTATTTTAATAGATAAATCTCACCGTACTTAATTTCGAATCAAGTCAATCGAAGCCCATGTGTAAAAGATATGTTCAAATTATTGATTCTATATCAGTAAATAACAAATCGTGCTGTAATATTTCGCTAAGATGTCATTGTAATGTATTTTTTTGTTGCTAATTTTTATTATTTCATCCAGCATAAGAAATAAAATAATAAATTAATATATACTTATTTTAGTAGTATTACGTTTATACCAAATAGAAGTAGAACCACTATGTATAGCGACACTATTACGATCATAAAAGCCGCTATTTAAATTCTTGATTAGAACTGTGTCTTTACGCCTACAAATTTTGAAAACGTTAACCTTTTCCCATTAAATAGCCTTGCAATGAACCAAATACCTCGCAATATAAATTTTTTATTAATTAATACGAGAAATTATTTCAGAAAGACAAAGTGCATCATTTGAAAATACCAAAATCCTTTTATATTTCACATCATGATAGCTAGTTTGCACTCTAATATTAGATCTATAATCAATATTTCCCAAGGAAAATAATTCACCGATCCTAACGCCTGTCGTGCCTTGTAAGATTTGGTATCTAGTGCAATGTACAAACGTTTTTACCCGTCTGATTGAAAGTAATCACAGAACATGTTGTCCAAAACTTTGTGGTGTTATGGTGATTGGCGAAGCATGAAAAAAGCCGAGAGGATTATCCATCATACAGAAAGTCACAAGACATAATCCACATAATTCTTATATCTGATCTAGTGCTTCAAATAACCCACGTGATTGTTTAAGTTGACCCATCAAATTTAGCTGACGCCAGCAACACGATGTCATAGAGGAACGACGTCATTTGATGCAGCCGAGCTTAATATTTTTTTGGTTTTCATAATAGTTTCTTAAATCAGAATTAATGTGCTTAATTAATTCAGTTCTCTTGACTTATGGGATGTCGAACAGCCAGTTTGACTCTTCTTGGACAACACAACGAATAAGGATTAATAATACCAAAAAGTTAGTTTTAAGTAGTGCAAAAGAAAGACAAAATAAAATGAAATAAATAAAACTTAATTAGATTGCCATGAAATATATATTAGAAAAATATGACATGGGGAATCGAAACAGTATTTGCTAAATCAACAAAAATAATATGCATTGCATTAATTTTTAGCGATATAATAGACTTAAGTGGAATTCTAAAAAAAAAAATATGATTTAGTTTCTAATTTTAAATGTAAATAAGACATTTTACAGTCAAATTTTGACCTTTCAAAAAAAAAAAAAAAATCATATTCTGGATCTGTATTAGGCATTTAAAGAGACTATCTGTAATTACTAAATGAAAAATTAATTGTCTCATGTTGTACGTTTAATATTCACAAAATGTATTGCTGACATTGTCGTCATCCACCAGAATGAAATTCTCTGTGACGGCCACACGTAGCAGACTGTGTATGGATCGTCTGATCGACAATAGGTGCTCCGTAATTATCCTCACATCTATCGAGATTCGTGCCGTTCGTGAAAATCTGTCCTCGATATTAAATCGGACGGATGGAAATCGGTCTACTGTGGCCGCTGCATAGGAAATGTGTTCTCATCCACCATCTGAACTTTCGCTGCTTACGCAAAATTTTATATGGTTTACCATTATTGGGATTCGGAAAGATTCCCAGGGGATAGCGGTTCGTTGTTTCTTATTTTATTTATTATAAATATATAGTTTCGATTTCATTAAACATGGAGCTGTTGTATCCGGATAAGACTCGCCGATATAAAAAAGGCATCGCGCACGTTCTTCCGTGTTAGATCTGGTCGACGAATTAACTTAATATCTTTTATTAGCAGTGGCAATTAATATAAAAGGTCCATTTTAAATTCGTTGATGATCGCATATCATAATTATTAGTGAGCATAATATATTATATAAAGATATAAATCAACTTGATTTTCTTATATTTGGAGAAAAAACAAACTTCATTGTAAACTACTTTTCAGTTTGTGATTTTTTTGGGTATTTTACAATAAACAATTACAGATATTTTAGTTTTGATCCTAAAAGTTTTGAAAATAGTTTCTTAAAACAATGAACAGTGAACACCTTGTAGGGTCAGATTGGGCTCTCGGAAGATCGATCTACAAAGGTTACTCAAGGATCAGATCGGGTCGGACTTAGAAAAGCTTACATATAAAAAATGAGTCTGGTCATTTTCAAATCTGGCTCTTTTGAGCCCTTCAGTTTTGAGAGGCTGAACTTAAAAGGACCCGAAGGGTCGACAGACATGCAATATTTTTCTTAAAAATAACTCATTTGAACAATATTTCAAATATAATTTTTTTATAAAAGAAAATACAAATGCTATAAATTATTTTAAGTATAAATTGTACAAGTTTATAATTCATTTACAAATATTTTTATTTTTCTCTTTTAATTTGGGTGTAGAATCGGCTATATTATAATAACATGGGCAAAAGTTAGAAAATTATTTTTTGTTAATAAATTTATGAAATAAAATAATTGAAAATTATGAATGTATAGAATAATTTAACATATCCGGTGAGAAATATATATTTTGTAACTTGACTTAGAATTATTGTGGAAAAGAATTTTAACATTATTTGAAATGGTCAGTTTGGATGATGTCTCTTATTTTTATATGTATTTTGACCGTACTTAGCCCTTAATTATTGATCAAAGCATTATAATTTATCTCATAAATTGCCATATTTTCCATGATATTGCTGCTGCTGTGCTTCTTGTTTTATTTTTGTAGAATTCCTTGGAAATTGAAGACGAGACGCGACATTTGTGAAGGATGGACCATTTTCTCAGCCAGACGACTCATTCCTGGCCCACACAGACGTGCCTTGAGACCACAGGAGCCTAGCACGAGCCATATCTCCAGCGTGGGCCTGATTCTCAGCCCATCTAGCTATTTCGGAGTGGCATTTCTGTGCGAAATGATTCCATTTCGGTCCGAAATCCATTTCTGGAAAGAGCAAATTAGGTGATTTTCGAAGAAGGAAAGATCTACACCGCCTCACCTGGCCCTAGCCGCCTCCTGGGGGTACATATACGCGTCCCTTACCTCCTGAGCACGTATTCTACCTTCCATACTCATTTTCCACCTTCCTTACTTAGCGTTTTAGAGCGTTTCCATTGATTTCTGGGGAGTTCTTGGCGTTTTTGGAGGGAGCAGCAGCACGTTCGTTCACATCGATTCCTAGGCTAGAGATAGCGAGTACTAGCATTGGGATTCTTCGGTTTACTCTTATATGCTCTTATTTCATTATTTTATGGCTTGTATCTTTATTTATGCATGAGACTTATTGTTGTTTGTGTTATGGATATTAGTGAGTAGTTTTTATGATGTCTTAGGGGTAGTTAGTAGGTTAGTTTAGTATGTTGTGATGACTTGATGATTATATTATGATATTTTGCGATTTACTTGTTTGTGAATTATTACTTGCTTGATTGAATTGATTGCTTGCTTGAAAGTTAACTTATTGATGATACGTAGCGTTGATAGGATATAACTCGACCAAATAATTATTAGATCAAAGCACTTGAGATAAACCATAACTCGAAAGGGTAGGTTAGTTAACGATCGAAAGATTCTAACTTTTATTACACCGACAGGACCTTAAATATCTCTAGAAATCCATTCAAGTATTCCTAAACAAACTAGTTTTAATATATACGCAAGTATAGGATTAGTTGTTTTTGTGGTAAAACCCGACACAAATCTAAATCAGAACCAAAAGGCGACGGCTGAGGTTAGGGTTAGGGTCTGGTCGCTTAGTAACTTCGCAAAGTACCTTATAAAATTGTCAAGTCGAAACAATAGGTTTAAGGCAAGTTTCGGTGCTGGACAGAACCCATTTCGGTCCGAAATGGTTCTGTTTCGCCCCGAAATGACCCTCTGTTTTGGTGAAAATCGTGATAGAGTTGTCTTAAAGCTAAACTAATTGAACACTTATCCCTAGGACATTTTATTGCATCTGTTTGAGTCTAGAAAACATAAAAAAATAATCCCAAAAATATTTTATTATTTATTACTTGATTAATTGCCTATTTTTCTATTATTATTATTATTACCTTTTAAATTTCTAAAAACACAAAAATTCATCTCTCTAGCTTTTAAGAAAGTCTAAGTCCGGTACTCAGTTTAACCGTCCCTGTGGGTTCGACACCTTTGCTTTACTCGAACGTCTAGTAAGGTAATTCATAGGTTTTAATTTATTTGACCTAGGTTTCAAGCCTTCATCATTGGACCAGATAAGATCAGATAAGGTCTAGCCCTTTGGTTGATATTGTGCCCCGATCTTTCTTAAGCCTGTCTTCTCTAAGTCTAGATTTCTCTTAAGTTTGACCTCTCTAGGGCTCTCTTCAGCTGAGATCTTAGCCTGGTCTCTCTAGGCCCTGGTCCTTTTGAACCCTTAGAAAAGTCGGCCTAACCCTGTTTGTCAAAAGGAATTCGTCAGGACCATGTGCAGATTCAGAGTCTTTTGGATATTCACTACCTCAGAAATAATTCCAAATGTAACCTATGAAACTCCCCTGCTTTTGTATACTAGCTAGTTCCTATCATTTTTATTTCCTTTTTACATAATTAGTATTGCATTAAATTAGCTCATGCATTTAAAATTACTGTCCATTCAACTTAATTTATCCTAATCATAAATTTGATTAAATAATACATTCTTCACCCACACACATGTTCTCTTTCACGCTAGTTTGAGATGAAGGCGTCTAGACTATAGGAGAAAGCTAGACAACAAGAACAATCAGTTCAAGCGGGCAACTTGCCCCATAGGCGGGCGGACTAGTTACAAGGCTTTTCAGAATTAGACAATTATTCTTGTCAATCATTTTGACGCATTTTCTCCTAAATATGGCTCGCTGTCGCTGGGAACATGATCTCCACAATGAGTAACCACATTTGAAGCCTATATAAGCACGTGAAGGACTTTCGCTTGGCAGGTTCGAGAAATTAGAGATTCAGAGTTCGAGCCAGAGTCCTTCAGGTAAGCTGCTTGTCTGTTATGTGGGCCGCTTGAAGAGTCGCAAATAGGCAATAAGTGAAGGAAACTGAGGTACTTATTGTAATCCTTGATTCTTTGATTATGTTTTGTCCAATTGAAGGTACCTTGTATAGTTCAATTATTAATTTGCTCGAGTAGAATAGACTTTAACGGCTATATTTGCGAACCTATTTGTTTAGTTGTATATTGTATGTTTATTTAGTTGGTTTGATTATTTGTATTTTATTTCTTGTTACACAAAGGTTTTAATAGCGGATAGCGGGTTCGTAGCGGACAACCTCAAGTCATAGCGGATAGCGGATAGCGGTCATTTAGCGGCCGCTATGGGATCATAGCGGGCATGTAAAAATGTACTTGTTTATTATATCATATACATATTTTAATTAAAAATTAAATATCATATTACAATATATGCATATTTTAATATATAGTTAAATTTAATACTTACACTTTAAAATCTATTATTTCAATAGACAAATCTCATTGTATTTAATATTGAATCAAGTCAGTTCTAAAGCAAATGTTCGTAATACTGATTTTATATTAGTGATGAAGGCTTAAAACCTAAGTATCAAATAAATTTGTACCTAAGACTTAACCTCACTAGTCGTTATCGGTAAAGTTTTAGGGTCGAACCCAAGGGACGGATTATGAATACCAGACTTATTCGTTCTCAAAATCTAGACAGATGATTTTTAGTGAATTTTGGATTAAATAACTGTAAATAAATAACAAGATAAAAACAATTGCAATAATAAACTAACTAAGGTATATTTTTGGGTCTTTTGTTATAAGAATTAACTAACAAACAATAATAAATTTTTGGGGTTTAATAACAGAATAAAAGGGCGTCTTAGGACTCGGATTTCACTTTAGTTTGGACTCGGAATTATCGATCAAGTTACTTTCATAACTTAACAAATAAACCAAGCAAATGCCACCTGCTCGACCCGAACAACGACCTTACTCGGTCCGAGCAGTAGGCATAGGTGCTCAAACGAGTTTACTTTATTACTCTATAACTCGATCTAGGGCTTGTTTGTTGATCCTAAACTTCTAATCCTCAGCTTTCGCTTGTTGGGCAAGGGTCTGGTCAATCTAAACTCACCCTAATAGGACTAACTAACTCACAACTTTTGGTATAGAAATTAATTAACCTAACTGATCTGTTTGTGTTCTTAGGAATATTTAGATGATCTTTTGAACCTATCTAAACGTTGCACTTTTGATGCTAACTAATCTCCCCTTTCGGATTACAGATTTACTCCAAGTTCTCAATCAAACTAACTCAACCTATTTAACTTTAGACTTAACTAGATGTGGCCGAATCTAGAAGTATAATTAAATCAAGCCAAGCAATTCAATCAAGCAATAATCAATAATACAAAACAGATCAATAACAAGTCATATCATAACAAAATAGATCAAGTCATAACATCCAAACATCCATTACTTTCCTACTCCTAAGACTACATAAAATCTAGCCTAACATAGTATCACAAACAACAATAATAAAGTGCTGAAATAATAAGATACAAGCCATAAGAGAAATCATCAAAGTAAGAGAAGAAATAAACAAATACTCCTTCTAGACTCGAATAATCAATCCTATTAGCAATGGAAGATGATGGTGCGTGTTTCAACTCGTGCTGCTGCCGTCGCCTCAAGAACAAGGGTAGAACTAGGGTTTATGGTGAAATCAAACGAGAGAATTGTCTCCAAGGGTCCAGCCCCCTTTCTGTCGAAGAGGCTGCCTTATATACTCGTCTCAGGCACTTGGGGAGCAAGTTAGGGCACTAGGTCGGCCAGATCTTGCCAAAAGATGGCATTCCTTTCTTGAAAAGTTGCCAAAACATGCTAAGTCGGCTTACTGTTCGACCCGAGCAGAGGATCTACTCGGTCCGAACGCTAATGTGGAGAGACTTGCTGACTTAAGCAATGTTTGGGTCGAGCATGTGGAGCACTCGGGTCGAGCAGAGGATCCATTCGGTCCGAGTGGTCAAGAAAAGGTGGCGGCTGTGGCTCTGTGTCATGCCAAGTCCAAGCGGAGATCCACTCGGGTCGAGCAGAGGGTCGATCAGTCCGAGTGGAGGCTGGACAGAGGTGCCATGTGCTAGGAATGAGACGTCTAGCCATACTCCATGCTAGGAATGAGTCGTCTAGCGTGTAGAAGTGCTGAGAATCATCAAAATACTCGAATATCACCTAAAACCCTGCAAAATGGAAGAAGAAACGACGGCATAGCCAAATCCTGAAAAAACATGATAAATCGTCAAGCATTTTAATGGTTTGAGTATCATTTGAGTGCCAAGTATGGTCCAAATACCTACAAATAATAATGACATCAAATCCCCCCAAACTTAAACTTTGCTTGTCCCCAAGCAACGCTCTAAGCTTAGAATTTTGGACTATACTTAGACTTACAATGAAGAATAAATACTCAATCAATGAAGGTCAAGAAATCAAATGTCTATGTCTAGTTCCACACTTCAATCAAATTGCTATTATCAAATTTCCAATAAGCATAAACTCTAGCGTCCCCTTAATCAAGAATTACCTCTCTTAGCCCTAATTAAACCTCTTTAAAGTCCAAGAACTCTAGCCTCACTTCACTAATTCACTTGCAATCTCAATTTCAATCATCCGTTCTTTTCTATAACTTAAAAATTTTGCAAAAGAAATTTTATCAAGTTGGAAAATATATAATGAATCTAACTCAACGAATTATTTCACCAATTTGATTTGTTCAAGTCGAGTTGTGGTGAATTACATCACTTAGGGTTTTATGCTATTAGGACTTACATTGAGTGTCATGCTGAGGAGATCAAACAGATAATTACACGACCAAGGCCACGGTACACTTGGGCCAGGGCTCCTAGCAATTTCCGTAATCCTTTCTCCAATTGTTTGTGGAAGATCAAACAGGTAGTCACACGACCAAGGCCACGGTACACTTGGGCCAAGGCTCCTAGTGACTCTGTTATCATGTCTTGATTTGATTCGATTTTATTGAAGTCCTTTCGCACCCTCATGCTCACAACTATTTAATTTGTCCGATTAAGCTTGCTTGTTGGTGATTCAAGCGATTAAACCCAAGTCTAGATTCATTTTATGCGTTCCAAGATTGATACAAGACCTTTTAACAAAAACTTTAAGTTACAAATCAGTTCACTCGATGAAAACTTGTGAGAGTTGACTAAAAGTGATTTAACAAATTTAAGCATCCAAAATTCGAGTTCTATCTTTTTAAAGAGACCCAACTTCGGTCTATTGGTGCAAGAATTAATTAAGAGAAGGCTGAGAAGTCTAATGCTTAGTGGAAAATTTTTAACAGCTGAAAATCCTTTAAAACTGTGTGAAATCAGGTGAGGTAAAGTCAAAAATCAAATTCCTAGACATATTCATTCAATTTCTTGTCAATACTTGACGAAATTCTCAAAAACAGACTCACTGCTCGGACCGAACAGTGAGTCACTCGACCCGAACGAAGAGGTAAGAGAGAGAAGACTAGTCTAAGCCGTGTTCGAGTCGATCAGTTGTGCGCTCGGGTCGAATGGGAGTGATATTCGATCCGAGCGGTAGTGAAAAGCCTATTGCTAGATAATGACAACTAAAGTGTGCGCTCGACCCGAGCAAAGGGTCCGCTCGGGTCGAACAGAGACTCTGAAAAATGACAAAACTACCAAAATTTCAACTCATTTCATTCCAAATTTTGATTTTCTCCTATGTACCCCCCCCCCCCCCCCCCCAAACTTGAATTATGCTATGTCCCAGAGCATGTAATTCTCAGAAAAATTAAATAGGAGAAAATAGGGAACTTACAAGCTTATTGGTGAGAAGTTGAGCCCCCGGAGGAGCTGCTAGGCGTGTTGTATTGCATCTCGGCATCATAGGTGGGAAATAGGCCGAGGTAGAGATCCTCTCCATGCTGGGTGGGCACCACTGGTTGGTTGGCGAGGTGGGGGTAGAAGGAAGGGTCGGAGAGCGCTGGTTGGGCCGATGGAGGGGCCTCTTGCCATGGATGGGGGCCAGTCGGAGTGGGCAGCGGGTTCTCTTGCCACCGGTAGGCGCCATAGGACTCCCCTTGCTCCTCATTCTCTTCATAGGACAGGTTGGGGTCCTCATATCCACCCGGCCAGTAGCCGAGCTGTTGGGCAAGCTCGTAGTCATCCACAAAGCGCTCCACCCGCTTCAAGCGCTGCCCATATTGCTGCACTTCGGCTGTGAGTTGGCCCAACTGATGGCCATGGGCAACTTGTGTGTCGGTGTTGCGCCGCACTTCATCCCTCGTCTCGGTGGTGAGGGTAGTAAGGCCCGTCATCATGTCCCAAAGTGTGCGGGCCCAAGATGGCGCTCCGGCCATGTCATCTCCTCCCATGTGAGGGGCTGCCTCGGGCTGTGGAGCCTCGAAGTGTGGTGGGGCCTCGTAGTGCGGCGGTGGCTGGGGTGGGTCCACCTCCATCTGGACCGGCATGTGTGCCGGAATGGGCAGCGGCTGCTGGACCGCAACATCCCTACCTGGGGTCACATAGTCATGAGGAATGACCCAAGTAGCGGGGTTAGAGACATCTACCTTATGAGGGTAGGGCAAGAAGAAGTTGCTGCCTTTTTCCCGCAGCCATAAGTACTTGCCTTCAATGTCGGCCCCGCTATGCACTATCTTGATGAAATGGGCCCCACGGAAGCGCTCGTCATCATACCGGGAGAACCCGGTGGCATTGCTCTTGGCCGGGACGGGGACCTTCAAATGCTTGGCAAGGATGGTGACGAAGGCCCCCATCGTGATGCTCCCTATTGCGCCCACCATATCTCTTTGAGCAATCCAATGCTCAATCATCACCTTCACCACATCGATCTTCTCGGGTTGTGGCTGGAGCAAGTGCCAAAGGAAGGCCGTCTCCTTGGCATTTGTGATGTTAACCGTCTCTCCTCGAGCAAAAATCGTGCCCGCTATGCCCCGGAGAAGGATTCTAAGGACCGGGTGTTGCACAAGGCGGATTGGTACTTGCAATAGCCTCCGCATAGTGCTGTCCAGACCGTCTCTCTTGTAACGTTGTCATCCGGATTCCTTTTCCAAAAGAACTCAGTGATACCCCCAGCCGCAAGACCAAAGACGGGGGCCAACTCATCAAGTGGAATCCGGAGTCCCCTATTTTGCATCCGGAAGAAGATATACTCCCTCCCATCCCTCTCAAGAAGCTTGAGGGAGGAGAGGAACTCTTGGGTGTATACCCGAAAAGTGATGTCGTGGAGGGACCAAAAGGCGGGGGTGATACCGGCTGCCGCACTGATCTCCAAGAACTGCTCGGCGACCCCAAACTTCTCTAGGGTGGGCATATCCATGAAACGTGTGTGCTCAAGGGGCCGACGCCGGATCTTCATGTAATTCTTGAACATGTAGTCGTAGGGCATGAGAAAATGAGCGTCTTTCTCATATTGGGCAGCTTCTGGGTTCCTTTGCCACTCAGGACTCAGATTAGGGTCCATTGTCCTGGCCCCCTGCTGTTGGGGCTGAGAAGAACTGCCAGCCACGTCCTTCCCTTTGCCTGATCTCGTCTGTCTGTCAGACATAGCCTCTGTCCAAGTCGAGTGGAGAGATTACTCGGGTCGAGTGCTCCTCAGATGGCTGAGTAACAGTTGTTACAGGGTCTGCCCGGATCGAACAAAAGTAGTGCTCGGGCCGAACAAAAGAACGATCGGGTCGAGCAGACTGAGGTTTTGGCTGTGCACTGGGTCTGTCCGGGTCAAGCAACAGTGGATGCTCGGACCGAACAAGGGAATTGACTAATTTTTCGCTAAGTTCTGAGGTTGCTCGGGTCGAGTAAGTCTGGTGCTCGGGTCGAACAGTACCTCTGTTCTGGCAAAATGTGCCCTAGTACTGTGCTGGACCCTGGTTTACTGGTAAAAGCTTGGTACAGTCCTCAAATCACAGGTACTATCACTTGCATGCACTCACAAAGTTGATTAAAACTACCAGGAATGACTAAATAATGAGAGAAAAGGGAGAGAGACTTGGTACCGACGGTTTGCACTGTCGTGAGTGGTGGGTAGCGGCGAGAGGACTCCAGTGGCAGAGAAGGCTGTCGACTAGGGCCTTAAGAGAGAGATGTGAGGCAGTGAGAGACTTCCAGTACGCTTGAGAGAAGATGAGAGGTTGTGAAGTGCCCCGTTATGCAAACCGAGAGGAGTGTGTGGGATCGGGTTGTGATGTGCCACGCAATCGATGGAGAGAAGACCACCCAGATGGCCAGAGGGTAATGGAGATCCCTCTGGCGAGAAGAAATCGGAGAAGGGATGGCTCTGTCGTCGAGTGCTAGGGGTGCCTTGGGCCTCGTGCTTCAATTTGTGTGCGATGGAGAAGGGTTTGATCAAGGTCCTGTGAGTAGAAAGAGAGAGAGAGTGGAGAGGAGAGCTAGGGACACTTTAGATCTGTGGAAATGAGTTAGAAATGAGAGAGATTGAGTTTTAAGAGGGATGCTCGGTTTGGAGAGGAGAAACTCGCGCAATAATGGAGGGGTGCGAGTGGGAAGGCGCGACTGTAGGAGGAGGAGTTATTATCCAACGGATACTTGTGGAATTTTAAACTCTCCATTTGAAAAAAGCCTCCAGTTCTTCCAGTGCTCGGGTCGAGCAAGGCCCCAATCGGACCGAGTGATCTGCGGCGGGGTCCCGCATTGTCAGACAGAATTTGCTCGGACCGAGCAGCTCTGTGCTCGGGTCGAGTAACTTGCAGATGGGTCCCATGGTGTCAGAAGGTCGGTTCGAGTTGAGGAGCACCTCACTCGGGTCGAGTAGCGGACCACTCGGGTCGAGCGCCTTGTCATGATTCCCCCAAACTGGAATAACCACTCGGGTCGAGTGGTTCGCATGCTCGGGTCGAGCAGTGGGTAGCTTCTTACCCTTCCTGTATCCAATCTTGCGCCCAAGCCTCACAATTGTCTCCAGGACTGGCTCGTCTTGCTGCCTTGATCCAATTCCTGCTGCTCGTATGAGGTCGTGCATGGGTTCTCTAACCCTAGGTGCTCTTGCACGAGCAACTTAATCTGTCTTTGATCCTACAAGGCACACAAGCAAACAAACAAAGATCCTTATCAAATCAATTCTCATAGAACACATCATCACCTAGTATATTTTTTTGTGTTTTCATTTTATAAATATTTTTTTTTTTTTTTGTTTATAATTTTTATTATTTTTGACTGAAAAAATAAACTAAGAATTAAATAAGGTAGGGAATGAAAGATCCTTGGGTTGCCTCCCAAGAAGCGCTTGTTTATATGGTCTCTAGCTTGACCGTTTTGCTCTATTCGGCTTGGTCGGGATCGGAGAGCGAGATGGCATGAAGTTGCTCTTGATTCTCGCTAGCAATGTAGTGCTTGAGACGCTGCCCGTTCACCTTGAATGGCTCCGAATTCTTGTCACAAATATCAACGGCGCCAAAAGGATAGACCTTCACTACGCGGAACGGGCCCGACCATCTAGACTTCAACTTGCCCGGGAAAAGTTTGAGCCTTGAGTTGAAAAGAAGCACAAGATCGCCCTCCTTGAACTTTCTTCTTGAAATATGCCTATCATGCACAAATTTTGTTTTCTCTTTGTAAAGTTTAGCATTTTCATAGGAGTTCAAGCGTACCTCATCCAACTCATGCAAGTCAAGAATGCGCTTTTCACCGGCTTTTTGCAAGTCCATGTTGATCACGCGGGTTGCCCAATACGCCTTGTGCTCGATTTCGACCGGGAGGTGACATGGCTTTCCATACACAAGCTTGAAAGGGCTCATGCCAATGGGAGTCTTGAAGGCGGTGCGGTAGGCCCATAGTGCATCATCAAGCTTGTTGGCCCAATCCTTGCGGGTCCTAGCCACCGTCTTCTCTAGAATGCTCTTTATTTCCCGATTAGACACCTCCACTTGCCCGCTTGTTTGCGGGTGATAAGGCGTGGCAACCTTATGTGTGACCCCATGCTTCTTCAATAGCCCCTCAAAATACCGGTTGATAAAGTGTTTTCCCCCATCACTAATCACCGCTCTTGGAACACCAAAGCGGGGGAAAATTATCTTGGAGAACAACTTGATAACCGAACTTGAGTCAGCGGCTTTGCAAGGGATGGCTTCGACCCACTTAGATACATAGTCCACTGCAACCAAGATGTATTGGTAACCATGAGAGCTCGGGAACGGGCCCATGTAATCTACTCCCCAAACATCAAATATCTCCACTTCAAGGATCGGGTTGAGGGCCATTTCATTTCTTTTGGTGATGTTACCCGTCCTTTGACATTGATCACAAGAAAGAACAAAAGAACGAGCGTCTTTAAAGAGAGAGGGCCAAAAGAAACCTGATTGGAGAACCTTAGCTGCCGTCTTGGAGAATGAAGCATGCCCGCCATAAGCGGAGGAGTGGCAGCTAGAGAGAAAGATGGACATGGATGGAAACATGACAACATACAAGGCAAGGCTTGTAGCGAAAGGGTTTAGTCAAGTTCAAGGAATTGATTATGACGAAACTTTCTCGCCTGTTGCAATGTTTAAGTCAATTCGGATATTACTAGCCATTGCCGCATTTTATGATTATGAAATATGGCAAATGGATGTCAAAACAGCATTCCTGAATGGGAATTTGGAAAAGGATGTGTACATGGTACAACCTCCAGGTTTTGAAGATCCAAATAATGGTAGTAAAGTATGCAAACTTCAAAGGTCTAATTTTGGACTGAAGCAAGCATCCAGGAGTTGGAATAAGCGCTTTGATGAAGAGGTTAAACGCCTTGGATTTATTCAAAGTAAGGAAGATACTTGTGTATACAAGATGGTCAGTGGGAGCTATATACTTTTCTTGGTTTTGTATGTTGATGACATATTATTGATAGGCAACTTTATTCCCTTAATGGAGCAAACAAAAATTTCATTGAAAGAGATTTTCTCAATGAAAGACTTGGGTGAAGCCCAATATATCTTGGGAATCAAGATATGTAGAGACAGGTCACGTAGACTCATTGGCTAAAGTCAATGTACATACATTGGCAAAATGTTGAAACGATTCGACATGCAAAAATTTTAAGAAAGAAAATGTACCAATGAGTCAAGGTGTAACACTTAGCAAGTCTCAATGTGCTGTGACACGTAAAGACATTGAAATCATGAAGAATGTAGAATATGCTTCTGCAATTTGTTCTATCATGTATGTTATGGTGTGGACACGATCTGATGTCGCGTATGCTCTAAGTATGACAAGTCGTCATCAAGCCCATGCAGGTCCTGCACATTGGATTGCGGTCAAGAATATCCTTAAGTATCATAATAGAACTAAGGATAAATTTCTTGTGTATGGAGGGAAACGGGAACTCGTTGTAGAAGGCTACACCGATGCGAGTTTTGCAACCTATTATGATAAAAGGTCGCAATTTGGATATGTATTTAGTCTGAATGGATGTGTTGTTAGTTTGAAAAGGTTCAAACAATTAGCAAACAGCTGACTCAAGCATCCAATCAGAAGTGATGGTTGTTGCTAAAGCCAACAAAGTAAATGTTTGATCAAGGAGTTCATTGAAGAACTTGATGTGGTTTACACCACAAGATCAAAGATATGGATAGAAAAATAATTTGTCATTCAATACTTCATTAAAGAAGATAGATTAAAATTATTAAAGGTGAACACGGATATTAACACAATAGATCCGCCAACAAAGTCTTAATCTCAAGCCAATGGCAAAGTCCACTTTGATTCCACGTGTTTGAAGATGCATGGAAAATGGATAGAGATAACAAAATGAGTCAAAAGGCAACCCTAGTCTTAGAGTTAATACATAAGTATGTATAAGAAGTAACTTTAAGAACAAGTGGGAGATTGTTGGAATTGTGTTCTAAAAGTTATCTTATAGTGATTACTTTTATATGTTATATTTATGAATTGGATGTTATTACATTTTGTTCCATGAGTTTATATTCATATTTAGAAGTGTTCAAGAAGATGCTCTTGGTCTTGAACCGCAGAACTCTAAATAAAATGAATATATATAACTCTAAAATGTTCACAGGTCTTGAATATTAGCAGGAACACTAATATGTCATATAAGACTGTCGTGTTGATTAAAAGTACGTTGTAGTTCTGTAAACGTTGATAAAGGATTATCATTTAATAACACGAGTATATGAAAAGTTTCATATATTGAACAGACCTAATTGATAAAAAATATTATATGGATTGTGTTTGTGTCATTAATATTTTTATCGTGTCGTTAATTCTAAGATTGATATGATATATTTTTCACATAAGGAATATGCAACGTAATTATTATTAAAAGTCATTTGAAGCAAGTGGTGATAAAAGTAATAGTTCTTTGTATGTAACTTGTGTAGGAGGAAAATATATATGTCAATAGCTAATTGCCACTCATTAATTGAGGAATGATATTATAAAGGGCCCCTTGGTAAAGTGAGATTATAAATGGATCCAATATAACTGAAGTGCAGTTATAATTATATAATCCTACTTGTTAGATACCAAGAAAAGATTATAATACGAAGATGACACAGCCCTACTTTGTATAATAATCATAATATCATATGGCAAAGAATAGACACAAGTAATGTTAACAACATTACTAGAAGGATCGTGTTTCGTAAAAGGATTTGCTAAACATCTATATTATTTGGGTAGCTGTAATGTATGCTAGAGTACCGCTTACAGTTTATGGAATAAAATAATTATTCCATTGCCAACATAATATGGATCCTCAATATAGGTCACACCAACTGAATGGGAAACAAGAAATATATTTTCTATGTACAAGGTTTCATGTTGCATGAAATAAAGTACAAATAGAAAATTATATCACATGACGTGATTAACTAGCAAAGAATAAATTTATCAATATGTGTATATTATGAGGATAATATAAGTTTCACATATTATAATAATATATGAATATTATTATGAAATGTATAAATTTATTTGAAGCCCAAGCCCAATTATTTTAACAAATGAAGAAGAAAGAAGGCTTTAAATTCGGGTCAGAATTTGAGCCAACTTTAAACAGAAAAATAGTATAGCAAACGATAACCCTTGTGGGCAAATGATATATGAAAATTGTAGCCCTTGAAATGTAGAATCCAATGGTCCAAGTTTCAGGACGTTTGGAGTTTCCTACAGAGAGTTATCAAGGTTTTAGTGCTGCAACGTCAGAAATTAAAGTGCTGTTTTAATTTCTGGTTAGTGGCTTTAAATGCTATACGAATTTGAGAGGTTTTATTCAGATGTTTTTGTGTAAAAACTGATGAGAAAAATTGAGAAGACAAGTAAGTCTTCATGTGTTGAAGCTTTGTTCTCCTCTTCTTCTAAATACTTGTTAAAATATTCTATCGATTAAGCAATCGATTAAGATACGGGCGACGGAGCTAGGTGTTGACGGGGAATTCGCTAGCACGGATTCGACTGTCATTTTGTTTCGGATTCAAGGTGAACCGAAGAGGAACAGAGCTTCGTTAAAGACCATAGGTATGGTTCTACAATCCTTCTTATAGGAATATATTTGATTGCGATGCAAATAAATAAAGAAAGTTAGCAATAGTAAGAACGATCCTAGATGTTATCGGTTAATAAAATTTAAAAAATTACCCGATTCGCATCATGAAATCCTTCAATTGGTATCAGAGCATAGGTTCTTTATTATTGCTAATTAGACTATTTTATTATGTAATTTTAATTACATAAGTGCTTAGTTAATTGTTCTTTTGTTTTGCGGTTCTAAATTCGTGCTGAATTTTTGTTACACGTTTTGCAATATTGTAATATGATAACTGGTTAATTATTTTTGTATTTTCTAAAATTCTTACTATATTAGAAGAAGTTTAGAATAGGATAATTATATAGATCAAGGTTTTTGGACAGATCTATGAGATTAAACAAAAATAAAGAAAATAGTGCGCTGCTGGAATTTTTCAGCAGCAGTAGCAGTTTTTGCTGAAATCAAAATAACGATTTCTCTCAAATGGATTAACATATTTTGATGAAACCAGTTTCTAAATTTAGATATCGAAGTCTAGTTTTGAAATAATAAAACTTTCCTATACAAAAGTTTTATGAAATTTCGTCACAAAGGCAAAACAGCAATAGTACGCAGTTTTTCTGTGACAAAACACAATGACGGTTTGTATTTTCTTTTAAATGATTAAAAGATTATTTTTCAAACTATGGTGCAAATTGTAACAGAGAATTATAAATCATTTTAGGGATTTAAATGATTTAGAGAACCGCAATTACTTAAGAAATGGAAATTAATTAAAAGGTACAAAATAGTGCATCGGTATGCAATTCCTATTATAATTTTGTTTTGCAGGGAACTGAGTTTGTATGTCTCATTCCAATGCCTTGTGTGATGTAAATTTTATGTGATGTGCATGTTTGATTGTAAGCAATTTTAATAAGCGTTTATTAATTAGGCACAAAAGGCAATTTATGTATAGGATGCCTTTATTTATTATTACATCATATGCATTGTGAGAATGAGATGGGTTCCTAATACTTGCACTTAGCAAATTTTATTTTTGAAAGGATTCATAATAAAGTTTGGGGCAACATATTTATTTTTATGCAATTTTTCATCCAATGGTGCAAGAAGACAAAGCAGTGGATGAAGAGAAGCGCAAGAGGCATACAAACTCGCAAATGTTTTGTGATTGTTTTATGTTATGTGCTTTATGATTATATGTGAATGATATGTTAGGATAGGTATGGGTGTATGGAAACAGGACCTACCAAACTATAGTCACATTTGAAATGTCCAATGAAAAATTAAGTATTTTTCCTTCTTATTTTATCCACTTTAAGCTAGAGATTATTAAGATGCATGAGTGTAATTTCTAATCTTTAGAAATCGTGGAATGTGTTAGGACATATTATCTGGCCATTGATAAATGGATTAAATGTGAGGCATTTGGTACATTTATTTTATGGAGATAATTAGCCGAACATATTGACCAATAAAATAAGTTTGCTTAAAGGGAAGTCAAGATCTAGGCTTGAAGTCCCGGGAAAATCGTTTAGTAAGAAAAGGTTCTTAATAAACAACAAGAGTCATAAAGTTTAGAAAATTGCAAACGATTGCAAAAGTTTTTCTAAAAGGTTATGATTAGTAAAAGATTACTTACCTTGATTTTATAATTCGGATGAGTTCGCTTTATTTATGATAGGATCTTGAATATGCTGCATAATGGACAAATTTAAATATGTAGTATGAAATGTTACATAAATATTAACATGAAATCCTTTAATTTTATTTCTATAGAATGACAAACAACGTACTTATCCAATCCATAACTCGAAAAGTGCTTGTTGGAAAATGTTAGTTCCAATTTTCTAGATTAGAAAGTAAAACTCCAACGTATCATCAGATAGGAGGATCTTGTAAATGTATTGGAGCACGATGCACCAATACTAAGTACGGAACCCTCTGATGAAGAATAATGTTTGGCGTGAAAGTATTGCAGAATGAACTGGATGTTCAAGGTCTCATGTTGGCAAGTATAGTAATTGAATTTACTAGAAAGTTCATAAACCATACTCCAAAAGAGATAATGGAACTTCATTCAAGATGTTCTTGCAATAGCAAGAAAGTTCAAAAGAAAGGCAAAAAGAAGATGCCTAAAGGGAACAAGGGGAAAGGAGAAGCTCAAGCGAGCACCTCCAAAAGCAAGAGAAAAAAACTTGCTCCGCAAACTGAGATTGTCATGAGTAAGGACGTTTCAAGGTGAATTGTCCAAAGTACAAGGCTGACTTAGACTCGGGCATAATAGAGCGGAAGCGTCCCAAGGTTCCAAACGGTATCTATGTTATTGAAATTAATTTAACCACATCTATTCACGATTGAGTAACTGATACTAGATCGTGTGCTCATATTTGTGTAAATATGAAGGCACTAATGAATAGAAGACATCTCAAGTGAGGTGGAGTCACTTTGAAGGTGAGCGATGATGTTAGTATCTCGGCAATGGCCATTTACTCAATAAACCTTCATTTATCTAGTGGTTTATTAATTAATTAATTTGGATAATGTTTATTATGTTCCATCTATATGTAAGAACATTATATCTGTGTCGTGTTTGGACAAAGATGGTTATGTATTTACTATTGCAAACTCGTGTATGAGTATTGCAAAAGATGGAATTTTCTATGCAAATGCTACTGTTCATGATGGTTTATATTTGCTAGAAGTGAATGATAAACATGTTCTAAATGTCAATAACAAAAGACTCAAAATATCTCATGAAAATAACACTCTCTTATGGCACTATCGTCTTGGTCATATAAACGAGAAACGCATTAAGAAATTACAAGATAGTAATCTTCTTGGTCTCATGGATTGCGATCCAATAGAGACATGTGAATCTTGTTTAGTTGGTAAAATGACTAAGAAACCTTTCAAGAAGAAAGGTTCAAGGGCAAAAGACTTGTTGGAATTGATACATTCTGATGTATGTGGTCCAATGAGAACAAGTGCACGAGATGGTTTTAGATATTTCATTACGTTCATAGATGACTATAGTCGTTTTGGCTATGTTTATCTAATGAAGAACAAGAGTGAATCTTTTGACAAGTTCAAAGAATTCAAGAATGAAGTCGAAAATCAACTTAATAAGAGAATTAAGATTTTGCGAACTGATCGTGGAGGAGAATACTTGAGTAATGAATTTGGTACATATCTGAAGGAGTGTGGTATCATACCACAATTGACTCCACCAGGAACACCTCAGTGGAATGGTGTATCTGAGAGGAGAAACAGAACATTGCTTGATATGGTTCGATCAATGATGTGCCAAACCGAATTGCCTCTTTATTTTTGGGGACATGCATTGCTAACTGCGGCTTACACACTGAATATTGTTCCATCCAAATCTGTCGAGAAAACTCCATACGAGTTGTGGACAGGAAAAACTCCTGAATTATCTTTTCTCAAAATTTGGGGATGTGAGGCTTACATCAAACGATTGATGTCAACCAAACTAGAACCCCAAGCGGAAAAATGCTTCTTTATAGGTTATCCGAAAGAAACAAAAGGATACTACTTTTGGCACAAGTCAACAAATAGAATATTAGTTGAAAGAGGTGCAATTTTCTTAGAGAAAGAGTTTCTCGAAAGAATCAAAAGTAATGGGAGTAGTGTAACGCTTGAGGAAACTCAAGAAACATTACAAGACCTCGATCAGGTCATGGATGACACCCATGTAGATCGAAATAACCCAACCATAGTTCCGACGGCTAGTGGGAGCATTAGTGTACAAGTTCCTCAGCCTATTGAGGAAGAGGTTCACGCATCACCACATAGTGTTCAATCGAGTATTGAACTAATTCCACAAGAAATTGTGCAAGAGGTTCAAGATACTCATAATGAACATGAAGAGCCACAAGAACTAAGAAGGTCAACAAGATCTAGAAAGAAACCTGATATATATCTAGGGCTTCATGAGATCTTGGTAATGGATGTAGATGATCCAAAGACCTTTGAAGAAGCAATGAAAAGAGAAGACTCAAAATCATGGTATGAAGCCATGAAATCTGAAATGCAATCCATGTATGATAACCAAGTATGGAACTTGGTAGATCTTCCTCAAGGAAAGAAAGCTGTTCAAAACAAATGGGTTTTCAAGAGAAAGATGGACATGGATGGAAACATGACAACATACAAGGCAAGGCTTGTAGCGAAAGGGTTTAGTCAAGTTCAAGGAATTGATTATGACGAAACTTTCTCGCCTGTTGCAATGTTTAAGTCAATTCGGATATTACTAGCCATTGCCGCATTTTATGATTATGAAATATGGCAAATGGATGTCAAAACAGCATTCCTGAATGGGAATTTGGAAAAGGATGTGTACATGGTACAACCTCCAGGTTTTGAAGATCCAAATAATGGTAGTAAAGTATGCAAACTTCAAAGGTCTAATTTTGGACTGAAGCAAGCATCCAGGAGTTGGAATAAGCGCTTTGATGAAGAGGTTAAACGCCTTGGATTTATTCAAAGTAAGGAAGATACTTGTGTATACAAGATGGTCAGTGGGAGCTATATACTTTTCTTGGTTTTGTATGTTGATGACATATTATTGATAGGCAACTTTATTCCCTTAATGGAGCAAACAAAAATTTCATTGAAAGAGATTTTCTCAATGAAAGACTTGGGTGAAGCCCAATATATCTTGGGAATCAAGATATGTAGAGACAGGTCACGTAGACTCATTGGCTAAAGTCAATGTACATACATTGGCAAAATGTTGAAACGATTCGACATGCAAAAATTTTAAGAAAGAAAATGTACCAATGAGTCAAGGTGTAACACTTAGCAAGTCTCAATGTGCTGTGACACGTAAAGACATTGAAATCATGAAGAATGTAGAATATGCTTCTGCAATTTGTTCTATCATGTATGTTATGGTGTGGACACGATCTGATGTCGCGTATGCTCTAAGTATGACAAGTCGTCATCAAGCCCATGCAGGTCCTGCACATTGGATTGCGGTCAAGAATATCCTTAAGTATCATAATAGAACTAAGGATAAATTTCTTGTGTATGGAGGGAAACGGGAACTCGTTGTAGAAGGCTACACCGATGCGAGTTTTGCAACCTATTATGATAAAAGGTCGCAATTTGGATATGTATTTAGTCTGAATGGATGTGTTGTTAGTTTGAAAAGGTTCAAACAATTAGCAAACAGCTGACTCAAGCATCCAATCAGAAGTGATGGTTGTTGCTAAAGCCAACAAAGTAAATGTTTGATCAAGGAGTTCATTGAAGAACTTGATGTGGTTTACACCACAAGATCAAAGATATGGATAGAAAAATAATTTGTCATTCAATACTTCATTAAAGAAGATAGATTAAAATTATTAAAGGTGAACACGGATATTAACACAATAGATCCGCCAACAAAGTCTTAATCTCAAGCCAATGGCAAAGTCCACTTTGATTCCACGTGTTTGAAGATGCATGGAAAATGGATAGAGATAACAAAATGAGTCAAAAGGCAACCCTAGTCTTAGAGTTAATACATAAGTATGTATAAGAAGTAACTTTAAGAACAAGTGGGAGATTGTTGGAATTGTGTTCTAAAAGTTATCTTATAGTGATTACTTTTATATGTTATATTTATGAATTGGATGTTATTACATTTTGTTCCATGAGTTTATATTCATATTTAGAAGTGTTCAAGAAGATGCTCTTGGTCTTGAACCGCAGAACTCTAAATAAAATGAATATATATAACTCTAAAATGTTCACAGGTCTTGAATATTAGCAGGAACACTAATATGTCATATAAGACTGTCGTGTTGATTAAAAGTACGTTGTAGTTCTGTAAACGTTGATAAAGGATTATCATTTAATAACACGAGTATATGAAAAGTTTCATATATTGAACAGACCTAATTGATAAAAAATATTATATGGATTGTGTTTGTGTCATTAATATTTTTATCGTGTCGTTAATTCTAAGATTGATATGATATATTTTTCACATAAGGAATATGCAACGTAATTATTATTAAAAGTCATTTGAAGCAAGTGGTGATAAAAGTAATAGTTCTTTGTATGTAACTTGTGTAGGAGGAAAATATATATGTCAATAGCTAATTGCCACTCATTAATTGAGGAATGATATTATAAAGGGCCCCTTGGTAAAGTGAGATTATAAATGGATCCAATATAACTGAAGTGCAGTTATAATTATATAATCCTACTTGTTAGATACCAAGAAAAGATTATAATACGAAGATGACACAGCCCTACTTTGTATAATAATCATAATATCATATGGCAAAGAATAGACACAAGTAATGTTAACAACATTACTAGAAGGATCGTGTTTCGTAAAAGGATTTGCTAAACATCTATATTATTTGGGTAGCTGTAATGTATGCTAGAGTACCGCTTACAGTTTATGGAATAAAATAATTATTCCATTGCCAACATAATATGGATCCTCAATATAGGTCACACCAACTGAATGGGAAACAAGAAATATATTTTCTATGTACAAGGTTTCATGTTGCATGAAATAAAGTACAAATAGAAAATTATATCACATGACGTGATTAACTAGCAAAGAATAAATTTATCAATATGTGTATATTATGAGGATAATATAAGTTTCACATATTATAATAATATATGAATATTATTATGAAATGTATAAATTTATTTGAAGCCCAAGCCCAATTATTTTAACAAATGAAGAAGAAAGAAGGCTTTAAATTCGGGTCAGAATTTGAGCCAACTTTAAACAGAAAAATAGTATAGCAAACGATAACCCTTGTGGGCAAATGATATATGAAAATTGTAGCCCTTGAAATGTAGAATCCAATGGTCCAAGTTTCAGGACGTTTGGAGTTTCCTACAGAGAGTTATCAAGGTTTTAGTGCTGCAACGTCAGAAATTAAAGTGCTGTTTTAATTTCTGGTTAGTGGCTTTAAATGCTATACGAATTTGAGAGGTTTTATTCAGATGTTTTTGTGTAAAAACTGATGAGAAAAATTGAGAAGACAAGTAAGTCTTCATGTGTTGAAGCTTTGTTCTCCTCTTCTTCTAAATACTTGTTAAAATATTCTATCGATTAAGCAATCGATTAAGATACGGGCGACGGAGCTAGGTGTTGACGGGGAATTCGCTAGCACGGATTCGACTGTCATTTTGTTTCGGATTCAAGGTGAACCGAAGAGGAACAGAGCTTCGTTAAAGACCATAGGTATGGTTCTACAATCCTTCTTATAGGAATATATTTGATTGCGATGCAAATAAATAAAGAAAGTTAGCAATAGTAAGAACGATCCTAGATGTTATCGGTTAATAAAATTTAAAAAATTACCCGATTCGCATCATGAAATCCTTCAGTAAGGCTCGTCCCAAAAGTAACACTTGGCATCAGTTTTCAACTTCTTCCTCTCTTGCCAAGTCATTTCAGGAGGAAGCACCCCACTGGCCAGGTAGTTAGCCAGGTCGGCATACCATGGCTGCTTGTTTTTGATCTGCTGAGCTTCTGCTCGGGTCGAACGGTGGTCTGCTCGGTCCGAATGCCCCTCGACTGAGAGAATGTGCATTGCTAGTTGGGCCCAATCTTCGTCTGTCAGGTCTGTTCGGTCCGAGTAGATGGGCGCTCGGGTCGAGTGCAAGGTCGATAGGGCCGAAGAGAGGTCCGAATGGGACTCCGAGGGGTCCGAGAGAACGGTCGACAGTTCTGCAGGGCCTAGCGCTCGGTCCGAGTGAACGTCCGATCGGGTCGAGCAGTGACTCAGACTCATCAGGTGTTCGTCTGGGAAGGAGTCATCGATGGGTATTTTTGTGCTCTCCTCCTCCTCCCAGTGCAGCCTAGACAGGTGATCAGCCACTGAATTCTCTGTACCCTTCTTGTCCTTAATCTCCAAATCAAATTCTTGGAGGAGAAGGACCCATCTGATTAAACGTGGCTTGGCGTCCTTCTTGCTAAGGAGATATCGGATTGCCGCATGATCCGTATACACGATCACCTTAGACCCCACCAAGTAGGACCTAAACTTGTCAAGTGCAAACACAATTGCCAAAAGCTCTTTCTCGGTGGTCGTGTAGTTGATTTGAGCGGGGTCCAACACCTTGCTAGCGTAGTAGATAGCAACCGGCTTCTTATCTTTGCGCTGCCCAAGCACCGTTCCGATGGCAAAGTCGCTTGCATCACACATGAGCTCGAAGGGTTGAGACCAATCCGATGGTTGCAAGATTGGTGCCGAGATCAATGCTTCCTTCAACCTGTTAAATGCAATCAAACAATCTTCGTCAATAACAAAATCATTATCTTTAATCAAAAGATTGCTTAAAGGTTTTGCAATTTTAGAGAAGTCTTTAATGAATCGGCGGTAAAATCCGGCATGTCCTAGGAAGCTCCGGACATCCTTGACGCTTTTGGGAACGCCAAGCTTCTCTATCACCTCAATTTTGGCCTTGTCCACTTCTATCCCGTTGGATGTGATCACATGGCCTAGCACAACGCCCTTTTGCACCATAAAATGACACTTCTCCCAATTCAACACCAAGTTAACCTCTTTGCATCGCTGCAAGATTTTAGAAAGGTTAGCAAGACAAGAATCAAAACAAGTACCATAAACCGAGAAATCGTCCATAAAAACTTCCATTTCTTTTTCAATAAAGTCCGAAAAAATAGACATCATGGCACGTTGGAAGGTTGCGGGCGCATTGCAAAGACCAAAGGGCATTCTCCTATAGGCAAAAGTACCGTATGGACAAGTAAAAGTGGTCTTTTCTTGGTCATTAGGATGGATTGGTATTTGGAAGAAACCGGAATAACCATCTAAATAACAAAAGTACGAGTGATTAGCAAGTCTTTCTAATAATTGATCAACAAAAGGTAAGGGAAAGTGATCTTTGCGAGTTGCCGCATTGAGCTTGCGGTAATCGATGCACATCCTCCATCCCGTCACCATTCTTGTTTGGATCAGCTCGTCTTTGTCGTTTTTGACCACTGTTGTGCCTCCCTTCTTAGGCACCACGTGCACCGGACTCACCCACTTGCTATCAGAGATTGCGTAGATGATTCCCGCATCGTGAAGCTTTTGCACCTCTTTTCTGACCACTTCCTTCAAGTTGGGGTTGAGTCTCCTTTGTGCTTCCCTTGATGGCTTGTGGTCATCTTCTAGCAAGATCTTGTGTGTGCAAAATGAGGGGTCTATGCCTTTGAGATCCTCGATCGAGTAGCCAATAGCCCCCTTATGCTTCCTCAGCTCTACCAATAGCTTCTCTGTTTGCCCTGCGTCCAGTTCTGAGTTAATAATAACAGGGTATGTTTGATCAGGGCCAAGATATTCATACCTGAGCGACGCCGGAAGAGCTTTAAGTTCGACCTTGGGTGGCTCTGTCCGGACCGAGCACACATCTGCTCGGGTCGAATGCTCCACAGCATTGTCGAGTGGGCAGTCGAGTGGCCCAAGATTGTTGTCAGGGGACCCTGCTCGGGCCGAGTGAACTACCATTCGGGTTGAACGTGGGTCGCTTGGGTCGAACAATGGCTCGAAGGCTTCATGTCCTGCTGTCTGGACTGGCGTTCGGTCCGAGCAGTCGTCTGCCCAACCCGAGCAGAGGCCTGTTTCTTCATCTTGACCTCCAGTCAGCTCTCGTATGGATTCCTTTACCCCAATAGCCTCTTGAATGTCATAAAGGAAGCTTTGGTAGTTGATCAGAGCGCTCAGATATTGGTCCTCAAGCGTTTCTTCAATTTCGGGCTCAATCCCTTGGACCATAAAACATGAAAAAGCGGGGTGGGGGTCTGGACATCTCATAGCGTGCTCAATTGAAAATAGGAGCTGCTCCCCCCCAACTCTGACCAAAATTGTCCCGTCTCGGGCATCCATGAGGACACCCGCTGTTCGCAAGAAAGGTCGCCCTAGAATGATGGGCACCTCAAGATCCTCTTCCATATCCATCACCACAAAGTCCCCTGGCACAAAGAAATGGCCAACCTGGACGGGGACGTCTTTCAAAATACCCAACGGCAGCCGGACGGATGAGTCGGCAAGCTTCAAGGTAATGGGTGTGGGAAGAAGGCCTTCATACCCGACCCGGTCGTACACCGACTTTGGCATGAGACTAACACTCGCCCCCATGTCGCATAGGGCTTGCTTAATCACCGCCTTGCCGATGATGCATGGAAGAGCGAATCGGCCCGGGTCTTCTAGCTTGGGAGGCATTATGCTCTTCAAAGCTTCGCTGCTCTCTCGGGAGAGGGCAACCGTCTTCAAATCCTCCAAGGGCCTCTTTCCTGTACATAACTCTTTAAGAAATTTAGCATAAATTGGAACTTGAGCTACTACATCGGTAAAAGGAATTGTTATCCTCAATTGTTTAAGGATTTCCCAAAAAGCTAGAAAACGTGCATCCTCTCTGGATTTGGCGAGCCTTTGCGGGAAGGGCACTGGCGGTTGATAGCTGCTTGGTTGGGCGGCCTGTGCCTTCCCCTTACCTTGGGCTGTCTCCTTGCTGAGTCGTTCGGACCGAACAGAGGGGCGCTCGGGTCGAACGCCTAGTTGATTGGGTCGAGCGCTGCTCCCTTCGGACTGATCGGACTGCTGCTCGGGTCGAGGCTGTGACAGCTCGGGCTCATCAGGTAGCCGCTCGGGTCGAGCGCTGGACTGCTCGGGTCGAGTGCTCCCTGGATCTGCTGCTTCAGGCAAGGACTGCTGGTCAGCTGGTTGCCTGGTTTGTTGTCCTGGTCGCTGGAGCGGAGGGAATGGCAGGATCTGCTCCAGCACTGGTTCGTCGTCCTGCGATTGGTCTTGCTCGGACCGAGCAGAGGAGCGCTCGGGTCGAACAGTGACCTGTTGTGTCTCCGGTTGAGGCATCGGTGGGTCCTCGTATCTCATTCCGCTCCTTAGGGTGTGTAGAGCCTTGCATTCTGCCCTAGGATTCACTTCTGTCTGGCTCGGTAGCTTCCCTTTTCCTTCACCGGCCTGCCCAAATTGTTGTACCATCATGCGCTCAATCCTTTGCAACGCACTCTGGTTCTCTTTCATCTCATCCAATCCCGCGGCAAACATTTGGTTGAACCGACCCTGCTGGTCCATAAATTCTTGAACCACCTTGGGTACCCCTTCCTTGTTGTAGACCGACTTCATGGGGGCATTGGGGTTGTTCGGGACCGGCCCGTTTCTAGTGAAGTTCGGCGGAGGCCGATTCCGGTAGTTGTACTTGGGAACATAGGGCCTATCTCGTGTAGAGCCCATGGCGGTGTCCTTGAACACCGGGTCGTTATTATGCTCCCATTGTTCTTGTTCCACCAGGTCGAGAGAATAGCTCCGGCTAAAGATATGGCGAGGGTAGTAAGAAGGCTCGCCATTAAGAGAATTAACTTGAGCCGTGTTGTTTTCGGGCTTAGCAAGCGGGCATTCAAGAGAGGTATGCCCTTCTTCGCCGCAGCACCCGCAATCCTTGCGGTTGAGGTGGGTGCCTAGGGCTGTTTGACACGCGGCCAATTCCGCTTCAAGATCGGCGATCCGATCGTCGACGGAGGGCGGCGCGGAGATGACATTGACTTGCTTATAAGCCCCGCGAGAATTGGTGATGACCGGCATCCAGTGGTATTGCCTCGCGCATTGGTCGAGCTTATCCCTTCCTTCGGCGGGATGAAGACTTTTGAAACATCCACCTGAAATAGAATCCAAGTTAATCTTGATATTATCATATAATCCCTTATAAAAATTTTTCAATAACATCCATTCTTGGATGCCGTGGTGTGGACAAGAATTTTCTAAGTCACGGAACCGTTCTCAAGCCGCGGCCATGGACTCATTGTCCTTTTGGCGAAAATTATGCAATTCAGATCTAATGCGGTCAGCCCTATCATCGGGGAAGTATTTGTCAAGAAAAGTTTGTGCCATTAGGTCCCATGAATCAATTGACCCCTTTTTAAGTGTTTTGTACCATTTTTGGGCTTTATCCTTTAGGGTAAACTTAAACAACAAGAGCCTAACAGCAGATTGAGGGACCCCATTCATTTTAATCAATCTAGTGTAATCAACAAAATTATTTAAATGGGCATGAGGATCCTCATGGTCTTCTCCGTGGAAAGGGTATTGTTGGACGGCCGTGACATGGGCGGGCAAGATCTGCATGTTGTTCGCCTCGATGCCGCGGATGACTATCGGGCCCCCAACATACTTGGCTTTGGGAGCGCCATAGTCGTTGAGCGTACGGCCCTGGTTGTTGACCACATCTTCATCATCGGAGTTGCCACCAACGCTCTCGCCTTCCATTGTCCACCGACGGACGTCTTCGTCCAGTTGTGCCCTCTGCATCCTGATCTGGGCCTCTCGCTGCTCCAGTTGGAGCCTTAGAGCATTGAGGCGCTCAGTCTCGGCAGCAAGGTCAATATTCTCGACGTGCTCTGCCATTGCTGGTGTTTGTTCGGGTCGAGCAGAGGGGCGTTCGGTTCGAGTGGTTGATGTGTCGAGTCGAGTGGCTCCGGACAGACGGGTGTCTGAGTGGTGCTCGGATCGACTGGGGGATTGCTCGGGTCGAACAGAGCCTGACTGAGGAGATTCTGGCTGCTGTTCGAGTCGAACAATGGGGCGCTCGGTCCGAGTGAGGTGCCTTCGGATCGAGCAGAGGGTTTGGCAGAGATCTGGAGCGGTCTCTGGGTCTTCTTGCAGGTTTCGGAAAAAATATCTTCTGACTATAGGGGGCTGAGATTTGGATCGCGTGCGCCTCCTATCTGCCAGTCCTGCAAAGAGAGAAATGAAAAAGAGAGAAGATTAAATAAAAGAAAAGTCTAGCCTCTTGATAGTAAAATAAGTATCTAATATCAACACCGTCCCCGGCAACGGCGCCAATTTGATGAAGGCTTAAAACCTAAGTATCAAATAAATTTGTACCTAAGACTTAACCTCACTAGTCGTTATCGGTAAAGTTTTAGGGTCGAACCCAAGGGACGGATTATGAATACCAGACTTATTCGTTCTCAAAATCTAGACAGATGATTTTTAGTGAATTTTGGATTAAATAACTGTAAATAAATAACAAGATAAAAACAATTGCAATAATAAACTAACTAAGGTATATTTTTGGGTCTTTTGTTATAAGAATTAACTAACAAACAATAATAAATTTTTGGGGTTTAATAACAGAATAAAAGGGCGTCTTAGGACTCGGATTTCACTTTAGTTTGGACTCGGAATTATCGATCAAGTTACTTTCATAACTTAACAAATAAACCAAGCAAATGCCACCTGCTCGACCCGAACAACGACCTTACTCGGTCCGAGCAGTAGGCATAGGTGCTCAAACGAGTTTACTTTATTACTCTATAACTCGATCTAGGGCTTGTTTGTTGATCCTAAACTTCTAATCCTCAGCTTTCGCTTGTTGGGCAAGGGTCTGGTCAATCTAAACTCACCCTAATAGGACTAACTAACTCACAACTTTTGGTATAGAAATTAATTAACCTAACTGATCTGTTTGTGTTCTTAGGAATATTTAGATGATCTTTTGAACCTATCTAAACGTTGCACTTTTGATGCTAACTAATCTCCCCTTTCGGATTACAGATTTACTCCAAGTTCTCAATCAAACTAACTCAACCTATTTAACTTTAGACTTAACTAGATGTGGCCGAATCTAGAAGTATAATTAAATCAAGCCAAGCAATTCAATCAAGCAATAATCAATAATACAAAACAGATCAATAACAAGTCATATCATAACAAAATAGATCAAGTCATAACATCCAAACATCCATTACTTTCCTACTCCTAAGACTACATAAAATCTAGCCTAACATAGTATCACAAACAACAATAATAAAGTGCTGAAATAATAAGATACAAGCCATAAGAGAAATCATCAAAGTAAGAGAAGAAATAAACAAATACTCCTTCTAGACTCGAATAATCAATCCTATTAGCAATGGAAGATGATGGTGCGTGTTTCAACTCGTGCTGCTGCCGTCGCCTCAAGAACAAGGGTAGAACTAGGGTTTGTGGTGAAATCAAACGAGAGAATTGTCTCCAAGGGTCCAGCCCCCTTTCTGTCGAAGAGGCTGCCTTATATACTCGTCTCAGGCACTTGGGGAGCAAGTTAGGGCACTAGGTCGGCCAGATCTTGCCAAAAGATGGCATTCCTTTCTTGAAAAGTTGCCAAAACATGCTAAGTCGGCTTACTGTTCGACCCGAGCAGAGGATCTACTCGGTCCGAACGCTAATGTGGAGAGACTTGCTGACTTAAGCAATGTTTGGGTCGAGCATGTGGAGCACTCGGGTCGAGCAGAGGATCCATTCGGTCCGAGTGGTCAAGAAAAGGTGGCGGCTGTGGCTCTGTGTCATGCCAAGTCCAAGCGGAGATCCACTCGGATCGAGCAGAGGGTCGATCAGTCCGAGTGGAGGCTGGACAGAGGTGCCATGTGCTAGGAATGAGACGTCTAGCCATACTCCATGCTAGGAATGAGTCGTCTAGCGTGTAGAAGTGCTGAGAATCATCAAAATACTCGAATATCACCTAAAACCCTGCAAAATGGAAGAAGAAACGACGGCATAGCCAAATCCTGGAAAAACATGATAAATCGTCAAGCATTTTAATGGTTTGAGTATCATTTGAGTGCCAAGTATGGTCCAAATACCTACAAATAATAATGACATCAATTAGCAGGTAAAAAATCGTGTCGCTATTTTCGCTAAAATACAACTATAATGCATATATATATTGCTAATTTTCACTATTTTAGCCACCATAAGAAATAAAGCACCGAAAATAGATATTTTTTTTAAGTAATATTATGGTATATCAATGAACACCGCTATAGCGGCATTTTAAGTTTAGCAGCATAGCGGTCTACCAAGTCGTACCACTATAGCGGGGCTATTGCGGTTCATAGCGCCGCTATTTAAATCATACTTTTATAATTTGAATCGATTTTATGAACCACTCTAAGTAGATTATTTGTTTTTTTTTTGGTCAAGTAAAGGCCATACTTGATTGTTTGGAAGTTAAATCTAACTAATTTCATATTAATTCATTAGTTTCATACCAATTAGATGGTTAATAACCGAAATGTGACACCAAGATTACAAATCAGAAGATCTTTTCTGGAGAATTAATGAGAGTTAAGGGAAGTCGTTAATTAGGATCAAGAATAAACTTGTAAAACTTAAGCCTAGAAATGAAAGTTGAAACTTATAGTTTATAGGAGATAAAAATGAATTAATTAATTAACCAAACTCGACATGTAACAAAATTTAGGGAAAAAAACTTAATTAAATCATTAGTCTACACAATTATCACCCAAATTAGATGAATTTGCATTAACATCATCATATTAGGGGGCCATTAGTGGGTTGTCCGTACCAACAAAGAGACAAGTTGGCCGCTTAAAGGCTGACGATCTAGGTTTACAAGCGGATTGCTTGGACTAGGACCGAGTAAGTAGTATTAGCAACCTGAACCATAAACCCAAATTAATGGAAGTTTAACTCAATTTTTGAACTGTTAATTTACATATTTATTGATTTTCTAAATGATTTTTAATATTTTAAATATCCTTAATTTCAATATTTATTGATTTTGTAAATTTATTACGAAGGAATCAAACCAAATCTCTGCACATAACAGCAGGGCCGGAACTAAGATTCTGATATAAGGTGGGCCAACTAGATGAGATTCATGACAAAGTTTGGTTACCATTACAAAAGGAAATTGATTACTGTTATCTGCAATTTTACCATCCCTTGCCATCGCTTGAACAAAGTGAACACATAACATAGACAAGGTGAACATATAAATGATCAAAGTGAACATTTACAAACAAATGAGTATAAAAAAATTAGTTGAACATGCATATAAAAATCTGAACAAGAATGACAAAACTTATTTATTTGTATGTGTTCACTTTGATTATCTTTGTGTTCAGATTGTCTGTTCATGTGTTCACTTTGTTCAAGCAATGGCAAGGAATGACAAAACTGCAGATGGCGATTATCATTCCTGATTACAAAATTTTACAAAGTTCTATTCTAGACCAGAAAGCTACTTGCTTAAAAATTTTTGAGGAGAAATGGACTTACAAAACTGCAACGAGAAGCTTTTTAGATAGGCTCATATCTTCCTGTGTCTCGCAATAGCAAATTTTTTATCGTGTCTTGACATCTCTACCATTTATAGAGTAAAAAAGATAGCATTAATTACAGCTAAATACTATACTAGATTTCTCTACAAAGTTCAATCAAGCTAAATACTATACTAGATTTCTCTACAAAGTTCAATCAAGCATTCAAGCTTACTGTATGACTTTAATGCTTATATTTTACATTAATTGAGGATATTGGCTGAATTCCAAATTCACATTTACATTATCTTCTATTGGTCCATTTGTTCCAATAAACTAATCAATCAATAATAAAATGATATTATAAAAAGTACAAATTACAAACCTTGATAATGGATTCAATCTATGCCTTCCATCCTTGTGTCAAAAAATAGCAATTCCATCCTAATGTCACAATTAGCAGTAGAAGATAATATGAAGAATTAAAGAATTAAACAAATAATAAAAAGTACTTAGTAATAAGATTAACAATAGTTGCTAGTTATAAGAATAATCCAAAACAACTGTTAAGTTAGATATATATTACAATATAAAGTTACAACTTACATCAGATATGTTTTAAACCAAAAGTTACATCTCTATTAATTTTAATTTTACTCTATGATTGCCTAAAAAATCAAACATATCTATAATTTCATCAGCATTATATTTCTTAGCAATTTTCTTCTCAATGTAGACTATCATGTAGTCTCGAAGATAATCTTCTCCCATTTTGTTTCGAAGTCTAGTCTTGATCAATTTCATTGCTGAAAATGTCCTTTCTGTGGTTGCAGTTGAGACAAGAAGATTCATGATTAATCTTAATAATCTGTCCATCATTGGATAAATTGTATATTTCCCAGTTTCAGCTAACCGACGTGTCAAATTAGCAAGTGATTTTGATATTTGTAGGTTTGGATGGCTGCAAACATCAAACTCATAATGGGGCAATTGACCTACTAATTGAGCTCTATCTTGATCAGTAAAATTAGCAGGATAGTATCTTTTTGCTAGAGTGCATTTCTTTCCAATGCAGAAATTGTTGACATCTCTAGGGTCCAAGGTAGCACTAAGAGTCAAGAGCTCCATTGATTGCTCACTAAATCGAGCATTCATTTATTTCTGTTGGTGATCTATTGCCTTTATAAAAATATCTACTCGATAGTGGTGCTCTAGTGTTGTATTATCATGCTTATTTCGAGCTTTTGTCACATCAGCAAACTTACCATTCATATCTAGAAGCTCAATCTCATGCTTTAGGCAAAAAGTATTTACCTTCTCAAAAAGAAGCTCCCAGCCATTATCACTCAGCCTTTGAATCAGCACTTTTGTTGTTTAAACAAGATATATGGCATTAAGAATATCCAAATATTTTTATTGCAAAGCTCGACATAGAGCATCAGTAATTGGCTAATTGCCATGATCTCTGTCATTAAATGCATGATAAAAACAAAATCAAATGAGAGAAGCTTCTTGAGACAACCACCAGCATCTCCTCGAGCATTATATGAGAGTGAACCATCACTTACCAAATTTCACATAACTGAAATAGTAGCACCAAATAACCTTCTTAAGCTACAAATTGATTTGCAGTGAGAACTCCATCTAGCCTCTGTAGGTCTTTGCAAAGCACATACTTGATTCAGTCCACTTCCAATATCAAGCTCTCCCAAATCAACTTCACGTATAATATCTTTAATTTGCTTCTTTATTAGCTCGTCATTACACTTAGCAGATGAACTTATTACAACGTTTATGATATGTATTGCTTCTTGAAAGAAATTATGGACCTCAATTCCCTATCAGAAAAAAGAAGCAATAGTAATAAAAACTTCATATTACATAAACTTTATTTAACTCTACAATAGTACAGTATGTCAGTTACTCTATTGATGCCGCAATAAGAGCTAATTGAAGTTGATGGGCCATACAATGTACATAGTATGCATAAGGACAATCCTTGAGTATAAGATCTTGCAGCCCATTCCACTCACCGCGCATGTTACTTGCTCCGTCATATCCTTGGCCTCTAATATCTCGTATGATCAAGTTGTTGTTTGATATGACAACATAAACGGACTTCTTGAGAGTTAATGCAGCAGTGTCTCTCACATGAACAAGGTCAAGAAAACACTCCCTCGTAAATCCTTCTCTATCAACAAATCGAAGAACTATTGCCATTTCCTCTTTTTTGGATATGTCTCGAGATTCATCAACAATTAAACAAAACTTGCTAATATTGATTTCATCTCTAATTGTTGTCTGCACTTTTTGACCAAAGATGTGAAGAATTTCCTTTTGAATTTTATATGAGGTGTATTTTTCATTTCCTTGAGCATTTTGTAGCACAACATCTTTCACCTCTTTATTGTAAGAGGCCAGAATCTTTATCATTTCAAGAAAATTTCCTTGATTAATGGAATCAAGAGATTCATCATGACCTCTGAATGCACACGCTCGAAATGTTAACAACCTGATGGCATCAATTGATGTCTTAAGTCGTAGTCTAACATCTCCTATTGCTTTACTGTTTTGCTTCTCTAACACATTTTTAATATGTCCCATTTTATTTTTGAGACTCTCATAACACCGACATGTAAAGTTATGAGCAGAGTTTGAATCTTGACCCATGTGAGTTAGAAAAGAACATTGTTTTCCACCAATAACCTTCTTCTAGTTTTGGAATCCCTTCACTGTGAATGTGTCAAAACCGCACCTCCCATGTGGTTTTATTACAAAAAGAAAACAAGAAAAACAATAAGCACGTTCTGTGCTCGGAGAATATTATAACCAAGAGAAATTTTTGAACCAACTATATTGGAAGCGACGGCGATGGCTTGCAAATCCAACATATGGATACTCATCCATATATGGTTGAAATAGTCCTTCACTTATGTAAAATCTTCGCACTTCATCTCTTTTATTGGGAGGGAATCATCAATTTGAGTGCATTTTCCTCGATCTCTCCCATATGTGCCAGATTCAACTGTTGGTTGTTGTGTTGCTTCTTGTGTCGGCACTTTATTTGACACTTGAAGATCTTGCTCTAGAACTCCAGAACTTACTTGTTGTGTTTCTGCTTGTGACGGTACTTTATTTGACACTTGAGAATGTTGCGTGGGCACTTCATTTGGCACTTGAGATTGAGATTGAGAACTTGAACTCCCATCTACTTTTATGAAAAAACTATCAATAGTTTTTCTTTTCATTGTTGACACCTATAGAAAAGAAAAATACATAATTAGATGCAATATTAATTTTGCAGATTATTTGTGATTAAAGGAGAATGATCATAAGTACTTATTGATGTTACATTAAACAATATTTACATTATTGTGCGATGCAATCAGAGATTAAAAGTGTATAAATGCTGAGAGCCTAAGATGGCTGCTTGTTGTGATACCAAATTAGAACAAATGGAGAAATATCAGGCTAAGTGTATAACACGAAATTTTGACTCATTAGTTTCACCTACAAAAGCTTAAAATTAAAAGCAATAAGCCAATACTTTGCTCACTTGTTTGTTTCACCGACAAAAACTTAAAATTGAAAGCAAAATTTTGTTTTCCACTCTTATTATTCACAATTTCACAATATTTAGTAGTTAGTACCAAAAAGTTTTTAGCAAAATTCAAAAGCTTGAAAGGATAACAAATACCGAGTGATTTCAGAACACTGCTTACCAAAAGAACCAGTGATGAGTAATGATGGTCGATGGAGGTCAGGTCGTGTCGTGGAGTGTAAATAGCGCAGTCGCTTGCGGCCTCCCGAGGAGCCACGGAGGGAGATGGATTTGCGATACGAGAGATGGATTTGGGATGGATTTGGAAATTAGATATTTTTCTTATTTGTGAGTGTCCACAAGACTTCACATTGAGAGAGAATAAGATGGGCCTTAGACATTTAGACAATTAAATTAACTTGGGTTGGGATTTGGCGTAGGCCCAACTATAAGATCCAAATTAAATTTTGTGCAGTTGGCGTGTGCCTGGCACACGCCAGCGCCTTCTTAGTTCCGCCCTTGCATAACAGTGACGTTCATTGTCGTAATGTTATAAATGTAACTTTTGCTTTGAACCGAATCGAATTAAATTGGATCTAATGTAGAATAATTTTTTAACTATTCTATCGTAATTTATGAAACATAGTTAGACTTGTTCGTGAACAGCAAATAACAGGACAGAACCAAATGAGAATATATAAAATAAGAACTTACTCGAGCTCTTCAGTGTGAATAAGAAAAGAGGTGAGAGGAAAGAATGAAATAATAATAATAATAATAATAATAATAATAATAATAATAATAATAATAATAATAATAATAATAATAATAATAATAATAATAATAATAATAATAATAATAATAATAATAATAATCATGATAAGAAATTATATTCGATTTTAGATAGATAGGGCTCAAATTTAAATCCTTTAATTATTCATTATTTTAAATGGGCAAATTTGGGCCCATACCCATCAAATCTTTCATATTTAGATATTTATCCCTCAAATAATTAAATTTTTTTCCATACCCCTCAAATCTTGATGAAACTAGATACATACCCTACTCATCCATTTTAGTTAATTTCTAAATTAAAAAACAGATTTATATATAAAATGACTAAATTACCCTGCTCAAACTCCTCTCCCCTACCAAAGAGACATATAGACATTTAGCTCTTCCTGCTAATGTTATCTCCACACGATATAAAACTTTCTTCTAATTCTCCATGCAATATAAAAAGTACGAGGGAGTTCGATTTGGTGAGCAAAATTGAAGCTTAAGCCAACATTGATTCTTCCATATTCTAAAATCTTGTATATGATTGTTGTGAAAATCGTGTATTGTGTTACTGTTGTGGAAATCAAGGGCATCATGCTTCTGAGTGTTATTTGAATTTCTCACAAAAGCATAACACTACTAATCAGTTAGTTTGGAAGAAGAAAATCAAAGAGGTAGAAAGGACATAAGACAGAACTAGGTAATGAGTAAGTTGAGAAGCAAGAAGGAGAGAGAGGTGATGATCAGAGTGATAAGCAAGAAGGGGATAAAGGTGCTGATCCAATTGCGAGGCAAGAAAGGAAGGGAGATGCTGATCCGATTGTGAAACAATATACTGATCTGATTGTGAAACAAGATGTGGACTCGATTGTGACAGAAAGGAATGAAGTGATCAAACATCAGACTCTAGGATATTTGGAAGAGAAGGGGGACATATATAGAGGAGAAGAGAATCTAGAGATAGAAGCTTGCAGTGTTCACAATAACATGGTTGAGTTGTGCAAAGAAGGGTGTAGCAGAAATGGTGCGACTAAATAGATTATAAAAGAATGTGACTTGTTATTAAAATGTGAGGGACAGAAAGAAAACAAAGAGGAGCAAGAAGTTCTAAAACATAAAAACAGTAAGGAGATTGCAGTAGAAAACAAAGTTGAGAACAATCTAATATTAAGCTGAAAAGGAGAAAAAGTAAGAAAAAAAAGGATCAGATGGAATGGCTCCTTACTATAGATGATCAAGGACTAGTATTAGAAAAATTGGATTCCAAGGAAGAAAAGGTGAATGTTTAATTTTTAGGAGGTGTGATGCTGAAAGAGTTTCAAGTTGGGGGATAAAGGTATGGATTGCTGGTGTGGACTCAAGATTGATGAAGAAGCTGGATGGACATGAAGGTACATGACTTTACTTCTCATGACATTCTTTAAATTTTTTTTTTGTCATTGGATGTTGGTTAGTAATAATTTGAACTTGTAACTCGGTATAATCTTCTTAGGATGCAATAGGGTTTTAGAGGTTTTGAGATTGTAGTAGAATGTGTAGATGATGTTATAGTTCTGTTATGATAGATAGATAGATAGCTTCATTTAGGATTTTGAGATTTTTGTTTTCATTTTTCTTTGTACTTATTTCATTTTTTACAAAATGAAATTGGGTGGCGCTCCCACCTTTTTTCAAAAAAAAAAAAAAAAAACAATCTTGTATATGCGGAGCCACAAATCTAAATAGGCCATGAAAGGAATTGATAATTTATTTGAAGATGTGAATATGCGAGCCACAAACCTAACTTTGATAACATAAATTTGGAATTTGCCTAAAGATTTCAACCCAAAAAAAAAAAATACCACGCCTTCATATTATTGAAGCAAAATTCGATGTTTATGACTGTGCTAATAATTCAATTCAAATTGCATTACGAAGAAAGAAATAGAGAACAAAAAAATAAAAAGTGAAATTGGAAAGATATATTTTTACTATATAATGATTAGGAAAGATTTAGAATGGAAAAGAACGTATATGGAATGAGATATCTATATTTTTATATCACGTGAGGTAAAACTAGCGGGCAATATGAAAGTGTTGAACTAAAAACAATTTAGCTCTCGATTTGCAAAACAACCTCTCTTCTCAATTAATCTTTTCTCTTAGCATTTATTTAGTTAATTATTTAGAAGAATAACTTGGAGCAAGTCTAGCACAAGTACAAGGGCTAAACAAGATAATATAAGAATAGCTAGAAATCTAGAATAGTTATGGTTAATTTTAAACTAATCTTCTCATTTTTTTAAGTAAAATGCTCATATTTTAGTTATAGCGTCATATAACTCTTCATAGCATTGTACAGTGCTTGGTCAAACATTGTACACCATTTGATTGCGTTGCATAACGCTTTGACTAAGTCAGTTATTTCTTTATACTCACACCAGTGCGTTGTGTAACGCTTTGTAGCATTACACAACGGTACAAGAATCAGACGTTACATAATGCTTGATTTTTTTATTATTTTGAGGTCGTTATGGCTTAAGTTGTATAACGTTTGGTAGCGTCACACAACGCTTGTTTCCTGAAGAGTTGCATAATGCTTTCTAGCATCATGTAACGTTTCTGACAAAAAAAATCGACCGTTGGAACTCCACTGTTCCAAGCGTTGCACAACGCTACACAGCGTTGTGTAACGCTACTGACACCTTCCAATGGATTTGTCGAATTTTGGTTTATTTAACGGCTATATTTAAGCGTTGTGTAATGTTTGATCGTGTTGTGTAACGTTTCGCTAGTATTTTGACTGGTTCTGAGCTCTTGACGTCCTCATTATATATCAGACCTCCTTGGACTGATTTTCTCTCTTGAAAACCTTGCAAAATACCCTCTCTTGAGCTCCAAACACCTGAGATCATTTTCCTTTGACATTTGATAATTACTTAGCTAAATTCTTGAGATTAGTGTGCCTAAGTTGTAGACACATTTTTTGTGACGAGGTGATTCGGTTCGAAGTTGTAGACACATTTTTTGTGGAATTGAATGGAGAGCGCCCTTTAGCGGTTGCGAAACTCCCAGAGACGTACGACTAAGGCTAGCCATTCCTAGCGGGTCGGAACTCCGTAATTACATCGAGTGTTCAATTTCTCTTACTCTCTTCTTTTATTTCATATTATTAGTTGCTTGCTTGTGTGAATTGATTAATTATTAGTTTCCGCAAAATTGTCCAAACCGGTTTTGTAATTTAAATTGTGCCTATTTACCCCCTCTAGGCCGTACTTAGGGACATCAGAAAGGACTCTTAAGAGCTGACAGTCATCATAAAATATATTAGTCAATTTTTTTATTCAGAAATTTATTAGAATTGCTAATGAGGACATGTATCTAGTTTCATCAAGATTTCAGGGATATGGGACCAATTTTAATGATTTGAGGGGTAAATAACTACATAAGAAAGATTTGAGGAGTATGGGCCCAATTTTGCCTTTTAAATGAATTGTTCAGATTTAGATAATGTAAGAAAAAGTATCCATATTACTATTATTATTAATATAATATAATTATTAGTATTATTATGGTTATAATAACAATAATAATAATAATAATTATTATTATTATTATTATTATTATTATTATTATTATATTATTATTGCAGTTATATATCATTAATTTATTCTTTCTATCAATTTTTAAATTTTTTATTTCTTATTAAAATAATAACTCCTTATAAATAAATAAACTATTATTACACAATTTTTATTCGTCGCGGAGCAGTGAAACCACGCACAGGCCTTGGGAAACCTCCAACTCGGTGGGTTAACCAAGTGGGAAATGATCAAGAATAAACTATCGCCTTGATTTTTCAGAATTTTGTTGGAGCTAATAATAACATAAAAATTCTAACCGTTTCATTTCATGATTTTTCAGAATTTTGTTGGAGCTAATAATAACATAAAAATTCGTTCATTTTGATAAAAAAAATTTTCAATAAAAAAAGAGGATTTTGATCAGGGCTTATTTATTCTTATTAACTTTTTTTTTTCTAAACAGATCCTTTTTTTCGGACTTTCAGTTAATGAAAATGAAAACTTGCTACTTTAAAAAAAAAAACGTGAATCTTGTCCGTCAGATTGAAAATCCAACAGTCCAAAAGACCCTCAATGCGCTCTGCACGAAATGAAAAGCCGCAGGAGGGGGAAAAAAGGTGAATTGTTCCAATAGTCTTGAGAAAAATCTCGTCTTAGATCCGATCCATGACTTCGTTAATGGCGAGGAGGTGATTAAAGAACCAGAGATTACAGAAAGGTGCAAAAAGAGGGAGAGAGGCGGTGGCTTTCATAGGTCCGCTATTGATGGTTATTGGATTTTGGTGTGATTCGGATCCAAAATCTAAAATTGGGTCAGTTGGAGATCTTGATAGCTTGAACTCATATTTGGGGGTGGAAATCCTCTGAGGGGAAGTTTTGGGGGAATTGCTCCGCTCACTCCTCAAATTTGAGATCCACTCCAAATTTTTGGTGAAATGACTAAAATAATCTTGATATATTGCAATTAAAAAAAATATATTTATTGAAAACTGAGGGCATTTTGGTCTTTATTGGAGTGGATCTCCGAGTTTTGAGTGAGCGGAGCAATTCCCAAGTTTTGGGTGTGGGTGAACTGGTGACTGGGAAAGCTCAGTTAATACTTTAATGGCTGATTCAGCTAGGAGCATTTGATTGAAGTGTGACTTGGACCGATTTGGTGTTGAAATTGAAAAAGCTAGTATTATTCTTGAACTTCAGGAATAAGGTGAGATCTAATAAAAAGCATGCTGATTACTGAAACAGTTAAAATATTCAATTAAGGGAGGAGAACCACTCAAAATTCAAAAAGTCCTATACTTGCTTAAAAAGGATATGTGTATAAGTGTGTTACGGATTCAAATCTATAGGTTGATCTCAAAAGGACTGTTACTCCCCTATTATTAGAGATGAAGTAGATGTGAAGTAGTGTGTATACACACAATTCTATGAAATTGACTTCATCAGATACTTTCCTGCTTTTTCAATGCTTGATTATGATATTTATGAATTAATTATGTGGCATAGTAATTATATGGGAAATCACGAGTTAATTTGGGGAAATGAACTCTGTGTATGCTTACTAAATCAACTACTTTTGATAAGATTAATCCTCAGAACGTGGAAGTCACGTGTTTGAAACTTAGAATTTCAAAATTTAGGATGAATGTTTCGGGAACTAATTTCTGCTATGCTTTCGGGAGGAAAGATTTGGTTTTATGGTCAATTAAGTAATTCATGTTTGGACAAGGGAGGGGATCACAGACTTTCTTGTTGTGATATTTTCACTTCTAAATTCCAAGTTTCAAGTCTGATCCCTTATTGGGATTTAAAATTACTAAAAAATTTGGAAAAATAATACATAATATTGTTTTAATGTTGTTATGGGGATATTTATTTACTTGTCCGTGATGCATAACAAGCTTTTTTATTTCATTATCAATAATCTCTAGGATAGAAATTGAAAATAAATAAATAATAGTGCTTTCCCCTGATTTACAGTCTCCATTAATTATGCTAATCTAACAGGAAACAATCTGAAGGAGACTTCAAGGAGTTTGGGATATCAGAGGTCTCAAATAAGCTTCCTAAGAACTCCATATCTTCTAATCCAGAAAACATGGTGTCAAATTCACACAAATCAAACCATTGATCTGAGTACAAGTCCAAACTGGTACATTCTTTATCTGATATTTCAATTTTTGTATGGCCAGTTTCAGTAGATCCATCTGATAAGCATCCAGCTTGACCTGTCGATTGATGCACCTCTGTACTATTTGAACTTCTTTTTACTGTGCTTATGCTTGTAGCTAAAGATTCCTCTATTTTTTCTTCCTTGATACCATCTGCTTGGAGGGTATGGCATGATACAGGTGAAGTTTTTGCAGAGAAGTCCAATATTTGTTGTGTATTGGTTGATTGGGAGTTGGAGTTAGAGTTGGAGATGGAACCTGATGCACACACATGATCATTGAAGTAGGTTACATTATACATAGGTGGATCTGAGTAATCCCGCTGCTGCACATATTTTGTTGCCTTACAGTTGTGTTCGCGGTAATATGTGCATCTGTAGTAACACCTGCAAGCGAAGTTGCAGAATAAATTTAGTTTCTGATATTAAAAAAAAATCAAATGCAGAATTTAGTTGCAAGAAAAATAATGAACCTTAGGAAAATACTTCTCTATAAATTATTAGTACAACATACTTTCTGTTTTCCCAAAAGAGTAATTTTAAGAAAAGGATTTGGAAATAAATGGGGAATGACCATGTAAAGGGAAAAAAATATTCAGCAAGTGGGCACCTTGGAACCTTTTTTTTTTTAGTAAAACAAAATTATCTGGTACCACCTACCTTACAATTAGGGATTTAAATATATACATATGTATATTTCTATGGACAAAGAGTATATCTGGCCAGGGTGTCATCCCTAATTAATCATTTTTCTCATTACATGACAAAAGACGGGTCAACTATTCAATTTTCTAATTCAACTTGGTACTGCAGTGCATAACTAGGGTAGTCTTGTACTAGGAGAGGTTGATACCTTATTTATGGGAAAAAGGAAATTATATAATAACCCAATTGTCTTGGTGATAAATTATTTGTAATAGGCTAGTGTAATGTTGTATTGTCGTACGTAGGTTCAAAAATTATGAATTCTGTTTCATTTATTACTAATATTAAAATATTACACTACATTAGGTCAGTAATTTGCATAATTTCAACAGCATCATAATGAAATTTACAAATTACATCATTAGACAATATTGGATATTACAATAAATCTTTAGCAATAATAAATTGGAAATTTGTAACCCAATAATGGTACTGAGTTTTTCATCATCATTCACATAGCATAACTTTTTCATTCTCAAATGTAGTTTTCAAGAAATAATCTGTGTATTGATAGAACAAGTTTTTACCAATGTTATGGATATAAGAGAATATATATTACACCTTGTAAACTGGTTGTTAGTGATCTTTTTCTCGCCATATTTCCTCCATTGATAGCCATCATGGTCTGGAAAAGATGTGTTAATTTCCCATGAAATGCATCCTTTCCTATTTAAAAAATCATAATTTAGTAATTACAATAATGACATTATTTATTTCTGTGGCAAATTACTCAGGATTTGTATCCTGTTATTTTTCTTCACGATGTTTAGTCACTATTTTCCACTTTTTTTTTTTATCTTTAATAGTTTCATGGCCATTACAATAGAATGAAGGAACTTGGTAACATCCTGTCATTTTACTTGAAAAGAAATAAACTTTCTATAGAAAATGACATGGACTTCATTGAAAATCTTATGTTATTTTTCTCTTACTTGGACATATATACATGTTTTGTTGATTTTTAAAATTTTTTATTTTGCTTTTTTTATTAATTTATTTTAAAAGAGTTCATTCTGGTTAAAATAACAGGGCTTCATTCAAAAATCAAATCACAGTTCAACATCTTTCTTTTGTCCACAAGTTCAATTTGTATGAAATTTCTTTTTGATAAATACCTTCTTTGACGCTGCCGATGAAATGGAACATCATGTTCTGCACGTCTCTTCTTTGTATTGCCACTTCCGACTCTGCATAGTTCTATCTTCACCTCAGGCTGGGCTATGATCTCACTGAACTTTTCTAAAACAGAGAGGGAAGGGTTTAAGGCCATGATTTCTTCTTCAAATGGTGATCCCTCCTTGGAATGCTGGACAAGCTTCAGCTTGGCATGTTGCCTCAGCAAAGCCATGAACAAACCTTTTCAGAGCTCTTTCAAGCAAATCTGGGTTTTCTCTGACAAGCGTTTGGGAATGTCAATTTGTTGACAAGGAGAATATTGGGTGATTTATTACATATTGAAAATATATACCTTGATGCTTTTAAAAAACCTATGAATTGTAATGGTAGTGCTCCCCTTTGATTTTATAGGTGAGATTTTAGATATACAGGAAGTTCCAATGGTCTCGGTGTTCTAGTTTTACCTATTATTTAAGTCAGGTGATATTAAAGTGGTAGTGGGGGTGCTATGTATTTGTAAAAATTTTATAAAATGTCAAGTTGAGAATATTTAATTGGTCAAGTGGCGCAACGGGACACAATTTCTGATAAGATGTGAATTCGCTGATCAAGCGTTTACTTGGATAACTTATTAGAAACAGAGTAGCTGACACTCAACCACACTCAAGAGGAAATCTAACGAAGAATTGTTTTATTTCCGGTCTTAAATGGTACCTAGCTTTCAAGATCCTGTTCAAACTAAGATTGAAACGGCACAATATCTAGTTGGAGTCGGATCTGCTATGTAAGTTCAAGGAACGAGATCCTCTGGACATCTCTTTAGGATGTCTAGAGTGGACATCGGGGAACGTCAGCCGTCTGATTTAATCTCAACGGCTAAAAGGAGCCCCGTGCATTCCATCACTCCCGAAAAAAATTATTGGCCCGAAAAAAATGAACCGTCCAGATTAGATCAGACGGTCCTGATGAGATGTCCACTCTAGACATCTTAAAAAGATGTCTAGAGGATACGGATCCGTAAGTTCAAACGGTATAACTTAAAATAAACAAATCCAATTACTTCATTTTGATCTGGAACGTCTAATTTATAACAAACATACCAATTTATTTATTTATATATCTAAAATAGCTTTTTTGTGGAAGAATCTTGGAACCATATTAAGAATGATAGCATAAATAAAGGCCACCTATCAGGCCAGAACAAACTCCAACAAAAATGGATGCAATTGGGCGAACTTTAATATTATCACGGACAAATGGATGACATTGACAACCACTAATGCAAGTATAAACAGAAAATATAATTATCTTATATGGCATTATCAATTAAGCAAGCTTTATATTAACAAGCAGCATGGCATAATATCGTTTCATCATTTTGTGGTCTGATGTTATCAACCACTTAAACATAATAAGCAGTTTAATGGTTGTTAAATTATTGGTTATTAATTCAAAGTATCCCTAATTCGTTGCTAATTAAAACGGGACATCTCTGTGATTAGTTTATAGAGAGTAAGTTTGCAATCAAGTTAAAGTGGTTATTTGGACTATGCGTCAAGTTAATCAGATCAAGCACGTACTCAACACGAGCCGTTCAACAAGAATTGATCTAGTCCGTCAAGTCAAAAGCTAATGGCCTTTCGATGGAAGATATGAAATGCAACCCAGCAAGACCCGGCATTCTTGCCTATAGAATTTTGAAAAAGAAGAGAACAAAAGTGCAATCATGCGCCTTAGCGCCTGTATTAATTAATCGTGTAATTATATTTTCATTGAGAGCGGTTCCGCTGCCACAATTTTTTTGCTGCCACGGTTGTCACAAATTTCCATCCGTCCGATTAAAAAAGATCGATGGTGGTGATTGGATTTTAATAAAGTAACTTTTTATTACTTCTAATGTGTTTTTGTCTCCTCTGTCGTAAGTTGTAACTTTCTTTGCCCTGGAACAATACGAAACCCACCAATCCAACTCTTAATCTTTCTCCTCTCTCCCGATTTCTGCCGCTCTGGTGCTTACGCTCTCTCTACTCTCGTGCTTGCGAGCTCCTTTCTGTTCTTTTTTTTTTCTCGAAAGAAGATGAACATGTCACCCAATTCAAGCAACCAAGACGTGGTATACTTCAATTCCATTCTTTCTACTGGGCAAACTTCACCATATTTTCAATTGGGCATATAATTGGTCTTTTTTCACAGTTCTTTTACTCCCGTATGTCTTAAATAAGTGTTCTTTTTTATAAGAGATGATAACAGTGACCCATTATTTGTGGTATCAAATAAATTAATTTTTGACAAGAACTCAACGAATACCAATTAAACATATTGATGCTCTCTTTATTTCGTACAGTGAAGAATAAAAATCGTATCTTGTGCAAGATGAAGCTGATGCTCTTCATATTTTTAATCAATCTAATGAATTTAGATGTTCATGCCTTTTTTTTTTCAAAATCAATTCCACGCTTGATGTGTGTCTTCTATTTTTGCATCTTGGTTTGATCTAAGATTCTTCTTAATTTTGTATGTCAGGAACCATTGGTTTCCAACTTTCCATAGATAGTGAAGAATTTTTAACGACCATCGGAATAAATGAAAATACTGCCATGGAGGTGGAGCATGAAATTAAAGCCAGTAACACAGATGGTATGAAGATCTTTACAAGAAGCTGAGGAGTTGTATTAACTACTGCAATGGTCAATGGGATCACAGTTCGCATATGAAATACTCGAGAATTTGTGTGCTCTGGTCAAAGATTTTGGGATCACAATTGGATTGGTTGTTTCGTATTGTTCCAGGGCAGAGAAGTTACGAGAGAGGAAACAAAACCCATTAAATGTAATAAAAAGTTGCTTTATTAAAATCCAATCTTCACCGTCGATGTTTTTTAATCGGACGGATGAAAATTTGTGACAACCGTGGCAGCAGAAAAACTGTGGCAGCGGAACCGCTCTCATTTTCATTTTGGTATCTATTCGCTTAGGGGTCGTTTGGATGGGTGGGGAATATATAGATAGGAATAGCAATTCCGGGACTAAATTTAAGGAAAAAGTGAGATTTCGGGAATAAGAATGTTATTTGGATGGTGAGTTTAGGAATAGCGTTGGTAAGTTTGAAAAGTAGAGAGAAAAGTGTTGTTGGGAAGAGTGTTATTGGAAATGGTGCTATTTCTGAAATTAGCTATTTTTGAAATTGGTAATTGCGTTTGGATGAAAAATTTACGCCAAGAATAGACTATTCGGGAAATAGGCCTATTCCCAATATATCCAAACGACCCCTAATTAGTTTTTGTTTATTCGAGTGGCTTCTTGTGAGAGAGAGAGCCATATTGGTTGTTTGAGCCTTTTAGTCCACTTGAAAATATAAAAATGTCAGACCCACCATTCGGCACGTGGGAAAATTAATTCACTATTCAATTAATTTCCCATCTGACGTCCCAACTGATGCATAGATGCATGTGGCCCAGTTTCCATTAGAAACATCTGCTTTTTTATTAGTAAGGTTTTTTATAAAGAAAAAAAATCACTACAACTTTATATATTGAAAATATATCACTTTTGTTTGTACGTATATATACATAAGTACCGCAAACATATTACTAAACCAGAAGAGAAGCGTTCCAATATAGTGTAACAACTTTTTTACCCAAAAGAAAAAAATTAGAAAAAAAAGAAGGATCGTTGTTTTTTTAATAACGTAAAATTAATTTCCAGGAAAGAATCTAGGCAGTTCTTCATGCATTACTATTAATTACTAGTTCATATTTGTGAGTTAATAAAATTTTTTAGATGCAAGATGTTTTGTAGGAGATATTAAAATAACAAAAACTGAGCACATCAAATAATGATTTTAAAGATAATTTTGAATTTTCTATTTTACATAGCTTTTTTTGTCTTATACAAATATGTAGTCCGTAATTAATGATCGATATGTAGACAAAAGGTCATTAGTATGCATTGACGTTTAAGATCTGTATTGATATATATGAGGAGATGGAAGTCAACTTAGAAATTTTATGACGTAGCATAGAAATACTATTTGTGCCACTATTAATTTAATTTATAATATTTTGCATAATATAAATACACGACATTAAATATCTCGGTGTATATTACAACTCACAAGCAATTAGTATTCTCCAGAATGGTAAAACGCGATCGTGTTGGTATGACATGAGCATGTTAGTACGATATGCATGCGTGTTGACATGACATGACATGTTTATGAAATTAGCACGACACGTGTGTTAGAACGTCGTGTAAAATCATGACGTGTTGGAGACTTCTAGATATTGACACGTCTTAACATGACATGAGTTGATATGTGACACGACACAACACAACACCTGAAAAAAGTTGATATGACAAAAATTAATATTTATTTAAAATTTATTAAATTATATTGAGTTTATATTATAAATTAAATAACTTTAATTCACGATTTTTTATCCAATCATTAATTTGTATTTTAATATATGAGGTTAAAATAAATTCAATAATTTAATTTATTTTCTATTTTAAAATTATTTAAATATTTTTAATGAAATTTTAGAAAAAAATAAAAAAAAAATTATAATATGGCTTGACATGTTTAACATGTCGTGTTAGACGTGTCATGTTAATTAATCTCTTCACTTGACGCGACACGACACATTGAAAGTATTAACTCATATTAACACGGTATGACATGAACTCTAACACATGCGTGTTTATCACGACACAATTAATACTACACATTTACAATACCCTACAAGCAATTAATACACATATATATATACCATACTTTTATTGGACTTTATTGTTAGGACCCTATATATGAACATGTTGAATATTTAACAATTTAGTTATACCATTGAGTGTCTTTGGTAGTCTAAGAATAAGGAGAAATAGGAAATAGAAAAGAGAAAAATGATGCAACCAAACATAAAATAAGCCAATGTATAAAGAATAAGACTCTTTCTTTTCACTTTCCTCTCTTGTTCTTTTATTTTTAGTGCAACCAAACGTTCCGTGATAAATCATTTACGTTGACCCCATCTTTATATATATATATATATATATATATATATATAACTTGAAAGCTATTATGACAAACTCCCTTGCTTTCTTAAAAAAAAAAAAAAAAAGCTATTATGACAAACTTTCGATATCCTTATCTTGTCATATCAACATCAGATTTCTTGACATATTACATTAGCTAACACAAATATATAGTACTTTCTATTTTGAAAATATTTAGCAGAAAAAAACCAAGAATTAGTACGAAAATCATCTCTGGCTCTCAATTGCCAAAACAAAATTAAAAACGAAGAGAGAACCAGTTTTTAATTTAGTGGTAAAGAATAACGCTTCTTCAGCAAAGACATCGGATTCGAAATTCGACTGAAATCTAATTTTGTCACATTTAATTTTAAAATAAATTGGATAACTGGTACATCTTATTAAAAAATGAAGATGAAGATATAATAACCAACATAACCACTAATTAGAGAGACAATATTAACAAGTCGGTCAACTTTTACCCACGTGAAAGTTTATGAGTGAACAAAAGGATTTTTTGCAAAAAAAAAAAATTGCCATTATATGTTTGGATGCTCCAATTATGGGTGGTCGCCGTTGACATCATGTTCACATTTGGTTAAGAAAAGCCAAGTTAGCTGACATCGCTTGATACACGTCAGCCAACGATAGAATTTCCAGGAGACATTTTTCTTGTGCATTATGAAAAAGCCAGGTGTTTGTCTTTTTTATTTATTTTTTTCTTCAACGAACATGCCCCGTAGATAAATGTATTAATTTTAACAGACATCATAAATCTATTATTTTCTGTGGCCTTTTATTTTTCTTATATTTATGCATGTAATTTACAGAACGGCCCTTAATTTTACGGTGTTTGGAATTAGGAATATTTTTTTTTTAGTTTAATATCATTAAATTTATTTCTAAATGATCCTACATTTCGAAATAGTTTTTTAATCCGAGTTTGTTTGATTCATCTTATTTCAACTAACTTTTTTTTTAATCCGGATTAAAGAAATAATGATCCAAACACACTGAGATTAAAATTTTATTCTGAATATAGGAGCACTTATAAATAACTCTATTAAATATTTATTTAAAAAATCTCAAACATCAAGGAATAAATTTTATAAAAAAATTTATTCCAAACTAATCCTGACTTTATTTTTCGACCAATCTAATTACACCATTGTTTACTTTAACTTTGTCCACCAGAAGAATAGCTCAGAGCAAGCAATTTATTCGATGCAAATAGGTATATAAATACAGTGAATGGATAAAATACACTCATGTGTACGGACCGTCCCAGTACATATGAGTCATTTTTCAAGATCCAAAATTCAAACGGTCAATCCAAACCATTCATGTTATTCTCCATATTGAAAAACCCTTGGAGACCAAATTTTACATTTTTTCGAATTTTTTTACTATATATTATGATATTTTCAAATTGGAGGGTCTGAAATACTCTAATTGTAGTGTTTTTTTTTTTGAAAATATCATAATATATAGTAAAAAAATTCGAAAAAATAGAAAATTTGGTATTAAAGGGTTTTTCAATATGGAGAACAACTTAAACGGTTCGAATTGACCATTTGAATTTTGGATCTCGAAAAACGACTCATGTGTACGGGACAATCCCTATGATATGTGCATTTGTAGTGCATGTATTATAAAACAATTTAATTTGACAAAATTAGATGAAACATAAAAAATGTGATATTTTTCCATGAGTTTTTTTTCATACATTTGAATTCCATATATTTTTAGCTTAATTTTTTTAAAAAAAAAAATTACATGCAACCTTGACACCTAGTAAATAGTCAAATTATTACTTTTATTTTCAGTACATTTTTAATTTCACATAAGACCAATAAACAAAGTATAATCAGTCTTTTTCCTGACTTCCATTTTTTTTTCATTTCCCTTTGCATGAATTTTTTGCTCACTTTTGGCACAAAGAATTTTGCTTCATTTATATAGAAATTAATTACTGATGGCAACACATATATATTACATTTTTTATCTTATTAATGCATCTAAGGACAAATATATTTGAAGTTTTGAACAAATATAACCTAACCAATCTAAGATATGAAGAACTAATAAAAATTATACTTTCGAGGAGAAAATATTATATTTCAAAGAAAAAATATCAATTATTAAAGTTTTAATTTTTTAGAATTTAGGGATCGTTTGGATGGGTGGGGAATAGGTAGGAATAGCAATTCCGGGACTAAATTTAAGGAAAAAGTGAGATTTCGGGAAGCGTGGGAAGAGTGCTATTCCGGGAGGACCGGGACTAAGAATGTTGTTTGGATGGTGAGTTTAGGAATAGCGTTGGGAAGTGTGAAAAGTAGAGAGAAAAGTATTGTTGGGAAGAGTGTTGTTGGAAATAGTGCTATTCCTGGAATTGGCTATTTTTGAAATTGGTAATTGCGTTTGGATGAAAAATTTAATTCCGGATTAGACTATTCGGGAAATAGGCCTATTCCCACACGATCCAAACGATCCCTTAGTAAGACAGAGAGCATTACATCGTTTGAAAATTTTAGTAAACTTTTTTTTTTTTCCTTATAATTATAATGACCATCTTTTGCCTAAGGCAAATGCATCCACAATATTTGTGTGATCCACATAAGTTCTTAACTTACTGTTCGGTAAACAGTACTTAATTTTAACAGCTTCTGTTGGTTAATTAATTGGACACTTATAAGGACATATCATTTAACGAAGGTTAATATTAACAAGCATGACATGTATATACAAATATGGACATATATGAATTTTTATTTCATTTTATATATTTTTTCCCTCCTTTTCAAGGAGTTGAAGTCAAAGAACCTTTGGAAAAAGAAGTTATCTGAAGTCTCTGTGTCACACCCCGAATCGAGGGACTGATGTCTCCTCCGCCACGAGAACAGTTACCCATTCCCGTAAGGCTAACAGACAGACAGACTATATTTTTTCCATTTCCATTTTCTTGATTTCGGCCCAGAATTCACACAATATCACAAATAAGCACACCAAAGTATTTCACATTATTTCAAGCTCGTTTTACAAAAGTAGTTTCGACAAAAAGTAAAACAAACCACACCAACTACTACCAATCCCGGCTTATTTATTTTCTAAGGACTGGTTCTCTCAAGCTCGCTATATACATATATACATATAGTACAAACTAAATAAGAAAAAAAACCACCATATCCGCACCGTGAAACGACAACCACAATCCCAAGAAAAGACTACCAAAAACCGACACCGCTCATACTGAAAAACACCATACAAGACAACACCAGACGGAACCTACACACTTGGACCCCCCCTCCCCAACAAAAAGGAAGCTAACGGTCAGAACGCTTCCTCTTCATGGGAGTTAGCCTTCGGCTCTGGCTCAACCTCAACCTCGGACGCTGGAGACGCAGGAGGCATCTCAAAATATAAGTAAGCCAGTACCTCGGGCAATTCATCTAAACAAATACACAAAACAACTTCACAATTCAAACTCGGGATCCGCACCGCAAACTGAAAATAACTACACTCCAAAGTTGCTATGGTACTACGCTTAACTCCGTTACGTCGCTCCTGGAACCCCCAATCGTTGAGGACACATGCAAAACAAAGCACAAAGTGAGATACAATCTCAGTGCGGGTTTTAGTTCCAGTATGCGGATCTCAATACGAACCGTGTAACGGAATTTATACCCACTAAAATAATATATAATTTTCAACAACTAGAAGTTTCAGTACCGTGGGTACCAGACGAAAGGGTCCGATGACCGGCATACTGCATCGTGAATATGCACAGAAACAAATCAAGCATAATTATTCCACAGTAATCGTATTCACTCAAGTTCTTATCGGTCGGTCAGATTCAGAAAGAACTTTTCCCAAAATCATAGGTCTAACCCTAGGTACAGATTTCAGAGGGAATTTCCAGAAATAATAGCGCTAAAATCCTTGCCGGGTAGGTGGCGAAACCATACTCCGGAGAGTGATACAATTTAATTTCATATTTATGCTATGCAGACTGAATACGAATGGTCCGATTTAATTCCAAGTCAGATTCTTTGATTACAAATAAGACTATGCAATATAATCAATTTATGGAAACCATTCCAGTCTCTTGAGATTCTGACGGTCCAAAAAGTTGACAATTGGATAACCAAGTCAGATTTATTTGCCTAATCAAACGAACAGTTTGATTCAACATGAGTTTTGTCCATTTAGGGTTTCTTAACAACTATATGAATTAAATGCATATGTTTTTCAACATACTATGCATAAATTTAAAGATACCGATATCCGAGTTTGAACAAAGAAACCGCGTAATCCGCACCTTGTGGCTTACTGCTCCCGAGGTGTCTCGGGGTCCGTGCCTGTTTACAAACCACAGATCAAGTACCGTTAATATTTTATTTAACGGGTTTTCTTAAATCTGAGTCTGGTTCCTAACGTTAACCATGACTGTTATAGTTTGGTTCCAAGTCCTTTATTTAAGCAATTTTATTAATTTTATTTTAGTTACTTCTCCAATCATCTGAAATTATGTTTAACATTTATTTCCTCATATCGAAAATTAACATTAGAAACAGAGTAACAGACAGAATTCAGGAAATAGTTAAACACAATTAAAATAAAATCAGAAAATATAAATCAAAATTATTTTATTTTAGCGGGATCAGAAAGTCTGGTTTATTTGCCACTGTATCTGTTCATTAAACGCGTAGACTGTTATCATCATTTCCCTAATAAAGTCACAAATTAATATTAGACTAAAGTTAGTCTAATTCAAGCTCAACAGAATCCGTCATTAGCATACAAATATTAGATTTTAGTTAAATTTGAAAATCTAATCTTAATTAGCCAACAATTAGCCCACTTTACAAATTTTATTTTTCCGAAATAAATTAAGCCCACAGAAAATCCAGCCCGCCAGGGTTTTTCTTTTATTTTTCTCGGCCCAGCAAATCCAGCCCGCAAGCAAGCCCAAAAACCAACTCAGCTCAATCCAGTCAACTGGCTCGGTTTACTGAGCCAGTCCGTAACGAATCTGACAAACCAACAAAAATCCAACCCGATCCGATAAGCTCCCAATTTCTCATTAGAGCCACATAAATCTATAAAGCCCTTCAACTTTTCATTTCAGCCCATATTTTTTATTATAATCCTTCTCTGTTACAAATAAGTCCCTCAAATCTTTCAAGTTAGCCGTCAGAAAATATTTTTTCTTACAATTTCGTCCATGGGCATCGCAAAGCATACCAGAATAATACCAGTTTGCCAAATCCTGTACCAGCGACTAGTACCACTCTTCCAACAGTTTCAAATAACCATTTTATGCATTCTACATGTAAGCTACATGCTTATAAACCATCATATACCTTTATTTTCCTTAGATTCCATGGTATGCATATGGAAATGCATGTTTATACACACGAAAACATATGTTCAAGATTTTTCCTTCAGTGTCACCAAACAAACATGCACAAATGCATCTTATGCTCACATCCTTGTCACACCCCGAGTCACTTTTAGATGACTCGCGAGTGCATCTCGACAACCCGCCGCGTATTTCTACGCAAGGCGAAACAAACATCACATACATACCAATAATTCATACATATAATGCCACAAAACATTATTTAATCAATAAGAAAAGAATTAGACAAACGACAAGGACTAACATGGTGAGATGAACACGAGACTCCCATGCTAGTTCAATGTATCAAAATATTTATACAAAATAGAACAATACAATTAGTGGCATTTATTTGACCCGTTTAATTTTCTCTCTTTTCTTGCGAAAGCTCGAACTCATCGTCTTCAATACCTGGAACCCATATTAAAATGAAAACGGATGAGAGATCGGACACTCTCTCAGTGCGGTATTCAGTTCCAGCCCGGAGATTTGTAAAACTTTACCAAATACATACTGACAACATGATCAAGTATCTCTATCTCATAATTATATACAGTGTAAGAATCATCACAATTCATGGTGCATCACTATGCAAATCACTAAATGCAGTACAAATTTCAATAGAGTGTAAAGACTATTCATTGTATAATAATAAAAATGCAATTAAATCTCATATGCAACCTTTATTGAATATTTAACTTTCTAATGCATGATCCAATATATCATTTTTCAAGTTTCGCTAATAATGGGTAGCAAGTAGTTCCTTCGTTAGCTAACCCAAGAAGTCAATTGTCACTTTTTATTTCCACTTGGTAAATCGTCCCACTTATACCAAGCCCACTTGTTTGACACAATTCCACTAACCTAGGAAGCCCACTTATCCGTCGCGAACGGATAACTTCTGGGGAGCGCGCTAGTACTAGGGCCCTTAGGCCAAACACTTGGTACAACGGATACCATCCACTTTCACTTTAACATTTACCACTTTCACTTAACATTTACCACTTTAATATCCACTGTCTTAACTTAACAATTATGAGATGCGCATGCATTCATACATTTTATGTCATGTATATTAATGTTGCAATTTCATGCTCACTAAACTTTATCCCATCAAGCAGATTTTCAACAATTAAAAAGGGATATTAATCACTATCCAAAACGTGTCCGATTCAACATGCCATGCAATAACAATTTATGAAAATAATATTCACAATAAAATAGGTAACAACTTTACAAATAAGTCCAGGAACCTGCACATGTCAAGAAATGCGACACTTCCAAACTTCTAATCGTCTGTCCCTTCTCGACTCGTATCTAAATTACGTGTAAATATTTCTAGTTACGATATCCAAATAAGAAAAATATGTTATTCTAATTGACCCAGGAAAAACCAAGATCACAGATGGTACCGGTGTAAGGGGATCAAGCTTACACGTAATGCACTAACAAAAATTTGGTAGACTCTCTAACCGAATTGAAAGTAGTCAACACAAAAGACAAAATTGATAAAAAGTATTTCGGTGCTGTTTTTGCTTCCAAAATCTAACAAAATTGATTCCAATATTTTATTCATAAATTCCCACTTTTCAAAGAACATGCGAACGGTGTAAAATAAAGACATAAGAGTTAGCCTTGTTAAAATATATTATTGGATCAAAATCATTTAAATAGATAAGCAAGTCATCAATAGTTTCGGACGAAAATCCCAAAGTAAACAAGACAAGTAGAACTTCAAAAATCAAGTGAATTGAACTATCAGTTTGACCGAAGTTTGCATGGGATTTCAACCAGATGAATAACACATATCATAATTAATATGAATATTTTATGGAAAATAATCATACTTACTTGTTAACCACCACTCTGTTCTACTAGTATTCACTTCTTCCCGTTCTACTAGTATTCACTTCTTCCCAGTAATTAATACAAAATAAGCAATGAAACTTCTTTTAGGAAATGAATAGGCGCTAGGGTATGCTGGAGAGAGAAAGTATTTTACGAAGATATATAACTGACCGGGAATCAAAATACATACAGTGCCCCTTAACTTAATTGGCGACTATAACTACTTTGTAAAAATAACCACCTCTGTTGAAATAAGCGCCCTTTAATCACTTAAAAGTAACTACCAATTAAGAATTAAGGAAATATAAACGAGGTGAACAAATAATAATAGTTTATAGAAATAACCGTATTTGAAAAACTATATTTGTTTGCACTGAAAGTAAGAGCTGCATATATTAGCGCATTTCAAAATAACTTAGTTACTCTGAATCAAGCAAAATCAAGAAGCGAAGGACAAGAGTATTAAATATATATACTATACAAAATAATCATAAAATCTGAAACTCTAATGCTAAATAAATAAAATTGACAACCTTATAACTATGGTGAGGACATAATTGAAACAAAAATAAAATGATACAATATGCTAAAAAATTTAGGTTGTTACAATCCTACAGTCTACTAAGCTAACAGTTGCACAGATATAGAAAATATTATACATGTATTCATATATTCATGACTGATAAGTGAGATATGCACCTATATGCTTATATTTAGCACCAGTAAGCATACTTTTCATGAAATCAACTTCCTAAACACAATAACCAACTGATTTCATCATGCCATGCCATGATATGACCTTAATGAATATAAACTCCACTGTTATAAGCTAACCAAATGCACATATGCACATGTAATTGCTCAAATACCCCTCAGAACAGATTATATCATCACGGGCTCTATCCATAACGATAAACCATCAAGCAAAATCGATCATAACCCTCATCAGATTAGACTATAGTTAGTATATTAATTAATTAGCTAAAGTGAACCTTGATAACAATTAAACAGATATCAGTTGCTACCCTTTTCAGCCTACACAATCAAACATCAGTGCATAAACATATTCAACAAACCAGCACACACCAAGGAAACAAATACAGGGACCAAAGGTTATACCTAACTCGTGTGACTTGATAAATCGCCTCAAGAACTCAAGCACCACCAGAGCTAAGATCAAAGTCAAGCTTATCAGAAATAAGCTCAAATTCATGCACCTAATACTCACAGTAACAAGAAATCGATATCAATTTCTTAAAAATTGATACTAGAATACTCAAATTAGAAAGGAAAGGGTGTCATTACCGTCTCCAAGCCGTCTCAACTTCCCTCCTCTTCTCCTCCCCGTTTTTCCCCAATTCCGAAACCCTAACTCGGCCCCATTGATAAATGAACTCACCTCGACGGATGGGGAGAAGGAGACAAGGCAAGGAGATGCTGTGGAGGCGTGCATGACAGCCACGTCGCCCCTCCATTACTCCTCTGATAGCCCGCCATCGATCGAAGAGGAGAGGAGATGACTCCTCGTGCCAACACAGAGAAGAAGAAGGAGATGGCGGTCATTCAGAGGTCGACTAGGAGGCAACTGAAACCAGAGCCAACTCGAGCCACACAAAGAGAAAAGAGCTCGTGGGTGAGCTTCGAAGAGAAAGAACGAAGAGAAAAGAGACATGTCGGAGAAGAAGAGAAGGAGAGACAAGTGTCCCTCGACACTTTTATTAAAACCCAACCAGATCTTTTGTGGCAGAAACTGTGTGGCTTTCCGTGTAGCAATTCACTGATATTACCTTTTTGTAAATTAGGTATTTCCTTAAATAATTTAATTGAACTAATTAAGAAGTCAGATAATCGTGGCAAATATACCAATAAACTCTATGAATTAAGTTGAACATTTTCATGTTCTCAGACCAGGAAATCCCGCAACTTTTACTGTTACAATAATTTTATTTTGTTTAATTTCTTGATTATACCGTTAATTAAATAATTAATTGAGACAGATAAGGACTTGGTTCACCATACTACAGTCACTATTGTTATACTCTGTTATCTTATCTCTAGTTCATATTTGAATTAAACATAGTGATTTGGAAAATCAAGCTTGTAAAGAGCGCGCGACTCTAAATTATAGTTTTCCAACCTTATTTCTTAATTACTAATATCTGTTGTCAATTATGTACAGTTGGTCTATAATATTAATATGTTAGACCATAATTAATCTCAGTGACAAAATAAAATTACTTAATGTGACTATTTTTTTTTAAAAAAAAAAACATGAATGTCGTTATGTAAATGTAAGGGGTACATAAGTTGTTAGTTGTACGCATAGCTTTGCTGACAACATGAAAAACAGTAACCAATTTGTCGGATACTGAAAATTTGTAAAAACAATGTGAATTGGGTTATTTGTTAAAACGACATAATTGGACTCTTTTATACCCCCACACACACACACACCCAAAGAAAAAAAAAAAAAAAAAAAAAAAACACCAACCCCCACACCCCAAAACAAGACAAAACAAAATGGAACAGACGCCCACGTGGTTAATTTTAGCCTAATAGTTATCTATACAAAATGTCACTTTCGATTGAACCAAAAGGATAACATTAACATAGATGTACAACCAAACTTTATATTAGTATATTGTTCTCAAAATAAGCTCCCACCCCGTGCTAATACTTAAATTAATTGTAGATTTGGATTTTACTAAATTACTGTGTGCGTTATAGATTTTCTTTAGTTCTCTAACAGTCCAGCCGAAATTTTTGAAAACGGAAAAAAATGCATCTGAAATTTTAAAAGGCGAAAAGAACCATTTTTTTTAAAAGGTGCATCGCTATTGCGCCGTTTAGAAGAGCGCAATAGGAATGGAGAAAACGACAAAAGTCAGAGGCCTATTGTGCCCTTTTGAACGGCGCAATTGGGGGAAAAGGACAAAACATGCCACATGGCGTTGGATTCTTTTTTTTTCCGTATTTTCTCAATTTCTGCGCTGTTCTTTATTTTGAGAGAAGAGAGAGTAAAGGAGAGAGAATGAAATTTGTGTATGTATATATATTATTAATTTGTGTTATTTTTTAATATGTGTTATTTGACAATGTTATATTTTTATATTATTATATTAATTTGACAATATTATTGTTTTATATTATTAAGTCATTGAGTTTGACAATGTATATATATAATAATTTGTGTTGTATTATTATTAGTTTTTTGTTTTTATATTTTTTTATTTGTATTGTTTAAAATTAATGAAATATGATTTTGTTGTCCATGTATTTTGTTGTGCATTTACTTATGAAAAATTTATTTAATAAAAATAATATAATTTATTCTATTATATTTTTTAATAAAACTAATATAAATCAGAAACAACTATGGCGCATAATAAGTCAGTTATATGAGTTTTGTGCTTTGAAAAAACCCTTCCTGGCTAAGAAGTTAGATTGTTCATACATTGTCAATCCGGATTGAATAGATATATAGATCATGCGCCATATTCACCGTGTCATTGTTGTGTACTTAAACGCAGAAGCCCTACTTACGAACAGACTCACAATTCAAACCAATGCACGCAAGGATTTGAGGGAAAATTCCATTATGAAAATTTTTTAGAACAGCAACAACTAGACTTCATTACTTTAGGATAAATTTGACAATTACACATAAGAGTACATGGTAACATATATGGTACACGTGTAACATCTTATTAAGGAAAGATCGTCTCCTTATGGTAGTGTAACATCAAATATAGAACATGATTTTAACATTGCTATATTTCCTAATCTAATTATAAAAGTCTTAATTTTACGTTGTATTCTTTTAATCCAACAATGTATCACATATTTCATAATAACAAGTTGTCGTAATTAGATTTCTCTTTTTTTTTTTTTTTGTAAGTTAAAGATTGACTTCGAAATTAGCGTCTTGCACATGACATGAGTACGCTGGCATTGTCGAACTTAATATATCTCGCAACAATTGCACCTATGACGATATTTGAGAATCCTCAGCTACCCATCTTAATTATATGGTGGCTGAAACATCATTGTAAACTGTAAACAACTATTGCATAAATGTTCAGCCTACGTCAGATTTTTATCCTATCAATGTGAACATTTGCTTCACTCCCCAGATCTATATATATAATTCAACAAAGTACATCATTTGCAGAAACAAAATTAATAAAATAACAATAATAAATAAATAAATAAAAATGAATCAGCTATCTAAATGAAATTTCCATTGAATCATAATCCAATTATAAATTGTAATCGAAACATGTACAGAGATCCATTCAGCAATATTGATCACCATGAATCACTGTTAACCTTCTTCTATAACATCGATCTCTCACAAAATACTTCGACAGCTCCCTAACTAAAAGCTCGATAGATCTCTAACATTCAATTTAATATTGTAGAAATTTAAAAAAATAAAAGAACATTGAAAATTGAAGGAAGGAAATATATATTGAGCTCCAGTTAGAAATTTGGGCTCTCTTTGATTCTCCCGACGAGGCCACAATGGCAGAGTAAGAAGGCACGGACCAAATGGTCAAACAAATTAACCTGTGCGCTAATGGCCAACCATTGTCATTAAAAGCTTCCAAATGGAGACAATGGCTCCAAAAGGAACTTAATATTATTTTGTTCCAACCATTCTAGATCCCTAGTCAAGTCATGAACCGCTGAAAACTCACCTTCTCTAAGTAAAGTGCTTTCAATTGAAGATATATCATCATCAATTGAAACTGAGAATTCGTTGGAAGCATTATGTGGTTGGTGTCCTTCATCTGAGTTTTCTGATATTTCGCTGTTATATCCTTTGATTACATCAGTTAAGCACGAGACTAGAGTGGCCTCTTCATATTCTCTTCGTAGCCTTACATCATGGGTAACAAAACATGTTGGATTTTTCTGATATTTCGCTGTTATATCCTTTGAAAAACTCGTCATGGGTAAACTAGGCTTCTTTATAGATTTACCAGAAAAATCCAATATGTTTTGGGTATTTGTAGATTTGGAGTTAGGAATCACACGGCTGCATGTGTGTTCATCAAAGTAGGTTACTTCAAACAAAGGTGGGTATTCGTCATTGTATTGCTGTACTTGCTTAGTAGCCATGCATTTACGATCCTGGCTATAAGTGCATCGAAAATAACACCTGGAAGTAAAATCAATTTAACAAAATATGTTGGAATTTCATCTTTGATAAATTAGTTCTAGGACCATATTTCATTTGTTATGTCTTTTCTCTCTAAATAAAACCTTGAATGTTTCCAAAGAACATCTTGAAGAACTAACCTCGGGTGTTTTTTGTTGAGAATGACTTTTTCCCCATATTTTCTCCACTGATGACCATCATGGTGAGGCGTTGCTGTTAATTTCGTCATTTTGCTATTATATTTCCTGTATAGATTGAAAAATTGTCGAGAATATTAGATTTCAGTTAATCCTTCCTAACAATTATAAAAAGCCAAAAACTTATTGTTACCTTCTTTGTCGGTCCTTAAACTCATCATCTCTCTTTCTCTTGTTAGTATTTGCACCTTCTGATGATGAATGCGACATTACCATTTTGGATACAATTTGTCTTGACATTGCCAAGTTTCGTGATATCTCTTCGAATATATGCCCAAACTGTAAATCAGTGCCTTCAACGTGTTCTTGAAGTATTTCTGTCAGCTCGCAGCTTTTCTCGAGCTCCTTTATTGCCAGATTGTAGTTTAAAGCTTGAGTGGCCTCTCTTCTTGATATCATTTTTTTTTTGCTTTTGTTTAGTAATGGTGATAACCTTGTAGATTTCTTTCTGTTTTTCTAATTTAGTACTGGTGGAAGCCTTGTAGATCAAAGAGGTTCATTTATAAAGGGGCGGCTAGCATTAGTTTAGTCATAAAATTTTCGTTTAAGAAGCATCTAAGCAGCTCAAGGTGCTAATTATTTATTTTAATTACGCGCCTTCACTTTCGTCATATGGGGCCCCTGATTGACGTGTAAACAGTAAAGGATATATACCCACCTAGTTTTTGCTAACGACACTAAGGGAAAAAAAACATATATATACAGAGAGAGATAGAAAGAGAGAGAGAAAACGTATGGTGCATTGTATTGCACGAAAGTTTCGGTGTATACTGATTCAAACACTTTGATCTGTTTTAAAATGACCGATCCAAAACATCTAATATGATCTCCCTAATGAAATCTCATTGCTGACCAAATTTTATATTTTTTAGATTTTGTTTACTAATTTTTGAAAATTTTAGAAAATCTCTAATCAAATTTTTTCTGAACCATTCAAAAATAGCAGTTTGTAAAAATCCGAAAAAAAATACTTACAAATTTTTAAAAAATGTAAAATTTGGACGGCAAGGAGATTTCATTAGGAAGATTATTATACGGTTTGGATCGATCATTTTAAAACAGATCGAAGAGTTTGGATCAATATGCACCGAAACTCTCGTGTATTACAATGCACCATATATAGGTTTTATATGTATATATAATTATATATATATATATATATATAATTATATATATATATATATATAATTATATATATATATATATATAGGTATGCTATGGTGCATCACGATGTATTTAGGCTTTTGTACATCGCGATCATTATCCGTCAATCGTTTTACAAATTGACAAATCTGATTAAACCAATCAAATATACATATTGAAATCTCATAACAAACCAAATTTTATATTTTTTTTTATATTTTTTTACTATTTTTTCGAATTTTTTAAAACTTTCCGTTTTTGGATACCAACTAATAATAAGAAAATTCCAAAAATTGCAGGTTTTAAAAAATTCGAAAAAAAATAGTAAGCAAATTTCAAAAAATGTAAAATTTGGTTTATTATGAGATTACAATATATAGATTGGATTTGTTTAATTAGATTTGTCAATTTGTAAAACTACGACAAATATGGTCGTGATGTACAAAAGCATCAATACATCGTGATGCAACATAACATTTCTCTGAGTCGCGACTCATGGACCCTCCGGTGAGTCGCGAGTAAAACTCCTAGATCTAGTTCAAAATGACCGATCCAAATCGTCCAATATGATCTCCCTATTGAAATCTCCATGCAGACCAAAGTTTTTATTTTTTCAAAATTTTTAAGTATTTTTTCGGATTTAAAAACTATTGTTTTTGAATGGTTCAGAACTAATTAGATTAACGATTTTCTAAAATTTCAAAAAAAATACTTAAAAATTTCGAAATAATGAAAAATTTGGTATGCATGGAGATTTCAATATGGAGATCATATTGGACGGTTTGGATCGGTCATTTTGAACTAGATCTAGGAGTTTTGATCGCGATTCACCGGAGGGTCCGTGAGTCGCGACTCACCGTAGCTAAACTCTCTCTCTCTGTATATATATAGAATGGATATAGAATACTAATGTGTACGGATCGTCTCCGTACACATGAGTCGTTTTTTAAGATCCAAAATTCAAACAGCCAATCCGAACCGTTCAAGTTGTTCTCTATATTGAAAAATCCTTGGAGACCAAATTTTACATTTTTTTGAATTTTTTTTACTGTATATTATGATATTTTCAAAAAACACTACAATTGGAGTATTTCGGACCCTCCAATTTGAAAATATCATAATATATAGTAAAAAAATTCGAAAAAAAATATAAAATTTGGTCTCCAAGAGTTTTTCAATATGGAGAACAACTTGAATGATTCGGATTGGCCGTTTGAATTTTGGATCTCAAATAACGACTCATGTGTACGGGGACGATCCGTACACATTTGTGTATTTTATCCATTCACTATATATAGATATATATATATATATATATACATATATATAGAGGATGGATATAGAACACTGATGTGTACGGATCGTCCCCGTACACATGAGTCGTTTTTTGAGATCCAAAATTCAAACGGCTGATCCGAACCTTTCAACTTGTTCTCCATATTGAAAAACCCTCGGAGACCAAATTTTACATTTTTCGAATTTTTTTACTATATATTATGATATTTTCAAAAAACACTACAATTGGAGTATTTCAGGCCCTCCAATTTGAAAATATCATAATATATAGTAAAAAAATTCTAAAAATGTAAAATTTGGTCTTCGAGGGTTTTTCAATATGGAGAACAACTTGAACGGTTCGGATTGGCCGTTTGAATTTTGGATCTCGAAAAACGACTCATGTGTACGGGGACGATCCGTACACATCAGTGTATTTTATCCATTCACCATATATATATATATATATACATATTCTTTGCCTCTATATATTATTATTAATATGTTCAAGCCTAGAGATTTAATTCCTTTCTATGGGGACTAAATAAGATGTATAATTGTTCATATATATATGAACGATTTTTTGATATATATAATATTTCTATAATAAAGATTTCAAAACTACAAAACACTAATTCTCACATATTACAACAGTACCGAACTACAGATTTTACAATACTGCAGAAAATAGAAACTTGGGAGTAGTGGCCTGTCCCAGAAAATGGCCAAGCCTTCCATGCTAGTGGAGGTTGCAATCGTACAATTAATAAGGGAAAAAATATCAACTGAAAAGATTCATGCACCAGGTAATGGGAACACATACACATAAAAACAAGCAACAATTAATATATAAAAGCGAAAGCTAGCTCAGCAACAAGTCCATGCATGTGCATTTGGCGAAACAGAATAGCATAAAAATACGAAAATAATTGGTATTCCCGAGTCCCGATCAACACATGACGTGATGTGGAATAATGAGCCTTAGTTGACTAACCATACTCTTAAGTCTTAATCGATCAGTCGGTGGCTCGGAGTTTATTGATATGAAATGGACGCGTTATTTGGTAACTTTGATGGTCCGCGTTGTCTGTCAACACTCTCCACTAATTTCAACGAAGATTTGGACCGTTCCGGTACATCCAGATTCGTGCAATATGAATCTTCTAGCATGGGAGAATATTTTAACTAGGGTATAACCGTATAAGGAGATCGGATATGGATAAACTACATATATATCTATCTGCTTCTGATATTCATATACGGATTGGATATTAAGCCAAATTAGGGATATTTACGGATTGATATTAAAAATCATGATGACGATACAAATATTATTCGGATATAAAATGAAACTATCGTATATTTTGCAAAAGAAAAAAAAAAAAAAAAAAAAAAAGAAGCGCACACAGTGTGTGTACACTCATAAAAAAGAAATTTGAACAACAATAATCTAGTAACTGTTATTTGCATTATTAGTAATAATGAAACAAGAAAGTCGATATTTTAGTGAATGAGAGATGAGTATGTGTAATTAAATGAATTATGTTTAGCGATTAATCATCAATTGAATTTATAATTAAATTGTATACTACGCTTCAAAACTGAACAAAAAAAACTCACATATGAATCTTTAAAATATATATCAGAATTTTTTTAAAAAAAGAATCGGAATAATTATCTGTATAAACTTTTCAAATCAAAAAAAAATATGGGTGCAGTCAAATACGACTTAACCCTTTCCAGATCATGATCGTTGAAATCCCAGCATTTAATTTACCTGCAGGGCAGATCAATGGCAAAATCTGACAGCATTTCATTTATAGACGGTAAGATGACCATTAATTAAATTGGGTTTTTCCAGCTGTTCACTCCGGTAATTAATCTGCTGATTATTACTTTGCTTGATATTTCCATCTTCATTTTACCACAAAATCTTCAAAAGCTTAAAATTTGTATTAGTTATTTCAGAATTGGAGAATATGTCCTTGTCTCTTAAATGTCTACTCACTTTTCAAAACAACATATTTGAACCGAATCTGAAATAATTGACTCAAGTCAATTTCTTGACTCACCTATATATCTAGCTAACTCTCTGCATTAATTGAAGCCTTATGGGAACATTGTCATTGGTCACTTCATATATGCACAGTCTTATGTCATTTTTCACTACCCTTGTTAGATGGATTGAATGAAACTAGCTAGATGTCACTTTAGATAGAATGAATCGATATACTAATTAGACAGAACAGAATTTAAAGAAAAAACTCAAAGAAAAACATATCAAGATCAAGCAACTTGCTTTTGAAAAGAAAAGCAACAAAAGCAGATAGGATCAAGGTCAACGAATCTCTAAGAGGAAGCTTCCTCTGGACGCAGCTAGATAATTGTCATGTGCGCAATTGATTGCGTTAAATACAGTGTTTCCCAGAAAAAAATTTAAAGAGAACAAGTTAGATCTTGCAAAAAAAAAAATTTGAGATTTAGTTAGATCTTGTAAATTATATTCTAAGAAGCAATGTGAACGCGCAGATCGTGATGATCACTATACTTCATTATAATTAGTTGTGCCTTGATGATTCTGCCTTGATGATGCTGCTGTTCAGTACCTGTTCAGATATGAACGAGTCGAAAAGGCACGTGCATGAATTATTCGTGGAACCAAAAGTTGTCATGCTGATCTCATTGCTGACTAGTTTTTGATGATGCTGGCGTTTATGGAGATTTATGATGTAATCATCCAAATTATTCCTATTTGACCCAAATTTTACTTTGGATCGATCTCGTGTGGACCTGTGGTTCTCAACCGCCCTTTGAGCGGAAGCTGTGGAACCGGAATAATTTTCAAATGAGGTTTTGGGATTGCTCAATTAACTATTATGGACAACAGGAAGCATGAATAACGAGAAGATATTAAGATAGAAACCAAAAATATAGTTTGTAATGCACTACACTTTTTTAACTTTCTTGTTCCCTCTCGAACTTTGGCACATTTAATAATATTCTTTCTAAAGTTATAAGAAAGTGTACTTATTCAACTATCTATTTGCACTCATATATACTGAAATTAGACATGTCAAAAATGTGCCGTTTGCACGTTTGACGTTCCGTTTCCGTCCAGGTGGAACGAAAACGAAAGACGAAATCTATTTCGTCTCTGAAAATGGAATGGAAACGAAAATGATATTTCTAAACGTTACCAAAATGAAACGAAACGGAACACGAAAATGAACTGAAATCAATGGAAAATGATGGACGGAATGGTAAACGAAACTATTTTCTGTTTCGTTTGACGAAACGGAACGGAAACGAAACTCGTATCTGTTTCGTTACCTGGAACGGAACGAAAACGAAATTCCCCATTTCCGTGCCATTATTAACGGTTGACAGGTCTAACTGAAATAGGAAAAACTTCAAGAAATTAGAGTTACAAAATCCCATAATTTTTTTATGAGATTTTAACCATGCTTAGAAAATTTTCAAAATGCCTTTTTAAATATGACACTACCTACTCCAAAATTTCGGCTCCGCCACTTATCTTTCAAAACTTGTCAAAAATTCTTAAAAATATGTTCATTGCAAATTAGGAGCTAATTTGTAGAATTGAAGATAATTTATTTTATTATCTGACTAAGATTTATGTACCATAGATAATCAATTAAATCATTTTACTCCTTTAATGTTCTCTAATAACAATAATTCTTCAATTAATATAAAGTAACAATACTTTGCTTTGGCATTTATATTATCCTGTAGAGTTGTCAAAATTATTTTCCTATAGCTGGCGTTCTGTGCACAATGTATATAATTAGATTATCTTCATCTGATTCTTTATTATTTCTTTTTAAGGTCGATACCTCTTCTTTGTCGCATGATAAATGAGTCAGGTCAAATAAAGGACTTCCTAATCAATTCAAATTTGAACAATATTTACAATAAGAAGACTAAACGGTTGGCAATGGTGAGTTGGAAAATAATGAAAGCAAGATATCGAAATATAAAAAGTATTGTTTGTGGTTTCCCATCTATATGTTATTTCGAAATTGATATTAATTGCAGCTAATTCTTTCAAGTTATTCTCCCCATTTTTGTCGTATTGCCCTCGATTTATTGCTTTTTAGTTTTTAATATTAGTACTTTGCATGCCCCTCTTCATATTTCTCCTCACCAAAATGCACATTTCTATTGCGAGACGAAATTAAAAAATTTGTACAATCTAAAAAGTAAATATATAGTGCGTCATTAATTAATGCCCTATTAATTACCTTGCGTACATTTAATTGCAACTCAAAATCTGAAATTCTTTTTAACCCAATTATACCCATAAACTAACGAGGATCAACTCCCATTTATTAAATTCCACATTAATCCTGCAGAGATTTATATCTATGCTGATCGGTCTCCATACCAAATTCGTCCAACATATGCAACTCCATGGATGGTGATGCATAAGCTTCAAAACTTGCAGTCTCTTGACTGGCTGTGCTGCTTGAAGTTTCATTCGTAGAGAAATTAGTAGAATCAATGACAAATGGCTCGTATTCACTGCTCTTGTGATTGCAGATGTGATGGTTGTAGTAAATGACAGAGTACATCGGTGGGTCTGTATTACTATCCTCTCGTTGTACCGTCTTCGTTGCAGGACATTTTAGTTCTTTGCTGTATGTGCATCTATAGTAGCACCTGTTATGTTAAATGAGCTGAAATTAATAAAAAAAGATGTGGTCGAGAATGGAAAAGTTACAAACAAAAAAATAAAAGGAAACCCTTTTTCAATTTTCAAAAGCTAGCATGACTAAATTCTCTAGACAATGTTGTAACTTCCAAATTGCTTTATTTGAAGTAAAATAAAATATGACTTCTTTTGAGTGAATGATTTTTTTTTTGTGCCCTTCAACTTTATAAAACTTTTACTTTGGGCCTCAGCTACCTAAATATGGCAACTATTTGAGAAAAACTGATATGTTCTTGAAACATTTTAAGTTTGTTTATTACCGCACACACGTCCCCTAGCCCACATTTGTAGAAAGAGTAACTGTAGCATATGCATCTATTCAAGTTGATTATTTTTTATTATGTTGTCGAAACAAATAACTAAAATTTGTGATGCACTTTATAATTTTCTGTACCAAGTTTAGTACAATTCAAATTAATGATATAAAAATTTTTATGTCCAATGTTTACAGTTTTGATTGACAACCATGGATGAGTACTATTTTAGTGTATTTTTTTTTGTTTTTTTTTTAGAGAGAGAGAGTGCCAGTTGACGAAGTACCATATGGGCGTTTTTCATTAAACAAATTGTTTGCATTTTTTTTATTCGACAATTCAATAAAGGGTGCCAAAAGTATAACATGAATACATGCTAGTATATATTATATAAAATTGATGAAATAACTATACGAGATGATGAGTGAAATTCATGCCTTTCATGTTTGGAATTATTTATGAGCTTTTCTCCATACTTCCTCCACTGATGGCCATCATAATGCGGAGTTGGTGAGGCGATGGATGCCACGATATTTCTTCTGGTTTAATAACAAAACAAAAGAATTATTAGTTTGCTCAGAAACTGCTTGCAAACCGGTAATGGAAATAGGAAATTACACAATTAGATCGGACTTCAGTCCTGTCCCTAAACAATTTTAAGAACCAAACAACTTCAGCTGAAGATGAAATTTCAGCAGCCTATCAGTCAAAAGAACAATATTATAAAAAAAAAAATGAGCAATCTACATGCTAGGATCAACATGAGAAAACCACACAAAGCCTTGCAATAAAAAAAAGCAATTAATGACCTCAACATCAGAACAATCTACTTGCAAGGATCAACAATATTAATAGAATGATTGCAATTTAAAAAAAAAAAAAAAGAGAGAGAGAAACCAACAAAATCTAAAAGCAAAGTTTCATAGTGAACAAACAATGACCTTTCGCATGGCTATATGTACGCACCTTCTCAGATTAACACCGAGGCTATCTTCTTCAAGCGAATTCTTCTTACTCTCTCGGCTTTTGCTACTTGGAGCATTGCTAGCGTATTGCAAACCAGAAAGCGCATTGTTTAGGCCACTGTGTATCCCGTGAAACAGTTTACTAACTGGCTCTGAAGTGGCGGAGAAACCTAGTGCATCTTTAAGTTGATTGGTTAATTCTTGGCCTCTCTTGATTCCTTCAATCGCCATTCTGTGGTCACACTCAAAATGATTCGTGGAGCGAGAGGCATCTTTTTTGTTATCCATCAGTTTGAAGAAATTAGGTGGTTGATGTGCTTGTGTGTACGCTACAAGGCTGATTACTAGGTTTATTTATGTACCGAATATATTGGACGGCGATTGAAGGAACTTAACCTGTTGTGATTTATATGGACGGGTTTCTTTCTTATTAATAATTTATATTGTGATTTGATCTTCTTAAACATGACTGGTCTTTTGTGGAACTTAACCTGTTGCCGACTAGTACATCGAGTCAATTCAACTCCTCTTACGTAAGAACGAGACAGTACTGTTGGGTCCCTCCTTGTAGAGCTTTATTTAGTTTTTTTTTATGTCCTTTGTAATAACCTATTTCTATAGGGTCTTATTTGTAAACTGTTGTAAACTTTGATTTAAGGCATAATGAAAAATCGGGAAGCTAACCTTTTGCTGCCCACCAAAATTACTTTGTCTCTTTGTTATTTCCTCTCTGGTTGTCTCTGTGCGCACTTGCGCAAAACCAAATACACATCTTAATCTCTCTCTGATCTCTCTGTACCAAACTGGTACCGCTCTCTCTCTCTCCTCTCTAACAGCAACAACTGGTATCAGAGCGCAAGGTTCTCGTCGCTGCTGCTGTGTCGAAACCCTAGCTGTCGAGTCACCGTCGTCGAAACCCTAGCTGCCGTCGAGCCGCAGCCGTTGATCACCTCCGTCTTCGACATCGATCGGGTCATTGCCGTCGAGTCGCAAGTGGCCGTTTGCTCCGCCGTATTGAGGTGAGGTTCTCTTGATCGGTGTTAGTATTTGAGACCTAGGGTTTGTGTTTAAGATGGAAGAGAGTAATAGTGGTACCATGGTTAAGCTTACGTCTTCCAATTACTCTATTTGGAAGGCACGTATGGAAGATTTGTTGTATTGTAAAGATGCATATCAACCCCTTACGGGTTCTAAACCCGCTCTTACCTCCGATGATGCTTGGAATGTGTCTAATAGAAAGACAATAGCTATAATTAGACAATGGGTTGATGATTCCGTCTTTCACCATATCTCATCCGAAACCGATGCCAAAGTATTGTGGGAAAAGCTTGAAAGCTTGTATGAGCGCAAGACCGCTCAAAATAAGGCCTTCTATATTAGAAAATTGGTAAATATGAAATACCAAGAAGGTTCTTCGGTGTCGGAACATTTGAGTCGGTTCCAAGATTGTGTGAACCGTTTAGCCACCATGAAGATGGCGTTGGATGAGGAGTTGCAAGCATTAATTTTGTTGAGTTCCTTACCCGATAGTTGGTAAACCTTAGTGGTGTCATTGAGTAATTCGGCACCCGATGGTGTTGTGACCCTAGCCATGGTTAAAGATAGCATGCTCAATGAGGAGTTGAGGCGTAAGGAGTTAGGGATCACTAGTGAGTCTTCGGCTCTTGTTACCGAAAATCGTGGAAGGAGTACACAAAGGAATGCTTATGGTGATGATGATAGGGATAAATCAAAGGGGAGGTCTAAGTCAAGAAAGGGGATTACATGCTATTATTGCAAGAAGCCCGGTCATAAAAGGAGTGAATGTCGGAAGTTGAAAGCCAAGAATGATGGCTCAAAGAGAGATCAATCTAGGGGAAGAAGAGAAGGTGATGAGAAAGAAAATACCACCGCAATTGTTATAAATGATGAAGTGTTCATAGCTTGTGGTGAGGGTTTTGTGAACCTTACTAGTCAAGATTCCACTTGGGTGGTAGACTCCGCCGCCTCATTTCATGTCACATCTAGACGTGACTTATTCACTTCCTACAAGGAGGGTGATTTTGGTGTTGTTAGAATGGGGAATGATGGAGTTTGCAAAATCTTTGGCATAGGAGATGTTTGTGTGGAGACTAGTTTAGGGTGCAAGCTTACTCTCAAGAATGTTCGGCATGTGCCGGATATGAGGCTTCATTTAATTTCGGTGGGTGCCCTTGATGATGATGGGTATCAAAGTTGCTTCCAAGGTGGAAAGTGGAAATTGTTGAAGGGTCATTTGGTTGTTGCTCGAGGAACCAAATCCGGTTCGCTCTATGTTACTCAAGTCAAAGTGTGCGGTGAGGTGAATGCCGTTGAGAGTAACTCAACTGATTTATGGCACTTGCGGTTGGGTCACATGAGTGAGAAGGGCATTGAGATTCTTTCAAAAAGGAAGTATGTGCCTAGTGATGGTACTTCACTTACCTCATGCACACATTGTTTGGCGGGCAAACAACATCGTGTAGCCTTCAAGAGAAATCCAACAAGTAAGAGGCCGGGTGTGCTTGATCTAGTTCACACCGATTTATGTTCTATGGGAGATAGAACTCTTGGCGGTGCTCTTTACTTTGTTACTTTTGTGGATGATCATTCAAGAAAATTGTGGGCATACACTCTAAAGACGAAGGATCAAGTCTTGGAGGTGTTCAAGCAATGGGTTGTGGAAGTTGAAAGAGAGACCGGTCGGAAGTTGAAATGCATCCGATCGGATAATGGAGGAGAATACCGTGGTCCTTTTGAGACATTTTGCAAGACCAATGGTATTAAACTTGAGAAGACCGTGCCCAAAACTCCACAACAAAATGGTGTGGCCGAAAGGATGAATCGCACCATTTGTGAGAGAATTCGTTGTATGCTCTCTCATTCTAAGCTCTCCAAAGGATTTTGGGGTGAGGCTTTGAACACCGCGGTTCACTTGATCAACCGCTCTCCTTCACATGCATTGGATAGTGACATACCCGAAAGGGTTTGGAAAGGTAAAGATGTCTCTTATGACCATCTAAGAGTGTTTGGTTGTAGGGCTTTTGTGCATGTACCCAAGGATGAAAGATCAAAGCTTGATAGCAAGACTAAAGAGTGTGTTTTCTTGGGGTATGGAAATGGTGAGTTTGGATATAGGTTGTGGGATCCGATTGAAAGGAAGTTAGTGAGAAGTCGAGATGTTGTGTTCTTTGAACAAGAAACCATTGAAAATGTGTGCAAACTCGACAAGGCCAAAACCTCTACAAGTAGCCATGTTGATCTAACTCCTATTTCAAGCAACAACCTAAGAACCGAAACCAATCACCCAATCCCTAGCCAATCAACCGAAACAAGTGACCCACAAATTCAAGAGAATGATTCTCAAACCGAAACCTCTTCAAGTGATAGTTCTCAAGTGCAAGAACTAAGGAGGTCAAGTCGTGAAAGACGGGCTAATACAAGATACTCTTCAAATGAGTTTGTTTTACTTGTAGATGGTGGTGAGCCCGAATGTTATGAAGAAGCCATGTTGTCGGAGCACAAAGATAAGTGGTTGGAAGCCATGCAAGATGAGATGAAATCCTTGCATGAGAACAACACTTTTGATTTGGTGAAGTTGCCGAAAGGCAAGAAGGTGCTCAAGAACAAATGGGTGTATCGAGTGAAATCCGAGGGACAAGAGGCAAAGCCGAGGTATAAAGCTCGGTTAGTTGTGAAAGGCTTTGATCAAAAGAAGGGAATTGATTTTTAAGAAATTTTTTCGCCGGTGGTCAAGATGTCCTCAATTCGAGTTGTGCTTGGTTTGGCCGCTAGTTTGAATTTGGAGATTGAACAACTAGATGTCAAAACCGCATTCCTCCATGGCGATTTGGAGGAGGAGCTCTACATGAAACAACCGGAAGGGTTTGTGATGAAAGGGCAAGAGCACTTGGTATGCAAATTGAGGAGGAGCCTCTATGGCTTGAAGCAAGCACCTCGGAATTGGTATAAGAGGTTTGAATCTTTTATGTGTGACAACAACTTTGAGAGAACTAACTCGGATAATTGCGTTTTTGTGAAGAAATTCTCTAATGGTGATTTTATTGTTCTCTTGCTCTATGTTGACGACATGTTGGTCGTTGGAAGAGATCTTGAAAAGATCAAAGAGTTGAAAGAGAGTCTTGGAAAAGAATTTGCCATGAAAGACTTGGGTGCGGCAAAGCAAATTCTTGGTATGAAAATCACTAGAGATCGTGGAGAGCGCAAGCTTTGGTTGTCACAAGAGAAGTACATTGAGAAGGTACTTGAAAGATTCAACATGAGCAAGTGTAAACCGGTTTCCTCTCCTCTTGCTAGTCATTTTAGATTGTCTCATCATGGTTGTCCTAAGAATGACAAGGAGAAGGAGGAGATGAAAAATGTACCATATGCATCGGTTGTTGGCTCTTTGATGTATGCTATGGTGTGCACGAGGCCGGATATTGCTCAAGCGGTTGGTGTGGTAAGTCGCTTTCTTTCTAACCCCGGTAAAGAGCATTGGAATGCCGTCAAGTGGATACTTCGGTATTTGAGGGGTACAACCAACCGTTGTCTTTGTTTTGGTGGCACAAAGAACCCAACTTTAGAGGCATATACGGATGCCGATTGGGCCGGTGACATAGACTCGAGGAAGTCTACATCCGGTTATTTAGTGTGTTTTGGAAATGGAGCCGTGTCATGGCAATCTAAGTTGCAAAAATGTATTGCACTCTCCACTACCGAAGCCGAGTACATAGCCATTACGGAGGCATGCAAGGAACTACTTTGGTTGAAAAAGTTTTTGCATGAATTAGGCGTTCGGCAAGAGAGGTATGTGTTGTTTTGTGATAGTCAAAGTGCAATCCATTTGAGCAAGAATCCGACATTTCACTCTAAGTCCAAGCATATAGATTTGAGGTATCATTGGATACGCGATGTGCTTGAGAAGAAGTTATTGATGTTGGAGAAGATCCACACTAGTGAGAATGGGTCGGATATGTTGACGAAGCCATTACCGTCTTTGAAGCTTGAAGCTTGTTGTGAAAAGGCGGGTTTAGTTGAAGGATGCGCTCCATAAGTCGGGAGGAGGAGTTTGTTGGGTCCCTCCTTGTAGAGCTTTATTTAGTTTTTTTTTATGTCCTTTGTAATAACCTATTTCTATAGGGTCTTATTTGTAAACTGTTGTAAACTTTGATTTAAGGCATAATGAAAAATCGGGAAGCTAACCTTTTGCTGCCCACCAAAATTACTTTGTCTCTTTGTTATTTCCTCTCTGGTTGTCTCTGTGCGCACTTGCGCAAAAACCAAATACACATCTTAATCTCTCTCTGATCTCTCTGTACCAAACTGGTACCGCTCTCTCTCTCTCCTCTCTAACAGCAACAAGTACTGGACCGAATTTTTTCTACATTATAGTCTTGTTTAGGAATTAGGAATAATAATAGTTAGGGGTGTCAATACCGTTTCGTACGACGTTATGGAATGGAAAATAAGTTTCATTTTCACAAACGGAATAGTGTATTGGAAAACAGGACATCCAAATCAGGAATTTACAATGAAAATGAACACGGAATTGAAACGGAACGTTAATTCCGTTCGGAAACGAAACATAAATTTAATGTTTCATTACATAGAACGGAACGAAAACGGAATATACCAGTTCCGCTTCTATTTTCCTCGTTTGACACCCCTGAGTGTCAATATTGAGATGTATAAAAGTTTATTTTTGTTGGTACAGGTATCTATATTGCTCTTTTTTGTAAGGAGAAATCGACAATCAAGATATTTTCTAGACGAAGAGATACTTTTTTTGGAAATACGGACAAATGGAAGTTTGACTCCTAGAGAAGCACTTCGTGAAGCTTCTATGAATTTGATTGGATTATTTACTCTTTTCTACATTCAGAAGACAATAAATTATGAAAACGTATGTACGCCACTCTATGTACTACTTTTTCTTATAGTCAAATTCCAAACGAGAGAGCATGGTTTGAAAACTCGGCGATTCAACTCGGAATCGGGCCGATTCAACTCGGACTCGGCGGCCAACAATCCGAGTTTTGGCGAGTTGGGACGGATTCGGTTGAGATCACCATTAATGGTGGTATTTATTCTTGGAGAGAGGTGAAGGAGCAAGGAAAAACGATGGAAGAGGTTGCTAGAACGGAGAATCGTGTCAGGAGTCCCGGAAAAGCTCTTGGTGATGTCTCTTGTGAGGGTTGTTTGAGCTCTCTTGGTGCTCCATCGCAAAAAGAGAAGAGGGAGGCGAGTGGGATTGTGGGAACGGGAAAGAAGAAAGGAAGGGGAAGGGGTCGACTGGAGGCCTCCATTTCCACACATTTTTTTATTTTTTAATATAAATCAGATCAGACGGTCTAAATTATTCAGGACAAGAAATAATTTTCAGAAAATAAATAATCGATCAAAAAATAGATCCAAGAACATGGAAAAATTGGAAATTTTATTCTCTACGATCATAACTGATATAATAAGGCGTTTTAATGAAGTTGTCTTCATTAAAATATTTTTTTCTATTTTTTCATTTTTTTAAAATTTTTTAGAGCTTAAAATAATTTTTTTATGAAAATCCGAGTCACCCGATTCGACTCCTTAATCCAACACTACGAGTCCGAATCTGATTCCGAGTTTCAGAACCATGCGAGAGAGTCCCACTCATTACATGCCCCCTAGCAATCTATCTTCTTCATATGTATAAAAGTTTTAACGTTTCGTATTAGCTGAATGAAACGTTAAATGGAACCCAAAATCCTTATATTTACTAAACGAAACGTTAAACATCAACTAAACGTTAAAATGTTAAATATTTAATGTGAGCTAATAAGATAATTCCCTAACGTTCAACGTAACGTTAAACGTCAAAAAAAATATTTTTATTTTCTAAACGAAACATTTAATGTAAGAGAACTTTAACGTGGTCGTTTTTTCAAACATAAGAATCCACCAGACCACCAGGCCCGAAGGCCGCCTCCTTGTCTTTTCCCTATTTCGTCATTATACTTTCGTCTCGCGTCGTCGTTGTGTATCCAAGGAGGCGGCCTCCTTTTTTCGCTCAGTCGGAAAAAGGACTTGATCGATTTGGGCTGATTCACAATTGGGCCTATCCTATACGAATAGGCCTTTAATAGTCAAAACAAAGTCTTGTGGTACTTGGCCCATAGATATGGTTCAAGAAAGACAAAAGAATTTTAGATTGAATCTATAAAACAGCCCATAGCCCATAGGTCTTGTGAACTTTTCTGTTTTTCAGTAAAGTAATGATATTGCTTACGGTAAGGTGATATGACAAGTTAATATTTTATTTTGGAGTTTATGATATTTTAATGATGGTGCACAAATTGCATATAGTTATTAATAGGTACATGTTGCATATAGTCTTGTGATCGTACCTACTTTTCGTACTTAACTATTAGTTCAGTACTGAACTATTTGTGTTTTGGTTAAATATGCATGCGGTCTATTTCTATATGAGAGTTTGTATGTTTGTTTTATTATTTTATTACATGATTATAATATGATTGGTCTATATATAGATTCACTCAAATATATAATATATCTTGACGTTGTGTTTTACTTTTCGATTTTTGGACGGTTGATTTATCGCTTGCTTCTTTTGATTTGCATACTAGGCTACTTGTAACAATTTAAGATGAAAAGACTTCTTTCCTCATATTAAAAAAAAATAAATCAATAATAATAAAGCTTCCTTTCGAAATCTTGTAGAACAATGTAAATACATAAAGCCCTGGTACCCCTAGAGAAAAGAGACATTTAAGGCCTGAGGTGACGAGCTCATCATGTCCTGTGAGGCTGTGACTTCTCTATGGGTCTGCTTGGAAAAATAATTCTTCCCAGCAAAGAAAAATGGAAAGAATTATTCCTAAGCATCCAAATAAATTTGGAAGAGAATGAAAAGAATAATTTGCAAGGAAATAAATATGCATGCACTCTTACCTCCATGTCCCTGCTTTATCCTATGCTCAATAAACTGACCGTAAAACACCTCCCCATGTGTCATTACCCATAGTTACTGCTATAATTACACACATCCTCGTGGTATCCATGTTTAAGTCTTGGATTGAGTATATGTTGTCAACACTAAAACTAGCGAAATCAAATGTTTTGATTTGTATTTTTTTCCCTCCTATTTTCCCTTTACGTCTAGATTTGGTGAGCAACCCCGAGTAGCACCTTTTTTATATCCCCAGCGACCTTGAGATGATGAAATGCTCCTTAATTATCATACCACAATCATGACGACCTTAAGAGAAAGCAATCTCCCTTCTCCATATCTTACATCTCTCTTTCTATAATTTTTGTGTTATTTTGCATATTTTTAGTAATTTATATATTGTTGTTGTTGTGAATTTTAGTGTGCTTTGTGGTAGTTGGGTATAGTTAACACTTTTAGTGTTCTTAATAAGTTGAACCGGAAAAAAAATGGTAAACGAAAAAAATAAATTCGTTGTACCTAAAATATTTGCTGGCGTGTATATATATAGTCTGTACAAGGAGAGGATTTAAGGTACCTGGAAGATGACCAATTGTGAGAAAAACGTGGTCATGCAAATGAGCAAATCGTATTAATTAACAAACAAAACTTTAACTGCAATTACAATATTAGAAAACAACCCCCGAAAAAATGATGAAAAAAGTCTTCTAGTTTCAAAACATGAATAATTTTATTATACGGCATCATGGAATTTAATTGCCTTCAATTTTCGTAGTTCGATCATGTTAGAAATAAGTGTGTGGATGGAGCACGATCAGTTGCCAGGCAACCGAATGTCTCGGATGGGTTTCAACCAGACCCGGTTGAATCCGAACAGACAAAGTTGAAAAGGGATCTGAATTTGAAAAATTGGTTCAGGTTGCTCTATATTTATACCCTTCTCTAGAAACTGTCCTGTCATGACCACGTTTGCAAATTATTATTATATGATCCAAATACACCCTTAATTAGATGATATAATAGATAGCAACATTTGCACTCTCACATAAAACTCCTCGTCTGGAACATTGAATCTATCAACTAGTCAATGGTCAAGTTCCTTTTTTTTTATTTTTGTAGTAAAGTGACATGATTCCATATTTCCATGCATGCAAGTGGCATTAAACGAGTAAAAAACACTAAATGAAGTGGGGATTCGGGATGCTGATCGACCTACATCAACCAGAGCAAACACCTATAATTTAAATAGCTTAATTGTTAACTAGCAATGCCATCCATGGTCTCATTCTATTCTAGCTTGAAAAACAAAGCCCATTAACCATCTCTCCCCTCTGACTCCAAATCTTGCCAATGATGGAGTACTTACCGCCATGGGCAACGAACTATTTAGTAATCATACTAGCAATAATCATCCTACCTAAATTCATCACTTACATAAGTCGCTGCAAGAAGTACAATCTTCCTCCTGGTCCCAAGCCATGGCCCATACTTGGCCATCTCAACCTAATGGGAGCTCTGCCTCACCAATCAATCCATGAACTATCCAAAAAATATGGCCCCTTGATGTACCTTCACTTTGGTTCCTTTCCTGTGGTCATCGGATCATCAGTCGAACTCGCTAAATATTTTCTCAAAACCCATGATGTGTTGTTCACTGACCGCCCAAAAACAGCAGCAGGGAAGTACACGACCTATAACTACTTGGACATCATGTGGTCTCAGTACGGTGCATACTGGCGGCAGGCACGCAAGATCTGCCTGATAGAGTTGTTCAGTACCAAGCGGCTTGAGTCCTATGAGTACATACGCATTGAGGAGATACACAACCTTCTTCAAGAGCTGTTCAGATCCTCAGGGAAGGTGGTGATGTTGAAGGATTTCATGTCGGCGGCCAGCATGAACGTGATAAGCCGGATGTTGCTGGGTAAGAAGTACCTAGACAAGTCTGAGGGGGCAATCGTACCACCTGAAGAGTTCAAGAGAATGTTGGATGAATTGTTTTTGCTCAATGGCGTGTTGAACATCGGGGACTCGATACCTTGGCTGAATTTCCTTGATTTGCAAGGGTATATCAAACGGATGAAAACGCTAAGCAAGAAATTTGACAGATTTCTAGAGCATGTGTTGGATGAACACAACGATAGGAGGTCACATGAGGGGGAGAATTTTGTGGCCAGGGACATGGTGGATGTCTTGCTGCAATTGGCTGATGATCCTACCCTGGAGGTTAAGCTCGAGAGAGATGGTATTAAAGCTTATATCCAGGTAATTAATTAACTAATTATACTCCTAAAATAAAACAAAAAATGTCTAGTAATTAACTATGGTCGTAATTAGTTTATATAACGTTTCTTTGTTCAAATTGAAATCCATGACGCATCCTTCGTAATTGGATTGATAGAGGGCGTGCTTGACTTTAGTACGGACAAATACAAAAAGTAAAATAAAATGAAAACTATAGTACGGTAAGTTGAAAGGATTGTCAGGTATGTCATTATCAAAGACTCATTTATTTCATAATCGGCAACAAATGATAAAACCCAAGTTGGTCATTATGTACTGTTAACATAAGCTCCACCAAATTTATCCAGTAATCTTTTCTTTTGCTCGGTATGGTTGTCATTCTTCTTTTTTTATTTCTTGCTGCAACTTATAAAATCTTAAAAGGACACTACATAAATATTATGCAAATATTGAGTTCATCAAACCATAGGACAGAGCTAATCCAGAAAAGAAAAACAGAAATAGTTTGAAAACTTCTTCTATTTCAGGATTTGTTGGCCGGTGGAACAGAGAGTTCTACAGTAACAGTAGAATGGGCAATTTCAGAGCTCCTAAAACGACCCGAGATCATCAATAAGGCCACAGAGGAGCTTGACCGAGTTATTGGACGAGATCGTTGGGTCAAGGAGAAGGATATATGCAAACTTCCATATATTGAAGCAATCATAAAGGAGACCATGAGATTGCATCCTGTTGCACCAATGCTGGCTCCACGACAATCCCGAGAGGATGCTAATTTCAATGGGTATGACATCCCAAAAGGTACACGTGTGCTAGTAAATGTCTGGACAATCGGGCGCGACCCGACCATATGGGACAACCCCAACGATTTCTGGCCTGAGAGATTCGTTGGGAAGTCGGTTGACGTCAAAGGCCAAGATTTTGAACTGCTACCGTTTGGATCAGGCAGGCGCATGTGCCCGGGTTATAGTCTTGGTCTAAAAGTGATTCAAATGAGTATTGCGAATCTACTGCACGGATTTAAATGGAGGCTTCCTGATGGGGTAAAGGAAGCTGATCTGAGCATGGAAGAGATTTTCGGGTTGTCAACCCCAAAGAAAGAGCCACTACAGGCCGTTGTCGAGCCAAAGCTTCTCGCTCATCTTTATGGCACTTGATATGCTTGCTTCACAGTAGATGTTAGGCTATGCAGTTGTAAGTTGTGACAGATGTTGTTTTATTGTTGTGGTTTGATATTAATCCATATGTTGTGATGTTATTGATTGTGAGATACTGTGGTACTACAAGGGTCCATGTGCAATCGTGGGTCTGGAATCATGTATGCAAGTTATTAGATCAAAATTGAGATATTAGTGCCCCAAATTAAAGTAGTCCATGTTTACCCTGCTTCTTGAGACATACATTCAGAAAGCGTATTGCAAAGCATAAGCGACCTGTCTATTAAATCTCATACGGTAAAGGATCTAATTAAATCCGCAATAAACCACCCCGAATTACCAAATTACAATTTGTGAGGCCCACAAACTTGATATTCACATCAATATATCTTGAATACACTGTTTCCACTTAGGTCAGGTTGGGCGTAAGGGATTCTAGTTGCCTGTCCAAAATAGCATGATCCCGGAATGCTAAATTGTTTATTTTTTTTTTTTTTTGGAAGAAAAATGAGGGTCTAGCCCACATCTTTTTATTTATAGAAAAAAAGTTAAATACAAATATTTACAAGAATTTCAGCCAGTAGCTAAAATTAAAAAGCCTGAAATCAAAACTAAAAGCAAAGAACAAAAAGATATAAAAGAACAAGGAAAAAGAATATTAGAAACTAAAACTTCCTGAGAGCCATCCATTCCAGTCGAATTTGAGAGATTAGATCAGAGTGCGATTTTTCAATATCCCTAAATACTCTGGAGCACCTCTCTCTCCAGAGGATAAAAAAGGTGATAGCAAAGATATCTTTAATAGGACTCTTTATCAATTGGTTTGACAAAATAGCAGAATGCAAAAGAGGAATAGCAAAACCAGCAGCAGCAGACTGTACCAGTGGGACATTGAGTAGAGCTTCCTTAAGCACGATAAAAAAACCACAGCTATTGAAAAGATGAAGCACTAATTCAGAATCCATTTGCAAAGATAACATCTATTCGCCAAATTCCAACCTCTCTTTTACAAATTATCAATTGTTGCATTTTATTCTGACACATTTGCCATAAGAAAACCCTGAACCTTGGTGGAATTCTCATTTTCCAAATAGTGGACAGTTGTGAACCTGGACAAGGATTACATTAAATGAAATTGTAAACCGAGCTTGTGGAGAACAAATCTTTAGAGCCAGGCAACTTCCAACCAACGTGATCCTGACATGGGCACGAATCCCCCCCCCCACATAAGCACACTATAATATTGTCAGTTTGTCACTCATTGTCTAACTAGTAGCATCGTACTGAGTATACAGTGCATACTTGTATCCAAATAAACAATTAACAATGTATCAAGTAATTAACATAATCGGTGGCTGTGCCTGCCATTGCAAAACATGAGCATCAAATCGTAGAGTTTAAATCAAAGGATTTTTTTTTATCATTAAAATAACAAGAATGGTCTTGGAGAATCTGACAAGAAGAATTGATAATTTAAATTTACATTGGCCCGTAAAATACAATTTTTTATATCAGGGAAAGTAACTACTAAATATTCGCAGCAGACCTAATTTTTGCAGAACCTCACATTATTCTTTCTGGTATCGGTTGATGTTGCATTATAGTCAGAAGTGGTAATTGTTCCCCTTTTCGCTGAATGTGAATGGGTTAAATGAACTTGATCGATTTGGGCTAAATGTTAGTTGGGCCTAGCCCAAACGAACATGGCATCTAATTCAGGCCTTGAATAGCCGAAACAAATGCCTTTGGTATTCGGCACAAATATATGGTTAATAACAAATAATTGAGAAGAGCATCAGAATGTCCGATTTTTTTAATATAAATAATTTTATATTAAAAAATTTTAAACGGAACCAGGTTTATTTTTTTAATAGAAACCACGCTATAGGCGGACATTACACCCTTGCTATACTCTCTCCCTATAGCAGGATATAAACCACGCTATAAACTATAGCGGGTCAAATCCACGCTATAGTTCTATAGCGGAGGTCAAATATTTACTATAAGGTTAACTGTATAAAAAAGTAGGTGGATGGGTTGGTCGCTCTCAATTTGTTAGGATTTTGTGTTTTCACAATACATGAGTTCGAATCACATCCAGTGGCCTTTTTTTTATAATTCTGAAATTTTCTTTGCTTTCCATGTCCACTTTGAAATATATTTCATTATTTTAATGCATTTGATTTGCGGATTTGGTCAAGATACCCCTTAGATACGGGCATGATATAGCTAGAATACGACTAGGTTACGGCTGGGATATTTAAAAAAAAAAATGGACAGTCTTGATTTTTCTGGATTGAAAAATATTTTAAATAAAAGCATGATTGATCATACAAATGATCCGAAGACGTAGAAAATTGTAATTTTTTATTCTATGATCCTAATATGTCAAAGGTGTTTTAACGAATTTTTACTTATCATAATTTTTTCAAAAATATTTTCTTAATATGTCATAGTTAATAAGATTTGTTCAATTTTTTGATATATTGATCGAGTATCAAATTAACTCCAAATTTACAAAATTTATATGGAACGCATCGCTCGTTAAGTTGAACAAAATCAACAGATTAGATTCGCCATTTGAATTTTTTAAATTTAAAAATATTATTAAAAAAAATAGAGCTGTTGACATTTGGTGACACGACAACCCTCTCTTCTTTTAATTATTTTCAAGATTTTATTTTTTGAAAAGTTTTACATACCACAATGGCTTCCATAATTATTTATTATTATATTTTAATTATTTCATATATACTATTTTATTCTATTTTTTGAGAAATAGAGTATCCCCGCAACTGCACCGTATCCGATACGATACCTGCACCCACACCCGTACAACATAGATCATAAATTTTTCATTTTTACTCCAATTTTGACAAACTTTAGTTTGTTGGAAAGATTGCAAAAATATCCACAACCCTGTTTTAAATATAGAAATTAATATTTACTAAATAAATGTCCATTTAGTTATGAAAATCAGAGATTACAATTAAATAATTGGCATTTTATCAAGTACCATATTAACTTCCATGTCCACTTTGGAAGTTGCTGGGTTGGTTTGTCCTAGATTTAATTTTAGCATGGTACAGAATTTATAGTTAAGCTAGTTAATTATAAATTTATAATATAATTGCAGTACCATAGCAGAATTTGAAAAAAAAAATTAATCTGATAGTCTTGTAAAAAATTGGTACTTCCATGTCAGAAAGGAACATAATCCTCATGAAAAAGGACTATGATTAAGACATATTATCCTTTGTTTTGATTAAAGTTGGTATTGCGTTTCCTTCGTGGAGGAACCTTAATTTAAGTCTTTATTAATTGCTTGAATTAAATACACTTAGTATTTATGGGTAAGTAGTTACGTAGAAATGCTGCAATTCCTGAACCAGCAGCCAAATATACAAACTTTAAAGCTATCTGAAATTAAACATAAAGAAGATCAAAGTCACTTACTAGTGGTAATTAATTCCCAATAAAGCAAGTTCACCAAAATCATTATTTTGTTTGAGTAGCTTTCACATTTACTTAATCGCGTTCATAGAATCCTTGTTAATTAGGTGGTAAATCACTAACCACACAACTCTAATCATACTTTTAAAGTGACGAATATAAAATTAACATCCACATCCTTCCATAGTACTCATAAATATATCAATATTACAGGAAAGTATCAAAAAAGCATAAGCTAAACTATGTGTCGGCATTTGCTCAAAAAAATTATTTTGCTAATTATATAAAGCAGAATTTCTAAATTGTGATAAAAAAAATTATTAATACTTAAAATTTTAAAAAGTTACTTTCTTCTGGTGTTGAAGCTATGCAGGGAGTTTACTAAAATTATATCAAGAATTAACCTACTTTGACAAAGACGTTGTGTCTTCCACTGAAAAAGAGGGGGAAAAAATGCGTGAAGCAAATTCATGTAGAAAGTTTTTCTTATATAACTTCCATTTTACTAAATCATCAATTGTCACCTAGAGAAAAAAATCTCCAGGCAGATGAATTCAAGGACATTTAATTGAGAACGACAAAGAAAATTTCTGATTTTCATAACTAAATGGACATTTATTTAGTAAATATTAATTCTTAAATTTAAAACAGATTTGTAGATTTTTTTTGCAATCTTTCCAACGAACTAAAGTTTATCAAAATCGGAGTTAAAATGAAAGAGTTATGATATTTCAAAATGGACATGGAAAGCAAAGGAAATTGCAGAAGTTTTTTTTAAAAAAAAAAAAAAATTGCTTGGATGTGATTCAAACTCAAGTACTGTAGCAACACAATATTCTAACAAATTGAGGAACGACCAACCCATCTACCTGCCTTTCTGTGTAGTTAAATTGGGGCCCTTGCTGACCGAATTGTTGGGGCCACTGTTTGGATTAAAAAATGATTAATTCAAACACTTTAGAAATAAAAATCTAATTATGATATTGAATTACTTAAAAATAACACTTTGATCTTCAAAAACTTATTCTTGATCATTTAGAAATAATATTTTTTTACTCTGAATAACTAATCCTAATTTTATTCTTAGATGATTTAAACGCCACCAATATTAATTAGAAAATAACCCCGAAAATTGATGAAAGGGTCTTCAAGTTTCCAAAACATGGATAATGTTTAATAATACGGCATGATGTGAATTTTAACTGCCTTAAATTTCGTACTTCGATCATATCTCCAACTTCTTTTGGAAAAAAAAAATAAAGTTGTTCAGAATTAAACAATATGTTGAACTCAAAAAATTGTAAACAAAATTTTCAAATGAAATTGCTATTTACTTTATGCAATTTTTTTTCTAAGTAGATTTAGAAAAGTAGGAGAGCAGCTGAACAGGACTCAAAAAGACTGGCATATACAAGAATGCGCGATAATATTCCAAGTTGGGTTTAGTTTGTTGAAACAAAAAAAAAAATGAAAATAAGCTCAATGGTCAAATTCTTTTTCTTTGATTTTTGTAGTGAGGTGACACAATGCCATGCATATATGAAAGAGGCATTAAACGTGTAAGAATTAAAACACTAAAACAGAGGGAACTCGGGACGCTGATAGAGCTACCTCAACAAGAGCAAACACCTATAAATAGTCTAATAAACTAGCAAGGCCCATCCCATGTTCTCATTCTAGCATGAAAAACAAAGACCATTAACCATCGGTTCCCTTCCAACTCAAAGCCAAATTTCGCCGATGATGTACTTACCTCCATGGTCCATCAACTATTTAGTAATTGTGATTGCAACAATCATCCTGCTCAAATCCATCAGTTACATTCTTCAGCAGAAGAAGTACAATCTTCCTCCTGGTCCCAAGCCATGGCCCATAATAGGAAATCTCAACCTGATGGGCGCTCTGCCACACCAATCAATTCATGAACTATCCAAGAAATATGGCCCTTTGATGTACCTTCGCTTTGGTTCCTTTCCTGTGGTCATTGGATCATCAGTCGAACTCGCTAAATATTTTCTCAAAACCCATGATGTGTTGTTCACTGACCGCCCAAAAACAGCAGCAGGTAAGTACATGACCTATAACTACTTGGACATCACATGGTCTCGGTATGGTGCATACTGGAGGCAGGCACGCAAGATTTGCCTGGTGGAACTGTTCAGTCCCAAGCGGCTCGAGTCCTATGAGTACATACGTGTTGAGGAGATGCAGAACCTTCTTCGAGAACTGTTCAGATCCTCAGGGAAGGTCGTGATATTGAAGGATTTCATGTCGACATTCAGCTTGAATGTGATAAGCCGGATGGTGCTGGGTAAGAACTATTTAGGCAAGTCGGAGGGGACGATCGTGCTACCCGAGGAGTTCAAGAGGATGTTAGATGAGTTGTTTTTACTCAGCGGCGTGCTCAACATTGGAGATTTGATTCCATGGCTCAATTTTCTTGATCTGCAGGGGTATGTCAAACGGATGAAGAAGCTTAGCGAGAAGTTTGACAGAATTTTTGAGCACGTGTTGGATGAACACAACGATAGGAGGTTGCATGAGGGGGAGAACTTTGTGGCCAGGGACATGGTGGATGTCTTGCTGCAATTAGCTGATGATCCTACTCTAGAAGTTAAGCTCGAGAGAGATGGTGTTAAAGGTTTTATCCAGGTAACTAATTAACTAATTACATTCCTAAGAAAATAATTGAATAATTAACCATGATTATAATTGGTCGATACAACATTTCTGTTTTTTTTTTTTTATAATTTGAATCCAGTACACATCTTTGTCAAAATCCAGTACAACATTTCTGTTCATATCGCATATTACTCAAATCTGTGCTCTCCTTATATCTGTCAAAATCAGCAACAAATGGAACCTAAGTGGGCATTATGTATCGACGACATATATCCCTACTAATATGATAATATTTTGTTTTGCTTGCTTTGGTGGCCATTTTTTTTTTAACTTTCAGCAACATATAAAATTTTAAAAAGTTCATTAAAATTTTGAAAATATTGAATTCATCAAACTATACGATAGAGCTAATATATCCAAATAAAAGGAAAAGTGGAATTTTTTTCTTTTATTTCAGGATTTGATAGCCGGTGGAACAGAGAGTTCTGCAGTGACAGTAGAATGGGCAATTTCAGAGCTCCTAAAACGACCCGAGATCTTCAATAAGGCAACCGTGGAGCTTGACCGAGTCATTGGACAAAATCGTTGGGTTGAGGAGAAGGATATTCACAAACTTCCATACATTGAAGCAATCATAAAGGAGACCATGAGATTGCATCCTGTCGCGCCTATGCTGGTTCCACGCCAATCCCGTGAGGATGCTACTTTCAATAGGTATGACATCCCAAAAGGGACACGTGTGCTAGTGAATGTCTGGACAATCGGACGTGACCCGACCATCTGGGACAACCCCAACGAGTTCTGGCCTGAGAGATTCTTTGGGAAGTCAGTTGACGTCAAGGGCCAAGATTTTGAACTGCTACCGTTTGGATCAGGCAGGCGCATGTGCCCGGGTTATAGTCTTGGTCTAAAAGTGATTCAGATGAGTATAGCGAATCTACTTCATGGATTTAAGTGGAGGCTTCCTGATGGGGTGAAGGAGGCTGATCTGAGCATGGAAGAGATTTTCGGGTTGTCAACCCCAAAGAAGGAGCCACTACAGGTCGTTGTCAAGCCAAAGCTTCTCGCTCATCTTTATGGCGCTTGATGTGCTTGCTTTACAGTAGATTTTATGGCTATGTAGTTGTAAGTTGTAACAGATGTTGTCTTGTTGTTGTGGTTTGATAGTAATCTATATATTGTGATGTTATTGTTTGTGAGATACTGTGGTACTAACTACAATAATTAGAGGGTCCATGTGCAATCGTGGGTCTTTCATGTATGCAAGTTATTTGATCAAAACTGAGATATTAGTGCCCCAAATTAAAAGTAGTCCTTGTTTGTCCTGCTTCTTGAGACTTACGTTCAGAAAGCGTATTTCAAAGCATAAGCGACCTGTCAATGAAATCTCATACGATAAAGGACCTAATTAAATTCGTAATAAACCAGCCGGAATGTGCCAAATTGCATTTTGAGAGGCCCACAAACTTGATATTCACATCAATCTTGAATACACTGTTTCCAAATATGTCAGATTAGGCGTAAGGGATTCTAGTCGCCTATCCAAAATAGCATGATCCCGGAATGCTGATCTCAAATATCTATGTCATCATAACAGTGGGGATTAATGCTGATCTCAAATATCTATGTCATCATAACAGTGGGTATACTTAATCCTGTATATTGTGCTCCTCGATGTTTGACAAGGAAAGGATTTTTTTTTTCTCTCATAAACACACTATAATATTATCAATTTGTCCCTAATTGGACACCCTAATTCTAACCTTAAGTATAGTAGCATCTTACTGAGTATGCAGAGTATCCAAATAAACAATTTAACAATGTACCAAGTAATTAACATAATAGGTGGCTGTGCCTGCCATTGCAAGACACGAGCATCAAATCGTAGAGTTTAAATCAAAGGATCTTTTTTTTATCATTAAAATAACAATAATGGTCTTGGAAAATCTGACAAGAAGAATTGATAATTTGAATATACATTGACCCATCAAAATACAAGTTTTTATGTCAGGGAACTACTTATTATTAGCAGCAGACCTAATTTTTGCAGAACCTCACATTATTCTTTCAGCTGGGTATCAGTTGATGTTGCATTATACAGTCAGAAGTGGTAATTGTTCCCCTTTATTTTCCATCAGGATCCCGGATCCGTGTTAAAGTTGTACGCATTGAAGGGCTAAAATAGAGACTTATATTCCCGAAAAAATTATAACTAACCTTAATTAATTAAAAAATTTTAAAATAATTCATTTTTAATCAAAAATTTAAAAATGACTGCGCGGTTTCGGAATTTCAGATTCCGAAACTAATTCTCTCATATTTTAATCGACAAATTTTTGTCCTATTCAGAGAACGTGACAAAGTTTTGTCTGAATGTGGCAATTCTAGGCTTAGCCATTCAATACGAAAAGATAGTTTAATAATATTTGGGATTAAAATCATCAATTATTAAGGTGGGTCAATTTAGACAGTAAGTCTCACTTGCTATGAAAAATATAGTTTAATAATATTTGAAGACACTGTTGTGCACCTGTGCATGTCACTTTAGCAGCTAATTAATGCCAGCATATGTGCCAAAGGCTGTTATTTAGTAAAATCATTTTTGCACCGAAGTACTTATTATAAATGTTTTCTTCCTAAAATAAAAAGATAGATTATTTTACAAAATGACTACCAGATATTCTTTATTTCAATTGTCAACTTTAAAAATTACTACACTAACAAAGAGTTAATCTGATTATTATATAAAGGAAGACTGAATAGTAATTAAAAAAATTACACTACAAACTAGTTAGGATATGAGCAATCTAATATCCAAAGTTCTGGTATAAATTAAGTGCAAATGAAATATATCTTAAATAATTAATTTTTATGATCATTTTGACAAGCATCAATAGCCCACAAAATAAATAATCCAAATTTAGGCAATTGTACATTTCTCCCACTACCAAAATCAGGCCAAAATCCTATAATTTTTCGCATAACTTAATTAAAATAAATTAAAGTACATTTACTATAACAAGGCCAAAATCCTATAATGTACTCACTATTTGAGATTTAAACAATGATAGTTTAACATATAAGTTGGCAAATCTACGTGTTACTATTTTTGGCTTGGTTCTCCTCTTTCCTTTCCAAGTTCCAACAATTCTGATTCTCTGAGGCAGTAATGGGTGGAATGGTGGTTCTACCAAGGCAAAAACAATAAGAAAAATAAAAGAAATGTGACATGAAACTTATTATTACATGGAAAAAAAAAACTTGTTGCACATCATAACACAATTAATACTTGGGATTAATTTATCAATTGTTCTAGTTACAAAACTATGTTGCTCTAAATTATATAATGAAATTAAATTAAATTTAAATTCTTTCCTATGTTGCACATCATAACACAATTATACACTTTGTGCTAATTATGCATATGCACTTTCAGAGAATTACCATTTGAAAATACAAAATTTCTGACACCATTGGATGCATACTTCTCAAGAAACAAAATTATATACACTTTCAAATTGATTCTTATATGCCAATTACCTATTGTGCTCTTGCTTACTGTTTCTACTTCCATTACTGCCAAAAATTGTTAAACTTGAATAGCATATATATATATTTTTTTTTTGTTAATTTCCATTTTTTTGGCACTAGCGTACCAATTTTTATTTTGTTTTGTAAATAGAAGTTAAGATGCAATGCTACATCTATTTGCTATGTGTGAATACTGAATAGTAATAAACTAAGAGGGCTTGTTTGGATGGGTTGGGAATAGTGGGAATAGTGTGAAAAAGTGGGAAGAGTAGGAAGAGTGGGAAGAGTGGGAAGAGTGCTATTCCTAGGTTGTTTGGATGGTGAGTTTAGGAATAGCGTTGGGAAGTGTGAAAAAGTAGAGAGAAAAGTGTTGTTGGGAAGAGTGTTATTGGGAAGAGTGGGAAGAGTGGGAAGAGTGGGAAGAGTGCCTATTCCCACTATTCCCAACCATCCAAACAAGCCCAGAAATATTAAGTGGGCTATTGCCTAAATTTGGATTATTTATTTTGTGGGCTATTGATGCTTGTCAAAATGATCATAAAAATTAATTATTTAAAATATATTTCATTTGCACTTAATTTATACCAGAACTTTGGATATTAGATTGCTCATATCCGATCTAAGCCTAGAATTGCCACATTCAGACAAAACTTTGCCACGTTCTCTGAATAGGACAAAAATTTGTCGATTAAAATATGAGAGTGTTAGTTTCGGAATCTCAGATTAGCTAGTTTTGGAATTTGAGATTCCGAAACTAAGCAGAATTAGTTTCGGAATCTGAAATGCCGAAACTGCGCAGTCATTTTTAAATTTTTGATTAAAAATATATTATTTAAAATTTCTTAATTAATTAAGGTTAGTTATAATTTTTTCGGCTTATATTCCAGGTTTAATATATGCTAATAATTCTAATAAAGGCCCAATCCATAGTGAATTTGTAGGCCCAATTTAAGGATTCTCTCATCACAACTAAACCCTGCAATTGAACAAACAGGTCCAAAAACAAAGTAGTACTTTGTAATCTTTGAAGAGCTATAAGGCCGAATTGTGCTCGTTAGTCAAGATCATACGCTCTTAGTCAGAATTGGCGGTAGACCAGTAACAAGTAACAACTAGGGCTGTCAATACCGTGCCGTTTCGCACGTTTCCATTTTGTTCCGTCCGAAACGGCACGGAAATAGAAGAGAAATGGTTTCGTTTTGAAAAAATAGAAACGAAATAGAAATTCATACCGTTTAACTGAAACGGAACACGAAAATGACGAAATACAATGAAAAATTGAAGATGAAACAGAAACGGAACAGAAATATCGTTTCGTTTAACGAAACGGAACGGAAACGAAATCAGATCTGTGTTTCGTTGCCAAAACGGAACGAAAACGGAACGGACTATTTTCGTTCCGTTTCGCACGTTTGACCGCCTAGTAACAACTATACAAAAACCAGGACTCCTAGTCACCTAAACGGCAAGACCAATTAGTCTTCATGAGTCTTTCATATACCGCGTTAAACCAATTTTAAAACAACAAGTTGTGTCTAAACTATTTATCTCCCACTCAACTCCCTCAATCAGCATAAGTACAAATACTGTGTATCTTACTAGCATGCGCCTTGCCACGAGAAAAAATCTCATATATATCTTCCTTCTAAATACTCGGTGCCTCATAGCTTTTTCCCAATTTTGATGGCATCCCGAGTGCTTAACTTTCCAGATTGCAAGATGGTGATTAAAGAGCTTGAGAAAACCTGCAACCTTACAACTCTGCTTCAACAAGAGATTTCCAACAGTCTTGAAAACTCTGTAGGTTCTGAGGTGGCACTGATATTTGACGAATTGCTGCGTGCCTTGAAGTTGTCTCTTAACCTGTTGCGTAATAGCGAAGTCAACATAAATAATAGCGTTCAGGGTTCATCTAAGAGAAGGAGAATTGAGGATTATCAAGAAGAGACTGATAACAGGTAGATGGCAAAACAATCTAAATTCTTGTCAATCCTAACTTCTTGTCATCTTCAAGTGTGTGAGCGTGTGCAATTGTTGTTATTAGCAGGAATGTTTACAAAGCGGTGCATACTCCTAAACCTCATGATGATGGTTATCAGTGGAGAAAATATGGCAGAAAGAATATTCTAAACAACATGTTCCCAAGGTAATTAAATTCAGAAGATATGCAATTTCATGCGTATCAGCATTGCCTCATAATCATTTATCAATGATTTGAGACTTTTCAATGATTTCAAATTCCTACCGGCATCCTTACCGGCCAGATGGCCGAAATCCGAAATTTCCTGGTATTTTCTGAAATTTTCCGGTATTTTGTCTCACAATACCAGAAACCGCCGTTTCGGTCACTGTTCCGGTACCCGGTATTACCGAAATTTTCCGGTAAGCAGTAGGAATTTGAAAACACTGGATTTTTAAACACTTCAACAGGTAAAATCTTTTTTTGAACAAAGGGTAGACAGAGAAGCTTATGGCACCCCAAGTCATTGATATAAAGGTTGGATCATCTCATAAAAATGAAAAACAAGAAGAATTAAACTCTTCATCTATAATGTCAGCTTTAATAAATATAAGCCTCCTGCTCGCGGTTCATTTATTAAGGTGAACAACCCAACATTGCACCACAAATATAAAAGAGGAGAAGATAAATTTATATATCCAGTTGTTATGTAGCAGTTAGATCTTTGTATCTTTATATGAAGACAAACGTGCCTAAATATTCAATACTAAAAGAGTATTGTTGATGACAAAGCCTCTCCATTATTATGGCACTAGCAGCAAGTAAAATTATATAATATGATGAGATCGATCTTGGTATTAGAAATTAGAAGATTAATTATTCTGCCGATTATTTATATAGATAGTGCTAGCTAATTAAGATTATTTAAATAAGTTTGTTTGATTCCTACCAATTAATCGTGCATGTGGCTTTAATTTGGAGCCTAGCTTGTGTAAATTTTTTATATGTATTCTCTCCTGCCTACTTCAGGGACTACTACAGATGCACTTATAGTAGCGACTACAATTGCAAGGCCAAAAAGTACATCCAGCTACACTGCAATGGGAACCCACCCCTGTACAAAGTCATCTACATTCACAACCACACATGCAATACTAACATGGCCAGTTCTCAAAAAATGCAGGATTTTCCTGCAGAAGAGATTCCCCAACCTCCCCTTTCTCTGAGCTTATATGGTGTCAGACGTGAAGAAGAACAGGCAGCTTTTCTCTCATGTCTGAAAGACGTCATTGGAGGCATCGGTAGGGATCAACAAATGGAATGTCCTGGCCCACGGCCATATGGTTTTGCCGATGCTGTATCCCTGCCAATGGAGTCCTCCAGCATAGGCTCAGCCTCAAGCTATCATCCATTGGAAACAGTTGACATGTTTACCATGGATCTCTTCTGGCCTGAATTGCCTGAGATGGATATACTTTAATTAACAAAAAACCTTCCTATGTTATATATATTGTAACGGTTCGGGGTCAGAAATTCTTTTGTAAGCAGCGATTCTACGTCAGCCGTTGCGATTTCATAAGCCCAATTCATATAAGGCTTACTTTTGGAATTCAATTTGAAACCAAATGCTTCATAGCTCAACCAACCCCATAAATTCATTAATTTTTTTTTGTTGCAAGTTAATTTATTATTTTAACTTCATAAAGTTATCTAAACTGTTTTGCCATAATTAAATAATTGATTATTTAACCTTCAAAAACAATAATTGATTATTTTATATCTTTAGACTAATGGAGGCTTCATGGCTATTGAGTTAGAAGGAAAACTTTGAAATACCTTACCTATGTGGCTTGTTAACTAACAGAGACTAATTAATGTTACTGATCGGACTTCATAATCACAGCCTATGCAGCTACTGTACCACGTTTCTAAATTATTAATTTAGTACAGCGCTGTGAAGGATGGAATATATATACAATACAATATGTCCATGTTTGTGTTTTCAAGCTTCATACGCAATGTATATGGAAAATTCAGTGTGGTACATTTATAAATTATAATATATAAACTGCAATTACTTGGGTGACTCTTCCCTTTTATCGGACACATTTTAGGGAGAAATTACTTTTTCCAGTCCCAGATCATTAAATTTAACAGGGATTGATCATGAAACGCAACAAAATCTGTAGACAAGTATGTTTGCGGGCTTATCTGATCCAAAGATAGGCCCACATATTATTGCTGATTACTTTGGATCATTTAATAGAAAGACGGGCCCACATGGCTAAATGATAACAAAATTTAAAAAAAAAATGATGTTATTCGAAGCACGAATTATGATTTGCTCTAACCGAATGTTGTATGTGAGTATGTCGACCTTTTGAATAATATTTAATCGAAATTGTTCACATTTCCCCTTCCATACTTCTTCAATGCTCATAATAATCTTTTTTTTTCTTTTATCTACTAAAACTTCATCCTTAGAGGTTTTGTTGTTTAGAACTTTAGATCAAAGTATTGAAATCCTCGTTGACGTCTCAAAATTCAAACTTTGGGCCTGAAGTTTAAATGCGTTATGCTTATATGCCAACTTGCCAAGATAGGGTACGGCTTAATTTAAAGTACAGTGGGGTGTTTGTTTCATGCATAGGAGATTATGTAACAGTTATGCAACCAAACACCTGTTACATAAAGTTGCATAAGGGTGCATAACTTATTACATCCAATGATGTTGCATAATTTATGCACCGGATTTTTCTCATCTCATTTGACATTTTTATCCTTCAATTAATTCTCACCGGCTCTCAATGTCCATCATTAATGCGATTCATAATAATTACTTTTAAAATATTATTATTATTATTACTTATTCGAAAGATGGAATATAAATTGTTTTATTATAATATTATTATTATAATAAGAATATTGTAAAAAAATTATAATAAGAAGAAAAACACCTTTTCTCTGGGTAAAAACCTATTCAAATTTAAAAATAAGGAAAACACCAGTCAAACAAGTGACCTCATACAGGAGACTCAAGAAAAAATAGTGCAACAGCTGAGTGGTTAAAAGAATGATGCGTACATTATTAGATTGATTTGTTCTTTAAATAAGTGTAGGTTGTTAGGACCTTTCTCTTCTTTGTCCCCGTCATAATGTTTCTTCATTCCAAGAATATATGATTTAAAATATTTTCTGAAGGTTCGCACCACGCACCTTGGTAATAATTTTAAAAATCCTCACTGATATAATGATATTTATATTCTTATGAATATGAGAGAGGAAAGAAGCATATAGAAAAATGCAAAAAAGTATCTCGTACTTGATCTTGCTTGTCCTTGCATTGTTTTTACCCCGGATTTTGCATCTAAATTTAATTTGAGGATGTTAATAGAAAAATGTTAATAACCGAAACCGATAACTCCCCTGTCCAGGCCATCCCTAAATTTAGTTTTGGATTGTGCCTTTTATCTATATAACTTGTCTGGTGTCCTTAAATTTATATACATGATTTATAAAATCACAACTTTAGATTGCAATTTTTAACAAGTTTTCAACAAACCATAAAATATTATTAAATTTTGAAATTTCCATTAATTTAACTTTACATTTACTTGATCCTCTTTTAAATGATAGTTCCGAATTATTCTGATCGATTTACATGATGTAAGTGCTGCGTCACATACTATTTTTTTAGAATATTTTTCTGAGAATTGAAAATCTGTGAGTTATTCTTTCCAAATAACATGTAAGATAAAATTTTACAACTTAATTTTTATTTTTGGAGGGGGGGGGGGGGGGGGGGGGGGGGGGGCCGGGAGGGGGGGAGGTGATACTGATACAACTTTAAATATTAAAAAAAATTACTTCTTCAACATTCTCTCCTATAAAATTACTACTTCTGAATATTGAATCAATTATTGACTTATAATAATAATACTATCAGCGATCCAAATCCTAAAACAAATACTAGCTAGCAGGTCAATCGAAGCACGGTACATTTGAGGAAAGTGACTTACTGAATGGCTCAGATTTATTTCTACAAAGTGCTAAAAGGTCGGAGGTCGGATTGCTTAATAGAACTTTCCGGAACCAAGAAGTAGATGCAACATAGAACTCTCCCTCCTCTCCTCCGATTCCTCAAACACCAGCCGTTCGATTTCAAACGGTAGTAGGTGGGCCGCTCCCATCCTCGTTCCAAATTTCTTGCTTCATCCTCTCCAGTCCGAACGCATGTTACGCATCATTACATTAATTTACATAATTACATTCATATAGGAAGACAGGAAATCTCCGGTCTTTAAAAAACTGGAGAGGCTGAGGAATTAAAGTTTCCCGGTTTGGCTGCTGACACGCACCTGCACCCACCCGAAACCAAATCCTGTGCCGCGCACCTCTGTGGACCGTCTGATCGAAATCTGATGGATAAGGGAGCCCCGTGAATCTAATAGGTCCGAAAAAAATGAACCGCTCGGATCAAATCGAATGGCTCGGATGGTGCGCGGCACGCTTGCCGCGCGGCACGGGATAAGGATTCGCACCCACCCCACACACAAACTGCGAAAATTTTACGCACTCATTACAAAACGAATGCAACACAATCTCACACACCGACCCTTCCAGTGCCAAACCCATTTTCAATCACGCGCCCATTTCCCCACCTACCTAACCCCGAGCCATCTCATTCCATCCCTACTCCCTCCTCACCACCTCATCATGATCCATCCTTCACATATCCCTCCCCCAAACCGGAAACAACTACCTGATAGGATCACAACTCACGCACCAAGTTCAGTCAATTAATAAAGTCACATTCAACTCCGTCAAATCTAACGTCTTTCCCCATCCAAACCAACCTACCAGATCCCCTCCATCCCCTTTATATGGCGCCACCACCACCCAACCAACCCAACTCTCCACTCTTCCATTTCTACCAAAATGGATTTGCACCTACTGGAGAAGACTCTACTTGGCCTCTTCGCTGCCATAACTCTCGCCATTGTCATCTCCAAGCTACGTGGAAGGCGCCTCCGTCTGCCACCTGGCCCCGTCCCCGTCCCGATCTTCGGCAATTGGCTTCAGGTTGGTGATGACCTCAACCACGGCAATCTCGCTGCTCTCGCACGTAAGTTCGGTGATGTCTTGCTCCTCCGCATGGGCCAACGTAACCTTGTTGTCGTCTCTTCGCCACCTCTTGCTCGCGAAGTGCTACATACGCAAGGCGTTGAGTTCGGATCCCGCACCCGCAACGTCGTTTTCGATATATTTACCGGGAAGGGACAAGACATGGTGTTCACTGTGTATGGTGATCACTGGAGGAAGATGAGAAGGATCATGACGGTGCCGTTCTTCACCAACAAGGTGGTGCAGCAGTACCGCACTGGGTGGGAATTTGAGGCACAGAGCGTTGTTGATGATGTGCGTGCCGATCCCAAGGCAGCAACCGAGGGTGTCGTGATAAGGAAGAGGTTGCAGCTGATGATGTATAACAACATGTACCGGATCATGTTCGATCGGCGGTTCGAGCGCATGGATGATCCCCTGTTTCTGCAGCTGAGAGCACTCAATGGTGAGAGGAGCCGGTTGGCGCAGAGCTTTGAGTACAACTACGGCGACTTCATCCCGATATTGAGACCGTTTTTGAGGGGATATTTGAAGATTTGCAAGGAGGTGAAGGAAAGGAGGCTCAAGCTATTCAAGGATTATTTCCTTGAGGAGAGGAAGTAAGTCTTATTTTTCAGTTTTGTTTTTGTTTATTTTCTTATTATGCAATATTTATTTCTCTTTTGACCCATGTTTCTGGGGTTTTTAATTTTTATGTTGGGTTGCTGGATTATATTAATTGAAAGATGCTAGTCGCCAGGGGGCTGGGTTGTTAGGACCTGATGTAGTTGTGATACTCTATTATTTTTAATGCTTGGCAACCAAACTAACATTGGTGATGACAATAGTCGCACTAAAACATTCCCTTTCAACTTCTAATCCCGATTTACCAGTTAATATAGTATAATCAATTAAAGAAAGAAAACAGAGACATATATTATGTTTTCCATTTATCACAGAAAGGTCCTCAAAATTTGTTGCGCTATCTGCTTGGCATTCCTAAACACCAACAACAAACAATGATCTTATTCGAACTAATTATATATTCTGTTCTAATCCTACAACAACACTCTTCATCAATTCTACACATGAACAAGAATACTTGAATTTAAGACTAATGGCGAGTGAATTCATCGTTTAATTGCAGGAACCTGGCAAGCACCAAGCCGTCCAACAATGCAGAACTGAAATGCGCAATTGATCACATCTTGGATGCACAAAAGAAAGGAGAAATCAACGAAGACAATGTTCTTTATATTGTGGAGAACATCAACGTTGCTGGTACATATTTTCACTCCATGTCCCTACATATTAATTCTTCTTTTCCTATTACTAAATAGTTGCAAAGTGAAGCGGTGAAATTTGAAAAATTTTAGACCATGAGGTTTTAAATGAAACATTTCGCTAAAGAGTCAAGATGAAAATTTTGCAGCTCAATCTTATTGGGTTATCAGTTATCTGGACACAAAATATGTGCTTTTCCCTTCTTTTAAAAGTTAAAACCTTGAATAGTTATTAGTTAGCACTTACCTTTCTTTACCGGTTTGTGGGCCAAAGTAGTATTAGTCCCGAAAGCAGCTGATATTCAGGGAAAAAATTAATTACCAGTTCGCTATAAATGAAGCGACCACAAAAGAACCTCAAACAAAAATATGAACCGAGCATGTGGTTCTATACAATTGGGTGTCATTGGGATTATCCATCCCTACATCACTGTCCAATGTGCACCCACTAAATGTCCCCATCGTGTCAAGCTACGATCGGATGTTACTACTACATGTTCAATATCAAGCTAATTTTAAACATTTACATGTCTCTCTGTTCAATATTTTTGAGGTCCTCTCTGTTCAATATTTAAGACAGTGCTTCAATATGTCTAGCCAGCATTCATTATATGTATCTAATTTATCATAAGTTATCTAAGCCATAGACAAATAGAACAATTTTTTTCACAATTACTGTTCAGTACCAAATATCACGACTGTTAGTTTGTTAGGTGAATGTTGTCTGGTCCAAGGTAGGTGAACGGTGAACCTAATAAAGTCTTGACAGATACTAGGAGATTTTATTCCAGGATCTATGGTTTTTACAACTTGGCTATTGTTTGTTCCCAGCATTTATTGGCAACATTGTATTTGTTGTTTGATATCATTTTTCGTTTGAAAGCCCCAGGAATTCGCTATTTAAATAACTTACCTCGCTCTGCATATTAGTTTGAGAATTTATGTTTAATTCAAAAGAAATAATATGCAAACTTTAGAGAATAAATCTTGGGTCCTCATCAGACAGTTTGTTTCTATTATGACTCATCTCATTATTGCTTGACCACCCTCATACTTTTGGTAGACTATTTCCTTCAATTCTACGTAACAGAATGTTATTAGTTCACAGTTGACACATTAATATCAAATTACTAACCAAACCGAAACTGATAGCCGCCTCTGACCTACTTCTCTTTTTCAGCTATTGAGACAACCCTCTGGTCAATCGAGTGGGCCATAGCCGAGCTGGTGAACCACCCTGAGATCCAGAAAAAATTGCGCAATGAGCTTGACAAAGTTTTGGGACCCGGTAACCCGATAACTGAGCCCGACACCCACAAGCTGCCATACCTCCAGGCCGTCATTAAAGAAACACTCCGTCTCCGCATGGCCATCCCCCTGTTGGTCCCGCACATGAATTTGCATGATGCCAAATTAGGCGGCTACGACATTCCTGCCGAAAGCAAAATCCTTGTCAATGCCTGGTGGCTGGCAAACAACCCTGAACAATGGAAGAAACCAGAGGAGTTCAGGCCAGAGAGGTTTTTGGAGGAAGAGTCGCATGTGGAGGCGAACGGGAATGATTTTAGGTACTTGCCATTCGGTGTGGGTCGTCGCAGCTGTCCTGGAATTATTCTTGCATTGCCGATTTTGGGTATCACTATTGGCCGTTTAGTGCAGAATTTCGAACTGTTGCCGCCGCCCGGCAAGGACAAGGTGGACACCACAGAGAAAGGAGGCCAATTTAGCCTTCACATCTTGAACCACTCCACCATTGTGGCCAAGCCTAGAGTGTTCTAATAATTTTATTTATGTAAGGTTTTTGGGGTTGTTGTACTTTGTTTTAGTTCTTTGGTGTACTATTGATCTTTTTAGTTTTTAATCATAAAGAAGACAATGTTGCGACCGACGAGATAAATTGAGGGGTTCTTATGTAATTAAATCGATGAACAAATGAAAGAACTCCTTTTCATTTAATTATTGCATTCGCAATACTGTTTTGTTAATGGAAGCCTGATTAGCCTTTTTCTTGAAGTCAACATCATTATTGATCATTAGTTCGGCAGCATATGATTGTGTCTCAAAAGTCAATTTGAAAGGTAGAATTCTCTGTACAATTCAAGCCTTTAAAACTTTTTTTATTTTTATTGATAACTTAAATCCCGTTAGAGTCTCGTTTGGATTTTCTGATATCCTTTTCTCACATTTTCATCCATTAAGTGTGATGGAAGTTCCTTCATAATTTGGAAATAGACAACGATTGAAATTTTATCCTCTTCAATACGTATCAATGTCTTTCTAACTCTGGGCTCTTTTTTAAGATTTCACCCTTTTTTTCGAAAGGTGAAGTGTCCACCCAAAGTGAAAATCTTTCTTTGACTTTTATTTTGAGACCGACTACTTACTTAACAAAATCTTATTGTCGAAAGTTGGCCATCTTCAAACTCCTGTGTTAATTGTAACTCTTCAAGTACGTATTAATGTCTTTCTAACTCTAGGCTCCTTTGAGTTACAAGTACGTATCAATGTCTTTCTAACTCTGGGCTCCTTTTCAAGATTTCACCCTTTCCTTTGAAAGGTGAAGTGTCCACCCAAAGTGAAAATTTTTTCTTTGGCTTTTGCTTTGAGACCGACTGCTTACTCAGCAAAATCTTATTGTAACTCTTCAAGTACGTATTAATGTCTTTCTAACTCTGGGCTTCCTTTCAAGATTTCACCCTTTCCTTTGAAAGGTGAAGTGTCCACCCAAAGTGAAAATTTTTCTTTGACTTTTGCTTTGAGACCGACTGCTTACTCAGTAAAATCTTATTATAAAAGGTTGGCCATCTTCAAACTCCCGTGTTAATTGTAACAGTTTTGAAACCTCTGCTCACCTTTTTTGTATTGTCATTATGCAAATTCGGTCCGGTCACTAATTCAGTTGAATTACTGACTTTTTTTGCTCGACCTTACTCTCGATATAGGTGACTTTTGCCTATCCTTTAGAAACACTTCCTCTAAATCTTGAGATATCACTTGGATTGCTACTATTTGAAACATTTGGAAGGGTCAACACATCTAACTAGTGAATGCTTACCAACATAACTAGCTCATACGTATCATTTGGGTTGCTACTATTTGAATTGACTGTTTTTTTTTTTTGGAAATTAGTGGGACTGAACCCACTTCTTTTCATTAAGAGAAGCAATCACAAACGAGAAGTGCTTTGGACAACATATTTTTTACTTGGAGCAACATCAATTTTTTTTTTAAATAACTAAACTACCCTTCCGAACTTTGAACTCTTTTCATGTTTCTTTTCGTTATCGTAAATTTGGAAAACCTTCCTAATCTACGAGTACAAATTTTTCATGATTTCGTCATAGTAAAATTTTATTATAAATCTTTCTCTGAAAAAGGCATGTCATAAGCATAATACATATGGCCATTATATTTATTAATTTGTATTAAAACATTTTTTCAGTTAATGGTTAGTACTAATGAGCCATTAACTTCTATTAAGATGGTAAATAAAAATCTAGCGCGCAAAAAAAAAAGAACAACTGACCTCAAAATTTAGAATTAGGCATAAAAATAAATTCATTTGAAGAATAATTAAAATTTCAGGAGATCATTTTTTTTTTCAGGAAATCGAACAAAAATTAATGAGAATTTACTAGAAAATTTATGAGGAATTTATGAGGAAAGTTCGCTGAGGGCATTTTTGTCCATGGTATCTTCTAAACATTGCTCCAAGTGAAAAACAGATTGCCCAAAGCACCTTCCATCACAAACAGACAAAAAAATACAAGAAAAGAAAAAATGAGCATCGTGCTCTCCCCAGACCTCCACCAATTAAACACCTATGTACCACTGGTACCAGTTTTCGAACTGATAACAGTGACAGTTGTTCCTCATCTTCAAAACAAGTTCAGAAAAAGATAAACAAACACACTATCTAAAATTTCAGTGCTAGCCATAAGCAACAATTGAACCCTTATTAATGAAACACTGAAAACACCTCAAACACACCATCATACCAATATTACAAGAAAGTCCCTTAGAAAATAGTAAATTGCTAAAGAGGTGAAAAAGCTAAAATATGCACTATCAAAGCAATTGTCAACTCGGCTTTATGCTTGGATGAGGGCGAGTGAGCTGTTCTCTATCGTCCCCACTGGGCTGCTGCTCCCCCGGGCGCACCTGTCAATTGGAGAATTGTACATTCCATCCATCCATGGCATCTCACCAGCTAAAATTGCATATCCAATCTCCATCCTAGTAGTCTCATCATTGCTTGCATCTCTCCACATCGTGTAACTCAATTTTTCTGATCCCTCTAGCTGATAAGGCAGTTGTTCTTCCATCAAGACCATCACATGTGCTTTAATTTCACTTGGCCACATTCCTGACCAATAGGAAAGTAGAGATTTAAGCTTAGCACAATATTCTCTCATGTTTACACACTTTGCATCTTTAAAACACATACCATTTCTCAATAACCAGCAAGTCCACAAAATTGCTGAACTACACAACTTAAAAGCCAAGCTATCATTATCTGAAATCAAATTGCAAATTATCAAAAAATCATCTAAAGAATTAGGTGCATGTTGAATATTCAACTTAACTAGTAACCATGCCAAATTTCATGTACATGAGAACATTAAAAAAATAGGTGATCGATGTGTTCCTCTTCCGAACAGTAAACACAATTATTAGGACCAGTCCAACCTCTATTTCTAAGGTTGGATATAGTAAGTAACTTTTTCCTACATAACGAACTGACTGATCATGCTGATAAATATATTTGATCGAATTGGTATAAACTCCATCTTGTTCAGGGATCTAACAAGACAGCATTTATTATTTTCACTCAATCTGAAGCAGTACGTGTAGATATTTCCTTGATCTATCGGCAAGCATTTTGCACCATAGAGCAATCATTAGTTCATTACCATCAGATTTGAAAACCACAATAATTGGGCTTTGTTTATAGTCTCCTTTTTGGGCCGAAGTTGTCCCCGGCGCATATCTGGACCTGAACTCAACAATTCTTCAGCAGACCCGAATGCCATCAGATCCAAATACAGGACTCGAGAAATATTTTCGATAATTTATCGACACTTCTGATCTAATCTGGTTTTGAAAAATAAAAAATATAAATAATTTGAATGTTGATTAAAATTATAAATAAATTTAAACATATTAAATATATATTATTTTAATAATAATAATAATATAATTAATTTGAATATTGATTAACGTGATAAATAATTTTTTTTTGAAAAATATCAGAGAAAATCATCTTATATAATTATTAGCATAACTATGGATAATTACGTTATAATATAAGGGATGGATAACTTGACCGTTATATACTTTGATAATTTTGACCATCCTAAAGCAAAGTTTAAATTTTATAACGAATATTATAAACACGATCTATACATCGCAAATAATATGTCCATAAAAAAAGAGATAAGATCGAGTGCAAGTTTTACGCCAAATATAAAAATTCACAATAGGACTTTTGAAGTGACTTGAGGATACATTGTCAAGTAAGACATCTTCTATTTTCATTATCTTTATTATTATCTTTTTAATTAGAAACTAATATTATGTTAGGTTGGTTAAATTATGCTGCGCCTTTCATTCTTATTGTGTTGATTATAGTTATTGTTAATTATATTTTTCTATCAATCTTTTTCCATAAAAATTCGCAAAATCTATGAAACTCAATTGCTTCAAATAATAATGATACTACTAATCACCACAATCATCAATTGAATAGGCAACAATTCGTGAAATAATAGCCATGACTTGATTGAAATGCTATGGTACAATCACTGTTATCGAAACCAGTAATGTCACTTCAATTATTTTATAAACCATTTCTAATTATAAAATGCATTTTGACAAAATTATGCATCATTTCTTATAAATTTTATGAGATTAATTGGCTAGCATATGTAGTTTGAGTCCAATATATTGGATGGATGGGGTTCGTCTAATATGATCGTTTTCACATTTTTAAATTTCAAACGACCGATCTAAACCGTTCAATATGTTCTCCATATTGAAAACTTATAAGAAACCATTCTTTTTACATTTTTTCGATTTTTTTTACTATTTTTTTGGTATATTAGAAAATCGTTGTTATTTTATATATGAATTTTCTAAAATACCAAACAATAAGTAAAAAAAAAAATTCAAAAAAATGTAAAAATTAGTTTCTTATAAGTTTTCAATACGAAGAACATTTTGAAAGATTGGTCATTTGAAATTTAAAAATATGAAAACGATCATATTGGACATTAACATTTCTCGAGAATTAATATCATCAACTAATAAACTAGCTAATGTCAAACCTCATATATCTTACTAGAGTACTCCACTGAAACCTGAACTGCTCTTCCTTTTTTTTTTTTTTTGGTTGGAAAGACACTGAAACCTGAACTGTTAATTACCAACATGCCGACAAGTACGAAATACCCGACAGCGCCCATTTACAACCTTTCAATCCGGCACGAACCCGGATCCAACCAACGTCACTCGAAGCCCCGAACCGGATCCTCGCCTCCTCTCTTCCTCAGATCTTCTGACTAAACACCTCTCTCTCTCTCTCTCTCTCTCTCTCTCGCAGAGAAGACTCATTGGATCTCATCTCCCCACTCGCCCTCTCCATCACAAAGGCAGCTGAGATCAGACAATCTCAACTGGAGACATGTTCAAGTTTCTGAAGGAGGTGGTGTCAGGATCCGGATCGGGGTTGAAGGATCTGCCGTACAATATCAGCGAGCCCTACGCTTCCGCCTGGGGCTCCTGGGTCCACTACCGTGGCACTTCCAAGGTCGCCTTTTCTTCTATTTGTTTAATTTTGTATAATTTGGGAAATAATAGGCGCGAGATCTGGCTAACCATGTTATGCTGTAATAGTAGGGTCAATTGGAGTTGTCTGTGATCAGTTCTTATTAATATCTTTTATTGGGTGAATGCCACTCAGTGTAAATTGAGATTTAACTTAATACTGTTAGTTTTTTGGTTCATTACACTCATTATGTGGCAGTAAATTTGATTGTATGCCAATTTGGCATCCTTTTGATCCCCAATTCTGTTTCGGTACTAGTGCATTTTATCTGTATTGTTAGTGCATTGCATTTTATTTGTGTCTCTCATTCATCAACCAGTCATATTTCTTTTAATTAAGAACATTATCTAAATGGAGTTTTTATATTTTTAAATATTTTTAACCAGGATGACGGGTCACCAGTCTCAATATTCTCTCTTTCAGGGAGCAGTTCACAAGACAGGCATTTGGCTGCCGGTAGAAATGGTGTGAAAAGATTACGCACAGTAAGTCTCTTGTAACATTTTACCTCACTACCTAAATATGATAGTTTTTTTAGTCTAAGAAATGTTTTGGACATGTTTCAGGTGAGACATCCAAACATATTGTCGTTTCTTCACAGTACAGAGGTTGAGGGTTTCGATGGGCCTTCTCAAAAACATACAATTTACATTGTGACAGAGCCTGTAATGCCCCTTTCTGAAAAGTTGAAGGAACTTAACTTAGGTGGTACTCAGAGGTAATTGAGCTTCCTGTTGCATTTCTTTTATATGGTCATATGAACATTGCTCGTGTCATTAATTAACTTTGCATAATGCAGGGATGAATACTATGCATGGGGCCTCCATCAAATAGCTAAAGCCGTCAGCTTTTTGAATAATGATTGCAAGCTAGTAAGATCTTTGCCCCCATAAGTACATCTGGCTCTTACTCTCTGTTATTTTTCTGTAGGTTAATGTCTATATCTTTTGGGAAATTCCAGGTTCATGGAAATGTTTGTGTATCAAGTGTTGTTGTCACTCAAACTTTGGATTGGAAGTTACATGCATTTGATGTTCTGTCTGAGTTTGATGCCAATAATGAGGCTGCTAATAGCCCTATGCTGGTAACTTTTATTGTCCATGGTCTCTAAACCTCATTAGGTCTACTGAAAGCACTTCTTAATAGGATAATGTGTCATTTTGTAGCAATTTGAGTGGTTAGTTGGATCTCAATACAAGCCAATGGAACTGTCAAAGTCGGAGTGGGCTGCGATAAGAAAATCGCCTCCATGGGCTATTGATGCGTGGGGCTTAGGTCAGTCACTTAAGAAATTTTACTCTTTATTACTAATAATTAACTTCATGTAAGAAGGTTTTACCAGATCTGAAAGTGTTTAGAGTTCATTGTATTAACAAAAGCTGTTTTAACAGCTAAATATTTTTTCGGTCTTTCTGTGTTATGCATTTTTGTGGTACTTTTCTTTTTCAAAATTAATGTTTATATATTGGGTTTATCAGGTTGTCTAATTTATGAAATCTTTTCCGGGTTAAAGTTAACCAAGACTGAGGAACTGCGAAACACAGCTTCAATACCAAAGGTGCATACTCATGTTTTTGTTTAATGTCCTCAACCTACATTGAATAAGTTTGTTTTTCTTTTCTTTTCTTATTTCTCTACAATTAAGTTGCTGTTAGTTGGGTTCAACCTAATTTGTTTTCCTTTTGTCAGTCTCTTCTCCCAGATTACCAGAGGCTTTTGAGCTCTGCACCTTCTCGTAGGATGAACCCCTCAAAACTTATTGATAACAGCGGTATGTTCACTATATTTAAATTTCTCTCGTTCTCCTCGCGACAGTGATTATTTATATATCTGGGTACCTTTTCTGGTTTGAACTTGGGCTCACAACTTATTTAGAGTAGTTGGTTGCCAATAATTGGTTACCAATGTTTGTGACTGCCAGCTATTGGAAGGAAGTCTGGTTTTAGGTCCTCAACTATCACATTGGTTTAATCAAGCCCACCAAATTGTCTTGGTTCCTTTACCTACTTAAGTTTTTCGAATTGATTAAAATCGATCCTCTGATTAGTTAGTCGATGATAAATGTTGTGATTGGTGGTTACTGTAAGTAACATAAGGTCTACAGAGTTAAGTCTTATTAATAAGTATGTGACCGTTAATTAACAGAAAATCAACTGATGAAATGACCTTATTAAATCAATGCAAAATGTCTATTTGTCCAAATTTACCATTAGAAAGAAGTCCTGTGGCTTGATTTAATGTGCAGCATTGAGGAACTCCTTTGAACCAAAAAGACTTCAGTCGCTTGATCGAACCAAATACAAATCAGATGCAATAGTTGAGCGGCCAAAAGTATACTTTACTGTAATTATTAAAGGTGCAGCAAAGGCTACTCATTGGTTTCCATCATAAACTATTTTGTGATCTTTTGTACCTCCTTTTTTAATATGCAGAGTTCTTTCAGAACAAATTGGTAGAAACCATTCAATTTATGGAGATCTTGAATCTGAAAGATAGTGTTGAAAAAGATTCATTCTTCAGAAAGCTCCCAAATATTGCTGAGCAGCTTCCTCGTGAAATTGTCTTGAAGAAGGTAAGCAAATAACTATATTTCCCATTTTAATATACAGGAAGTTGCCTTGAATTAAGAGTTTGCATGTTTGCTTAATACAGCTGCTTCCAGTGCTAGCTTCCTCCTTGGAATTTGGCTCAGCTGCTGCCCCTGCTTTGACTGTTTTGTTAAAAATGGGTGCATGGCTGCCACCTGATCAATTCAATGCGAAGGTTCTACTTTTTCCTTTGTTATAGGATTTGATACCCGTTATGAAAACCATCAGCGTTCTGAGCTCAACATAGACCTAATTGCATTTACAGGTGTTGCCGACTATAGTTAAGCTGTTTGCCTCTAATGATCGTGCTATTCGAGTCAGCCTTCTACAGCATATAGACCAATTTGGTGATTCGCTGTCATCACAAATTGTTGATGAACAAGTATGCAGTTCTATGTAAAGTTGCTATACTTTTTTGATGTCCACTGAAATATTTAAAAATTAAAATATTAACAGTTGTCTTGTAATCTTGTAGGTGTTCCCTCATGTTGCAACAGGCTTTGCAGATACTTCTGCCTTCCTTCGTGAATTAACTCTTAAATCCATGCTCATTTTGGCTCCTAAAGTAAAACTGTCTTCATAATTCTTTGTATTCTTTACAGTAATTTCACAGTTTGTAGAGTAGTAGTTACTTTTCTGTTATTGAACATCATTACATTATTTGAACTATATTGTGACTATATCAATGGATGCTGATGTGGTAAGTGGGAAATTGTTACAGCTGTCCCAGCGCACACTCTCAGGATCTCTATTGAAGTATCTTTCTAAGCTACAGGTTCAATTTCAGCTGACTTTGTTTGTACTACAGATTGCATAAATTATGTAATCTTGTCTTATGTTTCCCTGTTTTTGTGGTTTATCTTTTTTGCTCAGGTTGATGAAGAACCTGCAATCAGAACAAATACTACAATCCTTCTAGGAAATATAGCTAGTTACATGAATGAGGGAGTATGTCGCGAAGCACTTTTACCTCTCATTTTTCATTGCAATTTTCTTGATAACTATTAATAACTATTGAAAATTTTGATGAGGGGCTTAAATCATTATATGTGATGGTGAAATTGATGTGTTTGTAACTATTCCTGCAGACGAGGAAGAGAGTCCTCATCAATGCATTCACAGTTCGGGCTCTACGAGACACTTTTCCTCCTGCCAGATCTGCTGGTATGCCACCCTTTCTTTTGCATTGAGAAGTTCTCTTAAGTTTCTATATTTTATGTCAGAAGGATTCTTAAAAGCTTTATTGTTTTATTTGGCAGGGATATTGGCTTTAACAGTGACAAGTTCATATTATGACATGACAGAGATTGCCACTCGCATTCTTCCCAATGTTGCTGTTCTTACAATTGATCCAGATAGGTACCTCTTAGTTTTAGTACACTAGAAATTCGAAAACATCATATGACTCATCTGCACCTGAGTCCAATATGCACTTAAGATCGTGACCTAAACTTTTTTGTGTTACGATCTTCAAATCTAGTGCCTCTGCATATCACTTTGTATGTATTGCATTCTCATGAAAACCTCCTTTGATTCAGTGATGTAAGGACAAAGGCATTTCAAGCTCTGGACCAGTTCTTGAGCATTGCAAGGCAGAACCACGAAAAGGTTTGTTCCACAGTAGTCTTGTAAAGTTTATTTATTTGATCATAGAATACTGGTTTAATGTAAATTTAAATTATACTTGGAATCGTGCTTTTGTATGGATCCCGTGCTCAAAAGTGTTATTTTTTTCTTTTTTTATTATTTATTTATTCATTTAGTTATTTTTCTATTGCAGCTAACAACTGGAGTAGAGAGCAAAGTTGGGGATAGTACTGGAGTACAGGCGAATGCAAGCTCTAGTTTGCTCGGGTAAGTCTTTTCTTTAATATTTCTGTGTACTTCGACTACATACGTTAATCACTGTCATGCTAATGTAATGGATGAAATTGTATGAACAGCTGGGCAATGAGTTCTCTGACACAGAAAGGAAAAGCTTCTGACCATGCTCCAATTGTAAATGCTAACAGTAGCACAGTTTCTTCAGCCACCTCCAATTCCAGCTTAGGTATTCACTGTCCATTTCTGCTGTCTAAATCATTATAATATTCATATTTACTTGATAGTCATGGATCATCTTTGTCGTAATTTTGTAGTGCCAGATTTGCAAAGCACGGAGCCAGTGAGAACAGCATCTATGTCAAGCTTTGAGCAGATAGCCCCGCCTTCCCCCACCAGGTCTGCTGATGGATGGGGAGATGCCGAGGATGGTAGTGTACCCGACTTAGGAGATGAAGATGGTGGATGGGATGATGTTGACCCATTCGAGGAACCCAAACCCACATCGCTCACCAACATTCAAGCTGCTCAGAAAAGACCTGTTTCACAACCTAAGCAGCCAGGTACTTTCATTCTCCTTGTAATTTTTTTACTAAGAAAGATGGTTCATTGTTCTCTGTTATAAATATTTTTTTATTTCATATATTATCAAGTTTCTGCTGAAATTATTGAAATTGAATTCTATTAAAGGATACAACACCATGCACACTTAAAATTGACAACTCTACCTATATCGTCGTAGTACCTGATATGGATACGTCATATGTGTGTGGTACTCATATAATTCCTACCAGATACAACACCTGGTGCATTGTTGTTAATAAATACTATTTTTTTGACTGATATGGTCAAGATAGCTCCTGGACCACAGTATATTCTGCAGCACAACTTAGCTCCTCTACGCAATCAACTTGAGCAACACATATCACCTTTCAGAACTGGGGAAAAAAAGGCCTGGTCTAGGGAAGCAAAAGCATCATGAGCCATTTATTTCTACTACAAATGCATTTCTCATTTGTTTGAAATTTACAACTGAAGAAATTGATGGTTTTGAAAAAAAATACTTATTATATAATCTTTTGCCTTTGCTGATTCACAGCTGTCAACTCATCACGGCCCCCGCCATCCATGAAATCTACGATAGAGGATGAAGATGATCCCTGGGGCTCTGTCACTGCCCCTGTGCCTAAACCTGCTACAAAAACTCTGAACCCCAAACCAGCATCTTCTTCTGCCAGAAATGAGGATGATTTGTGGGGCTCCATAGCAGCACCAGCACCTAAATCCACTGTAAAACCTCTAAAACCAGCGACTGTAAATGATGATAGCGACCCATGGGCAGCCATTGCAGCCCCACCACCTACCACCAAAGCAAAACCATTGTCTTCTCTAGGAAGGGGGAGAGGGACAAAACAGTCCCAACCAAAATTAGGCGCTCAAAGGATAGATAGAACATCCTCTGGCTCAAGTGGCTTCTGATAGTCAAAACTGTATGGTAGTAGAAGAATTTACGAAAGGATGCGTGTGAATTTCTTCAGCTAGAATGTTGTGAAATTTTTCAGCTCGTATGAGACAAAGGTCATATTATCATTTTTTTCTGTGTAAAAGTTTTCTTTTTTGATGTTTTATTTGAATACTCAGTCCAATATTAATTTTAGGTTGTTTTTTAAATTAGTTCTCGATATGTAATTTCTGTACATTGCTATTATATGTTGATAATCTAAAGTCAATATACTTGTATGGTACATGATGCTTCTGCTGATTATCACTTCTTTTTGTATATCCCTATTTATTACATTATTACTCTTGCAGGTGCCAGGTAATGCTGAAACATGACCGAATAACTTCAATTAAGAATTGGAATTGATTCAGAGACAATCGGTAACAGATACTATTCCTGTTTAAGTGCAAATACTTGACAAAATCCTTACGAGGTCGGAGCTTCTGATCTTCTGTTTCTCCTCGTTATCTCTTACGTTAAAATTTAAAAACGTGTAACGAAGTAGATTGTCAATAACGATCCTAATATTTGAAGAAATGAAGAAACAAAATTCAATTTGACTAACCTCCTTCCGTCCTAAGTATGCACTTTTTTAAGTACTTAAGTTTTCATAATTAGAAGTTATAACATAAAAATCTAGTCATGAACTATTGTTTGTTCATCATAGAGGATCCTGATAGCATTGTACAAATGGCGAACAACATCAATGTTATGTAGCAGAGCAGAAGGATTACAATATTGCATAGAAATCATCATCAGTAAATTATCGAGGAAAGAAAGAGTGTAACAGAGAAGCCAAACTTGAAAGCCACTAAAATAAGGCAGTCAAGCATTAGATTCTGCTTACCTTTCTGTAGGAAAGAAACCAACTAGGGTTTGAGAGCAATTGCGTGTACACCAAAATCACACGCTTTACTCTCTTTCCTTTGAAAAAACAATTTGACCGAGTTTAAGAGAAAATCTTTCAGAAGTTCAAAGCAACAGATAACAAATTTTACATTTTCAGAAAAGTAACAAGAAATCTTCTACCTATGTTAAAATAAAACGTCGAGGGCACATGCAAAATGGCTTTTCGATTAACATTAACAAAAGTTTTGAGGAGAGCGGCTGGAAGCTTGGTGTTTCCGATATCGGTTATTTTATACCTTCTCAACTTTAGGGTTTTGTTTTGTTTCTTCTCGTAGGTAGACATGGTTTACCATTAAATGTTGTGCCTTCAATGAATGGTAATTTGTAAACTGGATTCTTTCTTGAGGTCATTCATTTCGCTTTCATCTACTCGGAGACTTTCTCTTTCAGATTTAATTTTCAGCTGCTTTTATCTCAACTTGAACTATTAGCCAGACAACAAAAAACAAACAAAAGTATGCAATATATGTCAAAATATTTAGAACTTTGATGGTTCACATATTTAATTAGATCAAATGATCAATTTATGTCAAAAATTAGAACTTTAATGGTTCACATATAAGATTAGAGCAAATGATCAACAAACAAATCGCCAAGATCATTCCTTAGAAAAAATAAATGCAATAATGCCCAATTGTTCAGATTTTTACAATAGGAGAAAACATATTCTGTGCATAACTCAGCCATCCTTAAAAAAAAAAAAAAAGGAACTTCTTCCTCTTCTCTTCCACAATAAAAGAATCACAACATATATCAGTTTAACGTGTCATCATCCGTCACACTAAAACTGGGGGCCATCAAAAACCGAGCTGATTCATAGCCCAATGCTTTATGCAGCGGGTTGTAGTTAGCACCCTTGGCGGGAAATGGACACACTTGGGTTCCAGAGCACTCGCCACACCGGATTTTAACTAATTTCTGCGTCGGCATGCCAATAGGCAGTTGCAAAAGCATTGAACAACTACTGCATGTTATAAATGGTGTACCGCCCAATACTGGACGGCAGTGGTGCATTGCTGGCCTTCTACTACCTCTGTTACTACCTGAATCTGAGACTGGTGGTGATAATGGAATTTGAACACTTAATTTTCTCACTAGAGATCTTGTATTGCGATTCTGGTGCATGAGGTTCTCATTTATGCCAGCTTCAGTTTGTTTGAGTATAGATAGTAAGAGCTTCTCTCTGGTTATACCCATTATTGTGAGTTCCTTCACGAGATCATTTAACTCATTTTGTTGGCTCGGAATGCTCGTTTTCTCTACTCCATTGAACTGTGCAGATGAGTATGTGCTGTCATAAGTGTTATCACTTCTTGGACCATGCGGTCTATATGTTCGCCTCGAGTTAAATCGGGTTTCACCAATACCCATTCTACTTCCCCCTTCGTCAGAAGAGAAGCTTCTAGAAGAAATGCTTCCTTCAAAAGAAGCATTTGAGTTTCTACCACTTCGATGTACTCTCTCTTCAAATTCTTCTTCAGAAACAATGCTACCGCGTGTCGAGCTACAATCATCGATTAAATCCCCTTGAACATTTAGGTTTATATTGGGTTGTTTCAGAGAATAATTGGATCCAGAGAATGCTGGTTTTGTCCCCAGTGATTCTTGTGCGGAATTTGATTTATATCCTAAAGGGAAATCTCTGTTTCTTGAAGAAGTGGTTTCATCAAAGGATGAATTCAAACCTCTATCTCTCTGATATGAAAAATTTCCATTAATTGCATAATCCTGTTCTCTCTCTTCATTTTCTTCTTCAGAGATCATTCTACCATGAAATCTGCCAGCTTGTTGGTTCAATTTCGACCCGTTGAGGGGATAATTGGTTTCAATAAATCCTGTCCTGATCTTCCCATCTTCATTAGAATCATCTCTTAAATTTTCATCCCTAATTTGAATCTCACTTACACTTTCATCTGTAGAAGCTGTAGATACTCCTCTTCTGTGAGTCCGCATTGATATGGCATTTCTATTTCGAGAGATTGTGCTACCTCCTTCATCTGAAGAAATGCTTCTAGAAGAGATGCTTGGATTGTAGGAACTAGGCCTTCTTGTAGGAGGTACAATGGTTTTTTCAAGCCTTGTACCTTGTTCTCTCTCTGTGACATACTCTTCTGAACCGAATCTGGCATAATCTTCTGAACCTAAGCTGCTTACTGAGCTATTACGGTTATGTCCATTTAAGCTTTCAGGCGTATTTGGGTACTTCTGATGTAGACTTGGATAAGTCGAAGTTCGAATTGGAAGTCTCCGCATGTCATCATCATCTGAAAGGAGTGTGTTCGGTTGTGGAGTATTTTGTTGTTGCTCAGAAGATACGTCAGATGTCTTTTTTTCTAGAGATACATTTTTTTCGGCATTAACAAGATCGGCCACTGCATGTCAGGAAAAGAAGTCCCAATGAAAACTGTCTTTGATGAAATAGAGTTAATATAATGTGCTATAACATAATCTAATAAATACCATGATATGATTGCCGACATCCTCCACATGTTAGCTGTTGGATACCGGTCTTTTTTATGAGAATCCGACGGCATCCTGGAGTCAAGCATTTTGGAAACCGGCCAGACATGTATATTTCTGCAATTAAACTTCTTTATTTCTCCGGGAATTCTGCAGCTCAAAGTTTTATGTTAAGAAATTAGAATAATGAAAAAACTTTTCCAATTGAGGTAAATATAAGTTGTGTTTTTTGTTAGCTAATGTTTCCTATGCTAATGTACCTGACTTGGTCATTTTCACTGGTTATGTAATTAAAGAGTTTGGCAATGCTGTGATTATTAAATTATGTAAATTGAGTTTCTGGCAGAATTTAGTAAGAACTTTTTTGGTTTTGATCCAGAACATCGTTATAATCTATGAGAACTAGAAGAAAATGTCTTAAGCATTCTGACCTTCAGAAACTCTCATTATAACATAGTGAGATCAAACAAAAAAGAATGAACATCACAATAGTGATGACAAAGAAAAACCAATTACATCAAATTCAAGTTGTAAGTTTAAAGGTATCTTAGACCTTCTACAAATTCACAAATAAAAAGCCAACAAATATAACAAAAGAAAAAGAAATAAGGAAATAGATCTAAATAAAAGAGAAGAATATGAGGAGAGAGAGTACCTTTAGAAATCGGAAAAATTCAGGTGAGAGGGTTTAATTCTCCCTCTTCATCTCTGATTTCGTAAAATGGTACAAAGACTTCAGATTATGCTAAGCGTGGAAGCCAAGACTCAATAATCCAGCTGACATTGATTTATTATAAACCGTTTGACTAGGCGATCATTAAAACAATTAGGTAAGGAAAAAAGTTATATTGAAAGGAAAAGAGGTTTAAATGGCGAACTAATGCAGCTAAGATGTCTTTTTCTGTGGAGGGAGGGACAGTTCAAAGTATCTCGTGATTGGTTGCTGTTAGTTGACGCTTGACTCTGTCTCTCTCTCTTTTCATTTTGTCTGGATCGATTCTATTACAACTTTGTCGTACCAGTATTATGTTAACATGTATTTCTTTTAATGTCCTTTCCTTTTGGGCTGTTGCGCAAACTTTCACTTCTTGGTAATTTTTACATCTAGTGCGTATATAAATTAGTGTGCCAATTGTTTTTCTTCTCCAATTTTCTGTGTAATTTATGACATAAGTCAAAACAAAAACACTATAACGTGTAATTGTAAAAAAAATTTGAAGGCTGTAATTGTAATTTTTATTGCAAGCATCTATAAAATAACTTATTCCATAATAATCCTGATTAGAGTTCCTTCCTCTTTTCAAATGAAGAACTTAAGCGTTCAATAAAATTATTCACATCTGAATGGCTTAGAGATAATGAAAACAAGAAAGATAAATAATATATAAATTTGAGATGTCATAATTTTTTTTTTTTTTTTGAAAGTTGGTTTGAAACCAACGATTTTGAAATAAAAAATTTGAAAATAAATGTTCTCTCCGTGATGAACCAAGGACCACTTGGTTGGCGGAATAAAGCAAAACCACTGGGCTGAACAACTTAGCTTTTGAGATATCATAGTTTTTACATATATATAAAAAAAAAAAAAAGAAATCATGTAGATCATATATTAATAAGTGTACTGTGACAAATAAAACTTTTGAAATGAAAATTCAATAAAGATCGAGACAATTTTTCTCTGCATTGTATCCTGCTTTTTTTCCTCTCTTTTGATGGGAAATTAATGAAAATTGCCAAAAGTGGTGCTCGACTTATGTACAGCCTTGTTTCTAGATCTTCGCGCACAACTACTTTTCCTGCTCATAATAATTTTCAATTTCAAAGATCTCATTAACCTCTCCTACAGTTGCCAGACAAAAACAGTCATCGTTTTCATATTATATCGATATATTCTGATGATAATTTTCAATTCCAATATGAAAATTTCAGCGTTTGACTATCTAAACTATTTATTGTTTTTTTCAAACCAATAAAACAAGAAATCCGGTTCAGCAATATATCAATATATACGTTATTGAACGGGCGATGGAATACGCAAAAAAAAAAAAAAAAAAAAAAAAAAAAAAAAAAAAACATAATATTTTGTTGTTGAGATAAATAATAGAAAAATACTACAAAGATGCCTTCATTTCTAGTTTTCTACTACAATGGATATCATCAACAATATGCAGATTAAATGAAGCAATTATGCATCTTATTTGAAAAGTCAATGGATCAAAAATCGCTAATCTAATAGTTGTATTATTTGATACGAAGAGATCAATTCTTATTTTTATTTAGTGCAAATTCAATAGAAAAAAAAAAAAGATGAATAATAAAGCCATTAATCTGGATAATATTAATAACTCATTTATCTAAGCGAAATAATATTGATGGTTGTGTTTAAATAACTCATTTAACCTGGATATTCATTCAGTTTTGCAGTTCGTTTTTGTGGTCAAGTACTATTCAAATAAAATGCGTAACAAAAATTATTAGCATGCAAATAGCTGATTTAAACTGAATGAAGAATGATATCAGTGGTAATGATTTTTTTTTTATATATTACTTTCCTAAATTACTTTCCATGTGCCAATATATTATCCGAAATGGGGATTAATTTTTTGTTGGAATAAAAGGTGAATAAAATCTTCCAAAGTCTTGGAGTAAAATTCTTCCGAAAGTTAAATCTTCAATGCAAATAATGAGCACAATCCGCTCAAAAGTATAGTTCATTGTTTTTTAAATATAAAATGCGTATTCTGTTTATCAAGTTTGAGTGGATTTAGTTCCTTTTCTGAATTGTGATTATATGATATATATCGGTATGTGATTACACAAAAATGATTCGTGTGCAGGGGGGAGACAGCTTCTGTTCTCAAAATAATTGCAAAATTATACATAGAATAAAAAAAATATTAGATTCTGTTTCAGAAATATTTATAAAAATTGTATTTCATTCTAAAATTTTTGCCTCGCCATCTCCTAAATCTGGGCTCGGCATTGTAGTACGTGTGATTATTATTATTATCGTCTCACGATTATTAAATATCGCACCTCTATCATTGGTGGCGGGTACTCGTGACCATGTCCGACCAAATTTGCAACTACATCAAAACAAGATTTATTTTAAACAGGGTTCTCCAAATTGGTACGTACGGTTCTCAACCAAATGAAGATATCATTTTTTTCGGCTTTTTTATTAAACGTTCAAAGTCAAGGAGAGTAGAGGTTCGATTTAATTTAATTTTTAGTTCAAGTTGACGATAGTTGTTATTAAATTCCCTTAATAGCATTGATCACCCCATGACAAATAAATAATGTCATCATGTATAAACATCTCTAAAATGCCCAAGTAGTGCAAGAGAAGTTCTAATTTAAAATTGAATGCTCTTTGTCACGATTGTCCTGCCTATGAAACCGGTCATTGGTTAGTAGAGTCTTCGTTTCCTCCCATGAAAACAAATGGCATTGTGATGTCATGATTGTTGCGTATGGTCTGGTCCAAATTAACAATTTAGATATATTTTAATAACATTAACAAAGTATGAAATTACAGTAGAATAAAATAGTTAAAAAAAGCTTGTTAGGCTGTTTAAGGAACGGCTAGCCACTTGCTAAATTGCTTAAATTTATATTTCAATGAAAAGATAAGGACTACCCTATTTTTGTGGTAAAAAAAAGGGAATAGTTAAAAAATATAATGCATGATTGGCATAAAAAAAATGTTAAACAAAAGAGCATATAAAATATAATTTGAAATTGTGTTTGGTAACACAAAAATGAAATAGAATAAAAAAATGTTATACTTTTTCTCTCATTTCTTACTTTTTTTTCTTCAGCTAGTTTAATTTTTCATTGAGATAAGGGAAGAACGTTCTTCTAATACCCTTATAGCTGACAAATTGAATTACTACTAAATTGAAGGTTATACGTAAGTAAGATGTTCTTCAGAGATACAACATTTTCAAAAGCACAAAAAAAAAATAAAAAAAATGATATAACAGCATTTAGGATTATCTTTTTTTAGAAAGAGCTAACAGCATTTAGGATTATCATTCGCTCTTCCACACTGCTTTTGCCGCAAATAATATCGCATAAGCAATGACTGGCTCTGGTCCTGACACAGTGTACCGGCCTGATTTTTAGACGTGTGAACTCAACCCAGTCAAGAAAACCCGGTTCGTTTCCAATGCATATTGCATTGTACCTATTCAACTGCAATGTTATTTCCGTGTAGTAACTTGGTTTGAAATGAGCAGTCTAAAGGCTATTATATTGAGGGGGCCTTAATAAAGAAATTTGGATTTTCTTTTATGTTTCAGGTACCTCATTAATGCACCAAGAGTATTCGTCACTAATAACTAATTATAAACATATGTTCTCTTGTTAATGGTGATTTGATTTTGTTGTGCAATAGATGCCATTTGGTTTGTACTTTGTAGCCTTAATAAATACTGTCCTTAAGTTCTTAATATTTTTTTGTCTATGATTTATCACGATAAATTGTTACATCACTGTTATGCAATTTAACTCATTTTTAGATTAATAATAGGTTAACTTTTATTTTTGAAGAACCAAACGGTTAGATGCATGTTTTATTCAAAAAGTTAATTTGATGTTGATTTTCTTCGAACAAGTGTACGAAATATTTATGTAAAATCTTTTACATCATATTTTAAGATACTGTCGCTTTCCCTAAATGAAATACACAATATCTAATAATTAAATATATTTATAAAATCGAAGGTCAAATCAGTTGACTCATAATTCCCATTAGTGGATTGTCAATGTTCCTACGGTTCATGATTCATGGGACGAGTAGCGGCTGACAAAATTCACAGGTGGAATTCAATGGTGAGCAAGGTGAGCTTTCTGTTAAGACTTAAGATCATTCATGAGCGTGTAATAAATTTATAATTCCTTGTATACGACTAAAAATTGCGATCAATCGTAGTGTGTTTTAGACTTGCCGTGTCTATTTTCGACCAAATGAACACAACACATGGATAATAAAAATGCATCATGACACGACATACAACAAGCCCTTACGGGACATGAAATGTTAGGTAGTTTGAAAATTGATACGATCTTAGTCAGATTTCAATAGAGTTTCATATAATTTGTAAATCCCATTTGTTACTAAACCTTAATTATTCCAAAAAAAAAAATAATATGTTTTTTTAAAATGAATCTTCATTTTTTTTTTTTTAAATGAACCTTCATCAGGGCAGATGGTAATCCATTAACCAATGCTTATAAACTTCTCATCGAGGCTAATTTGAGAAGTCTGATATTTGCTTTCATTTAGAAAATAAAAGCTCCCACTAAGGTCGAACTTCTCATTCAGCTGCCACTCAAGGACAAGATTTTGACTCAAAACTAATTTGCAAAAGAGAAAATTGGTCGTCAATTTCTAATTACATTCTTTGTCATTCGTCTTCTACGTACTGATGATAGAGAAAATTTATTTATGGAATGCATTTTTGCAAAAAATAATCTGATCTCAACTCATGAGGTCAAATTATCATGTTTGGTATAACAACATAATTCATCTTTGGTGGAAGAATATATAATCCATAAATAAATTGAAACCTATTTTTGAGATTCGACTTGGATGGTAAGATGTTGGCTAATTTGAAAGGAGAGAAATGCAAGAATATTCAATAATCATTCCTCCACACACGCCTGATTAACAAGTGAAGTAATCATTTTTATCAAGATGATGGTTATTAAGCTGCTGATTTTTTTTTTTAAGATTAGTTCTTTTTTATGTCTTTCGAATATTTTAAATGTATTTCTTTTTCTTTTTTATTTGTAACCACTAGATTGTAAATTTTTACTTTTCAATAAAAATTGTTGGTCACCATCTAACCTTAAAAAAAGTTCTGAATAGAAATAAAAATTTATTCGTAAATATTTTTACATCAAAGTACTAATTCATAAAAAATATTTTTTTTTTAAGGACCAGCAAAAAGCTGACAATTTTCACTAATAAACAAATACCAATTTAAACACAATATATTACATATAATACAACACAATAATGAGTCAATGATTTAAAACACTACACTTACCTTGACTGCAATACTAAATCGAAAAGCATGATGTCCAGATAAAATTGAATCTGTCACGTGGCAATCCTCCGGCCTCACCTGACACTCGTCTCCAATTCGTAGGTAGAATCGAAAAGATCAAATAAATGCCACTTATCCGAGCTTCTCTGACGAGAGGCCATGGCGTCTCTTCTCCCTCCCACCTCACCACCTCTCCCAAAGCACCATTCTTTCTCCTCTTTCCCTCACAACTCCATCTCTTACCTCCATGTCGCCACCACAAGACCCAACAAGCGACTCAAATCAAAATGCAACGCTTCCTCCAACGATCTCATATTAGATGCACTCAATTCTCTCCCATCAAGTCCCCTGCTTCCATTTCTTAAACAGAGTATTTCTCAATTCGAAGGGGTTGCATCTGGTCTGACAGCGAATGAAAGGCTGGAAGCGTTTCTCTTCGTCGTGCCAACTTGGATTTACTTAACTGCAAGACCTGGTGTTTTAATCGGCGCAATCGATGCTTACATATTCGCTCCATTACAGCTTGGGCTTGATAGCTTGCTTGGTAGAAGGAATTTAAAAATGAGCGATTTTGTGTTGGGACCGAAATTGGGAGAAGGCTCGTTCGGGATTGTTTACGCTGGTGCAATTGTGCCAAAGAATGCTGTTAATGTAGAACAGAGAGGTAAAAATAAAGGGAGAATAGATGAGAGGTTCAAAGAGAGAGTCATTTTGAAAAAGGTAAAGTTACTTTCTATATCTTTTGTAAATGCTAGTATGGATAACAGAATGCACTTGTGTATCCTGTGGAACATGTTGTGCATTCTATTTTGGTTTCTTAAAGATATGTAAATCAAGAAAATAGGAATTTTAAGTTGGGCTATTCGACTCAATGGTTTCGCTCTATTTTGCCAACCAAGTAGTCCTTGGTTCGATTCACAGAAAGAGCATCTATTTTCGAATTTCTTATAATAAAATTGTTGGTTTCAAAATCAACCTTCAAAAAAAAAAGAAAATAGGAATTTTGAAATTGGCCGATTAGAAGAAGCTTTTGGATATTATAATTTATGCTAAAAAAACATGAAATTTTAGGTGAAAGTGGGAACAAAAGGAGCTGAAGAATGTGGAGATTTTGAGGAATGGTTCAATTACCGTGTATCAAGAGCTGCTCCAGAATCATGCGCCGAGTTTCTGGGTAGTTTTACTGCAGATAAAACATCATCTGAATTCATCAAAGGTGGCAAATGGCTTGTCTGGAAATTTGAGGTGCATAATACCAACTTATTTTGTCTATCTATGATATTTATATAGTTCATATTTTAGGATTCTGAGGAATGAATACCAACATTATCATCGAATAGTTATTGTTCCCCTGATTTGGTTCATAAATTGTGGCATTATTTCATTTTAATCCTGAGGAATTTTGATTCATTGCATTTTTGTCCTTGTTATCATGTTAGGTTTAAGTGTATATCCTCCCTTGGTGTATTTTTTTATACAGATTACCATACTTGCCAGAACAGTGATGGTGGAACCAAAATTGTTTAGAAATTTTTGGCGATTAATCAATAATTTATGATTCACGGATCAAAGTAGAAATGTAATATAACTTTATTGAACCTTTTATAATTTAGAAGAGTTTCCTAACTTTGCAATTTACAAGATAACATAGGGAGACACGAATTTAGCTGATTGCATGAAAGAGAGAAGCTTCCCTTTCAACCTTGAGTCGACTATGTTTGGTCGGGTGCTACAAGAAGAGGACTCCATCAAAAAAAGTGCATTAATAATCACGCAAATAATGCGGCAAATAATTACTTCTTTGAAGAGAATTCATGACACTGGTATCGTGCACAGAGACATAAAACCAGCTAACTTGGTCGTGACAGCAAAGGGGAAGATAAAGCTGATAGATTTTGGTGCTGCCACTGATCTGAGAATTGGCAAAAATTATGTGCCAAATCGGGGTTTGTTAGACCCAGATTACTGCCCGCCTGAATTGTATGTTATGCCAGAGGAGACTCCTAGCCCTCCTCCTGAGCCTATCGCAGCTATTCTCTCTCCTATTATTTGGCAGGTGCTTTCTCTCTCTCTCTCTCTCTCTGTCCATCTCTCCCTCCCCCCAACAAAGTTCCTTGTGTACCATAATACCAAAAAAATAGTGGAAAAGAAAATGTGCCCAAAGACGTACATCTTGACTGTCTTGGACAGGTATAGTTGTAAATCCATATACTGTCACCTTTGAATATGTAATATTTTGATATTTAAATAGGTTCGTTGCTAAAAATGGGACAAAAATGGAAATCATTTAGTATGTTATTTTAGTTTTTCTCCAAGAAAGTAGATGATTTCAAATAAAGAAATTCTATAGGAAAAAAAAAAAGCCCGCTATTGGAGTTGAACAGATGACCATCGCATTACAAATGCCATGCTGTAACCTCTGAGCTAAGTCGGCTCACAGGAGAAAAACTATCGAATTTTGATATTAAAAAATCTCAGTCTGAATTGTTTATTTGTAAACAAAGGTTGTTCCTTTTTTCGTTAATCTCGCAGTTCCAATTATATTTTTGTTGCACGTTTAACTAAAAGAAGTATATATTTTCATAATGGTAGTTCTCTGAAAAAATCTTTGCTATTTAAAAAAAAAAAGCATATAAACATTTGCTTTACTTGTGTAGCTTAATAGCCCTGATCTCTTCGACATGTACTCTGCTGGGATTGTGCTAATGCAAATGGCGGTCCCCTCACTTCGATCAGCCGCTGCTCTCAAAAATTTCAACTCAGAGTTAAAGGTTGTGGATTATGATTTAAACGAATGGCGAGACCGGACACGCTCGAGACCTGACCTGAGAATTCTAGATATCAACAATGGAAGGGGATGGGATTTGGCCACAAAACTAATTTCGCAAAGAGGGTTTTTAAGGCGGGGCCGGCTATCAGCCTCTGCTGCTTTACGTCATCCTTATTTTCTTCTGGGTGGCGATCAGGCAGCGGCTGTTTTGTCAAAGCTAACATTGAGCAAATAGGTGTATTGGGACAATGTGGGGGTTTCATTTTATACCTTTTTTTTTATCAGAGTAAAAGGCAACATTGAGGAAAAGATGTAATCAACAGGGTTTGGATATGGGGGTTTCCAGTTTTACCCTTTCTTGTATCGAAGGGAAATGTAACATTGATGAAAAGATGTAATAATTTTGGGTTCTGCATTGTAAAAATTGTAACATGAGTTGTTAATATAGTCTGGACTCTGGAGGGTTTGCTTAATGAACCAGGTTTAGTAATGTTCTGGATCAACAAACTGTTTGAGAAAGAGAAAGATTTACTTCAGAACCAGGTTTCATGAATAGTCAAAGTCTTGTTATGTATAACTGCTACGCCTAAGCAGGGCTTGACTGCCTCTGCTGGACGGCTATAAAGACCCAAATACCGATTGGTATGAAGAACAACACTAGTGCTGGATATCGGCGTTTGCTTATTGTAGTCCTTGCAAGGGTATCAAGACCGGTTTAGGTGGAATGAGTATTGTTTGGACGGCTACAGTCAAGCCTTGGTACAGTGTGTCAGTGTGCCATTGACCTACTACCAGTATGGTACATTTTGGTCATGACAGGTCATGTGTATTTACTAGGCTGGGTTACTGTACTGGAACAGCTCTGGCTGCTTGTTTTGAAAAAAAAGTTCATACTGGTACTATGTCATTCTCTAACTTATGATAAAATGTTTGACTGGTGTCAATCATGACAGTAAAGGCAGACAGTTTTCTTGCTGATCCTATTTTTGGACTGCTGGAATTTGGACCTACATAGTAGTGTAGTACAGAAAAGAGTGCAAATTCAAGAAAATCTGCTATTAAATATACATCTTTCTCTTTTGAAGTAATCCTTAAACTTGTCTAATGAACTAAACAAATTGTACTCAATGTTCAGAGATCCAGATCTTTTGCAGACACTTGCTATTGGGCTCCCAGTACCAGTTCCAAAGGTTTTGTACCTCCAAATTACTGGTACCAAATGTTACATTCTAAGATAGATGCAAGCAGCCCACTGCTCGAAATTCAACTAGGAACATATCTGCAACAGAAAAATAAATACGGGCATGTACTAAATCAAAATTTTCTTGAAAAACTCGAACTATAACATGATTTAGAAACTTCATGTGATTACTGTTAAAACCTTGCTAAAATCTCCATTTTTTTCTCAAATTGCTCTTTGTGGGCACCCACCAGTGTATCTATTGTTGTGCCGCCAAGCAAGAAAAAGAATGTTGGCGTAGCATCCACCCCATAAGCTGAAGCCAGTTCCTAAAACAGTACAAAGAAAAATTTAACAAAGATTTATTATAAGACTTAAAAGGACAATAGCCTTGCTGCTAATTGCAATTAATTGTTTTTTAATTAATTTTAGGTTTTCCTGTTGTATTGTACCATAGTAATGATAAATAACATAACTAATGCAAAGAGACGGAATAAATTAAATTATAACATGACGTACATCTAAGTCATCAATATCAACTGCCACGAAGAGGAAATAAGGGTATTTCTTTGATGACTCGATATAGAATCGGCTTGCAGATACACATGGCTCACACCAGGTTGCATTAAAATTCATCACAACCTATAAAGATAAAATATCGTTTAATTTTTGTGTATTTATAGTTCCATGTTGGATCAAATTTATAAGTATCCAATAATAATGACTGTTAAGATGATCGTGGAGTTAAATCTTGGGTTCAAATTAAAAGGGTCATCGTTTTACTTTACAAATTACGTTCCATCAAAATGGTAAGGTGGAAAAGAACATAAGAATATTTACCATTTTGTTGGTTTTGGTTGATTCAGAGATTATCTTCTCAAAAGTTTCTTTATTCTTTATCACATGTATGTTGGTGCCACTGTAATCCAGTTCTTCATCTGTATCATAATCATAGCTCTGCATGAGTTAAAAACTGGAATCAACTTCTGAAACAGAAAGAAATATGATAATTCATATCTTACCCCAAAAAATATTTCTCAAAGTACATTTTAGGTTTTCTTTTTATTAATTATCATCTTACTTCTCTAAAATTGGAGGTAGAAAGTACAACTGTTTTCTCAAATGCTATAAGTGAAAATTATACTTACTTTCCAACATGAATTTCCCATGCTGATGCAACAGGAAAGATTTAAGCAAGAGGATAGTGCCCTGCAAAGAAACGCAAAAAGGAAAAAGATAATAATAAATGAAAAAAATTGAAGAAATATGAAAGTAGAATAAATAATGCAAGTCAGAAAATATGGTTCTCTAGATACTTCAGTTTTCCTTTAATCTTTTAATTGGTTCTCAGCAATGTTATGAGATTTAGATTGCATCACCCAAAAGTAAAGGACAACGCTTTTTTACCTGAAAAACATCAAAATAGCAGTTGTGCCTCCGAATTCTTTCTTACAAAAAAATGAAATAGTCATCCTGCCTAAGTTCTTTCTTAATTTATAGGATTGGAAAAAAAAAAAAACAATTCCGTTATGTTCCAGATAGGAAAATAGTTTGTTAAATTCTGGATAAGGAATGAGGGAAAGAAGACAAAAAAAAATATACACCGGATAAAGAAAATCGCAGAACAGAAAATTGTTATAACAATGGTAATGAATCATTTTTTTGCGATTTATAGTAATTCCTCACAATACACTTAAATGTATCTTAGTTTTATTTTGTTACTTGTTAAGTTTGTACAGGAACCAAATAAACTCCCCGTTAGAATTGACCGCCATATTAATAGGATATGGATTACTCTAATTATAGGTGATAGATACGTCCTTAACCAAATGAAGAGAACATCTCTTACTTCGCCCACAACTTATATAGATGATATATATAAATATATTATGAGTTGTATTAATTGGTATATATTTGTGCAATAATTATTTTATAAGAACAACTATCAGCTATGTATTTGTTGAGCTTATCCAATAGCAATTAAACATTGCCCATATTTGGCAGAAATAATCGTATTGAAGTTTTCAAAACAAAGGTTCTGGTACTGAGAAGAATTTAAGAGAATTTCCAGTACTGCCTTAGTGCCTTTAAAAGTTGGTGCTAAAGCAGATTTGTGACCACTGCCAAAAATATCTATTTTGGTAGGTAAACTTAAGCATGATTATAGTTCAGTTCATGGAACTTGGAAACAAACATGGAACAACTAACAGTCCAAAAAAGAGAGAAAACAACCTTTTAAGTCCTTTCTGTGTGCAAATGCGGTCAGTTGGTCACCTCGCAGACTCTGGTTCAAAGGACAATTACACATAGCATCTCATGTGCATCCTAGATATAATGATCATATCAGAAAGTGGTTTACGTTTCAAATCTGAGTCTGTTCAATTTCTTGAGCCATTGTATGCAAAACTTAGATTGGTCTCAATCCGTTTAACTTTGCATTTCCAAGGTCATATTTGAGAAATCGCAATAACCACTTGAATAACTGATAAATAGTCTTTACCATAGTCTTGATATCATGAATAAGATCGTACGATCAGCTCATGTAACCTATTAATTCATGCATTTATATGCATGAAATAGCACTATTGCGAGTCAATGACAGAACCTAACTCCTTTGAACAAGATGTTAATAACAAGCACTATTGTAACTTTGTAAGCCAATTACAAAGAGATCGTGTCGGCACGAAAACCGGGCCCGTGTACAATAAAATTTCATAATGGCAGCATACCAGTGACATTTTGCACGCTCTATTTTTGAAAATTTTATAACACAAAATCCAGCCCCTACAGACAAAGATCAGAGATTCAGAGATACCAAAGAAGTGGTGGGGTTGAAGGAAACAAGCACAAGGCACTGTGCCTCCTGCTCCTGCCAATCTGAACTATCTACTGCTTTTATCTAACAATCTTTTAAAACGGGCTCCACTTGTTCCATTAATTGACTTTTTTTTAACTCTCCAGATCTTGATCTGACTCTTTTGCATACATAATAGATCTATCTAATTGAATGCCATGGATTCGACGTACGGGCTTTTCAGCCCAATTGTTATATGCTTCAGTGTGGCCCATTTTTATGGCATCCAGGGTATGCATGTAGACACGTCTCTGACTTCGGATTCACGCCTCTTGATTTCATTTATTGCTGCTACTTGTAACCTGTGCAATGAATTAATGATGCAATCAAAACGGTCTAAAGTAATTTTTGTGCAGCCTTACAGGCGAACGGTTACATTTATGGCCGAATTTGTCTCTTTTCCGTTTAGCACGGAAATTTAAGAGGATTTATTTGGATTTTTGATGATGGAATGAACAGAGATCATACGTTACAAATTCGTGCTACTGTTTAAATTTAAACTTACAGGTAGATTCGTCCGTATTAAAAAATTACCTGGATTGATTTCAAACAGATTTAAAATTTTTTTATGTTTTTAACCTCGACTAGACAATGTTATGATGCAAAAAAAAAAAAAAAAAAAAAAAAAAAAAAAAATGAAATCCCAATTCGACTATGGGGTTAGTCAAGTTAAATGGATTTGCTGACGGATCAAGTCAAAGTCGTCTGATATGTCCAAGTTATAATTTAGGATAATTTTATATTTGAATTTCAAATTCATCCCTAAACATAAAGTATATGACTATGTTTTATGAAATTCAAACATATTCAAACACGACACGGCACGACACGTGTAAAAAAAAACACGGCACGAGGACACGAGACGTGCTGTGTCCATCCCTTAGAATTTAGACACGGCACGGTACGACACGTGAAACATTTAGACACGGCACGGCACGACACGACACGACAAATGATCCGGACACGGCGTGTTTGACACGACACGGCACGGCACGAATTTAGAACACTATGTCCAACTGTTATGTAACCTATGTTGATTTAGTGTTAATGTTTTTAGTATTATCAAAAATTTAAACAGCGGATGATGAATTCATATCGAAAATTATGTCATAATAGATATTTTCGGATCAAAGCATAAGACATTACCAGTGAAGATACAATTATATTCCATTATATTTTAAAAGTTTTGAGTTATATATTAAACAACAAAAATCTCAAAACATGAAATTATATTATAATATAAATTTTACTAATTTGTACTTTGTCGAGATTAAATTCTCTCAAATATTTTTTTTTTATACATCATGTCTGCCTTTTAAATAGTTCGGTATGAAATAAAACAAAACTATATAGTTACAAAATATTAAAATATTCCTATACAGTATTAATGCCAATTAGGCCATGTAATTTTCGCACGCCTATTTGACCGTGCAGCTTTTACATTTGAAAACGAAACTCAAAACGCAAAAGTTGCAGCTTATTTTCTAAATTTTTTACATAATTTTGAATTTTGCGTCAATCTAAGTACGTACCAGAATGATATGCACAAAATACTTCACTACATTCGTAAATTATATAATAGAGCCATCAGCCATTATATCCCAATAAATAACCCTCTAATAACATTATTTTCTGCTACTGAAAAAATAACAGTAAATATTTTTTAATTGCCAGGGCAGTGTTTATCGAATAGCAACAAAATTACGTAGTGTTTAACGAATAGAGTCAAAATTAATTCGCTTTAAAGTGATTCTAGGAACATTTTATATCCTAAGTCTTGATAGATGTATCATGTTTTGCTAATTATATAATTTTTTTGTGTATTAAAACCCCATCGACTAAGTTGTTCCCCAAATCTAATCAGGGGTCGCTACAGATGTGCTTCGCCAATTTTACTTAAAAAAAAAAATTTTGATGCCAAACGAAATTTTAAAGTAAATATACAATGAACGATTCAGCTCGATTATTTGAAACTCGAGATTTATAACAAATTGCATTTGACTGGCACATTGTCAAATATGTTTGATTCCAGTACTATATGTATTTTAAAAAAATCAGAAAAAAAAATATTTGAAAAAAAAATGTAAAATTGGGTTTCCAATGAAGTTTTAATATGGAGAACACATTATATGGTTTGGATCAGCTCTTTGAATCTCGAAAATTGAGATATAATCGCGGCTGGCTGGCTCATCCTTTAGTTATGGCTGATTTTAGTCTACTTATTTGTTTGGTGAATGAATTATATCAATAATATAAATAAAAATTCTAAACTAGCACATTATTATTCAATGCGTTGGTTAGAAAAGTTGATACAACTTTTAAAGTTAATTTTTATTTGTTTTAAATTAGATTCAAAGTTTAAATAGACCACTAAATAATCAACAAATTACTTGCTACAAATTTTACGCAAGGCCTGCTTAAATAGTATAGAGGCCAGAGGCATGAATGTAATATATTTTGACATCAGTTGTGAAAAAACATTGAATTTAACTATATCTAATACTTGTTTGTTTGAAATAACTATTTCTAATGCGTACTAAATAAAACAACGGATGGATACAGGTATTAAATTTTTCTTTCTTTTTCATCTAGTAGGAAAACATAAAGCTAACTATTACATTTTAACACATAATTTGCCCCGAAAATGTTGCTCTATCAAGCACTGCTCCACTATTTCTCCCAATTATTGTTCCACTAGGAGAAAAGTTTCACCCACCGGCCATGAAAATTTGCCACTTTCACAACTCTATATAACCATTTGTTCTCTGCATTATATATTTTCTCCCTCACGATTTGAAAATTGAAAAATAGTGATGGGTTGAAATTATGTTTCCTAAAATCAAATGGCATGCTCTCTTATATTTGAAATTCAGAACCACAGAAAGAGAAGAGAGGAAAACATCAGTCAAAATATCAAACAGTTAAAGGACGGTTAGTTGCAATTTCAGCTCTCTTTAGTCAGTCTTTCACATGCTGTCGCACACCTAATTTCCGCCTTTTTTTCCATTTGTTTAGTTAGCACGTGGCAATACAAGGCCACACAAACCTTGCAACGTGTCCAGTGACTGTGTCCCACTTGGAAAATTCCCTTTTCCAACTCTAGAAAGTGCTCCCATTAATTAACAATAATCACACACCGTTCTGGAACTTTTCTAGCCTTTAAACATTGTTTATATCTCAAGATAAGCCAAAAAAAATACATTTTTTTACTTCATTCCTTAAAAAATCTCAAAACAAAAAAAAAAATATCTCACAACTTCACTCACACGCAAAGCCTCCTCGGAACTTCTTTTCACTCCCTTCCGTACACACGCGTGAATCCATAGATTTTCTTCGCACAAAAAAATAATAATAAAATTAAAAAAAGAAAAAAAACTTAACAAAACCTCTCTTCAGTCTTAACTCTTAACTAACAATAATAATTTAGTAAATACTAATACTAAACTAGGTACTAAATACTCCCAAAAAAGCCCAAATATATTTTCCAAAATTGGCATTGACACCCCTCAAAAATCCCTAAGGACAAAATCGTAATTCTACCAGCTTAACCGGGGCAACTCCGGCGGTAGATTAAAAAACTCTGCATCAAACTCCCCAAAATCTTCCTCAAAAATCATCGGAGGTGGTGGTGGCAAGAACACCTCCGACAAGTCAAATTGCGGCGACTCGAGCCCGAATCCAAACCCAAAATCCTCCATCGAATCAAATTCGATCCCGTCGGATCTCAACACCGACGTCGGAGACGGTATTCCACTCTTCTCATCAGACTCTGTAACTGACGGTGTCGTCGATTGTACTGAAATATTTTTACTTTCTCCTTTTGCCGGAAAATTTGTAATGGCTTTGGACCCATTAATTCGAATTGCGGCCAAGTCGTACACGGCCGCTGCTTCTTCAGCCGTGTCAAAGGTGCCGAGCCAGAGCCGCTTCCGTTGAGTCGGGTCCCGTATCTCAGCTGCAAACCGGCCCCATGGCCGCCTCCTCACTCCTCGATACCTTCTACTCCCATCTCTTTGTGCCACGTCACCACCCAAAACCTTGCTTATGCTCTTAGTACGCCTCTTCTCGCCTTTCTTCGATGCCTGAATCACCGATTCCTTCTGGAGATTGATGCATATCTCTTGAACATGCCGGCGTACACCCGGGGCTCCTTCATCACTCGATGAATCAGTCGCATCGGCATCTGACACGAAGATTCTTATAGTTTTGCTTCGGCGAATTGGGTTTTTTGTACCGGACCGGTTCGAGCTGAAAGAACTCATGGTGGGTTCTTCTCAGGTTAAACTAAAAGCCAGAGACAGAGGCGGAGGCGTCGTCGGTCTACGGCTCGGACTGTGCACCAGTCACAGTCAGAGAAGAATCGGAGAGAGAGAATTCGATTAACATGGAAAAGGGAAAAAGAGAGGAAAAAGGAAGAGAGAGTTATGTGGAGATAGGGTTTTAGATAAGGGTTTAAAGGTATTTCAGTGAGGAAATTAAGATGGAGAAGAGACCAAAGTTTTGAATAAAATAATCGAATTAAAATATGTAAATTTGAAGGAAATTAGAGTGGGAGAGAAGGGGACCAGAGAGAGAGAGGAGGAAGAATCAAGAAGCAAAAACGAAAGAATCGTGAAGAGAGGAGGGTTATTTAAAGGTAAGGTAAGAACTGTGCGCGCTGTAAAAGGTGTCAGCTTTTTTTTACGTTTTTACCACTCGTCTAGCTGTCTCCACTGAGTTTTGTTCAGACACAGGAGTTTCTCAGGTTTTCCTTTTCGGGTACCTGAAGAAGCACTGAACTCTACCAATGAATGATCGATTTACGAGTTACGGATCCGATACGGATCCATTAAGGGTCAAATCAAATATACTTTCACGAATAACGGATCAGATATTTATGAGTCAGACGAATAGAATATATCGATGCAGATATGACAGCAGATATCTTTAATAAAGTCTAATAACTTTTTTTGTAATGAATTTAATATTTTTTATTCATGTAATATGACGTGTTTGAAATTATTTTATTGTGTATTGTTGTTATGTTGAAATCTTTGGTGCAAGGAAATGGTAATATGATAAATTTTAGTTCTAGTTCAAAATAATTTAATTCATTTATTTTTGTATAAAAATTTTATTGTTAATAAGCTTAATCTATGATAAAAATATTTATTTTTTGCATTTCTCATATTCAGCTAATATAAAATCTAAATAATATTATCCGAGCTTTGTTTAATGTAAAATATAAATAATATTTGAATACGGACATGTCATAATCAGATTTAAGTATATATATGTTGTTCATAAAATATGTCATTCAACGGCCACGTGTCTACATATTCCAGCATAAAAGAAATTAATATCTCAGTGTCATTGCGTCACCATGAAAAGTCAGTATCTATTATTTTATTATATAAAACTATCTGATTATATCCAAAAATTCCTAGAATCATATTTCGGGTACGGATATAAACTTATCGGATCAAATACGGATCAGAAATTTGAAACCCAACGTGTACTCTATCTTGTCTCTCAATTTTATTAGTAAATATGAAATAAATAGAAAAAGATGGTCGGTATTAAAGAATATGACCTTTCGAGTTTACTACAGTCAAATGGACAAATGGTCCCACCTGAAGCCTGATGACGTGGATTCGTTCAAATCGCGGATTAAGGAAACGCACAGCAGCGTTGAATTGTAATTGTACTGTTGTATATCTAATTTAATGTTAATCAACGAAGAAAAATATATCATACATTGATTCGTCTCATAAAAAAAGAAACGCACACAGTGGCGATTATAAGGTTATAACCATTTTTACCGGGGCGTGATAAGTGTAATCCCCGGATTTGTCATCCCCGTAATCCTATTATGACAATCTCATCTCTTATTATAATAATCTAATTACTTATTGTAACAATCTCATCTCTTATTATAATAATCTGATTTCTTATTGTAACAATCCGATCCCTTATTATACAATCTGATCTTTTATTAAAACAATTTGATCCCTTATTATACAATCTGATCTTTTATTATAACAATCTGATCCCTTAGTATACAATCTGATCTTTTATTATAACAATCTGATCATTTTTTATATAATCTGATCTCTTATTATAACAATATGATCCCTTATAATACAATTTGATCTCTTATTGTAACAATATAATCTGATCATTTATATTTATAAGATGATCCCTTATTATAACAATCTGATCATTTTCGCGTATTGGCGTCGAAGGAAGAGATGCGGAGGTCAAAGAAGGACAAGAGGAGGAGGAGGAGGAGGAGGAGGGGCGGCGGAGAAGGAGGGGCGGAGGCGGAGAGGTGGAGAGGCGGCGGAGGCGGAGAGGTGGAGAGGCGGCCGAGGCGGAGAGGCGAAGGAGGAGAAGGGCGGCAGAGGAGGAGAGGAGGAGGGGCGGCGGAGGAGGAGAGGAGAATGGGCGGCGGAGGAGGAAAGGAGGAGGGGCGGCGGACGGAGCCGCGGAGGCGGGGAGACCGAAATGGCGGTGGGAGAAGATGGCGTGGCCCTGGGCAGGAGGAGGAGGGAGAGGGAGGTCGGAGGTCGGTGGGAGAGGGAGGTCGGAGCTCTCTCTCGGAGGTTGGACGGAGAGGGAGGGAGAAGGAGAGAGAGGGAGGGAATTCTGGTGTTATAGATAGGAGGAAGATGGAGGGAGAGGGAGAGAGATAATGGTCAATGGAGGGAAGGAAGGTAAAGGGGATTATTGGGATGACAATCCTAAGGATTGTTTCAATCAATTCCCATTTTTACCACCCTTTGTAAATTGTAATTGACTAATTCAGGGAATTTTGTTAACTCCCGCCTCCGTTGGAATTACCTACTCCGTAGCGGATTGAAATTCTGCATGTAGGACCCACAGGACAGTGACTTGCAATACTAGACAATGACTGAGCAGATCACGTGCGCCACTCTTGTTGCCGCAGCCGTGTTTCATTGATTTGTCGGCAGTTGAAAAAATAGTCTCCACATGAGAAATTGAGTGTGGCAACACAAGAAATTGTTAAGTTGACAGCTTCTGTCAACCATCTCTAAAAAAAAAAAAAAAAAAAACAAAAAAACTAGAAATTGTTTTCAGGTTATTATTAAATTAATTATTTAATAATTCATAAATCCTAATCAGTTGTTCGGTTATAATACTTTTTCTTCTGTAACGGGTTGTAATTCAAATTTCTAAGTCATTAACGACGAATTCAGTGGCGGAGGGGGAGTGTGACAAAGGGGCGGTTGTTTCTTGACTAAAAACATGGCAAGAAACGTTTTATTTTGTATGGTATATGTTTTTCTACTATTTTATTATATTTTGACTCTGTCTAGATTCGAATTTTATTAAATATTGAAAATCCGTGAATTTTGAGAACCAATTTTTAGTTTGTTGACTATAAATTTATTTGTGAATGAGTGGATATTTTAGGAGACTTCTATCTTTATATAAACGATAGTATAAATATTATCTCCATTCCTGATAATAGAAAATTATATACTTTAAACGTAAATCTAGTTTGCTATATATCTAGAGTTAGATAATTTATTTTATCCTCGTATTCAATAGAGTTATTTTGCAGTAATTTTTATATTTAGTATGTATCGTAAGGGCATTTGGGTGAGAGAGAATTAATCTAATTTTAGTTTGTAAAATAAATATATTTTGCCTCACTTCTCCTTTTTTCTAATAAACTTCGAGCGCCAAAAAATCTGATATATTTTACTACATATTTTATATTATAAATACTCGCCATAAATCATATAATGCACACTTACTCATTGTCTCATCTTCATGACTGTATATTGACAGCTATTAAACTTCGAGCGCCAAAAAATCTGATATATTTTACTACATATTTTATATTATAATACTCGCCGTAAATCATATAATGCACACTTACTCATTGTCTCGTACTCGCTGTATTTCAATACACAATTGGTTGTTAAGCAAAAAATAAACCGTTAACAACTATTCTGTATATTGACAGCTACAAATAGTTGTGATTCATGATTGGAATCATATTCTGAATCCTCCAAAAAAATAATATTGTTGTTATTGTTGTTGTTACTGTTACTGTTATTACAGCAATGGCAGCAACGAAGGTAGTAGCAGCAATAATAATAATAATATAATGCGACGATGTTGATATATCAAGAAAATTTTTATTGCATATTATTAAAATACTTACCTGATGTATATACTTACAGCTATAATAAAATTTTCGCCATGATAATGCAGAAAAAATTAAGAAAAGGAGAGCTAAAATAAAGTAAAACAATTATTTGTGAATTGTTTGAAAATCATATCATTATTTGAGAATTAGTTATCAAGAGGCAGCCACATCAGTTAACCTCTTAGAATTAAATCCTTAAAATTAGCCAGATAGGCAAAGCAGGCTTGCCAGGCTTGATAGTGGTTTTTTTTTTTTTTTTTTGAAATAAGAGACTACTTATTTATAGAAGTTTTAGTCCACTTTGTAAATTAGAGTTTATCCCTCTTCCGCGTCCAGCGAGAATTGAACTCGTTGCCTCTAGGACAATGGCAGAGGCATGCTTGATAGTGTTATTGTTGGACATGACGGGGGTTGATAACAATGTTGTGCCATTATTTGTTTAAATTTGGATCTGCCGCTTCCCAGGCGAAGGGAGGCCATGGACCTAGATCACCCTCTCTCTTTGTCTCTATTTAAGGGATAAATATAATAGGTCTTACAAAAATCCATCGAATAATAATTGAAGTCGTGATGTAACCCATTTTTTGGTATTTTGTGTGGAAAATTCGGACTTAAAATTTAACTTTTAGATTAATTAATCTTGCTAATTGAACATGATCGGATTAATGATTTGAGATGTGATTATTTATTTATTTTTACTAAACAAATTAAGTTTAACTGTCAACTACTTGAATTTCGATGTCCGATTAATTTATGATAAAACTTTGATATTTAGAAACGTAAAACATCCCAACATATGCAGTATATATTTATGATACTGAAGCTACTGTTATGTGTAAACAGGCAAGCAATTGGTATCTTCTTTTCCTTATCAAGTATATGAAAAAACCTACTCTCTTTTAAAAACAATAAAGAAACGACTTGATGTGATTCGATGTTTTTATGTCGACGTTTAATATTCTAGTATTCGTAGTCTTTTGTTGAAACGAGGTGGAAAGTTTTGAATTCTTCTAACAAACTAGCTACGCTCAGCCGCCATTACAGGAACTCAACAAATTAGATTTGCCACTTGGACCCCACTCCCTAAACTTCTACTGCTTTTGTATATTCAGGCGTCTTTGTCTTTTACTTATTGGTGAGAATTTTTATTTATGACATTATTTTGCTTTTGTATATTCCGATGTCTCTGTCTTTTACTTCTTGGTGAGAATTAATGTTGTGAAATGTTTAAATTACATTTTACGGTTTAAGTTTGACCTCAATAAAACAATTTTTGTGTATAATTATCATGACAACACCATGTTCTGATATGTAGCCTAATTTGGAACAGTACATATGTATATTACACGGTACCTAAGGCAACATATAATAGGAATTTATTATGGTATTTTGCAAAGTAAGATGACGTATTTATTTGAAACTATTTCTTTCAAAATTCGAGTCTCACAGGATTAATTCGATCATTCAGTTTGCTTTTCATATTGAACTTTTTTTCAACCAAATTTTTCAATTTTTTTTTCCGATTTTTAACTATATTTAAAAATCATAATAACAAAATTCTAAGATTCAAACAACCAAACAAAAGTACTAAACATGGTTTAGATTATGCTCTCTACATGCACAAAAAAATTGTGTACTTTCGACTTTGTGTTGATACAAACAAAAAACTTAAAAAATCAACGTGTAAAACTATGCACATCAGTAAATATTTACAAACTCGTAAGGCCTTTTAAAACAATTTTAAATATCTAATTTTCATGTTTGCATATGAAATATGACATATATCATTCTAACAGTTATTATAAAATTAAAATTTTTTATTTTAATTTCTTTAAATTTTAAGAAGAAAATTACATTGAATACAATTAAATCCTCTTCATATATGTTATCATTCCGAAAAAAAAAATAATAAATTTGTCTCATAAAATTAGTCCTTAATTTCTTTTTGTCGAATAATGAGTGCAGCAGGAGTGTGGTACACGTTGATGGGAGACAGAATATAGCGACAAGGTAAACTTCCCTTTGTCCGGACAACTACTGTCAATCACAGAAAATTTCAACTCCTTTTCTTTCATTTTTCCTTTTTTTTTTTTAAAATACACATATTGATATAGCATATAGGTGCCGTGGTACTCTTTACTTGTACCTCCAATTTATTTTTTTTAGTAATTAAGTAATTTGTCTCCTCACAAACAAGACTTTATACATGCATTTCGCTTTCACAGAATCCAGGGAGTAGTTGCCCCTAAGCAATGACGATTTTTAAATTCGATGCCCCAAAACGAACCAGTATTTGACAAATGTTACAATGTTTATAGTCAGTAACTACTCCTTTCCTAACATTGTTTTTTTAATCTTTTTTGGTTTGTACACTTGTTTTTAAATGAAATAAAGTTTAGGTAAACGGAGGACGATTTGGTTACCACTATCAGCGTGCCATATGACACGCACGTGCCTTGAAGGAATAATTTTTTTTTTTTTGAAGGAATAATTAGTGTAGTAGCCGAACAATTTTCTTTTCTTTGACTTTCTCATTGTATTCTTTTCAGAGTGAAAAGAGAACCTAAAAAGGTTTTCATTGCTGCTTCAATGCGAAGCTATAGAGTTCTTTTCATCGTCCCATGTTTCAGCGTTGGTACCAATGATATCTTGCAGTGTCGCATGGAAGCATGGCTGACTGCTGTTAAAGCTGGTGACAGCGATAAATTATTATTATTATTATTATTTTATTAGGATGCATGAAGAATTTTTAATGGTCTTCTTTTTCAAGTTATGGGTATGCCATCTGAAGGATGTACGAGGCCTGACTCCAATTAGGCCCAACTAAGAACAAATAATTTGAGATTATTAGATGAGCAAGGTTCTAGTGCCACAAGTTTTTGGTACCATAAATGCCATAACTTTTCTTTTTCATTAATGTTTTAAAATTTTAAAATATGATTTTCGAATCCAAACCGTTGATCTTGTTCAATTTTTCGAGCGATGCATTTCTATATAATTTTTATAATTTTTGGAGTTTATTTGATATTCGATCAAGAGGCCAACAAATGAACGTATTAAATTTAATCTGTTATAATTAACAACATTCGTTCATTTTTTGCCTCTTGATCAAATATCAAATAAACTCCAAAATTATAAAAATTACATAGAAATGCATCACTCGTAAAATTGAATAAGATCAACGATTTGGATTCGAAAGTTATATTTTAAAATTTTAAAATATTAATGAAAAAGAGAAGTTGTGGCATTTGTGGCACCAAAAACTTGTGGTATTAGAACATGCTCTTATTAGATATAGTTGAAAAGTTGAGCATCTTTAGCACTGTAGAACACTAGAACTACAGTAAAAGGACTGTGTTCTGTTCATGCATTGGTTGCTTTCAAGCCGTTGTTGCATCTTTATTTATGAAATCTTTTGGATCCGCTAAGCTGTCCTAGTATGGGCCTGAAATTTCCTTGCTACTGCACAACAATTCCTTTTTTTTTTTTTTTTTTTTCCTTCTGTTGTTGTGCTTTTGGAATTCACAAATCTGAGCAGTCTATTCTCATACGGACAGTTGTGCAATTTTACTTGTCGTTTCTTCACTGGCGGAAGTTCCTAAAATTATGACTTTATAATAACATAGAAATTCCATAGAATTTTCATGGAATAAAAACTCATTCCAATTATAGCCTTCCTTTCTTTTCTTTTTTTTTTCATATTTTCTTAACCCTATTTTGGGCCGTGAACTTGTAGCTTCTAGCTTTCGATCTTTTGTATTGATTCAAATAGTCCCCTTAAGCACGTTTGTTTTTAGTCGTCAAGTTTTTATTTTATTTTGTTAAAAAAAAACTTTATATTGTATTCTACGCATCAAAAACAACCAAACCTGGTCCAATCACTTAATGGCACTTCCAGACTATCTATCTGTTTGTAATTGTCGCATCAACTATTGTAAATGTCACATCTATAAATTAATTGAAAGCCTTTAGAGACCTATTTTATAAAATTGCTAAATAACTAATTACTGATCGTCAAAAATCATTTATATTGAATCATTTAGTTTGTTCCACAATTAAGATCAATTTTTGTAGTTACAGAAATAAAAGATGTTCCAAAGCAGTGTAGCAAATTTGTTGGCATCATATTAGATGTACTTCTTTCTTTATTTAGCGCTATTGGCATAAGATGCCCTCATATGTGGGCAAATAAAGAAACAAAATAATATTAAACAATAATAATATGTTGCTTAATTTACCAGCGATACAAATAGATGTGTTATTCAATTTGTTTCTATATTAGATGAAAAACCAAATAATAGTGTTGTTTTGTCTGGCAATTGATATTCAACCACAGATCAAATCGATCCAACGGCAGAAACACATGTTTACTATTTAGACCTAGCATATAACACCTATACGTTACGTGCATTTATAAGTAGTAGAGATAGAGATACCCAAGTACATTACATAATTCTAAGAATTCCAGTGATTTCTTTGATGGTATGAGTTATTGAGGTCAAATTATTAGTGAAGTTAGAGGTTTAAGTTAGTAAATTGTATAAAGTGGAAGAGAACGAACAAAAATACAGCAGCACAAATAGATTCATCAAGTTTTGTACAATTTATGCTGAAAATTCATTTTTTTTTTCAAACCAATACGCGAGACGGTGCAAGAAAAGCACAATTTGAAGAACTAAACTAAACTGAAGAAATCAATTGACAATTTCAAATCAACAATGCTAATCCTTTTTCATGCTAGGATCAAAAAATTAAATGAACCACAAAAAAAAAAAAAAAATCACAACACATCTAGGCGAGCAGTTGATCGCCGTCTACACCCACTTCACAAAAAACCTACAAAAAAAATTTACCAAGCTAACCCCTAAAAAGTCACTATTCATTTTCATCAAATGACTTGCATACCACTACTCTCTGCCATCCCTCTCTCCTCCGACGAAGGACGGTTCTCAGAGTCAGAGCTCCTTATATCCTCTATCATTCTAACCACTTCTTCCATTTTTGGCCGTAAATCTGGATCGCTGGCCACACATGACATTGCAATTTGGAGCATTTGTACCATCTCTTCCTCTACATTTGGATGCCGCAGAAGATCAACATCAAACACCTCAGCAGTCCACTCTTCTCTCACCACGGAGTGAACCCACCTGGGCAAATCTATTGCCTCGTCCCGTCCTGGTGATTTCAATGGAGCCTTTCCGGTCAAAAGCTCAAGTAGAAAAACACCGAAGCTGTAGACATCTGATTTCTGTGTTTGCTTCTTATTCTCAATGGCTTCTGGGGCCCGGTATCCCACAAGGCGAATGGGACCCATGGGGACATTCATGAGCTGTGCTAGACCAAACTCAGAGGCCAGGGCGTCAAGCTCAGGTGATAGGAGCATGTTAGAGGATTTTATATTGCCATGGATGAATTTGCCCCCACCTTCAGAGTGGATGTGGGAGATACCGCGTGCTGCCCCCAAGGATATCTTTATCCTAGCTTCCCAGTCCAAAGGCTCTCTTCCAGCTGTTCTACCTCCTGCATGGTGGTAATTATATACGATATGATATAAATGTAGAGAGATGCAGAAATGCAATAGAATACAGGATATTATTTTTTTTATTTTTTCTAAGTGTTATCAGCTGTTAATGATAAATATTATTATACTTTTTACATACTACCATGGCTAAATTGAGGTATCAGGCTAAATATGTGACCCATACTGCTTATCCAGCAGCATATCTCAACCTTAGGTAGTAAGTACATTGTGACATGAGCTGTTCATATATGACAGAGAATCTTGTTTTATTAAATAAGCTGATCAGTAATCATAACCATACTAGTTGGTTCAATACCAGACCAAGCCCCAAGATAGCTATCTTAGATCCTTGAACATGCCTATTTTTATACTTTTTGATGATAAGATGAACATAAATCTGAGACATACCATGCAATGCAGCAGCAACACTGCCATTGGCCACATAATCATAAACTAGAAGCTTCTCATCCTTCGAATAATAGTATGCACGAAGTGGTACCACATTCTGGTGCTGCCCAACCCTACCTATTATCTCCATTTGTTGCTCAAAATCTCTCTTACTTACAACCACCTCTTTCAACCTCTTTACAACCACAGTGGTGCCATCCTCCAATACTGCTTTATAAGTGGTGCCATAGCTTCCCTTCCCAAGCACCTCCGCTGAGGCTCGCAAAAGATCTTCTAGGTCAAAATTGAAAGAACAGCCCTCGAAGAATGCCAGCTTGTTTCTCTCTGCCTCTTGTACTCCGCTACTATATTCCTCTTTTGGCTTCTCAGATCGGCTACCACGGCCTCCACCTGCAGTAGACTTTCCTTTTGAGTCAGCACCAGTAGCACCATCTTTGCTGCCATCTCTATGCCTTAGCAAGCACACCAATAGGATAATTAATAAAATTATCAGAATCGCGCCTCCTCCTGCCACAATAGCTATTCTGACAATAAGACTTAGTTTCTTCCAGAAGTTTCTCTTTGCTGTTGCAGGTGTAGGAGGCGATACTGGTGAAGGAGAAGGAGGAGCACCAGAACAAGGTGACAAAGGGAGCCCACACAAAAACGGATTTCCCAGAAAGGAGTCAACTGGAAAGGTGCTAAGAGCCTCTGGTATGGGCCCGCTTAAGTTGTTATTGCTCAGATTCAAATGCTTTAATCTTGGCAATTCTAGGTTTGGTATTGGTCCCGAGAGGGTGTTATTCTGCAAATACAGAGCTGTAAGGTTGGTCAGATTTTTAACTGCCTCCGGTATTTCACCCGTAAACGTGTTGTATGAAAGATCCAGAAATCTCAGAGTTGAAGTGAGAGAAGTCGGTATTATTCCTGATAAATTGTTATGTTGTAGGAATAGAGAATTCAAAGAAGGGATGGATGACACATCAGGTGGGAGGTCGACAGTCAGCCGGTTTGACCTGAGGCTAAGTACCTCTAATGCATCAAGTTTACCAAGTGTATTGGATGGTATTGTACCAAATAAACCAACCCCTGGTAAACGAAGCTTTGCAACTCTGGTACCATCTGGTGTACAAGTGATACCAACCCACTCTGTACAGACAGAAGTAGAAGAACTCCAATTGAGTTTCGGTCCATGTGGTATTGATGCTGCGAATTCGAGTAGGGCTTGTTTGTCAGATGTTAGGTCAGCTAGTATTTGTTGAAGAAGTAGAGAAATTATAAGGATCAATAGGATTGATTTGAAAGGAAGAGGTCGGTCCATTAGTAGCTATAGAATTGCAGTTTTGCTCGTTGGAATGGAGCTTCTGTTGCATTTGAACAGGAAAATATGTGGTCAGATAAAATTTGGATGACTATCTGGAGGTATAAAACTTAATAGTTGAATGCTGGAAACAAGGAGAATATGTAATGGTAATCTTTAGCCAAAGAAAAAAGTTACGAACTTGACAAAAAATGAACAAAAAATGTTAGTTGGCTGTACTACCTTGTCAAAATTATAAAGTCCAAACTTAGAGAGGCTAAAGGAACCCTTAAATTAAGCACCACCAATGAACCACCAGGTACCTATCTACTTCTATCCTGAATTTAAAAAATTATTTTGATTCAACTTAACCAAAGGTGCAGGTTATTTGCTAGCTAACTCTAACCCGAATCACCTTAAGTATTAAATACTTTAATGAGTAGAACGAGAAAGAAGCACATGGGTTTTTTTGTCAGTTTCTTACTACACGGTAGTTAATGTTCAGTGGCCTATTATTTGTCACATTAACTTGCCAAAATGACATTAGTTTATTAATTTTACTCGCGATAAAGTTGGGTATGGCTATTTGCAATTAGAAAAAAAAAAAAGGTACCTCACCACTAGAGATGCATCTTTGTTGAAAGTGAAAGGTTAAAGGAAACCCAGCTCATCATTTAAAAGTATACAAACTAGACACAGATAAGGATAAAAGAACAAAGGCAACCAACAAAAACTTTTCAGAAAGAAAAAATAAAATATTCCATCTGATCAATAACTAAACTACGATACCATTTATCTAATTACAGACATTAGACTATCAGATACAATTATCCAAAGAAAGAATATTACGGAATGCCAAACCATTTTTAAACTCTAAGAGAAATTAAGAATAGGTAGTGACTCAAATAGGGTTTTAAGATCCCCTTTTTACACATCAGAGGCATCTAATTTAGCTTTGCCAAACAGTCAATGTGAAATAAATAGGAAAAAACGAAACATGAAGTGGAAAAGAGATTGAAACTTTAAGGCATTGTGGGGACTTCTCTAGTTAATGGTGGTAGCATGTGCCAGACTGGCGCATAAATACATACACACTAAATGAACACCCAATACATGAATAGAGGACACTCACATAACACCATAGCTAACAGTATGGTGAGATAAAAAGTTCAGATCTATGAATTAATGCTCTCTACTTGAAATATTTTAATTTAAAAATAGTTGTCCTAACCAAAAAAATGAAATAAAAAAAGCAGCATTCTAATTTTATCAAAATAAATGTATCCAGCTAATAAGCACTCCGAATTTAATGCTAGTCCCGGATGAAAATGCATAAATTTTGGGATCAAATAAACCGAATAATTTTTCTATCTTAATCTATTAAACTTGTAAGACTGAACCTTCAACTAAAAAGGTAGTTCACATATCTAACGACAAACTAGCAATTCAAACGAAAACGAAAGTTATAAGCTACATTACAGTAATTAGCACTAATAATAACTAAAATTGAACAAAATTAAGCCAGAATTCGGTATACCTGAAATTAGACCACCTTCAGTAGCTCACAAGAGCTATGAGAGCATTCCTTGATTCATTAAAGTTTCACCATTACCAATCCGAGCACAAAAAAAACTTCCTCCTCCTCTATATCCCAATACGAATCACAAGAAACACCGCATTTTTCGAGAATTCAGAACAATGGGGTGGAATCCAAAGGTTTTCTCCAAATTGCTCTTCTTCGATCCCATTCACTGGTTCGATCCCGATAAATCCACTAGAGAAAGCTCGAACCTTACAAGTAGATCGAGTGCTTAGAGCTCAGCAAATTGAAATTCCCATGAGAAATCGAAAAAGAGAAGAGAAGAGAAGAGCAGCTTTAAAAAAAGAGAGAAAAATGAGGTCTAGCTCAACCCAGGGAAGTATTTATTCGAGCTGTTTGTTTGTTGATTCAAAAGTGCAATTACGAAATTACCCTTGGAGACATCTAGTGAGCCGCTCAGTGGAGTATGAGTAGACCGGGGTCTGTCACGTGGATAGAGCATGGAAGGAGAGAATTTGTAAATGCATCCAGTGGACTAGTGAGCCAGGTTCAGCCAGGAAATTATGAAACGGGAAGGTGATGTAGACTGAGGTCAGACCGTTTGTTTTTTGTAACGGGTGAGACATCCGGTGGGGACCAGCATTCGACCTAGAGTTTTGTAATTATTTTCATGTACCTGGTCCACGTAGACCGCCGACAAACAAGCTGACTTTTGTTAGTGCGGACTGCGGGATTTGGTGTGATGTATGGGAATTGCAAGTACCTGTTTTATTCTGGATTGGCTTTGATATATTAGAATTTGAATTAGGGATTTTGAGAGGTGGATAATTGACCCTTATATTAAAAGAACATAGTCACATCATGCAAGAATATAAATATATTTACGGATAGAACATAGTTACTAGTGGTACGTGATTTATATCACTTTCTAATAACATCGTTGAATTCTTCAATCTTCTTAATACTTGTAACAAGCCATGAACGATTAATTATTGCACATTGATTTAATGCAACTAACATTAATTGAAGCAATTATACGTACCCATGCTCTAATGGTTGGCGATTAATTAATTGTTTTTAGATAAAAATAGAATCAAGTACCTCAATGGAATTGTACGTAATACAATTGAAGTTCTTATTTTAGTCTTTGAGAATTCAACATTTTTATCTCACTGGAGAAAAATCTAAAGATAGAAATGTAGCCAGTAGCTGCATCAAAATTCTAGCGCTACTGAAAATACGGCCTCTATATAACTCTTCAAATTAAGAAGTTGTAAATGTACTTGACGAGACAATTATTTATGTTATATTTTATTTTCATTTTCTGAGTAAAATTTTACATTAATGTGTTCTATCGTTCATTTTTCAACAATTTTATGCCTAGTGAATTTACGTCAAATGAATACAAAATTTTTTTATATAAAATTGGAAAGTCTGTTATTTGATATTTAGTGAGCATCCTATCTGCAGCGTACACTACATTACTTCAAATAATGTGTTCTTTTATGTTGTTTTGTTTTAGGTTAGATGTAATGTTTGCAAATTTAAACCTGTCAGTTGACGGAATCAGGATTGTACTATAGGAGGGACCGAGGTTCGAAAACTCAATAAAATAAATTAAAAATGATAATAAAAAATAATTTAATAAATTAATTAAATAATAAATTTGTAATGAATAAAAGTTACTTAACAAAATCAAAATTAAATATAAAATCATATAATTTTCTAATTGTTTGAGTTGAACAGTAGCTTCTGTGTCGAAGAAATGAAATGTATTAAACTAAATGAACAATAACAATGAAGTACATATGTTTGTATGTACTTATTTGAAAAGAAAATGCTTATTTCTTTTAAGTATTTTGGGCTTTCTTGGGGCAGGTACTTAATTTACTTAATTCAGTTACTAAAATATAATAATCGTGTATGTAAAAAAAAAAATTAATAATAGTGGGGGCCCTGCTCAGTCCCCTTATCCCTCCGCCACTGAAACGAAACCTGTGAAGAACATATAAAATCTGCTTTTGTTGTATTTTATTTTTATGGCTTAACTTAATAGTTCCACGGTTGGATGTGACAGAAGAACCAAATCTAAGTTTAGTCTATACCTGGTCCATGAAAGCATTATCACTTGCCTGCGTAAATTGGGATAGTGCATTACAACTTGCTGTGCTGAACGTTTCAAAGTGTTTAAATGTAACTTATGTAAGCGATGTTGAGCTTCCTTTGCAATTAAAATCCTCTGTCATAAAGCTATATTATACAGTGACAGTGGACCCTCATAACTTGCAAAAGAACCTGGACACCTGGTAAATAATTAAACTCGCAACATAATTGGATACAGATGGTTGGTAACAGAGAAACCGTAAGAGGATCTCTGTAGTACACATTGTGTCATACTGTCATTTCTTCACTCATTAGTCATTAGTCATGGCTCTTTAACAGGTGGGATAACCTCTGATTATGATTATTTCCCCAGATTAATTATTATCCTGATAAAGTTTAAACTTAGTATATTATAAAAAAATTAGCAAGACCTTTTGATTTTGAAACCTAATATCATATGTTGCTATACTTGTTTTATTTATTTTCTTGCCACTTGGACTAATTATATAAAGTTGAATTATCATTGAATATGCAGATTCCCTGCATGAATTGTACTTTTTCAACGAGTCGTTAGAAAATTGTTAGGATAACGAAGTTACAGATCAGCAACATTTTGAAAATTTTGTTAATAAATAAACAATTCAAAATTATGCACAAAAGTCTAAATCTAGTAGGTGATTTATTATTCTCTACCGAATTGTATGTGTGTTCGTGTATGACCTTCCGGTCATGAGAGAGACATGTAATCAGACTGCGGGCGTAGGTGATGCGTGTAATTATAGTTTGTTAGTTCATGCAGCTTCTGCTTGTTTTATTCTTTTCCTTTCATTTTTTTTAGTGGCGAGCTAAATTTTATTAGAAAATATTAACTAGAAATTAAATTTCCGACAAGTCGACAACCAATTAAAAGTTGTAAATTGTAAGTTTATAATTTATCATCATTGGAAATAATTCATAGTGATAATTTATATCACCATTGAAATAAATAAAATAAATTTCTTCCTTTTTTTATAATTACAATCCTAAATAATGACAAACATGCTGTGAATGTTAATAAGCCCATTAAATGCTTAATTTTGAATAAGAAATTAGCATACTTCCCTGGAATTTAATAGTATACAAATTTAAATATTTATGATTATGAATTTTTAATGTTTAGAATCTTATATTTTTAAAAGAAGATGAAAATTTATATAACATATTTTGAACAGATTAATTATTTCTCTATTTTCATATATATATATATATATACATATATATAATTTATTTTACTTTTTACGGGAAAGATTTAATCTCATTAAAATTACAATTGTGATAACTATTTTATTTGTAAATTGTACATGAAAACTGATTAACGATACGAAGTTATAAGAATTTATTTATTTGAAATCGATATTTAAACTTGCAAAGTAATGACTTCGTAAAAGTATTTAAATAAAGATAGCTTAACTCTCATGGATATTATGGCCATTTCATGTCGAAAAATTACCGTTTCTAGGTTAGATAGTAATTGTGGGGGTAATAGTCACATATTGAAAAGTTCGAAAGAACGGTTATCAAATTTTAAATTTATTTACTTACTTATCAACAACCAAAAGTTTTCCGGCGTCCAATAAATTACCCATGATATGTATGGTAAATGTATAGATGTCATACATATTCAAGTATTTATCTAATTAATAGATAATTTTTGGTTGTTTGAATTTTCATGCATTATTCTAGGAGCATAATTTATGCGTTAAATCCAGGAGCATAAATTTGATATGAAGACTGTCATTTAGATATTCTATTTCCTTGTACAAGCACATGTTTGTGGGTGACAGACTGACAGGTTGATTGTTCTTTTTATTTGTTGCATTACATATGTCGGAACTAAAGGCGAGAATTTGATAGATTTTTTTATTGATGTACGCCGTCATCATGTGTACAGACACCAATTTAACTTGAAACATGCTGAATGCAATGATTATTGACCAAAATTAAAAAGAAAAGCGTATATTTTTCGAAAAAAGCAAAAGATAAATCTCGCATTAATCAAGTGCATGATAAAATTTTTGACCTGGCTATAGTTATGATATAGTACAATCATCAGTCTTTGCCCATTTAAGTAAATCATGCTATACTCCTGACATACTGTTCATTTTGTTGTTCTATACTTAGGAAGCTCAGTATTATATCTGAAAGAGAAATTAGAATATACTGCATAAGTAGAACCTAGAAAAAAGATAAACCAAACCTGTATGCATAATTAATGATGACGTGAAAGTAGGTGCATTAAGTATTTAAAATGATGAGACAGCTCATGAGGTTAATAACGTCTGAGGAGTTAGGTGAATATAAATGTTCCTATCATTAATTAACTACCTCTCTGATCAGGATGTTTTATAATAGTTGTCTTCCACCTATTATCAGTCAAGTAGTCATGCCAAATTTAGAGAAGCCCAGTTGCAAACCTCCTTTTTTCATGTTCACAGTATTTCTGCAACTGTATGTATACCTAGGAGTAGGGGTGTCAAACGTCCAAAACGGAACGAAACTGGTAAGTTCCGTTTTCGTTCTGTTTCTGGTAACGAAACTGTCTCTCTATTTCGTTTCCGTTCCGTTTCATAAAACAGAACAGTTTTCCGTTTCGTTTCCGTTCCGTTCTTCAATTTCCATTGATTTCAGCCATTTTTCATTGATTTCAACTCTATTTTCGGTAAAGGGAACACTGGTATCAGTTTCGTTTCCGTTCCGTTTTCAGAAACGAAACTGTTTTTCCTTCCGTTTTCGTTCCGTTCCGGACGGAACGGAACGGAAACGTCCGAAACGGCAGAAAACTGACAGCCCTACCTAGGAGACTAATTACAGCATAAAATAGTGGCAACACATATATAGGTCGAATGGCTTTTACATCCGATGAATTATTCTATTTTTTTCTTTTAAATTGAAGAAATCAAGCCAAGTCTTATACACATGTCGCCGCCTAAAAAGGCGTCAGTTTTACTCAGTGTATTAAATATCGATTCTCCCAAATGATGAATTATTAAGAATATTGTCACGTACTCAGAAGTAATGGACCAAGCCTGTGAAAATTAATTTAAATCAAATAAGAAATATTGGGTGCCATTTAAACAATAATTTATGAATTCTAGTTAGCCACCTTTAAGTTAGCACTCCATATTTTCGTTGAAGGTTTTTTTTTTTTTTTTTTTTTTTTTTTTTTTTTTTTTTTTTTTTTTTGAGAACTAGATAGAGCCATCTAGAAGATTTTACAATGTTTCTTTTTTCTTTCTTTTTTTTTATATCAAGCTTTTACACTGTAGGAAGCCAAAATGTGTTCCATTTTCATTTCCAGCATTAATGATCATGCAATCCTGACTAACGGTCATGTTTAAAACTGTATGGTAGTTGCTATGATTTTAATGCTAGCTAGATGCAAATGATTACCAAACAATCACCTACAACAGTAAAAATTTAATTATAATTACTAAGTTTTCAAATTTTTAGCTATGCCACACCATCCTCATGCTCAACATTCCAATCTTGATCAGCTCCTTTCATTCCATGCCTTTTTATCTCCATTTGAAATGAATATTTGATGTATCTAATGTAAAACAGAACTCAAAGTGACCCTACTTCTTTTGTGTCATTCTTCAAAAATTATATTATTTTTCACATGACATTTATTATTTTACTTATAGATTTTTGTACATTTCACAAGTGATATTTTCTTTTGTCCAATTTTACTGAATATATAAGACTTTTTTATATTAAATAAATCAAGTTCGTACTTTTTTACATTATATAATTCTAACATGATTTGTATTATTTCAAAACACCCAAATTAACATTTTTTCTTGCTACTTTTTTTTTTCAGATCCACATGCACCAACAAATCTAGAATGATATTATTTTATTCCTGGTTGGCAAATGGCAATCCGCAATCCTTGGTCTTCCTAACCAATGATTACTAATTTACTTATCATCCCTTGTAGAATCGATCTAGTGCCAGTGTGCCACTGGCCTTGAAACTCATGACACTCAGCCTTAAATGCTCTGCAAAATATGCTTTTTCTAGCTAATTTATGCTGCAAAAGTCAGAGATCCCTTTTTTCTTAGCACCGTACTGCTGAAGTATCTTAAAACCAAAGCAGTATTTAACTAAACGTTGAGTATCTTCAAATAAATTAATTAAAAAGATACTGTCAACTTAAGGGAGGGAAATTCAAATTAACTCACCACATTTTTTTATCCCAATATGAGCTTCATAAGCTAAATGTGCCTTTATATTTCCATGATCAAACACAGGTTAATATATATTAGGCCTTGGAATTCATCATATTGAAGCAAAAAAAAAAAAAAAAAAACATATATATGAAATTCCAAAGTTACTTTATGATAAACATTTTTTTTATTTTAAAAAACAACTATCAACCCTGGTACAATTTGGCACTACTAGCCCTGGCATGGATACTTCCATGGAGGCAGGGTCCCAATCTGCCTGGCTGAGAAAATGTTAATGGCATGTTGCCGTTGAATCTAGGAAATAAGTCTGAGGCTAATATGGTCTGTTTTTTGTGGGTTTGGTTATGGACTTTATTTTAGAGACTAATTTGGTTGAACTATATATATAGATCGAACAGATGTAAAAGAGACATATTGCTTTGACAGTGAATGAAAGAGGTGGTAGGTTGTCTCCCACTGTTTTTCAGGAATACAGAAAAGAAAAAGAATTTGCCAGTACATTAATAATTTATATATCATGTTGAGGAGCTCTAAAACAAATATAACATGGCCAATCGGTCATATATAAACATATTACATTATTAGTATAAATTTATGTAAAACTTGCATTATTTTTGTGGAGCTCAACAGAATTTCTGAACAAACTTAACAAATCTAAAATTTAACATCAATTAAACGCAGGTGTAGTCGCCCGTTGCCCATATTGCAAGTTTTGTAATCAAGAGAGGTACGTTGAGGTCAAAGAACTAGCTAACTTAGTTATTACACCCGTTTGAGTAGGTGAAAATCATTGAAGTGAAGAAAAACTGAGAGCTACATTAGGTATTAGATTTAAAATATTGCAAGAAAGATGCGGACAGATAAACGAAGAATGAAAATAATTAATATGCTACTCTATCGTTTTAGTTAGGAATGTTCACTGATTAGATACTGATTGGATTTTAGAATTGTTTGAATTTAAATTTATTAACAAGTTAAAGAAACTACATGCACATCTGTTCAATAAAATTTGAGAACTAATTGCAGATTTGTATCTAATATAATTTTGTTAAATTATAAACAGTAAGAATTAAAAACAATAATTTTAGTTCAAGTTCTTTATGCAAACATAATACATAGTTCCAGAGACGGCTCAAAATATATTTTGTTTATCAGATGTATATTATTTATGGATTTTTGACATATTTTGATTTTGAACTGCCAGATCCGTGGTATTTTTAATAATAAATATATTTCACTCAGAAATTTTAATAAGAAAAACGATAATAATTTTTTTTAATAAGGAAAAAGCTCTAACGCGGTCAAAAACCACGTTAGATTTCCGGATCCTAACGCATTCGTTGACCGCGTTAAGAAGCCCTAACGCGGTCAACGACCGCGTAAACATACCGAGGATTATAAAACAATGCAACAATGCCTCGTTAATGCTTTTTATAATTTTTGCAATTTTGCATTTTACTCCCAACATGATTTTTATTTACAAAATACACAAATATTGATTAAAAACTAAATTACGTTATTCACATGTTTAAAGAATAAATATAGAATTACACAAAAATAATTTATGAATAATATATACATTACATGTATTGATAAATATTTACTTTGTGACTAAAAATTTATAAAATTTGTAATTGCAAAACATGCAAAGGACTAATTGAAAACAAGTATAAATATAAAAAGAAACCGCATGAGATAAGTTTTTTTATTTATAGCAAATATTCGCCGATGACCCTGTATTTTTCTTATTTACAATACATTCAAATTTTTTTTATAATTTAAATATGTATTAAATATTTATAATAAAAAAGTACATATACATTATATGTGTATAGTTGTTCATATTTTTGTAGAACATATGTAAAATATTATCTTATTTGAAACGTTATTTGAATATTGTGTAAATAAAAAAAATTGCAGGGTTATCGGCGAATAAATACAGTAAAAATAATAAACAATTCATATTCGGCCAAACATTGAGGGTTGGTTTTATTAATTTTTTTTATAATTTTTATTTTAGTCCCTGCATGTTTTGCAATTACAAATTGTATAAATTTTAATCACAAAGTAAATATTTATTTAATACATGTAATGTATATATTATTCATAAATTATTTTTGTGTAATTCTATATTTATTCTTTAAACATGTGAATAAAGTAATTTAGTTTTTAAACAATATATGTGTATTTTGTAAATAAAAATCATGTTGGGAGTAAAATGCAAAATTGTAAAAATTATAAAAATCATTAACGAGCCATTGTTGCATTGTTTTATAATCCTCGGTATGTTTACGTGGTCGTTGACAGCGTTAGGGCTCCTTAACGCGGTCAACAAACGCATTAGGATCCGGAAATCTAACGTGGTTTTTGACCGCGTTAGGACTTTTTCCTTATTAAAAAAAATTATTATCGTTTTTCTTATTAAAATTTCTGAGTGAAATATATTTATTATTAAAAATACCACGCCAGATCCAAATGTCAATGATAAAGTACATTTTAAAATTCATACGAAGATGAAATAAACTATTGAACCTTTTTTTTTTTCTGGTGAAATCTACTCTAGAAACTACGAAATTATGGTGAACTAGTTGTAGACGAGCACTAAGCTCTAGCAGAGGAGAATTTGTTTGCGCAGGTTACCAACACAACCCAGACCCAAGAGGGCTCTCAAATCTGAAAAAGAATCATCCCACCAACAGACCGCTAGCACACAGGAAACATAAAATTACGCCACATAACACCGAGAAAAAATAGTATAGCAAAGAGACAAAATTCAAACAAAAGCTGTAGTTGTGGACCGTGGTTACGCCAAACAGAACCGTGTAGAAGAAAACCGACGGAATAGATCGATCGCATTATTATGTAGGAAATTTGCAAACAGAGGGGAGATAATTGGGCCACTCAAGCAGGCCCAAAAGACAACTGAGATGGAACGGCTCAGACAGGGACCAGGATCCTCTGGACGTTTTTTTTGAAACGTCCAGTGGACGTCTTGATCGGAGCCGTTCGATTTAGATCAGACGGTTTATTTTTTTCGAGCCAATATTTTTTTCGGGTGTGGTGGAATTCACGGGGCTCCCTTACAGCCATTGAGATTAAATCAGACGGTCCAGATCTTGAGCCGTCCACCAAACGTCCACGGTAAAAACGTCCAGAGGATCTCATTCCGCTCAGACAGTTTAGAACTATAATCAGATGGATCAGATTGCAGAAAATTCACAGTTCATTTTTACAGGTGATCAACAGTGTTCTAAATGTTCATCTTTGTTATATCTTATCTAAATAGATATAGTAAGGGTCTGAGTTATGAACCACTAAGCCGATGCAATTGTGTATACCGTAGAGGCTCTATTAATCCATATTCTGTTAGTAGTTTGACAGTCACAGTCAAATTGGTAGATTTTGAATTGTAGATCACGATTATCTTTGGATGTGTTTGATAAAGTGCAAGTACATTTTGGTTCAATATTATTTCCTTTATGACAGTGGAACGTATATATTAAAGGTGTGATCTAGAAAATTGGGTTGTTAAAAATCTAATATGGAACTTAGCTGCGAGAGGGAAGGTGAGGTCACCAGGTTTACTTGCTCTAGAAAATTAGCTGCGATTCTAACCTCAATTCGTCAAATTTCAGTCACCCGAATTTGGGGAGTAGCAAGGGTGAACAGCATAAATCAATTTGAAAACATAAGAAAATTAGCTTATTTCACCCTCTCTCGCCTAAGGTTGTGGAGCATGTAAATCAGCATTTTATATAACTCTCTCTCTTTACCTACCCTTCCATTTCCTACTTTTATTTAACCTAACCTCCCTCTTTCATATTAGTTGTGGAGTACGCTCTTAAAAGGGAAATAAGAAGACTTGCTTTGTTGGTAACAACTAACAAGCCATTTCTTGTATTGGAAGCAGCTGTGCTTTGTGATGAGCAATTCTAACTTGGCCCAGTTCACAGTAAGCCCAGAGAGCCCTGAGAATATATTGAGGATCCGTTTTAGAAATTTAAGAAATTGCTGTCTTGATGATTTGAGGAGAATAATGTTCAATCTTTTAGTTTTCTCTCGGAACCTATCCTTATTATAAACTCATAGAAAATTTTCTTCTCTCCCAATATTCCCATACCCCAGCCCCCCAGGTTTAATTTGGATGGGGTAAATCCAATCTTTAACAAATAAAAGAAAATAAGAAAGTAAAAAAAAAAAAATTTAAAATAAAGGCGCGTCTTCTTGGATAAACTGAAAATTGGTAAAATAGATGACCTGTAAATGCGCAAAAAATTGTCTGTTTTACACTGATTTACAACCAAATTTACTGACCACGGATAACCGATAATATGATTACCAAAATCTAAAAAGGCTATAGATAGATCTCCTCTATAATTTAGGTAGTTTGCTTGCATGTCAAATTCAATACAATTGCAAATCAAGTAGTTTGAAAATTTTTACTAGTTTTAAGGACGTTTATTCAATGCGGTTATATACTTCTCAATTTATGGCGAATTTGTACACATCCCATCTGAAGTAAAACACTATAGATTTATATTTCTGGTTTTGATAGCTGTTTGACGGTTATGATTAATATTTCCTTCCCATTTTACACTACCACAAATTTATTAGCGAATATTGGACATAAGAAGTCAACCACAGTTATACATCATAAGTAACATCTATACACTAAAAAGAAACGCATCACCAGTAACACAGGTTGCAAAACACAAATTAGTCCGTATATTCTCATTTCCATTGTTCGTACATCTCTAACAGGGGCCACAGCCCCGCTATCTCCTCTGAATATATTAAGTTTACACAGACAAACATCAAGCAGTTGACAAAAGCCACCTCCAAACCCAAGATACAACCACAAAAAAAAAAAGAGACGAAGAAGAAATTAAATCATTCATAACAATATTTTACAGAAAAAGAATCACACTATTATAGCGGTCCAAATGGTTCAGGAAGGGGCTCAAACCTGTGGTCAAATACTGGACTCTGATCTGACTTGTCATCAATAGCATGCAACCAATTTGTACTTTTCACATCTTCTCTGAGCAACATAGCATCATATCTTGAACTACCATACAAATCTAATTCATTTAGAGTCTCCTTCAAGAGCATTATGTTTCTGTCAGGAGAATTATTGGCAGTGCTTTTAGAATTATCAGAGTTTGTACCATTGCAACTGCCATTTTCAGAGTGCAAATCTGATGCTCGAGAGTTGGCTGTAGGGTCTGACATGCGAGCTGGCCGCCCCTTGGTAGAGTTTGAGCGAATGCTGTGTGGGAAAACAGATGCACCTCTGATACCCCCTAGATTTTGTCGAATATCCTATAATCAAAATAAACAGATATGAATTATTCGACTATCCAGTATCTGAACCTAGTGCGCTTACATTGTTGCCTAAATTATCTGCATAACTCATTATTTAAATAACTGAAAGTGGCTTACCATGTGTCTAATAGCCATGTCAAGTGATTTTTTTGATATATTTCGACCAAACCCACCACTATCTGAACCAGACCCTGCCGACTTCTGCACTGGAGATGGCTTGGCTTGATGCCCATTGCTTACCATCGAAGACACCTTTGAAGGAGCATCAGTAAACTTGCTTCGGCTAACCACTGGCACAGATACCTTCTTAGGTGCAGGTGCAGCAGCAACAGGTTCATGATCTGAAGGACCAGAGCTACGCAAAGTCAACGCCATTCCAGGTCGGACCCGACCAGCCGATGTGGGCCTATCAGGAAGCTTTGTTCTCAGGTTTGGCGGCGTCTCGTTAGGGAAATCTGGTATATCAAGAGGCTGAACAGGAATACGTGGCCGCTGGCCTGGCGAACTGGGACGGGAAGTTGGGGCCGAACTCAGTCCACTTGCAGAGGGCACCCTTCTGATAGAGCCAGCAGTGCTAGAACTGGAAGTGCGACCCACAGAAGGAGACCGGCCAATGGCAGGAGATGAAGAAACAGTACGGGTTGGGGTTGAAGATCGAGAAACTGAACGGGTTGATGGAGGTGCTGTACTAGTGGATGAGACAGAAGTACTGGTTCTAGGGCGGGTTGGGGTGGATGACCGAGAAGAAGGAGTGGGTTTTGAGACTGGTGCAGATGAGCGGGATCTGACTGGGGTGGTGGAACGGGAGGGGACAGTACGTGTGGTCGTTATTGGAGCTGATGGCCTAGGACTCGTCAGTGAAGGCACTCGCTTTGTGGGTGTGGAAGGTCGTGAGCTAATTGACATACTGCTGGTATTCAGAGAAGTGGTGCTTCTGTTGTTGCTGCTGCTTAATTGGACTGAGGAGCGAGTCACCGAACTGCTTCTGACAGGTCGTGTAGTGGTGGTGTTGGAATGGCCATTGTCTGGATGTTGAGTGGTACTGGAGAGCTGTCACAGAAAAAGTCATAAGCTTTTAAGCTAGTAAAAGATAGAAACAAATTGAAAATGTTCTACTAAGTCAATGCACCCTGTGTAAGCTTGAAAACTCCCAAACTCCCAACTAAAAATAATCATATTGTAAACTTTGCTACTTGCGGACATATTCTAATTTTTTTTTTTGTTACATGAAAAATGGGAAAAAAATGGAATAACCACCATTAATCTGAGATAATCATGTCATTCAATTGCTAACGTCAGTCAGGAGTGATCCTTGTGATGTCAGAATATGTACCATAAAATAAAGGAAAAATATAAGCTGGTATTATTTTCCATGATATACAAAAGTTAGTTTAAGAGGAACAGTCTGATTGTATAATAGCTGAAAGATTACAGCGTGATATAAGAAAGCTACTTCAAGAGGGACAGTTTGATTGTATGATAACTGAAAGACTACTGGCCTTAATAAGCCATGCATATATCTGGTACGTATCAGATGAATGTGCATATGAAGTATGAACATATTAGATCTGGATACGCATACAATATGTACCAATACATCATGTAGTGCATCAAACATATTGGAACATTTAGTCGCACACACATATCCAACCACAGAGAGTCACAGCAGAAACCCCTGCAATACCCCATTGATTGTGGGTGTCCTTAATGTGCTACAGCCTTTCTTTTATAGCCCCAGAAGCAATACTAGAGTTAAAACAAGCAATGTGGAACTAAATTATGAAAGGCCAGAACTAAACCCAGTGTTTTGTATTTTTCCTTTTTGATTCAGTGGCAGGTGTCATTCAACTCTGATTGGAGTATTAATGGGAGGTGGGGTTGTTTGCCGATTACTTTCACCTCACTTCTGTACTCTTCTATTATTCACTGCTCGATTTCTCTTTTTTTTTTTATTCACAATCATTCAACCATTTTTCTATTCACTACGTATACATAGGCATCAATAAAAGTTTGAAAATACATACTTATATTAGATAATAAAAAAAAAAATCAAAGCAAGCAGAACTTAAACATATAATTTATTTTGTATATATATATGTATATAAAGCCCATAGTATCATGAGTTCTTCGAAAACACTATCGTTGCTGTATCCATATCATCCTATATACAATCCCATACCAACATCAGTGCCACATAGATACCAGCCAACTTGTATCGAATCAGTACAACTGGTAGCATAGTTTCAGCACTGTTTGCTGTTCGAGACTCTTATTAATGTTGTAGGAATCGATAAAAAATTGTATTTTTCCATTATTTAAATACTGGAATAAAACAGAAGAGTGTTCATTATAGGGTTCATACCCTGGAGGCTCTACTGGTAGAAGAAGACCTGGTGGGGGCGCGTTTAGGTGCAGTCGACACTACTGTTATTGGTTTCTTTTCAATGATCTCTGGCTTCAACTCGCGGGGTGTCCCTGGAGGTGTTAGAAGCCTGTAAGTGCAAACAAAATTTAGAAACTTTTGTAATTCCAAATGGAAAACTTATGAAAACTAAGACACCAAATTTGGCATCCATCCAAAAAGGAAAAGTTAACAGAACAATAAGTCATATTGGAAAAGCATCATGAACATCCAGGAAAAAAAAATTTAACATTAGTCCATAATTTAAGACAAAAAATTAATAAAGAAATTCAGAGATATATAATGCTTCTCAGCTAAAAATTGGACACCATTTTAGCAAGGATTTGATACTTAAACCACTTCCCACATCAAAGCTTATTATTGAAAATTTAACTGAACTGAAAATAGACACCAAACCAAGTTACCCTAATTCTGAAAATAACTGTACAATACTAGATCGGATCTCAACCAGCTATTCTTATTTCAAAAGCAAAAGATTAATAAACATAACCGAAAGTTAAAATTTAAAGAAAGCGTTTCTTACCAATCGTAATCATGCTTCCCAATATCAACATTCAACAAATCATCCATCCCTGCACTCCAAACCTCAGATCAAAACGGAGAACAAAAAGACGACTTCGTCCCAAACCCAGCTTCCGATCGAATTTTACTTTACACAACTCGTGTTCTCAGATCTAGTCGCAGCTCCATCAAAAGAGGACGGGATCAAACTCAGTAGTATTGGGATGGAATCAATCGGACCGATCGGGTCCAGTAGATCTCCGGTCTCATTCCTTCTTCGTCGCTTTAAAAGAGTTTGTTCAGACAGACGAACGAGACTGGAGAAGAAATGTTGGGGAAAGTGACAGCTCACGTGGAAATGGAAGCGGTCCAAGCATCAGACCACGTGAGGTCGCTTTATACACCGGGAGAGAAACGCCTTCCTCTTCCACTGGTGTACGAAATTCCAGGTTTAGATGACTTAATACGGTTCGGAAGTCGGCGGAGCTAAGTTAAGTACGGGCTTTAGTAAATAGTAATTGGGCCCACTTATTAAGTTGCGCTCGGTTTTATTAATGTATGTATGTATGTAGGTTCTCCTTGACTGTTGGATATAAATCGGACGGTTTTAAAGATGAGTCGAGATGTAATTAATATTTGGGACCAGGACCATTATTCGGGTATTAATTCCACACGGGGACTGACAAAGTGGTCTCATCTCATGATCTCATCCGTTCTCCGTTCATCAAACTGAGCTCCGATCGTACGGGCGATAAAGTTTCTCTGCTCAACTAATAATAGTAGAGAATTAAAGTGCTCAATTAATAAACCAAATGTAACATAGTATCGTATATACACTCCAATGTGTAAGTGCAACTTGCAACGACAGATGATATGGTTGAAGAATGAAGAGAGATGTTGACCACTTAACCATAGCGACCTTTCATCATCAATTGTATGTGCGCTACATGTTAGACCATTTGGTTCTCGGAGCTTAAAATCGATTAGAATTGGGGAAAGTTTATTATAAATATTGCATGCACGCCCCTTCAATAATTGTTTTATGATGTAATTTTTTTTAGTTGAAATTTATTGATAATGAATTAATTTCGATTGTATTTATTAAAATTAAATAGAAAAATATTTAAATAAAAATTATAGATGCAGTTTATATTTTATAATTTTATTATGTGTTAAAATTGATACAACACATTGTTTTAACATTCCATCAATTATCTCTGCTTTTGATATGTAAAAAAATTGTGTTTTGTTTTTATTATTAATTAATTAGTTCAAATACTGTCAAGAATTAACAATTCGACCCACGTTTCCATGCAATTAGAAGCTGCCACCAAATAACTAGGAGGATCGCATGAGGCCAATCAGAGCAAAGTTACCTGATGCCCATGATCAGAAATATTTTTCCAGGTCAAAGAATTGTAGTTGATATCACTATAGATATTAATTATGGGACCGAAACACGTCATCATAGTCTGATGCTAATGGCTCGGCTATCACCAATTTATTTACTCTAGAACTAGGAAAAAGGTGAAAGATGTGCAACTCATATTTTATAATTATTAGACGAATTATTTTTTTCCAATATTATACTTTCCCTTTTGGTTTTTGAAAACATTTCAAGTATTTTGTATTTTAATGTGTTGAAATCATTATTCACTAAACATAATATAATTGTATTAGTTTGACTTATAAAATTCACCGGGTCCACCATTTCCCATGTTTTTTAATAGAAGTCTTTAATTTAGTTATATTTAAGTCATATGTTTTTCTTTGAATCCGATTCATTTTTTAGTTTTAATTGAAAATTTCATATAAAAATGTTGTTTTCCCAATATTTATTTATAATTTCTGTTTACATATCTCGGCCCAAAGGCCGAATGCATTTCAGTCTCATTTCAGACCCAAAGGACGAAAAGTATCCACTCAATCGATGGAACATCATCAATAAATATTCCATACTTAAAAGCTTTTAATTTGATTTTAACTTTTACAATTTATGATTTACGGAGGGCTTAGCTTCCTTTGAAACGTTAAAGCAGGGTATCTCTCGGACGGGGGATCTCAAGTCTCAACCGATGAGGCCATTGGCCTTTGTCAGCTACCATTATTATTATTATTATTATTATTTTGTAAACAAAATTCAATTGCTATTTTGAAAAATAAAGGGACATGTTATTTAATTATTGGAATTGCATCCATTCACTGTTTAAACTGAATGTAAAATTGTAAATGCAACATAGTCACATTTTGCAATAATTATTATCTAATTAATAATAGATATCTTAATTATTCAAACTATTTTTCTACATCCGAAAATTATATTTCAAGTGCCTGCAATTCTTTTATATTTTGATTTTCTTTTTTTTCAATTTGAAATTTTATAACAGTTAAAAGAAACAACTTTTATAGTACAAATGTTGCTACGCTGCAAATTATATGCACCCCAAGGATTACACTAAGAGTGTACAGCAAATCACCGCCATTTGGCGCTGGTCAAAATTTTGTATGAACACTGACAGCAATTAGTACCCGCCATTTAGTACACGATGATGTTCCACAAATAGGCAATAATTTGTCTCTCTCAAATTCCACACACAAACCAGCTCATGCGTATCTAATAATAGCCAGACTAAAACCTATAAGAATTAGAAAGCTCTTCATCATAACAGTGTTGGCTCTATATTAGAAAAAATAAAAATAATAAAAACAAAAACTTGAAACAAGAGATCAATGGCCAAGCTTCCCCTTCTTGCTTTGATGGCTCTGTGCACATTTGCCAGTGTTGCACTGGTAAATGCTGTCGAGTTTAATATCGAAGGCCGTGTCTACTGCGACACCTGCCGTGCTGGTTTTGAAACCAACGTCACGGAAGACATTGTAGGTATGAAATTGCTAGTCGAATAAAAAATATCATGATGTTAAATAATCCTTAAAAATAATTGCTATTATCATCAGATTTATGAACCTAAATATATGTGTGTAATTTACAGGCGCCAAGGTCAGACTCGAGTGCAAGGGCTACAAAAGTGGTGTTCTTGTTTACAGCGTTGATGGCGTCACTAACAGCACCGGCAAATACAAAATTGTAGCACATGACAACCACGTTGATCAAATTTGTGAGGTTGCCTTGGTGGAGAGCCCGCGTCCGGATTGCAAAGAGATCTTTAAAAACCGCTCCCGTGCCCCTGTCATGCTGAGTGATGATAACGGCATCTCCTCCTTCAACCGCTACCCCAACTCCCTTGGCTTCCTCAAGGACAAGCCTCTCGACATCTGTGGGGCCATCATGAAGCTGTACCAACCTGCAGAGGAGTACTAGAATGCATGCATGACCTTGCATTTTCCGGGGAGATGGTGTTGTAAAATGTCACCCATCATCTTACCATGGAGCATGGATTAATCCAGGATTACCAGGGGATAAGCTAGTTTGATTGAATTATTCCATGTTTATTCTTTTCTGATGCGTTGGTGATATTTTGCGGCATATTTATTTGTTCCTAACAAATTTTGATTCAATGTGGCTAAATTTATAACAATTTGTGTATTGTAAAATTTTTGTTATTAGAATTCTCGTTATTTTACTCCAGGCATAGTCAAATTACGTTGAATTGTTCTCTAATTTGTACAAGAGACTACAAAAAACAGAGAGAGAATTAGAGAAACTTGGATAGTTGCATTCCCAATTACACTGGTGATTAACATTGAAGTGAATAAAGATAACAACTTTTATAGTTCATTAAAGAAGTAATACAAACTCATGAATTATTAAGTTTATTATCAATGATTCGTTTCAATATTTATATGAGAACTATCAATCTAGCTATAGGACTGAAAGTGATATGCTATGTTAGTTCTGTTTTTTTTTTTAAAAAAAAAAGGAAAAAATAAGAAGGAAAACATAAATCAGCAGCCTTAAAACTCGTGACCAAGACGACATGACTACATGAGGGCCTTAACAAATTTCAATCTAACAAGAAAATCATATGGCGAAAATGATAGTACCCGCTTGCGAGTTCTATGGTCCCATTTAGCTGACAACTTTTGAAATAAAATCATTACCCCTATAAAAAATGTATAAAGGATGGAGTTCTAGAAAGCGTCGTTTGATGATTTACTTTTTAATTTACACTGTTGTGCAACTCCGTGTATACTTTTGGCTTGGTTGCACGGATACTTTTAAAATACTATGGCATCCGTAACGGATACATATCCGATACTGATATTCTATTATTCGTGCAATTCGCATCAGATACTTCACGTGACGAATTCTATTATTTTGATTCTTTTGACAGACTGATTCGGTCATAATTCATCAAGATACGCGTTAGATTTATTTTTTTGGTGTGTTTTGAATATAGTTTTGGGTTGGAACTTGGAAAATAAAATGTATTCTACTATCTTGCTGTTGAATTAAAAAAAAAATACTTGATAATGTACTCTAGAGTTGATTTTTTTTTTTAATAATTCTGGATAACATACAGGTATATTATAACAATAGTTGAATGTAAAAAAATATACATAATTTAATTTTGATTATTTTATATATATTCTCATATCTTAGTTTTTTTAAAAAAAAAAAATAGTGTATTTCTGCACCCGCACCGTATCGAATACAATAGCTGCACCCCTACTCGTGCAACATAGCTCAAAGGTGACTTGTCGTGATGTTTTGTTAACATTTTTCAGAACTTTCAGGCCATATCAGCAATTTCATTTTTAATTTATGGTTATCTATGAAAATTTTCTCAGAAATGCTACGGAGTCTATGAAAATTTTCTCAGAGATGCCATGCTACGGAGTGTTAGATCCAGATCCAACAGTTAGCAAGTACGCGGAGATATAGCGGAAGTCCGGAATATGAGCACCCTGAGGTCTCTTTATTTACAACAATCTTACAATCCTAAATTTCTTTGCTTTCTTCTTCCCAAAAAACAAAAGAACAACTCCATTCGGAAAGGAAGCCCCAGGCCCAGCTGGAGAGGTAGTACAAGCGAAATGTTAGCCCTGTCTCCAGTGTAAGCATAACCAGTCACAACCGAACTAATTGTCTAATTCAATAATAATAAATAGTACATCAGGAGAGGTTAACCTTTTCCTTATCTATCTTTCCAATTCCTGTTTGTTGTGCTATTTCATTTAATGTAGTAGGGTTCTTCGCCCCAATTTGGATTGTTAAGGCTACAATCCGACAATTTCTTGTAGATTCAAGTAGAATTTTAATTCATTTTTATTATTATTATTATTTTTTTGAAAAATAGTTGTAGATAAATTATGCCACCTGATTTCATTCAATTGAGATTTAGAACACACTATTTATTATATCTTACACGCTTACTGTACCGACATCAGCATCTGGTACCTTTTGTAGTTCTAAACATATGTTAAAATTCAGGTGCCATGCATATCTCAGTTCTTCCCATTCTAAAGTTCGCCATAAGCTTCTACCCCTTAGAGTGTACCTAAAGCTGAACAGAGAACCAGGTATATTTCTTCTTTTAGTTGTGAGTTAGTTCATTATTTGATCAAAATTGGTGAAATTGATGCTGATCTGACTTGTAATTTAGTCATAAAATGAGGCTAATTAACTGAGGTATATTTGGGACCTATCATCATATCTTAATGTGTAGTATGTTTGGGCAAGTATTTGTACCAGTATCTGCACTAATTGAAACTTTCAGTTTCCACATTTGATTAGCCTTTTCATAATCTGATCATTTTCTTTCCCTTTCTTGTTATACATGGCTACTACCAAATTTCAGAAAGAAGGCTAGATAGGGTGTTCTTAAAAGCTGGCTTGTGGGATTCTATAGCATCCAGGTATTTTTTCGTTAGTTTTGTAAAATTGTAAATATCTGGTATCTTAACTATAATAAAACTCAACTTATGATTGGCCCCTTGGTTTATGTAAAGGGAATAAATTGTTTTGATACTTTCATTGTAGCTTCTTGAAAAACAACAACACAACGGAGACAATAGAACCTCCTACTATATTAAATGAAAAAGAACGAGAAGAATCCATTCCAGACCAATTAGTACTCGCTGACAGGTTACTGCCAGATGGCGCCCAAGAGCAGATTACCTTTTCTCTGACTGGAGACGTTGATGTGCATGCCCTCCAAGATTTATGTGATAAGGTCCTTTCCCCTTTATTTCAGCTTTTATTTTTTTGTTTCATCTTTTTTCTCGTATCCCCAATGATTTCATCATTTGCAATTACCCCAACCATTCCTTGACTATTACAAATCAGCAACCACTGCCGTTACGTCTAAATGAAGCCAAAAAATAACTATACGTCCCTTACTTTTTCAATCTTAGTTAAAAACAAACTTTTGAAGCATGACATGTCCATATGAATTAAATTAGTTTTGACTTGAGGTTATTTTGTTTGCACTTGATAAAAGTTCATTAGTTTGGGTCCAGCTTGTCATGCAAAGTGTATTTTTCTGAGTTCTATATTTGTGTGTAATGTGCTTTTTTTCCGGATAAATTTTGAATCTTTCAAGGCACAACATTATGAATCTTTGCCAATAAAGTTGGTTTGGTTTGGCACCAGATGGTCCAGATCAGTACCGATCAGTATGAAGTTGTGTGAGCTGTACCAAAAGAATAACTTCATGTAGTATTACATGCAAAATGGTAGGTAAGATGGCCCAGGAGACCTTTATCTAAAGTTACGGCATCTCGAAAAAATAGCTTCTTGGTTGCTACATTGCATTCTATAACTAAATTTCCTGGTGAGAATTCTTTCAATCAATGACTATATCATTTATTTCCAAAATTAGATAGTTTCGTACTTTCATCTTTGATTGATTTTATGAAATTTTTCTAACTTTACCCCTGAAAAAGCCCTGAGTAACTCCCAAACAACTACACAACATAGGCAAAGTGCCAGTAGACGTTGAGGCCTCCTCTTTTGTACAAATGATAACTAAAATCACAGAATGAGGTTATTCTGAACTGTCAACAAAATGACAGGAAATCACCATTCTATAATTTTCTATTGTTTTAGCCTTTAGGATATACAAGATATATCTCATCTTTTTATTTTTCTTTTTTCTTTTTTCTTTTTTTTGTTCTGTAAAACTCTGGTATTTTTAGGTGTTTGTAGGGGTAAAAGGCACATCCCCACTTGAATCATAGTTAAAGGATATTTTATAAGATCTAAGCTCAACTTGAAATTGAATGATGAACACCTTAGTGTATTTGGAGAAGTGATTTGACAGAGGGAGATGAAGAGAAGAACCAGCTTATAGGGATGTGTCGTGCCACCTCAGACCAAGCTTTTAATGCTACTATTTGGGATGTCATCGTTGATCCCTCCTATCAGGTAAGAAAAGGATAAGAAAAAGGCAATTTTTTTTTGGATTGCCCATTGTGAATGAAAATCAGGAGTTGTCTGGATGTGTCCACCCAAATTTTTTTATTATCTTATATTTCTAAGAACTGCTGTTCTGTAGTACTTCTCAGTTGTAGAGGACATTGAAGTTGACTTGTTCAGTCAAACATTGATTGCTTTTACATAATATAATTCCAATTTTTTAACCTCTATATGGACTACATTTGAAACCTAGCCAATTGGCAATGCAGAACTGAAATAATACATATGTTATTGTAGCCATATGACGTATAGTTAAGTCATACATTGATTGCTTTTACATAATATAATTCCAATTTTTTAACCTCTATATGGACTACATTTGAAACCTAGGCAATTGGCAATGCAGAACTGAAATAATACATATGTTATTGTAGCCTTGTGCGTTGTTTTCTTTTTTCTGTCCACTAATAAATTTTTTATGATATAAGTATGATTCATTTTTTTATGTTTGGTTCCTTATGTAGGGTCAGGGCCTCGGTAAGACACTTGTCCAAAAGCTAATAAGAGCATTGCTCCAAAGGGATATTGGCAATATTACATTATTTTCCGATAGTAAAGGTAATTTGTTCTTCGTAAAAACTATAGAACTTTATTTAGTTGTTATGTTAATTGTGATGGTGTGCTGACATATATGTGATTTTACCAATTTGGGTGTCGGACATTAGTAAATTATGAGATTAACCTACAAAAGGGAACATAATATGGGTAGATGAACCTTATCAAATTCATGTTTCAAATGCAGTTGTGGATTTCTACAAGAATATGGGGTTTGAAGCTGATCCAGAAGGCATCAAAGGCATGTTCTGGTACCCGCCCTTCTGATTAGGAGTTTGTATAATTTTTATTCCTCTGTTCCACTGAAACGGGACAAAAAAAACAATTCTTTATGTACCAGTGATCTACTGATCTTAGATCCCTTTCGAGTTAGGAGAAATTTCTGATACAATTGAACTTTCTTAATCAATCGTTTGGTAAAACAAGAAACAAAGCATTTGACCACATATGAGGGAAACGCTTTCTCCCTTTCATATTTGGATTGAGCCCAATCCATTATTGATTTGGGCCCAACACTTTTAGCTGACCACGTAGTCGACCCGCTATTTTATTTCAAAAACAACATCATTCAAGAAGGGGATAACGGCTAGACCTGGCAGTATGTGAACGTTTTAACGTTTTAACGTTACGTTTTTCTACCACGGAACGTTAAACGGAGGAATTTTTGTTTCCGTTGGGCCGACGAAACATTAAATGAAAATGGGCCACAATTTCCGCTGTAAAACGAAACGGAATTCCGTTTCGTTTATTTCCGTATTAACGTTCATATTCCACCTAGTTAGAATAGGTTGAATTGTAGAGGGGAGAGCGGAGACAACGAGGGATTAAGGTCAGATATTTACCTACTGCGCCGCTAGCTTGCCTCCTCATCTCGCACGCCTGCTCCTCTCTCTTTCTCTCTTTCTCTCTGTCTCTCTCTTGCTCTCTCGCACACAGCACACTGCCCATGACAAATTGACAAGGGTTGAGCCATGTGAGTGTGACGATGGCAAGGCCGATCGGCGTACTACTATTTCCCAAGCCATCATTACTCATCGACTGTAACATTAGTGACTGACGTATGGTAAACCAAGTCCTGAAACTGTCTGGTAAATCGATTAAGAATCGTTTATTATTAATATTGCATAATAAAATCAAATCTGACGGTAAAACTTGTGGGAAATTTCTGTTGTGAAATCTGAGAATGTACATCTCGGTATTTAGAATTTTTCTGTATGATTGCCACGAAGAATTAGTACTAGAAAATGTTATTTAAGTTAATTAAGGAAATAGCTAATTTACAAAAATTAGGTTATTTAATCAGTTGCTACACCAATAGCCACAGAGATCCGGCCACAAAAGATCTGAGGGAGATTTATTAAAAGAAAACGACGAAAATTTCGTCGATTCTTTCTCTCTGTTTCTCCGATCTGTCCGTCTCTTTTCTTCTTCTTCTTCCCTTCTTCTCGAGATGTGCTCGAAGCCATCTCTTCTTTGTTGCGTTGTTGTTCTGTGATTGGCTAAGCCGAGAGGCGCCGTAGTGAAGCCTTCTGTCTTTTTCGCACCTCCTGCTTCTTTCTCCGTGCTTGCACGAGAAGGCAGGTGCTTCTTCTCCTCTCTCGATGGCGACTGTCAGAGGAGTAATGGAGGTGAAATACGTGGCAAGCATGCGTTGCTCCACCGCATCTCTCTGTCCTGTCTTCTTCCTCTTCCCTCGGCTAGCTGGTAAGTTATGTTTTCTATAAATTAGGGTTTCGGATTTGGGAAAAAGTAGGAGGAGGAGACAGGCGGATTGAGGCGGCGCTGGAGAACGGTAACATGCTTCTACCTTTACTTTGTGAATTCTTGTTATCAATTTTAGTAATTGATGTCGATTTGGTTACCGTGAGTGTTAGGTTTATGGAAGTTGCCTTGTTCTTGATTAGTTTGACGCTGATTCTAGCTCTAGTCGTGCTGGAATTTCTGAGGAGATTCCTCAACGATCAAAGACAAGGTATATCTCTCTCGATACTGTGGTTGATTTATTTTGTATGTCATAAATAGGGTTGTTGTGGCTATGCTTAAGATGATTGAAGGTTCTGAGTTGTGCTATGCTGAGATTAGTAGTTATTGTTGCTTGCTATCTTGTGATTTATATTCTATAATAATACTGATAACTGTTCTGTTAGCTGTAAATAGCTATTATTAGCTACGATATAACTTAAGGAAGCTAACTGAGGTGGTGACAGGTTAAATTTTACTTCTATAGTGCTAATTGAGTCTCAAACAGAGTTGTTAGAGGTTGCTGTTAGGGTTTGAGTCCATATCTCTGTTTTACTGGTAAGAGCATAATAATATATAGTGCTAAATATTGTCTAATGCATTAATATGCTTAGTTATAGAATGTAAATGATACTGTAACTCATTCATGAATAGAAACATAAGTCAGAGGCAGATAGTGTAGCTATGTAACTGATTTATATAATGTAAATGGAAGCATTTGAGTTTCATATATACTATATACATTATATTCCTATTCTTGCAATAGGCTAACAGTAATGATACTTAAGTAAATTGCATGATTATCTTATGTTAGGCACTGTATACTCATTCTTAAGCATGAACATGATTTTCAGGAGGTATTGGATGTATGATTAAATATCTACATGTATATCTATAATCTGGACTTATATATTTGACATAGTTATGTTTTAATATAGTCACTGTATAGGGTTGAGCTAGTTTATCTATATGTATATATTTATTGTTTTAAGTCTGAGTTGGCATATGTGCATGTTTCAGAGGATATATATGTATATAAACTTGGTTCTATACTTTTCTGATATATAGCAAGTATTTTGCATAACCAAATATGAGTATATTTTCATGTAGTCATAGTGTATGAAAATTGAGTTGCCATACATGCATAATTCATATATACATAATCATACAAAACTCTGTTGAGACATTTTAAGGGGTATAAGTTCAGAGTTGCATGGTTTAACTTATATCAGGGGATAGTTTCATTTTATATCTATTGTTTCGGGTTATAGCTTGATACTTTGTAAAAATGTATAAGCAGGGTGTTTATTAACTTAGGAATAGTGAATAAAGGGGTTTTGGACTGAGGATTGAGCTGATTTTAGGGAATATGGTAAATAAATGGCATGCTGGTATAATTTCCGTTGGGTCAGGGGTGATATTGCGAAGAGAAAGTTTAGTTTGGGCTTTTCTATAAATATTCAGGGACGGTTTTATAACTTGGAAGGCTTTGGTAATAGTTTAAGGGGGTTTGATGTAAATTTTGAGGGTTTGTAATGATTCTGTGGACTTATGTGCATAAACCTAGACTTAACGGGTTTGGGTTTACTAACTGCAGGTGTCGGATCTGATTGTTGGCGGACCCGTTACGATGCGGTCCAGTCAACTGGGTCAGGTTGACTGGGTTGCGCTTGTTCGCTGTTTGCTCTGTTTCGTTTCGTTGTTGGGCTGTGGTTGATTTTGCCTTATGGGCCGAGAAAAGAAAAAAAAAAAAAAAAAGGCCTGTAGGCCAAGATTGCGTTGTGGGCTTAATTTCGGAAAATAATTTCGGACTTTAATTAGCTTTCGGATTTGAATAAAGCTAATGACGGATTTCTGTTAAACTAAACGACTTGGCAACAATGTACTTAGTTTAACTATCGATTGTGGGCTTTTTAGGGAAATGATGAGATTTAGTCTGACTTTCAAAAGAACGGATACGTGGCAAATCATTCAGACTATCTGATCCCGCAAGAATAAAAAAAAATTTCTGATTTATATTTTCTGTTGAGTTTAATCGAGTTTCCTAAATTTCTGTATAAATATTTCTGTTATTTCTGATGGTAGATCTTCGATATTAGGAAACGTACAATTAAACGCTAAAACGAATAATTGAAGATGTAATTAAAAGTTATAACGATGTTAAAGGACTTGGAACCAAAACGTACAGTCCAGTTACCCATAAGTTACCAGACTTAATCGTGTTTACCAAACGGATTTAAGGAACCCGTTAAATATGAATTAACGGTACTTGATCTGTAACTTGTAAACAGGAACGGAAACTGAAGTGCCCCCGGACATCTGAATCAAGCAAGGTGCGGATACGTGGAATCTTTGTTAGAACTCGGGTTTCGGTACATTTAAATTTGTGCATTGCATGTTGATCATTCTTTGATAATGCATTTCCAATTTCATGTAGTCGATAGGAATCCCTGAAATATGAAAACACATGTTGAAAATAAACTGTTCATTTGATTCCACTAAAGAAATATATTCCGACATTGAATTTCCGATTGTTAGTCATTTGAATAGTCGGATTATATTAAGGGACTGGAATGGCTCCGTAAATTGACTAATTTGCATAATATCCTTTGTGATAGAAGAATCGGATTTGAATTGAAATCGGACCATTCTAAATCAGTCTGTACAAGCATAATTATAATAAGTATCACTCTCCGGAGTAAGGTTTGGCCACCTACCCGGCCAGGATTATTAGCGCTTTAATTACTGAAAATTCCCTCTGGAATCTGTACCTAGGGTTGGACCTATGGTGTGGGAAGAGTTCTTTCTGATTCTGTTGGGCCGATAAGAGCTCGAGTGTATACTATACTCTGTTGAAATTCTGTGATAAATATCTATGCTTGATTTGAATTGATGCATATTTCATGTTGCAGTATGCCTGTTATCGGACCATTGCGTCTTGTGCCTACGGTACAAAATATTCTGTTTATTTTAAATATATCCTGAAAAGCAATGATTTATTCTTTTGTAGTTGTTTAAATATAAAGGGTATTATTTCCGATACCGGTTCGTACCAAGAAGCCGCGTACTGGAACTAAAACCCGCACTGAGATCAATTTCTCATCCGAATTTTTGTTGCCTCTTTTGAGGGTTCCAGGAACGTAGAAATGGTGCTAGGCGACGGTCTATAGCTACAGTTGAGTGCTCTTGTCTGCAGTTCTGTGTTCATATCCCGAGTCTAAATTGTAATGCTACCCTAGCTCTGTATCTGGATGAACTTCCCGACGTTTTGGCGTATCTGTATTTGGAGATTCCTCCTCCGAGTCCGCCGCGCGAGATGGAGGTCGAACCCGAGTCCGAGAATCACTCCACGGAAGCGTAAACGCGGGGAGCGTTAGTTGGGCTGGGTGTTATTGTGGTTGTTGTTGTTGTGTCGGTACGGTATAGTAGTGTGGTCCTGGTGTTGCAAGTTTGAGAAGTTATCGGGTGTTGTCAGGAAAAGTCTTTATGTACTGTAGATATGTTCTATATGTATATAGCGTGAGACGAGCGAACCAGCCTTAGGTTATACAAAAATAATAAGCCTAGGCGCGAGAATGTTTTACTTTTGAGTGTGAAATAAAAACTTGTATAATAATCTGTGTGTAATAATATGAAGCTTGCTTTATTCATCCATGTTTACACGTTTAAGTTCGGGACCGAAATCAAGAAAATGGAATAACAAATTGAAAAAAAAAATTTTAGCTATCTGTCTGTAGCCTTACGGGAATGACTTGTCATTCTCGTGGCGGAGACGACGTCAGCATCTCGGGTCGGGGTGTGACATCGACAGTCACTTCTTCCGCCGTTTCTCTGTGTACTCTAGGGAACATTGGCAATCATGGCTGTTTACTTTCAATTTCTTTTATACATGGATTGTGAAGCGGAAAAATCGACAGAAAAGAGAGAAAAAAAAGAGATAGAGTCGGAGAAAGAAAGAAAGAGGTAAAGAAGTGTAGAAAGTTTGGTGAGGAGGAACCAAAGAAGCAAGGCAGAATTGCAAAGCGAGGTGTGGCTGGCCGGTACAATATCAGACCCTATCTCCTTTGCCTCTTTCTGGTACAATATCATACCTTATTTCTCTCATTTTTTTCTTTTTGTTCTCTCATTTTCTTCTTTTTGTTCAAATTTCGGTACACTTTTTTGAAAAATAGAACAGATCTGAGTAGTAGTATGCACGTTTGGCAAAATTGTTCAAATTTGTGTTACATTTTTTTTGTAAACTTGTTTGTTCAAATTAATACCTGTAATTAATGGCGCTAAAAGAGATGCAGACCTAATTTTGGTAGTTGTAATTAATAGGTGTAGTTAATAGCTGCAGTTATTAATTACAGAAGAATTAATAGAAGCACTCATTAATAACTAATCATTGTATGTAATCAATTGATGTCACTAATTAATCTGTCTCTGTAATTAATAACTAATCATTGTGTCTCTAATTAATAACTAATGATTGCATTACTTATTAAACCGTGTCTCTTATTCTCTGATCTTATGTGACATAGTTCAATGTATATACAAACATATTCTGAACTAATGAAACCTTTTATATTGTATCTATTAGTGATTGATAATGGCCAATTCAGAGAGTGTATCTGAAGATCTCTCTGAGGACAGGTACATACTTTTTTGTTTGATGTTTATGATTTTATAGCTTACATTATATTATTAGAGAATTATATTGTAGCTTACATATAATCTTATATTGTAGCTTTGGATTAGATCCAAATTGCACTCCAGAGGAAATCCAAAGAATTGAAATTGAAGCTAGACGAGCTGATGGTGCAATCCCTGATGGTGACACTCAAGCCCCAGCTGACACTCAAGTTCCTGAAACTCAAGCCCCTGAATCCACCAAAAAAAGAAAAAAAAAAAAGAGAAAAAAATGACCTCTAAATATTGGCAGTATTACACAAGGGGTGAGACTAGAGAAGATGGATATTATAATGCCAAATGTAATTACTGTGGACACATTTATGAAATGGGGAATGGGAGGGGCACTGGTTCTTTGCAGCACCATTTTGAAAAGTCTTGCAAGAAAGTGCCCAAATCCATGAGAAAAAAAACCAAATGCTCTACAAAAAATGTTGCAAGCTGGTACTACTACAGGTAATCTCTATGTACATTTTTAAATTATATTTTGTATATTTAAATTACATTGTCTTTGTCTACATTTTTAAATTATATTTTGTATATTTAAATTGTAGAAAGGGCCTTGCAGTGAGGTAAATTGTATATTTAAATTATACTTATATAATTTGTCTCTGTCTACAAATTATATTTTGTATATTTTGTATATTTAAATTACTTCTATTTTTTATGCAGCTCCAGCCCTTAATGCGTGGGAATTTGATCAAATGAAATGCAGAAAGGGCCTTGCAAGAATGGTAATTGCTCATGATTACCCTTTCAATTGTGTAAATCATTATTTCTTGAGAGAATTTTTGAAAGACTTGCAACCTCAGTTTAAAGTCCCATCAAGGAATACACTTAAGGCTGATTGTCTAAACATTTATGCTGAGGAGAGGGACATGTTGTATGATTTATTTAGCAAGTTAGATTGTAAGTTTAGTTTTACTAGTGACCTATGGACCAACAAGGGTAGAGATAGAGGTTTTATGGCTCTAACTTGTCATTATATTGATAACAATTGGAAGCTGCATAAGAGAGTTATTGCATTTTCCCCTTTGCCAAGTCCTCATACAGGTAAAAATATTGCTGATGCCATATATGAGAAGTTAGTTTTATGGAATATGGATAAAAAGGCTTTATGCCTTGTACTTGATGGTAGTAGTGCTAATGAGACTTGCATTAAGGAATTGCTTAGTGCAACAGAAATTGCAAGTACATTGCCGGTTGATGGACAAATATTTCATCAAAGGTGTGGTTGTCACATCTTAAATCTCATAGTCCAAGATGGACTAGCTGTGTTAGATAAAGAGGTAACAATTATTCGAGAGACGATGAAGTACATTCGTCACTCGCAATCAAGAATGGAGAAGTTCAAGCGAGCAGTGGCTCAGGTTTCTCAAATGAAACTCAATTTTATTTAAATGTGTTGTTCCAATATATTTCTTATTAACTTATTATGTTTTATGCAATTTCAGGTAAAGGCTCCCGATAAAAAGCCTGCATGGGATGTCCAGACAAGGTGGAACTCCACCTATCTCATGTTACAATTAGCATTTGAGTTGAGGGAAGCCATTGAAAGGTTTGCTTTGGTAGAAAAAAATCGCAGCCTAGTTGATGGTCTTGATTGGGAGAAAATGAAGGCTTTACTTGACTGTCTAAAGGTATTTTATGAGGCTACTTTGACACTAAGTGGAACCAAGTATCCAACTCTCAACTTATTCTTTACAGAGTTTTGTGAAGTTTGTTTATGTATTAAGAACATGAGGAATTCCACCTATCCATTTATACAAAAGATGGGTTTAGAAATGTATGCTAAGTGGGACAAATATTGGACTAGTGGTAACATGTTGCTAGCAATTGCTTGTGTATTTGACCCGAGATCAAAACTTGGTGTTGTTGAGTATTATATTAAGGAAATATATCCTCATGAGTATGGCACATTCATGGAAAACTTGGACAAATGCATTAATGCCTTATTTATGGATTATGAGGAAGCATACAACAAGTCAGATGGACAAGTTGGTAGCTCATCACAACAAGTGAGGTAAACTCTCAACTTGTTCTTTGCTTTATCTGAATATGTACATGCTGTTTTAATAATTAATAACTACATGTTGTTTATTTAGTTTATTAATAACTTCAATGTTTGTTTCATAAGCAAAGTAGTAGTGCATCATCTAGAGTAAGTGACACAAGGGCTGGATTGAAAGATTATATGAAAAATAAAAAGACGGCTGATCCTAAAAAATCAGAGTTAGAGGAGTACCTAGCTGATGCATTAGATGAAACTAGCTTAGATGTTGAATTTGATATCTTGTCATGGTGGAGACTAAAGGCAGCCAAGTATCCAATTCTGTCTTGACTTACTCGAGACATCCTAGCTGTCCCAATCTCTACCGTGGCATCTGAGTCTACATTTAGTAACAGTGGTAGAACTCTCAGTCCAATAAGGAGCTCATTAAATGATGAAAGTATTGAGGCTCTTATATGTGCTCAAGACTGGTTGAGAGCTTCAATCACCGGTACGGCGGTACCTTGTCTAATTCAAATAATATTTGTCATATGTATGTAATACCCAGTTTTGAGTTCTGTAGAGTTTTTAAGTCTAGCGTGTCGATTTTCTGTTGTTTCGAATTTTTCGAATTTCTGATCAGAGTTTGCGTGTTTAAATTATATGCTGTCTATTAGTATTTGAAAATAGTTTGAATACTATAATTATGTACTAAATATTTTGGTAAAAGATATATTGAACCGTTGTGCGAAATCTAGAATTTTTGGAGGCTCAAAATCTGAAATTATTGGTGTTTGGAATTTTGGCAAAGCCTAGGGGGTGTTTTGCAACTTTCCACCACCTTTCTAACCACCCCCACAGCCATCTCTCTTCTCTCCCACGTTTTTGCACCAAACCCCATTTCCCTCACCTCTCTTTCACTCAAGAACACAAAGAAACCATCACATAAACTCAGAAAATCCCCATAAAATCCGACAAAAATCAGATTTGAAGAGAGGAGACCGAAGAGAGCTTGTACAACCCACTTACTTCCGAATTTGAGCCATCCTTGGGTGAGTTTTCGTTGAAACTTGTGGCATTTCGTTTTTAAATGAATTTCTGAGATTTTTGGAGCATATGTGAGTTAGAAACTAAGTTTTTGGTTTGAGTTTGGTAGATTACAAGCTTATTTCGAAAATGGACTTGATTTCCTTCGAATTTCGATTTCCTTTGGGAAAATGAGTTGTCCTAAACTACATTCTGAATTTATAGCTTGGAAACCAGTTGTTGTGACTTAGTTCAGTTGTAAAAAGGTCAGGTTACAAGTGTTTTGAGTTGTCGAAACCGTTTCCATCGTTTTCTGAGTTTTCTGCTGATTATTCTGGTGTAAGCGTTGTGTAACGCTATGTAACGTTACACAACGTTACAAGTCGTTTTCCCTGCTTTTCTCTGAAATTGTTGCTCAAACGTTAGACAACGTTTCTTTCCGTTGTGTAACGCTTTGCCAAAGCGTTGTGTATCGCTCTGTAGCGTTGCACAACGTTCTGGCAAGGTTTATTGAGCTTTCGTGTGGTGCACTGTTGCAGTGCGTTGTACAACGTTTCAGTAGCGTTGTACATCAGACCAAAGTTGTAACGTCATACAACGTTTGTCTTCCGTTGTGTGACGCTAGAGCACTGGAAATTTCAATGAGTTTTGGGGACACGGCGTGTAACGTTTGCTCAGATTTTTATAACGTTTGGTCTGTAGCGTTGCATAACGCTACCTTGCGTTGTGTAACGTTACCTGACAGTGTTTTGAATGTCAGAGGTTTCTTCAAACGTTGTGTAACGCTCTGACGCGTTGCATAACGCTTCTGACTTGTCTGTTACGTCGTGTAACGCTAGATGACGTTGTATAACGTTTCACCAGAACTTAGATTGTTTTGAAGCTCTTGATGCACTCTGTGTATTTCCGACCTTTTTAAGGGGTTGTTTGGAGTTTGTATTCAGTTATTCTTGCTTGTTTTACTTGTTTCTAGCGTACTTTGCTTAGAGTAAATATTTTTGTGTAGATTTGGACGGAGACGTGTCGGGACTCGGGGAGACCGATACACGTGGTGGTAACTAGGATTGCTTGCTTGATTGTCTGCTTTTATTCAGGTGCGGATGCACACAAATCCTGATGTATATCTGATTTAGGAATTTAATTACATGCATTGCATCTTTGAATTGTTCAATCTTTTGCATGCATAATTGCACGAATTATCATACAGTTATAAGTATAGTATCATTATTATATGCATGATGAAGGGTTACCATCTTGTGAATGATTACTCTGAATGAATATCTGTTGCACTCTGATTATCTGTGGTGAAGTTGGAACTGAATTAGAGAGTGGTTGAGCTGTACCCCTTGGATTGTGAGATTCCAAGTAAAGTAAAACTCAATATATCCTTCGGGATTGGTTTGTGGGTTCCGAAAAACCCAATAGGTTGCGTACCCTTGGATTGTGAGACCCAAGTAAAACTAAACTCAATATATCCTTCGGGATTGGTTAATGGGTTCCGAAAAACCCAGCGGTGGCATACCATCGTTTGTGAGTAACGGAATAACTCTCAAAAAACAACCATGATACTCTCGATCTGATTATGAGTTCGAGGAACTCTTTATTTGATTTGACTTGATCTGTTAACCAGACTTGCATTAAATTATTGACCAAATGTACGAGTCGAGTGTTTGACCCGGCTTGATAATTGATTAATAGAATGAGAACTCGACTTTTGGATTGCATTCATATTTGTGTATAATGAAATGTGATTCTCTGAACTGTATATCTGAATTTATATATGTTGTATTATTTTCCGTCTTGGCCGGTGATTAGTTCCTAAACATGTACCTCCGGGTTTGTGTGACTGGAACTAAATCCCGCACTGAGATGATTATTTATAATCATCTCATCTTCCGCTTTTGTGGGTTCCAGGTTGTAGATCGAGCGGGGAGCATTTTGCAGAGTAAGCCTACACCTTGACCAAGCATGGAGTGTGGGATATCTAGATGTCCTTTTTGTATAGTTAACTTGTACTTTTGTTGTTGTATAGCTAGTCAAGGCTACGTGTACAAGTCTAACTCCTAAAACTTACCTCGTTTAATTTACTGAAAATTTGTTTTAGTAATTCTGTTAAGCTTTGTTTACATCTGGATTTGTGATACTTCATGCTTTTGTTGTAAAGTGTTTTGTTAAGTTAAGCCTTGCGGGTGCGTGAAGGTAAGTACGTATTCGCGGCTGGGCCGTAGCACTCCGTAGTTGGCTACGGGGTGTGACAGCTTCGCTTGGTATCAGAGCCCGGTTGGTCTAACAACCTGAACCAGACCTACAAGTTGAGCGTGGGTATGTCTAAGTGGGATTATGAGGTCGATTTTATTCATGATTGTTTCTTGTTGTGGTATTGACTTTTCTCTTCAGGTTAGAATGGAACGTAGAGATCGACGAGGCAGAGGTACAAGGGGGCGACCCCGTGGAGCTGTGGGTATAGGAGACGACAGTTCCAATGCTGAGAATGAGAGAGTTCCCGCCGGAAGAGGCCGTGGACAGTTACAAGGTGCCGAGTTTGAAGAGAGGGTGGCAAGTGCCATCGAGAGAGGTCTTGCGGCTTTTGGCCGGGGACGCGGTAGACATGCCGCTCAAGAGGATGATGAAGGAGACCGTTTCCGACGGATCTATGATTCCTTTGGGAAGACTTCCCCACCCACTTTCCAAGGAGATAAACTTGCGGCGGCCGAGGAATGGCTTGCTAGTATTAAGTCCAAGTTTCGGGTATGTCGTGCACCGGTGGAGTTTCAAGTTGAGCTCGCCACCCATTACTTGGAGGGAGATGCTCGTTTTTGGTGGGAAAATAAGAAGTTAGATTTTGATGGTGACCAAGAGGCTATACCATGGGAGTGGTTTGAGGAAAATTTTAATGAGCAATATGCCGATGAAATTATGAAAGAGGAAATGAGGCGAAGGTTTGTGGAGTTGAGGCAAGGGAATAAAACGGTGGCGGAGTATAACATTGAGTTCACCAATCTCTCCCGCTATGCTCCTGACATTAGAGCCGATGCTAAGCGCTATAGAAGGCATTATGTCGATGGGCTCAAGCCGAAAATAGGGGGTGCAATTGATGACCCTTATGTCAATGATCTAAGGAGATTAATGGTTCATGCTGCACAAAAAGAGGTGCATTTTAAGAGAGAGCGAGAGGAGGAAGAAGAAGAGGCAAGAAAAGTCCGCTCAAAAGGTGGACAAGTACAAGTGATGGGACGAGGCAAGGGGAAGGCACCAATCCCTTCCTCCGTAGCAACCAACAAGGCTAGATCTTCAGGGCCTTGGTGTCGGACTTGCAACCAATCGCATTCCGAGTCTACATGCCATCGACACAATCGGACTTGCTTCGGTTGTGGAAGTCCGGGGCATTTGAGAAAAGATTGTCCCAACCCATCTCCGATTAGCTTTTCTGGGGGTCAAGGTAGTGGAGCCCACCCGAGGGGCGGGGGCCGAGCTTCGAGTTCCAACCGTGGTCGTGCGGGAGGTCGCACCGCGGGCCATAGAGGCGGACGTGCCGGAGTGTTTGCGGCGGAAGTGGAGCATGCCGGGGAAGAGCAACCACAGTATGTAGCACCCGGTGAGATGCTTTCAGGTACTGTTTCTATCTCGGGACACCTTGCTTTTGTTTTGTTTGACACGGGGTGTAGTCATTCGATAGTGTCTCGGGATTTTGTGGAATCTTGTGGTTGGGTAATGGAGAAACGGAGTGACGTGTCTCGGGTCTTAACTCCCTTGGGGCAATCTAATGAGGTAGTCTTAGGGTGCCGAAACTTGAAGGTGTTGATTGCGGGCCGGGATTGTCTTTGGATGTACTTGTATTAGACATTTCTGGGTATGATTGTCTTCTAGGACTTGATTGGCTTGCAAAGCATAATGCGGTGATAGAGTGTGCCAAGCGGCGCATCCAATTCAACTTGGGCCGACCAATCAAGTGTGCTCTCAATTTTAGAATGGTTAGGGGTCCTACCCCGTACATTTCAGCGGTAGAAGCTAGAAATCTGTTACAAGCTGGGTGTATGTGCTTCTTAGCGGCGGTGTTAGTGGATGAAGATGGGCAACCGGATATCTCAACCATTCCGGTGGTCCGAGAGTTTGCCGATGTGTTCCCGGGTGAGATCTCGGGTATGCCACCTCCAAGAGAAGTGGAGTTTAGTATTGAGTTGGTGCCGGGTGCGGTGCCAATCTCTAAAACCCCGTATCGCATGGCACCGGCGGAATTAAAGGAATTGAAGATTCAATTGGAGGAGTTGTTAGAGAAAGGATTTATAAGGCCAAGTGTGTCGCCATGGGGAGCGCCGGTTTTGTTTGTTAAGAAGAAAGATGGAACCTTGAGATTATGTATTGATTACCGAGAGTTGAACAAGGTGACAATAAAGAATCGGTATCCATTACCAAGGATAGATGACTTATTTGATCAATTGCAAGGGTCGTCCGTGTACTCGAAGATTGATCTTAGAACGGGTTACCATCAGTTGAGAATTAAACCCGAAGATGTAGAGAAAACCGCCTTTCGGTCTAGGTATGGGCACTATGAGTATCTTGTGATGCCATTCGGTTTGACGAATGCACCGGCGGCTTTTATGGACTTAATGAACCGGGTTTTCCATGACTATCTTGATAGTTTTGTGGTGATTTTTATAGATGACATTCTTGTCTACTCTCGCACTCATGAAGAGCATGCGGGTCACTTGAGAGCGGTATTAAACCGGTTGAGAGAGCATAAGTTGTTTGGGAAGTTGTCGAAGTGTGAATTTTGGCTAGAAGAAGTGGCATTCCTCGGGCATGTGATCTCGGGGAAAGGTTTGTCGATGGATCCGGCAAAGGTGCAAGCGGTGTCTAATTGGTCTCAACCGAAGAATGTGTCAGAGGTGAGGAGTTTTCTTGGGTTGGCCGGGTACTACAGACGGTTTGTGAAAGGATTCTCAAAGCTCGCTCGGCCGCTAACCCAACTTCTACAAAAGGAGGTTAAATACTCATGGGGAGATGAACAAGAGGCTAGTTTTCAAGTCTTAAAGGAGCGACTCGTATCCGCACCAATCTTGGCAATGCCGGTACCAGAGAAAGAGTTCTCGGTTTATACCGACGCTTCCGGAATCGGACTTGGTTGTGTCCTCATGCAAGATGGACATGTGATAGCTTATGGGTCACGGCAACTAAAGCCACATGAAAAGAACTACCCGACCCATGATTTGGAATTAGCGGCGGTGGTGTTTGCACTAAAGCTTTGGAGGCATTATTTGTATGGGGTAAAGTGTAAAATCTACACCGACCACCAAAGTCTCAAGTACTTGTATGTACAAAAGGAGTTGAATCTGAGACAAAGGCGATGGTTGGAATTACTCAAGGATTATGATATGGAGATCTTGTATCACGCGGGAGAGCTAATCTTGTAGCCGATGCACTAAGCCGAAAGAGTCGGGCCAATGTAGCGGCAATGATTACAAGTCAACCGAAACTTCTAGAAGAAATGAAAAGATGGGAGTTGTGTGTAGGAGTTTCAAAGGAGCTTGTGCTTAGCCATGTCAACCGAAACCTCGACAACCCTACTTCTATTGCAACCGTAACCGTGTTCTTAGCGGCTCTAGAGGTTGAAACTGATTTGCATGTGAGAATTAAAGTGGCTCAAGAGAAAGATGAAAAGTGTCAGAAGTTTAGAGCCGGAATAGCAGAAGGTAAGGAGAGTTTCCAAGTGGATGAGAATGGTATCTTGAGGTTCGGCACTAGAGTTTGCGTGCCGGATAACAAGGAGATTAAGATGTTGATTCTTATGGAGGCACATGAATCAGGGTATGCAATACATCCCGGTGAAGTGAAGATGTACATGGACTTAAAGAAACATTTTTGGTGGCCGGGCATGAAGCGAGAAATAGCAGAGTTTGTGGCTCGGTGCCAAACTTGTCAACAAGTGAAGGCCGACCGAAGGAAGAGTGCCGGTCTCTTGCAACCGTTGCGGTGTCCAAAGGGAAAATTTGAGTCTATCACTATGGACTTTGTGTCGGGTTTTCCAAAAACAAAGGGACAAGTGGATGGAATTTGGGTTATTGTGGATAGATTGACGAAAGTGGCTCGGTTTATACCGATTCGACCCGATATTGGTGGAGAGAAACTAGCGGAGTTGTTCTTAAAGAATTTGTTCAGATTGCATGGATGTCCAAGAGAGATAGTCTCCGATCGGGATACTCGCTTTACATCTCACTTTTGGAAAAGTTTTCAGAAAGCCTTGGGAACGAGGTTGAACTTTAGCTCTGCACATCATCCCCAAACCGAGGTTGAACGAGGTTGAACTTTAGCTCATTTTGGAACATTTTGTATGTCTTGTATTTATGGTTAGATGTATGCAAGGCAGTTTGGACAGTTGGATTATGTATTTATGTTGCAAGGTAGTTTGGACAATTGGAATATGCAAGGCAGTTTGGAACATTTTGTATGCCTTGGCTTGCTTGCATATTGGAGCATGTTGGATTATGCAAGGCAGTTGGAATATGTTGTACTCGTGGTTGAAGCCTGGAGTTCTGTTAACTCTTTGGCTCCTTGGGTCTCAAGCAGTGACTTCCAATGATGATATATGAGTTTATTGTATTTTATGCTTTTCTATTTAGCCATTGGCTGAGATTGGTAAATTCTGAGGAAGTAGCTTGAGATCTGAGTTGAGTTCAAAGTAGTTAATATGCTCTAGTTTAGTTAATTTAAAACTTTCATATTTATATGATTTTGCGTTGTAACTTGTAAACTTATAACTGTTGGTTGTAACTTGTGAGTTGTAACTTGTAATCTCAAGCAGTGACTTCTTTGGTTTGTTAAAATTTTCTTCTTACAAAAATGTTGTGTTAGTTATAATTTGTAAACTGTTATTTGGAATTTCAGTTAGGTTATTTGGAGGAAAAAACTTCCAAAACAGAAGTAAAATATTTGACGTCTTTAACGTTTATGACGTTTACACAAACGTAACGTTTAGCGGAACAAAATATACTTGCGTTTAATAAACGAAACATTCAATGGAACAAAAAAAATTTACGTTCACTTAACGGAACATTAGACGTAAGAGGCGATTTTCGTGAACACCATCAACGTTTGACAGGTCTAATAACGGCTAAATGATAGGAAACTAATTCTTACAAGACTAAAGAAAGCCCAAACTCATACCAGAAATAAAAAAGAAGGGCTATCTTAAAAACCTCGTATCCCTAACAAACAACCAAAGTGTTACTTATTTAAACAAAACAGTCAATCACCCATAGAAATAAGCACACTACGCCACCAAACAATAGTTGACCTGCTACTTAATTTATAAAACTAACATATATTCAAATGCTATAAATCGATTCAGCTTCGTATATGAATTCAATTTGCGTACAGTTGGTACCGCTTTTATTAAAAGAATGGATATAATTAAAATCGTCAACTATGATACAACTTGCGTTATACATGAAATAGCAAGTTAGTGGACACTGTATTGCCAGACCATTTCTTTGTGAGACTGTGACCCCATTAGTTTTTTTCTTTTTTTTTTTTTGGGTTTGCAATAATTAATTGTAATTGTGACTGACGTTGAACTCCAGCAGAATGACAGTAACTCAAGCAAATATATTCCTAAAATCATAATGTGACACAAACGTTATGCCAAAAAAAGTTTGGTTGAATTACATCAATGGTCGAGTTTGGGTAAATGTTTAGTCAACATGTAACTAAATGTACAATATATTGGAAAGAAAATTTTAGTTGATAACTTGGATATATAATGCGACAATGGAATGAACGTGTGGTCAGCTTGGATACTCGGTTTCTAATTTTCTATGACCGATCATTTTTTTTTTCTAAAATCTTTCTTAATCAATGAATGATTTGTAGTTTGGTAATCGCCAACCTACCTTATAAAACTTATAAAAATGATGGAACAAATTCTGACAAACAGCCGATCCAGAAAATTTTTTAGCCTAGGCACAATTGTAATATAACAAAAATAAAAAAATTTAAAAATAAAAATAATAATAATTTTAGAAAAAAAAGTCATTCTAAATGTATATAATCGGAATATTACAAAATATAGTATTTTTTTCATAAACTTAATCACTTTTTTATGATCTTTACTTCTCTATCAATCACTAAAAAGCACAAAAAAAAAATCTAATTCTAATTTTCTAATGTAAGTAACAATCCTTTACCTCTCCAATCCAGGCATATAATTTTTTTAATCCAGACACATATGAAATATTAATATTCTGATCTTTAATTTTCCACAATCTACCCTAGGCAAGTGCCTAGGATGTGGCCTATTTGGATCCGCCACTGCAAACAGGGCCAACTGGAATACAAAACTATAATTGAGGTATACTAAAGAACGACAAAATGATCATCTATCAAAATTTAATAATAAAAAAAATTGCGAAAATTGAATCGATAAGTCTTCATCATAAAAAAAAAAATGATTTTCTGTGTAGATATATGCAGTAGCAGTCTAGATAAACTATACTATTATGTGTCCGATACGTATTTTATATGTACTCGTCATGACACCAACACTGTCTCGATATAACTCGAAACCAAATATTGGTATAATGTATAAGATGATAATTTGTTGACAAGAAGTTCAGCTTTTAGCTCAGTCGGTCAGAAATTCAGATCTCAAATTTCTCAACACAAGACTGCTGCTTTTACTAGTTCCAAACTTCCAATGTTCCATACTTCCATGTCTCTGATCTCATGTGGTAGTTCTGTGGCCTAATACACACAATGGGTTACAAGTACCCGTTACTGTAGCTACACTGTAGTATAACTACAGTACTGAAGGCACTGTAAAATAAAAAATCTAATAATTATAATTATAAATGTAATACATATACTATCATAGGATTTATCCAATGTTACTTTCAAGTTCCTTTTCTTGTACTTCAATTTAAGTCTCGTGATGGCTGCTAATTGTAAGCTTGTCTCTTATCCATTAGACCCGGAACCTAGGTCAAATCCAATTTTTTCCTTTTATCCATGGTTAATTTACAGGACTTATATGTCCCAACTTTTAATCTATCTTTTTCACTAGGAAGTTGTTGTAATTTTTTTATGGGTCAAGAGCTTTACGTGTGGGATTTAGTAATATCTACCTTTTTTAATTGGTTGTCAATACTGTCATTCGTCACATCTTCCTTCTCCCTTTCTCTCTCTGTTTAATATTCCTCTCAGTGACAAGTTCGCAATTACTAGAAATAGTAGATGACCGCTGCCTAAAATGAATAAATGGTCAGTGTTTTTGGTAGTTTTGCTTTCAACAAGCATCGGCTTGCGTCTCAATTGACCGATACAAATTCGTAGGATAGATCCGAATCAATATAAACTTACGTATTTAGTGTGTGTGTGTGTGTGTGTGAGAGAGAGAGATCATTTATAAGTTATAACTAAGCAGAACAAGATCAAACGGCTAGGTACAATTTTAAACATAAGATCCGACACAGATGAATCAGATCAATTTAGAACTGTCTAATGAATTTTGTCAACCGGAGAAAAGATGGACCCACTTTTGTTTAATGTATATCATGCAGAACATTTCTAATTTTCAGGTTTTCACATATACACGAGTCAACCCAGCTGCATGAATAAAATTAATTTCAAAACACTGAAACGAGAAAAAAACTGCTATCTAGAATTTTGAAGACAAATTATATAGAGAAATTATTCTGAAACTTTTTATGCCTATACCACATTTAAAAAATAAAATAATATTATTTAATTTTAAAATTTGACAACATTATCGCTCAAGTGGAAGGATGAGTTAGTGTTGGTTAAAAAAAATTTCAAGTAGATGTAACTAAACCAGAATGTATGCGTTTAGGATTGTCTAATGAAAGGAATGCACGTATTGAAAATGAACTAGTTTAAAAGAGTCTAAAGTCACATGCATTGAAAATGAACTGTATACCATATACGCATGATAAATTGATAATGTGCGCACAAAAATTTAGACTGAATAGATTTGTTACGCCCGTCCCTCATATTTGTTATTATTAACTTTTTTTGTTTTTTTGAACTTTTGGTTTTGAGTACGGTCAGAATTGTTAAATGCATACGTTAAAAACTTATTTACAATAAGCTTAAAATCTAAATCGAAGATATTAGTTTTTGTAAAAAAATTCCAAAATAGATAAATAATAAATAATATATTTCTTCTACAAGCTCTGAGCCAAAAAAATAAAAAATAAATAAAAAAAAAATCATTTTTCTTTTCTGCAGCTAGCATATGAAGGTTTTTGTAAAAATGAGGTAACAAATTTTTTTTTTTTTGACAAGTCACAAATTAGGAGTCAAAATTAGATGCTCAAGTTTGTTTCTCACGATGATGCATTTATGATTTTCATTGTTGGAGTACTGTTTGTTGGTATTCTTGTCAACTCAAATCTAGTGTTGCGCTACATCGTGCAGCACAACAATCTAGATTTTTTAAGATCAATTCACCGATCTGCATTTGTTATAGAAAAACATAAAAATTAAAAAGAACCGTTAGATTGATTTTGTAAGATCCAGATTAATGTGTTATACAGTGTAACGATACACCGGATTTGCTTCCGTATTCTTGTGGCGCATACTGGGTCTTGCAGGGATCAACTCAGAAATCGGTAGCACAAATTCGGAGTTAATTCGTTGCACTGCCTTTTTAAGGAACAATGCAATTTTATTTATTTATTTGCAATAACTGCAACAATGTTTTAGAGACTCGTACGTTGTATCATTATTAAATATGGTTTTAGATAGTAACGTGGCATCGCAAACGTTACATGTGGGTCACGTTTTATATATTAAAAAAAAGGGGACACGCCAGCAAGCGATCATTTACGATTTAATGATTTATGAATGATAAATCATAAATGGGGCCCACCGGAAAAAAATTAAATAAGAGCTTAGGCTTCAACTTACAAGCAAGCGCAACAATACTTACAACCAAAATTAAACTCTCGAGTAGATTGCATTAAAACCCTTAAGATATCACGCATTTATTACTTTATTAGTATTTTCACTTCAATATGAAGAAAATAAAAGGACTAAAGTATCATATAGAAACTAAGGAGGATCATAAGTAAAATCTTAACGTTAGTGGCGACAATTGTTGATTATCTTAGACTTGGAAGAAAGTGGATAAAGTATTGTTTGAGGAATAAGATCAGGACAGTATTCTTTTTTTCCAAATTTTGGTGCGAAATAGTGGGAACATAACTTTGACAATGAACGGTTGGGGGACCTACTTTCAAAACATAAACGCAACTATCTCTTTCAGTCAAACAATGCAAAATATGATCTTGTTGCGTTGTATAATTATTGTGCACGACATATTCTTTAGATATACATTCTTAACTGGTGCAAAATATGACTTGTCCTCTTTTTTATCCCCTAGTAATTAATATTAAAATATGGATTTAAAAATAGTGAATTGCGATAAAAAAATAAAATAAAAAATAACAAGTTTCATATTGATTATTAGAAGAAAATAACAAGATTAAAACTGTATATCCAATTCGTGAACTATGTTCTATATATATATTCCCGGGTGAGTTCCTCAAAATCAACCAAAAATTTCATCTTGTTGTGCTTTTTAATTAAGGACACTTTCGCGAGGGAAGCTAATAGAAGTCTCCTTCAATATGCACCATAATGAAGGAGTCATTTACAGCATGATAATTATTAAATAATTATGAATTTTGGATTTTTCTAATATTTAATACAAGCAATTAACATATGGTGGGCTTAAAACTAGACCTAACTTTCATTTTAATAAGAAAATACAGGATCAATCCATCAATTTTGGCTAATAAACTGGAACCTGATTGTGAATGTATTAAAAAAGAATGGAGACATGCTGATGTAAAGTCATTATTATAAAAACGAAAAACGATTTCCTCAAAAAAAAAAAAAGGAGGAAAGAAAGCAAAGGCGTAATAATTTCAGTTAATTGCTCTGTTAAGCTTTTCTGGTCTTGGATTGCAAGGTGCGATAATTTAATATAATTGTATTGATGACTTGAGTTGTGGGAACTAAACCAAAAAACCATTGTATCTCTTTTATAATGATAAGAAACTGGTAAAATAAATTAGAGGAGCTGTTCTTTGAACAATTTGGAAAGTATATTATAGATGAAGTTTTCAGAGGGTAGATACAAATTTGTTAGAACTTTTGATTCTGCTGTCATTTCTTAGCTATCTTTTTTTTTTGTCTTTTTGATGTTGAAATAATAAATAAGAAGATGACTTTTGTTTCAAATTAATCAACTTTCATTATCCCTTGCAACGTTGAAGATATTTCAATCAAGGTCTTACAGAGGTGGGCCCCAATCTGGATATGGAAGAGAGGAGGCTAATGAAATTATGAAAGCTCTATTTTGACCTTTCAGCTATGGTTTTAGTCTCGCTAATAACTTCTGTAATAGATGGATGACAGTGTTGCTTCAATCCTTCTATATTGTCTTTATTTTTATGGTTTTTGGTTTCTGGTATGGTCTGTTACTTGGTACCAGTTGGGAGGTTATTACCGTCTCAAGCGGAAGCGAGTCGTCTATTTTATCATCTTCAAGTTCGTAATATTTATCTAAGATATTTTCGATAACTTTTTTAAATTAACATTTGTATAACAAATTGCATAATGCAAAATAGGGCAAATAACAAATTAGTACACTCCCTTTCTGCGAATAAAAGTCATATTTTATCTTTTTCTTTGCATTATATCTTAGAATTAAATAAACTGACTTTCACATTATTTTCAAAATTTCATATACTCGTATTTTTATTCACAAATAAATAACATTTTTATTTACGAATACATACTATTTTTCATGAAGCTTAATTCGCAATTTTCTAATTCCATGAGCCATAAAATTTTAAAACTTTATACACAAAAAAAAAATGTTGGCGCCTCATGTTGGTCGAAATGGGTGCTCCCATAAAATAGTAGAATACTTCCCAATTGAACTGCCGCTTATTTTCATTAGCATAATAAAATAATAAAATTGCGTCCACTAACGTAGGCAGGAGACAAAAGAGTACAGCACGGTGGATGGGTCAAGTTGAAGCTGCTGAGTTTGCTGATGCTCACACTGCGTGCTTTCACATGTGACCCGGAAGCACCTTTAAAAAACAAAATGTGACCCGTAGAGACTATATGCACAGATACACCCCTAATTTCTAAAACCATCAAAAAAGATTTTGAGAAGTCCAGATGCAAGGAGAACATCTGATTGCCACTCAGTTCTCTCCTAGGATTCAATTAAAAATTTAAAATTGACGTATGAATATGATAATATAATATTTAAACTATTGAGTTTTTAAAAGTTACTACAGACAAAATACTTTTTCGTCCTATAAGTAATGAATAATTAAATTGATGTAGCAGACAAGTTAAGGACGATAATTGTTTTTCCTCAAAAAAAAAAAAAGGATGATAATTTGTTTATATTTTGCAGAATAAATATCAACTTCCCCCTATGAAAGTTTTCTCCATTTATTATCGTTAAGTATGCTACATATGGTTCCTTTTTTATTATTTTTCCTACCGATACATACTTTATAACTTCTTAAAAGTTGTTGACAAAATCAAATTAACCTACTTAATTTAATAATAGAAGGATAATTTGATTTAATAAAATTCAAACGGGGATTAAAATTAATTTTTAACTCTACATCTTTTATGTTACCATGTTGCCAAACGTTAGCTTAATTTTTTATACTTAATTTCTTATTTCTATTCTTATATGGTCCCTAAATAACATCTTTACTGTTTAATCGCTGACATTTTGAATTCATATATCTAATTGACTCTTTGAAAGTTTGACTTATATCTGATGGACCAAAATTACTAGATCATATATTATTCTCTAATTTTATAGTAAATATGCAGTAGTTTATTTGATTTTTCCGAAAATAAGAGTCAACCAAAGGCGACCTCCTACCTTCCTACTCAACGAACATCATTAAACTAGAGACATATTTACTACTGTGTCCGAATTAATGCTTAAATTAAACTTGAAAAAAGTTTGACCCTAAACTTTTCTGGGCACAAAAGAACATGGATTTTCAAAGTTTCCACAGAACATGGATGGAATTTTCAAAAGTTTTCACTGTGAGAACGAGAGTGACCGAAAGATTTGAGTAGGGCTGTCAATGGCCATTTCAGTAATGTCATTTTCCAAAAATAAAGGGCTTTTTTGGACTTGGTCATTTACCTCTCGTGACTCGTGCTCATCCCGTATCCACAGAACTTTTGGTACTTTTGAAACTTTACGATGTTCAACTAACACGAACCGTCTCTCTCTGCAAGAAAACAGTCGGCTTCATTTGATTTAACCGTGATGTGAGAAAAATCTCTCTTTCTCTATGTATCTATCTATTTTTTTCTCTCCGTGACTTCTCACATTGTTCTCTTCTTCTTTGCGTTCCATCACAGGCGCCAAATTTTCATTTATTACTAGACTAAACAATTCTCGTTCAATCTTGACTACTGTGATCAAGCTTGTTTTGGCTGCTTGTTCGTCTCTCTTTACTATTTTCTAAAGGGAAATTGAGCATGGTCTTCATGCGGTGGAGCTTGTTCTCTTCTTTTATTGCCTAGAGACTAGAGGTATGTATTTCCTTTCGTTTAATTCCAGCTTCTTTATGCTTGAATTGTATTTTGCACTCAATTGGTTGTTTATCTTTTCTTGGTTTCTGCTTACTCTGAAGTTAATCAAAGTGAGTATGCTCTTAACATTGTTGGAATTTATGATAAATATAAGTATGAAGCTTTACTTTGTTGGAAATTAATTTCGTTTTCTCTGTTTTTATGTTTGTTCTTGTATGAACAGGGCAAGTTATTTGCTTGAAAAGCTACCCATAATTCTTCTTTTTGAACTCACAAATTTGGATTATTACAAATTAAGATATGCCGAAAATCTTTCTTTCGATAGTCACTTTGGTCCTTGTATTTCCATCCAACCTTTTTGTTTATGGAGCGCCCACTACTGACCCAACAGAAGGTATTATTTATATTTTAATATTATTCTAAGGAAGGTGTTTGCTTACTCTTTAATTATGTCAATCATTAGTATATGTTTATGAAATACTCAATCTGGCGCCGTTGGTTAGGAATTAAACTTTGCTTTTAAATATTTTTTTCCTTTCTTATTTTTCGTTTTTATGCTCACATGGACTAAACTGGGACGGTGCCAACCCCCTCGTGTCCAGTTCTTAACTAAGCTTGATTTATGAATAATAAATTGACAAGTGACCCTTGTCTTGATTAACAACCACCTTCCTCCAAATCCCTCCAAATAAATTAATAATAAAATATATTATATTATTATGTAATTAATAATAACTTATTATTACATTAACAATTAGTTTAATTGTTATTATTTATATTATTACATGTTTCCATCAAATAATAAAGTTACTAATGCTGATACTAATGATAATAAGTAACAAATTAATAGAAGAAGAGTAAAGAAGGAAAAAGATATTTAAGCTTGCTCAACTGATGTAGGCCTGGTTAGTTGGCCTGTGCTAGTACCAGTACAGTCAATACTCTAATGATGATATCAAGTTGTTTATTTGATTTTGAATGTTTTCTTATGCAGTAAATGCTTTAAAGGTTATCAGAAACAGCTTGTATGATCCAATGAATAAGCTAAAAAATTGGAATAAAGGAGATCCTTGTACAACAAACTGGACTGGTATTTATTGTCAGATGGAATCAAATGACAACTACCTTCACATAACTGAAATGTAGGCCAGTTTTTTATATTAGTAAAAAACATAATGTATTTTTTTTTGTTTTAAGTTTAACAGTTATTTATTATTCTTTTATTTTTTGTAGACAGTTGTTTAAGATGAATCTTTCTGGAACTTTGTCGCCGCAGCTCAGTAGTCTGTCACACTTGAAAATATTGTATGCTGTAAAAACAAGAAATTCTCATCTATAATATTGCATTATTTTTATTCCGTTTTTACTAATTTAGTTGTTCTTATTTGTATGAAGGGATTTTATGTGGAATAACATAAGTGGGCCCATTCCCAAAGAGATAGGCAGCATCACATCCCTAAAGCTTATGTGAGTATTTTTGCTTAAATATGTAAAAAAGAACTTCTTTTCTTTTTTTTCGCTAATGTAACACGCCTGTTTTTCTTTGTAGACTTTTGAATGGAAATCAGTTGTCTAGTTATTTGCCAGCCGAAATTGGGAATCTTCCAAGTTTAAATCGTTTACAAATTGACCAGAACCAGATCTCTGGTCCCATACCAACATCTTTCATGAATTTAACGAGTGTGAAGCATCTGTAAGTATTGTTACTTTTGAAATTTCTTTTAAAATATATTGTCATTCCTTATAAATATTTTGGTTGCTGATACTTTCTTCCAGCCACATGAATAATAACTCATTAAGTGGTCAAATCCCAGCAGAACTTTCGAAACTACCTCGGCTCCTACACTTGTAAGGGAACTTGGACCATTTTTCTCTATTTTCTTCTACATGTTATATTAAAATGTAAAACAAATATTATGAAATAATTTTAATTTTTAATTTAAACTTCAATAGGCTTGTGGACAATAACAATTTGTCTGGGCATCTTCCACAAGAATTTTCTGAAATGCCGAGTATAAAAATTCTGTACGCACTTACCCTGATCCTTTTATTTTCTTTTTTCAATTTAAACTGTAATATTTACCTTGTATTTTTCTTTTCAGTAAGAAGAGTACCTAATAATAACATTATTTTGCTGTGCAGTCAGTTTGATAATAATAATTTCGGTGGCACCTCCATCCCCCCATCCTACGCAAATATCTCCACATTATTGAAATTGTGAGTTCAGTTTTACATATTAACAAGTATACACCGTACCCCACTTGCTAAACATGGTATCAAGCTTACGTTTTACCAATTTTAATTTTTTTTCTTCGCAAAAATATAATGTTAACAGGAAATGGAAGTAGAAAATCGAGGTGTTATTTATAATGCAATTCATATATGTGCCTGTATTTTTATTTTTTTAAATTGATCATATGTGCAGGAGTGTTCGGAATTGCAGCTTAGAAGGAAGTGTACCTGATATGACTCAGATACCTCAGTTAGGATTCATGTATGTTTTAACATAACATGTGTGTAATACTTGGAAACATATGTATTTACTATTTAGCTTTGTTAAAATTTTATAATGCTTCTATCACAGTCAGAATTCTTTATTTGGACTATCATTTCAGAGATCTTAGCTGGAACCAGCTGACAGGGCCTCTACCAACACATAAGTTTTCAACCAACATTACAACCATGTAAGAAAATTTGTTATCTCCCTTTGTTTTATTTTATTATTTTCATTAATTCTTTTGTCATATAGAAAATTAGCAACTGAATTTTTACCTTTGGTTTTAGTGACGTGTCACATAACAAGCTCAACGGCACCATTCCTGATTTCTCTGGCCTCCCTAATCTACAGCTCTTGTAAGATAAAACTTTATTTTAATGTAATATTGTTAATAATTAAGGAACAAATTGTTTGCTCCGAGTAAACATGTATTAATATAGAGTTTAACTACTCCCAGGGCATTAGAAGATAACTTCTTCGAAGGTTCTGTTCCCCCGAACATATGGGATAATACGACTTATTCTGCCAACAAGAGTCTTGTATTGTATGATCCTATGTCTATTTTTTTTTCTCTATAACATTTTGTCACCTTTGTGTAAAATGCTTATAAGACCTCTGTGTAAATAGGGATTTTCAGAATAATTCGCTGACAAATGTCCCTGCAAATTTTGATCCCCCGGCAAACGTCTCTGTTCTGTATGCTCTTTTGTATCTTTTTATTCAGTCATTTTATTTATTTTTTTCCAATAGTCATGTAAGAATTTAACTGGAAAAAAAAATTAAATTAGATCTTACCTTTTACAGATTGTCTGGAAATCCCTTGTGTTCAAACACTACACTATCAACTCCAGTAGGTTCATGCCAATTTCAATCAATAACCAAAGCATCTGGATCTGAACAAACTTCGGTGAATTGCCAACCATGTCCGACGGACCGAAATTATGAATATAACCCTTCTTCCACATTGACTTGTTTTTGTGCGGTCCCGCTCGGGATCGGGATGCGGTTGAAGAGTCCAGGAATCTCTGATTTCCGCCCCTACAAGACAGCTTTCGAGAAAGATTTAACCGGCTTGCTCAACCTTTATGTTTACCAGCTGTACATTGAAAACTACATATGGGAAACAGGTCCTAGGTTGAATATGCAGCTGAAACTGTTCCCAAGTAATACGAGTATATTTAGTGTGAATGAGATTGTTCGGGTGAGGCGCATGCTTGCAGGATGGGAAATTACACTGTTAGATATTTTTGGGCCTTATGAGCTCTTGAACTTCACGCTTGGGTCCTACGCCAATGGTATGTCTGACCAACTTTAGTGGCCCCAGTCCTGAATGGCTTGATATGAATTTTTTTTTTATTTGGTGATTACTGAATGTTAATCGTGTGCAAATTACAAGAAGAAATGGTTTGTAACGGTAATATGCCAGACTCGACATATGGTACCAGTTTTTACAACCAGTACAAACCATTTCGTGCTGTAATTTGCAATCAAATACTTCATTGAGTTCATTCGTTTATTTGCACTTGTTAGTCGCCACATGCAGATTCTTCTTTAATTATTATTATTATCGCATTGATCTGTATTTAATTATGTATAGATTTACCAAAGAGCTCAGGTTCAGGATTAAGCACAGGTGCCATTGCTGGCATTGCTATTGGTGCTGTTGCAGTTGCAACCGCTGTATCCATACTTGCCACCATGTTCATCCTAAAGCGCCGCTGGAGATACACCACCATGTCAAAACGAAGCTCGCGTAAGCCACTTAATTTATACTCCTTAATAACTCATGTATGTTTGAAGCTAATAAACAACCTAAAATATTGGCTTTTTTTATATAGTGTCAAGATTCTCAATTAAAATTGACGGCGTGAGATGTTTCACCTTCGAAGAAATGGCCAAGGCCACTAAGAATTTCAATGAGTCAAGTATAGTTGGTCAAGGTGGCTATGGGAAGGTTTATAAAGGAGTTCTCGATGATGGTACAGTAGTCGCCGTAAAGCGGGCTCACGAGGAGTCCCTGCAAGGCTCCAAAGAATTCTGCACTGAGATTGAGCTGCTTTCGAGGTTGCATCACCGCAACCTCGTCTCATTGGTCGGATATTGTGATGAGCTGGATGAACAGGTTTTTAACTAACCCAGAAAATTGTTATCAATGCTTTGTATCATATTATTTCTGACTTTGATATTATTTATTTGTTTTCTTTTTCCTAAGATGCTTGTTTATGAGTTCATGCCAAATGGTACTTTGCGGGATCACCTTTCTGGTAAGTAATCAGCAAACTGATCTTATTCTTTTTACCTCTTGCATATGAAAAATTCAATTTTCTGTCTATATTTAGGGGACAAAAACAAATAACAACTTTCTAATATGCAACAGTTAAGTGTAAGGAGCCTTTGAATTTTAATACACGACTGCACATAGCACTGGGGTCTTCTAAGGGCATACTGTATTTGCACACTGAAGCAAACCCACCAATATTTCACCGAGATATAAAAGCAAGTAATATTTTGTTGGATTCCAAGTTTGTACCCAAGGTGGCTGATTTCGGTCTCTCAAGGCTCGCACCCTTACCAGACATTGAAGGAACCTTACCTGGCCATGTCTCTACTGTTGTTAAGGGAACCCCTGTAAGTGGAAACTTAACTTTTTTTTCTTTATTCCTGCTATACCCTTTTAAAATTACTGCACTATTTTTTTATCAGCCTATTCTTTTTAGTTGAAAAGTTTTTCTTTTCTTTTTCAGGGATACCTTGATCCAGAGTATTTCCTGACACATAAGCTAACCGACAAGAGTGATGTGTACAGCCTTGGAGTCGTTTTTCTTGAGTTATTAACTGGGATGAGACCAATTGCTCATGGCAAGAACATTGTTAGAGAAGTAAGTTATGTTCATAATTCTGCAATATTTAGAAATAACTAATATGCTGTCATCATATAATAAATGGAAGATCAATATTATGTTATGTGGCGTACAATTGTAAATCTAAACAAATAATATAACAATTTTGTAATTGTAGGTGACTTTGAAGTGTCAATCGGGTAATACACTGGAAATAGTCGATAGCCGCATGGAGTCATATCCAATAGAATGCATTAAAAGATTCCTCTCTCTTGCACTTAGATGCTGTCAGGATGAGACTGATTTGCGTCCTTCCATGTCAGAGGTTGTCAGGGAGTTAGAAGTCATCTGGCGGATGATGCCTGATACTTATTCATTGACCACAGCTGACTCATCGGATGTCGACCCCAATTTGAAAATGACTCATTCCACTTCCTCAGCCTCATCTGTGATGGGAAACACCTTTCTCTCATCTAATGAAATGAGTAGTGAAAACACAGAGAGTGGGTTGCATAATGTCACTCCCCGCTAAATCCATAGATTCCAATTCTACTTTTTCCCTTTTCTAGGTTTTGTTTTCATAGGAGGATAGTTTGCCTGTGTGTTTGATGATAGTGCTTGTAAAATGATTGTTTATTGCTTTCAGTTAGGTCTTTTCTACTGACAGATAACTGTCTGTTGATCCTGATACAGAACTTGTACAATACTTAGGAAAAAAACAATGTATCATCAAAGAAATTGAGTTGTGAATCAACAGGTTGTAAATGGTAATGAGCTTAGATTCCAGAACAAACAGTTTGGTTTATATAATTGTCATAAAATTCAGAAATCTAGCTAGTTGGAATTCTGCCATCCAGGTTAAATTTATTGGATGCTGTCGTAAAAGCAAGGGCGCAGTTTCGTACTAAAAATTTGGAAATTTAAATATTTCTAATAACTTGTCCTCAACTCATATATGATAGTTGATGCTGTCAACATCATTATACATATGTGCCACCATGCCATGTACTCAGGAAGTGCTACATTATTACTTATCATGCTGTGATTAACGTTATCAGGGAGCCGCCGGAAGGTAAACATAGAAGTTTTACCATTAGGTCCCTACGAGTTATATATTATGTATTTGAACACATTGCACATTTCGTAATCCAATAATCAATCAATGAAGAAGAAGAGTCAAGAAAAGAAATAACCTCAAACATGTTTTCAAATCAAGGAACCCCGACCCAGCGAGCCCCCACCCTTGAGGTCAGGCGCTTCCACCCAACCACTTTGCTGCCTCTTGACTCCAGCTTTGAAGGCCAGTGCACTGGACAGCTTATGCACAGCATTTGAAGAAAAGGTATACCCTATATTTATACGCAATGTAGTGACGCAATGAGGTATTTCTTGTCTTGCGGGACCAACGAATATTCCGGTCGGTATGAGCATCTCTTTGCGTTCACACTGCTTTTGAGTTTGAGAGCGGAGAGACGTTGGAGACGAGCATCTTTCATGTTCACACTATTTTTGAATTTGAGAGCTCAGCGAAGAGTGGAGAGAGCATTTTTGCGCTCAGTATTTAGACCAGTCTAATTCGCATCTTTTGCGTTCACATATTGAGGCCTCATGGCCCATAAATAAGGCCCAAATTATAAGTACAGTTTGAAATTCGGGCGATGTAGATGGGGACCACGTGGTCGACGCGTGATCCGAGCCGTCAGATTTAATCTCAACGGTTCATTTTTTTCGGGCCAACCGGTCCTGCCTATTATGCACGGGGCATTTTTAGCCGTTGAGATTAAATCAGACGGTCCGGATCACGCGCCGACCACGTGGTCGCCGACCAGAGGATCTGATTCTGATGTAGATGTAGTCACGTAGACAGAATTGGTTACCACCATCTCCTCTTTTCTCATCCATCCCATCCACAGGCTTTTATGGATTCAGCAATTGGCCCAGTCTATATATATATCTCTCTAGACATCCTTTCCCAAACTCTAGCCGACAGAAATTTCTCCTCTTTCTTCTCTCCCTCCACTCGCGTCGCTCCAGATCGCCTCCGAGGATCGCGACCAGTTGGATCTCGACCGCTCCTCAGCCACCTCTCCTAGCGTCGTCGCCGCATCTCCTCGCGCCGTCGTTGCCTCTCCTCGATCTAAATCTCCTCTCCCTTCAAGCAGCAGCCGAGGCGACGTGGCGATCGAATTGGCGAGTGCGACGAGTAGATCGGCAATGGTGAAATCTCTCTCGGCTTGTTGAGTTCAATCGTCTTCTCTGGTAAGTGTTATTTCGATTATCCTCTTTATCCTCTTCTATATACAGATCTGGTTCTTCTCCATGGAAATTCTTCAAAAAAAACCATTTTTAAATGCTTTTATGATCCGACATTGATCGATTGCTAGTGTTTTTTTGCTTAATCCGTAAGTGTTCAGTTAGTGTTATACAAATGTTCCATTACATGTAGTAATGGATGAAATAAATGCATAACATTACATGGACAGATTATTAATGCTGACAAAGATTTATGTGAGTTGTTTATTTATCTCTTTATTAATCAATTTCGGATTCAGTTTCTGTAAATCTCCTCTCCTCTCATTTTATTGCTTAATTTCAGATTCAAGGGACACAAGAAGCAAATTTCGACTGAATTTACAGTGTTGTTAGTGATGAATTTCGAGTTTACATTCGATTTGTAATAGTTGAATGTAATTTACTGCGTTTGTTGTGGGTTAATTTATGTAATGGATGCTATTGTAAGTAGAATTGTTTAGTTAGTTTCTCTAAGGGATCATCTTATTTCATTTGTATGTATTGTGCTATTATTAATGGATGATATTATTAATATAATTGTTCAGTTTGTTGAAATAATGGATAGTATTAACATGTTTAACTGAACACAAATAATAGTGAAATCAATTTTCTGCTGCAACTAACTGAACGCATAAACCTTTTAGTTCAACCTTTAACGTATTTAACTGAACACAAAATTACGAAATTTCTATTTTCGGATGCAACTAACTGAACAAATAAAACTTTTAGTTCAACCTTTACCGTATTAAACTGAACACAAAATTACGAAATTTCTATTTTCAGATGCAACTAACTGAACACATAAACCTTTTAGTTCAACCTTTAACGTATTTAACTGAACACAAAATTACGAAATTTATATTTTCAGATGCAACTAACTGAACAAATAAACTTTTATTTCAACCTTTACCGTATTAAACTGAACACAAAAGTATGAAAATTCCATTTTCAGATGCAACTAACTGAACAAATAAACCTTTTAGTTCAACCTTTACCTATTAAACTGAACACAAAAGTACAAAAATCCATTTTCAGATGCATCTAACTGAACACTTACAACTTTTAATTCAACCCTTATGGTATTTAACTGAACAAATAAACCAGTATATTTGATGACGTCAGCATCCAGAAATTTCTGAAAAAAATTCTGAAAAATTTTCGCTGACGTCAGCACGCGAAAAAATGGAGGTGAGGCCCATTTTTGGCCTGTGGATGGAATGGATGGGAAAATGGTGGATGGTGTGTATTAGACCTGTCATGTAGAGCCTCTCAAATGCTACACAAGGTACGTCAGTACGTGTAAAATTGTTGGCAATTTGAAATTAGCTACTAGTGTCATTATTTAAATTAGTCAGTGCATCAGATTACATATAAAAAGAGCAATTCACGTAGGTTAATCCTGTCATTTTCGATCAGAGTATTTTATTTTAGTAGTGTCCCTTTGGAAACATGAATTTCAAAATGTGCCCCACTTGGAATTTGGGGAAAAGTGAGATATGACTGATGGTGAAATATGAAGGAATCGACAGTTCCAGAAAATCCTTTAAGCATTACTGCAGAACACAAAATTATTCGAATAAATTAACCAATACTGAAAATTCTCACTAGCTTATTATTCAAGTAAAACAAACAACTCGTTCTCGGTTCTTTTAGATAGCACTTAATAATAAGGAAAAAAGAGGGAAAAAAATAAATTGAATGTCTGGAGTTATGTAACATTACAACACTGCATTCGGTCATAGTCGCGCGTCTGTCAGAACTCAAAGGTACAGATAATTAGAAGAAAGTCCGTCGAAAAAATATATTATTGTTTAGCGAACTGTTTTAGCTCTTTTCATTCCTCCATTGTCACCAAAAGGAGAAACACTGCCGCTCGGCGGGTGGGGGCTCTCTTCTCTTAGAGAAGAGTTTAACATGGCCAATTCTCTCAGCTGTTGCCTTTTGTAGAAATCCTGTGACTCATCCTGTAAAAACATTGTTAATGATTTAACTATACAGAAATGTACTATCAAATAGGAATCATATTAATTCCACCACAATAAATGTGTCTGCCAGGTTGAATTTCCAATTGTCAGAACATGGGTAAAAAGGTGCCAAGTATGGGTACAATGGAATTTTTGGAGATCAGAAAAAAGGCTTAAGGAATCCCAAGCTCCTAATTGGTACCTATTGATGCAAGCCCAAACAACACTACAGAATCCTTAGATGCAACAGTTTGAAATATGTTCATTTTTAATAGAAAATCTACAACAGTTTTGTCATATCAGACAAACTAATCACAACTTCAATTTGATATCTTTCAGAAAAAAATGAGACCTAGCCAAAAGAAGGCAAGAAATATACCACAGGCTTGAGCAACTCCTCAATTATTTCTTGAGCATGTCTCAATCTCGCATCTATTACATTTGCTGGTAACTCTGCTTCGATCAATATATGTAAAGGATCATCTAAATGCTCATACCCTGATCTTCCCTTCAGTTTCTCCTCCTAGTTCAAAACAAAAAAAGGAAAATAAAGAGACACAACTTTTTAGTTTCATCTGAGTCTGATTGGAATGGTCCTACCTAATCAAACATATAATATTAAAAAAATAAATCTGCATTTACCTTATCAGGGTCCTTAATTGAGCCTTTTCCTCTAATGTAAACACGACAACCGGTTGAAGCTTCCACCCTCTTTAGTGAATTTCCTCTTGGACCGAGAAGCCGTCCGACAAAATTGAACTACATTCAACAAAAGCCATATTTAGATCTCAAGATAAAAGACATTCCCTTTTTAGAGGGACGAAAAATGTATACTTTACACAAGATCCTCAAACAGTTCACCACACAATATGTCTTTTCTTGAACAACTCCGAGATTGAAATTTGAAAAATTGAAGGTGAACAAGTGAGTGAGAATAGAAGCTTAAATGCAAGTGCATATATATATATATATTAAAAAAAAAAAAGTTAACCTACATTTGGGTAAGTGTCAACAGGTATTTCGAGACGCAAAATTTTTTTGACAATGTAAGAGTTAGGGCTTGGTGGTGCTCCTTGCCAGTCCATTCCCATTCCTTGAGGAAAACCTAATCTCTGTTATGTAATTAAGGAATAATAAATTAATATATCAATTTTTCACAATTAATTGCCAAAAGTCGAAGAAAAATTCAATTTTCAGAACTAATCGGATGAAATAATAGCAAACCATAAAAAAGGATTAACATTTATGAACAATTGCTGGGATACCTCAGGATGGGGCCCTCCCCATACACCGAAACCAGTTCCACCGAGACTAGAGAGCCGATTGAAAGGAGACGAAACGGGGCTAGGACTTCCATGGTGTATCCGATCGTAATCCCCAACTCCATTATTCGGTATCATGTTTGATACTCTCATTATTTCTGATACAATACAATATGAATTCATCAATTACTAGCCAGCAATTTTGTTATTTTTATCTCAGATAGAATAGAAATTATGTTGGTATACACCATGTAGTTACATCTCTAATAAAACAAAAATCCTAATTAGCACTAATACTAACAATGGTCTGGTTTTGATCATCCTTCCATTAGCATTGACACTGCCGATATTAGTTTAGTACCAGAGCTATAATCATCAGTTAGTTCATCGCTGATAGAAGATCGTATAATCATTCTTTATAGTAGCATTTTCTCACCACGCAGCTGCGTGGTGAGCACAGATCGAACTATTCTTTCGCCTTTTAGCATTAACACTAATACTGATAGAATTTAACTCTATCGTTATATCTTAAGAAACAGATTAATATTAGAGTTTCAGCGGCAAGAAATCTGTTTTCAGTAATGGAAAATAAAACATTAATCAACATATGCTTAATTATCCTTGGTAAAATAAAACAATGGTTAGCATAATAATTCAATCATCCTATTAAATGAGTTCAATTAGCATATACTCAAATTGTATGTGATGCGCCAATGTTTCCTTCAGTTAATCTGGTAAATAACTTATCATATAAAAATAGGATAATTAGTAATAGCAAGTAATGTGAACTCTGAAATAAGTGAGCTTCAAAGGCATAGAGAATCACAAATTAGAATATCAATTAAGGCATCAGTAACAGAAATGACAAAAAGGAAACAATGAACAGAGCATCAAGATACAATCTCTACAAAATCTGTTCATTGATAGTAAGAAAAAATACAGTAAGATTTGATTAGGACAGCAACAAGAACTAATGACCGTACATGTCAATTACGCAATTCATGGCAATAAATATTGTATTAAAAAAGAGTACCTTGACTCAACAACCGACTACAAATCGGAAGAACTTGCATAAAAGGACCCAGCTTTTGATGCTCCGCTAATAGCTCTGCCAAGTATTGACTAAACCAAATGATAAGAAAAATACATAAATGTTAAAACCCAACATTCAAAAATCAAATCAACGCAAAGATTACATTTTGGGTACCAACAAAAAGCACTTTTTTCATCCATGTGACTACCTTCCAATATCAGGCGTGCCTCTAATCTGTGGCGAAAGGGTTCTCGCTGGAGAGAAGTTGGGGGTGGATAAGCCTGACATGGTATTATTGTTCTATAGAGAAAGAAAAGAGGCGAGAGAGATGAAAGGGGAAGAAGATTGATTGGGATTAGACTGAGGCAGTAGCAAAAGAAAGCAGCTGGTTTTGATGCTCCTTTTATTGTTATTTTTTTGTTTCTCAATGTAGGAGGAAGGAGTTGATTTGGAGAGACTATACAAATTTGCTCATACAAAAGGAAAGAAGAGAACAAAAGAGGGAGTGCTAGTAGAAGTAAATGGTGACAATAAAAATGTGTGGTTTGTTTTAGCTTTTAGGTTTTCGCCTGTGGAGGCTATTAGGGATTTTGAGGAGGCGAAGTGTTGGTCTTTCGTAGACTTTTCACACTGTCACTGTGTGTGAGAGAAAAGAGAGAGAGAAGGGGGTTAGGAGTTATTGCTCCTTGTGCCTTTCCCTAGTATTCCAAACCCTACCAATAGTAGTACCTCTTGCTCTGTTTAAAATTTCTAGAAAAAAAAATTAGAAAATGGAAAAGAAAATAAAATCATCAACGTATTATTGTCTCGAACCTATATGTGTATTTCGAAGATGATTTTACATTAGTTATTATTATTGACAATCTAAATAATATTTTGAAATAAAAAATAATTTCTGAATAAGTTTGTCATCGAGTTTGTAGTATTATAAATGATCATAATCAATTATTTGGTAATTTAATATAAAAGATAATTATGAAGTTGCAAATTTTAAATTGACTGGTGTCCAATAAAATTAATTTATTTTTTAAATCATTTTTACGTTTGTGAGATATAAATTTATTAAGAACAGATTCGAATGTCGTATATTAAATAAACTATTATATAATATACTCGAAATTGCGAACTTAATATACTATCAATTATTCCAACCATATATACTATCAATTATTCCAACCATATCAATTTACGTACGTTTTCCTTGCGAGTCACCAAACGAAATATACGGCGTGCATTGCTCAGCTCGTTAGAGAATTTTCTGAATTGGCCATTGAAAAAAATAAAAAAAACAAAACAAAAATCAAATCACATTGCCATTTTTGTCCTTATTACATATTTTCATTGCTCGTCGAAGGAATTGGGGAAAATATATTGAGGTATTGTAGAGTGTGTGAGATATAATCGGGGGAGAGATAAAATGAAGTATACTATTGTATGTTAATAAAGTAGGCATGCGGCAAAATCTATTTGAATGGATCAAAAGAAAATCCCAACAATTTTCAAGGGATAAAATTTGAGTCTAATGTATCCATAAAATGCATAGTTGAGCGCTACGCAATCCTTGGCTGCGTAGCAAGAGGGTAGAACATTTTTTTGGTGGTATCAATTAATTTAGAGTAATACTAGAATCAAACATGTTTGATGACATCAAACGCGATTCTAGACTAAACTATTGAAATATCAAATTATTGATCCGAACCTCTCAATATGATATTCATAATGAAATATTGTTAGAGATGAAATTTTATATATATTTTAAAATAATTTTAACTATTTTTTGCATTTTTTTTAAAATTGAAGGATCCAAAATTAATTAGATTGAAGATTTTCCAAAATTTAAAATAAATAGTAAAAAAATTAAAAAATATATATATAAAAAAAATTTATCTTCAAAGATATTTCATTATGGAGAACAAATTGAGCCCTTTCGATCAGCCATTGTAATCTAAAAATTGAGATACAATTGCGTTTGATGGGCCAAGTGTCAAACGCGTTTGACTCTAGCAATACTCATTAATTTAGAAAAATTATATAGAATTGTAGATATTCATATAAAAACTTCTTCTACAAATTCAAGGATTATGTCTCGCTTCAAAGAAATTATTAATCTTTAATTTTCTTTTATTGAGTAATGCTTGAATCAAACACGTTTGACGTCAAACACGTTTCTAGACTCAACTATTGAAATTTCAAATTACCGATCTGACCACTCAATATGATCTTTATATTAAAATATTCTTAGAGAAAAAAATTTATATATATTTTTTTAGTTTTAACTATTTTTTAAGATTTTTATAAAATTGAAGGGTAAAAACTTAATTAGATTAATGATTATCTAAAATTCAAAATAAATAGTAAAAAACTTTGAAAAAATATTATGGAGAAAAATTGAGCGGTTCGGATTGACCGTTGTAATCTTGAAATTGAGAGTTGATCGTGTTTGACGGGCCAAACGTCAAACGTGTTTGACTATAGGATTACTCTTCTTAATTTACCCAATATGAATTATTTTTCTTATACCGAAATAAATAGTAAAAATTATAAATTTTGGTTGCTTTTTGATACGTAGATCAGTCAAATCGAGTAATTAAGATAGACTATCTAAATCTCAAAAGTTGAGACGTTAAATCGTAGCACTGGCTGATCAATTGTTATTCAAAGAAATAGCTCATAAATGGTTCTTTTATATCTAAAATATTGTCATATCTCGTGATTTAAGTTGCAAGAAGTTGTAATTTTTATGACCTTGAATTAAATAATTAATAAGTAGTGCTTTTATTTTTTAATGGAAGTTAATGGAAAAAAAATTATTTATGCTAAACAGCACATTTTTATAGTAATTTTTTAGAGACTTGGTGTGAAAATTATATATTTTCAAGGTTACAGTTGAGGTGTCGGCAACAAATCTCAACCTTGCCTTGTGATGTTATAGTTTGTCAGAATTTAGTTGTCGATGATTGTTTTTGTACTTAGGGTGTGTAGCACCTAGGTCAACAAAATGTTTGTTCGATGTAAGGAACGACTGTTTATTTAATCGTAGACTATGGGGACTGATGTGAAAATTGGTTATGATATTGTTGGGGCTGTCCGAAAGTTTCTGTTGCGAAGAATTTGACTGCACATGGTTGCATATAATTGTTGTAAAAGAGGAAGTAATTGAAAAATTGCAATTTCTTTCTCTTTCGAATAGGAAAAAATAAATTACATCAGATCTAAGATTTTACTTGGGAGGGAGAACATTGCCGGTCTCCTCATTCCCTCAACCTCAACCACTTGAAACTATTTTCAGTTTTTTCGTTCGTCCTTCATATGTCTTTTAGCTGTTTTTATTTTATTTCATCCTTCGTCGATTCATCTCATCAGTTTATCATCTATTATTAATTTATTATTAACCAGGTTCTTTCGTACATTGGATCTAAAGATGCATGTGTCATAAAAAAAATAAATACATAAGTACGTCAAACTCAACTAAACTATTTATTCGATCTCCATCTTGAGAAACATTAGTGACATCTGTAATCTAATTTGATGATTATTATATGAATTTTGGAATTTACGGTAGAAATGGTGATTTCGTAATTTTTGACTTTGTTGTTTTATCTTTTATTTTATTTAGTAATTTACAGTAGAACATTTCTGCCACGGGCTCTGAAGTAAATAATAATAATAATAATAATAATAATAATAATAATAATAAATAAATAAATAAATAAATAAAAATGGAAGAAGAAGACGAGTGAATTGTTCTCATTTTTTCTATTTCACTTTTATTATAAAATTGTTAGTAACAAAAAGAGTTTAAAAGTCAATTCTGAAATTGGCTTGCTAAAATTTGATTTTATTTTCATTCTTTTCGTGCGCATACACAACTATAATGTTTTTTATTTTATTTGTAGTGAAAATGAAGGACTTGGAAAATCAACATATATCAATTTTCCATATCAATGGATTTTTACATGCACTTGGTGCCAAACAAATAAAATCAGAAGGGCATACTATTTGTACGTATGATTACAAACATAACTAGCATCAATTCGCTCTTTATGATATAAGTTTACATTTTAAATTATTTATGTTTAAATTTAGACACAGTCATAACATTAAAGGATGGATTAAGTTTTCTTTATTACATACGAGACCGCTGGGCAAAATTTTATTTTTTATTTATTTTTTTCATGATCCGGAGATAAACAAAAAAAAAAGTAAAATAATAATTAGCTCCCCTCGTCGAAATATGTTGTTACTAGTCACACGAATCTCGACGCAAACTTACTGTCGAAATGTCGAACAGAGGTTTTTTTTTTTTTAAGACTATCTAATGAAAAACAAAAAAAAAAGGTAAATAAACCCTACTCTAGTTACAACTGGAAAAAAAAGAAAAAAAGAAAAAGAAATTTCACGCTAGCAGTACTTCATAAAAAGCGTCGCCTCCTATGCGATCCAATCATGCAGTGCTTGCACCGATCTTCTTTCATTCCTGAAATGTCGAACAGAGACAGAGTTAATGGAGTTCATCTCCTGCCATTCTGGTACGTAGATGCGGCAATCGATGGTCATGGACTAGAAATCGTAGGAAAAAGAAAATAATAAAATAAAAGGCGAGATGGGTCAGTAACTCGAGCTAGAGAAACTCGAGTTGCATTGTTTTCCACTTTCAAGCAAAAAGGTAAAGAGGAGGGGGTCCAGTGCTTCGATATCTTGTGGATTTTAAAGTAGTCTTTTGGTGGGTCAATTTCTGCTGGCTTTTTCTCCAACAACATGAATCATCTAATTTTGGTATCGACGCCAGATAAGCATTTTTATGTTATTTTCCAGAAATAATGAAATATCTTCTATGTCCATATAAAAAAAAAATAATAGTTTAGAATATTTTCTTTCCAATAAAGCTGGAACCTAAGTACCTAACCGCACCGCTTGCGTTTGGGGTCTCTAGTTGTGGACAAACACCGCTTAGTTTCTAATTTATTTTATTTTTTCATATTAAATATACAACAATATAAAAAGTAATAACATGGTGGCCCAGATGCAGTAATTTTTCATTTGTTGCGTTATATTCTCTCTCACTTGAAAAAAATAAAAATTCCTTTCGTTTGCTGGGAACATGTATAATACACCGAACCTTAAGTGCTGATTAGTCTGGCTATAATTTTTTTTCCATATTAAATGCGCCAATAACCAGTCTTGTAGAAATAAAATTATAATAGAACCTCATCTAGAATTCACGAAAAATCCTTATGTACTGATTAGTCTGACTTCCAAATAAACCGGGTTAAAAATCAAAACAGGGTTTAGTTAGGGCAGATACGCAATCTTGTATAAGGGAGTGCTTTACGGCCCAATTTGCATCCCTTTCTCCATCACATGATATGAAAATAAATGTATTTATCCTACCTATATACATCTCTTCTGGGTGTAAGAACGAATTGATATTATTTGTCTGTATCGAAAAAATATTTGAATATGGATATATATGAAAAAAAAAAAGTATTCGATATGGATGTATACAGAAATAAATAAAAATAGAAAATTTTGGATATCGATACTGATTATAATTATTTTTGTTAAAAAATTTTAGGTAGCCATTTAGTAATTATTCATATTGCAAATGACAAATTTATTATGAACAAAAAACTATGTTATGCGTTGGTTGAATATATAATAAAGGAGGCGTCAAATTCCTACATTTTCTTGCCACTTCGTTTTTCTTTTCTTTTAAAAACCTTAGTTACTCAATATGTAAAACTCAAAAAATAAAACAAAGCCATTGGATATAATCTATGTCATTTTCTATACTTTTCTATATTTTTTTTAACTAAAAGTCTAAAATGGATCCCTCGAGGGGGTACCATCTTCATTAAGCTGTCATTTTCTATACTCACATAAGTGCACAATTTTTTCAATTATTTTAATCGGCAATTCGACATCAAGAGCTTGCAATATTTATCGTCTGGACGAGTAAAAGTTGATTTTTCTTCGGATTTTCCCATCGAACGAATTCAAAATCTATTAATGTGTGTGCATGTAGAGAAAGTGATATAAATCATATCTACCGCATTTTTTTGTTATTTGAATTTAAAATTCTTGTTATTAAAGTTTTAGAAGATAGAGGCATAAAAACTGGAGACATTTGAAACCTCCTCCTCGTTATAATAATATTGATTTTAGTTCATTACTAATGATATTTTTATTAATAAATCTTACTTTAAAAAATATTTCATGATAAGTCATATATGTTCAATAAAAATTAATATGAGTATTTTGTATATTTGTTTTATTATTAAAATCAAGGAGGTTCCAATGTAATAAAATTTTAACGATTATCGAATACCACAATTTTACATTTTTTGGTTTATATTTCAAGATCTCAAATGTAAATGTCAAATTCAAACTGTTAATTTTATTTAATTTGATGAGATATGCTTTATCAATTTGTCATAGATATTTTGTAATTTTTTGAGTTAATTTGATATTAAACCGTGAGATTAAATATAAATGAAAATATATCATAGTTAATTAGATTTGTTCAACTTTTTGACATCTTGGTCTAGTATCAAATAAACAAAAAAAAAATTACTTTTTTTTTTTTACAAAAATACATCTTTTATGAAATTGAATGTTTGGATTTAAATTTTGTAATGTAAAAAAAAAAAGTAAGATTTTGACATTAAAAAAAAAACTCTTGATTTTAACCCATCATTTGATATATATATTTTCTTATCTATTCTCTAAATTCTCTAATCCATATTGATATTCAAGTTTAATTATAAGCATATAGGGGCGTTTTTTTGTGACTTAAAGGGTGCATAACTTAAGTTATGCATCCTTAAGTCACCAAACATCCGTTACATAAGACGCCTTAAGGGTGCGTAACTTATGCAACCAAAATAGGTTGCATAAGTTATGCACCATCCTCTTTAATTTTTTTTTCCAACAATACCCCTTAGAAATAATTAATCATAATATTTAATAATATTTAATAAGTAACAATAATTATTAGAAAAACATAATTAATAATAATAATAATTAAAATAATTAATCAATAATACATTTTTATCATTAAATAATTAATAATATTTATAATATTTAATTAAAAGTAATTATTAATATTTCATAATAACAAAAATGATGTATTATTATCATATATAATTAATTTTTATAATAATTAATAATATTTAATAAGTAATAATAATTATTAAAAAATCATAATTAATAATAAATATTAATTATTATAATTAATAATTAAATAATAATAATTAATAATATTTAAAAAGTAATATTAATTATTAACAATAACAATTAAATAATAAGAATTAATTAAAAATAATTAATCAATAATAATTGTTTATTGTTAAATAATTAATAATGTTTATAATATTTAATAAAGTGATTATTAATATATCATAATAATAAAAATGATTATTATTATCATTAATAATTAATAATTAACAAAAATTAGGTCACAATGTCTTATTAATACATAATATTAATTCAAATGTAAGGGCATTTTAGTCTTTTGACACGAATATATGCATGCATTAAGTTACTCATCTTTACTACACAACCAAACATCCATTACATAACACTACATAAACACTTAGGCATCCTTAACTTATGCAACCCCTAACTACACAAACAAACGCACCCTATAGTATTCAAAGGATACAAGCAACATAACTTATGATCTAACCACTATCCGGTTCGTATTTAATATTTTTTTCACCCCTTGTCGCGTCCCAAAGAAGAATTAATTGGATTGGTACCACTGTCAATTCCTTCCGATTCCTAGAGAGGAATCACTTTAGAGCGACCGACGGTGATAATACAGGTTGTTTAGTAAAAATAGCGAAGAAATCATTACTTGTCAAATTGCATTTATTGATTCACTTTTAGCTCCACGGATGTAAGAAATCTAATCACTTTTCTTCCAAAAAAAAAAAAAAAAGAGAAGAAGAAGAAGAAAGAAATCTAATCACCTTCATACATTAATTAGCTGGGCGTCTATGCATTCTTAATTTCGGCCCCATTCATTCAATGTTTTGGCCTAGCATATATCCCTTTGTTGATATACGATGAATATCAAAAGACAATCTTCCAATAAATAAGGCAGAATGATCAGGTTTCACTTCGGAGCGCACTTCCCATATATGAAAGATGAGTTTTGCCTTTGCCTCTTGGGGAACCCATGATATTTTGTATCAAAGTCTCAGAGAGCATAGAAAAGTTCCTTGTAACACAAGAGCTTTAAAATAATGCGACATGTTATATTATTCATCAACAGAAAGACAGGAACGACTGACTAAAAAAGTCATCAGTATAAAAATATATTATATATATTTTTTATTTATACTTTAAACATATTGCATCAAATTTAGTATAATGTGATGGCTAAAATTAATTCATCGAGCAATTTGAATTATTAACTATCCACTCTCATCGTCTGCACTTGATCGTTAAATTATTATTAGATTGCATCAAATGTACAACTTTACATATATAGATTTTTTTTTTTATTTTGATTATTGTTTAATTATTATCAAAATTATAAATTGAATATGATATTTATCCACATCCATTCCCTAAAGTAATAAGCTTTGTAATCAACTAAGGTATTTTGGTAAAACCAAACAATTACAATAAAAAATTTTGTACAGTCAGTGAAGTTTCCTATTATATAGTAATATAGACGTTCTCACGTTCAGCTTTTTTCTAAAAAAAAAATGTTAAATCAGGATTGTGTTTTATTTATTTTTTTTCAAAGAAAGAGGGAGCTCTTTGTCATCTATATTTTTTTTTAAAAAAAATAAAGGTGTATGCGGGTCTTGAACTGTTGACCTTTTTGTTGTTAATCTAGTACTCTTATCACTGAGTCACTAAATCACATGTAAACATTGTCTTTTATAATATTTATTTTCCTAATAAGTTGTTAAGTTTTGAGTTTAAATGATGAAGTAAAAAATTATACACCAGTAAATAATAAACAGATCTTCTTCCACAAAAAGTTCTTTTTTCATATGCTTTCTTTTTCTGGAAGATCAACCATCTTCTTGATGACTTGAGATCTACTCTTTTAATTGGAGATGTGCATAAGTACAAATATATAGAAATCATAATGTTTGACTACAATAATATTTATTGTACCCTTGTAGGTGGAATTGTAATGCTTTATGAATTGTTTGTGCTAACTTTTTTTCACTGAATCATTTGTTGAAGTTACTTGTAACATTTGTCAAAACACAACGTCGGTTGATCTGCTCCGGGTCACATGCTGTCCCTTATAAATGTGCATGCTTAGTGTATTAATACGAGAGAGAGAGCGCATAGGATTCTCTCTTCTCTAGGTAGAAAATAGAGAGAGAATATAGGCATTGCATGTTGAAGGGGGCAGAGACAGAGAGAAGTTGAGAGGGTCTCCTCTGGCAATACCAACAACAAAGAGGTTCCTCTCTGGTGTTGTCCTAGTACCTTTGTGCTATGCATCATCTCACCTCATCATTTTACCACTTGGGAGTGTTTCTTTTGCTGATTCCACCTTAAATTATGGCCGGCTTGAATCATTTCTAAACATAACCTTTCTAATTCATGTAAATTAATTCTAGTTCATACTCATTTATTACATAAATACTATTAAGAAAAAAAAATCATTTATTGTTTTGCTTGGTCAGAACTTTTCATCACGTTCTATTCACTATTAATGTTCCGAGCTTTGACCCTGTCGGCTGTCGCTATTAATTTTTTATTTGTTTAACTTCAACATAACTTTTAAGCACAATTTTTTATTTTATTCAAGTGTGCACTTCTAGCAGCCAATATATGTTAAACCTTGTTTGTATAACTTGATCCAAATTCTATAGCTTGAATTTTAATTAATATGAAATTGAACACTAAAACAAACAAAGGAGTGGTAGCCACTCACTAATTGTAACTATAGTATTCACATATCAGATCGCATCCGACTTCAAACTGAAACAAGGCATAAAATGTTCGAGACCTTTTACATTAATAACTAATAAGTAAACTTTTCTTTTTTCATTAAGTTCACTTTTTGTTGAGCCCACATGTTCATTGTACATATTGCATTGTTTGTAGGAAAAAAAAATAAGTTGAAAAATGATCTTGGACAAGTTACTATGACCCACGATTAATTATTTATGCACATGTTATTTGTATTTTCTACTTACAATAATTTCATGTTGGCATGGCAACTTTTTCCCACAATTTAACGCGAAGATCATAATTAAGAATCCTTGAAAATACATTTTTAGAAAATTGTAAGGTAATCATCACGAACAAACTATGTAATGAGAACTTTTCCCCCTCCTATTAGTGAAAGCGGCATTCAAATCTATAATTCATTAAATATTGATACCTAATTAGTGGAATATAAATATTAACTTTATATTATATTTGAACGAAGTAGTTAGTTTTGTCAATAGAAAAAAAATGATTAGTAGGACCAAAATTATTTATTCAATCAGAATGTGTATGTTATTTTTGTTCTTCAAATGAATTACTTCTTGTGCAAATTTGCAACCAGTCACTACATAACACAATCAGTTATCGTCAAGAAAGAAATCATTCTCTCAATATTGTCTTCTCAAATGATTAGAAAAGCATATAATTGATTGATGGAAACTACTCTTTATGCATTGGCACAAAAAATGTTATTATTATTATTTTTAAAAATAATATCATTTATTTGGAGAGGCATAACCCATTGTCATGGACTCTCACGTCGGTACGAAGGGTTATTAACATAATACAATTATAAAGGACGGATACATGTGCAAATTACAACTTACTCAAGGTTCGTAAAGGAAAAAAAATGTAAAACTGAAAAAACCCACGATTCTACACGACTTACCAGACTAGCTAGTTTACCTAGTTGTCATCACCCTATACGGTAAAACAACCATATCTGTCCTATTAATTAGTTTAGTATTTATAGAGATTTGGTGCCGATTAAAATAATGAATTTAGGCACTAATCCAGGAGCTTTTGTTACCTTGATGGTCACCGTCCGGGTCTCATATAGTACGTCTCCTCTGACAAATCATGCTGTCGAGTTTACATATCTGCATTGCAAATCTCCTACTTAATGGATCTTAATTTTGACTAGATATGGTGTCAAGTACGAAACTTATATGATTCAATTTAAGTCCAAAAATTTGAAAGTCATACATTCTCCCACACAATAATAAGGCGTCGTTAGGAATAGGGTAGGAATAGCATAAATTTAGGGAAAAATACTATTCACAGGAATTGTGGAAATTGACTATTTCGGGAATTGGAAATGTTGTTTGGATGGTGAGTTTAGGAATAACGTTGGGGAGTGTGAAAGTAGAGAGAAAAATATTATTGGAAAGAGTGTTATTGAAAATTGTGTTAGGAATGAAATTGGCTATTCCAAAATCGTTTGGATGAAAAATTAGGGAATGAAATTGCCAATTCCGAAAATTGGCCAATTCTCATGCATCCCAAACGACACCTAAGTGTCCAAATGGCAACCATTTCTCTTCGGCCAAAGTCACTTCTTTGATATTTCATGTTGCTAACGGGAAGCAACTCACTACACGGAATATCACTAGAATACAAGAGTAGAAACTTAAAAAACTTTTGCCTCATGCATGATGCATATAGCCTCCAAATCAGCAAACCCAACGCTGTGGAAGTTATTTTGCTCAACGGTCTTTAATAGGTACTTGTTTCGGGTCGATAGGTTCATGTACCAAATTAATCAACCAATTTAAACTTATCAATTTAATTAAATTATGTTAGCTCACTTTTGTTAAAGTTATACAGAAGCTCTATTTTTTATTTGTTGTTCTTTGCACAATAAATTTGAGAGATACTAATAAATTTTCGTACAACATAGGATCAAATCTTTTGAATAAGTTAGATCATCTGTAATATAAGTTTGCCATATAACTATAAGTCACTGACAATGCATTGATACCCAATATTATTATTAAATTTCATAAAGTTATCATTTGAATTTTTAATATGATAGTTTATCGGATATCTAATATTATTGAAATACTCATATGAATTAATCTTAAATTAAAACAAAATATATTCGTCGCTTGCTCTATTGGCATTAATTATCTTACAAATTGTGAAAGTTTCTAGAAAAAAAAGTCATGGAAATGGCATCGAGGGTTATAATGAGAATAAAATTCAAATGTTCTGAGCCATGACTATAATATGGGGTTAATCCGGTGAAGTTTATAATATCAACATCTATTATTTTTTTAGTTTTATATGGTGAACCGGTACACGTACCAAAAGATGAAGCCCCACCACCTAACACAATATTCGCACGTTGTTCATGGTTAATTGGACCAATTCTTTCTTTAAAAAAAAGATGAGCATTATTTATTAGTTTCTATTACAAAATCTTTTAGTCCTCAAGACTAACTAGCTATATAGTGTACAATCTAGAATCTTGCATAAAATATTTAAATTATAAAATTCTTTATGCGTTTCTATGTTAATTGATTCGTCTATTCAAGAATCATCAGATACGCATCAATTTGTCTATAAATAAATTCTATTAACTTCCATGCCTGACTTTGCATTATTTTTTTCCCCCGTATATTTGTCCCTTTTTATATACTCAACAAGCACGATCCTGAACATTTCACATAACAAAAATGTTGCACTGTCATAAATTTGTCAATAGCGCTGCTTTATATTACAATTGAGGGGTATCTTACTGGACAAAAATAATGTGATATTTGTAGTCCCTCCCCCAACCCCCCCCCCCCCCCCCCCCCCCCAACAAAAAAAAAGAAAAAAAGAATGATATAGAAGCACCAATTTTTTTTTTTTTTTTTTTGATAGATACATCATTTTATTTTTTATTCTTAAAAAAAAGATACACCATTTTTGTATGTGAATGAAAATTATAGTTGGCTCCTTGTTATGTTCTTGGTGTTGTGTTGATCCACCGGTGGAAGGGACATGCCAAAAAAAAAAAGAAAAAAAGTCAAGTGATACGGGCAAAGTCAAATGTATATTACATGTTTAACTAGACTAAGAAGCTAATAAATTTAGATAGCTGTTGGTATTTTTAGTTTAGTTCAATGCCAAAGAAGAGAAAAGTGAAAAAGCAAAAGTGCTCATGTGACAAAATAGGAACGTCAAGTGAAAAATAAGAAATAATGGGGTCGTTTGGATGGCACCGGAATAGGTGGGATTAGCTTAATCCTGAGAATAGCTTAATCCCGGACTAAAAATTTCATCCAAACGGAAGTGGACTAAGATCGGAATAGTTAATCCCAGAAATAACACTATTTCCAACAACACTCTTCCCAACAACACTTTTCTCTCTACTTTTCACACTTCCCAACGCTATTCCTAAACTCACCATCCAAACAACATTCTTAGTCCCGGAATAGCACTCTTCCCACGCTTCCCGAAATCTCACTTTTTCCTTAAATTTAGTCCCGGAATAGCTAATCCCACCTATTCCCCACCCATCCAAACGACCCCAATATGATTAGCTATAGTACTAGTCTTATAGGACTTGTTTGGATGGTGTGGGAATAGTGGGAATAGAGCCTCTTCCCGGAATTGGCTATTCCTAACACATCCAAATGATTTTGGAATAGCACTTTTCCCACTCTTCCCACTCTTCCCAATAACACTCTTCCCAACAACACTTTTCTCTCTACTTTTTTCACACTTCCCAACGCTATTCCTAAACTCACCATCCAAACAACCTAGGAATAGCACTCTTCCCATTCTTCCCACTCTTCCCACTATTTCCACACCATCCAAACAAGCCCATAAAGAATCCGTTATTCAGCTTACTGCTTATATATAAGAAATTGAATACGAATGATATATTTACCAAACTTCTTATCATATTATACACAAATATGATATGTTTATTCCATGTTTTATTTAAAAAATATATATTTTTTATAATACTTATTTTAGTTACATGTGAAATCTTCCACTGTTTAATAAGAAATATGAAAGACGTAGTACGGACCAGACCTCCTTTCATGAATCACAACTCCTGTTTGATGTTTCCTATTTGCCCAAAAAAAGAAATTATTGTTTTTCTTATATTCTATAAAAGACCCTTGTTTCCTTTTAAGTCTTTTAACTCTCGAAAAGAGAATTTTTCTTATTTTTCCCTTTTCTTGTTTAAGGTAAATCATAAATCATAACTCATGACACACTGCCGACAAAAGAAGCAGTTTTTTGGCATTCGGTGCAGAGACCGAGAATATGCCATTATGGTTCCTCCATGGCTTCATCAGTGTTACCATCCATACAGCTATCCAGTACAACTTCTCTACTTTCACCACACACTTTACCACAGAGTAATTCGCAACAGAAAAAACTACCCAAGTAAACGAGGGCCACGTGGATCCGTTGGCTTCGTGTGGACCTGCGCACGAGCGGCGAGTCGCTCCTGTTTCCCGTTTACTGGATGCACTTGGTTCATTCTTCACAGTACGTGAACCGCACTGGTAGATGCGCTCATGCTCAATATCAAGTTTTGACCTACCGCTTTGCTGAGAATCCAGATCCTGTGTCGCGCTGCACGCGTACAGCGCGGGCTGTGGGCCGTCTGATCTGAATCTGATGGCTATGGGGCTCCGTGAATAATACCAGATTGATAGGCCCGAAAAAAATGAACCGCCCGATCAAAATCGAACGGCTCGTGGAGATGCGCTCCACGCGTGCCGCACGACACAGGAACGGGGTCCCTTTGCTGACTGCTGGCTCCGAAATAATAGAGTAAACCAGAACATGGGCCAGCCCAAATTGATTTGAAACTTAAATTTCACAAATTACAACTTTACCCTTATGGACTTAACAGGCCGAACAAATGCAGTCTTAAAAAAAAATAATTCAGCCCTTTGCATCTCCATCTTCTGGCCCATAAAGATCCAAAGTCGATGCTACAGAATTTACAACTTTAGCCTTGGAGATGTTCACATTTTTCACCTCGAAGCCACCACAACACCAAATCGCATCTCTCTCTCTCTCTCTAAGCTCGATCGGTACCTCTTCTCTCTCGAATCGCGAAATCAATGGCGAGACTTCACTGGCTGGAGGCGGTGCTCCCGCTTGCCATCATCGCTGGTATGCTGAGCGTCATGGGGAACGCGCAGTACTACATCCATCGCGCTGCGCATGGACGGGTTTGATCTCTTTATCTGATCTCTTCTTCTATTGGAATAATTACGAAGAAGCGTCTAAAGTCAATTGAGTTTGCATTTTACACCCTCCCTTGAAATATTGAATGGAATTATGGAAGTTCATAGTTTCACATGAGATCACTTGACTCCTTTTTATTTTTTATTTTTTCCCCTTTACAAATAGAGCCAAATGCTGTTAAATTGAAGTTAAATCAGTGATGGTGTTGAACCAGAAGACACAGTTATTGATTTATTTGCCCGAAATATCTGTCTAGATGGGTAACTCAATTATATATTTGAAGTTTTGGTACTCAAGAAATAAGTCACGTCGGATTCACAGCTGACCAACATTTTTAACTTAGGCAATAGACTCCTCAAACTTCTGTGCTTTGCAGCATCTTATGTTGGAATGGATTAGAGAAAGTAGATCTACATTAAAAGCTCAATAACCTTCTATTAATGTCTTGTGCAACAGTGAATTATAAATAGTCTGGTTGCCCATATGCCTTTATATGTTGACTACTTTTACATATGTTATTATTTAATCCGTGGGGTTTATCAGTTTGTTGTATGTTCTATTTTCACTTGTTTCAAATCTGATGGGATTATTGTAACTTGGGTGAAATATTTTTCTTTTGGTGGTAAAATGACAGCCGAAGCACATTGGTAACGATATGTGGGATGTTGCTATGGAGCGGAGGGACAAGAAGCTTGCAGATCAGTCTGGCAATTAACTTTTTCTTTCTGGTAATTTTATCTTTCTGGTAATTTTATTTTCAACTTGCTTTACACTTGGGATTAATTATTAATGTAAACCCTCTCAGATTTTTAATAGCCTAATTTATGCTTCTTTGTTTTTGGAAATGTGCATCTAACCTTCTTAAATTAAATACTTGTTAGGCGGTGCTTTACCAGATTTAAATTTTTGATGACCTAAGATAATAGAACATAGTTAAGCAATAATTGAAGTGTTTCTAATAGTCATGTATATGATGTTACGAAATGGTACATCTAATTCAATACTTATGGTTTTAGATAGTATAAAAGAGTAGTTGATGTTGAAATTATATAAAATTATACTCTAGAACCTTATCCAAGGTGGACACACTCTCTGATATTAGTCTACTGTTTCTTTTTTCTTAATGAAAAAAAATATGAGAAAGTTTTGACCAGTTTCTCTCACAAAAGGAAATTACATCAGGTCCAATAAAATTATCCTAAAACCTGCAACAAGCTTAAGCTAAATGAGAAATTTTTATGATCTCTGCTCTCTATTTACGACAGCAATATTTCTGCAGTAAGTTATGCACCTAATATTTTCATAGCAACAGATAAATGCGGGATGTTTGTAAGTACACTTCTGAACCTTTTTGTGCTTAAGGGTGTTGTAGGCATGCTTTTGCAGTAGAAAGGTCACAAAGTAATTAAACATCAATATTGCTATGTGCAACTTAGCTTGAAAGTTGTATAGTCATTTGTTATATTGATAATTTCAATGTTCTGTTATGCTCATTCTTCATCCTATTATTTGCCTCATATTTGTTTCTATCGCATGCTGAATGATAGTTTTTCAAAGCTTAAATGTATAGTTTGATGACATATAATTTGCATAACTTGTCTGCAAAAATTTTGCAGTATTACTTTTTTACATTTTGGGTCTTAGAAATTCACTATGTAATTTTGTTCCTTTAAGTTTGATTAGTTTCTGACTGCAACTTCCATGTCACTAGTTCTTGTGATATTGCTGCATTCACTTGAAAAATGTAGATTGGCATCATATATTTCCATTTGTATCCAGGACATTATTAACTTAAAGGGGAATTTCCATTTTTGTAACCATACAAATCACTGAAGTCAATGCTGATGTTGGTTTTCATTGGGAATTCTTGGACCAAATATTACCAAAATTGGAAACTTCTAAGGCAAAATAAGCATCTCGAAGCTTCAGGGACCAGAATGGATGGAGAAGGAGAGGAACTGATGTTTTTTTACTCTTTATATGCCCAGAAGGATCTTCCTTTACATTGACATGCTATAAGTAGTATAGATTGTGTAAACCTGGCCATGACTCGTGAATATCCAAGATTGGGCATCAGATCGGGTTATCTTGTGGGTTTATGGACAGGCAGGGTCATATTTTGTACCAGTCTATGGAAATTTTTTTAATTTGGAGTAATTTCTTCTGTGCAGGTAGAGAAAGGTGCCTTGACAGCAGATGAGAATAAATGCACTTTTGGACACTTCAGGGACTTCTTTAAATTGCCTTTTATTATGTAATCCTTTCTGTATTTTTTTAAAGTTTTCTGAAACCAGAAGGAATTCTTCGAATAGTTGGTTGTTCTCTTTTATGACCTATTGGAAGCTGTCTCAGAATTTGTGTTTATCTCACCCTTTGAGCTACTTGAAGTGTATTTATACATCTTGAAATTCAGGGTTTGTTTCTTGTAATTGTGTCACCGATGAGTTCATTTCTATGTTTCGGTATTCCATCCGACTGGTACTGATCTCTAAAAATAGCATGAGTTGTAAGGAAGGGGGAAAAAATTTTTCTCTGCAGTTCTTCCGTCCATTTCAGATGTCAATAAAGTTTTATTTTTTTTAGTGCATCAGATATTGCACTACTCAGGAAAAAGTTTCTATGCGGAAACACTCTTTCTACATCAGAAGGCAAAATATTCCCCCTCTTTTATATTGTAGCAGGTGCTATTCTGTTACCAACCTGATAAGGTGGGTTTAGCTGGTGAGGGTCCATACCCTAATTACACAAGAAAATCTGCATAGTTACCCTAATTACACAAGAAAATCTGCTTAGTTACTCTTCCCCATTTATTTCTGTTTGTCTTTTGTAGCAAATTATGCTTAATTAATTTACATGACGTTTTTATCGTGATTCCATTTATTATTAATTTTTTTTTCCGAAAAGCTATCGTGAAACCAAGTTGTGGTACTACTAGATCAGATTTGCTTCTCTGTAACACTGTTAGCACTTAAACATACACCAGACATTGGTGCAGCTGTAGCCAATGTGAAACTTTGGTAGTACCCAAGAGTTTAACAAGTACTCCACAAAAAATTCTATTTATAAACAACATAATCAAGTTAATTTATACACAATGTACAAAAAATAATGTGGAATTCCTGTATAATGCCGAGGACACAAAATTGACAAGGAAAAGAAATTACAACAATCAAATACAAATTAAACACACAATAACTAACAATTCTCCTACCTTTCTGTTTTCTTTTTTTCCTTTTTTTTTTGGGAAAAAGTTTCGCTTGATCTTGTATGCAATAGTGCAAAACAAAACAATCACGCTTAGGAAAAATCAACCATCTAATAAATACACACCACATCAAGCTGGGAGAACAGGAGATGGCGATGGTTCCTCCTTTTCCACTTCTGGTGTCTCTTCATTACAAGGATCTGAAGAATTTACATAAATATGACTGCCCAGTTCTGACTCTTCACTTTCGACAACTGTAGTTGGTTGAAAAGAGGTTGTTTCTTGAAAATGGGAAGGTAATTCAAGGTCAATATCATCATTATCCTCTTCAAAATCTCCTTCAAAATCCCCTTGCAAAGAGACCACATCATCTGAATTGAATTGATGAAATTCCACAATTTCCCGCAGGAACCGGTTTTCCCTTGCATAAACAGAGTTTTCATGTGCCAATCTTGCCTTCTCAGCTAGTAATGTCTCTAATTGTAGCCGTATCTGATTTATCAACACAACAAAAAAGGTTAAAATGACAATGACATAGTTTTTGTTCACAAAAAAAAGACAGAACTTCAAATATCTCTTAGATGGTTTATCCTACACAAAGAAATAGCATATCAACTATCACATTTTGTACCTACCTACACCATTATTCCCAAATTGGCCAAACCAGAGAGGTAATTTGTATATTTCTTAAGGAATTGAAAGAGCAAGGCAGCATATTTTACATTATCTTCACATTCCATAGGGGTTTACATGAAATTTTCAGGTTCTAAAAGACCACATTTGAAACGTTTTAGTATCTGATGATGTACTATTTATTGTGCATACCAGATCTTCATCTTCACTGGTTTTACCCTTCTCACGGCCCTCACGCAATACTTTGTTCTCTTCTTCCAACTGAGAGCACCGTAATTTTGCAAATGCCAGGTCGGCTTTTACTGTTTTAAGCTCCCTCAACAGAAGTTTTGCTTTAGCAGCCATTGCATTTGCCAACTAAACAAATTTGTCAGACATAAACCAATTTTATTAATCTTGGACCTAGATCTGACTTGAAAAATGGTACTCAAAAATAAAATGTGCTTTACCAGAAAACTAGATTACAAATTTTTTGACTTCGAGACAAAACAAAATCAGGGTATGAAATCATTTTAAAGAAAGGGCTCAAATTTCTTGTCTCTCTTCTTCTTTTGAGGCAAAAAATTACTAACATTTTTTTTTTATCATTTGGAGAGCTGGAGGAATGGATTTCAATTTAAAAGGAAGCTTACTTATCATGAGCAAACTGATCAAGGTCTGATACCAATATGAAATATAATAATAAAAAGTTGGACCACATCAGAATCAAAAACCGACACAAAAGAGGGCACCTTACGTCTCGAGAGGCTTTGAGCTGATTCTCTTGCTCTGCTGGGCTCTTTGGTTCCCCCAAAAACAGATCAACATTTTGTGAACCTTTTCTTCTGATTTGAAGCTTCTTTGTTTCTTGGATTATATCAGCTGTTCTATTCTCTACCATTGTCAGTCCCCCCTGAAAGGAAAATATTACCAAATTAGCATTCTATAAGCATCCCATATGGAAATTATAAATATTGCATTATTATGCCCCTTCAAAATGGTACATTTGCTCTTCTTACAACTTTGCACTTGTTGTTTAAAAGTACTTCTCAGAGGCCTTGCCATAACTGGCAGAAGCACAAGATTTACAAATAAAAAAATTACAGTATCAGATTTGGAAATTACCTCTAGAGCATTCTTTATCTTTCCACCTATGTCTTTCAATGCTTCAGAACCTTTCTGGAAAGCCGGGTTCTCTTGCTTCTTCAATCTCTCATATGACCAACGTGACTGAGATGGTTTAGATGTTAAAAAAACATACAACCAAAGTATATTTCTATAAAAATCTTCTATTTATTTTCAATATATCAGATAATTAATATGTTACTCTCCATTCATAACAATTTTAATAGTTGCAAATTTTCTCAAGGAAGCTAGAAAGGAAGATGAAACAAGAATTATAAGTTTCCCAAAACTACAAAATACACACCTGAGTGGAGTTGACCGGCTGAGATAGCTCGTCATCCTTTTGTGGGTTCTCTTCGTCAAGCATGGTTTTAGCTTTTCTAGCCAAAACTCCCCATAATCCATTCTTTGCCTCATTTTCATTCAAGCTTTTTATTGAAGTGTACTCATGTGAATTGTCAGCTTGTACCTAATTATTCCATGTTTCAAAATAAGATTAGAGACCACTTAACAACCTATTCAAATCCAGTCTTAATTTCTTATGTCTATGTCAAACGCAATAAGCACAAACTATCAATATTACACGAAGTACATAACTACTAATAGAACATATTACTATTTACCAACTCCAATTTCCATATCCAAATATGAAAATGAAATATCTAATTACATGTTTTATGCGCCAATTAACTTGATGATCAATGTCAAAATTCACATAGCAAGAAAAAAAAAATCGATTTCAAAAAGAGAACATGAGGAAATTTCAAAATTAATGGCACCTGTTGTTGATTACTCTTGCGATCAGAATTGGCGGTGATGGCGTTGTCAGCATAAGCTGAGGAGAGGGACGAATCACGGTGCAAGGCAGAGGCACGTATCGCCTGAGCGGCAAGTGATGAAGTGGACGAATCGTTCATGTCCGTACGATCTCTGTACGATCGATAATCGTCAACGAAAGTGGCTGATCGCGTCATCACTTGCTTCCTCCGATACGCCATTGATTCAATTTAATTGAATCAAACTGATTAATTTGTTCTTCGATTAGTTCTTTTCTTTCCCTGGATTTGTTGGAAAATTTCGAGCAAAAAATTTTGGATATTTGATCAAACTTTGTCTATATTTTCCCTTTTCTTTTTTTCCTATTTTGTTTTGTTGGGAAATTATTAACGGTTGCTTTTTTTCTTCTTGTTCGCTCGTTGCATCCCCGCGTTCTTTGGAAAAAACAAATTTTGGATGCGCCCGGTGCACGGATTTACTGCTTGGTCGCCAAAGCTTTGAGCCTTTGACTGGCCTTTGAGGTATTAGATGCTGTGTTCCGAGTGCAGGTATGGTCGTGCTTCTTTCTATAGCTGGAGTTTGCGTGGTGGCGCACTCTTTCCAGGTCAGAGAAGAGCCACTTTTGCTCCGCTGTTGCAATACTTTAGTAGTACCATAATTCAACAATGACCGTCAGATTTTATCTGGCTTAATCCAGGTCGTCTGATTTTAAAGTTGGTCAAGTCTCTGATCTAACAGGAACTGCCCGAGTTTCATCCTTCAGGGAGATTTAATGATATCAGTCATATCACAATGGTGCTTTCAACCCTACGGGGTGCTTTACTAGTCAAAAAAAAAAAAAAAAAAAAAATGGTGCTTTCGTATTTATAGCTGCGGATGCAGACTCGTTTCTTATGTACAGATATGTCTAAAGTCTACTCATATATTTTATTAGGGTGATTTAGATTTATGCCATCGCAAATATTTAAAATTAGAGATATGCCATCACTAAATGACAAATTATTTTTATGCCGCTACAAAATAATGAAAATTAATTTTATGCCATCAGACATGACAATTATGCCCTTTTAAATATGACATTGTAAAAAATTAAAATTAAAGATATGTCATCATGAAAAAAATAATTAGTTTCATGCCATTATAAATCTATAAAAATTAGTTTTATGCCATTGCAAAATAATAAAATTCAGTCTTATGCCACTGGTGTATAAAAATAACGACATAAAATATTGTTGTAATTTTATAGTGACATATCTCAAATTACTCATCTAGCAATAACATTAATATAAATTTCTTTCCAAGAATTTTTGCTGATAAATACGCTAAAATGAATTTGCACGTAACTTATGTTGCTAAATGGAATATTGCTTAGTTTATACATAAAAAGCATAAAAAAAATGTAATGGTCACATCGTTGAATTTTGCTAAAACAAATTGAATTTATCGGTCCAAACGGATTTGTTGATTTACGTTTGAACTTAAAATAATACTATTAATTTGCGTAATTTATAAAATAGATCATTGAATATATATTAGCAAAAGCTTGTTCAGGACCTTGATTCTTTAGTAGTTTAATCGAAATAATTACCATTCCATATTGAAGAATTCTATTAATGACGAGGTGACATTTCTGTCAGGTTTGTCATTTTCCTTAAATGATCAAACCTAATGTTAATGATTAAATTAACATAAGGCCATAAGGGTAATTTAGGGATTTTGAAAATTTTGAGAGTCGCATATCTCTATTTAGTTGTGATTTAGAAAGAATTAATGGCATAAATCTAATTTTGTCAATTTTACCATGGCATATTTATAATTAACAATTTAACAATGGCATTCTTCTAATTGGCAAAATCGGGAGTGGCATATATCTAATTATCTCATTTTATTATTATTATTTTTTTGCACTAAAAAGGGGAAAAAATGTTAAATCTAAATTCTACTTTCTTATAGGATGTACTCAACCGGGCCTGATAAGGATCATCCGCTAGATCCATCATCCCCATCATCCGCTCATTAATAACAGAAAAACGCGTGGAGATTCCTAGCGCCCTTTCCATTCTGGTCCGCGCTTTCCCCCTTCTTCGTGCTTTCCCTGTTTACTCGCGCCCTTTCCATTCTGCTCAGCGTCATCATCTAGCTATTGAATCTAAAACTATTTTTGTTGAAGATACTAAACTATTGAAGTTGAAGATCAACAGTTAGCTTAGTAATTTCAATAATTAGCTTAGTAACTTCAAGGGTAATAGTTTCAACTTCAACAGTTAGCCTAGTAACTTCAATAGTTAGTGTAGTATTTTCAATAGTTAGTCTAGTAATTTCAATAGTTAGTCTAGTAACTTCAACAGTTAGTCTAGTAAACTTCAAGTGTAATAGTTTCAACTTCAACAGTTAGTTCAGTAACTTCAATAGTTAGCTTATTAAATTCAAGAGTAATAGTTTCAACTTCAACAGTTAGCCTATTAACTTCAAAGGTAATAGTTTCAACTTCAACAGTTAGCTCAGTAACTTCAATAGTTAGCTTATTAAATTCAAGAGTAATAGTTTCAACTTCAACAGTTAGGCTATTAACTTCAAAGGTAATAGTTTCAACTTCAATAGTTAGCTTAGTAACTTTCACGGTAATAGTTTCATCTTCAACAGTTAGCTGCTGGGTAAGAAGGAGGGGGACAGAGGGATGGATGGAGAGAGGAAGGGAACAAAGAGATGAAGGAAAACAGAAAAGGAAAGAGGGGGTGAAGAGCGTAGGCTCTGTGAACAGAAAAGAAAAGAGGGGATGCGCTCATTAACGCGTGACAGTTATTCACGCGTTAATTGAGGAGATGAGAGAGGATGATGGGGATGATAGGATCTATAGGATGATCCTAAGCAATTCCGTGTACTCAATTATTAATTTCACTGCTACTATTTCTTTATATAAGTAATTCCTTGTCGATATTTTCTTGTAATTTAAGTTACATTGACACCAAATTAATTTGACGCCCATGACATTGCATCAAATGGTTATCAAAATGAAAAAAATACATAGATATCTTCTTGATGGTTTGTATACTGTATGATTACTTTTCTGTCAAATTGGGTGCAACTTGCAAATTGATTGATCATGCATCAAGCCACATGCATGATTAATAAATAACTTAAATTTGGTAGTGCTCGATCGATGGCCAAGTGGTTTCTAAATTGCATAAAAAAAATATACAATCATATCAGCATATCTAACAGATGAGAACATATCGATACAATCTTTTCATATATATATATATATTTTTTTTGATAACTGATGTACTAGATGTAGCAGATGACAAAAAAGTTTTTATGTCAATTAATACATCGCGATCCTATATTCTATTTTTTTTTTGGAATAAGAAAATTTATTTACAGAGTCATAGCCTAATTTTGTGAAATGGAGTTTATACTTCTTCCGCTTCAAGTGAGAATTGAACCCGTTATCTCTATAATAACGACGGAGCCATAGACCATCTATGCTACACTCTCACATTCGCGATCCTATATTATATCGGAGCTGATAAGGATCATCCCATCATCCCCTAGGCACGTGTTTTCCTTTTTTTTTAGTTATTTATGAAATTCCAGCGCAACTTCATCCTTTCCCTTCCGTTTTTGGAATTTCATCCAACGCCCATCTCCATACCCTTCCTCTCCTCTGTTTCCCTCCCTCCCCTCCCACAACGTCATTCTTACCCCTTCTCCACCACTCCCTCCCCCATATATTATTTTCCTAATTGTTCTAGTTAATATAACTAATTGTGCTGATTTATATAACTAATTGTTCTAGTTAATATAAGCGATTGTTTAAATTTATATAACTAATTGTCCTTAAAAAATGGCTAATTGTTCTGGAAAAAAAAATTTGTAGAGGAAGTGAAACACATGAAAAAGATGAAGGGAAGGAAGGTGATGTGATGAGGGGAGTACAATTTGGATGGTAAATCCAGAGTGTAATTAATTGCATTTCGTATCTCTTGAAGAGAAAAATTAATTCCATTCCGAAAAAAAGAGAGAAAACCTGTTACTTAATGAGAACGCTAGATGAGAATGAGAGATGAGAGAATCTCTAGAATGATGGTAAGAAATTTTATTAACAACACTAGGAAGTAGCATATATGAAATAATTTTTATTCATATATACTATGTTGCAATCTAAATTGAATTAACTGTGACTGTATTTTATATAGTTAAAAATAATCGTACCAATCATTATTTTATTTAAGAATTAAATATATTTGGAAATCTAAAATAATTCATGTTTAATTGTTATTTGGTCTCTTCAACTGTTATTTTTAAATTCCTATGCAATAAATTTTATAAAATTAAAATAACATATCATATAATCTAACTTGCAAATATAATCATTGTAAATGATAATCAATATCAAAATTTTAAAAAAATTCTTTGTATAATGAATTCGATAACTAAATGCGATAACTAGTAAGAATTTCTATCGAGCGAAACTCGAGTATCTCTCCAGTTCATATTCATTAATGACAGCTCTAATTTAGCAATAAATTGTGTCACATCAAGAGAAATTGAAAAAATAAAGAGTTGACATGAATCTACCCTTGATTATGGGGTACAGCACAGGGTCTTGTAACATTTCCTTTATGGGGAGAACTTTAGCAGTGAAATATATACCTTCCGAGAGGCAGAGTTAGGCCAAGGGAAAAGAAGAAAGAGAGAGAGATGTAAGTGGCAGTCAATCAAAGCGTCAAACAGGCAGTGCACGCTCCACTATACTCTCAGGTACTGTTCCTTATTTAATTCTCTCGCCTTTCTCTCTCTCTCTCTCTCGCTTTTTGTGGGAGAATAAGTCCTTTCTGTACAATCGAAAATCTTTAGATCCAGTTCGAGATCTACCTAGGAGAGCAGCTTCTTCATTAACCACTCATTATTTCCTCTTGTTCCGAGTTTTCTCTACTGGTACGTACTATTTGTTCGATTTGTGTTTAATCTTCTCTAATTAATTAACATTCTGGAGGTAACCTTTTTTTTTTTTTTTTTTTTTTTTGCGTTTCACGAGATGATAAGAGGCCAAAAAGACGTTTTGTGTTTTCTGTTTAAGAGAGTTTGTATCTCGTACAAACAGCTAGGTTTTTAAGAGCTAGCTAGTCTATATTTTTTTTTTTCAGAAATTGTTTTCTTTTTATTAGTGCAGCCTTCAGGAATTCTTAAAGAATCCTGTCAAGAGGCATGAAATAGTTGGTTATATCTCGTATGATCCACTTGCTTCTCTCTCTCTCTCAACTTTGTTGCAAATAACTTTGATTTTTCCAAAAAATCTTGCATTTATAATACAGTGGATACATTTTTAGGGGGAACAAAGGGATTTGTAAAGGTGTGTTGTGTTTACTTTTATCGTGAGAGTGTATACTAGGATTACTGTTTAGTTTTCTGCCCCCACCTTTCTGACACAGTTTGGTACTGTGACATTAATACTTACAGAACAATGCATAGATCCAGTCAGTTTTAACTTGCACCTTAATTTATATAGGTTTTGTGCCCAGTTCTAAGTATCAAATTATTAAATATAACCTTAATATATGATTCTGGTTCCCACATATATTACGTTCCATCTATGTACCAAAAGGTTTCCTTTCATTATGAACTGTATCTGAATCTGCTAATATTCTCTCTTGAGCCTATATATGTAATTAAGTTTGCTTGTCTTGTATGCTTGGAAGAGAAGCAAATCTGACTAATTGCTGGGCCAATTAGTAATTAAGAATATTTCAAGTGACTGATAATAATTACAAGTTTACAACAACTAAGAAGTTCCAGTTTACTGGTTAAAAGCAGGCAAATATCATGTAGAAATTTTTTTTTCCCTCTGTTCTAAAAGCTGAGTATTGCTATTATATAGTTCATTATAGATTGAGATTTTATTTTAATTCAGGCTTCTGAATTTGTATTTATCTGGAATTATTTTCTGGTTCTCTAAAAAACAAACGTCTTCAAGAAAAGTTCTTATTTGTTCCCTGCCAATTTTTATCTATATCTATTTCTATAATCTTACTATTCAGCTAATTTTTTTCCTTGCCATCCGTTTCTTATATTCTTCACCTCATTTTTATTAGGAAATTGGTTGAAGTGTCAAAGTGATACGATCGTCGTACTATCAACAAGCACATCTTATTTTATGTATTATCTATGTGATATATAATTAACAAAAACAGTGCAAGGAGCTATTTTTAACATATTTAACAAGGATCTCAGTATTTGTTCGTTTTTTTTTCAATATTTACTGAGACAATGAGAGAAGCTAGAGTGAGCTTCCTTCAGCCCACTCATGGATGTGCGTTGGAATTGAATTAGCTGCCGACTCATTCACTCAAACACTCGGTAATAGAAATGAAGCAAACAAATTTTAGTTGCGCCGTGCTGATTGGATGAGTGAATGATGCGGGAGCCGATTCTCTCCTTCCCATTCTATGCTTGGACTGAAGGGAGCTCCCTCTTTTTTTTCATCAGCTTTGCTTATTTTTTGTATGTCTTATCCTTTTTATTATCACATAAATAAATTCTACATAATAATTATACCCTAAATCATAAACAGAAATAGCAGAACAAAAGGAAATGAGAAAAGAGCCACTAAGGCACTAAGTATATACACTCCAAGAAAAAAAAAAAATAACACAAACACACACACATATATATCTTTAATTTGTGGTTCCAGCTTTCACATAATTGCAATGGCTGTTCACAGGTTACAGTTAAAGTGGCAAGATAGTTCTATTTATGTTATGTTCTTTCTTTCTTAGTTTGAAAGACAGAGGACTCAGGAGTCTGATTAGCCATTTATGCACTGCTAAAGGTCTTGACATATTTCTATACTTAGTACCTGTTCTTCCTATATTAATACTCTCTAGAGGTCTTATAAATCTTTGTTGAAGCAGAAAATAATCCTAAAATTTATTAATTTTTGTTAAAGATTCATTAAAAAACGTTGTGTATTTTAGTTACCCTACTTTCTTTTGTGGCTCTTTTTGGCATAAATTTTACTATTGTAGAGACATTTATTTTTATATTTTTTTTAGAACCGGATTTCATTCCATTTTAGTTTTCCTATATAGAATCCTATATCTACAGTTCAAATCCCCCACCACGTACCACCCGAGAAAGACAGAAATAAATCTCTCAACTCTTATGACAAACTCTTAAAACAAAAAAAAAAAATCTAAATAGTCAATTATATATGCATTCTGTAATAGCCTTAATGTGCATTAGATAATAGACGAGTGTGCTATTTAGGAGTTTGTTGGAAATAATTAAGTGAGAAAGCTCGAAATTATATTGAGGATCATACATTCTATGGTTTGTCTTCTGAACAATTGTATTGGGGATCGTATATTCTATGGCTTCTGAAAAATTGTGTTGGTGAAGATCGTACATATATTCTAGCTATGGCTTCTGAAAAATTGCATTGAGGATATCTAGAGGCGAATCACTGTACGTAAATAGTGACCTGGTTTATCACATGTATTTGTTTTTTACTTTTTGATGTTTATAGATGTCAGGGTCTAAATTTATTCGAGAGTAAGTCTATATATGAAATGAATTATATTTCTCTTTTTCATCTAGAAACTTTTGAAAAGAAAAGCTTGGTGTGTGTGTGTGTCTATATATATATATATATATATAGTGAATGGATAAAATACACTGATGTGTATGGATCGTCCCCGTACACATGAGTCGTTTTTCGAGATCCAAAATTCAAACGGCCAATCCGAACCGTTCAAGTTGTTCTCCATATTGAAAAACCCTCGGAGACCAAATTTTACATTTTTTCGAATTTTTTTACTATATATTATGATATTTTCAAATTGGAGGGCTTGAAATACTCCAATTGTAGTGTTTTTTGAAAATATCATAATATATAGTAAATAAATTCGAAAAAATGTAAAATTTGGTCTCCAAGGATTTTTCAATATGGAGAACAAATTGAACGGTTCGGATCGGTCGTTTGAATTTTGGATCTCGAAAAACGACTCATGTGTACGGGGACTATCCGTACACATCAGTGTTCTATATCCATTCTCTCTCTATATATATATTGATGTCATGAAAGTATATTAATTAATGTATGGTCAGAGATTATGGACAAGTAATTAAACTGCTGAACCTACGTTTGTGTTTATTTTCCTGAAACTTTTTTTTAATTAAACTTTCCTGTGGCTTAAATTGATCCCGAATGTCACTACTGGTCAAATTATCATTTTCTGAACATAGACTAGGTCAAATGTTTCACATATATGAAATCTCCCATTATGTGAAGTTGATTTGTGAATTAAATTTTCACAATGTTTTTGCCTATATGTAATTACGTAAGCATGTCTAGAAATTAAGTGAGAGATGCATTTCCTAATTCATAGTAGTAATTAATTTAATTTATAATTACTAGCCTGTAGTTTGAATCCTAAATGAATAAACACCTCAAGTAAATTCATCACTATTTTAAGGTTATTGATTCAGTATTTGTGAATCCACACTATTTAACCAAATTGAAAAATGCAGATTAGTAAGCTCGGGAGAAATTAGCATTGTTATTTAGAATCCTTAAGGCATATATATCCTGCATTAATTGTATATATGTAAATGTAAATTATCAACTTTTCTTTCATAAAAGAAGCCAACCTTTTTTGTCCTTTATTAAACAGCAATCTTTTGAATATATATGGTAAGGCAATCGCCTACCATTACCAACCTTCTAAACGTACGGTCTTTTGAATCTAATTATTATCTTAATTTCTTTTGCTGCATATTACATATGTCAATCGATCTATAATTTTTTTTTTGTTTCCCTATATATAACACATCCTATAACAGAACTTAATAGTTTATTTAAATTTCTTTTTAAGATATATCCTTTTACTTGTTCTCATTGGTAATTATATTGCATTTTTCTTTGTTTGTACATGTTGCAGAATTTCAAGCCTCCTACTTATTGTGGTTTTGGTCCTTATGCAGCCAGCAGCTTGATATATATATACTTTGCATTCTGTCTGCATTTTATTAATTATTAGTTTCTGGCTCTATCTCTTGCTTCTCTCTAGTATAAAACTACAATTAATATAAAATATGTAGGCCTATGTATATAGCCTTTTTGGTACTTTGATCTCAGAAGCTTCAGAAAGGACACACAATTCCGCTGTTTATCAATAGTTAAAGCATGTCAATATTATAGCTCATCCATAAATTAAACAACCATAAACTATGCTTTCTAGGTGTTTAAAGTGTCCATTATGTTAGGTTCACGTGGGTTGCCATCTAAAGTATGGCACTGTTCACTAGCAGTCCGATTAAAATCAAACACTCCAGATTGTGATGGAATCTTTTAAAGGTTCTTATCTGGACCTCTGAATTTGAATCTGGAATTTGTATATTGTTGATATATCATTTCTTTATGGATTTATTTATCATCACTGTTCCCTATATATGCCTTTTCCTTTAGACGTTGCACTTGAAAATAATAGATCTATTATTTTATGTTGGAACTTCCCTCTCATTAATAGATTAATTATATTTCCCTGCAAACAATGCAGTGCAAGTACCAACCATGTCCTTGTTTATCTCCTACTTTTAAGGGTTCTTGGAAATGATCATAGCATACTATAATATATTTTCTTTCCTAACGGAGGATCTTGAGTTACAATACTTGAGATGCCACATGCTTTCCTAAGGTCCTTAGACCTTGCCAAATATAGGCTCACAGATTAAAGCCATGTGCCTGGCACGGAGACTATACCTTATAAAATGCCATTTATGGAAATTATTTCATAACCAATGCCCTATATGTTTCATTGTGGTCCATTTATCCTTTCTGGTAATAAATGCGTGCACAATACTCTTTAGTATTGTATTGTATGTTTCCTCTGCTTACTGTTCTAAATTGAACACCTTAAGGTTTCCTTTTCCAGTGGATAATACCTTTTCAAGGGTTTGTACTTTGTACTATAGAAGAAGTTCTAAAGAGGTCGTACTTGTTCGCGTGAAAGTAACTATATTCTTTTCCGAGCACTTACTCTCAAATTAAATGATTTTATCGTTAACATTTTACTTTCAATAGAAACGTGAGAAAAATGATTGCATAATCCAGTGCTTTCTAATTAGTGGCACAGAGGTACTGTACTGCTCTTATTTTTTACGTTTCATGTAGGATATATATATATATATATACTTATTGTTTGCAGCACCTTAAAATTGGCTCAACCTACAGGCAGATATATAAGTATCATTTGGCTATGGTCAGATTAGCCCTGCCAACGGAACAAAAAAAAACGTTATGCCGTTCCGTTTATATAAACGGAACGAATAACGGTACTGAAATCAGTTTCGTTAATGAAACGAAACGTCAAACGAAATGGGCCGAAATATGAGACTAATAAACGAACGGTAAACGGAACAGTGTGTTTCGTTACCGTTATTTCGTTATCGATTTCGTTATCGCATATATGATTTTAGGTGTGTACAATTTTTCCGAGTGCAGAGGTGTTGATGGATCTGCGGAGATAGCGAAGAGTCGCGAGACTCTTAAAATAAACCCTAAATCCATCTTTCCGCCGCTGCGCCTCTCTCTCTCTCTTAACAGTACTTCTTCCTCGATCTCTTCTCCGCCTTTTTCCCTCTTTCTCTTCGCGAAGCGGCTGACCGTCAGAGCGTGCGATACTTCGATGCGACTGTTAGTCTTCTGTTGTCCCCTTTTTCCTCTCTCTCGCATGCTATATATGATACAGGTTCTCTCTATCTCTCTCTATTTTCTTCCTTTTCTCAATCACTCTCAGATTTGATTTGACTCTCGAGAAGGGGTAAACTCATCATTTTGTTTGTTGATCTATACTAAAACCTAGACTGATTTGGTAGGTTATAATTTGATATCTGAGATATCTGTGATTGTGAGATAGGTAAGTAGATCCTCTGTCAGGATCATGTCGCCACCAACAATCATGATATTTTTCTTGCTATATTATATATATGAGAAACTAAACAGTATATCAGAAGAAAGAAAAAAAGAAGAAAGAAGAAAAAGAAGAGAGGCAGAGACGAATACATATAAGGAAAAAGAGAGAAAGAGAGAAGTTCCCAATCACAGTCACAGCAGTTTCCTTTTCCTTAAGGTGATTTTTGTTTTCAATTTTATTCAATATTCTTTTTGTTTTTATACAATATTTTTGTACTTTCTTTTTCTGATATGATTTTTATTTCTTAATCTTAGCAGATACCATGGTTCGTTCAGAGAGACTGGCTCATATATCAGAGGAAGAGATTTCAGATGATGAGTATGTTTAATGACTTAAAATTTATTTTTAAAATACTGTTATGATGACTGGATGCACTTGATTATTGAACTGATATGAACTGATACTGGACTTGATTTGAACTGTAACTTGATTTGAAGTGATACTGCAACTAAAATGTGCATATACTAGTATGATTTTGAACTGATGATGAACTGATATTGCACTTGATTTGCAAAGACACTGCACTTGATTTGAACTGATTATTGAACAGATACTGCACTTGATTTGAACTGATAATGCACTTGATTATTGAACTGATATGAACTGATACTGGACTTGATTTGAACTGTGACTTGATTTGAAGTGATACTGCAACTAATATGTGCATATACTAGTATGATTTGAACTGTGACTTGATTTGCAAAGACACTGCACTTGACTTGAACTGATTATTGAACAGAAACTGCACTTGATTTGAACTGATAATGCACTTGATTATTGAACTGATATGAACTGATACTGGACTTGATTTGTACTGTGACTTGATTTGAAGTGATACTGCAACTAATATGTGCATATACTAGTATGATTTTGAACTGATGATGAACTGATATTGCACTTGATTTGAACTGATTATTGAACAGATACTGCACTTGATTTGAACTGATAATGCACTTGATTTGAACTGATAATGCACTTGATTATTGAACTGATATGAACTGATACTGGACTTGATTTGTACTGTGACTTGATTTGAAGTGATACTGCAACTAATATGTGCATATACTAGTATGATTTTGAACTGATGATGAACTGATATTGCACTTGATTTGAACTGATTATTGAACAGATACTGCACTTGATTTGAACTGATAATGCACTTGATTATTGAACTGATACTGGAATTGATTTGAACTGTGACTTGATTTGAAGTGATATTGCAACTAATATGTGCATATACTAGTATGATTTGATTATTGAACTGATATGAACTGACACTTTTTTGGTTTAGCATGGGTGCTGGGTTACACTTTGAGACCCAAGAGGAAATAGAAAAAATACAGGAAGATGCCCCTAATGACCCTAATAGTACTGGTCAAGATGGTCAGAAAGAACCTCCTTGTGAAGAGGAAGGAGGAAACCCTAAAAAGAGGAAAACAAGGAAAGTCAGTTCTAAGTATTGGAAGTATTTCAACCAGGGGCCCACTGATGAAGATGGAAGCTATTATGCCATTTGCAAATATTGTGGTAACAAGTATTTGCAAGGGCAACAAAGAGGCACAAGTTCTATGAGGAATCACATTGAAAAAGGGTGTAAAAAATTCCCAAGAAATAGGCGTGATGCTTTGCAAAAAATGTTGCAAGCTGCCAAAACAGCAGGTACAACTTTTTTAATTCATTTATTATAACTTATTTTCATTCATTTAATTATTTTAATTTACTGATAAATTTTATTTTATTTGTTATTAACACAGAAGGAACAGAACTTATTCCTTGGGTCTTTGATCAAATGAAATGTAGAAAGGCTTTGGCAATCATGGTAATAGCCCATGAATATCCCTTTAACTGTGTTAACCACTATTATTTTAGGTTGTTACTTAATGAATTGCAACCTTCATTCAAAATCCCATCAAGAACCACCGTTAGAGCAGACTGTATTAGGTTTTATGAGGAACAACATGTTACTCTTTATGAACAGTTGGGGCAACTTACTTGTAGATTTAGTTTTACCAGTGATTTGTGGACCAACAAGGGTAGAGATAGGGGCTTTATGGCAATTTCATGTCACTACATTGATGAAAAATGGATTTTGAGAAAAAGGATCATCACATTTGTCCCATTGCCAAGCCCACATACTGGTAAACACTTAGCTGAGGCTTTTTATGATAAATTGGTATTATGGAACTTGGATAAAAGGGCATTTTGTCTTGTCCTTGATAATGCTTCTTCCAATGATGCTTGCATCACTGAACTATTTGCAACCACACCCATCCAAGATGACTTACCAGTGGATGGTAAAGTCTTCCACCAGAGATGTGGTTGCCACATCCTAAATTTGATTGTACAAGATGGATTAAGTGTTCTGAAAGATGAGATAAGTAATATACGCGACACGATGAAATACATTAAACACTCTCAAGGAAGGATGGAGAAATTCAAGTTGGCTTGCTCTCAGGTTATGTTTAATATATTCTTTTATTTTTTTATATTTAATCTTGTATTGTTATTAGCATCTAATTAATATATTATTTTCTTGTTTTCTGTTTGCAGAGTCAAATTCCATTTAAGAAGCCAGCTTGGGATGTTCCAACAAGATGGAACTCCACATATTTGATGTTGGTGCTGGCCTTGGAGTTGAAACCTGCAATTTGTAGGTATGGTAACATCGATAAGAGGTATGCTAACATGTTCAAATGGGATGAATTCAAATGGGATGAAGTGGAATGTTTAGTTGGTCATTTGAAGGTTTTCTATGAAGCCACATTAAAATTGAGTGGTACAAAGTATCCAACATTAAATCTTTTCTTCCCTGAGTTTGCTGATGTTTATTTGAACATTAAAAGGATGTCCAGTAGTCCATATCCATTCATTGTGCAAATGGGGGCTCAAATGATTGCCAAGTTTGACAAGTATTGGACCATTGGTAATTCTCTGTTGGCAATAGCTTGTGTGCTTGATCCTAGATGTAAGCTTTATGTTGTTGAGTACTACATGAAAGAATTGTGTCCTGAACAATGTGCTAACTTCATGGCAAATTTGAGAGAGTGCATGAAAGAATTGTTCAATGAGTATGTTCAAGAAAATGCAAGTGATGAGAAGAAAGCTAGAGTGTCAAAGAGGTAGTCACATCACATTTCAGTATTTATATAATTATATTAGTGTAAATTTTATTTTTCTTATTTTAACTTCATAATTGTGTTTTGCATAATAGGCAAAAGACATCTGCTGTTGCTGGTGCAAGTGGTAGTGCAACCAATTCAAGGGCTGCATTGAAAGACTATATAAAGGAAAGGAGGAACACTGAACCTCAAAAATCTGAGCTTGATGACTATCTAGGTGATGTACCACTCAGCCTTTCTTTTTTAAGTTTCCAATTGTTGCATTTATAATTAATATTTATGTTATTTATTTTTTAAAATAGCTACTGAAGTTGATGAAGCAAGTGTTGATGAGGACTTTGACATCCTAGCTTGGTGGAGATTGAAGTCTCCTAAATACCCAATACTGTGTCAATTAACCAAGGACATCTTGGCTGTCCCAATTTCAACAGTAGCATCTGAATCTGCATTTAGTACAAGTGGCAGAATACTCAGTCCAGCTAGGAGCTCTCTCAATGATGAGAGCATTGAAGCTTTACTTTGTGCTCAAGATTGGTTGAGGGCATCAATTAATGGTATCTTTCATGCCTTCACTCATTATTTACATGAAATTGCTTCATTTATAGTTTACTTTGTGCAATCTTTATTTACAAATAATTAACATGCTTCATTGTTTGTGTTGATACAGAAAATGGTGAAAAAATTGGTGAGCCTCTATGGAACATTGAGGAAGGAGGTGGCATTGAGGAATGATGTTGTGTACTTCTGTTGGCTCCCCTATGTTGTTATTTGTCACTTTGTCGCTTGTCAGTAAGTTGATTCTAGTTTGTTCGTTGGTTGAGTCAATGTTGCCTATCATTTAGTATATTTTTGGTGCCTTGATACAAAGTTGAAGCCTGGAATGTATATTTGCATGTCTTTGGCTCCTCAGATCTGAAGCGATATTCAATGATGATACTTTTTTTTGTTCTTTTGGTTGAAGCCTGGATTGCATATTTGCATGTCTTTGGCTCCTCAATGAATCCTGAGAATGCAGTTTCAGATCTGGGTTTAGGATTTAGATAGGCAATTTGGCATATTTTGTGGTGTTTGTGGCAAAGTAGACAATGTAATGGAAGACAACTTAGCATATTTTGTTTATATATGTTGTTTGTACTGATATGTTGGAAGGTTTTTTGTACTGATATGTTGTTGTATTAATGTATGCCTATTTTCTTTATATCATGTGTGAATTTTTTTGCATTTTGCATTATTTTTTTCAATTAAATTTCGTAATCCTTCATATAGGCAAAAAAAAAAATACGGTATAAACGTTTAATCGTTATGCCGTTTACTTACACGGAAACGATTAACGGAACGAAAATTTGAACCGTTTGATAAACGAACTGGTTAACGACAAGACAATCTGTGCCGTTCACTGCTACTAAACGATAACGGAGGACGGCACTTCTGTGACCGTTAGCCACGTTAGTCAGGCCTAGGTCAGATTGATATGTAGAACTGTGCGCTTTACAAAAGAAAATTTAGACAAGGTTTGGTGGGTGTCACTTTCTTGTGTTCATATCTAAAGCCCTAAAGGTGAGACAAATAAAGACATACTAGCTGTAGCATCCAATCAATAACAAAAGCACTTTTGCCCTCTATTTTTTTTCTCAACACGGTATGTACCTGTTACTTTTGCATAGTTTAGTTTGATTTTTGAGTGGATCACGAAACATCGATCTTTAACAAAGTTAAAAACAAAGAATCAATATATTCCACGCGCGTTTGTTTCAGAGAATAATTCTAATATATTTTCAACAGTCTTTTTTTCTATCCGATATGATGCATATAGTAAAATACTAAGCGTACAGTGTTGATGTGATTGATATACCACGAAAAGAATTGACATACAGTAAAGGTAACAGTTGTGATTTGATTAGAAGAAAGCGATGCAATACCCTTTAGTATATATGTATAGCATTTTTTTTTATATATAAACATATCAGTAAAATGCCCATGTAATTTCCGGTAACATTAAAATGGAGGGTCCGTTGATACAACTACAGTGGCACCGTCAAACCCAGAAGACATATTTGCACCAGATATAAAATCATCTCCAAAAATCATTGCGCCGGCAGCTAAGGCTCCAGCACCAAGACCCATGCCAAAACCAGGCCCGCTGCTCGTCCCAGTATGTCTACTCGGAGCCACATTTATGTAACTTCCAGGTACATGAGCTGGTGCCTGGTACGGTGGAGGTGCGGTACCAGTATTAAATGATGGCGGTTGAAGTGGAGGCTGGTATGCTGCTAGGGGCTGGCTTGGGTAAGTGTAAGGATGAGAAGGTTGCTTTGGGATCTTGTGCACCGGTGAAGTTTGCGAGCTTGTGTGTGGTTTTGATGGGTATGTGTAGACTGGTCCATCTTCTATGGCTAGTGTTATGCCACCTTGATCTGAGTACGTAATGCCTTCTATTGGCCCTGCAATTCGATCGTGCTAAAATTTGTTAATAATATATCTGTAAGATTATTCTTTGTTTAGAGATTACCTTTCCAATTGAATAATTTTATCAAGAAATAAAAAGTGTCGAGGCATGACAATTTTAAGTTGAAAGTTGAGAATGTTGTTGCGTCCATTTTTGGTTCTGATCATCTCGTATCATACACCAAGGTTTTTTGCAGTAGTATCAACTACCAAGTTACCTGCTAAGGAATTGTCTTAGTTATTTTACTACAAGCAAACTTTTGCTTTGTAATTTATTTCATTTCCTTGTATTTTCTCTCTTTCTTATTAGTAAAATCAATAAACCATAAGCACAAAAATATTGATCTAATTGTAAAAAATGAACCATTTAACCTGAATTCAAAGTTGTGCCTGGTTCTTCATTAGAAACTCGAACTGATACATCCACAAACCCTTTGGGTTTTCCAGAGTTTCTCTTTCTTAACTGAAAGCTCGCCGTTTCTTCAAGTTCAGATCTCTTTTTATCTATGTCATTCCTATGCTTATCTATGAACTCTTCTAGCTTAACAGTTGCAACTCCATGGAGCCGCTCTCTTAAAAATATAGGCTCTCTTCTGTAAACCTCTATTGTCAGTATCATTCTTTCCAATTTAGTGTTGGTCAGATCAACTGAGATTGAAAACTTGGTTTTCCAAGTAGGGTTCGGGCTACCTGATACGTCGATCTTCGTGCAGTATTTGTTGTCAGGCTCAATCCAGCCAACTGCAAACCACTGGGGCTTAAGCAGAGAGGACTTTCGACTGAGACCACGAGCAGATATTATGCAAACTTCTATGCAAACTTTGTTCATGATTTTTTTTGATGTTTTCAGAGATCAAATTTGCTAGGTGTTTTGCTTCTCTTTGTTCCTGTCTTTGAGTGAATTTGAAGAATGTGAACAGAAGGAACAAGGGTATCAGAAAAGTGCTTTACTTGCAGAAAAGATATTCCGTGCCATCACTTGGATAAAAGGAATATGAAAGCATTGATGGTTTCAACAAAGCTAAGAATATAGAATCTTGAATAAACGGCAAGCAACTCTTAAAGTCTTAATTTTTTGGTGTAGATGAAGAAATTATACTCATGATAATAGAAATGAACAAAGAATCATAAAATTATTACCTTTTCACAAATGTAAAAAGAATCTTCAATTAGTAGTATAACTATGCAAGAAATAGGGTACTTGGTTTCAGGTCATGTATAAAATTCACTTGGAATATTAAATCAGAGCCGAAACCCACATCTTCTTAAGTTCGACCCAATTTAAAGCCAGTATAACCTAAGAGGCATTAGGCCCAATATAAGTTCTCAAACCCGCTAGCATCTTGTTATATCTGACCCGACCCAATTTGCTTCAGCTCCTGAGCTCCCCGCCTAGGGGTGAGCAAAAAACTCGTAACTCGTGAGTTTACTCGAACTCGACTCATAAAAGCTCGATTGTAACTCGAGCCAGAATAACTCGAGTTGACAGAACTCGAGTTGTATCAATTCGGTTAACTAACGAGTCGAGTTTGAGTTGGGCTTAACTCGACTCGTCAACTCGTGAGGTGACTCGTGACATAATAAATATTAAATTTAAGTAATATTATCAACATAATTTATGACTTATGAGTAATAAAAAAGTAAAAAATAACACAATAATTATTTTATTGTATTTTTTAGTTAGTTATAAAGTACAAAATATTAAGTTTCAAGACATATTTTTGCTTCAAATAAATAGAAAGAATAAAATTGACGATAAATTTTATTATTTGTAATATTGTATATATAAATTAATTTTAATATTGAAAGATTATATGATTTTAAAAAAGAAAATTTCAAAGTACAATTGCTTATATCCAACTCGTTCGTGACTCGTGAGCCAACTCGAGTTGGAGCGAGTTGAGTTTGAGCTAGCTTAAATAACTCGAAAGTATTTCTAACTCGACTCGGGACAACTCGAGTTACTATCGAGTTGAGTTTGAGTTGTACCCAACTCGCTCGAACTCGGCTCGTATACAGCCCTATCCCCGCCGTCGTGCGTCCGTAAAAAAAAACACAATTCTACTCCAGCTAGAAGAAAACCGAAAGAAAAACACCGGAAAGGTTAAATTTTGGAAATTTGGCGCGATAGCACCTCAGCCTTCGATTCTGGTTCCATGTGTTCCCGCTCACTGTTTTCAGCTCAAATATTGAGTTGCTACTCTCGCTGGAAAAGTTACCTTATCTGGGCTCGTTCTCCTGTTCTCTCTCTTAGGAACATTTCAGCAAACAACTCTCGTGCAAGAGCTCTTGGTAAAATTTATTGTAAAATTTTCATTCTTTAGACATGATGAGCCTTAAAGTGCTTGTCAAATAGAATAATAGATTTTTCTCGTTGTGTTCAGGATGCTCTTTCATATGTTGGTTTGCCTAAACGTTAATGTCAGGCTGATCTCTTGGATAATCTATTCAAACTTCGTTTATAGCAAGGTAATTGGTTCTGCCTTCATCTTTCAATAATTAAGTTTTATTTTTATCTTATTGAAGTAATGCACAAGATGGAAACAATATTCTGGTATGATATGTATATATTTAATACTTTTGGGCAACTTTGGTGCTAACTGCTCAATGAACTTTAAATGATAGATTTATATTCTGTGCACTTGTTCTGATACTCACATCATAAATTGCAGAGTATAGCATAGGCTCCTTCCTGTGAAAGTTGCCATTTGACACCAACCGCTGTAACTGTAAGGTTCAAATTCATGAGAATTTCTTCTAAATTTTGGTCTTGTATGACCAAAGCTGATGATCATGAGGCTAACGAGGTAAATCTTCCGAAGGTTACAGATTTTCAAATGGGTATTGCTTCAATTGAGAAGCTTTGCAAAATTGGAAACCTTTCAGCTGCAGTTCATTTGCTGAGAGAATTAACTGACAAACAGGCTTACAGTTGTGTTAGTACATACAACAGTCTTCTAAGTTCAGCAATTGAAGCGAATGATTTCAATCCTTTCAGAAAAGTGTTCAAATATTTGCTACTTTCTAGATCACCCCTAATTTAAATTCGTATACATGTGTTACCAAGACTTTTCAAGTGGTGATGGATTCAGAGGAGATATTAAATTTTATAAGGAGCTTGTGTGAAATTACAAAGGATAGAGAACCTACAGTAATGAATCAAATTATTTTTGCACTGGCTGATTCAGGACAGCTGGACAAAGCAATGCTTGTATTTGGAGAATTGAAGAAAATGAATTCAAATTTGGGTTTGGTCACATTTAACACAGTTAAGGGTATTTTGGGAAAGGCAGATTTGATGGAGCAGATGCTATCAGAATTTGAAATGATGAGAAGTTTTGGTTTTTCTCCCAAAGTCCCAATGGTACAACCTAAAACACAATAATCAATTCTCTGAGGAGATTAGGGAAGTTTGAGATGTGTAATCTTGGCAAGGGAAATGTCTGAAAAGGGGATTGAAATGGATTTGAGAAAATACAATGCTCTAATTTATAGTTTAGGACTTTAGGTAGAGCCGGGCTTATAAAAAATGCCATTAATCTGTTTGAAGATATGAAAAGGAAACAGAGGCCTTCTATTTATGTTTATCGTGCTTTGATAAGCAATTCGAAATAGGTGGGGCATTTTGAGTTGGCTCTGAAAATGTTTGATGAGATGGAGTTGTGTTCCTCACAACTCCTTGGACCAAGGGACTTTAAGGCAAGAAGGGGCAAAGGTAACAAATAAACTGATCATTCTTGCAAAGTTGTTTAGGCCTTTCAGTGAATGGAAAGTAAGGTTGATTGAGCAAATGCCTTTCCTCAAGTTGAATTGGAGTTATAAGAGGCGTAAGATAGAATGCTCTTTTCGTTTGATTTGTTATTATTTAGCATGGAAGATAGGACGCTGGATCAAGTTAGATAAATCCATATGAAAAAAAATGTTTAACCAAAAAAGCATGGGAACGTCTTTTATTTTGTGCATAGCTTAGGAAGGATCAAGTTTTCATGAAGTAGAGTTTTTTTATTATGCCCGTGCATGAATGGCGAAGGAGATATTCTTTGTATTTTGTAAATTCACAGTTATCAATTATTCAGACACAAAACAGATTTTTTTTATTACCTTTTTCCGAAGCTTTTTTTTTATTATTTTGATTATCTGATATGCTTTCACTTCTTGTGAAGCTTACAGCTACAAGTACTAGTTTAATTCTTGGAAATAAATTGGGCGTCCATTTATCCTGTTTCAAGTAAAAAATACTTCTCAACATCGTGCAACATCATTCTAAGATTGACAAAAGAATTGAGGGTATAAACGAATGATGACTGCTTTCATATTGAGGATAAACTATAATATACAACAACAGTACAGTTCCTATCATATAGCATAATTATCTGAAATAATTTAAACTCAGAAAGAAAGCCGGATATTAACGCTTGAACATGTGAATTAATAATTGCCCCATGGCACGTTCTCTCAAACCCAAAATGAGCTAGCACCATGTGGTAAACAGATCACAACTCTTCCATCATGCTCATATTGTTCAAATGTATCTATATAAAATATTCACTCTATTACGGCAACCGGATCTTTTTGCACTATCTTCCTGTACAAAAAGTAGTACCTGCGGTGGGTCCAATGAAATAAGTTAGATAATGTAATAGGAACCAGTGAAATTTCTAGGAACAAAGTGATGTAAGTAGATGAAAATAACCTTCTAGTACATATAGTCTCGACTAAAGAAATGTACTAATCTAGGCAGCTCAAAAAAGGATGCTTAGGAAGAGAATAATCCATCCAGCCATGGAGAATACAGCAAATATATGTACCCAAAATAAAATTGCCGCGGATTCTTTCCCACATCCCCTTAAATTTGCAACAGCACCTATAAAAAGAACAAAAGTATGTCATGATTAACAATTGAATCCTATAATATATAACTAGAGTTAATTACTTCAGAACTATATCAAGAGTTATTTGGTGATGAGGTTAAAGCATGCCTTAATCCAGGCTCATTTCACCAAATGCAAATCTTCTGAAAAGATGCCAATACTTTCAGCATATAAAAAATTTCGTTTATGTTTATTAAATTTTGTATAAAATTACCAGAAAGTACAGAAGTAGGCATGGAATGCTGTAGCAGCAGCACAAATTTAAACATTTTGTCGCCCTCTGGTATAAATCCAAACTTATCAGCTAAAGTAACAATGCCTAATCCTGCCAGTGGAACAAAGGTCAAACGAGCAAAAATTATTGAAGCAGTGGTGCGGAACCCCAACCTCTTGCTTCCAACTCCTGGACCTGAAAAACAACAAAAATATAAAATAAAAGTAAGGTTCGTTTTCTAGATAAGAGCTTAAAGACGAATGAAGTAAAACATATTCATTAAGCAATTGGTATAGCTAAAGTAGGTGCCTTCTAGATATCCTGTACATGTTTTAAAGCATGAATTATCCTATTTTTCTTGATCAATACCCAAACTATCCCTCTATCTATCATTCATGACATGTACAGCATGAAAAATGCTATTTTAATTGATCAATACCCAAACTATCCCTCTATCTATCATTTATGTCAAGAACATGAAGGTCATTTTAGGGCCTCAATTTAGTTCCAAATTGGTGGATATTGCAATGTGCTCCATAGGTATACAAGGATACAAGATAATCCATTATGAAGAATAATGCAGGAGAAAATTTTAGATTTTTCAGGCCTAATACACTTATCTCATAGCAAAAAGAGAATGCTAGAGAAGAAGCACATACCATCAACAAGATTGCCACCCAATGCAAGTAAGATGCATGGAATCATAGCTTCACTGCATTTAACCAAAAGAATAAAAATTAATAAACAAAGGAAACAATAGCATATAATAATATATTTGTCTTATGTTCGCTCTTTGATACACAAAGAAAATTCTAAAGTGTAAAAAGAAAAAAAAGAGTAACAAGAAAAAAAAAAACATAAGAAATAAGTACCCAAGAATAAGGCAGCTGTCAGTAAAGAAGAACAATGGAGCATCATCAGTAAGAATGAGTTTCTTGAGAAAAGGTACCACGCCAATAACAATAGCCAGCACCTGTATGCACACCATATTCAAGCTCAAGTACCAAGTAATAAGCAAAAAAAAATTTAAAATAAAATACAAGAATTTTGGCAATCAGATACTTACAGAGGCAATAATAGGTGGCTGAAATATCTGCTTCAGTTTTAGTTTCTCTGCCACTTTCTTAAGCATACTGATTATCTGTGCATCAAATATTATTCTGATTAAGTAGATAGACCAAAGATTACATAACAAACAATAATAATTTCATTAATGAATGTTTAAAGATGACAATTATTTATCTTGTATGAAATTAACTTTCTTTGTAAGATCTTTCCAGATGACATGTCTAGTTGTTGATGGATTTCACATTTATCTTGTCTGCAGGGAACAAAAACAAAGTAAATTATATCTTACACTTTTTGAAGAGAACCGTTTGGTTGCTGTGAGGGTTTCATCGGTTGACTGTAACAAAGGCTCACTCTCAGGTGCTGCACTATTATCGATTGAAGCCTTGTTTGAAACAACAGAATCACCTTCTGCTGCTGCTGAAGTACTATTCTCTACAGGAGGAGATCTAGAGACAGGTAGTTGTTTTTCATCTTCATTGCCATCAAAGGACCCACCAGGTGGTGGGGCCAGCATTTTAAATACATATGTGTATAATATGATTGCTCCAACCTGCAATGTGAGCATGGACATTTTAGTATAATTGATGAGTCTAAAATCACATGCTCTCTTTTCCATAAAGATTTTTTTCTGAACAATTATGGAAAAATGCAGAGAGAAGAATACCCATTGACCAAATGAGATATATGCATTTCCATCTTGACTACATTTATCGGAGTCACCAAATGGATTTGATGGATCACGGCATAGGGCAGCAATTAGTACCAAAGGTATATTTCCAATATTCCCTACAATAAAAAAAATGTTATAATAATTAAAACCTTGAAAGTAGTTTTGCAGGGATGTTTTTCAAATGTAGATTAAACCTAAAGAAAAATTCCATCGCTCTCAAATGAAGTTCTGCACAAACAATAAGGTCCAGCAGGTGGCGAAGTTTGGTGGCAAGAAATGATGGAATTAGCTTATTCATGAAAATACAACTATGACTTTCTGAGTAAAAGGGAAATCAATACAAATTAAATTTTTGCTTCTCATGAATAACCAAAAACCAAGTTTAGAATTAGGTAATCTATAGAGAGAGTGATGCAATAGTATCAAATTAGAAATTTGTTTTATTCTTAGAATTAAGGCCCTTCTGCTCTCAGATCACTTCTTCAATTGGAACAAAGTTTGGTCATAATTTTTGCTTATAGTTGTCAGAAAATAATAATAACTCACCAATGCCAATATGAATAATTGTAAACTTGAAATAAGGGTATGGTGGCCGAATAATCAATGCAACAATTAAGCCGATCAAGGAGCCTGATATAGTGCCAAGTACAACATTAACCGGGATAAACCACCTGCAAGAATGGCAGTTATTGTTAGAGTGTTATAAATTGTAACATCTTCTGAAGTCAGCATGAAATTTAAAAATATAATGGAGATTTATGCTCACCACTGTAGCATCTTTTCAAAAGTAATTGCTCTTCCCAATTGCGAAAATATAAGACACGGCAGTAGGAGGGAGAATACTAGCTGTAATTCATAAAAAAGGATAAGTAAGATGCTAATAATATAGAATGAAAATTTTTAAAAATTACTAAAGAACATTAAAAAAAAAAATTACCCCATTCAGAAGCCTTCGACCATTAGCTGGCAGGATGTTAACATGCTTGGACGCCATTAGAAAACCCATAAAACACATTGTAAAAACCTTGGCAATAGGTAGAACTGCATATTTTAGAGTGGCTAGGATTGATTCGCCACTACCACCCTGCGCCTCTATCATCTTCTCTAATAAAGATCTCTCCACTCCCATGTTTTATGCAGCTTCCTGCCCATAAACATTACAGAACTAATTATATGCATTGAAAAGATGAAGAAATTTAAAAATTGCATAGCGCTGCAAGCTTTTAAGTAACAAATGGAACATGTAAAGCCAAAGGAGTAATATATATTATGAAGTAACTAAATAGCTCCTACTCTTTTGATTTGTGTAATGGAGGAACGATACTGTGTGGAGCTATGTCCCATATACCCCTCCACTAAGTTTACATTTAAGATTTAAGCAAGAGTAGACGTCAGATATCTACCTACCTTAGAAAAGGTTCTCAATTTTGGAAACCATCCAAATAAAAAGTGGACCTTACCCAAAAATTTATTAAAGAGGAGCTAGAAAGAGACTTCTAGATCCGCCTTGAATAAGCACTTCAATATTAAATTACATTCTGAACCTCAACTATATATATTTCTGTTTTTTTTTTTTAATATCTTTATGAATTTTCACCTTCATAAATCATAATAAAATATTTTTGCCAAACTAATAAATTATTAAGTTAGTCTCCTTGAAAGAGTCATCAAATAAAGCAAACCTCAGCACCAATTGAAGGAGTAAAAACTGGGATAAATATTCCTAGTAGATAATAATCATGCAAAAATTGTGGGTACATTGGCAAAAATAACTCGGATAATTTGGTGATTACTTTCAGGATAAGAAAAGAGCTCTAACAGTCAAAGTCTTAACAATACCATCCTCCATTAAAAAAAAAATCCAATCAGGCAATCACAAACGGACTAGGGACAATAAAAGCTAGAATTAAACAATACAAAATCTTGAGACTATCTAAATTTTTCTATTCACTGCTCATCATGCTCGTAGCCTTACAAATTTGAAAACAAATTCATGAGGAGTTTAAAAAGGGAACACCACGAAACGAAAGGTTATTGCAAAATCAAACCCCTCCCACCCGCCCAAAAAAGAAACAAACTAAGAAAAAGAGACGCAACTTTCTGTTTGAAAATCAATAATGCATGCAAATCTTAACAAAACCAACAAATTGTACTCACTAAAACGGAAGAACCCACAAATCGCACGAAGTATTCCAGCCAATTAGCTCGATTTCGAACAAGAAAGCCTCAAATCGAAGCAATAATCTGAGAAATTCTCGCAGGAGAAGAAACGCGAAGCGAGAAGAAATAGATTTTCGATTCGACCCGTTTCCAATTCCACCTAGTTCGATTTTATTATTTTTAACTGCCAATCCTTAACTTGGAAACGAAACGAAACGAAACAAATGGGCGATAAATAGACGGAAGCGAGAAACATGAAGGAATACAAAAAGTGTTATTTAAATATGCCCAGAATTATTGCAACTATTTACGAGCGTACCACAGGTCGGTCCGTACGTGTCCTGGCTTGCGGACCCCAATACTGAGCCTTTTCGTGATTCCTACAGTCCTAATTTCCTTTCTATTTCCTTCTATGAAGAATCATATTTGTAGCGAGTCGTTACTAGTATTATGTAATGACCCGCTGTACAAAAAATTGATGAGGAACTGATGCGCGGAAACTAGGAGAGGTGTCGTAGCAGTGACATGTTACCTAGGAAGGCTGTCGTCTTTTGTGGCGGATGTAAGAAGGATTCGGAAACAAAAGCACCGTGCAAGGCAATTGGTAGGCCGAAATAGTGTGGTCACACGTTTAAGTAAACGTAGTCCGACCAAGCGGACCTCTGCTTTTCGTTTTTTGGTCCAGAATTTTCGATTGAAATCGGGAAGGATGTTGACTTAAAATGGACTACGAGCGAGATTGAAAACTGAAAACTCCAAGGGTGTGTTTGGCAAAAACGTGTGAACAAGGAATAAGGAACAAGAACTGGGCCCCACCCCAGTTCTTGTTCTTGTTCGCAGTTCGCAAAAAAAACTAGAAATAAGGGATAGGGGTAGTTGTTCCTTGTTTGTGCTAGTTCATGCATGTTTGGTACTTGCACTAGTTCTGCTGTTCGCGAACAAGCAGTTCTAGAGCGGTGCCAAACACACCCCAAAAGTTTTCGCCGCCTTAATATTATTAATTTAATTTAAGAGTTTGAATAATTGTTTCATATATTAAGATTTATATGAATCAGCCCCAAAAATTATTTGACTGATTTACCATAAGAGATTATTTATGACAGTGCTAGCTAAATGCAATTAATGTTACGGTTATATATCTGGAAATTTTTCATCCCCATCTTTTATAAAAAAAATTTACAAAAATTATTTAGATATAAAAATATCACAAAAACTATAATTGTACCACTAATCGCATATGACAATTATTTTTAATATAGCCATATATATTCATCTCACATCACGATAATTTTAGTTAATGATGACATAAACATAATTTATTAATTAGTAATGACATATTTCTACCTTCTAACTTTTTCAATGATATAAACTTAAATCACCTATACGTTAATTGTTGCAAGAAATCAAAAGTTCAAGCACAATTTTGCTAGACTTATTTTACCTCTACGTATATGTTTTAGCAGTTACATTAAAATTCCATGTCTTAAAAACAATTGGCCAAATTATATGTAAGACTACATCTATGTGTTAGCTATTTGTGACATCGTATATACTACAATTAAGAAGGAGATGAATGAATAGTTGGAAGAACATAAATGCACGCGTTTAATTGGAAGAACAATGCACAATCTTGTTGAATAATTGGAAGAGCACACACGTTCAGAATGAATTGTGAATGCACGGTAAGATATATTCAACAATTTGAATTATAGCATGCGATTAGACATTCATAGACATTGATTTTGATCCGCTCTCAAATTGTATTTATAAATTTATTTCATACTATGAACGCATGCGCTCAATTAGATTTTTGAACATATGGATTCCATAAATAAAAAAAATTTAAGACTCTATAAAACTAAAAATAGTAGTGTTATGTTTAATATAACGATATAAACAAATAGAAAAATCATTATAGTGTAGAGTCAAACTTATTGACCGTATATCCGTCAAACTCGATTGGATCTCACTTTTCGAGATTACAAAAAAGCAATCCGAACCACTTAATTTTTGCTCTATAATATATTCTTCTTGGAGATCAAATGTAACTTTTTTCTTTAATTTTTTTTTACTAATTTTGAAATTACGAAAAATCCTCAATATTTTTCTATTTAGTTATGGACCTACAAATTTTTAAAAATTCAAAAAATTATATAAAAAAATATAAAAATAGTTTGCGAAGATATTTCCGACTCTTATCATTGCTCAAATAAATATACACGGGAAAAAAAAATGGTTCTTTATTATGATTATCTCGATAGTAATAATCTGTTTGTCTGTGTGGCGCAAAAACAGACCGAACTTACTCCTTATATTATTACTTTTGGGGCCTTTAATTCCAATTTAATAGAAGAATTGTTTTTTAGTGTGGTTCATGATAATAAAATTAGTGGGAAGCATAACACTGGAAGAGTGATGTTTGTTATAAATATTGTATTTGGAGCCATGTGATGTAGTTCCATAATGAATGATTTTATTCTAAATTTTATATGTCATTTAGCAGGTAGTACTAGTTGTCTAATTAGTGAGTCGGCCCATAATTATAGTAGTTCTTAAACAGTGGTCTGTTCTATAATTAGTGAAAGCTGTTAAATATTGAGTTATAAATGAGTGAAATGGGTAATTACTGCCGGTAGTTCGTAGTAGGCTAGTAGCAAAAATATATTTTGCATCTGAACTTGTGAGTTGAAGCAATAAGTTTCAGTATATCATACTGCCTTTATTTTTGCTTTTCAGAAAATCATGCAACTGACAGAACAAAAGAGAAGCTAGAGAATTTTAATAAGCAGGTAAGCTAATTAATTGTTGATTTTATCCAGCAAAATGATCCAAAATATAATTTTAGTATAAGCTAAAGAATTTGTAAGCAATAATATGACTAATTTTGCTAATCTATGCATTGATATATATGCGTATCGCCGTATTCTCCTAATACTAACATATTACTCGTATCTCAATAAACTTAGATTCACAGCCAAAATCAAACGAAATAACGAAAACCAAACTTCATGTATTTTATCTTAAACCAAGTCAAATTACTAAACTGAAAAAATTGAAACATTTAATTTAACTATAAAATTTATTTATGTCCAATTTAAATTAATTAGACTATTGAGCCCAAATGATTATTAAGGTGCATGTACGATGCAAACAAGATTGCGAGATGAGCAGCTCGCATCTTTGCCCTTCCTTTCCGTTTATGCTGGCTTCTTTTTGCTTGGTATAAACGAAAATATAACTATAATAACAGTTGTTCAAGCTAAATACTACAACAAAGTATATGTCGATGAAATGTGTTTGTTGGATTAATTATTATCGTATTTGACGAGAGTTGTTCATGGCAAATATTACAACAATATATAGGTTTGAAACAATTATGCTTTTTTTTTAATTTCATTTTAGCTTATTTATTTATTTTTTTAGTTCTCTAATTGGCAGCTTCTGTTAATTTTTTTAAAAAGAAAAATATAGAAGAACTTTGTAGGGTAGTTTTCATTTTCAAATGGTAACTACTAACTAGACTCCTCACTATATATAGTCGTCAATAAATATAAATAAAGAGAGCTCATCCCGCATCGTACCATACAATTTGTAATAACTAGTAACTACATCGTAAGTAGGAAACTCAATTTATTCGATGGTCATCATCCACCAAAATTTCAATTGTCCCAAACACTCATTTTTTAAAAAGGACTTGAGCTCTTTGTTCTCTCCAAAAAAAAAAAAACTGATCGAATGACTATCAGAAATATAAATATAAAAATAAAATAATATATGATAAGTCGATAACATCTGACGCTGACATGCTGCTACTTTGCTTAATTGCTTTAAAGGGATCTCTCTGTCACTTATATATCCAAATCTGAAGGAAGCTTGTAAGATGCTTCACTTTGGAATAAAATCAGAAAGAATCGAAATGCAGCCAGGACAAATTGGCCTATGTGGTCACCTAGACTAGTTACTGTCATAGTGTCATGTCTTGAAACAGAGGAGGGTTTCAAATTTTTTTGTTACTTTGACAATATTTACATTAACTAAGTTATAATAAATTTATGTAACAAAATAAGAATGATTCAATAACAACTATATTATACGGAAGTGTCTTTTTTATTGAACAATTTCTTTCCCAATTGAATGATATATAGTAGTCGTTTTAAGTTCTTTTTTTTATGCCATGGTTTTCTTCTTAATACATGAGTTGGAGTTTAGTCACCTGACTTAATTAATCACACCAACACTACTCACAACTCAAGATTCCTTCAAACGTGTATCCGATGATGGAAATATTTTGTTGCATATCAAAACTAGTAGACTGGATTTCCAATGGTGAAATTCGATTCGTTCTCTCTACATTCGTTCAAAAATGTCTAAACATACTTTTGACATGTCCACATCGAAAAAAATAGATAAGAACAAATACTAGAGAGAAGGAAATGGAGAGAGCACACAATTGAATTTAATCCCACACTCTACGACAAGAAGTGTATTGAATGCGATGTACTCATGTACAACAGAAAATTAAATTATTTAAAGTATACTGCGTTATATAACATGCAAGGGTGCGTTACCAACGGTGTCCGTGTTTTGGCGCATATGGTATATTTGCCCAAAAATCATTGTTTTTAGTATTCATTTTATTTTATTTTATTTTATTTTGAAGCAAAAATGGGATTCAGGACCCGATCTTTTCATTAAATAATTTTTTCTTTAGCAATATGCTCAAGTTACAATCTTTAAATGTATTGTATTGATTCAAGTTTTTAAATGACACATCACATTGTTTTTCCAACAATTCATATGATTTAAATGTTGGTATGTTAGATCACAATCTCATTTCCCATTATTCTAAGGGATCGACTACTAATTGTTCAACCTTTTCGTAAAAAAAAAAATTGTATTTTCTAAGCCTACCATATTTTATTGGCCGACAAGAAAATCCTCAATAAAATAAATTTGTGACCATTATTAAATGTACTAATTAAATATTAATAAGTAGCAAGTGGTCAGACTACGATATGACCTGTACATGCCACAGAAATTGTCATTAAAATTGTCTCGTTACCCAAAAGCGGACTAGATTGTATAAAATCTGACCATCATCTACTATCAAGTATAACGTTATCAATTTATGACCTGTCACACTCGCGTCTCCTGTTCCTTAAAAACATTCCAGATCAATAAGCAAGCATCATTAGCCAACCAGCTGTATAAGCAAATAATCAAAACAAATTTTGGTACGAAAAGATGTCAAATTTTCAATGTTTGTCTTTATGGACACCATCAATGATCTGTTTAACTCATGGTGGCAGTGGAGCATGAACTCAGAGGCTTAGAGCCTCCAAAGATGGTTATAAAATAATTTTATGTTGATACATTCGTAGATCAAACACAGATGCCCTCATGCGCATGTCCTAATAGTACAAAAGGTGCTGATATTTGAAATTTTGCTCCGCATGCAAATATAAACAAAAAGTTCATCTTGAGTACATGTGGCCCTATGTTTTTTATTGTGTTGTTTTTATTGGAATTGTTATTTGAATTCTAAAGTTATTTTTTTCCAATTAAAGTTTTCAAAAATCTCGTTTATTGTGTTGCGAGAGGGGGGGGGGGGGAGGGGGAGGGAGAGACGGTCTAAAACTTAATAGATGCTGCAGAATCATTATATTTGTTAACCTAAAACCATAAAAATATGTTTTGCTATTAAAAGTTTTTTAAAAAGTATTATAAAAATTTCTTATAGTTACGTTAATTTAAACTATAAAATACTATATAAGAACGAACAACTACTTAGTTTTTATTTGCAATTCGAAACTACATGAATCTCAAATTTTTGTACATCACCTAATAAATTAAGTTACATAAAATTTAATTACTCTTAAATATTCAACAACATAAATATAATTTTTTTCAAATTCCAATTTATTTAAATATTTCAATATTATATATTGTTAAAATAAGTTATTTTGTCAAAAAATTTCGCTCTGTCTCCGTATGGATTACCTGCTAGCTCGCTTAAATCGTGGTAATAGAAAGTTATTTTGTGGAAAGATATTTCCACAATACACCCTCAATTTAGGATAGGAATCAAGAGAGAAGTAGGTAATGGGAAACACATCAGTTTCTGGAAAGATGTATGGTGGGAAAATTTATCCTTCTACAAACAATTTCCTAAAACCTTTGATAAAACAAAGAACACTTGTAGCAACCTTGCACAGTGTTATAATGGAGGTAGACCAAACCTTCTACTTAGCAGAGGTGTCTCCTTAGATGTAAGAAGAGAGAAAACATAAATTTTTAGCATACTACACAACCTTAACTTTAGTAATAGTCTAGATTCAGCTAGCTGGTTATTTGATAATAAGGGAGTGTTCACTGTTAAATCTTTCTACAATTTTCTGAATCACAGAGGCATTATTTGCAATCTTAATGAAACTGTTTGGCATCTAAAAATACTTCTTAAAGTTAAGCTGTTTCTTTGGTTAGCTTTGAAAAACAGATCACTTACTGGAGACAACCTCCAAAAAAGAGGCTTGATAGGTCCCAACAAATGCCCTTTCTGTAATAATGCAGAGACAGTTAATCATCTATTTGTCAAATGTGCTTCTATCAATGATTTCTGGACAGGTTTTAACTTGTTTAATAGCAAAGAAATTTTCCTTAACTGTAACTCTCTAGAGGATATCTGGTATAGCTGTAATAAGTTGAATTGCAAAGATAGAAGTTTTGCTAAAAAAATTTTAGCGACCATCTGCTGGTGTCAGTGGAAAGAGAGAAATAGCAGGATTTTTAATGATTCTAAAGGAAATAGCTCTTTGTGTATTATACTAAATGCTTTAAACTTGTTTCATTCTTGGACAGGCAACAGTGCAGGGATGGAAGGCAGCTATAGCAACCTAGCTGAATTACAAGCTGCTGCTAGAGCTAGTGAGGCTGGTACCAGTGGGGGGCATGTCACAGATACCACCTCCTCTGCGAATAGCTGATCGTGTGGGCTAACTGTCTGCTAGTTCTTTCTTTTTCGTTATTATTTGTCTGTTGACTGTTTGTTTTCTGTTGTGGCTTTCTTGGTTAGAAGAAGCCTTTGTTTAGTTACTTTGACAAGTGTGATTGTAGTTGCTAAACCTTAGATAAGAGAGTGAATCATCTTAAATGAGACGCTCTCTTTTTAGGTTTTTACTGTATTGAACGGATTTGCTTAATGGAAAGCTGGTAAGCCTACTTGGATTGCTTTTATTAAAAAAAAAAAGTTATTTTGTCAAATAATTCGCCCCGTCTCTGCCACTTGCCAGTTTTGTAAGGTGTTTTTTCTGATCTTTACAGCCCACCAAATCACTATGATGCTGGGTCCTAAAAATCCAACAGATTTTATTGTTCTGGAGAGAACTAGAAGCTGAGCAAAGCCTAAAAAAGATGATTTAGCCCATAATTCTTTAATAACGTTACCGGACTATCAGGAAATTCGGAACACTCCTCCAAATGGGCCGGATCCCTCTCAATGCTGAATTTATTGTTCGGAAAGTTGTAAGGTATTTTTCAACATCTATACTACTGTATCAGTATCACAGTGTCTTGAATTTTCAACTTATCAGTCCGACAGTTGGCACAAACAGTATATAGATATACTTTTTCAACATTGTATGCATTATTTGGCAAAGTATCTGCATTGGATTATAATTATAACAATTATTTGACTCAATAATTTTGATAATAATGAAAATTTAATTTTAAATAAAAAAATAGTATCCTAAGCATATGATCTATACAATATCATATTTGCCTCTTACCGACTTTATATTGGAAATACAATAAAAAAAGTTCAAAAAATAAAAAAAAAGAAGCAAAAGTCTTCTCATTGAAAACTTGAATTAGGACATCTCTCCCACTTTAAAACCTCCTAACGCACGCTTTCCAAATATCCTTTCTGCCATCTAAAGAATTTGACATCCTGCCATCCAGCAGGCTATTGCGCAAAAAAGCTCAATACTCTCTCCATATGCACATGCATCTCACGTGACGTGACAGTTCTGAAATTGCTCCCTCCTCAATTGAGAAATCACTCTGCATCTTACTCTCTCTCTTTATCCCAGACCAAAGTCGTTTTTTCTCTCACTCTCTTCTCTTCTCTCTCGCCTAGGGTTAGGGTTGTTTCGATTGAAATTCGAATCTAGATCTATTCTCTTCACTCTTTCTCACTCTCATTCTCTCACTCTCTCTTGTCACTCTACTTTCTCGTTCAGATGGGAAAAAAGTACTTGTACCGAAACAAAAGCAAAAATCGACATCAGCATCAACTTCAACTTCAGGTATTTATCAGTTTACTTCTTTTCATTTGCAAAAGTAGAGTTTTTGTTCTGTAATTTCTCGATTTTGCAACTAGATTTTGATTTAATTTTGTTAATATGTGTAATGTCACAGTTATAAATCAGCATCGCCTTTATGTATTTATCGATTTACTCTTTTACAATGGTGAAATTAGAGTTTCCATTGTGTAATTTCTTGATTTACAACTAGATTTAGATTTATTTTTCACAATTCGTGCTTACCAGGTATTGATCTCAATTCTCATGAATTTTGCTTTGACATTTGAAGCATATTCTTAATCTTTCGAAGTGTTCATATCTGATCTAGGATTTCAAATTGGTTTGAAATTAATTTTTTTGTGCAAAATCAATGATTAACCATATCAGAATTGTAAATCATGAGTTAATACCGATGTATGTGGTAGATCAACTTAAATCACCGTTAGTTTTTACATTGTTTCATATCAAGTTGAACTAGTTTAGTTTAGATTACCACATTAGGATTGAAATCAATTCTATTGTTTGTTTTCAAATAAGGTTGATCAGATCATATTTGTTTTCAAGTACCAGTGGTGTATTTTTATTTATAATTATGATTGATTTACTTTTTCGAAATTGCTCCTTATTTTATCTTGAAGGTGTATTGCTTGTCTTTTCGACATGACACCATCATTATCATCATTTCTTCTTTATTTGTGCTTTAAAATTCTTTTTCATATATATTTTCTGAATTGCTTGTTAGAAAATTAGAACTCTTAGATTAGATAAATTGTCTCTATCTTTCCTAATCCGACATAATCCCTTATGTCCTATTGAAAGTAGTTATTTAAGAACAAGGGATTAATTATTTCTCAGTTGTACAGTTAATTACTTTATTAAGATAGTATTGGACTTTCTTGTAATTTTGTTATTTGTGATACTTTTATATTACATTTGTCATAACTTATCTTAAAAAATTGACAGGAGGCAATAGCTGGAAAATGGTGCAACTAAAAACACGCTGGCTAGCTCATCCTCTTCTCCTATACTTGTTCCACTAAAGCCCTATCTCGAGATCTCTGACCTACAATAGTAAGATTCTCATTTCTTAGATTAGTATATGCGTGCTTACATCTTTTTGTCATGACATCTAAATGCTATAAGTATATTTATTTGATATAAGGAAGTATATAATTTGGATATAGGGATTAACTTTTAATTATTTTATTAATGTACTAAAACTTGAATCACATGGTACATTGTGGGTCCAATTATTCACATAAGGGAGTATATACTTTTATATAAGGAAGTATCTATTAAAGGGTGAAATGTTTTACTTGAAGAGAGTTTATATTTAGAATAAGGGATTATATAATTAAATATACGGAAGTATCTATTAAAAGTTATTAAAAGTATTTATTGAGACACATAGGAGTATATATTTAGCGTGAGTATATACCTAATAGGAGTATCTATTAAACCATGAAAAGTTTAACTATAATGGAGTATATATTTAGAATAAGGGATTATTACATAGTTAAATATAAGGGAGTATATAGTAAAAGTTAGTAACAGTATATATTGGGACACATAGGAATAGTGTAAGTGAGTATATACTTTTATACAAGGAGTATCTATTAAAGCATGAAAAATTTAACTATAAGGGAGCATATATTTAGAATAAGGATCTATATAGTTAAATGTAAGGGAGTATCTATTAAAAGTTATTAAAAATATATATTGAAACACATAGAAGTATTTATTTAACATAAGTGAGTATATATTTTTACCTTTGTTTTGCACTAAACTGCTTCTGAAATTATTGAAGATGCCACAGTTGATGATTTGACAGATGTAATACAGGGCATCCGCAAGTATATGAAATGTGTTTACATGTACAACAAAATTGATGTAATTGCTATCGATGTTGTTGACAACCTGGCTCGCAAGCCTAATTCTATTGTCATCAGTTGCAACTTAAAAGGCAATGCTATCCCATCTCTTTTAGTTTGAAACTTAATGATTTCACTATTCTTATTGTCACTATTTTGGTTTATAAGAAGTTCAGCAATATGCTATCAAGGTATGAATAAGGAATGATATAGTTAAATATAAGGGAGTATCTTTTATAAGTTATTAGAAGTCCAACAATAAGGGAGTATATATTTCCTATATAGAAGCATCTAGTAAGATATGAAAAGTTTAACCATAGGCTACCTGATTGCTATCAGTTCAGATGTTTACAATAAGAGAGTAATATTTGCTATAAGAGAATTTCTATTAAGGTTATTAAGAGTTTAATCATATACTATCTGGTTGCTATCAATTTAGATATTTAGAATAAGGTCATATATATTTAGAACAAAGGCGTATCTATTTAGAATAAGGGATTAGTAATATCTTCACTAAGAAGGGAGTACTTATTGTAGAACAAAGGATTAGTAATTTCTCAATTACACAGTTAAGAACTAATATCAAGTTAGGTGCTTGTTAATTGTAACTGCATACTATATGGTTAATGGAGTGTTTAATTTGAATTTTTTTTCTGCAAATTATTTATTGTATTAGCAATATGTGTGTTCAAATGTTACTTGTTTAAGAATAAGGGAGTAGTTAATTAAGACATGTACTTTCTATTTGATTTACAACATGCATGCCTAGATTTTATGTTCTTTGTGAACAAAGGAGAACTTATATAAGAACAAGGGAGTACATATAAATGGAGTTTGCTAGCTGGCAGTTCTTTGCATGTTTTCAATTTTTCTATTTTATTTTATATATGTGTGTATTTATTTTTTAATAAGGGGTATCTTTTTAGTTGGTGTGCAGTAGTAATATTTAAGTAACTGACATGTAAAAATCTTAATTTTATATAATTTGAAAGTGAACCTCATTTCCATTTCAGTACTATGATATAAGGAAGCTTTGTCATGGGAATTTAACCAGAAGACTGTAATATCTTCACATAGAAGGGAGTATTGTTGTTTTTATAATTTTTCATTTTCTCCCATTTTCAGAATATATTGATAAAGGGAGTATATATTTAAATATACTAAATAAGGAACATGTGTTGATTTGGTGTTGACTATTTTTCTTGTTTCAGATTGATGACGTAGATGATAAGCGTGTGGTTGCTTACCGACTGTTACTAGATCCAGTAAATGAGCTCAAGCCTAAGTTTCACCCAGTGTCAGAGTGTATTCTTTTTCGACTGAGCTGATATTTTGATTTGAATTATTACTGTGTGTGAATTTGATTTGAGAACAAATGATTGTATTAATTGTGTGTAAACTTGGTTTGAACATATGGTTGTGTTGAAGTTACTTATGATAGTACTTTTGTTAGAATGGTCCATATTTTGAACAAATGTTTCTGCATTGACATCTCTATTTGAATGTCCATTCCAATTGTTGTAAAAATAAGTATTATCATATGCATGATTTATTTCAATTTCTTCTTAAGAAGTTTATACTCCCTTGTTTAATAAATTTACTCCATAATCAAGAATTAAATATTCCCGTCTCATCATTAAATATTACATCTAGATACTCTATAATCATGATTTAAGTACTCCCTTGTCTCAGCGCTAATTTTACATTTAAGCGCTTGGTGACGTCAGCGTGTGTGGTGACGTCAGAAGAGGAAGCACCTTTCAATCGGATGCTGAATGTTGCATCAGATGGCCCATCGCCCAGCCCATTATCGCGCGCTGAAAATTGGGATGGCAGGATGTCAAAAAATTGGGATGTCCCATATCATGACGCTTTCCCTTCTTCTTAATCCGAAATGAAATGACCGAAGAAAGATTCTTTTTGGGTGCTTTGGGAAACAAATCCGGTGGAGGTGATAGCTCAGATTGCATGTCAACATATGAAAATTAATGAGATTGACTGTGTATAATTGACATTCATTCAACGTCATATGAAAATTGATGATATTGAGTGTATGCTTGACATTCATTAAATATTTCGTACTTGCCATTAATATATTTTAATTTTTTTTAAGAGATGCTTGATGCATTAGAAATAAACACATCAAAGACGTGTAATTTATACTTTAGTTTCCAAGGGTTTTTGGATTGATGTGACAAATGTTGTCGTTAACGTCGAATATTTGGTATCAACAAATCCTATACCTTCTCTTATTATAAGGAATAAACACACACATACTTTATTTTCATATATATCAGCAAAGGCGCAAATTTAACCATTGTTCACTAACTCATTTTTGTCTTTTCTGAAATGAAATTTAGTGTGATTATCATACATTAACACCTTTATGTTGATATATCAGGAAAAAAAAAAAGCACACCTCAATATCTTGTTAAAAAGAAAAATATCCGGCAAATTTTTTTTTAAAAAAAAAGAAAAAAATATCCGAATAGCTAGATTCAAGCTAATTAGACGCATAAGGCGATCCGAGAGGGATCGATGATCAATTGATCATATCCCCTCAAATAGTTTGACCTTTAGCATTTGCACTTTAGTTCTAGGGTAAATTATTTTCTTTGCCGATTTAAAAGTTTTCTCCGTTTTCTTTTCCTCTGAATAAAGAAATTTTAATTGTAGCTAAGAGACCTAGATTTTCTTAGATAATTTTTTTTGTATATATTTCTGAAACAGCACAGTAAAAGTAACACAATTAACTACATTAATTTTGTCAGAAGCAGACGATAATATAATCTCAACTCTTGTTTCAAGCTCAAACCAATTTTGAAACGGAAAAAAAAACAAAAGTTCATAATAAGAATAGTAAAACTTCTTATCTAACTGTAAAGAAGGAAATAAGAAAGAAGATTGAAGGCAAGTGCTTATCTTCTCTACCGTGTTATAACTAGGTAAAATTTTTAGTTCCTACAATTTTATAAAAGTATCATTTTGGGGCGTAAATAATTAGACCATAGATGTAAACATTTAGTTTATTATAGATTATAGATATTTTGGACCATTGATCGTTTAAATATGATTTGATTAATGGCTAGATTTGAATCACTGATATAAATATTGATGACTCTTCGTTTTAAAAGAAAATAAAATTATTGCTAGGCTGCAATAACTTTTCCATAATGAATTATTAGAAATAGACAGCAAGTGAAACAATGTTAGAGAAAGATAAAACACAAGTATGATCACAAAAAAATATTTATTAATATGCTCATCGATATGCCTTTTATTAGACCAAAAATATATTTTGTTTAACATTTTTCTTAAATAATATGTCATTTCACTCTATTTTTAACAATCTTATAATTTCTTATAGTTTATCAGTCGAGAAAATAAATTATAATAATACAAAAATTAAATAATTTTTTTCACACGCTGGTATACGTAAATAATCCATATTTATACAGAAATATTACTGCACGGCCCGTGATTTTAACTCGTCGATTGAAGGATGGTAGTTCAAAGAGCGGTTTATAAGAGAAAAAGCGGGGGTGATATACACCATCCACCATTTTCCCATCCATCCCATCCACAGGTCATAAATGGGCCTCAGCCTCATTTTTTCGCCCGCTGACGTCAGCAAGGCGCTCGCTGACGTCAGCGAAAATTTTTCGGAAATTTCGGGATGCTGACGTCATCAAATGTACTGGTTTATTTGTTCAGTTACATGCCATAAGGGTTGAATTAAAAATTGTAAGTGTTCAGTTAGTTGCATCTGAAAATGGAATTTTCGTACTTTTGTGTTCAGTTTAATACGGCAAAAGTTGAACTAAAAATTTTATTTGTTCAGCTAGTTGCATCTGAAAATGAAATTTTCGTATTTTTGTGTTCAGTTTAATACGACAAAGGTTGAACTAAAAGTTTTATTTGTTCAGTTAGTTGCATCTGAAAATGAAATTTTTCGTATTTTTGTGTTCAGTTTAATACGACAAAGGTTGAACTAAAAGCATTTATGTGTTCAGTTAGTTGCAGCGAAAATTTGATTTTTTTTTTTTTGAATAGGAAAATTTGATTTCGTAGTTAACATTTAGAATATACAAAGTGAACACATATAACAATGTAGTTAACATGTACTATAAACAAAGTGAACACATTCAATATTCATTATTGTAACAAACTGAACGAATCTATTAATAATATCAACCATTAATAATAACATCCACTATTAACAATAATTTGCTATCTTGTGTGCCTCAATTTTTGCAAATTCATTCGAAATCTGCTTCTTGCATCCCTTGAATCTGAAATTAAGCAACAAAATGCAACAATATGAGATCGTAATTAACAGAATTTGATCATAATTAACAATATGAGATCATGAATACATATGTAAAACGTTAACAACATAATCCCTTAATTTGACAAATATCACACTTTTATACTAAATAATCATTCAGACAATTTTATGAAAAAAAAAACAGTTTCTGACAATTGAACATAAGATGATCCCTTATGTCATTTAACATAACATTTGCGGTATCTAACACATCCTTTGTGCAAAATTTGAAGCTAACAGTTTCTTTTCTTTGGTAATGCACTTTTGAAGCTAACAGCCAATCAAACAAGGCCATTCCAAGCTAACATCTACTATCGTTTGAGCACTGTTGCCCAACTTTCATAGGACTAGATTATATTTTATATATGATATTGATGAACTGGAACTATTGTCTCACTTACTTGGCAAAGTAAAAAGAGAGAGAATCAAAACCATGTAAGAATTCAGAGTTAAAAACCTGTAAGCCAAGAAGCTCAGTGGAGCCATGGACATAAGAGAGTATCTCAATCCTAGAGACGACTCCACTCGTCACTGAAATAGTATCCCCACCAATTGGGTATCCAACCACTGTCACAGCATCTTGTAAAGCCGGCAATGATCCGAACTCTACTGGTGAAACGTCTTCCCAAAATTCATCATCACTTACTGTTAACATGGCTATTAATAAGAAAAAATAATTTAAGTGTGTATTAGGAGCAGTTGTTGTTAATAGAAGGATACAAATCACAGTGTTGAACTAAGTAATGGTAGAAACTTCATTAGTCACCACTTCCATTGATTCAATAGAAACACAAGAATAGATAAAACAAGATATTATTTACATTTTGTACAGAAAACAAACTTCATTGAATTGTAGGTCTTTTGTCTGATCCTGCTGATACACAAGAAACCTTAGAACAGGAGTGATCCTGCTGATACACTTTTATACTAAATAATCATTCAGACAATTTTATGCAAAAAAACAGTTTCTGACAATTGAACATAAGATGATCCCTTATGTCATTTAACATAACATTTGCAGTATCTAACACATCCTTTGTGCAAAATTTGAAGTAGGGGATTAAATTAACAATCAAACAATACCCAAGAGGATTAAATTAACTAGAGACAATCACACAGAACCAACTTAGCAATCAGAACTGCTTCTCTAAAAATTTATCTTACTTAATATAAATTAAAAAGCACGAGAAGAGTTAGGGTTTATTCACCTCTGGATTTCGTTGTCCCTTTCGACCTCGCTGACCTCTGCCATGAAGCTCTTGAGAAGATCCTCTTCCATCTCTGACCTTGCAGAATATGGAAACTCCATTAGTCGAATAAAGAGACGATCCGTTGGAGAAGAAACCGTCGGAGCTAGGGTTTCTAGCGCTGGAACAAAAGATCTCGTCAATTCTCTCAATCTAAAAGCCACCGTCAAATCCGACGGATCCACGTGGACGCGTAGGGGTCGAAGGCTCCTGACTTGTGAGGTTGCGGAGGTGAGAGCCAGTCATGGCACGCTAGTTGTGAGAGAGAGGCGAAGAACATCGACTCATGGAGTCGTGAGTCGCGAAGAGAGAAATAAGGGACCAGCGGCTAGGTTTGGAGAGAGGAAGTTTAGAGCCGAATATGAAGTGGGACAGTCGCTAGGCCAGTAGTTGGTCCAATAATAGCCTGTGGATGGTTGGGATGGGAAATTGATGAATGGAGAGTACCAATTCTCGAGAAAAAGGGAAGGGATTCTAATTGGGCCTGAAGTGAATAAAATGTGAAAGCCTATGAGTATTCAAATTGGGCTAGAAAAGTTATTTTACTATCATTGTCAACTAATTAATTCGACGGTTTTAACAATCATAAGTTTTAGTTTTAAGATATGATATTTGTGAAATAATCTATATTCGACATATATAAAAAAAACATGTATATATAAATAGTAAAATTTGGTGCAGTTTTATCATTCATAAAAAAAAAACTTGAATGATTGACACTTCATATTTAATGGTCTATGATAAAAATCAAAATATATTAAAGTTGTACCAAATTTGATACACCCCCAAAACTAACAATATGTTATAAGTTCATTTTCTATCTGAATTTTCTTGGCTCGATTTAAAAATATAACATGAAAATTATTTAGATCACTACTGTCATGAATCATTACTCTATATTATTAATAATCATTAATCAATGATCTTATTCGAGGACCGAGTCTCATATGTCAGCATATGCAAAGTTCAATGGCAATATTTACAGTATACACTTGTTTAAACCGAATATATATCACTTTGTACCCAAGAATAAAACTGATTATATAGTTTGCTTCCAATTTGAAATTAATTAAACGAAAGTCTTAATTTATGATCAGTTTCATCTTTAGACATCTTCGACTTTAGCAAAAGTAGTATATGAATTTTGGTTTTACATATACAAAAAGTTTGAATTTCAAATTTTTGGAATATTATATTTATAGTATATATATTTATAAAGAAGTTGCAGCTTTCACGTATACTGTTTTCCATTATCCATAAACAGTTAAGCACCATACTTTAACAGTAATTGAAATCTGAGCCGTTCGTTGTTCGCCAAAATCCTATCAGCCTGATCTTTTCTTCTTCGCACTCCATCTGTCCATCCGATCCCTATGCCCCTGGACTGGATTTTTCTGTCGCTGTTCTCCCTGAGAGGCTTTTCCTCTCTCTATCTCTCTCTCTCGCGTCAAACGCGAAATTCGATGCTGATGCAACCATGCAAGTGGCATGTGCATGCGGTACGGCGATGGAAGGTGGGCTTGTTTTTGTGTGTCCGCTTGCATGCCTTAATTTGGTGTATATATATTTCTCTCTCTTGGTTCGTACAGCGCCTGTGCCCGACGACCTCTTTTGTTTTTTTCTCACTTCTGTCCCGCACTATTGTTGGTTTTGTGTGTCTTCGCCGCGTACCTGACCTGATTTTTTTTTTTTTAGGATCACCTGACCTGATGTGACTCATTTTTTTTTTGGAATTGCTTTCCATTATAATCTGTGTCATCCCATCATCCCATCATCTCTGGAATACTCATTAATTATCCAGCGTCCTCATTAATAGAAGATCAGAGAATGATAGGATGATAGAATTCAGAAAAAAAAATCCAACATAATTAACGCGTTTTTTATTTTTGTCTATCATCCCAAATCCTCTCACTCGTTTTTCATTTTTGAAAATCTAGAGGATTAGAGGCGCTAGGAGGATGAGCATCAGGGGAGAGGGAAGGAAACATAGATGTATATATATAACTGTTCTAGTTAATATATATAACTGTTGAAGTTATTATATATAATTATTCTAGTTATATATATTAACTATAAATGTTGAAGTTAACATCGTAATTGTCCTAGTTATATACATTAATTGTTCTAGTTAATATATATAACTGTTGAAGTTAATATGTAACTGTTGAAGTTAATTACATTAACTAGTTCTAGTTAATATATATAACTATTGAAGTTAATATGAAACTGTTGAAGTTAATACATAACTGTTGAACTTAATTTATAAATGTTGAAGTTAATACGTAAATGTTGAAGTTAATATGTAACTGTTGAAGTTAATACGTAAATGTTGAAGCTAATATGTAACTGTTGAAGTTAATATTGTAATTGTTGAAGGGAGGGAAACAGAAGGGTGGGGAAGGGGAGCGAAACAGAGGATGGGGGCGCTGGATTTTCAAAAACGGAAAACGCGTTTTCTATTAATGAGGGCGTTGGATAATTAATGAGGATTCCAGGAGATGATGAGAATGATAAATCTTGGAGATGATCCTTATCCGTCCTGATTTTTTTTTAAAGAAAGCCGGTAGGCATTGCAATTAAACTTAAAAGAGTTCAAGCATTACAAATTTTGCCTCCTAATAACTGAAGTGAAAAAACTACCCTGGTGCCTGGTACTAACTAAACAAGACCGGATTCTAATAAGTAGCTAAAGGATAAAATAAAACCTAACTTAATTAAAACCTAACTGATGTGACTCATGTGAGCCATCGTCTTTGTTGCTCTCTTTCCTGATTGGTTTATTATTACTTTACTGTTCACCTGATGATTCAGTAACGTTCCTGCACCACATGTTGATTGTTGTCTTTTCTGATTTCTGGAGAGCTCTTCTCTCATTATTAATTAAGATATTTTCTCCGTTCGAGGTCTGTTCTGTTGCCTTTCTTTTGGCTTCTTTTTCTCTTTTTTTCACGTACTATTTCATGCTTGATTTTATATGGTTTTCCCTTCCATTTGTTCTTTCTATCGGATTTGCCAATTATTGTGAATATTTTCTCCATTCATGGTTGATTTCCTTCTACTTTATTTTTTTTTATTTTTTTATTTTTTTTTTCCGATTTGCAGGTCTGGCTATTTCAGATCTGGCGATCGTTGTCCTCGATCCGATTCTAGCTGTTGTGTTCTTCTGCATGTTTAATCATTCATGTGATGCTTCCTCCTCTTTTTTTTTTAGATCTTTTTGGGCGGCATTGTCAGAAATGGAGCTAGAATTTCAAATTAAAAGGGTGAAGTTGGAAAGTTTAAATATAAAAAAATATGACAAAAAAATTATATTATTTCACTATATAGTAGTTATATTTTTGAACACAAATTGAATCATTTATATAACAAAGAAATGCTTTTTTCTTTCAAAAAATAATAAGTTTTCATACATATTAAGAAACATTTTATTTGTGATATTTTTTTTCATCTGACTTTTTTTTTAAAAAAAATAATAAATAAACAAGTCTGGACAAATAATAAATTTAACTTAAATTATGTTTGAACTATATATATCTATTAAAATTGGATATTATTACTAGGGAACAAAATATTTTATATTAACAAAATTTAGCGTATAATTCAAAAAGTCCTTACTACATGCTAAAAGCTAAAAATCTTTGGGCCGCCTATTGCCTCCACTCCTAGGCATTGTCTCAACTCTTTTCAATATAATAATGCTTGCTTTTATCAAGTCAGTTTTTGTCGTTACATTTGTTCTTTTTTTTTTTTTTTTTTTTTCTCATCATTTGGGGTTGCCTGGTCATTTATTGGTGCTTTTTTTTTTTCATTTTTTGTTTATAAGGGGGTTTTATTTCGAACAAGGAAACAATCAGCTTTCTTTCTCATTCGTACAGTTATCGCAGCTTAATTTCTTTCTAGCTCATTGACCATATGGAGACATTGCATTGCCCTTGCTTCCAAGATTAATTTCAATTTTGCCAAGTATTTACTGTTTTGTTTAGTTTAGTTTTCAGATTTAGCTGTTTTCCTTTACTGTTTCATCTTAGGTTTTAATTTTCTGTGTCGGTGGCTTGTTAACTCTACGTTTTTTGTTTGGTAATTTCTTAGAAGTAGATTCATGGTGGGCGGTTGCGTTTTGTTATAAGAGAAACTCTGAACTGCGTAAGTCTGTAACACATGTGCGTAATATGTTTACGTATTAATGCAGAACCCGCCTAATGGCATTTCAACCAAAAAAAAAAAAAAAATGAAACTAGATATTGCATGGTGTTTTTCTATTTCTCCTGTAACGTTTTCTATTTGGTTTTGTGTTAATTTTCTTAGTAGTTTATTTATTTATTTTGTACGATTGTAGTGGAAAAGGAAACGTTAAAGTATGATCACCAGCTGATCGTCTTGGAGTCTAATATGAAGCAATTGAGAGATCAAAATGAGGCAAGAGAAGTGACAGCATGTATGTGAACTAGAAAGTAAGAACCAAGTACTCTTGAGAACAGTTGCCTCTTTTACCTTTTACTATACTCATATAAGGCATGTTTGGTGGGAAGGAATAAGCTTCCTTAAGCTTCATTAAGAAGGAATAACTCAACAAACAATAAAGGAATAAGCTTCCTTAAGGAGGAAAAATCTATACCACCAAAATTTGTGGAATAACTTCTTCCGTGATGGGTTTCGTTGCAGATTAGTCTCAGTTTCTCGAATAATGTATCATTAATTTCGATTATTAATGATGATAAATATGTTACTGCAATATTATAATAATTTTTAATTTAATTACTATAATTATAATAATAATAAATATTATTATTATTATTATTATTATTATTATTATTATTATTATTATTTTAATATTAATTATTATTATTGTAACATCATTAGTATTATGACAACCACTAAGCATAAATAATAACAATTATAACAATAATTATGATTATTATATTAATTATTATTATTGTAATTATAATTATCATGGATATATTATGATTAAAAGTAATTTAAATAATAATTGTTATTAATATTGGTAAACTAATAATAGTAATTAATATATTATAATTACTACTACACATCTAATTTTATATTTTTAGATTCTTATTCTTCCACTTTACATAATCAAACAACCATGACATAACTCGACATACGTTCTTCCTCAACTATTCCTCTTTTAAGTTATTACTTTGCCAAACGCCACCTACATTTGATGATTCTAGTCATACTAGAATTTGGGAGCATTTAACAATGCCTTGTGCAATTGCCTTTTGGCCAATGTAAGTCGGCTCTCCATACTGTTCAACCTAATTCACCATCCAGGGTTTCAGAATCCAAGGAGGTTAATTGTGAATTCAGTATCCAATTTGTTAGGGTCTGTTCAGAATTTAATGTGGCGCCATTGAGAAATGATTTCATTTATTAAAATATAGTTGAAATGAGATGAATTTTAATTTAAATTTGGTGATTGGAAAATGCAGACAGAACTGAAGAGGATTGAAATTTGGCGATTGAAACCATCAAAAATAGGGAAGAAATGATATTTCACATATTGATTTCACTATTTTGCCCTCATAGATTCCACCTGATAGGAAACTTAATAGCTTGAAATTACTGTATTCATGCACTTTTTGTTCCTAACATTTTCGGTAGCGGCGATAAGCAATTAAAATGGATCTGAAGAAAAAATGCATATGAAATTATGAACTGCTGAATTGTTATTGCTCGTGAACATTGCCAGATTTCAATGCACAATGTCCTGTCGTTTTTCTTGTTCTATTTATATTCCAATTTCCGAAAAATGTTACTTCTGATATCCTTCAATTAATATTGCTTCAGATAGATCGAGCGATTGCCCGCATATTTTTGCTAGGTCCAGACAATGTATAGTATCAGCTAGCAGCCTAGCACTCAATACAGTAGGTTTGTAGTTACTTAGAAGCATCAAAAGGTAACAGCTAGTTGCTTCAGACAACATAGATAGCACAAGTAAATTCAAGTTCGTACGTACTTAATTATATTCAATATTATATTTCATAATAAAATCAGTCTTCAGGGAAATGTTCTAAATGTGTAACTATTATGACCAGCTTTTAAGTTACACTAGTTATGGTAGTCGCAGCTTCGCTGCGTTATGGTTTCTTTAGATGGATAAGAATTTAAACTATTCGCCAGTGAGCGTGCTCTCATTAACATGACTTTGCCCCTTTAAAACAACACCATCAACTGGCACCTTTGCACCTGGTACTATCTTTACAACATCATTTCTTTGTAATAGCTGGGTGCTTATCTCAGTCTCTCTGAAACTACATTCCCATGTCCCATCACTGTTTGAAGATGGAATTTCAAGATTTTGAGCAGAATAATAGTAAAAACTAAAAGAATGCAAAAAACACTGTGAAAGGCCGCATTGAAACACCATTTTTTGATCAGAAAACTTCTCACGACAAATAGGGCATGGTTCTTCAGTAGTTTCAGCCTTTGACTCTTCCTTAACGGGGGTGGAAGGTTCTAGATCGGTCAAATCTTCCGTGCCAGGGGTCAATGTGAGTTTCCCTGGCTGTGCCTTCTGATTGCACCGCACCAAGCCCTGATGGAAGTCAAAAATGGAACAAAACCATTGCAAATATAAATTCTAGATCATGCTATCAACTTATATCAGAACTTAATGCAAAATATACAAAAAAAAAGCATCAGCCATTCCCTGTCACTTTATGAAGAGGAACTCCTCAGAAACTTCCAGTTTACTGAAAAGTAAAATATAAATATCAAGATATACCTTGAATTTAGTAAGAATGAGGTTCTATTTTTATCTAACTTCTTACTTATAAAAGAGAAAAAACAGACGCATTTTGTCGCAAACAATTACCAAGCATGACCAATAAATAAACAGAATAAAAATAATAATTTTAAAAAAGATTAAACAACCTTCAAGTAACAGAGTTGTCCCTTAATGCGATGCAGAGCAGGCAAAGCCAAGAACTTGTCACTTGAAAATTGCAAGTTGAGTTGAACCAGCTCCTCTCTGGCAAGAATATTAACTTCACTTGGTTCATCTTCACTCTCTTTCAAACGGAGCCTGGAGGTAGACATTTTAATTTCATCATGAGCCTGCAAAAACTGAGCTTGGGCGATTGATAGCATTCTTGCTTGACTAAATTCCTTCCTCAACATCTGAAGGATACAGCCAGAATTGTTAGTTTTGGTAAAACTTACAAATATATGAATAAAGTAAAGACACGTACTTCAAAAAGACGTAATTGCATTTTAGCGCTTGCTGCTTCTTGTCTGCCCAGTGCTGTTTTTGAATGTCTTAATGACTTTTAACATTGTCTCGACTGTAGATGGATGTCTATAAACCTGTCCAGATTACAAAAAAAAAAAAAAAAAAAAAAAACAGATAAAAAGATATAAAACCTATCAAAAAACTTAGATACTTTCAAACTTTGTAATAAAAAAAATTAGCACCTATTTTGTAAAATAAGAGGGATGCTATTCGCAAATACGTTGTTAAAATATCAGGATGCGTCTAGCAAATGCATCATCAAAATCAGAATCTGCATTGTAAAAATTTTATTGTGAATAGCTTAAAAGCAATACACGACACATCCAGCTGGTGGATCCTCATTAAATTTTGACTCTGCATACAACAGGTCAGTTTTTTCTCACTTTGCACTTTGCTTTATTTAAGATCTGTGTTTACATTTAAATAGCAGAGGCTTCACGAATCAGCTTGAGCCAAATCATTACAGAGACACTGCATCTGACCCCCACCCCGACCGGTGACATCGACACCAGAATGTTGAACCCGTCCACCAGGCTCATGTCGTAGTAGGTTTAGAGGCGATGTTTGGGTCCCAAGCGCCATTTCCACCGTTGTAGCAGCAGGTGCAGTGCCGAGGCCGTCGAAGTCCCCGGTCCACATGCACCACTTTTGCCATTTGCATCAAAGTTACAGCCCTGGAGGGCCCAGATGTGGCCTGACCATCCGAGGGGCATGTCAAAGTAGGCATCCTCTGCAGGTGCCACATGGAAGCCACCGAGGTTAGGCGATGGGTGGCCCCCACTGCATTGCACGCCTAGCCACACTATTTGTGTACAGCTGTTCACTGAATTCACGATCACATTATCCTACCAAATAAAAAAAGGGTCGAATAAGGGAACATATAATCTACTGATGCTTTTTGTGATCAGTAATAAGGGTAGACATATACTGGTACATACCAGCAAGTGCAGCAGCAATCCTCGTCACTTTCTTTGCCAATTAAGATGTTGAAACATCAATACCATGCAAATGCCAAAAATATAATTCAACAGGTAATAAGGAATTTTATTATTTTAAATAGAATAAACAAAAAATAATGTATAAAGGTACAATGGTTGACTTCTGATAGTGACAGAATGGACTCTTACAAAGAGATGGCCAAAATAAAGAAATGCAAGCAGAATTAAACTTATGATTTATTTTTTGCTTGCGTCCCTTTCAGATCAAATAAATAATTGGATATTCAATCTTTCTTTTGCATTTAAAAGAAATCACACCTGTCTCTATTTTTTTTTGGAGCAAGTAGTGAAAAATAAGTAATGGGCATCATTTGTAGAAGCATTCTAACATATAAGCAAGATTTGATAAGTAACGGGCATCATATGAAGGGAAGGGTTGTTACCTTACAATCCTTCAAATAAGATTTGATAAGTTCTTTTTGTCAGTTTGATGAACAGCACACATAGCCATAACCCCATACTATTCCACGCATTTTCTGTTCATATGTCAACTCCTATCATAAATAAAGTTGAAAAGTATTTTATTAGTAAAATGATGTTGAGCTTATATAGGATTTCCTGAAACTCTGGTTATAAATTCAGAAATAAATTAAACTGAGATAACAAATATTTATGTCGGACTAAATATTTAGTTGCACCTCAGCCTAAATATGGATGACGGGCGGTGTTGGCGGAGATGGAGAAAACAAAGGAGAAATAAGGGGTATGGATTGAGGCGGTGTTAGCGGAGGAGGCGGCGACAAAGAGGAGGGCTGAGGTGAGATTGGTGGAGGAGGAAGCAATCTCTTGCAAAATGTCCTTCAACTGTAAAGAAAAAAAATGAATTACACAAATGAGACAATTAAGTACTATAATCCAAATGATTATTAGAAAGATTTTGCACTGGTTTGTACTATAAGAACTTGATTTGTATTTTGCAACAATGGCATGAGTGCTCTATATTACTCTTATTAAATCGTAATAGACTCCTGGAGTTGGCATGCTAATATGAATTTCAGTCCATAACTTAATGTAAAATCCAAAACTAAAATTTCAGTCCCCACATAACCCATGATTGAATTTCAGTCCTATACCAGTAGAAATTGGGAATAGTTGTGCAGTCCTATACCAGTATATGAATTTCAATGCCATACTAAATTTCAGTCCCTACATAACCCATAAATGAATTTCAGTCCTATACCAGTATATGAATTTAAATCCATAAATGAAAGAGAACACATCTAACTTTTCAATTAATCTTAAGAGAACCAATTCCATGTTAGCTATTGCAACTTATTTTGATGCAAAATTAGCTAAAAAACGGAATAGTTTTTTTTTTTTTTTTTGCACAGGTAGAGATAAAAAATACTTTTGCAATTTCAACTAAACTATTGAGAGGAAGAGAGAGATCATGATACCTATGATTAGGATGGAAGACACGGACACCTCAGCTTAGTCCGATCGAGAGACAACTTAGCCTATGGAGAGCTCCGAGAGAGCTGCGGTTAGGGTTTAAGGCTTTTGAGAGAGCTCCGAGAGAGCTGAGGTTAGGGTCAGTCCCAAATTCCCAATGGACTTAGGGCTTTTGAGAAAGCGGAGGAGTCGTGATTGATCGATCGAGAGAGAGCGTTGATCGCGGCGCTAGTCGAAGGCAGAGGATCATAGTGGTAGTCCAATAGGTGGAGGAGTCAGAGAGTGAGGTTTGGGTTTTTTCTACGAAGGAGAAAGAGGTAGTCGAAGGGTCTGTCGCTGAGGTGAGGTGAGGCGGTGTTAGCGGAGGAGGCGGCGACAGAGAGGAAGCAAAGAGAAGGAGAGGCGAGGGGGAGGAAGCAAAGAGGAGGCGGCGACCGCGAAGGAAGAGAGGCGAAACTATCGGATGAGAGAGGAAGCAAAGGAGGGCTCGGCTCAGCTCAGATCGATGAGAGAGGAGAAAAGAAAAGAGAGGCGAAGGAAGAAGAGACGCGAAAGAAATTGATAAACGGATCAGATCGATCGATCGATCGCGGAAAAAATAGAGGGCTCAGATTTCCGCATATCGTAAAGGATTGAGGCTTAATTATACTATAGATTGGTCGACACATTATAATCATTCTAGCAGTTTAATTAATTATAATCGTACAACAAAAATTCCCTGATAAATTTCACGTATAATATGAGACCTCGCAACTTCGCCAATTTACAATTCTTCTTATGAAGATGCTATACGCACATCACGATTTGGATTGAGGGTAATTAGTAAAAGGGAACGGAAAGGGAAGGAAATTTGGCATTTTACCGTGTTTAGATAGTAAAAATTAGAAGGGGAATTTAAATCACGAGGGGAACCGTTTCCCTCTGAGTTTTTACTTCCTGTACAAAATTTTTCTCCTCCGATTTGGAGTGTACAGGAGGGAAAGAAAACTCGGACCGTAAGTTATCTGTCAGAAAAGACATCGATGCCCTTCTATTGTGTCTTCCCTCTCTTGCTTTTCCACATTGATCTCTCCGCCTGAAATCTTCCCAACCACGACCTTTCTCAGAGTATCTCCATGGCTGCTTGGCCTCGTGCATGTGCATCCTCTCACTGCCACGTGCTCCTGTTCCACTTTATGTAACGATGAAACCCACCATCACAATAACGTTGTGGCGTCCTCCACCGCAATCAACATCATAATAGTATATACACTAATTAAGTATTTTCTAATTTAACTTCAGTCAAACTCTTATTTGAAGAAAATTTATTGCAACTAGCGACCGAGCACATGGGAAGTATATTTGCATACCCCTAATTATCATTGTTACAAACTTACAATTAATTTCACCTTAAAGTATACTTACTAATTTGTAAACTTGGTCTATGGCCACTTTGCACTTGGTGATCATAATAGCTTTGATAAATCTAAATTTTTTTTTTTATTTTATGTGCCACTTTTATCTTGCCCCAGGTAACAATTAGATGCCAGGACATGAACTCGATCGTAAGGCTTTACTGATATGCTGTTAATTTTATATGTTAAATTTGATACAAGTTCAGGAACTAGATGTACATGTTCTCTTTTACTACTGGTGCGTCGATGAAATGCCAACGAAAGTAGTAATATCAAGAGACTAAACGGATGTACCAGTGCAAATGAGTGCTAGTTGGTCTGATTCTGTGGCATATTTAAATAAATTTTTTGCTTCGAAAAAAATAGGCTCAAAGGAATAAGGATATAATGGTCTTCCTGAATAATTGGTTATAGTTTTCCTCTTGTTAATTTTATTATCCAAACAGGAGAAAACAAGAGAAGAATATTTTTTCTCTTTTCCTTTCAATAATTAATTAATTATCCAAACAAGCAAATGTAAATTAATTCCCTTTTCATTCCATTCTTTTCTATTCCCTTCACGATTTTTCCTCCCTTTCCGTCCTCCTGTGAACCAAACATATAGTGTAAAGATCCAATTCACCCTTTTTACCATTAGTGCTAGTTATTCCTGATTAGGACATGTATCGAGAAATTATCTTGAATATCTAGTTTCCGACATTATCATCTGGCATTGTTATCTTTGTTAATGGGTTATAAGTTTCTGACATAGTTATAATTTTATAGGCATGAAAGTTTTCCTAATTTTCGAAATCAATAAGGATAATGTAGCTAGAGTGGTCCAGTGGTCTTTGCATGTGTCAACTCTTAATAATAACAATTCGATTATTCTGTTATTGAAAAACAAGAGTAAATATTTTAATATTTTGCACTGCATTCTTATTTTAAATTAATTTAATGACTGAAAGAAATTAATTATTTTTAACTAATGCTTTTATTAATTTTTAAACTAATATTTTTTTCATTATTTAATATATATTTTAGCTATGGTTCAAACTTTTTATTAAAGCGCATTTTCTTTGTAAATTATATTAATTAATTTGGGATTTCATAAAAACTGAGGTTGAAGGCAGCACTGAGATCTTGTTTTGAGAATGTAAAAATAATGATAACACAACCTACGCCACAAACAAACAAGGACTTCCGTCTCTCTTAAATTCATTTCCTTCCTACTTCACGCTATAACTTTTATAAATAAAGGCACTTAACGCTGTCAACGTTTTTAGGAAGAGTGAGAGGGGGGGAGAGAGTGAATGTGTGTGGATATGGCGAGCCTACTGTTTTCTTTAGTTTTAGGGTTTTGTACCATGGTTGTTTATATCCTGATGGCTGCATGGTATTTCACTCCACTAAAGATACAGCGCATATTCAAAAGACAAGGCATCAACGGTCCGCCACCGCCTTCTCTTTTCTCTGGCAATTTGTCACAGATGAGAAGAATGAAAAATGTTCATGAATCAAGTTTTAAAGATGGTTTTCATGACTACACCGAGGATATCTTCCCTTATTTTGATCAGTGGAGAAAGGCTTATGGTACGTATTTTAAATATTTATAATCATTTACATGCGTATTTGTGATCATGTATATTAATGTATATAAAATAGTTGATGTCCAATTGTTGCTACTAAAAGGACATAATATATTTATATATAGACTAAAATGAAATTAAAATGTTTCTCTCCCAGTAGCTTATATTAATACAAAGTAATAAAACAAAGAATCAATCAGACATATGTGTTGGAATCATTTTTCTTGTTCTTTTGAGAAATTAAAAAAATAAGCCGTCTTAGAGTTGGGGCTACAGCTTAGAAAGAATTTAATGCATTAGAGGGTAAAGGAGGTTTAGTATATATGAGTTATTAAGAAGATCTCGACGGCGATGATTCTTGATGCCTCAAATTTGCTCAATCGATTGATTAAGCGGCAATCATGCCGGTAGTTAGAGATATATTAATTCAACAGGCTAGGTTCTCTTAACCTGCTTTGTTTTCTCAAAAAAAAAAAAAAAATGTTAGAACTTTTAAGTACTTTTCTATCCACTATCACATATGCCTCAAAAGAAAAGGCTATTTAATTATATACAAATTTGATGAAATGGATCCGGCTAAAATTGTCTTATATTCGTTCCGTGCTAATGAGAGTTTAAATCACTAAAATACTTTGTAGGTTTTTAACATAAAAGAGGACCCCTATCTAGCTTATTTAATATGCATCTGACGTACAGATCCTAAAAGTCTATCAATCTACGTACGTTCACAGTTGAGAGCCTCTTTATCTAGCTTTAAACTAATAATTAATATATTATTAGATAATGACCTCAAGCGTTATCATATTATTCCTTTTTTTGTATATGGCCCATAGGCATTGTGGAGAGTGTGTTGGCAAAAGAGGTACAAAATATAAATTAATAAATAAATAAATATGTATAAGGTATATATATTTATCTGATGATAAGATATATAAGGTATATAAAAGACTACGAATAATTTCTATGGCGTCAACATCACAAATGTAATAATAAGTGAAGTCAACCATAATCAGGCAAGCATACCAGATCTGATTAATTGCTGGTTTCTTGAATTTACTTGAATAAGTTCCCCAATGCAATGGTTTATCTTCAACTTATAGCTATGATCAGCACTAATTAAATTCTCAATTCTGTTTCAGGAATCATTCAAGTTTTATCGATTCGAACATGTTAGACTGGTTAGTTTAGATTTTAATTTCATGGCTTCGTCATCTTTTAGGTGTATATATTGTATGTTAATTTCTATAGATATATCCGAGTTATATAAAAATATCAAAAGGATGAAACGGTGACTTCCATTGGCTGCAAGACTCTCGAAAAACTTGAATTAATAATGAACACTTGTTGTTTCAAAAAAAATAATAATAATGAACACTTGCTCTAACTTCGATGCCTCAAGTGACCTAATCCTAATTCTTACAATTTTCTGCATTTTTTTTTTTTTTTTGAAACGCTAAGGACTTCCACCAGATTGAAATGGTAAAGACACAATGTTGCATATATAATTTGCTCATTTCATCTGTAGTTACACTTGATATTGACTGAAAAATAAACTCGCATCCGTCAACAAATAGTGATCTAATTAATAGTACACGGGGTTACAATTTATATCTCTACTACTTATAAAAACATCCATTAAAAAAACGTAAACACGTCGGATAAAATGTACTAGCAACCTCTAACATCAAATATGGATAATTGATTTTGTTAATCTGATATGTAGATTTGAATATCAGATAAAAAGTTGACCATTAATCTAAAAACTATCTTAGCGCTAGATGAAAACATCTCATTAATATAATTTCTTTTTTTATCAATCTCAATTAATGCAAAAAGACAAAATCAGAAAAAAAAAATAAGGAGATAATCTATTTTGGAAATTTAGATGATCTGCGAAATCATATCATTATATGTCTATTGTCATAAATTTTATTTTGATAATTTTTTAGTTTGTTAAAATTCCGAACTAAATTTTGTTCACACATTTGAAGGGTTGCATTTGCTAATATCTTTAATCGGTGATATCTGTAATATGTTTAGTTCATCGATCCTTCAGGAGCACATAGTTCACTTTTCGGTCGAATGGTACATATGCAAATAGGTGATCTGCTGAACTTATACGAAAATAAAAAAAAAAGGATTTTCTATAATTTTATTGTTCTCAATTAATAAAAAAATTAAAGTCTCCAAGAGGGATCACAATCATAGAAGTACTTTTTGTTACGTCTGTGTATATATGTATATATCAATTGCTATTATCAGAATTCAGAACAAACTAGGAGAACAAAATAACTTCCAATTAACAAACAGAAAGTTAATACATGCACGCAACTCAATGTAATTAAGCGTGTAGTTAGTTAGGTCATGTATCATGAATCAACCAATCGACAAATATATATATAAGTTTTAGCTAGTTTTGTCAAAATTCACCAATCTTAATTAAACACTCTTAATTATGGACTATTTACTTAATGATATTTGTAAAGTTATTAGTTCATTAAATGGCATAATAGCCTTCCAAAAGAGGGTCGACTATGACCGCACACTCAACTTTCTCATCAAATAACTAGTTAATTTTGTCAAGTCATATTTAAAAGTAGTGGATGACAACCATGGACTTTAATCTATAGCTAGCTACGTTTGTCAAAGTTATCTAAATTTTAAACTCCCTTTTAGTTCGAGCTTTGAAACCTAAATGCAATAAACTTTCATATATACTTTTTTTATGATTCAGGAAGCATATATAGCGACAGCTTTTTGAAAACATATCACTCCTACTTCGAGATTACATAGTTGTCAAGGCACGAAAAGTGCTTAATTGTTAAAATATTGTTGGATTTGATAGAGGGCTAGTTTTAAATTTTAATGAAGGGGGACATCATGAGAGGTAAGATAATGTTGGTTAGTTGGTCTTGGATCACCTCATTCATGTAATGCTATCAAGATCATCACTATTGGAGATGACTCCAATATAGGCTTCATCGGAAAATGCTTGAGGAACCATAAAAGCTAATTGTGCATTTTGGTGGTGAGGTCAATAATAATTGTAATAAATTTTGACACAAAAGTTTTGAGGTCTACAATGGTTATAAATTTTATATACAAAACTTAGAAGTACTATAATTTGTAACCTAATTTTGCAGTATGAAATTATATTTTTGTTTCATAAGAAAACATTATGAGAAATTGATAATTTTGAAACACGAAAAGTTAAAATAGTGAAGTCACATAAGTTACCTTCGACTCAAAGAAGGATAATTTATATTTTTTAACAATCACATTTGATAATTTGTTACTTATTACATATGTTTAATAAATTTGAGATATAAGTTCCTCAAATAAGTTCTAAAAATAATAAAAATAATAATAATAATAAGAAACAGAAAAAAATATTCTTGTGGCTTTGCTATCATGTGAATACATAACGACTCTAACAGTAACATTAAAAGTGTAGCTTTGTTGCAAAATTATTATGATAAAATATACATGCCTATTCCCCTTTTTTTGTTATAAAACAATACGAGAAGCTTGGTAAATAATAATCAACATGGAAATAGGGTACTTGTAGCATTTCCCTAAATTTTTCCGAAATTGACATTTATATATTATATGACAGCTAACTGATTCGAGATGAGTGTTTGACCCCCCATTCCTAGCTAGCCTGCCTACAAAGAGTATCATCACAAGTTTTCTTTACTTTGAAATTGATTTTTTTAATATATTTTATTTGACATTTTTCCCTGGAGAGATAAGGATATGGCACCAAGTAGTTGCTTTCTTTTATGGGTGTGTTTGGTTGGGGGCGAGAATAAGAAATAAAGGGTCTAATTCCTTATTCTTAGGAAATCCAAATGGAGCATGCATAAGGAATAGAGACCTATTCCTTATTCCGGTGTCAAACCAAACACCATGGGAATAAGAAATATGGACTAATTCCGGCCCTTATTCCTATACCAACAAAACTTTCGTATAGGAATTAGGAATAAGGATTGGCACGAGATTCTAAACCCGGCCCTCTATCCTTATTCCTATTCTTATCCGGTTTAGATCCAAACACACCATATATGTGTCAGTCTATCAGACCCAAACGTCCCGTTAAGCATACTTTCTTTCGTGATTTAAATTAAATAACGTAACCTATGATTAAGGAGGCGGGAAATGCCTTACACCTCCCATATCCTTGGAAAATATTAATGTGCTCCAGTATTATTTCGCAGTTTTCTAAATATTTAGCTTTAGCTATATTTTTGCATCCACGCCCCGGGCGTGACAAAAGTTGTGCCATTTATTTAACTGTTCCTGATAGACATTAATCGTCTCATTCGTACTAATTGGTGTATCAGAGATGCATTTCCCCTAGGCCCTAGTTTCTGAAAAACATTTTTAGTACTTAACTAATAAAATTACCTTTCATTCTGAAAGGAAAATAAAAAAAAATTCAAAAAATGATAATTGAAACTCCTTGACATCATATATATAAGCATGTAACTTTTTCCACAAAAGATTAGGGAACGGATAATTAAATTCAATTCCTCCCGAATTGCACTATTAAAATACAGAAATATTTCGTTCCTAAATGATTCGGGCCTTATCTCTGTTATCTTATTACATTTTCCAAACTTAGCTGAGAAGTTCCTTCGCTCAAAGCTCGGAGTTTTCATACTTCTGTTCTCGCCCCCCCTCCCTTAAGTAAACCTATTAGACACCGGTAAAAATTGGCTTGACAATTATGGAAGTTCAAACACAATAAACTAATAGGAATGTAGATTCAAATAGCTTGTCAATGGGTCCACTAAATCCTCAAAAGGAAAGGTGGTCCCTTGCCTTTGATAGCAACCTCTAATTTAAGATTTGTTTGTAACTTCGGAACAACACAAAGGAAATAATTAGAGAGGAAGGAAAATGCCAATTATTCTCTCTTTTTTTTATTTCAAATATTATCGTGGTTGGTTTGTAGGGCTGTCAAGATTCCATCGTTTCGAACGTTTCGGTGTGTGGAACGGAAACGAAATAGAAATTCATACTATTTAACCGAAACGGAACACGGAAATGACGAAATACAATAGAAAATTGAAGATGGAACAGAAATATCGTTTCGTTTAACGAAACAGAACGGAAATGAAATCAGATCTATGTTTCGTTACCGAAACGAAACGAAAACGGAACGGACTATTTCTGTTCCGTTTCGCACGTTTGACAGCGCTATTGGTTTGTCATGCAATTTTTTTTTTTTTTTTGAAGAAAGAGGGAGGTCTTTGCCATCCAATTTTTTCTGAAATTAAAGATGCATGCGGGGCTTGAACCCTTGACCTCTTGGAGGCCAGTCTAGTGCTCTTACCACTGAGCCACTAGGTCACATGCATTGTCATGCAAATTTAAAAACGCATATCATGATACAAGGCAGCTATTATTTAATTCTCTATCTCAACCTCATGATAAGCCATTTGATAATAACAAGATACGTATTTTTTTTTTAATTCCCGGGGCACTCCTGGTGTAGTGATTTCAGAGGTGGATTTAATACTTATTTAGAAGATCTGTGTAGTAGATTTCTACATGGTTCGTCACATAGCCGTCTTCATAAAGAAGTCAAAATAGTTTTAAACTTCTTGTTAAATCAAGAGATGTTGACCTCTCTCAGCAATCAAGATTTTATGTGGAGAGAAATTTATGCTGTAAACCAATCTCCCTCTGTCATCTCATGCGCGCTAAAGCTTTGAAGAAATAGATAAACAAAACTAACCAAAAAAACAAAAATTAAAATGGCTTGAAGCTAGAGATATGCAGTAAAATAAAGTACTATTTTGTTTATAGTTTATCAAAAAGAGGCTATGGAAAAATTTGAACGCTCACTTAATATACCAGAGTGACATGTCTCATTCTCTGGGTGGGTACCGGATATGATCAGACTATATACCATAACAAACTGCTTGATGAATTTTTGTTTCAGGAGCGACGTTTCTTTACTGGATGCAGAGGAGACCAGCTTTGTATGTGACTGATCCAAGCCTGATAAGAGAGATAAGTCTTTGCGTTTCATTGGACATTGGAAAGCCCACTTATCTCCAAAAGGGCCAAGAGCCTCTGTTTGGGCAAGGAATTATTAAGTCCAATGGGCCTCACTGGGCCCGCCAGAGGAAACTCATCTCCCCAGAGTTTTTCATGGACAAAGTGAAGGTGCTTTTTCATATTTGTATCTATCCATAAAGTCTCTCATCAATTTTTTTTCCCCTTGCCTAGTTTTCTTTGGAAAGGAAGACAGCCATAGTTGGTATCATAATTAACTTATCCATTTTCTGCTTTAAATGTAAATTTAGGATCTTAATTAGCCTATCATTGTATGCAATCTAAATAGAAATGATATATTTACCAAAATGTCTATCAATTTACATGTACCATGAACAAAGTAGATCAGTCCAAAATTCCAAATAATGATGGTGAATAATTTCAGGGCATGGTAGGAGTCATGGTGCAAGCAGCTGAGCCAATCATAATTGCATGGGAAGGAATAATTGGTGAAGGAGAAGGGAGCACAGGAGTGATTGCAGTTGATGAATATTTGCGTAGTTATTCTGCCGATGTCATATCGAGGGAGTGTTTTGGTAGTGACTATGGAAGAGGCAAGGAGATCTATGGCAAGCTCAAGGAGCTCTCCATTAAAATGACAAAATCAAAACTCATCTTTGAACTTCCTTATCTTAGGTAGCACGTCTTTTCTCAACCCTTTTACTTTTCTATGCACCTTTAAATTTTCAATTGTGTCATTTGCTTTAAACATGATAGTGTTTAAAATTGGGTATTCCTCAAAATTTGCACAAATTAAGCAAAAGTACTGTATTAACTAGTAGTCATACCACAAATTAACTATAGTGGCACAGATGTTGAGATTTAAAAATTCAATTTGAGACATAATTGGAGAAAATTTTTGATCATTATATAGCAAGCTAGCTATATTTAAAAATTCTTTTGCTTAATTTGCACAAATTAAGCAAAAGTACTGTATTAACTAGTAGTCATACCACAAATTAACCATACTGGCACAGATGTTGAGATTTAAAAATTCAATTTGGGACATAATTGGAGAGAAAAATTTTGATCATTATATAGCAAGCTAGCTAGCTTGCACGTATTTAAGTGCTTACAGTGCATTCGTAACCTTTTTAGGTTCTTTCCAACAAAGCAAAAGAGAGAGTTAAGAGCTCTTGTGCAAGACATCAATTCCCAAATCCTTCAAGTGGTGAAAGAAAGAAAAGATCAGGCAAACAATGCCTCTCTGCATAGAGATTTCCTCCAATCCATAATGGGAAGCAAGATGGAGTTCACAGATGAGCTTATAGTTGATAATTGCAAGAATATCTACTTCGCAGGATTCGACACTATTGCTGCTACAGCTATCTGGTGCATGATGCTGCTTGCGGCTCATCCAGACTGGCAGAGCAGGACCAGAGCAGAAGTAATTGATGTCTGTGACAAGCGGCCACTTGATTTCGACATGCTTACAAAGATGAAGACGGTAAATAAATTAAGTTTGATTTGGATTATTACTTTGTAAGTAGAGCCTCTCTTAGTCAACAGAACTTAATTGTCACCAGGCTAAGACAATAAGCTTACTTGGTGCTCATATCTTACCAGTAAAATCAATAATAAAATCAGCATGATGAAATTGGAACTTTAAGGCCCTGATCACAATGATTTTTACTCGGGATTTCATTTCATTTGAATTGATTTCGTAGAATTTCATAGGATTTCGTTAGACCTAATTACATAAGAATTTCAATCAAATGACACCAAATCTGTTCATTGTGATCAAGAATTTTCCAATAAAATGAAATGAATTGAAATCCCACGTTAAAAAAAAAGGATTCTGATCAGGGTCTAACAGAGGTGATTTGGCAATTAGAGGTTAAAAAGTTTTTTTTCTCATACATCAAGCTAAATCGTATGCCATACATGTGTTCATGCAAGTTTATTTCTTATTAGGAAAATGTCATTCAGATAATCTAATTTTGACATCTAATAAGTATTAGCTATACGGTGGGGTTAAATTATACTTTCGTTTAAATCATACTGATCAATTCATACTATATGAATCAGTACTATTATGGCAAACAAACAACTGTGCTTCCTCAATGCAATGCACATTACGGACATATATGCAAATAATAGGAATTCGAGGAAACATATACAAATCTAGATTTAATTACTGATTTATTTCTTTTCCATTATCTTATCTTACGTACATAGCTGACAATGGTCATACAAGAGACTCTGAGGCTATTCCCACCCGCATCCTTTGTTGCAAGAGAAACCTTCAGAGACATTAAAATTGGCACGCTACATGTCCCCAAGAACGTCAACATGTGGATCCCCATCTCCACAATGCACCATGACAAGTCGATTTGGGGACCAGATGCAGACAAGTTCAATCCCAACAGGTTCGCTAACGGGATTTCTGGTTCATGCAAGAAACCGTATGTGTTCATGCCATTTGGTATCGGGGCCCGAACCTGTCTCGGCCAAAACCTTGCCATGGTGGAATTGAAGGTAATTATGGGGCTGATTTTATCTAAATTTTCATTTGCTTTAGCACCAGAATATCAACATTCACCTGCTTTTCGGATGGTTGTTGAACCTGAGTTTGGGATGCTCCTAATTATGAAAAAGGTTGCATAATGGTATTTATAGTGAGCGAATTTTATGCACGTGATAAGGTTTGGACTGTTTTGTAAATATAGTATATACCGGGGGCTAGAATTGAGAAATGATAAATTATATATAACATTTACAAGAATGTATCCATGCGTTTGTGAAATAACTAGTGCGTTAACCTACGGGTTGTTTTATTTTTATTCAAAAAAAGAAATAACTATTGCGTTTTAAACTAAGCAACCTCGTTGCTTAGTAATATGATCTAATGTGTGTTTTTCCCTTATGTCTTTGTTTACGTACTTGGTTGCCATTAGGGGTGTTTAACGTTCCAAACGGAAACGGAATGGACCATTCCGTTTACCGTTCCGTTTCAGCAACGGTATGACCATTCCATTCCATTTTCCGTTCCGTTTCAGAAAATGAAATGCCATTCCATTCCGTTATTCGTTCCGTTTGGACGGAACTGAACGAAACACGTTGATTTACACTAAAAACTGCACTATCGTTCATTCCGTTTACCGTTCCGTTTCGGCAAACTCATTCCGTTTGTCGTTCCGTTTCTAGAAACGAAATGGTTTTTTGTACCGTCACCCGTTCTGTTTGGACGGAACGTCCATGGAACACGGTAAACAGTATATCGTCGTCACCCTAGTTGCCATAATATATATGTTTCATAGGGATCCGGAAAAGTTATGTATCCAAGAAAGACTTGTATCTGAATGTATTTTTTCCAACGAAATTACTGATCGTATATGCCACTCATATGAGAGAGTACAAAGAAATTATACAATACAAAGTTCTTTGTAAAGAAGATCAATCACACAGAATTTTATGTGGCTCGATACAATTTGTACCTACATCCACAACTCACACACTTCTCACTTTTTTTATTTCTTTTCAAATAATTTTAGTATATAGAGGAAGAAGATGATAAATAAGAAGGAAGGAGAGCACCTTTGTAGATAAAAAAAGGCGTCCCGCTATATTCTTTTCCATATTTTCACTAAATCAATAAAAGAAAACAAATAACTATGATATTCAGACAACTTAGGATTCATTTTGAACCGAAATTCCTGGCGTCTTTTCCACATTCTTCAAACACAAGACACTCATGCAGTACTCATGTCCCTGACAATTTACCACTTCAACCTAAATAACCTCAGAAAGGGAATTAAAAAGCAAATAAGCAATGGAAGATACATTAATATTGTGCCAGATTTCCATATGCACAAACAATCAATCTTATTCTGAAAATAAGAATCACAAGTTCACAACTTGATAGTTGATATCACTGGTACAATTTTGATACATAACCTTTAAACCTGCTAACCCAAGAGCAACATGCATGGTTTCGTCAACCTGACCCAGCATGGTTTCGTCAGTATCAATCTCACCAGCTATGAGATCTCCAAAGTTTCCAAGCTGGTTTTTGAACTAGTTTGACTCGACGGACTGGTTGATTCAGGTGACAATTGGAAGGTGTATATTCCAATTTTATTTCGAATGTACTGATAGATAATTCAGTCCTTCTATATTTTTATTACTTGGGCAACAATTTGATGCTTGTGTCAGGTAAGCTGAATGGATACGTGATGATGAGAATTGAGTTCAATTTATCGTTTACTATTTTCCATTGCAGGTTAAACGAGGGACCTTGATTTTCATCAAAGTTTTTCGTTTTAGCTAATAATTCTAGAAAGGTAATCGCACGAACTAAACACTCTGTATATCTTTTACTTCTTCTTTTCGGATCACGAAGCTAGAACAAAAGTCCATTTACTTGCTCAAGTTAGAAACTAGTTTGAATTAAAAACTTAGTATATATATCCTCAAGTTATCAGAAAACGATGGTAAATAAATACATTCTGTAAAGAAACCAAACAACAAGAGAGACACGAGGATTTTTACGTGGTTCAGTACAACGTGTACCTACGTCCACGACTCACACACACCACTCTTTTTTATTTCTTTTTCAATAAGTTTTTTACATCAATGGAGAAAAGAAGAAGAGAGTAGAAGAATTCTTAGAGAAGATGAGATGTTCTTTCCTATTTTTTAAATATATGCTAGCTATAAACATAAAAATAACTTTCTCTTTTTCAACAAATTAAATATTGCAAAATATGGAAATATCAATGGTCCAATCCGGACCAAATCCAGAACATATTGGACCGAGTTCCAGCTGTGAACTCGGATCCTCTATGCCTTCTCGTCCACACTCCCCCTCAAGTTGGCAGGTAGATATTTCGCATGCCCAACTTGCAAATGACTCCATGAAAGATGGTGCTGGACACCCCTTTAGTTAGTATATCTGCAAGCTGCTCTTCAGTTCTTACATGAGGAATGCCAATAATTTTCTCCTCAAGATTCTGTCGAATAAAATGTCGATCCACCTCAATGTGTTTGGTCCTATCATGTTGCACAGGATTCTGAGATATAGCAATAGCGGCTTTATTGTCACAGAACAACTCCATCTCCTTGCCATCATAAAGACCAAGGTCTTTAAGTACCCTTTTTATCCACAGCAACTCTTGAACGCCCTTAGCAATTCCTCTGAATTCAGCTTCAGCACTAGACAGAGCTACTACTTTTTGTTTTTTACTTCGCCATGTGACCAAGTTGCCACCAACAAAGGTGAAGTATCCAGATGTGGATTTCCTGTCAGTCACATCCCCTGCCCAGTCAGAGTCTGTGTAGCCTTTGACTTGAAGATGACCATTTTTTTTGAAGAAAATACCTCGTCCAGGGGATCCCTTGAGATACCTCAAAATCCACATAACCGCTTCCTTATGATCTTCACTAGGAGCATGCATGAACTGACTCACCACTGATACGGCATAAGCAATATCAGGCCGAGTATGTGATAAGTAAATAAGTCTCCCTACTAATCTCTGGTATTGTTCCTTATTTGCTGGTACCTGATCGGGAAATATCCCTAGTTTGTTGTTCTGTTTTGTAGGGGTATCAACTGGTTTGCAATCTAACATTCCTGTTTCAGCTAGCAAGTCTAGTACATAGTTCCTTTGAGACAAAGATATACCTTCTTTGCTGCGTGTCACCTCAATTCCTAGGAAATACCTCAATCCACCTAGGTTCTTCATTTCAAATTCCTTGGATAATTTGTCCTCTAGATCTCGGATTCCTTCAGAGTCATCACCTGTGATTATCATGTCATCAACATAGATTATCAAAATTACAATTTTTTCTTTATTCTTTAGAAAGAACAAAGTATGATCTGCATCACTCTGGGTGTATCCATATCTTCTCATAGCACTGCAGAATCTTCCGAACCAGGCCCGTGGCGACTGTTTTAGGCCATATAGTGCTTTCTTTAGTCTGCAAACAAGAGGTTGTTCACTTGAATGACCATATCCGGGTGGGATGTCCATGTAAATTTCTTCTTCTATGTCACCATGCAAGAATGCATTCTTCACATCAAACTGGTGTAGTGGCCAATCCTTATTTGCTGCAATGGACAACAGTATTCTAACAGTATTAAGCTTGGCTACAGGTGAGAAAGTCTCCTGATAGTCTACCCCATATGTCTGAGAGTAGCCTTTTGCCACTAACCTAGCTTTATATCTGTCAATTGCTCCGGTGGGCCCATATTTAACTGTAAATATCCATCTGCAACCTACCGTTTTTCTATTCTTTGGTATACTCACCAGTTCCCAAGTATCATTCTTTTCAAGAGCATCCATTTCTGTTTTCATTGTATCCACCCATTTGGGATCACTAAGTGCTTCATTCAGGTTTCTCGGAATCTGAACTGAGGCAAGAGTCCTGTCAAACTCTCTTACAGGCTCTGGCATGTGGGACATAGTCATGAAGTTCGCCATTGCATATCTACCTTCACCACTCTCATCTGGCCTATATCTTTTCGGAGGTATGCCTCTGTTGGACCTGTAAGGCAACTGATAACCAGGATTAGCAGTAACAGGTTCAGGTTCAGGAATATTTACCTCTGACTCCGGAGTATGGTCCTGTGGTGATGGAGGAGACTGTATCAATTCTTCATCTTCAGCTTCTTCTGATGGACCCGAATAATCAAGTGGGTCCGTTTCTGAGTCGGTATCAAGAGAATTGTTGCCCAGTACCTCTGAATTCGGATCGAATTGGTGTTCATTACCATCTCTGTTTTCTGAATACGGACCGAATTGAACTGAATTCGGACCGAATTGGTGTTCATTACCATCACTGTTTTCTGAATACGGACCGAATTGAACTGAATTCGGACCGAATTGATGTGTGTTACCCTTGCTGTTTTCAGATTCTTCAGAATGCGGTCCGTATTGGCCTGAATGCGGTCCGTATTGATGTGTGTTACCCTTGCTGTTTTTGTTGGAGTTATGTCCTAGAAGTCAATATTTAATGACTTATTTTCTTAGTTTATGTTAATGATGATATTTGATCATTTGTTCCTAGAGTTTATTATTGACAGATCATTCAGGTTGAGGATCTGAATTGTAGATCTCTGTGGATCATTCATTAGAATGACAATAATAAATCTAAATCGTCCATAATCTTGATAATTAACAAGGAACATTAATTATCATAAAAGATTAGTATGCAAGTTAAGTGATGATTAAGTTCTACAAATCATAAGTAAGGAGTTACGAACTTAATTGCATATGTGTATGTTATTGGAACATAGTACAGGACTTGACCCAATGAAATAAACATATGGATTGTGTTATGTGTCATTGTTTATTTCATATGAGTTTGATTCTAAGTTTGAGATGTTCACCTTTTCCACATGAGGATAGGTTCAATAAATATCGTCTAACGTTGATTCCTGATAAAGGCTGCTATAAGGACTTTATTTATGTTCTCTTGAATTGTGCGGGGAAAAGTTGTTCATCAAGAAAACCGTATGTCCCTCATTAGTATACCTAGTGAGTGATGATATCTGTTTGGGCCCCTTGATGGAGTTGGATCGTATGCATGCAAACTAGACGATCAACTCTAGATCAAGAAATGTATAATCTGCAAGAATGACACATTCCTATCTTGGATTATACAAAGATATCGTGTGACATAAGAATCAAACAAAGAAATACTTTTATTTCTTATGCAGGATTGAGATATTGTAACGGTACATTATTTATACGAATTGGGAGTCATAACGTGTTGCTAGATACCGCTTATGATTATTGGAAATAAATAACGATTTATTTCCATGGCCAACATAGTATAAATCCTCAAATAGGGTCGCACAAATAGGATTCTAACCACTTGGTGCATTTATTGTTTATTCACAATAATGTGTATTGTGAAATGTGATAAGTTAATTAATTAATTATATACCGTTATGAACCGTTATAATTAATTAAATTAAAAGGATCATATGGAAACAATATAATGCATTAGCTAATCATAGATTAATTATTAATGAGTTAATAATTAATTATGTTCAACTTACTTTAATTAGTTTGAGCTAATTGGGCTTCTATTTAATTGGTTAATTAAAGGCCCGATTTAAGGAAGAATGAAGAGACAATTAAAGGAGATTCATTAATTGGTGAATTAATGAATAAAGGCCTTTTATTAAGATGGCCCAAGAGAGCCCATTAGGTGGCCTCTTAGGGTGGATGGCATACTTGTAAATAGTATGAAAATTGGATGAGAGTGGTTGGCTATATAAAGGGGTCTCTTTGGGAGAAAACCCTAGCCGTCATCTCTCTTCCTCTCCCCTCCCTTGCGCCTCCACCTAGAAGAGAGATTTTTCTCTCTTCTCCATGGCTCTTCCCTTCCTCTCTTAGCTCATGTGTTGAGCATCCCACCTCTCTTCCTCTCCATTAAATAGTTAATTAAGAGAAGCAAGGTGATTAGCAAGAGGTTCAAGAGAACTAGCATTCTCTTTGAGCTTGGTGGTGGGTCCTTGGTGGGCTAGAGGCGGCCATAGATGGTGGAGATGGTGGAGCACGCACCCCATCGACTCCCATGCCATGGATTCGAGCCTCATGAATACAATTTCATGAGAGGTACAATTTCTCCTACCTTCTCTCTTGATTGGATGTGTGATTGCTTTAGCACTAGATCTATTGATTTGCTTGTTGTTAATGGTGATTAATTAGTTGTAATTAATCTAAAATTAAAATATGAGCATTTCCTAACAGTGGTATCAGAGCTATGGTCATGCTTAAGGTTTTTCACACTTAATTAAGTGAGAATTCGTAATTAATTAAGTTAATTAGTGATGTGCATGCTTGCTGGCCCTGGAAAGGCTGTTTTCTGTCTTGTTGCTTGTTTTTCGTGGTGTAAAGCTCTCTGAAATTTTTTCCTTCTTATTGGAGGTTGTAGCCCTTTGAGTTGTGGTTGTTTTCCCACTGGAATCATTGAAATTCGATGTAAAATGAATTTTTAGTGATTTAAACGGTAACGGTGCGCAGATCTGTTATTCTGCTGCACAGTTCTGTTGTTGTGGTTGGTAACAAATAAGTTTGTATACAAAGTACCTGTAACTTTTAGATAGGATTATTCTAAACTTGATGCTCTTTCTGGATATGTAAATTTTGTTGCATATTTCGGATATTATGTGGGCGTTCAAGGATGAAAAGTGATGAAGTTGTCAGATCTGTTTTTTCAAACAAACTGATTGTTTTGAAAAACTGTACTTATTGAGAAACTTTTATGGAAAAGTGTTGAAATGGAAATGTTCTCCTTTAAGTCTGGAATCTGTGAAAATTAATTTCATAGATTTTCATTGAGATTTGATGCCTCAACCGAGTGAAACCTTTTTGGTCGACGGTCTGTTCCAGAACAGGATACCTTGCTTAAATGCTTGTTATCTCGTTGATCTTGAATATAACTTGTGGATTTTCTTTTCATGGAATGATAGCCTATTGTATGTAGTATTTTTCTATGTAAATTGTTTGCTGGAAAAATATCAAGGGGATGATCATACAGATCAAAAGGTTGAGACCCATAACAGAATTTTCTCTAACGGTGCTTCGCGCACAATCTGAGGATTTGTCTTTTTTGGTTCTCCCTGATGATAATTGATCTCTTCTTGAGATTTCTACAGGTAATCACAATCTTTGTAAGGAGTTCTCTGGATTTATTTCAGATTTTTTGGAGACCGAATTATTTTGAATTTTTCCGGGTCCCGAATTTCGTATTTTAATTAGTTAAAATAGTTTCTAATTAATCAATTTATTGAAATGTTAATTAGAAGACTCCTTAAATACCCTCCTTTCTGTTTTGATAGTTGGATTTAATTTAAAAGGGCTTAAACAATTAGTTGTTAAGGTTAAGCCTTCTTTGCATTCGGAAAACTTGAGCAACAAGTATGCACAAAGATTCTAATTAATGAAATTAATTAAGAGCAAGTGAATCATGTATATTGTATATGTGCTAACTTTGTTTTGTAGGAGGATGTGGGTTTGATATGGCTCAAGATGTCAATGCCTTGTGTGTTGTAAAATGTTGTGAATGCATGTGATTGCTTGTAAAGTGGCCTAAGGTGCCTTGATAATTAAGTGGTTAATTTTTGATGTAACTTGTGAGGCTTGCATGCCCCTAAGGCCTAGGCGGGGTTTTAGGAATTTTATCACATGTATTTATTTCCCTTAATTATTAGATAGGATCTTAGTAATTAGTGGGAGGGCTTGATTAGATTAGTCTCGTTACATGGAGATGCGACGAAGATTAATGCAAGCGGGAGCCATACAAACCCACGGCAATGCTTGAGATGCTTATGTTATGTGATTGTTTGTGAATGCCTTGAATCGTCATAGGTAGGTATGGGTGTATGCTTACACGACCACCAAACAAAGTCACGTAATTGCTTTTGTCCCAAACTAAATTGATTAAGTCGACCGCCTTCCTTCTCTCTATCCCCTTCACGTCAATAGCCAATCATGGCGCGGTCCGTCATAGCGGACGTCATGGTTGTCAACCTTGATACTCGGGGTACAAATGAAAAGATTTGTTAGGAGCAAATAGAGAGATGTTGCTTATCGATGGACCCAACAAGTTTTCTTGGACATCGGGGCGAAGTTTGTAAATATACTTAGATATTTACAAACCAAGAGTCGTATGGTTGATATGATTGGTTGGAGAACCTACCTTGTCTAGTTAAGTAGGGTGTCGTGCCATAGCAGGCTCTACTTGATGAAAACGGGGATCTTGGAAAACCAACTACATTGGGACACTAAATAAATGTAGTGGGAGTTTTTGTTTATCATTCCATAAACAAAACATTGCATAAACTAAATGACCTTAAATTGAATTTGTTATAGATATTAAATATGTTAATTTCGTTGCGGTCAATCTTTGAAAAACGACAAGCTCGTTTATAAGGTATTTACTTGGAGAAGAAATACCGATTTCTAAGACATGTTCTTGGAAATGAGAAACTTGAGCAAGTTTAATCCCAAAAACGTTCCTCGACTTCCCGAACAATAGCTTCGCAATGATTGATTAGTTTCGACGAAAATTATTCAATAAAGCGAATGCTTATATCCTTTTAGAAGTTCTAGACCTTTGAATTGGAGAATTCATAAGGACTATACTAAGACTTCTACACTCTTATCCATTTACTCAAGAAGACGTTCTTAGAGAAAGTAAAGATAGACTCAATCATTTATGATCGAGTAATGGAATGTGAGTTAACCAAGAGACTCTTCTTATAAGAAGATAAATGTTTCATTAGCTTGCGAACCGAAAGATTTGAGTAGCTAATTGACAACTAGAGATATTAAGATCTCCAATATCAAGGATTGTTGATATTGTCATACAATCTCTTTCTATGGATAAAGGATATATTGTTCGCACACTTATTAGTGCTAAAAGTAATTTGTTAAGTATTAAAGGAATACTTCACCAAGATATGAGTTGAATATTTGAGACCCTCACTAGTGACCGTGTGTCACATGAGATGTTTCATTTGCCATTTATGGGAGGCATTTGAAAGGTTGTCCGAAATACCATGATGTTCTAAACCTTAAGATATTTGTCGTTCAAATTATCTCACTATCTCTAATTCACACTAGTAATTAGGTGCTAGTTCATGTGTTCGCATTTAACGAAATGTGTAGACAATGATGAATAAGAGAAAGTTCGAGATAAGTAAAGTAAACTCCGTTTTGGAAATGGCTTATACGTCTAAGCCGCTACCATTGAATACGTAGAGTTATCTTTATTAAGTAAAGAGTTTGTTTAGGAATTTGAGGTTGTATACCTTATTCCAAACATCTCATAAAACCTTATCTCCATATTTGATGATGGATGATCATGTTTTGTACTAGAGAAATGTTGTTCTCTTATTGTTATAAATTTGTGTATAAAATTTCATGCATCTTAATTGAATTTGCTTGAAATAGATAAACAAATTTTGAATGACAAATATGTAAGACTTCACATAAAGTATTTGACTTTTATGTAAAATAGTCGCTTAGTCGAATATAAACAAGAATCGCATTATGAGAGTCTACGTAACGTGGAGCTCGTAAATCAATTTGATTGCAAATCAAATGAAATTCATGTGAATCGTGTTTGTTAAATGACAAAAGCGCCTTTGAACTACGAAGGTTTAAAGAACAAGTAACTTTATTAAGACTTATACATATTGATGTATATAGACCTATAGGACTTGTGCAATTGAAAGGTTGTTGACACTTTACCACTTGACCAACGATCATTGTAGATATTAATGTATCTATTTGATATGGTATAAGTATGAATCTTTTGACAAGATCAAAATGATTTCAAGAGTAAAGTTGAAAAACTATTCAATAAAAGCAAAAGTCTTAAGATGGATCATGGTAAATAGTTAAGTCATATAGTTTGATATATTACCTAAAGAGTATGAAATACGTTTCACTACTCGCTCCATGAGGAACATTGAAAAATGTATCCAAGGATGAAGGTATCGAACATTGTTTAACATAGTTCGATCGGTAATAAATCAAATTGACTTGTTCGACTCATGTAAGGGATTTGTGTTTGAGGACAATATTGTTTACACTGAATAAAAATTCCATCGAAGTCTATTGAGAAAGATATCTTACGAGATTTGATCTCTAGGTATATTGTTTCTCAAGATTTGGTGTTGAGAAGCTTATTTCAAGGTTCGATTGATTGATAATCTTGGACCCAAATAAGACGCTTATTATTTTGAAGGATATCTTGAATTAGCCAAAAGGTACTACTTCTATGAACATGATAAGAACAAAGTAGTTGTTGCTCATCATAACGTAATCTTAAAGAATGATATTCTTAAGATGAAGTAGTGGGAGTAAAGTGAGCATTAAAGGAGTTTATGCGTCACTACAAGAAGTACCTTTATAGGGAACTTGTCACTCCATACATGGTGCTTAGTGGAAGTTGAGCGGAACTTAACTCACAAGCAGTTGTGAAAGGAAGAAGTTTATAAGCACGCTCGCTTCTAAAGAGTACTCAAACATCTCATTACTGGATGATGTTAGAGAAACTCGTGCAGTACATTAGGATCAAGAACTTATTCTACAAGTTGTTGTAGAAGTAGTTCATAGACCTCAAGCACCAATCCTACAAAGATCAACGAGAGTGAATTGCCTAAACTAAAAGTACATAGGTTTCACAACATCCTCGTACTTGACATATGAGGATCCGTTGATAAATAAAGAAGCGATGGAAAGACCCGATTCCACAAGTATGATTTGAATCTATATGATCTTTAAGTGCAATCCATATATATAACAACAAGGTATAGACCTTGATTGATGTTCAAGAAGAAGCGATCCATCTAGAACATATAGATCTTTAAAAGGAAAGATAGATATGGATAACAAGTCGACTCTGTACAAAGCACAATTTCATGATTGATGCTATGTCTAAGTCGATAACGAGTTGACCATGTACAAAGCACGGCTTCTCGCTTGTAGCTGTGTATAAGTCAATAAAGATCATTCTAGCAATAGTTATATTTCGTATATATAGATATATGAAAAGATACATCAAAATCGCCTTCTTCGATTGAATGAAGGAAGTTGTTGTGAATTTGACACAAACTGAGGATTTGTTGTATTGCTAGAAATGTATATGTGCTTCAAGGATCAATTGATGAATTGAAGCAAGAATTGTGGAAATTGGAATAAACATTTTGACAAAGAAGTCAAGGAGTTGCACTTCGTCAAAAGTATCTTGTATAGACAAGATATTCAGTGGGAGCATTATTATGTTACATGTATTGTACAAGATACAAGACATTAATTGGGAATAAAATTAAAGAAATGAATATTGTCAAGATCTCATTGGAGAATGTTTTCTCAATAGAGGACTTGGGTAAGTCACCTAAATCCAAGGAAACAAAATCTATGGAGATAGATTATGATGGATTTCAGGTTTGAGAAAACGTGCATATAATGACAAAGTGTTCTAGTAACATGAAAAGATAGACTCCTAGAAAGGATGTCTAACCAAGTTGTATGGCATACACTTAAGTTCTACTCGGTGTGTTGTAACTCAATTCGAAAAGAGTGCACGATATATTTCGAGCATCCTTCTGTTATGAGTTTCATAACGGATGCCATATTTATGCACATGCCCCTATGTGTTGTAACCAAGGAGTATGACAAGCAGTTGTCAACTGGATACAAAGAAAAACACGTTTGGACAATAATCGAGAATATCTTCGAGTATCTTATGAGAAAGAATGATATGTTTTTCATCTGATAAGATAAAAGAAAGCTCATATAAATTGATATATTGATGCTAGTTTTCGAAAGATTGATATAAATACAATTGAGCTACATATTTTGTTTAAATGTGGTGTTGTAAGTTTAGAAGGTGTTCTAAATGGGATATTACAACCGTTTCCGTCACCAAAACAAAATATATAGCAACTTGTGAAGCAATGAAAGAATGTAGTAAGGATCGTGAAGTTCTCAGTCAAGCTAATATGGTTCTATGCATCTCGAACCATAGCTTAAACTTGAAGAACCCAATATTAAATTGGTGATCCAACTAAGATCTATGACGATGTCACTTGATCTCACATGATGATGATCAAGAACACCTATATAGGAGTATATATGTATATAGGGTCAAATAAAATTTGATAGGTTCGCGGACACAGCGAACACTCTAACTTAACCTCTACCTTAAGCGGTATACGAGATGCAATTGTGCATCCATGCGTGATGGACGTATGAGTAACTTGCTTTAAGTGTATTACATCTTTTGAGGTTCGAGACATGTATATATATAGATATATGACATTGTTCTAAATTCTTCACTGGCTAGAAGTCACTATTGATTGACTCTAGGCCAAGTGGGAGATTGTTGGAGTTATGTCCTAGAAGTCAATATTTAATGACTTATTTTCTTAGTTTATGTTAATGATGATATTTGATCATTTGTTCCTAGAGTTTATTATTGACAGATCATTCAGGTTGAGGATCTGAATTGTAGATCTCTGTGGATCATTCATTAGAATGACAATAATAAATCTAAATCGTCCATAATCTTGATAATTAACAAGGAACATTAATTATCATAAAAGATTAGTATGCAAGTTAAGTGATGATTAAGTTCTACAAATCATAAGTAAGGAGTTACGAACTTAATTGCATATGTGTATGTTATTGGAACATAGTACAGGACTTGACCCAATGAAATAAACATATGGATTGTGTTATGTGTCATTGTTTATTTCATATGAGTTTGATTCTAAGTTTGAGATGTTCACCTTTTCCACATGAGGATAGGTTCAATAAATATCGTCTAACGTTGATTCCTGATAAAGGCTGCTATAAGGACTTTATTTATGTTCTCTTGAATTGTGCGGGGAAAAGTTGTTCATCAAGAAAACCGTATGTCCCTCATTAGTATACCTAGTGAGTGATGATATCTGTTTGGGCCCCTTGATGGAGTTGGATCGTATGCATGCAAACTAGACGATCAACTCTAGATCAAGAAATGTATAATCTGCAAGAATGACACATTCCTATCTTGGATTATACAAAGATATCGTGTGACATAAGAATCAAACAAAGAAATACTTTTATTTCTTATGCAGGATTGAGATATTGTAACGGTACATTATTTATACGAATTGGGAGTCATAACGTGTTGCTAGATACCGCTTATGATTATTGGAAATAAATAACGATTTATTTCCATGGCCAACATAGTATAAATCCTCAAATAGGGTCGCACAAATAGGATTCTAACCACTTGGTGCATTTATTGTTTATTCACAATAATGTGTATTGTGAAATGTGATAAGTTAATTAATTAATTATATACCGTTATGAACCGTTATAATTAATTAAATTAAAAGGATCATATGGAAACAATATAATGCATTAGCTAATCATAGATTAATTATTAATGAGTTAATAATTAATTATGTTCAACTTACTTTAATTAGTTTGAGCTAATTGGGCTTCTATTTAATTGGTTAATTAAAGGCCCGATTTAAGGAAGAATGAAGAGACAATTAAAGGAGATTCATTAATTGGTGAATTAATGAATAAAGGCCTTTTATTAAGATGGCCCAAGAGAGCCCATTAGGTGGCCTCTTAGGGTGGATGACATACTTGTAAATAGTATGAAAATTGGATGAGAGTGGTTGGCTATATAAAGGGGTCTCTTTGGGAGAAAACCCTAGCCGTCATCTCTCTTCCTCTCCCCTCCCTTGCGCCTCCACCTAGAAGAGAGATTTTTCTCTCTTCTCCATGGCTCTTCCCTTCCTCTCTTAGCTCATGTGTTGAGCATCCCACCTCTCTTCCTCTCCATTAAATAGTTAATTAAGAGAAGTATGGTGATTAGCAAGAGGTTCAAGAGAACTAGCATTCTCTTTGAGCTTGGTGGTGGGTCCTTGGTGGGCTAGAGGCGGCCATAGATGGTGGAGATGGTGGAGCACGCACCCCATCGACTCCCATGCCATGGATTCGAGCCTCATAAATACAATTTCATGAGAGGTACAATTTCTCCTACCTTCTCTCTTGATTGGATGTGTGATTGCTTTAGCACTAGATCTATTGATTTGCTTGTTGTTAATGGTGATTAATTAGTTGTAATTAATCTAAAATTAAAATATGAGCATTTCCTAACAGTTTTCAGATTCTTCAGAATGCGGTCCGTATTGGCCTGAATGCGGTCCGTATTGTCCTGAATCCGGTCCGTATTGGCCTGAAATCGGACCAAAATCGGTTTCCATTGCATCAAACACAGGTTCATTCTTATTCACCTTCTCCCCCTGAGAATGAACATGATCTCTCATAAAGTACCCCTCATTTTCAACAAAAGTCACATCCATTGTAGTATATATTTTTCTGGTGACCGGATTCATACACCTATAACCCTTTTGATGTTGGGCATATCCTATGAACACACACTTTTCAGCACATGGATCAAGTTTGGAACGTAGATGTTTTTGTATATGAACATAAGCTATGCAACCAAATACTTTTGGTGGGATAGTTAGGACTGACGGGACTATAGTGTATGTTGAGAGTTTTTGTAATGGTGTTTGAAACCCAAGTACTACCGATGGTAATCTATTCAACAAATAAACAGCAGAAGTAACTGCATGATCCCAATAAGAATGAGAAACATTATTTTCAAGTATCATTGCTCGGGTCATTTCTAGAATGTGCCTGTTCTTACGTTCTGCTACACCATTTTGTTGTGGAGTACCCACACAACTAGTTTCATGTATAATCCCATGTGTGTCAAAAAATTCTCTTAGTGCTTTATTGACAAACTCTCTTCCATTATCACTTCTGAAAATCTTAACACTCTTATCAAATTGATTCTTAACCATGGTAATGAAAGATTTAATAGCAAGTGGTACCTCAGCTTTGTGCTTTACCACATTTACCCATGTCATTCTGGTACAATCATCAACAAATAAAACAAACCATCTGTTTCCCACAAGAGAGTTAACCGGGGAAGGTCCCCACACATCAGAATGAATCAAATCAAAAGGATTTCTATTATTATCCTCATTCATAATTTTAGCATAATGAGCTCGATGGCTCTTTGACTTGATACACACCTCACAGTCAAAAGATTCATTTTCAAATCCATAAAATAAACTTGGATAAAGTTTCTTTAGATACCCGAAGGAAGGATGGCCTAAACGTCTGTGCCACATCCAAATTGAAGATCTCCTACTTGAACTTGAGCCAGCAGATAAGTGAGCTCTTCCAGCAGTTATGTCTTCCAAATGATACAGTCCTCCCCTCTTAATACCACGACCAATAATCTCCTTTGTCATGAGATCCTGAAAGAGGCAAAATCTGGGATACATGAGTACTGCACAATTTAGTTCTTCACATAATTGTCCCACAGATAAAAGTCTTGTAGAGAGAGAATGAACCAAGAGAGTATTTGAGAGAGTTAAAGAAGGAGAAAATTGCACTTCCCCAGCCCCTGTGACTGGATAGACATCTCCATTCGCGTTGATAATCTCATTTTTCCTTGGGGCTGATTCTCTAAACAAGTCTTCCTTTCTAAAGGTCATGTGATCTGTAGCTCCAGAATCTATAATCCAAGAATTGTTAGTACCAGAAGACAGAACAGAAAAACATTTACCGTCTTGATTCTCCACTGGAGGCATGATGGGAGGTAGAACGGCGCAGTAAATCGCACCGGGGCAAGATAAACCTGTGCAGTAACTCGCACAGGCAGAATCTTCGATCTAGTGTAGTAACTCGCACAAGACCAAATAAACACACAGTTTTCAGAACGATCTAGTACAGTAACTCGCACAAGACCAAATAAACACACAGTTTTCAGAACCTACCTCTCTGATACCATGTAAAGAAACCAAACAACAAGAGAGACACGAGGATTTTTACGTGGTTCAGTACAACGTGTACCTACGTCCACGACTCACACACACCACTCTTTTTTATTTCTTTTTCAATAAGTTTTTTACATCAATGGAGAAAAGAAGAAGAGAGTAGAAGAATTCTTAGAGAAGATGAGATGTTCTTTCCTATTTTTTAAATATATGCTAGCTATAAACATAAAAATAACTTTCTCTTTTTCAACAAATTAAATATTGCAAAATATGGAAATATCAATGGTCCAATCCGGACCAAATCCAGAACATATTGGACCGAGTTCCAGCTGTGAACTCGGATCCTCTATGCCTTCTCGTCCACACATTCAAACAATCTTTTTAATTTATTGACTGCTAGATTTTATTCTGAATGAACTTAAAATAATTAACCTATCATATAAACACATCACTACTCGTGAAAAAAAGATCTTTTGGAAAATTTTATTTAGTTCGGATCATCATGAAAATCTTATAGGCGAATATTAAAATTGAACTCACAAACCATATTTATTGAATTTTTAAACTCAGATTATATTTAATTTAATTCAATTTGTAAGTAACATCGTCTTACAAATTTCTCATGAATGGCAATTTGATATTTTAAAAATAACTATGCTATTTGTATATTTCAATACTTACTCCAACAGATTTAGTGGTGGTCCTTTATAAATTGATTAAATTCTGATATCTTAACCATCTGTCCGCAATTGTCAATGCATTCTTGGACTCTTTTAAATTTTATTGTATATAGTTGTCTGAGTTTAGAACCACACTAAAGTCGCAACGTAGCTTCAAGCAACTGCCATACCATTTTATAACTATGTTGAATGAAATGAAAGACGTAAAATATTTAATCGTAATAATATTTCTTAATTAACAGCCAGAATCCGTAAATCATATAAAATCACAAAATACGAGTATAAAACTTACAATTATGAAGAGCGGAAATCGTTAATCGTTAGGCGGAAACGTGAGTACTGATCTTCAACGATTTTCCTTAGACATAGTGATGGTTTTCTTAAGGCGTTTCTTTTCCTCAATTAATTCTGATTTTCTTTAATGGAGATGTGTCAAAATGAATGACACCCTTTAGTAGAGATGTGTAAGTGAAACCCTACCTTTAGCAGAAAATTAATGAGATATATATATAATACTCTAAGGCAACCATTGAGATCAAGTACAATGAATCTAGTCCATCAGAATTTTCATCAAATTTTGATGCACCCTTTAATTAATTTCATTAAATGAACTTGATTCACAATTAATAATATAGACCACATGAAAAAAAAATCCAACATGAAATGCAAACACAAACATTTCTTTCGACTGAACGTGTGTGACTTTTAAATTGACATACACATATATATTGGTGCCGTTCGGATGTGTTAGGAATAGCATAGGAATAGCAATTCCTGGCGTAAATTTAAGGAAAAGTGAGATTTTCGAAAAGCGTGATAAGAGTGCTATTCTGAAAATATGAAATGTTGTTTGCATTGTGAGTTAGAAATAGCGTTAGAAAGAGTGTTATTGGGATGAAAAGTAGTGAGAAAAGTGTTATTGGGAAGAGTATTATTGGAAATAGTGTTATTTCTGGAATTGACAATTGCGTTTAGATGAAAAATTTACGCCAGGAATAGGCAATTCCTGGAATTGGCCTATTCCTAGTGTATCCAAACGGCACAATTGAGACTAAAAAAACCTAGATAGAAGCTATGTATAGCTTGTATTATATACTAATTATTTGGGTGGAATATGCAATATGCTTTGTAAAACCCCCGCACGGAGTTAAATTGGAAGTTCAAATTTACTTTAACAATTTTTCACTTGTTATCTAAATCTAGACACGGGTTAATTTTGAGAGCCGCAAATAATACATGTTTTTTAAGCAATCCTAATGCTCGAAAGTTGGATAACTTTTACATATGGACTATAGTACCCAAATAATTTTGAATTTTTTATGATAAATTAGAAATCATGTTTTCCAACTTAATCAAAATTTAAATATTTGTGAAGAATTTAATAGTTGAATGTCAAATCTATAACCTGTCACTCGGAGAGGAGTTTATCGGCTACATCATTTGTCTTCACGTTTAAACTTTATGCCACTTTTTGCAAATGACATCTTTCACGTAATTAATTTACTTGCGTGTTTTTCTTATTAAAACTTGATCATCAAATAATTGTTGATTCACTGAGGAGGAATAAGACTAACTGAGAATCTCCATTCAAATACGCGACCATGCTTCCACTTTATCAATACCAGGGCCCCAAGATCCATCGATCTAAAATTTGGTCCGAAGACGATCACAGCCGTCCGATCAACAAGCTAAACATTTAATAAAAGTATCGGCATCCAACGAACCGTACGATCCGGTTTCGTTCGACGGATATGGGACCACACCACACCACGCTGTCCGAAAATTTTATCAATTGATGAGAATTGATTTCAAGTTTCAAGTCCGACTCCCGACCAAAACCAGAACCAAAATAAATACATCCAAAATTATTTCTCCAAACCTTTTTTTTTCTCTTCTATCTCTCTCTTGCGCTTCTCCTCACTCTACCTCGAGCTCGAACGAGGGTTTCGTTTCGTTTCGGGCTCTCTCGCTAGGGTTTCGAGCTCGATTCGGTGGGCCCACCTGTCAGTCCCAGCTCCAGTCGTGCTCAGGTTCTCTCGAATTTTTTCTTTCGACAGCTGGAGCTTAAAGGGAGAGGTTTTGATGGAGGGGAGGCGTATCTCGGCGAGTCCGAGGCCGTGTAACGGACGGAGAATCGTGGCGAGGAAGAGGCCGAGGTCGGAAGGCGTGGTGAATAGTGTGCAGAAGCTCATGCGGAGGGAGATCAGCTCGAAGAGAGATAGATCGTTTAGTATGAGCAATGCCCAGGAGAGATTTCGCAATATTCAGCTCCAGGTTGAGTTTTTTTCGCTTAATTTTGGGGTTTTGAGCAGAAACCCTTTTCGCTTAATTTGGGTAGGGGTAAGTTCATGAACCCAAAAGAAGTGTGCTTGCTAAAATTTGAAATTTAATTTAGGATTGGTCTCTGTGGAGTGTGGTTGGACTGTGCGAATTACTTGATTGAATTGTATTCTTGAGTTAAGTGTTACTTTATTTTTGGGTCACGTAGTTAATTGTGGAATTCACCACTGATACCTTGAAACTATAGCAAGGATTTGTTAATTGTTTAAGAATTTTGATTAGTCTTAAATTGAACTCGTTGTCACACACACTATATTTGGTGAAAACACAGTTTATGAGCTCAAAATAGTCAGACTAGAGTTTCCCAAATCATAGACGCACTAGATTTAGACATTATAGCTGAGAACCATATTGTTAGGGCTTTCTCCATAAGGATTTGATTTAGGGATAGTAATATGCTGCTTTTGCAAACTCATTTATGTTGCATTATTGGCACCTCTTTTAAAGTTATAATAATAATAAAAGCATTAATATTAATAACAATAGTAAATTATACCTGATATCTGTGGTCAATAATAGCTTAGATTAAGTGGTTATTTTTAAGTGATAGATTTAATAATAATTGGGTTTTGAAGAATCAGAATTAAGGTGCATGCCTTAGAGCATTTTTTTTCTTAACTCAGGTAAATATTGGTAACATTATATTGGTTTGCTAGACTTATATGTGTGAAGAAGGTAGGCAAAACAACACTGGCTTGGATAAACTTTAACATGTCATGCAATGCTCTTTTGCTTTGATTTGACACAAACAAAAGGCTGTTATATGATTCTGCTAGTTACTATAAATAGTTAGCATAAATACAAGATGTTTACATTTCTTACTACCTGTGCTTTAAGTTTTGCAGGAGGAGTTTGACACGTATGACCCTAAGGAAAATAGTCTTCTACTGCCATACTTGAGAAAGAGGTCAAAAATTATTGAGATTGTTGCAGCACGTGATATCGTGTTTGCTTTAGCCCAATCTGGTATCTGTGCTGCTTTTAGCCGAGGTTTGATCTTCTCTCGCAATCTATTTTTTTTTGAAATGGTATTGTTATGTACTTATATATGCAGAACATGGTAAAAGAGATTGGCATATGACTGTATGCAGTCATCTTCTGTTATTTTCTAAAGTGTTTATAGTGCCCTATGGATTCTAAGCATTTAATACAGTAGAAACCATAAGCATGATCTCTCCATTAATATGAACACAGGTATTGTTTTTTGGATAGTAACAGCATGTAGAAAGTTGCTAGCTCAGTTAGATCGACATACCATAGTAATTTTTCTGCGTTGGTGTTTGTGAACCACATTTGTTTGCTTTTTTGGCCCTCGAGCTTGCTAGACTTTGGCTGAATTATTTTCTTTGACATTATTTGACAGTGACAAATGAGAGAATATGCTTTCTTAATGGAAGCCCAGATGAAGTAATACGTAGCCTGTTCTATAACAAAAACAATGAGTCTCTTATTACTGTTTCGGTTTATGGGTCAGAGAATTTCAGCTCTTTAAGATGTCGTACCACCCGCATTGAGTAAGTGAAATATCTACCTGTTCTTTCCATCCTCTCATATTCCATGCTTCCGTCCTTATTCAAACTAGTTCTGTTTGCAATTGCTATTGAAGGTACATTAGAAGGGGAAAGCCAGACTCTGGGTTTCCTCTTTTTGAAACCGAGTCACTGAAGTGGCCTGGATTTGTGGAGTTTGATGATGTAAATGGGAAGGTTCTTACTTATTCAGCTCAGGATAGGTATGTGGACTTCATTTTGAGAAATTTGTATCCCCTTGCATAAGCTTATATTTCTTCTTTGCTCATTTGTTTGACAGCACTTACAAGGTATTTGACTTGAAAAACTACACCTTGCTGTACTCCATTTCAGACAAAAATGTTCAAGAAATAAAAATAAGGTACATTTGTTAATTGTTTTATCTCTCTCGACACTATCTTTGCAGTTTCTATTTCACATGTTGATTAAATGTGGCTTTTGTTTGTTTGTAGCCCTGGTATTATGCTGCTAATTTATATGAGGACAAGCAGTTATGTACCACTTAAAATACTGTCAATAGAGGATGGTACCCTTTTGAAGTCATTTAACCATCTCCTCCACAGAAATAAGAAAGTGGATTTCATTGAACAATTCAATGAGAAGCTTCTTGTCAAGCAAGATGGCGAGAACCTCCAAATTCTGGATGTATTGCCTATTTCTCTCTCTTTTGTTGTTCTGTAAATATGCTTTCCAAGTTCTACAATTTAGAATGAGATGTTGATATATATTGTGTGCATGCATCAGATAATAATTACAATGTCAAAGATGTTTATTTACTGTATAGTATTGGTGCACTATTTATCAACTCTAAATTAAAGATGCTAACAATATTAGTAGAAAGCACTTCATCCTGACAATTCATATACATGTGCGGATTTTTACTGAAATTAATGATTACCATTTCAATCAAAACTTTTTACCTAGATAGCTATCTGGAGAAGTACGCCCACTTCCTTTTTTTTTTTTTATTCTCTACTTTGCCTTCTATGACATAACTAAAAATAATTAGAAGACAAGCATTTTTAAAGACTCATGTTCTATTATTTGTTTGCATGATCTTGTAGGTGAGAAACTTCCAGTTGACAGAAGTGAGCCGCACTGAGTTCATGACACCATCAGCATTCATTTTTCTGTATGAGCTGCAACTGTTCCTGACATTCCGCAACCGATCGGTGGCTGTGTGGAATTTCAGAGGTGAGCTCGTGACCTCATTCGAAGACCATCTTTTGTGGCACCCTGATTGCAATACCAACAACATCTACATTACCAGCGACCAGGATCTCATCATCTCGTATTGTAAGGCCGACTCTGACGATTCCTCTTCTGATGGCGCTGGCCGTGTAAATGGTAATACAGTTTGTTTGTGATGTTTACCTAATATACCTTTGCTGTTTGTTTAACAGTTAACTGGTCAGGCTGGTCAAAAGTATTAGTTCCATCAATCCCAAATTATCAGCCATGAAAAAAGAAGAGAGAACCCTTGATGATAGATGCCTCTCATTTTATTTATGAACATTTGAACATGTATAAACCATTAAACCCTTACAGAAGTAAACATTGTATGTTCCAGTTTACCTTTTTTTCACTATCATGATTAAGATGAATTGGAGAACTAACAGATGTTATCCTCTTCCTTTTTTATTTAAAAAAAAATATTGTAGCTGGATCAATTAACATCAGCAACATATTGACTGGGAAATGCCTAGCCAAAATAAGAGCTGGCTGTGGTGCAGCAAAGGACAATAACAAAAAGAAAGGATCCTCTAGTCGATCCTATAGTCGATTCAATAACACTGTATCCGAGGCATTAGAAGATATCACCGCGCTTTTCTATGATGAAGACCGTGATGAGATATACACCGGCAACCGCCAAGGCCTCGTCCATGTCTGGTCGAACTAAGTCACGACGACCTTGGATCGAGGGACTGATTGGCAGGATCCACCTGCTATGTTGTAACATGAAGTGTGACTTAAAGATAATCAAGTCATTTACTCATTCATCTCACTATTGGTTGTAGCTTCCATTTTTCTGGTCCTTGCTCATTTATTTGTAGTAAAGGTTATTTAAGAGAATTAGTAATGCATAGCGTGTAAAATGTATTGTTGGTTTATTTGTCTAATTATATTACTTTTCTTTTATTCTTCCTTTTTTTTGTTTCGTAATCAGCTGTAGTTTTTTATCGTGGTTGACCGTCAATTGTATCATCTTGGTTCATCGTTCCTTTGGAAACTGAATAAAAATCTAATGCTGCAGCATTTGAAATCAGAGCTGAGAAACATTAAAATTGATTTGTGAACGTGATTTATCGTAAGCTTTTAATTTAATTGATGAAGTAATCTCAAATCAGATGCATAAAACATAAAAGAAAATGCAGTAGTTAGGATTCTTCTGTAGAATTTAATATATAAATTTGTGTGGCTCTAAAAGTTTCATTTGTATATATGTAATCTTTGGCATGTAATGCCAAAACATGGTGAACACTGACCAGTGACTCTGTAACTTTCGAACCGCCGAATTTCCGGACCAACGGACGTGGCTGATGCAGGATTTCGCCACAATGGTCGGCCTCCTTTGAGTTTGTGCATATGTAGTGGGTAATAACTCCTTTTAATATGACTCGGTTGGTACCTCATCGCCAAATTCTTCCCACAAACCATCCGTATATAACACCGATATCAATTTGTGGGTCTCACAAAAGAAGACTCTTGTCTAGGCTTGGTGTAAGTAATTCCATATAGACTACAAAATGGATTGTTGGACTTGAATGCATGATATCAGGTGTAAAAAACTATTAATTGTTTACTAATGTTATTCAAGGTTCATTATAGCTAAATTAAGAAGGTTCAAGTTTCGTCACGTAAAATTAAATATAAAATCTTCAATCTGAAGGTTTAAATTAGCCAGGAACGAAATTAATTGTTTGTATGGGCCAGAGATAAATTTGAATGTTGCTAACTCCAAAATATGTTCAACTTGATTTTGTTGATTTTTTGTGTACAGTCTAGTCAACAAAATCAACATTTAGAACCAAAATAAATAAGAATATATATATATATATATATATATATATATATATATATATATATATATATATATATATATATATATATATATATATATATATATATATATATATATATATCTAACTCAGCTAAAGGCTCAAAGTTTCCTACATATGAACAAGTCTGAGTCGCATTTTAAAGACTTTGACTTGGAGCGTTGAGAGTCTGCAGATTGCTTCAATATATATGTAAGCTCACCGGATGGATGAATATACAAAAAAATTAAGTAGATAAACAGAAGCAATATATATAACAAGGCTGTAGAAGACCACCTTGCCGAATCACAATTAAATGATGATGAGAAACTTCAAAGAAAATGGTGTCCTCTCTATGATCGTGGTGTTGCTTTGCTTTCTTCTTCTCATGAGCTGCCAATCAACCACCTTTGCGCGTCCCTTGAAGCCGCATAGTTCTTTTCCTGCTGCATCGTGGCTACAGATGCTACCAAAAGGACCGGGACCAAAACCCAACCCATCCCCATGCGCTGGGATTACTTGCCCAATTCATCATGGTTAGTAGTGGAATTAATTAATTTTTGGTGAAGCCAGTATTTTACTACAAAATCTGGTGTCGTATTTTACTGTGATATGATGTCTACTGTGTGTTTTGGAAAAAATACGAGTTTAATCTAGGTACTATTTTTTTTTGTACGAATTACTTATATTTTCATGCAATGGAAAATTGAACTTTATGAGAATGATATATCATATATATATAATAAAAAAAAAATTCTAATGCATGTTGCTAGTAACCTAAAATTACGCCGCAGATGTGTTTTCTTTTCTTTTTTTTTTCCCCTCTTCTTCAGTAGGGTTAGTTTAGATGAGACGATCGATTGTCATGCTTCTTCAGCGCAAAGGGTAGGTTTTCATGTAAGCAAGCATCCAGGTTTGTTTGAGGTTAATTAAGAATTTAAGATATAAAATATTGATATGGGGGTACCAATGTAAAAAAAAAAAAAAATGTAATTCTGGACTTGGTCAGAGAAAAAAAGACAAGTCAATAAAGAACCTATTATTTTAGTAATTATTTATTTAGTTTTGAACGGCATTGCATTTTGCAGATTTTTGCTTTTCTGTCCATATGGCCTAGTTTATACTAGCAAACTAATGAACTCGATCTTGGCCTAGTTTATACTTGCAAACTGGTGAACTCGATCTCGTTGGGTTTCATTTCTAACTCTTCTGGATTTATTTGGGACTAAAGGTTTTGTTGTTATTGTTATAACAAAATGCTGTCTGATGCTCAACTGCATTATTGAACGAGTTATATGGTTGTTTCGTTTTGTGCATCATTTCGAGCATGTAAATGACAGTGGGGATGTTGAATTCTCTGAAATCGGGGTTTAGCTGGCCAGCTGTATCCTTATTACTAGTGTCGTCTTTTATTTTATTTTTTTACGCAAATCTACGCCATTTATTTGAGCTCGACTACACTGTTAAAATCAGATGTGAATACTGATCCATTGCTGATTTCATGCGAAAATGATTTGAGCTCGACAATACATAAATACAACTTACCCTGGACACCAAAATGAATAGTACTATTAAAAACGCGATATTTACAAACGTAGAACATGAATTAAGAGACTTTTATTGTAGATATGTATCTCATTACGTGTGAAAAGAGATCATACCATGTACCAAGCAATGGGAAAAGAAAACTGTGCTACATGAATACTTCACATAAAATTTATACAGTTAATCTCAAACATACCACATGTTTCTGCGAATTTTTTTTTGGGGGTTACAGAATCCAGGTTAGGGCAGCTTACCTGACCCATTCACCTCAAATAATCGCTCTCAAGTAAAAAAAAGAAAACAAGAGGACAAATAGAGAAGTACATTAGCACAAAAATTATAGCTTATAGAGCCTGTCAATGTAATTAAAGATCGATACAAAACCTCTCAAAAGTCCTGGGTTTGGCTTTTTGCCCCTCCTAGTCCAAGCAAAATTCCTTTCACCAAAACCATTATTTTAATGACATCAAGGCAGGTTTTTTTTAGAAGAACTAATAAAGCCACAAGAACCAAAAATACAACAAGAATCTCAATGATGAACTAAAATTCTCAGTTGTCAACAACTTCAATAAGAGTTGGCTCGTAGTCACTGGGGGCTTCAAATCCATGCAGATTCATCACAGTTGCAGCAACATTAGCCAGTCCAGGTGTCTGCAAATCAGTTCTGAACCTCACACCTGGTGATAGACCTGGGCCTCCAATGGCAACAGGCACCTATAATTTTATCATAGGGTTAGAATATAGAAAACCAATTGGAACATGGTTAAATTGCAAGGGATCTACTATTGAAGCATCTTACCGGTTGAAGAGTGTGGGATGTAAGGATCTGAATGTTCCCGTTCTTATCTTTAGCTGGTTGACCAGATTTGTTCCTTTTGACCATATCTTCTGCATTTCCATGATCAGCTGTGACCACATATATGCCTCCTACTTGTTCTATCGCATCCAATATTATCTACAAAAATTTTAAAAGTTATGTCAGCAGAAGTGAGAGAAAGAGAGGGAGCGGGTGTAAAAAAGAGTGTGGATCTAGGTCTTCACCTTAACAGCCTCATCCGCAGCCTTGCAAGCAACCACAGTAGCTTCAATGTCACCTGTGTGCCCCACCATGTCACCATTTGGCAAATTAACACGCACCTAAAACAACACAAGAAGCTATTTATTGATAGTCCTAAGCAAATAAAAATGAATTACTATAAATGATGCAATTTTTCTACCTGGTCAAATTTGCCACTTAGGATTGCATCCCTGGCCTTCTCAGCAATTTCAACAGCCTTCATCTTGGGCTGGACATTGAATGTAATACCAACGTCACTAGGAATCTCAACATATTCTTCCTTCGACGCATCAAAGTATCCTGACCGGTTGCCGTTCCAGAAAAAGGTCACATGACCAAACTTAACAGTCTCACTGTACAAAATCAATTATATCCAGTCACTATCATGAAAACAACTGTGAAAAGTACATCTTTGTACAGGTACAGTAACAGACCAGCTACTGCTGAATGGATGGGTAGGCCTACCTCCTGAACTGAGGGAAGAAATCAACCTTTTACAATTGGTTTAAACTGGTTTTATGGGGCCCCTGCTACTTAGGAGCAACTTTAAACTCTAAGGCCCTGATCAGAATCCTGGTTTTTCTAACGTGGGATATCATTTCATTCGAAATTTCTTATCAAAATGAATGGATTTGGCGTCATTTGGTCAGAATTTCAATATAATTAGATCCAACGAAATTCTGCGAAATCAATTGAATTGAAATGAAATCTCATGTAAAAAACATTTTGGTCAGGGACTAAAAGAAAACAAGTTCCTAACTCAGCATAGAAACTCAAGTTCATTATACTTCCACCCCTCTAATTTGTCAGCAAATTAAAATTACAAATTTACAACATACCTGCAAGCAAAGGTACGAACTCCATTTTTGACCAAATATTCACCAGAAGTTCTCTCAATCAAAGGTGGAGAAACCAAATAGTGACTTGGGAGCTTGAGCTCCCCATCGTATTGCAACATACCAGCATAACGGATCTTGGGGACCCGTACCCGATCAAACTTATCAAAGTCCTCGTACTCCAAAGCCTTGGCAATCATGACCATGCGATCAGCTCTGAAGTTAAATGTCACCACTGCATCACCATCTAAAATGGGTCCCACTGGGTTGCCGCTCTCATCAACAATTACAAAGGGAGGGAGGTACTGGTCATTCATGTTTGGAAGTTTACGCAGCTCTTTTACAGCTTCAACTGCATTTTGGAACTTGTATGGTGCCTCACCAAGCACCTGGGCATCCCATCCACGCTTAACAACATCCCAGTCATTCTAAAAAAGGAAAAACAAGAATATTATTATGCAAAAATGTCATTTAGCTGACCTCATAGTGCAAGTCGTCATGAAATGTTAATGAGGCCATCACTCACATCCATCTACTTGCTAGTAGTTACTAATCTATGAACAAATTATCAGGAGCAGTTCATTTAGACTCCAAGAGATCCAAAACAAGGCCATTTCACAGGATTTTCAATTATCCATTACAGTAGAAGCAGGGGCGGAGGCACATGGGGGGCTACCATGGGCATTGTCCCCCCTGTGTTGTTAAATTGAGCTTAAGTTTTAATGTAATTTTTAATAAAAAAGCATACAGTGCAAGTCGCTCCTCTTTTGTAAAAAATTTATAAATCATCCCCCTCTATGAATATTTTTTGGCTCCGCCCCTGAGTAGAAGCAATTAAAGAAACTCTAAACTGCACCACCTTAATTCATAATTTCTTACAAATTGAGGTCCTTTATTTTTTTAGCAGAAATTACCTCGTAACGGTCCATGGTGACATACATACGACCACCACCAGATGCAATGCGTGCATCAACACCCTTTGCACGTAGTTCGGCTAGGTCATTCTCAAGTGTTTCTACGAAACCAACACTACTGCCATCCAAGACATCACGACCATCAGTTAGGATGTGAACACGGATCCTCTTGGCACCATGCTCACTTGCACCTTTCAGAAGCAACTACAGGAAAGGAAAAGATAAATTGAAAAAACTAAATTGACATTTATAAAAGGAGAAAAAGCAATATTATTATCAACAATTTATTACTTGAACTTGATCAAGCCTTGAATGGACACCTCCGTCACTCAACAAGCCAATAAGGTGAAGAGTGCCTTGATCAAAACATTCCTTGATATAATTGAATCCCTCCTCTTCATAGATTTTGCCAGAGGCAAGTGCCAAATCTACCAACTTAGCACTATTAACAAAGCACAGAAAAAAAAAACGAAATAATAATATTGTTAAACTGACATAAATAATAAAAATTTGTTTTTAAAAGCAAGCATATTGTTATTATAAATTATCAATTGGGATAGACTGAAGAAATTCAACTCAGCATTGGATGCACAACCAATTAGAACCCTTCCCCAATTTTTTTAATAAAAACTTCAAAAGCACAAACACCTCCTTAATGCCTTAATTAATATGAACAAATAATGGAGAAAAGAATAATGAGCCGATGAACATGAAATAGTGCAAAAGTATTTGTTACCATCCCACCTTTGCAGTGTAAAAAAACAAAACTCTCATTATACATGGCCATAAAGATATTTCAACAAGGAGTGTATCCAATTAAAATCAATCAATGTGTGTAAAATTATACCCTTGAGCATAAATGCGACCAGCTCCAAGAGCATTGTGACCAACTTCACTGTTTCCCATGTCATCGTCAGTGGGAAGGCCGACAGCTGTGCCGTGAGCCTTTACCAGCTTCCATCTCTCAGGAGCACCCTTACCAAGAGAAAAAGTAGAATGAAGTAAACCAATTAGTACTGGCATTATATACACAATAAATGTTATGCTCCAATAAACAGTGAAGACAAGAAACTTTATAATAATTTGTTTAGAACATATTCTATTTTAGGTGTGCTTTTGCCTCGTGCCAGTTCAGATCAAGATAACAAAATCATAAGAAATTTTTTTCAAGTTTTATACACCACTGCTCTAAAAGAACAGCTAATCAATTGAACTGATCTGATTAAACATATTCACCAAAATAAACCGTTAAATCATCACAACGAAACAATTCACTAGATCACTAAGCCAACTTAAGGGAACAACAATTACCAAAAAGAAAAATATGCAATCAAATGTCAAGTCAAAGACAATAATATCTAAATTAAGTTTGGTTAACAATTCGTTTATTTCTCAAATAACTACCGTCTTAAGAGAATCCATGGTGGGAGTCTCAGCAACGTGGATGCAATTGTACTGATCGGGATTGGCCTCACCCCATCCATCCAAAACCACGACCGCTATTCTCTTTCCCTTAGGAAGCTTGGGGTGATCCGCCAATTTCCATGAGGCATCAGTGCTCCCCATTTTCAAATGAAATTCCTGAAACGAAATCGAAATCAAATCAACAATCAAGTAATAATAGAAAAACATGCAAAAAGTAGATCGAAGAAACTGAGAAAGACCAACAAAATTTAGATCTAAGAGGAAGCATACGATCTGATAAGGTAGATGATGTAAAGTTGAGAGAAATGGAGAAATCAGTGTGTTATATTACCTGAAGATGAAGATTGAAGAGAAGAGGGTTTAAGATAGAGAGAGAGATTTAGAGAGCTGAAGATGCTTGGAGAAGAAGAAGCGATTTTGACAAATAATAAAAACAAAGAGCTCTCGCTATAGAGACGCACTGCCTTTAGGCTCTCTACCCTTAGTGGGAATGCTCTCCATTTGTTCCTAATTGGAGATATCTGAGACTCTGATAATGTTCTAATTTTAGGTCATACTTGCTCGAAAAGAGATATAACAGAAATTAAAACATTTTTTTGGAAACTTTGTTATAAAAATGCTCAATTTTCAAGGATTTGATAATTTATAAAATTTAAAACTATTGTTCGTTTGTGCATATGCCTCTCACGTCTTGTGATGAGAATTTGCTGCACATCTCCGTTTAAAACTGGAGGAAATTTAACTTGAGAAGGACAACAGCTGATGTGTCTTGCACAAGGAGTAGAGTGAATATATAAAGATCCTTACGTCGGGAGAATTAATGGGGGATTAAAGAAAAAAAATGGAAAGTCAGCTGACGGTCGGATCGTAACGTTCTAGTAGAAAGGCGTGCAACCCACCATCCAACGGCTCAGGCCACATCTAATCAGGGAGGGCTTAATGATAGATATTTTGATATGTGGGAGAATGATTCGTCTTTTTGGAACCATAATTCATCAATTATCAAAATTATGTCAGCATATAATTTATCACTTTATGTTTATGCCAACATAAAAGTTATATTAAAATTTAACATACTATTTTGTATATAAAAAAGTTATGTTCTAGACTAAATTTCACAACTTGTTAATTGTTAGCTGTGACCGAATTTATTTATTTTTATTAATTTTTTTTTCCGTCTCATTTAATGGCGGCGTCATACCATAGCTGCCAGACGCCAATTTCTACGATCAAGGGATTGATATCTTTTTTTGAATTCCAGCGGTCAGTGTCTGGTGACCACATAACGAAAACGCTTGGATAAAACATCTTCGGAATGTGAGTTTTTGTGATCGGATGGACCTGGTTTACATTTGAGTGATAGAACAGTACAGGACTCAACGCCTTGTGCAAGTAAATGGTGGAGCTCCAAAAATGTTTTAAAAAATTACTTACGATGTTACATTTTTTTCATTCATTCTGATCAATAGATTTGGACAAGTTTCTAGATTTCTCCCAACTTTCATGATAGAGCATGAAAATTATTTATGAAATAACTTCTTCTAAGCATATTTTGGTGAAACTTATTTATAAATTTCACCTAAAACAAGTTTCAGTGAGTTTTAAACTTTTTATGAAATATTTAAACTAAATTAAAAGGAAGATGGAGAATAGTATTTTAGTATTATGTAGATAAAATTGAAAATCATGCAATAAATAGATTAATAAACAGAAAAGAGCAAAAAGATGTATGTATTTTAATAAAAAAATCACTAAAAAAATGGGAGACCAAAATATGTTTAGTTAATTTGTATAAAAGCAATTCAGTTTATGTTTAATTTATTTCAAATATGATGATATTATGGGTTCTTTTGAAGGTTTTAAAATATGAATTGTGCAATTTAGCGGTTCAGTGATGATTTTTTATAAAATGGTCATAAAACGATGATAAACGGTTATATGATATGGCTAAAAATATAGATAAATCAGTTTAATCAGTGATAAATATGAGCATTTTAAAAGCTTGGTTCTTTCTCATTAACAACTAAGAATCTAATAAACTGAACAAGCCAAATGAACCAAAAAAAAATTGTAGTTATTATGTAATTATTTTAGTTTGTGTTAGATATAAATTCGTAACTTACTAAGTTAGTACTTATATTTGATCGAAAATTTAGTCAGGCATATTTTGATTTGGTTTGAAATGACAAATTAACTTTTCTAGTCATAAAACATAATAAATTAATATTTGACATTTGAAAAATATAAAACTTGTGACTAAAAACTTAGTTGTACAAATAAATAATTTGTTGACAATAATTATCATCTAAACTTTTTTATATGTTTTTCTTCTTAGAAGTTAGAAATCAGCATGTACTCTCATTTTTAAATATGTTTGTTCTATCTAAAATGATGTTTATCATCGATATTGAAAAAATTCTTACTTTTTTCTTAAATGTTGATGAAAAAAAAAAAGATGAAATAAAATTTTATGTATTATTCATAATGGAAATTTTTTGGTGGACATAAATTTTGAACTAGACTTCAATTGTGATCGTTATTGAACCCGTTACCTTTAAGTAAACGGCGGAGCCACTGACTAACTGCACTGGACTCCCACTTTCAGCGATCAATTTACTATTAATTGTCAACCGTTGTGATTAAAGTCCGCATACTTTATGTCCACCATATAATTTTACATTTTTCATATGTTTAAGTTTTGTTAGAATATTTATAGTACAATCTATCTTCATTCTTCAACGTCTAGCTGAATGGTCTTCCAGTCTTCCTCCCTCCTCTGGACAACGTTAGGACTACATTCAAACAAAAGCCAGGAGTAAATAGCAAAATTAGAAAAAGGGTAATCTTTTAACTAAATCAAATCACAAGATGTCAAGATACGACTTCCTTTTAGGTTATGTCACGTGGCATGCAGTAAGCGTATATTTAACGAATATTCCATAGGTACTGATCTTCCATTTTCCCAGCAATTTTCGTACTTTCAACTTTGAACAAACAAAAACAAGGGGCAAGTGAAGACCAAACATGAGGCTAGGCCTGTATAATCTTTTGACGGTTTTCGTTTCAGGCCACGGGCCTCAAATAAAAGAACTCATTTTTTGGGAGCATATTTATTTGTTTTATAATGCCAGCTATCCATATATATGAAAAACATCGACAGAATAAATAAATTTAATATATTATAGGGAGCAAAAGGAGAGCCGAGTTAGTCCTATGAATGAGTCAATCCATTATTAAAAGTTGAAGAAACAAATTGTAGTTTTCCAATAAGAAAAGTTTGGATTTCGAGTACATATTGGCCTTGATTTAAAATGATTGTATCATGAATAAATTAAATTGATATCCAATCCAAGATACAGAACTTGGTAAGCGGAGCCTTTCCAATTATAACTGAAGGCAACAAGGATGCATCAGTTGCTACTAAACTAGTTAAAAAGAATTAAAAGACAGCAAAAGGTGTTTAAATATTCATATTGGGAGTGGGTTAGAGCAGATGCCCAAGAACTTAAATGTATCTATCTTTCTTATTTAAATAAAATATAAATTATTTGATGTAATTTGAAAGCTGATTGGGTGTTGATCGAAACAAATTAAATAAGACCATTAAACGTTCATATTATTCGGCAGGCGATTTATTATATATCAAATTGAACCTATTTTGATATACAACATTTATTTAATTGACGTATAGTATTATATATGGGTAAGTTTATTGTGCATCATGATGCATAAGACTTTCTATGCATCATAATGTTTTTTCATTAATATATTTGCGAATTGTAAATCTAATTAACCAATCCAATCTACATATCGAAATCTTATATCAAATAAAATTTTATATTTTTTGAAATTTTTTACTAATTTTTTCTTTTTTTAAAACAGGTTTTTTTTAATAATCTTGGTATAATTTGTCCAAAAATTTCCAGTTTTAAAATATTCCAAAAAAAAATTATAAAGTATAAAATTTGGTTTGCTATAACGACTCATTTGTGCTGTTGAAGTATAAAAATTAAGGTGACTCTTTTTATTTTTTATTTATTTATTTATTTTTTTACCTCAGGGCTGATTTTGAATTGAACTTCTTGATGACTCTATTAGAGAAATTTTTTATTACAGGAAATAATCTTCTTTTAATTTGCAGCGGAGAAGTCTAGTTGGACTTTCCTTCCGTGACGGAGTCCATTACTCAGCAAGCTTTTAAGCAAGAATCAATGTTCATAATTTTATTTGCCTGTGCATGCATTCCATAACAGGAGAGACTATTGGCTTGTTAATTTCTCCCTTTGCCTCCGCCATCAAATGGTATGTAGCCTTGGCTTGATAATCCGAAAAACAATATAATTACCTTTTTTTCTTTTAATTTCTATGATTTTTCAAATTAATTCAAATACTTATAAATAAAAAAAGATATATAATTGGAGATACCAGGTCACTTGATGAATGGTAAAAGATATATCAAACTAATCATTCTTGGCCCATTCAAGTTGATGCAGGATTTCGAACAGACAATCTCTCACAAGGAAGACTTGAACTGAATCAAGTGTGAGCTAAGCGTTCTTGACTACTTGTCGATTTAAATTGAAAGGAAACAATGATGAAGGTCATACTATTAATAGAATTAACTTTTAATTTTTCATAGTATGTGCTCATTTTTGTTTCCTATTTTCTTGGTGCCATAGGTACACCCAAGTGAGATGATGATATCTAATAGATTCTTAAATATACAATTTAGTTATTTTTTTCAGAAATTATTTTTTTTATGATCACCTTACCTTATTACTATATTTGCATAATTGCATGTATTACATATGCAAAGTATGAATCCTAAAAACGATAATCTCTTTCTCTATCTCTATCTCTATCTCTACTCCCTTATAAACGCACGGATCCAAGAGGTATTAACATGCTATATCAAGCATGTAAACAAACGTTTTTACCGTTCGATTGATTTGATCTGTGGTTGAGTGTCAATGGCTAGACTAAGCAACAAAATATATTGATTTTTTTTATCCAATAAGGAAACAAATTAAACAACATATCTACATGTATCGTATCGTTGATAGATTGAGCAACATATCTTTATTTTCTATTATTATTTTGTTTCTTTATTTGCCCACGTATGAAGACAATTTTGATTGTACTTATAAAGGAGAAGGTAGAGATGCGAAATGATTACTCGATTTAATTAAAAGATCTTATTTAAAAAAAAGGAAATTACAATAAAAAGAAGATACTAAATTTACATTTATTCACAGCATCATTTTTCAATGCATGGTTTATCTAAAAAGCAAAACCATGCACAAACAAGAGTTACAAGAGACCCTCTGAAATAATACACAAGGGGCTCTTTTCAATCTAGCCCTGAACTAAAAACATTGGGCCAAGATCATTTAAAGCAACCATGCCTAATGAAAAGCTTCTAGAAGGACCAGTTTCTCAGTAGTGAAGGCCCAGATCCAAAAATCTGATCCAGTACAATCACAACTGCCATGGCCAGACACTTGTCAAATTCTGACTGGACAACTAGCCTAAAGACGTCATTACCCAGTGACACGCCTGTTTTGATCTCCTTCTGGCGAATTTCTGCTACTGCATATCCCTGCGGGTTGTATATTGCGCAGTTGCGGTGGTGATACGAGCCGTCTACATGGTATATCGAGCCGTTACCTGAGCTAGCAGGTGTCATGTAAAGTAGGGTTTTCGTTGGACGAAGAGTGACATGCTTTTTGATGGAGAAGAGAGGTCTTGTGCTTTCCTCTCCGTTGTATATCAACCATTGATCGCTCAAGCTAAGTTTCTGGATTGAAAGAGACAAAATATGAGATTTTAATTAACAATTTTTTTAAGAGTAGGTTGGTTGAACTGTAGCCTTAATACAGCAATAATTGCTACAGCACTTTGGAAAAGTATGCAATGGGGAACATTCTAGATCTTCATTAATGCTGTTGACTAACTGAAAAAATGATCCAAAAGGAAACTTGCACGTGTAATCATTGATGTCACACTGTCTATAGCTCCTAATTAAGACCTAGCAATTTTTCACCGATATAATTAAGTAAATGGAATTGGTTTTCCAAAACTGCTAACAAAACCTTACGTGTAAAGTTTGCACTAGAATTTAATCATTTGGAACTAACTTGCTATGAGAACTATATATGCTTACTGAGTCTATGCTCTAGGATAATAAAGGCCTTAAATTTGTACTAAACCAAGGTTTTACACACAATCAACATTCATTTCTTAGAAAAAGAGCATCCTATTTTAATTATGTACTCACACCATCATATATTAGTAATTTATGAAAATCTGTTTCATACCTTTCGTCGAATGGTAAGTACGGAATTCCCACATGAATCCATCAGCACAATCTCTCCTCGATACTCGGATGCATAATTATCAACCCGAAAAACTAGGTTCCCCTTGGAATCAAAAACCGTAAACCCGTTGCAGTTGAACAGAAGTGACTTCCTCCACACGGTTAGCACTTCTGGCTCGTGCTGCTGCTGATCAGCAACACTTGCATTTGCCAATCTTGGCATCTCATTTGCTGGTGCAACAACATTTGGATGAACCTTTGTCATTTGTCTAAGATTAGAAAGCTCAAAATTGGAGGTTGTTTGATCGTCCAGATTTTTTCTCTAATTTATTTTTGGTTGTGAGTAGAAGAAGATGGCATGACTTGGTCTTATATATACCCACATTTTAATGACGAAAATACCCCCGGGTACTCTGTTGCAGACGTGGCATATGGTGGAATAAGAATTTGATCATGGGTATTAATTAATGAGAGGTTGATTTGTTCTGGTGTTTGTTTTCCCTAAAAAGAAATGAGCTGATAGGGACATAATTGAAAAATTAGTGAAAGATGCATAAGTGATCAAGTCATTGGGCGGCTTGGTGGGAGTGGCATCAAAGTTTTGGTCGGCTGACGACTATTGGGAGGCTTTATTTAAAAGAAATGATGATAATTTAAAAAAGTTAGATGCATTGCTAGTTTCCAGAAAAGCAATTTTATAATTGAGTAGGGTTGAAGATTCGCAGTTAAACCTGTATTAAAAAGGACGATTAGGTGAGGGATCACACCTTACAAGCTGTATGAATTTGTATTTAATTAATTATCTTCTTCCATATATGCAATGTATATCTGTAAACAGAAGCCATGGAGCTTCTTTTTAGTTTTCCATTTTTGAAGAAATACAGAATGTATCTTGTATCGAGCTGACTTGTCAAAATAACTATACGAAAGAGATGTAGTCAAGCCAATAAGAGATCAATATCAGTGATCTTTTCTAACTTCAAAGTTACATTATTGTTATAAAGAAATGTAGTCAAACAGTAGGAAGCTTCCGAATGAGTAATGCTCTCGCTTTCTTGTACAAAGTTTAATTACAGTTATAATAAAAAAAGTTGTTTTACTTGAGAAATTATTTAAATTTGACATTTTAAGAAGGTATTTTAAATCAAGTCAAATATCAGTTTAAATTAAAAAGTTATTTTTCTAAATATGCCGTTAAATATTATTCAGGGATGCATCAGACCGTTGAAACACACCCAAATCACTTGATTAACGGTAAAACATGCACTTACTTGGCAGCCGCTGTCAAGTTTTTCTAAAAAAAAAAGGGTAAAACATGCACCATACGTCATTATTATTATTATTATTTTATAGAAGTGATACTTAAAAAATTAGATTTATAATTTTAACTTTATTTCTTATGATAATCAATATAACTAGATAAATTATCAAGTGATTCCTCCCTAAATTAGAAAAAACGATCATCGGAAAGTCGAACAACAGAAAAAATAATAGTTCAAAACATTTATAACCTTCAAGCCTTCAACATATTTCAATATTGGAAAGTCGAACAACAGAGAAAAAAAAAATCTAACCTCGAAATAATTGTTATACATGCATGAAACCAGAAATAATTATTTGAAATTATTATTAACTACTTTGTGGATAATTTTTAAACAAATTAGATAAATTATAATATTTATTTTAATTGATAAGTGTTAATTTTAGTTCAAATGAACGTGCATGTTAGCATGATTAGACGATAAATTCGAAGTTCAAGACAATATGTATTCGTTTCGTTTCAAACGAAACGTTATTTTATTTCATATTAATGTGAATTCCTGAGAGTTTAGATGAGAAATTTGGATGTTCAAGATAATAATTAACACATATTTTGAAAAATTACACAAATCTTTATTTAATTAAAACATCTGTCCTTTTTGATACAGTCAAATGAACATTAGCACATAGTAAAGTATTCATTTTGATATAGCAACTCATTAAATTATAAATGGCATGTTAGAGAGGTCGGAATTTAAAACTTCAACTTATTTTGCGACCTACTACTTAATGGTAGGGACTTCATTAATTGTAAGTTTTGAAACGAAATTCGAATTTTCTGAAAGGTAATAAGCTGTTATAAAATTTTACAAAAATCTTCCGGGATTAGACTTACAAGCGACACTTTAAACACCTCCAATTTTACAAAATTTTGCACTTTCAATTCTTGTATATTGATTCAACTAAATTTTTTATAAACTCGGTCCTTAATTTACAAATTTTACAAAAAATGCTCTGTCGGTAATATAATATCACCTCCCTTCTCTTTTTGATAATGATTATCCATTAGGAGCCTCCCTGTCACTACGAAGTGGCTAATAATGAAAGGCTTCTCATTGTCGTTTTCCTCTGTGTTCTGTTTTTTCCTCAAACTTTAGTGAAGATTAATCAAAATTTAGAATTGGTGTGAGCGTGTGCAACGGCGTCTTGCATCATTCGCCACTCCTCTTTCTAATTCCCAATTTTTTTTTTCTTTCTTTTGTTATTTTTAATCTTTTTGGTCAATTATGTATTATTTTGACAGTGTTATTCTCTGTTTGCATTTTCTTTAGTTTTATTTCAACATTCCATTTGCAAGCTGCTAGTTTTGAAATGTAATCATGACAAAAACATTGATCTATTAAGTACAAGTTTACAGCGAACGTGAACAGTACGGTTAAATGATTATTCTTTCTTATCTTAATATCTGTTTAATATATATATTGAAAGATAAGGGATCTTAACAATCATATATATATTGACAATTTTTAAAAAGTAATTTTATATATAGTTGATATGATCTATATAGTGCCTATACATACTGTATTTATAAAAGTAATGAAATTTGATATAGATCTTACCGGTGTGAATGACTTAATTTTCAACTATTATTGATAGACTATCTATTATTCAATTTCAGTTTCTCTTTATTTTTCAAATTTTTTTTTGAACTGATTTAAAAAACATTGTATCGAGATAAGCACCGTCAAGTGAAATTTTAACTCGAAGAACTGAGTTATGATTTGATATTCATAATTGCTAATATGATATTTTGGATTTTATTTAAAAATATAAAATCGCTAATTTCAACACTAATCTTTGAAATTAAAGGAGTATAGACTTTCTTTTTGTTGAAAAAGCTTAAATTTCAAGAAATCTAGAAATCTATAGGATGGACAAATATTTTTGTCGTTATCTATTTTTTCTGACACAACTTGCAAGGAAAAAATATATTTGAGATTGTCTAAACCAAGGAATGGATTATGGATAATATCTTCCATGATCCCGAACTTACTGTACTTTGATTTTGCCATCTCTCTCTCTCTCTCTCAAAACTTTCTCTGGTCGTGTGCTAAGGAAGAGTCGGTTGATTGTATTCGAGGTCTATTGACTTATATACTTAAAAATGAAATTAAAAAAAAGCTTTGAGAACAAAAAAAAAAAAAAAATAAATAATTGTACGTTGATCTCAAGCTTAGAACGAACTAAAACCTTTTCCCCTATATCTTTCAGCTACTTGTGTGATACAGAAATACAGAATAGAAAAGATAGAATAAATTGTTCGTCTTTACTATTTCTCAAAATCATAAACTTAAAGGGTTTTGTATGTATTAATTTATTTATTTTACTTTGAATGGTAGTCAAATTGGAAAATAGATTTTTTTCCCCCCGAGACGAAAATAGTTGAAGTGATATCACACGAAGCACAGTTGGGCAAAAAAAAAAAAATAATAATAATCTAACAATAAAATAAAAGAGAAAGTACGAAGTACCATTAGCTTCTTGAAGGTATAACCATTAGTGCGGGTGATTAGATTACAGCAAGAACTATATACTAATCCCAAAAGCTTAGTTTGTTTTGCTTTTTGCAACCCCATGAAAACATGGCAACATGTCTCAAACAACCTTGTTATACTTGTCCCCTTAATATCAAGTTAATTAAGAATTTAGAATTTTCCAAAAAAAAAAAAGTAGAATTCAAATATTAAGAAGATAGCGACCAAACTAGTCAATTTTGAAGATAATTTCTGATAACGAGTGATTCTGACCGTGCGATTTGAAAGAGAGATCAAGATCAGTCTAGGAGGTCCCAACTTATATTTTGAGGATTGAAGGGTGGATATCGATCTCCATTCATTAATTATGATAGAAAAAACGGTAAATATTCGAGAGATGCCTTGTTTACCATACAACAGATGAAGTAATAAGGAGCACAAACAACCTGAGTGGAGTAGGAAGCAGAGTGGTACACTTCCCATCTATATATTTTATTTTTTTTATCGATCAACTATATTAAAATTGGTCTGATAACAATTTTTTTTTTCTTGAAGGCCGTCGACGAGTGGGAAGCAAGTTTTTTTCTTAAACAGAAGGAAACTACAAAATTAAATTTTTACAATGCCAAAAGAAAAGGGAAGGGAAATTATACCGAAGAATAGAATATCAAACGTACATATAGTTGGATCTTATAGCCTTCGATCAGCTGATAATACACCTAACCTTATAGCTGTCTCCTATTTTGACCGCATAGAGAAAGCTTCTAGTTTTTATGCAGACATGCAGTTGATCCAATAATCAGACGATTGAGAAATACATCAAGCCAACTTTTAGATTTGATGATAGGGTAAAATTCGTTCAGCGTTCAACGAATTGCCAAGTTTCATCAGCCATTTTCACAATAAATTTATTTGGCATTGCTAACTATAATAAAAAATAATTTGAATTTGCAAATTAGAACACAATCTATGTTATTTCGTTCATAATAAAATAATAAAATTGATTAAATCAAACGAATTAAAAGTTTTAGCGGTTCGATTTAATGATTTATATTGAAATACTAAATAACATTCAAATTGTATAAAATTTGATATATAACAAAGCAAGGCTAAAATCCAATGTATTTGATGGAGGGGTTCATCCAATGTATATGTTCTTTGAATTTAAGGCTCCACAATCCATCCAGACCATTCAATGTGGTCTTGATATTGTCATCTGGTTTCAACTGAATTTTATAATTTTAAAATTATTATAATTTTTTAATATTTAAAAAATATTAGTTTAAATGATTCATAATTTTTAGATCGATGACTTTATAAAAATTTGAAAAAAATAGTTAAAAAGTTGAGAAATAATATAAAATTAAGTTTTATACTAAATTTCAATATGAAGATCATATTAAATAGTCCGAATCGTCATTTGAGTCTCAAAATTTGAAAACAAATAAATTATACAAACCCCCAATGCACTAAATTTTAGAGTCGCGATCTATAAATGCAATAAATATTTGAGTCAAACATTGTTTCTACTAGCTTTTCCTGTTTTCAAATTTTTATTAGAAGTTGAATAAATGTAAATGTGAAAATTTCCCACACATTATATTTTAGTCTATAGGCACACCAAATATTGTATACATTAAGCAAATGTTGGTGGGTAGGTTTTGACTAGGCACTCCACAAGCACAAGCAGGAGTGCCACGCAGTCCTGTGTACTATTATTTATATACAATCACACATATCGAGAGTACATACCGAATCGGGAACTACATATACGTACGATACAGCACTACATTAAACAAATGGTGCACACTGCACACATATTATGTTAGGTACGAGAATGCTGACCCAATTTTCACCCAAGATGCGACCCTACATATGACTCGACACACAACAGGAGACTAGATCTTCAGATCGAGTCTGGTTGGTGTGAAACCAACCCGGCCAATACTATCCCAATAATTGCCATTTCAGCATATAGTACTGTTATTTTCTTGCTATGTCCCTTTCTGGTCCAAAGCATTTTCATTCTTTTATTTACAGTTGCATTTCTCTGGAATTGGCTGTAAGCACGAAGTTTTGGGAAACTAATTTTTGTTGCGCAAGGAGTAAAAAAAAATGCATGTTCATGCACCAGTTCAGACTATGCTTCAATTTAGAATAAAATAACAAGACAAAGTACAATGTTTTGTATTGCATGAACTTCATATCGACGGACGACGGACACTGGGGCACATCCTTAGATCATAATTGAATAAATTAGAAAGTAAAATGCAATTTCTAGGAAGGTGGTTAGAGGTAGATAGGTAACAAGAGGTCGTAGCAACTAAAAGCCCAACTTGAATTTGGGCCCATAAGGGAGTATGGTAGGGGGACTTGGTTGAATTATGAAATATGGAAAGAGTTTCACAAGTACAGATAAAAGGACAGATTGACAGGACAAATGTGCCACTACGGCCTTAGCAACCAATTTGGCATAGTGTTAGTGTAGTTGCTTTCATTTCGGTGCGGTTGGATCCGTACTATTGAATCACATGCGTTATAATTTTAGAATTTGCTAATTTAAATTTTTTACTTTGGAAAAATGCTATGATAGTGAAATAATGCTATTCAGTTTTTTTTTTTTTTCACCTGTCAAAGAATGTTTAAATTGCACAAGTGAATAGAAAAAAAAATGTATATTTCGAGGGTTGGAGTGCAAACCACTGCTTAAGGTATCCATCTTTAAGAACTGAAAGCAGAAAAGCAACTTAATTAGTTTTTCTCAAAATAAATCTTAGATTACAAAAAATGATACGTCAATTTGTATTTGCACAAAATAGGTACTTGAACTTTTAATAAAATAAAAAAAACACCAAAGTTAGTTCTCGAACTTCCCTCATAATAAACAAATTAGCTTTTTGAGATGAACTAACTTGGTTATTTTAGGAGAAGTTCAAAGACCAACTTAATTACATTTCAGAAATGGAAGGATCAATCTATAGCTGCACAATTGTCGATGAATCAACTTGATTTTTTAGAAGTTTGACAAATAATTTATTGCAGATGAAAATTGTTTCGGAAGATCACTGGTTGGCTATTACAAATGAGAATTTTAAAGACAATTAAATCTTCTAATTTTACAAAATATTAGTTCAAAATGCTAGATTTCTTTGAAATAATACCTAGCCAATAGTACCATCATTACACTAACATATGCTGGCAATCCTGTCATGGAACAGTTCTATTATTACGGCAATACTTGATTACAGTCAGAATTCCTTTTTTTTTTTTGGAGGTAAATACAGTCAGAAATTCAGAATGTCTGGTAGTCCAAACTTGGTAAACATATCCACTGTAAATTAGGATGGTACACTTTTTGAATATTCAGAAATGACAGTTGAGATCTGAGTCAGAGTTGGATGGTTCGGATAAAATTATTGTAGCACGGTATTACAAAAACAATGCCTGAACAGCTAGCAGCGTGCTTCAATCTTGCTCCAACTGGTAAGAACTACCAAAAGACACCACTTGATTGATTGCTGACTGGTGCCTTTGTTTGTTTGGCTCAGTGGAGTACACCACGTTTAATTTGGATGGATATATAACTCAACTTGGCAACAATCGTAGCAAAATTTGTCGCGGCAATTGTACCAAACTATGAAAGATTTCAGTAATTCATCTTATACTCTTCAAATTCAAAGAGTCAGAAACTTTGTTCAAGATAAAGACAAAGAGAAAGCAACAAAATTATTTTGGAGAATTACCAAGCTCAATTGGTGTTCTAAATATGTTAATTGTAAAGAATATTGAATTGAAAGAGATAGTACCAGAGGCGTCATTTAAAGTACGCATCCGTAAAAGAAGAAAAAATAAGAAGAGGTTGACGCTTAGATGGGCCCGGCTCAAACAAATTGCTGAAAGAAAGAGAAGATAAAGCATTAGACTAAACGTGGACCTGTACTGGTACCGTACCAGCGGTCCTAACTGTCTTTTTACCAGAACAGTTGCCATTTCAAGCACTGCAAAAGCAGTCCTAGTACAAGCCACATGGTCTTCCCACCATGCCATATATGATCTACTCAACTGCACTCAGTGCATTTAAATCATGCTGTACCAATGGCACGTAAGGTTTATTGAGCTGCATGAGGCTCAAAACATGTTATGGGCTTATGGCTTCGTTTGCATGTCATCCACTATGATAAATTGATAATTAAGTAAGTTATGGCTTTGTTTCACTTTGGAACAAAGTAAAGCAGTTGAAGAAGTAGTTTCATCTAATATAACATTACTCAACTAGTGAAAAAAGCGCTTTTAAAATTAAACCTTTAGTAATCAAATCATCTGATGAACGGGAAAAGCATTCCTGTATTAAACATATTTGATAACATGTTTCATATTATGGAGAACATATTAGAGTTATAATTTTTTTTTTTATAAAAAAATAGGCATTGGTGCCTTTTCGGTTATAGAAAATAATTATAATCTTTTAAAGTTGGATATATTGTTAAAGTAAAAATGGATGATGTATAAGCTTTTATTGTCCATATATAACTATTGCGTAAACTAATGTTGTTTTTAGGTACAGAACTAGATAATCATTCTGAAAATCTTGATTACAAGATCCAAATCTGATATAAGATTTGATAAAAAAAAAAAAGAGGGCAGGTAGCCATATCTATTATTAGATTATACTAATGTTGTTGGATATGGATCCACATTTGACTCCCTTTGTTTTGGAAGGGACTTAATCTTCACATGCATCCATGATCTTGCAGAAGCTCTGTTTCAGATCAAGATTAAGTTTAGTTTTAACCTTCACAGTGATTGCAATTAAACCATAATTTACAACAACAGAAGAAGCCACCAAAATAATTAAGTTCTAGCTGAACTCATATTTTACAATCCAACCAGTTGTACAAGTTAAGACTTAAGACAGAGTCTTCAATCATCTTCCAATTTAAACATTTCAGAAACAGTGAGCAGAATTAAGAAATACTTGATTTGTATCTGACAATAGATCCTAACAATTAGAAAAAAGAAAAGAAAGAAAACAAGAATCTTAATGACACATTATAGGAGTGAAGCTTTTGTGGCAAATCCTATCCATGATTACCACGAGCGCCATAATTATTTGAGAGTCAACTCCTGGATGTAAAATTAGACTAAATACATCATCTGAAAGCATTACTGGCACCCCGCCACTATTATTTTTCCGTGAGATCTTTGCAACTTCTTTTCCTTTGCTATCAGTTATTTTACAACATCTCTTTTCAAAGCAGCCATCAATCGTAAAACTAGGTATTAATCTGTTACTGTTGGCTTTGCTGCAACCTATGAATACTTCTGATGAGTCAGTATTTTGGAGAATAGCACATCGCCTCACAGAGAAAATTGGATGTTTTGATCTATCATTTGGGCAATCTTCAGCGCTGTACACATTCCATCGATCATGCATGCTTAGAATCTGCTAGGTTAAATGAGACGATATAGGTTAGTCTTACCTTCTTTTTTCTTTTTTGGTTACATCTGATAGTTCTATTTTTCAAAAACATTTGGATGATGTCTACACGTCACTGTTTTCTAATGGTTTACTGGTGGATGGTGGCATCAGACAAAAAGACAATGAAAGAAACCTGGTTACCTGAACCACTATGCAAAATTAGCTTGAGAACTAGGAAAGCACCAACTTTCTCAATTAGGTAGAATTATGGTGGGTCTAAATTTACTAATTTTATTTATATTGCAAACATTATAAGGTTATAAGCCAGAAATAATAAATAATATTGAGAAAATAGGTAATCACTTTATGTACAGGAATAGAAAACATTACACCCAATTTTAAGAAAAAAAAAAAAAAAACATATATCTGTATACCAGGGCAGTTTGGTAAACCATACTTTTGTCGTTGAATTTATATTCTTTTTGGAAATTCATACAGACGAGCAAATCCTTGGTGGATTTACGTTGTAAAAACACAAAATGATGTTAATCCTGCGTAAGCATCAAATTACAAACCTGAGGTCTAAGAGCCAATAGAGGCTTTCCAGCCCCATCCAAGAGAAGAATCTCTCTGGTTAGATACTTATGCCGCCTCGAATAATTGTCGACACGAAATGCCAATTTTCCTTGGCTGTCAAAAATTGAAAAGCCATCGGTTCCCTGAAATGACATGCTTGATTTCTTCCACACCGTCCATACTATCGGTCGGTTGCTGGTTGAAGCTAACTCTATGGTATCGGTATTCTTAGCTTCAGTAGGATGAATTCTGCTCATGTTGTTTGGCCTTTTCTGTTTGAGTTAACAAAGTGCTATAGGGTTGAGAGAGAAAGACGGATGGAGAATACGTGAAGTGCGCTTGCCCCCTCTTTATAGCTAGGCAGCGCTTGTCAAGTCGTCAAAGTAACAAAAGTTGAAATTTTAAGTTTAGATTCTCTTCATTAACAAAAAGTACTGGAGACTTCATTAATTTTACTCTGTTGAGATAAAATCCACTTTTTTGATATTGTGACATTCGTGAAATACAGAGTCTGTCATTGAAGTTTATATTTTTGTAAGTTGCTATGTTCACAATTATTATTTGCAACTTTATAATTTTAATTATATTGTATTCTAAATATTTTTATATGGCTAAACTCACTTCTTTATTGTGCTAGACCAAAACAATTATTACCATTTAACTTAGTTAGCCATTGATTGAAATTATTTATTAGCTTAAGGTAAAGTTTTTAAAATATGATTAGCCGATAACATGTTTGTCTCATATATTTACAGCAAAATGTTTACACTTAATTGAAAAATAGATTACCATATTCTCGCACTCTTTATAAAAGAGGTTAGTGACATCAGTATGTAATTATATCTATCATGTTAAGTAAATTCTAAACTATTTATGTAAGAATTATTTTTCAGCTGAATATAACTTTTTAATAATTGTATGTCATAATTTGTTCACAATCCACAAGCAACAAACGTGACCTAATTGAAGTGGTTGCGGTACAGCTCTTAGCCCCTATCCCATTAGCGTAGGTCTCTTTTTATTCAAAATGGAGAGGATTAGAACAAAATTAGTAAAGAAAAAAGTAACAATATGCTGCGAGGGGATTAAGATGGTTTCTGAATGGAGGTTACGTAGGATGAGAATCATATGAACTTTATGAAAGAATGTCTAAGTTGGACTTTGTAAGAAAGGAAAAATTTAATTAAATAATTATAGTTAATTATATTTTCAGAGACAGAATTAGATTCTTCCTATCTATTCTCTGGCCGAAAGTAAAAAGAGTGTATTTAGGATCTTTCATCCCTTCAAGATTATATAAAATACTGACTTCTAATGACTGCATAAATAAAAAATCTTCCATTCCCAGAGAAGTTGATTAAAATAAAAGCCAATATATAATTCCATTGACCTGCTTAAAAGCAGTGTTCTCAATTAAATCATTTTTTTAGAAGGAAATACGATCTTGGTAAAAAATATTTGTTGTAACTATATCAGACAAACAAAGAAATATTTCACTCTAAACATTCTGTATCCGTATTTTGACATATAAGAGCTGCACATAGTTACTTGGAGATGGGAATGTAAATTAGGTAAATCATCAAATCATCAATCTCACATATTAATTATTTCTTTTTCCCCTTTTCATTTTTGATAGATCTAAGCAATGAACTAATCAGAATGAGGCAACAATGCCAACTTTAGGTGACGGGGCATGCGTCAAATGCATGTTAGCTGACATCTGCGTAGTTTGGACTTGCATATCATGTATTCCAAATAAAATTACGCGTGAGTAAAGAAATACTAAATTAACAGTTAGTACTCCCTGGACATGTCATTAAAGAAGAATAAATACTAGTTAGGAGAGAGATAAAAATTTAAAAATTTGGTCACGTTTAATCCCCTTCTCTCTTCCTATGTAGCAGTTAAAGCTTTCCACATCACCTCATTCCTTCAGGTATGATGGCATGTGCATCCCACCGTGTATTACACAGATATCAATATATAACATCATTTGTATCCTAGCTAAGCCCTTTCTAGTGTATAATTAAAGGTGCCAATTGGGTTATAGTAGGCTTGATGAGACGAGCAAGAGTGCAAGACTAGGGGATTTTCGCAAAAGTTAAATTAAGATCGCTGTTAATACTTTACCTAGGTATGCCAAGGTCGATTTAGTTTTACGGTTCCATCAAATTTATTTTCAATTTACTAATGTAGTCAAGTCAATTCATTTTTCTTCATTGAAAATTAATTCAATTTCATGTCTAGGCTGCCTAAAATGCAAATGCACATAATTAAGAGGACCGGACTAACTTCTTTTTAAATACTTGTTTCGCTTTCTTTGTTACGACATTAAATAATATTAATTACGAAGAATTGTTTTCTTTGTTTAATATCCCATATAAAAGAACATATAAACTTTTTTTATTAAAAAAGTGATTATAGAAAATTGAAAGTTCGATGAAACAATGGGCCCTAGATAAATCCATGATGATGACAAATGAAACGTGTAATTAAGCTCCAATAAGACAGTGACTCAACGGCACTATTAATATAAAATAGTAAATTAGAACTATTTATGTTTTTGGCAAGTCAAAAACAAGGGGCTTGCAAGATAAAAAGTGAATGTGTCTAAACTCTAAACTACTTTCCTCTGTTATTAAACGAAACAAAGACCTTTATTGAGGATCATCAATGGTTAGTGCTAAATGAGTCACGTAAAGAAGGTGCGCAGTGTACTGTAACTCATGTCGGCTGCTAGCAACAAATTAGGGACAAGTTGGCAACTGGGTCTGCAGAATCTGACCCAAACCAACACTTTCTGAACCCGAGTCCGAATATGTTTGAACTTCAAGTTCATTCTCAAAAAATGAATAAATAAGCACACAAGTTGTAAGAAAATTAATCGAGCTACTTCGAACTAGAGGCACTTTTCCGACTGAACTGGCACCTGACCTGGAATTGGTTTACCAAAATATTGTGTGTGCATGTTTGTATTGTTTTGAATTTGTAATAACGATAAATTGAAAATTTTGATTGACTACTTCACATCGAGCTCATTATTTTTGAAATTTTGGAGCCTCGATTTATTTATTTATTTAATTTGCAGTTAAATTAAGCTGCTTGAAAAATATCAAAGCAATGCGGTGTTATGTCGAGACCACCAACCAGGTAGCACTGAATTTCTCATAAAATGCCGAAGAGAAGACGTGACTATTTTTTGAATATGGAACTATATTAAGTTGAAATTTCAAAGCTTACATCACTTAAATTACTAGTTAATTTGATTTGAAGATTAGAGAGGAGATCCGTCTTCACTGCTGTAATTTTGAAATTAGCAACTGATTTTCACAGTCTGTAGTCAATGCACTTGTTGCTTCAGTAGCGAACACAAAAAAAAAAAAAAATAATAATTTCACAAATAAACTAGGTTCTCTTTTTCTTAGAATAGGACCATGCGTTTCGGTAGATGAAATGATAAGGACATAGAATGTGAAAACTAAAAAAGAAAAGGCTATATAAAAAAAGTACTAAGGTAGCTATATAATTATAACTACAAGTGGACACTCTATAAGACAATGCTAGGAGTTAATCTGTCATCTAAATTGGTTTCTTTGTCTAGGAACCTGACTTTGACTAAAATATACCGCAATTTGATAGATAGCAACAAAAATATGAGAATCGTCCTCTTGATTTCTTAGGCTCCTTTAATATATATTGTAATTGTAATAACAAGTAATTAGATTCTCATAACCTAGCTAGTAATTCTTTTCATGTGAAGTTGGATTGTCTTGTACTGAAAAATAAATAAATAAAACAGCTCCAGCCATGTTTTTCAATTATAAATGAAAGCATGATTTAGTTAATTGTTATTGAAAACAAAAATTTGGTAAAAAACTTACTGATTGATGATTGTTTGAGAAAGAATTCTAAGAAATGCTTTCAATTTAAAAAAAAAAAGCTTGTAATACATAAAGTACTAGTTTAATTAATTTTATTGTATTGTAAAATAGGCTTTAACTATTCAAAAGTAATCTTTCTTAAATCGTTTCCATAATATATTGTACATATTATTTAGCTTATACAACTTCCTCCAACATTGAGACCGAAGGTTTATAGCACAACTAGTCTTGTTCTTGTTCTAGTTCTAGTTCCATGATTTTGGTAGAACTAGAACAAGGAGGGGAGCTAGTTGTTGTGCTAGTTCGTGAGGGGTCCAAACATAATATAGCCGTCTCTCGCATTTGTGTAGCCTCAGAGCTTATCAGGCATACACCTGCCATTGAGTAAAGAAACAGCCTCCTATACGGCTAGCCCTGCTCATTTTTTTGTTGGACACAGAGAAAATGAAACAAAACAATTTTCAAGTTGCCATGATAATGGCTAAATAGAGAAAATAACAAAAGTTGAAAGTTTGCCAATGGGCAATTTTATAGACACCAAAAAACAAAAAATTCTGAAATGAATCCTACTGCAGAGTATCCAGTGGGCAATTATTCTAAAAAAACATTACTTCTACTGAAGAGCAACCAATTCCCTGGAATTGGGAGTGCTGCTCTTCTCGAACAATAAGGTATTTTTTAGAATAAAATGACCTCCAGTCGTACACCGAAACGAATTTTTTTAGAGCCTTAATGAAGGGGAGAAAAAAGAAAATGAAGCTCATGGATTGACCTCGGACTCATACCAATCAAATCGCACGTTCAAAGCATTCAATAGCTTACACATAATTTCAAACGAGGCAAAAAGAACGGGGGTAAAAAAAAAGAAGCAGAACTGTATTTTTTTCTCTGTACAAAATTTACATTATCTAATGCTACAGTTATAGTAACTGTCAAGCTCCATGATTGTGTAGATACACTCAACTTTAGTTTAAAGCTCACTCAGATATGTGAGTTTTGTTCTCGTAATACTTCCTTTCACTAGCTTCTTTCTTCTCATTTCTTTTCTGCATCCAGAAAGGCAACAAATTCACATTCAATATACATGTTGCCTAAACAAATTCCACATGAAAAGGGTCGATAGAAATAAAAAAGGCTGGAAATTTATGAACCTGATATGCTTCATGATTAGCAACAATCCTCCTAATAATTGTACTAGTTGTGATATCTAATGGACTCTCCAATTGCCTAAAGATGCCCATAGCCATTGGAACCCTATATTGGTTTGGCTCCTCCTGAACAAAAGATATCAAAATTAAAAGACAAATTTTAATATAAAAAAATCCTCATAATCGTGAAATTTGTTACCTTTAAAAAACCCATATTTTCAGCAATTGTTCCATGCACTACCAGGGAAATATTGAATGTAGTGATCTGCACCGGAAGGAAAGGCTTTTATAAGTGAATTTATCAAGAAACAAATCAGAAAGCAGACCATAGAAATAATCTATTAATTTTAGAAAGTAAATGATGGAAGAACAAATTGTATAATTTTTCAGTCTACCATATCTTTTGAGACTTCACGAGGGGCTCCTATTATAACTTCATCTACATATCGACAAGCTAAGACGCTAAGGCTTCTTTCATGCAAATTCATTATTGGGCGATGCAATCCTTGTACCGAGCTATGCAAAGAAAATATAATAATCACTCAGCACAAATCGCCTAATAGAAAACCAAAAAAAAAAAAAAAAAAAAAAAAAGAGGATAAAGAAATACACAAAAAACCTGACTGTTTGATCACTGTAAATGCCAACTAGCAAGAAATCTCCCAAGTCCCGAGCAAGCCGTAATATCTGTATAAAAAAACAACAGAAGTAAATTAACAACAAAATGTGAAGAGATTAGCTTTTTCCATGATAATTAAAAGTAAATTATCTATGATAGTACCTCCACATGCCCAGCATGGAAAAGATCAAATGCACCATCAATATAGATTATTCTAGAATCTGGACCTGGTCCCTGCATTACATTCAAAGAAAATCCCTTTTCTTTTTTAACTTAATCAAGTACACTAAAATAATACCAAATTGTGAACACATAGCAAGATTAAGCCAATTAAGTATTGATTTCCCAGGGAAAATAAAAAGGAGTCACCTTTCCATTTGAGAACTGGACTATGCGTCTAGAAGTAGGCAAGAAACGAGATATGCGGGTTGCAGTTCTAGGCGAACCACTTCCACCATCTAATTTCTGGCCATGGCCATGACTGAACTGCCTTTGCAAAGATGAATGGTTATGTTTATCTCCAGTAGATCTCTCTCTTACACAAAGAAGCATGCGACCTGTCAATACATCAAACAGGAAGAAGACTATGACCAAGAGGACAGTAGCCAGAGAAGATTTGCAAGAAGGCTCTTGCCTTTCTCACTCAGGCATTTGAACACCTACTGTTTGGTATATTTGCAAACTGACACTAGCATAGCTTCCTTTTAAGACTTACATTCTCAGTAATGAGGATAAATTAAATGAGTGAGATGACAGAAATGCCCACATGTTACATATCAAATCTATAGAAGAGGGCTCAATCAGTAATGACAGGTTCAGCTTTCAAATACTAAATTACAATGATAATAGAAAAATAGAGTAATGCTACTTAAATTAACACTGTCCTCTTCAAAATTTAGTGAGAAGAAAGTGGAAGGCACATAACAAATCATACCAACAATATCAGTGCTCGAAACACCTTCAGTTCTTTTGATCTGTTTGTATCGTCCAGCCTTCTTGGCAATAGCATAAGCATCGGTACCATCAGGAAGCAGGCAAGGATCATCTCCGTGTATGATATAATCTATGTTATACTCTGTGAAAAGCTTCTTCATAAATTCTTCATTTATTGCATAAGGGGCGTCCGATATTACTTCGTCCACCCACTTTACTGCACCTACCATTATCATTCTGCAGGAGTGATCAACAGTCAATGCTATAAATATCATCTCAGCATTTCCTATTGCAGAGCTCGATGAACATATATCAGAGGTGAAAATTTAGTAGAGCAGGAACAAAGTCTTTCCATTAAAATTCACAGGATCAAGACTCTCCAGTCTTTTGCTTTAATAATTACTTATTAATCATATTTTATACTCATGTAAATTTCAGCTTCCAATTGCATTTGTGTTCTATTTCAACTCAATTTGGATATATCAGTCAGTTAGCTTCAGGCAATCAGCTTTTACACAAATTAAAAAGTACAATATTTTGGGTTGCACAAAACAACAGTACCATTTAAGTAGCATAACCACAGGAACCAACTTAAAATTAAGTAAAATTGGAAACCAAAAAAAAATAAAGAATGGAACTGAACCGTTCATATAAAGAGCTGACAGGTGGGCCCTTGTTGGCAATAATCTCCTCATCACTGACCACACCAACCACCAACTCATCCCCAAGCGCGCGCGCCTGTCTCAGAGCGTTGCAATGGCCATAGTGCATCATGTCGAAGCAACCATCCATATAAACTCTCACTGGTTTCCTCCTCCTCCTCCTCAGACCTCGCCAAAAGGAAAACCCAACGAAGAAGAGAAGAACCACGGCGCCTATGACGCTCGTGGCCACGATATTCGGGTCAGGAGATCGAAAGGGACCCGATAAGAGGCCCGAAATTGAGAAATCTTCCATTGAAGAAGGGAAAGGGAAAGAAAAGGATGTTGGGTTTTGTAAGGGAAGGTTGTTGGGTGGAGCTCAGGCGTCGCGCTTCCACCAGACCGCCATTGGAGGTCTCGTGGAGCTTGGAGTGAGCGACACGGAGATCAAGGAATTAGTATTTGTATTTCGGATGGTCTATAAACTGTAATCGTATGACTATTGTGTAGCGAATTGACTGCCCCTGATGTGTTGTCAAAAGTACTGAAAACGACAAATAGCATGCATTGACTCGCATTAAAAGGTAAAATTAAGAAACAACTTTACATTTTGGGCCTCTGGGCTGGTTTATTTATGTTGCTCGGATATAATCTAACAATATAGGGCCTCAACGGCCTATTAAAAAAAATTATTACCTTATCATCAATTCATTATGAACTTTTCTTTTTTCAAAGGCTTTGCCAAAGAAATCTGAATTTGAATGAAAAAATTTATTTGAATTACCAGCATGATAATTAGAAGCTGAATAAAGATGTGGAATTAACAATTTGAACTAAATATATCTTAACTCACATCATTATCTAAAGAACAAATCTTAACGAACAAATTAGATTTCCCTAATGCATTGGATAGAATCTATATACAATTCTCTTTGCCTGTTGGCACAAGACTACATCTCTTTTTACTGTTAATTCCATCCAACGTTGAAAGGTGCAATGGGGCTAGTACTTAAATTGGACATCCTCGCATTAGCATTGTTTAGATATTGTTGCACTGGCTGGTTACTATTCATGGGGCCCTCCATTCCATGTCTTGCAGTAGTCATCAGTGCCGGTTGGTGCCCTTCTGGTACGTATTGTTGTATCACTAGCACTGACACCACCATAGAGAAATCAGATGAAACCAGTATGTCCCCTATAGGTCCGAGCTCGGGGCAATCTGTCCAATCTTTCAACCCGGCAGTCAGATCTGTGCTTGGGTTTTTGTAGCTTCTCCCAACTATGAAAAGCTCATGACGACTGTCCAAGTTGCGAATCGTGCTAATTACTTCCTCACTATTCCTTACGAACTTTTCGATGTAGTGGACATAATCACGTCCCATAGTCCTGATATAAAAAGACAAGCATATCTAATATTAAATAATGTAATTACAATCAATTGATGCTTAAACCGCCTATAATTAATATTTTTGTACTACGATTAATTGTCTAAATTGTATATTTGATCTCAGTACCTGAGATGAAACTCATGAAGACATTCTTCATCTTGTATGCGTTGTTGGCCTTCAGCAGAGTTTGCATTTGTCATGGGATAATTATTCACTGCTGAAGATGAAGAAGCTCCACTTTGGTGTTCCTCTAAAGGTAGAAATCGAACAACTGTTAGAGATATGGATGGATTATCAATCATGCGCATGGAAAATGCAAGAGCCTCACAGTCATCTGGACCTCCAAAGAATAGAAGCATTACACGGCGAGAGGTAGCCAAACGCACTGTAGATGAAGAAAGGCCACGATCAACAAACACTGCAACTGAGCACGGCGCTTTGTTGAGTATATTTTCATTTAGTGTCTTGATTGATGTGTTTATTGGCTCCATTCCACCATCAACTGTTTGTTGCTTGTGGAAAGGGACTACAATCAGAGACACGTGTTTATCTTCTGCTAGAACGCATACATCCTCATGCATGGTTGAGTATGGTGACACGGTTGTCAGAGGTTGTACCGATACACCCCCAGAGTGTTGTTCATATGACTCAAAGGCAGAAAAGATATGAGGGGAGGATGATGTGTTGCTCTTGTGAGGGGTACGAGAAGAAAGTGGAGTTGAATTGGCGCTGCTGTGTAGAATAAGCATGTTGGAGGCACGCCCCGTTAGTTCGACTAGATGAAGTGCATACACAAATATAGGAGAGCGCTTAGTAGGGTTAGCTATGCCCAACAGAGAGATAATGGAGGGAACATTGCGTGGGGTGTTGACACATGCTAACATGCGGAGCTCACTATCAGGGTTAGAAAGTTGAAGATTGCGTCGCTTGTACCCGACCAAACGGCGGGACCCACGATGCAGCGTAGTGACTACAGGTGTCACTAAAGATGTCATTAGCACGGAGACGAGCACCATTGTTGCGAAGGACTGGTCGTCTAGGACCTATATAAGAAGCAAATTTTTATGTTACCGAAGTGTGCAGTCTTAAAAAGAAATTAAAAAAAAAATTGAACTACTGCACGGCAATATATAAATAAATGGAAAATTACTGAAGTGATCACTTGTCCTATAAATATATATACTTCTCATTGTGGCAAGATGCTTCCTCACTTGTTAATTTAACTAGAAATGAAGACAACGAAAGTATGCTAAAACAATATCACTGGATTCCAATTACCAACCAACATATGGATCCGGGACACATTAATTTAACATGTACAAGCCCTGTAAAATGGCCTTTTCCAGTATTCATACAACCAACATACTAGAAGATGAAATTAATTTACCTGCTTGTCACGACCGATGTTGAGCACAATCATCTCAATAAGTCCCCGAGTGTTCATTAGAAAACCGAGAGCGAGCCCCTCATTAAATGGAGTATTATAAAGAGAAGCTATCAAAATAGTGCCCACGATTTTCCCAATACTGGCAAGCACAAATACAAGTACCAGAAGACCAACGGTGAGAATGTCTTTCATTTCCGCCACATTTGTCCTGAGCCCACTAATTGCAAAGAAAAGCGGCAGTAACAATATCATAACAAAATCCTCTAATTTTTCTATTATGGCTACACTAACTGCTCCGTTTGGTATAACTAGGCCATAGACAAACGCACCAAAAACTGAGTGAATGCCAATGGCATCTGTCACGACACCAGCAAAGGTGACACCTGCAAGGATTAGACAGACGTGTCCATCACTGATGCTTTGACCCTCGGGTGTGCGTCGCATGAGCCACCACATAATAGGCCGTACCACAAAGAAACACATTAACACAAAAGCTACTCCTGAAAGGAGAACCTATAATGAGAAACAATTATTTATTAGAATTTTAGAAACAATTAAAACAAGGACATCAAATCAACCTAGTCAGTTTGCCAGTTTTAGTACCATTATAAAGCCGTGAGGTTTCAACAGTTGTTCATTATCAGCTAAATTATGCAGAAAAAAAAAGAACATTTGTAGTTACAAATAGAACTTACATAAAGTGAAGAGAATGCACTTCCTTCCACCTCAGCTATTGCAATGGCAAGTGCGAGTAAGACCCATGCGCACATGTCATTAATTATAGCAGCTGACATAGCAATACGACCTATATCTGAATTAAGCAACTTGGTCTCTGCAAGAATACGTGCCAGCACAGGGAAAGCTGTAACTGATAGTGCAACACCAAGAAAAAGTAGGAAGGCAGCTTGGTGTACATTCTTTGAGATTTGATGTCTGAACACAAATGACGTAGCTGTGCCGATGCAAAATGGCAATGCCATCCCAGCAGCTGCAATCACCAATGCCTTTTTCCCTGAGCGACGAATCACAGCAACGTCCATTTGAACTCCAACTAGGAAGAGAAAGTAGAGGAGTCCAAGGTGGGCCGCGGTCTCAAGGGTCATAAAGCTTCGTACAGGGAACACCATATTACCAAACACCTTGGCACGGCCCATCACGGATGGCCCCAGGATCACGCCGGCCTAAAAAGGTGTGTCAAAATAGTTAGCACATAAATTGGTTTGTATAAATTGCATGCTAAATACTTATAATTTGTGATGCTCCTATTGGAGCAATAGTGCAATACACTTAAAAATTGTAACCATTAAGGGTCTCTTGGTGGTTTACTAATTACTATCTATTATGTCTTTTGTAATAAGGTCGGATAGCTTATTTCTGTTTCACCGTATCAGCTCCTGCTGTGTGGTGCAACCAGATTGACAGGTTTTGTTAAAACTGTATTGTGACCAATATATAATTATCTGCATGTTGTATGAATGCAGAGTGTAATTTATCATATGAATTAACATAAATACTCCAATTTTAAATGTGGAAATGGTTAATAACAACTGCTGTTTTCCAATGTGACAGATAAAATTTATCAGATAACAACAACAGTAAACACAAAAATCTCACAAAATTACCCTCTAATTTAAAAGACAAAAACTCCAATCTTAATCTTATTTATTGATAAAAAAAGGATCAAATTTCTCTCCATCACAATAGAAGAAAAAATTAGGAAAAAAAATACTAATTAATCTGATCACGGCAAATTAAGCACAAACAAATAAAAGATAATAATAAAGTACGTACCATGATCTCAGCAATAACACGGGGTTGCCGGATAGGCTTGAGGAGGACAACAAGGACACGTGTCATCACCACAATAATTGTCATTTGTACAATGAATAGAGGGAGAGAGTAATCTAATGGGTTGACGCCTTTCCAAATACCGTTTGTTGAAACCAGCATCGGTGAGTGGCATATCACCCCTGTATTATTGTTCAAAGCTACATGAGCTACAGCTTTCGTCGTGTTCTTCGACAGCGACTCATGAATTCTTAGATGCATCATTGTATCAATTTCCATCTTTCTTTTTGATCTTTAGGATTGAAACATGGCGGGAGGTTGTGATAACTCTCTCCTTCTTGCAGATTTTTCTTTTTAGCTTTTCCCACTTTCTCTGGGTGGTTGATCCTCACCGAAATCTCTTCCATTCTATATTTAACTAAACTTTTCTATACAGTCAAACTGCTTAAATTTAGGATAGAAGTGAAAAATATTTATGAATTTAAGAAGATGAGAAGTTAAAAAGGATAAACACCTTTTACAAATTTAAAGGGATTAAAATGCAAAATTGTTAAAACCCAATATAAAACATGTAATGAATTTCCTATATGCGAGTCTAGTTTCTAATATTCAAGTCAATTAACAAAAAGAAGGACGTATTGCTCGTCGAATTATTCGTTATTTTTTAAAAAATTGTAAGCCATTCCCTATCCTTGGTGTGTTTGGCTGACCTTTTGTTCTGTAGAATGTCATAGTTGAGACAAAATTGGTGGCACATAATATATTTTTTTATTCTATTACCCAAAAAAACATTCGTGTTTATCGTATTTCATTATTATTACTGCAAAAAGTAAAGTGCTTACATTTTGCGAAATTAAAAATCAGATATTTTATATTTTAAAGGTAGCTATTTGAAGTATAGGAATACTATGAAGTTTTGTAGAGGGTACAAAAGAAAACAATTTTCCAAACTGAAACATTTTTTCAACTCTCATTTTTCGGAAGATTAGTGTATATTTCTGTTATTTATATCTGGCTGACCATAGATTTAGGTACATATCCATTAAGCAAAATGCATTGGCACTTAATGGGCCTAAATTACTTGGACGGACGTAATTGAATGTATCTAATCAAACTAAAGGTCTAAATTTGAGAAAAAGAAATTCAAAAAGAATAATATGCTCTTGGTATTTGAGCGCCTCTCTATTTTTCATTAGGGAGTAGCATTAATGAATTTTGGCGACATGGCAACCTGGTGTACTCTTCAGGCAAAAATTTGTGGAAACGGCCAAACATCTCTTCTGGCATTGTTTGTTCTCAAAAGTGAGCAATTAGCACCACCTCGACCTCCCCAAAACAGATCATGAAATCTCGCCTGCCATATCCATTGACAATACTATAGTTGAAAACACCTCCATCCTTCCCCATCACAGTCATTCATTCTTGGATAGAGTATGAATTGCAATTTGAGTGCTTTTGGGAAGTTCAACTTGATCCTGGCACGATTTGTCGATTCAAAAATCTTGTAAGCTTTATTAGATAGCTCATCTTTTATTTGTAGATATTTCATTTATAGGGTTAATTTGTAAACTTCTTCTTGACTTCATACAGGAATTATTGTAGGCTAGACCTACTTACATAAATTGCTACGAGCAATCAAGCCGGGTATTTTTGAAAAAGAATGTAAATCTTAATGAAACAAACTTCAGGCCTTTGGCTTCATGATTGCAAATGTACTATACATTTGGAGATATGAAAAGTTTAAAAGTCCTCCTAGCTTTTGCATTTTTTTAAAAAAAAATATTTCCCCAACTAGCCTTGACAATTTCCATATATTTTTACTTTTTCAATGTTTTGCTCTGTAAGATCGCATAAACTCCCATAAAACACCGATTATATTTTAGAACGGAACATCATTCAAGACCGGTCCAACCTTCCAAAGACGTTACCATATAATCAACCACACTGTTCAAATCCGATGGCTATTTTTTGCTCTCCATGCCCCCAGAGTTGGACCTTGACCTTCAAAACCCTCGTTCACACCAAACTCACATAATACCCAATAACTTATGCCGTATAGGTCCTGTAGAGTGTTGGACATGGAGTTCGACAAAATGACATCACCTTATTAAATTCTGTTAATTTGTCTCGTTTTATATATTTCTTCGCAGCTTTCATGGTGTTTTTCACGTTACCCAACAATTCTAGGTTAACTCGGAGATAGAAAACTAAAATAATAATAATAATAATAATAATAATAATAATAATAATAATAGGTTGGGTGCATTTTATGATTTGGACTAATTTGTTCAAGTTGTCTATTTATAATAAAAGCTGCGACTTCTAGTCTTCTATGTAGCTTCTTTATTGCAATTTAAGCTTACCAATATATGTTTACTATTGTTCTTTTTCGTTCGGATTTCAATTGTAGGCTTCTGTCAAGAAAGTTACCTTATTTGACTTAAAGAGTCTAATAGCGACTTGATAAAAAATATTATTTTGAAAATGTGCAATATTGACTTGAAAAATTGAACTTGATTCTTTATAACAGAAACTTGGGTATATCTGCCCAAAGTTACATACTCTGTTTCTTTTGACTTTTTGCACATTTTCTTCAGCTTTACCTGTTATATTTTATTGCTTTTCTTCTCCAATTGGAAGATAGTTGCTTTGTCAGAAACTTCGGATTTCCATCTCTTTAACATCTGGTCTGAGATTTAGCAGTTAGTATACTCAAATTTTCTGAATTTTAGGATCCATGGATCAGAGTCCTGAACAGAACGAGCAAATCATGTTGCCATTTTCAGTTGTCTCTGGCATACTTATGTGCAAAACTGTAAGTATTTCTTTGAGCAGAAAAAACCAATTCTATTATGCTTGTACTTAATTTGATGCTGCTTTTCACAGTTTCTGTTCAAGTCGATTCATTAGATAAACTGAATCAACAATCTGTTTTATTATCTTTTTTTTTAAAGATTGTATTCTTATGCAAAACAGTAGTTGCCACAATTTTTCTCTTGTTTATATGGCTATCTCTTCATTTTTGAAGGTATATGATATCACTGGTAAAGTCAGCTCACAACTATACAAAGGGTACAATGGTCTGAAAAACAAAGACAGAATTGAATGGAACAATCGGTATGTGGGAAGTATATATGTCATTTTTTCCTTAAATTCCTCCTTTATACACTAATGGTAGTAGATTGAAGAATGTCTTTGTATTTTTTTTTTTATTAAATGAAGGGGCTTTTCGACATTTCATTCATTGGTTGTTACAGTAGTTTCTTTTTATCTGGTGTTTATTTCGGATATTTTCAAAGAAGACCATCATAATCCAGTAACACTAACAGAGAGGAAATCTCACCTTTCTTCCGGCTTACAAGGGGTATATTTATTTCTTTCTCAGCTCGTCAGTGTTTGTCCAATTATATATTGCCTGCTAGGGGCACTGGTACCGATGGTTGGTACCAGTGCTGATTGTCAGTTTTATTTCTTTTCAGATTTGACTCTTTGTACCTTTCATCTTGCTTTTCGTTAATGAAGAGTGGTAGAGCTTATGCTCTACTTATTTCCAAAAAAAAAATATATTGTCTGCTATTATTGATATCATAATCACCTGGTACATACATAATTACTGGTACATATACATACTGGCCTTTTTCAGTTTCCAAATTAATTCTTTAGCAAGCTTATAGGTTTCTATTTTTGCCAGAAAAATATTGCAACTACTAATGGGCCATTTTTAAGTCTTGTATATGATGAATTTAGAAACAAAATGCAATGAAGCAGCACAAATCAGACAAATAAGATATTCTGAACAAACTGTAATTCAGTGTGATTTATTATTTGTTAATTAACTATCACTAATTTGCATGTCCAGATTTCTCTTGGTTACTTCATCGCAGATTTTGCCATGATCGTCTGGTTCTTTCCATCACTAGGTGGAATGGAATATGTAAGAACTTTAAATGTTGGTACTTTATACAGAGAACTTCAGTTCATATTTGTATATCTCATTTTTATAAATATTTTATAGGTGCTGCATCATTTGCTGGCAATTTTTTCGATTTCTCTAACTTTAACAAGTGGGAAAGGACATTTGTATGTGCATACGCTACTTCTTACAGAGGCAACTACACCATTTGTTAACCTCAGATGGTATGTGCTAAGGACAGCTAATTTTTTTAGTTAATCCAAGTTGGTTCTGTTCAAACAAGACCTAGTTTAAGTCGAACCAACGAAAAATTCTCACACGTGTTCGCACAAAAAGTTGACCAAGAAAAGAACAAGCAAAACCATGACAAAGCAAAGAACAAGCCCAATAACTTAAACAATTATTATTATAGCATAGAAAAAGCACTTCAAGCCATGATAACCGGAGAAAATTTCAAAAGTATATAACTATCGGATGCGCCATTGGTATTAAGTGCCTGAGAATATCTCTGCAGAAACTTTTCGACGCCCATGACAACCATAACCCTGGTTGGGCCTTCAGAAAATTGTACCAGTATCAGTAGCAGTAAAGGCCTCTTGTTTTTTAAAAAATATATATATAGTAATTGGAGGTTCAATCCCTTTTTCTTATGTTGTCCCTGTTGAATATTTTGTACTCATGCAACTGTAAGGTATTTGATTTATTTTACCACTTGATACATATAAGACTTCTTCTGAAAATACCAGCGTCCGTATTATTATTTGAAGAAGTTTTAGTTGCATTTTTAGAGAACAACCAAATACAGTTCTTAAATATTGACAACTGATGAGAGAATGGAGTTTATACTGATTACTTTTTTTTCTTTTTTTTTTGCGTTTTGTCCCAATTCAAAAGATGCATTCTCTTCTTTATAAAACTTACAGTACATACAAGAAAAATTGTCTTGAATGGAATTAATATAATAGAGATTATTTTCATTTCATCTTTTCTTTCTTGCAGGTACTTGGATCTTACTGGGAAGAAAAGCTCAACCCTCTACTTATACAATGGTTTAACAATGTTATTTGGGTGGCTGGTAAGGGGTTATGAACTATATAAGGAATGAGTTACATATAAAGAGGAATTTCATCTAGAAATCGTCCAACAAAAATTGCATTCCTTATTTAGGAGTGCTAACAATACATCATGAAAAGTACATAGGGAAATAATCTATGTTTAAAAAAAATTAACAATAATCTACTGCCAGCAAGCGATTCATTCATTCACCAACCTATAGCATTACTAATGGTTGATTATATTTATTTATTTTATTATAATGGTGCATAATAAATTCTTATAGAAGGAAGAATAATAACGAATTACTAGCAAAGTCAGTAATACTTGCTAGACTATCCGTAGACGAAGTTTCTATTGATAGAAGCATGCATATCATTACATTCGATACAACTTTTTAAAAACCAATTAATATTAGCAGCATTCAAGGGCCTAAATATATTTTATTTCAGGTGGCGAGGATTCTTCTCTTTGTATATTTCTTTGCGCATTTATATCTTCATTTTGATGAGGTTTGGAATTTTTCCTCGTTACCGTCAATTAATATTTTTTTTTTCTTGAGGCAAAATGTGGTATCAAGTACCACTGAAAATATTGAGGAGACGAATTACAATTTATCTTGAATATTTTGTCATACATTCTCAAATTGATTAAAATAAGATTAAAAATTAACAAAATGTTTCACATATAGTAATAGACTTTCAATTAAAAATCATAAAATTTGAGTATCGTTGGTGAAGCATCAAGAGCCTTGTTTTTCAATCCGTTGAACAATTTTATTATAATCACATGATGAACAATAATACGTGTAAATATCATCCGTAATTATCAGCATGATATTTAGTAGATCATATTTACAATATTAAAAGTTTAATTTAAACTATTAATTTATAAACAATTGGTAAGTAATTCTTCTAAGAATATCACAATTTTATTTTAAAAAAATTGTAAGAATTCTGAAGGATTTGCTACTTAAGAACGATTGAAAACATCATTTTCGTACTAAAATTTTATTTTAATTATATTTTCAGGTGAAGTACACATTTCCTTTGGGGCCGTATGCTTTGGTAACAGTACCTTCAGTGCTGGCATTGATGAACCTCTTTTGGTTTTCAAAGATTTTAAAGGGAGCGATTAAGACTTTGGCCAAAACGAAACATTGCTGATGATTTTATAAAAGAAATTTGTAAGATTCATTTTTTCTTTGATGGAGCGCTAGATAGCTCAATGCACTTCATCCTAATTATATTTTGAGCAAGAAATCCTGAAACAACTAGGGGTAATATGTTAATCCCCTAATTATAAAACACAGGCAAACAGTTGACATAATTTTCTCCTTTTTTTTGTTTTTGGGTGGGCGGGTCCCAATATGGTCTAAAATTGTAAATTGGCATATTCAACTGGTATATAGAATTCATAATAAATTAATGATTAATCACAACATGATGAGTTGACTTATCTATATATGTGTTATTTCTATTATTTTAATCCAAAGATCTTCAAAAAGACAAAAACAGACTGTGTTCTCCTCTGTTGACAATTTTACATTTGTTGCAAAATAAATATATCCCAAAAAGGATTTTTTTTTTTTTCTTTTTGTTTGACAGAAGCCAACGTTATAGCATCGTGCCCTCAAATAAATTAAGCAATTTCGGATAGTTTTGTCATTTTCGCAATAAATTGGGTCCGGCATTTTTGTGTGTAAATAAAAATTCCAGCGCAATCCAATAATCAATCATATGATTGCTTGTCCATTTTTTTTTTTTTTAAAAAAAAAGCATTTAAAAAAAAAATGATTGCTTGTCATGCGTAGAGCGTTCCACACCGGACACTCGTGACTCTGGATCCTCTGCGACAATTACGGAATGAGAAAATGTTAACCTTTTTTTACTGATAACTGGATTCTTCGAGTCGTAGATATCTAACATGAGTTACTGACCACATTGTATAATTCGATAGCCTCAACAGAGGACTAACAGTGGGATAAAAGTCACCCTGACACGTTCCTGCTTTTTCAATTTCTGTTCTTTCAGGTGGGAGAACACAAGTTACATGAACGCTGATTTTTTTTTTAAAAAAAAAATTGTTGATCTAATTCGGACTTTGTAAATGATTTCGTTAAGGTGGAGATTTATCGACAATTATCGTATCATTTTTATAATATTATTAATATTTTTTTAAATTAATTCACCGTTATTAGCTTATAGATTTTCAATTTTTCATTGACCTTCTAAATTGACTGAGCATCAAAGTTTATGCAATATATTTGACATTTGATATTTTATTGAGGACTGTTAAATCTGAATCATTACGATATTTAAATCATTGAATGTAACCTGCTTTCTTATTCAATGAAAAGTGGTGGGGGTTTTACCCCGACTTGTTTTTTTTTTAAAAAAAAAAATCATTAAATGATAAAATCCACATCCAACTATGGGCTATGTTGCTGCTCTGCCACAGGTTTTAGCCCTTTCTATTTATCTTCAAGTTAGTGTGTTTGTAAATTGTATTTGTTATTTTTTTGTGCTTGTTAATTTAATAACAATTAGTTATTTGTGACACGTGGGATATTTATCATTTATAGCAAATATAACATGTAACATTGTCTCAAAGTTTGCATGAGTGAAGAAAAAAATGAAAAGGTACTAAATTATAATATCGTACATATAACATTTGTAGTAAATATAATGTTATCATATGGTAACCAACTTGAAGATGGTGAGAGAATTAAATGGCCAGTTTTGTTTTTTGTCACAAAAGAAGAGTACAGACGCAAACAAGAAAATAGCTACATCTGGTGAAGGACAGATCATCCTCGCTTCTCTCAAATGCGTAAAAAAAAATGGAACAAAAAACAGTTAAAGTTCTCTTAATTTGTGGTTACCACACGTTAAATACACTAAGCAATTACGCAAATCTGGTTGTATTATTACCATGGGATCTATCCACATAACTATCGAAGATAACGATAAGAAAATAATTAGGACTTATGACTGATAGGGATTCGAAAAATTTTCTGACTTCACTGATTTTTCAAAACATAATGTAAAACTTTATTAATCTAAAACATCAAACTTACCTATAATCAATATATTGCAAAAAACATTGTCTCATGCATGCTATGCCACTAGGTTTCTCACCAATATAATCTTACAGTCACTACTAAATCCATGATTTTACCGAAAATAACCAAAAATAAAATTTTAAAACCAAACTTATTAAAAATCAAAATTTTAATTATAAATATGTCATCGTGCAAGTGTCTAGCACAACAATGCCACTTCCAATGATACAGACACGAAGGAAACACTCCTAATGACGTGGGTGATACAAAACCTCTCACACGACCAACTCACAAACAAAATCCCCTATGTCCATTACCAAAGCCAGTGGTAATGGCTTTCCTAGCCAGAGCGACTTTAGCTTCCTACCGCCAGCGCCACTAATATGGTGTTATCAGTGCCTGTGCCAGATGCCTATTAAATTTTTTTTTCTCGAAGGTTTGATATTAAAATTTTATTTCGGATTATTTAACTTTTTTTAAAAAAATTATGGCTACTAAATTATTTCCAATGTTATTTGTCTCACTTTACAAAGAATAAATTGTTCTAATGATATTAATTCGGGGGAACAATATCTGGAGTTTTGTGAGATTTGATTGTTAATAATCCGTTATAAATAAGGGAATAACGAAAATAGTACTGGAGGAGCATATATGTCGCGAGGTATCATATCATGTTCTCAAAATAGATATATGCTGTGTCGTCAGTTACATTTATTTGAACATTATGGTAATCGACCAAACATTCATTAATTAAAACAATATAATTTAAATTAGAGCATATCATTAAATAGCCTTAAATACAAGGTTTTCGGAAAGTAGGGTGCTGATCTAACAGCACAGATTGACTCCGAATGAACGGCTTGGATCAAAAAGCACTTAACCATATCCAACCCCTAGGAAGCGCTAAAGCCAGATGTCCATTTCAAATCGGAGGAGTCGGATCAACGCAGTCGCAGCAGATACGGACCTTGGCCATTTTCTATGGTTAATACGCCGACATGTTTTTATGCAAGACACTGTAGCATTGACTCTTGTCTCTTGTAGTTGGATTTGGATCTGAAAATCACTTGTCCAATCCGATACCCGAATGCCACCCGATAAGCTATAACAGTGCCGTGTCCGAAACAAGGAAAGGATACAAAAGAAAGGCAAGAACCGCGTCTCCGTGTCAGAGGCGATGTTGCGGTGTTTGGAAAAATAGTAACACAAATAGGAAAGAGAAATAAAGATACGCGGAGGATAGCAGTGAAGTTAAGGCAAGCGTCACTATTTGTGACTTTTTTTTTGTCAAATAATTTAGTACTTTTTGAGAAGATAGAATTCAATATTAAGTAATAAGCCCACTTTCCTGGATGTAGCCTCTAGTCTCTAGATTGGTGTCTCACTTTACATACGGACTGCTAGTTCTGTGTACATCTGTGAAGTTCCTGTTAATTAACGGCGTTCAAGTAAAGCTCGAGTATATGCAACCGATTGGCAACGCCAACTCAACACTAGTTTTTTTTGTGTTTCGTTTTAACGTGTTAGTTTCTTTCATTTAACTTCTCATTTGTACTTGTACATAATAAATTCTAATAGTAATTAATTTTTAGCATGGATACATAATGTTTTATTTAGAATAATATTGATATTTTGCATTTGTCATAATTTAAATTCTGAATTACTGATTAACGCATGAATAATGAGCATCATGAATCATAAAAAAGACTGATATTTGAGCCATCCTCAACAATAATAACATTCTTTTTTAAAAATATTTCTTCATGTATACAATCTCTGAACCAGGTATTTGATCGCAATTGTTCATAATTTATAATAAATTAGTATTTTCTGAAAATTTAACGAATGTGATGAAAGCCTGCTTCAGAATTTGTATCCTTGAAAAAAAAATCATTTTTATATTATTATCACGTGCTAAATTTGAAGTTCTTCTTTAAATTTAATTATGTTCCAAATATTTGTATCGAGAACAATGGATCTAATAAGTGAAATGCAAATGAGGCGATAAAAAGAGATGGGAAAAAAAGTCTATTTATGAATGAGTATGCGTATCTTTAATCGGTTTTCTTCATCAGTGAATAATATTTTGTTTCTTGTTTATCATAAAAGAGTGGGAGAAATAAGGAGAGATGTCTCTAATTCTCTCCAGAGATATAAAATATAAAATATATAAAAAAAAATAACAAGTTGAACAACAAAATGCAATTAATGATTTGTTTATGAAGAATGAACCACACAAAAGAAGAAGAGATCTACAACTTATTTAATGATAAAAAAATGAATTTAAAAGTATTTAAGATTAGTTTTAAATGTCCATTTTAGGACGGAAGGAACTTTGTTATAGTCTTTCTGGTTTTTTGTCCGTTTGTATTGCATATCCATTCATTTTAATATATATAAGTATATAAAGAATTTGTATGAATTTCAAATAAAAAAGAAGAAGATCTTTAAGCAATGATTTCTCAAAATAATATATTTATTTAAAATTACAGATTGAATGCTTCTCATTGTAATTTCAAAGATGACATATTTTTTTTTTTTTTGTTTAACATGAAATTGTATAAATTATGACATAACTAAGCTACGCATTAGTTGTAAACTGATATAGTTTTAGAAATAATTCGATATTATCTGACCATAACAATTCGATATTATCTGACCATAATAACCTCAAAAAAAAATATATATATATATTCAAATACTAGTCCCAAATTTGAAATAAAACAAACCCAGCTATATTAGCGTTGTTCAATTGAAAGTGCATTGCCAACTAGGGAAAAAAAAATAAAAATCGGCGAAGGTCAACGTTCAAATGTGCAAACTTCATGTCATAATCCTAAGTTCAATCTATTATTATTTGCAGATGTATCAATATATATCATTTTTTATAAAAAGTCTAAAAGTCAATTGTAATTTATATTTAGAGTTTGAATATTTTAAAAAATAATAAAATATGATATAATTTGTTTACTTTGCCCCCCCCCCCAAAAAAAAAAAAAAAAAAAAGGGGGGGGGGGCACAATGAGAGCCAACTAATTTCCATGTGAAAAAAAGTGTATATGCACCGTTGCTTGGTAGTATTTAAATTCTTAAAATAGATATTATATGGATAATCAATCTCTAGTACTTATAAATGCATCCACCGTAAAGATGTAAACAATTGTTAACATTGCCAGATAAAAGGAGTTAACACCCCCTAATATCAATTGTGGATCATTGATTTTGTTAATCCAATATGATATGTGGTTCAGATTTTAAAATCAAATAAAAGGTTGATTGTTTGTCTGAAAAATGCCTGGGCGCTGGGATGGATCTTAAGCAAATATTTTCAACGCTATACGCGAGTTCGATGCTCCAAATATTTTCAACGCTATACCATTTTTTTTAAAATTTCACGCGCTGTCGCCCCCTAGCATTAGCATGTCCGATGTTGATTTGGAAACCCTCCAAATTCTTGATGTGCAAATTTACTTGCTTGTAGTCGAAATTTTTACAATATCTGAAATTTTGTTCCAATTACTTTTTATTTATTATTTTTCTGGCGTTCTATTGTGCAATGTGTATAAAAGTAAAATATTATAAAAAAACCTCTAAATAATATGTAATTGAACTTTATGTTACATTATAATTATTTTAATTATAACTTGTGTTACGCCCCATATTGGTAGCGTTACACAGAGAGCACGGAGAGATCAAAGAGAGGAGGGAGAAATCCATTCTTCCGCCAACCAGCCGCCCCTTGCGAAAGAATGGAGAAGCTCTCTAACCCTAGTTGGGTAGAATCCCCCCCCCTTTGAGTAGAGAGACAGTGCCCTTTTATACAAGGTTGTTAGGGCAACTTTGTTATGGGCCAGACTGGGCCGAATTGGACTGGATGGGTCATTTCGGACCCTATCACCAGCCCTCCAGCTTTTAGTGGAAGCAATTCCAGTAAAAGCTGAAAGCGAGTTTGTTGGACTGGATGGGTCATTTTGGACCCTATCACCAGCCCTCCAGCTTTTAGTGGAAGCAATTCCAGTGAAAGCTAAAAGCGAGTCTGTTGGAAGAACACCTATAGAGGAATGAAGGGAGCTCCCCTTCCGCCAACCAACCACCCCTACGCGGAAGGAAGATGGAGCATTTATTTTCTTGCCCTCTGACGGCCTTTCAAGCCATCTTATTATGGCAATATTTATATATCTTAGGCTAAGCTGAGTCAGACTAAGCCGTGTCAGGCCGGACCGGGCCATTTGGGCCCTATCACCAGCCCTCCAGCTTTTAGTGGAAGCAATTCCAGTGAAAGCTGAAATTAATGTTATTCCTTCGAGATTTGAAGTCCTTTTGAATTTTACGTCGAGGTGAAATCTTAGTATAATTGGCTCGCGAGGTTGACAAATAATTTTAATTTTCTTTTCCCTCACTAAGAGGTACCGGGATCTTAGTAGACGAGGTAAGTGACCCTTTTGATCTTTTGATGCGGTGGTCGAGCTCTTTAATATAGTCGACTCGCGAGGTGGAAAAGTTGACGAGGCTGACGAGGTCGACGTGGTTGGAGATGTTGAAGAAGTCAACGGGGTTGGAGAAGTCGACGGAGTTGGAGAAATCGACGGGGTTGGAGATGTTGGAGAGGCCGATGAAACGGGCAAGGTCGATGACACTGGCGAGGTTGACGAAGTTGGTGAGGTCGATGAAACTGGCGAGGTCGACGAAGTTGGCGTGGATAGGACAATCTCGTTGGCTCGCAAGAGGTACTGAAGTGATAATCTTGATCTCGCTCCCTCGCAAGAGGTACTGAAGTGATAATTTTGATCTCGTTCCCTCGCGAGAGGTACTGAAGTGATAATCTTGATCTCGTTCCCTCACAAGAGGTGATGAAGTGATAATCTTGATCTCGTTCCCTCGCGAGAGGTACTGAAGTGATAATCTTGATCTCGTTCCCTCGCGAGAGGTGATGAAGTGATAATCTTGATCTCGTTCCCTCGCGAGAGGTGATGAAGTGATAATCTTGATCTCGTTCCCTCGCGAGAGGTACTGAAGTGATAATCTTGATCTCGTTCCCTCGCGAGAGGTGATGAAGTGATAATCTTGATCTCGTTCCCTCGCAAGAGGGTGAATTCAAATGCATATATTGAATCAAAAGGAGAAAGGAAGAATGAACCTTTAATCATTGGAGGTGAATTTCTTAGGAGAAGCAAACCTAAAAAATCACTTGTATTATCCTAAATGAAGAACATGATGACTTAATTCAAAATGGCTCAGCTATCACACCCCTCCTCCTCTTTTTTTTTTTCTTTTTTTTCTTCTTTTTTTTTTTCTTCTTTTTTTTGAGATTTGATGAGAAGAAACCGAGAGGTTGTGAATTATTTACTGTCTTGACAATGAGGCCGACCGTTCCCTTAGAATTGGTACTGGGTTTTGTTGAAGATGAAACCGATCGTTCCTTTGGAATAGGTACTGGTTTTTGTTGAAAATGAAACTGATCGTTCCCTAAGAATAGGTACTAGGTTTTGTTGAAGACGAAACCGACCGTTCCCTAAGAATAGGTACTAGATTTTGTTGAAGACGAAACTGATCGTTCCCTAAGAATAGGTACTAGGTTTTGTTGAAGACGAAACCGACCGTTCCCTAAGAATAGGTACTAGGTTTTGTTGAAGACGAAACTGATCGTTCCCTAAGAATAGGTACTAGGTTTTGTTGAAGACGAAACCGACCGTTCCTTAAGAATAGGTACTAGGTTTTGTTGAAGACGAAACTGATCGTTCCCTAAGAATAGGTACTAGGTTTTGTTGAAGAGGAAACCGACCGTTCCCTTGGAATAGGTACTAGGTTTTGTTGAAGACGAAACCGACCGTTCCCTTGGAATAGGTACTAGGTTTTGTTGAAGACGAAACCGACCGTTCCCTAATAATAGGTACTAGGTTTTGTTGAAGACGAAACTGACCGTTCCCTAAGAATAGGTACTAGGTTTTGTTGAAGACGAAACCGACCGTTCCCTAAGAATAGGTACTGGGTTTTGTTGAAGATGAAACCGACCGTTCCCTTGGAATAGGTACTAGGTTTTGTTGAAGACGAAACCGACCGTTCCCTAAGAATAGGTACTAGGTTTTGTTGAAGACGAAACCGACCGTTCCCTAAGAATAGGTACTGGGTTTTGTTGAAGATGAAACCGACCGTTCCCTTGGAATAGGTACTAGGTTTTGTTGAAGACGAAACCGACCGTTCCCTAAGAATAGGTACTAGGTTTTGTTGAAGACGAAACCGACCGTTCCCTAAGAATAGGTACTAGGTTTTGTTGAAGACGAAACTGACCGTTCCCTAAGAATAGGTACTAGGTTGTGAGTCCGACTCTTCCCTTGGTGTAGGTACTCGGATTCTGAATCCGACCCTTCCCTTGGTGTAGGTACTAGGATTCATGACTTCCCTTGGTGTAGGTACTAAGTTGTGAATCCGACTCTTCCCTTGGTGTAGGTACTCGGATTCTGAATCCGACCCTTCCCTTGGTGTAGGTACTAGGATTCATGATTTCCCTTGGTGTAGGTACTAAGTTGTGAATCCGACTCTTCCCTTGGTGTAGGTACTAAGTTGTGAATCCGACTCTTCCCTTGGTGTAGGTACTCGGATTCTGAATCCGACCCTTCCCTTGGTGTAGGTACTAGGATTCATGACTTCCCTTGGTGTAGGTACTAAGTTGTGAATCCGACTCTTCCCTTGGTGTAGGTACTCGGATTCTGAATCCGACCCTTCCCTTGGTGTAGGTACTAGGATTCATGACTTCCCTTGGTGTAGGTACTAAGTTGTGAATCCGACTCTTCCCTTGGTGTAGGTACTAGGATTCATGACTTCACAAAACGATGCAGAAAAAATTCAATTGCATATCTTGAATAAAAAGGAGAAAGGAAGAATAAACCTTTCCTTATTGGAGATGAATTTCCCGTTGGCTTGGTAATCTGTAGTGCCATTGATATGTGCTTGTTGATACAAACGCTGGCTCGATGTCGCTGCATCGCCCATCAATTGCCATACTCCTCCAATCACTCATACGGAGGTGGCCGACACTTATTGCAAATGTCCTCTAGTCACGAGGTAGAACTGCACTTTGTTTGATAAACATGACTATACAAACTTATCAGTTTATCATATATCAATTATAATCACATGTTTGCAAGTTGTAACTCGCTGACATTGACAAGTTGCAATCATAAAATAGATCATAGTGGATACTTGCATGAATTTGCAAGTTGCAACAAATCACGGAGAACCCGATAAATAAGAGGACGTCGCTATATGGCAACTTACTTGAATGATAAATATTAATGCTCTCAAAACGTGAGATGACTTTGCCCAATAAATTACCTATAGCCTGCTGTGCAAAATCTTCAACAACAATAAAGATTTAAGTAATTCGAAGAGTCATCATATAGCAATTAAGGAGTTATCATATAACAAGGCTGTATAGAATCTTTAAGAATGACACTTCAATTATAAAGCATCATACGAAGTTGGTGTGCTGGACCTTAAAGGCGCAAAAACAATTTATAAATCAGCACATATAAGTGGCATGTCTAAATTACTTAGCAGCCTCTGTGTAGAACCTTCAAGATAATAATAAATCATCGCACAAATGAATGGTATGATTCAGCAATCAGGCTCAAAGTACTACGACGTACTCAAAGTGAGCTTGAAGGTAAGCCACACTTCATACAAACGCACAGGTCCAGTATAAGCTAAATTAATGCCTTGAGAAAGAAGGGTACTGGATTGGTACCGCAACCTTGTATCAATCTCTGGCGCTGACACAATTAGGCATAGAGTAGAGTAAACAGTCTTATAAAAGTGATCAAGCAACTTTTCAAAGCAAGCAAATTTGTACTTTGATAATTACTGCGAACTCCTAGAGAAGTAGGATATGCTTTTAGCCATGTCGCTCCAGTGAAGAGAATTGTTATTTCACCAAAAATAATTTAATTCAGATGAAACTGCATGCACACGAAATTGGAAACTTATTTTCCAATCTACAGTGCTTGTGCGATTACTTTTTTTCAGGCCCAAATGGATAAGGTGGGGCTTAGATCAACTTCCACCACTAGAACTTTGAGCATGGCTTTAGATTCTCTGACTTAAGATAATAATTTTTGAAGGCCCCTTTCTTTTTTTTTTAGCTTAGATTGACAGTAATAATGAGTCATACTAAGGCCTATTGAGTCTGGTTTGTCCGCTCTATCAGTTGGACTCTTCCTAATTACAGCTTGCAAGTATTTGACAAGATATGCCTTGGCTTGAGTTCGGCTTTGCTGATCACTTAAAATGGATCACTTTCATTCTTGCATTAACCTTATAACTTTCTATAGCAGTAAAGAGCCAACGACTTAATCAGTTAAATTATCATCCTCCAGAGGAGTAATTAAGTCTTCAATTTCAGAATCAGATTTGCATAATTGGTCTTCTTTAATGGTTTGTTTATTCTCATTCCAAATGCAAACTGCATAGAAGTATACGCAAGTACTATGTACTAATTTACCAACAAAATAGTTGGAGAGAATGTGGAAGAGAGTGATGCACACTGTTCCAACAACAACCTGCAATTTGTTGTTCTTCCAGCGCAGGTGAATTTTTTCACGAGAGAGTATATCCATACCTTCATTGTTTGTGCACATTGCACCAGTACCATGTGCCAGTTTTATCAGATGCACATGAAATGGAAAGTATAGATAATGAGAGGAAGGGAAACCTGGAAAAAGAAATAAAAGAACGATCAAGAGAATGAAGACGACAGAGAGACGATTCCAGTCGCGAGGGAGGTCCTTGTGTGAAATGGTGATTCAGCCGTCCCCAGAAGCGACGTCGGCATGCTTCCCGTCGGGGTATGCGAGGTGGTCGATCCTGGAAGAAGGTCGTCCCTTGGCGCGCACCGACGACTCCAGTCCGCCTAGATGGGAGCTCGGTTGGGTCGATTCGACCCGTCTGAAGCAAGCTTAGGCGAGGGGGATGAGCGGGATGAGGAGGTACCGTTGAAGTCGCATAACTGAGGCGGAGAGAGTCCAAAGGGTTGGAGCTCTGGCGCCTGAGAATAGCGCAGGTGGCCATGGCATCGAAGGTGATGGTGCCGATGGTTCCACCTTCAGAGAGGTAGACAGAAGGATAGGTCTTCAAGAGGCCCTGGAAGCGGCAGCGGAGGAGATGTCTTGTCAGATCGGGTCTGACGCCATGAAGCAGTTGGGACGAGAGGGAGTCAGGAAGTAGCAAGCGATAGAACGAAGGAGTGTGATGGCGTCGGAAGGCCGAATCGAGGCTTTCTCGCCACAAAAAAGAGGTGGCGATCGCCGGAGCTTCGGAATCTGCTGTTTGAGCTAGGTTTGGAGCGAAGAGAGGCTCTCTTTGTGTTGAAAGCGGAAACAAGGAAACCTCAGACGAGGCCCTTTTTTTTTTACCAAGTCGGGAGGAGCTCAGATAGAGCGAGGTTAGCCCCACGGTGGCTGTTACGCCCCATATTGGTAGCGTTACACAGAGAGCACGGAGAGATCAAAGAGAGGAGGGAGAAATCCGTTCTTCCGCCAACCAGCCGCCCCTTGCGAAAGAATGGAGAAGCTCTCTAACCCTAGTTGGGTAGAATCCCCTAGTTGGGTAGAATCCCCCCCTTTGAGTAGAGAGACAGTGCCCTTTTATACAAGGTTGTTAGGGCAACTTTGTTATGGGCCAGACTGGGCCGAATTGGACTGGATGGGTCATTTCGGACCCTATCACCAGCCCTCCAGCTTTTAGTGGAAGCAATTCCAGTAAAAGCTGAAAGCGAGTTTGTTGGACTGGATGGGTCATTTTGGACCCTATCAACTTGATTTGTATTTTTTTGTACATTATGATTCTAACGTATTCATTGTTTGATGTTGTATCATGAATTAAGCGAGATTTTTTTAGAGATATTATAAAGTATCTCACAAGATTTTACTATCATGAAATTTATGATTTCATTTGATAATAAAAGCCCTTAGTATATCATGTGCAGCGCAATCTTTTTAATAAACAACACAATCCCTTAATGAACAACAAAAGTTCACATAAAATAATCTTTGAACTTCTTTTGAAATATAACAATATTTTCTTTAATAAAACAAATAATAAACATGCATATGCTGAAAATAATAAATATTAATGACCGCATAAAAATATTTCCATGCTCATATGTTACTCAAATTTATTTTTTATAAAAATAACAATATTTTTTCAATTACAAAATTTATCCGCACATCTGTTTTTGGCATAATTCATATATATTCTTTTTATTTTCGTTGAAATATAACAATATATTTTAAATAAAATAAAATTTTTCCACACATTGGGTGGGCTCTGCTGCTAGTAACTTTTAAAAGACTTTGTGCAGACTAGAACTAATAATTATTTATCACTGTTCCTCTTTGTTTCAAAAAAAAAAAAAATTGTTTATCACTAGTATTGTGTAACATAATTTAAGTGTTTTCACCACCACACTTTGCTATATTACTCATATAGTCGAGGTCATAAATTGATTAACAAATTTTATTAAATGTAAATATTAATTTTATACATACTCAATAGTATAGCAAAAGATATTTCACAATCACAAGTATTGCTCATAAAATTGAATTACAAATGTCATGACTTAAGTGGTAATAAATCAGACCCTATAATATCTCAAATAAATGGTCAAATTAATTTTAAGCAATATATTATGCAAAAAATAAAATTAAGACATTTTTTTCCCTATTTTTGTCCAATTGGACCGTCTGCCATATATATACTCTCACGGCCTGCAACTTGTCCTATTCAGCTGGCAGCAGATAGAAACTCTTCATTGGTCAAAAATTTCAAAATCATAAAACCAATGAAAATCTTACGGGGCAAAGTTGGAGAAGCACATCATTCCTCATCAAAACGCCGTTAGAGTCTTCCCGATTTCATAGACGTTGACCAAATTACTACCCCTCAAATATCGGCAAACCATTTCAAACGACATGACCTCCAACAAACCAACACATCCAACTTTCTACGTTAACCCACATATAACCACGTGGCAGCATTTAACTAGACATTCATATTTTTTTTTTGAAAAAAGGCAAAAGCCTGTTTCTATAGAAACAAAAGTATTACAAAATTTAGACATTCATATTCGTAAACCTTTTCGTAACACATCTTCGTACGGGATAAAAAGGCGCACTTCCCTTCCTTCCTCTCTAGTCCCCTCCCATTACGCTTCGAATTTTTCATTTTTTCTCGTTAAAAATTGGAAACCACCTCCACCGCCCCACCATCTCTGTTTCTCTCTCTAAACAGAAAAAAAAAAAGCAAACCCAAAAAAAAAAAATGCTTGGTCGTGCACTTCTCTTACCACACCGGAAATTATGGCAACCCCAACAACTGCGGATCTGGTCCCACCATTTCGCGTCGCTTCCATCGCCGGCTCCAAGTTTGGAACCCGACCCAACACCAAGCACCGCCACGTCAGCGACCCATGATGTCGGGGAGCCGGCGGTGACCATATCGGAGGCGAAAAGGTTGATACGACTTGTCAACGTGGAAGCGCTGAAGAAGAAGCTTGGGGAAAATGGTGGGGAGGTTATCCCGTACCATGAGTTGCTCCGCACGTGCGAGTCCATGGGCGTCGCTCGCTCGTCCGACGAGGCCGCTGCGTTCGCACGTGCGCTTGATGAGACTGGAGTCGTTCTGTTGTTTCGAGATAAAGTGTACCTTCATCCAGACAAGGTGATTTTTGGCTTTCTCTGTTGTTTTGGGAACATTTTCAGTTTAACCCCTGGAAAATGTTAACATATTAAGTACATTTTTAGCTCTACACCGGGAGGTACTTTTGAGCGTATCCCATTGATTTCTCCTTCATTATTGTTTTTCTGTCTTCTTTTGGCACTTGGGTTAATTGAGATTTAAATTAGTTTGCGCAAAGTATTATTTATATATGTGATTGTGAGGTAAAGTTAAAACGAGAACTGTTCTGTTCAATGTTTTAGCAAATATGGAGGAGAACAGGAGATCACGCTGGTTTCAGTGAATGATATTATTTTGAAAAATTAAGCATTTGCAATGGGTATTGCTAATCTTTTAAATTAATCTCAAAATGACAAAAACAAGATCTTCAGTAAATGACCTGCTCAATTAATTTCCATTAATTGATATTGTTGCGTTGTTTCATGCTGTCATGTTGCCATTTTTCTCTGGAACAATCTACAAAAATGGTCTACATGTAGTCACAGTTGTGGTCTTCCAATAATTTCGCTTTCTTATTTTAGTTGTTTCATTGGGTCCCCAAATCTATCAAGACAGCTTTGACTTGATTAAGAAATGAATGCAGTTGTTGACTTTAATTTCATGAACATGACATTAATGCATGATAATGTTATGCACCCCCATTAACAATGCAGGACCAATTAAACTATTATTATTGTTTTAAATTTTGTTTCTAACAGTTATTATCTCCCACATTGAGACTCAAATTTGTAATTTAACTTTTTTCTTGGTCATATGCTTAGGTTGTTGATTCAGTGAGAAGAGCCGTGCCTTTTGCACTGGCACCAGAAAATGACCCTAGAAAGGAAGAGCTGAAGCAACTCGTGAAAAAGAAAGAAGAGATCGATAAGCTTGCACACAAACAGGTCCGCCGCATTCTGTGGACCGGTCTCGCGGGCTTAATTGCTCAGGTTGGTATCTTCTTTCGCCTCACCTTCTGGGAATTCTCGTGGGATGTCATGGAGCCGATCGCATTTTTCACCACCACAGCTGGCTTAGTGGTCGGATATGCGTACTTTCTAATTACATCAAGAGACCCAACATACCAAGATTTTATGGAAAGGCTGTTCACTACCAGGCAGAAGAAGTTGATTCAGAAGCAGGGATTTAATATGGAGAGGTATTTGGAGTTGCAGAAGTGCTGCAAGGATCCATTAGAGAAATGCCGTGATAGTTATTTTCCGGGAAGTGATGGCTCACATTCGACTTACCATGATCTTTCCCTTCACAAGTGATAGTAGGAAAAGTAGCAGTACAATTGACCCTTTTGTCTGATTGTTCTCAGGCGCTGGGTTAATGCTACACTTAATCACACATGAAAATTAATAATTTTTTTGTTTCATTTTTGGTATTATTGACCATACTTTTGTCACAGCAGTAAAGCTGCTTCTAATTGGGACGGTGAGGGTTCGGGACGGTGCTGGGAAATGGGAAGAAAGGGCATGTTTTGTATGACTACCAAGTATTATTTGGGAAGTCAATTAAAGTGATTTTGGTGACTACTTTCTCATATATATTTGTTAATGATTTTATAATTAACATCCTGTTTTGGCTATTTTTATTGGATTAATGTTTGAGTAAGAAATATTTGACACTTGAGTCCATCAAACACGATCGCATCTCAATTTTTGATATTACAATGATAAATCCAAACCGTTCAATTTATTTTCCATAATGAAATCTTTCTAGAGATCAAAATTTTGTATGTTTTCAATTTTTTTTACTATTTATTTTGAATTTTTAAAAAAATTTAATCTAATTAATTATGTATCCTCCAATTTAAAAAAATCTGAAAAAAAAATTAGTTACAAATTTTGAAAACTTAAAAAATTATGGTCTTCAAGATAATTTCAATATGAAGATTATATTGAACGGTTCCAATCAGTCATTTGAAATTTTAATATATGATATTAGAATCGTGTTTGACTATAAAATATGTTTAACTTTAGCATTACTCTTTTTATTGATATAATTTATCTTTCTACAAACCTTTTCTTTCTTTGTATTAATGTCCTTGTCTGGTGGGAGGAAGTTACCATCGTTACTTATTAGTCAATATTTTATGCAAATTTCTTGGTTCAGTCACGGTCAATGACTAGTGCATGATACGATAGACTTTCATGATTTCATGCCATCGTGTGGAGCCCTACTTGAACAAAAATCTTCCCTTTTTTTTTACTTGGTCGTATCTAATACATATTTGGATTGTTAAAGTGGGTTGTTAAAAACCTGCCATTCAACTACCCCGTTTTGGCGAGTGACGCCAAGAAACATACACAAAAAAAAAAAAAAAAAACACTAATACACTAAATGTCGCGTAGCGCAGGGTGCGGCGGTGCCAATATTTTTTGAATATTGAAATTTTGAAGGTCACCCGAACAATTCAAAATATCGTGCATTCCGTATCAAATGCATATTCGATATAAATTTGCATGCGATTCGCACTCTATATGCTTATTCGATATGAATTTGCATGCGATTCGCACTCCATAGTTTACGTTGCTAACCCTGTTAATTTAATGCATTTAACCGGCGAATTATGTCAAAATATGCATTTTGGGTAATAATATTTTGTGCTTCCCTGCTTGGTTGTGCTGTAATTACATGTGAACATTTGAACATTGGATTCACTAAAACGGTTGGAACTTAAAAAATAGAATACATTTTACTGTTATATTGTTGAATTTAAAAAACGAAATACTAGATAATGTATTTTGGAGTTGAATTAAAAAAAAATACTAGATAACACAGCAGATACATATCTGCTGGTCGTAGTTGAATGTAAAAAAAAAAAAAATCAAATATTTTAATATATAATGTGATTTTTTTCATTATTATTATATATATATATACTCATGTATTTTAATTTTTTAAAAATAATGTATTCCACGCTCACATCGTATCGGATACTCGAACTTGCACCCGTGCAATACAGAGATCACCTAAGATAATCAATTAGATATGACATCTATCCGGCCGCCAAAAGGAAACTGAGCGGAAAAACTGAATTTACTTGACCTGGTAAGGTAGAATTGGGGAGAGTCGAACTATTGGTCCATATTTAGTCAATTCTACAGAGAGGTGCTCATGGTTGAAATTCATGACCAGTTCCTACAGGTCTGGAAACATCTTAATCCTAACAGAATGTGCTCTTTAGACTAGTTCCAAGAAAACTATATTGATTGCGACGAGATTTATTCTTAGTAGGCGAACCATTAAATTGGCGATAGGTATCAATAAGGTGAAATTTCAACCATTGTTTTATTAAAGGAAAAAGTTAAAAATATGTATGCGCCAAGAGTATCGCCTGCATATGATATGCTGATGATACATATAATTAATAATTTTTACTATATATCTGGAAAGCTTGAGCAGTAGATTGACAAAATAGCTAAAGTAAATTTCCATTGCAATCAAAGCCTGAAATAACTAAAGTTTTAGTTCAACACTAATAAATAGTGAAATACAGAAATTCGAAGAGTTGCAAAAAAGATAATAAATAAATAAAATTTGTCCACTAGAGACTGAAGAGTATAGTCGAAATGTGGACTAAAAATCTTAATTAATTAGAAAAAATTTCCCCAAGAAGTACACAATTTATTTCAATAATAGCTTAAATTTCCGCGTACACAATTTATTTCAATAATAGCTTAAATTTCCGCATGCCTCCAAATGCAGTCAAATGATGCACATGTAGCCTCTATATGTGGCGGGTTATTCAAATCCAAATAACTGCAAACGCATAAAATCGCATTTGAAAGTACTGACGATATTTTGATCCTATAAAATTATAATCCCAATACATATTGTGACAACTGCAAAAAAGAAAGCATGCAGTAAAACAAATAATAATCAAATCATAAACTATAATATAACCGAATTTATTTCCTTTGTCAATAATCAGGTCCACCTCATCCTCACTTGCGAGATTATTTCTTTTGGTTAAAATAACACGAATGTTACTTTACTAATAGTGAGAAGCACTTGGTGTATTTTTTAATTTTCTTTAGTTCCTTTTTTTTTTTTTACTTGGTTTTAAAATAATCAGAAGATACTTTTTTTTTTAGAATTACTTTATGAGTTGTGATATTTGTTTCAAGTTACTTTTATAGTTCAACAATTTGCATGCCATTATATATGAATTTTATGAAATAACTTTTACCTGCAAAAGTTTCGTTAGTAATGCTTCATTTTCTGTTAACTAGTTATTACGGTTGTGAGTAGGGCGACACGCACGCTAGGAGCCATTATTGTTAATTTTTAGTTCGTACAAAGTCTGAATTATTTGAGTATAATTAAATCTGAGCATGAACAAAAGTCAATTTTTTTTCTTTTTTTGAAATAAGTGGAAAACGTCCACCTCTTTTCTGTTAAAGAAAAAAATAATCCAGTCAAAATTACATCAACAAAAATTATTTAAATCTTTATCAGATATGTAATACCCCAAGCGAATTATTTATTCTAAATCTCAATAAAAGTCATAATTGAATTTAATCATTTATAGCTGAAGGCATGCACCACCTATGTACAACATAGCGTGCCAAAGCTTCAATTATATGAGTTGAAATAAGGAAAGATTGCTCTCACATAGTTCGTGCAGTCCCGTTAGCTATGTAATTAATACAATTTTAGATAGGACTTTATGATATTCACTATCACAGACAAATACTACATCTCGCGTTTCTTTTATATATAAAAAGTGAAAGTAAGTTGATTAGTTGTTTGCCTGTCTACTAGCAAAAGAAAAGGTTGCTTAATTAAACATTTTACAATAATCGCACAAATAATCTTTCTTTCTTTTTTCAGCTAAGAAGAAGGCTCCTCCTTTTTAGAGAAAATCAGAGAATATGAAAGGAACTTCAAACTTAGGAAGAGCATGGTGCTAAAAAAAGTTAATTTAATGCTGGCTAACAAGACCACTTCCATGAAATATACAAAAAGATCGGGTGCTGTATTTTTCTTTTGCTATTGTTCTGTTGCAGAACCAATTTTCATAAACAATTAATTGTAATACAGTAAAAAAATTGACTACCAAATTCAGTAAGAACTCAAATTGGATTTTTCATTTTCTACAATTCAGTTTGGTCCAAGAACAAAGCTTCTTTCATTCAGTAAAGAATATCTGTCTAAGATTCAATATCCAAAGAACCAAAAAACAATCACTCAAGGAGACTAAACACCTACTGTCAAAGAAAAAATGAATCATTAGCAACAGGGACAAGTGTACCAGGGAAGGAAGGGAAAAGAAGGGCAGGAAACTCTCTTATTATAACAAACAGGACCATCCCCAGCACTTTTTACTGGCATGGACACCTCAACTTTATGCAGCCAGGAAATATATTGGCTGTGGCATCTATTCACCAATTTCGTCTCCATGCACCAAAAAGCAATGCAACTTCATTTCATTTGCTGCCCTTTCTCATATGTACAAGATGTACTATCCTCAAATGACTATCAATTCTCACGTTTCACAGTTCCCTATCTATGGATTTATGTTGCACTCAGCCATTAATGGATCATCACGAGGGAAGTACTTTCTCCAGTATTTTTTATACCTTAGAATGCCAAGGTGTAGCCAAGGTTTCATGCTTCCATCAAAATGGAGTGCCAGAGCCTTTCTTATACGGCCATGGGCTAGTTTGTAATTATGACCTAAACCTGACTGGATCCATTCAGTTTGCAGTGGTTGCACCAGATCATGAAATGCTAGTAAACTTGCTCGTAGAGTTCCAATCCTCCATGATTCTTCATTTGTGCCCTCAAACTGTAAAATATATATAAAAAAAAATCAATGGTTCTTCCTTTTAACCCTTTTCTTACTATCAAGTATTAACACATAAACAAATTCAAAGCAATTTAATTGAATATCTGACAAACTAACCCTTTGAAGTAGCTGACCGTACATTGAACTAATATCAAGCTCTCTCCATTTCTCCAAATCAACAATAGTCAAGCCCGACATCCAAGCACATGAATCAGAATCATTCCTCAATTCACCAACATAATTCTTTATTTGTCCCAATCTGACCCCACAACATTGGACTGCACCAATCACTTTTCCTCCCAGATCAAAGTTCCACAGCGATGACAAATCCTTCTGCACAACCACATCATCATCTAATACCACGACCTTTGGAATATTTTCAAGTAGGTAAGGAAGGGCAAAATGGGAATGACCAAAAACTGACAGATACTCAGTTCTCTCAACTTGAGCTTCTTGATCAGTTCTACTGAATGAAATCTGGAACTCCTCAGATGGAGATAACTTTTGGGTACTCAAGTTGCAGTATTTGTTTTTAAACTGAGAATCTTCAATATTAAATATTTGGAATGATGCCCCTTTGTATGATTGTCCAGAGAACCAGCTCTTGAAAGCATAAAAATTTTGTTGGTCCGTAACAAGATGAAAAACCATGTTTTCTGGATCCTGAAATACTATCAAGAGATGAGGTAAGTCAAACAAGGTATACATGGGTAAAGCAAGTGCATAACAATCTTGTACTGGGAGTGACTGGTAAGGCTCTGATTCAGTATGATTAAACCTCAAAATAACACTCAACTAATTCCACTAACTCTAGAATCAATAGGATAATTTCTCCTTAGATCTGACTATTGCATTTCAACCAATACAGAAACAGCCTAAATATTAGGTTAGAAAAAGAAAAAAGCATTCAGATGCAATCATCAAAATGTTGGAGCATAAACAGGCAATAGCAGTACTTGAACTGAGCAGTACACCAAAATCTGAGGTCTACAATGCCTGGAATGACAATAAGATGGTTTCTGTACCTCAGAGTTCATCACGGTAGAATTAACTGTGACAGCACTGGAGATAATATTTCTCGAAAACAAAATATAGTGCCTCAAATCAGGGTCTTGAAGTTTATCAGCATGCAGAACCGGCAAATCTTCAGACAAGGAATTGAAATACTGTACAGTTAGTCTCATGGCCAGACAGTGGTAGCTCTTCAGTAATGTTTGGACGTTAAGTTGGTACAAATATGCACTTTGTTTCATGTGAAAATGTGCCTCGTCTTCAGTCATATCAACCAATTGCCGTAATTTCTTGTCAACATTGTAACAGTTGACATCACAAGATTTCGCTTTAGCAATTGTCTCATCCATCTTCTCTATCATTTCGCCAACACTGCAAGGTAGGTATTAAGGAAGATAGATCATTTGAACTATCACACAAATTTTGCTAATACAGAATCAGCACTAGTACAGAGCAAGCTGATTGTATTCCTACAATAAAATATACTACTTGTATATTTATTGGTTTGCTAGCAAGTTTTACACCTAATAAAGGGGAGCAGATGACAGCACAACTGCACAAACACAAAAACTAACTTATCTTCCACTGAGTTTGATAGAAAGCCCACAGAAGAGAGTAAATTTCATCTGTTACTGTATGAATTATAAACAGTGACAGCAAAGCGTACCATCATTTTGGCACAATTTCCATGTTCCAACTGTTTGTTATTACACTTAATATCAAAATCAAAGAAGAGAATTCTTACAAGTTCGGAAGATCGAGATCAGTTATGACCTTATTGAGCATCTGTTCATACTCTTGTATCCTCTGTCTCATTTCAAGTGCAAGTTTGCTCGTTTCATTCAGCTTTACAATGGTTGGGTAGTACGCTCTAGCAACAAACAACTGATCTTTGATCCTTTTAACAGTAGAATCCTTCATTTTTTGTTTGTTCTCTTCAGACCATGTGCAATAGCTCCCAAACATAACCTGACAAGACTTCACATTCTGGCCACGGGAGAGCATATCTTTTTGATAGGTCTCCTTTTTATTTATATCGATTATTATAGTATGATTTTTGGAAGAAGGCCCTATAATATTGCAAAAGAAAAGGAAAAAAAAAGTTTCAAAGGCGATGATTGAGGAATTAAAAAAGTTTCAATAAAAATGGATTTAAGAACAAGTTATAAGCACTGAACATACTCTGATAAGTAGTATTATTATCATCTTCGGATGATCTACTTGTTATCTTGCTTGTTTCATTGAACTGGCTTGTCAGGTTTCCTTTCCCTTCCTGCAGAGAACATACATTCACACCATAAGTTCAGAGGTTCAATTGAACTGATAATAACTGATAGTTTCGCTAGGTATGTCTTTCTCCTGTCCAAGTTGTAAGAAACCAAAGACATAAAATTACACAAGCCAATAACTAAATGCATATTAAAGGAAGCGCAGACCTCGACAAAAGTTGCAGCAAACTTCTTGACTTGGCTGCCAATTTTTGAATTATTGCTCTGAAAACAAACAAATTGGATGTCATCAGTTGGATTTAACATCAACTATACAACAAAGTGACATCACATTATCCATTTATCCAAAGAAAAAACAAATGTTTGCTAATCTGAAGAATGACATCACATTTTCTTTTATTTTTATCCAAAAAAAATGTTTGGTAATCTGAAACAATGTACAAAAGAGCAAAAGTAGAAACAAAAGGACCTCAGTCTGCGAACTGTTTGTCTCCCACCTACCAATGGTGCTCCCAGATAATCCAATGTTGGTTTCCTATAAGCCAATCATAAACCAAATAGGTTCACAATTAAATATTACAAATTCAATTAACACCTTATGCTTTTAGGAATATTCCCAGAACATTTCCATTATGGGAAATAATCAAAACATTGTAACAGAATTAAACTCAAGGGGGAAAAAATTGAAAAATCAACATTTTGACCAATGCAAGATATCAGCTTCAAATAATTGTTCGGAAAAGGAACTCACTGATTGCGACAACTGATTTTGCATCAAATGTCCTGCACAATAACACGATCACTCAAGGTTCAGCTCCAAATTTAGAATGCATAAAATTAATATAAAAAATCGAAGCCTTCTAACAAAGATTTGATAAAGGGAGAGAAGGACCGTAAGGAAAGATGTTATGGAGCCCAAGGAGAACAAAGAGAGGGACGAGAATGGAGAAGAAGATCAGCGCGACAAAGGCGGCGGCGAAACACCACCTCCACCGCCATTTCACCGGAGATAACGTGGCGGAGCCGTGAGTCTTCATGTGTCGCTCCAAACTCCAGTGTTAGTCTCTCTCTTTCGCTTACCCTAGATTGAGAATGACTGAATGAGAGACAAGCTTACTTTAGTAAGTAGGATTATAGTTGATTCTTTTCGCTCTTTGTTGATTCAGGTAGAGGATCTTGCGATGTACTTTAGTTAGTAAGCAGTTCCTCTCAGTTTTTTTTTTCTTATATATTTTTCTCTTCTTCTTTTCTTATTTTATTTTTTATTTTTTGAGAGTAGTGTTATCAAGTTTTTACTTTTTACGTTTTACATAAGGCAGTGGGAGCAGGGACCAGGATCCTCTGGACGTTTTATTAAAACGTCCAGTGGATGTTTGTTGATCCGAACCGTTCGATTTAATCTCGACGGTTAATTTTTTTCGGGCCAATATTTTTTTCGGGAGTGTTAGAATTCACTGGCTCCTTTTAACCGTTGAGATTAAATCAGACGGTTCAGATCTAAAAACATCCACTGGATGCCATCCAGAGGATCTCGTTCCGTGGGAGCAGACCTTGATCCTGAATCATTCGATTTAATCTCGACGGACATATTTTCATGAGCCGTCCGAATCTCGATGATTCCAATTATTAATCACGGATATCTATTATTGATTGAACGATTCAGATTAAAGTTTTGTCTTTTGTAGATCTCAAAAGATTTTCAGAGGATATGAATTTTTTCTAAGGCAGTGGGCCTTTTACTTGAGTGAAACTGTGAAAGAAATTATTGGACCCAAGTCTATGGCGTTGTTTAAAAGCAAGTTTACTTATTTACTTTTGCTTCGGTAGGTAGAAGAAAGGAAGCAACACAGCCGACACGGATATATTTTGGATATTGACATTGGCTGTCTTATCTGTTTGTTTTAAGTAATCTAATGCTAGATATATGAGTCGGATTAGTGATCTTTTAGTTTAAAACATTGGCTATAATATCACAAATGTTACATGCAAATTACTACTTTAATAAAACATGAATAGTACTAAATTTGCAATAAAGAGCAACCAATCTGTCTAATTGATCTTAACATAATGTATAAACAAAATGTTATATCCGATTTTGCCTTAAAATAATGTCTAATTGATCTTAAGGTACCGATTAGCTTATTCAAAATTGAGACATTTTGAACAGTGAAAACTTCACGATAAATATTTGCGTATAAAAGAGTACCAAACAATTACCACTGCTCCTTTGGAATGTATATAATCATAATGCAACTACAGAGAACACGTCACTTGTATCTTTGGAGTAAAGACAAGAAAATAATAGATTAGCACTGTGATCTATGGATATGTGGGGCCAGAAGAGAGAATCTATCTTCGTAATCCGCATCAGTATATTATAACGAAGAGTTGACCGAAATGTTATTCAGCCAGTGAGTCATGACACGTATGACCAATAAAAATGTCCGCGTTATTAAAATTATACTTCACTCGTGAGTGCCAAACCCAACTCAATTTGGGTCGGAGATTGGTTATGCTGCAGATTATTATTTTTTTTAAGATTCTTTTTGCTTGGAAGTAGAAAAAAAGACATCCAAAGTTGGAGTTTATAATTCCGATATTTTTTAAAAAAGATAAGAATAAATGATTCGAAAATGTCAGCACATTACCCGCATCGCGAAACGAGCTGAGGTGGTTTAGATAAAAAAAAGCCAAGACGCATTTACATCAAAAAAAGTGAAGTACTCCGATTTATTTCGAAATTAAATGTCCTCTGACATAATTTTTATAATTTTAGTAAATATATGTTGTTCTTTGTTATTAGATTAAGAGTTGGTTCTCATAGTCTGTATAACTATAATATGCTTGCAACTCTTTTTGCAAAAAAAAAAAACCTCCCTTATTAAATAAGTATGCGCCGGGTCATGTAAATTTCATCTGTTCAAAATTAAGTATGAGATTTGTGAAACTACCAAAATATTTAGAATTTTTTATTTTACTTTGAGATAAAAAAAATATGAATCAAGCCTTTTAACTTTAAACATTTTACAAAAGGAAAAAAAAAATTGCTAGTTGGTGTCACGTCCTGCACCGACGGGTCGTAGGCGTGAGGGTGGGGCGATATCATCTGCATCCATCCGACGGTCCGTCAACTTACGTCGCAAGTACAAGGAAACAAAACAGATGTCAGCTACAAAGCTCAGTAACCGATTATTTAACGATGTGCTTTCTCTATACGTAGTTGTATAGCTAAAGTGAACAGGATCATGTTGATCCACATAACAAATAGTACATTTCATGGAGATAAACGGGTCAAGATTGGTCAAATCAATCAAGCACAAAGTTCCTCCCCTATCTCGGTATCAGAACCAAACCCCCTATCTCCTCGGGGATCAGGCTCAAATTCACATACACAAATAAATTCGAAATCCGGCCCATGTCCATTTCCCGGGCAGCCGAGCTCGGAATCCAGTTTCTAAATCCGATATCACGCAAAATGGTAATTAAATCAAGCAATACGAAATCAAATATAGAGAAGTACAGTTACCTGACCGAGCGATCTAGGACCACAAACAAATCGAAATGACTATCCAACAGGACTGCAACGTAGAACTCAAATTTCAATGGCCGACTATCCAAAACCAAGACGGTATTCAAGGTTAACTGGAGAAAAAGAGAGTGGAAGATAAAGAATTCACGAATTGAAATGAATGAGGCTAGGGTAGTGTTTACCAAACGGTCCGGGCTGGGCCGGTCCGGTCCAATCCGTCACGGTCCACGGGTTATTGCGGTCCGGTCCTCCACGGGTCGACTGGTTAACACGGTCCACCCTAGAAATCTTGACTCAAACCCTTGCTAAACCCGTCCGGTCCTAACCCCCACGGGTTATGACGGTCCGGTCCGATTTTTATTATTTTTTGCTATTTTTTTTGTTTTTCGTTAAAATATTTTTTATCCACAAAATGAGCTGTTGTCTCTATCTCTTAATCCACAAAAAAAATAGCCAGAGTCCCGTTGACACGTGTCAATTTCTTGTTGGTTGGCGCAAAAAAAAAAAAAAAAGAAAAGAGAGTGTGAGTGTGACTCTGTTCACGTGGGAGGGCCTGAGGGAGAAGGGACCAAAATCCTCTGCAGCAGTGCTGCTGGCAGCGAATTTTTTCGAGCCGTTCAGATTTGATCGGACGGTTAATTTTTTTGGACCTATTAGATTCACGGGGCTTCCTTATCCATCAGATTCAGATCAAACGGTTGGGGCCGCACCGCTGCCAATCGCGATGCGGCAGAGGATGTGAATTCGAGGGAGAAGGGCACGTTTTGCCCTCCCATTGGCTGGTGCAAAAAAAAAAAAAGTGGAGAGCCGTTGGGGCGGGAAAAGAGAGAGAGTGTTGGGTGTACCCGGGTTTAGGAGGGTTTTTACGGGTTTTTCACGGGTTTACGCGGGTTTAGCGAGTTTTCACGGGTTTAGGACGGTTTAAGGTCCGGTCCGGTCCGGTCCACGGGTTACGCAGGACGGGTTTAACACGGATTTTTTCAAGAAAGATGACCTAAACCCTTCCTGGTCTAACCCCTCGGTCCATCGCGGTCCACGCACGGGTAGGACCGGTCCGGTCCAAGGTCCGGGTTTATCCCGGGTTGGGTCTGACCCGCCGGTCCAAGTGGTAAGCACTAGGCTAGGAACTATTTATAGTGGAAGTAACAGTTGAAAATATAAATATTGATGACTTAGTGGTTATTTTCGAAGATAATTATGGGTGTTATAAGTGCAATCCCTTAATTTGTAATCCCTTGTCATCCTAACTAAAAATGAAAAGAATGTTGGAAGCACCCTTTCTATTTTTGGGCGCTGCTCACTCCCCTCTCTTCTCTAATTGATCTCTTATTAAAACAATTTGATCCCTTATAATACAATATGATCTCTTATTAAAACAATCTGATCCCTTATTATACAATCTGATCTCTTATTATAACAATTTGATCCCTTAGTATACAATCTGATCTTTTATTATAACAATCTGATCCCTTATTATATAATCTGATCTTTTATTATAACAATATGATCCCTTATTATATAATATGATCTTTTATTAAAACAATATGATCTCTTATAATACAATCTGATATTTTATTATAACAATTTAATCCCTTATTATACAATCTGATAACTTATTATAACAATATGATCACTTATTATAACAATCTGATCCCTTATTATACAATCTGATCTCTTATTATAATATAACAATATGATATCTTATTATAACAATCTGATCTCTTATTATATTATAACAATCTGATCATTTATTATAACAATCTAATCTTTTATTATAACAATCAGATTCCTTATTATAACATTTGTGCTTGTAATAGACAGAGGGAGGAGGATAGACGGAGGTCGGAGGAGAGACGAATGTCGCAGGTCGAAGGAGGAGAGGTAGAGGTCGGAGATCGGAGGAAGAGAGGCGGAGCTCGAAGGAGGAAGAGCGGAGGAGGAAGAGGGGTGGAGGGGGAGAGGCGGAGGTCGAAGGTCGGAGGAGGAGATGCGAAGCGAAGGAGGAGAGGTGGAGGTCGGAGGTCGGAGAATGAGAGACGGATGTCGGAGGTCGAAGGAGAGTTGGAAGAGGAGAATCTGAAAGATAAGTCTTTAGGAGAGAGGGATTACAAGAGAGAGGGATTACAGGATGACAATTGGGTGGATTCCCGTAATCAAATCCCATTATGGCAATTTTTGGCATGGGTGAGGTTAGTGGGTTTAGTGGTGTAAGGTTAGTACTTTTTGGAATTTTCGAGATACTTTTTGGAATTTCGAGGTAGAATAGTGAGGGGATGAGATTTTCGAGGTAGCTCCAACTAATCTCAAAAACCCCTCTAACCCCTCTAAACTCTCATGCTAAACTACTTTTTTAGTGGTTAAAAAAGTAGATATTTTCAAGTGGATAAGATCAAATGAATATTTTCAAATAGATAAGTTCAAATGACTAAGAATGAACATTTTTCAAATAGGATCTTAGAATTTGAAATATTGCAAACATGCCCTGAAATTTTAGGATGTTACAGTTGGATTTCAAATTTGCATCGCATACTCCATTAGAATTATTTTTTATGACTAGACTAAATTACAATTCTAGTACATCAGGATGAAATTCTAGTCAAATTATACACCGGACCCAATAATCATGTACATAATAAGTTACACTAAGTTATATCTAGAATAAACTTATTTTGTGGTAATAATCAAATAATAGTAAATTAAAAATATATAATCATAAAATATCCTATTAATAGTTTAGATAGATTGCGCATCAAATTTGATGCGATTGTAAATTAATTAGTCATTCATCAAACGGCTTGAAAAATTAACAATCCAATTTTATTGTCAACGATTCTTAAAATGTATCAAAGTTTATACACAACGTATTTTAAACTAGAGATATTTCATAAGTTTACATTTTTAAAATTTTTATAGTCGTTAATCAGTTCTCACATGTTTTTATCATATCCAAAAATAATCATCACAAATTCCTGTGTAAATGCTAGAAGTCCTGAAGAATAATGAAACGAAATTTCATCCCCCGAGTTAAGAAAAATTGACCATGTACTAGAGAATAATATCTCTTTATATTTAGGTTTAAAGTTAGCATATATAATCATTGTTTTGATAATACTAATAAAAAATAAAATAAAATTAATTTTTGTTTAATTATAAACGGGACGATTTGACTACAAAATAGTAAATTTTGATGTTTTGTTGAGATAATATTTAATATCAGAATTTTTTTTTCGGAAATTTTGGTACTGCCTGCCAGTTGACTACAAAAATATTAAAAGTTCTGATGGGTGTATACGTAATTTTCTCTTAGGGAGCGAATCTGGACCGTTGGATCCAACATTAAATTCCCACCAGCGCCGAACCCCTGATTGTGACGAGAATTGATGGTGTTCCTGGGTCTCCAACGCGACATTGGCATGGTTAGATGTTGATAGTCCTCTCCAATTTCTCTGTGTAGGTTACAACTCTTACAACTCCTTGAGTCCTCGTGATAGTGTTGAAACCTGCTATGCGTTCCAAGGACGAATTACTAGATTCTGTATGTATGTTCAATCCTTATATAGTGTAAACTCTATTTTTAATACTGGTAGAGTTTTCTTCCAACACTTATGGAATCTTTGTATTTGTGTTTCCATTTTAAGTTCTATAATTGGTGGTAGTTATGTTAAATTAACTGGTTGCGTGCAAGGTGCTTGACAAAATTCCCAAGAGAAGTTTTAGTTGTGTATGGGGAGCTTGCAAAATTATTGCGTGAAACAATCTTAATTTTAGAGTTATCAAACACTTATTACATTCAATATCACAAATGTGCACCCTTGCCTCTTTTGAGTCTGCTCTTGATAAAGAATGGTTGTGACTTGTGAGTAATAACTAGAAATTGATAGTCATTGCGACTAATTATAGATGCTACCAGTGACAGCTGCAATTTTTTTTCTTTATTTTTTACAAGGCACACCACACTACATATGTGAATAGAAATTAGAAAGGGTTGCACTTCAGTGTTCCTGAGTTAAAATTACCTTTATATTTTGTTTCTCTTGCAACATTTCTAAAATAAATTAAAATTGAATCGTCACTGATAATACTTCACCCAACTAGAATGTTTCACTTGATATTATGTGATACAATTTCACTGATCACTCGCAAAGTACATGCTTTCTTTCTCATTGTAATAGTTCCTCTTCTTTCAATATATGAATAACATTTTGGTTGTCCTTTTTTAATTGTTAATATAGGGAGGAGGCAGCGGGAGGCCAAGCACATTGCCGCAACGCAATGCATTTGTAGGTATGTCATATTCATCACGGAGTGAGCGAGCAGGAGAGATGACGCTAACATAGAGCTGCTGCCCAAGGTGGCGGCGGTCCCAAATCTCAGAGCAAAGGTTCCACATACCGGCATTGTCAAATGTCAACATGATGGCGGTCCACGATTTTGGATACACTTGAATTGTGTGCCTGCTAACGGTGTCAAGGAGGTTGTACGTCCTTCTGTTCTGCGGGGTCCATGTTCCTGGTCCCATTCTGTACCAGGAAATTGGAAGGAAAAGAAATATAGATTCATTAACATGACAGGTAATTTGTTGTTATTTCTGTCAATTGGTTTATGAAGTAAATGCTTTGGAATGTTGCTGTTTCACAGAATTAACTATTCTAGGATAAAGTTGTGTTCATGTAAATATCGAAAATGAAGTTAATTTAAAATTTGCTGCTTTTACTCTCATGTCTGTGACCATATTTCAATTTTATACAGTAACTTGAAAGTTTAGTTTTGAAATTGAAACTGACTAATTTCATATAATATGGTACATACCCAGCAGCGAAGAAGGAATAGCCATCCAGGTGGTAGGACTGGATTGCCTTCTCAGGATTTTCAAACACAATCTCGACAAATGTACGAAACTCAGCATTGATGACATTAGGTGCAATCTTAGCTTGAACTGTGGCTGCAGAGGGCACATCACCAATCACATTGTACTCGAATGTCTTCTCCGCTATGCCAAAGTACTCAGCAAGCTTAAGTGGGGTCTTAGTATCAACATGTGACACTCCATTAATAGCATAACGGACCTTGCCTCCCACCTTGGTTCTCTGATTCACGAGCTTGATGGTTCGGCTAATGTTGATCTGGCCATAGTGGTAAGAGCCTTGTGGGTTGGGGCGGGCTGCGCTGGCAGAGAGGTTCCAACGGAAAGAGCGCCACTGGTTTAGTGACCATCCCCATCCACTTGGCACTTTAGGAAGAACCTTGGAAGGAGGGGTATTGGAGCCGGCATAATGGATCACAGCTGTAGCAGTTTCAACTGCCTTCATGAACCGGGTCGACACAACCATATAGTAGTCCATTGGCTTCTTGTCAGCTGTTACAAGCACAGAGTAGCATTGACCAACGTGCACATCAAGCGACTCATACACATTCTGCACGGTGTGGGACCCGTCCATCTCAACCAGTTTCATGTTGTGACCTTGGATGCGGAAGTTGAGTGAAGTGCGGATACCAACATTGCAGATGCGGTATCGGTAGACCTTTCCAGCCTCCATGGTGAACAATGGAGCATCATCTTTCCCATCTGCATTTTTTCCGGACTTGCCGTTGATCAGAATACCTGCAGGGCGGGCAATACTTCGGCCTGAATCAAGGAGGCGGGCCAGATCCTTGTGTGATTTGGTGTACCTGCATTGTAAAAGTTTATTGTCATTTCTGAAACAGATGAGTAAGATTTGTTCACAAATAGAAACCATTTTTAGTTAGGTTACCAGTCACCAATCAAGACATGGTAATCATCAGCCGGGGAGTCGAAAGGGACAGGGATGAGCAGACGGCTATTGATGCGTATGCCACCATAACCTCCAGCAGCCTTCTGCATGCCGAGCGATGGGAAGTAGTAGTAACTCCCTATCTGGTCCTTTGGCTGCCAGTGGTAAGTGAAGTTCTTCCCTGGAAGGATGGGGCAATTTGTGCCAGGCAAACCATCCATCCATGAATTCTTCCTGTGCTGAATTCCATGCCTATCAAATGTTCACAACAACAAAGTTTGGATAAATAAAAGTAAGTGGAAATCAAATATATCTCATCTTATTTTATTTATCCGAAGCTGTGCATTACAGATCATTTAATTAACAATCAAACATTTTCTTGACAAAAGAAGTGGATCTGTTAAAGAATTGTTGTTTGGTATTATAGATTTTAGCAGGAAGAAGCAAACCAGGAGAGGAGGAAGGGTTCGTCGAGGTTGTTAAACACATTGATCACAATGTTGTTGTTGGAGCTGCAGTTGATCCTTGGCCCAGGAAATTGGCCATTGATCATGATTACCTTCTGAGGTACTCCAAGAGGTGAAATTATTCCATAACTCACATTCCATGTAAAAAATAAATATGGGTCCTCTGCATGTACAGCATGCAACTGCACAGCCAACAATGCTAATAAAGCACACACAACCCTTTGGGGACTCATCCTCGCCTCCCCTCCTGTCTGTCGTCTCAATACAAAATGTAGGCTAGTTAATTGGTTTTGGAGTTTGAATGTGTTAAGTAGAATGAGAGAACTGTTGGACGTGACAGAATTAGCGGGAAGCCATAATTGGTATATCTCCAAGGTTAAGTAGAAATTTAGTTAATCAGTTGGGTGCCAAATGAGGAAGAAGAGAATGGTTTAAATAGAGAGTATAGAGTCTATACAATTTCGATGTAAAACCAGTATAATAATCGCTGTACAGGCAGACTTCTTGGTCAACACAAATACAATCCATTGCTTGGTATTGCCATCGTTTGTTGGCTTGCAATCACACTGTTGCAGGTTCTATATTTAGATAATGTTTAGTATCATTTATACTCTGCTGTAGAACGAGGAGTTATCTTTTCAGGCCTAAAATATGGTTGAAGGTCATCGCTAAGTAAGTCTAGCTTAATACTAGCTTATAAATTTGAACTATATAAATTTCTGTTCCAAAATGTTGAATGCGCTTTATATAACTATGTTTTTATTTATTTTTTATTTTTGTCCTAGGGAAAGAAAACTTTATTCTAATTAAGACATTATCCTTTTATTTCGAAGTTTATGCAATGTATTACTCGGATAATCATTTCCGAAAATTCAATGTATGCTAAGGTTCATAAACATTAAACAATTGTTTTAAGTTGACAGTCATCAAAATAAAATCAAAATAAAAAACCAACATTTCACATATCTATGTAAAGTGCATATTTATTGTGTACACAAAAATTATGAGATTTGATTCATGAATAAGTTGAAGTTTGAACAAATTGAACTTAAATATCTTGAAGGACTATCAAATGGTAATTGAATCATATAAATCTTGATGATTAGGATAATTATGTTGCAATATCAAATTCTTAAAATCATATTTAGTATCTTCCAAGATTCTTTTGAATTGATTGAAAATATTATTAAGATGGTCAGATATTGTATGTGAAGTATGTTTCACTGATATAAACTTTAACAAATTACTCGGGATATTTTAGTATTTACTATTTACCGCGAGCAGCTGAAGCATGGTTGTTAAGTTATCTGTAAACATGTACGGTGCTAGGTAATATTGCAGTTATATATGCTATCACTAGTTACTTGGGTAGCTAATTTTGTTACTAAAATTGTTCTCTAAAGACCAGCCTAACTTCCTGAGTGGTGGCGACCGATTTAGATGTAATATGTTTGCGTCCAGCGTAGAATTTCTTGAAAGATGTGAGGCATGCAACTGAACATCATACTTAATTTCAGCATAGAATTCCATGGCCCAATTCGACTATTTCAATTCAAAAAGAAAAAAGGAAAAAAAAAAACAATGACATCTCACCTCAACCCCTCCCAAACTTCATGTTTTGGTAATCTCCTGCCCGAATTATTTTTTTTTTCACATAACGTTACGCTCAGTTCAATTGAATTAACAAAAATTAAAATTATCAATCTGTAATGTACAATCTCTGAATCAAGAAAATGTAATTGCCATTCTTTAAGTTATATTTTACAATGTTTTTGTTTCAAAGGGCAGCAATATATAAGTACTGAGCTTCAATCACAATTTCACCTTTGAAGACCAAAACTTCAATAAATAAAAAATAAAATGACAAAAAAAGAATTTCCTATAAATTTTGCCTTTAAAATATATTACACCCAAAAGCCACTAAAACTATTAATCACAAAATAAATACAACTTCAAAAGTAAATCAAGTCCTACTTCGGTTCAATGTATGCTTGGTATGGATATGCGCCACTCGAGTCAAAAGCATTGCTGCTGGTATCTCTTATTATTGGATCTTGGTCACTGTAGGGATGCTTTGGAAGATTTGTAGAATTTCCAAAATCATTCGAATAATTCACACTTGTTGTCCTTGTACTGTCATCATTTTGTAATATTATCTCAATCTCCTTCACAACTTCATTCATGGATGGACGGTTTGAAGCTGAATCCTGTACACACTCCAATGCCAATTGGACAAACTTTCTAAGGGCAATGTTTTTTGCTTGGTTCAAAATTTTGGGGTCCATCATGTCTTTTAAACCATAGTACTCTTGATCATACTGGTCGATGGCTGTTTTGATCTCACGCACTATGTAAGTGCCCTTTTCGATTGGCAGCCTGGCAGTTATCAGCTCTAGCATGACTACACCAAAGCTGTATACATCACTCTTTTCTGAAAGTTGTTGAGTCATATAATACTCTGGATCCAAATATCCCTGATAGATGAACAAAAAAAATTAGCGAAAATGTTTTTGTTTTGCCAGTCATTGTACTATTATTATTAATGAATATCTTTTTGGATCTTCTAGAGGAGGGGGCAGGGTCTTAAGTTTACTCATTTTGGCACCAACAATTAACGAAGACTTAGAAAAGCAGCATGTTTTATATTATAATTATGTAAAAAAATTATTTCTTATACTTACTAGTGTTCCTTTGACTTGTGTAGAAACATGCCCTTTCTGAGTGTCAGCAAGCAACTTCGAAAGACCAAAATCAGCAACCTTTGCAGTAAGACTGTCATCCAATAAGATATTTGTTGACTTGATATCTCTGTGTATAATCGGCGGATGAGCAAGTTCATGAAGATAGGCTAATCCCCTAGCTGAACCTAATGCAATTTGTAGCCTCTTTCTCCAATCCAAATGCATACCACTTTTACCTGCATTAAGTAGCAACTGCAATTAATGAATAAAGCAAGGGTACAATGACTAGTCCACGGAAGTTCCACTAAGAGATGATTTTAAGGACGTAAAACCAAGAAGTTAACAATTATCTGGCCAGATATAAGCAAGCAACTTTTAAAAGCTCAATGATATCGTCTTTCTATGAAGTAAATCAATTTCTTTATTTATTTTTTTACGAGTCACAAAGACACATGAACAAAGCTAGATCGACCACCTCAATAGTAATTCCAAACTCTATTCAAAAAATTTGGGGGTGGGTCATTTTTCTATACTTTTTTTTTTTACTTTCTACATTTTTGTTGGTGTTGCGCTAAATTGAAAATTTTGGAATTGTATTTGTGTTGCTTGCTTTACTTGTATGATTAATTTGGATCGGAATTGAATTCTGAAAATTAGAAATCTAACCCAAAGATTGAGCCAAGTTAAAAACTTTCCAACTTTTTAAGCCCTTAATTAGGTACAACAATAAAAATCAAATTTCATAATGAGCATTAAAAAACAGTGTAAAAAGATAACTGAGATGTAAGAAAACTCTGAAGGCAAAGAGCAATGCATCTTGAGTGAAAGATCGCAGGTTCGAAACCCGGCTAGGGGGTCTTTCATAGACATTTATTTAATTTAAAAATAAGTTGGGAGACTTGACCCAATTTATCTTCAAAAAAAAGAAAACTCTGGAGGACATACCTACTAAATTTTCTCTTAATGTGCCATTAGAGATGTACTCGTACACTAGCAGTTGCTCTCCTTGTTCATAGCAAAAACCTACTAAGCCCACTAAGTTCTTATGATGAACCCTAGAGAGCAACTCAATCTCATTTTTGAATTCCTGCGCGCCTTGCATGGATCCTTGTTCTGCTCGTTTTATGGCAACAACTACCCCATTTGTAAGGTATCCTTTGTAGACCTGTCATAAACAAACCAGAATGTGGGAATAATTCTTTGGCAGAATTTTACAGTGTTGGATACAATAATAAATAATGTATTTTTCTGTACCTTTCCATAACCTCCTTGCCCAATTTCATTGTTTTCTGAGAAATTACCGGTGCACTTTTTAAGCTCTTCAAAAGTGAAGTATTTAGCACCCTTCAGTTGAGGTGCAGCTCCGTCATCTTTGCCACCAGAGCCCCAAGAGGCTGCAGCAGAAAAAAGATGCAACTCATTAAGGAAAACTGAAATTGTCCTCGATGACTGCTCATGGTTACAAAATTAGATTTAGGACAGACGTCGTACCAAAAGGGTTGGCAAGCACTGCTGCTTCTTTGGCTTTTCTTCTCTGTTTCAAAGCATAAACTGCTACCAGAGCAAGTGCAATTAAAACAACACAACCAGCAGCCGCAATTCCTGCAATTGCAGCAGTGCTAATTGAAGAACTGCTACTTCCAGAACCTGAAAGAGTACTCCTAATGAGAATCAACATTTAATCTTATATAAAGTTCATACTTGTAAAAGAAGCATAATTTTTCTCCAACGACTGAAAATTTGAGTTACCTGGGAATTGGTAGGGGTATTGGATGAAATAATAGGGCCCGAACATTGCAGGTGCTTGGTATGTTTGATTGTTAAGATCAAAGCCCAGTCTTATAACATCAGATGCACTAAAGTATAGCCCAGACGTGGGGAAGAGTGCTACATTCGCCTCAATATACTTATCCCCTGTTATGGCTACATTGGAGATATAAACCGAGTTTGGTGCAAGCGCAAGCTGGCTCCATAAACTCGACTCAAGTTCTTGAAACATGGCAGTGTCTGAAATATCCTTAAAACTTGGTGCCCTGAAAACCATCAGACCTGAAAACGGGTAGGCGCATGTGCAGTTTCTCGGGCTTAACATCTGAGAGTTAGGACACGAGGACGAGGTTGACCCACAACTTGCAAGGCTTGTGGTGTAAGGAGGTTGGTTTATTTGTTTGTTTTGGCAGTATAAGTTGTTAGAGTACTTGGCCAATTGGCAGAGAGGGTTGTTAATGAGTCTAAGAATTAGCCAAAAAAAAAGAAAAAGGAGAATGGTATTAGTGAACCAGTATATTGACTGATTATTATAATAATAGGTTATCAGAACTATATTTCATTTAAATCATTTAGATTCAGAGCTTGAATATTACTTGGAATATTAAAAAAAAAAACTCTAGATGCGTAAAACAGATATGTAACTCTGCTTGCAAATACAACAAAATAATGGATCCCATTCCCAAAAAAAAAAGGAAAAATGATATATAGCAAAAAGAAGGAAAAATAATGATATAAAGCATTTTTCTAGAATCTTGGGTAACTGTCAAACTTCAAAAGAACTAGAAGCTTACGAAATTGATCCGTTGTAACTTGATGTAATGTTGGCGTCTGTAATGCTATTGTTGCGGATACTGACTTTCTCTAGATTTTGGCCGAGGTTGCTACCCATGTCCAGTGTACCATTAAACTGATTTGAATCTAATAACCTGTTGAGAAAAAAGCAATCTGTTGTACTCCTTGTTGATCTTCGAATTTAATTTCAGTTTCAATTTCACAGTGGCGATTTTATGCATATGCCTACAATTTGTGCAAAACGAGAGGAAATCCATGGTACTGTACAAATCATATTTAATAGAAGCACCGTCATGAGGAGGAAGAAAAAGACCTTCAAAAATTTTGGGAGAAAATGGTGCACACAAATAACAGTTTTTGAAGTATACGCTTGATAGATAGGAGTTTTTATAGAAGCCCATAAATTTATTGAAGGGCACACTAAAAGAAGCTTTTGTGACAGTATGTATCATTTCACTGAGAAGAGGTTACTTGTTGGGTGACTTACACTTGTTGTATTTGGGACAAGGTGAACAATTTTGGTGGAATTTGTCCAGTGAGCTGTACATTCTCCATTGCCCTGTAAATTTGAACAAAAAGAAAAATAAGCTAACTGAAAAACATTAAATCTGATGTTTCTAGTGGAAGAAGCAAAATCTGGGCAAGAGAAGTTGTCACAGTAGTTAAGTGTGATCTAATCATAGATGAGTGTGATGGCCACCAAGAGATATATGTGTGTAGTTCAGGTCTAAACTCTATTTTTATTCCATAAGCTTACAGCGTGTAGAGCGAATTTAGCGTGGTAAGCCATGTTGGAGCAGTTGAGGCGGCAAAACTGTTATTGCTCAAATCCCTGAGAGGAAGATGAAAATTAATATTTATCATAGTGAAAGAAAGTAATGCAAATCACCAAACAAAAGACCTAAAACAGGGCTATATAAAGACTTACAATGAGCTGAGATTCGTCAATGGAGCAAGATTTGGTACTAGTCCAGTCAGCTGATTATTTGCTAAATTTCTACAAATAAAGAAAGAGCAATAGCATGGAAGCTCTGGCAATGTGCTGATGCAATAATATACATGTTTGTATTTACTGAGATACTGTTGACACTTACAATACATTGAGACCCGTTAGGTTGGTGATATTAGTTGGAATGTTGCCGCTCAACTGATTGTTATCCAACTGGCTGTTTTGAAGTGGCAGAAGGTTAATTACACAAAAAGGATGTTATACTTGTACCTACTTATAAGAATTTATAACATTTTTTTTTTTGCAATTAGATTGTTGGGCCATTAGTTAGCAGAGGAGACTTACAGAATCTCCAACGTTTTCATGAGCCCAATTGTGTCAGGAATAGGGCCAGAAAAATTATTGCTGTCAAATATCCTGCCAAAATTTACAAACAGAAGTCATTATAAAGTGACGATCTGTTACAAGTTTAAATGACATGCAAATTTTTGTAGAAGTTTACACGTGTATAAGATTCATCTTAGAGCTGAAAAGGGTTGCATTGAGGGTGCCAGATAACTGATTCTTATTGAAATGGCTGCTCATTATGAAAAAAAAAATATTGTTAGTACATATCTGATCAGATATATAAAATTGATTATAAGTAATCAAGTCGTTAGTAATTAATGTCCCTTACGATTCAAGGAATAGTATTAAAATGAAAATAGTGTGAAAATTCTGGTAGAAATTGTAAATTACAACTTACAAATGCCTTGTGTTTACAAGATAGTCTAGGCCAGGAGTTGTGCCACTGGAAATGGGAATTGGTCCTGTCAGCTGGTTATCAGCTAGATCCAGCCAATACAAATTCGAGAGTAAACCAATGGTATAAGGTATGCTCCCGCCGAAATTATTTGAATTAAGGGCCCTGCAATTTTATCATAATTTAAGTGACGAAAGGTCCAGATGTTAGAATATGAATTACTGTACCTGCAGTTCAATGCTTGTGAAAATGAATCAAAAAGATTGAAGAACTACTAAAAGCCAAATTAAATGTTTCTGTAATAATATATCTGAATTACAATTGCCAATATTCAAGCTAAATCAGTGTTCAATGATTCTTACAGAAAGGTTAGATTTCTTAAATTCCCTATTTCAGGCGGTATGGTGCCACTGAAGCTGCAGCCTTGCAAAATCCTAAACAAATTGGAGTACAAAAGCATAATAAAACAACCATTATTTTCAAATTTTAATTCAATACAACAGTATATTGTATATTGTTGATATATTGAATTGTAATTACAGGTTCATAAGCTTTTGTAGCTTTCCAATGCTTGCTGGCAGCGAGCCACCAAGGCCGGAATTTGAAGATATATCCCTGAAAGCAAATTTGAGTAATTATTTTGAATGTCTTCGATCATTTGATACTAATATTAATATACCAGTCGATATTGTCTGACAATTTTTAAGTCAGGTATATTGAGAAATTAACAACAAATCACTGCAAATTTTTCAGACAAATTTAGTCAACTCACAAGTATTGCAATTCAGTTAGAAGACCTATATCATCATTTAGCTTGCCTTTAATATTCATAGCTGGCAATAACCTGCAATTTCAACAAATATAAAAGAGCAAAAATCCATATTTTAGATGGATATGCTAATGATTCCATAAAATATTGGCAACGGATCATAGTACTAAAGTCACTTCCTGGATCAAAAGAAGGCATACCAAACAAAAATTTATATTCGATGAAAACATTTTTATAGTAGTATATAGAAAAAGTTGAGTATGTGATGTTAATTACATACAGATGCGTTACTCTTCCATTTGTACACTGAATCCCATCCCATGGAGCGTCACATGGATCAGTTGACTGCTTCCAGCTTGATGGCACATTTTGCCATTGACTCATCAATGAATTCAATGCCGAAACTGCAAAACAATTTTGAAACTTCATTTAAAGCTGCTTTGGAGAATTTCACTTTGTAGCATTTAACATTCTATTTAAGAATTACTAAGAAACACAGAAAAGGCAGTAGAAAGGAATTGAAATCCAGCTGGTACAGGCTGGTAACCATAATACCGGGCAGTATGATCCTTGATTATCTCAATGAAACATACATGCTCCTTAATTAGAAAGCTATAAACAACTTACCATCTTGAGAATTGGTTACACCAAATGCCACTTGGAGACTAGTTACACACAAAAGCAACAGCAGGAGGCGCGAGGAAACCTTGCCTCTCATGTCGGCAATCAGCCTGTCCTCGAAACCTGTGCTCAGTTTCCAAAAATCTTGTTTCAATACCTTGTATCCTTCTCACAACCGAGGACCCAACAACAGAAATGGAGAGAGAACGCTAAGCCTGCCTTTTGTGGGCAATAAATTCTTTTATTAGTGAAGAGAAGAAAAAAGCTCGTCCTGTGTGAAAGCATATGACGCTTAATATTTGTTTGACTTTTCACATATGCCAAATTGCGGGATGTAATTAAGGGGGGAGGCTTGAGGAGGAAGACGTGAGATAGGCTGCAACCAGGCTGTTTGAATGGATCAATATTCAGAAAGTTTAGTGGTTCAACTATATAAATTATTTATATACATGTTTATTAATGCCATTTTAATTGATATTGGGAGAGTGGTTGCCGTTGGTGGACCCTGCAAGTTATTGATTTTTCTATCGGGTTTGATTTAGTCATAAATGTGGCCCTTCAGTTTCTTCAAACTGCCTCCGTAAATTAGATATTTTTAGACTTCTGGGATTAAATTTGTTTCTTTTTTTCCAGCTTGCTTGGGACTGTTTATGCAAGACATCAGATAATTATATAAGAGTATAATATATCGACAGCGAGTTTATTTGATATAATAAGACATCGGATAATTATTGAAGTAAAATATGAATTTATTTATTTATTTTTTTTTGTTATTTAGATGCATACATCTGATGTATGATTTTAATAACCTATTTTGTGTAATATTAAATTTTTAGAAACAATAACGTAATATTTTTAACTATTCAACAATGTCAATCGCCACTATGCATGATTATCCCGAACTTCTGCAAGATATCAAGGATAATGTTTGGAGATTGATAGGCTGATAGCTGCTTGGGTCAACTGAAAAGGTTTATTCCCTCTCCAGCTGTGGGAAGTCAATGGATGATCCCAAGTATCAAAGGGTGCTAATCATTTTTGCCTCATAATTTTTAATTTTGGATGCAACATTTTAGTAGGAAGTCGCATGCTTACACCGTTAGATCTGAAATAAATGATTCAGATTCATTCTAAGCGGCTTTATAAATTCTACAAATTGGAGAGCATCTGGTGTGACTCAACCTCATGGACAACCAGGTAGTGCATTAATAAAAAAATCTTTTTTCCACGGCACATGCGGCAGACATGTTAAACAGAGAACAGCTTTCCAAGCCGCACAGTGAAGATTGTTTAGCTCTCCCAACTCGGAACGAAATTCTCTGTGGCCGTTACACGGTAGCGGATTAATTTATGTCCGTCCGATAGATGATGGATGTCCCGTGATTAATACTTAATCCGTCGAGATTCGTGAGGTCCGTAAAATTTCTGTCCGTCGATATTAGATCAGAGAGACCAAAATTGGTCCGCTACACGATAGCTCCTACAGAGGAGGATAACTCCTCCCGGCTCCGTTGACCAGAGCCATCAGACCTCCACTTCAAGAGTTCAGACATGATTTGAATTGTTGGTAGATGGTCTGAGATAGCGAATACATGCAGAATCTTAAAATGTACTTGTCAAAACTATAATTATTGGTACTAAACTTTTCAAACAAAACAGAAGTTTTTTTTAGTAATATAAAAAATTACAATTTTTTTTTTTAAATCATTCTCAACTGCTTGAGAGGACTTGATCTCAAAAAAATTTTGGAGTTCAAATAAACAGAGTTGATCGGGAAGCCTAAAATTGCACGTGATTTGTCCTTGTAGATTCCTGCAAGGAACTAAGTTATCTGTATATTGTTTTTGCTCAAGTAGCATTTATTTTTTGGGAAAACAAACGTCATTAAGTTTATTAGAAATATTTCGCTCGCCACTTGTATCTGTCAAGTGGACTCGTTAGTTAGCAGAAATGGGTGTGTAGATGTGTTTACTGCTAGGGAATGCAGTCATGCACATTGCTAATTGTATACATGAATGCATAATCTTTTGTTACTGTTAGATACTATCTTCCCCTCAGTGTAACGACTTTTGACTGTTGTTACGAGTTACGACTCATAACTAGGACTCGTTGCATTGGTTTAAAAAGGTGGATTTTGGAATTAGCAGCGTCAACGTCCTTTGATCATATTTGTTTATGATTGAGACTCATGAGTAAATAGACTGGATATATACATATTATAATTTTGAGCAAGATTCTAGTGCCATAAGTTTTTAGTACCACAAATACCATAACTTTTCTTTTTCATTAATATTTTAAAATTTTAATATATGACTTTTGAATCCAAGTCGTTGATCTTGTTCAATTTTACGAGCGATGCATTTCTATATATTTTTTATAATTTTTGGAGTTTATTTGATATTCAATGAAGAGGCCAACATATAAAGGTATTAAATTTAATCTGTTATAATTAACAACATTGGTTCATTTTTTGGCCTCTTGATCGAATATCAAATAAACTCCAAAATATATAAAAATTACATAGAAATGTATCACTCGTAAAATTGAATAAGACCAACGGTTTGGATTCGAAAGTTATAGTTTAAAATTTTAAAATATTACTGAAAAATAGATGTTATGACATCTGTGGCACTAAAACCTTGCTCTATAAATTTATCCATATTTTTAATCCGTTAAGAATAGGATGGTTTGTGTATAAAGGAATCAAAAGTAGTGATGCTCGAGAGCGCACAATCTATGTCAATTACTTCGAGGGGAAAAAGAAAAAAAAACTAAAAGTGTTCAAACATTTAGTTCAACCAAACTAAACTTATTTTGAATAAAACAATTGGGCTATTTGATGTAACATCTGTAAAATATCTTGGGTTCATTTTAAAAGTTATGGTAGCTTAATTTGAATTTTCTAATCAACTTTAACGATTAAAAATCAATAAACTGAATAAATCAAATAAGTTGGAAAATTAGTAAGTATTATATTAGTATTGTAATATTATAAAAATATTGTACACAAATTTATCAAGTTTATCATATTATTTTTTACAAATTAGTTTTTCATAGTAATTCCGTTAATTCAATTTTAGCCTGATTGAAGTTCTTTTTTTTCAGCTTTTAGTTCTGTTGACTGATTTAATCACGGCCAAAGTTGCAAATATAGAGATCGAAGCTAGAAATATAGCAAAGCTAATAAAGGAGCAAAATTTTCCTATATTATGTGTATATGTATACAGTAAGTTCGAAAAGCAACGAACTGCCTAGAGAGGGTTTTTTATTTTAATCGTCAGATGACTGAGCAATTTCAATTTTCAAACGAAAGAAGTTCTTAACTTGGGAATCGTTATAACCCATGCTGCTCGTGTGATTTTTTTAATTTAATTAGTTGCTTTTGTACATTATACATATACATATATAAAGCTAGGGTGTCGTGAGAGGCACGTGGGAGCACTGTGGTTAGCACAGTGCTCTCGATTTTATGTGGTGCGTGATTTTTTGTGGAAAAAATGGTATTTAGGATTTTTTGTGGTAGTTTTCATATAATATTTGAATAGTATTTTCAATTTTTTATGGCATTTTTTTATATAGCATAAAATAAATCACGCAACCATTTAATAACATATTCGTATAGGAATGAATCGTGCAACGTGCGAGATTAGCGCTAGTAAAGTATAAAAGCTGACTTTGGATCAAACAATCAGGCTTTTGTAAGATAATTATAATGTGCCTATTTTAAAATGCTACATTTGTATGATTAATTTAATTTTATTTATAAAATTTGACATTGATGCGTGCCTTATTCAAAAAGCCTTTCCGAAATTGCAAAAATGATACGTATTTTAGAAATTTAAATATATTATGCCTAAAATTACGCATAACCTTTCTAGAGGAATTAATCAAGAGAAAAGTTCAATCCGGTGTCTACCCTTAAATAAATATTTAATTAATTATTCATATATAAACAAATTTGAATATATTTGAAAAACCAATTAAAAATATTTATATTTAATTTTATGTACATAGACATACATTTCAGTCTTGGTCGTCTCAGAATGAATTAAATTCGGAAAAGAAACATCCAATATCTGGCATTCAGCATAGTAAAAATAAGATTGAACAAATCATTGCCCATTACGCAACAATTTGAAATCTAAGGAAACTGGTATTTTATTGCTTTCAAACTTGTTTGCAATGTGAATGCACATTGCAAACGTGCGATGAAAGAGTCGACTGAGTGGTTTGGTCAGGTCAATGTATCAGCTTCCCATGTTGTTAGGAATCAGGAATTAGTCTTGTAAGTTGTTCTTTTCTTTATCCTTTTTTTACTACTTACTCTCCTTTGACTACTTCGGTTGTATCATTTTATCTACTCTCTAACTCCTAAGACTCTTTCCAGTTCCAGTGTACCAAAACAATTTTCCTACTCCTCTCTGACTATTGTTATTTTAACTACGAGCGTTGATCACCAAAGAAAAAAAAAAAAAAAAAGGAAAAAGATTGCAATCACCAGGTTAACTTTTGCTGCTTTTGTGTTCTAATATTTGAACCCCACAATAAAAGCCCATAATGTAACCTGAAAAGTCCAATTTACCAGTTTTTACTGGCTGTTCAGTTTTATCCGAGCACGTCTTAAATCTCGTAGGCTTCTGTAATTTAAATGGAGTGGATTTGATAAGAACCTTATATTATCTATTTCTGTTTCGAGTTCGAATTGTCCGGATTTTTTTAAATATTTTTTTACCAAATTCAAAACTAAATCCGTACTCGCATCCAGTTTGTTTTTAAAAATATGAAACTTATATAAACATAGTTAATTAGTTGCATTTAGTCATTTATGTAGACAGATAATATGTGGATACGGACAAAAGGAACAATATCCGCTCTGTTTATAGAAGTCTACGACTTTGCTCATACTTCTCATTTTTCAATTAAATTGTACCGGTCCAAATGCCACCTCTCGAGCTAAATGTCTTCAACAACGTTGACCTGATTCGGCTGCTCTCCTGTACTACATTATTTATCATTGAATAGTTTTAGATATCTCGGCGCATTCTTTAAATTAAGCCTGGGTGTTTATTATTATTATTATTATTATTATTATTATTATTATTATTATTATTATTATTATTATTATCCATCCCTCCCTCGCTATCTAAAACTAAAAGCGAGCTATTTCATCCCTCCCTTGCTTTCCTTGGCAAAACCAAGGCACCTTCCCTTTCGCAAAGTCTCCTTACAAAAGTCTCGGTTCATTATTATTATTATTATTATTATTCCAATCAGCTGTTTATCATTTATTAACATCAAAATTCGGGCGCAATAAAGGCATGTGGCATTTATTATACGATCAGTTGTATACTGATAGCGCAATGAGACAATAAATACAACCTCCCTATAAATATAATATTGACCTTTTTTTAAAAAAAAACAAAGTCGGCCCTATCAGGACCGCCGGTACGTGATAAACAACCGTTTTACCAATTTCCTGAATAATTTTTGTTAGACTTGTATAATTTCATAATAATGAATGGTTTTTTATCCCACGTTTATTTTTTAAGGATACTAGACATAATTGCTTTGATATATAGTTGCGATGACAGAGTAACTCGGAATCGAATTATGTTATTTATTATGAATTTTCGTTTAAAAATTATTGTTGATACTTGTACGATATTTTTACTATGCATTTAAAATAGCGTGTTAGAGCTATCATGCTAGTAGATGTCAATATTTTGGATATAGATGAAGAACACCACGCAAGCAGTTGCAAAATAGATAGATTTGATAACGACCCATTATAAAAAGCTCTCCCTAAAAGACTCGTCATATTTTTATTCACAATTGAAATACACATTTGTCTGTTGGGCCGATACACATCTATCTGTTGTATTAATATATATCTGATTATTTATGATGCAAATGTACACTTATATATTTGTTATATCAAGGTTGACACTTGACAAGTGTGGTAAAATTTTGATAAGCCTAGTTACGTGTTAACCGCTACAAATATTTGCCTTCATTTTTTAAACTTCTTAAAATATACACTCTATTATGATTCACACTTAAATACGACTATGAAATCTGAAATCAATACACATAAATGTATTTAATTTATTCGGAAAGTTGATACAAAATCTTTAAAAAAAAGGATTTCCTATTTTTTAGGCGAGTTAAGTGAAGTATTAAATCCAAAATATCAGTTAGTGCGCAAAATACGTCAAATTTTCCTTTTCTACGTAGAGGGCAAAATAAAATAAAATAAAATAACCATCTCAGTCTAGATCCGGTCAGACCGTCAGGAGGATTGCTAATCCTAATTGATTCCCCGAATGACCAAAATACCTTCATTTTTTGCAGCGCAGGAAAAAGAAAAGGTGGAGGAATGTGAGGGTATTTTGGTCATTCGGGAGTGAATCTCTCGTCAGCAAGCAAAGTAATTCCCGTCTGATCAGGAGTGGGTTGTGCCAACAACAGAGAGCAAAAATGCCAGTGGCGCAGCCGGCGCCAGAACCAAACCAAACCATCCAACACTTGCTCTCTCTAGTTCAAAACTCTCCCAACCCTCTCACTTCTCTCTCCCACCTCGAATCGCTCTCTTCCCTCTACCCAACATTCTCTCCTTCCGCTCCTCTCCTCCTCCACCTCCTCCGCCGCCTCTCCGCCTCCTCTCCGCTCCACCTCCCTCGCCTCCTCCGCCTCCTCGCCTCCTTCCCCCGCCGCCACCGATTCTCTGAACTTGCCGCTCTCGTCCCTCTCAAGGCCTTCTCCCGCTCTCTCCAACCTGATCTAGCATTATCCACCTTTAAGAACTTCAAATGTTTCTTTGGTATTGATCCCGGCGTTCGGTCCCATAATGTGCTTCTCGATGCGTTTGTTCGTGCTGGCAAATGTGACAAGGCTGAAGCTTTCTTTACCTTCTTTTGTAATAATGATGCCAATGTAAAGCCCAATATACAGAGTTATAATATTATTATTCGTGGGTTGGTCTCGAGAGGTGAGATTGATCGTGCTTGTGAGGTTCTGGACAATGTTTCTAAATGTGGGCTTGAACCTAATTGTGTCACTTACAGCACTATTGTTGCTGGGTGTATGAAGTTGGGAGATATTAAGAGGGCCCTCGAGTTGTTTGATGAAATGCTTGAGAGAGGTGTCTCGCCTGATGTCGTCTGTTACAATATGGTGATTGATAGGTTGTTCAAGAAAGGGGAGTTGGACAGAGCAATGGAGATCTGGGAGAAGTTGGGGAAGCATCGTATGGTGACCCCAAATGTGGCCACGTACAATGTCATGCTTGATGGACTGTTTAAGCTCGGTAAGTTCGAGATGGCCACTGAAATGTGGGCTCGGATGGCCACAAACGGACACCGGCCTGATTCATTTACCTATGCAATCTTATTGAATTGGCTGTGTGACTCTGGTAATATAGATGGTGCATCGCGAGTCTATTCTGAGATGATTAAGAATGGTTTCCCTCTTGATACTGTCATGAGCAATTTGTTAATCAAAGGGTTTTGTAAGGCTGGCTGGGTAAATGAGTCTTTGAGATTATGGGACTCAGTTTTGAGTTCAGAAACTAAAAATATAGTCAGCTACAATACAATACTCAAAGGTCTTTTTGATAATGGAAAGGTAGACAAGGCAATAACAATATGGGAAGAATTGAAAGAGGATAAATCATGCTTTCCCGATTCAATCACTTATGGTGTTGTTATCCATGGGCTCTGCGAGAATGGTTTGATTAGCAAGGCATTGGGTATCATGAAGGAAACACAAACAGATGGGCAGGGCAAGTTGGATGCATTTGCATACTCTGCCATGATAAGTGGGTTATGCAAGGATGGTAGGCTGAAGGAGGCAATTTCCCTTTTTGACCAAATGGAGAAAAGTGGCTGCAAACCAAATTCTCACGTTTACAGTTCCCTAATAAGTGGATATTGCCAATGCTATTTAATCTCAGAAGCACTTGCTTTGTTTGACCAAATGGTAATGAGTGATTGTGTACCTACAATTGTGACATACAACACACTTATTGATGGTCTGTGCAAGGCTGAGAGGTATCAAAAGGCTTCTATGCTCACAAAGGAAATGATTGAGAAAGGTTTCCAACCTGACAAGAAGACTTACGGCTCTTTGATGGATGGTCTATGTAAGGATGGCAAATTTGATGCCGCCTTGTCCATCTTGAATTATGTTGTAGATAAGGGATTGAGGATTGATACCCATATGTATAATATAATAATACATGGCCTTTGTTTGGCAGGTCAAGTACAAGATGCAATGCGTATTTTTTCAATTATGAAAGAAAAGAGATGCTTTCCAGACTTGGTGACCTATAACACTCTAATGGATGGATTTTATAAGGCAGGTCTAATGGAAAGGGCAACTGATATGTGGGCAAAGATGTTAGATGCAGGTCTAGAGCCTGATATCTTTTCATATAATATACGAATAAAGGGTCTTTGTTCTTGCAATAGAGTAGCTGAGGCAATTGAGCTTTTAGACGATGCCCTGACTAAAGGGATCATGCCAACTGTAATTACTTGGAGTATATTGGTTAGAGGTGTCATCAATTTTGGGTCGGTTCCTCCATAATTTCTTGGCTTGGAGTACATCTGCTTTTCTCTTGTATATTTTTTATGCCAAAATATTAACGCAGTAATAGTACCAGTGTTGCATATTTTAGTTTGATTACTCTGCATCAAAGGCATATCAAGCTACCAAGAGGACATGACATCAATACCCTTCTTGTATTATGAGGTATATCCGGTAATTAAGTATATCATTTGTTCACCTTTAGGTACCTTAGGATGGCAGTTGACAGTTGCTGCTTGGAGTATATGATTTTGACTTTTGAGTAATAATAAGCATAGCACAGTTAATGGTCACTTACAATCAATTAATGAAAGTATTAGGTTTCTTTGAGAAGGGAAAAGAATGACAAAGCTTGGAAAATCTAAAATCCTTTTTGTTTTTTTCCCCTTTTGCAGGTCATGCACCTTCCTCAAAATACTTAGATGTTTGGTCCTTTTGATTTGAAGGTGTCAATTAATCCAATTACAAGGTAATTGAAGTCATCTCTAAACGCAAAAGACTGTCCTTTTAATTTGCATGCAAAGTATATAGCAGCTTTACAAAGCTAACAGATGCTTTTCGGAAAGCATAATTATAAATACTTGGAATATGTGTGTGCACACGCATGCATATATATATTCAATATTCTAAGAACAGGACCTGGCTCGGTACATCCACTCATCCTAAGGGATAGGAGCCCTTCAGTTCCGAATGAAAAGGAATTAGTCCTTCTAAGATTTGAAAAGGTATAATGTAAAGCCCTACTTAATGAAAGCTGCTAACCAAGTGTGTTGTTTTCCTTCAACTTCATAAAGAATATTTTTAAGAGTTCAGCTTAACACGTGCAATTACACCAAAACTGGGAAGCACAGCATCAGATAGGCAACTTTTGTTGCCTTTTAGTTTGGCAATGGAAGTCACATTGCAGAACTCTCTATCAGATGCAAAAGAAAGACATGAGTTTATCAAACACCAGGTTGGAGGATCCTGTTGTCTATTGGCTCATGCACATTTATTCAACAAATATTTTGAACAGCTCTCTATACATTTTGTAAAAGCGCTTCCATTTCTTTCAAAGTTTGTTCAGTTTTGACCATTTTTTTTTTTCTCTGTGAATCATTGCTAACAGATTTTTCCCATTCGCTTGAAGTGCAACAAGGCAGTTGGTCGATCCCAATACAAGAATATCTGATAAACCTCTCGGTGGCGTTCCTAGCAGTAGCTATGTATATAAGATTATTACTTAGCAGAAATTTTACAGGGGAAAAGGAAGCACTTAGCTTTAGCCTTATCAGCAGAAGATTTGAATATTACGTAATTCTTGTCGTAGAAGTGTTTTTCGGGCTCTGATTTTCTATAAATTACAGAGCATCAAGTTTAATGTATGGAAGAAATAATTGCAAATTTTATGTAATGAATTTCTAAACCTTTTCTCTCTTTTTCTTCCCCTCGCCATCTGGACTTTGCATTCCCTCCGATACCTGAGTCCTCCCAGCAGCATCAGGATTGCTCATCCCAAATCTTAAAGCTGACTAATTTCCTAATCTATCCATTCATTAATCGGATAATTCGAGAGTTGTCCAAAATAATTGTGGCAAGTGAGAGTGCGGTTCTCTCTTGAAGCCTAGAGCAAAGTTTGGAGGTCTTAATTAAAGCAACAGTTTATTTTCGGAAATTTCGGAAATTGATTACTGCAATCGATGGTTTTTACCATCGCGTGCCATCGCGGAGGCACCCCTCAGCGATGGTCTCTCATCCAGCGCTTTTATTTCGTACCTAAATATTTAGTTAGATAAGTACAAATATTATGTTATCTAAGTATAAATATTCAGTTAGTTACAATAAAAAAATATAAATGTTATAAGCAAAAATATTCATTTTATTAAGTATAAACGTTTAGTTTAGCAAGTACAAATGTTATGTTAATTGAGTATAAATGTTCAGTTAGTTGCAATAAGAAATATAAATGTTATAAGCAAAAATGTTCATTTGGACTAGTATAAGATGCCCTATACGTGGGCAAATAAAGAAACAAAATAATGTTAGACAATAAAAATATATTGTTTAATTTACTAGTGATACAAATAGATGTGTTATTCAATTCGTTTCTACATTAGATGAAAAATCAAATAATAGTGTTGCTTCGTCTCACGATTCACATCCAACCACAGATCAAACTGATTGAACGGTAAAAACACCTGTTTACACGCTAGACCTAGCGTGTAACACATGTTCGCATGTGTGCATTTATAAGTAGTAGAGATAAGTATAAGTATTTAGTTTAGTAAGAACAAATGTTCAGATTTTTACATATAAATGTTTAATTTATTAAGTATTACTTTCAGTTTTTTTAATAGGTGCAATGGGAAGCGAAGGGGTCACGAACCGGACAAAAAACACATGAAAAATTTAGAAGAGGTCATGAACCGGTCCGGTTCAAAAAAAAAAAATCGACTCTGCCCCTGGCACGCCTCTCTCCAATACTGACGCGCGATTCTATATAATAAAACTATTAGTTGACGCATTTAATTGAATACTTGTGATTATTAAACTGAACACATTTGGTTATTAAACTGAACATTTGTAACAAGCACCTGCTCTGTTAAGCAATGGCGCGCGATAATTTTTTTAGCGATGGCACTTATCATTTCTGATTTATTATTACTAGCATAAGATGCCCTCATATGTGGGCAAATAAATAAACAAAATAATGTTAGACAATAAAATATATTGCTTAATTTACCAGCGATACAAATAGATGTGTTATTCAATTTGTTTCTACATTAGATGAAAAATCAAATAATAGTGTTGTTTCGTCTGGCGATTGATATCCAACCACAGATTAAATTGATCCAACGGTAGAAACAATTGTTTACTATTTAGATCTAACTTATAACACCTATACGTTACGTGCATTTATAAGTAGTAGAGATTATTATTATTATTATTATTGAAATAAGTGGGCAGCGCCCACAACGCTTTCCTTGTTAGAAGAGCATCCAGCAAACTTATAAAACCCAAAGATTGTTACAAGCATCTTAGCAATTGCAAAACATTACCCTGAAACCCACTACTCGTACGATTATCTCTCAGTAACCATGGACGTCTCATTTAAATTCCCTACTTATTACCCACTGAAATATCTATCAAACATGATACCAGTGCTACCCATGTTAATACACACAGGTATTACTACACTAGGTATCGGTTCCCTCATACCAGTGCTACAAAGCAACAGTTTATAAACTCGTGAATTAGCTGCATTTTATCCGGGTCAAGGGTTCGAACTCGATAGTTTATCCAGGTCAATGCTACTTCCAAGGTGAACTTTTTTGTTTCAAAAAAGTAAAAACAAGATCAAAATGACCATTTCAAATTCAATTCTATATGCTAATTTGTAATTTAATATTTGTCTAAACACGAAACTTCCTGTGATGCATGCTATCGTAAAGAATCTGGGACGAAATATTTAGGAAACAGATATTTAACAACACGATCTGATCCAAGCTAAAAGCAATGATTTAACAGAAACACGAAAAAAAATGCGATACTGAATGATGATTCAAATCGACAAATCTTACAAATAAAACCCTCTGTAAATAAGTACTAAAAAAATACTAATGACTAAAAGCTTCAAAATTGATAGGTAAAAGAAGCATCTAGCAGGAAACACAGGTAATAAAGGACCATGTCAGTACCGCCTTGCCTTGGAGTCGCTCTTTGAAAGAATCATTCCATAAATCTTGTCAACTTCATACAGGAATACAGCTGAAAACAGGAAACTGCGCAAACAGAATAACGAAAATAAATAGTTTAGCATGAATTCTCTTATTTAGATACAAATGGTTGGTAACAGTGGTGCCTTTCTTTTGCTTTCATAAAAACTAATACATCGGACTACACTGATAATGAAAACCCACTAAACTATAACCATACACATTGCAATTGAGGGTCAATAATGCCAATAAGATTTAATAAGCAAGATAATATTGATATTTCAAGACCCAAGGATCAGTTCCAGATGCAACTCTGACTCACAACTTAGTACTGGCAGACTGAATCATAGTGAACTCCATTCTTGTAACAGTTTCACCAAAGTTGTGCAAGTCTAGGGTTGCTTTGAGAGGGAATTACCTGAGCCTGACTTGGGAATCCAAGTTCCATAATAACGTGGTAGCAACCTTGAGTCATACAATGGTGTAAATTGGTGTAGTATTGGGGTAGAATTGCAAACTTCCCATATTATTTCATTTGTTAGACAAGACTAGTAATTGAGGACTTCAAATTCTTAACTTATCCAGTTGTGATAGAAAGATGTGATACATAATACAAAAAAATCACCGGGTTTCATTGGGCAAGACATAGTATTAACTCCTGTGTGACATTTTGTTGGTGTTGTTTTATATCAGACAAACATTTGATAACTTTCAACTTTCAGAACCCATTGCACAACCCCAATTGATTCTGCATCAAAGTGACTCTAGGTAGAGTCTTGACTTTGACTACCTTGGTTTTAACCTTAAAACACTACAACATATATTACAGAAAAAATAACAAGGAAAATTCTGCCTAGATTTGATGTACCATGTCGTGATGCAGACACGATGTACTGTGCTAGCAACGATAAGAGAGACAATTTCTGCCAATATAACTGCATAAAAAAAAGAAAAATAAGGAAAAAATAAGGGGGAAAAAAGGACAGGCTGAAAATAAAAGTAATTAGTGTATTCATGAAGCATGAAGAAACTAATTGTGATTAAAAAATTACCAGCACCCCAGCCAGTCTTCATGCCAGATAATTCTTGGTAGTTCCCAATGAGCTGTAATATTCTAAAATGTTAGCAGTATATAACAACAAAAGTGAAACGGGATAAATCTAGACAAGTAGGACATTGTTCACAAGCTATCATAATCTAGTTTTAACTATCAACTAAAACGTTGATTTGCTTAGAAACCATTGATCTTAATTTCTTTTCTTAAAGATAGGTAAAAGACGTGTACTTTCCACCCCAACAACACTATTTTCTTTTCAAATCTAAGAAGTGTTATGTTTGTTTCACTCTAAACTTTGCCTGTAAATGAGAGACAATGACTTCATCACAGTTTAAAAGAGGTAACGCAACTATATACAACAATGAGTAAATGGAACTTATTTATGCTCACAATGTCTCATCTGATTAAATGTTTCAGAAAACGAAACAAATCATGCAATTAAAAGCAAATGGCAGATAAACACAGGAGCAGAGGTCAGTATAAACCAATTGCAAATGTAAATTGAAAGCATGGTAATAATGAACTAACAGTTAGCATCAGGAGGAAGAGAAGAGAGCAGATTAACCCTCCAACAATAGTCATCAGTTCTGATGAGGCGAATTTTCCTTTATACATTTGGAGAAGTGAGAGGATAACAGAAAACAGCAGAGAGGAATAGATCATGGATTTGCCAGCAGTCGCCATTGTTTCAATCCTGTTGTGTAATTGCAATGGGAAAATTACAAATCAACCCAATTTTAAACTCAATCTCACAACAAGTAATAATCTTCAGCGATCTGACTCTTATTTATAGCAAGGATTGTTAATAGAACAAAACAAAACAAAAAATGGGTCGTTATAGGAAGAGATCGACGGAGATTTCGTCGGTAATAGATGGGGATTATCGAATAAGTAGTTGATCTCTAGAAGCTAATTGAAGGAGTATAAATACGTAGCAGAGATCTGAGAGAGATCTTACTGTCTGCCTGCTTTTGCGACCTTGCTTGGATCGATAAACCCCACCTCTCTTGGCTCAGCAGCGGTCAAGACGGAACCAACGCGAGCGCTCTCGAGGAGAAAATCACTGGTCGTTTTGTTAAAAAGGTCTCCATGAATATAGTATTTCATAGAACCCCTCAAATCTTCTTTAATTGGAAATAATCCTTCTAATTTTTAAATTCGGATATAAACCCCTCTAATCATATTTTGTTTGGATATAAACATTTTGGCAAATTCTGGCATGCGGGCGTTTTTTATTGGCCGTTCATTTGTTATAAATCGGACGGTTCACGTACCATAGAAACAGTTGCCCGTGAAAATAATTTCCATTAACTTTAACGGAGCTAAAGGGCAAAATAGTCAATTTAGAACGAACCGTCTCTGTCCTATTTTCATTATTCCGTCTCGGCGAGTCTCATGAGTGCGGCTTCACCTCTCCTTGATTCCAATTTCAGTAACATTTTTTTGGTATTTGTTTATCACACTGAGCCTATCTGTATCATGTCCTGTCTTGATAATTGTTTTATAATTGAATTATATGTACAAGCACTACTAATTAGTTCAAATTAAGATTTGAATGTTGTGTTCCATTGTTGTGCAATTGTTGGTTGAAATTAGATAGTTTTTCTCCAGAGTGTTTAATGTTTATCCCTGTGTAATTTATTTGTTATCGACTTCACCTGTTGATTAAATGCACGGAAATCCACTATTATATGATTGTGTTTTACCTTTAGATGATATGCTGTTGTTCTCTGTGACTGAAATTGTTTCTTGTGCAATTTTCTGGTATGCAAGCATGCATTCTCCTTTTCACCAGTGTATGCCGTAAATGCCCCTGTACATCTTCTCTTCCAAGAGTTCCTTATTGGGATGGGCATTAAGGCTTACCATGTTCTCCAGTTCATAATTCTCCTTGGCTTTGTCCTGTTGGTCTGGCTCCTCAGAATCCCCTTCATCGCATACTGGATTGGCCTTTTGACATTTGTCAGAAGCCTTGGCAAAGCCCAATGCCCCTTCCTGAGCCACTTCACAATCTAGTATAGTTAAGGAAACATCTCGTAAATGAAGTTTTTAGCTTGTAAATGCACACTTTGGTGTCTGTTTTGTATTGTCGTTGTATAAAACTGAGGCTAAGCTTCAGCTATAAGTATTAAAATGTTTTTGAGTAAAGAAAGGGTGCCCTTTTAAAGTATCTTTTACTTTTATTGGATGCAGGAGCTCAATGCAATGTTCTCAAAGTCGTTAAAAAAACTGTTATCTTGGATCAAGGTATTATCAAGATATGCTTCTTTTTGTTTGTTTTATGCTTTCTGACCTTCTCTTAATAAATGTTTAGAAGCTTGAATTTGAAAAGTCTATGTAGTATTTCTGTAGAAATTATTGATTAGAATAACTTTGAAGGTCGAGTTGTCTTGGTTGAAGAAGGAACTTGCAGAGAAGGAATTGCAACTGAGAACAAAACCATCTGAATAAGAAAAGACAGCTGATGATGAATTATCTTGGCTAAATATTTTGAGCCGGGAAACCAGCGAAAATGTACAAGAGAGAATAAACCTCCAGAAGGCCTTATTTGTGCTAGAGGAGACCAATATCCGCAATCACATTGAATTGCAACACCTTGATGATGTTATTGCCAAACAACGTGTTAGTCATTCACTTTATACTCGGTGATGATTTTAATTAGAACAATCTAAAAACGAATTACGGATTTGTCAGACCAGTTGGGAGAAAAAAAAATAAAGTCTTTGTTCCCTTTGTTCCAACCTAGATTTAGCATGCCAGTTTTAACATGGGATGAGACCAGTGAATATGATAGGAGCTGACGACTTTACCCTTTTTCCTTAAAATACATTGTGTTGTGAATCAGGGTGCTAGAACAATGATTTGCCTTCTATGACTAAATGTGAATCATTGCAGGGTTCTGTGATCATATAAGCACTAATATTAAGAAGACAGATATACTCGATAATATTAGAGACAATGATGAGGCTGGTGCTATAAGAAGGTTTAACTTCTAGTTTTGCTTTTTGTGTTTCTTGGCTAATTGCACCTATTATTTTATCTGATTATACCCATTAGAGATGATGATGACCAGTTGCAAATGACACCCAATATATTTTATACTTGCAAATTGTAAAGCGTCTAGCTTAAAGTATCTTTTCCACTAAATACTGGGCATCATGTACGATATCTCACTAGACAAATATATTGCAAACGGAAGGTTCGTTGGATTTTATTTTCAACTGTAACTAGCTGTTTTTACTTGTGAAAGCTTCTAAAATTGATTTTTATTTTCTAATTTCTTGTATATATGTGCGCCCTCTGCCACAGACCTCTTCATGTAATGTTCTAAATTTCCTCAGTTGTGCCTAGCCAATATGTTGTTTTTTTATTATTCTGTTACTCATTCATCTATTTAATTGATTTTTTATACATAGGCAAGGCAGGAGACAGTTGACAAGGTCTGTGAGATATAGTGAGAAAGCAGCTGACCCTCCCTCCTGAGGCCGCCATGACTGTTATGGTGCTTAGACAAAAATTAGTGGCCTGATTATTGTACATGATATATAGTTAATTAGCAAAAGCAGCTGTTTACGCCATCCATTGACTACAGAGCCCATGTAGTTACTGTTTACACTTTACAGTGCTTACATTTCTTTATATTGTATCACTCAATTTCTATTGTCACCACGATTACAACATCATTGACTAATTTTCCATTGACAACCGAGCCCATGTAGTTACTGTTTACAGTGCAAGCATTTATTGCTGTATTACCAATTTTGAATGTTTATTTGCATTTATTGTGATACTCCTATTCATGCTGTAACTATGTCCTTTTGATCGTCACATGTTATGTAGGCTAGAATATGGGATGTGGATGATGTAGGTAATAGACATACCAAGTGGACTTAACATGGGACATCTTTGGTACCTATATGAATGCCCATAAATAACAGCACTTAACACAAGATTATCGTTCCTAAATAACAGCACCAACCAGTACAATCATTATAAATACCATAATACCAAGAGTAAATAAAAGGGGCAAAGAAATCTAGATTAAAAAAAAGTACAGGAAAGAAGAAAAAAAAATGTCAACCCTAAACCAAAGTTCTCCATCTCAGCAAGGAATCAAACAGCATAATCATGTTCAATTAATCAATAAACAAATTTGAAATATTTAAACTGTAAAGCTGCAACTCAAACCATAACATATCGAACCACTTATTTGATCTCTGATTTGCTATCTCAACCCGAACCGATAACATTTTTTTTTACATCTTAGCCATTGAATTTTATTGATTTTCAAGTGCTGAACGAAACAAGAATTCAGAGAAGCACGCGACTAAGATCCAAATGTCACTATAGCGCCCTTCAGAAAATCAAATACACTATTGAGGGAACACCTCGTCAACCACAACAAGTGTTCAAATACACTAGTGAAGGGTTCTAAGTTTACTTGAAGGAAAAACATGCATCCTTGAATACGTCTCCTCTTATCCAACAAGTGTTCTTGTATGCCATGGTTAAGAACTTTAACGGTGAAGTCGGCCCAATTTATTTTCGAAATCCGTGAGATGTCCTCCACAAGGTTCAAATATTTGTACAGTATTTTTTCATTTAGTGGTGGGGCTAGAAGCCCAGCAATCATCAGTATAATGAACATTTGAGTGAATTTATGGTCGCGTGCGTCGGTACGAAGAATTAGATCTCTTACATAGGTAAATGTGATATTTTTCTTGTATGGATCTTCAAATATCTTAATTATTTCATCTTTGGGTATTCTTTTTTCAATATCGACACTTATTCCTTCGTCGCGCAAACCCATGATACATGACACGTCTTCCGTTGTTAGTGGCACATGGTTTCCTCCCATGTTGAAAGTTTGAGAAGCAGGGTCATACGCATTGACCATGTCCACCATTAATGAGCGAGATGTTTGTATTGGGTGCATTTTACGTAAAGCTCCAAAACCTAATTCAGTTATTTGTCTCTTTTGTGCAGGCTGTAAATTCGCCAGCATAATCGCAAATTGGCATCCATCTCTTCCAACACTAACATTCTCTCTAACCCTCCAACTAAACTGAATTAAATTGTGAACGACAATAAAAGAGAATCACTAATATATAGGATGCTAATTGCATGTCGAAATAAATAAAATTGGCAAAAATAAATTTTCTCAATTTCATTATTGTTTCCGTTGAATCTAAAAAAATGCATCTGTTAAAAAAGGATAGAAGTTATGCGCAAAAATAAAGGAAGAGGCAAAAATAAATGTTGTCATTTAGTGGAAAATACAGATTAGCTAATTGGATGCCATGATATTCTCAACGACTCAGGTTATGGAAACTGATTATTATAGCTATTCCCTGTACCTTGCGTTTCATTACAGCCTCGATGTGTCCCTTGTGAGTGTTAAGCTCCAGAATCCTACAATTCATGTTTTGCATTATTTAGTGTCTTAGAGATCAGTAAGGAGAATATATATATATATAAAGTGCAGTGCGTTTGATACTTATGTTAGCAGGATTATACAAACCTGGCAACCTCGGCACGTTTTTTTGCCGGCTCTGCAATCACAGACAATTCTCCATAGCTGGTTGGTAGTTGGGAAGCAATAGGGTGATCTGCCGTCTCGAGACCATTCACCAGATGAATAGAAATACATAGGTGATTGTGGGACCCATTCATCAGATGAATAGCACAAACTTAACTGTATGGTCAAAGCAAAAGGAATGCTTTAATTAAGGGAAATAAATACATGTGATAAAATCCTAAAACCCGCCTAGGCCTTAGGGGCATGCAAGCCTCACAAGTTACATCAAGAATTAATCAATTATTAATTATCAAGGCACCTTAGGCCACATTGCAAGCAATCGCATGCATTCACAATATTTTACAACACACAAGGCATTGATATCTTGAGCCATATCAAACCCACATCCTCCTACAAAAATAAGTTAGCACAATATATAAATATATGTCTAAGTTGTTCATAACTAGTGAGCTATTAAGTGTCTTTGCGTATTGTTTGCTAATTTGTGTTTTTCCATGCAAAGAGAGTTTAACATTCAAACAACTAATTGCTTAAACTCTTTGATAAAATCAACATTCAAAAAATCCAATGGATGACAGCAAGGAGAGTTCTAATCAACTTATCAACTAATTGATTAATTAGAACGAACACCTTTCATTCAACGGGACCCGAAAAAATCAAGAAATTTTTCGGTCTCCAAAAAATCCAGAAAAAATCATGAGCAATCCTTATCAAGAGACAAACTACCTGTTCAAATTTCAGGAAGAAATCATTTACCAATCGGGAGAACCAAAATTATCAAACTTCAGGTTGTGTATTAAAACACCGGTTTGAAGTTTCAGGTTTTGGCCTCAACCTTTTGGACTGTTTGACCATCTTCTAAAAACTTTTAATGCAAAACAATTTTACAGTAAACAATCACAAGTACAAGGCTAGTAACCATGAAAGATTTCCAATTTTACTCATTCAAAATCATCAAGTTTAAGGAGTTTGAATACAAGTCCCCTGTTCTGGAACAACACGTCGACGAAATTGATTTTGAGTGGTTGGGGTCCAAAACTGATCCGATTAACATGAAATTAATTTTCATGGAAGGTGCTAAAATTAATAGCGAAAAGATTGAAATTGAAATTAAATTTAGAAGGAATGCCAGGTGACCTATCCTGCCTATTTCCTTTCAAGAGTTACGGTTTTGGCTTTTAAATAGTTGCGCTAAAAAAAAAAAGAAAAGAGGCGCCAGTTACCTTTCATTTAAGTTTCCACGATTTACCTTTCATTCAAAAGCGGTTATCGAAGTAAATACGGAGAATATCTCTAAATTATTTTGGAGGGAAACTAATGCGAATGCCATCGATAAACAAATTTTGTCCTCTCACATGTGAGCGCTCCTCGACTCTATTTTCCTTAACAGTTTCACTTAGTTGATGAATTAGATACAAAAGGTGAGAGCTCTGGAGCCACAGAGAGGAATATCATTGCAACAAACTCTGGACGGCGCATGTACTTTGTGGTTTGATTTAGTTGTTGGAGGCTCACAACAACTACAAATGGTGATAGCAAGGGTACAATCAGGAGAAGGAAGGCTTGTATAATAATAGATTGTTTTTTTTTTTTTTGAAGAAAATAATAGATTGTTATGTATCTGGTACAGGCTGTTTCATAATTCAACATGAATGATGTCATAGAGGTCAGTTCCAGTGATACACCGACCACTTTTCTTTTTGATATTCGTGAACTTCTATTGATATCTTATTTTAAATATAATTTGTGATTGATTTTTATTTTTGTATTTAGGTTAGAAATGAAGAGAAGGCAAGAAGGATATTTGGACCTGACATCGACTTGGTTAGCCATAACATTGAACTTTAAGCTTATTTGGCTGTTTCATTTTGTATTGGCCAGCATCAATCATTCTGTATCATCCTGTAAAAGTATTCTTTTCATTTTGCTCTTGTAGACCTTTTTATTTTTTTGCTCGTGTTATTTTACAATTGCTCACTAAAAACATTTGTGTAATAATTACTGTTTTTTAGAGCAATTTCGTTTTTATTGGCAGAATTTTGTAAATTGAAAGAAATAACAATTCTGAGGGTTTATGTGCAAAATTTGTAGAGTAGCAGGTCGGATCTGATATATGGAATCCGTATCCTCTGGTCTTCTTAAAAACGAAGTTCACTGGACTTCTCAAGATCTGAACCGTCCAATCTAAACGGACGGTTGGATTTTACGCGGACCAATCTTCCGTCCCAAAAATAAAAAAAAAAAAGAAAAAACGCAGTATACGAAGCGTATTCGTCTCGCTTTCCGTAGCGATATTGAAAAGAAATCTGATCTTTCTCTCTCCCCTGCTCCTTCCGCCTAAGCACCGGACCTGCACCTCCGCCTCCGTCTCCGCCTCATTTACTCTCGAAGCACCTCACCTTGCACCTCCGCCTCCTTTCGGAACCCTAGATCCGCACCTCCGCCTAATCTCCTCTCGCAGCACTCCGAACTGCACCTCTCCAAGCACCTCCGCCTCCTCTCGAAACCCCTAAACAGGTGAGTTCTTTCTTCATTTCTGTTTTGTTGTAGATAATTTCGGTTTTATGGTTTCAAAAGTTCAACATTTAAGTTACTGTGAGATACAACTGAGCCTTAATTTTTTGTTCAAGTGTAGTCGTGGAGCAGTAAAGTCCACAAAATTGACAGAATTTTTGTTGAAATTATAGGATTGAAAGAAATTTTTCTTCTCCCTCAATTTTGTTGAAATTAGGTTACACTGTAACTTTTGGTCATGGTATAACTGGGTTGCATAGTTCAGAGTTTACTGGTATTGTTTTTTTCATTTTTTTTTTCTGAAAAAAAAAGAAATCCTGTAGGCATTTTGTTTACTGGTATTGATGGATAGATATTAGATGCATGTCCAAAGTTCAATACTTTCTTACAATGGTCACAAGGCCAAAACATCAACATTTTTGTCCTGTTGACCTCTAATGCAAAGTGAAGATAAATTTTACGATTTTCATAATTTATGTATCATTTATGCCATAGAATAGGCTCAACAATTTGGATTTTATTTAAAATTTTGATTTTGATTTATCGACACTGGAGCATAACCGAAACCATAGATGCATAGGAACCCAGGGTTCATGCTAGCTGAACTCAGAGAGACCAGTGTTTATTTTTTGATGATGCTAAAAACATTTTTAATTATAATTAAATGCAGTGGGACCCGCCTACTCTTAAAGATGTTCCTGATGACATGGTTCAGCATTATTTCTCGCCTCTCGATGATTTGGAAGAATTGAAGCTGCCTACACAGCAATGAGAGGCTTTTATTTAGTTAGACAAATTTTTTTTTTGCAAAGCCTCTCTAGCTAGTAATTGTACATTGTTAAAAAGTTGATCTGCCTACACAGCAACGAGCAATCTTTAAGAGAAGTCAATGAAAAAAATTAAGGGGTACTTATTCTGTTTAGCTACATGCCTTCTATTTTTGACTATGCTATTAATTTGTTTTCTTTATGTTCTTGTTAGTTATTCTATCCAATGTGATATGCTTTTGTTCAAGGAAATGTTTCTGGTCAGTTTATAAAACAGTTTGTAAAACAGGTTTTGAAATGTTTCTACTGGCTCATCACACTGTTGAGATGAAACATTGATCAATTTAATGTTTATAACTTCATAATTACTATGCACGCAGAACATATCAAACACTCAAATATTAACACACAGACAGTCACACACACTATATGCATATACAAAATGGCTTGAGTTGAATTAGTGCCTCTGTACCTGTACAGAAATCGGTACAGAGTTGATACTATCATGACTTCAAAACCATTGCAACAATTATGCACGCAGAACCATTGCACGACTTCACCATTGCAACAATTTCGAATAACTAATAAAGCTTTGTCATCTTATTGGTGTATTAAGTCAATGCTGAAAGACCAAATGACTACTCAGAACTGAGTAAATATCAGTCTCTCACCAAAAATAACACGAAAGTATTATCTTAGCAATTTCTACTGAAATCTGCAGAACCATATTTCATTATTTCAAACTATTTCTCTGTTGATCCTAAATTTAATTTGCACCTTTTCTTTTCAAAATTAATGTGCGAGCAGGATTAAAGGACAAAAATTGCCTCATACAGGAATCTAAAAGCTGTCAAATTTAAACACAACATAAACATAGAGTATCTTACATTGACTAAATTTAAAGAGTTACATCCATAAGAAACAACAGCATGTCTTACAAAATACTATCTCCTATTACTTTTCTTTACAAAATGTTGCCAACTATCCATCCCACTATTTTTTTTTCATCTACAAAATGTTGCCAAAAAAAAATATATTCTTCTAAATCTTGTCTAGTCTTCATTAATTGACACTTTCTTGCCTCTTGTCTTTTTCTCAATGCAAGAACGTTTTCTTTTAGAATACCTATCACCACCGTTCTTCTTCTTTAAGTGTGACCTATTATGGTCACCACTTGTTGTTGCCAAATTCTCACATTTTTCTTCGCATTCATGTCGAAGCTCAAGCAACTTATTGCGCACAAATTGAGCTAGTTCTTCATTTTGGCCAATCTTACCACATATTTGTGTTAGTATACGAACCATATCGGCATTACGGTTCCTAACATCCAACATAGGATCTTCAATCACTCTTCTCCCCTCTATATCCACAACGACAACATCTTTTGCCACTCTAGTCCAACGGTTGAGGACGTACCTCGGTGGTATCATCTTAATATCCTCACGATCCAACACCTTCAATGCATGCCAACACAAAATACCCTCTCTTTCAAACTTCTTACAAGAACATAAAACCGTTTGATCCTCTCGAGTCCAAACGACTTGTCCACTCTTCCGTGAATTTTTCTTATCAATATTACACATAGCAACCGTGTACATATTACCATCTATGCATGTTATGTGAGCCGAGGTGGATAACTCAAACTCCTCTTGAAATAAATTAAACATTTTGGGGGTGTACAATTTTCCGGCATCACAAAGAATAGGAACATTCATCTTGAGTCTTGGTAATTTGCTTCTCATGTCGTATATGGACTTGATCTCCTTCTCACGGTTGTCATCAAGAACTCTCTCAAAGTGCTCAAAAAATCTAGATATATCCAATTTGCAATTTAAATAGGCTTTCAAGTTCGAATTGATGCTCTCACTTGCTTGTGTGCTACGAATTCCCAAAGTGTAAGCATCTTTCATATAACAATGTGCCCACTTTTCTTTGCTATCATATATGAATTCTAGTCACTCATCTCCACAACATATACAAAGTATAGCAAATGCATCATCGAACTCCTCTTCGTCCTCATACCTAAACATATAAGCCACATACATAAAAATCAACATAAATATAAGCTTTATTTATAAGACCAGCACAATTGGGCATGTTAAGCTTTATTTATAAATTTTCAAGCTTTATTATAAGACCAACATAAATTTTCAAGCTTTATTTATAAGACCAACATAAATTTTTCACTGGACGAAATATAAGCTTCATTGAACAACTTTAGTTTTGTATAAGCTTCATTGAACAACTTCTTCACTGGACGCACTACAAGCTTTATTTGTATAAGCTTTATACATTGAACAACTTTAGTTTTGTAAGTTATGAAATATATAATTGGACATGTTAACAATAATTATCTTTTCAGCTATAGAAAAATGAAAATAAAATTGTACCTATATACACAAGCAAAAAAATCTCCCGTTATGTCCATATCCTTCGTGTTATACTTGGACAAATGTTTTAGACAATTTTGTCCAATATGCCACAAACACAATCCATGCCTTGTATCCGGCATTGTCTTCTCTAAAGCAAGTCCCATTGCACAATCTTAATCGGTAAATATAGTGATGGGCTTCTTGCCGCCGTGTGCCTCTAGAAATTTTGTAAACACCCATTCAAAAGAGTCTTTTGTTTGATTACACATGAGAGCCGCTCCAAAGATCACAATCTCCCTTAAATGATTAAACCCAACAAAAACCCCAAACGCCCACTTTTCATTGTTAGTGCCAAATGTAGTATAAAAAATAAGTACATCTCCAAACCGGGCATAAGCCACAATCATATTTGCATCGGTCCAAACGACATTCGCTATTTCTCCATCTTCGGTGGTATCTTCAAAATGTTTGAAAGATGGATCTTCCAAAACACGCCTTGCAAAAAAATTCATCATAGCAATGGCGGCCCCATATTTCATTGCCTCCTTTCGCTTATCCCTCAAGTTATTATGATGATCTACAAGTGTGTGACCAAGGCCTCTAACTCCACCATGTTGCCTACTATGTAGCTCATGTGCCTCTTTTGGTGAGATCCCCGAAATATCGGCTATTCCAATATCAAAGCTCGATATTTCGCACACTTTGCGTTGGCTTGGTATTAGATAGCAAGCTTCGGGTGGTTGAAGAGGGTGGTTGTGCTCGGAAACAAATTCCACAACTTTGTATTTATGAGTTTCTCTATCCAATCTTAGTACTAAGCGAGCTTGACAACCGGTCCGCGTCTCCGCTCGAGGCTTCTTTGTCAAATGATCTCGCTTATCTATTTCCCGTTTACCTTCACAATTGCAAAAAAACCACTTGGAAATAATGACATCATCTTTTTTGCTCTTATTTCCTTTGCCCTTTCTTACACCAAAACCATTTCTTCCACCGTATTCACTCCAAACCGACCATGCTTCATCTAATGTTTCATATTCCATACCCAAACGAGGTACAAAATCATCTTCATGTTCCTCCATATCCTTCATGAAAATAACATATAAGAAATTAGAAAATTGACAAAATCATGCATTAAAAATAACATAATAATATTATTAAAGTCTGATACTAACTTGAGCCAGTAATATCTTTTGTTACTTATTGGCTCATTTAACAACAAATCTGGTTTGGTTGCTCCAATTAACACTTTTAGATATGTATTCCAAACTTGGTGCATCTCTGTTGCTAGTTTTTACTATACTATTAGAAATCAAGTTCATCAAAGTTCTTCATGTCCAATTGGTTTGGAGCAGTCAAACAACTAATGTGCAGTCAAACAATTGGTTTGGTTCATCAAAGTTCTATGACCCTCGACCACACAAAATTTTCCTTGAGAGACCAGACTCCATACAAAGTGATTCATCAATTAACCCATAAATATTTCATACCAGTTCTGTCATACTGACATCTATACGGGGGACACCAATCAATGTTAATTCAGCATGTCAATTTGTTTAATAAACAACCCCATTTTACTTATATCACTTATATATAGAGATTATTTCCATTTACAAGTTCACTGAAAGAAATTGGGGTGATTTTCTGATATTTTATGCGGCCCTTTCATCACAGAGAAAGACAAAGAGGTTTTGTGCGCAGATTTCCATTTACCTCTCTCTGTGAGTCACGCAGAAGAGGATTCTGGGTCGCGCAATTTTCCTCTCTTGGTGAGTCACGCAAGGTTAAGGTTTCACTATCACTACGAGAGTGATTCTGGAAAGGGGAAGATTTCCTCTCTCGCAATTCTCTCTTTCTCAGAGGGATTTTGGAAAGGGGGAGAGAATTTGCGCGCGAGGGAGTTCAAAATTGGATCTCAATATCTCGCTACGGAGAGAGGCGGTCTCGAATACGGAGGTATACTGTGTTTTTCTTTTTTTTTTTTAAATTTTTGGGACGGAAGATTGGTCCGCGTAAAATCCAACCGTCCGTTTAGATTGGACGGTTCAGATCTTGAGAAGTCCAGTGAACTTCGTTTTTAAGAAGACCAGAGGATACGGATTCCAGATATATGTACCCGCTACTAGCTAGTAAGCTTTTTAAAATCAGTAAATCACTCCATGTTTCAAATATTTTAGATGTGTAAAATGCTATTTTATTTAGTTCATATGTTGTTTCAATAGGTATAGCTTCTGTGCAAAATGTTCAAAATGTTCAAAGTGCGGGCAACGCATCTTCAATTCATCGTCGACTTCCTCTGGTTCCTCATCCACTTGCTCCCCCCCGCTGCTTTGTTTTTTTTTTTTTTTTTTTTTTTTTTGTCGGAGATTCACCTTGATTGTCGTCTTCGAGGCACTACCTCTATTGATTGTCGTCTTCATGATGCAAAAAAATAACCTATGTGTTTGGGTCATTTTGAACTTTTCAATTTAGAGATTTCCCAATTTAGTAACTAACTTGAGAGTTGAGTCATGTATTTTTAATTGTAGAATGACAAAATAAGATTGCCAAAAAAAAAAAAGAATGACGGCTGATTATTCAATTGTATAAATGGAAGGGAACCATTTACCTAATTCTCAACTTTTATCCATTTCATTATTGTTTCATCGTCCATTTTGAAAATCCTTTTTGGCAGTAAAAAGGGTCATAAATAAAAAATTCACAAAATAGATCAACGTTAGAACAAAAGTTCAAAACGGAAATTATCTTAAAAAAATATTTCCAAAAATATCTTCACGAACAAATTATTGTGGTAATACTATTTATTACAATTAATAGAAAATAAATGGAAAAACTCTAGCCAAACAAGTTATCCACGTCTTTTTTTTAACAAAATGACAAAGCGAGTACTGTTCATTCATGTTTTAAAATGATTGACATGTTATGAATCGTTACATTTGATACTACACCTAATCAATTGAAATTTGCTTGGAGACTCCAAAGAGCACTTGCAAATGAATAAAGATTAGTAGATGCGATTAAGACCTTTATATTTTTTATGATTTAAATTATACATTATGGTTATTAACATTAGTGTATTTTGTCTTTGGTTAAATTTCAGCAAATATTCCAGCTAGCATTAACAGCATTCCTATGCTGTCTGGTTCTAATTTTAAGGAATGGAAGGAGAACTTAATGTTAGTTCTCGGTTGTCTAGATCTTGACCATGCACTTATGGGGGATAAACCAGCTGAGATTACTGCTCTCAGCAGCAATCAACACATTCAAAGTGTATCTCAGTGGAATCGCTCCAACCGCATGTGTCTGTTGATCATTAAGAGGACAATTCCAGAGGCATTTAGGGGTACTATTTCTGATTCCGGAGAGGCTAAGGCCTACTTAGACGACATTGAGAAGAGATTTGCCAAAAATGAGAAAGCTGAAATATGCACGATCATGGCAAAACTCACCTCTATGAAGTATAGTGGTAAAGGCAACATTCGGGAGTACATTTTGGAAGTGTCTAATCTTGCTGCTAAGCTGCAAGCCCTTAAGTTGGATATATCTGAAAAAATTCAGGTGTGTCTGGTGCTTAACTCTCTCCCTAGTCAGTATAACCATTTCAAGGTTACTTATAACTGTACTAAGGAGAAGTGGACTCTGAATGAACTAATTTCACATTTGGTTCAAGAAGAGGATAGGCTTAAGCTTGATAAGACACATAGTGCTAACGTTGCTTTCACGTCCAAGAATAAAGGGAAGAAGAAACAAGATAAGAAAAAGGCTGCTATTTCGGAGCCTAAGAAGGAACCCAATAAGGGGAAGACTGGGAAGAAGCCCAAGAATCCAAATGGGTGCTACTTCTGTGGCGAGGAGGGCATAAGAAGGATACTTGCGATGGCTATGCAGCTTAGCGCAAGAAGAAAGGTATGTCTCTCTCTTTGGTTTGTTCAGAAGTTAATTTAACTTCAGTACAAAATGATACTTGGTGGATTGATTCTGGTGCAACAACTCACATAAGTATCTCTATGCAGGGTTGCCTGAGCTGCCGAAAGCCAAATGATGGTGAAATATACATCTACGTGGGCGATGGCAAGAAGGCACAAGTTGAATCAATTAGGCACTTTAGATTGTTACTAAAGACCGGATTGTATTTGGATTTATATGAGACTTTTGTTGTACCGTCTTTTAGACGGAATTTAATTTCTATTTCTGTGTTGGACAAATTTGGTTATTGTTGTTCTTTTGGAAATGGAAATTTATGTTATCTCATAATTCTGAATGCGTTGGTTCTGGTTTTCTTTCTGTGTATGACAATCTATATTTTTTGGAAATTGTTGCTTCATATAATGAAAATCTGCATACTAGTACTAGAAGTGTTAAGCGTAAATTAACTCATGAGAATTCAGGCTCACTTTGGCATAAGCGATTAGGTCACATTTCTCAAAAGAGAATTGAAAGGCTAGTGCAAAGTGAAATACTTGTTCCTTTAGACATGACAGATTTAGGCCCATGTGTTAGTTGTGTTAAAGGAAAACAAACCAACATAAGAAGATATGATGCAAATCAAACTAGTGATGTCTTAGAACTGATTCATACGGACATTTGTGGACCATTTCCTACACCTACTAGGAATGGTCAATCTTACTTTATCAGTTTCATAGACGATTACTCTAGATTTGGCTATCTATATCTATTAAGTGAGAAAGCGCAATCTTTGGACATGTTCAAATTGTTTAAACTTGAAGTTGAGTTGCAGCTCAACAAGAAAATTAAACAAGTCAAATCTGACCGTGGTGGTGAATACTATGGTAGATATGACGGTTCAGGTGAACAACGCCCAGGGCCCTTTGCTAAGTTCCTAGAGGAAAATGGCATTGTCCCTCAATACACCATGCCAGGATCGCCTAACATGAATGGAGTAGCCGAAAGGCGAAACAGAACATTGAAGGACATGGTTAGGAGTATGCTTAGTCATACAAACTTGCCTAAATCACTCTGGGGAGAAGCGCTTAAAACAACAGCCTATTTGCTTAATCGTGTACCCACCAAGGCAAATAACAACAAAACTCCTTACGAAATGTGGACTGGTAAGAAACCGAGTCTACAACATTGTCGTATTTGGGGATGTCCAGCTGAAGCTCGGCCTTATAGGCCAAATGAGAAGAAATTGGACGAAAGGACAGTTAGTTGTTATTTCATTGGTTACGCCGAACGTTCAAGGGGTTATAAGTTTTACGATCCCACTAATAAGAATATTTTTGAGACGATTATTGCTAAGTTCTTTGAGGATGTTTTGGTTGCGGGGGGAGATATGACACATCAGGACATTGTCTTTGAAGAAGAAACTGAGAGCACTGATCTTCAATCGAACCGTGACAGGACTGAAACAGATCGATTGATTATAGAGACAGTGCCCAGGGTTGATCCTGGAAATGATAACGATCCTTTGTGGACTCAAACAGATCGTTTGATTCAGGAAACAGATCCTGTTCCAGATCCTATGGACTTAGATTCTGGAAATAATCAAGATAATGGTGTCATTGAACAACTGCAACCACCTCAAGAACCTGTGCGCAGGAGATCCACTAGGGAGAAAAGACCAGCAATACCTAACGATTATGTGATCTATCTTCAGGAACATGAGTTTGACATTGGGATGATGGAAGATCCTTGTGATCTTCGTCAGGCCTTGGACAGTCCAAACTCACAAAAGTGGATTGATGCCATGAATGAAGAGATGAAGTCCATGTATGACAATGACGTTTGGGACTTAGTACCATTACCAGAAGGAAAGAAACCCATTGGTTGCAAATGGATTTTTAAGACCAAAAGGGATTCTAAGGGTAATGTGGAAAGGCATAAGGCACGTCTTGTCGCTAAAGGATTCACTTAAAAGGAAGGTATTGATTACAAAGAGACTTTCTCTCCAGTTTCATCGAAAGACTCTTTTAGGGTAATCATGGCACTTGTGGCACATTTGGATCTTGAACTTCATCAAATGGATGTTAAGACTGCGTTTCTCAATGGAGACATTGATGAAACCATTTATATGGTGCAACCACCTCACTTTATATCGGACGATCCAAAGAAGATGGTTTGCAAACTCAAGAAATCCATTTATGGGCTCAAGCAAGCGTCTCGACAGTGGTATCACAAATTCCATCGAGTGATTCTCTCATTTGGTTTCGAGAGTAACCCGTCGGATAATTGTATATATCACAAGTTCAGTGGGAGTAAATATTCTTTCTTGGTTTTGTATGTGGATGATATACTGCTTGCCACAAACGATAAGGATATGTTGCACGAGACTAAGAAATTTCTATTTAGGCATTTTGAAATGAAAGATCTTGGTGATGCATCATACGTGTTGGGCCTTAAGATAATTAGAGATCGCTCTCGAGGTATCTTGGGCCTATCATAAAGAGCCTATATCGATCAAGTACTCAAGCGGTATGACTTAGGAAAATGCAAACCAACAGAGACCCCTGTGGCTAAGGGAGACAAGTTCAGTCTTGAACAGTGTCCCAAAACCCAATTTGAAAAGAAGCAAGTAGAGGACAATAAGTATTCTTCCATGGTTGGAAGTATAATGTATGCTCAAGTGTGTACACGTCTAGACATTGCTTTTATTACAGGAATGCTAGGCAGATATTTGCACAATCCAGGTATTCAACACATTCAGGCAGCCAAACGAGTTTTGAGATACATTTCAAGAACCAAAGACTATGCACTAGTGTACCGGAGATCAGATAGGCTGGAGGTCATAGGATATTCTGATTCCGACTTTGCGGGATGTCGAGATAGCTTGAAGTCAACCACATGTTTCATCTTCATGATGGCAGGTGGAGCTGTTTCATGGAAGAGTGCCAAACAATCCCTAGTGGCATCTTCCACGATGGCAGCAGAATGCGTGGCTTGCTATGAGACATCACTATTTGGGATATGGTTGCGAAATTTTGTCACTGGGCTGCGTATAGTGGACACCATTCAGGTGCCACTAAAGATGTATTGTGACAATAACTCGGCAGTCATGTATGCTAACAACAACAGAAGCTCAGCCAACTCAAAGCACATCGATGTCAAGTTTCTGTTTGTTAAGCAAGGATTTGAGGATAAATTATTGTCAATCGAGCACATTGGAACAAACTCAATGATAGCGGATCCACTCACTAAGGCGCTTATACCCAGTCAGTTCCTGAAACATGTAACTAGTATGGGTGTAATTTCTATTGAGGATATTGGGCTTTAGTGGGAGTTTTGTTCAGTGGGAGTGCTAGATTGGACAATGTTTTTCAGTTTATTCAGTATGTAATGAATTTCTGCAGAAATGAATAAAGTTTCAGTTTTCAGATTCAGTTTTCAGTTTTATATCCTAATTCCATTTATGTTGACCTCAATTCAGTTTTTGGGTGACCAATAAAAGTTGGAAATAGACACGTGGCAGTCACACTTGCGTGTATTTTCCACACCACTTACATACATCTAAAATTCAATGTCATTCGTTTGTGATAGTATTGTGATCATTGTGAGTTTAGTTGTGACGGCTTTACAGGATTAGAAGCCTGTAATTGCTATAATGCAACGAAAGCTTCATTGGTCTTCTACTGTTACAAATGATGGACGGAATTAAGGGCACAAAATTTATTACCACATAATGTATGAGCTCATTAAGTAAAGGACATGGATAACACAAAGCATAATAGCCCAAGTGGGAGATTGTTGGATTGTTTCCAGCCAAATAGGCTGACGAGCCTTGGCTGGAACGACCCGTTCCAGGATTGGAACGGACCATCCAATTAAGAACGGACAGTCCATGGTCTGGACTGACCGGTCCGTCCCAGGATGGGGCGACTGATCTGGACGCATTCAGAACGGATCGTTCTAGGACTAGAACGGACCGTCCCAAATCATGCGCCAGATAAGGAAACAATCTATTTGGTGTGGGCAGATTCTGCTTGGTTTCCAAGTTATTTCAGAAATGGTAATAGCTAAACGTGATTGCAAGTAATTGCAGGATTTTGTGCATAGATGTGTTGCCTAATTGTACGTGGTTATAGTTGGAAACAAATCCCATATTGATGATGGACCGATATGGAAATTGTTTGGTGGCCAAGAAGCCTTTGGCTTATAAATACGGGGTTGGTCCCCAAGGGACAGATCATCCACGAGTTGTGCTATATACGTGAGTCGATAACAGCCATCTCTGCCTTTCTTTCTTTATTATTCCATCAAATATCGAGAGTAGGTGCTCTAGTTTAGGCATTAGGGTACCGAGGCAAGATCTGATCCTTTGGAAGGCATATCTCCCACCTTTGGCACATGCAAGAGGACAATCCAGGTGCTATAGTATACAGGAGATGCGAGCAACCAGTGCAGACAGCTCCAATGGCCAGTTTAGGTATGCTTCCGCTCTTTTCTGTTTTATCGGTGTATTGGAACGGTCCGCCCCACTTCTGGGACGGCCCGCCCCAACTGTTGGTTCAGCGAGTCTTTTGTTTGATTTAATGGGTTGCTTATTGCTTGATCTGTTAGAACTGTCAATCCTTTGTCTTTAAAGCAAACCCAACATGTTGTCCTTTTGTTCTTTTGCAGTTCAACATGAGTGGTCCACATGAAAGTCATTGTACTGTCTTCTCCTTCTTTGGAAATCCGTTTCATGTCATCCACCATAAAAGATCATCTCATTTCTCTCCTAAACTAGCCTACTTTGAGAAAACCTTAGCCCTAATTCTCCAGAAAGTTTAAGCCACAAGATTCATCTGAAATCTAAGCCCTTGGCGCGCTTAGATGAAAAATGCTGTAGATGGTCTGTCAGAAGCACACTTTGAAATTGAATTTCTGGAGATATGTCAAGAAATTAAGTAATCATGTGCAAATTTAGGATGAAGTCGTCAGAACTGATGAAATAAATCGTTGTTTACAACCTAACACTATTATTTTACTATTCTTTTAGGGAATAACTATCAGAATTATTATTGTGCTTTCAATTAGGGATGAGTAGTCTGGAAATGAGCTGGATCTAGCCATGGGATCTTTGACCATGCTGGTTTTGTGTGCATCGAGAATTGCTGAGACTCCAACTGATTCTAATTTTTATAAATTCTATGCTGAGATAGTTATAAATGTAAGCTATCGTTGTTTCAAAAGAGTGCCAACTATTAACCAAAAAAAAAAAAAAAGAAAGAATAACAACAGAAAGCTTGGAGATGTGCATACAAGAATTCCGTTTACTCTAACGTCAAGAAACCTTTTTAAAGTTTTTTTATCTAAAGACAGGGATTGAAAATATAATTTGTTCTCATATCTCATCAGAATTTGTCCACACATTGGTGGGCGTGTTTGCTAGTCTCTACTATTTATAAATGCATCAATCCAAAGATGTAAATCTTCAAACCAAGGGTGTATCCAACTCTCCAATCTATCATCTGAACCGTTGATAATATAATTTGTGTATCAGGTATCTCCAAATAAAAGGGTTAAACTGGCTGTTGACTCTTCGTTTGTAGCGGAAAATATTTGGCGCAGATGGAACCAGCGATTCCTCTTCGTTTGATCAAACATTTTTTCTTTACATATTCTCCGACTCTGTCCCTTGGCATCTTTACATATTCACCTGTTCGCTTCTTCTTTCCAGTGTTTTAATTTTTTTTTTTTGAAATTCGATTGAAAAGAAGGAGAGAGCGGCAGCCAGGGAGAGAGCGATAGCGAGAGCAAGAAGAATGATTGCGCAACTCCGGTCATATCTACACCTTCCTCTGCAACCCTACGCGCGAGGCACCCCCTCTCCGATTCTCCTCGAAAGCAAAATTTTTTCACCTCTCTCCATCCTCTCCCGCTTCGACATCAACATCTTCATCTGTCGCTAGGAATAAACTAGGTATAATTTTTTTAAAAAAATTGTTTTGTTTCTTTTCTTTTTTTTTGACAATACACCTTCGATTTGATTTTTTTTCTCTTCCTGTTTTACTATCTGCTTAAATTTTGGATTTGGCAGGCCTTCAAATTAAGGATCAAGATAATAACAAGTATGAAGATCGGAAGGACATCAAGCATCAAGTTATTTTTGGCATTAAATTGAGTTTTAGTAATTTCATTGTTTTGTCTCTAGCAATTGGAAGGAATGTTGATTTTAGTAATTTAATTGTTGGTCTCTCCTTACTCAATTTTTCTCCATATCAGGTCCGATTTTCACCGTCGTTTGCCTCCTTTCCGTACCCAATCAATCACCAGCACCACCATTCCGCCTTGCCGCATCTCGCGTCGCTAATTCTTTCTTCTCTGATGTTGACTAAACCCTTGCGAAGGCTATGGCTGGATCAACGAAAGGCCGCCCATAGTTGTCTCTGGATTCTCCATCAAGGTATTGCTTGATTTTGCCTCTTTTCTTTTTCCTGTCGGATTTTCAATTTTTACAGTGTCTTGGGCTGATTTTCTTCGTGTTTCCGCAATTCTGGTCTGCCTATTTCAGTTTTGGGGTTGGTTGTCATGTGCTTCTATCAATCTACCTGCTGGTGTCTTCTGCGTGCTTGGTTCGTTCAGGTGATGCTTTCTCATCTCGGTTGTAATTTCTTTTGCTTGGTTTGTCTTTAGAAAGTTACTCTGAAGTGTTATGCAAATCATATTTTTTGTACTATTTTAAATAAGAATTCTGTACAGTACAATAATATATATTTCACTGAATGGGAATGAATAAGCTTTCGTGCTTAACTATTGCGAGATAAAATTCGGTGACCAATTGAAGAAATTTGATGAAAATGTATTTTGATGATCAGAAGACTTGTTGGAAATAAGATGTAAAATTTTAGGTTTTTTATGTCAGGCAATAGTAGGTAAGCTTTACAAGACTCTGTTCACTTTGCAGCTTGTAAATAAGAAAAATGTGCTTTGTATTTAAATTTTCATATTTCAGGTTTAACTTTTCATAATTACCTATGTTGGAGAAATAAGCTCGACAACCTTGATGCAATTTTTGGGGATAGTGGTGTCCAAATAGGTCAGGAGATAACTTCTCTTGCCAACAGCATACTAAATTTGGTGCTAACATGAAGGATGTCGATCTCAAGTTAGATTTTGTCTGTTGTCTATGTTAGTGTCTTCTGCATATAGACAGCATGCGTCAGAAGTGTTCAAGGATTAAACTTTTGTTCAGGTACAGTTGGTGTATTGATGTGGTAGGCCGTAGGCGCCTAATGTTTTGATAAAGAGGTACAGTTACCCCATTCTGATTGTTGATTTTTCCTTATCCAGAATAAACATACCAATCTTGGCAATAAAATTGGCCGATCTTTGTTACCTTTTCTATTGCGTTTGTTTTCTGGAAACCAGCTCTTTTTACTTCGGCAAGGGATACTTTAAAAGTGTAAAGCACAGAGTTTTTGGTGTTATGAGCAAAGTTTTGACATAATAGTTCTAATTTGCAAAGTAATTATATTAAATACTCTAAAAGATATTTTCTGTGCTTATTTCTGACCTAGGTAGATATGCATGGGCTTGTGGGAATCTGGAAGACTTTGGGCAGTTAATTTCTGTGTCTGGCCGAAGTTCCATTGACAAATATGAGTTTGGTATAGTTCTCCTTTTTGCACTTTCTAACATTATGCCTTTATGCATAATTCATTTCCAACACTATATTTTTATGCTTTATTGGGTTATTATTGACAAGCTTTGCCAAAATTGAATCTTTCTAAGACTCGGCTAAATCAAGATGAGTTATATAAATGTGAAGTATAAATTGCTGCCCATTTAATCTACATATGTCAAACTTCTCATTTTTTTTCCGTTGAAAGTTCCATTTCTTCTATTTAATACTTCCAGCAATTTTTCAATGAACATTTGGAAGAAACCTTGCTTCACATGTAAATGCAGAACGAGGCATTTTGGTGAAATATCTTTTGATAAAAAAAAGCCCAAAACATATTACTGGTTTTTTCTTTCAAGTTTAGATTTAAAAAATGATACTGGGTACCCTGCAGCTTAATTGTACAGCTTTGTGATCACATTGGCTATCTTGAAATCTTTTGCACCCGAGACCTTATTTTTGTTATTACTAAATAAAACATCTTAATAATAGATATTTAAAATGAGAAGACATTTTTATTGATAAGGTACCAGTGCAAGTCCATATTCTGAAAGCTTAACTACAAGGAACAGGTTCAGTCTGTACCATAAAACCTGACCTGTATGGAATCAATTAATAAAACCAAATGTTGCTAATGCAATAAGATTCTTGTAAAATGATGATTTTTGTCTGTCAATATAATAATTTGCGGGCTTGATATTACGTCAAATCAAAATTGGGTCTGGCATCTTTAAGTCTAATTCCATGTTTTCTAATGCAATGCAGGAAGGAAATGATACAGCTCTATGAGATCTTGCTAAAATTTAGTGGGGATGGGTTCAGGGATGATGTCTTGCAATTATGCTGACAAGGTAGCATAATTTTTCAGAACTGAATACGAGAAGGCACAACCTGAGTTGGTCTCTCACATCCCTCATGATAAGCGTGTGTTTGCGAACCTGGTGGCTGAGCTAGAATTATTTTCTCTGAAATATAGCAACTTGAAGTTTCCGACCAAGTGCCTCAATTTGTGTGCTTCACTGCCGGACCTTTGGTTTGACGAAATATTTGAAGAGGAGTTTAAAAATTACTCCTTTTGAGGAATCAAAATTCACAAAGTAAATATTTTTTAAGTTTCAAGTGCAGGTTTGAATACATGAAGTTGGTGCCTAATTGCAATGCCTACATATGTCGTTCCATTTATTCATTTTTTGGTTATTTTTGTAATAAAATTGAGATTAATTCATAAATTGAATTTGTATCAGCTATATGGTTTCTCTCCTATAAATTGGATTATTACCATGATTTGTGTTAACTTTGCTTATTCCTTAAATTATTTAATCATAAACAACGAACATGCATTTTATCGGGGATTAAAATCATACGGAAGTTCAGCTATTTCCCCCCTTAAATTGAGATAATATATGGTACAGGTTAACTGAAACATTATTAATTTTTCAAGAACGGATGGAAGAAAAGTGCACGTGATAGAATTCTATTTATTTATTTCTTTTTTTTTCCCCGAGTACATAGAAAATTTTATTACGCATGACAATATGCCATTTCATAGAATTATTTTTTTTTGAATTTTTCACATGTCTATTTTTATTGATTTTATTAGCTTAATCCGATAAATATTACTGCTACCTTTAGCACTAATCAAGAGAACGCTGATTTTAAACATTAAAAATGAACAACATATTCATATCAAATAATATTTTCGTATAATAAAGTTCGCCCACACATTGGGTGGGTTCTGCTGCTAGTATATAATAATAAGACGAGGGACATATCGATCGATTGCGTCTATGTATATAGCGCAGAACTGCAGATAGATACATATGCCTTTAACTATACATTAGCATTACATATTACTTATTGGCACATTACATGCATACACAAGATCACCTAACTAGCTAGATAGATATTACCAATTCATTCAGCATCATAGGACTGGAGCATGCGAACCACATCGGCCATGTTGGGCCTCCTGCTCCTCTCTTCTTCTACGCAAGAAAGTGCCACTTTCACCATCATACTGGCCTCGGCGCTGTTAAAATCGCCATTCAAGCTTGGATCTATTAGTTCCTCCACCCATGCGCATGGTGATCCTTGTCCGCTCTTCTTCAACCTCTCTTTAATACTGCTAACCCATCGTCCCAATATCATCTCCACTTGATCTTCTTCTTCCCCATCTTGTAGGACCCAATCTGAAATTCTCATGCCACGCAATATCTCCAAAAGAACAACCCCGTAACTGTAGACATCAGCTTTTCCTGTGATTGGGAGATTTGAAGCCCACTCGGGGGCAATGTACCCTCTGGTCCCGTGAATCCGAGACAATTCCTGGCCACATGAATTTCTGTTCAACAACTTGACCAGTCCGAAATCGGTGATTTTGGGTTCAAATTCATCGTCAAGGAGGATATTCTCTGGCTTCACATCGCAGTGGATGACCCACTCGAGACATTCATGGTGGAGATACGCAAGGCCCTTCGCAACCCCCACTGCGATCTTGCACCTCCTTCTCCACCTAAGCAAGTGCTTCGAGCTACTATCAAACAAGACATTGTCAAGAGAGCCTTTCTCCACAAAGTCATAAACAAGGAGTCTGTGTGCACCTTCTGAACAGAAGCCTCGTATCCTCACCAGATTCATGTGGTTTATCCGCCCGATAATGTTCAACTCAGCAAAAAATTCTTCGCCCCCTTGGCTCACACCGTGCAGCTTCTTCACGGCTATCAACCTCTCCTCCTCCATTGTGCCCTTATAAACAATGCCTGATCCACCCCTGCCGAGTTCGTTTTTAAATCTGTTTGTTGCTCTTTCCAACTCTTTGTAAGTGAACCTCCTAAAAGAACAAGAAACAGTCTCATAATGATTCTCCCTTATTTCTTGCTTCCTTTCTCTCCAAATAAACCACCATCCTACAAAGATAAAAAGGGCTTCTACCACAAACACCGAGCACGCAAAAGAATATAGGTATATCCATGTTTGCTTTCCAACATTCTTTTTTCTTAGCTCAAGAGCGGAATAGTTCATGAAATGAACTTCACTAATAGCAGAGCAATTATGTGGGTTCGTTTCATAAATGGAGATTTTGGGGGCCTTAAATGATCGGGGAACTTTCCAATATATGGTTTGCATCGTGTTTTGAGAATATCTCCCATTGATGAGAGTAATTTTTGGGTAGCACTCACCGCTTCCTTTCTTATATCCAAAAGCTTGGCAAGAACAATCACGTAAGCAAATCTTCTTACAAGTGTGGAATGACAAGAGGCGGGTATAATTGAAATCAAAACCCCAGAAATCCGTGTGTGCAAGTTCGACAAATCTCACTTGACCGGCAGAATGACAAGTGATATTGAATGTTGGCTTGCAACCTTTTCTCCAATCATTTGGATCAAGGACGTCAAAACCAAGAGGACATATGCATTGGAGCTCTGGCTTGTACACGCATAGCCCATATTGGCCACAGATTCCATGCACTTGACAAGGTTGCGAGAGAGCAAGCCACGAAACAGACCATGTTTTTGCTGATTCGTTAAGGCTGTACAGCCGGAGATTGCCATCATAGTCTAGAGTTAGTCTCCTCATGACATGAGCACCGTAATCTGAAGATTTAAACCTAAGATTATCACTTCCCATAAAATAGCCCAGGTCATCAAAGACCCCAATACGACTATTATTGTACGCTGTACGGTTATTTACCCACCATTTATTGAAAGGATCGGGCCAATATATGCTAGTCAAATTTGGGCTATCATAAATGAGTTGCAATATATTATTGCTGTCGAAGTACAGCTGGTAGTAACCTGAGGAGATGACTCCTTTTGCTGCGCTGGAGACCAACTTATTATCCTTTGTGATTCCTTGATAGGGTAGAAGTGTATCAGTGGGATTGTCAAAACTTTTCCACAACATTATGCCGCTCAAGTCGGTGATAACAAGGTTGCCACTGTCTAGGAGTTGGGCTCGGTTGATTTTGTTTGTTGATATGATTTGTGTGCTCCAGATCATTGTACCATCAAAATCGAACAAGACAAGACCACCGCCGTGTCGCAAGCTGACCCATGAGCCCTTGCCATTCACAGGTCGGTCACGATTTGCTGTCCAAGCAATGGTTTTGTCGAAGGAGAACCATATTGAGAATGCAAAAGCATTGATGCCGACAGGATAAAAGCCACAAGAGAAAGAGCCGCTTGGGGAGACGAGAGAGGTGTGCCAGTCATCAACAAAGAGAGACGAGCCTTGCTTTAGATAGCTGAGATTTCTCGAAAGAACAAATGAAAAGGAGAAAGAGCTCAGGAGGAAGGAGAGGAAGGTAATGGAACGAGATGGAATATTCATCGTCTATACATGTAATGTATGCATTATTTTGGATGGTTTTTTCTTCAGCTAGCTAAATTTTGAGGAATGATCAGGCAAGGAGCACTTGTGATATACAGCCTCATATATAGTATTTATTGCTGATCTGTTTAAAGCTTCTAGATCTAGAGTGAACGTATATATTAGATACCTCAATAAACTTCTGATGTTTTATCAGAGTTAACAATGAAAGAAAGAAATTAGGAACGAAGCATTGGAGAGGTTCATTAATTGAGTCCGCCTGACCCATTCAACAAGCACATGCGTCAGTACTTGTTAACAATATGAATTATTGAACAACTTTAAGTCTCTTTTGACAGCGGGGGCCATGATAGAATTCTAAAATTGACCCATGATAAAACACGTTAGATTCAGACTGGTAGGTAATTAAAGTACTTTAGTGCTTATTTAATTATTATTATTATTATTATTATTATTATTATTATTATTATTATTATTATTATTATTATTATTGTTATTATTATTATTATTATTATTATTATTATTATTATGAGGAGAGTTTTAGTGCCCACAATTTGAATGCCCCAAATATTCTAAAACTTATTTTTTTGATTATTTTTCAAATTTTAAAATTCAAATTTTGAATCCAAACCGTTGATCTTACGCGATATAACGAGCAATGCATTTTCATATAAGTTTTATAAATTTTGAAATTTATTTGATACTTGATCAAGAGGCTAAAATATGAACATATTAGAATTAATCTATCATATTTAACTAGATTCGTTCAATATTCAATCTCTTGATCAAATATCAAATAAATTTCAAAATTTATAAAACTTATATGAAAATGCATCGTTCGTTATATCAAAATAAGATCAACGGTTTGGATTTGAAATTTGAATTTCATATTTTGAAAAAGGAATCAAAAAGTGAGTTTTGGAACATTTGGGGCATTCAAATTGTGGATACTGGAACCTTCTCTTCTATTATTATTATGTATATGTTATCAAAAGGGAAGGGCAACAACTTTATTTTTTAGAGGGACCAGTACTTAATAGTAGGAGTCATGTCCTTAAATATAATTGCAGTATTGTATCCTGTTAAGTCTTTTTTTTTTTGAATCTCGTTATATATTTTGTGGTAATTTCTTTCTTTTTTAAAAAAAGGAAAAAAAAAAACAAAAGAAAATCTAAAAGTGTACTTTCTCCTATGCACAGTAATTGACTTTGTTACCACTTACCAGTACCACAAGTACTTCCGAATGGCAAATTGCATGCAATTAATGTGTCTGAAAATATCTTGCAGTATACGAAGAACTTTCACTGCTGCTAGCTCCACCTCGTACATATATGTTTACAAACCCCAACTCCCTGTCAAGATATCTTTGTAATAATAGAAAAAAACTACTCATATTACTTCTGAGCCATTTAGCGTACGGCATTACATTCTTAATTAATTAGACAGAAACGTTGGAGACAGGGATACATGAATTTATTTTTAACTAGAGGTGTTTCTACTGCCTTGAGACGAGAGAAAGTAGATATACAACAGTTGCTTATCTCCATCAATCTTAGTGATCAAAATGACTCAGTAGAATGGTTTTTAGATTTTAAGGGGAGCTATACGGTTAAAAGTTGCTATTCTCTTCTAAATTCGGGTAGGATTATCATTGATTTGAAAAAATCAGTCTGGATTGCTAAGGTGCCTTTAAAATAAAACTATTCTCTTGGTTAGTGCAGCATAACAAAATCCTCACTCATGATAACTTAGCAAAGAGAGGTTGGCATGGTCCAAATAAGTGCTACTTTTGTAAGGATTCTGCATGAGTCTGTTGAACATTTGTTTGTTCAGTGTAATTTTCTGAAAAATTGCTGAAAGTTTGTTTAATAATTTTAATGGTAACACATTACTCTGTAGCAGTTTAGATTCTATTTGGGATAGTTGTTTAATTAGCCTTAGATAAATTATCAAATAGGATTTTTGTTATTTGCTTTTTTGCCGTGGTGTGTTGGTCAGTTTGGTTGGAAAGGAATAGAAGAATTTTTCATGAAGTTAATGTTCGAGTTATGTCTTAAAAGTCAATAAATTTATAACTTATTTGATTATTGAATGAAAATAGTCTTGGCTACTAAATCCATCTCACATGTAATTTTAGAAACATTTATAATTAGTTTTAATTGCTCAAATTTGAACATATGAGAAAACATCAGTTAAGGGTCTCTTTTTTCCCTTCTTTAATGTATGACATTATTCATAACTTTCATATGTGGACAGCTTTTGGAGGTCAGGCTTCTCAGTTGGCACAGAGGGGGCCAAGAACTGCTCGAGCTGGTCTGATAGGGTAAGAGTTTTCTGATGAGGATCTGCTGCAGTAGGGAAAGAGTTTTAGACATCCCTCATTGCGTGAAGCGCGAATACAAGGCTAGTTTAGAATATATTAGAGTATACATTAGCTTCAAAGAGGAAAATTTTCAATGAAAAAAATCTCCCAAAATTCGCCTCATGGTGTCAGCATGCTCCTTTCCCATACTGAAGTCAATTTTAATCCACCTGACTTCATTCACGAAGACCGATTTTTACTTACTATAGTTTGTGGCTATCTGGAGAAGATTTTGAACATTTAGTAAGTAAAAAAAAATTCATATTATCTTTTCTATTTTTAATCTTCACATTTAGAGAAAATTATTCCTAGAAGTGTAGATAACCTCAAAACAGCTACTACCACAACCAAATAAAATGCCACCTGAGACCCCCACAGAGGGCAACCAGTGCCAAGTATCCATAAATGTGGATATAGTTCTCACAATTCTAGGTGTGAAGTTAGTTTTTTTTTTTTTTTTTTTTTTTTTGTTTCTTGGATAGCTATTATATCTATTGTATTGTCTCTAAGCACAATACTAAATATTTGTCTTTTCTTAGGGAAATTAATACCCCTGACATTCCAATTCAAAATCTTCATGTAAAACTAAGTTGCCCCTTCTCTAAAGTAACTATTGTCCTACTATTTTTATCATTCTTATTCCTATCTAAAATTTGATTCAACACAGTTTCAAAAGTGGCTCTGTGAGTTATCTGCATTTATGCAATTATTTGTAATTTCTGAGACTGGTCATTGCCTAATTGAATCCTATATACATCAAACAAATTAACTATCTCCTCAATAGATAATCTAGAATAAGGGAAATTATTAATTAAATTTCTACCTATGATAGACTTTTTCCCGAAGTTCCTATCTCTGATTATGGCCTTGGCATTGCTTGTTGCAAATAGAATTCAAATAGACACAAAATTTCAATGGGATTTCTAATATATTTGTTCACTATTACAATTACATACATAACCCATATTTATAACAATACAAACCGCCATCCCATTTCCTATAACCGGCATTAACTAAAACCGACTCAAAATTTACAGCTCATTATCCAACTCAATTCCAATTAGGCTACCGTTCATGAGCTGAATTTTTTTTGACTTCAAACTATTATTTTGGTTCGGTTCACTGTGCCGACATGCAGTCTTTTTAATTTGAGTTTACATGGACAAATTCCTCCCTTAAACTCAAATTTTTTCCGTCCTTCATTCCTATCCTCGTTTTGCAATTATTGAACAGCTCCGTCGGTAATGCCTTCGTGAAGATATCGGCCGCTTGATCACGACTTGCGACGTGCCTCATTTGCACTTCTCCATTTTTAATATGCTCCCAAATAAAATGGAACCGAACATCTATGTGTTTGCTTCTTTCGTGATGCACCGGATTCTTGGCTAGCTCTATCACCAATTTATTGTCGACTCGAATCTCAGTCGCCTCATGTTGCGGAAGTTTTAGCTCGCGCAGTAAGTTCCTCAACCAAATTGTGTGTCCAACGCAATATGATGCAGCTACATACTCCGCTTCGCATGTTGATAATGGCAATACGATGCAGCTACATACTCCGCTTCGCATGTTGATAATGTTACTATTGGCTGCTTCTTGGACATCCATGTGAATGCAGTGTCTCCCAAATAGAACACATAGCCCGATGTGCTCTTGCGATCATCTACGTCTCCGCTCCAATCACTGTCAGAGTAACCCATCAATTTATATTCTTCTGAATTCGAGTAAAATAACCCGAGTGCTTCAGTTCCTTTGATATATCGCAGGATTCGCTTAATCGCCTTCCAATGCGAGTACTTCGGTTCCTCCATAAATCGGCTCACCACGCCAACACTATATGCAATATCTGGTCTTGTGCATGTCAGATACCGTAGGCTTCCCACTAAGCTCCGGTATTTGCTCGCATCTACTCGATCTCCTCCCTCAAACTTGGAGAGTTTTGCACCGAACTCCATCGGTGTTGACACGGGGTTGCATTCATCCATCTTATTCTTCTTTAAAATATCTTTTGCATATGCTTTCTTGTGACACAAAAATTCTTGCATTTTCTTGTCTAACTTCTAACCCAAGAAAATATTTCATTAACCCCAAATATGTCATCTCGAATTCACGAGTCATGACTTCCTTAAATTCTTTTATCATTTTCTCATCATTCCCCATGAATATGAGATCATCAACATATAAAGCAACGTATAACAAATTACCTTCCTTTTCTTTCACATACAGTGCGTGTTCATATGGACATTGCTTGAATTTGTTCTTCTTGAGATATGTGTCGATTCGGGAGTTCCATGCTCGAGGAGCTTGTTTCAGTCCATAGAGCGTCTTTTTTAATTTCAGCACTTGTGTCTCTTTCCCAGCTTTCATATATCCGGGTGGTTGCTCCACATAGACTTCTTCTTCAATCACGCCATTCAGAAATGCTGATTTCACGTCCATTTGATAGATCTTCCATTTAAATTGAGCTGCTAGCGATATAAGGAGTCGAATTGTCTCCATTCTCGCAACCTGAGCAAAGACTTCATCATAGTCGATTTCGGCTTTTTGTCGATATCCTTTTGCTACGAGTCTCGCCTTATACCTCTCAATTTTGCCTTGTGCATTTATCTTCTTTTTGTATACCCATTTAACTCCTATGGGCTGACTTCCTTCTGGTAATTCCACCAGCTTCCAAGTGTCATTCTTTTCGATAGCGGCGATCTCTTCATCCATCGCAGCTTTCCATTTCTTATTTCTAATAGCTTCTTCAAATGTAATATTTTCGGCATCTGCTAAAAGACATACTAAATGTACCTCAGGTATTGATTCATATAGATCTTCCAAGCTTCTCGTTCTTGGTTGTCTTGGCTCATCTTCATCATCAGAGCTCTCATGACTTATGTTTGTTGTTGTCGGTGTAGAGGTTGACAGTTCTTCTTTTTCATTCGCCATCTCGTTTTGGTTGTTCCAGTCCCATTCGATTTCTTTATTTACTTGCACATCTCGACTTACGATCACCTTCTTTTCAATCGGGTCGAATAGCCTGAAAGCCTTTGTCTTCTCGTCATACCCGATGAATACATACTTCTTGCTTTTATCGTCCAACTTGGTTCTTCTTTGATCTGGTACGTGCGCATAAGCCACACTACCAAATATCTTGAGATGTGACACCGTCGTCTTGATTCCACTCCAAGCTTCTTGTGGTGTTTGCTTCGTCAATTTTGCATGCGGACATCGATTTTGCACATATACGGCACACTGTACTGCTTCTGCCCAAAATTCTTTTGGCATATTTTTACTCTTTAACATCGATCGAACCATGTCGAGAATGGTCCGATTCTTTCTTTCTGCTACACCGTTTTGTTGAGGTGAATAGGGAGCTGTCAGGAATCTCCTTATGTCGTGTTCGTCGTAGAAATTCGTGAAGGCAGTTGACACATATTCACCACCTCTATCTGACCGCAACGCTTTAATATAATGGCCGGTCCTCTTTTCAACCATTGTCTTAAATTTCTTAAATACTTCTAGTGCTTCAGATTTCTCTTTAAGAAAGTACACCCACGTCTTTCTTGTATAATCATCAACAAAAGTAATAAAAATACCTTTTTTTTCCAAATGATTTGAGTGTGATAGGACCGCATATGTCAGTATGTATCAATTCAAGAATATTTCTTGCTTGATATTTTGTGCTTCGAGGGAACGAGCTTCTTGCTTGTTTGCCAAGAACACATCCTTCGCAGAATTGTTTGGGGTAATCTATGTTGGCTAAACCATGGACCATGTCTTTCTTCGCTAGCTCTTTTATGCCATCTCGGCTCAAGTGCCCAAACCGCAAATGCCATAGCGAGGCTTTATCCGTTATGTTGATTTTCAAACATGTTTCTTGCACGTTTCTCAAATTGAGTTTGTACGTGCGATTTTGGGCCATCTCCACCCGTGCAATTAGGCAGTCTCTTTTTGTCTTTCAAGAACATCACCCGATTTTTCATGAAAATTGAGTAGCCTTTTTCCATCAGTTGTCCTATGCTCAGGGTATTGCTTTTCATGTCTGGCACATAGTACACATCTTCAATTGTACTTCTTTTACCATTATGTAAGAAATTGATTTTACCACGGCCTTTTACTTGGATCTTTGATGCGTCACCGAATGACAAATGACCATCTTTATGTTAGGAAATGCTCATATTTTAATTTTTAGATCAATTACAACTAATTAATCTCCATTAAACATCAAGCAAGACAAGGATCTAGTGCTAAAGCATTCACACATCAAATCAAGAGAGAAAGTAGGAGAAATTGTACCTCTCATGAAATTGTATTCATGAGGCTCGAATCCATGGCATGAGAGTCGATGGGGTGCGTGCTCCACCACCTCCACCATCTTGATCGCCTCTAGCCCACCAAAGATAGCAACCACGACTTGAGAGAGATGCTAGTTTCTCTCAAGTCCAAGCTCTCCCCTTTTCAAATCCAAGTTTCTCTTTCTATTAAACTATTTTAATGGAGGAAGAGAGATGGGATAGGGGTGCTCAACACATGAGCTCAAGAGAGAATGAGAGGGAGAGATGGCGCATGGGAGAAGAGGAAGAGAGGGTGTGGTGGCTAAGGTTTGCTCTCTAAAAGAACCCCCTATTTATAGACCACCCATCTCTCATCCACACTTGTAGCTATTTACAAGTATGCCATCCACCCTAAGAGGCCACCTAATGGGCTGTCTTGGGCTTTCTCAATAAAAGGCCTTTATTCATTAATTCACCAATTAATGAATCCCCTTTAATTCTCTTTAATTTGGGCTTTTAATTTACTAACTAAATAAAACCCATTAGCTCAATATAATTCTAGAAATTATATGTGTTGTATATAATTAATTATTAACTTATTAATAATTAATTCTTGAAGAGCTTTATGCATTAAATTATTTCTAACATGATCCATTTGATATAATTAATTATTATGGTTCATAACAACATATAATTAATTAATCAACTTATCATGTCTCGTATTCTCCAATATGAATAAATAATGCACGTGTGGTCAATATCTTATTTGTGCGACCCTATTTGAGGATTTATACTATGTTGGCCATGGAAATAAATCGTTATTTATTTCCAATAATCATAAGCGGTATCTAGCAACACGTTATGATTCCCAATTCGTATAAATAATGTACCGTTACAATATCTCAATCCTGCATAAGAAATAAAAGTATTTCTTTGTTTTGATTCTTATGTCACACGATATCTTTGTATAATCCAAGATAGGAATGTGTCATTCTTGCAGATTATACATTTCTTGATCTAGAGTTGATCGTCTAGTTTGCATGCATACGATCCAACTCCATCAAGGGGCCCAAACAGATATCATCACTCACTAGGTATACTAATGAGGGACATACGGTTTTCTTGATGAACAACTTTTCCCCGCACAATTCAAGAGAACATAAATAAAGTCCTTATAGCAGCCTTTATCAGGAATCAACGTTAGACGATATTTATTGAACCTATCCTCATGTGGAAAAGGTGAACATCTCAAACTCAGAATCAAACTCATATGAAATAAACAATGACACATAACACAATCCAAATGTTTATTTCATTGGGTCAAGTCCTGTACTATGTTCCAATAACATACACATATGCAATTAAGTCGGTAACTCCTTACCTATGATTTGTAGAACTTAATCATCACTTAACTTGCATACTAATCTTTTATGATAATTAATGTTCCTTGTTAATTATCAAGATTATGGACGATTTAGATTTATTATTGTCATTCTAATGAATGATCCACAGAGATCTACAATTCAGATCCTCAACCTGAATGATCTGTCAATAATAAACTCTAGGAACAAATGATCAAATATCATCATTAACATAAACTAAGAAAATAAGTCATGAAATATTGACTTCTAGGACATAACTCCAACAATCTCCCACTTGGCCTAGAGTCAATCAATAGTGACTTCTAGCCAGTGAAGAATTTAGAACAATGTTATATATCCATGTATATACATGTTCGAACCTCAAAAATAAGATACACTTAAAGCAAGTTACTCATACGTCCATCACGCATGGATGCACAACTGCATATCGTATACCGCTTAAGGTAGAGGTTAAGTTAGAGTGTTCGCTGTGTCCGCGAACCTATCCAATTTTGTCTGACCCTATATACATATATACTCCTATATATGTGTTCTTGATCATCATCATGTGAGATCAAGTGACATCGTCATAGATCTTAGTTGGATCACCAATTTAATATTGGGTTCTTCAAGTTTAAGCTATGGTTCGAGATGCTTAGAACTATATTAGCTTGACTGAGAACTTCATGATCCATACTAAATTCTTTCATTGCTTTCATTGCTTCACAAGTTGCTATATATTTTTGTTTTGGTGACGGAAACGGTTGTAATATCCCATTTAGAACACCTTCTAAATTTACAACACCACATTCAAACAAAATATGTAGCTCAATTGTATTTATATCACTCTTTCGAAAACTAGCATCAATATAACAAGTTATATGAGCTTTCTTTCATCTTATCAGATGGAAAAACATATCATTCTTTCTCATAAGATACTCGAAGATATTCTTGATTATTGTCCAAATGTATTTTTCTTTGTATCCAGTTGACAACTGCTTGTCATACTCCTTGGGTACAACACATAGGGGCATGTGCATAAATATGGCATCCGTTATGAAACTCATAACAGAAGGATGCTCGAAATATATCGTGCACTCTTTTCGAATTGAGTTACAATACACCGAGTAGAACTCAAGTGTATGCCATACAACGTGGTTAGACATCCTTTCCAGGAGTCTATCTTTTCGTGTTACTAGAACACTTTGTCATTATATGCACATTTTCTCAAACCAGACATCCATTATAATCTATCTTCATAGATTTTGTTTCCTTGGATTTAGGTGACTTGCCCAAGTTCTCAATTGACAAAACATTCTCCAGTGAGATCTTGACAATATTCATTTTCTTAATGTTATTCCCAATTAATGTCTTGTATCTTGTACAATACATGTAACATAATAATGCTCCCACTGAATATCTTATCTATATAAGATACTTTTGACGAAGTGCAACTCCTTGACTTCCTTGTCAAAATGTTTATTCCAATTTCCACAATACTTGCTTCAATCCATTAATGGATCATTGAAGCATATATATGTTTCTAACAATACAACAAATCCTCGGTTTGTGTCAAATACACTACAACTTCCTTCATTCAATTGAAGAAGACGGTTTTGATGTATCTTTCCATATATCTATATATACGAAATATAACTATTGTTAGAATGATCTTTATTGACTTATACACAGCTACAAGCGAGAAGCCGTGCTTTGTACATGGTCAACTTGTTATCGACTTAGACATAGCATCAATCATGAAATTGTGCTTTGTACATAGTCGACTGGTTATCGACTTAGACATAGCATCAATCATGAAATTGTGCTTTGTACATAGTCGACTTGTTATCGACTTAGACATAGCATCAATCATGAAATTGTGCTTTGTACAAAGTCGACTTGTTATCCATATCTATCTTTCCTTTTAAAGATCTAAATGTTCTAGATGGATCGCTTCTTCTTGAACATCAATCAAGGTCTATACCTTGTTGTTATATATATGGATTGTACTTAAAGATCATATAGATTCAAACCATACTTGTGGAATCGGGTCTTTCTATTGCTTCTTTATTTATCAACGGATCCTCATATGTCAAGTACGAGGATGTTGTGAAACCTATGTACCTTTCAGTTTAGGCAATTCATTCTCGTTGATCTTTGTAGGATTGGTGCTTGAGGTCAGTAAACTACTTCTACAACATCTTGTAGAGTAAGTTCTTGATCCTAATATATTGCATGAGTTTCTCGAACATCATCCATTCGTGAGATGTTTGAGCACTCTTTAGAAATGAGCGTGTTTATAAACTTCTTCCTTTCACAACTTCTTGTGAATAAAGTTCCGCTCAACTCTCACTAAGCACCATGTATGGAGTGACAAGTTTCCTATAAAGGTACTTCTTGTAGTGACGCATAAACTCCTTTAATGCTCACTTTACTCCCACTACTTCTTCTTGAGAATATCATTCTTTAAGATTACGTTATGATGAGCAACAACTACCTTGTTCTTATCATGTTCATAGAAGTAGTACCTTTTGGCTAATTCAAGATATCCTACAAAATAATAAGCGTCTTATTTGGGTCCAAGCTTATCAATCAATCGAATCTTGAAATAAGCTTCTCAACACCAAATCTTGAGAAACAATATACCTAGAGATCTAATCTCGTAAGATATCTTTCTCAATAGACTTCAATGGAATTTTTATTTAGTGTAAACAATATTGTCCTCAAACACAATCCCTTACATGAGTCAAACAAGTCAATTTGATTTATTACCGATCGAACTATATCAAACAATGTTCGATACCTTCATCCTTGGATACATTTTTCCAAATGTTCCTCATGGAGCGAGTAGTGAAATGTCTTTCATACTCTTTAGGCAATATATCAAACTATATGACTTAACTATTTACCATGATCCATCTTAAGACTTTTGCTTTTATTGAATAGTTTTTCAACTTTACTCTTGAGATCCTTTTGATCTTGTCAAAAGATTCATACTTATACCATATCAAATAGATACGTTAATATCTACAATGATCGTTGGTCAAGTGGTAAAGTGTCAACAACCTTTCAATTGCACAAGTCCTATAAGTCTATATACATCAATATGTATAAGTCTTAATAAGGTTACTTGTCCTTTAAACCTTCGTAGGTCAAAGGCGCTTTTGTCTTTTAACAAACACGATTCGCATGAATTTCAATTGATTTGCAATCGAATTGATTTACGAGCTCCACGTTACGTAGACTCTCATAATGCGATTCTTTTTTATATTCGACTAAGCGACTATTTTACATAAAAGTCAAATACTTTATGTGAAGTCTTACATATTTGTCATTCGAAATTTGTTTATCTATTTCAAGCAAATTCAATCAAGATGAGTGAAATCTTTTACAAATTCATAACAATAAGAGAACGACATTTCTCTATTACAAAACATGATCATCCATCATCAAATATGAAATGGAGATAAGGTTTTATGAGATGTTTGGAATAAGGTATATAACCTCAAATTCCTAAACAAATTCTTTATTTAGTAAAGATAACTCTTCGTATTCAATGGTAGTGGCTTAGACGTATAAGCCATTTCCAAAACGGAGTTTACTTTACTTATCTCAAACTTTCTCTTATTCATCATTGCCTACACATTTCGTTAAATGCGAGCACATGAACTAGCACCTAATTACTAGTGTGAATTAGAGATAGTGAGACAATTTGAACGACAAATATCTTGAGGTTTAGAACATCATGGTATTTTGGACATCTTTTCAAATGTCTCCCATAAAAGGTAAATGAAACATCTCATGTGACACACGGTCACTAGTGAGGGTCTCGAAGTCTCAACTCATATATTGGTAGAGTATTCCTTTAATACTTAACCAATCATTTTAAGCACTAACAAGTGTGCGAACAACATATCCTTTATCCATAGAAAAATATTGTATGACAATATCAACAATCCTTGATATTGGAGATCTTAATATCTCTAGTTGTCAATTAGCTACTCAAACATTTCGGTTCACAAGCTAATGAAATATTTATCTTCTTATAAGAAGAGTCTCTTGGTTAATTCATACTCCATTACTCGATCATAAATGATTGAGTCTATCTTTTACTTTCTCTAAGAACGTCTTCTTGAGTACGTGGATGAGAGTATAGAAGTCTAGTCTAGTCCTTATGAATTCTCCAATTCAAAAGTCTAGAACTTCTAAAAGGATATAAGCATTCGCTTTATTGAATAATTTTCGTCAAAACTAATCAATCATTGCGAAGCTATTTTCGGGAAGTTGAGGAACGTTTTTGGGATTAAACTTGCTCAAGTTTCTCATTTCCAAGAACATGTCTTAGGAATCGGTATTTCTTCTCCAAGTAAATACCTTAGAAACGAGCTTGTCGTTTTTCAAAGATTGATCGCAACGAAATTAACATATTTAATATCTATAACAATTTCAATTTAAGGTCATTTAGTTTATGCAATGTTTTGTTTATGGAATGATAAACAAAAACTCCCACTACATTTAATTAATGTCCCTAAATGTAATGGATTCCAAGATCCCCATTTTCGTCAAGTAGAGCCTGCTATGGCACGACACCCTACTTAACTAGACAAGGTAGGTTCTCCAACCAATCATATCAACCATATGACTCTTGGTTTGTGAATATCTAAGTATATTTACAAACTTCGCCCCGATGTCCAAGAAAACTTGTTGGGTCCATCGATAAGCAACCTCTCTCTATTTGCTCCTAACAAATCTTTTCATTTGTACCCCGACTATCAAGGTTGACAACCATGACGTCTGCTATGGCGGACCGCGCCATGATTGGCAATTGACGTGAGGGGGATAGAGAGAAGGAAGGCGGTCGACTTAATCAATTTAGTTTGGGACAAAAAATGTGACTCTCGTTTGGTGGTCGTGTAAGCATACACCCATACCTACCTATGACAATTCAAGGCATTCACAAACAATCACATAACATAAGCATCTCAAGCATTGCCGTGGGTTTGTATGGCTCCCGCTTGCATTAATCTTCGTCGCATCTCCATGTAACGAGACTAATCTAATCAAGCCCTCCCACTAATTACTAAGATCCTATCTAATAATTACGGGAAATAAATACATGTGATAAAATTCCTAAAACCCCGCCTAGGCCTTAGGGGCATGCAAGCCTCACAAGTTACATCAAAAATTAACCAATTAATTATCAAGGCACCTTAGGCCACTTTACAAGCAATCACATGCATTCACAATATTTTACAACACACAAAGTATTGACATCTTGAGCCATATCAAACCCACATCCTCCTACAAAACAAAGTTAGCACATATACAATATACATGATTCACTTGCTCTTAATTAATTTCATTAATTAGAATCTTTGTGCATACTTGTTGCTCAAGTTTTTCGAATGCAAAGAAGGCTTAACCTTAACAACCAATTGTTTAAGCCCTTTTAAATTAAATCCAACCATCAAAACAGAAAGGAGGGTATTTAAGGAGTCTTCTAATTAACCTTTCAATAAATTGATTAATTAGAAACTATTTTAACTAATTAAAATACGAAATTCGGGGCCCGAAAAAATTCAAAATAATTCGGTCTCCAAAAAATCCGAAATAAATCCAGAGAACTCCTTACAAAGATTGTGGTTACCTGTAAAAATCTCAAGGAGAGATCACTTACCATCAGGGAGAACCAAAAAAGACAAATCCTCAGATTGTGCGCGAAGCACCGTTAGAGAAAATTCTGTTATTGGTCTCAACCTTTCGGTCTGTATGATCATCCCCTTGATATTTTTCCAGCAAACAATTTACATAGAAAAATACTACATACAATAGGCTATCATTCCATGAAAAGAAAATCCACAAGTTATATTCAAGATCAACGAGATAACAAGCATTTAAGCAAGATATCCTGTTCTGGAACAGACCGTCGACCAAAAAGGTTTCACTCGGTTGAGGTATCAAATCTCAATGAAAATCTATGAAATTAATTTTCACAGATTCCAGACTTAAAGGAGAACATTTTCATTTCAACACTTTTCCATAAAAGTTTCTCAATAAGTACAGTTTTTCAAAACAATCAGTTTGTTTGAAAAAACAGATCTGACAACTTCATCACTTTTCATCCTTGAACGCCCACATAATATCCGAAATATGCAACAAAATTTACATATCCAGAAAGAGCATCAAGTTTAGAATAATCCTATCTAAAAGTTACAGGTACTTTGTATACAAACTTCTTTGTTACCAACCACAACAACAGAACTGTGCAGCAGAATAACAGATCTGCGCACCGTTACCGTTTAAATCACTAAAAATTCATTTTACATCGAATTTCAATGATTCCAGTGGGAAAACAACCACAACTCAAAGGGCTACAACCTCCAATAAGAAGGAAAAAATTTCAGAGAGCTTTACACCACGAAAAACAAGCAACAAGACAGAAAACAGCCTTTCCAGGGCCAGCAAGCATGCACATCACTAATTAACTTAATTAATTACGAATTCTCACTTAATTAAGTGTGAAAAACCTTAAGCACGACTATAGCTCTGATACCACTGTTAGGAAATGCTCATATTTTAATTTTTAGATCAATTACAACTAATTAATCTCCATTAAACATCAAGCAAGACAAGGATCTAGTGCTAAAGCATTCACACATCAAATCAAGAGAGAAAGTAGGAGAAATTGTACCTCTCATGAAATTGTATTCATGAGGCTCGAATCCATGGCATGAGAGTCGATGGGGTGCGTGCTCCACCACCTCCACCATCTTGATCGCCTCTAGCCCACCAAAGATAGCAACCACGACTTGAGAGAGATGCTAGTTTCTCTCAAGTCCAAGCTCTCCCCTTTTCAAATCCAAGTTTCTCTTTCTATTAAACTATTTTAATGGAGGAAGAGAGATGGGATAGGGGTGCTCAACACATGAGCTCAAGAGAGAATGAGAGGGAGAGATGGCGCATGGGAGAAGAGGAAGAGAGGGTGTGGTGGCTAAGGTTTGCTCTCTAAAAGAACCCCCTATTTATAGACCACCCATCTCTCATCCACACTTGTAGCTATTTACAAGTATGCCATCCACCCTAAGAGGCCACCTAATGGGCTTTCTTGGGCTATCTCAATAAAAGGCCTTTATTCATTAATTCACCAATTAATGAATCTCCTTTAATTCTCTTTAATTTGGGCTTTTAATTTACTAACTAAATAAAACCCATTAGCTCAATATAATTCTAGAAATTATATGTGTTGTATATAATTAATTATTAACTTATTAATAATTAATTCTTGAAGAGCTTTATGCATTAAATTATTTCTAACATGATCCATTTGATATAATTAATTATTATGGTTCATAACAACATATAATTAATTAATCAACTTATCATGTCTCGTATTCTCCAATATGAATAAATAATGCACGTGTGGTCAATATCTTATTTGTGCGACCCTATTTGAGGATTTATACTATGTTGGCCATGGAAATAAATCGTTATTTATTTCCAATAATCATAAGCGGTATCTAGCAACACGTTATGATTCCCAATTCGTATAAATAATGTACCGTTACAATATCTCAATCCTGCATAAGAAATAAAAGTATTTCTTTGTTTTGATTCTTATGTCACACGATATCTTTGTATAATCCAAGATAGGAATGTGTCATTCTTGCAGATTATACATTTCTTGATCTAGAGTTGATCGTCTAGTTTGCATGCATACGATCCAACTCCATCAAGGGGCCCAAACAGATATCATCACTCACTAGGTATACTAATGAGGGACATACGGTTTTCTTGATGAACAACTTTTCCCCGCACAATTCAAGAGAACATAAATAAAGTCCTTATAGCAGCCTTTATCAGGAATCAACGTTAGACGATATTTATTGAACCTATCCTCATGTGGAAAAGGTGAACATCTCAAACTCAGAATCAAACTCATATGAAATAAACAATGACACATAACACAATCCAAATGTTTATTTCATTGGGTCAAGTCCTGTACTATGTTCCAATAACATACACATATGCAATTAAGTCGGTAACTCCTTACCTATGATTTGTAGAACTTAATCATCACTTAACTTGCATACTAATCTTTTATGATAATTAATGTTCCTTGTTAATTATCAAGATTATGGACGATTTAGATTTATTATTGTCATTCTAATGAATGATCCACAGAGATCTACAATTCAGATCCTCAACCTGAATGATCTGTCAATAATAAACTCTAGGAACAAATGATCAAATATCATCATTAACATAAACTAAGAAAATAAGTCATGAAATATTGACTTCTAGGACATAACTCCAACACTTTAATCTCTTGTAACTCTTTGAATAGATGTTTGTGCCCGCTCATATGATTGCTAGCACCAGTATCGAGATACCACACCGAGTCGCTGTCGGGAATGATATCATTATGTGCCATCATGAGAACTCCATCATCTTTTGACTCTTCTTCTTGAATAAAATTTGTATTTTCTTCTACCTTCTTTGGCAATCGACAGTCTCGTGCATAATGCCCATGCCGACCGCAGTTATAACAGTCGACGTCGGGACGGTATCCACTGCCACCTCTTCCTCTACCACGCCAGTTTTGTTGGCTTTTTCCTCCTTTATCATTTTCTTTATGACTAAGGGATGCTTTTGCTTGCAAGGCTTGCTCTATCGGTTCTTGTTGAGTTCTTTTCATTCTTTCTGCAAAGTATTCAACTCTGCTATTGTGAGTCGGGTATCATCTTCCGGTTCTTCAACGTCATTCTCGACGATGTTCCACAAGCCATGAGCACCAATAATGGCCTTCATTCTCAGTGATCATTGATCATAATTGGTTTTGGTAAGAATTGGATATTGGAAGGAAACATTTGAATTTCTAGTGGCCATTTCGTCAAGGCTCTGATGCCAATTTGTTGCAAATAGAATTCAAATAGACACAAAATTTCAATGGGATTTTTAATATATTTGTTCACTATTACAATTACATACATAACCCATATTTATAACAATACAAACCGCCATCCCTTTTCCTATAACCGGCATTAACTAAAACCGACTCAAAATTTACAGCTCATTATCCAACTCAATTCCAATTAGGCTACCGTTCATGCGCTGAATTTTTTTTTTACTTCAAACTATTATTTTGGTTCGGTTCACTATGCCGACATGCAGCCTTTTTAATTTGAGTTTACATGGACATTGCTGAGGATAGTGCTAGTGACTCCTCTCACCAACAGTCTAGAGCTTCTTCTGGTTGGATTGAGGTATGTCTGGTAGATTGGAGAACCAGTGTTCTTTGCAACTGGTCCATCCTCCATGACTGTCACTGGAGTGCTTCTAGGAGGTATTGGTTGTGTTGTATCATCCTGTGTACCTGCTCTCTTGTCCTCCTCAGAAAGCCCCCATTAACAGTCTGTTGCTTCATGCTACTGCCAACCACTGTCTCTCCACTCTATGATGTAGCTGACCTCCCTTGTATGGGAGTTGATACCACACCCTCTGTCTTTGCATCCCCCATGTTTTGTGGAGTTGTGTGATCCTTGCTCTGGGTTGATTGAATATGCATTGGAGTATGTTGTGACTCAGTGTTAGGAGTTTGTTATGTCATTGGTGTAGGGCTAGGTTGTTTCTCAGGTGCGGCTTTCTATTTTACTATGGTTTTGTTTCAAGAGACAGCAATAAATAAATACTACAACTTCGGTCTGATGTATGCTTGGTATGGATATGCACCACTCGATTCAAAAACATTGTTGCTGGTATCTCTTATTGGATCTTGGTCACTGTAAGGATGCTTTGGAAGATTTGTAGCATTTCCAAATCATTTGAATAATTCACACTTGTTGTCCTTGTACTGTGTCACACCCGTATCCAACAAGTACGTAACAATCTCCGCCATGACTGCCACATGGTAGACTCAAGGCATAACAAGTTATTCAATAAATCATACAACAAATTGTATCACCATTAAATTAACACAAATTCCCTAACTACACAAGTTACAAGCATTCAAATCTAATACTTTGCTTTAACATTCAATAATATGTAAAGACATTAAGATGATTAAAGATAAATGAATAAGAAAGTCAAGACAAAGCACACAAAATAATAACCAAGTATCATAATCTAACAACAAATTAAATAAGCATACAAGGATCTAAATGAAAGTCACACAAGTAAATATGACATAAATACCAACAAAAGGCCAATGAAGTAATAGCTGTGATAATAACTCGAGACCGGGCATATTCCTGTCAAAAACTGCCTTTGATTCGGCCTCAAAACCTAAAACCCGCAAAGTGAAAACGGTGAGAAATAAAATTTCTCAGTATGGTATTCCATTTTAGCACATGAACCCTCCGCTTTCATGTTTGGAATTAAAATACCCTCAAAAAGAAACAAACAAGTAATAAGCAAGTAAATAATAATAGTAATGCACAAGTATGATGCAATGCTGACTAATAAGTTTAATCATATTAGATTTCAACATTTCAAATAATCATAAAGGTCAGCAATGTAAGTTGGTCCGTACCATGCAACTACAAGTCTGGTTTGTAATCAATCAAATCATATCACAATTCAATCAAATTCATTTCTTTGTATCCAAAACAATATCTAATTTACTTGACATTCCAGAATCACTCCCCTCATACTCCGTCTAACTCGAGTATCTGAATCCCATGTGACTACATAGCGTGAACCGATAGCTAACCGGCATCCCCACGATGTTTTGTGAAATTGGACAACCATACAAGTAGTGAACATAACCAATATACAATCCAATCTCTCAATTTTACAATTTGAATACCATACAATATACAACATGCAATTAAGTGAAAGGTATCACTATTATTTCAAGCCATAATAATAACAATATATGACAATTTCAAATGCAAAGGTCATATGGTAGTCATGCAATCATAATTGAATCAACATGCATAAAAAATAAAGTAAATAATTCCTACTAAGTAAAAGTTTTGAGTTCACGTGAAATCGCACCTGAACTCTTCAAGAAAAGAACTTGACTAATGCGAACTCGACGCATTAGCGTCACTCGCTACGAAACCCTCGTATCCTAAATCTATAAAATAAGCAAAATCCAAAATTAGACTTTATAAATTCATAATTAGGTTAAATATAAAAATTCCAGGTTTAAAAACCGTATAGTTTCTCTCATAATTTTTATCCTAATTTGCCAAATTAAGTGCTAAATGTGTACAAAGTGTTCCTACTTATTAACTAGTATTTAATTATACTAAACAAATCATTATAACTCTTTTATCATGCTAAAACTCATGCAATTCAACATATTTTTTTTTGTTGTCCAAAACGTGCGATAATGAGTTATGCATGTAAAATTATTTTACCACAAGCATGCTATGAAAATGCAACATTATGATACCATTATGTAAATATTATCTTGCTAAATTTTCTTTTCTAAAACCAATAGTTTTTTTTTAAAAAAAAAAACTCATACAACTCTAGATTTTACATAATGTCAAGTACTCCTAATAATATAACACATGTATTAATCAAAATCCCTAAAAAAAAAGGCTTAAATTCAGGTAAAAATGGTTATTCAAGCTCAAACTTAGTTTTAAATCTCACTTTATACTTAAAAAAATTATTTTCTAGCAACAATAACTATATAGAAACTTAAAAATAACTAAAAATCTACATGCAACACTAAATTTTATCAAAATTCAGAATATTTTTCAAAAAAATCCGAAAATAACCAAATAATTTCAAGAGAAATAGAAAATTCCACTTTTAGCACAATACAGTACAAAGTAATTACACTTTGCATCCCTTTTCAACCATGCACCTCATAAAACCGAAGTAAATAAGAAAAATTAGAAACTTACATGAATACGATTTATTTTTTTTAAAATAAAAAGGTTGCATGCAAAGATCTCCACGTCAACTCACCATTTTCGATTTTTTCCGAAAACTTTCAGATTTTTATCTTTATTTATTTAGAGTGATTTTGGTTTAAGATCAAAATAGATGGAAAAGAGAATAAAGAGGTGGTGGCTTGTGCGCATGGGAGAGGAGTTTTCCTCCTTCGCTGCACGGGTGGGAAAAGAGAAGGGTGGGTTTTTTTTTTTTTTAAGTTAAGTCATTTTTTTAACTTAAATGAAAATGTCGATTACTCATGCCATGCAATGAAATGGTGCTTAATAATTTTATTTTTCCACACTAATTAAGATCTTAATACTAAATTAGATTCTTTAAATAATATTTTCAGAAAATATATATTTTTAAATTTCATAAATGTAACATACTGTCATTAGTTCCCAATATATTCTCTATCTCGTTCACAACTTCATTCATGGATGGACGGTTTGAAGCTGGTTCCTCTATACACGCCAAGGCCAATTGGACAAACTTTCTAAGGCCAATGTGTTTTGCTTGGTTCAAAATTTTGGGGTCCATCATGGCTCTTAAACCATAATACTCTTGATCGTACTGGTCAATGGCTGTTTTGATGTCGCGCACCGTGTAACCAGTTTCGTTTGGCAGCCTGGCAGTTATCAGCTCTAGCATGACTACACCAAAGCTGTATACATCAGCCTTATTTGAAAGTTCACCATTAAGATAACCTGGATCCAAATATCCCTGATAGATTAACAATAGAAAAATTAGTGAAAATGTTCTCGTTTTGCCAGTCAAATTGTAAAAAAAAAATCATATACTTACTGGTGTTCCTACGACTTTGCTAGGAACATGCCCATTCTGAGTGTCAACATCCAACTTTGAAAAACCAAAATCAGCAACCTTTGCAGTAAGACTGTCATCCAATAAGATATTTGTTGACTTGATATCTCTGTGTATAATCGGCTCACGAATAAGTTCATGAAGATAGGCTAATCCCCTAGCTGAATCTAATGCAATTTGTAGCCTTCTTCTCCAATCCAAATGCGGATCACCTTCTGCAATAAGTAGCAACAGCAATTAATGGGTACAATGACTAGTCCACGGAAGTTCCACTAAGAGATGATTTTAAGGACGTGGAACCAAGAAGTTAACAATTATCTGGCCAGATATAAGCAATCAACTTATAAAAGCTCAATGATATCGCCTTCCCATGAAGTATATCATTTTTTTTTTTTTTTACTTTTTTTGAGTCGCGAAGACACATGAACAAAGCTAGATCGACTACCTCAATAGTGATTCCAAACTCTATTAAAAAAATTTTGGGGTCATTGTAAAATAACTTTTAACTTTCTACGTTTTGTTGGTGTTGTGCTAAATTGGAAATTTTGGAATTGTATTTTGTGTTGCTTGCTTTACTCGTGTGATTAATTGGATTGGAGTTGAATTTTGAAAATTAGAAATCGAACCCAAAAATTGAGCCAAGTTAAAAATTTTAGACTATCCAACCTTTTAAGCCCTTAATTACATACAACAATAAAACTCATATTTCATAATAAGCATTCAGAAACAGTCTAAAACGAAAACTGAGATGCAAGAAAACTCTGACATACCTTCTAATTTTCCTCTTAATGTGCCATTGGAGATGTATTCGCACACTAGCAGTTGCTCTCCTCGTTCATGGCAAAAACCTACTAAGCCCACTATGTTCTTATGATTAACCGTAGAGTGCAACTCAATCTCTTTATTGAAATACTGTGCGCCTTGCATGGATCCTTGTTTTGCTCGTTTTATGGCAACAGCTTCGCCATTTGTAAGGTATCCTCTGTAGACCTATTATAAACAAACCAGAATGTGGAATAATTTTTTGACAGAATTTTACAGTGTTGGATACAATAATTGTTCTCATGACAGAATTTTCCTAAATAAATAAGGTATTTTTCTGTACCTTTGCACAACCTCCTTCCCCAATTTCATGTGAGAAATTACCGGTGAACTTTTCGAGCTCTTCAAAAGTGAATCTTTTGGGAACCTTCGGTTGAGGTGCAGATCCGTCATCTTTGCAGCAGAAAAAAGATGCAACTCATTAAGGAAAACTGAAATTGTCCTTGATGACTGCTCATGATTACAAAACTAAATTTAGAACAGATGTCGTACCAAAAGGGCAGGCACCCACAGCTGCTTCTTCGTCTTTTCTTCTCTGTTTCCGAACATAAATGCACCAACCACCAAACGTATCAACCAGAAATTTGGCTTTTCTTCTCTGTTTCCAAGCATAAACGCACCAACCACCAAACGTATCAACCAGAAAATGTGCAATTAAAACACCAACAGTAATATTACCAAGCACAATTCCTGCAATTACACGCTTGCTAATTGAAGAACTCCTAATTGCACCATTACTAATTGAAGAACTACTTCCAGAACCTGAAAGAGTACTCCTAATGAGAATCAAATTTTAAATTCATATAAAGTTCTTACTTGCAAAAGAAGCACAATTTTCTCCAACGACTGAAATTTTTGAGTTACCTGGGAATTGATAGGGGTATTGGATGAAATAATAGGGCCCGAACATTGCAGGTGGTTGGTATGTTTGATTGTTAAGATCAAAGCCCAGTCTTATAACTTCAGATGCACTAAAGTATAGCCCAGACATGGGGAAGAGTGCCACATTCGCCTCAATATATTTATCCCCTGTTATGGCTACATCTGAGATATAAACCGAGTTTGGTGCAAGCGCAAGCTGGCTCCATAAACTCGACTCAAGTTCTTGAAACATGGCAGTGTCTGAAATATCCTTAAAACTTGGTGCCCTGAAAACCATCAGGCCTGAAAAGGGGTAGGCGCATATGCAGTTTCTCGGGCTTAACATCTGAGAGTTAGGACATGAGGCTGGCCCACATCTTGCAAGGCTTGTGGTGTAAGGAGGTAGTATTTGTTGGTTCTGGCAGTACAAGTTGTTTGAGTACTTGGGAAATTGACAGAGAGGGTTGTTTATGAGTCTGGAAATTAGCAAAAAAAAGGATAATGGTATTATAAAACCAGCGTATTGACTGATTATTATATTTAAGAACTAATATTCAATTTAAATCATATAGATTCAGAGTTTGAATATTACTTGGAATATTTTTTAAAAAAAAAAACTCTAGATGTGTAAAACAGATATGCAACTCTGCTTGCAAGTACAACAAAATAATGGATCCCATTTCAAACAAAAAGGAAAATTTATATAAAGCAAAAAACAAGGAAAAATAATGATATAAAGCATTTTCGTAGAAACTTGGGTAACTGTGAAACTTCAAAAGAAGTAAAGAACTATATGCTTACGAAATTGATCCGTTGTAACTTGATGTAATGTTGGCGTCTGCAATACTATTGTTGCGGATACTGACTTTCTCTAGATATTGCCCGAGGTTGCTACCCATGTCCAGTGTACCATTAAACCGATTTGAATCTAATAACCTGTTGAGAAAAAAAGTAATCTGTTGTACTCCTTGTTGATCTTCGAATTTACTTTCAATTTCAATTCACAGTTGCAATTTTATGCATATGCGTACAATTTGTACCCTTGCAAAACGAGAGGAAATCCATGGTACTGTATAAATCATATTTGATAGAAGCACCATCATGAAGAAGAAAAAGACCTTCAAAATATTGGGAGAAAATGGTACAAACAAATACCAGTTTTTGAAGTATACACTTGATAGGATCTATTATAGAAGCCCATAAATTATTGAAAGACACGCTAAAAGAAGCTTTTGTGATATTATGTACTAGTTCACTGAGAAGAGGTAACTTGTTGGGTGACTTACACTTGTTGTATTTGGGCCAAGGTGAACAATTCCGGTGGAATTTGTCCTGTGAGCTGTACATTCTCCATTGTCCTGTAAATTTGAACAAAGAGAAAAATAAGCTAACTGAAAAACATTAGAGCTGATGTTTTTAGAGGAACAAGCAAAATCTGGACAAGAGAAGTTGTCACGGCAGTTAAAATCTGATCTGATCGTAAATGAGTGTAATGGCCACCAAGAGATATATATATGTGTAGTTCAGGTGTAACTCTATTTTAATTCCATAAGCTTACAGTGTGTAGAGCGAATTTAGTGTGGTCAACCAGGTTGGAGCAGTTGAGGAGGCAAAACTATTATTGCTCAAATCCCTGAGAGGAAGATGAAAATTAATACTTAGTATAAAGTAATGCAAATCACCAAACAAAAGAACTGAAAGGCTGAAACAGGGCTATATAAAGACTTACAATGAGCTGAGATTCGTCAATGGAGCAAGATTTGGTACTAGTCCAGTCAGCTGATTATTTGCTAAATTTCTACAAATAAAGAAAGAGCAATAGTATGGAAGCTCTGGCAATTTGCTGATGCAATATTATTTTTGTTTATATTTACCGAGATACTGTTGACGCTTACAATACATTGAGACCCGTTAGGTTGGTAATATTAGTTGGAATGTCGCCGCTCAACTGATTGTTATCCAACTGGCTGTTTTGAAGTGGCAGAAGGTTAATTACACGAAAAAAAGGATATTATACTTGTACCTACTTAAAAAAAAATTATAACATTTTTTTTTTGCAATTAGATTATTGGGCCATTAGTAAGCAAAGGAGACTTACAGAATCTCCAAAGTCTTCACGAGCCCAATTGTGTCAGGAATAGGGCCAGAAAAATTATTGCCATCAAATATTCTGCCAACATTTACAAACAAAAGTCATTATAAAGTGACGAAATGTTGCAAGTTTAAAAGAAATGCAAATGTTTGTAGAAGTTTACATGTGTATAAGATTCATGTTAGAGCTGAAAAGGGTTGCATTGAGGGTGCCAGATAACTGATTCTTATTGAAATGGCTGCTCATTATGAAAAAAATATTGTTAGTACATATCTGATCAGATATATAAAATTGATTAAAAGTACAATCAAGTCATTGCTAATGACCCTTACAAATCAAGAAATAGTATTAAAATTAAAGCAGTGTGAAAATTCTGGAAGAAATTGTAAATTACAACTTACAAATGCCTTGCGTTTACGAGAAAGTCTAGGCCAGGAGTTGTGCCACTGGAAATGGGAATTGGTCCTGTCAGCTGGTTATCAGCTAGATCCAGCCAATACAAATTCGAGAGTAAACCAATGGTATAAGGTATGCTCCCGCTAAATTTATTTGAATTAAGGGCCCTGCAATTTTATCATAATTAAAGGGATAAAAGGTCCACATGTAAGAATATGAATTACTGTACCTGTAGTTCAATGCTTCTGAAAATAAATAAAAAAGACTGAAGAAATACTAAAAGCCGAATTAAATGTTTTCGTAATAACATATCTGAATCACAATTCCCAATATTCAAGCTAAATCAGTGGTCAATGATTCTTACAGGAAGGTTAGATTTCTTAAATTCCCTATTTCAAGCGGTAAGGTACCACTGAAGCTGCAGCCTTGCAAAATCCTAAATAAATTGGAGTACGAAAACATAAGAAAACAACCATTATATTTCACATTTTGATTCAATACAACAGTATAGTATATTATTGATATCTTGAATTGTAATTACAGGTTCATAAGCTTTTGTAGCTTTCCGATGCCTGCTGGCAGCGAGCCACCAAAGTTAGGGTTTGAAGAAATAACCCTGAAAGCAAATTTGAGTAATTTTGAATGTCTTCTATCATTCGATACTAATATACCACTCGATATAGTCTGACAATTTTAAGTCAGGCATTTTGAGAAATTAATAACAAAGCACTGCAATTTTCCAGACAAATTTAGTCAACTCACAAGTATTGCAATTCAGTTAGAAGGCCTACATCATCATTTAGCTTGCCTTTAATATTCATAGCAGGCAATAACCTGCAATTTCAAGAAATATAAAACAGCAAAATCCATATTTTAGATGGATATTTTAATAATTCGATAAAATATTGGCAACGGATGAGAGTACTAAAGTCACTTACTGGATCAAAGAAGGCATACCAACAAACAGAACTTTATATTCGATGGATATTTTAATGATTCCATAAAATATTGGCAACGGACCAGGTCACTACAGTACTAAAGTCACTTACTGGATCAAAGATGGCATACCAAACAAAACTTTATATTCGATGAAATCATCTATAGTACTAGGATATAGAAAAAGTTGAGTTTGTGATGTTAATTACATACAGTTGCGTTACTCTCCCATTTGTACACTGAATCCCGTCCCATGGAGCGTCACATGGATCAGTTGACTGATTCCAGCTTGATGGCACATTTTGCCATTGACTCATCAATGAATTCAATGCCGAAACTGCAAAACAATTTTGAAACTTCATTAAAGCTGCTTTGGAAATTTTCACTTTGTAGCATTTAACAATCTATTTAAGAATTGCTAAGAAATACAAAGCAGAGAATTGCAACAGAAAGGAATTGAAATCCAGCTGGTACAGGCAGGTAACCATAATACCGGCCGGTATGATCCTTCATTATCTCAATGAAACATGCATGCTCCTTAGAAAGCCATAAACAACTTACCATCTTGAGGATTGGTTACACCAAATGCCACTTGGAAACTAGTTACACACAAAAGCAACAGCAAAAGGCGTGAGGAAACCTTGCCTCTCATATCGAAAATCAGCGGGTCCTCGAAACCCGGCTCAGTTTCCAAAATCTTGTTTCAATACCTTGTATCCTTCTTCTTTTTTTTTTTTTTTTTTTTTTTTGAGTAATTTGTATCCTTCTCACAAGTAACCGAGGACACAACAACAGAAAAGGAGAGAGAACGCTAAGCCTGCCTTTTGTGGGCAATAAATTCTTTTATAAGTGAAGAGGAAATTAAAAAAAGCTTGTCTTGTGTGAGAGCATGTGAAGTTGGGAGGCTGGTTACTGGTTAATGTTAGAGGTTCAACAAATTATTTATTGCATGTTTATTAATATTATTTTAATCGGTGGCCCGTCAAACTGCCTCTATAATTATATGAGAGTATAATTTATCGACAGCGAATTCATTTTATATAATATGATGACATTAATTAATATGAATTTTAATATTTGAATACTTAATTTCGCAAAATATTACCAAAAAATTGGTAAATAATATTTAAATACTTAATTTTTAACAATTATATTAGGACGTCATTAAAAAAAATACAAGCATACATCTCCTAAAAAGTTTTAGATTTCAACTTAACATTTCTTAATACTTTTGTATTCTTCAATTTCACCAATTTTTTTTTCCACCTAGAAATCAATTAATAACAATAATTGGATCTATATTTTTGTTTACCCCTTGTCTGTCTGACATAATTCTATTTATTTCCAATGATTTTTAACACTAAACTTAAATTCATATAAACTTTATTCAGTTTTACGGTTTACAAACTCATGTTGATAAATTTTAATGAAATTATTTCGTTGAATATTCATAAGAAAATTAGCAAGGTCTAAGTTCGTGATTAGATATAATAAAGATATAATTAGAAAATAATTTACTATTTTAATACAAATAAAATATGAAAAAGATTGACGTATATGTATATGTACAAGAAGTAGAAAACAACTCACAAATTTTATGAACTTAAAGCAAATAATAATGCATCTTTCGTGCAATTAGGAAAAATTCAGAAATAATTCAAAAAATTTTGATAAAGAATGAGAATGGTATTATTCAACATTGTCGATACAAGAGATTCATTTTCATCCGCCACAGAAAATCTAAAATGTACACTATTCATCACTGCTTATTCCTCCATTGAAAATTCAAATATTATTAATACAAGGATATTGTAAGAGCTTGAGAACTGAAAAGGATCGTTCCCTGTCCAGCTGTGGGAAGTCAATGGATGATTTCAATTTTCAAGTAAATTTATCGCAGGGTGTTAATCACTTTCTGCCTCATTAATTCATAATCTGAAAATTTGGATGCAGCATTTTAGTACAAAGATGCATGCTTACACCGTCAGATCTGATATAATGATTCCGGTTCATCCTAAGCCACTTCACAAGTTCTAAAAATTGGAGATAGAGTGCCCTAACCTCAACCCAGTAGTGCATTAATAAAAAAGTATTTTTTTGGGACACATTAGGTTCTCCAATGGTATGTGCCGTATCGTATTGTGTCAAGCACGATCACGTTAAAGTCTCCTATTGCGTCATGTTGACACGAATAATTTTCTTAATCGTGTCGTGCTAAATTATGAAATGAGCTAACACGACACACACGCATTTTGCCATGACACGACTAACACGTCGTGTCGTGTCGGCATATCATGTTAGTTGTGTCAAATTATTTTATTATTATTTTTAATTAAAAAATATTTAAAAATTAAAACGAAAGGAAAAAAATTATAATAACTTATTATTTGATTAAGTTTAAACTTTTAATAAAGAAATAATGATTAGATTAGAACAATATGATTTAAATAATGGTAAATAATATGATGTAGTATTATAAATTTAATTTATATTATTAATTTTGTTTAAATAATTAATATTAATAATTAAATTTTGTTAATGTGTCATATTAATTTGTATTTGTGTCGTGTTGCATGTCGAATTGTGTCGTGCTGCATCGGGTCAAACTTTCTAATTTTCCAACATTACACGCTTATGAAACGACATGATAACACGATTGTATCGTGCCAATATTGTATTCTTGTTGTGTCGTGTCGTGTCGTGTCATTTTTGAGAAACCTTGAGCACATGGGGCTGACATGTCAAACAGCTTTCCAAGCCATAGTGAAGATTGTTCAGCTCTCCCAACTCTGTTGACCAGAGCGATCAGCCCTCCACTTCAGAGTTACAGACGTGATTTTAATTGTTGGCAGTTGGTCTGTGATACTGTGATAGTATACATCCAGATCTTAAAATGCGTTTGTCAAAATTATGGTTGTTGGTACTGAACTTTTTCAAATAAACCAAAGTTTTTTTAAGTGATATAACAAAATTACAATTTTTTTTAAAAAAAATCGGGCTCAACTACTCGAGGCAACTTGATCTCAAAATTTTTCTGGAGTTAAAATATAAACCAAGCCGATCCGAAAACCTAAAATTTCATGTGATTTGTCCTTGTAGATTCCTGCAATAACTAAATCATCTCAATCTGTGTACTCAAGTAGCATTTATTAGAAATATTCGGCTCGCCACTTGTATTCACCAACAAGTGGACTCGTTAGTTAGCAGAAAGGTCGTGGTTGAAGCATATTTCGACCGATATTCCAACCCCTTCGTTTTTTTATACTTTCTGTTTTTTTTTTTTTAGCCACTAGAAGTTTTGGTTCCCCTTACTGGGCCTTTCTTTTCAGCTTAGCTAGGCCTACGGGCCTCTTACATATTCCAAAAAAAAAAAAAGAAAAAGCAGAAAGGGTAGTGAATGTGTGTTTACAACCAGATACTATACATGATAATGTCCAATCTTTTTGTTATTGTAAGATACTAATCTCCTCTCCGCGTAGGGACTTTTGAGTGTAATCAGTTGAAACTTAGGACTTGTTGCATTTGATTTAAATAGGTGGATTATGGAATTACCAGCGTCCACCTTCTGATCACATTAGTTTATGATTGACTCATGAGTAAATAGACCGGACACATATTATAAATTTATTTTTAATCCGTTACAAATAGGATGGGTTTGTGAATAAAGGAATCAAAACTAGAGGTGGCCCAGACAGGCTTTTTTTTTTTTTGAAAGCAAAACCCGTAGGTATGCATTAAACTAATAGAGTTTACATGTAATCAGTATAATCAGACACCACCATGTGTCTATACTACCTGGATTACACATGTGTAGCAAGGACTAATTTAAACTTAAGAGCTCTATACACAACAAGAGCTGACAAAATTAAAGTTGTCATTACGATATAATATTGGAAAAGTTCCCATATAAAAACAAAATTTGGGACTTAGGATCATGCTTAAAGACTCCAAACGAAAGCCGGTGGTGCCCGTGTTCCATCCTCCCCTCCATTATGACAAAGTGCTCCATATTTTCTTGCTTGATTGGCAAGCGCATGCGGCAGTAATAAATGTTCTCTGATTGCATGACGAACTTGTACCCTCGGCATCATCAACAGCAAATCAGCACATTGTTGTAGGGTCTCTATGGCTTGCCATAAAGGAGTTTCCTACAAATTAAAATGATCCATGATCTCAACTAATTTTAATGAATCTGTAAATATGTGAATATAGGAATGTGTAAAATTCATGATTTTAATGTCTCTGAGTGTATATAGCAAAGTTTTTGCTTCAGCTTGAAAAGCATCAACTGCATTGGCCAGGAAGATTTTCTTCTTATATAGAGTTCCCCCCGGTTTATATATTAAAAAGGAGCCTGCCATATTTCCTTTGAGGTCCCAGGATCCATCAATCAAGACAAGATAAGCAAGAGGGGGAAGTTTATAAGTAGAAATAAACATTTTCTTTGATAAGGTTTTCCTTCCATTGTCAAGATGTCTTTCAAGCATGACATTAGTTTTTTTCAATATTTGATGAATTTCAATCGGGGTACCCCTAAAAATAAAGTTACATCTGGCTTTCCAAATTTGCCATGCCGCATTGAAGGTATATTTAGCAATTTGTGGATCAGTATTTAAGAAAAGTTGCTCAGTGATATTTACAATATTGGAGGGCAAACTGTCCACTTTTAGGCACAATGGGGAGGCAAACCAAAAGGCTCTTGATGAGGGGCAATAAAAAAGAAGGTGCATTATGTTTTCATTCTCAACTCCACATCTCTGACATACTGGGGAAGAATTTGGGAAAACAGTGTGGATTTTTTGTGCAACAGGCAAAGCATTATGAAGGATTCTCCAAAGAAAAGTAAGTATTCTTGGTTGCACATCTTTAATTTTCCAAAGTTTATTCCATATATGTACAACATTATTTAGACAGCATTGGTCACTTGCCTGCTGTTGCTGCATCAAATTGTAATAAGAAAGTTTGGTTATGTATTTCCCCGATTTTGCTGGCAACCATACAAGATTATCTTTTTGGAATCTATCAAACTTAATATTCATTTTAATATATTGTGCTAAGTCATTTCCAAAAAGATGAGCCAGAATTTTTGTATTCCATGAATTTGAATCCGGCTGAATTAAATCTGCCACTGTGAGTTTGGTTATCTTTGATTTGGGCATAGAGTTTTGATGTGTAATGGAATCCCATCCCATGAACCAAGGTGTATCAATAGCTTTAATATTTTCCCCATTATCAATTTTCCACATGACATCTTGCTTCATAAGGTTTCTTATCTTAATTATATCTCTCCAGAATGCACTAACCCCATTTAAAGTTTTTACTGACCAGAAATCTTTTCTTGAGCAGTATTTGGCTTTCACAATTTGGACCCATAGTTTATTTTTATTTGCTGCTACTTCCCAAGCCATCCTTAGCAATAAGGCCTTATTAAAGTTTGCTATGTCTCTCAGCCCCAAACCACCCTGCTCTACTGGTAAGCAAACTTTCTTCCAAGATAAAAGTGATAAATAGTGTATTTTATCATGTTTTCCTCAAAGAAATTTCCTCATTAGTTTTGTTGCTTGTTGAATTGTTTTCTTTTGTAAAAGGGTGGTCGACATATAATAAATTGGAAGGGCATAATAAACAGATTTCAAAAGAACTATTCTTCCAGCCAGGGATAGAGTGTTGAGCTTCCATCCTGCTAGTCTGTTATACATTTTTTCTAAAACATCATCATGGGCCAGTTGACTAGGGGATATTTGATAAGACAGATGAACACCTAAATATTTTTCTCTACTATCTGCTTGGTTTACTCCAAATTTGTTCCTGATCCAATTTTTTATGGGTGCTTCACAGTTTTTTGAAAACCATAACTTTGATTTCTCAGGGTTAATAATTAATCCAGACCATTTACCAAATTTTGTTATTATTCTTAAAATTTGGTTAACTTCTCTTTTTTTAGCTAGGCCAATGATTATCAGGTCATCAGCAAAAAGAATAGTTGAAATAATAGGAGCTGATGTTGCAATTTTAACACCATGAATTACCCCTGTCGAAATACACTTTTTCACCATTCTGGTTAAGATTTCCATGCACATAATAAAAAGGAAAGGTGATAAGGGACACCCTTGTCTCACTCCTCTCTGTGGTTTGATAAACCCATCTCTTTGCCCATTTATGTTTAGTGTTATAGTTCCTCCAGTTATACAGGCCATGATTAATTTGATAAGGTGAGCAGGTATTCCTAAGGTTTCCATTGCAAATTGTATGAAAGGCCATCTTACTCTATCAAAAGCTTTTGTGATGTCAGCTTTAAGCATGAAAGCTTTTGTTTTAAAGGAGGAACTGTTAAACGAATGCATAATCTCCCTGACTAGTATTATATTGTCTATTGTACCCCTCCCTTTTATAAAAGCTGATTGATTATTTTCAATCAAGTTTGATATAAACGGCTTTAATCTATCAGCTATTATTTTCATCATCAATCTATACAATGTATTGCCCAATGTGATTGGTCTGTAATCTTTTGGTGTCTGTGGTTGGTCTGTTTTTGGAATTAAGGTGATAGTCGATTTTAATAGCTCCTTTGGTATTTGGCAAGTGATAAAGGCTTGGGCAATCATTTGAACAATATCTGTTTTCAGGAAGGTCCAATTATTTTGTAAAAATCTGGTGTTAAAACCATCCGGGCCCGGAGCCTTATCCGGCCCCATAGAAAAAAGGGTATAGGTGATTTCATTTTCATCTGGGATTTTTATTAATTTTGAATGTGTCCAACAAGGTAATTTGGGTCCATCATGAAGTTGGTTCATTGGGATATTTTGTTTGATGTGATCAATATGTATTGGTTCAGTTTCACTAAAAATTTTTTTGAAATAGTTCACAAAAGCCCCTCTGATGTCTTTTTGTGAAGTAACAATTTCTCCCCTTTCATTTGCTATTGATTCTATGAAGTTTAATCTCTTTCTATGAGTTGCTACATTATGAAAAAATTTTGTATTTTTGTCTCCATATAAATCCCAATTCAGCCGGGATCTCTGCCTCCAGTAATCCTCCAATTGGTCTTCTATCTCCTGATATTGTTTGATCAATTTTAATTCTTCTTCTGGATTTTGCAAACGTGGCGGTTTCTTTTGGAAAGATGAAATTTGATTTTCTATTTCTTTAATTTTTTGCTGGGGTGTTTTCAAGTCACTGGTCCAATTCTGAATGCCTTTTTTAAATTTTTTCCATTTATCTTCCCAATTTTGCTCATTTGTTTTTTCCCAAATATTTTTGCATATTTGTGTGAAATCATTTATTCTGAACCACCAGTTTTCTGTTCTAAAAATTTTTTGCGATAAGTGTAATTTTCTATATTCAACATTATGGGGGCATGATCACTATATATCCTTGGGAAATTATTTAAGTAGGCTTGATGAAAATAATGGGACCAAGAAGTAGAAACTACTGCTCTGTCAAGTCTTTGAAAAATGGGAATAGAAGTATGTTGTTTACCCACCCAAGTGTAAGCTGGCCCTTTGAAGCCCAGATCAATTAGGCCCAATCGATTTATATATTCTCTAAAGAGTTTGCTATCTGGGTTTAAAGATTTAGTGCCTCCACATTTATCGTTTGGGCCCATAATGACATTAAAATCACCAATCAAACAAAACATATCTACCCCAGCAATTATAGATTTTATTTCCCGCCAAATGCTTACATTTTCTTTATGATGGGGATCCCCATATATTGCAATAAGAAGCCAAGGAATTTTCCCTCGTTGTTTAACCCATGCAGCTATGTAATTTTTTGAAAAGGAGGAAATATTTAAACTTACATCATCACTCCATAACAAACAAAGGCCGCCTGCATTTTTCTCTTTGGGGGGAATCAAAAAATAATTAGTAAGTGGAAAATTACTCACATAAGATTCCGCTTTGCTTTGTGATTTCTTAACTTCAGAGAGGAATAGAATACTTGCACCAGTAGCTCGGAGAAGTCTAATCATGAACCGTCGCTTCCCGGCCCCCCCAAGCCGCGGCAGTTCCACGCAATGATCCTCATGGCGACGGTGGAGGCGAGTTTGGGATCGCCTCCCTGGCCCTTCTCTTGTTTAAATGCCTCCCTTCTCCTTGAGCATCTTCCATTTTCTCCTGATTTTGACTGCATGTTGTAGTAACCATGCTTGCATCAGATAACTCACTTGCTCCCTTTTTTTGCCCTCCTTTGGCCAGAAAAATGTCTTGATCTAGGCTCTGTAGCTGCATGAGCTGTTCATCCTTCCAATTTGCCCATCCCCTTTCTTGAACCTGCTTCCCCCTGCCACTTAAATCCATCATGTAACAGTCTTCCCCCCCCTCTACCTATTGAATCCAAAATGTTACTAGTTGCACCTCCTATCAATGGTACCTTGGTTTGATCAATGATCCATGGCTTATATTTCTCATCTGGTAAAGCCATAATCTTTGGATTCCCTCTATGCTTTTCTGATTCTTTCATTCTCAACAGAACTTTTCTCTGTATACATTGCTCTTTAGTGTGACCTATGAAACCACAGTATAAACATATCTTTTTAACTCTGTCATATACCAAATACACCTTATAGTTTCCAATAATTTCATTCTTAAGAGATAAGGTGTCAGTGACTGGCTTGGTGAGAGACATCACTAATTTAATTTTATGAGCTTTCCCACCACTGCTGTATATCACTTGAGGATCAGAAATAGGGGTTCCCACCAACCTCATGGTATCTAGGACTGCAGAGGGTAACATCAAACTCATAGGAAAACCATGTGCCTGGACCCACATTTCAATTGTGTCGACTTCTGCTGCATCAGCCTCTTCTTGGCTATAAATTCTCTTCATAGCTAACATTTCACCTTTGTAATGCCACCATCCATCTAGAACTTTGAACAGATCTCTATCATTCACAAACTCTACCAGAAAAGTCTTATCCTTTTTTAATTCAACAATTGTGTTTTGGTGAACTTTCCACACTGATCTTAAAGATACTGAAAAAAGAATCTTCATCCACTCTCCCATCTGTCAACACTTTCACCAAGATACATTTTTCCCAATTTCTGGCCACAATAACCTGGTTTGGTACTTCAACAACTTGTTCTCCAGCATTACATACTTTGGCTTTCTCTATGAAACGGTTTATCAGTTCATCTTCTTCAATGTGCATGGTTGGATCCATTTTCAAGGAGATTCTTTTGTTAGAGAGAAGGGAAGAAGTTTTGATTGTGAGAGTTTGATCTTTGGGTGTAACGAAAGGTTGCTCATAATTCTTTAAGGCTGTAATGTTATTATTTTGGGTGGAAAATGAACAGTGTTTGTGACATGACTCATTTGCATTTCCAATGCGATAAGTAGTATCTAGACTCCAGATACTCTCCTTCATAAAACCAGATAATTTAACCTTCTTTTCATCGCAGTCCAAAGGATGCATCTTTATAATTTTATTAATGTGCTCATTTTGGTTTCTGGGAGACATAGTTGGGCCAAATGAATCATTTGATTTATTTGTGCCTGACTTAGTTTGAGGCGATTCAAATTCCTGGCCCAAATAACTTCCAATTTTGGCCCAGTTAAAGACTTTCCTTTGCTGAATACTCAATACAGAAGTCTCCTTTTGTGGAGATGATTCAGGAAAGTTCTTCTCTATTTTCCTGTGAAAACCCGGTCTATGTGGACCAAAGTACTGTAGATCGTCTTCTATATTGTATTTGCTTGTATTCTGGTAATTTATTTGGCAATTTGTAAGGTTTTCTATTTGATCTGATGGAAGAGAAGAACCACTAGATGGAGGACTTTTAGAGTTGTAATACGCTTGTAGTTTTTCATGACCATTCACCAGCTCTGTTCTTGTATTAATGTCTTGTTGATCCTCTTCGTCATCATCATCACTACTCCAACCCGGAAAATGCCTATCAACATCGGCATTTCTAACAGAATCCGGCACCCAAGTGTCAAATGTCCAATCAAGGACAATTATTCTACAACTTTTCCATTTATTTCTTGCATAAAAAACATCCAAATATTTTGGTATATTCCTTGGGTCATCACAGTTAATGCAAAGATCAATAAATCTTCTATCAAAGCCCTCAGTGTTATTGGTATTAATGTACTCCACATACCCAATTGGTGATACAGCTTGAGTAATTTTCTCAGCGGTCCAGATTGGTAAAGGAAAGTTTAGGATTCTTATATTCACTCTAAATTTCATACAATGGTTATGAGATTCCATTTGATGATTATACTGGTGAAACCACCAATTATTTCTCAATCCCCACATTGTCATGTCATCTACTACTTCGCTTCTATCCAGAGTTAGTGGTAATTTGATGAGATAAGTTCTGCTAGTGATTCTCCAAACCATGAAAAGATCTCTCCTGAGTCTGTACTGTTGTGCAAGCTTAGCTATTACCTGATTTATATCTCTATTTCTCCCATTTCTATCATCTAAGACTTCTATCACGTGCTCCAGTTCTTCAATTTTCTCTCGATAGTCATCATCTTCATCAATGTGCACACTCAGCCTTTTAATTGGGAATTCTTTATATTTGTATCCCCGAGACATTTTGCCTCAGAGGAAGGAAGGAGATGAGGGAAAAAGCAGAAAAGAGGTTTGTGGAGAAGATTTGATAGTTAATTTTAAAAGTGGGTAAGTGTTGATTTCCAAGTTTTAGATAGAGAAGAAAGAGGGTTGTCAATGAAAGAAGTAGTAGTGAAATCGCCTAGAGTGAGGAGCTCTCAAACAGTAACTTTGATTCTCTCCCGCTTAGTCGACTCAAGTCGCCAAGACAGGCTATGTCAATTATTTTGGAGGAAAAAAAAACACTAAATGTGTTCAAACATTTAGTCAAATTAATTTTACCCAAACTAAACTTATTTTGAATAAAACAATTGTGCTATTTTATGTACCTGTAAAAATATTTTGATCTCATTGTAAAAGTTATGATAGTTCGATTTTGATATTTCTAATCAATTTTGAGAATTAAAAACAATAAACTGATTAAATCAAATAAGTTGGACTATAAGTAAAAATTATATTAGTATTGTAATTAAAGTATATTAATTAAATCCCGTGGACCGCTTTTATTGTTCAATAACGCGGTCAATCTAACCGTTCATTTAGCGATACGCAATCTGAGTCGTTGTTCGTCTATGCTAAAATCTGATCGTCTATTTTAAGCTATCGTCGCCTCTCTCTCCTTCTCTCCTTCTCTCCCGTACTCATATCTCCTGTTGAAATAAACAACACCGATTGGAGCCCAAAGAAATTAGCTAAAGAAGGCCCAAGTCCATTTCGGATTTGAAGATTGAAGTATCTAGAAACATCAAGTTTACTCAAGCTATAAATTGATTGTTCTAGTATTGAGTGGATGTAATAAAGTTATACTAACTAGTATATTCTAGAAATTGAATGATAGATCTATAACCGACATTGGAGTTGTATAAATAGGAGATAGGTTAGTTGATTTTGGATGTACCAATGAAAGTGAGTACCAATTAGAGTGAAGTTAGAAATAGTGAGAGAATAAAGAGTGTATAGTTGTACTCCTTCAAGTTAGTAATAAAAGAAAGTTAGAGTGAAACAGCTCCAGCTCCAGTTAGATACGAGATAATACTCAACATCTCCGTTCTCCAGACTCCAGCCCCTCCGCAACAGCCTCTTTCCGTCTCTCCCCGACACCCCCCCCCCCCCCCCCCCCCGCCTCCTCCTTCGACCTTCACAGCAGCCCCTCATGTTGCCTCTCCGCCGCCGCCTCCTCCTTCTCCGTCGAGAGGAGGTTCTAGGCTCGGAACCAATAGTCACAGCTCTGCTAAAGGAGTTGAGAAATCTCGCCTGGCCACTTATCTCAGCCTTAACGGGGGAGCTGTTCTAGAAGAGATGGCAGGAGGTGAAGAAAAAGCTAGAAGAGATAAAATAAAGGTGGAGGAAAGATGGGATCAGGATGACCCCTTCTCAGAATCCATGGCAAATATATCACCTCTCTACATCGCCTCTTAGGTCTCTCCATTGCCTCTTAATAGAATACGAAGGCAGGGAAGATCCTTCACACATTCCATGGCAACTTGCATAAAGCTGAATTTAATTTATCAGGTTCATTAAGTTTTTGCTCCTTAATTTAATTTCAGTCAAATTTTGGTGTTCATATATTTAGTTTATATTTTGGTGTTAATTTTGCAAACTTACTGCACATAACTTACTGGCTCCATATTGTAATTTTGCTCTACTAGATCATTAAGTATTGTAATTGCATTCTCCTAATATCCTTCATAAGTCTCAAATCAAACATTATGCACAATTGTACGGTTTAATTTTTACCAAAGTTCTGAAGTAAAGTAACTTCACTATAGCTATTGGTCAATTAAATAAGAAGATCCGAGTGAGCAAATTGTTATAGAAAGAACCCGCAAGCACCAAAATCTCTCTCTTGATTTTTGTTACTTGATTTTTCTAACTTTTACAGTAGTTACTTGATTTTTGTTAGCTTTTGACAAATAACTAATATTTCAGTTACTTCTATTTAATTCAAGTTTTGTTTGATTTTTTCTTACATATTAAAAATATTAGGCTTGACTGTGAGTAGCACTGTGTCCAGCTTGCACTAAATTACAATATAGGACGGTGCTTGGGTATATAACAAACCTGAAATTGTGCTCAACAGAAAACCGATACCATTAATGGCATCTTTCGTCTCAAGGGCTGAACCGAGTCACTCTTGATATCCTGAAGGTAGTTATGCTTGCACAAGTTTAATTGTCACTAACATACCACATCATGTTATTAAGTTTAATCCTGAAGGCAATTATATAATACATTTTCAAGTAATTTTTTTTACTGCTTATTGTGATTGTTCTTAGTTGTGATAGTGTAGTGCAGAATTAAATGACAGTAAGTTCATACCAAAGATGATCATGTTATGTGAAATTTTATCATATCAGGAAGTTTACACGTAATAGATAATAAATGTATAAAATCTCCATGTGAAAAATACATTACAATGATAGAAAAAATAGCTTCAGCAAGTACATTAGCATAAAGTGAAGTAGCAATATAAAATTAAAAGGAGGTCAAGGGCATTATTGTCAATATGTTAGATAATTATTATTTCCTTTTTTCGTTCCAACATATCCAAGAAATTCAACTTCTTTGACCTGACCTCTTTTCCTGTAGGAACTTACAAATTATGTTAAGGTCCTGTTGTATCTGGAGACAAGACAAATTTACTGGTAATTAATTTTTTAAACTTTCTATTATCTATATATGTTATTTGTTTAAAGCAAATGCTTAAGATGCCCATGAATTAGTACATCTAGGCTGACTTCTCAGTTGATTGAGTTTAATCGTGTATTTCACTTTAATGGATTCAGTACCAAGTGTTGGGGAATGAATAGTACATCTTGATATCTTCATTCCTTTTGTTTTCAGAGCTCATAACTTTTTTCTTTATCGTGAAACATAAGTGCAACACACTTGACTGAGACATTTTTATTTCCTGTTGTATGTGCTTTAGGACTTAAGTTATTTGTGCACTTATTTTAAGTGGGTTTAAACCCATTAATGTCTACGGTTGCCGCAGGTCATGGGAGTGGGCTCTTAAGCATCATGAGAGAGAGAGGAGTTCGATGGTGCAATCGGTTTAGGTTGCATCAGCCTCAGAAAATGGGAATGTCAAAGTTGGGTACAATGGTACAGGGGTTTGGTACGATGCCAATTGGAGAGCTTAGGTTGTACCAGAAAGCTGGTTTTTAAGTTACGTAAACTTATTTAAACCTATTCTAATACTTCTATATGCTAATTGTCAATCAACTTTTCAATTTCTAAATTCTTTCACTGTTTCGGATTTGAGATGTTTGTTAACAAATTTTGTCAACTAGAATTTAGCTACTGTACAATATTTAGTCAGGTACATGATATTATAAATGAATTTGTGGTTGACATTCAAATCATTCTACATCTCTATTATTTGAACCTTTTGTTCTGTTCATCAAATACTATTACATCAAGGAATACTTGGAAAGGTTATGATGATTTTACTATTACATCTATATGATATTATAAACTTATATATTGATGCTGGAAATATTTTCATGACTTATATAATATAATATAAACATAATTTTATAACAGTGTACATTGTGAGGATACTACTTGGAAACAAATACAAATGCTATTGCATCTGGTGAAGGATCATCATCAAACACTGAAACACGCATGCACAAAAGATTGATCGGATCAAAATTTCCTTGGGAGATCTTTCCATGTTACCATTAGACGACTTTTCTGTTAGTGGCTGATACTTATTTTTGTTTGATTATTTTTTATAAATGTACAATATCATTTCAAAAGTATTTTTTATATATAATATATTAATTATATTCTTCTTTCTGATGATGGGCATTGTCAGACTGGTCAATATTTATGTGTTGCTCAGATTTACTCAAATAATTGTGTTAAATTAATTCTTGAGAAATTATATGTTACCAAATAAAACAAACAATTTGGCAAATTGTTTAAATTCTTATCCATCTAAAATAATCATAACGCAGCGAAGCTACGACTACCATAACTAGTAGAGAAATGCTAGAGTCCAATATATTGGACGGATGGGGTCCATCCAATACGATCGTTTTAACATTTTTAAATTTCAAACGACCGATCCGACCGTTCAATATGTTCTCCATACTAAAAACTTATAAGAAACCAATTTTTACATTTTTTCAATTTTTTTTACTATTTTTTGGGTATTTTAGAAAATCGTTGTTATTGGACGATTCAGAACTTTTATATCATGTATTTTCTAAAATACTGAAAAATAAGTAAAAAAATTTGAAAAAATATTAAATTTGGTTTCTCGTAAGTATTCAATATGAAAAACACATTGAACGGTTTGGATCGGTCGTTTGAAGTTTAAAAATGTGAAAACGATCGTATTGGACGGATCCATCCGTCCAATATGTTGGACACTAGCATTTCTCTAACTAGTATTATAAAATAGTGTACATAAATTATCAAGTTTATTTATATTATTAGGTACAAAATTAATCTTTTATAGTAATTCAATTAATTCAAATTAGCCTAATTAAAGTTTTTTTTTTCAGCTTTTAATCCTGTTGACTGATTTATATGATGAAATTCGTTTATATTCACGCGAATCAAATAAAAAATTAGTTAAACTAAATTCACTTCAATTTAAAGCAACATTTGTTCTCCATATTGAAAACTTATAAAAAATCAATTTTTACATTTTTTTTACTATTTTTTTTGTATTTTCGGTTCGGATCGGTCGTTTGAAATTTAAAATGCGACAACGATCGTATTGGATGGATCCATCCGTCCAATATATTACACACTAGCATTTCTCATATATAAAAACATAATTAAAATTTCTCTCGCGACGTTAGTCCCACTAGTATATGGCCACGATTCATACTTGACAGCTCCAATCCTATTGGTGCTGTTACAGCAACACCATGACACTTGCACTTTGGCATATTAATTGTTAAACCTTATATTTAATCACGTTTATTAAAAACTAAAAGCATGTACAGGACAAAAACTAAAAGCTATACAACAAAATGAAAACAAAATAAAAGAAGATAACTAAAAGCTAAAATAAAAATCTCAGGCGTGCTTTCACCAAGAATCGACTCCGTCACAAATATCCTGGAGTAATTGCTTCGGTGAAGTATTCGTGTTCGTGAAGATGTATTTATTTCGAGTCTTCCAAATATTTGAATAATTGCTGCCCAAATATTATTTCAGTTTCTTATACAAGGCTCCGGCAGAAAGCCAAAAGTTCGAGCATGTCCAAGGTGAAGTCCAGGACTGGCAATTGAATTTGCTTCAAAGACCATATGTTGTGTGCGTATTGACACTAAAGAAAGAGATGGCACTGATTCAACGCGATCGTTATTGCAACTAGGGCAGGAGCTAGAGAGCCAATCTCGGACAAGATGATTGTACTAATTAAGTCAACAATCGATCCAAAAGTACAAGCCGAAAAAAAATACTTTTGGCGGTGCTTTAACTTTCAAAGAAAAGAATAGTATCTTGATAGCACGCCAATACAGTACTCGAGAGAACATGGTAGGCGCTGAAGAGGTGAAAATTCCATTTGTGGTCCATTTTTAAAGATTGTTGTTGCTACCATTAGATCCACCATGAGAGAAATTGAAGAATGAAATCTGTTGAAGAATTTTGCTAAGTCATAGGAAATCCTGCATGAAGTAAGTGCGGTGTTGTCTAGTAAATATAAAATTTGGTGTGTTTGGATGTTGTTGGAATAGGGAATAAGAATAAAAAAATTTCGAAATTCGTGCTTGTCCCTATTCCTTAGTTCTGTTGGTATAGGAATAAGATCCGGAATTGGCCCAAATTCCTTATTCCTATGGTGTTTGGTTTGACACCGGAATAAGGAATAAGGGGCTTATTCCTATCCAAAGCCTTATTCTCATGCATCCAAACACACTTATTAAAATGACAGGCTTTTTTCCAAAAGGGTTGAATTTTAATTTTTAATATTAAGAAGGGCGGTGGACCTAAAATAATTTGCCATGATGACACATTGCATCAGCAAATGCAACTTCAAAGTAAAAAAATATATAAAAAATAATAATAATAAAATAACCTTAATAACAACAATGGCAGTGGACAAATAATCATATGCTTTACAAAGCAATATATATATATATATATATTTTGTTCCTTCCCCTCTTACCTATCTAGTGCAAAGAGTGTCATTACATTGTACAGGAACACCGTTATGCTCATGTTAAATTATATATTAATCGACGTGTTAATTAAAAATTTAAAATCACATGATAAAGCTATAATTTATTGTTATAATTTAATAGAGAGGTACAAAAAAATCTTCAATTGGCAAGAAATGACATCTATCAAAATTATGTATACTCTGTAATCATAAGAAGAAAAGGGATGTGGGAAGGTAAAAAGCTATTATCAAGGAATTTTGTACCACTCTTCAATGATATATTATCCACATATATTGCGTATTCTATCCCCTTCAAAGAATTGAGCCCACAACCGAGAAAAACATTTCCATAATAAATGTCATTATTAATTAGAAAACAAAAACTAAAGCTCCAAGTATAATTCAATAAATACTTAAAAAACAATGGCCATTAAATCAATCATAAGATAATTCCCCGTGCCAGTAATGTAGATCAATATCCCCTAAATCTTTATCTTAATCTTCTAGCTCTATTAGCTGTTAGTTAAGTTATGTGCTAGAACTACAAATTCTCTTATAGCTTGTTTTAAGCATACATTGCTCTATTAGTGGTTAATTCTATCAAATGCAAGCACACCTAAAAGAGCTAAACTAAACTTGTATCTTACCAGCAAGGAGCTAGCTCCAATCTGGCACTGGTTCGGCCTCAGTACCATGAAAGCACTAGTGTCACGCATCAGAATCATCAAGACACTTCTATAGTTGGGATAATATATATTATAAATAGAAGTGTAAAATAAACCAGAATGATAAAGAAAGGACCCTCAAATTTTTTCTTTAGCTCAACCCACCACTTGTTTTGGTCGATTTATCAAATTTGCTCCATAAAGGCTATCTTCACCTGGCTTTAACTTAACTCAATGTGAGCTTACAGATATAGAAATGCAGTGATATCAGTGCATTTATTCATAATTTTTTTTCCAAATATTCATTGGAGTTTTCCTTTAAATTAGTTCTCATATTACTACTTCATCTTAAATTGGAGAGATCAAGTAAAGATATGATGGTTGGTGTTTGCCTCCAAATTTTCCCGTAAAACGAAATGTCAGACGTCAGCAAGAAGACCTGCAAAAATGGAAAATGGCGTGGGGTGAAACTAAAATTCACTAAGTGATTTATTGATTAATTAATTAATTAATTAAAATTATGTGAAATATGTCAATGCCCACATATTTAATTAATTAATTAATCAGTTAATCACAAAAGTCCTAGGAATAAAATTGCATGATGGTTGTTGTACATTATACATTTTCTTTTCTGAGGGGTCCATGCCAAATTCCATACCATATCCCTATATCATGACAATACCAGTCAAATTGTTTAAAATTAAGCGATGCAAAACTCCAAAATGCAGATAAGGGTCTGGTATGAAGGCAAGCACAGATAACTACGCACAAAAAAAACGGCCGGATAATCGTATTTATGTGTTTTGGGCCCGTTACCAGCAAGGCCTACGCTAATTATCTGAAATCAGCCCATGCAACTTAACCTGATTGGGCCATTGCCAAGTTAAATCAAGCCCAAAAGAAAAAAAAAACAATGAATTCGGCCTGTTCAGACGCAATAGGCATCGGATCCAGACGCGTTCATGGCGTCGAAATCAAGCGCCTCAATGCGAGTCTAAACTCACCCAGCTGACTCAATCAAATTGGGTTGGGTTAGACACGTGTCAATACCCTATTGGACGAGAACCGTGGGGCCTGACTACCGTTAGCAGTTAACAAAAAAGAGAGAAAAACCAAAAGGAAGGCTTACCTAAAAAGGAAATTTCGCTGTTCCAACGAAGGAAGGTGCTTCCTAGACAACCTCGACCACCTTGTCTCCGGCTGACTTCACCGCCGAGTAGGCGACGAACTCTTGAACACGACAACACCTGAGTTGGCTAGGAAAACTGGCCAAGCTCGGCCAATTGAGAACAACACGAGATGAGCATCGGGAGACATAAATGCAAAATTGGTCAAAATTAGCTAAGGATTAGAGCAAAGCAGTACCTCGCAAGCTCTATTAGAGTTACAAGAGGGATTGCGATGGGTTCTTAAACATCAATTACTGCTAAGGAGGGAGATAACACATTCAGCCATGGCGGCAGAGATGGAACAGTGCGAAACTTGAAATAGAGAAAGGAAAAAAGTGCATTACTCTCAAATCTCAATCAATACTCTCTGAAAATGGATTAACGAGCATGCGAACTCAAAAAGCACAGAAAGTTCGTGTAAAGCCAAAATCCCCGTGACAACAGAAACACTAGAGGTATCCAGTAAGTAAAAGTGTGGAGAAGGCATGGTTTTCAGTGGACTGGAGAGAGAACTCTTCCCTTCTGTCGCTTCTGACGCCTGCAAAGCGACTCCTACACCTGAGGAGACTCATAGGCTCAACAGAAGCATGATATCATAGACATTTCTTCACCGTTGGATGGTCTTGATGGGTAAAAAAGAGAGTGTGACACGCATACCTTGTACCACCCCCCTGCTGGTTTCAGAAATAAAGGATGTCACCTTCATGATGTGATACAAAGGAGGAAGCACACTACAGTCATCTTCACAAAAGATTTCATGCATCCAAGGGTTCAGATTAAATGTGATGCTCTGGGGCAGATGAGGCTTTGTTATTCTCTGATAATAGAAAGATCATGCATGAAACTGAACATGCAGTCGAACATGTGACTATGCAGCACAGTGGATGGGATTTCTGTGCAACTGAGTTTGAACTGTGAGATTCGAGCTCACAATCATTATCGTTGGGTTCTTCTCTCTTCTTTTCTTTCTCTGTTCCGTTTATAAGTACTCTTGTTTTGGGTTAATTTGGGGTTGGCAGTAAACAAGAAAAATTTCATAGAAAAAAAGAGTGAGAGAAGGATTGATTGGAAGAGAAAAGGGGGGAAAACCTTACTAAAGATCAAAGGTATAATGGTCTCTCTTGATCTTTGTTTGTTTTGAGCCGATTAGGTTAATTGTTAAGAGTTAGGGTTTGAGTCGTATCCACTGTTACCTACTGTTCTTGGTCTTTAAACTTTGATGAATGAATTTATTTCAACTAAATTAGCGATAGAATTTGAGCATTATCAAGAGTTGAATTTGGGAAATTTTGGGTACTTGATTCTGTCATGAAGAAAACCATGTGAAACAAACTAAAAACAGGGGAAATTGTGGTGTTTTGGCTCGGCTGAGAGTAAGGGAATAGTTAGTGATGCTTATGGATGTGATTTGAGCTTGGTACCAGTCTTTGGTACGCGATTCAAACCGTAGGTACCTTTCTGGTACCATTCTGGTACCTGGCGACGAGTGACAGGGGCTTGGTTGCAAAGAAAAAATTATTCTGAGGGCCTGTTCGTAAGAGAAAAGGGCTGGTTTGTAAATAAAAAGGACCTGAAAATAAATAAAAAGGGCCTATGTGAGAAATAAATTGATTGGAGGTCTTTTTCGAGAAAATTTTTAGGATAGCGGATCGGATCTGATAGATTGCTAGCGGATCCTGTCGGAAACGAGACGGACCCGTTAGGCCAGACCCAGGTCAACTGGGTCAGGTTGACCTGGTCTAGCCGTTTCGCACTTTGGACCTATTTTGGGCTTGGCTGGTTGGGCTTCAGCTAAGAAAAAAAAATGAAGAAGTGGGCTTGGACCTTTATGATTTAAGATTTGGATTTAATTTATCTAGATCAGAAATAAATATGTGGGCTAAAATTTAATTGTTAATTAACTTACTTAATCAAAAGATTAAGTTAATTTAATTGTGGGCTTAGATAATTAATTAAAGAAAAAGCCACTTAACTGTCGGGTATTTCTTTAATTAGTCAGATTTTCGGGAGATGATGAGAATAGTCCGAGTGAGTCGAGAACAGATACGACGTCAAAATCACCGACTTTCTGATCCCAATAATAAAATAAAATAACTTTCAGATTTTTGAATTTGTTTTATGATTTTCTGATTTTGATTTTCGGATTTTGAATTTATATTTTATTGATGACTTAAATCTTTTTATATATAATAGATTAATATTAAAGAAATTATTAAAAATAAACACAAAAGAAATTAATTAAAATATGTTAAATTATTAAAAGTAATATCATAAACACAAATAAACTAAGTAATAAGGCATTATAATTAAGAGTTAAAATAAATAAACTAAATTAAAGGAAATATTTAAGTAAAATCATGAACATAATAATTAATTTAAGAAATAAATTAAATAATTAAGAAATAAATTAAATAATTAAGAAATAAATTAAACAAAATAATTAAGAAATAAATTAAATAAATTAAGTTAAAAATAAAAGAAAAATAGTAGTATTAAAAATTTCTGAAAATACAAGCAGTTACTATAAAATAATTAGAAATTTCTAAGTCAGTCTGGTAGCTTAAGCCGGACCACCTTTTCAAATTAAAATAACCGTTAATTAATTGATAACGGTTTTTACTAATTTCAGGGGATTGGACTGAGGAAACTCTCGACACAAATACAGGTGCGGATACGTGGATCTCTATAGAAATCTAGTTTGGTAACTTTAAATTATTGCATAAGTATGTTGACGATTCATTGAGATGCATTATGAATTTACCATGATAGATTATAGGAACAGATATTACAACTCATGTTGAATTGATCTCCTTTGCTTAAATGATCTGAATAATTAAGCAAGTTTGTATTCTCATTTGCAATGAAGAAGCTGAATCGTTCCAGCTCAGTCTAATCTTGCTTGAAAAATGTGAAACATGATTATGAAGGAATTGTATTGATTTGGGATTTGTATTGATAAAATTGTCACTCTCCAGAGTCGGTCGGCCACCGGCTTCGGCCAGTTCGGTAACGTTACACGGATATGGAAATTTCCTTTTGCCTGCCCTGCGCGAGGGAAAGGTTTCCCTTTTGCTTGCCCAACCGGTTGGGTGAGGGAACCTGAGTGGACATTTGATTATATTTTGAGATGATATGATTTGTTCTATGATTCTTCTGACTTGTTTATATGCCTGTTATTACAGATGGTTGTGATAGGACCCTTTTTGCTTCGATGTTCGGTATGCAGCTGAATAGAGATTGCATTGTATTACTTCTACTTTGTCTTTACTGTGTTATTTATTTATTTAATTATTCATTTATTATTATTATCTATGTTGATTATTACGGGAATTATTTCCAGATTTAGATTTCGACCATAAATCCACGTCTGGAACTAAAACCCGCACTGAGAAAATTATTTCTCACTTAATCTTTGTTTGCATGTTCCTCGGCGGTTGGGGGTTCCAGAGGATGCATCGGCCTGCGAGAGGACCGCCGATTGCGGTGATGACGGTTCTTTTTATCATCATCGTGTATATGTGCCGCACCTTAGGACCAGTGTCACCCACCACATTTCCTTGGCCCCAGACGGGATTTACTTTTATTTTGAGTATGCAGATCCACCAGTTCAGCCTCCGGTTCCACCGCCAGCCCCTGAGCCTGCTGCACCACCACCCGTTATTATTATTAGCGACTCAGAGGAGGAGGAGGAGTCGGTTGAGGAGGTGGTTTAGTTTCTTTTAGTTAGTTATGTGTGTGCCGGAACTGCAAGTCAGCTTTTATTTTGCACTAGTACTAGTCTTTGGTCTGTACTTATACAGACTAGTCTAAGTGTTGTTTATAGACTGTAGTTCCTAGAAGCTTGTTAGTTGTGTGTTATAAACAGAGTTAGACAGTACTTTATGTTATATATGTACATATTTATGAATAATAGAGCTTGTATATTATCTTTGCAGTTTTGTTTTGTTATTTATTCTTACTATCGTCTGATTGATAATATTCATTTATATTATCAAGAGAAAAAAAAAACTATACATCTTTTGTTAAGAAAATTTCTTGGGTTAAGCCTTACGAGAGTACAATAATCTATACTTTCGTGGCGGGAGCTATCATGACTAGTTAAGGGATGTGACAAGCATAAAACTAATTTTAACAATTCTATAATAGCATCAATTTAATTAGCAATTTAAGAATGACATTTTTCTAATTAACAAAATTCACAGTGGCATAAAACTAATTATCTCTTTGTTTTTTTTATTTCTTATCCAAATATTCAACCGAGTAAGTATAAATGTTCAGTTAGTAACTACAAATGTTCAGTTTATACATATAAATGTTCAATTTATTAAGTAGTAATTTTCGGATTTTTAAGAGTGCGCATGGAAACCGAAGAGGTCACGAACCGGACAAAAATGCATGAAAAAAATTAGAAGGGGTCATGAACCGGTCCGGTTCAACTAAATTTTTTTTTCAAAGCTTCCCCTAGCTCACAAATTATGTGACTCCATCCCTAGTATAAGTGTTCAGTTTGTTAGTATATATGCGCAGTTTAATAAGTATAAATGTTCAGTTTATTACATATAAATTAGACAGAGAAGATACATCAATTAGTATGTTCTAAAATCATCAGGTGACTCATTTAACTGAACATTTTAATTTATTAAACTCAACACATTAGTTATTAAGCTGAACATATATAACGAACATCTACTGTGCGCACTCATTGTTCAGCGATGGCACGCGATGTCAAATTTAACGATGACACTTATAATATCTGATTTTTGTTGCTTTTGTGAAATCTTCCCAACCCTATAATAAAAGCTCATAAAATGTAACGTGAAAAGCCCAATTTTTACCGGTTTTTATCGACTACCCACCATAATCCACATCATTAATGGGCCGGACGCTGGATCATTAGTATCGGGTAGACGCTGGGTTATTATACTATTTTAATGGTACTTGATATAGCAGTTGTAGCTTCTCTGCGCTATGTAAACTATAAAAAATTTTAATGTAAAATATAAAAATATATGTCGTAAAATACTTGTTAAAGTTTATAGACAAAAATTTGTAAATTCAAAATTAGTAATTTCTTTCATAGAAAGTCGCTATATAAATTTGATATAAATTTTCTGTCAAAATTTTGTTGCTAATATTAATGATTGGTACAACTATTTTTAATTTATTTTAAACAAACTATAAAAAAATAAAAAAATCTATTTGTGAATATATACTTTAGATATCTCAAAAAACATTTCTTCCCGTTAAAAGTAATGCAAGTTTTCCAGCCTAGAATCTGGTGGTATGTCAGTATTCAGTATGGGCTCGTTTGGATTGCCTAGGAATAACTAATTCCTAGGAATTGGCAATTTCATTCCTAAATTTTTTATCCAAACGATTTTGAAATAGCCAATTTCATTCCTAACACAATTTTCAATAACACTCTTCCCAATAACACTTTTCTCTCTACTTTTCACACTTCCCAACGCTATTCCTAAACTCACCATCCATACAACATTTCCAATTCTCGGAATAACCAATTCTCGGGTGTGTTTGGATACAAGTGGAATAGAATAAGAATAAGGAATTTCGGAATCTGTGCTTGTCCCTAGTCCTTATTCTTATTCTTTAGTTTTGTTGGTATAGGAATAAGGTCCGAAATTAGCCCAAATTTCTTATTCCTATGGTGTTTGGTTTGACACCGGAATAAGAAATAAGGGGCTTATTCCTATCCATTCTCTTATTCTCATGCATCCAAACCTGTGAATAGTGTTTTTTCCTAAATTTATGCTATTCCTACCATATTCCTAACCATTCCAAACGACACCTATCAACATAAAGTATTAATTAAAAGAGAAAATTGGATATAACCCCCTCTAATCTTCACCAACCGGATATAACCCCTCTAATCTTCAAAATCGGATATAACCCCATATAATCTTCTTAGTTTGGGATATAACCCCTTTCAATCAATTTCAATCATATTTTAAATATAAAAAGATATTTGTTACATATTTTGACAGGATTACCCTTAGCTCTTCATCTCCCTCACCTCTAACCCTCTGAAACGTGAGGAAGGAAGGGAAAAAAAAAAGATTATAAAGGAACGAAAAAAGTGGAAAGGAAAAATAAAGTTCTTTTAAAAAAGAAGAAACTAGCTAGCTAAAGTTTAGAAGTATTGATTTGGGATTTCTTTATTAGCCAATCATTTGACGAAAGCTTGATTAGAGGCAATATTTGCTTTCAACTTTGTTTCTGTTATTTACCTTTTCATATCAACTAAAGATCGTGTACGTCTTTATCATCTTTTTTTTTCATCCATGAACATCTTGTATGCGCTATTAATTGCGACAAGCTCCTGTACACCAAATAAATCAATTTTCAAATAACACGTACCCTCTAAGGCACTAGTAAAGTAGTAATGTAAATACTTACATCTCCTATAGAACATTTTGAAATCTAATACACACCATTGTAACATGAAATTGTTTGAACCAAGTAGAACTGTCCAGATCTATAGTGGACTCTTCTAGAGAATAAATACAACCGAAGCTTCTATATTGCAGTGCCTCTTGAAAGTTGAAACACATACATCAAATTACTTGTTATCGATAATAGAAATCTGCCCTTGTGCGCTCCGAAGTCCGAACTCAATAACATAACAACCAGAGATAAAGAGATAAGGGTATTTGTGTCCAAATTTATAAAACATATTTTCTTATATATAAAATATGATTGAAATTGATCTAAAGGGTTTATATCTAAAATTGAGAAGATTATAAAGGGTTATATCCAGTTTTCAAAATTAGAGGGGATTATATCCACTTGGTGAAAATTAGAGGGGTTATATCCAATTTTTCCTAATTAAAAGTAGTGGATCGCTTTGGTCATTCAATAACGCGGTCGATCTAAAGTCTAAACGAATCATTTAGCGATTCACGATCTGAGTCGTTCGTTCGCTTCTTCCTCTTCCAGCAATATCATCGCCTCTCTCTCCCTTACTGTCCGTGGCCTCTTCCCCGTCGCCTCTTCCCTGCCTTACCTTCTCCCTCCACCTCTCCTATTTTACCTTTTGTATTTTCTACCTTTCTGATGGGCTTAGTATCGGAAAGCATAGACTCTCTTCTGTCATTTCCCCGCTAAACCTCGAGATCGCTGCCGCCTCTCTTGGCTGATCAATCTCCGTTTCCACCTGCGCCAACTCTCCACCTCACCCCTAGCCACATCTCCTCCTTCGTCGACTTTCCCCATCTCTCCTACACCGGCCAAAAGCCTCTCCTCTCCCCGTCGCATCTCTTTCGGCTGTCCCCGTCGCCTCCGAAGGAGAGGTGGATCCTTTCTCGCAATCCATGGTACAGCGCCTCTCCGTCACCTCTTTCCGTTTAGAAGTCTGTGCTTGGCGATCAGGAGTCAGATTCTCCTCCACTCCGATTCAACCACGATATTAAGTGTGCTTATCCTTTCGGTATTTTGATTTCTTCATTTTCAACAGTTGTCTTTGCCATCGTTCCCGTCCCTCCAAAGAATGTACACTAATGTTTAATTGTTTAATTGTTTTGTGCTTTCAGAAATAAATTGAGGCTTCGTGCGATAGTAGAGCCTTTAAAAAAATGTATAGTTTTGTACTTTGTTAATTTTGCCTAAAACATTTAGTTCCATTCCATGCTATATACGTTTACAATATGAATTGGATTTCTGATTACAAATATTGGTTTCTTTTGGCCTTTTCTGTTAGTTGCTTGGTTTTCATGATTGGCTTTAGGTGCTCATTACAACTGTATCTCGATTTTGTGACAAACATTTAGTTTGCATGTTTGTTAATCAAGTTAACTGTTAAGCTTAACCAAAAAGTTAAACTTAAATAAGTTAATTAGTAAGAATGTTATGTATCAAGCCAGCTGAACCAGGAGACTTTGTTAGAGTTAACCTTGACAGGCCCATATAGTGATCCATTGATTTTAATTTTGAACTTAAATAGAAATAATTGTCGAGATTACAGCGGTATGAAGTTGTCGTAACTGATAATGTTGATTCTATGATTGCAGGTTTCAAGACAGCCATGAATTAATCGTGGTAACTTAGGTTGGTACATATCATTTAAAATAGCAAACTTCCTGTATTGGTTCTTCTTTTACTTACGTTTTGGTGTTTCATTAGGTAACTTTTCTTCATTTAATCAGAATTTATAGTGGGAGAACAGTAACATAAGCTAGGGGAACACCTTTCAGATGCAGTTGTGCAAGTTTGGTTTAGGAATACATAGTGTTTTAATAATATTTTGGCTCTTCGTGTAGCAGGTGATATTCTGCCTAAAATTTGTTCTTCCTTGCATGGTCTGTCCAAATAAGAAGAGGAGCAAGCATGTTGTTGGTGCTTATCTAACAATATATGAATACTCTAAAGGTATTTGCATTTTTATTAATCAGAATGGCAGTAATTTATTTGAACTTCTTTCTAATGTTTTGTCATAATTCATTCACAATTTGGTGAGGTTGGCGTATGTGTTGGAACTCGAGGGTTTGCATGATTGGTTGGCTCAGATGCACTGTTGCCGAGATAGTTCATTGATGGGTTCCCTATTGGAAATTAGAGATGGTATAATTAGTATTTATCTAACACACCTACCTGATTTTGCCTTATTTGAGCATGAAATGCGACAATCTTTTTTATATATGAAAATTAAGGACCTGAGGAATGATTTCAACATTACATACAACTATGAGAATCAACTTTTATTTTTTGTTTGACGTTTATAATTATTAATTTATTTGTGTTATAGTGTGTCAGCAGTAGTGCCAGGAGCGGTGGCATCACTGCATCTGAAAGGTGCTTCTTTTGTTCTGACATCCCCAGTTTTATTTTGTTGTGTTTGCAAATAGAAAAAAAGTACCTTTTTCAATTAAAATGAAGATTTCCTGAAGCTAATTGATTTCTCAAACCTTCTCCCCATTCTTCTGAGATACTAAAAAACTTCTTTGAAGCCAGTGCACCTCTAGCCTCTCTCGGCTGATAATTATTAATTTATTTGCGTGATCTAAAGCTGAATTTTTTTGCTCCATTAATTTTAGTCAAATACCGAATTGAGGCTCTTCCTGCCCTCATTATTTTCAAGGATGGCAAACCATGTGACCTGTTTGTATGTTTCAAAATTATTACCTTTCAAAACCAGCAGATCTATATTATTTTTATTATGCCGGTACCATTCGAACTAAGTAGCTTCTTTAATTTTGATTATTCCAGCAGTGCTGCTTTGGTCTACTGCTTCAATATATTATGATAAAATATTTTCCCCTTTCTTTGTTATTGTGATGAGTTACAGTTCTTCAATTTATTGGTTTTACTATGAAAAAGCGTTCATGATTTATTAATTCACCCAATTATAGAATGGTAAGTTTGATCAATGTATACTGAATAATGATTTATTATGTCTAATATCTTTTGACAGTAGACAATTGGAAACATAGAAATAATAAAATTCTCTATAACAGCAACTATTTGGTTCTTATGGAAACACTTAATATTCAGTTATAATGGTAATCAGCTGATTGTTTTACTTTGAATCAAATTTTTGTTTCAATATACATGTGCAGTTAATAATTGTTGGAAGATCAGTTCTCATTGAAAGGAGGGACTTACGTTTATCTAAAGTAACTTCATTTGAAGATAGATTCTGCAATAAGCACCATCTTGGCTGGCCTAACATTTTGATTGTCTAATAGCTCAAGCAGTGAGAACCACAAAAAAGGTAACTTCTTACTTCAGAGAACATTGAACAAGTAAATTGAAGTTCATAATATATATAATTTAGATTTCATAATGAAAGCACTCTCGAGGGAAAATGTTCTAGATTTTTAATTATTAAGGCCACCTTTACGCAACACCAATCATGTTACTGTTTCAGTCTTGCAGTATAATTGCAGACTACAAATGAGTTCCTTACATCGTGATGAATGCCATGAATTATCTCCCAACTCTGCCAATTTACCATTTTTTTTGGATTATGTGTGTACATGACGATCTTTCAAGATCTGTTTTGTATGGAAATGCTTTTAGTGACATCAATTAGACCCGTATTCATCTCCTCAGATGTACTATGCTTATAAAAAATTGTATTCATGTGTGAAGAATCACTGTGACATTCTCCAAATACTGAAGAATTATACATATATAAATTTGGAGAAGTATGTGGCGCACGAGAATTACTGTGGTAAGAACAGTAATTTCATCTGAGCCGTTAGTTTTTCGCACTGGGTCTGAGCCGCTCAAATCGTGGACCATCAAGTACTCTCTCTCCGCTCAATATGCCTCTCTCTCTGCTAACCTCTTCTCCTCTGTACCATCAAGTCATCTCCTTCATTTTCCTTGCCGATCGCCTCCCTCACCGAAACCCTTCCTCTTTCCGTCGCCTCCCCTCTTCCACTGACCTCACCAGTTCTCTTTTCACTCTCCGCCATTTTCTCTGAGCCGCAGCCCCACCAAACCCTCACCCCATCTCCAATCGTCTCTGCCCCAACCTCACCTCCTTCCGCTCGAGCACCACCTTAGTACCTTTACCCCTCTTCACAGCCGCTCACACTCGTCTCCCCTTTCTCTCAAAACCGAACCCCTCTCCTCTCACACCTCATACTCAGTCTCTCTCTCTCTCTCTTCTTGAGCTCGATCGACACTGGAGAAGGCAGACGATGATGGCTGTGGATGAAGCTCTTCAAAATTTGCTATACAAACTTTTAGAAACTTTACTGTACGGAGTATCAGTCTCTCTCTTTTTGTTATACAAACTTTACTGTATGCACACAATCAAATTTGCAATTGACATTATCAATTCTCTTTGTTGCTCAGTTGGAAAAGTCTAGATTGAAACTTAATTTTCTTTGTTATCTTTAAATTTCATTGATTATACTGCCATCATAAAATTCTAAATTTGTTTGATTCTGGATGTATTGAAAGGTTCATGCTGAGCTTATTTTGATTAGTATTCTTACATAATTTTGGGTAGTGTGGGTTGTGCCTATCATTGTTGTTGGCCATTTTGCATGCTGCCCTGGTTTATGAGACATGATTAGTAGTCAAAATCAGTTGCATTAGATATTCTATTTGATAACTAACTTGCTATTTTTTCTCTTTTTCAGATCTCTAGATGCAGATGCATACATGAGTTGGCTCAAGTTGGTCCCAAAATCTTGGTTCAGAAAGTTGTTAAGGTGAGAAGAACAATTAAAATCAGATAAGTAATTTGTAGTTGTCTATAACTACCTAGATTTGCTCACATCCAAATCGCCAATGATCCAGTCAAAGTTTCTAAGATAAGACCAACTATCATTAGAATCCTCATGTATGCTGTTTTTAAGATTTCATTGCTGGTAATAGAACTGCTAAGGTTGACATAGAGGTCAATGACAACTTAATTGTATATTATTAGCTAACGGAACGATCGTCTTAGCAAACTATTTCACAAACTTAAAGGGCTGTTATAAGATTCTTCTTTGTAATATCATATATTTTTTAATGGCATTTGGTTTAGAAGTATCTATTTTATATGAGTATTATTAATTACTGATTTTATGTGCATTGTTGGTACCAGAATTTATAAAAATAGGTTGGGTGAATTATTTTTTATATTGTTATGCTGTGAAAACTTATATTAGATTGCTATGTTATAAGACCTCTAACCTCAATCTGGAAATTATAGTGATAAGAGAAGTGTCAGTAAGTCTTTAACAACTACTAGCAAGATTTGACCGAGTTATGCTTAAGTTAATAATTTCTTATAATAGTTTTCTTTCTGAGATCAACTTACCATTGTTGTTTGCGTGCTTTCAAGTTGTCAAGCAATGGGCAGCAATCTCAAGTAGGTCAGAATTTGATGTCAAATATTAGTATGTTTCAAATTGTTTTCCTTTTTTTTAAAAAAAAATAGATCAAGGTAGAACATAAAGAAAAAGCCTTTAATATTTTCTTATTTTGATTTATGAACTTCTTCTTGTATTTGGATTAGACTTTCATCCACCTTAATCTGTTGACAGTAATTACTGTATGTTATGAACAATTAAAAAACAGTAATTTACCGACTTGCCAAATAAAATTTGAGCTCAATTCTTGAGGTCAACCATTGATTTTCTTTTATTCTTAAGCCTATGCCAGCAACTACAAATAATAAAGGAAATAAGTAACTTTTAGGCTTTTAGCAACAATATCATTGATGGTGAATATCCAGTTTATTTTGTGCTCATTTGTTCCAAACTTGATGGTTTCAGCAATTTGGTGATACAGGGGTTGCCTGTGGACAGCAAGTCTGTAAATGGCGAGTCCAAGGCATAGAAGACGGCAAAGGTCAGTTTTACATACATGTTAGGACTCTGAATGGAAAGCACCATAGTTAAGTGCCACTGTTGAATATGGGTTTGTGATAAAGATTTTATACGAAGTAAAACTACATGTTGGACTAAGGATAATATAATTATTGTAGGGGTTTTCAACATGCTAATTGTTGGTACCTCGAAATTGTGCTTACTTTCCTGAGGTTGAATTGTAGCTAACAATATTGTTATGTTCAATAACATGTAAGTACAGAGAATGCTTCTGCTCTTTTCCTATGTTTTTTCATTGCGCACGATCATTAACATGCCATTCATATAAACTAAATTGTCATACTGTCGTTTTGACCTGGTTGAAATCTGTACAACTGGCATATTTGTAATTTAAATAACAAGTTGCCATAATTTAATAATGCCCAGAATTTTTAGTGCCTTTGTCACATGTTATTTTTTATCTGTACAAATGTCATTTTTCTCATTTTAATAACAAGATACCATAATGTCATAACCTGCAATATTAGTGCCTTTGTCGCATGTTATTTTTATCCATGACCTTTTCTAATAAATAAATTAATAAAGTAATTCACATGTTATTTTTATCCATTCTCTAATGAATAATCTAATCTAAATTACTTGATTAGATATGCAGTTGAATCGCTAACTGCTTTCCTTATAAACAACTGCTATTAACTTCTTCACGTTGAGCTTTAAATTTCTTCTCGAATATATTACTTTAGTGATGCTTTCGCTTAATTTGTTGGCTTTTATCTCAGATTTGTGCATTCTCTCTCAATCTATGCAAGTTATACAACCTGAGACTGAACAGATCGAAAGTAAGTCCATTTCTTTTTGTCTAGATAAAGTTGTGTTCTTTCACTTCTTATTTGGCTGGTTTTTATTGAAGGTTAAATTGGGTTTTGATAGTCTGTTAAGTATTGATCTTTTCTGGGTTATTGATGGATTAGAGCTGGTGGCTGACTGCCTCTTGGAATAGTTGAGTGACGAGAGTTTATTTCAGGATTATTGAAGAAATTAGAGATGCATCAACTTGCCGCTTGGATCATTTTGGTTTGCCAATTTGAGAAGTTGTAATGTCTCCTTTTCTGTTTAGAAACTTCATTTCTTTTTCTCACTTATATTCCTTTGTTAATATAATATGTTAAGAGTTCAATTGATTAGAGTAGGCAGTTGTGGCAAAGAGGTATATTGCACATGTTCCAGCAAGCAAGTACTTACAAGTTTAGCTGATGATTTTGATGTTATTATTTTCTTGCAGGCTGTAAATTGAATTCATACTTGCAACTTGCCAGCCTAAATTCAGGTGATTATCTTTCTTTCTTTCTTTTTTTTTTTCCAGTGCTCTAACTCAATATTAGTTATAGAATTCTTTTGGTTTGTCATTTGCATTGTTTGGGCTCGCAAAAAGGTTAGGTCAGGTCTGGATTCCAAGTTTGTACCAGTACAGTATCTTTTTGCGCTTCCATTTTTTGGCCCTCTATGTTCAATTAATTAATTATTCATATGATTTCGTACATTTACATGTCAGGATTCCATGGCAACAAGGAAAAAGATCCAGGAGAAGAACCAATTAAGGAGCAGTGATATCAATTTTAAAAAATATTGGAAATTTCATACGTTGTTGAATTTGGTTTAGAAAAAATTCAAATTCAGAAAAAATACAGGCATTGATTGCATCAGCAATTTTTTTTTAAAAAAAAAATGAATTTAGATTCCGTTTGGAATGTAATTTTTTTTTCTGGTTAATAGGTCTTGGAAGAACAATTTTTGTATAGATTGGATAAAGAAAAATCACGCAATTATCAGTTTAAATAGGTGGCTTTGTTTAACAATAGCCCGGGTTGACATCTTTATTTTGGATAAAGCCGTGTAGACATCTACACATAGCAACAAAGAACCGGCAATGTTTTAAACTTACAATCCTGTCCATAGAAATATTTTAAAGTAAAAGATACCTTCCCATCATAACCGTCCATAGAAATATTTTACACCAGTGTTTGCGAACCAACAACCACAACGCAAATTTTCACCAACAGTCCAATGATGATGGTTAGTTTAGTGTAAACAATCACAATCGACCCTTTACGCATACACAATTACTCACACTTGTTATCGTAACAATGATCGTAAATATTACGCTTCCGTTTGCAAAAAATTCCATAACATATCCGCAATCATTAGAAAATCGTTTCATAACGCTTTCGTATTGGAATGAATCGCGCAACGCGCGAGATTAGAACTAGTGTTCATTTAGTGCAGAAAATTTGATTCGCTAACTGTGGAATCATTTGATGACTACAGCTATGTGGCAATTGGCAAACGTATTTTGGCATTATTATGGTCCTTCATTTTTTATCATTGATACATACATGGTCAGTATTTGCAGGTCTTAGCATTATAATTTGTATTCCTCATTCCTTGCGTAGCATTATAAAAGGACTGACAATCAAAGGTCATATGAATATTACTCTTCATATTATATTGGTATATGTTCTTAACAGGACGCGAATATTTCTTTTAAACATGAATAGTCAAAGAGATATGAAATAGTACAGCCTCATACTTTGCTCAAACTGGAGATGGATGAATATATGGCTCTAACGCGGCTAATTAATCCCTTGCCAAATGAAAATTTTTATTTTGTTTCCTTGCAATTTTTAATATATTGTCAATTTCGTAAATAATATTAATGATTTAGTTTAAATTATTCTAGACATTAAAGATAAAAGAATAACACAAATAGTTTAAATTCTTATCCATCTAAAAAAATCATAACGCAAGCTGCGACTACCATAGTGATAATAATAAAGCTAGTAATTTAAATCCGGCCAAACAGCAGCACCGCTTAGGCGCTTAGCGAGACGAGTAATTTGTATTGAACAACAAATATTTTACACGAATCACTGCCACAGAAGAACTGCGGTAATACTTTAGTTTCCTAATTTCCTCACCCCCGCTCCCTTCGATCAGACGGCGCCATTACCTTTTCTTTATTCGTATCGTTCCAATCAGAAGCTGCCACGTGGTAAATCTCGCAACGTCTCCATCTTCCATCGCCCTAATTCAAATATTTTCGAAATCGACGGAGCCGAGAGGACTGATATCCCATCGCAATTTTGTACGAGCTGGACCTAGTTCAGACATCTCCGTCTTGCTTCTCACTAGTCACTACCGATCCCGACTCGAAACCTACCGTCTCCCCCGTGCGGACCCCTAACTAATCCAACAAAACTCGTCCTGGATGCGTTCTATCATGACAAGGTTCAACTCTCTTCTCACTGACACGTGCACCGTACGTATCCCATGATAGCAGGTCCCACTTGTCGGAATTGTTTCGTTGCGATAGACCTGATCCACGCTATAGATTCTTAACAAAGCCCGTCTCTCTCTTCTCAAGTTTTTAATTTTTGTTGTATTCCCCATTTTATTTCTCCTCTCTTTTTTTTTTCTTTCTTTCCCAATCCCACCCATTTTTTCGCCCATCTAATCAGGATTCCAATCCAGTCGATCGGATCCGCTATTTTCGATTTTTAACCAATTCATGTCTATAAAATATTGAAGTTCCAAGTGAAACTAAGCGAAGGATCTCGCCAGAGAAATGTCGACAGAGGAAGAGAAGCTTTTGAAAGAAGCGAAGAAATTGCCATGGGATGAGAGGTTACTACACAAAAACTGGAAGGTGCGAAATGATGCGAATATCGGCCATGCATTTTTGAAAGAAGGAGATGATTATAGGAGAATTTTAGGTTTATTGTGTAAATGCGTGTTAAAAAATTGTGTATAGGAGTATGATTAATTGAAATTCAAAAGTTTATAGGTATGCCAAGGAGGTCTGTGATTCAATTGTGGCTAAGTGCCTCACAGGCAGACCAAAAACAGTAGAGAACAGTGGCGAAGCCACGTTATTTTTTGGTGGGTCAGGGACCAACTGAAAATAAAAAAATTTACATGTAACTTAGTACATTTTTAAATAAAAAAAATATAAGAAGTTAGGGATCCTTCTTAAAAATTTGAAAGATCCAACTAAACATGTCATATTTGATTTGAATTGTATAATGATCCTAAAATATCGCACATAGATCCATGCCATATTCGTCCTAATGAATCGTCTTTTTTATTCCTCCGCAATGAATCTTATTAAGATAAAACTTATAATAGAATTGGAAATTCTTGGATGAATGATCATTGACTCTTGAATTATTATTTTATATATTGGAAATATTATTCTAGATCTTATATTGTTATTATAATAGATGTTTGATTTCTCATGTTTATTTATGTGACATTATTTTAGAGTTGTTTATTTAAAAATTATTTTTATATTATGTCTATATTAGGTGCAAGGTTTTAAAATGTGATTTATGTGGTTTAGCGGTTGGGTGGTGATTTAGTATTTACCGGTTGTATAACGATATAACGCTGATAAAATGTAAAAAACCGTTGTGCGATATAAAAGAAAATCTAGATACAACGGATAAAATAGAGTTTTTAAAAGTTTGATTTAACATTATGTCATTATCGTACAAATATCTTTTTCAGCAAAAAAATTTATGGACCCGCTAGCGTGAAATTCTAGCTTCGTCCCTGGTGGAGAAGGAAGGCCCCGCAGCATTTCTTCTTTGGGTTGAATTAGAGGCTGCTGAAATGTTGTTGGTCAGTAACTTGTTTATTTGTTTTTAGTTTTTAAATTTGTTGGTACCATGAAAAATTATTGAATTTCTTATGGAATATGCCACGGGCCATTTTTTTGGTTCCTTCTACTTGAATTGTTAAAAAGTGTTCAATTTCGATTTTTGAGCCAACCATTTAGCCATAAACTCAATTAAACACAAGAGATCTAGGTTTCAACATCATTCACAAGCATTTCAAGATGAGAGTAGGAGATTTATACCTCTCTTTGTGTAGCAACAAAGAGCCTCGATTCCATGGCATGGGAGTCGATGGCGTGCCTTCTCCACCACCACCACCATGGTTGTGTCGCCGGCCTCGAGTCCACCAAGGAGATTAACCACGTTCTCAAGGTATGTGCTAGCACACCCAAGAACAAGCCTAATCCCATTAGCTTTCTCTCTTCTAGCAATTAAATCTTTCATTTAAATGGAGAAGAGAACTCAACACATGAGCAAAAGAGGGAGAAAAGAGGAGGTTTGTGGCAGCCACAAGGGGAAGAAAGAGAGGACAGAGAAGGCTAGCTCTTGGAGCCTCCAAAGGGGTCCTTTTATAGAGCTCAAACCCTAGGAAAAACTTCCCCAAAATTACACCTCTTGCCACCCAAGGGGCAGCCACGAATTGGGCCTTAAATGGGCCACTTCTCATACTCATTTGGGTCATTAATTCATATAATTAATGTCCTATTAGTTTGCTCTATAATTGGGCTATATATTTTCCTATTAAATAATGGCCCAATTAATCAATATAACCATTTATATTGAAATGTGTTGATCTAAAATTAATTATTAACTCATTAATAATTATTTTGGGATTAGATAATGCATTAATTTATTTCTATATGATCTCTTTGACTTAATTAATTATAACGGTTCATAACGGTATATAATTAATTAATCAACTCATCATATTTCCGCAATACTCACTGTTGCGAATAAATAGATAATGCATTGTGTGGTCAAAGTCCTATTTGTGTGACCCTTTGAGGATTTATGCTATGTTGGCCATGGAGAATAAATCACTATTTATTTCCAATAATCATAAGCGGTATCTAGCAACACGTTATGATTCCCAATTCGCATAAATAGTGTACCGTTACAATATTTCAATCCTGCATAAGAAATAATAGTATTTCCTTGTCCAATTCTTATGTCACATGATATCATTGTATAATCCAAGATAGGAGTGTGTCATTCTTGCATATTATACATTTCTTGATCTAGAGTTGATCGTCTAGTTTGCATGCATACGATCCAACTCCATCAAGGGGCCCAAATAGATATTATCACTCACTAGGTATACTAATGAGGGACATACGGTTTTCTTGATGAACAACTTTTCCCCGCACAATTCAAGAGAACCTAAATAAAGTCCGTATAGCAGCCTTTATCAGGAATCAACGTTAGACGATATTTATTGAACCTATCCTCATGTGGAAAAGTTGAACATCTCAAACTTAGAATCAAACTCATATGAAATAAACAATGACACATAACACAATCCATATGTTTATTTCATTGGGTCAAGTCCTGTACTATGTTCCAATAACATACACATGCAATTAAGTTAGTAACACCTTACCTATGATTTGTAGAACTTAATCATCACTTAACTTATATACTAATCTTTTATGATAATTAATGTTCCTTGTTAATTATCAAGATTATGGACGATTTAGATTTATTATTGTCATTCTAATGAATGATCCACAGAGCTCTATGATGAAGGTTTAAAACCTAGGTCAAATAAATTTATAACCTAAGACTTTTCCTCACTAGACGTTCGAGAAAAGCAAAGATGCCGAACCCACAGGGACGGTTAAACTGAGTACCGGACTTAATCGTTCTTAAAATCTAGATGGATGAATTTTTGTGTTTTTAGAAATTTCAAAGGTAATAATAATAATAATAGAAAAATAGACAATTAATCAAGTAATAAATAATAAAATATTTTTGAGATTATTTTTTTATATTTTCGAGACTCAAACAGATGCAATAAAATGTCTTCAGGGTAAGTGTTCAATTAGTTTAGCTTTAAGACAACTCTATCACGATTTTCATCGAGACAGAGGGTCATTTCGGGGCGAAACAGAACTATTTCGGTCCGAAATGGGTTCTGTCCGGCACCAAAACTTGCCTTAAACCTATTGTTTCGACTTGACAATTTTACAAGGTACTTTGCGAAGGTTACTAAGCGACCAGACCCTAACCCTAACTTCAGCCGTCGCCTTTTGGTTCTGGTTTAGATTTGATGTCGGGTTTTACCACAAAAATAACTAATCCTATACTTGCGTATTAAAACTAGTTTGTTTAGGAATACTTGAAGGGATTTCTAGAGATATTTAAGGTCCTGTCGGTGCAATAAAAGTTAGATCTTTCGATCGTTAACTAACCTACCCTTTCGAGTTTTGGTTTATCTCAAGTGCTTTGATCTAATGATTATTTGGTCGAGTTATATCCTATCAACGCTACGTATCATCAATAAGTTAACTTTCAAGCAAGCAATCAATTCAATCAAGCAAGTAATAATTCACAATCAAGTAAATCGCAAAATATCATAATATAATCGTCAAGTCATCACAACATACTAAACTAATCTACTAACTACCCTAAGACATCATAAAAACTACTCACTAATATCCATAACACAAACAACAATAAGTATCATGCATAAAATAAAGATACAAGCCATAAAATAACGAAATAAGAGCATATAAGAGTAAACCGAAGAATCCCAATGCTAATACTCGCTATCTCTGGCCTCGGAATCGACGTGGATCTGTGTGCTGCTGCTGCTTCCTCCAAAAACGCCAAGAACTCCCAAGAAATCAATGGAAACGCTCCAAAACGCTAAGTAAGGAAGGTGGAAAATGAGTATGGAAGGTAGAATACGTGCTCAGGAGGTCAGCGACGCGTATATGTACCCACAGGAGGCGCCTCGGGCAAGGAGAGGCGGTGTAGATCTTTCCTTCTTCGAAAATCACCTAATTTGCTCTTTCCAGAAATGGATTTCAGACCGAAATAAAATCATTTCGCACCGAAATGCCACTCCGAAATAGCTAGATGGGCTGAGAATCAGGCCCACGCTAGAGATATGGCTCGTGCTAGGCTCCTGTGGTCTCAAGGCACGTCTGTGTGGGCCAGGAATGAGTCGTCTGGCTGAGAAAATGATCCATCCTTCACAAAAGTCGCGTCTCGTCTCCAATTTCCGAGGAATTCTACAAAATAAAACAAGAAGCACGCTAGCAGCAATATCCTGGAAAATACGACAATTTATGAGACAATTTATAATGGTTTGATCAATAATTAAGGGCTAAGTACGGTCAAAATACATATAAAAATAAGAGACATCAATCTACAATTCAGATCCTCAACCTGAATGATCTGTCAATAATAAACTCTAGGAACAAATGATCAAATATCATCATTAACATAAACTAAGAAAATAAGTCATTAAATATTGACTTCTAGGACATAACTCCAACATGAATATGGGTCAAATATGAGTTCGAGAGCTCTATCCTTCTTTAAAATCTAATAAAATGAAATTGCTTGCCTCTAGTATTTCTTTTCTTTTGCTACAGTTCATTTTCTTGATTTTACTAAATATGTTGGTTAGTTAGATCAGTATACACAGAATATATGCTGAATAACTGCAACCAATTTATGTAGACAGAGGCATTTATGACAACCCAAATTTAAAAAGCAACTTCCTATTCGTCAACGTAATTGGCATTCTTTAAGTTATAATTTACTATGGTTTTGTTTCAAGAGACAACAATAAATAACTACTACAACTTCGGTTCGATGTATGCTTGGTATGGATATGCACCACTCGAGTCAAAAAACCAATGATGTTGGTATCTCGTATTGGATCTTGGTCACTGTAGGGATGTTTGGAAGATTTGTAGCATTTCCAAATCATTTGAATAATTCACACTTGTTGTCCTTGTACTGTGTCGCACCCATATCCAACAAGTACGTGACAAGCTCCGCCATGACTACCACATGGTAGACTCAAAGCATAACAAGTTATTCAATAAATCATACAACAAGTTATATCACCACTAAATTAATACAAATTTCCTAACTACACAAGTTATAAGCATTCAAATCCAATACTTTGCTTTAACATTCAATAATATGTAAAGACAATAAGATGATTAAAGAATAAAATAAATAAGAAAGTCAAGACAAAGCACACAAAATAATAACCAAGTACCATAATCTACAACAAATTAGATAAGCATACAAGGATAATCTAAATGAAAATCACACAAGTAAATATGGCATAAATACCAACCAAAAGGCCAATGTACTAATAGTTGTGATAATAACTAGAGATCGGGCCTATTCCTTGTCGAAAACCACCTCAGTCCCCGCCTCAAAACCTAGAACCCACAAAGTGAAAATTGTGAGAAATAAAATTTCTCAGCATGGTATTCAATTTCAGCACATGAACTCTTTGCTTTAATATTTGGAAATAAAATACCCTCAAAAAGAAACAAACAAGTAATAAGCAAGTAAATAATAATAGTAATGCATAAGTATGGTGCAATGCTGACTAATAAGTTCAATCATATTAGATTTCAACATATCAAATAATCATAAAGGTCGGGAATATAAATTGGTCCATATCATGCAACTACAAATTTGGTTTGCAATCAATCAAAATCATATCACAATTCAATCAAATTCATTTCCTTGTTTCCAAAACAATATCTAATTTACCCTATTTTATATTCCATAATCACTCCCCTCATACCCCTCTAACTCGGAAATCTCAGTCCCATAACAACGCTGACTACATATCGCGGACTGGTAGCTAGCCGACATCCCCACAATGTATTGTGAAATTGGCCAACTGTACAAGTAGTGAACATAACCAATACACAATTCAATCTCTCAATTTCACAATTCGAATACCATACAACATACAATATGCAATTAATTCAAGTCAAGGGTATCACTATTATTTCAAGTCATGATAATAACAATAGATAACAATTTCAAATGCAAAGGTCATATGATAGTCATGCAATCATAAATAAATCAACATACATAAAAAATAAAGTAAATAATTCTTACTAAGTAAAAGTTTTGAGTTCACGTGAAACCGCACCTAAACTCCTCAGGAAAAGAAATTGACTAATGCGAACTCGACGCACCAGCATCACCCGCAACGAAACCCTCGTCTCCTAAAGCTATAAAATAAAAAAAAATCCTAAATTAAACTTTTTAAATTCATAATTAGGTTAAAAAAATTTTAGATTTGAAAATCGTATAGTTTCTCTCATAAATTTTATCCTAATTTGCAAAATTAAGTGACTACAAAGTATTCCTACGTATTAACCTAACACCTGATGATACTATACAAGTCATTATAACTATTTTATCATGCTAAAACTCTGCAATTCAACGTATTTCTTTGCTGTCCAAAATGTGCGATAATGAGTTATGCATACAGAATTATTTTACCAGAAGCATGCTATGAAAATGCAACATTATGATGCCATTATGTAAAAATTACCTTGCTGAAATTTTAAAAAAAAAACCAATATATATATATATATATATAGAGTTTTGCTATGGTGAGTTGCAACTCACGGAGCCTTCCGTGAGTTGTGATCAAAACTCTTGGATTTGATTCGAAATGACCGATCCAAACCGTCCAATATGATTTCCATATTGAAATCTCATTGCAGACCAAATTTTATAATTTTTTGAAATTTTTAAGTATTTTTTTCAGATTTTAGAAAATCGCTAATCTAATTAATTATGTACCGTTCAAAAACAGCAGTTTTTTAAAATCCAAAAAAAATAATTAAAAATTTTTAAAAATTATAAAATTTGGTCTGCAAGGAGATTTCAGTATGAAGATCATATTGGACGGTTTGGATCGGTCATTTTGAATCAGATCCAAGAGTTTTGGTCGCAACTCACGGAAGGTTCCGTGAGTTGCAACTCACCGTAGCAAAACTCTCTCTCTCTCTCTCTCTCTCTCTCTCTCTATATATATATATATATATATATATATATATATATATATATATATATATATATATATATATATATATATATATTTGTAAAACTCATACAACTCTATATTTTATTAGATTTTACACGATGTCAAGTACTCTTAATAATATACCACATGTATTAATAAAGTATTCTTAAATTTGGGTAAAATGGTTGTTCAAGCTCAAACTTAGTTTTAAATTTTATTTTATACTAAAAAAATTTTTTCCTAGCAACAACAAGCTTAAAAATAAGTTAAAAACCTACCTGCAACACTAAATTTTATCAAAATTTAGAATATTTTTCAACAATCCGAAAATAACCAAATAATTTTAAGAAAAATACAAAATTCCACTTTTAGCACAATACACTACAAACTAATTAATACTTTGCATCTCTTTTCAACCATGCACCTCATAAAACCGAAGTAAATAAGAAAAATTAGAAACTTACATGAATACGATTTGTTTTTTTAAAATAAAAAATTTGCATGCAAAGATCTGTACATCAACTTACCATTTTCCATTTTTTTCCAAGTTTTTCGGATTTTATCTCTATTTATTTAGAGTGATTTTGGTGTAACATCAAAATAGATTGAAAAGAGAATAAAGAGGTGGGTTGTGCGCATGAGAGAGGAGGTTTTCCTCCTTTGCTGCACGGGTGGGAAAAGTTAAGGGTGGGTTTGGGGATTTTGGTTTTTCTTTTTTATTTTTAACTTAAGTCATTTTTTGACTCAATCCCAAAATGCATTCCAAAAGCAACATATTAGATGAAAATGTCAATTACTCATGCCATGCAATGAAATGTTGCTTAATAATTTTATTTTTTTCACACTAATCAAGATCTAAATGCTAAATTAGATTCTTTAAATAATATTTTCAGAAAATATATTTTTTTAAATTTCATAAATGTAACATACTGTCATCATTTCCCAATATTATCTCTATCTCCTTCACAACTTCATTCATGGATGGACGGTTTAAAGCTGATTCCTCTGTACACGCCAATGCCAATTGGACAAACTTTCTAAGGCCAATATTTTTTGCTTGGCTCAAAATTTTGGGGTCCATCATGTCTCTTAAACCATAGTACTCTTGATCATTGTGGTAAAAGGCTGTTTTGATCTCATGCACCATGTTAATGCCCCTTTCGTATGGCTGCCTGGCAGTTATCAGCTCTAGCATGACTACACCAAAGCTGTATACATCACTCTTTTGTGTACGATTTGCCTGACGATTAAAATACTCTGGATCCCAATATCCCTGATAGATGAACAAAAGAAAATTAGTGAAAATGTTTTTGTTTTGCCAGTCAAATTGTACTATTATTATTAATTAATATTTTTTTGGATCTTCTAGAGGAGGAGGCAGGGTCTTATGTTTTACTTATTTTGGCACCAAAGATTAACGAAGATTTAGAAAAGCAGCAACATATTATATATTATAATTATGTAAAAAAAAAAAGATTCTTATACTTACTGGTGTTCCTTGGACGTTGGAAGAGCCATGAATGTCAGCGACCAACTTTGAAAGACCAAAATCAGCAATCTTTGCAGTACCACTGTCATCCAATAAGATATTTGTTGACTTGATATCTCCGTGTATAATCGGCTGACGAATAAATTCATGAAGATAGGCTAATCCCCTAGCTGAACCTAATGCAATTTGTAGCCTCTCTCTCCAATTCAATTGCCTACCGCGTTTCCCTGCAATAAGTAGCAACTGCAATTAATGAATAAAGCAAGGGTACAATGACTAGTCCACGTACGGAAGTTCCACTAAGAGATGATTTTAAGGACGTAAAACCAAGAAGTTAACAATTATCTGGCCAGATATAAGCAATCAACTTATAAAGGCTCAATGATATCGCCTTTCTATGAAGTAAATCATTTTTTTACTTTTTTGCGAGTCGGGAAACATATGAGCAAAGCTAGATCGACCACCTCAATAGTGATTCCAAACTCTATAAAAAAAAATTGGGGGGGTCATTTTTCTATACTTTTTTTACTTTCTATTTTTTGTTGCTGTTGCGCTAAATTGGAAATTTTTTAATTATAAACAATCTTTGAATTTTTGAATTTTTGAATTTTGAAAATTAGAAATCTAACCTAAAAATTGAGCCAAGTTAAAAATTTTAAACTATCCAACCTTTCAAGCCCCCTTAATTTGGTATGAGCATTCAAAAACAGTCTAAAAAGAAAACTGAGATGTAATAAAACTCTAAAGGACGTACCTACTAAATTGTCTCTTAATGTGCCATTCTCCATGTATTCGTACACTAGCATTTGCTCTCCTCGTTCGTGGCAAAAACCTACTAAGACTACTAAGTTCTTATGATTAACATCAGAGAGCGACTCAATCTCATTTTTGAATTCCCTTGCACCTTGCACGGATCCTTGTTTTGCTCGTTTTATGGCAACTTTGCCATTTGGAAGGTATCCTTCGTAGACCTGTTTACCAGAATGTGGAATAATTTTTTGGCAGTTTTACAGTGTTGGATACAATAATAAATAATGTATTTTTTCTGTACCTTTCCGTAACTTCCTTCCCCACGTTCATTGTTTTCTGAGAAATTATCGGTGCACTTTTCAAGCTCTTCATAAGTGAAGACTTTGGGAACCTTCCGTTGAGGTGCAGATCCGTCATCTTTGCAGCAGAAAAAAGATGCAACTCATTAAGGAAAACTGAAATTGTCCTTGATGACTGCTCATGGTTACAAAATTAAATTTAGAACAGACGTCGTACCAAAAGGGTTGGCACCCACAGCAGCTTCTTCGGCTTTTCTTCTCTGCTTCGAAGCATAAATGCACCGACCAACAAACGTAACAACCAGAAATTTGGCTTTTCTTCTCTGTTTCCAAGCATAAACGCACCAACCACGACCAAACTTATAATCAAGAAATAATGCAATTAAAACACCAACTAACGTACCAAGCACAATTAATCCTGCAGTTTCTTTAGTGCGTGAAGAACTCCTGCTTCCAGAACCTGAACTTCCAGAACCTGCAAGAGTATTCGTAATGAGAAGTGAAATTTTTTTAAACAGCATAAATGAACCTAAGTTTTTTAAATAGAATATAGATTGTTATTTTTTTTTAAGAGTGGCATAGCTTGTACGCCATTACGAACGGCGTACAAGTTCAGAGACTGTACGCCGTTTTAAAGGGCGTACAAGAGAGAAAATGACAGAAAAGGAAGAGAGAGCTAGAGTCCACGGGCTCTTTTTTTTTTCTTTTTCTCTTCTCTCTCTACTTAGGATCCCTCTTTCTCTCTCTCACTTGGGTGCACGTGGGTCATTTTTATTGTCCCTACATGTGGTCCTCTGTGATGCAGTCCCTCTACTTTACTTCTTTTTCCATGGGTTGCACTAAAGGACGTACTAAGAAGTTCATAGAAAAAAGAAGAGAACTTTTCACGTGCTGGAGCCACCATCTATGTGAAGCTGGAGCACGAGAACAAAAGAAGAGGCCAGAGAGAAAAGGAACCGTAGTCTACGTGATCCTGTTCCAATCTCATTATTTTGCTTCCGTGCTCCTTTTTTTCGGCCCTTCTCGATGCATCTCCTCTTTTCCTCAGCGTTAACAACTTACAAACGGAAGTTATTTTAAGTGTTACAAAAAAACTGTTGAAATTTCTTTTGGTGTTCTTTTCCTCTCTTTACAAGGATTGGTTCATGAAAAGGACTTGAACATTGCCATGATGCAAAGGGTTAATTTATTCGTGCGTTAAACTTTTGCGCCCTTTTTTAATTTTGTTTTGGTATAGGTTATTTAGGACTAACACATATTGTACAGTCAAGGCAAATAGTCAATTGTATTTTTTTTTATATATATATTCACTGCTAGAGTCCATGATTAAAAATAGATTATATTATTTATGCCTAAAAAAATAATAAAAAAAAAAGAAATACTGACGAACATACTGATTAAATAAACAAGCAATATACTAAAATCAACAATATAATTGTTTCGAATAAATCTTACATCGCGCGAAGCGCGATGCAATAGCTAGTTGTACTTAATTTTGGCATTGAACGTAACAAATCCGAACCCCATTTTGGAGAGTAATATCCAAAATATCATTATATTTTATATAGGCACATTTGACTTGGCCTACTTAAATATGAAACAATAAAATTTAAATTTAAAGTTGTACAATTGAGAATTTTTATTAATTTTAATCTCATATAACTTTTATTATTTTTTAATTATGTTTTGCAATAAGACCAAAAGACAAATAAAAGAATCTATTTAACAATGATATAATAGTAGCCTACGGGCATTTTCGTTTTTCAAAAAAAAAAAAAAAACAATGATATTAGTCTAGGTCATTTTGGAAAATTTTAGAAAGGTGGAGCCCTAGTGAATAATTTAATATTAATTTTAGTTCTTTTGTGACAAAAAAGTCCAAAAAGTTGAAAGGGCAGCGTGACAAGGAATAAAAAAAGAGAGCCTCTTGTATTGCAATACCACTTCAAGGAATAAAAAAAAGAGCCCGTGGACTCTGTCATTTTCCCTCTTGTACGCCCTTTAAAACGGCGTACAGTCTCTGAACTTGTACGTCGTTCGTAATGGCGTACAAGCTATGCCACTCTTAAAAAAAAGTAACAACCTATGCTCTGTTTAAAAAATTTAGGTTCATTTATGCTGTTTAAAAAAAATTTTGTAATGAGAATCAACATTTAATCTTGTAAGTTCTTATTTGCAAAAGAAGCACAATTTTCTCCCCAACGAGGCAACGACTGAAATGTTTGAGTAACCTGGCAATTGATAGGGAAATTGCATGAAATAATAGGGCCCGAACATTGCAGGTGCTTGGTATGTTTGATTATTAAGATCAAAGCCCAGTCTTATAACTTCAGATGCACTAAAGTATAGCTCAGACATGGGGAAGAGTGCCACATTCGCCTCAATATATTTATCCCCTGTTATGGCTACATCTGAGAGATAAACGGAGCTTGGTGCAAGCGCAAGCTGGCTCCATAAACTTGACTCAAGTTCTTGAAACATGGCAGTGTCTGAAATATCCTTAAAACTTGGTGCCCTGAAAACCATCAGACATGAAAAGGGATAGGCGCATGTGCAGTTTCTCGGGCTTAACATCTGAGAGTTAGGACATGAGGCTGGCCCACATCTTGCAAGGCTTGTGGTGTAAGGAGGTAGTATTTGTTGGTTCTGGCAGTACAAGTTGTTTGAGTACTTGGGAAATTGACAGAGAGGATTGTTTATGAGTCTGGAAATTAGCAAAAAAAAAAAGAAAGGGAGAATGGTATTATAAAACCAGCGTATTGACTGATTATTATAATTATAGTTTATCAGAACTAATATTCAATTTAAATCATATAGATTCAGAGCTTGAATATTACTTGGAATATTTTTAAAAAAAAAAAAAAACTCTAGATGTGTAAAACAGATATGCAACTCTGCTTGCAAATACAACAAAATAATGGATCTCATTCCAAAAAAAAAAAGGAAAAATGATATAAAGCAAAAAAGAAGGAAATTAATGATATAAAGCATTTTGTAGAAACTTGGGTAACTGTGAAACTTCAAAAGAACTATATGCTTACGAAATTGATCCGTTGTAACTTGATGTAATGTTGGCGTCTGTAATGCTATTGTTGCGGATACTGACTTTCTCTAGATTTTGCCCGAGGTTGCTACCCATGTCCAGTGTACCATTAAACTGATTTGAATCTAATAACCTGTCGAGAAAAAAAGTAATCTATTGTACTCCTCGTTGATCTTAGAATTTACTTTCAATTTCACAGTGGCAATTTTATGCTTATGCGTACAATTTGTACCCTAGCAAAACGAGAGGAAATCCATGGTACTGTATGTTGAAATCAGCACCTATAAGAAGAGCCCAATAGCCAAAGCCCACTTCGCATTGGATTTTCACCAACCGTGAAGAATAATTTAGAGGTAGATAGAACTATTTGTATTAATGTAGAATATGTGAACCGACTTTGTAGATGTCGGTTAAGACAATCTAGAAATTATCTAGCAACATCTTTTGAACCGACATAGGCTAGTATAAATAGGAACTTTGTGGTGCCTTTCTGTGTGCGCACCAAAAATAGTGAAGGCTAACTAGTATATGTGTATGATGATAGTGTAAGATAGTAGGTCGTATGTTATGAGTTTATTTGAATTGTAATAATAAAAGGTAGTTTGTGTAAATCGTTAGTCAACACTGTATAAATCATATTTAATAGAAGCACCATCATGAGGAGGAAGAAAAAGAGCTTCAAAAATATTGGGAGAAAATGGTACAAACAAATACCAGATTTTGAAGTATACGCTTGATAGGATTTATTATTGAAGCCCATAAATTTATTGAAGGACACGCTAAAAGAAGCTTTTGTGATAGTATGTGCGAGTTCACTGAGAAGAGGTAACTTGTTGGGTGACTTACACTTGTTGTATTTGGGCCAAGGTGAACAATTTCGGTGGAATTTGTCCAGTCAGCTGTACATTCTCCATTGTCCTGTAAATTTGAACAAAGAGAAAAATAGGCTAACTGAAAAATATTAGAGCTGATGTTTTAAAGGAACAAGCAAAATCTGGACAAGAAAAATTGTCACTGCAGTTAAATCTGATCTAATCGTAGATGAGTGTGATGGCCACCAGGAGATATATATATGTGTAAGTTCAGGTGTAACTCTATTTTAATTCCATAAGCTTACAGTGTGTAGAGCGAATTTAGTGTGGTCAACCAGGTTGGAGCAGTTGAGGAGGCAAAACTATTATTGCTCAAATCCCTGAGAGGAAGATGAAAATTAATATTTAGCATAGTGAAAGAAAGTAACGCAAGTTACCAAACAAAAGACCTGAAAGGCTGAAACAGGGCTATATAAAGACTTACAATGAGCTGAGATTCGTCAATGGAGCAAGATTTGGTATTAGTCCAGTCAGCTGATTATTTGCTAAATTTCTACAATAAAAAAAGAGCAATAGTATGGAAGCTCTGGCAATGTGCTGATGCAATATTATTTTTGTTTGTATTTACTGAGATACTGTTGACACTTACAATAAATTGAGACCCGTTAGGTTGGTGATATTAGTTGGAATGTTGCCGCTCAACTGATTGTTATCCAACTGGCTGTTTTGAAGTAGCAGAAGGTTAATAACACAAAAAAAAGGATATTGTACTTATACCTACTTAAAAAGAAATTACAACAATTTTCTTTCTTTTTTTTTGGCAATTAGATATTGGGCCATTAGTAAGCAAAGGAGACTTACAGAATCTCCAAAGTCTTCACGAGCCCAATTGTGTCAGGAATAGGGCCAGAAAAATTATTACCGTCAAATATTCTGCCAACATTTACAAACAGAAGTTATTATAACGTGACGAAATGTTGCAAGTTTAAAAGGCATGCAAATGTTTGTAGAAGTTTACATGTGCATAAGATTCATTTTAGAGCTGAAAAGGTTTGCATTGAGGGTGCCAGATAACTGATTCTTATTGAAATGGCTGCTCATTATGAAAAAAATATTGTTAGTACATATCTGATCAGATATATAAAATTGATTAAAAGTACAATCAAGTCATTGCTAATGACCCTTACAAATCAAGAAATAGTATTAAAATTAAAGCAGTGTCAAAATTCTGGAAGAAATTGTAAATTACAACTTACAAATGCCTTGCGTTTACGAGAAAGTCTAGGCCAGGAGTTGTGCCACTGGAAATGGGAATTGGTCCTGTCAGCTGGTTATCAGCTAGATCCAGCCAATATAAATTCGAGAGTAAACCAATGGTATAAGGTATGCTCCCGCTAAATTTATTTGAATTAAGGGCCCTGCAATTTTATCATAATTTAAGGGATAAAAGGTCCACATGTAAGAATATGAATTACTGTACCTGTAGTTCAATGCTTCTGAAAATAAATAAAAAAGATTGAAGAAATACTAAAAGCCGAATTAAATGTTTCCGTAATAACACATCTGAATCACAATTCCCAATATTCAAGCTAAATCAGTGGTCAATGATTCTTACAGAAAGGTTAGATTTCTTAAATTCCCTATTTCAAGCGGTAAGGTACCACTGAAGCTGCAGCCTTGCAAAATCCTAAATAAATTGGAGTACGAAAACATAAGAAAACAACCATTATATTTCACATTTTGATTCAATACAACAGTATAGTATATTATTGATATATTGAATTGTAATTACAGGTTCATAAGCTTTTGTAGCTTTCCGATGCCTGCTGGCAGCGAGCCACCAAAGTCGGGGTTTGAAGAAATATCCCTGAAAGCAAATTTGAGTAATTTTGAATGTCTTCTATCATTCGATACTAATATACCACTCAATATAGCCTGACAATTTTAAGTCAGGCATTTTGAGAAATTAATAACAAAGCACTGCAATTGTCCAGACAAATTTAGTCAACTCACAAGTATTGCAATTCAGTTAGAAGGCCTACATCATCATTTAGCTTGCCTTTAATATTCATAGCAGGCAATAACCTGCAATTTCAAGAAATATAAAACAGCAAAATCCATATTTTAGATGGATATTTTAATAATTCCATAAAATATTGGCAACGGATGAGAGTACTAAAGTCACTTACTGGATCAAAGAAGGCATACCAACAAACAGAACTTTATATTCGATGGATATTTTAATTTCCATAAAATATTGGCAACGGACCAGATCACTAGAGTACTAAAGTAACTTATTGGATCAAAGATGGCATACCAAACAAAACTTTATATTCGATGAAATCATCTATAGTACTAGGATATAGAAAAAGTTGAGTTTGTGATGTTAATTACATACAGTTGCGTTACTCTCCCATTTGTACACTGAATCCCATCCCATGGAGCGTCACATGGATCAGTTGACTGATTCCAGCTTGATGGCACATTTTGCCATTGACTCATCAATGAATTCAATGCCGAAACTGCAAAACAATTTTGAAACTTCATTAAAGCTGCTTTGGAAATTTTCACTTTGTAGCATTTAACAATCTATTTAAGAATTGCTAAGAAATACAAAGCAGAGAATTGCAACAGAAAGGAATTGAAATCCAGCTGGTACAGGCAGGTAACCATAATACCGGCCGGTATGATCCTTCATTATCTCAATGAAACATGCATGCTCCTTTGAAAGCCATAAACAACTTACCATCTTGAGGATTGGTTACACCAAATGCCACTTGGAAACTAGTTACACACAAAAGCAACAGCGAAAGGCGTGAGGAAACCTTGCCTCTCATATCGAAAATCAGCGGGTCCTCGAAACCCGTGCTCAGTTTCCAAAATCTTGTTTCAATACCGTGTGTCCTTCTTTTTTTTTCTTTTTTTTGAGTAATTTGTATCCTTCTCACAAGTAACCGAGGACACAACAACAGAAAAGGAGAGAGAACGCTAAGCCTGCCTTTTGTGGGCAATAAATTCTTTTATAAGTGAAGAGGAAATAAAAAAAAGCTTGTCTTGTGTGAGAGCATGTGAAGTTGGGAGGGTGGTTACTGGTTAATGTTAGAGGTTCAACAAATTATTTATTGCATGTTTATTAATGTTATTTTAATCGGTGGCCCGTCAAACTGCCTCTATAATTATATGAGAGTATAATTTATCGACAGGGAATTCATTTGATATAATATGACATCGGATATATCATAATATTGAAGTTAATTAATATGAATTTATAATATTTGAATACTTAATTTCGCAAAATATTACCAAAAATTGGTAATAATATTTAAATACTTAATTTCTAACAATTATATTAGGACGTCATTTAAAAAAAAAGATACAAGCATACATCTCCTAAAAAGTTTTAGATTTCAAATAAACATTTGTTAATACTTTTGTATTCTTCAATTTCACCAATTTTTTTTTCCACCTAGAAAACAATTAATAACAACAATTGGATTTATATTTTTGTTAACCCTTGTCTGTCTGACATGATTCTATTTATTTCCAATGATTTTTAACACTAAACTTAAATTCATATAAACTTTATTCAGTTTTATGGTTTACAAACTCATGTTGATAAATTTTAATGAAATTATTTCGTTGAATATTCATAAGAAAATTAGCAAGGTCTAAGTTCGTGATTAGATATAATAAAGATATAATTAGAAAATAATTTACTATTTTAATACAAATAAAATATGAAAAAGATTGACGTATATGTACAAGAAGTAGAAAACAACTCACAAATTTTATGAACTTAAAGCAAATAATAATGCGTCTTTCGTGCAATTAGGAAAAATTCAGAAATAATTCAAAAAATTTTGATAAAGAATGAAAATGGTATTATTCAACATTGTCGATATAAGAGATTCATTTTCATCTGCCACAGGAAATCTAAAGTATACACTATTCATCCCTGCTTATTCCTCCATTGAAAATTCAAATATTGTTAATACAAGGATATTGTAAGAGCTTGAGAATTGGAAAGGATCGTTCCCTGTCCAGCTGTGGGAAGTCAATGGATAATTTCAATTTTCAAGTAAATTTATTGCAGGGTGTTATTCACTTTCTGCCTCATTAATTCATAATCTTAAAATTTGGATGCAGCATTTTAGTACAAAGATGCATGCTTACACCGTCAGATCTGATATAAATGATTCCGGTTCATCCTAAGCCACTTCACAAGTTCTAAAATTTGGACATGAACTAGAGCGCCCTAACCTCAACCCAGTAGTGCATTAATAAAAAAGTATTTTTCTAGGGCACATTAGGTTCTCCAATCGTGTGGCCGTATCTTATCGTGTCAAACATGATCATGTTGGAGTCTCCTATTGTATCATGTTGACACGAATAATTTTCTTAATCATGTCGTGCTAAATTATGAAATGAGCTATATAACACGACACACATGCATTTTGCCATGACACGACTAACACGTTGTGTCGTGTCGGCATGTCATGTTAGTCGTGTCAGATTATTTTATTATTATTTTTAATTAAAAAATATTTAAAAATTAAAACGAAAGGAAAAAATTTATAATAACTTATTTTTTGATTAAGTTTAAACTTTTTATAAAGAATCAATAATTAGATTAGAACAATATGATTCAAAATTATATGATGTAGTATAAATTTTATTTATAATATTAATATTATTTAAATAATTAATATTAATAATTAAATTTTGTTAATGTGTCATATTAAATCGTATTTGTGTCGTGTTGCATGTCGACTTGTGCTGTGTTGGATTGTGTCAAACTTTCTAATTTTCCAACACGACATGATAACACGATCGTATCGTGCCAATACTGTATTCTTGTTATGTCATGTCGTGTCGTGTCATTTTGGAGAACCTTAGCACATGGGGCTGACATGTCAAACAGCTTTCCAAGCCATAGTGAAGATTGTTCAGCTCTCCCAACTCTGTTGACCAGAGCGATCAGCCCTCCACTTCAGAGTTACAGACGTGATTTTAATTGTTGGCAGTTGGTCTGTGATAGTATACATCCAGATCTTAAAATGTGTTTGTCAAAATTATGGTTTTTGGCACTGAACTTTTTCAAATAAACCAAAGTTTTTTTAAGTGATATAACAAAATTACAATTTTTTTTAAAAAAAAAATCGGGCTCAATTACTCGAGGAAACGTGATCTCAAAATTTTTCTGGAGTTAAAATATAAACCAAGCCGATCCGAAAACCTAATATTTCACGTGATTTGTCCTTGTAGATTCCTGCAAGAACTAAATCATCTCAATCTGTGTACTCAAGTAGCATTTATTAGAAATATTCGGCTCGCCACTTGTATTTACCAAGTGGACTCGTTAGTTAGCAGAAAGGTCGTGGTTGAAGCATATTTCGACCGATATTCCGACCCGTGATTTGTCCTTGTAGATTCCTGCAAGAATTAAATCATCTCAATCTGTGTACTCAAGTAGCATTTATTAGAAATATTCGGCTTGCCACTTGTATTTACCAAGTGGACTCGTTAGTTAGCAAAAAGGTCGTGGTTGAAGCATATTTCGACCGATATTCCGACCCCTTCGTTTTTTTATACTTTCTGTTTTTTTTTTTTTTTTTAGCTACTAGAAGGTTTGGTTCCCCTTACTGGGCCTTTCTTTTCAGCTTAGCTAGGCCTACGGGCCTCTTACATATTCCAAACAAAAAAAAAAAAAAAAAGATAACAGAAAGGGTAGTGAATGTGTGTTTACAACCAGATAGTATACATGATAATGTACAATCTTTTTGTTATTGTAAGATACTAATCTCCTCTCCGCGTAGGGACTTTTGAGTGTAATCAGTTGAAACTTAGGACTTGTTGCATTTGATTTAAATAGGTGGATTGTGGAATTAGCAGCGTCCACCTTCTGATCACATTAGTTTATGATTGACTCATGAGTAAATAGACCGGACACATATTATAAATTTATTTTTAATTCGTTACAAATAGGATGGGTTTGTGAATAAAGGAATCAAAACTAGAGGTGGCCAAGACAGGCTTTGTCAAGTATTTTGGAGGGAGAAAAAAACACTAAAGGTGTTCAAACATTTAGTCAAATTAATTTTTACCCAAACTAAACTTATTTTGAATAGAACAATTGTGCTATTTTATGTACCTGTAAAAATATTTTGGTCTCATTTTAAAAGTTATGATAGTTCGATTTTGATATTTCTAATCAATTTTGAGAATTGAAAAACAATAAACTGATTAAATCAAATAAGTTGGACTATAAGTAAAAATTATATTAGTATTGTAATATTATAAAATAATGTACATAAATTATCAAGTTTATTTATATTATTAGGTACAAAATTAATCTTTTATATTAATTCAATTAATTCATAAGTGGCACGGTAAACTGCAGAGCTTATTCTGTGGTTTTTTACCACGTTAGAGAGCTCTAATTGCAACTAGGACAGGAGCTAATCTCGGACAAGATGATTATACTAATTAAGTCAACAATCGATCCAAAAGTACAAGCCGAAAAAAAAAAATACTTTTGGCGGTGCTTTAACTTTCAAAGAAAAGAATAGTATCTTGATAGCACACCAATACTCGAGAGAACATGGTAGGCGCTAGAAGAGGTGAAAATTCCATTTGTGGTCCATTTTTAAAGATTGCTGTTGCTACCATTAGATCCACCATGAGAGAAATTGAAGAATGAAATCTGTTGAAGAATGTTTGCTAAGTCATAGGAAATCCTGCATGAAGTCAGTGCGGTGTTGTCTAGTAAATACTGTTAATGAAAATGACAGGCTTTTTTTCAAAAGGGTTGAATTTTAATTTTTAATATTAAGAAGGGCGGTGGACCTAAAATAATTTGCCATGATGACACATTGCATAGCAAATGCAACTTCAAAGTAAAAAAAAATAAAAAAAATAATAATAATAAAATAACCTTAATAACAACAATGGCAGTGGACAAATAATCATATGCTTTACAAAGCAATATATATATATTTTGTTCCTTAACAGTAATGCCCTTGCCATAATATAACCCCCTCTTACCTATCTAGTGCAAAGAGTGTCATTACATCGTACAGGAACACCGTTATGCTCATGTTAAATTATATATTAATCGACGTGTTAATTAAAAATTTAAAATCACATGATAAAGCTATATATAATTTATTGTTATTTCCCCTAAAATTTAATAGAGAGGTACAAAAAAATCTTCAATTGGCAAGAAATGACATCTATCAAAATTATGTATACTCGGTAATCATAAGAAGAAAAGGGACGTGGGAAGGTAAAAAGCTATTATCAAGGAATTTTGTACCAGTCTTCAACGATATATTATCCACGTTGTGTATTTTATCCCCTTCAAAGAATTGAGCCCACAACCGAGAAAAACATTTCCGTAATAAATGTCATTATTAATTAGAAAACAAAAACTAAAGCTCCAAGTATAATTCAATAAATACTTAAAAAACTATGGCCATTAAATATCAATCATAAGATAATTCCCCGTGCCAGTAATGTAGATCAATATCCCCTAAATCTTTATCTTAATTTTCTAGCTCTATTAGCTGTTAGTTAAGTTATGTGCTAGAACTACAAATTCTCTTATAGCTTGTTTTAAGCATACATTGCGCTATTAGCTGTTAGTTCTATCAAATGCAAGCACATCTAAAAGAGATAAACAAAACTTGTATCTTACCAGCAAGGAGCTAGCTCCAATCTGGCACTGGTTCGGCCTCAGTACCATGAAAGCATTAGTGTCACGCATCAGAATCATCAAGACACTTCTATAGTTGGGATAATATATATTATAAATAGAAGTTTAAAATAAACCACAATGATAAAGAAAGGACCCTCAAATTTTTCTTTAGCTCAACCCACCACTTGTTTTGGTCGATTTATCAAATTTGCTCCATAAAGGCTATCTTCACCTGGCTTTAACTTAACTCAATGTGAGCTTACAGATATAGAAATGCAGTGATATCAGTGATTTATTCATAGTTTTTTTTTTTCCAAATATTCATTGGAGTTTTCCTTTAAATTAGTTCTCATATTACTACTTCATCTTAAATTGGAGAGATCGAGTAAAGATATGATGGTTGGTTCCGATTTATTTGCATGTTGTGCTGATGTCGAAGCGTTAACCCCTACACTGGCAATCTGGTCTCTCTTTGTGACATTTCCGGTGCATTTCAAACTTTATCAATAAATTGCAATGAAATATATGCCCACAATCAAACTCAATTGAAGCACATGGATTAGAGTCAAACTGTAATAAAACCATGTATACTATACTGAAAGACAAACATACTGTTGAGAAGAATTAGTGATTAGCCTCAGTTATTTGTCATCATTGGCTAATTAAGAAAATAGGAGCATCCTTAGAAAAGGCACCTCTACTTTTTTCTGTGTTTAGGAAAGTTACCGTTAGAGTAACGTTAGTCATTTCCGTACCCTTTTTTACCGTTATGTACAAACGCCTATATAAGGCTGAGAACTCTCTCTGTAATTTCATGATTTTGATCAATAAAAGAAATTATTCCAAACCAGTTAAACTATCTCAAATTTCAACATGGTATCAGAGCGGGTTTAAAGCCGCAAGAAATCCAAAGCCAACAACAAACAACTAAAATCCATCTCAAATTCATCTCAAATTCAATATCTGTTCTTATCAGATTTCCAGCAAAGCTCACAAATCAGTTCTTACCAGCAAAAAGACAATTTCAAAAGATTCATCAGAAATCCACAAAGTCATCCAAAAAGATCACTGTAAATCTGTTCTTATCAGCAAACAAAAACCATCAAAAAAGTCAGATTTAGTATCTGTTCTCACCAGCAAATTTCTGAAAAAACCAAAACCTTCTCAATTCCTCGCATATCAGTCCTTACCAGTGTAATTAGAAAACCTCTTCAATTCCTTAGTGTCTCAGAAAACCCCAAATTGAGGGAGAACCAAAGATGTCTTACCTCAATGGAGCCACAGCCCGAGTCAGGCGAGGGGTGACGAGAAGTGTTGCTGTAGGGGTCTCCGACTCAACCTCGAGGCCAGAAATACAAGCCTTCACTGCTCATCACCTCATCGTCGACAGGAGTAGGCCGCAGGGGGAGAAAGAGAGTTGTTTTCATGATCTGAAAGAAGGACACGCTCAGGAAAACTGTTGGGGGCTTCACCCTCATCTCCGACCAAAGCATGGCGGTCGATACCAAGCTGAGGCGGCGAGGAAGGGGCTTGGAAAGAAAACCCTCGAATCAGAGGAGAAAAGAGGGATCGTGGCTTCTGCGAGCGGCGTGAGCGACAAAGAGGCGAGCACGAGTCGAGACACCTCTGACCGCATCAACCGACTAGAAGCGCTATTATCCTCTCTGCTGGGCCAAGTGATGGGCCAACGAGGTTCATCAAAAATCCAATTTGCTTTCTCAAATTTAATTATTGAGGATAAGCCTGTTGAATATGAACTGGGCCGAAAAATTAGTAAAGATCAAAACCAGACCAGATTTGAAAATTTAGAAAATAAATGTGTTAATATTGGTATGTCTACCAAAGTTGCTCCCAAAAATTGTACCAAATGGGTGCTTGATTCCGGTGCTACCGATCATATGACGGGAAATTTAAATTTGTTGAGAAATTACCGGACCATTAGCAATGAACAATATTTTACTGTGGCGAACAATGAGAAAATTAAAATTAAAGGATGGGGTATGATTAGTATTTTGTCTAAAAATTTTTTACAAGATGTTTTTTATGTCGAAAATTGTTCGGTTAATTTATTATCCATTAGTAAACTTTCAAGAAATTTGAATTGCGAAATTATTTTTAAAGAAAATGGTGTTGTTTTCCAAGATTTAATTACCAAGGAAATAATTGGTGAAGGTTTTCTCGAAAATGGTCTTTATTTTTTAAATAGTAATAAATTTATTTTCAAAATTAGTAAAGATGAAGATTTGAGTAAACTTTGGCACAAGCGTGTTGGGCATCCTTCCGATAGAGTTTTAAACAAAATTTTTAATTTTTCTAAGTTAGATTGTAGTAAGTGTGAAATTTGTAAACTTTCAAAACATACTAGACTTCCTTTTCCTATTTCTAACTCTAAAAGTAGTGATTTTTTTGAAGTTATTCATTCCGATGTTTGGGGTCCGGCCCCTATAACTTCTTATAATGACTATAGATATTTTGTTATTTTTATTGATGATTTTTCAAAAACCACTTGGTTGTATTTGATGAAAAATAAAAATGAGGTTTTTTCGCATTTTCAAACTTTTTTAAATTTTATTGAAAATCAATTTGAGAAAAAAATAAAAATTTTGAGGACCGACAACGGTACCGAATACGTTAATCAAATTTTTTCTAGTTTTCTAAAACAAAAGGGTATTTTACATCAAACTACTTGTGTTTATACTCCTCAACAAAACGGTGTTTCCGAAAGGAAAAATCGTCATCTTTTAGAAGTTACTAGGTCGCTTTTATTTCAAAACAATGTTCCAAAAAGTTTTTGGTCGGATGCCGTTTTAACCGCGACTTATTTGATAAATAGGTTGCCAAGTGCCATTTTGGATTTCAAAAGTCCTTTAGAAATTCTTTATGGTAGAAAATTAGATATTAGTCATTTAAGAGTTTTTGGTTGCAAATGTTTTGTGCACAATCAAAGAATTGACAAACTAGATTTTACTTCTATTAAAACTATTTTTGTTGGGTATTCTTCTGAAAAAAAGGGGTACAAATGTTACGATCCAAAAAATAAAAAACTTTATATTTCTAGAGATGTTAGTTTTTTCGAAAATGAGCCTTTTTATGAAAATTATAATAATGTTGAAAAAATTCTTCCAAGTGATTTTATATATCCTTGTGTTACTAACATCGAAACGAGTGAGTTTCGAAGAGAATTGAGAAATACTGTAGGTGATGAAGCACAAGAAGAAAGTGAAGAAAGCCTACAAAATGATGAAAATCAAAATGAAGAATTTGAACAAACCGAAGAAGAAGAACACATTGAGGAGGATGACGAAACTCAAGAGCAAGATATGCCGTTGAGAAGATCAAGTCGACAACCTCAACCTTCTACACGATTAAGGGATTTTGTCACTTATTCGGTACAATATCCAATTCAAGATTACATTTCTTATGATAACGTATCTTGTGAACATTATGCCTTCTTAAACTCTTTGTCCAAAATTGAGGAACCAACCACCTATGAGGTAGCAAAGCATGATCCAAATTGGTGTAAGGCAATGGAAGATGAACTTCATGCCTTGGAAAAAAATCAAACTTGGGATCTTTGTGAACTACCAAAAAGGAAAAAACCGGTAGGGTGTAAATGGGTATATAAGGTCAAGTACCATAGTGATGGTACCTTAGAACGGTACAAAGCTAGGTTAGTTGCCAAAGGTTATACCCAAACACAAGGTATAGACTACCACGAGACCTTTGCACCCGTTGCAAAAATGAATACCGTTAGGATTCTTCTTTCTATAGCGGTAAATAATGATTGGACCTTGCATCAAATGGACGTTAAAAACGCTTTCCTTCAAGGAAACCTTGAGGAAGAAGTGTATATGTCCATACCACCGGGCCACAAAAAAGAACGTATTCCTAACCTTGTTTGTAGGTTAAAAAAATCGATCTACGGACTAAAGCAATCTCCAAGGGCATGGTATGGGAAGCTCTCTCAATTTTTATTGTCTTGTAATTTTAAGAAAAGTGGAGCTGATTCATCCTTGTTTGTTAAACATAATACCAATGGTACCACTGCGGTCTTAGTTTATGTCGATGACATAATCATAACTGGTAACAACCAACTTGAAATCGATAATGTCAAAAAGACCCTAAAAAGTCAATTTGACATTAAAGATTTAGGTAAGCTAAAATATTTTCTTGGAATAGAAATTGCTCATTCCTCAAAAGGGCTATTTCTATGCCAAAGAAAATATGTTTTAGACTTACTTAAAGAAACCGGTAAATTAGGTTGTAAGCCGGCCAAAACCCCAATAGATATAAATGAGAAACTTGATAATGAAAAAGGTGAACCGTTAAAAAACATAAGCCATTTTCAAAGACTCGTTGGTAAATTAATTTACCTAACCGTTACAAGACCGGATTTATCCTTTAGTGTAAGCCAAATTAGCAAATTCATGCATGCACCAAGAACACCTCATTTAGATGCCATTAATAGAATATTAAGGTATCTAAAAGGTTCTCCCGGAAAGGGAATTTGGATGAGGAAAAATGGCTCTAATGCAATATGTGGCTATTCCGATGCAGATTGGGCCGGAAGTTTCGATAGAAAATCGACAACCGGTTATTGCACATTTGTAGGCGGAAATTTAGTCACATGGAAAAGCAAGAAACAAAATGTTGTGGCTCGATCAAGCGCGGAAGCGGAATATCGGGCTATGGCATCCACCGTGTGTGAGTTGACGTGGATCAAGCAACTCCTAGCCGACTTGAATATCAAGCACGAAGCACCAATGAAGATGTTTTGTGATAATCAAGCGGCAAGACACATTGCGGCGAATCCCGTCTTTCACGAGCGGACTAAGCACATAGAAGTGGATTGTCACTTCATTAGAGAACAAGTTCAAGCCAAGAAAATCGAGACTCCATATGTCAAGAGTAGTGATCAATTGGCGGATATTTTTACGAAGGGTTTAAGCATCAAGAATTTCGAAGATATTTCTTGCAAGCTAGGATTGTACGACATCTACAAACCTAGCTTGAGGGGGAGTGTTGAGAAGAATTAGTGATTAGCCTCAGTTATTTGTCATCATTGGCTAATTAAGAAAATAGGAGCATCCTTAGAAAAGGCACCTCTACTTTTTTCTGTGTTTAGGAAAGTTACCGTTAGAGTAACGTTAGTCATTTCCGTACCCTTTTTTACCGTTATGTACAAACGCCTATATAAGGCTGAGAACTCTCTCTGTAATTTCATGATTTTGATCAATAAAAGAAATTATTCCAAACCAGTTAAACTATCTCAAATTTCAACACATACCTTTCATAATAGTCACTGATTTCTTTAATGGAATGATCTGTACATAGAATCTTGTGCCAACATAAGCCCTTATACTATACTTCTTTTTGTGAATGTTTTTAAAAATTGTATAATTTCTGAAAAAAATCAACCATACTATATATAACAATTGAAAAAATTTTCTAATACTAAAGCTTTAAATACGCACCGTTCCACTCATTGATCAGCACAGAGCTGCATGCTAAGATAATAAGATCATTGTTCACCCTATCATAAATACCGTCAATATCGATCTTCTGTGTAGTCGGCCCACAGGGTTAGTTCAACAGTATGGCCCCTACATAATCAGATATTATCAAATCCTTATATTTAAACAGAAAGACTAACCAATAACTGAGCACACCTCTACGAAGATGTAAAATTTGAGTAAATGCATAATTTTACAAAATAACCTCATTGGTTATGAATAGAAATTGCATCCTCGTAGGCCATTTGCCATCCTCTCCTTTATTCTTGAGTAATCGGAATTCGGAAACAACCCCGATTATATCTGTTCAAATGAAAAAATAATTTTTTTTATCATGTATCAAAATATACAACACAAATAAAAAATATAGATAAATTTGTGTGGGTGTCCTATTTGGTTTTTAAAATGAGGAAACGACACGGCAGGGTAATTTACTATTGGTTGAGATGTGCAGTAATTTTTTTTTTCCAATTTAACAATGGTAACTCTGTGAATAATTTGTGACGAATTTTTTGCGCATCAAAATGACCCATTTCATATATTGTAGCATTTTTGGAATCGCATGATTTTTTTTTCCATAAGCTGCCGTCCCTTTCCATTTAGGCCCATCGCAACCAAAAGGGAAAAATAAGAAAAAGGCTCATTGCCTCTCTCCTCTTCGTCGCCGTTCCCAGCACCCATCGACTTCTGCCGCTAGGAAAAAATTGACGCGGCCTCTCCTCTTTTTCAGTGTTGGGATGCCCCTTTCAGTGATGCCGCACCTCCTCCCTCCGTTCATCCTCGTCTCCGACTGATTTCCAGCACCAAAACCCTACCTATGTTTATGAAAGTTAATTTATGGATTTATGGAGGGGCTGGCTGTCACGACCTTGGCCATGATTTTGGGTCATATCCATATGTGACACTGGCAGAGGGGATTATGAAGCTATTACACAGGTGGTGAAGACAATAGCCAAAGTGTCTGATGTTGGTTAGTTTTGCAACTATCTATTTTGGAGCTGGCTCTTTGGTTGAAGAAATACTGCAAATGGGGTGCTTTCTTGGCTGCTTCGGTGGAGGGCGGCAGATGCTAAGGAAGGAAAGGAGAGGGCGCTGCTCTGAGAAAGAAAACACTTCTATTGCTTTCATCTCTACAATGGTGTCAAAAAAGATCAGAGGTCAATTTGTTATTTGTCTTGCTTTCTCATGATTATTCTAATTGTTGAATTTGTGTCTACCATAATCCCATGGAATTCCAAACTGATTAAATAAAACCACTCAGCAATCTAAATTATGTCATGAAGATGATGTGAAAAATATCTGACCGATTGGGTTATTGCCTTGTCACGTGCTTACTGGTGTTTGATTTTAATAGTTACCCTTATGATGTTTCTTTAGTATATGTTTCTAATTGGATAAACAATTCGTCATCATTGGAATATTCTCACTTCCTCTTTTTTTCTTTAAAAAAAAAACCAATTGTTCCTTAAACGTAATCTTATTTATGTGTCTATTATATTGTTGTAACAGGTTCTGAGGGTATACCCTTTCACAATTGCCATCACAACTGTCCAATTTGTTGTTGGTGCGGTGCTGGCTTTGTTTATGTGGACAGTCAGTATAATTAAGATACCCAAGATTTCAACTTCTCAGGTACAAAACTGAATTTGTTCAACTATCTAAAACTCAATTCTTAATATTAAACTACAAATATAATAAATATTTCACCATAAACATAATATAATTTTCTTAAATTTTAAATAGCAACATTATTTGTGTTTAATTTTAAAATAATAGCATTATTAAGTTAAAAAAAATCTGTTGCATTATTTGTGTTTATCTAATTTAATTATAATGATATTAATGATTTGATTCAAATTTCTTACAGGTTGTGCACGACATAAAGTGCATTAAATTTCTATTTACAGATATTAAATATTTATAATTCAATTTTCTGAGATTTGCTTTACAGGTTGTGCATGGTCTAAGGGCATTAATTTTTTTCTTAAATACATTTAAATTTCTAATTAGTGCAGAATGATTGCAGTTATTTTGGGTTATGTTATTCTTAGGTCTATATATATGATCCTATGTGAGATAATTTGTTGTGTGCCTTTTCAATTGTGATTTTATTATCTATATTCTATATTATCAGAGGTATTAGTGCTGTTTTTTTGTGCATTCCCACTTTCTTAGAAAACTCGAGCTAAGATTATTTTTAATTTTAGGTCATTCTATCTATATTCTCTATATTATATATTATCAGAAAATGCAATTAGTCTCTCTTCAAAATTTTGATTTTGATCTTCAGGTATTACCTCTTTTTTTAGGCCATTTTCTCTATTAGTTTCTTCCTGATTTTTTTTCTCAGATTGGTGGTATAAAATTTTGATTTGCTTTGAAAGTTTAGTTCATTTTTGCATAAGCTGAAAGTACTGAATGTAGCAATCAATAATCTTTTTTTGGTAGTGTAGTAGTAGGATAGCTCCATTGTATGCTAAATAGACCAAACATCACATTCTTTACCTTTTCAATATCCTAATTCAAAATTCAAGTTTAATAACTGTAAAAATATATGATATGTAGTGAGGTCTTTCAATCTTTCCTTTATTCAGTGACCTTTTCCTGAAGAAATTAAAAAGAGCATTTATACTCCCATCTTTATTCTCAACTTGGCTTATGATTCTTGGCAGGTCTGCTTTATTCTTTTCATACCCTACCTAATTCTTTTACTAATTAGTATTCTATCTAACTTCAAATATAAAATTTAAATGTTGTTCAGATTTCAAATTATGCTGGCTCCAGATCCTTCTGACCCTTCTAATTTGTGGACCATTTGCAAATCCAACATCAACAAGTGTAAAACCAAAAAAGTTCTTGCAGGTGCTTATTTTAATATCCCTTAATTTGTTTCCTCTTTGGTAGATTTTGGCAAATTTTATATACGACTCTAACAAAGGAATGCTTTGCAGGATTTAGGGCAGCACTCCTTGACAACATAAGTGAGGTTAAGCAGAAAAAGGATTGGGAAATTTTCATAACGTCATGTTTGGTGCATTGTCAATCTATATACAAGAGTACATGGCATGCGCCCCCTACTATCAAGGTATTAATAACAAGGTAAATTACAAAAAAAATTGAATTAACTATTTCAGGGTATAGCAATATTTAAGCTCATCTAGCACACCAGTTTTCTGTACAGTCTCAATATTTAAGTTCAATACCAGCTTAAGAAAACAGGTAACGGCTTATTTTTGTGCCTTGGATTGGTATGACCTGGTTTAGAGGCTCAATGAGTTAACACGCAGGTTTGTGTCGAGCTTTTGATTCGTTTTCATATTGACTAAAATAATAAACCCAAATGATGTCAGTTGGGAAGATATTTTGCTATTACAAACGACTATTGTCAATCTTTGAATTGTTCAATCCAAAACGACTATCACTGATAAATGCCAAAATTAATTAAGAGCCCAAAGCTTTATGAGGGCGTGAAGCAGTACGTGATCTTACTTGGATACAGTAATAGTAATTATCAGTGAGTTGTACTACTATCTGATGTCAAAGACAGAATATTAGTTGGTGTAAAAATGATAGGGATTCATGGATTTAGTATACTACAGGGACCTTCATTCCTCTGGCTATACAAGCATATACAATTAATGGGTCTATGTTTGTTAGTTTTCTTACACTGTTGCATTAGCTGGCTGTACTTTCTTTGTATTTTCGGATGACGCGTGACAAATTGCATCTTATGAATTGAGTTTATTTGAGAAATAAATCAGATAATAATAAGAACAATATAACAATTTCATTAATGTCAAGATTTTGATGCAGTTTTTTTCCCTTTCAGTGATGTCAAGGTTAAATTAATCAATTCATTTGCTCTTTTTGGTCTCTTAATTGCGGCAGGTTATGATATTACATACCAGTATAAAATGTTTTTTTTTTTTTATTTCATCCTTTATAGAAATTCTAAAACAATTTTATAACTAAATAAATACAGATACAGACGAATAGATGAAGTGCAGAGCTCAGGACTAAAAGTTCGTCCTTTATAGATGGTGCAAAGGGCAGTGGTGCCACGACAGAAGGCTGGAGCTGATGGCTCAATGACAGCCGAAATACACATTCTATTTATTTGTCTCGCAGTACTAAAAGATATATTGTTCAAAACATCATTGTTCGGGCTCCTAGGGTTATTTTTGCAAAAAGTTTTCCGTACTAAAATTTTATGCACTTCTGTTGAGTTAAAAAAATATTACAATAATTAGGTGGGTTAATTTCGATGCAAAAGATTTAAAAAGTTAATGCATGCCAATTGTTCCCATATGTCATGCCATAAAATTTATTAATTTATCAGACATTCCCAAATAATAATCATAATTTATAATTTCCTTTAAATGCCCAATCTTAATATTGCATTCGTACCCATTATTTTATTATTGTACGTTACTGTTACAAATTTCCTCATCCCTGAATTTGAATTTTTCAAGTCTCATCGATTTCTTTAATAATTTATTAATTACATTAAATGTACAATTTTCTATTTCCCTTTTATAAATGTACCACTCAACAAACATTCTCCTTACCTTTAAAAAAAAAAAAAACCAAAATAATCCCTATTCTCAAATGACTCTTTTTTTTTTTATCAATTCTACTTATCCGTTTCATTGTCTATTTTTTTAAATTTATTGAAGTCTACTGTCTTCACATGATTCGGGTCAATTTATTTCGTATGTTATTTTTCCTTTTTTTTAAAATTTTAATTTCATTTTAACTACATATCTTTCACAATTATTTCCCTTTTGATTTATTTTTAACCAATTCCTCCTTCCATCTATGATGACATTACATTTATATTTGATAAATTCCATATAGATGATGAAAGTGAATCATACTGATGATCAATGCGACCCGGTAAACGACATATTTGATGTTGAATATTTTCTTTAGAAATTTATATATTTTTTTATCTTATTGTATCAGTAATGTATGTTTCAATTGTTTGTCATCTTAGTTCGAATTAAATTTTTCAATTTCTAATATTTTTCCCATCGCAATAATCTCTTATATATTGTCAAATTACTTAAAAAATGTATTCAACAATATAAAACATTTTTACATACTGAATTATTAGTTATTATTTCTACACTACTGCAATAACATCTTTAAATTAATTACCAGCATAACAACCTATTCATAATCAATAATTATTTTATAAAATTATTTTATTATTTTTTATGTCAAATATCGAGCGAAGCTCGATTAGCCCCTCTAGTATTTCTATAATCCTCAATATTATATATACAAACCTATTGAATCTTTGTCATCTTTTATTTCAGTGCTGAAGTTTTCTAACGACTTGAACACAAAGAAGCATAACGGTATGTCGCTTGATTTGGAAGCCAACTGCGTTACGCACGTCTGTGTCAACAATGACACTGTAAATTCATGAGGTACGGTCAAGAAACCATTATCTCTTATGTGCTCGGCCGTGAACATTCCAATCTCACAAACAAATCCTTCCTTAAAATCACCTTCGATACAAAGATAGATATTTACAAGGACAATCCCCTGGATTGCACCTCCCTAATTTTAAAATTTGTATAGTAAAATTATGTAACAATATGAATACAAATTAAAATTTGGATAAATGAACTATATAAAAATTTATTATACCTCTCTGTTAGCCAATACAAAATTCTTGTCCCATACGATGTTATTTTTGGAATCGACAGCATCCCACATTTTAAATACACGGCAATGCAGAACTCCTTGAATTCCATTTGTAATTTTAGATATCGGGATAACGGTGGACATTTTCTCCTACACATAAAGAAATAAGAAATACTTTTAGCTCAATTAATATGGCTGGATAGGTTTATATTTATTGAGAAACAACTAAGAAATTATAAAAGATATTTGATAACCCAAAATCTAGCTCTTAGGGTAGATCAACAATTAAATGAGATTTGAGAAAGGGGTAGAGACTAATATTCAACACAAAAGACTATTTTATCGCTCATGATTTCATTTTACACTCTTCATCTATTCTATTTAGATAAAGGAAAATTCTCATTCGTAGAATGGGGATATCTATTTATAGTAACTCATGACGTCATCTTCACTCCGGATCCGCTAAGGCCCCTTGTGGCCTCTGAACGAACTCCCTCCTCGTAGATGTCACACCCCGACCGACTGGACGTGACATCCCTTCTGCCACGAGAGCGACGAATCGTTCCCGTAAGGCTATAGATAGATAGTGTAAATTTTTTTTTTCATTTTATATTCCATTTTCTTGATTTTGGCCCAAGAAATGCACAACTAACAGATAAATTAGATTACCTGATTTCAAACGAGCAGAATCGTAGCAGTACATTTTAAGCTGGGAATCTCGTTTTTCAGTTGAAAGCATCCTTTCGTTCCTAAAGATTTAGATCTCCCCATCTCTCAACTCTCCTGGAACCCCCAACCGTCGAGGAATATATGCAAAACAAATACACGGATGAGAATAAATCTCAATGCGAGTTTTAGTTCCAGTACGCAGATCTTGGTACGAACCGGTAACGGAATTAATACCCTTTTATTTAAATTCTTTTGAGAGTTCAGTTTTCTTAATGCACATAAATTCTTTTACAAAAGTTTTATATTGCAGAAAACCTTTTGATTTAATGAACATAAATCATTATTCAAGATTTTCTAGAAAAATATTTTGAAATCCCAGATGAACTTCAGTACAAAAATGTTTTGAAAACCAAAATAAACTCCAGTACCGAAAGCATCAAGCGAACGGTCCAATTTCAGACATTTTTCAACATGCCAATATGCAATAGATTCAAAAGCATAACTATCATTATTTCAATACACTCAAGTTCTTAACGGCCTGTCAGAATCAGAAAGAACTCTTCCCACACCATAGGTCCAACCCTAGGTACAGATTCTCAAAGGGAAATCCAGTAATTAAAAGTGCTAATAATTTCGGCCGGGTAGGTGGATCAGACCCAGTCGGTGAGTGCTACAGTTCAGTTTATTGTTATGCTATGCAGACTGAATAAGAATGGTCTGATTTAATTCAAGTCTGATTCTTCTATCACAAAAGAAGATCATGCAATCAAGTCAGTTTACGGAAACCATTCTAGTCCTTTGATAAGTCTGACGGTCCAAATCAATTAACAAACGGATGTCAATGTCAGACATTATATCTAACTGGTGAAAACGGACAGTTTGATTCAACATGAGTTATGTTTATTGAGGGTTTCTATTCATCTACATGCATATAGGAAATGCATTATGAATGGTTAGTCAACATGCAATGCATAAATTTAAAAATATCGAAATTCGTGTTCTAACAAAGAAACCGCGTATCCGCACCTTCAGTCGATACCCGTTGGCTCCGAATCTGCTCCTGGTTACAATTCACAGATCAAGTACCATTAATATTTGTTTAACGGGTTCCTTTAATATGACGGTAAACCTTAACTAACAAAGTCTGGTAATGTAACGGTAACTAGACTGTTCAGTTTGGTTCCAAGTTACATACTTCTTTATTGTATGATAACATTTAGTTACTTGTTCAAACATCAGAAATAATATGTAGTTACGTTTCTTAATATCGAAATCAGAATCAGAATTAGAAATCAGAAATCAGAGATAGCAGACAGAAAAAGTAGGAAACGTTTAAACTCAATAAAATACATCAGAAATATCGAACATAAAATATAAATCAGAAATTTATTTATTTGTTTTGCGGGATCAGAAAGTCTGAGATAATTGCCACAGTATCTGTTCATTTTACAAAGTCAGACTGTCAATCATCATCTCCCTAAAATTCCGTCAATCGAATGTTAGACTAATTACATTGTTTCCAAGTCATTTAGTCTAACTAGTTATCAAGCTCAACAGATCCGTCATTAGCTTTGTTATAATCCGAAAGCTAAATTAATTACAAAAGCCTACAATTAAATTAACCCACAATTTTCTTAATTCATCTTTAGCCCACAATAAATTTCTGCGTCAATATCAAATTTCACAGCCCACAGAACTTAGCCCACTCCTCTATTTATTTTTCCTTAGCCCACAACAATTTTCAGCGCCAGTCCAACAAACAAAGCCCGGCCAGCCCAGCTCAACCATACGGCTCAACCAAATCTAGCGCCAACCATGACTCAACAGAATCCAGCGCAACAGACCAGACCCAGTCAACTGACCCAATTGACTGGGTTCAGCCGTAACGGGTCCGATACCAGCCAAATCGGATCCGATAAGCTCAAGAAAATTACATCAAAGTCCACCAGATTTTCAAAACCCTCCGATTTTTCAATCAAGCCCACAACTATTTATGTAACACCCCCAGGTTACAAATAAAACCCTCCAATTTATTCATTAAGGCCCTCAGAATTTAATTTCTCTCACAGATTCATCCCTGGACACGCAACAGAGGTACCAGATTGCTCCATATCGTACCAGAAACTGGTACCATGCTTCTAACAGCCCAAACCTATCCTATAATATGCAATGTACAATGTACATATGTTAGAATGTACCATGCACAATTTTTATTCACTTTAAACCCTTGAAAAATGCATCAGATGTCCTCATAAAACCCTACATGCATATGGAGTTATGGACTTATAGAAAAATATCAATTTACCTCATTTTACCACGGTTTTGTATAAAACATATGTACAAACCAAAAATGAACATATATTTCCCTTATATTGCCTCTATATGCATATTCATGAACTATAGACTAACTATAAAACACCAGATATGAACAAAACCTCTTATCATTAAAATACAACTCTAGTTTTAGAGAAACTTATACTTACCCTTTTATAAAATGAACATTCTGACCACTGGCCCTTCTAAATACATGTTATAACACAGATTATAGATGAATTTATAATTTATTATATATATATATATATATATATATATATATATATATATATATATATATATATATATATATATATATATATAATCACACACAATCCTAAAGTGACAGAAATGCCCTCCAGACTTATTGTACTTAACTTATGTTTTTATAAAATTTTAGTTATCAAAATGGTAACATAATTAAAATCATATAAATATGCTGATACACCTTTTATTAAATACAGAGCCTCTATAACTCTAGACATTTGTACTCTAAACAATATGTATGTGCATATACACACTTAATAAATGCTTAAATGCTTATTCTATTGAACTCAGACTCACAGTTCCTAAATAAAATGTAACAGACACCCTACTACTCATATAATTCAGATGTGTAGTTGTTTGACCCTAAAATATCATGCTAGTTGCACAAAATAATGGATTAAATTCATGGATGATAAATGAAAGAGATTTGATTAATCCATGAAAAATAGCAAATGAACTCAAAAAAGCATGGAAAAATAGCCAAAAATCCAGGAGACCATGGAGAAAATTATCATGGAGAGAAAATGATCAAAGGGATCATGGAGGATTTATTTCATGCAAATAAGCCCAAAATCTTGGAGAAAATAAATAAAATAGTAGAAAGGGGATTTTCAGGAAATTCTTGATTCCATGATGTTCTACATAATTTCACGAGCATGAAGATAAATTTTCATGATTAAACTCCAAAGGAAAGTATTTTTAATCAATTTTCAAAAGTCAGTAGCTTATAGAAAATTCGTTTTCTGGAATAAATGGAGAGGACCAACGTGAATAAAATGGAGAAGAAAGAATGAGGCGGGAATTTGAATTTCCCTCTACTGAACAGGAGTTTGGGTACACCTGTCCCACGTAAACCGTGCGCAGAGAGAAAAGGAAAAGAATTGGTGTACCGTGAACCGATTGCAACCAAGCCTGAACAAAGAGAACGCTCTCCCTGTCTCTCATTAAACCCGACAAGCGGGACCCACAGCGAAGAGCTCTCCTTCTTCAACTGAACAGAAGAGAAAATAGAAGGAGAGAAGAAGAAGAAAAGAATTATGCTGCGATTAACCGCCTGGTCAACCCTTCCACGTGCTCGTTGATCGCTCATTTCACTTCCTCCACATGGCAAAATCACAACCGCTGGATCCGAGAGCATCAAGGATCAGCGAAGGAGACTAAACCGTGTCCAATTTTTTATAACGATCTCGGTCAAACCTTCCCATCTCCCTGTCAACCGACCTCAAACAAACACAAACACCTCACTTCTCCACCCTTGGATCAATTAGCGATCCGTGTGCTCTGCAACGGACGGTGGAGATCAAATGCAAACTTCAATCTTCCCCAAGAAGGAACCCCCAAGCCATGGGCTATATATACCCGACATCTCCAAGCAATTAGGATCTTTTTTTCCACTGAGAGAAGCAACACACACATTTCACGTGCACACGCAGAGTGCAACCCAGTTGCAAAGTTCTGTAGCACGAGTTACACTCCATTAGCAAGTAGGAAAGGGAGAGATTAGCTTAGGCATTTTGTCGAACAGCTGGTAGGCTAGGATAGAAAGGAGAAAAGAGCTTCAATTGAGCAATCATTCACTGTAATAAAGGTAAATTGAAGGTAAAGGTGATGTAATATGATGGACCTGATAATGAAAGTTGTGATCTTTGGTAGATTTGGTTTGATAATTGCTTCGTTTATCCCGTTCTTGCATTTTCTTGCAATTGATCCCGATTTGCAACACAGGGAACCCAGTTCTCTGTGTTTGATTGATTCTTGATGAAAAAGATATGCTTGCCCCAAAAATCTCCACAACCCGTCTAGGAGAGAGGTTTTCCAGATCAGGGAGAGAAATTCCGTGGCAAATGTGCGCATTACCTTCGGGCCTGAGGACTATGAGGGAGTCCATTTGCCGCATGACGACGCTATCGTCTTGATGGTGCGTGTCAATGGCACCCGGGTCGGTAGAATTCTCATCGACACCGGCAGCTCCGCTGATGTCATTTAATTATGAAACGTTGAAGAAACTGCATTTGCATGATCAACCTCTCAAACTCATGACAACGCCACTCAATGGCTTCACGGGTGATCAGCTCATGCCCATGGGGATTATAGACTTGCCAGTTACCTTTGGAGAGTCACCAAGAGATGTGGTATCTCGAGTCAGCTTCATAGTGGTCAATACTCTATCTCCCTATAATATCATCCTAGGCAGGAAGGCTCTGAATGATATTGGGGCTATAGCTTCTACACCTCACCTCAAAGTCAAATTTCCTACCCGAAATGGAGTCGGAACATTGCGGGGTGAGCAGCAGGTTGCGAGAGTATGTTATCAAGCATCAATTCCAAAGCAAGTAGCCCAGATTGAGCATGTCGGGGAGCTGTCCAAGTCTTATGATCGAGCTGAGGACATTCTGCTTCACAATCCAGCCCGCCCGGCAGGCGGACCAATGGAAGATACAGAGGAAGTCGATCTGGGAGATGAGAAAATCACAAAAATGGGCACTGTGTTGCCTAAAGAAGATCGAGACTTGGTAAAGGCGTGCCTCCTTCGCAATCGCGACATCTTCGCTTGCGAGGGCGAGGCCATGCCGGGTATTGATAGGGAGATAGCCGAACACCAAATCGCTACTAAGCAGGGCATGAAACCAGTTACTCAGAAGAAAAGAAAGCAGAGTTAGGAAAAGAGGAAAGCTATCAAAGCTGAGGTAGAAAAGCTGCTGAAAATAGACGCCATAAAGGAAGTCAAATACCCACAATGGCTAGCTAACCCAATCCTAGTGACAAAATCCAATGGGCAGTGGAGAATGTGCATAGATTACACTGACCTAAACAAGGCTTGCCCAAAGACTCCGTTCCCGCTACCCAGCATCGATGCAATGGTTGACTCCACAGCCGGGTTTAAGTACCTTAGTTTCATGGACGCCTACTCAGGCTATAACCAGATAAGGATGAGCCCGGCTGACGAAAAAAAAACTTCCTTTGTCACTGAGGAGGGTTTGTATTGCTACAAGGTCATGCCATTTGGCCTTAAGAACGCGGGTGCAGAGTATCAGAGGATGGTCTCAAAAGTTTTCAAGGAAGAATTGGGCGAGATAATGGAAGCATATATAGATGACATGGTAGTCAAGAGTTGTACTGGCCCAGATCACGTGTCCCACCTTGAGAAGGTCTTCGCCAAGATGAGGCAGGTCGGAATGCGGCTTAATCCCAAAAAGAGCTTCTTCTGCCTCTCCAGCGGAAAGTTCTTAGGATTTATCATCTCTGAGCGCGGCATTGAAGCTCATCCCGACAAATGCCAAGCGGTAGTGAACCTCAAATCGCCCAAATCGATTAAAGAGGTACAAGGCCTCACTGGAAGGATAGCAGCACTCAGCAGGTTTATCTCACAGTCTGCCATGCTATGCAAACCTTTCTTTGATGTCATTAAGAAAAAGACACAGGAATTTGTCTGGGGACCAGAGTGCCAGGAAGCCTTTGAGAAAATCAAGGAGTACCTCTCCACTCCGCCCATCATCAGTTGACCTATAAAGGGTGAGCCGCTTTACCTGTACATCTCCACCAATGATGATGCCATCAGTGCGGCTTTGGTAAGAGAAGAAGAGGGTGTTCAGAAACCTGTATACTTCATATCACGGATATTGCGAGATGCGGAGACAAGGTATCCAATGATAGAGAAGAGCGCATTTGCAATTGTGACAGCAGCCCGCAAATTGCGACCTTACTTCCAAGCCCATTCAATCCGCGTGGTGACTAATATGCCTCTACGCAAGGCCTTAGGGCAATTCAATGTCGCTGGCCGGCTGCTGAAGTGGGCCATTGAACTGTCGGAATTCGACATCACCTATCTCTCCAGAACAGCCTATAAAAGCCAAGCCTTAGCGGATTTCATGTCCAAGGGACTAGTGGGAGTTTTACCCCTGTAGAAGTGGTTTGGGAAGTATACGTTGATGGAGCCTCATCTGGCAAGGGCACAGGTCTGGGCGTTGAGATAATCAACCCAGAGGGAGACAGCTTCAAATATGCTTTGCAGGTAAATTTCAATCCGTCCCACAACGTAGCCGAGTATGAGGCCTTCATTGCTGGGTTACAATTGGTCGCAGCCACAGGAGCCAAAAGCATTAAGATTCGCTCCGATTCCCAGTTGGTGGTGAATCAGATACTCAAGGAATATAAGACTCAAGATGAGACATTGATCAAATACTTAAAAAAGGTAGAGCAGCTCATAGGCGGTTTTGACAGCGTCCTCATTGAGCATGTTCCCAGGGGGCAGAATGAGACCGCTGACGCCCTATCCAAACTGGCCAAGAGCGGATTGGATAAAGAATGCCCCAAAACAGTCTTGGAAATTCCCTCGCCCAGCATAGAGCTTCCAGAGTCGACCGTCTTTCAGCTACATCATGAGGAGGAATGGTATTCTCCGATATGGTTGTACCTGGCTGAGGAAATCTTGCCACAGGACAAAAATTTAGCAAGGAAAATCAAGAGGTGGTCTCTGGAATTCACTATAATAGAGGATGAACTGTGCAAGAAGGGGTATCATCACCCTTGGCTGACCTGTGTAGGAAAGGCCAAAGCCGCTGAGCTCCTCAATGAAACTCATCAAGGCATCTGTGGAAGCCACCAAGGACCTCGCACTTTGGGAAAAAGGATCATGCGCCAGGGCTACTACTGGCCCACCTTGAGAAAGGATGCGGAGGACCTGGTGAGGAGGTGTGCTCAATGCCAGTTCCATGCGCGCATCGACCATAAGCCCCCTAACAAGTTGAAGCCGATCACGAGCCCATGGCCTTTTGATATTTGGGGGATGGATATACTTGGTCCTTTTCCTCAGGCAAAAGGGAACCTCAAGTTTATTGTGGTTGCTGTGGAATATTTTACCAAGTGGATCAAGGTCAAAGCGTTGTCTCTCATTACCTCTCAGAAGATCACAGACTTCCTGGAACAACACATAGTATACAGGTATGGGATCCCCCACACCATCATTACCGACAATGGCCGCCAGTTCACCGGGGCGCCTTTTAAGAACTATTGTCGCGGATTGGGCATCGAGATCAACTTTGCATCCGTATGCCATCCTCAGTCCAATGGGCTGGCGGAGGTCTTAAACAGAACCATTCTGGAGGAGCTAAAGAAGAAGATCGAAGGAACAAAGAACACTTGGCCGGAATATCTCAGCGAGGTGGTATGGGCCTATAACACTACCCCACGCTCGGCCACAGAAAGGTCACCCTATGCTTTGGTTTATGGAATGGAGGCAGTCATCCCTATGGAGATTGTTCACCCAACGCTCCGCACCATCAGCTATTCCACCCAGCGTAATGCGGAGCGGAGGATTGAGGAAATCGAGATGGTTCATGAACTCAGGGAAGAAGCTTCAGCGCACCAAGCGGAGTACCAGAGGAAAATGAGGAAAGCCTTTGACAAGAAGGTAGCTCCAAGGCATTATCAGCCTGGGAATTGGATGTTGAGGAAAGCAGCAGCAGCCGGAAAGCACATCAGCAAGCTAGATCCCGCCTGGGATGGTCCTTTTGAGATTGTGAAGTCAGCCGGAGAGAGAGCATTTCATCTCAAGGATGCACAGGGCAAGACGCTAGCGAACTCATGGAATGCATCAGACCTGCGCAAATTCTACCCATGAAGTTCCCAGTGGAGCTGGATCATTGTATATACCATTGTATCTTCTTTTTTCAGCACTGCTTTGTACTTTCAATTAAGGTTGCAAACTTGTTGGCAGCCAAGGGCCATGAGCTCGCTGGTCCGTTTCTTGTGGAAACATTTTTAATGATGCTTATTGGGTAATATGTGTTGTGTGATGCCTATATGATCAGCGAGAATGCGCCAGCGTGTTTTTATGAAATTCAGTACCTTAATATAAGGGAAGGTTTAACTTCGCTAAACCCTAGTACCTTTGCGTAAGGGAAAAGGCCCAGGCAGCCAATTCAGTACCTACTAAAGGGAACGATCCAAGTGCATGGGAATCATCGAATCCATAAATCCTAGTACCTACACCAAGGGAATGGTCGGATTCAGTATTTCAGTACCTACACCAAGGGAATCATCGAATCCATAAATCCTAGTACCTACACCAAGGGAATGGTCGGATTCAGTATTTCAGTACCTACACCAAGGTAATCATCGAATCCATAAATCCTAGTACCTACACCAAGCGAATGGTCGGATTCAGTATTTCAGTACCTACACCAAGGGAATTCATGATCCATAAATTCTAGTACCTACACCAAGGAAATGGTCGGATTCAGTATTTTAGTACCTACACCAAGGGAATCATGGGACTCATGATCCATAAATCCTAGTACCTACCCCAAGGGAATGGTCGGATTCATTGGTCCTAGCACCACTCCTAAGGGACAGTCGGATCTGACATCTATAAGCATAAGCAACCGTCATTAGTCGAGTTCGCTTCAACTAAGTCCCCACTTCTCCTTTGCTAAAAAAAAAAAAAAAAAAAAAAAAAAAAAAAAAAAAAAAAATTGATGATGACAAGGCAAGGAGACGTGTGCGTGACATCCTACAAGAAAGGCATGACATCTACTCAAGCTGCATGATTGTACACAATATGTGCATGAGTAACGTCAAGTTTGAAATCTGAAGAATATAAATAACAGCTCACTTTGAGTTAATCCAAATGCCCGCTACAAAATGAGACAAAGAAAGAAGAAAAAGTTATCATTACAAGCACACTTTGGTGCCTATTATATGCATTATTAGAATAATGGGTAATCTCGTAGAATAACTGAGTAATTAATTAATTAACAGAAAGGTCTAATTTCCTCAAAGAAAAGCAGTCCTGCCACAGACAAGTCAAAAGCTCCTCGTTGACATTACCAAACTCGTCCTCCACAAACGGACAGGTTGGCGGGACTACCCAGTTAAGTCAGTGGCAAAAGATCCGGCAAATATGCCATGTTGTCCCTAACAAACGTTTAGTGTAGTTAACTACGCGACATCAAGGGCATCATACTTAATTAAAAACGGACATGGCGAACTCCCCATGTTTTTCCTATCTTAAGTTCCCATGATGATCTGACATAGCGGGATAAGTGCCTTCCAATCCAACAACCTAATCGAGGTGACATTAGCAACACCAAACGACGACTGACATGCTCATCCGAAAACGGTCCCTCCCAGAAACCGTAAATACACAACTGGATGTGTCAGAACAGACAGCACTTCCAACTTGGGACAATCCCACATACATGCAACAAGAAGAGTGTTGATCCTGCACCACTCAACTAGGAACAAGAAACGAGCGGTTTTGTAACGGCGCTGGGCGAAGCCAACACCATTTCCCGTTAAAGCCACGTCGCCCAGACTAACATGAAGACTTTATCTCGCCTTATAGGCTAGAGAGAAAATTACAATGTACTTACAAATTTTTATGAATAAAGTTTTGCTTCAATCAAATTTAGACTCCGCGTTCATCAACGTCTTGCGCTAAATTATAAAAGTGCGTTAATATTCATTGCGATCACGATTTGGTTTCGTTTCCCTCAACTCATTGCGTATAGAAGCGCGTCGCACTCGTCACAGAAATAAATCAGAAAGGATTAAAATGCACATTACTCCAAAATATTCTTTATAAGTTGTCTACAATACGGGCAGTACATTAAAGCAGAAGTAAAACCCTAAGAGTTCACTGAAGGTTCCCCGTCATCATCCCCACTGCTGCTTGACCCAGATGATGCCGTCGCCAGCAGTTGAGCCCGCCTCGCCTCCACCAGTTGGACACTATATGCCTCCACTGGCTCAGAAAACAATGCTTGGAGGAAGGCATCATCATACTCTTCCCCCTCCACAGCGTACCAGACTTGAAGGCGCTCCATGCGAAGTGACCCAGGTGGTCCCTCACGGAAGAAAGTCAGAGTTGCAGGAATAGCTTCCCTGTTGGGGACTGCAACCTGAGCCCGCGCCCACCGACCCTCAACCCCGGCGCGAGTTGAGGGGTCAAAAGCCAAATAAAGGCCAAAGGGAAAGAGTTTCTCTCAAGGCTGACCAAAGAATAATTCCACAGACGGCGGGATTGGAGAAGAGCTCGGTTATCGCTGACTGCCGAGGCCATAAAGATAAAAGGCCCCGCCCTGGCATGAGCGGCTTCTAGTGCCCGTCGCTCCCAATCAGGAGGCCCCCAGACTTGGAATCTTCTGGCGCACACCTTCTTCACTCTCCAGCGAAACATTGGCCTCACGAGCAAGAAAGCGGCTTCGACATCGACCACTGTGATAGGGTCGGGATGGTAAAGCATGATGCCGCGATATGAATGATCTTCAGCTTCAGTACGACCAGCTGGGAGAAGGGGGTAGTAAGGGACGTAGGCCATCGTAAAGATTGAGGAGAAAGCAAGTGTTAACAAGAAGAGTAAAGGTTGAAGAGATAATGCAGAGTGTAAGTTCTATTTATAGGCTTCCAAAAGACGCAGCGAAACGACAGATACGGAACCCAAAGCGCCTCTTCATAATGAAGCGGTGGGTACGGAATCCAAGACGCCTCCCCACAACTGTGCGATGGGTACGGAACCCAAGGTGTCTCTTCATAATGACTGAAATGAAGTGGTGGGAACAGAAGTCAAAGCGTCCTTTCGTGACGATAGAAGCAGAACCCAAGGCACCTTTTCAAAAGGCATTTGATGCAGGGTTCATAAGCTATACCGTGGAAATCGAATCCGCGCGTCGTGGTGAAGAAAATATCTTCCCTAACCTCGCCCCTCGAGCGAGATCCAACCGCACCTGAGCAGTGCCACCAGCATCCTCACCAATCCGGCAGGATCATAAAGCACAACCGATATCAGGTAAACCCGTTAGCCACCAGATTTAACCTCGCCTCTGTAGAGAAATGGAACAGCGGTGGGATCACTAAGTGGCAATCATGATTTTAAACACTTCCCAAAACTGGCGCCTACACGACAAAATGGATAAGGACAGAAGGACTAAGTCTTCCCCAAACCAGTCAAAAGGCTGCAGAACCTCTGATGACCAGAAACCGTATGCAGCACAGAAAATAAATGCTCTTTATTGACAGGGGATTTACCAAAATGAATCCCGGAAAATCCGGATATTCAGGGTACGAAGAGATTTGGTATAAATGCTAAAATTAAATGAATGCTGGAATTAGGTAACGCCTCACACCTATAAATACCCCCTCAACCCCACACCAGAAGTGCATCCCCTCAACAATATTCTTTCATCTTCTCTGAATATAAAAACCACCTGAAAGCTCTCAAGATAGCAAGAAAAAGAGGAAATAATGAGGAAAAAGAAGAGAAAAAGGCAAGGGAGAAAAGAGACAAGATCTGGATAATCTCGTAGGATAGCTGATTGGGGGAAGATAATCTCGTAGGTTAGCTGAGATCCAGAAATAAGCTAACCTCGACGATTGTTACCCCCGAATGATCCGGTGCATAATAGCTGGCACCACGACTACACAATCCGGCTCGGCTCGCCTCCCAATGTTGCTAAAGCAATAGAAGAAATTGGTGACATAGGGAGTGGGATAAAACACGCTGGGTAGTCGTAAATGCTCAGCAGGAAGTTCTTCTGTCAAGCGCCGAGATCATTCAAAGCCCGTACCCACCACGCCAGGAAGGTGTATAGTGCGAGCAAATCAACACGGCTCAGTGGGCGGGAAAGAGACGGGAGTTGCCGATGTCAAATCCTTTTACCAGGAATCCTAGCAGCTCCCACCCCAGAGAAGTCATTCAATGTCATGGCGACTTCAAGGTCGACCTGCTCCGAGATCCCCACCAAGGTGATCTCGCCAGCATAATCTGGGTATGTCTCTAACAAACGGTGGCTGTTTCCAGTCACCGGTATAGAAACAGGGCGGCTTCAAGATCAGCCGACCCCAACAACAGGACGACTTCAAGATCACTCCGCCTCGATCCTCAAAGGACGGCTCTACTTTGACCTCAGTAATCACTAAGTGAAATGTAGTACCTTTAATCCATTTTTTGTAAAAAAAAAAAATGTGTGTAAGGGAATAGTGCTTCCAGGCAGCTTTATAGCGCCTATGACTTTAATCAAAATCAATATTCGAAGACAATGTACAAGAAAGTTTATCAATGAATAAAGTTTGTTTATTGATTATTTCTGTTTTAGAGAGCAATATCTCATAGTGAGATTTAAACTCATTTTTCCCAGTGCACTTGCACCTATCACAACTAACGAGTTCAGAACTTTAGCGAAATGGTCAGATCGCTCGACATTAAGCGAGTTTGAGCGATGTTCAAACACGACCAGCTATAACAAAGCTCAGTTAACACAAACATATACAAGCTTCTAACAGGCACGCATTACTTGAGTAGAGCGGACTCAACTAATAAACAATATACTCCAAATAGCAGCGAAGCGATCAAGCAACGCTAGACTTGGGATAAACCTCAAGTAATGCTTAAATAAGAGTGATAGCAAAAAATACTTGTTAAAAGGTATTACTGCAGATTTCTAAAAGAACTTAAAACGCTATATGAGTCAGGCGAACTCGATTAGCAAACTACACCTCGCCTATAATGAGGACGGAAGTATTAGCGTGCTCAAGGCAATGGCGAGGTGGTCAAGCGACGCTTGACTAAGACGGTTTATACAACAAATAAACTTGACCATGAAAAGACTAAACAAATGAGTGGAAAAGTAATAGCACAGCAATCAAAAAACCACATCATCCAAGCAAGTAGAATAAATAACAACGAAAAGCAGTTTAGCACAACCAACAAAAAGTAGTTCATCACTGTTAACACAATTGATAAATTACAACCAGATCGAATACTAGTTCAAGACAAAGTAAAAAGGTAAAACCCCACTCGGCGGGAACTATTCTTTTTCTTCTTCTGACTCTGCTATTTCAGGCTTCTCTATTCCCGCAGGCCACTGGTCTGGTGGATAGATAAACTCAGGCGGAGTACGCTTCTTGAAGAGAACTGGTAACTCATTGAATACATTGCCAGATGGATCGTATAAAGTCTCAGTATCAGGGTCCCAGCGGAAGTTACCCCAATCCTTAATCTTCAGCTCTTTGTGCGTCTTGCCATCCAATCCAACGTTGGCCAGTGTGAAAGGGTAAAAATGCCTCAGGAAATTAGCCTGCTGCTTCAAAGTAGAACGGAGCCGACGAGCCAAGCGATAAGCAAGCGCTGGGATGCAAGCATTCGACTCCAAGAAATCTGCAACGGCCTTGCTGCTGATTCGAGAGATTTCTGAAGAAGAGATAGGGCGAGGTCCATCTAGAGCAGGAGAACTCTCCACGAAGGTGTTCACTTGTTGCATGAGTAGGGCATTTTTTTCTTTCTCCTTGGCTAGCTCCTTTTCCAACGCAGATACCCTGCGTTTCTCAGCCTCAATGGTGGAGTAGCATTTGTCCCGATCTCTACGCGCTGCCTCCGCCTGGGTGGCTTGAGCATCCAAATCCTTTTTCAACCTTGTCAGCTGGTCGACCTGCTTGGCCGCCTCAGCCGACAGACGCTCCACCTGAAGATTCAGCTCATCTACCTGAGCCTGCAACTTAGATTTCTCCAAAGACATACCACCTAGATCATCCCGTACCCTCTCGTAAGCGACTTTATTTGAGAGAAGCTCCGCCCTAGTAGTCTCGAGAGCCTTGCGGCTCTTGTCAACCTCATCCTCCAGCAGAACTATTTTATCACGGATGTCGCAATAATACCGCTGGAAGGCCTGGGACGCGCTTTCCTGAATCATCACATCGCCTTTGGCCTTGAGTGCCTCTTCATTGGCCTTCTCGTAACGAGAAGTAAGAGAGGCCACCACTTCCGTAAGCTTCTCAAAACTTTCCCGGGCTGGTGTAGGGGGACGGTCGGGGTCGAGATACGACAGGAACTGCTCAACAACCTCATTAGGAGCGCTCTCCTCAGTGAGCATTGGGGCCTTACCTTTCTGGAGCTGTTCTCGCAAGTGGGTATTCTGAGCAGCGGCCGACATGGTTGCCTGGTCGACCTTATGTCGGAACTCAAGATATTGAGCCAAGGTAAAAGAAGCTAGGTTACCTATGCGCTGAGCATGCTCACACATAAGAGCGAGCCCATTTTCAACATCCATTCCAGCATACTCGTCCTTCGCGGCTCGCGGGATTGAGATTTTGCTCATACCGGCAGCATACCGTTGATGATCAAGCCGATCATCTGATCCCGCCATGACCGCATTATAGCCCGACACATAGGCCACAAAGGTGTCTTTCCGCCCCGTCACTTCAGCTATATGGGCAGTACGCCAGTCATTAGAGGCGGTGGCCCCCAGCGGAGAGAAAGCAAGAGATGACCCCACGCGAGCCGGGTGGGGACGGGGCAGAGGAGTGTGTCCGCTAGGTGGCACTTGATCAAAGGGAATCTGTTTAACTACCTCCTTGGCTTTTTCTGCCCAACGAAGTCGATCCCTCTCCCCAACTCGACCAGGGTCGTTATCGATGTCCGCGCATTCGCCCTCTGACTCAGGAGAGCGGGCTCGCTTGCGAGGAGCGACCGAAACCTTCCGCCCGGAAGTGAAAGCGGGCTCATCAGAATCCGAACTGGACTCGTCACTATCTCCACCTAAAAATAGTCCAGAGTGAGAGAGTGCATTCATTATTTCTGAAATAGAAGGTTTCCCCATGCCGGGAACATGAGGGCTCATCTTAAGAGGTTCCGGAGGAATCTCACCTGCAGCGACTTTATTTTTAGGGGTTGGTAATCTCTCCCGCTTGCGGCGGAAAGAGCTAGCCTCCTCGAGATCGTCATCTTCTTCCTCAATTTTTTCAATTTTCCGAAACATTAGAGGATAAGGCCCCAGTGATCGCCCATCAAAAGCTATGGTTATGGGCCCTTCAGCAATTAACTTAGCATCCAGTGATTTTACAAAGTCTTTATCGGCCTGATCGCTTAGACGGGGAAGCTGGAGTTGCGCCCACTTCTCGGCGAGTTCTTCATTCCATTTCAAAGGAATGTCGAAATCACCGTACAACTCCTTAGAAGCAAAGACAAATTGTTTCGTCCAGTCCGATATCTTCCCGGGATGATGGAAAATGTTGGGTGTCCTCATCCTTAGGTTGCAAAGATCTAAGGTCCCAAAAAGGTCGAAGTAATGGCCCAACAGCTCCAAGCTAGCAGGACGATTCGGAAGGCCCAGCGACTCCAACTGCTTCGGGCGCATAAGAAGGTCAAAGGAGTTTAAGCAACACCATGCGCCGGGATGAAGCTGACCTGGTGGAATTTGGACAAATCTGAGAAAGGCCACCTGAAAATCACTGAATGGAGTAAGTAAACCGCAGCGCACTGTCCGACCAAACAGGCATATCCTCCGTTCGGTCGAGGTAGGATTATCCTCTTTCTTGGGGAGAACAAATTTGGTGCCAGGGGGCAAGGTCATTCTCTCCCGAAAGTCGCTCATAGCGCAACCATCTCCCCAACCTCTACTGCGGTACTCTCTGACTTTTTGCAAGGGAGGAGTCTTCTCTTTAACCGGCTTCTTGGCTGGCTCTGCCATATTATCCTTGGCCTTATTCTTGCTAGCCAGTATCTTACGCTGTTTCTTGCTTGGCTCCGCCTTTGAGGGTGGTTCGATGCCGCGAGGTGGAACCACCGGCGGGGTGGATGCTCTAGGAGCGGCGGCGCCAACAGGGGATGCAGCAGAAGCCCCGACTGCAAAAGGGTCAGTGGTTGGTCGGAGGGGACTTTGAGAAGTCTCACGACACTCGTTGTGGATGGGAGCAGACGAAGACGCCATGGCTGTCGAGTTTTCACCCATAAAGAGAACGTCAGGACAGATAAAGAAAGAAAGGAAAGAAGGAAACAAGAAAGAGATACTCAGGAAGGAGATGCTCACCGAAAGTAGATACCTGAAGAAGGGATGACGAACGCTGAGTGCTTGCAAGAGAAGAAAGGGAGAATGAATTATTAGTGGGAAAGAGAAAACAGAAAACCTCAAGAGCAAGAAAATGATGGGAGAACGGCGACTGAAGAGTATATATGAAAAGAAAGGGGGAAACCCGAGGCAAACACAATCATCAGAAGATCTACATGGCGTCGGTTCGTTTTTCCCGCCAAAAAGACTTAACCAGATGTCTCTTCGAAGGCATCGCTTGGTCCCAAGACCCATAGAACACCGTCCACGTGTCACCCACTGTGAAGACACCTGTTCGAAGGAAGTTAAGCCGCTAACTCGATTCCCTAAGAAGACGACATTGGGAATTTCGAACCGCCTATGAAGTTATGTTGGCCTTTTCAACCCGCTCACAACATGACCCCGACTCTATTAAAAACTTTCACCCTCGTGGTGGGTCCAGATCTTAACTACATTAAAGCTTTCACCTCGCTCCGCTCGCTAAAAGCTTGGGGGCAGGTGATAGGGTCCCAAATTACCCTCGTGGTGGGCCCAGATCTTAATTACACTAAAGCTTTCACCTCGCTCCGCTCGCTAAAAGCTTGGGGGCAGGTGATAGGGCCCTAAGTTACCCACTCATAGGGCTCAGTACCTACCTGTCCAATAAGCCCAATAGGCGGAGAGACGTGACGAGGCCCAAAAGGCTCAGAACGAAGATTCGATATATCAACCTGTCACGGATGACTTGGATAAGGGGGAAAAGAGGGGCATCGTGGTCATTTCCACCCCGCCCCAGCCAGGAGAGATCCTCGAGGGGGGACAACGGTTATGATCGTACAGGCAGGAGGAACAGCTCAGCAGACAAGCATACCGGCCTCTGACAGGGCTGACGTCACTGGAAGGTTCCTCTAGACTAGTATAAATAGGCCTCTTTATGACAGAGGGGGGGTCGGTTCTTAGGTCATTTTCTCTAGGGTTTACCATTTATTAAGCTTTAGAGAATGATGTAAAGCCACCATGAATCATGAATAAAGAGATTTACACTTGTTTTTGAGATCTTGTTGTTACTTTACTTGCATTAAACTTGTTACCAGGCTTGGTAGTAACAGTGATATATGTCTAATTCTGATAAACATTGAATATCCAGTGAACTGCTAAGATACAAGATAGAGGCATATTGTTTGTTTGCATATGGAAGTTATCCATTCAATTTTTCTTCTTTAAACGTTAATTGAGCTTTATGTGTGAATATAGTTCATCATGTATAATTGTCATCACACATTGGAATTGTGGTAAGACCCCTTCGGTATTTTGTCCCATTACTTGGCGACTAGTGATCGACTTTCTTTCATAAAGGCAGGAATATAACTCGAGTTACATGTAACTGATGGTGTGACAGTAAAGCATGTAATCGACTTGAACCTCAAGATCATAGTATAGCACTTTCATGTTGACAATTGACCATAATAAGCCATTTATAACCTCAATCGACCAACGTTGTGGTATAGTGTTGTCCCTAGCATTTGATAAATCGTTGCAATTTTAATGGTATGAAACCAAAATTACTTCGGCACCAAATTAACTCACTGCCATACTAGTCTCACTAGTCTACCCACTGATCTAGGCTAACGCAGCTCAAACCAAGAGCATTAGGTTACTCTCTCTATCTTCACGAACCTGACATGGTAAGTCTGGTCAACCACAATAGCTCCGTTCACCGGAAAAAGAGATTTATAAATCCTAGGGACTGAATTGAATAAAAATCTTAGAACAGTCAACTAAAACCGCATCTCGCCGACGAAAGGAGGACGACGCGAAACGAACGGAGACCACCTCCAACTTCTCCTCATTTTTACGAACTCAACGAGCTTGGCCCCTTCGGGAAAGACGGTTGGGATCACCGGAGTTCCGTGAGGAGGATCAAATTAGAAATATAGATTAGTATAGGGCCCCGTTGTAAAATTCCCGTCTCTTTCAATGAAACCAGCGCCAAAACCCTTTGGATCTGTTGCGGTAAGTTTGGTGAGGCGATCGTAATCATTCGCCACACGAAATCTGGAGACCAGTTAACGCCAGATGGCAGCCCAGTCAGCCCAATTAGCTTAGTTGGCCCAATAGAAAAATAGGAAATAAGCCTAAACTTTAGAAATTTGTTAACAATAATAGGAAGCTCCGAAAAATGCGTATAATATATCGATAAAATCCTAAAAATCTGTAGAATTCAGTTTTACTGATACTTTCATATGAAAATCTTTCAAAAATTATCTCTTTTCTATTTTTGAAGTATTTTCAATATAAAACCCAATTTCTTGAATCAAAATTATACATATTGAATACCTATTATTTTTCCTATACGATTTCTACATCCAAAACCTAAATAATTTCAATATAATAACCAAATCCAAAGGACTATTTTCCACTGCATATTTTCAAATAAGTATTTTCTAAAAATTCTAAGTTGAGTTTTATTGTGCTTTGCGTCTTTCCTTTTAAAGTAAAAATTAATAAAAATTGCTAATATCCTAAAAAATGCTAAGGAAAATAAAAGTCCAAAATGCGAAACCCCAAGTCAAGCCAAAACCTCTTCGTTTGAGGAAAAGTCCCTCGTCGGAGTTGAAATCGACCTCGAATGACTTAAACAACATATGACTACTCAAATTCCAACCAAAGTTCAAACCGAAACCTCGTCATAGGAGGAAGAGTCCCTCTTTGGGGTTGAGATCAACCTCAAATGACTCCTAGGATATCTAATTTTCAAAATCACACTCCAAACCAACGGTCAAGGTCAAAACCTCTTCATCAAAACAAAAACCTCTTCTATGAGGAAATCAAATCCTCGCTAGGGTTGAGATCAACCTTAGAAAATTTGAAATCAAATTCCTAACAAGTGGCCATGAAAAGTGCCCCAGGAATTATAAAGAATGTTGGATTCTCATCAAATGGCCTCCTTGCCCCGAGATTTCTAAAAGCGTTCCTACAAGTGGTCAATAAAGACCCCAGGAACCCAACTCTTACAAGTGGCTCCCAAAATGCCCTAAGAGTTGAAATGTAAATCCTTACAAGTGACATGAAACGTCCCAAGAATCTCCAGAATCAAATACTAGATTCCCTTGCAAGTGGCTAACAAAGGCCCTGAAATTCTAGAAAATAATGGGTTCTCAACAAGTGGCTAACAAAGGCCATGAGAATACCAAATATATCTTCCCTAGACTGAGCTGTGCGCAATATGTCCAGGGACAAGAGAATTGTTCCTACAAGTGGCTAAGAAAAGCCCCAGGAACCAACCGTTACAAGTGGACGGTGAAAGTGTCCCAAGGGTTGTAACCTCTCTTCCCTTTTGTTCCTGCAAGTGGCTAACAAAGGCCCTAGGAACCAATCCTTACAAGTGACCCTAAAAAGTCCCAAGGATTGCAAATTTCTTCGTTCCTACAAGTGACCCTAAAAAGTCCCAGGAACCAACTCTTACAAGTGACCCTGAAAGTCCCAAGAGTTGCAAACGACCTCAAAACGACTCCAAACAAAATGAATCTTTGAAACGACTCCAAATAACCTCAAACGAAAGTGTATACCTTCAAAAGCATTATCCCCTCGATTGAGTCCCGTCAATAAGGTCTGATACCGTCAATCGAGCCCGACCTAAACCATTTTACGACTTCTTTCCTAGTGTATTCTCTTTTAGCCCTTTAATCAAGGTTTTCGTGGTTCGTCCCGATGTAATTAACAATGGGGGCTTGCGCCCATTGGAAAGTTGGACCCATACACAAATAATAAACCTTCATAGAGGCGATTTCTCGCTAATGTCCTTTGTTGTTAAGAGGCATTTCTGCGCTAGAATTCGGCTCCGTGAAGGGTGAATCTCGTGGGGTATTTCCATCACGTTAAAACCCGTTGTTCAGCGAGAATGACGAAAAATCTCACACAGTAGTATACTTATATAAAATATACTCAGAGTATAGAAATGATGAGCACTTCTAACAATGGCTCTATATAATAATTACACAGTAACTATGTAATACTACCCTTTAATATGAACTTAGGTGTGCCCATAATTCACAAGCTATACATGCATCCTATTCATATACTCAGAATATATTAATATGAGTTCGCTAATACCATGATTATATGCTTACCCAACACAGTACAACAACCTTTTTTTATGAACTCAGAATTTAGTTATCCCTGACCCAAATGTCCAAATAAGCCTAGGTATAGTAATTATATGATGTTATCAACATGAAGTCTATACTACCAAATATGCACATATATACACTAATATGCTTCAAATGCATTTTCTAAATACATCTTATAACTCAGAATTCTAATCCCTCAGAGTATACACATAAAGAAAACTTTGTTAATTCTACTAACCCACAGAAATTAGTAACTTGATTATAAACGATGGCAACTGACACCATACCTACAGTTGAACTCAAAAGACAGGAATTATACCTTCTACTTGGCTTCTGACGAAGCTTCTGACAAATTCAAGAACTATCAAGACTAAGGCAACCGCAATTCCAAGCATCCCTGCTCCAATGCCTCCGTTCTCCCCTTCTCCTTCGTCTTCAATTTATGTCTTTCCCCAAAACCCTAAATTGACCCCCTTTATATAGAATTACCTGACTTGGGCAAGAGGAGAAGCGAGGGGATAACGTGGCAGTGGAGAGGAGCCAGCCACATCGCCAATTGCGGCTTGTGGCGGTGAGATTTCACTAAAACAGAAAGAAGAGAAGATGGCTTCCTCAAGCTAGCACGAGGGAAAGCAAGAGGTGTCTCCTGCGCAGTGGCTAGCTTAACGGCAGCCTTCACCTCGTCCAATTACAGCTCGACAGAGAGTGGGACAGAGTATTCGAGATAAACTCGAAGAAAATCAGAAAGAAAAGAGAAGAGCCAGCTCGGCGGAAGAGACGAAGAAGAAAGCTTCTCTCTCTCACTCCGCATTTAGTTTTATTAAATGATCCCCGGATCTTCTGTGGCACAAACCACGCAGCTAATCTAGAAGTGAACTACTGACAATCCATTTTTTTAATTTAACTATTTCCTTATATAATTAAATTAGACACAATCAGAAGTCAGATTGACGTGGCAATTATACAGATAAATTCTATAAATTACGAGGAACGTTTATATGTCCTCAGATCAGACATTTCCGCAAATTTTATTGTTACAATTATGTATTTTCTTCATTTATTAATCATACCATTCATATAGTTATATAAAAATTATTATCAGACACACAGGGACTTGGTTTACCATACGACAGTCACAGTTGTTACAGTAGATCGCCATCAACTCGCTAGTAAATCATCACCGAATCGCCACGCTTCTCTGGTATTTTGGCTAAGCCAATTCAAGCTCTCTTAATGTTCGCTTAAGTTCTCCCTTCCCTCCTTCTGCTGAGGTCGAGGGAGAGAATCCTCCACCTCCTACGTCATCATATGGTTATAACGGTTTCTGACAGCTCGGTTTTCTTGTCAGATTGGGGCCCAGTGGATGTTAACTAATCATATGGCGGGAAACTCACTCCCGCCATCCGTTAATTGGCCAGAGCTGGGGTCTTTGTTAATTGGGGGCCCTCCTCAAGTTCGTTTTGGGCCATAAATGGGCTGATACCAATCCGACCCTATCAATATTTTTCTTTATTTATATTTATTTTTATTTTCAACTCATTAAATTACATGGCACGATCAAAATAAATCATATAAAAAAATTCATAAATGAAAATATTAAATGTTCACGTTGACAGCCGCTGTAAACTCTTCTTAAAAAAACAAAGAAAAATTTAAATGTAAATTCAGAAATTAACATTAATATTCATAAAATCAAATAATTTAGTAAGTTTCATAATTTATTGCAGTTCAACAAAAGATTCATGACAAACTTTCATAATCCCATTAAATTAATACATTAATTGAGGCTTTAAGTGAACCCTAGTACTATAGAATAAGTTTTAAGTATATTCTGACATGATTTCTTTGTAATACACTTGAAAGTCCTTAGATTAGTTAACATTTAGTGCTGTTAGCGTTATTTAGTAGTAAGTGGTTAAGAAGAGGGCATCACAATATTTTATATAATCAAATTAAGTTTCATGAACATATTTAATAAAAGTATTTGGTAAGGCGTAACGCTAAAGGGCAGCAAACTTTATTCAAAAATCTTCCGTGAGCGCCGTCTCCTTTTGTTTTATGGTTTGTTTTTTTAATGAGGGGTTATTTGGTCATTAAAAAAAGTTACAGACAAATTTGGTAATGGCATTTTTAGAATTTAGTATGATTTTGGAAAAATAGTGGCATAAAACTAATTTTAGCAATTCTATAATGGCATAAATTTAATTAGCAATTTAAGAATGTCATTTTTCTAATTAACAAAATTCACGGTGGCATAAAACTAATTATCTCTTTATTTTTTTATTTCTTATCCAAATATTCGACCGAGTAAGTATAAATGTTCTGTTAGTAAAGACAAACGTTCAGTTTCTACATATAAATGTTCAATTTATTAAGTATTAATTTTCGGATTTTTAAGAGCGCGCATGGAAACTGAAGAGGTCACGAACCGGTCAAAAATGCATGAAAAAAATTAGAAGGGGTCATGAACCGGTCCGGTTCAACTAAATTTTTTTTTCCAAATCTTCCCCTAGCTCGCAAATTCTGTGACTCTATCCCTAGTATAAGTGTTCAGTTTGTTAGTATATATGCGCAGTTTAACAAGTATTACATATAAATTAGATAGAGAAGATACATCAATTATTATGTTATAAAATCATCAGGTGACTCATTTAACTGAACATTTTAATTTATTAAACTCAACACATTAGTTATTAAGCTGAACATATATAACGAACATCTACTGTGCGCACTCATTGTTCAGCGATGACACACGATGACAAATTTAACGATGACACTTATAATATCTGATTTTTGTTGCTTTTGTGAAATCTTCCCAACCCTATAATAAAAGCCCATAAAATGTAACGTGAAAAGCCCAATTTTTACCGGTTTTTATCGACCACCCACCATAATCCACGTCATTAATGGGCCGGACGTTGGATCATTAGTATCGGGTGGACGTTGGGTTATTATACTATTTTAATGGTAATTGATATAGCAGTTGTAGCTTCTCTGCGCTATGTAAACTATAAAAATTTTTAATGTAAAGTATAAAAAATATGTCGTAATATACTTATTAAAATTTATAGACAAAAATTTGTAAATTCAAAATTAGTAATTTCTTTCATAGAAAGTCGCTATATAAATTTGACATAAATTTTCTATCAAAAAAAATCTTGCTAATATTAATGATTGGTACGACTATTTTTAATTTATTTTAAACAAACTATAAAAAAATAAAAAAAATCTATTTGTGGCCACTTTTTATAAGCGGCCACGACTTTAAAGTATATAGATATCTCAAAAAACATTTCTTCCCGTTAAAAGTATGCAAGTTTTCCAGCCTAGAATCTGGTGGTATGTCAGTATTCAGTATCAACATGATAATAATAAAGGTAGTGATTTAAATCCGGCCGACCAGCACCGCTTAGGCGCTTAGCGAGACGAGTAATTTGTATCGAACAACAAATATTTTACACAAATCACTGCCACAGAAGAACTGCGGTAATACTTTAGTTTCCTAATTTCCTCTCCCCCGCTCCCTTCGATCAGACGGCACCATTACCTTTTCTTTATTCGTATCTGTCCAATCAGAAGCTGCCACGTGGTAAATTTCGCAACGTCTCCATCTTCCATCGCCCTAATTCAAATATTTTCGAAATCGGCGGAGCCGAGAGGACTGATATCCCATCGCAATTTTGTACGAGCTGGACCTGGTTCAGACATCTCCGTCTTGCTTCTCACTAGTCACTACCGATCCCGACTCGAAACCTACCGTCTCACCCGTGCGGACCCCTAACTAATCGAATAAAACTCGTCCTGGACGCGTTCCATCACGACAAGGTTCAACTCTCTTCTCACTGACACGTGCACCGTACGTATCCCATGATAGTGGGTCCCACTTGTCGGAATTCTTTCGTTCCGATAGACCTGATCCACGCTATAGATTCTTAACAAAGCCCGTCTCTCTCTTCTCAAGTTTTTAATTTTTGTTGTATTCCCCATTTCATTTCTCCTCTCTTTTTGGTTCTTTCTTTCCCAATCCCACCCATTTTTCGCTCATCAAATACGGAGCAAAAAATCGACGATATTTATCTAAGATCGATCTCCGATTCCAATCCAGTCGATCGGATCCGCCATTTTCGATTTTTTTACCCATTCATGTCTATAAAATATTGAAGTTTTAAGTGAAGCTAAGCGAAGGATCTCGCCAGAGGAATGTCGACAGAGGAAGAGAAGCTTTTGAAAGAGGCGAAGAAATTGCCATGGGACGAGAGGTTACTGCACAAAAACTGGAAGGTGCGAAATGATGCGAATATCGACCTCACATCTGTCTGCGACAGCATCATGGATCCAAAGGACCCTCGCCTCAAAGAGTTTGGTGAGATATTCAATCGCCTCTCATCTATTTTTGAATTGCATTCAATCTGTTTGTAATTTCACTCCCTATTAGATCTGAGATTTTGTTTATTGTTCAATCAGCGCCTTTGTTTAAGAAAACTGTGGCGGATTCGAACGCCCCAGTCCAGGAGAAGGCGTTGGATGCACTAATTGCATTTTTGAAAGCTGCTGATGCGGATGCTTCCAGGTACGATTTACGGGAGAATTTTAGGTTTATTGTGTAAATGCGTGTTAAAATTGTGTATGATAGTATGATTAGTTGAAATTTTAAATTTAATAGGTATGCCAAGGAGGTCTGTGATTCAATTGTGGCTAAGTGCCTCACTGGCAGACCAAAAACAGTGGAGAAGGCCCAGGCAGCATTTCTTCTTTGGATTGAATTAGAGGCTGCTGAAGTGTTTTTGGTCAGTAATAACTTGTTTATTTGTTTTTAGTTTTGAAATTTGTTGGTACCATGAAAATTTATTGAATTTCTTATGGAATATGCCATGGGTCATGTCTTTTTGGTTCCTTCTATTTGAATATTGGGCAAGTATGAGTTCAGGAGCAGTACCTTCTGTAAAATCTAATAAATTGAAATTGCTTGCTTCTAGTATTTATTTTCTTTTGCTGTAATTCATTTTATTGATTTTACTAAATATGTCAGTTAGTTAGATCAATATACACAGGGTATATGCTGAATAACTGCAGCCAATTTATGTAAAGACAGAGGCATTTATAACTGCCCAAATTAAAAAAAGAAAAGAAAAGGCTACTTCCTAATTGTCAACGCCTCAAAGCTTTTGTAGCACAGACACAAACAGAAGTGTCCAGCATGGCACAATGCTACACTACATGTCATTTTGAATTCAATGTCTATAGGAACACATTTGTGCTGTTATGTTGGATACTGGCATCATACACATAAGCCAGGGTTACGACTATAGAAGTGTCTGTGCTAGATTAAGGCCTCTCTCAATACTAAAATGTTCAATAGTGTGCCAATACTATAATCACTGATACAATCCCATTTAATATTTGTTGAGCGATTCTCCAGTCATCTTGTTTATCTGGGTGCTGTTGTAATAGTAATAGTAATCTTCTCTACTTTATTTTGTATGCAAATTTTTTGCAATGATGATGTTTTGGTTCTGCTATGATGTCGCCAGGATGCAATGGAGAAGGCCGTGAAAAACAAAGTTGCTAAAGCTGTTGTGCCAGCCATTGATGTTATGTTTCAAGCCTTGAGGTTTGTTGTTGTTATGTCAAACTTCATTTTTTTTTCCTGCTTGAGATAAGAATCCTAAATCTCATTTACGTCTTTTGCACTGCAATCAGTGAATTTGGCAGCAAGATTGTGCCACCTAAAAGGATACTTAAAATGCTCCCCGAGCTGTTTGACCATCCAGATCAAAATGTGCGTGCATCATCTAAAGGGCTGACTCTTGAGCTGTGCCGATGGATAGGCAAGGAGCCTGTCAAGTCAATTTTATTTGAGAAAATGCGAGATACTATGGTAAGTTCTAGTTATTTAAAATTGGAATTGAATCACACTTAAAGTGATATTGAAATGTACTCTTCTTTTTTTGTTGCCTTTGAAGAAAAAAGAGTTGGAAGCTGAACTTGCAAATGTCACGGGAACTGCAAAGCCCACCCGCAAAATAAGGTATCAGGATGCTCCGTCTATTTTTACATTGTAACCTCATTATATTTTGGTATCATATCTTATTACTCGATTTTGCACAAATATAATTTAATACTACTTTCTTTAAAAAAAAAAATTGTTCATAGAGCTGAGCAAGACAAAGAGATAGAGATGGAAGCTGCTCCAGAGGCATCTGGTGCTAGTCCAACAGAAGAAACGGCAGCTGAAGGTGTCCTTTGCTCCCTTCCTTTCTCCTTTCCTTTCTGTCTATCATGCCATACTGATTTTTAATTCGTTTTCTTGGTGCAGCTGCCCCAGAGATAGATGAATATGACCTCGTTGACCCTGTCGATATATTGACGCCTTTGGAAAAATCTGGATTTTGGGATGGAGTTGTATGTAATCCTATCCAATTTTTAATGTCAAATGGTTTTGTTAATTTTGTTCAATTGCATTCCTATGCTGTTTAGCTAATTGTCATTTTCTTTTTCATAATTATATTAGAAAGCTACTAAATGGTCTGAGAGAAGGGATGCTGTGGCTGAGCTCACAAAACTTGCCTCTACTAGAAAAATTGCTACCGGTGATTTTTCAGAAGTTTGTCGGACTCTTAAAAAGGTTAAATATCCTCTTAAACTATAAATTAATGATATATTGAGGTTATTTTATTCATACATCAGATAAAATCAATTTCCTCCTGGCTTTCCCTTTTACTTATGAAAATATATCTTGAGAATATATGGAGACAAAAAAAATGTGATGAAGTTGTGATCTACTTTCATTTTAAAGCATACCCTAACCTTTGAATAATGCTTTTGAAAACTGTGATGAAGTCGCGGTACCTTTAACATTGCAATTGCTGCTTACATCAAGTTTAAATAGCACTTTCATGAATTAATTTTTTTGTGCAGCTTGTCACCGATGTAAATCTGGCTGTTTCAGTTGAGGCAGTGCAAGCAATTGGTAACCTAGCAAAGGGGCTTAGGAGTCATTTTGCGAGCAACTCACGGTTTATACTACCTGTATTACTTGTAAGTGCTTGTTTTCTGGAAACATCATAAGGAACAAATATTTATTTGCATGTTCTTGATCAGTAACATGACTCAAGTTATCGGATTCTTCTTTAAATTCACAGGAAAAGTTAAAAGAAAAGAAACCAACATTGACAGATGCCTTAACTCAAACTCTTCAAGCCATGCACAAGTCTGGGTGCTTTTCGCTAATGGATGTAATTGAAGGTAAAGTTTGATATTATAATTATACTGGCCTTAGTATAGTACTCATCTACTTAATGTCCTGTCAACATATTATGGAGAAGCAATGTAATACTGATGCCTGTCAATACTGTAGAGGCAATTCCACTGTAGGCAGGTTCCTACAAAATTAACAATAGCTGTTGAGTTATTTTTTCTAATGATCAATTGTCTGAAACTTAGAAGAAAGCTTCAACTGAAGTTTATTTTTATCAAGGAACCTGAATTGCTACATCAGTAAAAATTAAACATATTTACTTTACCATAAAAAATTATGATACAGAAAGGTCTGATAAAGTTTCCTCCCAATTCTTCCTAAAGAAATATACATTGTACATTAGCTCCTTACACCTTAATAATAATAATGTGTGATTGTGTTCTGTTGTGCAGATGTTAAGGTAGCTGTCAAGAATAAAGTTCCCCTTGTAAGGTCGCTAACCCTTAATTGGGTCACATTTTGCATTGAGACGAGTAATAAACCTACTGTGCTTAAGTTACACAAGGAATATGTGCCCATTTGCATGGAGGTAAATGGATCTTGCTTTATTTTGCATGTAGTATAGTGTTCATTCATTTAGGATGCACTATGGCCATTCTCCCTTGATTAACTATTTTCTTTTGCATACTTGTGTTACAAAATATGGCAGTCCTTGAATGACGGAACACCTGAAGTGAGAGATGCTGCTTTTGCTGCTCTGGCTGCCATCGCTAAGGTCATTCCCATCTGCAAAGAAATCAACATCTCTTCCAATATGCGCATCTTATTTGTCAATTAATTTGACTTTCTTGTGATTTCTTTAGATGGTTGGCATGAAGCCACTAGAGAGATCCTTGGAGAAACTTGATGATGTTAGAAAAAAGAAGTTATCTGATATGATTGGATCCAGCAGTCCTGGTGCTGTTGCAGCTTCAAGTTCTGGTGGAGGTTCAGGTCCTGCATCATTCCCAACTGGTGGTGGAGGCAGCTCCAGTCATGAGGTAATTTTCTTTTATCAATCTCCATTTTGAAAGAAAGAAACTTATTATAAGGAATTCTTGCATTCCATAAGTTGGGAGTCGTTAGCTGGACTTCATTTTAATTTTCCAATTTGCTGTCTAAAGAAACAAAAGATCAAACAAGGATTTTATTTCAACAAAATGATAATAAAGTAGTTTCATTGGAAACATTGCTTTAAGCCATATAACCTTTACTTATTTGTTAGGCTGATAATGGTGCAATGGTGAGAAGATCAGCAGCAAGTATGCTTAGTGGGAAGAGGCCTGTTCAAGCAGCGGTCAGTATCAGTTACATTCTACTTTCTTCTATTGCAATGTCAAGCAATATACCCAGTTTTATATTTTTTTATTTGCAACATCAATCAATAATTTGGTAGTGTGCTGGTGCCAACTGCATATGTATGAAAATTCTATTGAAAAGTATTGCTATTTGTATGAGTTTTAGAAGTTCTTTCCTTTGCTAAAATAATATTAGTGTCTCTAATCTCCATGCAGTCTGCTGCTAAGAAAGGTGGTGGAACAGGAAAGCCAGTCACTTCTAAAAAGGCTGATGGTGGTGGTGCACCTAAGGTCTCTGCACCTGCAGAAACAGAAGATGTGGAGGTTCGTGCAAAAGTGCAAACAAATGCGTATAACCTTAAGTTAAATATGGAGTATATTGATTTGGTTTGTTACTGATGCTTTGCAGCCAAGTGATATGAGTTTGGAAGAAATTGAAGAGCGATTAAGCACTGTTGTGAAAGCAGACACAATAACACAACTAAAGAGTAGTGTTTGGAAAGAGCGTCTGGAAGGTAAGTTCTGTTATTTTTTAATGATCTTTTTTGGTCCTCCAAAGCAGATAGAAAACCTTCGAATGCTGTTATGTAGTTTTGTTTATTGGATTCCATAAGCTGCTGCTGTTTTCTTCTGTTCCTGTTTTATGTTTTGGCTGAATACTCCCTTTTGCTTCATCAAAATGCTTTTACTACTATGAATACCTACTCATTTTTAATTACTTTGTTTGCTTATTATAATGTCTCCACAGCAATTGGAATGTTGAAAGAAGAGGTTGAAAACCTTTCAGACCTTGACCAGTATTCTGAGCTCTTGGTTCGTCTATTATGTGCTGTCCCTGGTTGGAGTGAGAAAAATGTGCAAGTATGTTTTCACTAGATAAATTTGTATTCATTCTTTCTCTCCGTTTTTTATTTCTATTAAGCTAGTTATATTGCTACATCTATATGTGACAGGTTCAGCAACAGGTCATTGAGGTTATCACCCACATAGCTTCGACTGTCAAGAGGTTCCTTAAACGATGTGTTGTTCTGTGTCTTCTTGGTAAGGATCTGTTGTTGTTATCTGAACCAAAGTACAACTAGGTCAGATATGCTACCGCCATTGTACCTGATGGTTGATGGTTGAGTCCTTACCATCCAATTTTGACTGAAGTCCTGAAAGGTATGGATTGGCCACCTGTTTATAATAGGTGTTGGGTTTTTGATGGATCCGAACAGTCTGATTCAATTGAGCTTTTTGTGCCATCACATATGAGCGGTAGTTGCAATAGCCGTGAACTTGGAATGTCATTCCAGGGCGCACTAAATTAGGTAATGACAGAATTGGTTTGACGGTGGCAGGTATTAGCGAAAGAGTGGCTGACATTAAAACGCGTGCTCATGCAATGAAGTGCTTGACTGCTTTCTCAGAAGCAGTTGGCCCCGGTTTTGTTTTCGATCGAGTAAGCTCCAAGTGCTTTCTTAGTTTTAATTTCTGCAGGTTTAAGTGTTATAGGTAAAATCAAAAGCTTAATTACCAAGTGCCTACACATGTAAATTGTTTGTGTTGAAGAATAATGATGCTATCGATATCAGTCAATGCTGTTGAGTTGCTTACATTATGTTGTAACTTCTTGCAATTTTTTTCATTGATTCATTCTATACTTCAGTTATACAAGATAATGAAAGAGCACAAGAATCCAAAGGTTCTTAGTGAGGGTATACTGTGGATGGTCTCAGCTGTCGAAGATTTTGGTGTCTCCAATATAAAGCTGAAGGTACAAAATGCCGCCAAAAATCTCTAATTTGCAGTCGTTTTTTTCTTTTTTTTTTTTGCTATCCTCAAATATTTAATTAACAATGGTTAAATTATTATTGGGTTGTAGGATTTGATTGATTTTTGCAAGGACATCGGTCTGCAGTCCAGCACTGCAGCAACAAGAAATTCAACAATAAAGCTTATTGGTATACTGCATAAATTTGTTGGTCCAGGTACTCTTATCTCTTACTTCTATATCATTACTTTTAAGTAGTCTATAAATATGAAATAATGACCAAGAGAGCCATTCCTGCAGATATTAAAGGCTTCTTAACTGATGTTAAACCAGCACTACTCAGTGCTCTTGATGCAGAGTATGAGAAAAATCCATATGAGGTATGTGATATATTGTCCAAAGAGGATAACATGTATTTCGTTTTGTCACTTATTCTTATTAAAGTTCATGCATTGAGTACTATTTTACAGGGTCCTTCTGTGGCTCCCAAAAGAACTATAAAGGCTGCTGATGCTATGTCGGCTGCTTCTGCAAGTGGCTCTGATGGACTGCCTCGCGAAGATATCAGCTCAAAGATAGGACCAACCTTGCTCAAAAATATTGGGAGCCCAGACTGGAAGGTCATGCTAATACTTCTCATCTTATGTTATTTGGCTTCTTTATACTTACAGCCTTGGGTTCCTATCTTATGTTACTTGGCTTTTTTTTTTTACTAAAGGTATTCTGTTGTATTATTTTTAAAATGTGGCAGGTACGAATGGAGTCAATCGAGTCGGTTAATAAAATCCTGGAGGAGGCCCATAAAAGAATCCAGCCTAATGGCACCAGTAAGTCACTTTGCATATTATTTTGTTTATAATATTTGTAAATAAGCTTGCTACTGCTGTGATGTAAATAAATCTCCTTATCTGAATGTACAGTTGATTTGTTCAATGCTTTAAGAGGGAGACTATCAGACAGCAACAAAAATCTAGTAATGGCAACTCTGTCTACCATTGGTGCCCTTGCAACTGCTATGGGTCCTGCTGTTGAGAAAACAAGCAAAGTGATTGGAATTTCATTATAAACTTTTCTTACACTTTCATCACTTATCGTCTGTTTTCTATTCCTGACATGATTACAAAATTTTATTGGTGTCAGGGCATTTTGGCTGATGTTCTGAAGTGCCTTGGTGATAACAAGAAGCAAATGCGAGAATGCACCTTAAGTACTTTAGATTCATGGATTGCCGTAACTCATCTAGATAAGATGGTAATTAATCTTGTAACCCATCTATTTCCCTTTAGAGGCATATTTTGGTAAAACTGATTTAATTCCAAATTTCCAATAATTAGGTTCCATACATTGCGGCTGCCTTGGCTGATCCCAAAACTGGCTCCGAAGGGAGAAAAGACCTTTTTGATTGGTTATCTAAACATATTCCAAAATTGAATGATTCATCAGAAGCATTGCTTTTATTAAAGCCAGGTGCATCTGCTTTGATGGTAAGAAGTTTGCTTATTACTATCTTTGCTGTTCTCTCCTTGTCTTGGAAAATTTTCTATAAGCTTTGTATTTCTATTGCAAAGGATAAATCAGCAGAAGTTCGTAAAGGAGCAGAGACATTTTTAGGTGAAATCCTTAAAGCTTGTGGCCAAGAGGCGGTATGTCTGTCTTTCTTTCTATAAAAGCAGCAGGAAATGATAAACTTTTAATGCAAACATGCATATTTTGGCTTTGATTATGCTTGACTAGCTTACAAGTTGGGTCTGCAGGTAATCAAAGGTTTGAAAGACCTACCAGGACCTGCGTTGACTGCAGTAGCAGAGAAGCTGAAATTGAATTGCATACCAGATGGTGTGTTTTCTGTACAGCTACCCCTTTGATGTCCACTTTGAATTCTAATGTAAATCTATGTTTTACTAAAATCGTCTTTTGTTTGTGCGTGCCAGATTTCTCCGACTCTGGTAGGATGATCACCTCAAGCATCGCACCGAAACCCAGCCTGAAGAATGGCAAACAAGCATTAAATAGTACAGGCGACCGAGGATCTAAGGCTGGCGGTAGAGCTGTCTCATCGGTATGTATTTTTTTTTTTGTTTGTAATTTGACTTTATGACAAATATCCATATTGTTAATGTTGAGGCAACTTACTTCCACAAATATATTCATTTTCTATTTCTCGTCCAACTTTTTCACAGAGAGCAGCTCCTACAAGGGCATCTACTGCAGTGACGTCTGTTCAGGATCTCACCTATCAATCACAACCTTTGTTTAACATCAAGGATTCAAATAAGGTAACATGTCAGAAGCATTTTTCATATAATGTATGCACCTGATTCTTTTCTTTACAGTGCTTGCTTATTACCTGATTTGTATTGTTTCCAAATCCAGGATGAGAGGGAGAGATATGTTGCACGGAAGTTCAAGTATGAGGATCCTCGTCCTGAGCAAATTCAAGACTTGGAGGTTTACATAACATTTGTTGACAATCGTTGTTTATTTTTAGAATATAATCTAATATCTTCATTTTCAAAACATTTATAGTATGATCTGTTGAGGCATATAAGGGAAGATGTTAGCAGGAGGCTTCTCAGCACTGATTTTAAAAAGCAAGTGGATGGCCTTGAAATATTACAAAAGGTGGCTTAATGTTTTTCTTAATCTTTTTATCAGTACAATTTGATCTCTTGTATTTGGAATTAAACTTTCTAGTGGTTTAGCTGATTTCTTTTGCTTTTTGTATAGGCTTTGCAAGCTAGTTCAAGAGAAGTTGTTGAACTTATTGACGTGCTTTTGAGGTGGTTTGCTCTGCGGTTTTGTGAAAACAATACTACTGTATTGTTAAAGGTAGGTTCATAGTTTGATATTCTTTCCTAACTTTTGACTTCCATGGTTAGATATCATATAATCAGAGCTAATCATCTGTCTCTTTTTCCATGCACTATCAGGTGTTGGATTTTCTTCCTGAGCTTTTTGATAATCTAAAAGGTCAGGGCTACATTTTGACTGAAGCAGAGGCTTCGCTATTTTTCCCATGCCTAATAGAGAAGGTATAAGACTGAATGTTTTTTATTAACAGTCCCATCCTAAGAAACCACTGAAGCACATAATTTTTCTCTGCTTGCAGTCTGGCCATAACATTGAGAAAGTTAGGGAGAAGATGAGAGAGCTAATAAAGCAAACAGTTGGCATCTATCCCTCTCAGAGGCTGTTTCCGTTTGTTGTAGAGGGAATCCGCTCAAAAAATAACCGCACAAGAATAGAATGTGCTGATCTTGTGGGGTTTTTGATTGACAATCATGGTGCTGAGGTATGCTAATGCAGTTTTGGACAATTACCTTGACATAATGGATTATATAAAGTTTTGAAACTTAACAATTGGTATAGCATACACAGTACCTGTATGTAAGAATTAATTTTAAACCCCAATAGTTCTGCGTTGTTTACATCTCTTTTCGATTTACAATTGGGTTATTGGTTCTGAACAGCTTAACTTTCAAATTGCCCTCTTATACTATTAGTAGTTGTATCACTAGTCAGCTTGATTTTTTATTTGTCCATATTTCAGCACAATGTAATTCTTAGTTGCTTATTCTGTTGGGGTAGTTGCTTATTCTGTTGGGGCTTAGTCTTATGGTTCCTTTACTTTTTCAGATAATTGGACAGATGAAGTCTTTGCAAGTTGTTGCTGCCCTAACAGGTGAGCGAGATGGTGAAACAAGGAAGGCTGCTCTTAATGCTCTTGCCACTGCATACAAAAATCTCGGTTAGTATTATTTTTTCATCAAAGCAGATGCAAAGTTTCTTTTAATGCCTTCTAGATTTCTTAAATAGATATGACCTAAGCCTTGTAAGATACTTATGCTGAGAGAAGTTTGAAAAATATGAATGCTGCAACTTACTATTTTGTTGGTTCTTCAGGGGATGATGTATGGAAATACGTTGGAAAGATTTCAGATGCTCAGAGAAGTATGCTAGATGATAGGTTCAAGTGGAAGGTTAGTATATCAATGCTCTAGTGCTAAGTTACATGGATAAAAACAGAAGCATCATAGTGACATGATACTGATATGACATTACCAATCTTCCAAAATAGTGGTGAAAAGGAATGATAAAGCGTATTTAGTGCTTTGCTGAGTTTTGGCACAAAATTTTTTCCATTTAGTGGAACTGCTGATAAATATCAATTTAACGGTAATAATGTGGTAGATTTTAGTGGTAAAATTGCGGATAAAACCGAATTTTGTGACAAAACTGTAGTTAGGATTGTATTAAGATTTTGGGCTTTAGCTAATAAATACGATTTTAAGGCTCAAAGGCTGCAAAACGTTATTGTATGCATAGTCCATAGTCCATATGTTTTAGTCGGATTGCACATTAAATTGATCGTCTTGTCCTAATGCATACTTAGAGAAAAACAGAAAAATGAAAAATCCAAAACGCTATGCGAGAGCAGTGCCATTTCTCGTACTAAGGAAAATAACCTGCAACAGAAAATGAAGATGCATCATCTAGTACCATACCTGTAAAAGAAAAAAAAAAAAAAAAGGATCTTTCAAGTCAAGGAACCTCCATCATCCTCACTGAGAGGAAGATGACCAGCTGTTGAATTAAAACTTACTGAAAATTCATATTTAGGTTCAGAGCAGAGTGGTTTTTCAGTGATAAAAAAACATCTTTAGATTTATTTAATTTGAAGATTGAAGATTTAGTTGTTACTACAGTTTTGTATCTGCTTAATCTACTGCCTTTTTTGCTTCTGTTTGAAATTTTTTTTAAGAACAGTTCTTTTGAGTAATTGAAATTTGGTATGCTTAGCATAATTATAAGTTGTTTTGTTAGAATAATGTAATGTTTATATAAAATTGATATAATGCTATGTTACTGTCTTTAGTTATCTAAAGAATTATGTTTATAAACGTATGCCAGATTTAAGGTTCTTCAACCGCTACCGTGTGACTGCTGATCACCGGGAACATATTTTTGTACCTTAGGCAATGCCACAAATTTTCAAAATCTTACAATATAACATGTTTTGTTTGTAAAAATACTTGCTTTTAATGCATCACACAAGGAAAATAACTGGAAAAGTGAGAAAAATAGATAAGGTTTTTTTTTTTCTGTAAGGTGAGTTTGAAAATTATATCTTCTCTAATATTAGGCAAGAGAAATGGATAAGAGGAGAGAAGGCAGGCCAGGTGATGCCCGAGCTGCTTTGAGGCGTTCAGTTCGAGACAATGGGTAAATATACATTACCTTAGTATGTAAAATTTTATCTGATATTTTCAGTTAAATGCCATATAATAAGTATGTTTCTAGGTATGAAACTGCTGAGCAAAGCGGCGAAGCTTTTCAACGTTCTTCTATTTCATTTCCATCAATGGCTAGGTAAATCGATTATACCTTCCAAATTTATACCTTCTGTTTCTAATTATCTAGCATCATCAGTGGTTTCTAATTATGATAATCCTCCTATCATAGGGAACACATGGGATATGCAGAAACACACATGGAAAGGCCTATGATGGCACGGCATCAATCCATCCCAATGGGCCCCACTAATTGGCGTGAAGCACTTGATATTATTGCATTGGGTCAACCTGACCAGGTATACATTTCCCTGGATTACTATCCTCTTCCCTTGTAAGTTGAGAGATGAACTTCTTGTTTCATGCTCTGTTTTCCTAATGCAGTCTGTGGAAGGGATGAAGGTTATCTGTCATGAGCTGACACAAGCAATGGGTGATGCTGAAAGCAGTGTTGTTGAAGATCTTGTCCAGGAAGCTGATAAATTGGTTTCATGCCTGGCAGTAATGGTACTTGGCAATCTTCTCTGTTGAACTAGAAAAATTGGCAAATTTTTGTAAGTTTGTATTATTTACACTCATTGCTATTTTGGCAGGTCCCGAGGTCATTCAACTTCAGCCTTTCTGGAGCATCTTCACGGTCTTGCAAATATGTTCTCAACACCCTGATGCAGACCTTCCAGATAAAGAGACTGGCTGATTCTGTGAGAGAGCAAACCTTAGACAACCTCATAACTGAGCTACTGCTTTGGCTTTTGGATGAGAGGGTCTCTTTGATGGATGATGGCAGCCAGCTGCTCAAAGCCCTCAATGTTTTGATGCTTAAAATTCTGGTACTGTTTTTTTTATTTTATTTTATTTATTGTTGTTTCTTCTCTGTGTCCTTTGTAAGGGGATGTTGCCAAAAGAACTGATCCTGATTCCTGTAAAATTACCAATGTAGCTCAGTCTAATTTTTTTTAATTATTGGTTTCTAATATATCATACTTTTTGAATGTTTGGTATTATCCTTATCAGCCTTATCGAGTCTATGAAATGAAAAAACCAAACTTGGATTTATTCGTCTACCTTTTTCCTTCTTATTTTGAAAATTACTTGCTTTTGTTTTCCGATTATTTTCATCTTTTATTTTATCAGGACAATGCAGAGAGAACTTCATCATTTGTTGTACTTATAAACCTTTTGAGACCACTAGACCCTGCAAGGTGGCCTGCTTTAGTCCCACCAGAAGCTCTCCCCACAAAAAATCAGAAGTTCTCAGATCTGGTTGTGAAATGCTTAATAAAGCTGACCAAGGTACATTGCGTTGTTTTTTACACTACTTAATCATCTGCAACGGATTATTGTTTCTCTAGTTTACGTGCTTGCAATTATCAGGTTTTGCAACAAACAATAAACGAAGTCGACCTCGACAGAATTCTCCAGAGCATTCATCTGTATTTGCAAGAACTTGGAATGGAGGAGATCAGAAGAAGGTATGTCTTTCCTACATGTATAGTTGAATACTAGAGAGGATTATTTGTTATTAATTAATCATGGGTTGCTAGCTATAACTGAAAGCAATGAGATATGGAATAACTATGTATTCTAATTTAATCAATTATCTCTATCATACTTACAAAAAAGTTTGAAGTATTCATTTCATTCCTATTAATCTTGACAACCGATATACTACTTGACCTTGGTTTTGACATTGCTGCTGCTGATTATCAGTTCAGTTTTACTTATTTTCTACTCATTTTTTTTTCTTCTTTTCTATGTGATATCTAGGGCGGGTGCTGATGATAAGCCACTAAGGATGGTCAAAACAGTACTCCATGAACTTGTTAAGCTTCGAGGGACCGCAATAAAAGGACATCTCTCAATGGTTCCTATAGATATGGAGCCTCAGCCAATAATTCTGGCTTATATTGACCTTAATCTTCAGGTAATTTGGTCCTAGAATCACTGCACTGCCTGTGCTACCAATGTTTATTTGCAACATTAGTACTCAGTCATGTTGGTTTTTGTAAAATCAGACTCTAGCGGCTGCAAGGATGTTGACTCCATCGGGTCCCATGGGTCAAGCACATTGGGGTGATACTGCTTCAAACAGTCCCAGTGCCACAACACATTCTGCCGAAGCTCAACTCAAGGTTCTGCAATAGTTCGCACTTTTTCCTCTTTTTCTGTACGCTTGATCCACATTTTACTTTAATAGTAAACCTGTAAACTGTCTTTCAAGAAGCGAACATTGAAAAATTGGCTACCAGAAATGCACATTAAGATATTTCTTTGATTTTTCATGGTTTTGTTTGCTTTGATTTAAAAACAGCAAGAGCTAGCTGCAGTTTTCAAAAAAATTGGAGACAAACAGACTTGCACGATTGGTCTGTATGAGCTCTACAGGATTACTAAACTATATCCCCAGGTAACATCCATTTGGCATGTTTCGATATATTTTATATTTACTAGATAATAGAGACAGTTACCATACAAGATTGTTTTAACTAGCAAATATATAAAAAGAAGAAAAGGAAAATAATATGAATTTTTATTCTTTGTCCTACTGCAGGTTGATATCTTTGCTCAGCTTAACAATGCTAGTGAAGCTTTTAGAACTTATATCAGAGATGGTTTAGCCCAGGTATTTTTCTACACTTGAAAATAAATACTCCATGTTTCCTTCAATAAAAGAATATAGCAGCTAAGTTGCATTTTGGTACTTGGGCTTTGCAGATGGAGAAGAATGTGGTTGCAGGGAGATTAACATCAACAATTCCTATGTCCACACCTCCTCCAATAGCATCTGTTACTTCACCAAAATTTGCACCCATGTCTCCCGTTCATGTGAAAACAATAAACACCCGACCTGACAACAATAATACACATGCAGAAGATGATGCTAATGGCACCGCATCCCCCCTGAGACAAGCTGACTATTCTGCAGGTATCACCATCTTTTTTATGTTCCTTTTCTGAAAATTTCTGGGTCCTGGGCGGTTTATTCTGTTTAATGTTTGATGACATGGGATAAAGGTCATGCTTGGAAATGACAAAAATGCAATTGCTAAATAAATAGAAAAGAAAATTGAGAAAAATTTTATGCTGTACCTGGTATGATAAGTGATGATATGACATGTAAATAAATATTAATTTTGTGCTAATAAAAGCTCTCGTCTCTCATTTGAGGTGGGTCAGGTCAGACAGCTTCGGGTGTCCTTGCTCTTAGAGAAAGGATGAGAAGCATGCAAGCAGCAGCTGCTATGAGTAACATGGACGGTGTGGCCCGATTAACGGCCAATCTGAATATGAATGGCGGGGCTCATCATGTCACTGAACAGACTAACACTGAAGTCCAAGTGGAACACTTGAGTGCGCCTCCCATGGATGAAAGGGCACTCTCTGGACTACAAGCCCGGATGGAGCGGCTCAAAAGTAGCGGATCTATGGATTCATTCTAGATTATTTTAGGCCTAAGTAGTTATACTTTGCCTCTGTAATTCTTGTAAATGAGAGGGTTTAGTTTTTTACTTTGTGTTTTCCTGCATGCATGTGCTTGAATGCATGAAGGGTTTAACCGATGCTTCGATCTTGTGGCTCATGCATCTGGTGGCGGTTGTTTTGTTGTAGTTTTGAGAGTTGATTTGAGTGTAGAACAGAATAGATAACTAAGTGCCAGATGCTTGTTTGTAATTAATTACCTGTTGTTAGGAATCGTTATAGAGTGCTTGGCTAACAAAATTTTGTTTATTAGGTACTAACCTGGGAGCTTGGGAATAATTCCGTGTCTGAACATAATGTGTTTATGGGTGTTTTGTAGCGAGCATTTATGTTTGGTAAAAAAAATGTGATCATTTTTTTTTGATAAATTCGCACCCAGATCACTCCTTTCAGATGAGCAATTTTTTTGAAAAGATGTGATTAAATGGTTAAATTCCAGTCCCTGGTGTTTAACTTCTATAAAATAATGAATAAATTTTAGGTATTTGCTTGATTAAGCATCAGAGAACTCGTTTTGTTGTTCGAAAATCAATTTATTTAAAAGGTCGGCCATTATGGGTTTAAGGTTATTCAATTTCTAAAATTGAAAGCGTTATATACCAATTTTGGACTATGTAAAACTAGGAAAAAAAAATTTTGGTTAAAGAACAGGAATATGAAGCCAATAAAGGGCAAAAACGATTAAAAAAGCATGCATCAGAATCAACTACCATCATTCCAAAATTAGATTCAGGATATTAGCAACTACAGAGACCAAGCGACCCTTGTGAAATATACATAATATGCTCAGCAACAAAACACATGAATCAGTGACCCAGAGAAAATTCTGAATTATTGACAGAAACAAATGAAATTGAAAAAAAAAGAATAGAATAACAAAAACAAAGTAAAAAGAAAAGCCTTCAAAGAGAAACCTCATAGTGTCCTCAGTATCTCTTGCGGGATACCCTATTAGATACATAACTTTATTACGGCTACATGAATCGCCTCAGTTCGCAATTAGCCCCTCAAAATTTTGATTGTGCGGGAAAAAAAGGAAAACAGCTGGTCCTAAAGTGAAGCATCCTTTTGACATCTCACAACAGCATCCTTCGAATGTCAGAGAAGTTTGATGCTAGCTCAGTCAGAAACTTACCTGTTGATCAAAAGAAGTGTTGTCAATTATAAAGTAAACCCTACAACATATTTCCCCCTAAATCTGGCCCAATCTCATGTCTATTATCCTCTTAAAATAAGGAGCTCAAAATGGGAAATTTGGTTTCACTAGGTATCTGTAATATCTCAAGTTTTACAGCTAGTGCCCAGTAGGATGCAAGAGCCTGTAAATAACTCGTTTACAACAGTGCTCTTTTTACCAACATTGAGGATAGCTTTTATAGCTGTTACCTGCTGTCTGCCCATCAAAGACACGATGGTCAGCAGATAGGGTCAACTTCATCTTTGAAACAGCAACTGGCCTCTCAACTCCTGGGTAGTAAAGGAATGATGTAAAATAATCAATTAATGAATAACTGACAAATTGACAAACTAAGGATATAGTCACAGATACATACCGTCACTGCCGATCACAGGCTCAACAACAACAGTACCTCTCCCTACAGCAAGTATGCCTGCCTGCATTATGAAATTCGGGCATAATTGATAGTACGGCAGTGAAATAAATTGGATAACTAACAAAAATTGAAACATCAGTAAAAAGTAACTAAACAGAAGAACAGGAACCTGAGGAGGGTTGATGATGGCGCAGAAGTGGTCAACGGGATACATCCCGAGATTTGAGATGCTGCATGAGGACAAAGCCTTCACTAATGTAACAATTTAACAAGGAATAAATATAGTACAAAAAATACAAAAAAAAGGTATCAAACTCACCTGAAAGTGCCTCCTTGAAATTCATGTGGGGCAAGTTTCCCAGCCCGTGCCTTCTCAGCTAACTCCTTTACCTGGACAAGTTTCAGCGAAAGAAAATTTATCATTTGTTCATGCAATTAATAGATGCTCACAATTGCTTAATGCCCTTTCTTAGACAAGTCAGATATGATTAAGAGAAACCTAACATGCTATTGTTGTAAGGTATATGTCATCCAGATGTTCTAATAACAGATTAAGAGACAAACTAGTTCTATAATACCATCAAAATACGTGCAAACAACTAAAAGTATAACTATGTACCTCTGATGATATTGCTGATAAAGATTTCTGGTCGGCATTGCGGATGATAGGAGTCATCAATCCCTTTTTAAAACAAAAGGAAGCACCAATACAGTAAGGCAAACATACATAAAGTCTAAATAGTATAAAAAGAGTACAATTTAGACAAACGCACCTTCTCAGTAGCAACAGCTATGGATATATCAACAGAATCACATGGGCTATTCTCGCCTTTGTCATTGTCCCAGAATGCTATGCAATTATCAATGGAGATTAGAAATTATGAATATAAGGAAGAATATTGCAGATAATGGAAGGGGAAGGATGGAGGGGGAAGGAGAGAGAGAGAGAGAGAGAGAGAGACCATACCATTAGCTGCAGGTACATTTCTCAAAGCAAGAGCAACAGCTTTTATGACGATATCATTTACAGAAACTTTCAGATTATGCTGCTCTGCATGTATTGAGTCATAAAAAAGTTTACGTGAACAGAAACATCCACTACAATACCATCCTTGATTAAAAAGAAAAAAAAATAAAAAGATAAATTAAACAGATATGGCACCTTTTAGTTCCTTTCTAAAAGCTAGCAGAGGATCCAATATGACATCTGACATCACAACAAATGCATTCCATATTTTAGTTCCATACAGCTAGATAACAAAATGAGACTGTTTTAGAGTTGCTTTTATATTAGCTTGTACTATATACAAGGACTTACCCTTGGATAAGTAGAGATGTGGGGTGGTTTGCTTGGATTCTATCAACCGCTTTGCAATGATCTTCACAAAATAAATAATTGGTATATCAGTTAGCCTTCAATGGTATACAAATTGATTTTTAATAGCACACAATGGATCAAATATCAGGCTTATCAGATCAGACTTAGCGAAAACCATGCCAGTATTTAATCCAAACTCAGTAAAATTTCCCCAGTACATTACATGCCAGGTTAATCCCTTGAACTGAACTTATGGACAGAACTTTTTAAATGCCTAAAGTAATTTGCAAGCTATTAGGTATGGCCTGCATAACCTGGGCTGATCCATGTGCATTGGTTGGTTACAGAAACCCCCTACCTTGCGAATCTGGCTGTTAGGCAGATCTTCATAAGTATCCAGTTTATCCTTGCCAGTCTGAGATGAAGGACTTGCTTTAGTTACTGGCAACTTCTCTTCAGAGGGGCTGGATTTTTTCACAAAAGACCCTGATTTTACCGCGGCTAACACATCGCCCTTTAAGAGAGTGCCACGTGGGCCTGAGGCTTTAAGCAATGACTTTTCTAAGCCATGCTCTTTTATAAGCAACTTGGCTGCTGGGCTTATCCTAGTGAATGTTGTTCCTTCACTAGTCTCTTTGTTAGCCTCCTTTTGACTTGAAGTTACTTCCGTTGTTGTGATCTCTTTCTTCGACTTGGTTTCTTGCCCTATATCAGCAGGAATTTTTCCAATATCCTCTGGATCTTCAACCTTCAAACAGAAATAAATGAAAATTTTCATGATACATGTTAAAAGTTCCAGGAAGGGTCTAAAGAGATTTCAGACTAACACAAGAAAGGTAAATCTGTACCATAACAGCGATGGGTTGTCCAACAAGAACGTCCTTGGAACCTTCTGGTGCCAATATCTTGGCCAAAAAACTATTATAACAAATTGATATAGAGAATAGAAAACCATTAGTTCAAATTTCATCGTTTAAGGAGTAATACACAAAAAAATAACGACATTACCCTTCTTCAAGGCATTCAAACTCCAGGGTTGCCTTGTCTGTTTCGATTTCACAGATCACATCGCCAACATCTATCTGAAAATAGAGTAATACTCTAATACTTATATAGATTATATAGATGTATGCTTACTCTAAAAAGATTTGCAACTTTAATTTTCCAATAGCAAGAAAAAGTATGCCTAACCTTATCCCCCTCTTTCTTTCTCCATTTTGCAATGTTGCCTTGATTCTGATAGCAAAAGAAATAGCTCAAGTTAGCTTATAGTATGAAGTATGAACACAACTTGTCACGAGTATACTTTACAATTTAAACAAATAAGCTCAATCTTACAACATTTTTTCACAATTTCTTTTTTTTTAACAATTGAATTTAAAAGTTCAGCATATGACTCCTAATTGGGTGTTATTCTACATACCATAGTTGGAGAAAGCGCCGGCATGCCTAGCACCATGTGTGGAGGGAGATCTGATACATTGCACGTAGTTCAGACTTCAGAGTTCTTTAGAATTGTCTCATGAGAAGCAATCTTATATCACAATAAAAGTAACTTACTGCTAAATGCTTTTGTATCTTCTTGTGTTGTTTCCTTTGTTACAATATCTGGCTTTGATTCAGTTTCTTTGGGTATCTCGGCTGGAATACTTTTAATATCCTCTAGATCTTCAACCTTCAGCAACAGTGTTCAATGGTAAAGAAAATCAGGAAAAAAGGTGTCATTCAGAAAAGAGTTAATAGGAAAAAAATGTGAGACAGAACAGGTAACTTGTACCGTAATTGCAATAGGTTGTCCAACAAGCACATCCTTTGAACCTTCTGGTGCCAATATCTTTGCCAAATAACTAAATGGGAAAAGAAAAGACAGATTCAATTTCTGTAATACATATTGAGGACCAGTGTAGAAGAACTATGAAAAAAAAAAATTCAACAATACCCTTCTTCAAGGCTTTCAAATTCAAGTGTGGCCTTGTCCGTTTCAATTTCGCATATAACATCACCAACAGCTATCTACAAAAAGAAATTTCAACAGCAATAACGACAAAACAAAATATCAAACAAATGAATAGATAAATTAAAACAAAAGCAAGAGGATAGCGAAAAACATTAGTAAAATCAAGGACTGAGAGTAGAAAGTGTGTCCTCACCTTATCTCCTTCTTTTTTCCTCCACTTAGCAATATTACCTTGATTCTGATTTTTTTTAAAAAAATACAGCCAAATTAGCTTGTTAGCACATAAGAAGCTTACCAGAAAATGCAATTGCAATTGTTTAAGCTAACTATATAAATGATCTGCCGTTTTCCCCACAAATTCCAGTATTGTTGCTGAAAATCAATAAACAAGTCCAAAATTTGGTCTAGGCTTCCACATTCCTTTCATTAGGCCTCCCTAACTTCCTCTTTGTCTAATTTGGCCCCTGAATTTCACACATCCTTCAATTAGTCCCTTCACTCAGTTGATATCAAAGATTGTACAATTGGCATATCAAAATTTCATTGATAATATAAATGTAACAATACTTGGTACTCTGACCAAAACATCAACTGAGATAAGGCAGAAACCTTAGCCTAGTCAATTATCCCTCAAACAAGTTATGAATGGCACACATGTAAGGGTCTTTAGGGATACACTTAATTACAACAGTACCTTTTATTTTCTGGCCCCTTAATTTAGGGTAAAAAACTTAAATGCTGTAATTTTGGACAAGAATGCATTGCTTATGAATTTTGATTTTGAATGCCTAAGTGTGATTTGCACATGATTTGACACCAAAGTTAGGTTATTGATCCCTTCTTTTATATTGAGGACATTCTTAGCATTTTATTTCTTCCTGTTGACTTGTACATACAGAACTGTAAAATATTGCTAACAAAGTAGAAAAAAATTAACAATCAGGATTTATCATTTTGGGATTCCTACTTCGAATTATTTATGCCTTAGGACAGTTGGGGCATGATGCAGCACATTTGATCCATCATCCATCCACATAGAAATATACTATATCATCCTTAAAAGTAAGATGTTTCTAAGAGAGTGCTAAAATTTACCCACCATAGTTGGAGAAAGAGCTGGCATCCCAAGAACAATGTGAGGAGGAAGACCTGAAAATTACACATTTTGATTGGTCCTACTTTTTCTTTTTAAGAAAGCAAATGGCAAGAATCATAGTAATATAAAGAAAAATATTTTGAAAGAGATTAATTACCAGATGAAAAACAACGACTTTGAAGAAAAAACTGCATCAGAAATATCAAGTCAGTTCAACTTAAGCAAAAAAATACTAAATTAAACAAATCTGCTGTTTTCTTTTTTGACAAACCAAACTCTTTCGCTTACCTTATGTTCTGATAGATCTGGTTTAGTTACTGAGCCGAGTAATAAAGGTCTGTTCCAAAGAAAAAAAATAAATCAAATTTCAAACTGTTAGAAACTCTGTATAAAGTATGTTAGTGGATTTACGGGCAATTGGTTAGATAACTGGAAATTAAGATAAAAGCATGCCTGATAGTAGTGCATCTAGTAATACCGATCAATGAATTCCTTCCACGCGATAGCCTGCATGTTGCAGATTATATATATAGGAATTAGTTGTAAGATGCTGTCATAAAGTCCGAATCATGATATCTAATCTATAAGAAACACAATATGGTGCCATAATCTTCTTGTCCAAAAGTAATCATAATGTAAAAATCCAGTTTTACATATTAACCAGCAGGCCTTGAACTTTTTGCAGTTTCCTTTTTCCTTATAGTTTTCTTTAACTAATTTTACCAGAAAATATTCATATCAAGCCTGATGGTAGTGCATCTAGTAATATCAAATCTTCATGCTTTTGACAAAAGAGAATTAACCCTCAGATTAAAGTTTGAAATGCAAATTTTGATTAATAGAAGCATAGATTTTCAATTTAGTACATTTTCTTTGAACAGAAGTCCACCAAATCAACTAGGGACAAAAATACCATTAAAAAAACTCTAAAAATCGGATTAATTCTAAAATTTCCCAGAATGTTAAATAATCAAGCTAGATGTACAAGTTAGTAACTAATTTTAACACAAGTGTCATGAATCCTGGCGCAAAATGGATCGCAACAAAATAAAAATAATAAAACATTAATTGACAAAAGTATAGGGAATCACCCGAGTAGAAGAGATCGTATATTCGCCATCGCACTTCAATTCACTCCGCCTCGTGCAAATCTACAATCTCCTTTACAATTCAGAAATAGCTTATTTTAGCTCCTGAGACAAATCGCATCAGAAGAAAGGAAACAGGTAATGACAAAATGATAAATTTAGGAAGATCAATTCAAGCTAGAGAGAGAGAGAGAGAGGTGATGTTTTAAGAGAGAGAGAGAGGAGCTACCAACAAATGTAAAGTGTGATTGAAGGGGCGATCGGAGCAAAGGAAGAGAAGAGAAGGTGGAAGTGTAAAACTGGAAAGGACAAAGAAGGAATGACTCGCCGATTATTCGGGTTATCGGATCTTATTTTTGTTAAGCGTTAAGCCTGTTAAGAGAAGAGACGCACCAATGACCAGTTGCCATTTGGATAATACAAATACCAAACCCCGGGTAGGCGAATATGAAACCCATTAACCGAGATGGAAGCAAAAGTCCGAATGGCTTTGTTTGGGGGCGTTTCAGAGTCAGAGCTTTCATTGGTCGTTGACCCAGAAATTATTTAAACATCCTACAATTTGTGTTTCATAATTTATTTATATACGTTGTTCCTTAGTTTGGGCAGATATTTAATCCAATTTTTTTAGGAGAGATAGTGCCACGAAAACAAATATAATGATTAAAAAAGGTGAGTCTTCTTTTTTTAAGAAAATAAAAAAGATAGGGTCTGAATGCTTAACAAAGGTCACGCAAAATGCAACTTGATTTTCCAAAGCCAGTAACAAATTATTTGATTTGTTGGTATTTAATTTTTAAGAAAAAAAATCGGATTACTATACGAATAAAGATTTAACGTGACAATTATCGTTGATAAACTTAACATGCCAAACAAATTGCGAAAAGGTGGTAAAATAGGACCCGACCCAAAGATGAAATAATCCACACGACCTGAAACTGAAAGGCTATAACTTTAGCGATGTTAAATTGATCCAGGAATGATAAGTGTCATCCAACAAAATGTCATCCACGCCATCCAAAAAAAATAAAGTGAACATATACTTATACAAATTGAACATATATAATAAACAAAGTGAACCAATACACTTATTGGATACTGTTTTAGTATTACTGACTGAATATATACTAGATACTTGTTATAACTAACTGAACACTTACGCATATTAGATGTTTACTTATTAAAACAAACTGAACATTTAGATAGTAAGAAGCACACAGAAAAAATGGAGATAAAGAAGAACAAGACTAAACGGAAGGAGGTAGGGGAGGGAGGGATGCGAGAGCGCTAATGAAAGGGAGGAGAGGGAGGGAGATGAGACGCAGAAGTAAGGGAGGGACAAATCACGTCGAAAAAAGGATAAATAAGATTTTGGATGACATGGATGGCATTTGGATGGATGACAAGAAACAATTACCAAATTGATCCGACTCAGCACGAGATATAATCTGTCTGAAATTTAAACAACCCAATCGATAAGACAATTCCAAAATGATCTTAAGCAACCAGCTATAATACATATTTCTGGAATTTAGCTACATATTTTGATAGCGACAATCTAGCTGCTTGGAAATTAGAAGGATGACCTGAGCTCCACATAATTTTGATTAACAAAGGACAACTTCAGCAGAATTCCGATTATTAATAACATTAAACAACTCCGATTAATAATAAGCTTTGAATTCAGTTCTTTTCTTTTTTTTAAAAAAAAAAAATTCATAATCGTTTCTGTGAATCTGTTACCGAAATTGGACAAACACAATCCCAATCCTCCCAAATCCCAATCTCAAAAGATGCGTCCCCGTGCGTAGAATAAACGACAGGTGCATAAAGATAATTCCAGAATTGGTAAGCCTATCTAAATAAATCGCTCGACAAAATAGGAACTAAACTTTACGAACCAGCAATCAACAGGGCGCTTGAATTATCTGTCCCCTGCGGATCCCCTCTAGGGAAATTTTAAACAATAAAAGGCATTTTCCATTTTGGATTGAGAGAATAAAACTCAATGTAACCATCCCTAGTTATAACCACAAAAAGGAAGCTATGATGTACAAGTCCTCCAACTTGGGAGCTGCGGAAAAAGAAAATGTTACAAAGACACTACTAGGCTCTTCTACTACCCATTACACCCAACAAAGGAGAGAATTCTATCCACTCTATTTACTGGAAAATACCAAAGCCAATGAAGCTTTGTTGTCTTCTTCAAGAGTTTGCTTCAGGTGTTTCCCTAGCTCACCCATTCTGCACCAGAAAGCATTAATAAGCTAACTCCATGAAGATTCAATAACTAAGAAAATAATAAAAATCAAAAGAATGAAGTGAAAACCTGAAACCAACAGCTTGGCACTTCCACTGATGTAAGGCAGGTTAAATTCCAATTCAATCAAAAAAAGCTACAACTGACAGACATCCTTTGAGAGAACAAAAAGGTATTAGGCAAAAGAAAACTAAAATACAAGAAAATTTACTGAAAGAGCCTTCAGGACAATTCATTAAAAAAATTGACAAAAAGTATATGCAAAGAATCCTAACCTACATAATGCTTATCTAACAGATAGGGTAGTAGACTGGAGAACAGGTCTTTTCTCAATGCACTCGTATTGTAGAACAAAATTGTCCTGTAAACCATCAAATTATTTAAATAAAGAGAATAATGGTATATTATGACAATATTTGGTCAGGGGAATGCAAAATTGTGGGTAAAATTGAATTCCTCCAATTGAACTCCATTGTTTCCAACTCAGTATCAGATCATTCTCTTTATTTTTTATTTGTGTGCCAACATAAGCATTCATATCACCTCCCACCCTTAATACAGTATGGTACGATACCAATGAACCTGCAATTTTGCATTCCGGTGATTATAGTCATATTTGAAGGCATAAATAACAACTTTCTGGCAAACCTTGCGAATAGTGTCCCAAATGTTTGGATCAAAGCAAAAGTAGGAACCCCTTTCATACAGCTGGGTCTTAACAACCGGCTCCGCATTCGGTACTCTTGTTAGCCAGGCTCGCAAATCCCTGTGGTAAAACCACCCTCGGTTGTACCTGGAACAATGCAACACGATTATTTTTACCAAAAAAATGAATTTTAGCTGAAATACGCAATATCTTGAAGAAGAAAACATGCTCAAACTTCTAAAAGACTCATATAGGGCTACCAACAGCCAAAAGGTATCATTTGTTAACCGAAGACCAGTCAGGTCTACTATGTAACACGAATATTGCGTACAGGCCAGCACTGCAAAACTGCAATAGAGATGAGTCCCGGTACTTACAGTTCATTAGAAGCATATAGCTGAGCTTCATCTTTTGGCATACTAAAAGAGGGGAAGAGAGAAACCAAAGAACAGACAATATTAGAACAAGTCATAATTATGTCATAATAAAGATTGCAAGGGCAAACTGTACTAATAGGTACCTATAAAAGATGTAAAACAGTGTCACCGATTGGAACTTCGTGAAGTGTATTGTCTGCATATAGAAAACATAATTCTACAAATAAATATTGAGATTATATGAAGCCCATGTTTTACTTTCAAAGAATAACTGCTTCAGGGGCGAAATGCTAGCCAGTTTGTCATTTTTCTATAGACCAATCTTTTAGTTTCCAGCCACAGATACAATAGTAATAGTCTATTTGAAAGTGCTACAAAATACTGGGAAAAATAAAGCTTACTTGAAGAGCTGGTGGTTGCTCAGCACAGTAACAGCTAGGGATGTGATACTCGGGCTCACCCTTAGCAGGTTCAGTAGACCAGGGAGAACCAAAATTCTTGTAGAGACTGTCGTTAGAGTTCAGGTTCAGACCCAAAGTGGTCAGATCTATCCCAAGCGCAAGTGTTGCGAGGTCTGGTTCATTTCCCCTTATAAGAGGCAAGAGGCCTAGCAAGCAGTATGGATCTTGAGGCGAACTGGAGCCTTGAACTGATTTCAGACTCTGGTCTCGGTATGATTGTCCCATGGCAGAAGACATCTGTTGTAACCTGAAGGGAGATTGGTTGCTCTGTGGCTGCTGGAACTGCTGGATCAGCTGCTCATAGCTGCCCATGGATGAAGCTGGGTTGTTTAGCGGTCTCAGCCCCATATTTTGAGTAGATTGGACCTGTAAGAAAAGGAAACAAAATTAATTGGACAATAAAACAATCAGCATTTCAACATATCAGTCTCACATTTACAATCTATGCTGAGAATTCCCCGTAATTCATTAACACGATTTCTTAATGGACTGGATCCTTTCAGCAGTCCAATAATTGAAATATCCATATTTTTTGCATTTTCGGTCATGAAAAAAATCAAATAATCCAGATTTCATAAATTATTATAACTTGCAGAAAGGATATTTATTACCTGAGAGTGATATGAGCCATGTTGAGAAGGAAAGAGATCTGAACCGTGCAAATGAAGTAGGTCTTGGTTGTTCGCTGTTGTGAAAGACATGCCGCTATTACTGACGGAGCTGGCGCCCTGTTGATGTTGCTGCCGGTTCGTAGGATAATTTCCCCCCATGTTGAAATTAGCAGCAGTTCTCGGCATCTGTATGATGATTACTAACCTCATTTGCTTTCCTTCTCTTAACAAAATATATTAAATAATTTTCATTGCCCTAGTTCTGAACTTCCAAAAATAATAGTCCAAAAGATTCTAAATAGTTTGAACTGTTTTGAATTTTTCCCCGGAATTTCAGTGATGAAAAATTGATTGGCTACTTAAAGGTTCTCTTAATATAAAGTACTTAGTCCCCCCAAGTGAGATCTGGGAGGGTATTCTTCAACCTAGATAGAATTACAGACAGATATTGTTGGCATAAAATATATAAATAAAAAAAAAAGAGAATTTGGAAATGTAAAAAGTCATAGTGGCACAGAAAAGAATGTGGTGTTAATCCACTAAATGAAGGTTTGCTCTAAGTCAATGCCCAAGTCAAATAACACAAAAAGAAGAGCTCTCTACATTCGTTCTCATTTTTCCTTTTGCCCCGATAAAATTTTAAACTCACAGAGAAGTGTTGTGCTTGCATCATAGATACATTGTCATGAAGTTGCTCTTTGTGATGCAAATCCATAGAATAATCGGCGCTGGTTCCTGCAAATGGGAGAAAGCCTCCAAATTTAAAAATGAAATAAGCAGAACACCAAAACAGGAAACTAATTATAGCAGGAGGGGCATTACACATCACAAGCAACAAATAAACAAAGATCCAGCATAGATGATGAGGAATCTCACCTCTAGGAGAGACGTACGCTCAAAAACCCAAGAGGCATCCGAAGGATGCAGGGGTTAACAGGGCCCTTACTTCACAAAAAATGGAAAAGAAAGAGGGAGGGAGGGAGGGAGATGGAACAAGAAAACTATATCCTTTCTAAATTTATACATTACAATGATGAACCTAGCTTTTAGACATTTAAAAACATAATTTCCTTTAAAGCAGTAATAAGATAAATAAACTAGATACCTTTGTATCCAGGCAATGCAGGAAAGTCTTCGTTTTGGATGCTAAACTCTTGGTTTTGCTGGACTATTGTACTAACACCGACACCTTGCTTTCTTAGATTACCTAAAAATTATTACCAGTGGTAAGATGAAATCTGAACAAGAAACAGACCATACAAAAAGGTTACAAAAAATAATCAATTACCAAATTGCCCTTGAGGTCCGCCCGCAGAACTGGGACGGCCAGTCAACTGGGGAAAATCATTAATGTCAAAGGGAGGATCACTTGAGTTTACATCATGTAGCATTCCAACTGAACTTAATGCATTATTCCCTCCTTGTACTTGGTTTTGCGTTAGTGTTCCACCCGATGAGCCATAAGAGTTTCCAAGCATACCAATCAATTGTGGACTACCTAAAAAAATTTAGTGAAGTATGTTTGCAGCAACTCAGCAGAGAATCTAGTAATCAATTGCAGCAATCTCAACTCTCGAGGAATTAAAATTAAATCTGATAAAAACAGATGAAAGTGATGTTGCATACTGACATAGATGCATCATTGCACATATCATCAACTCAAGACAAAATTTAATCTAATCAATCAGAATTAGATTTTAATTCCACACAACCAACGATTTATTCAAATAGCACAGCCAAAAAATATTTACCTTGCGGAAGCATACCACTCATGAGTCGGTTTGATCCCTGTACATTAAGGTTTCCACTCCCAGCATTGGCCGTTAAATTCATGCGAGATGTGATCCCAGGTACACTTACACCTCCTGAGGTTATTGTTCTTCCAATACCAGCACTGCCTGTCCCAACCATATTACCAACTGAGCTATTGATACGTGGGCCCATGTTGCCCAATACTGTATTTACTGTCATTCCTCCAGGTACACTACTCCTATTGCCTCCAGTTGCCATGTTGCTAGACATACCAGGTAATGATCCGCCAATTGCATTTGACCCGCTGCTGAAAGCAGGGTTTGCACCAATATTCATGCCTCCTCTGTTTGTTACACCAGTATGCCCATGCGGTATCTGGAAGTGATAATGCAGGCAGGAATAAAATTAACAACTCTTCACTTTAAGTGTAAAGAGAAAGATTATATATATATCTTACTGAAAGTTGAAAACCAAATCTTATTTTGCGATTTTATTTACAGAATTATAAATTGTGAGGATTAATGGATAATCATTTCATTGGTTGTAAATGAGGACTTCTCCTTTACAGAATTATTTTACTGAAAGTTGAAAACCAAATCTTATTTTGTGTCAATATCATAATATGAAATACAAACTAAAAATATATATTTTATAAGAAAGTTGATTAATAGAGTGAACTTAGCGCATCAGAATCCAAAGTACTTCTCCTTTAATAAAACAGAAAAAGGAAATGGGTAAAGGCTCGTGACTAACCTGAGACATAGCGACAGGAAGATTATTTGATGTGAATCGGCCACTAGAAATGCTTCCGCCTGGTTGTTGGACACCTGAGGATGGCATACCACTCATTGCCGCATTCCTTGGTGTCATTGATCCAGCCATATTGGGAAGATTGAAATTTCCATGGATGTTATGCAGGCCTTATGCAATTAAAAATAGAAACGACAAAGTGGTCAAGGCTTTTGCTTTAATTATGGTATCATCTCAAAGTTAGTAAAGGCAAAAGGAATACATCAGTGACAGGACTTCCTCAACATTTGACAAAACAAAAGTGGTACGGGATGCTTTTGATTTCAGGAAATAAGTTGTGCTTATGGACATAGACAACAAGATACAACTTTCTCTGAAAAAATGGGAAGAAAATATGATCTATAGAAAATTCTTATGGTAGAATAAAAGCACAGGGCTATTCAGACCAGCTTTGAAATGGAACAGAAGTTACCACTACATTAAAACATAGAAAGTGCCTACAGCTTACTATATAAATACTAGTCCACATCAATGTGTGGGCTCATAAGGGAAGTTCCTGTAACTTGTTCTGACACACAAGAAAAGACTTATTCTTCTCACCAGAGTGATGGAAGCTAGGCACATTTGCAGCTTGTGCTGAAAAAGATCCCGCGTACGGCCTTCCCGTTGAATCGGGAATACTAGAGGTGGTTCCGTTAAGGTTTGTCTACAAAAGTGGTTACATATTAAACTTTTTACATGGTAATAAAGAAATACACAGAAAAATTGCAATCACGCACTTCACGAGTTAAAAAAAAAAAAAAAAGACATACTTCTCAACGATTACCAAAAATCAGTTTAATTCTTTATAACTCTTTTCTATTGTCTTTTATTTTAACAGCCAATATAGGAGATATGAGACTTCACATGCACATCAAAATGATGACAATATTCGTACAACTTAAGAGAATAAAAATGGCTGAGAAATAAGAACTATACATTAAGAAGCCCTGACATTATGAAGACAACGGAGAAGCCTAAATCAGTAATTAACAATTGCAAACACAAAATCTCCAACAACACCGCATGCCTTCTGAATCCTTCTACTTCTGAAAAACAAAATAAAGAGAAGGAATAAATTAACAAAATTCAAAGTTGTAACGGTAAAACTAAGATTATTAATATTATCAAAGTCTGATATTAACTTGATCCAGTAATATCTTTTGTTACAGAACTGACTTAAGAACGGCATAAATGCTCGTATAATCAAAAAAGATTCCAAGATAAGTTCCATTTAGAAACTGCTTCCACGATAACATAACAGAAATAATGATAAACCCCTTTCTGCAATGCGGCAAACGAATCTAATTCATTCAGCGAACACTCAGATTCTCATTGACTGCAAAAAGGAACTCCAAATTCCAATCCACGGATAAACTACACTAAATGGCAAATTCAAAAACCTCACTCAGTGGCAAAAGATGCAACTTTAGGTCAAAATGGAAGAAAATCGGGAGAATTTAGTAACACACAGCAGAGAAAGGTGTGAACTGCTAGCTGGTACAGAAATATAGTACGCACAAATGGCGATTCTCACTTAGAAGTGCCAGACCACTAGGATCTAAACAGTAGCACAGGGTTAGGATGCTTAAATTCTGATTAGTGGATAGATCTTTCTGGATCGAACCCTAGCTCGCTGTAAACAAAAGTAACCTCGAAGTAGTGAGAGAGAGAGAGAGAGAGAGAGAGAGACCTGAGAGAGAGAATCGGTGGGGTCTAATCAGAGAGATGTCGGTGTGGAATCGAGCGGAGAGAGAGACGGCAGTGGTTTCGACAGTTCGAGGGTCGCGTGAAGAAGGAAAAGGAGAAGAAACGGAGGAATGGGTGAGGGGAAGAAATGTTTATAGAATCAATTAGGGCTGTGATTTTGAGTTTCTCTAGGGTGCATTCGGCCTTTTTTTATTTATTTTTTAATTTTGCTTTTGTTTTTAACACGATGGATAGATACTTGCTTGGATAGCTGAGGGTAGACTATTTTGTCCTCTCCATGCAGAGACGTAAGTACATAACTAGTAATAGTAAATAGCATTTTCCTCATTTATTTTACAAAAATGGTAGTCGCTTTTGCAAAAATAAAGTTCTTGATGTTTTTTTTTTAAATATTATTAAGGATCTTTAGTGTTCTTGGTATCAAGCAATTTAAAATTGTCGCATGTTTTATGAAAGTTTATCCTAAGTTTTTTTTTTCCATGCATCATTTATTCTGGTTTTTATACTCCTTGTTTCTCTCCAAGAAAACATATTATTGAATATTTTTTTAAATTTTTATCAACTGAAATTTCATTTCAATTTCGCCTAATGCATTATATACGTTATGCATGAAAAATTGAGCTATGTATCTTTTCATTATGCATGTAAAAATAACACATGATTCATTTTTTCCGTGCATAAAATAGAACTGGACTATGCATTACTATCACTGTCACTACTTCCTTATAAACTCACAAATGCAAGAGAGTATCACATCTAGATGTAGCGTGAACTCACCTTCTATATCGTTAATCGATTTTAATATGTGGTTGGATGTCAATCAGTAACGAAATAATATTAAGTTTTCATCTTTATATCTATAATGGACATAACGTTGATTAAAATAATAATAGTTTTTCCATTTTGGAAAAAAAAAACATTGATGAAATTTTTTATCATCTATAATTTTTCAAATAATTTTGTTGTAAAGAAAATAAAAAATTTATATTTTTATTAATTATGTTTTCCACGTTGATATGTTGATTTTAATTTTTGTTAAAGTATAAATATTTTTTCAAATTTTATTTGTCCACACATCGTGGGCTCTAGTTGGAAGAAATCTCTATCTCTATCTCTACTTCCTTATAAACGCACGGATCCAAGAGATGTTAACACGCTAGATCTAGCATGTAAACACGTGTTTCTGCCCGTTCGATCGATTTGATATGTGGTTGGATGTCAATCGCAAGACGATACAATAAGATGTATTGGTTTTCCATCTAATAAGGAAACAAATAGAGTAAAGATTAGCAACATATCTTTAATGTCCAACATTATTTTGTTTTTTTATTTGCCTGATACGAGACAACTTTTGCTAGAATAAACAAAATTTCCTAAACGATAGGTATTATCAGGGTCTCAAAATGTTTACATCGCAAAGACAACAGATAAGCAGGAGTTATGGGCACCACCGTAAAATTGAAGTTCGCTGCAATAGGTTAGCTTGATAATTCTATATACAATTTTGGAATCAATTTTCGAAAAAGCTAGGAAATTACAGACATATCGTTAGTTTTGTAAATCAATTGTTTGTCAACTCTTAAACAATTTAGATCATATATAATATTCTACCGAAAAGGTTGTTGAATAAATTAAACGAAGTCCACAAAAAAGTACATATAATAACATTCAATTAAAACAGAGATTTTTTTTTTAAACTTGTACGGGCATGGACTGTTTAGCTATAGTAAGAAAAGATTTTGGATTGTTAAAATTTTCAAAATATTTTATGTAAATTGAAGTTTTAATGTTTTAGACTTGATTCAATGAATAATGATAATTTTTATTACAAAATATATTTTGTAAAATAAATTAGCAATAAAATTACAATCATGTTTAATAGTTTCTTTTTCAAAACTTTATCTATATGTAGCTATAAATTTGCATTTACCCATTAGACAATTCAGATTCACTGTGGAAATTACAATGAAAATTTTTTTATTTTAAAAAATAGTATTATATAAATATTACTTAGGAATAATTCTTCAATCAACAGCTGGGAATAATTTATGAATCCATCACTTATAAGCCTATTTGAGCCAACCCCTCTCTATTTCTCTGGCGGACCCGACTTTAGTCCTTCTCTCTCTCTCTCTCTCTCTCGTCTTGATTCGTCTTTTCGGACACCTCTCCTTCTCCGCCTTCGCTGTTAAGGCCCAGCGACGCCATCTCTGGATCCAGTCGGATCCGAGGCCTTATTCGATTCTACTTCTCGGATCCGCTTCGGATCTGCTCCTCCGCAGGTATGCGCTTCTCCTTTCTCTCCTGTTCCCCTCACAACCTTTCGTCATAGAATTTGTTGAACTATATTTTTAAAGTTTTATGTTGCGCTTTGTTTTATGAGACTATCTTCATGGTGATGATTTAGTAAAAATGTTTTATTTCAAGGCTGTGTTTCTTTGTTAGTGTGTAATTTGTTGAATGGGAAGGTGGGATGTATTAATATGACCTCAATTTTACTTATTTTTGGATGAATTGAATTGGGAGTCATTAAATAAGTGTAAAGTTGATCTTTTCATTCTTGAATCAGTATTGGGATTATTTGGATTTTAGAAATTTGTTGTCAAATGTTTAATATCTTTTATGGGTAGGTCAAATAATGTTTGAAAGTAGCTTGGTTTTTTTAGCGTGTTTGTGTATTTAGGAGGCTGAAAGGTAATGACAAATCTGGTTGAATTTTATATGTGTAAACCTTAGTTCGTGTAGTCCTGATGGTGAGCATCAATTGTGTTTGTACTTGACTGATGCAAGCTGTAGTTCATTGACATTATGATATACTTGATCATAGCATTTGGTATGCATTGGGGAAGTGCAGTTTATCTTATTGTACTAATTGCCATTCCACCTGCAATGTATGTTGTTGACCGGATTTTAGAACTACAATAATTCTGTTTCCTATACCTAATAGCAAATTCCCTGATTCATTAAACTTATTCTGGGGTCATTATGTCTTGCAATTATATGTAAGTTCTATGTTTTCATAACTAAATTTTTCATTTTGATTATGTAACAAAATTAACTGACAAAAGTAATTGGTTTAATCAACTAGGAAAAAGATACGCACATAGCTAAAATGCAACCACCTACTGGAGGTGAAAAACCACCATCTACTTACCATGGTAGACCCTTAACTTACGTTTCATCGATCCCTCAGCCTACCCCACAGCCTGCTTTTGCATCACTTCCCGTTCCAGGCCCACCTTTCGCAACTAGTAATGCTCCTGGTCAGATATCGGGCCCCCAATTCAGACCTCCATTCTCATCTAGTCAGCCTGTACCAGGAGGAACCACTGCAGTACCACCACCACCACCACCACAAGCTCCCTTTGCAGCTGGTCAACCTGTGCCAGGATCATCTCCCTTTGCTCCTGTTGGGCCCACTTCTGGTGCTGCTGCAACTACGTCTCCACCAATAAGATTTAATGGGCCATCATTAGTTGGACCTACACCCGCTCCTACTTACCAGCAACCAGAAGTTCCGAGATTTTCTTCCCCATCCAAGCCAGTTACTCCCCTACAGAGCTCTTTCATTAGGGGCCCACCTCAACCCCCCATCCAGTCTGTTCCAATGGCACAGCCGCCAACACAAATAGGCAGCCAGTTGGGCATGAGATCAAACATGCCGCCACCAATGGCATCTGCAAGTTCGCTTGCTCAGCAGCATGTGCAAGGATTTACCAATGTAAACCAACAACGTAGCATGTATCAGCCTCCGCCACCTCCACCACCTGGCCAGATGCAGTTCCCCAATGTAGGGACTGCAGTGGCTCCGCATGGTCAGATGCAGTTTCCTCACTCGGGAGCAACGATGACAGCTCCTCCACAGGTGCAATTCCCTTCCATGGGGCCTCAAGTGGGACCACCAATTGGTTCTACTGGTGCCATTCACAGTCTGGTTGAGGAGTTCCAGTCCCTGTCGGTGGGTGCTGCTCCTGGATCAATCGACTCAGGTGTTGACGTAAAGACACTGCCAAGGCCATTACAGGGGGATGAAGAACCAACTAGAGTTTTGGAATCATACCCATTGAATTGTCATCCAAGATATTTCAGGCTGACAACGCATGCCTTGCCCAATTCCCAGTCTCTACATGCCAGATGGCATTTGCCCCTTGGTGCTGTGGTTCATCCCTTGGCCGAATCTCCTAACGGGGTAATACATTTTTTTGACAATGAGTAGTTTTCTACTTGGGTAAATGCACCTTTGTTTTTGGCCCTTTATTACCATCACAATATTGATGTATATTACCACACAAAACATTGCAAATACCATGCATAGCCCTAGATTTCATGATGAGTAGCATCCGTATGACTGTATCCCATTTATTCCAACTTGCAGTCCAATTTAGTGGTTTCCTATTTGTTTATTTTTACATTAGTAATTAAGAAAATCGAAACATTGGATGAGCTTTTTGTAAGTTACTTTATATGCCATGGATGATTTTTATGTCATGCATGGATGAGGACACATTTTTTAAAGAGGAGCTTAGTTTATTTGACTTTCAGTATGTACATGATATGTTGATTTTGTGGGGGCTCACATAGAAATATTTGTTTTTTTTTGTGCTTCTTAAAATTTTGTTCAGGAGGAGGTGCCAGTAATAAACTTTGGTAATGCTGGTGTTATAAGGTGTCGCAGATGTAGAACCTACATAAACCCCTATGTGACATTTGCTGATTCAGGCAGGAAATGGAGATGCAATCTTTGTCAATTGCTCAATGATGGTAAGACCGTATTGCCATTCCCCAAGAAAATCTTTATTAATTTGCTACTTTAGAAGTGTGCCTACAGGCTTATGCGGCCAAAAAGTATAAATAAATAATTAAAAGTGATTTCCCTTCTGTTGTGACAGTCCCTGCAGAGTATTTTAGTGCACTGGATGCAAGTGGTAGGAGATATGATGCAGATCAAAGGCCAGAGCTGAATAAAGGCACTGTTGATTTTCTAGCCCCTGCTGAGTACATGGTGCGGCCGCCAATGCCTCCCTGTTACTTCTTCCTTATAGATGTTTCGCTAGCCTCTGTTCAGTGTGGCTTACTCGAGGTATACCTTGTGATCTCTCCCTCCCCCCACAAAATAAGATGATCTTCTCAAGGGTACTTCTTCAAAGGAAATGCGCACTCTATTTTATCAAACTATAGCACATTCACACTCAGGACTATCATTAGCACTTTCGCACAGGATACTCATGTCATGACAATCATCACTTTTCTTCTTCGAGATTAATTTTTCTGTGTCCTTCAACTCTATTTTCCTGGTTCCATTGTTTGAGAACCTACCTCCAGTTGCTCATTAAAGTGATTACAAGTACACTAAACAATGTATGGTGCTATGACAATTGAATGCCTTATATTATCTAAGAAAACAACTCTTTTGTAAGGATAAACGGAGTGGTCTTATCTTGTTTCTTGTCCATTTGAATTCTGGTGTTTCTGCAAAGACCAAAGTTTACTTCGGTTTCCTTCCAGTTACCGCATATGATGGATCAAAGGATGCTTTAATCATTTTGTAACATTGTTATTTTTAATTATTTTGTTATTTACAGGTGGTTGCAAAGACTATAAAATCATGCCTCGATCAACTACCTGGATCCCCACGTACTCAGATTGGCTTCATAACGTTTGATAGCACCTTACACTTTCATAACCTGAAGGCACTTTTCTAGTTTGTCTACACTGCTTTGTGTCTTTCTTTGTTGATTAATAATTAATTAATTTATTTTTCTTTTGATTGTTGCATAAATTTTCATGCATGAAATGACTTTGTGTGGTTGTTGCTTGTTTGTTTACAGTCATCCCTGACACAGCCTCAGATGATGGTGGTGCCAGACCTAGATGATGTGTTCTTGCCTCTACCTGATGACCTGCTTGTGAATTTATCTGATTCGAGAAACGTGGTCGACTCATTCTTAGACAGCCTCCCAACCATGTTCCAAGAAAACCCTAATGTTGAATCTGCGACAGGCCCTGCCCTTAAAGCTGCTTATATGGTCATGGTATGCCTTCTTTCTCTTCCATCTTTTACGAAAATAATTTGTTGTATTATTAATTTGTCATCTCTTCTTTCCCTTCGTCCTCATTTCTCATGTTTCAAATTTGAAATGACCGATTCAAACCATACAATGTATTCTCCATATTGAAAATTTATAAGAAACTTATATTTTATAAAAAGTTTTACTTCTTCTTTCAGAATTTTCAAAATCATTGCTATTGGAGGGTCCATAATTCTTGTATCATGGATTTTCTGGACTACTAGAAAAATAGTAAAAACTGTTGAGAAGAATGCAAAAATTGGTTCCTTATAAGTTTTCAATGTGAAGAACATTTTGAACAGTTCATATCGGTTGTTTGAAATTTGAAACATGAGAACAATCGTGTGCGATGGACCCCATCTCTTCCATATATTGGACAGTATTTCTCTTATTTAATAATGCCTTTTTTTGCATTATTTGAAATTCACAAATAAGCCCCCTTCATTGTATCTAAATTGCAAGAACATAGCCCCTTGCATTGTAGCAAAAAAAAAAAAAAAATATTATTCTTAAGTGGAACAGCATCTCGAGGCCAAAAATTGAATTACAGTCTAAATTGTTTTTATGTGGTGTTTATCAAGCTCCTAAAGCATATTGTGCTGGAGGCTTAAACAACTTAACCAGAAATTCTGCCAATCTAAACGTCATTTCTAATCAAATAACTAATATGTATGTTCTGTTAACAATATGCATGTTTTTAAATTCACTTTTTGCAACAGAACCTTTTTGTAAATTTGTGCTTACATAACAGCCTTTTTGCAAGTAATGTTAAATTATTTTTCATAATCTTTGCCACTATGGTGGACCTTGCACATCTCTTTCAGAGTCAAATAGGAGGAAAACTTCTGTTGTTTCAAAGCAACTTGCCATCTATTGGAATTGGTCGGCTTAGACTCAGAGGGGATGATGTTCGGGCCTATGGTACCGACAAAGAGCACATCTTAAGGGTACCTGAAGACCCCTTCTACAAACAGATGGCAGCTGAATTTACCAAAAATCAGATATCTGTTGACATATTTGCTTTCAGCAATAAGTACTGTGACATCGCTTCTCTAGGTCAGTGCATTTCTTATTTGTTGTTTAAAAAGAAAAAAAAAAGTCCTCTGTTTTTTGGTTACTCACAAAGATATTCAAGCATTTCTGCTGTAAACAATGGTCAACTCTAGCAAAAAACAACTGAACTCTATGGCTACATATTAACTCATCTAAGATCTACTCATAATAAGTCCACGAGGGCTACTAACCCAACATTAAGTTTGCTTTGCTTGATTGTAGTTTAAGAGAAAAGAAGTATTGTATATGAGCTTCTTCACATGGAATTTTCATAATTTGGCATTGGAGGACATAACCATACCTGTTCCGTTTTGCATTGAAAACTATCATATGTTATGTTAGGTACACTCTCGAAATATACTGGTGGCCAGGTTTATTTTTATCCTTCTTTCCATGCATCTACCCATGGAGAGAAGCTACAATATGAGCTAGCCCGTAATCTGACAAGGGAAACTGCTTGGGAGGCTGTCATGCGTATAAGATGTGGCAAAGGTTGTACCTTATATTCAATAATGTGATAATTCCATTTCTACTATTTGAAGGTTTCTTTTGCAAATGGCTCCAATTAGTTTGCTACAATGATAGTTTTAATTAATTAATTGTTTGTTAATCTTAAATGATTTTAAAGTAAATGTTATTAATTGCCAAGGAAATTTAATGTATTCTAGAATCTCACAATTGAACATGTGTAGACCTTATTATTATATACATAAATGCTTTCTTCTTCTTTTTTTAATGTAATTTTTCAGGCGTGAGGTTTTCAACATATCATGGACATTTCATGCTACGATCGACAGATTTATTAGCCTTACCGGCTGTTGATTGTGATAAAGCATTTTCCATGCAATTAAATCTGGAGGACACCCTAATGACTACTCAAACTGTCTATTTTCAAGTTGCTTTATTGTATCCTTTGATCGATATTTTTTTTTTCTTTTTTTATAAATGTTACAGAACTACCATATCATGCTGACCTATGCAACTATTATTGAAATAAGTTATACCTGGCCCTTGGCAGTAATAATAGCTGAGTTACAGTAATCCACTGTTATGGAAATGGACAACTATGACATTGGGAGTCCTTATATCAGAATTATAGATACACATCCTCATCTGGCGAAAGACGGATCAGGGTACACACTGCTGCGGCACCTGTGGTACCTGATCTTGGAGAGATGTACCGCCAAGCTGATACTGGTGCTATTATTTCTCTACTAAGTAGAATGGGTGAGTTGTATATAATTCATTCTCTTCTTACTGCTTTCTGGAAACTGTCTAATCTGGAAAGAACAAAAAGGATGTATTTTGTTCAATCTATATCGAACCAATTAATGGTAAAAAATGGTCAAGGATCATAAGCTCCATTTTTTGGCACTGGCACTTTTATAAAATAAGGGAACTTGAAATGTGATAACATGGGCAAATTGTACAAATTTTGTATGTGACGATGTTATCATGTTATAAGCCACATCTTTTGAGGAACCTTGGCATAAGCAAATATATTATTACTTTGTTCAGCATTTGCATATAACATAAGGCAAATATTTTAAAGATGCTATGTTATATTATTAACAGGAAATTTCTCTGAGGGCATGCATACAAAAGAAGCATTAATTTACCTTATTTCCAAATATGTGTCTAAAACCATACTGTTAGGCAAACAAATATTTGAATATGAACACTCTGATTTACATGTGTTAAAGGAGAATTATTGTTTTATCTCATTTTTCTAAATTCAGCTGTGGAAACAACACTGTCAAGCAAGTTAGAGGATGCGCGCCAGATGCTTCAGTTGAAGCTGGTAAAGAGCTTCAAAGAGTACCGCAACCTCTACGCAGTACAACACCGACTCAGCGGTCGACTCATTTTTCCTGACTCATTAAAATACCTTCCCCTTTACATCCTTTCCCTCTGCAAGTCATGGGCTTTACGCGGTGGCTATGCAGATGTCTCACTGGATGAGAGGTGTGCGGCAGGGTACACCATGATGGTGCTTCCTATTGCCAGCACTCTTCGGCTTCTGTACCCTGCCTTGTATCGTATGGATGAGGTCTTGACAAAGGTCATTGTTTTCTGCTTTACTTAGATTTACCTTGCAGATCTTTTGCAAATTACACCATAACTTAAAGCAAATTACAAAAAGGTGTCATGTTCGTAGCATTTTGATATTAACTCAAATGTGTCCCTTCATGACAAGTTCATATGAACTTGAAACTTATAATATACATTGGTGTGGCTTCAAACACAGTGGCTGTTGTTTGCATGTAATTCAATTACATGTGAGTACTATTTTGGATGTATAATGAGGTCAGCAGATATGCAAATTTTAGTTCAACTTTGAGAAAGGGACAGCGACAAAAAACAAAAAGCATAAACAAATTTTGTTTCCTGTTTCTTCAGCCATCAGAGAAGGAGAATATAGATGAGCTATTGATGCAAGTTCCCCTGACAGTACAATGCTTAGACTCAAGAGGGCTTTATCTCTTGAATAATGGTTTGAGCTTTATTTTATGGCTGGGAAGGATGATATCCCCCGACCTTATTAATGTTATACTCGGAGGCAACCTTGCTAACTTCCCTGATCTCTCTAAGGTATGGTATTCTTCCTTTAACTTCAGCTGGGCCTTATTTTCTTACCACTGTTTATCTCTAAAAGTTAAACATTCAATCTGATCCTTTAAGTTCTTTTACTACTTCACAGTTGTACTTTTTGCTCCTGAAAATGTCTTTATATATCCCTTTTGTATTTCATAATTCATGTTTGCTTGGTTGTCTATTTATGTTTGAATTTCAGTCAGGGACCACTAATCCTTTTTCTTTTTTGTGTTGAAATGACTGGTCTTTGTGGCACCTTTTTTTCTGTTTGGATGAAGTATGCAAAAGCTGATTATCATTAGAAATTTAGAACTAACCAAAATTGTTATTCTAAGAAACTAGGTGATAACACATTTTTCAGGTGCAATTGAATGAAAATGGAAGCGAAGTATCAAAGAAACTAACAAAGGTATTAAAAACTTTGAGGCAAAAAAATCCTTCATGTCACCAATTAGTACACATAATAAGGCAAGGTGAGCAACCAAGAGAGGGATTCCTGCTTCTCTCCAACCTCGCTGAAGATCAATCTGCAGGGGCTGCAAGCTATGTTGATTGGGTTCTCCAAATTCACCGCCAAACTCAAGGTTAGAGAAAGAAGCACGAAACATATTGTGTAATTGTTTCAGTTTTTGTGTGTAATGAGATTTCAATTTTTTTGTATGACATGATTTTGCCTTTTCATTGAATATATTCTCCCTTGTAACGTTCCTAAACTTTCTTGTAGCAATAAGTTTTGTACTGCTGTAGATTATTTCTAAGAAGTTTAGCGGTAGATAATGGTCTTCATTGTTTCATTAAGAACGTCACAAAAAAACTTGTAATGTTGAATATAAAAATGACTTACCTTGGATCTCCTTTTTTTTAATATATATATTTTTTTTTTGTGAACTGTTTTACGCCTTTGTAATGGTGGGGCTCATACTTTTTTATTCTAATAACATAAATAATACAAAGGATACAAACAAATGTATGTAATGCAGTGGCAGCTTTTTATCCGGTTTCTGTTGTACTTGGCGGATTCAATTAGTAAACAAGAGGAGGCCCATTTTGAAATGTAAATATCAGGAGATTTATTTGTTTGTCTACATGTCATGGTAGGCAAATGCTGTTAAAGCCTTAAAAATAATGTTTAGTCCTCATAGCGTTATAATATTTGATTGTCTTCTTATCACTGGTTTTTACAATGCGTTGCTATAATGAGGACTGTTCCGGTGCCCTACTTTTTTTGATGCCTGGGTTGTCACGTATCTTGAACCGTTGGATCTGAATTGGATAACTGGTCTAGATTACAATTGGTTTTAATGGATCGCTGAATGAGAAAAGGAAAAATAAAACCTGGATCTTCATCTTCCCCTCTCTAGCTCTCACCATGGAGCGCTCATCTCTATCGCCGGCGTGCTCTATTCTACGTCTCTGTTGATCTCTTCTCTTCCTTCTCGTACGCTGTTTAAGTTCTATCACTCAAGCTCTCTCTCCTCCGCGTAGCTCGAGCTCTCCTCTCCTGCGCGTCGCTCGAGTTGTCAATTCAAACGCTAAATCTCACCTCTTCTTTTGACACACACAGACCTCAAGCTACTTATTTATCCATCTTCAGTTTCTCTTGCCCATAAACTAGCAATAGAAAATGTCTTCAAATTCAATCCCTGATGATGAGGTATATTTTAATTTTCTATTATAATTGTGAAAAAAATAGGGTCATTCTAACTATTCAAAATGTTGTATGTTTCTATAGCTAACAACCATCTTGCTTATGGCGTTGTTTAAAAAAAATGACATGTCTCATTTTGTTATTTTAATCCAGCCACATCTCTATTTGTATTTGAATGGTTGTATCAGTACAAAAATAAAATATGTTTGTCAGTAAAATTATGTTTATCATTGAAAAATAGTAAAGCATAGGACTTTTCCATGTATACATGTCTATTTAAGCAAACAAATCTGGCAAAAAAGTTAGGCAATCAGAGCAAGAATATGTATCCATTTACTCTGGTTCAACTTCCTTGCAATTGAAAAAAAATCTTGCACGATCTAAAGTTGCTATAGTATTGAACAATGTGACTTCCAAAGTAGAATCATTTTTATGCGTCAGGCACTATTTCTCCCTCATATTTTTGTCGAGGATGCGGATTGGTATCGAGACCAATCTGTTGAAAGTCATACGTGGGCTAACATGGGCCTTGGAAGGCCGTGAATTTTCGTTTAATTAGTTTCGGGCTTTCGACCTAAGTTCCGGAGGCTCGTTTTTTACCATTTAAGTTGGGTAAGGATAAGCATTGAAGTCAGATATAAAGAGTAGGTTGTGAAACTGGTGTAGCATGGAATATGGATACATATATCATGCTAATAAAGAAAATCTGTACGTAGAAACAGCTTAAAAGCGGGTTTAAATAATGGCGTGTTTCATGCCTAAATATGGGTTCAGTCCTGAAAGAAGTGAATAAGTACATGGTTTGTGTCTAAATGGGAGGTCAGAATAGGCGGCTAACTTTTACGAAGAGATGAGAAATAAAGCACTGATCAAGCCTGAGCCCAATACAGATACAAGCTTGGTTTTATGTTCTTTTAATTTTGTCAAGAGCTGCTTGTAGGTCTAATTTAAGAGCGATCTCTAGATCCAAAGGATTTGTCGTCATGAATCATAAATGATAAAATTGATTTCCTTTTGTCTGCAAAGTTTTGCTAAGATACTCTTGACTCAATTACTCCTTTTTTTCTTTTTGTGGCTTGGGAAGTGAGAGTGCTAAATTGAAATTATGTACTTATTATATATAAATCAGATTGTAATAACAAACCGCAAAAACTAAAGTATTCTATTGGTTACTTATCAAAATATGCTGGCTGAAATGCGTGCTGGTACATATATTTTCAGGTAAGAAAAGGAAAATACCTCCAACGTAAATTTTTGCTCATTATTATGTTTGCTCAATCAATATACACTAAATTTAATACCGGCTGCCTACTCTTATGTCCCTGTCGCTTCGGTACAATAATGAGGCAAACCTCATAATTTCAATGAGATTCATACCTTCACCGTCCATTTGTTAGCTTTCTACTTCTCACACCTAACAATCACATCAGTATTCTATTAAGTTCCATCTATTACCTATGTTTTGCCTCACATGCGCACATGCTTTTTCATTGTCTCAAGTTGTTTACATAAGTGCTTACACTGCCATGTTGGATATCTTCAATGGGCAGCAGTTGAGGATAGGCAAGAATCAATAAAGACAAATTCCATCAAATAGTCATGAATCAACTATATTAACACAAAACATACTAGTATCTACATCAGCCTATCTGTTATAACAGACTGATACCAGTTGTACTACCATTGAAGCCATGAATCAAACAAAAGAATCCTACATGAATCAAAAACTACAATATTTGAAACTACTGTAATTTTGTTCCTATCCTTAATTTCCTCCTTATATACAGCTTCAAGCCCACCTTTCAAAAAGGCATTTGGTTAAACTTCATCTGAGGCGAGTTAAGAGTTGAGTAGTAAAACTCCTGACCTGTCACCTCTATTGAAGAGGGTGCCACTGCCGTAGAGCTGAAATTCGCATATTGCAAATCATCCAGGTTCAAGCCAGTGAACCATTCATTATCCTCTTTTATTCGGTGCTCAAAGTTGTTGCCCCTCAAAACTTGCATTCCACCATTTTGTGGTTGCGTGAGTTGCATCTGATTGGCTGGATAAGCTGTGAAATGGGCCATACTGTTGTAGTCAGGGAAGGTGTTGTCTACCACATTATCTATCTCGGACTCATGAAAGCTGTCTGTTTCTCCATAAGAATCAACTGGTTCACCGAATGATCCCTCATCTGTAACTGTTGTTACTGGTACTTTCTGTTCTGGCAAGTGAGACTTCTGATTTTGGTTCTTTTCCCAACTGTTCCTTTTGTTGTACAGGCGGCACAAGACCCATTCATCCAACTGCAGTAGATGAAAAATTCTAATGTTAGCTTGTCATTTTAAATCAGGAAGCTTTGACATCAAGCAACCTCTAAATTCTTCAATAGCATTTAATTGACTTCTATATTTTTTCCCCCAATTGAAATGGTCTTTGTCAAAATAAAATTGGACCAGAAGCTTATTCCATCAAATTGAAATGGTCTTTTTATTCTTTGTTTTCTGGATTTTCCTAAAGCCATGTCAAGGTAAAACCACGCATTATAAGCTACTTTATTTTTTAAGACTAAAGCATTAGTAAGATGATACAACAATAAATATATACCAGAAAAAAAAATAATAATCACTACCACATTTACTGAAAGGCATTAATTGCACATGTGAAATTATTGCTGGCATTTTCAATCAACAGGCTTACACACAACCAAACTTAAAACTGAATGCTTACAGGGATCATTCTGAAAAATGACATACCCTTTGGTTTCCTTTCTTGCTTGAGGAGCGGTGATCGACAGCCAGCCGGTACTCGTGCATGATCCAGTCAGTTTTGATACCTCTTGGTGCCTTCCCGGCATAAAACACCAGTGCCTTCTTTATGCCGACCGCTTTCGCACCCCCTTTAGGCACCACAGGTTTGTCAGCCCCGGTAGCCTTCCAATAGCCTCGACCTGCTGCTCTGTTTGGCCTGGACCCATTTGGGTACTTTCGTTCACGAGGAGTAAAGAAGTACCACTCTTTCTGTCCAAACAATGCCTTCTCTGCTCATTACACAAAACAAATTTACAATTAGCTTTCAAGTAAAGTACCCAGTAAATTTAGACATTTAAACTGTTACTGTCAACTATTTTGTTCCAATTTCATATAGATATGTACAATTCTTATGATTTATACTTCTCTAAAACAAAATCATCTAACTTCTTTAAAAGATTGTAATAAATGATAATAAATCTAACCCATTATAAAGTATCATATTCAGAAAAAGTTTACCCAACTCTAATCGACTCTTTATTTTTAACTCACTGACAAAAATATCAACCTAAGATAAAAAAAAAAAAAAAAATCAATCTCAAACCTGGCAAATCCCAAGGATCAAACTTGTACAAATCGACCTCGGCAATGATCGGCACGGGGAGCTTCTGGCCGCCGATCCTTCGACACAAGTAGTGCACAACCAGTTCCTCATCAGTCGGATGGAATCTGAAACCTGGAGGCAAGTTCAGCTCGGCCTCCGCATCTCTCCTGGCCATTTCTGATATCGCCAGTCCAAATTCAAACTTTGCAACTCTCCTTCCTAGTATGTATGTATGTGTGAATGCTCGCGTTTGTAATCGTCTTCCAAGTTATCGGGTGGGTTCGGGGTTATATATGGGGAAGTGAGGTGGGCCTGAGGGATTGGGAGTAAGTTCGCGCGAAGTTTCGGCGTGGAAAAGAGTCGGACCTTTTGACATGGATGGATGGACACCAGCCGACGGAGAATAGTATTTTTGTGTATGGGCTGCGGTGTTAATTAATATATTTTTGTGATTCTGGTCTTATTAATTTAGTATTTTATTCTTGTCGTTTGTTTTTATTTGGAGAAGATTATACTATAACTATACACATGTGCGGCTCTGAATAAGATTGGTTTGAAAATATGTTGGAACGACCATTTGTTCAGATATTTTTATTAGGGTAACTTTGTCATAGATATTTTTTATAGGACTTTAATTAAAACTTTTTATTTTTTTTATATGACTTAAATTTAATTTTTATTTAAATTCTGATCAAATGACTGATTTTTTCAATTTAAATTCTAATCAAATAACTGATTTAGGTTTAGGTCTATTTTAAAAAATATTGATGACATAATTATCTTTTTAATTATATCCGTACAAAGGAATTAGTTTTGAATTATTTTGAATTTTTTGTGCTTATATTTTATCCGACTTAAAAAATATATTATTGTGTTTGTGCTATTTAAAAATATTTTTTGTAAAATTATGGATGTTGAGCTCACACATGTATAGCTATGCGTAGGATGAGTGGATTGACAAAGATTGTTTGGTGGGACTTCATGTCTGGATAATGGCGGAACGAATGTATTTTTTATTTTTATTTTTATTACTGCTGTCACTTTTGTAAAATCTGGAATCATGGGAATTATTCGGTGACTGTTTAATTTGACATGTGCGCAGTCATGAGAAACATTGAACCTATCCTTGGCTGGCTGAGAGGTGCAGCCAAAGTAGAGCTGACGTGTTACCTATAAGAGCTAACTAAACATCTGAGGTAAGTGCCGACGTAAATTTTGGGGCTTTTTTTTTTTTTTTTCAAATTCCAGCAATAATGGAATTATTCAATAATTTAGTCATACATGACTACTTCTTTACTTACCTCATGTTTAGGTAATTCCCCTTTAGCAAATTCTAAAAATAATGAAATTATTCAAATATGTACCGAATTTTCGGCCATTTTTGCCTTTGTAATGAAAGCTTTGTTGGTATGTATTCCTAGACGTTTGCCTTTTCATTATTTAATGAATGATAACTTGTTTATATAATAAAGTATGTCATGCAACGTTACAATTTCAATTAAACTAATCAACGTGTTGCCTTAAATTATCTTACTATCAAACTAGCTCATGCACGTGGGGGAAAAAAGGCTTGATATATTTATGAATTAAAATCAGGGTTTCTTGCTAAATTTCTAATAGCTGCAATAGTTGAAACTATTAGTTTTTAATGGATAACAGAGGACAACCAATTTGGTTCAAATTGAAAACAAAAAGACTATCAAAACGAAATGATGCTGTTACAACTTTAAGGATCAGAATAGAAATTAGGTAATACTTTAAGTTCATCCAATTATGTAAATTACTCGACATTTTAAAGATGAATTATTCATCTTCTTGTAATATAAAAAAAATAAACAAGAGAGCATCTCAATTGAAATAATATAGATTAGCTTTTATGTTGACTACTTTCAAGGTAGGATAAATGCCTTGGTAAAATAAAAACTGATCGGTGCTTTAACTTCAAATCCCATTTTAAAAACCCGAACAGTCAAGCTAGCTCTTTTATTTCAATGATAGTGGAACCCCTTCTTGGGTTCTTAGTTTCAAAAAAATAAAATAAAAATAATAATAATAAAAAATAAAAAAATATTATACATTTTTTTCCGAAAAAAAAAATAGATTATACTTGGAGACTTTGCAGAGAAGTATTAATTGCTATTTTGGATAGTTCACTAATCACTATTTTTGGAATCCATGGACTTCCTTTCCAAGTTTCTATACATACAATGTAAAAAAAAAAAAAAAAAAATATTTAAAAAAAAACCCCAAAGTTATTTTATCAAAATTTTTCTAGCTAATTTTCTGCGATAATTTAGAGTTATATAACAAATCATTTGTCTAGTATCTTGTTTACAGTTTGCTATATCAAATAAAATTACAGGTAGTGTGATATGATCAGAATTTTGCATATTTTCGACAAGTTTTTTGTAAGCAACGATTGACATTTAAGAAATTTGTAGTTCTCAGGGCACGAAATTTCATATGCAAAACTCATATATCTGTGGGTTTATGAAAATTGACCAATTACCACGCCACTCAGTTTTTACTTGTTACTGTCGCTCTTCCTTGGCCGCGAAGGAGCCTAGCTGTGGTGCTGACCGTCTTTAAACAGGTGGCTTGTTGAATTCCCAATAGGTCAATAACATTTCTATTGCTGAATCAGAAGTTTCTCCCTGAAACGGGTTGTTATTCATAACTGTAGTAACCCGCTGTACTGAAAATAGACAAAAAGATAGAAGAAAATGGCGGAGCTTGGTCCCTGGAGGCTGAACCGGTGGCTGGGCCAAATTAAATGGGCAAATAACAAATGTTTGGTCGTGCTCACGTGTTGGAAAGCGACTTTAGCACTGTTTTCTCTGACTCGTCACGGGAAATTGGTGAGACATGTGGCGGATCGGAGATGTTATTTGGCGATGCAGCGCTACTTAAAAAGACTTTTCATTAGACTTTCAAAACACAAATTAAAGAAAAGACTTTTCATCTCATAGACTGCGATTTTCGTTTTATAATAATAAAATTACAGAAATGATATACACCATCCAACAAAAAACCATCCAATACCATCCAATTGAACCAGCGCCATCCAACAGGCCAAAATAGCTTTTTTTTTTCGCGTGCTGACGTCAGCAAAAATTTTTGACCAATTTTCGAATTTTTTTTTATGCTGACGTCATCAAATATGCTGATTTGAGGGTTCAGTTAAATGATTTAAGGGTTCAATTAAATGTTTTAAAGGTTGAATTAAAGTGTATAAGTGTTCAGTTAGATGCACCAATAATTTAAAATTTTAGGGTTTTGTGTTCAGTTAAATATGTTAAGGGATTATTTAAAAGTATGTATGTGTTCAGTTAGATGCAGCAATAATTTAGAATTTTAGTGTTTTGTGTTCAGTTAAATACGTTAAGGGATGGACTTAAAGTGTCTATGTGTCCAGTTAGTTGCAGCAGAAATTTGATTTCGTAGTTTTTGTGTTCAATTAAACTAGTTAAATAAAAAACAAAATGAACAGATACAACAAACATAGCAAACATTTACAGTAACAATACGAACATTTACAACAATAAACTGAACATATATAACTGATTTATCTGACTTTCTGTATTAGATGATCACTTATCAACAACTAACTGAACAATTACAACAATAAAGATGATCCCTTGTTTCATCTAAATGAACATATGAAATGATCCTTCATCCCTTTTCATCTAACCATGAATGCCCATAGAATCCTCCTTCCTTCTTCTCCTTCGCCTCTTCACCAAAGAACCATGGTCTCCAAACAAACCAGCACCACAATCTTCCACGAGATCGGCCTTGTCATAGAGAGGAGAGGAGAGATCTGGTCGGAGAGGAGGCAGAGGCGATATGATCGGAGATGAGGCAGAGACGTCATAAGCCATGGAGAGTAGAGGAGCGATCTGGTCAGAAAAGAGAGGAGAGGAGTCGATATGGTCGGAGCGTCGGAGGCGATCTGGAGGGATGCGAGAGGAGAGAGAAGAGAGAAGAGAGGAGGAGAGAGATCGGAATCCGGATCTAAATTTTGGAATGGGAAATGAAAGAGGAGAGAAATTAAAGGGGCCCTGGATATCACGTGACCATCATGTGCAGCGCGTCTGGATGGTGGGATGGTATTTCCGTGGATGACATATACTCATTACCATAAAATTATGTTTTTCTTTATTTAGAAATTCAAAGTTACCCATAAGTCAAAATTTTCACATCTTGTTAGGCTGCTATTTTTTTCTAATTATTTTAAACAAATTGAGAACCGCATCTAACACGATGTGTTTACTAGAAATATCCTATGTGAAAGTTCAGATGTTTGAAACCCGTATTCTGCTTGAATTTGTGAAAAGATGACTAGTTCTTTACTAAAAAATATGTATATAAAAAAATCAATTAGGGAAGTTAGATGGTTAGGTTTAAAAACAGCTCAAGGCCGCAAGAATCATATTTAATCTTGGTCTCTTAGGGTTGTATATGTGAAAATTACATATCAAATAGTCATAAAAATGGGATCTAAATATTTTCACACAGATTTTGGACATTGATGTTATTGACTTCAAACATTATAGTCTAGCTTTCTAAAGAAAAATCAACTTTCGACCACACAACCTTTGACCTTATATTTATATATTTTTAGTTCAATTTATCCACATGTTTGATCGTCATTTACACTTTTATTTTTATGTTCATATCAAACATGCATACAAGCTTAGGAGTTTCTTTACATGCAAATATGTACGTGTGTATAAATAAAATATTGGTTATTAATTTGATAAAATCGCCAAAAGAAAAAAGTATATTATCAAAATAAAAAAAACCTAAAAATACCGATATATTTTGTTGTAGTTTACATATGTTGTGTATTAAATTTAGTCCAATTTGAGTATTTTTTTTTTTGTTAAACCACTTTGTTATTTTTAAAGCTACCTCGGTGGATATCTAATTTGTTCTCAAATTGCATCAAATTGATATGTAGCGTATCTAATTAAAGGATATGTATGCAATTTTACTTGTATTATTTATTTATTTTTTATATAGAAATGTACCAGTATATTCTGCGGAATATGATTGATTAATGTTTTGACTTCAAATCTTTCTGAAATTTAAAGGTTGATACAAGTCGCTTAATGACTTGCATTGTGTTGACAAGTAAATATTTATATGCTATTTAATTGGAATTTATGCTGATAAATATGCATTTAGATATACTGGCTTTGAAAATTTACATATTCCCATAAATAAAAGAACTGAAGATTTTCGCCTAAGTGTCACCAATGTGGTGCGCTTGTACCTGAAACAGAGATGAGGATTAGGGCTTATATTTTTCGAGGCGTGGTAACATAGTAGGCGTTAACTAAATTTCCGATGTGGAGCCAGCAAATTTTCAAAAATTCGTATTCTGAGTATAGGAATTATATGCTGCGATTGCAAATTAAATTTATTGAGAGTATATAATTATTCTGAGAAAAATTCAACGAAAGGGAAAAAGACTTGAAGGCAACTAAGCGCACGAAATGGAGATATTATCATTTTGTGGTTTGAGTCAAGTGACCAGCTCTTCAAACATAAGCAGGTTCGCTACTTTCATTTGAAAAATATCCCAAGCATATGTTTGTATCTATTAGGAATTTGCATGTCGAGGTCGTTGATGTAATATATTTTAATGTAAGCTCCAAAATTATAAAAAAAACAGAAATTAATCTCCTTTACATCCGACCGTTTATATTTTATAAACACATCTTTTTGCCATGATTGTTATTTTTATCTTACAATTTGGCAGTTCGTGAATGCCAAATGCCCCTACGTTGTTCCCTAAAATTTTTAGGGTGCATTTTTTAAAGATACGCTTGACAACGAGTGTCAAGCTTTAAAAAAAAAATAAAAATAAAAAATAGGGTGCATGCATTTAACTTTCTTTCGGAAAAGGTGGGCCGCAATTTTATAAAGTCTGCAATTAGACAAATCAGGCATTACATGCGCCAAAACGAAGCATTTTTGGTGTGCTTATTATTGATATTGCGCATCCTATGTTTCTGATAAGTGATAAGCGAGCATCTTTCAATGTGTCGGTGGATCCAAACCTTCTAGAATTGAAGTTAGGGGTACATCATGAACCGGATAAACGGATTTGCTCTATATTTTTAATCCAATTTATTAATACACATATAAAATAACTTTGATTAACTATAATAGTAACAAAAATCTAAATAGTTTTTTTTTTGTTTACTATTTTGTCGGTAAATTGACGAATTAAACAGACCGGCCATGACAATTTAAGGAATTATGTCAGTACACAAAGAAATTATTCACGAACTTTATGAATAATATCTGAATTATTCACAAATTTAATTTTTATTTCCTTTCTGAAAACATCAATTTATAAACTATTATTTATATTAGGAAAATAAATTTTACACGTATACATGAATCATGAATTTTGAATGTCGCTGAGTTATTTTCGAATTCTGAACTCTGTATTAAATTTATAACTAATAACAAATTTTAAATACCATTGAAGTCATATTTTTTAATTCAATTTATGAAAATTTTGTGGGATTCATTGAAAAATTTAAATGTAGAAGCATTGTAAACATTATTCATAATTTATGGAGTACGAAATCATACTCAACCAGAAACATTAATAGTATAAATCAATAAATGATGTTTTTATTAAGATCTAAAAAATATTATTATTTATACAATAGAACTATTGATATAGTGAAACTCTTTTGAGCTCGTTTAAATTATGAACAGATTTCACAATTATAATTATATTAAGCACTATCGGGACACATTTTGACTGATATGTTTTTTAAACCAAATACGCAAATTATTATTTACCCGATTTGCCAAAACCTGAGCCATACCAATAACATAAATTTATTTTGGTTTTCTGTGTTAAATTAGCTGGCATCAGACATATTCGTCAGACTGTACTGTCTATATTTTCAACCTAATTCATTGCCTTAGCAGCCTAATGTAAATCAGCCATTTAACGTGCTTAAAAGAATTTCGTATTTATCTGTCAATAAAAAAAAGAAAAATGTGCCACTCCATGTGGGATCTTCTATCCCTTGACCTTGTGACCTGTATATCAACAATAGCGGAAGCAATGAAATGAAGCGTAAAAAAATTACTTAAAAAAGGTAAATTCTGTTACGGATGAATTCTATTATATGGATTATTTTGGAAACTAAGAGCCTCAAGGAGGGGTTCCAAAAGAATTATAAAAAATCAGGGTCACCATCAGTACAGTAACTCCAGAAAGGAAAGAAGCACAGAAATTAAAGTAAATCTCTAAACCTATCATGCACTAACTAAACCAGAAACAGATCATTCAAACGAAACAGCCAAAACCACAACAAATCTAAGTTTAGAAGAGCAAATAGACTGTGCAAACTAGCAGTGACCACACCACATTACAGATCCAACAGATCTTCGTGAGAGACATCCTCCACGTGGCCATCTTCTACTTCCTGACCAGCTAAGCCCCTCTGAGTTCTTCCTGTATCAGCATTTCCCGTCTCACCACGTGGCCATCTTTTATATGGATTGTAATATTGACAATCCATTTAGAAACAACTGGGAATCTGTGATTGATTAGGGCTCGAATAGGAATTCGAAAACTCACGGAGGCAGAATTTCCCCAAAAAAATATGCTGGATAAAAATTTTTGATAAGAAAAAGAAATTAATATGTTTATTTCAAATCGACGCAATCGGATTTAAAAATAACAGCGTATACATAAGTATACAGATATAATACAAGAATGTTCATAAGCTGTTTTAAATAACTAGTACATAATACATATTCACCGGCTCACTGTCGTTTTTTTTTGAAAATCTGGCAACTTTTCTTTTGAAATCAGTTGCTTTACTATATAAAAATTTCAAAGGAAACCCAATTAACTCCATACATAATAAATGGGAATCTAATGTATACACGTTCAAATGATATCTGAAAGTAATACACCAATTGATTTATCATCAAGGTTCAAGTACAAACTACATAAACTATTTTCTTTTTTTTTAGGATAAAACTACATAAACTATTGTATACACGTAGGTTAGATTTTGGATCGGATTATGAGATTATAGACATTTACTGACAGCCATAGAATCTTAGGCCGAAGGCCTTCTTCCATCTACTGGTTTCTCGATACTGGTTCTGACAGATTAAAGCCCAAATATGAATAGTAAAGCCCAACTAAATTTAGTTCTCCTCTATGGCCCCGATTAAAATAAATTTTCTTTTTTAGTCAGAATTCCGTGGAGTTCCCATGTTATTGAAATTCTTTGATCGAAATAAATAAATCTAATTTCGTTTTTTTTTTGAGGGTCAGGTGACAATCACCACACCAACAATTCATTAAATAAAAAATTAATTACAAAAAGAAATAATTCTAATTTCATTCTGAATTTTTATATTGTTAGTTCCAACAAAATCCTGAAAATTCAATTCTAATCAAACGAGGAAAATGCAAAACCAGGTTTATCAAACTTCATTACATTATGCATTGTGCCGGCCCAATCACGCAAGTTTCCACGACGGAAATGCAAAACCAGTAATCATACTCCCAGGATAAATGCTGCAGTGGGCTCAATCGCAAACATGCATATGACATCACATAGTATATTTAAATATCGATGACGTGGCGCATTATGCACGTTTTAACCACTAATTGCCCTGCGTAATGTTGGAAATATCTCCATAAATTTATTAAATATATAGTTCTTATCCAATATTTTATATGCAACTTTAGATGCAATCATGCTAAATGCACACAAAATATTAAACTTTACACAATTAATTGGGAGTGACGTTAGGGGGTATCCTAATCACGGCTTTTTAGAGAAAATCACATGAGGATTTTTCTTTTTGGAATAAATTGATATGTAATATATCCTTCTAACGGTACATCTATTATATATATATGAACCTATGTCTTACTAGATCGACAACGAATAAGTTTTTTTTAAAAAATGATATGCGTTGATGCTGAAACTTTGATTAAATAATAAAGCAGTTCCCTTTCGAATTTTGGACTAACCCGTCAAAAGGAAAAACTTTTTCTTTTCTTATTTTCTTTTTTTTGGGAGAAGGGAAGTTCCAATTTGAAGGATAGACATCAGTACAAAGTATATATATTTGAGTACTAGTTGCAATGCTAAAACATTATTTGTGATATTCGCATTTGTTTATCCTGTAAAAGGATACATCACTACTCCTTATAAAAATACGGATTTAAGAGTGTCAAACCTTTTAGATTTAGGTCATTAAATCTCCTTGTGCCATTTGATCACAGACGAGGAGGTAATATATTTTAGATTTTCATTTAAAATGAAAACAAATTCAGCTATGGTCACTGGACAAATAAACAATTTTTTTACTGTTAGGTAGATAGAATCTATCTTTATTGTCTAACAAGTAATGTTCTATGTGAAAAAAATAATATCAATTAGTTTATTTATTTATTTTGCCCATATATTATATTAGAAGCATCTTTTACTACTAAACAAATACATAACAAATTAACAACCCATTTTTTTAGCGTAGTATTTAAGATAGGAATGGAGATGTCCATGCAACTGCAACGGTGCCGAACTTGCGCATTGTATGAACGCAGAATGTTTGAACAGCCGTTGTATCGTTTATCTCGCGTTCAATTTTCAAGGGGTTATATTTTATTGGGCGAGTGAGTGAATTTCTTGGAAGCTTCCTTCTCGCGCCTATTGGGCTATTTTTAGCTGCATCTCTTCGTCAAAAGTAAAATAAAATCTGATATACTTATAAAATATTAAGACCTTTAAATTGTTATAAGTTTGCACAAATATATTCTAACAAGTCCAGGCAATTGGTTAATGCATTTGCTGAATAATATCTAATTTTCTTCGACTTGAATGGGTGCGTCCAACGATTGAATTTTTCATACAAACACTGCACATCTTCTCATACTTTTCTAGCAAGCTAATTTGTAAGTACTTCTTGCATAAAAAATGTTAAATAGTCATAGTAAATGTCGTAAAAGAATTTTTTTTTATTTGAGGATTTAGAAATACCGAAAGAAAAAAATACTAATAATATTGTCAAACTTTGCAAAACATAATAAATTGGTCCTTAAGTTTTTATTGGTATAAAATTAGTTTTTGAACTTTCTAAAAAACATAAGTTAAAATCAATTCATAATCATTCATCAGTCTGAATGACTAGTTTAGATTTAGGCCCATGTAAAAAAAAGCATCCATGACAGAATATATTGCTCTTTTTTAATAAGAAAAAAAGAAAAATAAATTGTTGAGATAGGAAAATTAATTCTAGCATAATAAAATTTTAGGGAATCATTATTTCTTTCGATTGGAAAATTTCATATTACACTCCAAATTCGTAGAAGAAGCAAGATGAAAAATAAAATTTTAGTTTTTTTCTTATTTGAAAACAAATAGTTTGATTTTGCTTTTAATAATCGTCCCTATGACAAAATGGCTTAATTTCTAGGTCAAATCGTATAATATCTGAAATATTCTTGAGTAGGCGATTTATTCCAGGTCATGTCAATATGCTTCATGATGAATCGATGATGCATTAGTTATCTTGCGACTTTGCCGAACATTTGGTTTTGTGAACTTGGTCAAAGTCAAGTTCATATACGAAAAACTTCTTGGATGGGATCTAATTGGCTCGTGCGTATATTTTAATATTTATATATACTATTAATTTATTGTGAAAGCTAGCTTGACTTTTTACTATTTTGACTTTCCTGAATCCATTTTTGTTAGGAAAGACACTTTTCGTCCATCTACTATATATGTCCGCTGGTCAAATAATCTGGGCTTGCGTTAATTAGAAAAATTAATTTATATGCTAATTCCTCAAGAATTAAATTCAATTTTACCTCTAATTAAATTTTTTTTTTCACAAAAAACTTTTGCTTGACGTTTTAGCTCAAATGTTTGCCCAGGAGATCAGGCAAAGTATATGAACTCCATAAGACTAACTATTTTGAAAGATCAAATTAGTGGCACTCTCATGTTTAAAGATGCATGCGCTTTCGCTCTAATTTGGACTCAACACAGATAATTTGACGACGGAAGTTTTCGCCGGCCACATTATATGGACTCTTTTTATAGTCGTGATATATGAAAGCATCATGTTTGATGTTTTAACGAGCAGCCTATTTGGGATATTTAAACCATTTAGTATGTACGAACTGTATGAATGCATGAATTGTTATATATATATATGATTTGATCAAATTCTAAAGTCCACACTCGAAAAGAATTAATATACAGCGACTTTAGAAAATAGTTCACCTAAAGCGAAGAAAATTAACTGAGAGATTGCGTATAATATGCATGGCTCCTTTTGTCTTTGCCTTTGTTTCCTTTTTAAAGATCAATGAAGCTAACCTTTTTCAGTTAACCAATGGTTGAGCAGATGTCTACGTGGCACACCCTCATAAAGTACGGATAGAGTTTATCTTCAAGGATGGCTTTATTATTATTATTATTATTTTGGTGGAAGATTATGTTGCATTAACAATGGACACGTAATTCATTTCTCAAAATAGATACCCAATAAAATCTCCTTTAAACGACTATATATGTCAGGAGCTCTTCAACACCAAATAAGGTGGTTGCATAGGAACACTTGCATAGGCCAACAGTAGAACTACAGGTGTATGCATTGTATTTAAACACGAGATGCATGCACATATCCTCAATTAATTATCGGTGCGACAAGTGGTTTTAAGCTTGCTGTACTTTTGTTTCATAAACGACAAAAGAGTGTGCAGGTGCAATCCTTAAAAAAGATGGTCCTCTCTCCCTTTAGTTTCTTATTTAGTAACCTTATGGCATTGGCTTGTTTCACGCTACGAGTCATCTAATTTTTAGGGTAATTATATATGTAACATGTTGAGATCATTAATAAGATTGTACTGCTCCATGAGCACTATTTTCACATGAAAAAAATGGTGGATTGATGGAGATTATTTGTACATGGTGACAAATAAGTAACTATAGCCACAAATTTTTAAATTTCAAATTTATTATTTTTCCCCTAATTTTATGATCGTGCACAATATAAAATCTAGTTAAGTTTGTTAATAGTTAACACTTCAAATTTATAAGTCGTTAAGTACCAAATTATAATATTGTTCAGTAATACAAATGAACTTAATTTAATCATGCAGAGCAACAATTAAAGCTCTTTATATAGAGTTCACATTTGTTGTTATTCCTGCTTCGAATCTTAACAATAATTAGAATGAATATTTAATGTTGTCAGAAAATTCAGATACTTTTGTTTTATTCAAATGATATGAACTTGATAAACAGGGCTTTGCAATTTGAATTTGAATATAGAAAACCAATGGAAATGAAGACATGCATGTAAATATGTAATGCATGACTTGCTCACCGAAATAGAATGGATAAAAGGTAAAAGAAGAGAAAACTCGAAAAGTAAAATGTCACACGCTGTTCTGTTCTTAGCTCGGATTGTTGAAGACCAATTGACCGTGGATAAATTAAGCACGCCGTGTGCGTGTGGCTCAGTTTAATTTGGCGATACCTATCATTTTCAAGAGGTTCTACTCTGTTTCGTCATCTGGTATGTCATGCTCTTTTAATATGACGGCTAATCCATGTAGATTATCGCGTATTATAGCGTAAACCGTCCCCACCAAAACCCTCTCCTCTAGAATATCTTCACTAAAATTTTCCTCTAAAATCTTTCATCTAATCTAATTAATATTTGTACGCTGTATACTAAATTTTGAACAATAATCTATGGTCGATCTTTATTTTTCAAATTTGGAATATAAAATTTTATTAAAAATATTTATATAGTTTTACCAAACTTTCAATTCCTTTCACTTCAGTTTCTAACCCAAAAAGTTCTTTGAAAAGGAAGTTGTATCCTAAAGTAACGTGAACAAAAGTAACACAAGTTGCTCTATCCCATTCTTTATGCATTTCATTAACTTCAATTAAAATAAACAGCAAACTAGTCAAAAAGTAGACTCTTAATTTTCATATTAAGAAAATTGTTTTGCAACATGTGCAGAAGAATATGTGTAAATTATATGCACAGAGAGATAGGTATAGATCACAAGTTTATTTTAAAAAATAAAATTTAAATTGCAAATCAATAGAATATGAAGGCTAATTATTGATCTTCAAATGTAATCTATAATACGTGTTGGCTTTTGATAGCCCAATCTGTCACTCCTAAATAATCGGTGACGAATTTCCAGTGGCAATAAGATGAGGAAAAGGTGTGAGTCAAATCCTTTTCCATGTACAATTTGTGGCTAAAAATCAAGAATTCCTTCAGATATTTTACAGTCAGATTCCAGAGGAGCCTAGCTACTCAATAGTTCTTGAGTCCTAATCTTCTGGGGGGAGGGTACACATGTCACTAGTTTTGTCTTGACTCTAACATATAAGCAGCCTTTTTTTTTTTTAAAAAAAAAGGAATATAGAACAAAACCGAAATAAATGAAAAATGTATTCAAAATTATATAAATATAAAAACTATGAGAAATTAAATTTCTGAAGGAGACGTCCAAAAGTAAATTAATTGTCCCAAAAAGACGTTAAAAAATTTACCACGCATCCTCAACGAGGATCGTCTCCTTTGCCACTCCTCTTATTTATTCATCCCCTTTCTCTTCATCAACTACAAAAACTAAATAGATATTCAACATTTTTTATGTTTACAGTCAGAAAATGCTAAATGACGCCTAAAAAATAAATATAAAAATGACTAAAAGATGCCTGGGATACAATTCTACACATGTTTCTTTTTAATTACAATTTTTATTTAAAGAAATAAGCAGGCCAAAAATTTTCTTACTTTTTTGGAGTAACAAAAACGAATTGTAGATATTAGTGACTACACAAAATGTACTAGAGTCTATGCTGCCTCGAAGAATCCGAACAGATGAGGTGGCTCCCAGCTCATGTGCGTCTGATCTGGTGCATAGGCTTCCACCAAATGTACCACGTTTCTTGGATTCATGCCTATCTCCTTTTTGCTAACAGTGACGCGCGCATCAATTTCGTTGCACTTATATTTATTATTTTAAGTCTAATTACTAAGCATGATCACATGCATATGTGTGTGGTTGTTTAAGATGAGGCTGCCACTGTTCGTCAGCTGATTGGTGCTCCTAGCTGGCACTTTCTAAAATGGGTTACTTGTTTGAGATTTTCCACGGAGAAATCCTTGCTGGGAAGCAAATAAAACCTCAGGACAAGGTCTAAGGTTCAAATTCAGTCCAGTAAACATCCAAAATCAAGGTCAACATAATAACAAACAATTCACTAAATTGTACACGGTCAATTACTACATTTCTAAGTTAATTAATTAAGTCTATTATTATGTTGCATGAGATGTTGAGATCATTAGGTCCAGTACTGGAAAAAAAAAAACAATAGTCTTTTCTTTTTTCAAATTACTTTTTTTTTGAGGGTCTTTTTTCAAATTACTTAATAGCAATTATAATGTTTAATAAACTAATTGTTATAACTGTACATCAAATACTCTTGTTGTGTTCATTTATGTATTAGATTTGTAGAAAGATAATCAAGACCAAGTAAGTCACCAGCTCTGACAAACCCAGCTCCTCATGAAGGTAACTTCAAACATACACAGCCACACACACAACACATAAGGACACAGTAATGGGACGAAAAAAGATATAAACAGTGAGAATTAAATACGCTCCAGTGTGAACACAAGACTCAAAGTAACGGCTTCATTTGTCTTTGGCGAGAATAGTACATTTTAACCGCTAGCGGCACATAGGAAAACTTCACAAGTAAATATTAAGAAAAGCAAGAAAATTTCAAAGTACTGTGCAAACCTGATTTATACGCTATCCAGTTGGTAAGTGAGAATAAATAGATAATAAATTTTGTAATCACACCTGAAATATGGTGGGAATTTCTTTACCTTTCCTAGTTAAATTAATTAGTCTAAGAGATAAGTATGTTTAATTACTTGTTTGATATGAAAAGTTTTTCACTTCCAAACTACTTTCTTGATTCCTTTGACACAAATTTAACGTACTCTACAGAAAAAAAAATGTAGCGAAAATAAAATTTGTAACTATAATTGATCACATTGTGCTGAATAACGCACATGTATTTCGACGAATTCACATGAATCTTCTCTTTCAAAAAAGAGATATCTCCAGTCATTGGCTGCGTAGTACTATTTCAGCCCAACATTGACTCAAATGTTGTGCTGTGTAATAGTACTGTTCTCATTGGTAGCTAGTTCAAATATCGGTTCAGCATCGTGGTCCGTGGAATATCCATATATGTTGCTGTTATATTATGTTGGTGGCAAATTAGTGTAGTTATATGATACAAATCATCATGAAAAAATTTGTTGGGTTCATATTAAGGTCGAAATTCAAGTATTCAACCCAATCAATTGAACACTTTTGTAAAAACCGTCCTATTATAACAACTCCAAATTAAGTTGCAACGACATATTCATTCCATCAATCAAAATTCAGCAGATTGAAGGAGACATGACCTTTGTACAAATATCAACCTACCAATAGACCCCAAAGTTGTATCTATTCCTCCATCCTATCGCTAGCTATAGTAGCTAATAATTGGCTCCTCTATCAAGTCGACACCTGTCTCTGACATTCGTACGGATCTTTATCTAATAGGACCAATCCTAGTATCAGTTGATGTCATAAGACTCAGTTCTCCTGATTAAAGAAAGCGAATCAATTATTCAATTATATCCATTGGCCACACTCACCAATCCTAATTCGTCATGAGCTTATTTCATTTCTATCCGATGCATGCACCTTGCATGGCCCCTTTCTGGGTCCCACCCACAGAACACGACAAAAACCTTTGCCCATAAAACCAGCCCCAGCCCTCTTCTCTCAAAAAGTTTCAAAAACTATCAATAGAACTGAAACCTCTTCTTTGAAATCCTTCTAAGATCATCTCTCTCCCTTCTACTACAGTTGCAAAGAAAACTCAGTAGAAATTAACCAAAAATAGAAACTTAATCATGTCTGCAGTGGGATCACTTCCTGCTGGATTTCGTTTCCACCCGACCGATGAGGAACTCATATCGTACTATCTGAGAAATCGTGTCGCTGCGGTGCCATGTCCCGTATCGATCATTGCAGAGGTAGACATTTACAAGTTCAATCCCTGGGATCTTCCATGTGAGTATTTATTTTGTAAACACATGCTATAAGTACGCTGAAAGCTATGAATTATTCTTGAAAATCAACCATATGCATCACGTTCAACAAAACTAATTGAGGTGGTTTTATTTGTGTTTATAGCGCAAGCCATGTATGGAGAGAAAGAATGGTACTTCTTCAGCCCGAGGGATCGTAAGTACCCAAATGGGGCCCGTCCGAACCGAGCAGCAGGTTCTGGCTACTGGAAGGCAACCGGCACCGACAAACCTATATTATCGAGCAAAACTAGCAAGAGCATTGGTGTTAAAAAGGCTCTTGTTTTCTACAAGGGAAAGCCTCCAAAGGGGGCTAAGTCTGAATGGATCATGCACGAGTACCGTCTCACTGATTCGAACAAAAGTCGCAACAACATTTCAAAGCCGAAGCACACCATGAGGGTAAGATTAAGGTCCTCTCCCATTTAATTTTCTGGTACATTTTTGTTTCATGATGTTTTGCATCTTGATCCTGGAAGTTTTCATATTTTTTAATTGCATATTTTGTTTGTTGTAACAGTTGGATGACTGGGTTTTATGCCGAATCTATAAGAAAACTAGTCAAAATTTGGATGCTAAACCAGAAGCAGAGGAAGAAGAAGAGCAATCTGTGACTGAAGATTCAAACCCACAAATTTTGCCAAATTCGAACCCGTATTTGAACGTTAACATGAACCCAAGCTCGTCATTTGTATTGCCAAAATCTTCCTCTCTTGCCAATTTATTAGAAAGCTTTGAGAGCATGGACCACCCCTCTCTCTCACGCTTGTTTGACAACTCGGATATAACAGGATGGGAAATGGGTTTTTCTAATAACACGAAATTAAACCAACAATTCACAAATAATAATAATTTGGGGACTGAAGGTGAAGGAATTTTCGGAGAAGTTTACCAAACAGAGAGCTCTGTTTCGGCCACCCAAATTGCACCTAAGAAGCCAAGGATGGAGAAAACAGGCATGGACGGTTCAATGGACTTTTCACAATTTTTGATGAATCAGAATTTATTATTCAATTATCAAATTTAGTTTTACCCTAAGTACTTATTGAGCTTTGGTTTGGAAAGAGAAGCTTTTGTCAGAAAGGGGAACTAAAGAGGGGAAGTTAGGTTTGTGTGCAGAAGAGAAGTCATGTTTGAAAATGTAAATAGCTATCTAGCATATGCTTCTTGGGTTAAAGCATATTTTCAATGCTTTTGAATATAACCACTTTAATATAATTCGTTTAAATTTGGATTAATTATTTGTCCAATTAGACAACTACTCCTTCAAGCCTTCTAGAGTTCGACCAAGTTTGTATTCTGGAGTAATCTTCAACGAAATAACTAATTACTTGTTCAAACTTACTTGCCAGATCACAACAGGTTCATGGAGATTTATCCTTGGATGTCTATAAAATAATAATTCACTTAATTTTGCATATTTGGAGTGCAATTTAAGTTTAACTAAGATAATAATTAAAATATTTATACAACCAAATAAGTAACAATTGTCCTTCTTATCCAAATTACATCAACCGCATCAAACACATTATTCAATCATATTCTCGGTAGATAGATCAATCAATTACAGAATGAAAGAATTCTACAGTTATTACTGGAAATTAAAGTGAAACTAATTAAATTTTAACTTAATTAGCTATGCTAGTTCTATACTTTATTAAAAAAATATAGAGTCAAAATTTCTATACTTAATTCCTATAAGGAATTCTTCCTTATGTTTCAAACATACCATCTTTAGTGGAGAAATAATGTTCTTTTTTTTTTTTTTTCTCTATATCAAATTGATTCTCAAACCGATGCTAGTTATATACAGAGTAATTAAATTTGCTATTACGATTTTCTCATTTTCTGCGCCAAAAAAAAAAGGGGGATTGAGACCGGAGCCCCGAATAATGTTAAGCGCATATCAGAGGTACTTTGATCTCCATCTTACGCTACCTAACTGTAATTTATTTTTAATTCATCAACCACGGATCAGATAATCTTACAGATTATTTCACAAAAAAATGTGTGTCATTCAAATCCTGAATAAAAAATAATAATGATCTAGGGAGACTAAAGACCAATATATGTATAAAAATAGTAAATTAAATACGTTTAACATATGTATCTGCTAAATATGAAGATACTCAATTTGAGTTCGAAATAGCTGATTTGAACTATTCAATTTGATCTTTATACTGAAATCCCATTAAAACTAAATTTTTTTTATATATTATTTAATTTTTTTCTTAGAATTTTTAAATATCATCTGATTAGAAGAATTTGAGCCATTCAATAACAATGATATTCTAAAATATATACAATAGTGAAAAATTCTAAAAATAATTAGATTTCTAACAAAATTTTAATATGAAGAATAAAACGAGTCATTCAAATCGGTCATTTAAAACTCGAAAATTGAGATTGAGTCCATCATTTCTTTAATATATATTACCTGCTAAGTAAAATACCCCAATCTAGTATGCAAATTTTACTTTCAGCAGCCCTCTTTATATAAAATTTATTCTAGACTGCCTAAGATATGTAATAGTTATGTTGTTAACCACTTAATAACAGCTATTTAAGAAAAACAGCGTAATAACAGGTCTTCTTTGAAGCAGCTGTTTCTTCGTTGGAAACATGCACTATTTTAATGTACATTAGTTAATTGTCCAGGAGCACCCACTAATCATGTTTATCCGTATATATTATTTTGTTTGTGTATGGTCAAGTCTAGATTATATATTAAGCATATGTAGGATGTAGCCTTTTGTAAAGTCAGGACCATTGTTTTAAGCCTACCTACTAGCTTCCAAGTTCCAATAAAAGCGTGCGTGTGTGATGTCATAGATCCCTTGGCTGTAGCAAGTATATCCCTATATAATAGTTGATTCCTTTTCAAATTGGAAAGTAGGTGCTTAAGGATAAGACTAGTGAAACTATTGCATTAATAGTAGTTTGAGGATGATAACCAGCTCCTTGTTTGGCATTAATTAAAGCGCCGAGTTTATCAGAAGATGAGATTAGCGTTTACCAGTCAACCATTTCGGCTTAACTAGCTTTGTTGATATTAAATGAAAGCAACGGCATAATAATTAAATATATAATTTCGAAACTTGATGAAATTTTGACTGTTTTTCATTTAAATGAGAGGTCTGTCTTATGCATTCAGTAAATGTCAGTCGTTTAATCTACATAATTAACAAATATTGTAATTTTTTTTTGACAAGTAAACATCTGGGATGTCCGATCCAGTAATTAATTAAAATCGTGGCCAACTGGAAAAGATAGATCATTTCTCTGATTCTCTCTCTCTGTGTTTTATTTTCAATGACAACAACTATCAAGCTAAATGTATTAACTAGAATCAAGGTAGAAAGCAAATTTAATAACTACAACGGTATGGGCAAAAACGATAGTGATTGATATTCATGTTATGATATTTTCTGTCATCCCCAGTAAAAAAATAACATTATATTAAAGCCTTTTTTTTAAAAGGGAATTCCCCTCCGCTGTCCTCTTTCGTTAGTGAAAAAAGTACAAGGATGTTCAATTATTTGGCATCCCTACTTAGAAAACCAGTAATAATAAATAAATAAACAAATTTCATTAAAACAATTGAAATGAGATGTACAATGTCCACTCCATTTCACGTTGAGTCTACAATCTAAATTTATGATCATTTAAATTTCATTGGATTCGGATCAAATTGGGTTCATAAGCAGAGTTTTTGTAAAATTCTGTTTCCCCTCTTCTGTTTTTTTGTAAAATTTTTATTTCGTTTAATAAAATTATATGTTGTCTGTTCAGTTTAAATAAAAAAAAAAATGAAAAATAGGTGTGGACTTCGTCTGTCGGTGCAAATTGTATTGTTTTATTTATTTATTTATTTATTATATTTTTGGAAGATAAAGTGTATTGTTTTAGGTTTAAACCGATCGAACTAGCAATAATTTGGTTCCGGAGATCCATACCAGCATCACTAACGTACAAATTACAATATGCATCTCAAATTATTCTAGATTAGCTCAAAGCATGCTTTGCATGACTTAAATTAAAAGTTAATATGGCCGGATGTGGCCATTTCAAAAGATGATTATCTTTCCAAGACTACGATTCCTCTATATCCTACAAATTAATGATTCCGTCATCTGCCCCTGGTAAATTTCAAAAGAGGACACGCACGCTCCCGTAAATTTAGCCTAAAATGCATAAAACGACAGAGCCTCGGGATCAGCTATTGTTGACATGGCACTGACTCAGGTACCACATGACTTGGTCACAATATTGGCCTTAATTGTACTTTTATAACAGTATTATACTCCTTTAATGGTACATTGATAATAGACTACGTATGACACGTGTGTGTGTGATTGATTCTCAGGCATGCTAGATTTGACTTTGCTGCTGTTTAAACCATTACTAAGACATAGCTTAATTTCTGGGTTTTTGATTTACATCAAATCAAAAGGGTCAAGGTTGTTTTTCGCCTAATTTTTAATTATCATTAGTTCATATTATTGCCTAATTTAGGCAGGTCTGTACATGCAAGTTGCAACTCGAGCAAATAAAAAAAAAAAGTTGCAACTCGAGCAAATATACGGCTAGTTAAGAACTCAAAGGTCACCTTGCAAGATGGCTTATTACTGGACAGAACGAGACTGGAAAAATTACCTTATCAGACCCATCAAAGGTCTGACAACACGAGACATAAAAAATCCTCTTTTATTGTTATCTTTTATCCCTAGAATATTCTTTACAGATTCTTAACAAAGAAATTGTGCCCATGGGCGGTGGAGGTTATAAAAAAAAAAAAGGGCAAAACAAAGAAATTGTGTTCCTCATGGCTTATGTAATTATGACATTAATTGTCTACTCCTTTTCTTTTTATTTCCTCCTTTTTTGGACAAGTTGTTAACACATTATATTGTTCATGGATGACGTGATACTGATATACATAGTCATGCTCTGTGCATTGTGCTAGCTGTCATGTAGAAATGCTTTCCATGTATCGCGTCTCTTGGTATATTAATTTCTCCAGCTCATCCTTCATATGTGATGTAATTCCTTTTTTTTTTTTTTTTTTTTTTTTTTTTTTCTGTCCTTTCCGCAGTGTTGCAGGCGGATTCTCTTTGTTTTGGTCCTGGCTTTTATTTTTCTCGATCGTATTCGATATCTTCACTTAAATTAAACCAAAGATTCCTTCGTAAGGAGAAGCATTAAGTATATCGAACGTGTGAATTATTCAAAAGTAGATCTTGGAATATTTCTCTTTTGGGCCTCCAATTATTAATTTTATCGAGATGGATTAATTGTTAAGAAATGGTAATGGATGGAGAATCCTTCAAAAATAGACCAGCTCCTGCGCAATTTTTTATGCCCCTTGAAATTACTAACTTATCTAGGGTCCTAGAAAATAATAATAATAATAATAACTTATTCTCGTCGGCTTACAGAACTGTAATTTTTAAAATAAAAAATGTGCCCAATTGGCGCTGTGCAAGAAACTTCTTTTAATTATAATTTTTTTTTTTTTTTTTTTTTTTTTTTTAACTATACTGTGTGATTTGATTCTCGTTATTATTCTGATGTATCCATTTCTCTATCCCGGAAATAATGTTCTCCCTCTTTAATTATCTGATATGCATGATATCATCATATATCCTGTGTATTAAAGAAATTTAAAGTATATATATACTGTACGTGTGATTGTGTGAGTGCATCATTATGATAATGTTTAAAATTATCTTAATAAAAATTATCAGTGTGATACACTGCTACTCAAGCTTTTAGAAAGCATTTAGAGATTAGTTAATTTGGTCCCGTGGTACTTAATAATTCAGCTTGACAAAGTTGCCCATAATTGTGAACCCCAGTTTTATTGTTAATATTTTCTTTTTATTTCAAATTATTATAACCTATCTCTATTAATAAAATAAAGAAACACAATTTAAGATATCTAGGATTCTAAATTCAAACATTTATGGAGTATTAGGCGAGCATATAAATACTATAAGATTTTAATAATTAAACCACACTACCTAATAATTAGTTCAATACAAAATCGAAAATCAAAATAAAAGTTCAAAATATAAACAAAACTAACATTAACAATGATTAATTAAACTGCAAAAATTTGTTAACAATGTGCTATTTCTTCTCCGCACTCAATTGATCTGCCAAATCAAAATCACCTAAATTTGTTTCTTTAATATTTTAGCAGCACAGGTGCAACCGTGCAAATTTGCTAAATATTGTCTAATCTCTGCTTAATCACTTCAGTAAAAGTTTGACACTACTTTAACTATAGTAGAACAAATTTGTATATTTTTAATTAAACTGAATTTTCTATGATTAATAAGATTTAATATTCAATAATTTGGGCTATATTACTTTGCTGTATGGGTAGATATATACGTAAATGATACATTTACTCTAATTACTAATTTACTAAAGTATAATTAATTGTTTCCTGTAACAAGAAGCAGGCCAATCAATCTGGGGCTCCCTGATTATTATTAATTTTCATAACGTAGGTACTATTTGTAATTGATACTATTAAAAAAAACATATGCATGCACGAGATCTAAAACACTGTCACATAATAAGCACATCCAACTATCCAAGTACAGGGAGGGGAAGATGTAGCAACGAAAGAGTACACATCGATATTGCTAAAACTGCCAAATGAAAAACTCATGCTATAACATCTCAGGTGTCTCTCTCTCTCTCTCACTAAAGATGAGTAAATAAAAAAAAAAAAAAACTAAATTAATCAAAATATGTACACAACTGATGGATGCCGACGGCCAAAAATCAGAAGAAACCCATGAAGAGACCGAAGATCTCAAAAATAACAAATCACAATCTAGCTGTGCCTCCCTCATAAAAGACAAACACACTGTTCTCTACCATGCAATAGCTAACAGATGCTTCAAAAATTCCATAGACTGTTTATATCCATCATTGCACTGCCAGAATTGATCCTGTTATCATAAAGCTGAGGCGACACATTGTTATACCACGGAGTGGCATCCTGTACCAGTTCTGATTTTTGGTGTAAATATCCCATGTTAACACCATCCAGTGCTTGAGGTGACAAGCTGTGGAGATTTGGTAGCGGTGGTAGTGAACTTGTAGATAGCATATGCGGGTTATGACAGTTTGGATTAATCACAGGCGCTGCTATGCGGCATGCATCTGAGTTCATGTTATGTGAACCGCTCCTGAGTCCAATGCATTTGTAGAAGATCTTACAAACAACCCATTCTTCCTGCATTTGTATATGATTAACGTAAATACAGAATATATCAAATTTTAGAATAAGATGGATATAAATGTGGATGGAAAGATTACCACCAATTAAAAAAAAAAATTAGTACTCTCATTATGTTACCGATACATTCCAGAAGGAGAAATTTTATTTGTTTAGCTAAAAAGGTTTTGGCTTTTTCCATTTCCTATATCTAACAACAAAATCTGCATTCCCTGGCTATTTTGTTATCAGAATATGTCACATGTCTTAGAGTAATATTGTTTTGGTAATAGGAAAAGTTACAATTATAAAGCAAAACTTCCTATTCAATATATACAGCTAATGCGACAGTAAATTCTAGGTACTACTTATGCACCACAGAAGTACTATAAATATATATACGTACCTTTGGAAGGGATCTTTGACTATGATGTTTCAGGGTTATGGATGAGCCTTCAAGCCTGAACTCATGCATGACCCAATTTGTTTTCTCTCCATTCGGAGCTCTCCCCTTGTAGAATACGAGGGTCTTTTTCATACCAACAAGGTCTCCTTTCCCCTTGTGTATTTCCTTGTCTTTGCCTGTGGCCTTCCAATAGCCAGATGCAGTTGCTCTATTAGTTCTAAATCCTGTAGGATATTTCCTATCTTTTTGACAGAAGAAGTACCACTCCTTCTCTCCCATCTTAGCTTTGCCTACATGAAATTAATGAAATTTTAAAAAAAATCACGTAAATGAAAACTACTAAGTTGTACTTGTGACGCATGTGCCAATTATCTTTTGTATGTATGGTATAAAAGGTACATACGAGTGCATATAATTGGTGGAGATTTTCTTTCAAATTATTAAAAACAAAAGCTAGAATATATCTAATGAAAAATCATGATCAAGATACACTTAAGTGTTTAATCATTACAAAAAAGCAAACTAATATGCATGACTGAAAAGTTATATCTTTTCTTGAAGTGGATAAGAATATTCTAAAGCTAGCAATAAAGATAATCAATTGCAATGAGTTTAAGTTTTAACAAATAAAAAGAGAACATAAATCATGTGTTTATATTTGATGAAAAAAACAAGATTGAATAAAACATCTAAAGGAAACAATATAAATTTTCTATTATAATTGTATTGCTTATTTCACAAACGCTTCCCTTAACATTGTAAAATATTCTGAGGTGCAGTGAGATTACCTGGAAGGTCCCATGGTTCACACTTATTGAGGTCTACTTCTCCAATGGCATCTGCCATAAAATCTGGATCAATCACCTTCTCGCATAAGTAGTAGGTTATGACCTCTTCATCCGTGGGGTAAAACCTAAAGCCTGGTGGTAAATACATTCCCTCCTCTCCATTGTTCAACATTATGGCCTCTTCCATAGTTGCAATTCTGCCAAAAGCACGATATGCTGTTAATTAGAGAGATAGCTAGAAGGTGAAGCTAGGATAGGACAGAAAACAAATGGTCAAGTTAAGTAGAGGTGAATGAGGGGCACAAAAGGAATTGGAGGTGAATGAAAGGGAGATGAGAATAAGAAGAAGACGAGTTCATATAAAACTGAAGAAAGAGACGTCCCAAGTAAGGAACTAGTTCTGAGGATAATATTTTTTCGTAGTTTTGTACAAGAAAGAGCAGGCGTCTTCTGTTTGACTTTTCAATTGCAAATATCTATTATTCATAATTATACAATTAGGAAGTTGTAGGTGTTACTACAAAATTTTCTACTTTAAGTATATATGTACCGGTTGATATTAAGATAACCCTCTTAATTATTTACTAGCTATCAATAATTAACATAAATAATTTTAATAGTGACAGAACAAACAACTGCACGGTGCTAATTATAATGTCAAATTTCACGTCACAATGCAAATTGTCGTGCACTAAAATAATCTATATAATAGTTAATTTTAATTTATTCAGAAACTTAAGGGGTTCAGCTCCTATTAAATCATTAAAATGTCGTGTAAAAAGGAATGGTTGAACAATTTCTTGATATCCATGATGCAATATGTAATTTTTTTTTAAAAAAAAAGAAAACTCCCTGCTCATGAAAATTTTCCTATCAGGCTATCAGGAACACAATTAATTGCACGAATTTGCAATTGCTGGGCGGGTAGGTAGGAGGGGTTAGAGGGAGAAAACGCGCATTCTATAAACTCAGTATGACGTGGTGATTGCAGGGCATGATATTATTTGATATTTCGGCTTAATCTTAGAAAGCTATTGGGATATTATTTCCTCTATGTACAAATATATGATGTGCGTATACATCACATATACGTCGTGTGCCATGCATGCTGCATTCTGCCTAACTCCGGACATAAAAAAATTAGTTATACTTTTTCATAACCGTATTTATTTCGCTAATCAACCAGAAACCCCTTTCTTCTAGAACATGGTAACTGTAAGCTTGATGACCTATAATTATATAGGCTAAAATTTTGATCGGAACCATATCTACAACAACAACAACAACTTAAGTTATTTGTCCCAAACAAATTAATTAGGATAAGCTAAAAACGAAACTCAGCGAGATGAAGATCATTTTAAAATAATAGTAATAGGATAGTCATAATAATAACAACAACTTAAGTTATTTCTTACCAAATTAGTTGGATACCTCGATTCGAAACAAAAGGTCCATAAAGATATTATTATTTCAATCCGCATGCATGATTGGAAGTCAAAAGATTTAACCTGAGAAACCATGAAGTTTGGCTCGATTTGGCCAGAATTGAAAAGTTCACAGCTTTGGCATAAATATATATCATCCTGCATTTACCCGTCGCTTTTTCCTCGTAAAATATTTGTCCAATTCTCACATATGTGCTAACTGCTAAATGAGATTTGCGCATGCGTATATTATTGGATGAAACATGCCTAGTCTCATGTTTTTGTTTTTGTTTTTTTTTTATTTAGGATTTAGTTTGCTCAATTTGTACAGGATGTTTATTTTTTTTCTTTTTTTTTTCTTCTTTCTTAACCCTTTTGTAAATATCTTTATTTAATAAAATTCGCCGGTGTGGTTATTTGCCATCCGATCCTCAAAAAATATTATATTATACTATATTTTTGGAAAATTAACATAGTTCACGATTCATTATGTGTTTTTCTTTTAGTAATCCAATAATATTGAGATTTTATTTGAAATTTATACAAATCTAGGGCTTCAAATTATGCAGTCAAGTTTGAGGATCGGATGAACCTAGCTGCCTCGAACTTGATTTGATTTAAGTTCAGCGAGACGAACTCGAGTTTATAATCAATCGGTCTACCGTACTCCAGCTAATGTGAACTCGAATCGAATTTAATCGTTCTATATGGAATGATTTTGAAATTGAACTTAAATTTAAGCTGGTAACAAGTGTAGCCAATTTTTTTTTTAAAAAAAAGTCTTAAACTAGCTCAAATTGAAGATTAATTGTAGCTAATCTATATGCATACCTAACATAACTTGAGGGATCACATATATCTTACTATAAGTTGACCGAATAGTCTAGATCATTTCATGAAAGTGGTGTTGCAAATCCAAGCCATCATCGTCCTGTCTGAATTCTTATGTTCCGGTGCAATACAACCACGCCCGAGTTCAGAATTTGCGACAGAATTCACAATTCTGAGTGTTGGTCGACTTGTGCATATGTTTTTTTACTACACCAAGCAACCAGCACTACACCACATAACATTTTTAGAGGCGGTTTTTTAAGCATTTTTAGAGCCGATTTTCCACCGTCACTAAAAATAAGGGGCGTTAAAAATGGCTAATAAACCGTCTCTAAAAATGGCGTGGCTAAAAATAAGCCACATTTGACAAAAAATTTCTACATCTTTAGAGGCGGTTTTTAATAAAAAACAGCTTCTAAAGATACATCTTTAGAGGCGGTTTTTTATTAAAAACAGCCTCTAAAGATATGAATTTTTTTAAAAATCTGGTGTATCTTTAGAGGCTGTTTTTAATAAGATTTTAAAAAAAATGCTGCTATCTTTAGAGGCGGTTTTTTATTAAAAACAGCCTCTAAAAATACATTTAATACATTTAGAGGCGGTTTTTTATTAAAAACCGCCTCTAAAGATAAATTAAATTAAATAATTAAAAGAATTAAATTAAATATTTAATCAGATTAAATAAATTCATGTATCTTTAGAGATCTTTAGAGGCGGTTTTTAATAAAAAACCGCCTCTAAAGATAGGAGCAGATTCGAAAAAAAATTCATAAATTCATGATCTTTAGAGGCGGTTTTTAATAAAAAACCGCCTCTAAAGATAGGAGCAGATTCGAAAAAAAAATTCATAAATTCATGATCTTTAGAGGCGGTTTTTTATAAAAAACCGCCTCTAAAGATAGCAGCAGATTCGAAAAAAAAAATTCATAATTCATAATTGCATTAATTGTAGTGAATATCATAATTCATAATTCATAATTGCATTAATTGTAGTGAATATCATAATTCATAATTCATAATTCATAATTGCATTTAATAAAAAAAACTATCTATAATTGCATTAATTGTAGTGAATATCATCCAAATAACGTTCAACAAATAATATTTCAAACAATTACCAGAATGTACCACACAATTAAAGGCAAGCTACAACGATTACATTAAAAATATCGAATTGTCATATACATACACAAAAATAATTAATATAACACACAAACCCAAAACAAATAAAAATCACAATAACCAACAATTGTGACTACCAAACAGAAGCACAAAAATAATCACATACTTATCATATTTAGAAGGTATGTCAAAGCTCATCATTACTTGGTGGAGATTAAAATTCTAATGAGAACTCATCATAGTCGTCTGCATCAAATCTACTTTTAAAATTAGATTCAGTATGATCGAGTTACAATAGTCGCCGTCAATGTCATCATAAAACATACTCCCAACCCTCTTGCCAGAAGATGATGAAGCCTATATAGCATGCTGTAAAAGAAAAGAGGCAATTTCTTGTCAGAGGTGCAAAATAGAAATACATTTAAGCATCATATATAGTTAATTCCAAAAAATATATATATTCAAGTAACTAATACGAAATGGATCAATTGCAAAGACTTATAAAATCAAATACGAACTTCTCAGAATAATACTCATAAACATAGCCACGTAATAGATACTCACCTTAATTGAGGAAAAATATTTCTTATAAAAAGACAAAACAAACTATCTGAAATTTAAAAATAAAAACCGTGACATATTAATATAATCCAAATAGAAGAGAACTCAATATAGAAGTATGACATTTAAACTATCTATACCTAAGACAAGTTCTTTGATTTGCTACCTCCCAGTAAGTTTTTCTAGTCGAGTATTGCCGCAATCCAGTATAATCAGCCATGGGACATTCCTCCTGATGCTTCAAAGTATGCATGTCCTTGTTAATCTGACCACTATATGAGTCATTCATATTGTATGCTTTGGTCATAAGAGAGAGAGAGATTCATTCAACAAATAGGAAGTTATCCAAATAATCATCCTGTAACCAAGAGAGAGAGAGAGAGAGAGAGCTTAGACCTCAGAAGGGATATAGAGGGGTGAGAGAGGCGGCCATTGCAACCTAGACAGAAATGGAACTAGGTGAGAGATGCAACAATTAAAAACCTAGATTTATTGGATACATTTCAGAGTGTGCACAAATTTCATTCTATTAATTGCAATAAAAGCCAGTACCGTGTTTTGTTGAAATTGCACAAAATTACAATTATATGATAATTATTTCTGCAATATTTGAGGGGGAAAGTTGTGCGCCAAAAGTTTTCTAAAATTTTACATTAATTATGCAAATGCATTATTGATTAAAACTACCAATTGAGTAATTTATATGTACGTATGGAAATTAAAAATCGGATATGATTATTAGAGGCGGTTTTTGAGTAAAAAACCGCCTCTAAAGATCAATTTCTGATTTTTAATTTTTTTTTTATTTTCTGTTTTTTTAATTAGTTAAATAATTTATATTTGAACTATTTTTAACATCAAATATTTTTTAACATCAAATATTTTCACTATTTATAATAGTTAAATATTTTTTAACATTTTATATTATTACTATTTTACATAGTTCAATATTTTTTATCATCAAAATTTTTTAAAAAATCAGATATGATTATTAGAGGCGGTTTTTAACTTAAAAATCGCCTCTAAAGATCATTTTCTGATTTTTAATTTATTTTTATTTTCTGCTTTTTTTAATTAGTCAAATAATTTATATTTTAACTATTTTTAACATCAAATATTTTTTAACATTTTATATTATTATTATTTTACATAGTTGAATATCTTTTATCATCAAAATTTTTTTAAAAATCGGATATGATTATTAGAGGCGGTTTTTTAGTTAAAAACCGCCTCTAAAGATCATTTTCTGATTTTTAATTTATTTTTTTTATTTTCTGTTTTTTTAATTAGTCAAATAATTTATATTTGAACTATTTTTAACATCAAATATTTTTTAACATCAAATATTTTCACTATTTATAATAGTTAAATATCTTTTAACATTTTATATTATTTCTATTTTACATAGTTGAATATCTTTTATTATCAAATTTTTTTTAAAAATTGGATATGATTATTAGAGGCGGTTTTTTAGTTAAAAACCGCCTCTAAAGATCATTTTCTGATTTTTAATTTATTTTTTTTATTTTCTGTTTTTTTAATTAGTCAAATAATTTATATTTGAACTATTTTTAACATCAAATATTTTTTTAACATCAAATATTTTCACTATTTATAATAGTTAAATATCTTTTAACATTTTATATTATTTCTATTTTACATAGTTGAATATTTTTTATCATCAAAATTTTATAAAAATCGGATTATGATTATTAGAGGCGGTTTTTAACTTAAAAACCGCCTCTAAAGATTATTTTCTGATTTTTAATTTATTTTTTTTTATTTTCTATTTTTTTAATTAGTTAAATAATTTATATTTGAACTATTTTTAACATCAAATATTTTTTAACATTTTATATTATTACTATTTTACATAGTTGAATATCTTTTATCATCAAAATTTTTTTAATTATTTTTGACATCAAATTTTTCACTATTTATAATAGTTAAATATTTTTTAACATTTTATATTATTACTATTTTACATAGTTAAATATTTTTTATGATTCACGACGAGTAGCTCAATATATTATATATACATATAAGAGAGATGAAAGAAAACAAAACACTTTAAAAATCGATGTTTTGGAACACTATAACTTCAAGGAGGCTTAACTTTTGATAGGAACGTCCGTTTTGGGCATATGATGACTTTCCGGAAAGCTTGCAACGAGATCTACAAGGTTTATCGGGGTTTACCCCGTAACGACCATTTTCGGGGCCAAAATATGCTGTCTGAACCTCCAAAATCTACTTTGAAAGTTTTCAAACCTAAACATCACATAAAACTACTTAGAATTTTGGACCATGTATTTATAATGATTGGTTAATTATTTCTTTTTATATCTTTTATGGAAAATGATATATTGAGATTACGTTAAAAAGATTTATACAGCACGTCGAGCAAAGTTCATATTTTCTCACCTATTGCAAATGACTTTGTATAGATTCGTGTAAAATTGAAATGATTATGTTTTCTTTGAGTTGTTCTCAAATTTATACATCACTCCTACAAGTATATTGAGGGCCATGATTGTTTAACAATTTAGATTTTTATTACTTTTTTAAATCAAAATTAATTATTGCTAGCTTGCGTCATTATGCATGCATATATAGTAATTAATTTGACTAGCTAACCTTACATGTAGAACTAAAACCACAATAATTTTATAAATAAGAATACACTATTTATAATGTCATATGATGTTGTCTCATTTAGAAAGAGTTCTATTAACTATAATAATTTCAATTTTTTATTTAAAAATTTTTAAAATTCATTTCTTATCGATATGTTCCTTTTCATTTTTGTAATGATTTGATCTAATGAGAGAAATTTGGACTTTTGAAAAAGAAAATAGAGTGGCATTTATCTAACTAGAGTGGCACATCTATAATTTTGAAAAATATTAATGACATAACACTAGAGTTCTTTTATTTTCCGCATAAGGACTTTTTAACTATTTTTAATGGTAAAAAATTATTAAACATCAAATATTTAAGTGTTTTTAATAGTTCAATATTTTTAACATTGTATATTTTTAGTTCAAAAATTATTAAACATCAAAACAGCCTCAAAAAATAAATTTCTGATTTTTAATTTAATTACTATTTTTTAATTACTTAAATAATTTATATTTGAACTATTTTTAACATCAAATATTTTTCAACATCAAATATTTTCACTTTTTATAATAGTTAGATATTTTTTAACATTTTATATTATTACTATTTTACATAATTGAATATTTTTTATCATCAAATTTTTTTTAAATCGGATTATGATTATTAGAGGCGGTTTTTTAGTTAAAAACCGCCTCTAAAAATCATAATCCGATTTTTAATTTACTTTTTTTTTATTTTCTGTTTTTTTAATTAGTTAAATAATTTATATTTGAACTATTTTTAACATCAAATATTTTCACTATTTATAATAGTTAAATATTTTTTAACATTTTATATTATTTTTATTTTACATAGTTGAATATTTTTATCATAAAATTTTTTTAAAAATCGAATTATGATTATTAGAGGCGGTTTTTTAGTTAAAAACCACCTCTAAAAATCATAATCCGATTTTTAATTTATTTTTTTTATTTACTGTTTTTTTAATTACTTAAATAATTTATATTTGAACTATTTTTAACATCAAATATTTTTTAACATCAAATATTTTCACTATTTATAATAGTTAAATATTTTTTAACATTTTATATTATTACTATTTTACATAATTGAATATTTTTTATCATCAAATTTTTTTTTAAAATCGGATTATGATTATTAGAGGCGGTTGGTTTTTAGTTAAAAACCGTCTCTAAAAATCAATTTCTGATTTTTAGTTTATTTTTTAAAATGAAATTCAGCCTCTAAAAATATGTATTTTTAGAGGCTGTTTTTTGTTAAAAACCGCCTCTAAAAATACATATTTTTAGAGGCTGTTTTTGTTAAAAACCGCCTCTAAAAAATGAGAATTTTAATGCGAAAAATTCAGCATCTTTAGAGGCGGTTTTTTATAAAAAAACAGCCTCTAAAAATACATATTTTTAGAGGCTGTTTTTTTTTAAAAACCGCCTCTAAAAATGCTCCATTTTTAAAGGCTGTTTTTTCTTAAAAACCGCCTCTAAAAATGGGATTTTTAGAGGCGGTTATTTATATAAAAACAGCCTCTAAATATAAACAGCCTTTATTTTATTTTTTTAATTTTTGGAATAAAAAGTTTAGAAACGGTTTTTGTTAAAAACCGCCTCTAAAAATAATTGACAAAAATTTCTAAAATGCCACTAGTAATTTTTAGAAACGGGTTTATGAAAAACCGCCTCTAAAAATGGCGTCTCTAAAAATAATTTCTGTTGTAGTGCAGATGGAAACTTTCCTTTCAAAACCTAGATATCTCTCACTAACCGTGGTGCACTCAAAAGGAAAGTTTTGGACAGAGCAAGAGAAGTTTTTGCAAATAAATATATATAGGGAGTGATTCGAAACCGATAGAGCGATTATTTAGATTCCAACTAGACGACCTGTTTATACTAGCAAACAGTCCGACTAGAACGGTTCCACACATTTTTTTCTAACATTATATAAAAAAACCCACCAATCCTATATTCTTGTTTTAATGTTTCAATCATTTATTTAGTGTTGACAACTTTTGTTTTGTTGTTCTGCTGTTTAAATTGGGACCATTTGGGTGCTGTCCTCTTATCAAACTTTTCTGAATTTTAAGATGTAACTCCGCTCCAATTATACGAAAATTTATTTGAAGTTTCAAATAAATAATCTGCTTCGTGCATTTCAGATAGAATTTTATATTACTAAAATAGTCGGAGTACAAACTTGTAAAAAAAAAAAAAATAGATATACGTACATGTTAGAATTTATCTGGACTATCTAATCCAAACGTACGGATGATTCAAAACTGCTGGGAATTATCCGATAAAATCCGTGCAATTTAAACCATTTGGAATTACTATCTATGTGAGGCTAGTAGGATTATACTCGCAAGAGCAATTCCTTGTAACTGTAGTCTTTTTACTTGATTTAGCTATCAATTAGAGGCAATTTATTCAACTAGAAGGAAAGGATCCATTGCTTCGTCCTTTTTTAAGGGGTTGCTTTCTAACATAGAACCTATACAAGTTACTATATTGTGGACGAATCTGCAAACTTTTATTATTGACCACGACTGATTTGACTATCGGCAGGATTTATTTGTTAGTGACATAGAAAATGAACTATAATATTAAAGAGAACATATGTAACAGCCATTTGGGTTCTGCCCAGGTTTTTGTACGTTATCATCTTCTTCCCTTCTGTTTCCTTTTTTCATTGTACTTCTCAAGTGGCAGTGCCGGCCCAGAGGCAACTCCAAAACTTGGTGTTTTGTCAGAACAAAAAAATTCAAAAAGCCTGGGTGTTGTTGATTTGAGATGAAAACATTTTTAAGGTTGGTTGGTTATTACCAATCCAACAATTTTTTTTCACTAAAAAAAAATGTGAAAGAAATATCCTCTTCGGCTCTTCATGATTCAAATTAAATAGAGAGAAAAAACTAATGTAGTTGACGGTAATCAACCAAATTTGCTGGATCAAACATGCTCAGCTTTATTTGGGATGAAAATAATAATTATTGGTCTTCTAATGGATTCTGATAAAAATAAATAAATTATACGGTGCGGCCATGTATGATACTGTCCGTTATACATATGTTAGGTTAATAAGGAACCGTACTAATTCCAATCAGCGCGCAACTGTTCCAATGAATATTTTTGCATTTTAATGGATAAGTAGCATGAACAGACTTCACTAACTACACTTATTTCTTCTCCAAAAAAAGTTACTCTGTTATTTTGCTACTCAACTAAATATTAAGTTAGCAATTATTTCAAATTTGTATAGCGTGAGTTAACCTCATTATCCAACTCATGATTCGGATAGAGCGTTGCTGTTTAAATAAAAGCAGTCATGAGTACTGCTGAAGCCAATAACAAGATGCGCCCTTCTATCAGCAAATGAATGCTGCGTTCCAGAACTTGATGTCTTTGCAATTAACAATTGAATTCATGTATTTTTGTTGAAGATAGTCAAGGAAATTCGATATTAAATTATTGTAATAAAAAAATACCAATTGAATCCTACAAACATTTGGTTCTGAACTTCTGAGTTCTGATCGCAATTGAAGAATAGTTGATTAATTGCTTGTTCTCTATTGTGTCATGTTGTACTAAATACTGTTGTGCTAAATTTTAAATTCAAGTTTCGACACACCGTGCTGGCATGACAAGACGTATTGGAACATTTTATTTATAGTTTTCAAATAGAAAGTGAAAAAAGTGTTATAAAAATAGTTTAAAAAGGGAAACAAACATGATAATAGTTGTTCTCGAATTTGGATTAGTTGGAAAAGAAATTGTTGCTACTTTGATAGAATGTAATAATCAAATAAAAACAATGATAATATGATCGCAAGTGTCACAATATTTGAAGTATCACCTATCACGTTTGCGTTGATATGCCATATCAAATCATGCTGATATTTAAAGAGAGGTGTCAAAACGTCTACTGGTATTGATATGTCAGCACGACATGTGTCTATAGATTGTACTGTGTCATGTCGTATTTTTTAGTATTACACTAAACATAGTTTCTAATAGACAAAATTAGAACAAGAAACTGCAATTTTATGTTGATACTTTACACGTTTGTTTCATAACCCCGAGGCATAACTAAAGGTGCTAATCTAATATCTATTGCAGAATAACATAGTTTGAATGAATCAAATTTCATCAAATTTGATCAGCGAACCGGACCAAATTAAATGTTATGTATGCTTTACTAAGAATTACATGAAGTACGATTATAAGATAAAGCGGTTCCAAGAATTCTGACATGTTCCCTTAAGAGTGAACTCTTACTAACTGTAGCTGTCTTGAGTCTTGACTGACATAGCAAAAGGAAAGCTTGCTAACATCATGAATTGACTATATATATATATTTGCATGATTAAAGAGTTCAATTGATTTTTTTTTTAATGAACTTCATTAAAGCGCGTTTGGAGATAAGATGGCGACATTATGCGTTTTTCCTTCTTTTTCAGATAGTGATTTGTTTGATGGGATATATTTCTTCCAACGGTGTCTAGAAGAAAGATCAGTATATGGCAATTTATTCCCTAACTTCTCGCTCAAACTATCTTTTGTGGTTCCCTTCTAATGCAAATAAACAGGTTTGTTATTTATTGATTTGCCACTGCATTCGTAAGTACACAAATGATTTGCGCTTGTCAATAACCTTGTGTAGCACATACATTGTAATTTGTTCTTTTCCCCTTCTTTTCAGTAGTTGATTGAAACATGTGCATTTTAAAAAATGTAAGCCGAGGTTTTTTTTTTAATTTTTTTTAACAAACAGGTTTTTTTAATTTTTTTTAAAAACTTCATTAATAAATTCACCGAAATTTTTTGTGTAAATTAGTTGATGTGCCGTAATTTTGCAATTTCGAATTCACGCAGATTTGTACATTCTCTATTCGGTTGTTTCAAGACATCTGAGCTTGCAGAATCAATATATTTACCTATGGTTTTCAAGGAAAAAGTATGATCGGAGCGAAGGAAAAGCAAGATATTGGTTTACAGACTAGCTCATAAAAATCTCAGTAATATTGAGGCAAAATGGACTACAAAATGCTATTTTAATTGGACCGACGAGAAGGAGAGGAATTAAGTTTAAAAAAATATAAGCAAAAAATGACAAAAATAATCGTACTTATCGTTCCGATTGCTAAATAAAATATGACATTGGCGCAAACATTTAGCAAAAAAAATTGTAACAATGCGTTCGGGTTTTTGTTGGATTTAATTCTAGAAACTATTTAAGAAAAAAATAACTAAATATTTATATGGATTCAGCTTTTTTTTGGGGCATCCATTGTGCACCTAATTAATCTGTTCGATGATTTTGAGTCTATTGTGAAATTAGGCTTTAATAATTGTTGCGAGGAGGGTTTCAGTGCCTACGATTTAAATACTCTTAAATGGATTTGAAGTTTCAATTTTGAAAGTTTGAAGTTTGAATCCAGACTCTGTCTTTAGAAATAGCAAGTTGGATTTGAAATTTGAATTTTATATTTTGAAAAAATAACTAAAAAATAAGTTTTAGAACATTTAGAGCATTTAAATTGTGGGCACTACTAGAACCTTCCTCAATTGTTGCAGCCTTTCTAGAATCCAGACTTCGTCTTTAGAAATAGCAAGTTGGGTTTTAGTATCTCAGCTTTTGGAAGAACAATTCTGAATTTTATAGTCTGGCACCTTATGTTTTTAGTATCTCGAATTTCTTTGCCGAAAGATCTAACCTCTCAATATTCCAATCTTTCCAGATTTGATGCATTGATTCTTCCATGTGCTAGTACACTCGTGCCACACTGGTTTGGCAAGCGTATGATATATAAAAAAAAGGGATATTCTGCATTGAATCGTTTTTTTTTTTTTTTTTTTCCAGCATGAAGTCCTCATTTTATTCAAATTAATCAAAAGTCATTTATAGTTCTGAAAAAAATGAGATCTTTATTGATGAGAAAAAAGCATATATATGAAATGAACTAATCTACTGCATAATTTTTTTTTTATGATAATGTACTGCAGAATTTATCTACTAAAAATACAGTTAGGAAGAAGGAACTACGTACTAGCTAGGTGATCAATACAATTATTTTTTTGAAGGTAGGTAGACGATTGTCTTCCTACAATTTCATGATCAATACAATTATTGAGCATAATTAATTCTCGCTGATTTGTAGAATACTAGAATGACACGGTAACTGAATTATAAATGTTCATCACAATTTGTTTACGTCATTTTCCGGATAATTAAATGACTCCTTAATAAATGCATGGAGTCCTAGTAAAAAGAAGAGGAACAAGTAGTGCAAATGAATTACGCGAATAAACAGTCGAAATGTATCAGTGATAATTACCAGACCTTGATGGAATTGATGGTCTATGCCTCTATGGCACGCGTAAAACTCACTGTCAAATATGAAAGAATTTAATCCATTTCTACCCTGTTGAATATTACAAGACAAGATATACTTCGTTAGTTTTGCTTCTGCAACAAGCGATACATATGTGTATATTTGATTCTATAGAAAGCAATTTTTTGGCGTTATCTGCCACTGAACATTCATTCAATTTGACACATTTCAAAGATAAATGCATTTTTTTTTTGTCAAATATCCTTGTCATACTTCCTCTTTAGGATAATAATTTTTGGTACATAGTTCAATCTATAATTTAGAAGATTTCAACAAAAGCAAAGCATGTAGGATTGTGGCAATCTCTACCCTACCCTCAAAAAAAAAAAAAAAAAAAAAAAAAAGCAAAGCTCGCTTATTTATTATCTTCTTGGTGTAGTTAGTATATGGTGCAGGTATTGCGTTGTGAAGTGTTGTTTGGGTAATAAAATTTGGGATTTTATTAGACATTCATGGACACTTGGACAGACTTTTCTTTTCTTTTTTATCATAAAAAAAAAGGAAATAAAAAAGGAAAGTTCTCATAGCTTTATCAGGCTTTATTGGGCTGCTCAAGGAAGGCTTTTTTAGAGTAAAAGCAAATCATATCAGGCCATCTAGTGCGCAATGCAATGTTAGGACAATCTTTTTCAATCCATCAGGCCACGTTTGGGTGACAATTTGTAGGAAATAATCACAAAACAGAGAATAAAGCTATGTTATGTCAAGTTTTGATAATTGTATTTCCCAGTTATTCTGAACCAAAACCTTACAGTTTAATTATTTACTGACGTGGCACGAGTGAAGATAGCCATTTTCATTAAAGAAAAACTTCGGAGAATCCTAATCAAATGCATTACATAATCCTAACTATTGGAGTTTAGAACTTATGGCGCTCATTTTAGAAGGTTTTTGAAGTATTTTTCTAATTAAGTTTAAAAAATAAATATAAAAGTAACTTTTGATGATATGTTTTAACTTTGTAGATCCATTATTTATTAAATATTATGAAATTAGAAGTATTATTTGATGAGTTGTAAGTATTATCTGATGAGTTATAACATCAATATTAACAAGTTAACTTCTCTAGATAGCCGCTATCTGCATGTCTAAAAAAAAAAACTTATTGATAACAAATCACATATGTTTCATCATCAAAACATGTTTTTATAGCCCTAACCCCAGAGTTCCAGAAAGAGGCTCCATGAGCTATTAATATGCTGACTTTTTTTATCACCTTTCTGCAATAATAGATTAGATACTTGTATGTATTGATTACTTCATACAGACTTTTTTTTTCTGATACGTGTGGTAGATAGATTACCACCACCTATTTTACCTTTTTCCATTCAGAAAACATCCATAACTTTTACAAAATCTTGCTAACGGTACCAAGCCGGTACAGAACACAATACCCTATAAAGCAAACATAGAACCTTTATACTTTACTAGAGGGGCATATCGAGCTTCGCTCGATGTAGATATCTATAATAAGAATATCTTTATTATGTTTCTATAGCTTAATTATGTTCATTTTTGGATATATATATAGTTAAAATATATTTATCTTTAGAAATATAGTTTAGTTATTGTAGGCAATTTGATTTGATTAAATTTAAAGAGTTTGATCAATTTTAAAAAAAATTATATGTATGTAAATATAGTTATATATAGTTATATGAAATAATATGATTTATATGATTTATTATATTGATATTATTCATGAAATATAATATTTTTATAAATGATTTAAATAAATATATATATCGTAAAAGATCTAATATTTTTTCTATTTTTCAATTGAATGAATTTAATTTATATTTTGTAAATCGAAATTAAGAATGGTGATGAAGAGAAATAAGGTGGAGAGGGACTCTAAGCAACACAAAAGAGATAGAGACATGAAGAAAATGAAAATAGGAAGGGATCACAAAAGTTAGAAACAAAACAATGTATTGCTAAATTATTATCCATTGCTGAACCGAGTCAGTTTTATGAGCAATAACATCCGACACACGATGAGTTACAAATTACCACATTACAGAAACCAGGAAAAATACTATCGCACAACTATTTCACAATGCTTGGAGTGTCGGATGTTATTTAACTAAAGGATCCCGATACCCACACATCTTTATTTATAATATTGATTACTGCCTCCAAAGCACAACCTTTGAGACTACTTTATTCTATTATAAGCTGAGAAGGATTAAATGCTTAAAACCAAATGCATGCAAAATTCGAAAATCGTCTATAAAATTGCAACTTGTATTTGAAACCCTACTAACATAAAGCGAAAATACAGGAAAATTGCACGGCCAGCAAAACCCCTAGTTGCTCCTGTTTCAATAATTTTAGGAGAAGTGGAGCCAGTATAGCCTACCAAAAGTAACTATCAAATTCCTGAAAGTAGTATTGTGTCCCCTTTGGATTCGCTACAGCTTTCCTTTAACCACTATGCTATATTATCAAACAAATGTAATACCTAATTTAGAAGAAAAGAAAAAATCAATCCCTTTACATGTACCCTCCAATGGGATTTATTTAGTTGCCATAAAGAAAGAAAAAAAAGAAAAGGACCTCTCTAACGTGGAGAAAGTGGAGAAGGGAGGGTCCAAGCGATCATAACATCACGGCCCATGCTGGCCCAAAACAAGACATGTAGGCCCGTCCCCACCACCTGTACACCTGCCTGCCTTGATTAATATATATAATTATATATATATATAAAATAAAACCTTTTCTCTACATTTGGTATGCCACTTCACCTATGGTATGCTCCGACACCATATCGAGTAGAATTTACAATTTTGAAACCGGAACCATGAATTGTACATTCATATGATTTAGAATTCTGATCGAAATATTAATATGGAGCTATAAAAAGTTAATTAAACTAAGATGCATATCCGCATAAAATTATCTATACTTAATAACCTTCCATAAAGTTAGCAGATGTGAGCATTAATTCGTTGACGATGTGTGTGTATTTTTGCAAATGCAAGGTACAGATATATACTTTTATAAAATCAGTTATTGATTTTTTTAGTCTATACAATCTCTCATGTGAAATTGATATGAAGATTTTTGACCAAAAGGATGCAAGCCAGCTATGTATTATTGATAACATAAAATAAAAACATATGCTGCACTCGTTCCTCTAAAAGAGATAATATTGTTCATGCCTTTCTATTTTATTATATTATTTTATTTTCAATTTTTGTAATTCAAAATATATTTAAAATTAGGAAAAGAAATTTTGGTTGTTCTCTTTTCGAACCAATTTCAAAATAACTCCTTAAAAAAGAAGAAGCTAGAATCGGTAGCATGCAAACTTCCTGCTTATTCTCCTGTTTATGGTTGCAATGATTTGGTACACCGTGTCTGGCAAGATATATTCTCATCACCAGTCGTATTGCCCCACCAGGCCCACCAACTTGACTATAACTGGCAAAGAAAGCATATCTTGATCAATTTGCTGGGACACTTCAACATCTATGATCTATTGGCGAATTGTCATAAACAGACCCTCTCATAGCAGCCTTCACCAAAATGGCATCAACTTCAGCCACTCTGTGCCCCTCCCATGGTAGCGCCGCCACTGCCCCGTTCATCAGAGAAGAAGAACAAACCCCATCACCGCCACCTCCGACCCCATGTAACCATTCTCTCTCCACCGATGAAACCGATGCCTTTCTCTCCCATCTCCTCACACGACTCTCGCTTCCTCCACCAACACTGACCCCTGTTCTACCCCTTCGTCCCAAACATAGTACTCTGATCCCACCTGTTATATCTCTGCTTGAACCAAACAAACAGCTGCTCCTCTCAGCAGCAGTTGAGCTCGGTTTCTTTCATATAACTGATCATGGGATCCCCTCGCACCTTTATGAGAACTGCCTCCAAAATTACCGATCAGAAATTTTAGTTTCTGATACATCAGATCTTGTTTGCAGAGAACCAGACGATGGGGGAAGGTTCTGCATGTTTGAAACTGATGCTGGTGATGAATTTGTAAGAGAGCTGGAGAGAGTTGGGTTGAAGGTCATAAAGCTCCTTTTTGAAGAGAAGGGGTTTGGTACAACTACACAGACTAGGAGCTTGATGTGTGTTTCTCTGAATAAAATAGAGCAGAATTTGATGAAGAACGAAAATAGGGAGCATCTCCACAGTTGTATATTGCGGTTGACATATGAAAGGAAGGGAAAGAAGGTGCCGAGCACGGTGGTTGATGACTCTGGCGAGTCGGTCCCACTGAAGGCACGGGAGGAGGCTATATTAGTCACAGTTGGAGAAGTTGCTCAGGTAATTCGATTTTTTTTTCTTTCATAAAGTGGCTACCTAATATCAAAAGGTGGTTAATTTAGAGGAGATAATTTGTTGTATCTTAGATCACTGTGCATTAAATTCAAACATTTGTTCATAATTTGTATAGCGTATTTATTCGATTATACATTTGTATCTGGCCTAACTAACACAGATTTTAAAGAGAAAGAAGAAAAAGGAACTAAATACAAACATACCTGAGTAATAAAAGATAATAGTTATCTTCAAAAAAGAAAAAGAAACTCAGATGCTAAATTTCCAACATTTTTCAAGTATAAATTGACCAGAGTGCAATTTTGGGTCGTAATTTGTTTTCTGAAAACTGAGATTTGAGAAGAACTGAAGCAATATTTTTCTGTTGTTGCATAACTGTATTGGAGTTCTCCAAATTTAGGAGGTGATAAAACAATTTTTTTACAACTGTCTAACCTTTTACTAATCAAAGGTGTGGAGCAATGGAAGGTTCACGAAAATAAGGAGCTTGCCTCAAGTATCTCAATCCTCTCTCCGCCAGAGCAAAGATCCCAACAATGTGCTGGTAACTATGCTGATAACTTCACCAGAGGAAGACACCCTTACTCAGCTCAAGCCGACAATTTGAGATACACGCATAAGCTCTTAAAATATTGCAGTACAGGAAGATGCACATGGAATATTGTCTTCTTTTTGTAGTTTGTTCGAACTTTGTCTAAGAATGATACTGTGGTAACAATTAGCACAGTGATGCTCATTACTATGCCAAATATTAATTTTCTATAATTTAAGGGTTGAAAAAAGTTTGATGTGTGCATTTCTGCTGTTTGTAATTATGGCCAAGCCATGGAGTTGTTTAAGTCCCCAAATACAAATTGCGTCCCTCAAAGCAGTAAGAGACACAATCAGCAGGCAGAATTCGTTTTAAAATTAGAGGCCCTAGCAAGACAGAATAACAGGCATCAGAAAGTCTGAAACAGCACTCTCTCCCATAATTTGTAAAGATGCCCTTAGGCTTGCATTAACTCAGAAAATGCAGTAACTTTATTTGTTGATTATTGGCACCGCTATATTGGTATATGAAAGCAATAAGATGAGCTAATTATCTTTACAGGGCATTTCCGTCAATGTTCGTAAGCAATAACACATTGCTTTCTAGTTCTCTAGCTTTCTTACTGCGCTCTCTGTTTCTCAAGTAATTGATTCTGCTATACTTCAGATATGTTAGAATTTGAATTAGATTCCTCTCTACCTTTCTCTAAAGGCAATAGCATCAACTGGTACAGGGTTCATACTCCCACATTTCTGTTCCGAGATACAGCTTATATCAGTTCTAACTTTGCAGGTCAGAATTTCACTTTTAATTGGTGCCATATTTCTATTATTTTTGTATCTGATTAACAATGTATCTAAGAACAGCCTCAGTTATAAATTTATCTGATTAATATTGTTTTAAGAACAGCCTCGGTGACAGTGTTATTGTCTGTGATATAGTTTAGATCACTGGGACTACCTATTACTAGTGTAGAGAAAATATCTGTACTTGCTTTTCGTTTAAAGAAAGCCGATACTTATAATCCATTAATTGGGAGCCCAATAGTCATGCTTAAAATATCTAACTCCGTCCTCAGTGGTTCAGTGTGATAATTTCAGTTTCTCCATTGTTTTATAAAGTTTTTTTTATGACAATCCAGCATTGACCTAATTGTTGGAAAATTCAATCCTACACTGCCGTCAAATCAAGTAAATTAACAGTCAGGAGCTGTGAATTCAGAAGCTTGACATTCTAGTTTAGGTGGAGAATTGGAGTAAAATCTATTCAAGACCATCTGTACTCTGGATTTCTATTTTCAACAAATCCATCAAAGTATCACTTGTCAGCCTCTGGCCAGTGTATCTAAAAAAACAAATCCATCAAAGTAAAATGTATGTTACCTTAATCTTGCTGTAGTAGGAAAACTACAAAGTCATGCAAACCTTGGTGAGGTGGGAAAAGCAAAAATTAAGAATCAGGTTCAAACTTCTTACAAGTCGAATAGCTGATAAAATAAAATATACAAGTCAGCAGTCAAAATTTCTTAGCTTACAATAGGAAAACATAAGCGAGACCGATTTATGAGAAACATCAAAACAGGTGCAGCATTTTCTTTATCAAACGAGAACGACATTTTATATTCCAGATCTGTTCTCAACAACATTTTCAACATAAACATAATTAATCTGACCTTGAGGGCTTCTTGCACAACCAGAAGTAACACACCCTTAGAATCTTTGGTTGGAAATTAAAAAACTTTACACAGTTCTATTAAGCTTTTAATAGGTGCTAAATGAAAATAGACAATCAGCAGTGAAGAATCTATATTACAAAAAGACCACAGCAAATAATTTTATATCTAATATCTAAAAGAGAACACCATTCTCATCCAAATTATCTAGGCCACTTTTATTCCCATTTTATTTATACACAGGAAGTGTCTAATGCATGACAAAAATTATCCAACAGATCCCTCAAGCTTTAAGTTCATCAGAGCATCAACCTCTGATGCAAACTCAAGAGGTAACTGCTCGAAAACATCCCGGCAGAAACCACCAATCATTTTCGCAACAGCCTTTTCATGGTCAATTCCTCTTTGTTGGAAATAAAATAGTTGGTCTTCTCCTATCTTGGATGTGCTCGCCTCATGTTCCACCTGTGGGGTGGGCCCACTAACCTGTTTACATAAAAAGAGGAAAAAAAATAGTATCAAAACCTTGCCATGGTTTTCATATTACTTGTTTATCCTTCCAATGAACTTTTCCTAATATGCATCATATACTAGTCGAGGGGACTAATCTTATAGGTACATGAAAACCTCATGACGGAAGACAGAAAAAGATTAAAGGGGAATTGTAATACTCTCACTCCATTCTGTTCAACTTTTACCAAGTCTTTCGATTTCATAGTGACAACATTTTTTTTAGCCACTAAATACTAGTTTTGGCCTGACAAAACATACAATTCCAAAAGAACCTTCTAATATTTCTATTATTCTTCTATAGATACAGACCTGGGACATGGTTAAAACAATAATATGCTAAACCAGAATGCCATGGCATGTTCATTCTTGGATTCAAAAAGCAAAAATGGAACAAACTATAACAGTTCCTGGATTTTGTCTAATGGACAATATTCACACACATTATTAAAATTATTGGCAAAATAGGTAAGTCAGCAAGAATATACCTGTATGGTAGGATAAGTATTGGCAGCGGCATTATCACCAATGAGCATTGAATCACACTGCGAGAAATTTCTTGCATTCTCAGCTCCAGAATTGATCTGCACCAACCCTCTATAGCAGTTCCTGGATTTCCCAGCTGAAATCCCCTTTGATACAATCCTACTCTTTGTATTTTTCCCCTTGTGAATCATCTTGGTACCAGTATCAGCCTGTTGCATATCTTTTGTGAGCGCAACTGAGTAGAACTCCCCATAGCTATCATCACCCTCTAGTACAACACTCGGATATTTCCATGTAATAGCAGAACCAGTTTCCACTTGGGTCCAAGATATTTTTGATTTGGCACCCGCACACCGACCCCTTTTAGTAACAAAGTTGTATATACCGCCTTTTCCCTCTTCATCACCAGCATACCAGTTTTGTACTGTGGAGTATTTTATCTCAGCACCCTCATGGCAGTACAATTCCACCACAGCCGCATGTAACTGGTTCCGGTCATAAGACGGAGCAGTACATCCCTCTAAGTAGCTCACTGTGCTTCTTTCATCAGCTACTATTAGGGTTCGTTCAAACTGACCTGTTTCGCTGTCATTTATGCGGAAATAGGTCGAAATTTCCATTGGACATACAGTATCTTTCGGCACATAACAGAAAGAACCATCGCTAAAAACGGCAGAATTAAGGGCCGCATAGTAATTATCATCAGCTGGGACCACCTTACCTAGATACTTCCTGATTAAATCTGGGTACTCGCGAATTGCTTCAGAAATTGAACAGAAGATCACACCTTTCTCAAAGAGTGCTTTTCTGTGTGTAGTTGCAATAGAGATCGAATCAATCACAGCATCAACCGCGACATTCGCGAGTCGCTTTTGTTCATTGAGTGGGATTCCCAAGCGATCAAAGGTTTCCAGAAGCTTGGGATCAACCTCATCTAAGCTCCCAAGCTTCGGCTTCTTCTTGGGTTCAGAGTAGTAGCAGATTGATTGAAGATCAATCGGGGCATAAACATTATCAGACCAAGTAGGCTCAATTTTTTTCTTAAATTTCTCAAAAGAAGTTAGTCTGAAATCAAGCATCCAGTCTGGTTCATCTTTCAGCTTAGAAATACTTCGAATAGTGTCTTCGTTCAAGCCCTTCGGAATAGAGAAAGACTCGAAATCGGATCTAAAACCCCACTTGTAGTCTCTTTTGAGAAGGCGCTGGATGGGGTCGTCTTCTTCGGTGATCGCTGGCTGGGTGGGTCCCGTCTGGACAGCGCGGATTGTACGGAGGAAGGGTTTTCGATGGAAGAAGTATGGTCTAGAGAGTTGTTTGGATCTAGAGTTGGGGTTTGAGAGAGCAGTGAAGCCGCACGGGTTGAGGAGAGAGGAGGTCGCCATGGATGGCAGGAGAGAGGAGAGAGAGAGGGAAGTGATGTGAGACTGGAGAGGAGAAATTGTGGGAAGGAGAAATGAAAGAGGCGTGTGGTGGCTGCTCGGCGGGTTTGTTAGATGGAATCAGGGAGAGACACGTGGCGAGATAAGTCGATGGATGCCTTGGCGCGGCATGCGCTGTTCCTATCTTAATTTTTTTGTTTTTTTGGTCAGCTTTGACGGTGTAGATTATCCGATCAGGCGTACCGACTCTTTGCGTTTTCTTTGTTTTTTATTTTGGATTTGTCTCTTGGGCCTAATAAAGGCCAGCGATTAAAGTAGGGTTGTTATGATAGGATCCGGATCCTCTTGTCGGCAGATATGTGCGGACCACCTGGTCGGCGCGTGATCCAGCCGTCTGATTTAATCTCAACGGTTCATTTTTTTCGAGCCAATATTTTTTTCGGAAGTGGTGGAATTCACGGGGCTCCCTTTTAGCCGTTGAGATTAAATCAGACGGTCCAGATCCTCTGCCGACCAGAGGATCTGAATCCTATTATGATGTGGTATCAAGTATGAATAAGTGGTGCTTTTTTTCCTTATATGAAGTAATGCTAATTGTTTTATTGTAGAAAGTTGAGAATATGACCTCAACCTTCTATAACTGAGCAAACTAAAAATACTTATATTGCTAAAAACCAATTTAAATTTTAAATAAAAATTTTGAAAATAATTAATGTATCTAATAAATTAAAAAAAAAAAACAAATTAAATAAACTCAGAAAGCTAGTCGAGTTTTTGTCTGGATGAAAAACGCATCGGCTTTATGCTGGTGGTGACTGTTATATGAATAAATAACGAAACAAAATATAGTGGATTTTATGTGGAAGAAATTTTTTATCGAGAAAAATACTAAGCTACATCAGGGAGATGTGAGGAGTCTAGGGACAGGAAAGATGGTACTGGGAAAATTAATAGGAAATTACTCTTGACCTCAGACTTATTTTTGAGCTTCTATTAAAATAAAATGGAAAATAACTCTGACCTTCGACTTCATTTCTTACGACGGCATTGTGCACATAGAAACCTTCTCATCTGTTCCCGTCCTTTACAAAATAAATGAATAATAATAATAAAAAAAAACTGTTCCCGGCGTCATTTGTTTTTTTTTTTTTTTTTTTTTTACCCCGTTTGACCGAAACACAACAGAACACCTATTTTAGGATTCAATTCCATTTCACTTTTTTTCTTAGTTTTATGTAACCATATAAAATTTCGAAATTGAATTTTGAATTCATTTCATTAAGAAATACCCGTTGAACAATATTGCGATTAAACAATTAGCCATTTATTTCTTCAGTGAATAAGTTAATGGAAACTTGAGATCTAAATATTGTTATTTATAAAAATAAAACATGCAGATTAATTTTACTAATTCATCAATGACAACGCTGCACTAATTCAAATTTCTTATTAAACATTATGTACATCATATTTTGATTCGGACGTTTTACAAATTTATAACATGATTAAGAATTGATTTTTGATTTGACCGCTCTCTAGTCAAGGACGTCGGCCCGACTTGAAGTCTTGAAGGCCACCAATTATGAGGCTAGCGAAACTTCATTTTAGTTGATCTAACATAATAGTATAATTTTTTACGTTGTATCTATAATTTTTATATAGTGGCCACTATCAAGTATTTAAAAAAAAAAAAAACATTTTAGTATAATAGTAGGGTTTTGGTAGTCCCTTATTTTTTCTCTTTGGTAAACATGATAGGCTATTTCTGTATTCTGAATCTCATCTCAGCTTCTCATCCTGACCCCTTCCCCAAGGAATCCATTGATCTCGTCTCATGTCTCCGAACTCCAGTTATCCATCCATCTAGCCAGTCCAGTTGCTGCTCAAAAATAGACAATGGTGGCGGGCGGCCAGCAAACAGAGAGCAATATAGTATTTGAAAGTAACATACCAACCTACCCATCATTTATTGTGTTTGAACTCTCCAGTTTTAAAACAAACTGGATATAACCGTAGACTTGAATCTACTAATCCATACTTTTTTATTAAATAGTATCAATAGTATCTTAATTAATGGTCAATCAACCCACTAAGCTGTATCCGGGACTTTTGGGAAACAGCATAGTCTGGAATCTAGATTTTGACTAGCCAACATTCCTCCATCTAGAATTCTATCCCCACCCGTCCATATCAAATCCAACGGTCAGGATCAATCAAGCTTCCCGGATCGCAACATCTACATCCATCCTTTGATTCCTTTCTCAGCCATCGACAAATCATTCCTCCACGTGGCATCATCTTCAACCTCCACCACACCTCTTCTTCAAAACCTCTCTTCTCTTCTCTTCCCACTCTCCTTCTTTCCTTCTCTTCTCTTCTCACACTTCCAAAAATGTCGTTTCTTCGCCACCTCCTCCGATCCCGATCCACTCTTTCTCAGACCACTCCAACGCGTTTCTTCACCACATCAGGATGTGGCCTATCCGCACTGGCACCGACAGAGAAGGGGAAAGACAAACCAAGGATCGTTGTACTGGGTACGGGATGGGCTGGTTGTAGGCTCATGAAAGGGATCGACACTAGTTTGTACGACGTGGTGTGTGTTTCTCCGAGAAATCACATGGTGTTCACTCCTCTCCTGGCCTCGACATGTGTCGGCACGCTTGAGTTCAGGTCGGTGGCTGAGCCGGTGTCGAGCATTCAGCCAGCCATTTCTCGGCTGCCGGGATCATACTTTTTTCTCTCACAGTGCACTGGCATAGATACTGATAAGCACACGGTATGTTTTCTTTTGTGTTGTGCAAATGCTTTTTCACTGATTGAAATGGAGTAATGCCACCACCGGACCTTAAAATTGCATATGGAAATTATTTATTTATTTATTTGCGGACTAGTTGAGCTCCTAACTTCTTATTTAACAATCACTACTTAACGTTATCAATTCAGTCGCATTATTAACTTTTGTAACAGGAATTACAAAATTGATTTTTTCTATCTGATGCTGCGTTCTAAGTACATTACTTAATAGTTGTTTACTAACATACATTTGTACTAAAAAAATAATAAAGTTGTTATTTTTTAATCAGAGCATACTCTGTTTTTATTTATGAATTCTCGGTATTTAGGTATATCTCTGATTTATGTGTTAATTGACTTCCAAAAGGAAAATTTTGTGAGATAAAATTATATAATAGAAATAAAAATTCTGCAACTCTGAATTGCATCTCCTTAGAAATATTAATTTTTATTTTAACATAATAACCAAATTTTTGCCAAAATGAAAGCTAGAAAATTTTAGAAATTTAGGGGGTATCTTAGTAATTGGATTTAAGGCATTACCTGCCGGTAATTGAAATTTTAATCAAGATTTATGGTTGGGAATACGCAGTTCAGCTTCTGTAAATGTCAAAAATATTATTTTTCTTTTTCTTCTTTGTGATAAATGGGTTGGCACTAGCCTAATTTAGTTTGGACTTGCTGCAAATTACACATGGTTTTCTACTACATGGTAAGCTGAAATATAGTGCTAGAGATTGTTGCGTAATTATTAGTCTTTACCAAAGTTTTTATTTCTTTTGGTATGGTGTGAAGCATTATCTGGCAATTGTTGGTTCTTTATTCCTTTTTTTTCTTCTCTTTTTTAAATTTAGATTGATTGTGAGGCTGCTGTCACAGATGGGGATATAGACACACTAAAACCCTGGAAGTTTAAAATTGCATATGACAAGTTGGTCCTTGCATGTGGGGCCGAGGCATCTACATTTGGTATACATGGCGTGAAAGAGCATGCAATATTTCTTCGTGAGGTGCACCATGCGCAACAGATTCGTAGAAAGTTGCTTCTCAATCTTATGCTATCTGATATGCCTGGTATGTTTATCGGTTCAGAATTTTGGTACTGATGAGCATACAAAGGTCTCCTCCAGTTGTAGCAGACTAGCAGCATTATTACAGCTAAACTGGATGCCATGAGAAGTTACTGGTATATACCAGTATGAACCCCTACAGGATGAACTGTTTGTTTATTGGTTAGATAATTAATGTCCTGTATGAATAACCATAATTAGCTCGAAAGTAATACAGTTAAGTGAAGTTATGTGATTTTGTCGACTACAGGTATATCAGAAGAGGAGAAAAAAAGGCTATTGCACTGTGTAGTTGTTGGAGGTGGGCCCACAGGGGTTGAGTTCAGCGGTGAACTTAGTGATTTCATTATGAATGATGTCACCAGGCGTTACACCCATGTCAAAGATTACATTCATGTTACCTTGATCGAGGTCTGGGAAGCAGCAATTCTTGTCTCTTTCCTTGGATGGAACTTGTTGCTACTAAAATAACTTTGTAAAAATTTAAAATTGTGTGTTCTCTTCCTTTGCACTAGGCGAATGAAATATTGTCGAGCTTTGATGTACGCCTCAGACAGTATGCTGTAAAGCAGTTGACCAAGGTGAGAAAATGAAAATCTTACTTAATTGAGATAAAATTAATTGAACAAATTTTAAGCGAATTTTGCATATAGTTTAATATTTCTGTGAATGGATTATATTTAACACTTCTGTGAATGGATTATATTTTTAACACTTCTGTGAATGGATTAAACTTTTCCAGTCAGGGGTCAGACTAGTGCGTGGAATAGTAAAGGATGTGCAGGGAGAAAGGATCATTCTAGATGATGGTGATGAGGTTCCATATGGCCTTCTTGTGTGGTCCACTGGTGTTGGCCCCTCCCCATTTATTCGCTCTTTGGAACTCCCTAAATCACCTGGTGGAAGGTACTATGCAATTTCATAATGCCTATTTAATTTGTTGAGCTGTGTTACCATTTTTGTATATTTCGTTTGTAGGGTAGGTATCGACGAGTGGCTACGAGTTCCCTCTGTGCCTGATGTATTTGCAATAGGTGATTGTAGTGGGTTCCTTGAGAGTACTGGTAAACCAGTTCTTCCTGCTTTAGCTCAGGTTAGATCTTTAAGAAATAATTTCACGTTAAAATTTTGAAACTAATATTATATCTTACTTCCTGCAAATAAAAGGGAGTTCTGAATTCTTCTTTACATTTTCCAGCAATAGGGATAAATTATTCTGCACTGTCATTATCAACATTTAACAAAAAGCATTTTGTTTATATCAAGTGGGTTGTTATTTGCAGAACCCCTCAAATATTTTGGTGTTAGGTCCAACATTGTAAAAATTCACTAACCTATTTTAACTAGGAAAACTGTTCCGTGCAATCTGGAAAAATGAAAAAGAGAAAGAAAAAAAGGCAAGTAATAATCCATTCTGTTTAACTTCAAAAAAGGTTGCAGAGAGGCAAGGTAAGTACTTGGCAGGTCTGTTGAATCGGATTGGTAAGGCTGGTGGCGGGTATGCCAACACATCTGTAAATATAGAGTTAGGAGATCCTTTTGTATATCGGCATCTTGGCAGCATGGCGACTGTTGGTAGATATAAAGCTCTTGTGGACCTTCGCCAAAGCAAGGTTAACATTTTAATTGATTTTACTATTAACATAAATATCAATTTGTTGCCCCTCAAAATTCTGTATACTTCGAAAAATATCATCATAGCCTTCTTTGTTTTTGGAAGTGCAAGGCACTGACAAGTTTTGGATTTGGGAGTTATGATGATATTCACTTATAAGAGATCATTTGATGAACTGATGCTTAGTGTGGAGACTAAGGATGTGTAGGAAAATCTGCCTTAGTTTCCGAGTTTATTTGATCTTCATTTTATATCTTTTAATCAGGAAACAAAGGGGATATCTATGGCGGGCTTTGCAAGCTGGTTTATCTGGCGGTCTGCGTATCTAACACGTGTAATTAGCTGGAGAAATAGATTATATGTGGCAATCAATTGGCTTACTACTATGGTATTTGGCCGTGATATCAGTCGCATATAGAAGGGAAATCAGAAATACTGAGCTTCCCATCCACAGAACATAGTCCTTTTCAGATTATGTTTTTTTTTTTTTTTTTTTTTTTTGTGGAGTTTACCATATTTGACAAATAAATGTGTTATTTCTTCTCAAGTCTTATTGTTTTGTTTGTTTATTATTCAATCAAATAGGAAGTTAATGTTTCCTTAACTACGTTAGAGCGTGGAGATGTAATGTAAATTGTGAAATAATCATTGAATATAGCGGTTTACATTCTGAGGCTTTGAACAAAATGATTTCTACATAGTATTTTATTAGATTTCATTTGATTAGAATTGATTTTTCAAGATTTTGCTGGGTCTAATAACATGGATATTCTGATCAAATAACATCAGATTCATCCATTTTGATCAAAATTTTCTAATGAAATGAAGCGAAATCAACTTGTGATTTTAATCAGGGCCTGAGTAGAGTTGTGCTTCTAAACTTCGTTTCGAGAAGAATCGGCGTGTGTTCTGAACAGTGAACAAACGGGATAATACCGAATTGCAACGAAGTTGGGTTCAAAATATACCGCTCAGATCAAAACTGAATTACCAGCTGGTCCAGCTTTCCCTGTTAACATTGTAAATCCAGATTACGCTCATGCTGATTCAGAGTAGATATAGCAACTCACTGCGATCACCACCAAAATTGTAATAACAGATGTAAATGCGCACTTCTTCAGAATAGGTTCTGATATAACAAATGGTATTCTCGCTTGATAAACACACATGCCATCCTTTTATATGATTGCACAGGCTGCTAGGTAAAGGGAGATTATACATTTCTTTCGACTTCCAACAGCCATAGTATTTTCGAGCAAGTGTCTGAACAAAAGAGCAATTAGTTGGAGCTTTCAGCTCAACACTGCTTCTTAAGTCTTAACAGCCATGTCCCAGGTGTTAGGCGTCAAAACAATTTCATCAAAGAATACAATGGAACCAAAAGAGCTTCATCATATCCCACCTAAACTAGGGAAAAAGCAATATATGCTTCTGGTCCCAGACAAGATTTCATCCATCCTTTTGATTGACAATGTCTAGAATCTGCATGTCATAATAAAATGTTTAAAACTAAGATGTAATAAAATTAGCCAATTAACACTTAGAGAGAGACAAAGAGCATCCGTACCTTCTCAGAGAATTCATGAAAAAATTGATCTCCCATGGCCCTATCCATTTCCTAGGAATAACAGTGAATGAAAAGTCAATATTTACTGTAAATTATGCTTTCTCTAGGATTAATGTACAGAAACTTGATTAAACAAATACATCATATTTACTTGTTCTGGTTCATCTGAGCTGTCAATCCTTAATATCAACTTCTTCAATTCTTCGCTCTTAAGGGCATCCCTTATCTCCTTGCACTCCACTGCTTTGTAATAAACAGGTGAAAATGCAATAAACATGCAAAGAATTTCAAAATGAACGATATCTGTAATAGAGTTTGTATTACCCTATTCATTGATACTGTTTAGCCCTATGAACATAGCTTACAGTCAGAAAATAACAATTGCTTCACAGGTGAAGCACAAAGGGCCGGATGGGCAGAAATGAATCTGGACGTACCTAAAGAAGACAATCGCTCTTTGCTGACAACCCAGCTCTCTTCTTCGACTTCAATGGCTTTTCTTGAATGAAGTTTAACCTCGACTAGAAATTATTGAATAAAAAAGTGAAGTGGGTGAGCTCCACACTTTTGCTCAAACCAAAGAAAGTAACAGAAAGTAGTTAGTAATTCCAATGAACATAATATTAAGAACTTAAAAGAAATAATACATGATCAAATGTTTTATATCTACATTAAATATATGCAAGTAAAATGGCCAGTCTAATCAACTGTACCATTTGATTTGAAGCTTTCTTTCTCAAGAAGATTATTTGGCAGCAGAGTCACTTCATTTGCTGCGGCTAAGAATTACAAAAAAAAAAAAAAAAAAAAAAAAATAATGTTATGGAAGAAATATGCAATTGGTATCGTTTGAAGAATTAGATATGCAATTGCATAAAATAAGGAATTCGTGAATGTACAAGAAGCTGAAGAAAGCCAATCATTTTGTTCATGAACTGGGTAGTATAATGCTTAGAACAACCTATTTACATGTAAAATAATTACTATGCAATTTGCAATGTCTACTAGTCTGTCAATTAAGCAAATAGCAACTACATTAAGCCTATTGACAACACTGAGCACAATTAGATGTTATGAAGATAATCTAAGGATCAACAACTTGTAAATGGGAACAAATAATAATAATCTTACTAAGCACAAGTAATGTTTTTAGAGATAGTCCAAGGATCAATAATTGTAGGTTAAAACATGTATGCTTACTAGCTTGTTTGGCAGGAATTTCTGACTTCAGGCAAAGGTTTTCTGCAACAACAAAATTAAACAAAATTTTCATAAAATTTTCCAGAGTCCAGAATATATTAGGAAATTTAGCCAACAATCAATTATCTTCAATTTACAATAGGATAACTTCCAATTAATGGCGGTGCTAAATGAACTAATTCCAGCATCAGGTATAAATGTTGATTGAATAACATCACAGAACACCATACAGGTCATTGGTATGGATCTTACTGGTAACTGGTAATCAGCACCTTCCCAAGCATAATGTGCCACTCACATAATGACTGTATTAGGGTTTACAGGGGCGAATGGATTGCAATAAGATTTAATCCTCAAAGTATGCAGTACCAGACAAGGTGAGGGTTATACATATACTGTATCTGCTGTGTAATAATTCTCCTGTATTTCTGTAAAAAAACTTTTTCTTTGCTTAATGAACTATACTGAATTATCCATTATAATCAATATCATGCATCTTCATCTTCCATAAGGAAAAAAAAAGAAGTAACAAAAGCACCAATGCTTAGACTGATTGACCATGGAAACATACGAGGATTTATTATTGCCGTACCTTTGTGCTTTTTGAAGCATGCCACAGAACAACTACAAAAAAATATTAGTAAAAGCAAATTACTAATTCTGTTATTTGGGCAAGATTAAAGAACTTTAGCCGAGGACTCTGGCAAACATCAAACAAAAGTCATTACTCCTGTGCATGTAAACTGTAATGTGCCAAAAAGAGAAGCTTTTCTTCTTTAGTTTCGATTAGAGCTTACTAGGGAGCAAGGCAAGCGGGGCACTTGTACTTGAACTGCACTTCCTTACACACTTCACAGTTCCGACCCATTTCTCTGGCATAATAAGTAAAGCGTGGGTTCAATTATTAGTACAATTAGAGTACACAAGAGCAAACAATCAAAATTAGACAAAGACGAGAATTAGAGTCTGATTATCGACCAGAATGGGATTTGGGATTTCTTACTGAAGTAAGGTTGGAGCTGTTTGGTTATTGGGCTCGATCTACAGTGCAGCAAAACCAGGCGGTATAAATTTGAGATTGGACCATGCAACACCGATTGCTGAGGTCTGAATGACAGCCTGAGAAGTTAGAACACTGCACGGAGAATGGGCTCCAATTTAGTTATTAAAGTTCTACTTGTTTCAAAAAAAAAAAAAAAAAATTAGCGGATATAGAACATTGATACCGTCTTTAATTCGAAAACAGATAGTATTAAAGATATATGGATAAGTACTCTATTCTTTTTGAAAGGATACCAAGCAAATGGATGGATTGATGTGTCCAAAATTTTCATCATTTAATCCAAGTAGGCAAAATATACTGATTAGGTTAGAATACTGACAATAGTTAAATTTCGTTAAGCACTTGTGGAGTCTAGTAATCAAAATTGAGAGAGAGAGAGGGAGAGAGAGGATGATTGCAGCAGGAATTTTGGCAAAGGCGAGGAAGAGCACATACCAGATCAGTTGGAGGGGTGAGGTATCGGAACTCCGAAGAGGGGGAGTAGGAGGCGGCGGGAAAGATGGAAAGTGTTTTTTTTTTTTTTTTTCTTTTTTGGATATCAGGGGTAGTGTTGGAAGAGGAAGAAGATGGTAATAAGATCGAAAAGGATTTTTTTTTTTTTCCAGTTTGGTTTGGTTTCCGAAAAGAACCTAACAAAATTTAACTATTGTTAGTGACAATATTTTGGAGTTAATTAGATTTATGTCGCTTGTGGTAATTCGAAATTAACAAAATGTCATACTAAATGACAAATTAGTTTTATGTCATCCACAAATTAATTTGTCAATTTTACCCTACAAATGACAAATTAGTTTTATGCCACTACAAATAAATTAAATGAGTTTTGTGCCAACTTAAAAAAAAAAAAAATAACTTTATGCCGGTAGAACAAATTTGATATTGAACGATTTGTGTAGTAAAGAGCACGTCTGTAGATTTTATTTTTGTATTTATTTAAGAAAAACCAATGAATGGGACAAGGCTACATGTAAAAAGGATGTATAATAATTTCTCCAAATTTTGAACAAATATTCGCTTAGGGTTTCGAACAAAAAACGAATGGGACAAATGATTTGTGTGGTTTTCAAGGTAAAAGCACGAAATATTGAGGGTTTATTAACAAGGTCGATTTGAAAATTTTTAAGAATATTGAGAGATTTTAGAATGACATTTTTAGAATTGAAGTTTTTTTTAGAATGTGATAATGACATATATCTAATTTAAATAATTTTATAATGGCAGAAATCTAATTAGCAATTTAACAATGCCATATTCTAAATTAACTATATTTTAGGATGACATGAATCTAATTAATACTTTTTTATTAATGGTATGAAATCAATTATTTATTTTGTGATAGAATATTTCTAAATTTATATTTTATAGTGACATATTTTTAATTTTAGTGTTTTTATAGTGATAATTAAAAAGGGCAAACTAGCCAAATTAATTTACTGATGATATAAATCTAATTTTGTCATGAGGAGGATTCCAATGTCCACCATTTGATTGCCCCGACCAAATCTTCTCGAACCCACTTTTTATTACTTTTTTCAATTATAAAATTCAAAGGTCAAATCTAAACAGTTGATCTTGTTCAGTTTAACAAATGATATGTTTCTATATAAAGTTTTGTAAATTTTAAAGTTAATTTAATACTCAATCAATAGATTGAATAATAAACGAATATAATTAAATAGGATAGAACTTATATAATTTTAACGTGATCATGTTTTGGCCTCTCGATCAAGTATCAGATATATTCCAAAATTTATAGAACTTATATGAAAATATATCGCTCATTATATGGAAATATATCGATCATTATATCGAATAAGATCAATTGTTTAAGTTTTTTAATTTGAAAAAGTAACAAAAAATGAGGTTTGAAGTATTAAGGGCATTCAAATTGTGGACATTAGAACCATCTAGTTTGTCGTTTAATGGTGGCAAAAAAGTTTTTGCCATTTAGTCATAACCATCTCTAATTTCTAACTTTTTATTGCAACATAAAACTAAATGATCCAAAATAATATAGTTAATACAGATTTTCAAATATGCACTACTTGCAGCATAAAAAATTGTCATAATAATTCAAGGATTACTAATCGTCACAATTCTTGCAGCGAATAGCTCATGCATGTGAAATCTAAAAATTGTTTTGTGGTAATTAGTACTTGTGTTCTAAGATTATGTGGGCTGCAAGGTATTTTGGCTGATATCTTATTGTTGCATCTGTTAATTTGAACTAATGATATTCGTTTTGTAATAATAAGTCATGATCTAAAATAAGTGACATAACATTATCTCCATTAAGACCTAAATTGTTTGGAAAAATATACAAACCAGTCCGTATATATTGCAGACTACAGCAAATAGCAATACCATGACGGTAGTTCTTTTTAGAACATTACTACCCAAAAAATAAACAAAATCACTACCAGAAAAAATAAACCCAAAAATAAACAAAATTACTACCCAAAAAAATAAACCCGTTCTTCTGCTATCTGCTGCGAGCGACGAGATTAACCCTAGCCAACAAGTCTCTCTCTCTCCGTGAAGAGGAAGATATTTACCGCGCCAGACCCCTCTCTCTCTCTGTGAAAAGAGTTCATTTGCTTTCTCAATTAAGTCTGATCGTTCTCAATTGCCTTTCTTTTTCTTTTTGTAATTAAACCAAAAACAAGGGAATTTAATCAAAATCCAACGGTCGAAGAGAGGAAGCAATTAAACGAGGTGTTTCAAGTCTACATAACTAATTGTAGGTTAGGCAAATTTTGATATTTCTTTCATTTTTCATTTTTGGTACGGTGAAGGTTAACCCAACCCATTCCAAAGTTGATTCTGGCTCTGTTGCCGCTATTCTGATGCATGCCTCTGTGAAATTCAAATTAAGTGGGCTCTGGCAATATTGAAATAGTATTAGGCGAGCTTAATATAACTTCTATTAGTATTATTGTTAATATCATTTGTATGAATTAAACTCAATGTTTCCATTCAACCATCTCTTGCATACACGAGCTTTCTGGACATCAATTTGAATGGTTTAATTAAGGTAGAACTGAAGACCAAGAGGTACTGAAAGGATCAATTTCTCTCCACTAATGACTACCAATTAACTTTTTGATCAAAGAAGCACCCTGTTCATCAGATTTGTTAAAGTGAACTTGCTTTGCAGAACACCACGAAACAGAAATAATTTGAGGAATTGCTAAACATGTCCGGGCATTTCTTATTGGTTATTACTCTGAGTGCACACTTTTTCGAAATTCTCAAACTTTTAATGGAACCCTATTTTTAATCTAATTTGTCTGCAACATAAAAATGCTCCTCCCTTTTTTCTACAGATCAAAGGTATTATGGAACTTTTTGGACAAAGAATTCTGAAATGATAGTATAGATGAGGTGAAGCTGAAATGATCCATCAATGACAAAGAATTCTTGAATAATGGCAACCTTTTTTCACTTTGATGAAATCCCCAAATGTTTTTAGAGTTGGGTTTCAGCATTCCAAAGTTGCTGTTGGACTTGTAAATGACTTGAATTTTGTAAATGTGAACTGTTATCACTAAATAATAAGAATTATCTTCATCTCATTTTTCACGTCATCAACCAGTGGTAGTATATATCTAATGTGAAACTAGTTTCAGGTGATCAAGTGTAATGGCTGGGGATATGCTTGGTCACAAAGGCGAGAACTTGCTGCCGCATAGCTTTGGAAGGCGGCCATGGATTTTCCAATTGCATGGCAGCAAGCAGCAAACTTGCACCTTCTTTGATCCAATAAACAACAGCATAGAGGAAAGGATCTTACCTGAGTTTTTGCGAGGGAAGGTATGCTTGGGTTGTTATGGGGAATGGGTACTGTTGTCAGATGAGCTATCCAGGGAATGCTTCTTCCTGAGCACAATCTCTTTTTCAAAAATCTGCATACCTCCTCTCCCTGAGTCACTTGATTTTGTCCATGCAAATGTACGCATCACTTCACCTCCAGATACATCTAATTCTGTTGTTATACTTGTTTGTTCCTCTAAAACCTTCCTGCTGGTCTGCTGTCCTGGCAAAAAAAGGTGGAATAAGGTGCCCATCAAGTACTTCAACAAGAATATCGGTTCGCTCAAGAATGCCAGTGTAATCCACAATGAGCGGCTTTTTGTTGTGACCAATATGGATGTGACCTTGGCCATTGATGTGGCCTCGTTGACCAGGGGTTGTGCGAAGACAACAGTCATAGACCGGTTGAGGTTTTGCCCGTTGTCATATTCTTGGTTCACATATCTAGCGAAGTGTGCTGGTGATTTATTCTCAATTTCAATGCACTCATATGGTGGCGGCCAACGGGTCACCCACATAGAGGATAGAGGTCCGTAGGATGGAGTTCTCTAGTAAAGGTTGTAATGAAATGCACTGGAGGAGGGTGCAAGACATAGGAGCTTATGCATTTTTCTTGGCTGGAAACTGCGGGATGTCACTCCCTGCAAAACTGGCTTGGGGAGCTCAGGGCAATTGCATCTATTTCCCAACGAACTGTAGTGATGGTGTGAGGTTTTACAAATTCTGTTTGGATGACCAAACCCTCAATTTTACCTTTCTACCACAGACTGGTGGTGGTTTGGATAGGCTACTGTGGGCTCTTCCGACAAAGATGTTAGTTTCAGAAATTGTAAATTTTTTTTAATATACTGTTTTTCATGTTGTAATTCTTGCATGGATTGAGTATTGAATTACGTGGTGGTTCTTGCAGAATGCAAACTGTTGAAGAAGATGCTTTGGATTCATCTGATGCAACAGTATCTAAAGAGGTTGGTTTCTTGCTCTAATTTTTTCTTACAATTTTAAAACTGCATTCATCGTTCACAATGACGAGTTAATGGTTCCAGACTATCTTGTTTATTGTCTAATTAGCTATGGAAAGTCTTGCTGTAGCCTACAGCTAGCTTTTTTACACAGTTGAATGACACTACTACTCTTAACTAAAGAAGCAGTTGATGAAGCTGGAAAGAAAAAAAAGTAAAATTTGGTTTTAACTAGGTTTTGATTATTAATTGATACATAGAGAAATGAAAAATATTGAAGAAAGGACAGTGTTATGCTCTGCATTAACTAGCCTATAGAATTTCAGAACCAAATAGCAAAAAAAAAAAAAAAAAAAAAAAAAAGAGTAGGTATGGTATCTAAGAAGTTGACCCAATTTGGACTCTGTTTTTTAGTTCCATTATGACAGATTGTTAATAATTGGTTGGTCCTGGCTATTCTGTTTGGCCAGAGTTGATGATTCAGTTATTAAATGGAGCAGGTGTCATTATGTGCTGTCCTTATGTATGGTCATATATTTGTTCTCTTTTGCTTATATAATTAATTGTGCTTGACTTTGCATTGTTATGTATTGATTTTTGAATTGAAAAATTGATATTGCACTTCTTTGCAAAGCAAAAAAAATAAGTGAAAAGAAAAGCTAATTTTAGGCATAGATTTTTACCCTTCCGCAGACTGATTCTACCACTATTGGAAAAGATGATGAAAATAAGGTTGTTGTTTCAAGGCAATGGAATGAACTCCCCATTGAGTTGTTGGAGTTGCTCCTATTGCGGTTATCGTTTGTTGATTGCTTGCGGCTTCCATCTGTTTGTAAGGGATGGTCCAAAGCATCAAGCTCCATCCAGAAAGGAAAGGTTTGGCCATGGCTGATGCACTTGCCAAATATCAAATACCGATCGTACAAGTTCTTTGACCCTTTCTATTGTAAGGAGTACACTTTTAAGAATGATGCACTCAATGCATCTGATCACCTTGCTTTGCGGTTTTCTAAAGATGGATGGGTGGTAGTCACAGAAGGCAATAATAGGGTATTCATATTGAACCCTTCCACTGCACAGGTTATTAAACTGCCATGTTTGGAGAAGTACATCTTTGACAGCATTTCTTTTATGTCAGTGCCTACTTCTCCAGATTTTGTAGTTTATGGATTCTTTTTCCAAATATGCGGCGAGTTTGTTGAGATATCATTGTGGCGGCCTGGAGAGAAAGAATGGAGAGTTCTTGAATTTAGGCCGTCTATTCCATTCTTTCCATCATCCAACAATGTGGTTTTATTTCAGGGAGAATTCTATTGTTTGGGCAGGAAAGGTGAACTGGGGGTTTTTAACCCTGTGTTGGAGTGTTGGAATGTACTTTGTAAACCAAAACCGTTACATTTTAGCGAGCCTCTCTATGGAGATGAATATTGTCACTTGTTAGAGTTAAATGGAAATTTGATCTCTGTTTTCAGAACGGATAACACCAAAAAACCAATTTGTGTTTTCAAGCTCGATCAGTCAGAGATAGTGTGGGAAAAGCTAGAACACTTGGGGGACGTAACACTGTTTGTAGATCGTAGAAATTCTATTGCAATCCCATCTCCAGAAAAGAAGTACGCTAACAGGATATATGTTCCAAGGTTTGAAAGCGATAGGGATTCTAAGAAAGTGATATTTTATTCAATGAAGGATAAGAGATATCATCCGAACATGCATACATCTGCACTGGAGGAACCAGTTGCTTGTGTGTGGATGGAGCCTAACACTGTGTTTGGATAGAAGGTACCGATTGGGAAGGGACGGAAATGGAGGAGAAAATCAGAAAATTTCGCTGTTTGGATGGAAGGGAATCGGAAAGCGAAATTTTTCGCGAGGGGACTCATTCCCTTCTCAAATTTCACCTCCTATACAAAAAAATTTCCCTCCGAATCGGCGGAGAATGGATGGAAAGAGAAATCGCCGAAAATCGTCTAGCTGCAGATTGACTGCGATACCCCTCTCTTGGCGCGATTGTCCTTCTTCCCGCGCGATTTTCACCCAGGCGATTTTCCTTATTAGCATGCGACCTTCTCCTATTTAAGAACAATTAGTGCTGCCTCTCTTCTCCATCTAACCTCTCTTCAGGTACGTAACCCTAATTTCTTTTTAGTTTCTTTCTGTAAATTTGCAATTTCGTTTTTTTTTTGTTTTGATTGAGTCTAATTCAAACTGTAAATAGAAGTAGTAACTTAAATCATAGACTATTCATGTTCTTTATGGTTTGATTAGGACGCTGTGGGTTGCAAGGACTTCAATTTGGTTAATTTCACCAGTTCCGTACAATCCATATACAAAGGTAAACATTATTTTTTAAAATAGTTGTTTTGATTGAGTCTAATTCACATATGTAAGTTGATTAAGTCAACCAATATTAAGTTAATTTCTGTACCTTAATATTTGTTTTGGGAACTCGTCTGCCTCATCTTGTGCAAGATGCTCTAATAGTGTTGATATAATTCAAGCTACAATGGTTGGTAATTTACTAAGTCATGCAATCCTTGTTCTAACACTATTTACAAAAAAATAGATAGAAATATTTAAGATTTCATTCTCTGTTGTTTTCTGATTCTGGTAAAAGTTTTTATTGAGGAAATAATTAGGATTTCATAACTTGGATTTAAACAAAAATTTGGATCCATATCATAATAAAATGTAAACTAGTTTTATAAGAAGTTTCTATGTTCTCCTCTAATTCTTCATGTAGAAACAAGAATATATAAATTTGTTATTGCAATTTGTCAGAGAACAAAAAATGAAAGACAAAAGTTTAGTAAAGTTGAAGCAGAGCTTTACTGTAGCTAGTTAAGGACCTTATAATAGTGTATTGGTTGGTACAAGTCTGATGGCACTGTTTTGATACTATTTGTTTGCATCTATTATAAATATCAGTATAACATTATAGCCGTTTTTATGGCATTGTATTATAATTAGTATATGACTTATTAGTTGTAAATATATTCTACAGAATTAGTTTAATACAAGCTTAGTTTAATGGCATTATTTACACTGTAGGTCTTTACAAATGGCTTCTTTAGACGATCATGCATCTCAACGCTTGCATATCCTTATTCATTGGCTTAATTTAATACAATTGGTGCAAGTATTTTGCTTATTAGTTTCGTGGCTAGTGCTAGAACAACGAGCCGACAATCGAATTTCTCGAGAAGTACGAGACAAGAGAGATGTCGTCCGTAATGAAATAATGAGTGAAATCCTTTATGGTTCTAGAACCCGAGAAGTCATCAGGATGGGTCCTCGAGCATTTATAAACTTGTGCAAGATATTAGTAACTAGAGGTGGCCTCAAACCAAGTAGGCATGCTTCAGTAGAGGAACAAGTTGCAAAGTTTCTCTATATCTTAGGCCATAATGTTAGAAATCGCTCGATATGTTTTTTTTTTCGTCGATCTGGTGAGTCTAACTGTCGACATTTCCATAATGTTCTAAAAGCAATAATTATGTTGGAGGGAGATTACTTTCACCAACCTGATGGATCCCAAGTTCCAACTCAAATTTCATCAAAACGTAAATTCTATCCTTTCTTCAAGGTACAATGAAAGTAACAAATTATTCATATTAAATAAGCTTTATATATATCTTATTTTGATATATGAAAAATTATACAATAACAGAATTGTGTGGGTGCTATTGATGGAACACATGTACGGGCAAAGGTTTCAGCACGAGATGCCCCTAGATATCGTGGAAGGAAAGATTATCCAACACAAAATATTTTGGCTGCTTGTACTTTTGATCTAAAATTTACATATGTCTTGCCTGGTTGGGAGGGGACGGCATCAGATTCAAAAATTCTTAAAAATGCATTAAGACGACCTTGTCCACTCATTATTCCAGAAGGTAACATATATTGTTGAAACTGGTCAAATTATATTACATAGCAAGAAATAGTTTAATGTGAGAAATAATATTTTTAAATACTTATCATTATCATAGGAAAATATTACCTTGTTGATGCGGGGTTTATGACAACGAGTTCGTTGATCACACCTTATAGAGGAACACGATATCATCTCAAAGAGTACTCAAGAAATCCACCACGAAATCCCCAGGAGTTGTTTAATCTCCGACATGCATCTCTGCGCAATGCAATTGAGAGGGCCTTTGGAGTTCTTAAGAAGAAATTTCCAATAATAGGAAGTGCCAATCAACCATTTTACAGTGTAGAGGCACAAAAGAAGATAATCGTGGCATGTTGTGTACTACACAACTATTTAATTGATCAAGATCCAGATAGACGAATTATGGAACAAGTAGATGCAGAAGTTGCAAATCTACGGGATGACCCATCAGATGTTGTTCGTACTGTTGGTCGGGAAGACCCCCAGGAGTTGATTAGAGGCGAACAAATTAAAACTGACATAGCTGCAGCTATGTGGAGAGATTATAATAATTCAGCTTAAAAAATATGCTATCAATATTCATTAGATAATATACTAGTAATTTTTTTAGCATTTCAGAATTGTGTTGTGTGGTTTGTTTAATTTTTAGCTTTTATGTTTTATTGTAAAACTATATGGTGATCTATTTGATATGATTTTATATGCACTTGTTTTGGCTGTTATTGTCTGTTGCTCGTTGGAAAAGAAGTTAAGTGCTTATGTTGTTAATATTTACATAGCTTTTAGATGGGCAGGAAAAGAAGTTCTTCGAGCTCAACTCCAACTGCTAATGGAGGCAAGGGAGAGTCACTTGTCTGGTCTGAGGCAATGGACGAGGTTTTAATTAATGCATTTGTACACCAACAAGACATTGGAAATCGTGTCAATGGAACATTTACGACTCACGCCTACGAAAACATAGTGAATGAGCTCAAGGTTGCTTTCCCAGACAAACCAATTGATAAGGCAAAGGTGATGAATCGTATGAAGTATATCAAGAAGGGTTTTGGAGCTTGCTATGATCTGTTTCGAAATTTAAGTGGATTCTCGTGGAGTTCCGCCACTAATATGTGGTCTGCCGATTCGGATGATGTCTGGAATAAGTTAATTGAGGTATGTAGAGAATCTGAATAATTTTTATTTGATTCCAACTTTGTTTTAGAATAACAACTACAATTGTAAGTTATGGTTATTTTTTTTGTCAGTCTCACCCAGAAGCTGCTAACTGGAGGAATAAGCCAATTATGCATTACCAGAGTTTGGAAAATCTATATGGACAAGATAGGGCCAATGGAGAAAATGCTGAAACACCTTCAGAGATCAGGCAGCGATTGGCTCAGCAGATTGATGATACAGAAAGTGAGAGCATAGCAGCTATTGATCGAATGGTGGCAAATAACGAGGCAACACTTGGAGATTTGTACAATGAGAACACCAGTTCTCTTGATGGAAATAAAAAGCAAAAACTTACTAGGGAAGAAGTTCAAGCTGAGATTATAAAAGGAATTCAAGGGGTTGCTGAAGCTATAGTAAAGTCTACTGAGGTGCTCGTGAATGCACAAAACTCACAAACTGAACAACTTGTGAAGGCACAAAGCTCACATACAGAACAACTTGTGAAGGCACAAACTTCAAAGCTTTCTATGCCTGCAACTGAAATTTGGACTCGTGTTGTTGAGTTAGACCTGGATCCATCAAAGAGAAAGCTTGCATATAGCTTCTTGGTTAAAAATCCTGATATGCTTGAGGCAGTACTTGGTCTTCCTTTAGAAGAACGAAAGGAGTATCTAATGGAGTTGATCTAGGTAATTATACATTTTTATGGTTGTTGTTTAGTAAAAGGGATAGAATGAATTACATATTCCCCCAAGTTTTTGTATGGTTGTTAACAGCGTACACACATGAAACCAATTTTTACGAGTTAAACTTAGGCTATTAATCAATTAGAGGCATAGAATGGGTATTATAGTCGTTTGTGATGCTAGAGTAAACCTTGAACCAGCCTCAAACGAGGCCAATCAGATTCTGGTACCGTTCTGGCACGATTTTGGTGTAGGCAGCGATGTGCAGGACTGATATGCGAAAAATTTCAGATCAAAGGACTTGTTTGTAAATTTTTAGGGGCATAATAATAAATTGAAAAGGATTGATCTAAAATATTATATTCCTATATAGTCCAGGGGTCTCATGGTAAAATTTAAGAGTACATCATTATGGAGTATATTAACAATACTTGGGTAATTGAGAAGAGTATGTGGTTTGTGTTAATCTAATTTACAATGCCAATTTTATGTGCAGGAGCTGTCATCATTGGACTGACTGAAAATGAGCATATTAACCAAGAATTGCAACTACTGCTAAGTTATTATAGTTTTGAAAGTTATTAAAGTTTTATTTTTGTTATAAAATAAATTATGAATGATGTCTATTTTTCTGCCAAGTTGTAGCTGATCTAAGGTTTATGTTTCATGTTAGTTAATGCATTTGAATTTGGATATTAATAAATCGTTGCTCTTTCAATTCTTAATTGTTATTATTTTATTATTTGTTGTTCCCCTTATGTTTGACCAAGAAGGTAGAAGGTACCTTCAGTCTCAGTGAAATTTGATTTCTCTGTTAAATGCACTCCACGTGAAAGTGGTACTGGTACGGTGGTACCAAACAGATACTGGTGCCAGTGCCTGGTTTTATTGTAAATAAAATGAGGTAGTTACTTAGTATAACTGGATTACTGGTTGTTCAAAAATGCGTGAAAAGTGCAGGGAAAGCCTTATGGTACGGTTAATGTACCAGTCTACCAACAGTCATTAGGTACGATGGTGTTTTATTAGGAGATCTATAGTGCAATATTTGGGTACTTGGATATTTTGTGTTGAAGAGTGGGCATTTGACCGCACTAAAATTTCCATGCCATGCAAATATCATTAGCAATTACTAAACGCACCTAATAGTTGCATTGTGCCACTATGTCAAATCAGAAATTCAAAACTAAAAGATAAGAACACAAGTATTATAAATAGTTGCATAATACAGTGTAAGGGTATAAATGTCAAACATGATGATTTAATATAATTTTACCTCGTTAATTTGAATCATCCAAACAGAAAAATGGAAGGAAAGGAAAAAAATTCTCTTTCACTTTCATTAAACATCCAAACAAGCAAAGGTTAAAAAATTCCCATTCACATTCCATTCCATCCCATCCCTTTCAATATTTCTCCTACCTTCCCATTCTCCTCCTCGTATCCAAACACAGTGTAACTTGCATCTTCGTAACTGAGATCTCATGTGGAATAGAATTGGTGAAATTTTTTTTTTTTAAACGTCGCTTGCATGTAATAAGATTTTTCAATTTGTAGCTGTCAAACTGTCTCGTGGATGTTTCATTGCTTACTAAGTTTTGATGCGTCTTTAGGCGAGAAAACGTGGGAACTGAGTTAAAACAGTTTTTTTTTTTTTTTTTTTTAAATAAGAAGAAAATTCGTTTAAAGATTATTTCAATAAGAAGTATAACTAGCAACGGTTACATTATACTAGCCTAGTAGGTGTGTTTGGTTACACGAGAACAAAAATACATGGCATAAGACACAACAAAACAAAATATAACTCAAATAATGAGACATTTTATACTCTATTACTTGCGTCATATTTTTCTAGGTACAAGAAATATGATACAAAATGTCTTATTCTTTTAACTATAGCTTATTTTGTGGTGTTTTATATGCTCTTACTTTTATGCAATCAAACACGCCTCTTATCTATATTTCCAACTTTAGTAATATACAAATAGTAATTAATAGATAATAATGCTAACCCCATCATTCTCTCGATTCAAAGAGAAGCGATGTACAGTAATATTAATGGAGTTAAAACTCAAAAGAAACGAACGTTGCATTCTTTCTTGTTTTCTCTTTTGTGCATTGTCTTTGATTTTTAATTGGCTCTTGTTTCTTTTTTACTTTTCTAGAAAATATTAACCCAGTAATCAGATATTTTAAAATTAAAGGGAGCATTTATCATATTGAAATTTCCACACAAAAGTTAACAGGGTATTAAACCCAGCCAAATGAAACTTCTAACTAAAGCACATACAAATTTGAAATTCATCTAAACCTAATAGTTTATCTTAACCCCAGCATAAAATAATATATTGACAATGTTTTTCAAAAAAATAAAAATAAAATTACATTGAAATAAGATGAGTGGATACCTTGTTTTTCGTGCAGAAGTGAGTATCAGAGAATTACGTCTCATCAACCACTACATCGAGGATTTGGTGGTGTTCCACTGAAGTTAACAGCAGTCACTGATGATACCATCAGCACCCTCTTAACAGCCTGAGAAGTGAGAACATTAAATGTTCTTTTAGCTGCAGGTTTTATCAGCTAAGAATGAAAAACATAATTGAAAACGAAAATTAAAGCAGGGAACTCTTTTAAAGGTAAACAAATTTCCCTAGCTAATTGAGACGGATGTACAAACTTCTTTTTAGGCTTCATTATCAAATATCATATCTGTTGGCTCTTTAAAAATTCAGTTAACTCTTTAAAACTTTAGAAACACTCATTTAGCTGTTGGCTCAGTTATCAAACACTTCATTATCAAAATTAAAACAGGGAACTCAGTTAGCTGTTGGCTTTTTAAAAACTTTAGAAACACTCATTTGTAAGCTTTATAGATGTGATATCTAAAATTCTTGTGATCCTACATAATGCAAAATAGAACTGCAGAACCAAGTATATCAAACGAAATTAGCAATGTACTTCTAGATCAAACAAGGAAAGAATGCAACCAAGCGGAAACAGTACAATCTGGTTCACATTGCTAACTGGTATATATGCTGTACCTGTGCAGATTGATACAAGTAACTCTTTTTTTTTATAATAAGAACATAAATTTCGATTATTTCAATAAGAAAAAAGTACTCATTATGACTAGCAAGTAGGAACAGCTATATTAACAGAAACATTCTTTAAAAAAAAAAAAAACATTGTCAACTTTTACAAGTTTCTAAGAATTTTATAACAGTAACATTCTAAGAATTTCAGAAACATTTTTTTTACAACTTTAGCTCAAAGAAAAACATTATTCTACCGAAACTGATCGCAGGTGGTTAATCCATCAAATGCACTGATAAATGTTCAATGGTCATGGCCGAAAATTTACTTCTAAAAAAAACATTGTTCTATCGAAACTAATCACAGGTGGTTAATGCAACAAATGCACAGATAAAATGTTCAAAGGCCACGACCCCACATGCCCAGCGCACCATGGGCCCGCCCGCCACCCCTACCCTCCACACCACGCCCAAGCCTATCTCCCCAGCCGACGGCACCAGGACCAAGCCAGTCTCCAAGACTGCTGCATTGGGCATGTCACCTCTGCCTGCCGCACCACGCCCACGCCCACGCCCACGCCCCCTGCCTCCCGCACCGCGGCCACGTCCACCGGCCCAGGCAGCTGCCCCTGGCTCATCCTGACCTCTGCCTGCCGCACCGCGGCCACGGCCATGGCCACTTCCACCTGCCCAGGCAGCTGCCCCTGGTTCATCCTGATCTCTGCCTGCCGCACCGCGGCCACGCCCATGCCCCCTACCTCCCGCACCGAGGCCACGCCCACGCCCCCTGCCTCCCTCACAGCCGCCACGCCCACCACCAGGTCCACCGGCCCCGACAACTGCCCCTGGCTCATCCTCACCAGCCTCATCAGCTGCCCCTGGCTCATGTCCACCACCTCCACCGGGTGGATTGGGATTCCTCACCCTTCTAGACTGACCCCTACGCCTATTTTATAAAGAAAACAAAAAGAAAAGAAATTGTGATATAACAGAGGGGCCTCAAGTATGCGCTTGATACAGTACTACAGTAAGGTAGCTGACATAATCAACAGTTATAACATGATAGGAAAATTGCAGGTTAAGAAATATAAACTACATCATAATTTGTAAAACAAGAAGCTAAGGTGCAAATGAAAATTGGGCACCCTGCCAACAAATAAATAGCATAAATCAATTTAGGATCATCTTATTTCCATGCATTTTGTTGTTAAGGTGTTTCAGAGTGAAAGTTTGGAAAGCCATTACTATCCATTTACAAAATAAAGTGGCTACACAATACTTTCCCAAGTTCAATAACTCTATATTAACCTTTTTGTTTGAGATAAAATTCCATATTGAATAGAACAACTTAAAAAGTAATTGCACATTAGACTGGCGCCACAAATAGAGAACTCATGGCCGAATAATGAATTAATGCTCCACAAATATTTGTCTACAATCTACTTTTTCTTCCCAATTTCTAATTTCTTTTTAGAGAGTACTTCTGATTTTTGCAATTTGGAATAACAAACTTTAATTAAGCAGATTCATTTTGCATAGCTAATTTTTCCAACTAATAATCTCAGATACTAATTCATCATTGTTGATGCAATTTCCATATTACAGACTAGTAACTCATGCAATGCCTCTTGCATGCTTCATCACAGAGAAGTAACTTCCTAAGGCATTGTTGAGGTGCACAAATCAAACAAAAACATGCTAAATAAACACACTTACCCCTTGTGCTCCCTCATGGTTGTTCTTAAATGCTTTCCCATGCGTGTTAAAACCTTCTTGACTTTTTTTTCGAAGTCTACACGAGCTCTGCCACACCCGTGCTTGGGTGTCCATGGGAAACTGCAGTATTCACAAAGCCTGCAAATAAAGTGATTTTTTTTTTTAAAAAAAAAAGAACCAGATAAACTAGGATTCCATCGAATATCAAGAAAGAAAAGTTTACATACAAGAAATCCCCTTCGTTTTCAGCCATAGTTAGAGTGAAACAATTCTCAGACACCTGTAAATTCTATAAAAAGAAGAAACAATTATATACACGCATTTAGTAGTACAAATTAGAAATGCTAACCAGATAACTTGAAAACGTATCACATGCTTTTAAATCCAAATTTTCAAATCATTTCGAACAACTCCTAAAGCATGAAGGTAAGGAAGATAAATAAGGAAGCCCATGAGTTCCCAGATTATGAACATCTACAAGGCAGCAGATATAAGAAAAATCAAAGAAACTAGTGCTCACTAGTCATTTATCATTTAACTGAGAGAAAAACTTATACTGGAAGTTTATATGCTCTACTTTATTCATGCATGTATATACAAAATAAAAGCACACATGTTGGGAAACTTAAGATTCTAAGAATATACCAATGGAACTTGAAATGCATTTTTTTTGTTTAATGCCCCTTTATTGTGAGACTTTTGTGGAGACTTCCTATGGCTTGTATAAACTGAAAGAGGGTCAGATCAATTGATCATTAATATCAATGATCCAAAAGAACTTTTCCAGCATAGTCCTTGATCTTTTCCAGCAAACACATTTTTTATTTTATAGAGCTAAAAATATGAGTTATGCACATATAATGGAGACATGGCATGATTTACACAATAGGATTTATTGTTCAAGAGTATGCTTGGCTGACTGCATAATCAACTATGATATAGCATACTTGTGATATACTCAGTCACAGCTACTTGAATAAGCTTTCCAAAGTCGTGCTAAGGAAGTGTCTAAGACAAGTTGAAATTTCCTAATTGTACTTCTCAACGCCATGCACAATTTAAATCCAAATAGGGGAAGGTACAACCAATACTATAGGCTTTTCTCAAAGTATAACCAATTCAGAAAGAGACATAAAAGGGGGGAAATCTGCTGAAGCCACACCTCATTTACAGGCCGTGCCCTTGTCTCATCAAGTCAAAAGAATAGAAACTAAATTGCTAATCAAAGTCTCAAATTAACAAAAATTTATCTAAATTGTAGGCTTTTATACTAAAATTCATTCAAGTAAGTGAAATTAAACCACAGAGACATTATGAATTTTATTCATATAAAGAAGAATGTGATTTTCATAAAGGTCAGATTGACAACACTATTTTGGATGCATAATTAGATACTTCAATTGACATCAAGATTGCTCATATACGAGAATTTCATCTCAAAAGAAAGCATATGGAGTTAGTCAAGGACTAGTCTTGATATATTTCTAAACTTCTCTTGACATTCCTCAAGCGCTAAATGCAATCGGAAGATAGTCAAGAGAATATATACTCTTAGCAGATCCATGCCTAGATCCTTCGTGCTCTATGCGCAACTAGATCTAAGCAAAATCATGCTAAGGCATCGCATCTACACTGATCAAGATCATCAAGTGCCATGTGCGCTGTCAGATTTGATTAGATAGTCAACAAGAGACAAAAGATGAAGAAAAATCGAGGTCAATTGAAGTATAGCATTTTTTTTGCATATCTAGATCGAATCATGAAAGAAATAAAAGATAAACATAGAGCAATTTCATGATATAGAACAGAAACTCACTCAGTAATATCTGAGCAAAATGAAACTATTTAGGAAACCTTATTTTCTTCAAATCCACTGAGGAAATCGATTTGTTTTGCATTTTATAAACTAGTCGGGTTTACAATTCAACATCTATCTGACACATAAGTACCTTTGTGATCTCTACACCTCTTGGATTTCTTCTCTCTCGAGCTCACCAGCTGTTTGCAAAAATGCCTCTCTCTTTCTCTGTCTTGATTTTGGAAATGGAGTTTGTGTTGTAGAATGCGTGAACTCTCCATCCTCTCCTCCTTTTATAGCCTCTGGGAAGGGGATCAAAAGCCTTTGATTTGGCGGAGAGAAGGGCTGAGCCCGGCGGTTAATCTGTTGTATCTTGTAACGGCTTCTCGCATCTCTGTTTTTTTCTCTCTTCCTCTTCCATCGAATTTTGTCTTCTTTCCCAGAGAAAGGATCATCCATGCCGGGCCCGCCTGTCAGATCTAGTGAGGCTCAAAACCCCGGCAACTTTTTTTTCTCTCTCCTCTGTGCTCGTGGTCCACAATGAACCGTGCGGGAGATTCTATACCCAGTCTATGCGCCGGGTTCGTTTAACTTTAACTGCTGTACGGAGGGAAATTTTGAATGTTTGGCTAGTTTCTTCTTCATTTCGGACGAACCGGACGCGCTCATATTGGACATCTCCATTTGTTAATTTTCCACAAAAGTTCATTTCCTTTTTAAATTATTTAGAAGCCTCCCACACGATTCCATGAAATTTCATGTGTAGAATCTTAAAAATATAGGAATTTTTGTATATTAAATCCAAAAATAAAAGGTAAGGACGCAAAGCGCCAAAAGCACTTCAGAAATTGCTGAAATGGCCTTCCCTAAGACGACACCAGTAACTGCGTCCTGGAAACACCAAAAGGTCCCACCTGCAGATGCCACCTAGATGCCATGTAAATGTCAACGTTAAAGATTATTTTGGGACTACGTTACTAACGTCGGCCCTTTACTTTTATTATATCAAAATTTCAATTATTCTAAGCTTTGTTATAAATTATAATTTTTGTAAAAAATATATAAATTCATTTTATAATATCAAAATTTCAATTATTCTAAGCTTTGTTATAAATTATAATTTTTGTAAAAAATATATAAATTCATGTGATTTTTTCTGATTATTGCGAGCTTTTATATGAGACTGAAAAAGATAAAACCTAAACTTGAATTTAAGTTAATTGTATCTTTAATATTCCAACTAGTGTATTACAAATGTATCGTGTCGTGTCGTGTCGTGTTAAACACGCACGTGTTATAGGTCGAGTCGTGTCATGTTGACACGATTTAATATTTTCAACATGTCGTGTCGTGTTAAATGAAGAAATTGGTTAACATGACACGTCTAACATGACATGTTAAACGTGTCTAAGTCATATTATAATTTATTTTTATTTATATTTTTATATTGATCTATTCTTCTTATGTTTGCATTTTTGGGCCTTGGACGACATCCCTACTGTCGTCCCTGCGAACGAAGTTACCAACGTCGTCCTTATCTCGATCAATGTGTCTTCCCACTTTGTTTATATTTATTTTAACCCTGGACGACTTTACTAATGTCGTTCCATTATGTTCTGTGAGCGTGACAAGTGGCATCCATGTGGCATCGCCGTGGCACTTAAGAGTGGGACCATTTCTTACTATGGGACGCAATTAGAGATGTCGGTCTAGGGAAGGCCACTTTAGCAAAATCTAGAGTACATTTGGCGCAAACCGTCCTTAACTTTTTATTTTGGATTTACTATAAAAAAATTCCAAAAATATAAGTAACCTGATAGCATCCATATTTTTTCAAACTACCCCCCCCCTTAAGCATTTTATGTAAGTTTAAGTCTTTCTTGCATATTTTCCGGGGTTTTGTATGGTTTGACCGTTTGGGCCTTTTGAGACTTTCATAAATTTCTATTTGTAGAATTTCCTACTATTTTTTTTAAAAAAAAATTCGAGTTAGTTCGATTTTTTTGAGAAATTTTGTAAATCCTTGTTTCTTTATCGGGTTTATCTTGTATTGAAATCAAGGTCCTGTATTATTTTTAGATTATTTCTCAAATTTTTTTTTTCAAATGTTGGTTTGAAACCGACAATTTTGTTATAAGAAATTTGAAAATAAATTCTCTCTCAGTGAATTGAACCAAAGACCACTTAATTGACGGAATAGAGTCAAGTCTTGCAAGTATTCTGGTCCATATAGAAGGACAACAAGAAGGAAGACTAGGGTTTGTAATTGTACTTTCATAAAAAGGTCTAGTCAATTTGAACAACTTCCGGTGTAGTATATCGAGTTCCTTATATTTGTGTCATAAGATTTGATATGCATATAGATTAACCACAATGTTTAATTACGAATAAGTATGTAAAAATATATGTATTTTAAATTTAAAAGTGAAATCCTTGTCAAGAAGTAATTTAATTCTCGCGGCCCCAATCTACAGTAATGTGCGCACAGATATAGATCGTCCGATTTCACACTGCCTTGATGGATTATATCTGTGCCGTCCCTGACCATTATCTATTTGTGCTGTTGATTTTCCTTGGCTGTTCTATGTTTGCCTCTGTGCTGCTTATGTCTGTATTCTCTCTGTGCTTCTTGGGCTGCTTCTGGACTTTAGCATTCTCTCTCCTTATTTCCCTTCCTCTACGTACTATGAGTTGGGTTCGATTTTTCTCCTATTTGCCGCAGCAAATCTTCGATTGTACCGCTATGCTATTGGTATTGCTCGAAGAAGAAGTTTCGAGGCCGCGTCATGTCGATCTGTATGGACGCCTCGACTGAGGAATTAGTGGGATGGTTCAGTCCTTTGCAAGTGTTTCTCACTCTGTGTTTCTCCTTTCTAGGTGTCTCCTGTTCTTCTTTCTTCCTAGGTTCGTTCTTCTTTATTAATTTTTTTTCCAAGTGCATTTCTATCTTTGTTTTCTCATTCTTATATTTCTTTATTCTTTTTCGGTTTTCCTGTTTGATATATCTCCTAACTAGGTTCGATTTGAGTGCGAAATTTCCTTCGTAGTATCTGGTCTTGCTCACGAATGTATCAATTTGAGTCGGAAATTTTTTTCTCAAACAGGAAAATTTTCTTATCAAAAGAATTGTGGACTAACTGTAATGGATAAAAATAAAAATATATTGTGCAGCAAAAACTTCAGGCCCTTTTATGAGTAGTATTATTTCACTTTATTATTTATTTTTTTCCCTCGGTGGATTTTTAGTCCTTTATATTGTCATAATGTTAGCTCTAGAACAACGTACCACTTTTTTTAGTCCTTTTCATTAAACTAAAACATATTTTAAATCGCCCCTTTGTCTGTGGTATAGTTTTGAATTAAACCCTGTCTTTTTGGTGCATATCAGAATTGCATTGATAAACCTATTAACGTAATTCTAGAAACAATAGTGACTTCAACTGTGCCGCTGGGTCCAACTTCTAAATCAAGATTCGGTTCAGAGAGATCTACTGTCTCGCGATAAATTATCTACTATTACTGAACCTACAAAAAGTTACTAAATATTAAAAGCGTTCAAAACTTCTTATAAAACTTACGAGGAGACCAGAATAGAAAACGTGGTTCAATTGGTACGATTACGAAGATTAACATAAATAAAAAGCTAATAACATTAAATGACTCTTTAGAATATAAGGTGATTCATATCAACCAAATTATAATGCATTAATTTCAATTAAATAACAAAACATTTCTATGCCACAGATTGCCACTAAAAATATTGAATTCTATGGCAGCAGAAATTCAATATTAAGCAAATTATAGTGCATTAAAATTTTCCATATTCATATTCCACTGTCAATCAAAAATCAATTACAGCCTCTTCTACTATCCCACAATATCAATTAGAGTCTGACTTTCATTGCGCGAAGCGCGATGATATAACTAGTTTTTATAATTTTATGTATCCATGTAAAAATTAAAAGTTTAATTTTGAATTCGCTTCATTAAGAAATAGCTATTTAACAATATTACGATTGAATAATTAGTCATTTATTTCTTCTTTGAGTTAGGTGATGCATTTGCAATAGATAACTGTTTTTTATTCGGCACTGTCATTGTCAATATTTTACCAAAAGCATTCCGTTTATATCAAGTGGGCGCAGAACCCTCGAATATTGTTTGTTAATTTCAACATTGTGAAATCACATGAACCTTTTATCAATCGGGAGAATTGGCCATGCAATAAGGGAAAAAAAAATCCATTTGTTTTACTTTATAAAAGGTTGCAGAGAGACAAGATAAGTACTTGGCTGGTCCATTGAATCGGTTTATTAACGCTAGTGGCGGGTATGCCAACACATCTGTAAATATAGAGAGCTAGGGGATCCTTCTGTATATCGCCATTTTGGCAGCATGGCGACTGTTGGTAGATATAAAGCTCTTGTCAACCTTCGCCAAAGCAAGGTTATCTTTTGAACCATTCACATAATTCAATTAATTTTACTCTTGAGACTTGAGTCTTGACATAATTCAATATGTCACCCCTCAAAATGTTGTGTACAGTGTACTTCCGAATAAATCATCACGACACCAAGGCAATGACGACTTTTGCATTTGGGAGTTTTGACGATATTCACACTTGAGAGATCATATGATAAACTTTTGCTTTAGTGTGGTCCTGTGGACTGTGGAGACTCTCCGGGTGTGTAGGAAAATTTCCCTTTAGTTTCCATGTTTATTTGATCTCCTTTTCTATCTTTTGTCAGGCATCCCATCCGCACACAGCGTAGCCATTTTCAGATTATACACTTTTTTTTTTAAGTTTACCATGTTGAGTAATAAATGTATTATTTTTTTTTTCTCAAGTCGTATTGTTTTGTTTCTTTGTTCTTCAATCAGATAGGAAGGTAATGTTTCTTTAACTACGTTCAAGCACGAAGATTGTAATATAAATTGTTAAATAATCATTGAACCTATTGACAGCCGCTGTAAATATCTCAATATATATATACATATAATATATATATATATATATATATATATATATATATATATATATATATATATATATATATATATAATAAAAAAAATTAGTGAATTATAGTAGTCTCATTATGGAGTCTCTTTTACTATTGATTTACACTTTATCTTTGAGTTATGCCAATTTCGAAACCTGGTCTTTCAAAAAAAAAAAAAAAAGCTAAGCACAAATAATTCTTTTAACCGTTTTATCTAGGTTCAAAATAGACCTAATCAAAGCCGAATTACCAGTTTCTCTCTGGTAGCAGACTCAGTCCAGATTATGATCAGGCTGTTGCTGAGTAGATATAGCAACTCATGCTGATGACCACCAAAATTGTACCAAATGTAAATGCACACTTATTCAGAATTCGGACAGAAGAGAATATGGTATTCACGCTTGACAACACACATATGCCGCCTTTTTACAATGATTGCACAAGCTGCTAAGTAAATGGTACATAATACCTTTCTTTCAACTTTTAACAGCAATAGTATTTTCAAGCAGGTTCGTGAACAAAGAGAGATATTTGGAGCTTTCAGCTCAACACTGCGTGTTGACAGCCATGTTGCAGGTGTTAGGTGTGAAAATTGTTCCATCAAAGAATACAATGGAACCAAAAGAAGGTTCAATATCCAAACTAAACTAGGAAAAAGCAGTATGTGCTTCCGGTTCCAGACAAGATTTCATCCATCCTTTTGATTGACAATGTCTAGAATCTGCATGTGATAATAAAATTATTAAACATAAGATGTATTATCCACTTAACACTTGCAGAAAGTCAAAGAGCATACATACCTTCTCAGTGAATTCATGAAAAGATTGACCTCCCATGGCATTATCCAATTCCTAGGAATAAAAGTGAATGACAAGTCAATATTTACTGTAAATTGTGCTTTCTCTAGGATTAATACACAAGTTAGACTAAACAAATATATCATATTTACTTGTTCTGGTTCTTCTGAGCTGTCAATCCTTAATATCAACTTCTGCAATTCTTTGCTCTTAAGGGCATCCCTTATCTCCTTGCACTCCGCTACTTTGCAATAATCAGGTGAAAATGCAATAAACATACCCAAATTTTCAAATGGAACATATCTATAACAGATTTTGTATGACCTGTTAATTGACACCAATTAATCCTATGAACATAGCTTACAGTCAGAGAACAACAATTACTCCAAAGGAGAAGCACAGAGAGCCAGATAAGCAGAAACAAATCAGGTAACATACCTAAAGAAGTCAATCGCTCTTTGCTGACAATCCAGCCCTCTTCTTTGACTTCAATGGCTTTTTTTGAACAAAGGTTAACTTAACTATAAATTATTCAATAAAAAAGTCAAGTCGGTGAGCTCCATACTTTTGTTTCAAAATCGAAGTAACAGAAAGTAGTCCATAATTCCAATGAAATTAGAGGCAAAGAAATTCCATACAGACCTTCAAACATAATATTTGGAAGCAATAATGCGTGAGGAAAAGTTCTTTTCTAGCCTACCCAACTTGTTTGGGACAAAAGGCTTAGTTGTTGTTGTTGTATGTTAAATATAGTAAAATAGATGGTCTACTTTGTAATCAACTATACCATTTGATTTGAAGCTTTCTTTCTCAACAAGATTAGTTGACGGTGGAGTCAATTCATTTGTAGTTGCTAAGAATTACAGAAAAAAAAATGATGTTATATAATAATTATGCAATTTTTTTAATATATTAATATGCAATTTCATAAAATGAGAAATTAGTGAATTTCAACAAATTAACAGTATGGATTTATAAATAACATATACAAGGAGCTGAAGAAAGCCAAGCATTTCGTTCATGAACTGATAATACTTGAAACAACCTATTTATGTGCAAATAATACTTGCAATTTGCAATGTATATATTAGTCCGGTAATTAACCAAATAGCAACTACATTAAGCCTGGTAACAACACTGAGCACAATTAAATCTTATGAAGATAATCTAAGGATCAATAATTTTAGGTTAAAACCTGTATGCTTAGTAGCTTGTTCGACAGGAGTTTCTGACTTCTGGCAAAGGTTTTCTGCAACAACAAAATTGAACAAACTTTTCATAGAATTTTCCAGAGTTCAGAATCTATTAGGAAATTAAGCCATAGAGTTATTTCCTCTATCATATCTTTTTTTTTTTTGAAATAAACAATCCAATATTTTCAATTTACAATAGGATAGCTTACAATTAATGATGGTGCTAATGAACTAATTCCAACATCAGGTATAAATGTTAATTGAATAACCTCAAAGAATACCATATAGGTCACTGGTACGGATCTTACTGGTAATCAGCACCTAACCACGCACAATGTGCCACCGACATAATGACTGTATTAGGGTTTACAGGGGGCGAATGGATTGCAATAGGATTTAATTCTCAATGTGTGCAGTACCAGTCAATGGTACGGGATATCCATAAACGGAATTTGCTTTAAGCTTCATGTAATAGTTCTCCTGTATTACTGTACAAACTTTTTTTTCTTCAATAAAATATGTTGTCCATTATACTCAATATCATTAATGTCATATCAATGGATGACTCCAGTTGTACTGCAAATGGACAAGAATCGGAAGATTGAAACGCAGCTGATACGCTTAGTTAGAAAACTGATTCTGTTAGTCTGTCAGCTGTAGAATAGTTGTTTGCTGTTTACTCTATTTTGTCTATATATATTACATCTTGTACACTGTAAAAAGGATGATCCATAATACAATACAATTACAAAATATCTTCTTCTTCAATCATGCATCTTCATCTTCTCTTCTCACAAGGGTAAAATGGGAAAAAAAATACCAAAGTACCTATGCTAGACAGATTTACCATGGAAACAGACGAGACGAGGTTTATTATTATTGTACCTTTGTGCTTTTTGAAGCATGGCACAGAACAACTGCATATAAACAAAGTAATAGCAAATTACTTGTTATGTTAAAAAAGAAATAGTAACTGAGGAGTGAGGACTGGCAAACAACAAAACAAAGTCATTACTCTTGCGCATGTAAACTGTAATGTGCGAAAAAGAGAAGCTTTTCTTCTTTAGTTTCGATTAGAGCTTACTAGGGAGCAAGACAAGCGGGACACTTGTACTTGAACTGCGCCTCCTTGCACACTTCACAGTTCCGACCCATTTCTCCGGTATAATTACCGCCAAGCACCGATCGTTAAAGCCTGGTTCGATTATTAGCACAGTACACAAGAGCAAACTATCGAAGTTTAGACGAAGATGAGAATTTAAAGTATTAAACTGATTAACGGCCGAATGCGATTCAAACGGACCCGTTTACTGAAACAAGGTTGGATCTGTTGGTTTATTGGGCTTGATACGTCTAGCTTAGTAGAGAGATCAACAATGGTAGAGATTGAGATTTGAGAGAATAAAAGTAGATCTTTATTGATGATGATTTTGGGAGTACAATGAGAATTGTGTTTGTAAGTAAGAAAATGTTCAACCCCCTATATAGTGTTCTACCCCTGCTATATATAGGCCTCGAGTAGAGATCCGCCTTGCTGACGTCACCAGACAACGGTTATATCCACTTGTGCCACTTGCTTGTCCCGAGATGTTGAGGACCTTCGAATACCCCTTGAAGGGAAGCTTTTCCTTCAATCCGAGAAGTTATTCAAGCATTCTTGTCGACATCTCGGATCCAGATACTCTAGTGGGCCCCGCCTGGGTTGTTCAGCTCTAACCGTCTGGTCCCCTCCAGGGTCTCTATTCATTTCGTATTTCTCGCTTCTTTTTGGTTTCCCGCCTAATTTCTCTGTGTTTCTTCGAACGGCTTCTGGACCTTTCTCGGGCCGGGCCTTGTGCTTGGCCTTATTGTTAACTTATTCCGGATTGGGCCTTTTGGGCCATATCCTATCATAAGCCCTTGAACTTGTGAAGAGTTTGGTCTTCGGAAGTTGTTAATTACATTGCCAAGCTCTTAAATCTTAACACAATGTTATACCCGAGATACGTTGTTGAGTCTTTGAACCTTAACTCAAGATCATACCCAAGGTGTATCATCGAGCCCTTGAGCCTTAGCTCGAGATCGTATCCGAAATATACCATTGAGCCCTTGAGCCTTAGCTCAAGATATCTTTTGATGTATCTTACCGAGCCCTTGGGCTTCAGCTTTCGAATCTCTCACAAATGTATTGTCGAGTTCATGAATTTCAACATAAAATCATACTCGAGACATGTCCTCGATCCCTGGAGTTTTAACTCAGAAATCACCCGAGATTCATCACCAAGCCCTTGAGCCCTAGCTCAAGAATCTCTTTCAAACATTATTTTCTTAAACCTTAACACAATATCGTATCCGAGATGTATTCTCGAGCCCTTGAGCCTTAACTCAAGATGTTATCTCGTTGAGCCCTTGAGTGTTAACTCAAAATAATATGAGGTATATTGTCAAATTTTGAACTGTTTCCGCTTTCGCTGACGACCCGAGATGTTTTGCATCGCCGAAGACTTAACCCTTAAGTCTTCTTGTCCTTCTGATCTCCTGTCGTTTCGCCTGCTAGCATTTAAGAGGGGGGGTACGTGGCATCTCCTCATTCCCTTAGAGACTGCGCACCTCCTTTTTGTCTCTCTTGGGATTGCCGCGTTCCCGCCTTTTCCCTCGTGTTTTTCGCTTTCTACACCCTTCTAACTTCTCTCTCTCTCTTCTATTCACTTGGACATCTCTTTCTCCTCCCTTTTCCTGTCGTTTGCTCTTCCTCCTTTTCCACTCCCTTCTTCTGGCTGCCTGCTTTTCTTCCTCCTCTGCTTTTCTCTCTTGGTTTGCAGTACTAGTTGCCAGGCGGCTTTGGTTAAAGCTTTGCATTTCCTTTGGCTTCCTTGACTCATCTCTGGTGATCGCCGGCGTTGCCATTAACAGGTAAATCTTTTCTTCCCTTTCTTCTTTTATTTTGGATTTTTCATTATAATCTTCTTGCCCTTTTATCACCGTTGGCCGATTGTAAAACCAGACTTTAGTTCATCAAACCATAATCTTTGATTGTTTATACACATCCTTGTAAACACCTGAGTTCATCTCTTAACCATATCTAGTTAAAATAGTGCTTGTTTTTCCTTTCATCATGGCCGAAAGAATACCCACCCTCTGTTGGTTGTTTGGGTATCGATGATTAAAGAGATTTCTTGATTTTCTTGTAGATTTATACTTTGTTATCCAGTACCAATTTTGTTTCTTGTACCTGATTTTGGGCCTGTACCTGTTTTTGTCCCTGTACCTATTGTTCTTCTGGTACCAAAAAATGTTGTAGAAGTCCTCTTCCTGCTGTTTCTTGGACAGCATAAGGTTGGTTCTTGTATATGCTAAGTTTATTTTGGTACCATCGTATTTGGCATTAGTTCCATATCTTGGTAATATCTGATAGTCTTGTTTGGTTATCAGATATGTCTTCTAAGGATCTGAATTCTGGCCAAACTGCTGGGAGTACTCATGATGATTCCTCTGAGAAGCAGAAAACTTCTCGTGAGGGTAAAGAAATTGCTCAAGTCGCTGGAAATAGTTCGGATGCTGCTGCAGAGAAGCAGAAATCTAGTCGGGTTGCTCCGAAGAAAGAAGCATTTCGCCGAAAAAGTCATCCCTTAGATTCTGTTTTTACCAAAGCAGCTACCTTCCAATCTATTCCCTGGGATGATGAAGAGGATGTTCTTGCATTCTCGGAATCACTTGGATTAGGAGAACCTGAAGCTCTGGTTATCGCTAATCCCGAAGATCGCCCTTATGACGATACTCGGGGTGCGGTACTTTTTTGGAAGATAGCCAAATGTGGCTTTCGCCTGCCTCTCTCCGACTTTGTGCGGAGCATTTTGACTCTTCTCGACATTCCTCCTGGGCAATTGCACCCTAGCGCTTGGTGTAATGTGTATTCCTTTGAAAAATTTATCACTGTCTATGCTCCGGCCTTGGGTCTTCCTCAACTGACTCCTTCTCTTAGTCTCTTTGGGCATTATTTTACTTTTAATAAAGCTAATGACCTGTGCTCCATCCGAGCTCGCCCGAATACTCCCCTTTTCGCCAACAAGATACTCAAGATAGATAATTGGGAGGATAGGTTTTGTTTCTTGCAAGAACCTTTTTTAAATATCTTCCAGATAGCCCCTAAATGGAACAAAGACCGTGACAGTTTCAACAAAGTAGTTTTTGACAAGCTTTCTGTTCCCGAGTATGCCTTCACCACTGCTCTCCAAACCATATTAGAAACTCGAGGGCTTGTTCGTATGGCTTATACTGGGGTATCCGAGAAAGATGAAATTATGTCTTTGATAGATCCTCGTGTTGGAATTCCTCCTGCTGCACCGGTACGTGCCCCAAAAAGGAAAGCTAAAACCACTGCTGCCTCCACAAGTCGTAAGAAGAAGGCCATTGCCAAAACTCAGGCCCTTATTCTCCCCGAGATAAATGAGGAATCTACTGGCAATGATTCCGAGAAGTCCAATGAAGACCCGCCCCTTATTCGCAAGAAAAGGGGGATTACCCAGTCTCAAACTCCTGCCATTCCTGAGTCGCATGAGGAATTTACTGGTCAGGATTCCGAGAAGACTATAGAGGACTTTCCTCTTCTTAAGTCCAATCAGGAGGACAGTTCTACTGGGAAAGCGTCGGGTTCCCAAACGGGTTTTTTGGATCAAGCTCCCGAGACTTCTGTCAATAAGGAGGGGCCTTTGTTGATAGAATTGACTGACGACGATGATGATGTTTTGTTTGAGATTAAAACCCGGAAGAAAGCCCGACAAGCCATTCCCAATACGTCAGTATCCGAGTCGGTCCCGCTTATTATTCCAACTTCGGAACCCTAGATCCCTATTTCTTCTTCTTTGGAATTGATTCCCACGGAAATACAGGGAAGTTTTGAGCGGGAATGTCCAGCCACCCCTTGCAGGGATCAGTTCTTAGGCAGCGACGACGACATGATGCCTAAGAGCCACCCCTCTACTTCTTATGCAGCTCTCTCTCCTGAGGCTGTCCGAGTTCATGCTGTGACTTCCTCTCTTCGAGCCAGTTCTCCTACTTCTGCTCGCTTACCTTCTCTATTAAAGGAGTTGGTGGATGCCTTTGAAGGTAAGGATGCGAAGATTGTTCGCTTAGAGAAGGAATTGGCTGACGAGAAGCGAAAGGCGCATGATCTACAATCCCAGCTTGACTCTAAGCACAATGAATGGGAAGGTTTGTTGTCGAGTATGTTGGACACTGCCAAAGAACTCGACTCCAAGAATAAGGAATTATCACTGGTGAATGCTGAACAAGCTCTGAAGTTGGATAACTTTGAGAGTTTTCGGCATGTCATCTTGTTAAAGTTTGATTCTGCTCTTCGGCAACGAGATCTGGCTATTTCTCAGTTGCATTACCTCCGCTCTGAACTGACTGATGAGAAGGCTAAGAAGGTTGTTCTTGAGAGCAATGTGAGCAGCTTAAAAGATCAAGTCAGCAATTTATCATCTCTGGTTGCTTCTCTTACCATTGAGAAGGAAATTGCAAGTTCTTTCAAGGAAGAAGAGAAAGAACAAGTGTGTAGAGAATATTTAAGTGATTTCCTTAAATCTCGTGCTTTCAATCGTGCTTCGGCTATTAAGCAAGCTCCCACTCTCCGACAAGCTTTGATTGATGCAGCGCGCGACTTGCAACCATATTTCCCTTTTACTGACGTGGAATTTGGTATTCCCGATATCTCCAAGATGGATGAGCTACCAGATGTTTCTAAATGTTCTTGGTATCGTCCTAAAGATCGACTGGTTGACGAACATGGGAATGTTCTCGGAGGTAGGATTTTCATGAAAGAAGAGGGGTATGTTCCCGCCCATCCTTGGCCTGAGGATAAGGTTCCTTGGCCTGCAGATGTGCCCAAACCTCCAGTTCCGGAAGGGGATAGTTAGAGTATTCGGGTTTAGTTGTTTGGTGGGGTAAACTTATGGGATTTTTGGTTGGTTATGATGACGTTGAATGTATGTTGTTGTAAGACTTGTTTTACTTTGTTCGTGTGATAACTATTTTTATTATCTTGTGAAAATTATATATCCCTCTTCTTTTATGTTTTGAGTGTTTAGTCATCTTGCTACTTTACGATAAATTGCACATTTACTGCGTGTATTATGCAAAAATGAATTACATCATTTCCCCGAAATATCATGCGCAGCATGACGACTTATCATTCACGAATTTTACAATTCGACTTCTACTATTCTCGAGAATTCTTATCATTTTCTCAGAATTATTTTAACATGAAATAAGGTCATGAAGTCATCATGCTGAAATTTAATGAAAGGTTGCATTTTTCCGAGAACTCTCTTATTCCCGAAAACTATCATAACCTAAGTAAAGTCATCATACTGAAATTTAATGAAAGGTTACATTTTTCCGAGAACTCTCTCATTCCCGAAAACTATCATAACCTAAGTAAAGTCATCATAATAAAAGGTTACACTTTTCCGAGAACTCTTTTATTCCCGGAAACTCGTTGTAACACTAAATTTCTTATACTATTCTGAGACATAAAAGTTTAACAATTACATCTTCTCGACATCTTTTAAATTATTGACCTAGCTTTTTCGGGTCTTCTTTGTTGAAGATACTGTTAAACGAAGGTCACACTGAAAGGTGTGCATTGTCTTCGTGAAGTAGTTTCTACCCTCGGACTCTTTGAAGCTGGCGAAACAACCAGAAACCCATTGGCAGGTGAGAAAACCCTTTGATAGGTGTCTTCTGGTGTTCGTTTGCTTGTGAGGGCAGTCCTCCATCACTTGAAAGACGTGCTAAGTTGGATCATGTGAAGAATAGCTAACTTTATTTTGTCAGCTATTCTACTAGATTGTCAACTTAGTTTCAGCTATTCTACTAGATTATCCATGCTAACTTCCCCTTTTCTTCTTCTCTCTCTCTTTTTCCCTTTTTTTTTATTTTTCTTTTTCTTTTTCATTGTTTTACTACTTGGGAGACGAGAAAATGGTAAGGAAGAAAGGTAAGGAGAAATGGTGTGCTAAGACTGGGTTTGTGTCCCTATTTATAGCGATGGGTTCTGATACTTCACGTGATCTGTGTTCAGTTTTCAGTAGCTTTTCTTCTTTTTTCTGACATTGTGTAAAAGTTTGTTTGTCTTTTACCAATATCTCACTAAAATCTTAAATGATGTATGAAGTGTGTCAGACATCTTTTATTATGTCTTTTGAATGAAACGGTTGCCCCTTTAAACTTAACTCTTGAGGTGCACCAATTTCGGGAACTCCATAAGATGCGCTTACTCCGAGATATGATCTCCAGGAGGTTCACGACTGATTCTTATGGTGGCGATTTATCCGAGAACTCCATAAGATGTGCTTACTCCGAGACTTAATCTCCAGGAGGTTCACGACTGATTCTTATGGTGACGATTTATCCGAGAACTCCATAAGATGCGCTTACTCCGAGACTTAATCTCCAGGAGGTTCACGACTGATTCTTATGGTGACGATTCATCCGAGAACTCCATAAGATGCGCTTACTCCGAGACTTAATCTCCAGGAGGTTCACGACTGATTCTTATGGTGACGATTCATCCGAGAACTCCATAAGATGCGCTTACTCCGAGACTTAATCTCCAGGAGGTTCACGACTGATTCTTATGGTGACGATTCATCCGAGAACTCCATAAGATGCGCTTACTCCGAGACTTAATCTCCAGGAGGTTCACGACTGATTCTTGTGGTGACGATTTATCCGAGAACTCCATAAGATGCGCTTACTCCGAGACTTAATCCCCAGGAGGTTCACGACTGATTCTTATGGTGTCGACAACAATCTGAGACTTCAAAGAAAATTGTTTATTCCCTTCATTACAAATTACAGAATCCAAAAATACGAAATGAAATTCAACAGAAAAAACTTGAGAAATCTTTAAACTACGATACACTTTCTTAATTTTTTTTTTTCGACATAAAATAAATTGATGTTTACACATAGAACTTCCTGAGATGTGCTGCATTCCAAGCATTTGGTATCTTCTTTCCTTGCATGTCTTGCAGATGATATGCCCTTCCTTCAATCGACTTGGTCACTTCAAATGGTCCTTCCCAAACAGGATCTAGTTTCCCCACGGGTTTTCCAGTTGCTTCCACCTTCCTTAGTACCCAATCTCCAGGCTGAAAATGTTTTGGGGCGACTCGCTTGTCAAAATTCTTCCTCATCTTCCTTTGATAATCTTCTGCCTTGACTTTAGCTTCCTCTCTTAGTTCATGTATCATTGTCAACTCTTGTTCACGTTTGATGCCATTTGAGGACCATTCATAGGAAATAGTGCGCAAAGATGGATGCACAATTTCCATGGGTGTGACTGCTTCCATCCCATATACCATTGCAAAAGGAGAACGACCAGTGGCTGTGCGAGGTGTTGTTCTATAAGCCCACAATATTTCATCAAGGTAGTCGGGCCAGGTATTCTTACTTCCTTCGATCTTCTTCTTTAACCCTTCCAAAATAGTTCTGTTTGAGACCTCTGCTAAACCATTGGATTGAGGGTGACAGACTGAGGATGTACATGATCTGATCCCGAGACCTTTACAGAAATCTTGGAAAGGTGCTCCCGAGAACTGAGTTCCATTGTCCGAGATGATTGTATGGGGAAGGCCATATCTGTACACTATCTGATGTCGTACAAAATCAACTACCTTCTGTGAAGAAATAGTTGCCAAGGGTTTTGCTTCAATCCATTTTGTGAAGTATTCTACTGCTACCACCAAGAACTTCACGTTTCCCTGACCTTGTGGGAAAGGCCCCAACAAATCTATCCCCCATACGTCGAAAGGCCATGGTGTTTGACCCTAAATTATTGTGCTTGGAGGAATAAAGATAATAGCAAGAAACTTCGAAAATCCACGAAAAATGTCAAACAAGCTCCAAAAATTCCCAAAAAATACCCAAAAATCCCCCATAAATTATGATGAATTATCATGATTTCCAAATGCCAAAAACATCAGCAGAAACTCCAAAATTTGCAAAGAAACCCCAAAACTCCACAAAATTAACAAGATAAATCCATAAATAATTTCACAAATATTTTTGAACCAAAAAATCCCTTATGTTTTTATGAACCTACCCACAAAATTTCATTCAAAAATACCCTTGGGAAGGCCTTCAAATCATTTATTTTCATTTGGAAACAAAATAAATGAAATATTTTAAAGAAAATGGCTAGAAAATCCCACAATATTCCACCATTTTGGCGCGTCCGACCCATTGTAGCGGATCTGGGGAAGGAAGGAAAGGCGCTGGATTTAAAAAAAAAAAAAACTTACCCTCCCGCCTGGAATTTTGCTTACACCCAGCGCATGCACCGAAAGATTGAAATCCTTTGATTTCTCGTTGGCTCACGGAAGACCAAACCCATCCATCTTTCTCTCCCTCATTTAACCCGACAGGCGGGCCCGAAGCTGTCAGATCCTTCTCCCTCCCCAGTAAAAAGAAAATCGCGACTTCTTACCGCGCCAACGCCGGGTGAAAAGGTGAAACTGTCGTTCTCTGCCGACGTGGCCTCCTCCTCGTCCACATACAGCAAAACCACGCTGCGTCGCCCATGGTTTCGCTAAACCAAACCCTAAACCAGGTAGTTCTTAGCCGTTGATGGAAGATGGACGGTAGAAAGGGGCTCTCGGGCTATGGAGCGAAACCCTAAATTAATGCCTATATATATGCATCAAATTGGAGCCAAAAAAAAAAAGAGTAGCCGCAAAATTAAGATAGGGTTTATATCTTTTTATTTTGCTCAATTAGCTTAATTAGTGTAAAATTGTAAAAGGCAATTCATCGAGCAGTGGAGAGAAAGGTAAGGTTGAGCGCTGTTTGTTTGTAAATCATGAAATTTGGAGTGAAATGAACATGTTTAAGTGATCAATTTGATGTTTGGCAGCTGATTTTTCTCTCTTTCACTTTCCCCCATTCTTCTCTCTCTTTTTCTCATTTAATTTCATTGGTTACAAGCTTTGTCCAGAGACTCTCTGGATCCTAACTCTTCATGCTTCGATTGAGGTTGCCTCAATCCTAGCTCCTTACCTCGATTGGAGTTTCTCCAACTCTGGGTAGCATCTCCCTCTCCTTGGTTCTGGCCATGGTGTGGTAAGCCACATTGGTCAGACCAATGAGAAGGGAGGTGCTGCCAGAGTTCAGTTTGACCATTAATGTGTTAATTTAGTCGCTAAAGATTAATAAAAAAAAAATATAAGGAGTAGGGTCAAATCTGGCCAGAAGGTGGAATAAATAGAAAATAAGGTTTTCTTTGGACCTTTTGGTAAAATTGCTTAAACAAAATTTTGTAAATATATTAGTGAGCATTTCTACAAGTTTTTAGACCTTAAGAATAAATATAAGTTGGTTTTCTTATTTATCTAGGCTGAAAATGGCATAAATAAGCAAATACTTTGCAAAATAAATGAAAATCGCTTTACATTGTCTTAATTGCTTTCTTTGTGCATTTTGTGACTGTTGCAAGTCATTTTCCTGCATTTGAACAACTCAAACAAAAATTACCCAGAAGCAGTGAAGGAATTACTTAAAACAAAGACTGGAAATTGGGGAAAATGCAGAAGGTATTGCTTTTACCTTCTGTATCATTTTGAACACTTAAAACACATTTAAATCAATCCAAATTGAATGTGGAACCAAGCCCAGCTACTGTAAATGAAGTTGCATACAATTCATAACTCAATATAAAATGCAAGAAAAATATACTTTCTGCCCCTACGATCTTCACACCAAACTGCAGTGCTTCTAACAAAATTGACGGTACAAAGTTCATGTGCTTAAGCTCTTGAAGCTATCTAGGCAATAACTGGTACAAAGGATTGGTTCTGTGGGCTCCACTACAGAAGCTCAGATCGGACCCAAATTGAAGTAATCTGCTTCAGTCGAGTTCTCCATTATCCAAGCCTTTCGGAATAAAATTGACCTCTCTATTGCCTCTCATACACACCCAAGAGTGCACAAAACCTTCTTCTGGTAGGAAAAGGCGGCCGGAGAGCTCAAAAGCCATTGATGGTGGCTAGAGACTCCTCAGGTGGCACATGACATCACAGGCCTCCATAGCGGGAATTAAGCCCACCAAATTCTTCTCCTAGCCTCCACGATTCCAAAGCACCCTTCCTCGATTGAAATGGTGGCTTGATTCGCCGTAATTTCGCCGGAGATGGAGCAGGGGCTTTTCTGCAAAAAGCCGTCGACTGTCGGAGGAAGAAGGCGTTCAAACGCGATTTGTCACAGATATTCTGTGACGGATTTGGTGTGGCAGGTCAAGTCGCTCGTTACACGAAATCCAGAGATCAGTCAGCGCTAGTCTGACCCAGTCAACGTCCACGTGGCCCAATCAAATAATTCCACCTCAGCAAAAACTTCAAAAATTAATTAAAAATAGTATATAACTCAGAAAATTTAAATAAAATATCTATAAAATTCTAAAAAAATCTGTAGAAACTAGATTTACTGATATTTTGATATGAAATTATGTCAATTTGTGCTCCTTTTATATTTTTCAAAGTATTTTCTAATTAAAATTAAGTTTTATAAATTGTCAAAACTTTGTAAATTCACCAAAATTAGTAGGAATCTCAGAAAAATCTAAATAAAATATTCAAAAATTTCTAAAAATATAAATAAATCAGATCTAATATTATTTTCTATGAAATTTTGACAAAATCAAGAATTTTATATTTTTGAAGTGTTTTATTATGGAAAATAAATTGTACAAACTCTAGAAAAATAGTAAAACCTCCTAATAAAACTTCTAAACTAAATTTATAAATAATTTCCTAATTAAAAATAGTTTTCTTATCAATTATTTTATGTATCAAGTTCTAAATTCCAAATCTCAAATAAAAAAAAATCAATCAAAATTAAAATAGGAAACATATTAAAAACCTAATGCCAAAATCAAATTAAAGTTAAAAATCTAATTGAAATAACAAAAATCAATAATTAAATTCAAATTAAAGCTCAAAGAAAAGAAGTTAAATTTCAAATTTCAATAATGCTAAATCTTAAATATTAGAAAAATCCAAGAATCATGATAAATCCAAGTTAAACTTAAATCCAAATTAAATTCATCAAATTTAAAATCCAAAATTAAATAATAATGAATAATATAAAAAAATAATAATAATAATAATAAAATTTAAAAATCAAGATAATTCCAAATAAATCAACAAAAATCAATATAAATTAAATTAAATTAAAATCCAAATCCCCTTGATAAAAATATATATACTATTTTAAATAATTAGTTTTAGTTTAGATGTCCTTAAATGCTTCCAATAAATAGTTTTGGATTTAAATATACTTAGATTTTCTCAATTGTGCCCCGTCAAATTAGGTTTGGTGCCATCAATTGAGCCTTGTCAAAACCAAAAGAAATAAATTACCCGTTAAATACCAAAAGTCGTTTAAACAACGATTTTCTAGCCTATTACATTTAATTTCTCGAATCTCTTAATCAGAGGTTCTCGTGGGAAACCACGAGGTAATTAACAATAGGGGCTTGCGCCTATTGGAAAGAAAGGATCCACAAATTAATAAACCCTCATGAGAATGGATTCTAGTCGATGTTTCTCTGGTCGTTAAGAGACATTAATACCTGAACCCAGGCTCGTGAGGGGTGAATCTAAGACTTATTCTCGTTCTTGAGGAAACCCAATCATTCTTCGAGAAATGACGAAAAAGTCCCCACAGATTCTCTGGCACGCCCGGTGGGACCTCTTTCTCCTCTCATCTTCGAGATTTGAGGGATTAAATGTATAAGGCTAGAAAAGTTGTTTCGAAATTCTAAATAAACATTGCTAACCATGACATTTCGAGTTGTTTCCTTGCAGGAGATGGCATCCACAACCGTTGATTTGAGCAAGCCTATCGGAATGTTCAGGATTGGGGCAGTACCAATCTGCTACCAACATGAGTTCACGATTGGAGCCATGCCATATGGGCACTCCTTTGTGCCTATTGTGCAAATGAAAGATGGGAGTTTCCAACTTGCCCATGTTACTGAAGAGCTGCAAGAAGAGTCATTGGTGGCTTCAGAAATTCCTGAAGTTCTCATTGAAATGGTTACTGAAAAGGATGAATGGTCTCTTGTTTCCCAAAAGAAGGTCCAGTCAGGGGCAACATCTTCTTCCAAGGGCACAAGAACTATTAAGAAAGTGCAAGGAGCATATAGAAGTGAGTTGGATGAAAAGTCCCACCTTCCTGTAAGTAACTCATTCACACCTCTTCAGCTGGTCAAGGATAATTCTCCAACAGTCAAGTTTAGACCCAAAGGTGCCAAAAGATCATTGAGCCAGGTCAAGGGAAGACTGGGGCAGGTTAAAGGAAACAAGGTGGTGTGGGAGCCTATGGAAAAAACACAATTGGTGATAGAAACAAATGAAATGTCATATGATATGAAAAAGCATATTGCATGGTTTAAGCCCATTGTCCATGCACGAGTAAATATGGTAGAGGTAGATAAAGAGGTAGAAATGGATGGTTTTGTCCACATGGCCAACAAAAATGGTGAAACTTCAGTAGGAATTGAGCCATTAGTAGCAACAATGGGGCAAGATGATGATATACCCAATAGCGATCAAGAGAACCCATTTGACGAGGAAAATGATGAAAAAATGAGTGAAAAGGAAATAGAACAAATAAGTGCATCTGAAGATGATGAGAAGTCAAGGTCAGAAAGGGAAATAAAGAAGCTAAATAAGGAGGTGTTAAAAATGCAAAAAGAGCGGGAGAAAGAGAATTCGCAATACACAAAGCTTATCAGATTTATACAAAGAAAAGGACTACTCAATGAGTTCATTAATGAGGAGTATGAGTCATCACCTAAGAAGGAAGAGTTCATTAAGGGATCTATGGATGAAGAAGAAGAAACAGACTTGCTAAAATTAAAAGAAGACAAAAGTGGACCGAAAGTGGTACTTGGTGGAGATAGTGCTCCCAAAATAATATCGGGTGTTGAGTTTGAAAGTAAAGAAGGGACAAAACAACTTGTTAGAAGTCTGGCCGACCAGCGACTCCAAGCGGCCGAGGCAAGTACAAAGAAGAGAAATGGAAACCCTTATCCAAAAGAGTATAATCAGGTACTTTTTCCTAATGGATACCAAGTCCCTAAATTTGTGAGGTTTGATGGGTTCCGAAAGAAAGGTATCAGTCCTGAAGAACACTTGGCCCGTTTTAAGAATGCATGTAGAGATACAGCCAACCATGATGCTTTACTCTTAAGGCAATTTTCATTAAGTTTAACTGGGGCAGCCTTTGAGTGGTATACATCTCTCGAAGAAGATAGTATTGAAACATGGGAAGATATGGAAGAAGCATTCACAACTAAATTCACAATGGTAGCAAAGAGGGTAACAATGGCCGATTTACTACTTGAAAAACCAAGAAAGGGGGAATCCGCTTCCGAGTATATCAGTAGGTGGAGATTAATGAGCATTAGGTGTGAGCACCAAATACCGGAAGAAGAAGGAGTAGAAATTTTGTTGAGAAAGTTGGAAGGGTGGATGCAACGACCTCTCAAGGTAGCTGACATTCATACATATGAAAAGCTCTCAAAGAAAGTATGTGAATTAGAAAAAGTGGGGCCTCCACCGGAAGCACACTCTTCAAGTAATCAAAGGAAAAGAGATAAAGGTAAAAGGATAGCCTCGACACGAATTGTTGAAAGCTCAAGTGTGTCAAAAGGCAAGAAAAGGTACAATGAAAATCCTAAGCCACTAGTGTCATTGGCAAAGTTGACAAGTAAGCCATATTCCTTCAAGCAAAAGATAGTTCCAAAGATTTTCCATATGGTCATGAGGAAGAAAATGCTCGAATTGCCACCATGCAAGCGTCCAGAGGAGATGGAAAAATCAGATGATCCTAATTTCTGTCCCTATCACCGAATCTTAGGACATAAAATCGAAGATTGTTGGGTGTTCAAGGACTGGATTGAGAAAATGGTTCAAGAGGGAGGAATTGTAATTGAGAAGAAAGATAAACAGGAGCCCACTCCTCACGAGCCAGACAACACAGTGCACCACATGGTATGTGCCATTGAAATTGATGAAGATATGCTAGGAAAAGATGAACAATGCAAAGAGAATGAGGTTGCGGAGAGCTCATCCTCAACCGCTGGGGCAAGTCAAATAATGCTAGAAATGTTAGAAAAACAGCTAAAAGAGCAAACTCTTGAAATCAATTTCCTCGAGCAAGAAATATATCAAGAAAGGGTGACAAGAATAGCAAATTACAATGATATGGTCCATAAGTTTCATGATATGCGTTTAGAGCTTTGTTTGCTAAGGCAAGAAAATAGAGAAAATGTTCAAGAGATAGCCGAACTCCGGCATGAAAATAGGAAAATGAGAAAGTTAGTGGGAGTATTGCAAGAAGTGAGTGGAACTTGGGATGATGTGGTGAATACATCTCAAGCCAAATTTGACAACATAACTCTCACAGAAGCACATGAGAAACAAGTGCCAAGAGTGCCAAAATCTGAAACATCAATATCAGCAAAGGCAAGTTTGAAAAAGAAAGTTCAAGTTGGGAGTAGCGACCATGAAGCATCGCGACAATGTATCTCTCTAGAAGAAAAAAAGAAGAAGCCATATTCTTTCCGAAAGGATAAAGTTATGGAGTTGTTCCCGTTGGCCATGATGCATGGGCTCCAATTACCAATAAGCAAACGCCCAGGAGATATGGAGAAGATTGGAAGCTCAAATTTTTGTGCATACCATAGAGTACTGGGGCACGCGACAGAAGATTGTTGGGTGTTCAAAGATTGGATTGAGGAGAAATACAGTAGAGGTGAAATGTCAATGCCGACGCATGCCTTGCAAAACCCTGCACCTCATGAGTAGATTCGAAACTTGAAATTTAAATTTTGAAAGTTGAAAAATGAAATTTGAAAGAAAAAAAAAAATTTTTGAAATTTGAAATTTGAAATATGAAATTTTGAAGCTTGAAAAATGAAATTGGAAACTTAAGATTTAAAATTTGAAATTTGAAATTTGAAATTTTGAAAATTGAAATTTGAAATCCAGAAATATTGAAATTTGAAATTTGAAATCCAAAAATTTGAAATTTGAAAAATGAAAATTGAAAAGGGAAATTTGAAATTCGAAATTTCGAAATCTCTGAAATTTTTTGAAATCTAAAATTTGAAATTGAAATTGAAATCCAAAGTTTGAAATCCAAAGTTTGAAATCTGAAATTTGAAATCTGAAATTGGAATTTGAAGTCTTGAAGACGCAAAAGAACCTCAATGTTCTAGTCTTCAAAAGATGACCTCAATGTCATTTCCTAGGTATCAAACGGGCATAGTGCTTTGTACCTGGTATCTAGAAGTATAGTGGGCAACAAAGAACCTCAATGTTCATGCCTATTATAGCGACAAAAATGTCGAAATCCTAGGGAATCAAGTCAGAGTTATGTCTCTGGCTTGATTACTAGAAGATAGAAGGAAAGAAAAAGAGGACCACAATGTCCGACCTTCTATTAGTATAACCGTCTTTGGAGAAAGAAACAAAACATGGCGTGTTTTGTCTCGAAGTCTGGTATGCAAAATTCCCAAAATGGTAGGCTAGGAGCGTGGAGTTCCAAACCTGCAAAATTTCATCAAATGTCGACCTCAACGTCGAAAAGATCCAAAAGAACCTCAATGTTCACGCTTTCTTTATTGACTTCAATGTCAAGAAGACACAAAAGAACCTCAATGTTCTAGTCTTCAAAAAATCGACTCCACTGGGGCAATTCACTGGGGCAATTCATTGGGGCAGACTCAACATATCCAAAAGCAAGATCAAAATAAAGATCAAATCAACCACAAAACGGACCTTGATAAATTTGGCACCAAGGGGAATAAAAAAGAAAAGAGAATTAGAAACAAGAAAAGAAGTCTATTGAGGGCACCATCCTCGACACTCACCATGACCATGTCACTTATGGGAAGAAGACACAATTGCCAAGTGCAAGGAAAGCCAAAACACTCAAGGCTGATATCAAGAAAGAAACTGAAATTGGAGCAAAAAACCCAAGAAAATACAAGTGTGGGCTAAAATCCCCACATCCAAAACCCAAATTGTATCAAGAATATATGAAATTCATGGAAAGGCCTTTAGCATGGAAAGTTAACCAAGCACAAATTCAACAAGTATTGAAGGAATGAAACCCCATTATCCAAGAAGAATGATTCAAAAATGGTCAAGAGGCCACCAGAGTACATTGTTCTGCCCAGGATCCTCACAACATACTCTGGTGGGGGGCATTTGTTTGACCCTAAATTATTGTGCTTGGAGGAATAAAGATAATAGCAAGAAACTTCGAAAATCCACGAAAAATGTCAAACAAGCTCCAAAAATTCCCAAAAAATACCCAAAAATCCCCCATAAATTATGATGAATTATCATGATTTCCAAATGCCAAAAACATCAGCAGAAACTCCAAAATTTGCAAAGAAACCCCAAAACTCCACAAAATTAACAAGATAAATCCATAAATAATTTCACAAATATTTTTGAACCAAAAAATCCCTTATGTTTTTATGAACCTACCCACAAAATTTCATTCAAAAATACCCTTGGGAAGGCCTTCAAATCATTTATTTTCATTTGGAAACAAAATAAATGAAATATTTTAAAGAAAATGGCTAGAAAATCCCACAATATTCCACCATTTTGGCGCGTCCGACCCATTGTAGCGGATCTGGGGAAGGAAGGAAAGGCGCTGGATTTAAAAAAAAAAAAAACTTACCCTCCCGCCTGGAATTTTGCTTACACCCAGCGCATGCACCGAAAGATTGAAATCCTTTGATTTCTCGTTGGCTCACGGAAGACCAAACCCATCCATCTTTCTCTCCCTCATTTAACCCGACAGGCGGGCCCGAAGCTGTCAGATCCTTCTCCCTCCCCAGTAAAAAGAAAATCGCGACTTCTTACCGCGCCAACGCCGGGTGAAAAGGTGAAACTGTCGTTCTCTGCCGACGTGGCCTCCTCCTCGTCCACATACAGCAAAACCACGCTGCGTCGCCCATGGTTTCGCTAAACCAAACCCTAAACCAGGTAGTTCTTAGCCGTTGATGGAAGATGGACGGTAGAAAGGGGCTCTTGGGCTATGGAGCGAAACCCTAAATTAATGCCTATATATATGCATCAAATTGGAGCCAAAAAAAAAAAGAGTAGCCGCAAAATTAAGATAGGGTTTATATCTTTTTATTTTGCTCAATTAGCTTAATTAGTGTAAAATTGTAAAAGGCAATTCATCGAGCAGTGGAGAGAAAGGTAAGGTTGAGCGCTGTTTGTTTGTAAATCATGAAATTTGGAGTGAAATGAACATGTTTAAGTGATCAATTTGATGTTTGGCAGCTGATTTTTCTCTCTTTCACTTTCCCCCATTCTTCTCTCTCTTTTTCTCATTTAATTTCATTGGTTACAAGCTTTGTCCAGAGACTCTCTGGATCCTAACTCTTCATGCTTCGATTGAGGTTGCCTCAATCCTAGCTCCTTACCTCGATTGGAGTTTCTCCAACTCTGGGTAGCATCTCCCTCTCCTTGGTTCTGGCCATGGTGTGGTAAGCCACATTGGTCAGACCAATGAGAAGGGAGGTGCTGCCAGAGTTCAGTTTGACCATTAATGTGTTAATTTAGTCGCTAAAGATTAATAAAAAAAAAATATAAGGAGTAGGGTCAAATCTGGCCAGAAGGTGGAATAAATAGAAAATAAGGTTTTCTTTGGACCTTTTGGTAAAATTGCTTAAACAAAATTTTGTAAATATATTAGTGAGCATTTCTACAAGTTTTTAGACCTTAAGAATAAATATAAGTTGGTTTTCTTATTTATCTAGGCTGAAAATGGCATAAATAAGCAAATACTTTGCAAAATAAATGAAAATCGCTTTACATTGTCTTAATTGCTTTCTTTGTGCATTTTGTGACTGTTGCAAGTCATTTTCCTGCATTTGAACAACTCAAACAAAAATTACCCAGAAGCAGTGAAGGAATTACTTAAAACAAAGACTGGAAATTGGGGAAAATGCAGAAGGTATTGCTTTTACCTTCTGTATCATTTTGAACACTTAAAACACATTTAAATCAATCCAAATTGAATGTGGAACCAAGCCCAGCTACTGTAAATGAAGTTGCATACAATTCATAACTCAATATAAAATGCAAGAAAAATATACTTTCTGCCCCTACGATCTTCACACCAAACTGCAGTGCTTCTAACAAAATTGACGGTACAAAGTTCATGTGCTTAAGCTCTTGAAGCTATCTAGGCAATAACTGGTACAAAGGATTGGTTCTGTGGGCTCCACTACAGAAGCTCAGATCGGACCCAAATTGAAGTAATCTGCTTCAGTCGAGTTCTCCATTATCCAAGCCTTTCGGAATAAAATTGACCTCTCTATTGCCTCTCATACACACCCAAGAGTGCACAAAACCTTCTTCTGGTAGGAAAAGGCGGCCGGAGAGCTCAAAAGCCATTGATGGTGGCTAGAGACTCCTCAGGTGGCACATGACATCACAGGCCTCCATAGCGGGAATTAAGCCCACCAAATTCTTCTCCTAGCCTCCACGATTCCAAAGCACCCTTCCTCGATTGAAATGGTGGCTTGATTCGCCGTAATTTCGCCGGAGATGGAGCAGGGGCTTTTCTGCAAAAAGCCGTCGACTGTCGGAGGAAGAAGGCGTTCAAACGCGATTTGTCACAGATATTCTGTGACGGATTTGGTGTGGCAGGTTAAGTCGCTCGTTACACGAAATCCAGAGATCAGTCAGCGCTAGTCTGACCCAGTCAACGTCCACGTGGCCCAATCAAATAATTCCACCTCAGCAAAAACTTCAAAAATTAATTAAAAATAGTATATAACTCAGAAAATTTAAATAAAATATCTATAAAATTCTAAAAAAATCTGTAGAAACTAGATTTACTGATATTTTGATATGAAATTATGTCAATTTGTGCTCCTTTTATATTTTTCAAAGTATTTTCTAATTAAAATTAAGTTTTATAAATTGTCAAAACTTTGTAAATTCACCAAAATTAGTAGGAATCTCAGAAAAATCTAAATAAAATATTCAAAAATTTCTAAAAATATAAATAAATCAGATCTAATATTATTTTCTATGAAATTTTGACAAAATCAAGAATTTTATATTTTTGAAGTGTTTTATTATGGAAAATAAATTGTACAAACTCTAGAAAAATAGTAAAACCTCCTAATAAAACTTCTAAACTAAATTTATAAATAATTTCCTAATTAAAAATAGTTTTCTTATCAATTATTTTATGTATCAAGTTCTAAATTCCAAATCTCAAATAAAAAAAAATCAATCAAAATTAAAATAGGAAACATATTAAAAACCTAATGCCAAAATCAAATTAAAGTTAAAAATCTAATTGAAATAACAAAAATCAATAATTAAATTCAAATTAAAGCTCAAAGAAAAGAAGTTAAATTTCAAATTTCAATAATGCTAAATCTTAAATATTAGAAAAATCCAAGAATCATGATAAATCCAAGTTAAACTTAAATCCAAATTAAATTCATCAAATTTAAAATCCAAAATTAAATAATAATGAATAATATAAAAAAATAATAATAATAATAATAAAATTTAAAAATCAAGATAATTCCAAATAAATCAACAAAAATCAATATAAATTAAATTAAATTAAAATCCAAATCCCCTTGATAAAAATATATATACTATTTTAAATAATTAGTTTTAGTTTAGATGTCCTTAAATGCTTCCAATAAATAGTTTTGGATTTAAATATACTTAGATTTTCTCAATTGTGCCCCGTCAAATTAGGTTTGGTGCCATCAATTGAGCCTTGTCAAAACCAAAAGAAATAAATTACCCGTTAAATACCAAAAGTCGTTTAAACAACGATTTTCTAGCCTATTACATTTAATTTCTCGAATCTCTTAATCAGAGGTTCTCGTGGGAAACCACGAGGTAATTAACAATAGGGGCTTGCGCCTATTGGAAAGAAAGGATCCACAAATTAATAAACCCTCATGAGAATGGATTCTAGTCGATGTTTCTCTGGTCGTTAAGAGACATTAATACCTGAACCCAGGCTCGTGAGGGGTGAATCTAAGACTTATTCTCGTTCTTGAGGAAACCCAATCATTCTTCGAGAAATGACGAAAAAGTCCCCACACATGGACTGGCTATCGATTGCATGGCATGGGGTGGTTGTCGAGGTATGCGGGAATGGAATTGGCACTTCTCGCATCTTCTTATGAGCTCTTCTACATCTCTCCTTAAGGTAGGCCAATAAAATCCAGCTCTTATTATTCTGTTGCTGAGCGACTTCATCCCTTGGTGACTTCCACATATTCCTTCATGTATCTCGCTCATGAGTTCATCTGCCTTGGTTCGTCCCACACATGTCAACCAAGGGATTCCATACCCTTTCTTGAATAAGTTTCCATCCATGATAGTGAATTCTAAGGCCCATCTCTTCACCTTTCTTGCAACTTTCTCATCTTCTGGCAATTTGTTGTGGCTAAGGAAATCCCACAGCAAAGTATACCATTCATCCTTGACCTCCGTCACGTATACTCCCAATTCCAAGACATCAATACTCGGGGAAGGTATCTCTAGCATCACTATTGGTTTGTCCCTGTCTAAATCGCTTTCTTTAGCTAGCTTGGATAATGCATCAGCTGTTTCATTTTGTGTTCTCGGGACATATTCGACCGAAGCCATCTCAAAAGTTGCGATGATTGCTTTTACTTTCTCCAGATACAAGATTAGCTTTTCATTGGTTGTAGCATACTCGCCACTGATTTGATTAACCACCAATTGTGAATCTGTGTGTATTTTTACTTTTTTGGCTCCTGTTGCTTCGGTTAATCGCAAGCCTGCTAGCAATGCTTCATACTCCGCCACATTGTTGGATACATTGAAGGTGAGATGTATCGCGTAATGGAATTTCTCTCCCTTCGGCCCAATGATCTCGACTCCAACTCCGGAACCTCTTTCTGAGGCAGCTCCATCAACATACACATGCCATACTTCATCTGTGGAAGAGAGTTCTGAAGGTCTTGCTGTGCATTCCACCACAAAATCAGCTAGAACCTGACTCTTGTATGCAGTTCTCGGGATGAAAGTAACATCATATTCCGATAATTCCACTGCCCATTTCAACAATCTTCCTGCCACATCAAGTTGTCCCAACGCTCTTCTTAAAGGTAATTCTGTGAGTACTTTGATTGGGTGGGCTTGAAAGTATGGTTTGAGTTTTCGAGAAGCTATCATGACTGCAAAGGCTGCTTTCTCTACAGGTGGATATCTAGTCTCTGCATCTCGGAGTACCCGAGATATGAAATACACTGGTTTTTGAACGCCTTTTTCTTCTCTCACCAAGGCAGCACTTACTGCAGTGTCTGATGTTGCTATGTAGAGATACAATGTCTCTCCTTTCAATGGTCGGCTGATGATTGGTGGCGTTGCTAGGTACTCCTTTATTTTGGTGAATGCTTGTTGACATTCTTCAGACCACTGGAACTTCTTGTTTTTCTTGAATGTCTGGAAGAAAGGTTGGCATATTTCGGCGGACTTTGAAATGAACCTTCCCAAGGCTGCTATGCGGCCTGTGAGTTCTTGAACAGCTTTGATAGAACTCGGTGGTTCCATGTCCATGATCGCTTGGCATTTACTCGGGTGCACTTCGATTCCCCTTTCTGATACTATGAAGCCTAAGAACTTGCCACTTGCCAAGCAAAAGAAGCTTTTCTTCGGGTTGAGGCGCATTCCTACAGCCTTCATTTTAGCGAACACTTTGTCGAGATGTTCTACATGTGCTTGACCCGAGCAACTTTTGATTACCATGTCGTCGATGTATGCCTCCATGATGTTGCCCAACTCTTCTTTGAAAAGCTTATTCACCATTCTTTGATACTCTACACCTGCATTCTTCAAACCAAAAGGCATTACCTGATAGCAATATAAACCTTTCTCGGTGAGGAAACTGGTTTTTTCTTCATCTTCAGGGTGCATTTTTATTTGATGATAATCGGCGTTGGCATCAACAATGCTGAGGTGTGTGAATCCAGCTGTTGAATCAACCATTGCATCAATACTCGGGAGAGGGAAAGGGTCTTTTGGGCATGCTTTGTTGAGATCTGTGAAGTCAATGCACATGCGCCATTTGTTATTGGGCTTCGGCATAACCACAGGATTCGCGAGCCATTCAGGACAAGTTACTTCTCGGATGAACCCTGCTTCCAATAACTTTTTTACCTCATCTTCAATAATCTTTTTCCTGTCATTCCCAAACTTTCTTTTCCTCTGATGTACGGGTTTATGATTTGGGAAAAGCTTGATGCGATGTTCTGCTACACTTCGGTGTATGCCAGGCATCTTTCCTCCTTCTTCCACGAATACATCAACGTTTCTCCTCAAACATGCTTTCACCAACTCTCTGTCTTCGATACTTAAAGTGGTCCCAATTTTGGTGATTATTCCCGGTCCTAATTCAACCTCTTCAACTTCTTCCACAGGTCCACCTGAACCAGGTGGTTTCGTCTTCTTTATTACAGCTTCCTTTTCTATTTGTGCTACATGGTTTCCCAAAGCCACTTGATAGCATTCCCTGGAAAGTTGCTGCTCTCCCCGAGAAACTCCTACTCCCTCTTTTGTAGGGAACTTGATCATTAGGTGTTTAGTCGAGGCGATTGCCCCGATGTTGTTGAGAGATTTTCTGCCTAATATTGCATTGTAAGCAGAGGGGGCATTGACGACTATAAATTTTACCCTTGTTGAAACATCTCGGGGGGATTCTCCAAATACAACATCTAATTCGATGGTCCCCAAGGGCACTACCCGGTCTCCTGCAAAGCCGACAAGTGGAGTGTGCATTGGGGTCAATGGGAATGTGGCTAGATTCAACTGCTTTAATGCATCAAAATACAATACATCTGCTGAACTTCCCGTATCCACTAGAATTCTTTTTACTCTTGTCCCATGGATCCTCAACATTAATACAATGGCATCATCATGAGGATATCTCACTCCTGCACAATCTTCTGGGCCGAAAGAAATTTGTGATTCGGCAGGAGATCCAGCAGCATGTAAATGGAATACTTCATACCGAGAAGGGATACTTGTGTTCCTTGAGTTTGCATAATATGCTCTCCCCTTAACTGTGTCACCACCAGAAGCATCACCTCCTGCTATGTAAGCAATGATAGGTGAGGCGTCTCGATCTTCTTCTCGGGTATTAATAGGGTTGTTGTTCCGAGAAGTTTGAACAGGTGCTCTATTGGGACGCAAGTCGTTCTTTTTCCAATTGTTTGGTTTGTAAGGTCTTCTTGTAGAGGACTCCCCCTCCTTGTTTTTCTCTAGGTATCTTTCTAGCAAATGAGTTTGCCTTATCAACCTTTCAATCTCATCTTTCAACTTCAAACAATCTCGAGTGTGATGTCCAGCACTTCTATGATAATGACAGAAGACACTTTTGTCTATTTTTTCGTCATCTTTCAAAGGTTGAGGTTTTTCCAGTTCTTTGCTGTCCCTGATTGCAAAAAACATCTCTTCCCTTGTTGCATTTGTTATGTGATAATTTGTGTAAAAGGGGGTATAGTCTTCGCCAGTTCTCTTATAAGAGGAAAGTTTGTAAGTTGGTCCTTTGATCTGTCTGTTCTTTTTCTTATTCTTCGGGGATGGGCTCCTCCTTCTACGGGGTGAATAGCTTCGATGACGGTTTTGTTAGCCATATCTCGGGCTGTTTTGATCTTGATACCTTCCCATATTTGCTGCATCTTCTTCTGCCCGAATGACCTGGTCAGCACATTCTCTGAATTCTTCAAGAGTTCGGCAGCCTTTTTTCACTAATTCATACCTCAAATTGCCACTTCTTAGTCCTTGCATTGCTGCTGCCAATACCAACTTCTCGTCAAAATCTGTTGTCACTTTATTTACTTCGGCTGAGAATCTGGCAAGGAATTCCCGAGAAGTTTCATATTGTTCTGGTTTCAGAGATAAGAGACTAGCACATCTGACACCCGGGGGTCTGAGCCCTCCAAACCTTTTCAAGAATTTTCGCATCAGGTCGTTGTAATCTGTGATGGAACCTCTCGGAAGCTGTGAATACCAATCCCAAGCTGGTCCGACTAGTCGAGTGGGAAATACGAGGCACATTACTCTCTCTGAAGCTCCATTCAACGCCATAGTCTCCCGAAAACTATAGGCGAAAGAATGTGCATCTCCAGCTTTGTTACTGAGATATTTGTCTAGATATGGAAAATCCTTCATATCAATTTTTCTCTTCCCTCTGTACAAATGTGCTGCTAGTGCTCCTGGGGGAGGCGACTGTGAGTTGTATGAATCTGGGCTACTGTCCTCAGTATTATTGCGATCCTTCCTTGAAAGAGGACGGCCCCGAGAAGAATCACTGTTCCCCTGTTTTTTCTTCAAGTGATTCTCTTGGACATTTTGCTGTAGTGTAGGCTCAACTGGGGGATCTGGTACATTTCTATTTTGCGAAGGTGGTGGGGGTTGTGGAGCTGGAGGGTAACGCGGGAACTCCTGATACATGTGTGGTGCAATGTATTGGTATGGATGCGCTTGGAAATTTGTTGGATGGTGCTGATAGTATTGATATTGCTGGTGGAGATTGTAGTTCTCGCGAGTCCATTGGTATGGGTTGTTGTATGAGCCCTGCATTACATGAGGATTCCATGCATTTGCCTGATAATATCCCGACGAGTTGTAAGGATATTGGCCTGTTTGAGTGTGACCTGATGGTGTAGACTGAGGTATTGGTATCTGAGAGGTTGTAGCATTCGCTGTTGATGCATTGGGTTGCTGAATAGGATGAGAAGAGGGTTGGGCTACAGATTCAACGACTGGAGGTGTCGGAATCGATGAGGCTACACCGCTTGGTTGAACGGTGTTGGTGTTTGCTGTTTGATCTGCTGAAGGCACTTGTGTAGGATTGGATTTAGTTGTAGGTATCCCTGACAACTCTCCTACTTGTGTGATCGGAGGTGGATCTGATCTAGACGGATCAGGTATTCCAGACACTCTGGGTTGCTGTACTAACCCTCCTCTCGCGAACCTTGGATCTGGAGTTACTGGATCTCTGCTCAGAGAACTTGGAAATGCCTCCATTGTTGACATTCCAAGTTGTGTGTGCAGAGGAGCCTGTGCAGATCGTGGATCTGATATGATCTGATCTGCGTTGAGAGAGCTTGTTACTGCTTCAATTATTGGCATTCCCAGTTGTGAATGCTGAGTTGCATGAGCTTTTGATGTTGAAGCTGCGATTTGCGTGTTGCATGTTGAATCTGCCATTGCAAATTCAAAATCAAGGTTTCGTGGGTTGACCACGCCTCGAATCTCACTCATCAAAATTTGATGCTGAGAGTGATGAACACTGATGTTCCTTGATCTATCACTCTAGCTACGATTTTCAGGTGGGCGCCAGTTGATACGTCTAGTTTAGTAGAGAGATCAACAATGGTAGAGATTGAGATTTGAGAGAATAAAAGTAGATCTTTATTGATGATGATTTTGGGAGTACAATGAGAATTGTGTTTGTAAGTAAGAAAATGTTCAACCCCCTATACAGTGTTCTACCCCTGCTATATATAGGCCTCGAGTAGAGATCCGCCTTGCTGACGTCACCAGACAACGGTTATATCCACTTGTGCCACTTGCTTGTCCCGAGATGTTGAGGACCTTCGAATACCCCTTGAAGGGAAGCTTTTCCTTCAATCCGAGAAGTTATTCAAGCATTCTTGTCGACATCTCGGATCCAGATACTCTAGTGGGCCCCGCCTGGGTTGTTCAGCTCTAATCGTCTGGTCCCCTCCAGGGTCTCTATTCATTTCGTATTTCTCGCTTCTTTTTGGTTTCCCGCCTAATTTCTCTGTGTTTCTTCGAACGGCTTCTGGACCTTTCTCGGGCCGGGCCTTGTGCTTGGCCTTATTGTTAACTTATTCCGGATTGGGCCTTTTGGGCCATATCCTATCAGGGCTCAATCTACAAAATGGACCCGTTTAAACTTGAGACAGGCCCAGGCGCGTACAAGGGATCTGATCCGATATTGCTTCTAATTTTTCTTACAAGTCACACATAATATCACGTGTATCTTATCGTTAGTTTCCACTGGAACAGCAAAAATAGTCCCTCTTATTATATTGGGTTAAGGAAAGCAGCTAAAGAATATCGTAATTCGAATATCTTTTAAAGTATTTGATGGTGAGAAAAGTGTCTTAAGATATTTATTCATTTCACAGGAAATTCCCGTCTTCTTTCAGTCTTACAGGAGTAACAATAATTATCATATATTGTTCTGTGGAGTATACATCAATATATGATACTTCGACAAATTGGGTAGAGTAGAAACTCTCCATACCATAACATTTGTTTAAGAACGTTAAAAAAAATATCAAGAGACTGTTCTTGAAAAGACAAAATTGTAGTGGAAATATATTCAGGTTCAACGAAAACAATCCAGAACTCCCAAGATCGGAATTGAAAAAAATACAACAATTTAAAAGCAAGCTTATTACACCTCATATTAGTGTACAACAGTTAAGGATTTGCAAGTATAACATATTAGTTGAGAAACACCAAAATCCTTAAAACATATACGCCAACCATCACAAACCTAAACATTATCCATCATATACCTAAAACGTTCTACCTCAAGTCCTGAGAAAAGTTACATGCGAATATGAGGAAACCAAGTTTCCAGATTTTCCAATCAACAAACATAATTCTTTCTATGACCAAACTTGGCCTAGATTCTTTCCAAATTGGGAGTTGGGCAATCTTTTGCCGATCAGCTCTCTCAGCTCATACTCACTTGGGAACCTCTGCTCCATCAACTTAGAGAAAACCTAAGCAATTAAGAATAAACTCAAAATTTAGAATAAAACTATGACAAAAGTTGAATGAAAAAATTAGCTCTTAATTATTAACCTTATAGGTATAGTCCATACCAGTATACCACTAGTGCGTGACAAGCCAGGAGTTTGTTTATACAGGTTTTGTATCAGTGGCAAAAACCATTTTGCCTGCCAGTTACCACTTACTACACATCTGATTATCGATAGTTCACAAGTACCAGCATGTACAATTACACAATTTATTTCAGAGTACAGCACCTATTCGGCTAAGTGGACAGCATAGCAATCTCGAAACAAAGGTATATGGTAAATAGAAAATAAAAGATGAAGAAACTTTGCTATACCAAGTCACCGTTGCAGTACACTTCAAATGCACCAGAGCTCTGTAAGAATGACTGGACAAAATTGCCAAACAGCCAAGTGCTAGCAATTGCACCAAACCGATTGGCACGTAGAGAGAAGTACCATGCTGGTGGGGCCATACCAATCCTGGGGAAAATCTGGTCGCCAGCTGTTATTACAGCAATAACCCCCATCTGCACAATCGGGACTGCTTTGCTTAGGAGGCGTTTTGGAAGAGCTGGAGGGTAGTTTTCCAGAATCACATGGATGCCAGGGAAGGAAGTTTCTAGCATTTTCTTCATGGTCACAGCAGTTCCCCTAATGAATTAGAATATGTTACAAGATACATTGAAGTATATATTTTTGTAATGTATTAGAGCTTTTTTTATTACTACTATATAAACAATGCTGCAAACAAAAATTTCCAGTTATTAATTTATCTGCTTTAATAAATCCAAAGCTGAAAATTGGCACTAAAAACTGACCGATAAGAGCAAGAGGCACAAAATTTCAGCTCGACAGTCGTACCGTAACCAGTGCCTTCAAATTGGGATTCCTGGCAATCCAAAAAAAATTTAAAGGAAATCAATTTCAGGGTTTCAAGCTCGCAAAGTTGTCCAAAGTTCTAGTTCCTAGTAACAAATACAGGGACAACTATAGAAGTATAGAACATCTGAAATTAGCTAACAAGGGTATAGCAAATCAAGTTTCAAGTCATTATCCTTTCAATTCTTCTTTAACTTCTAATTATCTCCTTTAAATCTTCAACAACTAGCTTCAAATCTACCAGGAATCACTAATAAAAGCTAGATCATCTCCTTTTAATAAGCAACTAAACCTAATTAAACAAAAAAAAAAGGCATCAATATATTTTTACTAATTATAGAAGGGAAAAGCGTACAGGAGTGGTGAAGGCGGCATCGGAGGGGTTTTGGAGAACAGGTTTATGCGGCGGCTCATGGTGGGGAGGATGGTGCGGCGGGTGGTGCGGAGGATGGTGATGGTGGGGTGGGTGGTGGTGGTGGTGGTGTGGCGGCTTTGGCGGAGGGGGAGTGAAGAGATGGACCAGATCGGAACAGAAGAGTAATATCGGTAGACCCACTAATAGCATCTGTACCCGATCCATTTTCTTCTTTTTCTATGGCTTCTCTGATTCTGATAGAGCAGCCGGGAGAGAGAGACAGAGAGAGAGAGAGAGAGGAGAAAGACTTTTTTTGGACCAATTTTATGAATAAACCCTTCGAGTAATCAAGTTAACAAGTTCTGCTCCTCTAATTTTGCCCCTTTTTTTTTGAAAGAACCAAATTTGTCCCTGCAAAGTTTAGAGCTGATTGGTTATTGACGAATTTTTATGTGAACTAAAATTTATAATGATTTGAATTAAAAAATAATTCATCTAAAGACTAAAATTTTGAATAAAGATGAATGATCAGGATTCAAATTCGGTTTAAAATTTATGTACACCATAGAATTGTTATTTTTATATATAAAAATTTGTATTATATTTTCCTTGTTTTTGAACCATATTTCTGCTAATTATTTTTCCTTTAAGAATATTCTTGCGAACAGCTTGTAAAATTTAAGTTATTCTCTATTTTGAAGGAAGTAAACTTATCTCATTGAGGAATTTGAAAATTAATGTATTTTCTATCAAACGACTTGAACATTCAATCATCTAATTTCATTAGCTATAAGTTATCCGACAATATAATCTCAAATAGAATAAAGCTGTATAAAATAATAATTTTTAGAATATTTAGAACATGTATTCTAGATTTTTTTTTTTTTAGCGGACTTTTATCTCGGTTAGCACAATTTTGGTAAGCTGGATTGGAACCCTCCTCTTTAGCCTGTCAAATGAAATTATTTTAGGTTTACACAAAAGTTTGAATTGCAGCCGCTGTCAAGAAATTCTTAAAAAAATAGAAATTTGAATGGCTGTTCGAGGCCCATGAGACGAGAGCTTTCTTGTTGATAATTACAAACGTTACCAAACATGAAACAGGAACCTAACAAAGCAAACTTTTAAAAGGGTGCAAGCTTTCTGGGAGATTAAAATTATAGTAATGCATCAAATTAGCAAAATAAAAAAATGTTATTCAAATATAGCAATGCGGCCTCCTAATATAATGATGATCATAATTAGTAATTAGTATAATAATGCTCGTGTAGGGAATTAATAATTGATTAAATGATAATATTTGAATAGTTATATAGTGGTTCCTAATTAGTACTTGAAAAATAATATAATTCAACTTTCTTAGTCTTCAAGTTAGAGCAATACTTGTGATTTCTGATCACTGACAAGCATTGTAATTAATTGCTACACCGACAATTCTAACTAATTAATAAGTTAATTAATTAATTAATCATTAATCTTTTATTCGGTGGAATATATTTTTCATAAAATATGGCAATGCTTCCGACAGCAAGGATATTAAAATTCTCTATTCTAATTGAGCAGTTAATATAGAAATTCATCACTTGGAACAAAAATTACAACTTGCGAAATAGTTATTCCAATGTTGTTTAATCTTTTGATCTAACCATATTGCAAAATAGTTGTTTAATCTTTTCATGATACTTTATAATTTTTTATCTAATTAAAATCGGTTTCATTACGGGCCAGCCATCTAAAAACATTAAATCCTAAGACGTTGTGAAATATTATTTTATCTTTTCCATTTTTTTTTTCTGCGAAATAGATGTTTCATCGAGATCTTTTGGTCTCCCGTTCGTTCGATCACCATAACGCAAGTGTAAACTCTTTTAAGCGTAAAATGAAACAAAAATGTATAATATATGAAATGTATTTGTGACTTATTATACGACTGTGCTTTGATCACCTACAGTGCAAAAGGAGAAGAACGGTATAGTTTGACTTTTCAGATCACTAATTCATCTTTTATTTTCATTTCATGGGTTTACATTTTCAATTTATAGCACACTTGCACAAATTTTTGTTGGAGTCATCGAATATTAACCATATATATTATTGGAAGCACTAAGTTGTCGAGGCAAACCAACAGATTGGTCTGTCCAAATTCATCGGTTACTCCAGGTTAGCAAAATGTACTGATTTGTATTATTGTATAAATCATTAAATCATAATCAATGAAAGCGTTTGATCATCTATAAACACTACAGTGGATTTTTAACTTTTGCAGAGTAAAACCAAAAAACTTGAATACAAAGGAGAGGTCCCACCATATCTCAAAAGGGAGAGAAAAAAATTGCTGTTACCAAATCCTATTTCTGGTAGAGACTATTCAAGCAATCAAAGTCACCAATTACTCCGCGAAAAAAGTTGGTGAATTGGTGGCACAATTCGTTGAAAAAATAGGACAAACTACTCCACATCTGCTCCGCACAAATAATTACTTACAAAGAACAAACTCCAGTTGAAAGGAACGGTACAATGCTCTTGTCAAATTTTGGAGGTTTTTGGAGGTAATATCTGACACGGATAGGAAGGATGGCCCTTGAGATGAAAAGAGCAAGCATGGAGTTGCCATCAATGATTTTGCAACAAAAAAGTTGGAGAAAAGTGAAAAACATGATAGCAAACATGAATGATGAAGCTCCATAAGGAAAAGACACAAGTAGAGCCAAGGGTTTGATTGAAACTTGCCTTAGAGAGATCTTATTGGAGAATTAATATCTACCAAGTGTGATTAAGACGACATCGAGTTTTGTCATGTCTGCTCTCTAATTTTATCTGGACCCAGTCTTGTCTGGGTTCATTACCTGTTGTTAATTGGGCAGTTGATGAGTTGAAGGAATTTGTTATTTGTATTTTTCTACCTTGCTGGAGACGATCCCCAATTAAATGGCCTCTAATCTCAATTTCTCATCGAACTTTATTTTTAATCGAGGTTCACGCAAATAAAGCGTCTCTATAGTCTCTGTAAGTAAATCTGCACAGATTGATGTACACTGCAGCGTGATGCTGCGTTGCAGAGGATTTGATGTTTTGAACTCTAGTTGAAGGTTCCTCTACGGTACAGATAGTATTAGTATGATTGTGTGTCGAACTGTTTAGTGGGACACACCATCATAGACGTCGGTTGATTTTATATGGACGATATAGATCATTGGTTCATGTTTTATTAATGTTTCAGTTTTTTTTTTTTTTTTTTTTGCCGCTATTTTCTATATCCGGTTGCGTGTAAATTTAAATTTTCGAAAAGATTACCAAAAATGACCCACAATACCAAGGATTACACTGCTTAAGCAACATAACCAAGCAACGTCACTCAAAATAATATATACATGTATAAAGATTGCTATACATAGCATGAATGGGTTTTTAGGACGTGTTCATTCTCAAATTTTATATTTTCAATGGTTGATTTGAACTGCTCAGTCTCATTTTTATATTAAAATCTAATAGAAAATCAAATTTTATATGTTTACTTTTTAAAAAAAAAAATTAAAAAATTCTCGATTTAATTAGTTTTGAGTCCTCAAATAAAATTAATTTTTAAAATACAAAAGAAATAATAAAAAAAAATTAATTATAAAATTTGGTCTTTATTGAAAATTTAAATATAAACAATGCATCAAGCCGTTCGAATTGATAATTTGAAGTATAAAATTTGATAATTGAATGTGTTGCACGGTTCCATGACTTCCATCCATACTACGCGTGTAGTATTTTTCAGCAATTTTTTTGGGGCGTTTAACAACGCCATAGATCAGTGAGATTACAGGTTAAAGTTCATATTTTTATGTAAATTTACTAACTTCTAGGTTAACAAATTAGCTTACTAATTTAAAAGGTAGATTACCTCATGAATGCCAAACGGCCCCTATGTATATTTCTTCCCATCTAGCGGAGCAAGTTAAGTTAATTACACCTACTACCCTGGTATGATCAAACGTCTATCGAGCCTTGAATTCTAAGTCAAATCCAATCCGTCAATAAATTATAATTAAGTCATTATACCTTGTACGAGATCTTTTACCTGACTCGCATAAAAAATCAATTAAATGCAGATTAGACAGTTTAAAATTTTGTACTGTTCTTAGTATCCATGAGATAAGAAGTAACACTGCAGGACCTGTAATGGTGGAGGGGAATATGCGGACGGGAGATAATGGAAAACCCTTCTTTTTATTTTTATTTTTTTATTTTATTCCTTTACTTTTCTGGGCCTCCCAGGCCGAGCCTACGGGCTATGATACTCATTCAAAAAAAAAAACACTGCAGGACCTGTATAATAGCTAGCATATATTTTAGAAATTAAAGATTGTAATTCAGTTCATAAATTTTACCTATTTTATTTAGTAATTTTAGTCATAAACTCATAATGTCTTGCTATCTTACAATCAGAACTAAAGCATTAGTTTTTTTTTTAAAAAAAAATGAATAAAAAAGACACAAGCATTGAGAAAATTTAATAATTGATACAAAAGATAAGAGTAATTGCAACTTGTTTTGATAATAATTTATCCTAATCGTTTCCATATCACCAAATATGATTTAGTTGTGATACTGATGTTAACTAATTTCATAAATAAATGTTTCACGATCAACATATTGAAACATATTACGACTTTGCGTAGTTTGCATGTGAGAGTTTTGTCTGCCTCGGTTGTTTTGTGTGCAAGGGGTTTAAACGAATATAATAGAGGCAGATAATTATTTACGCTTAGACAAAAATATATATAGTTTTTATAAAAATCTCGAAGAGTATGACCGCAGGTGACACTGACAAAAGATAAAATTCGCTTGGCGTTTCACTTTCCGATTTTACTAAAAAATTCTCGCTCAGCGATAGTTTTTCAGAAAGGTTATCGCCTTTGAAGCCTTAAAATACACGGCGAATTAGAAGTTTCCTATATTATGCCGTGTATAAATAAAAGAACAATTCGAGCAGCACTGCTCCAGACTTCACTTTCAGGTGTATTTTCTTGAATTTACTTTGAACTTTGAAAGTTTGTTTTGACAAATGGTCAGTTATCTACAGAGAAGTTTGAAAAATTGTTTTACTAGAAGGCGTTGACAAATGATTGTGGCTTGCCCCTAATATTATAAAAAGAAGGTAACAACAAATATTTTCTATCAAAGCGATACGGAAAAAGTATTATAAGGTGAGGGATAAATAATTGAGAGTAATGCATATATCTACAATAATTTTGAACTGTAGGGCTATTTCTATTTTTTTTTTTTTCCAAACAATTGTTTGCAATTGTATTGTGACAAGAGATGGCAAGTACCTCCCAAACCCATTATAAAAAAAAGTACCTTCCAAACCTTTGTTTATTTACTTCTTTACCAAATATGATATTTAGTATTAAATAAACAAATAAATAAGAGGAAAACCAGTTGATAATAGTTTATTTTAACAATATATCCTAAGATCAATTTAAATAAGATTTTAAAAACTAAAAATTAATTTGAAAGATAAATTTCTAGATACACAGAAATACGACCAATAAATTTTTTACATTTTGGATACCGTTAGGCGATGCATCAAGATGCGTTAATATCAAGCTGCTGAACAAATCCAAATCATTATGGAAAAAGTAAATCTCATTATTTTCACAAATAATATTCGCGCTATATAGATCATGCCTATAGATGTTAGATTTTACATTGATTTTTTTTTTATGATTATTAGCATTGTGAATGTTAACAATCATCGAGTGATTTTTTTCTAAATAAATAAATGAAGAGGATATATGGAAAATCTGAACCTTTTGGACCACTTTCTTTAGACTATTTTTCATTTTAGTGTTTGCATATTATATGTTTGATGTATGGATAGTCTATTGTCTACCAATTATAAGTTGATTATATTGGCAACAAAGCGATCCTATATTACTAAGATTACGATTGTAAAGAAACATTGTTCCATTGCAACGTATTTTGCATTCTATACTTTCGAATATGAATTCAGCAGATTAGAATTATTCACAATAATTATAATATCATTATTAATATACTAAATTAGCAAAAGTTAATAATCATAACCCATAACTCTAGTTTTACAACCGTAGTTATGATGCTTTACAATTTATAAAATCACAAATCAAAACTACTGTTACAAAAATAATGATTGTCAAAATAATAATTATTGTAACAATCAATAATGTTTGTGATGTTATTATATCATCGGACACGCTACTTATGCTTCTTCTTATCAAAGTAATAACAAAAAGAAAAATAACAACGACTACTGACAAATAATAACCACGACAGAGACAGTTTCCAGATTTCTTTGAAAATCAAGCTTACTCCAATTAGTAAAAAATTCTATCGCCAATCATGAATAACGTGTCTCACTGATTCACAGAATCATAGTTGTAGCAGTTATCGTTTGAAATGGCCTCCATATCTTCATGCTTTTATTCTCGCCTAATTATTTTTTTCTCATTTTGCGTCGTCAACAATTCTTGGTCATTCCAATTATTCGCCTTGTCAAAACAAGACTTCACACAAAGGAGTGATAATAATAATAAAAAAAAATACTCAGTACAGATTTCAAAATTATTTATTTTATCAAAAAATATTTTCATAAATTTACTCAAGATGAGCAATTCCTGTTTCTTAGTTTTATTTTTTCAAAAAATAAGGAGCTAGTATCTACCATTTGTTCTTCTACGACATTTCGGTATAGCCACTTGTATAGCGTGTTACTGTTGACTGGGGAACTAAACTAGGAAACCTTCCAATATAAGTAATAACCACCCACGATGTCGTGATTGGCCACATTGCGTAGCACTATTCAACGGGAAGTTACTTCTCCCGGCAGTAACTAAAGCACGGTTAATCCTCCCAAATCAACCTCTTCTCTACCCTCAAAACTCTATACGACAATTATAGCGGGTCAATACCAAGCATCTATCCAACCCGCTTCATAGAAAACTGAATACGTATATAAAAAGACGCTCTCTCCCTAGGCGCCGCTCCCGTTAAACATCTCCGAAATAGACCTCTCCCATTCATTATTCCGTCTCTGCTGTTACCCGACAAAGGTCTCAGCTTTTCTCCTTCTCTCTTCTCTCAACTCAAGCTCCTCTCTCTTCCTCCAATCAAGCCACTGCACACTAATGTGAAACCCTACCTCCGGCGCAAGCGCAACTAGCTAGGGTTTCTCTCCACTGCCACTGCCACTGCCAGATCTCACCACTCCCCAACCCTAATGGGGAACTGCTGTCGCTCTCCGGCCGCGGCGGCGCGGGAAGACGTCCATACCAAGACCAAGCCGAAGCAGAAACCCCACCAACCCCACAACAACGGCCACAACCACGCGGGCCCCACTAGTAAGAGGCTCACTGTGCTCTCCTCCCACACGGCCGCTCCGATTGGCATCGACGAGAAGTACATCCTCGACCGAGAGCTCGGCCGCGGCGAGTTCGGCATCACCTACCTCTGCATCGACCGAGAATCTCGCGAGCTACTCGCGTGCAAGTCGATCTCGAAGAGGAAGCTTCGTACTGCCGTAGATGTGGAGGATGTGAGGAGAGAGGTCTCCATAATGCGCCATTTGCCTAAGAGCGCGAGTATCGTGAGTTTGAAGGAGGCGTGTGAGGATGAAGGAGCAGTGCATCTGGTAATGGAGTTGTGTGAAGGAGGTGAACTGTTCGATCGGATCGTGGCCAGGGGACATTACACGGAGAGAGCCGCTGCAGGGGTCACTCGAACTATAGTGGAGGTAGTGCAGCTTTGTCACAAGCATGGTGTGATCCATAGAGATCTCAAGCCCGAGAACTTTCTCTTTGCGAATAAGAAGGAGAATTCGCCGCTTAAGGCAATTGATTTTGGGCTCTCGATATTTTTCAAGCCTGGTAAGATTTTTATTTTTAAGATTTCCAGAACTTGGTATTATCTCTCTGGTATGAAATTCACTGTAATAGTTACTATTAGTTGTATTTGTTTGACCGTTGAATGCTTTTTTTTTTTTATTTATGCAAATTAGTTAAGGTTTGGTTTTGCTTATTTATAGTTTTTGGAATTTTTAAAATTGGATTACATTCACTCAAATTGCTACTAGTAAATTGTGAGTTGGGTGGAAAAATTCATATTCATTTATTTGTTTGAGTTCTGAAGTAAATTTTCGAAATGAAATGCTGTACTCAGGAGTGTTATTATTAACTATTACTAAAATTAGGTTTTGATTGACAATTATAAGGTTCGTAAATGTTTTTTTTTTTCGAAAACTCTAAGGTTCGTAAATGTTGTTCGCATTTGACCTATTAGATTAGATGGATAAATTGAATGCTTACTTAAACACTTAATGAACTTTCTAAATAAGGAGAGCATTGATATTTAATATTAGATAAATGCTTTTTTCTCCAAATTAATTGCTATATTCAGTGATGTTGTACCGTCAGCAATTCAGTATATATCATACCCTTTGGAGTCATTTGGGCTTTGTAATTCTTTTGATATTATTTCACTTAAGACATGAGCCAAGTTGAAATAGAAAATTCAGGTAGATGTGATGCCATTTGATTCTTTTGGTAATAACGGTGGTTGACTGGCCAGTACATTTAAACTTCTTATTCAATTCTTTCTTTTCATAAATTTGATGTAACTTTCAACTTTTGGTAGTCAAAAGTGAAACAAATTAAAACTTTTGGCTTGGTCTGGCATATGTTGTATTATAAACTGAAGTGGAAGTGTGGATTCATCCAGCACACATATATTCTTATTCTGCCCCTTAGGGACCCGGTATTATATGCCATCTTTTCCTTAATTATTCTAATCATATTACCTAAAAAATAGTGAACCACATTGTGGATTCAGTTGTATAATTTTTGTCAGTGTTGCTGTTCTAATTTGTTTAAACTGTGTATATTTTTATATGATGACGTATATTTTTATTTAAAAAATGCATTCTGAGTCCCGATGCATATGATTTCTTATTTTTCCCCCCTTTAAGGAACCATGCTATGGCGGGTGTGTACTGGTATATGAACTGAAATGCCGAGTTTAATGTAAAAAAATAACATTTGGTTTCTTCAACCCAGAACGTTATGCAAAATCAGTTCAAATTCTGACACTGTTAACTCGAGTTAAAGCACTGTTATACACTCATGTTTAATAAACCGTGTATTGAAATGCAGGTGAAAGATTCTCTGAGATAGTTGGAAGCCCCTATTACATGGCTCCTGAAGTTCTCAAAAGAAACTATGGACCAGAAATCGACATATGGAGTGCTGGTGTTATTCTCTATATTCTTTTGTGTGGTGTACCTCCATTTTGGGCAGGTATGTTTCATAAAGCAAATCACTGTTGCACTGTCTATTATGAATTTGGCTATATAAGAGATGCTTAATTGGTTTGAAAAAAATGTTTTGCATTATTTGATGGAATTGTAGAGACGGAGCAAGGTGTCGCACAAGCTATTCTTAGAGGGAACATAGATTTTAAAAGGGAACCTTGGCCGAATGTGTCAGAGAATGCTAAAGACCTGGTTCGCCGAATGTTGGAACCTGATCCCAAACTGAGACTAACTGCTAAGCAAGTTCTTGGTATGTCTCTTTCATTATCTTGTTTAACATTAACAGTTTAGTTGTTTATTTTAGATCCTGAACATTATGTAAGCAGCTTTATAACTATCTTATGCAGAGCATCCATGGCTACAAAATGCAAAGAAAGCTCCAAATGTGCCGCTTGGAGATGTCGTCAAGTCCAGGCTCAAACAATTTTCACGCATGAATCGATTTAAGAGGAGAGCTTTACGGGTCAGTCTCCTTGCTCTTATTTATGGGATTAAAACAATGAGTTTTGGGATTAAAACAATGAGTTTAGAATAATATCAGTGTATTGTTTATACTCTTTGGGAAATGGCAAGGAACTGCCTATCACACCTCTCTCTCTGAAGCCTGCTAATTATTACAAATGTCTCCTCTCCAATTGTGCAGAACAGGCCTAAAGTGTTCTGATTTTCGTTGTTGTAAAATTTTTAATTGTGAATAAAGATGTGCGGAGGAGGGGGAGGGGGGTTGGCCACTTGGGTTACATGAAATGCAGAACGAATGAGGCATGGAAAGGGGTTGCTAGAGATTTGGATATGGCTAGACCAGGATACGAATACAGATCAAATAGAAACATGTGTGGGTTGGATAGGATAGTATCGAATACAAATGAATATAATTCATGTAATTACAAAGAATAAATACATCACAAAAAAGAGTTTCATGTGGCATATGATTTTTTGATTTATTAGGTTAGCACAAATTTCTGTTCATCACAAATATACTAGTTACAAAATGGTCAACGCAAGTGGACAGTTGACAAGTTGAGACTTGAAGGAGAAGTATACTGTATAGAGTATACTAATTGATTGTGGATTTCATTTTCAATAAACCTTTGGGTTCATTGTCTCCCTAATTAATTAATCAAGGAACTATAAAATATAACTGTGTTTTTGGTCGGGACATGTTGCACATGGGTTAGAAATTAGTCGGAAACAACATGTCCGGTTTCCTAGATCCAGTGACGGATATTCAAAAGTCTTGCGAATTTCAGATGTAGATAATTTCGGCATCTGTATCCATACCTATTGAATCTGCTTCCAACTTTGAAACCATTTACACATCCATATCTATTGGAAAAATAAAAATATCCATATCGATTAAATTTTTGAATTTGGAATCTGGATATGGTTGGATAATATCCAATTCATTAGCACCCTAGCCATATAGGTTGGGTTATTTTTTTTATTTTTAATTTTATTTATTTGTTTATTTTTTGTAAAGTAGCACAATGTTGTGTTTCCTTGGGGGGGTTATGCATGATAATTATCATTATGCATTGTTGTTGTGATGCAATACACTTATGGTTACTTTTGTTTATTCCTTTAGGTTATTGCGGATCATTTGTCAGCCGAGGAAGTCGAGGATATAAAGGATATGTTCAAATTGATGGATACCGACAATGACGGCATTGTAACATATGAAGAGCTGAAGAATGGCCTAAAAAAATTTGGTTCTCACCTTGCAGAGTCCGAGGTCCAAATGCTGATTGAGGCTGTAAGAGCTCTATTTTACTTTACTTGTCTTCATTCATTGACATTTATTTTTTCCTCGTGAGAGGTACTTTATCTGGTTTGTCACATCTTTGAAGTGGTTCTCTTGTGTAGGATAGCAGAACATGCAAGTAGCTAGCAAAAAGAATTGTTTACTTTTTTTTAGTTTGTTTAGAGTTGTCCAGAAGCTGCAATTGAACTTGTCTCAGAACACTGTCGGATTAAGAACTTACAAGTTATCAAAACCTGAAAGTAACTTGTGGTTGGATGGCTATTTAGCTTAAAAATTGTCAAACAAGCTATAAGTTCCCAAGATGAATATTTCGGTCTAAAGGTTATTTTCACAATATAAGCCAATTCACTGAGATATTAGGTCAATTTAAGTTGCCAAATTACCGAGAGATTGCATATACTTGTATAGTTCGAATAGATCCATTCAAAGAATAAGCAATCAGAGGGTTATTTTGATACTCTGAACAGGTGGATACAAATGGTAAGGGGACTTTGGACTATGGTGAGTTCTTGGCAGTGTCACTTCATCTACAGAGGATGGCAAACGATGAGCACTTGCGACGTGCTTTTGCTTACTTTGACAAGGATGGCAATGGCTTCATTGAACCAGAGGAGCTGAAGGTCGCATTGGCTGAGGATGGAACTGCTGTTGATACTATGGATGTTGTCAACGATATATTGCAAGAGGTCGATACTGACAAGGTGAACATCTCCCTCCCTCTCCACCTGTCTTTTACAAATCCAATACTTATGGTGGCGGCTATTTGTCAATTGAAGTCCTGAACAGTAGTTTGTCCTCAACCAGCCTGAAATCTCTATAGCTTTTTGTCAGATTGTGCATTAAACAAAGATTTAGGTCACTTCAGATACCTACTATGTTGCTAGTGGCTTTCAAAATTGTTAATAACATCAATTATTTTTATTTTATTATAAAATGAGGATAACTTCAACTCTTTTTACATAATATGTGTGGGAGATGTTGTCCGTAAAGAGCCCGTAAACCTAAATTTCCTATGATAATGTGTTTTGCCTGACTTTGCCGTAGGCTGACTCAACAATGTAGCTTTATCTGTCTTTTAATATTTATTTTTTATCAACCCACTTGCTTATCTATCAAATATTTTATTTATAATCATGTGTAGGATGGAAAAATTAGCTACGAAGAATTTGTGGCGATGATGAAAACGGGAACAGACTGGAGAAAGGCATCACGGCACTACTCTAGAGGCAGATTTAACAGTCTCAGCATGACCTTAATCAAGGATGGATCTCTAAAGCTGGGTGAGTGAGTCTTAACTGGGACCGCTTACCTCCATGCATCATGAAGTTCTCTTCTTTCTTTCACCTCATGATTATTATTTTGGAGGGTTCTTCTTTAGATTAGGTTTGAGGGACCCACAACCTTGATTCAGCTTACCTTACCATTGTGCTGTAATTAGTTTCATTTTAGCACTATCAGGGGATAATTTGTCTGACTCACCACGAGCATGTCGGTTTGGTTTTTGTTATTTTGGTGTTGTTTGTGCACCGAGTGCTTAGGGCTGTACAACATATCTTGGGCTTTTGTTGTAATTTTTCTCTAATGTACCATTTTGCTTAAGTGTGTTCAGTGCTTAATTTAATTGAGTTGTAATCGTTTCAAATTTGCACTATGTTACATGAATAGTTTGTGCTTACTGCTAAGTATTCAAGTAACTTTTTAGTAGACCTGTCAATGGACATCTACAATTCTGTGATATGATCCAAATCGCACGACTGAATTTGCATGTTGGCCGAAAATTGTTTGATTGCTAGATTTATGTGTGGATCTTTAATGTAAAATATAATTCATGGTACTTGGTACTGGGATTTGAATGAAAAACCCCTTTTAAGGATATGATAAAAAGAACGAATATAGCGTATTATGGTATGAGTTGTGGCAATGCTCGTATCAATGCTACGTATGTCAATATAGCATATAGCATATTCGAGTCGTTTAAAGAGACCTACAAAGATTTTTTTTTAATTAGTTTTTTGTTTATATGAAAGATGTATATTTGATATTACAAAGATTTTTAAGGTCATGTTTAGAAAGTAAAAAAAACAGTATAGATTCGAAAATAATAAAACAGACATTTGTATGACTTTTTTATATGCAAATGTCATTGATCGATCAACTTAGATCTATCCTTCGAGCTTTCAAAATTAAGATACAGAAGAGAATTAATGACGCATGTTTACTTCGCAAAGCACTGTAAAATAAGTCTTCGCATCATTAACTTGTCTTTTTAGAATGTGAAACAATAAACACATTCCTTTATGTGGATCATATATGTTGTTATTTCAAATATTTCAGCTAAGGAATTTCGAATATTACAACTTTATGTGAAGATTGCGTACATTTTGAATGTCGATATGAATATAAAACTTGAGATTCTTAATAAATTCTGATGCAATGCATTGATATTATTTGGTGTGAATCCAAACCACCGACGGCCCTTTGAGGAAACCTTATTTTAGTTGGTGCCACGAGGTTGAATCATTAATAGATGGAATTGAAGATTATATATTTTAGTTTGAATTGAATCAATCATTATGAAGTTCACTTTTAATAGAAGTATACATAATACATAACAGATAATAAAGGTTATGAAAAAGCTGCATACACCATCATATTAAATGTCATGAGATGATTGAATGACTAACGATGTCAAGTGAACTAAACAAGTACAACTCTTCTTTTTCACTCATATTTGTTCCTCTTTTAAACTGCTAGTGCCATTTTGATTTTGAAGATAATATTCTGTCGGGTGATGAGCTGTAAACATAGTCATTTAACACTGAACTTAATAAATAATTTAAGAGCCTTGAACTTCGCATCTGTCTTCGAAATGGGTAATTTACGCTTTCCTATGTTAAGTTTTGGGTTATTTCAGGCCTCTACTGAGGCATACTGTAGTGGTGCTAACTTGTTGGGTTTATCTAGGCCATTTCTAGGTATCCTAAGCTTTATTAGACCCAATATTAAAGATTCTCGGTCCTTTTTTTTTTAAAAAAAAAAAATTCTTTCTTAGAATAAATCCAGCATCCGAGATTTGGTCTTATTCTTGTCATATAAGTATTTTTTCTTTTTACATTTCGAACCATGTAACAGAATTCTCAACCCATTCAAAATTAAGATAGAGGTCGACTAAGATTGCCGTAGGAAGAAAAAGTAAAAAGTAACTTTAAAAATAGAATGTATCTAAAAAATTGGCGTTAAATTAAAAGAGCGTGAAAATTAGACATTGACATAATAGAACTATGACAAGGGAATATAGTGGACGAGAGTGGTGTCTCAAGTTTTAGGTCATAGTTACAGTTTTCGATTATGGGCCGGTGATGATATATGTTTCTTTTTTTTTTTTTTTTTTTTTACTATTATTACTTGCATATTTTCATTAGTATTAGTAGTATAATATTATATTATTACTATTTTAGTTTTTGGTAACCTTCATCTCGCTGGGTTTCGTTTCTATCCTATCCAATTTATTTACGACAAAAAGACTAAGTTGTAGTAGTAGTCGTTGTTAATTTTGAACCGTCTGATCTAAAAAAAAGATTATATCGACCTCGCTGCTGAGTTAGTAGAAGTATTTTAAATGTGAAGTTAATTCGTTACATTAGATTGGACAGTTCAAATTGAAAATATATAACCAAAGAGGTTTTAAAAAATAACATTTAGTTCCCACTTCCCAGTGTGCCACTCAAAATATGAAAAATGTCATGTTACTACAATATGCTCACCCCAAATTTATGATTCAAGTCTCGAGAATATCGGATTTCCTTTCCTAAATTCATATTATTTTTTTTAAAAAGCATACAAATAAATAATAAAATTCCCGTCTAAATTAAAGTACGTTGGCTTTAGCTCATACAAAAAGTAACATATGTCGGTTACTTGTTTGCCAGTTTATGTGTGTTCTCCCGTTGCCTCCACTTTGAATCATTTTATCAAGAAGATGACAAGATGTCATGTAGTGCAACTTGTATCCATCCCAGCCACCAGGCATACAGTATGTCCTATTTTATGGGTTGCAACGAGGCTCAATGAGGAGTCGACACGATAAAAGAAATTCACCTGGTCAGAAAATAAACCACTCACTCAATTACCAGTGGATGACTGATGACAGTGCCAAAAGGGCTATGATATGCAGCCGCAAAGGCAAAGCAGCAAAACACAAGAGGACCATACGAGAAAACGGCTGTCTCTTTTGTGTTTCCTGCGACTCTTTTCTCTAGACCACTCCCCTCAACAAGTTGGTTGAAGTGTAATCCTAACCCGTTACACAAAGAGGTAAAACAAAACGGGTCACAGAAGATGCAATCACACCATGTTGGCTGCCTTCAGTCTGTTCACACGGTGCCAAACGCCATAATATGGATGAGAAAAGGTTGGAATTTGGAAAAGGAACCAACGAAGGAATTATGCTTTGCTTTTCCTCTTTTGTTTTTGAGATAAGCATGGCATGATTCTTGATAACCTTTTAAGTATAGGCTTCGTCTTTGTATTCAGTCCCACTCCCCAGTCCCCACCAAGAAGTAACAAAAGAGTTACAATTGCGGCTGCCTCATTGAGGCAGAGTACTCTAATCAATGTTATTATAATTTAATTATGAATATTTTTAACATAACTACTACATTGATGTATCATTCGCATCATTTCTATTTCAGCATTAGTGTGGCGATTTTGCAACTTTGATACAGTATTTTTAATGTTATTTCATATATATACGCGCGCTGCTAATCCAATTTATTTTCCTTTTTTGAAGCCCGTAAGCACCAATTAATTTATTTATTACAGGTTTAACTGTTTGTATTCTGTATTTGTTTGCTTCTACTACTAGGGATGATCTTATATTGGCACAGTTATTACAGAATCGCTCACTCAATCAATGGAAAGAAAATATTAGATTGCTTCAATTATGCTCCAATAAAAGGAGCTCTGTAACACTTATTTGGCACAAGAATGAGACTACATGTCAAATGGTTACAATTTGATATATATGTCCAATCAGAAAAGAGTAATGAAAAAAATTTTAAGTCTTAAAAGCAATTAATGGATAAATGCCAGTAGCCAGCCATCTTGTGCAAATGTTACTACAATCTGGCCCGATTCTATTAAAGGGCAACTGCTTTTACTCTTCAATAATGCTCATGGTCACCGTTAAGTCAATACTTGATAATTGTCTCAAGACCAATTTAAAGAAACCAACATAATTTGAAATGTGCGCTTGGTTAATATAAATGTTTATTTTAATTCTAAATATAAAGGTACCATTAAAAGAAATTGTTTCTAGATATAAATGCATAAAGTACCTACACTTCCAAAGGTTCAGATTTCTTAAACATTTGAAAATAAGTAAATTAAATATAGAGACTGCATATTGAATTTAGTAGGCAACATTCATCGACAGACTTTTGAGCACTTAGTTTACTTGGAACAAAGACCATATTTCCCTAATCTAGTATTATGTCATTATCGCTTTAGCGGCATAATTAACTTTCTGATCATATTCTATAATCATGTCATTATCGTTTCTGGATAAGACCTTGTTCTTATACTTAGGTTTGTCTTGACTGTCTGCTTTTCCGACAAAATTCCGATTTGATTGAAATCGAGCTTCAGAGGAAACCGGGTTCCAGTAAAAGTTATGCATTAACATTAATCGTTGGTTCGGTTATTTATGCACTAATTGTTAGTCCTTGATTCTATTTACGGAGAGAGCATTTATTTTCAAATTTCTTATAATAAAAACGTTCGTTTTAAAACCAACCTTCAAAAAAAAAAACATTAATTAACTACAATAAATTACTATATTCCTTTAAAACTTGTCACTTATTATAATTGTGATAAATATGTACCTTTTTTTTTCTTTTAAAAAAAGGGTATGCACTATCAATATATATACACGTACATTTTAATGCTAAATAAGTATATCTGTCTGTTAATATGGAATAACAGTTTTATTTTCTTTCGTATTGACTTGTTTATATAAAATGTGTATATATGTATACTTAATGACTTCCGGAAATATTAATGGCATCCACGTAAATACTGCAATTCTTCTCATGCCGTTGCTTTATGCATATATATTAAAGCAAACTTAGATATAATGAGTTACAAATTAACTAGAAGCATTTCAAATTAAGTTTCTGCACGGGGGAGATTTGCTTATTGACTTGCGTAATATATAGTACAAGGCTTCACTTAATCAAATTAACTACCTGGACCAAATGCAAGTTAATTAGGCAGCTATATATATTCTTTACTGAATTTTATAAGATTTTTATAAATGATTAAATACATGACAAGTTAAACTTCGTGAAGGGCATCAGAAATAATCAATGCATGCATTCCCTATAAAAATAACGGAGGAAGAAAAGGGCAATTTGAAGTCTGTAGCTTCTCCAAGTTCTGTCAGCATCGCATCTCATGCTTTGCTAAGCACTGAGCTAAGCAAAAAAATTCGATTTTCTCCAGATATAAAATTAAATATAGAAAAGTATATTTCATTACCAATTTTACAGGCTGCCTTTAACCCAGCCTTCACATTCAGAAAGGATTCTTAGATTTCAATGGCGTGTGCAAATACATATATTATGTGGAATAGAAAAATATACTTAATTTTGTTTAAATTTAATATGTGACTAATTAACTGCAACCTGTCAGCTCACTCTTCCTCGCATTTTAGGAAATAGTTCTTTAAGGAAGGCCACACAGAATGCCTAGACTAATTAATGAGGAAACCATATAATTTTATTTCTTTCGAAATTTTAGAGGAATCATATAACAATTTTATATAAAAAAAATTATTCAAAGTGAACTGTATTCTCTGACTAACAATTTTTGCATTTGCAATGATTTTATGAATCATTTCAATGGAAAAAGGCGTTTAGTAACAATTTTACCTAGCTAGTCGGTTTCATAATTTACTTGATGTTTGAGTAACACAAATTAGGCCATATATCGGATTATATTATGCCTAGAACAAAAATTTAAAAAGTCGATAAAGGCACTATGTACTTCTATCCTGGAGGCCTCTTAAATCGATATTATTTACCAAAGAATTTAAAATTACTTCAAGCTTGAACGCATTACGCAGCTTCTTATACTTCTACATAGAAAATACTTATATATATATACTTCTTATTTTTGTATTATGATAACTATTTTGGCGTACGGCTGTCTTGTTACTTGCCTAATTTTTTTAGAAGGTCAGTCGGCGAAAAGCCAACGACAGAAATTTTATTAAAACCGAGAAAATAATTACATCATGAGGTGGGAAAAGAAGAGAAACTACCATAATTACTTGCCTAAATTATTTATAGCCAAAACAATGAAATTGGTTGAATAAAACTCTTTAACTAGCACTCAGCTACATTGGCATGGCACCAGCAGAGCAGGTACGGACACAGAGATAAAGCCACGTTGGAATTAGGCCTGTTTAACGTCAACAACGGCAACGAAATGTGACTTTTCGTTTTCCGTTCTGTTCCAGTAACGGTATGCACCAAAACGATTCGTTATCCGTTCCGTTTGGACGGAATGTGGAGGAACGTATAAATTTGAATTGTATTTCACTCAAACGTGTGACAAAACGCGTACCATTTCGGAAACGAAATAAAAATTTGTGCCGTTATTCGTTCCGTAAGCACGGAACCACGTAGACGAATCTTCCGTCGGCAGGCCTAGTTGGAATGATACTCAAATGATGTTATGGATCATATATGATCTAACATGATAAGCATTAAAAATGTATGGTATATTGGTATTAGAGGAACTACATATATTCGATTGTGGTCATTTGATGGTTTTTGAAAATTTTTTTTTAGAGATACTTGGTATACCAAGTTAGATGGTTTTAGAACTGATCCGTGTCTATTAGCTAGCATGGCAAATATAGGTTATGAGATACTGGCGTAAGAATAGTCTGTTCAAGGTTTTGATAAATTTTGTTCATCAGATTTTTATTTCTTCATTTTTTTAATGGACTGAATTTTTAAAAGAAATAGAAACATATTTATTCATATAAGTTAACGTTGCCCACGTTATATTTTTATTGGGTAATATTTTTATTAGGTCATGAACTATATTCAATTACTGAACTAAAATTCAGACGAAGGACCTAATTGAACAAATACAATATATAGGGGCTGATTAGAGATTTTGTTTATCAGTTTTTTTTAAATATCCTTCAATAGCCTTCCGTGAGTGAGACGTGACATGTCAAGGCTGTATCCTCTTAGGAAATCCAGGTTGTGCGTGGAGAGGCATGCATGAAAAAATACAACTGGGAAAAAAAAAGAAGATGTACGTAATATAAAATATACAGTCGGCAAGAGTTCGAAATATAATTACGGCGCAGTGTGTTGATAGAACACCCGAATAATAATAAAACCAATTTAATCACGTTTGCTTTACATCCCTTTCATCCGCCCACCGCAACGCGAGGATCTGTTGTCCCCATCTCTTTTAGGTGTCAATATTTCTACTTGGTTGCGCTTGGTTTAGTAATAATATTGTATATTGTGTTTACGGTCACAAGTATCCTATACTACCTAGTATGGAACTACTTTATAAAATCAATTGTCTGAATTTTGTGATGCTGAATCTGCAAAATTAGTAAGGACATTTCTTGAAAATTTTCTAATTAAGTTAATGAGGAGTCTTATTAAAATAATATAATATCAATACGAACTAATTCCTAACAACTGAAGTAATCAAGTAACTAATGTTGATTGTATTAAAGTTATGATTACCATTTTCTGGATCTAATTTAACATATAAACTCTTGTTAATCTGTATTTGATAGGAAAATAAAAAAGTAAGGATATATAAAATATAATTTTTACAATTATGTTTGTCCGAGAAATAAGAAATAATTCTTATATATATTATGTTTGGTAGATAACTAAGAAGACAAGATAATTCTTATCTTATGTTTCCTAACGGATTGGGAAGATAAAGATGAAAATTTTAATCTTATATTTGGCACATGATAAAATGATAGCTCTTATCCTATGTAGGGGTGAAAACGGATCAGATACGGATTGGATAGTGGTCAAATCGTATCCGTATCCATATCTTTATATACGAATACAATTATGATATTATTCATTTGAAAACAGATAGATAGGATATATTTTGTCAGATACGGATCATTTAAAAAAAAATATTGATGGGCAATTACAAAAATAATTTCCAATCTTCCATATAAGGGGAAAAAAAATATACACAAATAGAAGTAGTTTTTTTTTTTTTATATGCTAGAACTTAAGCTAGTTTAACTTTGTCCTTTGAATAAAATAATATATTGATATTTCTAATGTTTTAATGCACCTAAGCAAAGATAAAACTAAAAAAAATAAAATAAAATCCATCAATTTAACAAATATTAAAGAATAAACATGGTCATATATTCTAGGATTTACAAAAAAATTATCATGCCCAAAATAGCATTAGCAAATCTTAGAAAAAAATTATCAATTGCGAATAAGAAAAATACATATATGGATAAATATTCATATCGTATCAGTATTTGCATTAATATTTTTTACCATATTTACCATTTTACATCTGTATCTGTTTTAAAAAAATTGTATCCGCATTCGTATATCCGTTCAGATACAGATACTATTATCTAAATCCACTATTTTTCGGACATGTATACGGTTGGAGCAGATATTATCCGCCCCATTTTCATCCATAATACTATGTTTGTAATGATAAGACTTATCATCTTATTATATCACATTTTACCTCTATAAAATATCATTAAATGTGACAACAAGTATATTTTTTTAATTCATTTTTATCATTCAATTGAATGTAATCCTGTTATCTGTTATATTTGATATTGAATTTCTTTTTCATAAAAAATTAATAATTAATTTGTGAAAGTAAATAAAGCAATTTTTTTTTTTACCATAGCACATCCAATATGTTGGCAATTTTTTTTTTATTCGAATCTATATGTCATGAAACTTATAGTTGTATGAAACAAACAACACAAATAAGTAAATCAATGAGATAAAAAAAAAAGACTGATTATGAAATAAATAGCAAAAACAATAGGAAAAGTATATTTTTTTTCTCGTATTATGGGTACACATCATGTATTTCTAATGCGAGGACACACTATCTGTTTCCATTTTCAATTCCATTCAGTGCTCAATTTATATTTTCATATCAATTACAATCAATATTCTATTCACTTCTATTTTAGATGGAAAATAAAAAATAATATATACTCATCTACCGATTGACATCCAACCATAAATCAATTCGATCAACGATACAAAAGATGGCTACACGCTAGATCTAGAGATGGATACACTTTTGGATCTGTGCGATTATAATTAAGGAGTAGTGATAATGATATTAGTACAATAGAAACAATATATGAATATATATGAGGTGCATTGTCTTCTTTTCTATATTTTCGATTTTATCTTCTTCACATTAATTAACATTGGTTAAAAAAATAAATTATATTAATGGGAGGAAATTTTTTTGCATTATGTTCTTTCCATTCTAACACCCGGCCTGCGCTCTTTTCGTTCTAAGTAAAGAGCTTAATATTTTCATTTTGAGTTTAAAACTATATCGTTCATCAAATCAGATTATATCAATCAATGAACCATATTTTTTGTAATCAAAACACCTTGAGACTCAAAATTGGATAGATTTTTAATCTAAACTAGTAAACGTACTCACCCAATGTTTGGTCAAATAAAATATTTAAAAAATAGTTGTAATTCAAGAAAAATTAAAATCAACATAACATAGAAAAACATAATTTTAAAATAAATATATATTTCTTTATAATAAAGATATTTAATATTATAGGTGATAAAATTTTTTCATATGTGCCATCTTTTCAAAATAGAAAAAATTATTTTTCTAACTAATATTTTTTCTATTTTATATGTAAACCCAAAACATATAATCTTTCCGTCTATTGATTGATATCTAACCACAAATCAAATCGGTCGAGTGACACAAAATTAAAATGTATACGTGCTAGATCTAGAGGTTTAACACTCTTGGATCTGTACTTTTATGAGCAGTGATCATTGAATAGATATTTAAATTGGCAAATAATAAAAATAAGGATAAGGATTATATTAGAACGATCAGCAAAGCAAAACAAAATATTCAAGTAGATCGCTTAAAATACAGCAAAGACCATTTTTTTTCATTACTAGAAAGCATCATAATATTATTACAATCTCGTCGGCCTTTCTGCCTGAAAAAAATAACAAAGACCATGTCTACACAGCAATTTCCTCTTTAACCCACAAATTGTCTGGGCGTGGTACCCCTGACCCGCCCTTTATATAGCCGTGGAAACCATTAATCACCTGCTCAAATCTGCTCTTACTCACGTTTTGGGGACCTCGTACCTTCTCTTCCTCCTCTGCCTCTATCATTCTTCCATTCAATCTCGATCACCTCTTTTTCCAAACTTCCTTCAATACCAACTAATTAATTATGGACTGCTTACAAGACTGGCCAGAGCCGGTAGTGCGCGTCCAATCCTTAGCAGAGAGCGGCCTTTCTGTGATCCCCGATCGATACATCAAGCCCCCATCCGACCGACCAACCCTGCAAACCTCTAAGAATAACCAACAAAGCATCCCCGTAATTGACCTAAGCGGTCTGATGGATGATGTGGCAGGCTGTCGTGCCACCATACAAGCTGTGTCAGCTGCCTGTCGTGAGTGGGGCTTCTTCCAAGTCGTGAACCATGGAGTGAATGTGGAGTTGATAGAGCGGGTGCGAGAGACATGGAGAACATTTTTTCAACAACCCATGAATGTAAAACAAGCATATGCAAATTCACCTAAGACGTATGAGGGGTATGGAAGCCGTCTAGGGGTTGAGAAGGGTGCGATTCTTGATTGGGGAGATTATTACTTTCTCAACCTCAAGCCGGCATCTGTTCAAAGTCATGAGAGGCACTGGCCATCACGGCCATCTTCCTTGAGGTACAAAACGAGTACTCGAAGATCGCTAATAAATACTCTAAGTATACAATTTTAAACTTAATTAAGATCCCAGTTCCTAATGATCTCTGACAAACATGTGTAGTAGATCATGGGTTGTCCATTTCTTTATTAAAATTATGTACTGGCCGGTTGTCTTACTTATATTTTGTTTGCAACCAACTACCAAAACTAAAATAGTATATACATCCGTTGTGCAATGTTTTATAACATCAATTAATTATGTTATCTTCAATATTAATTATTTCTTTACTAGGATCGTTAAAAGAATGACCGTCCTTGATAAGCACACATACATTAGACACCTCCCCATTATAATTTATTTTTTTGTACTGCCACATTATTTTGGTAAAATATTGCCGGCAACACTTCAATCCTTACTACTTAACTTTTATACTTTGGCAAGTAAAAATATTTTTGTCAGAAAGATTAGTTTTCTTCATACTTGAAATTTTAAATTTAATTTTGTAGGGGGATTACAAATGAGTATGAAAAGGAGGTGGCCAAGCTATGTCAAACACTTATGAAGGTGCTATCTATAAGCTTAGGCTTAGATGTTGATTATTTGCAAAATGCATTTGGTGGAAATGGTGGTGTTGGTGAATGTCTCCGAGTGAACTATTACCCCAAATGCCCCCAGCCTGACCTTGCACTCGGCCTCTCAGCACACTCTGACCCTGGTGGCATGACTGTGCTTCTGGCGGATCACCGAGTTGGAGGCCTACAAGTGAGGAAAGGAGATGCCTGGGTCACAGTACAGCCTCTACCCGGTGCTTTAGTTATTAACGTTGGAGATCAAATTCAGGTTAGAGCTCCAATCTCGACTACGTTATTTTATTTCACTATAATTATTTTGGTAATGTTTTTACAGCACTAGTAATCAATCAACGTTATTATGTTTATCTTTATTGAACAAATGTGTTTTTCAACATTAACATATGTATTGGGAGCCAATATAGGCGGATTCCTTGTCACTTAGCCAATAATTTTTGGTGTCAAATGAATTCATTAAATATATTCTATGCAATTTTTTTACTGATAAGATGAGGTCTAAAAAGTCTTTTTTGTTTCAAAAAGATATTCTATGCAATTTAATTACTTGCACGCAAGAAAACTACAGATTTAAAATTTGAATTGGATTTCGAATTGCATAAGATAATCACAGAGGCTTATAAATTAATTTTCTTTTGAACAAGAGAAAGTCTTTGTTATTCATTTGTTTTTTCCGAAATTAAAGATGTGGGCATGAATCTTTGAAATTGTTAAATTCTTTAGTATTGATTTTTGAAGAGTCCGATTGTTTTATGTACTCAAATTATATTATATAAAGTAGTTTATACGTAAAGATTTGCTTTGATTTTAAATCCAGAAGGCTTATTAGTAGACCTCATTTATTTTCATAATTTCTTGTGCATACATTATTGATCTCGTTGACTTATTGTTCTTCTTTTCTCCCTGCAACATGTGCCTGTAGGCATGCCTACCATCACCTGCATGTTTTGAAACAAAGTATTTTCTTTCGTAAAGGGTAACATTTTCTTTCATAAAATATACATTGACTTGAAAAAAAAATTGTTTCTCACATAACCAACATTGTCAAATCCACTTATTCTCATTAATTTGTTGATATATTCATATATATAGCCCCCGTTACTTTTCAATAAAACGGAGGAAGCTGGCATGTGATTATGAAATTACCTAGAAGATGGGGAAAACAAAAATTGTAAGACACCACCTGTCAGAACCGCCGGCAACCTCATGCAAATTGGTCCATATATACTTAAACAACTATACATGCTTATTGCATCATAATCGATAGGCGTTATAGGACAAAACAATGAATTATTATTTATTAACGCCTGGCGCCGTCCACATAATGGTGTCGTTTGGGATGCATGAGAATTGGCCAATTCTCGGAATTGGCAATTCCATTTTTCAATTTTTTATCCAAACGATTTTGGAATATCCAATTCCACTCCTAACACAATTTTCAAAAACACTCTTCCCAATAGCACTTTTCTCTCTACTTTTCACACTTCCCAACGCTATTCCTAAACTCACCATCCAAACAACATTTCCAATTTCCGGAATAGCCAATTTCCACAATTTCTGTGAATAGTATTTTTTCCTAAATTTATGCTATTCCTACCGTATTCCTAACCCATCCAAACGACACCATAAATAGTAGTGCATGTGCTGTTACTAGTCTTGGATTACATGAAGTGCATTACTAGCAACCTCTGCAAGGATATGAAAGGAAACATGCAGATATATTATTAATTACTTATTATTTTTGTATGGATTTTAGTTAGTTTCAACTAATATGTAGATTCCATTTAAACTATTATTGGTGCAGTTTGATTTTGATTTGAACTTATTCTAAGCCATGAAACATCTCTTGCGTAGATTCAATTTCATCATTCAATGCTGTTAACTTCAGACAAAGCGTGTTTGAGATTTGTTTAACACTTTACTACCTTAACTACTTTCACTTTATTGATGGAAATTGTTATATTTAACATTTTGATAGGTCTTGAGTAACTCTATATTTAGAAGTGTTGAGCACCGTGTCCTGGCAAATTCTGCTTATGAGCGCATTTCACTGGCGTTTTTCTACAACCCAAGGAGCGACCTGCCACTGGGGCCCGCGCAGGAGCTCGTGACACCAGAGCGGCCCCCGCTTTATCGCCCCATGACTTTCGATGAATACCGACTGTACATAAGGAAAAACGGCCCAAGAGGGAAGACTCAAGTAGAATCTCTCAAGGCACAATAACTTTGTATTAGTATATCGTGTTTAGAGGCCGTGAGTGTGAATTGAATTAAGAACAATTGACACATGATCTATTTTTGTAGGTCATGTTCTAAGCTTCCTTGTCTTCATGAAAATGCTTTCATTTAAAATATATAATTGTAATGGTGGATAAGATATGATGTTTGTACCGTAATAAACAATTTTATCTTTAAAGAATCTCTTAGGAGCATGTCAAAGGAAGGATTCCTTATCATCTGAATCGTTAATCGTTAAATGACTCGAACGATTTAATAAATTTAACAAAAAGTTGTTATTTTGTAAAAGATATACACCTGAAATATTAATTTTTGGCAAATTCTCTGATGGACTAAATTTTGTAACCGGTTTAAATCCAGATCGTTCATTGATATTTTATAAACAGAGATTAATGATTCATTAAAGTCTTTTATAAAATTTTTGTTCAATATAGAATTACCGTTATTTTTTTTAATAAAAACTTTTATCTTTCATCCCTGTTATGATGGTCAAATTAATTTGTTCTGAAGTAATTCCTATTCTGTGGCCATATATATTTGAGAATGAGATTAAGTATTTAAATTGGAGGGTTAAGAATTATTGTCACCGTTCTTACACAGAACAACAGCTATTTTTTTTCTTTTCATTTACTTTATTTCACATCTGACATGATTAATTTATTAGATTTTAGATTGCTAAATGGTCAACACACTCTGATATGTGCTTGTACCGAAGCAGTGGTATCTGATGATATTTTGGAAATTCCAAAGTGGGACATTTCAAACTGTCTCAAAACATGAATATATTTATTCTTTAAATTTTATTCCACTAAATTTGATCATTTGCTTAAAGGAAATATGTAGTTCTTTTTTTTTTTTTAAGAAAATTAGGTCAAGCACCATAACTCTGAGTTAAATAAGTAAAGAAGTTACAACTTACAAATTTCGGTTTTGAGAGCTCTTAAAAGTCAAAATATAAAATAATGAAAGAAGAAATGTTCTCTCTAGATTACAACAAAGGAGAAGTAAAGTTCCATAGGAGCAAGATAAGAAAGAATAAGGGATTTCAATGAGTTCTGTGTGTAGTTTTCTGATTTTCGATTGTTTCGTCAGCCACTAGTGAGGAGGTTTTAGAAACACCACTGAAAATTCTGGCACATCTTTCTCTTCATAGTACAAACCATGCATAAAGGCTATTATAAGGAGTTCTCTTTGCTTTGAAGTAGCATGCGTGGAAAGTAAAGTTTTTTTGTGTTGGTTTGCAGTGGCAAGGAAGAAAATATGTAGTTTTATTAGTTAATTAATATTTATATATATCTGTACGAGTGGTAATTATCTAATTCAATTGACCGAATAATGTCACCCTTTAAAATACAGATGTCATGCAAGAATATTCATTGAACTGAGACACTCCCTAATTAATCCTGATTCTTAGCTATGTGTGAATTCAAGTTCTTCAGAAAAAAGTTTAAGAATCAACTTTTTTCTATTACTAAGGACAATCTGATGCGACTGAATATTTAAAAATTAATTTAATTTTATCCTTTCAAACTTCAATAATTCTTTCGCAAATTTAAAGACTAATTACTTATAAACAAAGGTTTGGTCACCAATATTATTCTTAGGATCAAAGACCAAAACTGAACTTTGTATTATCGTTAAGATATATAACAAGTTAGGGGGCGTTTGGATCGTGTAAGAATAAAAATAGGATTAGTTATTCGGAGTAAAAAAAATTAATCTTAAACGATTAAGAATAAGTTTTTTGGGATCTACAGTGCTATATTTAAGTGATCCAACATCGGATTAAATTTTTATTCCTAGGGTGTTTGGATCATCTTCTTAATGTAGATTAAGAAGTTGTTGGGACCACTTTTTAATCCAGATTAAAAAGATGATCCAAACACCCTAGGAATAAAAATTTAATCCGGATGTTAGAAAACTTAAAAACAACACTCTAGATCTCAAAAAACTTATTCTTGATCGTTTAGGAATAATATTTTTTACTCCTAATAGCTAATCTTAATTTTATTCTTAGATGATCCAAACGCCCCCTTAAAGAATATGGAATCCGATTAAAGTTCCTTCATGACATTTAATATAAAAAAACTAGTTGGAAAGTTTGAACTCTAATGTATCTTAAAAAAAACGATTGCTTTGAGAGCTAACTTTTGATCTAGTGGTAAAGAACAATATAACTTAAAGTCGAAAGTCGCAGTTCAAAATCCATCAAAAATAAAAACAAGCAGACATAAAAAGATGTTATATGTTGGCGTTCTTTAAAATAACAAAATCTGCTCTGTAAGCTTTTGATTGGCATGTACTATTTAAATTGTCATGATCCGATTACATATTATGTAAGAACGACGTGATCAAGTTAAGAACTTTGGTTAGTCAAAGTCGAAAATTTAAATTATTGTATCTTCAAAGTGAATACTCTAAATTTTGGTTGTGGACCTACGTTGTTTGACTTCTTCAAATTACTGTTTTTATTTTGATGTCCCTGTGTTTAGTATCATCTCCTCGTTATCTCTCTTGATATTGAAGTACAAAGATAAGTTGTGATGTACCTTCTCCTTCAAGATCTCATCCGAATATCCAATTAATTTATTTTCTAAGATTATTGAATGCCAGAGCAGTAATCAAGCCCAATAAATCAACTTAGCGCCGCATCTTATGAAGAACTATTAAGTTCTACAAATCCATTTAGTAAACCTTTGATTATATTATAAATCCTATTATATATATAGAACTAATAAGTTCCAGTATAACTTACAAAATGAAGACGGACCATTTGATTGACCTGATCTTTGTGATTATGCATTTTCGATTGTAAATTTACATGAAAAGATAGAAGATAAGGTTAAAGCTATTTCAAAAATGACATATACAATATAAACAGCTAACTTTGGCAGACTAATAGACATGAGGAAATGAATTAAGGCAACGTTGGATGTCCATCATGTCCAGTCAAGTGTTCATTTTTAAAACGTATTCACTTATTATAGTAGACGATTAAATATATCTCGATATTATTTTAAAAACATTTTGGTCAAAGCCTATGTAAATTTCACGAATAGAAAAAAGAAAAACAGAATACAGCTAAAAAAGCGACCCGAGCTGATTGGCAATTTCTTCCTTATATTTGTCATCTAAAGATTGGAAATTTGATGGAGAAATTTTCGACTTTGACAAGAAGTTGAAATTTGGGATGCACAAGTAATTAAAGAGAATTCTGACAAACCGACAATTCAAACAGTGATTAACAATTTCGTAAATCCAAATTTACCCCATTTAAAGATTGATGAATATTAGAAAGCTTATACGACATCCCATGTGACTGCCTGTGACTCTCACATGCATATATGGCCACTGATAAATAAAAGATTCAGCCTTAATTTTAAAACAAGATTATATTTTCTGAATAAAATCCACTCTAAGAAACAGAGATGCATGAAGTAAAGCCCCCAAAATACAAGCTAGGTCAACTTTCAAATCTGTAAATTTTATTTTTTCAAAGGCTTGGCAGGAGTGTCAAGTAATTCAAACCTGTAATTTGATAGAGAATGTTTTAAGAAATGCAATAGTAGCTAAATGGGGGTATTAGTTCGTTGATTGGGCAGCTAATTGCATCATATGTAGCTTAATTAATAGAATGATTGACCTTAATTGAAAATTAAAATAGTACAAATTAAAAATTGAGTTAATTCCTTGCATGAATTTTTATAAAAGTTGTCCGCCCTTAGATTCTTCTCGAACTGTTCGACTGAGGTGCTATTATTATTGGTGGTTGTGCATGTACAGATTCAGATAGATTTGGTGCGCATATAATATTTATTTGAGTACGACATGGAAGTATATCACATGTACACACCCTTACCCATATTATGTTTGTTGGCAAGTGGAAGGATTATCCTATGAAATAAAATTTATGTACAAGTAAACATAATCCTGGTGAACAAGTTTCGTTATGTTTTTATTAATTCTTGACATCATCCTTCATCATCATAAGGAGGCATGCTAGTACTTATTAGGCCAAGTAAATTTTTTCCCCCGTACTTAGTACCAAACCGGTTGCTATAGTCTATGGGGCGCACACAAGTGCGTATCAACATGGCTGGTATATTTAATTTATCCTGATAAAACCTAAATTGGTTGTCCAAAACGGTCTCGAATTTGACGAGCAAATCAGCCTCCGTTCTTGGGTTAAATGAGTTGAAATCTGCACAAGCCTAATTAAGGCCCAGTGATTAAAGCAATAAAAGTCTGTTTGGAAATTGGGTATGATATCCAATACAAAGCATGCAGTTTCGAACGACTGATTCAAATTTATTTCAAACGAATACTTGATTTCCTGTAAACGGCAGCTTAAAACGTTGATCGAAATCACCCTCTGTCCTCTCAAACGTGAAAGATAATAAGAATTATCCAATCTCTATGCTGGAATTACCGAAAGAAAAAGAGATAAGTTGATGTTGACGGAAGTTCGCTGTAAAAAAGGAGATAGACAAATCACAAAAATACAAAACACAAGTATTATAAATTGTGGTATATATAGACACAAAATTTTTAGTATTATGTACATATTATAATTGAATCCTTTCTAAACCGGTCTCAATTTTAAGTATATTTTGTTCCCTAACTTGTTTGGGACAAAAGACTTAGTAGTTGTACGTTGTTGTTGTTGTTGTTTGTTGAGTGGATTATATGAATAAAATCCACTCTAAGAAACAGAGATGCATGTACCAAAGCCCCATAATATAAGCTAGGTCAACTTTCAAGCTTGCAATTTGATAGACGATGTTTTAAGAAATGCATTAGTATTTTAGTATCTAAATGGGGTAGTAGGTCATTGATTGGGCAGCCAACTGCAAATCATTGTATAAATTCTTGATTAAAAATTTAAATAGTACAAATTAAAAATTGAGTTCCTTGCATTATTTTTAATAGAAGTTGCCCTTGGATTCTTCTAGAACTGTTTCAACTGAGGTGCTAATTATTGGTGGTTGCGCACGCAAAGATTCAGATAAATTTGGTGCGCTGTATGATATTTGTTTGACTGCGACATGAAAGTATATGAAATGTACTCAGCTTTCTTCCTATTATGTTTATTGGTAAGTTGTAGGATTATCTTATGAAGTAAAATTTATCTACAAGGAAACATAACCCAGGTAAATTAGTTAATTCATCTTTTTATTAATTTGTATATCTTCAATCAGCATCATAATCATGAATTTTATACAGTAGACCAGGTGAAAATTCTCCTATGTGGAAGTTTTTCCCTCTGCAGTTCGTATCGACATGGCTGGATTATCTAGGGCTGTATGTATTTTAATTCGAGTCCGACAGAAGCCAAGTTGCTTCCTCCAAAACGGTCTCAAAGTATAACGAGAAAATTACCCACAAACTTGGTTTGAATGGTATGAAATCTTGACAAGCCTACTCAAGGCCCAGGAATGACAAAGGCCTATTAGAATATACAGGCTCTCCAAGAATCGATCCACGATGTGAGAGGGGTTGTACATGTGCCTTCTTTTCTAAATTTCTACTTTCGATCGCTCCAAGAAAAACATATTTCTTTTTTTTCTTTTTTTCTTTTTTTTTTTTCTTTTGGAGATAGGAAAGACCGAAAGACGGAAAGAGCACGGTATTTTATTTTTCATTTCTTTTCTTGAGAGCAAGTTTGGGAAAATGAAAGAGAGAGTGTAATGTTCTGAATCAGCTGCAGTAGATAACGCTGAAGAGATTGACTTAGTCAAACTGGAGGAGGTCAGTAAAGGAGTTAATTCAGTTAGTAAAAGGAGGCTGAAGAGTGGGACCACTGATTATAAACATAAGGAATTATGGGCTCAGTTGATGAAATTAACTCTGACACTGGAGGCCCACTTGAAGGATTAGTGAAGTTACTTGACGGGGTTAATCCGTTATTCTCTGTTAGTGAAGGGAACATTTCAGTTGAGTACTTTAAGTTGGAAGAGGGGACCACCCAGTTTGAGCAGCCGGCTAGTGAGGTTGTTCGTGCATTCGGAGGGAATCTAATGGAGGCCGCAGGGGCGAAGCCAGGATTTGGAGATAAGGGAGGCCGGAGTCAAACATCGAGGTAGCCGGCCCACTGATCAAGCTTGAACAGGGTTTCATGTTTTTAATTATAGCTTTTAATCTTCACTAACTATGGAGAGGAAGACTCACGATGGAGAGAAATAAAGAATATTGCATAGTTGGGAGAGCCAAATCATAAAAAATCCATTTGCTAAACATATTATTTAGAAGTTTATAACAAAAGTTCTAAAAATCTGAGTGGGCCGAGGGCAATATATATAAAGATTATAATAAAACTTCTAAAAATGAGGGTGGGCCAGGCCCTCTTGGGCCCCTGTGCTGGCTCCGCCCCTGGGAGGCCGTACAATTCAGTTTCTGCAGTTATTCTCTTTTCATTTCTTATATAAGGATGAGCGTAGTTAGAATGAGTTGTTGTGTTTCATATCTAAATTCTTATCCTCATATTGTTCTCGGATATCAAGGATATTACAGAAAGGTGCAAAGAATAAAGCAAAAAAGTTTTTTTTTAGAGAGCTCGTTTAACATCCGAAGAAATGAGCAAAACAGTTAGCAAGATCAAACAAAATCCTTGCAAATTAAAAATTAATTGCAACACCAATAATCTCTGATTTTGCTTAAATACCTTTTTAGTTGTTGTTGTAGTGCGGCAAAAGATGCCTGTTTCAACTGTTTCAAATATTTTATTTCCACAGCTAGCTGCTAGCAAGATAAAACAAAAATCCTTGCAAATTAAAAATTAATTGCAATTTGCAACATCGATAAAAATCCTAGCCTATCTGACATTGCTATATACCTTTTTTTTTTTGTTGTAGTGCAGCAAAAATGCCGTTTCAAATATTTCATTTCCAATGGGTGTGTCTAATGAGCTATTAATTTCTTTTTCCTGTGCTAATTTCATCATAAATCTGCTCTAAATTAAGTTTTGGGGACCTCGAACCTTCTCTTACTCCTTTAATTGCCTCTATAATTCTTCCATTTCAATCTCATCTCCTCTTTCAAAAGCTTCCTTTGTCATCCCTGATCAAAACATCAAGCCCCCATCTGACCGTCCATCTATGCAAACCTCCGAGCATGGCCAACACTGCATCCCCAAAATTGACCTGATCAGTGGCCTGATGGATGATGTGGCAGGATATGTCCTGTCATAGTACAAGCTGTATCGGCTGCCTGTCGAGAATGGGGCTTCTTCCAAGTTGTGAACCATGGGGTGAGTGAGGAGTTGATGGAGCGGGTGCGAGACATGGAGAACGTTCTTTCAACTAGCCATGAATGTAAAACAAGCATATGCAAATTTGCCTAAGACATATGAGGGGTATGGAAGCAAATTTGAAATTGGGGAGATTATTACATCCTGTGCCTCATGCCGGCATCTGTTCAAACTTCAAAGCCATGAGAGGCACTGGACAACACAGCCGTGTTCCTTAACGTAAAAAACGAGGATCCTTACATAATTACGTACTATCAACATAAAATTTTGAGATAAAGATCTGAATTCCAAATGATCTCTGAAAAATATGTGTGTAGACCATTGGTTGCCTATATTTTGAATTAAAGAAAAATTATGTACTGTCTGGTTGTCTTATTCACATTTTATTTTTTGCAACCAACTACCTTCATACTGTATCCCATGGTTGTCTATATGTATAGTTTGTTGTGCATTTTGTTCAACATAAATTAAGGTCATAATCAGCGCTATATTATATTCAATTAATTATTTATGTATTGGGTTCTGTAAAAGAATGACTGTCCTTGAAGGAATCTGTATCAGTGCAGCACTCCGATATTTCATAATTTCAAACATTGACAAGTGAAAATTTTCTTAAAAAGATTTTTTCTTTTCAAACCTGAATTTTTTAAAATGTATATTTGTAGGGATACTACAAATGAGTATGAAAAAGAGGTGGCCAAGCTATGTCGAAAGCTTATGAAGGTGCTATCTATAAGCCTAGGCTTAGATGTTAATTATTTGCAAAATGCATTTGGGGGAGAAGGTGCTGTTGAATCTTTCAGAGTGAACTATTACCCAAAATGCCCTCAGCCTGAACTTGCACTCGCATCTCAGCACACACTGACATCAATGGAATAACTGTGCTTTTGGCGGATCACCGAGTTGGTGGCCTACAAGTAAGAAAAGGCGATGCATGGGTCACAGTACAACCTTCACCTGGGGCGTTTGTTATTAACATTGGAGATCAGATTCAGGTTAGAGCTCCAAAAATGCCATCTCTAAGTTATGTCTTTGAAAATTATAATTTAAAATCCAAAAAAGTTAGAAATAAGATACTTAATAGAACCATATTCATACTCAATTTTTTGGTATTGACCAAAGTACTTATTCATACTTATTCTTTTTCGAATTCTTGTATACAGGGACCTATGCAAGAATACGAAAAGGATAGATATAGATAGTATTACTTATCATGTAAACTTTATTTAAGCCATTACTGGTCGTCTGGTCCAAACTCTTTTTGAATTAAAGTTAGAAATAGCCCATAAAACGTGAATTTCGTCATGTATGCCGGTAACTTCAGATAATGTGGTTTTCAGAATATGTAGAACTCTCAACATGAAATTACTTGCAAAACTTATTGCTGTACATTAATATATAGGATAACTACATGGTAAATATAATTTTAAAATCAGATTTGAATCTTGATCATTCTTCTATGTTTATAAATTTTAAATTAATCATCTAGGTTTAAATTCCGTACGAAATTTAGTCCCAGCAGAATTTTCCTAATATATATATTTACCTTTTTTGATAGATCTTGAGTAACTCTCTGTTGAAAAGCGTTGAGCACCGTGTCCTTGCAAATTCTGCTGATGAGCGTATTTCACTAGCGTTTCTCGACAGCCCCAGGTTCGACCTACTAGTGGGGCCTGCTCAGGAGCTAGTGACACCGGAGTGGCCCGCGCTTCATCGCACTGTGGTTTTTGGCTAATACAGAGACTATAAATTGCAGTACGGGCCGAAAGGGAAGACCCAAGTGGGATCTCAAGGCACAGTAACTTTATAATGTATGTTGTTTAATTAGAGGCATGATGATACTGTGGAATTGAATTATCGGGGCAATGTCATGATCTACTTTTAGGTCGTGTCCTAAGCTTCCTTGTCTTCATGAACAATGTTTACGTTTAAAATAATTTGCATTGTGGTCTGGTGGATGAGATATGCATGATTTTTTGTACCACCATAATAAACAGTTCAATTTTGAAAAAAAAAAAAATCCTGAGCATAACAGAAGATTTTCTTGCAATGCATCAAAAGCGTTTGTTAAGTAATTCAAATAATTTAATAAATTATTTTTGAGGGTCCAAATGATTTAATAAATTCAACAAAAGTTATCAGTTTTAAAATCATATTTATTGCATGTATCGCACTTAAGATATTAATTAAAATTTCAAACGTTAATCTTCGATGATTGTCAAGTTTGTCAAAATAATTTGTTGTCTAAGTAATGATTTATCCCTTCTATATATAGACCTTCGGTGAATAATTACTCCAGCTAATGTCACCCGATATTGTCTTCTCGAGCTTATCTCAGATTTCCTTACTGAAGGTGTCCTGTTATTCCAAGCTACCCTTCATGCTTCTTGACCCTTTGAATTCCCCTTCGAGACTCCTCCGATCTTATTATTATTATTAATATTATTATTATTAATATTATTATTATTATTATTATTATTATTATTATTATTATTATTACTATTACTATTATTATTATTATTATTATTATTATTATTATTATTATTATTATTATTATCATTATCATTATCATTATCATCATTATCATTATTATCATTATTATTATTATCATTATTATCATTATCATTATCATTGTCATTATTATTATTATTGTTATTATTGTCATTATTATTATTGTTATTATTATTATTATTATTATTATTATTATTATTATTATTATTATTATTATTGTTCTTATTGTTGTTGTTATTATTGTTATTATTGTTCTTGTTGTTCTTGTTGTTCTTGTTGTTGTTGTTGTTATTGTTATTGTTATTGTTATTATTACTATTATTATTATTATTATTGTTGTTCTTGTTGTTCTTGTTGTTGTTACTATAATTGTTACCGTTATTATTACTATTACTATTATTATTATTATTGTTATTATTACTACTACTATTTTATTTTCTCTACATATATTTTTTTTACTATTATTAGTCCTACTTTTGATATATACTTTTTTTTCGATGACTTGGTGATTTTGTTGGGTTTTTTTTCTTGCCTACACCGACTTGTTTGGGACAAAAGGCTTAGTTGTTATTGTTGTTGTTGTTATGATATCCATATGTTAGGGACCAACCAATATTCTCCGAGATAAAGTTGTTATTGTAACCGTCCTGTCTCCAAGAAAATAGACGAATATGTTCGAATCTTCCCTCCTCCGTACGTCACCTTTCCTGCCATATTTTTCCAAGAAAGGAAAACGACGATAGGTGGCCATAGTTTACGCGGAGATGATAAGTGCCATCCCAATCTTTCGTCATGTCAAAAACTAGCAGTGTCCATTCGCACCCCTGTTAGATATTACATAGAACAATTAAGTAGCTTACATCTACAGTTGACTACATACTACCCTACCTAAAATATATTACACAAAATAAAGGGAGGTAATTTAAAGAGCGTTCATAGCAATCTGGCACCGGATATAGACACACTGGTATAGAGTGTACCCTTCTTCCTGGCTTGATTTGCTAATATATTACCTTGTTGCAAGCGCTTTCTCTTTGCATATCTTATCTTCAGACCACCCATGCTTCTAATTATGTCGAAGCATTGTGCCCTCTGGTGCGCTTGCCAGTTTCCTCCAAAACGGTCTTGATTTGGTTTTAGGGAGAATAAATTCTTAGCTAATATCCTTGTTTTCATTTATGGATCGGATGAGAGATAGGTGGTACCGGCGAGCGGTACTGTACCTATATTATAACTGTTCTTTTGTAAACTTGTTCTTTTATCATTTCCAAAAAAAAAAAAAAAAAAAAAAGACGGGGTCTTGATTTTAACGTGCAAATCGCCCACACAATTGGGTTTTGAATGGGATGAAATTTTGACAAGCCTACCAAAGGCCCAGGAGTGACAAAGGCCTTTTAGACTATTAGATGCTGTTCGAAAGTGGGTATCTACAGAGGCCATGCTCTTGTTCAGAAACGATATTGCTTCCTGTTCCTAAATCCTAATACTCATGCTGCAGTTAGGACGAATAAGAGTGTACTAGGCTCTATTGGGTGTGTTTGAGCCTGAAAGCTGACCTGTCCTTATTGATTACGTCATTCCAGTTCGACCCACTTTCAGTATATTCGGATGAGATATGATATGTTTATTTACTGCAAAATCATTCTGATGTCGGACCTTTGTCCAGCATGACTGCATGAGTCCGGGATCTGGCAGCAAAAGATGCCTCTTTCTAATATATCATTTCCACGAGGTGTGTCTGATGAGCTGTTAAATTGTTTTCTGTGAGCTATTATATGTGTCATGAGGTGCGTCTGATGAGCTATATTCTAATATATTATTCCCACGAGGTGTGTCTGATGAGCTATTAAATTGTTTTCTGTCCTAACTAATTATTATCAATAATGTGCTCTAAGTCATCTTTTTAGTGACCTCGAACCTTCTCTTCCTCCTTTCCCTTTATCATTCTTCCATTCCAATCTCACCTCATCTTTCAAAAGCTTTCCTTTCAATAACGATTAATGGACTGCTCACAAGACTCATGGCCAGAACCGGTTGTGAATGTCCAGTCCTTATCAGAAAGCGGCCTTTCTACCATCCCTGATCAATACATTAAGCCCCCATCCGAACGTCCATCCATGCAAACCTCTGAGCACAACCAACAAGGCATCCCCATAATTGATCTGAGTTGCCTGATTGATGATGTGGCAAGATGTCCTGCCATTGTACAAGCTGTATCAGCTGCCTGTCAAGAATGGGGCTTCTTCCAAGTCGTGAACCATGGGGTGAGTGAGGAGTTGATGGATCGGATGCAAGAGACATGGAGAACTTTCTTTCAACTACCCATCAATGTAAAACAAGCTTATGCAAATTCGCCTAAGACATATGAGGGGTATGGAAGCCGATTAGGGATCAAGAAGGGTGTGATTCTTGATTGGGGAGATTATTACCTTCTACGCCTCATGCCGGCGTCTGTTCGAAGCCATGAGAGGCACTGGCCAACACAGCCATGTTCCTTAAGGTACAAAACGAGCATCCTTATAGTTACTGTTAATATTAAATTTGAGCCCTTATCATCTAATTAAGATCTGAATTCCAATATTGATCTCTGCCGAACACGTGCGTAGACAATGTATTTGTTTTTTTTTTTTTTTGCATTAAAGAAAAATTATGTACTGGCCGGTTGCCGGTTGTCTTATTTATATTTTACTAGTGTAATCATCGCGCAGCGCGCAATCGCATCTTATTCGTATAAATCGTGGATGATCTAATTTTTTTTGAAGAGTCTAACATAAAAAATTTTAATATCATTAGATTTTCTTTTATAAATTTGTGATTATTTACTTGCGTGATAGTTCGAAAACAATGAAAAATTCAATGGATAAATGCAATATAAAACAATAGATATTTATTATTTTGAATAAAAACTTTTTATTTTTGTCATACGATTAGGATGATTCAAATTTTATTGGAATCTTAAGTAAAATATCTACAACTCTTCTATTTTGGAAATTCTCCAATCCGTAATGAATGATGATTGAAAAGTGGTTGTAAGTATTCGAGAGAACGTATGTGTCATATTTACTTAAAGTTTCGATTATTATAAATTTCGAATCGGAAGATATTCAAAACATAAAAGTATAGAACTCTTTTTTAAGTTTTCAACACAATTTGAATCATTCAAATCGAACATTGTATGAGAATGATACACTTAAAATACGAAATAATGCACAGAAAAATGCTGACCGACGTTTCAAATGACGACTAGGGAAAAAATACTTATATTTTCGGACCTTCGTAAGGTCACATGCATCCTGCATGGCGCTGCTGGTGGCAAAGCCCAGCCGCCAATTGAAGTTGCGCTATGTGTTAGGCCACTTTAACAAAATATTATAGATGAATTAGTCCAGACCCTGAATTTCTAATTATTTTTTTATTTATTAGGGAAAATTTCCACTCAAATCAGTCCATTTTTGCAAGCTTTTCCCAGTCCCCGCAAAAGGTAAGAAAGGTTGCTATGGAAATTATATGCGGGGGTTAACGTCTTGACTATGAAATTGTATTGTTTAATAATTTAATAATTTTTTGGGCCAAAGCCAATACTCGTGTGTATCCGACACAGCCATGTGCGTGCTATACTGCTATCCCACCTCCAAACCGGAATGATATCATCTGGATCTGGACGAAGCTCTGGACTTCGTCCAGAGTGCCCATCGGATCTCATAACCGTCCGATCGTAAATGGGTGTCTCGTGATAAATACTAGATTGATAGGCCTGAAAAAATTAACCGTCGAGATTAGATCAGACGGTCGTGATGACTGGTCCCCTCCAAACCACCCCTCAAGCAAACGTAATATGACATGTCCAGATCCAATGTGACCGTACGATGCACGATTTTCAAGTTAACTACACACAAAGAGCCATAGAAAGTCTAAAATATTACTGTGCTAACACAGTGCTCCAATTCCATCCGTACACACTGCATCTTTACATAAGTATATAATTTTTTTGCAACCAGCTAATCTAGTTAGAGGTTCATTTGTTTGTGACTTAGAGGATGCATAACTTAAGTTATGCATTCTTAAGTCATCAAATACCTATTATATAAGACGTTTTAGGGGTGCATAATTTATTACACCTAAATAAGTTGCATAAGTTACGCACTAGTCCCCTTTAATTTTTTTCCAACAATACCTCTTAGGAATAATTAATAATAATAATTAATAAATAATAATATTTAATAAGTAACAATAATTATTAAAAATCGTAAATAATAAAGATTAATTATTATAATTAATAATTAAATAATAATAATTAATAATATTTAAAGTAACATTAATTATTAATAATAATGATTTAATAATAATAATAATTAATAAATAATATTTTTATTATTAAATAATTATAATATTTATAATATTTAATTAAAAGTAATTATTAATATTTCATAATAATACAATGATTTATTATTATCATTAACAATTAATTTTTATAATAATTAATAATTAAAAATAATTAGTAATTAATAATATTTAATTATTATTAATACATAATAATAATTCAAATTTAAAGACATTTTAGTCTTTTGACATGAATATATGCATGCATTAAGTTACTTATCCTTACTACACAATCAAACTTCCATTACATAAAATTATATAAACACTTATACATCCTTAACTTATGCAACTCCTTACTACACAACCAAATGCCTCCTTAAATAGTGCCACTTGTGCATCGCCTCGATCAAATTTACATAGTTTTTTTGTGCAGGTTGTTCAACATAAATTAGGGTCATGATAATCAGAGGTATATTATCTTCAATTAATTATTTTATTATTGGGTGCTTAAAAGAATGATTGTCCAAGAAACTTGTACCAATACGCCTGCCTTATAATTTAGTTTGTACTGTCAAATCTAAAACAAATGGTAAGTTCAAACTGCATATTTTTGGTAATAGTGTAATACTGGTAGCAGTGCGACACTCCAATATTTCAATTCATAACTTCAAATTTTTTTCAAGTGAAAATTCTCTCTCAGAAAGATTGGTTTTCTTTACGCCTTAAATATAAATTTAAAATTTGCAGGGAGATTACATACGAGTATGAAAAGGAGGTGGCCAAGCTATGTCGAAAACTTATGAAGGTGCTATCTATAAGTCTAGGCTTACATGTTGATTATTTGCAAAATGCATTTGGGGGAGAAGCAAGTGCTGGTGAAAGTCTTAGAGTGAACTATTACCCAAAATGCCCTCAACCTGAACTTGTACTTGCCCGCTCGGCACATACTGACATCAATGGAATAACTGTTCTTCTGGCGGATCACCGGGTTGGTGGTCTACAAGTAAGGAAAGGCGATGCATGGATCACAGTACAACCTTCACCTGGTGCGTTAGTTATCAACATTGGAGATCAGATTCAGGTTAGAGCTTCCCTTTCTCTCGATAAGTATCGAGAATTGACTATGGTATTTTATTTTAGGATAATTTTTTTGGGTATTTCCCGTATCCCTATTGATACTACGGTTTATTTATATAAAAAAAAGAAAAAAAAATTACGCCGCTTCAAAATTCAAAAACTTTAACAATGCCACCGCAAAATTATGTCTTTGAAAAATGGCATTTTAAAATCCAATTAAGTTAGATAGATGATACTTATACAACCATATTCATACTCAATTTTTCATATTTACCAAAATACTCATTTCTCCTCAAATTTATAAATTCAAAGTTTAGAAAATATTAACTTATACCTCGAAAAAATTGGAATTTGAGAAATTCTCAAATTTTTAAAATTTTATATTTGAAAATTTTAATTTCAAAATTTAAAATTCTAATAGTTTGAAATTTGACAAATGAGGGTATTTTTGTCTCTACAAGAAAATTACATATGGAGATTACTATATAAGTGATAAAATTCTAGTTTAATTAGATTTGGGGTGATATTTTTCTATGAACTTTTGATGGAATTTTCAAATTTAAAATTTTTAGAGTGACATGATCTAATTTTTCTCTAAAATAGTTTCAAATGCATTAATGTATATGTTGCGAGTCAATTAGAAGGTTCGGTGTCAATAATTTTTGTTTGTCAAGTAATGCCACATTTTCTTACACGGAAGAAAGAAAGTCATTATACTATTAAATTTGAATTTGACTTCATTTCAAATTGCATCCAGATAAAATCCTCTTCATTGATTTTCCAAGTTTTTTTATGCAAATTAAAATACAGCCGAATTATTTAAAAATTCAGCAAATTATACTCGTATTGTATTTTAGCAAATATAATTTACTCGTAATACAACTCAAACTCCTTTTGAACTATTGTTGCCTAACTCTTTTTGATTAAAGTTAGAAGTAGCCCATAAAACGTCAATTTCATCATATATGCCGGTTACTTCAGACAATGTGGTTTTCAAATATGCTTTAACTCTTTTACTACTTTTTTCCGCAAGGGCTGAAATTATCGTTAAATTTTCCATTAGGGCTTAACACCTCCTAAAATTATCTAAAAGGGCTGTAGATAAGCTTGTGCGCCGAAATATGGGAAAAAAAAGAGCGTCTTTTCATTATGCATACCGTTCGCAATTAAATAATTGGAGCACATCCGCGATCAATGATCCCCTCATCCCATGTCTCTACAGTCAAGGCTGTCAGTTTGAACTCAAAACAACTTTGTTAGAAAAATGCGGTCTGAGCACATGTACTTGAAATAGCAATTAAGAGATGTTGCACTTATTGTTCGAAAAAAAAGTGTTGCAACTTGCAAGTTTAATAGGATACATGAATAAAATAATATAAGCCTAGGATCAAATGCCCCATTACATGTAGACCTTCATATCATCAAAATTAATGAAATAGTGTTATTATTTAAGGCCTTAAGGGAACTTTAGCATGTTAAAAAGAGAAGCTGTCACTGTGAGGAAACCTGTCAGTATTTTACTCCCCTACAATAATAGCCTAAAAATTAGTATATTATTTACAGATATATTGGAGTACATTTTATTTCTCATAATTTTTTTATTTTAATAAAAAATTGCAGCATATTCATTTTTAATTCATAGAGAAATATAAATAAAAAATTACTCAATGTTCAAAAGTTGATTTCAAATTTTTTTAATTTCTTATTCAAAAAAATAAATATATGTAAATTTGTACTCTTAATGATAGCATAATAAGTTTACATACAAATTAATCACGTACTCGTTCTGAAAATTTGCACTCCTTAGCATAATTATTATCTTTTCGTCCAAAATAAATGAATTTCTAATATTGTTGTTCCCAGTAGTCTTAAAGTTTCCCAAAATAAAAAAGAACTTATATATTTATACCAATAGTTCACAACTTCACATCTGCAGAAATATATTCACGTGATTTTTTATTTATACAATTTTTGTATAGCTTGAAACTTGCTTTCTTTGATGACATGCAATTTTCATGAAACCTTATTTTATGGGTTCACAAATTACAATGACTGATGCTAACGAATTGTATGGTCAATTGCATATATTTCTGCATGTGCCATGGAATTTTGAAAGACAATTTTACATTCTGTCAAAAATGTTAAAGAGTTGGTAAGTTTTCTACCGCCTAAAATTATCAATAGTTAACCGATAGGCACTGGATGGACTTTAACCGCAATAGACACTTGACGTCTCACTGTCTAGGTGCAATAAGCGCAAAAGCCAACAGCGCGTAGGCCCTTTTGGAAAATATCTTTGCTGCGCGGTCCATTTAGAAATTTGAAGCAGAATTTAGTCCCTTCAAGAAAAAAGTCCCTCAAAATTACTAGCAAAGCTTATTGATGCACATTAATATATAGGATAATTCTATGATAAATAAAATTTTTAACCATGCTTGAATTCCGATCGTTAATCTCTATTCATAATTTTTTATTTAAAGATCTAGATTTAAACTGGGCCACAAAATTTAGCCCACAATACAATATATCTAATATTTATATTTATATTTTATTCTTTTTTGATAGATATCGAGTAACTCTGTGTTTAAAAGCGTTGAACACCGTGTCCTCGCAAATTCTGCCGATGAGCGAATTTCACTGGCGTTTTTCTATAGCCCCCAAAACGACTTGCCGGTGGGGCCTGCCGAAGAGCTCGTAACACCGGAGCGGCCCGCACTTTATCTCCCCATGACTTATGACGAATACAGAGCGTATAAATTGAAAGAACGGGTCTAAAGGGAAGACCCAAGTGGAATCTCTCAAGGCACACAGCCACACAGTAACTTTATAATGTATCATGTTTATTTTGAGGCGTGATTGTTGTGGCCGGAATTGAATAATTTGGGGAATGATATGATCTATTTTTGTAGGTCATGTTCTAAGCTTCCTTGTCTTCATGAACAATGTTTCATTTTAAAATAATTTGCATGGCGGAGGAGATATGATTTCTGTATTGCGATAAACTATGTAATTTTGGAAAAAAAAAAAAAAAAAAACACTCTCCTCAGCACGCCAACAAAAACTTTTTCTTACCTTTTGTGGCGGGGCCAAATGATATAGAAGAGAAGGTTGAAGGATAAAATTGGAAAAAAAAAAATAGTTTCCTCGTTTCCACTGGATACACCCCAAAATCGGAGGTATCATTTTGTTTCATGAAATCCCACTTTCTTGACTTCCTTTCCCATCGTCTCACTCTAGAATGGAATCTGGAGCAGGTGCAATTTTAGACTTCTTCCATTCCATTCCACTAGTTGCCTCCTTCTGGAGCGCACCCAGGCTATGATTGAAACCTCAGCGGAAGTCAGGTATAGCAAACTCAGCTTTTGAGTGTTTTGTACATATTATCAAACTAATCCTTTCTAAACCGATCTAAATTCCAATAAACGACAAAAAAGAAAAATCTAGATCAATTTATTACCTCCCCCCCCCCCCCCAGCCCAACACACACATAATCGCCCGACCCCCAAACCAAAAAAATAAATAACATAATTAATAAGAAGGACAGCAGTAGGATATAAGGGAACCACCTAATTGGCTATACATTGAAGTTCTACTTTGCACACAAAAAATAAACAACAACAACTATCTTCAGAGATTTAATACTAAAACAATTGAAAATGCAAACCAAAGGGAAGCAAACTTATTGGGTTCCTCTTTTCAAAAAGAAAAAAATTGTTCACATAAGATTAAACTAGTTCACACACTAAATTACAGACACATGAGCGCAACACACAAGAGAGAAAAATTTTGGTGAAGAAATTATAATAACTAAAGTCTACCTCAAAACAAAGCTTCTATCATCTCAATGGAAATCCCCAATGCCAATAGCCCCTTTACATTTAGATTTGGCATCAAAAAGGGCTTCTTGTTTATTCCTTTTTTACTCGCCAGGGGGAGCCACACCTTGCCTGAGCCTCTCCCTCTTAATCTTCTTCTTGGAAACGGGCTTCTTCTTCTTTGGTGGAAGTGTCCTTTGTGCATAAGTATAGAGCGCATAGTTTCCCACGAGAAAGAGAATGAGAACTGTACCTACTATGAGCAACACTACCATGCCAGGGTTTAATCCTTTCTTTGCCTCCTCGATGATGACATTACCCTACAAATTTGGAGATGCAAAATAAGCAGGAGGCAAAAGAGTGGAAATAAAATAATTAAGTTAGAATGATTAAAAATGATGATTTCTTAGTCAATAAAATGCTACAACATGACAGCCATACCCAATGCACTACTAACTATATATACTTTTAAACAGTCAGTCCAGTTAAAATAAGTACAGCCATCATGTGCGACCAGGGAATGAAAATATGAAACAATATAGCTATTCATATAGGCAATCAAACAACTAGCTTTGGAGAAACAAAAACTATAAACCTTTTTTTCAAAGAGAAAATAATAACAATATACATACTGTGCAAAGTTCAGGTCAAAAGAAAAGTGAAATAAATAGGGACTATTACAATTTTCCCAGAACATTCGTTTCTTTTAAACTTACTGTATCCCATCATGGCATGCAGTGATCATTTGTCTAAAAAATCTCTAATCAAAAGGCATTGAAGCAGACAATATATTTGTCTAGGCATATGCAAGTCAAAAGAAACAAAATACAAACAGCCAATATTGCAAGTCACCCAGAATATTCCTTCTTCTAAATTTACTGTATATGTATTCATGGAATGCAAGCAACCAGCTTATCTCCATTAATAACTCGTAGAAGCCACTTAAATGTGCTTAAATTATACTTAAAGCAGTACTTAGAAAGTATATGAAGGATAACAGTAAATAACATTACCAACTTCCTAGCATTCAAAAGCATAATTTGATCACGCACATCACTCCGAATGTAACAAACAGTGGAGCAGACACGAGAACGAAAGGTACAATTCAAATTAATTCATAGCCCTTATATTGAGCATCTTATGTGATTGATGAATCAGGATTTTCTCCATAATTTTTGCAAAATAGAATACGTCAGTAAGGATCATTAATTCTGCTGCCAATTCACAAACAATGAAATTGACTGACATTGCTAATTGGATTGCCTAACAACTTCTATACAGATAAGTTTTTAACTAAATTCAGTTTCCACGCGGTACAATAGGGTTGCACAGCTTCTACAGTTCTACTATTGGTTAATATATGTCATTATGTCCCACTCCATTAAGCTCTGAAGCCTTTCAATCCTTTAAAAAGTCACCTGATTACTGATTTCATGGGTAATCTATGCAAATTTATCTCGAATTAAGGGATCCATCTCTAACACACGACACAATAAAGATGCAACAAAACTTCGATCTACCCTAAAATTGCAGAATTTTGCTGAATTGAGAAAGAGAAATAGTAAAGATTTCAAATCTCTGAGTTAAAGAAACGTACCGCAGCATCTGTATTGATGAATTGCTCCGCCATAGCGAGACCCAACGGAAGCTTCTCCTTTTTTTTTGTCTAAAATTTTCAAAAAAGATTAAAATAGTTAATTCTATGAAATCAAAACCTAAGCGAAGATTGAAAAATGAGACCGTTCGACAGATCTACTACCTCAGATCCCCGATCAATTAATCCGATTTCGACGCGAAAGAAGGAGAGAGGCAGAGAGAGAGAGAGAGAGAGAGAGAGAGGTAGAATTTGGAAGTAGTTCGTATGAGAGCGTTTCTATTTACCAGTTTGGACTGTTTTAATTCTTTTCGCCAGGTCTTCTACCACGCAGAGATTTTACACGCCTTATTGTGGTGCGTTGACGCGGCGTGTTCTGGTTGGGTACAACAACACTGATTACGTGGATTTTGCTGTTCGCTGCGAAGATCTAGCCACAATTAATTCGCCATGTGTCTCGTAGAAATGTTCGTAATTTCTTCCGGTATGTGTTTTTAGGAGCTTTTCTTTGGCAAATTTTCTCATATGACCTTTCAAAAGTCTATAATAGCTGTTTACTAGATTAAAAATTTTGGGTAATAGATGTTTCCATCAATTAGATATAAAATATTTCTAAAGTATACTAATAAATATAAACTTAAATAAAGTTCATATATTTATACATTGATGATGCTTTGTCAAGTATTTAAGTCAGAGATGAAAGTAACATGACTATTATTATTCTAAAATTTTTGCTTGAAAAATGTTGATTTTTTCAGATTACTGGGCGAGCCTTCTCTTAAATGTCAAGCATTATGATTTGACTTGCATGGAAAAAAAAATGTGAGCAACTTTTCTTACTTTATAAGTAACTTGATAATTACTTTTGAGTTTGTCTATAAAAACTTAGTAAATTAGTAATATATTTCAACTCTAGAAAAACTCGATGGACATTTATTATACTTTTTATATATTTAAAAAAAATTATAGTTCCATTTCAGTGACTTTCGTCTTAGAATAAGATGGATTGCACGCCAATAACTGACCAAGATTCTATACATTTCACAATTAGTTTCGAAGTATGATACTCTATCAATTAATGTAGATCTGAATCTTATAACTACTATCAATTTTTGTTGCCCATTGTTTCAATTTCTTCTAGTACAAGTGGGGATGGTTCAAATTTAATTGGGTCATGTGGCTACGAACCATTATTATTAATTTAATAATACGAATTTGGAATTAAGAATATTCGAAGTTCAAAGCTTGATTTTTTTTTTTTGGATAAACTTTTATTTTCAATAAGTCAATTTCATTTTTATATTCTAAAAAAGTAATAGGTGTATATTTGTATATTATGAAAACTTTCAAATGTAAGAAATTAGTTCTCCTCGTCACGTTTTAATGTTTTTAAATTAAAATCAATGATTAAATTTAAAGTCCAAATAACAAAAGGAAAACCAGCGAAAATGAATATATGATGTATGTAAAATGTTTTAAGAGCTAGCTTTTTAAGAACTAAAACTTACTTTTATGAAAAATTAACTCAGTGAGACCGAGACGTAACACCATTTTACTGAATCATTTCATCCTTGTGCATATATGTTACTTTCCAGCCAGTCTCCACTGATCCTTTTTTATGCAAGGTATATTGAAAAAAAAATCAGAAAGTAAAGCAAGAATGCATTTTTGTTGGACTTATCAAAACTGGAGAGAATACGGAGCATAACCATTAGTTACAGACTTGACTTCATAACTTGATCATAATCGATAAATTATAACTATTCTTATTAGTAATTTTTTTGTCAAAATTCCTCTGTATATCGATAGCAGACAGTGTGCACAATATTAAGCCAGAAAGTTTCATTTCAGAAACACATCTCAGTCAAGTTCACTACATGATCTCGAGTGATGCCTGTCAACACCTGTTAGAGTGCTTCATAGCCAATCCGTGCTAACGTCACTTGGGTGTTCTGCGAGCGATCCGGTTCCCCGATTAGGATGCCTTTTCAATTTTATTTCCTTTGATGAGGGTGGAACTGACTGATCACGGTGTTTTTTGACTAACTCATAAATTGTTTTCTTGTATAATTATCTATTTTAATTATATATCTGTATGTCTAGAGCCATAAATATTTTTGTTTCCCTTTTTTCTATATTTTTTGTCAAAGTCCACAGTCGTACTACTCTCTGGACCTGTAACGCCAAAACACACACACTGACATCAGGAACTACTGCTACCTAATAGTATGTAGTCCACAATAGCATTTCGCATACCAGAATCTGTGTATCAGTAGTGGTCGGTACTGCTTCACTGAAATAATACTAGAATTCGATGTTTTGACAACATCTACATAGGAAAACAGTGGTCCAAAGTTTGACTTTGCAGACCAGCGGTAGCGGCCGATACGGCGATACCAGAATGTCTTTCTAAAGATTGACTCGGTCAAGCCCTCTCAGATCTAATCTAGATGACTAGATCTATATTCCACACCAACCAATTGACGACTGTTTTCGTGGTGGGATCAAATTGAGTAATAAAATGTTAAAAGATCACAACATAGACACTCCGGAACATCGATGGATCAATTCATATCCGACCCAATGGAGCTCTTGGGCTGAGCAGTAATAATTACATGACAACTGGCCCATTTACAACCATGCTTGGGCTTCAGTATTTTACGCTTCCAGCAAACAAGCAAATTACTAGTCTTTCCCCTTTTCTTTTTCTTAAAAGAGTGCTTGCAATTTTTAATAGTCCATCAAATAAATTACGTCATATAATTTAATATTTTTGTTCTTAATTGCTCTTGTATAATTTAAAATTTACCTACCAAAATTTTTAAAAAATTATACTAAATTTATTGGCTAACAGCCTAACACAACAAATACGCATTAAAAATTATAGAGAGACAAAAGAATATCTGGACCGCCAAAAGTCTCTCCTGTTCTTTTTTTTTATTCGCTCTTTTATCGTCTCTACTCAACAGTTCCTTCTTGGCGCGTTCCTACCCCCGCGTTATTATCTCTGCCTCCCCGCCCTGTTGTCTCTTCCCTCAAAATCTGTTCCCTGAACCCGGTCCCATCTCTGTACGCGCATATTGTTTTGCCACTGAGAACGGACAGTGTTTTGGTCTGTGGAACCACGCTCATACAATGATATTTCTTTTCTTTACCTTGCCGGTTTCCCTCCAACCCCATGTGCGTCTTTAACTCTGTAATAAAATTCCTTATTGAGTCATCTCCATTGATTGGAAACTTGAGGGCACTTTTCGTTGTGTAAATTTGATTGGGTGAAACTGCAAGTTCATGTGATATGTAAGACTGAATTGTCTATGAATTCTGGTCGATAGACATCAGTGAGTTTTTTTTTTTTTTTTTTTTGAGTAGACATCAGTGAGTTTTTCAGTTACATTATTAGTCGAGAATTCGAAAAGACTTTGGTTCTTAAATTATTGTATGAAGTTATATCATTTTGTTTCCGATATTCTTTAATAAGAAAACTGCTAATTACAAAAAGCATATATTCTATATTTCAAAGTTATTTTATAAATAAATAATTTATAATGTATGACAAGCTTGGTTTATATATAGCTATATAATTTTATTTTGTTAGTAATGTCTTTTTGATAATAAGACCATAAATATCTAAATTTATATTTTTGTATTATAAAAAATTTAATAACTTAATTAATATATCTTCGCTTAATACGTAGAGCCCTAGTTATTGACTTTGCTTGGTACAATATAGTATACCACCTTACTAAACTAGGCCGCTACAATTTGAAGAAAGCTAAAACCTCATTATTAGTCTATTAGATGTAATGGAGACAAAAGGAACCGGCCTTTCTTCCCCACAAGGCAACAATTGCAATAACAACAAAAATCTTGCTACGCAATGATTAATTAATAGCACTTCTACAACTCATTTTCCCATTAGCCAGGTGACCAAACACCAGTGAGATCCCTGTCTTCATCCAATTACCATACACAAGCATCGCCGACTAGCTCCTCTATTTATTTCAAGAAATATCCACTAATCAATCAAAATTTTAGAAACCTGGAAACATTGAATGAACTATCAGACTCTTACTTCAGTGGTAATGTCAATTCCTCCACTGCTTTTACTGGTACTAGCAGTTCTCTTATCTGGCGGGAAATCTGATCAAGAGAGTGACAGGATCTGGCAGCTCCCGGGCCAACCCGCAAATGTGGGCTTCTCTCAGTATTCTGGGTATGTAACCGTCGACCCTCGACACGGCCGTGCACTCTTCTATTGGTTGGTTGAGGCAGTACCTTCAGCTAAACCTGACAATGCACCACTCATTCTCTGGCTGAATGGTGGGCCTGGCTGTTCGTCGATTGGATATGGTGCTTCGGAGGAGATTGGTCCTTTCCGGATTCAGTCCGATGGGCGTACTCTTTACCTGAACCCGCATTCTTGGAACAATGGTGAGCAATTAATGATAAGTTGATAACATTGGCCTATGTTATGCAGTTCAGGTTTGTTTAATTTGTGAACTAATTTGGTGAATTTGGACTTTGGAGTGTAGTTGCAAATTTGCTATTTTTGGAATCACCGGCCGGTGTTGGATTCTCGTATTCTAACACGTCCCTGGATCTCTTTACTGCTGGAGATCAGAGAACGGGTATGATTAGTCTGGATTCAATTGAAATTAATATTGGACCGAGTGTAGTCTTAATGTTTCCCGTTATTGAATTCTGTTTCTATTTTTGTAATTAGCTATGGATGCATATGCATTTCTTGAGAATTGGTTTGAGAGATTCCCCAAATACAAGTACAGAGAGTTCTACATTGCTGGAGAAAGCTATGCTGGTAAAAACATACAGTACAATGTTTAATTAACATAGTGATTATTGAAATCAGTTCATTTTTTGCTGTTTGAGAATTTCAATTACACTATTCAAATCTTCAAATTACAGGGCATTACGTTCCCCAACTAGCCCAATTCATTTATCGTAGAAATAAAGGCGTCCAAAATCCCATGATAAATCTGAAGGGCTTCATGGTAATTATCCAATTCCAGATCATCTTAACCTAAAGTTGATCCTTCAAACCCTTTTAACAACTGTTTATCTTCTTAGGTAGGCAATGCAGTTACAGATGATTTTCACGATTACATTGGCACATTCGAGTACTGGTGGACCCATGGACTAATTTCTGACACCACATATCATAACTTGAGAGCTACATGTGTACTTGAGTCATCGGAACATCCTTCAATCGAATGTGTTAGGAATTTGAATATAGCGAATGAAGAAGAGGGGAACATAGATCCATATAGCATTTATACAAAGCCATGTAATAGTACAGCAGCCCTCAAGCTTGGAATTAATGGCAGATATGTGAGTCTAGTAAACCATTTACAATATGTGGCACCTAAATTTACTATTATATGTTCTGAGTTTCTGACTATATCAATTTTTTGGTTAGCCATGGATGTCAAGAGCTTATGATCCATGTACTGAACGATATTCCAAGACTTATTATAACATGCCTGAAGTTCAAAGAGCTCTTCATGCAAATGTCACCGGTATCAAATATGCTTGGGACACATGCAGGTTTGTCTGTCATTGCCAAATATCCATGTTTTTGTGGGTCATCTCGCAAACTTGCTAAGTCCATACTTTTTGGTTCTATTTAGTTCCAAATATCCGATTTCTATTTTTTGTTGTAATTCAAATTTGAAGAAAAATTTCAAAAGACAATTAAAAGACCTTGCTGTTGCGAACTTGAGCACAGGCCCACCTCTAGCACATCTTTGCGTTCAATTGGCAATTAGTAACATGACCAGAATCTCACATCCACAGCAAATTTCATAATTCTGAATGTTTCTGTAATTTAGTGAAAGTCCCGTTTTTATGAATTTTGTGCATGTTTCATAAAGAAATTTTTTTTTAATATTTTCCAGTAACATAGTAGGAGCATATTGGGCTGATTCTCCAAGATCCATGCTTCCTATTTACCAGGAACTGATTGCTGCTGGACTGAGGATTTGGGTATTTAGGTAATTTCTGTAAAAAACTTGGATTTCTTTTCATACAATTGGACATTCTGATTCTCATAATTACTGTTTTTCTCTTTATTTGAAAGTGGTGACACTGATGCTGTGGTACCAGTTACTGCTACTCGGTATTCTATTGATGCTCTTAAGCTGCCTACACTCGTCAACTGGCATCCTTGGTACGACAATGGAAAGGTTAGTTCTCTTTTTCAACTCATACATGCACTGACACAATATTTTGACAAAGCCTTCTAATGTCTCTAAATCGAATTAATTTTGGCATAGGTTGGAGGGTGGAGCCAAATATACAAAGGATTAACCTTTGTAACCATAACTGGTGCGGGTCACGAAGTGCCACTGCATCGACCCAGGCAAGCATTGATACTATTCAGACATTTTTTGAAAAACAAGCCGATGCCACACTAGCCATTTTGAAATAAGAAAGCTGCAGAGAAGTGTACATTTTTGTTTGTTAGATTCTTTTGTATTTGATTGTTTTAGCCATTGCAAATCATTTATTCAACCAAGGCTAAGTGAAATAAATGATGGTCCTGCAATGATTTTATGGTCTATATTGCTGTTTTGGGACTAAGAACTTATTGGTTCATTGATCACAGGCAGTACATATCTCAGTCACAATTGAATTTTGTATCTTCTGGGTTGGTGATAAGCAATAAATGCCACTCAGTAGCAATTACGCGTTTGTTGTACTAGTTTGATAGATTTATCTGAATTTTGTGTAGGGAAATTTTTTTTTTTTTTATTGTAAATGGATGGAAGCATCTAATTACCAGTAAAGGTTTGTACCAGCCTGGTATCATTACTCATTCTCTTCTGCTTGGCTATCTACAAGACTACAACGATGCAAAATTTGTTACCTGCATTGTGATTTTTAAATTTGATTGCGTGTATAACTAAGAATCCTGCGTTAATCAAAATTTGAAAGACGACAATGACCTTTCATTTAGGTAATGCTAGTGTCACTAATAACTAGAATTAAGTTCCTTCGTCACTACCAATAAAAAATAATAATAAATAAATAAATAAAATTAAGTTCCTTTTATCCAGGTTCAATCAGTGGTTGTTTTAAATGACCGATTAGTCCGAAAATCAATCTACTCTTCATGAGTAGTGTACGAGGCAGGTATTTTGTGATCTCAAATCTCATATTACAGATCAATTCTATTAATCAACCATCGAATCAGGCTAATCATTTTTTTTAATAATTAATTAGTCTTTGTAAAATTATAAAATTCAGACCGTTAAGTGTAAAATGTTAAGTACATCATCATATATGGTGATAATATTTTTCCTAATGTACATTATACATTTACATAGTTATTTTAAATAGTTATTTTATCTATCTTCTATATAATATATCTTCTATATAATATATAATGTTGGGAGTCTTTTCTACAATAACTTTGGTGATGTCAACATGACATCATCACTCTTGGGTAATCATCTCTATTTCACATCTTAATGAACCCTCAATTTCTAAATTTCAGACAAATATATTTTTACTTTTAACTTGTTAAGATGCTTTTAAAAATTCATTTGGCTATGAAAAATTATGTGTATGCTCACAAAAATATAAAAAATTTAGTGATATAAATTTTTTAATTATAGACATATAAATTTTTTTAAAATATTTTATGAATCTCATAAAATTTAATTTGCATGTGAGCTTTGTTCTTTAATTTTTTGAGGCCTTGGAAAATCATTTGTGTATGACAATTTATGTGCTTACTCAAAGATATATGAAAAATTTACTGATATAAAATTTCATCATTTTAGACTTATTAAATATTTTAAATAATTTTCTGAATCTCATAAAACTGAATCTTCATCATTTCATAAATATCATTAGGTTTTTAATTATTCATAGTAATTTATAATTTTACTTGTGCATAAAGTTTTATATAAATGCTCCCAAAATTATAATATATCTGATCATGCCATGGAAATTTTTTAATCTAACCATACAATTTTTGTGAAATATGAAATATGTGGTACTTTTAAAATTATTTGAGGGTATTTATTTATTCAATTGGCCATAAAAATTTTAATGCCTTTTATTAAAAAAATATGAAACACCCAATAATATAAAAATTTAATAATTATAAAGTTCTAAAGTATTCTTTTTGAATTTCTAAATCTAATGGCTTAATTCTATTATTTAAGAAATATAATTTTATTTTTTTATTGTTTCCAAACCTTTCTAGAATTTCTTGATGTAAAATTTTATATACATAATAAAAAAATTATAAAATATATATAATAATACAAACTTTTTAAGTTTTATACTTTCTTAATATTTTATATAATTATTTACTTCTGCAATTTTTCATAATAGTATTTTAAATATTGGGTTGCTGACAGAGCTTCCTAGATTTTATTTTTTTATTACATTTTATTTGTATGCTTACAAAATTATACATAATCCAATGATATTGAATTTTTTTCCAATGTTTACAACAATTTTCATGGTTTTCTGATTTTATGAATTCCGCAAATATATATAACTTTTAAATTATTTGACGGTTTTTCAAATTACTTTTTCATCAAATTTTATATGAATGGTAAAATATTATGAGAAATCAATTGATACCAAGTATTTTAGATTATTTATAAGATTATATTCAATTTTATTGGTATGCAGTTATAGATTAAATTTGAAAAAAATCTTAATACAATTGAAAAAAAAATTGATCAAATTTATAAAACTTAGAAAAATCTTAATACAGTTGGTTTTGCTCAAAAATGCACACATTTGGTTTTGTTCTCATAATTCTAACACTTTTTAATTTAAAAAAATTAATAATGACATGCCAACCTTAATACAGCCATTCACTTTGCATATATTAAAAATGACAGAGGCAATTAAGGTCCCATGAAAACAATTCAAAGCCAAAAAAAAACTAATGACATAAATGACAAATGTAGTAAAAACGACACACATACCAAACTATTCAATTAATTATAACAAGAGATCAATTGTAAGATGGTTTGATATTTATTTAAATAACTACAATCATAATTCTAATAATTATTATAATTACACGTCGGGCTTAAGATATCCCTCATCGCGAGAAGCGCGAATACAAAGGCTAGTTATTTAAATAATTTGTAATAGATAATTTTGAACAATATTTATATCTAACTAATTATTTCGTTTAATGTGAAATTATACAAACATATAATGTTCGCAAATTTTTGTTAAATAGTTAAATCAATCGCATAATAATCAGTTGCGTAATGCTACTATATCCATCCGACCAAGCATTTTGGTTTTTACAACCCGGACTCAATAAAGACAATAACCACCTTATCTTGTGACCTCATAATTCCAACCAGATTGCCGAGTTTCGTAATTCAACGGCCAATCTCTTTGATTTTTTTTGCCCTTTCCCAACAATTTAATGTCCTGTCAATTTATTTCTAGAAGATTAGGCTGTTGCAATGTGGTTATTTACAGATTTTCTGTGATTTCTGTCAGAATAAATTATTGACAGTAAAACTGTAAAATTATTTAAAATCATATGAAAAAATAATCATCAAATAAATAAAATTATACATATGTTTATTGAAATAAAATTATTTTAAGAAATCATGATAAAATAATTATCCAATAAAAATTTATAAAAAGGTTCTATAATTTACATATATTATGTACCAAAAGTTTAAAGATATTTCAAATTTAAAATTAATTATTTAGTCTGTGTAATTTAAAAAAAATAACTACTAAATTTTACTAACTCTCAAAATTGATCGTCACATGATATTTTAAATATACTTAATTTGAGCTAGATTATATAAATTTAATTACATTACAAGTTGATCTTTTCTTTTATTTCACTATCCATTTTCAGATTATTTTGGTCGTTTTGTTTTTGCGACTTGCATTTGTTCAGCATCGTCCGATCTAAAGTTCCGATCAGTATTCACTATTCAGTAATCAACGGTTTGTGTGATGGCACATCTAACAGACGCGGGACGCTCGCGAAACATCCACCAAACCTGAAATCGGTCAATCCGAATTTACATAATTATCCCGTTTATCCCATTTCTAATTTATCCTTACGCCAGGAGTATACACCGTAAACATTTATTCCCTGCAAAAGAATCTGTTCTGATCCCGGTGTACGAAAAACCTCGTGCTCGTTGTCTCCGCAAATCACAATCCAAACACAAGAAAATAATAAAAATAAAAAACAACAAGATATTGACTCGAAATTTAATAGACCTTTTCATTTCTCCTATTTTTCTACTTTCTCTCTCGAATCTTTCTCGATCTCTCCAACTCCAACAAAAGCCATGGCAAGAGGCACCTCCCAATCCCAGGCCTCCTCGGCTGGTGGCGCAGGCGGATCTCGGCCCATGACCGTGGGTCCCAGGGGCTCCGCTGCGGCGACAGCTGGCATGCGCAGGAGGAGAACTGGCGGCGGCGGCGGCGGATTCAGCGGCGGAGGCGGTGGCGGGAGCAACATGCTCCGATTCTACACCGACGATGCTCCTGGTCTCAAGATGACTCCGACTGTCGTGCTCGTCATGAGTCTCTGCTTCATCGGGTTTGTTACTGCGCTCCATGTATTCGGTAAGCTGTATCGCTACCGATCCGCCGCTTCTGGCGGATCTTGATCCGATCTGGTGGGAAAATGAGTCCGATCCGATCTGATCTAACAGGTCGAGGGACGATCTGGTCTGGTTTTGTAATTTTTGGTGCTTTTTTAGTTTCTCAAGGGTTTGGTAACCTAGGGTTCGGTTGTTCTGTCAGATGATCTCGTGTTCTTTGTTCTTAGATGCATCTTTTGTTTCTGTTTGTGGTATTAATCTCTGAAACACTCTGAATTTTGATAATGCGTTATAGATTTGATCCAATTAGCTAATAATTTTCAATTCTTTGTGTGAATTTTAATCTCATGGTAAATTCTGAGCTCAATTTGACATTCATGGTAATTAGGTAATGAATCCTTTTTGTTTCTTTAGATTCAATTTTGTGGCAGATTTGTATTAGTATACTTAAATGCAACATGCTCAATTATTGTAGCTTCCAAATTGTCCTTTGGGCTATCTGGATTGAACCTAATTGTTTTTATATTGCAATTTACCATGTGACTGTTGCGGCTTGTAACAATTGTATGATCTCGCATCTAGGGAAATCAATATCATAAATCATAACATATGTTATAGGAGAGTAGTAATTGTTTCATAACATACGACAAAGAATATCAATTTTGCAAGCTTTACAATTTTTAGTGATTATTTACAACTTAATAATTAGAAGCTTGATCATCTTTTGCAAGAACCCTTTGCATTCTTGACTGATTTAGGGCAATAATTGCAAATCATGCATGCAAATATTCTTGGTTTGCAGTGCCTTCTATAGAATTTTGATTTGGTGATTTCACCACCTAGTTATATTTGCAGTATAGTTATACAGTTTGTCCTTAATATGCACTCTAGGAAATGCCATTTGACAATGTGATGTTACACCAGCAAAAGATATTAGTCTCTTGTTGATACAATTTAAATTTTGTTTAGCTGTAGGATGGAATGAGATTTAGCCTCTCAAAGCTTCCTCAATTAGCACCTTAATCTGATTTATTCATGTTGGAGTAGACCCCTTTAGGTCCGATTGAGAATGTTAGTCCCTTCTTTAATTTATATTATAGACTCATTATTCCTTGAGGCCTCGTGAGAGACCAAAATATGTCTATTTGGGCAATTTTGCCTCTAAAAGCTCCTTAAGGCCTTGGTTCCTTCTTTAAAGCTTAGTTCTTCTCTCTCGTTGTAGGAGAAACTATTTGTCCCCAAATACTTTTCTTTCTTAATTAACCTATAAATTATGTTTTATCCTCGTTCCGTAATATTTTTCATTATGATTATTATAGTCATTGTCTATGTACTTATTATTTATTAACATCATGAATGCAGAAATATGAGGCTACTTAATTGTTACCATTTCCGTGATTTTATAATTTAATCGTTGCATACTAATTCATTAGATTACCTTACATTTTTTAAGTATTTGAATGATAACATTCTTAAGTTGAATCTTAAAGTATTTAATTGTTTGGTTCAGTTGAAATCCTTCGCTGTCAATTTTTTGATCTGTTTGTTATTAATTTTTTCGGTTCAGCGTTAGTTGTAAGACTATGCAAATTAAATGAGCTCTCGAATCGTTTAATTTAATTATACTCCTATTAAATTGAACTCTGAAAATGGTAACGCAGGTACCAATTACTGTTCTATAAAAATCAACCCTAAAAATGGTACCGTTGCTATTTAATTGCACGTTTTTAAAACCGAAACTGATTTCAAATTTCAGCAAAATATAAATTGAAGCTAGAAAATCAGAGAAGGAAACAGTATATTAGCTATGGAGTTAAAATTGCCAAAAAAGAAAAAAGAAATGACGAGAAATCTCTAATGTACTTTTTTTTAGATAAATTGACAAAGACTGCCAATTGGATGAAACCTCTATTGTTGTTATATCATACTTTATATTGAAAAAAATGCCGTGAGCTTCTTCCATAGTCCACAGACAACTCGCTCTTGATTTTTAATATTGAACCCAACCACTGACAATTTTAACCAGTCAAAGGGCACTGCCACCCTTCATCAATACACATCTAATCTGCCTACGGGCCTTTAAACTGCCCAAAAATTACGCATCTAATCTGCTTATATTTAAAGTCACCAAACGAGAGATGGATAATTGGATAGTACACACCCGGCAAGTTGTATTTGTACCATTAAGATTTATTGTCTTTCGTTTTACGAGTGCCGCATATATTATTGAAACATAATCACATTAATATATATGAATGATAAAAAAATGCTCAATAATAAAACATGTTTTTTTCAATTTTCATGAAATTCTAGTATGATTTTTTTTCCAAGACTAATACATGAATAATAATTAACACCAAAAATATTAAATATACATTTACGATCAGAATTAAAATAACAAATAAGTGGCTATCATATTTTGTTATTACTATATTTCTTCGTGATTTTAGCATAATAACTCCGCAATGGCGCAATCTATTCCTAGTTAGTAGTGTTTTTTTTTTTTTTTTTTCCTTTTTATCATAAGTGGATGCCTGCCATTCTTTTTCCTGTCGTAAGCCTACGCTCCAACATGGTAGTATCTGTCTCGGATTGGGATTAGAGTAGGTGAAGAATTAACTTCGATAGAATAGGATAGAATAGAAACAAAAGGGAAGAAAAAAAAAATCCTTTAATTGGTAATTGAGAATTTGAGATGGTTCACTTTTAGAAGAAGAATTGACCAAATGAATAGTAGGAGAAGCCATACTTTTCACCTTATGTAACTAGCTTGCCATTAAAATTCTAGAAACTAGGATTTTTGGCATGGAGAGAAGGTTACCAAAACAAATAATAGTGGCACGCGAAGATAACAACGACGAATAGCAAAATTTTACGATATTGGATTTCCACCCTCAACTACCAGTCTACCATTCAGCTAGTAGCACCTCTATTACATGACATATCAAAGTCATATGGATAATTAGATGGTGTTGCGCTGCAAATTAATTTAGGATGCGTTTGACAACACCATATAGTAGTGAGACCAAAGCTAAAGTTAGTACTTTAAAACAATTATAAGTCAATAAATAGTTTAATAATTTAAAAGTTAGACTAATTTTATGCATGCCAAACACACCTTAAGCTCCATCAAATGCCAATCTTCCTCTCGTGCTTTATTAACTTGGTTTGTGGATTTGGATGAAATTATGCAGGGCATCAAACAATGTTGAAAGAGGAAGGAGTTTAGTAATTTAACAAACCTATTAAAAAAAAAAAAAGAAGTTAGAAGGATACATCCTTGGGTCAAATCTTTGAATTTTCTTTTTTCTTTTTTTCCTTTTTCAGTTCATTAAAAATGAATTGACTCTGCCAGGTCATTTCTCTAGCGGATCATACACTGAAACCGGCGCCGACTTGGCAAACTACGTAACTACGTTACTCCGGATCTGTCGGCTGATAGAAATCCCAAAACACAGCCCGGATTTATATATGTGACACGTGGCACTGATACCCATGTGGATATGTCACCGTCACTGCTCTGGAAAGGAAGTTCCCTGCATATTCCGCAAAAGGAATACACTGTAACTTCGTATCCAAAAAAGACTCAACATTTTTGTCAAGACTCAAGAGTCAAGAGTTAATTTGATCCTCATATTACTCAACATTGTAGGGATGTACATTAGTACATGTACAATAATAATGGAACGTAAGGCTCGCATAGTCGCATTAACAAAGAACCGGAAGAAAAATAGTAAACAACAGCCTTTTCTACAGTATAATAAATATAAGAGCAAAGTAAAATTACTTATTTTGCACTTAACAGTTAACACTACAAACATAAATGATTTGAAGTGACGTAAAATGCATACACTTTTTTGTATTATTTTAATATTTACTACTTTCCTTGCTAATATAGTACATAAAGAAAAGCAATTTTAAATTATATTTCTAGTACTGTTAAGCACTAATATTTGAAAATAACATAAAGTTTCTTTTATTTGTCAAACCCTATATATATCTGTAAGACTGTAAGTGATATTATTGCCTTTACAGCACTGTTGCACAGCCTCACTGCATCTGCCTGTATTGGCTACATAAAAATTCAAACCGCCCACTCTATCATTGAACATAAGCATGACTTAAATGTTAAAATATTTTTATTCTGTGCTGGCCAGATTAGAACAACATCTAGATGACTTCGGGGGGAGGGGGGGAGTCTTTCAAAATGGAACATGCTGATTATAAACTGATTATTTCGTAATTGAAGAATAAATTCATTGTGCGCACCATTTTTGGGCGGAATTGCCTGTAGGCTCAATTGGTTACCATTTTGTTCTTACGGAGGAGCACAAATTATAAACATTATACTCTTTCTTGGTTGCTTAATTGCTCAATTGACTTCAACGTAATTGTTAGCTTTATTTGAAAATTTTATTACGTTCACTACTAGAATTTCGTTTTTTCGTGTCGGAACACCAACGTATCAGTGTCCCTGAATTAAGCAGCGACATTGAAAGGAAAAAGCGGGCGAGAGAACTTTTAATTGGCGTCCGTAGACCGACATATTTTACCTAGGACGCAGAAATATTCCAAATAGAGACGCGATCAATTACTCTGTAGGAACGGCTATAACATGAATCTAATTCGCGTCGGAAGACCGACACATATAATGAGAGACGTATATTAGTTGGGACGCCTAATCTTTTTCCGACAGTGACGCTATTTTTTTGTTACAGGCACTGCATGAGTCGGTATCTTAATTAATTATTTTTGTTGGAAACTGTTAATCATTAGTTTGTGTACCGAGATTAAAGGTTCACATAAAACCTCATTGTCAAATAATATGAAACAGATACGTTAGTGGCTGCTACGCCTCAACTTTTATTGAGATGCTGAAGAGATAAAATTATAACAAAATATTTATAACAGTATAAGATAAAAGCATGCGTCCATTAATTGGATATAACATGTACGCACCTCTATGCCTATAATATATTTATCGTGAAACGAAACCAAATACAAATTACATATACATATATTGTTACTATAGATCTCAACTCTCATGGAAGCTATTAAGCAGCTTGCTGATCTAAGTTCTCTAACAACGAAAGCTTAACTGTAATTTTTTCTATGTAATTCCTATCAAAATCACTTTTTTTTTTCACGTTTATGAGAAAACAATAGTTAATAAAATAAAAACTAATATTTCCATTCGAGCAGAATATTCTTTTGTAAAGATCCTCAATTTAAAGGCCCTTATGTAGCTCCTCTGTAGTCTTTCCTCCATTCATCCATATCTATTTTCACCTTGTTTGGGATAATACCTGATTAATAGTTTAACACAACACAAATTTTATAGCTAATGTGCCAAATGTAGTTTAGATCAACTTATCTTAAAAAATTAATGAAATTTCAATGCAAGATTGTTTCAGCTCTTGCGGAAAACTTAGCAGCCGCTGGGGAAAGTGGTTCAGATTTTAGCTCACCTTGTCTGTACCAGTCTATATCCTCCTTGAACTGATTTACCTCTATTGTACCACTCTCACCTGACTTACCATGCTTACCAGTTGGGGATTGGCTTAAGCTTATTTTGAAGTTTCTATTTGTTCACATATAGTTGTGTTTGTTTTTATTTTATAATCGTATTCTAAGTTTCTAACCACAAACTGTGATCGTCAATTTGTTAATATTAAAGTTCTTATTTTATTGAGCTGATCAATATATGCAATAGCGACTCTGGTCTAGTAAAATTTTGAATTTTACTACTCACTTTTTTTCTCAGTGGCGCCAAAAAATTTGGCTTTCCCACAATTTTTCTGGTCCAAAAATTTTCCTCCTTTTTTTTTATAACTTGGACGGTTGAAAAAAAATTGTGCGACAATTAATTTCTGGTCTAAATAGATTTGTACCCTAAGATGTATTTTCCAAATAGATTGATTTATTACCAAAATTTACCATCCAATTGAATCACTTCTATATATTTGAAAATTGCTCAGTATATGATTTCTAAATTGCCTAAACATTTGATCTTTTCATATTAACTATTGAAGCACTCCAGGGCGCGGAGCCAATAGGGGGCTGTAGGGGGCATTGCCCCCCCTATGCTCCCAAAAAGTTTTAAAATTTCTGTGTATTTTCTTTTGTCTTTAGAAAAAATATGTAATTTGTCCCCCTAATGAATAACTAATTATTTGAAACACTACGCCATTATTTATTCTAAAAGAAACTAACGAAAAAGAATGTCACATGTTTCTTTCTTAATGCATAATGGTAAATATTTGTTTTCACGGTCACAGTTGTCATACTTCTATAGTTAAAATAATATTAGACATAGTAATTAAATTTCATCAAATGTTATGAATTTATGATTAAAGTAATAACTAAATTCTAATAAAACTTTAAAATAATAAATACTTTGCTACAATTAAGTTTAAAATATGAAGTAGAATAGTACATGGAAATCTATTTATAAATATAAAATATGTTACTAATATAATTAATTTATAGATTCATTAGTATATGTTTTATTTCCCATTATATAGTATGGGCTATATGTAGAGATTTAAAGGAAATATCGATTTATGAAGTGTAGTTATTATTACCTTTTCAAATAGAAATATAGTTGGAAATAAAATTTTATACTTTTTGAGTTTAATTTTAATATTTTTCAGACTTTTAAATAATAATTTTTAGAGGGAAATTTTTTAAATCGATGATTTACTAAGAATCTGAAAAAATCATGAAAAATAAAAAAGTGCAAATTTTTTAGATTCAGTTTTTTTTTTTTTTAAAGGTCAACTGACCAAATATAATTGTTCAACGTCGTCTTCAGATTGAGATATCTCTAAATTTTAATATATATATATATATATATATATATATATATATAGAGGATTGCTAACACGCCAATTTAGAGGATCTCTAAATTTTAATATATATATATATATATTTAGTTCATTTTTAACTATTTTATTGGAATTTTAGAAAAAGCTTCAATCTAATTAGTTCAAGATCTTTCAAAATAATATTTATTTTTAAAAAAAACTAAAAATTATATAATTAAAAATTCTAACAAATGTAAAATTTGGTTCCACAAGAAGATCTCCATTTGAATATTATATTAATAATTCGGATCAATGATTTAAACTTTCAATCTTGAGATCAAATGGTGTTTGACGGATGTTTGGTCAAACACAATATTAAATTTAAATATTTGTAAGTCTGGTTAGACTTTTATTCTTAAATAAAAAATATAATGTAAAATAAAATTACAAATTAAATACAATATAACTACTGAGAAGTACAACATGAATCTACATGAATATATGAAAATTATGTCATACTAGATTCAATAAATAATATTGGAACTCCAATATTTGCAAGATTCAATGAAATTTAATATTATTCAGTAAATATTATATTTTATATAGCTCTCTAATATATCATAATTTACATTTTTTGTATAAAAAATCACAAAATAATTCATATGCATTGCAAAAATTTCAACAAACACTTCATATAGTTTCATTTAAGATATAGTATAGTTAATTTATAAGGCGAATATCTAATTTTGATTAGATATAAGATTAATTTGTTATATCACATTTATTATTTTTAAATTCTAACTAAATTATTTTCAAATACAATATAAAAGTTAAATACAATCTAATGTCTTATATAAGTTCAATACAACATAGATACTAAGCAAGGCAAATGCATAAATACATGATAGTAATACAAAACTATTTTAAACTTAGATGTATACATAATATAATATAAGAAAGATAACGTGAATACATGATTGCTATTTCTAGCCTGCTGGATTGAAGAAACATGCCTAAATATATGATAACTGGAATATAAATTTTTATAATAAATTGTTAGTGGTTGCATAGGCTTCTAAGTAGGGAGTTCAATCAAATATGAATTTCTATTAAAAATATCGTACGCCATGCAATGAGTGGAAAAATAACTTTTTTGGAAAAAGAAAATGATTAGGTCAATTTTACTTTTGTTAAAAATTCTTAAGTTAGTTCATCAATAACTAACATAAGATGCCCCTCATATGTGGGCAAATAAAAAACAAAATAATGTTAGACAATAAAAATATGTTTCTTAATTTACCATCGATACAAATTGATATGTTATTTAATTTGTTTCTATATTAGATGGAAAACCATTCAAATCCAAAGAAAATTTTTTTCCTTCTGTGCAGCAATTCAAAACCGAGATAATTTTTTCCTTGTGTGCTCATAGAGATGTGTTGAGACAGATCTAACTATACATTTACAGATCAACGATATAAAAATTGTTAACAAAAAGTTTCTACCCCTTTTTAGATGCATTTATAAGTAGTAGAGATAGAGATAAATTCCAACCCTTAATAATAGTATCATCGTTTATTAAAGTAGTTCATTATTCATTATAGGAAATTAAAAAATAGAAAATTTTCATTGGAGAGAAAACGGTGGGGTAATCAAAGAATAATTTGTCCATCTCATCTACAATGCGTCTCTGCAATAAACAATTTCAAAGTTTGGATCATTAATCGGAAAGAGAATGAAATATTGTACATTAATTAGGATAATTGACTCAACAGTCATCTCCTCCCAAATCTCGCCAGAAAATACTTCCATATAGAAATCGCCAGAAAACTTGATTTGGGCGCTATAGATCCTCCTTCAAAAACTTCCATTTGAAAATCGCATCTTTCCCAAAAGATTTTCATCTAACAACCTCCCTCCCAAAATTTTCGACCATGTTCAAATTTCACCAAAAATTTTGAACTCCCTCCTAATTTTTTCATGAAAAATTTCGACGATGTTCAAATTTCGCCGAAAGTTTTCGACTCAAGAAGTTTGACTTAAAATTTTTCACAAATTTTATTTCCTTCTGCCTAGAACCCTAGATCTCCACCACCCATACCATCCCCCCTTTTTCTTCTCTGCACGAAAAACTCCAAATCGCCTCTCTAGAAGTCACCCTAGATCCGACGGTATGTACCAATCGCGATTCGTCTTTGCTCGTCCCTTTCTCATTGCTTCTCACGCCCAACCGTCTTACTTTTCTGGAGACGTGTTATTCGGACTGGAACCGTGCTGGCGCACGATCCAGGTCATCAATTCCAAAGGATGGCGAGGATTGGCAAAAAGCTAATAAAAAAGAGAACGCATAAATCAAGGCAAGTTGATTACTTTATTTTTATTTTGATTGTAGAATATGTATATTAGATTTAATTGATTAATTTAGGAATCGTGGAAGCAAAATGGACCTATTCAGGCCAAATTGAGTTGAGATGTACTAAAAGTTAATCGTTATATTGTTTTTCAATCTTCTTGTGCCAGTAAATACATTAAGATACATATACTTTGACATTGTTTCTTGATTTTTGTATTTGTACTGATAAATTTAGATGTACATAAACTCAGGTGAGCAGCTTGCTTCTCCTAAAAAGCAATGTTATTACACCAGCAGGTCTTCTCTTTGATATGTCCTATTCCTATCAGGCAATTCACTTCACTATTTAACAAATCTTCAGAGGAGGAAATCGACCAACTTGAGCACGTCTATGAGTATTTCTATCAATTATAAGGTACTATGTTACTCAAGAATCAATTGTTCTGTAACAATAAAATGCCTTTATATTCATTTGTATAGGACCCTGAATTATTCTCTTAGTTTTTCATTGAAAAGAACATTGATGCTGCTTTTCATTGAAAAGAACATTTATTCTCTTAGTTCTGCAACAATAAAATGCCTTTATATTCATTTGTATAGTTGTTCTGCAACAATAACAATAGTTTTGCATATCATCAGATTAATGTAATCAATATCTCATGTTGGGCCCTAGAGGTGACATGGTGATAGCTTGGAATTTTGAAAAGGCTACTATTCGAGCCTTCGTCCCACCAAAATAGTGCTCTCATTGAACATTGTTAATTTACTTCGAAATTTCTTTAAAGACAAAGATAATCTAACTTGTAATAATTTGTTTTTATTCATTTATTTTTTTCTCGTGTTATAGATATCTCAAAAAACAGCTTTGTATCAGCCAATGCCAGTGGTTGAATTTGTTAAAAGTTCTCTCAACATTCAGGACGCATCCAGAGCTCTCAGTGATAAAGACAGAGTGAAGGTAGCCGCTTTTATATATAGCTTACATTTAGCTTTTTACTGCAGAAGGCATAATCTTGATGCTAACTATGATATTTCTTTGGAATGTGTAGTTGAAGAAAGCACTTGGAGGATTTTGTGTGGAGGCTACACATAGGAAAGATATGGTCCAGCGTTACAAAATATGTGGAATTACAACAGTTTTTGTGTAACCTAATGTATTTTCCTTTACTTCTTTCCTCAAATAAATATGTCATTTAATCCTTTTATACATGTACTGAATTTAATTTATGTTCAGATTCCCAGTTGATGAGCAGGGCACAAGGATCTCTGTTGTGGATTACTTTAGGGCGTGATACACTGGAGGTATGTTGGTCCCACCTTATGCATAATTTCACATTAATCATCTCGTGCTTCTCTAATTTTGCTAAAGGGTAGGTATGCAATATTGTTGAAGGATAGAAATTCACCAAAAAGTTGAATGACAAGCATGTTACATGGTTGCTAAGGTCCACATGTCAGAGACCCAGTGATAGAGAGAGCAACATTGCTAATGTATAAATTGTAGATCTTAGTTGCTCAAACCTATTGTATTAAGGATGCTAAATTATTTTTCTTTTTTTTCTTCCTTGTTAAAATATGCAGAAAAAACAAAGTATAGTGATGACTAAATGATGCTAATTTTCAGCTAAAATATAGTGAATCTGGCAGGTAGAAAACATGCATTCCTGGTGTAGGGCAGAGAAAATCAATGTCAAGGTATATCTTATTTTAAGGAGTAAAAGAACTATTTGATAGTACGATTTGGACAATGTCAAGGTATATCTTATCACTAACTGAATTTTGTTATTTCAGCAATTCAGAAATTTTGCAATGCCACCTATGGACAACAACACTTCACAAGAGCCCCCAATTAAAGACTGCTTAGGCGCTGCATCGACAAGCACTGCAATGGTGGGAGAATTTTAAATAGAAACACTATTAATCGTGGCTTTGTGGCTTGTTAGTTACAAGTGCTAAAGTATTTGGTTTAGAATGCTTCAAAACTTTATTTATATGTTATTTTACTTTGAATTCTGGTTTGTATCAAATGTATGATGAATGTTGTTTTTTGAGTTAAAAGACAATTTGGATTTTTGTGATATTTTTTCAATTTATATGAATTAAATAGTATGTTTGTCAATTGCAAATACCAGGCAATTGGTGGTACAAAATTGGTACCGGGCAAAATTGGTGGTACAATATTGGTATCGGGCAAAATTGAATAGCTGTACAAATTAAATTGATATGGATATCAACATTGCGTCGGTATAACGACACGATAATTCTAATAAATACCTACACAGACATACGCGAATATACTGTGGGACCCGCTAAAGAATATACTGTGTAGGACCCGCTAAATTATGACGATACATTATTAGGGTTGTTGACTAACAGCATCCCTAAACCGATAAGAAATTAAATGTGGGCCCCGCTAAATTATGACTATATTATTTGTGTCCCTAAGAAAAAGGCGTCGGTATACCGACAGAGTAATCTCTAAATAGAGTCGCGCTTAACGCCTGAATCACTCTTCGGAAGAGAACAGATGTGTCCGTATACTGACGCGAAAAAAAACTTAATTAAGGACGTAATAAGTAATTCGCGTCCCCGCGACACACGGAGTCGCTAGTTTGCGTCTCTAATTGGACGCAAAGTCTATTTCGTGTCGGAATAGGGACGCCTATCTGCGTAGCAAATAACTCCGATTCTAGTAGTGGTTGGACCCGAACTTATTTTATGATTTTTATTAGATTCTAGCTTCTGTAGTGATGTATTTTCGAAAAATACTAATTATTCTTTCAGTGCAAACAATTATATGGAATTGATTTGACTACAGATTTTCATTGCACGGAACATAAACTGCAAATCTCAATTTTTTTTTAAGAAAATGGGAAGGAGAAACGGTTACTGTAAAGCTTAGAGAGAGAATATAGTTTTCATTGCGAGAATTTAAGTTTAGAAAATGAAAGCACAATAAAGAAGTAAATCTTAATTGATGCTAAGGACAGTTTACCTGTGTCGTCTAGAACAATTTCCCAATACAATACGAGGGCACATCCTCCAAATATCTAACCCCGTAGTCTGTATAGAAATTTAATTATCACTTTTCAATTTTTTTCCTTTTAATTCCAATAATTTTATTTTCCCGGATGTATATCACTCATTACTGTAAAGAGGTGGATGTAATATTTTTTTTCTCGATAAACTAGTGATCAAATGGCGCAGATTAAATAAAGAAAGGGACAGAAAGGGCAAAAGAAGGAAAAGGAGGAAGCATTAGCACTCTGTCATAGTACATGATTAGACAAACCACGTTTCCAGGAATTGATTAGCCTCTCCGGGTTGAAACCAATAAACAGCTGATGCATACAGATGCACAAGGAAAATATTTCTAAATTAGGACCTCTAAGCTTCTAGCATGAAAATTACCTGAATTTAATAATTTTAAGATTTCGTGAAACAATCGATTTATAATGGTCGCATCACAATTATTTGAACTTATTAAATTTGACATAGTTGTGCTTATAGTGTACATTCTCAAACTTCTCAAAAATTTAGAAGTTTAATTCATTAACTTATTGAACCTTAACAATAAAATTCAAATTATTTGATGACTAAAAAATGATTTCAAGTTGGAGTTTTTATGCTTTCCTAAGTATTTTCACTGAAATGATCTGGTAAGAAAATATATTAATTATCATGTCCGATAGGTTAACTGAAATTTCAAAGAATATGATTTTTTTTTTTTCAAATATCGTAGATATTAAAGTTTTATTTATTATTTAATTTTTACTATTTTAAAATTTTGCAAAAAAATTTAAGATATCTACCGTCATCTATTAACAAACAAAAGATAATAATACTTTGTTTATTAATTATAAGATTTTGACACGTAAATCATACGAATAGTTTGGACCAAATATTTAAACACAAAGAAAGTTAGGATATAAACATTGCAAATGAAATATCAAAATAAATGTATTGGAAAAACTCTTCAAGTAGTCCTAAATTTCACATATGAACTTTTTATATTAAAAAAAATTCATGACTTGGTATTTTTCCCATCCTAATTGATTATAGTCGTTCATCATTTCAAATGAATGGTCTAGATTCCAGCCCATATAATAAACTCATTTTTATAGCCAACTAACTATACTATTTTTGTTTTGACAAAACTTTTGACTAACAATTACTTTGAAGTTTTAGACATACGCAACAGTTTAGTCATGTATAGGAATGAATTGATAATGCTTTAGCTTACCATTAACAAGAACAAAAAAAAAAAAAAAAAAAAAAAGAATGGAACCATAACATATGTATCTACTTGCAAAAATGAGTCTCAAACTCTCAATTGACCACATTCTATCTACAAATTCATTAATTCATATATAATGTCATATATTTATGTATTTTAATAAGAATGTTAAATTATTAAAAACCTTTATATCATATTATATATGTGCATATTTTTCACAAGCAAACATTTATTATAGTTGATCTCGCAATTCAAAATCTGCCTCCAATCCAAAATATGTAAATCATCTTAAAACGACAATACAGAAACCACCATCATTAATCTTTTAAATTGTTTATGATTGTGTTTCAGAAGCGTGCTAATGCGATCAGACTGTAGACAGGTGGAAACAAAATCTGTAGGGCTTTATCAGCCTTGTTTGCAATAAATTATTCTTAGCCAACAAGGAGTCAAGGACCGACCCAGGCAAAAACTGGAAATTGAAACCCTTTATTAATACTTTCTTTTTCTCCTCTGCTGATAGTTCCGTTGCTAGACGCCTTTTCCCAATTCAGCCCACCATCTCCGTCTCTCTCCCCGCGTTTAATCAATCAACCCTTCTCTCTCTCTCTCTGCGCGTGGAAGAATGAGGTCTCTCGAAAGCTTCTCTTCTAGCAAGGAGGTTACTTACAGGTACTATGCCTCTCCATTTTCAGCTCGTACGAAAGTGTTATAGATTGCTTGTTTGGGTCAGTTCTCCTTATACTTTTGTTGGGTTGGGGCAGGAGAAAGAGAAGTATTTTTTATGTTGTTGGTTTCTAATTTTAGCGAGTGATGATGGGGACCTTGATTGGATTCACCTGAGGACATGTCTAAAGTGATAATAATAATTAAAATTGCGATCAATTGATGTAATACTTAAAATTATGTTCCCTTATCTTAATTCGATTTAGAAATTAAATTAGTGGATTCCTTTGTTCTGATTGTCCCCAGGTTTAAGAAATGATACACTAGTGGTTCCAAATTAAAATCTAGACAGGTTAACAAATTTTTTGAAGATATTATTTGTATTGATAAATTAGCGTTCTACAATAATAGATGATATCGGTTCTACAATTTTAGATGATTGCTTCTGAGTTCTATAAACTCCAAAATCTCTATTACAAATACTTGTACACATTTTATTAAAAAAAAAGATCCATATTTATATTCAATTTAATAAAAAGTTCTGTAACAATGGTTCAATTTTAACTCATGTGCTGTCATTTCTTACAGTTGTGGGTATTGTGGATACAGTCTCAATTTGAGTTCTTCATATCGAAACACAGAAAATATTGGTTCAAAATATGGGAAAGCCATCAAAAAAGGATTGGTACCCTTTGTTTCTATAGATGAAAGCCGGTTTGGACAAAGAGAGGAATTGAGGTGCATGCCTTACTTCAATTCGAAGCATTCATGGGGCCTTTTTAGAAAAAGAACAAAGCTCATTTGCCGCAAGTGTGGCCACTATATTGGTAATTCGTATGATGAAGAGGATGATGGGAGTGCATATGCAGTCGAATCTGACGACCATAAATCAAGCTCTACCAGTAGTGTTTCACCTCGAAAAAAATATGTTATCAAGATAAATGCATTACAACCCACCTCAGATGACTCATGATTGCATATATAATTGCTTTTTCTTCTGTTGTTCTAAATTGTGAAGCTAGAGTTGGTTTTGCGTTTGAAGTGCTTTCGTTTGTCTATTTTATGCATGGTCTTTTTTGTGGATGCATTGTGTCGAGTTATGATGTTCATATGGGAAAATCTGGTGTACAGAATTTGTTCTCGTGTTATTTTATTTTTGTCTAAGGAGAGAAATATCAGAGCAAATTATTGAGCATGATTTTTCTTTCTTTTATTTTTTTTTTCAGTGTCAGTTAATTTCATTTTAGTTGATAATGTCTATTACTCCTTGAAAGCTACTTAGTATTTAATACTGTTTTTAATTTGATATTAGGATATGAAGACTGTTTTATGCAATGCAATGCAATGCAAATCTTTTTCTGCATCTGGAATTCTTTTTATTGTTACTTGGCACAACCAAATATCCATTTCTTAAAGCATATTATCGCTCTTACTGCTAATTGATCATGTGGACTTGCTTCTGACATAAAAGTGATAAGCCTGCGCCCTATGCAACATTGCATGCTCCTTCTAAGTGCATTTTTTCTGTAAACGCTGGTAGGCCAATAGTTCTGCATTTCTGGTTCTATTGCTGCTTCTGCTGTTGATCTTTGATTGAATTAGCCTAATGTGGACATCAATGACAGACAATGAGTTGGGGACTCATTCTTTTGTTGAAAATTAAAGAAAATTCTGTTCTTTCTTTTCTCTGGCAATGAGTGCTGATAGGTCTGCATTTCTGGTTCTATTGCTTCTTCTGCTGTTAATTCGTTGATTGAGTTACCCTAAAGTGGACGTCAAAGACATATTATGATATGAAAACTGATTCTTTTGTTGAGAATGAAAAATTTGCTGTTCTTTCTGTTCTCTGGCAATGAGTAAACGTCCATTCATTTTTTTGGTTCACACGTACGTTAAGAATGACTAGCCACCAAGAAGGCAAATTTCTGGTAAAAGAAATCACTTTTCTTTGTCTTACTCCGGACTTCTGATACAAAACATGCACGGGTTCCAATTAGATTGTGGAAGTATGGTTTCCTTCAGGCTATAAGAAATAGTCAGTTTAAAAAAGATTATCTTCCAACCTAACTATCATGACAAGTAGTTAATAGTGCAATGCTTTCAATATTTATGACATTCCATCAATTAATAAGCATAAGGCATTCCAAATACCGAAATTTTGCCACTATAAAGACAAATGAGTTTAATATAAAATCAGAATATCAGATCCATTGGTCCTGGTACATATTATTTTTACACTGCTAACATTAAAAGGAAGTTTTAGGCAGCGGAGTTCCTATCAATCTTCAATTATGAAAACAACACCGTCTTCCTTATGGAAGTCATGAGTCGTGTGGTCTACAACCTGAAAAGAGAAAAGTACGTAGAGTAGAGGCAACTTTAATCAGAATTGCAATGCTAACTTAAAAAAGTTAATATTTGATTATGAAATATTATGTCACAATGCACTGCACGCCCAAGAAGTTCATTTGTTACATGTCCATAAAGTAATTGATCTCATGTGACATTTTGAACACATCAAAACCAGATCTACTATAGCAGGAATCATTACTGAAATGCTCATATCTTTTATTACTACATACCAGTATATGCTAGATTATGCAAGATAACAATTTGTTAAATGGCTACCAGGCTTTTGGTCTACCAATCACTATTTGTGTTATTGTGTATAGTTGGTGTTTGTTCGTAACTTATCGAGTGCTACTTACCTCCAAATATAAGAACTAAAAGGAAAGAAAACAGTTTGAAACACAAAGATATTGCAGTACATATAATTCTGTGCAATACAATTTTTTCATATTGTAAAGTTTGGTTTGACCAAGTATCAACTTTTTTATGTAGCCTCTGAGATCTTGGTGCCACATAATTTCTGCAGTAATTCATGTTCCTAAGCTCTAATAATGAAAGGAAAACTTACATTGGTGTTGCTTAGCTCTAAATTGTAGAAGTCCATTGCCTTTGTCTTGAAAAGTGGGCCCGCATGCCATGTCCCCTTGTTGAGCTTCAAAAATTTTGGACCCGAAACCCGAAAAACACAAACATCATCAGGCTTAGGTGGCGAGTAATAATGGCCGCAGGCTGACTTTTTTACAGTTTTGCCTCCTTGGGGAGTACCATTTTCTGTCTCATCCTCCAGAATAGAAGCATTGGAAACTCCTAGGTACCAATCTCCACCACCAATAGAACCAAGGCATTGAGTGACACTTGAATGGTGGGTTATTGTGGAAAACGTAAGTTTTCTATCTTCAAGCTTCATAATGTAAAACCTACAAAAAAGCATAAAAAACCTCCTCCATGAGAATCGAGAAACATCGGCAAACGTATCAAAAGTTTTAAGCTAAGAGTCTTTGTGTGCGGGAAATTCTAGCAGTGCGACCAAAGTCGGAATTACCACAAATTGGGCAGTTCCAATCATACGGAAACTGGACCAGTTTGGAACTATAATTATAGACAAGTTGGATTCAGCTTCTGCTCAATAATTTTAACCTTTTTTCATTTGCATATTTCCATTGGCACTCCTAGTCACCAAAAAAAAAAAAAGTCTGGAAAACTTAAAACTTTGGATGCGCATACATCAGTTGCATGTAGATCATTACCAATAATCCAGAATTGATATTGGTTTAGGATTTGGAAACTCTCTGACTTATGCTGAAGAAAAAGTTATGGAAACTTGCGGCACAAAAAGAATCTGTGACACCAGAACACTGCCTCAGAATAGCAGCAGCAATAATAGCATTAGCAGAAGCAACAGCACCTGTAGTACCAGTAGTGACGAACAAGGGTTACTGGTACCAGAGACTAATGTACAGTATACCTCCTTAAGCAAAAGGGTAATGCTAGCATTAGTATTTGGTACAAGACTTAAATAAGAAACAAAATTTGACAAGAGAATTGTCTTATGATCTCTCTAATTTATTCTATCATAGGATATGGTTGTAAATTGTACCATCACACTAATCAGATTACGGCTTCAGTGATATGATATAACTTATAAAAACTACTTATTAACCTGATTATACTCTCACCAAGTATGCCAATACAATCTGATAAGTAAGTGAGAAGAGGGAGACAGAGACCTGGGGATGCCACGGCTGAGATCGAGCTGAGCATCGTGGGGCCCAAATTCATCCCCATCAGGAGACGAAGAAATGACCTGGCCAAAAGGCGCGAAGCTCTCAGGCGTCGCCTCTATTGCTTTCAGCTTCACTTCCCTCGCACTGGCGACTTCCATCTAACGGTAAGACAAATTGCAAATTTAATAACCTTCGCTAGTAAAAGAGATTAAAAAAAATTGAATACCTGCGCTCGACAAGAGGCGAAGGAAGATAAGCGGCGGGAAGGTAAGCGAGTATAGGATGGCAAGTAGCTAAGGTTCAGTGCCAGCAATTTCATCTGTTGTTCCTTGTTTTTTTCATTGGATTTTGTCCGTTTGTTCTGTCAATGGGGTCATAGTGTACGATTAAAGCGGTGCTCCAGAACTCTTTAACGAAGAGGAAAGGGATGCCTGCGTCTGAGCGAGCGAGCCAAAGGTAACAGTTCATTTCAGCCGCATATAGTTCTAACTTCTAAGGCATTGTACAACCATTCGTTTTAACATGGACATAAGATCCATCAATAATGATAACCTAACATAATAATTAACTTATTAATAATTTTTAATATTAATTATTTTTTAAATTAGCTATACATATTTTAGTAACTTTGTAGATTAAGTATGCGTCATTTTTATCATTTTATGCAATGTTGACGCCATTCGGTTATTGATCAAATGCGGTTAATTACTCTAAAAAATTGCAAAAAAAAAAAAAAAAAAAAAAAAAAAAACGGCTCACTCTCACCCCGATCATCCATCATTCCGAATTCATTCAGGGTCGTTTGGATCATATGAGATTAAGGGTGAAATTAGTTATTTAGGATTAAAATTTTTAATCCTAAATTGTTAAGAATAGGCTTACTTTCAAAATAAAACATTTTGTTTGGATGAAGAAAGGAATAAATAATGAGCTTTTTTTTTCTTTGACCGTTAACTTTTATGTGGGATCTTCAGGTTTCTTTGACCAAATTTTAATTCTGACTTTCTTATTCTAGCATCTTGTAGGATTAACTAATCAGACCATGGTTCCCAATAAATCCTTATTCTAAACTGTTTGGATTATTTTTAATCTCGAATAGCTATTTAATCAGGATAACCTCTTATTCATATCCATCCAAACGCACCCTCAATTACTAAATTTATATCCATATTTTTATTTTCAAATAAAATTTGCGTTCAGATTTTAAAATCAATGAATTCGGAATGATGGATGACGCAATGTGTATAGTAACGTCCGTTTTTTCTAAGGAATTAATTCCAGCCCTCAGATCATCCATCCATGGTGTTCAGAATAAAAAACTATTTCCGCCAACGTCAGCAGTTCAACGGTTGATCATCAGTGATGTAGTAGTGTGGGCCGTGTGGCTAAGTGTAGCTTTATTGATTTTAAAGTGTTTTGGCTGCACATCCTGCACCAACAAATGAGCATACCTAAGTGTGATAATGTGTACTCGGTTATAAAATAGAGTGATGAGCCTGCCTCCTATGTGACATTGTTTGCCCTATCTAGTTGTTCTGGTTGTGGTGTTTACATGATGAACAGGAAAACCATACATCATCTATAAGTGCATTTTTTCTGTAACCAAGTTTTTGCTGGTAGACTGGTAGCACAGCATTTCTTGTTCTACTGTTGTTTTATGCAGTTAACTAGCTCTTTTGTTACGAAATATGGAAAATGCTACTTTTTCTATTCTCTATGGAAAATTGGCAATACAGTAGGTTTCCCTCCACATGTACAATCAAATTTCTTGTATAATCTTTTCACTTTTCTTCCCTTCCTCGGGACTTTTGGAAAAAAAAAAAAAATGCAATTTCCTATTAGATTGTGAGAAAAGTGGTTTCTTTCAGGGTATACTTTCCGGTCACGAATTTTATGGTTTGCTTTAACCTAATAAATATATATACACTAACTACTCAGTCTGGAAATGTTTGTTGGCCGCTTACTGAACTATTTATGCTAAGTAACTGTGCCAAGGTTTCAATAGCTGTAACATTCTTTCAAGTAATAAATGAACTATTTATGCGAAGTAAGTAATTGTGCGAAGGTTTCAATAGCTGTGACATTCTGTCAAATAATAAGCATAAAACATCGGATATACAGAGTTTTGCCAGTACAAAGCCAAACAAGTTTAATATACTGTCAGATCCATGGTCCTGACTATAGAGCATTTCCAATGCTACATAAAACATATGTACGAAAGTTTAGACAGCCCTGAGCTACCATCAATCTTCAATTATGAAAACAACACCATCTTCCTTACGGAAGTTATGATTTGTGTGGTCTACAACCTGAAAGTAAAAAAGAAGTACAAAATTAGAGGTAACTTTTTTACTTTTATCAGCATCGCAATGCTAACCTTAAGTTCATTTTGATTATGAAATATTATTCCACAATGCACTGGGTGCTCATGAAGTTCATTGTAGCATGTCCATAGAGTGACGGAACTCATTTGAAACCAGATCTACCATTTGAGGAATCAATACTGAAGTAATCATGTCTCTTATTACTAGATACCAGTGTATACTGCATTACGCATGAATACATTTGTTACCTTGCATTTGGTCTACAAATCTCTAACTGTGTATAGTTTGTGTTTGTGAATATTATATTGAGTGCCATTTCATAAGGTTTTGTTTGACACAGTATCAACATTTTTACAATACGCTCTGATCTTGATACCACATAATTACTGCAGTAATTGATGTTCCAAATTGACGAACTAAAAAAGAGAGAAAATTTTCAAATACAAAGTTTTTACAGTATATGTGTTTCTGCGCAATACAATTCTTTCGTATCATACGGTTTCGTTTGACCCAGTATCAACATGTTTACAATAGGCTCTGATCTTGATACCACATAATTTCTACAGTCATTGCTGTTCCTAAGCTCTAATAATGAAAGGAAAACTTACATTGGTGTTGCTTAGCTCTAAATTGTAGAAGTCCATCGCCTTTGTCTTGAAAAGTGGGCCCGCATGCCATGTCCCCTTATCGAGCTTCAAAAATTTTGGACCCGAAACCCGAAAAACACAAACATCATCAGGCTTAGGTGGCATGTAATAATGGCCGCTGGCTGACTTTTTTACAGTTTCACCTCCTTGGGTAGTATCTTTTTTCGTCTCATCCTCCAGAATGGAAGCCTTGGAAACTCCAAGGTACCAATCTCCACCACCAATGGAACCAAGGCATTGAGTGACACTCGCATGGTGGGTTATTCTGGCAAATTTAAGTTTCTGATCTTCAAGATGCATAATATAAAACCTAGAAGATAAAAGACACAAATTGATCCATGAGAATTGAGAAACAAAAATTTAAGTTTCTGATCTTTGAGATGCAAAATATAAAACCTAAAAGATAACAGGAACAAATTGTTCCATGAGAATTGAGAAACACACATTGACCCACGTATCAAAGATTAAGTTAAAGAGACTTTTTGTGTGCATGAAAATGTAGCATTGTAACCAAAATAGGAATCAGCTAATTGTCCAGTTCGAATCATAGTTTGAAATATATTTCTGTGCAACAAGCTGGATTCAGCTTTCTGCTCGCCATTTTTGACATTTTTTATTACCTATCTCCATCGCATTCTTACTCACCAAATATAAAATAACTGGAAGTTTGGATGTACATATATCACTTGAATGTAAATCATGACCAATTATCAGTTTGGATTTTGAAACATTTGTGATTTATAACAACGACAATTTATGGTAAGTGGCTAACCGCACCACAAAAATCTGCGGTACCAGAATGCTGCCTTAGAATAGCAGAAGCAACAAGAAGTCAACAACAGTATTAGCAGTATTGTGTAGAAACAGCACCAGTATCCTAATACTCTCAAATTATCAATACTATCTGATCATTTAATTACACCTATACATTACACCTTTACAGCTGATGTACTCCCATTGAATTTGAGATCATGTTTTATTTATGTGTGTGTAAGAGGGTAAGGAAGCAATGAGTGAGTGAGAGAGACCTGGGGATGCCACGGCTGAGATCGAGCTGAGCATCGTGGGGCCCAAACTTATCCCCATCGTGAGACGAAGAAATGACCTGGCCAAAAGGCGCGAAGCTATCAGGCGTCGCCTCTATTGCTTTCAGCTTCACTTCCCTTACACTGGCGTTTTCCATCTAACAAGAAAAAAATTGCAAATTTAATCAAGATTAAGAAAATTGGAATACCTGCGCTCGAGAAGAAGCGAAGGGCGCAATGCGGCTGGTGGCAGGTAGATTTCAGCTGCTGTCCCATTGTCTTGATATTTTGTTTTCTAGCGTACAAATGATATAATATTGGTTTAGCAAATCATTGACAAGGGAAAAGAGATCGGTCAGAGAAAATGGAGCTGTTACTACAGCCATCCTTGGGAAATAAATAATTTAATATATCCAAATATTATATGATTCGTACGAAATTTTTATACGTCAACTATTATACAAGTCAATTTTTTTTATACAGCAAAATACGGTAAATATTCTACCTTAATTTTATGAAAGATATTGTAACATATCGATCGCTTGCAACCTCTTGTTTATCTGCATGCATTGCTCACAAGAAAATCATCGGAGATTGGAAGAGACTTTTTTGGTATAATTAGGTTTATTTTAGTTTTACTTAAATACCGATATTCAGTTTCATTCAAATCAAATTCTGGTTTCTAAGCTGATCGTTGGATTATTGGGGGAGATTTTATAAAACAAATTAAAAGGAGAATTTAAATTTTGAAAAATTGAGGCTGGATTTAGATTATTAAGTATTAACCTAAAAGGAAGAAAAATCTTTGTTGGAGTTGCTTCATTCTTTTTGTTAAATTATTTATTATTCATATTACGAGCATGTATTTTTATAAATACTGTTTGAGTTGCCGCACTTAATGACAAAATTAGGTATGTGCTGCATGTTGGAGAACTTACTAGTGTGATTAAGGAGACCGGAGATGGTTATTTTGGTTTGTGTATCGTGTTCTTTTTTCAATTTTTTCTGTTATTATTTTCACATGTTTTACTTCCATTCCTTCGTTCCTACTTTATGTATTTATTATCGTCTTATCTAGCATGATTTTATTTATTATTTATTATTATTTTTTTGGTTAGTAACGGTGTTTGGTTATAGTTTCAGCATTTAGTTCTTTCCTATAATACGGCTTATACATCCTATATTAAACTTGGATTGTTATATTATTTTTTTCCCTTATCAGGCAAAAGTGAGATGTCGCGTTAGGTCTATGCTACCAAATTTTGTCATGTAAATTGAGATCCTATTAAATAATTATAAATTTGGTTTCAACTTTCAATTTGAAATCATTAAGGTGTGTTTGAAAGTATGAACAAGACGAATAGTTTGTTTTTGAACAAAAATTGTGAATAAAAATTAGGATGAATAGTTTGGTTATGAACAAAGAGATGTTATCTTGATGATTTGTTGAAAATAAGAATACAAGAAAAATATATAATATTAATTTGTGTTTCTATTTTTCAATAATGATAATCATAATAAAATTGAATCCATAGAGATAGTGACAATACCCGTAGGTATAAGAACCAAAAACACATAAGTTGAAACTTAACAATTATTACCAAACTTTTCTATTAATTTGAATATTGAATATGAATATGAATATCTTTAAATAAAACGAGTACAAGCATCATTGTTATAGAGATATTGAAGTACTTTGAACTGAAAAGAATGATGATTTGGAATTGAAGGACCAAATACATGATATTAAAATATGCTAATTCATCAATACAAAGAAAATCATGATAAAATTTGTGAACGTATCCATAATCTAATTTGTGCACTAGTATGTTATCCGTTAGACCGTTATGAAGACAAATGGCAATTAGAACAGAGGATTTTCGTGAATTGAATTTCTAAATCAAACACTATCAACGATCATCTAATATCATATCAATTTCATTTTAAAACACATGTTATCAAGAATCAAATCACGGTCCATTATCACTTGCTATAATTAGAAATTAGTAACAAAAAATAATTGCTAAAATATCACGTGCATACAATTAGAAATTAAGAACAAGAAACAATTGCTAAAATATCACATTAAAGTGCATCATATGCATGAGCTAATTGCGTATTCTATTGCTCATGTTGTACGGATAAAGTGAGATAGCTACACGCATGTTTTATTGCTCGTGTTGTATGAATGAAGTAAACATTCGGAGAAGAAACGAAACGTCTTCTCATCTCACTTTTTCCTCTGAGATCTTTCAGATCCTCCTTCCATCACTACAACAGAAAGGTGATTTACCAACACTGCATATTCTTGCCAAAACGCCTTATATATGTTGCGAAATAATTTCGCAAGGAAGTTTTTAACGTTGCAACATGTCCTGTAGCAAGGGTCTGTTGAAAGACTTTTTAGCATGTGGGTAAAGACTAAAAAATAATCTTGCAATATAGCAAGACCCTTTGATGAACGATGGCAAGAAATAATACTGTTGCAATTTTCATTTTTAATCTGCATAAAAATGCGGAAATTTATTAATTATTATTTTTGTGCAAGATACTATAGTCTTGCTAGTTTTCTTGCAGAATCGAATATGACAAGTAGCAAGATGTTGACTTGCAACACTAATTAGTCTAGCCAATTTGCATTCGATTTAAATTTTATATTTGTTTCAATTTACAAATTTTATTAATATAACAAACAAAATTATAAGAATTATTTTTAACTTATTCAAGTAAAAGATAATATTATAAAGAGAACACAATAAAATATTATAAATCTAACTAAAATATCATTCAATACATTTATAATACAAAATTTTATACAATCAAATTTAAATTACTCAACCCAACTATTAATCTACGAGCACCAGACCGATCTAATCTTATCTTTGACTGTCTAAAAAGGCCGCATGACAAGGTTCACTTCGACCACTTCCGAGATGTCTTCATTTCTTATATCAAATACGTCTAGCGAGTTTACTCCATTATTAGTAAGTCATCATGTTTAGTATCACCTGCGTTTGTTAAATGCGAAAAGTTAAGGTAAATCTATAATCATCATTTTAATTTCTCTACTTTGTATGACATTAACCCAATCACACTTGAATAATGCCACATTAAAACACAATTAAGGAAGAAAAAAGAGCGAGTAACAAAATTAGTTTTAAGTCTTGAATTTATTTGAAACCATACTTGACAACTTCAAAATATAATCTTTGGTAATCAATAGTTGCACCACTACAACTTCACCCAAATATTTTACAAGAAATCATAAAAGAAAAGATATTGCTTACATACTCAAAACTTATATCGGTCAGATTGACCATCTACCTTTGAATTCTGAGGCATATTTCCATAATTTTCTCCAAGGGGAACTTTCCATAAATTTTCAAATAAGATGAAAAGAAAGGGATCTTACCAGGAAGAGAGAGCAACTTGAAAACTGTTCCAAAGTCCACAGAGCTTCCAGTTCACCTCCAAATTTGAAATTAGAGACCTCTTCACCTCGCAACATTTTGAGCTCCACCTGAGCATGAAACAACCCTTCTTCCACCTCTTTATCTCCTGGCAATTCCTTCCTCAGCACCTCATACTTACACAATCGGTCCATCGCTCTAACTGTACACACCAAAAAATGATCCAGTTATTTAAGATATCCATTAGGATTAATTAACTAGATTGTAACTTGTAATAAGATAAATACTAGCGTCTGCTTATATTATATTAGTATATATATTTCTGCTTGATAAATCCAGCTTCAAGCTAAGAAATAGGGTGCATATTTATATGAAAAATGCCCAAGTAATTTATGACATTCACATGGACAGCCTATGAAAATTTTTTGTTCATTTAGAATTGTGATTCATTAGCTAAGGTGCAAAATAAGAAAATGATTATCGGGCATGTTTACAAAGATAGAAGTTAATCGCACAGAAACACTAAAATAAGGATTAAATAAAATTCACATACCCATCCAAGAATTTAAAAAAAAAAAAAAAGGTTAAAGGGACCGTTTTTCAGACTGTTCCCATAAGCAGTGCATGCATCAGCAAAGCTGCCAGATTTGAAGAGCTCATTCCCATGCAATCTCACTTGTGCCAGTAGTATGACCTTGTTCAAAAGTGACATGACTTCAGTGTTTTTCGGGTCAAGTTGCTTCACGTTCTCAACAGCTGCTACAGATGTGTCAAATCTGTGTATGTAAGAATAAATAGATAAATAAACCAATATTGATGAAATAATAAAGAGAATTTTATACCCTTGCAGAGTCTCATATCATGTATAACAGTGGCTATGAATAAGAGGAAAACAATAACTTGGACAGTACAAGTTCAATTTCTCATAATTCTCACAATGGACGAATTATAGCCACAAATAGATGAAAACAAATACAGCAAGCCTCTAATTTAGTATATAGCCACAAAAAGATGAAAACAATGGCAAAAAATTTGTTCAGCATACCTCCCCAAAGCCCATATAAACTTACATTCGAACAATCTGAATGTAGGAACTGGATATTATTCCAAAGACTTTCACTGTAGAGGATGCTGGTATTGAGCTCTCCAATTTTGCCAGCCCCCAAAGATACTGGAACTGAAGACTAAATAAACAAACAAGACACAGAACTATACAGCAAGCTAAACTCAGTTTGGACCATTTCAAAACCGTTCCAGAAAGCTTCCAATAATCAAACTAAATATATAGAAGCAGATCTTAATTGATAATGTGTATTGCTCCAAGCCTTGCATACATGCAAGTATACTTATTTTCTTCTCTAATTAAAAGGAACAATCACCTGTTCAAATTAATTATGTCGAGATTGGGGGATGCAAACATATCACAAGACCAGAAATCACAATATATATTCATGTAAAATCTAAATTTTGGCTTAAGTCGTTGAATAGTTGCGAGAATAAGAGAGATGATGTATGACTGGACTCAACACCAAGAGACAGAATGAACAAACAAATAAGCAAGGACCTTTTTTCATTCGAGTTCCATGGCGATGCCATCTCCCCGCCATCCGCACCTTTGACGGGTAGCGGCCGATCAGGGTCGAAGGTAGAAAGGCGGCAACATCAGATCACACGGGAGTGGCGGAAAGGTGTGTAGACGAGTAGCGGACACCAATCCATATTTGAGAGAGCCTCACCGTCGCCTTCACTGTCGATACCATAATCTAATTAAGAAGGAAAGGGATGGCGGTTAGGCGGCGAGAACCCTAGGTCTCAAGGGTTTGGTATTTTGTTTGCAACTTTTTGTTAAAATTTCAGGAGGGAAATAATGACGGAACAAAATTTAGAAGAATACAAAATAACATAAACCACATTCGTTGGATTATATCATCGATAGAAAGTAAATATCAAAGAAAATTTACGTATCGGATAATATTTGGTAATTATATAGATCTTTAGGACATTTTTAGTATAATATTGTATTATAAATTTTATACATCGAAAATGTTAGCATATTACTATGGTTCGTACATTAGAATATTGAGTATATCTATTTTAAAATTTATACCATCAAATTTAAATTTCAACACACATGTCAGTATTATACAAACAGCTAATATACTAGGATATATATATTTATAGTAGTTATATCGATAAAAAGCATCAAATTATATTTATATCGATAATAAGCATAAAATTTATATTTGAACAAGACTAACTTCCAATGCATTTAATCCATCACTTCTTGAATTTCAAATTTTAAACGATTGATTTGTACATTTGAAGTCGACCTCCATATTATATGAATATTCATACATAAACGAATATCCAAAAATATAATGTTTTAATAATACAATAATCCTCACTATAATTATATATGAATATAAATACAAATACTGTTTACATCTACAAATATAATGCTTGATATTAATGAATTATTCTGTTAAATTTCTCGCTCTAATTTGTTCTGAATTCTATAATAATAATAGTATTTACAAATCCGAAAAATCTTTATAATATTTGAAAATTTTAATATTTGATTAGCAAGGAGATTCCGATATGAAAAACATATTGAGCAAGTTGGTAACTCACACTTTTGAAATTAATATAATTGGATTTGACGAAGCGATCCGTCAAATCGCTTTGATCGAATTATATGACATCAACTAATTTATATGACCATTTTGTCATTTTTAATATGTCGATATACAAAAATTTAAATTAAAAATATCATCACAAAAAAAAAAAATTTGTCCCATGGAAATTTAAAAATTTGAGACATTTTGAAAACTTTAAATTTCAAAATTAGATGACACCGCGCTAACTGAATTACACACGACGTTACTATATTTCTTTCGCCAAATCACATTAGCTACATTTTCATTATTCTCCAATAAAGTTTGCTTCTATTTTTTATACTAATTTATAGTATTAATTAAATTCCTTGACCGCATTTTGTATAGTTAAAAATAGTTTTCTCTTTTTACATTTTCTATAATTAAAAATAGTTTTATTTTTTTAAATATATTAAAAATAGTTTTCTCTCTTTTTGTTTAAATATAATAATTAAATATATATAGAAATTTTATGTAGTTCATGCCTAATTGTTAGTTGGCCCCTTCAACCGTTACTTTAAATATTTTTATGCAATAAATTTTATAAAATTGAAATAATATCAAATAATTTAACTTACAATATAATCATTGCAAATGATAATCAATATTAAAATTTTAAGAATATCTTCATGTGATACAACAAATTCGATAATTAAATGTCAGTAAGAATTTCCATATCGAGCGAAGGCCGCGAAGTTTGATGTATCCCTCTAATATTCATATATTAGTTTGAAATCTAATTATTTATGTCACAATTAATCATAAATAGAACATATGGCATAGTTAATGTACCATATGTTAATTAATTTGCAGTTATATACAAATAATAATATATTCGATATTAATACAAAGCAATTTGATAGATCGCTATATCAAATCTGATTATATTTCAAATTTTAAAATTCAAATAGCCGATCTAAACCATTGTATGTGTTCTTCAAATTGAAATATACTTGCCGACCAAATTTTGCATATTTTCGAATTGTTTAAGTTATTTTTCCAGATTTTTAAAGTCTATTGTTATTGGAAGGTTCAGAACTAATTAGATTGAGATTTTTTTTTAAATTCTAAAAAAAATTAGTAAATTTTTTTAAAAGAAATAAATTTAACCCGCAAATAGATTTCAATACGAAGATTACACTAAATGGTTCGGATTGGTAATTTGACATTAGATTAGATTTGATGAAGCTCTCTGTCCATATCATTTTGACTGTATATAAGCATCAAATATTTGTAATTTATTGTGATCAATAAATAGTCGATGTTTCTATTAGTTATCATTATTAATAACACTTCTGCAATTATCTTAACTAGAGGATACATCGAGCTTCGCTCGATTTTGAAATTCTTACTGACATTTAATTATCAAATTTTTTTTTACAACAAATCAAGTTTCATTATAATTACTTTTAATTATAGAAAATATAGAAAATTAAAATTATTTTTAACTAAAAATATATAGCGGCCACGACTTTTAATATATAATAACATACTATAGATGCGCTTATATAATAATGTTTGTTTTTCTTGACATATTAATTGTCAAAAATTATACACATGAAAGGTGTCACAAAAGAGAGATTGAGACATGGTAAAAACAAAAATAAGAAATAAAACAATGCGTTTTTAATTTATTTTCTGTTGTGAAGCGAGTCAATTTTATAAGCAATAATACCCGACATACAAATAATTATAGAGTATCACATTACAGAAATAGGAAAAATGCTATTTCACAATGTTTGAAATGTCGGACTACATTTAACCAAATGATTCCGGTACCCAGACATCTTTATTTATATTTTTTTTATTCTGACATCTCCTTTTTATAATTGATGACTTGGCTGAATGAAAAGAAAAAGAAAAGTTTTAATGATGAAATAATAACAAAAGAAGAAAATTAGGCGCCGCACTACTTGATTGAAAATCATTTTGTTTCCCTTCGATATCATTGATAACATCGATACCCTCATATTGTACTTCAGTTTCCACATTGAGCATTTTGTTTGCTTGTGTCTCGCACTTTTTCGCGGCCCTCGTATTTCACACAGAGGAAACAGAGGGGGAAAAGAATGCGGATCAGATACCCCTCGCGAGCCTCAAGAATGCCGATACTGATACTTCCTAGAGGAAAAATAACGGTACGGTCTTGAGATCTCACGAGAGTTTATTATTTGAGAGGGGTCCTTTTTTTTCCAGTAGGCGCAAGCCCCTACTGTTAATTACCTCCGACATGGTCTGGAGAACCTCTAGATCGGGAAAATCAAAGGATATGTATCATAAGCTATTAGGGAATTGTTAATATGCAATTTGTTATCCTAGCATGCATTTGTATCTTTTTGTGTTTTTTGTTTTTATTATTATTACTACTATCGTAACTACTATGCAGTGTTAGTGTTGTATTTATTTATTGGATGGACTCGGTATTGCAAGGACAGCAGTCTTTAAGGCTTATGATTTAGAGCAATCTTGGTTGATTCTTGCGGCTTGGACTTCGGTGGCTTCTTCTTATGATGTGAGGAATGGTTGGCTCTTGAATAACGACTCTTTGGATATTATTGGGGTGGCTCATGATTTTAGGCTCTTGAATTTGAATCCTACGGCTTGGAATTTGGATTTTACGGCTTTGGAATTTGAATCTTATGGCTTGGAGTTTGAGTCTTGCGACTTAAGGCATGGATCTCCCGAAACGGGTTTTTGAAATTCCCAAAATATCGGGGTATTGTGACTTCTTGCTTTTTCTTTTTCTTTATTTGGTGCTGAGGATTTTTTTATAAACTTTTCTTTTTCTTCTTTTTCTTCGACAATGTCGGACTCCTGGGCCGCGGAGTTTGTAGACATTACGCTTAACATCGGGCCTATGGGCTTGTAGATGTCGATAACTTCGCCGGGCTTCAAGCTTTTGGGCGTCAAATGTGCGCGCGGGTGCTAACCAGGCAGACTGCCCCTTGGTCTAACCTGACTGCGATTAAAAGACGATCTGGCGCTCGTTAATCTTGATATCTTCAAAATGACATCTGGCAATGTCAGAGACACAATCCGGTTCCCTTCCGTCGTGTTGAAATGGCTTCTGGTTCTTGACCAGAATCTTGAAAAGACGGTTTGATTGTTGTTTAAGACATTTAGAGTGATATCTGGTGTCTAGCCAGGATATCGGGTAAATGGTCCAAACTCCATTCAAAACGTTGAGGTACGTTCCGGCGGCTATTCCGAAACGACGATGAGACGGTTCAATGATCATTCAGAGCATCACATTGATATCCGGTGGCCAGTCGAGACATCAGGGAAATGATCCAATTGCTCCTTGAAACGTTGAGGAGACATCTGTCAAGCAGGTGTCCGTGAACGGTTCAGCCTTAGTTTGAAGCGTTCAAATGAGACGATTCGATTATTATTCGAGTCATTTAAGATATAACCCGATTTTACTCGAAGCGTTGACCTTCGTTTTGGTTATTATTCGAGCCATTTGAGGTGATACCTTGTATCCACCAAAATGTAACCCGATTTTCACTCGAAACGTTTATCTTCGTTTCGGTTGCCATCCGAAAACCTACAAATGATATCCAGTTGCCAGCCAAGATACCGATAGAGTTTGACTGCCACTCAAACTGTTAAAAAGAGACATCTGGTTGCCAGCCAGACGGTGAGAAACGATTCAATTACCATTCAGAGCATGGCTTCGGTACCAGGTTTCTAGCCAAGGTGTCAAGCAAATGATCCTGCTGTTTACTTGAAGCGTTGCAGCAAAACATCTGTCGCCAGTCAGATGTTCAAGAGACGATTCGATTTTCTTTCGGAATATTTAAAGTGATACCTGGTCTCTAGCCAGGATATCAGATAAATACTCCGACTCCCATTCGAAGCGTTGACCTTCGTTTCGACTACCACTCGAAACGTCAAATTGATACCTGGTTGCCAGTCAGGATATCGGATAAACGATCCAATTGTCATTCGAAACGTTTGAAATGATACAAGGTATCCAGCCAAGATATCAGATCAATGCCCCGTCCAATCAAAGCGTTTGAACTTCATCTGGTGCCCAGTCAGATGTCAATAGACCGTTCGGCTCCCACCCGAACCGTTGAAATAACGACACCGTCCATCTGGCTTGTAGGTGCCGTGACACCACCCTCGGGTCTGTGTCAAGAATAAGGGTGCGCACGGGTGCTACATGAGTCGGACTCCCTATGGCCTTCTCACGTGCGGGGTGACAGTTGGTCCTAGGACAGGGAACGATGCCTCGGCTATCGGTCCTTAACCAGCCATCGGATAGAGACAATTAGTCCTCGGAAAGGGTACATAACCTCAGTTATGGGTCCTTAACTAATCGTTGATGAAAAGACGATTGGTCCTCAAACGGGGGACATAGCCTCAGCTATCGATCCTTAACCAATCGTTGAGTGGAGACAGTGATCCTGGGACAGGGTACATAACCTCGGTTATGGGTCCTTAACCATCCGTTGAAGAGTGACAGTTGGTCCTCGAACATGGTACGTAGCCTCAGCTATCGGGTCTTAACCAAATGTCAGATGATGATAGAGAAGTCCAGTTCCTGACCGGATTGTTCAGTTTTAGTTTCCTCAAGCACCAAAGAGAGATATTTATGTCTTGAATTCTTCAATCCAGGTTTGATTCGACGGTCCTGATGTCGGTTTCATCCTGGATTGTCTGTTTTGATATCTTTGGTTGTTTCGTGCCAGCCATGATGATGACTGTCTAACGACTTCAACCGTCTTAAATCTTAGTGAGCCTCGACTTTGATCACCGGGATGCTCCAGTATGATCTATTAGGCCTTGAGAATTTATTATTATTTTTTTATTTTTATCCTTCATGAAGATCCTCCTGATTGGATAAAAGGGGTCTCTTTCTCCCATTTTATTTATTTATTTATTTATTATTTTTTTTTTTGAGATTACTTGAATGCCTTAGGTGATGCGAGATCTTCTCCATGTTGAGGTGTTGTCCATGCCTCCATGGTTTAATGTTGAGCCTCCGAGCCATTTTTATTCGAGCCAAAAATGGTTTCTGGTTGTCGGGTTTCGAATGGAATAATGGTCTTAATGTTTTTGGTAGGGTTTTTGGTGATGATGATCAGCATGATAGATTCCCCACATTTTTCTGAGTTTGTAGGAATTTCCCTCACATTTTTCTGAGCTTCCTATGATTTTTGGTGAATTTTTGAAGGCTATTGGATTTTTAATAAATCATAGGATAATATAGTAATTTTGTGATTGGCTGGAATTTGGAATTTGGATTTGAAAATTATGTGCAAGGAATTTGATTATGATTTTGGCATGATAACATTCCTTGCATTTTTCTGGATTTATAGAAATTGGTTTTGGATTTTTCTGAGTTACGGTTGAATTTCTACAAATTTTTGAAGTTTCCAGCAATGAGGTTGTGCCACATCAGCAAGAATGCCACGTGGCAATGCCTGGTTGGTCCAAATCAGCAGCGAGAGAAGTCAACAGAGACTTTCCTTGGTCAAAGGGATGTGACATGTGGCGGCTCCTAGTTGGATCTCAGCTATTCGCCACACGGAATCACTCACCACACGGAAATGCCACAGAATATCGTAGAATTTGGGACGATTTCCTTAAAATCTGTTTTCTCCTTCCCGTGGACGAGGTCTATCGCAAGAGATCTGGTGAACCGAAGGTCTACAGGCACGGTTTTGAACGTTAGCCGTGCGCCACGTCCACACGAGTGTTTCGACTTCTTTTCTTTCCTCCTTCCTTCCTCGACGAAACCTCCAGCCATGGCTATGCAATTGAGCTCTTTGAGCGACCACCAGGCATCAATAAAGGGTTGCCTGACATCGTTCATTCCTCTTGAGGTGGTGGGAATCGTTTGTCGGGCTTCTTTCCTTCTCTTTCACTGCGACTATCGCCCCCAAATCGGCTAGGGTTTCGAGAAGGCCGTAGTAGTGATTGTAGGTTTCTAGTGGTCTTTAGGTCGAATTGATGTATCGGAGAGTGTCGGGGTGAATGCTAGTAGTTTGATTTGGCCTCAATTTGAGTAATAGATGACTTCGAAGCAGTGCCTCGCCTCAGCCTAAATCTTCCATGGCAGTGAGGTGGTCGATGTAGCCTCCTGTTGATCATAGCAACAAGGTAATGCGTCTGAGAGTATGGTGGTGTATCCATGAAGCTTGATAGAGCCTTAATTCGGTTGATTAATTCTTCCAACATAATGTTTCACTTCGACCTAGGTCCACCATGGCAGCGAGTTGATGATTACAACTTTCTGTCGACTGTGGTGGTGAGATAGAGGGCCTGAAAACCTGGTGGGGTATTTAGAGAAGTGCTTGCACCACCAATTTGACAACAAAGTGCATCAATTTTACTACAGTTCATCTCAATCATGGTGACAAATCACTAGTTGTGCCCTCCTTTGCTTCTTGTGTTGTCGCAAACAGCTTAATGAGGCAGCAGAGAATATAATAGCCTGATCTAAAGTGTATGTGTGTGGCCTCAGAATGCATCATAGGGGGTTTGTGGCATGCCTTTGGCTATGATTTGGTCATGGCAAGCATGTTGCTTCCTGATTAGTCTAAGTTATGGATGTGATGATATGCCCCTGAGTATGCGCAACCTCTCCACTGGGGCATGATGTATCGTCAGATGAGTATGTGAAGCTCTTCAAGTGATGGGAACAGTGACTGCTATCTCCATAGTTTGCAATACATTGGTGAGGTATGATGTGTCAGCCTTCATTCAGTGGCATGATGTATAATGCTCCACAAAACCTGCTGTTCTTTTTTTTATTTAATGTACCTGCTGTCCTCTTATGGTACCTACTGTCCATATTTGTACCTGCTGTCCTTTATAATACCTGCTGTCCATTCTTCTTCTTTTTTATTTGCTGTCCATATTTTATTTTGTTTATATTTCCTTGTTAAACATATATAAGTGATCTACTAGTGCTAAGTAGTTGTTTATTGACTTTTAATTGTTCATGATATTTTTATTATGCAGAAACGATGCAAAGGTAAAGATGCTCAACTGGAAAAGAAATTAATACTTCTGCTAGGACATTTTTAGTTTTCTTTTTACTTATGTTTATATGCAATCTGTTAGTGCTTAACTAAATGCATTTTTTTTTTATGTGTAGATGCATATTTTATATGTAAATAGATGCATATGTTATTTTAGTGCTAAGTTAGTTCATCTACATATTTACATAACTGTTATCTTAGTTATTTCTACATTGTTTACAGTTAGGTGTATTCTCAACCGTTTTAATGTGTATGTGAGAGAAGACAGAAAAGAAGAAGAGGAGTAAGTTGCAAAGAAAGTTTCTTACTGCACTTAATGAGATTGCACAAAGCTGTAGACTAAACAAATGCAGGAAATATGAAGCTAATGCTTCTAATCTACCAAACACTCTTTTTTTTTTGTTTTTTTTTTTTTTTAGTAGCTAGCCTAACAAACTGAATTGCTCTTTGCTGCTTGAAGATAACCCTTGGCCGTGTGTGCTTTTTGGTGTGAAATGCCTTTGAACAATCTGAGACATGTGAGGTGTGTCTCTCTTCTTCTTCTTGATGATCCCTTTGCATGAAGTATGCACCTCCTTTTATAGGAGGGTTGAGCTAATTTCTGTAGCCAGCACCAATTATGGGCATTTTCAGGAAATTGGACGACTTTACCCCTAGGGGAGACTTTGGGAATTTCTCTTCTTTGTTCAATAGTTCATCCACTGTGAAGGATTCTCCAATCATCAACTTCTTCCCTATTTATTGGTGATATCAGTACTGCACTTCATTCATACCCAATTTTACTGGTTTTAGTAAATAGTAAAGCCACCAGCACTTATATTTTTCCTTTGAGCTTTGTAAATTTCGTTTAAGGTATCCTTTTAGCTCCTGTCATGCTTGTAATCTTCAATTGATTGTGGTGGAATGCAACTAAATATAATGTGACAGAAATTGAGTTTTATGGCTCCTATTAGTTCACTTCACCAATCGACTTTCTTTTAATTCTAAGTTTCACCAGCTCCGATTACTTGTTGCATCGTGTTGTCATTATCATTTTTATTTTGTGATTCTTGACTTATATACTTTCCAGTAGCCACCTGGGTTCAGTGAATGAAAGTGATCACCCTCATTTTATTTTTATCGCATCTCTCCATCATCTCATTTTCATGGGGCTGATTGAGTATAAGACATTTCACTGATTAGCCCCATTTCCATTCTTCATTTCCCCACTTTGACGACAGTCCCATTTATTCTTCTTACCTTTTTAAATCCAATTCTATCATTTAAAATTCTTTAATGTTATTTCCTCATAGAATTAGATCAGAGCGCCTCATGCTTTTCTGGATTTCAAAGTGCAATGATAGCATGCTTGACCAGAATTGCTCCACAGTTTCAGTCACTTTTTCCAATTAATGCTTCAAGATTTATCAAGAACAGTCCATCATTGTCATTAAATTTCACGTCCTTAGCCTCTCCTTCTTTTTTTTTATCGGGTTAGTGGATTCTTGAGGTAACTATAGATATCACCTGATACTATCATATCATAAAATCAGGAACTTTTGCCAAAAATCCCTCAATTAAATATCTTGTATCCACTGCATGTATTTCATTGTTACTGCCAGATAGTGAATTTGAGTTATTTCAGCCTGAATTATCTCGGGTGCATGGCCATGGTTACACCACGATTTCAGAAATTTGGTTCACTGTTTCCTTCAATTGATGCTTCACCACTTAACAATGCATTCCCTTGTTGATGTCCAATGATACTTCTCTCCTTGTGGCTTAATTTCCACTAGTTTACACTTTTCTTTACGGGTCTGATTTGCTTTCAACAGCTACAGCTACTTCATGATCTCAGGATTTGAATACCCCTATTCACAAATTAACGCTTCAGAATTCAACACCAACAGTTCTTTGCGGTTACCAAACGCTATTCCCATGTCCTTATTGCTCAATTTTCCTCAATTTACAATGCCACTGTGTTTCAATTGGGGTCTGCGTCTCATTAATTGGAGAGGAATAGAAAGCTTTCTTAGCGAGATTCTCGCTCTCCTTGGCAGCATATATAGGTTAGGCTAGGTAATTGATGAGAGGGGGGGTCGTCGTGGCCTAATTTTTCAAACGGTGGGAGCGGAAATATTCTTCGTGTTTTCTTCCGTTTTTTTCGCGCGAGAGAGGGAGCACAGGGACGGAGAAGGAGAAGAGATGAATCGCTGGGCTCATGTTTTCTTCTGGGCTGCATCTTTTTTCTTCGACGTGGGCTGGAATCATATCTGGGCTGGAGTGGGCTGCCACGGATTGGAGAAAAATATGATTCATTTCACTTTGCCAAATCTGATCCATGTCTTTGAATATTTGCACTAATCTTGATGCACTTAGAACCATCCATGAGCTCCAATTTGGTGTATATTTTCCATATGTTACAAAATTATATAATTTCTCATATAATATATATGTATGAAACTATATAATTATTTAACTTGTATATAGATATATTTTTTGGAAGCATGGTTCGATTTCATAGCATCAAATGGATATTGCGTATCAAATTAACATCATACTATGTTAATATTAGTATCAATATAGGCAAAGAAATTCAGAACCACTTGTTTTGGCATTGCTTCGGAATTTTGACTGTCGGTTAACTGCTCAATTAATTCCGAATAATTTCTAGACCATCCTTGAAAATTTGATTGCATATCATAGCCCAGTTTATTCGAGTATTGTGGCCTTCAAATTCGTTTGTCAGTTGACCAAATGATTATGACAATATTTTCGGGTTCAACAAATGCCCCCCACCAGAGCGGGTTGGGAGAGTCTTGTTCGAGCAACGTGCTCTGGTGCCTTTGTCTTTTCATTTTTTGTGCATAAATGTTGATATTGTTTCTCTTTATATGGCAGGTTGTTCTGGTTTTTCATGGATCCTCCTGACCCCTCAAGGAACCAATCACATGGTTTTTCTGAACAAGAAATCGCTCGCTATATTCGTCGCCTTGATCCAAATAACCGTTTGTTGCATCTTCATCATACTTGGCGCAATAGAATATTAGCAGGTGGAGATATTTTTAGGGGTTTATTTGACCGCCACCGTCGGACTCCATTCTTATCTGGGATACCAAACCCTTTACCAATGGCTGAACCTCACTCGTGGGCCTTTTCTCGTAATTCTTATGTTCATGTCCCTGCTCCAGATGGTGAATTTTCTAGGAGAGATTCCATAGGCAATAGACGGTGCATTTTCCTCAACCCTATTGGATCTGCCAACCCCTCTTCTGTTCATTTATTGTCCACCGAGATGAATGCTGGGAGAGTTACCCCTTGGTCTCCAGAATACCTGTATGTGCGTGGTCAATTGAGAAGAAGCACTGGCCAAATTGAATGGACGCGATATGTTCTAACCCATTTACGGCCCTTCTTGTCACGAGTCGATCTTTATAGAGCGGTGTTCCTGTGTCTCTTCGAATATAATCCTCATCCCGCCTTATTTCGAGCCTTTGTCTCAAATTGGAGTTACACCACCAATACTTTATTTTTGTTTGACAGAGAGATGACCATAACCCTTTGGGAAATTTCCCGTCTTGCTGGGCTCCCCATTTTTGGACACCCATATGAAGAAAGAGTTCCCCCAGACGATGAATTGTTCAGGAGACGCTCCAATGCTGATCCATATCACCCAGATTCTCTTCGTCAGGTCCTTGAAATATATCATGAAATTTCATCTGCTCGTCAAAGTAGGGGTCAAAGTGCTGGTGTTCCTTTTTATGATTGGATTACCTTTTTCATGAATCGGGTTCTTGAGAGTGATTCTCGTTCTAGGGATCCATCTATTCCTTTTACTCCTTTTGCCAATCCAAACGATCCGTTCGGAACAGGTTATGGCTCTGGAAATATTAAAACCAACAGAATGAGCGCTGAATTTTCTACTCTGAGTTCTCGTCGTTTGGACAAGGAGACTATACTGACAGCTTTTCTAGCATGGTGGATTTGCTATTTTGTGGTAGTATGTCATCCTGCTGACAGAATCCGCCCTGGTGTTTTTATAGTTGCTAATGCTCTCGCTCGGGGTTTCCCAATTTCATTGGCTATTCCTGCCCTGGCCAATATTTATAGATCTTTGAGAGAGATTACTTCTTCCAGGGATCCTTCAAATAGTCATGTTGTCGTTCCACTCCACCTAATACATGGATGGTTACACGCATATTGGGGAGATTATTATGGAGTGGTCATGTCTGCTGAACTCAGGCAACAATTACCTCTCTTGAGCCATATAGCTGGGGCACCCATTTTTCATGGAGATCAAATTAGGATTCATCTTCTTTTCTGGAGATATCAAGAGCACTTGGGGTCCCGTGTTTTCAATGAGGGATTACCACTGAATATTGAAATAGATGGAGACCAGTTGATCATGGATGTCAGAGATGCAACAGGTCGTCTAGTATTATCTTCAGTGCAACGGGATTTTTTGGTCAGTATCAGAGAGTGCTTTTTGCCTTGCAGGATAGGGAATGATGTTTCTCTGGAACCCTACTATCCTCAGAGAGTTGCATGGCAATTTGGTTTCGACCAAGATATTCCTTCTTTAACTGTCCCTTTCCATCCTCCGAGGGCTTCCTTAACATCATTTGCAGAGTATTGTTCCTTTATTGTACGCCTTGGGACTGGCATCGGCCTTATCGTACCTCATGCTCTTCGTACAGGTTGTTTCACAGTTCGCTATAGGCGCTGGTTACGTGGTTTGATCGCTGCTCACCATTCTTTAAATGAAAACCGTCTCAGGGAAGCAATATACCCTCAAGGCCGTCCTTCTCGTCCTATTTTTGTGGGAAAAAGAGGTCCACAACCTCCGCGTGTTCCTCGACCTGCGTCTCGTTCAGAGTTTCTGAGATTACAAGATTGGCGTGGTGCAAAAGGTAGTGTGCAACCTCTTCCTCGTTCGTCTTTTGGTATCGACCGTCGGATTTTATCTCATCGTGATCCTCGAATTGGAAAATTAACACCATCTTCCCAGCCTTTGCGCATTCGAGATCCTGTCGAATCACACATTCCAACAAAAACTCTTCTTCTGGTATTGCCCTGATCTTTATTATTTCTGCCCCCGCTTTACAAATGGGATTGTTTATCATTCTATTTCTTACTTTCAGATTCAGACAGTGATGATTCAGAAGAATTTTCCATGGTGAGACCTCCCTCATTGAGATTTTCGGATCCTGGTGCTGGACCGTCTTCTATTGTAAAAGAAGGAGTTATATCAGAAGCAAGTCCTGAAGTTCCTCCAGGATTTTCAGGTATTTTGCATGAACCTTCTGAAACATTCGCTTCTCAACCAGAGGTGTCTCCTTATGTTCCTCATTTCCTTGGGACATTATCTCCTTATCTGGGATCATCTCCATACATCCCTCAATTTCAGACTCCTGGAAATGGCTCCTTTCTTAACAACTCTTATTCACCCTACTCTAATGGTACGAGGGCCGAACAATTGGGGCCTACTTTAGAAAGTGCATTTCTGAATAATGGTGTTACTTCAACAAGTGATGTTACCAACACGGCAGGAAATGCAGCTTTGCCTGGTATTGAAGTGGCTCCAGTTGACCCATTTGCCATTATCGAAGATGATGAAGAGCTAGTTGACTATTCTGCCACTCCTGATTATGGGATGGGAGAAGACTTCGCTGATGATACTCAAGATGAAAATCCCCCAATTATTCCTCCCCCCATGGCTCCTTCAGACGCTTCACGTGAGTTTTAAAATCATGTTCATGGTGTCAATTTAATGGCATAAACTCATCTCTCAATGTTTTGTAGGTGGTTTCTCTCTATTGGGGCAACTTCTTACTGACTTGAATGTTGATCGAGTGAGATCAGAGGTTGGGCTAGTCACTTCTAGCTATACTGGTGATTATCCCACTCCGGACAGTGCTGGTATGTGAACTTCTCGTGCTTTTCTTTCTCTTTTTTTTTTAGCATGACTTCCTCCAATTTAAAAGATTTTAAATTCTGCAATCAGGATTTGTCATTGAGCCAAGACAAGATGGTGATGAGTCCCCCACAGGGCCGACAACTGGTAATTGGGACGCTTTTGAGTCGCAGCATAAAGTTCCCACTCCCTAAGAACCTTTTCACTGCTCGTAAAATTTGTACCATATTTGTATCATCCGCGGCCACTGTATTTTCCATGTAGTACTCGCTGTTTTACCATTGTATTTTCCATGTGTGTATCGAAGGGGACTGCTTGGGCATGTGTAATAGTTGAAGTCTCCCAGGGGTATGATTATGGCTTAGCAGGAGTGTCGAGATTTGTAACAGCATGTTTTATATCGTGATATTATTTTATTTTCTCCATGCGTGGTATCTTGTCTTTTCACATCATACAGTGTCTCTCTTTTTTGAATGTGGTGTTGCTATTTGGTCACGCGTGTGCATTCACCACCGTTGCGGCCCCCCCTTTTTATTTCCTTCCTTTCTTCTCTCTCTTCATTATTCCTCTTCTTCTCTTTTCTTCACTTCTTCTTTGTCTCTCTCACCCGAGATCTCTCCCCTCTTTACTCATCTTCTTGTTGCCGCCGCCAAATGGCTGGTGAAGACAATGCCCATTTCCCTCCAACTGTTGATGAGTTAGGCGACAATCTCGGCGACACCGCGGAGGAGATCGAGGAGGCCGAGGAGGAAGCAATACCGGAGGTTGTTCATGCACTCGGTGACAACAACTGGGGGGTCCCACATGACCAAGAAATTCATGCCTACTGGAGACCACTTCCTTGTCACGACTGGGGAGTTGATTCTACTCCGACTGAGCTCCCGGCATATGAGTGGCCGTCTTTCTTTTATTTCTTTTGTCTCCCTGTGCTTATATTCTTGGGTGCAGTAGCTCTTCATGTGTACTTTTTCGGGGGATAAGTATGATTGGAGTCGGTAATGGATCCCTCCTTTTTTTTATGTACCATCTTGATTTTATGAATGTAACGTTGGTTGCTTCTTAATCCATCTATCGTTTGCATGTGTGCCTTTATTTTGTTTTAGGGACAAAATATGTAAAACCCTGCTCATTATTTTGGACCGGTATAATGAACTCACCGGTGTTGGTTGACTTATGGCTCAACCCAACAATAGACCATTTTAAAGTGAAATTTAGGCTTGTGGATTTTGTGGTGCTTTAGGATATGTATTAAGTGGAAGAAACGTCTTATGTTGCTATAAAGCAAAACGCCTCTTTATTTCCTTTAGGGACATATGGCTCCAGCTGCTCCATGTACCTGCAAATTAAGAAAACAAAATGTTTTTTTTTTTTTTTTTTTTTTTTAAATGGTTTGAACAATTCCTCGCGATTTCGACAAAGGATTGAACATAACAAGGTGGGCCTTCGAAGATAGCCCAGATGCCTTTGATCCAAATATATTCGTGACGAAATTTTTCTAAGGCCCATGAAATTCGTGAATATTCTCCTCGGCCCGCTAAAGTGAATTATTGTTGGCATCGTCTCTCCTGTTTGATGGTCAAATCCGTACTGAACCTCCATCAAACCAACTTGTCACCCTTGTTCAACAAGCTTCTCACTTTGAACGCTTTTGTCACATCCTTGTCCGCCATTATGCTCGGTTCGCGTGCTCCTTTTCTCCCATCGAGTTGTGCACCATAATGATGTTCTAGTTCCATCTTTACCTATAAATAGAGGGACCTTCTCCCTTCCTTCTCATCAACTCTCTTCACCCAAAACTCTTTATTTCCATGGCTTCCACACCAATTCGTAAGCGTCTTAGAGACACAGAACTGACCCCAATGTCTTCTAATTGGTCATATGGCCCCCATAACCGTTATCTTTTCCGAGATGAAGAGGCTTTTGAGTGTTATCATACTTCCATGGGTATTGAGGAACGCTCTGTCGCTGAGTGCTTTTATTTTCACCCTTATGGAAGGTTGGAGAATGAACATATGCGTCTCCTTCGGTCTTGGGTCACTTTTTGGGATTTGCGTAACTTGGCGAGTCGCCAATCTCCTTATCATCCTAGAATTACTCGCCTTTTTTATGCCAATCTACGGGTTTCGTATGACCATCATGGTGTCCCTTTCGTTTCTTCTTTTCTTTTTGGTCGGTATATGTCATTTGGGGTGAAAGATCTTGCAGAGTTTTTGCAGACCACCAGCAATCTGGACGGTCTTTCTGTCTATACGCAAGCATCTTGGCCCCGTGATTTTGAAAGTCGCCGTGAATACCGCCGTTGGTTCAAACTTGCTCCTGATGTTGCCAAAGGAGCATTGTCCACTGCTTCTCTTCCTGCCATGCACAGGTTTTTATTTTATCCCTTATCTTCTCATTTATCTTTTATTTGTTCCCCTTTTAACAGTTTTATATGTAGGTTTTTGTGCATGGTGATCAACCACATCCTCTTCCCTCGGGATGAAATATCCGATGTGGTAAGTTCAGAGACCCTTTTCTACCTGCGCCACCTCATTGCAAAAGACAAGAAGGTCAATGTTGCGTATTTGGTTATCCGGCATATGCACCAATCGGCTAGGACTTTGCATGGCCCGCTTCCTTATGGGCATTTAGTGGAAGAACTGATGCACAAGGCGGGTATCGCCACTCCTGACATTTTGTGGGGTAATAAAATTACTGACAAGGACATTGAGTACCCCAATAACCTTCTTGGCGAATTACCCAACATTGGCTGGACTGAGACTTCGAGCGGGACCCTCGTCCCTGACCCCACTTATGCAGTGAACGCCTTTATTTTGCAACCCGGGGCTGCCTGTAATCAATATAGGCCATTGAGGGAAGGTTCTCCACCTTCAGATGGAGGGTCAACTACCGAGAATCCTCAGAATTCCTCTGTACATTTTGATCAGAAATTTGAGGAAGTTCAGTCTCGGTTGGAGTCCATTGAGGTGAAGCTCGAGACCGTCTTGATTTCTCTGGATGAGCTTAAGGCAAACACTGTGACTAATCTTTGAGTCAGAGTGCGCTCCCCGTTGATTCGGGTTCTCAGAGCCCGTCATGTGTATGCTGTAGCTCGAGAGTCTAGGGTTGTCTTTTCCAGTTTTCAGCTTAGGTGCTTGTATTAGTTGTCCCCTTTGTATTATGTATGTTGTGTCTTGGTGGCTTATGAACAAGGTCTGTTGTGTCTTGGTGGCTTGCTGGTTGTATTTTGGAAGGAAATTTTTCAGCACTCTCTTTGCCTTTTAATCAACCCATGCTTGTAATTGATCCGCCTTTGCCTGATTATCTCTTAATATTCCACTTCCCCACGCTTGAAAAGATATATGTACATAGATTTTTTTTTTTTTTTTTTTTTTTTTTTTTTTTTTTTTTTTAACATCATCGGACCATCCGGCTATCATTCCTCATGTGTTTTGTATCTAGCAGGAATTGAACTCGCTCCCCTTTGAATAATGGCAAAGTAAATAACCACCTGTGCTGGGTATCTTGCTCGGAATTATAGGTATTTTCATCATAGTTATTTGGTACACAAAGGTTATGTATATTTTTCAACTACAACACCTTCTTTTACCACATAGGCTATTATGGGCCGGGCCTTGATAATGCCATGTACAAAGTTTTTTTTTTTTTTTTTTTTTTTTTTTTTTTTTTTTTTTATGGAACATAATAGATATGTATTGCCCCCTTTCTATTTTATTACTTGTGAAGTGTCGGGACTTGTAGGAGATGCCTTGGCAGTGGTAAGTCTCCTTGCAGGAACTTCTTTTCAGCCCAATCTTTAAACGAGAAACATTCCTCAATGGTGTGCCCAAGGAACCTATGGAATAGGCAAAAATCGGGCTCATCGTATTGGAATTCTTCTTCTGGATACTTGCACTTGGGTAAGAGAAGTCCGTGCTGGATGGCTATTTCAAACACTTCAGGCGTTTTGTCTTTGCGGAATGAGTAAAGCCTCTTTTTTCGTTCCGTCAGTGTCACATGAGTTTTTTCAGTATCGGTTCTTGTTGGCACTTGAGATTTTTCTAATTTTTCCTTTCCTTTTCTTGAAGTTTCACCCATCTTTTCGGGAAATTTACCATCAGTCGAATATCCTGATTCAGAGTGAGAATTTCCTTGCCACCTCATATGGCTTGGGGAAGAGACATTTCCATAGGGTTCGGGCTTCGGAAGGTTTATTATTGGTATCATGCCATATTGGATCATGCTTCCTGAGCCATGAAGATTTTCAATATGTTTGCCCCCAAAAGGAGAAAGCCAATTGGGGACTGGCCCTAAAATGCCGGATTCAGTGTTGCTACGTGGAGAATAAATTTGTGCATTGTCTTCACGGAATAATCCACGATTTAACCCTTCACACTTTTCTTTGTGTTCTCTGGGGTCATATAGGTCTTTGTCTTGCTTTGTTAAAATGGTGGTGCTATCATTGTTTTCCCTTTGTAAATCTTCTATCATCATTGCCAGTTTGCTATTTTCTTGCCATAGATCGGCTAACTCTTGACGTGTTTTGGTATTCTCCATCCAAAGTGAAGTAATACCCTGGCAAAAACTTTCGCTCATATGACGGAGCCCAGCAACTTCACGGCGTAATTCAAGGTTTTCTTGTCGAAGAGTCATCATTTGCTGCGCATGATCACACATTTGCTTTATGTGGGTTTCAAGTAAAATTTGTTCGCCCGGGGTAATGCATTCTTCGGATATTACTTTTGACCGTTCCTCAGCAAATAACTTGGCCTCCGCTTCGAGCGAAATTTCATACATCTCTTCTTCTTCATCATGCTTTTGTTCTTCCTCCTTCCCATGTTTGTTTTCCTCTGAGGTATTATCTTTAATCGCCCCAATTGGATTTTCTTCTATTTCTTCTTCTTCGCCATATTTGTAAATTTCTGATGTATCCCCCTCTATCCCAATGGCATATGCTGTATGGGAATCTGTGTCAGAGTCTGTGTCATTGGCTCCTTGCAACGCCGAATCTTCATTCTCAGCTCCTGACAAATTCTCCACATATCCTACATAGGTGTACTTGTGAGAGTCTGGGTCATGAGGCACACAATTATGCTTTGTTTCCTTAGACGATCGTGCCTTGTTAAATCGGATTTTCTCTTTAATCCAGCTTTTGACCTTGTGTTGTGGTGCCTCATGTTGTGCACAACAATTTGCATCTTCTATATGATTTGTCTTTTTCGACCATGCCTTTGATGGTGATCCATAGTACTCATCTACAGTCGGAAGAAACGTTTTTGGGGATTTTCCTTTTTTGCAATGACATGTTTTGAGCCGTGTTGAGTTGTAGCAATTATGACATTTCGGACTCCTACAACCATCATGGTTTATTGCACCGGTCTTTCGAGAAGATGCTCCTGGTAAGTCACGGGCTATAGTGGCGGCTTTTGATATCTTTTTTAGTGTAGACCCCTGATTAACCATCATATCGTTCAAAACTTCTAGGGTGGCATGCATTTCACCGATTTGCTGATTTTGGGCAGCCATTTCTTCTCGGAGCATCTTTACTTGTTTCTTCAACCGAGCAACATTGTTTGCTTCACGAATTGCTGCCTTCTTTTTCTTTTCCTTTTCTTTTCCTTTTCTCAAAATATCAATCAAAGGATTCCTCCGACCCTCATGAGTCGCCTTTTGTTTGGATTTACTTCTAGGTGTATTAGGCGTTTCTTCATTGACATCGGTATTTCTTTGAGTTGAGTCATCATCATCTTCTTTCCAATACGGACAATACGGATATGTAGGTACTGTTTCTTCGTGAGGGCAATCTGAAAGAGGTGGAGTCCCATTTTCCCCTATCTCTTGGCACCAACACTGGAGAGTTGCTTCACTTTCTTTTTGATTCTCGCGTGAATTAGTATAAGGCTCAGTCTCACTTTCCTCCTGGCTATTCCAAATCATTTCAGCGGCATATATTTGAGTTGCATCTTCTTCATTTTCAGAGCCAGAATCGTGTACATGAATTACATAACATGACTCGTTGCCCCCTGAATTCATCAAATGATTATCTCGTGTAATCCTTGTGTCAGTTGACTCCGAGGTTCCTGTTTGGGCATTTTGATTCATTCCATCAGGTGCTAATTCCTTAAAGAATTTCTCGATGATGGATTCAACTGGACATAATTCTTTTTCCAACCGCTTTCTTTTCGGAGGCTGGTCATGTGCATTAACCAACGTCTTCTCATTAAGGGCTTCAATGAAGTTTGGTCTTTCACCCAGGGGTTCAACATAGGCCTTTAAGAGTTCTTGTTGATAACTTGCTCCCGGGAGTGGCCTGGATTCGAAATATTTTGCATCTGGAAGTTCCATTTCATAGATTGAAAAAGGGTATTCTTCTCCTCTTATCACTCCCTCGACTCCATCTTTGACGTACTTGATACATTGATGCAAGGTGGAAGGAATTAGCTGGTACGCATGTAACCAAGGCCGGCCTAATAGCACCTTATATGACACACTGGCATCTATGACACAGAGTCTTGCATATGTTTCAAGTCTTCCAAATTGGAACTTCAGATTGACCACTCCCAATGCCTTCTGGGATTGTAAATTGAACCCATAGATTTTTGGTTGGCTATGCTTTAAGGAACTTTTATCAAGTCGGAAGTCTTTCAATGAATCTGATGGAAGAATATTGACCGCCGATCCTGGATCAACCAAAATTCGATCGATCTTGATTCCGTTTGACATTCCTGTGACATACAACGGTTTATTGTGAAACGTTTCCCCATTGAGGAAATCATCTTTGGTAAAGGTAATTGGGAATGAGTTGTTCTCAACATCATCTTCGACATGGGATCTTCCTAGGTCATGTTTGTCCCTTTCACATCTTCTGTTCCGCCGAACCACTGGTTTTATATTAGGCTGATGGTTTCCTTTAGCTTCTTCGGCTGGGGTATCCATGATTGCTTTGCCTTTTATCGCAGATTCTGTCTGGCCTTTTATTTCTTGATTTAAGAATTCCGACCCTTCATTGTTATACGAGTTTTGGTCTCTTGCCCCCACTTGCCTCTCTTTTGAAGTAATTAGTTTTGTGCCTGGAAGGGGAGGTTTATTAGACACACGAGCCTTTGATTTCTCCAGTTTTCCTTCATCTTTCTCGTTGTTGACTAAATGAAAAGCGCTCTGGATAGTTGCAGCAATGGTCACCTTTGTAGGTTGGATAGGTGCTGGAGTCAACACCGTCTTGCTAGGAACAGGTGAATACTGCCTCTCTGACAGTGTTTCATTCATGATCTGAAGTGGGCCAAAAGAGTTCATCGTTGGCACATTTGCTTGAAACATCATCCCAAATGGGTATACTTGTAAATCTTGGGGTGGTGGAATGTTCTCCATTATCATGGGTTTGGGTGTTGGTCTGATGATAGCGGCGAGTCCTTCATCTTGAGGTTCCGCGAAACAGTCATTTGCTCCAAATATAATGGTCGAGACGGCATTGGCGTATTCCATGTTTGCCATCATGGGGTCGTTGACGATGACAGGAGCATCTGAGGTCATTTGCATCATCGGAAAGGAGATTGGGATGGACCCAATCATGAATGTGCTGGGGATGAATTCAAAGTCGGTGATTGCTTGGTTGTCGTTCATGTTCGCCATTTCCTACGAAAATAATACCTTGAAGATTATCGTCAGTAATTTACAGAATGTTTAACAATTCCCAAATTCAATATATCCTTTGACTTTCCCTGATGAGAGGTGAAAAAGAGTCCCACCGGGCGTGCCAGAACCTGTTTCGCACTTTTTCGCGGCCCTCGTATTTCACACAGAGGAAACAGAGGGGGAAAAGAATGCGGATCAGATACCCCTCGCGAGCCTCAAGAATGCCGATACTGATACTTCCTAGAGGAAAAATAACGGTACGGTCTTGAGATCTCACGAGAGTTTATTATTTGAGAGGGGTCCTTTTTTTTCCAGTAGGCGCAAGCCCCTACTGTTAATTACCTCCGACATGGTCTGGAGAACCTCTAGATCGGGAAAATCAAAGGATATGTATCATAAGCTATTAGGGAATTGTTAATATGCAATTTGTTATCCTAGCATGCATTTGTATCTTTTTGTGTTTTTTGTTTTTATTATTATTACTACTATCGTAACTACTATGCAGTGTTAGTGTTGTATTTATTTATTGGATGGACTCGGTATTGCAAGGACAGCAGTCTTTAAGGCTTATGATTTAGAGCAATCTTGGTTGATTCTTGCGGCTTGGACTTCGGTGGCTTCTTCTTATGATGTGAGGAATGGTTGGCTCTTGAATAACGACTCTTTGGATATTATTGGGGTGGCTCATGATTTTAGGCTCTTGAATTTGAATCCTACGGCTTGGAATTTGGATTTTACGGCTTTGGAATTTGAATCTTATTGCTTGGAGTTTGAGTCTTGCGACTTAAGGCATGGATCTCCCGAAACGGGTTTTTGAAATTCCCAAAATATCGGGGTATTGTGACTTCTTGCTTTTTCTTTTTCTTTATTTGGTGCTGAGGATTTTTTTATAAACTTTTCTTTTTCTTCTTTTTCTTCGACAATGTCGGACTCCTGGGCCGCGGAGTTTGTAGACATTACGCTTAACATCGGGCCTATGGGCTTGTAGATGTCGATAACTTCGCCGGGCTTCAAGCTTTTGGGCGTCAAATGTGCGCGCGGGTGCTAACCAGGCAGACTGCCCCTTGGTCTAACCTGACTGCGATTAAAAGACGATCTGGCGCTCGTTAATCTTGATATCTTCAAAATGACATCTGGCAATGTCAGAGACACAATCCGGTTCCCTTCCGTCGTGTTGAAATGGCTTCTGGTTCTTGACCAGAATCTTGAAAAGACGGTTTGATTGTTGTTTAAGACATTTAGAGTGATATCTGGTGTCTAGCCAGGATATCGGGTAAATGGTCCAAACTCCATTCAAAACGTTGAGGTACGTTCCGGCGGCTATTCCGAAACGACGATGAGACGGTTCAATGATCATTCAGAGCATCACATTGATATCCGGTGGCCAGTCGAGACATCAGGGAAATGATCCAATTGCTCCTTGAAACGTTGAGGAGACATCTGTCAAGCAGGTGTCCGTGAACGGTTCAGCCTTAGTTTGAAGCGTTCAAATGAGACGATTCGATTATTATTCGAGTCATTTAAGATATAACCCGATTTTACTCGAAGCGTTGACCTTCGTTTTGGTTATTATTCGAGCCATTTGAGGTGATACCTTGTATCCACCAAAATGTAACCCGATTTTCACTCGAAACGTTTATCTTCGTTTCGGTTGCCATCCGAAAACCTACAAATGATATCCAGTTGCCAGCCAAGATACCGATAGAGTTTGACTGCCACTCAAACTGTTAAAAAGAGACATCTGGTTGCCAGCCAGACGGTGAGAAACGATTCAATTACCATTCAGAGCATGGCTTCGGTACCAGGTTTCTAGCCAAGGTGTCAAGCAAATGATCCTGCTGTTTACTTGAAGCGTTGCAGCAAAACATCTGTCGCCAGTCAGATGTTCAAGAGACGATTCGATTTTCTTTCGGAATATTTAAAGTGATACCTGGTCTCTAGCCAGGATATCAGATAAATACTCCGACTCCCATTCGAAGCGTTGACCTTCGTTTCGACTACCACTCGAAACGTCAAATTGATACCTGGTTGCCAGTCAGGATATCGGATAAACGATCCAATTGTCATTCGAAACGTTTGAAATGATACAAGGTATCCAGTCAGATCAATGCCCCGTCCAATCAAAGCGTTTGAACTTCATCTGGTGCCCAGTCAGATGTCAATAGACCGTTCGGCTCCCACCCGAACCGTTGAAATAACGACACCGTCCATCTGGCTTGTAGGTGCCGTGACACCACCCTCGGGTCTGTGTCAAGAATAAGGGTGCGCACGGGTGCTACATGAGTCGGACTCCCTATGGCCTTCTCACGTGCGGGGTGACAGTTGGTCCTAGGACAGGGAACGATGCCTCGGCTATCGGTCCTTAACCAGCCATCGGATAGAGACAATTAGTCCTCGGAAAGGGTACATAACCTCAGTTATGGGTCCTTAACTAATCGTTGATGAAAAGACGATTGGTCCTCAAACGGGGGACATAGCCTCAGCTATCGATCCTTAACCAATCGTTGAGTGGAGACAGTGATCCTGGGACAGGGTACATAACCTCGGTTATGGGTCCTTAACCATCCGTTGAAGAGTGACAGTTGGTCCTCGAACATGGTACGTAGCCTCAGCTATCGGGTCTTAACCAAATGTCAGATGATGATAGAGAAGTCCAGTTCCTGACCGGATTGTTCAGTTTTAGTTTCCTCAAGCACCAAAGAGAGATATTTATGTCTTGAATTCTTCAATCCAGGTTTGATTCGACGGTCCTGATGTCGGTTTCATCCTGGATTGTCTGTTTTGATATCTTTGGTTGTTTCGTGCCAGCCATGATGATGACTGTCTAACGACTTCAACCGTCTTAAATCTTAGTGAGCCTCGACTTTGATCACCGGGATGCTCCAGTATGATCTATTAGGCCTTGAGAATTTATTATTATTTTTTTATTTTTATCCTTCATGAAGATCCTCCTGATTGGATAAAAGGGGTCTCTTTCTCCCATTTTATTTATTTATTTATTTATTATTATTTTTTTTGAGATTACTTGAATGCCTTAGGTGATGCGAGATCTTCTCCATGTTGAGGTGTTGTCCATGCCTCCATGGTTTAATGTTGAGCCTCCGAGCCATTTTTATTCGAGCCAAAAATGGTTTCTGGTTGTCGGGTTTCGAATGGAATAATGGTCTTAATGTTTTTGGTAGGGTTTTTGGTGATGATGATCAGCATGATAGATTCCCCACATTTTTCTGAGTTTGTAGGAATTTCCCTCACATTTTTCTGAGCTTCCTATGATTTTTGGTGAATTTTTGAAGGCTATTGGATTTTTAATAAATCATAGGATAATATAGTAATTTTGTGATTGGCTGGAATTTGGAATTTGGATTTGAAAATTATGTGCAAGGAATTTGATTATGATTTTGGCATGATAACATTCCTTGCATTTTTCTGGATTTATAGAAATTGGTTTTGGATTTTTCTGAGTTACGGTTGAATTTCTACAAATTTTTGAAGTTTCCAGCAATGAGGTTGTGCCACATCAGCAAGAATGCCACGTGGCAATGCCTGGTTGGTCCAAATCAGCAGCGAGAGAAGTCAACAGAGACTTTCCTTGGTCAAAGGGATGTGACATGTGGCGGCTCCTGGTTGGATCTCAGCTATTCGCCACACGGAATCACTCACCACACGGAAATGCCACAGAATATCGTAGAATTTGGGACGATTTCCTTAAAATCTGTTTTCTCCTTCCCGTGGACGAGGTCTATCGCAAGAGATCTGGTGAACCGAAGGTCTACAGGCACGGTTTTGAACGTTAGCCGTGCGCCACGTCCACACGAGTGTTTCGACTTCTTTTCTTTCCTCCTTCCTTCCTCGACGAAACCTCCGGCCATGGCTATGCAATTGAGCTCTTTGAGCGACCACCAGGCATCAATAAAGGGTTGCCTGACATCGTTCATTCCTCTTGAGGTGGTGGGAATCGTTTGTCGGGCTTCTTTCCTTCTCTTTCACTGCGACTATCGCCCCCAAATCGGCTAGGGTTTCGAGAAGGCCGTAGTAGTGATTGTAGGTTTCTAGTGGTCTTTAGGTCGAATTGATGTATCGGAGAGTGTCGGGGTGAATGCTAGTAGTTTGATTTGGCCTCAATTTGAGTAATAGATGACTTCGAAGCAGTGCCTCGCCTCAGCCTAAATCTTCCATGGCAGTGAGGTGGTCGATGTAGCCTCCTGTTGATCATAGCAACAAGGTAATGCGTCTGAGAGTATGGTGGTGTATCCATGAAGCTTGATAGAGCCTTAATTCGGTTGATTAATTCTTCCAACATAATGTTTCACTTCAACCTAGGTCCACCATGGCAGCGAGTTGATGATTACAACTTTCTGTCGACTGTGGTGGTGAGATAGAGGGCCTGAAAACCTGGTGGGGTATTTAGAGAAGTGCTTGCACCACCAATTTGACAACAAAGTGCATCAATTTTACTACAGTTCATCTCAATCATGGTGACAAATCACTAGTTGTGCCCTCCTTTGCTTCTTGTGTTGTCGCAAACAGCTTAATGAGGCAGCAGAGAATATAATAGCCTGATCTAAAGTGTATGTGTGTGGCCTCAGAATGCATCATAGGGGGTTTGTGGCATGCCTTTGGCTATGATTTGGTCATGGCAAGCATGTTGCTTCCTGATTAGTCTAAGTTATGGATGTGATGATATGCCCCTGAGTATGCGCAACCTCTCCACTGGGGCATGATGTATCGTCAGATGAGTATGTGAAGCTCTTCAAGTGATGGGAACAGTGACTGCTATCTCCATAGTTTGCAATACATTGGTGAGGTATGATGTGTCAGCCTTCATTCAGTGGCATGATGTATAATGCTCCACAAAACCTGCTGTTCTTTTTTTTATTTAATGTACCTGCTGTCCTCTTATGGTACCTACTGTCCATATTTGTACCTGCTGTCCTTTATAATACCTGCTGTCCATTCTTCTTCTTTTTTATTTGCTGTCCATATTTTATTTTGTTTATATTTCCTTGTTAAACATATATAAGTGATCTACTAGTGCTAAGTAGTTGTTTATTGACTTTTAATTGTTCATGATATTTTTATTATGCAGAAACGATGCAAAGGTAAAGATGCTCAACTGGAAAAGAAATTAATACTTCTGCTAGGACATTTTTAGTTTTCTTTTTACTTATGTTTATATGCAATCTGTTAGTGCTTAACTAAATGCATTTTTTTTTTATGTGTAGATGCATATTTTATATGTAAATAGATGCATATGTTATTTTAGTGCTAAGTTAGTTCATCTACATATTTACATAACTGTTATCTTAGTTATTTCTACATTGTTTACAGTTAGGTGTATTCTCAACCGTTTTAATGTGTATGTGAGAGAAGACAGAAAAGAAGAAGAGGAGTAAGTTGCAAAGAAAGTTTCTTACTGCACTTAATGAGATTGCACAAAGCTGTAGACTAAACAAATGCAGGAAATATGAAGCTAATGCTTCTAATCTACCAAACACTCTTTTTTTTTTTGTTTTTTTTTTTTTTAGTAGCTAGCCTAACAAACTGAATTGCTCTTTGCTGCTTGAAGATAACCCTTGGCCGTGTGTGCTTTTTGGTGTGAAATGCCTTTGAACAATCTGAGACATGTGAGGTGTGTCTCTCTTCTTCTTCTTGATGATCCCTTTGCATGAAGTATGCACCTCCTTTTATAGGAGGGTTGAGCTAATTTCTGTAGCCAGCACCAATTATGGGCATTTTCAGGAAATTGGACGACTTTACCCCTAGGGGAGACTTTGGGAATTTCTCTTCTTTGTTCAATAGTTCATCCACTGTGAAGGATTCTCCAATCATCAACTTCTTCCCTATTTATTGGTGATATCAGTACTGCACTTCATTCATACCCAATTTTACTGGTTTTAGTAAATAGTAAAGCCACCAGCACTTATATTTTTCCTTTGAGCTTTGTAAATTTCGTTTAAGGTATCCTTTTAGCTCCTGTCATGCTTGTAATCTTCAATTGATTGTGGTGGAATGCAACTAAATATAATGTGACAGAAATTGAGTTTTATGGCTCCTATTAGTTCACTTCACCAATCGACTTTCTTTTAATTCTAAGTTTCACCAGCTCCGATTACTTGTTGCATCGTGTTGTCATTATCATTTTTATTTTGTGATTCTTGACTTATATACTTTCCAGTAGCCACCTGGGTTCAGTGAATGAAAGTGATCACCCTCATTTTATTTTTATCGCATCTCTCCATCATCTCATTTTCATGGGGCTGATTGAGTATAAGACATTTCACTGATTAGCCCCATTTCCATTCTTCATTTCCCCACTTTGACGACAGTCCCATTTATTCTTCTTACCTTTTTAAATCCAATTCTATCATTTAAAATTCTTTAATGTTATTTCCTCATAGAATTAGATCAGAGCGCCTCATGCTTTTCTGGATTTCAAAGTGCAATGATAGCATGCTTGACCAGAATTGCTCCACAGTTTCAGTCACTTTTTCCAATTAATGCTTCAAGATTTATCAAGAACAGTCCATCATTGTCATTAAATTTCACGTCCTTAGCCTCTCCTTCTTTTTTTTTATCGGGTTAGTGGATTCTTGAGGTAACTATAGATATCACCTGATACTATCATATCATAAAATCAGGAACTTTTGCCAAAAATCCCTCAATTAAATATCTTGTATCCACTGCATGTATTTCATTGTTACTGCCAGATAGTGAATTTGAGTTATTTCAGCCTGAATTATCTCGGGTGCATGGCCATGGTTACACCACGATTTCAGAAATTTGGTTCACTGTTTCCTTCAATTGATGCTTCACCACTTAACAATGCATTCCCTTGTTGATGTCCAATGATACTTCTCTCCTTGTGGCTTAATTTCCACTAGTTTACACTTTTCTTTACGGGTCTGATTTGCTTTCAACAGCTACAGCTACTTCATGATCTCAGGATTTGAATACCCCTATTCACAAATTAACGCTTCAGAATTCAACACCAACAGTTCTTTGCGGTTACCAAACGCTATTCCCATGTCCTTATTGCTCAATTTTCCTCAATTTACAATGCCACTGTGTTTCAATTGGGGTCTGCGTCTCATTAATTGGAGAGGAATAGAAAGCTTTCTTAGCGAGATTCTCGCTCTCCTTGGCAGCATATATAGGTTAGGCTAGGTAATTGATGAGAGGGGGGGTCGTCGTGGCCTAATTTTTCAAACGGTGGGAGCGGAAATATTCTTCGTGTTTTCTTCCGTTTTTTTCGCGCGAGAGAGGGAGCACAGGGACGGAGAAGGAGAAGAGATGAATCGCTGGGCTCATGTTTTCTTCTGGGCTGCATCTTTTTTCTTCGACGTGGGCTGGAATCGTATCTGGGCTGGAGTGGGCTGCCACGGATTGGAGAAAAATATGATTCATTTCACTTTGCCAAATCTGATCCATGTCTTTGAATATTTGCACTAATCTTGATGCACTTAGAACCATCCATGAGCTCCAATTTGGTGTATATTTTCCATATGTTACAAAATTATATAATTTCTCGTATAATATATATGTATGAAACTATATAATTATTTAACTTGTATATAGATATATTTTTTGGAAGCATGGTTCGATTTCATAGCATCAAATGGATATTGCGTATCAAATTAACATCATACTATGTTAATATTAGTATCAATATAGGCAAAGAAATTCAGAACCACTTGTTTTGGCATTGCTTCGGAATTTTGACTGTCGGTTAACTGCTCAATTAATTCCGAATAATTTCTAGACCATCCTTGAAAATTTGATTGCATATCATAGCCCAGTTTATTCGAGTATTGTGGCCTTCAAATTCGTTTGTCAGTTGACCAAATGATTATGACAATATTTTCGGGTTCAACAAATGCCCCCCACCAGAGCGGGTTGGGAGAGTCTTGTTCGAGCAACGTGCTCTGGTGCCTTTGTCTTTTCATTTTTTGTGCATAAATGTTGATATTGTTTCTCTTTATATGGCAGGTTGTTCTGGTTTTTCATGGATCCTCCTGACCCCTCAAGGAACCAATCACATGGTTTTTCTGAACAAGAAATCGCTCGCTATATTCGTCGCCTTGATCCAAATAACCGTTTGTTGCATCTTCATCATACTTGGCGCAATAGAATATTAGCAGGTGGAGATATTTTTAGGGGTTTATTTGACCGCCACCGTCGGACTCCATTCTTATCTGGGATACCAAACCCTTTACCAATGGCTGAACCTCACTCGTGGGCCTTTTCTCGTAATTCTTATGTTCATGTCCCTGCTCCAGATGGTGAATTTTCTAGGAGAGATTCCATAGGCAATAGACGGTGCATTTTCCTCAACCCTATTGGATCTGCCAACCCCTCTTCTGTTCATTTATTGTCCACCGAGATGAATGCTGGGAGAGTTACCCCTTGGTCTCCAGAATACCTGTATGTGCGTGGTCAATTGAGAAGAAGCACTGGCCAAATTGAATGGACGCGATATGTTCTAACCCATTTACGGCCCTTCTTGTCACGAGTCGATCTTTATAGAGCGGTGTTCCTGTGTCTCTTCGAATATAATCCTCATCCCGCCTTATTTCGAGCCTTTGTCTCAAATTGGAGTTACACCACCAATACTTTATTTTTGTTTGACAGAGAGATGACCATAACCCTTTGGGAAATTTCCCGTCTTGCTGGGCTCCCCATTTTTGGACACCCATATGAAGAAAGAGTTCCCCCAGACGATGAATTGTTCAGGAGACGCTCCAATGGTGATCCATATCACCCAGATTCTCTTCGTCAGGTCCTTGAAATATATCATGAAATTTCATCTGCTCGTCAAAGTAGGGGTCAAAGTGCTGGTGTTCCTTTTTATGATTGGATTACCTTTTTCATGAATCGGGTTCTTGAGAGTGATTCTCGTTCTAGGGATCCATCTATTCCTTTTACTCCTTTTGCCAATCCAAACGATCCGTTCGGAACAGGTTATGGCTCTGGAAATATTAAAACCAACAGAATGAGCACTGAATTTTCTACTCTGAGTTCTCGTCGTTTGGACAAGGAGACTATACTGACAGCTTTTCTAGCATGGTGGATTTGCTATTTTGTGGTAGTATGTCATCCTGCTGACAGAATCCGCCCTGGTGTTTTTATAGTTGCTAATGCTCTCGCTCGGGGTTTCCCAATTTCATTGGCTATTCCTGCCCTGGCCAATATTTATAGATCTTTGAGAGAGATTACTTCTTCCAGGGATCCTTCAAATAGTCATGTTGTCGTTCCACTCCACCTAATACATGGATGGTTACACGCATATTGGGGAGATTATTATGGAGTGGTCATGTCTGCTGAACTCAGGCAACAATTACCTCTCTTGAGCCATATAGCTGGGGCACCCATTTTTCATGGAGATCAAATTAGGATTCATCTTCTTTTCTGGAGATATCAAGAGCACTTGGGGTCCCGTGTTTTCAATGAGGGATTACCACTGAATATTGAAATAGATGGAGACCAGTTGATCATGGATGTCAGAGATGCAACAGGTCGTCTAGTATTATCTTCAGTGCAACGGGATTTTTTGGTCAGTATCAGAGAGTGCTTTTTGCCTTGCAGGATAGGGAATGATGTTTCTCTGGAACCCTACTATCCTCAGAGAGTTGCATGGCAATTTGGTTTCGACCAAGATATTCCTTCTTTAACTGTCCCTTTCCATCCTCCGAGGGCTTCCTTAACATCATTTGCAGAGTATTGTTCCTTTATTGTACGCCTTGGGACTGGCATCGGCCTTATCGTACCTCATGCTCTTCGTACAGGTTGTTTCACAATTCGCTATAGGCGCTGGTTACGTGGTTTGATCGCTGCTCACCATTCTTTAAATGAAAACCGTCTCAGGGAAGCAATATACCCTCAAGGCCGTCCTTCTCGTCCTATTTTTGTGGGAAAAAGAGGTCCACAACCTCCGCGTGTTCCTCGACCTGCGTCTCGTTCAGAGTTTCTGAGATTACAAGATTGGCGTGGTGCAAAAGGTAGTGTGCAACCTCTTCCTCGTTCGTCTTTTGGTATCGACCGTCGGATTTTATCTCATCGTGATCCTCGAATTGGAAAATTAACACCATCTTCCCAGCCTTTGCGCATTCGAGATCCTGTCGAATCACACATTCCAACAGAAAACTCTTCTTCTGGTATTGCCCTGATCTTTATTATTTCTGCCCCCGCTTTACAAATGGGATTGTTTATCATTCTATTTCTTACTTTCAGATTCAGACAGTGATGATTCAGAAGAATTTTCCATGGTGAGACCTCCCTCATTGAGATTTTCGGATCCTGGTGCTGGACCGTCTTCTATTGTAAAAGAAGGAGTTATATCAGAAGCAAGTCCTGAAGTTCCTCCAGGATTTTCAGGTATTTTGCATGAACCTTCTGAAACATTCGCTTCTCAACCAGAGGTGTCTCCTTATGTTCCTCATTTCCTTGGGACATTATCTCCTTATCTGGGATCATCTCCATACATCCCTCAATTTCAGACTCCTGGAAATGGCTCCTTTCTTAACAACTCTTATTCACCCTACTCTAATGGTACGAGGGCCGAACAATTGGGGCCTACTTTAGAAAGTGCATTTCTGAATAATGGTGTTACTTCAACAAGTGATGTTACCAACACGGCAGGAAATGCAGCTTTGCCTGGTATTGAAGTGGCTCCAGTTGACCCATTTGCCATTATCGAAGATGATGAAGAGCTAGTTGACTATTCTGCCACTCCTGATTATGGGATGGGAGAAGACTTCGCTGATGATACTCAAGATGAAAATCCCCCAATTATTCCTCCCCCCATGGCTCCTTCAGACGCTTCACGTGAGTTTTAAAATCATGTTCATGGTGTCAATTTAATGGCATAAACTCATCTCTCAATGTTTTGTAGGTGGTTTCTCTCTATTGGGGCAACTTCTTACTGACTTGAATGTTGATCGAGTGAGATCAGAGGTTGGGCTAGTCACTTCTAGCTATACTGGTGATTATCCCACTCCGGACAGTGCTGGTATGTGAACTTCTCGTGCTTTTCTTTCTCTTTTTTTTTTAGCATGACTTCCTCCAATTTAAAAGATTTTAAATTCTGCAATCAGGATTTGTCATTGAGCCAAGACAAGATGGTGATGAGTCCCCCACAGGGCCGACAACTGGTAATTGGGACGCTTTTGAGTCGCAGCATAAAGTTCCCACTCCCTAAGAACCTTTTCACTGCTCGTAAAATTTGTACCATATTTGTATCATCCGCGGCCACTGTATTTTCCATGTAGTACTCGCTGTTTTACCATTGTATTTTCCATGTGTGTATCGAAGGGGACTGCTTGGGCATGTGTAATAGTTGAAGTTGTTGGAGTTATGTCCTAGAAGTCAATATTTAATGACTTATTTTCTTAGTTTATGTTAATGATGATATTTGATCATTTGTTCCTAGAGTTTATTATTGACAGATCATTCAGGTTGAGGATCTGAATTGTAGATCTCTGTGGATCATTCATTAGAATGACAATAATAAATCTAAATCGTCCATAATCTTGATAATTAACAAGGAACATTAATTATCATAAAAGATTAGTATGCAAGTTAAGTGATGATTAAGTTCTACAAATCATAAGTAAGGAGTTACGAACTTAATTGCATATGTGTATGTTATTGGAACATAGTACAGGACTTGACCCAATGAAATAAACATATGGATTGTGTTATGTGTCATTGTTTATTTCATATGAGTTTGATTCTAAGTTTGAGATGTTCACCTTTTCCACATGAGGATAGGTTCAATAAATATCGTCTAACGTTGATTCCTGATAAAGGCTGCTATAAGGACTTTATTTATGTTCTCTTGAATTGTGCGGGGAAAAGTTGTTCATCAAGAAAACCGTATGTCCCTCATTAGTATACCTAGTGAGTGATGATATCTGTTTGGGCCCCTTGATGGAGTTGGATCGTATGCATGCAAACTAGACGATCAACTCTAGATCAAGAAATGTATAATCTGCAAGAATGACACATTCCTATCTTGGATTATACAAAGATATCGTGTGACATAAGAATCAAACAAAGAAATACTTTTATTTCTTATGCAGGATTGAGATATTGTAACGGTACATTATTTATACGAATTGGGAATCATAACGTGTTGCTAGATACCGCTTATGATTATTGGAAATAAATAACGATTTATTTCCATGGCCAACATAGTATAAATCCTCAAATAGGGTCGCACAAATAAGATATTGACCACACGTGCATTATTTATTCATATTGGAGAATACGAGACATGATAAGTTGATTAATTAATTATATGTTGTTATGAACCATAATAATTAATTATATCAAATGGATCATGTTAGAAATAATTTAATGCATAAAGCTCTTCAAGAATTAATTATTAATAAGTTAATAATTAATTATATACAACACATATAATTTCTAGAATTATATTGAGCTAATGGGTTTTATTTAGTTAGTAAATTAAAAGCCCAAATTAAAGAGAATTAAAGGGGATTCATTAATTGGTGAATTAATGAATAAAGGCCTTTTATTGAGATAGCCCAAGAAAGCCCATTAGGTGGCCTCTTAGGGTGGATGGCATACTTGTAAATAGCTACAAGTGTGGATGAGAGATGGGTGGTCTATAAATAGGGGGTTCTTTTAGAGAGCAAACCCTAGCCACCACACCCTCTCTTCCTCTTCTCCCATGGGCCATCTCTCCCTCTCATTCTCTCTTGAGCTCATGTGTTGAGCACCCCTATCCCATCTCTCTTCCTCCATTAAAATAGTTTAATAGAAAGAGAAACTTGGATTTGAAAAGGGGAGAGCTTGGACTTGAGAGAAACTAGCATCTCTCTCAAGTCGTGGTTGCTATCTTTGGTGGGCTAGAGGCGATCAAGATGGTGGAGGTGGTGGAGCACGCACCCCATCGACTCCCATGCCATGGATTCGAGCCTCATGAATACAATTTCATGAGAGGTACAATTTCTCCTACTTTCTCTCTTGATTTGATGTGTGAATGCTTTAGCACTAGATTCTTGTCTTGCTTGATGTTTAATGGAGATTAATTAGTTGTAATTGATCTAAAAATTAAAATATGAGCATTTCCTAACAGTGGTATCAGAGCTATGGTCGTGCTTAAGGTTTTTCACACTTAATTAAGTGAGAATTCGTAATTAATTAAGTTAATTAGTGATGTGCATGCTTGCTGGCCCTGGAAAGGCTGTTTTCTGTCTTGTTGCTTGTTTTTCATGGTGTAAAGCTCTCTGAAATTTTTTCCTTCTTATTGGAGGTTGTAGCCCTTTGAGTTGTGGTTGTTTTCCCACTGGAATCATAAAAATTCGATGTAAAATTAATTTTTAGTGATTTAAACGGTAACGGTGCGCAGATCTGTTATTCTGCTGCACAGTTCTGTTGTTGTGGTTGGTAACAAATAAGTTTGTATACAAAGTACCTATAACTTTTAGATAGGATTATTCTAAACTTGATGCTCTTTCTGGATATGTAAATTTTGTTGCATATTTCGGATATTATGTGGGCGTTCAAGGATGAAAAGTGATGAAGTTGTCAGATCTGTTTTTTCAAACAAACTGATTGTTTTGAAAAACTGTACTTATTGAGAAACTTTTATGGAAAAGTGTTGAAATAGAAATGTTCTCCTTTAAGTCTGGAATCTGTGAAAATTAATTTCATAGATTTTCATTGAGATTTGATACCTCAACCGAGTGAAACCTTTTTGGTCGACGGTCTGTTCCAGAACAGGATACCTTGCTTAAATGCTTGTTATCTCGTTGATCTTGAATATAACTTGTGGATTTTCTTTTCATGGAATGATAGCCTATTGTATGTAGTATTTTTCTATGTAAATTGTTTGCTGGAAAAATATCAAGGGGATGATCATACAGACCGAAAGGTTGAGACCCATAACAGAATTTTCTCTAACGGTGCTTCGCGCACAATCTGAGGATTTGTCTTTTTTGGTTCTCCCTGATGGTAATTGATCTCTCCTTGAGATTTTTACAGGTAATCACAATCTTTGTAAGGAGTTCTCTGGATTTATTTCAGATTTTTTGGAGACCGAATTATTTTGAATTTTTTCGGGTCCCGAATTTCGTATTTTAATTAGTTAAAATAGTTTCTAATTAATCAATTTATTGAAATGTTAATTAGAAGACTCCTTAAATACCCTCCTTTCTGTTTTGATAGTTGGATTTAATTTAAAAGGGCTTAAACAATTAGTTGTTAAGGTTAAGCCTTCTTTGCATTCGAAAAACTTGAGCAACAAGTATGCACAAAGATTCTAATTAATGAAATTAATTAAGAACAAGTGAATCATGTATATTGTATATGTGCTAACTTTGTTTTGTAGGAGGATGTGGGTTTGATATGGCTCAAGATGTCAATGCCTTGTGTGTTGTAAAATGTTGTGAATGCATGTGATTGCTTGTAAAGTGGCCTAAGGTGCCTTGATAATTAAGTGGTTAATTTTTTATGTAACTTGTGAGGCTTGCATGCCCCTAAGGCCTAGGCGGGGTTTTAGGAATTTTATCACATGTATTTATTTCCCTTAATTATTAGATAGGATCTTAGTAATTAGTGGGAGGGCTTGATTAGATTAGTCTCGTTACATGGAGATGCGACGAAGATTAATGCAAGCGGGAGCCATACAAACCCACGGCAATGCTTGAGATGCTTATGTTATGTGATTGTTTGTGAATGCCTTGAATTGTCATAGGTAGGTATGGGTGTATGCTTACACGACCACCAAACAAAGTCACGTAATTGCTTTTGTCCCAAACTAAATTGATTAAGTCGACCGCCTTCCTTCTCTCTATCCCCTTCACGTCAATAGCCAATCATGGCGCGGTCCGCCATAGCGGACGTCATGGTTGTCAACCTTGATAGTCGGGGTACAAATGAAAAGATTTGTTAGGAGCAAATAGAGAGAGGTTGCTTATCGATGGACCCAACAAGTTTTCTTGGACATCGGGGCGAAGTTTGTAAATATACTTAGATATTCACAAACCAAGAGTCATATGGTTGATATGATTGGTTGGAGAACCTACCTTGTCTAGTTAAGTAGGGTGTCGTGCCATAGCAGGCTCTACTTGACGAAAATAGGGATCTTGGAATCCATTACATTTAGGGACATCAATTAAATGTAGTGGGAGTTTTTGTTTATCATTCCATAAACAAAACATTGCATAAACTAAATGACCTTAAATTGAAATTGTTATAGATATTAAATATGTTAATTTCGTTGCGATCAATCTTTGGAAAACGACAAGCTCGTTTCTAAGGTATTTACTTGGAGAAGAAATACCGATTCCTAAGACATGTTCTTGGAAATGAGAAACTTGAGCAAGTTTAATCCCAAAAAAAAAAAAAAAAAAAAAAAAAAAAAAAAAAAAAACGTTCCTCAACTTCCCGAACATAGCTTCGCAATGATTGATTAGTTTTGACGAAAATTATTCAATAAAGCGAATGCTCATATCCTTTTAGAAGTTCTGGACCTTTGAATTGGAGAATTCATAAGGACTATACTAAGACTTCTATACTCTCATCCATTTACTCAAGAAGACGTTCTTAGAGAAAGTAAAGATATACTCAATCATTTATGATCGAGTAATGAAATGTGAGTTAACCAAGAGACTCTTCTTATAAGAAGATAAATGTTTCATTAGCTTGCAAACCGAAAGGTTTGAGTAGCTAATTGACAACTAGAGATACTAAGATCTCCAATATCAAGGATTGTTGATATTGTCATAAAAACTCTTTCTATGGATAAAGGATGTATTGTTCGCACACTTGTTAGTGCTAAAAATGATTGGTTAAGTATTAAAGGAATACTCCACCAATATATGAGTTGAGACTTTGAGACCCTCACTAGTGACCGTGTGTCACATGAGATGTTTCATTTGCCATTTATGGGAGGCATTTGAAAGGTTGTCCGAAATACCATGATGTACTAAACCTTAAGATATTTGTCATTCAAATTATCTCACTATCTCTAATTCACACTAGTAATTAGGTGCTAGTTCGTGTGTTCGCATTTAACGAAATGTGTAGACAATGATGAATAAGAGAAAGTTCGAGATAAGTAAAGTAAACTCCGTTTTGGATATGGCTTGTACGTCTAAGCCGCTACCATTGAATACGTAGAGTTATCTTTACTAAATAAAGAGTTTGTTTAGGAATTTGAGGTTGTATACCTTATTCCAAACATCTCATAAAACCTTATCTCCGTTTCATATTTGATGATGGATGATCATGTTTTGTAATAGAGAAATGTCGTTCTCTTATTGTTATAAATTTGTGTATAAGATTTCATGCATCTTAATTGAATTTGCTTGAAATAGATTAACAAATTTTGAATGACAAATATGTAAGACTTCGCATAAAGTATTTGACTTTTATGTAAAATAGTTGCTTAGTCGAATATAAACAAGAATCGCATTATGAGAGTCTACGTAACGTGGAGCTCGTAAATCAATTTGATTGCAAAGAATCGCATTATGAGAGTCTACGTAACGTGGAGCTCGTAAATCAATTCGATTGCAAATCAATTGAAATTCATGCGAATCGTGTTTGTTAAAAGACAAAAGCGCCTTTGACCTACGAAGGTTTAAAGGACAAGTAACCTTATTAAGACTTATACATATTGATGTATATAGACTTATAGGACTTGTGCAATTGAAAGGTTGTTGACACTTTACCACTTGACCAACGATCATTGTAGATATTAACGTATCTACTTGATATGGTATAAGTATGAATCTTTTGACAAGATCAAAAGGATCTCAAGAGTAAAGTTGAAAAACTATTCAATAAAAGCAAAAGTCTTAAGATGGATCATGGTAAATAGTTAAGTCATATAGTTTGATATATTGCCTAAAGAGTATGAAAGACGTTTCACTACTCGCTCCATGAGGAACATTTGGAAAAATGTATCCAAGGATGAAGGTATCGAACATTGTTTGATATAGTTCGATCGGTAATAAATCAAATTGACTTGTTCGACTCATGTAAGGGATTTGTGTTTTGAGGACAATATTGTTTACACTGAATAAAAAATTCCATCGAAGTCTATTGAGAAAGATATCTTACGAGATTCGATCTCTAGGTATATTGTTTCTCAAGATTTGGTATTGAGAAGCTTATTTCAAGGTTCGATTGATTGATAAGCTTGGACCCAAATAAGACGCTTAATATTATGTAGGATATCTTGAACTAACCAAAAGGTACTACTTCAACGAACATGATAAGAACAAAGTAGTTGTTGCTCATCATAACGTAATCTTGAAGAATGATATTCTCAAGAAGAAGTAGTGGGAGTAACGTGAGCATTAAAGGAGTTTATGCGTCACTACAAGAAGTACATTTATAGGAAACTTGTCACTCCATACATGGTGCTTAGTGGGAGTTGAGCGGAACTTAATTCACAAGCAGTTGTGAAAGGAAGAAGTTCATAAGCACGCTCACTTCTAAAGAGTGCTCAAACATCTCACGAATGGATGATGTTCGAGAAACTCATGCAATATATTAGGATCAAGAACTTACTCTACAAGATGTTGTAGGAGTAGTTCATAGACCTCAAGCACCAATCCTACAAAGATCAACGAGAGTGAATTGCCTAAACTGAAAAGTACATAGGTTTCACAACATCCTCGTACTTGACATATGAGGATCCGTTGATAGATAAAGAAGCGATGGAAAGACCCGATTCCACAAGTATGGTTTGAATCTATATGATCTTTAAAGTGCAATCCATATATATAACAACAAGGTATAGACCTTGATTGATGTTCATGAAGGAGCAATCCATCTAGAACATATAGATCTTTAAAAGGAAAGATAGATATGGATAACAAGTCGACTCTATACAAAGCACAATTTCATGATTGATGCTATGTCTAAGTCGATAACAAGTTGACCATGTACAAAGCACGGCTTCTCGCTTGTAGCTATGTATAAGTCAATAAAGATCATTCTAGCAATAGTTATATTTCGTATATATAGATATATGGAAAGATACGTCAAAACCGCCTTCTTCGATTGAATGAAGGAAGTTGTTGTGTATTTGACACAAACCAAGGATTTGTTGTATTGTTGGAAACATATATATGCTTCAATGATCCATTAATGGATTGAAGCAAGTACTGTGGAAATTGGAATAAACTTTTTGACAAAGAAGTCAAGGAGTTGCACTTCGTCAAAAGTATCTTATATAGACAAGATATTCAGTGGGAGCATGATTATGTTACATGTATTGTACAAGATACAAGACATTAATTGGGAATAAAATTAAAGAAATGAATATTGTCAAGATCTCATTGGAGAATGTTTTCTCAATAGAGAACTTGGGTAAGTCACCTAAATCCAAGGAAACAAAATCTATGGAGATAGATTATGATGGATTTCAGGTTTGAGAAAACGTGCATATAATGACAAAGTGTTCTAGTAACATGAAAAGATAGACTCCTAGAAAGGATGTCTAACCAAGTTGTATGGCATACACTTGAGTTCTACTCGGTGTGTTGTAACTCAATTCGAAAAGAGTGCACGATATATTTCGAGCATCCTTCTGTTATGAGTTTCATAACGGATGCCATATTTATGCACATGCCCCTATGTGTTGTACCCAAGGAGTATGACAAGCAGTTGTCAACTGGATACAAAGAAAAATACATTTGGACAATAATCAAGAATATCCTCGAGTATCTTATGAGAAAGGGTGATATGTTTTTCATCGGACAAGATGAAAGAAATCTCATATAAATTGTTATATTGATGCTAGTTTTCGAAAGATTGATATAAATGCAATTGAGCTACATATTTTGTTTAATGTGGTGTTGTAAATTTAGAAGGTGTTCTAAATGGGATATTACAACCGTTTCCGTCACCAAAACAAAAATATATAGCAACTTGTGAAGCAATGAAAGAATGTAGTATGGATCATGAAGTTCTCAGTCAAGCTAATATAGTTCTAAGCATCTCGAACCATAGCTTAAACTTGAAGAACCCAATATTAAATTGGTGATCCAACTAAGATCTATGACGATGTCACTTGATCTCACATGATGATGATCAAGAACACATATATAGGAGTATATATGTATATAGGGTCAAATAAAATTTGATAGGTTCGCGGACACAGCGAACACTCTAACTTAACCTCTACCTTAAGCGGTATACGAGATGCAATTGTGCATCCATGCGTGATGGACGTATGAGTAACTTGCTTTAAGTGTATTACATCTTTTGAGGTTCGAGACATGTATATATATATATATATGACATTGTTCTAAATTCTTCACTGGCTAGAAGTCACTATTGATTGACTCTAGGCCAAGTGGGAGATTGTTGGAGTTATGTCCTAGAAGTCAATATTTAATGACTTATTTTCTTAGTTTATGTTAATGATGATATTTGATCATTTGTTCCTAGAGTTTATTATTGACAGATCATTCAGGTTGAGGATCTGAATTGTAGATCTCTGTGGATCATTCATTAGAATGACAATAATAAATCTAAATCGTCCATAATCTTGATAATTAACAAGGAACATTAATTATCATAAAAGATTAGTATGCAAGTTAAGTGATGATTAAGTTCTACAAATCATAAGTAAGGAGTTACGAACTTAATTGCATATGTGTATGTTATTGGAACATAGTACAGGACTTGACCCAATGAAATAAACATATGGATTGTGTTATGTGTCATTGTTTATTTCATATGAGTTTGATTCTAAGTTTGAGATGTTCACCTTTTCCACATGAGGATAGGTTCAATAAATATCGTCTAACGTTGATTCCTGATAAAGGCTGCTATAAGGACTTTATTTATGTTCTCTTGAATTGTGCGGGGAAAAGTTGTTCATCAAGAAAACCGTATGTCCCTCATTAGTATACCTAGTGAGTGATGATATCTGTTTGGGCCCCTTGATGGAGTTGGATCGTATGCATGCAAACTAGACGATCAACTCTAGATCAAGAAATGTATAATCTGCAAGAATGACACATTCCTATCTTGGATTATACAAAGATATCGTGTGACATAAGAATCAAACAAAGAAATACTTTTATTTCTTATGCAGGATTGAGATATTGTAACGGTACATTATTTATACGAATTGGGAATCATAACGTGTTGCTAGATACCGCTTATGATTATTGGAAATAAATAACGATTTATTTCCATGGCCAACATAGTATAAATCCTCAAATAGGGTCGCACAAATAAGATATTGACCACACGTGCATTATTTATTCATATTGGAGAATACGAGACATGATAAGTTGATTAATTAATTATATGTTGTTATGAACCATAATAATTAATTATATCAAATGGATCATGTTAGAAATAATTTAATGCATAAAGCTCTTCAAGAATTAATTATTAATAAGTTAATAATTAATTATATACAACACATATAATTTCTAGAATTATATTGAGCTAATGGGTTTTATTTAGTTAGTAAATTAAAAGCCCAAATTAAAGAGAATTAAAGGGGATTCATTAATTGGTGAATTAATGAATAAAGGCCTTTTATTGAGATAGCCCAAGAAAGCCCATTAGGTGGCCTCTTAGGGTGGATGGCATACTTGTAAATAGCTACAAGTGTGGATGAGAGATGGGTGGTCTATAAATAGGGGGTTCTTTTAGAGAGCAAACCCTAGCCACCACACCCTCTCTTCCTCTTCTCCCATGGGCCATCTCTCCCTCTCATTCTCTCTTGAGCTCATGTGTTGAGCACCCCTATCCCATCTCTCTTCCTCCATTAAAATAGTTTAATAGAAAGAGAAACTTGGATTTGAAAAGGGGAGAGCTTGGACTTGAGAGAAACTAGCATCTCTCTCAAGTCGTGGTTGCTATCTTTGGTGGGCTAGAGGCGATCAAGATGGTGGAGGTGGTGGAGCACGCACCCCATCGACTCCCATGCCATGGATTCGAGCCTCATGAATACAATTCCATGAGAGGTACAATTTCTCCTACTTTCTCTCTTGATTTGATGTGTGAATGCTTTAGCACTAGATCCTTGTCTTGCTTGATGTTTAATGGAGATTAATTAGTTGTAATTGATCTAAAAATTAAAATATGAGCATTTCCTAACAGAAGTCTCCCAGGGGTATGATTATGGCTTAGTAGGAGTGTCGAGATTTGTAACAGCATGTTTTATATCGTGATATTATTTTATTTTCTCCATGCGTGGTATCTTGTCTTTTCACATCATACAGTGTCTCTCTTTTTTGAATGTGGTGTTGCTATTTGGTCACGCGTGCGCATTCACCACCGTTGCGGCCCCCCCCCTTTTTATTTCCTTCCTTTCTTCTCTCTCTTCATTATTCCTCTTCTTCTCTTTTCTTCACTTCTTCTTTGTCTCTCTCACCCGAGATCTCTCCCCTCTTTACTCATCTTCTTGTTGCCGCCGCCAAATGGCTGGTGAAGACAATGCCCATTTCCCTCCAACTGTTGATGAGTTAGGCGACAATCTCGGCGACACCGCGGAGGAGATCGAGGAGGCCGAGGAGGAAGCAATACCGGAGGTTGTTCATGCACTCGGTGACAACAACTGGGGGGTCCCACATGACCAAGAAATTCATGCCTACTGGAGACCACTTCCTTGTCACGACTGGGGAGTTGATTCTACTCCGACTGAGCTCCCGGCATATGAGTGGCCGTCTTTCTTTTATTTCTTTTGTCTCCCTGTGCTTATATTCTTGGGTGCAGTAGCTCTTCATGTGTACTTTTTCGGGGGATAAGTATGATTGGAGTCGGTAATGGATCCCTCCTTTTTTTTATGTACCATCTTGATTTTATGAATGTAACGTTGGTTGCTTCTTAATCCATCTATCGTTTGCATGTGTGCCTTTATTTTGTTTTAGGGACAAAATATGTAAAACCCTGCTCATTATTTTGGACCGGTATAATGAACTCACCGGTGTTGGTTGACTTATGGCTCAACCCAACAATAGACCATTTTAAAGTGAAATTTAGGCTTGTGGATTTTGTGGTGCTTTAGGATATGTATTAAGTGGAAGAAACGTCTTATGTTGCTATAAAGCAAAACGCCTCTTTATTTCCTTTAGGGACATATGGCTCCAGCTGCTCCATGTACCTGCAAATTAAGAAAACAAAATGTTTTTTTTTTTTTTTTTTTTTTTTAAATGGTTTGAACAATTCCTCGCGATTTCGACAAAGGATTGAACATAACAAGGTGGGCCTTCGAAGATAGCCCAGATGCCTTTGATCCAAATATATTCGTGACGAAATTTTTCTAAGGCCCATGAAATTCGTGAATATTCTCCTCGGCCCGCTAAAGTGAATTATTGTTGGCATCGTCTCTCCTGTTTGATGGTCAAATCCGTACTGAACCTACATCAAACCAACTTGTCACCCTTGTTCAACAAGCTTCTCACTTTGAACGCTTTTGTCACATCCTTGTCCGCCATTATGCTCGGTTCGCGTGCTCCTTTTCTCCCATCGAGTTGTGCACCATAATGATGTTCTAGTTCCATCTTTACCTATAAATAGAGGGACCTTCTCCCTTCCTTCTCATCAACTCTCTTCACCCAGAACTCTTTATTTCCATGGCTTCCACACCAATTCGTAAGCGTCTTAGAGACACAGAACTGACCCCAATGTCTTCTAATTGGTCATATGGCCCCCATAACCGTTATCTTTTCCGAGATGAAGAGGCTTTTGAGTGTTATCATACTTCCATGGGTATTGAGGAACGCTCTGTCGCTGAGTGCTTTTATTTTCACCCTTATGGAAGGTTGGAGAATGAACATATGCGTCTCCTTCGGTCTTGGGTCACTTTTTGGGATTTGCGTAACTTGGCGAGTCGCCAATCTCCTTATCATCCTAGAATTACTCGCCTTTTTTATGCCAATCTACGGGTTTCGTATGACCATCATGGTGTCCCTTTCGTTTCTTCTTTTCTTTTTGGTCGGTATATGTCATTTGGGGTGAAAGATCTTGCAGAGTTTTTGCAGACCACCAGCAATCTGGACGGTCTTTCTGTCTATACGCAAGCATCTTGGCCCCGTGATTTTGAAAGTCGCCGTGAATACCGCCGTTGGTTCAAACTTGCTCCTGATGTTGCCAAAGGAGCATTGTCCACTGCTTCTCTTCCTGCCATGCACAGGTTTTTATTTTATCCCTTATCTTCTCATTTATCTTTTATTTGTTCCCCTTTTAACAGTTTTATATGTAGGTTTTTGTGCATGGTGATCAACCACATCCTCTTCCCTCGGGATGAAATATCCGATGTGGTAAGTTCAGAGACCCTTTTCTACCTGCGCCACCTCATTGCAAAAGACAAGAAGGTCAATGTTGCGTATTTGGTTATCCGGCATATGCACCAATCGGCTAGGACTTTGCATGGCCCGCTTCCTTATGGGCATTTAGTGGAAGAACTGATGCACAAGGCGGGTATCGCCACTCCTGACATTTTGTGGGGTAATAAAATTACTGACAAGGACATTGAGTACCCCAATAACCTTCTTGGCGAATTACCCAACATTGGCTGGACTGAGACTTCGAGCGGGACCCTCGTCCCTGACCCTACTTATGCAGTGAACGCCTTTATTTTGCAACCCGGGGCTGCCTGTAATCAATATAGGCCATTGAGGGAAGGTTCTCCACCTTCAGATGGAGGGTCAACTACCGAGAATCCTCAGAATTCCTCTGTACATTTTGATCAGAAATTTGAGGAAGTTCAGTCTCGGTTGGAGTCCATTGAGGTGAAGCTCGAGACCGTCTTGATTTCTCTGGATGAGCTTAAGGCAAACACTGTGACTAATCTTTGAGTCAGAGTGCGCTCCCCGTTGATTCGGGTTCTCAGAGCCCGTCATGTGTATGCTGTAGCTCGAGAGTCTAGGGTTGTCTTTTCCAGTTTTCAGCTTAGGTGCTTGTATTAGTTGTCCCCTTTGTATTATGTATGTTGTGTCTTGGTGGCTTATGAACAAGGTCTGTTGTGTCTTGGTGGCTTGCTGGTTGTATTTTGGAAGGAAATTTTTCAGCACTCTCTTTGTCTTTTAATCAACTCATGCTTGTAATTGATCCGCCTTTGCCTGATTATCTCTTAATATTCCACTTCCCCACGCTTGAAAAGATATATGTACATAGATTTTTTTTTTTTTTTTTTTTTTTTTTTTTTTTAACATCATCGGACCATCCGGCTATCATTCCTCATGTGTTTTGTATCTAGCAGGAATTGAACTCGCTCCCCTTTGAATAATGGCAAAGTAAATAACCACCTGTGCTGGGTATCTTGCTCGGAATTATAGGTATTTTCATCATAGTTATTTGGTACACAAAGGTTATGTATATTTTTCAACTACAACACCTTCTTTTACCACATAGGCTATTATGGGCCGGGCCTTGATAATGCCATGTACAAAGTTTTTTTTTTTTTTTTTTTTTTTTTTTTTTTTTTTTTTATGGAACATAATAGATATGTATTGCCCCCTTTCTATTTTATTACTTGTGAAGTGTCGGGACTTGTAGGAGATGCCTTGGCAGTGGTAAGTCTCCTTGCAGGAACTTCTTTTCAGCCCAATCTTTAAACGAGAAACATTCCTCAATGGTGTGCCCAAGGAACCTATGGAATAGGCAAAAATCGGGCTCATCGTATTGGAATTCTTCTTCTGGATACTTGCACTTGGGTAAGAGAAGTCCGTGCTGGATGGCTATTTCAAACACTTCAGGCGTTTTGTCTTTGCGGAATGAGTAAAGCCTCTTTTTTCGTTCCGTCAGTGTCACATGAGTTTTTTCAGTATCGGTTCTTGTTGGCACTTGAGATTTTTCTAATTTTTCCTTTCCTTTTCTTGAAGTTTCACCCATCTTTTCGGGAAATTTACCATCAGTCGAATATCCTGATTCAGAGTGAGAATTTCCTTGCCACCTCATATGGCTTGGGGAAGAGACATTTCCATAGGGTTCGGGCTTCGGAAGGTTTATTATTGGTATCATGCCATATTGGATCATGCTTCCTGAGCCATGAAGATTTTCAATATGTTTGCCCCCAAAAGGAGAAAGCCAATTGGGGACTGGCCCTAAAATGCCGGATTCAGTGTTGCTACGTGGAGAATAAATTTGTGCATTGTCTTCACGGAATAATCCACGATTTAACCCTTCACACTTTTCTTTGTGTTCTCTGGGGTCATATAGGTCTTTGTCTTGCTTTGTTAAAATGGTGGTGCTATCATTGTTTTCCCTTTGTAAATCTTCTATCATCATTGCCAGTTTGCTATTTTCTTGCCATAGATCGGCTAACTCTTGACGTGTTTTGGTATTCTCCATCCAAAGTGAAGTAATACCCTGGCAAAAACTTTCGCTCATATGACGGAGCCCAGCAACTTCACGGCGTAATTCAAGGTTTTCTTGTCGAAGAGTCATCATTTGCTGCGCATGATCACACATTTGCTTTATGTGGGTTTCAAGTAAAATTTGTTCGCCCGGGGTAATGCATTCTTCGGATATTACTTTTGACCGTTCCTCAGCAAATAACTTGGCCTCCGCTTCGAGCGAAATTTCATACATCTCTTCTTCTTCATCATGCTTTTGTTCTTCCTCCTTCCCATGTTTGTTTTCCTCTGAGGTATTATCTTTAATCGCCCCAATTGGATTTTCTTCTATTTCTTCTTCTTCGCCATATTTGTAAATTTCTGATGTATCCCCCTCTATCCCAATGGCATATGCTGTATGGGAATCTGTGTCAGAGTCTGTGTCATTGGCTCCTTGCAACGCCGAATCTTCATTCTCAGCTCCTGACAAATTCTCCACATATCCTACATAGGTGTACTTGTGAGAGTCTGGGTCATGAGGCACACAATTATGCTTTGTTTCCTTAGACGATCGTGCCTTGTTAAATCGGATTTTCTCTTTAATCCAGCTTTTGACCTTGTGTTGTGGTGCCTCATGTTGTGCACAACAATTTGCATCTTCTATATGATTTGTCTTTTTCGACCATGCCTTTGATGGTGACCCATAGTACTCATCTACAGTCGGAAGAAACGTTTTTGGGGATTTTCCTTTTTTGCAATGACATGTTTTGAGCCGTGTTGAGTTGTAGCAATTATGACATTTCGGACTCCTACAACCATCATGGTTTATTGCACCGGTCTTTCGAGAAGATGCTCCTGGTAAGTCACGGGCTATAGTGGCGGCTTTTGATATCTTTTTTAGTGTAGACCCCTGATTAACCATCATATCGTTCAAAACTTCTAGGGTGGCATGCATTTCACCGATTTGCTGATTTTGGGCAGCCATTTCTTCTCGGAGCATCTTTACTTGTTTCTTCAACCGAGCAACATTGTTTGCTTCACGAATTGCTGCCTTCTTTTTCTTTTCCTTTTCTTTTCCTTTTCTCAAAAATATCAATCAAAGGATTCCTCCGACCCTCATGAGTCGCCTTTTGTTTGGATTTACTTCTAGGTGTATTAGGCGTTTCTTCATTGACATCGGTATTTCTTTGAGTTGAGTCATCATCATCTTCTTTCCAATACGGACAATACGGATATGTAGGTACTGTTTCTTCGTGAGGGCAATCTGAAAGAGGTGGAGTCCCATTTTCCCCTATCTCTTGGCACCAACACTGGAGAGTTGCTTCACTTTCTTTTTGGTTCTCGCGTGAATTAGTATAAGGCTCAGTCTCACTTTCCTCCTGGCTATTCCAAATCATTTCAGCGGCATATATTTGAGTTGCATCTTCTTCATTTTCAGAGCCAGAATCGTGTACATGAATTACATAACATGACTCGTTGCCCCCTGAATTCATCAAATGATTATCTCGTGTAATCCTTGTGTCAGTTGACTCCGAGGTTCCTGTTTGGGCATTTTGATTCATTCCATCAGGTGCTAATTCCTTAAAGAATTTCTCGATGATGGATTCAACTGGACATAATTCTTTTTCCAACCGCTTTCTTTTCGGAGGCTGGTCATGTGCATTAACCAACGTCTTCTCATTAAGGGCTTCAATGAAGTTTGGTCTTTCACCCAGGGGTTCAACATAGGCCTTTAAGAGTTCTTGTTGATAACTTGCTCCCGGGAGTGGCCTGGATTCGAAATATTTTGCATCTGGAAGTTCCATTTCATAGATTGAAAAAGGGTATTCTTCTCCTCTTATCACTCCCTCGACTCCATCTTTGACGTACTTGATACATTGATGCAAGGTGGAAGGAATTAGCTGGTACGCATGTAACCAAGGCCGGCCTAATAGCACCTTATATGACACACTGGCATCTATGACACAGAGTCTTGCATATGTTTCAAGTCTTCCAAATTGGAACTTCAGATTGACCACTCCCAATGCCTTCTGGGATTGTAAATTGAACCCATAGATTTTTGGTTGGCTATGCTTTAAGGAACTTTTATCAAGTCGGAAGTCTTTCAATGAATCTGATGGAAGAATATTGACCGCCGATCCTGGATCAACCAAAATTCGATCGATCTTGATTCCGTTTGACATTCCTGTGACATACAACGGTTTATTGTGAAACGTTTCCCCATTGAGGAAATCATCTTTGGTAAAGGTAATTGGGAATGAGTTGTTCTCAACATCATCTTCGACATGGGATCTTCCTAGGTCATGTTTGTCCCTTTCACATCTTCTGTTCCGCCGAACCACTGGTTTTATATTAGGCTGATGGTTTCCTTTAGCTTCTTCGGCTGGGGTATCCATGATTGCTTTGCCTTTTATCGCAGATTCTGTCTGGCCTTTTATTTCTTGATTTAAGAATTCCGACCCTTCATTGTTATACGAGTTTTGGTCTCTTGCCCCCACTTGCCTCTCTTTTGAAGTAATTAGTTTTGTGCCTGGAAGGGGAGGTTTATTAGACACACGAGCCTTTGATTTCTCCAGTTTTCCTTCATCTTTCTCGTTGTTGACTAAATGAAAAGCGCTCTGGATAGTTGCAGCAATGGTCACCTTTGTAGGTTGGATAGGTGCTGGAGTCAACACCGTCTTGCTAGGAACAGGTGAATACTGCCTCTCTGACAGTGTTTCATTCATGATCTGAAGTGGGCCAAAAGAGTTCATCGTTGGCACATTTGCTTGAAACATCATCCCAAATGGGTATAATTGTAAATCTTGGGGTGGTGGAATGTTCTCCATTATCATGGGTTTGGGTGTTGGTCTGATGATAGCGGCGAGTCCTTCATCTTGAGGTTCCGCGAAACAGTCATTTGCTCCAAAGATAATGGTCGAGACGGCATTGGCGTATTCCATGTTTGCCATCATGGGGTCGTTGACGATGACAGGAGCATCTGAGGTCATTTGCATCATCGGAAAGGAGATTGGGATGGACCCAATCATGAATGTGCTCGGGATGAGTTCAAAGTCGGTGATTGCTTGGTTGTCGTTCATGTTCGCCATTTCCTACGAAAATAATACCTTGAAGATTATCGTCAGTAATTTACAGAATGTTTAACAATTCCCAAATTCAATATATCCTTTGACTTTCCCTGATGAGAGGTGAAAAAGAGTCCCACCGGGCGTGCCAGAACCTGTCTCGCACTTTTTCGCGGCCCTCGTATTTCACACAGAGGAAACAGAGGGGGAAAAGAATGCGGATCAGATACCCCTCGCGAGCCTCAAGAATGCCGATACTGATACTTCCTAGAGGAAAAATAACGGTACGGTCTTGAGATCTCACGAGAGTTTATTATTTGAGAGGGGTCCTTTTTTTTCCAGTAGGCGCAAGCCCCTACTGTTAATTACCTCCGACATGGTCTGGAGAACCTCTAGATCGGGAAAATCAAAGGATATGTATCATAAGCTATTAGGGAATTGTTAATATGCAATTTGTTATCCTAGCATGCATTTGTATCTTTTTGTGTTTTTTGTTTTTATTATTATTACTACTATCGTAACTACTATGCAGTGTTAGTGTTGTATTTATTTATTGGATGGACTCGGTATTGCAAGGACAGCAGTCTTTAAGGCTTATGATTTAGAGCAATCTTGGTTGATTCTTGCGGCTTGAACTTCGGTGGCTTCTTCTTATGATGTGAGGAATGGTTGGCTCTTGAATAACGACTCTTTGGATATTATTGGGGTGGCTCATGATTTTAGGCTCTTGAATTTGAATCCTACGGCTTGGAATTTGGATTTTACGGCTTTGGAATTTGAATCTTATGGCTTGGAGTTTGAGTCTTGCGACTTAAGGCATGGATCTCCCGAAACGGGTTTTTGAAATTCCCAAAATATCGGGGTATTGTGACTTCTTGCTTTTTCTTTTTCTTTATTTGGTGCTGAGGATTTTTTTATAAACTTTTCTTTTTCTTCTTTTTCTTCGACAATGTCGGACTCCTGGGCCGCGGAGTTTGTAGACATTACGCTTAACATCGGGCCTATGGGCTTGTAGATGTCGATAACTTCGCCGGGCTTCAAGCTTTTGGGCGTCAAATGTGCGCGCGGGTGCTAACCAGGCAGACTGCCCCTTGGTCTAACCTGACTGCGATTAAAAGACGATCTGGCGCTCGTTAATCTTGATATCTTCAAAATGACATCTGGCAATGTCAGAGACACAATCCGGTTCCCTTCCGTCGTGTTGAAATGGCTTCTGGTTCTTGACCAGAATCTTGAAAAGACGGTTTGATTGTTGTTTAAGACATTTAGAGTGATATCTGGTGTCTAGCCAGGATATCGGGTAAATGGTCCAAACTCCATTCAAAACGTTGAGGTACGTTCCGGCGGCTATTCCGAAACGACGATGAGACGGTTCAATGATCATTCAGAGCATCACATTGATATCCGGTGGCCAGTCGAGACATCAGGGAAATGATCCAATTGCTCCTTGAAACGTTGAGGAGACATCTGTCAAGCAGGTGTCCGTGAACGGTTCAGCCTTAGTTTGAAGCGTTCAAATGAGACGATTCGATTATTATTCGAGTCATTTAAGATATAACCCGATTTTACTCGAAGCGTTGACCTTCGTTTTGGTTATTATTCGAGCCATTTGAGGTGATACCTTGTATCCACCAAAATGTAACCCGATTTTCACTCGAAACGTTTATCTTCGTTTCGGTTGCCATCCGAAAACCTACAAATGATATCCAGTTGCCAGCCAAGATACCGATAGAGTTTGACTGCCACTCAAACTGTTAAAAAGAGACATCTGGTTGCCAGCCAGACGGTGAGAAACGATTCAATTACCATTCAGAGCATGGCTTCGGTACCAGGTTTCTAGCCAAGGTGTCAAGCAAATGATCCTGCTGTTTACTTGAAGCGTTGCAGCAAAACATCTGTCGCCAGTCAGATGTTCAAGAGACGATTCGATTTTCTTTCGGAATATTTAAAGTGATACCTGGTCTCTAGCCAGGATATCAGATAAATACTCCGACTCCCATTCGAAGCGTTGACCTTCGTTTCGACTACCACTCGAAACGTCAAATTGATACCTGGTTGCCAGTCAGGATATCGGATAAACGATCCAATTGTCATTCGAAACGTTTGAAATGATACAAGGTATCCAGCCAAGATATCAGATCAATGCCCCGTCCAATCAAAGCGTTTGAACTTCATCTGGTGCCCAGTCAGATGTCAATAGACCGTTCGGCTCCCACCCGAACCGTTGAAATAACGACACCGTCCATCTGGCTTGTAGGTGCCGTGACACCACCCTCGGGTCTGTGTCAAGAATAAGGGTGCGCACGGGTGCTACATGAGTCGGACTCCCTATGGCCTTCTCACGTGCGGGGTGACAGTTGGTCCTAGGACAGGGAACGATGCCTCGGCTATCGGTCCTTAACCAGCCATCGGATAGAGACAATTAGTCCTCGGAAAGGGTACATAACCTCAGTTATGGGTCCTTAACTAATCGTTGATGAAAAGACGATTGGTCCTCAAACGGGGGACATAGCCTCAGCTATCGATCCTTAACCAATCGTTGAGTGGAGACAGTGATCCTGGGACAGGGTACATAACCTCGGTTATGGGTCCTTAACCATCCGTTGAAGAGTGACAGTTGGTCCTCGAACATGGTACGTAGCCTCAGCTATCGGGTCTTAACCAAATGTCAGATGATGATAGAGAAGTCCAGTTCCTGACCGGATTGTTCAGTTTTAGTTTCCTCAAGCACCAAAGAGAGATATTTATGTCTTGAATTCTTCAATCCAGGTTTGATTCGACGGTCCTGATGTCGGTTTCATCCTGGATTGTCTGTTTTGATATCTTTGGTTGTTTCGTGCCAGCCATGATGATGACTGTCTAACGACTTCAACCGTCTTAAATCTTAGTGAGCCTCGACTTTGATCACCGGGATGCTCCAGTATGATCTATTAGGCCTTGAGAATTTATTATTATTTTTTTATTTTTATCCTTCATGAAGATCCTCCTGATTGGATAAAAGGGGTCTCTTTCTCCCATTTTATTTATTTATTTATTTATTATTTTTTTTTTTGAGATTACTTGAATGCCTTAGGTGATGCGAGATCTTCTCCATGTTGAGGTGTTGTCCATGCCTCCATGGTTTAATGTTGAGCCTCCGAGCCATTTTTATTCGAGCCAAAAATGGTTTCTGGTTGTCGGGTTTCGAATGGAATAATGGTCTTAATGTTTTTGGTAGGGTTTTTGGTGATGATGATCAGCATGATAGATTCCCCACATTTTTCTGAGTTTGTAGGAATTTCCCTCACATTTTTCTGAGCTTCCTATGATTTTTGGTGAATTTTTGAAGGCTATTGGATTTTTAATAAATCATAGGATAATATAGTAATTTTGTGATTGGCTGGAATTTGGAATTTGGATTTGAAAATTATGTGCAAGGAATTTGATTATGATTTTGGCATGATAACATTCCTTGCATTTTTCTGGATTTATAGAAATTGGTTTTGGATTTTTCTGAGTTACGGTTGAATTTCTACAAATTTTTGAAGTTTCCAGCAATGAGGTTGTGCCACATCAGCAAGAATGCCACGTGGCAATGCCTGGTTGGTCCAAATCAGCAGCGAGAGAAGTCAACAGAGACTTTCCTTGGTCAAAGGGATGTGACATGTGGCGGCTCCTGGTTGGATCTCAGCTATTCGCCACACGGAATCACTCACCACACGGAAATGCCACAGAATATCGTAGAATTTGGGACGATTTCCTTAAAATCTGTTTTCTCCTTCCCGTGGACGAGGTCTATCGCAAGAGATCTGGTGAACCGAAGGTCTACAGGCACGGTTTTGAACGTTAGCCGTGCGCCACGTCCACACGAGTGTTTCGACTTCTTTTCTTTCCTCCTTCCTTCCTCGACGAAACCTCCGGCCATGGCTATGCAATTGAGCTCTTTGAGCGACCACCAGGCATCAATAAAGGGTTGCCTGACATCGTTCATTCCTCTTGAGGTGGTGGGAATCGTTTGTCGGGCTTCTTTCCTTCTCTTTCACTGCGACTATCGCCCCCAAATCGGCTAGGGTTTCGAGAAGGCCGTAGTAGTGATTGTAGGTTTCTAGTGGTCTTTAGGTCGAATTGATGTATCGGAGAGTGTCGGGGTGAATGCTAGTAGTTTGATTTGGCCTCAATTTGAGTAATAGATGACTTCGAAGCAGTGCCTCGCCTCAGCCTAAATCTTCCATGGCAGTGAGGTGGTCGATGTAGCCTCCTGTTGATCATAGCAACAAGGTAATGCGTCTGAGAGTATGGTGGTGTATCCATGAAGCTTGATAGAGCCTTAATTCGGTTGATTAATTCTTCCAACATAATGTTTCACTTCGACCTAGGTCCACCATGGCAGCGAGTTGATGATTACAACTTTCTGTCGACTGTGGTGGTGAGATAGAGGGCCTGAAAACCTGGTGGGGTATTTAGAGAAGTGCTTGCACCACCAATTTGACAACAAAGTGCATCAATTTTACTACAGTTCATCTCAATCATGGTGACAAATCACTAGTTGTGCCCTCCTTTGCTTCTTGTGTTGTCGCAAACAGCTTAATGAGGCAGCAGAGAATATAATAGCCTGATCTAAAGTGTATGTGTGTGGCCTCAGAATGCATCATAGGGGGTTTGTGGCATGCCTTTGGCTATGATTTGGTCATGGCAAGCATGTTGCTTCCTGATTAGTCTAAGTTATGGATGTGATGATATGCCCCTGAGTATGCGCAACCTCTCCACTGGGGCATGATGTATCGTCAGATGAGTATGTGAAGCTCTTCAAGTGATGGGAACAGTGACTGCTATCTCCATAGTTTGCAATACATTGGTGAGGTATGATGTGTCAGCCTTCATTCAGTGGCATGATGTATAATGCTCCACAAAACCTGCTGTTCTTTTTTTTATTTAATGTACCTGCTGTCCTCTTATGGTACCTACTGTCCATATTTGTACCTGCTGTCCTTTATAATACCTGCTGTCCATTCTTCTTCTTTTTTATTTGCTGTCCATATTTTATTTTGTTTATATTTCCTTGTTAAACATATATAAGTGATCTACTAGTGCTAAGTAGTTGTTTATTGACTTTTAATTGTTCATGATATTTTTATTATGCAGAAACGATGCAAAGGTAAAGATGCTCAACTGGAAAAGAAATTAATACTTCTGCTAGGACATTTTTAGTTTTCTTTTTACTTATGTTTATATGCAATCTGTTAGTGCTTAACTAAATGCATTTTTTTTTTTATGTGTAGATGCATATTTTATATGTAAATAGATGCATATGTTATTTTAGTGCTAAGTTAGTTCATCTACATATTTACATAACTGTTATCTTAGTTATTTCTACATTGTTTACAGTTAGGTGTATTCTCAACCGTTTTAATGTGTATGTGAGAGAAGACAGAAAAGAAGAAGAGGAGTAAGTTGCAAAGAAAGTTTCTTACTGCACTTAATGAGATTGCACAAAGCTGTAGACTAAACAAATGCAGGAAATATGAAGCTAATGCTTCTAATCTACCAAACACTCTTTTTTTTTTGTTTTTTTTTTTTAGTAGCTAGCCTAACAAACTGAATTGCTCTTTGCTGCTTGAAGATAACCCTTGGCCGTGTGTGCTTTTTGGTGTGAAATGCCTTTGAACAATCTGAGACATGTGAGGTGTGTCTCTCTTCTTCTTCTTGATGATCCCTTTGCATGAAGTATGCACCTCCTTTTATAGGAGGGTTGAGCTAATTTCTGTAGCCAGCACCAATTATGGGCATTTTCAGGAAATTGGACGACTTTACCCCTAGGGGAGACTTTGGGAATTTCTCTTCTTTGTTCAATAGTTCATCCACTGTGAAGGATTCTCCAATCATCAACTTCTTCCCTATTTATTGGTGATATCAGTACTGCACTTCATTCATACCCAATTTTACTGGTTTTAGTAAATAGTAAAGCCACCAGCACTTATATTTTTCCTTTGAGCTTTGTAAATTTCGTTTAAGGTATCCTTTTAGCTCCTGTCATGCTTGTAATCTTCAATTGATTGTGGTGGAATGCAACTAAATATAATGTGACAGAAATTGAGTTTTATGGCTCCTATTAGTTCACTTCACCAATCGACTTTCTTTTAATTCTAAGTTTCACCAGCTCCGATTACTTGTTGCATCGTGTTGTCATTATCATTTTTATTTTGTGATTCTTGACTTATATACTTTCCAGTAGCCACCTGGGTTCAGTGAATGAAAGTGATCACCCTCATTTTATTTTTATCGCATCTCTCCATCATCTCATTTTCATGGGGCTGATTGAGTATAAGACATTTCACTGATTAGCCCCATTTCCATTCTTCATTTCCCCACTTTGACGACAGTCCCATTTATTCTTCTTACCTTTTTAAATCCAATTCTATCATTTAAAATTCTTTAATGTTATTTCCTCATAGAATTAGATCAGAGCGCCTCATGCTTTTCTGGATTTCAAAGTGCAATGATAGCATGCTTGACCAGAATTGCTCCACAGTTTCAGTCACTTTTTCCAATTAATGCTTCAAGATTTATCAAGAACAGTCCATCATTGTCATTAAATTTCACGTCCTTAGCCTCTCCTTCTTTTTTTTTATCGGGTTAGTGGATTCTTGAGGTAACTATAGATATCACCTGATACTATCATATCATAAAATCAGGAACTTTTGCCAAAAATCCCTCAATTAAATATCTTGTATCCACTGCATGTATTTCATTGTTACTGCCAGATAGTGAATTTGAGTTATTTCAGCCTGAATTATCTCGGGTGCATGGCCATGGTTACACCACGATTTCAGAAATTTGGTTCACTGTTTCCTTCAATTGATGCTTCACCACTTAACAATGCATTCCCTTGTTGATGTCCAATGATACTTCTCTCCTTGTGGCTTAATTTCCACTAGTTTACACTTTTCTTTACGGGTCTGATTTGCTTTCAACAGCTACAGCTACTTCATGATCTCAGGATTTGAATACCCCTATTCACAAATTAACGCTTCAGAATTCAACACCAACAGTTCTTTGCGGTTACCAAACGCTATTCCCATGTCCTTATTGCTCAATTTTCCTCAATTTACAATGCCACTGTGTTTCAATTGGGGTCTGCGTCTCATTAATTGGAGAGGAATAGAAAGCTTTCTTAGCGAGATTCTCGCTCTCCTTGGCAGCATATATAGGTTAGGCTAGGTAATTGATGAGAGGGGGGGTCGTCGTGGCCTAATTTTTCAAACGGTGGGAGCGGAAATATTCTTCGTGTTTTCTTCCATTTTTTTCGCGCGAGAGAGGGAGCACAGGGACGGAGAAGGAGAAGAGATGAATCGCTGGGCTCATGTTTTCTTCTGGGCTGCATCTTTTTTCTTCGACGTGGGCTGGAATCGTATCTGGGCTGGAGTGGGCTGCCACGGATTGGAGAAAAATATGATTCATTTCACTTTGCCAAATCTGATCCATGTCTTTGAATATTTGCACTAATCTTGATGCACTTAGAACCATCCATGAGCTCCAATTTGGTGTATATTTTCCATATGTTACAAAATTATATAATTTCTCATATAATATATATGTATGAAACTATATAATTATTTAACTTGTATATAGATATATTTTTTGGAAGCATGGTTCGATTTCATAGCATCAAATGGATATTGCGTATCAAATTAACATCATACTATGTTAATATTAGTATCAATATAGGCAAAGAAATTCAGAACCACTTGTTTTGGCATTGCTTCGGAATTTTGACTGTCGGTTAACTGCTCAATTAATTCCGAATAATTTCTAGACCATCCTTGAAAATTTGATTGCATATCATAGCCCAGTTTATTCGAGTATTGTGGCCTTCAAATTCGTTTGTCAGTTGACCAAATGATTATGACAATATTTTCGGGTTCAACAGCTTGATCATGAGAGTCTAATTGATATTCCTCGTTGGTGTCTTGAGTTTGAATTCTTCTCTTTCTTGTCATTGATCCTAAATATTGTTATAACTGCATTAAAATAAATTGTGTTATATAATGGCAACAAAAAATAAATCAAATATTAATTATTGATAAATGAAAGCAATAAAAGGTCTAATAGAAACAAAGGCCAAGTCAGCCATACCGGTACCACAATTTGGCAAGTGACAACCAAGACTAATGTTCAGTTCACACATTCGGAATCCCTTAGTCAATGTCCGCAACATCCATTTGAATCAGTAAGGAAATATATAAAATTTGATAATAGAAAGAAAATATTAATTAGATGAGGCAACGCCAATATGCAACATGGTTTCGGTATAATATGTGATTGTGGAATCTACCTGACAAGATATTCTTTAAAAAAAGTTAGCAGTGACTGCTAAGGAATCTACCTGGCAAGTTATTATCCGATGAAATCAGTGAAATTTTAGGCACAAAGAGGATAATCTTGTACACACAGTTATAAGTCTTTTACTAACTACTATTGTTTAAGTCTTTGAAATATTTTAACAAAAGTGATATCAATAATTATTACTAACAATCTAACCCGATCTGAATAAAAAATTTTACTTACTACATGAGATCGTACACATAAAGGTATAAAAAAATCTAACCCGATCTGAATAATTATTACTAACAATTAAAGCTATATACTAACAATTTATTAATTATTACTAACTTTTGGAAGCACATCAAAAGAATTTTTGCTAACATGCAGATTTGCCTTCAACAGAATAAACATACAACAATTACTCGAAATCTCTTGTACAAAGTATATTCCCAATATCCATGTGAGTCAAAATAAAACACAATGAAATTTAATAAGAAGTACACAATCACAAATTAGCAAGGAGGATAATGAAAATTTTGATAATAGATAAGAGAAAGTAGATATGGCAATACCATTGTCCTGGGCTCCACAGAAGAAGAGATGGGGAATTCTACCTGGCGACCAGAAGAGAGGTGAGGCCACTAAAGAAAAATACACAGAGGGTCAGGAAAAAATTGCAAGTATTTGGGTTCTTGTAATCGGACGAGGTGGGGAGTTTTTTTTTTCTGAAAGTTTGACAGCGGGACGAGGTGGGAAGTTATTTGAGGGATAATGGGGAAGGCGGGAAGTTATTTGAGTGATATTGGGAAAAAAAAATTGGCGCCATTAGCAAAATAATAATAATATCTGGTCACATAATATTTGAAGCAAAAATTTGATGCCACCAGTAAAAAGTACTTTCTAGTTAAATAAAATTTGGTGCAAAATTTTATATCAATAGTTCCGGAAGAATTCAAATGGTTGTTTAGAAAATGAATATTACATAATAATTTTTTATTTTTTATATAAAAAAATGAATTTCAAACGAATACTTCAAATATTATTTTTATTTTTTTTTGTTTTCTATATGGTTGTGTGCATGAAAAGTTTACATTTTGTCAGCCTATTCACAGACTTTACAAAATCTGTAAAATAAAACTATCAATAAATCTATGCCAGGTTAACTTAAATTAGTCCACTTAGCAGAAATTTTGATCTTTATATAAAATAAAATAAAAAATGTACGATTTTTGTGTGCACGATTGAATTGAGGTTTGGGTGTACACTGTAAAAGTGTAAGTGATGGAGGGTGAGGGAAGTTATTTGTTACTTACTTTTTTAGTTTCTTTTTGTTTTTGAATTACGTGGCTAGAAAAAAATAAACTGGGGAAGTTATAGGAGGACAAAATTTTGGCGCAACTGTTTGGCGCCATGAGGAAAAAACTTCTTGTTATATCAAATTTGGGTCAAAAAATTGGCGTCATGATATCAATATTAAAAGAATATGGTTACATTAAATTTGGCACAAAAATTGGTTACATTCTAATATTATCAACAAAGCGCATATCTAGTTTGTGAAAATTTCTGTGCGAAAAGCTGAATATTTTTTATTATGCTCTAATATTTAAAAAATCGAAATTCAAATGAACAATTCAGTTATTGTTTTATTTATTCTTTACAAGATCATACACATGTAAAATTTACATATCGTCAGATTATTCGCACAATATTAAAGTCTATAAGATAAAAAAATCAAGGAGTCTGTAATAGATAATTTAAATTAAAATATTATATAATTTATGAGTCAAAAATTTAAGATTGACGGAAAATTTTGGCGCCGTCTGACAGTATTTGTCACCACGCATGATTAGTCTTGCAAGTTGGTCTTGTAATTGCCTCTGTTCCGCAACATGACAATTAATCTTGCTGCTTAGTTTTGTAAAAGCATATAATTAGCAAGACACATTAAATTTCTTGCGATCTAGGTTTTGCTAAATGCCTTTTCTGTTGTAGTGCATTTATGATTTTTTCATAACTAACATTCTTACTGGTTTCCTCCAATTTCCTATCAACTAAATTAAAAGGTTTTTTCTATAATAAAATTGATGATGACAGATTGATTAAGTGCAACACTAACTTAAAATTTATTCACCTCCCCTCCCCCCCAACCCCAAGGCCCCAAAAACGACAAATGAAACGGGAAAAAAAAAAAGAAAAAGAAAAAAAAATAGAAAAGATAGTCTTGTTCAAACAGCGTGATTGAATGGTCTCAACGACTGAACTAGGCAGTGCCGAGTTATTGCGTACAAGAAAAATTGATAAATTAATGTTCAATATAGCCTTGTTAGAGGGCAAATTAATGTTCAATTTAACCTAAACTTGTGGTGTGAATTTTCAAGGAAAAAAAGTGTGATATTCATGTAATTAAAATGACATGGGTGCACCTTATCCGTGTCCGCGAGGTCTATTCATATTTTTCATTGGTCATGTTACATGAATGAAGTGGACATTAAAATAAGTTAAGAAATGACCACTGCTTCCACTTTTTATCTGAGATTCTTCAATTCATGAATTAATGAATTGGACAGGAAATATATAATAAAATGGATTAGTATTAGGTCGTCAAATTATGGATATCCATTCTGCAAAAAATTGATTTGTTCTGATACATGTGAGTATCAATTACAGAAAAAAAAAAAAAAAAGGAAAGAAAAAGGAAAAGATAAAACAAAGGTTGGTCGCATATGAATCCTTATGAAAAGGAGCCGTTCTCCATTCAGAAGCAACTACGACGATAGTTTTCAACTTTTCATTTTTTTTTTTTTTTTTTTGAATGAAGAAAAACAAGTCCTGGAGTAAAACATGTATATTTGCAGCGGTATAATGTACCAACTGTTTAACTTTTAATGAAAATATATTGAAGTTTTATAAGTTTATATTATTCTTTTTTTTTTTTTTTGCTTTACATGTTAAATAGAATATTGGTTTAGAAAATTGTTAACCAGAGAAAGAGATGGTTAGAGACAAGTGAAGCCAGAGCCATTATTACGAAATAAATAATTTAATAAAACCAAATAATTATATAATTCGTATGAAATTTATATAATTAATTTACTATATAGTAAAATACATTCAAGTTTTTCATATCTTAATTCTATGAAAGAAGTTGTAAAATCCCTCGTGGTCCCTTATTTCTATACATAATCACAAGCAAATTATCAGAGATTGCAAAGTGTTATTTTTTTTATTAGGTTTTATTTAAAAAAAATGCATGGTCTAGTGTCTTTGAAGTTAATTTTTTTTTTTTTATCTTGCGAACTTTGAACTCATTTTTCATAGGAAAACAACGGAGTCACTAAATATTGCATTGGAATTATCCAAAAAAAATAGGATTCACGCATTAAGCTTTACAATTAATCCAACTTTCAATTATTTTAGATGATTCTGTATTGCCCGCGCATGTTAAAAAAATTTTCCCAACAAAATCCATCAAAAAGTAACATTAGTTATCGCGCCACCCAACATGTGGACAATTTTTATTTGAAAATTATTATTACTGTTGTTGTTATTGTTGTTGTTCTTCTTGTTCTTCTTCTTCTTCTTCTTCTTATTATTATTATTATTATTATTATCATTATTATTATTATTATTATTATTATTATTATTATTATTATTCCTCAACCGATGTCCAATAATGAATGATAACGATTTTAAAAATAGAGTGAAATGACAAACGAGATGGTCTAGTAAAAAAAAGTTAGTAAACAAAATACATCTTTTGTCTCAAATATATAAAGCATATTGGTTAGCATATTAATAAAAAAAATTTTATGACTAGACTTGACTTTTTATTTCACTCTGATATTATCACTTGCAATTGTATTTCAAATAGTTTGTTATGGAAAAGATAATAACAATCCAACAATAATTTTATCTCCATTTAAAGCGAAGAGTCGGTAAATCTATATAATGGTTCACATTTAGTCATTTAAATCAGATTTAATCGATCAACAACCAAGAACATATGTAATAAACTAATTGTTTATATCTTTGGTCTAATTGCTGAGATATTGAATTGATGCTTTTATAAACAGAGATTACTGCTCGAGTAATTGACTGCATACTTGCGCAAACATAGTTATCATCGAATTTCTATGAAGCATAGATTAGAATCAATTAAAATCTTCCAACATCACAATGGCATGTATGTTGGAATTATTGATTGCCAACCGGGCAATCTCTGCAAAAATAATTGAAAAGTAACGAATTATGACTCGAGAATAGAGAAAGGAATGTCAACGGAATATAACAAAGGCAATTATGCTTCATGAAATTATCTTATTCGACTAAAAAAATCACAAGAACATTCATTCAGCATTGCTTTATTATATTCTTGTCGATTTTATGTAATCTGGAAATTAAGACCGATTTGCAATTTGCCAAATTCGGTGCATGCATCTCATGGAGCTGGTGAATACTCGTCGCCACGTCAGCCCAAGAAATGAGAATCAGTTTGGCACAACATTTTTGGTGCATGCATACATGGAGTTGTCCAATATCGTCATTTCTTCATTGTCATAATTCCACTTGATTCTTTTCCTCTTTTCCACACAAAAGGAAGACACAGAAAATCAGTCAGACATTTTTTGACTGCCACACCGCAGCAGCCACCTCATGCCGACTTGTCTTGAGCTGATTTTTTTTTTTTTTTATGTTTAACTTTGTTCTCTGAGGTATACACAACTACACCACTTCGTGTAATGTTCAACTGACAAGATTTAAATTGCAAGATCCTCACAAATTACAGCATGCAGGTCGGGGAAAAAATAACCAGGCACTCTCCGCACGAAGTGATATTTTGTGATGTTATAGAAAGTCTTGAAAAGGTTAGTCGGCTTCATTTTACCTACTTCCAGCTGAGGAAGTGTTTTAGTTGGGAGTGGGGATTAATAAATTGACAAAGCCTGACGTGAAATGCTGTTCTCTCGTGTCTTAATCAGTCTCTTTATCTGTAGAAACGACTTTTTTTTTAATGTCACTGTAGAAAAATTAATCGTGCGCAGGGTACTTGAAGTCTTGAACTCGTTTAACTCGTCAGCACAGTTCGTACATTCTCTCCTTGAAAATGGCAGATCGAATGTCCTTATTTATTTTCCCAACTTTTCTTTTACAGTACTGGCAAATTGAAAATTCAGACGAAATATCTGAATAAGAAAAAAAATATATTAAATATAATATGTGTATTTGACAAGTAAGCGCTTTAAAGTAGATGTACTATACGGTACTAAAGGCGGACACAAAATACCTTAATATGCCAAATATGATGATAAGAAAACATGTTTTACTATAATAAATGTTCAATATAGTTAAAGGATCAGCAATGAAATAATATAAAGTACAAAACTATGTACGCGTCATTTGTAGCTTCGGGATAAACTTCTAATAAAAAATTACTAACTTTTGTAATTAAAATTAAAATTACTATCTTTTTTTTTTTTTTTTGGAATGGGGTCATTCATTCTATGTGTTCAATTATATACCCATTCCTCAAGGTGCTTTAATAAAGGCACAAAAATTGAAAAAGCTCCGTACACATAGATTAAATACCAAATTTCTAAATTGTGATTTTTTTTTTTTTGGGGTTATCGCTTCGCTAGTTAAAATTTATATGAAAAATATATAGAAAGTTCTCATATCACTGACCTTTGGCACCACACAATGCCACGAGTTTATATTTTGAAACTTAAAAATCTAAATATTGTACCAAACCGTTGGTATTATTTTTGTTAGCGATATGACCATATGACTCTGTAAGTTTTCAAAATTCAGCTTGTACCAAGCATTGGTATTTGTTTATCTTTTGATTTCTTGGTGTAGCACTAGTACATAATCAAAGATCATACATTTTGTTGTTTTTGTCCTTGGAAATGTATTGTTTTGATATTAAAAATTATTGATCCATATTCACATTTTAAATTTAATACCTCAAAAGATTAATATATGCATGGAGCATGAAAAAGATGGACATTTGATTTGATCCGTCTCGAGTCTTGTATATTTGATTTGTTCTCGTACGTTTTTTATGTAGTCAAATATTTCATTGGCGATTGCTTCAAGTCATCTAACGACATGTATATATTCGCATTCATTGACTGAGATATAATGAGGGAAAAGATAAAAATAAACATAATTGCGCTACATGATGTATTACCTTAGATTTAGATCTTAGTTGTGGAAATTAATCAACTAACTCAATAATTTTAGCAAAATATAAAAGACGTGCAGAATAAGACATTTTATACAATTGTATACTTTTTGTTTCTATGATCTGTTTATTTAGTTTTCTATTAAGTTTGAAAATTTCGCCAGGGTGCTGATAGATTCATAATAATACTTACATAATTACATTATTATTATTATTATTATTTCTTCGATGAATTTTTCATATAATAAAATATTAGCGGAGCTTTCCAACTTTTTCCGATAGCGTTTGTCAGAGTTCAAAGTTTTCCACTGCCGGATCTTACAGAGAAGGATGTCCTGATGATTTAATCTGAATCATCCGTTGACCTATTTGAACAGCTCGGATTCAATAAATCTTATCGTACAACTGCAGGAACCTGGCAAATGGGAGCGCACCATAATTAACAAAGTCCGAAGTGTCCGATACATAATTTGAGCAAAAAGTATTTGAGTAGGCAGTAGCAGGAGCTGTGATGCCAAACAGAAGTTATGATGCCTAAGGGCCGTTATCAAAAAAAAAAGAAAAAAAAAAAAGAAAAAAGAAAAAAAAGCTATGAAGGACGCCAGGTTCCTTTATGATTTTATCAAACAAGCACTAACCTTACGTAACACTAATTAAGAATTAGTTTTTTTGTACATGTATCCTTCTAAATTTCGAATATCTTTAATTCACCTTCATCTCTGTGCGTGTCAGGGTTACACTGGTAGCTAATGCCCAACACGACAAACCCAGATATTAGTAATGATTAAGAAGATGGTTTAAATATCTCTATTTTTATGTTTCTGTTGTGAGTTTATTTTTAATTCTAAATAACAACAATTTTCATATTCTAACAAAAAAAATGCAAGATGTAATCGATATAACTTTCCATACATATATATTAAAAATTATGAAATGTTGACTTTTTTAATATAATTACAACTTGAAAAATCAACATTTAGAAGTCATTCACGTCAGTACATTTTAATAAGCTCTCAGTGCTTATCAAAATAAAGTTGACACGTTCCAAATTTTGAGGGCGTAAGGAAATAAAGTAGAGCACATCTTAAGGTAAATCAATATCTGAGTTTTAAATTGGGATCTATTAAAGTATTAAAAATAGAGGTTTGATGAAGGCAAAAAATAAATAGTGGCATTTAAACCCTCCTAAATAAAAAATTTAAAAAAAATAATATCATACATGATGATTGAGCTCTAAGTTCATTATATCATTTTTTTTCTCCAAGTTTTACGTATCAACAAATATAACTTGAATTCTTCACTACAAGTGTCTTTTTTCTCATTTATGTAAATTCAAGCTTTCCATGATATGAACGACAAGCTATTTTTCTTTTTGAGGAAAACGACAAACTATTTTGTAAATTTTTGAAAACACAACCATCTTGTCCATTTCTGGAATGAATACGATGTATTGTATGGATGGTATAAGAAAACAAAACAGCTGAGCAACTTGTAGAATTTTGCATAGAAAATCAAAATCAAATGTTCTTTTCGAACGCTTCATGTAAAAATCTAAAAGCATAAAATAAACTGATAAAAATAAAAAATCTTATAAGGGCCTGTGAGAAGTTTGAGCTTAAAAAATATAAAAACTAAACAATTTGACTCGGCCCACCGAATCGTGGGACCAACTGGACCTGACCAGAGAGCAATGATGATTGATTGCTTCTCTTTCCCCCTCGAACTCCTTCCAAATTCCTACTTACTCTTTTCTCTCCGCCTTCCTCTTTCCATTTTCCTCTCTTCTTCTCTCTCTTCCCCAAACCTCTCATCAGTCAATCATTTCCCGCCACGTGTCCCTGATCCATGGCTGTGGCGGCGCCGTCGGAGGTGTGCGCGCCGACTGTGGGAACCACGAGAGGCAAAGGAGTACAAGCGTGGAAGGTCGTTGTCGGATGGGTGTGTTTCCTGTTACAAGTTGTGTTGCAGATACTGAGAGGCACCCCTTCGTTGTCCCAGCTTCTTTCCTACGTTGGTCTCCGCCACCCTCTCCTCTCCTCTTCGTCCACGTCAGCTGCCACGTCAGCTTCTATACCTTTCGTGCCACTGTCTACGGAAGAAGTACCAACAGATACGCCACCTCCATGTCACAAGGAATTACCAGATAAACTTATGGTATACTATCTTATTCTCTTTCTTTGTTATAGAAGTATGAATCTTTTCTCTAAAGAATGTTTCAATTTTTGTTGGGTCGGAGAGAAATGATTGATATTTAACTGGATTGGAGTTGTATGGTATAAGACATAAGTTTGGTTTGACCTCTAGCTATTGAATATTGGGCATAGTAGTAATTGCTAAATTTATGGCTTCCATTGGCTTGCTCAGATTGAGTGTGGTGAAGAGAGAAGTTTAATTCTTTCAGTTATGCAGTGGGTACCTTCTAATTGGGAAACATGATACCTATCATTTTGTGTGTGTTTCGAATTTGTGAAATTTATGTAGAATTTGGAATGGGGAAGTACCGAGTGTGGGGCATCTGGAATTGAAGATCAATCGATCAAGTGACAATGATGCTGTCCTATTACTTTCCCAAATTGTGAAGCGCAAGTTGCTTTTTTAAGCTCATTGGGGAGCTTATGCTATCTATTAGTTAGATTCAGAACTGTTTGTTTGATATGACAGCTGCTTATCTAAAAATTGATGATTTATGGGATTTATTCTGTTAGTTGGTCTGACAGTTTGGAAGTATATGATGAATCATAGGAGACAAAATAGTATCATATGCCAATTAATTGCCTTGCTTTCATTCTACACCAGCAAGGCATGTGGTCCAAATCAGGTCAACTTGAATAACATTATAACATTTATGTCAAATCTATTTAGCCAAATTTTGTAGGTGGTTGTCTCGTCCCTATAACATTTATGTCACATCTATTTGGCTACATTGTGTAGGTGGTTCTTGACTTGGATGAGACGTTGGTATGTGCATATGAGACGTCAAGTTTACCGGCTCTTCTACGGTCACAAGCAATTGAATCTGGTATAAAGTGCTTTGAGCTGGAGTGCACATCGTCAGATAAGGTTAGCTGACTGGTACAAGGTGTTACACTTGTACATATAGAAACTCTGTTGGTTGAACTCGTGTTTTGTAATTTAGGTAACATCCTATATAAGCCCCAAGTAAATATAAATCAAATAGATGAATTAGCTGAAACAAGAAAAAAGTGTTTAGATGCATAAGATAAAATATGTTAAATACATTCTATGTGGTTATTAAAATTATAGGAGCCTGATGGGAAACAAAAGGTGAACCATGTAACGGTTTTTGAACGGCCAGGATTGCACGAGTTCTTGCAGCAGACGAGTGAATTTGCAGATCTCATACTCTTTACTGCTGGTTTAGAAGGTTTTTTTTTTTGTTTTTTTTTTTTTACTGATCATTATGTTTTTGTCCTCTTATTTTTTGTTAAAAAATGGTTGAACTATCTAATCTTCCAAAAACTAATATCTCTTCTTTTATAATACAAAAAAAAAAAAACTTCTGTGTGGTTATGTTAATATTCAGAGTTAACTCATCAGACAAAATCAAATATCTAGAATTCATAGTGTGATGCAAACTTCTTTCAGGTTATGCTAAACCACTTGTCGACAAAATAGATGTTCACAAAAGATTTATCTCTCGACTCTATCGGCCTTCAACTGTTTCCACGTCAGTTTATTTTCTCTCTTTCTGGTTTATCACAAGAAGTTTATGTATAACTTGCATGTTCTAGTTTGATAACAACCACAAGTTGAAATTTACATGTTACAGGGAGTATAGGGAGCATGTAAAGGATCTTTCTTGCTTGACAAAAAAATTTTCAAGAATTGTTATAGTTGATAACAACCCATTTAGCTTCTTGCTTCAGCCATTGAATGGGATACCTTGTGTGCCCTTTTCTGCTACACAGGGAGGTGATAATCAGGTATGTAGTATCTAGTATCTACAAAGAGTAGTTTGACATTATTCTTTGGAAGAATTACTAAAATCATATTAGCATTGCAGAATACAAAATCAAAAGGACTTGTATACAATGAACTTGAGTTTTAAACTTCTGTGTCGTACCAGTTGTTAGTTATAAAAATAAAATGGTAAAATGTCCCCTTTTCTTTCCTCTCACATAATGTTGACTTTTCTAATATTCAGTTGCTAGAAGTTATACTTCCACTTCTGAAGCAGTTATCTCTTCAGGAAGACGTCAGACCTCTATTATATGAAACATTTCACATGCCAGAATGGTTTCAAAAACATGGAATTCCATCTAAGCATAATCAGATTTTGTAGATTCTTTGTTTTCTTTTTTCCTACTTTTTCAAGTTTTATTCTTCATTTGGTTCAGCTTCAGTCTATGGTTTGTTTCAAAAAGCCGATGTACATTATTTTTTTCAATTCTTGGTCCCTTCTACACGGTTATTGAAGCAAACATTTAGCACAGAGTGGAGTTATCTCATTAGAACGTGTGTTGCAATTAGATGTACAAGAAGGATGTAAACTTATTATCGATTCATTGTATTGGTTGTATAGCTGCAATACTTGTATTAAATAGGAAAACAAAAAAACAGCTGATATAGAGCTTTAAATTGTGATAGATGATCTTCCGTTTTGGTTTCTTCTGATACTTTGTGTTTTATTTGGTTCTGTAGCTTACATGCTGATCACACATGAACTTCTGAGATATTACAAGTTTTATACGTAGTCTATCAATCAAATTTCGCTAACTTAATTTTATTTTTAGGAGTTCTGTTTATAATTAAATCAACTGGACAAACAAATCTTTAATAAAACCAAAGAAACACTTGCATTAGTATGTTTGAATATATTTACTGATCACAAGAATACGTTATCACCACTTATGAACCTTCCAAGGTATCTACACATCCTGAATTTCTAATTTGGTCATAAATATGGAATGCTTCATCCAGCCGGTTGGCTCTCTCATAAACTGACGCAGCTACAAGTCTTAATTCTTTCTTATCAATCTCAGGATCCTTACCCAACTTATCAATCAGCCTGTCTACCTCATCAAAATCACCTTTCATTCCAAGAAGGCTTAACATCTGAAAATGCACCCGATCTGTGAACACACACCTTTCCTCCTCCATCTCTCTGTACAAGGCTGATGCCTTATCAAACTCTCTCAGCTTACCATACGCATTTAGCACTGTTGCAATTGTCTCGGAATCAGGGAAGAAACCTCTCTCACGCATATCATCGAACACCTCAACTACATTATTGTGCCGCCGGTTTCTAGAGAACAACTCGATCATGGATCCATAAACTGATAACTCTTTCACCTCTCCCTCCTTCACTGCCTGCCTAAATACCCAAGCAGCCTCCTCAACCCTCCCGGCATTTGCAAGAATCTTAATTGCTGTGTCTTTAGGCATGTTTTCAGGATGCTTGAGGTCATGCAACAAGCGCCTTGCATGGGCAACTAGACCCGCTCGCTCGTAAACCACTATCATGGTTTGGTACAAAACAGGGTCTATTTCCACCCCTGACTCCCTTAATTTCTGAAACAGTTTCGCAGCACGATCTAGCTTTCCAGCCTTGCCCCAAATAGAGATGATCGTGGAATAAGTAATAGCATTTGGCTGGATCCCTTTCATTTGCATCTCTTGCACTAGGTTGCTAGCTTTCTCATGCTCAAGTGATTTCCCATAAATGGCAATCATAGTATTATATGTAACCACATTCTGTTCTATTTCCTTTTTTTGCATGAGGCGAAAGAGGTGTATTGCCTCACCAAACAACTCAGCATCTCCATAGACCCGGAGCATGGTGTTATATGTAACTACACTGGGGTTTACTCCTAATGGGGACATGCTCCAAAAGAGCCGATCCGCTTCCCGTGCAAGCCCAGCCTGTCCATAGGCATGGAGCACAATATTAAATGTAGTCAGATCAGGTCGAACTTTACTACTTTGCATTTGTGAGAAAAGAGACAATGCAGCTAGAAATCGGCCCCTCTTGACAAATGCAGATAGCAGAGTCGAATAGGAAGTAGCATCAGGCGCAACACCAGATCCCGCCATGTCATTGGTCAGTACCCTCAGTGCATCCTTCATTAAACCTGCAGAGCAATAGGCTGAAATGGCACCATTAAATGCACGCAAATCAGGTGTAACTCCGCTCGCACACATGCGCGAGAACAAAGATATGGCCTTTGAAGGATCCCCTAACTTCAATGACAGATGCATCAAAGTGGAATATAACACCAAGTCCGGCCTCACCCGATCCTCCTCCATCAGAGGCAAGCAGGAAAGAGCCAAATCAAGATGCCCAGCAGAGCAGAGCGAAGATATAACAGTAGAATAAGAAATTGCATCGGGCCTTAACGCCAGAGATCTCATTTCCATCAATAAACCACACGCGAGGTCGAATTTATCACATCTGCATAAGGTGCGAAGGACGAGGTTGTACGGGTGAAGAGAAGGAGGGTAGAGAGAAGAGGAGGAGGAAGAGGTGGGGGAGGTATTGTTGTTGTACATCCAGTCGAGGAGAGCGAGAGAGCGGGAAGGAGAGGAAGAGAAGGGAGGGGAGGAGAGGAGAGAGCACATGAAGCGGAGGGAGAGCACGGGGTAGCCGCCGGATGCGACGAAGCGGGACATGACGGAGGTGAGTTGGGAGAAGGAGGTGGTGAGGGAGAGAGAGGCCAGGAGGGATGGCATGTGGACTGAGCGGTCGGCGTATTGGGGCTTGGAGTGATAATTGTGGTGGCGGTCTGATTTGAGCCAGACTTGTTTGCGAGGGTTGGGAGTGTGGCGTGGGGATGGAGATGTGTAGTGGTTGTGGAGAGATGAGGTGAGGTCTGGCATGGTTAGTGTAGTGAATGGTGTGAGGAGGGAAGAGGAATGAATGGGGTTTATCTTTCGCCAGTGGAGATCAGGAGATGAGTAGCTGAGATTTTTCTGCTGTTGTTTATACGGTTCAGTGTGAAGAATTGGTTAAGCCCATGGCCCATGGGCCTAGGCCCAAATACCATTAGACTCATTCATAGAAAATGAGTTTCACCGTAATCTTTATCACCATTTTTTATTTATTATTTCTAAATATTTAAAAAGAAAGAATTTTGATTATAAACATGTCAGGTGCCACCCAGCTGCGCCACTGAAAATGACGCTACCAGATTCTAGAAAAATAATAATTTTTTTTAAAAAAATAGTAACGGCAGTGACATAGCCAAAGAATATTATTTAAAATATTAGTTAGTTTTTAAAAATAAAAAATATTTATTAAAAATAGTAAACCCACTTTAAGTGACACTGCCAGAAAATTTTTATTTTTTGAAATAGCAAGAATGTATGGGTAAGCATGCCACTGACATAGCGCTCTGACATGATTAGTATTAAAATTAATTTATTAATATATTTAGTATTAAATTAAAATTTTCAGCCATGTTTGTTAAAAATAATTACAGCGAGTTTCAGGTCCCTAATACGTGGTAGGTTGGTTGGATTCAGATAAATTTGGGTTTAAAAGCATTACTGTCAACTATTATTGTCCGTTAATCAATTTGAATGAGACGCATGTTTTCAGGACAAGTGAATGAGTTCTTACGTAATTGTTTTTTCTATTGTCGTAGCTAGAGGTCATTTATTTCGCTTATAAGAATGTAAATTGCTCAAGTATTCCCTACATATAAAAGTGGTACGCACGTAGCATCTTAAAGATCCCAATGGATATTCTCGCCGCGAAAGTCAGCCCTCTGTTATTATCAAATAAACGCTATCTACGAAATCTGAAAACTATATAATACACGACAAATCCAAAATTCTTCTAGAACAAAAAGACTAACGAACTATACAGCCAAAGAGCAACAGCTGCTAATATGTACAACACAAACATAATTTCATCGAAGAAATTACAAGAATAATACACCAAAAAGTAACATAAACACAAACAAGTAACTATCTCAATAAAAGCATGCTTACGCTTACCGGAAAAGGGCCTAACAAAAATGAAACAAGGAAGAAGCACCATGTAAGTAAGAAGTAGCCAAGGGTCCGACCTGAAAAAGGCATTTCTAGTGATATGAGAAAGAAAGCCATTGATGTTGTAATGCCTCTTCTGCAGTTGGTCGTCTCCTTGGATTTATTTGGAGCAAATATGAAATAAAATCAACAAATTTTGTATCAGAGGACTGTAAATGTTGTTGTAAGGATGACTTCTCGGGTACTAAATACTCTAACTGGTCTGTTTCCTGGAAAACAAAAACAAAGATAAAAGAAGTTAACATTAAAGAATTCATAATACCTTCCAACATTGAATTTATAGCACAGTACAGTTACATGTGGGTGCCAACTATGCATAAGTATTAAGTTTCTTAGCTCAAAATCCTCAAATTTTTATAGTGTTAAATATATAGAGGGAATCACTAAAATAAAAAAACAACCTCATTTTTATGAAAAAGATCATAATCATCTGTGAAGAATTTGCTGGTCTCCTGTCCCAGCACAAGCATTTCCATATCTATTGGTCCAATAATTCCAATGATACGCGCCAGCATCATAGCAACAGAATCATTTGGAAACAACACCTGTTATTTAAAAAAAAAAAAAAAATTATCATCAGAGATTAAACGACCAGAGTTACTTAATTATCCAGGAGAAATATATGCAGCTGAACATTCTTAATCCATGAGTGTACTACAAATAATGGTTTCAACGAGTACTAGAATAAGTTACTTAAGGTGCTTTTGGCAGAAAGTTCAATGGCCTTTTACCTCTCCAGTGTATAGCTCGGCCAAGATGCAACCTAGCGACCAAATATCAATCCTCTGATCATAAGGGAGCCCCAAAATAACCTCAGGAGCCCGATATGATCGTGATTGCACATATAAGCACAGATTATCTGTGACAAAGCAGCTGCTACCCAAATCTATCACTTTGATTTCACATCTGCTGTAGCTCTTTATGAGTATGTTTTCAGGCTTCAAGTCACAGTGCATTATTCTCAACTTGTGTAGGTAAACAAGTGCTTCTAAGATTTGGCGAGCAACTGTCTACAAAATTACACATGAAAGTTAACAACATGAGCTAAAGGTCAATAAAATACAATATTATCAGAGATAACACAGCAAAGCTACCTGTATTCTAGGTATGTTAAAGTAGACCTCACCACCAGATTCTTGGTTGTACTTCTGAAATTCATACAAGTTGGCCCGCAGAAGTTCTGTTACAATGAAGAGGTGTTCCTACAAAGAATCTAAGTCAAGAAAAATGCATTTAATGGTCCAAATTGGTAGAGGAGCAACTTCATAGATCCTAGTGTACCTGATAATAGAAGTAATCATAGAGTCGTAATATGTGGTGTTCGTCAGATGGATCATATTTATTAACAAACTTGAGGAGTTTTATTTCATCTAGACTTTGATCGAAGAAATCCTTGTCATTCTTTATTATTTTGAGGCATACATCCATTCCTGTCTGCAGATCATGTGCCTGAACGACCTTGCTAAATGCAGCTGAGCCGAGATACTCTGTAATATAATATCTTCCCGCTATAACTGAATTGAGTATGATGGGGAAATCCTTGTTTTCTTCGAAACCTGTCCTGTAGTGGATGCCTAACATATGAGCACAAAGAGTAGAGTGCTTTCATGAATTTAAGTGTATAATCACAGTACAGGGAAAAAAAGGTATTGGAGGGACATGATTGTAATGTTGAAAACAATTGCAATTGAAGGGGGGGAATTAATTGAGTAGGATTGAAACTCAGACACCATTCTTTTGAAAACACTTCTTTTTTTTGTGGTAAAACTCTTCATAAAAATAAGGAGACTGAAGGCAATATTTCACTGATAAAAGAAAAAAAGAAAAAAAAAAACTTAGACACCAGCGACAATAAAGTAGTAGCAATATTGCACTGGCCAAATTTCTGTTAAACTTAGCAGAGTTCAAAAGGTGCCTATAGTTTGCTAATAGCTTTTGAAATTTATATTCTGAGCATAACTTGGCAGTAAAAATTTTAGATTGTTAAAAGATAGTCCCTCATTCTGTTCAAATCTGAAGCGATCTAAAAAGCATATCATCACTTCCTATATCAATTTTCCTTCCAAGTTTATTCTTACAACTAAGTGGCTGACAATATATAACTCACTTTAAAATTAAGGAGCAGATGGTTTCAATGCATGTCAAAAGCATATGCTGATATAACATAATTAAAGGGTCTAGAACCTTACTTGTTCTTACGGTGAATGATCCTCAAGTCAAAAATTTCATATTCCTTCATAAAATAAGAGAGAGCAAGTTCAACACTTGTTTCTTTCTCTTCCACCTCTTCAGCATTTTTACTGCCCGAATCCTTGACATTACCATCCCCATTTAGAGGCCCAAAATCCCCCATTTCAAATGCAACATCACCATCTTCATTATCAGAGGAGGTGCCCAACTCAGTATGACTTCCTTTTGGCACATGCTCAATCTCCACATTATTTGTAGACTCACAATTTTTGTTGATTTTAACCTCAAGCTCCGGTTCAAAGTCTGAAAAAATCAAGTAAAATATCAAATCTGAAAAAACAAGAAGAAGAAAAAAATTCTGAAAAAAAAGATCACCCAATAAAAACAGAATATGTAATATTAACAGTGATACTATAACCATGTTTATGGTAATTGAATGTTTTGATCAAAATACAATGAACTCAAAATAAGAAATATTGAGAAAGACAAATTAAAAAAAAAAAAAAGATCAACTTACCTGCAAGAGCACTAGAATCTGCCATATAAGATGCAACAATCTCTAACTCCTTCAAGCCAGCATCTCTTAGTGTATCCCCTTCAAGCACTACATCTCTCCCATTCTCTTCACCTAGCCCAAATTCATATAAAATTTCTGTTGAATCATCCATTATCTTATACCTTTCATACACAGCTCCACTGGGATTTCCCTTCTTACCCCCTCCCTTGCAACAGTCACACAAAGGGGAATTACAATTATATACAATACCAGACTCAGTACCATCTTCACAATTTCCGGTGCCAGAGTCGGTTGAAGTAACAAACTTGTCTTTGCTCTCATCAGCCTTAGAAGGCCCTCTTGTCAGAGGTTCGTCGTACCACCAGGAGCTCTCATTGAAGAACTCTGAACTATTGTTGTACTCTCTCGCCGTACCGAACTCCATGTCTGATGAGCTGGTCTCCGATCTTGCCTCTACGGGGGACCACACCCCATATGGATTTTGCAAACCTGTAACACCAAATTTCCATTTTGCAATGAGAATTATGAGAAAATATTAATTAATCTTGCTTAGGAATACAAGCATTTACTTTTAATCAAAACAAAAATTCGAATTAACCATAATTATCAGAAAAAGAAAAAAGTAATAGCCACGTCCTATAATTTAAAAAAGCAAACAAAATCAAGTCCGAGATTACCCACCCGTCTCAAATAGAAACATACCAAATATATTCAAATCAAACACCAAAATTAACTCAAAAACCAGTAACCAAACTCACTGGTCAAGCACACCATAGAAGCCCTCATGCCTTAAATACATAATTAAAACATTTGACAAACCCAACACAAGATCTTACAATGTACATGTAACTTTACAAGAATTGTATCATCATACTATCCAAAATTGAAGAACCAAACCCAATTTTGTAAAAAACCCAAAACAGAGGTTAAAATTCTAGTACATAAGCAAATATAGTAAAATTGAGCGTACCAGGGGACGAGTGCATACTGACGAAGGCCTCGTCGTCGTTATCTGAGCTAGAAGCGGAGTGACTGGGAGGAGACATACGAAGCGGAGGGAGATTCGACGGCGGCTCAGCGGACGCAGCGGCGCCGCCTCGAGAGCGGACGTCGTCGAGGAGAGCGGAGGCGGCGCGCGAGTAGCCGCGATCGGTGAGGAAGGCCATGACTTCGTCTAAACCGGGAGTCGACATGCTGACTGACGTCACCAGCTCAGAGGTCAGAGTATAGGGAAATGAAAGCGCGACACCATTCGATTGGAGCGTGAGAGAAAGAGCGTGAGAGAAAAAGAGAGAGAGAGTTAGGAGAAGGAAAGACTGGAGAGGAGAGGTGGAGAAAGTCGCATGGTTTTCAGTGGCCGCGTAATAAAATACTGGATGGAACCTGGGGCTGGCTGAATGGGGGTGACCACACTGATTTGAAGGCCGGACTGCGTGAGAAAAATGGCAGATTTATTGTCATTTGTCAAACTGTCTCTCCGTTTGGAATTTAAAAGCTTGAAATTTAAAAAAGTATTTTATGAAAATATGTTGTTTACTTCACAAATTTATTGAGGCTTTTTAAATTATTTTGCATATGATAATTTGGCGATAAGTCGGTAAAATAGTGACTCAATGGTAAAATCACTGTACTGGCCTAAAAGAAATCATGAGTTCTAAGTCGCGCATGTATTTTTAATTAAAAAAATTAGGTGGAAAAAATTTTCTTTTTTAAAAAAAAAAAATAGTATAGTGAAAAAGTTCAAGCACTCTCAAGAGATAATTTTGGACCTCGAAAATATTTATATCTATTAATTTCATTTCTTACTCTATATATTCAAATTTAAAATACTGGAATGTAGAAAAATAGACGTTGCTTTGGCCTTTGGGTGAAACAGTAATAAATGTCTATTAAATTCGACAATAAAGAGTGTCCCATTCTGTGAGAAACGGACATGTCCTGTCTTTCGCGCAATGGACCAGTGACAAGCACCAGAAAAGGAAATTCGTGAGGGTCCAAGAGAAAAAGGCAATGGCAGAAGGGTGAAAATATCATTAGAGACCGTAATAATAGGTCTGGATTTTCTCAGAAGTGATAAAGAATCCTGGATATAGATCAAACCGTCCGATATTCATTATACGGTCTAGATTGATCCCAAGTTCTGTCACATTAATAAGTTAGGTTATATCTAAACCGTAGGATATAGACTGGACGGTTTAGTCTGTCTGGGGACCATCCGATCTTAAAGCGTAGATCGGAGAGAAGACCAATTCCAAAGGAGCGGGGGCGGTCATCGTCAGAGAATCACGTGCGCGACCCTACAGAGTGCCACGTGGCATTAAGTTGGTATCGTTTTTCCTGTTTATCTCAAGTAGTGTGGTTTAGCGGTTGGTGGTCGGAGTGGTATTATCACGCAACATCTGCTGCTTGTAAGTCGGAATTAGAGATCTAGCTTGGATCTTCTATGGCAATGCATTGCTTTCACGCTATCTATTTTTGGATTTTTTTTGCAGTAATGATTAATGAGTAACAATGAGATGAGATAACAATTATGAGACGTGAAATATATTACTTACAAGTGAGATGAATATTATATCATATAAATTTAACATCGCAAGTGGTTTTTATGGATCGGTTAAACATTAAAGAACTTTAATAAAAAATGTAATAAATTGTAATGTAAAAAATGTAGGCTATAGTTTAAATTTTTTGAATGACACTATAATTCCGATTTATCAGTGTTATTATGTTATATGTAGTATCATTATTTCACTTAAATATTGATCGTCATAATTATAAACTTATGAAAATGAAGATATAGTAGAATTAAAAATGAATAATATTATGAACCACAAAAAATATCTCCATAAGTTTTCATGCTTTCATCAGGCCTCATTTTATAACTCTTTAGAAAATCAAATTTATAACCAAAATATTAAATATGAACTTTCACTTGATCCATATTTACAACAAACTCATCCCAAATTACGACATATTTAACATTGCAAATTCAATAGATTTATAACATTTTGACAATATTATTGATTTACGCACAAGTTATGACATTTTTTTAAATACTAGGAAGCAGCTACCTAGTGAACACGTTATGACACTTTGAAATCCAAATATACGACTCAAAAAGGTAAAACAATAACCGCAAAAGTGTCATAACGTGTTCACTAGGTAGCTGCTTCCTAGTATTTAGCACACAATTGACTACATAGGAGTCGTACCACACTATCAAGGGGTTGCTTTGCTTAGGCAAATTGCTAGAGTACGACGGATTTCAGAAAAGGTTTGGCACACCTTCCTGGCTAGAGACGCCCTGAAAGAGACCCATTCTCGTCATTATTGATAGAGAAACTTCTTTTCAAATTCAAATCTTGAGTTGATAGGAAATAATCCGCGTGCCCGGAACTCTGCATCTCCACGATATGAGATTCTGAGTGTGAGCGGGGTTAACGAGTTTAGCGAGTTTAGCCAGTTTAGTTAGATTCCCTCGAAAATCTTATCTCATCACTATTCTACCTCGAAATTCCAAAAAGTACCTCGAAAATCCCAAAAAATACTAACCTTACATCACTAACCCTACTAACCTCGTGCGTGCCAAACACTTTTGTATTGAAGCACCTAACGTTTATTCAGGAGTGCTCATTCAAATTTCGTTTGGAATTAAAGAATTAGTCTTGTAGTTCATTCGTTATTATTACGAGGAGGTTCCAATGCTAACATTTTGAATGCTTCTAATTATCAACATTCTATTATTTAGATTATTATTTTTCAAAATTTAAAATTAAAATATCAAATCCAAACCGTTGATCTTATTCAATTTAACGAGAGATGTGTCTCTTGTAATTTTTGTAAATTTTTGAATTTATTTGATACTCGTTCAAAGGCTAAAACATATATAAGAATTATTCTATCATAGTTAACAAAGTTTGTTCATTTTATCATCTTTTGATCGAGCATCAAATGAACTTCAAAATTTACAAAACTTATAAGAAAATACATCTCTCTTTAAATTGAATTATATAAATGGTTTGAATTTGAAATTTAAAATTTAAATTTTAAAAAATAATTAAATAGTAAAATGTTGGCATTTGGAGGCATCCAAAATGTTGGCATTGCTCAACAATAATAATAGTATTTTTATTTGAGTGTCGTCTACTTCTCAGAATATATCATATTATCTCGTATCCAACCATAATTATGAAATATGTATAATTTTTAACTTATATGGACAGTTCTAGTTACATTTATCTTTATCTTATATAGTTCAACTTGCTTGGTGTACATTCAACTTAAAAAAAAAAAAAGAAAAAGATTTTAGTCATTTAATGTACGCTGGAATCACTTATGGTTCAAACTGGACGAAAAATTGTATACAAATCTTATTTAATTTTGCCCTTATCAAAATAAGATGGAGGGAAAAATGCACTTAGTAGGAAATCATAAACAAAATTACTACCTACGAGATTTATTTTTGGTCTAAGATATATATTTTCTTCCCGATAAAAAAAATATATTTTTTAGGATAAAATATTTATAAGTGTCAATTGGGTACACGTTTGTAGTCGTAAATCTTCATCAGCTCGTTGTTTTAATGTTCAAAGGAACAAAGTAGTCATCAGCTTATCCAAATGATTCGCCGAACAAAATGCAATCCTGTCGAATAAAACAACACCAACTAATCTATAATTGCTTGCACCTTTTGCACAATTCAATTAATTAAGATTACTGATTATTTTTTTGATATAAGGGCGACAGTTCAATCAGACGAATTTGGTTGGTGGTTGATTATTAAGATTGCACCACAGATAATGTCATGAATTTGACAGCCAAGCAATATTAATTTACACATCAGCCAAACAATATCATTAATTTTACACTCATCATGTTCGACTAATAAGCACATCATGTTCCTTTTTTTGTGAAACTAAATTAGCACTTCAGTGGAGTTCGCAAGGGATCGATAACTGTACCTACCGTTAGTCACTACACCAAGCTAAAATAGTGAAAATAGCAACCGTTAAAGCAAAAAGTAAACCTGTAGAAAGAATGTCGACATTGCAAAGTCAAAATAAAATTGTTAGCTAATATACTAATTTAACAGTTGTATAAGTTTTTCATATATTGTTGACTGTTCTGATTTCCTAGTTTGTTTATAAAGGGAAGATTTTGGGACTTCTTATAATTGAGATACCCTAACTCGGCATGCAAATTTCTCTAGTGATGATATCATCGTCTAGAATAAACTACATTCTCCATGTAACATCATATTAATACTCTCCCTCTATAGCATTCAAAAAGAAAGTTTTCCTTTCTTTATCAAAATTTATTGCTACGCAAAAAATAGAAAAGTGAAAGGAACAAACTTGACATCGCACCAATAACTAAGGACTTTTTAGTAATTTCAGGAAATAAGTTGGGAGAGGTAGGAAGAGTGTTAAGGGGGCCTACCTAATTTCTCAGTGTGGCGTGGATCATCAACTAACAAAACTTTGTAGCTGTCACCACTTCCAGTCCCTTTCTTTTCGGTTAATCTGCCTATGTCTCCTCCTGCATTATTCATTTTTCAAAATTTTCAGATGCAAGCAATCATTATTTACTTGAGTTGACTCAAAACATAGTATTATACATCTTTTGAAACATTTTGTGATGGATACACTGCAAACATAAATTTGGGTGTACCATCCACATCAGAGATAACAAAATGCTCTCAGTACACTTTCGGCCCATGTATAAATATAATTTGTTATGGATATATCATGTGTATATAGAAAAATGACTTCATTAATGAATGGAATTTCGGCACCTCAAAAGAGGAGCCGACTAAGTGGGATCCTTGTGTGTGGTGCTTTAAGCCTTTAATTCAAAGTCAAAAACAAAATTTTAAAATGGAAAAGAAAAAAAAAAAAAGGAAGCTTCAGAGAAAAAGAAAGTGGCTTTTAAGGTACAGAATGCAGACCTGCTATACTGCTGTTGGCACAGAATATATTGCAGAAAGGGAGCAGAAGGTTTCTTATTCATTAAAAAATAAAAAAAGGTTTCTTAAATTATGCATCTCACTTTTACCATTATTTTTTATTTACTATTCCTTGTTCCCCATCCGACATGATAGTTTAATGCTGACGGAATTACATAAAAAAAAACCTATCATTTGGAGAAAAAGAAATTGGTACCTTCTTGCACAATAGGAAAAGCATCAAACTGAGAAGGATCAATTGTGGGGCGCTCCAGTACTCCAGCTCCGCACCCTTTGAGGGGTCTCATGCTTCCTCCTATAGAAACCGAGGCTATCATGTCACTCCTTTGAGTCTTCTCCAGTCTCTGCTTGAAAGGCACAGAGAGGCATGGTGAAACTGGAGAGGAGCTGGAGGTGGCGAACTGGAGGGGGTAGAATGTGGTGCATCTGCTACTGATCGCCATTAGATCAAGAGATGGATTGCTTTGTTTGTGTGAAGGTTACAAATGATGAAATGAAGCTTGCAATAATTCGTGCCTTGATTGCTTTAGGTCGAAGATGAATTATTTTCCAGATTTGTGTTACATAGTAGACGAGAGATTTATAGATCCATTAAGGGTTTATCAAACATAAATATATAAAATGTTAAAAAAATGTGACTTTTGCTTTACCACAAAAAAATAACATGTCGAAAATTCTGGAAGCAGACTATAATGAGTAGAAGAGTGCTTTAGACTCGTACAAATGTAACATTAAGAGAGTAATATGGACAAGTTTTGTCAAGATTGACGAGTTCAAACTAAATCGTTGGAAAGGACGAGAAGCTTCTACGCTAAAATTTGGACAAGCGCAGCAACAATCATATACGGCACGCCACACATACAAACTTTTTTTTATTATTATTTTACACTTTTTAAGTGATCGTCTTCATTTTTTTATATTTTCCCTTTTTTTTTTCCGGTCCGAAGAAGATGATCAAAATATCTCCAGGAAAAAGTACAAAAACTAGTCCAATTGAAGTTTGACAAGATTGAGGTTCATCTCATAGCATCCAAAAATAAATAAAACAAGGTTCAATAAAATATTTTCAGAGGAAAAAAAAAATGCTCCGAATACATTAGGTAAAAACGTGGCTTGATTCTTTTTTTTTTTCAGCGTTTTAAAATATGGTTAAATGGACTATAATGGAGTACGTTGAGAAATTACTAACTTCTTTACTATATAATCTAATTATTCACATATTTATCCGTTTAAAAATTATAAAAGCGCACTTTGCGCGTCTAGTTTGATATTTTCCAAGCATTCTTTATCAGTACCAAATGGCAAGGACTATGTTTTCATGAATTGTTTGTTAAAATGAAAAAAAAAACAATTAATTTATTATTTGGAATTTCAGAGAAGAGAAGGCAACCTTGTATTAAAAAACTACACACACTAAAATTTGTTTAGGACACAGGTAGCTTTTATTCTTCGAAATACATTCATATTAAACTCGTTTAATTCATAAAAATAAGTTTAATCATACCTATAACTTTTCAGTTTATACATTTTACATAGACAATTAGAAAGATTTCCTTTAGTAAAATTGTGCAATTTCAAATAATGTAACCAGGATGATATAAACTATCATAATTTTTACCCAATTTTAACTATTGACATTTGACAGCGCGAACAGGATTCAGCTGTTTTCCCTTGCGATGGCCTTCTGGAGACTTCTGCGTTCTGCCTACAAAATCTTAGATTGGCCCAACCACATAGTGGAAATTAAGCCCATGTAAGCTACAATCCATTATGAATAAGCAGTTATTTGCGGCCTGCGTGTTATATTGTAGGGTGCGTAATACAATCATATGTTGTTTCTAGTACCGGCAGAGTACCGCATATATATACGGCTTCATTTTAACACGACACACTTCTGATTGCAAACTAATTGCAGTTAAATAGGAGAAATTTCTTTTTAAAAAGAATTCAATTTTGAAAGCATTATGGTCAGTCATAGATTTAAAAAAAAAAAGTACCAATACCCTGTCTAAAACTTATATCAACGCACTCTAGTAAGCCATAAGAGCAACGAAATACTTAACGACAGAACAGAAAAAGTTGATTCAGAACTAATCGTAGCACATTCCCGCTTTAGAGAAAAAAAAAAAACAAGAATAATATAAGTTTCGCCTGCCTGGACTTTATAACTAAAAGTTCTCTTGGCGCTTTAACTGACAATTAAACAATTTAAATAAGAAAATAAATTTCACACGATTGTTTCTAAATTACGACGCCTTAATGGCTTCCAGAAGTAGAAGCTACTTCAGCTGAGATTGTATCATCAGGCAACGGTGGCACAATGCTTGTTCCAGGAGAGGGGCTTTCAATATTTGGTACTGTGAGAAGTTTAAGGGCTAGCGCGACATCGGACATCCCGGGTCGATCAGAGGCTTTTTCTTGAAGACATATAGCAGCCACTGCAACTGCTTGATTGAGAGCTTTTGAGGGGTAATTATTTTTTATCAATGGGTCTATTAGCTCCGGATATTTTGTTTGATCTGTCAACATTGGCATCGCCTGTAAAAGGAAAGAGATAGTAGATTAAAAAAAATGTTTTTCTTTCAATAAAAGATGATAACTTATAATTGTTTTATCTGACCGGCATTTAGAATTTGTTTCCAAGTACAAAGGTGCTTTGTGAGCCTTCTCTAACTTCAAAAACAAAGCAAAGGATATACAGAGAATGAATACCAAGCCTTAACAGGCAGCTAATTTATACCAGCACTGTGTACCAATTGAATCCCAAGAATAGAAAAATAAAAGAAAAATGTCAGAATAAAAAAGGCCATGAATTAACCAGAAATGAAACATAGCACCATGCAGAATGTGTATGAAAAATTAACCAACCCACCATACTTACCCAAAGAACAAGATTTTTCTCGTGACTCGGCTTTACATCGTCAAAAGCTCTCCTCCCAGAAATCAACTCGAGTAGAACCACACCAAAACAGTATACGTCTGACTTAACCGTCAAATGGCCCGTCCTTGCATAGTCTGGTGCACAATATCCATAAGTTCCCGCAATCAGTGTTGATACATGTGTCTTGCTTCCCACTGGTCCGAGCTTTGCTAAACCAAAATCTGATAATTTGGGGTTGAAATTCCCATCTAAGAGAATATTTGAAGCTTTTAGGTCGCGGACTATCACAGGAGGGTTAACCTTCTCATGCAGGTATTCAAGGCCTTCTGCTGCACCAAAAGCTATTCGCATTCGGGTGAACCAGTCTAGGGGCTGCTGCCCCCTTTTCAGATCTGCCAAAAGTATCAAGTTCAACAATTAAACCGATCTTCCTTTCCTAAATACAAATCAAAGCATACCCCAGCCCCATAATTTGCCTCTCGGAAATTACAATATAGACCAATGGTTTGTTGCCTGATCATACCACCAACTTACCAGTCACAATCATACTCTGCTACCAGTTACACGGTTAATTACTTTGCTTTATATCTTGTCTTAAATTCATTATTGTGCACAATATTACATGTTTTTTATTCTTTCTCATTTAATTTCTTCAAGAAAGGAAAGTACCGAATAAATGGTCTTCGACAGAGCCTGAAGGCATGTACTCATAAACTAAAAGTTTCTGATCGTCTTCTAAGCAATATCCAACTAAAGTGACCAAATTTTGATGCTGAAGATGGCTCAACATCAAAACTTCATTTACAAATTCTCTGCTTCCTTGCTCCCCATCCAAGTTAAGTTGTTTCACAGCTACAACCTGTAGAAACAATAGTAAGAAACATATTACAAACTCTCAAATTTTATTTGGGATACACCTGAGACACCAAAACTCAAACCGCAAGATAAGTCTGGGATTATTACGAATTGCACTTGAAACAAAGTTTAAGGTCCCCCTTTGTCTTGCCGTCTGCAGTGTTCCCCAAGGGGTCAAAATTACAGGTTCTCATATACTGAGAAAAAAAGCTGGAAATGCTAAATCCTTGTTTACAACATTGCTTAAAGAAAAGTGAAGTCAATATTTCCTAACCTGCCCACTTTTAAGAGTCCCCTTGTAAACTTTGCCAAAACCTCCTTCTCCGATAAGACATTTCTCCCCAAAAAGTTTTGTGGCAATTGCGAGTTCCCGAAATGTGAATTGTTGCGCGGCAATGTTGGGCACTGTATTTGAAGCCTGTGCCGAACTATTTCCTACAGGGTGCACAAATCCATCAAAAACTATTTGTATCTCAGGGCCCAATATTTTTGAGCTAGTAGTTATCATCATTTTCTTGAAATCAAATGTTCAATTGTATAGAACCTTACCGAGAAATCTAAGGAGACCAACAAGATAAAAAAAAAAAAAATTAATAAATTTCTCACTTTTTCAACAATTTAATAAGGGAAAATTGAAAATTCTGAAAGTTGCAATAAAGGGAAGTACAAAAGGGTCTGACACCCGCTTAATATTTTAAACTATAATTAATTGCAAGAACCAAATAATAGAGAATCCAAATATGGCCGCTTTATTCACCTCCAACATCCAAGAAAAGTTAAAGATAAATTACAACATTTATACATTGAAAGAAAGAACAATAGATATTACAATGCGAGCCATATATAAAGAATTAAAGATATAATGCAGAGAATGAAAAAAAAGAGAGGAGCTCAATTTCACCTGGTGTTGATGATGAGGCCGGAGCTTCAGTTGATGAAGACCCCTCTGTGTTTGTGCCGGCTGAGGTAGCTGCATTTATTTCGTCCTTCTTACTTGAAGAGAAGCAAGAGAAACAGTTCTTCATTTTTCTCTCTCTGTTTTTCTCACTTGCTTTGTGCTCTGGATGTCGAATGGTACAAGCGCAAATGAAGGATCTTTTCTTTCTTCGTAGGAGTATCTCCTTATATAGCCTTACTTTCTTGGATCATTCTTGAGCCCACTCAGTTACCTTTGACCAGTGCTGACGTGGCATCATCCTAATGGCTCTCTTCATCCACTGGATGCCCTGGAGAGAGACGGGTTTAAAATTTAAATTTAATGCGTGCAACTTGATTGCTGAGGTGGCACACTCTTTTATTTGTATCATCAAAATACTCCCTTTTGATGGACAAGCAGCCAGTTACAGAGTTGACATTATCTCACCTTTCTTCTCTTGATCCAACAGCTGTGGAAAATTGTTGGTCGCGTTGGCTGACTTAGGAGTTACTTTGCTGACGTAATTAGTTACATCATTAACGGAACTCGCTGAGAGCAGTGAGAGGTGACTATTTTATTTCCCCTTCATTGTCAATTGCACTTGTTATTTTTCTTCTTCATTTTTTTTTTTCCTTTTTCTTCCTTTTATCTGAATTAGGTTCAGAAAAATTGTGTATTGATTAGCTAATAAGTATTGCTTCTGCAGCTGAAGTATAGGCCTTCCTCAACCTCTTATCATAATTTATAATTATTTGATGGAATTTACAACTGACGTTAGCATCGCCACATTTCAAAATCACATTTACATCGTGTCAAATTTTTGCTTGAAGCAAAACAACAACTGTCAACCGCAAGACAACAACAAAAATATAAGAGGTATAAAACAACCAGTACTAAAAGAGAAAAAAAGATCCTCTTTTATTCTCAACTGAATCCCCGCCTAAAATTTCTATTAACGCACTTCAGAAAGTCAAAATAGCAATGAAAATAATTAGCAACAACAGAACAAAAGATTTTGATTCAGAATTCCATTAGTACATTGACGTTTTAAGAAAAAAACAAATCATAATATGTAAACAACTCCAGCCTTCTTGTTCTTTATAACTATAGCCAGAAAAAGGTTGTTCTGAAGTCTTAACAAGCAAGTTCATTTTTAAAACAATTTTTTTTTAAAAAAAATAAGAAAACATAATAGCAGAGGATGTTACCTAAAATGTCTACAATAGTAAAGTAGAAAGAATTTTCTTTGTGCCGTATTTAACAAATAGCACAACAAATCTGGCAGAGCTAGTGCTAATTACTAAGATACTTTGAGGGGTTCCTGTTATAAAATCCATCAATGTTTGCTTCTGATCTCCAAATTACTACCCCTTATTTGCTTCCAGAAGTGGAAGCGCCTTTAGCTGCACTCTTAGGTGGCACTGTGAGAGGCCTAAGAAACATGACGACATTGTTCATCTTGGGTCGAACATCCGCTTCTTCTTGGAGACAAGTAGTAGCCAACGAAACTGCTTGGCTGAGACCTGGGCAAAAGGCATCTTTTATCAAGGGGTCTACTAGCTGCGGATGTCTTCTTTTATCTCTTAACATTGGTCTTGCCTGTAAAAGGAAAGAAATAGTAGATTAAAAAATATCAATTTTCATTCAATAAAAGATAACGACTTATAATTGTTTAATCTGAGCGGCATTTAGAAGTTGTCTCAAAGTAAAGAGGTCCTTTTTGTAAATTATGATATAACTAAAAGATCATGATAGATAGAGGATAAGCTAGTGAGCCTTCTCCATCTCATAAAACAAATAAAAGGTTAAATAGAAATGAATACCAAAGCTTGAATCCCAAGAAGAGTAAAATAAATGACACAACATACCATGCAAAATTTCATGAAACTCTCATAATTAAGAAAACTCATGCAAAAATAAGTCAAAAAATGATAACGTTCCAATCAGGATGTGTATGAAAAAGTAACAACCAATACTTACCCAGTCAACAAGATTTCGCTCATTATTCAAATTGAAAAAATCATAAGCTCTCCTCCCAGAAATCAACTCAAGTAAAACCACACCAAAACTGTATACATCTGATTTAACCTTCAAATGCCCTGTCCTGTAATATTCTGGTGCAAAATATCCATGAGTACCCATGACTTGTGTTGATACATGTGTCTTATCTCCCTCTGGTCCATGCTTGGCTAAACCAAAATCTGATAATTTGGGGTTTAAATTCCCATCTAAGAGAATATTCGCTGACTTCATGTCACGGAATATCACAGAAGGGTTACTGTTGTGCAGGTATTCGAGGCCTTTTGCTACACCATGAGCTATTCGCATTCGAGTGAACCAGTCCAGGGGCTGCTGTCCTTGTTTTAGATCTGCCAAAAGTATTAAATTCAAGAATCAAACCAATTTTCCTATCCTAAGTACAAATTAAAACATACTCAGTCCCTTGTTTTGTGTCTTAGAAATTAGAATATATAAATCAATGGTTATGTGCCTCCTAACACCATCTTACCAGTCACAATATTCTCTGTGCATAATTACACTTATTTTTCTTTATCTTTTTGTCTGAAATACATTTCTGTTCACAATTTTTTGGTCGAGTTTTACTGTTTCATATTGAGGTTCTTTGAGAAAAACAATACCGAATAAATGATCTTCTAGAGAACCCTGGGGCATGTATTCATAGACTATAAGTCTCTGATCGCCCTCTGCACAATATCCGACTAACTTGACCAGATTTTCATGGTGGAGATTGCTCAACATCGTAACCTCAGCCACAAATTCTTTTGTACCTTGCCGTGCCTCAAAGCTCAGTTGTTTCACTGCTACAACCTGTAGAAAGAAATAATAATTAACAAATTATAAAGTTTCAAATTTTTATCAACATAAGCATCGAACCAGCAAATGAACATATTTATCAAATAAACATGCGGGTGCTGGCAATGTTATCGTGGTAACAAAACCAGTGCTGCAACCAAGGAATCTTGAAAAGGGTTGAAAAATAAAACTAACTAGAAATGAAAGGCTCCCATCACTCCCCTTCCTTTTATTTGTAAATTTGCCCAGTGATTTACCTAAGTTTTGTCAATTGAAGTTATGGCATTACATTTGAATGACACCTAAGGCACCAAGACTCAAATGCAAAACATAAGCAGGGACTATAACTATTTGCATAATTGAAATGCAAAACCTAGAATTGTATATTTTTTTTTGTCTTAAGGAAAATTTTGAGGTCTTGGTTGCCCTACTCCTCCTTACAATGTTTCCCCAAGGGGTCAAAATTGTAGTTCCTAGCCTTCTGAGAAAAGCAGGAAATCCTACTTCACTGTGAAAAGAGAAGTGAGCTCAAAATTTCCTAACCTGCCCAGTGTCTGTGATCCCTTTGTAAACTTTACCAAAACCGCCTTCTCCAAGAATATCTCTGAAATTATCTGTGACAACTGCGAGTTCCTGAAATGTGAATTCTTTTCCGGCAACATTGGGCACTATATCTGGACCCTGAGGTGAACTACCTTCTACAGAGTTCTCTGCACAATTCCATACAAAATTATTAGGATCCCAGGAGCAAATCTTTCTGTGCTGGTAGTTAGTATCATGTTTATAAAGTCAAATGTAACTATATAAAATAACATTACCAAAAATCTGAGGTCAACGAGATAAAACCAAACAAAAATTTCTTACTGGAAAATTCAGGACTTCCTATATAGAGAACTACAAAAAGGTCTGACACCAGCCTTGGCATTTGAAAAAGCGCAGTTAAACTTTTGAACTATAATTAACAGCAAGAAACAAACAACGGAGAAATAAAAAAAAATCCCCATTTTATTCTCCCAAAACATCCAAGAAAAGTAAAAGATAAAAATGACACATTTATACATTGATGAAATAAAGAAAAATACATTTTACAATGCAAGCCATATATGTAAACATAGTGCAAAAATAAACTTTTGAACTATAATGAATTACATGAAACAAATCATGGAAAAAAGAAAACAACCCCATTTTATTCTCCGGGAACATCCAAGAATAGTAAAAGATAAAAATGACACATTTACACATTGATGAAATAAACAAGAATACATATATGAAAACATAGTGCAAAAAGAAAAAGGAAGGAGAGTGGCACAATTTACCTGGTGGTGGTATGATAGAAGAGGCATTATCATCAGTTGGTGAGGCCGAAGCATCAGTTGGGGGAGACTCTTCTGTGCTCGTGCCTGCTCCGCCAGCTGCATTTCTTTTGTCCTTCTTCTTGCTTGGAGAGAAGCACCGGAATAACTTCATCTTGTCCTCTTGCTCACCTATCAGAACCCCAACTTGTCACAAAATTTCTCCAATAATAAGCCTAAAGTTTGCACAAATTCATGGCGCTTTTTCTTGAAAACAAAAAGAAAGTCAGGAAAGAAACAATTTCCTTACTTGCGTTTCCTTGGTTTCTCTCTCTCTCTCTCTCTCTTGCTTTGTGCTTTGGATGTAGAATGGTGAAGCGCAAACAAAAGGATACTTTCTTTCTTCGGAGTGTCTCCTTATATAGCCTTAATTTCTTGGATCATTCTTGAGCCTGGTCAATTGGTTTTGACCAGTGCTGACGTGGCATCATCCTAATGGCTCTCTTCATCCACGGGTCAGGAGAAACGGGTTTTATTTAATTACGGCTGATGCACGAATCTTTGTTGGTTTGATGTTTTGATTGGTGTAACACTGTAACTTGATTGCTGAGGTGGCACTCTTTTACTTCATTCATCGAAATTATGCTCTTTCGTTAGACAAGCAGTCGGTTATTTCAGTTACAGAGGTGACATCATCTCACCTTTCTTCTTTTGATCCAACGGCTGAGGAGAATTGTTGGTCGTTATGGCTGCCTCAGGAGAATCTCTGAGAGTGAGTGGTCAGAACTCAGAAGTTCCCTCCGGTCGATAGATTAGGGGTTGAGGGAAGGGGAGGTGAGTTGAGGTGAGGTGAGGTGAAAGAGCCTGGATTACTGCTCTAGAAATGTTGACGGGAGGAAGGGAGAGGTAGAGGAGGTAGCCATCTTCCATCGGAACTACCAATTTCGCCCCCAAATTGGAGTGGAGACGAGGTGAAATCTGGAGCGATGGCGTGGAGTGACTGAAATACCCTAAAAAAAATTTGGCGCTAGGTCATGTATTTTACTCCCGCCCTTTTTTTTTTTTTTTTTTTTCTTGTCTTTCTCTACTGAACAATAGTTATACATACTTGTGTTGTGCAACTGCAACACTCTGAAATTCTAAGGACACTGAGGCGCTCAATTCAGGTAAGGGCTTATTTGTAAAAGTGAAATCCCTATGAAAATTTTGGCATGGGTTGATGATGTCCAGAAAATATTCTTTTGGCCAATATATTGTAAGTTCTATAATTTACACAATCATTCACCCTTAATATTTATCTCCTTATACAGAGTGGCATGCGGATGTCTTCTTTTATCTCTTAACATTGGCCTTGCCTGGCCCTCAAAAAAAAAAAAAAAAAAAAAAAATCTATTGGCCTTGACTGTGAAAGGAAAGAAATAATAGATTAAAAAAATATCAATTTTCTTTCAATAAAAGGTAATAACTTATAATTGTTTAATCTGAGCGGCATTTAGAAGTTGTCTCACTATTTAAATATGAAAATGATACAAAAATATATACCTATTAAAAATTACAACACTGTTTGACTAACAAATATTCAAAATGCGCTCCACATGGCTCAAGTAAATTTAACATTTAAATTAACTGTTCCAATCAATGAAAACAAGGCGAGAGAGGTTGATATATTTTAGCAGGTGAAAGTAATTAGGCTGAACATATACAAATTTACTGCTTTCAGAGGTTGGAATGCTAATTACAGATATGACAATCAATTAATGGCGTATTTTGCAGTTCTGAACGACAGTGGATAATAACAGTCGGCAAGATCTAATTTGTTCAAGGATAAAACTAATAGCCTAGCTACGGCAAATTTGAAACACAAAATTATTTTATAGCATTCGATACACCAGACCAAATTAAGCTTTTTGATACTCGTGAATTCAATCATTCTGGTGTGCTAGTGCAACTAGCAACAATAATAATTTTTTTTTTTTTTTTGAACTAAGAGCGCCCCAAGCAGGGGAGCCAGCTTCCATTAAGCAAGGAAAAGAGTATTACAGTATTCAAACAACTAAACAAAAGCCAAGTGCCACTAAAAGTCTGTGGAAACCACTTGAAACAAACAGCAAACTGCAAACAGAGAGTATAATGCCAAAACACACAATAATAAATCTTTCATATACACAGCTTGTTAACCAATTTTAGCAAGGAATTAAACTAAAATCACATTGATTTTATTCTAGATGAGCTTAAAATCAGAGAATAAGAAAATACAATACGTGCTGCCTTCATAAAAAAAAAAAAAATATCGTAACAACTGATATATAGATAGGACATGAATTTCAAAGAAATTTTGACGTGAATTGAAAATTTGAAAAATGCCACTCACGAAGAAATTTCGAGGAAAGGAAGGTGATATATAAAAAAGTATTCATAAATTGCTTAAAAAAAAAAAAGTATTCATGAATAACTAAGAATGGTTGGGTAAATGAACCCATACTGGCAAAGGCCATGAGCAACGTCGATGCTCCTCTGGGCAGCATGGCTTGATGGAGTTGCTCATCAAGTCATAAGCACAAATGTCGCGAGGCCAATTGACTTCCTCATCATCTCCTGCAAGATCCCACCATTCATCTGTAAAATAGATTGTGTCTGGCTTAACTTCTCCACTAATATCCTGCTTTCTCAGTGAAATTAATGCATTAGTACCTACAAAAATTGCTTGCCCATCCAAGCTATTTATACGTTCCCATTTGCTTTTTTTCCCCTTGCTGCCAATTAGTCTGAATACTTCTACATGTGAAGTTTCTGGTCTTGTTATAAAATTATATGTCCTATAGATTACAAGTATTCTACCCGCAGAATCTAGTGCAAGGTACATGTTGAAATCACTGCTGTCCTTAATAAATGGTGCCGCCATCTCAGTAATCAGAAAATCATCATCTTTTAATTCAACCTCATGTATTGCTCCCTCGTTTGTCAAGCAAATAAGCTTATTGTCTTGACAAAACATGATATCCATATACCAATATTCTTTTTCTTGCAAGAGGTTCCATCTACCTACTCCTGGTTTAGCAATCATCAGATGTGAAAATACATGACCAACAAGTGCTGCTGCAAAGAAATTACCAGAAGATATAGAAGGATTAGAAGATAAGAGTACTTTCTTGAAGGTGACTTCTTCTCCGGAACACTCATCAAACGTGCAATCAAGAAACGGAGACTCTGGACGGTAGTTGGTGCGGCAAAAGTATGAGATTATATTACCATTAACTGAGTGGTGGGGGCGTACTTTTGGGAAGGTGGTGATAGAAGGAAGTGATATTGACTCACCCGTCAAAGGGTTGAGGAGGGTAGGCTCACAATGAAGGTCAAGCACAGTTAGCCAACCATGTTGCGAGCCAATAAAAAGCTTTTTGTGTAGGAATGGTTCGTCAAATTCGAAGTGGAGTCTATCGGAGATGCTATACAGGGTGAAACCATTTTTTTCTTTATCATTGTGGTTGCATGCCGTTAGGAGAAACGGTGTGTGTTTCCCGAAATTTCCCATGGCGACCCAGAAACTTGATCAGGTAATTTCTTTTATTTTTGATGAGAAGGTTAAATGTCGCATATAATATTCTTTTATTTAATTAGATCCATGATAAATAAAGAATTTTTAACATATATTTAATGATGCGTAAATTAATTAAAGGGGACCTTTTTAATTAAAACGTCCTATTTACCTACTGTTTCTTTTTTCTCATATATTTAAAATACACCAAAACGTGTGTTATTGGACTCTTGTAAAATGTGACCCAATATAGGAACAGAACAATATTAATTGAACGGTCCGTTTTCTAAAAAAAAAAAAAAATGAACAGTCCCGTTACATTTCCTAATTAAATCGCCAGGATTATTATATGTACAATTTACAACTAAATCAAAATAACATATCATATAGTCTACATTTTGAATTTTTTAGTTTTTTTTTTCTATTTTTGAAATCTTAGTACTGCTGATTTGTAAAAAAATTAAAAATTTGTAAAATTTTATCTATTATTAGATTTCAATATATATGTTGGATTTGTTAAATTAAAATTGTCAATTAATAAAATCGCCGACCAATATGGTCATGATGCACAAACCTCTCTATACATCATGATGCATAATAGATTTACGCATATTAGAGTAAATATATATGTTACAAGAATTTTGATTATTTTCTTGGATCGAAATTGAATTGTCGTGGATATTTTAACTATCCACGGTATAATATCGAAATAAAGGGAACAGAATGCTTACTCAGAAAAACTTTGTGTATTTCCTCTGGGATAACTGAAATCATGAGCAATAATATTTCATCCGTAATAAGGAGATCTTTTAACACAGAAAAAGTGGTATGTTTTTAAAATGGAGGGTCGAAATAAAAGCCGTCGATATTTAGACGGGAACAATATGTTCATTACAATAGGTGACTTGTAGGTAACTTGTCATTAATTACAGCTATCTAATAATTTTGTGTTGAATATACAAGTTAAATAAAATATGTAATATTCAACTTATGTAATTATGAGGAATGAATTTGCTGACCTACTTAACTAAATTCCTACTGACCAATTTTTCATTTTTTAAAGTAACTAGTTTCTAAGGGTCCTAGATGCTATTATGTATGATTGACTTAATTTTATCTTTCTTTCAGTATTTATTTTGCGTTTATGCTATTTAGTTTGGTTCTACTTGTCTGTTATTAACTTATTAGTTTTAAGTGTGTGCTTTAATTACAGATATACGGTGGAGAAGTTCCCAAACAACGAAATGTCAGAATGTAAAGCCATTTACAAATGGAAAGGATTGTGTTAAGTTCATGTTGTGGTGCTTTCATTTTAGGAATTGCTTCTCTCACGTCTATTTTTTAGAGATTCACTCTCATATCCTTTTAAATGACTAAAATACCCTCGCATCTTTTTATCCTCTTTTTCTATTTGCACTGAGCACCACCCCTGCGATTTTGATTCACCTTGCTCCGCCTGACAACACCTAGCTCCGGGGCTCCTCCCTCCTCCTGCCGACGGCCTAGATCGGTTACCTTTTCGTTGTTCCTTATTTCTCACTGACTGAGAAATTCGAAACCTTAGATCCGAACAGGAAACCCCTGGCACAGCTCTTTACCGTGGTGACTCGAAAAAGAAAGAGATCGTACAGAAAAATCATTCTATGAGGTGGTCGGAGGTGGTCCTAGTGAAGGATATAGAGGATGTGTCATGTGTCACGAGGTTGGCCCGGTGAAGGTGAAGAGACCACATTTGTAAGTGGAGTCGATGTTGGAGTGTTCTCCATGTTTTTTACTTACAAAATTTAAGTCTTTCTCTGGTACTGAAAGCAAACGAATTCAATGGTCAATTAGGTAGGTACACTTGCTTTGGAGCAAAGTCTAATTTGAAGAAGATAGTGCAATGGTAATGGATATCAATTCACAAGAAAAAAGAATAATAACAAATTGGGACTATTATTATAAAAATTCAGCACTCAAATAAGCTATACTGGAACTGACATTATTGCATTCATCAAATTAGAACCATGCAAGAGTGAGGAATTACTAGTTGGTAAAACAAAATTACAGGAGACGTGTCTATTCAGTTTCTCTGTTCTCGTTTTGATGCTGAACCAAATAAAGAGAGAGGAGTGCGGAGGGTATTATTGTCATAGGGAGTGGATCTCTAATAATGAGGCGTGGGGAAAGCAATTCCCTTTCATTTTCTATTGAGATGGGTATGTCTCGTATTGAAATTTTTTATACATAAAAACTTCAATTCTCTCTTTCTCATGCAAGACAAAAAAAAAAAGGAAAAAAATAAAGAAAGTCATATTTTATTCTACCAGTATAGTATTAAGACCAGCAAGGGCTACTACCAAAATCGATTTGCTTATTGACATTATGCTATTCTTTTTGTATGTTTATTTTATTTATAGTGACATTAATAGAAGGAAGCATGTTGAGTTTATAAGCATTCACGAGTACTAAGTAAAGTCCTTAATTAACTTGATATAGTTTTGGTGTTCTACCTAGCTACCTAGCTATCACTATTCATATATATTGGTGTGTTTGGATGGGAGGGGAATAGGGAGTTTGAATAGTGATGGGTGTATTTTTTATTCTTTATTCTAATACTAAGATTTTGTTAGAATATAAACAAGGGCCCAAATAAGCCCAAATTTCTTATTCTTGTGTTGTTTGGTTTTCACCGTAATAAGAAATAAGGGGCTTATTCCCTATTCTACTCACATCCAAACACACCTAATTTATAATAGTTTAAAGGGAAGTGAAGGATCTCAAAACTGTAATATGGGCAAGTCAAAGGACTAAAGAACCTCTTTTCAGTCGGGCACAAAATTGTTTGGATCTGAATAAGACATGCATACACAACTCAAATTACATTTTCATTATAGGTATATGTATGAATTTAACAATTGATAGTGGGTGTCCAACTCGGTTAATCTGATCATACTACTAGGTTCAACTGCCTATTCAAATTGTATGGATCTTGATTGTTTGGATTTACTTAAAGCCAAAATTCAAATAGTATCATTGATCGATATACTTGGTTTGAATTTAACTTCTTCACTTTTCATACTTTCAATATTATTTTCTATCATTTAATTCGTAATTTTTCTTAAAATAATTATAGACTGGTGCAGCTGAGGATGGGGCTGCGTATAACATTAGGGGTGCAACTGGTAACATTGAAAATATCAATGTCTACAAGAATTTCTTCGACGACATCAATTTATGTACACAATTAAATAGTGCAAATTTGGATATGTAACTGATAGATGTGGATGATATAGGATTTATTTTTAAATTTTCATGGAGATTTATGGGGATATAATAATTATTATTGGCAGATAATATGATAATATGTGTGTCCTGCTTCTATTTTTGTTCTATTGTGAAAATATTGTTTAACAATAATTTCGATTATACTAGCTTCTATCAATGGTTTTCTCTCATATTTATGTCATATGGTACACGTAAAATTGGTATGGTAGAACAACGATCGGAAAATAATTTTAGGGCAGAATTGGTAAAAATATTAGGGGTGGAAATATTTTTTTTTATTATCATAATAGTATTTATCTCTTCAATATATCGACGGGAAAGATAAAGACTCTTATGCAACAAAAAACTAATAACGCCGATATGTGTTGCCCGGTAATTAATACCCTTCATTACTTGGGGAAAAAAAATTATTTCCGAGGAAGGGTGCCAGGAGATTTAAATTTTTTAGGGAAAATTTAAAAAATATTGTTTAAACCTGCGTGGCATACGGACATTATATCACCGAGGTTCCTTACCCTCGCGAGAGCATCGCCATAATTCACTTGCTGACGTAATTAGTTACAGCATTAACGGAACTCTCTGAGAGAGTGAGAGGAGACTATTTTATTTTCCCTTCTGTCAATTGCGCTTGTTTTTTTTTTTTTTTTTTGTCTTTTCTCTGAATTAGGTTCAGAAAAATTGTGTACTGATTAGCTAATAAGTATTGTTTCTGAAGCTGAATTATGGGCCTTCCATGACCTCCTATCATCACTAATAATTGTTTGATGGAATTTGCTACAACTGACGTTAGCATCGTCGTCATTCAAAATCACATTTACACTGTCCAATTTTTGTTTCAATGCAAAAAAAAAGAAGGCAAGTACGATGTTAAATTGGTCAATTTTAAACGGAAAAATCATTCCAATTTTATTTTTAATAATTTTCAATCACCAAATGTTTTAGTTTTCGACATTCCGATTACAGTGTAAGAAAAGATTTACTAATAATTTACTTACATTAACTCATAAAATGGGAATGCTATAATAGGATGCAGGTGCCCTTTTGTGGGGTACTATTTTCAAAATAATAATAATAATAATAATAATAATAATAATAATAATAATAATAATAATAATAATAATAATAATAATAAAATAATAAAATGAAACGGAGGAAAAGGACTCTTATCATCTCAAACCTTCAATTTTAATAAATAGAAACAAAGGGTGTACTGTTTTTATTGATCCCACGTTAGTCAAATTTACAAGTCCGGTCCTTGTTACCAACCTAAAAGGTTTCATATGTATTTTCTATTTCGATTTTATAAAAATAGTATTATGTAGGAACCATATCTGATTGCCAAGCTGGATTCAGCTGAGAAGACTCGGAAAATAACTGTTGTTTATTTGTCAAGCTGAGGTCAAGTTGGCAAATATTGATTCCTATCAAAGTATCAAGAGATATTTCGAATATTTTATAAGATTAATCAGACAAACAGAGATTTGATGGAAAAAAAGAAAGAAAAGAGTTTCTTCCCTCTGTTTGGGCGTTGCAGAACTTGCCGATAAAAAAGCTACTTTTCATTGGAGGGATATTGCAGCAAAATTTTTTATCCGGATTTTTTTTTCTTGTAGATAATAAAATTTTTTTTTTTCCAAAAAAATTCTCAAAAGTATTCGAAGTAAATTTTTTAATGTGCCAAATGCATCTTCTCATATTTCTTCAGTTTTTTAAATAGACTAATACAATACGCAGAGTTTATCCAAAAAATGTTTAAATTGACCCAGTCCACGTAACGGCAAGTTTCCTAGGTCTGTAATCTGGTAAAATCACTATAAAATTAAACGTAACGGAGTACATGACTAATCTCATACATAGTTAGATTCTGCACTCTGACCATAAATCAGAGGCCAAATCCTCAGCTTAAAACTTTTGTCAAGCATCCTTGATTTGTCCCCCAAATCTATCTATGCATACTTAGCTAATGATCGACATCATTGTCAACAACAAAACAACAAGCAAAACTATAAGAGGCATATACTTCTGGTAAACCAGTAACCACAGACAAAAAAGATCCTCTTTTACTTGTAACCTCAAACCCAGTCTAAAATTTCTATTTAACACACTTCAGAAAGACAAAATAGCAAAGAAAATAATTAGCAACAACAGAACAAAAGATTTTGATTCAGAACTCCATTAGTACATTGACGCTATAAAAGAAAAAAGAAAAAAATCATAATATGTAAACAGCTCCAGCCTTCTTGTTCTTTATAACTATAGCCTCAGAAAGGTTGTTCCAATGTCCCAACAAGCAAGTTCGTTTTTAAAACCAATTTTTTTTTTCAAAAAACAAGAAAACAAATAGCGGAGGATGTTACTAAAATGTCTACAGTAGTAAAGTAGAAAGATTTTCTTTGTGCCGTATTTAACAAATAACACAAACAAATCTGGCAGAACTAGTGCTAATCAGACACTTTGAGGGGTTCCTGTTATAAAATCCATCAATGTTTGCTTCCGATCTCCAAATTACTATCCCTTAATTGCTTCCAGAAGTGGAAGAGCCCTCAGCTGCACTCATTTGATCAGGCGATGGGGGCAGACTGCTTGATGCAGGAGAGAGGGTTTCATTAGGCGGCACTGTGAGAGGCTCAAGAGACATGACGACATCGTTCATGATGGGTCGAACATGCGCTTCTTCTTGGAGACACATAGTAGCCATCGCAACTGCTTCGCTGAGACCTGGGCAAAAAGCATCTTTTATCAAGGGGTCTATTAGCTGCGGATGTCTTCTGTTATCTCCTAACATTGGTCTTGCCTGTAAAAAGAAAGAAATAGTAGATTAAAAAAATATCAATTTTGTTTCAATAAAAAATAATAACTTATAATTGTTTAATCTGAGCGGCATTTAGATGTTGTCCCAAAGTAAAGAGGTCCTTTTTGTAAATTATGATATAACTAAAAGATCATGATAGATAGAGGATAAGCTAGTGAGCCTTCTCCATCTCATAAAACAAATAAAAGGTTAAATAGAAATGAATACCAAAGCTTGAGTCCCAAGAAGTGTAAAAAAAATGACGGAAACAGAAATAGCTACCATCACAAAACAGAAACGAAACAACATACCATGCAAAATTTCATGAAACTCTTATAATTAAGAAAATTCATGTAAAAAGAAGTCAAAAAATGATAAACGTTCTAATCAGGATGTGTATGACAAAGTAACAACCAATACTTACCCAGTCAACAAGACTTCGCTCATCAACCGTCTTGAAAACATCATAAGCTCTCCTCCCAGAAATCAACTCGAGTATAACCACACCAAAACTGTATACATCTGATTTAACCTTCAAATGCCCCGTCCTGTAATATTCTGGTGCACAATATCCATGAGTACCCATGACTTGTGTTGATACGTGCGTCTTATCTCCCTCTGGTCCAAGCTTGGCTAAACCAAAATCTGATAATTTCGGGTTTAAATTCCCATCTAAGAGAATATTCCCTGACTTCATGTCACGGAATATCACAGGAGGGTTACGGTCGTGTAGGTATTCGAGGCCTTTTGCTGCACCATGAGCTATTCGCATTCGAGTGAACCAGTCCAGGGGCTGCTGTCCTTCTTTTAGATCTGTCAAAAGTATTAAATACAAGAATCAAACCAATTTTCCTATCCTAACTACAAATTAAAACATACTCAGTCCCTTGATTTGTGTCTTAGAAATTAAAATATATAAATCAATGATTATGTGCCTCCTAACACCAACTTATACCAGTCACAATCATTCTCTGTGCATAATTACACTTATTTTGCTTTATCTTTTTGTCTGAAATACATTTTTTTTCACAATTTTTTGGTCGTGTTTTACTGTTTCTCATTGAGGTTCTTTGAGAAAAAAATACCGAATAAATGATCTTCTAGAGAACCCTGGGGCATGTATTCATAGACTATAATTCTCTGATCGCCCTCTGCACAATATCCGACTAACTTGACCAGATTTTCATGGTAAAGATTGCTCAACATCGTAACCTCAGCCAAAAATTCATTCGTTCCTTGCCGTGCATCAAAACTCAGTTGTTTCACTGCTACAACCTGTAGAAAGCAATAATAATTAACAAATTACAAAGTTTCATCGAACCAGCAAATTAACATATTTATCAAATAAACATGCGGGTGCTGGCAATGTCGTAACAAAACCAATGCTGCAACCAAGGAAACTTGAAAAGGGTTGAAAAAGAAACTAACTAAAAAATGAAAGGCTCCCATCACGCCCCTTCCTTTTATTTGTTCGCCCAGTGATTTACCCAAGTTCTGTCAATTGAAGTTATGGCATTACATTTGAGTGACACCTAAGGCACCAAGACTCAAATGTAAGATAAGCAGGGACTATAACTATTTGCATAGTTGAAATGCAAAACCTAGAATTGTATATTTTTTTTGTCTTAAGGAAAATTTGAGGTCTTGCTTGCCCTACCCCTCCTTACAATGTTTCCCCAAGGGGTCAAAATTGTAGTTCCTAGCCTTCTGAGAAAAGCTGGAAATCCAACTTCACTGTGAAAAGAGAAGTGAGCTCAAAATTTCCTAACCTGCCCAGTGTCTGTGATCCCTTTGTAAACTTTACCAAAACCGCCTTCTCCAAGAATATCTCTGAAATTATCTGTGACAACTGCGAGTTCCTGAAATGTGAATGCTTTTCCGGCAACGTTGGGCACTATATCTGGACCCTGAGGTGAACTACCTTCTACAGAGTTCTCTGCACAATTCCGTACAAAATTATTAGGATCCCAGGAGCAAATCTTTCTGTGCTGGTAGTTAGTATCATATTATAAAGTCAAATGTAACTATATAAAATAGCATTATCAAAAATCTGAGGCCAACGAGATAAAACCAAACAAAAATTTCTTACTGGAAAATTCAAAACATCCTATATGGAGAACTACAAAAAGGTCTGACACCAGCATTGACATTTGAAAAAGCGCAGTTAAACTTTTGAACTATAATTATCTAAAAGAAACAAATAATGGAGAAAGAAAACATCCCCATTTTATTCTCCCAAAACATCCAAGAAAAGTGAAAGATAAAAATGACACATTTATACATTGATGAAATAAAGAAAAATACATTTTACAATGCAAGCCATATATGTAAACATAGTTAAAAATAAACTTTTGAACTATAATCAATTACAAGAAACAAATCATGGAAAAAAGAAAACATCCCATTTTATTCTCCCAAAACATCCAAGAAAAGTAAAAGATAAAATGACACATTTACACATTGATGAAATAAAGAACAATACATTTTACAACGCAAGCCATACATGTAAACATAGTGCAAAACGAAAAAGAAAGGAGAGTGGCTCAATGTACCTGGTGGTGGTACGATAGAAGAGATGCCTGTTTGCCCCGGTGCTGATGGTGAGGCCGAAGCATCAGTTGGTGGAGACTCTTCTGTGCTCGTGCCTGCTCCGCCAGCTGCATTTCTTTTGTCCTTCTTCTTGCTTGGAGAGATTTTTATTGCATGCTCAGTAATAGGTTTTCGAATGTTCTTCTTTATCGTAGTGGGAGGCGAATTTGTTGGAGCAGTCGCCACATTCGAACTGGAGCTTTTTATGGTGATGTCTGTAATGATTTTTGTGCGATTCGAGAATTCGATGCTTGACATATCCTGTTCTCTCAAAACACGCAATACAGAGTATTTTATCTCCAATATACAAGGGAGGCACCTTCTTCTTTTGACTCTTTCTCTTTCCCTTTCCCATTTCATTTCAATGGATGCACAGGTCTTGACACTTAGACTAAAGAGTGTGTTGGCTTTTTCTTGCGTTTCCTTGCTTGCTCTCTCTCTCTCTTGCTTTGCTCTTTGGATGTAGAATGGTGAAGCGCAAAAAGAGGATACTTTCTTTCTTCGGAGTGTCTCCTTACATTTTATAGCCTTAATATCTTGGATCATTCTTTAGCCTGGTCAATTGGTTTTGACCAGTGCTGACGTGGCATCATCCTAATGGCTCTACTTATCCACGGGTCAGGAGAAACGGGTTTTAATTTAATTTAATTACGGCTGATTCATGAATCTTTGTTGGTTTGATGCGTGCATCTTGATGCTGAGGTGGCACTCTTTTACTTAATTCTTTTTCGTTAGACAAGCAGTCGGTTATTGAAGTTACAGAGGTGACATCATCTCTCCTTTCTTCTCTTAATCGCTGAGGAGAGAGGTCAGAAGTCCCCTCCGGTCGATAGATTAGGGGTTGAGGGAAGGGGAGGTGAGGTGAGGTGAGGTGAGGTGAGGTGAAAGGGCCTGGAATACTGCTCTAGAAATGTTGACGGGAGGAAGGGAGGGGAAGAGGAGGTAGCCATCTTCCATCGGAACAACCAAATTCGCCCCCAAATCGGGGTGAAGACGAGGTGGAATCTGGAGCGATGGCGTGGAGTGACGGAAATACCTCAAAAAATTTGGCGCTAGGTCTGGTATTTTACTCCCGCCTTTTTTTTTTTTTTTTTTTTTTTTTTTTTCTTGTTTATCTTTCTCTACTGATTCACTGAACAAGAGTTATACTTGTAGTGCAACTGCAACAGCAACACTCTGAAATTCTAAGGACAATGAGGCGCTCCATCCTGGTAAGGGATTATTTGTAGAAGTGATGAAATCCCTATGAAGATTTTGGCATGGGTTGATGTCTTGATGATTTCCAGAAAATATTCTTTTAGACAATATATTGTGAGTTCTAAAATTTACACAATCATTCGCCCTTAATATTTATCAACTTTTACAGAGTTGCGGATGTCTTCTTTTATCTCTTAACATTGGCCTTGCAGGAAAGAAATAATAGGCTAAAAATATCAATTTTCTTTCAATAAAATATAATAACTTATAATTGTTTAATCTGAGCGGCATTTAGAAGTTGTCTCAAAGTAAAGAGGTCCTTTTTGGATTTTTTTTTTTTTTTTTTTATACGGATACAATACGGATATGATAACATATATTGGTGCAGATACATATCTGGATTCGGACATATGCGACAGCACAGCAAAAATATTATGTTAAATGGTATGGGTGCTTTAGGACCCAAAGCAACAACTAGATCAGGTTATTTTAGCTGATATGCGTGTTTAATTTATTTCTTTATTTATATTCACTCCAAGCCTTAATTAAACAAAATATATACATATTATGTACAATATAACAAATAGAAATTATAAATAATGATTAATAATATTGATAATAATTAAATATATACATATTATATAGTATTATGATGCAATCTTGTATTTGATTGAATAAATGAATGAAGTTTGAGCACTGCTTGTCTAATTGGCGTAAAATTTATATTGTCAGAATTTAACTCATTATATGACGTGAATATTCCCCTGTGTTTGATTTCTCTAATAAGTGACAAACTTTTATTTACATGATAAAATTTACAGAAAGTGCGAACTGATTGAATACAAAAATGTTCAGAATACGATCTGTATTCAATAAACTATATCCGTATTTGTTTTCGTATTCGACACAATATTCGAACCATATGCATATCTACTTAACATCTGGACCGTATTCATATAAAAAAAATACGAATACAGATTTGGTTTGAACACTATCCAATCCGTATTGATCTGTATTCATCCCGATCGAGACCCATGGCGGTAACAGTTATGGTGGAGGTGACCGCGAGGGGATGCACATGGATCTAGATGGGCCATCCATAAAGGCCTCAAAATGAACTCAACTTCACACAAAGATACTAAAGATCTTAATAAGTAATATATGTTAGGGCTGCATAATGTGTAAAATAGTCACAAAATTACACTGTTTCTTTAGTCGTGAGTTTTGAGATGATTTTTTTTTTTTTTTTTTTTTTTTTTTTTTTTTTGCATGTTGCGTTTCGTTTTTGAACGCGAGAGGATTTAGTTGCATTATCCGTGCGTTCAATTTGACGATCAAAACTGTTGAAACTATTTAAACTTTGTAACCATTTATCACATTCAGTTTTTCAACAAATAAGAAATACATAATTGATTCTACCAACAGTAGTATTGCACAATTCCACATTATAGTTAACCTCAAAAGACCATACTTGTCATAGTAACAAGTAAGAATTATTTAGTTTCTAAAACTTCCATATTCTACAGACCTCAAAACATAGTTATCAAATTTACTTACTTTCAAGGTATAGTTAAACTTAAAATACCATACTTCCGCAGTAGAGTCAACCTCTAGTATTTCTAAGGTTCTTGCTCCTAATAGACAACATTGTTGCACACCGAAGAAAAAAAAAATCAATGATTTTAGTAAATCACACAGTTGACTAGCACTACAATTTAAAGTAGCATACACATTCTTATGACCTGGTCTCTTAGACAAGTGACAATGATGTACCTTCTCCCTTAACTTCCTCATTTAAGAAAATTAAATCCATACATGTAACAGACTTATGTCAGAATAGCAACATCGATATGAAAGGCTGGTACCAATCATGTACCACCTTCATTATGGGTCAATCGACATAGTTTAAGCACTTGTACCACATAAACACACATATAAGTTAATACTACCCATGAGATCCTAATAATACACCTTAAACATTGATTTCACACATGTTATGTTCCTAACATCATTGAAATTGACTAAACAAGGGAAAAAAAAATACATGTATTTTTTATAAGCAATAGCAACATTGACCTTGCCTAATCCTTGCATCCCTAAATAAGAGAGGATGATTATCATTAGTAAAATGAATTTTCTTTTAACTGAATGAAGAATATGATAATTTTAATTATTAGCACAAAGTAGTGCTTCCATCGGCACGTGCACCATCGTCAGTGGGCCACAGTGGATCACCAATCTCTCACCATTTTCTAAAATAGAAATAATTTAAGCTTGTTAAATATATACACTGTGTGTTTTATAAAAAAAAAGTATATTGATATACCTGCTCTGCTGCAAGGGCAAACTTTTTCATTCTTTCTCGTGAATGATGAATGTACTTCATTGTTTGAAACACAACCTCGCATAAAAATACTAAAAATGCTATAGGGAAAATAAGCCATATACCCCTGCAATCTTATCTAATTGGAAATATCCCCTTTTTAATTTTTGAAATTGAAAATATCCCCTCCTAATCATAGTTAGAGTAGAAATTTACCCTTTTTGATTATTTTAAATAATAATTTAAATCTGAAAAATTAAATTTTAAAATGATTGACGAAAATACCCAACCTATATGACGATTAACCTGCCTACGATTTCTCTCCTGATTTCTTTCCTCTAAATCAGACAAAAATATGACATTCTCCCTCCGACTCATTCACTTGGATCGAATCTTTTCGAACTTAATTATCAATGTTTCTCCAGGAGCAAGCCTTCATTATTCTAAGTTGGATTAATTGTTGGAGCAGGTACCCCAAGAAACAAACCCTTTCCCACAGTTCGGCGTCTTCTCTCTGAACGCTTTTATTATTTTTTTTATTCTTTAAATTATTCGGGAGATAGGAGATTCAACTCAACTTAATTGAAATTCGTTGCATCTTTTATTGCTGGATTTTGATGCCTTGAAGAGCTAGTACCAGTTCGTACTTGTCCTCTTCTTTTCACCTGCAAATCTCTTGTGTTCCAATTTACTGGTGCAATATCAGAGAACAACTAGTAAGAATGTGCAAGTTAATATGATGTTTCAAATTTAAAATTTTGTACAATTGTGTATTATAGTTTTTATTGAATTAATTTTTTTGGTCCGTGCTCACAGACTGATTCTCACCATTGCAAATCCTGATCCTTCACAAATTTTTGCCTTGATCAATTTATTCAGTCATGTTGTGGGCGATTAATTATCATAAAAGTACTACTCACAAATTTAGGCACGTATACGAGATATTTCAACAGGGAACCTCTCTAAATACCAGCACATACTAAAGTAACACTGATTAGTTATACCTTGTTATTACAACTTGGACATATAGTATATGCCTTAAAAATATATGCACTAGTGATTGAATACAAACATTACAGTGGAGGCTTTCTTCAGGGGTTGCAAGCAGGTTTGAAGAGTTCCAAGCAAATGGGTCAGAATATGAATGTTCAATTTATTTATTTTTTTATTTTAGAGGGAAGAAATCATTTGGGAATCGTAAGAAGATTGATGGTCAGATAGGCTAGGGGCATTTTAGTCCATGATTTTTAAAATAAAATTTTCAGAATAAAAATATTGTTAAAATTAATCAAAAGGGTAAATTTCTATAATGACAATGATTAGGAGGGGATATTTCCAATTTAAAAAATTAGAGGAGAATATTTCCAAATAAATAAGATTACAAGGGTATATGGCTGATTTTCCCTAATAAGTAATATCTGTGATCACCCATCTGGCCATCCATAAAGGCAGAGGTGGATTTAGATTTGCCCGATGAGGTGCAATGTGTCCCATATAATTCTCCAAATCAAGTTGGTTTTTTCATATATATTTTTATGGTTTTATGATATTTTTTAATGAAACATTACTTGATAATTGAATCCATAAAAATGTTCCCATAATTATATTTTTGACCTCATAGTTAAAATTGTTTTATAACTCTATGACCTTTCTAAAAAATTTTCTAGGTCCGCCATTACATAAAAAAAATTTCAATAAAATAATGTCACTATATTATCGGCTGGGTTAAAAAAACATGTTTATAACAACCTTGGGTAACAGTAGACAGAACAACATTTTGTATATATTCTAATCGTTTAATGTTCGTAATCAATTGAAAATTAAATTTTCAACACCGGATTCGACGTACAGTTTTTTTTTTTTTTTTTTTTTTTTTGATAAATGCAATCAAAAGACTAATTGCCTGCTTTCATTAAAGCCATTCGACGAGTATAGTTCTATAGTGTTAAATCAGAATTTTTGTACTACAATTTTAATAACTGCGTTAAGGTGATGTAGACTATCAATTCTTTTTTTATTCACCTCACCATTACCAGCACGGATTCGCTAAGTACACTAGCTAGTTCAATTACATAATCAATGCAATTAATAGATTGAGACATGCGACCAAACTATTTAAATATGTTAATCTTGTTACGGAGTTCTTGGAGGTGTATACTTCGGGAGGAAAATAGAAAATGACACAAAAATATATACCTATTGAAAATTACAACACTGTTTGACTAACAAATATTTAAAATGTGCTCTACATGGCTCAAGTAAAATTAACATTTAAATTAACTGTTCCAATCAATTAATGAAAGCAAGGCGAGAGAGGTTGGAATGCTAATTACAGATATATGACAATCAATTAATGGCGTATTTTGTAGTTCTGAACGACAGTGCATAATAACAGTCGGCAAGATCTAATTTGTTCAAGGATAAAACTAATAGCCTAGCTACGGCAAATTTGAAACACAAAATTATTTTATAGCATTCGATACACCAGACCAAATTAAGCTTTTTGATACTCGCGAATTCAATCATTCTGGTGTGCTAGTGCAACTAGCAACAATAATAAATCTTTTTTTTTTTTTTTTTTTTTTTTTGAACTAAGAGCGCCCCAAGCAGGGGAGCCAGCTTCCATTAAGCAAGGAAAAGAGTATTACAGTATTCAAACAAGTAAACAAAAGCCAAGTGCCCCTGACCCTCAAAAAAAAACAAAAGCCAAGTGCCACTAAAAGTATGTGGAAACCACTTGAAACAAACAGCAAACTGCAAACAGAGAGTATAATGCCAAAACACACAATAATAAATCTTTCATATACACAGCTTGTTAACCAATTTTAGCAAGGAATTAAACTAAAATCACATTGATTTTATTCTAGATGAGCTTAAAATCAGAGAATAAGAAAATACAATACGTGCTGCCTCCATAAAAAAAAATAAATAATATCGTAACAACTGATATATAGATAGTACATGAATTCCAAAGAAATTTTGACGTGAATTGAAAATTTGAAAAATGCCACTCACGAAGAAATTTCGAGGAAAGGAAGGTGATATATAAAAAAGTATTCATAAATTGCTTAAAAAAAAAAAAAGTATTCATGAATAACTAAGAATGGTTGGGTAAATGAACCCATACTGGCAAAGGCCATGAGCATCGTCGATGCTCCTCTGGGCAGCATGGCTTGATGGAGTTGCTCATCAAGTCATAAGCACAAATGTCGCGAGGCCAATTGACTTCCTCATCATCTCCTGCAAGATCCCACCATTCATCTGTAAAATAGATTGTGTCTGGCTTAACTTCTCCACTAATATCCTGCTTTCTCAGTGAAATTAACGCATTAGTACCTACAAAAATTGCTTGCCCGTCCAAGCTATTTATACGTTCCCATTTTCTTTTCTTCCCCTTGCTTCCACTTAGTCTGAATACTTCTACTTGTGAAGTTTCTGGTCTTGTTATAAACTCATATGTCCTATAGATTACAAGAATTCTACCCGCAGAATCTAGTGCAAGGTACATGTTGAAATCACTGGTGTCCTTAATAAATGGTGCCGCCATCTCAGTAATCAGAAAATCATCGTCTTTTAATTCAACCTCATGTATTGCTCCCTCGTTTGTCAAGCAAATAAGCTTATTGTCTTGGCAAAACATGATATCCATATACCAATATTCTTTTTCTTGCAAGAGGTTCCATCTACCTACTCCTGGTTTAGCAATCATCAGATGTGAAAATACATGACCAACAAGTGCTGCTGCAAAGAAATTACCAGAAGATATAGAAGGATTAGAAGATAAGAGTACTTTCTTGAAGGTGACTTCTTCTCCGGAACACTCATCAAACGTGCAATCAAGGAACGGAGACTCCGGACGGTAGTTGGTGCGGCAAAAGTATGAGATTATATTACCATTAACTGAATGGTGGGGGCGTACTTTTGGGAAGGTGGTGATAGAAGGAAGTGATATTGACTCACCCGTCAAAGGGTTGAGGAGGGTAGGCTCACAATGAAGGTCAAGCACAGTTAGCCAACCATGTTGCGAGCCAATAAAAAGCTTTTTGTGTAGGAATGGTTCGTCAAATTCGAAGTGGAGTCTATCGGAGATGCTATACAGGGTGAAACCATTTTTTTCTTTATCATTGTGGTTGCATGCGGTTAGGAGAAACGGTGTGTGTTTCCCGAAATTTCCCATGGCGACCCAGAAACTTGATCAGGTAATTTCTTTTATTTTTGATGAGAAGGTTAAATGTCGCATATATTCTTTTATTTAATTAGATCCATGATAAATAAAGAATTTTTAACATATATTTAATGATGCGTAAATTAATTAAAGGGGACCTTTTTAATTAAAACGTCCTATTTACCTACTGTTTCTTTTTTCTCATATATTTAAAATACACCAAAACGTGTGTTATTGGACTCTTGTAAAATGTGACCCAATATAGGAACAGAACAATATTAATTGAACGGTCCGTTTTCTAAAAAAAAAAATTTGAACAGTCCCGTTACATTTCCTAATTAAATCGCCAGGATTATTATATGTACAATTTACAACTAAATCAAAATAAGATATCATATAGTCTACATTTTGAATTTTTTAGTTTTTTTTTTTCTATTTTTGAAATCTTAGTACTGCTGATTTGTAAAAAAAATTAAAAATTTGTAAAATTTTATCTATTATTAGATTTCAATATATATGTTGGATTTGTTAAATTAAAATTGTCAATTAATAAAATCGCCGACCAATATGGTCATGATGCACAAACCTCTCTATACATCATGATGCATAATAGATTTACGCATATTAGAGTAAATATATATGTTACAAGAATTTTGATTATTTTCTTGGATCGAAATTGAATTGTCGTGGATATTTTAACTATCCACGGTATAATATCGAAATAAAGGGAACACAATGCTTACTCAGAAAAACTTTGTGTATTTCCTCTGGGATAACTGAAATCATGAGCAATAATATTTCATCGGTAATAAGGAGATCTTTTAACACAGAAAAAGTGGTATGTTTTTAAAATGGAGGGTCGAAATAAAAGCCGTCGATATTTAGACGGGAACAATATGTTCATTACAATAGGTGACTTGTAGGTAACTTGTCATTAATTACAGCTATCTAATAATTTTGTGTTGAATATACAAGTTAAATAAAATATGTAATATTCAACTTATGTAATTATGAGGAATGAATTTGCTGACCTACTTAACTAAATTCCTACTTACCAATTTTTCATTTTTAAAGTAACTAGTTTCTAAGGGTCCTAGATGCTATTATGTATGATTGACTTAATTTTATCTTTCTTTCAGTATTTATTTTGCGTTTATGCTATTTAGTTTGGTTCTAGCTACTTGCATGTTATTAACTTATTAGTTTTAAGTGTGTGCTTTAATTACAGATATACGGTGGAGAAGTTCCCAAACAACGAAATGTCAGAATGTAAAGCCATTTACAAATGGAAAGGATTGTGTTAAGTTCATGTTGTGGTGCTTTCATTTTGGGAATTGCTTCTCTCACGTCTATTTTTTAGAGATTCACTCCCATATCCTTTTAAATGACTAAAATACCCTCGCACCTTTTTATCCTCTTTTTCTATTTGCACTGAGCACGACCCCTGCGATTTTGATTCACCTTGCTCCGCCTGACAACACCTAGCTCCGGGGCTCCTCCCTCCTCCTGCCGACGGCCTAGATCGGTTACCTTTTCGCTGTTCCTTATTTCTCACTGACTGAGAAATTCGAAACCTTAGATCCGAACAGGAAATCCCTGGCACAGCTCTTTACCATGGTGACTCGAAAAAGAAAGAGATCGTACAGAGAAATCATTCTATGAGGTGGTCGGAGGTGGTCCTGGTGAAGGATATAGAGGAGGTGTCATGTGTCACGAGGTTGGCCTGGTGAAGGTGAAGAGACCACATTTGTAAGTGGAGTCGATGTTGGAGTGTTCTCCATGTTTTTTACTTACAAAATTTAAGTCTTTCTCTGGTACTGAAAGCAAACGAAATCAATGGTCAATTAGGTAGGTACACTTGCTTTGGAGCAAAGTCTAATTTGAAGAAAATAGTGCAATGGTAATGGATATCAATTCACAAGAAAAAAGAATAATAACAAATTGGGACTATTATTATAAAAATTCAGCACTCAAATAAGCTATACTGGAACTGAGATTATTGCATTCATCAAATTAGAACCATGCAAGAGTGAGGAATTACTAGTTGGTAAAACAAAATTACAGGAGACGTGTCTATTCAGTTTCTCTGTTCTCGTTTTGATGCTGAACCAAATAAAGAGAGAGGAGTGCGCAGGGTATTATTGTCATAGGGAGTGGATCTCTAATAATGAGGCGTCGGGAAAGCAATTCCCTTTCATTTTCTATTGAGATGGGTATGTCTCGTATTGAAATTTTTGATACATTAAAACTTCAATTCTCTCTTTCTCATGCAAGACAAAAAAAAAAAGAAAAAAAATAAAGAAAGTCATATTTTATTCTACCAGTATAGTATTAAGACCAGCAAGGGCTACTACCAAAATCGATTTGCTTATTGACATTATGCTATTCTTTTTGTATGTTTATTTTATTTATAGTGACATTAATAGAAGGAAGCATGTTGAGTTTATAAGCATTCACGAGTACTAAGTAAAGTCCTTAATTAACTTGATATAGTTTTGGTGTTCTACCTAGCTACCTAGCTATCACTATTCATATATATTGGTGTGTTTGGATGGGAGGGGAATAGGGAGTTTGAATAGGGATGGGTGTATTTTTTTATTCTTTATTCTAATACTAAGATTTTGTTAGAATATGAACAAGGGCCCAAATAAGTCCAAATTCCTTATTCTTGTGTAGTTTGGTTTTCACAGGAATAAGAAATAAGGGGCTTATTCCCTATTCTACTCACATCCAAACACACCTAATTTATAATAGTTTAAAGGGAAGTGAAGGATCTCAAAACTGTAATATGGGCAAGTCAAAGGACTAAAGAACCTCTTTTCAGTCGGGCACAAAATTGTTTGGATCTGAATAAGACATGCATACACAACTTAAATTACATTTTCATTATAGGTATATGTATGAATTTAACAATTGATAGTGGGTGTCCAACTCGGTTAATCTGATCATACTACTAGGTTCAACTGCCTATTCAAATTGTATGGATCTTGATTGTTTGGATTTACTTAAAGCCAAAATTCAAATAGTATCATTGATCGATATACTTGGTTTGAATTTAACTTCTTCACTTTTCATACTTTCAATATTATTTTCTATCATTTAATTCGTAATTTTTCTTAAAATAATTATAGACTGGTGTAGCTGAGGATGGGGCTGCGTATAACATTAGGGGTGCAACTGGCAACATTGAAAATATCAATGTCTACAAGAATTTCTTCGACGACATCAATTTATGTACACAATTAAATAGTGCAAATTTGGATATGTAACTGATAGATGTGGATGATATAGGATTTATTTTTAAATTTTCATGGAGATTTATGGGGATATAATAATTATTATTGGCAGATAATATGATAATATGTGTGTCCTGCTTCTATTTTTGTTCTATTGTGAAAATATTGTTTAACAATAATTTCGATTATACTAGCTTCTATCAATGGTTTTCTCTCATATTTATGTCATATGGTACACATAAAATTGGTATGGTAGAACAACAATCGGAAAATAATTTTAGGGCAGAATTGGTAAAAATATTAGGGGTGGAAATATTTTTTTTATTATAATAATAGTATTTATCTCTTCAATATATCGACGGGAAAGATAAAGACTCTTATGCAACAAAAAACTAATAACGCCGATATGTGTTGCTCGGTAATTAATACCCTTCATTACTCGGGGAAAAAAAAATTATTTCCGAGGAAGGGTGCCAGGAGATTTAAATTTTTTAGTGAAAATTTAAAAAATATTGTTTAAACCTGCGTGGCATACGGACATTATATCACCGAGGTTCCTTACCCTTGCGAGAGCATCGCCATAATTCACTTGCTGACGTAATTAGTTACAGCATTAACGGAACTCTCTGAGAGAGTGAGAGGAGACTATTTTATTTTCCCTTCTGTCAATTGCGCTTGTTTTTCTTTTTTTTTCTTTTTTTTTTTTCTTTTCTCTGAATTAGGTTCAGAAAAATTGTGTACTGATTAGCTAATAAGTATTGTTTCTGAAGCTGAATTATGGGCCTTCCATGACCTTTTATCATCACTAGTAATTGTTTGATGGAATTTGCTACAACTGACGTTAGCATCGCCGTCATTCAAAATCACATTTACACTGTGTCCAATTTTTGTTTCAATGCAAAAAAAAAAAAGGCAAGTACGATGTTAAATTGGTCAATTTTAAACGGAAAAATCATTCCAATTTTATTTTTAATAATTTTCAATCACCAAATGTTTTAGTTTTCGACATTCCGATTACAGTGTAAGAAAAGATTTACTAATAATTTACTTACATTAACTCATAAAATGGGAATGCTATAATAGGATGCAGGTGCCCTTTTGTGGGGTACTATTTTCAAAATAATAATAATAATAATAATAATAAAAATAATAATAAAATGAAACGGAGGAAAAGGACTCTTATCATCTCAAACCTTCAATTTTAATAAATAGAAACAAAGGGTGTACTGTTTTTATTGATCCCACGTTAGTCAAATTTACAAGTCCGGTCCTTGTTACCAACCTAAAAGGTTTCATATGTATTTTCTATTTCGATTTTATAAAAATAGTATTATGTAGGAACCATATCTGATTGCCAAGCTGGATTCAGCTGAGAAGACTCGGAAAATAACAATTGTTTATTTGTCAAGCTGAGGTCAAGTTGGCAAATATTGATTCCTATCAAAGTATCAAGAGATATTTCGAATATTTTATAAGATTAATCAGACAAACAGAGATTTGATGGAAAAAAAGAAAGAAAAGAGTTTCTTCTCTCTGTTTGGGCGTTGCAGAACTTGCCGATAAAAAAGCTACTTTTCATTGGAGGGATATTGCAGCAAAATTTTTTATCCGGATTTTTTTTTCTTGTAGATAATAAAAAGTTTTTTTTTTCCAAAAAAATTCTCAAAAGTATTCGAAGTAAATTTTTTAATGTGCCAAATGCATCTTCTCATATTTCTTCAGTTTTTTAAATAGACTAATACAATACGCAGAGTTTATCCAAAAAATGTTTAAATTGACCCATTCCACGTAACGGCAAGTTTCCTAGGTCTGTAATCTGGTAAAATCACTATAAAATTAAAAGTAACGGAGTACATGACTAATCTCATACATAGTTAGATTCTGCACTCTGACCATAAATCAGAGGCCAAATCCTCAGCTTAAAACTTTTGTCAAGCATCCTTGATTTGTCCCCCAAATCTATCTATGCATACTTAGCTAATGATCGACATCATTGTCAACAACAAAACAACAAGCAAAACTATAAGAGGCATATACTTCTGGTAAACCAGTAACCACAGACAAAAAAGATCCTCTTTTACTTGTAACCTGAAACCCAGTCTAAAATTTCTATTTAACACACTTCAGAAAGACAAAATAGCAAAGAAAATAATTAGCAACAACAGAACAAAAGATTTTGATTCAGAACTCCATTAGTACATTGACGCTTTAAAAGAAAAAAAAAAAATCATAATATGTAAACAGCTCCAGCCTTCTTGTTCTTTATAACTATAGCCTCAGAAAGGTTGTTCCAATGTCCCAACAAGCAAGTTCGTTTTTAAAACCAATTTTTTTTTTCAAAAAACAAGAAAACAAATAGCGAGGATGTTACTAAAATGTCTACAGTAGTAAAGTAGAAAGATTTTCTTTGTGCCGTATTTAACAAATAGCACAAACAAATCTGGCAGAACTAGTGCTAATCAGACACTTTCAGGGGTTCCTGTTATAAAATCCATCAATGTTTGCTTCCGATCTCCAAATTACTATCCCTTAATTGCTTCCAGAAGTGGAAGCGCCCTCAGCTGCACTCATTTGATCAGGCGATGGGGGCAGACTGCTTGATGCAGGAGAGAGGGTTTCATTAGGCGGCACTGTGAGAGGCTCAAGAGACATGACGACATCGTTCATGATGGATCGACCATGCGCTTCTTCTTGGAGACACATAGTAGCCATCGCAACTGCTTCACTGAGACCTGGGCAAAAAGCATCTTTTATCAAGGGGTCTATTAGCTGCGGATGTCTTCTGTTATCTCCTAACATTGGTCTTGCCTGTAAAAGGAAAGAAATAGTAGATTAAAAAAATATCAATTTTGTTTCAATAAAAAATAATAACTTATAATTGTTTAATCTGAGCTGCATTTAGATGTTGTCCCAAAGTAAAGAGGTCCTTTTTGTAAATTATGATATAACTAAAAGATCATGATAGATAGAGGATAAGCTAGTGAGCCTTCTCCATCTCATAAAACAAATAAAAGGTTAAATAGAAATGAATACCAAAGCTTGAGTCCCAAGAAGTGTAAAAAAAATGACGGAAACAGAAATAGCTACCATCACAAAACAGAAACGAAACAACATACCATGCAAAATTTCATGAAACTCTTATAATTAAGAAAATTCATGTAAAAAGAAGTCAAAAAATGATAAACGTTCTAATCAGGATGCGTATGAAAAAGTAACAACCAATACTTACCCAGTCAACAAGACTTCGCTCATCAACCGTCTTGAAAACATCATAAGCTCTCCTCCCAGAAATCAACTCGAGTATAACCACACCAAAACTGTATACATCTGATTTAACCTTCAAATGCCCCGTCCTGTAATATTCTGGTGCACAATATCCATGAGTACCCATGACTTGTGTTGATACGTGCGTCTTATCTCCCTCTGGTCCAAGCTTGGCTAAACCAAAATCTGATAATTTGGGGTTTAAATTCCCATCTAAGAGAATATTCCCTGACTTCATGTCACGGAATATCACAGGAGGGTTACGGTCGTGTAGGTATTCGAGGCCTTTTGCTGCACCATGAGCTATTCGCATTCGAGTGAACCAGTCCAGGGGCTGCTGTCCTTCTTTTAGATCTGTCAAAAGTATTAGATACAAGAATCAAACCAATTTTCCTATCCTAACTACAAATTAAAACATACTCAGTCCCTTGATTTGTGTCTTAGAAATTAAAATATATAAATCAATGATTATGTGCCTCCTAACACCAACTTATACCAGTCACAATCATTCTCTGTGCATAATTACACTTATTTTGCTTTATCTTTTTGTCTGAAATACATTTTTTTTCACAATTTTTTGGTCGTGTTTTACTGTTTCTCATTGAGGTTCTTTGAGAAAAAATTACCGAATAAATGATCTTCTAGAGAACCCTGGGGCATGTATTCATAGACTATAATTCTCTGATCGCCCTCTGCACAATATCCGACTAACTTGACCAGATTTTCATGGTAAAGATTGCTCAACATCGTAACCTCAGCCAAAAATTCATTCGTTCCTTGCCGTGCATCAAAACTCAGTTGTTTCACTGCTACAACCTGTAGAAAGCAATAATAATTAACAAATTACAAAGTTTCATCGAACCAGCAAATTAACATATTTATCAAATAAACATGCGGGTGCTGGCAATGTCGTAACAAAACCAATGCTGCAACCAAGGAAACTTGAAAAGGGTTGAAAAAGAAACTAACTAAAAAATGAAAGGCTCCCATCACGCCCCTTCCTTTTATTTGTTCGCCCAGTGATTTACCCAAGTTCTGTCAATTGAAGTTATGGCATTACATTTGAGTGACACCTAAGGCACCAAGACTCAAATGTAAGATAAGCAGGGACTATAACTATTTGCATAGTTGAAATGCAAAACCTAGAATTGTATATTTTTTTTGTCTTAAGGAAAATTTGAGGTCTTGCTTGCCCTACCCCTCCTTACAATGTTTCCCCAAGGGGTCAAAATTGTAGTTCCTAGCCTTCTGAGAAAAGCTGGAAATCCAACTTCACTGTGAAAAGAGAAGTGAGCTCAAAATTTCCTAACCTGCCCAGTGTCTGTGATCCCTTTGTAAACTTTACCAAAACCGCCTTCTCCAAGAATATCTCTGAAATTATCTGTGACAACTGCGAGTTCCTGAAATGTGAATGCTTTTCCGGCAACGTTGGGCACTATATCTGGACCCTGAGGTGAACTACCTTCTACAGAGTTCTCTGCACAATTCCGTACAAAATTATTAGGATCCCAGGAGCAAATCTTTCTGTGCTGGTAGTTAGTATCATATTATAAAGTCAAATGTAACTATATAAAATAGCATTATCAAAAATCTGAGGCCAACGAGATAAAACCAAACAAAAATTTCTTACTGGAAAATTCAAAACATCCTATATGGAGAACTACAAAAAGGTCTGACACCAGCATTGACATTTGAAAAAGCGCAGTTAAACTTTTGAACTATAATTATCTAAAAGAAACAAATAATGGAGAAAGAAAACATCCCCATTTTATTCTCCCAAAACATCCAAGAAAAGTGAAAGATAAAAATGACACATTTATACATTGATGAAATAAAGAAAAATACATTTTACAATGCAAGCCATATATGTAAACATAGTTAAAAATAAACTTTTGAACTATAATCAATTACAAGAAACAAATCATGGAAAAAAGAAAACATCCCATTTTATTCTCCCAAAACATCCAAGAAAAGTAAAAGATAAAATGACACATTTACACATTGATGAAATAAAGAACAATACATTTTACAACGCAAGCCATACATGTAAACATAGTGCAAAACGAAAAAGAAAGGAGAGTGGCTCAATGTACCTGGTGGTGGTACGATAGAAGAGATGCCTGTTTGCCCCGGTGCTGATGGTGAGGCCGAAGCATCAGTTGGTGGAGACTCTTCTGTGCTCGTGCCTGCTCCGCCAGCTGCATTTCTTTTGTCCTTCTTCTTGCTTGGAGAGATTTTTATTGCATGCTCAGTAATAGGTTTTCGAATGTTCTTCTTTATCGTAGTGGGAGGCGAATTTGTTGGAGCAGTCGCCACATTCGAACTGGAGCTTTTTATGGTGATGTCTGTAATGATTTTTGTGCGATTCGAGAATTCGATGCTTGACATATCCTGTTCTCTCAAAACACGCAATACAGAGTATTTTATCTCCAATATACAAGGGAGGCACCTTCTTCTTTTGACTCTTTCTCTTTCCCTTTCCCATTTCATTTCAATGGATGCACAGGTCTTGACACTTAGACTAAAGAGTGTGTTGGCTTTTTCTTGCGTTTCCTTGCTTGCTCTCTCTCTCTCTTGCTTTGCTCTTTGGATGTAGAATGGTGAAGCGCAAAAAGAGGATACTTTCTTTCTTCGGAGTGTCTCCTTACATTTTATAGCCTTAATATCTTGGATCATTCTTTAGCCTGGTCAATTGGTTTTGACCAGTGCTGACGTGGCATCATCCTAATGGCTCTACTTATCCACGGGTCAGGAGAAACGGGTTTTAATTTAATTTAATTACGGCTGATTCATGAATCTTTGTTGGTTTGATGCGTGCATCTTGATGCTGAGGTGGCACTCTTTTACTTAATTCTTTTTCGTTAGACAAGCAGTCGGTTATTGAAGTTACAGAGGTGACATCATCTCTCCTTTCTTCTCTTAATCGCTGAGGAGAGAGGTCAGAAGTCCCCTCCGGTCGATAGATTAGGGGTTGAGGGAAGGGGAGGTGAGGTGAGGTGAGGTGAGGTGAGGTGAAAGGGCCTGGAATACTGCTCTAGAAATGTTGACGGGAGGAAGGGAGGGGAAGAGGAGGTAGCCATCTTCCATCGGAACAACCAAATTCGCCCCCAAATCGGGGTGAAGACGAGGTGGAATCTGGAGCGATGGCGTGGAGTGACGGAAATACCTCAAAAAATTTGGCGCTAGGTCTGGTATTTTACTCCCGCCTTTTTTTTTTTTTTTTTTTTTTCTTGTTTATCTTTCTCTACTGATTCACTGAACAAGAGTTATACTTGTAGTGCAACTGCAACAGCAACACTCTGAAATTCTAAGGACAATGAGGCGCTCCATCCTGGTAAGGGATTATTTGTAGAAGTGATGAAATCCCTATGAAGATTTTGGCATGGGTTGATGTCTTGATGATTTCCAGAAAATATTCTTTTAGCCAATATATTGTGAGTTCTAAAATTTACACAATCATTCGCCCTTAATATTTATCAACTTTTACAGAGTTGCGGATGTCTTCTTTTATCTCTTAACATTGGCCTTGCAGGAAAGAAATAATAGGCTAAAAATATCAATTTTCTTTCAATAAAATATAATAACTTATAATTGTTTAATCTGAGCGGCATTTAGAAGTTGTCTCAAAGTAAAGAGGTCCTTTTTGGATTTTTTTTTTTTTTTTTTTTTTATACGGATACAATACGGATATGATAACATATATTGGTGCAGATACATATCTGGATTCGGACATATGCGACAGCACAGCAAAAATATTATGTTAAATGGTATGGGTGCTTTAGGACCCAAAGCAACAACTAGATCAGGTTATTTTAGCTGATATGCGTGTTTAATTTATTTCTTTATTTATATTCACTCCAAGCCTTAATTAAACAAAATATATACATATTATGTACAATATAACAAATAGAAATTATAAATAATGATTAATAATATTGATAATAATTAAATATATACATATTATATAGTATTATGATGCAATCTTGTATTTGATTGAATAAATGAATGAAGTTTGAGCACTGCTTGTCTAATTGGCGTAAAATTTATATTGTCAGAATTTAACTCATTATATGACGTGAATATTCCCCTGTGTTTGATTTCTCTAATAAGTGACAAACTTTTATTTACATGATAAAATTTACAGAAAGTGCGAACTGATTGAATACAAAAATGTTCAGAATACGATCTGTATTCAATAAACTATATCCGTATTTGTTTTCGTATTCGACACAATATTCGAACCATATGCATATCTACATAACATCTGGACCGTATTCATATAAAAAAAATACGAATACAGATTTGGTTTGAACACTATCCAATCCGTATTGATCTGTATTCATCCCGATCGAGACCCATGGCGGTAACAGTTATGGTGGAGGTGACCGCGAGGGGATGCACATGGATCTAGATGGGCCATCCATAAAGGCCTCAAAATGAACTCAACTTCACACAAAGATACTAAAGATCTTAATAAGTAATATATGTTAGGGCTGCATAATGTGTAAAACAGTCACAAAATTACACTGTTTCTTTAGTCGTGAGTTTTGAGATGATTTTTTTTTTTTTTTTTTTTTTTTTTTTTTTGCATGTTGCGTTTCGTTTTTGAACGCGAGAGGATTTAGTTGCATTATCCGTGCGTTCAATTTGACGATCAAAACTGTTGAAACTATTTAAACTTTGTAACCATTTATCACATTCAGTTTTTCAACAAATAAGAAATACATAATTGATTCTACCAACAGTAGTATTGCACAATTCCACATTATAGTTAACCTCAAAAGACCATACTTGTCATAGTAACAAGTAAGAATTATTTAGTTTCTAAAACTTCCATATTCTACAGACCTCAAAACATAGTTATCAAATTTACTTACTTTCAAGGTATAGTTAAACTTAAAATACCATACTTCCGCAGTAGAGTCAACCTCTAGTATTTCTAAGGTTCTTGCTCCTAATAGACAACATTGTTGCACACCGAAGAAAAAAAAATCAATGATTTTAGTAAATCACACAGTTGACTAGCACTACAATTTAAAGTAGCATACACATTCTTATGACCTGGTCTCTTAGACAAGTGACAATGATGTACCTTCTCCCTTAACTTCCTCATTTAAGAAAATTAAATCCATACATGTAACAGACTTATGTCAGAATAGCAACATCGATATGAAAGGCTGGTACCAATCATGTACCACCTTCATTATGGGTCAATCGACATAGTTTAAGCACTTGTACCACATAAACACACATATAAGTTAATACTACCCATGAGATCCTAATAATACACCTTAAACATTGATTTCACACATGTTATGTTCCTAACATCATTGAAATTGACTAAACAAGGGAAAAAAAAATACATGTATTTTTTATAAGCAATAGCAACATTGACCTTGCCTAATCCTTGCATCCCCAAATAAGAGAGGATGATTATCATTAGTAAAATGAATTTTCTTTTAACTGAATGAAGAATATGATAATTTTAATTATTAGCACAAAGTAGTGCTTCCATCGGCACGTGCACCATCGTCAGTGGGCCACAGTGGATCACCAATCTCTCACCATTTTCTAAAATAGAAATAATTTAAGCTTGTTAAATATATACACTGTGTGTTTTATAAAAAAAAAAAGTATATTGATATACCTGCTCTGCTGCAAGGGCAAACTTTTTCATTCTTTCTCGTGAATGATGAATGTACTTCATTGTTTGAAACACAACCTCGCATAAAAATACTAAAAATGCTATAGGGAAAATAAGCCATATACCCCTGCAATCTTATCTAATTGGAAATATCCCCTTTTTAATTTTTGAAATTGAAAATATCCCCTCCTAATCATAGTTAGAGTAGAAATTTACCCTTTTTGATTATTTTAAATAATAATTTAAATCTGAAAAATTAAATTTTAAAATGATTGACGAAAATACCCAACCTATATGACGATTAACCTGCCTACGATTTCTCTCCTGATTTCTTTCCTCTAAATCAGACAAAAATATGACATTCTCCCTCCGACTCATTCACTTGGATCGAATCTTTTCGAACTTAATTATCAATGTTTCTCCAGGAGCAAGCCTTCATTATTCTAAGTTGGATTAATTGTTGGAGCAGGTACCCCAAGAAACAAACCCTTTCCCACAGTTCGGCGTCTTCTCTCTGAACGCTTTTATTATTTTTTTTATTCTTTAAATTATTCGGGAGATAGGAGATTCAACTCAACTTAATTGAAATTCGTTGCATCTTTTATTGCTGGATTTTGATGCCTTGAAGAGCTAGTACCAGTTCGTACTTGTCCTCTTCTTTTCACCTGCAAATCTCTTGTGTTCCAATTTACTGGTGCAATATCAGAGAACAACTAGTAAGAATGTGCAAGTTAATATGATGTTTCAAATTTAAAATTTTGTACAATTGTGTATTATAGTTTTTATTGAATTAATTTTTTTGGTCCGTGCTCACAGACTGATTCTCACCATTGCAAATCCTGATCCTTCACAAATTTTTGCCTTGATCAATTTATTCAGTCATGTTGTGGGCGATTAATTATCATAAAAGTACTACTCACAAATTTAGGCACGTATACGAGATATTTCAACAGGGAACCTCTCTAAATACCAGCACATACTAAAGTAACACTGATTAGTTATACCTTGTTATTACAACTTGGACATATAGTATATGCCTTAAAAATATATGCACTAGTGATTGAATACAAACATTAACAGTGGAGGCTTTCTTCAGGGGTTGCAAGCAGGTTTGAAGAGTTCCAAGCAAATGGGTCAGAATATGAATGTTCAATTTATTTATTTTTTTATTTTAGAGGGAAGAAATCATTTGGGAATCGTAAGAAGATTGATGGTCAGATAGGCTAGGGGCATTTTAGTCCATGATTTTTAAAATAAAATTTTCAGAATAAAAATATTGTTAAAATTAATCAAAAGGGTAAATTTCTATAATGACAATGATTAGGAGGGGATATTTCCAATTTAAAAAATTAGAGGAGAATATTTCCAAATAAATAAGATTACAAGGGTATATGGCTGATTTTCCCTAATAAGTAATATCTGTGATCACCCATCTGGCCATCCATAAAGGCAGAGGTGGATTTAGATTTGCCCGATGAGGTGCAATGTGTCCCATATAATTCTCCAAATCAAGTTGGTTTTTTCATATATATTTTTATGGTTTTATGATATTTTTTAATGAAACATTACTTGATAATTGAATCCATAAAAATGTTCCCATAATTATATTTTTGACCTCATAGTTAAAATTGTTTTATAACTCTATGACCTTTCTAAAAAATTTTCTAGGTCCGCCATTACATAAAAAAAATTTCAATAAAATAATGTCACTATATTATCGGCTGGGTTAAAAAAACATGTTTATAACAACCTTGGGTAACAGTAGACAGAACAACATTTTGTATATATTCTAATCGTTTAATGTTCGTAATCAATTGAAAATTAAATTTTCAACACCGGATTCGACGTACAGTTTTTTTTTTTTTTTTTTTTTTTTTGATAAATGCAATCAAAAGACTAATTGCCTGCTTTCATTAAAGCCATTCGACGAGTATAGTTCTATAGTGTTAAATCAGAATTTTTGTACTACAATTTTAATAACTGCGTTAAGGTGATGTAGACTATCAATTCTTTTTTTATTCACCTCACCATTACCAGCACGGATTCGCTAAGTACACTAGCTAGTTCAATTACATAATCAATGCAATTAATAGATTGAGACATGCGACCAAACTATTTAAATATGTTAATCTTGTTACGGAGTTCTTGGAGGTGTATACTTCGGGAGGAAAATAGAAAATGACACAAAAATATATACCTATTGAAAATTACAACACTGTTTGACTAACAAATATTTAAAATGTGCTCTACATGGCTCAAGTAAAATTAACATTTAAATTAACTGTTCCAATCAATTAATGAAAGCAAGGCGAGAGAGGTTGGAATGCTAATTACAGATATATGACAATCAATTAATGGCGTATTTTGTAGTTCTGAACGACAGTGCATAATAACAGTCGGCAAGATCTAATTTGTTCAAGGATAAAACTAATAGCCTAGCTACGGCAAATTTGAAACACAAAATTATTTTATAGCATTCGATACACCAGACCAAATTAAGCTTTTTGATACTCGCGAATTCAATCATTCTGGTGTGCTAGTGCAACTAGCAACAATAATAAATCTTTTTTTTTTTTTTGTTTTTTTTTTGAACTAAGAGCGCCCCAAGCAGGGGAGCCAGCTTCCATTAAGCAAGGAAAAGAGTATTACAGTATTCAAACAAGTAAACAAAAGCCAAGTGCCCCTGACCCTCAAAAAAAAACAAAAGCCAAGTGCCACTAAAAGTATGTGGAAACCACTTGAAACAAACAGCAAACTGCAAACAGAGAGTATAATGCCAAAACACACAATAATAAATCTTTCATATACACAGCTTGTTAACCAATTTTAGCAAGGAATTAAACTAAAATCACATTGATTTTATTCTAGATGAGCTTAAAATCAGAGAATAAGAAAATACAATACGTGCTGCCTCCATAAAAAAAAATAAATAATATCGTAACAACTGATATATAGATAGTACATGAATTCCAAAGAAATTTTGACGTGAATTGAAAATTTGAAAAATGCCACTCACGAAGAAATTTCGAGGAAAGGAAGGTGATATATAAAAAAGTATTCATAAATTGCTTAAAAAAAAAAAAGTATTCATGAATAACTAAGAATGGTTGGGTAAATGAACCCATACTGGCAAAGGCCATGAGCATCGTCGATGCTCCTCTGGGCAGCATGGCTTGATGGAGTTTCTCATCAAGTCATAAGCACAAATGTCGCGAGGCCAATTGACTTCCTCATCATCTCCTGCAAGATCCCACCATTCATCTGTAAAATAGATTGTGTCTGGCTTAACTTCTCCACTAATATCCTGCTTTCTCAGTGAAATTAACGCATTAGTACCTACAAAAATTGCTTGCCCGTCCAAGCTATTTATACGTTCCCATTTTCTTTTCTTCCCCTTGCTTCCACTTAGTCTGAATACTTCTACTTGTGAAGTTTCTGGTCTTGTTATAAACTCATATGTCCTATAGATTACAAGAATTCTACCCGCAGAATCTAGTGCAAGGTACATGTTGAAATCACTGGTGTCCTTAATAAATGGTGCCGCCATCTCAGTAATCAGAAAATCATCGTCTTTTAATTCAACCTCATGTATTGCTCCCTCGTTTGTCAAGCAAATAAGCTTATTGTCTTGGCAAAACATGATATCCATATACCAATATTCTTTTTCTTGCAAGAGGTTCCATCTACCTACTCCTGGTTTAGCAATCATCAGATGTGAAAATACATGACCAACAAGTGCTGCTGCAAAGAAATTACCAGAAGATATAGAAGGATTAGAAGATAAGAGTACTTTCTTGAAGGTGACTTCTTCTCCGGAACACTCATCAAACGTGCAATCAAGGAACGGAGACTCCGGACGGTAGTTGGTGCGGCAAAAGTATGAGATTATATTACCATTAACTGAATGGTGGGGGCGTACTTTTGGGAAGGTGGTGATAGAAGGAAGTGATATTGACTCACCCGTCAAAGGGTTGAGGAGGGTAGGCTCACAATGAAGGTCAAGCACAGTTAGCCAACCATGTTGCGAGCCAATAAAAAGCTTTTTGTGTAGGAATGGTTCGTCAAATTCGAAGTGGAGTCTATCGGAGATGCTATACAGGGTGAAACCATTTTTTTCTTTATCATTGTGGTTGCATGCGGTTAGGAGAAACGGTGTGTGTTTCCCGAAATTTCCCATGGCGACCCAGAAACTTGATCAGGTAATTTCTTTTATTTTTGATGAGAAGGTTAAATGTCGCATATATTCTTTTATTTAATTAGATCCATGATAAATAAAGAATTTTTAACATATATTTAATGATGCGTAAATTAATTAAAGGGGACCTTTTTAATTAAAACGTCCTATTTACCTACTGTTTCTTTTTTCTCATATATTTAAAATACACCAAAACGTGTGTTATTGGACTCTTGTAAAATGTGACCCAATATAGGAACAGAACAATATTAATTGAACGGTCCGTTTTCTAAAAAAAAAAATTTGAACAGTCCCGTTACATTTCCTAATTAAATCGCCAGGATTATTATATGTACAATTTACAACTAAATCAAAATAAGATATCATATAGTCTACATTTTGAATTTTTTAGTTTTTTTTTTCTATTTTTGAAATCTTAGTACTGCTGATTTGTAAAAAAATCAAAAATTTGTAAAATTTTATCTATTATTAGATTTCAATATATATGTTGGATTTGTTAAATTAAAATTGTCAATTAATAAAATCGCCGACCAATATGGTCATGATGCACAAACCTCTCTATACATCATGATGCATAATAGATTTACGCATATTAGAGTAAATATATATGTTACAAGAATTTTGATTATTTTCTTGGATCGAAATTGAATTGTCGTGGATATTTTAACTATCCACGGTATAATATCGAAATAAAGGGAACACAATGCTTACTCAGAAAAACTTTGTGTATTTCCTCTGGGATAACTGAAATCATGAGCAATAATATTTCATCGGTAATAAGGAGATCTTTTAACACAGAAAAAGTGGTATGTTTTTAAAATGGAGGGTCGAAATAAAAGCCGTCGATATTTAGACGGGAACAATATGTTCATTACAATAGGTGACTTGTAGGTAACTTGTCATTAATTACAGCTATCTAATAATTTTGTGTTGAATATACAAGTTAAATAAAATATGTAATATTCAACTTATGTAATTATGAGGAATGAATTTGCTGACCTACTTAACTAAATTCCTACTTACCAATTTTTCATTTTTAAAGTAACTAGTTTCTAAGGGTCCTAGATGCTATTATGTATGATTGACTTAATTTTATCTTTCTTTCAGTATTTATTTTGCGTTTATGCTATTTAGTTTGGTTCTAGCTACTTGCCTGTTATTAACTTATTAGTTTTAAGTGTGTGCTTTAATTACAGATATACGGTGGAGAAGTTCCCAAACAACGAAATGTCAGAATGTAAAGCCATTTACAAATGGAAAGGATTGTGTTAAGTTCATGTTGTGGTGCTTTCATTTTGGGAATTGCTTCTCTCACGTCTATTTTTTAGAGATTCACTCCCATATCCTTTTAAATGACTAAAATACCCTCGCACCTTTTTATCCTCTTTTTCTATTTGCACTGAGCACGACCCCTGCGATTTTGATTCACCTTGCTCCGCCTGACAACACCTAGCTCCGGGGCTCCTCCCTCCTCCTGCCGACGGCCTAGATCGGTTACCTTTTCGCTGTTCCTTATTTCTCACTGACTGAGAAATTCGAAACCTTAGATCCGAACAGGAAATCCCTGGCACAGCTCTTTACCATGGTGACTCGAAAAAGAAAGAGATCGTACAGAGAAATCATTCTATGAGGTGGTCGGAGGTGGTCCTGGTGAAGGATATAGAGGAGGTGTCATGTGTCACGAGGTTGGCCTGGTGAAGGTGAAGAGACCACATTTGTAAGTGGAGTCGATGTTGGAGTGTTCTCCATGTTTTTTACTTACAAAATTTAAGTCTTTCTCTGGTACTGAAAGCAAACGAAATCAATGGTCAATTAGGTAGGTACACTTGCTTTGGAGCAAAGTCTAATTTGAAGAAAATAGTGCAATGGTAATGGATATCAATTCACAAGAAAAAAGAATAATAACAAATTGGGACTATTATTATAAAAATTCAGCACTCAAATAAGCTATACTGGAACTGAGATTATTGCATTCATCAAATTAGAACCATGCAAGAGTGAGGAATTACTAGTTGGTAAAACAAAATTACAGGAGACGTGTCTATTCAGTTTCTCTGTTCTCGTTTTGATGCTGAACCAAATAAAGAGAGAGGAGTGCGCAGGGTATTATTGTCATAGGGAGTGGATCTCTAATAATGAGGCGTCGGGAAAGCAATTCCCTTTCATTTTCTATTGAGATGGGTATGTCTCGTATTGAAATTTTTGATACATAAAAACTTCAATTCTCTCTTTCTCATGCAAGACAAAAAAAAAAGAAAAAAAATAAAGAAAGTCATATTTTATTCTACCAGTATAGTATTAAGACCAGCAAGGGCTACTACCAAAATCGATTTGCTTATTGACATTATGCTATTCTTTTTGTATGTTTATTTTATTTATAGTGACATTAATAGAAGGAAGCATGTTGAGTTTATAAGCATTCACGAGTACTAAGTAAAGTCCTTAATTAACTTGATATAGTTTTGGTGTTCTACCTAGCTACCTAGCTATCACTATTCATATATATTGGTGTGTTTAGATGGGAGGGGAATAGGGAGTTTGAATAGGGATGGGTGTATTTTTTTATTCTTTATTCTAATACTAAGATTTTGTTAGAATATGAACAAGGGCCCAAATAAGTCCAAATTCCTTATTATTGTGTAGTTTGGTTTTCACAGGAATAAGAAATAAGGGGCTTATTCCCTATTCTACTCACATCCAAACACACCTAATTTATAATAGTTTAAAGGGAAGTGAAGGATCTCAAAACTGTAATATGGGCAAGTCAAAGGACTAAAGAACCTCTTTTCAGTCGGGCACAAAATTGTTTGGATCTGAATAAGACATGCATACACAACTCAAATTACATTTTCATTATAGGTATATGTATGAATTTAACAATTGATAGTGGGTGTCCAACTCGGTTAATCTGATCATACTACTAGGTTCAACTGCCTATTCAAATTGTATGGATCTTGATTGTTTGGATTTACTTAAAGCCAAAATTCAAATAGTATCATTGATCGATATACTTGGTTTGAATTTAACTTCTTCACTTTTCATACTTTCAATATTATTTTCTATCATTTAATTCGTAATTTTTCTTAAAATAATTATAGACTGGTGCAGCTGAGGATGGGGCTGCGTATAACATTAGGGGTGCAACTGGCAACGTTGAAAATATCAATGTCTACAAGAATTTCTTCGACGACATCAATTTATGTACACAATTAAATAGTGCAAATTTGGATATGTAGCTGATAGATGTGGATGATATAGGATTTATTTTTAAATTTTCATGGAGATTTATGGGGATATAATAATTATTATTGGCAGATAATATGATAATATGTGTGTCCTGCTTCTATTTTTGTTCTATTGTGAAAATATTGTTTAACAATAATTTCGATTATACTAGCTTCTATCAATGGTTTTCTCTCATATTTATGTCATATGGTACACATAAAATTGGTATGGTAGAACAACAATCGGAAAATAATTTTAGGGCAGAATTGGTAAAAATATTAGGGGTGGAAATATTTTTTTATTATAATAATAGTATTTATCTCTTCAATATATCGACGGGAAAGATAAAGACTCTTATGCAACAAAAAACTAATAACGCCGATATGTGTTGCTCGGTAATTAATACCCTTCATTACTCGGGGAAAAAAAAATTATTTCCGAGGAAGGGTGCCAGGAGATTTAAATTTTTTATTGAAAATTTAAAAAATATTGTTTAAACCTGCGTGGCATACGGACATTATATCACCGAGGTTCCTTACCCTTGCGAGAGCATCGCCATAATTCACTTGCTGACGTAATTAGTTACAGCATTAACGGAACTCTCTGAGAGAGTGAGAGGAGACTATTTTATTTTCCCTTCTGTCAATTGCGCTTGTTTTTCTTTTTTTTTTCTTTTTTTTTTTTTTTCTTTTCTCTGAATTAAGTTCAGAAAAATTGTGTACTGATTAGCTAATAAGTATTGTTTCTGAAGCTGAATTATGGGCCTTCCATGACCTCCTATCATCACTAATAATTGTTTGATGGAATTTGCTACAACTGACGTTAGCATCGCCGTCATTCAAAATCACATTTACACTGTGTCCAATTTTTGTTTCAATGCAAAAAAAAAAAGGCAAGTACGATGTTAAATTGGTCAATTTTAAACGGAAAAATCATTCCAATTTTATTTTTAATAATTTTCAATCACCAAATGTTTTAGTTTTCGACATTCCGATTACAGTGTAAGAAAAGATTTACTAATAATTTACTTACATTAACTCATAAAATGGGAATGCTATAATAGGATGCAGGTGCCCTTTTGTGGGGTACTATTTTCAAAATAATAATAATAATAATAATAATAAAAATAATAATAAAATGAAACGGAGGAAAAGGACTCTTATCATCTCAAACCTTCAATTTTAATAAATAGAAACAAAGGGTGTACTGTTTTTATTGATCCCACGTTAGTCAAATTTACAAGTCCGGTCCTTGTTACCAACCTAAAAGGTTTCATATGTATTTTCTATTTCGATTTTATAAAAATAGTATTATGTAGGAACCATATCTGATTGCCAAGCTGGATTCAGCTGAGAAGACTCGGAAAATAACAATTGTTTATTTGTCAAGCTGAGGTCAAGTTGGCAAATATTGATTCCTATCAAAATATCAAGAGATATTTCGAATATTTTATAAGATTAATCAGACAAACAGAGATTTGATGGAAAAAAAGAAAGAAAAGAGTTTCTTCTCTCTGTTTGGGCCTTGCAGAACTTGCCGATAAAAAAGCTACTTTTCATTGGAGGGATATTGCAGCAAAATTTTTTATCCGGATTTTTTTTTCTTGTAGATAATAAAAAGTTTTTTTTTCCAAAAAAATTCTCAAAAGTATTCGAAGTAAATTTTTTAATGTGCCAAATGCATCTTCTCATATTTCTTCAGTTTTTTAAATAGACTAATACAATACGCAGAGTTTATCCAAAAAATGTTTAAATTGACCCATTCCACGTAACGGCAAGTTTCCTAGGTCTGTAATCTGGTAAAATCACTATAAAATTAAAAGTAACGGAGTACATGACTAATCTCATACATAGTTAGATTCTGCACTCTGACCATAAATCAGAGGCCAAATCCTCAGCTTAAAACTTTTGTCAAGCATCCTTGATTTGTCCCCCAAATCTATCTATGCATACTTAGCTAATGATCGACATCATTGTCAACAACAAAACAACCAGCAAAACTATAAGAGGCATATACTTCTGGTAAACCAGTAACCACAGACAAAAAAGATCCTCTTTTACTTGTAACCTGAAACCCAGTCTAAAATTTCTATTTAACACACTTCAGAAAGACAAAATAGCAAAGAAAATAATTAGCAACAACAGAACAAAAGATTTTGATTCAGAACTCCATTAGTACATTGACGCTTTAAAAGAAAAAAAAAATCATAATATGTAAACAGCTCCAGCCTTCTTGTTCTTTATAACTATAGCCTCAAAAAGGTTGTTCCAATGTCCCAACAAGCAAGTTCGTTTTTAAAACCATTTTTTTTTTTTCAAAAAATAAGAAAACAAATAGCGGAGGATGTTACTAAAATGTCTACAGTAGTAAAGTAGAAAGATTTTCTTTGTGCCATACTTAACAAATAGCACAAACAAATCTGGCAGAACTAGTGATAATCAGATACTTTGAGGGGTTCCTGTTATAAAATCCATCAACGTTTGCTTCCGATCTCCAGATTACTATCCCTTAATTGCTTCCAGAAGTGGAAGCGCCCTCAGCTGCACTCATTTGATCAGGCGATGGGGGCAGACTGCTTGATGCAGGAGAGAGGGTTTCATTAGGTGGCACTGTGAGAGGCTCAAGAGACATGACGACATCGTTCATGATGGGTCGAACATGCGCTTCTTCTTGGAGACACATAGTAGCCATCGCAACTGCTTCGCTGAGACCTTCTGGGCAAAAAGCATCTTTTATCAAGGGGTCTATTAGCTGCGGATGTCTTCTTTTATCTCCTAACATTGGTCTTGCCTGTAAAAGGAAAGAAATAGTAGATTAAAAAAATATCAATTTTGTTTCAATAAAAAATAATAACTTATAATTGTTTAATCTGAGCGGCATTTAGATGTTGTCCCAAAGTAAAGAGGTCCTTTTTGTAAATTATGATATAACTAAAAGATCATGATAGATAGAGGATAAGCTAGTGAGCCTTCTCCATCTCATAAAACAAATAAAAGGTTAAATAGAAATGAATACCAAAGCTTGAGTCCCAAGAAGTGTAAAAAAAATGACGGAAACAGAAATAGCTACCATCACAAAACAGAAACGAAACAACATACCATGCAAAATTTCATGAAACTCTCATAATTAAGAAAATTCATGTAAAAATAAGTCAAAAAATGATAAACGTTCTAATCAGGATGTGTATGAAAAAGTAACAACCAATACTTACCCAGTCAACAAGATTTCGCTCATCGACCGTCTTGAAAACATCATAAGCTCTCCTCCCAGAAATCAACTCGAGTATAACCACACCAAAACTGTATACATCTGATTTAACCTTCAAATGCCCCGTCCTGTAATATTCTGGTGCACAATATCCATGAGTACCCATGACTTGTGTTGATACATGCGTCTTATCTCCCTCTGGTCCAAGCTTGGCTAAACCAAAATCTGATAATTTGGGGTTTAAATTCCCATCTAAGAGAATATTCCCTGACTTCATGTCACGGAATATCACAGGAGGGTTACGGTCGTGTAGGTATTCGAGGCCTTTTGCTGCACCATGAGCTATTCGCATTCGAGTGAACCAGTCCAGGGGCTGCTGTCCTTCTTTTAGATCTGTCAAAAGTATTAGATACAAGAATCAAACCAATTTTCCTATCCTAACTACAAATTAAAACATACTCAGTCCCTTGATTTGTGTCTTAGAAATTAAAATATATAAATCAATGATTATGTGCCTCCTAACACCAACTTATACCAGTCACAATCATTCTCTGTGCATAATTACACTTATTTTGCTTTATCTTTTTGTCTGAAATACATTTTTTTTCACAATTTTTTGGTCGTGTTTTACTGTTTCTCATTGAGGTTCTTTGAGAAAAAAATACCGAATAAATGATCTTCTAGAGAACCCTGGGGCATGTATTCATAGACTATAATTCTCTGATCGCCCTCTGCACAATATCCGACTAACTTGACCAGATTTTCATGGTGGAGATTGCTCAATATCGTAACCTCAGCCACAAATTCATTCGTTCCTTGCCGTGCATCAAAACTCAGTTGTTTCACTGCTACAACCTGTAGAAAGCAATAATAATTAACAAATTACAAAGTTTCATCGAACCAGCAAATTAACATATTTATCAAATAAACATGCGGGTGCTGGCAATGTCGTAACAAAACCAGTGCTGCAACCAAGGAAACTTGAAAAGGGTTGAAAAAAAAGAAACTAACTAAAAAATGAAAGGCTCCCATCACGCCCCTTCCTTTTATTTGTTCGCTCAGTGATTTACCCAAGTTCTGTCAATTGAAGTTATGGCATTACATTTGAGTGACACCTAAGGCACCAAGACTCAAATGCAAAACATAAGCAGGGACTATATCTATTTGCATAATTGAAATGCAAAACCTAGAATTGTATTTTTTTTTTTTTGTCTTAAGGAAGATTTTGAGGTCTTGCTTGCCCTACCCCTCCTTACAATGTTTCCCCAAGGGGTCAAAATTGTAGTTCCTAGCCTTCTGAGAAAAGCTGGAAATCCTACTTCACTGTGAAAAGAGAAGTGAGCTCAAAATTTCCTAACCTGCCCAGTGTCAATGATCCCTTTGTAAACTTTACCAAAACCGCCTTCTCCAAGAAAATCTCTGAAATTATCTGTGACAACTGCGAGTTCCTGAAATGTGAATTCTTTTCCGGCAACATTGGGCACTATATCTGGACCCTGAGGTGAACTACCTTCTACAGAGTTCTCTGCACAATTCCATACAAAATTATTAGGATCCCAGGAGCAAATCTTTCTGTGCTGGTAGTTAGTATCATGTTTATAAAGTCAAATGTAACTATATAAAATAACATTACCAAAAATCTGAGGCCAACGAGATAAAACCAAACAAAAATTTCTTACTGGAAAAATCAGGACTTCCTATATAGAGAACTACAAAAAGGTCTGACACCAGCCTTGACATTTGAAAAAGCGCAGTTGAACTTTTGAACTATAATTAACTACAAGAAACAAACAATGGAGAAATAAAAAATCCCCATTTTATTCTCCCAAAACATCCAAGAAAAGTAAAAGATAAAAATGACACATTTATACATTGATGAAATAAAGAAAAATACATTTTACAATGCAAGCCATACATGTAAACATAGTTGAAAATAAACTTTTGAACTATAATCAATTACAAGAAACAAATCATGGAAAAAAGAAAACAACCCATTTTATTCTCCCAACACATCCAAGAAAAGTAAAAGATAAAAATGACACATTTACACATTGATGAAATAAAGAACAATACATTTTACAACGCAAGCCATACATGTAAACATAGTGCAAAACGAAAAAAGAAAGGAGAGTGGCTCAATGTACCTGGTGGTGGTACGATAGAAGAGATGCCTGTTTGCCCCGGTGCTGATGGTGAGGCCGAAGCATCAGTTGGTGGAGACTCTTCTGTGCTCGTGCCTGCTCCGCCAGCTACATTTCTTTTGTCCTTCTTCTTGCTTGGAGAGAAGCACCGGAATAACTTCATCTCGTCCTCTTGCTCACCTATCAGAACCCCAACTTGTCACAAAATTTCTCCAATAACAAGCCTAAAGTTTGCACAAATTCATGGCGCTTTTTCTTGAAAACAAAAAGAAAGTCAGGAAAGAAACAATTTCCTTACTTTTTCTTGCGTTTCCTTCCTTGCTTTCTCTCTCTCTGTCTCACTTGCTTTGTGCTTTGGATGTAGAATGGTGAAGCGCAAACAAAAGGATATATACTTTCTTTCTTCGGAGTGTCTCCTTATATTTTATAGCCTTAATTTCTTGGATCATTCTTGAGCCTGGTCAATTGGTTTTGACCAGTGCTGACGTGGCATCATCCTAATGGCTCTACTTATCCACGGGTCAGGAGAAACAGGTTTTAAATTTAATTTAATTACGGCTGATTCATGAATCTTTGTTGGTTTGATGCGTGCAACTTGATGCTGAGGTGGCACTCTTTTACTTATTCTTTTTCGTTAGACTAGCAGTCGGTTATTTCAGTTACGTCACTAACGGAAATCGCTGGTCGTCATGGCTGCCTCGGGAGAATTGCTGACGTAATTAGTTACGTCACTAACGGAAATCTCTGAAAGTGAGTGGTCAGAAAAGTTCCCTCCGGTCGATAGATTAGGGGTTGAGGGAAGGGGAGGTGAGTTGAGGTGAGGTGAAAGAGCCTGGATTACTGCTCTAGAAATGTTGACGGGAGTAAGGGAGAGGTAGAGGAGGTAGCTATCTTCCATCGGAACTACCAATTTCGCCACCAAATCCGGGTAGAGACGAGGTGAAATCTGGAGCGAAGGCATGGAGTGATTGAAATACCCTAAAAAAAATTGGCGCTAGGTCATGTATTCTACTCCCGCCTTTTTTTTTTTTTTTTTTCCTTTTTTCTTGTCTGTCTTTCTCTACTGAACAAGAGTTATAGTGTTGTGCAACTGCAAGTCTGCAACACTCTGAAATTGTAAGGACAATGAGGCGCACCATTCAGGTAAGGGCTTATTTGTAAAAGTGAAATCCCTATGAAGATTTTGGCATGGGTTGATGATGTCCAGAAAATGTTCTTTAGCCAATATATTGTAAGTTCTAAAATTACACAATCATTCACCCTTAATATTTATCACCTTTTATGCGACCGTATTTTCTTTCTTTTGTTTTTTATTTTTTGTTGGTTCGAAGAAAATGGTCAAAATGTCTTCAAGAAAAGATACAAAGTTTAATCTAATTGAAGATTTATGTCATCCTAAAAAAATGAAACTATAGAGGTTCGGAAATCGAGAAAATAATTTTTGGATGAAAAAAAAAACCCAGAGCACATCAGGTAAAATTATGGTTTCGAGAGAGATATTAAACACGCAAAAGCTTATAGGAATATTTTAATAATTTTTTTCAGATAAACTTTCCTCTCTCGCAAGAAAAAAAATGTTCCACTTAATTTCTCAAAAAAAAAAAAAAGTTTACTCTTGAATGGAAGCTGTGACAGCAAAGTCTTTAGTTGATTTTATTTAATAACAAAAGTTTTTATGTATCTTCCCATATTTATAGGCTAATAGAGAGCAGAAATGATAACTGCCATCGGCAGATTTACCATCGCGAGCCATCGCTGAACAAAAATATCTATGTCTGTTACAAATGTTCAGTTTAATAACAAAATGTGTTCATTTAATGATCATAAGTGTTCAGTTAAATGCATCAATTTATGATTTAATATAAAATTGCGCGTCAGTTTTGAGAGAGCCGCCCCAGGGGTATAGTCGGAAAAAATTTAATTTGAACCGGACCGGTTCACGACCCCTTCTAATTTTTTCATGTGTTTTGTGTCTGGTTCGTGACCCCTTCGCTCACCTATTAAAAAAACCGAAAAGTGGTACTGAACATTTATATCTAATAACCTGAATATTTGTATTGCTACACTGAACATTTGTTCGTACTAAACTGAACATTTATACTTATCCAATAAACATTTTTGCTTATAGTATTAGTATTTTTTTATTGCAACTAACTGAACATTTGTACTTATCCAACTGAACATTTGTACTTTCTAAACTAAACATTTATACTTAATAAAATAAACATTTTTGCTTATAACACTTATATTTTTTATTGCAACTAATTGAACATTTATACTCAAAATAACGGAACATTTGTACTTATCTAACTGAACATTTAGATATGAAATAAAATTGCGCTGGATGAGAGACCATCGCGCCTTAGCGATGGCGCGCGATGGCAATTTGTGCCGATGGCACTAATCAATTTCCAATATAGAGCGCATGACCTACTGTGTTGCTCTTCCTAAAAAAGATTAAATTGGCCCAGCCCACACAAGGGAGAATAAGATAGGTAAATGTTTTCGCAGCATCCATCCATCCAGCATATATAATCTATACAGAAGTGATACACACCATCCACAATTTTCCCATCCATCCCATCCACAGGTCAGAAATGGGCCTCAGCCTCATTTTTTCGCGCGCTGACGTCAGCGAAAATTTTTTGGATTTTTTTCGTAAATTTCTGGATGCTGACGTCATCAAATGTACTGGTTTATTTGTTTAGTTAGATGCCATAAGGGTTGAATTAAAAATCGTAAGTGTTCAGTTAGTTGCATCCTGGACAGGCCAAAAATAGCATTTTTTTTCCGCCTGCTGACGTCAGCAAAATTTTATGACCAATTTCTGAAAATTTTTTGGTGTTGACGTCATCAAATATGTTGATTTAAGGATTCAGTTAAATGTTATAAGGGTTGAATTAAAGTGTATAAGTGTTCAGTTAGACGCACCAATAATTTGAAATTTTAGTGTTTTGTGTTCAGTTAAATACGTTAAGGGATGAACTTAAAGTATTTATGTGTTCAGTTAGTTGCAGCAGAAATTTGATTTCGTAGTTTTTGTGTTCAAATTAACTAGTTAAATAAAAAAATAAAATGAACAGATACAACAAACATAGCGAACATTTACAATAACAATATGAACATTTACAATAATAAACTGAACATATATACAAATTGCTTGAGTAAGAAATAAATGATCATATTCAACGTACAAAGTGAAATAAATTATTGGTGCATCTAACTGAACACTTATAGACTTTAATTCAACCCTTAAAACATTTAACTGAACCTTTAAATCAGCATATTTGATGACGTCAGCATCCAAAAATTTTCGAAAATTAGTCAAAAAATTTTTGCTGACATCGGCACGTGGAAAATCTGAGTTTGGATGGTGCTGGATGGGAAAACCATGGATGGTCAATACCAATTCTGTAATCTATAATCTATTATAGTATTATGCATTAGTTATAAGTCTTTGAGGCCCACGTATTATCTATACAGCTGCATCTGTACGGATCCGGATCCTCTGGTCGGCAGAAATGTGCGGACCACCTGGTCGCCGCGTGATCCGAGCCGTCTGATTTAATCTCAACGGTTCATTTTTTTCGGGCCAATATTTTTTTTCGGGAGTGGTGGAATTCACGGGGCTCCTTTTAGCCGTTGAGATTAAATCAGACGGTTCGGATCCTCTGTCAACCAGTTGGTCGCCGACCAGAGGATCTGAATCCGCATATGCTTGCAATAAAAAATGAAAACCGTATAAAACCGATCACATGTTACTTAGTCATCATATATGTATGATGTATCTACATATGCAATCCATACTGCTTCATGCCAAAATATTAGACACTCCTGGAGTTCTGGTTGCATACACAATGTAGTTAAATTGAAAAAAGCCTTCATTTTACTAAAACTCTTTTTCAATACCAACATGGTTAGTCATCATATGACAAAAAATTCTCTTACACTTCTTACCCAAAAACTCCTCTAATCATTTATATCAAAGCACTACAGAGACAACATTAATGAATTACACAGGGAAAAATAGTTTTATTCAGAACTCATCACAGCAAATTGACGCTTAAAAAAATGAGAAACAAGAATCATTTCCAGCAAAACGTTATAAGAAAACCAATTTCACACGATGTTTCTAAAATGTCTGCAACACTAAACTAAGAGAAAGGATAGTTGCCAAATAACACCACAGTGGCAGATCAAGTGCAATTTGATACTTTGAGGGGTTCCTAACTTCCTATTATAGAATCCTGCAATATTTTTCCCTTCCAAAAGTGGGAGGGTCTTGAGCTGTGTTCGTTTCTTCAGGCGATGGGGGCAGACTGATTGGTGAGAGGTTTTCATTGCCTGGTTTTGTGAGAGGCCCAAGGGCTAGGACGACATCGGTCATATTGGGTCGTTTAGACACTTCTTCAAGGAGACACACCATAGCAACTTTAACTGCACAGACGATACCTTTTGGAGAAACATCATCTTTTTATCAAGGGATCTATTAGCTGCAGATGTCTACTTTCATCTTCCAATATCCACCTTCCCTGTAAATTGAAAGTAGATTAATAAACTTTTTTCTTTCAATAAAGATAATAGGTTTTAATTGATTAGGTTTTAATTGATTCATCTGAGCGGCATTTAGAATTTCTTTCAAAGAAAACATGGGCCTTTTGTAAATTTTGATATATTTTAAGGGGAAAAGTCGTCATAGATAGAGGATGACCTCGTGCTCCTTCTAAATCCCATAAAACAACTAAAAGCATGTACAGAGAATGAATTCCAAGCCTAAGACAGCTCGTTTGGTAACAACTCAATTCTAAGAAGAGAAAAATAAATGACAAAAACAGTACAAAGCATCATAAAAGGACAAAATGGAAGCAAAGTACCATGCAAAACTTAATGACACATCATTGAGAAAAATTACCACGACAAAAAAAAATAAAAAATATTTTAAACATCCCAAGCAGGACGTGTATGAATTAACACTTACCCAGGTACTGAGATTTGAATCGTTTGCCTCCCTCAGATGGCCAGTAGCTCTCTTCCCAGAAATCAACTCGAGTAGGACCACGCCAAAACTGTATACATCTGATTTAACCATCAGATTCCCCGTCATTACATACTCTGGTGCAAGATATCCATCTGTACCCCTGACTTGTGTGGATACATGTGTGTCTGATCTCCCTCTGGTCCAAGCCTTGCTAAACCAAAATCTGATAATTTGGGGTTGGAATTCTCATCTAAGAGAATATTTGATGGCTTTAGGTCGTGAAATATCACAGGAGGCTTAGCTTTTGTGTGCAGGTATTCGAGACCTTCTGCTGCACCAAAGCTATTTTCATTCGAGTGAACCAGTCCAGGGGCTGCTGTCCTTGTTTTAGATCTGCCAAAAGTGCCAAATTCAAGAAACAAACCAATAATTTTTCCTCTCTAGATACAAATTAAATATATTCGGCCCCTTGAATTGTGTGTTAGAAATTACAACGTAGACCAATGGTTAAGTGCCTCCTACCACCAACTTACCAGTTACAATCATTCTCTGTGCATAATTGCACGATTTATGATTTTGCTTTATCTTTTTGTCTGAAAGACATTTCTGCACACAATTTAGTTGTGTATTATTCTCTCTCATTTAGGTTCTTTGAGAAAGGTAAGTACCAAATAAATGGTCTTTTAAAGAACCCTGGGGCAATATCCGACTAAATTGACCAGATTTGGATGGTGGAGACCGCTCAAAAAAAAATGTAACCTCAGCCACAAATTCACTCTTTCCACGCACTCCCTTCAAGTTCGGTTTCACTGCTACCTCCTGTGAGCTGTGAAAACAAAATTAATTAACAAATTAGTTTCAATTTTTTTAATCCAAATAAGCATCGAAACAACTCATGTACATTTTTATATTAAATAAACGTGCGAATGCTACCACTGTGGTAGTAAAAAATTGTATCCTTCAGTGCTGCAACCAAGCAATCTTGAAACGGCTTAAATGTAAAAAGTCTAAAAATGAAATACTCCCATCACTCCCCTTCCTTTTATTAGTAATTTGTCCCAGTGATTTACCCAAGGTGTGCCAATAGAAACTATGATATTACATTGGATCTACAACTAATACACCAAGATTCAAATCTAAGATAAGCGGAGGACTATATAACAATTTTCCTCCCTACAGTGTTTCCCCAAGGGGTCAAAATTGCAGCTACTAACCTATTGAGAAAAGCTGGAAATCCTACGTTCCTTGTATATATTTACTTCACTTTGAAAAGAACAGTGGGCACAACAGAATCTTCTCTAATTTAAGTACCCAGTCAGAGCTGCTGATCAATATAATTTGTGAGGATATCAATCAGTGGAGTAGGCATGCTTAGTTTTAGGCTTTTTTTGTTTTGTTAGCATAGTTTTATTTTTTTCTTTCTTCCGTTTTTTCCTCTTTTGTAAATATCTTTTGTAATTATCTTTTTTTAATAAATTATTTGTCGGCGTGGTGATTGCCACCTGACCCTCAAAAAAAAAGAAAAGAAAAGTGGGCAAAATTTCCTAACCTGCCCAGTTTCTAGGATCCCTTTGTAAACTCTTTCAAACCGCCTTCTCCAATAACACGGTCAACTCTGAAAATTTTTGTCGCAACTGCAAGTTCCCGATATTCGAATGGTTTTGGAAACTGATCGAAGCTTAGACTTGTACAAATACCTTGGTTCTATCTGATTTTAATCAATCGTAATAAAACTAAGGGTCGAACTACGCGAACGGGATTATGGCTTAACTTATTTCCTAATTAGCTTAAGACTAAAGAGTAAAATAATTTCTTTGAAAATAAAAGAATAATTTTATAATTTAAATACTAAGTGAGAAACAATTTAAAGTAAATAAGTTCTTTTTAAAACTAAAGTCAAAAGTTAAAAAATTTGATCAAACGATTAAATAGGTTTAGGGGTTTTTAGTTGTAAACTTCTCTAAGTAGTTGATTCCTATATATCAATTAATTTCTTAATCAATATATTTGAATCACGGTTAAACAAAAGATTTGAAAGGGTTTTAATTTGACAAAGTGCAGATTTAAATAGAAATCCGAAATCAATGAATATAAATTCTCGTTTTCAATTTCAAATCAAAAGGATAAATTTCTAAATCAATTAGAAAACCTAAGTTAATCAACTCTCGTTTTGGCTTAAGGATTCTAAAATCTATCTTTCATACAAAGGATATCTCGCAACTCTCGTTGCGAGAAGGGTTCACTTCTCGGTTACTTGGTTCTGATTTCATCTCTCGACTATTTTCAATCCTCAAATGCTTAAATCTATTCATGCAAAAGTAGAGATTATTGTTACCATACTAGATAAGACCTTAATCTATTTGGTATAATCAATTCTACCTAAGCAATCAAAGATTCATCATAAAAAAATAAACTCAAAAGATAGAAATCACAAGCAAATATAAAAATCGATCAAAAGATTCGAATAACAACTACTTAAATTGGTTCACAACTATTAGCCCCTAAAATCTAACTACTTAGCCTAACATAGTATCAAAACAAAACAATAAAGAGGTTACTTCAAACAACATAGAGTATTAAAGAAGATTATAACAGAAATTAGGAATCAATGCTTAATCTCTCAAATTACACTTTCAGTCGGACCGTCTGGATGCTCAGTCGGACCGTCTGACAGCTCTGTGGGCTCTGTTTCGCTCAGATCTCTCTCTAACTTCTGACAGGGGTTAAGGATGATCTACCCCTGTTTATATACCCACAATCAACTGCCATTAGTCGTGCTGAACGTGTACAATCATCCTTCTAGAAGAATATTTCGAGTAGAGTCGAAATTAGCTCTGACTGGTAATGCTGGCATGATTCTGGTCGGTCAGTCGGTCCGTCTGAGGTGTCCAGTCGGTCCGTCTAGGTCCTATTCTCTGCTTCTTCAAGAAGGCATGATTCCATCTCTAGATTGTCTCGAATTAGTGTAACTTGCGTCTTAAATCGCCAAAATAGTGAAGAACCTGTAAACAAATAGGAGCAATAGAAGTACCAAAGTTTCTAACCTAAAATTATAACAATTCTATCAATATGTGATCAATTAATAATATTTTAAGGCCTAATTAGGGTTAGAATGCATGCATGAAAAACCGTCTATCAGAAACTGAGGCGAGCTATCTTCCACAAGGTTCTCTGCACAAATCCATCAAAAACTATTAGGATGCCAGGAGCAAATATTTCTGAGTTGATGGTTAGTATCATGTTTTAAAAATCAAATGTAACTACATAAAACAACTTTACTGAAAATCCGAGGCCAATGAGATAAAACCAAACAGACCGTCAAAAATTGACCCCCAAAGGAGATAAAACCAAAAAAAAAATTATTAAAATGTGTATTTATTTAGTGTTGTTAGATAATTTCAAAGGGGAATATTCGAAATCACATTTACATCGTGTGATATTTTGCTTGAATGCAAAATAGGGCAAGTACGATGATAAAATGGCCAACTCCAAAAGGTAAAATCATTTCAATTTTATTTTAAATAATTGCAATCACCAAATTTATTAGTTTTTGACATTCCGATTACAGTGTAAGAAAAGATTTACTAATAACTTATTTACGTTAACTCATAAAATGAAAAGGAGGAAAAGGACTTTTATCTTCTCTAACCTTCAATTTTAATAAATAGAACAAAGACCGTACTGTTTTTATTGATCCCACGTTCTTCAAATTTACAAGTCCCTTGTTACCAACCTAAAAAGTTTCATATGTATTATTGTTTCTATTTGGATTTTGATCGAATAGTACTATGTAGGAACCATATCTGATTGCAAAGCTGGATTCAGCTGAGAAGACTCGGAAAATAACTTTTGTTTATTTGGCAAGCTTAGGTCAAGTCGGCAAAGATTGATTCCTATCAAAGTATCAAAACATATTTCGAATAATTTATAAGACTAATCAGACGAATAGAGATTTGATGGAAGAAAGAAATAAAACTTAAGAGTTTCTTCTCTCTGTTTGGGCGTTGCAGAACTTGCTGATAAAAAAGTTACTTTCTAGTGGCGGGATATTGTAGCAAAATTTTTATCCGGATTTTTTTTTCTTGTAGATAATAAAAAGTTTTTTTTCCAAAAAAATTCTTAAAAGTATTCAAAGTATTTTTTTTTTTGCCCAAAGCATCTTCTAATATATTTCTTCAGTTTTTTAAATAAACTAATATAATACGCAGAGTTTATCCAAAAAATGTTTAAATTGACCCAGTCCATATAATGGCAAGTTTCCTAGGTCTGTAATCTGGTAAAACCACTATAAAATTAAAACTAACGGAGTACATGACTAATCTCATACATAGTTAGATTCTGCACTCTGACCATATATCAGAGGCCAAATCCTCAGGTTAAAACTTTTGTCAAGCGTCCTTGATTTGTTCCCCAAATCTATCTATGCATGCTTAGCTAATAATCGACGTCATTGTCAACAACAGAACAAAAGATTTTGAATCAGAACTCTATTAGTACATTGACGCTTTAAAAGAAAAAAAAAAGAATCATAATATGTAAACAGCTCCTGCCTTCTTGTTCTTTATAACTATAGCCTGAAAAAGGTTGTTCCAATGTCTCAACAAGCAAGTTCATTTTTAAAACCAATATTTATTTTTCAAAAAATAAGAAAACAAATAGCAGAGGATGTTACTAAAATGTCTACAATAGTAAAGTAGAAAGAATTTTCTTTGTGCCGTATTTAACAAATAGCACAACAAATCTGGCAGAGCAAGTGCTAATCAAATACTTTGAGGGGTTCCTGTTATAAAATCCATCAATTTTTGCTTCCGATCTCCAAATTACTATCCCTTAATTGCTTCCAGAAGTGGAAGCGCCTTCAGCTGCACTCATTTGATCAGGCGATGGGGGCAGACTGCTTGATGCAGGAGAGAGGTTTTCATTAGGTGGCACTGTGAGAGGCTTAAGAGACACGACGACATCGTTCATGTTGGGTCGAACATGGGCTTCTTCTTGGAGACACATCGTAGCCATCGCAACTGCTTCGCTGAGACCTTCTGGGCAAAAAGCATCTTCTATCAAGGGGTCTATTAGCTGCGGATGTCTTCTTTTATCGCTTAACATTGGTCTTGCCTGTAAAAGGAAAGAAATAGTAGAATAAGAAATATCAATTTTCTTTCAATAAAAGATAATAACTTATAATTGTTTAATCTGAGCGGCATTTAGAATTTGTCCTAAAGTAAAGAGGTCCTTTTGTAAATTATGATATAACTATAAGATAATGATAGATAGAGGCTAAGCTAGTGAGCCTTCTCCATCTCATAAAACAAATAAAAGGTTAAATAGAAATGAATACCAAAGCTTGAGTCCCAAGAAGAGTAAAATAAATGACAGAAACAGAAAAAGCTACCATCACAAAACAGAAACGAAACAACATACCATGCAAAACTTCATGAAACTCTCATAATTAAGAAAACTCATGCAAAAATAAGTCACGAAATGATAAAGTTCCAATCAGGATGTGTATGAAAAAGTAACAACCAATACTTACCCAGTCAACCCACTTGGTAGCCGCTACCAAGCTTATCTAAAAAAAAATACTTACCCAGTCAACAAGATTTTGCTCATTATTCGGATTGGAAAAATCGTAAGCTTTTCTCCCAGAAATCAACTCAAGTAAAACCACACCAAAACTGTATACATCTGATTGAACCTTCAAATGCCCCGTCCTGTAATATTCTGGTGCAAAATATCCATGAGTACCCATGATTTGTGTTGATACATGTGTCTTATCTCCCTCTGGTCCATGCTTGGCTAAACCAAAATCTGATAATTTGGGGTTTAAATTCCCATCTAAAAGAATATTGGCTGACTTCATGTCACGGAATATCACAGGAGGGTTACTGTTGTGCAGGTATTTGAGACCTTCTGCTGCACCAAAAGCTATTTTCATTCGAGTGAACCAGTCCAGGGGCTGCTGTCCTGGTTTTAGATCTGCCAAAAGTGCCAAATTCAAGAATCAAACCAATAATTTTCCTCTCTAGATACAAATTAAATATATTCAGCCCCTTAAATTGTGTGTTAGATATTACAACGTAGAACAATGGTTAAATGCCTCCTACCACCAACTTACCAATTACAATCATTCTCTGTGCATAATTGCACGATTAATGATTTTGTTTTATTTTTTTGTCTGAAATACATTTCTGTGCACAATTTAGTTGTGTATTATTCTCTCTCATTTAGGTTCTTTGAGAAAGGTAAGTACCAAATAAATGGTCTTTTAAAGAACCCTGGGGCATGTATTCATAGACTATCATCATGTGATCGCCCTCTCTCTCTGTGCAATATCCGACTAAATTGACCAGATTTCGATGGTGGAGACCGCACAAAAATTTAACCTCAGCCACAAATTCATCCGTTCCACGCAATCCCTTCAAGTTCAGTTTCACTGCTACCTCCTGTGAAAACAATATTAATTAACAAATTACAAAGTTTCAATTTTTTTACCAAAATAAGCATCGAAACAACACATGTACATTTTTGTTAAATAAACATGTGAATGCTAGCAATGTGGTAATAAAAAAAATGTATCCTTCAGTGCTGCAACCAAGCAATCTTGAAATGGGTTCAATGTAAAAAAGCTAAAAATGAAATGCTCCGGTCACTCCCCTTCCTTTTAATTGTAATTTGTTCCAGTGATTTACCCATGGTTTGCCAATAGAAACTATGATATTACATTTGAGCTACAACTAATAAGACACCAAGATTCAAATCTAACTATCTAAGATAATCAGAGGGCTATACAACAATTTGCATAGTTCAAATGCAAAAACCTAGAGTAATATATGATTTTGTCTTTAGGAAAAAATTGAGGTCTTGCTTGCCCTGCTCCTCACTACAGTGTTTCCCCCAAGGGGTCAAAATTACAGATACTAACCTACTGAGAAAAGCTGGAAATCCTAAATTCCTTGTATATATTTACTTCACTGTGAAAAGAAAAGTGAGCTCAAAATTTCCTAACCTGCCCAGTTTCGAGGATCCCTTTGTATACTGTACCATAACCGCCTTCTCCAATAAGACGATCAAATCCGAAATTTTTTGTGGCAACTGCAAGTTCCCGATATTCGAATGGTTTTGGAACCTGAGGCGAACTATCTTCTACAAGGTTCTCTGCACAAATCCATCAAATACTATTAGGATCCCAGGAGCAAATATTTCTGAGCTGATAGTTAGTATCATGTTTTAAAAATCAAATGTAACTATACAAAACAACTTTACTGAAAATCTGAGGCCAATGAGATAAAACCAAACAAAAATTTATTAAAATGTGTATTTATTTTGTGTTGTAAGATAATTTCTAAGGGGAAAATTCGAATTTTCCTATATAGAAAAACTACAAAAGTGTCTGACACCTGCCTTGATATTTGAAACAACACAGTCAATTTTTTAAACTGTAAAAAATGCAAGAAACAAATAATAAAGAATCTAAATATGGCTGCTTTATTCACCTCCAACATCCAAGAAAAGTTAAAGATAAACTAATATATTTATACATTGAAAGAAAGAACAGTACATTTTGCAATGCGAGCCATGCATATATGGAGATATAATGCAAAGAAAGAAAAAGAAAAGAGAGGAGCTCAATTTCACCTGGTGTTGATGATGAGGCCGGAGCTTCAGTTGATGAAGACGCCTCTGTGCTTGTGCCTGCTGAGGTAGTTGCATTTCTTTCGTCCTTCTTCTTACTTGGAGAGAAGCAAGAGAGACAGTTCTTCATTTTCTCTCTCTCTATTTTTCTCACTTGCGTTGTGCTTTGGATGTAGGATGGATGGTAGAAGCACAAAAAGAAAGAATCCTTTCTTTCTTCGGAGTATCTCCTTATATAGCTTTAATTTCTTGGATCATTCTTGAGCATGGTCAATAATTGCCTTTGACCAGTGCTGACGTGGCATCATCCTAATGGCGATCTCTCCATCCAATGGCTTGGAGAGATGGGTTTAATCACGGCTGAGTGAGATGGTTTCTGATTTTTTTTTTTTATGGGTTTAATTACGGCTGAGGTGGCACTCTTTTACTTCATTCATCGAAAATATTCTCTTTTGATTGACACAAGCAGTCAGTTATTTCAGTTACGGAGTTGATAAAAATACAATCTCACCTGTCTTCTCTTGATCCAAATCCACGGCTGAGGAGAATGGTTGGTCGGTTGCCTGCCTGAGGATTACGTTACGTCACTGATGACGTAATATTACGTCATTAACATCTTGCACCCTTAATTGGGAAACTTCGTTTGATCCAATGGCAACGGAACACTGAGTAGGTATTTTACTCCCGCCATTCTTTTTTTTTTTTTTACGTCTCTCTTGCTTTCGAAAAGTGATACTGAATTTACTCTTAAAAAAAAATTTGCTGAACAATGAGCTTCTCAGTGTTCAATTGCCATTCTAATATTTGTGTTGCGCACTTGTTATAATCATGTGATAATACCCTCAAAAAAAAAAAATGCTGAACAATGGCTATATTTGTGTTGTGCACTTGTTATAATCACTTGTTTCGAAAAGTGATACGTCTAGCTGATAGAGATCAACAGTATTAGAATAAAGAGAGATTTGAGTATTAGAATAAAGAGAGATTTGAGGAGAAAGTAATAGGTCTTTATTGTTTAATTTTGAGTTAAACAATAAAGAAACATTGTTTAATAGGAACAAATACAAATTAAGGAAAGAAAAGAAACATAGAAATGTTAGCAGTCTGTAAAAATAATGCAAACTTATGTTGCAAAAAAAAAAAAAAAAAAAAAAAAATTGACATAATGCATTTAACTCCCTTTCCTTGTATATGCCTTCTAACTTACGAGTATCACAATATACAATAGTCCATATGACGAGTGCTCTTAATTTATTTATCCATAAATTTACAAAAATAACAAAAGAATGTGAGAATTGAGAAAATAAACTAAATGAGTGTCTATTTATCAGCCACTTTGTAGGAGTGCATGGCTTTGAGTTTGCTATAATTATAGTCTAGAATATAATTCATATCTTACTTATTTAAAAGGTTGAATTATACACTGAAAATACACATATAATTTGCAAATAAAGCTAATTTTGTGTGTTATTTGGGAATTTCAAGCGATTAAGGATTCATTTAAAGTAATTTAATAAAAATAATATATATATAACCTCTTTATATAGTCTAGAATACAATCCAGATCTTACTTATTCAAATTTATTGGATTATACATAGTAATTACGCATATAATGTGCAAATAATGCATATTCTGATCTCACTTGAGCATTTCAAATGATTTTGCATTAATGCTAAGTCATTTGATCACAATAATCTATATTTAAGCTTTATACGGTCTAAAATATGATTCAGATCTTACTAATTAAAAATTATTGCATAAACATAGTAATTACGTATATAATTTGCAAAGAATGCATATTCCGAGCTCATTTGAGCATTTTAGGCGATTCTGCATTCATTCTAAATCATTTAATCACAATAATTTCTAATTAACCTCTCTATAAAGTCTAGCATATGATTCACATCTTATTTTTAAAAAAATTATTGGATTATACATAGCATATAATGTACAAATAATGCATATTCTCAGCATAATTTGAGCATTTCAAGTGATTTAGCATTCATTTAAAGTCATTTGATCATAATAATCTATTCTTAAGCTCTCCATAAGGTATAGAATATGATTCAGATCATACTTATTGAAAAATATTGGATTATACATCAGTAATTACGCATATAATGTGCAAATAATGCATATTCTAAGGATCATTTGAGCAATTCAAGGGATTCTTCATTCATTCTAAGTCATTGATCATAATAATCTATATTTAAACTCTTTATATGATCTTGAATACAATTCATATCTTACTTATTCAAAATGCTGCATTATACACCGAAAATATGCATATAAATTGCAAAAAAGCCTATTCTATGTTTATTTGAGAATTTCAAGCAATTAAGGATTCGTTTAAAGTAATTTAATCACAATATTCTATATTTAAGATCTTTATATAATCTAGAATATAATCCAGAACTTACTTATTAAATAATATTAGATTTATACATAGTAATTACACATATAATGTGCAAATAATGCATATTTTGAGCATCATTTGAGCATTTAAAAGGGATTATGTATTCATTCTTAGACATTTGTTCCCATTAATCTATATTTAAGCTCATTATATGGTCTAAAATTGGATTCACATGTTACTTATGAAAAAATATTGGATTATACATATTAATAACGCATATAATGTACAAATAATGCATATTCTGAGCATCATTTGAGCATTTCAAGGGATTCAACATTCATTCTAAGTCATTTGATCATAACAATATATATTTAATCTCTCTATAGAGTCTATAATATAATGTGTAAATAATGCATATTCTGAGCCTCATTTTAGCATTTCAAGCGATTCTGCATTCATCTTATTCATTTGTTCACAATAATCTATATTTAAGCTCTCTATATGATCTAAAATTTGATTTACATCTTAGTTATGAAAAAAATACTGGATTATACACAGTAAATACGCATATAATGTACAAATAATGCATATTCTGAGCATTATTTGAGTATTTCATGCGATTCTGCATTCATTCTTAGTCTTTTTATCACAGTAAAATATTTTTAATCTCTTTATACAGTCTAAAATATGATTGAGCTTACATATTGAAAAATGTTGGATTATACATAGTAAATACGCTAATAATGTGCTAATAGTGCATATTCTGAGAATTGAACATTTCAAGTGATTCTGGATTCATTCTAATTCGTTTGATCACCATAATCTATATTCAAGCTCGCTATATAGTCTAGAATACGTTTCAGATCTTACTTATTACAAAATATAGGATTAAACATAGTAAGTATGCATGCTGAGCTCATTTTAAGCATGCGATTCTGCATTCATTCTATGTAATTCGATCACAATAATCTATAATTGTGCTCTTTATATAGTGTAGAATATAATTCATATCTTGCTTATTAAAAATGTTGTATTATACAATGGAAATAAGCATATAAATTGCAAATAAAGATTTTTCTGTGTGTCATTTGGTTATTTAAGCTCTTTATTAAGTCTAGAATATAATCCACATCTTACTTATTCAAAATTATCGGATTATATATAGTAATTACTCATATAATGTGCAAATAATGAATATTCTTAGCATCATTTGAGTATTTCAAGTGATTTAGCATTCATTTAAAGTTATTTGATCACAATAATCTATTTTTAAGCTTTTCATACAGGCTATAATATGATTCAGATCTTAAAAATATTAGATTATATATAGTAATTACGCGTATAATGTCCAAATAGTCCATATTCTGAGCATCATTTGAGCATTCAAGTGATTCTGCATTCATTCTAAGTCATTTCATCACAATAATCTATATCTAAGACCTCTATAGGGTCAAGAATATGATTCAGGAGAATCAGGACTCACTTATTAAAAAAAAATATTGGATTGTACATAGTAATTATGCATATAATGTACAAATAATGCATATTCTGAGCTCATTTCAGCATTTCAAGTAATTCTGCATTATTCTAAGTAATTCTGCATGCATTAGTAAGTATGCATATTTAAACTTTTTATATAGTCTATAATACATTTCATTTCTTAATTCTTCAAAATTTTGTATTATACAGTAAAAATACGCAAATAAATTGCAAGTATAGATTATTCTGTGTGGCATTTAGGAATTTCAACCGATTCTGGAATTGTTTTAAGTAATTTAATCACAGTAACCTACATTTAAGCCCTTTATATAGTCTAGAATATAATCTAATTTTTACTCATTCAAATTTATTGGATTATACATAGTAATTACGCTTATAATGTGCAAGTAATGCATATTTGAGCATTTCAAGCGATTCTACAGTAATTCTAAGTGATTAGATCACAAAAATCTCTACTTAATCATTCTATACGGTCTAGAATATATATGATTATGATCTTTTTTATTAACAAATGTTGCATTAAACATAGTAATTGCGCATATGAGCGTCATTTTAGTGTTTCAAGCTTGTTCAAAATAATCTATATGTAGTCCCTCTATACGGTCTAAAATTTGATTCACATCTTACTTATGAAAAATACTAGATTATACAAAGTTATTACGCAAAAAATGTACAAATAATGCATATTCTGAGCATCATTTGAGCTTTTCAAGCGATTCTTCATTAATTCTAAGTCATTTGATCACAATAAATTATTTTTCAGCTCTTTATACAGTCTAAAATATGATTGATCTTACTTATTAAAAAATATTGAATTGTAAATTGTAAGTGTGTAATGTGCTAATAGTGCATGTTCTAAGAATCATTTGAGCATTTCAAGTGATTCAGGATTCATTCTAAGTCGTTTGATCATAATAATCTATATTCAAGCTCTCTATACGGTCTAGAATACGATTCAAACCTTACCTATTAACAGATATAGGATTATACATAGTTATTACGCATTTAATGTGCAAATAATGTTTTTTCTGAGTTCATTTAAGCATTTCAAACGATTCTGCATTCATTCAAAGTCATTTGATCATAATAATCTATATTTAAGATCTTTATATAGTCTAGAATATAATTCATATCTTACTGATACAACATGTTGTATTATACACTAAAAATACGCATATAAATTACAAATAAAGATTATTTGGCGTGGTATTTGTGATATTTCAAGCTATCTTGGACACTTTTAAAGTAATTTAATCACAATGATCTATATTTATTCAGATTTTACTTATTCAAAATTTTTGGATTATACATAGTAATTACTCAAATAATGTGCATATAATGAATATTGTGAACATCATTTGAGCATTTCAACGGTTCTGCATTCAATCTAAGTTATTTTTCCACGATAATCTATATATTTAAGTTCTCTATGCAGTCTAAAATTTGATTGAGACTTATGAAACAATATTAGATTAACATAGTAATGGCGCATATAACGTACAAAATAATGCATATTCTGATCATTATTTGAGCATTTCAAGCTATTATGCATTCATTATACGTCATTGGATCACAATAATATTTAAGCACTATACGGTCTAGAATATGATTCAGATCTTATTAAAAAAATATTGTATTATACAGAGTAATTACGCATATAATGTGCAAATAATGCATATTCTGAGCTCATTTGAACATTTCAATCGATTCTGCATTAATTCTAAGTCAATTGATCACAATAATATTTATGTTCATTATATAGTCTACAATATAGTTCATATCTTACTTATTCAAAATGTTGTATTATACACTGAAAATACAAATATAAACAAATAAAGATTATTCTGCGGGTCATTTGGAAATTTCAAGCGATTCTAGACTCCTTAGAAGTAATTTAATCATAGTAATCTATATTTAATCTCTTTATATAATCTAGAAGTTCTTAATTATTCATAAATATTGGATTATAACATAGTAATTACGCATATAACGTGCAAATAATGCATATTCTGAGCATCATTCGAGCATATCAAGCGATTGTGCATACATTCTAAGTCGTTTGATCACAAAAATATTCAAACTCTCTATAAGGTCTACAATATGATTGAGATGTTTCTTATTAAAAAAAACGTTGCATTAAACATAGTAATTGCGCAAATGCATATTCTGAGAATCATTTTAACATTTAAAGCGATTCTACATTCATTCTTAGTCATTTGTTCACAATAAACAAATGCAGAAACGCATATAATGTATAAATGATGCATATTCTGAGCATCATTTGAGCATTTCAAGAGATTCCACATTCATTCTAAGTCATTTGAATACAAAAATTTATATTTAATCTCTCTTTACGGTCTAGAATATGATTCAGATCTTTATTATTAAAAGATGTTGTATTAAACATAGTAATTGCGCATATAATGTGCGAATAATGCATATTCTGAGCTTCATTTTAGCATTTCATGAGATTCTGCATTCATTATTAGTCATTTATTTACAATAATCTATATTTTACCTCTCTATATGGTCTAAAATTTTATTTACATCTTACTGATGAAAAAAATACTTGATTATACATAGTAAATATGCATATTCTCAGCATCATTTGTGTATTTCAAACGATTCTGCATTCATTCTATGTCATTTGATCACAATAAAATATTTGTATGCTCTTTATACAGTCTATAGAATATGATCGATCTAATGATCTTACTTATTGAAAAATATTAGATTATACATAGTAATTACACTTATATTGTGCTAATAGTGCATATTCTGAGAATCATTTGAGCATTTCAAGTGATTCTGAATTCATTCTAAGTCGTTTGATCATAATAATCAATATTCAAGCTCTCTATACAGTCTAGAATACGATTCAGAACTAAACCTATTAAAAAATTTAGGATTAAACATAGTAATTACGCATATAATGTGCAAATAATGCATATTTTTCAGCATCATTTGAGCATTTCTGATACATTCATTCAAAGTTATTTGATCACAATAATGTATATTAATGCTCTTGATATAGTCTAGAATTTAATTCATATCTTTCTTATTAAAAATGTTGTATTATACACTGAAAATACACATATAAATTGCAAATAGAAATTATTTAATATGTCATTTGGTAATTTCAGGCGATTCTGGACTCGTTTGTAGTAATTTAATAGCAGTAATCTATATTTAAGCTGTTTATATAGTCTAGAATATAACCCAGGTCTCACTTATTCAAAATTATCGGGATTATACATAGTAATTTCACATATAATGTGCAAATAATGCATATTCTGAGCATCATTTGAGCATTTCAAGCGAATATGATTCAGATTTTAATTATTGAAAAATATTAGATTATATATAGTAATTATGCGTGTAATGAGCAAATATTCCTTATTCTTAGCATCATTGGAGCATTTCAAGTGATTCCATTCATTGTAAGTCATTTGATCAAAATAATCTATATTTAAGATCTCTATATAGTTTTGAATATGATTCAGATCTTACTTATTAAATATATTGGATTATGCATAGTAATTATGCATATCATATGCAAATAATTCATATTCTGAGCTCATTTCAGCATTTCAAGCGATTCTGCAGTCGTTCTAATTCATTTGATCACACCAAAATTTTTGTAAGCTTTTTATACAGTCAAGAATATGATTGATCTTACTTATTGAAAAATATTAGATTATACATAGTAATAACGCTTATAATATTCTAATAGTGCATATTCTGAGATTCATTTGAGCATTTCAAGTGATTTGGATTCAATCTATGTTGTTTGATCACAATAATCTATATTCAAGCTCCCTATACAGTCTAGAATACGATTCAGATCCTACCTATTAAAAAAATATAGGATTAAGCATAGTAATTATGCATATAATGTGCAAATAATGCATAATGCATATATGCAGCTCATTTAAGCATGCGATTCTGCATTCATTTTGAATCATTTGATCATAATAATCTATATTTATACTCTTTATATAGTCTACAATATAATTCATATCTTTCTTATTAAAAATGTTGTATTATACACTGAAAATACTTTTAAAAATTGCAAATAAAGATTATTTTGTGTGTCATTTTGTAATTTCAAGCTATTCTGGACACGTTTGTAGTAATTTAATCGTAGTAATTCATATTTATGCTCTTTACATAGTCTAGAACATAATCCTGATCTTAATTATTCAGAAATATCGGATTATACATAGTAATTATGCATATAATGTGCAAATAATGCATATTCTGAGCATCATTTGAACATTTCAAGCGATTCTGCATTTATTGTATGTCATTTAATCACAATAATATATTTTTAAGCTTTTCATACAGGCTAAAATATGAATCAGATCTTACATAGTAATTACGCATATTCTGAGCATCAATTGAGCATTTCTAGTGATTCTGCTTGTATTCTAAGTTCTTTGATCACAATAATCTATATTTATGACCACTATACGGTATAGAATCTGATTCAGATCTCACTTATTAAAAAATATTGGATTATACATAGTATTATGCATATAATGTGCAAATAATGCATATTCTTAGCTTATTTCAGCATTTCAAACGATTATGCATTCATTCTAAGTCATTTGATCATACAAAAATATTTTCATGCTCTTTATACAGTCTAGAATATGATTGTTCTTACTAATTGAAATTTTGGATTATACATAGTAATTACGCTTATAATGTGCTAATAGTGGATATTCTGAGAATCATTTGAGCATTTTCAAGTGATTCTGGATTCATTCTAAATTGTTTGACAATAATCAATATTCAAACTCTCTATACAGTCTAGAATACAATTCAGCGCTTACCTATTAAAAAATATAGGATTAAACATAGTAATTACGCATATAATATGCAAATAATGCATATTCCCATTTGAGCATTTCAAGTGATTTAGCATTCATTCAATGTTATTTGATCACAATAATCTATATTTATGCTTTTATATAAGTCTAGAATATAATCATATCTTGCTTATTGAGAATACGCATATAAATTGCAAATAGAAATTATACAATATGTCACTTGGTAATTTCAGGAGATTCTGGACTCGTTTGTAGTAATTTAAACGCAGAAATCTATATTTAAGTTTTTTATAAAGTCTAGAATATAATATAGATCTTACTTATTCAAAATTATCGGATATTTATGCTTTTTATATAATCTAGAATATAATTCATATCTTGCTTATTAAAAATGTTGTATTAAACACTGAAAATATGCATATAAATTGCACATAAGGATTATTCTTTGTGTCATTTGGTAATTTCAATCTATTCTGCATTCATTCTAAGTCATGTGATCAGAATAATAAATTTTTAATCTCTCCATACCGTCTAGAATATTATTCAGATCTAAGTTATTGAAAGATTTCAAGTGAAAATTATGATGTGCAAATTATGCATCATTTGAGGATTTCAAGTGATTCTGCATTGATTCTATGTCGTTTGATTGCAATAATCTATATTTATGCTCTTTATACGGTCTAAAATATGATTCAGATCTAACTTATTAAAAATAATTACGTGTATAATGTGCAAATAATGCATATTCTGATCACAATAATTTATATTTAATCTTTTGATATAGTCGAGAAATATAACTCATTTCTTTACTTATTCAAAATGTTGTATTATACACTGAAAATACGAAAATAAATTGAAAGTAAAGAATATTCTGTGTGTTATTTGGGAATTTCAAACGATTCTGATCTTGTTTAAAATAATTTAATCATGGAAATTTATATTTAAACTCTTTATACAGTCTAGAATACAATCCAGATCTTTCTTATTTAATATTATTTGATTATACATAGTAATTACCAATATAAAGTGCGAATAATACATATTCTGAGCATCATTTGAACATTTCAAGCGATTCTGGATTTATTATAAGTCATTTGATCTGAAAAATCTATATTTAATATCTCTATATGGTCTTGAATATGATTCAGATCTTTCTTTTTTAAAATTATTGCATTAAACATAGTAATTACGTGTATAATGTGCAAATAGTGCAAATTCTGAGCATCACTTGGGCATTTCAAGTAATTCTGCATTCAAAGTCATTTGATCAGAATAATCTATATTTAAGCTCTCTATACTGTCTAGAATATATTCACATCTTACTTATTAAAAAAATATCGCATTATACATAGTAATTACGCATATAATGTGGAAATAATGAATATTTTAAGCTCATTTGAGCATTTTTTAAGCGATTCTTCATTCATTCGAAGTCATTTGATCACAATAATCTATAGTTAAGATCTCTATGTGGTATAGAATATCATTCATATCTTACTTATTCAAAATTATATAATTATATATAGTAATTACGTATATAATGTGCAGATAATTCATATTCTGAGCATAATTTGAGCATTTCAAGTGATTATACATTCATTCTAAGTCATTTGATCACAAAAATCTATATTTAATCTCTCTGTGGTCTAGAATATGATTGAGATATTTTTTATTAAAAAATATTGCATTAAACATAGTAATTGCGCATATAATGAAGAAATAATTCATATTCAGAGCATCACTTCAGCATTTCAAGATTATGCATTAATTCTAAATCATTTGATCACAAAAATCTATATTTAATCACTTTTTATCGTTTAGAATATGATTCAGATATTTCTTATTAAAAAATATTGCATTAGACATAGTAATTAAGCATATAATGTGCAATTATGCATATTCTGATCTCATTTGAACAATTAAGCGATTTACATTCATTCTAAGTCATTGCAACACAATAATTTTTATTTAAGATATTTCTATAATCTAGAGCATAATTCATATCTTACTTATTCAAAATGATGTATTATACAATGAAAATACGAATTTAAATTGCAAATAATTATTATTCAGTGTTTCATTTGGGAACTTCAAGCATTTCTGGACTCGTTTAAAGTAATTTAATAACAGTAATCTAATTTAAGCTCTCAATGTAGTCTAGAATATAATCCAGATCTTACTTATCCAAAACTATTGGATTATACCAGTAATTACACATATAATTGTCCAACTAATTCATATTTTGAGCATCATTTGAGCATTTCAAGCAATCATGTATTCATTCTAAGTCATTTGATCATAATAATCTATATTTCATCTCTCTATACTGTCCGGAATATTATTTAGATCTTTTTTATTAAAAAATGTTGCATTAAACATAGTAATTGTGCATATAATGTGCAAATAATGCATATTATTAGCATCATTTTAGCATTTCAAGCGATTCTCCATTCATTCTAAGTCATTTGAACACAAAAATTTATATTTAATCTCTCTATACGGTCAAGAATATAATTCAGATCTTTCTTATTGAAAAATGTTGCATTAAACATAGTAATTGCGCATATTATGAGTATCATTATAGGATTTCAAAGGATTCTGCATTCATTATAGGTCATTTGATCACAATATATTTAAGATCTCTGTATGGTCTAGAATATGATTCAGATATTACAAAAAATATTGTTATTATACATTGTAGTTACGTATATAATGTTCAACTAATGTATATTCTGAGCTCATTTTAGAATTTCAAGCGATTCTGCATTCATTCTAACTCATGTGATTACAATAATCTATATTTATGCTCTCTATAGGGTATAAAATATCATTCAGATCTTACTTAATAAAAATGTTGGATTATACATAATAGTTACGCATATAATGTGCAAATAATGCATATTCTGATCTCATTAGATCATTTCAAGCGATTTGCATTCATTCTAAGTCATTTAATCATAATAATTTTTATTTAAGATATTTATATAGTTTAGAGCATAATTCATTTCTTACTTATTCCAAATGTTATGTTATACACTGAAAATACGCATATAAATTGCAAATAAAGATTGTTCTGTGTGTCATTTGGGAACTTCAAGCGATTCTGGACTCGTTTAAAGTAACTTAATCACAGTAATCTACATTTAAGCTCTTAATATAGTCTAAAATATAATCCAGATCTTAAACCATTCAAAATTATTGGATTATACTTAGTAATTACGCATATTATGTGTAACTAATTCATATTTTGAGCACCATTTGAGCATTTCAAGCAATTCCACATTCATTCAAAGTCATTTGATCACAAAAACCTATATTTAATCTCTCTATGTAGTCCAGAATATGATTCAGATCTTTCTTATTAAAAAATGTTGCATTAAACATTGTAAATGTGCATATAATTTACAAATAATTGATATTCTGAGCATCATTTGAGCATTTATAAAAATATCGTATTATATATAGTAATTACGCATATAATGTGCAAATAATGCATATTCTAAGCTCATTTAAACATTTCAAGCGATTCTGATTAATTCTAAGTCAATAGTTGACAATAATATTTATTTAATAAGGTCTATAATTTGATTCGGACATTAATTATAAAAAACATTGGATTATACCTAGTAATTACTCACATAATGTACAAATAATGCATATTCTGAGCCTTATTTGATCATTTCAAGAGATTCTGCATTCATTCTAAGTCTGATCACAATAATCTATTTTTAAGCTCTTCTTACAATCTATAATATGATTTAGATATCACTTGATCAAAAATATTGGACTATACATAGTAATTACGCATATAATGTGCAAATGGTGCATATTCTTAGCTTCACTTGAGAATTTCACGTGATTCTGCATTCATTCTAAGTCATTTAATCACAATAATCTATATTTAAGATCTCTATACGGTCTAGAATATGATTCATATATTACTTATCAAAAAATTTTGTTCTTATACATTGTAATTATGCATATAATGTGCAAATAATTAATGTATATTGTGAGCTCATTTGAGCATTTCAAGTGATTCTGCATTAATTCATTCTGTAATGTGATCACAATAACCTATATTTAAGCTCTCTATATGGTACATAATATCATTGAGATCTTACTTATTAAAAAGTATTGGATTATACATATTAATTATGCATATAATGTTCAAATAATGCATATTCTAATCTCATTTGAGCATTTTAATCGATTCTGTATTCATTCTAAATCATTTGATCACAATAATCTTCATATCTTACTTATTCAAAATATTGTGTTATACACTGAAAATATGTATATAAATTTCAAATAAAAATTATTATGTGTGTCATTCGGAAATTTTAGCCGATTTGGACTCGTTTAAAGTAATTTAATCACATTGACCGAAGATGACACAACAATTTATAGGTTTCTATGACATCTTGCTTATCTAAATAAAGCATTGTAGCCTTATTTTGAGTGATCAACACCTCAATTAATTGATATATATTTGATAATTCACCAGAAACAAGAATGCAATGTTTCTTAATGCAATTTATCTAAAAAGTAGAATTTCACGGCTGGAAAAAGCAAATATTTGAAACAAATATTATAAATGTCTAGGTGTCGATGGCAGTATTTTCAATACCTTATCAGTTACCAAAAATTTCGGTAATACCAGATGTGGGAACGGTAACTGAAACAGATCTGATATTAAAAGCTGAAATACCGAAAAATTTCCCCAAAAAAAGGTTAAAAGGTACCGGTAGGATGTTGAAAACATTAGTCATAGGCTCTCCCTTAATGGCTTTGTCTTCTTCTTTCCTCTGCTTTTCCAAACTTTGTTCTATTTGGTTTTTATAAACGGCATGTAAAATGTTACCATCTTTCAACCCAAAGGCAAAAAAGAAATAGAAAATGATGAACTGGTATCCCCAAATGTGTTCATTCTTAAGAGTTTATAAATATTAGCATCTTTAATTGTACTGGAGCTTTTTGCAACAAAAAAATGGATATGGATACCAACAGAACTATGTCTTCCTTCTTATAGATGATACTGATGTTTCTATTTCGTAAAATCTGATGTATTAATAGTATTTATATTTATAGATGTGTTTTAATTTCATTTCACCTTAAAATCATCTTAAATCCTTAATGCAATTCTGTTTGAGGCATTAAAATATTTTACAAGTACTTAATTCATCCTTGGTTTGCTAGCCAAACATCCCTAATGATAAATTTATAAGAAGAGAAAATTTAGTGACCGGAGAGATGTACCCATATTCAGTTAAATTCTCGGGACATCTGCTTGGACGAGGTGGGGTATAAATCACTCACAATTATCAAGTTCCCTTTAAGCATAACTAGCAAAAGGCCCACCCACCGTGTGGGCATTTTGTTAAAATCTTTTTGCTACTAATTTGGCACCGTCGATATTATCATTCAAACCATCTCCATGTCATCGCAAGCAGTCTAGGATTTTGCTTGTATTAAACTTGAAAGGAAATGTTCTAAATGACAAAGTTATTAAGATATAAAGGAAATTAATTCTTTCTGGTCACAGGACACAAACAATGCAAAAAAGTCAAGTATACATTTCTCTACGGATTAGTGATGGATTACATGCTTCATTCAACATAATGCATCTCTTGAAGGTCCTTTGACCAAGCCTAAAATTTCAGCAAAACAATTGAGGATTTAAAAACAATGGACTCAACGGAAAACACCAATAGAAACAGATGGGGCAAATAAGATGAACTAAGAAACGCCTCTTTAAGTTTATTTCTTTTCCTTTTTTTTCCCTCAGGGACCTCTTCGAAAGTCTCCCCAGAACCAAATCAGGGACCTCATCATCGTCCTTTTCTGGAATTGTTGGAGGTACACCAGCTGCCATTACCAGTTACAACTGCAAGTTTTTGGAACTGCTCAGCTAATCGTCTCAGGTTGTCTAGTTTATCTGAACCTGAAAAAATTATGACAGCAGAAGAAAAAACATTATTTAGCTATGATCTAAGCATTTCTTGGTTATCTGTACTGATGTTTCAACTGGTACATGCTGACCACAATTAGTTTTTTATCAGTTGCTTAGCAAGACCAATGAAATGCTCGACTTGAGTAGGTAGAGAGAACCTGAGAAGCAACAAAGGAGCCCTCCACAATACCAGCATCTCCCTGCAATCCACACAAGCTTGCATCAGCAAATTGAGCAGCCGCATAAGGTGATCCTGTATTCATTAAGCTCTTTTTTTTTTTCTAAATCAATGACAAATTGGTTAAAGATTGACAACTAAGTGAAAATGACACTGGCAAGTTAGAAAACACAAACCATTGATAACGTTGCTGATCATGTAACAACTTTTGTCTGAATTTAAAAAAGTTCAAATTAAAATAATGAAGAAGATTGAATTATCACTCATAACATGAAGTCCTTTTTCCTGACTTTTCGTAGTGTCCAAAAAGAATTATCACCTATTGTGAAGGATTAAAAAGCCAGAATTAACACAAATTAAAAAAAAAAAAACACTGTTGAATGTTGGCTAAGGGCCTAAGGCTACTAAGGTTTACCAGAAGGTAACTAAGCAAGAACCCCTGATAGTATTTTTGTTAACAATAATTTTAAACTTGATACCTCAACTACTTCTGCGCCCATTCTGTATGCGGTTTGTTAAATAAGTGACTTCTTCAGGGGTGAAGCTTGAAGGAGGGTTTGCCTGTGAAAATTCAAAATCAGTATTCAATTAACTGATTGCATATGTGCGCGCACATACACGTATGCATGAAAGGGGGAGAGAGGGGGAGAGATTTGCAGAAAAACCTGAGAAAGGAGGGTAGAATTGTCACACCGGCATGACCGCTAACTACTGGAACATTTACATCCCTGGGCTTAAGTCCCAGCACTTCTGCCTGTATAAAATGGATCACATGACAAATTATGAAAAAAATCCAAAAAGATTATAATAGCGTATTTCCAATCAGTTTATTGACAAAATTTTAACAACAAGCATTGATATTCCTCGATTAGTCTAAAGAGGCTTAAATTTTTCACCAATTCTGCTTATGAGCACTAACTCAATTAACTTGCCCAGCATAACACCTTTTATTTTACCAGCATAACACACTTGAATTTTAACTATATTGGTTTGATCTAAATCTATATGCAATACAACAAACATACAGCCATGAAAGGAGAAACAGATTCAATCGATTAAAAAATATTATCCTCAATTTGTAGGAGAAGACACAAACAAATCTGCTAACCTTGTATCTTCTCTTCTTCTTTGTGCCAAACTCTTTTGCAGCCCCCTTTGAGACCTGGTCCAATTGAAATTGAAATTTAAACAAACTTGAACGAAGAAGAGAATAGCAAAGATACGAAAATGAAAATGAAATTTAAACAAACATACAATTAATCAGAAAAGGTTAACCTGGTGACCAGAGGAATGGTTCGAATTATCCTATCTATACAGTTCTAATTGAAATCAATCATGGCGATAGGGAAGAGAAGGAAAAAGCCACGATGCTAGTGAAGGGAGATCATCACCGCCAGGGGAGTTAGGATCAAGCGATGGGATCGGACCGTGAGCGAGATCAAGCATTGGGAACGCAGCGGGCGAGATCAAAGCATTGGGAACGAAGGGATATCCTGTCGAAAGTGACATTTGGACCGACCGAACTCCCTCTCCCAATTTTCATCGTCATTCTTAGAATTTTTGTGAAGAAATACGGAAAAAAAATTTTCCGAGCAGCTTCTTAGATAGATAGATGGAATGGTAATGAAACTTTGAATTAAATTAAAATTTCAAACGCGAGGCAGAGAAGAGGGGGAGAGAAAGTGAGAGGAGGGTTTTGCTCCGTAGCCCGTAAAGAGAGGAAGGAGGGCCGCTCTCGCCTCTTTTCATTCGGATTTCAAAATAAAGAGAAGTGACCGTGTAAAGATACGAAGGGACAGAGAAAAAACATTCTGAAAAACATTTTCGCTCTCGCGTTTGTTGCGTACGTGTTCTGTTGCGATCTAGCGAAAGTTCAAAACGTAAAAACCTGTTCAGTCCAAAATAACATCTGATCCACTCATCAATTTAATATTTTACGATCAATGATTCAGATTATGAAATAAAAGATGATGAGAGGTGCAGATTGTCAGACCAAGGTTGTATCCTTAGTTCTCACACTCTTCGATTGGTGCATTTATAAGTAGTAATGATATTTCAACTTTTCTCTATTCAAACCGCTTCCATTCAGCAAAAACATTTATTTTAATTGTTACTTCTCTTTAGCTACTTGCTTAGGCATTTCAAACTGACAAATTATCGCCTAATGTAAATAACTGTTGACAACAACAAATAGCTATATCCACTATACAGTCAAATTCTGCGTGTTAAGACAATTGAAATCCGCAAGAAGAAAAATAAAAAATATGCCTCTTAATTTTTTTAGAAAAATTGACATACTTTTTGTCTCACACTACTAATGCTTGTGTTCAGTCCTCATTATATTAAAGTGTCGCTCAAATAAGCCCAATTTGAATAATCCTTGCATTCCCTTTCAGAAGTACTAACCCAAAAACAATAAAAGATTTTCTTTGTGCCGTCTTTATCAAATTCCAGAAGTGGAAGAGCCCCAATCCATCGAATCGCCTTCTGTTATGCTCATTTGATCAGGCAATGGTGGCACAATGCTTGATCCAGGAGACGGAGTGTCATGAGGTGGTACTGTAAGAAAGCTAAGGGCCATGACGACATCAGCCATCAGGGGTCGAACAGAGGCTTCTTCCTGGAGACACATAGCAGCCACTGCAACTGCTTGGTTGAGAGCTTTTGAGGGGTAATCATCTTCTATCAAAGGGTCTATAAGTTCTGGATATCTTTTTTGATCTCTAAACATCGGCATTGCCTGTGAAAGGAAATAGGTAGTAGATTGATAAAAATTTTTCTTCAAATAAAAGATAAAACCTTATAATAGTTTAATCTTGAGGGCATTAAGAATTTGTTGAAGGAAAAGAGGTGCTTTTTATAAATTATTTAATGGAAAAACGTCATGATAATATGCACATAGAGAATGAATACCAAGCCTAACAGGCAGCTAGCTGGTACTATCGTTGGTGCCAAGTAAAATCCAAGAAGAAAAAATAAAAGACAAAAACAGAAAAATCACCTCAAGAAAACAGAAATGAAACATCATAATATCATGTAAAACTTCACGGAGCGGTCCAAATGAAGAGAAAATTACCACAACTAAAAAAACAAAAATGATAAATGTCCCAAGCAGTATTTCTGTATACTTACCCAGGTAACAAGATTTTGTTCGTGTGTCGGCTTTGCAGTGTCAATAGCTCTCCTCCCAGAAATCAATTCAAGTAGAACAACACCAAAACTGTATACGTCTGACTTAACCGTCAAATGCCCTGTCCTTGCATACTCTGGTGCACAATATCCATAAGTGCCCATGACTCGTGAAGATACATGCGTCTTTTCTCCAATTGGTCCGAGCTTTGCTAAACCAAAATCTGATAACTTGGGGTTGAAATTCTCATCTAAAAGAATATTTGATGTTTTTAGGTCACGGTATATCACAGGTGGGTTAGCTTTTTCGTGAAGGTATTCGAGGCCTTGTGCTGCGCCATGAGCTATTCGCATTCGGGTGAACCAGTCTAGTGGCTGCTGGTCCTCTGTTAGTTCTGCCAACCATATCAAATGCATTCATCAAATGAACTTTCCTTTACTAAATACAAATTAAATTTTTTAAGCCCTTTGGCTTTGATTTGTCTGTTAGAAATTAGAACATAGATCATGGCTCGATGCCTTGAACAACTAACTTACCAGTCACAATTATGTTTGTAAAATAATAGAAAGTTAATTACTTTGCTTGATTTTTTTTTTTTTGGTCACAAATTCCTTTCTGTGCACAAGTTGGGTTTTACTCTTTCCCATTCAGGGTCTTTAAGAAAGGGAAGTACCGAATAAATGGTCTTCTACAGAACCCGAGGGCATGTACTCGTAGACTAAAAGTCTCTGATCTCCGTCTGCACAATATCCAACTAAGTTGACCAGATTTGCATGGTGTAGAAGGCTCAACATCAAAACCTCAACCAAGAATTCTCTGTTTCCTTGCAGCCCATTCCTATCCAGTTGTTTCACTGCTACAACCTTGCAAAACAATATTAACAAAAACATTACAAACTCTCAAAGTTTTATCAAATAAGCATTGAACCAAACAAATGAACACTGTGATCAAATAAAGATGTTGGTGCGAGCAATGTGGTAACAAAAGTTGTTTCCTTCAGTTCTTGCAACCTAGCAATCTTGTAGTGGATTAAACGTTAAGAAAATGAATTACTTCCATCAACTCCCCTTTGTATTATTCAGTTCTCTCTGTATACTCAATTTTAGTCATCATAAGGTATGGGCCTCTACAGTTCTACTTGAGAGATACATGAGACAGCAAAACTCAGGGACTATTACTATTTGTATGGTTCAAATTGAGAACCTATAGCTACATATTATTTAGTCTTTAGGACAATTTAAGGTCCCGCTAGCCCTTCCCCTCCTGGCTCCCTCCAGTGTCCCAGAAGGGGTCAAAATTACAGCTGCCAGCCTATTGATAAAAGCACGAAATAAAAAATTTCTTGTTTTTGCTTCATCGTGAAAAGAAAGTAAGCTCAATCCTAACCTTCCCAGTTTTTTCAAGGATACCCTTGTAAACTCTACCAAAACCTCCTTCTCCAATAAGACAATCTGGTCTGAAATTTCTTGTGGCGGCTGCGAGTTCACGAAATGTGAATGTTTGTGCAGCAATGTTCCCATTGTTGGGCACTGTATTTGAAGGCTGAGGAGAACTATTACCTACAGGATTCGCTGCACAAACCCAACAAAAACTATTAGTTTATCAGGAATCTTGTTGAACTGGTTATGTGGTAATTATTATCATATTCTCAAATCTACTGTTATTTTTATAGTTACCAGCAACCTAAGGAGGCCAACTAGATAAAATCATACAAATTGATAAATTTTGTGCTTGCCCAACAATTTCTAGGGAAGGTCCCAAAAATTAATTTAAGAGAAGAACAAATGAGCCTGACACCTGCCTTGATATTTGAAATGACGCAATTAATGTTTTAAACCATAATTGATTGCAAGAAACAAGTAATGAAAATACTAAATATCCCTGCTTTACTCATCTTAACGTCTGATAAGTTACAGATGAAAATAATACGATTATACATTGAAATTAAAAAAAAAAAGACAATACATATTACAATGCAAGCCATATATGAAAACATAGGGCAAAAAAAAAAAAAGGAAAAATAGAGAAGATCAAATTCACCTGGTCTTGGTGCGAAATCGGGGCTTCTCAATGGCCCAAAGGGAGAAGGTGGGGCCGGGGCGACAGTTGGTAAGAACTCTTTTGTGTTTGTGCCAGGGTGGGCAGTAGCATTTCTCTTGGCCTTCTTCTCACTTGAAAAGAAGCAAGGGAAACAGTTCATTGTTCTCCTCTTCCCCTCCTATCAGACCCCCAATAACTCATCAAATTTCTCCAATACAAAGCCTAAAATGTTCACGGATTCATGTCGTTTTTTTCTTTTTCTTGAAACAATTGGGTCAGCGCATGCTAGATTGGGAGGAGTCAAACCCCGCTATGGAGGGAGAAGGTTGCGCATGAAAGGGAAGGAGGGAATTCTATCTTTAGGTAGAGAGAGAGAGAGAGAGAGAGGTGTTGGAAGGGAAGGGAAGGGGAAGGGGAAGGTGAAGGAGGGAAAGGAAGGGAGAGAAGGGACGTGGATCCAAATTCGCTGGAATCAAGGTTGGATGCGGGATGCCGTTGGGATTTTGGGAATTTTAAATTTGGCGAAGAATTACGAGTTTCGGACGTGGGTGCGAACTAGTTAGCGACGAGGTCAGAAGTCAGAACTAGTGTCAACTGTCAACCGCGTCTTACAAAGTTACAAGTGTTGGGACTTTGGACCGGTTCGGTTCGGATTAGAAATTATTATTTTTAAAAAAAAAAACAAAAACAAAACAAAAGCATGATACACAAGTTCTCTAAGTTCTTGAGCAAAGTTACATTTGTTTGTTTTTCATTATTTTTATAAAAAAATATTTTTTTGTTGAGTTGATAGTTGTTTTCTTTTTTACATTAAGAAAACTACATGGTCTTTAGTTTTTTTTTGAAAAAAAGAAAAGTTATTTACATTTTCAAATTAATTTATTATCAAGATAACTCCAACCATAAGATATAAGTAACAATAATAGAATAATATAACTATTTTAGCAATACTAAAGTCAAATGCATTAGACAGAAGAGGTTCGTCCAATGCATTCGTTCTTGAATTTTGAATCTCAAACGATTGATCAAAACCGTTCAATGAGATTTTTTTTATTGAAATCTAGTATTAGATCGAATTTTATAAGTTTCTGAATTTTTATTATTTTGTATATTTTTAGAAAATCACTGATCTAAAAAATTATGAACGATTTAAAATAATAATTTTTTTGAAAATCTAAAAAATAATAAACAAATTTATAAATTCAGTTTTGTTAATTTTTGATATAAATATTACATTAAACTATTTATTATTCATTTAAGACTTAATATCCAAAAACGAATGCACTTGACGGAGAGGACGGACCCTCCCGTCTGATGCATTAGACTTTATTCTTGTTCGAATTCTTTCAACAAAAATGATGTTATAACGATCATGATGTAGAAAATAGTAATCTTTTTTTTTTCTAAAAAAGAAATCCTTGGTCCAACTGGTAGAGGTTAATTTGTTCATTTTAAATGAAGGAATAATAAACAATATAGTATATAGATTAACTTTGAGAATTGATAAAAACAGAAACTTAAACCTGTACGTCCATCCGAAATAATCCAGAACAGTAAATTTAGTCGATTGCAAGATTTATTATTACTATAGAACTATTATTATTCAATTATAGAAAAAACGATATCATATTGACCCTTTAATTCGTTCATTCAGGTTCATACTGTTTATAGAAATAAATAAACAAATTGTTTAATCCGACTGTAGAATAACTGCCGAAATGAAGGTCTAAGAATACAATTTATGGTCCATATCACAATTTTGATTAATCTTTATTACATTTTTAGCTGATTTACTAAAACTTAATTTGTCATGCCAACATTCAATCCATAGTTAACTTTAGCCACATATTTAGTTATGAAGTACATGCCTCGTAAAAACATCTTTTAATGAAGTCGCTTCAAGCTGTGTTACCCTACCCATACGAAAACTAAAATTGCTACGAAGCAAAATTCCAACCGGATATTATCTGAAAAGGGAACATTGGAGTCTTTAATTGTTGAATCATTTCTTTTAAAAAACAATCAAATTTTGTGTTATCTGCTAATCATACCAAAATATCCAATCCAAAATTTATCATATCATGACACTTAACTAAGAAGCATATGGATTTTGCAAGCAATTATGCACAAGACTGAGGCATTTATCAGAAAGGGAAAATAGATTTGTGTGAGAGAATGGAAGCCCAAGAGCTATTGAGCAATAATAGCAATGGACATGAAATCCCTCACAAGCTTTGCTTTACGCCCCCAGAACAAGGCCACAAGTGTTTATTCATCCATCTTGTAGCCGAAAGAAGAGGCGTCTCATTTTTTTTTTTCATTTTTTTTTTCTTTCTCAGAACTTCTAGCTAAATATTGCAATAATAAGCTTAAATCGAGGAAATTTGTTAATAAAGAAACGAATAAATCAATCAGCAGGTGAAGAATAACGTGCTTAACAAATATCGCAAGATCAGAAGAGTAGTATTCGAAGGGAACGAAAGGAAATCGATTTTGCGAGAAGCTGTGGTGGATTTGCTTTTTGCGCCGTCGGACGAGAAGAGTTGAGTGTTGGATTAGGGTTTATGTGAAAGGGAGGGTTTATAAAGAGACGGTGCGCTGCTCTAGGTTTCTGTTCACACCGTCAGATCTGTCACGGTCACGGATAAGAAGCAATAAGGAAATCTTTATTGCTTCGGTGAGTTCGGTCACAATAGAGTTGTAAATGAATGTGTACAATTTCTCAATTTGCATTAGCATTTCTGCATGTAGATTTTAAAATAAAAAATTGGTAATTTATTAAATCTACATGCGAATTGTGAATCGCAATCCATCTATAAGGTAATGAAATTGCATTTGAGTTTTGATATTGGATAGGACTCCAAATTTATTATTAATCTATATAATAATTTATTAGTAAATTCAATAACTGATTTGTTATATCCATAAATAATAATTTTCCTATAGTTGATTGCTAAATTTGTAATCATTTGTTTAAAATTATGTTCGCAATTTGCATTTTTATAATTTAAAAGGATTATAAATTCATTTACGTCGTACAGGCGTGTTCTTCCTCTATAAACACATAACACATGAGATGTTGAAATATAATCTATCAGAATCGACTAAGATAATAAAAAAAAAAATACAAATTTGCATTTAGATCCTAAAATTTAAATTCAAGAAAAATTTACATATAATCTTTTAATATTTTAATGAATTCCTATAGAATTATGTTAAAATCTTATTCAAATTTAATTTATTGAAGTTAAGTTAACAACTTCCAGTGAAATTTTCAAATTTGATGAAATCATTGCATAAAACTTACAAAAAGAAAAATATATTCCATAAGCTATCTGGATTAATTTTGCCACCATCTAGTCTAAACTAATAAGCAAACGAATCGGCCCACTGTGACAACGTTAGACCTATCAAGGTATAATTAATCTAAACATCAAAAAGAGATGCTTCCGCTTTGTATGAACTTCTATTACTGTTCATTAGTAGAAACCCTGAGCATAACATACAAATTAAACCTCAGGTTTACTAGGTACAATGTTACACATCTTTCAATTTTCAAAAAGCAAACGGAACAATTGAATTACCAAAGGAATTGCTTAAGACCATCCCTAAGATTCTATCATCCTCACCATCCCCACAGATCCAGCGCCTCATTAATTCTAATTCCTTTAAAAACGCGTTAATAACTGTCACATCCCTTATCGCTACATCGCCTCATTAAATTCCTCATTAATGAAATTAATACAGCGCTCTTCCCCCATTTACTCTTTCCTTTTCTTTTCTCATCCAGCGCCTAATCTCATTAATACAATTATGTCCTCGAGACTGAAATAGAATAATTAGATTCTGAAATAAAACAATTATGTTTTGAAATAGAACAATATGTTTCGAAAATAAAACAATTATGTTCTGAAATAAAACAATTAAATTCTGAAATAGAACAATTAGGTTCAGAAATATAACAATTAAATTCTGAAATAGAACAATTATGTTATAAAAATAGAACAATTATGTTCCGAAATAGAACAATTATGTTATGAAAATAGAACAATTCTGAAAATAAAACAGGTATGTTCTGAAATAAAATAATTAAATTCTAAAATAGAACAATTATGTTATGAAAATAGAACAATTAGGTTGGATAATAGAACAATTATGTTCCGAAATAGAACAATTATGTTAAAAAAAATAGAACAATTATGTTCTGAAATAAAACAATTAGGTTCGAAAATAGAACAATTATATTCTGAAACATAATAATTATATAAATACGACGTAAGAGGAGGGGTAAGGAGCGAAACATAAGGGAGGAAATGATGAGCGCTATATTTATTAATTGAATTAATGAGGCAGGGATGAGGGATGAGGGATGAGGCGCTGGATTAATTGCAAGGATGAAGTTTAATTAACTACACTCCAAAAATAGAACCACAAATTCTAGGGATGATGGGGATGATGGAATCTTGGGGATGATGGTTATCACCAAAGGCGGATAAAAAAGTGAACAGTATACTGCTCAGTATAAAAATGAAACACATAAGCGGAACCCTTGACAATCAGAACAATTTTAGTAAAATAATAATAATAATATAAACAAAAGAGAAAAGAAAACAGCACCAAAATCGTAAAAATATTAAATCCAATTCTGTACAATCAAACCCAAAAATTATTATTACTGTTATTCTCTTCTAGACCAATTAGCAAACAACTCAAAAACAAAAACAAAAAATCGCGGTCTACAATAATTAAATTAGAAACAACCCGGAGGAAAGAAAAAAACCTCTCCAATTAATAACACCTAATCAAATTACAATGCACTCACACTCTCTGCAAACACATACATTACATATCAGTTCTCCCTCTACTCACAAGTCATTAGTCTTTAATCAAAGCATCCCCCAAAGATCCCAACTCAAATTTAGGTGGGCCCGATAGCCGCCTACTACCCTTACCAGGTGATTTCAAACCAGATCTCTCAGTTACTGGATATGATAACCTCTTCTTAACTGGTCCTTTGTCAGGAGTATTGGCTTTCTCACTGATTGGACTGTAAACAGACCGTAATTTGGCCCTACTTGACTCAGTCGACTGAAGGTAGCTTGGAATCACTGGCAGGCTTGTCAGACTGGTGAAACTGACATCATCTCCCATCATGGAGCCTGCAATGCTGTGCCGCCGGGCCCTCTCAGACCGGGTGCTCCCTACACTCCTACAATCCTCTTCTCTGTGTCCCCTGATGGGTTTTGGGCTAGCTGATCGTGCCTTTGGGGGCCCAAGAGGCTTTGAAGTAGGGGTGGAGGGAGACTGGCGGCTGGGAGGGCGGCTCGTCTTCTGAGCTCCAGTAGGGGTTGTGGTGCCACCGCGGCTAGGGTTAGGGTTAGGATTTGATTTGAGGCTTTGTACAGCAGACCTGAGGGAGGTGTAATCAGTGACAGGTTCAAATTGCTTATCAGTGGTTGAGGTGGTGGCCCGGCATTCCCATGGACGAGCAGACATCCAGCGTTCTACCCAGCTCCAGCCCCATTGCGGATTGGTTGGGTCAGTAAAGGTGGGTTTCACAACCCGGGTTGAAGAAGTATTCCTCCACTGTCATATTAGGTTCACATGTTTTATTATTTAAAAGGTACTTAAAATAAACAATAATGAGATTTTCAGAGTGAAAACGTTTGATAATAGAACTTCAACTTTATCAAAAGTACAATGAAAAGCTAATTCTGGATTAACATTATACTTGTTAAACCTATTAAAGTTGTAAAAACGAATGATAAAAAATGTTCTTGTTTTAATTTGTAATCCCAGGTGCAAAAGAAAGACTTTCCCCTTGATAACCGGAAAAATCACCATGTCAGCTCTCACATTTCACATTCATGAATCAAAGATATTACAACTAAGTGCTGAATTACCCAATAGGGTAATATGGTATACCCAGGACAAATGAAGATGAAACAGTTCCATGTGCTCAGGTTCATTATTAGTATCCTGATCTAAAAGCAATACCAAAGTGATTCAAAGAAGGGTTACCTTGACACCATGGATGATTTGACGGTACTTAGTTTAGTTTAGATAACCATACCTGATGTGTGAAGGCATAAGCCAATGCACGCTCTCTCTTGATAGCAGCTTCTTGTCTTGACTGCATGCCGGTATCAAGTTGCTCCTTGGTCTGTACACTGTGATTCCAATCTTCAGCCATCTGTTCCAATTATGAAGTTCATGGGGAACAACAATAAAACAATAAGATAATGAAAATATGAACTGTGAAAATGAGGGAAGAAAAGGAAAGGATCTTTGTGCCCAATAAACAATTCAAATTCACCGTCAGATTGATGGATTTTATCAATAAAGGTGTAAAGATCGATATTGTTTGCCTCCAAGATCTTAATTTGCATTCATTATACCAACATGGCAGTTTGCCTTATGAACCATCATTAACTAGGTGCAATACCACCAAGCAAGTCAGCTAATAAGACCAACTGGTTCCTAGCATAGTAGGCATAAGCACAATGCTTATTCGAATCAGTTGAGCAGTTTGAAATTTCAACAAGGGTAAGAAACAAGGCAACTTTCTCACCTTCAATTTATCCTCCTTTTGTTTGAGCTGGAGCTGCTTTTGAATAGCTTGATTTTCTTCAACCATTTGTCGCCTTCTAGCATGAATCTCAAACTGAATGCGTGTTTCAGCCTGTACAGAGTTGAGGGTTTTCTCTGTCTGGCGCTTGACAGTGCTTCCATCTACCAAGGCCTTCAGTCTCACAAGCCCCCTCAGTGCCCTTAAGGCCCTTCTTGCCTTTAACACAAGAAAGGATGGCCATTAATAAAAAATATTAACAGTGGAAATAAAATATTAGCTTTGGATTGATGGACCTTTTAGATTCAGTTCATTCCACTGCAAAGGGAGTGCAGGATATTTAATTTGACAAGGGGCAGAAAACAAATCAAAGTTTATCATCAAAATATACTGAGCCTAACTTGACCTCTGGCATACAAAATCTTTGTAAATGAACAAGACAAACAAAACAAATCATTATTCTACATACCAGAAACCCACGGAAGACAGTCTGAATCCTGATGGCAGCTATCTCCTCTTTTGACTTCTGCACTACCCTTGATGTACCTGCTGATGCTGACGCATTTGTGGCAGCCGTGAGGCGAACGACTTCTGCAGCAGCCTGTGCAGCAACAGCCGCAGCCTCAGCTGCCACAGCAGAAGCCAGAGCCACAGAGTAGGCATGCTTGTTCTGGCCACTGTCAAGTTCAGACAGTTTCACCTCCTTGATCTCCTCTAATTGGGGAAGTAGAGATTGTGATGTTGTAGGTCGTGAGAAAGAGGTAGAGGCAGCTGTATTATTATTTTCCACATTAATTTCTTCAATTGAACTGGAGGCAATCGGTTCCATACTCCTGGACCGGCCGAAACGCCATTTCTTCTTTGGTTTTTCCTGGATACATGGGAAATTGGGGGATTAATTTCACATTATAAACTATTTGCAGTCTGTTCAAATTTTACCTAAAGGGCTTTAGACCACTAATAAAAGAGTGTTATACCAGTACAAGATTTATCAGTATGAAGTGCTCGATTACATCGGAGAGAGATTTACCTTGGATTTCTTCTCCTCTGAACGGGGATTGAAGACTCTTTTCACAGCATCAAACCATTTTGTTTTGTTACCCATCTTTTGCCTTATTATTGCCCGATATTATTGCATTGGCAACAACCTATCATAAAAACAAAAGTTCAAATCCATGGGCATGATGTCTCTTTCCTAAAATAAACACTCAAAGTTCAAATCCATGTTTCCATTTTCTCTTCTTTCCCAACAAAAGTTATTAGTTGTGTCATCATCTTAAACAACTAAAACGGGTAGGTTGAAAGTACTAAAAATAAAATTTGCCTTTTTCATATCTCTGTAATTAATAAAATGAGAAAAATTCATTAATCCATTGCCATGTTTCCCTTTCCTTTATTTCATACCCCTAAAAATCCAGCAAACGAGTAATTGAACATAATCATGAAAAATTCCAAATCACACAAATTCCCTTGATTTTTTTTTCCTAAACGTGGACAGATCCATTACCAATTGCTTACAAATCACAAAATAAGGCTGCAAAGTGGGTTAGCACGAACACCAAGAAAAGATCAAACTTCATAAAGGGGAGCTTTTGCAAAGCTGTCATCTTTCTCGGGAAAAGAAAAGTGAATTTACTTAGCAAACTCCAAAAAGCCAAATTGGGAACCTCAAAAAACCCATAATTCCTTACATGAGAAGCTTTCAGAAACACTAATTCACAGACCCAAAACCACAACAAGCTAATTAACACACATAAATATAATTACATACCTTAAAATATTTAGAAAAAAAAATGAAGCACAAATCACTGACCTTACAATTGTAAATACATGTCAAACTTCCTAGGTATCTCCATCTCCTGAAGACAGCAGAGGCTATACAGAAAATATTAGAAGAACAAAAGTCGTATGGGAGTCGAGAAGACGGAGGTTATAACTGTTCAAACAAGCTTTAGACTAAAACCGAAGAGTTGGCCAGAAATTCAAAAAGAAATGGGAAGGATGGAATCAGTCGCTTTCTGAGAGCATTATCTAGACGGACGACGAATGAGGCGAGGAATTGAAAATTGCAGAACAAAAACAATTTCGAAAAGTAACTAAATAATGGCACGCAGGATTCCACTGCGGCGCTGACTCTCTCTCTCTCTCTCTCTTTGTGCCTGGTGGAGACTGGAGAGAGAGAGATAACGCATCTCTCTCTTTCTCTCTTTCTTTGCCTCAGTCTGAGCAGTGGGGCCCACACACGAGGGGAGGGAAAGAGGAGTTAATTAATTTTTGCATTTTGTTTTCGCTTGTGTGGGAGTGAGATGCTCAGCTCTCTCTCGCGTGACAGCTGACAGGAGCTGTCAGCGTTTCGATTATTCATTATTTTGTGTGCAAGACGCCACTCTGGCCAAGTGGAGGCTTGGTTATAATAAATGCACCTGGTGCTTCAGTCTAATTGGTTCGCATTTATTTATTTATTTATTTATTTATTTTATTAAATGCAGATTTTATTGTTTATGTTGTGGTGGACTGGTAGTTCGTTGTACCCAAAAAAAAAAATCTCATTGAATTCATTAATATTATTTAAGGATCTTTTTTAATGATACGATCTAACCCGTTCATAGTGAATTACGATTCGGACATTAAAAATCAGAATACGTTTTCATGGAATTAATAACAAAACAAAGGAATTGTCGTCTAATAAGTTACCAACAGGTACTCTTTTATGCGGCCATATGACTTTCTTAAACGTCCCTTATTTTCTTGTATTTAGATTTTAGTGATATCCTTTTATAATTAAACTTTATATTTAAAAAAAACATAATTACACTTTTTTTATACTTTTTTTGTAGTTTATTTATATTGAGAAGGACAAGTTGCCAACTTTATTGAGGTATATAATTTCTCAAACCAAATTGAGTTATATATTGCACTAAAGTAGATTCATGGACAAAAATCAAAGTTTGGTGCATAAAGTTATAAATCGAGATGAAGCAATCAATGACTATTGTCTCTTTTGAAGTTTATAAAAAGAAAATCTTAGAACTTTGATTTTTGGAATTGTTCACACAATCAAATTGTTTTATGAATTTTTATTTCACTAACTAATCCTTGACTTTTGGCAAAAGAAAAAAAAAAAGGTTAATTTGTTTTTGAAGTTCTTTAAAATAACCAAATTATTCGGAACAAATTAAATTATTTTGAAAACATCAAGGATCAAATCCTACATTTCTTGTACAAGGACTATTTTACTAAGAATAAAGGTTTTAAGGATAAATTTTATCCTTTTCTCAAAATGGAAGAATCATTTTGTTGTTTTTCAAATGGTTTAGAACTAACTTAATGTCAATAAAGTTTTAGACATTATTCCCAAAAAAAAATAATAAAGGATCAAATCCTACATTTCTTGTACAAAATCTGCAAGTCCTAATGCTGACAATTTGGAGTGAATTGTAAAAACTACTCCTGGTCCACGAGAGGTTTGTACCAAATGACTGAGTTGAATAAAGTATATAGCAGATGGATTGGATCGATGATTAATCACGGACTCACAGGAATAATAACCGTCTCTTTTACTAGCTTTTAAAAAGGAGGCCTTTCCAATGGAAACCGCAGTGGCAGGCGCTTTCCGCTTTTCTTGAGCTTACTCTTATCTAATTAATGACAATTTAACGTGCCAAGCACTGCTGCTGTACGCATTTAACTATATTTAATTACTGCTTCCTTTACTGGTACTTATTTTGCCATTAGGGCCTTTAATACGAAAGGACTGAAGATTATGTACTACGAAGCTCAGTGTGTCATGTAACTGATTACTAATTAAAGAACTAATTGATCCGTTGTCGGCGCTGTGGACAAGTGATTGCTTATGAGATCAATCATGGACTAGAGGGCTTCAAACCTGAATTGACCGGGTCCCATCCTATCCCATCCCATCCATCCTTTCTATATTATTATTTTGGATCTTCGTTTGCAAACGCATGTTGCCCAATGGCCAGCATCATTGATTCAATATGCATTTCATCCCATCCCATCCGTCCGTCATCTAATGTTGCTATTTTATTCTATTCCAGTCTAGCTAGCTACTACCTTATAAATTTTTTTTTCCTTCAGAAACTTGCGAAATACACTAGTCACTGTCCACATCCTCTACAACCTACCTAAGCATCTACACCGTTAAATTTTTTCTTTTTTTAAGGAACGATAGAAACAAATAAATTTAAAGAGCTTATCGAATACTTTAAGGTACAGTGGTCATTTCGTGTGTCACAAAATTTAGTTCCCTTCGACGAAATTTACAGATTTTCGAAATGTATATTTTTCTACAAGCACGTAAACGTGTTGAAGTTTTTTCAAAGATTATGTTCAGAAGATATGGATTAGCGCATCTTGGTTGTCTACAACATGCTGTTTCGGGGATGCAAAATTTACCCCAAGAATTTGTGCAACGCCAAGCATAATACACATGTGACAAATTATTAAATGCAACTAAAGCATAACTATGATCCAAATTCCAAAGAACCAATTGTACCATAAAAAAAAGCTTGTAAACACACTAATAATTCTTCCAGATAATACTAGCGTACAGTAATACCACCAGTAATTTCCCTGTGATGTAGCAAAAGAGATGGAAACAGTAATACATCCTAACTACAGCATTTCATATGAGCAACAGACACTATCACAGCAAGGAAATTCCTCTAATCAGTGGAACTTTAAGGTTACAAAGGCCCGGCCATTAAGCTCCTGAAGCACAGATCTAGCTCAGATTCAAAACTCTTTGCTAAAGTTATGTAATAAATAGCCTGGGAGCTTGTAAATAAAGAACACTTGGTGACACATGAAAAGAATCAATGATCTTCATGATACTCAGGATTCTCCTTCAAGATAACATACCCTTCAAGCACTGATGTCGATGGAATGTATCTGCACATGGAAATCACAAAACATAAGCTAAAGATCATGACATCTCATAAACAATAACTTAAGAGCAAACCATACTTTTCAGTAGCAAGCTCAGCTCTCTCCCCAGCAGCAAGCAAGACAGGAGTTGAATGGGTTTGGAAACCAGTAATAGTCTTAGGCCGACCAGCTTGACCTACCACATCCACTGCTTGTCCAACCCGAACAGGTACTGACAGTGGCTTCAAATCCTCATCTACTGTCATGAGCATCCTTGGCTACATTGAGAAAAAAACAAGCTATCTGTTAGAAAACAGAGAAGAGACAACTGAAATTACTTTTTGTGTTGTTGCTACCAACCTGCATAGCCAAGACCAGAGCATAAAGCATGTAGTGGTATTTGCCCAGAATGATTGATTTCATGTCAAGACAAGCGTGCAAAACAGTCACAAGACCAGCAAGTGCCATGCTGTATATCAATATTAGATTATATATACATAATAGTAAAATAAATCTGAGTTAATTATACTATAAGTTAAAGGAAAGCTTACGGGCATAGAAGAAACCGATCAGAATGATATGGAGATAGGGTTAACAAGCCCTTTCCTAGATGAACAAGACCTTGAGCAATCCTTACCTGCGTACATGTTTTACCATTGAGCAATCCCAACTCCCAAGCACTACAGCATAAAGTCATCATATAGAAGAGGCAAAATGCTTACACAGAAGAGATGACCGGCTTCCTTGTAGTAGTAGCTTGAGAGGTTGCGAAGCATGCCAGCTATGCGAGCATTATTGGTACCAGCGCCTATCAAGCCCAATGCAATGATAGCAGCCTGCATTTGAATCAGTATTTTTAATTTAAGCATAAGATATGTGAAGTAAAAAGTAGCAGGTTGCTAGTGAAAGGGAGTAACTTCAGTACCATTGAAACTTCAGAATCAGCATCATGACTCAATCTGCTTAATGTGTCCATTACAGTCACCTAAACAAGCAAATTTACAATTAACAAAAAATATTATATAGTCTTAATGCTTTGCCAAAAAAAATTTATTTTTAACCTTCGAACTAATGTTTCTTTTTTTCCTCTTTTTCTAACAAGGATCAACATGCTTAACAGATCTGACCAGTACCATACCAAAGCTAGAGTGCACCCTTAAAACCAGCTCTCTTTTATTCCTTTATTCTTACAATTTACTCTCTTATCATTACTATTGCTGCAATTATCATTACTTTATCATATCATTTTAATTATCTGCATTATGGACCAAAAAAATGATGTTTAAGGTTCACATTTTAAGTATCTTTATGGATCAAACACCAAATTATCAAGGACAAAACAACAGAAGATGAAATATATCATAGGATCATTATGGGACCTGCATCTCAGAACAAGGTGCTATAGGGTATATTAGACAGTACAACTATAATTATATAGCAAGTTTAACCATTAGTTAATGAAAACACCTTTGGATTGGATATGCAGAGGATACCAAGAGCGAGGGGTACTGCACGCCTAATGTTCTGTTCACCATACTGCAAAAGGCGTTCAAGTGACCTCACAGCCATTTCCGTGCCCAATTCTTCAGCCATTGCAATAAGTGCTATTCCCAGTACAGCTGGCCCTTGGTGGGTCTCCCCCTTCTCCAGATGGTGTGAGCAAATACCCAGCAGCTTTTGAACCTGTATGAAGATAAGTGATTGAATTATAAACCATTTTCAAACTACAGGTACAAAACTAGAAGTTAAGTGCACTCTGGGGTGAACTTTGGCTAACATTTATTAGCTTTGATGCAGAGCGAATTCGATTGGGCCAATATAGAACTTCTATAACAAAAGGTACACATAAAGAGATCCAAAGCTGCAGAAAAAATATTTAGTACCTTTAGAACATTGCCAGTGCCTGCATAAGCCAAAGACATGAGAGTGACATCGCAGTACTTCTTAATTTTTTCATTGAATGTTTTGGAAACTTCAGCGGTGGCCTCAACACTATCCTGGAAATTCAAATTCCAAAGGGAAAAAAACATTGCATTAAGAAAATATTAAGCTTCAACATTTTGGAAGGTAACAGATGTACCGTTGTGCGATTTAAATCACTACAGCATGGTAGTATTGATACTCTATTATGTATTTCAAAACTGTTTAATGATTTCCATAAAAAAAAAAAAACATTGGTTTTCCCAATTTTATTATAAAAAGAAAAGAAAAAGTATTAAGGTTCATCCTAACCAACATATTTTTTTACAAAACCTTAATATTGAGTAGGATGATCCAATTCAAATAAGAACATGGTACTATGGAGTCAACAGAATTGCAGAAACTATGTATGTAAAAAACGACGATAGACTGTCCAGGTTTACCTGTTTTCCAAGATAGAGAAGGCCAAGAGCAACAGGTAAAAGGCGAGTTAGTGCATCCCCAAGTTCAGCATCACTACGGTCCATCAATGCAAAGATGATTGACTGAGCGATCTCTTCATTACAGGAGCCAACAAACACCAGCCCAAGAGATATAGCAGCAAACACTAGAACTTCGAGCGATGTTTTAGGGTCCCCCAAAATATTTGATAGGCGAACTTTAAGCTGTATAAAAAACTTAAATGTCAGGCGGACAAAAGTCACTGCTGTGTAATGCAATGTTAAATATAATCCAGAGTCAGACCTCATCCTTGTGAGTACCAGCATATGCAATGCCAAGGCCTAGGATTGCTCCAATTCTGATGGTTGTATCCTCTCTGTCAAGGAAATCAATAAGAAGTGCCAGTGCCTGGACAACAGTAAAAGCAAACATTATCAGAATAGTTCTCACTTGAATAGAGAAAGAAAATATAACTGCCCCTCAAAGACAAATGTGCATGTACATATACACACAGAGACAGTGCGACAGAGACACACATAAATGCGCAGAGAGAGAGAGAGAGAGAGTACAGGATCGCAATCATTCTTGATGCCACAGTTTACGATTCCAACACCCAACAGAGCTCCAGCCACCACATGGTTATCAGTGCTGTGTAGGTACTTGTCTATTTGTGAAAGTCCAGAGTCAACATCCCACAAATGAATCATTCCCTGTATAGAATAACTATGTTTCAGTCTACGTAGATTCAGGAAATGTACTTGTAATGACATCCTGGAGCTGTCAGTAACAATTATCATGCCTAGAAGAAGAAAGTAAAATTATACCAAACTAGCAGCCGCACTGGCTTTGCCATGTTCCTTGTTCTTGAACAACCAACTACCAGAGGATCCGCCAGTGGAAGACTCAGCAGTAGCAGTCATCAATTTATCCTGTACAGAGAGTGACAAAAAGGAAATTTAAACAAAACAAATTCATATTTAAAAGCAATATTTGTTTGAAGATAATGTTTTTAAATATGACCTGGCCAAACCCAGCATTCACAAATGCATTGACGAAAGTGGCAGCCAGATTTTGCCTGGCTGAATCAAGGCTGGAGCTTGCACTTGCTCGTCCATCAATCAAGTGCACCTAATGAATGAAACAAGAATTACATCTTAGCTCACTGCACAACAAAATACTGAATAAAACATGCATCATTATATTCTTCTAGAAATATTGGTTTGGAACTATGTGATGTAAAACATAATGGCTATTTCGTTCATTGTCATACCTGACTGCATATAAAATATGCCTAATACAAACCCAACATTGGACTCCATTTTGTGCCATTAGCAAAGAAATGCATAATTTTTCCATACTTAATGAAATGATGCAAAGAAATACAGATTTAAGATAAGCCGGTAAACAGGGATCAAGTTTTTAGATAGCAAAAAATGAGCACCTTATAAATGTCTTCAGGAGACTTGGGTTCCATGACTTCAATGTCCCGTGCAAGAGCTAGGTACCCTTCACTTAACCTGGTATTATTAACTATGTCTTGCAAGGCTTCTCTGTCATTTTCATCTGCAGCAATCTCCTCGTCTATCTCCAAAGGAAGACCCTAGAAATTAAATAAAAAAAAGGTAGTGAATAAAAAATAATAAAGAAGTTATTACAGGAGGAGAGTAATGTCCAGCCAAAGAAGCTTAAATATGACTTACATGACGTGCTATGATGTAAGAAAATTGCTTCTTCAACAAAATGTCATCAGTTGATGCATACACCTGTTTTACATACTGTAATGAAACACGAAAAGGAAAATATAAGTAACTTGTTTACTATAAATTATTATACAGTGTACAAGGATGGAATAAAATAAAAACCTGGGTATTGTCAAGATGGAGAGCAATCCTCAATGCACTGGCTAAGTCGTCAAATTTTATGTAAATGGTATAAGCAATATCCAGGGCCAACACATCATCTGGGCTAGGCAGATAGCTGTCATTTTAAGTGTGTCAGAACTAAATGTTCGAAGAATAGCCTTAGGAAGTGAGCATTTGACAGAAACATTCAGATATATACCTGGCAGAGCTAGTAAGATAAAGGCACGCCCTTTTATAGTTGGAATTATCAACATGCTCCACGAGCAAATCCAAATCTTCAACCTAGACAAGAGAAAGAGCATGTGTTCAAAATAAGAAAGCCACCAAAGGAAGCTTTTAAACACACACAGATATAAAAAGACATCCACCTCCATAAGAAGGTCAACAGCCTCAGGCTCGGCATTATGCTGCAGAAAAAAAATGACAAATCCATTAGTAAACTTCCTCACAATCAATATGATAGCAAAAACGTACTCAAATTTCTAGCATGATTTTTATCACACAAGAAGATCAAGTTACCTTCATGTGGAATGCAACAATTTGCTGAACTAATTCCATTAAAGCATCAATAGGCATATCTTCGTACTGCATAACCAGAAAAAGTAAATGATGAACATACAATTCATAAGTAATAAGTAAAAACAGTTCAGCATCAAAATCAAAATGATTAAGCATCAATTACTTGTGTGTTCAACTGATTATTAGCAATTAAAAACAATGCAAAATCTTAATTCATATGAATGTAACAAGTAACAAACAGAAAAAGAGATTTATAGAGATTTTAAACTAAAAGAGCAGAAACTAACCTGACGCTTTTGAAATTCTTGTGCAATCTCACCAGCCAAGTTCCTAAGATGAAAAAAGAGATTACTTGCAATACAATTAAAATGCAAAGAAAGAAGAATAATTTGCACATGAAGTGCTTCAAAATAGCCAAATCGAATATCCAAATCAAAACCACTTAACTTTTAGGTATTCAAAGTTTTAAACAATTAGTTCTAAATTTGAACTGAACTTGTGTAATTCAGTAAAAGAGGTCCAAGTTTGAAAAACTAAATAAATAAACATATCGATTTTGCAGATCAGTGTTGTTCATACCTGACATACTCATGGCCCCATGAACCAATGTCTCCATCAGACCCAAGCAATCTGAACTTCAAACTCTCCTGAAACAAGGTCAAGTAAGAATAAGATCGACTTGCAAAATAAATGATACATGATAGTCCTCTCATAAGTTTTTGTTATTGTAATTTGATTATTTGATGTAGATCTTATCTAATGCAAGTCTCAGAACCATAAATCAAAACATTTTATACTAAGTGGAGGAAGAAGCCTCCTCGTAGAAAGTCCTAATAACACAGTAATAGTTTTAAATGATGTACCCTTTCTCCTTCAAGAGACATTGTAAGAGCAAGCACAGACAGTATGTCAGCCAGTAATTTCTGAAAATTGGAAAAGAGAAAAGAGCATATGAGCTAATTAGTTCTCCATAATCCATATATAATGAGCATGTAAAAATGCAGCAATAATAATTTCATACCTTTAAATCAGAATCTGGCATTTGCTCATAAAAGGTTTTAAGGGTTCCATAATGAGGCCTGAGGAACTTAAGAGGCTTTGGGACAGAAGTCATCGAGCTGGTTGCAGAGCGAATCTCTTGCCTAAATTCATTTAACAAGAATTCAAAAACAGCATTTGCACGGACACACTTGAATTTTTAATTAAAAACTTCTCAATGAAGAACCATATAATTGCTGCTATACTGTTAAAAAGACATAAACAATATATACTAATCCTTGCCGAACAATCTATCTGTGTGAAGTCCTAAACACTAAGATACTAATTTATATTGAGTTTCAGCCTCGAATTTAGCCCATCAAAAAGATAAAATTAAACACACAGCATACAATTGAATTATAATTGTTCATACTATAGTACTACAATCAATGAATCAAATATACAGATATTAACAAAACCAAAATCTATCACGTAGTTAAACCCTGTAAGATGAGAGAAAGAAGATACCTCATGCTCTCAAGAGCTAGCTTCTGAACTCCTGGATCCGTGTCTTGTACTCGTTCGACATACAACTCCAATTTTTGCTTGAGCTCCAAATCCTCTTCGGACTGCATCAGAATCAACCACGAATGAATCCATTTCTTGTAAGACAAGTCACACTAGAATCTCAACTAACAACTATCACAAAAAAGAGAGAGAGAGATTGAAAGAATGCACAAACAAACCAGATCGTCGTCCTTCTTTTCATCCTTCTTCTTCTTAGCGTCCTTAGAGGAGACGGGCTTCTGAGGAGGTTGCTCCGGGGCGGCGGAGCTGGTAGGGTTTTGGTCGGCGGCCATGGCAGCGCAGAGAAGTACAAATTGTCGCCGAGAAGGTCTCTAGGGTTCAATGAGAGAGTTTGGAGCAATTACACTGAGAAGGAGAGGAGAAGAGAAGAGAAGAAAAGGAGGCTCCGTCTGAATTTGATCCGAGAAAGAGAGAGAGTATGAGAAAATGATTTCCCTGTCTCGGGTGTTGGAGGCTTCCAGTTGAAAGGCTGGTTTTATTAAGAGGTACTCTTTTGGAGACTGGATAGAGCCATTGTTGTTTGAACCGCAGATGATTTCGTTTGTTGCCTTCCTTGCTTGTTGTAAAAGAAATAAACGGAGCTTAGAGATACAAAGTACAGAGTGGGCCTTGTGTAGGTGGATCGATATCTTTCTCCTTTGGGCTGTAATTGGTTCCCGAGAGTTGAGAAGCTCAAATGAAAATAGAACCCATTAAATGGAAATCAGGCCCGTCATATTTTATTTGGTACATGTCGGATTCTTTTCTGGTTCAGTTTGGCGAAACCAGTTGTGACATGTTCTCAATTCAAGCCTGGCTCTATTAGTCTATTTCTAGTTCATAACTGAGATTTCTCATTTTAAGTAAACTTTAAGTTAGCAATTACATTAAAAATTTTACTACCTTCTTAATTCATAGTTCAAGTAAACTATATAAAAAATTGTTTATTTCTTGCTGCACAATTTTTGAAAATTTTATTTTTCGAAATTAGATACGTAAGTTTGAATTGTTGTTTCCAGCCCGCTGTCTTTCTCTTATCTCTATTTTGTAGGAAAAAAAAATAGATTTGAAGTACATAAATTTGGTCAGAAATTAGATTTGAAGTACATAAATTTGGTCAGAAATATAGAGTAAACAGCATAAGCTTAAATTCAATATAACTTTAAAATTTGAAAATAGATGGACAGTCGGGGCAATATGACCTCAAGTCCTCAATACATTTTTTACCTTAAAATAATCCGATCTGAAATAATCTAATTTAAATCTAAAATTATCTAAATCAAATGAAATCCTCACTCAAAACTAACCCAGCATCGATAACATTTGCGAAAGTATCAATCAAATTGGAATTGTATTTGGTTTCAAAATATTGCAGTTGGATTGGTCCAGCTAGGACGGTTATGATAAATTCATAAACAAAATCGTAGATGATCTGATTTGAGTATATTTGACTGAACACACAACTAGAACCAACTAACCTGCTGTGACGACCAGATAATTTGAGTATGTTTAACTGAATTCAAGTCAAATTTAATCAAACTTCTTGGAAATTAGCATATTAACCAAGTGATCCCACTTCATCAGAACGAAAGTTTGATGTTTCATAATTTGAACTCACTAACCTCTGTGCTTTGCAAGGAAGCGCTTTAGGACAAGTACATAATTTTGTGCAGACAGTAATCATACTCTCTAAAATAAAAAGATTTTCAATATTTTGTGTTACATCTAAAACATTTTTCATCCACGAAACTATTGTACAACAAGAATAGTCCAACTTAATAAAAAAAAAAATTCAAAAGGAACAAAGAAGAAAATATTCAGTAAATGAAAATAAATTTTCAAGCTTATTTTTTCCACATGCCACTAATCCGTCTTAACACATTTCCATTTTTCCAACTCAGAGGCTCGTCATCCAGTTCATCCGAGAAATCCAAGCTTCCAAATTTGCCTGAAACCGAACTCAAATTTGAATTTGAATTTGAATTGAAACTCTCAGTCCTCTCAAGCAATTTATCTTTGTTACCAGCAGTAAGCAAAGCCATTGCTGTTTCAGCCGCCTTTTTCCACTGATCAGCTTGAATCCTTAGCTTCCTCAACTCAGTCTCCATCTCTGCTTTAATGTTTTCAACCGAATCTAACTTTTCATTAACAGTCCACGCTTTCTCTTTGCTTGCTTTCACTTCTTCAATTGCAGTTTCAAGTCTGGACAGAGCCTCTTTCTGAGCTTCTATTGCAAAATTCTTCTCATTTATTGCTTGTTCACAAATTTTTTCTTTCTCCATTGATAATTTTGTCAGTTCCAGTCTCAGGAGCTGGTTCTCGAGCAGAACGTTATCCATTTTTTGCTCCCTCTCCTCCAATTCTTCCTTCAACTTTGTTAATTTAAAATTCAACTCAGCCTCAGCCTCATTATTCTTACTCGTATTCAAAATTTTCTTAACCTCACAATCCTTATCAAACAAGTTCACCTTTAGCAACATAACCTCTGCTTTGGCACTGTTTGTTGCTTCTTGCAATTCTTTTTCCCTTTCCTTCGACTCCCTCATTACTTGTTCAATAAATTCATAGGCACATTGCAATTGCACTATCCTTGAGATTTCCTCTTCATGCAATTTCATCTCTAATTCTTCAACCTCTCCTATATTCTTTCTGCTCCCTTCCTCCTTGCCCATTTGACTCAATTTCTCTTCAAGCAATTTGACTTGAATCCGTGACTCCTCTAATTCACCAACAACCACACCAAAAGAATCCATCAGCTTCGATCCATCGACCAAAAGCGAATCAATTGTTCCTTTACTAGTCTCCAACTCTCTCTTTGCTTCATCTCTCTCCTTCTCTCTTTCTCTAACCAACCCCTTCAGCTTGAAAATCTCACTCATGGCTGCCGCCAAAGCAGCCGAGTCAACTGAGTGTTGCTTTTGCATGGCTTCCAACTCATTCTGCCATGCTCGATCCCTTTCTTGCGACAATTTTCTCAATTCAAAAATGCGGGATTCTTCAAGAGAGGAGGTTTCCACAAGTTGAGACTCAGTATCTTTCAATTTTTCTGAGAGAAAAATTAGCTGCCTTTTGGCTTCTTCTGCTTCTTGCTGGATTCGTTTTTTCGAGAGCTCAGAAGTGATGAGTTGATCTTTAACTTGCTTTAACTCTTCTTCCAACTCAGTGAACTTGGTCGGTCGTTTCTTCTGAGACTGAAGATTAAAGGGAAAAAATAAAGTTTATTTTATAAAACAAACATTAATACACGGGTAGATATGTTTTAATGTAGTTGGTACCTACAGATAACAGAAATGCATGGTGCTAACTAAGATGAAGTGTGTCGCGTGCATAAGAATAACAAATAAGAATTACTAATTTTCACACCTACTGGGATGATAAATTGCTGGTATGTTTTGTGCAAGTACCATGAAATGAAATCTGGAGTTGAATACTGTATTCTTACCATAGTTAGTTCCTTCTTAACTCTTAAGACATATAGAGAGAAAAATACAACACTACACAACTACTTTTTTTTAGACTTGAATATTTACAAAGTAACTCTAAGATGGTTTCAAGGCACTTCAGGAGTTCAAGACTTCGAATTTCTAATTGGGATTGAAAGCTTCACTTTAGAAGGCTACACATGACCTTTTACCTCATAAAATTTCCTCACAGTGAAATGCTATATCCATTCAAGTTTGAAGCTTTTTAATTGAAAAAAATGGGTGAATTTTGTTTAGGTGAATATCAATTACCCCTCTTTCTGAGCTCACGGGAGAATGATGATCCATCTTAGCATTAATTCGGTTCGGTGATTTTGTTGAAGAGCTATTAGAACTTGAACTTGATTCTGACCGAACCACCTGTTGACGGCTCAATTTACTCGGAACTGAAGATGTCCTTTGACGAACCTCTGTAGAACTACTCCTAGATATAAAGAATAAAATATACTTTTAATTGATAAATTGGATTAGCAATGTTGACTAATCATACAAAGAAACAGTTTTACATATATCCATAACAATTATGCACCTGAACATTCCAAGTTTTTCTTAACTGAGATTCCATCTCTAAACTCATAAAAATAAAAAATAAACATACAAAAACAAATAGAGAAAGACTTGTGATTGCAAGCAGTTAAGCATAAATAAGTACATTGCCTGTACCAACTGGTACGAGTCATAATTTGACTGGTACAATGTACTATAAAATTTCATATATATTTACCCGCGCAAAGTTTGAATCATCATGGCCACTCCTTTATGAGGCATGGAATTATAAAAGAAAATTTGGGATTAAGAGGAAACAAGCCGGACAATAATGCCAAGTACGAATGAAATAAAGAGTAAAGGAGAAGAAAGGGTTAATATTTCCTTTACGAAATTAACTAGACAGAAGAGAGAAGAAATATGACATATATTATTGGCTTTGTCGTTATGGCATGCTATCTTACCTCACGAGAAATTACAAAATAGCTGTGTTTTTTTGCAAGAAGTGGGTCCCCGAGTCATTATCAGACAAGCGCATGAAATTAAGTCACAGAAAGCATGTCAATTCACATGCAAAGGATGTAAAAGCGTGTTCTATCTTGTTGTAGAGAGAAGGGAAAGAAGAAATGTGATGGCTACCTGTTATCGTACCCATAAATGCAACAGGAGTTTTGTGCGATTGTCGCGTTTTATTAAAAAATGTACATTTTTTTTTTTTTTTTGAAGAAAACGGAGCAGTTTAAAGCGTGTAACATGATGTAAACTTTTGCAGTTCTGTTCTTCATGTTTTCCTTTTTATTCTGGATTAGTCCATTCTAATAGTTTAGAAAAGTAGATGTTATTAAAAGCAAAACTTGAACCAAGTCGTGATACAGTGTAATAAGATAAATAATGTATTTTTAAAAACTTACCAGACAAAATTAAGGTATTTTTAATTGCACTATAATATAATATTACGGTCACAAGTCAATAAAAAAAAGAGAAAAATATAGGAATTTTATGTTTACTGCTTCTGATCGAACAAGATATTGAAGCGTATTTGTTCAAGGAATTCAAATAAAAGGATAAATGCAAAGAAAAAACATGCCACACTGGCAAATAGCTCTAATAGAGGTCATGACGCTCGCCTAAATACCACCAACAATGGGGGCAAGACTGAAAATTACACAACACTTTAGTAATATTGATTTTGAAAATATATAAACAAACAATAGTTAAGAGATCAAACCTTGACTTGGGTGCCTGCATTTATTTTTCCTTTGTCTATTGCTTCTGCAAAACCATAAAGACCTGAGGAGTTATGGTGTTGAAGTTCTCTTTTTATGCTTCAGTACAGGCCAAAAACAATTCTAGTCAAATCTCTTTGCTCCAATTACGCTTCGGTATGATTTAAAAGCAAATCAATGGCAAAGTTTTCCAATAGTACAGAGGCAAGGAGGAAGGGAAGAGGTACTGGGGCACTAGGAATCTTAGTATGAGTTGTGAAATGATGAACTACTAAATAATCCATCTAAGGTTGTTGGTTGATTAAGTTTATATAATCTCACCAATACAATATTGAGCACAGACCTGTTCTCTCTCTAGCTGTCTCTGCACATTCACACACACAGCCTCTTCCTCATATTCTCACAACTCGTTAAAAATATGGACGTGGGAGATTGGACAACCCACTACACTTTTTTTTTTCCTTTTTAAAAGTGTTTATAACAGTATGGTACTGATTTCAAATTATCATACCTTGGTCCCTTGTATAAGGCAGCACTACAACAACCATACTTAGCCTTGGAGAAAGGTAACTACGAAGCAATCTCTCTTATCCTCTCCTCTTTTATCTTCTCTTTTCCTCTACTCAACTAACCCACAATCATAACATACCACTATTAAGTATGATCAAATAAGACAGAATCCAGTGATGAACATAAAAAGGTAAAAACAATAAATAATCGCTTTTTAGTAACTATGAAAAGAATCATATAATGTAGAAAAGTAAAAATAACCTTTCACTTTGGGAGGTTGATTACTTACTAATTAATGTGGATATTTTAAAACCAACGTGTTTACATAATTACATGCCGCTTACGTGGTATGAGGGTGCACATGTGGTTGTGGAAAGAGTCTTTTACCTTAAAATTAATTAGTTTAGATGACATTAAGAAAACCTTTTTATTGGTGTACAGGATATATAAAATTAATCGATTATTGCACAGCCAATGGCTATGCAGCTGTGCATGCAGTTCCGCGAAACGTTTTTTGAAACATTATTTCTTAACACAGTTTAATTATCATCATTATTCAAAGTAGACTTCTGTAAGGAAAGACAGAGGTAGCCTCTATTCAACAAATTAGAAATACATGAAGGCCCTGATCACAATGATTTTTACTCAAGATTTTATTTCATTTCATTTGAATTGATTTCGTAAGATTTCATAGGATTTCGTTAGACCTAATTACATAGGAATCCCTACCAAATGATATCAAATCCGCTCATTGTGATCAAAAATTTTCCAATAAAATGAAATGAATTGAAATCCTACGTTAAAAAAAAGGATTGTGATCAGGGCCGAAATGGATTGGTGCAAAAAAGATGTCTTATTTTTCCGAGATTTTTGTCAATAATGGCCAAATTGAAAAGTTCTATTTCAAAATTTAAGAAAATTCTTGACCCACCGCATGCATAAATACTTCTCAATAAATTGCACAACCACACCCCTCAAGTACTTGACTTCTCAATAATTCTTGATCCACCGCATGCAAACAATATGAATATCACCAATAAGATGAAAATTTTATCAAGAATATATCTATTGATATACAACTACTGTTCAGTTTATCGGGGCAAAAAATATATATATATACATACCTACAAAGCGAATACTAACAAATAACCCACGACAACCTACCGTAATAAAATTACGACATCCACCTAAAGTAATGTGAGAGCATTAATTGAGTCGACAGTGATTGCTTCCATTTTTCAGTACTTGAAAATTACTCGAAAGCTCCACAGGTCTTTCGTAGTCTAAAATTCTTACATCAACAAACTTGTACAAACACATGACTAATCTTATCCAAATTATTTCTATGAAGATAATAGGTCCGATTAGCTAAGAAAGGCGAGACCAAAAATAAGAAAACCTAAGTGGGGTTCAAATTATTTTGTCTCCCTGCGAATCACTTTTCCTTGTGGTGGAAGTTAAAATGTCCTAATAAAAGTTCATCGTAACGAAATTTTAAATGCTAAGAAAAAGATGATATTTGTCAATTTCTACTTTTTTTCCTTTGGCTTTACTCAACTCTCCACAAAAAGCAACAAATCTACTCGGCAACAGCGGTACTTTTTTTTTTTTTTTTGACATGCTTGACAGAGGCTGTCAAGTTGAACAGGCACTTTTTAAAAACTAAATTAAACACCCTCTGCATGCAAATTACAAGGAGATCGAATGTTAAGAGATTTAGTCGTAAATTGATAATAATTTTGGAAGGAGTTTAATTGCAACTAGATGTATTACTTTTTTAAGTAATTTATAATATTATATATTTAAAAAAATTGTGCAGCAATTAGAATTTTGACATGTCAAAAATATAAAAAGGAAAATTTATATGAGCTTGTTAGGCTTATTTGAAAGGTGACCAAAGATATTAGTTATTGTTCTCAAGTTCTAATTATCACACATCGGTGTCTTTAGTGTACAAGTTTATACCCCAAAGAAATCACACGCGATGTGCAAATATGTAAAAAAGCTACATCTCACCTAGTGAAGCTTGAAATCGAACTAACTTAACTATTAGTAGCGATATTGATTTAATAATACATACAGATAGCAATAAGCAAATAATAACAATGTGCAATTCAAACTTTTCTTCTCTTATTCTCCGAAACCTTGTTGCGAGTTGTCGGATTCAAATATACTGACTTTAATTATTGCGGTTTTATATCAAGCAATTCTGAGCAAAAAATAATTGTGTTAAAGAATGAGACCCGGAAAAAAAAAAAGGAAGTTGACAAAAATTGTACCGCAAATTATTTATATATTTATTTTGAATAATGCTAGAGTCAAACATATATTGACATATGAACTCATCAAATTCGATTAGATCTCAATTCTCGAATTGCGAATGCACGATCCAAACCACTCATTGTGTTATCCACATTCAAATCTAGCTAAAAACCAAATTTTATTTATTATTTTATTTTTTTACTATTTTATATTTATATAAAATTATTGTTATTGGATGATTCATAATCTTATTTTTAGGGTCATTGCCACCACACTAACAAATTTTATTTATAAAAATTAATATCTACAACAGTAACAAAAAGGAAAAGAAAAAGTAGAAAAAACAAAGCTATACAACAGAATAGAAATAAAAAAAAGTTTAACTAGTAAGCGTATTTAATCCAAGTGTCGACGTCATCACAAATATTCTTGAATAAAATCTCCATCAAAGTGCTGGTGTTCATGAAGATCCTTTTATTTCGAACCTTCCAAATGTTCCAGTGATACTTGTAATCTTCTAAACGATTCATAATTTTTTATCAAGCAATTTACTAAAAATCTGGGGAAAAAAATAGTAAATTTTTTTTTAAAAAATATAAATTTGTTCTCGAGTATGATTTCATTGTAAATAAGACAAAGAATGATTCGGATCGGTCATTCTTAGTTCCATATTTGAGACCGAATTACATTTAACGGACAATGTCAAATGCATGTGACTCTAAAATTATTCATTTATTTTTACTTCGAACATAGTTATATATTTTAAGTACTTATCGAATCTCATGTTTCACTATCGTGCGGACGTGACGTCGTTTCAACGTATACAAATAAATGGTTCGAGTCATCGTGATAAATATTTCGGACTGAGAAATATTTTGAAATATGGTTTGACAATCATATGATTTGACAAAAAAAATGAATCAATCAAATTTTGAGCATTCATTCAAATAGTTAAGCTGGAATGCAAGAATTGGGAAATGCATTGAATAATTAACAAGTCAATGCGATGGCCACATGGTGATGTACCGATTCTAGATCCTTTTATAGACCTTGAGATAATAAATTTTGCAAGCACAACCAAAAAATTTATCTTTTAAATAAATTACTTTAATCATTTTCTAAATTAGACCCTGTTATATACATCATACACACTCATTCAATACATTATATAAAAATATTAAACATAATTACAAATCCACGTTGATTTGCCTACGAAGTAAATTTAGCACATTGCCAATATAGCAAACTACATTACACTTTCTAAAATCCAATCATCAATTATGCCCAAATTGCATTTATCTTGTTCAATGGATTTTAATTTAATACCGATTTTAACCCAATTAGGCACAATAAATATAAAACAATAGGATTTCCTTTACACAATAACGGAAGATTGTCCAACAAACTATTTTTTAGAATTGACCCAAACGAGCAAAGAAATTATATTTTTCAAACGAAGTATGCGTAATATTAAATAAATTAATCACTTCAACCTATTACACATTACTTTTTATTTTCTCGGATCTCTATTTATTAGATTTATGAAAATTGAACAAAAATCAATTATAAGACATATGTTATTAACAAAATCAAAATCTTTCTTTTTAATTATTTTATGAATATAACAAGTGATAATTACAATCAGTTGTATACTTCAAAAAGATAATCTAAAAGAGGACCGAGTAATATTTGCATGAGAGATCATACAAAACTCTTTCTCGTCTCCCCCACCACATGCAAAACTTTTTTGTAGTAGTTTTCAATGAAGATATATATTTGTAATGTCATTTGATATTAAATATTTAATAACTAAGATTTCAATCATTTAAGGCATGTTTAGAACAATGCAAGTATTAAAAAAATAAATATAAATAAAGTGTTGATGAAATTAATGTAAATTTTCAAGAAAAATAGAAATAAAATACCACGTACATGACAGATAAAAAGGGCTATTTACACTTCAGAGTACCCACGATATAGTTTAATTCGAAGCAGCGTCATGAATAATGTAAATTCAAGCACCTTTTTTATGACTAGAAAAAATATGATACTAATTCGGTCACATTGGTACAACATAAATAGAAAAAATAATGAAGTACCAGAAGCCGATAAGATACGTGAAACTTTTCGATATTAATTGTTCAATATTTATTACTTTATTTCTGTGATCCTACTACTTATAATAATAATAAAAGCACGTATACAAATGCTAATAAAATAATTAAGCAAAAGGTATAAATAATTGTTTACTCTATGTAATTTTAACCATTGATCGTTTAATTCAATGGCTGAATATTAACGATGGATTTAAGTTTACATGCTTTTCGCTTAAATAGAAAGAATCTATTGTTTGGATTGGATGTGCACTCATCAAAATAAAAAAAAGAAATATCATTGGATTGGTCGTGCATTGTGTTTGAAAAGATAATACAACATAACTCGTAACACAATAGAGGGGAGAAGAAAAATAAACAATACGGTTCTATATATTTTTCGACCATAGCTCCCCCGACAGCCATCTTTATATATACTATACTTTCTACTAATATTGAGTTCGTATCCCCAGGTACATCAGAAATTGGGACGGTCAGCAAACCATCCTAGTGATTATAAAAATATATGTATATAATAAAAAAAATACTAAAACCATCCTAGTCTTTTTTTTTTTTCGAGTGAGAAAACCATCCTAATCTAACGGTGCAGCCGTGCAGGATATAATCATATCTAGCCAATTTTTCATATCATTTTCAATCACCAAATTTCAATCTTCTTCCATTCATTTTATATTAATTCAAAGCAGCAAATTTTAATTAGATATCATCTCTTTCGAACTCTTATATTTCTTTTTTCATTCCGATCAGGGCCTTCTGGACCTGAGGGTATAATGAAATGGGTTTCAGGTTTGTTCCCAACAAGTCCAAAACTATCTATTCCATGGCCTGTCATGTATGGAAGAGGAATCAACCAAAGCCCACTTTGTTTTCTAATCAGAACCATTGCTGTGTTTGGCACGGTTCTATCCAATTCCTTGAAAAATGACCAATAAAAGCACTGGAATGCCATCCAACTGATTACCATCCACACCATCCACGGGCTTTTATTGGACCAGCGCCAGGCCCAGCGCTCTAGCCCATACCTCTATTTCCACCCCCTCTCTCCCACTCCAAATCTAGCGCAGCACACCAAAACCGGACCAGGATCCTCTGGACGTTTTTCTGAAACGTCCAGTGGACGTTTTTGATCGAAGCCGTCCGATTTAAATCAGACGGTTCATTTTTTTCGGGCCAATATTTTTTTCGGGTGTGGTGGAATGCACGGGGCTCCCTTATAGCCGTTGAGATTAAATCAGACGGTTCAGATCCCCAGCCGTCCACCAAACGTCCAGAGGATCTGATTCCCACCAAAACCACCCCTCCCGATCGAAGGATGCATGGACCCAGATCTGCTTCGCTTTCTCCGGCGGCATCCGCCTCTCATCTCTGTCGTTCATCCTCTTCTCCGCCTCTCCCGATCCAGACACCTCCACCTCCCTCGGTCAAAGGAGGCATGGATTCGGACCTCTACAAGCCGATCTTGGCAGGAAAGGTCGGGCAGGCGCCGATCTAACTGAGAGAAGTCCTGTACAAACACCATCAGGAGAAAAGTGAGGTCCCAACACCATCAGAGGAGACGAAGGTTGTTGAAGAAACAAAGCCCACTGAAGACGCACCTTTTATGTAGGAGGTTTCAGTGTATTGATTCGAGGCAAAGGTATTAGATCATAAAGTACCTGTATTTGAAATATAATTAACAATTTTTCAACATTAAATTATTTTATCTACATTTGATATTGGATGATTTAAAAGACAGAAAAGTACATGAGGTCAATTTGAATTTTGTTTTGAAAAAGAAATGGTGTTCGTTTTTCCATAGCATCTTTCCAATCTGAATTTATTTGGGGTGAGCTGGAACATATCATTTACTCGATTCTAGATCTAATAGGTCTCAAATTATCGTTCCAATTAATGGCGTCCCATCAAAGAAGGCAAGAGATGAATTGATTTTAAATCTTCAATCGATTTTTTTTGTTATTGTTGATTCTATGAGATAATCAATTGATAGTTTGTAAATGTATTGATGGAACATATAATCTTATTTTTTTTCTAGTTTAATAGGCGGCTGATATAAAGATTTTGGGTCTCAGATGATTTGAAGAAACTATGTGGAGATAATTTTCCTTAATGGATATTAATTTGAAAGTAATTTACAATCGATTGAAGATGAGTTTATTGAATGTAATTTACTGCATTTGTTGTGGGTTAATTTATGTAATGGATATTATTGTTAGTAGAATTGTTCAGTTTGTTACAATAATGGATATCATTCTTAATAACTGATCAGTGTTCACTTCATTGCATGGTTATTATAACGTGTTTGATCACAACTAACTGAACACATAAATAATTTTAATTGATCCCATAACTAGTTTAATTGAACACAAATATTTCGAAATCAAATTTTTGCTGCAACTAACTGAACACATAAACATTTTAAATTAATCCCTTAACGTGTTTAACTGAACACAAAAAAAACTATAAAATCAAAATTCTGTTGCAACTAACTGAACACATAAAAATTTAAATTCATCCCTTAATGTGTTAAGCTGAACCAAAAAATGCAAAAATTCAATTTTGAGATGCAACTAACTGAACACATAAACCTTTAAGTCCATCCCTTAACGTTTTTAACTGAACAAATAAATATAAAAATTCGATTTTAAGATGCAACTAACTGAACACATAACAAGTTTAACTCATTCCTTAACGCATTTAACTGAACACAAAAATCTGTCCATTTGATGACGTCAGTGCGAAAAAAAAAATTTTGAAAATTTTTTTTTCGGAAAAAAATTGATGACGTAATCACGCATTTTGATGACGTCATCACGCGGAAATTAGGTATCTGGAGCGCTCCTGGATGCCTTATTTTCTTTAGAAAGTCCAATTAGGCCTAATTAAGCCTGTGGATGGTAATGGATGGTTTTTAAGTGGATGGTGTATATAATTTCTGTTTCTTTTTTCATTCCGATCAGGGCCTTCTGGACCTGAGGGTATAATGAAATGGGTTTCAGGTTTGTTCCCAACAAGTCCAAAACTATCTATTCCATGGCCTGTCATGTATGGAAGAGGAATCAACCAAAGCCCACTTTGTTTTCTAATCAGAACCATTGCTGTGTTTGGCACGGTTCTATCCAATTCCTTGAAAAATGACCAATAAAAGCACTGGAATGCCAGATGCTAAACAATTGAAAAGTTTTGTAATTTTATTTATTTAATTTGGTATATATAGTACTGGACTACTAAGTGTCAACTGTACGGGAACTTTCCATGAAGGCATGAAATTATTTATATTTGTGATGAAAAGTTTATTTTATCATCCCATCATCAGGCGAAAACACTTTCTAATTTCAGCGAGCATTGTCAGTTCAACGCTGAAAAATACAATCCTAGAGTATAGTAGGACAATTACAGTGGGGGTTGGCGCGAATTCAAATCCTGTGTTGCGCTACACCGTGTGTAGCGCACACACGGGCCGTCCGATTTTGATCTGATGGATAAGGGAGCCCCGTGAAAGTAATCAGATTCCTAGGCCCGAAAAAAATGAATCGCCCGATCAAAATCGAACGGCTCGTGGGTGCGCTACACGCCGCAACACCAGATCAGGGTCCGGTTGGCGCGAGGTGGGAGAGGGAAGGGAGAGGCAACCTTACGCGTCAGGAAGGGATGAGGTGAGTAAGCACTGAGTAATTACTGGATAGGCGCTGGATGGAAGGTAGGATGAGGGTAAATGCTGGGTCGGCACATGTTGATGGTGATGACGATGCGATGGTGGTAAGCGATTCTATTATATATCATCAAGTTTTTTGAAGATGAGGTACAAAGCATATGATGTCACAATGTCACATTGATCATGAACGTATATTTTCTCAGATATTTTTTAAGTTTGTTGCCGGAAGGATATATATTTTTTTTTGGTTAATTCCGAAATCTTTAATTTAATTCAATCAAGGTATGGATTTTTTTTTTAAAAAATCTTTTTGCGGGTAATTCAAGTTTATCACGGTTGTTTCTCCAGCTTCACTTTGAAAAAGAAGTATCCATCGAAAAAATTACAATTTAAAATAAGATTTTTTTTTTTTAAAAAAAAAGCTTACATGCGACAAATTTTATGCATGATTTTTTTTTAAACGAGAAATTATTCTATAATTAAAAATTGCAAATAACACGTTAAGTGCTGTGAAAATTCATATAGAAGAGTGAAGAACACATAAATTGTTTTACTTGTTCTACCAAAGGAAAAAAAAAAATTGTATTACTTTTAAGAGTTTTGCCGCACCCCCACGTTGTAATATTTCACTTAAATAAAGAGAAAAACACAAAACATAACTCCTAATGTTCCTACCCTTTAAAACGCACGGATCAAAGAGTGTGTCACCACTAGATCTAGCATGGACTCACTTTTCTGTATTGTTCGATCGATTTAATTTGTGGCCGGATGTCAATCGGTAGAAGAAATATATTATTATTTGGTTTTACATGTAGAATGAAAAGAGTATTGATTAGAATAATAATTAGTTTTTCTATATTAGAAATGGAGCACATATGGAAAACTATCACTTACAATTTTCAAAATTTTTTTTATAAAAAAATGTGTATTTTTATTATTTTCCCATTTTGATGTTTTGACTTTAATTTTTGTTAAATTATAAATATTTTTAAATTTTTATTTACCTACACATTGAGTGGGTTGTTTTGCAGTTAGAATTAATTACAATAAAATGTAGCACGACTAAATAATTTAGAAGCTTATCTTTTTATGTATTTATAATTTCACTTGGTTGAACTATGCGAGATACTGAGATACTGAGATATATACCCAATAATGTCGCCGTAAAACAATGATGACATGATACTACGCTGATTTGGTGTTAAAACTATCGATGATGTGATGAAACATAATCATTTTCAATATTAGAAAGCTTGATTGCTCTAGGCGTAACCGTACATGAATTTTTATTGGCCTGATTTCACTTAGAAAATAATAAAAATATTTAAACACTCATGATAACTTTAGCGACTAAAAACATCCAACTAACGGAAGAAGTTTCAAGCACTCGATTATATCTCATTGTATCCTTGTATCTAACTGGCATATAATAATCTATATACCAAATTGATACAATGATAATAATTTAATGTCCCATTTAATGGGAGTATTTGATTTTTTTTATGGAAGGGAGGGAGTATTTGAAATTGACTCTTCCTGATCTGATCCCTCCTGGGTTTCTGCAGTTTTTTTTTTTTTTTTCTTAATATTAACTTTTCCTGTACGCACAGTTTCATTGTCGCTACAGACAACTTGCTTCACATGCTTCTTAATTATTATTCCAACAGAAGGCAAGTTGCGAAGTCAAATCCTGAACTGACCTAAATCCTCTGCCTTTCATGATTTTTTTTTCTAGTCAGTAAGATGGAATGAGTAAGTTGGCAAGTCAAAACTATATATCTGTAATAGTATAATGTATTCACATTATAATCTAAAAAGAAAATACAAAAATATTAATATAATCAATAATTTTGAAATTATGCTCCATCTTAAAATTATGTCCCACTATATGCGCTTGTAAGTAGTAACATGTTACACTAGCGGATTAAAAGCAGAAAGCAAAAGAGAAAAATTACAAGCAACGTCCCAATCTTTACGTTTTTATGAAGAAATCGAGTTTATTTAAACAAATACCTTAACTATCTCCAATACTCCTGACTAGATCTCCGAAGATTACAGATCAGCTATAAATTTAGGCCACAAATCTGATTTTACCCGGATTGAAATTTCTTTTGCGAATACACCCCTCAGTAGAACTGTACAAGCGACGTATTTATTCGACTACCGAGGTACGTCGATAGTATTTCAAGGTTTTATAGGGGTAAAACCCAAAATCAACCCAATTTAATGCGTTGACTTGACCACAGAGCGATTAATGATTAAATCCAGCGGCAGGTGCTCTGCTCACAGATAGTCCTAACAGATCCGAGCCGTCCATTCAAGACATAGAATTCAACGAAAAGAAACTTCGGCCTTAATCCTCCGCACCGAACGTTGGAAAGCGCCGTCTAAATCGAACCGATTCTAGTGGGGAGCACCTTACTGGTAATATTGTAATTCCGACGAAAACCCAAGGGCTTTCCGGACATTCTATATCTGTCAAATAGCACCAGGCACCTGTTTAATTAATTAAAATAAATAAAAAAACCAGTTCTACGTCTACAAGTCCTTTTTAAGGGAGAAAAGGAATTACTTCATCTGGAATTACCATGGCAGTTGTGCGATGGGAAATTAACTAGAGGAGCGCGAACGAAGCGAAGCAACACAGTACTCATTTCATTTCAGATCTGCCAAGGAGAGAAATAGAGATCCCTTCCAAACCTTCTCTTCATCTCTCGCCTTTTTAGGTTGATCAGAGATGAAGATCTTCGATCGGCTTCCTCCAATGGATCACCTCCGATCGGAGAAGATGAGCTTCGTGCAACTCATCATGCCCGTCGAATCCGCGCACCGCGCCATTACGTACCTAGGCGACCTTGGTTTGCTCCAATTCAAAGATGTGAGTCATCCGACAATTCTTAGATCTATACGTGAGATTTGCATTGGGTGGTTGTATGCATCAATTTGAGATTCCCGGGATGAGTAATTGATTCTTAGCACTGTAGATATCTCTTTTTGCGCAATATCATGTTTAGTTTCGAACTATTAAGCAAAATGGTTTACAACTTTAGATCGTGTTGTTCAATTTGGGGTTCTTGTTTGGTTTGGTATAAGTATAACGGTACCAAACGGTTATAATGCCAATCTAGAGGAAATTGCGATAAATTTCACCCAATGATGTTGAGTTATGCTGTCTTGTTCATTGGGAAGTATAACCTAATGCAATGGGGTTTCACCATCAACACTGTACTGGAGCTTTCATTTCTTTTGGTAAGTCTATTGTCAAACGGTCATAAATGATTGGATATTGTGCTTGTTTCTTTTGATTTGACAGATGAATGAAGATAAGAGCCCTTTTCAGCGAACATTTGTAAATCAGGTCTCCACTAATCTCTTTGCTTAGCTTTTTGATTATGCAAACAATAAATTGATTATTACTTAGATAGTCAGATTCATTTAATTAATCCAAATAATGAACGACCTTATACATTTCCATGCTTCCTCTTATTTATATGACCTTTTCTCTCTTATTTCTTTCGTCTCTACCTAATTAATGGTAAATGTTGTAACAGGCCAAGAGGTGTGCAGAAATGTCGCGTAAATTGCGATTTTTTAATGAACAGATCAGCAAAGCTAGTCTTATTTTATCAGCTCGTCCTGCAGTGCAACCTGATATTGACCTTGAACACCTGGAGGTTTGTTTTCTTAACATTTTTATGTTATTTCTGTTTAAAATTGGAAGGTGAAGTGGTGCTTATATCCTTTTATGTTCAGGTGAAGTTAGGTGAGCATGAAACTGAGCTACATGAAATGAACTCAAACAGTGAAAAGCTGCAACAGTCATATAATGAGCTCCTTGAATTTAAGCTGGTTTTATCAAAGGTAATGTCTTGTCTATCCCAATAGTTATTTTATATTGTAGGGTCTTGGTGGTACTATTTGTCACACTACTGTTTTCGTTTTAATAAAACCATTTTTTGTATGAGGCCATGTCAACCATTCTCATATTTTTTTTATTCCAGGCAGGCAGCATTCTTGCTTCATCCCATAGTCATGCCTCTTCACCTGACACAGAATTGGATGAAAATATATACCATAATGATGCAATTGATGATAGCATATCTCTACTTGAACAGGTTTGTACATCATCTTGCAAAAAACTCTCTATAAACCTCCCAGAAGTCCTATATTGCTTGTGCTCTTGAAATATGATAAATATCCCATATACTCCCTTACCACTCACTACCCTCAGGGGATGTCCCAACTAACTGTCATGTGTTGCTTGTGCCTTTCCTTGAACTAGCAAAAGAGCTTAAACTGTCCTTATAGAAAATGTGGGAAATGTTGTTAGAGGAATCGACGTTTGCCCTAGGCATATCTGACGATGATTGCACTTGCTGGGGTATACCCAATTATGCCATTGCATTTCTGATTTCCTGATTCTAATAATTTTAGTTGGTTTTCTCTTGCAGGGGACAAGAATGGAGACATCTAATGGTGCTGGTCTGAGATTCATATGCGGGATTATATCATCTTCAAAAGAAATGATGTTTGAAAGGATGATTTTCAGAGCGACAAGAGGCAATATGTTTTTCAACCGAGCGCCAGCTGGGGAGCTTGTAACTGATCCAATCTCTGGAGATCAGGTCTTTGTTGTCTTTCTGGTTTTCTTTTATTGTTTCTTTAATTCGTTTTGGCACTGATTTTCATATGGCCACTGCTTAAATTCTGCCCCAATTAATCACCACAAGTCAAATATGGGTTCTATCGAGCAAAAAGAAAGATAAATAATATCTTGGGTCAAAACTTGTAAGCCTTCGTATTCACATATTTTAGTAATGCCAGGTGGAGAAAACTATATTTGTGATATTTTTTTCGGGAGAGCAAGCCAAAGGAAAGATACTAAAGATATGTGATGCTTTTGGTGCAAGCTGCTATCCTGTCCCTGAAGATAGAACTAAGCAGTTGCAAATAATTAGAGAGGTATTACAAGCCTACAAAATACCAATTTTTGTTGATTTCTATAATGCACAAGAATCTGATACAAGTGGCGTTTTTTTAATATTTATAAGTGGCATATTTCCACAAGCAGACATGGTTACATGGCACCAATAAAAGCATGTTTTTATTCTGCAAGGCTCAATTAAGTTTCAACTAATCTTCAACCATGTTATAAATGCGAAACAAATGATGAAAGTAAACCAAAAAAAATATATATATATAAGAGCGAATCACTCTTGGCCTTGTGCCATGCTGTTGCCTGACCTGGCATTAGCTTTGTTTTGTAGTCTTGAGAAGTGCAGAATGAATACTAAAAGGCCAACTTCCTCAGCTATTGCTACTTTATTACCATTCTTGTGCAATTCAAGCCTACTGACTAAATCATTGTTTAAAGGTCTGACTACAACAAATATACAGAAAGGCAGATAATCTCCATTAGTGCATCAGTTCATAATATCTAGCTTTTTTCCTTTTTTACTTTGGTTTTTACTAATAAAGCATGTCTCGATTGATCATTGCGGTTGTTGATTTTCATAGAATTATATAATACAATTGTATAGTTACATGTTTCTTCAGGTCACTTCACGTCTGTCTGACCTAGAAGCCACTTTGGATGCTGGTCTTCGTCATAGAAATGATGCTTTAGCTGCTATTGGGTCTCAAATATGGCGATGGTCTCTCATGGTAATTATCCTTTATCGACCGTTATTATTTCAATAGGTTTTAATATCTAAAGCTTGCTGCTTGATGGATTTTAGGTAAGAAAGGAGAAAGCTGTGTATGATACATTAAACATGCTCAACTTTGATGTAACTAAGAAATGTCTTGTTGGAGAAGGATGGTGTCCGACATTTGCCATACCCCAGGTTTTATTTTATCTTTGTTAATTAACTTATTTTATAAATCTAAATAAGTATAATTGTGTGAACTCCTCTTAAGTTATTTGACTTCATGGACCATGCTACATAGGAACAACATAGATAATTTCTACGGAGAATAGTTCTTTCATTGTTACTCTATGTTCGACCAATACATATCCAGAGTTAGTTGTTAGTATTATTTTGATCTCTTTCTCTATAGACCAATATTTCAAAAATGGAAGTTCAGATTGTTTATTTGCTAGGTTTGGAATTGTAATAGCAAATCATAATTTTATATATGTACTTAAAGTCTTATAGTAGAAACTAGAAAGTATCATTTTATTTGGGCGGTGATGCTAACTTGATCTTTCCTCTGAGACAGATTAAGGACGCTTTGCAACGTGCTAGTCTTCATTGCAATTCACAAGTCGGGATTATTTTCCATGAGTTGGATGCCATTGAATCACCACCTACATATTTCAAAACTAACAAATTCACGGGCGCCTTTCAGGAAATTGTTGATGCATATGGGTTTGTTCTCAGATTCTTCTTCTATTGACCCAGCAATTGATTTATAGGCCTTTCATTTCTTCATTGAAACTTGAACTTCCATCTTGTATTTATTAATTCCTTTTGGAACTTAAAATTTGTTTCCTCCTTTTTGGCAGTGTTGCTAAGTATCAAGAAGCCAATCCAGCTGTATATTCAGTTATCACATTTCCATTTCTTTTTGCGGTAATGTTTGGTGATTGGGGACATGGTATTTGTCTTTTAATGGGAGCTTTAGTACTCATAGCAAGGGAAAAGAAACTTGGATCTCAGGTATCCTCATTAGTATTTACTCATCTATTCTCATGCTACTTTCTGCATCATATTTTATTAGAAGTGCAAGAACTAAGCTCTTAGGTTGTTAACAATGTGTTTCCTTTTGTCTCCAGAAACTTGGAAGCTTCATGGAGATGGCATTTGGAGGTCGCTATGTTATTCTTTTGATGGCCATTTTCTCAATATACTGTGGCTTATTATACAATGAGTTCTTTTCTGTTCCTTTTCACATTTTTGGTCCATCTGCTTATAAGTGTCGTGACTCAAGTTGTAGGTAGGTTTTATTTTCTCTTTCACTATGATTTTACTAATTCTACATACCCATCATGCTGAATGAATTGTCTGAATATGTTATTCTTTTTGTCTTTCAGTGATGCACACAGTACAGGTTTGATAAAGTATCGTGACCCTTACCCATTTGGGGTGGATCCGAGCTGGCGAGGAAGCCGTTCAGAGTTACCATTTCTCAACTCATTAAAGATGAAAATGTCTATAGTATTAGGTATTTCACAGATGAATTTAGGTATCATATTGAGCTATTTTGATGCCAAGTTTCATGGAAATTCCCTGGATATAAGGTAACCTTTCTCAGTATGTACGAAAGTTCTACTGATAACATTGTCAACTCACCAATATAGAAAATCACTAATCCAAATATTATTGTGCTAGGTATCAATTCATACCTCAGATGATATTTTTGAACAGCCTTTTTGGCTATCTTGCACTTCTGATAGTCATCAAGTGGTGTAACGGATCTCAAGCTGATCTGTATCATGTGATGATTTATATGTTTCTTGACCCGGCTGGAGATCTAGGTGAAAATCAGCTCTTTTGGGGTCAGAAGCAACTTCAGGTCGTTAAATTATCTAATTTGATGCATCTTTAAGAGAACATAAAATATTTTCATCTGTTAATCTGTATGTAAATTTATATACAACCATGTCTCTCTGTAGATCCTTTTGTTGCTTATGGCTTTAGTAGCGGTTCCATGGATGCTCTTTCCTAAGCCTTTTATCTTGAGAAAACTTAATAAGGAGGTATTTCCTGAATCATTTTACAGATGTATTAGATGTTGATCAGGATTTTATTTTGTATTTCCACCTTTGTTGGTAGTTAGATTTTTTTATGCAATCATATCTTCAATTCTACAGAGGTTTCAAGGACACTCATATCGGTTTCTTGGTACATCTGAGATGGATGTTGAATCTGAACCTGATTCTGCAAGAATCCGGCATGAGGATTTCAATTTTAGCGAGGTTTTTGTACATCAGATGATACACTCAATTGAGTTTGTGCTTGGTGCAGTGTCAAATACAGCCTCCTATCTCCGGCTCTGGGCCCTAAGGTGCTCTTGTCTTTGAGCTAGTTTCTCCTTGATATCTGTATTTCGTCTTTCTGAGTTTTGTATTTCCTGGTTATTTTCAGCTTGGCTCATTCAGAACTTTCAACAGTATTTTACGAGAAACTTCTGCTGCTTGCTTGGGGGTAAGAGAGTTCAGATGCTATTGCTTTGATATTTCTCTTAGTTTTGGTACTACGCACCAAGTAATTTTGTTTCTTCTCTGTTATTTTACTTTTGTGAGAAATCATGTCTGGGCATTTAGTGGTCTCCTATTCATCTGATTCACCAGACTAAACATTTTAATTAAGAATTCTTGATGAGAGGGTACAATTATTGCAATGAATTGTTATTGGAACAACTAACAATAATTGTTGGCAGGTATGACAGCCTAATAATTCGAGCAGTTGGGCTCATGGTTTTTATCTTTGCAACTGCATTTATTTTGTTAATGATGGAATCTTTGAGCGCCTTTCTTCATGCCTTGCGTCTCCACTGGGTTGAATTCATGGGCAAATTCTACCATGGAGATGGCTACAAGTTCAGGCCTTTCTCTTTTGCACTGCTAGCCGAAGAGGAAGATTAATTAATTGGGATGTTTTGGAGAGAAGTTTTCTTTCTTGAGGTACAGAACATGTGAGATATGGTTTTATTTTTGGCTGGGCTTCAGTGCTCTGAACTTTCTTGGATCTAACAGTTCTTGGTGAAACTTTCTAGCTAGGATTTGAAAGTAAGTGCTAAAAGGGCAGGGTTTTTTGTATATTTTTAGTACAAATTAAGAGATCCTATACAGACCATAGAGAGCTGAGAGAGATTTAGACACCCTGATAATTTTCAGCGGAAAATAGAAATGTAGATTTCTTTTTCGTTTTGAAATACTTCCAAATTCGTGTTGTATCATACAATGAATTATCTTTTACTGTGTATTTTTATATTTTTTTTCACTTGCTATTGATTCTTCGGCTATTATATCTACAAATCGTGAAAATATTGGATATTATTAATTAATTAATTATTTTGAAGGAAGGAAAAGCCAGTATTTAAATAAAAGTGTCACTTTATTTAGAAATGCATGACAGTAGCTGCCAAGTAATAAAAGTGTCACTTTAACTTATAGAAATTAAATATTATACAGTATATTTATATGAAAAAAAGTTTGCTGAAAGTGTAAATAATGTAAGCTCAGGATAAAAGCGATCGTACTTTTTGGTTAGGTTGGTTTGTTAATTTAGTACTATCGCTTCTTAGTAGTAGGCCCAACTGAAAATAACGGCCCAAAATGACTGATCATGCCCCCCGCGTCGTTCTGATCTCCACATACTAGTTCTGAGCTACAGCTATTAGCGAGCTCTCTTATGTAGGTTTCTGATAACACCCTTGCACTTCAGTTTTCCACTCTTAAACCCTAAACAATAAAGACACTTCCCACTGGTGCGAGCCTTCCGATAGCAATCCAGACTCCGGTGGGCACCAAAAAGTCCCTTAATGTTTATCTCTAGCCGTCTTTCGTAGCTGTTTTTGGCGAATATACAGTCGCCTCTTTCCCCAGTGAAGCTCAATTTTGTGGAGTTGTAAAGAGGTGAGTTTGTTTGAGATTATAATTTAAGTGGAACCTGAGTATGGAATCATGGCTTTTCGAGCTTGGGGTATTAAGGTTTTGACCGACCCTATCCTAGAGGGCTCCTGTGATAGGCAAGTTCAGAGAAAAACTACGGTTGCACCAGAGGGCTCTCAGGAGAAAGACTTAAACTTTGTTGACAATAATGTGATCAATGATGATCCCACTCTCATACCACTTCATGATTTGACTGGCGGTTTGAATTTTGATGGTAATCCAATTGGACATGTCGTAGGGGTGCCAGTGATGAAGGATTCTGGGGAGAAAATAACCGGTTTGGTTCATAGTTGGAGGGTTAGGGAAATAGACCCGGTTATTGTTTCTGATGTGGGAGTTGGGGATGGCTTGATTGACTCAAATTCTGGCGGTAGTAATCATGTCTTTGGGAGTAAAACAACTGGAGTGCCAAGGGAAGATTCTGTGTTGCAGAAGGGATCTCAGACTAATACTGACTCAGGTAATTTCAAAGGTGCTGTAGATAACATTACAAAAGTAAAGCTAGTATAATCTTTAGATTGGGTGTCGTGAGGTTACCTTTAAAATCATCAGATTGGCTTCTAATAATTTCAGTCCATTGAGCTTCATCTACTTGATGACCCAACACCTACATTTTAACATTTTCATTTTTTGAGTTAGGTTTGTGAAAGGTCAAGATGTTTGAATATGAATTAGTGCAGTCATTATTCGATAACTGATGACACCTTGATCCTATACCAGATATAAGTTCTTGACTCATCAAGGAGGTCAAGATCGGCAACTTGAATTTGTCATTTGAAACCAATCCACTGATTTTTCATGTTAAGTTCATAAATCCTTTGGTGACCCTAAGCTCATGCTAGCTTCACTAGAATTGTAATATAGAATAGACATTTGATTTGGAAACAGGCATCCATTCTATAGAATTGTACTGTGTTTGGAAGGCGAGCATGCTTTCTTTCTGTTTGTATGCATTTCCATATGCTTGAAGAGTCAGATTGGAGACAGCTGAATAATGTCATTGGCTCCCGTTTCTACAAAATTTAAGCACACCATTATTTTTCTATTGCTGTTCCCAGAAATTTCAGTTAGGAACGTTGGGAACAGGAATGCAGTTTGGCATGCCCCTCTTCGTCTATGTTTCATAGCTTTGATTTGATAACTCACTTTTCTTTACAATGGTTCTAGATAATGTTTTATTTATGGAAGAAAATTATAGAAAACTTATGACTTTCTGAAAATCTGAAGAGATGAGAATATGAGATACTAATACAATTCCTTGTAATTTTTTTTTCTGGCAATTATGTCCATGAGCAAAGATATGTAGTAGCCCTAACATTTTTCATTTAGAATTGTGCAAAAATGCAAAAAGGAAGGATGTCCTTCATAAATGGGACAAAAAAAAAAAATTAAACCCAACCATACCAACAGCTCGCCTCTCTTGTACACTGCCTACATTTACCCTTCCTTTTTATGAGATATAAAGAAAACAAACCCTACAAATGGCCAGAAGTATCTTATAACTCTCTAGTTGCTGTGCTTACTGCAATCAAGCAATTAAGGAAGAGTGCATGCTCTTCTCCTCATTTGCAGTGACAAATGATCAGATTACAATTGGTTTGTTGTGTGATTGCGGAAGACCTTGGTTGCAGAAAGCAATTCCCACTTTCCACTTGTGTGTTTAGCAGTGGCATGGAAATGCTTGGATTTGGATTGGCAGCTTCTGGTGCTTTGGTCCCTCAGTGGCTCACATTTTGGGTGTACCACTTAGAAGGAGGAGCAAATTTGTTTACTATACTTGTCCTGGCCAAAAATGCATACAACTAGGCCATTGGTTATATAGACTCTTGATATATAACAGGAGAATTGCGACTATTGTGTTATTTGGATACCTCTGTTACATTGGCTTGTTTTTATTTTGCTGCTTGTTCTGCAGATATTTTACTTTACTGTGCTTATTGCATTGCTTTAGCTTGATTTTCTTGCCCAATTTTGTGTATGCACTGTTGAACCATGCTATGAAACTTCTATTAGTAGTTCTCAGAATGGCAACAGACTATATTTCTGTTAATTAACAGATGCGTTTTTTTAATCAGGAAAGGAAATCATGAGAAAAAATAGAATGACACTAGCCAGTGGAGTCAATTTGCAAGCTAATAGTGGAAGTGGCGAGTATCATGCAGTGGACCAAGAGCCACCAGTAGCAGAAATTACCCCAGAAAATTACCCCTTTTTTGTCCATCAGTTTGGTTCTGAAGAGAAAGGGAGATTTGTCATTTCTGATCTTGTCTGGGGTAAAGTGAAAAGTCACCCATGGTGGCCTGGACAAATAATTGACCCATCTGATGCTTCTAAGCTTGCTATTGATTGCCGAAAAAAGGACACATTGTTAGTAGCTTATTTTTGGGATAAGACATTTGCATGGTGTGAAGAGTCTCAGCTGAAGCCCTTCTTCTCAAATTTCTCAGCATTTGAAAAGCAAGTAAGTTCAGATGTATTTAGCGGTGCAGTTAAGAGTGCCTTAAAAGAGGTTTCTAGGAGAATAGATGCTGGAACAATGTGTCCATGCTTAAATGAGAGGTCATTATTTAAGGTTTATCCGAAGATGGAAAATGCCGGTGTGAAGCAAGAATTTGACTACTACGCAGTTAATAGAAAGGAGATTGCAAGCTCTTTGAACCCTAGGGGCCTTGTTGGTTACATCAAGGAGTTGGCGGTAGACCCAACCAAGGGTACAACTGATAAGCTGCTGTATGTCATGTCTAAATATCATACTAAGGCATTTCGCCGATGGATGGCTTCTATGCAAATTTGCCAACTGGTCACTGTACCGACTGGGAGTGTGAATTTGCCAAAAAATGACATTTCGCATACAGATGCCGATGCGCCATTACCTGCAAATCCACTTATGCAAATTAATCCTAGTACTCCTGTTACCACTCCTCATGTTGATTCAAGTAATGAGAAGCCCAAAAGAAAGAGTGGCAGACCAACTGGGAGTGTGAATTTGCCAAAAAATGACATTTCGCATACAGAAGTGCCATTACCTGCAAATCCACTTATGCAAATTAATTCTAGTACTCTTGTCACCACTCCTCATGTTGATTCAAGTCATGAGAAGCCCAAAAGAAAGAGAGGCAGACCGAGAAAGAATCCAGAAGGCCTAGATAAGGCTTCAAGTGCGAAAAGGCATAAGGTCAATTCTCCAGAAATCTCATCTGGGAGGGGTCCCAGTGGTCATGGTAATGTGCAAGACTCATACTGGTATGAAATGAGCCCACGAGTCCAGGCTGATGGCAAGAGGGTTGTGTCAGCTGCAAAACGTCCTGTTATTCCACTTATGCAAATTAATCCTAGTACTCCTAGTAACACTCCTCATGTTGATTCAAGTAATGAGAAGCCTAAAAGAACTAGAGGCAGACAGAGAAAGAATTCAGGAGGGCTGGATAAAGCTTTAACTGCGAAAAATAAAATGGATAAGATTGATCCCCCAGAAACCCCATCGGAGCGGGGTCCCAGTAGTCGTGGCAATGTGCAAGACTCATACTGGTCTGAAGTGCGCCTACGACTCCAGGCTGATGGCAAGCAGGGTGCATCAGCTGCAAAACGACCTGTTATCATCCCGGTAGTAGCGAGTAAGTCTGATGAGTGCATTCCAACTGCACTGCTGCTGAGCATCAGTAACAGCTGCGGTAAGGTACCTTCTGACATGGAAATTCTCCGGATGTTTAGCCGGTATGGGCCTCTGAAAGGAGAGATGGAAAAGGAGGTTGATGGGAGTCAAAGTCAGGTTAAACTGGTCTTTAAAAAGCGTGCTGATGCTGAGATGGCTTTTGATAGCTTAAGGAAGCAGCATATGTTTGGGTCATCTCTTCTTAAATACCGGCTTATTGATTTGCCATCTGAGGTTGCTGATAGCAGTGAACAGGTTGAAGTACTTAATGAAGAGCATCATGGTCTTGTGGGTGAAATGCATGAAGAGGACCACGGTCTTGTGGATAAAAGGACTGAGATGCCCAGTGAGATCAATCCGACAACACTTCTTCTGATCTTTAGTAACAAATCAGCTAAGCTACCATCTGAGATGGAACTTGTGAGGATGTTTAGCCATCATGGCCCATTGAAAGGAAGGGGTGTGGAGAAGGAGGAGGAAGGGACCACGTACCAGTTTAGGATTGCTTTCAAAAGGCACTCCAGTGCGCAGATGGCTTTTACTTGCTTAAGCAAGCAACATGCGTTTGGGCCTTCACTTCTTAGCTATAAACTTGTTAGTTTGCCAGTGGAGGCATGTAAGAAGAGTGGGCAGGAGAAGGTTGAAGCATCAAGCGAGGAGGAACACTGTCATATGGAGTTACCAAGTAAGTTGTATTTTCTAACCTTTTGTGGATATTCCAATAAAATCAGTATACAGCCTTTAAATTTACTGATATAAATTCTTTCTAATTTTTTTTTCTCCTCCACCCATGTCTTCTGTAGCTCTGAAGGAAAACCTATTTGAGTTGAGCAGGGCCCCAGTTGATAATACAACTGAGAAATTAGCTGGACTAACATCCAATAGGCAAACTGATGCTGTTACTGACATTTCAGTCAATCCATCAAGCATTGGACATAGTGAAAGTGCCAGAGAAATATCAGCTTCTCCTTCAACCATTGTACAGTGCATGAATGTTGATGAACAGCAGGCCAAGGCACTAGAGAACTCTAGATCTGCCAAGCCAAAACCAATCTCCAACGGGTCCATAGAGTGCACTCCCTCCAAGTCTCCAATTTTGAGTTGTAATACCATGTCCCCATTCCAGAAGAGCTCTCCTATTTGGCAATCTCTGCAATCGTCAGAGCTTTTCACTCGGACTCCTCAGCAACCACATTTCAAGAAGCTCGACAGGTACTACTTTTTTTTCCTCGTGTATTGGTGTCCATGAAAACATTAATAGAGTTATTATTTCGGTTATTACAACTTTTTCGTGTGTTGAATAAGCCAGATATTTTTAGGACAGAGCTGCCATGTTGGAGTTTTTATTATTTATATTTGCACTCACTCTGTACATTTAGTATTTTGTGGTGCAAATTATAAATTGTGCATTCTAATATCTTGGCAACAAATTTATTTCTGAGTTCTGAAGTTGAAAGCCTTGAAAAAATGAATAAGGTCCTATATCAGCTTTTCTCTCTACAAGTCCCTTTTTAAAACCAGTACATGATGTCAGAATATGTAAAATGACCTGGTAATTTTATAAAAAAAAATAACCTGATGCATTCCAAAAATATTGAAACTTAGAACCCATTGATCAAATTCCAATTCAGCTAAGACTAAAACCGAATCATCACAGGTACTGCCAGGAAATGCGTGAGGGCATGGCTGTTGGTTTGATGGTTACATACACCAACCTGGTAGATTCGACTAAAAACCTCTCCTTTGATGATGAAGTGGCAGTTATTGAACAGAAGTGCACCTGTCTTGAAATGCTAGAGGAGAATGGATTTAATGTAGACCTGATTCGGATGCGTTTGAACCGTCTTCTCCGGATAAAGACAGATCATGCAGAGGCCGGGCTGAAGCAAGCTGAGTTGGAGAAAGAACTAGCTGAGAAAGAAAGTGAATCAATGAATATGCTTAGGAAAATCGAGCAAATCAGTTCAGATGTAGAGAAACTCGAGGAGCAAATTAATGCATTAACCGAGGAAAGTCACAGTCTGGTGGTTGAGAGAGATAGGCTCTTGGAGCTGACAGTTGGGAATGGTCATGAAATATCCAGGCTCAAGAATGAGCTTTCTAATGTAAATAGGTCGCAGGGTTCAGCCCGTGAAGAGTTTGCACGGGTGTTAGTGGAGCCATTTGGAGGGGGTTCTTATTAATTAGTTGTGAATATTGTTATGTAGGCTCTAAGCATATGTTGTTTTATGCCTTTAATTAGGGATATTCTTGGCGTCTCTGTGGAGATAGTTACATCGTACTCCCTAATTTAAGTATGCCCAAATTTAAGTGTTTGCTTGCGCCAAAAATGGTGTCTGACCTTGGACTGTGTACTAACTCTTCTGTTCTGGAATACTAGAAGAGAGTTGTGGCAAGTTGGATATAATCCTTTTGTTTTGTATGAGCTAGGGAATTATTTTAGTGACATATCTGTATTTCTCTCAGCGAAAGGACTGATAGTGATAGAGTAAGGTCCCGGTGCACATGTGTTCTTGAGAGTTTGGTGTGCAACAGACCATACAGAATATCCAAACGACTAATTTAAAACTGCTTGGATTGAGAAAAAAAAAAAAAAAAAAAAAAAAAAGATGTGTTATTTTTTTCTTTCAAGCAAGCAAGTGCAAATGTGTTATTCTTCTTTCGACTGATAAAATTTATAAAAAAAATCTTTTAAAACTAATTAAATTAATATCCTAAAATGTTTTGCTTCGTAGATTATTTTGAGTGGTTATCGTGAATCGATCGTTTAACTTAATTACGTAAATTGTGAGAGGTAAAATGGAGTAACTATTTCGTTTATCCTCATCCTTTCATGGTGGTGACTCAACATCTCTTCTTCTATGTGTTATGAGATTTCTAGATGCAGAGCTGAGGATAAAATAACAGGAGCACAAAATGACATTGTAATTCATGAAAAATTGAAAAATATATTTGTAAAGTAATCAATTAAAACGAATCGAATAAAATGAAACTTGGTCAGTGTTTGTTGTATTATTATTATTATGAGAATATATATTGTGAACCATGATGCATAGAGAGTTCCGTGCACCATGATTGTTTGATCGGTGATTTTGCAAATTGACAAATCTAAATTAACCAATCCAATCTATATGTGAAATCTCATAGCAAACAAAATTTTACAATTTTTGAAATTTTTTTACTATTTTTTTTGAATTTTTTAAAACTTGACATTTTTTTGCTACAAATTCACTAAAGATTGGATTGGTTAATTAAATTTTGTTTGCTATGATATTCTCATTATTAGATATTCTCTATTATTATTATTATTATTATTACAAAATAAAGTGAAATAAAACTAATAATTAGTAGGGAAACCTTATTTAGAATCTGCTTTTGAGTTTGATGAAAAAAGAATAACATAAAATTGATTTCTTACGTCTCAAATTAACTTTTCATTTTTTTTCCCCATTTTCTTTCGTTCACTTTCTAAAATCAAACTCTAAATATAAAAAACAATATAAAACACTAGAAAACAAAAAATTTATGCGTCTTTAGTCTTTACTCTTTAGTCTTTACAATCTCCTGCTCTTCTCGCCGTTCTTCCCTTTCAAAATTCCAGTGCTTTCACTTGGAAACATACAGCAGGTACCCGCACCGCTCTCAGTATTTTACACAGCCCAGCGATTCCTCTATTTCCAAACGCACCTTCGAGTTCTACGCATTTCAACTAATAAACCCGACAGTATGAGAAGCAATACTAAAACAGCCAACAGACAACGGACGCGTGGAAGACAGTAAACATCTGTAAAAACGCTCACTGCTTACGATGTTCCACTTAAAGCATAGAAAACGACAGCGCCAATTGACGCTAGCCATCCTTTTCCTCATTGCAGGATTCCTCCATCTCCGTTTCTGTGTCTATTACTGTGTAGCGAACATTTGACAATGCGGTCCCACAGGAAGCCTCTTTGGATATAAATTATACTCATCTTTTTGGGCCGGACTTCCCTTGATTCGCCATAGGATAACATCCAATGATCTGTTTTTGCTCCAGTTCTCTCTCGCTCTCATTCTCATCTCGTCTCTCAATTACAGAGCAGCACAATCGAAAAAACAAACCCAAACCCTAGCAAAAGGAGGAGGCACTTCTCTTCCATTCTCTCGTTTTAACCTTTCGATCCAATTCGAAGCAGCTTTCTTCACTCGTGCGCACTTAAAATACCCATGCTAGGTACTTGTCTCATTTCGCAAATTATTTGGGAAAATTCTGTACAATCTAGGGTTTTTATGTTGGATCTCTTTGAACTTAGTCTTTGTTTTCTCGTCTTGATGCAGATTCGCTGTGCTGTTTTAGATAGGGTTTTGAATCTCAATTTCTGTTAGATGAGTTCGAATCTGGATTTAGAAGAGCCTATGGCAGCTGATCCAGCTAAGAATCCTGGAAGAGAGGAGCTTGGAGGTGAGACCTCTGCTGTGGAAACGACTGAAGAAGGTGAAATTAGGGGTTCTGGTGAAACTATTGTAGAGGAGAAAACGACTTTGGTGGTTGGTGAGAGGAAGGAAGACCTTTTTGGGAGTGAACTGGGGAGTGAGAGTAAACCTACTGGAGGTCTTCAGGGGGATGATCTACTGGAGGTTTCTCTGAAAAACTCTAGTTGTGTCGAGAGCGGTGAAGTGGATGATGGTGTAGAAGAGGTGAATGATCCTACTGAGATATCACTCGACGATTTGACCGGTGGTTTAGATATGGATGGGAAGCCTACTAGAGGGGACGTGGAGGTAGTCATGGAGGGTTCTGTGGATAACGAAACGGACCTGGCTCCCAGCGTGACTGAAGTAGCTGGAAAAGCTAAAGATGCTTCGGTCGATGCAGTCTCTGTTGAGCAAATTCAGGACCCTGAGAATAAACCTACTGAAGAAGTCCTGGAACAACCAGCACTGGAGGGATTTACAGACAAAGAGCCCAGTTTAGTGGAGGGAATCCAAGAGGATGAGGCTGCTGAAATAGGGGAGCATACTTCTGAGAAAGAGGTGGGTGAAGAGCTGGAGAAGGGGAGGTTGGTTGATGGGGACAAACCTGGGCCTAAGTTGGACAACCAAAATGGTGATACGGTGAAGGTTCTGGAAGGTGCAGATGATTTTTCAGCTAAAGAAGCAATAGTAGTTGAACCAAAAGAGGTGGCTGAAAAAAACACTGAGACATCCAACAAGCCTAATGTGGATGAGAGTGCCGTGGTCGAAGAATATGAAGAGGTGGCAAGAGAGGTTACCTCTGATTCCTATATTGACCCTGTGAATGTTACCATGTCAACTGAGGTGTTAGCTGTAGGACCTGTGCATGTTGGGATTGAAAATGTTTCAGTGGAGATGGAAGAACAGCCAATGGATATTGACTGTGACACTACAAATTCTGAAACTATAGAACCACAATCAGGGAAGGAGGTTGGAGGAGATAAACTGGAAGTAGAGGCCGTGGAGGTTGATGCTGACAAAGAAATCTCCATATTAGGTAAATATCAGTTGATATGTGGACTTGACTTCGAAAAAAAAAAACATAGGCCATGGGTAGAAATGGACTGATTGTCAACATTTTTTCCTTTTTGTCATTTACGAGTTGGAATATGGTATAGTCAGCGTTGCATGTCCTATTATTTGTCCTTGTTTTGAGGTTGGAGTGTAGAAGCTTGTCTTATTTTTTCGATTGTACTATGTTCTGTTAGATGTTAAGATAAAATCATGATGGTTTGCATCTTGCCACTCATAGCATATAATTAAATGTTGTCAAATTACTGTTCTGATGGTACACTGTGATTTTAAGATTTTAAAATGACTTTTGAGTTATAATCATTGCATAAGAGGGTTAAAAATTGGGTATAATCTCTTAGAATTACATAGTTATTATGTCAGTAAATGTTAACTGTACCTTTTTACTTGCTGATATATTCTATTTGAACCAACTATAAATGGAGGTGCTGGGAAATTTGGAACCGTATCTGCAGAGTCAAAAAAATGCAAATAATCTATACTGCTGCCGAAGGTTCTGTTTGTCCAGTGGTCAAGCGAGTGCCTTAACAATGTCTCAAATTATTGATACTTAATTTAAATTATGTGAGAGGTGGTGCACTTTAATGTGCTGTCTCTCAGATACAATTTATCTATCTTTTCACCTCAGACTTCCAAGTATATTGTATGATAAGTCGAATAGAAGCACCTTTTGCATTCTAATTTATATTTGAATCTTCAATCTGGTTCGTTAGTATATTATGAGGAGTCCTTGTTTTAACAACATTTTTGTGATCTTCTCTGCATTACTCTTTTTTTTTGTCGAATTTAATGCATTAAATTGAAGAACAGAAAAAATAAAATATGCTCCTATCTATTGTTATTGTGTTCCTGAATTCTTCATTGTCGTAATATTTTCAGGTGAGAACAGCAGAGGCAAAGAGAAGGAACCTGCTTCTGGTTTAGCAGAGAATACTTCTACACAAGCCATTGCTACTCCAGATGGCAAAGAAGCTGTTGTGTATCACAGAAGAGAGAAACATCAAACAACCAAACATACAGCCTCAAGCCCTGAACAGCAGAAAGAAACTGCCCCTGTTGAAGGTCAGATCACGTACAACCTCCCATCTGTGGAGAAGGATGGATTTGCAATCTATGATCTTGTCTGGGGCAAAGTGAAAAGTCACCCATGGTGGCCAGGTGTAATAATCAATCCATCTGACGGTTCAAACCTCGCCATGAAATTTAGAAAAAAAGATGCCTTTTTAGTGGCTTATTTTGGGGACAAGACCTTTGCTTGGTGTGATGAATCCCAGTTGAAACCCTTCTTTCCAAACTTCTCACATTTTGAAAGGCAAGCAAGTTCAGATGCATTTTCTAATGCAGTTAGGAGTGTGTTAGTAGAGGTCTCTAGAAGGTGTGAGGTTGGTTCTATCTGCTCTTGCTTGGATGAAAAGCTGTTTGCTAATGAAGTCTATCCAAAATTAGAAAATGCTGGTGTCAGGCCAGGTTTTGTTAACTGTGCTGTTGATAGATGTGAAATGGTAAAATATCTTAATCCAAAGGGGCTGGTTGATTTTATCAAGGATTTGGCACTGGCACCAGCGAAGGTTACAACAGACAAGTTGGACCTTGTGGTGGCAACGTCCCAGGTTAAGGCTTTCTATCGGTCGAAGGGTTACTCTGTACCCCCAAAGTACCAAACTTTTGGGCCTCTAGAGGACTACATTGAGCCAGTTGTTGTACCAACAGAATGTGAAATATTACCAGATGACTCTGTTATGCAAGTACAAACACTGCCTGATGTCCCTTCACCTGCTGTAACTCCAAGCGTGAATCTTACTCCAGTAGAACTGGGGACCATTGAGAAGCCTAAAAGAAAGAGAGGCCGACCTCCAAAGAAGAAAAAGGAAGAACTGGACATTGAGGTGCAAACACCTCTTTCTGAGCTGGTCCAAAAAAAGGTGCACTCCAACCTTCCAAATGGGTCCAGGTCAAGTGGGAAACCCGATAAAACAACTACTGATGATGAAGACTCAGCCTCTCCTCTCCCTTGGAAAAAGAGGAAGGAAGTTGTAGGTTTTGATCTTGTTGAACCAGAGAATCATGCACAAACGCCACGCTCTAGCGGGTTTGGCATTTCTTTCAAGATAGGAGCGTGCATTAGCAGGGCAGCTAGTCGGCTTACTGGGTCTGGGTCTGGTTCCTCGCCTCTTATAAGCACACCCAAGTTTGACAATGCTGATTTTGATGTATCAAGTGATGATGAGACTCCTACACCCACCCCAAATGAGGAGAAGCGCGTGAGAAGAAGGCGATTAAAAAAATACCAGTATTCTGACCCAAAAAGTGTGCTCTCACAGCTGTGTCTTATGGCTGCAGACCCCACAAAAGAGTATGGGTTTTTGGGCACAGTTGTTAGCTACTTAACAGACTACAGAAAATTCATTTTAGAGCCTCCCCCATCCACTGAGACAAATCACTTTCCAGAGAAGGTAAAATCGAGGAGGGGACGAAAACGCAAGGTTGATCTACCTCAAACTCCATCTGATGAGGTGATTACTCCAACTGACCATATGCAGGATTCATACTGGTCTGATATGATATTGTGTGGCCAGTCTGACGAGCCAAGCTCAGGGCCAAAGCAGCGGAAGAGAAGGGTTTCCATAGAGACGAAACATTTAAAGCTTAGTCCTGTTGGTCCAGATGCGAAACGGGCCCTGGCAGTGGCAGAAGCTGCGACAAAGCGACCTATTATTCGAGTGGAGGAGAAGAGGGTGGACGAGTGTAATCCCACTGCGCTGTTGCTGAGCTTTGGGACCAGGTATGGTACAGTACCGTCTGAGATGGATCTTGTCCGTACATTTAGCCGGTATGGACCCTTGAAAGAATCAGAGGTGGGAAAGGTGGAGGGGACGACAAACAGGGTCTGGATTGTATTTAAAAGGCGCGCTGATGCAGAGATGGCTTTCAGTAGCTTGCGGAAACAGAATGTTTTTGGGCCGTCGCTTCTTAGTTACCGACTTGTTTATGAGATGCCTGAGAAGAGTGGACAGGAGAAGAAGGTTGAAGTGTCAAATGGTGATGAACATAAGTACTTTGAGCTGCAAGGTGAGTTCAATTTCCTGACATCTATGGGATTCAATTTACATTGTGATATATGTTGGCTATATAACTTAATGTATACCGAATGAATGGAATTTGTGAATTTTATTTCAATACAGCTACTTAGCATCCTATATCATAAGATAAAAGCTATTATCTTATAGTACAATGAGGTACCTGAGCTTGGTTTTAATATATCACTTGTAGAGGTGAAATGTAGGCCAATGGTTCTAGCTTATAGTGGTTTCAAGAATATTTTATTTAGGTTTTTACAATCGAGAAATGAAAATCCAGGTCTTCATACAAAATCCATAAGAAGCCTTGTAAATTATGAGTCCAGTCAGCTGCAGTATTCTTAGGCACTCTTAGGTATCCTACACATTAATGATCTATACTGCTTGCTTGGTTAAGCCTGTCTCCATAACCAAAGTACATGAGCTGAGCATTTATCTTTTTACTTGCAGCATCACATGAAACTGTAAATCTGCCGAGTGTCACGCATGGTGATTATGTGACAGTTGATTTAGCAAACAATGTCAACGGTGAAGATGTCGATGCAATGTTGGTTGATCCTTCGAGCAATGTTGAAGGTAGTGATTTTGTGCGAGGTGATGTGGATGAGAGAGCTGTTGATACATCAAGCAATGTCGAAAGTATAGAGGTTGAGTTGGCATCAGTCAAACCTTCAAGCAATATTGAAATTGTTGATGTTGCTCAAGGTGTTGATGTGGATGAGGTACCGGTTGATATGTCAAGTAATGTGAAAGATGAAGATACTGATATGATGTCAGTGGATCCTTCGAGCACTGTTCAAATTGAATCGGTCACTGAAATGTTAATTGAACCTTTGAGCGGTACGGCTGAAATTTTGGTTGACCCTTCAATCATCATGCAAGTTGATACTGGAACCAAATTTTCAGTTGACCCTTTGAGCACTGTGCAAAGTGAGGCTGTTAATGAAAATTTGACCGAACCTTCTAGCATTGGAAAAGTTGAAGATGTCAGTGACGAAGCTGTCGAGCCCTCAAGGATTATGCAAGTTGAGGCTGTTGGAGATGTCTTGATAACTCCGTCGAGGACCACATCTGATGATGGTGCCAATGAGCCAATCAATCTGCCAAGCACAATGCATAAAGAGGCTGCCAGCGATGTTTCAGTTGTTCCAGCAAGTGCTGAAGAAGGCGAGGTGGTTGTTGAAGCACTAGCTGATCATGCTACTAATGAAGGCAGGGATGTTGGTATTATGCCGGTTGAAAGCACTAAAACTGAACAAGGTGAATTGGTGAGTGAAATGCCAGTTGAGCAGATTAGCACTGAAGAAGGTGAGGTGGGTGGTGAACTACCAGCTGTCACTGAACAATGTGAGCCAGATGGCACAGAACAAGGCAGTAGGGATATTGATATGCCAGTTGAACCGTCAAGCAACGATGAACTTGAGGTGATTAGTGAAATGTCATTTGAGCAAGCTAGTACCGGGCAAGCTAAGGTGTTTAGTGAAGATCCAGTTGAACACTCGAGTATCAAACAAGGTGAAGCCCCTATTGAAGTGCAAGTTGATCCATCAAGCACTGTGCAAGTTGAGGTGGTAGCTCAAATAACAGTAGATCCAGATAGCACTGAACCAGGAAAGGAGGATGGCAAAGTGCTAATTGAGCAAGCTGGCACTGAAGAAGGCAACGGGGATGGGGAAAGGCCAGTTGACTTTTCGAGCACTGAAGAAGGTGAGGTGGTTGGTGAAATGTCATGTGAGCTGGCTAACACTGAGCAAGTCAAGGTTGGAGAATTTCTGGATAAACCACCAAGCATTGAACAAGGTGGACCTGTTTGTGCTGCTGAGCATATTACTTAGGCATGTCTTGTATATTTATCTGTTAGCTGTAAAATCTGTGTTGTTGGGGAGTTTGTTTATTGAAAGCTGAGGGTTTGGGGCTGAACTGTTAACTAGCTCTGTATAATGCAGGGAGTGGGAGCTTCCGAGATTAGATATGAATGTTCTCATAGAGCTGATAGTTCTTAGTTTTGTTAAAATATTTGACTCTTTTTAGTTCTTATTGTTAGTTCCGTTCCCATTTTCAGTTCTGGCTGACATTAGTTCATTGTGCAGAATATCTAAATATCTGCGTGTAAACTTTATAGCATTTTTTTTTTAATTTGCTTGTGTTGCACATTTATATGGGCAGCTTTTTACCACTCAGGTTCTGCTTTTGCTAGCAGAAGTGCTAGTTGATATGGTCAACAGTTTGACGTGGGCCGGAATATGATTTGCCTGATTATTCGTTTGACCATTTCTATTCCATTTTATATGATTCAAAACTTTTATGATTTAGACTTTCTTATTGTTAAGATAAAACTCGTGTAAAATCTTATTATCAAGCTGTCTTCTACATAATAATGATATATGTTAATACACTTCCCCACAATCGTTCATGTCATTTTGGAAAAAAGGGAGGGGAGGGAGGGTTTTGGCGACACTGCAGTTCTTAGAATAGAAATTTAAGGGTTCTGAGTAGAATTTAAGAACAGCAAAAGAAGTCGGTGAATATTTGACAGCCCATCATCAGAGGTTGGTGAATACAAATTGGACGTAATATTTAGTACGCTGAGGTCGTCGTCACCATTATGAAATTTTTCACAGTACCTGACCTGATGTCAACGTATCAATATTTGCTAGATATCATTTTAGTATTATTTTACGAAGATGAGAACTTATCTTGAACAATCTTATTCAACTAAATAAATGAAGCACAAATAACTGATTTCAGAAGATGAGCTTGTGTCGTTGACTCTACGTCCATTGTGAAATGAATGCACCCCAGTAGTTCTCATCATATACCTGGGTAGTCATTACTGTTTGCACCACAATAACCTCTTACATCAACAGGGTGGTCATTACTGTTAAACAACTCGGCCACACTTTTAGAACAGCAAGTATAAGACTGCTGTAATCCACAAGGGAAGAATATGCAAACACAACATTCGAAACTAAAAGCTAAACATGACTTTGTCATTATAATTAAAAATACAAGAGAGTGTAAGCACTGAAGAGAGGAGCTCAAATATATCAAGTAGCATTATTTCCCCCTGTTAGAACATTCAAGGCCATCGACAAGCACAACCATGTGACGGTATATACAGAACATGTACTTAAGAGGGGAAAAAGGCTAATTATGTAACAATTATAAACAGAGACACTAATACAATAAAAGGCACACCAGGGTTGCCAATACTCACAGATAATTAGTTTTAGCAAAATAAGGCTAACTTCTATATTCCTTCAAATGACACCACAGCTACTTTCTTCCCTACCGGAGAAAAAATGTGGAAAAAAGTACAAGATGTAAATCATTGCATTCAAGCAGAAGGAATTCTACAACAACCATTTACATTGATAAAATGGAAAAATATAGACGAGAAAAAGAATTGACCTGAACAAGAAAACATTCAGCAGTTGTACCAATATGCAATTGAGATTAATTTGAGACGTCTCCATTATGATACTGCAATGATAAAATTAATGGAATTAAGGCCCAAATGAAAAAGAGACCAAAAAGTAAGATATCTCATAAAGCCTAGTTTAAATCCTGCCTTTGTTTGAAATATGCTTTGCATTACAGATACACTGGGGCAAGAAGAATAAATTTTACTAGGAAAATTATCAAATTGCAAAAGAGAGGTTTATATCGAATTTTCAATGGAAAAATCTAGGATTCAGATCTTGAATAGGGATGAAGTACAAAGAGAAAATAACAACAGTAAAAATGACATCTCAGAATAAAAGATCACATCTTCCACATGAAACATAAGCAACTCCAAGCTCGAACTATATTTGAACCTTTAGTACACCATGGACCAAAATGCCAGTGCTAATTAAGAAAAATAGAAATGCTCAAGAAAAGATTATACAGAAAAGAAGGATATATGTACCTGATGTTGCGTAAAGTACATTCCCTGGTTGTAAGTTCAAAGAGAGAAAAGGTTTCAATCACAAAAAAGTTATCTAATTCTAAGTTTGTGGTTGATGAACCCATAAGTTCCACTTAGGACAAACTGTTTTACATGTGAAGGGGTATGCATGGCAAAATAACATGTGCAGGTTTTTATACAATGACAAAATGGAAAGGAAATCAGGATAAGTGCAAATAAAGACCTAAAATGGTCTACCATAGACCAAAAGACCGAACAGATAGAGAACAGTACAGAATACAGAACCACACTGAACGATAAACAGACATGGCTCAAATGTATATGCCCCTGTGACAGACTGAAATGCATGTACCTTCAATTTTCGAAATTAAAAAACTTCAAGAAGCAAATACCAAGAGAGGAAGTAATTTATTCACCTGAGGTTGCATATAGGTCATCCCCTGACTGTAAGCTGCATGCCCCATCTGACAGAAAGAAAAAGGTACTGAATCTCAAAATAGGGGAAAAAAAAGATAAAATAAAACAAAGACTAGAGAAAGGCAGAGAGAGAGAGGGAGAGCTAACCCCTTGAGAACTAGGACCCACTTGACCACCATCTTTCTTAGAGCCATCCCCGCCTTTCCCAGACACCTTACTATCACCCTATATGAATATCCATATATCAGCTATTAATAAACTATTATGAATTCTATTTACCTATGTACCTCTAGATCTAAAACAACATCATCCATTATAAAACTGTTTTCACTTTTTCTAACCAGATACTGGGTTGTTAAAAAATAAACATAACAATTAACAAGAGTTAAGAGATGGCCATAAGGTGACAAAAGAATTATGGATTTAGACCCTAGCATCCTTTTTTTTTATTTTTTTGAAACTGAGACCCTACCATCTTAAAGTCCATTTTACTTCATAATCTAGTGATGATAATGGTTCATTTGCTTGTCAGAATTCAGAACCCTAGCAATTTCAAGTTCTAATGGTTCAATTATTGATTGAGCCAAACCTCAAGCTAATGTACACAAACTGGGTTTTTACAAAACTCATCCACAGCTTGCCAGATCTACTTTATTGTAATTCCAATTAAAAACAAAAATAAAAAACAGTCCTTTATTTTTTAGCTAGCCTTAACGCAGGTGATTGAAGTACTTTGTGAGCTGCTAATAATAACTATCAATGGGGGAAAAGGTAATAATGGACAACAATATGCATCTGAATGTCAACCTCTTGTATACTCAAAAAATAAAAATTAAAATTAAAAAAAAAATCTAGCTGAGTCCCAAACTTCTAAAACAGCAGGGGGAAAAAAAAAAAAAAGCTTGCACCTAATTACAGAAAGAGAGCATCACATACCTCCATCTATAAGTAGTCCCAAGAGAGTCAAACACATGAAAAAGAAAAAATAAGGCATTAGTATTGAACTGATGGACTGCACATTCCAAATGAATAAAAGGAGCCAAAGCCAAAGTGCTCATCATACTTTAACATAGAACATTACCTCTCTATACTTCTGCAAGTAGAGCTTAAGAGGCTCAATATAATCCTCAAAGCCGAGAGTGGCCATGGCCCATAGAAGATCGTCACCATTGATTGTCTTCCTCTTTTCTCTCTGGCACTTATCACTAGCCCTGTAATCGAACAATGGTTACATTCAAATTGTTAGTCTAGCCTGACAAAAATAGTAAAGAAAGAGACTTCAGGTGGACAATCAGAGGGCATGCAGCTAAAATAACATCCTAAACAGTAAAGCATATAAAGAACTATGATTCACATTCTCGCAGAAAAATCTATAGAAGTAAACCAAATTACATTACTAGGCTATCCTCATTCTCCTTACTCTCGTTTCTCAACAATTAAAACAAAAAACCTCCTGGCCTCAGAATTCCCCAACAAACCCATTACCACAAGTGTGCCTACAAACTTGTGCACCTGCACGAGGACACATACTTGCACAAATATACACCGACTTACACACGCACACAAGCTGGACATAAACCCACACACTGACAAGCACACAAACCTGCATAATACACAAGAATATATATGCACAAAGATAAAGGGAGAGTGACAAACTCGCTAGTTATGAAGCTAATAAACTCCGAGACACACTCCTGAACAGTTTCCTTCGCATCTTTGGCGATCTTGCCATTGGCTGGAATCGCCTTCTTCATAATTCTGCTTATGTTTGCAATTGGTAAAAACCTGTCTTGCTCTCTGACTCCACTTCCTTTTGGGCTCCCTGCTTCGCCACTGTCACCACCACCACCTGAATTTTCCTGAACTGGATCCGCCATTTAACCTGAAACATCAACGGATCAATCAAGTTATTAGATTAGATTAGAAAATTGGGTTTCTTCTCACATTGTCTGTTTCAAATAAAAAGGCTATTACAACCCCAACAGCTCAAAGAAGATAATTAGGTAGGTCTCTATATAGTACAGTGCATCACTGGATTGACAAATTCTCTTTTCTTCCTACTATCAGTAAACTCAGTCATGCTGCCACACTAAACCCAATGCTATTTCCAATTTGACCTTAGATAAACATCAACAGATCCATAAACTCTACCAGCAGATCTAACAAGGAAAAAGTTTAAGAACAAAACATTTCCAAGAAGAAATTCGTTCATTAATCCCATAAATAAGCACAGCTAAGTACCACTCTCAGAGGTCAGCAAACATCTCTAAAAAATTCTAAACAATTTCGATGAATAAGGATAGATAAAAGGCATCCTTTAAAATAGGAATAACAAACAAACCCAGAACAATTCCTCCCGAAAAAACAGACCAAATTACCCCTTCCAAATAGTTCTATCCGTCAATTAACAACCCAAAAAGGAGAACCAAGGGATCAATTTTTAGAAAATTAAAAGGAGATCCAGAATCCCCCATCTGAGAAAAACAAAACCCTAGAAAGGAGGAGGCGGAGAAGGGAAGGGATTGTGCTCGAGAGAGCGCGCGAGAGATGTACACGTACCTGAAAGGGGAGAGAGAGAGAGAAATAGAGAGAGAAAGAGGGAAGGGAGCGACGTGGTTGGTTGGATTTGTAAAATTTGGGCGCGAGAGGAGAAGAGCGGTGGAGAGAGGAGAAAGCGAGAAATCGAACGATCGCGAGACAAGGCGCTGCGGATGCGAATTGGAGAAGAGACCTTGCTTTATCTGCACCGTCCGTCTCCCACTCTCCCCACCTCCCCTTCTTTATATACTCCTCTCGCCGACCACGTGGACCGCACCAGCTTCCTCGCCGGTTTTGACAACGCTGGACGTGTCCGGTTTGGCTCCTTGTTATAGAAGTTGTGGAACAAACTCAAGTTGGAATAACAGCAAAGTCTGTTCTATTTGTGGTAAAGTTTATTTTTCTATTCCGGTTCGGGTTCGGTTCCTGGTAATACGTTTAGTGGGTTCGGGCTCGACTCACAAGTCACAAAGCGTGCGTGATTATAATTTTTTTTTTTTTTATTGACAATGGAACTGTGATTAAGTTATTATTATCAGACTAGGTCACGTATTCTGTGGGTTTTTAATGTTTTCTGTTGCGGCATCAGTTTTGTTAAAGTGTGACTCAATTTTGTGAGGGTTTCGAGTATTTTTTGGAGGATTTTTTTTTTCGTTTGTTGGTACTTGCGTTACTTTGTATGATTTTCGTTGTTTTTTTTTTAAAAAAAAAAGTAGACCTCATTTTTTGGGTGTTATTTGATCGAAAAAGGCCTACCGCCTCGATTACTTGACATTAACACGTTTTTTTTGTTTCTTGTAATAAATTATACGCTTTACATAAGGATACTTTTTTACGAGTTTGTAAGATTTTAGAATAAAACGAGGGTGATATATAGGTACTGAGTTATTAATTCTTCTAAAAAAAAGTCGAAACTGGCCTGCCAAAATATAACACAATAAAAATAAATAAATATTTAAAAATGTCGCGAAGAAACAAAAAGTATCATAGAACTCAACTGTGAACTGTGATTCATTCATAAGAGAAGCGCAACGTGCCCTAAGTCCACCAATGATTATTGATTAAGACCTGACTGGGACAAATTTAATAAGGGAAAGTTAAGATGATGCCTACTTTTCATTTTCAATATTAATTGCCTTTTATTAAAATATTAAAATTTTAATAAAATTTAATATATTAATATTAAGTTTGTCTTTGCTGAGATATCTGACATAAACAAGAAGTCCTGCATAAACTGATTGGTATTTAATGAACGATAATAACAAAATTCTGACCTAAAAAACATCATTGACATTTTAAATTGATTTTACTATAGGCAAGAAATGTACACAGTCAAGGACATCCGATATTCATAATTATTTGATTCGAAAAGATAGGGATGAATAAAATAAAATTTGTAATTAACATTTTATTTTTTCTGACTATTTTTATTTATATCAATCAATATACTTATGTATTTTTATAGATATTTCATTGAATGACATCCAATATTAGAATTATTTAGCCCAGCCCACCAAAAACTCGATGAGTTAAAAAACCAGAAAGAAAGAAACTTCTTTTTGTTATTTTACCGCATCGAGTTTTTGGTTAGCTCTTTCAGCCCTATTTTGCTTGGGGAAAAACATACATTTACAAAATATTATTTTTGTCCAGTTCAATATATATGCTCTAATCCATATATCCATAAAAAGAAAGCCCGCATTGCAAAATTAAAATTTGTTCTATATGAGCATTTTGTGAAAGCAGGAGATATAAACATTCTACATTTTCATTATTATAACATAAGGCTGAAAGAATTTAGTTAATTTATCAGGTCCAATTCAAAAGGCAAAGCATACGATATCAAGCATTCAAGCTCAATTTGCTCGAAATAACAACACGGATATTTATTTATTTTATTTTTTTAAAAAAAGAATAGTTAGTTCTGATAGACAGACAACAAGAATATGTATAAAAAAAATTAACAATATATATATTTTTTTGTTTCTATGAGCATTTCGAAAAAAAATATAATATTCTCAAAACGATATTTAGGCATTTAGCGGCTTACAGGCCTCATTGAAAAGTGACTACACTAGAGGCTTCCTAACAATAGCATGGAATATAACCCACCAGTGATAGAGGGGATCAAACACTGCGAAAGAAGATGTCCTTTATGCACAATGAAACTAGTGTAAAATAATTAGTCTGCGTAGATATTTAGAGAGTCCACCTTAACCAATTATATGCCTCCAACAATTCACCCTTTTTGCTTTTCACTCTGTCCATACGATCTAAATTATTTTAATAGCTCATTTAGACATTCCGAAAGGGAAAAAATGTTCAGACTATTTTTCTTTTGTTTTTGAGAGTAACTTCAAACTAATTTTGGGTTATGTGTTTTTGGTTTCAAGCGGCTCAACTGCGAGTCTCCGGTCAAATTGAATCGAGTTGATTTCTTTTAATTATTTTGCTAATTTCCACTACATTTTTCAAAGTTTTTCAGCGCCTCAAAATAATTAAAATTTTTTTCCTCCTCTTTTTAAAGAATAAGATGTAAGCCAAAGCCAACCGGTACCGCTAAAATTCGATAAGAACGTGAGCACATTTTAGGACGGTCCCTCTGAAGCAAAAAAAAAAAATGGTCAAACTTGAGATTTTGAAAAGGCTAATACTCTAGGATATACCGGAGTTATCTATCTCCATTTGTTGATTAATTGTAGATATATTGTATTAAAGGTAGCTCGAACATATTCCATCAATTATTCAAAGGAACAATAACTACCGGTGTTGGTTATACTTTCTAAATGAAATTTTTAGCATAAAAAAAACTTAATAACATAAAGCACCTTTTAATTAGCCATCAGCTATATACAAAAGCAACAAAACAACAGGTCATCCTATAATTGTTAGTGCTAAAAGGTTTTCGACTTAAGCCAAGCAGACATTCCTAAAACCTTTTTCCTTTCTTTCTGTTAACAAATATAGATACTAACTAATGACACTATACTAGATAATTATATTTACACTAGATGGGCTTCCTCTTGTCGATACACAATCTGCTCCATCAGGTTCTGCAAATTCACACTTCCACCTAGGCGGTGATCAAGAGAGATGGAAGGAGCCTTGGCCTTCTGTTATTGCATATAACAATCTCTCTCTCATTTTTTCCTGCATTACCATCAATATTATCTTAAAATCAAAGTCTTTCTATCTTTTTATTATCTTAATCTTCTGGTCAAACTTGTTCAGTCTAGATGACTAATTCATAGCTGAAGACCTTGCTACAATAACTAGAAAGAACGATGGTAACACCAATAACAAAGATTTTTCATCATGTCACCCCATAACTATTTGCCCAGTGACATTGACAGCATATGAATGTGATTCAAACTATATTTATAACATGTGTATAAAAAAAGATGCAACCTAAGGCAATTTTTACCAATCATCAAACAATTTCAAAAACCTTTATTGAAATATCAAATGACGCTCAAATTGGAGGTGCAAACCAATTTAAAAGACCAATGACATTTCAAATTGGAGATGCAAACCAATATATGATGCAGAAAATGCTATCAAACACACCTAGCCAAAGACCAATCACCAGAAACTTGAAGACCAAGAATTCTTATGTCATTGTTGAAAAGACATTATAGTAGTCTGGTGTGCTCTACACAGCCACACACACAACTCCACAACCCCCCCCCCCCCCCCCCCCCCCCAAAAGGAAAAAAATAAATAATAATAATAATAATAATAAAATAAAAATGAAAAAAGAAACAACCCCCAACCAGTGCCCACACTGCTCCCAAAGCAAAACCCTAGGCTCCATCAACAAACAGCCGTAAATACCTGATTACATTCTATACATTTGCAAAGACTATGATAAACTGGAAATTAAAAATTACCTTGGTGGAGTAAGGAGGCAACTTAAGATAGTTAGCACAGGTCATTACACTTGGCAATTCCATGTCAGTATCAGTATTACTATGCTGTTTTATCAAAAGAAAAATAACATCAATTATCGACTCATTACAAAATTATTGAGATGAACATGCACTGAAACTGACCTTACGAACTACAGTTAATTTAGGGTGTAGTGAAGCTAGGCCTCCCGGAGGGAGCCGAGGTGAGCCAGTAACAAATTGTAAGAAAGCTCTCCGCTGTGCAGATTCAAGCTCTTGCATAATTTCTAGTAACTGCATTATGAGATCCAAAGAAACATAAACACAAGCACCAAGAAGATCTTTATATGTTATTACATAGAATTGCATGAGAAAGACATTTAAGACCGCTTTTCAAAATAACTTCACTCTTATTTTTAAGTCTGAATAATTTCTAGTTCACATACTATCCCACTAGTTAGCTAACCAGTACTGAAGCCTTCCAACTTGTATACATGTTTATATGCATCCAACAGAGAAATTTACAAAGCAAAGAAGGCAAAGCACTTACGTTAATAACAGGTGAACTGTTGGCCGTGTAACCATGGTCAAATTTGATATTATCCACTAGCTCAGCGAACTGTCAAAAAATAATAGTATTATGTTAGTAGCAAAACAGAAGATTAAAGGTCAAAATCACAAACGAAGAAAAATAGCGAAGAATTTATGAATGCTTACACTCCAAGAAACATTCTCTCCACAAAGCATAGTATCTAACTCATTTTCTGTAAAAACCTTCAGAGCTGATAACGGGAAAACCTGCAAACAAGTACGCCAATCAGTGTATGTATCGAATAGCCAGGTACCCCAGAAACCAGCTAATATGAAAATTCTTAATTCATCTAAACACTCGAAGAAAGAAATCACAAAATTATGTTTAATAATATGAACCTGATTAAATCCAGATTTGAAAGCCTCTAGTTGTCTACATATCCCTGCTCTAGTTGTTGCTTCTACAACCATATTGATATACTCCTTCAGATTGTCAATATCCACCTGAAAATCCAGTCAAAAAGTTAAACTGTTGTCAAGATATAAAAATTAAAGTTATATACAAAGGTCGAAAAAATGCTAAATTGCTAAGCAATATAGTTACCGATTCACAGTGGTTTTTATCTGAAAGAAGATATTCAGCATATCCAGGAAGACAAAAGTCGAGGCCCAAATCTTCAATTTTGGTGCCACGATAGTCCAAATTGCATGTGGATGCATGATTTCCTACTGAACCAGATCGCAAAATTTCACTCTTTTTGACGAGAGCTTCAAATTCCAGGAGAGTTCTCCCCAGCTCAGGATCAAATGAAAGGATGTCATATATACTGAGCTCCTGAGAGGTATTAAATGGGATGATATAATCAATGTTAATTTTATATACTTAACTGAGGAAGAGAATCTCAGATGTCGCAATATGTTCGAACAGACAAGTTGTCTTTGGTTGCATAAAGCCACAAATACATTAAGTATGTCTTGTTCCTAAACTTCTTTTATGACTTAAGCTCAAACAAACAAAAATATTGTCACTAAATCCAAGTTGTGCTTTTACTAAGGGACCTTTCACCAAACTTTTATGTCCAACATGCACAAAAGCTGATTCCTACTTGGTAGAAATAAGGTCATCCATCTCTTATCTCTTGCAAATCTCCCATGAAATGCATGTAAAATCGCAAAGAGAAACAATTACCTGTTCAAGAATAGCTCTATAGAAGGCTCTCGAGAGTGTTATATCAACAATCCTCCCATCTTTAATTGCTTTTGCCACAACTTGTCCCAGAAGTACAAACTTCTTATGTACATCCTGAAAATTGACACCATGTAAATTCTCCACAGCTGCTGACCATGGCCTTGGAAAGAGCCCCAAAGGTGCAGCCACAAACCCTTGATTCTCATTAGAACCGCATAGATCCCCTCTCCAGAGACCCAAACCAACCTTCTGGAACTCATGACTTATCAAAGTGTAGAACTCTATTGTAGGCCCCAGACCAGTACCCACTTCCTCCAGATATTCCACCTCCAACAAAGCCTTATTACGTGCTTTTGACTCCATCATTTGAGAAGCTGATTCAAATAAATTCTGACGGTCGACCTTGAACTTCTCTCGGGACCTTCCAGAAGGAGACCGAGGACTGCTATCGTCGCTATCACTGCTGCTTGTATGAATTTTATGCCCAAAAGTGGTAAGTCTGAAGTACTTTTTTCTAGCTTCAAAAGAGAACAAGAAAGGACTCGTCTCCATTAATTGCTTGCACCATAAGGGCAACCCACTAGGGTTTGAGGCAAGTGGGTCCCGCATTTGCTGCTCGAGTTTCTCACTTAATTTATGGCTGATGAACTCATCCTGTGGAACTGTAGAAACGGAGGTTTTTGGACTATCTGGCTCATTTTTTCTCCCCTCTGCAAAGGAGTCAATCTTTTCTTCAGACAAGAGGCTATATGAAAAGCGATTGATACCTTCTAGGGTTCTAAGCATGAAAAGGATGTCAAAGGATGGGCTTGACTTGGATAGGTTGCAGGGGAAGTTGGCTTTCAGAAGACTTGAGAAGAAGGGTACACTGTGCCACTGAACTGTTGAATTGACAGATGAAGATGATAGAATTGGGTTCTCCAGTTGTTGGATATTCCCATTTGGATGGTTTGTAGCTCTCTTATATGTCACAGTGTGCACATCATTCCAAAATTTTGGGCCATTGATAACATCAGGTTCTAAGTTAGTCTGGTCGTCCAGAAGTGATTGGTATAAAGTAAAAGAAGAACTAAGCTCCTTTCCTTTCAATTTAAAGACAAGATTTGGTACTGCATGTTCATTGATGACTGTATTCTCCACCTGTTCTTCACCTGCAAGAGAGAGAGAGAGAGGGAGAGAGGGAGAGAGGGAGACAGATGTTTTTAGTCCTTCATATTAATTTCTACAACCTTTCACAAAAAAAAACAAAAAAAAAGGAGGCATGCAGCGAATGCTGATATATGAAGTACTATCCCAGATTAGCTCAATCAGAAACATCAGAGAGGAAAGAAAAAGGGAATAAGAACCAGGATATTGCTTTATTTACCATAACTATCTTCAGAGGATGTCGATTCCCGTCTTTCATGGCTTGTCACCTCCTGATATTAAAAGTGAATAATAATATATATAAAAACAAGTACAGTTAAAATTGAATTTAAAGGCAGGATAACCATTCTATATAAGGAGGGAAATAGTACTATCCTAAACATGTTCCTAATGCCTCTATTTTTTAAAAATCTAGGATACCTCATGAAAGAATTGATTTTTTATTTTCTAGTGTTAACTTTCTCCAACTATTACCATCATATTATACCTTCATCAAATCATGATGAAGACCATAGAACTTTATCCAACTAAATGCTAACTATAATAAAAACAAACAGCTTAACATAAAAATATAAGAAAAAAAATTCACCTCCGATGAACAAGTACTGGATACATCCAGGATAGCAGCAGTGCTTGCTTCTTTAGACCCTTCCCCGTCTACACAATGCGTCTTGCATATTTTAGGCCATAAGTATCTTTCAATTTCAGCCAAACTTGATGTCGACTCCACATATAATACACCTCCGTCAAATTCGGACAGCTCAATTTCATCATTGTCCCTCACAAAAGAAATTTTAACACATGGATGAGTTGCAGTGTGCCGTACAGGTACCTCAATTCTGAAAGATCTATGCCTGTATCCATGGCTCAAAACAACAGGGAAGCTATCAAATGAAGACAAAACACTCTGCAATTTCCGTACCAAGAAGATCATAACCGTTTCATCTGACCCCTTATACACCCTGTTGAAACAAAGCCGAGCAAAAGACTTTAACCGTCTCAATACAGACATGTAGTGGTCGTGTGAATTGGAGTCGTATACCATGTCCTTGTCTAGGTACTTCCCATTTGTAAGATAGTTAGCCAAGGATTTGACAATGCCACTCTCTACAAATTCAAAAGTAGTCATGGTTTCGCCTCCACAGAGCTCTCTCATAACCTCATCCAAAACATTGGACAAGTATTCTTCATTCGATGGAATATCTATTGTGTCATTCAACAACTGACAACAGGTTTTCAGCTTGTGGGAGATTTCACTGAGACCTATATCAGCACTAACAGCCTCATGCGTAAAGTACTTGCCCTTCAGCTGCCTGGCCAATGTGAAAATGGTTCCATTTCCACTTTGACTTCCATTCTCATCCTTGTTTATTCCCCTCAAATGACAAGATCTTGTCTGAGCAGGTTTAGGCATGTCAAATGTGTAGCAAAGACATCTAGATGCACTACCATCGACTGCTTGATTGCCTGAGTTTTGGCATGCTTCTTGCATCAAAAGGGCATCTATGGCATACACTACTCCTTCCTTGATAAAGGAACTTAAGAAAACATCTGGAAGCTTTTGCATGAGAATTTCAACAGCTCTCAAGGCCGAAAATACTACATGATGATCCTTCTTTGCCAATAAATTAGCTAAAAAGCTGCAAAAGATTGTAAATAAAAAAAAAATGACTTTTCTAAAATGAAAATAGCATTTCAAAAGGAATGCACCTTAATCATTCTTACCTCGATATATTAATATCATAGAGGAGTTCAACGAGCATCTCCGGTGTGCTAAAATAAAAAATATTACTGACAACTGATATACACCCATAAGAGACGTATAGATTAGACCCAGAGTTGACAGCCTGTAGAAACGGAAACATAGCACATGTCAGGCAAAAAAAACATGTGGCCAACAACAATTCTGTGATACAAAACAAACCTTAATGAAAACAGGTAGAATGTCCTTCGAGAACTGACACAACAGAGTTGGCTGATCAGTGAGGATCTTCTCCTTAGTGAGAATGAATTGCATATCAGCCAAGTCTTTTACAGCTGGAGGTATCAGCTGGTTAACTAGCTTTAGCACCTCATAAGCCTGAAGAAGACCCGAAAACAAATCTTAGTAAATTGATTGATGATTCAATTACTTGTATAGCAGAGTATATAAAAACTATTACCAGATTCAAATTTCATAACAATTAGTTAACTCAAATATGCATCGAACTATCCTAGATGACTTGTGTATGCTTCAATTTACAATAGACCATGCAACTATTAATTAAACAAAGTAGGAGATCAGCTATGATACCGCGTCGATTCATCATAAAAAGTTGTCCCGTGTAATTGTAAATGTGTACAATAACACAAGAGCAAAACCTGATTAAAGCGGAGATCGTCCGTGTGAAAGTACTGAGCACTCTGTGGGAGATCAAAATCCATAAAAATAGCCTTCAATGTACTCCCTATATTCAACTCTAAAAGGGACTTCACAGCCACCAGGGACCCACTTGCTAGCTTGGTAAGAAGACCAATCATGTTCTGCTCATTCCAAAATACAAAGGGAAAAAGTATAACTAAGATTGCAATCCCAGAAACTGAAAAATCAGTACCAAAAAATATCTAACCAAAAATTTCAGTCAGAAAACAGAACCAACAGCACATAATCGAGTTTTCAACCTTAATATACTAGTAACTTTTAGTGGAAAATTTGATTGTTATTTTTCTTTGAGGGGCAGGGTGGAATTGTAAGCGAAGCATAGTCTATAATTGAGTATCTCTCCAGTACCAGTGATGCATGTACCAAATTTCAATTGGTTCAAAGTAGATAATACTGTCTGCATGCATGTGATCATGCACTATAATATGATAAGGTACCATGTAAGTTGTATTATTAAGTAGAGTCCGGCCATCCACACTGATCAAGTGTACAGTTCTTTCAACCAAACTGCACTGACAAAGTTCATCAAGAAGCTGAGGTGAGGAGCTGTATGAGTCAACTATCCTTATCAAGCTAATCGCTACCGTCTCCACAAACTAACACCACAAAAATTGAAAACACGGAATAAGTAGGGGTAAAAAAGATAAACAAAACCAATTACAAATAGGCAAAAACAGAAAAAATTTGAACCTTAGAATCACTGTACTGGAGTAGATTGCACAGTTGCGGAAGTGATTCCATGATAATAGGAGAGCAATCAGGTGGGACCCGCTTACACATATTGGCCACAGCTGACACTGCAGTTCTCTAAATAAATAATTTAATAATAAAGCACGTTAAATTGGTAAAAAAATACACGAGAAATAATAGAACTATTAAAAACCAAGCCAAGCTTATGTTTTCTTACCTGAATACTGGTAGAGAAGAAATCAAGATAAGCTAAAACAGCATTAATTGAACCTGCTTGTAGGCAAGGCACTGGTTGCTTTTTTGAGATCTTTTCCAATGCTTGCAAGCACTAAGAAAAATAAAAATGAACTTGGTAAACAAATTCTTATTTCTAACTAAATTAAAAAAAAAATTAACAAGCAATGCCAGAATTATAATAATTGTAACAAAACCTGTTCAGCCATATCCAGGTATTCAATTGAAAGCAACTTCCCACACAATACTGGCAATGCACCATGCTTCACCACTGACGCAGCTGACCTAGGCATGGCATCACACAGGTATGTAATGGCACGTACTGCTAAAAGCATCTCATCTGGCTGCCCCTCTCCTCCTGCTATATTTACGAGTAGCGGCACCATTTTCTCAACTGGTACCAACCCAACAGAGTCCTCGTTGCAAAAGGACAAAGCCTCACACAGCTGGAATAAAGCCACTGCTACCTCAGCAGGTTCATTCTTCTCAAGTGCTTCTAGAATCTTCTTGAAGTTTCCATGTCCTGAGTCATCAGTCCGACCATTGTAAGCTTGTCGTGGGGAAGAGGGAGGTGATTCATGGCTCCCTTCTGAGTTGTTATCAGAGTCTGATTCATCAGAGCTATAGACCGGGTCCATAGACGTATCCATTGTAGCGGTGGAGGTATTTAGTTGAGGGGTGGGCATATCCATTGTAGATGTGGTATTTTGTGGTGGGGTGGGCATATCCATCGAGGATGTGGAGGTAGAAGGATTGTTTGTTTGTCTAGAAAAGCAGCGGTTGAAGAAGGTAAGCTTCTTTATAAACATTATAAATATTATTTCAAATAACGCATAAACATTAAAATATATGAGGGAAGGAACAAAAGGAGAGATAATGTTTTTAGGAGAGCCTTGAGAGTTGAGATTATATAGATACAGGTGCATTAAAAGAATATAGACAGTGCCACAAAGATCAAGTGCAAAAATAGTAAACAAAATAAGGCAGGAGAATAATAGAAATACTATTTTTAAGTAGTAATGCTAAAAATAAATCATTAAAATTAATATTAATACTATTTATGAAAAAACCTTTTTGTTTATTTACTGCCAATATATATTTAAGCGATAAAATTATAAATCCAATATAACTAACTATAAAAAAAATGAAACAAAATTAAAATTTTAGTAAAACAAAGCATAGCATTGATTTTGATATACTAAAAAGAATAGATAACTGAGAGAGCAAGCAATGACATAGAAAAGACAACTGATAAAATTAATTTCCGACTGTATTGCAGCAATCATGCGCTTGCAATAAAATTAAAAAATGACAAATTTTGACATGAATAACTCCTCCAAATATGAGAATACACATTATGTTGAGAGAATTATACAACACATTAACCACAACACAATTGTTAAGAATCTCATTTGGAATTAATGACAAATAATACAACCAGTGATTATAAAAAAGTTGAATTATTGAAAAACAAATAAAGTACACACGTGCAATCTGCTTGCAAAATTGGGAATAAAAAGAGACAACAAATTCATCAATTCAATAACGAAATCATAAGCAGTCCTTGTGATCAAATTACTACTATTATTTAATAAGCATAAGTCAGTTGATGGACTAATGGCAGACTGACTGGGATCCAGTTCCAGAAAAAATATTATTTTTGGTTACAAATTGTAGTTTTGTTTCATTATTCCTTCTATCCTAGAAAAATATCCAGTACGAAATTATCTGAGAGTAAAGTTCCTCATAATAATAGTTGGTAAAAGTTAATTTACTGAATGCTCCACTCAGAAATCATCATTTGTTTGCTTCCGTCAGAGTAATTTTTCAAGGAAAATTTCCAAATATTTATTGTGATGAAATTAAAAAATGAACTCCTTAAAAATAAAAAGTCGGTTGAGCAAAACGCTTTAAGAGTTGACAAACAAAAATCTGATCAGATTAGTGAGGAAGTAGTTTTCGAGGAAAAAAAATATAATTTTTGCTTGTTTTATAGAAGAATTAGTATACAATAAAATGTTAAAAAAATACAAGGGGATGATATCTCCAAGTAACAAAACATTAAAAATAACTGCGCATATGTATTACCATAACAAATGACGTATAGACAGAAACAAAAATCACAATCAAAAGGTACAGAAAGAAAAATTGTTCAACTAATCACCCCAAAATTCTGATTAAACATCCGAGAACTAAACGAAGAGGAAAGATGGTAACGACCCATAACCAAATCAAACAACAATACGCACGAATTAAGCAAACATTGTAAGGCAAAAGAACATCAATTAACTCACAAAATCCTTTCGTATCAGACCAATAACCAGTAAATAAGATGAAATTACTGTAAATAGACAAGGGAAGGTGCTGACGTGGCAGTACGGAACTCCGGCGAGTTGCAAGGTCGCTTGTCCGCCGGGAGGCTGTCGGAGGCGTCCGATCGTTTCCTTGCTCTCTCCATTGAATTGAATATTTATATATATAGAGAGGAGAAAGAAATGGTATTAGATAACTATTTTGCTTCCTTATTTATTTCGTCCCTTCCGTGTTGATTTTGGAAAGCAGGAAAGAAAGAAAACGGGAAAAGAAATTAAAGGAGGCTTTTTTTTTTTTGTTTTTATTGTCTCTTTTCTTATATGACCCTGAATTTGTTTTCCATTTACGGAGTAGGTACCGTTTTCTTTGAGGTTAAAAATAGGAGTTTGGTTGATAAAATTTTATGCTTTTGGTTTAAAATAGCTTAATTAATTTTCTTTTGAGTTTCTAAATATATCATATTTTATATTCTAGATTTACATGAGATATGAAGTCCTTTTCCAATTTATGGAACTAGAATTTTGAAATAAGTTCTTTTCATTCCCACATAATGGCATTTTACCTTTTAATTGCAACCAAAAGTTAATTCTCAGAGGATTAAAAATTTACAGTCATATAATATTTATCTTCTCGAGGCACTCTAATTTATGTTAAAATAATAAAAAATAATTCTAACGTTGATGCGAAACTTGTATAATTCTTTATCCTTGTTTCTAATTCTAACCAAAACAGAATTACATATTTCCTTCTTAGAGAGGCTAGTTGTGTGAGAGCAAATAATAGAATTTCCATGGCTTTCTCCTATTTTTCTATCCATATTATTTGAGCCTATTCCACCACCTCGACATAATATAATACCACGTATGATGTGTGCATATTTAGTGACTTATTTGAAGCGGGACGAATTAGAGATGCACTTTTTATGCTGCTGACAACAAATAATTAATTTTAAATATTCCATTAAATATGTAAGTTTTATATATTAACATGATGTTGTATAGTGAAAAAATGTTCATAATTAATTTTTTCTGTCGCCTTACGCTAACTAAAAATTGTATTACAAATATGTACAAATAAAACTTTTTATAATTAGGGGTTGGAGGCGGTTTCCAGTTTGGCTCTTAAGTTAATAAAAAATTAATTACACTAGATAAGAGGGAGGGTTCTGTAATTTTTCTCGATAACTATGTCACTGTGAAATGCTTTTGTGAGAGGAAAGCGGATTGGAAACCAATTATTGAGTCATGGAGCATTTTATCACAAACTTGGCTGACAAGCAAACTTGTTGCAATTAGGGTAGAAATATTTTCAATCTGTTTTACCTAAGACAGCAGCAATTAATTCGAAGCGTTACTTTTGGGATAGAATATACTTAATCAGGCCCAACCGCCTAAGCACAATTGCAATAATTCTTTTAATCACGTAAAATAAAAAAATAAAAAATAAAATGCAAGCGCAGGCTGCCAAGAGCATGCTCTGTACCTGCATCATTAACCTAGGCCTGGCTACAAGAGGATGTACGGTGTACTGTGAGTACAGTGATAGTAATAATTCAGGAAATGCATTTTTTTGGGAATTTTTTAATTAGAGGTGTTTGGTTGTGAAGTAGATATAAAAATAACTCATGTAGAATAAATAATTTTGTCAAGTTATTAACCGGTGTTTTGGTTCTGGAATAAGTGGAGAGATAATTAATAATGAACGATAGTTTTTTTTTTACATGGCCTGAATCTAGTTCATCGAGGATGATAAATGATTGTGATTTGAGTTTAAATGAATGGTCTAGATTTGAGGCCATGCGTCCATGGCATAATTACCCAATTTACTATTATTATAAAAATTAAATAATAGTAAAGTAATACAATAAATTAATAATTATTTTAACAACGAATATTATTATTAAATTATTTATTACTGTTATTTATTTTTGTAAGTAGTGATCACAAAATTAATGATAATTATAATCACAAGATAATGATGATGGTGGTGATGGTGATAAATAATAAAATAGTATCATTTACTTTATCATGGTAGTTTGAAAAATATTATTTTATTTATTGTTCCACTTGTGGGTCGCTAACTAAAATTATATCGGACATCGGTTGGTACAAGTTCTCCTGCCTTTTTTCATTTTTATGCGGTTAGTGTTTGGTTTCAAAAATGAGAAATAGTGAAGTTATTCCTCCTATATGCAGCAAGCAAATGCTTTGAGTAATACTAGACATGTTTGACGACACGTCTGTCAAACTCGATCGAATTGAAATTTTTGAGACTACAACGATCAATCTGATTCGCTTATTATTTTTTTTTTCTCGACGAAAAAATGTTCTTGAGACTAAATATTAAAGTTTTTATTTTTATTTTTACTTTTTTTTAGAGACTACATGTTTTCATTCGTTACCAACTCGCCGTAAACTTTCAGAGATTGCACAGATCTCATCGCCGGCGACGCTGTGCTTATTTGACCGGTCACATATGTGTGTGTGTATATATATTTTCTTCATATTTTCAGTGAGATACCTCTGGCCCTAACCAATCAAACAAATTTTTTTAAAAATAATTTTAACGTTTAAATAACAACGCTGTTGATGCGTATAAATTCTCAACAGTATGGATAATTACTTTGGCAATGTGCATTCCAACTAACAACAATCTAAAAAAAAACTCCGAAAATGTGCATAACACGTGACAACAAAATAAATTTCCAACCTGAAATAATAATTCAATTGTTGTGTACAATGATATACAACTATTAATAACATCAACTTGTCAATGTACATAACGATGAACAACAAATCTACAATAATTAAAAAAAAAAACAAATCTATTAATAACGTACATAACAGCCGATAATAATTCGAATAATAACTGCGCTAACACGTACAATAACACATGACAATCTCGACAATAATTGTATTTGTATACAATACTAAAAAACTGACTAATTGGTGGGACGTAAAAAGTACGCTGCATACATATCTAAAATAGTGACCCACCTACTAAGATTTAACATAGGCATTCACTTTGACCAAAACTGGAAGGCACGAACCAATTAAAAAGAAAACTTTAAATTCTTCAGATAAGATGCGAGTCATTTCGATTTGAACGATTTGGTTTTGTTTAATTTTAATTACCCTAACGAATTCGTTTTGCAATTTATGCCATTATTGTTAAGTACGGTCCTTGTCTCGCACGGCACGGGATGAGAGAGGATCAGAAGATCACGAAAGCGAGAGCTCGCTGCAATAATAAAAGCAGCTGATTCGGATCCACCGAGTCTGTAGGCTCCGGGCCCCACCAAGCCCACAAGGCCGGGTCATTTTGTTTTCCTTTGTTTCATAAAACGTTCCACGTAGGATAATTGGATCCTCTGTAACTGTAACTCATAAGATTGAGACGGAATGCTGGCGTGGCATGAGTTCTCTCGGCGGCCTCCGTCAATGGCTCGCACAATAAAAAGACCTGAATGCAACTGATGGACGACCACATCTGCATTTAATATTTAGTAATACATTGAATTTCTATATATTAGATTGTAATTATGATTATTAATAATAATTCTTTTATGTTTTTATATTAGTGATAAATATAATTTTTCAATATATATATAATTTTGAAAATATTAGTTTACATAAAAATCAAAATATCATCCCATATTTTTTTGAACTAAATTAGCTCTGATGTGATATCTAGGAGCGAAAATTATGGTATTTAAAAAAATTTGCACCTGATAAGTCACAAGTGCGGTCTGAATGACTCGAACCCGACCGGTGTCACACACAGACAGTGACACAGATCTTGTGCGGTGCATCCGTGCATGCGAGTATAGTGACAGTAGAGAGTAGACTGTAGACTACAGTCCCACCATTGACATTGCAAGAAAGGGCCCACAAAGTGGTAACCAAAGGTACCTGCCACAGAAAATCTGGTTTCTCTCACGCTCACTCAAGGCGCCTTTTCTTTGGCCGCTAGTGCGACACTGTTTCCGTTCCCGCTCTCTGCGTCTCAGAACTCCTTTCGGAGCACTAACGCCACTACGAAAGCTCCGCCTCCACACGGGCGCAAAACAATAGAAAGAGCAATGGCTTTGGAGCTGAGGAGAAGTGGGTCCCTAGATCATTCGATTGATCATAACGATCTGGAACGGATCTGGTGTGGCTATTTCCTAGAACCGTTCAACTCGAACGACAAGAAAGTCAAGCTCATTACGCAGCTCAGTGGCTTCTTCGCCGAAACCAGCTTTCTCCTTTCTCAGGTATCGATTTCATCTCTTTTTTTTGCTTTCTATTTTAAAGAGAAATCGCAGGCTAATGCCATCGATTGACATGCAAGTCAGAAACTAGTTACAAAACAAATGAAATAATGCACCGTACCGAATGAGAACCATTTGTTAAATTATCCACCTTTTAGGTACTAACAAATTGATGCCAAAAACACTGATACGACTATTTCCGACATCTCACAAAAGAAAATAACAATTCATACTGCTAAAGATCATCCAGCTTTTAAGAAGCAAAATACTTGGAATCGTAACACATAGGCACATAAGGTCAAGGTCATTGCTAGAAAACAGCTACTTGTATTTGATTTACTGTAAAATTCTCTTTATTATTTTGCACAAATCATACTTGTAAACATCATTTAAGTTTAAATAAAGCAAAATCCTGTTATTCTTGCACATAGGAACATAAATGAAAGACATTACAAGGAGATTAGCTGATATAACAGCTATGTGTCTCGATTTGGTGTAATTTGATTCCTTCTTTTCAAGTCTTTTGCTTTGTGGACCCAAGCTATAAGCATTTGATACTATCAGGAATTAATAAATTAAAATTATGTGAATTTAAGGCTTTATCTGAGCTTTGGTGGGATTGGAATTAATTCAAGAGGAATTCTAAAGGAAGGACAATTTTATTCAGTTTTTTTTTTTTTTTTTTTTTTTTTTCCAATTTATGTAGAACTGACTGCTTAGTGTTATTTTTAATAGATCAAAGAAGAAAATGGGGCCTTCTCTCTTCCTATTGATTTTGATCATTTTAAGAAGATCTGTGTAGTTCAAGATCTGTACTCCCGTCTAGAAAAGTCACCAAAGGAGGCTTTACTTTGTTTGGGAGCTGCAGCACACTTGGTACTGTTATTATTTGTTTTTTTTCAAACAACTAATTTTAATTTCAAAACATTTCATTTTTCTTTTACAAGTTGTTCTTATCTGAGTATGAATTGTGAAACTTTAAGCAGGCTCTTTGCTTAGGTGGAAAGGATTATCAGTTGGGGGATATACAGAGGGTCAACGTTAGGCTTCACAACCACGATTCTTTGATTCAACTGAAAAACTTGAAAGCTGCTTACATAAGTAATTCCATAGTTTAGATGATTTTTTTTTTAGTATTTCAGTCATGGAGCATGTTTTTGAAGATTGCTTAAATTGAATTTAACAAATTTCTAAGTTCTTTGTATACATTCAAGATAATCTAAATCAGTTGTTACTGACAGAGAAGCTCGTGTCCATGCGTGGTACTGTTGTTAAAGTGAGCACTGTGAAGCCTCTTGTTCAACAGCTTGATTTCTCTTGCGGGAAGTGTGGAACAGAAATTACAAGAGCATTCTCTGATGGAAAATTTTCACCTCCCACTAGCTGTGTTATTCATGGATGCAAAAGCAAGACCTTCAGCCCGAAGCGATCCAATGCCAAGCTTATTGATTTTCAAAAAATAAGGCACTTTTTAAAATTTTTTTAAGTTATCCATGGGTTTTACTAATTATATGTTTATATTAAGGGAAATTCTGCCATCAGCACTAATTTGTGAAGCGGGCTTTCATCTCAACCACTCATCTCTAAGAGATTAATTCATTAGCACTCATGGATGATTGTGATCAAAGCCCGCTAATAAATTAGTGCTGATGGCAGAATTTCCCTTATATTAATAATGTAGCTTAATTGATCACGCTCATATATAGGATACAGGAATTGCTCCAACCTGGAAGTCATGAGGAAGGACGGGTCCCACGGACAGTAGAGTGCGAGCTGAGTGAAGACCTTGTAGACTCTTGCATACCAGGAGATATTGTGACTGTCACTGGCATTGTCAAAGTTATCAACAATTACATGGATGTTGGTGGGGGTAATGTCTCTCGTGCTCCAATAAATCCCCTTTTTTGTTGGAGGATAAGATTTTGTCACAAGCTTTTCTTGCTATATAGATCTTTCGTACTTCTGATCACTGAATCCAACATTTTCTGCCTTGGAAGAGAAGAAGCTGAATGTTGATTAAAGTGACAAAAACATTTGGTAAAATGTTGAAATAACGTTAAATTGGTTCATAAACTAAAGTAGGAAATGTCTGATTTTTCAGGAAAGTCCAAAAATAAGAATCAAGGGTTGTATTATCTGTACCTGGAAGCAGTTTCAGTCATAAACTCCAAGGCCCAAGCCTCTTCTGAATCTGAAAATGCAGGATTTGGAGCTACCGCACTCTTTGATTTGCACACATTCTCACAAAAGGATCTGGAGTTTGTTGTGAAGTTCTCAGAAGAATATGGCCCTGATGTGTTTCGTCAGATGCTTCACTCCTTCTGCCCCTCTATATACGGGCATGAGCTTGTGAAAGGTATTGTTTGGAGTAGGATGTATTTATCAGTTGGAAAATGCACATTATGGATACTTTTCATTCCTGTTTTAGAGTATTTTGCCATCTTTTAAGGAAATGCCTCTATTCTAACGCTGTAATTTAATTTGTAGCTGGTATCACACTTGCGCTATTTGGTGGTGTTCAGAAATATTCCACAGATCAAAACAAGGTTCCCATTCGAGGAGACATCCATGTCATTCTTGTGGGTAAGTAATGCAGATATGGTCATATGACATTTTTGAAAACCTATGATACCATGTGGCAATATATATATAAATAATTTATTTAATTTTTGCATAAAAAAAACTTTTTTTTCAAGATAGAAAGTTTTCTTTTGAGGTTGCAAATTTTATAGCTCCAACAAGTAATGACACTTAATAATTTGTTAGAAATAATTACAATGGTACATATGGGTAGTTAAGGAGGGGATGCATGGACATTTTCCTATTGAAAGCTTTTCATAGTGGAAAGGCATTCCTATTTTATTTTGTTTGAAATCCACTTTAGCTCTCTCGGCTAACCAGTCAATACTGCTCCAAACTTGAATCTGGGAGTTTAGTTCCAAAATTCGAAAATGCTCGGCTCTTTATAAAAAGGCAGGCTCACCCAGACACCCAGCTAGATTGACACTCTGCAGCTGGAGTTCACTTGGGGCTGCACCAATGCGTCCTTTAGTGTGCAGATACACCAATCCCCATGTATATGAGACTGAATCTGCCACTCAAACTAATTAAAATATTCAGATATTCCACCAGGTGTATCTGATATCCCATATACGATCATCCATATTGGATATGAATCAGATTACAGGAATGGTGGATTTATAAAATTATTTTAGTAACATAGTGTTTATCTTTACCAAAATAAACACTTGATTTCAGCATCTTTTCTGTGTAGAAGTGAACTACAGAAAGGATATTATAGATTATGTTGACTTTGGAATTCCCCATTTAAGTGTCAATAATTGTATTAGGTGATCCTGGATTGGGTAAGAGTCAACTTCTCCAAGCTGCTGCAGGAGTTTCTCCTAGAGGCATCTATGTATGCGGCAACGCAACCACCAATGCTGGTCTAACAGTCGCCGTGGTTAAGGATTCTATGACTAATGATTATGCTTTTGAGGCTGGTAATAACAAATTTATAGTTGTTTGCAATCCTGTTTTTAAGTGATTGTGTATTTCCTTTTTTTTTTCCTTTTTTTCTCAGGGCAATTTAGTACTACAGTACAACTGCACCAGTGCAATAAAAAAATATGATGCTTACAGAGCAAAATATAGGATTAATTTATTTCATATAAAAAAAAATTCTGGTACAGTTCTATTTTATTTATTTTTCCCGTTCATGAATCATGTCTGTTGAAAATCACACAAATAGGTGCAATGGTTCTTGCTGATCGTGGGTTATGTTGCATTGATGAGTTTGACAAAATGTCTGCTGAACACCAGGTATATTTAGTTGTCTAAATTGCATTTGTAGGATATTCCATATGTTTATACTAATTTGAATAATTTCCTAGGCTCTCTTGGAAGCCATGGAGCAGCAATGTGTGTCAGTTGCAAAGGCAGGTCTGGTGGCTAGCTTATCTGCCCGTGCTTCTGTATTAGCCGCAGCCAATCCTGTCGGGGGTCACTATAAGTGGGTTTAAGTCTACGAAATTTAATACCACTAGCTCTGCTTCAGAAATAATACTAACCCAATTTTATTGCCTTTTAATTTTTAATATCACACAGCCGAGCAAAGACAGTGAATGAGAATCTTAAAATGAGTGCAGCACTTCTCTCTCGGTTTGATTTGGTTTTCATTTTACTTGATCGGCCTGATGAACAACTCGACAAGAGCGTTTCTGACCATATAATGGCCGTAAGCAGCTCTATCGCTTACGAGTTTTATGTCATCTATTGCGTTCTTAAGGTTGAGGTAGAGAGGTAGAATAGACTCACTCAGGACACACCAACTAAAGTTGGTAACTTGAAGTTTATAACTTTACTTGTAACAACGTAGCCCATTGATTACTCTATAGAAAATGAAGACATTTCAGTCATTTATTCCTGAGTGATGTGGAATTGAGAGTTCCTGTCTCACTATTGCATTTCTATGTGTACTTGTGGCACTTGACTGACAGCTACATAAAAGCGATGCGGGTCATTTGGTACAAACCAAGAAACAACGAAGAGGTATTGTGTTAATACCTTTAAGTGCTTTTTTTTTTTTTTTTCTGGTATTTGCATTTGTTAATATATTCGTTTTTGGAAACTGTACAGCACCACAAGGTAAACGTGACACTGGGATAGGACTTGTGGCTGGTTCGTTATCTTCACGGTTGAGATTGGATCCAGAGAAACACAAAGATTTTGCTCCATTACCAGGTTCCCTTCTGCGCAAATACATCACTTATGCGAGGAATTTTGTTTTTCCAAGGTAATATTTGGATTAAAATTATTTTAAATGAAGGGAGAATTTTATTTTGCGCATGCTTTGTATGTCTTTTATTCCTAAAATCCTTTTGCTTCAACCATCATGGTGATGAGAATTAGAACAAAAATATGCATATAATATGTTTCCTACTTTCCTTTAAAGGATGTCTTGGCATATGCCCTTTTTAGGATTCCATTTACAAATAGGAAAATAATTGTCCTTCAAACATGTAACAGCATGTCCTGTTCAAAGCTGTTATTTTTAGTCTTCAAAGAGTTTTTGGAGACCATAAATGCACATTACATCTTTGAGGGTATATGCAGAAAAATATATTTTCTTTCATAATCTTTTCCATTTGTGTGTTGGTTGCTTTAGAATGTCCAAGCAGGCGGCTGAAATTCTGCAGACCTTTTACAAGGAGTTGAGAGATCGTAGTACATCAGCTGATGCCACACCAATCACAGCTAGACAACTTGAGAGTTTAGTTAGGCTTGCTGAAGCCCGTGCCAGAGTTGATTTGAGAGAGGAAGTAACTGCTAAAGATGCTGAAGTTTGTTGGCTTGCCCTGACATAATTGTGTTTAACTCGTCTTATATAATCTCATTAATAAGTGTATTATTGTATGATATTTTTGTAGGATGTTATTGAGATAATGAAAGAATCATTATATGACAAATACATGGATGAGCGTGGTGTTGTTGACTTTGGCCGGAGCGGTGGAATGAGTCAACAAAAGGAGGCTAAACGTTTTTTAAGCGAGCTCAACAAGCAATCAGAGTTGCAACAGAGAAATTGCTTCTCTATTTCAGTAAAACTCCCTTTTCCTACAAACTTTTCATTTTGTTCAAGGAAATTCGTTATGAATTTGGTTTTTCAGTAATTGATAACAATTTCTATTAATGTTGGCAGGAGCTAAGAAGTTTAGCAGATAAAATTAGCTTACGAGTTGCAGATGTGGACATGTTGGTGGAAAATTTAAATAACTCTGGCTGTCTGATTAAAAAAGGACCAAAAACATACCAGGTAATATTTCGCCCCGCAATTGTGCATATACGTAGTCATTATTATTGGCACCATTCTAGCGAGTAATCTTTCATTTAAACGATAGATTGACATTTTAATTGTAAAAGTATGGACTTATTTCTATTTCTTGTCTTGTAGGTTATTTCCTCGTCATACTGATACAATGGAGCCAATCAATTAGGTCAACATGTTGGCTTAACTTGATTCTCCATGTAGATGTCCATCTTTTGTATGGATCATTGTAAATATCTACATATCTACTCTGTATGTCCTTTTGCTCCAGCGGAAAAATGCTGGCAATTTTTCATTTTGTTTGAGGAGCCTTTTTCATTTTGTTTTTATGTTACGGAATACTATTCTAAACAATCTGACAAAAAAATCAGCACCTGATTTTAATTAACACAACAATTGCTATGCTTTTTCTACAAATTACAATTAAGTTCCTTTTTTTCATACCAAAAAATGAAATAAAAGCCTTAAAAAGAGTTTAAATTGAGCTAATAATACATAAACCAAATTTAAACTAAGATAAATAACAGGATGCTTTATGGCGAAAAAGAAAAGAAAAGAAATAGGCTCAACAGGCGTTTTAAAACATTTCAGCACAGAAACTCAAATTAAGGAACGAATAATAACAAACAAACAATTACATTTGGAACAAAAAGAGTTTTAGTACCTATTCTAATACGGCCCAACCCAACGAAATGTGTACGTGTAACCCTACCCAATTAACAAACAGGCCCTATTCCTATATTTTCTGTGTCCCACTTTTATCCAGTTTCCTGTGTAGCAAACAAATAAACAGAACAAAACAACTTGTGACACACAGATCTACAAAGAATTCGTCTCGGAAATACTCTATCCTTTCCGCATCATCCCCGTCTAAATTCCTCGTCAGTCGCCACAGCAATAGCCGGAAAATAAACCCTTAAAAAAAAAAAAAAAAAAACAAAAACAAAAGAAAGGAAAAGAGAGAAGCAAAGCAACTATCATCCTTTCCTCCCACAATAGAACAATCTAGAGTCTAGACCTTCCTCTTACCATAAACCACCACTCAGAAACCCGTCTCTCGACGGTCGGCGCCTTTTTCCGACCTCCGCCGCCAATCTCTCTCTCAGTCTTGCTCTTTGTTATATTTTGATTGGTGAAACGGGAGATTGAGAAGGATGCCGCCGAAGAACCAATCCAAGGCAGATTTGGCGAAGAAGCAGAAAGTTGTAGAGGATAAGACGTTTGGATTGAAGAATAAGAACAAATCCAAGAACGTGCAGAAATATGTGCAGTCTCTCCAGCAATCCGTCCAGCCCAAACCTGACGCTTCTAAGCTCGCCGCGAAGGTTAGTGGGTTTTTTTTTTATATTAATTCTTTGGAGATTGGAGATGAGTTTAGGTTGAGTGTCTGATTTTGTTATAATTCTGAAAGTGAAAGTGTTGTGGAAAGAAGAAAAAAGAATAATGTGTATATGCTTAACTAATTAGAGTCACTTTTTTAATTAAAAGGATTTAATTCCATTTCTTATAGTTGTTAATAGTATAACATGCTAGATTTTTCTATCAATTGCCAAGTGATCAGGAAAATGTGTAAATGTTGATGTCGACCTAGTATAATGTTGTAATATTTCTGGTGCATTATCATTATGTACTGTCTTAGTGTTGTTATATGAAAAATGGAAGGTAAATATGAGCTGATTTAGAGATGATATAAATGTGCTAATGATTGCTGTGTATGTTTGTGTTATGAGCAGAAGAAGAAAGATGAGGAGAAGGCAAGAGAGAAGGAGCTCAATGAAATTTTCAAGGTCGCTGTGAGTCAGCCTAAAGTTCCTGTTGGTATGTTATGTTTTAATTTTATGTTCAAATGCCGACTATGTTGCTTAACTTTTATTGGGAAATGTTGTAAATTGGTGATGACCCTAGTGTTTTGTAATTTCTTATATGCCCTCAACAAGGTTCATGTGACATCCTATTTTAAATCTGGATGAGCTGATGATAGAATATGAAATTCAGTTTGTGTTGTTGGTTTTGTTTAGGTGTTGATCCGAAATCTATATTGTGTGAGTTCTTCAAGCATGGGCAGTGTCAGAAAGGGTTTAAATGCAAATTCTCCCACGATCTAAATGTACAGAGGAAGGGAGAAAAGATCGATATCTACTCTGACAAACGGGATCAAGGTGCTTGAAGCTATTTTTAAAAAAATTATCCTCAGCATTTTAAATTCAAATATTTCTGTTATCTTATTGCTTTATATGTTTTTCTTTCTTTAGAGACAATGGAGGATTGGGATCAGGAGACGCTTGAGAAGGTTGTTGAAACAAAGAACAAGGAGTACAATCAAAACAAACCGACTGACATTGTATGTTTTTTCACTTACTATTTACATTTTTTTCAACACCGTTTTAGTCAGTTATTAGTGCACTACCCATTCTCATCAGAATGACTCTGTTTTGTATATCATTGATCCCAAGCTAGTTTTCTGAGGCTTATTTTATACATCTGAAATGCCACTGTCTTGACACTCTGAAGTACTCATATTTCCATGATAAGAAAATATGATGTTATTGCTACATTATCTCTGTGCTTTTTAGGTTTGCAAATACTTCCTTGAGGCAGTGGAGAAGAAACAGTATGGTTGGTTTTGGGTTTGCCCTAATGGGGGAAAGGACTGCCATTACAGACATGCACTACCCCCTGGGTATGTGTTAAAGTCTCAAATGAAGGCTCTGCTTGAGGAAGAAGCTGAAAAGATTACTGTAGAAGAAGAAATTGAAAACCAGGTATGCAAAAGATCTCATCATGATATATTTATAAACTTAAAAAATAATATATGCTGTAGTATAGCTGGAGAACTTGGAGAGTTTGTCTTTATAATTTCCATTCTACTGACACGTACTCCTTTTTCTGTCTCTTTTTATGCAGCGTGCTAAACTGACAAAGTCTACAATGATGACACCAGAGCTGTTTATGCAATGGAAAAAGAAAAAACAGGATGAGAGAGATGCTGGCCTTGCTGCCAAGCAGGCGGAGCGGGCTAAGAATGACCGTATGAGGTAATTTTCCCATACTCGCATGCCCTTTGATGTCACTTAGGAAAGCATAAATCTAAGTGGAACAAAGTTAACAAACATGTGGCCCTTTGCATTGTTGTAGTTAAATCTGGATTTATCTTAGTAGCTGTACATAAGCATTTGTTGTGGATGATTGAACTGATTACTTTGTCTATACTGCTTTTCAGTGGTCGTGAGTTGTTCCTTTCAGATGCCAGCCTTTTCGTTGATGATGCTGAAGCTTACGAGAAGTATGATAGGCAAGATGAGAAAGAACGGGCCAACGAACAAGTGGTAATTACCTTTTCCTTTTATTGTCTTTCACTTGCTTGTTTTTCATCTTGAGAGAATAGACAAATTCTCGTCAGCTTTTCTTACTGGTACTGTAAGAAACTGGCTCCTGTGTAACTCCCAGATGCTAGCATTTGTCAAGTACTGTGAGAAAATCTTGAGAGGTCTAAATTTGATTCCCATGATGTCAATTGTGACCTCATCATTGTATAGACAGAAATCAATTGGATTGTTTCACAAAAGCACATAACTATTGCCATTCTTTAGGAGAAGGATAAAGCACAAACTGAGCGGCCTAGCTCCTCGACATCTTTGAGCAAAGAGGCAGAGGAGCTACTTGCTGAAGAAGAAGACGACGACGACGAGCTGGATATGGATGAGTTGAATGAATTAGAAGCAAGTCTATCTCGAACTTCTCTTCAAATTCATGAACCCGGTCCTTCCTCTTCGTCGTCTTGAATAGATTAATGAGATGTACTTTTCTTGTACGCTCTATTTATGGAGAACAACTTAGCTAAGTAGAAAATGGGGGTAGCAAACTTTATTGTTCCTCTTAAAGTGATCAGCACTTTAGGGGCCATCTTTTGTCTGTGGACAGCAGTGTAGTATTTCTTTTCTGTTTCTCTCTCTCTCTCTCTCTCTCTCTCTCTCTCTCTCTCTCTCTCTCTCTCTTTTCTTCTTTTTTTTTTTTGGATTTTTGGCGGTTGTGTTGTTAATAACAGGACCATTTTGAATTTTGAGATATATTTTTTGCTTAATGGAAAAACTGCTGTTGTGTTCTTTTCGTATGGGTTTGTTCCTGCACCAGTGTGCAAGTTTGCAGTTCAACCTTTCTTTAGGTATGTTCTGGTGTCCTTAGAGAACTTGATTTATATTGGACGGGTTAGAAGTGCTCAACTGATGTAGTCGTTTTGCTAGGAAACCAATGGTTCAGATTTATCATAATACTTGTGGTGGCATCCAGGCAGGGCTATCTTGCTCTTCCCTCTGGAAAGTTCAAACCCTCTTCCTGGTTTCTTTTTATAATCATCTGCTCCAGCATTACCGTAGACCAAGCTATTTTGTCCCTGAATCTGTATCGTTTGAGGCCTTGAGGGTAAATAATTTATTAAGATAGTGAAATATGTGTGCGAGATAGATATCCAGGGAGAATAAGTTTTGGGATTCATAGCAAAAGATTCAGATAGTTTTCATTTCAATGTATTCCGATGAATGTGAAGAGTTTCTTCTCCTTGAGAGGATCCTTTTGGTTCTGATGGAACAAAATTGTTTCCTCTGGAATGCTATATTAATAGTACTGATTCTATGATTGAATTATGAAATTAGGACTGGGTGCTTTGTTTGTTGAATTGTTGTCAATCTACGCCGCCGCTTTGGGTTTGCTTCTCCTAATAAAAAGGCCCAATAGGCCCAATCGCACAAACGTGCGAAACGTTTCTGATTACATTGACGATCTGCTTAATAGTTGCAGTTACCACAGCAGGGTCCTGCTAAAGGTTCAGCACTTCCCTGCTGTCCAAACAAGTGATGTAAGAATAACCATTGAGACAATTCTTCAAAGATCTTATCCAGAATCAATACACATATTCTAAATTATTCTGTAATTTATCCTGGAAAGCGAAAGATGCAACAGAATTTTTCAACAGAGCTCAACAGGCCTCAAGCTCTGGCGAGGGAGGTGTTCTATAGATGGATGGCTTTTTGAAACAAGTGGAATTCAAAGATTCCACCACTTCTATTAAAAGAAGCTAAATTTCTTACAATGTATCTACAGACCATACAACATTAAATAGTAAAATCTCTGACTATACACTGGTACCCAACATCCCCTTTACCAGTGCAACCTATGCTATCTAAACCCATATAATTACACAGATAGACCCTTACTAAACTAAAAAAACAAACAAACTGAGACAGGTGCCATATACCAGCAACCCCTGGAATTTAGGTTTCTGTCTTTTGATTACTTTTTGCTGCGCAACTATGGGCCACAGTTTTTTCTCATCTGTGCTGTTTTCCTTATGGTTCAGTTAAAAGAGGATCCTGAGCCCTTTCTTTCTTTAAGCCTTATTTATAGCAGATTTGACGCAGACAAAACGAATCTGTACCAGCATTTTTATACCGGTCTAGGGAATCAATACATACAAATTTGGGTTTTACCTTTAGGTGGATGGCAATCTCATAACACAGAATCAGGAATATCTGTACAAGTATGTATAACCAGTGAACCCACACACGACAGAACAAGAAAATATACATATACCACATAAGCAGAAACCATAACTTCAATTATATCAATAAAGTGTACACTGTACAATCAAAAGTACTAAATACTAACCTATAAACATAAAACAATTTACAAAAGTACCTTCAATTCTTTTCGAATACTAAAACTATCGACAAGAAGGAAAACACTTTAAGACAAATTACAAATTAGTACCCTGAAAATCCAAACTTTTTACACTATCGCCCACCGACCGATCCAACCACACAAGCTGAGCGATCGACTTCACAATTCAGCCAGAGAGGTTTTCTTTAGAAAGTGGTTGACAGCGCCGCCTTCTGCGCCGTCGGCGTCGTTTCTCCTCCGCCGTGCCGTGGCGGAAGTCAGGGATTCAAGGATGACGACGATATCATTCTTGATTCTCTGTTTGATCTGACCTCTTTTCGGGAACGGATTTCCACCCGTCTTCATTCTCTCTTGGTAGAGATAAGCTTCTGAAGCCGCCATTGATCGATGCTGTAGAGTTGAGAGAAGCTAGAGAGAGAGAGAGAGAGAGAGAGAGAGAGAGAGAGAGAGAGAGAGAGAGCAAATGGAGTGAAATAATTTCAGAATTTAAAGTGAATTAATTAAAGAGGAAGGGAGGTCAATATAAAGGGAAGGGAATTAATATTTAATAAAAGAGGAAGGGAATGGAGGTCAATTTAAAGGGATCCAAAAGAGAAGCGTTTCGTTCAGTGTTTTCTTGATCTCCTGCGAACTGTTGATTGCAAATTTGCAATAGAAAAGCAACGGAGAGGGATTGTGGAAAGACAGCACCTAAGAAGTAGAAGTTACCCACGAAATCATTTGTTACATAGTTTAAAATACAGAGTATGTAACAGAAGATCTTGTTGTTAACGTTTGTTCTCTCTGAACTCTCTGGAAATTTTCCCCTTTTCACAATAAAGAAAGAGAATCCCAGTTAGCGCCACGGGAGTGAAAGTGAATCCTAGTCACATCCAGTGGAGTGGCAGCATAAACCATGCTTGGCTGGTCTTGGATCAAAGCGAAGTGTAAGCTTTCATGCGCAGTCGCATCTAACACTCGTACAAGTTTTATATGCGTTTGCTTTTAGGTGTATCCTTTTGCACTGTTCCAGGTTTAGTCAAATAGTTTATCTAATAATAGAACTGGGGTTAAGGGTCGGTGGGTGATGGGACCCTTTCTCTGAAGAATTCTTTTGCTTGTGTCTTGGAAAGCAAGGAGTCTAAAATTACGATTGTATCCCGTGTGGTTTTTTGAAAAACCATTAGAGAAAATACTGCTTTGGGTTTTCTGCTCTGTCAAAATTCAAATGCAAGCTGTCAGCCTGTCAGTTAGTACATTAAGTTGATTTTTAATTGAGGCCCACGGGCCTTTACCAACCCCAAATAACGAGAAACTTTAATTTGGACTACTAAGAGAGAATATGCTGCGTAAGGAATTTTGATCAGAATAGGGCTTCAATTCTGATCAAATTGGAATGAACGATGCCGATAATGAAACCAAAATTGTACGAATAGCACAGACTGAATTAAAGCACATTTCAATTTTGCAATAAAACGCAAATAAACAGAGTAGAACAGATGAAACAAATTTTTAAAATTAAACTCTACATCAGCCCTGAACTTACATATAACTAATTTTTCATTTCTTTCCTTTTTTTTTTCTGACACTAATATATAGCTGAGGGAGAGAGGTTTACACATGACAAACATCTATATCTCACACCAAGAAGAAAAAAGAGGGAAAAGGAAACATGGAACACTCAAAAGAATAGTTTAGTCGCAAAATTTTTCGGTACAAGCTTTGATTGAACAAATGGCGACATTGGTTTTAATCCTTTCTTACTTTGCTCAAATCACTCGGCACAAAAGCACCAAACACCGTTCTCACCACGCGAAACTTGAGCTGGCCCCGCTTGAGCGGAGGACGCCACATCTCATCCTTACAGTCATTGCTGTTGTTCCGGCACTCATCCTTTGATCCAAAGCTGTTTTGGTGAAATGAAGGATATCTTGGAGGCATTGTGACAAGTAGATGAGTGAATTGAAGAAAAGGATGAGAGAGAATTAATGAGTGTGTAAGCTGAGGTGTGTTGACTGTTGAGTGAGTAGGTTGTGATGTGGTGGAGAGAATGAAGAGGGGTTTGATTTATAGAGGGAGATGATGCCGCGGGAATTAACTTTTCATTAGTGGTTAGGAAGGAATTAGTTCCTAATCTTTTGGTTGGATTAGCAAATAAAAAAGGTTTTAACTAATACTTGGGAGGAGATCAGTGCAGCTAGTCCATTTAATGAGTGGAAACAAGGCCGTTGGTAGGTCAAGTTGTATGCTACTTTAGTGTAATAAATTCTGGATTCTATTCATACTAATAAATACAAATTTATAAGAACTAATTTTATTTATATTCAAATTACAAATTCTGGATTCTATTCATACTATTATGTTTAAAACAATTATAATTTCGAATGGAACATTGATCAATAAAAATTTAGTTCTCTGAAAAATTATTCCTTTTAACTCGTGGAAAATTTATCAACATAACATTTTACGAAATTTTAATTCTCATAATATCCTGTGAACAAAACTATTTGAGTTTGATATCATTAAAAGGAATAACTTCCTAGCTCCAACGTCACGGCGCTGTCACTTAATGGAGAACAGGTTCAGGGAGAGAAACCACACGGTTCAAGGGTATTCCGGTATTGAATAAGATACCACGTGATGGGGAATGTTGGAAAGAGATGAGCATGACAATGATCATGAGTCGTTGGGTATCAAGCCAGCACTTCTTTATTTCTAAATCATTCATTCCCTTTTGTTTCAAGCGAGTGAAATAATGTGGGGTTGGGGTATATTGTTGCCCGAATTTTGAATTTCGTCGTTACTCGTACCAGTATGCCACATAGATAACCACTTACATTGCCCTAGTTTTTTTTATATGCCATTAACTCGTTATTATCTTTTGTTTGATACCTATCTACTTATCTATTAATGTAATGTTATGTTGGGATTTTCTAGCACGTTGGGTATGTGCTTTTAAAAATTATAAGCTTTTGGTATTTAATTACAAAAAAAAAAATATCACCACAATTTTTGCATGGAGGAAATGATGATATTCGGAACAAGAGAATTGCATCACAAGACCAAGCAGTGTATCTTTCATATCTTAGTTTCTATATATTGACTACATATAATGAAATATTAAATTAATTTGGCACCTATAATAATACATTTTTAACATATTAAAAAAAATCAAATTATAATCATTTACATAGGTCGCATATTGAATATGGTACGAAAAAAAAAAAATTAATATTAAGTAAATAGTACTAATTCAATATAATGCAACTATTATTTGTGTCCGTTAATTTTACTAATAAATGATCTAACATAACGATCATCCATCAAAACATAACTATTGTACTTCTTCAATAAAGATATTTTTTGGGTCTATAATCGACGGTTAATGATTCTCTCTCTTTTTTTTTTTATTATTATTTTTTTTTGGTAATGGTTAATGGTTCTAGTATTTAAAGACTTCGTATCATAAATTTGGATTGTAAACACTTGTCTATATTATAATATATTTTCACACTTGCAAAAAATAATTTCCACGTAGATATTCTGTCCGCTTGCTATTAGATTCGTGGCAAAACACATTTTTAAAGATTTTTTTTAGAAGAGGAAAAAAGCTTGTCCATTGCGAAAGACAATGATGTCTACTTCTCACTGGCTGTTTGGTGATGCAATTATTGATTTTTTAATAGTTAAATAATAAATATTAAATGCAGTTTGTGGAGCTAACTATTTCTGAACAATCCACTTGGTAGCCGCTACCGAGGTCTCTAAAAAAAAATAATAAATAAATAAATAAATGTTTACTGAACAAGCATGCATCTATTTCGTTTGCGTATGCACTCTTTTGAATCGAATTATGAATTTTCAAATACTTTAAACTACATTTCAAATTAGTTTTTAAAATATACTTTGAATCGAATTAAGAATTTAGTAAGTACAAAAATATGAACTCTCTGGGATCTTGAATTTGCTGAGTTACCTCTATTCCTATATTTCACTATAGAAACCCGTTATTCATGTTTCTAAAAAAAAAAAAAAGAAACCCGTTATTCCTACCAATTACAGAACAGATCTTTGAAAATAAATTAAAAGTATAATACAATAGGGATAATATAAATCGGAGTTACCACTTTTGCTCCAGTCTATAAATGTCTCTCTAACTAATTTCAGTTAATAATTCATCAGAGAAGTTTTGAGAAAGCCAAACAGAACTTTGCATCTCCATGATTGTTCAATTCGTTAAGCTATAAAATTTTGCTCAACAAGCAAAATACCGTCCAGCAAATTATTATACATATATAAATTTGTTGTGTCATGCATTGCACGTGAGGAGCCCCTTTCACTGTAGTAAGAATAGTGATTTTGATTTTCTGTGGCCCGTGATCTTTTGTGGCAGAATACTATTTAGGATTTTATGTGGCAGTTTTCATATAATATTTGAATAGTATTTCTAATTTTTTATGTCATTTTTTTATATAACGTCAGATAAATTGCGCAACTATTTAATAATATATTCGTATAGGAATGAATCGCGCAACGCGCGAGATTAACGCTAGTACATATATAAATTTGTTGTGTCATGCATCGCACGTGAGGAGCCCCTTTCACTGTAGTAAGAACAGTGATTTTGATTTTCTGTGGCACGTGATCTTTTGTGGCAGAATAGTATTTAGGGTTTTATGTGGCAGTTTTCATATAATATTTGAATAGTATTTCTAATTTTTTATGTCATTTTTTTTATATAACGTCAGATAAATCGCGCAACTATTTAATAACATATTCGTATAGGAATGAATCGCGCAACGCGCGAGATTAACGCTAGTACATATATAAATTTGTTGTGTCATGCATCGCACGTGAGGAGCCCCACTTTCACTGTAGTAAGAACAGTAATTTTGATTTTCTGTGGTGCGTGATATTTTGTGGCAGAATAGTATTTAGGATTTTATGTGGCAGTTTTCATATAATATTTGAATAGTATTTCCAATTTTTTATGTCATTTTTTTTTATATAACGTCAGATAAATTGCGCAACTATTTAATAGCATATTCGTATAGAAATGAATCGCGCAACGCGCGAGATTAACGCTAGTTCTCTCTCAATCTCAACAGAACTTGCCTTTAATGTTCTAAAATAAAACAGAACTTGCCTTTCCTGGCTGAACCACCTAGTGAGGCCCTTTCTGAGCTTTGTATGCTGAAACACAAAATCGGAAATGCAAATTTAACCCTTCATGGAGTGCTTTGGAAAGGGAAAGGCAGTTCATCCTCCGCTGCTGCAGGACGGGTGCGAATAATGTTAGCTTTTATTTATCTTTTATGATAATAATTCAATTAAATCCAAGATCTTCAGAACCAAATATTTCACAAACAATTATGATCTAATAATTGAGACGACATACCGTGCATACTAGCGGAAGACGGGACGGCTGCCATCTCCTCTGTTCTACTTCTTCCTTGCTGAACAGAACTTGGTTTCTCTCTCTAACCCTTCTTTCTTTATCAATATCTTTGATGGAGAAGATATGTGTGCGCATTGGGAGAGAGAGGACCTAATCCTTATATAACAATTTTCTTTTAATCTGGTACGTCCATCAAATACCAATCCAATGGTTGAGATTAATCATAGAACAATCAGTTATGACTTAATTAATCGGGTCATAATATAATTGGAAATGTACAGAATATTCTCAACATAACCAAGTTATTTGCAGTTATCACTTAGTTGCGGTTTCCAACATTCTCCCACTTGATCCGATTATTAAAATATCAATCATTGGTCATCATATCATGATAAATTGTTCAGTAAGAGTTATGGCGGTTGTGCATTATTAATTAATTCAATGCATTTCCTTCCATATACCACAATGCCAAACAATTTTACAGTTTGTTTCATAATTTATATATATTAACATAATGGTCCACATAATGCCTTATAATATAATGATTAAACTTAAGATCTATAAGACTTTCTTGTTTACAAAACATAAGTACGTACAACAATAATAAAAAAAAAAATAAACAAATGTACATCAGGAAAACATAAGAGAGCTCGAAATGTCTCACATCAATTATCATTAAAACAACCAAGGCCCATTCTCTGAACATGTTCCTTAAATTGTTTTGGTTGTAATCCTTTTGTTAAGGGATCTGCGATCATAAGTTCTGTCTTGATGTGTATGATTGACACCTTTTGTTCCTGAACTTCCTCTTTAACGACATGGTATTTTAAATCCATGTGTTTGGCACTTTTAGAGTACTTGTCGTTCTTTGAGAAAAATACTGCTGCTAAATTATCACAATAAATTTTCAGCGGCCTGCTAATGGTGTCGACAACCGCAAGTCCTGAAATAAAGTTTCGCAGCCATAATGCTTCAATTGTGGCTTCATAGCATGCCACAAACTCTGCTTCCATGGTGGATGAAGCAACGGTAGTTTGTTTTGCACTTTTCCATAATATGGCTCCTTGAGCAAACATGAACAAGATGCCAAAAGTTGATTTTCTAGTATCGATGCAGCCACCAAAATCTGAATCTGCATATCCAATTACTTCCAATTCATTAGATCTTTTATATATGAGCATGAAATCTTTCGTGCCTTGCAGGTACCTCAAAACTTTCTTGGCAGCTTGTAAATGCTCCCATCCTGGATTGCTTTGATATCTCGCTAACATCCCAACCGCAAAACTAATATCCGGTCTAGTACAGGTTTGAGCATACATTAAGCAACCAACAATAGAGGCATAGTCTTTCAATTTTAGACCTTTTCGTTCAACATCATTCTTAGGACATTGCTTGAGACTAAATTTATCACCTTTCTGTATGGGGACAATACTGGGTGAACATTTATTCATTTCAAATCTCTCTAGAATCTTCTCGATATATCTTTTTTGAGACAGTCCCAAAATTCCTTGTGATCGATCACGAAATATTTCTATTCCTATCACATAGGATGCCTCTCCCATATCTTTCATTTCAAAGTTCTTTGAGAGAAAATCTTTGGTCTCATGCAATATGCTCAAATTATTTGCAGCAAGCAAAATATCATCAACATATAGAACTAGAAAAATGAATTTGCTCCCACTAATCTTTTGGTATATACAGTGATCAACTGCATTCTCTTTAAATCCAAAAGATGTGATAATGGTATTAAACTTAATATACCATTGGCGAGACGCTTGTTTAAGTCCATATATTGATTTCTTAAGTTTACACACCAATTGTTCTTTACCTTCTTCAGAGAAACCCTCGGGTTGCTCCATGTAAACCTCTTCCTCGAGATCTCCATTCAGAAAGGCTGTTTTCACATCCATTTGATGTAACTCTAAATCATAATGAGCTACCAATGCCATTATTATTCTTAATGAGTCCTTTCTTGAGACAGGAGAAAATGTCTCCTTATAATCAATACCATCCTTTTGAGTGTATCCCTTGGCAACTAGTCTCGCTTTATATCGCTCAATATTACCACTAGAGTCGTATTTGGTTTTAAAAATCCATTTACATCCAACTCTTTTACAACCATGTGGTAATTCGACGAGATCCCAGACTTTGTTCTGTTGCATAGATTTCAACTCCTCTTTCATGGCACTAACCCATTCATTCGACTCTTTACTTTTTATAGCATCTGAAAATGAAACTGGATCTTCATTTATACCAATATCATAATGTGGTTCTTGCACATAAACCACATAGTCCTTTGATATAGCTGATTTACGATCTCTTAGAGATCTTCTTAATGCTACTTGTTGTGGTTCATGTGTAACAACATCTTGTTGTGGTTCTGGAAGTACAACATTATCATATTGTTCAACATTAATATGTTGTTCAACATTATCATTTTGTTCTACAATAGCTGGAACAACATTTCGAGTAATATTAGTTGGAGGAATTATAATGGGCAATGTAACATTTACCCTTGTTTCCTTAATCTCCACAATTTCTCGTCTAGTACTCCCACTGGATTCACCATTTTCAATGAATCTTGCATTACCAGTTTCTAAAATTCTTGGACTGTTATTAGGACAATAAAACACATACCCTTTAGACTTCTCAGGGTAACCAATAAAGTACCCACTAATTGTTCTAGAGTCTAATTTCTTTTCATGTGGATTATAAATTCTTGCTTCCGCTGGACAACCCCAAACATGCAGGTGTCTTAAACTAGGTTTCCTATTAGTCCATAATTCAAAAGGAGTCTTTTGAACTGCTTTGCTAGGAATCCTGTTTAATAAATAATTAGCGGTTTTGAGAGCATATGACCACAAATTTTTAGGTAGTGTAGAATTTGACATTATGCTCCTAATCATATCCATTAATGTTCTATTTCGCCTTTCTGCTACACCATTTTGTTGTGGTGTACCCGGCATAGTGTATTGTGCACATATGCCGTGTTTTTCGAGAAATTTTGCAAATGGACCTGGACATTGGCCTGACTCGTTATATTTACCATAATACTCACCACCTCTATCAGATCTTATGATTTTCACTTTTTTATCTAATTGCCTCTCAACTTCTTTTATGAATGTCTCTAGGACATCTACAGATTGAGATTTTTCATGAAGCAAGTAGACATAACAATAACGTGAAAAATCATCTATAAAGGTGATAAAATATTTTTTTTTTTTTTTAAATTAATAAGACAGATAATCTATGTTAAATAACACAACTTAATTTATATTCTCATCATAGAAAATTTTCTGTAATATAACTTTCAACGAGAATTTCCCTAAAAAACTTCATAGAGTAATTTATTCTATCTTATAAAAACTGTTTCGCTTTATGTATACAAAACATTAAAAGTACATCATATTCTTTATGTTAACTTTTGTGTATACGGTGGATTATAAAATTAGTTTACTATTATGTACAAGTCCATTATGTATGCAAAACTTAAATAATATGCATACGTACAGGTTGAGTAAGGATAGCTTCAAGTAATATTTTCATTAATGAATTCTTATCCTACAAACACTAACGCATGCTTTCTAGATACAGTTCTAATTAAAAAACTTGTACGTGTAAACAATTTGTGTACAGATCAATTGCAAACAAAGGAAATATTCAGTTCTTGGCAACCATGGCTCTGGTACCAAATGTTAGCTTTTATTTATCTTTTATGATAATAATTCAATTAAATCCAAGATCTTCAGAACCAAATATTTCACAAACAATTATGATCTAATAATTGAGACGACATACCGTGCATACTAGCGGAAGACGGGACGGCTGCCATCTCCTCTGTTCTACTTCTTCCTTGCTGAACAGAACTTGGTTTCTCTCTCTAACCCTTCTTTCTTTATCAATATCTTTGATGGAGAAGATATGTGTGCGCATTGGGAGAGAGAGGACCTAATCCTTATATAACAATTTTCTTTTAATCTGGTACGTCCATCAAATACCAATCCAATGGTTGAGATTAATCATAGAACAATCAGTTATGACTTAATTAATCGGGTCATAATATAATTGGAAACGTACAGAATATTCTCAACATAACCAAGTTATTTGCAGTTATCACTTAGTTGCGGTTTCCAACAAATAACTGAATATCACCACACCGCTGAGGTTCATAAATATAGTTTGGATATATGGAATATGCCTAACATTTCTTAAGTGTGTTCTGATAACACTGACATTTGCTTAATGGTTGCAGTTACCACAACAGGATCCTGCTAAAGGTTCAGCACTTCCCTCCTGTCTAAACAGGTGGAAAACCATTAAGGCAATTCTTCAATGATTTTATCTAGAATCAATATACATATTCTAAATTTTTATGTAATTTATCCTGGAAAGCGAAAAATGCAACAAAATTTTCCAACGTAGCTCAACAGGCCTCAAGCTCTGGCAAGGGAGGTGTTCTACCACTTGTATTAAAAGAAGCTCATATTTACCAATGTATTATCTACAGATCATACAACATTACAAACAGGCAAAAATAGTAAAATCTCTGATTATACACTGGTACCCAAGGTCCCCTATACCAGTGCAACCTATGCTATCTAAACCCATATAATTACATAGATAGACCCTTAACTAAACTAAAAGAACAAACAAACTGAGACAGGCTGCCATATGCCAGCAACCCCTGGCAATAATTCAAAATCAACAAGCTAAGCAAAATACCAAAATATTTTATCCAGCTCCGCTGACACAAGTGATGCTCTAGGCATTTTCCGGTTGCTTAATTTTACCTTAATTTATCATTTAACCTGTATTTTAGGTTTCTGTCTTTTGATCACTTTTTGCTGCACAACTATGGGCCACAGTTTTTTCTCCTCTGTACTGTTTTCCTTAAATGATTCAATTAAAAGAGGATCCTGAACCCTTGCTTTATTTAAGCCCTTATTCATAACAGATTTGACGCAGACAAAACGAATCTGTACCAGCATTTTCATACTGGTCTAGAGAATCAATACATACAAAATTGGCTTTTAACTTTAGGTGGATGGCAATCTCATAAATCATAACACAGAATCAGGAATATCTGTACAAGTATAACCCAGGCAACCCACACACACACACGACAAAACAAGAAAATATACATATACCACGGAAACAGAAATCAAAGCTTCAATTACTTCAATAAAGTGTACAATCGAAAGTACTAATGTTAACCTATAAACATAAACTGATAAACAATTAACAAAAGTACCTTCACTACCTTTTCGCACACTAAAACCATCGACAAGAAGGAAAACACTTTTGAGGTAAACTACAAATTAGTAGCCTAAAATGCAAACTTTAACACTATCGCCTGCGACCGATCCATCCACACAAACTGAGCGATCAACTTCATAATTTAGCCAGAGAAGTATTTTTTAGAAAGTGGTTGACAGTAGCTGTCAAATTTAGCCAGAGAAATTACCCCTCAAGGTGTCAATTGACTATTGGAGAGGTGCAGCGCCGCCTTCTCCGCCCTCTCCGACACCTCCGACACCTCCGACATCTCCGACATCGGCGTCGTTTCTCCCCCGCCGACGCTTGAGGAATGCAAGGGTCACGATGAGATCATTCCTGATCCTCTTTTTGATTTGACCTCTTTTCGGGAACGGATTTCCAGCAGGCTTAGTTCTCTCTTGGTAGAGCTGAGCTTCTGGAGCCGCCATTGATCGTGATCGATGTGCTAGAGCTCAGAGAGAGAGAGAGAGAGAGAGAGAGACAATCAACGGAGTGAATTAATTGTATTTTAAATAAAAGAGGAGGGGAAGGAGGCGTTAATATAGAGAGAGAGCTCAGAGAAGGCAGTTGGTTTTTGCTTAGATCTCCTGCGAACTGTTTGATTGCAACAGAAAGGCGCAGAGTGGAACTGTGGAAAGAAGTACAAAAAAAACTTAAGAAGTACCTGAGGAGTGACTTCAAAAACACATCTGTTTCATACTTTTATACACAGAATACGCAACAGAAGATCCAACTTGGTATTTCTGACTGTACTAAGGATACTCTCTGGGAACTTTCCCCTTTTCACATTACATTAACCTCTAAAGGATCCACGCCAGCTTCCCTTCGAGCTTTCACTCTCACAGAATCCGAGTCAGTTCCAGGGGAGTGAAACTGAATCCTACTCAGATCCAGGGGAGTTGCTATATTTTATCCTTGACTGGTCTGGGATCATAGCAAAGTGCAAGCTTCAAACTAAATCGTAGGTAAAAAAATGTGTAAGTTCACACTTGCGTTTAATTACAGGTGTATCCGTTTGCGCTGCTCCAGGTTTAGTCAAATAGTTTTATCTAATTGAGCTAGGGCCTAGCGGCTAGGGGCTAGGGATAAGGGTCGGTGCCGGTGGGACCCATTCTCTGAAGAATTCCTTTGCTTGTATCTTGGAAACTTGGAAAGCAAGAAGTATAAAACAACCGTGGTTTTTCAAAAACCGTTGGAGAAAATACTGGTTTGGGTTTTCTGGTTAGTCAAAATTCAAATGCAACTACGCAAGCTGTCAGCAACCTTGTTTGGTTACACTTAGTACATTAAGTTGATTTTTAATTGAGGCCCACGGGCCTTTACAAACCCCAAATAATGGGAAACTTTAATTTAGAATTTTAGACTAAGAGATAATATGCCATATGCGTAAGGACTTTTGATCAGAAAAGGGCTTCAATTCTGATCAAATTGGAATGAACAATGCCGATAATGCCAAAATTGTACAAATAGCAGAGACTGAATAAATGCAAATTTCAATTTTGCAATAAAACGCAAATAAACAGAGTAGAACAGATGAAACAAAATTTTCAAATTAAACTCTACATCAGCTCTCAGCTTACAATCTATAACTAATTTTTAATTTCTCTCTCTTTTTTTTGACACTAATATATAGTCGAGGGAGAGGTTTACACACAACAGACATCTATATCTCACACCATGAGTAAAGAGAGAGAGAAGGGAAAAACAGAGAACACTCTCAAAAGATTAGTTTAGTCTCAAAATTCTTCAGCAAAAGCTTTGATCGAACTAACGGGGACGTCATTGTCTTTTAAGCCTTTCTAACTTTTCTCAAATCGCTCGGCACAAAAGCACCAAACACCGTTCTCACCACGCGAAACTTGAGCTGACCTCGCTTGAGAGGAGGCCGCCACATGTCTTCCTTACAGTCATTGCGGTCGTGCCGGCACTCATCCTTTGATCCGAAGCTGTTTTGGTGAAATGAAGGATATCTTGGAGGCATTGTGATAAAGAGATTTGTGAATTGAAGAAGAGGATGAGAGAGAATTGATGAGTGTCTAAGCAAGGTGTGTTGAGTGTCTTGGCTGTGGTGGAGACAATGAAGAGGGGTTTGATTTATAGAGGCCAGAGGGAGATGATGCCGCGGGATTTTACTATTTAGTGGTTAAGGATGGAATTAATTCCTAATCTTTCGGCTGGAGAAATAAATAAGAAAGGTTTTAACTAATACATGGGAGGGAGATAAGTGAAGCTAGTTCATTTAATGCGTGAGCCAAGTAAGTCTTTAAGTTGGATGCTACATAGTCTAATAATGGACTGTTACCTTGAATTTTTCTTATTAATTTTGTTAAGACTTTATAAGAAGAGACTAATAATATAAAATAACTAATTTTTATATTCAATATAAAATTCTGGATTTTATTTATACTGTTAGTTTAGAAAAATATAATTTCAAATGCAACATTAATCAATAAAATAATTTTCTGACGATTTCTTGTATTTTGTGGATAATGTATGATACGAAGTTCTAATTGTTATATAATATAGTGAACAAAACTATTTGATATTGGTATAATTAAAGAGAAAAATTTCTCTAGCCCCAACATCAAGGCGCTGTTATTTAATGCAGAACGGGTTGAGGGAGAGAAACCACACGGTTCTAGGGGGAATTACTTTGCTCACGCCTATTCTAAGAGATTCACTCCCATTTTTCTTTTTTTATGACTAAAATACCCCCGTATTCTTCACTGGAGTTTGACTGGAGTTCAATCTCTGATGTAATCTTGAGAGGTATTTTTGTCCAAATGGAGTGGATCTCTAACAATGGGAGTGAGCAAAGTAATTCCCGGTTCCAGGGTATTGAATAAGACACCACGTGATGGGGATGTTGGAAAGAGACGAGCATGACATTGACCATGAGTCGTTGGATAATCAAGCCAGCTTTTGTTTATTTAAAATCATTCATTCCCTTTTGTTTGAAGCGAGTAAAATAATGTGGGGTTGGGGACCTTGGGGTATATTATTGCCCGAATTTTGCATCGTCGTTACTCGCACCAGTATGCCACATAGATAACCACTTACATCTTACATTGCCCTAGTCTTTTATATGTCATTAACTCGTTATTATCTTTAGTTTGATACTTATCTACTTATCTAATAATGTAATGTTCTGTTAGAATTTTCTAGCACGTTCGGTATGTGCTTTTAAAATTAAGCTTTTGGTATTTAATTAGAAAAACAGCACCACAATTTTTGCATGGAGGAAATGGTGATATTCGGAACAAGCGAATTGCATCACAAGATCAAGCAGTGTTTCTTTCCTATCTAAGTTTCTATATTTGGACTAAATATAATGAAAAATTGATTTAATTTGGCACCTATAATAATACATTGTTAACATATTAAAATCAAATTATAATCATTTACATAGGTTGCTTATTGAATATGGTGCAATTAAAAATATTTAATTATTAAGTAAATAATACTAAATTCAATATAATGCAACTTTTATTTGTGTCCGTTAATTTTACGAATAAATGATCTAATATAATGATCATCCATCAATATATAACAATTATGCTTCTTCGATCAAGATATTAATTATTAAATATATTTTTCGGTCTATAATTGACGGTTAGTGGTTCTAGTATTTACAGACTGTATCATAAATTTGGATTGTAAACACTTGTCCATATGATAATATTTTTCCACGTAGATATTCTGTCCGCTACTATTAGATTCGTCTTGACACACAATTTTAAGATTTTCCTAGAAGAGGAAAAAGCTTGTCCATTGGGAAAGACATTGAGGGCTACTTCTCACTGGCTGTTTGGTGATGATACAATTATTGATTTTTCTATATTAAATATTTAATGCAGTTGTGGAGCTAACTATTTCTGAACAATCCAGTTGGTAGCCACTACCGAGGTCCGAGGTCTCTAAAAAAAATAATAAATAAGATTTAGGTGTCGTTTGGATGGGTTAGGAATAGGGTAGGAATAGCATAAATTTAGGAAAAAACACTATTCACATGAATTGTGAGAATTGGCTATTCCGGAAATTGGAAATGTTGTTTGGATGGTGAGTTTAGGAATAACGTTGGAAAGTGTGAAAAGTAGAGAGAAAAGTGTTATTGGGAAGAGTGTTATTGAAAATTGTGTTAGGAATGGAATTGGCTATTCCAAAACCGTTTGGATGAAAAATTGGGAAATGGAATTGCCAATTCCGAAAATTGGCCAATTCTCATGCATCCCAAACGACACCTAATATTGAACAAGCATGCATCTGTTTCTTTTGCGGATGCGCCCTTATTAATCCGAAGCTTCTGAAATATTCAATTATTAAAGTCAAATAATTTAAATTACATTTCATGCTAATTTTTAAAATATATTTTGAATCGAATTATGAATGTACAATTCACACGTTCAATATTTGTTAATATTAAAGAAATATTTTATCATAAACTAGCCATATGGTGTGATGAACTTCCACAAAAGTTTTTCAAAAAAGTTATTGAGCCCATGCCACGCACACAGAGCTTTTGTTGTTTTTTGTGACAGCGACTGCCACATCTCCAACTCCGAGTAACGCGTCATAGGTCTTTCAATCCTACCTATTAAACATGTAGCGAGTCCTTTTCGGATGTTATAGACATGTGAAAGATTCTGTCACAGAAAATGCACCGCTATTATAAATCACAGAAGATCAAGCGATCAACTAACAAGCTCACTTCTTGAGCATGAAACACATGTTCAAATTCTGGGTAATTATTGCTTTTTCACTTTTTTCATATTTGGTAGCCACCTTAGTTTGTTTTAAAGACGCCGCGTATTGGGCCTACTGGGCCAATACTGCGAGGAGGGACCTCCAACATTTTTTGCACTTTCACTTTCACTGGATTTTTTTATATATATATTTTACGATTACACTTTCACTGTTTCAAACACACGCCCTTTAAACATTTCAATTTTTTTCATTTCACCCCTTCAATCTTCGTATGTTTAAACCGTTACTGTACCGTATGCATACTTTCTTGCTCACGTGAGTTATACATGTTTACTACTGCTAATTGAATAGTAGATATATGGTTTAGACCTTACCCATGAATTATACAACCGTTAGATTGATAATCTAGTTTAGAGGGTATACTTAGAGGTAAGCTGACAATATTAACAATGGCATTTCATACTAATAAAAAATGTTCAAAATAAAACAGTTTTAAATATAATATTGGTCTTATTCATTAGTTGTGTATCAATTCTTTTTGTGTAACTTAAGTGTGATTGATGTACGTATTCCATCAAAGATATTGAATCTGGACCTAAAATTTAAGTTTATAAAAGGAATTGCTTCAAATTTCGTCAATCTTTATATAATTAATAAATGCAGTATAAATCAAGTTCGGATTTCAAAAAAAAAAAAGTTTGATATTTAATTGTCTAAGTGTACGTTGACATATAATGTTCTGGGCTGGAGAAGGTTGATATAAAATAGGAAACAACAAATAATTACCATACTTCGGACCAGAGTGCGCAATTTTTGTGCCATACATACGACTCGATGTCTACCCACAAAACAATAAAATCGATATGAAAATAATCAATTAATAAACACCAAAGTAAAACATTTTTTTTTAAAGATAAGAACCTCGTTTACTCTTGTATGTGTTTGGAAATTTATATTCACTATCTGTTCATTACAACAACAACAACAACAACTACTACTACTAAGCCTTTTGTCCCAAATAAGTTAGGATTCACTATCTGTTCATTAACCACTGATAATTAAATATGATCTTCTAGTACACATATATCATAAAAAAGATGCTTTTGCACCAAATGCTAATGAAGGATGGCATAATCACAAAAACATAACACTTAATTATATCTTTTCAACAATCAAAATCGACACCCCACTTCCAAAACAGAGTAGAACAGATTAATTAGCACTAAACTCTATATCATCTCCCTGCTACTATAAGCTGTAAGTTAAATTTTTCAACACTTAGTAGACAATACAAATACTAGAGAAAGCTGCCGAGTTGCAGACATTCATATCACAACAACAAGAAAGGGAAAAAAAAAAGAAAAGAAAAGGAAACAGCATAGCACATTCAAAACTTTTTTCAACACTAGCTTCGGTTGAACCGCCGGCGACCTTCTATTTCAAGCTTTACTTGATTATTTTCCCATTTCTCGGCACGAAAGAACCGATAACTGCTTTAGCCAAATGAAGTTTAACCTGGCCTCTTTTGGGCGGAGGCCGCTGCACTGCATCCTTGCAGTCTTTACCGTTGTTCCGACACACTTCCTTTGATCCAAAGCTGGTCTGGTGAAATAAAGGCTGTCTTGTTGGCATTTTGATATAAAGAGAAGTGTATTGGAGAGTAAGATAAGAGAGAATTGAGTGTATAATACAAGTGAGGTGTGTGTTGAGTGTTGAGTGACTACTGACTAGGCTCAGGTTGTGGTGGAGAGATTGAAGAGGGGTTGGATTTATACAAGGGAAGAGAATGGGGCCAATCGAATTTAATGGTTTGGAAGGAATTAATTCCTAATTAATCTTTCGGTTGTTGACTGGACTTGATCTGGTCCAAGTTGTTGACCGGGGGGTCAACCATTGAATGAATGCCAATTGCCAAGTCCAAAGCAGTTGGCACCTGATGGTCAAGAAATATTTTGGATACATCATTTTCTAATTATTATATTGTTTTCTGGACTATTATGAATAGATTCATAATGCAGAATGCTAACGATAATGAATCTGCAGCTGTAATTAAGAGAATAAAAAGACGCTAAATTATGTCATTTTCTGTCAAATTAGGGATAGAATTTGTAGCTTTTATATGATCCCTGTGATTATAACTTCACTTTTGTTCAAATATGAAGCGAAGAAGAGAAAAAATATGAATAAAAGTAAATATTTGCAGAGCTTTTTCTCAAAATAAATGGAAATAGAAAATATTGGAGACTGGTTTTAGCAATCAGTCCTGGAGATCCGCCAAAATTTTACTAAGAACTCTTTGGAGTGAGGTCCATATATGAGGTAGGTAGGAGATGAGTTACTGCAGTTTGGGTTTTAGCAAATTGATGAAGTCAGTCTAGCTTACCCTCAATATTTGGGGTGCCTCCCTTCACATCCTACTAATTAATCTTATTGTGAAAGGCACAGTGGAGAGATGCACGTCTTGAAAGTAAATATTCATATATCAAGTTACCAATTTAATAAATCCACTAAGATTGTAAACGATAAAAATTATTATATTTTATCAATTCTAGAATTCTCCATATGGTTCGACGGTCTATAATATTGTCCCATAGCACTTGCAATCGGATTTTGTCCGTACTAGAGAATTTTCGTGTAGTGTGTGACGCATAATATACCCAACTATATTAAATTGAATTAAAGGAGTTTTCTTATGTTAATAAATTATAAAAATATTCTTATCTTAAATTATTTATGTTATTTTATTAACGTAGAATTTAGTTTTATATAACATTCGTCGAAACTGTTATTTGATTCTATATTAGAATACAGCAAAGTAGTGCAATGTGCTATTAATTTTTAAAAAATAGAATTTTGTTAGAGGAAAAAGAATGATTTTATAAAATATAGCATAAATTCTAATTACGTACATATTGTATAATTGTTTATATAAGTAAAATTAGTAATAAATTTACGAAAAAAACGTTTTTCGGCCGTTTTCCATTCTGAAATCAAAATTGTTAGATGAATTTGGTGGTTGCATAATTGTCAAAATGTTATGTTTGGATGGTTGCATAATTGTCAAAATGTTATCTTTGCATTATGCACAGGTTCTGCCGCAGCACAAATAATTTCAGCGCTCCAGTGTAGTACTATTGTTCTGCAATCCGAGGCTTTAGAGTGTAACGCACAAAATAGTGTTTTTAAGACGACTTCATTTAGAACTCACCGGTCTTAGCAAGTCCTTTAATTTGGCTATTATATATTCTACAGAATCCAACCTTCTCGAACTGGATTGTATAATATTAAATAAGCAGGTTTGGTCGATCTGTTAATATTATCTAGGTGGATAACATATCAATTTGATATATTTTAGTTTAGGTTGCTCAGGTCCCAAAACACAAGGTTACGAAGACGTGGGTCACTTGGTACAGGATATGATTCCTTTCGGACTTGTGACTACAGTTTCAGTGGGACGGTGCCTAGCAGCCTACGCCCCTATTTATAAGCAATCATTAGCACTTTTTCTTTGAAAATCTGCTAATTTTGTTTTGTTTCTCTTTATTTTTTCTTTTTTTGGTAAATAAAATCTGTTTAAATTACTGATGATGATAAATTAATAAGTATGTTGAGTAGTGCAGTGGATAGACTACAATTAAGAGAGGAATATGCTCCTGACCCTTCAAGAATGAGGGTAGTGCTCTCAGAGCCTCAGACGCTCAGTTCGTAGGAAGGCGTTGACCTTTTTTTTAGGGGGGATTAAATGCCCGTATGCTCATTGAAATTTGAAAACTTTATACAAATTGGACATGAAAATCAACTTTAACGGGTTGTATTTTGTGTTTGGTTTGCATTTAAATAAGATAAATAAGAAATAAATTTTATTCGTGTAAAATTAATTAACACATGAATAAAGAATTTGAACTTATTCGGGTGTTTATTTATATTTAAAAAATCTAGAATATGAATAAGCCTAAATTTCTTATTCCTTGTTCACTCCACATCCAAACACGTCTAGTTGATTAACAACCCATTAATTCAAAAGGTGCACATACCAATACTCTATACCGTAACAACATACCCATAAGCTTATCACTTGGTAGCTCCTACCAAGTTTCTCTTAAAAAACAATAAATACATGGCGACATTGTAAATTTGTAAAAGTATTGGCATCGACGATTTTCGCAATGAAATATTAAAGATCAAATTTCACCACGAGTTAGATTGAAAATCTAGTTTGGAGGGTATACTTAAGAAGTGACTTGACAATTTTAACAATGGTATTATTAAATATATTATTGGTCTTATACATTAGTTGTGCATCAAATTTTTGTGTAATTTAAGTGTGACTGATGTATTTTATCAAAGATTTTTAAATCTAGACCGAAACTTTTAATCCTAAACGAAAGGAATTGCTACAAATTTCGTCAATCTTTATATAATTAATAAATACAGTATAGATCAAGTATGGATTTTGAAATAAAAAATATTTCTGATAATAAATTTTCTAAGTGTATGTTGGCATATAAATGTACTGTGATGATAATAAATTTGTCTAAGTGTTTTGATAAAATATTGTTTTTGATAATAATTTGTCTAAGTGTATTTTAACATACAGTACCATTCCGGTTAGAGTGAGCAATTTTGTCCCATTATTTCATGTATATGATTCGATGTCTACGCAGAAAATAATAAAATCGACATCCATACAAATATAGTGATAATAATAAATTAATGTACACAATAATAATAACATTCTTTTTAGAGATAAGAACCTCATTTACTCTTGTATTTGTTTGGGAGTTTTATATTCATATAAAATCTACTTTTTGGAGAAAATCCAACACTATCTGTTCCTTGACAATATTCATTAAAATATGATCTTCTAGTACACATATATAATTAAAAAAGATGCTTTTTCACCAGATGCTAATGAAGGATGTCATAATCACAGAAACATAACTTAATTATAATCTTTTCAACAATCAGAATCGACAACCCACCTCCAAAATAGAGTAGAACGGATTAGCGCGCACTAAACTCTATATAAGCTGTAACTTAATTTTTTTCAACACTCAGTAGATAATACAAAGACTAGAGAAAGATGCCGAGTTGCAGATATTCATATCACAACAACAAGAAAGGGGAAAAAAAAAAGGAAACATCATAGCACATCAAAACTTTTTTTAACAGTAGCTTCGGTTGAAAAGACGGCGACCTTCTATTTCAAGCTTTACTTGATTTTTTTCCCATCTCTCGGCACAAAAAAGCACCGATAACTGCTTTAGCCAAATGAAGTTTAACCTGGCCTCTTCTGAGCGGAGGCCGCTGCATTGCATCCTTGCAGTCTTTACCATTGTTCCGACACACTTCCCTTGATCCAAAGCTGGTCTGGTGAAATGAAGACTGCCATGTTGGCATGTTTACACTTTACACAGAGATAAGTGTATTGGAGTGTAAGATAAGAGAGAATTGAGTGTATAAGTGAGGTGAGTTGAGTGTTGAGTGACTAGGCTGTGGTGGAGAGAGTGAAAAGGGGTTAGATTTATACAAGGGAAGAGAATTGGGCCAAGGGAATTTAATGGTTTGGAAGGAATTAATTCCTAATTAATCTTTCGGTTGTTGACTGGACTTGATCTGGTCCAAGTTGTTTGACCGGGGGGTCAACAATTGAATGAATGCCAAGTCCAAAGCAGTTGGTACCTGGTGGTCAAGAAATATTTTGGATACATCATTTTCTAATTATTATATTGTTTTCTGAACTATTATGAATCGATTCATAATGCTGAATGCTAACGATAATAAATTTGCAGAGAGTGTTGTTCCTAATAAGGTAGGCGGCTTAACCAATATCAAGTTTTGCGGAAGCGTATAGTTGGTTTTAGACCGGTTTTTTATATGAACTACCTATCACAAGTCAATTGGTACCCAAAACAAACAAGTACACACAAGTAATTCAAATATGCAAGAAAGTAAAAGGAGAAAGAGAGAGATGAATCTAACACAAGATGTGATTACGGAGTTTCGACCCGCTAGAAAAAAGCTAGCCTTAGTCGTACGTCTCCGGGAGTTAGCAACCACTAAACGGGTGTCCTCTGTTCAATTCTCCAATAAGAACAGGACTTCAATTTCGAACCGAATCGTCTCGTCACAATGACCTCGAGGTGGATCGGCCTAACTCGAATGGCACAACGACCTACAACAATGGCACAACGGCCTACACAAGGTGGTGGCACTATGACCTAGCTCAAGCGGCTCAACGGCCTCGCTATTCAAGGGAGAGGAGCACTCAAATGGCTACAATATCTCTCAAAGTGATCTAGCTATGAAAAGCTCAAGTGGGAGAATGTTCATGTGCTCAAAGGCTCTATTCTGGTCTAATTTTGCAAGGTATGGCTCTCTTAGGAGAGAGAACAAGGGATGGAAATAAATAGAACTCGAAGGGAGCAGTTTTTACCAGCAAAATTCTGCTCAAGTGTTATACAACGCTTGAATATAGCCGTTAAATAAAACAAAATCCGACAATTCCGTTGAACTGTGTTTGAAGCGTTATATAACGTTTCATAGCGTTATACAACGCTTGGGACAGAAAAGTCCAACGGTCAAAAGGATTGTCAAAAACGTTATACAACGCTATGAAGCGTTATACAACGGAACAAAGGCCAAGGAAGCGTTATGTGACGTTACAGAACGTTTAGAAAAGAGGAAACGTTAAAGAAATCTGTCAAACGTTACATACCGTAACCTCAACCGAGTCAGTGAATCAAGCGATATATAACGCTACAAAGCGTTATACAACGTTTGAACTAGAAAATTGAATTTTGCTATTCTTAATGTTCAAGCGTTAACCAGAAAACTGAATTTTGCTGATTTCTTGAGCTTTTCTGCTATCTAGACCATTTCAAGGATAATTTGGGACTAAAGTATACCTTCTATCTTAATCTAAGCTAGCCTACAAGCTCTCTAATGACTTGATCTTGATCTTGCATTAAATTTTTATCCAAGTCTTTGAATATTCATCTTTTTCCTATAAAACTCAAAGAAGATTGTTAAATGTCAAATGATATTGTTTTGTAATCGACAAACCGAGAGTAGTTTAGTACAACAAAGAGAATAAAAAGACACTAAATTATGTTATTTGCTGTCAAATTAGGGATAGAATTTGTAGCTTTTATATGATCCTTGTGATTATAACTTCACTTTTTTTTTCAAATATGAAGCGAAAAAGAGAAAAAAAAAATATGAATAAAAGTAAATATTTGCAGAGCTTTTTCTCAAAATAAATGGAAATATAAAATATTGGAGACTGGTTTCAGCAATCAGTCCTGGAGATCCGCCAAAATTTTAATAAGAACTACTCTTTGGAGTGAGGTCCATATATGAGGTAGGTAGGAGTCTAGGAGATGAGTTACTACAGTTTGGGTTTTACCGAACGAATCCAGATCCTGTGTCGCGCGGCACGCGTACAGCGCGGGCTGTGGGTCGTCTGATCTGAATCTGATGGCTATGGGGGCCCCGTGAATAATACCAGATTGATAGGCCCGAAAAAAATGAACCGCCCGATCAAAATCGAACGGCTCGTGGAGATGCGCTCCACGCGTGCCGCGCGACACAGGAACGGGGTCCCTTAGCGAACTGATGAAGTCTAGCTTACCCTCAATATTTGGGGTGCCTCCCTTTACATCCTACTAATTAATCTTATTGGTGAAGGCACAGTGGAGAGATGCACGTCTTGAAAGTAAATATACATATATCAACTTACCAATTTAATAAATCCACTAAGATTGTAAACTATAAAAATTATTATATTTTATCAATTCTAGAATTCTCCATATGGTTCGACGTCGGTCTATAATATTGTTCCATAGCACTTGCAATCGGATTTTGTCCGTACTAGAGAATTTTCGTTTAGTGTGTGACGAATAACATACCCAACAATATTAAATTGAATTAAAGGAGTTTTATTATGTTAATAAATAATAAAAATATTCTTTATCTTAAATTATTGATGTTATTTTATTAACGTAGAATTTAGTTATATATAACATTCATCGCAACTGTTATTTGATTCTATTTTAGAATACAGCAAAGTAGTGCAATGTGTTATTAATTTTTAAAAAATAGAAGTTTGTTAGAGGAGAAAGAATGATTTTATAAAATATAGCATAAATTCTAATTAGTTACGTACATATTGTTTAATTGTTTATATAAGTAAAATTAGTAATAAAATTATGTATTTAAAAGTTTTTTGGCCGTTTTCCATTCTGAAATCAAAATTGTTAGATGAATTTGGTGGTTGCATAATTGTCAAAATGTTATGTTTGGATGGTTGATTGTGACAGAGTAGAAGTTTAATAGGGTGGTGATTTTACGTCTTGGCATTATGTACACGCTATGCTGCAGCGCAAATAATTTAAGCGCTCTAGTCAGTGTAGTTCTATTATTCTGCCAGTGCAGAGCGAGGCTTGGAGTTTAACGCACAAAATAGTGTTGTTAAGACGACTTCATTTAGAAACTCACCAATCTGAGGAAGTCCTTTAATTCGGTTATCATATATTCTACAGAATCCATCTTTCTCGAACTAGATTTTATAATATTAAATAAGAAGGTTTGGTCGATCTGTTAATATTGTCCCGGATAACATATCAATTTGATATATTTTAGTTTGGGTTGTTCGGGTCCCAAAACACACAGATACAAAGACGTGGGTCACTTGGTACAGGATATGATTCCTTTCGGACTTGTGACTATAGTTTCGGTGGGACGGTGCCTAGCAACCTACGCCCCTACTTATAGGTAATCATTAGCACTTTTTCTTTGAAAATCTTCTAATTTTGTTTTGTTTCTCTTTTTGGTAAATAAAATCTGATTAAATCACCGATGATGATAAGTATGCTGAGTAGTAAGTGAGTAGTGAAGTGGGATAGAGTACAATTAAGAGAGGAATATGCTCGTGAGTCGTGAGTTCGGGGGTGTTTGATGCATGAGAATAAGGATCCTTATTCCTTATTCTTATGCAACACAAACAACCATGGAATACCAACAAAATCATGGTATAGGAATAAGAAATTGGGACAAGCACACTTTTCGAGATTTTTTATCGCTATTCCCTATTTTACCGTGTATCCAAACACACCCTTCGTGACCCTTCAAGACGAGTAATGCTCAGAGCCTCAGTCCTCAGACGCTCAGTTCGTAGGAAGGAGTTCATCAAAAAAAAAAAATAGTTCGTAGGAAGGAGTGGACCTTTTTTTTTTTTGGGAATTAAAAACATTAAATGCCCGTATGCTCATTGAAATTTAATACAAAAACTTTATACAAATTGGACATGAAGATCAACTTTAACGGGTTGTATTTGTTACCTTAGACAAGTAGGCGTTCTAGTTGATTAACAACCCATTAATTCAAAACATACACATACTAATACTCTTATACGGTTATACCGTAACAACATACCCATAAGCTACCCCTTTTTTTTAACTGAAATTGATAAGCTACCCCGTTTTGAACCCTTCAGTTCGTACAGAGGCGTTGACCTCGAAAGAAGTAAACTGAGAGTCCTTGGGAAGCCTAAATAGCAAAATGGGCTCGTTGGGATTTGGGAACTAAGGATATCTTATAATAGGATTAAGGGATGGTACTGATCTCACTGGTTAGATGGGTGAGATCAAGAGCACTTGAGTTTTGATTTATTTTATTTTTATGTGGATAGCTGATGCTGTTACTGGTTGTAATGTTTGCTTTCATTGGCAGAGCTACATGACTGTACTCATTTCCAGAAATAAAAAGGATATCTACACGAATACTTCTGAAAGATCATAATAGATCAATAATTAGAAAAGCAATGATCGTTAAAAATTAATAATAGCTTTACTGTGCATGTTAAAACCAACACGTTGACGTTGTCATTTGTACAAATGAAACAATAGATAATACTCGGAAGGTTCTAATATTACTAAGTCCGAAACATCTTGTTTAATACTTTTTGATGAATCGCAGTTCCTATATTATATATCAAACCTGTTTTGGATAATTGTCTATTAGGTCACAAATTACATAATAAACAGACAGTCATCATTCATTGAGCTCATTGACCATCATTGTTCATACTGAAACATCATTCTGTCCTACGCTAAACATTACGTTATTACAACTCATTAATTGTAACAAATATTCTCTCTTTCTTCCAATATTTTACACTAAAAAGACAAGCCTACAAGACACATTGGACCTCGCTTTAAAACGCAAAAGAAAATGGTGAAACAAAAACTGAAATATTGAAAAATAAAAGAACACCGTACCCTAGTTACTAATATATTGAAGGACGTCTCCCAAAAAAATATGTATCTCCACTTACCAAAAGTAACATTCCTATATCCTCGTGGAATTTTTCACTTTTCTACCTCCTGCTCTTGCTTTCCATTTGTTTCCATGTGTAGTGTTACCTCTTCCAGTGTATTTACAGTTTGGTCCTCATCATTGATAAGTTTGCTATCTGTGCCCTCCTGAGGATCAATCAGTTTCTCTACAGTAATAATAGGTTGGGCTTCCTCTGGATTAGGTTTGGCTTCCTCCGGATTAGGTTTGGCTTCCTCAAGGTTGCTTCCTTTGGATTCTTCAGGAGTATTCTGCTTGCCCTATAAAATCACCAACACGTAGGAAGTTAATACACAAAACTCCAGGGTTGAACTGAGTATCAAAGTACAAAGTCTAATACTTTAAAGAACATTTTATCTGATTGACTAGAAAATAAAATACTCTCAGAAAGCATGGGTTTTAACTTTTAACTAATACATCATCCGGAAGTAATAGTTTGAGGCTTTGAGCTAACCTTATTCTTGTCGAGCCAGCTGAAGGGTCTGGATAGCAAGCTTATTCTTCTTGGTTGTATATTATCCTGAGGTGATTCTTGACTAGTTGGTGTTCTAAAAAACAACAATAGCAATATAAACAATTAATGAGGGCATAAAAAAAGGCAACAGTGAGGACTACAGCAGCAGCACAGGAATATATATGAAAGTACAGAGAAGGGGCTGCCATGAAGCCAATAATAGCATGCATCAGTCATCAAAATAAGCACAACAATTCATAGGCATGAGAAATATAATTTGGTTATTGCCAGTTGACATTTTGGTCTAATTAACATAACTTAACAAGAAATAGTAAGCTGAAAATTACACATATTTCAGATATAACAGAAAAGAACAGCAAAATGAAAGAGATACTTAGGAGTGGAAGGCTGCTGAGCTTTGCCCTGGCTAGACTGGTACTGTATGGTAGCATCTAGCATCGTTTCTGCCATAACTGCTCTTTTCTCCAATTGAGTGAGTAATGCCATGGCCTCCTCGTACTTTTCCTGTACATATAAAGCACCAGTTTGTGACATGGAAAAGAAAATGAACCATAGAAATTTTATTAGCTCGTCCGTCATTGAGTGCTCCATTCTTTTAAAGAAAAGACAAAAAAGCTTATTTAAAGAGATCTTCCCAGCTACAACCCAAACATGCAATATTACCAGAACAGTTCCATATTATCCACTGCAATAGCTCAGATAATATCAACATTAAACTATACAACCCTTGGGTTGATCAAAATTACCACAGCATAGCCCTTGACTTTGCTTCGTACGAATTCTTTAAGATTATGATTCTCTCATCAAACAAAGGATGTGAAAAGTTTGTCAAAATTCAATTATATAGGATTTACAAAGCTTCACAATTTGAAATATATCAACTTTGGTCAATAGTAAAGTGTTTCTTTGCATAAGTGGATGTAATTTTGTTATAAATGCCACAATAATTGCTAGCCAATTAACCTGGATGACATGAACAGCATATTTCTGGGCAGCAGCATCCTGCTCAGCACAGACACGAGCATCTTCAGTGACCTTTTGTTCTTGTTCCACTCGCATTAAAACCTTTCAAACCACGCAAAAGATTCAGTAAATTAGTGCATACGTTCTTAATTTAAACTTATAACTGAAACTAAGGTGAGTTTACATAGTCTTTTTCAACCTGAAGCATGGCTCGTTCTTGCTCCTGTTTGTCTGACAGTGCCTGCCTCAGCTCCTTCACCTCTTGTTCAAGCTGCTCAACCTATTTGGCAGAATACAAATCTTTTTTAAGTTCACATTATCTATTCAAGGAAAATGGTGATAGCTAATTCCATCTATTTCACTTTGATTCACCTTTGCACTAAGTTGGCGTCGGTTGTCTTGTTTAACCATCTCCATTAAAGCAGTCTCCAACTCCTCAGCTCTAGTGACAGTAAAAACCATATAAAATAACCAATTCCAAAGTCAACCTTGTTATAAAGATTCAAATCTGTAGTCACTACAGACATATATGCAAATTGCGAACCTGAGAACAGCTGACCGTTTCTCCTCTAAAAGTCTGCATAACTCAACTTTCAACCACGTCACCTGTTAATTAGCAATTGACAATTGAGAAATAATCAGACGACTACCTTGGGCAATGAAATAGACTCTGTATTAACTGGAAATCAGGTTAAACAGTGCGTAAAAGAAGTCTTACCTGTTCTTGGAGATCAGGCAGTGAATCTATCTCAGCATCAAGCGACAGATTACAGAACAAAGCACCCATGTTAGGTGAATCAGACTCTGCTGGTTGCACGTCTCCATTTTTAGTAGCATTGCTAAGCCGATCTCCCTCCATTACCAGCGGCTCTGGGTCCCGCTTGAAACTGTAAAGCTTAGTGGCAAGGGATTTGGAGTCTCTCCATACACGCAGACCTTTCTTTCTCTCCTCCATTGCAGACAGAACTGATGGTCTATGTTTGTTCCTTAGTTCGTGAAGCCTTGGTTCATTGACTGCTTGATAGCCCATGCACGCAGTCAATACAAGTTGGCTACTGTCGAATGTGGAGCCCGCTAGGGATTGGAGTAAGGTTATGGCATCACCGGCATCTTTTGTTGTTACAAGTGCAGGACCTTCATGAGTTGGCGAATGCAGGGCAGAAAACATGTTTGTGGATTAGCAAGGAACATTACAATATTGCCAAATTTGTTGTAAAAGGATGTGATCATAAAAGGGAAAGAAAGGAATAAATCAATCAGATAATATTACCATATAATTCCATTAATGCGAGTGCCGTTCTGAAGAGAACCACCCGGTTCCCATCATATAAAAGAACATCCCACACACGAAGAACTGAAATGTTTAATTTGACATAACTTATTGTCAGATCAAAGGTGCAATAAGATTGTCTGATTAGAAAATTCAAACTTTGGCAACTAGTGTAGAGTTCTCATTAGGATTGGAAAGTTATAACGTAAGAAGAAACCTGACCACTTTCCCAAGGAAGCATATTCATGAAAATTGAGAGGAACCATGGTCCAGTGACCCATGCAACTTGAACTCCAAGGTAATCCAGATGATTTACTACAATTAAAAAATATCACCATTTAATTTTCAAAATTATATGGTTTACAGTATGTCATCTCTGTGTAGGATACCAAAATAGATGAACATGTAGTTTTTTTTTTTTTTGTTGGTTACAAACCTAGTTTAGGGAACCTCTCACGGACCAAATCCTCTAGCACAAGCTGGTCAACCTGGAAAAAGAAATATACAGGGGGATTGTATATTACTGGTACCGTCTGGGTAATCAATGAAATACACAAACAAACAAAATGTACCTGGGATTCAATCATTTCCTCAGTGAAGTAGCCATCAAAGTAGTCATCAATGATGCCAGTCAAAGTCCTAGAGATTACACAACATCAGAACACACTATATAAAGAAACACTAGTTTCTGAACTAACCATAATCAATCTCGACCGGAAATGATTTACCAAAATGCATTCTCCTCGGGCATCAGCAACAACAACAAACCAGCAAAGAAATTCATTGCCTGTAATTATTAATTCTGTTACACGACATAGCTAAATTACAACATGTAATCAGTATTGTCATTAATCATATAACCTGGCAGTAGCCGACTGAAGGGTTATGGTGCGCATATGCAGTAAGAAGTCGCCTCAGAGCATTTCTTCCATCCTCATCCAAAGCTGGATGCCCAGGAAATGTCCTTGGCAAATCCTTAGCAAAAGAAAAAGGACAGTAAACAACATTTGGAGTTTACAGCTTCAAAAATCTCAAAGCACAGAAGTACTATTAGAAACCTTCTCTATCTGTCCTTTCCATTTCTCGACTGAGGTAGCTTGAGGCACTTCCTTCAGCTCGCCATTTGTCTCTTCAACTGGAGAAGCTTTGGGATTTTCATTTTCTTCAGGTTTTGTTTCCTTAGCAAGAAGGCCCTCATAATAACCTTCAACTCTACGGGCTCCAATTCCAACAAAGGCTTGCCACAGCTATATATTACGACACAAGTTATGGCACAAGAAGAAGGATGAAGATGGATTTTGTTTATTACATGCAACCCAAAGTTGTTTTTGATACTTCCCAAAGCTTATGATAAATAGGCACAAAAAGGGGGATAAAAAAATCTAAATACAGTACAAGCAAGAAGCCACTGATTGGTTGCATTACAGGGGAGTGAACAGGGAATTATCGCTTTCTAAAACTGATAGACATACTTTGGATATTGTACCTACAAAAAAAGAGTTTGAAATAACCAAAATAACACAATTCAGAATATCTTCACCTCTCCTCGGAGAGCCATTGGCAATCCGCCACGTACTAAGACCTCCAGCTCCTCTTTCCAAGAAAACTCTTCTTCAGTAATACCATTAACAACCAGGTTCGAACCCAGATTGCTGTTCCCATTATCACCTGAATGCACCTCCTGATTTGGCGGGTCGACCCGCTCCGCATCATAGAACTCATCATCAGAGTCCTCGGATTGCTTCTCTTCATCAATGGGTGCTAAAGATCCCGCATTTGACCCTAAGCTATTATCAGTTCCATTTTCAGCCAAGCTCTTTTTTCTGTTTACTCGCTGACTCATCAATTGTTCGATGGGGCAAAGAGAGGGTCTAATCTTAGTCCAAATTTGAATTTTGTGTGTTTTTGTATCTTTTCTGACTGTTTTTTCAACAGATCCATTTTCATGTGAGCTCTCTATATTATTGGTGGCTTGAACTTCTTTCTCAGTTTTATCTTTTGGTGTTTCAGTCTGTTCTAGTTTCTCCTCTTCATCATGTTCTGTGGTCGCATCTTTTGTTTCTTTTTCAGATGATTTTTCGTCTGGTTTTAATTTTTCAGACTCAGCTTGTCTTTCAAGAAAGTTATTCCATCTCTCTGATCTCTCCTCCTCTTCTTCCTGAGATAAAAGGTAATAGGGGAAAACAATAAAAATAATCAACTGAGAGGACAATAGGAAAAAAAAAGAATGGAGAGACCAAGGACAGGATCCTGAGTACATCATTGCAAGGAACTGAATAGGTTTCTAAGCAACTTATCAGTGTACAAGGTTGAGAGTAAGTTTAAATTAAAAAAAAAAAGATCATAAGAACGCATCAAATAACCCAAAAGGAGAGGACTTGGGTTGCAGATAAGTGAGAACTGAAGACGTGCTGTCAAAATAAAGCAATATTTTGGCTCTACAAGATGGTTTTACATAAAAACTAAAAGTGAATGATAAGCCTGGTATTGATTGTTTACAAGCTCAACTCCAGAACATAACTACAAAACCAAGCAACTTTTCTACAGAGAAAGGAGAAGGACAGACAGCAGAACTAAGAACAGTACAAAAAGTTAAAATAATAATTTTAATGATAATATAGCAAATTTTTAGTAACTGACTGCATATCAAGCACTGAAACCTACTGATTTTAGCTCCAATTAAAAATTTAGATATATACCTTGTAGATGTTTGCATATTCTCTGTATCTCTGCAAGTGTTGAGGCCGTACTGCAAATCCATAAGCATCCCTGAACAAATTTAAACAACAGTAAGCATCCTTGAACAAAGTTAAATTAACAGTAGTGAATTAAAAAATCGTTAGAAACCCAACATACTACATTGCATCAAAACATTGTAAAAAGTAACAAACTCGACCCAATTAGTTACCTACACTCAACTGCCATAGAGATCTGGATCAATCAATGAAACCATTAGAAAAATCCCCAATCAAATCATCAATTGACCTCGATGAAGCTCCAATGTTGAAACCCAAATCGCCCCTTAAACCCTAGGTTAGGGGATCGGGATGCTCTCCTTTACAACTTTTACAATTTCGACATTTTTTTTTTCCAAAAGGGGAATACAGGATAAGATCGGAACAGTTAAATACACCTTGATTTGACATCCACATTATCCAAATTTAGAAAATTGACATCAGCAAGCGCAAAAATAGGAACAACCCAAGATGTAAAAAGGAATTAAACTCCGAAAAGTTAGCATTCCGACTTGCATTCACAATAAATGCCAAAAATCAACAAAAGCTTGATCTATAAGCGCAGAGATCTCAACCCATAAAATTTAATTAGAAAATAACGAACCTTTTGTGCTCAAAGGTAATGAGAGGCAAGCTCTTCCCCTTCATTTTGTAAGCAATCCAAGAGTGGATTGTTATTTGTTATCTCTTCTCTTCAGTATATATTGCGACAATTCCTCCTCCGTTATTGTTTCGCTGTTCTGTCGCTATTCTTCATTGGAAACAATAAAGATCTCCGGTCGTGGGACTGAAGTCCGAGTGAAGTGACTTTATGATGATTCTCTTTGTATTGTTTTATCTTTAGAACAGTTGGTGTGCAGATCAGGAACTGGAGAAGATGAATAATAAACCTCTTCTTCTGTCCTTTGCTCGGTTGGAGAGCGAGAGCGAGACGGCTGTGTTTTACTATTCACAGCACGCGATTCACTGCTCTTTTGAGATCAACAGAGGTTAAAGAAAGCTTGTTGATCTTATGAGGCCGTTCATGCTTATGGATCTGGATCTAATGCGATATTTTGTATTCTTTTTTGTTATATAAATGTGATTTTTATTTTTATTTTATTTTGTTTTAGGTTAGAAATCACTTGGTGGTCCGACTTCCGTGTCTGCTCTATTGATTGTGATGTGAAGGTAGGGATGATTAACATGTCATTTATCATATTTTCGATGCTCTTAAAGACTTGAACAGTGTGTGAAGGTAGGGATTATTTGCTGTCGTTTTAGCACCATAAATGATGACAATTACAAAATGCAATTGTTCTTAAAAGGAAATTGCTTTCTTTTACCAACTTTTTTTAATGAATGGCAGTAATATTTTACAATTTATTGAATAATAATTAGTTGGATATGTTTGAAGAAATTATGGAAGACATGATCGCATTAAATGGAATGATACAAGGAGATACGCATTATGAATACAAGGAAGTTAAGTTTTCACATTCTTTAATCATGTACGTCATGTACATTCTCAACCATTTGCTATTTGGTCAAGCCGCTCACATGTTTCAAACTTGTCTTTTCATTTAAACTGATCGTATTTGATTTGTTTAATCTACCAAAAATTTATTAAAGTAATTCATCCATTATGTATTCTTCTGCATAAAATAATTTATATAAGTCTCGTCGTATAAAATTTAACAATTTATAAAAAATTTGTGTTCAAAATTTACTGTAAATAAATATTTATACAAATATTACTTTGTATTAAAATATAATATTGTTTCTATTAGTGCCAATAATATTTTTTTTTACTTACGACAATGTTATATTTTTTTCAGAAAAAAATAGTATTTCGAATTTAACTAATTAATATTATTTTCAAAGAATAATAAGAAATGAGAACAATTAGTTAAAGCCCGAATAATTTAATTACACATAGAAATGAGAAAAGCTTTCAAGCACTGGCGGACCTCACAAATTCTTGGGAAATAAATGGTGCAAACTAATTTTTCCTTCCCCGTGTTGGAATTGTTTTGGGAATATATACTATGCATGATCGATCATGGATAAATTTACCCATTGATAAAAAAAAAAAATCTCTCGTCATGGGTAAATTTACACATTGATAAAATATCCCTCCCATAACCATGGGATTGTTATTCATTCAAACACGCCATACATATATGATAAATCAATAGAAGTGACAAAAAAATAATAACATAAATCATATCGTAAAAAAAATATGTAGGAAATTTTTTAGAAAGGCTACGATAATGAAATTCAACATTAATAATTTTAGAGTTGAATGTGACTTTGTGAAGGCGGTATGTATCCACTAAACAAGTAAAAATTGAGGAAAGTACCGAGTTTGCTCTGGATCTACGCCTCACGAAATCCGTGGGGGATTTAGTGTTAGTGGGAGTGGCCCCAGATCCGGGGCAGAAGCACAAGCCCTTGCCTCCTCTTCCGCGGGACATGCGCTCTGATAGAATTATTGAATCAGGTGCTCGATGACAAGGGAAAAAAAGGTCTTTACGGATGGGTTACACTTAATCAGTGTGCTTGATGTGGTGCTTCCGGATGAGCTACACTACACTAACACTAATCAATAATATATCCGGCCGATCTACTGATGAGTGATCATAACAATAAAAAAAGAAAAATCAGATCTGCTCAGCAGTCAGCACTCAGCGCATAGCAAGTTAGCAACGTAGTTGGAAAGTTGGAATGGAGATCGGAGACCTCGCCTCGGACAGTCGTACTCTTACTTTTGTACGCATTTACGGTAAAATTTATCGAGTAAAGTATGTTTATTAGTCGCCTTTTAGAAGGTTAGAGTCGAATCGAATGCGTTTTCACATTGTTCGTCAAATACGATCAAATTATTTTTATCGAGATGTAAATGGTTGATCTAAATTGTTTATTAGGTTTTCATGTTTAAATCTTGTTGTAGAACTTTTTTTTTGCAAATTTATTTTGATATTTTTTAAGAATTTTTTTTTAAGAAAATTACTAGATCAAAAGATCATGAATCATCAAATAATAACGATTTTTCTTAAGAAATTTAATAGTTTTCTAAAATATATAATTTGGTCGCCACGAGAATCAAATATAAAAAACATATTGAATAGTTCGGATTAGCCATTCCCATCATGACAATTAAGATCCAAACGTATTTGATGAACTTGCATGCCAAACACATTGGATTTGTTAAAATAATACAAAGTAAGTAAGCACAAAAAAACTTGTATTAGATTTGGATTTATTCTTGTTTTAAAATGAAGACAGATTATACCGATTTAAAGACAAAAATATATTACAATTGCTTAAATTTTTTTTGTTAAATCTGCATAACTAAGAAGGACAATTTCATTAAACATCGTATCTATAGTATTAATTAAAATCCGTGACCACATTTTCTATAATTAAAAATATTTTTTCTCTTTTTTGCATTTCTATAAGTCAAAATAGTTTTATTTTTTTATTTATATATAAATACATTAAACTAAATATATTAAAAATTAGTCGTACCAATCATTATTTAATGTAAGAATTAAATATATTTGAAAAATATAACGTAGCTCATGCCTAATCTATAGTATTAATTAATAGCTGTGACCACATTCTTTTATAGTTCAAAATAATTTTACCTTTTTGCATTTTTTATAATTTATTTTTATCTTTTTTGTTAAATATATTAAAATTAGTCATACCAATTATTATTTGATTTAGAAATTAAAAATATTTGGAAATTTAAGGTAGTTCAGGTCTAATTGAAATAATATCATATAATCTAACTTGCAATATAATCATTGCAAATGATAATCAATATTAAAATTTTAAGAAAATCTTCATATAATGAAAACATGATTTGTTGCAACAAATTCGATAAAGAAATGCTAGTAAGAATTTTTCGTATCGAGCAAAGCTCGATGTATCCGTCTAGTATATTCTTAATTTTGGTTAATTAGAATACAACAGAGCTTGACCCATTTGACTCGTAAAAAAAAGAGAAACTAAGACCCCGATCAATATCTTATTTTTTGCACGAGATTTCAATTTACTTCACTTTAGAATTTTTTTTCTCAAAATGAACGGATTTAATGTGATTTGATTGGAATTCTATGTAATTAGATCCAACGGAATCTTGAGAAATCAATTCAAAAAAGCATAAAGCAGATGTTATAGGTGATTTGCTCAGACTCGATACATTCTTAAACAAAGATACAAATATAATATATAATATTTTTTTCTCACGAGCAGCATTTTTCAAATAGAGATCGCAGGTTCAAAATTTAATTGGTGAAATTTAAAATTGGAAGACTTGACCGATTTTATTTCAACATTTTGTTGTGGATTTGTAAATCTGGCCTAAAAAAAACACTAACATATCTATCTATATATATTTTCTTTGTTTCAAAAGGTTTTATTTAAGACCAATTTATAGTGAATCAAAATCTTTTTGAGTTTTTAAACGTAATAAAAATAAGTCAAAATCTCTTTAATTTCTGCAGGAGCAATTACCTGATAAGAAAGAAAAAAATGAACGAAAAAAATATTTCATGCCACGAGTTCTGCTTTTATCGTACTGACTTGCTGGACTTGAACAGCATTTCTAAAATTTTTATATTCTGCTGGATTGAAACTTGATTAGGCATCTCTAAAAAAAGAAACTTGCTTAGACTCGATCGGTTCAAAACCAACTCACGAACTGGGCTAGCTCAACTTAGCCCAGCATAAGGTTTTGGCCCTGAAAAAAAAGGCAAAAAAACCCGCTCGTGCAGCAGCGCCCGTTCCTCTCTCGAGTCCCGACCTCCTCCCACTCTACAGTCCTACAATTCCCTTCTCGCGCCTCTTTCCCTGCAGCCCCGCCTCCTCTCTACCACCTTCTCAGCCCTAAAAGACCAGGTCCAAATTTATCAGCTCCTTACATTCGCAACCAAACAATACCCCAAATTTTCTATTTTATATTATGAGTATATAGGCGAGGGCCGTGAGGCAAACAAAACCCTCTCCCCTGCCAAGTCATCACAACCATCCGTCTGCTTGCGGGAGCCTCCCTCTCCGAGCTGCTATGGCTCGCCCCGAAGAGAAACTTCGGTGCACCAAGGAACCCTTCGTTGAGGAAGCTGGTGCTCAACGCATGTAAATTTTCTTGCTCCTTTCTCTGTGTAACACTTGCTAGTACGGTTGAGCTATGAGTGTGAACATGAATTAGGTTCTTGTACTAGCTATTTGTTTATAGTTGGGACATGGTAAGTTGTGTTTAATTATATTCGTGTGGTGTGTGGTGACTGGTCGTGCCCATGGATTGGGAGATGAACTGGTATATGTAATAATATGTTACTACAGCATTTGTAATTCAGGCTTTACTGAAAGCTCTATTTCAGTGTAAACATTAGAACCTAACTAGAACGTACTCAATTTAACATTGTTCTAATTTATTCTGTAGAAAGAGTATTTTGTTTAGCACACTATCTGGTGAGGAGATACAGAAATCAGCTGAAGTGCAAGTCTGGAAAAGCAATATTTATGATGCCACTTTGAAACCGGTTGAAAATGGCCTACTTGATCAACGAATGGTATGTAATTTCTTGAATTTTTGAATTACTAATATTTTTTTTTGACTTTTAATGTTCCCAACTTTTCTTACTTTTATAATGTTTATAAATTAGGGAGCAGCGAATAAAAAGGGATACTGCACAACTTGCCATGGGGAGTTTTCTGACTGCCCAGGGCATTTTGGGTATATAAAACTCGCTCTTCCTGTTTACAACATCGGCTTCTTCAATAATGACTTGGACATATTGAAGTGCATATGCAAGGTTCTTAAGACACCAACCTGTTTTCTTTCCGTCTCTACACTTGATGGTAAAATTAATTAACGTCCAACTTTTATTAACAGAACTGCAGTCGGATCCTTCTCGCTGATAAGGATAGGAGGGAGTTCCTGAGAAAAATGAGGAGTCCAAGAGCTGATGCGGCATACAAAAAGAATCTTGTAAAGATAATAAGAGATAAATGTAAAGCCACTCGTTGCCCCTGGTGTGGTTATGTAAATGGTACCATAAGCATATCCTTTAAAATTCTTTTTTTCCTTATCACTGTGTTTTTCTTTTTTCTTTTGTTCTCTTACTTCGTTTTGGTTTGGTTGTTAAGGAGGGCTCAAATTGCATCATATAAACTAATTTCTTGATAATTATGAGTTCAGGAAGTTCCCTAGTATGATAGCATGTCTCTAACTTTTTGTACAGATATTAACCTGACTTCAATTCTACAGTGATGGATCATACTATTGCTTCCTTCTTTCCTTTGTATGTTTAGCATATTATCTGGATGAGTGTTCAAGTACTTCCACTCTTACTGCCTTAGAGGCAAAAGAATTTAGAACTCAAATAACAAACTAAAATTGTTAGATTGTGATCTATTCTATAGTCACCATTATCCCATGAATGTGAAAATTTTGTTGGCATGTTGGCCTGATTTTTTTTGACAGGCTTATCATAAAAATGAGCACTCAAACAAAAGCACCAAATTACATGCATGTAAAGAGCAATATAGATTACATCTAATTGTTTTTAATTTTTGTTTTACTTCTAAGTTTCTTGTCATTAAGAGATAAAAAGGTGGAGGCATATGAACCCTTTATCTGGATACTCCAAAGCAATTAATCCTACCTTATGCAACACCCAACTTGTTTGGACTAAAGACTTTATTGTTTATATGCGATAACCGACTGTATGAACTATGAGTCTGGTGCTTTGATGTTTTGGCCATTATTTGTCTTTTCTTACTATCTAAACTGCAAATATTTTGATGCGCATGTTTCTTTTTTCATTTGGACATGCAGGAACGGTAAAAAAGAAAGGACTTGGCATAGCTCATGATTTTTCGAAGGGGCATGACACAAATGTGGAAGAGGTTCGAAAAGCCTTGTGTCACAAGCAGGACAAGTTCTCTTGCATTCCTATTCCTGTTATGGACCCTCTTAAGGTCCTCTGGCTAATGAAAAGAATGATAGATGAGGTAGAACCTTATTTGCTATCTGTATGAATGTGTTGATGAAAGTATCTCATTGCAAACATTGTGGGCTGAGTTTTATGGGTTTTCTTGTAATATTTCTGAATATAACATGCACCCTGTGAAATAATGAATATGATGCAGAACAAAAACCAAGAAGATATTTTGGATTACCCCTGCAGGCACTATGCCATCCATAGGATGTCAATTGTTTTTATTTTACAATATTTAATTTGAATTTGCCCTCTGTACATGTTTGAATTTGCCCTCTCTCTTCTCTCCCTCTCTTTTTCAACAAGAAAAATCTGGAGGTTTGCTTCAAGATGTGTAAACTATAGTCGTTAACATGTTTATTCTATCTAACATGATATCCAGAATTTCCTTCCTTTAAGGGTAGAATCCACTATTTTGATTGAATCAAGTTGATATCCAAGGTAAAATATGTTGACATGAATAATGTAATGGGAGGGCCATAAGTTTTGCTACTTCATTCCATTTTTGGACATCATTTTATTAGTGGTTTGTTTCAGGCATTCACAAATCCAATACTTTAGTTTGTAGGATTAAAGTCATATTCAAGGTTTTACAGGGGCCTTCTTGAAATTCTGCCTTTCTTGGAGTGTTTCTAAGATAGACCCATGAAGCCTGTGAAAACAAAGACACGCTACTGACACATCAGACAATTTAATTTTGCTCATTCTCTTCTTTCTTTATTTTTGTAGGATTGTGAATTGCTTAATCTTTATAGCAGGCCTGAGAACCTAATGGTGACAACACTAGCTGTACCGCCTGTAGCAATCCGACCTTCTAGTCTTGTGAGTTTCTCGAATTCAAGGTATACTCCCTTGTTTCTCTTCTCCCTGATTCCGAGAAACAATATCTGCTATAAAACCATTGTTTTCTCTTTAAGGGTTTTCATTTATTGCTCATGTTGTTGAATTTTCTTTCTAAAATTACCTGTAACTCTGTTTGGTCTGTTTTATGACAGTAATGAAGATAGCATCACTTGTATCTTGAGGGAGATAATAAATACAAACTCAAAACTAAGGGAGCTTCTTGAAGCTGGTGATCCTTACAAAACCATTGTAAGACTATACATACATTCCCCACCCCCCCCCCCCCCCCCCCCCCCCCCCACCCCAAAAAAAAAAAAAAAAAAAAAAATAGAATTCTTTGTTTATTTATCATTTCCTTTGTTTACTGTGTTGTTACTGTTCTCTTTTTATTTCTTTTTTTCTGAAGGATAACATATGGGGACACCTTCAACTCAAAGTAGTGGAGTACATTAACAGTGAATCTCCTTCTGTGCCTGAGTCGACCAATCGGGGCCTTGTCCAGAGGCTCAAAGGGAAGCAAGGGCGATTTCGTGGAAACTTATCAGGAAAGCGTGTTGAGTACACTGGTCGTACTGTCATTTCACCTGATCCAAATTTGAAAATAACAGAGGTGGTACCATTGAAGTTTGCAATTATCCTGAAAATATTGTATTATCTGAGTATTATACCAGTTTTAGCTGTTTCTCTTCTCGGAGCTCTTTGGCTGTTTTTGTGGAGTTTCTTGGCTTTGTCTAAATGTTTCGAACATCAAATTAGTTCCCAAATGGTCTTTCACAAACAAAAGAACAATTAAGCAATAATAGGTGCCAAATAAAATGAAGCAAAAGAGAAATTAAACAACGACAAGCAGTCCTGACCTACTGGGCAATTTGAAACAAAATTCAAATTTGGCTATCCTGACCTTTCTTTTGACAAGTGCATATGCTAAAGAAGACATAAAATTATGCAAAACCTCTATCGTCTGTTTCTATTCTCTTCTACTGAGGCATTAGATTCACAAATTTTAGTCCCGTATACTCTCTTCTTTTTGTTATTTTACCATCATATATTTATTAAGTAGTTGCTTGTTAATGATCCAGGTTGCAATTCCTGTTTTAATGGCCAAAGTGTTAACTTATCCAGAAAGAGTTTCCAATTATAACATAGAGAAGTTGCGTGAACGTGTGCGGAATGGACCCACAAAGCATCCGGGAGCAAATTTCATCACTCTACCTGACAACACAAAGAAGTAAGCTGTTACTTGAATTTTGTTTCATTCAGCTTGGGGAAAGAAGTAAATTTTTTCAAGAGGCTTTTCTATGCATGCTGTTATCTCCATTTAGTTTTATACTGACTATTAGTTGATGCAGGCACTTAAAATATACAGATAGAAAAATTGCTGCTAGTGAATTGAAACCAGGATACATAGTTGAGAGGCATTTGGAAGATGGAGATGTTGTGCTTTTTAATAGGCAACCAAGTCTGCACAGGATGTCTATTATGTGTCATAGAGTATGTCTCCTCTCTGACCTATGTGATCTTTCTAAATCCAATACTTGATGATAGCTTTAGCCTCTATGAAATGCTGCTGAACTTCATGGAGAGATATTTTTTTAGTAGAACCTGAATTACTCTTAAATAAGTAGAAACTTATTTTCTTAGTAGAACCCGAAGAACACTTAAAATAAGTAGTACCTTATTTTTTTAGTAGAACCTGAATAACACTTAAATAAGTAGAAACTTATAGTTTGGTGGCAACTAATGAGTTTACTGTTCTTCGATTTAGGCAAAAATCAGACCATGGCGAACACTTCGGTTTAATGAATCAGTGTGCAATCCTTACAATGCTGATTTTGATGGAGATGAGATGAATTTGCATGTACCTCAAACTGAAGAAGCCCGGACTGAGGCACTCATGCTCATGGGGGTACATTTGCCTTCTAACATTCCTGAATTCGAGAAACTTTTCACACGTGAACAAAGTAAATTTTTTAGATCTTTTTAAATATATGGCCCTTTCCATTGTTAATGCATGTTATTTGCTGTCTATCCATGTCAGGTGCAAAATAATTTGTGTACACCGAAGAATGGTGAGATTTTGGTGGCATCTACTCAAGATTTTTTGACCACATCTTTTTTGATAACAAGAAAGGACACATTTTATGACAGACCAACCTTCTGTCTTTTGTGCTCTTACCTTGGTGATGCTATGGAAGCCATTGACCTGCCGACACCAGCTTTGATCAAAGTATCACCTTATATCTTGTTACATACTTAGTATTTGAGCAAGGATAACTGTACATCTAATCACTGCTGTTTTAGACTAATCAGTTTGCTTTTGGCACCCATGGATTACCTGAAATTGCAGCCAATCGAACTTTGGACTGGTAAACAAGTTTTTAGTGTGCTTGTGAGGCCCAATGCCCAAACGAGGGTGTTTTTGAATCTTACGGTTAAGGAGAAAAAATATATTGGAAATGAGACGATGTGTCCAGCTGACGGTTGGGTGTACTTTCGTAACAGTGAACTAATCAGTGGGCAGATTGGAAAGGCCACTTTAGGTGAACTATTTCTTCATTTTAGCTTTCTAAAGTTTAGGTTGATGGCTAATTTTGATTGTGACTGCACTTTTAAAAATGAAGCTGTAGTATTATCTGCCTCTTTTCAGGAAATGGAAACAAGGACGGTCTTTACTCTGTTCTCTTGAGAGATTACAATGCACATGCTGCTGCAAGTTGTATGAATCGTCTGGCAAAATTTAGGTAATTATTGAGCTAAGCTGTATAATTTTGATAATTGTCTAATAAATAGAATTCATTTTTGATTATATATAAGTTTATAACAATCATGTAGTGCAAGATGGATAGGAAATCATGGTTTCTCGATTGGGATTGATGACGTCCAGCCTGGGGAATGTTTGAATGAGCAGAAGAGTAGAGAAATTAATGAAGGATACAGGAAATGCGACGAGCTTATTACCTTGTATTCTGAAGGTGCACTTAAATTGGAACCTGGCTGTAATGCTGCTGAAACACTTGAATATAAAATAACCGAGGTGCTGAATAAGATTAGATCCGATGTTGGTAATGTAAGGAGTTCTATCTTTCACTCACTTCTTTTATACTATCTTGACGTCTTGATGTCATGGGCGTTATTTTTCTACCTCTGAATCATCTTGCACCAATTAAATTTTCCTGACCAGGTGTGTATGAAGGAGCTGCATTGGCGAAACAGCCCACTAATCATGTCTCAGTGTGGTTCTAAAGGTTCTCCTATTAATATCAGTCAGATGGTTGCCTGTGTGGGTCAGCAGTCAGTTGGTGGAAAGCGTGCTCCTAATGGCTTCATCGACCGAACACTACCTCACTTTCCTGTCAATTCAAAAACACCTTCTGTGAGTAGAAAGAGACATTTGTATACGTAATTTGTTCTGCAGGATTAAAATAAGAACACAATATCTACTGTTTTTAATGTAGGCTAAAGGTTTTGTTGCGAACTCATTCTATACTGGGTTGACTCCGACCGAGTTCTTCTTCCATACAATGGGTGGACGTGAAGGTCTCGTTGATACTGCAGTATGTATGAACAGTTTTTGTTGTTCTCTTGTTATTGTATTGTACTACACAAAAGTTAATTTGTAAACCAAATTTGCACTTGTTAACAGTAGTTACCTAAATTGTTTATTATACAGGTTAAAACTGCAGAAACTGGATATATGTCCCGTAGATTGATGAAAGGGTTGGAAGATCTTGCAGTGTACTATGATCAGACTGTTCGAAATGCAAGTGGTGGAATAGTTCAGTTTCTCTATGGAGATGATGGCATGGACCCAGCAAAGATGGAAGGAAAAGATGGTGTCCCATTAAATTTAGATCAGTTATTTATGAAAGTCATGGCAAGTATCCCTCACCCGCCAGATAATTATTAAATATTTACACTGATGTCACAATTTGATACATTGTCGATTTATATTAAACACCCTGTTAACCTATACGTGCTAATGGTGTATATCTGAAGTTTTACAAAACAATTGTGGATACTAAAAAAAAAAACTATACTATAAAAGTTTTAAAAATATCTGTACATTTTCTTTTTTACCAGGCCACCTGTCCTAACCGAAATCAAGGTGTTTTATCTCCTTCAGAAATCTTGAAAATTACCGATGAAAGGCTATCAAGGCCTGATATGTCTTTTGAAGGTGGCTGCTCACGCCGCTTTAAGGAGTTATTAGAAGATTTTGTGAAAAAGCGGGTTAAATTATGGAAGAATACGAGAAAGTCTCTTAATTTAGATGAGGATTGGATGGAAAATAAAAACTCCTGCCCAGAGGAGAGAGTTGCTGCTAATATTTCTGGGATATCAGCCAAGCAACTTCAGGTTTGGTTATCCTGAATCCTTAGTGAACTTTTTATTCAAAATTATCTGAACACAGTCCTTACTGATTGAGACTTTTAGTGTTGGAGATATGTAACATGACTTACAAACCTTCATAAAGGGAAGAAAAAAGAAAGGTTGGTTAAATTGGGGCATTTTGAAGCTTTGGCTTCTCTATATTATCGAAAATATTTTTTTTTTTTTTTTTTTTTTTTTTTTTTTTTGTGAAAAACTTGACAGCAGCCGTCAAGGAAGATTATTGAAAAGATGTTAATATGATGATTTTTGTAGAATTGGTAAATGCAGGTGTATTATTTATCCTCGGGTTGTTATTCTCTTTTGTTTCTATATGTTTAACTTTAATGACATGGCTTAGAATGTAGTTAATAATGTGGTAGAAATCAGGTATAATCTGAAGTGGAAAAATGAACTTATGCCATTTAATCTACGTTTTTATATCCATTTGTAATGCATCTCTTATATTCATAAACAAAATGACTCTCACAGGCTCAATAGGTTTTCATCAATAGCTAATGGTGCTAGATTCATAAATAAACTGAACTGTATAGTTGCATAACACAGATAAATTCACTGAAACATATTTGTCCGCTTGACCACAGTAAATTAAATTTATTCTCACATTACTTGCTTAATCATGCAGGTTTTCCTTGAAACTTGCATATCACGCTACCAACTTAAAAAGGTCGAGGCAGGGACTGCAGTTGGGGCTATTGGGGCGCAAAGTATTGGAGAGCCTGGAACACAAATGACCTTAAAAACCTTCCACTTTGCTGGAGTTGCTAGCATGAATGTTACTCTTGGTGTACCTCGGATCAAGGAGATCATAAATGCAGCAAAAAATATAAGCACCCCTATGATCACAGCAATACTCTCCAATGATAAAGACGAGTTGTCGGCTCGCATGGTTAAAAGCTCGATTGAGAAGACTGTCTTGGGTGAGGTTGTGGATTCCATAAAGGTTGTACTGAAGGCAGGTCAACCATATGTTGATGTGAAGCTTGACATGAAAAGGATTGACAGTTTGCATATGAGAATATCTGGCGAGACAGTACAACAGTCAATCTTGAAGCATCCAAAAATCAAGTTGAAAGCTGAGGTGTGGACTTTGCACCACAATCCTTTTATTTGTTCATTTATTTTGGTTGTGGATACCTTTCTGTTGATCTTCTTCTGGTTATAACCGTATTTCTATTATTAATGAGTTATGACATTGAAAATACCACAAAGGGAAGTCCTCAAATAGGAATATCATTTTTTAAAGCTTTTTACAAATTATTTTAATTTTATGTATCACGGCAGCATGTTAGAGTGATTCGCAATGACAAGCTTAGAATATATGCACCAGAGGTGGACAGAAGCAGCCTTCAGTACGAACTGCACAATATAAAGTCCATCCTCCCTAAGGTCATAGTTAAGGTAACGTTTGTACTTAAAAAATTGGACTTTTTATATTATTTCTGTTTCTATTAGTAACTTGCATTAATAATTGATTTGTCCCAAGGGTATCCCTACAGTTGAGCGTGCAGTTATTGAAAAGAAGAAAAAGAATGACAATAACAAAGAAATTGACGTTTACAATCTTATTGTTGAAGGGTTAGTTCTCTTCACTTGTACCCTCTCTCTTTCCCTTCTTCTCTCTCCTCTCATTCTCTGTATGCTCGTTTTTTATGCTTATAGATGATGGTGTTATTATAGTTCAGCCAGTCAACCAACTTTGATTTTTTTTTTCCTGTTATGGGCTTAAAACCACTTATAATTTTATTAAATTAAATAAATAGAAATGTTTACAAAGTAAAAAAAAAATACAGGTTACAGATACTAGATCTCTGATGACTATCTTGAACTAGATCCTTAATCTAACAACTTTCCACCCGAGCTTTATTCAAAATGTTTTCTTTTTTTTCGCGCTTCACTTCGTGTTATAATCAATGGAAATACAAACAAAAATCTTAACACAAGAGAAATAAAAGTTGTTGAGAAGGACGACACACCCCCACCCCAACACAACCCAAAGAAAAAAGAAAAGAAGAAGAAAAAGCCTTGAGGGAGGAGAATAAAGATCTGATGGTGTAAGCTGTCCTGCTACTTTGTAGCTTGGCTGAGGATAAGGATCTATTGGACAAGAGTAAATCCGAATTTGCTCGTATCTAATTCTATGAATTAAAATTAGATTGTAGACTCACCTTATCTGACTGGGTTGTTGTTTTGACTATTTAATGACCAAGAAATTTTGCAGCACGAACCTTTTGGCTGTGATGGGAACTCCCGGGATAGACGGAAGTAAAACAACAAGCAACCATGTGATGGAGGTGCAGCGCACTCTAGGCATCGAGGCAGCAAGGGAAAAAATCATCACTGAGATAATGTTTATCATGCGCTGCTATGGTATGAGCATTGATATTCGCCACATGATGCTCCTTGCTGATCTCATGACTTATAAAGTGAGTATCTTAGTTGATTTTATCATTTTGTACTTCAAGTAGAACCTCTGAAGAGCTTGAGTTTTGGAGGAGAAAAATTATAGTATTGCTGTTGGTGTTTAAGCTGTTGAGGACTTTAATTTACTATTTTTATGAATAATGTTTTCATACCTCTGGTTCTCAGAAGGGGTTTGGAAAAAGGCTTCATAATGGTTGAAACTAAAAATTTGCTTGGTTGGATTGGTGATGGTTTTCTTGCTGCTATTTTTGGGTGATCTAAAGAAACATGTCTTAATTTGAGGCACTGAAGTGAAATTTTAGGCCAGAGAGAGACTGAAACTGATCTGACATTATCATCCTTTTCCTTTTTGCTCATTTTTCCTTATGCTTATTGTACATGTGGAAATTCTCTTTTGTAGGGTGAAGTTCTTGGGATTACAAGATTTGGCATTACAAAAATGAAGGACAGCGTACTGATGTTGGCTTCATTTGAGAAAACAGCTGAGCATCTTTTCAATGCATCGTACAGTGGGAGAGAGGATCAGATTGAGGGGGTTAGCGAGTGTATCATTATGGGTATACCTATGCAACTTGGAACTGGTATGCTCAAAATTAGACAAAGGTATGTATAAGCTCATCTTTTTGCTTTGTTTTAACTCTGGTTGGGAAGATCTGAATTTGTCCTTAAATGTCTGAGACATAATATATTATCATAAACATAAGAACCAGAGAGGAGCAAGGGGGAGGGGCAGGATAGGTTTTGGACTTGGTTTTGTTTAACATATATTCTTAAGGCGTTAGATTTTTAATTCTTATTTTGATGGGTTACTATAGAATATATCTTCAAATGTACTTGGGGAGGGGTGTTGTTGGATCAAGCACCAAGACCAGATTTGAACAAATTGTTTTCAACCAACTAAATCTTTCTTTTACAGGCTCGACAGCATACCTGAATTTAAGTACCAGCCTGATCCAATAATATCATGACCATCTACGCTAATGACATGCGTTTTGGGGGAACAAGAATTGAAGTTGCATAATTGCGTCATACCACTGTTGGAGTTTCTCATGATGCATGATACGAATCTTGTTTTAGTATTGATCGGTCATCGAGCTGCTAGTATCTTACAATACACAATTCATATCTTACGAGTCCATACGATTCTGAAGAGTAAATACCTATCTTGCTTTGTTATTTGTTTATTTGTTATGCCTAGAATTTGGATGTTTATTTATGTGGTAGTTGTTAATTTAGTAAAATATGTAAATTATTTCTTTGTTAAAAATAGTAAGTAATGAATATAAGTTGGACTTAAAAAGGAATTTAACAAACAAAAACTGTAAATTTCTTCTTTGTGGTTTGTAATATGTGAAGCCTAAGAAACACCTAAATAATATGTTAAGACAATGTTATTTCGGAATAATTGCTAAACTCCAATGTCGACTAGATCAGCCTTGAACGCTAGTCAACAAAATTGGACTCATAATCAATTATAAAAGCCACATTGTAAAGTTCATTAGCTAACGTTGTAGGCAAAAAAGCAAAATGTAGTTTTCAAAACATGTTTTCCCACGGCCCTGCAACTTCCCTTAATGCAATTAATTCATGTGCGTCTTTCCTGTTTTTTTTTTTTTTTTTTTTTTTCCCCGACACCCATTATTTTTTTCTTTTCCAATTCACCTGGCTCTTATTCTTCCCAAGAGAGAAATCATAGCAATTTTTAATGCAATTAATTTCTTTTATGCCTCATTATATGATTTCTATCTTTATAAAGATTAGTTTCTTATCGAGAGCTCGATTTGTTGCTCAGTTTGTATTTATCTTAATTGCTTTCCTTTGCGACTTTTTTTATTATTTGGTATTTATCCTCTTGGCTGTAACAACTAATTAGTACCTGTCACAACAAATCAACCATAAAAAACTGTAAATTGGCAATCTGGATGGCAGTTCCCAAGTAATAGAGGAAATAATTACGCGGCCAACCCATGTGCTTAATATTTATAATTAAGCTACAAAACATCCAACCCATGAGGGTCTACGGTAAAAAATGGAATTATGTCACAAATTTATGGTCAGTTAAGAATCCGGCTGGACCTTCAGCTGCGAAATCGCAAGTGTTGGGAACCGATTTGATACTACGGTCTACGGTAATGATTACGAAATTTCTGACTAAAATCAAATCACTAGACCTAATACGCTTGCAGTCCTAGGGATGACAGACGCTAAATGTTAATTTGATAAATAATGAGCTATGAATTTTGTTGTAGTAATAAGTACGTATAAATTAGTCTTAGTTCGTGGGCCGCAAGAAATTAAATAGAAGGTTAGATATTGAATATTTACTTCTACATTTTGTAACGGAAGGACAATAGAAAAATTCGGATTGACTATTGTATTTCCTTGCGTTTTCCAGTTTGTTCTGTTTTCATAAACCCAATTTAAAATAACATATCATACTTAGCAGCCAAGAAACTGGGTTCGGTCATTTTAATAATATATCGAGACGAATTTGTAACAAGATATATTTCGGGCTTGTCGGTAAATCCCTAGGCTATTACAAGTGAGGGAAGGGGTTCGATTACAGGCGAAAGAAAGCCGCCGTCTTTTTTCATCAATATTTTTTCGTGGTTTTGCTCAAACCCTCTTCCCCGCCAAATTTTCGCTGCCTTCGTCACCCGAATCCCTGTTCGAACACTTCTCTTCCTCTGTGGCAATGGCTCGGTTCGAAGAGAAACTTCGTTTCACCAAGGAACCGTACGGGGAAGCCAGTCACCAACGCATGTAAATACTCTTTCCCCTTCTTCTCTATGTACTACTATCAATACTTTGGTCAAGGAATGGCTTGTACTAGCTATTGTTGTAGTTGGGACTCTTGGAACACTGTGTATAACATTATTCTAATTTATCCTGTAGAAAGAGTATTTCGTTTGAAACACTGTCTGGTCAGGAGATACAGAAATATGCTGAAGTGCAAGTCTGGAAAAGCAGATTTTACGATGCCAATGTGAAATCGGTTGAAAATGGCTTGCTTGATCAACGAATGGTAATCTTCATATAATTTCTTGAATTTTCAAATTACTAATTTTCCCAAGTTTTCTAACTTCTATAATGTTCATACATTAGGGACCAGCAAATAAAAAACCAGGACAGTACTGCACGACTTGCCATGGGGACTTTTCTAATTGCCCAGGGCATTTTGGGTTTGTAAAACTTGCTCTTCCTGTTTACAACATCGGCTTTTTCAATAATGTCTTGGACATACTAAAGTGCATATGCAAGGTACTTAACGTTGGCCTCTTGTTCTCTCCTTCTCTGTATTCTGACATTTGTTGGTAATGACACCCAAATTTTGACCTTATCGACAGACCTGCAGTAGGATTCTTCTTGCCGATGAGGATAGGAGGGATTTCCTGAGAAAAATGAGGAGTCCAAGGGCTGATGCAGCATACAAAATGAAACTTGTAAAGATAATAACAAAAAGATGTGTAGATTCAATGAAGAAAAAAGATGCTTGTTGCCCCTGGTGTCATTGTAAAAATGGTACTATGAGCATGTCCTTTTCAAGCTCTTCTTTTCTCTTCAAATTTTTGTTGTTTGGCCTCATTTTGGTATGGTTGTTAAGGAGGGATCAATTGTGAAAACTAGTATTTCTGTTATCATGAGTGTAGGAAGTGTCCTAGAATTATGGCACAAGTCACATTTTTCTTTGTACAGATATATATGTAGCTAAAATAGCACCAAATATCACCTGCACATGAAGACTAGAATAAATGACATGTAATGGTTTTTAATTTTTATTGTAGTTTTAAGTTTCTTGTCATCAGGAAATGAAAAAGTGGTGGCATAATGGAGGCATTTGAACCTCTATCTGGATACTCCAGAATAATTATTCGTACCATACTCAATGCCCAACTGTATGACTGATTGAGCTGGTTCTATGATGTTTGGCTATTATTTGTCGTTTCTGACTCTTATTAACTGCCATGATTTTGCCATGTTTTTTTTATGGCACATAATTTTTTTTTATGGACATGCAGGCACGATAAAAATAAAGAAAAAACCTCTTAAAATAATTCATGAATTTCCAAAGGGGCTGGTTATAAATGTAGAAGAGGTTCCAGACATGTGGGACAAGTTCCCTTGCACTTTTCTTTTTGAAATAGACCCCCAGAAGGTCTCCTGGCTGTTTAAAAGAATGATCGAAGAGGTGAACCTTAGTTGCTATTTTTCTCAAATTTGACATACTTTAGGCAGTGTTTTATGGGCATTCTTTCTTGCAGTACCTCTATATTATCATACATTTCTAAAAAATCATGTATATGGTGCATAGGCTTTAAAAATAAGCCAAGAATATATTATAAATCCCCTGCAGGCACAGTGCTATCCATAATATGTCAATATATATATATAAAATAATATCCATAATTAACTTGTTCTCACAAAGTAGAACTCTCTATTATTATTGAAATAAAGTTGATGTCCAAGATAAAATATGTTAACTTGACTAATGTAATGTGGGGGTAAAATAATATAGTTGTATTTCAGGTATCCATGATACTTCTAGTTTTGTAGGATTAAAATAATATAGAAGGTTTTACAAGGGTGCTTATGAAATTCTTTATTCTTTGGAGTGCTTTTAAGATGGACTGAAAAGCCCAACATAGCAAACGAAATCGGACTGACATACCAAATGGTTTTGTTTTGCTCATTCTCTTCTGTCTTTACATTTGTAGGATTGTACATTGCTTAATCTATATAGAAGGCCTGAGAACCTATTGATGACAACGGTTCCTGTACCGCCTGCAACAATCCGACCATCTACTCTTGACTCAAATTCAAGACATTTTACAAGGTATACCTCCTTGTTTCTCATCTCTCCTGATTTCTAGAAAGAAAATCTGCTGTAGAAGTTCATGTATTGCTCATACTTTGTTTAATTTTACTTTCTAAAATTATCTGTAACTTGGCAGCCACTGCCTAGCTTTCCTAAACAAAAATATTATCTGTACTCAGATTGGTTTGTTTCATGACAGTAATGAAGATAGCATCAGTATGATCTTGAGAGAGATAATAAATAGGAACTCAATATTGATGGAGGATCTTGAAGCTGGCAAATCCATCGTAAGACTCTAATATTTGTTGCTTTTTGGTTGAAAAATTTATTCTTCTTGTGTTTGTTTATTTATTTATTTATATTTTATCGAAGGATACACCATGGGTAAATCTTCAAAATAAAGTAGTGGAGTACATAAACAGTGAGACTACTTATGTAACTGATGCACCCAATCAGGGCCTTATTCAGAGGCTCAAAGGGAAGAAAGGACGATTTCGTGGAAACTTATCAGGAAAACGTGTAGAGTATACTGGTCGTACTGTCATTTCGCCAGATCCAAATCTAAAAGTAACTGAGGTCTGTGCCATTCTTTTTTGTGGATAACAGTTTTGGCTGTTTTCTTCCTGGGCTCTTTGTTTTTTTTTTTTTTTTTTTGGTGGAATTACTTGGCTAGGGCTAAATGTTTTGAATATTGATTCCAAATTATTACACAAGAAACAGAGCAATTAGCAATAATAGGTGCCAAACAATGAAGTGAAATTAAAAAATGACCGGCATCCTGATATACCGGACTAAGTGAAATTTAATTCAGATTTAGCAGATCTGACCCTTTTTTTGACCAGTGCATACAGCTAAAGCAGGCACCGAAACTATGCCAATCCTGTATTGTCTGTTTATATCCTCTCCTAGTTTGGATTTACAAATTGGAAGCCCATGTGGTATATACCCTTATTTTTTTTGTTATTTTATTTTTTAAAATAGTTGTTTGTTGATGATTCAGGTTGCTATTCCTGTTTTAATGGCCAAACTGTTAACTTACCCAGAAAGAGTTTCCAACCATAACATAGAGAAGTTGCGTGAACGTGTGCGCAATGGACCAGCAAAGCATCCTGGAGCAAATTTCATTACTTTACCTGATGGATTGACAAAGCAGTAAGCTGTTGCATGAGTTTGCTTTCATTCAGCTTGCAGCAAAAACTGAATTGTAGAAGAGGCTTTTTATATAAATACTATGATCTCCATTTAATTTTACACTGACTACTAATTGATGCAGGGACTTAAAATATAAGGATAGAAAAATTGCTGCTAGTGAATTGAGACCAGGATACATAGTAGAGAGACATTTGGAAGATGGAGATGCTGTGCTCTTTAACAGGCAACCAAGTCTTCATAGGATGTCTATTATGTGTCATAGAGTATGCCACCTCTCTGACCTTTGTTGTCTTTCTAGGTTCAATACTCGATTGTGAGCTTTAGCTTCTACTGAAATGCTGCTGAAATTCATGAAGAAACATTTTTTAGTAGAACCTGAATAACACTTAGATCGATCAAGTAAAAGTGTATAGTCTGGTGGCAAATAATGAGTTTACTGTTTCTCAATTTAGGCAAGGATCAGGCCATGGCGGACACTTCGGTTTAACGAGTCGGTGTGCAATCCATACAATGCTGATTTTGATGGAGATGAGATGAATGTGCACGTGCCTCAAACTGAAGAAGCCCGAACTGAGGCACTCATGCTCATGGGGGTACTTTGCCTTCTATCCCCTCCTGAATTCTAGAAATTATGCACACATGAACAAACTTTATTTTAGATCCTTGAAATATGGCTGCTTCCATTGTTTATACATGATGTATGTTGTTTATTTTGTGTCAGGTGCAAAATAACTTGTGTACACCGAAGAATGGTGAGATTTTGGTGGCATCTACTCAAGATTTTTTGACAACATCTTTTTTGATAACAAGAAAGGACACATTTTATGACAGATCAACCTTCTGTCTTTTGTGCTCTTACCTCAATGATGCTACAGAAGCCATTGACCTGCCAACTCCAGCTTTGATCAAAGTATCACCTTACATCATGATACATGCTTATTTTAAGCAAGAATTCCTGTACACCTAATACTTTTGTTTTATACTAATTAGCTTTTTTTTTTCCACCATTGATCGCCAAAAAATGCAGCCAATTGAGCTTTGGACTGGCAAACAAGTTTTTAGTGTGCTTGTGCGACCTAGTGCCCAAATGAGGGTGTTTTTAAATCTTACTGTTAAGGAGAAAAACTATACTGGAAATAAGACAACATGTCCTGAGACGATGTGTCCATCTGATGGTTTGGTGTACTTCCGTAACAGTGAACTAATCAGTGGGCAGATTGGGAAGGCCACTTTAGGTGAACTATTTCCTAAAATTTTTGTTTATGGCTTAACTTTGTTTGCTGCTGAACTTATATTGTTGAAGCTATGATTGATCTGCCTTTTTTCGCAGGAAATGGTAATAAGGATGGTCTTTACTCGGTTCTTTTGAGAGATTACAATGCACATGCTGCTGCCAGTTGTATGAATCGTTTGGCTAAATTTAGGTACTTCTTATCCAGCTATACTTTGTAAATTTGAATACTTGTCTAGTAAAAAGAATTCTTGTTGATTATAAATCCATAACAATTTTGCAGTGCAAGATGGATAGGAGATCATGGTTTCTCTATTGGGATTGATGATGTCCATCCAGGGGAGCTTTTGAATGAACAGAAGAGTCGTAAAATTAATGAAGGCTACAGGAAATGTGATGAGTTTATTACCTCATATTCTGCTGAGACACTTGAACACAAAATAACAGATGTGCTGAATAAGATTAGATCTGATGTTGGTAATGTAAGGAGTTCTATCTTTCACTCACTTGTTTTATATGATCTTGATGTCTTGATGTTATGTGCACTTGTATTTGTTTACATCTGAAACAGCTTGCACCAATTGAATTTTGCTGACCAGGTGTGTATGAAGGAGCTGCATTGGCGAAACAGCCCACTAATTATGTCTCAGTGTGGATCAAAGGGTTCTCCTATTAATATCAGTCAGATGGTTGCATGTGTGGGTCAGCAGTCAGTTGGTGGCAAGCGTGCTTCTAATGGTTTCATGGACCGAACACTCCCTCACTTTCCTGTCAATTCAAAAACACCTGCTGTGAGTAGAAAGACATATTTGCATACTTAATTAGTCTTGCAAGAGTAAAAATAAAACACAGTATCTACTGTTTTTTTAATATAGGCAAAAGGTTTTGTTGTGAACTCATTTTATACTGGGCTGACTCCAACCGAGTTCTTCTTCCATACAATGGGTGGACGTGAAGGTCTCGTTGATACTGCGGTATGTATGAACCTTTTTTGTTGTCATTTTGTACACACTATTGTATTTTACTGCATACAAATGAATTTGTAAACCAAATTTGCACTTGTACAACAGCAGTTGCCTAAATTGTTTATTATACAGGTTAAAACCGCAGAAACTGGATATATGTCTCGTAGATTGATGAAAGCGTTGGAAGATCTCGCAGTGTACTATGATCAGACTGTTCGAAATTCAAGTGGTGGAATAGTTCAATTTCTCTACGGAGATGATGGCATGGACCCAGGGAAGATGGAAGGAAAAGATGGTGTGCCATTAAATTTAGAACAGTTGTTTATGAAAGTCATGGTAAGTATCTCTCACCCACCAGACTATTATCATATATATTTTTACACCGAAGTCATAATTTGAAAACCATATTGGATATTGCACAAATAAGAACTAAACTATAGAAGTTCAAAAATAATTTCCTTTTTTTTTTTTTTGGTCAGGCCACCTGTCCTCGCCGAAACCAAGCCGTTTTATCTCCTTCTGAAATCTTGAAGTTCACTGATGAAAGGCTATCAAGGCCTGATATGTCTCCTGAAGGAGGTTTCAATAGTCGCTTTAAGGAATCACTAGAAAAGTTTATCCATGACCGAGTTGCCTTGTGGAAAAATTTGAGGCGGCGGCTTTATTTAGATGAGGATTGTGTGGAGAATCAAAACTCCAGTCCAGAGGAGAGAGTTGCTGCCAATATTTCTGGGATATCTGCCAAGCAACTTCAGGTTTGGTTACCCTGAATCCTTAGTAAATAATTCAAACAGCTAAACACAATCCTTACTGATCAAACCACTTAGTATTTGGAGAAATGTAACATGACTTACAAACCTTAAAAAGGGAGAAAAATAAAGAGAAATGTAACTATTATTTTGGCATTTTGAATATTTGGTTTCTTTAGAGTATCGAAAATACGTTACTATGATGATTTTTTTTTTTAAATTGGAAAAAGCAGGTGTTATATTTATCCTCAGGTTGTTATTTACACTTTTTCTGTTGTTTCTATATCCTTAAGTACAAGGCTTAGAGTTTAGTTAATAATTTGGTAGAATTTGGATTTAAGAAGTGGAACAAGAAAGTATGCCATTTGATGTAAGTTTTTATATCCATTTGTTATGTATATTATATTCATAAACAAGATGACTCTCACATGCTTAATAGACTTTCATCTACCTAAATATAGCTAATGGTATCTGATTCATAAATAAACTGAAGTGCATATGTTGCAAGACCCATATGAATTCACTTAAACATATTTGGCTGCTCTGACCGATGTAAATTAAGTTTTTTCTCACATAATTTCCCTTTCTTTGCTTGCTTTATCATGCAGGTTTTTCTTGAAACTTGCATATCACGCTACCAACTTAAAAAGGTTGAGGCAGGAACTGCAGTTGGGGCAATCGGGGCCCAAAGTATTGGAGAGCCTGGAACACAAATGACCTTAAAAACCTTCCACTTTGCTGGAGTTGCTAGCATGAATGTTACTCTTGGTGTACCTCGGATCAAGGAGATCATAAATGCAGCAAAAAATATAAGCACCCCAATGATCACAGCAATACTCTCCAATGATAAAGACGAGTTGTCAGCTCGCATGATTAAAAGTTCGATCGAGAAGACCATCTTGGGTGAGGTTGTGGATTCTATAAAGGTTGTACTGAAAGCAGGTCAACCATATGTTGATGTGAAGCTTGACATGAAAAGGATTGACAGTTTGCATATGAGAATATCTGGCGAGACAGTGCAACAGTCAATCTTGAACCATCCAAAAATAAAGTTGAAAGCTGAGGTGTGGACTTGCAACACATTCTTTTTGTTTGTTAATTTATTTTGGTTGTGGATACCTTTCTGTTGATCTTCTTCTGGTTATAACTGTATTTATAATATTTATGACCTTGTTGAAAATACCACAAAGGAAAGTCCTTAAATAGGAATGTCATTTTTTTTAGCTTTTTAAATAATTTTACATTTTATGTATCATGACAGCATGTCAGAGTGATTCGCAATGACAAACTTAGAATATATGCACGAGAGGTGGACAGGAGCAACCTCCAGTATGAACTGCACAACATAAAGTCCCTCCTTCCCAAGGTCATAGTTAAGGTAGTGCTATACTTATACTTAATAATTTGGACTTCTTATATATTTCTATTTCTATTATTAACTTGCATTAATAATTGATTTGTCCCAAGGGTATTCCTACAGTTCAGCGTGCAGTTATTGAAAAGAAGAAAAAGAATGAAGATGACAAAGAAATTGACGTTTACAATCTTATTATTGAAGGGTTAGTTCTCTTAATTCACTTGTACCCTTTCTCCATCTCTTCGTCTCTTATTATATATATATATATGAGCAAGGTTCCGGTGCCACACTTTTGTGGTGCCACAAATGCCACACTTTGCTTTTTAATTTTAAATTTCAAAAATTTAAAATATAATCATCCGATCCGAACCGTTGATCTTGTTTATTTTAACGATGGATGCATTGTCATAATATTTTATAATTTTTGAAGTTGATTTGATACTTAATCAAGAGGTTGAAAAATGAACATATTAGAATTAGTGAATTATCGTCCAAAAATGGCAAGCTTTAAAAAATTCGGAAAAAATAGTAAAAAAATTTCAAAAATTGTAAAATTTTGTTTTCTATGAGATTTCAATATATATATTGGGTTGGTTAATTTAGATTTGTCGATTTGCGAAACCACCGATCAAACGGTCATGGTGCACGGGGCCCTCTATACATCATGGTTCACAATAGATACTCTCTCTCTCTCTCTCTCTATATATATATATATATATATAGAGAGAGAGAGAGAGAGAGAGAGAGAGAATGGCTATATTACTATTCATATGTAAACTGTCTTTGTAGGCTGGATTTTTAGATCGTTGGATCTCATCAAGATCCGTGCGAAGATATGAGGGGATGGCTCAGATGAAGGCGCTGAAACTCTCCTTCACTTTAATTTTTTCTGTCTCTCTCTCCGTCTCTGTGTTAAACTCCCGTCTCTCTCTCTCAGAAGCTCTCTTTTCTTAAAAAAAAAAAAATAGGTGCATCTATCTAGCAAATCGCCTCCGCCTCCTGACTCCTAGGATCCTCACGGTTGTCTCCGCAATTTGACTCCTCGGCTTGACTCTATAACCTTCTTTCTGTCCTCGACTCGACGCAAATCTTTCTCCTCTGTATCTCTGACATATGTCTCGCCAAAGCCAGCGAGACGAAAAAATACCCAATCGTCGATCTCGTAGATTCGAAACCCTTCCTCTCTACTAGTGTCTCTGCGAAGAATTTAAGGGAAAGATCCACTTTTGATGTCATTTCGCTCCATAGCTACGTCCTACTGCTCTTCCTCTTTACAATTACATGCGAGGTGGAGAGCCAGAGAAGAGGCGAAAGTGGAGGTGGGAGTGATGGGGAGAGAAGGGTGAGAGATCAGGTGAACTTGGCGGTGGAGAGATGGTTTTGGGGAGAGAGGAGAGCTTGGGTTAGATGAAACGAAAGAAAACAGAGAGAGATGGGAAGAAATTAACGCCAACGGAAGGAAAAAAATTAAAAATAAACGGAGAGAAGGAGCCCTCAGCGCTAACAACGTGATCCGTTGGATTTGATCTCCGAACAAATCTCAATAAAATCTAACGATCTAAAAATCTAGCCTACAAGACTAGTTTATATATGAATAGTAGTATAGCCATTCTCTCTCTCTCTATATATATATATATAGTTTTGCAATGGTGAGTCGCAACTCATGGAGCCTTCCGTGAGTCGCGATCAAAACTCTTGGATCTGATTCGAAATGACCGATCTAAACCGTCCAATATGATCTCCATATTGAAATCTCCGACCAAATTTTAAACATGATCGTATTCGGATATCAACTTCAAACAAACAATCCAAATCGGTAGATTGAATCTTCAAATATATGTTTGTGCGCATGTGCATGCGTGTGACACAAAGTAGTTTACCGAGATGCAAGTTGTTTATATATCCTAGGTACCACTTGACTCTCTCTTGAATAGATCCCTGAATTAACAATTTTCCCCACAAGACCTGCCTCCAAATACTTCCTCCCAATTTACTCGTATTCTGTTCATATAACTGGGTTGTTGTTTCCACTACTTAGTATCCTAAAAATGACCAAGAAATTTTGCAGCACAAACCTTTTGGCTGTGATGGGAACTCCAGGTATAGATGGAAGCAAGTCAACTAGCAACCATGTAATGGAGGTGAAGGACACTCTAGGCATTGAGGCGGCAAGAGGAAAAATCATTACTGAGATAACTAAAGTTATCCAATACTATGGTATAAGTATTGATATTCGCCACATGATGCTTCTTGCTGATCTAATGACTCATAAAGTGAGTATTTCAGTTTATTTTATCATTTCATGCCCTCAGTAAAACCTCTCAAGAGTTTTATGGAGGAGAACAATTATAGTATTGTTGACTGTGTCTAAGCTGGTGAGCATAATGTATTGATGCCTCTGTGGTATTATAACGGGTTAGGAAAAGGACTCTTAATAGTTGATACAAATATTTTGCTTGGTTGGATTGTTATGTTTCATCTTGTGGCTATTTTTGCTTGATCTGAAGGAACATATCAGGCTTAATTTTGAGGCACTGAAGTGCAAATTTGGGCTAGAGAGAGGCTGAAACTTACCAGACATAATCATCCTTTTCCTATTTCCTCAAATTTTATTATGTCATGCATACTGAATTTTTTTTATAGGGTGAAATTCTTGGGATCACAAGGTTTGGCATCACAAAAATGAAGGATAGCGTACTGGCATTAGCTTCATTTGAAAAAACAGATGAGCATCTTTTTAATGCATCATACGGTGGGAGAGAGGATCAGATTGATGGAGTAAGTGAATGTATTATTATGGGTATACCGATGCTACTTGGAACTGGTATGCTCAAAATCAGACAAAGGTATGTGTATATACTATATTCTCATCTTTTCACTTTATTTTAAGTTTTTGGTTGAGGAGATCTGAACCTGTTCTTAAATATCTTAGACAAATGTATTTTGAACCTTCCAACTGGATTAAACATAACAACCAAAAATTGAATGTTCTCAACCAACAATGCTTTCTTTTACAGGCTCAACAGCATACCTGATTTTAAGTACTGGCCCGATCCAACAATTTCATGACCCTTTACACTATGGCATATGCATTTTTGAGGAACAAGAATTGAAGTTGCATGATATGCGCCATGCCTTCCAAAATACGGTTCATGTGGCTATAAGTAGAATGTGATATTACTAGTTTGTAAAGTATCTTTAGCAGTTTCCTAGATTTATATATAGTATTATAGTTGTTTTGCGAAATCATAATTTCAGTTTGATTTGTAGTTTATAATCTTATCCGTAACAAAAGCTAATATCATTCTAGGCGAAATCGACCTCATACCCATCAAATCTTTCGTAATTAGATATTAGTTATTCAAGAATTAGTTATTCTTGAATAAGACAAGATTAGTTATTCAAGAATTAGTGTAGGAAGAGTGCCCGGATGATGACGATGTGTTGAAAATAAGAAATATTGTTTTTTTAGAAATACTAGACAGAGGTTATCTAGTTGAAATAAGAAATATTGTTGAGGTAGTCTTATCCCAACATTTCGTGGAAGAGTTTATCCGTCCAGATGAACTATTATGGCGTTATTCCAGATCTGTACGGATTACTCTCCGATAGGGATTATTTAATTCTTGCACATCCAAACACTGTCTTATTTGATTAGAATTAACTCATTCACCTCCAAACACTGCCTTATTTCTTGGGATGTAGGTATTGTCTGTCATGACTTATTTTCTCCGGAAGGCTATCATTCAAAATGGTGATGAAATAAAATCCAAAAAGCAAATAGGAAAACAAAAATCCAAGGATTACTTTTTCGTGGTTTGTATTTTGTAAAGCTGGATTACAAGAGAGCACCTTATAGGCTCATAGCCCAGAATCGACTATATAAGCGAGACCAATACAAGTCAAGAAAAGCAAAGTCATAATTAGTTATAAATGCCATATTGCGAAGTTCATTAATGAGTAGTGACCATTATGGAAAATCCAAAGGAAAAGCTCGTCTTGATATCAACGATGTTGATAAAGCAAACTCAAATTACAATAAACAATTACTTCTGTGAGCATTGGTAAACTGAAGACAATCGATAATCATTTTATAAAAATTAAAAAAAGTAGTGATTCAAAACATGTTTTCACACTACCATGCAACTTTAATTTACATTGAATATCCATCATCTACTCTGTTTACTTGGGCTTCCGGTTCATCTTCATCTGTGCGATGGAGATCTTCCCTAACATTTGATACGAGCATCGAGATGACAAGCCACAAGAGCATAGCATTGAGGTGTAGGAATGCGGCACCGCCAAACATACCTGTCTTGGCGGTCGGGCAAGCATACTCCAAGTTGTGATGCACCTTCCTCAAGTGGTGAAGGAGCTCTGTCACTGTTGTCCATATCATCATGCCCACCCCAGAACAAGCCACTCCACTGAATATCAAAACCACATTTTATGTCAGAAAATGAGAACACGGTGTTACATATTAGTCATGCCTTCGCATCGTATAGTATGAGGTCCAATTTGGCGTGAGCAAGTTAATTCTACAATATTGGATTTTCTCTCTTAACCAGATCTCAATGTTTGCATAAACCTTATTCATGTTCCACGGAGTTCAAAAGCTCCAAACAGCAAAAGAATGGATAACATAAAACTGTTGTAAGAGCTTGTTGGTCACCTATGTACTCGACTGCAATATTTGAATATAATTGTAACTCAATCAATTACACATTGAGAGTGAGAAAGAAATCTTACATGGCGAGATGGTAGAAGATGAAAAACAGTCTGTATCCGAAGAGAGTTTGTCTTGGAATATCTTTAGAAGAGAGCACGGAGCTTGCCCCAAGTGCTGAAGTCTTAATCGCTAAAAGTATAGAAATGAAACCTAGGACTATTGACATGTCTCTTGGGAAGCTGCATACAACTACTCCTGTTCCTTGGATTGGAGTCCCAAATGGAGGCTGTATTGCAACACAGATAATTTAAACTTAATGTAGGATTGTAAACCTAGCAATTTGTGAATGGAGCAAATCTAGTAAAGCAAACAATAATGTGCATGGTTTATAACAAAAGCCTATAAGAAAAATACACTCATATACAGCTATGTTCATTTCGTGTTGCAAAATAGGACTGAATTTTTGTAACTAGCTCAGAAAAAGGGAAAATAATTTGAAAGGCACATATATAAGCTTCTAACCTTCTTATGTTCTGCGACAATGCCGAAAACAAAGGAGAGAATGCCAGTAAAAGTGAGGTATAGGACGAATTTTGTATGTGCGCTTAAAGCCATTCTCTCTGATTTTCGTTTTGAGGCTCACAATTTAATGAGCTCCCCTGAAATTGTGATTATTAGATTAAAAAACTATCAAAATTATCTAAAGAACTATTAAAAAAATCTGTAGAAAGCATGATTCCTTTTTCCTTCTTATTCTTAATTCTTTCATTGAAATTAGTTCGTAAAGCATTTTATTAATCTTATTCAAAGAATTCAACCTTAATATGATCACCAAAAATACTGCAATGAATCAACCAACAAAAATAACATGAAATTGATACGAGAAAAAATTGGGATTCTGTTTAACTTACCTCTGGTTGTAAGCTTCTTTGCCAATGTATCAGATTCAAATACTGAATCCTTTTGGCAAAGAAGCTCACCAGGAGAGAAGGAAAAATAACTGATTGAGCAAAGTTGCAAGAGAAATCACACCTCTAATAAAAGCAGAGAGCTCAACGGTTTATTTCAAATCATTCAGAAAAATAGGGGTAGATTTATGCACGCCCAAAAATAGTATATGACAGCTTGGAATTTAACGGTTGAAAGTGTGTAAACAGAGTGTAAATTGAGATTCATGTGCATGGTCATTTTATGATAAAAGACGCACCGGTTTTACTCATTTACGTACATTTAACTACTACCTTTTGGTTGTAAAGTGAGCGTGTATTGTAACATGTGCAGTTTTCAGTTGGAGAACAGAAACTAGAAGAGAAATGTGCGTAAATAATGAAACAATTTTATTCTTACTCTATTTTATTATTATATATTCAGTCTCTATATTTGGTTATATGAATTAATGTGTAAACGGATGGAATTACTTAATATGAGCTTTCATTGCACTTTACATGTACGAAGTAGATATATCATTTATATATTCGAATAAGATCTTGATCTTATTTTGGATCATAAGTGGAACTTAAATGTTAATTTTTTGATCTTACAACTTCAAATGTGGGTAAAAACGCTTTAAATATTAATAGGTAATCAAAATGAGCTTTAAATCGCTTAACTGTTACAATGCACATATGATTACTTATTCAAATTATTTCAAAATCTATCTTTTTTTTAACCTTATAATGTAAACAATAAGATTTATGGTTATCTTATCACTACATTTTTTATTTAAAAAATATATTCAACATGAAAAAATAAACTGTAAACTTATATTGAAATATTAAGTTTGCTTATTTGTCAATATTTAAAATACATCTCATATTCGCCTTTTAAAGGCTTGTGCAGTACAAAATATACATAAAAATTCATAGCAGTTATAATATTAAATTCCTGAAAATAACTAATTAATTTTCAATGAGACAAGTTCCTTTTCTCATGTTTGTTTGACCATGAAACCTTTGCAATTTGGAAAATCAATACAGAAGTTGTAGCTTACTTTTCAAGCATTTTATAGAACTTGAAATTACATCAATCGGAGTCTGTATGTGAAAGTAATGTCTAAAATACTGAAATTAACCGCTCTGTATGTGAAAGTTATGTCTAAAATACTGAAATTAATCTCTATATTTCGATATAGAATCTACAAAATTAATCCTATATTCTGGTAGTAAAATATAGCTATATATGACGCTATTCTGGCCTCTACAAAAATGAAAATAATGACAAACTTAAATTTTATGGTTCAGCAATGCAGCATTCATCAAATAGCACTGGCGGTGGTCGCTATTCTGCTATTTAAACTTTGGATCGTAGAAAATACATATATACATAGGCTATAACTCTCAACCACATCTTTTAACGGTTGGTTACAATACTGGTGCAAGCTACATCATACAAAAACGAAAAGATAATGAAAAAGAAAGCTAACTATTTTTCGGTATTCTGGGCGTTCTTTTCTTGTACGCTGCTATGTACACTTAGACCACTATCATTGATCTATTTAAATCCTTTAAAATTTAACTAAAGCTAATGCTTTCATGCCACTACTGTCAAAAAGGAGAATCGAAAATATTAGCATATATATTTAGAAGTTCTCTTTGTGGAAATGGAAGCGTGTACTCGTAGTGTGGCTAAACTCTTTCGACAAGTCTCGTAGCATCTTTGTTAGTGTCGGAGACCCACAATAGAATACACCTACATAAATTTGTACAAGTCAACATTGAGTTGTTCTGATGAGAATATATACATTATATCAAAATCCAAATGTGCAGTGTTCTTAACCTATACGGGAATTCTTGTGAGCATTGGCAAGCTCTGAGAAGACTTTTCTCCAGTTTGGCCTCGCAAAGTGGGTTCGAATCTATAAATATTTGGAAGACAATTAAAAACCATTATTTTATAACTTCTAGAAAAACAGTCTAAATGACAGCACTTGTACCCGGCTGCCGGAGACTATATCAAGACCATCTTTTGCATGTTGAAGTGATTGGACCATCGCTACCAATGCCGACCGTGCATCACCTTCTTCATACACACTTGTCAGGTAATTGTGCATTTCTATTACGTGCTAAAATTAAAGACAAGTATATAAATTTGATTACTTTATCCATAGAGGGATCTTCTAACTAATAATCTAGCTAGATCAATAATTGAATAAATAAATTACAGAGATGAGCTTATTTTGTGGCCGTACATCATGGTCGCTCTCGACGACATCATTCATGACACCCTTGAACCATTCGAATGAGCCTTGTTCTCTTGTCACCCAATAGAAATATGCTCTCTCTGGTCCCTTTGCACACGTCATATCTCCATCCTTCACACAATGGAGGCTTTGAAGGTCCTGTTTGCATTCAATATAAATTTTTCTTTATTGTAACTACTATTTATTATTTCCTATTTAATATTTAATTAATGAGGATTTAGTAGTATATATGACCTTGTTTGCTTTTATGTTGTTGAGGAGATCATTTAATATGCTAATCATGGGGGTTGCGCCAATTCCAAGTCCAATCAGAAGAAGGATGTCGTACTTGGTGTAGCTTTGTGCCGGTGCACCATACGGACCATCAATGAAAATCTTGGGGAATCTAATTAAAAAAAATCATTTTAATCATAGAAATAATTGCTGCTCATCAACTCATTGAATGTGATGTCTTTTTCCATTACCATAATAGACTGAAAAATACTCCAGATGTAATTCTAATGAAACATAACTAACAATTCTAAAAAGGAACTTTTGATGGTTTATAAGCTATGTTATAATTACATTGTAGTTTGTGTGATCTCATTGTCTGCAATAACTGTTGTCTCAAGTCGATTAAGGTTTGCCTTCTTCAATTCAAACTGAGCCTGACAAGCCTAAATTTTTTTAAAAAAAAATAATTGTTTGTTAGAGACTTTATAACATGGAGTATGAACTTTTAAATGTATTCGTCTCATAAACAGCTCTTGTTATCTCAGATTCAAAATAACCTTCCCAAAAAGATTCAGAAGTTCAGATGTCCAGTCTCCCAATGTGCGTATATGCACACTCAAGTAATCATTTCCCGGTGCTGAAGTAATAGAGAATGGGTGCCTGTAATAAAAAAAAATTTATGAGATATCAGATTTGCCAACTTAAAACAGTTTACATGTTGGAATTGTTAGACTTAAGTTACCATTCGAAAGGTGAAACATCTGGGCACTTTACAAAAAGATACATTCCACTCTTGTACTTGAAACCTGGTGGTCTCTTCATCTGTATTGATAGCACATTCCCTGGATATATGGCTGCCTACCGAGTAGATTAAGTAAATTTAATTATTCATTCTTATGTGTCCACTTCAAATATCACACTAGCCACTAGATATTTGAGGATTGAAGACTATATACCTTTAAAATGCTTACATCATAATTGCTCTCACGGAACTTCCTGACCACTCTTTCACATGCATAGAAGAGCACTGGTACCATGAGGTACATCCATGTCTGAACAGAAATAGGTATAAAAATAATGAAAAAGGATCACATATGAAAAGGTTGAAATGATGTGGGAATTGAGATGTACCGTCTTCTTGTACCATTCTTTTGTTAGGAAAATAAAGAAGGAATGAATCACAAGCATGATATACACGAGCACGAGCAAGTGGTGGGCATACCAAAAGGCATTGAACCCAGCCAAGTGGCGGTAAGGTGTGGACAACTTAACCACTCTCCGTCTAAAGGAATGTGTTGCAAGTGTAAATGAAAATGCCATTATGATGACCATTAAAACACCAGTCCACCCTGGTGGACTTATCAGGAGAGAGAGTAAGGTTGGTTGTTGGTAATCGAAATTGGGTCCAAGCAAGGCTTCGAATTTATCTCTTCGACATGTTATGAGTCTTGGAAAATCACATGAGACGTGCATAATAGTATGGAGAAGTGTCGCAATCGTGATAGCAAATGCAATTATCTTGTGAAAGTTTATGTTATCATCGAAAGGGATAATACTATTTAAAACTGTAGACCTTAGTCTTGTGAGAGTGTTTCTACAAACCGGTATCAATATAAGAGCCATGTTCAGTTTTAGTGTCTCAGCGGCACCCTTTGCAACACACAAGCAATAACCCATGATTTGGAAAGCCTTTGTGTTCTTGTACTGATGGAACTTCCAGAAAAACAACACTATGTTTAGTGTGATCCATAGGGAGAGCAGCCATATGCGCTTCCAATTCTCGTGCACAAAATCAGAAGTCTTTCTTATTTTGCAGAATACCGGGCTTCGGTATTGATTTGGTATCATAGATCGTGCAAGGCTGTTTGTTTTCTTTGTGATATCTTCACTATTTTGTGAAATCACCATCCCTTGGAGTAGTGTCTCAAGCTGCCAAATCTAAATAAAGAGGGAAATGGTTTGATCTGTCATATTAAGGATCGATAAAGAGAAATTGAAGCAATGACAATTAAAATGATGAGGTTGTCATTTCTTTCTTTCTTGTTTATTTTTTTTTCTTGCATATTTGTCGTTCTTGCAATTGAAAAGTTCTACCTCTATATAGCCACGATTATCAGGGTCGAGCTCTTCCATGATCAAAGATGCATATGTGTGGGCATTTGCCTTCAGTTTACCAAGCTTATTCTCTGAGGCACTCAACAATATAATCTACCAACAAAAAAAATAATGAAAGTTTAATGCAATGCAATATTACAAGAATTCAAATTACAAAGAACACTAATCTCCAAAACAATTTCGATGAACTATTTCTGCTATTTTACTTTGTTATGTTGCTATTACAAATTTATATGGTAGGACTTTACACTTGAAGCCTGCATGATTTTTTTTTATTAAATAAAAAAACCAGAATAAAACAAAACAATTTTTAGCTTCACAATACCTCTGCCACCTCATCTTCACTAAGCTTTCCATCACCATTCTTGTCACACCTACATTTAGAATTTTTTTTTTTTTTTTTTCTAATCAACGAAACGAAGAAGAGGCCAGAAGTCTATTTTTTATTTTTTTATTTTTCTTAGGAAAACATGGAAGAGATTGGAAGTCTTAAATCAATAATTGTATCAATAACAGCTTTGAATCTACACATGTTTCAATTCGTTCTAATATGAGGTGGAACAATTACATGTCAAAGAAGATTCTTAGGCGGGAATCGAAGTTTTGATCTGTGATTTCGTCCCAAAACGATTTCAATTCTTCCTTCGTAACTCCCTTCTCAGGATTTATATTTTGGCGTCTGGCAAGAGCCACAAACAGTTCACCGGCAAAATCTTTTGAATCATTCATGCCTTCAGGAATGCACAAACAAGCCAACATAAAGATCAAATTCAAACAACTTACTTCAGCAAATATTATCTGAGCTTCACATCCTCACCAACGCATTTGCTGAAGCTCTCCTTTTGCAGAAGTCCATTAACTGCTAACTCGTCGAACCGTTTCTCGACCGATTTCCATCCTTCCTGCCCATTTCCAGCCTTATTGATGAAGCGCAACCCCTTCAGGCCCGATTGTGCACTCCATTGCTTCTTTTTCATCTTGATTACTTGCCCAGCCGTCTTAAACCCATCTTTAGATGAGGATAATCTTGATGTCATTGCCATCACAAACTTTTGAGCGGCCGACAAGCTTCCAATGCCAATGGCCTTCTGTGGAGTTGTTTCCCCAAGCGATATCTCCACATATTCTTTTGGTGATGTACTTTCCATTTGGGGGTGAAATTGAGTTTGTGCAATGGGGAAACAGAATCAAAACTGTGCTATAGTTATCGTTTATTTTTTTTTATTTTTTTCATTTTGCTCAGGATTTATCCATTTGTTAAGGTCGAAATTCATTTTGATTAATTTCAGAGGAGATTATCCATGATGAAAGTAATAGCTTTTTTTTTTTTTTTTGAAGAAAGAAAAGTAATAGCTGTTAATTCAAGGCTATAAAAAGACATGCTGTAATAGGGGGTGTCAATGATATATGTTCGACTACTTGATATTTTTGGAGGATCTGAGTTTGACTTCAGCCATTCACGCTGGATATAAATTGAGTTTGACGATGTCATGTTCATACAATACAATCTTAATAGTATAAAATCATTTAATCTGAAATGGACGATCCAAATCATTTTATAACAATCAATGATACTGACAAAGCCTGCTATTGATAAGTAGACAACCATTTGCATCAAATTCACACAACAAAGAAAGTCATGTTGATTTATTTTTTTCCCCCCTTTTCATAGCTTGGATACATTTTTCATGTTTTCAAATTTAGTCTATTTTCTGGAAGTTCCACGTGCATAATTGCAAATATGATAAATCATAAGTTAGAAGAGATGTCCGGTGCCATTAATTAGAAGTTGCTGGCACTGATGTTGACAATTTATTCGGAAATCAGTACTGGTCAAATATTTTAATTTTAGCTACTAAAATTTATTTATACTGGCACAAAATATTATTTAATTTCACCTCTTTATTTTGTTAAAAACCAAAGTATTTGAAATATAAATCCACATGTAATGAGAGCAGACGGTGCATTGTTTTTTTCTCTCAAAACCTATTTAATATTGTCAAATCGATATGTTCTACAAAAATGTGCAACCAGGGAAAATATTGTGAATCAAACATATATTCAAGTGTTCACGTTTATCATTTGGGGCTTGAAGTTTTTAACATTAATTTGGTAACTACTGGACCCGGATTCTCCTCACGTAAATCGCAATAATCTGTAACTTTAGTTATGTAAACAACTTTAATAACATACTGTTCTATTCTTTAGAAGAAACGGGTATTACCCTTTTGGGAAGAACAAAGAACTTTCCTTCACCATTGTTTTCGGGCCTTACTTTAGTAGCTATAGTCTGTTTCAAAATCTTTACACGAAGATATGGGTCGTGAAAGTGGATTAGCGACTAATCTATTTCAAAATATGTAGAAGTAGGACAGCACTGTAAATCACTGTTTGTTAAAACAAAAAAAAAAAAAAAGAGAGAGAGAGAGAGGAAAACACTGATCACCATTGTTTTCGGCCTTTAGTAACTAGTCTGTTTCAGAATCTTTACAAGAAGATCTGCTTCGGCCTTCGTGACTCGTGAAATTAAGTAGATTAGTGAATAGTGACTAATCTATTTCAAAATATGTAGAAGTAGGAAAGCACTGTTTGTTAAAAAAAAAAAAAAAAAAAGAAAAGGAAAACACTGATATTCCCTAGCCTTTTAATCAATGTTGGGTCCCTAATGATCGATTTGAACGTTTCATCGACCGATGTATTTTGACGTTAGAGAAACAAATAAAACACGTGGCCACCTTATGGGCATACATGTAAATATGTAATTGCAGCCATCCCAGGCCCAAATGCCCAAGCCCAACCATATTCTGGAGGGTAATCGAGAAAAATAAAAACTAAAAGTTCCGTTGCCGGGACTCGAACCCGGGTCTCTCGGGTGAGAGCCGAGTATCCTAACCAGCTAGACTACAACGGATACTCGTTAATGCTTGGCTAGATATTTATTTGATTACTTTTCTATGCCCATCCGCTTGCTTTTGTGTAGAAAGGAAGAAACGACAGAAAAAAGCTGGATGCCTGCCACTTAAGAATGAAACACGACAACTGAAAGTAGATGCCCAATGTACTTAAAAATAAATAAAAACGGAGTGCAAGTGTTGGCACAAGGGCACAAGGCACATCAATTTGTTGATAATGTTATTTCTAAAAAAATAGTCATTGAAAATGTCATAAGTTCAATAAAAAATCCATAGTGAAATTACTAATTGTTACATTTGGATACTGTTTATTGGGTCCTGTGGTTATTTTCATGGGAACTGTTAAATTGTTTTTGTCCCCCGAAAACTTGACAACCGTCAAGAAAACAGGATTAAATTGTTCGAAACATAGTATAACTTAGCCTTATATATTAACCTTCTATGTTATAACCGGACCGTTGGATTGAAAACTTGTAGTATCTAAGATTATTAAACTTTCAGAACAAATTTCCTATATATATATATATATATATATTTCTTTTTTCTTTTGAAGCAATATTATACATTATACATGTATAAACTTGGGGAGGTATGCCCCGCGCGTGGGTTACTGTGGTTAGCACAGTAACTCGTGCGATCTTCTGTGGCCACTCGATTAGAATTTTTGCGGTGCATGATTTTTTAGTCTGGATTATTTTGGCAGCTTTCGTATAATATTTCAATAGTATTCTCAATTTTTATGGCATTTTTTATATAGTGTTCTGAATTTCGTAAAAAAAAATTAATGTTCGCTCTATAGTTATCGATCTTTACCACACGGTCGCTCATTCCATTAAGAAACTATTTAATAATATATTTGTATAGGAATGAATCACGCAACGCGCGAGATTAGCATTAGTTTTATATAAAGAGAAAGTTTAATATGCACCATAGTGCATAGGGCTTTCTATGCACCACTGACTTTTTCGGGGGTATTTTTGTAAATTGACAAATCTAATGTACATATTAAAATCTCATAGCAAACCAAATTTTACAATTTTTTAGATTTTATTACTATTTTTTTTCGAATTTTTTAAAATTGCCATTTATGGAAACAAATTATAATTTTCAACATTCCAAAAATGGCAAGTTTTAAAAAATTCGAAAAAAATAGTAATAAAATCTCAAAAATTGTAAAATTTAGTTTTCTATGAGATTTCAATATGTATATTAGATTTGTTGAATTAGATTTATCAATTTATAAAAATACTCCCGAAAAAATCCGCGGTGCATAAAAAGCTCTATGCACATATTAACCTTTCGCTTTATATAAATCCTAACTGGAATTATAGTACGTATAGCATGGTTTACTCCGGAAGTGGTCACACAAAATTTAGTACTGTCAATAGCCTCAGATGCAAAATCCATATCATATCTTTTTTTCTTAGCTGGCATGTCTTATCAAGAAAGTAGCATTACGTGTTTAGGCAAAAAAGAACTTGTTTGATTGAAAAAAAAGAAAAGAGAGCATAGTAGAACGAAAGATGTCCACAATTTTCACCACTTGAGGAAGTATGTTTTATATGGGATATTTCACATCTTAAAAAAAATTCCTTCCATTCACACAATCCTAGTTTCCGATTACACAACGTAAATTTGTACGAGACAAAAAATAGTTTGAAAATTTATAATGAAGGGTCTGAATTATATTATTCCAGAGAGCGACCTTCACCAAATCCTGTCTGGCCAGCATAGAATAAGTAGAAAAGTACTGTTGCTCAAAGATGCATATAACTAATTTGAAAATGACAATAGCTACAGCCCTCTCTAAGAATTAAGATAGTAAAATGCACATCTGTTTTGCACCTCATTAATACAATATTGTTTTGAAAATGTAATTCAATACTTAATTTTAACATTAAAAATGACTATAATTAGTTCAGTAATTTAATATTTTTTAGACAGTAAATATGTGTACTCTGTTCTATATAATTTTGAAGACCAAGGGCATAGACGTCATCATCATTTCTCTTGAGTTTGTACGCATTCACACCACGCACAAATTAAGTTCTTAAATTTCTCTTTTGTTAAAATATAATTTTGCATCCAAACAGTAGAACACATATATTGCAACCCAAAAAGCATATATAAAAGCTAGTAATCTATAGTATTAATTAAAAGCCGTGTCCGTTATGATTTGTGATAATCTGAGTCTTTCGTTCGTTTACATTGTAATCCGATTGTTTTTTTATATATTTTTCAAAAATAAAATTAAAAATAGTCGTACCAATTAAAAATAATTATACCAATCATTAATATCAGCAAGATTTTTTGGGCAAAAAATTTATGTTAAGTTTATATAGTGATTTTTTATGGAAGAAATTTCTAATTTAATTTGAACTTACAAATTTTTGTGTATAAATTTTGACAAGTTTTTTAGGCAGATTTTTTTTTTATATATTTTACATTGAAAATTTTGACAAATTTGATGAAATATATTAAATTATTCTTCAATCTAAAAAATATAGTGCAGCTAAGCTGCGACTGCCGTGTCTTGTATTATATATAAACAATATCTTCATGCAGCAACCACAAAATAAATTAACGACTAACTAAAAACTAATATTTAGAAGGACGATTTTGCTAGAACAGCTTTTCATATCATACCTTCTCATAACATATTTTAGAATTATTGTTTGATCGTAATTTAAAAAAAAAAATGAACTATTAATTTTGTTCTATATTGGGAGTGATATAATGCATACAACATTTATTAGTTCTAAATATCTTTTTCTACGTTTATTACAAATGATTTAAAATAAAGGATCTCGAATCTTTAATTTACTTTAAGATGAAGAGATTTAAAATAATATACAATAAAACCTCTTTGATTCGTTGAAAATATGAATAATAGTAAAACACAATCCAAAACGGCTAAGTTTGCTTGAACTAAATTATGTAAACTATAGGACTTATTGATGGATGCATTCTTGGGGATGCAAACTAATACTCCTTTAAAGTTTAAAGCTAAAAAGGGGTGGACAAGAGGCGAGCATATCGGCTTCATGGTTTCGTATCTCATCCTCTCATTCATTTGCATCTCTTCCACTTCTAGGAAGGGTTGGTTTCCTTCTATAAAAATGCATACTGACTTGTCTAAAATATTTTTTCCCCTTAAAATAAGACTTTAATTAATATATTTTATTGTACGTTTCCATCCGAGGATGCGGTGTGATTGTGCGAACTGTCTTCAAATTTGAACGAGGGAAAGTAGAATTTGAATCCCTGTCATGTCACATTACTTATGTAGTTTATTTTTTGTTATAGAGATCGTAAGCATTACAAAAAATAAATGTATTCAAATTTTGAACTAAACAATTAACTCTTGATTTGTCGATTTACAAAATAAACTCCTCTCTACTAATATTTCATTTTTTTAAGTGAATTATAGGTTATTAACTTGAAGGAATGCTTATTGCATATTTTATAACAAGTTATGAAGACTTACAAGACTTAGTTTGGTCTTAGAAAGTCATTAAATTAGGTTTAATTAGTTCTCAAACTCATCTCAATCGTTTTGCTCTTGTTCTGCTGAGTTTATTGGTATAAGCATTGTGTAACGTTATGAAACGTTACACAACGTTACAGGTCGATCCCCTACTTTGTTTTTTTCTGAAAACCTTACTCAAACATTACACAACGTTTTGTTGTGTTGTGTAACGCTTTGCCAAAACATTGTACAACGTAGCATAACGTTATTGAACGTTATGACAGAGTCTTCATGAGTTCTCTTGTGTGCACTGTTGAAGTGCGTTGTACAACGCTTATACCAGTCCAAAAATTAAGCGTCGTACAACGCTTGCCTTCCGTTATATGACGAATTAGCTCTCGGACTTTCAGAGATTTTTGGGGGAACGGCGTGTAACGTTTGGTCAGATTTTTATAAAGTTTCAGTTCAGATTTATTTAACGTTTCTGTAACGCTTCTTAACGCTTGACCTATAGCGTTGTATAACGCCTCCTGGCGTCGTGCAGCGCGTCTGACAAAGTTTTCGAACGTTGGAATTTCCTCTTTCAAACGTTTTGTAACGCTCTGAAGCGTTGCATAACCGCTTCTGACTCATTCCAACGTATTTGTCGGATTTTGTTTTATTTAACGGCTAGTTTCAAGTTATGTGTAATGTTTCGCCATACTTTTTGACTGTTTTGGAACTCTTGACGCCCTCTATATATATCAGACCCTTTCCAACTGATATTCTCTCTTGGAACCCTTGATTTTCACCCGTTTTTGAGCTTCATACAGCTAGACCATTCCCTCTTTTGATTTGATTACACATTTGAGCAAAACTCTAGATATTAGTTAGCATCAATCAAACCCAAGCTTCTCCATAGCTAGATTCTTTGAGAGATTTGATTGAGAGCATCACTCTTGAGTTGTTGATTACTTAGAGGTTAGGCCGATCCACCTCGAGGTCCTTGTGACGTGGCGATTCGGTTCGAAGTTGTAGATACGTTTTTGTGGAATTGAACGGAGCGCGCCCTTTGGTGGTTGCGAAACTCCCGGAGACGTACGACTAAGGCTAGTCATTCATGTAGCGGGTTAGAACTTTGTAATCATATCACGTGTCAATTTCTCTAACTCTTCTCTACTTTATTTGCATTATTTGTTAATTGTTTGTGAGAACCTTTGAATTGTTTGTTTCCGCAAAATTGTTCAAACCGGTTTATTATTTGTACTTGTGCCTATTCACCCCATCTAGGCCGTAATTAGGGACAACACAAATCTATTGAATGCAAATTATTTTAATAGAAATTGTTTATATATTTTTTACAAATTAAGAGGGAAACAACAAGAATAAAAAAAAATATGGAGACGCGAAGGCGAAGGAGAAGAAAAAAAAAATAAAAAACCATCATAGAACTTGCCAGGATGGACAAGCAACACGTGACAAATATGATTCGTGGATGGAATCACCTTGTCTTGGAGTTTTTTTTTTTTGGATAAACCGGGTAGAGACTACCAGGTACACAACACCTTGTCTTGGAGTTGATCCACAAATTTAAAGGAAGTAGAAAGGTACAACTTTGGCGCTTTTCTTTCTCTAGCTGCAAAAGTAATCCAAATGATTTACTGCATGGTCAGGAATTAAGTTGCTAAAGTAATTAAACACCAATATGTAGTTTTTTTTTTATTATATATTAAAGCCCTTACGCAGATATATGTTCCAAATTAAATAATGCTTACAACGAGAATCGACCTTAAGAATATTCAATTGAGTGAATTATGCCAACTCCAATCACAAAATTTAGTTCAATGACAAACATTAAATTTTGAGGGTTACTCAATGAATCGCTATCTTATATAAGGCAAGGGTTAATCTCTACGCTTGTGGCTAGGGCTGCTAACGGAAGAGCCGTTTCCGTTTTCCGTGTCCGTTCCGTCCATTTGGAACGGATAATGATACGGATTTCGGCAGTCGTTTCAGAAACGGAACGGATTTCGGTATTTGTTTATATGGAAAATGGACGAATTACAGCCATTTCGTTACGTTCCGTCCATACGGAACGAATAATGGAACGCCGAAACATACCGTTTCAGCAAACGAAACACACCATTCCGTTGCCGTTTTGCACGTTAGTCAGCCCTACTTGTGGCTTCGTAGTTTGCATAATGTTGATTCTTTGCTTTGCATAATGTCATTGACAAAAAAAAAAAAAAAAAAGCCTCATGCAAGAGAATTTTTAGAGGACTGAAGATGCCTTCTCAGGAACTGATTTCTTAGATATTCTCTGACTGGGAATCTTTGCATTGATCCACCATTCATGGCTGATTATTGTCTTTGTTTTTGCTTAGGTTCTTAGATTGCTTTTAATTATTTTATTTTATTTGTATATTTTATCCTCTGGCTAAATGTTTGTATATTTAAACATTTTATTTTAATGAAAAGGTGCGGGCTTTAACCCCCATTTTTACTTCAAAAAAAAATTAAAATCATAAGATAGTTCTAATATATAAAACGAAGTACTGACGCCTTCAATAAAGATAAGACAAACGAGGTATTGACGGGCATTTTCAAAAGCGACAGCCAGCTAATGAATTAAAAGAAAATTATCTCAAAAAGAAGAAATAAAGAAGATTGAAAAGGGAGTGGTGGGTAGAAATTCAACCTCAAGTCAGGTGGGAATGGGATTAGAGGGGGCCCAACTGTGCACAACCCACATGCTATTTTTGGGCCTGGGATTAGTGACAAAAGAGAGTCGTTCTCATCCATTCCAAATTTCATGTAGACACGTGTGATTGTATATTTTTAATGTTTGTTATAAAGCATCAAATGTTTTAACAAAACTAAAATTGGAGGATGCTTGAGTAAGTAATTCACTCTTTATTTAAAACTTTTCATTTGCTAGTGGTGAAACGCTTGCAACTTTGATTTAGATTTGTTGACCTGAACGAGCAAGTTGTTTACATGAAAGTACTTATTTGTGAAGGAAAAAAGAAATAATTGTTTGGATTTATTGTTTAGATTTAAATTTTAAAATACCAAAAGAAGAAATGTTATTGCAGCACAAAGATTATCCTCTTCGATCAAAGTGGATCTAGTTATGGAAGTCTAGGTCCACAGTAAAACTTAAGTTTGAGATGTAGCTATTGTGTTTCTTATTTCCTTCCATCAAATCTTAAGAAAATGAAACCTATTACAGCATTGTGTCTAGACTTTTTTGCATTAATAGCCACTGTCAATCACTCTTAAAAAACAAAAGAGTCTAGACTTTGTTTAGTAAAAAAAAGAAAGAAAACCTAAAATAAAAAAAAAACTATGAATTGGTCTTATTTTCAAAGTTTGAAATAAATTGTCCTCCAAATTATTTGTCAATAAAATATTCTGTGGATCCTTCCTCTCGAATTGAAAGAAAAATGAAACTTTGGCATTTAACTAGCAACAAAATTTAATTGTGAAGTTATTATTCAAAATTAGAATTTATTGACAATATATTAACACAAATTCTGACAATTGTCGGAAATAATTTGTAAATTTGAATATTATTAGTTTGCTATTTTTGCATGTAATATATACTTTGTGCACACCATACTTGTAAAATGATGAAATAAACGTAAGCTTAATCATTCATCAAATAACTCGAATTTGAACATACCATATTTAACAGCAATCAATTGATTTTTTGACATTCAAACTTTATGAAATCTATACCCAACTATTCTAAAAGACTAACTATTACACCTTTTTTCTATTTTTTAAAATATCTTTTACTTAATTTGAAAAAACAATGCTATTAAGATTGTGAATCTATATATTTTCAATGGAGTCTGACTCATTTATTTATTTATTTATAGAACAATGAGCATTTAAACAGAAGCTAACTTTACATATCATTTTCAACTTATTTGCGCAGATGATTATGAACGTAAGAGAATCGTACTTTGATTTGTTTGCAGATAACTTCTAACACAAAAAAAATGATAAATAGATTTTTCATGTTGGAGTTCTTTTTGAAGATTCAAGGAAAAGAATTTCTTGTAATTAATTAACAAAATTTTTAGGAGAAATTGGACGGATAACATATCAGTTTAATGAGTCATAGCCATGGCAAGAATTCGAGAAATCTGTTTCCAGAATATACCTTAATGAAGTCGCAAGGTTCGTCTTCATTTCATTTTTGTAAATAAGATGAAGATATTTTTTATAATAATTAATAAAATAGTTTTCTGTTTTGAAATTTAATATATACTATATATATCTCGAATTAAAAAAATGATGAAATTTACTGTAAGTTTTATTATTAGCCAAAAAAGTTGATTTTTTAACGGTTCAAATTTAATAAATTTAATGTGGTAACGTTAAAAAATCAACTATTTAAAAAAAAATGTACAGAACAAAATAAATTTAGTGTGTTCAATACATAGGCAATCTACAATGCCGACAATATGTTTAAAAATAATGTCTATAAATGTTTCTTAGTTTGGAAGTTTTTTAATTTATTTAAAAAATATTAATATTATGAAATTAACTTTTACCACTAAACCCCCACCTTTTAATTAAAAAATTTATTTTTTTGTACCCCTCAGGGTCTGCTCCTGGATTTCATGTGGGAATGGTAAGGAATGGAAGTCATTATAAGATATGTGAACTAAAAATTTCTTTGCTCCAGAATGACTATCAGAGTTAAAGTTTATCACTTGCACATAAGTGCTAGAAAGATTTGAAAAAACTATGTGGGTCCACTTTCATAGAAATAGCTTCTTCAGTTTCTCCATTACCCCCGATTTTGGGAGTTTCATTTTATCTCCCCAGATGAACATTCTGTGCCATTCGTTTCCATCCTGTCACCCTAAAGACACTTCTGGAGCAAGTGAGATTTAGTTTCTCCCATCTCTTTCCATCCTGACCCTGTAATCTTTTCTGAAGCGCAGCCTCAGTAAATCATTGTGTTCAATAATTATCTTGCTGCTCTTGTACGTTTCTCTAAGCTTGTCTTTCTTTCCCTTATCAGTCTTTTATGAAGTACTTAATTCGTGAAAGCAGGATAAAATAGGAATTCTTTTTTTTTTTAAAAAAAAAAAATACTACAAGAACAAGATCGATGTCACAATGTTAGGAAAGAAAAAAAAAAAAAAAAGAAATGCAATTTCAGCTTTAGATATAATTTTCAGTTTTGGAACCAATTTGTGATATGGGTATATTGCAGTTACCAACGATTGAATTTTCCCAGATATATAAGTCAGTAATATAAGAAGGAAATAGAAGAAGGAAGAACTAGACTGGGAAGTTTTAGTTTCAAATTCAGATGTTAGAGGGAGACCACTACTAACATCGGGCTCCACCTCCGTTTAGATTCACAGTATCTTATCTGACACATTTCAGGCCCTCTTTCTTTTTGAGTAGCTAGAAAAATTGTTAAATTGAGATGCATAATTAATTGCTGTCCATCTTTTCCTCATTGTGAGGGGTGCAAAGACTCAGTCTTTGCTGTTAACATATTTGTGGTTAGTTAATATTGTTGAATTATCATTGAATGATTCATAGTTTAACTCTATCCTCTGACAATGAGTAGCTATTGTGGTTGATTAGTTTATCTAATTTCATTTAATGATCGAAGCATGGATAAAGAAACACGTTTACTAAAAAACAAGCACACAAATAGATAATTATCTAAATTAGTTTTTAAATGAACGGGCTAATTAGAGGTTGGTAGGATGTTTGTGACATTTGTTATTTTAATATAATGCTTGTATATTTTAAAGGAAGATTGCTTGTTCTCTGCAAATGTAATGAAAAAGAAGATGGTGAGAGTTCAATTCAATCAAATTGGCAATTGTTTTACCCTCTATGTTGAATCATACTAAATTCAATCAATTAACTAATAACTTAGATATCAAAAATTCATTCAAGGTTACAATAAACTAAACTTATTGGAAGTACACAAACTTAATTTAAAACATAATCAAATTGAATTAAAATAACAAATTTAAACTGTTAATCTCAAATTTTATCTTTTATAAAATTAGGACATTAAAAATAATTCTGTACATCCATTTTCAATAAGCATAAAAAATTTAATAACTATACGGACTTAATTGTAAATATTATTGAATTGACTTCAAATAATAAATTCAAACTGATAACCTTAATCCTCTAATTTTATTATAAGCGGAGCATAAATCTTTTCATCTCTTCTACTTTATCATCTTATTTATAAAATTAAGATGTTAAGAAAATAATCTTGGCATGAAAAGGCTTAATTTGTGAAATAAATTATGGCCGTTGATAATAGTTGTCACTAAAAAATTTTTATTACTTTTAATTAAGTTTGAAAGTTCTAAGTTACAAATTAACTTTACTTCTTATATGCACTTCAAAATCTAGAAAATTAATTTCTTTAATATCTTTATTAATCTTAGCAAGCTGATCCATATTTCAATAATCAAAATAAAACTAAATCCATCACATGCACTGGATTTCACGAAAATAAATTCGCATCAATATCTCGAGATTTTTCATGTTATACCCGGTCTTGGTCTTATCAGAACCAGCTCTTTTATAATATTCTGTCAATTTCCCTTTCTATAAAGACCATGAACAAGATCCAGCTCATTCCAAATAATAATAATAATTAATAAATAAATTAGTAAAAACTTATAATTGCAAAAGGATTCGCATATTTTGTTTGAAGTACAGAGTACCAGCATCCAGCTTAAGTGTAGACGGAGACCATCTTATTGGAAGAATCGACGCGGTTTGGCGGCCATCAATCGCCAGAAATTGGCCAAAAAGGAAAAGACAGAAAAAATATCACATTTCATTAGTATGTCAATTTGACCAGAGAGTAGGACCAATGAACTAAATTTCCCAACTTATGCGGTAATGATATATATATTTTTTTTATTTGAATACCACGGTAATGCTATATGATTCCATATATACAGATAAGTTCATTTGAATATTCAGATTGTGTCTACAATGAAGAAAAATGCCATTGGTAGCAACTTTGCATTCTAGTTTGATGCAATATATTTTGTAGGCAAATCGTTGCTTTAACTTAGTGCATGAGGCATATATTGATCAATTTGGTTCAAAATTTAACTAAAAATTTTCTTAGTCTGCATCAGGAAAATTAGAGTGACCAAGTTATCTAATCAATTGATTTCATTTTCTTTCCTTTTTTTTTTTTTTTTTTTTTTTTTTTTTTTTTTTTTTTTTTTGCTAGCACCTTATTCAATTGAACTGGTAAAGTTGCGACAAGAATGCAGTGCGCAATGGTATTCTAAGCGAAGGAAGAATGTCAAAAGTCAAAACCAATCAATCGCGGCACAAAACTAGGTTTCAGCTTCTAATTCCAATGATGATTTGTGTCAGGAGAGTACCCCCATGTGCCTGTTAGGTCAATGCTTCATTAGAAATCTTTCAAGGAAAGAAAAGTTTTTCCATTTACCTGTGCCACCAGAAACAAAATTTTTATTTTACAGGAGGGATAGAAAAAGGTTAGATCATTGTTAGAATTCTAGTTTTGATAAGTGATTTTCTTAATAATGAGGTTTTGGTAGCAGGTATTAATTTCGTTATGAACTCTATAGAGTGATGTATTATAACTTTATAAGTAGAGTCCAATACTATTAAACTTTTTCTTTTGTAAAGTTTGACATTGCATTATATGATTTGCCGGCTCCAGTGCAATTGAATGTGATAAAAAAAATTATATATTAGAAATTAATGATTTTAATATTTCATATAGTAACCATCACAGACAATTCAGCCACAAGTTCAATAATCTTTGGAAATTATTTTACTTGAAGGTACGAAAAAGTCAACAATGATGGAGCTATTAAGTGTTAATATTCAAACAAAGAGAGGTTCGAGCAGAACTTTCCAATTTTAAAATTGGTTAAAAAGAAAAAGAAAGAAATTGAGAGTTTGGGACAAGTGTGGGGCGGCTCATCTGTATAACGTGCCTCCCATTTTACACATCAAATAGGAACACTTTCCCAAAATCTCGGTCTTCTCGGGAGAAATTGGCTTAAAAATCATTGTTTTGTTTTTATTTTTTACGATCTGATAAATGATGCACATTGAGTTGTTTTTCTTTTTCTCATGTGTGAAATCCGACGATTTCATTAATGACGGAAATGGTCAAGCTCTTATCTTATTTGTCTTTCGGACGTGCATGCAATTTTTTTTTTTTCAAGAAAAAAAAAATTGTAGGAGGCAGTAGCTTGAGCAATTTATATAGTTCATTCGCCAAAAACTTTTAGATGCATTTTTCACAAATTATCAAGTGGAAAATGCATTTCTAATTTATCGTGCTAAACGTATTAATAAAACTAGTATTTGATTATACTTTACAAAATAACAGGAAGGTTTACTTCGAAGTTGTTTCTCAAATTCGAGATTCATTGATCAAAACGATTAAATTTATTTTTCACGTTAAAATCTTATTTGAAACTAAAATTTACATTATTTTATTTTATTTTACTATTCTTATCACTTTTAGAAAAATATTGATATTGGATAATTTGAGACCATTCAATTAGAAACTTTAAAAGAATAGTAATATAATTCGAAAAATGTAAACTTTGGTTTCTAATAATATTTCAATATGAAAACAAATTAAACCGTTATAATTAATTGTTTCAAATTCAGATTTCAAGAAATAATTCTGAAATAAAAAATTTCTTGATTATGTACCGTTAGGAATTAAAAATGGATATGCAATTAGAGACAAATTACAGTTATTTATCTGCAAATTTAAGCGTAAAATGCAGGTTCTTGCTATACTGAATGAAAATTGTTGAATCTAATATCAACGGTACTTCAAATCATATATCCTTCTGTAGGTTAAAGAATCAATAATTATTTCAGGTTGTTAATTCAAAAGGCAGTTTTGTCGGCAAGAGCCGTATGCTTTATTAGTTGGGGTCATCAACAATATCAAGATTGCCGCATTGCTTTCGTAGATAGTTTGTAATAACGAAAGTTCAGTATATAATTTTGTTGACCTAATATAAAGAGTTATATAAAACTAGTTTAGATAACTGTTGAACTAATCCCAAGCATTATTAGAACCATGTGCAACTCTCTAAAAAGCAATTTATATTATTCGAATTATAACTTGAACTATGGAGTAATTTATATGTAACACATTTTGCAACTTAATCTAATATTTTGTTAAATAACATCCGTAAATGCTGCCCTGTTATATTTACTTGTAACTTTACTTGATAATCGGTATCATTGTTAAAATTTTAGGAAGCAAAATTGTTAAATTAAGCTGCAGAATTGGAACTTATATTAAAAAATATTGTTAAACAGGGCTGATAAGGATCATCCCCAATATTCATCATCAAAATAATATGCAGTGCATAATACACGAATTAAATATACGACAGCCTATGCAAATCGATTGCCTAGCGTCAATTTAATTAGTTTAATTATGTGAAATGCTTAGATAGATTTTCTGTATATATAAGGTACTTGAAAAATTAACGTAGGAAGTCACCATATGAAAATGTATAGCCAATACTATATACTACAATCACATACATATCCCATGTGCGACCATGTCTACTACATTAGTATACAAAGTCTCCCTACTACATATCACATAATACATTTTAATACGTCAATATGATCAGTTAATCTGAAGTTTTGATAATTAATGTGTAATATTTATCTTCAGTCCAAAATATGTTCAATATATTCATCCAAACATAGGAACATTCATTTAATATAAGTTTAGATCAATTAACTTTTTTTTTTTTTTTTTTTTTGGGGGGGGGGGGGGGGGGGTGGGTTAAACAATAAATGTAAATTTGTTCGACTATAAGAAACTGAAGAATAGTAATTTTCTAGTTTTATACAAATTTGGTATACTAGAGAATCAACTTTTGGTGGTAAAGAATAATGCATTTTATATACACAAGTGGAGGTGCATGTTCAAAACCCTATGGGAGATCATTTGACTCATTTGACATTTTATTTCGAAATAAGTTAGAAGGCTTGATCCCATCTTATCTTAAAAAAAAAAAATGATAACTAGCGACACTTGAGAAAAATTATATATAATCACTCCAGATTTATTAAAATAAAATGCAATCTCTTTGAAAATTCTAATTTGCATGATATAATAAAGAAGCCATTTCCAGCAGTACCTTCTCTTGTATGAAAAAATTCTGAATAAGAAGGATTGTAATTGTCAATAATGGAATTTGGCTCCTCTCTGGTTATATGAAATTCAATGAAAAATCCGCACAACGTTAATATCATTCATCTCAGATCGATCGAACGAAGTAACCTAGTTAGATTTTATATTATTATTTCACGGGATGGATGAAAAGTAAATATGTAATCTGTATTAAATTAAATAGTGTAAAATAACATATTACTAAATCCTTTACAATATAATAATAAATGGCATCGAACCTTGCGATCAAAATTGATTGACAAGTGTAATTAGCAATCTGTTCTATCATTATCATCGAATCTGCTAAATGTCTCCTCGAAAATGCACCCAGACAATATCATACGGTAAAGGAGCTGATATTGCAATGAAAGATTAAGGAAAGTTAACAGCCACCATATATAGTGGAAATATTGGACGAGTCAGTTAAATGTACCCCAGCCATTATCATTCTTTAAAGGAAGATTGCATCAAAGATGAAGGGACAATACACTGAAATAAAGCGAAAAGATGAAAAAGGATAAAAGATAAGTTTTTATATCACTAAAAAGGAACTCTTATAGCTCATAATACTATTGCATAATTTGCATTCATATACTTCAAGAATGATGTATATCTCTTCTCACTGTTGATAATGATATTGTATGCCATTCAATTTTTGACAAATAAGCTTCCAAGCTCATCTAAAAAGTTACAGCTTGGAAGTGCATGTCATCGACTCAATGATACATCCGTATCATTAACTACGACAATTGATAGGAAACTCATCAAACTTAGATATAAATGAAATAATAAGTAGCAAAAAAGTTAAATGCCTAATTGCAAAAAATGTCAAACACCAGTGCTCATCGAATATGATAAAGTATATCCTACCGAAAAGAAAGAAAGAAAAAAATCTCAGCATCAATAAAAGTTGATGTGCAATAAAAATTAAAGTTTGACAGAAAAACAGCATCAGAAAAATATAAATTTTTGTTATAGATCATAAAAGTAATACGAAATTAATTTCTTATTTACATAATTTTGAAGTTTGAACTATCATTTCTTACAAAAATTCGATAACTCAGTATGAATTAATTTCATGCTTCTTTACCTTTTACATGATTGATCCCAACCCATCCATTCCATAATAAACCATTCGAATCCGGACGCAGGTGATTCACTAAACGATCCGGATTTGACACCTCTGATCCGAACCCGATCTAATCAGCTGGATTGTCACTTCTACCTGTAGGTGGGCCAGGTCTCTCTTATGCGCTGCCTCACTCGCGATATAAAGAGAATATAATATATCGCGAGAAGAGAACAACGACGTCATTGGCGAATTGGGACACTAGCGATTATACCGAAGCAACTACAAAGAATTACTATATATTTTTTTTTCATTTTTTGGTTGAGACTTTGCATGTTCTGAACTCCCTGGCGAATACACATGTATTTTTTTTTTTTTTTCTTGTGCCGGTAGATGAAATTCTTACCGAACAATTCGGTGAAAGAATAAATAATCGATTAAATATAACAAAATTAAAATTTTACCCCTCTTTCGACTTGGTTTGCCACGTACCACCTCATAGAAAATCTATGCAATTGCAACCAAAGAGGAGAAGTAGACCTTTTCCCTGTCCCCACAAAACAGCGCGTCTTCAAATCAACGAAACGGCTATTTAATCCACTCACTCTCTCTCCTCCCTCCAAAAAGAACTAAAACTAATAATTCAGCTCAACAAACACCACTCCGCCAAATCTCAAATTTTCAATCCGGTGCGTTGTCCAGCGCCACCCCATTGGATCCTTTATGGCGAACCACTCGCAAGAGTACGTGGGCATCCCAATCCATGAGGTCCCGTTGACGGGCACAGCAACCGGGCGACCGCCAAGGCCGGCAGCCACTAAGCATTTCGGGAAGCAGCTGTCAAGAATGTCATTCAAGGAGGGGATGAAGACTGCCGGGAGGACAATGGTGAAGATGACGAGGATCCAGTCGAGTGCGCAATCGGGGCTCAAGGGGCTGCGCTTCCTTGACAAGACAACCAACGGTAAGGACGGGTGGAAGCCAGTCGAGAAGCGCTTCGACGACCTCTCTGTGCATGGACGGCTGGGCAAGGAGAACTTCGGCAAGTGCATTGGTGAGACTTTCATTACTAACATTCATTTGTATTTTATTTATTTATTATTATGTTTGTTTCCCATCTCGTATATGCACTTCTATTTATATTCTTTAAATTTTCATTTCTTGCTATTGTGTTCGGGTGTGTGTGTGTGTGTGTTTTGAAAAAATAATTGGGTTTGGTCCTATATTTGCAGATTTAGTTTGATTTTGGTTCCTGGTATGCATCGCTGTTTTTCCTTTTTTCCAGGTTTGGTTGGGTTTCTGGTACTTTATTTGGACATGTTTGTTCAGGCGGTAGCTACTTCTTTGTTTGTTTATGTAGGTCATTACTGCATCTCATGTGACAAACAGTGGGGCAATAAATTATTTTTGTTTCTTTTTATAAATTCACCGTAAGATCCCAAATATAGACCTCATATCTTAAGTTTTAGCGCAATTTTGATGTACTCTTTGGTGTTTAACGTCCATTATTTCTCTCTAAGGTGGGAAAAAAAAGGTCCAAACTTCACTTTGTCTGAATTTTTTAATTGCCCAGTTTCCACGAACTAACTGCTTTGTCAAGTTAATAGACTGCCGATGCGCACAACATAATTCTGTATTTATAATGTGAATTGTGGAAATAGAAAAATGGTATGGCCAAAATTTTAACAAAACTAATTTCCATGACTCTTACCGAGCTATAGATATAGTTCTGTTAGCCAGCAAAAGAAATCTGATGAAGAAGTTAACAAATTTACAATCGTACAATTATAATCCTGTTACCGAGCTATAGAAAAAAAGAAAAAAGTTTTCCTTCTTTTGTTACTTCGTGACACGCAATTTTTTAGTCTTATTGCCTTTTTCATTAAATATTTATCATGCCGGTTGTGTTGTGTTTAAATTCTTCTTTTGTTACCTATTAATTCGCAAATTTTGATAGTCTATTGCCTTTTGAATTGAAAACTTGTATGCGGGCCATGCTGGTGCTGAATTTTATTTTATTTTATTTATTTTTTTTTTTTGCAATTTTGAAGGTCATGCTGGAAAAGAGAAAAATCTCCCACCTGTATTTTAAATTTTTAATTCGACCAATCTTAATTAATTCTGATTATTATGTCCAGTTCTTTATGATACAGATTCCTTTTGACTTTATTGCCAGAAAAGAGAAACTGTCACGTTGATTAAAGAATCAAAGTGTCATAACATGAAAGCTCATATTCTGCAAATTATTGTTATTCTTTTTTTTTTTTACTCGTTTTGTTTTAAAGAGTGGTACTTCATTCAAGAGGAAACACACAAAAACTTGCAATCACAATTTCGAAAATGAAATACCAAATTTGCACCTTACTCCCAAAAGATCATTTCCATTTTTCTTATAAAGAAAATTATCCGTATCCGTAATACAAATAAACATCAGTATATAAGAAATTATTAATAAATTCATTTTTCGTCTAATAAGTAAAAAAAGAATAAGCACATAATGACCAATGACATTTTATTGTCATGAAAAACAATATTCTCTAAATTTTCAAAATTTCAGATATATTAGTTAGTAATGTTTGAATGGATGAATAATTTTAAGGTATGGCGGAAAAGGAGTTTGCTGGAGAGTTATTTGTTGCGCTTGCAAGGCGCCGCAATCTAGAGCCAGCAACTGGAATCACAAAAGAAGAATTAAAAGAATTTTGGGAGGAGATGACTGATCAAAATTTCGACTCACGCCTAAGGATCTTCTTTGACATGTATAATTTACTACAATTTTTTAACATTACAAACTTTACAGTTATCTTTATCAAAAGATTCACATTTTATTATTTTGATATTTATAAGCTTTTCTTTCTTCTATCTTTCAGGTGCGACAAGAATGGAGATGGAAAGCTCACTGAAGATGAGGTGAAAGAGGTATATATGATAAAGCAAAGATGATTTTTCATATTGATCTTTTCATGTACTGGTGCATAACCTGCTTTTGATTTTCTGTCCAGGTTATAATATTAAGTGCCTCGGCAAATAAACTGGCCAAGTTAAAGAGTCACGCGGCGACCTATGCATCGTTGATTATGGAGGAACTTGACCCAGATGATCTTGGCTATATTGAGGTACCAAGGTCCTCATTTTTTTTTTTATGATCAATTATATGAGGTTGAGGATGGCATTACCAGCCTTAATAAGTGTGACTTTAATATTGCATTTTTGTATTTGCTTGAGCAATGTTTTTTTTTTTTTTTCAACGTTTGTAAGAGTGGTTTTCTTTTAATGAAGATTTGGCAACTGGAGACGCTACTTCGAGGCATGGTAACAGCCCAAGGAACTGAAAAGACTATGAAAAGAACAAACAGCTTGGCACGTACCATGATCCCAAAACGGTACCGACACCCATTAAACAGGGCCATGACCAAGACAATTGATTTCATCCATGAGCACTGGAAGCGCATCTGGCTCATCTCCCTCTGGGTCACGGTCAACATATCACTTTTTGCATGGAAATTCGAGCAGTACAAAAGAAAAGCTGCGTTTGAGGTCATGGGTTATTGTGTATGTGTGGCGAAAGGTGCAGCAGAGACGTTAAAATTGAACATGGCACTTATTCTAATACCTGTTTGCAGAAACACACTGACCACCCTGAGATCAACTGCTCTTAGCCGGGTCATACCTTTTGACGATAATATAAACTTTCATAAGGTATGCATGAGACATTGCAACAAAATGACCATGTAAAATAGAAATAAACTCTGAGACAAAATGGAGATTAAACATATATCAATTCTCCAACTTTTGGCACTGCAGGTCATTGCAGTTACAATTGCAATAGGAACTTTCCTCCATACAATGGCCCACGTGACATGCGACTTCCCTAGACTCATCAGTTGCCCACATGACAAATTTGAATTCTATCTTGGCGATAATTTTCACAATAAGCAGCCGACATATGTGTCCCTTGTGGAGAGTGTGCCAGGTGTCACCGGCATCCTGATGATTATCATTATGGCATTTTCTTTCACACTAGCCACCACTTCTTTTAGGAGGAGTGTGGTCAAGTTGCCATCGCCATTGCACCATTTAGCCGGGTTCAATGCATTTTGGTATGCACACCACTTGCTTGTGCTTGTGTACATTCTGCTTGTAGTTCATTCATACTTCATATTCCTGACGAAAAAGTGGTACAAGAAAACGGTACGTAGTTCTTTTTATACAATGGTGTTGCTTTATGTGGTTCCTTTTCCCAATAGTACCTAAATATTGATCACATTCACAATAAACTACATCCCACATTTATGAAAATTTGCTAACCAATGCATAAGTTTGGATTATTTGCAAATAGAAAGAACCCACAAAATTGATGTTAAGTCAATAAAAAATGTCGCATGATTGCAATGCTGTTTTTGCTTTAGCTGAACCCAATGTCTTCATAATCAATTGTGTAACTTATCTACAGGAGTCCTCTGTATTGAATGTGTATGCAGTTACAAGAATTGTGATGATTCATATATAAACACCTACTATGTTGGGCCTAATAATTTTGGGGAGAAAGAAAACACAAGCTAATAGTCTAATATATACCTTATAAATTTGGCTTGTTAGAAAATACAGCGCACATAAGGATAAGTCAATTATAAGACAACATTACCCATGCTTTGCTTTTTAACAGAATACAATGTTCTCATAATCTATTCATGAAAGCCTATGGGCACAGTCATATCTGTTGATTGTATATGTAATTTCAATAAATAATAAGTTTCTTGTTCCAAATTTGTCTAGACATGGATGTATCTCGCAATCCCAGTTCTATTCTATGCGTGTGAGAGACTGATCAGGAAGTTCCGCGAGAACAACTATCGTGTGAGCATTATTAAGGTAACACCCAAGCATTTTTTTTTTTCCCTTATGAAGTGTACAGTACAATTTAATGAGTTATCACTATTGAGTGAAAATAAACTAACTGTACAACTATAAACACAGGCAGCAATATATCCAGGAAATGTGCTATCAATTCACATGAAGAAACCACCTAGTTTCAAGTACAAGAGCGGGATGTATATGTTTGTCAAATGTCCTGATGTCTCTCCCTTTGAATGGTATCTGAAACATTCAATTTCAGTTTCAGAATAACTGGTCATTGAAAAGGTTTGATTGAGCTCATAATTGTACCTGATTTTTTAGGCATCCATTCTCCATTACCTCAGCACCTGGAGATAACTACCTGAGTGTGCATATACGCACCTTGGGCGACTGGACAACTGAACTCAGAAACCACTTCGGGAAGGTTAGTTAAGCAACCTTTATAAGAAATAAAGTTTCCTAATTCATATTTATTTAATGTGGTGATAAACAAATGAGATATTGATACAGGCATGCGAAGCTCAAGTTACTTTCAAGAAGGCCACACTGACTAGACTGGAAACAACAGTCGTTGCTGATGCGGAACTTGAAGATACTAGGTGATTGTAATAGTAAAATTATAAGAAATAAATTGCTGTTATTTTGAAAAGTTATTTTTTTTCCCTTGAGGAGCTGTTCGTATCACCTTATATTTAGTTTCAGCGTTTCTTCTTAGGTTATATTTTTACCACTTAACTGGATGTCTATTCCCTGATATATATAGGTTCCCCAAACTGCTGATAGATGGGCCGTATGGTGCACCTGCACAAAATTACAAGAAGTACGATATTCTTTTGCTAATCGGACTTGGAATAGGCGCAACCCCTTTCATCAGTATATTGAAAGATCTGCTCAACAACATAAAATCAAATGAGGTTAGCTACAAAGATAAAGCCTACAACCAAAATAACTGCTTAAAATCCTGATGATTATTTGTTGATTAAAATATTCAAAATGGAAAAAAAACACACATGTATGGCGAGAGAGGGAGGAAACAGATAGCAATTGTTATCTTCTGGAAGTTTTGTTAATCTCAAAAATTTTGAGGACTAAGCACATAATCTTTGGGGGAGTTGGGTGTGTGGAGTTCCTAGATAACCTTATTTGCTTTGACATATTTGCCCTGAAATTGTAACAGGGGACTCAAGGCATGTACAATCAGAACCAAGAAGAGGCAAACAATGCAAAGAGCAATGGTCCTGGGAGAGCATATTTTTATTGGGTGACAAGAGAGCAAGGCTCATTCGAGTGGTTCAAAGGTGTCATGAATGATGTGGCTGAGAGTGATCGCGATGTATGTTTTAATGCACATCTTACTTATTTTGTTATCCAGAAGCCCAACTGATTTTTTATTGATAATTTATTCATTTTCATTTATTGTAGAATGTGATTGAAATGCACAACTACCTCACAAGTGTGTATGAGGAAGGTGATGCGCGGTCTGCCCTCATTGCAATGGTGCAGCAACTTCAACATGCCAAGAATGGTGTTGATATAGTGTCTGGTAGCCGGGTAAGCTACTGTTTTATATCAAATTAGTATATGCTTTTTAAGGTAAGAACACAGCATACTAAGTATTTGTTGTTACATTTTAGATTCGGACACACTTTGCAAGGCCAAACTGGAGAAAGGTCTTCTCGGATCTTGCTGTTGCCCACAAGAACTCCCGCATAGGTTTGCAAACCTTTTGTGAATATGATACAGAAAGTTTTCAAGAAAATTTTTATTGACACCAAACAAATGAAAAATGCAGGGGTATTCTACTGCGGATCTCCAACCTTAACCAAGACACTGAGAGATCTGTCGAACGAGTTTAGCCACACGACCACCACAAGATTTCAATTCCACAAGGAGAACTTCTAAACAAGTACAAACGAAGCATATACAAAAGGAAGCTTACAGAGAAAGATTCAACAGTGTATATAGATTCTGTGTTTATAATTAGAGTAACTCACATATTTTATAGAATGAAATTGGGTTTGTAGACATTAGATCAGCGAAGTTGCCAGCAACCCATACAAGTACATTTTGGAAGTATTTTTTTTTTTTTCCCAGTAGAATAATTACTTGATAAAGGAGGTATTTGAATTAAATGCGTTTTAGCAGAGTGAAAATTTTCATGTAATAATTTGTCATGAGAGAGCCAATGGCAGCAAAAGTTTTGTTCTCTTTTTTTATTATTACTTTGCTTTCTTCCTTTTTCTGTAAAATAATAAAAAAAAATGTTACTGTAAGTTCTCTTGCACACGCTTATTATTCTACTGGTCCAGAAAAAAAGATGTAGAATTTTGCAAAACAATAATGTTGGTTAGACTATAGTAAGTACATCTGCAAATGTACTCGCTGACAGGAAGCAGTTTAGGATCAACATTAACCTATTTTTATATAACAATAGCAAATAAGTAAATTAACAATCAGATAAAGGTCAGTATTTGCATTCAGAGAATATGCCTGCACTATTTAGCCACCATAAAACATTACAGAACCATTTTGTCTAATAAAAATGAAAAGGAGGAAAAATAAGCCAGACATAAAATTTTAAAAGACTGCTTAACTATCTTGAGACCGTTGCTCTTTCCTTTTTTGTCTCTCAGCCATTGCAGTTTTCATCACTCCCTGTCGATTGGCCTCCATCCTCCTTCTAGGATGTTTTATAGCTGCTGGGGTTTCCTCCTTCACACTAAAAAGGGCCAAATCCATTTCACTTTTAGCAGTAGTTGTGGTACTGTTAGCATTATCCTTAGGTTTTCTCCCCCTCCTCCTACTAGTCAGAGACGGCTGTTCTGCATATTCGACCTTTACTGGTACCAGCATGAGGTCATTAACACCGCTAACAATACCAGTGGTACTGGTAGCACTCGAAGAGCGGTCTTTTCTGGGTCTACCTCTCTTTTTTCCAGACCTTGAGATAACTAAACCCCAGTTGCAACGTTGCATAGCTAAGTCCTTGAGTGGAATGGAAATGTCCAGTGGGACGAGTGCCGCCTCCAGCTCATGCCACTCAAGATCCTCCATATCACCATCTTCATACTCAACACGGTACCAGTTGGCCTGTGCATTGTAGTGAGTCACCTTTCCATTATAATAAGCATCTCCAAAAAGTTTTCTCACTTTCCTCCCTTCGAGCCACTCACCAAAGCAAGGGTCAAACTCATTCTCAGATTCTGACTCAGATTCAGATTCAGATTCAGATTCTGATTCTGATTCTGATTCCAAGCTGGGATGAGGTTTGAGATTTTGGTTGGGTGTTTGGTCCATGTTACTGCCCCTTTGAGACGAACTGGGGACTCCTATAATTAGTATGGCAGGTTCACCAGTGATTCTAGAGACAGCTGGCATCAACTGTTGCATGCTGCTACCCGTGTCCATAGCTTTTATGTTTAGCTTATTTTTGGATCTAGTTAAAGGAGAGTAAATCAGTTTTCAGTATAGAAAAAAAAATGTTACAATGTTTAAGTATAATTATAGCATTGTAGGTATCAAGCTTGACCTAATATAAAAACCCAAAAATATAAAATTTTGGTGTACACTATGTCAAATTGAAAGACTGTTTGCAGATTTATTTTATTTAGCAATACAAAAATGTAAAACTAGGAAGATCACAATGATTGTTTGCAAACCCCTTCTTGATACTAAAAAGGGATCACGACCAGAGAGTAGCAATCTTCCTAATTCACGAGATAATTGAATTCAAGTTTCAATGATTTCTGCTAGTTGTTGCAAATTTGCAATCTTCTAAGTTAGAAAAAAATAAAAAAAAAAAAAAAAAATTTCAAATGCCTCCATATTATCTGGATTTTCACTGCCAATTTGCCATTTAGAGAAAATCTGCTTATGATTTAGATCTAGAAGCTAGCCCAAATAGTTTCCAATTGACGAAAATTACAACTTCATCAAACTGGCATTAATCAAGATTCCGAATTGCCTTTTTCTAGGAATTTACTTAAAAAAGGAATGAACAGAAAAATTCCTATAAAATAAAACTATAATTGCAACTAAATAAACTGGAATAGGATACCATACATTCGATCTAACACAAAATTTCGTTCCTAGCAGCCCTTGATAAAAAAAAAATAATAAAATAAAAAATAAAAAACAGAGAGGAAAAGGAATCAGGTGATTCATCTATAACCCATGTGCATATATATCGGTGACATCTATTTCTATGAGAGTAAAAGATCTTTCTTTTTACCTTGAGAGGTTCTCCTTCCTCCACTTCTCCCTCCGCGATCAGAAAACTGTTTGAAACTGGAGATGAGAGGCGAGGAGACTAGACGGATACAGAGATGTAATAATGGCCGTTGATCTAAATCTGACGGTCCATATTCCAATTGATCTTCTTTTATTCTGTGATGAAATGAATTGAGTGGAGGTCTGACAGTGCGCTAGTAGGAAGGCGAGATGAGAGAATCGGTACGGCGGTACCTATGTAGGCCCGTCTGTGAGTGACAATCGTTAAACGATAATTCTGTGCAGGTGTGATACACACCATCCACAGTTTTCCCATCCATCCCATCCACAGGCCAAAAATGGGCCTCAGACTCATTTTTGCGCGCGCTGACGTCAGCAAGGCGCTCGCTGACGTCAGCGAAAATTTTTCAAAAATTTTTCGGAAATTTCTGAATGCTGACGTCATCAAATGTATTGGTTTATTTGTTCAGTTAGATGCCATAAGGGTTGATTTAAAGTCGTAAGTGTTCAATTAGTTGCATCTGAAAATGGAATTTTCGTATTTATTTGTTCAGTTTAATGCGACAAATGTTGAACTAAAAGTCGTAAGTGTTCAGTTAGTTGCATCTGAAAATGAAATTTTCGTATTTTTTTGTTCAGTTTAATGCGACAAAGGTTGAACTAAAAGTTTTATTTGTTCAGTTAGTTGCATCCGAAAAATAGAAATTTTGTAATTTTGTGTTCAGTTAAACATGTTAATACTATCCATTAATTCAACAAACTGAACAATTGTATTGATAATATCATCCATTAATAATAGCACAATACATACAAATGAAATAAGATGATCCCTTAGATAAACTAACTGAATAATTCTACTTACAATAGCATCCATTACATAAATTAACCCACAACAAACGCAGTAAATTACATTCAACTATTACAAATCGAATGTAAACTCGAAATTCATCACTAACAACTCTGTAAATTCAGTCGAAATTTGCTTCTTGTGTCCCTTGAATCTGAAATTAAGCAATAAAATGATATTAGTTCAAAACAATTCAGTTTCCTTTCAAAATATTACAAGGTTAGTTCAGTTTGACAATAAAAAAAACAAATAAAAATGCACAAACTGCACTAGATCTGGATCAAAAACTTGTTCAAAGCTCCTTGGCCGTGAGAATGTAATTGAGGTATTTACTGCCTCATCGACATAGTTCCAAAGGTTGAGAACAGGTTTTTCTGAAATGAAATTACCTCGATTCCAATGTGTTTTACCCAGGTATCACTGCTTTCTTCGGTAGAATGTATTGGTTGTATGCTGACAACACTCTGGCTGATTGGATCATGTACCAGACAAACTAGTAAATGCTAAAATGATTGTAGCTTTTACCCGACTGAAATAATGGGCTTTCACAATTACTTTATGAAACCTTGTGCAATATTTGATAGAATCAACGACTTCTGCTTCAATATGTCGCAAACCCACCCCGATTTTTCTTTCAAAATTTACGGAAACTGAGATCAAAAGCGAAACCAAAAAATGAAAACAAAAACAATCCGGAAGAAGATTCTTACAGATCGACACTCGGAGGAGTCGGAGACGCATCCGGAGTCGAGAAGAAGATCGCCGATGGCCTCGAAGACACCATCCCCGTCGACGCCGAAGTCGAAGTCTTCGTCGGCGAGAACATTGACGAAGTAGTCGACGATGGGATCGTAGAGGTCTGGTCTGTGAGAGGAGAGGAGGTGATGCGGCTAGGGTTTGGTTTAGAGTGAGAGAGAGAGAGAGGAGGTAAATAGACTGGGCCAGTCTATTGGATCCATAAAAGCCTGTTGGGAGCCTGTGGATGGGATGGATGGGAAAAGAGGGGATGGTAGTAACCAATTCTGAATTCTGTGTTCCAGATAAATACTACACAGATAGACACAACAAATAGACACAGAAATTTTGATATTTAGTAAAAGGCCGAAAAATGTCTTACCTTGAACTCCATTAGGCCCATAAAACATATTGGCCCGGTCAATGTCTAATTTAGACCACGCCCATTCTCCCTAATCCCTATGGCTGTTGAATAAAATTAATTTTGCCCAGGCCAGTTCCATTTTTTTTTAGAGTTTCTTTTGCTCAGTTCTCTAAAAAGAAAAGAATAAAATTAATTTTGGTGAAGCGGTTTCCAGTTAGCTTCTAATTCTAAAATAGTATAATTTTTTCCATTACATATATTTCGTTCCAATTCCCTCATAAAAAGATGAATGAGCTATAATGTAAGGTGCATTTGAATTAATTTATAGTTTAAAGTCCAAACAGGAACCATATTAGAGGTCGGTTGTATGACTAGCTCAGACATCATTTTTCATTTTTAATTTTTCCTTTGTACATTGGAAAGCAATTATGGCATTCAAGGGCATATATGCAAGTGCCCAACGGAAGGTACAACTTGAGCACCTATGGACTTTTCAATGAAGAAAATGTATGTTCTAAGAAAAGAGAATGGCTGCACATGGGCTCCAATTTTTCAAACTTTGGATATTAATTTCCAGTTAAATGTTAATTGCTTTTGGTTGTTTGCGTAAATGATGGCATGAATCATTCTATCACCAATTACTCTCTTATACCACTTTTTTTAGCCTTCTTTTTAGATAATAATATTAGGTTTTTGGGGACTTGATTCCACCACTATGTGCTTGGACCTTAGGCTCTTCATTTTTCTTTTTCCTTTTCCTTTTCCAATGGAATCTGTAGTGCTTTACTAAGCCTATGCATATAAATTCCAAGATAATGCTATGTCTATTCATTATAGCTATATTTTAATTCTGGTGTTACTTAGAAAAGCTGGATGCTCCAATTTTGTAAAATACAGATATCTAATAGTTTATGCATGTTTAATGTAAATAATTTTTTTTTGGTAAGGCTCATAACTAATGCATAGTTTCTGTAAATTTGCTAGTGTATAACCAATACAATTTTCATTTCCTTTAAGAAAATCTTTTTCTTTAGCTGCAATCCTACATGAAACAAGGTCATCATTACTAAGGTAGCCTTTTTACGAAAGGCAATTGCTATTAAATTCTCTGCCCCTACATTATATTCAAATTAAGAGTGAGTGCCTAATGTCATTTCTTAATAGATAGTCAACATTAGCATCCAATTAGTAACTTTTATGCTCATGCACTTACGCTTTTTTGTTTCTTTTACCGAATTCAAAATCTTACCAAGATAAAATAATCAACGATAGGTACACTATATACTTTGGGGGCTCCATGGCCATGGGGGTGTATATTAGAAGGGTGGGCTTCTCTCCAGCTAATGAAGGAATTAATTTACTAATTCAGGCAAATTTGGATCATTCACTTTAAATTTAACGGCCGAAATTGAATATGATGGTACCATTATTCCGTTGCTCTTGTTTTATTTCGATAATGGACGGAGATCCATCTACAATGAATTAACTTGACTTGACAATAGTTTTTTAATCAAGCTAATAATATTTTTTTAAAAAAAATATAGGTATATTGTTTTCCTTATAAATTAATATATATCAAATTTTGTGCAATTGAGTGTCACTTGACATTCCATTAGTGACTGCTGCATAATAACTATCGTAAATTTGAAGTTATTTACTGAATAACATTAAGATATTTTAAATTCCAATTGCAAGACCCAAATTGAATAATTACATGGATGCATGGGTCAACTTTGATCTGCACCCTTGAATCCAAAAGGACTACATAGATCTGTTTAGAACCGTGATGAATCCCCCATGATTGGAGAGAAGCCCAAACTTGTTTAGACATGAGAGTAAATGCACCAGGTCACATGATTCCTCCTTCCACTTAGACACCTCACCAGTATATTGTGCATATTAAGAAAAGTGGAGAATGCTCGTTCAATTTAATAAAATTCTCATGATTATGTAGCTATTTGCCCTAGGCAACAGTGCTATATACTGTATACAAAGCATGAAATTCGCCAAAAGGAGAGGAATAACCCAACAACTTGCCAATTATGTCCTTTTTTTTTTCCCTTGTTGTCCATATATGTCACTTGATTTAAGCCTAGATGAAGTTTCATTGGCTACATGTCGGCGGCCACTGCTAGGGCATAAAGTAAAATTTGACCGCCTAATCTAAAATTTTATAGTAACTAACCAAGCAGTTCATGCAACATAGGCACTTAGAAATTAACATTCCTATGTGTAAGCACGTTAATTTAAAAATAGAAAAGGAAAAAGAAAAGAAATATCAAGCTGCATTTTCAATGTCCAGTGAGACTTACTCTTCAAGTTTGCATTATGACTGAACGAAGAATTATTTCATGGAGATGCCATGAGCTTAAATTATTATATATGAAATAAATAAAATTTCATCACTGTAGCATTGTACCTAATTATCAAATTTTCAAGAAACTCATTATTGTGAATTAATAAAATAGCTTGTACAGCAATGATAAAGGATGTCGGAAAATACCCAAATTCCCTTCTTTTTTTTCCCCTTTCTTTTTGACTAAAGATGGTACATATTCTTTCTTTTCTTCTGCTGTTTCAAATTTTCTTCTTGCATGTATTTCAAACTGTTTTTCCCTATCTTTAGGATTTTAATTTGCATTTGTAGGATATAATTTTGACGCATAGGTGTGTCAACGGGTATGGTGAAGACATATTATTAGTTTTGAATATATAGCAATATGCTAAGTTTGAATACAAAGTCAAAGTCCTCTTCTTATTTAATTCTCCATTTTGAGAATCATTTTATATAGTCTATATTTGTTCATATTTAATCCAAGAGAAATTAGATTTAATACTATTCAAATTACGAGACCATAAATACATTATTTTGTGTTATATTTCATAGTATACATGAGGACAACTACTATCAACTTGTTTGGTTGACACATGAATATGCTGTTACATCAAATTTTTTTTTGAAGAAAAATAGAGGTCGAGCCTCTATCTTAAATATGTTACATCAAAATTTAATTAAAATTCCAAATGTAAGATAAACTGATGATATCATAAGTAACACATTTTGTATAAAATTTTAGAACTTGTTTAATATAATTCTGGCATTAAAAAAATAAATGACTAGTTGCCGCAGTTATTTTATTTGTGGATCTTTATATACCTGATGATGTATCAAATAAACTTCAAATGTAATCATTTTAATTTAGTAGACAGATACTGCCCAAGGCATAGAACACTGTCCATATTCCGGATTTGTCTTAATTTATGAAACACATAGTACATGGGCATATGGTACAGATAAAATTAATTTTAGTCAGTACAATTATGAAAATCCTATTATTCGATCTGTACTGTACTCGTTTCTAGCACTAAAAATAAGTTTTTGCCACTTGCATTACTTTTCCTTTTTTTTCTTTTTGAAAAAATATATGTAATTGTGTGTCAATTCATTTGCACAGAGGTACTTGGGTTTTTTACGTTGGCTCGTCTGACATATCACAACCCTCCTCTTTTTATTCGAACTTGGGACCGAGCTATACTAAACAATACCAGCAAAGTTTAATATAGGCAGAGTTCAATATAGAAATCTAGGTGTAGAAGTGATGTCGTAGGTTTATCGGTCACAATATTAGATCCGGCTAAGGGTGTAGGTTTTATTACTATAATTATTATTACTATTATTATTGTTGTTGTTGTTGTAGTTGTTGTTGTTATTGTTGTTCTTGTTATTATTATTGTTATTATTATTATTAATAATACTACTACTTTTATATATTATTTTATTTTTTATGACTTTTGCTAGGTTTTTTTTCTAGCCTATCCCAACTTATTTGGGACAAAATGTTTAGTTGTTGTGGTTTGAAAAAAATATATGTCATTGTTGTTTTCACTACGCCATTTTTTTTAGCATCGGTTAACTAGAAATTTTAAAACTGGTTAGACATCGGTGCTAATGGGGGTTTTAAAAGTATATAAACATCTCGTGTTAAAAACCAGTTTTTATTTGTTCTTATTTCTTTAACACCAATTTTTTAATTAAAAACCAGTGTTAAAAATGAACCTAAGAAAAAATATATATATATTTTTTTTATTTTGGGGCTAGTCCTTTTTTGTAGCCATAAATATTTATACATATATCGGTGTATATCACAGCACTATATATATCATAATAAATACCAAAATAAACAATTAATGTATCAAAACAAAACAATACATCAATTAATATGTAAACTTAAATTGATATGCTATAAAAGCTCGACAGTGACTTTCAAGATTGATTTAATGATTGTCGAAGAACTTTAGAACTAAATTCGACACAATTTGTTACTTCTTTTTATTGAAAGATCAAACTTGATGAAGATGGGACTCCGAATGTAACCTGAGATGACCTATAAACCATACTGATTTATATTAGACTAGATCTTAAATCCCAATTGACTCTGATATGACTCACAAACCTCAACTTCTAATCTGATTTTATAGGAAAAGAATTAACTGCTACCTTCCATGAACTTTAACGAGTCATAAATGATTTGGCATTCGAAACGACTCAAACTTTGAATGATCAAAACTCCAGTTTAAATGAACGAGACGCCATGATGGTTTAAATTAAATTCAGAAACGACCCAATCAAAACCCATGGCCTATCTTAGCAGCTGTCTGTCAAGCTTCTACAAAAATAAATAAACAAATATAAATAAATAACGGGTAACAGATTCAGTGCAAATGTAGCTCCGCCATTATTCTAGAGGTAACGGATTCAATCCGACACGGAAAATGGATAAACTTTATTTCACAGAGTTGGCTATATTCTATTATAAATAAATAGCCATGTTTCAAAAAAAAATATATAAATAAATTATAAGTCAACCAATTGTCACATCTAGTCCACATTCTTAAATTTATCGTTTCAATTTTTAATGTTATAAATTCTACTTAAGTATTAAATTTATTATTCATCTACCAGATTTTGCATAATAAAATAGTTATCGATAGATATATTTTTCCTTCTTTTATTTTTTATATATTTTTTTAGAAAATATAGAAAATGAAATTTAATCGTGATAAGCGCGTAACCATGGCTAGTTGAATGAATTGTTAAGTAATTTCATGATAACGGTAGACAAAAAGATATAGAAAGAAAATGATTACTCGATGATATAATATAAGAAAAATAAATGAAAGAGAAGATTATTATAATAAATGAATACCCTAAAATACTATTCTATATAATTGATGACTCTTAAGTTCCAAAATATATACAATAACATAATGCACTAATGTGTGGCATTCAAATAGTTATGTCTCTATCTCCATTTTATAATCATGGGATTTTGGAGAATACTGATTTTTATTTAAAAAACAAATCCGTGTTTTCTCATTTATTTTAATAATTGAATATCGTTTATAATTTTATAGTCAAGATCAAATTTATTTTTGGACAAGTCAATACACGTGGCTGGACTTGATTTTTAACCGCATGGAATTATTTGTCAGTGATATTTTGAGATTGTGCCTGAGTTTATATTAGGATCGATCATGAACGAACATTTTCATGATTGTTTAAATTTGTACCTTCCCTTATAATTTGATTACATCTGTCACTATTTTGGGCTATACTCATTTGAGAAAGCAGTGTACATGTTAAATATATTTCAAATGATTTTGGATTTATACATTTTTCCAACGCAGCTCTACTAAATCTTTCATGCTTTCTTTTTTTTTTCGCTCAGTGAATGTATAATTCGTATATATTTCTTTTCTTTCTATAAAATACGCATAAAAACGAAGTAACTTATTAAATTGATATAAGTAGTTCGTTGTTTTTTTTTTTTTTGACTTAAATCAATAACATATCATTACGGATAGCGGCGCTTTAATTAACAACCGTCATGGAATCATAGCGGAATTTACAAATGTACTTGTTTATTCCATCAGATATATATTTTAATTAACAATTAAACATCTTATTACATTATTTACATACTTTAATAATTTAATTTAATTTAATTTATGCAGGCATTATATGCAGTTTGTATATGCAGACATCATATGCAATTTGTATATGCATACATCATATGTCAAAGATATGTTCGTAATACTAATTATATATCAGTGGTTATATTTCACTAAAATACTACTAAATGCATTTATATGTTATTAATTTTTACTATTTTAGACACTATAAGAAATAAAACGTTAAAAATTGGTACTTTTTAAGTAGTATTATGATATGCTAATAAATACGACTATAGTGGTACTTTTAGTTTAGCAACATAATAGTGTACCAAGTCACACTGCTATTGCGGTCATTGCCGTCGCTATTTAAATCATTGACGACAACACGAAGGCATGTTAGGCATAACATTAATTAGCATTGTTTAGCCCGAAGGCTAATTAATAAAGAAGGTGTCTTCTTCGACGACCATCATGTCAACACTGATGAACTTCTTAAATCATTTGTATCCACAGGATCATGTTGTTTCGTATTATATTGTGGTTTTGGGACTCTTCAGTATTTGGATATTTATTTTCATATTTTTCTTTCTTATTTGGTGGATACGTTGAAGAATGAGAAGTGATAGCATATGGCATAATACTGAGCTGGAGCTTACGACAATTGTACCATTTCCACTACATCCTTACGCACGGGATGATGAGCAAGATCCGACTTACGCATTATGTATAGATGAATTTTCTACAGGAATAGAGATTGAGTACTTCCGTGCCAACATTACTTCCATCCAGCATATTTTGACGATTTTTTTCAAATGCAAACCTCAAGACATGTGTTGTGTCCCATATGTCGTCGTGCAGTTGCCATTACACCAGCCTACTTGTAGGACTGGGATCCTCAGCAGTGTAAAAAAAAATTATTGAGCAGTCCTTTTTCTTTTTTTTTAATATTTTAAAATTTTAAAATTCAATTGTTGAATCCAAACCGTTGATTTTGTTCAATTTTACGGCAATGCGTTTTCATGTAAGTTTTATAAAATTTAGAGTTGATTTGATACTTGATTAAGTGATCAAATCAAGAACGTATTAGAATTAATCAAACAAGGTTCGTTTATTTGTTGAGCACTTAATCAAGTATCAAATCAACTCCAAATTTTATAAAACTTATATGAAAACGCATCGCCCGTAAAATTGAACAAAATCAACGGTTTCGATTCAACAATTAAATTTTAATAATTTTAGATATTAAAAAAAGAGAAAATGATTGTCTTTTTTTTTTACTGCCGAAGATCTGTGTGCCCTAGTTGTATCCGGTGTGTTTGGAATGCAACAAACAAGGCTAGTTCGTGAGCTAGCTTGTTCAATGTTGAACCAAACAAGATGGAAACTAGCCGAACTACCTTGTTCTTAGTTCTCACAAAAGGAACTAGAACAAGAACAAGAACAAGAGTTTGTTCTAGCTCACACTCTTTGCCAAACACATCCATGGGAATTTGATGCCCCAATTTTCTTTTTCCTGCTATCTGGAGAAACTCCGCTACTCCAGCAATTAAAGAGCTACAGTGGGGTGCATGGGTTGAGAAGCACGCAACATGTTGGTCTGCACGAGAAAACAGCATAATCGATCGATCGGATTAACTAGACACCTCTACAATTCACGTGGTGGGGCCCACTCAGGGCATTTTCTAGATGACACGTGGCAGAATGATGGACCAACAGCCGGTTTCTCCCTCGTTCGATTGGATTAAAATAAACGACGACCTAGACGGCCGGTCGTTGTGTTAGTTGATTTAGTAATGTTGCTATTATTTTATGTTGAGTGGCCTCACAATAGACAACGGTGCAACATGCGTGTATTGCAGCCAAAATGCCAAATTATCCCGGAAGTCCGAAACAGGTTCATACTATTTTTGGAAGTTCTCTCACCTATAAGCTATAGTAAATTGGACTCGCATCCTCGGCAGTCAAAAAAAGACTACCGAGGGCAGTCATTTCTTTTTTTTTTTAATTTAAAAATTTTAAAATTCAAATGTCGAATTTAAACCGTTGATCTTGTTCAATTTAACAGGCGATGCATTTTCATATAAGTTTTATAAAATTTGGAGTTGATTTGATATTTGATTAAGTGCTCAACAAATGAATGAACCTGGTTTAATTAATTCTAATACGTTCATTTGTTGAACACTTAATGAAATATCAAATCAACTCCAAATTTTATAAAACTAATATGAAAATGCATCGCCCATTAAATTGAACAAGATCAATGGTTTGGATTCGACATTTGAATTTTAAGATTTTTAAATTAAAAAAAAAAAGAAATGACTGCCCTCGGCAGTCCTTTTTTGACTGCCGAGGATGCGAGTGGATAGTAAATTGGCTAATTCCATGGTTTGTTTTCCCCGTTAAATGGATGTATAAGCTGTGATTGGGAACCTTTAATTCATGGTCCTTTTTGCTAAAGTATTAATTGGATAGTTAATTAGATTATATGTATGAAATGGAAGATGTATGAACATATTTCTGTTTTTATATATATCCCTATGGGCTTGCTGTTGGTAAAAAAAGATTGGGGAGGATTGTTTTCTCCAGGAAAAAGAAAATACTCTTCAGTAGAACTTATTTTTTTTAATTGAATTATTTCACTTTCACTTTAATTTACATTTTAGTAATCTTAATTTGTATTTTAATTTTTGTCACATAATTAGCATAAATACAATATTTTCCAAGTTGTAGTTGTGTTTTTCTTTAGTTAAATAATCGAGTTTAATCCATTTCAGAGCTGAACAAAAAATGATCATATATATTAGATGAATTAGGTTTCGGCACCACAAATGTCATACTTTATTTTTTTATTATAAATTTTAAAATTTTAAATATAATCATCTGATCTGAACGTTTGATCTTGTTCATTTTAATGACAGATGTATCGTCATAAAATTTTATAACTTTTGAAGTTTCTCTGACGCTTGATAAAAATTATCAAAAACAAAAGTATCAAAATAACTATAAAAGATTAATTCTAATATTCATTTTTCGACCTCTTGATCAAGTATCAAATAAAATTCAAAAATTATAAAATTTTATTACAATTCATATGTCATTAAAATAAACAAGATCAACGGTTCTGATCGGATAATTATATTTAAATTTTTAAATTTTAAAATAAAAAGGTAAAGTGTGGCATTTGTGGCACCACAAAAGTGTGGCACCGAAACCTTGTTCAAATTAGATTTGAAGTAAGAATGAATTTTGAACTTATATTTGCACAATTTTGATGACCATAAATGTCACAAGCGTATTAAATGACATGTATCACAAAAATAAACGTTAAACTTGTCTTGTGTTAAAATTATGCTAGTATAATAGCATCTAGTTAATTACTCCTTTGGTTTTAACATAATTTCTAAAAATTGCTATTTTTTAGGATCCAAAACTAATTAGATCAAGGATTTTGAAAAATTTTAAAAATATAAATTTTGGTCTGTAAGGAAATTGCAATATAGACATAAAATTGAACGCTTTGGATCCACCATTTAAACTTTCAAGATTGAGATTTGACCGAATTTAACCAAGAGTCTGGTTAGTTTGATTGAATCCATTTTATTATGAACTCCATAGAGTTGTATTAAAATTCATATATTTTGGATGAAGTTTAATATTTCATCAGTGTCATAAAATATGGACAATTGTACTTTTAAAATTCGTAAAGAGATAAATTAACTTTGCTTAAGGACAAAAATTACAAAAGTTTTGTATAATTAGGGGCCGATCCAGTACAAAAAGCACAAGAATTACAAAAGTCTGTGCATTTTAGGTACACCGGGCAACGTGGTAATATTAATTCAAGCAATTTTAAATTTCTAAACCGTATTGGAAATTTAAGGCTTCAATTTCCCCCTAGGATATTATTCGGAGAATTGGGGGGAATGAAAATTTTACCCCCTGAAAATAGAAAAATGGCACCTCGAAGTAAAAAATAAAAAATACGCAGCACTTGAGTGCGCCATGAGAGTTGGTGCTCTTGGATACAGGCCGACAATCAATTTAGATTTTAGGTAGCCACTCAAATGGAATGCACCACTCGTAGGCAGAGATCATACTTGTGTATTTTTATTCCCCGCGACTAAGAGAGAGATAATATGTTTCGATTAGTTCCCAATTCGTGGAAAACTTTATTTCCCAAGAAAAAGGTTCGACGTACGAGATATCACTTGAAACTTTTCAATTCCAGAAATGCAGTTTCATGATATTCGAAGAAAAAGAAACAGCTAAGATGTATATATATAAAAACGATTTTAATATTCAGATTCTATATTTCTATATATATACCTAATATATAGCTAGTTTGCTGAATTTTGTAGTAAACTCTTGTTATTTTATTAAGATCAAGGCAATAAAACATGTGTATGATGTACGACCAAGAGCTTATCAGTTTGAACTTTGAAGAAATGGATCTTTCTGTACTCTTTCAAGATACAATTATTTTAAGAAGGTATTGAGATTGTTATATACTTGTATTCGTATTCTATTTGTCCATTGATAGTGATGCGTCTCCATAAAATAATAATAAAAACGATTAAACGAAAATTAGTCTCTCATAAGGTATTATGGTTTACTAGATTTGGAATGCAAATCAAGAGGCTTTTTTCCTGCCTCTTCTCATGATTGAGGTTCGGGTTTATTATTATATTATCATATATTATGATTCTTATTCTCCTTTGACTGGGCTTCATCCATTTATAGCAACTTTCGTAGCCCCTTCAACACGTGTAAGTACCAATGTGCACCCTGGCTAAGTGTACGGCTGGATCAATACCTCAATTACTTTTGTTTTTGTGATACCCAACTACTTCATTGAATCATGAGAGAATTGTAACCATATCATGTGTATTTTTCGCAATCAATTAATATTTCAATATATTTAATCTCTACTTAATCCTAATAAACCTAACAACAAGACTTTAACGAAGTTCTCGTCTAATAACCTACACGTACAAAACATTCAAAATATCTCACCCAAATGGATATATTCCTATATTATCGGCCCTCAATTTTTACTCTATTTATTGCTTAACTTATACCAAACATATCTTTCATTGATCTATTTTCAGATTTTGTTTTTTTATCATGCTTTGGTCATTAATTTTGCACGTGATAAGCACATCAATGGTTCTGTAACTGATTGGCTACATGTATTAAATCACGTTCAAGTATATGAGTGGACCTGTTATGTAGAGAGAGATGAACTCGATGAGTCCAGTCCAGCACTCCAGCTATATTCTTGTGGTGTGATTGGGTTCTCACGAGGGGCTTGCTTAAACAAGGCTGTGTGAGAAGTAATTAGTAATTAGTGTAAGACAGTTCACAGTTGTAACACGAGATTTGTACTCTTTGACAACGATACCGAGTTCCCAACCCCCTCTTACCAACTCACGACTTCTCTACATAGCATTGTGAACAAATTAATGCAAGGCAAGGGAAGAAATCTGCACACCGATTTTGAGATTCAATTCTGAATTAACCCAATAGTGCATTAGATATTATGTCAATCTTCATTTTTTTTTTTTTTTTATGGCCACGCAAGAAGTGTAAATTCTCCTTCCCAGTTTCACATTATCTCTATTTTGACTTCAAGTTCACACGGTTGAGACCTTACTCTGTTACTCGATTGCGGTCGGAGTGTCGGACCGACGGACGGTATGTGAACCAGCAATTCAGTCCCTACGAAATTTTTGTGGGGACTGTATTTTACACATTAGCTCTTTAGAAATTTGGAAAGACCAGAAAATCTTACCTTAACCCCTATTAGCCATCATATGTACATACAGCTTATTAATGATTGATATTTTTCATTCCCATTGAGAATGTTAAATATAACATCGTCCGCGTTATTAGATTAACGATTAATTTCTATACCAAAAGAACATTAGCTTTGTTTTTCATAAAAGAAAAAGTAAGCGAACATCTGTCCTTTTTACACATGCAGCCGGACCATTTTTCATTTTAATATTGATGCTATTAATTGTTCTTCAGTAGGGATAAGATAAGCATGAGTCTACAAAAAATCTTTGCCGTGATTTATGTCTGTTAATTATTTTATTTGATAATTCTATTTGATCTGGGAGGTGCTTGCTTACGTGGGGATATCAACTACATTAATTAACTACGGCTAATTAAACTTGCGCCACGTGTCCTACAAACTTTTTGACATGCAAGAGACAAAGAATAAAGAAGTTAATTTATACGTTGATAAACTAATTATTTATTCCACAAAGATACAATTCAAAGTGGCTTAGCAACAGCATTAACAAGCTGAAACAGAGAAAACCTCAGCACCTTCTGGAATAATCCTCCAACTAATTACAAGGAATTAACCCCAAGTGAGACACTTCCTCTCTCTCTCTTTCTCTCTCGTGCCATTAGTTAACCTAACCAATCCCTCATGACAAGAGATTCGAGGAGAAAATATCAACCATGTTTGGCCAGAACACTTCTTCATAACTTAGTTCCTCATGCCAATCTCTTGTACTGGTATTGGTATAGTCGTTCTGTGACTGGCTATACACATTACAGTTGTAATTGTTATTATACGCAAAGTTCTCATAGCTGGGACCAACAATCTCTGATTCCATCTCCATCTCTGTTTCGGTCTCTCCATTTCTGGCGAATCTGCCTTTAACTCTCGGTCTGCTGTCAGCCAATGTCTTTCTACATGCATACTAAATAATGAAGGGAAAAAACAAATTAGACATTAGGAAGCAATGATTATATTTAAATAATTGATACAGAAAATAAATAATTGTGAAAAGAACCTACAGTGATTTTCTTTTGAAAATTTCTCTGTTGGCGCTTGCTTCGATATCGTTCAATCCTTTCCTTTCTCTCTTCTGCACTGTACCGCCCGACTTTACATGTGACTGTGCCGGTTTCACTTGGTTGTGTATCATTTGATGATGCCTGCAAGCCATTCATTCCCTGTTTATAAACACTTCAATTTAACTATACATTGTATGATTTCAAAAGTATGTTGTTACACAAAAGAAATCTAAAAAGGACAGAATAAATTACCTGGAGGTCTCCACTACTAAACACACGTCTGACGGGGCTCGAGTTGAAATCTAGATACTCGCCTGAAGAGGAAGAAGGGGAGGAGGAAGAGGAGTTAAATATGGGTGTATTACGCATCACGAATTGATTCGAAGGGAAAGAAGATGAGTAAAAGTTAAGGTCGAAGCAATCTTTCATGGTATTATAATGATCAGGATTTGGATGGTAACCAAATGGTGTTGTATGTGGAAAGGTGGAGTAATAACTCGATGGGTCAGCAAAGGAAACAGAGGAAGAGGAAGAAGAGAGACGGGACATTTGCTTGATTGCGTTTTGGCTTTCAATTTTGATTTTGGGTTTACGGGATGAGAAGGAGAAGAGGTCAGGGAATTTATATTGGGTCCCTTTCACCCTTGTGAGAATTCTAGCGCTTGACCAGAATTTGACTGCTCCTGGTGCACCGTGTTATATAGAAAATTATTATAAGTCTGCTGCTACAGAGCTACGGGTTGGTTCACTTCTAGTTCTAAGTTTTAATTAATAAAAGTATAATAAATAGGTACTTGTAACATCCTTAAATTTTAGAACCTGTTTGCAATACTTCAAATCTTAAGGTCCTATTTAAAAAATGTTCATTCTTATCCATTTGATATTATATAATATTCATTTGATCTTATCCATTTGAAAATATTTATTTGATCTTATCCACATGAAAATATCCTATTAGAAATATTTACTTTCTTAGCCATTAAGTTAAGAATATTTTCCAAAGTAGCCATAATTATCTTCGAAAATAACCACTAAGCTATAAATATTTACTTTCTTAGTGACTAAGTAATATAATATTTATAATTTCAGCCGTGACCTCCATTATAAATAGCCCCTAGCTTTATTTATTTCATTCCATCAATTCTCTCTCCCACTCCAGTTAATCTTGAATACCGTCTTGGCTTTGGATAATCGGCCATTTGGAATTCGAGTACTACGTCGCAGTCCTGTTGGATAGTCGTTCCGATTTGCTTGTTCTTGTGGATCGCTCAGTCAGGTAACCGGACTTCTCTATATTTAGTTTCGTATTGCTTGATTTGATTATCGCTTGATTTTGCTTGCATGTGTATGATCGTTTGTGGTATGTTTTGCGGGATATCGAGTTTAGAAAATGGATTACTGAATTTGTTTGTGCATGTGAAATTGAGCCCTGATCCCCGAGACAGGGGAGGAACTTTATGCCTGACTGATATGACTGATATGACTGATCTAGACCCGTTTATCTCCGTAAAATATATTTTTGTTATGTGGATTAATCCAATCTTGATTAATTTTGCTATCTTAACTAATATAGAGAAGCTGCGTCGTTAAATAACCGGTTACTGAGCTTTGTAGCTGACATCCGTTTGTTTCCTTGTGTTTGCGACGTAGGTTGATGGGCCGACGGATGAATGCAGATGATACCGCCCCACCCTCACGTGCCCGCGACCCGTCGGTGCGGGACGTGACAGTACTAAACCAAATAAGCTCAAATTTGTAATTAAATCAAACATAAATTTATTATCACTACATCAACAAATTTATTTCATTTTTTGTTCCAAAATTTTGAGGATGTCCAAATTTATGCAGTTTAAAAGTTTATATATACAGTTAAACTAGATAGACAAATGAAAATGCTTCAATTAACAAATTTTATAACAGAACATCAATAATAATATTCCATAATACTGGACAATAATTGTCCACGCTTCTTAGCACTCTCTAATCCAATAATAATAGTAATGTGGTAGTAATTTAAATTCATAAATAGTCATCAATTACGTAACAACAAAGTATTTTCAAATTTTAGATTATTTTTTATCGAAATATAAACCATTATATCATGTTCTTATTTTTTTATATTTGCAAGCATGTTGAACAAAAAATTTCAAGGGCTATACTGTGAGATGTGTTAAAATAATATGGTATTCTTATATTTTGTCAAAATAAATATCCGTACATTGGGATTACTTAGTAACATAAATATGTCAACGGATCGGATTAAATCAATATTCTTTTTTTTTATTGTTTCTAGTTGAGTCTGGCCCGTATCCAACTTAACTAAATTTTAATTTAATCATAATAAGTTCACAAAAATATTTATCACTAAAATTCTTATAAATCAAACAAATTATATTTATCCGGGCCTAATCGGATCCCATCGGCCGTTCGGATTGGGTCAGAAAATTGTTCTACCATTTCTAGTTTTTTTCTTTTTTAAAAAAGAAAAATGCTCGTACTTGGTGTATATCCACTAGAAGGGCATATCGAGCTTCGCTCGATATAGATATCTAAAATAAGAATATTTTTATTATGTTAATATAGTTTAATTATGTTCATTTTTGGATATATTGTGAAGATAATTTATCTTTAGAAATATAGTTTAGTTATTGTACGTACTTTGATTTGATTAAATTTAAAGAGTTTGATCAATTTAAAGAAAAAAAATATATGTGTGTAAATATAGTTATAGTTATCTAAAATAATATGATTTATATTATGGTTATATTATTCATGAAACACGATATGTTTATAAATGATTTAAATATATATATATATATATATATATCGTAAAAGATATGATATTTTTTATTTTCAATTGAAAGAATTTGATTTATATTTTGTAAACCAAAATTAAGAATGGTGATGAAGAGAAATTAAGGTGGAGAGCAACACAAAAGAGATGAAGACATGATGAAAATAAAAATAGGAAGGGATCACAAAAAACAGAAACAAAACAATGTATTGCCAAATTATTGTTTGCGGGTGAACCGGGTCAGTTTTATAAGCAATAATATCCGACACACAAATAGTTACATAGTATCATATTACAGAAATCAGAAAAATACTCTCTCACAACTATTTCACAATGTTTGGAGTGTCGAATGACATTTAACTAAAAGATTTCGACACCCACACAAATTTATTTATAATATTGATGTATGGTGCTTCTAAAGAAGATGAACTATTTCCTTCTTGGGCCTGAGGAAGATGATTTAAACGCACGGTCAATTTACACCAGCGTATTCTTCAGGACTAATAAGGCTTTCAATTTCTTAATTGATTGATTTAATTACAAATTATATTGAATCTCATTAAATTTTATTCTCCCAAAAATTAGATCCTTGACTTCACTTCTCTTTTCAGAAAAAAATAAATAAATAATACAAAAGTTAACTTTGTGTCCGAGCAACCAGCGGTTGATTACATTGACCTTCAGGAAAATATTCCTGCTAAAATTACTAAAGCCTTTTCCTACATGTCTTTTCCTAAAGTGCTGCCACCTTTATTTTTTCCCCCGCCTTTCCCGATTTTACCATAATTTAGTTTATCCTTTGATTAACTTTTTTTTTTTTTTTGACGACAAGATACGTAGATATTAACTTCTATTTCACCAATTACAAGTTATATGATACAGATTAAATAATACCTCCGGAGTGATCCACATCTCATATAATGTAAGTAATAATAACCACAATCCAACTACAGGGCTTGTCTAGTCAAAATAAAAGCGCATAAATACCATTTTATTCACTACATAAAAATTATGAAAGTACCGTACTTATTCACCTCAATAACACAAACAATAATGCACTATATTATGTAAGCCGAGAAGGCAGAGGCAAAGAGTTGATGGTACAAAAGCGTGCGCTTGTTTTTTCCAAAGGAGGTGTTTTTTCAAAATTTCTCGGTACAAATTCGATCATAGTTCAAAAGATCATTTACAAGTTTTCTGATTGCATCGAGTAGAACTGCAACTACATATACAAGGGGGTACTTGCATGTCGAACTTTTATCTGTTTCTCTGTGGAGTTTGCAATGTTACCGTTGAGGAGGTGCTTGGATAAAAAAAAAATAAAAATAAAAAAAGGTAAAAGTTGTGACACGTTGCTTGACTAAAGTATATATATATCGAAGAAGCCGAAAATGAGCAACAGAGAAAAAAATTATACTCTCTTTTATTATTGAGATTGGTTTTTGTCCAAGTAATTAATTAAGTAGCAATTGTCCAGGTATATATTAGCTGTTGATGCTGTACAAACGACCAATATGTAGGGTTAGTGCTTTGGACAACAGAGTTTTGTCGAGCAACATATTTTTTTTTTCAAAATGGCCAAATTACCCTTCTAAAATTAAGGAAATTAATTAATTTAGTGATATTTCTCCCACTAAACCTCGTCTGTACTTCCCTCATTTTTTCGTTGAATTTTGAATTATATCATCTCACAAACTCATTAGCTTATTTCTAAGCTACGTCAAGGTGTTGGTGTCACAATTTTGGAGATTATTTTTTCATAATTGAAAGTGTAAATTTTTTTAAATATTTTAAGGCTCTAGAACAAACAAAGATAAGAGGTGTAAAAAGCATATGCAAAAGAAAGCGGTATATATAACTATTTGGTTACTTCAATGACTATTACATAAATCAACATAAATTTTTTGTGCATGATCATATCTCACATATAGTAGCCAACTAGCCATAAAAAGTCTCAAGAGGAGAATATAATAGCCTAGAAAATCTATAAAAGAAAGAAAACACGATAAAAGAAATAAATTAGAATTAATAATGAATCTTGATTGATGCTAAGGATAATTTAGACATTTAGATAAAAAAATATGTTGCTCGAAGAAAAAAAAAAACTTATTGTCCAAATCACTTCCCAATATGTAGTTCCATTTTCTAGCCGTTCGCAGCCACAACGAAGTCTTACACCAATTGGACCAAAAAATAAAAAGAAGTTTTAAAGTTCAGATATAAACTCGCAGGTGAACGAGAAAAATTATTGGTGGCAGTTTTTGTGTTTTGGTTCCTTTTTATCAACAATTTATAATGCAGTGTTGATAATCATAGGACACAGCTCGTCCAAGCTTGCTAGCGTTGGGGCAAAAGGGGTACTGGGCCAGTAAAGGAAAGTCGGATCCAGATATAGTTGTTACCAATAATTGTATGTTGTGTATTTTGTACTTTTGAATGTTAATTAATTAATTAATTAATATTAAACCTTGAATTTATTTAATTATTTACACGGTACCAATAATTTGTATGTTGTGTGTTTCGTAGTTTTGAATGTTAAATTTCCATATTATTTATTTATTTATTTATTATTATTATTATTACTATTATTATTATTATTATTATTTTATTATCATTATCATTATCTTCATCATCATCATTATCCTCCATATAAAAAAACTTCAATTGATATTTCACGACAAATATACTTTATGTAATTAACTATTTATTTGTATAAAAGTTAATAGGTCTGCAATGTTTGTTGGGACTGAGGATGCACGATAATTGGGTTCTGTGTTTATGCGGGCAGTAAAATACCAATTTCTTGAATTACTTGCAACATATTTGATTGTAAAATTCGAAGATAAATGAAACAGTTCCGCATGTCATGCCAGAATATTATTGCAAAACAGATGCTCGACAAATTGCTTGAACTAAATAGTGCTCGATTTTTTGGTGAAATAGCATGATCCAATCAAAAGAAATGTATTCAGATTTACCAGAGTGTTATTTTTAATAAAACAAATTTCCTCAGAAATTTTAAAAAGAAAAAAGGAAAAAAAATTTAATAAGGAAAAAATCCTAACGCGTTTATGGACACAGTAAATGGGTTGTGTCCTAACGCGGTCCATAAACGCGTTAGGGCTTTGTTAACGCGGTTAACGAACGCGTTAAGAGGGGGAATTTATAAAGGAAAAGTGGATCCGCTGTACAATAGCGGTGCTTTAAAAAAGTTGTTAACGCGTTTTACAACCGCGTTAGGTCCTCTATAATGCGTTTTTTAAACGGGTTAGCTGTGCATTTACGCGTTTATTAATAGCGTTGGCTGGTCCATATATCCTTTTGTCATTTCAACGCCTCAAATCAAAACTTTGTTTCAATCAAATAACTGTCGATGAAATAACTGAGTTTATAATCGCGTTAGATAAACTTATAAATAGGATATAGGATCTGCTTCTTTGAAATATAATCCAATTCATTACCTCGTATATTCAAAAAATGACTTCGATTTCTGTATTTGTCAACCCATCTCCAAGTTTCGCTAGTTGTTCTTTCTACCTAAATTAAAGTCCTTCTACAACTTATGCCGATATCCGAAATGAATTATACTGTAGACTTCAGATTTATGAAAGTCAATATACAGTGCAGATTCAAGGTCGTTACAACGATATAGTCAACGGTAGATTTCAATCTTTACTTATCCCTTTGAATTCTGAACCTGAATGGCGGTACTATAACCATCAGACATTCGAGATGATGGGAAAAAATAAAACATAGAAAAACTAAGCACGATAAGGATCGCCTGCAGCAGCGGGATGATTTTCAAATCCAGGTGGGCAAGCTTTCTTCAACTTAAGCCAAACTGTCCTATTGTTGGCCACCATGACGCGGATCCCCCCTTCCCTCTTGACCTTGTCGGTCCAGTGCTTCGGTCCTCTAACCTCCCACACTTCGTCGTCTTCATTATATAAATCATCCAAATCTTTCAAATAGAACTTGTCGTGCGAATACATCCCGTACAGTGACCTCAATATGTGATGGTCCAACACTTCACTATGTCCCTCTAGCAGCACACTGGTAACAATCTTGCGTGGTTTCAAATCCATGTCTATTCAACCACAATTGACAAATATCAATTAGGAACAATATATTTAAATTTCTTTCAAATTAAAATTTTTGGCAAGTCAATAATTTATTGTTAAAAAGTATCTAAATTAAGACTATAAATACATTTTATGGTTTCATTTTATTAATGATGCAATCATGTCCATGATTTTTTAAACAAAATTGTGTATGATTTATTTTAATTTAATTTTGTCATCAATAATGAAAATTGACTATCATTAATAATTTCTACTAATTTTGTCTTAACAAATCAATAAAAATCAATAAAAAAAATTTAATAAAAATTTTCAAACATTTTTTTTCTCTTCTTCTTTCTTTCCTTCTCTTTTTTTTTCTTTTTCTTTCTTTCTTTCTTTCACTTCTGGTTGTGCATCACTCTCTCCTCAGTCCTCTCTTTTAAACGAAACACGCGCAGAAAAAGAGAAACGGTCGAAAACGGTAACCTGCAAAAAGTTATGACTCCTAACGCGCTCGTTGACCGCGTTAAGGCACCCTAACGCGTTTATGGACCGCGTTAGGACACAGCGCATTTACTGTGTCCATAAATGCGTTAGGACTTTTTCATTATTAAATTTTTTTTCCTTTTTTCTTTTTAAAATTTCTGAGGAAATTTTTTTTTTATTAAAATACCACTTTACCAGAGCTTGAACCATTTATGCAATGGAGATTTAAGTTGCTATACTGGTAAATGAGAAGGGTGCAGTTCGATTTACTTGTATGAAAAGTTCTTTATTTGATGTTCTTATCGAGTCATTGATTGTCGCGTTTAGAATTGTAGGAGCAAGACAAATCATATATATATATGATTTTGTTGTATAAAACTATAAGAGGTCACAATTGATGAAACTACTCAATAATCTCCTCCAACCTCCAATAACTTGATTTTGTTAATTCCAAATTACTTGTAATAAAAAAGTAGAAAGAATTAAAACAAACAATCAAATTGTAGATTTTACACCTTGTTGGCTATCAAAAAGTGAATGGAAAAAAAAAAACTAGAAACAAATAAATACATTACACTAGAAATTATTTTCTTATTTAAGACTAATACTGTTTCCCGAAATAAATTCAAAAAAATTATTTTGAAAAAAAAATGTGAGCGTCAACCAGTTTTATTTTGATAAAATGAAACAATAGTACATAACAAACTAAATTAACTACCTAAAGACCACCACAATTCATACGTTCGCACTAAACAGTAGAAAAATTAACATAGCTCAAAAGCAACCTTGCACTAACATGAAACCCACACGCAGCTATCAGAAGAAGTAAATTCAAAATATCACAATTAGAACATTCATTAGCATTGTTCCATTTCTATATTATCCAACCAATAATTTCAAAATATTTTTAAAATTCTGTCTTTCCTCTTTTGCCCCAAATCCAAACCAGGAAAATTCGCGATCTCCCTTTTCATTGTGTTTTATTGCCTCCTCTTTCTCTCTCTTCTAATTCGAAAAAATTATATTTAAGGAATGCCTCTTCGGTTCTACTTTCATCATTTTATGTCCTGCCATTTTGCCTTTATTAGTTTTTTCTTCCATTTACAGTCTAAATTTCAAACCAACAGCAGTAAATTAAATTATGTCATTGCGTTGATCAAGTCAGGTATAATTGGTCTAAGATTTTATTTTCGAAATACGAAGAAGAAACAGTATTGATCGACTTCAAATTATAAACTCTGCACTAAAAAGAATTACAATAAATGACATCTCATATAAGTACATATTATAATTCCATACTTGACAACTACTAAATCTATCAACGGGATTAATGGCATCCCATCCTTACTACATTCAAAGTAAAAATTTGATAAAATAAATACAAACCACTCTTCCTCTCAGGTTGGAAAACCGGCTGCTCTCAAATCACTATACTGTTTTTGTAAAGCTGGATTCATGCATGCAAAAATCGACTGCTTCTTAGGTTTGGTTCCAAAAAGAAAGGTCCTTAATGGAATCCTTGTCTTAATTGAAAGATTTTTAAAATGGTTATGCAATGGGTTGCTATTTCTTGAATGTGCCAGTTCAAAACTCCGTCTCAGTTTCAAAAGTACTTTTCCAATTTCAACTTGAAGACCTCGAACATGATCTAGCCCCGCTTGCAATTCTTTTGCCACCTTATTATTTTCTTGTTGCATGTTACCAATTTCACCTTGAAATTTAGCAGCTTGGTATGGCGTGAATTGCATTTCATCTGATTCTTTTGAGATCCTAGATATCTCTTCCTTAATGTTGCGAAGAGAGGTAGATCTTGATTCGAGCTCTCCTTTTAATAACATATTCTTCTCCAGCCAGACTTGGAGGTCCGTATTTAACTCCCTCAACTTCTTTTCAACTGGTGTAGATTCATCATTTCCTAAAGGTGGCTCAGATGGTAACTCCTTCATTTTATTAGTTTCAGCTTGCAACCTATCGAATGTGGATTGAAATTGTTGTATTTGGTGATATGAGGTACAAAATCTCAACCAAAAATCTAAATTCTCCTCTAAGAGTGTGTCAATATCCCCTCTTAGTTTATTCTCTACCTCAGTGTTAACATGCAACTGTTCGACCTGACAAAGTTTTAAAATTTCATCCGTGATTTGCATATCAGGTACTGGGGGTGGCTTACCCTGTTCCTGGACTGTAGCCCCACTTGCAGTAATGTTTGCTTGCAAGGTACTCAAAATTCGCCTCAAAGATTTTATCTCATCATCCTTCATGGCATTGGCTGTTTTCAGTTCTTGTACTTGCACCATTGTTTCATTATGGTACTCTTGATTTTTCCTCTCCATTTGAGACAACATTCTCTTTGTACTCTTGTAACTCTTCAAAATGGCTATGTACTCCTCCAATGCAGACTTATCCCTTCCCTCTAGTCCGTTCATCAATAGCTGGTGCAAAACTTGAGAATCAACAGCATCTACTTCTGTAACCGTGCCATCACCAATTGACTCAGTGTAGCTGTATTGTGATTCATCTTGAAAAAACTCACTACTACCTGTGTTACCTTTCGGTGATTTCAGTTGCTCTGACAGATCAGAAAAAGTACTGCACGCCTCAGTAAAGTGGGATCGAATTACCCCCTTTACTTCTTTTATGCATCTCTCCAATTGTATGATTCTCTGTAACTCATCTTCGGCTCGCTTTAATCTTTCATCGAGCTGATTCGAATCCATGGCATGTGTACACTTATCTTTCTCCAAGCTGCCTAGTTGCTTTTGTAGTTCATCAGTATCTGTTCTGAGCCGTTGTATTTGTGCACCTTGGGATGAAACAGTTAGTTCTAAGCTAATAACCTTCTCCACCAATTCATCAATTCTCTCAGCAAGTTCAACCACCGATGCCTCAGATCCATTTGCAAAATGCTCCTTCACCATTTGGCATATCACTTGCAAATCCAAAGTCACCTGATTGAGAGTCAAACTGTTGTTTTCATGTTCTTCTTCTTTTTCCTCCGCTTCAGTATTGGACTTGTCATCAGGCTCGCCTTTTAAAATATTTAGCTTTCTTTTGGCATCTCGTATTCTCTGTGACTCAACCCTGGCTTCCTTTGATGACTTCCTTTCCACTTCTTGCAAATTTACCAAAGTGTCCTCGCAAGATTTTATAGCCGTGGCAGCCATCAAGGCACGGGCCTCGTCATCCTCAATAACTGCGCTAGCACTGAATGCTTCTTGCAGAGAAGTCACTTCTTCCTGTAAATCATTTATTTGTGACTCAATATCCCAGTATTTTGCAACCCCACTCTCGTAAGTACTTTTCACAAACTCCTTCTCAGTTTGCAAGCCGAGGATCTCCTTCTGAAGCCGATCAATTTCCTTTTGTGCCTTGTCCTTGTTTAGGTGTGAGGCAATTCTCCTATGACGTGGCTTCTTGTGTGTTTGGTTGACCGGCCCTGCCGGCTGCGGGATCTCTATTGGTGGGTTAGTGGGTTTGGTATTTGGATTGATCATAATGGCTTTTGGATACCCGCCTCGGTCATTTTCTTCATCGTCTTGCATGGCTAACTGTACCTGGTCCGGAAAGGCTTGTGATATTGTATGATTTGCCTTGTGGAGCTCTCGAGAAACATGATCATACCTATTTTAGGCATCAACAATAAACTTGGTCATTGCAATGAAATTAGATATTTTTGCTATTATTTTTATTTATTATAAGTTTTATTTTAAAGTATTTCTGTACCTATCAGCCAGGCCTCGATATGAACGGTACGTCTCTTCAACATAGTTCAATAGCTCGGGCCGCTTTTGGAAATAAAGCTCGGCTTTCTTGGCAAAAGTGTCTCCATCCTCTTCTATAACCTTCAGCATAGATTTTACCCGATCCTCCATTTCTGCATTACAAATATTCTATTTAGTGTGTCGTTAAGAACTTCAATTTTTTTAAATTTGAAAAAAAAAACAGATCTAGGTGTATCAACATTTGCTCCATTAGTCCAATAATCCAAATGACAATAAAAAAAATAACATTGACAATTATCCCTCAAATTGAAAAAACCAATCATGTTTTGCTTTATTGAGCATTAGCTATGTCGGCTTTGATTATATTTAGATTTTATGGTTGTATACTTTCGATTGTTGTATGTATTGATAGATAGTAGTTGCGCGCAAATACTAGTCGATTTTGGTACAGTGCAACAGGTATTATGTTTGATTTGGTTGAGGGGATGATTTGTAAAGTAAGTTGTTGTTGTAGCGCTGTAAGGATTTGCTTTTTTTTTTTTTTTGAATGAAAAGAGTGGTAAGCAAAGTAAGCCCATTATTTAAAAAAAAATCATTTTTTACTTCAATTTACTGGCTGGGAAATAAACTAAACCGTACTATAACCATGCTTATCTATATTTGTAACACCACAAATCATGACCAAAACAATGAAATATAAATAATAAATCCTGAAAACAAACCTTGGAGGTCATTATCGAGCCATCTTGATTGCTTCGTACGGACATGGCTTGCCCACCACCAAGAGTATGCATTGCTCGCCGCTCTTTGCAACATTTATCTCTCTCTTTTCCTCTCTTATTTGATGAGGTATAATTCAAAAAGACTCCATCGTAGACCAAATGAGAATAGGTCAGGAAAGGGGACAGATAAAAAACGAATTAGAGGTGATAGAAATTTAGGTGGAAAATAGTATAAGGTGGTTGAGGAGGTTAGCGAAAGAGAATGGGAAAAAATAGAAAATGCGGGAGAGAGAAGAAATGAGAGCGAATGCAGGGATTGATTGCTTGACTGACAGTGCTGACAATTAATCTTTGAATTTGTTTACTAAAACTGGTATTTTTTGTCATGAATGTAACAAATCATGAACAGATGATAAGATATAACACAAATTGATTTGTCGCTATAAACAAAAGAAAGGGCACTTGATTCGCTTCTAAAATAAGTAGGACAACAAGGCAAGATTGAAAAAGCGACCCAGCACACCTATTTGAGAATCAATTCAACCATTGAATCTACTGATAATTGATTGGCTTATTGTTATAAATTTTACATCTTAAAATTAGAAAACCATTGTGAAAGAAATGGAAGGACTGCTCAATTGCATCTTGCATGCACTGAAATAATTTCACTGTGCAAGTATTGCACCGAGAAAAAAATCCTTTGAATGTAGACCCTCTCTTATGTACTCCCCGTTCTGAAATTGATAATCAAACAAAATTATCAAAGAGGTTGATATAGGCTTCTTGGTGGGATTAAAAATAAAAAATGAAATGAGATACTAGCTAGGGTTGTGAATATACAGTATGCATGTGAAACGTTATTTTTATTTATGTAAAGAGTTCATTATTGTATTGATAGTAAAGAAATGGATGTGCTAAAATTGGCCAGCGGAAACATTGTTAAATTTTGCCCGGCACTTGTACTATTTTTGAAGCGTCACATGCACGAATGTTGATTTTATAATAAGTACGGACCGTAAACAAATTCAGTAATTTACCCCTTTTAATTTTATAAAAATATTACACTTATATACATTAAAATTTGTATTATACATTATTCATGACTCATACTTAAACTTAACTGTACATTTTACACATGATTCATCTTTCTTACATTGCAAATAATTCATATCTAATGTGTATTAAAAATAAATACGTAATTTACACTTATGGCATATTAAAATTCGATTAAAATGTCTGAATATGGTTTTCCTTTTAATGCGTTAAAATTTGTGCGGGACCTTAATAAAGTAAAAGAAAAAAAATAAAAATTAAAGAGTAAGGTTGTACAACAACGAAATAATTCTTTTCTTTTTGTTGAGTATCTTGGTCTTAAGATCTTGGGTATATATGCATATCCAGTTTCCACTTTGAGTTGACAATCTATTGTTTTTTTCTTTTGACAATTACGATAAATTGATAATCAATCAAAAGTTAACAAAATTTAAAAAGAAATTTAAAATAAATGTACTTTCAAATAAAAATATATAAACTCAAAAAAAAATAATTTCAGAGAATATATATTCAACTACAAAATATTATAATATCAATATTATAAGATCTCTTATTATTAAGTTGTAGGTATATCAATCTTTTTTGCGCTAATATCAACTAATCTTTAATATCAGAGAAGATACATAAATATATATCTAATCCATAACTCAAGATCCATGTAACATAAACAAATCAAATTAATAAAGTAAATTTATGGAGAATTAAATTTTTGAACCCGTTTAAAATTTAATCGATCAGAACTACTTTTATTTTTAAATATAATTTTAAAGAAAATTCAAATTTTCAGTCCATATAAAAAAATTCCCGCAGAATTTGTCAAATTAATAACAGGTAGAATGAAAACCCAAACCCTTCAATGCACGGCCCAACTAGCTAAAAAGGAAACTTTCATTCACTCAGCAGCCGACTTATTGACCATCGGGCCGCCTCCGACAGCCGACAGATCCATCTTCTCTTTCCATTCCTTTGAACTAAACGAAACAATAAATAAACTAAATACACAAACTGACGCTACCACAAAACAAAATCTCTCTTCCGATCCCAAATCAATCGCGTCGAATTTCGAAGAAAAGGTACAAGGCGGCGTAGCTCCGGGCGGTGGTGGTAACTGGTAACTGGTAAGGTTATCCCCTTTTTCTATTCAAGACTTGCGCTTTTTTGCCTCGAACCGCTTTCGGCTGGTCGAGAGATCTCCCAAATCGTTGTTTCAACAAGGGACTGCTTGAAGGTTTCAATTGTAAGGTAAGGTACTTCACAAATTATAGAATAGGAGGTGTCTGGGTCTCTGTTAGTCAGCCCTCGCTCCTTCTCAGTCGTCAATTATGAGCCAAGGCGGTGAGCCTGTCGCCGGAATCAATCCCAACCCATCTGAGGTAACTTTTGTTCTGTGGATATTGCTTTGTTTAATGATATTTTGGTTCAATTGTTCAGTGGTTTGTAGTTAGCTAATTTGTAAGGAGGTTAATATTTGAGTTGTATATAAATACAGCAATGGTATTTGGGGCTGTTTGCTTATTGTGTTTTGTTTAGCTGTGGTATTTGGAACCTATTGACTTCTTGGTACTTAATCTGGAGGAGAGGAACTAGAGAAATTAGAAATGTGAATTTATATGAGGATATGGGTGAATTTTATGGAATTTGGTAAACTTATGCTTCAAGTGGGTTGTGCAATGTTGATTTACCTTAGGTCCCTGTTGAAATCATGTCCATTATAGGCTGCACCCCCCTCCCCCCTCCATTAGTGTATATTCTGCCAGACAAAAAGTTCCTTCTTTTCTTTGGACATGATGTTTTGTGCAACTCATTAAATTATGGAACTTTTTGCAAATTAATTGCATTTATTTAGAAGTTTGTGCTAATGGCTGTGTACAGCAGAGTTTATAGCTAAGTGTTCAGGTTTGATTATTTGCCAAAGAAAGGTTGCTAGTTTGTCTGTACTTTATATTAGGAGAAACTCAAAGAACACTGGTGAATTAATTTTGAAGCATGGAATATAATCAGCAACTCTGGTGAATTTAATCTTTCTATATTGTCACAAAAAATGTAGCTCTTCAAGCACTGAAACTCTTAGCAGAAAAAGAAAATATAATGTAATTGAGAGAGTTATTATTGGTCAAACAACTCAAATAGCAAGTACACCATCTCCTCACCTGGTCCATATGTAATTCAATTTCATTGGATTCAGTTTTCACTGATATCTTCTTATTTTATTTACTCTATACCATACTTAATTAAACTGCAGAATTTGACCTTTTACAAGCTGACAATTTTTCTATTTTTGTTTCTTTTCTTTTTTTATAAAAAAGAATCAGGTTACTTATGTGGGTCAACCACATGCATCTTCTAACCCGTATCTGACCACTCCTGGGCCCCAGGTTTGGCGCCCTCCACCTCAACCAGCTCCTACCTCATGGAGTTATAGACCTGAAAACCCTTCTACGCAGAATGGGTATCCTTCAAATTACTACTATGATCCACAAAGAGATGCTTCTGCTCCAAGCCATACCCAATCTGGGCCAAGTCCTACACCAAACGCACAATTGCAGGGCTACAATACTCCATATGCGACATCGTACCAAAGCTCTGTGACTCCACATAACAACTCTGCGGATTATGCAACTAGATTTTACAGCAACGCCAACATCAATTCTTCATCCCTTCAAGTTGCACCAAATCAAAATACAGGTGCTTCAAATCAGCCTCCTTTTCAGAATTCAGTCGGTCATACTTCTTCTACTACTATGAGTAATTCAAACATTTATTACAATGCTTCCGGTGATCATCAGAATACTGCCACGACGGCACCATCATACCAATCTGGCGGCTATTACTACCAACAGACGGGCCAGGCTTACGGATATCCAAGTGCTAATCAGGGTTGTACTACAGTTAATCCTTCATACCAGCAACAATATGGTCAACAATACTACTACTACAACCATCCGGCTGGAGGTACAAGTGTAGGTACAGAGGGCACCATGCCTGGAGGGGCTAATGCAGGTTCTCACCCAGGTGTTGCTGCTGCCGGGGGATACTCTTATCCCACGAACCAGCCTCCACCACCTGGTACTTCATCATGGCGACCAGATCCTGGAACTCCAACTTTACCTCTTGTTCAGGTATTGCTAATTACTGCAATGGCATATTCTGATGTTGACATGAACATGATGTTGGGGTCTTACTATGAATTCTCTTTATTGTTAGGTTCTTTGCATTAGGATTCTGGTGTTTTCTGTCGTTCCAATTTTTTTTAATATACAGATTACCAGCTGAATTATCTATATCTTTTTCCTTTGTACCTACTTAAAGATACACTGTACCAACTGATGCTGGTTTACTGATAAGTATTAATGTAAAAATCTTTGGGAGCTCAATTTATTCCTGTAACAAACTCTATGGTAGTAGTGCTAATGAGTATTTGGATTTGTACCAACATAGGGAGTTGGAGCTACAGGTTATCCAGCCCAATACCCGGGTCAGTTTCAGGCATATCCTCAAAAGCCTGCTGATCAGGCCCCAGCTTCAGCGCCGGCGTTGTTATTGGCAAGCAACAATGCCAATCAAGGGAACGCATTCTACTCTCAAACTCCTAACATGCATGTTTCTTCAACAAACCAGTTTCAGCAAGCTTCTCAGTTATCGCAGCCTCAGCCTCAGCCTCAGCTGCAGCCACCTCCACCTCCTTATCCTGTTCAAATCCCAGATACGCGTCAGGTGTGCAAAATTCGGTCCTATTATTTCTATTATTTCTATATAAGTTCGTTCAAGGTCGCACAGGACTGTTACTTGGTTACATTCTCATTTTGATGTTATCTCTCTGAAACAGATCCAAGGAAGTTCTCAACTTCATCGAAATATGGTGCAAATGCCGGAAACACGCCAGGTAAGCAAAATGCAGATCCCTACAAACCCTAGAATTGCACCAGGTTTATCCACAGGTACAGTAAAGGTTGATAGAGGAAGCATCTCAACTGGGGGTCCTGCAAAACCAGCTTATGTTAGTGTCACAATACAGAAAAATGAAACCAAGCTTACTTCACCTGCAGAAGATGCTGATAAGGTGACTAACTTCTTTTTTATATTTCTATTTGCTTTTTTAAACAGTGCTTAAGAGTTCTCTTTCATGAACCTTGCTCCAACATTTTAATTGGACTTATATACTTTGGGTGCTTAAACTTTAATGTTATGAGTGGACCTTGTGGGAAAAAGAAATTGCACGATGTGCTGAATTATTCGTTGACCTGGTCTGTGTGTGTGTGTTGTGTATCCAACCTAGTTCTTTAGTACCTTAATACGTATAATAAGGTTGTTTCTAACTAAAAAATTTCTGGTCAAATTTTTATAATGTTTTGGATCAATAGGGTGCCATTCCTGTTTCTTTAAGAGCATATGTGGAGAGGTCATTTGCTCGATGCAAGACTGATGCCCAGAGAACCGCCAACCAGGCTCTAATGAAAGAGGTTCTCTTTTCTTGAACACTTCCTTATGGTTTTGTATGCTGGGGGCACCAATTTTTTTTTTCAGAAATTCTGCTTCATTTTTGTTATGACATATGTTGCTTTCTCTCTCTTAAACTTTAAATGTAAGGTTTTTGATTCAACACTGGTACAATCAACTTATTCTAAAGAGCTTCCATCGGTTCTTTTATATGCTTTTCCAGGTGATCACCAAGGCATCTGCAGAGGGTACATTGTTTACCAAGAATTGGGACTTGGAACCACTTTTTACCTTGCCAAGTGGTGACGCTACGAATACAAAGTATGATATATCTCTTTTAAAGAAAATATGGCCTATAAGATTGTATCCACCATTATTTCCACATTTGTGAGACAATTGTAAAATTTCTTATAATCAGTGATTCAATGGGATTGGTTGGGGCAAGCTGAGTGCAATTAGCCTGGATTTCAGCTGGCTGGGCTGTAAACTAAAGAACATATCTGTTATAGCTTTACTAGTTCATAGAATGAGTCACGAGTTTTGAGTCAGCTAAAGGCATTTGAGTAAGGCAGGGTCATAGATAAGATCGGCATTCCTAGTGCCTTAGGCAGGGTCATAGATAAGATTGGCATCCCTAGTTATGATGACCAGTATAATTCTCCTCTAGTGATTCACTCTCTCTTTTTTTTTTTTTTTATTAATAGCAGCACACAAGAGTCTACTATTTTTTCATCACTGAACAAGGAGAAGCGCAAGAGTCGGTGGGAGCCTGTAGAAGAAACTCCTGAAAAGAAAGTTGAACTGGTTTCAAGTTCTACTAATGGTGGTCCTAGTAATATTGCATACAGTCGCCCAGAAGCTACTCCTAAATTGGTACTCCCTTTTACTTAAAGACCACTGTAACTAAACATTTTTTTTAATTTTATTCTGGTTCATACAGACTGGCTAGCTTTACAATTGATTTCTGGACCACCAGCATAAAGTTATCTTTGTCCAAAATAGGGTGGGTCAGCGGTTGAGAAAGCATTGCAGCTTTGTAATAAACTACCATGGCCAGATTAGCCCCATTGGAAAAAGTAAGAAATGAAAGGAAAGTTATGGATAATCACAATTAGTTTGTTTTTGTGCAGGCCATCGTTTACAATTAAGCAATTCAATGTTAGTCTGAGGTTTGGGTTCTCGTGGGTTTCTTAATATGCTTGTACCGAATTGCTCTTTTTGTTTATCCTACAGGATGGGGAAAACTGGAACACCATGAAGTTTGTAAAGGCACAGAAGCAATCAAATTTCAGCAGTTCCGGCCGAGGTTCTTTCAAGAAACAAAGAACAAATTCCTTCATCAGAAAACCACCTGAAAATGCCAACTCTTCAAGTGACAGTGATAAGGAAAGGGAACTCACCAAATACTACTCAAGTGCAATTTCAATTGCCAACACTCCAGAGGAAAAGAAGAGGCGTGAGCATCGGTCAAAAAGGTTCGACAAGAGAAAGATTGAGGGTTCTACACCAAATAATAGCTCCAGTATTTTAACGAGAAAAGCAAATGCAATGCTTCTTGCAAAGAACTATGATGAAAACAGTGGCACTGACAGGGCAGTGGAAGATATAGACTGGGATTCACTTACTGTAAAAGGGACATGTCAGGAGATTGAGAAAAGATACCTACGTCTCACATCAGCGCCTGATCCCTCCACTGTAATAACTGAACTTTTTTTATTCTTCCAACTCTTGTAGATACCAAGTTTATCCACCTTAGCCTAGAATATCAGTGCATTGCTATGTGCAATTTTCAAAGTAATGAGGACTAAGATAATAAAATCAATTTTCAAAGTAGAGAGTCCCTGAACATTCTTATTGATACTAATTTGGTCCCTGTCATATTTTAACAAGTTTAGGAAGTTTTTTTTTTAAAGTGCTTAAATGGCAAAGTGGAATCTTATTATACGGAATTGCTGCTAATGCCTTTTTCTTTTTCCTCTCTTATTTGGTTTACATCTTCATACTGTGATCTTTTTTTATTTGTTTCTTTCCGTTTTCTTTGTAGGTGAGGCCAGAAGATGTGCTTGAAAAGGCTCTCAAAATGGTCCAGACAAGTAACAAAAATTATTTATATAAATGTGATCAACTGAAATCAATTCGCCAAGATCTAACTGTGCAAAGGATACAGAATGAACTGACAGTGAAGGTTCTCATTAGAAACTCCTTTTATTTTTACTTATACTAGCTCATACGCACGCATGCATTGTTATGTAGAAAACATTTATTTATAATATTAAAATCTAAACCGGTGCTTTATCATAACTTCCTGAAGTAATTTTTATTTAATGTTATTTTCTTTTCTATATGCTCCAGGTTTATGAAACTCATGCACGCCTTGCAATACAGTATGGGGATTTAGCAGAATATAATCAGGTATTGCTCATGCTAGCATTTCGTAAAAATTTGAAACACACTATATTGTTAGGGTCTAAACATTGCTTAATATTTACCTTTGTTTTTCATCTTCCTCTTTTTTTTTTATTGACCCTTTTTTAGCATTTCATCCTTTGAAACATTCCATTTGTCTTATTTTATCTCGGTAATTATTAAATTTTACTACTTATTATATCACTAGAATGATTTTTCTTTTAAATTGTAGTGCCAGTCGCAACTAAAGAGATTATATGCTGAAGGTATTAAGGGATGCGACAATGAATTCTCTGCTTACCACTTGTTGCATGTCTGCATACATTCGAATAATAAGAGAGACCTCCTCTCTTCAATGGCAAGGTCTGTTCCATCTTATTCTTTGGATCATTAGTTCTTTCTCGTGGTACCTAGATGATGGGGCCTTACATATTTCATGCTTATCAGGTTATCAATAAAATCAAAACAAGATGAGGCAGTCAAGCATGCGCTGAAGGTGCGAGCTGCTGTTTCTTCAGGCAATTATCTCCTCTTTTTTAGACTGTACAAGGCTGCTCCTAACCTCAACACTTGTCTTATGGGTATGTAATACTAACCTTGCAATATTTTCTCCATTTGGAGTGCAATTTCTCCGCATATATTGGTCTGGGATAGACACAGGAAGGGGGTTAGGCTTTTGGTTGGCAGAGCAACCCCCCTCCCTTGATTTGGAGAGAAATAAATAAAGAAAGAAAGAATTGCCTCCAAAACTTCCTTTTCTAATTGTCATAAAATTTCATGTCTAATTGTGTTATTTTGTCAATCTGCGGACTTTTGGTTTCTTGTACTTATTTTGGATCTGTTAGCCGCCCTGCAAATTAATGCTTAACCAAGTATCCTAGGCTATTTATGAATTAGAAAACACAAAACCATTAAGTGACTAATCTGTAACTATCAGTCTATCATGTCAGCTCAACAGAATCTATTATTGGTGAATTTCCTAATCTGGCTGCAACTGGTTAAGTTGATTTGGGCTTAGGTGGAAGAATAAGTAGACTTTGAAAACACACTGGCAATAATTAATAAAGAATAATTATTTGATTTCTGTAATAGAGTATTAGTTTATGGCAAGAGGTTGTAAGTTTTATTATTATTAGTAGTATTATTAGTACTTTTATATATTATTTTATTTATTTTGGTGACTCTTTTGCTGGGTTTCTTTTCTAGCGTAACCCAACTTGTTTGGGACAAAAGGCTTAGTTGTTGTAATTGATTGCTGTTATAGAGTTTCTTTTCCGGAGTCTCTAGGTTGTTATCTGTCAATACCAACAAATGTGCTATGCCAGCATTTGGTGCCTAGAATTGTCTGCCATAGACAAGAAAATTTAATATTATCTAGCTCTTGACTTATGGTGATTTCTACAGATTTATATATGGAGAAGATGAGATTTGAGGCTGTGAAATCAATGTCGAAAGCATACCGGCCCACACTGCCAGTGAGGTATGTTGCACAGATTTTAGGTTTCATGAAAAGTTCTGAGGAAAAGGAGAGTGAAATCACTGATAAAAGTGGATTTGAGGACTGTGAGCAATGGTTGAAGGCTCATGGTGCAGTTCTAAAATCTGATGGTAGTGGAGACCTGCAGTTAGATGGAAAGGTACTGTGATATGACCTCTCTCTGCTTGCTAAAGTTATACAATACCTCCCACTGATAAGGAAAGTGAAATATTTTGTTTATCTGTTTTATTCTAGCCATGCAAAGTCAACTGGAATGGTTTAGGGTTTTGTTTATATGTTAATGGTTGAGGTTGGTTGAAAATTCCAATAGCACACCGGCACCCCAAATAAAGACAAAAAGATTAGAAGATGGGAAATGGGCTAATGTTATTTGCATGTCAAATTTAATATTTGCCTGTATTTTTCTTGCTTTATGATGATAATGGAAATCTTTGATTAACTATAATGTGTGCTAGGCTTCTATGACCACACTGTACATGCCTGAACCTGAAAATGCTGTTTCACATGGTGATGCTTCACTTGCGGTAGATGATTTTTTGACTCGTGCACCATAATTTTTTTTTAATTATACTAATGGCCATCCAAATAACAAAGTAAACAAGTTTTGATGAGAAATGGTTCTGACGAACAAAGACCTATCATTAAGTGATTCTGAGAGACTGGCAATGGAGCATTAGATGGGACTCTTTCACAACCTTGATATAAGTACTGCTGAAGTAATAGAAATACTGGAGCTCAGTCATTTGACAGGATTAGATGTGTAATGTAGGTGGCATATAGCTCAGGATAACCTTGCATGATGCAAATGTAAATGTACATTTTATTGGGGTGATTTCAGGGAGTTTACTTTTTCAATATATTCTTGAGATTCGCACGATTTTGCTAAAATATGAAATTAGATTTGACATCAGATAGCTCTTATTGCGTTCTACTTTAGGGTGCGTTTTGCAAGTGAAGCAAACTTAAAGCAAAGTAGTATGTAATTATGTTAATTACGGTATTTGGTGCTAGTAAAATAATTCATAAATTAATATGATTAAAAATCAAATTATCCTCATATTCTATGTTAGTAAGTGTAATGAGGATAAAGGCGTCAAAAGTTAAAGATGGTGCATTTATTTTATTTTGTACGAATGTGTTTTTACTTGTTCTACCTTCATTATTATTATTATTATTATTTAATCTGGTGCTGTGGTGCATCAAGAATGGAGAAGGGACTTACGCCACCCTTACTCCACTTGCCAAACAGTGAGTTTGGTTCTAATTTGTCCTCGTGATAGAAAATTGAGATGTTGGGTTGTATGGTCTTTGTCGAAAGCATTCTTTTTATTTACAAATGCCTGAATCGCTAAAGAGTAGCAAGATAACATGAAGAAAAAATGGTTTATTTCAACATAGGAAGTGGAATTTGAAGTATACAAGTTATATAAGGTATCATGGTTTTGGTTTTGAGGATAAATTGGATAGGCTGGACTAAATATTTTCTTTAGTTTCTGCATTTGATTGTTTCACGTTCGTTTTCACTTTTGCGTGCTGGGATTTTCTTGCCATTAATTGCTATTTGTTTTCTGATAGATTTAAATATCCCACTAATACAGCAGTCTCTGATCTAAGCTACATTGTTCGTATATGTAGCAAGACATGGCTAGAAAAAAAGATTCGTGGTCCATAATATATATTTTGCGCAGATCCGGTGGATGCTCCAATAGTATAACCTTCGGTTGCTTTCCGAGCAATGAACAGATGATTTAGTGGAATATACATTTAGCTTCAAAATGTTCAATGTTTTATTTTCCATTAAACATCTCCTGCGGTCTCCCGTGAAAAAATGCGATGGTATTATGGTACCATCTTGGCATCTTCTGAGAATAAGAAAATCACCTGAATCATCATATAGCGTAGACATACTCACATGAAACTCTATTTCAAAAGCCAAAAGCCTAGTAATGCGGTCAAAGCCAATGCCGTGCCCTATTTGCAATTGCAATGGCAAGTGCAACAACTAACCTGTTTTCCTACCTAGATATTTACTTATTTGAATCAAATTGGTGGCGGGCTAATAAATAAGACATCGTCTATCCAGCGGTTTTTTTCTTGTTTGATGGCTTACCCCCACCAACTCTTGCGTGTGTTTACACACATACTTGCTTCATCTCTTATCGGCTAATTAATTAAACCTTAACAAAGTATTCCATATGGATACATGTAAGCAGGGTACTGGGAAGGCGGGACTGATATAGTGATATAGAGGCTGAAACTGTGGTATTCGGTAAAATACCAGAAAAATATTGGAAAATATCGGATTTCGATCAGTGGCCGGTAGTGGTGCTGGTGGGGCATGCGGAACACTGCATATAAGTACTCTGGCACAAAGCCGACTATATAGATTTAGACATTTAGTTATATTCATGAAGTTGGGACACAAATGCAGGCGAAATCTATTGACAAAATATAAATTAAAAATCACAATTTTTGAAAAAGTACAGCAATATTAAATACAAAAGCTTAATTCTTCATCCCTTGTAATCTATCTTCCCTCCATCTCCATTCAAATAAAGAGAAAACAAAAAAATTAAGGAAGAAAAAACACCAAATCCTTTATATTTACCTCCTCTTATTTTTGCCACCAAGCAACAAGCTGAAATAGAACAAAATTCTGAACAAGAAACCCCATGCAACTGCCACCAGGAGACAATCCCATTTCCCCATTTGCGTCACAGCCACTTGATTCAAAACACCCCGACCGGTCGTGACACACGTTTGATCAGTAATTTTCACACCAAGGGCCCCACTTATGGCACTCAAAACCCTCTCCTTCATCTGATGTGGCATTGCTCCAAAAGGAGAGTTATCAAATATCTGAGTGCCTCTTACGAAACATTCGCCGGTTCGGCCAAACTCATTCTGTAGCACACCTTCATACGGGTACTTGACAAGTGAGAGGTAGTGGAACCATATCCAGTAGTTTGGGATACGGTCACGGTTTATGAAGAATCCTGCGAAAAGGAGGAAATAGGCTAGGATTGCTACAACTACAACATATGCAATCATGACATGTGGAATCACACCCGAGAGGAAGGTGACAAAACCGGATCCAGACCAGAAAGAAGCAAGAATCATAAGCACATAGAACATGAAACCTTCCGATCCTCCAGCAAGACCCACAGAAAAGAAGGTGGTGCAAGCAAATGCGATGGAGAGTATCACGAGTGGAGGTAAGGAAACAATCGTGTTAGAGAGCACATAGGATGAGGAGCGGTATGCATTATATGCAGTCTCCCTTAAAAAGATGAACCTCTCATTTATGAACACAGGTAATGCATCAGCACACACATAATACATTGTTGACATGGCAAACGCAAAGAAACCGAGCCTTTCCTCCACCCCTTTTGGTGAGTCATCAAGCTTCCAAAACACTGTGCCGAGGATAGTGCCTGTGACCACCACAGCAAAAAGCCTGATAATGAATAGCTCTGGCTGGCGGGATGTGTTTTTGAATGACCTTTTGGTTAACACACCCATTTCAACCCAAAATGGGTTTGCATAAGTCGGCATGGTGGAAGAGTCGTTGGCAGCAGGCCCATCAGTGCCAGAGACAAGCTTGCCACGAGAAATGCTAGCACTTATGGCATCTTTTAGAGAAAGCGAGGTGGGGCTTTGAGTAAGTGATCGGTTGGTGGAAGGATTGATAAGGCACCAGGTACGGTGGAAATCGACTAATGGTTTTGATCCAGTCGGGGATGACTCCAGTTCACGGATTACATCCAGTGCAAATTCAGCTCGGTTTTCATTCTCTGGCATTGGGTGCCCAAACTGTGCAAAGTAGTGAGGTAGCATACTGGGTGTACCACTATAGACCGTTTGGCCACGAGAGAGGAATAGTAACCGGTCCAGGAGCCCAAGAATTCGGTATGATGGTTGATGAATCGACATGATCACAACACTTCCACTAAGTGCGATCCTGCGAAGCACCTTCACAACCATGAAGGCACTAGTTGAATCAAGGCCAGAGGTTGGTTCATCAAGGAACAGTAATATTGGGTCATGGATTATGTCGGTACCAATCGAAACACGACGACGCTCTCCACCTGACACACCACGATGCCCCTCATCACCAATGATAGTATTTGCCGCATTACGGAGACCAAGTTGATCAATTAGAGCTTGCACGCGTGCCTTCTTCTTTGAGGCAGAGAGGGTTCGAGGGAGACGAAACTCAGCAGAGAAGGATAGCGTCTCTTCCACCGTTAGCATTGGAAATAGCAAATCATCTTGCATGACATAAGCTGATATTGCCTTTAGAAGCCGGCTTTCAAGGGGTTCACCGTTTAGGGTTCTAGATCCTTTTAAGCTGCCTTTAGCAATGCGGTTTGCCAGAGCATCAATTAGAGTTGATTTGCCAGAGCCACTAGCACCTAGTACAGCTAGTATCTCACCATCTCTAGCCTCACCAGATATAGAATCAAGTAAAGTTTTGGTACGGCTGTTAGAGTTTTGATCCATTAGGGCAAGATCAGAGTTAGTCGCTAGGTGACTGCTCTTGTGTCTTTTGGTCTTCACACTGTAGGTAAGGTTGGAGAAGGATAACACAAAAGGCACAGGACGAGAGACCTCGCCATCACTTAGGTCTACAGAATAAGCTGCCGGTGGCAATGCAGCATCGTCTGATTTGTCATCAGCTGTCACCCGTGTGTCAACCACAACTTTAAATAGCTCACCGAGGGATGGACCCCGCCCCCGACCTCGGCCATTGTTGAAAGCGGCATCTGGTGAATCTGAGCCCTCTAAAATTGGCAACTTGTCAATGAACCTTGCCATGTTAGTTGTTGTTCAAATCTCAAATAGGGAGGTCGGCCTTGGTCTGAATTTATATAGGAAGGAGGGATGATGGGGTGTTGAAATTTTCTTATGTACTGGTGATAAGAATAAGATTGGAATTAGCAAAAATGTGGTCAGGCTCCAAAGTGCATTATAGAGTGTCTTGTGGGAATAGCAATGCCGTTGTAAAGTGGTAATGAGAGAGCAGTTATGAAAGCGGTGGGTTTGGGAAGTGGGATGGTTTGTGAAGGATAAGGGATGTGGGTTTTAAGTCTGGGGATTTATGAAGGTTTCTAGAATTAGAAAAAGGATTAATTAATGAGCCAAACTATGAGAGTATAGATTAAAGGGAGGTGAGCTACGCCGCCTAACTGCGAGAATTGGGAGGGGGGGTTGGGAATGGGATGAATTTGTGTGAGGGTTTCCTTGGTGGATTATCTTACTACCACGTGTCAAGTGGAGATTGGCTTCCACGTTCAGTTAGGTACTTAGGTTTAGACGGTTGGCTACTGATAGCTACTGTGCGTATAATTAGTATCAAACTATCAATCCCATGGAACTTTTTGAACTATGAACCTTTTTTGTTGACCCATGAAAAGGGCATGACCATTGACCGTATATTTCTGTTGCAAACATCTAAAAGAATAAAACGGAAGTTCCTTAATAATTTTACATGACAGCTGCTGTCAAGCTTTCGAGAAAAAAAAGTTAATAATTTCTATACATATATATATTTGACCATAGAAACAAAAATAAACATAGTGTTTTATAATGCTGAATTATGTACGCAGTTGACTGGATTATGTATGTTTCATTTTATTTTATTATTTTCAAGTGAAAATCAATTAGTAAGAGGAATTGTTATGATTTTAGCCTTTTAGGATATATATGTCCTTAAATTCAGCCCATTACATTTGATCATGACCTTGTTATTAGTATTTGTGGTTTCTTATTACACGTTTTACCACCGTGATCTCTCTAATATATATATAACTGCCCCATTTATGACTGATATTCAGCAGATACATAAATTAGAAAAAAATAAATATAATTATATATATAAGTAGACGTGTATACGCATGCACCCACATCTTAAAGTTCCATATACATACATACAAACAGACGTTAGTACACGTATTGATTTCATGTCTGTATATACATGTGTTTATATTTTGTTTTAACATAATTTTATATTAGTTAATGTAGTAATTATTTTTTATTGTTTTGTTTTATAAAAAATTACAAGTATATTGTTGGAATTGGGATTTTTTTGAGGTAAAGAAAACAAATCCATTTTGTATAGGACTTGAATATTGGCCTAAGCTTCATATAAACTATACCATTTCACAATTTGAAAATACTAGAAGTCACACGTGTATTAGATTATAGTTAAAAACTCAAAATTGGTATCGGTATGGTTGGATGTGTTTGTCTGGTAGAACGGTGCGGGGAATGTGAGAGAAGCCTGGAATCAACGGACTCAACTACATAAAATAAATAAAACAAATAGAGGAGATCAACAAACCGTATCCAGTCTAGTCTTGTTTAGATGAGCTACACCGTACCAACTCAGAAGGCTAAAATATTAAACGGTTCTCTGAGGCAGGAATCTTAAATATAATTATGTAGCCTCTCACATGACATAAAATTAATGGTGTCATGACTCATGAGTACTTGTTATTTCCATGGAGCCGCACAACCACACAAGTCTTGCATCACAAAATCTTCATTCAAAAAATTTAAAAATATGCGTCTTCATGGAGGCATGACGGAATTAGTCTTATATTGAGGCCCCTTGCAAAACTTAGGTTAGCCAAGTAGCTTCCAAAGTAATAAATTAAGGACTCTTTGCAGGTGACGTATATTTGTTTAGAAGGCAGTTGCGATGAAGACGCGATTTTACGAAATTCGGTGTATACTTCTTTCTTCGACTACTGGTAACTTGGTCGCGACTTGGTGCCAACTTGGGTATAAATATATTTAATAAGTTTTTGTTCATAACATATTTCTTAATACTACATAGGCGTTATTCCAAATTGCATCAAGCGGTTTGTAAATTTAAAAGTTCAAGTTTAGCAGTAGTTGATCAAACGAACATATCGAATATATAGACTATATATATGGAAGATATCTACAATTTTATTTTTTTAATTATTCGAATATATCGAATATATAGACTATTGGTTGCCAATTGCAAAAAGAAAGAATTGTCTTTTTCTTTTTCTCTACTTAAAATTGTATAATAAAAGTATGGATAGATGTGGTAAAACAAGTCACCGGCATTAACAAAGCTGTCAATTGGATCCTGTAACAACTTCCAACAGATTAACCATTAATGCAAACAGTACTTTATCATCAATTCATTTACGTGATACCCAAGTCTTTTTTTTTAAATTGTGATCTCGCTGATTTAAATTATATATGTATTATAATGCATTGTTTGAGTAATATAATGAGCTCCTAAGAACTAAAATTACAGTTGTACCCAAAAAAAAATGAAAAGAAAGAGTAACTTACGGTTGGGATCATTCGCTATTCCGACCTTTTCAAAATGATAATTTACTAGTACTAATCTCGTGCGTTGCGCGATTCATTCCTATACGAATATGTTATTAAATGGTTGTGCGATTTATTTTACGCTATATAAAAAAATGCCATAAAAAGTTGAGAATACTATTCAAATATTATATGAAAACTGCTACAAAAAATTCTAAATACTATTTTTATCACAAAAGATCACGTGCCACTAATCTGGAGCATTGTGCTAACTACAGTGCTCCATGCCAAGTCACGCAGGCCTATCTTTATATATATATATATATATATATATATATATATATATATATATATATATATATATATATATATATATATATATATATATATATATATATATATATATATATATATACACCTGCCAAACGTCGAAACGGAACACGGAACAGCCTATTTCCGTTTTCGTTCCGTTCCAGACGACGAAACAGAAATTCTCTTCCGTTTCCGTTCCGTTTCGCCAAACGAAACAGTTTTCTGTTTCGTTTAACGTTCCGTCCCTCATTTACCATTGATTTCGGCCAATTTCCGTATTCCGTTTCGGTAAACGTTTACAAATTTCATTTCCGTTTCCGTTCCGTTTTCAGAAACGAAACTGATTTTCCTTTCGTTTAAGGTTCCGTTTGGACGGAACGGAACGGAACAACGAAAAAAACGGAACGATTGACAGGCCTATATATATATATATATATATGTATAATATCCTCTTCAAATCGCGGCCGCCTTTTGCCATTTTGTTTCTACCTTCCACTCTTCCAGGCCTAGAAGACTGAGGATTCGTTCAGTCGTGTCGGCCCATAAATCGTTTCTTTCCAAGCTCAAGAGTCGAGAGTTCTGGTATCTTCCGATATCAATTTTAGAGATGAGTTTGAACAATTAATGCTAGTTACAGATCTTTTATGTATTCTCTTTTTTACATCTAATAAAATAATTTCATTTTGATTAACTTTTTTTTTTTGAAGAAAGAGAGAGGTCTTTGCCATCCAACTTTTTCTGAAATTAAAGGTGCATGCGGGATTTAAACCCTTGACCTCTTGGAGACCAGCCTAGTACTCTTACCACTGAGCCACTAGGCCACATTCCATTTTGATTAACTTGAAGTGTTTAACACTGGAAAATAAGACCGGACATCAATAACCCGCCATGGTATAAAATCTTTGGATCAGTCCAATATTTTGAAGGAAAGACAACAAGATCCGAACCGGAGTTCTCAAATTCAGAAGCTAAGAGATCATCAGGGTAAAATACCTCCAACAATTTGGATTATAAATGGTACTGGTTAATGTACAAAAGACAGGCGTGTTTGGAATTTGTTTGAACCAAGCATTCTTGTTGGAAGTCAACCACGTGTCACTAATGCGGATGGCTGTTAAAGAATATCTAGTTGTTTATAGGTAAATTAAACAATACATTTTGGACAATGGAAACAAAGGAACTCAATCAAATATATCAACAGAACCATAAAAGCAGAAAAGTCATTGCTTAATTGTATATTGACAAAATATCAGGCTTGAAACTTGCACAACCGTTGCTTGCAAAGTTGATCTTACAGGTTAATAAGAAATTAAAAACTCTCAAATCTAAGATTAAGACAGTAAAGGTCGTCACAGTGGCACTACTTTGCTAGCTTTGCAATGAGGTCAGCATGCTCATCTGACATAAATGACTTCACCTTCACCCGCATTCCCACAGTTGCAGGAGAACATTCCTTCACTCCTACAGCGGTAGGTAAGTCTACAAAAAGTAGAAGACAACAACAAAATTTTAATCACTGTTGTTGCATGTTAAGCTATGACATTAGTAAATTCAAATAAATAATAAATGACATCATTTATAGGGAAATTACACCTAAATTATTCCCATAATTTTCAACTTTCACTTTATCTCTCTTAAATTATTCCCATAATTTTCAACTTTCACTTTCTCTTAGGGTTTCACCAAGTTTAGTGGTCATTCTGGATAGCATTCTAGCGCCCATACAGTACATAGATATGAAATAATAAAAAGATGAAATCTACAAATATACAATAGAAATGTTCAAAGTCAATTGAAAAGAGAAACTCACTTTCATTTATGTGGGCATATAGGATTTTCTCCCCCATCCAAGACCTCAGAGGCCTGTACCTGGTGCGAGTACTTCTCCTTAAACCATTCACCTCCTGGAGACCTCCCTCCACGACTACATAAGGTCAATAAGTCAGCAAATTCTCTTTAAGTATCAAAAAAGAGTATTTATAAATTAATAATGTCGTTCTATATAAAGCTGATTTCTTTCTCAAAATGAGAAAATTTTATTCTAAATAATAGATGTAATATTTCATATTACTAAAGTTTCAATGAAGTTAATTAGGCCCGAGTTGACCAGACAAAGGCAGGTTGAAGCCAAACCATTTGCTAATATGATGGTCCAATTAATGCTTTACTTTCAAACATTCTATAACAACCAAGGAAATGGTCCATATTAGCTGATTAGAAACATGTAACAGGAAGCAAATTTCTGAGTATTCAATCTTAAAATAATTGCCAATCAGTCAATGCTGGCACTGACCAGACAACACAACAGGTCAAACTAATAATTACCACCAGCGCGCACTAGGTTCAAGTCAACATTCTGAACACACTAGAATGTTAAAACTGGACCATACATTTCTTGTATCCAAATTTTTTAAATAAAAATAAAGTGGAACGACCTGACTCTTGCCTGGACAGTAGTAGCACTGCAAATACCAATAAAACCACCAGAATAACTTACTTTGGATGCTGTTTCTGGCACTCTTCTGTTGTTTTTTGTTCCTTTTCTTTGGAGGCGCTATTTGCTCATCTTTCTCTCTTAGAGGTTCCACAATATCGTGGTCTGTTAGAATCTGCACCGATTAAAGCAAATATGATTGGCTATAGTGGTGGTGATATTGAGATGAAGTAAAAATAACAAACATAAGGACTACTCAACCAGTCTACTATTTTCCATGGTTATAAGAAACACACAAAATGGAAAATAAATATAGATGGGAGAAAAGCACACAAACCTCATTGTTATCATGTGAGGTCAGAGACGGAATCTCAGAGTACATGTCAAATGAAGAATCTGTTCATGCAATATATCAAATTTAGGCTTTAATATTACAGTAAAATACAATGGTTTCCAAACAAAATGGATTTCTGTAGAATGTTATAATAGCAGCAATATATACTAAATAGGGACCCACAGTAATTGAAATAAGCATGGGCACGGAAAGAAAAAGGAAGCTCAGCCTGGTATCACAGATAGGGGTGTTTAACGTTTAAAACGGGCCCATTCCGTTTACCGTTCCATTCCAACAACGGTATGACCATTCCATTCCGTTTTCCGTTCCATTTAAGAAAACAAAATGCCATTTCATTCTGTTATACGTTTCGTTTGGACGGAACGGAACGGAACAACGCATATTTACACTACAAACTGCACTAAACGTCGAAACGGAAGCGAAATGACTAGTTCAGTTTACCGTTCCTTTTCGGCAACCATATGTCCTCACATTCTGTTTACCATTCCGTTTTCTGGAACGAAATGATTTTCTGTACCGTTAACCGTTCCGTTCCAACAGAACATGCACGGAAAACAGTAAACGGCATATCATCAGCACCCCTAATCACAGACAGGCAATCCCAAGAACAAATATAATTCAAGTTACTGTTTTCTTTTTTTTTGGGGGAGTTCAAAGAAAGTTTACTACTGGAACCACAATCTTTGAAATTTAAGCATAGGCAAGGGCCTGGGCTTTCCCTTCTAACAAACAGAAGTTTCCATAGGCCATAGCCCAGTATGACTCTGTGACTTGCATAGTTTTTATAGTTTCAAAAGTACCAGCTTGATAAATTGGTCCTACTTTTAAGGAAACATACAGGTTACGTGGATACCAATCATTATTCATCACTGCTCACTTTATTAGATGCTAGTATCAACATATGCACTATTACAAATAAATTAATTTATATTAGAGAGAGAAATTCTATGGTCAAAGTGATATGGACAGAGGGTTTCGTCAAGCCCGACCTTAAATCAAATTCGGAAATTCAAATGACCAATCCGAACTGTTTAATGTGATCTTCATATTGAAATCTCCTTCCGACCAAATTTTATATATATATATATTTTTAAAATTTTTACTATTCTTTTGAAATTTTAGAAAATTCTCAGATCCAATTAGTTTTGAACCCCTCCAACAACAACAGTGTTTTAAAATCTGGAAAAAGAATAATTAAAAAAAATTTAAAAAAAATATGAAAATTTTGGCTGGCAAGGATATTGAGGAGCTTGGATTGATTATTTGAATTTTTAAATTTAAGAGCTAATCAGATCCATCAAATCAGTTTGACCATAGCATTTCTCACATATATCCCGCCTTGGATATCATCCTCAGTTCCTGAGATTGGTGCTAATATGGGAAGTAGCAGAAAGATCAATTCAGCACAAAACTAAGTGTCACCATGATAATTTTGAAATTTTAACCAATATTTTTTCTGATGTAACGAGTTTTACGCTGGCAATGTTTCTAATTTAAACTTTTGTGCAAAATAACTTTTTGGGGTTTGTCTAATCACGCTGGACAGAAAAGACTCTAGGTTTGAGAGATGCACCTCCATGGTCAAGCCCTCGTTTATTGCCTTTTCGTCTCGAAGCTTCTTTGAGGATCATTTCTTCCTGTTCCAGAAAAAAATTGATTTAAAATACAAAATAGTTTGGTGAGACCTGAGTTACAGGGTAGCTATTTTAGTGCAAGTAGCTAGAAATCTTTAAGACTTTAACCAAAACTGGGAATACCAAACAAGGGTGTAAATGTGAAGCTAAGATGTGCCATGTGATGGCAAAAATTAAACTGCAAATGTGTATTTTTTTTCTTTCCAATTTCTGACAATAGCCATTGTTGTCATCTACATACCTCCACTTGAGTCTCCAGCAGCATATCAGACGATGGCACCTCTGTATTGACAGGCAAATTCTCCAATGGCATAGTAGAAACTGGCACCTCAGTGGGAGGTGAATTGTCCCCTGGTGAACCCATCTGTGTTTCTTCCAATGGCATAGTAGAAACTGGCACCTCAGCAGAAGGTGAATTGTCCCCTGGTGAACCCATCTGTGTTTCTTCCGGTGTGCCATTGCCAGCAAAGTCATTGCCACCTCTTGCTTCAGATGTCATCTCAAACGCCTGAAACAAATACACACATCAAACAAGAAGTAACTATCGAAACACAGTTCTGGCCCAATAAAACGAGATTGACCAATACCAATTATGACCTCTATGCCAATCAGGCATGAGATCAAATTTTCATTGCCTGTTGGGATGAATTCATATTATGGACATGACAATCTAACATTTTAATATATAATTTCCATATTCCTACAATTATAATAGTACAATATTTCTGTTATGATTTATTATCTACCAGCACTTAAGTTGCTCTGTACCATTTCATGTGAATCTTCAATTGCACTAGGCCTACCAGAAGGCCCAGAATGAGAAGGTGTGTCAAATTCCTGAAAATCCATACAATAATAAATCAGACAAGCGGCAAGTATAGAAGTACAAAAAAAAACTTTTCTAAAAGGATTATCAATAAAGCTGACAAGTATAAATGTTCAGAATTTTAGAAATACTAGCCTCATTTTCAAAACTTATATGGCAGCTTGGTGAATTGCTCCCAACTGGTGAATTGGTATCATCATCATCACTGCAATATGCAGTTGGACTGCTTGAGAAAAAATTCCTTTTTAATTCTTCAAAGACAACCAATGGGTCCTCTCCTCTGGATTCTCTCAATCTTTCAATAGATGGAACTTGCCAAGGGGACCTGACAGCATGCAACCTAGAGAATTTTGGCATCTCAGGAATGACCAAGGGGGGTATCACTGTTGGTTTAAGGTTTAGGAACTCAGACACCATTGCCATAGCCTTATCATCATCATCTTCAGGACAGCTCTCCAGAACTGAAAGCAGCCTCTCCAAAGAACTGGAGGAACATAGATACATCTCTGGTGCTGTTGATGTTGAAAGGCAGAGAATATTACATAGGAGAAAAACTGGGTATATAACATAATCAATTAGTTTTTTATTGGCTTGATGTCATTAGCCAAAAGGGGGTGGCCCCTATTTTAATGGTAGTTTAGTATCACTTTTAACTCAAAAGAATACTCATGTAATAGGAGTCAACCAGTCCAGAGTCCCTGACAGTACCGCAATTATATGAGTCTAAATATAATGAAGCAGAAAAAGGTTTATGCAGACCTTCCTTGGTTGCATTGGAGATGCTTAACAGAGCTTCATTTTGTGATCCAGACAAAGCTTGTGCTTTTGTAGTTTCGGGGCAACTGATGCTTTGTGTAGGAGCTCTGTTTTGGCATGGACATGCAAGGGGAAATTTAAAGGGTAAAGGAGGCATTGGAAGAAGGACAAACTCATGTTCCCTATTAAGAAATAAGGACAGAGAACAAGTGTCATAAAAAAAAAAAAATATGAAACAAATATGGAATGTTTCAATCATACCCGGTGCCCATACGAGTAACAACCTTTTTTTTTTGTTTGCTTTGGGTTCATTCTGCATTTATTTTAATTTTTCGGTTTTAGATGCACACCAGCAATTTAACAAGCTTATACCAGATAACTCTGTGTAGGTACCAATGCAATGAATTTTAGGTCTTCTTTGCAATTAATAGTAAAGTATTGGAAACAAAGGCATACAATTGAAGTCCTAGTCCCGGACGACGGCCCCTAGGCTCATCATCCTCCACTTCCTTAAAAGCTCTCTCTCCTATTATTTTTGACTCACCGCCCATCCTTTCTATTGCTGTCACTGCATCTGTGTTCCAAACAAGAACATATAGCATTACTACCCAAATGATATTGAGCAGGACCAGCTCTTACTAACAAAGTACAGGCATTATTGTCACTAAAAAGTAAAGGAGCAAGTACTGCTTATCATTTCTGCAATTGCAAAGTGACTTTCCACCTAAACAGTTTATAATTGACTTATATGCCAATAATATAACAATGTGCAATACTTTTAAGAAAACCTGGAAATTCTACTATTCACAGGGGAAAAAAAAATTTATTTGAATTGCTAAATCCATCAGAAATTGACTACGCTGCACCTATTTATTCTCCATATGATGCAATATACAAATGTCTCCCCAGTAGTGTATATTACAGGAAAATATCAGAAATGTTTGGTCTAAGTTACAAAATGCAAGATCATATACAAATACTTCAACCATTAGCATTACCTTCCAATTCATAGGCCTTCTTGTAGAAAGCATCTGGATCTGAAATGTGATCTAATACTGTGAAATCAACAGGAACGACCTGCTTAGTCTTCTCAGACCTATTTGTTTAAATTACAGTTAGATACTTAATAGTCTAACAAGTAACAAAACTGACATCAGCCAAGCCCAAGCATTTTGATCGAGGTACACAAGTGGGGCCATAAATGGGAGCTTAAATAAGAGATTGAGAGTTAAGTTTTACAAATGTGCACTTGAATAAATTGTGATCATTCACAATTATGTTTTGAAAACTTTATAGTCATAGTATAGTTCCTGACCAACAAAATATTTGCACTCCGACAAAACAAAAGGAATGGGAAATAGAAGAACTAAAGAAAAGCTTATGATAGTTATGTACTTCTGAACTAGAGTAAATGGACTTAAGTTATAATCAATTCCTAGTCCAGGACGATGCCTCCTAGGCTGATGATTTTCCACTGCCTTATATACTCGCTCTCCTATTATTTTTGGTGTACCACCCAGCATCTCTATCTCCGCCACTGCATCTGTGTTCCAAACAAGAACATACGACAGTGTATATAACTATTGATGTTTCATTGAATCAAGCTGGAAATCGGTCCTAAAACAAGCACCACATACCCAAATAACTTTATGGCTCACCTTCCAGTTCATAGGCCTTCTTATAGAAAGTGTCTGGATCTGAAATGTGATTTAATACGGTAAAATCAATAGATTCGACATTCGTTTCCACATTTTTACCCACAGAACTCCGGTTTTCAGTTTCATCCTTCTCTGCTACAATTTTGTTATTATTTGAGCTTAGTTTGTTCTCATGGCCTTTGAAGCTAGGTTGGGCCTGCAGTTCCTGACATTAAAAAACAGGAGTCTCAAACTCTTAATGAGATGTCTATCAATATTAACTTTGGAAAAATGGCTAAAGAGAGGCATAAAAAATAATCATACTCCAAATATAGATTCTTTTATGATCAACCAAGAGAAAATCATAATTATTTTCCCAGAAATGAGAACTTACCATGGGTTCAACACCCCACTCTTGCCCCCGACTACAATTTCTGATTTCACGTCTCTTAGTCTGCAGGCTGTTTGGATTTAGGCTCAACCCGGTTCCACAGCTATTCGTGTTAGGCTGTCCCTCCAATTGCCGCATACAATAAAATTACAGTTCAGAAATACAACCATACCAAAAGTTCAATTTTTTCTTACTATTCCTTTTTGAGATTTGTTTGATACAAAGGAAACCTATTAATTTATTTACTTAGTGAGTCAGAAGCACAATGACAACATATTATATCTAGTGGTACTAAATAAGAGCACACAAGAATTATGAAGAGAATTACATATGATAAATTACACTCTACAGATTACTACACCAATCTTAATCTATTAGGAAAAGGTCCAAATCTCAAGTAAGCTTATGCTATAATACTCAACAGCTCATATTAATGATGTAGTTATTTTACCGCTCATCTAAGTCAGTCATTTATTATTTATACTAATTAAACTGAAAATCAAAATGTTTCTATACACTACAGTTACTGTTGGGCATATGGACAAATCGAGTTGCAAACATAATATCATAAGAATGGATAAGCTTGACCTTGGGTTCTACGGATGCTAATTTGAAGTCCTGCCTTTGCTCCTCAGAAGCTTCATCCTGCTCTTTCACAATGGTGAATGGATTTGGGCCTGGATACTTTTCACGGCTTTTCGTGCCAGATTTTTTATCCTAAATCAGCATTCCAATTAATTTGTACAAGTCACTAACTTAAAACTTAATATAGCAAAACTGAAAGAAATTTTCTTATATAGTATGTTCCCTTCTTCTGAATTTGCACAGTAATTGATTCTTCTGCTGAATCTTCTCAGTAATTGATTGCTAGAAAACTTTACATTGTGAAAAGAATTACATATGATAAATTACTCTCTACGAATACTACCACAATTCAATTAGAAAAGGGTCCAAATACCAAGTAAGTAATTCTATAATACTCAACTACTCATATTACTCATGTAGTTATTTACTGCTCATCTTAGTCTGCCATTTATTTAGATACTAATTAAACTGAAAATCAAAATGTTTCTATATACTACAGTTACTGTGGGCATATGGACAAATCAAGTTGCAAACATAATATCATAAGAATGGATAAGCTTGACCTTGGGTTCTACGGATGCTAATTTGAAGTCCTGCCTTTGCTCCTCAGAAGCTTCATCCTGCTCTTTCACAATGGTGATTGGATTTGGGCCTGGATACTTTTCACAGCTTTTGGTGCCAGATTTTTTATCCTAAATCAGCATTCCAATTAATTTGTACAAGTCACTAACTTAAAACTTATAAAGCAAAACCGAAAATAATTTTCTTAAATAGTCTGTTCTCTTCTTCTGAGCAATTGATTCTTCTGCTGAATTTGCTAAGTAATTGATTGCCAGAAAACTTTACATTGTGAAAAGAATTACGTACGATAAATTACTCTCTACGAATACTACCACAATTCTATTGGAAAAGGGTCCAAATACCAAGTAAGTAATGCTATAATACTCAACTACTCATATTACTCATGTAGTTATTTACTGCTCATCTTAGTCCGCCATTTATTTAGATACTAATTAAAATGAAAAAAGAAATGTTTCTACACACTACAGTTACTGTTGGGCATGTGGACAAGTTGAGTTGCAAACATAATATCATAAGCATGGATAAGCATTACCTTGGGTTCTACAGATGCTAATTTGTGGTCCTGCCTTTGCTTCTCAGAAGCTTTATCCTTCTCTTTCATAGTAGTGATTGAATTTGGGCTTGGATACTTTTCAAGGCTCTTGGTGCCAGATTTTTTATCAGTCTGCTGACATTAAAATGAGATCAGTGTTCCAATTAGCCTGTACAAGTCACTAACTTTAAACTAATAAAGCAAAAATCAAAGCAATTTTCTTGAATAGTCTGTTCCCTTCTTCTGAATTTGCTCAGTAATTGATTGCTAGAGAGAGAGAGAGAGAGAGAAAGAGAGGTAAAAGGAAAGAGTACCAGAACGTGGTGCATGTGGTCGAAGAACGCCTTCATCTCGTCGACCTCAGACAAGCCGACGGGAAGGGAAAAGCCGACATTGGCGAGCGTCCGAGGGAGGAGAGAGAGAGCGGTGGAGTAGCGCCAGAGTGGGTCGGATTCATCCATCGGTCTGGAGCGAGAAAGGGGGAGAGAGAGAGTGAGAGAGAGAAGTGAGGAGTGAGGTGGATCTAGGGTTTTCCGAAACAAGAATTTGAATGTGTACGAGCGCGCCTCTAATCAATTTGGGGGGATAACGGAGAGTCGGAGAGAGGCAGAGCTCTCTTGGAAATTGCGACGCAATGCATCCGGATCCTCTGAGCTGCTCCGAAAAAAAGACCAGATAGTCGTTTGTAAAATCAACCGTCCGATCTAAACGGACGGACGGATGTGAAGCGGATCAATCTTCCGTCCAAAAAAAAAAAAAGAAAAACGCAGTATACGGTTCTCTTCGTATACGCGTTCTCCTTCTCCTATCGTAGCCACTGCCTTTCTCCAGGTGACGATCTCTCTCCTCTATATTCTCCATCCGATATCTGTGCTCTTGTATCCCTAATTTCACAATTTTCCCCATTAGTTTGGGCAAATAGTCGTTGAACATTGGTAAATTTAAATTATTTGCCTCTTTGGACAGTCGTAATTCATTCTTCATTTTACAACTTGGTTCAATTTCAGTATTATGTTTTACCTTGATTGCTTCAAATTGGTACCAATAATCCCGTTCTTTGCTAATGGATCTGGTTTGAACTGTTCATAAGGTGTTTGTATAGTGCTCTGAGGAGTTGCATTGGCCTTAATTTTGTTAAATTCTTTGCATAGAGATATTAATGCAGGTAATCCTTTGTAGCATCTTTTGTACATATCTACAAGCCATGTCAATTTCACCTCCATGGCATAAGCCGTCAATCAAAATTGACCAAATTGGCAAAGTAGGTTGCATACCAGATACAAGCATGAAACCCAATAAAAGAGACTTGTGTCATGGTATAAGTAGCTATATGAGAAAATATTGAAGGTTAATGTCGTACTGTTGATCTAGGAATGTTAAAACAATGAAGGAGACTTGTGTCAATTGGTAGAAAATAACTATTAGAAGTTTTACTGTACTCTGCATCAGATAGTAAAATTAATTAATAAATAAATAAAGTGAAAACAAAGAACATGTGATAGTGTCGAACTCATTTGAACCTCTTACATAGGCATGGATATACTGTTATGATATGTCTGGTAAATAAATTGTAGTTTTAGGCTTCAACTAAGTCTTAACATTAACCTAATCTCTAACTCATTCAAAACTCCCAAATAGACAGTACAGTGAAGAGGAGAAACACTTGCGGAAAGGTTATGCATAACTGAGCAAATCCTCTTCACCTATTACATATTTACTGCTGTTGTTTTTCTTGTCAATTTTCTAATTTCTTATCTGTTATTTTCATGAAGGATATGGAGGAACATGAAGATGATTTTGTACCTCATTTGGGTATGGAATATCGAACATTAGATGAAGTATCGTCGGTTTAGAGTGATTATGGTGGAAGAAATCGATTTGGAGTTAGAAGGGGCTATGAAAATAAGAGCAAAAAAGATGATGTAATTACTTCCAAATTTTTTTTTGTGCAATTGTGAAGCTAAATGAGGAGTAGACAAGTGATATCATTTGACGAAGAAGCCTCAAGCGGAGACGCGGACCGGTTGTCAAGCTCACTTACTACTAAAATTTGATAGACACAGACCGGTTGGCAACATTTTCTAAAGAAGTATAGTGTTTAAAGAAGTGGATGACGCTATTTTGTAAATATGAAAGGCTTAATTGCATAAATGATATTTAGTGCTGTTTTGTAAAAATCAGTGATTTCAGTAATATTTAGCGCAATGCCTTATTTGTAGTTCTTATTTGTAGCGCAAAGCAATGCATTATTTGTAGTTCTTTACTTCTGAAATGATGTATAAGTGATGGGTTTTGCAAAATAAGATAGTAAAAAAGGATACACTTATATCCTGCGAGGTGGTACCAGTTCTTATTTTATTTTTGATGTGTGCATACTGTATAAACTTTGCTTATGCTTTCATTAAATGAAAAGTGGTGGGACTAATTACCCTAAAGATTATCTAAATGCAAGGTGGAACAGTAAAGTGATAGCATTCAACCATGTTCAGAACCAAACTAAAGTAATCTCCATACTTAGTCATTTTTACAAAATTAACCCAAAAAAATTTCTTTTTTTTTTTGTCTGAAACACAACTAAAAACATCAAATTCTCACACACAAACAATCTATTTTACAATTAATTACACTAACATAGAACAACAACTACAAAAATTAAGACACTCATTTTCAAAATGGAACACCATATCATCCTGACAAGTCTTAATATTCATACCCACCATCAGTTTGCTCCATGGCTTCTTTCTTCCCATTTCCTTCATCTTCTGATGCAAGTTATTAAAGATAAATGGTTAGTGTGAGAGCATAAATTAATTAATTTGTATAGAAATAAAAAAAATTACAAAGTTGATGGTACAAGTTCAATCAATAATAATCAGATGGGTTCAGTTCAATTGAGCAATTTTTAAAATTACTGATTATTAAGTGTAGGTAGTGAAACCAATAAAATTCAATTTGCAACTCCAGAGCAGTCAACCCAACCTGACCATGAAGGCTAATTAAGTATGGTTCTTATCTAGTGACCAATACAAATACAATTTTTAAGCTTCATCGGCATTAGCAGTTACTGGTACCATGCCAGTCAATTAGACTAGCAGTATCTGGTATTGAAACAAACATAAATGTTGAGAAAGCCAGAAAGAATTATATTTGTTACATACTCTTTTACTGCAGAATTGTACACATCTACAGAGAAAAGGATAAAAGGGTCATAAAGAAGTGCTTAAACCTCAAAAGAAATCATTTGGCAGTAGGTAGCAATGGATGTACCTTCGAAATGAGATCCACAGATTATCTCTCTCCTTGCTTATTCTTATTCACGTCGACGGGTGTGTTTGGTTGGGGCGAGAATAAGGAATAAAGGGTCTAATTCCTTATTCTTAGGAAATCCAAATGGAGCATGCATAAGGAATAGAGGCCTATTCCTTATTCCGGTGTCAAACCAAACACCATGGGAATAAGGAATATGGGCTAATTCCGGCCCTTATTCCTATACCAACAAAACCTTGGTATAGGAATTAGGAATAAGGATTGGCACGAGATTCTAAACCCGGCCCTCTATCCTTATTCCTATTCTTATCCGGTTTAGATCCAAACACATCGTTTGGATGCATGGGAATAAGGCTTTGGATAGGAATAAGTCCCTTATTCCTTATTCCGGTGTCAAACCAAACACCATAGGAATAAGGAATTTGGGCCAACAAAACTAAGGAATAAGAATAAGGAATAGGGACAAGCACGAATTCCAAAATTTCTTATTCTTATTCCCTATTCCAACAACATCCAAACATGCATAACCAACCAAAAGACTATCTACATTAACAACTAGAAAAGAGAAAACAATGTAAAGGATAGATAGTGCACATCATTTATTTCTCACAATTCAAATTTGATTGGCTTCTTGTTTACTTTTCTGGTGCTTAATTGTGGAATTTTAAGATAAATTAGAATGACAAGAACCAAAAGTTGTGAACTTTTGTTGCACATAAGAACTGATAATAAAAAAAGGAGGGAATTGACATTGCAAATTTAATCAAATTTTAGAAATAAATTAAAACAAAAGCAGGTATAAAAAAAGGCAAAAATTGCTAAGAGAAAAATATGGAGCAGAGAAGTTGGCATGACAGTGGGGCCCACTGGCCATTCGCCTCGTCAGAGTTGTGAATGAGTAGGGCTGTACAAGAAAAAATAAAACCCGTCCGACCCAACCCGTATCTTACCGGGTTCAAACATTATTCGGGTTGGGTCGGGTTTTAATTTTACTAACCCGGTTGTACCGGGTTGGGTTTAAATTCAAGGATTGATAACCCGAATGGTACCCGACCCGTCCGACTCTTTTGCCATTCCCAAACTATTCCCGAATTGCAAGGACTTTGTCTTTTTATCTCCGACTGAATTTGTTTTATGTGTTTTCAGTTTTAGAATTTGTTCAAAAGCAATAGTAATCTGGAAATTGATAAATAAAGTTGTTGTTTGTGAAATGGTGGTGATTGATCTTGTGAGGTTAAACGCAAGTGTACACTGAATTATTGAATTTCAGTTTGTACCTAGAATTATCGATTGTGATATTGATTACACGCAAACATATAGACTGAGAGTGTAGAAATAAATTTGTCTATATTCTGGCACAGTGAATGAAGGCTTGGATATCATGGAATTCAACATTGGATTTCATAACTTTATTACAGTAAACATTTACCTTTGATCGGTACTTAAAAAGTTACCCTTTCTGATGAATGGTTTTAGGGGCAAAAAATAGAATAAAAGCAGTGACTTGATCTTTTAATTTTGTATTAGATTTTACTTATATGCCGTTGGAAAGTTTCTCATATGTAAAGAAATGTCGATCTAAGTTGATAAATACTACATAATATATCAATACCGGATCTAATGAGTAACTTATCATGCAAAACAACGGTATTTTAAGTTATTTTTATTTAATTAATATTGTTAGTTTTATTTATGTGTCATATAAGTCATAAGTCATAACCCGTTTAACCCGAAAATCCGTAAAAATCCGTAATTAAAAATTTATACAGGTTGGGTTGGGTTACGGGTGGGTTAACTAAAGAAATTTTTTAACCCGCTCTAATTGAGTTGGGTTGAAATATTGAAAAAAAATTGAAAACTCGCCCATTGTACAGCCCTATGAATGAGTGAACAGAAAGTGTAAAACGAGTAAAAACAAAATTTCAAGTGGGTCCCTGGACACTTTTACATAGTTCGTGAGATTTACATGGTTGGATCAAATGAACAGAAAGTGAACAGAGAATTTCAATCCATTTTCATATTTTTGAAATGGATACTGCAAACTTTTTAGATGCGGTTCTTATAATTTTTTTTTATTTACATATACTCCTATATCGAGTAAAAACAAAATTTCAAGTGGGTCCCTGGACCCACGTGTAGCTTCATCCCTGATTATGTATATCACCTTTTTGTTTTTATTAATGAGATTCAAGACTTAAAAAATTGATGTCTACAAATCATCTGCACCAATGAACTTTGCCAGAGGGATTATTGTTTCTTGAAACATTTCTAATATTAGAGAAAATCTATGGTGCTTTGAAAAGTAAAAAAAGAACTATTTACTTCAGGCTACTTTTTCGAAATTCAAACCGTTCAATTTATTTTTCATATCAAAATTTCATTGTCAATCAAATTTTATATCTTTTAAAATATTTTTTTTAATTATTTTTTTAAAAAAAAATCTTGATCTAATTTGTTATGGACCCTCTAGTGATAATGGTTTTAAGAATGTGAAAAATATAGTTAGAATTTTTTCCAAAAATAAAAATAAAAATTTGATTGGCCATGAGATGCCAATATGAAAAAAAAAAAAAATTTGAACGGCGCGATCAGTTTTAAGATTTAAATTTCGAAATAATTGTCTAAAATAAACGTGCAAAGCACCCGCAGCGAACCTTTAATATTATAATATTTTTATATGCACGAAAGAAAATAATATAATTATTTGAATATTTTTAAATATTTTGAGTTTGACTTAAGTTTTGGGTTGTTTTAGGCACGAGCAAAGTGAAAATGACACGATGATTGCAATATATACACTCTTCTAGACTTTAGTGTACTAGATCAACCTATATTATTTTCTATCCATTTTCAGATCCAACGGATCTTATTTAATTAAATAATGAACATAAGCATGCAATAGCTTTAGTCGCCTAAGTCCACGTATTGTTTGATAGAACACTTATTACTATTGAAGGAGTACTGCATTGCCACTGAACTCATGAATGACGACGGTACTATATCGCTTCAATCTTAAAAATTCTTAGATTAATTTTCAAAATGAAAATGGATTGAACTTTAGTTTAGTGAATGTCTATCTAAACAATTGTACTTTCAAAACAACTAAATATAGAGAGAGATGTATATGGATTCAATTAAATACATTTGACCAGACTCCTTTCGTCTAATCGAACTTTTGAAAGTTCAAATGGTCAATCCATACTATTCAATATGATCCTCGTATTGAATTTCCTTGTAGACCAAATTTTATTTATTTTTTCATAAAATTTAGATATGTTTTTTCATATTTTTAAAAACTGTCATTTTTTAGAGTTTAAAACTAATTAGATTAAGGATTTTCTAAAATTCTAAAGAAATAGTAAAAAAAAATTAAAAATAAAATTCGGTATGTATAGGAATTTTAATATAAAAATCACAATTAAAAATTTGAATCGGTCATTTCAACTTTCAAAATTGAGATATTATGGAATTTAGCTGAGAGCATGATGAAACATACTTTTTCATGTTAGGAAAGGGAACACGAACACCGGAACTGAGCGCTAGCAGTATGTCTTTTTTTTTTTTTTTTTGAGGATCAGCGCTAGCAGTATGTCACCGTCCATTTCACAGCAGTTTAGGAAGCTTCCACGAAGCTTCATACAATACTTATCTGACCTATCCAAGAAAAAATAAAGTACAGGGAATTTTGGCTTATTATAGTACATCAGAAACAACGAAACTTGCTTGATTGATAAAACTTGAGGGGAAAAAAAAATGAAACAAGAATGAGCACTAAACAGTTAAAGTTGTAATTGGGATATCTTACTTTTTTTTGTAGTTTGACTTTCTCTCTGCCACCTGCTCCGAGTTGTAAGAATATTCCTGATTGCTATTAGAAATAAAATTAAGAACTAAGAAGAGTTAACGATTCTGACTGAAATTCCCTGAAATAGCAACCATCAATGTGGATCAGCAACCATGATTGTGATGGAACGGCTAAGATTAACTTTATAAGTTGTACCACAACGAAAACGATCGCAAAACGAAGCAAACACGACTGAAAATGTGACGCATAATTAGTTACTCTTCCATATCTTGTATTTCTTTAGTTTAAATTTTCGTACTTTTCAATACTATTGCATTTCCTTTGTTTAAATTTTGTACCAGAGGGGATGCTTGCAGTATTTGACCAAGAATTTTCTGACGTAACAAGAAATTGATTGTCATATTGTTGTCCATATGTTAAGCTGTACTTGAACATTTAAATAAATAATTATCGTAGAAGAGAATAGATACATATGATCTTTATTTCCTTAGTATTAAACTATGGTGTTGTTTTTTTAGCATTTTTATAAATTGCGTTCTGTACTCGCATTTAATAGCTTCAGTGATGCCAGGATAGTAAATTCAACAAATGACGTGCTTGTCTAATATTGCTACGTCACGGATATATATATTTTTTATATAGTGATTATTAACCAACCATTAAAATTATTTATTTGACTCCTTTTGTTTTTCTTTTGGTACTGCGTTAGTTCGTTCAGTCTTGTAGAATAATTTCAAGTTACATCCAAACATTTAGAAATGGAATAGCATACCTTGATGATAATTTTATTAGAAAACTCTGAATGATAACTTTTTAAATCTTAAATCAAGTTGAAAATTTCTAAGTTGGCAAAAAATCTATGGACATTTATTTTAATGATAACACAGTTTTTAAATATGATATACAACGTGAAAGCGATATGGACGGAGAATTCCGTCAAATTTAACCATATACTTTTTTTTTTATATACTTGCCGATAAAAAAATGCAAATTTTTGTATACTTTTTTTTTCGGGGTTTTTAAACATTGTTCTTATTGAAGGGTCCAAAACTAATTAGATTGGTGTTTAAAATTTTTAAAAATATTAAAAAATTCGAAAAAGTATATAAAATTTGGTCAGAAAATTTTTGTAAATGTAAATATCACATTAAACTGTTTGGATCGATTTTTTTTTTTAAGTTTTTGTATTTAGATATGGTTCAATTTGATGAAGAGTCTATGTGATCTACATTTGATGAAGTTCTCCGTAGATAAAAATATGAACGAAAATGTGATGCAGAATCGCTCATTGTTCTGCATTTTTTATGTTCGAATTATGTCCCAAAGGGGATGCTTGCGGTATTTAAACATGAATTTTCTGATCGAGATTATGATCGTTAGCCATATGTTGAGTTGTACTTGAACATCTAATTAAAAAACTTGTCGTACAAGGGAATAGATAATATACATATAAATTATGATCTGCATTTCCTTAGTAATTAACTGTGGTGACTTTTTCGTCATTTCTCGAAGAAAGATTGAGTTTCCTCAAGAACGAGAATAAGTCTTAGATTCACCCCTCACGAGCCTGGGTTCAAGTGCTGATGCCTCTTAACAGCCAGAGAGCACCGACTAAAATTAATTCTCATAAGGGTTTATTAATTTGTGGATCCTTTCTTTCCAATAGGCGCAAGCCCCTATTGTTAATTATCCTGTGGTTTCCCACGAGAACCTCTGATTAAGAGATTCAAGGAATTAAATATAATAGGTTAGAAAAGTCGTTGTTTAAATGATCTTTTTGGTATTTAACAAGTAATTTACTTCTTTTGGTTTAGACAATGCTCAATTGATGACACCAGACCTAATTTGACGGGGGCACAATTGAGAATAAAAGTGATTTGTTTCTTTTGGGTTAAACCGGACTCAATTGATGGCACCAGACTTAATTGACGGGGACACAATTGAGAATGTCTAAAACATATCTAGAACCACTTAATTGAAATAACCAAGAATGTCTAAAACTATTTATTAGAAATATCTAACAAGATTTAAACTAAAACCATCTAAAACTATTTATTTGAAATTTTCTTTGTTGGGGGTTTTAAATTTTGATTTGGTTTAAGATTTGATTTTGATTGGAAGAGAAATTTTACAACTCTCGGGGCCTTTGATGGCCTTCTTGTAAGAGTTGGTTCCTGGGACCATGACAGATCTTCTTGCAGGAACAAAGTTTTATAACTCTTGGGACCTTTTGTGGTCTTCTTGTGAGAGTTGGTTCCTGGGACCATGACAGATCTTCTTATAGGAACAAAGTTTTATAACTCTCGGGACCTTTTGTGGTCTTCTTGTGAGAGTTGGTTCCTGGGACCATGACAGGTTTTCTTGTAGGAACGAGGTTTTACAACTCTCGGGACCTTTCACGGTCTTCTTGTGAGAGTTGGTTCCTGGGACCATGACAGGTCTTCTTGTAGGAACGATCCTCAGTCTCAAATGTACTGCTCACAATCCAATCTGAGAGAGGTGAAATCTCTCAACTCTCGGGGCAACGGGAGGCCTTCTTTTGAGAGTTGGTTCCTGGGACAACGGGAGGCCTTCTTGTAGGAACACGAGATACAAAATTTCACAACCTTCGGGGTCTTTCATGGCCATCTTGTAAAGGTTGGTTCCTGGGACCATGACAAGTCTTCTTGTAAGAGAAACTTAATCTTGGATTTGATTTCTTTTACTTTGACTTGAATTTGATTTGAACTTGACTTGATTTGATTTGGTTTGGTTTGATTTGCTTTGATTTGATTCAATTTGATTTAATTTGATTTGATTTAATTTTTATTTAACTTGATTTAATTCAATTTTATTTGATTTATTTTGATTTGAAGATACTTTAAACTTATTTGTTATTTGTTTATTGTTTATTTATTTCTATTTACTACTTGTTTATTTATTACTTATTTATTATTATTTATTTACTTGTCACCTTAGGATTTATTTATCATTTATGATTTATGATTTAATTAGAGGTTATGATCTTATTTATTATTTGATGATTTACTTATGGTTTATTATAATTTTTTTATTATTTATTTATTTATTATTATTTTTTAGGGATCTTATTAAAACAAAAGGAAATTTCTAAATATTGCCAAATTTATTTTTTTTAAAATTTGATTATACTTAACAAGAAAGTGATAAAATTACTTAGAAAATTCATTAAAGTATTTGACCATTTTTTTAGAATTTATAAAATTGGGTTTTCATGACAAAAATACTTCAAAAATAAGAAACTATTTATTTTGATAAAATATCATATAAAAATATTATTGGATCCGGTTTATTTATATTTTTAGAAATTTTTGGATACTTTACTTGGATTTTTCTGAGCTTCCTACTATTTTTAATGAATTTTCAAAGTTTTTGGCAATTTATAAAATTCAATTTTTAAGAGAAATACTTTGAAAATACAAAAGGATCATATTTTGATATAATTTCATACCAAAATATCAGTAAATCTAGTTTCTATAGATTTTTAGGATTTTATGGATATTTTATTTGAATTTTTCTAAGTTATCTACTATTTTTAATGAATTTTTGAAATTCTAGCTGAGATGGAAAATTTTGATTGGTCCACGTGTACGCTGACTGGGCCAAGGACGCTGACTCTGTTCTGGACTTCGTGTGGCGAGTGAGTTGACCTGCCGCACGTTATCCGCCACAGAAGATCCATGAGAAAATGGCGCTGAGATTTCGTCGAAGGATGGAATTTTACATCGAGGTCCCTGGATTTATTTTATTCATGCAAAAGCCCTCTGAAAACGGAGTCCCGGCGATCTAGGCCGCCATTGGCGCCGAGATTGGGCTCTTTATGCTCGTGGTGCCTAGGATAATGCAGTGATGGCCTTCATTTGGACTGCGTCTCCTTCATCTCATCAGAAGATCATTAATTCGCATTAGCTGAGTTCGAGTTTTATTCAGTTTAGTCCCTGTAATTTTTATCTTCATGTTTTCCGACGAACGAGGCCACTTCAGTCGTCACACTTGATCTCGTTAGAAGCACGAAAGAGAGTAGAATAGGAAAGAGTATTCAATTTTACTTTTGTTTGTCCAATTTTAATGAATTAACTTCATCTTTTCTGCAGCCTCTGTCGGGTTTCTCCGACGAAATTCCGACGACTGGGACCACCATAGCCTGCGATCTTGGGTTCTTTATCTTCGTGGCAGTGAGGAGAGTACGCAGGTGTCCTTAGTTAATCTTGCGTCAGCTTCATTTGTTGAGAGAGGCACGTAGACAGAAGGTGCAGCTTTTGCACTTCCATTTGACTTCTGACTTGCATGTATAATGACTTACAGTGACAGAGTTTAATTCAAAGTCCAAATTAAGTCCAGTTGTGTATGTTTTGAGTATTCAAATCCGCACAAATAATGAGAGCATGTTCTTTTGCATTTTTCTCAATTTTCACTTTTTATTTTTATGCTATTATGTCACTGTTTTGGTGATTTTCATTTCTATTTGTTTGAATGCAGTAAAATCAGTTACATAGGGTTAATGGGAGCCGTTAAATGTACCATAGTAGCCACTACTTGACCAAAAATTTCTGAGCTGTGCTCAGAAAGTGCTTTTAGTCAAGTCATCCCAATTACATTTCTCAAGCGCTGCGCGCTATTGAACTGCAATCAGGGAAGAGAACAATCAACAAGTTATTAGTTAGATTTCTCAAGCGCAGGCGCTATTGAAATCTAAACTAATTATCTGACATAGCATTCAATTGATTAAAATTAATCTTATATGATAAACCACGTTATTATCTCTCTAAAAAGAAGAATGCTATAAAATATTAACAAGAGTTTAGCTATGTTTAGAACCTTATTATAGTCATCAAGCGCTAGGCGCTATCAGACCCGATCAGATCGAGAACTAAAATGAAACGAATTCAATCAAATTATCAAACGCACATATCTTTTACAAACTCAACTCAAATTCATACCTTTATACACAAATTACCTTTCCGATTCACTAAAATTTCTTCCTAGCTCTCTTCTTACTCTTTTTCTCTCTTTTTTTTTACAAAACAGGTGTTTGATCTAATGCCTCTCTCTCTCCCTACGGTTTATGCTCAATTGAGCTTAGTTGAACTTGTCTAACCTAACACCCCCTTGTGGCTGCCTCTCCTCCCCTTTTTTTTGCTCCAATTTGATCTATATATAAGAATTTTAGGGTTTCGATCCATGGCTCGAGAGCAAATCATCAACGTCCAATCCCATCAATGGTGGAGATGTAGCGGCTTCTAGGGCTTTGGTTTTGCAAAACCACAGGCGGGAGATGGTGGTTTTGGCTTCTGTGGTCGAAGAGGAGGCCACGTCGACGAGGAACGGAGATTTCACCTTTTCACCCCGGCGTCGTGCGGTAAAACTCGAGAATCTCTTATTACCAGGGAAGAAGATGACGAAGCTGACAAGTGGGGGCCCATGAGTCAGGTTTAATGAGAGTCAGGAAAATGGGTGCACCGGTTTCTCCGTGAGCCAGTGAAGAGTCATAACTTTCGGTTCATGCGCCGCGTGCAGGCAAAGATCGAGACAGGATGAAGGATTTTAAACGCAGCGACGTCGCACGCTTCCTCGGATCCCCTACAATGGATGCACGCGCCATTCTCACAGGAATTTTCTGAGATTTTTCAGTATTTCATTTAAATTTCCATTATTTAATTGCTGCCCAATTTCAATAAATCATTTAAGGGCCTTCCCTTGGGTATTTTTGGATAAAATTTCATGGGTAGGTTCAAAAAAATATAAGGAATTTAATGGTTCAAAAGGTTTTGGGGAATTTCTCATGGATTTATTTTTGGTAATTTTGTGGAGTTTTGGGGTTTCTTTGCAAAATGTGGAGTTTCTGTTGGAATTTTTGGGATTTTGAAATCATGATAATTCATCATAAATCTTAAGGGATTTTTGGATATTTTTTTTGGGAATTTTTGGAGTTTGTTTGGTATTTTTCAAGTATTGCTGGGTTTCTTGCATTTATTTGTTATAAAATGGATTGGTTATTTCATGTCTTTTGGCACAATATTTTTGGGTCAAACATTAATTATGGTGTATATTTAAGCATTGTTGTAAATTACGTTCTGTACTCACATTTAATAGTTTCAGTGATGTCAGGATAGTATTATTGTGTCATCCATCCATCCATTTAGTTTTTTTTTTTGGACTATAAATAAGAATTGCAAATTGTACTTTGACTTCTTTGGCACTACATAGGATTTTTTTAAATTTTTTTTTTTTTTTGGGGGGGGGGATACTACATAGCTTGTACTTTTGTAAATGGCAAAAAAAAAAAAAAAACCTTAAAACTAATCACTAGAAATCGAATAGCAAATCTTGACGAAAAGTCGATTACAAATTTTGATAATATCTTTTAAATAAACTTGAAAATTTCGAATTGTTTTGACGATGCGAGATACAATATTTTACAAGATAGATTGTTGTGGTGAGATTTCATTAAAGTTATTATTTCCATCAGATTTGTGCTAATAAAGATGCTTTAGTTGCTCATGTGTTAGGAAGGACTTTAAATTTATATTTTATTAGACAATTATCAATGAACCTTAGAGATGATTTGCGTAGCTTGCAACAATTAGTCTCCCCGTTCACTCTGCAGCCTAGATCAGATTCGATATCGTGGGGTGGCAGTGGGGATGGTGAATTTTCAACAAAAAAAGATGTATAAGTGGTTAGATATATAATAGAGGCGTTCAAGATTACACTTATGTCTCCATTTGGAAAATCAAATTGTCTCTTAAGATACAGATTTTTATATGGTTATTATGTAGAAAAATATTGCTAACCAAAGATAATCTAGTTATGAGGGGTGGGAAGGAGACCTAAGATGCGTTTATTGTCAAGCACTAGAATCGGTTGACCACATTTTTTTCAGGTGTACCCATCAGATAGTTATAAGGAAATGGTTATTGGATAGATTTCAAATTACTACAACTTTTAGATCAGTTGAGGACCTAGGGACATGGCTATCAAATTTAGATCACCAACAAAATCAGATCGCTAGTATTATATGTTATGGTGCATTGTGATGCGTATGGAAAGATAGAAATGCAAGATGCTTTCAAAATAAATTTTGTTGCTCATTTTGATATCTAGTCTCACAGATTTTGGTATCAATAAACTATTAGTAAGGGCTATAGTCGGAGGAGGTGAAGACTCAAGTGGCAGAGTGACTTCCTTAGATTGAGAAAATGTCACTACAGATTGATGGTGGCGAGCTCACAAACATCGTAACCGTGGAAGACATGTGGATCCATGTCGTGCCTTGATAGCGATGCGCTTGAAGAAGGACAACTCGAGAGGCTATGTTGTGTTAACTCTCGAGTTGAGAAGAGAACTCATTATTTATATTATCTATTGTTTGTGTGGTTTATGAATAATTTTATGAATAACTTTATCAATGTAACAAATAAGAGAAGATAGCGCTAGAGCACTGGTACCTTCAGATTTTGGTGCCAGTGAGACAGGTCTTAGGGCTGATGATTAAGAGAGGAATGTATTAAACTGTTAGGAAATGCTCATATTTTAATTTTAGATTAATTACAACTAATTAATCACCATTAACAACAAGCAAATCAATAGATCTAGTGCTAAAGCAATCACACATCCAATCAAGAGAGAAGGTAGGAGAAATTGTACCTCTCATGAAATCGCATTCATGAGGCTCGAATCCATGGCATGGGAATCGATGGGGTGCACTCCGCGCCTTCTTCTCCTTCCTCTAATCCACCAAGAAGCTTCACCACCTCTCAAGAGCTTGTGCTAGCAAGCTTTTAGAGCAACCAACACTTAATCACAATTAACACCTTAATTATGTGGCTAATCCCAACACATGGGCTCTAACAAACAAAGGATGAGAGCTCCTCTAATGGAGATTTCGAAAATCTCCAAAGGAGGAGATAGGTGGCGGCTAGGAGAAGAGGGAAGAGAGGAGAGATAAAGTTGGATGAGAGGCCACCCCTTGGGGTCTATTTATAGAGCTCTCATTCCTCTTCCAAACTTCAAACAAATTACAAGCATGCCACCATGCCCTAGGCGCCACCTATATGGGCTTTTAGCCCAATTTACCAAATGGCAAATTCATCTCTCATTAGCTCATTAATTCTATTAACTAATGGGCCTTTTAATTATTTGTTAATTGGGCTTAATTAGACTTAGCTATTTAAAGCCTATATATTCAATATAATTCTAACAATTATATTAAATGTAGTTGAGACTATTAATTATCAAATTGATGATAATTAACAATAGGTTGGTTTATGCATTAATTTATTCTAACATGATCTCCTTGATACAATTAATTATAACGGTTCATAACGGTATATAATTAATTAATCAACCCATCATGTTTTGTATTCTCCAATACAAATAAATAATACACGTGTGGTTCAGGTTCTATTTGTGCGACCCTTTGAGGATTTATACTATGTTGGCCATGGAATTAAATCGCTTATTTAATTCCAATAATCATAAGCGGTATCTAGCAACACGTTATGATTCCCAATTCGTATAAATAGTGTACCGTTACAATATCTCAATCCTGCATAAGAAATAAAAGTATTTCTTTGTCTGATTCTTATGTCACATGATATCCTTGTATAATCCAAGATAGGAATGTGTCATTCTTGCAGATTATACATTTCTTGATCTAGAGTTGATTGTACAAGTTGGCCAAACAATCCAAACTCCATCAAGGGGCCCAAACAGATATCATCACTCATTAAGTATATTAATGAGGGACATACGGTTTTCTTGATGAACAACTTTTCCCCGCACAATTCAAGAGAACATAAATAAAGTCCTTATAGCAGCCTTTATCAGGAATCAACGTTAGACGATATTTATTGAACCTATCCTCATGTGGAAAAGCTGAGCATCTCAAACTTAGAATCAACAACATATGAAATAAACAATGACACATAACACAATCCATATGTTTATTTCATTGGGTCAAGTCCTGTACTATGTTCCAATAACATACACATATGCAATTAAGTTGGTAACTCCTTACCTATGATTTGTAGAACTTAATCATCACTTAACTTACATACTAATCTTTTATGATAATTAATGTTCCTTGTTAATTATCAAGATTATGGACGATTTAGATTTATTATTGTCATTCTAATGAATGATCCACAGAGATCTACAATTCAGATCCTCAACCTGAATGATCTGTCAATAATAAACTCTAGGAACAAATGATCAAATATCATCATTAACATAAACTAAGAAAATAAGTCATTAAATATTGACTTCTAGGACATAACTACAACATAAACTTCTTTTTTCGTTCTAATGAAAAGAGCGGTGAGCAATGCTCACTTGTTTCAAAAAAATAAAAAATAAAAAATAATACCTTGTAAAGTATTGTTTTATGCTTTGGCCCCAAATTCAAAATTTTCAAAACTAAAATGGATAATATGAGTTGTTAAACACGATACAAAACGTCAAAACATGCGAATAAATAGAGTTATGTATCATATTTAACAACTCATATTATTCATTTTAGTTTTGACGTTAATTAACAACACTACGTAGTTAAATGGTAGCTTAATCACCTTTTTGGGAGAATATTAAAACATTAATGTTTTAACCCTTTTCTAACTATTTCACAATTTTTTTCAGAAACATCTCAGTGTTTATCTTTTCTTGCTAATTTATATTTTATCAAAAGACCCACTAAATCTCGGATAAATATACAGTGTAGAATTCAAGAATATTTAAAAACATACACAAAAAAAGTTTACTCGGCAGATTTAACTTCTTTTTTTTTTTTGAACCATTCATATCATTTCAACGTTCCTTTGTGACAATATTTAATCAAGACCGGTCCAAACAAATTCATTCTATTAATGCAAGTCACAACACCAACGACATCCTTTGCTATGTCTGATTAACTCATTACATAACAATAAATCAGTAGCATTTTGCATAGATTTGAATGATTAACTTGGTAGATGAACCAAAAATTATTATTAGTCCGAACTCCGAACTATTTCATTTAACTTTTAAATATGTTTGCTATTTTATACCTGGTGGCGTATCGCGCTACGTGCCTACGTGTGGTATTTTTAGAATATATGTGTTCGTTAATTTTGATGTGATATGATTTGTATATGTAATTAATTAGATAATATAATAATAATTTTCTGTATTAAAATTTAATTTCAACATGTGCTGAATTATGCTTGAATATACGAATATTGCCCTAATCAGAGGAAGAGTTATAAATATACAAAATATAGGCGCTAAACAGAGAAAAGATATTCGCCAGTAGTCAGCGTGAACATCTCTCCCTTCTCTGCCCGCGCAAGTGGTCACCTTTTGTCTTTTTCCTCTCAATTGATTTCTACTGTATATCTGTGTAACCATCCTCGAGGCGAGTATATAAATAAGATAATTAATTTAACCCGGTTTATCATATCCGCACGGAACACTGTTTCATAAATTTGAAAGGGTCACTAGGCCAAAATGTAATGAACTTTTGTCATAGCCTACGGGCTTTCATCACTCAAAAAAAAAAAAAAAAAAAGTCCTCTAAAAAGACTCATGTAATGTATTTGTTAAAAAAAAACTCTTCATTTAATTAGATTTGGTCTATTATTTTTAGATCAGACAAATTGAATTAGCATAACAGAATCTTACTTTAAAGAAAAGAGGAAAATAACATATCTAACCCGGCTCGCAAGCGTGACCATTTATCTAATATATAAAGAAGAATAACATTGCTAAAGATCTCCTTCGCTTTGATCAATTTATTAATGAACCTTAGAAAACCCTCTTTTGATATCCGAAGAGGGGATGAATATTAGTTTGACAAAAAAAAAAAAAAAAAAAAAAAAACTAGGGGGGTGAATATTATTGGGTTTCATATGTGAAAGCTCTAAATCTGGCTTTGCATGCAACATGTGATCAGAGTGGTTTGTATATAAAAGTGTTCTAGGATATATTTTTAAGAAATATTTTCCCGCTACTATAAAATCATCGTTATCACTGCCGCAATTCATTTAACTAGTCTAAAATTTGACGTGGCATCATGTTCTTTAGTTAATATTTCTTGTTTTAATAGGAGGTTTTAATGTCAAAACTTTGAGTGCCAAAAATGTCTTAACTTTGATTTATTATTAATATTTCAAAATTAATTATCAAATTCAAATTATTGATATTGTTCAATTTAACGAGTCATGTATTACCCTTTTTTCTGTAAATTTTGAAATTCATTTGATACTTAATTAAATGACTAAAAATAAACATATTAGAATTAACAATTGAGTTGTACAATAAAAAATTTCAATAATTAACAAATAAATGAACTAAATCAGATACAAATAAATACTTAGAATAACTAAAAAGTTTAAATAAATTATTCAACTTATATATAAGATATGAGGTGGGCGCACAAAGCATAACATACATAGTTTTTTTAGCATAACATACATAGTTGACTAGAAATGAAATTAAAATGCGTCGCATGCTGTCCCCAGATAAAATCAACCCCAGTCAGTTCCAAAACAATATTTTGTGGTAATATACTTGAGAGTTCTTATTCAGATCAAAAGAATTTGAGACCGTGCATAAATCTCTTTATTAATTACAGTATAAAATAAAAGTAGATCTAATAGATTTCATTCACCATTATGACTTTATTAAATGTCACATAATAGAGCATTTGACATCAGAATGTTTTTATTGAGAAAGGAAAAAAAGTACTATATATGAGGACCTCTAACCCTCTTAGAGAGAAGCCATAAAAGCCTCCATCCCTATCAAGCCTTCTATGTATTCCCTCCTCGACTTATTCACAAAAATCCAAAAGCCTACTCTGATGGGAAAAGGAGGGAACTCTACTACCTCTCCTTCAAAACCATCACTAACTCCTTCCTATCCAGCATGGGCACGATCCCCGGCAGAGTGTGCAACTGAGTACAAAGTCTCCATTGAACTCGGTCTATCCTCTCATGAGGCGGTGCACCGGCTCCAAGTCCACGGGCCAAACGAACTTGGCGACCTCCCTGGCCCATCTCTTCTATCCCTTATCATAGAACAATTCTCTGACACACTCGTGCGCATTCTTCTTCTTGCTGCAGTCATCTCGTTTCTTCTTGCATTTTTCTCATCAGAACACGAAGGGGCCGGATCAATCTCAGCATTTGTTGAGCCACTTGTGATATTTCTCATATTGATTATTAATGCAGCAGTCGGGGTGTGGCAAGAGTCGAATGCCGAAAAAGCACTACAGGTTTGTTTTGATTGTCTTAGTAATAGTCATAATTAAATTGGGCAGGAGTCAGTTGAATTCAGGATGTTATGTTCTGATAATCACATGTGAGTTGATTTGTTACATAAATTTTGGTATTGATATTTGCGGTAAATTTTTTGTTAATTTTTGGTAATTGGTATCAATAATTTTCAAACCTAACTGTATAATTATTAAAATATGATTGACTGAGTCAACCTTCCTATGGAACCTCCTATATAACATTTAAGAATCAACACATGCATGAGGCTGTACTTGAAGCATGAAATATGAAGAATAGAAGTACAAGTGTACAACTGATCATTCCTCATGGTTTAGAAGCTCCATTAGTTAGTTCCCATAACTAATTACAAGTCTTGCCATGATCTTTAATTGTATCAAACATTCACACTACATGCATTAGAAAGGTCTTGTAGAAAACAACGTAGATGGATTCTATCTCTCAGTCAGAAAAAAAAGAAAAAGAGAAAAAAAGAAAAAAGAAATTTATCTCAAGTAATTACCCCAATATAATGTATCATATGGCTGAAAAGTTGGGTCTTTTGGCTCCAGACATTGTGATTGACTTAATTGCCGTTCAAATTGAGTGTGCTATTGATGAATAATATATTTGTCTGAATTTGAGTATACTTCTAGTAGAATGCCTCTTGTATATATATGAATGTATATATATGAGAGAATCATTCATTTCTTGTCTGCACAAAGAGTAGTTTTTAGAGAAGTAATGGCTTAGCTTTACATTCTTTCTTATAGGCATTGAAAGAGATACAATCAGAACATGCAGCAGTGCGCAGAGATGGTAATCTAATCCCCACACTTCCTGCGAAAGAACTAGTGCCAGGAGACATTGTGGAGCTCCACACTGGTGACAAAATCCCAGCTGATGTTCGTGTAATTCGTCTCATTAGTTCTACTTTACGTGTGGAGCAGGCATCCTTGACAGGTGAATCAGAGGCAGTGAATAAAACAAGTAAAAAGATAGACCAAGAGGATGCTGATATACAAGGGAAAGAATGCATGCTCTTCGCAGGAACCACCATTGCAAATGGTGGGTGTATTGGATTGGTAACCCACACCGGTGTGATGACTGAGATAGGAAAAATTCACTCACAAATTCATGAGGCCAGTCTGCATGACGACGAGACACCATTAAAAAAGAAGCTTAATGAGTTTGGAGATGTTTTGACGGCAATCATTGGCGTAATTTGTGCTCTTGTTTGGTTAATAAACGTGAAGTATTTCTTCACATGGGAGGTTGTTGATGGCTGGCCTAGGAATTTCAGGTATGACAGAGAAGGAAATTTTTTTTAATAGATACTTGTGATTGGAAATTTTTGTCTTTTTGCTTGCATTTTAAGTACAAGACAAAATTTATTTACAAATTTTTTTATTTTAAAATTATGATGAATTTCAGTTTTCAAGATTAGACAAAGTATCACTGGACTCATGTTAATCATAATTCATTAAACATCCAAACTCATGCAGCTTGTGTAGATTGAAAAGTTTTAAGTAGTCAAAATTTACATTTAAATCTTCCTTTGCTTCTATGTGTATTTAATTTTCTGTCACATACAAATTAACTGTCTTTGTATTTCAGAAAACCGTCTACAATATGAATTATGATACACCAATTTGAGTCTTTTTAACTCCGTTTACCAGGTTCTCTTTTGAGAAATGCACATACTATTTTGAGATTGCTGTGGCCTTGGCTGTGGCAGCAATACCAGAAGGCTTACCAGCTGTGATAACTACTTGTCTGGCACTGGGTACCAGAAAGATGTCACAGAAGAATGCACTGGTACGCAAACTACCTAGTGTTGAAACTCTAGGTTGTACAACAGTCATCTGTTCTGACAAGACAGGTACTCTCACCACCAACCAAATGTCGGCAGTACGAGTCATTGCAATGGGGCAAAAGCCTGGTGAGGTTAGAAAATATTCGGTTGAAGGTACGACCTATAACCCAAAAGATGGAAATATTGAAGGTTGGCCAGTTGGAGAATTGGATGAAAATTTGAACATGATGGCAAAAATTGCGGCAGTTTGTAATGATGCAAGTGTGTCTCAATCTGGGCATCATATTGTGGCTAGTGGCATGCCCACGGAAGCTGCTTTGAAGGTACTTTATAATTTGAACTTTTTATTTCATGTACAAATTTTGCAATCTGTATTTTTAACCAAAATCAGGAGACATGGCGCATGTGTATTATTGAAGGTGATTTAATGTAAATCTGTTTTTATAATTATATTACTTAAAAGATGAGCATCTATTTTTATAGTTGAAATTTAGATTTTTTTTTTTTTTTTTTTTTTTTTTTTTGGGGATGCTTTGGCATTTGGTAATCTCAACTTTTTTTATTATTACAGTAGGGTTTCAACATGGTCCCATATTCAGGGAAGACTCCATATCTTCTGCCATTGAATTATTTTGAAGTGTATAAAAATCTTTTTGGTTTCCTAAAGAGAGTGAAGGAGCACATTTACTTTGGCATGCTGCTATGTGGCCAGCTTTGTTTCAATCATTTAAGTCTTTGTATATGTTCTATTTTATGGTCTGGAAGTCATGTCAACTCATTTGAAGCAAAAGTATTTCCTTTTTGGTCTGAAAACAATGAACGGAAAAATATCTAACCTTCTTTATTTTTTTTTATTTGCTTTAGGTGCTTGTTGAGAAAATGGGGTTTCCGGATGGTTCTGTTCCACTGTCAGTAGATTCTTCTGCTTTGCTAAGTATGCTTAGCCTTAATAAAAATTGAAGTTCATAATTAGTTTATTAAATATGTATTCACTTGATGTAACTGTTCTTTAATTTTCTCTATGAAAATAGAATGCTGTCAATGGTGGAATGGAACTGTACAAAGGGTTGCAACACTCGAGTTTGATCGTGTGAGAAAATCCATGGGAGTTATTGTGAAATCAAGTTCAGGAAGTAATTCATTACTTGTTAAGGTGATCTCTCTTTCTTTGCACTTCTCTGCTTTCTCAATTTTTTTTTTTTTTGGTTTTTTTTGAATGAACTGTTTTCTCAATATTCATTATGTACTTCCAAGTTCCAACACCATCAAGCCTCCGATCGGACGGTCACCTTTTAAAAAAAATATACTTTCAACACCATTATCAGCAAAGTATGGTTGGTTGCGCCACTGACAAGTTCCCCTGTGGTGTTAACCCAAATCAGCCTTAATTTACTAGAACATAATAAACAAAGATAAACTAATCTAAAAGAGAGACACTTATCCAAACAAATGTCAACATTATTTTGGTACAATAGTTTCTTCATATACAGATTATAGGTAGTTACCAGGATTTGACAATTTAATTGCAGGGTGCCGTTGAAAATTTGTTAGAAAGAAGCTCTCATATCCAACTCCTTGATGGATCAATCGTTGAGCTGGATGATACTTCAAAGAGAACTATACTGGAAGCTCTTGATGAAATGTCAACTAAAGCTTTAAGATGCTTGGGATTTGCATACAAGGATGACCTCTTAGATTTCACAACATACAATGGAGAAGATCACCCTGCACATAAACTCTTACTAGATCCTTCTAACTACTTTTCTATTGAGAGCAACCTCATCTTTGTTGGTTTAGTTGGGCTTCGTGTAAGATATCGATGCCTACATATACCCATAATTCAAAATTAATGATTTGACCTCTAAAAAAATTGTTAAAGTGGTTTTACTGCTACTTCAATTGATGGTTTATTGCTGACAGGTTATGTAGGTCAAGCAATACTTCATTTTTTCCTGAAATATCGTTGACACAAAATTCATATCCTTTCATTATAAAAAAAACAAAGTATAAATTTTACCAGTGGCATGTCAACGTCACAAGTATTGCATTATTATGCTTAAACCTGTATGGGATACACGTGATTAATTGTCATCATAAAAATGCTTATCACAAAATGCAACTTAAATAGGATCCACCACGTGAAGAAGTGCAGAAAGCAATAGAGGATTGCAAGGCAGCCGGTATCCGTGTCATGGTAATAACTGGTGACAATAAAGCAACAGCTCAGGCAATATGCCGTGAAATAGGCGTTTTTAGTCCAGATGAGGATATCAGTTCCAAAAGCTTCACAGGTCGGGAATTCATGTCATTACCAGATAAGAAATCCATTCTTAGGCAACCAGGAGGTCTTCTTTTCTCTAGAGCAGAGCCAAAACACAAGCAAGAGATAGTGAGACTCCTGACGGAAGATCATGAGGTGGTTGCCATGACCGGTGATGGAGTCAATGATGCACCTGCTTTAAAATTAGCCGATATAGGGATTGCCATGGGTATAGCTGGGACTGAGGTACGTGACGTGTGAGTTCCTATGTTTGAGTTTCTAACCGTCTGAAAAGAAGCACGTATTATGTGGACATTGTGATGAGCAAGTTTTATCAAAATCTGGATTTAAATAAAATCCTAAAGTGCCAAAGAAATAGTTCAAAATACCTCATATGTATGACAGAAATATTAAAGATGCTAAGTTTACCTAACTGTAATTATATTTTTCCTCGCTTTATTTAGGTTGCTAAGGAAGCTTCTGATATGGTTTTAGCTGATGACAACTTTAGCACTATAGTGTCAGCTGTCAGTGAAGGAAGATCTATCTATAACAACATGAAAGCCTTTATTAGGTACCTTCAAATTTTTCTCAATAATCTTTTCGAAGACACTATTATGATGTTCACACCTTTCAATTCTGATGTCAAAAATAGAAAGCTGTGTACCCCTACTAGTCCCTACTTATAGTAATTGACACTGAAATTTTATCTTCATTCTTCATTAGTTATTAATTGATTAGCTGGAGCTTGAAAAAGGTGGTCAGTAACAAAATTAATCTTATCCAACTCGTAGGTACATGATATCATCAAATATAGGTGAAGTGGCATCTATTTTTCTGACAGCGGCTTTAGGAATACCAGAGGGGCTTATTCCAGTTCAGCTTTTGTGGGTTAATCTAGTAACTGATGGCCCACCTGCAACTGCTTTGGGATTTAACCCACCTGATATAGATATAATGAAAAAACCACCTCGTAAAAGTGATGATTCATTAATCAGCCCTTGGGTATTATTTCGCTATACGGTAAATATTTTCCTTCTCTTATTATTAATTGCTAGATAAGATAAAAATAACACTGTGATAAAAGAAGAGATGCATATTTGAACAAATTAACATTCAACATAAAACCATAAAATAATACATTTTATGTAATAGAAAACAACATAGCAACAAAAAGAAAAATGATTATGAAAATTCAACAAAACTTTCTTTTTTTTGAGGGTCGAAAATGATTATGGTATTGGTTAGATTTGAGAAATCCCATCACTTATATGCAGATAGAGTTGCCTCCTAATTTATTTCTGACATATGTCTATGGATTCAGGTAATTGGTCTCTATGTTGGTTTGGCAACAGTTGGTGCTTTCATTATCTGGTACACTCATGGTTCCTTCTTAGGAATAGATCTAAGTGCTGATGGGCACACGCTAGTCACATACTCTCAACTCTCAAATTGGGGTCAGTGTTCCTCGTGGCAAGATTTCAAAGTGACCCCTTTCACTGCTGGTGACCAGGTTTTCTCCTTCGAGTCAAATCCTTGTGACTACTTTAAAACGGGTAAAATCAAGGCCACAACACTTTCTCTCTCAGTTTTAGTGTCCATCGAAATGTTCAACTCACTCAATGCATTGTCTGAAGACACAAGTTTACTGAGCATGCCTCCTTGGGTCAACCCATGGCTTCTCATGGCTATGTCAGTCTCATTTGGGTTGCACTTTCTGATCATGTATGTACCAATTTTGGCTAAGGTGTTTGGAGTTGTGCCGCTTAGTTTCAATGAGTGGCTGTTGGTGTTCCTTGTAGCCTTCCCTGTAGTGATTATTGATGAAATGTTAAAGTTTATAGGCCGCCGTACTAGCGGCTCACATGTGAAGAGATTAGCCAAGAAGAAGAAGGCCGACTAATTAAGGAACTTCTCCATTTGATTGAGATTAGACATCATTAAATTACTCTCCACGCCATTTGATTGAGCCTAGCGGCTCCGCACCATTGTCTTCTTTATCTCAGTGTAAACTGTGAAGTCACAGCAATAGCGAAATCGATAGGTGATGTATAGTTGGTGACATGCAGCACAGGTAAAAATACTTGAAAGAATTATAATACGAGTTTGGGTAACTTTGTAATTTGTAAGTTGTAACATATATGCTGTGATAATGTTAAATAAGTAATGATAGCTAATGCTTTCTTTCCTGGTTCTCTTTCCAAATTGAAGTGAATAATAAAAAAATTGTTTACTTTGCAGAAGTTTCTTACTATATATATTATTTGGAAGTCCTCGAGAAGATGTTGGTGTCTATTCAAGTAAAAGAAAGAAACAACATCTACGAACAAATGTTATTTAACATACAAGTTGGCCATTAAATAGTTACTCCAACAAAAAGGAATAGCGGAATAGGAAACAATAAAGCAAGATCCAAAATAAGAGCTGGCGTGACTTCGTTTAATAAGTGAAAAGTACTATCTGCAACCCTTGTTCTAAATATCGTCTACAAAACAAAAACTTGGTTGTTATCTCTAAATTCATACTCTTACAAACCCATTTGAATATAACACGTAAGATATGTATGAAACACAATTTAATTTCCAATGTGTGTTATTGTATTATTGTCTGCTGCTTAAATCCCATTGCAAAAAGGCTTTCTTGAAGAAATGAATTGAAAATGTTACAGAAAAGGCATTTCCAATGCCCTCGTTGGACTGCATTTTATAGAGCACCATGACAGAATATCACAGCTATTATCTCAAATTGAAGAATTCAATATAAAGTGACAGTAACCTATTCAAAATGTTCACATCCTATTTGCAAGCTTACAGAAGACATAATTATGATATAACAAAAATGCTACTTTTTCCTTGATTCTTCGTAAATGGTTTAGTATTTGCTTGGTTTGCTCAGTTCAACCAGAAACCTGCACAATCATATATTATATTGCACATTTAAATACCAGATCCTTCACAATTTAAAATAATTGAAGAATAAAGGGGAGTTGAATTATTTTAACTATAAATTCCACAATTGCTTGGGTGTTAAACTATATAACAGATTTAAGCAAACAATGGGAAAATACAAGGGGTTTGTGAAATTAGACAACCCAAAAGAATGTATACAATCCACGTCCAATATAGGGAACATAATTGATAATTCTGACAAACATGAAAACATATCCCTGATATTGCTAAAATCCTTTTTCTTTGAAGAGGTTTGCTAACTGTCGCTTACAGTACTGCTTGCAGGTTCTTTATGGTAAATAACATTTTAATCCTTTGAATCCTTCGTTATTATACAGCCATGCCACAAATAATCCTAACACTGCAAATTTACCCTCCACATGATTCGCTCCAAGATGTGCAAGCCATAATTTTGTGCAGACTGTAATTAAAACATAATTCTCACTCTACCAAGTCTGGCAGGCACTTAAATGTGGGATACGTATGACATTTGTCATAAACTCGTATCCATAAAGCAACTTGCAGGTTACTATGGACAGTTAATATCTTGACGTTCAAGCCCAGCACATAAAAAACTTATCTAATTTTCTGAACCACCAGGAATGTATGTTAAGACCTCAAGTAGCCCCCAATTCATTGATGAAACCCCAGAAAACACAAAAGAATATGCCATGATCAAACAAAAACAAAACTTTTGTACCATCTTGCAAAAGGAATATCTAATTTCTTCTCAAAAGCTCAAAAGTCAACTGCATTTGTCAAAAGGAATAAGATTGTGCAAAAAAAAAAAAAGACTGACATGGAAGCAAAAACTGCATCGACGCATCTAGAGCTCGAACTCTTCTTCACGAAGTGCCAGCTCAGCTGCCTCCTCCTCGTCCTCATCAAGCATAAAGTACTGATTCCTCTCAACAGGTCTGAACGTGTAAAACATGTAGAGGTAGAATGCAAGTGTGACCGCTTCCTCAGCTGCCACACTGACCCACCGGTACTTGTACGATGCTATTGTCTTCAAAGCATATACTATTATGCGTGTGAAATAGAGGTATCCGATCACTACCATGTAGAACTGTCGGAATAGTGTCAGCTTCGCAAGATTTCTGGCTGCCTTGCCATCGGTTTTGGAGGTCTCACGAAGGGTTCTGATTGACCACACGATGGGAAAGAGCACCGCACAGCAACATGCCACATCAACAAAGAGGAAAATCTAGTTGTTGACAACAAAAATATGCAAGTACAAAAGGAAATTAATCCATCAATGATTCTTAGTGAATAATAATACCATATTAAATCTGGTACAGTAAATCAATCTATATACACTACAAGTAGCTAGCGAGCATCATGGACCAAAATCAATAAAATGCTTACGATTATAAGCTGGAAAACAAATCCAGAACTATCAAACTAGACGGACAGGACTAGCTTTAGCAGCTTAGTAGTCAATACAGGATATACCAGCCCCACAAAACTGGTCGAGCCATTGGTAGCATAATTTTCCTTTATTTTAGGTGAATTCTGAACCCAACTACCCTCAGATTATCCAGTTCAAGACAGGTTTTGTAACAAACAACACAGTTTTAATATCTGTACCAACTTTCCAATACCTGGTTCCATGTGACATAGTTCATGATGAAGGGACCTGTCTCGCCAATCACAGCAGAAGCAATATTTGCCACGACTTGGAGTGGGATAACCACCATTAGAACCTTCTTCTCTTTATCCTGTAAGAAGGGCTTGAGAAAAGACCACCCCGTCCCTATGAGCACAATAACGGCAAACAAGAGAACACCCTTGAGGAGCTGGAAGAGGTAGAAGGCTACATCCCAGCCATGAGACAAACCAGTGACCCGTATGTAGTGCTGGTCTTCAGCGGCTGAGAGAAGATAGAGAGATCGAACTAGTAGTAACCCTGACATGAGGTGGTGGATGCGGTGTGCAGTGAGACGGTTCTGGATAAGAGATAAGTAAAGCCATGCAGCCAGGAAAACAAAGTATGCAATTGCCGAGACTGTGTAAATGGCTGGCACAGCCGATTGGCCCACAGATAGGTAGTTCCTGATAGAAAAAGATGTTGAGCTCAGTTGCACCCAACTGCTACTGTAGCAGACACTTAATTCACTCATATTTTGGTACTTAATTGAGCCTCAAAACTAAGTAATTGCATACTAAGGAATAAAAGAAGCAACATTAAGCTTCAAAACTAACTCCAGCAAAATATTGGTCCGGTTAGAAAAATCTGACTGGTATTTGTCTAGTACCTAGAGTTGTTATCTCTAACTTCAATTCCAGATCTACTTAAAAACCTCGTTAACTTGTAAAGAAATGATGACAAAAGAAAATAACTAATCAACAGGTCAAACAAATCAGTTGGCTCAAATTCCTATTCATAACTTAAACTGCTAAATAATCTCTTAATTAAAAACAAAAGTGAGATTCCTTAATGGAAAGAACATACTTTGTACCATCGGGATCGACATTAAACATCTCTGTTTGCACGTTCATTGAGATGGCCGTGCCTGGCGCGCAACTCGCAAAGAACAGACTGTACTCATCAGGGTGCGTAACTGGATAGGACTTATTCAAAGTGCCGGCTGCCGAGAGCTCAGTAAAAGTAAACAACACCTTCACATAGGGACTCTGCAGCACGCAGCTAGGGTTTGGGCCCGGGTAGTTTTCAGGCGAAGCGTTGTTCTGAGATTCATAGATCGCCTGAAAGAGAGATTCGTCGGACAAAAGAAAGAAACCGAGCATGGAGGGATCCGCGGAAGGGAAAGAGGCCTCTGACAAGGCGATTGTGACTGTTCCACGATGATTGAACCCGAATTTCTCGAAGAGGATGGAGCTCCGCGCGTCGTTTGTGATTTGGAGGTTCTTTATCTCGGCGCGTGACAATGGGAGAAGCACAAAGAGGAGGAGAAAGGGAAGCAAGAGTCTCTTGAGCTTCGCCATGGCGATTTGGATCTAGAGAGAGAGAGAGAGAGAGAGAGAGAGAGAGAAGATTCAACTGGTAAAAGAAAGAAATAATGTGTAAAATAAGAGCAGACTGTTCGGGTAGACTTTTGGTTATCACGCGGGTTATTAAGAAAAATGTCACGGGTGCTCCCGGAGCACGAGATTAGAATGGTTAATGTTTCACTAAATGTGGGACCCACAAAACGTTTTCTGTTAGTTGTGATCATGGAGCAACTACCAAAATTCTAGAGATCCATGTAATAATTGACTACACCCGGCGTGTGATTTACGAGTGAGTATTCATATTGCTTTCTGAATCAGTGAATCGTAATTCTGTGTGCGCATATCCTTCCTGCCGAATCATTTAACGATGCACCGGGTTTACTCAATAAGAATGGAAGCTTCTTCATTGAGATTGGTGAAGTTTATTCTTCTTATAGATTTGTTACTAAAATATATAGTGGCATTGACTATGTTACTAATATAGATTTCTTACAGTCGCATTTCCTTAGGGATGAATTTTCCAAAAGAAAGAAATAACATAGTGGCATTGACTGACCCGACCGCTACAAGTCTTTGACTGAGTCACGAAAGTGGATCGTTCCGAAGTTGCTATCAGAAGACCACAATGGTCCAAAGTGGAGAAAATCAGTACCACCGGAACTTGTAACAACCAGGGCCTAGTTTATGGGCCTGTTATCAGACTTGCCATTGGGCCAATTTTGGGTCGAGGTTAGAAAAAGAGGGCTGCTGTGTAGGATCGGTATTTGGTAGTTGGAGCTTTCAATGCTGAATTGAATGCAGCATTGAAGCCATCTTACTCGGGCCAGGCTGGCAGGCTGTATTATATGCGTGTGGGCCCGTTTTAGTTAAACGTTGCCTTTGACAAGTCAGCGCTCGCAAGGAATCAAAGAAGTATAACCCCTTTCTAGAAGGCAGAAGGAAGCGGAGCACGTGCCCGGTTATATTGCAGATCTTCTGCGCTCGGGTATTTTGAAACTATTTATGTCAGTGTCATGGAGCAAACGTTGTACAAGGTAAATTTAACTTGAATGAATCCAAAATGAAATACTTAACTTCTACGCAATATATAATATTTACGTCTTATTAGGTATTAACAAAAGTTCTGATTGTCGAAGTTTCTTAAAATTATTTTGGTGTCTTAATCCACCACATTTACTTTAAAATATTGCTTATGTGATATCATATGCTATCACTCAAAAAAAAAAAAAAAAAAAAGCTTTTTAACAATTTAAAGTTCATGTATGAATTATGTTAACTATCAAATGGTTGTGAATTCTCAAATATTAAAGTTCATGTGTGATTGCAAAAAATTATATATAAATAATAAAGATAAATTGTACGGTCAAAGTAATATGGATGAAGGGTTCCGTCAAATTCAAAAGTTGAAATGATTGATATGAACTGATCCATATGATTTTTATATTGAAATCTTCTTGACGATCAAATTTTATATTTTTTAAATTATAAAAAACATATCGATATAATTAGTTTTGAACCCTCCATGACAAAAAAGTTTTAAAAATCCGAAAAACATACTTAAAAAATTTTGAAAATATAAAATTTTATTCGCAAAGAAATTTCAATATGAACACATTGACGCTTGAACTGTAGCATTTTTCAATAAATAAATGAGAAAAGGAAAAGGAGACGTTAACAAAAGTTAATAGTGCAATAGAAGATCCAAACACGATCATGACCGCATTATCCAATTCCTCACGCCGATGTTTTCCATGTAAGCACATACCGCAATGCGACCTCCAAGGCTCCAACCACACCAATCTTCCTTGCCCAGGTAACACTAAGCGCTGAAGCGGAACTCGAAGAGAAACCGAGACACTTCCTTCAAGGTAAAGTTACCGCTTGGTCCACTCTCTCTCACCGCCCGAAACAGGATCCCGAGGACCCAACTGTTTACGGTCACCACTTTTTCTTATTTCCATCTTCCCAGTTTATATCAGAAATACCCAAACTACCCCTGACCAAGGTAACCACCTACCCCAAATCACATGCACTAATCTCCGAATAATCAAGCGCCGCTTTCTTGTTTTGCGTAATGAAAGCCTAATTAATTGTATCGTGAGGAGGTAATGCCGTAAATAATTCAAAGAGAGAGGGTACTTTATCAATTAAGTTTAATAGAACAATTACGTATAAATTCTTGAGGCGCGACAAATTATCAAATATCAAATCTTAGACCCAATTCAATTCCTCGACGACATCGACGTCTGATATGAGAAGAAATAGAGAAATATCAAAGAGAATTCCTGGATTTTGATGTCTCGCGCACTCTGGTGAGTTCATTGATTAATTTCTTTATTTAGATGTCTTCACGGCTTGGTTGTCTTGGTAGGATTGAACAAAAAAAAGAGACTTTTTTGTATAAAAAAATGGCGAATGTAAGAGGGTTGAATCGTTGGGGAGAGAAGAAGAGCAGGGATAGGAGCGCATGAAAGGGAAATGGAGGAAGGTTGGGGTTGGTGATGGTGAGGCGGTGGTGGGTAGCGACGGCGCCAGCGTCAGTGGGGCGGAGGTGTTCTTAGTTTTATAGGATTCTGGTGTAATTAGTTAGTCCATTTCCAGAACTAATGCAATTGCAAATGGATCGAATGGTCATAGAAACAATTGGGTTGAAATTGGTTTTTGGATTGGATTAAGCCGTTAGTAGGATTTTGATAGTTGTTTGGTAATTTTCTTGATTATCAAGAATTTTGTTTGATTTAGATAAGAGGGTGCCCTTATCTTAATTCAGTTTTAGTGAAATACTTGATTCCTATTCTTATACTAACTTTTGAGAACTTTTTTACTTGTTGATTTTGGTAGTCTTTGTTCCCACAATTTTTAATCTTGTGGTTACTAATTTGTTACATCTGACCTATGAATTAAACCTACAATAGCATAATTCCTCTATTTATTATGTTCCTTGCCTATGACTTTGGCTAGTTTTACATTTTCAAAGATTAAAAAGTTATCATTGAAGTATAAGGTGATTAATTAAAATCCTATACAATCATTTCAGAAATCAAGATGAATGTGGTGGGAAAAGTTAGTAGCTTAATATCACAAGGGGTCTACTCTGTTGCTACCCCATTCCATCCTTTTGGTGGGGCTGTAGATGTCATAGTGGTACAGCAAGAGGATGGTACGTACCGAAGCACGCCATGGTATGTCAGATTCGGTAAATTCCAGGGTGTACTAAAAGGTGCAGAAAAGGTAGTGTCGATCTCAGTAAATGGTGTTGAAGCCCCTTTCCACATGTACCTTGACAACTCAGGTCAAGCCTATTTCATGCGAGAGGTTGTTCCAGGACCTGAGTCCACCAGCGAGCCTGACTTTGTTCATACTGATTCGATCCAAGAAGGCAGGGATGAAGAGTCTTCTAGGTTTCAGGAGGAGGTGGAAGAAACAATGGGGGAATCAACCCAAACATATACTACTGAACTGAATCAGGACGGAAGCGATGAGCACTCTTACAGTTTTCAAACAGATCAATCAAGTTCTGCACCTTACCAATATGGAAGCCTAGAGGAGGTTGAGGAAAAGGTGAAAGAATCCAATGGGTCTAATTCTGAAGTGGTTTTGGTCAGTATAGATGGGCATGTTTTAACTGCACCAATAAATTCTGAAGAAGAAACAAACGAGAACTTAGAGCTTGATCACCCGCAGTTCCATCTGGGTCCTGGTGAGAGCTCCAGTGGCGACTTTGGTGGTAACTCCGATGTGTGGGCAAATGGGATTTTTGATTTGGATGTTACTGGAAACAAGAGAGGAGAAGAGAAAAAAAACTGTGAAGTCACGGTTCATGAGATAACCGACACAACACAGGAGAAAGCAACACAGGAGACTGGGTTGAGTCTAGATAAAGTCGAGCAGTTTAAGAGTTGTGTTGATCTGATGGCTCAGATAGAGGGTGCCGATTTAGGGGATGAAAGCTCTCCTATTGTGGATAATGCTGATTTGGAATCAGAAGAAATGAAAAACGTTTCTAGTTCTGAGGGCAATGATGGTTTAGTCGTGTACTCGGATGAAAAAAGAGATGTTGAGGTTAAGCAAGAAATTGATAGTTTGGTTGTTAAGGAGCCTGACACCGTGACTGTAGATAGTAGGGCAATGGAGAATCCAGATAATGAGGTGACTGAAGGAAATACGAATACTGTGGCGACTGGAGAAAATCCAGAGACTCAGCTGACTGCAGAGAATCCAGGTACTGTGATGACCGGAGAGAATCCAGAGACTCAGCTGACTGCAGAGAATCCAGGTACTGTGATGATTGGAGAGAATCCAGAGACTCAGCTGACTGCAGAGAATCCAGGTACTGTGATGATTGGAGAGAATCCAGAGACTCAGCTGACTGCAGAGAATCCAGGTACTGTGATGACCAGAGAGAATCCAGGTACTGTGATGACCGGAGAGAATCCAGATGCTGTGGTAACTGAAGAGGAGCATCATTCTCTCTCAGTTGCCCCAGAAAACGATCAAACTGAAAACTCAGAAAGTGGTCTTACAGAAGGTTCTGGAGTTGAAGAGGAACTTGATCAGACGGAACATACTGAATCGCCAAAATTTTTTGGTTTAGGTAACTTATTTTCTTTTTTCTTTTGAGTAAGGCTAATGTCCAATGCATTAGACAGAGGGGTCCCGTCCAGTGCATTCGTTCTCGGATTTTAAATCTCAAACAATCAATCCAAACTGTTAAATATGATCTTCATATTGAAATCTAGTACAAAATCAATTTTTATATATTTTTTTAAATTTTTTTACTATTTTTTCATATTTTTTGAAAATTTTTATTTTAAATGGTTAATAAGTTTTTAGATCGATTAATTTCTAAAAATATGAAAAATTAGTCAAAAAGTTTTTTAAAAAAATATCTTAAATTTGGTTTCATTTTAGATTTCAATATGAAGATCACATTGAACGGTTTGGATTGGTCGTTTGATGTTCAAAATCTGAGAATGAGCGCATTTGGACTTTAGCCTTGCTTTTTTCTTTTTGGTACTTCATAAATCTAGAATCTTTCTGTCACAAGTAACTGTTCTTAATCCTCACTGTGATATTTTTTCGACATTTCTTTTTATACAAAAGGCTGTGACATTTCAATTTGCGGGAACATGCTACGTCCTGGCATGGGTCGAATATCAGCAGAAGAAATCTTTGAGGCCCACCGCATCTCTGAAGAAGAATTCAGATCATCTGGGCCATCAATTATAAAAAACTCTAACCTGATCGTCAGAATAGATAACGACTACTTCCCATGGCACAAGGCAGCCCACATAGTCCTTGGGAGAGCTGTGTTCGGCCCGAAGTTCTCACTTGAAGTAAAAGACGCAATACCTGTAGAAGAAAGAGAGGATACAATTGGAATTTCGCCTTCATATTCTAGGCGGTGGCGGCTTTGGCCTATCCCTTTTAGGATGTCACGATCACTTCAGCGTACTGATAGTACTGCATCAGCTGATGAGCTTTTTCTTGACTCGGAGTCTTTCCTTCAGAGCCCAACTGCAGACCAAGCATCTGAATTTGCTAGTGGAATTGGTGGCGGTAGTAGTAGTAGTAGTAATAAAAACGATAGTAGTTTTAGTAACTATGATAATAGTGTAGGTGCCACTCCAAGGAAACAATTTGTGAGAGCAAATACCCCAACGAATGAGCAGATAGCATCACTGAATTTGAAGGAGGGCCAGAATATGGTGGCATTTAGCTTTTCCACTAGAGTGCTGGGAAAGCAACAGGTCTTTTTCAATTAATGATCATGTTATTGAAAGATAAATTAACAAGTGGACATTGAGGGGGTTAAGTGTTAATTTATGTTGTTCCAGGTTGATGCACACATATACTTGTGGAAATGGAATGCACGCATAGTCATTTCTGATGTTGATGGAACTATTACCAAGTAAGTGATTTAATTCCAATAAATGATTGTAACTACATCAGATGCTCTTCAGAGGGGATGCACTTTAAGCTCTGAATTTCAATTTTTTGAAAAATTAGGTCGGATGTTCTCGGTCAGTTCATGCCCCTGGTCGGAAAAGATTGGACACAATCTGGAGTTGCAAGGCTTTTTTCAGCAATAAAGGTAAGGGAGACAACTCCATTGTTTGTTGATTTTGTTCATATTCTTTGAGAAGAATGGCACACAACAGTGCAGCCTGTTCTGTAAACCAAACAAACCAGTTTTACAATCATCCTAAACAAAGCTCATGTAGCCCTCAACTTATACTGCTATGGTGCTACCCTATACAACCACTACCCCCTCTCTTCTGTTTTGAATAGCATTAGATGTTATTCTCCTAGTTAGTATTTTTGTTCTATGGAAGCTGGATATTAACGTCTAATTAATATCTTCTTCAGGAAAATGGGTATCAGCTCCTATTTCTGAGTGCTAGAGCTATAGTTCAGGCGTACCTCACCAGAAATTTTCTTCTCAATCTCAAACAGGTGCAAAAAGGCATCCAAGTTTTGTAGCTAATTGAATACAATTGAGAAACAACTACTTATATTTAACTCAGAATTTTGTGTCCTTATTATAGGATGGGAAAGCACTGCCCAGTGGACCTGTGGTTATTTCGCCTGATGGCTTGTTCCCGTCTCTCTACCGAGAAGGTATCTTGTTATTATTTATTTCAAGTTGTAACCCTTGATAATCTAGTATTTTATGCCTGTATCAAATCTTGAGGTTCTACACAGCTCATGATTTACCTATTTTTCCTTTTTCTTTTCTTATATGGGCAGTTATACGTAGAGCCCCTCATGAGTTCAAAATTGCGTGTCTAGAGGTAATGTATCAAATATACACATTTATTTAGACCATAGATGCTCAGTAGTAGTTTCAGTTACCGAAATTTGTGAAGTTAAAAAGATTCTTAACTAATTCTTATTTTATCCTGCCATTGGTCTATTTCATTTTGGTGTGGTCAGGATATAAAAGCACTCTTCCCATCAGATTACAATCCTTTTTATGCTGGTTTTGGCAATAGAGACACTGATGAGCTCAGCTACAGAAAAATTGGCATCCCCAAAGGAAAAATTTTTATAATAAATCCTAAGGTACTCAAATTTAATCTCTTTTCTCGATGTGAGTTAATAATTAGTTAAGTGAGAATAACATCGTTTAATATAACTAAATAGGGGGAAGTTGCCATTAACAATTGTACTGATGTGAAATCATATACCTCATTGCACACGCTGGTCAATGACATGTTCCCTCCCACTTCATTGGTTGAGCAGGTATGTCTTTTCCTAACACTAAATTTCTGCGAGAAGTGTAAATGAACTATTTGGAGTAAAAAGAATATAAAAATGGGAAAAGACTCTTTACTTTCAAGAGTTCTTGTAACATGAGTGGTTGCTCTGACATGATATTTGGGAATACATACGACCCTTACCAGCTGGTATCAATACAAATCATTTCTTTGAGTTCTGCTTTTGTTTCTCTTTTCTGCTTTTAATTGTTTTCATTTTCCATTTTGCATGTTTATTGCTTTCTTGAGTTTTAATGAGGACCTAACTTTAATTTCTGGCCATTTGTTTAGAGTATTTAGTGGTTATAAATATGTGTCAACTGGGTTAGCAGCTGGTGCTGTGCAATTCCAGTGCAAGGTTGTAGTAGTAACTGTTTTGCTAAAATGGTAATGCAGGAAGATTTTAATGCATGGAATTATTGGAAGACACCACTGCCAAGCATAGAATGACATTTTTGTGCCATACTGCGTTAATTAACTCTAATCCTATTTTAAAAGAGATTATAAGAGTTAATTAGATTGTTCATTTGATACAATGATGAATGCTCGGTTTTTCTTTTCTTTTTTTTTTTATTTTACTTTTTGGGAGGCTCTCTAGTTAGTTCTTTGTAAGTTAGATGAATAATTCTTTGGTAGCTCTGTTATGTGATTACCTGTATATTTCTCATTCACGAAGTGAGAGAGAGTGAAAGACGTCATTTGACTCATTTGTAAAGCAAAGTTTAACTAGTCATGTGACTTATCTTTTCCTTTGTTCTTTCCAATAACTAATGCTGGATGAGTCCATTTGTTTGATTATACTTATACCTAAAAGGTAGTTGTAGCATTATGGATTGCAATTATTTTAATCTACAGAGAAACAGGCAGAGCGTGACTGTACGAAAAGAGGGCAGCACAAACTTTTTTATTTTGTTTAGGTTACTTTTAGGGACAGTTTGAAGCTATTTAGGTTTGTGCTTAAGTTAATGAGTGAGAGGCAAAAGAACTGCCTCGAGCTTGCAATTTGCATTCTCTTTTGTTAACTTCTATTTCTTACGCCACTACCTTTTGTCTCTGGTTACTTGATGGTTTGGTCTAGTTGTTAGGCGCGCAGGCATAATGCAGTGAATAAGGTTAATTTACTTCATGAAATAATGATTTAAATTTTCAATTGTCCTGCAGCCAACTTTTATATTAAACATATATTTAGAACTAGTTTTCAGCAGTACCTCATAAGAAGGCTACATTAATCATTTGACACAATTGTCTTATGTTAAAAACTAGTTAACAATTCAAAAGGGAGGTATATGTTGGCTGAAAGGGTGTTAAGAATTCTACATTTCAAAAATTGTACAGCTGTTTGATGATTCCCTCATTGAATTTCTCTACAGAAACGCACCAGCAAATCGCTATCCTCGTTTATCGTTTCCTTATTAAATTTCTTTGGAAGACGCCATTTCATTCATACAGAAAACAAAAGGAATTTAAAAAAAAAATCTTGTATAAACCAATGCTCAATGGTAATACTCGCTGGTGGAGATAACTGGACTCCAGCGAGGGTAGTTGACCTCGATAAAATTTCTGAAAGATCCTTATATACAATTTTTAGTATCATTCAAAGAAAAGTTTCTTAAAGTTACTCTCATTTTGACACCACTAGATGGAAATCTTGACTTCATCACTGTAATATATCACTACGATATAGATTCAAAAGTTTTGCCCTCAATTTCAGAAATATAAATTCCAACCAGTGTCATGGAAAGGGCATTTTATATCCTACATTTTTTTTTTATGGTACAGATAGGAAGACAGCCTCTTGAACTCCTACAACATAAGAGAAGCAGCTGTCTCTTACAGTCTTACTGTTTAAGTCAGCATCAAGTTTCTTTAAGTAGACATTGGACATATTTTAACTTTTATAAGCACGTCATTCCATGTTTTGGGGCATGAGCGCTTTCAAATTTCAAACTTTACGACCACAAAAGGTCTCTTGTCTTCAGTAAATGTTATCATACTGTGCATGAGACAAAGGATGCAAAATGGAAGCATCACAACCTTACTAGAAATTAACAAAGAAGCAAGTTCCAGAAAATTGGAAGTACCAATAGTCATTACTTTTTTATTGCACCAAAGTATTAATTGCTCTGTCCGATTCATTGTTCTGGTTATTTTTTCTTCTCGTCTCCCTTTCAAAGAAAAAAAATCAGACGTTCAATTCCTTTATTGTGAGGTATATGTGAGAGCGGAGTCAAATTAGATAGGAAACAAAAATAAAAATAAAAAAGAAAGGTCAAGACAGGTGGGGTTTAATACTAACCCCAATGTCTCAGTTGCATTAAATATATGTATGCTTTCCTTTATCTCGGATGCCTATCTCAGTATCAATTATAAAAATATTAATATAGTTTCTCCTATTTCTCGTTTCATGGGTCCCAATCCTGTCTTTAAAGCATGCGATCTCTCATTCCCCTTCTTCTTCCAAAGGTGCCATAGATTCCCACGCAAACAAGACAAAAGTTTGATAAAGAGAGTTTGTGAGGACAGAGAGACGGAGACAATGGCTAAAACCACTATACAAGCTTATGAAGATGTACACGAAGAAGAATATATAGACATGGACGTAAACTCAACCACATTCACCTACCACAAGAGATCATCGCCACCGCATAACACGAGAGAATTTGAGTTTCACAACTCAACTCCTCTTGAGAAAGAACCAATTGCCTCCCCAGCTGATGAATTATTCTACAAAGGAAAGCTTCTCCCTCTCCACCTCCCTCCTCGCCTTAGGATGGTCGAAAATCTCCTGGAAAACCCCAATAGCACCTCGCATTTAGACACTAGCATGCTGTGTAACACGACTAACACAACCCCATTTGCATCGTGCAATGCTTCTCCTGCCAACTCATGTTATGTCAGTTGTGAACTAAGCACTGAAGATTACTTCTATGAGTGTTCCTCTGGTATGGCTGGTACCGAAACAGGTATAAAGAAGTCTTGGTCCAAGAAACTGAAATTCATTAGGCAACTCAACTTGGGTAGTAAGCTTAAAGCTCCGAAAGCTTACTTAAAATCTATTTTCACCAATGGCAGTACTAAGTCAGTAGTTTTTGATAATAAATGTACCATTTCAAAGCCCAAAGAGTACTCAAATGGGTATTTAAAGGCATGGAAAAAGAGCCCCTTTGGCCAAATTAGGAGAGACAGGTGCATTGCCTCTAGTATAAATTGCAAGAGTCCTATAAAATTTGTTTCTGGGGAAGAAGAAAGAGGCCATAGAAGATCCTTCTCTAGTGCAATCATTAGAAATTCTATGAACAAATCCTCTTTTTCCTCTGTTTCTTCCTCGTGTTCTAGCTCGAACTGCTCTTCCTTTTCGTGTGCAAGCTCTGATGGGTCATGTCCAGTGTGTACTGGACCTGTGCTGAAGCGGAGCAGTAGTGCAAATTCTGAGATGGAAAATCCAATACAAGGAGCCATTGCTTATTGTAAGAAGTCTCAGCAGTTGGCCTCTGTTAGAAAGAGTTTGAGTGATACCGGTTTCTGTTTTGTGACTGGTGTGAAGATTGCAGCTGATTGTGAAGAATTAGATGAGGAAGATATATATGTTGGTGTTGAAATTTAATTTTGTAATCTTTTCATTTTAAGTGAAAATATAAGTAATTGGAACTTTACAACCTCCTTGTTTAAAATATGCAAGGCCAGTGCTGTTGTTTAATATGTATGAATTTGTGAATTTCAATCAGAGGAAGGAAATTAAATGTAGATTTTCTTTTTGTTACTGATTCTTGCTTAAAAGCTTCTATACTTGCTTCTTTCTAATTCAATAACTTAAAAATACATATTTAGTTCCAAGAAAAGCACCAAAAAACTTGACTCTATGTTGCTCACAATAATTTCAGGGATGTTACTCAAGTCAACATTCAAATATCACACGCCCCTTATATAATTGAGAAAAGTCTGACAACCCTAGCATAGTTCTACTATATAATAACCCCACTCTTGGGAATTTCCAAAAATACCCTTATTATCCTTCATTTTTAAGAAGGAGAAAAACATTAAGGAGGATGATATTATTCTTATTTTAAGAACAGTTCCCCTAGAAGGAGAGCCTAATGCATTTACCAGAAAATTTAGAATGGTTAGATAGTATGTTTGCAGTTAACATGGACAAAGGTGTTTACATTGTCTAAAGCTTTTGAATGTGGATTTGTTCTATATATATTGCTATTATGAGACTTTTAACCTCCAACTTTCTAGCTACCTTGTATTGGCCAACTAATTACTAGTTACTAACTACTAGGCCAAAGACAAGGCAAGATTATGTTCAAAGACCAGTAGCCAACTACTAGGATGTAGTACCTCATTAGTAGTTGGCAATTGAAGAAAATAACACTCTTAAAGTCAGAAAGGGGAAATTTCTGCTAAGACTGGAGATTGGTGTACCATCTTGTTGACAATTGAAAGTGAACGTATGGTACATTTTTATACTACAGGCATAATATGCTATCAATGTCCTTATAATTTTACAAAAACGAATAAATGTGATAACAAACAAAAAACAGAAACAGCATATATCACCTTCGAGTAACAGAATCGCTATAACTCGACCTTTAGAAAATCAAATAATATAATATGATAACCTCTGCATGTTTTAATAGGTTATGCAAATGCAGCATAGTACAGCTTTTTTAATCTTGCCCACAGCCTTTAGAAAATATATATATGGATCTAGGTCAATCTAATCAAATTAAACCAGATCAACCAGATTAATCACTTCGTTGTAAGAACACCTTCTAGTTTATCTACATGTACCCATCATAGAAATTCTATTGACAACATAAATGATAACTCCCCGCCTTTTAAATCATATTTTGATGTTGTTGTTTGTTTATACACAGATGAATCTCAAATAAAATGCGTCCCAGAACTTTGTGTTTGGATCGTTTCAGGAACAAACCAGAATCAATTTCTGACCATACAATTATATTCAACGTCTGCATAGTTTTTCAAATAATAAGTACCAATACAAACTTCTATGAGGACAAGGGGAGGATACAAATGGGCCGGGGTCGATTGACACCTATATTATGTAAAAAATTTCATTGCATGTGTACTTATTTCACAGTATTTTAGATTAAAATACTATATGTATACTAGTTTGACCTGGATTTTATTTTAGAAAATTTGTATAGCTTGACTCCCATACTTCTTTCAAGAGAAAAATAAAATCGAAACAGTACACATCTTTGCATGTATCTGACTTCTATAAATGAAGACTTGCCTCCGCCCCTGCATGAGATGATGGTTCAAAGATTCATGAGCGTGAAATATAAATTATAAGATTTGTAATTCTCTTAATAAAAAAGGTTTATTGACAGCAGCTATCGTAGAGTATATAATAGATAAATGAGATTCATTCAAGTGCAATATTAGCAATGCACTTTAGTCGTTAGCAATGCATGAAGAAAAGTGCAATCTAGCATTAAATGGAATTAATATATTATCATCTTTTCAGACGTACAAGCAATAAATTTTAACTAATAGCACGCCTTGTTGTTTACGGTTAATTTGTGGATTTATATAAACTAATTCGTGGCTTACTTTTATCAACATCGCAGAAGATTAGGTATTAATTAATGACCGAACAAACCAACTAAAGACAGGAAACAAAAATGAAAATTAGTTCTTTTCATGGGCCAAAGCTGTTCGCAATAATGAAGGCAAAGCTAAAGATCTTTACCAGAATAGCAACCTTCTATTGAGCCCCGCCAGCAAATTACTATAACCAGTCTGTATGTACTACACAGCTCTGTTTCACAATGATATGATAAATAGACAGAGAAAGTCTATTTTCTTTTCTATTTTTCTTTAAGATGAAATATTATTCTAAGAAATATAATATAAATTTTTTGTGCCAAAACCTGTTACACAGTGGCAGAACCTGGATTATACTATAAGATAGGCCAAGTCGTCGAGATCCGACTTCAATCGGCTTTTAAGAACTTAGATTTTCAATATTCGAGTAGGCTGAACACATATGATTACTATATTAGCACTGAATTTTTAATATTCTCATTGCAAAAAATTTCTTGTCGTAGGCCAAGCCTGTGGCCGCCTCCCCCCCCCCCCCCCCCCCCCGAACCAGATCCTCTGGATGGCATCCAGTGGACGTTTTTTAGATCTGAACCGTCTGATTTAATCTCAACGGCTAAAAGGAGCCCCGTGAATTCTAACACTCCCGAAAAAAATTAACCGTCGAGATTAAATCGAACGGCTCAGATCAACAAACATCCACTGGACGTTTTAATAAAACGTCCAGAGGATCCTGGTCCCCTCCCCCCCTCGTATGGAAGCTGTATAAATACTGTAGAAATAGAATGCTACACTGTATTATAAAACAAATTGTGAAGCAAGTGTTCTTTTTAAATAAATAGAGTTATATTATTCCAATAATAAAGCATCAGTAACAAAACATAAGATAAAATAATGATTGACAATGAAGCCACCATCTTGTCAGCATCTAAACCAAACCAAAAACAAAGCGATCCAAAATTATAAAACCCACAACCAGAACTGGAGGGACCTACCCCATATCTTGGCTTTAAACTAAAGCTCAAATGAAGACAAATAAACCTTAAACTATGTAAGTATGTCACTAAAAGGATTGACAAGATTAGAAGCAAAGCGAAACAGAGATACCCCCTTCACTAATGCTGTTTAGCACTTGATGGGCCCACGGGGCATAAAACATGGCCAACTTTATACCATCTCTATACATCTGGCATCCATAGTCGAGTAAAATATATGAGATAATATGTTGTGTAGGTTATATTTACTGGAAAACATGCCTTGACTTGTTTTTTTTTAGAAGGAAAATTGACAACGGCTGCCAATTAGACTTGTTATGTATTTATGTGACATAAGGTCTATCTCTATTTTACTTTTTTGGGATCTCTTCTGATAATGGGCCGGGGTGGGAAAGAAGTATGAATATAATTTTACCCAGATTTTCTTCCTTATCAATTAATGTACGGTGATTCGTGTACAAAATTAGTGTACTAACAAATTACTTACGATTTTATAATGGATAGTCGGACATACCTTGTATTGATTAGGGGCTTTCCTTGTACTCTTGTAGTTATGCGGAGTGAAACACCACGTGTAACATATAACTAAAAATTTTTAAGAGATGGTTGGCGGAGTTGCTTTCTCGAAATATATTTATAATTGTTGTGCTACGCAAAATAAGGAGATGCACACTGCAAGTTGTTTCTGTCACTGTTTGGTACGTCACAGGCCACTATCGTCGTTGTCATTTTATGTGAATTTTTTGCATTTAGAACACTGAAATCTTTTGAATTTACGTGAAGTTGTAAGGTGTTATATATGTGTGCGTCATTTTTTGTGCATACATCTACCAAACTTTTTTGTGTTTTGCAGTAATAATGTAATAAGGAGGTTCTAGTGTCGCATTTTTAGGTACCACGAATGTCACATTTTTCTTTCTTATTTTTTTATTTTAACTTTTAAAATTAAAATACTCGAGAATTATTTATTTTTGTTCTTGTTAATGGCAGATTCGTTGTCATAAAATTTTATAATTTTTGGAGTATATTTGATACTTGATGCATAGGTGGTAATTAAATATAATAGAATTAATCTATCTTAGTTAATTAGATCCGTATTGGTCAAGTGTCAAATAGACTCTAAAAATTATAAAATTTTATAACAATACATCTATCATTAACATGAACAAGCTCAAGGTTCAGATCGGATGTTTCAATCTTAAATATTTTTTTTTAAAAAAAAATGACATTTCAAAAGTGTGGCACTATAACTCTTCCCGTAAAATAATAATATACAATACCAGCACTTTTATATATATCACCTTGGCTAAAAAATATGATGAACTATTGAACTTTGAGGTTGTCTTTTGAGTATTCAATAAATTTATTTATTCTTGTAGGAAAAATGTGGCCAATTTTCGGAGTTACTAATTTTTGGAGGGTATTGTTAGTTTCTCTATGGATCTTAACCGAATTTGGTGAAGTAATCTTAGGCTTGTAGTTATTTATACTAAGCTACTCACCAACTTTAGGGCAAGAATATAAGTCCCATCAAAAAAGAACAAAAAAAAATGTGCCGAATCAGATGGTGGGATAAACTTGTCGATTATGATATTTCTTTTATTGGAAATAGTTCAGGTGTTAAAGTAATTTTTTAATTAAAATATTCGTTCATCATAAATGATTTCATGGGTGATTTAAATTAATGCCACTGAAAATATATAAAATTAAAAATACGTTAAGTGTAACGACAAATTAATTTAATGCCACTGTAAAACAATAGAAATTAGTTTTATGCCATCAAACAATAGATATGATAATTCTGCCTTTTAGATATGCAACTATAAAATAACAAAATAAAGATATGTCATCGCATAAGACATAATTGATTTTATGTCATTACAAATCAATAACAAATAGTTTTACGCCACTGCAAAATAATAAAATTATTTTATGTCATAGACGCATTAAAATTATGGTAAAATCTAATAGTCATCTAACAATGACATAATTATAATTTTCAAATAAAAGTACTAATTATTAAGATTTATTTGCCATTTTTTTTGTGGTGTCGACTTTTATCACGTAACAAAATTATGACTACTACTATCCATTATGGCACAATGCTCCTTTGTAGTCTTAGTTAAACTTCTGAACAATTGCTTGCTACCCTCCACTAGACTGTCATCCACACCATCCATCATCTTTGCACCCTTCTCTCACCCAGTGCCTCTCCTTTCTTTTTGCATCTCCCTTCCATCCCTCCTCCCCTTTACCCCAATGCGCGCTCTCTCTCTCCCTTCGATGCAGTGCTATGTGCTCCCCTCACACCAACATTCCCTTCACCCCAACACTCTTCTCATCCTAGATCTATCTTCACCCAGCGCTTTGCTTACCCCAACGATCCTCTTACCCTAGATCTATCTTCTTCTTTTCCCTCACCTTCATGCTCCTTTCTATTTCCTCTCTATTTGTTTTCTCCCTTTCTCACTGGCCCTTTTATCTCACTTTATTTCTTATATTTCTTATATTTAGATCTATTCATTTTTGTTGTTATATGTGACCATTTTATTTGTTATATCTATTCATTTTGTTTCTTATCAGCTAATTTTAATACTTGTTCATTTTTTTTTGTATTTGTTCACTTTGTTTGTTCAATTTATTCATTTTATTTCTTATTTAACTACTATTATATATGCTCACTTTGTTTTTTACATATGTTATGGTGTTCACTTTGTATGTTGAATCTGGTCATTTATTTTTATTTAGTACATTTTTATATATATTCAACTTATTGATGTATATGTTCACTTTGTTTGTTGTATATGTTTATTTTGTTTCTTATTCAGCCAATATTTGTATATTTTCACTTTGTTGTTGTATGTGTTCACTTTGTTGTTGTATATATACATTTTGAAAAAGCAAGATATTTTGTTCATGGTGGAATCAAAGGGGAGTAAGGCTAGAGCAAGAGAAAAAAGAAAGGGAAAATATGTGAGGAGAGGGAAATCGAGAGTAGAGAGGTGCAGGGAAGGCGAAAAAGGCTGAAAAGAGAGAAAGAAAGCGAAGGGGAGAGAAACGAGAGAGGAGAGGGAGCATAGAGGTACGGAGAGAGGAGGGGAGCGATTTTAATTTTGTCAAGAGGTCTCTTTTTATTTTTGGCGTGGATGGTAAAAATGTGGATGACGGTTATCAAAACTTCTGCCCATCCACTTTTTCTCCTTCTATTAAGAATTTAAGGCTCAACTTTACTTTTTACATCTTCAAATCTGTTTTCGGGTTGAAAGCAATTCAGTCTTAGATCTCAGCCCAGCCCAATCCGAGAAAGCAGGCTTTCAGTATAATAGAAAAAGGGAAAAACGGAAGCCTACTTATTTATTTAAACATAAGATCTTTTGTTGTCATTGTGAATCTTGCTGGAAAGTTTCTTGTATACAAATTCAACAAAAGAAGAAATTGAACATGTTTATTGTCAAATGTCTGTATTACGCTTTCGCAAACAGATCATGAACAAAAAAAAATATACAAAGAAAACTCTATGAACTACATAAGTATACTACAATCTTTTTCATCTACATAATATGACAATCTAATCCTTAAATAGCATATATAGCTTTCATCTCAGACTCAGACAAGTCAGAATTATAGTACCATGAGCTCGACCCACTTCTCTTAGAAATTTTTTCTTTCTTCCTTATTTTACGGATCCGTTTCGACTTAATCACATAATAAGTCATTGTACCGAGTACACCAACCATTGTCACGCCTCCGATCAGTGTAACAAGTATTGCAGCCCATTGTGATCTCTTTCCCAAAACAATATATGTAGAAGCAAGAAAAGAAACTGTGGTACAAACCGATGCCAACCACATTAACTTATTAATCACCTCAGTTACCCGTCTTTCCGACTTGGTCTCGCCTCTCACAAGTGTTATTTGCACGACCACCACCGCTAAAGAAGTAAACAGTGATAAGGCATTGAATATGTAAAATACTTTAAATGAAGTTGCCATGTACATTACTGCTAGCCCGTTGTTTTGGTTTCCCCCTGGAACGGTGAAAATTGCAGCAAATGCCACAGTGGCAAATAGCACAGCAACAACTGTCACAGAGTTAGTTGCATTATTGATACCTTCACGGTGCAGCTTTCGAAGTTCTTTAGCAATTCCATGAACGTTTTTGTTGGTTTTTCGTGTTTGCTCCAATTGTGTATGCATGTCATTCTTGATCTCAGTGACAGTTTTACGGAGCTCATCTCGGGGTTGGTTAAGTTCCTTCGCCCTGAGTGCGCCATACCGGGATAAGCATTCCTTTATTTCAGATGATTCTTCAGAGAGGGGTAATGATTCGGCAATGTCATATGCAGTCTTGTGATCACGAGTTAGCGCATTCACATGTGTGTCAGGTAGTAGTAGGAGAACATTTACTATCTGCATGAGGCAACAAAAATTTATGAGCATTATTTGATGTTTCTTATTTCAGTCAATTTCTATCTTAAATGTGTACATATTTATAATTAAGTTGTGCTTTAATAAGCTGGTTCGCTGTTGGGCCAAACGTGTTATATGGTCGACATACTTTTTTGTTTTCGTTACTTACAAATAAAGATGAAAGGAGTGGAGGGTTATATTATATATGGTTATCATGCTGGACAAAACCGGCCCATAATTCGTGCAAATTTTATGTTTTAAAGTCTGTCCTTTATTTTATTTGTTCGGCTCTCTCTCTTTTAATCTTTTTGTTCTCTTTGGTAGTTCATGGTTTTGTTGGGTAAGCACTTTATTTTTATTTGCTCGGCTTTCTCTTTCATTATTTTTGTTCTTTTTGCTAGTTCATGGTTTTGTTGGGTTTTTATTTTTCTACTTTGTGGCTAACTAGCATTTGTTTTGTTATCGTTAATACGAAAACATGAGAAATAGCATATGTATTGATGAAGCAAGAACAATCACCTCGGCTCGCTTCTTCCTCGTAGCCACGTGCAATGCCGTGTTACCATTCTTATCAGGCAACATGACAATCGCAGGATCAACATCCACGAGCACTCTGACAACATCGCAATTCGTCCCTTTTACAGCCATGTGTAGTGCAGTCTGACCCTTTTTGTCAGTTCGTCTTGCTAGTTGTGGGTCCTTTTCGAGCAATGTCTTTACCACCTCTATATGGCCTTGTCGAGCTGCAAAATGCAATGCATTCTTTCCGTTGTCTTTTGTTATGTCAAACAGGCCCGAGTTGTGCTCGAGTAGTATGTTGACTATATCAAGGTGGCCCCGCATCGATGCCGATATGAGTGGGGTTATATTTGACGGGCCGAATGTTTTGCTCAGTGTAGAATTGTAATTTAAAAATTCTTGTACAATGGCTGCACAAAATATAAACATTAATTGGGATAATTTTCTTTCTCCATAACTACATTATTTGCTAATTATATGTACATGGAGCAGAATTACAAAGTAACTGATGATTAATCAGCATGTATATGTTGAAAATCAGTTGTACTTATCACTGAATATATCTCCAATCTATTATAAGTCTATTCTAACTATAGACAAGCTTTACATCTGAAGTTTGTTCATTAATTGAATGCATATGAAAACAAAAAATAACAGAAAACTGTTCTAACCTCGGTGACCTTCTCGAACCGCCACATGAAACGCATCATACCCACACCGGTTCTTCACTGCCACGCCATCACTATCTAAATACTTGACCAACTCAACCACCACTTCTACAAACCCTTTCTCAGCCGCCACAATCAATGGTGTGTCTCCCACCTCATTCACCTCACTCACAACCGACGCTTGGATCTCCGCCACGTCATCTTCTCTCTCGGCCTGATCCCAAATCCCCTGTAGAATCGTCACCACAGCCGCAGCATCTCCTTGGCGCGCTGCAACATGGAGTTCAGTATCATTGTGACGACCCGTTACTTGGCGCACATACTTGCTCATGCTTCCTCTTCGGTCCATTTTTTTACTGGAACTGGACAGTACCAATGGTGGTCGAGACGGAACTGGGTCCGATGGAGTTGGGTTGATTGCAATTTCTTCGATTTCGACAGACATTTTTGGAATTTGGGTCTCCAATGGCGTGCTTGGTTTTGAGAGAGAGAGAGAGAGAGAGACAAAGGTGAGCAAAGAGGGTTTAATATGGTGAGGTGGCGAGAGAAAAGCGAAGTGCAAGGAAAGAGGGAGGAAGGAGAGCTTGAGAAAGAGAAGGTGGCACGGCAGTTTTGATTTAGATCTCCTGTGATCATACCTATGAATTCAACCATACAGTAGTTCAGATTGCTTTATATATACGACCCGTTTCTTTCGTTCGACACACAAGAAGAAGGTAGAAGAACAAAAAGTGGGGATTTGATATAGTTGCTTTTTTAGTAGTAGGAAGAATGAAATGACGCCGCCGGACCCACTTCTAGCTTCTTTGTTTTGGTTTGGACCGACCCACTTCTAGCTTCTTTGTTTTGGTTTGGACCGAACTGTCTCATACAGGAGTCCAGACTTCTAGTAACCCAGTCTCCACTCTCCAGTACTTGAGCGGTATGGAACTGATTCGGTGTGGCATGTAAGAAATTCTCAAGTTGTGAGCATATTCTCTGATGAATTGACCCCACAAATAAGACCGAGATTTAGTGGGGCCTTTTCGTATTTTAGAGATCTCTTAGGAAAGAACAAAGACTCATACTCAAAAATAGAAGCACAAAGACTCGACACACCATTGTAAGCTCTATACTTGCCTCAGGGGATCCAAAGTATTTGACTGCGGTTGATTGGAGTTTTGCAGATTGACACCAAAAAGTTTTCTCGGTTTAAAATGGGATGATGCTCAAAATTAAAAATTGTTCGTTTGGAGCTGCACATTTCCGTTTCTATGTTCACAAATTTAGCTATATTTATTATTTCGTTATGACGACAGCACTATTGAGCATGCATTTGCTGAGAGATTACTTTAAGAATTTACAAGGTAATGCAAACATGCGAGTTTTTAAGTATAACTTTTAGGTAGGAAATTCCCTTAACAGCTGCTGTTCAAGTTTTCGAGAAAAAAAACTTTAGGTAGGAAAGAACGACTATTATCCATTAAATATTTTTCTAATTAGCATAACTTTTTACTTCTGGCAGTCAAAAAGTCCTTATGTTATTCCCTTTCCTTTCATCCCCCCTCCTCCCGGTTAATTCTGTCGTTTACCAGTCGCAAGTTTGTACCTTCCAAATAAGGCTCGTGTGTTTGTGCTTAAAAGGAATTCTCGGATAGTTATGGACCCAGCTGAGTATTGGGGAACGTCTTAATTAACACCAAAATATCTTGTGATCAATTTTACGAAGGAGAATCAATTCGACTATTTTGAGTTAGAAAATATATTTACGCAATCGTAGTTGTCGTCAAGCTGTTTTAATTTTAAAAAAAAATTTGTCTGACGATATAGTGATGATATAATTGATACTTTCTGTTGAATTCTTAAACTCGTAGTTCACAATATTTAACCTCCTTCTAGTAGCTTTTTTTCTTAATTTTTAAGATCATATCAATAGCATGATGTGCAATAAAACATGTTTTCTAATTAACAATTGCAATAAAGATTTCATCTAAAGCTGAATTTAATTATCTCATGCTAGTTTCTTTCGATACTAATAACATGAACGAAAATAGAATTTCTATTGCCAATTAATTATTTCTTGCATCACTCGAGATACACGGTGAAACCAAAGTCGTTTCCTGAACTCTCCGGTCCACCGCCACCTTTGATTACAGCAAAGCCACTTGCTTCCTCATACTTCCCTTTACCTCCAACTACTGCAATTTGAGATTCTGCCCCATCAGTATGATGAACTCCGAAGAACCTTAGACTATCCTCCGTTTCGCCGGTAGTAGAAGCAAAACTAGCCTCCAATGCCAAAATGCTACTCGTGCTATCTCCCAAACTTGTCACTTGTACACCTTCAACTTGCCCTATTAATGGTTCATCGATATCTCCTTCGCCTCGTATTTTTTGGTTTATGAACTTCAATTTTCCGGCTTCTAACGCATGTGAAGGAGTTAAAGATGTTAAAAAACTTGTTGACGGGTCGATTTGGCAGTGTTTTTCAAACCCTATCGGGTATCGGAAAAATCGAATTTTACCGGGTACCGGATCTGGATCCGGTAGGAAAAGACACCAATACCGACCTATTTATGAACCGGAAAAAATCGGTGAAAAACCCGCTATACCGGATTATTTCGATATTAAACCGGTCGGTTTGAAACAGTCATACTACACACAATATAATAAAATTAATTTTGAGAACTTGGTGAATCGAACCCAGGCAACTAACGTGGGAAGGAAGAGCTTTACGACTGGGCCAAGAGGCCTTTTCTGTCTGTTTTGCATTTCAGATAGTTATATTATCATTGAAAACAATACCAGTACTAAACGATTTTAGCCGGTATGAACCGGCAAAACCGGTAAAATCGCATATCGCCGTCGTCGCCGGTATGATAGCCGGTAGGATATTAAAAACATTGCGATTTGGCCTTGGCCGCTGAAGAGACCCACAGGCTTGGTATGGGGTGCAGTTAACGGTTTTGAACTAGTGATGTAGAATGTAATTTGTCGGTCAGAGTCATGACTTACTGGCCGTGCAATTGCGGTACCATGATTGAAGGCGACTAAGATTGAAAGAACTAACCAGGGTATTCTATGCTTCCTTGTGTGCCTTTCAATTTCCATATTGGAATTTCATGGATGTAGATTGTGCAGTTTGAGATTTGCAAGCTTATAATTAAGCTATTGTTGTTGGTTTTGTTGATTGTAGGTGTTGATGGTTCAGGTGACCAAGACTGGTATGGATTAAGGTGCAGTGGTTGACAAAGGTCTTTTTTGTTAATAAAAATTGTAAAAAAATTTAGTTTGCTGCACTGGATTTTGTTTGATAGAATTGCTTTATTTTCTAATTAATTTATCTTTTTAAATAATCCAATTAGATTAACTTTCATCATCTTTGATAATTTGAGAGTTTGATCAACTAGTTTCGGGCTTTTAGTTGCCGGTTATTAAAAATTGCAACGTGTTGCAATTAAAATTGCAGATGTTACTTGCTCCTTGTAGAAAACAAAACCCTTTCTAGTTCTAGACAATACCAAGCTCCGCCGGAGAGTCCCCAAAACCCCAACTCCCCAAACAGAGAATTTTAAAAAGCGACAGAAAAATAGAAAAGAAAGAGGAAAAAATAAAAAAACTATGAGAATCGAAGAGATTCAATCAACGACAAAGAAGCAACGAATCGCGACTCACACCCATATCAAAGGCCTCGGCCTCGATGTAATTCAATTTCTCTCTCTCTCTCCTCTTCTTAACTAGGGTTTCTTTTATGGGGTTAGGAAAATTGAGAGTGTTTAATGCCGTGTTGGGTTTTTTTGATAGGCCAATGGGGCCGTAGTTCCAATGGCAGCTGAGTTTGTCGAACAGGTGGCCGCACGAGAGGCGGCTGGGCTGGTTGTGGATATGATAAGGCAATGGAAAATGGCGGGAAGAACTCTGCTTCTCTCCGGACCGCCTAGTACTGGGAAAACTGTTCTTGCACTTGGTATCTCTCAAGAGCTTGGAAGCAAGGTAACTTGGTTTTTTTGTATTGATTTTTGGTTTGTTGAGTTGATTTTAATGAATGTGGGTTGGGATTAATTGCCTAGTTGGAAGCTTTGGAGCATGTCGAGTGCTCGTATTTGTTGGTTTATGAACTTCAATTTTCCGGCTTCTAACGCATGTGAAAGAGTTAAAGATGTTAAAAAACTTGTTGACGGGTCGATTTGGCAGCGTTTTTAAAATCCTACCGGGTATCGAAAAAATCGGATTTTAACGGGTACCGGATCTGGATCCGGTAGGAAAAGACACCAATACCGGCCTATTTATGAACCGGAAAAAATCGGGGAAAAACCCGCTATACAGGATTATTTCGGTATTAAACCAGTCGATTTGAAACAGTCATACTACACACAATAGAATAAAATTAATTTTGAGAACTTGGTGAAACGAACCCAGGCAACTAACGTGGGAAGCAAGAGCTTTACCACTAGGCCAAGAGGCATTTTCTGTATGTGGTGCATTTCGAATAGTTATATTATCGTTGAAACCAATACCAGTACTAAACGGTTTTAGCTGGTATGAACTGGCAAATACCGGTAAAACCGCATATCGCCGTTTTCGCCGGTATGATAGCCGGTAGGATATTAAAAACATTGCGATTTGGCCTTGACAAAGGTCTTTTTTGTTAATAAAAATTGTAAAAAAAATTAGTTTGTTGCACTGGATTTTGTTGGATAGAATTGCTTTATTTTCTAATTAATTTATCTTTTTAAATAATCCAATTAGATTAACTTTCATCATCTTTGATAATTTGAGAGTTTGATCAACTAGTTTCGGGCTTTTAGTTGCCGGTTATTAAAAATTGCAACGTGTTGCAATTAAAATTGCAGATGTTACTTGCTCCTTGTAGAAAACAAAACCCTTTCTAGTTCTAGACAATACCAAGCTCCGCCGGAGAGTCCCCAAAACCCCAACTCCCCAAACAGAGAATTTTAAAAAGCGACAGAAAAATAGAAAAGAAAGAGGAAAAAATAAAAAAACTATGAGAATCGAAGAGATTCAATCAACGACAAAGAAGCAACGAATCGCGACTCACACCCATATCAAAGGCCTCGGCCTCGATGTAATTCAATTTCTCTCTCTCTCTCCTCTTCTTAACTAGGGTTTCTTTTATGGGGTTAGGAAAATTGAGATTGTTTAATGCCGTGTTGGGTTTTTTTGACAGGCCAATGGGGCCGCAGTTCCAATGGAAGCTGGGTTTGTCGGACAGGTGGCCGCACGAGAGGCGGCTGGGCTGGTTGTGGATATGTTAAGGCAATGAAAAATGGCGGGAAGAGCTCTGCTTCTCGCCGGACCGCCTAGTACTGGGAAAACTGTTCTTGCACTTGGTATCTCTCAAGAGCTTGGAAGCAAGGTAACTTGGTTTTTTTGTATTGATTTTTGGTTTGTTGAGTTGATTTTAATGAATGTGGGTTGGGATTAATTGCCTAGTTGGAAGCTTTGGAGCATGTCGAGTGCTCGTATTTGTTGGTTTATGAACTTCAATTTCCCGGGTTCTAACGTATGTGATGGAGTTAAAGATGTTAAAAAACTTGTTGACGGGTCGATTTGGCAGCGTTTTTAAAACCCTACCGGGTATCGAAAAAATCGGATTTTAACGGGTACCGGATCTGGATCCGGTAGGAAAAGACACCAATACCGGCCTATTTATGAACCGGAAAAAATCGGTGAAAAACCCGCTATACCGGATTATTTCGGTATTAAACCGGCCGGTTTGAAACAGTCATACTACACACAATAGAATAAAATTAATTTTGAGAACTTGGTGAAACGAACCCAGGCAACTACCGTGGGAAGCAAGAGCTTTACCACTGCGCCAAGAGGCCTTTTCTGTATGTGGTGCATTTCGGATAGTTATATTATCGTTGAAACCAATACCAGTACTAAACGGTTTTAGCTGGTATGAACTGGCAAATACCGGTAAAACCGCATATCGCCGTTCTCGCCGGTATGATAGCCGGTAAGATATTAAAAAATTGCGATTTGGCCTTGACAAAGGTCTTTTTTGTTAATAAAAATTGTAAAAAAAATTAGTTTGTTGCACTGGATTTTGTTGGATAGAATTGCTTTATTTTCTAATTAATTTATCTTTTTAAATAATCCAATTAGATTAACTTTCATCATCTTTGATAATTTGAGAGTTTGATCAACTAGTTTTGGGCTTTTAGTTGCCGGTTATTAAAAATTGCACCGTGTTGCAATTAAAATTGCAGATGTTACTCGCTCCTTGTAGAAAACAAAACCCTTTCTCGTTCTAGACAATACCAAGCTCCGCCGGAGAGTCCCCAAAACCCCAACTCCCCAAACAGAGAATTTTAAAAAGCGACAGAAAAATAGAAAAGAAAGAGAAAAAAAATAAAAAAACTATGAGAATCGAAGAGATTCAATCAACGACAAAGAAGCAACGAATCGCGACTCACACCCATATCAAAGGCCTCGGCCTCGATGTAATTCAATTTCTCTCTCTCTCCCCTCTTCTTAACTGGGGTTTCTTTTATGGGGTTAGAAAAATTGAGAGTGTTTAATGCCGTGTTGGGTTTTTTTGACAGGCCAATGGGGCCGCAGTTCCAATGGCAGCTGGGTTTGTCGGACAGGTGGCCGCACGAGAGGCGGCTGGGCTGGTTGTGGATATGATAAGGCAATGGAAAATGGCGGGAAAAGCTCTGCTTCTCGCCAGACCGCCTAGTACTGGGAAAACTGTTCTTGCACTTGGTATCTCTCAGGAGCTTGGAAGCAAGGTAACTTGGTTTTTTTGTATTGATTTTTGGTTTGTTGAGTTGATTTTAATGAATGTGGGTTGGGATTCATTGCCTAGTTGGAAGCTTTGGAGCATGTCGAGTGCTCGTATTTGTTGGTTTATGAACTTCAATTTCCCGGCTTCTAACGCATGTGAAGGAGTTAAAGATGTTAAAAAACTTGTTGACATGTCGATTTGGCAGCGTTTTTAAAACCCTACAGGGTATCGGAAAAATCGGATTTTAACGGGTACTGGATCTGGATCCGGTTTGGAAAAGACACCAATACCGGCCTATTTATGAACCGGAAAAAATCGGTGAAAAACCCGCTATACCGGATTATTTCGGTATTAAACCGGTCGGTTTGAAACAGTCATACTACACACAATAGAATAAAATTAATTTTGAGAACTTGGTGAAACGAACCCAGGCAACTACCGTGGGAAGCAAGAGCTTTACCACTGGGCCAAGAGGACTTTTCTGTATGTGGTGCATTTCGGATAGTTATATTATCGTTGAAACCAATACCAGTACTAAAAGGTTTTAGCTGGTATGAACCGGCAAATACCGATAAAACCGCATATCGCCGTCCTCGCCGGTATGATAGCCGGTAGGATATTAAAAACATTGCGATTTGGCCTTGACAAAGGTCTTTTTTGTTAATAAAAATTGTAAAAAAATGTAGTTTGCTGCACTGGATTTTGTTGGATAGAATTGCTTTATTTTCTAATTAATTTATCTTTTTAAATAATCCAATTAGATTAACTTTCATCATCTTTGATAATTTGAGAGTTTGATCAACTAGTTTTGGGCTTTTAGTTGCCGGTTATTAAAAGTTGCACCGTGTTGCAATTAAAATTGCAGATGTTACTCGCTCCTTGTAGAAAACAGAACCCTTTCTAGTTCTAGACAATACCAAGCTCCGCCGGAGAGTCCCCAAAACCCCAACTCCCCAAACAGAGAATTTTAAAAAGCAACAGAAAAATAGAAAAGAAAGAGGAAAAAAATAAAAAAACTATGAGAATCGAAGAGATTCAATCAACGAAAAAGAAGCAACGAATCGCGACTCACACCCATATCAAAGGTCTCGGCCTCGATGTAATTCAATTTCTCTCTCTCTCTCCTCTTCTTAACTGGGTTGACAAACATGGTGAAAAACCACGGAAATGCCCTCTGTCGTTATTGTGCTACTTAAAAAACGGTATGAAACCGGTGTGCCACTAACCGTTCCATTTACTAAACGAAACAGATTTCTTGTGCCATCAACCGTTCCACTTCAGAAATTACACATAAAACGATTTGAAATGAGGTTGAAACGGTCGAAACGGTATAATTTTCTATGCCGCCTACCGTTTCGTTTAGAAAACGTTATAATTTTCTATGCCACAAACCATTCCACTTACGTTAAACGAAACACAAGCTTTTAAAAAAACTCCGTTTTAAAGCCGTTTTTTCCGAAATAACGGTATTTTGTATCCAACCGCACGAACGTCACAGAAAAAATGACAAAATAACGTAACGCGTCATTTCCATTTTTTCGGCGATTAAACCCGTCATTTTCGTTTTTTCGACGACAAAAAAGATATTCTAGTTTTGCCCATGTTCATGGACCTTTTTGTTGACATATGCATTTGGAATTTTTATACAATGAATAAAGTTTTGTACTTCAATATCAATAAACAATAATGGTGAAAATGATAAGTTATCATTGTTAGCTCAAATTTGAAGAATATAATACATAGAATATTATCAATCTGAAGAATATAGGCCCAAACTTATTACCGTTTTTTCGACGTTTTTTCACCGAAAAAATGCCGCACCGTTAAATCAACTTCGGACCGTCATACCGAAAAAAATGCATTTTAAAAACTTGAGTCGAAACGACATAACGATAAGTGGTGTACCGTTGACAGTCCTAGTCCAGACTTCCGGTAGCCCCGTCTCCACTCTCCAGTACCACTGTACCAGTACTTGAGCGGTATGGAACTGATTCGGTGTGGCATGTAAGAAATTCCCATGTTGTGAGCATATTCTCTGATGCCCACAAATAAGACCGAGATTTAGTGGGGCCTTTTCATATTTTAGAGATCTCTTAGGAAAGCACAAAGACTCATACTCAAAAAAAAAAAAAAAAAAAATAGAAGCACAAAGACTCGACACACCATTGTAAGCTCCATACTTGCCTCAGGGGATCCAAAGTATTTGACTGCGGTTGGCTGGAGTTTTGCAGATTGACACCAAAATGTTTTCTCGGTTTAAAATGGGATGATGCTCAAAATTCAAAATTGTTCTTTTGGAGCTGCACATTTCCGCTTCTATGTTCACAAATTTAGCTATATTTATTATTTCGTTATGACGACAACACTATTGAGCATGCATTTGCTGACGACAACACCGTTCTTTTGGCATGCAGGTGTGTTTGGGGAGCGAGGTTAGAGAGTTTAGTGGGGTTAGTGGGGTTACCTTGAAAATCTCATCCCCTCACTATTCTATCTCGAAATTTCAAAAAGTATCTCGAAAATCCAAAAAATACTAACCTTACACCACTAACCCTACTCACAAGTAATGCAAACTTGTGAGTTTTTAAGTATAACTTTTAGGCAGGAAATTCCCTTAACAGCTGTTGTTCAAGTTTTCCAAAAAAAAAAAAAAAACTTTAAGTAGGAAAGAACGACTATTATCCATTAAATATTTTTTGAATTAGCATAACTTTTAATTTCTAGCAGTCAAAAAAGTCCTTATGGCTTATGCTGTTCCCTTTCCTTTCATCCCCCCTCCCCCGGTTAATTTTGTCTTTTACAAGTCGCACGTTTGTACAAGGCTAGTGTGTTTGTGCTTAAAAGGAATTCTCGATAGTTTATGGACCCATTGAGTATTGGGGAACGTCTTAATTGAGACCAAAATATCTTGTGATCAATTTTACGACGGAGAACCAATTTGACTATTTTTTAGTTAGAAAAAAATAATTACGCAATCGTAGTTGTCGTCAAGCTGTTTTAATTTAAAATAAAATTTTGTCTTACGATATAGTGATGATATAATTTATACTTTTATTGAATTCTTAAACTCGTAATTCACAATATTTAACCTCCTTCTAGTTAGTTCTAATTATTTTTTTCTTAATTTATAAGACCATATATTAACTAGGAGGACTAATCGAGCTTCGCTCGATATATGAATTTTTATTAAATTATTTTTTGTTTTTATAAAAAGAAGTTATTTGTAATTCAATTTTTATACTTTTTAGTTATTCAATTAAAAAAGAAGCAAAAATAATAATCTAAAAGAGCTGTTGTGTGCAAGCTCTTGTGGCTTTTTAGCTTCTACGCATACGTGTCTTTTGTATGTCTATCAGCTGAATAAAACATGTGAATTGTAAATTATTTTTGCTATACAAACAGAGAACACACAAAACAGTTAAAAGAAAAATCTAATAGGATTAACTGAAATTAGTTAAACCATGATTTTAGACGTGCATGACCAAAACACATGTGCGGAAGATAAACTAAAGATCTGGTAAAATAAAAAAATATTGTTATGGTACAATAAACTATTAACCAAAGCCAGTTCCATTTCATAGGGCAGTGCTCTGGACAACAATAATTTTAGTCGAAACATCTATAATATTTAATGGACCAAAATTTCATTTAGTATCTTCGCATTTTCATGTATAGGTTGGTCTTTTTTTTTTTTCTATATCCATTGAAATTGAAATAAAATAAAAATTTTAAATGAATGTTGTATCATGTCGATTTCTTATAATCGGATCAGAATAATACCATTATTGAAATGAATCATTAGTTTGCAAAAACAATTAAACCACAAAGGAGAGGTGGGATGGAACAAATTGTTACCAGCATGATTTCTCTAACTCACACTCAGATATACAGATAGGTACATAGCAGTTTAAGTAATGCCTAATTAACAGTTAATTTTTTTTCTTTTTTTTGAAAGAAAAGATCAAGTAGGGGAGCCTACGTATTCCAAAAATTGAAAAAGTTCAACACGCAAGAGTAAGAGCTCTGGATGAGAAAGTAGTACAATCCAACAACTTACAGAAAGCATAAGAAAAAAACAACACTAAGTTGCCCAAGAGATCTTCATTATCTAGAGCAATCACATCCTCTATGCGCGCTGGCACACTCCAAGTTCCCTCTTGATCAGCAATAAGAGGCACACCAGGTACCACCTGAGTAAACTCCCCACCATTGGCAGGAAGGACGATGAGTCGTGCATTTCTTATCTGATCAACAAAAACATGGGCCCCACCCGTTCAAAGCTGGAAGTAACTCGATGTAAGAACGAAAACATTATTGTTATTTCTGCTGGATCCATTCTGGAACTGCTTTCTGTTTCGCTCAAGCCAAACTAACCAGAGGAAAGCAACCATCAAAATCTTATCCTGTGAAGAAGTTAGAGATGTCCAAAGAGAAAAAATAACGTCTAAACTAAGCTGAGCAATGAGCATTAAGCAAAGAATTAATAGCATCCCAGAACGGAAAAGTATAGGGGCATTGAATAAAAAAGGGTGCATTTGTTTTAACAGTTAATTACATACCTTAATTTTGACACTCAAATACACATTTATTACATGCCTACCATATCCCTCATGGCAATCTGCAGTTTTCTAATTCCTTGTCACCATAAGAATCTTTAATTATTTTAATAATTGCTCCAAAGATCAATATTAAAATATAGGTCTATCACTTATCTGCTACAAAAAGATTCGATTTTCTAAGCAACTGTCAACATTACTATTTTTTTGAAAAGCAGTTACAACAAAAAAAAATAGAGAATCACGTAAATAATATTGATAGCCTCATTATTTACAATTGCTCGAGCCACAAAAAAATAGCATCACACAAACCTGCTCTGATCCATCTGTACTGGTATAAGAAAATGTTAGACATAATAACAATTTGTATACATGCTCGAGCCATAAAAAAAAATACATAAATGATGATATTTACAGACCTAGCATTGAGCTCATCCTAAACTCTCTAGAAAGCTCCAAGCCCAAGCAAGAAAACTTTCATCAATTAATTTTAGATTCCTGTTAGATGAAAACCCAATAGAAACAAAAGACATCAGCATACCATAAAATGGCATAGCATAAAAATTATGTGATCCCATGCATCAAGATTGGCTGTATTGGTATGGTAATTACGGCTCGGTGTCTCAAATCAATTTCTATCCAACATCAATGTTTTGTGGAAAACCAAATCATGAGAGGGAACTATCCTTGGCAACCTAATCGGATCTGCATTGTACGTTTACAACAAATTGGAAAGCACCTCTCTAAATAAAAAAGAAACTCATCTAAAGAGAATAAGCTATAGGTTTATGATATATATAGAATGAACCTCACATTCTTTGTATCAGTTTCGATTTCACAAAATGCAATTACTCTACTACTTATAAATGCACCTAGAGAAAGGTCACAACAAAAATCACCAAAGGGGTTCAAACAATTGTTAACATCAATTATAAATCATTGATCTGTGCAATCTACACTTCAGATGTGTATTTCAAGCAAAGAGTCCAACTCTTGGACAGAAAAGAGTCAAGGCGCTGGATGGTTACGCTTTAAGCGCTATGTTTGGTAATTGCACGGCACGGAAGAGTTCGATTATCCGAAACCACCCAAATTTTTTTTTGTCCTGCGCATTATTTTTTCCTCTGCGATTTCTTTTGTTGGTATCGCGTCCCCCGGATTCGCATCCTCTACCCATCTCTTAGAGATGGGTAGAGGGCCCATCTCTGAACTTGAACCGTCTGATTTAATCTCAACAGCTAAAGGAGCCCCGTGCATTCCACCACACCCGAAAAAAAATTTTTGACCCGAAAAAAATGAATCGTCCAGATTAGATCGGACGGTCGTGATGAGATGGGCACTCTACCCATCTCCAAAAGATGGGCAGAGGATACGGATCCCGCGTCCCCCTCCCCGCTGGTTCTCACTTCTCAAATAGTCTCGGGAAAATCTCCTTTCCTAGGCAATCGCTGCCGATATCCTTCCAAGTTGGACGCAACGCAAAAAAAATTGGATATATTTCCTCTTTCGCTTCGTTATTCTAACAGGCGCCGCTCCCTTCTTCTCTCTAGGGTTTCTTCTCCTAGGTTGCGCCTCTCCTCCTAGACAAAGCTATAAAAAGGTAAGAGGTGATTCTAGGTTTTCTCCTCACCAAGAAAATCCTCTTCTCTCTTAGTCCTCGGCGTGTGGTCCACTGTCAAATCCTTTGTCAATGGCGGCGCCTCTGGTATGCTCGCCACTTGGGTCGTTCAACCCATCGATATGGTCAAGGTAGCTGTTGATTTTCTCTTTGATCGAAGATTTGTTTTTCTTTTGTTTGTTAGATCGATCGGATTTGTTCAGATCGTGATTACATTTGATTGAATTCGTTTTGGTTTTGGTTTGGTTTGGTAGGTGAGGATCCAATTAGGTTAGGGATCTGCAGCGCATGTCACCAAGAGTATGCTTGCTAATGATAATGAGGGTATCTCATCCTTTTACAAGGTATTATCTTTCTCTATGCTAAGATTGTCGTTGAATTTAAGCTATTTCGAGACATATTACATTTTCAGTGAATTGGATAGTAGTAGACACTTTGTTGCAGTCTCCAATTAGGAAGGTTTCTGCAATTGTTTGGTAGAATTGTATGCTAGATGGAAAATAATTCTTTGTTTATTTTATTATTTGCTCTTACATTTATCTTAATTAATCACTGCTTTACCACTTGATATCATATATCAAAAGTCTTTTTAAAATAATATTTTTGTCCTAAAGCAACCATCTCCCCATTTGAACATAATCTTGGAGATAAAACATATTACCGATCAGTTTGGGTCATTTGGGATCATGTCTATACCCACATATGTAAGTCGGGTAAATTAATGTATAATTCCTGGAATGCAACCATTTCTCCATCTTTTTCATACTGATGATGAATTATCATTCACATTTCTTTATGGCACAAACCATTTGATTATATTGGCGTTTCAATTTAATTTGTTTCTATTTTTTTTAGTTCCAGCAAATTTCAATGTGTAAGAGGGACGAACTGCTATGATGTACGTCACACATTCAGGTCTGTTATTATCTTATGCCCTTATAATTTTGATTTGCTGCAAATTATCTTTTGTTCCTTTTACTGATTTCTTAATTTGATTATTATTGAGCAATATATATAAATGACCGTGATTGGTGAATTTGTTCACTCTTTTGACATTTGTTTTGTTGATGCCTACTTATCTGTACAGAGCTTGCCAGGAGAATGAGGCGAAAGAAGTAAGTTGGATTGGTGAATTTGTTCACTCTTTTGACATCTGTACAGAGCTTGCCAGACAAACAATTTCCTAGAATCATTTATCTCAGGTTATCAAGAAAAGCTTGGACATAATTGACCTTTTGTCTAAAAATTGTTTAACAGGAAGAGGATTATTGGGAGGAAGTGCTTGAGGGACATTATTGACCTTTTGATAGGCATAAGCCATAAGGTAAGATGATTATTGTGAGGAAGTGCTACCAGTAGCCCTCCAAATTCACTCAAAGAACCCTTTACCTGCTCCCCAATTTGATCTCTGGATAAAACTTAGGTCAATGACATATTTTGGAAATCTTATAACGATAGTTATGGAAGATTTTTCCATCTAATAGATCGAAAAATCCCAAAAAAGAAGATTTATATTTTGGTTTATAATGTTGTTATACTACTATATTTTCATTGATGTTCAATATTTTCAATATTATTTTGTAATGTTCAAGGGAAAGGAGGGGCAGCTATGGAGAGCAGGAACCCTTCGGATTAACAAAGATGTATTTTACAATCACACCATGGCTCTTGATAGACGGTGACATTTGCTCGGACTTGGTCAATCAAGTCCCAAATGCAGATCCTTCTTTTTTTTTTTTTACGAAAGAAGAAAAGTTTTGAAGAATCCAAATGCAGAAAAGACAATTTCTTTAGCAATATCAAACTTTCTTTTTTTAATACTTTTTAGAAATGGCAAAATTGAATTTATGAGAAAAGCATCTTTTCTCTGATATTTTTTCACTCCTGCGCTACCCATTCTCCTATGTCAGCTTTTTTTGTTTATTTGTTTTATTTTAGCTACATTTTCAAAGCTCTTGTACCAGTTGGGATATTTTTCATTTTTACATATTTTCCATTATTGGCATAACAATTAATGTACTAATTTTGTGCCTCATGTGTTCCACCCGTTGTCTCAACTATTTGAGATTTTTTTTTTCCTTTACAAAGAATTAGGCCTAATGTGTTCATTCATACAGGATGTGATTAAATGGTGTTTTATATTACGTAACTCTTTGTGTTTCTTTGGATAGCTTAGGGCAAAGGCAGGTTACTATCTGGCATGAATAGATTGATGTTTCTAAGCTAAATCTTATATGAAGATTTAGCTTAGATTATTCTCTTTTTGATTTTTTTTTTTCATTTTTGTTAATTGTAAATTTGTAATTTTGTGGCCATTGTAAATTCTTTGCGCATGATCACTTTTTTCATGTATTTTTCTGTAAAATTTGTTTCGATATTAAATTGCAGAGAACTTATTAAGTACAAATTATTGATCTCTTTTGCAAATATTTAGGCTTAATTGATATTAATCACGTCCAAATCTTTTCATTTTCTAATATCATGAATGAGTCATCTATATATGGCATTACAAATATTCAGGATGCAATGAATTTTGTGCATTTTTTAACAAATGCAATAGCTGTTGTATCTTTTAATGTACCAATTTAACATAGGATATACAAGGGAAAGTAATTTCAAATTCAATAACCAGTAGAGATTTCCTATAAATGTGGACTTTACAAATTTTATATTAATTAAGTGAGGCAAGTACTAATTTTAGATACATGAGATCTCCACTAATTTTTTCCATAACTTGCCTTTCTCGATTTGAATTAGCTGAAAAAAAAAGGAAGATATTAATAAAAAAAAAGATTCTATATATCACTTAATATCATTGGATAGAATAATCAGTAAACATTGATGGGAATAATCAGGATTTGTTTTAAATTTGGCAATCTTTTTTTCCCGTACAACCATATGTCACTATATCAAGCCACTCCAAGGGGACCCACTGGCATGAAAAAAATAATTCAGTGCCTATTTTGACATGATAACAATATAATTTTTTTGTTATCAATCACCATATCTAATTTCTTTTTCGTGAATATGTGATTAGCCCTAATTTTTTCAGAAAATACATTTTTGTTCAAATCCTTTTTTTTAAATTATCAATAATGAGATTATCGATAAAATTTGTCATAATTGTTGCCTATCTCTACTACTTATAAATGCACGTAGAGAAAGGTCGCAACAAAAATCACCAAAGGGGTTCAAACAATTGTTAACATCAATTATAAACCATTGATTTGTGCAATCTACGGTTTAGATCTGTATTTAAATCTAAGGATCAGACTCTTTGACAGGAAAGAGTCACGGCGCTGATGGTTTGTATCAAATTCGCGATACTAAACGGAGCGAGTTCGATTCTCCGTAGAACTCTTTTTTTTATTTTAGTTTTGGTGCCTCTTCTTTTCCTCATGCGCCTCCCTCCCCAATTCCCCTTCCCTTCTCAAATCGCATCTCAAAATCAGCACCTTCCTCTTCAGAAAAGGAAAGCTTTTGCGCCAAATCGGAACTTCAATGCTGAAACGGTATTGAGCTCCTCTCTTTTCCATCCCCATCCCTTATACCCTAATCGGCGTCGAGATTACAGACCTTTCCGTTTCTTCCCTGTGTACCCTAATAAAAGCAATTAAAAGCCGCCTCCTTCGGGAAGTGATTCGAACACCCCCACAGTTAGTTCGAACACCTCTATTTTTTTGAAAATGACAAAGTTGTCCTTTTTATCTAAACACTCTGGATTAAAAAAGCCCGATGCACTTCTCTCCCGTTCCGAACACCCCTCTTCAATTTGTTTTTGTCATATTAACTTAATATTATTAATTAGTGCTTTAGAAATGTTAGAATAAGACTCAGTTTATAACTGGTTATTGAAGTTCTCCAAATTTCAAACATCATACAAGACTAAAACTCTTCAAAATCTAGATTAAATGGATCACTTATATATTTGCATCAAATTATAATCTCAAATTCACATTCGAAAGAGAAGCTTTGAAGTTATCAGATTATGGGACCTGTGAGAACCGCTGTGTTTTTGCTCTTTTGTTTTTTTAATGGTGATGGTCGATAGTTACTTGTCATATATGGTAAAGGTAGGTAATTATATTTAACAATTAGGGGTAATTTTGTCTTAAGGGGTGTTCGGATTAAGTCGTAGGGTGTTCAAATCAATTCCCGCCTCCTTCGCCATTTTATATCTGATCTCCTTTGCTAGGGTTCTCAGCCCTCCGCCTCTTTCCCCTTTCCCCTAAAACGATGAGAGAGGAAAGGTTTGTTCGAATATTATGGCTCCACCTGAGAACTCAGTGGCAAATCCATTGCCGGAGGCGGGGGAGGCTGTCACAAGATACAAATGGAGTTACTCAGACAAGTAATCAGCCAACTGTATTAACAGATGAGGTGGAGCCCAGGGATAATGTGCCACTGACAGATGGGGTTAGAGAGGGGAACAGCGTTAATGAAGAGATCCCTTCACTAATGGCGCTGACGGAGAAAGTTTAATAATTAACAGAGATTGTAATAAACGATAAATCTAAAGCGTTGGATTGTATTAGCAGAATTAATCATAGCCGTAGGATTAGTACTGGAGGTGTCCTGTACGGACCTAATTATTTTATTTTTCTGTTTGTGTATTTAAAGGAGGAGAATTGTAAAAACAGATTCATTGATGAGAAAATAAAAATTTGTTTCTGAAATTTCTTTTCTCTCTCTTCTCTCTCAGCTGCGCTAGTCGCCATTAATTTCTCTCAGATTTCTCTTCTAAAATCACTTTCTCCATTAAAGATTACTCGTCTCAGCTGAGACTGTGACAGAAGTGGTATCAGTAGCCAAAAGATCGCATCTGGGTCGATTTTTTCGTACTCACATCTTTCAAGAAACATCAAGATGCCTCCGAAACCTTCTTCCAGTGGTGCAGTTGGTGAGGAGCTGCAGCTAGCAGTACAACAACTGAATGATCGCCTGAGTCAAGAGATTCAGCAAACCAATTCAAGACTTGAGCAACAACAACAAGCTAATTCAAGAATTGAACAACCGCAACTGGATAACACCCATAAAATTGGGGAATTGAAGGCATTATTAGAGCAATTACTTGTTCAGAGAGGTACTGGAACTTCTTCTAATGATCATAACTCCAATGGTTCTGGTCGACCACCATTAGTCAGAAACCCACATTTTCACAGCGACAGTTCTGGTGGTGACGATCCTAGAAATAATACAAGAATTGGGGAGCAGCGTTTTCATTTGCCAAAGACTGAGTTTCCCCCTTTTGATGGGTTTAATCCTACTGGCTGGAGGTCCAAATGTGAGAATTACTTCTCAATTTTTCAAATACCAGAAACTGTCAAAACTCAGATGGCTACACTACACTTTACTGGTGAGGCTCAAGAGTGGTATGATTGTTTTAAAGAGGAATGTCCTGACTTACCATGGGCTTTGTTGGTGGAGGAAGTGCTAGATAGATTCATGACTCAGAATGATTCCCATCCAGTGGGGGATTTCAAAAGAGTTTATCACACTGGTAAGGTTACTGACTACATCAGACAATTTGAGAGAGCAAAGTCTCGATTAATGTCAGAAACAAAGATCAGGAGTACAACACTCTTTGTTCAAGGGTTCATTGAAGGACTTAAAGAAGAGATAAGGTATGCTGTTGAATCCCATGATCCTGTCACTTTAAACCAAGCCTTTCATTATGCTAGAATGGCTGAGTTGAATCTTGAAGGTATTGATAGGAGAAATAGGACATTGAATAAATATATTCCTTATCAGCCTCCCAAACTCAGTAAAGAAACTGACCCACCAGTTAAAAGAGAGCCCATCGCCCAGCCAATACCTAAATTGGGTACCCTTCCTGCTACTCAAGAAATGAGTAGAGAACAGATGAGAGCCTTGAAACTTTGCTATTATTGCAAAGAAAAATATTTTCCTGGCCACAAATGCAAAACCAAGACTCTATTGGCTCTCCAAGCTCAGGAAACTGCTTCTTCTGGGTTTACCAACATTGAGTCTGAGGATGATCATCCCCAATACATTGAGTGGGTTACTGATGTGAATATGGAAGAGAGTTTGCCTCAGGAGCATGCTGTCATCACTATGTGTGCTGACCCAGAGCCTCAGCAGTTTCACACACTCAGATTCAAAGGGGTGTTTGACCAGATACCCATCTGTATTCTGATTGACACTGGAAGCACCCATTCTTTCATTAACCCTTCACTGGTGGACACATCTAAATGGGCAGTAGCATCCACCACCCCCCTTCATGTAAGAATTGCTAATGGTGCTGCCATGGCCACCTCTACTAAATGTGATAATTTGCCATTCACCTTACAAGGTCAGGAATTAACAGGAGCTGTGAGACTATTAAGTGTTCAAGGGTATGACTTGATTTTGGGTATGGATTGGCTCTCCTTACATGGGCCCATGACCATAGATTGGCAATCAGGCCAAGTGCACCTACATAAAGGAGATAAACAATTAACATTCAAGGTGCAAACTGAGGTAGCTGAGGTTCATTTGTGTTCAGAAGTATTATGTCCTACAACTGAGAGTAAGAAGGGCAATTTACTGATGATTGCTCACATCTCCAGTATGTCAGAAGAGACCCACAAATCAGTACCTGTACCTACTCTCTTACAACAGGTTCTTGATAAATTTAGCCATGTATTTCAGCAACCTAGTGGGTTACCTCCTCAGAGAGCAATTGATCACAGAATACCTCTCATTGATAGTACAAAAACAGTTTCTATCAGGCCATATCGATATTCCTACTTCCAGAAGATGGAAATTGACAAAATAATTGAAGAATTGATTAACAATGCCTTCATCAGACCTTCTACAAGTCCCTATTCTTCTCCTGTTCTATTGGTCAAAAAGAAGGATGATTCTTGGCGATTATGTATTGATTACAGACAACTTAATGACAACACTGTAAAGAATAAGTACCCAATTCCAATAATCGATGATCTCTTGGATGAACTCAGAGGGGCACACTACTTTTCAAAGGTGGATTTGAGATCTGGTTACCATCAGATTAGGATGCATGAGGATGATATTTACAAGACAGCATTTAAAACTCACAATGGGCATTTTGAGTTTGTGGTCATGCCATTTGGCCTTACTAATGCACCTGCCACCTTCCAGACTTTGATGAACAACCTATTTAAACCATTTATTAGGAAGTTTATCCTAGTCTTCTTTGATGATATTTTGATTTACAGTGCTTCTCTCACTGACCACATACAGCATGTGACAACCACATTAGAAGTGTTGGCAGCCAACAATCTCTTTGCTAAACAATCTAAGTGTGAATTTGGCCTTTCTCAAATTGAATACTTAGGTCACATAATCTCCAGTGAAGGGGTATCCACTGATCCCCAAAAAGTTCAATCAATGCTCAACTGGCCAGTACCTCAGAATGTAAAGGAACTGAGAGGCTTTTTGGGTCTGACTGGTTACTACAGGAAGTTTGTTAAAAATTATGGCTTGATATCTAAACCCCTAACAGATTTAACCAAGAAGAATGCATTTGGTTGGAACCCACAAGCCCAATTAGCCTTTGAAAAGTTAAAGTCAGCTATGTTCACTGCCCCAGTACTTACCTTACCTGATTTCTCTCAACAATTCACAATAGAAACTGATGCAAGTGCATTGGGAATGGGTGCTGTATTAATGCAAAATCAGAAGCCTATTGCATATTTCAGTAAGAGCTTAGGTGTCAGAAACCAGGGTTTATCTACTTATGAAAAGGAGTTACTGGCTTTGTTATCTGCAGTAAAGAAATGGAGACATTATTTGGTAGGTGCTCCCTTTGTGATCAAGACTGACCAAATCAGTCTCAAACATTTATTGGAACAAAGAGTCTCCACCACATTGCAGCACAAAAGCTTATGCACTTTACTGGGCTTGAATTATGTTATTGAGTATAAGAAAGGAAAGGAGAACAAGGTAGCTGATGCATTATCTAGAGTTGAGGGACATAATTGGGCAATGCAACAAGTCTCTGCTGAGAACTGGGCAGTGAGTGAAATTCTACCTCAATGGATTCAGGAACTGCTACATAGCTATGAGGGTGATCCCTGGATTGCTGACCTCAAACTCAAGTTGGCAACTACTTCTGGTAGCCCACCTTCTGATTTAACACTGCATCAGGGAGTGCTTAGATATAAGGGCAGAATTTGTGTAGGGGCTACAGGAACATGGAGGGACAGCATTATTCAAGCATTGCATGATTCTGCAATAGGGGGCCATTCTGGAATCAATGTTACCTATCACAAGGTTAAAAAATTATTTTACTGGCCCTCTCTTAAACAGTCAATTCATGACTATGTCTCCTCTTGTCATAAGTGTCAGTTGAATAAGGGTGAAAATGTTCTATACCCTGGGTTATTACAGCCATTACCAATTCCAGATGGGGCTTGGCAAAGTGTGGGCCTTGATTTCATCACAGGCTTACCAAGATCTAGAGGCAAGGATGTTATACTGGTTGTCATTGACAGACTAACCAAATATGGTCACTTCATTCCTCTCACTCATCCTTTCACTGCTGCCACCATAGCTCAAGTGTTTCTGGATAATGTTTACAAGTTACATGGTCTTCCACAAAACCTAGTGTCAGACAGAGACCCTCTCTTTACAAGTGCATTTTGGAGAGAGTTAATGACCAAAATTGGGGTCCAGTTGAACCTAAGCACCGCTTACCATCCACAATCAGATGGGCAGACAGAGAGGTTAAACCAATGTTTAGAGCAATATCTCAGATGCATGATATTTGATCAGCAAAAGACTTGGTGCAGATGGCTCTCCTTGGCTGAGTACTGGTATAATACCAGTTTTCAGCAGTCCTTGGGTACCTCACCATTTCAGGCACTATACGGCTACCAACCAACATTGCTACCCTTGGGTGACACTATTCGAAGCACAAATGCATCTGTCAATGACCTACTCAAAGACAGGCACAAAGCATTAATACAAATCAGGAGCAATCTGGTGAAAGCACAGAACAGAATGAAAAAATATGCTGATCTCAAGAGAAGTGACAGACACTTTAAGGTGGGGGATTGGGTTTATCTGCGTGTGCAGCCCTACAAACAACTGACACTCACTAGTGGGGGTAATCAAAAACTCAATGCTAAATACTGTGGGCCCTTTGAAGTTTTGGAAAAAGTGGGTCAGCTGGCCTATAAGCTCAATTTGCCTCCTGATTCCCACATACATCCTGTCATACATGTGTCACAACTCAAGCAACACATTGGCAGGAAGCACATCACTTCACCATTTCTTCCTTGGCTGGGATCTGATGGAACTCTAAGAGTGGCACCTGAAAGAATTGTGGCAAGAAGGCTGATTCAGAGACATAATGAAGGGGTCCCTCAAGTCAAGGTTAAGTGGGCTCACTCACCAGAAGATGATGCTTCTTGGGAAGACTATGCTAAGATGAAGCTCCACTATCCTTCTTTTATTCTCGGGGTCGAGAATTCTCTTAAGGAGGGGGAAATGTCACAAGATACAAATAGAGTTACTCAGACAAGTAATCAGCCAACTGTATTAACAGATGAGGTGGAGCCCAGGGATAATGTGCCACTGACAGATGGGGTTAGAGAGGGGAACAGCGTTAATGAAGAGATCCCTTCACTAATGGCGCTGACGGAGAAAGTTTAATAATTAACAGAGATTGTAATAAACGATAAATCTAAAGCGTTGGATTGTATTAGCAGAATTAATCATAGCCGTAGGATTAGTACTGGAGGTGTCCTGTACGGACCTAATTATTTTATTTTTCTGTTTGTGTATTTAAAGGAGGAGAATTGTAAAAACAGATTCATTGATGAGAAAATAAAAATTTGTTTCTGAAATTTCTTTTCTCTCTCTTCTCTCTCAGCTGCGCTAGTCGCCATTAATTTCTCTCAGATTTCTCTTCTAAAATCACTTTCTCCATTAAAGATTACTCGTCTCAGCTGAGACTGTGACAGAGGCCGCCGCCGCCACCACGACTGGAGCGGCCAACACCACACCTATCTCTACCATCCTCATCGTTTTAGGTACTTCTATCTGTTTACATTTTTTATGAGTAATATAAAGAATTTTTCGCAAAGCATTACATGGGAAAACGTATCCTAAGCACTACGGAACAATGATTTTATGAATTATTACTCAAATAATTGTGTTGTGTGATTTGTCTGGTTATTTCTATTCTTTGTTGGTTGCTTTATTCGATTTTGGTTTTAGGAAAAGGCGGCAATAGAATATTCATAGGTTCTGATGTCTGCTATATTGAGTTCATTTGGGACAATACAAATGGTTTGTAGTAAAAAAAATGACAGTTCGTTCATCATTTAACTATTATCAGTAAAAACTGTATTCAGATTTCACTTTACATATACTCTTGGAAATTGTATTAAGTTTTATTAACAAAGTAATTAGTACTAGTCAGTACTCAGTATTGATCTTTGTCTAGATCCTTAGTTGCTCCATGTTTAACAGTTCCTATTTAGTTTGCCTGATTTTGCCTCAATAGGGTACAAGAGCATAGAGTTTAGATAGGTTTCTGAATTTTGTTTTCCTATTTAAACAAACCATGCCCATGCCCAAACTGAGTAGGGACTCAAAGAACAAGGTTGCATTCAGGTAGGGTTTTTTTCCTTCTCTTATCTATTTTTATGATTTATCCAATTATGAACTTAAATTCGATGGATTATTAAATTTGATCTGGTTTGTTTTGAATAGTTTTGTTTATTTTATTGATAATTTGATATTGATTTGATTTGAATTTAATTTTGTTTTATTAATTTAATAATTCGATTTTTCACCTAAATGAGAACGTTTCTTACCTGATTATGTAGGAAAGGGAAATGGGTCATTTTTCTCGATTCATAACTGTAAGTTTTACATCATATTACAAAAGGAGAAGAGAAGATAAGGTTCTATTTCCTGCTGATCTCTTTATTGTATACAGTCAAAGTCCGTTACAGGTATATTTGATCATGCAAAAGACTGTAACGAACTTTGATTGTATACATACCAGTTCTAAAGAGTATAATTGGTTTGGTTTTTTTTATTACTTACCCATGAATTTCCCTTTTTGTTTTTAATATTTATTTTAATAATAATATCATATCTTTTACTGTCCAAATTTATAGCACATGGTATAATATCATGTGCTCTTCACGTACTGAAGAGGGTCAAAGTTGAAATCAACAATTGTAGATGTCAGTATATCATGGTTGGTGACATATTGATTCTTCTTGTATATGCAGGATATCAATGGGAATAATGTGGACTTGAGCTCTAACAGTGGGAAGGTTCTCCTTATGTTAATATTGTTTCTCAATGATTTGAATCTTTGTTTGATAGGTCGAGACAACATATCTGTGCCAGAAATGGTGGTCTCTAGAGTGGAACCATGCACATAAGGCTGCACGGCTAATGGCGATTCAAATCGATGCAGCAATCAAGCCATGAAACTTATCTCGTGATGAGGTTTCTGGTGTTGGTGTGGTGTAGGCTTTAAGAACATGTCTAACGCTAAAAATAAACTAATAATAACCTGGACTGTTAATTAAAAGAAATAGATAATATGGGGCATTTTGGGAAACATTTTCTATATTTCTTACCTTCCTCAGTGTCAAGTGTCAACAAACAATTAAGGTTTATCTGGTTGGATATTTGCAACCTGTGTCAACAAACAATTAAGGTTTATCTCACTATTATATATTATCCATTGCATGACAGAATTTAAAGGATGAAAAATTAAAATATGATCCATTTACATTACAGCATGGAGGCCAGTGTTATTTTGCTTCAGAATTTATTTTATTTTATCTTTTTTCATTGCAATAATGTAATTATATGAATATAGAGAAAATTCAGAAGTTAACAAGTTAGCTGTTCTTGTGTTGTTTAAATGCATAGAAGGTAACAAGTTAGCTATGACATCGGTGTGTTGTTTACTATCAGACATCGGTGTGAAAATATGTAATTTTCTATGACATAGAAGGTTACAAGTTAGCTGTTCTTGTGTTGTTTAAATGCATCACAATGATTTTTCTTCTGTTACTTGCATATAGTTTTGGTTAACTGGTAATACAGTCATACAGACTGAAACAATGTTTTCAAATATGTAGGTGTCATGAAGAAATCAGATAAATTTTTGCAGAGAAGAGTGCCAATCCAAGTAAACCAAAATGCTCGGTAATTCACATATTCTAATTTACACATTTTATTATTCATTTTGGGGTATATTGAAACAAAACATGCATCTTGGTGTGTAGGATTCTGATCAGAACGTGCCTTCAGTATTTGATATGTTGGGAATGACAAGAAGACTACAATGAATTCGAGAAATTGTCTGCCTTTGACGTTGGGAGGCGCTGGACTAAGTAATTATTGGATTTTCCCTCAAATCTCCAATTTTAATAATTTAATTGTTCTTCCTGATAAAATTGATCTTTTGCACTGTATTCCAAAGAATTGCTTGCCTTTCTTAATTTTCTGTGGATATTCCAATTTGGAATTATTTTCTTTGTTTTGTTTATTTCAGGGGCTGTTGTGCAACAATAGAAAGCTCTTGAAATCCTTATATCCATTTTATACGAGGGTGACTTTTTCAGTACCTACAATAGCATATCCAAAGTAGAGATCCCAATATAACAGAAGCAAGGATCTACTGGTATGAAATTATGAATCCATATTTAATTCTGGTTGTGCAATTTCTAAACTAAACATTGATGGCTTGTAGAAGAGGGCAACTTATAATCGATTAAAAATAGAAAATTGATATTTTACAAATTCATTCAAAGAAATTGGTTGATTTAAAAGTGATCTTTGTGATGTGCTTATTTATTCATAGAAATTGCTTAATTAATGTCAGGAGGAGACCACCTACAAGTGTCAAGCTGCAAGAGGTAATAATATCAGGAACTCAATTCTAGCTCTTTGCTACTCTGCTCATGTGACAATAGATTAGGCCTTTCTGTTTGGAACATAGATACTAGGCCTTTCTGTTTTCTAGAAGTAATTCAATATTAGCTCATGATTGAAATCTCTATATAGATTTTATTTGATTTATATACTTTGTTTTGTGTCAGATTCTTTCCTAATTTGCTAACCTAATAAAAGTATTTGTGCCATTGAATATAGCTAAATTGATCTATGCATCGCTTTGTCATTCAATCTTTAATTTTTTGTTCATTTGTAATTGCTCAATAGTACTACATATTTATTGTTTTTCATTAAACTTTTGGGTAGCAAAGTTGGACGAGACTAATGGAAAAAGGAAAATTAAAAGCTACATTCAATAGGAGCATGGACGTTAGCCCCAATCAAATATAGTTCAGAATAATTCTTACGTACTGTCCTAGGTAGCTACTACCTAAATCTCTAAAATGGAAATATGATAATTGCATGGACTGGTGTGAAAGAATTATTTTGCAGTTCAGTCCCTCCATACTGAATTTTCTTTTATTTGTAAATTTTACTTTGAATTTTCAAAATCTCAATACACATACAAGACTGATCTCAAATGGCCCTAATCATTACCTTCATTCTATCAGCAAGACATCTCGAGCAGCTCTCATCAGATTTATCATTTATCTTACCTTCCTAACTGAGAGCAAATTTATTGAGGAAGAAGTCATGATGTATTTCAGGCATCTATTCTCTCCTTCTTGTACTGTTATTTATCAGCTTGTCAAGTTACCATGTTAACTCATGTTATTACTTTATTCAATTTGACGAAAAGAGATATTAGTCGTTAGTTCGGTACTGTACTGTACCTGATAGATTTGCTCTTGAGGGGAGGCATCAATAGGTGACAGTCTTTTTTTTTTTATTAAGAAGAAGGGCTCAAACCCACTTTTCTCATTTACCTTTCTAAAATGCATAAGCTGGAACTGGGTTTCAAAAACTTGGTGACTATGATTCGTTCCTTATACTTGGGTAGATTGATTTATTGTATATAGTTTGTTAGAAAATATAATTCATTTGTTGATAAGGTTACAGCATTTCATGTTCTGTAACTTATAAAGCAGTAATTTTCAATAGAAAGTGTTAAGGACAAATTTTTGGCAATAATTTTGCAGCTTAATTTTTGTAATAAGGACAAATTCTTGGTATTTTTTTACCCAAAAAGTAAGAACCATTTAATTAGAGAGTTTTATGTTTTTTCCTTGATTTATTGTTAGCAGAGAATGGAGAAGTTGATGATAGCACTTCTGCTCTGGTGAAAGCAACGGATAGGCAATGACCTTGAAAAGTCACGAAGGGAAGGGTTTATTGGCAGGAAGGGAAGGGCTTCTGGTTACAAGGACGAGATAGAGAAACCTGATTTTTGTTTCTTATTTTGCTATTTCCTGATTTTTCTTTCCTGTTATATTTTATCAATCTTAAGAATTTGGCCCTGATCACAATCCCTCTTTTTTAACGTAGGATTTCAATTCATTTCATTTCATTGGAAAATTCTTGATCACAATGAACATATTTTGTGTCATTTGGTTGGGATTTCTATGTAATTAGGTCTAATGAAATCCTATGAAATCTTACAAAATCAATTCAAATGAAATGAAATGAAATGAAATCCCGAGTGAAAATCATTGTGATCGGGGCCTTTCTATTTGGATTCTGTGGGATGTGTAAAAAAAACTTTCTTTGTTTATATTTATTTTCTAAATTCATGCTGTTAATTATTTTTCTTAATGAATTTGTCAATTTAAGAAACATCTTTCTTTCTATGTATACTTGCAATTGCAGCTTATTCATTATCATTATTATCATAATAAAACGCACTGTACCAATTTTCAGTAATCATATCATATTTGTTGCTATTTTAGATTTAACATGGCCTCATTCCATTTTTAATTTCTTGCATTTAATTTTCATGAACCCATTCACGGTGCACATGTTTTGATTTCCTTTTATTGTACCATATTAGTTCCATACGATATAATTCCTTAAGTGTCATCAATTGGAGTAAAAAGGAAAGATTATAATGATATATTTGGGGATAGCTTTAGATACGAATTTCCAACTCATGTTTTATTTATCACAGCTCACCAACGACCAATATAATTTCATGCTTTAGTCACAGCTCACCAACAAATTTGCAATTCATGCTGTATTTATCATGATTGATAGCTTTAGATACGATATCTATTACATACTAAAATACAACAATTCATAAAGTTAAATGGTGATACGTTATCAATCAATGACATCTGTCGGCAACTTGTTTCTAATTTTTCTCCTGCAAATATTTCTCATACAATTATGTGTTCCATTCTGTTCAGATTAGGTTAACAAAATGATAAAATAACATCCTGCAACTGATCTTTACATCGTTTATTACTAATTCATTCAACAAATGTGTTTTAATTGATTTCCAATTAATGGATGGATGAATTACTACAGAATGTACACATGATTTACATATCTATGATATAAAATTCAAAATTATATCTATTTTAAACTTATTAACGCCTTTAATCTTTGCCGTCAAAAATTTTGCAGGAATAATAAGTTTCCACGGTAAAAATAGGTTCTTATTTTATATGTTCATCATTAATTATAAAATATAGTTTATGGTTATTAAAAATATATAAAAATTTTCATTTTATTTTATTTATTAATTATTATTTTTTATAAAACAGGTCTCCGTCTTGAATATGATCATTGTTCGTTACAACAGTGGAGTAAGAACGATTCAAGAATCTTGTCATGTCGTATTATTTTTTCTTTGTTTAAAACTATATATTTTTATTTATGTGAATCTTTTTATTGAGAAACATTTTTTTCATCGAATTATTTTTTCGTACTATTCACATGTCAATTTTATTAATTATATTTGTTAACTGGTGAATATTGCTGCTACCTTCAGCGTCGTTCAAGACAATGTGGACCTTAAATATTGAGTATGTACAACATATCTGTGTCAAATAATATTTTCATTTTCACACATCACATATTAAACTCCGCCCACACATTTGGGTGGGCCCTGCTCAATATATAAAACTATCTTAATGTTTTGTTTTATTCTATTATTTTATTTATTAAATATTAATAATAATTATTAATTTTTATAAAACATGTTTCTGTTATCAATGTTCATTACAATTGGGGAGCAAGAGCGCTTCAACATATTGTCATGTTGTATTATTATTATTTTTTGATCGGAAGATATTATTGAGAAATAATATTTTTTTCAATGAATTATTTTTTTACTGTTCACATGTCTGCCTTTATTGTTTATTTATTTAAATTGTTCAATATTACTGCTACATTCAGCGTCGATCAAAACAACATTAAAGTTCCTCGAAGAATATTGAAAGTAGACAACATAGAGATTGAAAGTGAGACTTTTCTTTCACATATGATATCGCAGATATCTGCCCACACATTTGGGTGGGCACTGCTGCTAGTTTATTAAAAAAGATCAGTAAAGAGGTAGGAAGAAATTTTTCCAATAAATAATTAAAGCAATTAAGAAAAATGCGCTGGAATCTAAAGGAAATAGCGCTGGTTAACACTTTCCATAACCATAAAAATTAATGCAATGACACCTGCTCAGAAGTCAATTAATGGATTTATGTAAGATGGAACCGTTATGGAATCTTAAAACCCGTTATTCATCCATAAACATTACAAAATCAATCAGCATTTAATGACAATAAATGTTGCATATGAAAACATTTTAATGACGAATTTGCCTGATATACAAAGAGAAGGAAATAAAATTAGATAGAGAGGTTATCCAAAAAAAGAAATTAGAAAGAGAGATGGAAGGGAATAGTAAAATTCCGATTCCATGTACGCCTCCTGCTGAAACGGGTCAATCCGACCACGAAAAAGTTCACCACAATGTTTTTTACAGAGTTACAATTTCAGAGTTGTAAAAAAATTTTACTGCACCTATCAACCAATAGTTTTAATTTGATGACAACAATAGTAATATAACTCAGCTTAAAGTTGTTCTGAAAATCTATTAGTAATATTTATAATAGGAGCTTGATCATCTCTTTATTTTATTCCTATGGTTTTATGCTGGCATCAGCAACTTATTATCAAATTATCACTGAACCGATCCTATGTCTGAAGGTGTGGCAAACCGTACAATCATACAATCTTTGAGAACTATTTATAGTTGATTGTATGATGATTGTATCTATTTTAATTAAAAATAAAAAATGACAGGGGAAAGGAGAAAGATAAAGTATCCAAACACATTTATGTTCTTGTATATCCTTCCATTTCTTTCCCCATGTCAGACAAATTATCCAATAAATCATCCCACTAATTTACTTGTGTCTGCAAATTACCCACAAAATTTCCTTTCCAAGCACATTAAATTCTTGAATATCCTTCCTTTTTTCAATTGCAGATAATAACATATTTAATAACCCAAAAAGTCATTGCTAATAAAAAAATGAGAAAAAATTTCTGCTTTATCACCATCTAAACTCAAACAAATGAAGAATCAAATCAAATCAAATTGCAGCCGCAACTTTTCTAACTAAAGAATCAAATCAAATTCTCGAATAAACATTAAAAACCTTGTCTCCATGAAGGATTCTGCAGCAGCACTTAATTTGGTCGCTTGAGGAGGGCGGTGGTGATTCGCAGAGGGGCGGGACAGGAGAAGAGGCCGGGGAAGCCGAAGGGGGCGGCGGTAATTTCCTAGTACAGGAGAAAGGTGGTGATGATTTCCTGGTCGCTTGAAGTTCTTGTCTCTGCTTTACTCCCCTCCTTTTTACCACTATTGCTTCCAAAATGAAGGGGCCTACGGGCCTTTTCTGAGAGAGCAAAAAAAATAAAGGTGAAGATTTATTGCAATGCCAATTACTCCTCAAATGCTGAAACGGGTCATACCGATGACAAGAGGAGCCAATTTCAAAATATAAAAAGTTATTTACAGCACAAATCAACAAATGGTAAAAATTTTTGCCGTGTCTTTTGGTAATTAAAAAATTCACTATCGACACCCACACATCTTTATCTAGTAGGATGGAAATCGAGCTTTGCTCGATACAGAAATTTTTACATAATTTATAGTTTGAATTTTTTTATGTAAATTTATTTTTTTTATATATGTTAATAATAATTTGAAGATATAATAAAAATATCTATATCAATATGTTTGGAGAAATTATGAAATCAGTTATTGCAAATGCAATAGAATCAAGTCTCGGCTTAATTAAATAACTAGCCCTTAACTCGCGCGTTGCGCGATTTATTCCTATCTTAGTATGTTATGAAATGTGTTCCCAATGAGTGTGGATAAACCATGCAAACTAATATAGAGTGATGAGTAGGATCATAATGAGCGATGGAGCATTGAAGCTAATAAAGAGCAGTGAAATTGCGGTAAATGATGAACCAATATTTTGTTCATTCATTTGTATAAATATGATAAACATTCGTATGTGAACACTAAAGGAATTATTTTGTTCATTCACAATTTTTTTTTTTGCACGATTTATTTTTATCCGAACATGTTATGAAATGCTTTTCTAATAAGTATGAATATGTTATGACTTATGAAATATTTTCGCAAACAGATGTGCAATATTTGGAATCATTATTGTTATTAAATGAAATGGACAATCCTGTTGTCATGATTGATAACCATGCACATATGTTGATTCTTGTATTAGGTTGTTGGTGCTTAATTTTTCATTTGTAAGAAATTGATTGTGTACATCAATATAACAATTGAGCAAGAACACTAATTATATTTGATATATTCGTAATTATTTGCGGTCAATGAAACATGCTATTTGATTTAGTAATTTGTTGATTTCATATTCATGAAATAGATATTATGAAAAAATTGTTCCATCAAACCAATGCACAAATAATATGTTTATCACGTTATCTAAATACGAATTATCATGTCAGGTTCTCAAAGTAACACCAAGTACATTCCCTTCGCTATCGTAACAATTATCATGCTAACACGTCAACCTTAAAAAAATACAAATAAAAATAAAATAAGGGCTCGACACTACACTGAGGTACAGGATAAAGAAAATCAAAATGATATATAAAAAACAACAAAATTAAGAGATGAATGAAAGACAACATTTCAAATTAACAAACCAAAATAAATTAGTCAAACATTCAGTGATGATTACCACCTATGTTGAGCAAATAACAACAAATCGAACCTTTAGTTTTTAAAAATGCCCTCACTTATTTCAGATCGTAAAGAAAACTTGCTTCAATTTAGCTAATTCATCATGACTTCAAAGTTGAGCCCTGCAATTGATGCACATATTTAGAAGCACATAGCATAATAACTGAGCATCAATTGAGCAAATTGCCATAACTTTAGAAAAGAATATATTGATAATGAATCAGCATGATACTTAGAAAACACTATCTTAGTTTCTAGTATAATTGCACGCAAAAAATTTTGGAGAGAATCCCTTCCTCATAAAAATATATATATATATGGATCCAATAGCATGCAATCTTTTCTTTTCTTTTTTCTTTGATATGTGTTTGTGATGCACTGCAATATTGTTTTCTTTGTAACAACACAAACGTCAACACAATCTACAAATTGCAATATAATTAGAAAAAATAATAAAGATTAATATAGGAAGTTTTAGCTCCAAAAATGCCTGCTGAAACTATTTCAGAATACATGTTCGTGTGATACTGAAAACACCTATGTCATTTGCTATCCTTGATTTTTTTTTTTAAAGCTTGATTCTGACTGGTGGTCAATGAAACACTAATGGTATCAGATTTTATAAAATGTTTGACTGGTGGCTGTGCAATTATCAGATCGAAAATATTTTTCTAAATTCAGGTAAGAGTACAATTGCAAAAGAGTAAGGTGGTTGTACCAGTAAGGCATAGTATACATTTCAGAATATGCTGCTAAAAACTACATTTTTTAAATATACCAAATAGTTTAATTGCAAAATAAATAGAAACTAACCTCGAGATAGCAACAATAGGCAGGAAGAAGTAACCCCAAAGTGCAAGAGACCAAGGCAATTAAAATGAATAGTAAAAACCTAAAAAATAATAAAAAAAAGCACAGATCGAAGCAAATCAATTTCATGGACCAAAAAATCTCAAACATAAGGTCAAGGGCAGAAAATGAGCAAATATATCACAAAAAATTTAAAAAAAATAAAAGAAGGCATTACGTCACTAAATGAGAAAGAACAGAAGTGAGGAAGCATGAGCCAAAGGGAGGACCAGAGAAAAAAGATATCTCGTGGAACCAACTGACATGAAATCCTAAACCTCCAAATGACTCCAGTGTGCAACCTGCAAAAGAGGTAAAAATAACCCAATTAACTTAATGCAAACCAGAAGTTCTATTTTCCAACAAACAAATAATTTTTGACCCTTTAATAAGAAAAATATTTAAAATAGAATTTAACTAAGTAATAGATGTGGTACCAAAATCTAAGAATTTGAGCATGAGGTCACTAAAATATACATGCTCAATCATCATTATCAAACCTAAAATAATACATTTATGCAACCCAATCTATACTCATGTCCAGCTGAATGTGCTCAACAAAAATATAAAATAATTTTGCATGATTCACTTCATATAATAATTATTCTATGACATGAAAAAATTGTTAGATTATAAGATTCCTTTTTAAAACATTTATTCTTGAGATCAGGATGTATTGTCACAACGATTACAAAGGATTTTTTATTTTTGTTGAGCACATGAATTATTTTATATGAAGTGAGTCATGCAAGAATTATTTTTATAGTTTTCCAAAATGCCCCCGCATCAATTTCTCCATGGCACTGTCAATTGAGATTCATACAAGTTGTATCCTCATATCTTATTAGTAAAAACAGGGCATTACTATTCAAAAATAATGAAGAAATAGTATTAAAAAGTATATCTTAAAAAGCATATCTATTAAAAAATCTACAACGGTCATCATCTGAAAATTTCTATCTAGCTTCAAAAATTTGTACTAAATAATGAAGTCAATTTAACCCTTAAAGTTAACTAACAATAAGATATAATAAATTAGAGCAAACCTCCTTTGCTAAATACAAAATCAGTTAGGTCTGATCTGATAGCTAGCAAAACGTGTATAGCATTCCATCACACTATAATTAAGGAAATGAGAGCGAGGATTGTTAGCGGAAAGTTCACCTTGTTATGTTTGAATTTTAATTATAGAAAATAAACGGTCATCATGAATAGGTTCACACTGACAGCCAATGCAACGACTTTATCCATCCTAAGAGAACAAATTTGTTGTTATCGTTGTTTGGGAAAATAGTGGAGTAAGTAGTTAGCAACAACAACTATATAGAAGTAAATAGAACACATCACAAACAAAGAAAATATAATAGGAAAAAATCATTTAAAAGCAACCTCAATTAAATACCATACTGAACTTTGTACTGTTACCCTTTCCAGTACCATGATTGTACCTTCACAGTGTTGGTTCATATATATCCAGCATTTCTGAAAAGAATTAAATTGAAAGAAATTAGATCACAGAAATCAAAGACCAAAAACATCAAATAAATGTTTTATAGCTAATGTTTACATAGATCCACCTTGACAACTTTCATAGAGGAACAATTGATTAATAAAAGTAAAAGTAGTGGAGTTTAAGGCTAGGAACTATTACTATTTGCCTTGTTAACAGAATCATTAGCGACATGAAAAAAATGATAAGAAAAAACAAAACTTTATTATTTCCAACCTTTAAATAAGAAATGCATAAACAAAATGCACAACAACTCACCAAAATAGTATCCTTTAATTAAGGCAAGGAGCTAAGCTGACCTGATAGCCTCTTTACTCACATGCAATCAACACCAGAAAATTAAACCAGTTAGCACAGGTGTATCATCTTTTCTTCCAAAGAACTTAATTCTGTGGCTAACATCCTAATAACCTCAAATTTGTGCATACATGGCTATCGTGACCTTTTATTCCAAATAACCCAAATCTATGCATATTATGACCTTTGTCTCAAAAAACTCCAGTCAAGAATCTCAAGAGTCTAAAATTTTTCAATCGGAAGGAAAAAGATCAGCCACAAAATCGATTTTTAAACTCTAAATGGACGGATGGATTTAGATGAATCTCCCTCACATATGTTCAAAAATTGATAAAAAGGTAAGGTGAAAAAAGATAAAAAAAAGAATACAACCTGTAGCCGTCTTAAAAAGCCTTTGAGTTCTCCTTGCTCAAGCTCATGGTAAGTGAAATCAACCATTTATTGAATCAATAGTGAGAGCTAAGATCAGAGACGACGATAATCTGAGATAAAAGAGAGAAAACTTAGTGCCAATGAAGAAAATTGAGATTAAAGAGGGAAAAGAAAATCGAGCATCGTTTAGGGCTTTAGGCCAGGTACCAGTGAGGATCTGTATCTTTAGACCAGGTACCAGTCAGGTTCAGTAAATATAGGTCACTTGCCATTGTCTGCCAATGCCATAGTTGCCATGGCAATAGCCAAGATGATTCTATGATAACATCTAAGCTATCTGATTGACATGCCACTTATTATAAACTTGACCATAGCCATTGCAATAACATTAAAGTTCATGATAATTTAGTTTAAAGGAGGAATTGATTCTAGTAATGAAAGAACAAATTAAAAACCTTAGCAGCATCGATCTGGAGCATATAGAGGTCTTCTCTTCCAGCAAAGAAATTAGTCAATATACCATCTTCGCATATTGACAACATAGAGATGGAGAAATAATATTTTTTTCAATGAATTATTTTTTTACTGTTCACATGTCTGCCTTTATTGTTTATTTATTTAAATTGTTCAATATTACTGCTACATTCAGCGTCGATCAAAACAACATTAAAGTTCCTCGAAGAATATTGAAAGTAGACAACATAGAGATTGAAAGTGAGACTTTTCTTTCACATATGATATCGCAGATATCTGCCCACACATTTGGGTGGGCACTGCTGCTAGTTTATTAAAAAAGATCAGTAAAGAGGTAGGAAGAAATTTTTCCAATAAATAATTAAAGCAATTAAGAAAAATGCGCTGGAATCTAAAGGAAATAGCGCTGGTTAACACTTTCCATAACCATAAAAATTAATGCAATGACACCTGCTCAGAAGTCAATTAATGGATTTATGTAAGATGGAACCGTTATGGAATCTTAAAACCCGTTATTCATCCATAAACATTACAAAATCAATCAGCATTTAATGACAATAAATGTTGCATATGAAAACATTTTAATGACGAATTTGCCTGATATACAAAGAGAAGGAAATAAAATTAGATAGAGAGGTTATCCAAAAAAAGAAATTAGAAAGAGAGATGGAAGGGAATAGTAAAATTCCGATTCCATGTACGCCTCCTGCTGAAACGGGTCAATCCGACCACGAAAAAGTTCACCACAATGTTTTTTACAGAGTTACAATTTCAGAGTTGTAAAAAAATTTTACTGCACCTATCAACCAATAGTTTTAATTTGATGACAACAATAGTAATATAACTCAGCTTAAAGTTGTTCTGAAAATCTATTAGTAATATTTATAATAGGAGCTTGATCATCTCTTTATTTTATTCCTATGGTTTTATGCTGGCATCAGCAACTTATTATCAAATTATCACTGAACCGATCCTATGTCTGAAGGTGTGGCAAACCGTACAATCATACAATCTTTGAGAACTATTTATAGTTGATTGTATGATGATTGTATCTATTTTAATTAAAAATAAAAAATGACAGGGGAAAGGAGAAAGATAAAGTATCCAAACACATTTATGTTCTTGTATATCCTTCCATTTCTTTCCCCATGTCAGACAAATTATCCAATAAATCATCCCACTAATTTACTTGTGTCTGCAAATTACCCACAAAATTTCCTTTCCAAGCACATTAAATTCTTGAATATCCTTCCTTTTTTCAATTGCAGATAATAACATATTTAATAACCCAAAAAGTCATTGCTAATAAAAAAATGAGAAAAAATTTCTGCTTTATCACCATCTAAACTCAAACAAATGAAGAATCAAATCAAATCAAATTGCAGCCGCAACTTTTCTAACTAAAGAATCAAATCAAATTCTCGAATAAACATTAAAAACCTTGTCTCCATGAAGGATTCTGCAGCAGCACTTAATTTGGTCGCTTGAGGAGGGCGGTGGTGATTCGCAGAGGGGCGGGACAGGAGAAGAGGCCGGGGAAGCCGAAGGGGGCGGCGGTAATTTCCTAGTACAGGAGAAAGGTGGTGATGATTTCCTGGTCGCTTGAAGTTCTTGTCTCTGCTTTACTCCCCTCCTTTTTACCACTATTGCTTCCAAAATGAAGGGGCCTACGGGCCTTTTCTGAGAGAGCAAAAAAAATAAAGGTGAAGATTTATTGCAATGCCAATTACTCCTCAAATGCTGAAACGGGTCATACCGATGACAAGAGGAGCCAATTTCAAAATATAAAAAGTTATTTACAGCACAAATCAACAAATGGTAAAAATTTTTGCCGTGTCTTTTGGTAATTAAAAAATTCACTATCGACACCCACACATCTTTATCTAGTAGGATGGAAATCGAGCTTTGCTCGATACAGAAATTTTTACATAATTTATAGTTTGAATTTTTTTATGTAAATTTATTTTTTTTATATATGTTAATAATAATTTGAAGATATAATAAAAATATCTATATCAATATGTTTGGAGAAATTATGAAATCAGTTATTGCAAATGCAATAGAATCAAGTCTCGGCTTAATTAAATAACTAGCCCTTAACTCGCGCGTTGCGCGATTTATTCCTATCTTAGTATGTTATGAAATGTGTTCCCAATGAGTGTGGATAAACCATGCAAACTAATATAGAGTGATGAGTAGGATCATAATGAGCGATGGAGCATTGAAGCTAATAAAGAGCAGTGAAATTGCGGTAAATGATGAACCAATATTTTGTTCATTCATTTGTATAAATATGATAAACATTCGTATGTGAACACTAAAGGAATTATTTTGTTCATTCACAATTTTTTTTTTTGCACGATTTATTTTTATCCGAACATGTTATGAAATGCTTTTCTAATAAGTATGAATATGTTATGACTTATGAAATATTTTCGCAAACAGATGTGCAATATTTGGAATCATTATTGTTATTAAATGAAATGGACAATCCTGTTGTCATGATTGATAACCATGCACATATGTTGATTCTTGTATTAGGTTGTTGGTGCTTAATTTTTCATTTGTAAGAAATTGATTGTGTACATCAATATAACAATTGAGCAAGAACACTAATTATATTTGATATATTCGTAATTATTTGCGGTCAATGAAACATGCTATTTGATTTAGTAATTTGTTGATTTCATATTCATGAAATAGATATTATGAAAAAATTGTTCCATCAAACCAATGCACAAATAATATGTTTATCACGTTATCTAAATACGAATTATCATGTCAGGTTCTCAAAGTAACACCAAGTACATTCCCTTCGCTATCGTAACAATTATCATGCTAACACGTCAACCTTAAAAAAATACAAATAAAAATAAAATAAGGGCTCGACACTACACTGAGGTACAGGATAAAGAAAATCAAAATGATATATAAAAAACAACAAAATTAAGAGATGAATGAAAGACAACATTTCAAATTAACAAACCAAAATAAATTAGTCAAACATTCAGTGATGATTACCACCTATGTTGAGCAAATAACAACAAATCGAACCTTTAGTTTTTAAAAATGCCCTCACTTATTTCAGATCGTAAAGAAAACTTGCTTCAATTTAGCTAATTCATCATGACTTCAAAGTTGAGCCCTGCAATTGATGCACATATTTAGAAGCACATAGCATAATAACTGAGCATCAATTGAGCAAATTGCCATAACTTTAGAAAAGAATATATTGATAATGAATCAGCATGATACTTAGAAAACACTATCTTAGTTTCTAGTATAATTGCACGCAAAAAATTTTGGAGAGAATCCCTTCCTCATAAAAATATATATATATATGGATCCAATAGCATGCAATCTTTTCTTTTCTTTTTTCTTTGATATGTGTTTGTGATGCACTGCAATATTGTTTTCTTTGTAACAACACAAACGTCAACACAATCTACAAATTGCAATATAATTAGAAAAAATAATAAAGATTAATATAGGAAGTTTTAGCTCCAAAAATGCCTGCTGAAACTATTTCAGAATACATGTTCGTGTGATACTGAAAACACCTATGTCATTTGCTATCCTTGATTTTTTTTTTTAAAGCTTGATTCTGACTGGTGGTCAATGAAACACTAATGGTATCAGATTTTATAAAATGTTTGACTGGTGGCTGTGCAATTATCAGATCGAAAATATTTTTCTAAATTCAGGTAAGAGTACAATTGCAAAAGAGTAAGGTGGTTGTACCAGTAAGGCATAGTATACATTTCAGAATATGCTGCTAAAAACTACATTTTTTAAATATACCAAATAGTTTAATTGCAAAATAAATAGAAACTAACCTCGAGATAGCAACAATAGGCAGGAAGAAGTAACCCCAAAGTGCAAGAGACCAAGGCAATTAAAATGAATAGTAAAAACCTAAAAAATAATAAAAAAAAGCACAGATCGAAGCAAATCAATTTCATGGACCAAAAAATCTCAAACATAAGGTCAAGGGCAGAAAATGAGCAAATATATCACAAAAAATTTAAAAAAAATAAAAGAAGGCATTACGTCACTAAATGAGAAAGAACAGAAGTGAGGAAGCATGAGCCAAAGGGAGGACCAGAGAAAAAAGATATCTCGTGGAACCAACTGACATGAAATCCTAAACCTCCAAATGACTCCAGTGTGCAACCTGCAAAAGAGGTAAAAATAACCCAATTAACTTAATGCAAACCAGAAGTTCTATTTTCCAACAAACAAATAATTTTTGACCCTTTAATAAGAAAAATATTTAAAATAGAATTTAACTAAGTAATAGATGTGGTACCAAAATCTAAGAATTTGAGCATGAGGTCACTAAAATATACATGCTCAATCATCATTATCAAACCTAAAATAATACATTTATGCAACCCAATCTATACTCATGTCCAGCTGAATGTGCTCAACAAAAATATAAAATAATTTTGCATGATTCACTTCATATAATAATTATTCTATGACATGAAAAAATTGTTAGATTATAAGATTCCTTTTTAAAACATTTATTCTTGAGATCAGGATGTATTGTCACAACGATTACAAAGGATTTTTTATTTTTGTTGAGCACATGAATTATTTTATATGAAGTGAGTCATGCAAGAATTATTTTTATAGTTTTCCAAAATGCCCCCGCATCAATTTCTCCATGGCACTGTCAATTGAGATTCATACAAGTTGTATCCTCATATCTTATTAGTAAAAACAGGGCATTACTATTCAAAAATAATGAAGAAATAGTATTAAAAAGTATATCTTAAAAAGCATATCTATTAAAAAATCTACAACGGTCATCATCTGAAAATTTCTATCTAGCTTCAAAAATTTGTACTAAATAATGAAGTCAATTTAACCCTTAAAGTTAACTAACAATAAGATATAATAAATTAGAGCAAACCTCCTTTGCTAAATACAAAATCAGTTAGGTCTGATCTGATAGCTAGCAAAACGTGTATAGCATTCCATCACACTATAATTAAGGAAATGAGAGCGAGGATTGTTAGCGGAAAGTTCACCTTGTTATGTTTGAATTTTAATTATAGAAAATAAACGGTCATCATGAATAGGTTCACACTGACAGCCAATGCAACGACTTTATCCATCCTAAGAGAACAAATTTGTTGTTATCGTTGTTTGGGAAAATAGTGGAGTAAGTAGTTAGCAACAACAACTATATAGAAGTAAATAGAACACATCACAAACAAAGAAAATATAATAGGAAAAAATCATTTAAAAGCAACCTCAATTAAATACCATACTGAACTTTGTACTGTTACCCTTTCCAGTACCATGATTGTACCTTCACAGTGTTGGTTCATATATATCCAGCATTTCTGAAAAGAATTAAATTGAAAGAAATTAGATCACAGAAATCAAAGACCAAAAACATCAAATAAATGTTTTATAGCTAATGTTTACATAGATCCACCTTGACAACTTTCATAGAGGAACAATTGATTAATAAAAGTAAAAGTAGTGGAGTTTAAGGCTAGGAACTATTACTATTTGCCTTGTTAACAGAATCATTAGCGACATGAAAAAAATGATAAGAAAAAACAAAACTTTATTATTTCCAACCTTTAAATAAGAAATGCATAAACAAAATGCACAACAACTCACCAAAATAGTATCCTTTAATTAAGGCAAGGAGCTAAGCTGACCTGATAGCCTCTTTACTCACATGCAATCAACACCAGAAAATTAAACCAGTTAGCACAGGTGTATCATCTTTTCTTCCAAAGAACTTAATTCTGTGGCTAACATCCTAATAACCTCAAATTTGTGCATACATGGCTATCGTGACCTTTTATTCCAAATAACCCAAATCTATGCATATTATGACCTTTGTCTCAAAAAACTCCAGTCAAGAATCTCAAGAGTCTAAAATTTTTCAATCGGAAGGAAAAAGATCAGCCACAAAATCGATTTTTAAACTCTAAATGGACGGATGGATTTAGATGAATCTCCCTCACATATGTTCAAAAATTGATAAAAAGGTAAGGTGAAAAAAGATAAAAAAAAGAATACAACCTGTAGCCGTCTTAAAAAGCCTTTGAGTTCTCCTTGCTCAAGCTCATGGTAAGTGAAATCAACCATTTATTGAATCAATAGTGAGAGCTAAGATCAGAGACGACGATAATCTGAGATAAAAGAGAGAAAACTTAGTGCCAATGAAGAAAATTGAGATTAAAGAGGGAAAAGAAAATCGAGCATCGTTTAGGGCTTTAGGCCAGGTACCAGTGAGGATCTGTATCTTTAGACCAGGTACCAGTCAGGTTCAGTAAATATAGGTCACTTGCCATTGTCTGCCAATGCCATAGTTGCCATGGCAATAGCCAAGATGATTCTATGATAACATCTAAGCTATCTGATTGACATGCCACTTATTATAAACTTGACCATAGCCATTGCAATAACATTAAAGTTCATGATAATTTAGTTTAAAGGAGGAATTGATTCTAGTAATGAAAGAACAAATTAAAAACCTTAGCAGCATCGATCTGGAGCATATAGAGGTCTTCTCTTCCAGCAAAGAAATTAGTCAATATACCATCTTCGCATATTGACAACATAGAGATGGAGAAATAATATTTTTTTCAATGAATTATTTTTTTACTGTTCACATGTCTGCCTTTATTGTTTATTTATTTAAATTGTTCAATATTACTGCTACATTCAGCGTCGATCAAAACAACATTAAAGTTCCTCGAAGAATATTGAAAGTAGACAACATAGAGATTGAAAGTGAGACTTTTCTTTCACATATGATATCGCAGATATCTGCCCACACATTTGGGTGGGCACTGCTGCTAGTTTATTAAAAAAGATCAGTAAAGAGGTAGGAAGAAATTTTTCCAATAAATAATTAAAGCAATTAAGAAAAATGCGCTGGAATCTAAAGGAAATAGCGCTGGTTAACACTTTCCATAACCATAAAAATTAATGCAATGACACCTGCTCAGAAGTCAATTAATGGATTTATGTAAGATGGAACCGTTATGGAATCTTAAAACCCGTTATTCATCCATAAACATTACAAAATCAATCAGCATTTAATGACAATAAATGTTGCATATGAAAACATTTTAATGACGAATTTGCCTGATATACAAAGAGAAGGAAATAAAATTAGATAGAGAGGTTATCCAAAAAAAGAAATTAGAAAGAGAGATGGAAGGGAATAGTAAAATTCCGATTCCATGTACGCCTCCTGCTGAAACGGGTCAATCCGACCACGAAAAAGTTCACCACAATGTTTTTTACAGAGTTACAATTTCAGAGTTGTAAAAAAATTTTACTGCACCTATCAACCAATAGTTTTAATTTGATGACAACAATAGTAATATAACTCAGCTTAAAGTTGTTCTGAAAATCTATTAGTAATATTTATAATAGGAGCTTGATCATCTCTTTATTTTATTCCTATGGTTTTATGCTGGCATCAGCAACTTATTATCAAATTATCACTGAACCGATCCTATGTCTGAAGGTGTGGCAAACCGTACAATCATACAATCTTTGAGAACTATTTATAGTTGATTGTATGATGATTGTATCTATTTTAATTAAAAATAAAAAATGACAGGGGAAAGGAGAAAGATAAAGTATCCAAACACATTTATGTTCTTGTATATCCTTCCATTTCTTTCCCCATGTCAGACAAATTATCCAATAAATCATCCCACTAATTTACTTGTGTCTGCAAATTACCCACAAAATTTCCTTTCCAAGCACATTAAATTCTTGAATATCCTTCCTTTTTTCAATTGCAGATAATAACATATTTAATAACCCAAAAAGTCATTGCTAATAAAAAAATGAGAAAAAATTTCTGCTTTATCACCATCTAAACTCAAACAAATGAAGAATCAAATCAAATCAAATTGCAGCCGCAACTTTTCTAACTAAAGAATCAAATCAAATTCTCGAATAAACATTAAAAACCTTGTCTCCATGAAGGATTCTGCAGCAGCACTTAATTTGGTCGCTTGAGGAGGGCGGTGGTGATTCGCAGAGGGGCGGGACAGGAGAAGAGGCCGGGGAAGCCGAAGGGGGCGGCGGTAATTTCCTAGTACAGGAGAAAGGTGGTGATGATTTCCTGGTCGCTTGAAGTTCTTGTCTCTGCTTTACTCCCCTCCTTTTTACCACTATTGCTTCCAAAATGAAGGGGCCTACGGGCCTTTTCTGAGAGAGCAAAAAAAATAAAGGTGAAGATTTATTGCAATGCCAATTACTCCTCAAATGCTGAAACGGGTCATACCGATGACAAGAGGAGCCAATTTCAAAATATAAAAAGTTATTTACAGCACAAATCAACAAATGGTAAAAATTTTTGCCGTGTCTTTTGGTAATTAAAAAATTCACTATCGACACCCACACATCTTTATCTAGTAGGATGGAAATCGAGCTTTGCTCGATACAGAAATTTTTACATAATTTATAGTTTGAATTTTTTTATGTAAATTTATTTTTTTTATATATGTTAATAATAATTTGAAGATATAATAAAAATATCTATATCAATATGTTTGGAGAAATTATGAAATCAGTTATTGCAAATGCAATAGAATCAAGTCTCGGCTTAATTAAATAATGTACAATGAGAAAAGAAAAGCTAGTTATTATTTAGGCATAAATCACAGAAGATGAGAAGAAAATATAAAATGTTTTATGAGGCATTAGTGTTTGTATATATTAGTTCCTTTAATACAGGGAACAGTCATCATTGTTTGTATATGTACCATACGGGTCTTCTCCATCTTTTTTTGAAGTCTAAACGGGTCTTCTTCATCATCGGCGTAATATCCTTCATCTGCCGTTTGGAATTATTCCACTTTAGTAGTTACGTTGGCTTGAATAAATGGAGCAAATGTATTAATTGAAACGTGCATGTCCGAAGAAATATAAATTAATTGTAGTCGGCAATAGAATCAAATAAATCAACAACGAAATGGAATATTAGAATTGATGTTGTGGCATGTGAGATTTATGAAATGTTTAAAGTTAATGAAATGATAATCCATGGGTTATTATTTTATAATAGGATAATAAGATAGGACGGAATTTAAAATTATTGCAAAATGCAAACCGATAATGGCGCAAAAAAGTAAACATTAGTGGTAAACGTTTATTGTTATTAAATTTTATATTAAATGCATATGCATTGTTATGTGTAACGGCAAAAAATTTTAAGTTTCATTACTTTTTTATAATTTATATATATTTATGGTACGGATGTTTGTTTAATTATTTTTAACATCTTTTTATAATTTATATTATCATTTAATTTTAAATTATACGATATATGATTATTTGTTTTTTTACTAACTTTAAATATAAATATATTTGCCACATAAGTATTATTTTATAATTTAATTTATATTGTGGTTGATATATTGTACTTGTTCATTTTATAAGTACGTAATGCATTTCTAGAAATTCGTACCCATAATTCTTATTTATACGTACAATTGGTTTAAATATTTTATAATTCCATTTTTCTATTGTTTAGTAATACTCAAGAAAATCGTTTGTAGTTAAAAATATGTAATCAATATTCTTTTCAATTATATATAAGATTCCATGAGCTCCAATTCATATAAAGAAACATGAAACAAAACAAAATATCTATCAAACATAAGGAAATCCCGTTGTACTTGATAGTAACTAATTGAGGACCTTGAAATTCTTCAGCCTTGGAATAATTACGATGAATCATGCGACAGTGGCATGTATGCAAATAAGAATCTACAAATGGCATTGCCCCAGATGTCCGTGCCAGGCACATGTTGTTAGAAAGTGTCATAAATTCATTTATTCTACCATTAGAACAAAGAAACACACAATCATGCAAAGGACCTAGTGCAAAAAGCACCGAATCGGCACCAAATAACAAGAGAGAAAGAGGAGGATGTAATACCTCTCACAAATCGTTCTTGTGAGGTTGTCCAAGGCGTGGGAATCGATGGGGTGCACTCCGCGCCTTCTTCTCCTTCCTCTAATCCACCAAGAAGCTTCACCACTTCTCAAAAGCTTGTGCTAGCAAGCTTTTAGAGCAACCAACACTTAATCACAATTAACACCTTAATTATGTGGCTAATCCCAACACATGGGCCCTAACAAACAATGGATGAGAGCACCTCTAATGGAGATTTCGAAAATCTCTAAAGAGGAGGAAAGGTGGCGGCTAGGAGAAGAGGGAAGAGAGGAGAGAGAAAGTTGGATGAGAGGCCACCCCTTGGGGTCTATTTATAGAGCTCTCATTCCTCTTCCAAACTTCAACCAAATTACATTCATGCCATTCACCCTAGGCGCCTCCTATATGGGCTATAGGCCCAATTCACCAAATGGTGAATTCATCTCTTATAGGCTCACTAATTCAATTAAGTAATGGGCCTATTAAATGCTTGTTATTTTGGGCTTAATTAGACTTAGCAATTTAAAGTCTATATATTCAATGTAATTCTAACAATTATATTAAATGTAGTTGAGACTATTTAATTATCAAATTGATGATAATTAACAATAGGTTGGTTTATGCATTAATTTATTCTAACATGATCTTCTTGATATAATTAATTATAGCGGTTCATAACAGTATATAATTAATTAATCAACCCATCATGTTTTGTATTCTCCAATACAAATAAATAATGCACATGTGGTTCAGGTTCCATTTGTGTGACCTTTTTGAGGATTTATGCTACGTTGGCCATGGAGAATAAATCGTTATTTATTTCCATTAATCATAAGCGGTATCTAGCAACACGTTATGATTCCCAATTCGCATAAATAGTGTACAGCTACAATATCTCAATCCTGCATAAGAAATAAAAGTATTTCCTTGTTTGATTCTTATGTCACATGATATCCTTGTATAATCCAAGATAGGAATGTGTCACTCTTGCAGATTATACATTTCTTGATATAGAGATGATTGTACAAGTTGCTAGCAAACAATCCATCTCCATCAAGGGGCCCAAACAGATATCATCTCTCACTAGGTAAACTAATGAGGGATATACGATTTTTTTGATGAACAACTTTTCCCCGCACAATTCAAGAGAACATAAATAAAGTCCGTATAGCAGCCTTTATCAGGAATCAACGTTAGACGATATTTATAGAACCTATCCTCATGTGGAAAAGCTGAGCATCTCAAACTTAGAATCAACAACATATGAAATAAACAATGACACATAACACAATCCATATGTTTATTTCATTTGGGTCAAGTCCTGTACTATGTTCCACAACATATACATATGCAATTAAGTTGGTAACTCATTACCTATGATTTGTAGAACTTAATCATCGCTTAACTTGCATACTAATCTTATTTGATAATTAATGCTCCTTGTTAATTATCAAGATTATGGACATCTTTAGATTTATTATTGTCATTTATGAACAAATGAATTATAGAGATCTACAATTCAGATCCTCAACCTGAATGATCTATCAATAAATAAATCAAGGAACAAATGATAAAATATCATCAATAACATATACCATAGAAGTAGCCATAATGATTGGCTTCTAGGACATAACTCCAACACATGTTGCCTCTGGCCCAAGTGCCAGTAGAGAATCCCATGACTCTGGAGTCAGCTTGATTAATCTCTTTAGTCTTTTGTTAGTTCCTCAATGGCTCCATCGCCTGTGACTTGCTTCTAGGGAATATATCTTGCAATTAGAACATAAAGGAAAAAGAAGAAAAAAAGACCAATCAATTTATTTTACTCCTCTTCAAAATACTCTCGGCTCCTTTGTAACCCTGCATCTCCAAGAGATTAACCATCTCGCGTCAGTGTACTGCACCAAAATGTGGCTAATTTATACCAAAAAAATTATGACTACATTTTAAAGGAAAATAATAATAATCCCAATGTAGAGACCTTCATTGTTGATATCTGAAGGTTTACAGATGCACCTGAAGGTTTACTGGCAACACTCTAGTAGTTTATAGTAGAGACCTTCATAGTTGATATCAGGAAGGGAAGAGCAAAAAAAGACATTACCAGCCAAATTGGAACCTTGAGCATTTCTTCAAAGACATTCAAGGCACCATCCCAATTGGAATTCTGAGAATGATACGAACAACAATATTTCCTAAGAAATAAATCAAACATTAATAGAAGCCAATTTAAACAGAACAACTTCACAAAGATACCAAAAAAACTTCATGCTGCTCTACGGAGGAACAAAGAAAAATGAATTGCTCAGATTGGATACAGACTTGTTGAACCCACACACACACACATATATATATAAGAAAATTTGAAATTGCAAACATATTGATTGTTGGGATCCAACATTTATTAGTATAATCAATATTAAAGGGCAATAACTCAATGACCGTTAGTCCCGTAACCACAATTAAAATATAAATAAATTGCCAGCAATAATAAATAATATGAAACAGCAAGTCGTTTGAAGCACATTTAATACCAAAAATATAACGGCAGTATTAAAGATTCCCTTGATTTGTGCATTTGTCCATGGATGTTATAGGCAAATTAAATTTTAAAAATTAAACTGAAGGGTCAACGAAATTACAGGGAAATTAAAATTTGCTCCCATATATCACATATCATATAAATATACTAATTTCTGACAGAAAATCTAAACACGATTAAAATGAGTATAATTGAATTATTAAAACATAGATTTAGTAACATGATTATTTATTTTGGATCCATGAACTGTTCATCTAATAAAACTATCACATACACCCCAAAAAGTAACCGTATCTTTCTCATTACTCCAAATATGTCTAGATTACAATTATTTTAAAAACTAATAATAAATTGCTGACAGAAGATTTAAAAAAAAAAGTAGCAGAACAAAATCATTTTACAAAGAGGAAACAATAAGTCAATCAAATTGAATAAAAATATCCAATTAAATTTGCTCTCTTTTTGGCTCCTTTTTTTTACTGATCTTTGTCTATCAATTTGTTAAAAAGGAGATATAACTGTGTTAAATTAAATAAAATATTCTTTTACTGGTACGTAACATCAGTTTGTTGCTGATTTCAAATCTGATGTCAATAGAAAAAGCTTCAAAATCTTAAATCGATTAATACAAAATTTCCAATTCAATATAGTTTAAAGTTAACACAAACAAACTAAAAATGCAAAGGAATGAGCTTTTGAACATCAAATTTCTAAATAGAGCAGTCCAGATGACGTGTTGGAGAGTCAAGAGAGAGACGATAAATGGTCAGATTCAGCAGTCTCGGATTGCACGATTCTGATGTTGGAGATTTGAGATTATACTTTTTGACCTTATCTAAGCATCATTGTATACTTAATTTTTTGTTTCTGTTACTATAAGACAAAGCCACGTGTCTCCTTTTTGTTTATAACCTAAGCAATTATTTTTATTTTTTCTGGTAAAGGATATACAAAAATTGAAATACAAATAACTGAAATTAGAATATACCTTTCTATTCTTTCAATTTGTGCTGAAATTAGAATAAATCTTTCTATTATTCCAAAGACAAACAAAATGAGAAGCGTGATTAAATCTGATATCAATAGTTTCTCAAACAACATGTATAGAAATCAATCTTGAAATTTGTGGCTGTCAAATAAAAAAATTATACAGATTAGAAAACAGAAATCAGATTGGAAGTGTTTGACAAAAAAATGAAGCAATTAAAAAAACCTTTACAACCAATGCAACATCTGACCAACTCACACAAATTTGTGGCTCTCTGCGATCAAGCTGCACATCAATAGCCTCACTCTGAACTCATGCCTTGCAACGGAACCGGATCCAAACGACTGCTGAGCGGTCGTTTTGCTTTTCTTTTTTGTTTTTTTTTTTAAATTTTAATGGAGAATCCAAACCGTTCAACTTGTTAAATTTTACCGGCGATGCGTTTTCATATAAGTTTTATAAAATTTGAAGTTGATTTGATACTAGATTAAGCGGTCAACAAATGAACGTATTAGAATTAATCTAACCAGGTCCGTTCATTTGTTGACCGCTTAATCTAGTATCAAATCAACTTCAAATTTTATAAAACTTATATGAAAACGCATCGCCGGTAAAATTTAACAAGTTGAACGGTTTGGATTCTCCATTAAAACTTTTTTAAAAAAAACAAAAAAAATAAACAAAACGACTGCTGAGGATCTTGTTCCGCCTTGCAACTGCTCCCAAATACGTAAAAACCAATGTTTTTCCCTACCAAAAACAACCACACGCATTGAGAAATAAAAACATATTTAGGGTTAAAGAATTAGAGACTCTGAATTTGGTATGAGAACTAACCTCTCAAAAAACTTTATCAAATTTCTTCTTTGGGGCTCCTTCCTGGTACCATTGCTGGAGGTGATGGAGAGAGTAGTTGGAGGAGATGGAGCAAGTAGAACAATAATTGCTTGAGGCGACAATAAATCTCCTTCTTCCTCTCCTTCTTCCCTATGACTGCATCTCCATCTCCATGAGTAACCATCTGATTAGTTTCGGAACCAGAGGTATCCACGGGTATCATCCCATGCCTCTTCTTTCGAGGCGCCTTCGTCGCCAAGTCAGCAAGGGCACCGAGAAGTTTCTTCTGGACTATTTATTCGAAGACGCCATTCGATTTCGTGTCATGACTCATGAGGAGAGGAGAAAAAAAGTGAAATGCAGAAATGCAGAATGGTGGTTTTAAAAGAGGAATGGATGAAATTAGATCAATCCGGATCCTCGGAAGTCCTTTAAAAGGACTGCGCCGAGCAGTCATTTAACGTTGTCCGTTCAAACTTGATCCAAGGGTGCGGGACAGCGGGAGAGACAGAAGGAAAAATCGCTGTCGAGAACTTGCCTCCCTGCCCGATTCCCTCGAATCCGCTCCCTCCTCTCTCAAGTCTCAAGCTCTCTGACTTGTCCCCTCCGCCTCTGCCTGTCTCTCTCACTCGAACCCAGACCCAGCTCCTTTCTCCTTGTCCCTCTCGCTCACTCACTCACCTCACGAAGCGGCTGGTGGCGCTTGGAGGTGGACTTGGGTGACAATGAGAATTTTATTATTTCTTCTTCTATGAATTGGTAATGAACTTGATTTCTATTCGCTTGTCTTGATTAATTTGGTTACTTTTGCAATATGGTTGTGTGCTTGATTTCAATACTTGTTTAGATTCTCATAATTTTCTCATCCTTTTATTGACACGATTTTATTGGACTTTGTTGATATTGTAGCTTAATAACGTGATTTTTTAATGAATGAGTAGGAATGCTAACATAGGTGTTGCATGAATTCATGAATTTAATAACTAATTTTTGGGTGGCTGTAATTCTCATAATTTTCCCCTTTTTATTGCTTAGAAAAGTCTTTATTACCACACCAACAGAAGTCTTTACAGTATTACGTTATAATTTGCATAGAAAAGTCTTGCTAGAAACGTGTACCAGTCTTCTGTATCAGCTAAACACAGCAGCTGGTACTAGCTAATCCCATACAAAGAAATTTATGCTGTTAATGGAATTACAGATATAAAATTCCCCAAGCATTATCATGTTTCACGCCTACTAGGTTTGTTTCTGCAAGTGATATTGTAGTAGATTCTAGATAGGGTTGGCTGCCTTACCTGAGTATTGTACTGGTACACTAGATAGTGGTTACATCTCAATTTGGTTCTTTTTTCCCCCTTTTAACTCATTTGTATTGTTATTGTGCAACATACCACAAGAGGAACTGGTATAACTTTTCAACTGTGCAATCCAAATGTTTATGTTTCAAGATCTATGTGAAGCGTTGTTATGCTGTTCTAAATTGAAAATTTATTGCACATGTTTATTGCAGGTCAGGCTTGAAGGGTTGACTGATTTTTGTTGGTTATGCGAAAACCCACAGGTACAATATACTTGAGGACTGTACCAAATTAATTCGGCATCCATGAGGACTGATAAAATTGTGATCAAAATTTGAGAAGTAAAATTGCAGATACTATCTATAGTTTAGACAGATAGTGTATCAAATTTGGTGCAATTTGAGAATGGTCATCTCTTAGGCGTTATAGGCATTTGAAAAGTTCAGCAAAATTTACTAAGAAAAGTATTTGTTTCTATGACCTATTTTGTCCAGTCTATCCTATTACAGACTCCTGATGGCTCCAAGAAAGAGTGATGTGGTCTGTCTCCATTGCAGCTTCCTTTTGTTTTCGTGTTTTTACCTTTGAGTTAGGGATACTGTTGCAGCTCTTTTATTATCTGGTGATGTATAAATTGCATGTTTTTAATGAGTTGTTATGGCTTGCTGTGAAAAAAAGACTACATTTGTGCTGTTAGCATGTCTGATATCATGGTTTTTGTTGCTTTTTATCATGTGTAATGGTACTTTCTCGCACTTTTTAGTTGTTCACATTACAGATTGAAACTGCATGTACCAAATTACCGCAAACTTGAGTAGATTTTTATTTGAACAACACAAATCCTAAGTAGTTCCTTTGATGAAGAACTTCCGGTAAATTTGGCAATTCCAACAAAGGAAGGTTTGACGGTTAGATACTCGTCTAACACATAGATACGCTGAGAAAGCACAATATGCATGAAAAACCAATTAGTCAAGTTCGACCTCTAGACAAAATTATAAACTGAAAATTAATAAAAAGCTCAATTAAATCACCCAACCTGCAAATCCATTTATCTCCCACCCTTCACTTTTTTTTTTCATGAAAAAAAAAATAAAGAAAGAAAAGGAGAGTGATGCCCTCAACGATAGTATTAGACAAAGAAAAATTACAAAGATAACAACATAAAACTAAGCTAAGATCATTACAGGAAACAAAAACGAGAAAATGCAATCCAACATCAAAATTATTCAAATTATAACTCATTGGCATTATGTTATATACATAACATCACAATTATTGAAATTAACATGCAGCACCTTAACATACACATTTTAATAAAGAAACATAACATTCACAAATCCAACAGTAACAAAATAAAAAAAATCAAAAGCACAAACTGCATTTTATGCAACGAGGATTTGCTCCACTAGTATATCCATAGAAATTGGCTCCTTTAATTTTAAAATTTAAATTACAAAAATCAAAAGTAAAATAATAAATACAAGCAACTTAATTCAGCTTATTTACAACCACACTTGCAAACAATCAGTATTTACTGATATACTGAGAAAAGAAAGTAAAAAGAAAAAAAAAAGTCAGAAAATGGCAAGCATAAATTGCAAAAAGACTTGTCCATCAGACGTTCAACTTGCTCAACCTCGTCTCCATACCATCCATCACTTCTTCCTATTTGTATTTATCTGCAAAGGAAATATCATTAAAATTAAGGTTGAGAATGATCCTCAAATGAGAATCTGTTATAGAGGCGCCAGTACAGAGGCTTGTAGCAGTCATGATTATTTTGACAACTTGCTTTACAAGGCCATGACCATACATGATAGATATTACTTAATTTGGATTCGTTTTATATCAAAATCTTGTCCTACACTTACCAAATTTGAAATTGATTCAAACAACTCTTCTAGTTCAGTTAATTTGGTTGATTAGTCGTTTTAAACTGAAATTTCATGGTGACGAATAGCAACATGCAACTTGAAGATTCAAAATCCTGTTGCCCTGTAATAACGTGACTCCAGAAAAAGAATAGCACAAACCCAATCCATGGAAAAAGAAAATAGCATACTCTGATCTCCTCATTTCATGGTCACAGATAGCTTATAATCATCGCAAGGACCAAGGGAGAAGAAAGGTACACATGGAAGAAATTCTGGCCCAAGTGCACAACTCTTCTCCTCTACTCTGATCTCCCTACTAATGCTATCGCGGCAAGCCATCTAGGGTTCGGTCGCGAACGACGGCTGAACGCTGACGGAGCAACAAGGGGTAGTGGAACGGCCATGAAGAAGCGACGAAAGCTGGCGGAGCACGTGCGACACCAGGGTTCAGTCGTGATGGCTGAGGTCATGAGGAAGAAGGTAGTCGAGTGGTGGATGAAGCCTGGGCCTCGGGTTCATCTCGCAACGAAATCGTATCCTCTGCTCACATTTAAAAGTGAGCAGAGTGCCAACCCGTTGTGTGAATGGTTGGATGACGATCCAACGGTGCACACAGATATAAGGTGAAATTGGCCCTGCCCGACTGCGATTGGGAACCGCATCTCTCGATCTCAGCCGTCTGATTTAATCTCAACGGCTAAAGGAGCCCCGTGCATTCCACCACTCCCGAAAAAAATTATTGGCCCGAAAAAAATGAACCGTCCAAATTAGATCAGACGGTCGTGATGGGCACTCTACCCATCTCAGAGATGGGTAGAGGATACTGGTCCACTGGGATTGCCCTCTTTCCCGATTCCATCTAAAATAAAAAAAAATAAAAAATAAAAAATCACTTCCTCCATGTCTGTCTTTCCTTCTCCGTCTCCGCCTCAGCCTCAGCTTCATCTCTCCTGCGCCTATCTCCCTCTCACAACGTCTCCTCTAGTCGACTTAGACTGTTGCCTCCTTCTCGTGCTTTCTTCCCTTCAAACTCTTGTGAAACCTCATTTAAATGCATCCAGACTCCAGAGCATCCTTGATTGGAGATTTCGTCACCATGGAGGAGGAATAGGAGGCTTCAATTGCGTTAATGAAATATAATTCAATAGAATGAAATTTTGAGAAAGTTGACTCGCTACAAGTTATATTTAGAACATTCGCCACTGAGAACTCAGATCCAGGGCTCTTGCCTCTTGGTTGGTCGCTTCTAGAAGAAGAGAAATCACAAGTTCCCCCAAATTTCAAATCCGATTGTGGCACTTGGCGAAGAAGAGGAAAGATTGGAGGAGATTCGTGGTCAACATTAGTTCCTACTTCTTTCAACTGAAGGTATAAAGCACATTTATGTCTCCGTTCTCCTTGATAGTTGCAAAGAAAAATTGAAATTAATCGTTTGTTTCTTTTTATTTGGCATTCTTGTGATAAGATATCTCAAAATTGCTACAAAAGAATTAGTCGGGAAGAGACGAAGAGAAACCCAAGTATCCAACACAAGCTAGACGCCAGAGACAACTCATATTTCAAATTTGATTTCGAAGTACTTGGGTTTAAGCAAGGAGGAGAGTGATTCTCTTTCTTTCCTTCAGTATCCTATATTCCCATTGTTTGATTTCCATGCTATTCATATTTCAATTTAGAATCGTCTTTTTCTTTCTTTTTCCTTTTCTTTTGGCTGTACGGAAGAGACGAAGCACGACTGCGGAGAAATTTTTTTTTTTTAAGATGATTCGGAGAAGACGGGGCAGTTCGGGCAGGGAAAGATTTCTGTTTGTGAGCACATCGTTGGATTAGGATCCAACAGTCCAAAAAAGAGGTAGGAGACGAAGAGACAGATTTTCTTTTTTTTTAAGGCAAAATCGGGCCCATACCCCTCAAATTTTTGAAATTGATCTCATACCCGTCTATTATAATTAGGGAAAATCAGCCCTATACCCCTCAAATCATAGTTAATTAGAAATATCCCCTTCTAATTTTCATATTTTGAAATATCCCCCTCTAAACATATTAGATATAGATATTTACCCTTCTGCTGCCATCTTAATTATAAAAAATCATTGTTTAAAACTTGGGACGAAAATACCCTCATCCCTACCGATTCATCCTCTCACTACTTCTAGCTCTGTTAATCAGAAAGAAATATTCCATAGAAAATTTTTTCCTTCCCCTTTCAAACATTTTACTTCTATCCCAATGTTGGAGCAGACATCCTGGAAGCAATTTCTTTTGACTCGTTCAGTACAAACTATTTTTTAATGTTGTTGCTCATTTTTATTTTTCTTTGACATAACACTGATCTATACAAAATTGACGTTCAAAGAATAATGGTACTGTATTGAACTGGTAAAAGTATAGAATTTACATCACAAATAGTGATCCTCTATTTATGAGTTACGGACCTTAGCTTAATACTTGAATCTCGAAAGTGCTTGCACCAATCTAATCATTGGATAAGACACGATTAATTTAGATAACTTAATCAACTAATTAGGATCTGTTGGGAACATTATGCTGGAAACATATTGCATATCTTCAAAACCCTTATTTGGTCCAATGAGCAAGGCCTTCAGAAGAGTACTATTAAAATAGATCGATTAGTTTTTCTTCCTATTATTAAAGGAGCATTTCCAGTTTTCATATTCTGAGTGAAACGATGAAGTTCGGCCTACGTACTGTTACTCCAAAAAGAAAAAAATTGATTTCCAACTTTGATTTCTCATTTGCATAGTCGTATACCTATATTTGACAAAAGAATATATGCGAGTCTAGCCTGATAGGCCAGACAGAAAGCTGTGCAAATGGAGAACACAAATATCGTATATTTTCTTCCAATTAAACAAAGGAAAAATATTGGGAAGATGAATCGTCAAAGTTGAGGGTACTTTAGTCCAAATTTTTTAAAAACAGTTTTTCACTATTGAAAATGCAGCAAAAGGATATATATCTATTATAAATACTAGGTGGGTACATCGAGCTTCGCTCGATACATGAGTTTTTATTAAAAATTAAATTTTATTATATTTTCATTATTATGTTATGTATAATTGAGATTATTATATATTTTAGTTCTATAATTTAATTTTATTTATTTGGAAATGACTACAAAATTTTGGCTGAATTTTAAATTCGTTAATTTTATTGAAATGAGATCGTTAGTTTCCCAAACCAATTAGATCACACAAAGGAGAGGTGTGATGTAATCATGTAATCTAAAAACCAAGAGTCAAAATAAGATGTAAACAATATACAGAATCAACATATAGTAAACTCAAAAAAAAAAAAAAAAGTATAATGTGTCATGATATTTCTATATCTGAAACGTCATTAAATTCTTTAAGTCAGAATTCTTAGCATTCTATATGGCAAGCTTTCATTTTCCAATTAATTTAAAATCCTTGTATCCCTGATTTAATGCAAATTCCAATAGACCATATATTAAGGCTCTTTATACGTTTTTTTTTTTTTTTTTTTCTGCTACCGAAATTCATCTCTATCTCTTTGATACCCTTCTTTATTAATAACAATGACAACTTTTCATAGTCCATATGGCAACCTTTAAACTTCAACTTTCTTATTTTTTATCTCCATAAAATCCTTTAATATTTTCATGATTACTCCAAACATAAATATGGACACTGTGAAAACCCGTAGGTTTCAAAACTGTTTAAAATTTAAAATTCAATAAATTGATTAAAGTTAAGGTAAATAAAATTGGCAACAACTTACAAATTTAATGGCCCGTAAAATTCTAAAATAAAATTTAGTTTCAAAAATAATATTTAAGCTTTGAACCAATTTTAATTGTTATAAAATGGTAGTTGATCTGAATCTAATCGAAAAAAAAAAAAATTTCTCAGAAATCATAACTTAAATTGAAAAGTAATAATTAAAATGTTTTATCTAAGAAAAACTTCAAGCAAACAAATAAATTCAAATAATAAATACTCAATTGCATGTTCTATAAAATGTCTTTGGCCTAAACTGTATCAAAATCCAAGTTTCACTTTGTTAAATCCAAATTCAATTTCCATCAATCTGGACCGTGAGATCAATTCAATTTCTCCGAATCTTTATGACCGTCTGATCTGTTGTTTAATTCCCTTGATTAATCTCTACCGTTGGATCAATCTCCCTTCAATCGTTGCACCATGTCCATTTGATCGCTGCCACAGAAGATCCCGGACGCGAGAGCTTCTTCACTCCAGCTCTCCGCCTCTCCTCCCTCATTTCGCGTCCGCGACACCCACGCCTTCTGACACCTCTGCGACGAAGAGAAACCGGGTGGTTTCGGTTCTTCTCCGCTTTCCCTCTCTGCAAAACCATCGCAGATGGCCCCTCTCTTTTCCCCTCTCTCTTTTAATCTCCTTCTCTCTTCTCCGTTTTCACACCCACTCAAACCACAGAAGAAACCCACCACTCTTATCTCTCTAACTCACCAAACACAGAGCCCCTCTCTTTTTCGTTCTCACTGTCCCTCATCTCTTTCCAAAACCGAACCCCCTCTCTGAACAACTCTCACAGCTCTCCTCTCTCCTCTCAATCGAAACAAAGAATCCCATCATATTCCATTTCCCTGTACCGAGCTCGTGCTCACCAGACCCGAACCTCACTCACTGGTACCCATCTCGGGACCATAGACCTCTCGATTTTCCTCTCCTGGGTGGCTAAGGCGCTGGTGAAGAAGGCAGCAGAGACGAGGTTAACGCAATGGTGACGCTCGGTGGTTGATTGGCCGATTCCTTTCTTCCTCAAATCCTCTTCCCTCTAACTTATTTGAAGCAATTTCGGTTTGGTTATTTTTTCCCTTTTCCATTTGCTTGCTGTTATGTTGGATTTGAGATGCACGTGCATGTGCTTTGATTGTCTCCTTTGAATTATGTTGCTTGGCCGAATTGGATGCTTAGTTGAGTAATGGCTTATATCAATCAAATCTTGGCAGTATGTGCACTAGAATTTGTCTAAGGAATAGCTTAATTAATTTGAGTATGTGAATAAATGATTAGATATCAAATATGTAGTTGTTCTTGTGTGAAACCAATTGATATTCTTTAGAAATTATCACTTATGCAAAATCTGATGCTTGTATGAGGTTTAGTAATTATTCTGTTTTGCGAGGCCCTTATGGACCTTGTATTGTGTTGGTACCAGTTTGGTTTTGCTCAATCTAACTTACTGGTACACTTTTATGATCGTGAGGACTGATTTGTAAAGAAAACTTTCTGCTAAGGACCTATTAGTAAACTTCTTTGAACTGTATAAGGACTGTTTACCAATAGATACTGTTATAAGGTCTCTAATGCAAATTAAATTAAGAATCTATCAATACTTAATAGACTATAAACTGATTAAAAACCAAGATTTAATAAAAGAATAACATTTGAAGTTTATTGCCTACTGGAAATGGCCGAGAGTAACATTCAGAATATGGAAATTAATAGTAAAAGATTATAATTGGACTTTGAGAACAAAACTAGAAATAAATAGTAAAGGATTATAATGACTTGCCTAATAATGGCCCAGTTCCTACTTTACTGGACCGAGATATTAAAATGGAGTTTTGTTTAAGAAATAATTAGTACATAATTGAAGGCTTAATATAATTATAACACTCATGCATGGTGTATTTGGTGTTGTTGGCCGTGAATAAAATGTTGGAACTTGGAACTAAAAGAAAGGAATAAAATTTATAAATTGACATTAGTCAAGATACGCCATTATCTTAATTCGGAAACATAACTAATGAAATCGGAGTTTGAGCGTAAAGAGAAATGTGGGAGATTAATAGACTTATCCGCAAAACATATACAGTGATTATCAGACACGATATGATCCCACAATAAAATAAAACAAAATGAACTCGAAATTCTTTTAATAATCTTAATTGAGTTCAACTATTATTCTAAGTTTTATCAAAAGATGCCTCTTTGGATCAAAGCACGTTAAAATAAATATACAATAGAATTATTAATGGTATTTCAATTAGTTATATGACTTTGACATAATAGTTCTCATAAAACTGAATTTATAAATAATTTGTAAATATAACACTAATATATGGAAAATTATATAAATAATTGTACAACTTAAACTTAATGATGTTAGTAATAGTATCTTAACTAGATCATTTTAAGTCATAACACAAATGGTAAAAGCCAATCATCAGTAGAAGAATATAAGTATTTGAAAAATAATAATTAGTTTCTTAAGTGCATACTTTTGTGAATATAAATATAATAACTAAACATCACATAAACATAATGAAATCTAACTTATATATATACACATTATACTCGTTTAATAAAATATCCTTTGTAAATAACACTGTTGCATAATTGCCAATTTAAAATAGATAATAATTAATAAGTTACATATGCTTTTGATATAACCAATATAAGTTAACATATCTTTTTATTAGACAAGTGTTTCATGAAATCTAACAAATATGATAATTATGTTAGTTACACACAAATAAATTCATCAGATAAATTCTTAAAGCAAGCTAGTAATTTTAAACAAGTCATTTACACTTCTAAAAGAATATTGATTGTGAAATGTTAATATTAGATAAGATAAGACAAGTGCGAATAAAATAGGAATATAAACCTTCTTATGTCATTTATGCAATCGACAACTTTAATATGATAAGTACACTATCAAACTCATTTATATATTTCTTAAATAAGCACATGGACAATAATTAGTAAAAGTAACATATATAATATAATTACAAAATGATTTTTAATACTATAAACAAGTATTGATAATATGTTTATACAAATATTAGTAACATGTTGACCCAATATTAACTTCATACTTTTCTAAAATAATAGATAAAATTTGACAATTGTTATGATATGAAAGTTACTAGTTTTAAATTTACTATACTTATATATTACAAAGGTACCTTAAATAACATAAATATCATAAAAGTAACACAACTACATAATAAAATAGGTTAATTAATATTAATGAAAAGAGTGTAAGGATTCTCTAAAACTAGTACTTTAAAGGTCTAAGCGCATTTAGATTAAAATACTTGTCTAGCTAAACTTAATATCCTTTAGTTGTGACTTTTACCATCAAAGTGATTTCTAAAGACAAACTAAAAGTGACGCGACACAAACGTGTAGATTAAGCTGCTATAAATTCGACCATACGTCTTTCTTCACATCTTGTTTTCTAAATTAAACTTTTCCAAATTATTTCTAAAAGTAACAACAATAATCTAACTTAATAAATATTTCTTCACACTAGTTTTAGATGAAACTTTGCCGAAATCTTACAAAGTATTTAAGTCAATTTAATAATATATTTCAAAATATAACCCTTTTTCTTTTAAGTACGGTTTAGGACACATAACCAGCACTTGATGTTAATTATGGGACAACTGGGTAGATCGCTAGTCTAACGCTTACGTTTCTGATCGTCAGGTACTCAGTCAGACTATTCAGATGTAATTTACCAACTACTAATCTGAGTAAGAGTTGCAAAGTGGAGACCAAGACTTCACTGATGTTAGCAGCAACCTTCTTTCTATGCCCGTCATTCCAGGTGTGGATGCCTTAGGTTTTGTTTAATCTTTAGAATAAGAACTAGATCATTAATTAAATGTGTGCATATCATGTCATTAACATTAAGTAAACAGTTAAGCACATGTCATTAATTAAATATTAGTTTTGCATGTGTAGGATATGCATCCATATTAATAATGTGACTAATAAACTTAAAAGTGCCCTTAATCAATACTTGCATCTGGTATGGTACAGGATAGTGAGACCGAGTGAGATAAGAGCGTTTTGCTTGGGGTTTCCATTATCGGGAGATTGCACCCAAGCTGAATGCCGGTGGTCTCCTTATGATAGCGATCACGAGCAACGCGTTTCTGATGATCACTCAGCAGACCGACCGTTAGGCGGCACTGCGGTCACTTGGTAGTTTATTATTATTATTGTTAGGATGTTGTATATGTATTCTCGCTTGCTTCGACTGGACTCTACGGGGTTGTTTGCCATCATTAGACTTACCTCTCGATCTCCCACGTTCAGTTACCGGTACCGCGTCTACTGACCCACTCCTCGACGGGGGTGTGGGCTTGGAGCTGGCCTTCGGGGCTCATCGAGCTGGCCTTCGGGGCTCAGGAAGTTCTAGGCAAGGTCCATGTCATATTGGGATATGTGAGGATTGACTCTGGATTATGATACGCTTATGATTGACTACTGAGTGTGGGTGCTTGACTCTCGTATAATTATGTATATCTATTTCTCGTATATTTTATATTCCAGGAAATCCAGATATTCTTCTCTTCTCTCTTGGGCATGTCATAATAAGTAGAAATGCATCATTAAACCTTGCTATACACTTAGGAACTGCATTAAATTATAGGACCTTAAAAGTGTTTAAGTATGATTTAGTTCTGACTAGAAATTAACCAGGACCTAGTTGGCTCACTCTATCACCACACTGAGTATTAATGTACTCATCCCACAATACTTTGATTTGTGGAGACAGGTTCAGGTCTGACTGAAGACGATCCGAAGTTGGAGATCGCTTACCGCTACTGGAAGATGTCATATGATATCTGAGTTGCTTCAGATGTCGTTCTTTTGTGTACTTTTTATTTTGTACTATTCTTGTGACATTATTTTGTGATTTATTGTATCTGAGACACTAAAATTTAGCCTTACGTGCATACAACAGAGTGTATGTACGTGGCGGGTTGTCCTCCTCGAATTCTGATTTGGTTCGGGGTGTGACAGACACGGACGGGACTATCACTTACCAGCTACAAAAGTGTTGATATATTCTTTTTACAGACGGCTTTTAATGCCCAGATGTTATATATAATTTATTTGTATATAAAAAAGGCCTAACCAACTACCCAAGCCTCTTTTGAAGGTCAAAGAGTTGAGTCTATTTGCTGCAATAATCAAGATATTCCTTGAATATTCAAATAAATGAGCAGGGGAAACATTGGGAATGTGCTCTCAAAATATTGTACATTGTTTTCAAATATATCTGGTACACCTTATATTTCTACGAATAACATATTTTTACAATCTAAACATCACCATATGTACCACCTTGCTTTTTTTTTTTTTTTTAAGTAAACATCAATCTTTGCTGCATCTAAAAAGAGTAGCTATGCAAGTTGAGCTGTCTACAGATATCATCTTGTTATACCTTTAGTCTTGCATATATACCATCTTGTGGCATACTGCAATAAAATCATCAAAAAGAAAAAGTTCAACTTCTTCCTCTTTGTCAGCACTCACCTATTGTCTTTCAATACTGGAAATTAATGAATTCTAGAGAAAGATTGACCATAGAGAGGCTCGAATTTTTATTGTTGCAGGGTAATTGAATATAACCATACTGGTAATGTTCCTTTCATTAACACATGAAATAAAATGCGATTAAGTTTCTAAGGAAATACCATGTTGCTACTGAAGAGAGCCACCAGTACCAGCACCAAAATCCTGTACCTTAGAGTGGAGCCCAATGTTTGCTACCTAAATCACATACTGCAAAGAAAACTAACAATTTTTTTTTTAAAAAAAAAGTACATCCAACAACTAAGAAAAGGAGAAAAGAAAAAACTGGGAACAGTGTCACATGGCATCTACCCAAAAAAATAATAATAATAATAATGGAACCAATGCATCCTTCTAAACCAGCAAGAACCATAACTAACATCAAGACCATGCTTTCTTAAGCATGTAGCATAAGTGCATAACTAACAGCAAATACATCCTGTTGCTCGAAAACCTAACTTCAAAAGACCATTAGCACCTTGGTAATGACTTAGAAATCTATCAATCTCTCTAATAGTCTAACATTGACCCTCTTAGCAGCAATATAATCTATATGCCTGTAACCCTTCAAGACTGACGAACCGTCTGATCACCCGCCAGAAGAACCATCTAAAATAGTAAGAGAAAGGAAATATTTTTGTGATTGAAATTTCTAAAAAAACACAACAAAATCAAGCATGAAATGAAGATTTTTTTCTTCAAGAACATATCTAGAATAGAATAGTAAGTAACAAATATGATAAAGAATTTTATTTATCCATCCAAACAATATAATAACTTTTTCAACTAATAACTTGCTCTATTTGGAAGTTTATATAGACAGAAAGGAGTTTCAATTGACTATAACACAACTTGGCATTATATGGCATTGATGTTCTCTAGCGTTTTTCAATTGACTATAACACAGGCAAGCAACAGAAATATTTAATTTTCTAGCGTTTTTTTCTGGCAAATTGCGCTAGGAATTAAAATAGGTCAGAAACGTTCCAAACATCTGCTTATTAATGACAGCTCATCAAATTTGATTTAGTTGTGTTTTTCTATTAATGGCATCACCAACAATTTATTGAGACAGGCACCCACGGCATTAAATTCCTAAAGCTATACACATTTCTATACTAATAGACTGCGCCATTAATTTATGAAAAGTATACACATAGTTGAAAATAATTTCACAGCTGTTATGCAAAAATCTTTATATCTATTTAAATAACAAAAAATAAAGGTATAATAATTTGTTAAAATATTATTTGAAGATGTATAAATATATAAATCCAGTACTTAAATATTTATTTTTCTTGGATCACTAATCAAGAAATGTGAGAAAATTTTCGCCTTGATCATAAAAAATCAAACAAATTAAGATAATTCGTACAAAAAAATAAGACCCAAAATTGCAAACTAAATAATCTCTGCTCCTTCTTTAATGTTCCTGGAATAAAAATCTCTGCTCCTTCTTTAATGTTTTTTGGTTGCAATAAGTAAAATTTATATACAAAAATTTGACAAAAAAATCTATAGGAAATAAAAATTAAACAAATAAAATATTAATAAAAACTAAAGGTTCTGAATTAATCCATGACAAGTAGAAATTCCCAAAAAAAAAAAAATGTTAGTTACAAAAGATGTCTCCAAAATTGAAGCACAAATTATTTGAAATCACAAAATTTGTTGGATCATATAAGGGAAAAAAATTCATGAACCTTAGATCTGTGCATTTCGCCATGGATTTCAACCAGGGATCTGCCTCGATTTCATTTCCAAGTAGGAGACATGGAGAGAGGCTTATGAAGCGGCAGAGCTGGCGGGAGAAAGAGGAATGATAGATGAGAAGGACTCCGTGGTAGGATTCGGGGGAGAGAGGGAAAGGCGCTGATCTCAGCGAGAGAGAGGACCTTGAGTTTGACTGACCCGCAGCCATGGACTGCCCTTAGCTGCCACCTTCAACTCCAAATCTATCTCCCCATCTGTGCACCCGCAGAGAAGGGTTGGGGGAGGAGACGAGGGGTGCGAGCGATAGAGCCAGAGGAGGTGAGGAGTCAGAACTTGATTGGAGAAGAGAGAGGGACAGAATGGACTACGACCTTTTCCGAGATAATAAAAAAAAATAAAGGGACAGAAGGGAAAGAGTTTTATTGCGATCCCAATTACTGTTGAATTACTGAAACGGGTCAAACCGACGAATTAAGGGTCAACAACAAAATTTCCTACGAGTTCCAGGGGAATTGCTCAGGTCACGCCTATCTTGCTCATTCACTCCAACATTTTCTAAACAATGACCAAAACACCCTTATTTAGATAGAAAGTATGAGAAAAATAAGATTGGAAAGGAGGGGTATTTTGATCATTTAAAAAAAAAAAGTTGGAGTGAATGAGCAAGAGGGCCGTGTCCTGAGCAATTCCCGAGTTCCAGTTTTACAAAGTGGAAAAAATATTTACCGAACTGTAAAAAAGCTTGCCGTGTCGGTAAGAATTTGAAAATTTACTTCTGACACCCACACAAATTTATCTATATTTTTTATTTTTGATGTTTAGAGGGGATATTTTCAAATTTGAAAATTAGAAGGAGATATTTTCAATTAACTATGATTTGAGGAGTATAGGCCTGATTTTCCCCTTATAATTATAATTATATTATAATTATTATAACTATATAAATTTGCCCAAGCGTGAGTTGCACGTAGGGAGCGTTAGTTACTGTAGTTAGTACAGTAACTCATCTGGTCCGTTCGTTTCTCTCAGCGCTATCCAGTCCGTCCGATTTGATGCATCCTCTCCTCATCTCCCATCCCTCTGGAATCAAATCCTCTGGACGTTTGGTGGACGTCTCGGGATCTGGACCGTCTGATTTAATCTCAACGGCTATGAGGGAGCCCCGTGCATTCCACCACACCCGAAAAAAATATTGGCCCGAAAAAAATGAACCATCTGATTTAATCTCAACGGCTCCGATCAAAACGTCCATTGGACGTTTTTAAAAAAATGTCCAGAAGATCCTGGTCCCATCCCTCTAGGACCAGGATCCTCGGCAGTCAAAAAAATGACTGCCGAGAGCAGTCCTCTCTTTTTTTCACAATATTTAATAATTTTAAAATTCAATTATCCAATCTAAACCGTTGATTTTGTTCAATTTTACGGGCGATGCATTTTCATATAAGTTTTATAAAATTTTGAGTTGATTTGATACTCGATTAAGTGCTCAACAAATGAACGAACCAGGTTTGATTAATTCTAATACGTTTATTTGTTGAGCACTATCAAATCAACTCAAAATTTTATAAAACTTATATGAAAATGCATCACCCATAAAATTGAACAAAATGAACGGTTTGGATTGGACCATTAAATTTTAAAATTATTAAATATAATGAAAAAAACGAGAGGACTGCTCGAGGATCCTGGTGCCATCCCTCTAGGTCTTCTCCACAGCGCCAATCTACATGCTTTTCATGCGGCTGAGACAAGTGCTATTGCTTCTCCCATCTCTCTCCGATCCATTCACCACAGCAAGACTTCCATCCCTCTCCGATCCAACACGACAGTAAAATCCCCCTCCCCCTCTCTCTCTCTCTCACTCCCTCTTGAAACTTAACTCTCTTTCCTTTTTTTATTTAAAAAGCTCATGAGCTAGCTCCATTAAAACGCAAAGGTCCAATTTACATAAGAGAAAAGGTTCAACAAGTCCGCGATAAAGGGAGGAAAAATTGAATTACAGAAAAACTGTCAGCTTTGGACATCCTTTTTATAATTTTATTACCACTTTTGTTACACTAATTTCATTTCTCTCTCTTTCTTTGTCTCTTTGGATTAGACGAACATATGGTGACCAAGCTCAGGTAGTGATGTGTTTCCAAGTTCAGATTCTACTTTTCATACTTCTTTGTTATTGTTCTGTTTTAGTAACTTAGTAACACTACTGGTCCGAGCTCTCTTTTTTTTTCTCTAGATTGATGGATTTATTCTTATAATTATCTATATTTCTCTTTCTTAGCTAAGCAACTTCGGAGGATTTTGACGTTAAACAGTCAGATTGTTTTAAATTGTGTATGAGGTCAAATTGATTCTAAGATGGATAAGGCCTAGATTGACAGCATTGATCAAGTTCTCTTTTGTGGCAAAAAGGAAATAAAGAAAATCATATATCTGAATTGTAATTATATTTTAGAGACAAGGACAAGATTTTGGAGGTGGGAGGCAAGATGATTCATGGGAAAGGGTTCAACAAGTTCGTGATAAGTTTGAGTATGACAGAGAAAGAAGAATGAAGGAGAAAGGTTTGTGATTATTGCAATATTGTTCTTTGCCTAATTTATAAAATATCTCTTGCTTTCTTTTGTTTTATTTTGGAATCCAATCTTTTCTCAAACTATTATTATTCCAATTTTCCAAAATAAAACTATTTGTTCATCATGTCTCTCTACAAACAATATTTGTTGCAATTTTTTCCTTTAGTTCAGGTTATGTAAAGCACTATGAGACCTGACCAAGTAACCTGAAAATAGATATCATGAGATATGCAACAATTACACTGATGCCCTGTATGGTACAACAATGTACAGGGTCTGAACTCGGAAGTCCTGTGGATATGTATATATGATGTCCATGTTATTGTGCCTTACAGTTTATTTTTTTAATGGAAGCAGCATTTGCTCCGATAAACATGGCAAGCAACTTAGCACGCCAAAATGTGAATCGAGGCTTACTGGATAAACCAGTGATAACTTTTCAAGGGGTCCTTTGTTTTGTATAGCAGTCTGCTCTAATCGTGTTTTTTTTTATTGACAAGTGATATCTTTACATTCATCTTGGTAGCATATAAGTATATATAGTCAGATACAAATTAGATATCAATGATATGCCACTAAACAATTTAGAAAAGTTTCAGTTTGTTTAGTCGTAATTTTTATTCCAGGATAAGCACGATGTTTATATTATTTTCAAAAGGTGAGATGAATTTCTCAATATTAGTTACTAAATATGGGTTTATAAATCCAATTTGTTAAGTACTATCTTTCTTTTTTTTATGTTTGTAGATGTAACTAGCAGAGATATCAGCTGAGATATGAAGGCCACACCTAATTGAAGCTGTGGAGAAGAGCCTATCAGCTATAAAATTTTGCCACCTTCTTTCTTTGTATAATTGCATGTCAAGGATAGAATGAGGCAAATGGGTAAAATTATGGATGCTTCAAGGTTAGTTTCATATTGAAAGCTAAGTTTGGTTAAATAGTAGAGAATCTAATTACCACTGTTGAGGATTAGCTAAAATATGAATATTTTAAACATATTAATAGCTACAGTTGAGTCTTTTTCATAACATAATAGTTTGTATAATTTTGTTATATTTAATCACATTATTGAAAGTATGTTTAGTAAGGCAAATTATTCTTTTACCTGTTCTAACTACATTTTACTGCCATAAGACATTCTGAGTTTGACTGTACTTTCTAACTTTTCACATTTTCTTTGATCAATTGTAGATTTGAGGTGGTAAGGAGACTGTTCAAGTTGGCCTATACAAAGAACTTTGGCACACCACTTCTTGATCTACATAGAACTTTGTCACACTCTCTGGTGAGTACCCTTCTTCTATCATGCTTTTCTTTTGCCATTTTTTCTTCACTCTGCAGCTTTGCCTCTTCTTTCTTTTCCTTTCGAACTATCTATCCAATTTGGCATTTCCATTCAATTAGGCTTCATTTCTTCTTCCTCTCCCACTTTGTAGCTTGGATAATTGGGAATTTGAGCTATTTGGGGGCTGCTACGGGCCTGATGTCAGAACAATATCCATTCCATGTTTCTTGATTGTTCGGTCCCTTTTTTCTCATGTAAGTTGTACTAATTTACTAGAATTAATATATCAGCTTACTATTACTGTAGCTAATTAATTATTAATTAATATCTAAATTGATGTGGAAATCTTGGATGATTTATTATGTTGTATTAGTAGTGATGGTTCAGTTCCAGATTCCTCTTTGAAATGTAGTACAAGTAGCTTCTACTTGCATTGATGGTCCAGTTTCATAATCTAGATAATTCAATCAGTACATTATAAAATATAATGAACCTACTAGCTACTATCTTTGCAGGAAAGTAAAAAGACATTTGGAGTGCTAAGCATTGGCACCGTGCCAGCATATCCCTAGCTACTGATTTTTTTTTCTTCCCCGATATTTTGTTTGGTTCACACTAACATGTTGCTACTTGCTTCTTGAGGTAGTTTCTTGCTTTTCATAATTCATGTTGTCCTACATTTGCTTTATGTAGCTATGTAGTAAATTCAACATAATTCAGTGAAATAAAAAATGTTATCAACGATGAAAGATCTCATGCCAGAAGAATTATTAGTTTATGTTAGGACTACGCTAATAGAATGATAAAAATAGTCTGGCCTTAGCCCATCAATTGGAATGGATTATTAGGTCTAATCAAAGTCGATGTGATCTTGGCATCTTATTTTTTTTAATTTTTTTTATTTACTTCTGTTTGTGTTAATTATAATGGTGGTAATATACGTGAAAGTCCAAAGTATTGTTGATGATAATCAATTGTCTTAAGTGCATCACTCAGGAGCGACTTAAATTTTATTTCTTTGCCAATATTGGTGATCAACTTACGAATCAAATTTATTTAATTATATTTCTATATCTTCTTGATCAGGAAATAAAGGAAATATAGTCAAAAGAAGATGCCAACTGGTGCCGGCAAGTAGTAGGGTGGTACAAACTGTGCTTTTCTATTTTAGTTATTTATTGAGATTTTTGTGTCATTTAGTGCTTCTCCTATAGTCAAATAATGACAGTGTGTTTTTACATTTTTTGAAGGGTCAAATAAAGTATTTGATTTAGTATGATGAATAGGTCAAGATAATCGTTTCAGTGATTGTCCTTTCAGTTAAGGAGAAGAAGAGAAGAGTGATGATGAAGATATGCTGCCTTCACATGAAGTTGTGGCTCGCGTAGGTGCAAAAAAATCACCAGGGACAACATTCTCTGTTTTAGAAGGTGCTAGCTCAACCCTTAAGGGATGACACCTTTACCAGATATGAAATGTTGTTTGGAGGAAGGTGGTTCTCTAGATTGATGTAAATATGGCCTGGTTGTTTCTCTCTGCCTTCTCTCCTTTTTTGTTTAAATAGGAGAAGAGTGAGATTTCATACACAGTTCTATTGGTGCTTGGGAGTGTAGTCAACAGTCTGTAGCTGTTTGTTATTTGTTAATGTTTTTCAATGGATTGATGAGTTACTGTATATGCTTTGTTACTTTCTTCTTTGCTTTGCGCACAACATAGATTGTTGTTTGGCTAATTGGCAAGTATTGCTTTGGTTATTTGATTACAAAATTAGTTAATTGAGGTGCTATTTTATTGGAATTGGAAAGTCTGATGTTGAATTTCATGTTTTGTTTGTGTTAGAGATGTTTTCTGATTGTTACAGACTTTAAGATTGCGATATGCAAAAAATGTGCGCTCATGGCATGAAGTGGCATAATATTGTGGCTGGATATTTAGATATTTTAATGTCTACTGCCTTCATGATTGTGCTTTGTATACAAAGGATGTGGTAATTGTGAGGAACATGGTGTTTATGCGCATTGTGGATTGTGGTATATTGGAACTATTTTTTTTTATCATTGAATTGTTTTTCTCAAAAAAATCGTTCAAGTTTATTACATATAACGCCTTCACTATTTATTATTTAAGATGTATCAAGTAACAAAAATATTGGGCGATAATAGCACTATTTATATGGAAATAACATTATAAATTAGATCAATAAAAATAGTAACAAACCCATTTAACAGTTGAAAATGGTGTTATAAATCTAAATTTAAAAAAAAATAAAATAAAATATGAATGAATCGCGCAACGCGCGAGATTCACGCTAGTTCTTGATAAAATTATAAGTATACCCTCCTCAACTATTTTACTTAATTTCTGAATATAAAAAAATATATTTTATATTTTATGACAAATTGCCCATGTACAACATAACTCCTCTCTACTGACAACCTAAGAAACCTTTCGTCTATCCTCTTCTCGCTTATTTTCTCTCCAATCAAAATATCTTTCTAATTTCATTTTTAATGATCTTTCCTAATTGTTAGTTTCTGAAAATATCTTTCCAATTTCACCTTTTCTTTTCCTTGTTCTCATGTTTATACAATAATCATGAAAATGAGATAATCAAACGACGGTTGCTTGTCAGAACTCATCATTCAGCAATCCATTTCTCAAAATGAAATATCATTAATTAGTGAAGAAACAAAGCAGTAGTCGAAGGCAAGAAGAAAGGGCAAAGGAAAAACTCAAGATGATTTAAGATAAAATTCGATATTGATTTTTTTTCATCGTGTGAATTGCTTTTGCTAGAACGATAAATTTCTTTTCATCAAGTGTTGCACCCGCCAGTAATAGGAGGAATGAGACAATGAAAGTAACAAAAAATCAATAGTCAATGTTTATACAATATTTATATGAATTACAATCCATGAAACAAAAAAAAAATAAAAAACAACGAATTCTGATGCACCAATAAATAGTCATATTATGTCACTATGTCAGAGATACAAGTTCTTCTCTATGTACTACTTCCTTCGTTCAATGTTACTTTTAGGAGAGAAATTAAGCGAGATGATGAAAGACTTTTTAGGTTGTCAGAGGAGAGGAGTTTTGGGAGGGGTAATTTCGTCATAAATTATAAAAATCATTTTTTATATTCAGAAATTAAGTAAAATAGCTGAGGAGGGTATATTTTTAATTTTATCAAGAATAGACGGGTATGGGATCAATTTCAAAGATTTGAGGGGTAAATATCTAAATTAGAAAGATTTGAGGGGTATGAGGCCGATTTTGCCTTTTTTTAATGAGGAATCGGGGACTCGGGCAGGATGGGTAACAGCTGAAGAGAGCGATTTTTCCTTCTGTCTCTCCCGCACCCTTTGATCAAGATCGAACAGACAACGTTCAATGACTGCTCGGCGCAGTCCTTTTAAAGGACTGTCGAGATCCGGATGCGGGATGGAAGGGCAAAAACATTGCGCCTCCAATTAAGCAAAAACTGGTGAAACGAGTCAAATCCATGGTGTTAAGATCCACTACAAAAATGTATACACAGTTCCAATTTTAAAATTGGCAAAAATATTTAACGCAGCCATCAACCAATAGAAAAATAGATTACCGTGTCGGATTAGAATTTAAAAAAACAATTAGACACCCACATATCTTTATCTATAATTTTGATGGCATTATGTGCAATAAACATGTTTTCTAATAAACAATTGCAATAAAGATTCATCAAAAGCTGAATTTAATTATCTCATGGTAGTTTCTTTTCAATACTAATAACATGAACGAAAACAGAATTTCTATTGCTAATTAATCATTTCTTGCATTACTCAAGATACACAGTGAAACCGAAGTCGTTGCCTGAACTCTCCGGTCCACCACCGCCTTTGATTACAGCAAAGCCACTTGCTTCCTCATACTTCCCTTTACCTCCAACTACTGCAATATGAGATTCTGCTGCATCGGCATGATGAACTCCAAAGAATCTTAGACTATCCTTCGTTTCGCCGGTAGTAGAAGCAAAACTAGCCTCCAATGCCAAAATGCTACTCGTGTTATCTCCCAAACTTGTCACTTGTACACCTTCAACTTGCCCTATTAATGGTTCACCGATATCTCCTTCGCCTCGTATTTGTTGGTTTATGAACTTTAATTTTCCGGCTTCTAATGCATGTGAAGGAGTTAAGGATGTTAAAAAACTTGTTGACGGGTCGATTTGGCCTTGACCACTGAATAGACCCACAGGCTTCGTATGGGGGGCAGTTAATGGTACTGTACTGGTGATGTAGAATGTAATTTGTTGGTCAGAGTCACGACTTACTGGCCATGCAATTGTGATATCATGATAAAAGGCCAGTAAGATCGAAAGAACTAACCAGGGTATTCCATGCTTCCTTGTGTGCCTTTCATATTCCATGTTGGGAACTCATGGATGTAGATTTGCGTAGTTTGAGATTTGCAAGCATATAATTAAGGTACTGTTGTTGATTTTGTTGATTGTAGGCGTCGGTGGTTCAGGTGACCAAGACTGGTATGGATTAAGGTGCAGTGGTTGACAAAGGTTTCTTTTTTTTTAATACAAATTGTTAAAAAGTTTAGTTTGCTGCAATGGGTTTCGTTGGCTCGGTGGCTGCACGAAAGGGCCCTTTTCTTGCTTTTCATGTTTCCACCACGCCTCTTTACTTTTCTCTGTCTCTCTCCATCCCCATCATTTCCAATTTTTAGTGCAAAATAGAAAACACCGCTGGTCTTCTTCGTTTGTGATTTTCACATGATGAACCACCGATCTTCCTCTGGTACGAGTACCTCCTCCCCCGTCTCTCCGCCTGGCGCGCCCGCCGCTCCGCCCGCCTCCACCAGATGCGCCGCGACCAGGCCCTCCACCTCCAGAAGCTCCGCAAGACCGCCACCCGCCGCTGCCGCAACTGCCTCGCCCACTACCGCGACCAGAACCCCGGCGCCGGGGGCCGCTTCATGTGCTCCACCTGCGGCCACGTCTCCAAGCGCCCCGTCCTCGACCTCCCCGGCTACTCCCCTCATTTCGGGGACAGGAGCCGCTGGCTCTGCAGCCACTTCCTCAGCGCCGATTCCACTTATTGGTTGGACGACGCTCACCCCCACTGGTGTCCCTCGTCTCAGGATAATAATAATTCTTTCTATGTTGGTTGTAAGCTCGGCAAGATTGTATCCTTTTTTGCACTTTGCTTTTGAGATGGGTCTGTAAGAGACTTTTCGGCTTTGGGTCCTCAGGTGATAGTGTGTCCGGTGATGGCGACCTCAAACGCTCTAAAAATTTAAACTATTTGTGCTAAAGAGTTTCTTCATCTTCAATTCTGATTTTATTTTTGATATCCTTTCTCAAATAGGTGTTGCTTCCTTTTCTTTATCATTTTTTTCTGCGATTTCTTGAAAGAATGGGAAATTTCTTGAAAGCAAATAATTTTGGTATGGGTTCCTCCTTTGCATACAAGTCCATATCAGTCTCTTATATGTTTCGTCTTTAGTTAAGGACTGTGAAGTGAACACCTGCTATTTGTCACTATTTGCAGAAAACATTGCTATTAGCATAACCTCTGTCTAGGTAGACTATATGGTGATAATGACCTGCAAGTTACCAAATTTGAAGGGAAATCAATTTTAGGTATAATTTACAGTTGGTGTGCAAAGATAATTCAAATGGCTTTATAAATATAATTCCAATGGCTGTATTTGTCAATAATACTCGGCTGAATTATTTATTTGCCAGTTGCCACTTAAAGCGTTGCTACAAAGTACCAAACCATGGGTGATTGATGCATAAAGATCAGCAATAGATCTGTTTTGTTTTAAAATGCAGGGGCTTTAATTCAGCGCACATGTTTGCATATTCCCTTTTTCCTTCTTTTGGAAATTCTGGAATAAAATTGCAGTGGGTATTGAGGGACGTGAAGATGACTTGGAGGAGCAACCAGCTAAAAAGAAAGTAAAGAAAGCATTTGTGTCCTATCTACTAAAGCAAGATGATGGTGCTGAAAAGTCAGAAGAAAAGGCAAGAAGGTCATTGTTGAGGTAAATAATCCTTCACCAACATTTTTTTATCATTTTGTCTGGAATTTCTTGGTCGATTTTTATTGATTGAATTAAAATGCTTCAAGCCGTTGAGGTTCTGATTTGGTCTCTCTACTGTTAAGTCAAAAGATCGGTGGGTGTTTCTTTCTTCTTATTTGCAATTCGTCTAAATAATCTCTAGATTTTGAGAACTTCAAACAATATTTTAGATTTCTTCTTAGTTTTTTTTTTCTTATTTCTATGCTGCCAATTGCAGGTTTACTTCAGAAATATCAGAGGTAGAGGTCTTTTAGTGAAGACAACAGTAAGAATTGCTAGAAGAAGGTAATTTCTTCTTCTTTTTTTACCAATTGAGTTATTTCTAAGGTGTATTTTTAAAATTTTTACATTTCATCATGTAAACTTCTGGTGTTGTGTTGGTTTAGACCTGACTATTGAAGCTTTGTTAACATGCTTTGATGAGTTTTAGCTCACTAAGTAATTGATACAAGTAAGTGTTCTTATTAAGGAAAAAAAAAAACACCATGCTGTGACTGATTTACTGATTGTGTTGTCTTTTCTTATTTGTCAGAAATTTGATATGATAGTAGTTTATTTAAATTCATGGCCTGGAAGAGAACAGCCGGTGAAATAGTGCAATATCAACTAGGTTACCAACTACAAGTAAGTTGCTCTCCAACTGTTGTATACTTGTATATGAGAATTGCTTATGAGATTTTTTTATGCTCATTTTTTTTTTATATATTTGAAAATTGTAGTGCTCATTTGTCGTCTTTATTTGCAATGCCATTGTCAAGCTTTCCAAGTTGTAGCGAGTAGGTTGAGGCCTAATTTGACGGGGTTTGTTATTTCTCCAGTTAGATATTCCTTTTGTTACGATTGGAAAATTAGAAAGTTATTTGTTATAAATTTGGTATATTTACACAATTTTTCATCTTTTTATTTAGCTTTTGTTCATTATATCTCCATTAATTGGAGAATTTTTAAACTCCCTTTTTGTTATTTTGTAGGTAGTAACTATCTTCAGTGAATGAATTTGGATGACCTTCAACAGAATTTTAGACACGTGTTGTTTGTTATAGGTATGTGCTGATCCACCTTGAGTATTTATTATAATGCAGTCTTCATTTTTGTTACTTTGACGTCAGAGAGTTCTGCAAATTTTCAGAGAATAAAATTTAGTTTACTATTCGGTTTATGTATTGGCATGTAGGAAATTTCTGTGGTGAGATGGATGAAATTTATGGTTTTCACATGAGCTCTCTTTTTGTGATGAGGGATGATATTGAGGATTGCGAATTAGGTATTTTCGATACTGTTCTAAAGAAAGTTTTTTATTTGTGTGGTTGTAAAGGAAGTTTATCGTAGACCTATAATGACAAATGTCCTGAAATCTGTGTTAATCGTTCTTTTGTCCACATTTGTTTGGTATCATATATGTTGAGAATAGCAGTTTACTGGCGTTGCATCTGATTAGTTCAATATGACAATATGTTGGTTGTTTGAAGAACAATATTCTCATTAAAATACACATGAGTTTATGTTATTTTTAAATAAAACTATTTCCTAAATTAGAACTGCACTTTTATTAAAACTGTCGTGCAATATCAGCTGATTTAATAAATGATTTGGTTCATCACAGAGAATTGGGTCTGGTATGGTTCGCTGGGATGATATGGTTCTTCACACATGGGTTCAATTTTGTTCTTTACACATGTAGCTTGATATGAATCAAATCATAACTAAATATTGATATGCACTTTTGGAATGGTAGAAATCCAGAGGCTCCGTGGGGAAAAGCGAGACTGATATTGATTATTTTGTTGTTTTCAAGTGAACTGGTTTGTTTGCTGATGAGGAGAAGATTGTCGGTCATTTTAAAATATGTTTTTTTTTTCTCTATTGATAAACCAAACTGAAAACAAGTTAAGTTTATAGACTGATTTTGTTTAAATAATGACATAGTCGAGCCATGAAGATGGTTGACCATCTCGATCTTTCTCTGAGAGAAAATGCAATTATGTTTGTTGTTGGTGAGGATGACAGTGATACTTCCTCCATACAGCTCTATCACGGCTAACTTTGTTCAACTTGCCAAGGTAAGATTATTTAATCGGTCTTCATATCAGTTTATTATTTCGAAGTACTACTTTCTGTTCATGATAGTGATGCACTGATGCTAATGAGTATAGAAACTGAAATTGGAACACTAAAAATTCTTCACACCTATGCATTGGTGTGTTCTCTTGCACACACCCTACTAAAGATTAGTTGTATGTTTATCCCTTAAAACACTCAGGATCTTTCATGAGAACCCCTTAATATTTATGTTCTGTCACAGAAATTGATTTGTTAATAATTATATTGACAAGGGTAAAATGGTACCAAATACCAGTATTAGGGACTATGAGAGACTTACAGTTGGTTCTCATTACCATTTGTACTTTCCTCATGCTCAATCTCTTCAAGCCGTTTGTGATCTTAAACCACCTCTACTTCCCAAATGCCATAACATCCTACATTTATAATGTGAATTGCACTGATATAGATGTTGATGAAGCGCTTTTTCAGAGGATGACTTTTGTAAATGTGGCAGCAGATGATTATTGTAAGAAGAAGGGGATGTTCAATTGTGCTAACAAGGTTGCGTTCATGTTTATGACTAAGGGGAAGATGCCATTGCTGTCGCTGGGAGAGGTTTTTTCAAGGGCATAACGGGAAATTTTCCATTTATGTTCATGTGTCATCAGAAATATATGAAGAGCCAAGGGAAAATTCGATGTTTAATGGCCGCAAAATATCTAGCAAGGTACTTAACACTGGATTACATGAAGTTTATTTTTAAGATACTTGATAGCGCGCGTGAGTTTATAATTGATAATGCTTCCATCTGATCAAAGAAAACATTTTGGGGGTTTTTTCTACTAGCATTTATTAGAAGTTTTTGACAGCTGTAATATATATAGTTGTAGGCTTGTAGCTTTATTACAAATAAACATAAATTCATTTTGATTTCAGAACTCATCGTGTGAATTGGTAGGTTACACAAAGAAAAATGGATTTCTTAAGGTTTTTGGAGTTGAACATCATTCAATTTAATCCAAGGACTAAAAGAACTTAGAAGTACTGTGATAATCAATGTTTAATTTATGTATAATGTACTGACAAAACAGAAGTTTAGTTTTAGCATAATCCAAACAAAATACACTTGTACGTTCATGCACGACAAACAGACCTGAAAGCGTTGAACTTCAGAATTCCAAGTTTAATTAGACTTTCATAGGTATGCAAACAATATAATTTTCCTATTTAATTCACTGAATATTTTACCTATCAATAGACGCTTTGTAAAAAGAATAATAAAAAAAAAAACAGCTCCAATAAACTTTTCAGAAAAAAAAAAAAGAAAAATCACGCAACTCCATTAGCTGATATATCAAGGCATTTAAACAAGTGTATCATCATTATTGATGACCAACTCCATTAGTTGAAATTCATGAAATAACTAATCGCACATACTCTTATACGCACTGTGTTGTTCTCCAAACAGACATAGATGAGTTGCGCAACGCGCGAGATTAAAACTAGTGATATTAGATTTATGGATCGTCGGTGGTGTGTCACATCTATACATTTCGAACTTTTACTGTGATAGTTAACTGTTGAATCATTTGTTTCAATATTGGCTCAGAAACTTGTAAAGCAATTAGACTCTGAGCTTTAGGATGTCCGATGTTGATTTGGAAACCCTCCAAATTCTTGATGTGCAAATATACTTGCTTGTAGTCAAAATTTTTACAATATTTGAATTTTTGTTCCAATTATTTTTTATTTATTATTTTTTTGGCGTTCTATTGTGCAATGTGTATAAAAGTAAAATATTAGGAAAAAAAAACCCATTAAATAATATGTAATTGAACTTTATGTAACATTGTAATTATTTTAATTATAACTTGATTTGTATTTTTTTTAACACTATGATTCTAATGTATTCATTGTTTAATGTTGTATCATGAATTAAGCGAGATTTTTTTAGAGATATGTATAAAGATATCTCACGAGATTTTACTATCATGATATTTATTATTTCATTTGATAATAAAAGCCCTTAGTATATCATGTGCAGCGCAATCCTTAAACAACATCAAATCTTCTTTTGAAATATAACAATATTTTCTTTAATAAAAACAAATAATAAACATGCATACGCTGAAAATAATAAATATTAATGACCGCATAAAAATATTTCCATGCTCATATGTTTCTCATTTTTATTTTTTTAAGAATAACAATATTTTTTTAATTAAAAATTTATCCGCACATATGTTGTTGTCATAATTTATATATATTCTTTTTTATTTTCGTTGAACTATAACAATATATTTTAAATAAAATTTTTTTTCCACACATTGGATGGGCTATGCTGCTAGTAATAATAAATACCGTTCAGTTCCTCAACCCTCCCCTTCTCAGATGGGCGGAGAGAACCCAAGCAATTCCCTCTTCGCATGAGTCGTCGTGCGAGAAAACCCTACTTATCCCCTCTAGTGCAGAGAATCCAAGCAATCTCCCTCTCTAACCAATCTCCTCGCACCTCTCCCCTCTCCGAGTAAACCCTTCTCGGTTAACTCCCAGTCTCCCCTTCTATTGCGCCTCACAGGCCACAGCCGTGGTGGGATTCGTTGGTCTCAAGTCGCAACAAGTTCAACCTTGGCCTCGCAGTCGTGGTGGGATTCGTTGATTGTACAATTGTATATTGCGGTGGTTTCTTTTCATTGATATGTCATCTGGTAATTTTGTACCACTGGACAGTGGTTATGGATCACAATTGTATTGAATTAGGCTTGGTTGTGTTCAATTTGACTGACAATTAAAGTATAATACTTGTTTTCCAGATGTCAATTGAAGATTTGCACACTAGAAAACTGCAGTAGAAAGAGGTATTTTGGGGGGAAAAAACAAAATACATATCAAAATCAAGTTCAGGTGATGTCTCTCTCAAAGATAGAGCTGTACAATACAAGATAGGAGCAGCAGCAGACTGAAAAAGAATTAGTTGGATTATATGTAGGAGGGATTGATAGGTTAAATTGTTAGTTTTAATAAAATGGGTTGGATAATGTACTTTGAGTTAAACCTCAATTTTTTATCCTAGATATATATTGTAATCTAGTTGCATTTGTACAATAGATATCTGATTGTATTTGTACGATAGAGATATAAACAAGAAGATTTAGAAGTTCATTGGAAGGTTAAATGTAATTAAGTTTTTAAACATTGATGTGTTGTTTCATTGCAAAGTTAAATGTAATTTATAGTGCAAAGTTGGCATTCCTGTATGTTCACTAGATGTTGCTTTTGGAATATATGGCAATTAAGCAACACTGATAAAAGCAATATATGGTAATTAAACAACACTGATACATGCCACCCAGTAGAAACCTTGACCTAATTCAATTGATGGAAAATACTACATGAAATGAAGTTATAACAGTACTCTTTACTTTTTGTTGAATACTGCAAGCCTCTATACAATCTAATCAACTGATAAACAGTTAACGCAACGAAAGAATGAAACATAATATACAATCCAATCAAAGTGACTGTTAACATCTTTTTAAGACCTGACAAATTACATTTACAAGTATAAAACAAAATATTATTCAAATTAAATATTTTGACAAAATACGCTTGATAGGTCATAACAGGTACACTGTAACATTGTTCCAATTCTAAAATAACAACACAAAAGCTAGTGTATCAGCTCCAAAATCAACATGTAAAAAAAAACACTAAAAATCTGAGTCTTCTTCTATGTTCTCATCTTCTTTGTTTCTTTTTTCCTACAGGTAAGAAAGAAGTAAATATATTAACATCTTTGAATTTTCGAGTAAATAACAAATCAAGTAATTTTCGAGAATAGTTCCATCTTTGATTTACAACACACATTTGCATCTTTGAATTGTGCTATGAGCTATATGTTAACATAACTTAAACTGTCTTAACTTTAAACTTCCTCAAATAAGCAAGCTGAGACCACAATTATACCGATTTAACTAGAAAAATAAATCAAATATTATGTCAAGAAACTAATTTAATTACAATTTCGTTGTCTGGATGAATTATCTGTCTGATACTCTGATTTGAAGACCAAATCAAGGAACATTACAATCATTCCAGTCCGAAATTAGTGGAGATAACAGCTAATTAAGCTAAGCAATAAATACCTTAATTATACAAGTACACTGAGCTCATATAAAAAAAAAAACAGTAATGTAAAATCAGAGCAGTCGAGATTAAAGCATCAGCTAGAGAGAAATACCTAAATCGTGACCTTGAACGGCTTCCAACGAGCATCTAACTTAGAGGAAAGTGAAGAAAAGCGAGGAATCAAAGAAATACGAAGAGAGAACAGAACGGAGAAGAAAGAAATCCGAAACCTCCAAGGAGCCACAGTTGATCAAAGGTTTCTTTTCTGGGTCGAATAGTAGAGATACTGAGAAGAGAGAAAAAGAAGGCCTCAACGGAAGTGAGAGAGACGAGCGAGATTGCGAGTTAGGATGCTTCTTTTAGGCGGAGCTGCTCCTCGCGTGCGGCAGCTTAAGCTAAACCTGAGAAGGGAGATAGGGAGGGTTGAGGAACTGCTTCTGAGAAGAAGGAAAGTAACGATATTCTTCCTTTTTTTTTTATTATTGTTTTTGAGGGATGGAGAGCTCATTTAGATCAGAACCGTCCATTTCGATCTGACGGATAGTGACGAGGGATGGGCACTCTAGACATCTTATTAAGATGTCGAGGATACGGATCCCTTTCTAGTTCAGCCGAGTCCCCAAAACCCAACTCGCGACAGAAAAATAGAAGAGAAAGAGCAAAAACAAAAACACTAGGATGAGAATCGAAGAGATTCAATCAACGACAAAGAAGCAGCGAATCGCGACTCACACCCATATCAAAGGCCTCGGCCTCGATGTAATTCACCTTCTCTCTCTCTCCTCTTCTTAACTAGGGTTTCTTTTATGGGGTTAGAAAAATTGAGAGTGTTTAATTCTGTGTTGGGTTTTTTTTGGCAGGCCAATGGGGCCGCAGTTCCAATGGCAGCTGGGTTTGTGGGACAGGTAGCGGCACGAGAGGCGGCTGGACTGGTTGTGGATATGATAAGGCAGAAGAAAATGGCGGGAAGAGCTTTGCTTCTCGCCGGACCGCCTAGTACTGGGAAGACTGCTCTTGCACTTGGTATCTCTCAAGAGCTTGGAAGCAAGGTAACTTGCTTTTTTTGTACTGATTTTTGGTTCGGTTGAGTTGATTTTACTGAATGTGGGTTGGTATAGTTGCCACTTGCCAAGTTGGAAGCTTAGGACTTAGGAGCATGTCAAGTGCTTGTTAAAATGCTTCACAGAAAAATGAAATTAAAAAAAAAAATGAGCTTGGTGTTTACAAATTGCAGCAGTTGTTTGAAACTTTAGAAAGTCTCAATTTTTGTGCTAAGATTTACTTGACATGCAGTTTTGCAAAGTACTGGTGTGAACGATCCTAACTTGTCACTGATAGTGTTTGAGCATGTATTTTTCTTTTCTATTAAATTCAGTGGTTGAAGGATATGTCCTGATAAAATTTTCGCTTTGCACTTATTAAGGTCCCATTCTGCCCAATGGTTGGATCAGAGGTATACTCAACTGAGGTTAAGAAAACCGAGGTTCTCATGGAAAATTTCAGGAGAGCTATTGGTTTGCGTATCAAGGAAAATAAAGAGGTCTATGAAGGAGAGGTAATCCATCTATTATTGTTTCATCCCTTTTTTGGTTTTCATTCTTTGTACAGGTGTATTATGTTACATGTTGGCTAATATTTGCCTAAATCTAGTAATACTCTTTTTTGCATTATATACAAAATATTATGTTGCATTTTAATGGTATTACTGGTCAGTTTTACTTTTTTTCAGGAGTTACTTACATATCATTGATTTTGTTTGGAATATAAGAAAATTGAAGTGAATAATTATGAAGAGAGAAGTGTTCTTTTTTTAACTTTTATGTGCAAATCCAATAATTATCATGAAAATGATCAAGATTTGGTTCTATATTAGGTGACTGAGCTTTCTCCAGAAGAAACAGAGAGCGCTACTGGTGGCTATGGAAAGAGCATTAGCCATGTAATTATTGGTTTAAAGACTGTAAAAGGGACCAAGCAATTGAAGCTGGATCCTACTATTTATGATGCCCTAATTAAGGAAAAGGTGATTGATTCTTATCCTGTTTATAGTAGTGAAAAATACAGAAAGAAACCCTATGTGGACCATGCATTGCCAATAATAGTTGCCCTTTTCTGATTGCAAAATGGCTCATTATTGTTTTTACAAAAATGATGGGTACTCCTGGTAGTAAGGACGTTTCAGCAATAAATAACAAAGACTAGACCAGAGGATCAGAACCCACAGAGGGCAACAAGGTAGACTGAGTTCACAAATTGCATAAATCATTCTGATTTTATAGAGGACATTATAATTTCTGCTTTAACACTACTATAGCCTAGTCATTAAGGCTTAATAATAGTAAGGTTGCCAAGTGAATTATAATTGAAACTGTATATCTATGTTTTAGATGTGTTAGAATAGAGAAATGGTTTATCATCTTCCAAGCATAAATAGTTTTAGTGATGAAAATTTAATAAAAGACGTTGTGGATCTATATTGATTTTGGTTGTCGTTATCTCATAATCAATGTAGTTTCAAAGTGTAATATTGGTGCATGTTAAAGAAAGCTAACAATAAGGGTCTGATCGGAATGGATAAAATAGAGGCGCGATTTGGATTTGGAGAGAGAAATCGCGTGCAATTGTGATCGGAACGAACAAAGCGGTGGAAAAGAAATGATTATGCATGATTTCACCGAGCCGAAATCGCTTCTTCAATTCTCGCTCAAAACAGTGAAATTTGGCGAGAATTCATCCATAGGCATTGATCTTCTTCTCTCTCCTGCACCTCTCCCATTTCAATGGTCCACGATCAATTCTCACGATTTCGATTTTATGTTCTGCTGATCAACAAAAAAGATTTTATAATTATTTCTTTTCTATTCAAATCAATTGAATTGAAATCATCTCCGTCCTCATCCCATGCCGATCAGAGCCTAAGGGCCCTTTTTTAATATCTTCTACTATTTGTATGCTTTTGAAAGATGGGATTTATTTTCCTTTTTGTGGATTTCTCTTTTCATCGCCTGTCTTCTTTTTCGTTCAACAGTGCTGATCATATTTTTTATGTGTGTATATATGTATCTCTAGGTTGCAGTAGGTGATGTGATATATATTGAAGCAAATAGTGGTGCGGTAAAAAGAGTTGGCAGATGTGATGCATTTGCAACTGAGTTTGATCTTGAAGCTGAGGAGTATGTACCAATTCCCAAAGGAGAGGTGCATAAGAAAAAGGAGATAGTTCAGGTACACATTTTGTTGACAAACAACGGAGAATAAAATAAAAGATGTAACTTTGTAATGAGATCAATAATTTCTTTCCTGTAATGATTTTAAATTGCGTTTCCTCAAAAGGACGTAACGCTTCATGATCTTGATGCGGCAAATGCACGGCCACAAGGAGGCCAGGATATTTTATCGCTAATGGGGCAGATGATGAAACCGAGAAAAACAGAAATCACAGAGAAACTACGCCAGGAGATTAACAAGGTTTGATTTATTTAAATTCAATCCCAGATTCTTCATGTAGTTGTAAGATGACTCTTCTAAGTGTAGTGAAAATTATTTTAGGTGGTGAATAGATACATTGATGAAGGAGTCGCCGAGCTTGTCCCGGGTGTACTGTTTATTGATGAGGTTACCTTTGTTTCACCTTTTTTTAAAAATGTATTTGGTTTTGTAAGTTTCTTTTTTTGTGAACATTGTTGCCTGAATCATCTTCTTTACAGGTTCATATGCTGGATATTGAATGTTTCTCCTATCTTAATCGTGCTTTGGAGAGTTCATTGGCCCCAATAGTGATTTTTGCTACCAACCGAGGAATTTGTAATGTTAGGTAATAAAATTATATTAAGAGTGAAGTCAATTGAGAGCTAACTATATCTTCTGGTCAGATTGGTTAATTTCCATTTATTTCAATTTCAGAGGAACTGACATGACAAGCCCACATGGCATACCAGTTGACTTGCTAGACCGGTTAGTGATAATACGAACAGAAACATATGGTCCGACTGAAATGATCCAGGTTAATATTTTTTTTAATTTCTTGTACTATTTTGTAAATATATTTATCTTTTATATTATAGTTAGAGTTTTCTCTTGGTGTAGATACTTGCAATTAGAGCACAAGTAGAGGAGCTTGAGATTGATGAGGAAAGCCTTGCTTATCTGGGAGAAATTGGACAGCGTGCCTCTTTGCGGTACAATAACAATTTATTTATTTATTTTTAAGTTGTTATATGCTTTTTTGCATAAACTAATTCTAATCCATTAACATTTGTTGTTTATAGACATGCAATTCAGCTGCTATCACCAGCTAGCATTGTAGCAAAGACTAATGGAAGAGATAAAATTTGCAAGGTATGAACTCTCTTAATATTTATCCTACATATTCCCACTAATTGAGGGTTTTGCAATTTTTTCCCCATTTTTATTAACATTTTTATTTTATTTTATTATAGGCTGATATAGAGGAAGTCAGTTCTCTCTATCTGGATGCAAAATCTTCTGCAAGACTACTGCAGGAGCAGCAAGAGAGATATATTACCTAACTTACCCTTTACTTGTTTTGGAGAAAACATGGCATTTTACTTTACAATTTAGTGGTATGACGGAGCATTGGCTGTTGTGTTGTAGTTTTAGGTATTCTTTGACCTGTGCTTTTGGGAAGATATTTAAGTGGTTAAGTGGTTTTATGGATTGGAGGATGTATTCTCATTAGAATTTTGTAGGAATGCTAATTTATGTATTTCGATTATCTGCTAGTGCGGCTTCCAGAAATTAAAAGCTTGTTTAGTTATTGTCAGTGTTGCTGGTTTTGGATTTACTTAAGCTTAAGAAGACTATTTTGTGCCTAATTAAACAAAAAAAAATGGGGATTAAAATCGTTTATCTTTAGCTTATTATGTTGAAAATTCTTCTTTCTATTCTTTCGCAATGAAAGAACCATCAGTGGGGTCCAATACATTGTAACCACGGATCATATTCTCTTGGCTATCTCAATTGTATAAATGTAAGATGAGTACAAATTGATGAAGCAATTAACAGCTGCCACCCAAGCGCACAAACAGGTCAATGAAGAAATGATGACAGTTCCTGGGCTCAAACAGTGCATCAAATGCGTTTTCACTCTAGTTGTACTGTGGCTATCTGTGTAGCATGGCCAGTAAGTACCTCCACAAAAATCGTTGTACAGTTCAACACACTATACACACCACATACATTCTGTTTCCACGTGTATATATAAAATCTCTCCATTCCAGAGCTTGAACCCTGCCTTTGTTATGTCTAGCAATGGGCGAATCTTCAACTTCTTATATTCGACTGGTAGTTTTTGTTTCTGGTTAAGTATCATGATTAATGTCTATGTATGTACTTAAAAAGCCAATGTCCCATTAATCAAGACCTGGTTTGTAACTTCTGTTTAGGTACAACATCTCATAGAGGAATGCCTTTGCTTCAAGCTCAGCATGGAAGAATGCATAGAAGCCCTCGACAAGCACGCAAACATTAAGCCAGTTATCACTTCAACTGGTAACTGCTATCTCTTGCTAAACAGCCGAAATCAAATTTACACTGTCAATTGCCTATTTGTGCTAGCTCTTTTGCTTTGTAGGTTGAATAGAAAAATAGGATAATACAAGCAACCCACTTGAGATAACTAGTACATCCAACTCATTCAAAAAAAAAAAAAATATATACTGAATTTAGATTATTTGGTTAAGAACGAGTGGAATAGTTATTCCGTCTAAAAATATATATATACATTATGTAATCTACAAATACATCAAATAGATCTAAACGATATACGGAAATCATCTGTGAAAATCATCTGTGAAGGCATCTTCAAATGTTTTTTTAACAATCAGAACAATTTTCTTATTTATTACTATACGAATATGTTGTCACATGAATAGTGTTGTTATGGTTAGTCGGATTATGTTATGTTGAATTAATTGTGTTATTGATACTATTGAATGACTGGTTATTTCAAAATTTTTAATAGAAGTTTCTTATGTTATTCTTGGTGGGTTATGTTTTATCTATACTTTTTTCAATTATTATCAAAATTATTAATTATATATCTATATTTATTATTTTCAATAAACATGTAAAGTAAGCCCTACCCACCTATAAAATAATTTGAGTTAAATAGTTTATATTATGTGCAATAGTCATAAATTGAAAGTATCACAATCTAACTATTTGAATTTACTTGAAATACAGATCAAAGCTAACCAATTGATCAATGTACAACCTTGATGGAATCAATTTTGTCTTATAGCTTCCCTACACTAACTCAACAACTTATCTTGATGCGCTTTTGATGTGAAGTTTCTGCCTAGTTATGTTTTGACTAATGTATGCTCAAATCACTGTTTTTAGTGTGGAAGGAGCTGGAGAAAGAAAACAAAGAGTTTTTCGATGCATACAAAGAGGACCAGGAGAAGAGGACTCTAGAGATGGAGACATTGCAAAAGATCCAACAGATCCTTTGTGAGGCTTCTACAAGAGATACCAAACAGTAGGGAAGTCATCTCGACCGTTCATTTGCAGAAGTGTATTCAATCGAACAAGAAAATTCATGTTTTTTATAGTAAGAAATAAAAGAGGCATAAGGGGCCTTCCACCGTGAAATTATGTACTGAGATAAGGCCAAGGCTAAATGGTTTGATGATCACTCATTGTTACAACTTACAATATAATAATGATATAAACTTTGCTTGATTTACTATAATCAACTGTCATAGACCAAAGCAATTGTAAAAGCATATATGCCAACGACATTTTTAAATAAAATAAAAAAACAAAAGTTTTACACCGTGGGGGATAAATAAAAAGAAACATAGGACCATTTTGGGACATAGTGTTTTGTTAGTATGATCATAAACTGGTACAGCAGATCAGATGCTATCCCAGGTCAGGCGGTCCGTACACAAAGAAGCTGCTCAAGATGTCAAGAGAAAAGCTTTTTATTGACCCAGCAAAATGTCGTCCAAGATCTGACATTTTTATACTCACATTTGATGAGGTCATAAAGCATGGAACCAAGTATTACGTAGCATTCTAAGCAGGTGGCACATCTTCATAACAGAAAGGCAGATTAACGTGAAATGCAATAATTTTGGGAGAAGAGTCAACATGTTTGTATTTCAAGACATCAAATGATACTAACATATTGCATCACCACATTAAATGAAATGCTCTTAATGAATGTATCTAAACCTATGTATGATGAGTCTGTGCATGTTCGGGCCGATGCGTGAACTCATAATCCAAATGCACAAAGGCCCGTTCAATCTCAGGCAAAAGTTCGAGCTTCTCTTGTAGTGCCTCACCGATGTCGTGGGCTTCACAAAGTGCCATCTCTGATGGGAGCACAATGTCAACCTCCACAAAATAGTGGGACCCAAAGGTGTAGGCACGAACTGTGTCTATGTGCCGGATCGCCTTGTGGTGGTTCCAGCACAGGTATGTTAATTTCTGGAGAAATTCAGGAGACGCAGATTGGCCGACCAGAGAGTTCACGTTTTCAAGTACTGTCATTGACCAGGTACGAATTGTGTAGATTGCCAGCTGTCAGAACAGATAGAATGTTTACAATTAATACATACAACGAATTCTGTTATATCATTTCAATATGAGACTATTACGTATTGATTGATATTTCTGGGATTTAAGTGAGACTGATAAACTTTTCCACGTAATTTACATTGGAAGAGGAAGATTAACCAAAGGAAAGAAAAAAAGAATATACTACATGTATAATGTGTACAAAATAACTAATATAACATAGGACAGAAGAAGTAGCCACAAGCAAACAGAATACTTGTAGACCAAAGGGAAAAAAGTAGGACCAACAAATCTCAAAATAAACGAAATGGACGTGCCTTATTGCATAAAGGAATAAAACTTCAATGGAGAAAAAATAAGCATAAATGTGAATAAATGGTATTGGCTAACTATTTTACTGTTTTACTGTACATATGATGAGAAATGAAGCAAAAAAAAGGAATACTTACAATGATGGCCCCGACTGGGTCGATCCAGCCCTTGACATAATTTGCAAGAAGCGCTGCAACTAAGCCAATAACATTTGTTATCACATCAAAGAAGTGGTCTTGCGCATATGCCTTCACAATCTCATTTGTAAAAGAGCGGCAGTACAACATGAGTATCAGCTTGACAAGTGTCACTGTAAGCATTATACCAATCAACCATTTCTCTTGCTCTTTTGTCAGACTGAACTCATCATCCTATAAAGTTTTGTAATGGAATGTAAAATAGTTGAAATTAATATTCCCAACAAGAAGCTTTTGAAGTAATTAAGAAGTGACTTACATCAGAGATGAGTGAACGAACAGATTCTAGGATAATTTGAAGGCCTAGAGTTGCCATGACAGAGGCAAAAACAAGGATGCCCTAAAAAAAATGCAAAACAACTTAGCACAATATATTTGCACTTTAAATTTGCAATTCTATTATAATGTTAGTGTATTCTACTCAATTTGTGAAGAAATTTATGTTTTTCCTTTATTTTGATGATTGACACAATCTCATTACTAGCACAAAACGAGCGGACAACTTTAAAAATAATGAATAAAAGGAGAAAACAGAATTGAAAATAAATTAAACACATTGATACACAAAACTGACCAAGGGCTGCATTCGCTTTTTGCCAATCGGATAACGGTACGGGTTCGGAGTTTGCATTGAGAACGCAGTGAACCACAATATGAAACCTGATAAAAGATCAAGCAAAGAATCCAAAGTGGAGGCAATAATGGCTAGTGAGCCGCTCCTTACCGAAGCATACACCTTAGCAGCAAATAATGCCATGTTTGCAAAGTTTGATAGGCGTATGGCTAAAGTTTCACTTCTAGCTACCTTTTCACGCTCTTCCTATAAAATAGTAAAGACTTGTTTATCATTTGTCTTGGCATAAAAAGCTAAAGATAAGGTAGCGAGTACACTTAATATCACTCAATTTGGTAAAAGTTAGCACCTAAAACTAAGAGAATTATGCGAGAGATGACATAAAATTATCTGGTTTATAAATACACAAAAGTTGGCATTCACGCTGATTTATCTTTACTATTATCAGCAATGAATGTCTAATTGTCCAAATCGACATTCGTCTCACAAATTAAAGGACAGAGGTTTATCTATGCAGTAAAGTTCGTGTGAGATCTTTCAGAATCACTTTTGTTTCTCATCACAAACATAACATTGCCAAGTAATTTTTGTCCATATCATAATTATGTGAAGCATAAACAATGAATTAAACCTTGGACATTCCAGGAAGGAAACCGCGCTCAGCCAAGGCATCCATTTCATTAAATCCATCAAGCATCTCAACCTGTTGCTGATAATACTCAGCAACAACATCTTCACTTCCTATCAATTTGAACATCAGAAATGAAAAAGACAATATTAAGTTGTGGATTAAGCAGTACAATAAGATTCAGAGAACTAAGAGAAGTTCCTGTGTTCAGTCAAAACCCTACAGGGTTCTGAAAAGGAATATCACCTACAATATTAATTGCTATTGAAAAGAAACCCAGCATCTACTTGGAAGCAATTTATGTATAAATTTCCAATATTGTACAAATTTTAATGATGCTTGTTTTCCTTCCTGAGAAGCGGACTCAACATAAACCACGTCACAGCAAATTTTTAATTGAATTCCAAAATTCAACTCTAAATGAGGAATTGTACCAGAAAAAGGTTAAAGAACATAACTTTTCATGCTACTAGGGAATGATGACGTCACTCACCAACCTTGATACAGAGAAAACGAATCAGAGAAAAGAATGTGATAAGAGTAGAAGGAGAGAGAAAGACCTAGCACTCCCAGGCAGTCATGAAGGCCACGTGGCGGCTTCTCCTGCACATCCGCAGGCCGGAGCCCGTCGAAATTGAGCCTCCAGTTGGGCTCTCTCTCACCGGACACCGCGAGGAGAAGCTCCTGCCCTTCTCCGTCATTCGTCGGCTCCACCATTTCTTCAAACTCCAATCTTTAGCAACTAGTCTGATCAGATACGCGTAGCGCAACACCAAACAGCGAAAATCTGGATGAAGAAGGTGGCTGCGCCTGGAAACTGGGAAGGTTGGTCTGGTTCAGGCTTTGCTCAAGCTCCGTTTATTTGGATTTCTAATTTTCTAGTGGTGAGGAAAATGATTAAATAAGGTCTTTTTCGTAAATGAAAATCTAGTGTTATGGGCCCCATTTGGGGTAGGTACCCCACATGGATTTGATACGTGTACCTTAATTCCAATCGGATGTCCTAATGATCATGTGAAACATATTGATGTATTCCTAACTTAAACCAGGATTAGAGCCGTACAAAGAGATATCGGCATAGTTTGGTTCATGACATGGCAAAAATTATAGATTATTCATTTATTCTCAATAGCAAAATGCATTGCATCAAAACATATAATACATCGGTGTTGCATTAAGTGTATGGTCCAAGCCCATTATAGAAAATCATGTTACTGTCCAAGTGGAACCCACCAACGGAAATTCTTCCGACGAATTTCAAACGGCCCCACCTGTCATGGAAAACAAATCACATCCAAAGTACAGGCTATAAGGAACAAAAATTTATGGTTCGGCGTCCTCTTGACTCATGTGGCTGCATTTTTTTGACGAGCCACCAGCCCACCAGGATGCCCGTGCTGGCGTGCTCCCAAACACGAGCCGAAAATATTCTGGTTCCAGATCCCTGTTGCATTATATGTGGCGGGTTAAACTCTAGCATAGTCTAGCGGATATTTTAGTACTTTTCATCTTCTAAAAAGTAATAACAGGCAGCAAGTATTATGCAGGAATCCTATACTGTCCAGTATACAGAACAATAACCTGGTAGGAAGAACAACAGTAACAAATTTTGGGAAACCTTTTTTTGAGAATGCTCAGAAGCTGTCAACGAATTATTTTTTATTTTTTATTTTGGAACCTTGCCGGGTCAGCAAGGCAACCAATTTATTGTTTCCCAGAGAATTCTGCTGTTAGCGCAAGCTAGACCATTCATTTGTTACAAAGCACAGGGGACATGAACCTTGTCACATTCTCTTTCGTTTCCCTCAAAATGAATAACGCATTTGGAAACAGGATCAAGATTCATTCCCTCAATCCCATATTCATTGCCTTTCTTACTTTATTAGTTATATAATTTCATAGCAACAAGTTCATTTCGTAGTAAAAATAAAGAATGCTCGCACTAAATGGAAGGACCGTGTTACACAGAAAGATGAAAAACCACATATTCATTGACCACAACTGTTCTATATATACACGTTAAAATATTGTGCCGTTGCCTTCCATTACCCTAGTTACCACTCACCATATTCATTTTTTTTTATCAAACATAAAGGCGTCAGATTTAGCCAGAGATGCAAGGAGAAAAATGAATTGAAATACAGGGGGGAAACATAATTCCGGTATCTTCACTAGTTCAATAGGGACCAGATCGTCTATTTAAGCCCCTAGTGAAGAACGGATGCCGAAGAGCCTCTCTTGCTTTGAGACGCTCATTTGGGTCGTACCGCAAAAGCCCCTGTAGTAGATCTATCAAATCACCAGCCGAGTGATCCACATGCTGCATTACAAGATTCTGCAAAGGAAAATAAACATTCATATTAACACTAATATAATACTAGCATTCGTTGTAGTCAATAAATTAAAGTGGAGAAAAAATAACAATATACTGCATTAAAAACAAACTCAATGTATAGTGGCCTGAGAATAACCACAACTGAATCATTCAAAAGCATGCATTAAAAGCTATAACTATATTGGTTAAAAAATAGTACACAAGCAGAAGAAGGCAAGTGCAATTTAGCAGGAGGCTGAAGTGCACTTGCCATGCACTGCCAGCCAGAAGGATGAACTATACCCTTGATAAAAAAAAAAAAAAGTAGTTGCAATAATAAGACTAACAGTAATCATAACAAAAACAGTAATAACCTGAAGGCGAGGCAACTTCAAAACAGCACGCATGCTTTCCCTAGAAGCAGCCCCTTCAGGCCAATCTAGCCGTAGCCCCCTCCTGAAATATTTCTCGGCCTTTCGGCTGATAAAGTGAAAAAAAATTAGATTTGCTCAGAGGGCCTAAATATTGGACGACTACTATGAAGAATATCTAAGGGAATGTAAAGATAACTCACTCAGCTCTGACGACCATGTGCTTTGGAAGTGGGCCCAGAACCTTCTCCATCATTGCTAGGTGCTCCAAGTTTTCATGTGTCTGAAACAATGCTTCCCCCTATTTTACACAAATTTAGAAATGAAAATGAACCCAATAAAAATAAATACAACAATGACAGCAATAACACCTATTATCGATATCAGAAAATGGTCACAAAATAAAAATTACCGAGCAGAGCTCAACTAATATGCAACCAATACTCCACATATCACAAGGGTAGTTCCAGCCCAGCCCTAAAAGATGAGGACACAGAGACATAAGAAATCAAATCTCAAATTTATTTGTAATCCAAACAGTTAGCAATGCAGCAAGAACATAGAGAAAATTTTACCAAGAATTACTTCAGGGGCACGGTAGTGACGAGTCGAAACCACATAACTGTGATCCTGGTGCTCAAAAGTGGTGCTCCCAAAATCTATAAGTTTTATAGCACTGTATTTTGGGAGGCTCTTGAAAAAGGCTCCATCCTTCATTGAATTTGAAAAAAAAACATTATCAAAAAAAGAAGACAAACAAAAGGGAACAATCCTCACAAATTTATGGTAAGAACATGAGTGCTTAGCTATGTTACGTGGATACTCCTAAATCCCAACGTGTCCCGTGTCGGACACGTGTCCGACGCGGATTCGCTTGCGATTCGTGTGCGATTCGCACCCGACACACCACGTGGCGCGTCTGAATATTTTAATCAATTTGAACATTGGATACGGTCAACAATACGGTCTCGACGCGCGTATCGTCACACCAGCGAGCGTCACATTGGATCGAGATGTATGGATGAAGGAAATCCAGCCTAACATGTGCCGCTCACCACCACGTCGCCATGTGCTGTTGTCCTCGCGGCATACCTCATGACTTATATAGCTTGTATATATCATGTCACAATACCTTGTGGGACTAAATGAAACTTCAAAAACCGGACAAATATGATAGCTTATTGGGCCGCCTGGACTGGGCTCTATATATAAAATAAATGGTTGATGTCGTTCACCCCCATCTACCATCAGCCTATTATTTAGGTAATCAATTTTCATCTACTCTATATATAAAATACATGGCTGAAATTAATTAGTTTTTTTAATTAACTACAAAAATAATTTTTCAAAATACATGGCTGAACTTCTATCATTATTAAAAAATATATTACTTTTAATTATTTTTATTATTTTATATATACAACCGTATCCGAGTTTTTTGAAAAATGCCGAATCCCCGCACCCGCAACGTATCCGACGCGACACCCGCACCCGCACCCAAGCAACATAGGTGCTTAGTAATGGAATAGCTGTACCTTATAATCCGGAATCTTGATAGAATCTGATGAAACAAGTAGAATATTCTCTGGCTTGAGATCAGTGTGAATAAGCCGCAAGTCATGCATAACTACATCATGTACCAGCCAAGTTAATTTAGTGAGAAAAGCAACAAAAATTATTACACATTTCTAGATAAGCCAATGAAGATAGTTTAAAAATAAAATACAAGAGTTAGGCTATTGTAACATATTTGTATTTCAGACAAATTACAAATGATCTGAATCATACTATTGTACAAGCGATGAAAATGAATTAGTTGCGGAAGTTGTATTTCAACTGAAATACAAATGTTTATATGATACCCAAACTGAAAAAACAATCCAATTTTGCTATATATTACAGAGTTTTCAACCTATCTATTGTGGCACTTGTAGTGAAACAAAGTTCAGATTTCACTATTTCAGATATTCTTAACTCAAAAGGATTTACAAGACAGGCCCGGTTCTCTGATTGAATGTGGCCAACAGCTTGCTACCACATGCAGACAAGTCTGTCTGCATATTCCAACCAAGAAAGTGACCACATACAGACACATTGAGTTGTAACAGCTAGCAAACAGAAACCCTAGTGATATATATACTTTTGGAATAGTCAAGTTTAAATGTCTTTTTACAAAAAGCAGTAATAGACAGGCAAAATAATCTACATTTATTTTTAGCATTTCATCAGTTCCGTCTATGCAAATATTCTGAAACACAAGAAATAAAACAACTAAACTCATCTTAATCTAAAATAAGCATCACTTACATGCCACGGACTCCAAGATTTGTCTTGCAAATTCACGAACCAGGTCTATAGGGAAAGACCTATAGCTGTTTCTTCTCAAGAAGTCGTACAAGCTTGGGCCCAGCCTCTCAAAAACCTATATGATGACCAGTATTCAAGAGCTATTAGAGTAGAAGATGGAAATGAAAAAAATCAAATCACTGCATAATATATAGTTTTCCAATTTTTAAGTACACATGTACTTACAATACATATATGATTACGATAGTCAAACCAAGTCCGAATTTGCACACAGCTGCATGGGATAGAGCGAATTTGTACAAAAGCCCATCAAAAAGAAAAAAATCTTAATGAATCATAGATAAAGTGGAGATAGGCTTCATACCGAGATCTAGTTGTGTCATGTCTAGAAAGTTTTGTTAACACATCAATTTCAATCATGGCAGCTTCACGATACTTTTGGAGTGATCGCACAATTTTAATAGCCACAGTTTCTTGGTTACCTAGGTCCCAGCATTCCAACACTTGGCCAAATGTCCCTGTTACCAAAAAATAGAAAATATGGAGGAAATTACATGGTGGTAATTCCAGTTCCACAGTACATTCATTACTGTCTTTTTAAGTATAATTATGTTTAATGTCATCAATTTTTAAGGGCTGAGAAAGGACACAAAACCAACACATTGAAGTACTTCATGTCTATAATAGAGTGCAAAAAAAACTAGAGTACTTAAAGACAAGCCCATTAGAGATGATCCTTGGAAGGTGATAGTTAGAGTGCTAACCTTCACCCATCTTTGAAAGAATCTTATCTGAAATTTTAAACAAGCAAAATCATTAGCAATGAGGTTAATTTTCTAGAATTGGGGGAAAAAAAGCAATGTTAAACGAGCATCCTTTTCAGGGCTCTCAAGATATAGAAAAATATACATCTAGGTGTGAGATTGTCTCCAACTGCAAAAACATAGTGGCCATCCTTGTCATCTGGCCGCCATGGTGGTGACGCATTCCTAGGGGGGCCACTGTAATAAAAAGGAGGTCCGAATGTGTTTGTGTTTTGCATATAGTTACCGCTCACATACTCTTGCCCGCAGAAGAACATTGGAAGTGCCTGTAGAACGTGACATTTCCATACTCATATTAGAAATACATTCAAATAATTTGTACTTCCACAAACTTAGCCGGACTTTGTCTGTTTACAACATATTACTTGTAGTAAATTACTAGAACATTTATCTTCTCAGAATACTTTGAAAACTCATGCATCTAAAATATTGTGCAATCTAATCGCAAAGGCTCTCAATATGCCAACATTATAAAAAATGTTGTGCACTCCAATCACTATGTGATGGAAGAAGAATCAAAGAAAGAGAAGTGCATTCAAAAAGAAGTTTATCTGTTTTAGTTGCATGTCAGGACAAAAGAGAAAACAACAAAACCCCCTCTTGTGAAATATTAATAAGTTAGACAAAAGGGAAAGATTTAGCAAAGAATCAACTTTTGTAATATGTTTCAGTTCAGGAGAAAATAAAGTAAATAAGTAAAAAAACCAAGACTAAGGTCTCTATTGTTCTCTAAAACAGTACAGACAGGGAGAAAAAGAAACAAAATAATACCTAATACCTAACTCTCTTTAATGTCTGAATTAGAAAATGGCTGCACTTTGATCTCCAAACAATACATAGTTTTAAACCACAGGTGTACCAATTTTAACTCTCCTAGTTTTAATATGCAGATCTAGGGCTACTTCACAAATAGACAACCAAAAAGGTTTAAGCAGTAGCTGAGAAAATAAGGATTTATTTATTTAATATAAACTTTTAGCACGAATATTTGGAGCCAATAAGAAACAGTAAGTACAGCATAACAAAATATATTCACATCTTAGTCTAAAAATAGAAAGATCTATTCTTAGACCTACATAGACAACCTAAATTAACCGATTTAAAATTATTTTTTACCTAGCTACAATTAAAACAAAAATAATAAAATAATTGTGCTTAATAAAAGTGAACCTTAGGTATTGGAGGAGGAGGGGGCAAGGGAGCTGGCGCATCCCACGCTAGCCGGGGTCGCTTACGTGGCCGCTTGTCCACCGTCGGATGAGGGTACTCGGCGATCCACTGAGTCTCCATCGCGTATTCTCAGATCTATACTTCAACGCCCAATCTTGCTAAGTAATTACCATTCTGAAGGCGTAATATCGATAGACACTTACAGATCTGCCCAATAGAAGAGAGAACGTCGTATTTCGGAGTCGATTTTTGGGATTATTGAGTCGAAATTTGGTGAATTGAGAGGGATCGAGGCGGAGCAGGAGAGAGGGGAAAGGGAGGAGAGGAGGAAGAAAGGAAATTAGAAGTCTTTGTGTTCAAATGTTTCGGTGCTCTGAGAGCAGACCGTACGCCGAGAAACTTTAGGGCTTTTTTACTTACATGTGGGCCCGTTAAGGAACCTTTTTCATTTTTTCCCGATAATATCTCGTCTCTCGTGTTGTCACTTCGGTTGAAATTTACAACTAAACAGTTCCGACTGTGAATTTGCAAATTCTTTTTTAGCAAAGTTTTTTATCTTAAGAAAATGAAATATTGTAATATCAGCTTAACTAGATAGCCGCTATCTAGCCTATCCAAAAAAAGAAATATTGTAATATCAGGGCCAGGATTTTGGAGTGGGGGGCGAAGAGTTCTCTCGTATTGGAATTTTTGGATTTGTAGGAAAATCGAATAGAATATTATATAATATAGATATTTTGAAAGGGCCAGTTTGAAAATAAGGGTAGGCCAGCGGGCAACCCCATAATATAATTCAAATCCGACTTATTCAAAATATTGCATTAAACATGAAGGAATATGTATATAATATGCAAATGAAGCTTTTATGGAGCTTCAGTTGCACGTTTTATAAGATTCTTAATTTATCCGACGTCATTTAATCACGATAATATATATTTAAGGTTCTCGTATGGTCTAGAATCTAATTGGTCAGTTGCTATGTCCAATTATCAAGTCTACTAGTTAGAAACACAAGAACATCACTATCAAGCCACAATAATATAGCAAATTTGTTTCAAATAATTGTAAGTTATCTAATATACTAAGATACAATATTAATCATTAAAAACCTAAATATTTCTATCAGGGACAAGTTTAAATGTCAAACCAGGTGTGGGCCTTTCTTGAAAAACCAACGGAGGTTCTGAGCTTGCATCACGTATGCACAAAAGACTTGAGTAAACTGTTGCTGGGTGAGGCCAGAACCTACTCTATTGACCAACCACAACATCCAACGCATTCAAGTGCGATGACTTTATTCTAGTCAGAGCGTAATAAGTCGTTTCAATCTTGTCCATAATTGTCTGTGGCATGATAACGTTTAGGATCACATAAGAGAATTCCATATTTGGCAATAACACTTGAAAATAAAAGTTGAATATAAATATACTTCACGTAAAATGCAAAGAAACGGATAAAAATGTCCAAGGCTTATAAAAAGACATCTAGTGCTATTAATCTATCAACATATATAAAAGTATCATTTTTGCGATTCTATGGTCTTACTGGTGCTATTGATTGATTGAGTTGTTTTTTCAATATTGCACAAGTCTGTAAACTTGTTATTGTTTTTAGTTTCTGTCAAATTCAATGCCTGGTGTCGCTAGATATTAATTGTTAATTTTCAAAAGCTTAAAAAAAAAAGTTATTTTGTGTTATTGTTATTACCTTCTTCTCCAATGCTTTTTGCGTAAGAACACGCCAAGACAAATATAATTCTTATTTGTTACTTCTGATGCTTTGGAACCAATCCAACTAGGAATCTATACATATTAAGAAGAGTGGTATGGAAATATGCACATGCACATGCACAGCCTAGTGAAATTGTAGAGAGGCTTTGTATGATGCTGAAATTATGCCATTTGGTTGCAAAATTAGGTCATTTGGTTGCAAAATCAGTAGTTTTATATCTGGATTTTTAAAATATTATGCCATTTGGTTGCAAAATTAGGCTGAAATTGGAATTTTGTGCAATTAGGTTCAATTGCTGATATTAAATGCAGACTTTTGAACATTTTCAGTATTTTAAATCTTGTGAGCTATGAATTTTTTAGAACTAATGATTTTTTGACTTCTCAATTTGTAGAAATCGAGCGGTTGTACATTTTTTGGCTGGTATGATCTACCTGTTCAAGAACGAGCTAAGGATGTAATTAATGGACTTCTTAATCGGTCAAATAAACTCGAAAAGGAGAAGAACGCTCATGAACGGAAGGAGAAATTCTCATTATAATGTTAATTAGTTTACTTGTTATAGTGTTCTCTTATTGTTTGGTTGGGAATTTGAAGCTTTCTGTATGGTCTGAATGTAGAAAGAAATATTAATTAGTTTTCTGTATGACTTCTTGTATGATCAGAATGGAGCTTGAGCTTGTATGACTTCTTAGATGATCAGAAAGTAGCTTGCTCTGTACTGTGAATGCTAAATGAATGGATGCAATTTAGTGTTATTTTTTTTCTTTTGTTTCTGTACATGAATGGATGCAAAGGAAATACATGTTGTTATACTCTGGAGGCTAAAAATGAAGTCAGTAAGCTGTTACGGACCAACTTGAGAACCTTAACAATAGAATCGATGTATATGATTATCATCTCGAGCACATAAATATTGACAAGCTTTGTGCATTTAATTGGGATTTTTGAAATTTTTCTCAACATAATAATATGAAATAAGCAATTTTGCATTTAAATGATTTTAGAAGGTTGCTAAGACTGTCTATTGTCTATCCATCATTACAAAGTGTCTACCAATACTTTGTTAGTATTTTTATCGAATAAAAAAAATAGAGATATTTGTCTTTATCACCATCTAAATTCAAAGAAATTAAGATAACTCGTAAAAAAAAAAAAAATCTGCACATCAAATTTTTGTGTCGGGAACAAAGAGAAGGAAGAAGGCAATGAAGAAATATCTTTACATACTATATTTAGGAAATCTAAAAATTTAATCTCAAAAGCACCACGCTCATCATAATTTAGTTGCTAAAAATTTAAAGCAAGCTACCTAATCATCAATCAGCAGATTAGGAAAGAAAAAATTTTAACAATACACAAAACATACTATATCTAACGATAAGCCCTGTAACACATCATCCATAATATCGGCAAATCTATTTACACCCAGCTAAGGCGTCGATGCTGATTAGGAAAAAATTATTAAAAATATTCAGAAGTTGAGATTAAAATTGAAAAAAAATTAAGGGTCAAAATTAATACGCACTAACTGCTATTGGATGTCGGAGGAGGAGTTTTGAAGTTGGGGTGATAAGTGTGCATTTTCATGGCAATAAGAAGCCATGGCGAAAGCTGACTAAACCTGGTCTTATACTAACTGGACTCCGCTAGGATTTATGGTGGGGTGAGGAACAAAACCAGCGAGATGAAGAGGGATAACAGAAGAGAAGAAAGAACACGGCCTCGGTGAGAGGAAGAAAATGCAGGAGGCGATGAAATGAAATTAGATAGGGGATGCATCTATGGTAAAAAGAAATTTCTGCACTACCAATTAAATGCCAACTGCAGAACCGGGTCATTTTTATGACGATAAAAGTTGGCACTAAAATAACTACAGAGTTTTCGTTGCAAAAACCGGACATACAAATCAACTGAAGATAATTCTCTCAAAAAAAAAACTGAAGATAAAATTTTTTGAAGTGTCGGACAAAATTTTAACAAAACAATTACGACACCCACACAATTTTATATATATTTTTTTATTTTTGATTTGATTAGGAATAGAGGAAAGTGGTTCGGTTTTTAATATAACCGAAGAGAAATTGTATAACGGCTTTTGGATAATAACCGATTTTGTCATTTATTTGTTGGACCAAACAAAATCAATAACTGAAAATAAATAAGAGGATAAATGGAATTTGAATATGGCATGGGAGATATATAATAATAAACGGTTATTTGTTCCCACTTACAAACAATTTTAATTCGTCTAACACGAATTCAGAATTAATGGGGGGTGGTCACGCAAAGAATTTAAATGGAAATATAAGAAAATGTTATATTGATATCTTTGTATCAACGAAAATAGATTGGAAATAAAATTCTAAAACAATGGAGATATGCACGGTTATGGAATTTCACAACTTACAAGGGAACAAAGACAAATAGAAGGGATTTAATCGTTGTAGAGATAAGGCTAAATATAATATTAAATAAATAAATACTTTAAATTAAAGAAAATATAGTTTTACATGACTTGGTAAAATATAGGTTGTTACATTCTTCCTCCCTTAAAAAGAATTTTGTCCTCAAAATTCAAATAGGTGGTTACTAAAACAAATAAAAAAATACAAAATATGTAACCCAATCATATTCAAATATAAACCCTAAAATAATAGTATTGTATACATCCCATCTTGAAAAAAATACTAATTCACTACAAATAAATTTAATAATTTTCATCAGAAATAATTGTAAAGAAATTCTGCGGAGGACGTCCTAAAAATCTCAAATAGATGATAATTCGAAAATAAATCAATACAATTTACATTTATTTATTCATAAAGTATATATATCAAAGAGTAATAATAATAGATCCCATCCACCGTAAAAAACTAGTTTAATAAAAACAGATTTATTTAATATACAAAATACGTTCCCGTACCTTCAATGCAAGAAAGCTTGAATAATCAAAACAAATTGTTTTCTACATAAAATATATGCAAGAACTAGATTAGACACATAAATTTGAAATATTTATTCGACAAGAGATACAGAAATACAAAAATCACTTTTTAATGAAAACTACTCTATAAATCCAACGCCCACCTTTTTATATGCCCCCAAATGCCCCAAACTCATTTTATCATTACTTTTTCAAAAAGTAAAGTTCAAACATCAAATTCAAATCGTTGATTTTGTTCACTTTAACGAGCGATGCGTTTCTAAATAAATTTTATAAATTTTTGAGTTCATTTGATACTCGATCAAGAGATCAAAGAATGAACGAATCTAGTTAAATATAATAGATTAATTTTAATACATTCATGTTTTTGCTTCTTGATCAAGTATCAAATGAACTCGAAAATTTGAAAAAATTATATAGAAACGCATCGCTCGTTAAATTGAACAAGATCAACGATTTAAATTCGACTTTTGAACTTTATTTTTTTAAAAAGTAATAATAAAGTGAGTTTGGGGCATTTGGGGCACAAAAAATGTGGGCACTAGAACCCTCCTCATAGATCAATTAGAGAGAATGAGGATAAAAGAGAATTTTAAATTGATACTCAAAGAAGAACAAAATAAATCAATATCCAAAATAATTTGTTGGATCTATACAATCCATAAATGACAATTGGATAAAAGACTGTGTCAAATAATCCTAAAAACGAAAAAAAAATCTATAAAATAAATATATATAACTAATGTAACATGTTGTGATTAAATGACTTAAAACGATTGCACAATCGCTTGAAATGCTCCAATTATGTACAGAACACACATTATTTGCACTTTATGTACGAAATTACCATGTATAATCAATCCTTTTGAATTTTTAAGCTCATAAACTTATTCTCCGCCGTATAAACAGCTTAAATATAGATTATTGTGATCAAATGATTTAAAACGAATGCCCAATCGTTTGAAATGCTCCAATTCTGTCACGACCGCTCATTATTATCACTTTATGTGTGTAATTGTCATATATAATCTAATCTTTTTGAATTTTTAAGCTGATAAACTTATTTTCCACTGTATAAAGAGCTCAAATATAGATTATTGAGATCAAATGAGTTAAAACGAATGCACAATCGATAGAAATTCTCCAATTCTGTCCAGAACACTTATTATTTGCAATTTATGTTCGCAATTGCCATGTATAATCCAATTCTATTTGAACTTTATTTTTTTAAAGTTACATTATAGTGTTCAAGTCATAACATCCAAATCAATTTTGCATTTAAATGATTATAGTGTTCAAGTCATAACAAAATGTTTGTTCATTTTAGGCATATTTCCAATGTATAATTAAATAATTTACAATCAATATGCTCTGAATTATTTTGTAGACCATATAAAGTGTTTAAAAACAGAGTATAGTGATCACATGACTTATAATGAGTGCAGAATCGCTTAAAATGCTCAAATATTGCCAATAATATGCTTTATTTGCTTATTTTATGCATATTTTCTATGTATAATTAAATATTCTATGATAAATAAGCTCTGAATTATATTGGAGACTATATAAAGTGTTTAAATATAGATTATTGCGATCAGATTATCTTGAATGAGTGTAGAATCGCTTAAAATCCTCAAATATTAACCAGAACATGCTTTATTTGCTTTTATGCATATTTTCCACGCATAAATACATAATTTACAATAAATATACTCTCTAATATATTGTAGGCAATATAAAGTGTTTCAATACAGATTATAGTGATCAGATGGCATAGAATGAGTGCATACTCACTTAAAATGCTCAAATATTGCCCAGAATATGCTTTATTTGCTCATTTTATGCATATTTTTAATATATAATTAAATTTTTTATAATAAATATAATCTGAATTATATTGTTGATAATAGAATGTGTTTAAATATAGATTATTGTGATCAGATGATTTAGAATGAGTGTAGAACCGCTTAAAATGCTCAAAAATTAACCTGAATATGCTTTATTTGGTCATATTATGAATATTTTCAAAGAAGAAATTAATAATTTACAATTAATATACTCTGAATTATATTGTAGACAATATAAAGTGTTCAATATAGATTACAATGATCAGATGACAAAGAATGAGTGTAGAATCGCTTAAAATGCTCAAATATTGCCTGAATATAATTTATTTGCTCACTTGATGCATATTTTCAATGTATAATTACATATTTTATAGAAAGTATGCTCCGAATGACGTTGTAGACAGTATAAATTGTTAAAATGTAGATTATTGTGATCATTTGATTTAAAATGAGTGCAGAATCGCTTAAAATGCTCAAATATTGCTCAGAATAAGCTTTATTTGCTTATATTGTGTATGTTTTATTTGTATAACTAAATATTTTATAATGAGTAAGCTCTGAATTATATTCTAGACAATATAAGTAGATGAAATATAGATTATTGTAATCAAAGGACATATAACGAGTGCAGAATCACTTAAACTACACAAATATTGCTCAGAATATGCTTTATTTGTAAATTTTATGCATATTATCAATGTATAACGAAATAATTTACATTAAATATGCTCTGAATTATATTGTAGACAATATAAAATGTTGAAATATAGATTATATTGATCAGAAGACTTAGAATGAGTGCAGAATCGTTTAAAATGCTAAAATATTGCCCATAATATGCTTTATTTGTTAATTTTATGCATATTTTCTATGTATAATTAAATAATTTACAATAAAATGCTCTGAATTATATTGTAGACAGTATAAAGTGTTCAAAGATAGATTATAGTGATCAGATGACTTTGAATGAGTGCAGAATCGCTTAAAATGCTCAAATATTGCCCAGAATATGCTTTATTTGCTTATTTTATGCATATTTTCTATGTATAATTAAATAATTTACAATAAAATGCACTGAATTATATTGTAGACAGTATAAAGTGTTCAAAGATAGATTATAGTGATCAGATGACTTAGAATGAGTGCAGAATCGCTTAAAATGCTCAAATATTGCCCAGATTATGCTTTATTTGCATATTTTATGCATATTTTCTATGTATAATTAAATAATTTACAATAAAATGCTCTGAATTATATTGTAGACAGTATAAAGTGTTCAAATATAGATTATAGTGATCAGATGACTTATAATGAGTGCAGAATCGCTTAAAAAGCTCAAATATTGCCCAGAATATGCTTTATTTGCTTATTTTATGCATATTTTCTATGTATAATTAAATAATTCACCATAAAAATGTACTGAATTAAATTATAGACAATATAAATTGTTTAAATATAGATTATTGTGATTATTTGATTTTAAATGAAAGCAGAATTGCACAAAATGCGCAAATATCGTCCAAAATAAGCTTTATTTGCTTATATTGTCGATGTTTTATTTTTATACTAGATATTTTCATATTAGTAAGCTCTGAATTATATTCTAGGCAATATAAATGGATGAAATATAGATTGTTGTAATCAAAGGACATATAAGGAGTGCAGAATCGCTTAAACTACACGAATATTGCACAAAATATACTTTATTTGTTCATTTTATGCATATTTGCAATGTATAATTAAATAATTTACAATAAATATGCTCTGAGTTCTATTTTATACAATATAAAGTATTTAAATGTAGATTATATTGATCAGATGACTTATAATGAGTGCAGAATCACTTAAAATGCTCTAATATTGCCCATAATATGCTTTATTTGCTTATTTATGCATATTTTCTATGTATAATTAAATATTTTATGATAAATAAGCTCTGAATTATATTGGAGACAATATAAAGTGTTTAAATATAGATTATTGCGATCAGATTATTTCGAATGAGTGTAGAATCGCTTAAAATGCTCAAATATTAACCAGAACATGCTTTATTTGCTTTTATGCATATTTTCCTCGCATAGATACATAATTTACAATAAATATACTCTCTATTATATTGTAAGCAATATAAAGTGTTTCAATAAAGATTATAATGATCAGATGGCTTAGAATGAGTGCATAATCACTTAAAATGCTCAAATATTGCCCAGAGATTGCTTTATTTACTCATTTTATGCATATTTTCTATATAAAATTAATTTTTGTATAATAAATATAATCTGAATTATATTTTTGATAAAAGAATGTGTTTAAATATAGATTATTGAGATCAGATGATTTAGAATGAGTGTATAACCGCTTAAAATGCTCACAAATTAACCTGAATATGCTTTATTTGGTCATTTTATGAATATTTTCAAAGAATAATTTAATAATTTACAATTAATATACTCTGAATTATATTGTAGACAATATAAAGTGTTCTAATATAGGTTACATTGATCAGATGACAAAGAATGAGTGTAGAATCCCTTGTAATGCTCAAATATTGCCTGAATATAATTTATTTGCTCACTTGATGCATATTTTCAATGTATAATTACATATTTTATAGAAAATATGCTCCGAATTACGTTGTAGACAGTATAAATTGTTAAAATGTAGATTATTGTGATCATTTGATTTAAAATGAGTGCAGAATCGCTTAAAATGCTCAAATATTGCTCAGAATAAGCTTTATTTGCTTATATTGTGTATGTTTTATTTGTATAACTAAATATTTTCTAATGAGTAAGCCCTGAATTATATTCTAGACAATATAAGTTGATGAAATAAAGATTATTGTAATCAAAGGACATATAACGAGTGCAGAATCACTTAAACTACACAAATATTGCTCAGAATATGCTTTATTTGTAAATTTTATGCATATTATCAATGTATAACGAAATAATTTACATTAAATATGCTCTGAATTATATTGTAGACAATATAAAATGTTGAAATATAGATTATAGTGATCAGATGACTTATAATGAGTGCAGAATCGCTTAAAATGCTCAAATATTGCCGAGAATATGCTTTATTTGCTTATTTTATGCATATTTTCTATGTATAATTAAATATTTTATGATAAATAAGCTCTGAATTATATTGGAGACAATATAAAGTGTTTAAATATAGATTATTGCGATCACATTATTTCGAATGAGTGTAGAATCGCTTAAAATGCTCAAATATTAACCAGAACATGCTTTATTTGCTTTTATGCATATTTTTCACGCATAAATACATAATTTACAATAAATATACTCTCTATTATATTGTAGGCAATATAAAGTGTTTCAATAAAGATTATAGTGATCAGATGGCTTAGAATGAGTGCATAATCACTTAAAATGCTCAAATATTGCCCAGAGATTGCTTTATTTACTCATTTTATGCATATTTTCTATATATAATTAATTTTTATATAATAAATATAATCTGAATTATATTTTTGATAAAAGAATGTGTTTAAATATAGATTATTGAGATCAGATGATTTAGAATGAGTGTATCACCGCTTAAAATGCTCACAAATTAACCTGAATACGCTTTATTTGGTCATTTTATGAATATTTTCAAAGAATAATTTAATAACTTACAATTAATATACTCTGAATTATATTGTAGACGATATAAAGTGTTCTAATATAGGTTACATTGATCAGATGACAAAGAATGAGTGTAGAATCCCTTATAATACTCAAATATTGCCTGAATATAATTTATTTGCTCACTTGATGCATATTTTCAATGTATAATTACATATTTTTTAGAAAATATGCTCCGAATTATGTTGTAGACAGTATAAATTGCTAAAATGTAGATTATTGTGATCATTTGATTTAAAATGAGTGCAGAATCGCTTAAAATGCTCAAATATTGCTCAGAATAAGCTTTATTTGCTTATATTGTGTATGTTTTATTTGTATAACTAAATATTTTCTAATGAGTAAGCCCTGAATTATATTCTTGACAATATAAGTAGATGAAATGTAGATTATTGTAATCAAAGGACATATAACGAGTGCAGAATCACTTAAACTACACAAATATTGCTCAGAATATGCTTTATTTGTAAATTTTATGCATATTATCAATGTATAACGAAATAATTTACATTAAATATGCTCTGAATTATATTGTAGACAATATAAAATGTTGAAATATAGATTATATTGATCAGATGACTTAGAATGAGTGCAGAATCGTTTAAAATGCTAAAATATTGCCCATAATATGCTTTCTTTGTTAATTTTATGCATATTTTCTATGTATAATTAAATAATTTACAAAAAAATGCTCTGAATTATATTGTAGACAGTATAAAGTGTTCAAAGATAGATTAGAGTGATCAGATGAATTTGTATGAGTGCAGAATCGCTTAAAATTCTCAAATATTGCCCTGAATATGCTTTATTTGCTTATTTTATGCTTATTTTCTATGTATAATTAAATAATTTAAAATAAAATGCTCTGAATTATATTGTAGACAGTATAAAGTGTTCAAAGATATATTATAGTTATCAGATGACTTAGAATGAGTGCAGAATCGCTTAAAATGCTCAAATATTGCCCAGATTATGCTTTATTTGAATATTTTATGCATATTTTCTATGTATAATTAAATAATTTTCAATAAAATGCTCTGAATTATGTTGTAGACAGTATAAAGTGTTCAAATATAGATTATAGTGATCAGATGACTTAGAATGAGTGCAGAATCGCTTAAAAAGCTCAAATATTGCCCAGATTATGCTTTATTTGCATATTTTATGCATATTATCTATATATAATTAAATAATTTACAATAAAATGCTCTGATATATGTTGTAGACAGTATAAAGTGTTCAAATATAGATTATAATGATCAGATGACTTATAATGAGTGCAGAATCGCATAAAATGCTCAAATATTGCCCAGAATATGCTTTATTTGCTTATTTTATGCATATTTTCTATGTATAATTAAATAATTTAAAATAAAATGCTCTGAAGTCTGAATTATATTGTAGACAGTATAAAGTGTTCAAAGATAGATTATAGTGATCAGATGACTTAGAATGAGTGCAGAATCGCTTAAAATGCTCAAATATTGCCCAGATTATGCTTTATTTGCATATTTTCTGCATATTTTTTATGTATAATTAAATAATTTACAATAAAATGCTCTGAATTATGTTGTAGACAGTATAAAGTGTTCAAATATAGATTATAGTGATCAGATGACTTATAATGAGTGCAGAATCGCTTAAAATGCTCAAATATTGCCCAGAATATGCTTTATTTGCATATTTTATGCATATTTTCTATGTATAATTAAATAATTTACCATAAAAATGTACTGAATTAAATTATAGACAATATAAATTGTTTAAATAAAGATTATTGTGATCATTTGATTTAAAATGAAAGCTGAATCGCACAAAATGCTCAAATATCGCTCAAAATAAGCTTTATTTGCTTATATTGTCGATGTTTATTTTTATAATAGATATTTTCTTATTAGTAAGCTCTGAATTATATTCTAGGAAATATAAATCGATGAAATATAGATTGTTGTAATCAAAGGACATATAAGGAGTGCAGAACCGCTTAAACTACACGAATATTGCACAGAATATGCTTTATTTCTTCATTTTATGCATATTTGCAATGTATAATTAAATAATTTACAATAAATATGCTCTGAGTTCTATTTTATACAATATAAAGTATTTAAATGTAGATTATATTGATCAGATGACTTATAATGAGTGCAGAATCACTTAAAATGCTCTAATATTGCCCATAATATGCTTTATTTGCTTATTTTATGCATGTTTTCTATGTATAATTAAATATTTTATGATAAATAAGCTCTGAATTATATTGGTGACAATATAAAGTGTTTAAATATAGATTATTGCGATCAGATTATTTCGAATGAGTGTAGAATCGCTTAGAATGCTCAAATATTAACCAGAACATGCTTTATTTGCTTTTATGCATATTTTCCACGCATAAATACATAATTTACAATAAATATACTGTCTATTATATTGTAGGCAATATAAAGTGTTTCAATAAGGATTATAGTGATCAGATGGCTTAGAATGAGTGTATAATCACTTAAAATGCTCAAATATTGCCCAGAGATTGCTTTATTTACTCATTTTATGCATATTTTCTATATATAATTAATTTTTGTATAATAAATATAATCTTAATTATATTTTTGATAAAAGAATGTGATTAAATATAGATTATTGAGATCAGATGATTTAGAATGAGTGTATAACCGCTTAAAATGCTCACAAATTAACCTGAATATGCTTTATTTGGTCATTTTATGAATATTTTCAAAGAATAATTTAATAATTTACAATTAATATACTCTGAATTATATTGTAGACAATATAAAGTGTTCTAATATAGGTTACATTGATCAGATGACAAAGAATGAGTGTATAATCCCTTATAATGCTCAAATATTGCCTGAATATAATTTATTTGCTCACTTGATGCATATTTTCAATGTATAATTACATATTTTATAGAAAATAACTCCGAATTACGTTGTAGACAGTATAAATTGTTAAAATGTAGATTATTGTGATCATTTGATTTAAAATGAGTGCAGAATCGCTTAAAATGCTCAAATATTGCTCAGAATAAGCTTTATTTGCTTATATTGTGTATGTTTTATTTGTATAACTAAATATTTTCTAACGAGTAAGCTCTGAATTATATTCTAGACAATATAAGTAGATGAAATATAGATTTTTGTAATCAAAGGACATATAACAAGTGCAGAATCACTTAAACTACACAAACATTGCTCAGAATATGCTTTATTTGTAAATTTTATGCATATTATCAATGTATAACGAAATAATTTACATTAAATATGCTCTGAATTATATTGTAGACAATATAAAATGTTGAAATATAGATTATGGTGATCAGATGACTTATAATGAGTGCAGAATCACTTAAAATGCTCAAATATTGCCCAGAATATGCTTTATTTGCTTATTTTATGCATATTTTCTATGTATAATTAAATATTTTATGATAAATAAGCTCTGAATTATATTGGAGACAATATAAAGTGTTTAAATATAGATTATTGCGATCAGATTATTTCGAATGAGTGTAGAATCGCTTAAAATGCTCAAATATTAACCAGAACATGCTTTATTTGCTTTTATGCATATTTTCCACGCATAAATACATAATTTACAATAAATATACTCTCTATTATATTGTAGGCAATATAAAGTGTTTCAATAAAGATTATAGTGATCAGATGGCTTAGAATGAGTGCATAATCACTTAAAATGCTAAAATATTGCCCAGAGATTGCTTTATTTACTCATTTTATGCATATTTTCTATATATAATTAATTTTTATATAATAAATATAATCTGAATTATATTTTTGATAAAAGAATGTGTTCAAATATAGATTATTGAGATCAGATGATTTAGAATGAGTGTATAACCGCTTAAAATGCTCACAAATTAACCTGAATATGCTTTATTTGGTCATTTTATGAATATTTTCAAAGAATAATTTAATAATTTACAATTAATATACTCTGAATTATATTGTAGACAATATAAAGTGTTCTAATATAGGTTACATTGATCAGATGACAAAGAATGAGTGTAGAATCCCTTATAATGCTCAAATATTGCCTGAATATAATTTATTTGCTCACTTGATGCATATTTTCAATGTATCATTACATATTTTATAGAAAATATGCTCCGAATTACGTTGTAGACAGTATAAATTGTTAAAATGTAGATTATTGTGATCACATGATTTAAAATGAGTGCAGAATCGCTTAAAATGCTAAAATATTGCTCAGAATAAGCTTTATTTGCTTATATTGTGTATGTTTTATTTGTATAACTAAATATTTTCTAATGAGTAAGCCCTGAATTATATTCTAGACAATATAAGTTGATGAAATAAAGATTATTGTAATCAAAGGACATATAACGAGTGCAGAATCACTTAAACTACACAAATATTGGCTCAGAATATGCTTTATTTGTAAATTTTATGCATATTATCAATGTATAACGAAATAATTTACATTAAATATGCTCTGAATTATATTGTAGACAATATAAAATGTTGAAATATAGATTATATTGATCAGATGACTTAGAATGAGTGCAGAATCGTTTAAAATGCTAAAATATTGCCCATAATATGCTTTCTTTGTTAATTTTATGCATATTTTCTATGTATAATTAAATAATTTACAATAAAATGCTCTGAATTATATTGTAGACAGTATAAAGTGTTCAAAGATAGATTGTAGTTATCAGATGACTTAGAATGAGTGCAGAATCGCTTAAAATGCTCAAATATTGCCCAGATTATGCTTTATTTGCATATTTTATGCATATTTTCTATGTATAATTAAATAATTTACAATAAAATGCTCTGAATTATGTTGTAGACAGTATAAAGTGTTCAAATATAGATTATAGTGATCAGATGACTTAGAATGAGTGCAGAATCGCTTAAAAAGCTCAAATATTGCCCAGATTATGCTTTATTTGCATATTTTATGCATATTATCTATGTATAATTAAATAATTTACAATAAAATGCTCTGATATATGTTGTAGACAGTATAAAGTGTTCAAATATAGATTATAGTGATCAGATGACTTATAAAGAGTGCAGAATCGCATAAAATGCTCAAATATTGCCCAGAATATGCTTTATTTGCATATTTTATGCATATTTTCTATGTATAATTAAATAATTTACAATAAAATGCTCTGAATTATGTTGTAGACAGTATAAAGTGTTCAAATATAGATTATAGTGATCAGATGACTTAGAATGAGTGCAGAATCGCTTAAAAAGCTCAAATATTGCCCAGATTATGCTTTATTTGCATATTTTATGCATATTATCTATGTATAATTAAATAATTTACAATAAAATGCTCTGATATATGTTGTAGACAGTATAAAGTGTTCAAATATAGATTATAGTGATCAGATGACTTATAATGAGTGCAGAATCGCATAAAATGCTCAAATATTGCCCAGAATATGCTTTATTTGCTTATTTTATGCATATTTTCTATGTATAATTAAATAATTTACCATAAAAATGTACTGAATTAAATTATAGACAATATAAATTTTTTAAATATAGATTATTGTGATCATTTGATTTAAAATGAAAGCAGAATCGCACAAAATGCTCAAATATCGCACAAAATAAGCTTTATTTTCTTATATTGTCGTTGTTTTATTTTTATAATAGATATTTTCTTATTAGTAAGCTCTGAATTATATTCTAGGCAATATAAATGGATGAAATATAGATTGTTGTAATCAAAGGACATATAAGGAGTGCAGAATCGCTTAAACTACACGAATATTGCACAGAATATGCTTTATTTGTTCATTTTATGCATATTTGCAATGTATAATTAAATAATTTACAATAAATATGCTCTGAGTTCTATTTTATACAATATAAAGTATTTAAATGTAGATTATATTGATCAGATGACTTATAATGAGTGCAGAATCACTTAAAATGCTCTAATATTGCCCATAATATGCTTTATTTGCTTATTTTATGCATATTTTCTATGTATAATTAAATATTTTATGATAAATAAGCTCTGAATTATATTGGAGACAATATAAAGTGTTTAAATATAGATTATTGCGATCAGATTATTTCGAATGAGTGTAGAATCGCTTAAAATGCTCAAAAATTAACCAGAACATGCTTTCTTTGTTTTTATGCATATTTTCCACGCATAAATACATAATTTACAATAAATATACTCTCTATTATATTGTAGGCAATATAAAGTGTTTCAATAAAGATTATAGTGATCAGATGGCTTAGAATGAGTGCATAATCACTTAAAATGCTCAAATATTGCCCAGATATTGCTTTATTTACTCATTTTATGCATATTTTCTATATATAATTAATTTTTGTATAATAAATATAATCTGAATTATATTTTTGATAAAAGAATGTGTTTAAATATAGATTATTGAGATCAGATGATTTAGAATGAGTGTATAACCGCTTAAAATGCTCACAAATTAACCTGAATATGCTTTATTTGGTCATCTTATGAATATTTTCAAAGAATAATTTAATAATTTACAATTAATATACTCTGAATTATATTGTAGACAATATAAAGTGTTCTAATATAGGTTACATTGATCAGATGACAAAGAATGAGTGTAGAATCCCTTGTAATGCTCAATATTGCCTGAATATAATTTATTTGCTTACTTGATGCATATTTTCAATGTATAATTACATATTTTATAGAAAATATGCTCCGAATTACGTTCTAGACATTATAAATTGTTAAAATGTAGATTATTGTGATCATTTGATTTAAAATGAGTGCAGAATCGCTTAAAATGCTCAAATATTGCTCAGAATAAGCTTTATTTGCTTATATTGTGTATGTTTTATTTGTATAACTAAATATTTTCTAATGAGTAAGCCCTGAATTATATTCTAGACAATATAAGTAGATGAAATATAGATTATTGTAATCAAAGGACATATAACGAGTGCAGAATCACTTAAACTACACAAATATTGCTCAGAATATGCTTTATTTGTAAATTTTATGCATATTATCAATGTATAACGAAATAATTTACATTAAATATGCTCTGAATTATATTGTAGACAATATAAAATGTTGAAATATAGATTATATTGAGCAGATGACTAAGAATGAGTGCAGAATCGTCTAAAATGCTAAAATATTGCCCATAATATGCTTTATTTGTTAATTTTATGCATATTTTCTATGTATAATTAAATAATTTACAATAAAATGCTCTGAATTATATTGTAGACAGTATAAAGTGTTCAAAGATAGATTAGAGTGATCAGATGAATTTGTATGAGTGCAGAATCGCTTAAAATGCTCAAATATTGCCCAGAATATGCTTTATTTGCTTATTTTATGCATATTTTCTATGTATAATTAAATAATTTCAAATAAAATGCTCTGAATTATATTGTAGACAGTATAAAGTGTTCAAAAGATAGATTATAGTGATCATATGACTTAGAATGAGTGCAGAATCGCTTAAAATGCTCAAATATTGCCCAGATTATGCTTTATTTGCATATTTTATGCATATTTTCTATGTATAATTAAATAATTTACAAAAAAATGCTCTGAATTATGTTGTAGACAGTATAAAGTGTTCAAATATAGATTATAGTGATCAGATGACTTATAATGAGTGCAGAATCGCTTAAAATACTCAAATATTGCCCAGAATATGCTTTATTTGCATATTTTATGCATATTTTCTATGTATAATTAAATAATTTACCATAAAAATGTACTGAATTAAATTATAGACCGTATAAATTGTTTAAATATAGATTATTGTGATCATTTGATTTAAAATGAAAGCAGAATCGCACAAAATGCTCAAATATCGCTCAAAATAAGCTTTATTTGCTTTTTTTGTCGATGTTTTATTTTTATAATAGATATTTTCTTATTAGTAAGCTCTGAATTATATTCTTGGCAATATAAATGGATGAAATATAGATTGTTGTAATCAAAGGACATATAAGGAGTGCAGAATCACTTAAACTACACGAATATTGCACAGAATATGCTTTATTTCTTCATTTTATGCATATTTGTAATGTATAATTAAATAATTTACAATAAATATGCTCTGAGTTCTATTTTATACAATATAAAGTATTTAAATGTAGATTATATTGATCAGATGACTTATAATGAGTGCAGAATCACTTAAAATGCTCTAATATTGCCCATAATATGCTTTATTTGCTTATTTTATGCATATTTTCTATGTATAATTAAATATTTTATGATAAATAAGCTCTGAATTATATTGGTGACAATATAAAGTGTTTAAATATAGATTATTGCGATCAGATTATTTCGAATGAGTGTAGAATCGCTTAGAATGCTCAAATATTAACCAGAACATGCTTTATTTTCTTTTATGCATATTTTCCACGCATAAATACATAATTTACAATAAATATACTCTCTATTATATTGTAGGCAATATAAAGTGTTTCAATAAGGATTATAGTGATCAGATGGCTTAGAATGAGTGTATAATCACTTAAAATGCTCAAATATTGCCCAGAGATTGCTTTATTTACTCATTTTATGCATATTTTCTATATATAATTAATTTTTGTATAATAAATATAATCTGAATTATATTTTTGATAAACAAATGTGTTTAAATATAGATTATTGAGATCAGATGATTTAGAATGAGTGTATAACCGCTTAAAATGCACACAAATTAACCTGAATATGCTTTATTTGGTCATTTTATGAATATTTTCAAAGAATTATTTAATAATTTACAATTAATATACTCTGAATTATATTGTAGACGATATAAAGTGTTCTAATATAGGTTACATTGATCAGATGACAAAGAATGAGTGTAGAATCCCTTATAATGCTCAAATATTGCCTGAATATAATTTATTTGCTCACTTGATGCATATTTTCAATGTATCATTACATATTTTATAGAAAATATGCTCCGAATTACGTTGTAGACAGTATAAATTGTTAAAATGTAGATTATTGTGATCACATGATTTAAAATGAGTGCAGAATCGCTTAAAATGCTCAAATATTGCTCAGAATAAGCTTTATTTGCTTATATTGTGTATGTTTTATTTGTATAACTAAATATTTTCTAATGAGTAAGCCCTGAATTATATTCTAGACAATATAAGTTGATGAAATAAAGATTATTGTATTCAAAGGACATATAACGAGTGCAGAATCACTTAAACTACACAAATATTGGCTCAGAATATGCTTTATTTGTAAATTTTATGCATATTATCAATGTATAACGAAATAATTTACATTAAATATGCTCTGAATTATATTGTAGACAATATAAAATGTTGAAATATAGATTATATTGATCAGATGACTTAGAATGAGTGCAGAATCGTTTAAAATGCTAAAATATTGCCCATAATATGCTTTCTTTGTTAATTTTATGCATATTTTCTATGTATAATTAAATAATTAACAATAAAATGCTCTGAATTATATTGTAGACAGTATAAAGTGTTCAAAGATAGATTAGAGTGATCAGATGAATTTGTATGAGTGCAGAATCGCTTAAAATGCTCAATTATTGCCCAGAATATGCTTTATTTGCTTATTTTATGCATATTTTCTATGTATAATTAAATAATTTCAAATAAAATGCTCTGAATTATATTGTAGACAGTATAAAGTGTTCAAAGATAGATTATAGTGATCAGATGACTTAGAATGAGTGCAGAATCGCTTAAAATACTCAAATATTGCCCAGATTATGCTTTATTTGCATATTTTATGCATATTTTCTATGAATAATTAAATAATTTACAATAAAAAATGTTCTGAATTATGTTTTAGACAGTATAAAGTGTTCAAATATAGATTATAGTGATCAGATGACTTATAATGAGTGCAGAATCGCTTAAAATGCTCAAATATTGCCCAGAATATGCTTTATTTGCATATTTTATGCATATTATCTATGTATAATTAAATAATTTACCATAAAAATGTACTGAATTAAATTATAGACCGTATAAATTGTTTAAATATAGATTATTGTGATCATTTGATTTAAAATGAAAGCAGAATCGCACAAAATGCTCAAATATCGCTCAAAATAAGCTTTATTTGCTTATTTTGTCGATGTTTTATTTTTATAATAGATATTTTCTTATTAGTAAGCTCTGAATTATATTCTTGGCAATATAAATGGATGAAATATAGATTGTTGTAATCAAAGGACATATAAGGAGTGCAGAATCGCTTAAACTACACGAATATTGCACAGAATATGCTTTATTTCTTCATTTTATGCATATTTGTAATGTATAATTAAATAATTTACAATAAATATGCTCTGAGTTCTATTTTATACAATATAAAGTATTTAAATGTAGATTATATTGATCAGATGACTTATAATGAGTGCAGAATCACTTAAAATGCTCTAATATTGCCCATAATAAGCTTTATTTGCTTATTTTATGCATATTTTCTATGTATAATTAAATATTTTATGATAAATAAGCTCTGAATTATATTGGTGACAATATAAAGTGTTTAAATATAGATTATTGCGATCAGATTATTTCGAATGAGTGTAGAATCGCTTAGAATGCTCAAATATTAACCAGAACATGCTTTATTTTCTTTTATGCATATTTTCCACGCATAAATACATAATTTACAATAAATATACTCTCTATTATATTGTAGGCAATATAAAGTGTTTCAATAAGGATTATAGTGATCAGATGGCTTAGAATGAGTGTATAATCACTTAAAATGCTCAAATATTGCCCAGAGATTGCTTTATTTACTCATTTTATGCATATTTTCTATATATAATTAATTTTTGTATAATAAATATAATCTGAATTATATTTTTGATAAAAAAATGTGTTTAAATATAGATTATTGAGATCAGATGATTTAGAATGAGTGTATAACCGCTTAAAATGCACACAAATTAACCTGAATATGCTTTATTTGGTCATTTTATGAATATTTTCAAAGAATTATTTAATAATTTATAATTAATATACTCTGAATTATATTGTAGACAATATAAAGTGTTCTAATATAGGTTACATTGATCAGATGACAAAGAATGAGTGTAGAATCCCTTATAATGCTCAAATATTGCCTGAATATAATTTATTTGCTCACTTGATGCATGTTTTCAATGTATAATTACATATTTTATAGAAAATATGCTCCGAATTACGTTGTAGACAGTATAAATTGTTAAAATGTAGATTATTGTGATCATTTGGTTTAAAATGAGTGCAGAATCGCTTAAAATGCTCAAATATTGCTCAGAATAAGCTTTATTTGCTTATATTGTGTATGTTTTATTTGTATAACTAAATATTTTCTAATGAGTAAGCCCTGAATTATATTCTAGACAATATAAGTTGATGAAATATAGATTATTGTAATCAAAGGGACATATAACAAGTGCAGAATCACTTAAACTACACAAATATTGCTCAGAATATGCTTTATTTGTAAATTTTATGCATATTATCAATGTATAACGAAATAATTTACATTAAATATGCTCTGAATTATATTGTAGACAATATAAAATGTTGAAATATAGATTATATTGATCAGATGACTTAGAATGAGTGCAGAATCGTTTAAAATGCTAAAATATTGCCCATAATATGCTTTCTTTGTTAATTTTATGCATATTTTCTATGTATAATTAAATAATTTACAATAAAATGCTCTGAATTATATTGTAGACAGTATAAAGTGTTCAAAGATAGATTGTAGTTATCAGATGACTTAGAATGAGTGCAGAATCGCTTAAAATGCTCAAATATTGCCCAGATTATGCTTTATTTGCATATTTTATGCATATTTTCTATGTATAATTAAATAATTTACAATAAAATGCTCTGAATTATGTTGTAGACAGTATAAAGTGTTCAAATATAGATTATAGTGATCAGATGACTTAGAATGAGTGCAGAATCGCTTAAAAAGCTCAAATATTGCCCAGATTATGCTTTATTTGCATATTTTATGCATATTATCTATGTATAATTAAATAATTTACAATAAAATGCTCTGATATATGTTGTAGACAGTATAAAGTGTTCAAATATAGATTATAGTGATCAGATGACTTATAAAGAGTGCAGAATCGCATAAAATGCTCAAATATTGCCCAGAATATGCTTTATTTGCATATTTTATGCATATTTTCTATGTATAATTAAATAATTTACAATAAAATGCTCTGAATTATGTTGTAGACAGTATAAAATGTTCAAATATAGATTATAGTGATCAGATGACTTAGAATGAGTGCAGAATCGCTTAAAAAGCTCAAATATTGCCCAGATTATGCTTTATTTGCATATTTTATGCATATTATCTATGTATAATTAAATAATTTACAATAAAATGCTCTGATATATGTTGTAGACAGTATAAAGTGTTCAAATATAGATTATAGTGATCAGATGACTTATAATGAGTGCAGAATCGCATAAAATGCTCAAATATTGCCCAGAATATGCTTTATTTGCTTATTTTATGCATATTTTCTATGTATAATTAAATAATTTACCATAAAAATGTACTGAATTAAATTATAGACAATATAAATTTTTTAAATATAGATTATTGTGATCATTTGATTTAAAATGAAAGCAGAATCGCACAAAATGCTCAAATATCGCACAAAATAAGCTTTATTTTCTTATATTGTCGTTGTTTTATTTTTATAATAGATATTTTCTTATTAGTAAGCTCTGAATTATATTCTAGGCAATATAAATGGATGAAATATAGATTGTTGTAATCAAAGGACATATAAGGAGTGCAGAATCGCTTAAACTACACGAATATTGCACAGAATATGCTTTATTTGTTCATTTTATGCATATTTGCAATGTATAATTAAATAATTTACAATAAATATGCTCTGAGTTCTATTTTATACAATATAAAGTATTTAAATGTAGATTATATTGATCAGATGACTTATAATGAGTGCAGAATCACTTAAAATGCTCTAATATTGCCCATAATATGCTTTATTTGCTTATTTTATGCATATTTTCTATGTATAATTAAATATTTTATGATAAATAAGCTCTGAATTATATTGGAGACAATATAAAGTGTTTAAATATAGATTATTGCGATCAGATTATTTCGAATGAGTGTAGAATCGCTTAGAATGCTCAAATATTAACCAGAACATGCTTTATTTGCTTTTATGCATATTTTCCACGCATAAATACATAATTTACAATAAATATACTCTCTATTATATTGTAGGCAATATAAAGTGTTTCAATAAAGATTATAGTGATCAGATGGCTTAGAATGAGTGCATAATCACTTAAAATGCTCAAATATTGCCCAGATATTGCTTTATTTACTATTTTATGCATATTTTCTATATATAATTAATTTTTGTATAATAAATATAATCTGAATTATATTTTTGATAAAAGAATGTGTTTAAATATAGATTATTGAGATCAGATGATTTAGAATGAGTGTATAACCGCTTAAAATGCTCACAAATTAACCTGAATATGCTTTATTTGGTCATTTTATGAATATTTTCAAAGAATAATTTAATAATTTACAATTAATATACTCTGAATTATATTGTAGACAATATAAAGTGTTCTAATATAGGTTACATTGATCAGATGACAAAGAATGAGTGTAGAATCCCTTGTAATGCTCAAATATTGCCTGAATATAATTTATTTGCTTACTTGATGCATATTTTCAATGTATAATTACATATTTTATAGAAAATATGCTCCGAATTACGTTGTAGACATTATAAATTGTTAAAATGTAGATTATTGTGATCATTTGATTTAAAATGAGTGCAGAATCGCTTAAAATGCTCAAATATTGCTCAGAATAAGCTTTATTTGCTTATATTGTGTATGTTTTATTTGTATAACTAAATATTTTCTAATGAGTAAGCCCTGAATTATATTCTAGACAATATAAGTAGATGAAATATAGATTATTGTAATCAAAGGACATATAACGAGTGCAGAATCACTTAAACTACACAAATATTGCTCAGAATATGCTTTATTTGTAAATTTTATGCATATTATCAATGTATAACGAAATAATTTACATTAAATATGCTCTGAATTATATTGTAGACAATATAAAATGTTGAAATATAGATTATATTGAGCAGATGACTAAGAATGAGTGCAGAATCGTTTAAAATGCTAAAATATTGCCCATAATATGCTTTATTTGTTAATTTTATGCATATTTTCTATGTATAATTAAATAATTTACAATAAAATGCTCTGAATTATATTGTAGACAGTATAAAGTGTTCAAAGATAGATTAGAGTGATCAGATGAATTTGTATGAGTGCAGAATCGCTTAAAATGCTCAAATATTGCCCAGAATATGCTTTATTTGCTTATTTTATGCATATTTTCTATGTATAATTAAATAATTTCAAATAAAATGCTCTGAATTATATCGTAGACAGTATAAAGTGTTCAAAAGATAGATTATAGTGATCATATGACTTAGAATGAGTGCAGAATCGCTTAAAATGCTCAAATATTGCCCAGATTATGCTTTATTTGCATATTTTATGCATATTTTCTATGTATAATTAAATAATTTACAAAAAAATGCTCTGAATTATGTTGTAGACAGTATAAAGTGTTCAAATATAGATTATAGTGATCAGATGACTTATAATGATTGCAGAATCGCTTAAAATGCTCAAATATTGCCCATAATATGCTTTATTTGCTTATTTTAAGCATATTTTCTATGTATAATTAAATAATTTACCATAGAAATGTACTGAATTAAAATATAGACAATATAAATTGTTTAAATATAGATTATTGTGATCATTTGATTTAAAATGAAAGCAGAATCGCACAAAATGCTCAAATATCGCTCAAAATAAGCTTTATTTGCTTATATTGTCGATGTTTTATTTTTATAATAGATATTTTCTTATTAGTAAGCTCTGAATTATATTCTAGGCAATATAAATGGATGAAATATAGATTGTTGTAATCAAAGGACATATAAGGAGTGCAGAATCGCTTAAACTACACGAATATTGCACAGAATATGCTTTATTTGTTCATTTTATGCATATTTGCAATGTATAATTAAATAATTTACAATAAATATGCTCTGAGTTCTATTTTATACAATATAAAGTATTTAAATGTAGATTATATTGATCAGATGACTTATAATGAGTGCAGAATCACTTAAAATGCTCTAATATTGCCCATAATATGCTTTATTTGCTTATTTTATGCATATTTTCTATGTATAATTAAATATTTTATGATAAATAAGCTCTGAATTATATTGGTGACAATATAAAGTGTTTAAATATAGATTATTGCGATCAGATTATTTCGAATGAGTGTAGAATCGCTTAGAATGCTCAAATATTAACCAGAACATGCTTTATTTGCTTTTATGCATATTTTCCACGCATAAATACATAATTTACAATAAATATACTGTCTATTATATTGTAGGCAATATAAAGTGTTTCAATAAGGATTATAGTGATCAGATGGCTTAGAATGAGTGTATAATCACTTCAAATGCTCAAATATTGCCCAGAGATTGCTTTATTTACTCATTTTATGCATATTTTCTATATATAATTAATTTTTGTATAATAAATATAATCTGAATTATATTTTTGATAAAAGAATGTGTTTAAATATAGATTATTGAGATCAGATGATTTAGAATGAGTGTATAACGGCTTAAAATGCACACAAATTAACCTGAATACGCTTTATTTGGTCATTTTATGAATATTTTCAAAGAATAATTTAATAATTTACAATTAATATACTCTGAATTATATTGTAGACGATATAAAGTGTTCTAATATAGGTTACATTGATCAGATGACAAAGAATGAGTGTAGAATCCCTTGTAATGCTCAAATATTGCCTGAATATAATATATTTGCTCACTTGATGCATATTTTCAATGTATAATTACATATTTTATAGAAAATATGCTCCGAATTACGTTGTAGACAGTATAAATTGTTAAAATGTAGATTATTGTGATCATTTGATTTAAAATGAGTGCAGAATCGCTTAAAATGCTCAAATATTGCTCAGAATAAGTTTTATTTGCTTATATTGTGTATGTTTTATTTGTATAACTAAATATTTTCTAATGAGTAAGCCCTGAATTATATTCTAGACAATATAAATAGATGAAATATAGATTATTGTAATCAAAGGACATATAACGAGTGCAGAATCACTTAAACTACACAAATATTGCTCATAATATGCTTTATTTGTAAATTTTATGCATATTATCAATGTATAACGAAATAATTTACATTAAATATGCTCTGAATTATATTGTAGACAATATAAAATGTTGAAATATAGATTATATTGATCAGAGGACTTAGAATGAGTGCAGAATCGTTTAAAATGCTAAAATATTGCCCATAATATGCTTTATTTGTTAATTTTATGCATATTTTCTATGTATAATTAAATAATTTACAATAAAATGCTCTGAATTATATTGTAGACAGTATAAAGTGTTCAAAGATAGATTAGAGTGATCAGATGAATTTGTATGAGTGCAGAATCGCTTAAAATTCTCAAATATTGCCCAGAATATGCATTATTTGCTTATTTTATGCATATTTTCTATGTATAATTAAATAATTTAAAATAAAATGCTCTGAATTATATTGTAGACAGTATAAAGTGTTCAAAGATAGATTATAGTGATCAGATGACTTAGAATGAGTGCAGAATCGCTTAAAATGCTCAAATATTGCCCAGATTATGCTTTATTTGCATATTTTATGCATATTTTCTATGTATAATTAAATAATTTACAATAAAATGCTCTGAATTATGTTGTAGACAGTATAAAGTGTTCAAATATAGATTATAGTGATCAGATGACTTATAATGAGTGCAGAATCGCTTAAAATGCTCAAATATTGCCCATAATATGCTTTATTTGCTTATTTTATGCATATTTTCTATGTATAATTAAATAATTTACCATAGAAATGTACTGAATTAAATTATAGACAATATAAATTGTTTAAATATAGATTATTGTGATCATTTGATTTAAAATGAAAGCAGAATCGCACAAAATGCTCAAATATCGCTCAAGATAAGCTTTATTTGCTTATATTGTCGATGTTTTATTTTTATAATAGATATTTTCTTATTAGTAAGCTCTGAATTATATTCTAGGCAATATAAATGGATGAAATATAGATTGTTGTAATCAAAGGACATATAAGGAGTGCAGAATCGCTTAAACTACACGAATATTGCACAGAATATGCTTTATTTGTTCATTTTATGCATATTTGCAATGTATAATTAAATAATTTACAATAAATATGCTCTGAGTTCTATTTTATACAATATAAAGTATTTAAATGTAGATTATATTGATCACATGACTTATAATGAGTGCAGAATCGCTTAAAATGCGCAAATATTGCCCAGAATATGCTTTATTTGCTTATTTTAAGCATATTATCTATGTATAATTGAAAATTTTATGATAAAAAAGCTCTGAATTATATTGGAGACTATATAAAGTGTTTAAATATAGATTATTGCGATCAGATTATTTCGAATGAGTGTAGAATCGCATAGAATGCTCAAATATTAACCAGAACATGCTTTATTTGCTTTTATGCATATTTTCCACGCATAAATACATAATTTACAATAAATATACTCTCTATTATATTGTAGGCAATATAAAGTGTTTCAATAAAGATTATAGTGATCAGATGGCTTAGAATGAGTGGATAATCACTTAAAATGCTCAAATATTACCCAGAGATTGCTTTATTTACTCATTTTATGCATATTTTCTATATATAATTAATTTTTGTATAATAAATATAATCTGAATTACATTTTTGATAAAAGAATGTGTTTAAATATAGATTATTGAGATCAGATGATTTAGAATGAGTGTATAACCGCTTAAAATGCTCACAAATTAACCTGAATATGCTTTATTTGGTCATTTTATGAATATTTTCAAAGAATAATTTAATAATTTACAATTAATATACTCTGAATTATATTGTAGACAATATAAAGTGTTCTAATATAGGTTACATTGATCAGATGACAAATAATGAGTGTAGAATCCCTTATAATGCTCAAATATTGCCTGAATATACTTTATTTGCTCACTTGATGCATATTTTCAATGTATAATTAAATATTTTATAGAAAATATGCTCCGAATTACGTTGTAGACAGTATAAATTGTTTAAATGTAGATTATTGTGATCATTTGATTTAAAATGAGTGCACAATCGCTTAAAATGCTCAAATATTGCTCAGAATAAGCTTTATTTGCTTATATTGTGTATGCTTTATTTGTATAACTAAATATTTTCTAATGAGTAAGCTCTGAATTATATTCTAGACAATATAAATAGATGAAATATAGATTATTGTAATCAAAGGACATATCAGGAGTGCAGAATTACTTAAACTACACAAATACTGCTCAGAATATGCTTTATTAGTTAATTTTATGCATATTATCAATGTATAATGAAATAATTTACATTGAATATGCTCTGACTTATATTGTAGACAATATAAAATGTTCAAATATAGATTATATTGATCAGATGTCTTAGAATGAGTGCAGAATCTGTAAAAACCCGTAAAAATCCTAAAATGAAAATTTAATTTCAAAATTAATATTTAAGTTTAGAACTAATTTTAATTGTTATAAAATAGTAGTTGTTCTAATTTTAATCAAGAAATTCTCAGAAATCATAACTTAAATTAAAAAGCGATAATTAAATTAGTATATCGAAGTAAAACTTCAAGCAAACAAATAAATTCAAGTAACAAAAATCCAATTAACGACTTTATAAGATTTCTATGGCTTGAATTTGTGTCAAAATCCATGTTTTACTGCATGTTTAAAACAAATATGAAATTCCATCAATTTGGACCGTTTGATCAAGTTTTTGAGCTCCGATTTTTCTGAGCCGTCTGATCTATTCCTCTCTCCCTCTTATTTCCCTTCCCTCTGGAATTTCCGAAACGGGTCATCTCCTACTCGTCTCCCTCTTTTCCGCCAACTCACTCTCTCTCGATGAATCCGCTCTCGCCTCCCTGTCACTCTCTTCCGCCAGCGTGGAGACACGAGAACCCACCTCACTCTGCTACATCCACTCTCTCCGCCAATCCGATCCCAGCTGTGGGACCTCTTCCCTCTGCCCCTGGTTTTCCTCTCACCATGGTTTCGCTGAAACCACGCAGAAGCAAATCCCGACCCCACCTCCTTTTTCTCCGCTCTCCCTCCGCCTACCACCTCAGCAGTGTGACCCCACTTCCCTTTTTCCCTCGCCTATTAAGTCCACCCCTTCTTCTTTTATCTGTCACACGAAACCGTAGCACGCCAATCCTCTCTTTCTCTTCTCCGTTCACACCTTATAAACACCTTCTCTCCACCGTTACCTCCCTCCAGAACCAAGCTCAGACCCACCTCCGGTCTCTCTCACTCATTATTCTCTCTTCTCCCTCAAACCCTTAGCCGAAACTCTCACTTCCCTCATTCACTGTCTCTCCGTCTCCCATTTCTCTCCAAACCAAGCACCACCCCTCCTCCCTCACTCAATCTCATCTCCTTCCTCTTACTGTCCCTCTTCCTTCACAAATTCACTTCCTCTCCCCAGCAATTGAAGACAAGCAGCCCCTAGTGGCGACCCGAGGCAGTGGCAATGTCGCTTGGTGACCATTCGGCTGAGCCTTCGTCCTCCCTCGAGCTCCCCCTCCCTTTGAAGTTATCTTGGTTTGGCCTCACCTCTCTTTTCTCTATCTGTTTGACTATGCTCATGTTGAATTTAAGATGATTGTGCATACTAGATTGCTTATTTGAAACTGTTGTATATTGCTTAGCCCTCTTTGGTTACTTGCTTGAGTTATTTGCTTAGTCTAATCTGTGTTACATGATACACGTAGCTAAGGAAGGATGCATAGTATATTGTTCAGTTATGTACTTCTTGAATTTTGATGCACATACAACACCTTGATGCTTCTGTTTGTTAGTTTCCATTAGTGTATATGTTTCATTTTGCTTGGTTGTGGGTTACAAGCCTCTAAATGATCAATCCATATTTGGTACCAGTTCGGTATTGGTCAATCTCATTTACTGGTACATTTCTAAAGCCTTAAGGACTGATTTGTGAAGAAAACTTTCTGCTAAGGAACTATTAGTAAACTTCTTTGAACTGTATAAGGACTGTTTGCCAATAGATACTGTTATAAGGTCTATAATGCAAATTAAATTAAGAATCTGTCAATACTTAATAGACTATAAACTGATTAATAACCAAGATTTAATAAAGAATAACATTTGAAGTTTATTGCTTAATGGAGATAGCCGAGAGTAACATTCAGAATATGGAAATTAATACTAAAAGATTATAATTGGACTTTGAGAACAAAACTAGAAATAAATAGTGAAGGATTACAATGACTTGCCTAATAATGGCCCAGTTCCTACTTTACTGGACCGAGATATTAAAATGGAGTTTTGTTTAAGAAATAATTAGTACATAATTGAAGGCTTAAAACAATTACAACACTCATGCATGATGTACAAGGGGTTGTTTGCCGTGAATAAAAATGTTGGAACCAAAAAGGAATAAAATTTATGAAAATACGCCAGTATCTTAATTGGTTAATATAGCTAATGAAATCGGAGTATAAATGTAAAGAGAAATATGGGAGATTATTTGACTTGTTCGCAAAACAGATACAGTGACTATCAGACACGTTATGATCCCACTAAAATATAAAATAAACTTGTAATTCTTTCTTCAGACTTTGTTTAATAATCTTAATTGAGTTTAACTTCCATTCTAAGTTTAATTAAAAGACGCTTCATTGACTCAAAACATGTTAAAATAAATGTACAATAGAATTGTTAATAGTATTTCAATTAGTTATATGACTTTGACATAATAGTTCTCATAAAACTGAGTTTATAAATAATTTGTAAATATAACACTAATATATGTAAAATTATATAAATAACTGTACAACTTAAACTTAATGATGTCTGTAATAGTATCTTAACTAGATCATTTTAAGTCATAACACAAATGGTAAAAACCAATCATCAGAAGAAGAATATAAGTATTTGAAAAATAATAATTAATTTCTTAGTGCGTACTTTTGTGAACTTAGATATAATTATTAAACATCACATAAATGTCGTGAGTTCTAACTTATATGTAGTTATACACATTAGACACGTTTAATAAAATATCCTTTATAAATAACATTGTTGCATACTTGCTAAATTAAAATAGATAATAATTAATAAATTACATACGCTTTTGACATAACCAATATAAGTTAACATATCTTTTTATTAGACAAGTGTTTCGTGAAATCTAACAAATATGATAACTATGTTAGTTATACGAAAATAACTTCAGTAGATAAATTCTTAATGGAAACTAATCATATTAGATAAGTAGTTGCATAGCATGAAATTGAACGCAAACATATTTTGAGTAACTATACTAAAACAAATAAACGTATTTAAAATAATTGCATAACTTATTATTATTAGATTTCCATGGAATATATTAGTAACTTTTTATTAAAGTGAAATGGATGATTTTAGATTAGTTAAACATTTTATTATTTAATTTGGCTAATGTTAGATCGGTAATAACATTTGTGTTAAATAGTAATTGTGAAAAGTAATAGTATCTTTGTAAAATATTTAAACTCAAGTACTTACACGTTTTATACATAAACAGTATATGCATCTTTGATATAACATAAGCATGTTGAAACACCAACACATTAAAACATCAACACATTAATATTTATATAATATATATTAACTTTATTTATATAATTAACACTATTTATACTTAACTCTATTAGCATTTGTGTTTCATTTCTTTATATCTTATTTGCATGTTTATTAAGTTTCATTTATTTTGAATGGAATAAAAGTATCAACACAATTTATACGCTATTTATAAATTTTCAATAAGGTTCTTGTATTCAAAAAGATACACAAAGTAAGTATTTCATACTTGAGCAAAACACTATTAAAAGTCATAACTAAACTAATAAAAAAGGTTTTCTAAAATCAAACAAAAGCTTGTCACGATTTAAACGAGTAGAATATAACTATAGGATTTCGTCAACACGTCTTTCTTCCCACTTATTTTATGAAGGAAACTCTGCCAAAATTTTATAAAGTATTTCTATAAATAAGATAACATATTTTAATGCCGAGTCTCCTTTCAGAAACTTAGATCATTTATCCTAGTAGCTCAGACCTGAATCCAAATTGAGGGATAACATAGTGATCGTTAGTTCTAGTGTTCTAGTTTTAGTGTCCGTTCTGATTAGTCGGTTTTTCGCCAGGTGACTGGACAGACTTTCAGGAGCCTGTGGACGATTACTACCCCGAGTACGAGGGTGGTGACACAGAGCAGGACTTCACCGATCCTCCTGTAGAGTAGTCTCATCGTCTTCGACTTTTTCAGGTGTGGATGCCTTTCGGATTTGATATTCTTTAGATTAGAAAAACTATTGCATGCATAATTGTTTTGAAAAGATAACTTGCATGAGTTTGAAATACTTCATGTATTGATAACCTTGATGCACATATGTATTTATCTTTGCATAAGTTGATTAGCAAAAGTTTGATTTATTGGTGCATTTGTTAAAAACCAAGTACCGATCGCACGGTTTGCAAAGACTAGCGAATCTCTACTTGGATAGTTTTTGGCATGGCATATGATTTGATACAGATGTATTATGGTTGATTTAAAATGACTGAACAACTTGAACACAGAGGGTGTTATCCGCCTAGTTCTTAGACACTACCTTTATAGGCTTTTGTCCCTTAGGTTGACGTATTCTCGGATCCGTGATTACTAGTCCTACACCAGTGCACAGGTAGTAGGTGGGACGGGTAGTGGTCAGGTTAGGCGTGGTTCAGGTCATTAGTATTGTGAGGTTGTTATACATTTACGCGCCTGTCAGTGGTGCAGATAAGCTTAGTACCTGTGTGGTACATTACCTGTGTGGTACATTACCTGTTAGTGATTGCACACATTTTTACTCTATTTTGCACGATAGCATGATTCGATAGATATCATTACATGATTTATACATGTTACTCAGCATAGGTTTTATACTAACTTGAAACTAAAAGATTGCAAGTTTTATAATTACATTCAGCATAATTTTATATTCTAGTTTAGAGAATTGATAATTTGAATAGGCTCACTCTATTACCGCACTGAGTATTCGCGTACTCAGCCCACAATACTTTGATTTGTGGAGACAGGTACCGGTCTGACTGAAGATGGTGGTCCAACGTTAGAGACCCAGACCCAGTTACTACATGATGATGCCACTTTTGTTTAGATAACAATATTTATTTTCTTATTTTTGTTTGGCTGGAAAATTTTGTTGTAAATATATTAAACCGGCCCTCCTCTTATGTAGGAACTTTTTAATGTTATTTTGTGGCATTATTCTTGTATTTGTGTGATTTACTCTGCTTGGATACTTTTATTTAGCCTTACGTGTGTACAGTAGAGTGTACGCACGTGGCGGGTTGTCCTCCTCGAATTCTGATTTGGTTCGGGGTGTGACAGAATCGTTTAAAATGCTCAAATATTGCCCAGAATATGCTTTATTTGCTTATTTTATGCATATTTTCTATGTGTAATTAAATAATTTACATTAAAATGCTCTGAATTAAATTGTAGACAGTATAAAGTGTTCAAAGATAGATTATAGTGATCAGATGATTTATACATGGCAAAAAATATAAGTTGTAATAGAGCGAATGCTTTAGGAGAGGATGTTCATTATTTTTCTTTTGTTTGCAAGTGTTGGGTCCCACTATTGAACTAATTTTTGGTAAATAAAAAAGGGACAATGACAGGGATAACCAGTACTAAACATGTGCTGGCCTTGGCAGCATAAATCACAGCCCCTCAAAACTTAATAGACAGATCTGGTGCCAATTTTCATAAAACTTCTATATACTCAACTAATATCACGGCCTCTTTTGAAGTACCCTACATACTCAAAAAACTTTTATATCATACCCTATATACCTATATACTCAACTCATTTTAATCTTGTAAATTATCTCTGAAACATAAAAATTTGATTAAATAGATGCAAACATGAGGCGACTTTTATCACCAATTTTACTGACTCATGTTCTCACATAATCTTAATTGATTGAATATTCCAATCATCACATGTCAATCAAGGCTTACTAAAGAAGATCTATTCACTAATCTTGATAAGCAAACGAACAGAGAAAGAATAATTGAGTTGATGATAGAAAACTGTAATGTATTGATTATATTGAATGATCTTTACAAAATGCTAACACCTCTATACATAGGCACTGGTAAAAATCCCAGTATAGGCGTTGGTTAACAACCCAGCTTATCACGTGACAATCCCACCTAATCTTCTATTAATCAACACACTCACATGCTTAACCCAGAGACCAATTGATTAATCCTAATTACACTTTGTATCATCTATTACTTACTGAAATAGAAATACAGATTCTAATTGAAACAACTAACTGTTTTGTGTGCATGTAGTTATTCTTTGTAGAAAAGTATGTTTATTTTAACAATGTATGAATATAAAGTAAAAGGGTAATATGTGAGTGAAGTAACAGGGTATATGAAAACATGGTTACAGGTAGCCATAAATAGCTACGGGTAGCGATTGGTTTTTTAGTAAATTAGAGAGGGGTTTATATTCCAATTGATATTTATGGTTATTTATTTATTTATTTTTTCGATGTAAGCAACAAGAAAATGACACACACAAAAAGAGTGAGGGAGTTACATTAGCAAGCTTACGACATGCATTTATCATTATCTGACCATCATTTGAGTTCGGATATAGGTACGCTAGAAGACCAACAGGATCAGGACGAAAAAGATCATTTCCGGTCCAACCCATGTCATTGAAAGAATCTACTCTTATGACCCGCTTAAAGGTTTAAATGAGGCAAAAAATTATCACAAGAGCATCTTTAATATAATATTTGGTAATAGTCAAACAACTTTTTACTAATTAAATTAAGAGAAGGTACCTATCACGAATAAACATAAATTACAACACAATCACAACATTGGTCAGTGAGCTATTGCTCTGTCCATGTATCAAGTCTACTAGTCAGAAACACAAGAATATCACTATCAAGCCACAGTAATATAGCAAATTTGTTTGAAATAATTGTAAGTTATTTTAAGATACTCTTTCTGGCATGGCCCTAAATCTTTCATTTTAAGAAAATTAACATTTTTATCTTTTTAGTTTCCTTCAATATTTTATTAAATATTTATTTGAAAAAATATTCATTTTGATTTGCAAATTGTTATCTTTTGGACATATCTTTATGGCATGAGGTTTCATCACAACACTAGCATTTCAAGCCTCTTATAATTACTGATCTCACAAACATGTGGTTTACTTTCATACATTTTGTGTGTCTATAGTCTATACTTTATTTTAGAGAGCGATTGTGGCGTGGGGCAGGGGAGGGGGACGATAAGGAGAAAAAATGATGGAGAACACAGAACGAAATGAGAGAAAAAGGACCTAATAATTTAAATAACAAATTAAATACATATGTGTGGGTGTCGTTGGTTGGTTGGTTAAATATTGGGCGACACGTGTAGGTCCAAGGAATATGAAATAAATAAGTTTCTGATTCCTACATTATTGAACCCTGTGAATGTATGTGTAACGGGTATTATTGAGCATAGAAATGACCTGTTTCAACAGTAAAGGTTTATTTCACACATCATTAGATTGTTTATAATTTCTGTGTCCCATTTCTAATTATTTATTTGTATGCCCCTCCTTCGCTGACCTCCACCCCATATTTCTCCATGTCTTTGTTGTTTGATCCCTCTACATGGCACTTGCTGCTCCAACTTCATGTTCCTTCCCAATAAATTGATATTAAGGTTCATTTATATTGAAATAAAATTAGTTTTGTGTTGATGCCGGCAAAAGAAATAATTTAATTGGGATTTAGCAAGAGAGGGAGCGAGAAAAATAATGGAAAAGCAATTAGGAAGGAGAGAGGAAGCGAGAAAAATAATGGAAAAGGAATTAGGAAGGAGAGGAGACTGAGAGAATAGTAGAGATCGTTGGAAATTGTAATGGTCTACTTTTGTGCGGCAAATGAAAAAAGAAACAATCGATATAAAGGCCATAGAGAGGGAAGAGGGTAGCATAGGCAACTCAGCATGGTGGTGTAGAAATAGTACCATTGACAAGGTGGTGGCTTGCATGTTTTATTTATTTCCACCAGATATTTCAAAAAAAAAAAAAAATGGAAAGGTCTAAAAAGTTCTTTTTTCATTTTTTTTTTCTTTGTTCTTTGAAATTTTTGTAGAACCAACGAAGGTTATGGGCCTGCATCCCATATGCACAAAAGACTTGAGTAAACTGCTGCTGGGTGAGACCAGAACCTGCTCCATTGACCAACCACAACATCCAACATATTCTAGTGCGATGACTTTCTTCTAGTCAGAGTGTAATAGGTCGTTCTGATCTCGTCCATAAATGTCTGTGGCCTGATAACGTTTAGGAGGCGGACTTCCATCTCAAGATCAGCCATCTAATATTAGAAAATTAAGAATCACATAAGAGAATTTCATATTTGGCAATAACACTAGAAAATAATAGTTGTATATGAATATACTTCTCGTAAAATGCAAAGAAACGGATAAAAATGTCCAAGGCTTAAAATAGATAGGTAGGCAGGCTTCCATCTCAAGATCAGCCATCTAATATTAGAAAATTAAGAATCACATAAGAGAATTTCATAATTGGCAATAGCACTAGAAAAAAATAGTTGAATATGAATATACTTCTTGTAAAATGCAATGAAACAGATAAAAATGTCCAAGACTTAAAATAGATAGGTAGGCGGACTTCCATCTCAAGATTAGCAATCTAATATTAGAAAATTAAGAATCACAAAAGAGAATTCCATATTTGTGACAATAACACTAGAAAAGAATAGCTGAATATGAATATGCTTCTCGTAAAATGCAAAGAAAAGGATAAAAATGTCCAAGACTTAAAATAGATAGAAAGAGAAATAGACAGAGTACTCTAACTTGATTCTCAGCTCTGAATTAGGATTATCCGAGAGAGAAGAGAAGATGCCATCTTTTTTTTTTTAAAAAAAAAAAGAGGAGGATGAGAAAAGAAGAGGCTTAATACGGGCCGCTAGTTCAGAAGTTGCATTCGAAATTGAGCCATATGTAATTTCATTATATTCATTTGACTTATAATCCACTTATTCGGGGGAAGAAAAACTTATAATATTCAGTACTTAATTTTTATTATATATAATATATTCATTTTTCAAAAACAAATATTAAGGCCTGATTAATTTTTTTTAACACGGGATTTCATTAGAAATTTTCCAATCTAAATGAACGGATTTGGTGTCATTTAGTTGGAATTTCTAAGTCATTAGATCCAATTAAATCCTAAGAAATCAATTGAATTGAAATGAAATGTAATCCCGCATTAAAATTTTTTTGATCAAGGCCTAAGTTTCTTCAAATCATACCATAAATGAATAATAATAATAATATATTAGCATGTAAATATATACAATTTAGAAAATAATATTAATCAATTTGGACATTATTCATTTAAAATAATATGAAAAATATATATACAAAATTTAGAGTAATTGAGTTCTTAGTCCGAACTCGATTGCTACATATGAATTTTAGTTTGATTCAACATCGCTCGATTTATTAAATTCAAATCAAAGTAGGATAGCTAATTTGCAGCTCGATTCAAATCAAAGTAGGATAGCTCATTTTGAATGGCAAGAAAGATACAACTTTTAGCCTTGAAAGATACAATAGCAGCGATGAAAGAAAAACTAATTAGAACAATTTTTTTTGTAAGTAAAAAAGCAATATAAAAGTCAAAAGATACATAAGAAGGCCATTTGTGCTATATAAGGTCTATAACATTGGGCATGCAGAGACCTGTCATGTCGACGGTCACTCAAATTGTACACGTGCAATTTTCACAAATTATACACATGCAATTTTGTTATTTATTAAATATTTTTGCACTTGACAAATTCTTATTTATAAATGAGAGACAAAGTCAGGAGTTAATTTGAGCTTCCATTAGATTGATATTTTTGAACTCCACCCGCATGTTGGGATATTTGTCTCTCTTTGATGTTATCGACTCGTTATAATTTAGCAACAGCACAAGTCCCGTGCATTAACCTCATTAAAGCAGCAAATTGATCTAATTTGTAATGCTAAAAGTAACTAAGGCTGTTCAATTGATATATACTAATTTGAAACACTTACATGCTGTTTGCATGCAAGTTACAAGACAAAAAATAATTGGAATTATCAGTTTATAGAATACCTGCCTAGCAACCATAGCACTCAGCTATGCACCATTTGTCGGGAAACAACAACAAAATGACATGATATATTCAGTATCAGGAAAATACAAATGCGCAGGAATTTACGCTTTGGGTTGAGAAGTTACACATTTATTCGTTGGTCCTTTATTTGTAACAGGGTGATCAACTATTTACTAACCATAAAAAGAAGGAAATGGATATAAAGACCCAAATCAAGACGATAACCATCATTATGACTAATTTAAATTGTTATCTGCATAATGAAATAAAAAGAAAGAAAATCAGCCTTAAATTCTTAGTTATCTCTGTTTTCTTTTTTTCTTTTTTCTTTTTATCCGAACTGAACTTATCACAAAAGAAGAGAATTTTGCTGCCCACTGTCCACACACTATAGAAGTACTTCGTTAAGATGGGACAGGGGGAGATGCAAAATATAAATTTTAATTAAAAATTTATAGAACTACTTACGAATCTTTTGCTGTTCCTAACTGCACATACCTTTGAAGATACGTAACAGCAATATAAAAACAGGAATGATAACTGCCATCGGCAGATTTACCATCGCTGAATAAATATCCGTGTTTGTTACAAATGTTCAATTTAATAACAAAATGTGTTCACTTTAATGACCACAAGCTTTCAGTTAAATGCATCAATTTATGGTTTAATATAAAATTGCGCGTCAGTTTTGAGAGAGGCTCCCCAGGGGTATAGTCGGAAAAAAATTAATTTGAACCCCCAAGGGTATAGTCGGAAAAAAATTAATTTGAACCGGACCGGTTCAGGACCCCTTCTAATTTTTTCATGTGTTTTGTGTCCGGTTCGTGACCCCTTCGCTTGGTTTAGTAATAAGGTTTTTTCTTATAATATTTATATTTTTTATTGCAACTAACTAAACATTTATATCAATTAATAGAACATTTATACTGACACAACTAAACATTTGAAAAAAATAAAAATAAAAAAATAAAATGAACATACTGAACATAACGAACACTTATAAAACAATGAACAATTAAGTGAACATTTATATATAATAAAGTGAACACTTATAATGACAAAATGAACAAAAAATAATATGCGCACTGGATGAATATAGGTGAGGGGAAAGAGCGCTGCTGCTGACGCAATGGCAGCGACGACAATTGAAGAGATGGGAGTAATCAATTTTCATATAAAAAAAAGGCAACAATTGTGGTCAAACAACAACTTCATCTACCTAATAGCATACATGCAATTTTTTTTTAGAAAAGAATAAGCAGTTTCTTTTCACTTTTCAGCTATTATTCTATTAATTCCAATGACACCTATTCAATCACACAATGAATTCCTTTTAGTATTTCAAAATAAACCCTAATAAACGTATAACTATCCTATTAGATTTAGAGAATATAACTGATTGTTATTGGACTACGTGTATTATAATTGTGTGTTTAATAACTTTCATAAATATGTTACTTGATTAACTGCCTAAATAAATGATCAATTTTATTATAATGAGGCATTTAATATACATATTTCATATTAGGATTTAGATCCGAAACGTATAAAAAATATAGAATAATTGATTATAATTAGGAGCAATCCGTTTCATATACCCCTTGAAAGTTTCACGTTTGGGTTTTTACTCTATTGAGGGAATATTCCATGTTAATTAAACTATGTTCCCCTTCCCCCAATTGTATACCAAGTCTGATAGCTCTTTTGGTTTAACTAAAGTTTGAAAAATTCCAAACTTCGATTAGTCCCCATACGAGAGAGATATTACAGAATAACATTTCGACGTTAAATACCAAGAAAAGTATCTCAAATAAGCCCCTGGAACTGAAAATTAATCACGAACCAGTCCCTAAAAACTAGGGTTTGTTAACCAGTACGCGAAAGGAAGCTAGTACGGGTCTCATATCGGGTTCTAGCGACACCACAATGCCACAGTAACAAGGAACAAGGCAGGTGCCACCAGAAATTATGCAAGCAACACTAATCCAAGCTGGTATAGACTAGTACAAACTAATTTAGTGCTCAGATCACTTCCATCAATTTGGTTCTCAAACAACCAGCCAGTAAATTCGCATCGATATAAATATAGTTAAGTTACCTATGATCATCCCCGAGGCGGCAGATTCACATGATTAAATAACTCAACCCAAGGTACAAGCAAATTATAAAACAATTGAAAGTATAACATGGTACTGCTGAGTAATACCGGATCACTCATACCAAAAGAGAAGAATCCAAAAGAAGAAAAGATACAGGAACCAGTTTTATACCTTAGGAAATAAACCCTGTAGAAATCAGAAATAGATGCACTGGACATATCCATTACATCTATTTCTGATTCTTCTAAGAGAGTATTTGATTTTATTATTTCTCAACTAAAGAATGAAGGAGTATATAGTGTCTGAATATATATATATGACATTACACGCTAATTTGTCTCTCTAATTAATGCTCTCAACAGACCTAACAAAACTAGTTCTAAACTCGCGCGTTGCGCGATTCGTCCCAATTCGAAAGTGGTATGAAGCAATTTTCTAATAAGTGCAACTATGTTACGAATTTTTTTTGCAAACGGCCGTGCGATATTTACGATAATTGTCAAAATTAAATTACTAAAAAAAAAAATCCTAAATTTCAGAAGTGTAAAACTATGATTTTTTCAATGTAAAAATTCAGAAGTGTAAAACTTAGGAGCTCTTCTAAAAAAAAAATTCAGAAGTGTAAAACTCCTAAATTTTTTCATGCAAAAACGTTCATGTGATCATGGCTCTTCAGAATTCTTCTATTTTTTTTATCATTCCAAAGCTTTCACAGTTACCCGCTACTCCTTGGATATCATGTCAGAAGTAGATATTAAGAAATTATTTTATAAGAAAAAGTGATGATTTTTTTAAACTGGAATATGAAAGTGACATTATATCAAAGATTAGCCATCTCAAATACTATACCACACTTTATATGGACATTATTTATATTAGAGCAGGTAATTCATTTATAAAAAATCCAAGAGTTGGTCATATCATCTCTTTTACCAGTAGGAGCGTATTGCTTACTTCATTACAGCCATTTCTTCAATTTTTTATCACTATGCAGTTCTTTCATTTCCATAGTTCTATTGCGATAGATAAGATAGAGAATTAATAATATCAATTAGTATGTTCTAGAAAGAGGAAAAAATGAATCATAACCCTAGACACATAGGATAAAGGTGAAGACATATATTCAATAAAATTTAAGACACTCATTGTGCTATGGAGCGTCTTGTTGGATTAGGCAACTTAATTTTCTCCTTAAAATTTTCAGGTGATTTCAAGAAGTTGAAAGGATAAGTGATTCACTATCCACATCCATAGAAATTTTGCAATGTTTAGCAACTGTTATTGGGGGAGTTCAAAAAAATGGCAACAAAATTAACATAATATAAGAGCAAATCAGTAGCTTACAATAGATTAGAACCTCAACAAAGAAAAGAATGATGGTAAAGCTGCAACCAGTGAGGCGACAGAAACAATCTGGCCAAGGAAATGTCAAGTCAGAGAACGAAAATGCAAGGTAAATTATTCATCTAATAAGAGAGAGAACAATCTTAGACTGTACATCCAGGATAGAACTGGTAGTCATTCTATCGTGTTTTTACTCTGTAGAACAACCAACAAATTATATAAAAAAAAATTATCAACAATAGCACTTGATCATTAAAGTAAAGAATATGGAGGTTTTGTCGCGCAGTACCTAGGTGAGACTTAGAATCAGAACAATTGCCATGGTTTCTTTGGTGAAAAAGATAAATTAAGTTTTCATAACCATGACACATACCTAACTGAATTTATAAACACCTACAGTTCTGGTAATTTTTTTCACAATTCATTTATTCTTTGGTAATTCTAATATAGAATTGAAGGGATTGTGTTTGCTTGTTAAACTTGAAGAATATCATATACACTGAAACATAGGAAAATTTGATGATATATCTAGTAAATATCAGAATGTGTTTCATGCATATATCTTATCATTTTATTAAATAGTTGATGTCAACTTGGAGCCTTGAAAAAACCAACCCCCGCATATCTGGTCCTAAACTAAAATTTTCCAGCCACATAAACACGCAAGGCAGTACCCTCGCTCCCATCTATGATTATAAGAATCCTCTAATTTTTTCTATGATTATATCACACTCAAAGAATTAAAGCAAGCTAACTAAAATTTGATATAAATTAAAGTAAAAAGTTTGAAAAATTCACCAATTTCTTTCCGTGTTTAAATTCACTTCTTCAAGGAGAGACACAATAAGCTATGCTTTCAGCTGACTTTTACCCCTCCAATCATTCTTCTGAGGAAATTACATGGTCCATTTTAGCTGGTAACACAGTTCCATCTAATTGTCTTCAAAACACTTTAAAAATTAACATAATATTTCAATAAGAGGAAATGAAAACTTACAAAGAAATCACAATGCATCTCAGGTGTCGCACCAGAATGCACAATAAATATACCTTGCCTTTATTGATCCTCGCATAGTATAAAATGAGAACTTTAACCATTTTTAGCCTCAACTTGCTAGCTGCATAGCCAAGAGGAGTCATCAATCAGGTCAATATCAGGTCCTATCATAAAGGCAAATATAGTTGAAGAGGATTCTTTGTATTATCAAAAGTAAAGCACATTTTAATATACATGTATTTACAGATTAAAAGACCAAAATAACTGAAAATAATCATTTTGTTTACTGCTCTATCTGTCAATTGAATAATTGGAACCAAGAACTGGAAATAGAAGCGACCTGATTGAAAGACCAAAACAAAATAAAAGGTCTCAATTGACAGATTGATAGATAGGTCTCAAAAAACTGAAAATAGCTGAAGAGTATTATTTGTATTATAAGGTGAGAAGTGATCTTTCTCTTGTGCAATTGACAGATTGAAAGACCAAAAACATGATCGATGTATGCAACCATAACATGCACACATGATCCGATGGCAGACAGAAGGGACCAAGAAAAACAAACCAGCTTAGGCTGTAAAACTGTGCAAGCAAAACATACACACAGAACCTGATAGAGGACATAAGGCACCAATAGAAATAACGAATATAGCCCCTAATAACTCTCACTAAACTGAAACAATCAACAACGATGCAAAACAAAAAGAAAGGCGGATGAAAACCTAACTGAGAAGGCAACAAAAAAAAAACCATAGAGTACATAATGCATCCAGAAACAATGTGAACCAAAAGATTTGCCAACTGCAGGAACCAATGAAACACACAAAAGCTTGTGAAGCATATTTTTTGCAAGCACTCATTAATTTTTTCACAATAATACCATCATAGTTTTTACCAGTACTTTTGTTTCCCTTTTTTTTGGCAACAATTCCACTAAGCCATCCCAATATGTTACTGGCACTAATTGAAAGCATCATTTTTTAATTTCAAACATTTTTTTTTACTGAACCACATTGCACACAATGCATTCAGAAACTGAGGCCTAAAAAAAAATGGAGACAAACTACGACAGCTGAGGCTAGCACCATAAAACCTCTTACTGAACTACCTGTGGTACTGAACAGAAGAACCACCTCAAGCAGACAACCAAAACAACAGAAAATACCAAATTGAAAGAACCGACAGTCAACCTGAACTAACAGAAACCCTATGTTTGCTCCAAACCATGCACCAAACAGAACAAAAAGCACAACATACTGTCCCCAAACCATGAAACAAAGTGCACACATTCTATGACAGTGGTACGTACAATTACAAATCTCTGGACTGAATAGCAACCTCACCAAAGAAAAAATAGACCAAATCAGACAATGCGAGCACTATCAAGCACCCAATTTCAATCTTCAGCATGACATTGGGAGCATGAGGAATCCAGAAAATGACCCAAAATATAACTGACAGCAAACAATTGGGGAAATACTGGAGAAATAGAAAGAAAGAAAACCTTAGGAAGAGAGGAAGAACAGTATACCAAGGAAGGAAGGAGAGGAAAGGGTTCCAAGCGCCTTTAGAATTACTGCTATGTTGTGTCACATGAAAGAGGGAAAGATCCAACCTTACAGGTGGTGAACGAAAGTTGTAGAAGGCGAAAAATTGAAGAGGAAGGGCTCAGGTACCCTCCTCTTTCACAAGAGGAAAAGAGGGACAGGGCCAAAGGGGAGAGATAGAGAGCATCTTCCTGGAGAGAAAGAGAGACCCATCAGCACCACCATACACGTCCAAATGGTGCTCCATGCTTTTGAGTTTATTGAGGAGAAAGAAGAACGTGAAAGGTACAGATAGCAAAACAGTATCTAGACTTGTGTGATAGCACGCGGAGCTGACCATCTCACCAAACCTTCGTAACAGCATTCGACGGCCAGGATCAAGGAACCAAAACCAACGGCTCAGATTTGAATACTGTTCTTACCACAGTAAAAATGCTCTTTCACGTACAAGGCATAAACCTCCAAATTTATATAGTTATAATGTTGTTAACTAGCTAATCTCCCGTCCATTTCAACATCACTGGACATATCCATTACTTTTGATTCTTCTACGTCGCCGGGGCCGTATCCTCTGCCAACCTTTTGGCAGAGTGCCAACATTTAATCTGGACCGTTCGATTAAATCTCGACGGTTAAAATTCTTTTGGGCCTATCAATCTGGTATTATTTACGGAGCATCCATCATCGTCTGATTTAATCTGGACGGTTCAGATGTAAAGTTGGCAACTTTTAAAAGATAGGCAGAGGATGGGACCAGCATCCTCTCCTGCCGTTCAAACGACAGCACCATGCTGTCGTTTGAATTTTTTTTAAATATTCAAAACTTTTAAAATTCAAATGTTGAATCCAAACCGTTCATCTTGTTAAATTTTACGAGCGATGCGTTTTCATATAAGTTTCATGAAATTTGGAGTTGATTTGATACTAGATTAAGTGGTCAACAAATGAACGAACCTGGTTAGATTAATTCTAATACGTTCATAATTTGACCACTTAATCTAGTATCAAATCAACTCCAAATTTCATGAAACTTATATGAAAACGCATCGCTCGTAAAATTTAACAAGATAAACGGTTTGGATTCAACATTTGAATTTTAAAATTTTTGAATATTTAAAAAAAATTCAAACGACAGCATGGTGCTGTCGTTTGAACGGCAGGAGAGGATGCTGGTTGGCAGAGCATGTGATTCGCACTTCGCCCGCTGTATTTCCATTTACCGAAGCCTATAAAAGAATAGAGGAAAGCGAACTTTCGAAAATGGAATAATGGGGAACAAAGAGAGGAACTTATTTACAGGACAGGATGTGAGAGTCGGTTAACACCACGGCTCCAATAGTCCAATGAGGAACTTCCAGCGCAACAGAATCGGATAGAGATCAAGCTAGAGGGAGCGGCGCTGTAACTTCCAAGGCCGAGATCGATGGAGCCAATTGGCCAAAAACGAAGGTACTGTGCGCAGTAAAAATAAGAACAGGGAAGGAATTAAGGAAAAGTGCTTGGAGGGTTGTCGCTCGCTCTATGTTGATCGGACGGATGGAGGGTTCTCTTTGCATCGAGCCAATCAGAAGGAGGGAAGACAGATAAGATAAGAGCGGGGAGAAGAAAGCGGCGGATTCAAATGAGGACTCTCGAAATGTTATTATAAAAAAATGTTACTTGTTATTTATGTAAGTTGTTAAAATTACATAGACTGTTGATAGACAATTTCACTTCTATTTCCTAAATATTTTACTGAATTTGCAAAAATATTATTATTTATAATCTAACAATAGGTCTCCACCTTCAGTCAAGTTCTCCAAAGCTGTACTAAAATCCACCACCCCTCTCTCCCGTGATCTTCTCAAATTGAAAATCTCAAACTGATTCAGTTCCCGCAGCTACGCCTTTACATCCGTATATTTGTTTTTTTCTCTGAAAGTGAGGATCTCAGTTTCAGGGTATTTCTGTTCATTGCTTTTAAATCTCCCTTTCCTTTTTTTTTTTTTGGAATAAATATGCTCATAGTTATGAATAATTTAATTAATGAAATTAATTAGCTAGAGCCATGAATGAGGAGGAAGCCAAGCGAAGCCGAGTTTCATACATTAGACAAATTATGCATAAACTTGAACCAAGGGTACAGGGCACAATGATTCCAACTGCTACTGCAGAGAGATTTTTAGATGAAGCGCTAAGACATTTAGTTCATGTTATTTCGAGAGAAGAATATGTTCCCACTAATGGTATTTTTTTCACTCTTTTATATTCGCTACATGAATGCATAGCTCTCAGTTCAACATAATTTAGCAAACTGTATAACTTATATACTTGATTTGCTTACCCAATCAAAACTAGCACAAGTTAATTAATTGTTCACCCTCTATTCTTTCTCACTACTGAAATTTTAAGTGGAACTTTTTGGTAATCTTCTCGAGGAAACTGACTTCTCTAAAATATTTTTCACAATTGGATTGATAGGAAAATTCAGTTGTGATTTAAGCGCTCATGGTAGAACAATGGACCGAAAACAATGCTTGAAGAAACTATATGATCAACTCCGCTGGATGGAGCGTAAACGTCTGTATGATCCCCCAGCAGATAATGAACTAGGACATTATCTAGCTATCAAAAAGTATACAAGGCTTATCATGACATTTAATGTTGCAGCTGTGCATGATCGTTTGGGTGTTTTTCTTCTCCTTTATTTTTTCTTATTATCTTTGTTTCACCCAATCAACGTAATTTGCTTGATATATGCTGTATTTTCTTCATAAAAAGTTGGGTAATGCCTCCATAAGCCACAAAACTGTGAATTTTGATAAATAGTACCTTGATCTTTTTAATTGATATCATCAGTAAAATTGGTGAGACTTACCCAGGAACTTTCAATTTGAAATGGCCTTATAATTTGCGGCAGTTACGTACCCCCAACTTCGTTCATTTTAGTTAACACCATTTAATTTTGTGATGAGCTATCATTAACTCACAGTTCTAATTTGTATTGTTATAGTATCCAAGTTTTTTTTTTTTAAAAAAAAACGCATGCTTAATTTGTAATCATGTTTGTTTTTAAAAGAATATATATAATATAGATAGTTTGCCATATAACTGTTTGCCTTTTATATGTAAGAAAGAAAACTGAGCGCATATTCATATCCTATTTGATTGATTCATTTTATCATTTAAAAGTTTATGCTGTTAGGATGAATTTTTGGTTAGTTAGGATTGTCCCAAATTTGTATTCAACAGAGGTCATATTAAGTACTTCTCAGACTATGGGAAAGAGAGGGTGTCTGATTGCACAAAAGCAAAATGTTACTTTAGGTTGCAAATAATACCTTGGATTTATAGTTGATTATTATTTAGACCTTTTCCAGAAACTTGCATATAATTAATAGTAAAGGTCTCATATATAATAGAATTTTCTTGAAATAGAAAAATAAATATCTTTGTTTTTCAAGCGTTTATTGGTGTTATTGTCTTTTTTTTTATTTGCATTTTGGATGATAGTAATTAGGGGGCGGATCACAGACCCTTTGCCTTCCCTATTTTCTCTCCAGCATTTCTATATGTAGCTCTCTCTTGCTTCTTCGTATTTGTCGAATTTATATCACTGATTCTTCATTTGTTATTAGAGATTAATAATATAAAGATGTTTGGTTGCTGTTCACTATTTCCGACACTTCACTATGTTGAAGAGCTCATCGAAGTCAATCAACATTTGGCGGATTTGTCAGAATTTTTGTTGGAGATGAATATTGAAGATGGTAAGTGATACAATTTTAAAAGAGGGTGACTTATCTCCCGACAGTGCGTAGGTTTAAGATGCACATGTTCTTTCATGTGTTGCTATATTTCATGGAACACAATGGTTGACATAAGAATAAAAAGTTTATTAATATATTCTGAAAAGGAAAATACTTTTAAAATTTTTCAGTCCAAAATGAAAAATTGGAAGATAGGTTTTGATCCCAGATAGTCGCTTTTCATGAAACAATTTGGTAATCGAGTTGGTTGCAAGACACTTGAGTGAAGTGTCAAGTGTTCTAATAATTTTGGTAGTTTATACATTAAGAGCCTATACTAGCTTTTAAGATGGATTGGCCCATGTTTTTTTTAAGGTATCCCCAAATTTGCACCTTTTATGGGCATGAAAGATGGCTACGAGGCGGTGCGGATGACTGGTGGCAACAAAGAAAGGAGCTACATGGTCTACTACCACAAGTTCCTGTTGACTTTAGTAGATCTGAGGTCTTCCGAGTTTGCACTTTGCCCGCCTCTTGAAGATGAGGAGAGATCTTATATCCAAGTCCTGGATGTCCTTTCAATGCCTTCAAATAGATCAGAAGGTTAACTCATTAGGCAACAACAAAAAAAAGAAAGACAGTTTTATATACCTCAAAGGACCAACAAACTTTTACATCCATTTCTATCTATTTATTTTTATTTGGTTTGTATTTTTTATTCGGTATTTCTTAGATGAGAGGAATGTTTGCTCCGAAGAGTTGCTTAACGCCTACAACTTAACGATATACCAGGATATCGATGACCTAAAGCGACATTTTGCACAAATAAAAAGTTGGATTTTGAAGAACTTATCCTTGATAGACTGGTGGGATGCTGTAGCAAACCAAACAAATGCAAATTTGTACGAGTCATATGAGGATCACGAGTTAGCTGCATTTAGGAAGGAGTTGGCTGAGAACTGTGGAGTCTCAAATGAGGACTTACCAGATTATATTTCTCGAGTTGATCATTACCTCACTATTGCTTTACTTGTTGAGGCATTTGTCTACTATTGTACTAGAGAAAGTACAACCTTTCATCAATTTACATATTTACATAGGAGGAGGAAAATATTCGAATGGGACATTATCCATGCTTTGACTCTTTTAAGACATGGTAAGCTTTAAAGTTTTCCTTGTGTAAAGTTGACTGACTGAATCTTTTTAATGATTTTCTTGTTGTTGTATAATTCCAAGTAAAGTTCATTATAAACACATCTGATTTGCATCAACAATGACAAAGTCTTTTCAGATATGAATAACAGAATTCATAATTTTAAGTCGAGTGACTGAATCTTTTTAAGGTTTTTCTTGTTACTGCTCTATTATTTAGTAAAGTTCTTTATAAACAGATCGGATTTGCAACAATGACCGAACCTTTTAAAATTTTATGCACCTCTATTTGTGCTTTTCTGGTGTTCTATTCCAATGACGGGGCTTAAGAATATTTTTACATACAAATAATTATAAATTAGTAAATTACTAAAGCAAGGAATATAGTGTTGCTTAAATTTAGAGAGCACTAACGATTAGCAGCATGAAAGGGCATGATAATCCTTGAATAATCAAGTACCATACTTACAAGACTAAATGCTTTGAACTTTCAGGTTTTTTGTCTGGAAGTGTGCTTCAGGAGCAACCTATATTAAGAAACCTTCATAAACTTGGTATCTACATGTGCTTATCTTTTTTATATTATATGAATGCATTGACAGAAAGTTGACATGTATATTAAGTAATCCATTAGTTGGAGTCTTGTAGTGATGGTCATAAAGAAGAAGGAAACGAAGGGCAAATTTATTCTAAATTTTTCCGTTATATTAAATACTCAGACTTTCCTTTCTTTTTGAATTCAGTGCCTTTGGAGAAGCACAGCACTTCTTCAAAATGTCAGCATATTCTTCATGAAAAGGGACAAGATGAGAATGTCGCAATTTTAGAGGGCATTATCAATGATCTTAGATGCATTGGAGATTCATATACTATACTAGACAAAGAAGAGATGACACTCTTACATAAGATTTGGGGAAGCGTGGCATCAACCACCCACTTCTTTGTCAGTGCAATGGCATATCATCAACGAAGATGCATAGAACAGCACTACGATACATTTGATTGTATGCACCATCATTCTTTTGTTTCTTTATTCAAGATATTTAATTTGAGGATCCGGAAATCTACCAATAATTCTTCTTGTTTAGCCCTCATGAAGATCTATCACATGAATTTTTACCTTGGAAACAAAGTATAAAATTTCAAGATTTTGCAGTTGTTGCTATGTTATATTAAATGGTGCTATCACCTTTTCTGATTGTAAGGTTTTCTTGAACTGATCTTCTCTATTTAACTTTTTAGCCCTCATGAAGATCTATCACATGAATTTTTACCTTGGAAACAAAGTATAGAATTTCAAGATTTCGCAGTTGTTGTTATATTAAATGGTGCTATGTACGTTACCTTTTCTGATTGTAAGGTTTTCTAGAACTGATCTTCTCTATTTAACTTTGCAGTTAGTACGTTTGGATTGCCAACAGCAAAGCCGTGTGAAGTTAGTGGTTTGACATTGGATAATGAGCGAATGTGTCTTGAAAATGATGTTCTGAATTTTGCAGAAGTCTTACATGCCTACAAAATAGGTCTGGTTGAGAAGTTGGAAAGCTCATGATGGCAGGACCCACCCCATTCTCTTTGCAAACATGTCTAATCAATATTGTAAACGTGACAACTGATGACCTTATGTAACTTCTCTCAACCGTTGAATCGAGCACCTGACGTGCATTGTCCAATCACCACTTTTACGATCGCCCTTTATGATGATGTTATATGAAACAACATTTGAGCGAATACCCAGCTTGGGACACAAATCGAGCACATTGCGTGCATAATTTACTCGATCATGCATTGATTAAGAATTAAGTGACATCTTAGATGGGCAACTAACAGCCACATTGAAAGAAGAAATTGAGTCTAACACTCGGATAGCAATGTCAGGTAGCCCCAATTCGCCGAGATTAGTTATTAATGTAGAAAAGAGAGGCTCTTTTATTGGTACACGTTAATTGTGGATGTAAGAGAGGAAAGGGAGCAATATAAGGACAAAGATGGGGCCGCGAGAGATGTGATAGACGAGGGATGAGCAGGAGGGGTGGTCAAGGAGGGAAGGAGGAGAGGAGAGGAGGTGAGAGAGAGCTATGATGGGGTCGGGCATTGATTTGAAATGGGACAGAAATTGGTGGGAGGCAGTTGAAGACTTGAAGGAGGTTTGGGTTTTCTCTTAGAGTCCGCTCCAGAGGGTGGGAGTCGGAGCGAAGGAAAGGGAGGAGAGCGTCAGTTATTCCGCTCCAGATGGAGAGAATCGACGGAAACCTGGAGAACTACAAACATAGAAAGGAGGAGAACTCGATTACTCCCAAAATCGGGGATTCCTCCTCTCCCGAGTACTCCCCTCTGGAGCGATGCCTTAGGGCGTTTGGTTTTGGGTTTTTAGTTGGGAAAAGGGGAAGAGGAAGAGGAAGGAGGTAAGGATTTGGGTTTATGTCCGGTTATGAGTTGAGAAGAAGAGCAAGAGATCATGTGTACTGGATTCAGATCCTCTGGTCGGCGACCAGCTCGGCAGAGGATCTGGACCGTCTGATTTCATCTCAACGGCTAAAGAAAGCCCCGTGAATTCACCACTCCCGAAAAAAATATTGGCCCGAAAAAATGAACCGTTGAGATTAAATCAGACGGCTCGGATCACGCGCCGACCAGGTGGTCCGCACACTTCTGCCGACAAGAGGATCCGGATCCCATGTGTACTTGCCTAGAAGGAAGCTTAAGCTTGAGAGATAGAGACCGAAAATTGCGAGATGCAAAGAAAGAGAGGTCATGTGCACTTGTTCAGGTCACCTTTGTTTTAGCATCATTAGCTTCAGTCTCCAGAGTAGACAGTAGATGAATCTGGATCCTCTTAAAACGTTTAGTGAACGTTTTTTGATAGGTACCATCCGATTTGATCTCAATGGAATTTTTTTCGAATCTATCAATCTAGTATTAATCACGAAACATCCATTATTAATCACACGAACATATATAAGAAGCGTCCACTGTATGCCGGTCCAGAGGATCTCGTTCGGATACTAGACAGGGTTGGATGGATGTGAATCATGTGATGCATTTAATCGGTTCAATTTTGTTTATGGATTTCAATTTTGAAACAATCAATACCAATTAACTTATCGTTCAATGTTTATTAATATCAAAATATAATATAAAACTAAATTTTATGGTTTTTTTTTCAAACTTTCTATAATTTTTTTTTTCAATTTTTCTCAAAATGTAAAAATAAAACGATAATCGAATTTTGAAAAACTTAAACAATTCAGTTCTCATCCAAAAAAATGAATAACTTACTCACGCTCATTCACAACACATCCAAAAATCTCGATGTGAGTATGTGACATTATACTTTAGTAAAAAATCTCGATTCCTAAGCAATTCAGAAATTATTTGGACCATACACAGGGCTCAACAAAAACAACAGGCTAAAGTAATGGGACAAAATTTGATTATGCCTCGCTAGTAATAAAGACAACAATAGTCCAAGTACACTAAAAATATAAAGAGACACTTGTTTATCCCCAAAACCGGCTGAGAAGGCCTTTCTTCTCTTTCTTCATTCTGTTCTCTAGAGATGGGAACTCAATAGAATTGTAAGCAATGTCAAGTACAATTGGGCTGCATGCAACCGACTCGAATGCTGGAGGAAACTTCTCAATTCGTGGCACAGTTTTTGAGCCAGGTTCACCCAGTGCTGATGCATACTCATCCAGCGTATCCATGAGAAATTTCTCCACCTAAAAGTTTGAAAAGGCAATTATTGCTATCATATTGAATTGAGACTGATTATTGGCCATTAGTCCTCACTGACCAAAAAAGAACAAATATAAAAGAATAATCTGAGAGTCACTGAGCACCTTTTTGTCACCATTCAGAGAAATACTAGAGACTCCTTTGGAATGCCTTTCTGGAATTTTCTCTTCTTCCATAATCCCAGTGGCATGTTCTATGCAACTGCTCGATCTACAGTTCTCGATCAGTGCTTTCAGCTCTTCAACTAAAGCCTGCTTAACAAGATAAACGTTCCACATGAAGTGTATAGTCTTAACATAAATACTTAATGACCTGATAGCCAGCCTATCGAAGTTCCTTTTCTGTTTGGTTGGCTCCTCCAATTTAGCAACTAAATTTAGAAATGCAAAATGAACCAGGTATGCAAAGTAGATGAACTGACCTTCTCAGGATTATTTGTCTTGCACAGCTTCTGAAGGGCAGCATCAGCAAGAGAACGAGCATGGCAGAACAATGCATATGCCTCTGTTCTCTTTCCAGCCAAACTGTACTTGGCTAAATAGAAGCATCTACAGAATTTGAAACAACAATTTATATTGAATCTTCCATAGGGATGTACATACAAAAGGGCTTGAGACAGACCTCTCAGCCCTAAAAGCGGATCCTTTTAATATATACTCGTCAGCAAAAGCAACCTCTTCAGGGCTTCTATCCCTTGCCGAGCTAACTAAATCAGACAGATCTGTTGTATTCTGCCAACAAAATAAGGAACCAAAATGTTGAATTTGGCATCATGGACAGAAATGGCAACCTTAATTCCGAATTAAAAAGAAACATTATATCAAATTTTGTATTGAGCTGATATTGTGTAAGCAATATAAAGGAACTAGAGATACCAACTCCTGCCATTTTAAAAAATGTTTGCATTCCACTCCACATATAGGTTCCTTGACAAGAAAGTTCACAGAAACACAAACTTGAGTCTATATCATTTATCTCTTTCTATATAATGTTCACCAGTCACTAATAAGAAAATCAAGTATCAAGGAAATAGAAAACCTGAATTAAAAGGTCATACAAACGAACGAGTTCTTCTGGCTTGGTGACCTTCTCACCCTTATCATTTTGCTTCCTGATTTACTTTTAGCAACTTTAACCAACAACTGGTTTCTCTCAATTGTTCTCTGCCCCAAAACAGCACTAACAGCCTTGTCAAGACCAGTTAACTCATCTTTCACATTCTCGGCATTTCCAGCTATAGCCTAAATTTTAAAGAGGTCTTAAGACTCTAAAAGTCGAACAAAGTAATATAAATGATACCTATATAGCTTTTTTCAAGCTTGATTTTCTTGGGAAATGTTGTTGTTATACATTGTGCAGTCATTAATATATCAAGCAGTTGACATTATATATCACATCAGGTGATAATTATCTCATTTAATGGCACACAATGCAACGAGCAACCTTGCAGCTCAAGTCATCATTTTAATTCAAAACATAGGTAAATACTCAGTTCCATTTTCCTTAAAATCATTTTGCATTTGAACAGGATCTTCTGGCCATACCTATAATGGTTGTACCACCGTATTATTTTTTTGTTCAGCCCTTTATATATATTAACAGAGAAAGAAATTCATTAGCCAAATAGAGGCATAATTGAGCCACAAGAAGCAATATGATGCTGCTTCTATCTATAACTTTTGCTTAAAAGAAATGACCTTGTTAAGACAAGTATAACCAATGAAAATTTGCAAAGCAATGAATATAAACCAGGGGGCCCTTTTATATGGTCTACACCAGTCACATAAGAAAGTGAGTACAAGACCATAACTTAAAGTGTTAATATACCAGGTCATTTCGAATGCAACTCCTTGCATCATGATATGCAGAGAAAATTTTGTCGAACAATGCAAGTCTTTTCTCTGAAGGAAGTGAATCAGCAGCTGGGCTGTGTAATTCCTTCTCCAGCTCCTGAGCTGATCACAGTTTTGTGAATACAAACAAAAAACTTTATCATTTAAACATAATATTAAGGATAAAGTGTGGGGTAAATGAAATAAAGCAGGTACCTTTTAGAATTGAGACACGTGTTTTGGCATTGTTGATAGGAAACCTACGGCCAAGCCAATTAAACTCGGTCATGGTGGCGGCCTGTTGTTGCCATGCCTCTTCCCTTAAAGCCTAAAATAATTACAACTTGCATGAGATTTATCTTCCATAATGAAAAATGTTGAGATTCACAATAAGGATCAATATAATTTTTAATTGGAAGGCCTCATCTTTTCCAATATGCGAGCAAAGCATTTTAGTAAAGTGGGAGAAATTCAATAGATAGATTCTATTAAAAACAAAAAGATAGGAGATTTATAAATTCAGCGGGGGACTTTTTGCAAATTATTTTAAAAGGATCCATCTCATTGTTAGAATAGCATTGTACTCAAATTAACTCTGATTTCAAAAAGAAAAAAAAAAATGATTACCTCTAATTTAGTCTGGAAAAGATCCAATGCAGGCCCCTCCATTTTTCCAATATCTAGGAGTTCAGAAGTTTGTTACTTTGATTCACCGACTTTATGCAAACAATACCTGATACTTGGTTCCAGCTCATCAACACGCTCTCGGCATAATACTTGGTTTTCTACAGTACCATATTTACCAAGCTCTTCATGCACAGCTCTACAAGAAAGAACAATCTCTAAGCAATGCAAGTGAACTTTAACGGTCTTGTCTATTCCACATAATTATATAGCAAGAAAAAAGTATCACGGATTAACTAATTAGAAACTTGCAATTAAAATATAACTTGCATATTTTAAGTTAACTAATGCAGTTTGCCAGTTTTTATCTTGCTCAAACAACAAAGTGCCCTTCATATAAGATGCATATGCCTGACAAGTGGAATTCAAAATATAAAAAAGAACTTTGAAAAATCTGATTTGATTATGGATAAAAAAAAAGAAGGGGGAAATATCAGGGTTAATGAAGTAAAACACAGATCAGAGCATGCAAGCCAGACCGGAGTACAGACCAAAAGATCAAGTTGGTATAGTAATAGAAGACATAAAAATAACAGTAAAATCTTTCAAAGCAGGAAACATCCACTAATAACAATCTACTATACCAGTTGACACCAACAGCCAATCAGGAATAAGAATTAGCAAATGGTATTACCTCAGCCTCAAAAGAAGTCCTGGAATCTCCTCTAACAGAACACAACTGTGTAAAGAGTGTGGCCCACTTGACAGCCTTTCTCAGCCTGCCTAGAAGGTAAATTCTTTGCTTTCCATTTGGCCCGTCCGGTAACTGTCTCTTCTCCATTGCATGGCTCCATGCTCTCTCCGCCATGTACAATACAATATGAAGATACCTAATTAAATAAGCTTATGTCAGATTTCAGAAATAAGAGAAGAACAAGAGAGAATAAGAAAATTGGAGCATATATACCTGACATCAGTAACAGTTGCCTCTGTAATAGTTTTACGAGTAAATTTACCATGGCCATGCAAGAACTTTAGTGACTTGTACAACCTTCTCAATCTTGCAGTACAATATTTCCTGTAATGCAAATTCTGTTGCTTTCAGAATAGAACTCAACATACAGCGCACAATAATTTACTTGAGAAAAGATACAAAAAAAATAAAGTAATAATAAGGCACCTATATCTCGTGTAGTCACTATGTCTCAACCCATGCTGCATCTGAGCCGACTTGAGCAATTGCAAAACTGTAAAATTTGATGCAATTTTCATAAACAACCCAGATAAGTTTTCTATTTATCTAAAAAGAACTAAATATCTACAAGGTCAGATAACAAAAAGGCCACGCAATGGATGAAAAACCCACTTAAATAGAAACAATTGCAGATCAACTACACAAGAGTAATCTCGTTTTGTGATTGCCAGTTGGGAAAAAAGGGAAGAGAATTCACCGTTAATTTGAAACTTAGGGCCGATTTGCTTCTCCTCGTCGACATCCATTGCTGAGAGGCCGTTAGATTTCGACATTTTACAGAGATCGAATCTTTTCCTTTCCTTCCTTGCTAGAGAAGAGAACCCTAAAGAGGATGATGGATCTAATTAGTGGGTCCAAGAGAGATAACAATCGCGTTAATGAGTTCAAGTCTCAGAGGGTAGGAAGTCGCAACTCGAGGGAAGAGGAAACCTGGTAGAGATGAGATGAGGAGCCGAATCGGATCCTCTGGACGTCCATTCTCTGGATCTGGATGTTTGGTGGACGTCTAGGATCTGGACCGGATCTGGACCGTCTGATTTAATCTCAACGGCTATAAGGGAGCCCCGTGCATTCCACCACACCCGAAAAAAATATTGGTTCGAAAAAATAAACCGTCTGATTTAAATCGGACGGCTCCGATCAAGACGTCCACTGGACGTTTCAAAAAAAACGTCCAGAGGATCCTGGTCCAGATGAGGAGGCGAAACTCTCGGCGCAAGAAAGAAAAGGACCAGGATAAAAAAAGGTCAAATGGAAGTTTCGATCGGAGCCGTTGAGATTTAATCAGACGGTTCATTTTTTTTTTGGGTCAATATTTTTTCGGATGTGGTGGAATGCAAGGGGCTCCCTTATAACCGTTGAAATTAAATCAGACGGTCCAGATCCCGAGACGTCCGCCAAACGTCCAGAGGATCTGATTCCACAAAAGGAGGCGAGAATAGGAGAGAAAAAGCTGAGTCTGATTACGAATGGGCCGTATGTGAGAAAGAGAGAGGCCGAGAGAGTGGATTTTTGGGCCGTGTGTAAGTATGAGAGACGAGGTGGATTTTAGCGTTTACATATAGGCCTGCAAACGGAATACGTTTAGCTGTATTTTGTTTCGTTTCGTCCAGACGAAACGGTTAACAAAATAATGAAACGATTTCGTCTGATTTGGTGAACAGTTTCTTCACTGTGTAAATCACAAATTTTTATAAATTACGATCATTTCGTCCAAACGAAACGGTTAACAAAATTGAAGGTTATTTCGTCAAAGAAACAAAACGATTAATGAAACATTCTAGTTTCGTCACCATTTCGAAAGTTATGCAAGTCTATTTACATATATTTTGTGTGCATATGATACTTTAATTAACCAGCTTTGATGATTATATATTTTGATGTGATTCTCCAATTACAATCAATGAAAAGTTTTTAAGTATTTAAGCAGGTGTTTGTATCTAACATTCATTCATTCATGTTCACCTACCTGTCTCCCTTGGACCCTGATGCAGTTCGTGTATAACAACGTGTTGACACCTCAATTAAGCGTGCTCGTGTGCTGTAACTTTTATGTCATATTTTTGTAAAGAATCAGCTCTATGATGTTGTATGTCTTGTTTTTATTCCGGATGGATGAACACCAAGCCAAAAGGCTGATGCGGAAAGGTGTTTTCCTTCATCTGTTCTATATGCTTTTTAGAAACGGATTCTTTAAGGAAAAAAAAATAGTTCGTATAATTAGCTCCAAATATATATTGGATTGAGATTTGCCACTGATGGGTTGGAAAATATATTTTAATAGGCCGCATTTACCTTTCTTTTATTTTTTATTTGAATTCCAACACACTACTTCTACATACTTCTTTCCACTCTCTGATTATTTTTATTTAATTTCAGGGTAGTTATATTGCATCTCCTGTAGTCCTATGATGAAATTATGTAGCAGATTGTAAATTCTGGCCTATTCTCGTAATATACTTTATACTATCAGGCCTTTTTTTTTGGCGCAGGAGATATACATGCTAACAAACATGAAATAATTTGCAATTTACAAAATATTGACCTTCCTTATAAAAATTCTTAATCCTAAGTTGGGAAAGATTTGAGATGGCAATTCAACAGTTTTTCACTTTTTCTTGCCCAACAAAATAACTTGACACCATCAACCGATCAGTCCTGTACCTCCCAACCCCTCAAATTAAATAAAATACCCAACTATAGAAGCATATCAATGTGGACATATAAGCCATAACAGAGTACACCGATGAAGAATTATGTAAAAAATTTATGATCTCTGCAAAATTCCAAACTCCAAGAAATTTATTATTATGCCTAAAAAGAAAAGAAAGACTTACTCACAAATCCACTTTAATCCACTTTCAACAAGAGTATTACAAAAACAAAAAATATAATTCAACAGGCAACAAGATATTTGAGTTCACTCTCTCACAAGTTATTTAGTTAATGTTGCGGAGTTGAAGGTATACATCATCCAAGTCCCAGGTGTAGTTATTGTTGTTGTCGCTATTAGGAACAGCAAACTCGTTGACCCATTTATAAACGACTTTGTTTCCCACAGCCGGTCCCACGGTTGCCCACAGATCTTGTGCGGAGAGACTATCAATGACATTCACAATAGTTTGTCGTCTACTATTCTTCTCACCAATATTATCTCCCTGATGAAACATATCCACCAAACAATCGGCACGAATAAATCTTGGGCTATATACATGTAGGGAATGCATAACCTACAAAAAATAAAAAATAAAAAAAATCATGAGAGAAACAATTAAGTTAGTAATTGCTCCACGCGTAACTGTTATTATTCCCAATCCGGGTGCTTGACAAGGGTTATTATACAAAGAGCTATTCCTCGTAACGCTTTGAAAAATACTCCTTTTATTGTTCATGCCTATGGCTTTACTAATAAGGTTTAATATACACTTTTCCAGAACCATGGATTTTTTCCAAAAAGCAAATCTACACCTCATGAATAAGTATACATGCATAATGATCAAATTCAAGTACCAAACTATCCTAACCGAGCGATTTCAAATGCGACAAATAGATCAGTGAAATAAGTCACCATCTTACTAGCATAGCAAGCAGGGATTTACTTTATCTAAGATCACCAATCTCCCTCTTACAAATTATGTTTATAAGTTTCTTTTGTAACCAGTACATGTTTAGTACTGGCCTTGGCCCTTTGAAGTACCAATTTTCAAAATACTTTTATATACACCATTATACTGGCCTTGGCCCTTTGACATGGATAACCAATATGCATAAGACCTAGTACCATTTTTCAAAAAACTTCTATATAACATCAATCAGACCCTTGGAAATATCTATGTACTCAACTAATATTAAGCTTGTGAAAGAAAGAGAGAGAAGAATGAGGTTACATTCACTAATTTACGGCATGCCTTTATTATGTCTCGACCGTCTTTTGTGGTTGGATTTAAATATGCTGGAAGACCAATAGACGGGGGGCGGAAAAGATCATTTCCCAGCCATCCCATATTGCTAAAAGAAACTACTCTGACCACAGCTGGTCCTCCAAAATCAACTAGATCCAAGTGATCCACCACGTGACCTTAAAAATGAGGTGAGAAATCATCACAAGAATATATTTAATATAATCTTTGTAACAGTCCAACAACAAAATTTTCACTAATTAAATTTAGAGCATGTGCCTATCATGAACACACACAATCACACTTTATGGGCTATGATTACTCCTAATGAGCCTCACATTTCTCAAGTCTACTTGTCACTGTCACTACAGAGTTGTGAACCTGAACATACTTAGAACCAATTTGAACAAAGTGTTAAGACTCACCAATTTGACATGACAATAAATAGTATAAAAGTTATATTACCAGAGCAGAGAGCAGAGCATGGTATCTAAAGAATGATTATAATAGAATTGGGTCCCTACTAGTCAGATAATACAAGACACAGCATTAGTATCAAGCCACAGTCAAAGTATAGCAATATTGTTTCAACAACTTTCAAATAATTTCAAGTTGTAAAATAAACTAAGATTCATTAGCAACCTAAATTGTTCTTTAAGATATCAAACCTGAGATCCTTTCTTGAAAGTCGAGAGGAGGTGCTGGACCTGCATTGACATACGCACAGAATTCTTGAGTGAATTGAAGCTGGCTGAGACCAGAAGTTGGTCCGTTGACCAACCATAGCATCCAGCGAATTCTCGTGCGGTGGCTCTCTTCCAGCATATCATAATGAGTAGTTCCTAGCTCCTTCATTACTATTTGAGGTCTGTTAATGTTGAATAGTCGAGCTTCCATTTCAAGATCCATCTAATAGTAGAAAATAAATATAAAGTAAATGAGAGTCCAAGCTAAGATAGAATCTAAAGTGTGGGTAACCATGGTGTAGATGAGGCTCGCTCACAGAGACTGATGTTGCACTTCAGATCTCTGTAAGCTCACCCCTTCCACAATGCCTCACACAAAATTCTAATTGCTGCCATTCTGCAAATTAAAAGATTGAGCTCGACCAATGTGGGAAACAACATTCACCTAGCTGGCAAATAACATGAACATCCCATAAACATTCAGAAACCCATACTCAATCAACCCTAACAAACTACACAATTATTGGAGGGGATGTACGATTATCAAGGCATATCACTAGTATCCCCAATAAATTGATTAAACCATTATTTGATACTGTCATTGCAAATCAATACCATCAAATCAAGAGATGTAAATAATTAACGATTGGGATAAACGAGGCTTATTTTCATACATCAACAAGGGAACATACAGCTACTATGCTCAATAAGGACCCCAACAAAGCGCCAGGTAATGAGGAATTGGACAGAGAACAAACCTGGTAAAACTCACTCGGCCGACTACTTGAAACCTGTGCACAACAATCCGAGAGCTCAACTACTAATACTTCCTTCAACTGCGCCAAAACAAGAGGAAAGAAAAGTTTAGTAACCAGAGCAGAGCTCAAACTAAAACAAAACTGATATTATGTTTGAAAAAAGAACAATAGCGAAAGGGGATAAATTACTAATGCTGCTTGGTTCTGAGTATTTGTAATTAACATAAAAAGAGTGAGGCGCCTATTCAATTCACCAAACAGGGAACAAAAGTGGAAGTGTTGGACTGGTTATGGCACTGACAAGTAAAAATAACTGCTGCTTGAAAAGTTGAAAGTTACAGTTGGGTGCATTGTTAAAAGTGTTACTCTTAAAGAAGAATGTACAAGTTGTGATTTTGAGAAGATCTATACAAGTATTTGGCCGCAAAATGATGGTTAATACAAAGGTGAGAAAAGAAAAATGCACTGGAAAGAGAATAGAAGGAAGAAGAAATAAATGGCGTGACAAATGATGAGACAGCAATGGTGAGTGCTTGCCTTCTCCCATCAAAAAAAAAAAAAGAAAAAAAAAAGAATGAGGCACTGTAAAAAAAAAAAGGAAGGAGTTTGCTGTTGAATCAGTAAAAAGAAACAGTACAGAAAAGAAGATGTTGCTCGGTTCAGTAAAAAAAACACAAATAACGAATGAATGGCATGACAGTATGGTAAAGGGAGGCAGATTTGAGATGGAAGAAACAGTTTTACTCTTAAAAAAGGAACTACCAACTCTATAAGAGTAAAACTAGCAAGAGAGATCCAACAGGAAAGGAAATCATGGTGAGAGATACTAGAAATCCATGGAGTTTGAAACAAAATATCTCTGCTTTAAAGCAACAAGCAACAGAAGAAAAGAATAACATAAAGAGAGTCAATCAGATGTATTGAAAAATCAGAGTAGAGAACACAACTCTAGAATAAACAAGCTCATTGTTCCACAAGGGAGATAAGTGTTTTAAACAAAAGATCATCAGTAAAAACGCTAGTAGAGGAGAAAATTTGAAAAGGAGTTTTTCAATAACTGTTACAATCCATTCCTTTGTTAATTAAAGAAGAAACGAGAGAGGAAATAGAGATACTGAGGAACCTAATCTCCACAAAAGGAATGGATGAAAACGAAATGAGAAGCACTAAGAAAGAAGTGAGGATTGTGGTAGGAGCCGCTTACCAGAGCTGTAATAAAGTAAAGAGAAGATGGCTCAGTTGGAGAGAATGGAAATCGGAGAGATGGAGTACATAAAGAAGCTTCCTAGGGTTTCTCATGCGCAATTCCAATAGTGTGTACCACTGATAAGTGGGACCCCAGGAGGATATACCTCGAGATGCTCTTCACTAACGGCAATGAACCAATGTGTATATAATCTTATGAACCAGAGGATCAACACAGTGACCAGTAATAACAATAGGCGTGCCGCGTGCACTACCAGGAGTAAATGCAAAATGCATTGGAATACAAACCAGAAACGAAAAAGCTGGTGCAAGGAAGGGTCTTCTGTCGCCACTCTAAAGTTAATAGCTGGGTAAAAAAATGTAGGATAAAAGCTGGTGCAAGGAAGGGTCTTCTGTCGCCACTCTAAAGTTAATAGCTGGGTGAAAAAAAATGTAGGATAAAAGTTTATTTTCTTTCCAAAAAGACGCTAGTGGCGTAGAGGCTCCGCGGATCCAAATCCTGTGTCGCGCGACACACGATGTAGCGCACAAAATGACAAGAGTTTATGAGCGTGGGTCCCACGTGCAGTAAAAAGTTTGTGGGAAGGGATAAAATAATAATGAAATTTGGGGACACCAGTAGGACTGTAGGAGATGATATAAGGCAAAGAAAGATGAAGTCAGTTGCAGTAAATTTTAATAAATTTAATTCAAGTCAAATCGGTCTCGTGTTCAAACATGCATTGGTGCCACTTTATTTTTTTTTTAGAAAAGAATAAAGGAAAATGCATGTACGATTGGTGCCACTTTATTGATACACGAAATCCACATATTATTTAGGTATATACCAATTGAATAAATTTGACAAAATATGCATGTACAATAAGTTCCATTCTAAAGGAAATTTCTTTCTGCAATTGATATTTTGAGCGATTAAACAATCAATCTTGAATTAGATCTGATTTGAACAAGCAAAGATGTTAAAATTCGGCCATTTAATTGCTAGGCAGCACAAAATATTATTCAGGTTATCAACTTCATTTCATTATCTTTATTACTTGTTATATGAGAATGTTTTTTCTGTGATAACCAAACGAACAAATTTTGTCTGAAATTTGCAGGTAGCCAGTTATAAGAAGGAGACCCAGTGCACTATTGTATGTCTATCAGTGGATTCATTGTTTTTGCGATCAAGTGGCACCAATGCTCATTTCTTTGAATAATTAAATTAATAAAGTGGCACCAATGTTCAAACACGAGACCGATTTCTTTGCCTTATATCATCTCCTATCGCCTATCGGCATCTCCAAATTTCATTATTATTTTATACCTTCGCATTAACTTTTTACTGCACGTGGGACCCACGCTAATAAACTCTTGTCCTTTTGTGCGCTACACCTTGTGTCTAAAACTGTCAACGGCAGCTGTTATGCCGTTTGCCACCACGTTTCGGCCGAAACGAACGGTAAGTGGCACAACAAATCATACCGATTTCTTAACGAAACGGCAAACGGTACAGAAAATGGAACGGTTTACCGTGTTTTAACGTGTTTTTGTACATGCCGTTACCGAAAGTCATTTCGTTTACTAAGTGGCACGGTAAACAGTTGCGAAATCGAAACCGTTTCGTTAACGGCATGGCAAACGAAACACCTTGTTCCGTGCCAGTTATTAACGTTAGGCAGGTATACTTGTGTCGCACGACACAGGATTTGGGTTCGAGGCTCCCATGCTACTACTACCTACCCTGCTGTGTGCTAAACTGCTAATTATTCTTAGAGTGTTCGTACTAGCACAGTATTTTTCTTTTTTAGTATATATATATATATAGTTGCATACTGCTTTCATATTGGTCTAGACCAACATTGATCGACGTACAGTAGTATTTATTTTTTTTTAATAGTTGTATATATATTTTTTATTATAGTTGAATAAGCTGGTATTTGTCATCTGATGACGTACAGTAGGGGGGAGACAAAAATAGTAAGAGCGACCAACTTTGACGGAAGTATTGTGATTTTGTGTGATACCCACCATCCATCATTTTCCCATCCATCCCATCCACAGGCCAAAAATGGGCCTCATCTTCATTTTTTCGCGTGCTGACGTCAGCGAGCGCCTTGCTGACGTCAGCAAGCGCCTTGCTGACGTCAGCAAAAAATTTTCGGAATTTTTTTCAGATATTTCTGGATGCTGACGTCATCAAATGTACTGGTTTATTTGTTCAGTTAAATACCATAAGGGTTGAATTAGAAGTTGTAAGTGTTCAGTTAGATGCATCTGATAATAGAATTTTTGTACTTTTGTGTTCAGTTTAATACAGTAAAGGTTGAACTAAAAGGTTTATTTGTTCAGTTAGTTGCATCTGAAAATGGAATGTTCGTACTTTTGTGTTCAGTTTAATACGGTAAAGGTTGAACTAAAAGGTTTATATGTTTAGTTAGTTGCATCTGAAAATAAAAATTTCTTAATTTTGTGTTCAGTTAAATACATATAAAGGTTGAACTAAAAGCTTTATGTGTTCAGTTAGTTGCAGCAGAAAATTAATTTCACTATTATTTATGTTCAGTTAAACATGTTAATACTATCCATTATTTCAACAAACTGAACAATTGTATTAATAATATCATCCATTAATAATAGCACAATACATACAAATGAAATAAGATGATGCCTTAGAGAAACTAACTGAACAATTCTACTTACAATAGCATCCATTACATAAATTAACCCACAACAAACTGAACAATTCTATTTCCTCCATTATTGCAACAAACTGAACAATTCTATTAATAATAGCATCCATTACAAATGATTCTCTATTCCAATGCATAAATAAAAAAACTGAACAATTTTGATCAGGACCTTCTTCCCGAGCCTTCTTCCTTTGATTTCTTCCGCACCCTGCACAAAACAAAACAAAAATTGAAGCAATAACCATCCAATCATTAATGTCTATAGAAACCATGTTAATTTTTTTTCAAGATTTAAAAACTGAAGGAAAGCAATTTGACGAGCGGAAGTATTGTTTGAACCAATCTAAATTTGAACTAAATTTGGGATCTTCAAATTTGAACTAAACCAAAGAATTCTCAAATTTCAAATCGGATCAAGAATGAAATGAAAATAATGCAACACAACAAGTTTTTCACGGGTTAATGGACAAAATAGTGTATTCAATGGATTATAGTATAACCAACGCATGTGCATCCATTACCATTTGCAAGATCATAGAATAATAAACAAAAAGACAAAACGTTACAGAGAAAATAGATAGAAAACCTTTCGAGTTGTAGTATTGATTCTCGATATCAAGTATCAACATCCTGGTCTTCAGGCTCCATAACCGCATATACAAAAGAAATGAAAAAAAAAAACACAATTTTTTTTTAAAAAAATCAACGAAACAGAAAAAATGGGATGAATTCACGGAGAAAACCCTAGATGAGAAAAGAGACGAAGGTGAAAGAAATCCTCCATACCCGACAGAGGAGACAAAATTGATTTCGGCTTGAACCAACAGCGGAGAGAGGTGGAGATGGAGAGCGAACGGTGACGAAATTAATTTCGGCTCGGACCAACAGCGAAGAGAGGCAGAGATGGAGAGCGATCATGATTCGAACGAGAACGACCAGGCTTCGTCGTTTTGGTGGCTAGGGTTTGAAGTGAAAAAGGAGGTTTAAATAGACTGGGCCAGTTATTGGGTCCATTAAAAGCCTGTTTGGAGCCTGTGGATGGTGTGGATGGGAAAATAGTAGATGGTAGTAACCAATTCTGCTATTCTTGGCATGTTTACTGCCCGTCCTGCCAAGTTAATTACTACAATTAAAGAGCAGTCCAGCCCAGTCCAGCAAAATGGATGGTATTCAAAGCAAAAAGGGGTTTGATTACAACCGCGCGTATATTGTGTGTAAAATCATGTTTTCTTATTATAAGAATTGAACTAAAAACATAAGGCCTAATAGTCATTTTGTTAACTTATCTTCCGGTTGTTCTGACGCAGTAAAATTAATGAATCGAGCAAAAACCCATTTGAGCCATTTATTGATTTTAATATTTGATATTATAAAATAGAGATCTAAAGTACAGATCATGCGGTGCTTTAGAGTCATTTTTCAAGATTCAAAATTCAAATGTCCGATCCAAACCGTACAATATGTTATTCATGTTGAAATATCCTTAGAAACAATTTTTTACATTTTTTGGAGTTTGTTTGCTAATTTTTACATATCTTACAAAATCGCTAATCAAGTAGGACAATTTTGACTACTGGATAAGAGTGATAACACAACGTCTCTTAGACCAGGGGGTGAGAACCAGGGATGCTGTGTGGATAGTAATAGAAAAACAATATGTGCAACATGATATGGTAGGAAATGGTTAAAGTGTGACTGATACAAAAAGTTTTAGGCGCATAGAGTCATTTTGGTGAATCTCTCTTCGGACCAGGCAAATAAGGACAAAAATACCAAAGCATGCTTGGAATCAAAGAGCGCAAGATTGGATAAGGCCCTTCAAATTTAGACAAAGTATATGTGCACCAAAGAATGCTGCTCTTCAAGGCAATAAGAAAAAAAAAAAATGCATCCCAGCATTCTTTGGTGGGGGCATTTGTTGAGCCACTAAAAATAGTGATAAAATGAAAATATGGAGTTGAGAAAGAAATAAGAAAAGTGATGAAAGAAAATGTACAGATCCCTCACGACAAATCCAAATAGAAGGAAGGAAAAGGAATATATGATGTGTATCATGTTTCAGACACATACATGCTTGGTTGCCGGTGAAATGATGTGCAAAGAAAATGAAATAATGATGAATAAATGGTGAATAAAGACAGTAAAACAGAGAAGGATTAAACTTCAGCGCATCAACTGCTTCCCTCCAGTTAAGAAACAAACGGAGAAAGGGATAGACATGTTTTCAAAATTCCCTCTGTACAGGAATTGAAGATGGGTACACCAGTTTCTTTATACACCAAATACAAATGGATACTCAAGCTTTTGGCGGTGCACAAAGACCAAACGGATACAGAAAATAATAGAAGAAATGTCGCTAAGACGAGTATTCGGAGCAAAGGGAAGGGAGGGAGAATAGCGGTTACTCGCTCAAGAAGAGGAGAATCGACGGAAACCAAGGGTACTAGAGAGACAGAAAGAAAGAGAGCTCGGTTACTCCCAAAATTGGAGTGTACCGAGTCCCCTTACTCCTCTCCCGAGTCCCTCCCTTGGAGCAGACCTTAAGGGGGACTTGGATCCTCAACACTCGTTTTAAACGACTGCTGGGGCAGTCGTTAATTTTTTTTGTTAATAATAATTTTTTTTTAAAATTCAAATGACTAATCCAAACCGCTCATCTTGTTGAATTTTACGGGCGTTGCATTTTTATATAAATTTTATAAAATTTGGGATTGATTTGATATGTGATTAAGTGATTAATAAATGAACGAACCTGGTTTGATTAATTCTAATCCGTTCATAATTAAAGCACTTAATCAAGTATCAAATCAATTTCAAATTTTATAAAACTTATATGAAAACGCATCGCCCGTAAAATTCAACAAGATGAACGGTTTGGATTCGTCATTTGAATTTTAAAAAAAATTATTATTAACAAAAATAATTAACGGCTGCCCCAGCAGTCGTTTTAAACGACTGCTGAGGATCCCAGTCGACCCTAACCTCACTACATCTATTTTCACCATTTGGCTATCCCATTAAATTGAGCAAATGTAACAGTAATTTTTTTTTTTTAGACAGACTTGGTAGTTGCTACCAAGTAAAATTAAAAGAAAAGAAGCTTAAAAACCAAATGAAAAGCAAAGTAAATTAAAACCCAAGGAGGCTAACAACACAACCCGAACAAATAAGTCAGGTGATTGGAATAGCAAATCCCTTGAGGTAGGGCTCCTCCTGCAGCACCTTCTGCACCATCATCTGTACCGTTCTATGTTTTTCCCTGAAAACTCTGTGATTTCGTTCACACCATAAAGTCCATAAGGACAGCAGGGTAGGCACCTCCCATCTCCTCTTGGATGCACCAGCAAAACCTTTACATGTGGCTAGAAACGATTCAAGCACTGTATCCTTTATTCAGATATAAGGCATGGTTGTCACTCTGCTCATTTCACTCCAGAACTGACACGCAAAGGAACACTGGAAAAATAAGTGGAGAGTCGTTTCCACTGTGTTGGACCCACATAGTGCACAACCTGGCATGACCTGCATCCCTCTTCTCAAGAGCATATCCTGAGTTGATATCCTTCCATTCAGTAAGAGATACACAAAAAGTTGGACCGATGGTGTCACCTTAATAGACCATACTCGGGTGTGTAAATCTTTCCCATCGCGGTAAGTCCCTCATAAGCAGTGTTTTCCAAAATGACACGACATTGATACGATACGCACGCGTGTTGGCACGACACGATACGACACGTTCATGAAATTGGCGCGACACGTGCGTGTCGGCGTGTCGTGTCAAAGTCGTGTTGTGTTGGATATTTTCAAACATTGACACGTCTTAACACGACACGAGTTGACACGTGACACGACACGACACGACACGTGACACGAGTTGACACGACAAAAATTAATATTATTTAAAATTTATTAAATTATATTGAGTTTATATTATAAATTTAATGACTTTTGATTCATAATCTTTTTATTCAATCATTCATTTTTATTTTAAGATACGAAATTTCAACAATTTATTATATTTTTCTATTTTAAAAATTATTTAAATAATTTTTAATGAATTTTTAGTGAATAAATTAAAATAAACTATAGTATGGTTTGACACGTTTAACACGTCGTGTCAACACGACACGACACGTCGTGTTAGACGTGTCGTGTCATTACGCGTGTCGTGTTAACCAATTCCTCCATTTGACACGACACGACACGACACGACACGACACGTTGAAAATATTAACTTGTGTCAAACAACACGACACGAGCTCTAACACACGCGTGTTTGACACGACACGGCACGACACGACACGTTTGCAATATACTACTCGTAAGTTGCTGACACCGAGTAGTTACCGCCGTGATACATGAGATCCTTTGTGACAGATGGTGTGAGGCAGTTAGCGTCATTCGCTACATAGAAGCATCAACGTGACGTCGCTCATCCAGCCAGCGACAAGTCCGAAGTCCAGCCATCGTTAAAGGGCGGCCTAGTTAGCCCGTGTTAATTACTTGGCCCAATAGGAAAATTTCATTTAATATGAATATTTGAAAAATCATTAAAAACAGTAGGAAATCTAGAAAAATTCAAGTAAAATATTCACAAAATTCTAAAAGTCTATAAAAACTAGATTTATTGATATTTTGATACAAAAATCTTTCAAAACACTAGTCTTTTATATTTTTGAAATATCTTCATTATACAAATAATTTCTATAAAACAACAAAATATTTTGAAACAAAAATCTTTCAAAACAGTAGTCCTTTATATTTTCGAAATATCTTCATTATACAAATAATTTCTATAAAACAACAAACACAATAAAAAATATATAAACCCTTTAATAAAGTTTTGAAATAGAAATCTAAGTAATTTCGACATTAAAACAATCTTCAAGGGACAATTTTCAATCAAATATTTTCAAATAAGTATATCAAAAATATAGAAAGGACCTCAAAACTCTAAAATTTAAATTCCAAAATCTAAAAAAAGGCAAAGCACATTCAAGTCAAGAAGAAGTCCAAATCCAAAGCTCAAGACTCAAGACTCATAGCCAATTCTCACAAGCTGTCAAATGGTCGAGAACTATAAATCCAAACCTTTTGTTCTTACAAGTCGCCAAACGACCAATAGCCAATTATCACAAGCCACCAAATGTCCGAGAACTATAAAACCAAATCTTTTGTTTTTACAAGTCACCAAATGACCGAGAACCAATTCTCACAAGCCGCCAAGTAGCCTGAGAACTCTAAAATCCCAAATCCCAAATTCTTTCTCACAAGTGGCCCAAAATACCCCGAGAAACTCAAAACCAAATCAAAATCCTACAAAGGCCTAAAATAGCCTCAGGATCGAAAATCACGTGTAAACACGAAAACCAAAACCAAACTACAAGCCAAATTAAAAACCTAAATCTTACCTAACAAAGAAAAAAATAAAAGTCTTAGATAAAATGTTTTAGATATCCTCAATTGGGTCCCGTTAATTAAGTCTGGTATCGTCAATTTAGTCCAGTTTAAGCCAAAAAAATAAACTATCACATAAACACAAAAATAATTTTAGATAACGACTTTTCTAGCCTACGACATATAATTTTTCGAATCCCTTAATCAGAGGTTCTCGTGATTCGCCACGGGATAATTAACAATAGAGATTTGCGCCTATTGGAAAGAAATGACTCACAAATTAATAAACCTTCATGAGAGTGCATTCTCGTCAGTGTTCTTTGGTCGTTAAGAGGCATTAGAACTTAAATTCAAGCTCCTGAGGGGTGAATCTAAAGCTTATTCCCGTTCTCGAGGAAACTCGATTATTCTTCGAGAAATGACGAAAAAGCTCATAGAGATTCTCTGGGGCAACTCTGCTGGGATACTTATTTGGGTAAATCTTCTAATACTAATTAAAAAAAACAGAAAGAATAGAATATGATTAAAATATAAAGTAAGAAACGGATAAAAGCTTAAAATAGATAAAGAGAGAAAGACGGAGTGCGCTTACTTTGATTCTCTCCGAATCGTGATCTTGCAGGAAATGCGGCGGACGGAGGTGGATGTGTCGGCGAGAGAAAGTGAGAGAGGATTGGAATTAGGTATTACAAACGAGAGAGAAGTTGAGAGTAGGCTTGTCAATAGGGAATCAGATCCTCTGGACGTTTGGTGGACGTCTCGGGATCTGGACCGTCTGATTTAATCTCAACGGATATAAGGGAGCCCCGTGCATTCCACCACACCCGAAAAAAATATTGGCCCGAAAAAAATGAACCGTCTGATTTAATCTCAACGGCTCCGATCGAAACATCCAGAAGATCCTGTCCTTGTCAATAGAACGTTCCGTATATGGGCCACGAAACATTAAACGGAAGGAAAAATGATTCCGTTTGGGCCGACGAAACGGGCCCATTTACGTTTCGTTTATTTACGTTATACCGTATATGATTGTAAAAGTTTAGAATATGTTGAATTGCAGTGAAATTTAGGGAGCAGATCGCTTAAACACAAGATTGCACCGCTACCTCGCCTCTTTCTCTCACACGCTTCGTCCTCTCTCTTTCTCTCTGTCTCTCGCACACTGTCTGTGAAAATGGCGTTGTGGTCTATGCAACCTCGCTTATCCTAGACTGTCTCTCTGTTTCCATCGCTGTTTGTCTATGAACTCTAGCCATTGATGATTGTTGTCACTTATCATTCGTCACCTCTAATTAGGCAGCAGGGAACAATTGCAAATTAGAAATCATAAGTGTTGACGAACGATTGCTTATATATATGGTTCCTGAAAGAAAAAAGGGATAGACAAAGAGAAAGGAAAAAAAGAGATAGAGAAAGAAAGAGTGAAAAAGAGAGAGAGAGAGAGGAAAGGGAGCATTGGTTTTTTTTTTTAAGGTAAATATTTGAATGAGTTTTTAAATTTTTACAGACTTTTTTGTTGGCTTTTCTTTATCTTTTTATAACTATTTTTATTATAATTATTATTATTTATTTATTTTTTTTATTATTATTATTATTATTTTTTATTTTTTATTTTTTTTTTTTGGGGGGGGGGGGGGGGGGGGGCGGGGGGGGTTTGATGTGTGGTTTGAGGTGTGCTTGCTATACATCATACTAGAAGAAAGACTTCTTGTTCATGTAATAATTTGTACAATTTTTTAATCATTTTTTTGGAACATTTGTTAGTCACTGTCCAAGGTTTTTGTGCAATTTCTTGTTCTGGAAGATTTGTTAGACGAGTTAGTAGTTAATAATTTAAATTAGTAGTTTATTAAAATTACTGTCAATGTCAATTTATCTTTATTTTTTTTAGGTAGGTACCGGATGAGATAGATAGTACATAATTCTAGTCTCTCTTTTTCAGGTCATAATGCACAAAACATAGAAGATAATCTTTTGTGATCTTCAACTTGTGTAATGGGAAATTCAAAGAGGTGGGAATTTTGGTAAGGTACTATGGTCCACTGATGAAGCGGTACTATTGTCAAATGGCATTGCTACCAATGGAGCATGAAAAGGTTGCTTAATTGAATACATGAGGGATCTGTCAGACACTTCAATTTGACAGTAAGTTGGTTATCTCATTTTGAAATATTTTGTATGCCTTGTATTAGGAGATAATAGTGATCGTTTGACGGAGGAACGAAGCACGCCATATATCTCAAAATAAATCAGAACCGGTGGCTGGGTCGGATTTAAAAAAGAAAAATGTCCACCTCGGCAACATGTCCAACAACAAAACACAAGAATTCTAAGCAAGAATCTCGATTCCTAAGCAATTCAGGAATTATTTGGACCACACACAGGGCTCAACAAAAACAACAGGCTGAAGTAATGGGGCAAAATTTGATTATGCCTCGCTAGTAATAAAGACAAGAATAGTCCAAGTACACTAAAATATAAAGAGAGACTTGTTTATCCCCAAAAACGGCTGAGAAGACCTTTCTTCTCTTTCTTCATTCTGTTCTCTAGAGATGGGAACTCAATAGAATTGTAAGCAATGTCAAGTACAATTGGGCTGCATGCAACCGACTCGAATGCTGGAGGTAACTTCTCAATTCGTGGCACAGTTTTTGAGCCAGGTTCACCCAGTGCTGATGCATACTCATCCAGCGTATCCATGAGAAATTTCTCCACCTGAAAGTTTGAAAAGGCAATTATTGCTATCATATTGAATTGAGACTGATTATTGGTCATTAGTCCTCACTGACCAAAAAACAACAAATATAAAAGAATAATCTGAGAGTCACTGAGCACCTTTTTGTCACCATTCAGAGAAATACTAGAGACTCCTTTGGAAAGCCTTTCTGGAATTTTCTCTTCTTCCATAATCCCAGTGGCATGTTCTATGCAACTGCTCGATCTACAGTTCTCAATCAGTGCTTTCAGCTCTTCAACTAAAGCCTGCTTAACAAGATAAACGTTCCACATAAAGTGTGTAGTCTTAACATAAATACTTAATGACCTGATAGCCAGCCTATCGAAAATCCTTTTCTGTTTGGTTGGCTCCTCCAATTTAGCAACTAAATTTATAAATGCAAAATAAACCAGGTATGCATAGTAGATGAACTGACCTTCTCAGGATTATTTGTCTTGCACAGCTTCTGAAGGGCAGCATCAGCAAGAGAACGAGCATGGCAGAACAATGCATATGCCTCTGTTCTCTTTCCAGCCAAACTGTACGACTTGGCTAAATAGAAGCATCTACAGAATTTGAAACAACAAATTATATAGAATCTTCCATAGGGATGTACATACAAAAGGGCTTGAGACAGAATGAGACAGACCTCTCAGCCCTAAAAGCGGATCCTTTTAATATATACTCGTCAGCAAAAGCAACCTCTTCAGGGCTTCTATCCCTTGCCGAGCTAACTAAATCAGACAGATCTGTTGTATTCTGCCAACAAAATAAGGAACCAAAATGTTGAATTTGGCATCATGGACAGAAATGGCAACCTTAATTCCGAATTAAAAAGAAACATTATATCAAATTTTGTATTGAGCTGATATTGTGTAAGCAATATAAAGGAACTAGAGATACCAACTCCTGCTATTTTTAAAAAATGTTTGCATTCCACTCCACATATAGGTTCCTTGACAAGAAAGTTCACAGAAACACACAAACTCGAGTCTATATCATTTATCTCTTTCTATATAATGTTCACCAGTCACTAATAAGAAAATCAAGATTCAGGGAAACAGAAAACCTGAATTAAAAGGTCATACAAACGAACGAGTTCTTCTGGCTTGGTGACCTTCTCACCCTTATCATTTTGCTTCCTGAATTTACTTTTAGCAACTGTAACCAACAACTGGTTTCTCTCAATTGTTCTCTGCCCCAAAACAGCACTAACAGCCTTGTCAAGCCCAGTTAACTCATCTTTCACATTCTCGGCATTTCCAGCTGTAGCCTAAATTTTAAAGAGGTCTTAAGACTCTAAAAGTCGAACATAGTAATAATAAATGACACCTATATAGCTTTTTTCAAGCTTGTTTTTATTGGGAAATGTTGTTGTTATACATTGTGCAGTCATTAATATATCAAGCAGTTGATATTATATATCACATCAGGTGATAATTATCTCATTTAATGGCACACAATGCAACGAGCAACCTTGCAGCTCAAGTCGTCATTTTAATTCAAAACATAGGTAAATACTCAGTTCCATTTTCTTTAAAATCATTTTCCATTTGGACAGGATCTTCTGGCCATACCTATAATGGTTGTACCACCGTATTATTTTTTGGTCAGCCTTTTATATATATTAACAGAGAAAGAAATTCATTAGACAAATAGAGGCATAATTGAGCCACAAGAAGCAATATGATGCTGCTTCTATCTATAACTTTTGCTTAAAAAAAATGACCTTGTTAAGACGAGTATAACCAATGAAAATTTGCAAAGCAATGAATATAAACCAGGGGCCCCTTTTATTTGGTCTACACCAGTCACATAAGAAAGTGAGTACAACACCATAACTAAGTTGTTAATATACCAGGTCATTTCGAATGCAACTCCTTGCATCATGATATGCAGAGAAGATTTTGTCGAACATTGCAAGTCTTTTCTCTGAAGGAAGTGAATCAGCAGCTGGGCTGTGTAATTCCTTCTCCAGCTCCTGAGCTGATCACAGTTTTGTGAATACAAACAAAAAACTTTATCATTTAAACATAATATTAAGGATAAAGTGTGGGATAAATGAAATAAAGCAGGTACCTTTTAGAATTGAGACACGTGTTTTGGCATTGCTGATAGGAAACCTACGGCCAAGCCAATTAAACTCGGTCATGGTGGCGGCCTGTTGTTGCCGTGCCTCTTCCATTACAGCCTAAAATAATTACAACTTGCATGAGATTTATCTTCCATAATGAAAAATGTTGAGATTCACAATAAGGATCAATATAATTTTTTAATTGGAAGGCCTCATCTTTTCCAATATGCGAGCAAAGCATTTTAGTAAAGTGGGAGAAATTCAATAGATAGATTCTACTAAAAACAAAAAGATAGGAGATTTATAAATTCAGCGGGGGACTTTTGCAAATTATTTTAAAAGGATCCATCTCATTGTTAGAATAGCATTGTACTCAAATTAACTCTGATTTCAAAAAGAAAAAAAAATGATTACCTCTAATTTAGTCTGGAAAAGATCCAATGCAGGCCCCTCCATTTTTCCAATATCTAGGAGTTCAGAAGTTTGTAACTTTGATTCACCGACTTTATGCAAACAATACCTGATACTTGGTTCCAGCTCATCAACACGCTCTCGGCATAATACTTGGTTTTCTACAGTACCATATTTACCAAGCTCTTCATACACAGCTCTACAAGAAAGAATAATCTCTAAGCAATGCTAGTGAACTTTAACGGTCTTGTCTATTCCACATAATTAAATAGCAAGAAAAAAGTATCACGGATTAACTAATTAGAAACTTGCAATTAAAATATACCTTGCATTTTTGAAGTTAACTAATGCTGTTTGCCAGTTTTTATCTTGCTCAAACAACAAAGTGCCCTTCATATAAGATGCATATGCCTGACAAGCGGAATTCAAAATATAAAAAAGAACTATGAAAAATCTGATTTGATTATGGATAAAAAAAAGAAGGGGGAAATATCAGGGTTAATGAAGTAAAACACAGATCAGAGGATGCAAGCCAGACCGGAGTACAGACCAAAAGATCAAGTTGGTATAGAAGACATAAAAATAACAGTAAAATCTTTCAAAGCAGGAAAGATCCACTAATAACAATCTACTATACCAGTTGACACCAACAGCCAATCAGGAATAAGAATTAGCAAATGGTATTACCTCAGCCTCTAAAGAAGTCCTGGAATCTCCTCTAACAGAACACAACTGTGTAAAGAGAGTGGCCCACTTGACAGCCTTTCTCAGCCTGCCTAGAAGGTAAATTCTTTGCTTTCCATTTGGCCCGTCTGGTAACTGTCTGTTCTCCATTGCATGGCTCCATGCCCTCTCCGCCATGTACAAGACAATATGAAGATACCTAATTACATAAGCTTGTGTCAGATTTCAAAAAGAAGAAATGAAGAACGAGAGAGAGAATATGAGAAAAGGAACATATATACCTGACATCGGTAACAGTTGCCTCTGTAATAGTTCTACGATTAAATTTACCACGGCCATGCAAGAACTTTAGTGACTTGTACAACCTTCTCAACCTTGCAGTACAATATTTCCTGTAATGCAAATCATGTTGCTTTCAGAATAGAACTTAGCATACAGTGCACAATAATTTACTCAAGCAAAAGGTAAAATAAATTAAAGCACCTATATCTCGTGTAGTCACTATGCCTCAACCCATGTTGCATCTGCGCCGACTTGAGCAATTGCAAAACTGTGAAATTTTATGCAATTTTCATAAACAACCCAGATAACAAAAAGGCCCCGCAATGGATGAAAAACCCACTTAAACAGAAACAATTGCAGATCAAGTACACAAGAGTAATCTCATCTTGTGATTGCGAGTTGGAAAAAAAAAAGGGAAGATAATTCACCGTTAATTTGAAACTTAGGGCCGATCTGCTTCTCCTCGTCGACATCCATTGCTGAAGGACCGTTAGATTTCGACATTTCTCTAATCCGAAAGAGATCGAATCTTTTCCTTACCTTCCTTGCTAGAGAAGAGAACCCTAAAGAGGATGGATCTAATTAGTGGGTCCAAGAGAGATAACAGTCGCGTTAATGAGTTCAAGTCTCAGAGGGTCGGAAGTCGTAACTCGAGGGAAGAAGGAAACCTGTAGACAGATGAGATGAGGAAGCGAAACTCTCGGCGCAAGAAAGAAATGGAGGCGAGAATAGGAGAGGAGGATCCGGAAAAGGTGGGTCTGATTACGGATGGGCCGTATGTGAGAATGAGAGAGAGGCCGAGAGAGTGGATTTTTGGGCCGTGTGTAAGTATGAGAGACGAGGTGGATTTTAGCGTTTACATATAGGCCTGCAAACGGAATACGTTTAGCTGTATTTCGTTTCGTTTCGTCCAGACGAAACGGTTAATAAAATAATGAAACGATTTCGTCTGATTTGGTAAAACGGTTTCGTCGCTGTGTAAATCACAAAATTTCATAAATTACGATCATTTCGTTCTTCCGAAACGGTTAACGAAATTGAAGTTAGTTTCGTCAAAGAAACGAAATGATTAATGAAACACCCTAGTTTCATCACCGTTTCGCAAGTTATGCAAGCCTATTTACATATATTTTTGTGTGCATATGATATTTTAATTAACCAGCTTTGATGATTATATATTTTGATGTGATTCTCCAATTACAATCAATGAAAAGTTTTACGTATTTAAGCAGGTGTTTGTATCTAACATTCATTCATTCATGTTCACCTACCTGTCTCCCTTGGTCCCTGATGCAGTTCGTGTATAACAACGTGTTGACACCTCAATTAAGCGTGCTCGTGTGCTGTAACTTTTATGTCATATTTTTGTAAAGAATCAGCTCTATGATGTTGTATGTCTTGTTTTTATTCCGGATGGATGAACACCAAGCCAAAAGGCTGATGCGGAAAGGTGTTTTCCTTCATCTGTTCTATATGCTTTTTAGAAACATATTCTTGAAGAAAAAAAATTTTTTAGTTCGTATAATTAGCTCCAAATATATATTGGATTGAGATTTGCCACAGATGGGTTGGAAAATATATTTTACTAGGCCGCATTTACCTTTCTTTTATTTTTATTTGAATGCCAACTCACTACTTCTACATACTTCTTTCCACTCTCTGATTACTTTTATTTAATTTCAGGGTAGTTATATTGCATCTCCTATAGTCCTATGATGAAATTATGCAGCAGATTGTAAATCCTGGCCTATTCTCGTAATATACTTTATACTATCAGGCCTTTTTTTTTTTTTGGCGCAGGAGATATACATGCTAACAAACATGAAATAATTTGCAATTTACAAAATATTGACCTTCCTTATAAAAATTCTTAATCCTAAGTTGGGAAAAATTTGAGATGGCAATTCAACAGTGATCTGCGTTTTGCCTGGGCCGCTTGATGGAAATCTGAAGGCCGTCGGTGTTCTGACAGTAACAAGAGTGCGAGGCGATTTTGGCTGTATGTTCATGGTAGTTGGTACTGATTATTGTACTAATCTTTTTAAATAATAATAATAATAAATTATCAAATATAAATTGGAATGGCTCATTGATTGACTAATATAAAACATCAACTAAAATGTAGAAACATACAACGACAACTCGGGGAATTAATTTATCTAACCCATAAAAACCAAGCAGATAACATTAATTAGTCCCTGATAACAAGATGCCACCTCACAAAACAGAGGGACAGAAACACTTATGCATTGATCTTGACAAACGCATCCTTCTTCGTCATTTCAGGCTTCTCCTCGTTAGACATTGGTACAGCCGATGTCGGCTTGTTCGAGCGATTGAATGTCGGTTTCTGCTCGGTCGATTCAGCAAATTCGACCTGTTCGGTGACGGAGAAGTTCTCAGGAAGCACGAACACGCTCTGAGATGCTCTCCTCTGGTGACGACTCGGCCTTTGCGACATCTCTCTCACTACTCTTCTCAAAGAAAGTATTATTGTTATAATTTTTTTGGATTAGATCAGCGGATGGCTTTCCAATCCGAGGTATGGGTGTGCTATATAATAAGAACTGGAACTGAGATACAGAGGAAGCTTGGAGTCTCTGGATTTATAGCTGAAGTGGCACATGGATGTGGATCTTGTGTGGCATTTTCATTGTTCTCATTGATGGGGCGAAGTATCTTCTGAAAACACCATCACAATCTGGGGCATTATCTCCTTATAACTTCTTTGCTCAAAAGTCAAAACCTCAAAAAGGAATTGTTGTTAAGAAAATCATGTATTATTGGATATAGAGAAATGTTCATATTGTGTCCTGAAAAAAATATATTAAATAAACTTAATAATCTCATGAAACTAAGGTTGATCTAAATGCATCGTTGAACTTGGAAGCCAACAGAAACACATTTGCAAAGGGGTGGTTAATTGGAAAAATTGGTCCAAGTTAGTAAGTTACATACTTACATGAGTTCTCCTGTACAATGGTTAAAAAAAATAGAGGGCGCCACCAATAATTTAGCGTAGAGCCATAGAACATGGGATGCCACGTGGGAGATTTATTTTCTTAGTAATTGATGCATAATTTTGGTGGACGTGTTTGGTTCGGCGACTAGATATTTAGAAAGGGTTTGTTGGAGACGAAGGCCATTTCACATGTTAAGTCATGAATGATGTTCGTTCGGATATGATTAGTGACATGACAAGGCAAAATGTTTCGACATAAATAATAGCACTATGCTTAAAAATGACATTTTCTTAATATATCTTACATCTGTGAAGGTTTATTTGATATTTAAAAGTATAATTTAAATATAAAATTTTATATATTTATTATTATTTAAATAAAACATGTACAGAATTTGAACCAATTTTGATTTTATTCGTCATCAGTTAAAAGATTACTAAAACTCAACTATTTAAATTTTTTTAAAGTTATCTATGAATGACTAAAAAGATTTCTCAAATAGTTCAAACTCGATACAATAGTAGTTTTCTATAAATAGCTTTTGAAGATGTCAAATAAATATGTTATGAAAATTAGAGATGTATTATATCTTTAAATTAATACAGTGAAGTTTGAGAATAGCGATTGAGCTTGATTTTTCAAAAGACGTAATAAAAATATAAAATCAATTAACCCCTTTTTTTTGTTATTTCCACTGGGTTGCCTCTACCAAGCCAAGCTGTCTTAAAAAAAAAAAAAACAAAAAACAAAAAAAAAAAAAACAAAACAAAAAAAAAAACCTTCTATCCATTGAAAAGGGTTCCAAAAATTGTCCATTAATTTTGAATTTTCTCTTGTTATGCTTTTGTAGACTTTTTTTTATAAATGGAAAATTTTCAGCATTTTTCTGGCCTTAAAAAATGGCTTAATTTTTTGTATGACCTCCAACTCTTATTTATTTATTTATTTCTCCCTATATTCTTGTGTATTTATTATTTGTCATTAAACTCTTCTAAATGATTTCTTATTTACTTTTCAACTTAATCATACAAAATTAACTAAGGTTATCTTATAAGAAAATTGAAAACTAAAGAAATATAAATTAGAAGGACAAAAATACCCTTAGATCTTTTTTCATTTTCCCTCGTATTTTGCTTCCATGCTCGATAATATCATCAAACTTAATAAAAAAATTATTTAAAGTTTTAAACCTATTTTTTAATAATTTATAAAATAGAGATATATGTGATGAAATAGCGAATCATCTCTCCATAATCGACACCATTTAGGACGTCTAATCTCCGTCAAACAAACACAAAACCACGGTAGGTTTTATCTTTTCGAGAAACAACAGTTATGTCAAACAAACGAATATAGAATGTATGTGGTCAGTTTTAGCAAAATACTAACGGATTTAATTTTTTATACTTTTGTAAAACAATAGTATGGAGCAAAGAAACAAAATATGAAGGAAAATAAAAAAAAAAAGATCTAAGGGTATTTTTATTCTTCTAATTTATTTCTCTTTAGTTTTCAATTTTCTTATAAGATAACCATAGTTAATTTTGTATCGTTAAGTTGAAGATAAAAAAGATATTATTTTGAAGAGTTTAGTGGCAAATAAGAAATACACAAGAGTATAGGGAGAAATAAACAAATAAAAAAAAGTTGGAGGACATACAAAAGATTAAGCCTAACAAAATTCTTAATATGTGAGAGATCGTAATAATTTTTTTATCTTAACGCATTTGTTACTTCCTTTTAACTTAAATAATGACTAAAACTAAAAACGTTTAATACTCATTTCCCACGTTTTCTCATTGAATTGGTAGCAAAAAGACTAAAATTAGTTGCGGAATTTTGCGGGTTACAGACTTCTGTCTAAAAAAATGTTAGAACAGAGTATTTATTTAGTATCAAAGTGTAACCCAAAAAAAATAATAATTGTCGGGGAACCCCCCCACCCCCTCCCCCCAAAAAAAAATAAATAAATAAATAAAAATACTTGGGGGGGGGGGGGGGGGGGGGGGGGGGGGGGGGGGTTATTCAGTATTACAGTGTAACCGACAACAAACTGATAATTACCTATTTTGTCTGAGTCTCCATGTGTCCATATATATATATATATGTTATCCATAAACATAAAGTTTGTACCTACTAGGCTACTACCTACAAATAAATTATTCAGTTTTATATCCATTCGTAATCGAATAAAATGTCACACATACAGATACAGATAATTTATAGCTCCTCGAAAAATACACATATATTCAGATCGTCGGATGTAGAATAACAACGTAAACAAAGCGATCTCCTATGTATTGTAAACTTTTTAAATGTAATTTGAATCGAGTGCCTGTAAATTAACTAAATAGTTTTTAAAATTATTTGATGCACCAATAACCAATTTTCGGATGGTGCCTAATTTGAAGCAAATTTTATCCAACCAAATAATAAATATATCTAAAGTTTTCTTTATCGATATATAGTTATTTTGTCGATTAGACATTAAATAAATTTATTATTGTCATTTGTCAACAATCTATAATCGTTTTCCGTGATATTACGAGTCATTGCTGTATTAGGGTGTTTAATTATGACCCATTATTTTTGACAAGAGAGTAATGAAAATAAAAAAAAAACGAGACATTTACTTATGAACAAAGTTGAGTTGTCATTTTTGTAAGATACGATAGGAGTGTCTTCTGACTTATTTCAAAATTAAATATCACAAAGGACTCTCCAATCGGATTTTGAACCCGCGATCTCCATTAAAATTGTGTTGTTCTTTTTTCACTAGACTAAGAGTTAGTTTTCTTGAGTAGTCAAATTTAATTAAAAGTTCATCGACAATTGACCTATACTACTTGCTAGTTGCTACTTTGGCAGAACTGTTTATGCGTTGAACTCCAAACAAATAATAAGCGCCAAACAAATACTTATTCCAGCTCCAAATGCGTACTAAATTTTTTTTTTTTTTTTAAACAATGTAGGTTAAGTTAAACATCAGCACGCATGGCAAGACTACCATATGCGTATACTCTTTTGAGGTTTGCGATAGTATTCTCTAGAGTATGGATCGTTCTCGACTCTAGAATCGTTTTTCAAGATCCAAAATTCAAATTGTTAATCATATTGAAATGTTCTCGAAGACTAAATTTTACAATTTTTAAATTTTTTTACTATATATTATGATATTTTCACATTGGAGAGCCTAAAAATACTTCCGTCGTTTTGAAAATATCATAATAAATAACAAATATTTTTTTTTAAAAAAAAATAAACTTAGTCTCCGAGAATATTCCAATATAGGAACAACTTGAATGATTCAAAATTTCAAATTGAACATTTGCATTTTAGATCTCCAAAAATAAATCTAGAGTCAGGGGCAAAGACAAGCATATGCCATGATATTTTATATAAATATTAGAAATATAGTGTTAATTCATTTTTTTCAATGTGTCTGGCCTACTTTAATACTGAAATTTGAAGGTACTAATATTTAATTGAAGTTAATCTCGACAACTCAACCTATCCTATCCTATCCTCTAATCCTGGTTCCGCCAATGTCTAGAGTATGGAAAAATTTCTACTCTTGAGAGTACTATAGCCAACCTCTACTTTTTTTTTCTTTAACTAAATGACATGATATTTCTGCAAATTTTACATGTTTCATTTCTTTTATGGACGATAGTTTATGGACATTTTGTGAATCAAAATTCAAAATATATGGTTTTTTGGGACCAGAAAAGGTATGTTTAATATTTCAAAAAGTCTGTCATTATTTTCAATCTGAAAGTTCTGTTAGACATATTTTTTAATAGAGGATGAATTATGCTCGCCGAAAGTAATCAAAATAAATAATTGCAACTAAATTGAATGAATTGAGAAAAAACTAAAACAAAAAAACACAAGTTTTGGGCTATTCTAATAAATAATGAATTGGTTTCTTCTGTACAACATTTGTCAAAACTCAAAACACATAGAATAAATGAAGATAGTCCCACAAGAATTGGGACTGTACACAGAATATCCCTCGCTCATCAAACTTTCGTACATAAAATATCTTCCTAATCTGATGTATGTCTCTTTGGCACACAATATTACAAAAATTGAGCATCGGATTTGAATTTACCTATTTGTTATTCGAATATAGAGATCAAACACACACTGTAAGTCCAGTTTTTTTTGAAGAAACACTGTAAGTCCAGTTACCGACTTACCGTCCAAAAACGAGCACAACTAGAGTAGTTTTCATCCTTGGAAAGGTCAACTTTCCTTGAGACAGCCACCTACTTCGATTCAAATTATGAGATTAACTCACCTGTCCGACTGTCTCTTGTAACTCGTTACTGCAGTTTCTCATGAGTAACGCTCTCAATTATGAAAATTATTTTCATTTTTTCTTCTCAAACAATAAAAATACACCCGTAATGTTTATTATCAAACATACCAAACATTATTTTGAATTTCCACTTTTATTATTATTCTCTCACCAAACTTTTTCAACCATTATTTTTTGTAATATCATGATTCAAATATTCCTAATAGTCCATAAAAAATTATCACGGCTGTGGCATCTCTCAACAATCCAAAAATCTGAGTACGAGAACAAAATAAAAAAGGGACCCACTCACCCACACACACCATATACCCATGTTAGCAGATTCTCCACATGCGACATGGTGGCCGCACATGGGTCAGTCGTGGAATCGTATAATTCAGCCAATTAGCCTTATACATCCTATGATATCTATTTGGTTCCACCATGAGGGCTCGTTCAAGTGCCACGTTGATTCATCATCCTCAGGCCTCATATCCTGACTCAAACCTGTTGTCATAAGCTGCTTTTCTTTGGTCGGTTAAAGTTCCTGTTGAAATAAAGACTCGAGTCACTGTATCGGTGCTGCGCTGTGCAGGCAGCTGGGGCTATGTGGCCTGTTGTGGACTTAGTGGCTCTTTTTCGAAAACAAAACTCCCTTAAAAAAATATAAAAAATTTCTTTGGCGCTTGGCGGTACCAAATGATTGCACCTGGATGAGCACGAAGCTGATAGAAGCAGTCCCGGGTTGTTTTCCCAAATCACAGGTGAGGATATCGCAAAGTGGCAATTGTGTATATAATTATGTATATATAATTTCATTACAGCGCATGACACCGAAAAGAAGAATGAATCTGATTAATTACAATAGATTAATTCTATTTAAGATTAATCCATACCAAAAAGATATCTTTGATGTGTTTCTATTTAAGTTTTATGAAATTTGGAGTCGGATTGATACTCAATCAAATGGTCAACAAATGAATGAATCTGATTAATTACAACAGATTAATTCTAACACGTTAATCTCACTTGATTGAGTATTAAATCGACACCAAATTTCATAAAACTTATATAGAAACACATCACTCGTTAAATTAAACAAGATCAACGTTTGAATTTAAAAAATTTTAAACATTGATAAAATATGAAATTGTAGCAACTCGCGACATCCAAAAATGATGACACTAGAACCTTGCTCGTATTTTTTTTTATTTGCGCGTGATAACAATCAATAGTTGCATCTTAACTAAAATAAACAAGTCTGATCGGTATAATAGAGAAGTGTACATCAACAAATCGAGTGCTATTCGACACAAATAAAGTGTTCATTTTGTGGTACACGAAAAATTCATAAAAAAATATTTAGAGCATGAGTTCATAGGGAAAATGAAGAATGAAAAAACTTAGCTCTGATTTGATAAATTCACTTTCTAAAGTCTTAATGTACGATTAATCAGATAAATTATAAGCCAACACTTCAAACGGAGAGCCAAAACAAGCATTAAACATACTAATCTAATATAGGGAGTTTGGCTCTAGTGAGGTGCATCACAAAAAGTCTTTCCTGAGTCACGATTAAAACTCCTAAATTTGATTCAAAATGATCGATACAAATCGTTTAATATGATCTTTCTATTTAAATCTCAAAAATTTATATTTTTTGAATTTTTTAAGTATTTTTTAGAAATTTTAGAAATTCGTTAATCTAATTAATTCTGAACCGTTCAAAACAAGTCTTAAAAAAATTCAAAAAAAATACTTAAATTTTTTTTATAAAATATAAAATTTGGTCTAGATAAGGAGTTTAATAGAGAGATCATATTAGATGATTTGGAACGGTCATTTTAAATTAGATCTATGAGTTTTGATCGCCACTCACGGAGGATTTTTTTGATGACGAAACCCCTAATCTTGGTTCATTTTGCACGGAATGACCCAAGCGCAGCCGTAAAGCTTTCCTCAATCTCAAACCTGATTGGTCGATCTCGCTTCCCACGGATCGCTCCCGATTCAACGGTTCAGATCCACCCGATCAGCAAAACACAAACACTTTCTCTCTCGATCCGCCTCGTGTCCCTTCCACTGGTCTTCTCCAAATCACACACCCAAAGAGAGAACGAGAGAGAGATTATTAAAAAAAAAAAAAGGAAAAAAAAAAGAAGAAGAAGGAAGAGAGAGAGAGATGGACGGAGGCAAGGTGAAGAAAGGCGCAGGAGGGAGGAAAGGAGGTGGGCCCAAGAAGAAGCCTGTGACCCGATCCGTTAAGGCCGGGCTACAGTTCCCCGTCGGTCGTATCGGTCGGTACCTTAAGAAAGGTCGCTATGGCGAGCGCGTCGGAAGCGGCGCTCCTGTGTACCTCGCTGCAGTTCTAGAGTACCTCGCCGCTGAGGTATATTCTAGCTTTAGTTTAGTTTATTATATTCTTATTGGGAATTAATCATCATTAAGAAACATCTTATGTTTTTGTGTTCAGTTGGAAGAAGCAGTATTGTATGAACCATTTATTTGTGGGCAAAAAGAGATACTGTGGTGTCACTGTTTTAGACCTTTGGGGAAAGGAGTTAATGTTTTGATTGAGTTCTAAGGATGTATACCTGTACCTGGTGTAGTCTGAATTAGAAAAGGTGAGGGGAAGAGAGGATATGAAATTTTGGGGAGGTTGAACTAGTTACACCTCACAAACTTGTGAGCAACCAGAAAGTTCTTTTCCTCTTGTTCCTTCACCTCAGCTCCTTTCTGGGTATACTGTTCGGCAATAATTTAGGAGTTTACAATATATTTATGATAACCTATGAGTAAATAGGTCTGGAAATCTTACATGTGCAAAGATTTGGAGAATTGCCAGGGTTCATGTTGTCAATAGAAAGACACGGAATAGTGGACAGGTAACAATGGGAAACATTTAGAATCTGTTTAGTTTATAATAGTAACCTTTCTCGTTGCAGACTAATCGAGCTGTTATATAGAGTCATAATTTCTTGATTACAAGTTAATTGAACTGTTCTATAAATTTAAGATATTTCAATCAATATACAGAAAAGATCAACTTTCATTTATAGATAAAGCTTATGTTGGTGGGAGGCCTTAAATTTTATTCAATAACCTAACAAAGTATAAGGCAGATTTTGCTCAAATTTACCCTGTTTAGTAGATATCTCAGAATAACAGTAAATTAGTGTTGGATTCGGTCTGCAATTTTTAGGTTGCATCTGAAATGGCTGTGCTTTTTTGCTCTTCTACAACAACAACAACTAAGCCTTTTATCCCAAACAAGTTGGGGTAGGCTAGAAAAGAAACCCAGCAAGAAAAAGGTCACTAAAGAAGCTGGAATAATATATTGTGATAGGCTCAAAGTATATTGCTGGATTAGGATACATCTAGCTGGAATAATACAGATATTCATAAATGAAACTTAGTCTTGTGGCAGTAAATACCAAATTTGCAAAGTTTTTAGTGAAAAGACATCTTATAAAGAAATGAAACCAAGTCTTGTGGCAGTAAATACCAAATTTGCAAAGTTTTTAGTGAAAAGACATTCTATAAAGGTTAATGCACGACCTCCTGAAAATTGATGAACATGCGATATTTCCATCTTGTGGAAGTAAATATCAAATTTGCAAAGTTTTTAGTGAAAAGACATCCTATAAAGGCTTTTAACGAACAACTTCCTAAAAATTGAAGACATGCAATATCTCTGCAGGTATTGGAATTAGCTGGAAATGCAGCTCGTGACAACAAGAAGAACCGCATTATACCTCGCCATGTTTTACTTGCCATCAGAAATGATGAAGAATTAGGCAAACTTTTACACGGTGTCACAATTGCACACGGTGGGGTGCTACCAAATATAAACCCTGTGCTTCTGCCAAAGAAGACTGCCAACAAGGAAACCACTGCCCCCAAATCTCCAAAGGAGTCCAAATCTCCTTCCAAGTCTACTGCCAAATCCCCCAAGAAGGCCTAAACCTAGGGATAGGGTTCAGTTGTGGGTCCTCTTGGACGTGTGCTCTGTTAAATTTGTGGGTGTCTGTTTAATGTTTAGGTTGTTGTTAATGGGTAAATGTTGAACAGAGAAGGGGAACATTTGACTACTTAACATTTTTTTTCCTGTGTTCTAATTTTAAGTTTATTGTAATATGGCCGTTCGTTGTCCTAATGCTTGCTGGTGTTAGAAAAATATTTAGTTTTAGTTTTCTTTTTAATATTATCCTCTTACTGAGGTGTAGCTGGTCTTCTGTGGCTACATGTTTTATTATAGTGGGTATTTACAATTTATTGTAGGCACAGTTGCTTGTTGCCTCATATCTTGGTGCATTTTACATGGGTAATTACTGGAAAGATATTTATACTTCTACTATAACATGTTGAATGTTTTCTGAGCCTTCAATCCCTTTCTCAAGCAACGAATACGGTCTCTGTCAGCTTTTGTTTCAAGACTACTATTGTTTTCCTGAAACGTGAACAATCAAGCTAAAAGAGCTCCGAATGCAAAATTTTTTTTGATCTACTCTTCCTTAATTTAATTGAAATGCTTGAATGATAGCAGTTGGGTTTATTTTTTCATACATTTAAAAGAGGACTCTTGAAGTTTGAATATCTGATGTCTGTCTGTTTTTCTTTGGTGGTGAAGGTATGATTATTTTTCCTTTATTTGTTTTTTTTGGTGCTAAAGAAGATGAGTCTGTCGCTTGTTTACAAAAATTTGCAGTATCCATATGGTAAGTGGTTTGTGCTAACTGCTAAGGCATAAGGTACAGTCTGGCCAGGTAGTACCAGCAATCTATATCATGTTTGCTCTGTGCCTCCCTCAAACCTAGTCTGGAGGATTTGTACCTGATTGAAATTGGTTCCAGACCTTAAAGATTTTTTCGTCTCTCTAGTACTTAATCCGGATAAATTGGTACTTCTCAGAGCCCAGCTCTTATACCTAAACATTTTCCACACATTAAAAAGAATGCATATTTTAACAGAAAAAAACTGCATTTAAACATGGGAAACTATGTTTCAAATTCAAAAGTACCCCAGTAGTCAATGCTAAATGATGTATGTTTCAGCGCCTTGGCAACATATGTTACATATCTAATAATGCGCAAACACAATTTTCTCCCAATGAGTTTCAGAAATCAAGTGCTTATAAGTATCAGTTTCCTGTTGCTGGAAATCTGAAAGCTGTTCCATCACACTACTGTAATCATTCAAGATGAAAGTCAGGAAGCAGTTCCATCACAATTCTCTCTCAATGAGTTTCAGAATTCCTTAAACTTTCACATTCTTTCAGAAAGTCAATACCAAGTAAGTAATTCAAACAAAAATACTGAAGAAAAAGCACATGTTGCTTGCTTTAATTTGCTCAAGAACACAACCTGATAAGAGTGTTACTAACACCAAGAATTCACACCCACCTACAGTCTCCAAGATCAACTTATCTGCCACTTACTCTAAACGAAAAAAAAGGGAAAAAAGATTGTGGAAACGAATAGAAACAGAAGAGATAGAAAAAAGAAATGAAACACTAAAAACTCATCAAACCCTACTAAAACAGACGTTGATATCTGCGCAACCCGTGTTTTCTGACCTTACCATGGCAAGCGACTCACTATCAAATGACCATTTCATCTTCTTGAATTGGGCACGCATGAAAATCAATTCCCCTTTTACTCCTCTATCCTCATAATCTGGTATAACACCAGTCCCACATGTCACATGTTTAATTACTTCAAGAAACTCCAGATTCGCCGCTTCACTGATCATTCTCGATGCACCACCTATCACCCGACCGTTGGCATGTTCAGTCCACTTCCACTCTTCCCAGATTGACATGCTAGTATCTTTCTTGACACATGTCAGAAATAACTGCAAAGGTTCCTTGACTATGGTTTTCATGAAGAAGTTGGTGCTCGATGCCAGCTCAAGTACAACAAGAGGCGATGATTTTGGGTCTGTCTGGATCACCAAATGAAGATGTCCCTGCATAGTTTTCTGCCCGAATAGTGTACCAGTCACCAGTTCAGTTCGGGAGTGGTGGTGCTTCTTGTCAGTATGTAAGAAACGTGAATTGATTTTCTTGGCATGTACTGCCAGGAGGAAGGAGTGCTTCTGTTTCTTGTGTGGGGTAATGGAGGGAGACAGGCATGGAAGTAGCAGACGGCATGTCAAGAAGCGCTTCGAGTCAGGTTGGTTTTCTTCTTGGTTGAAGTGATGGCGTTTCTTCTCTTCATAGTGAATAATATCCATGGTTGGATTGGTTGGTGAAGTTTGGAAGGTAATTTATCAGGTGAGTTTGTTTTGTATATAATGATTAAATGTTTCTTGAATTGTTGGGTTAGAGATAGTATCGCTTTAGGGGGACTGAAGGAGGTATTTTGAAGGAGAGAAACTAGTTTCAAGTTTGAAGATAGTTTCTAGAATTTTTGAATTTGCATTTTGATGGCGTGGATTGTTTTCATTAAAATTAAATCGCATTATCCCATCTAAAGTCGTACATCTTGGGTCAACTAAAGATCGCCCAGTGGACTTCCGTACATCATACTCAGTTTGACACAACACAAATAAATGGGAAAACGTTTTCTTTTAGCATTGAAAATTAAAATAAATATTTTAGTTAATCCTCCCAAAATGTCAATGCGCAAGTCTGAAGTTGGCCTCTTATTTTATTTCAGAAAAAAGAAGTGCAATCGTATTCTTGTTATTATAGAATCAATCACAACCGAATTGCTATTTTCTTTGCAGAATTGTGTTGAAAATTGCATAATTATTTCTTTTATTATTTTTTTTCTTTTTTGAAGCATCAAGGAAAGGATAACTTTAAGCTGTCATATAAATAAAAACGTGTCAAATTAACAATATTTCAATAATCAAACTCATAGCATAAGCCTCCTGCCTCCTTTCATATAGTTCAAATGTTCAATCGTCTTATTACTCGCACATTCCAAAACTGTTTCAGTCCGCATTTAATTAATCATAAAAACACATTCAAATTTAGACACCAACAACGGGTATCCGTATACGGAACCAGATCCTCTGGTCGGCGACCAGCTGGTCGGCAGATGATCCGGACCGTCTGATTTAATCTCAATGGCTAAAGATGCCCCGTGCATAATAGGCAGGACCGGTAGGCCCGAAAAAATGAACCGTTGAATTAAATCGGACGGCTCGGATCACGCGCCGATCAGGTGGTCCGCACATTTCTACCGACCAGAGAATCCGAGTCCATCCGTATACCATACTAACCAGTGCATTTCGAAAAAATGAACCGTTGAATTAAATCGGACGGCTCGGATCACGCGCCGATCAGGTGGTCCGCACATTTCTACCGACCAGAGAATCCGAGTCCATCCGTATACCATACTAACCAGTGCATTTCGGGCCGGTTAAGCGGGTCAGAGAACCTATTAAGTAAAGTTAGGCCGTTGCTCTATATTTCTTATTTGGGCCATCGACCCAATATATTCTAATGGTTTTTCTTTCCCGAGTACTGATAACATTAACAAAGGAAAAAAAAAAAAAACATTGACATAGTAATACTACTGTTTAGAGGTCTAACAGATCCATTGACATTCCACCAATCTTCACTTAGTGATACACAACATAAGTCAAAAGTTACAATATCGAGGGTTGTGAACAACCCTCAAGAGAAGATGATGAAAGCAGAGTACATCAGACTTGTTTTCCTTGCATTACATAAAATTGCCAAAGACTCTGTAAGTTGCCCTTGTTGGCAGCGCCAATTACGAATCAATGTCCATTGATGGCGAATTGAGAACACTCCATCAGGTGAGGAGGTGGAGCTAGATGAGAGGTTCTTTTATAATTCTATATATCTAGTAATGGATGAAGAGAAGACTCAGAGAATTGGAGGTTGGCACTTGACACAAGTCCCACTTTTATGAATGCTGCTTTTCAAGGGATATTCTATGCATATTCTTTCAGCACTTTCCTCTTCTATTTAGTTCTATACATCAAGTCGAGCTTTTCTTCTAGCTCATTATTATGGATATTACCGTATATGCTGCATCTGCTTTTTCATTTTTCCTCCGATCCTTTTTAATAAATATTAACTGTTCACAAACTTATTTTAATTTAATTATACTTATACCCTTTTAATTTGATAAAAAGTGTTGGTAACGAATAATATATAAACTTTATTTCTAAGATTATGAGCTAACATTGGTCCCTAACAAATATCTACAATTCAAATCAAACATGTTAGATATAATATTTTTTATGAGGTGGTTTATAAGATCCGACTTAAAGTTAAATTTAATGGTTTAGATTATATTTCATAAATATGACATTAATAGATCCCATAATAACAATAAAATTTTACGGGTACACAGCCTATTTTCCCTTTTTTAAAAGGCTCAGTTCTTCAATAGTAACTTCTCATACCTCTCGGCCTTGGTAATTGGTAAATAAACAAGGTTGGGCCTGAGCTGCCCCGCATTGGGCCCTAGGGACGAAGGCCTTTTGTCCGGACCTTTTGTTCCGACTTCCGACAATTCACATTTTTCTTTAAAAATTATTTTGATTCATTGATTGCTGACATTCTTAAGTTCTCTTTTAAATATTATTGTACTCTATGATGATGTCCCTGTTTGTATAAACTTATTATATGTCAATTCAATTGCCAGTTGTAGTTGCCGCATCGTAGAAGCATTTACTTCGTAGCAGACATGCACCATTTACAAATTTTTTTTTTCTTTCGTTCTCATATTTTGCACTTGATAAATAACGCCCGCAATTTGGGATCCTATTTCTTAATGCCATCTGACTAATCATAATTGCTTCGAAAAAGTAAAAGACTAATCATAAAAGCAAAAAATAAAATACAAATGAAAATTCAATTCCAGTTGGCATCATGTAATTAGCTATTGAAGTTGTGAAAACGGACTACCTGTTTCTTCACGCACTACTACAAATTCCGCAGAGCAAAACAAAGAAAATAATTTCCACCAATGAAAGAGCGACGAGTCAGCTATTAGTAAACTTTTCCGTGCGTCAAGGGGTGCTTGCAGAAACAGCGTAAAATGAACCGGACGGTGATCAAACCGCGTTGGGTCTAAAACCTAGTTTGATACAGCGTATCCAAAACATCATACCACATCGCCGTTTCCTTACATGTGGGGTCCTCTAACAACCATCACAAAGTTACTCCAAAATCCTGAGGGTCCCACATAACAGTAGTATCGACACAAACTATTGTACTTCTTCGACGATACAGCGAATCTAGCCTCGTTGGGACCTGAGACTGAGAGAGAGGCGATCTGGTTTCGATCGAAGAGAAGAAAAGCAACAAGGAGGCCTCCGTTCCGATACAGCCTATTTTCAACAAAATCTGTGTAAGAATCGATCAAATCAAACCATTGCAGCTCTTGTGTTCTCAAAATAAAAATCATTTTGACCTTTTCAATTTCATTTCCATCGACGTGCCATCTCACGACCCCTTTACATCCCTTCTACGGTACACTCTCTTCCTCTTCCTCTTCCTTTCCTCTCTCCTCCGATTCGATCGATCTCTTCTTTTTTTACTTTCTTCGGTCGATCGATCTAATCGACCGATCTGAGGCTTGACTTGGATTTGATCTGCTGTTTCAGCTCATCAGCGAGGGATTGCGTCGCGCATCTTTTGTTTTGGGAATTTGATTTGCGATGGCTGCACCTCCTGCGCGTGCTAGAGCGGATTATGATTACCTCATCAAACTTCTCCTGATCGGTGATAGCGGTATGGATTTTTGAATTGTTCCTTTTTTAATGCCTATTTGATCGATCTGATTCGCATTTTGAGGGATTTGTATAATTAGGTTGCTTTGGGATCTGTGTGGATTTTAAGATTGTTGTGCTAGTGCAAATCATCAAATTTGAGGAATCTCATTTTGGATTTGTCTATTTGAATATGCCATCTCAGAAATTAATCCCTCCTGTTCATTTTTTATCAATTTTAGATTGCATTCTTTATTATTGACTATTAGAATGTTTTGTTTATAGGTCCAATTAAGTACATCTGGTAAGATATGACCTTTGCTGAACTTTTAAGTCAGGATTTTGTGCAACCTGAGCCTAATCACTAAACAATATTTGAGGAACTTTATGGCATTTTGGGACTTGAATTTATTTGGAAGCATCTGTCCATTTTTAAAGCCATATAAGTGGATTGATAAAGTTGAATGGTTTGATTTAGGAAGTAACTGTAATTGGGCATCGCTAGGTTTATGTGCAATGAATGAATACTTACGCCTATTTATATTGACTTTAGGTGTTGGTAAGAGTTGTCTTCTCTTGCGATTCTCTGATGGATCTTTCACCACCAGCTTCATCACCACGATTGGGTATGTAATTTCTAATCAATTCTTTCTAGTATCATATGTTTCTTTGTTTTTGTTGCTTGCTTAAAATGTTTTTTCTGTTTGTATAGAATTGATTTTAAGATTAGAACAATTGAGCTGGATGGGAAGCGTATCAAGCTTCAAATTTGGGACACTGCTGGCCAGGAACGTTTCAGAACTATTACCACTGGTAATTATTCCTCTATGATATTTTATACTTTTTCATCTTCAATTCTTAATGCAGGTATACTACCAATGGGAAAAGGAACTTTATACAGAATGTCGGCATGATTTGAGTTCTAATCCTTTAACCATGCCTGCCTTTGTCTATACTAGTATCATTCTATGCATCCTTTTAGATATTGGTGATAAATCAGTGTTCATTGCTATTTAGCATTTTTTTTAATTAGTCCTGCTGTGAGAAATTGACCATTTAGTGGTTTGTCTATTTATTGTAATGTAGCGACCTTAAATGCAATGTTTTTATCAATTGCCATTTAAAAGAAATATGAGTGACTAACCCTTTGCTCTCCTCTTTACTTCATGCCTGTTCTTACTCCTTTCCGAGTCAACCGCCCTTGTTACATTTTCCCGTCTCCTTGCGACCACATGTTTTAACCTTCGTAGCGCTTGAGCACATTCCCCCCTTTCAAGCATTTCTCGTACCTGTAAATCTTATTATCTACTCTCCTCTGTTGTGTGGGGTGGCAGCCTTCTTTTCCTTGTTCCTCGTGCTTCCTTTACCTTGATTTTGGAGGGTTTTTGGATGGGACTCAGGGATATTAATACCTTATCTCTCCACCTTGATATCTCTTTCCCTTTCTCATCGATTATTTTCATGTAATTAGTTCCTGAGAAGTTTGAAGTTTTTGCTTCGCTTGGTCCAGTTAATTTGCTCCTATACTATTGAATCCGATGCAGTTTGAATCTACTTTTTAGTGAAAAGTTTCTCTTGTACATTTTGTAGCACGAGAGAAACAAATGTTGAAGATGTAGATTGCAATGGCATGGTTTAAAAATTGAAATTATGATCTTTAAGGATGATGCTGGCTTGGATTTTTTTTCCCCTGTTGTATTTTGATTATCCTTTTGTGCTTCCCTTCATTTAAATATAGGGTTTTTATGTGAAAATCAAACCAGTAGTCAATTCTCTAATATTTTATCCATGGAAAAGTCGAGATAGAAAATATGTTAATAGTAGACATCTCTCGTAATTTCAATGTGGGTTTTAGTGCCTGGTATCATTCCATTTCATGCTGATTGAACTGCATATTAGTGATGTTATGTGCCATTTTATATATACACACACTAGAATTTCTCTGTGGTCATTGCATGGTTTTCTATTTTTCTGTACCAAGCTCCAACTACAATGTTAACTACTACGTTTATTAATATTTCCATTACACTTGTTTTTAGAACTAAATAAATTATGGGACCATAAGATTTGGTGTATGTGGCAGCTGAAAGCATTAGTAATGGGCATGGCAGGGAAATGGCAGCAATTGATAGCTCTGTAATTTGGACTTGCGTATGGTGTCATCTGTAGTTTGAAGCATGCTGATATCGTGGTTTATCGACCACTTTATCACTTCTAAACTGCTATCTTCTAAGGACCATTAAATGTATTTGCTAGCATCACCTTGGATCTTGTACAAATTATGACTGTAAAAAGTAGTGCGAACTCTAAACAAGTTGTTAAATTACATTCCATTTGACTGTCAAGTTAACTGAGTAAACATTTTTCATTGCAGCCTACTACAGAGGTGCCATGGGAATTTTGCTTGTCTATGATGTGACTGACGAGTCGTCTTTCAACAGTGCTGTTTTTTTTTTTTTTTTTTGGCTAATATCTTTATTTGGATTTAACACCCTATCAATTCCTCTCTGTCTAAAAAAAAGTTTGTTAATTGAACACTATGTAATTATGTAGACATTCGAAACTGGATAAGGAACATTGAACAGCATGCTTCTGACAATGTCAACAAAATCCTGGTTGGCAACAAAGCTGACATGGACGAAAGCAAAAGGGTGAGTTCTATTTATTTGGTTTATTTTTTTTATTTTTTTTTCTGAGGTCCATTTTAGTATTTTTTTCTATAACTTTCTTCTTTGTTCTTGATCGTCTTTTTTTGTTCCCTTGAAATGCAGGCTGTTCCAACTGCTAAGGGACAAGCACTTGCTGATGAGTACGGCATTAAATTTTTTGAAACTGTAAGCAAGTTACTTAAACATAAACTTCTGTGAGTTGTATCATTATCTTTTTACTTGAACTGTACCCAACTCATATGGGAGCTGAGTCAGCTTGAAGCATTGAAGAAATATCGCAACGAAAAATAACCTGAATGTGCATTTTGATTAAGATTGAGCAAGTTCCAGTCTGTTATTTTTTTGGATTTTGTTTTATTGAATTGTTTCCCTTTTTTGTTTTTTGTATGCAGAGTGCAAAGACAAATTTAAATGTGGAGCAGGTGTTCTTTTCTATAGCTAGAGATATCAAGCAGAGGCTGGCTGATTCTGATGCCAAACCTGAGGTACACCTTTAACTTTTTCTCCTTTTTAAAGGCGGTAGACAACAATAGTCAGGTTGGATTTGGGCTGGGTCAAATCTGGTGTGGGATGCAGGTAATATGTAAGGGTATGGTAATCTCTAATCTCAGATCAATCAGGCTCAAGTTGCTTGAAATCTGTGGTTATTGCTCCAGTCAGGTCATGGTCGGTGTTCATTAGCCTTCTGTCATATAATGTTCAAAAAAGTTGGCTGAGGTCATGCTCATGCCCGCATTGTAAGTGTGGTTGGGTTTGTGGGGTCTTTTCAGGTGTCTTTTCATTTTTCTTTTTATTTTGGTTGTACACACCCTACCAGAGAAAGACTGTGTTTTATGCAAGGATCTCAGGAATTCTGCTAAACCTTTTTTTCTATGATTAAATTGATTTACTTTGTGATGATAAACTCTAATCAGAAGGGTTCCGTGTAGACTTGTACATTTTTAAGGTTTATGGTAGAAAAAGTGACAACTCGGAAGTGTAATTATTAGCAAGGTGATGCTTCATATTTTTTGTGTGTTCCCAGGAGAAGACGATCAAAATTAATAAACCAGACCAAGGGGCAGCTGAAACTACAGCTGCGACTAGATCAGCTTGCTGTGGTTCTTAAGAAAGAAAAAGGCTGAGGAAAAATTGGATATGATGGTTAATGTGACACGCTATTTGTTGTTCTAATTTGCATGTTATAGGGAAATCACATTCCTTGTACTTGTTCTTATTATGACTATACATTTCTTGTGCTTGTAGTCATTACACTAAACTTCGATTCTTTGCAACAGCTACTTTTGGTTTTTATGTGATGTAGTAGTTTTTGCAATTGGTGGATATTTGTTGTATTTGTGTTATCTTTTGCCTTTCAGCGGTAACAGAACTATTGTGGGTAAGCATCTACTGCCACTATCTTTCTCTCTTCTGGTTTTGGTCTTTCCTGGAGTGCTGTTTTATATTAAACTTGTGGTAGGCTGTTTAAATTTTGTTCCTTTTGGTTCCTCCGAAGACTCGCTGTTCTTCGTGCCTTCTGCATTCTTTAATGCGAGAATAAAAAAATTACATAAAATCATTGTTTGAAACTCATATGATGATTTTAAAAGTTGAACTAGTAAACTTTTATGTGTAAGCCCAATAGATTTGTGTCTTATTGGGTAGTGGGCTATTTGTTCAACACTTGGATTATTTGTCAGAATGCTTTGCTGTCAAATATACTACTTACCATCCTAATCGGTGACATCCCGTGACATCCCACGGTTTCCGGGCTCTCCAGCCCAATAATATCTTTTATTCAAATATTTGCTGACGTCACCAGATACGGTTAGTTATTTCAAATATTTTCAGATTTGGAAAAATACATTTCTCTCTCTTCGACAGTTCCGAGTCTCTCTTTCTCGCGAGGCGATTTCGAGGCGATTTCGAAGCGATTTCTTCCGTTTTCGCTCAGATGAAAACATTCTCCATCAAATTCTTATGGCCTTGAGTTTGTCTTGATGAGATGAGATCGAAATCTGCATGAAACGTGGTCTCCATCAAATTCTTCATCAGTTTCTCGATCAAATCGCCTTATAGCACTTCGCGACGGCTTTATATTACGTATTTGAGAGCAAATACATCGTTTCTTTTAGGTATTGACCTTTAACTTTTAGTCTATCTCGATTTTATTGAAATCAGATGATAATAACTTTATTTCATTTGGAATTTTCAGTTCAGCTGTTTGAATTGTGTTTTTTTTTGTGTTGAATTCTATATCTGATGAAATTTCAAGGTTTCTATTCTCGATCCGATCTAGTTAATTTTGTTAATTTTGTTTAATTTTGTGATTTGAAATTGTAAATACGTTCAGATCCGATCTAGTTATGCAAATTTGTATGAAATTCAATTGTCTGATGTCGAAGGAATGATTTACCAGTTTAGAATCGTCAGAGGAGTATGTAAATACTCGTTAGGAACTGTATATATTAGTTTGATGGAGTACATATTGTTATGTATTTGTTAATGATCTTTTTTTTTGTTCATTTCTTTTGAATTTTTAGGTCTGAAGGATTTTCATTGGTTACAATTTGGAGCTTACTTGATTACGACACCAAACCAGGTTTGAAATCGCTTATATCATCTATAACTAGGATTAATTTTAGTTTTTTGAGAACATTTCTTTTGTAATTTGCGCGTAAAGCTGTTTGAATTGTGGTTTTGGTGTTAATTTTGTTTAATTTTTGGTTTGAAATTGTAAATACGCTCAGATCCGATCTAGTTATTCAAATCTGATGCGAAAATTTATTGTCTGATGCGAAAGCAATGATTTAGCAGTTCAGAATCGTGAGGGGATTATGTAAATACTCCTTATGTAGTATTTATATTAGTTTGAGGGAGTACATATTGTTATATATTTGTTTCATGATCTATTTTTTTTCGTTTGTTTGAATTTTTAGGTTTGAAAGATCTGATTGGTTACAGTTTGGAGCATACTTGATTACGACACCAAACCAGGTTTGAAATCACTTATATCATCTATAACTAGGATTAATTTCAATTTTTTGAGAACATTTCTTTTGTAATTTCAATTCAGATGTTTGATTTGTGGTTTTGTTGTATTTAATTATGGATGAAATGAAAATTCCAGATTTCTTTTGGCAGACCAGCAACATATGGAATAAATAATGAATTGATTTGAACATAGATTTTGCTATAAGGGAATAAATATATACCATAAGGGAGTATATGTGTATGCTAAAAGGGAGTTTATATAAAGGTGATGCTTTATTACTCGGTTATGTATGTGTCTAGCAAAAGGGTGTATGTAAATACTAGCTGTAATTCTGATATATTTTGACAATTGACCAGGGAGTTTTCTTACATCTATCAGATAATCTATGATTTTACTCGATGAAATGTCATTTTATTTTTTTCATTTTTAATTGTGATTATTTCTGCTTTTGTTAATTTTCATTCATTTTTGTTGCAGGTGTACAGCATTTGTTTTCAACATGGCATTATCAGGTTATTCTAAACATTTTATTTCAACTTATACCATTTGTTTAATGAATTCTTAGTTATAAATCTTAGGTGATTATTTAATGTGAGTTCTTATATTATTTCAATGTGGGATTATTTAATTGTAATACATGTGAAATTTGTCATTGCTAGCATCTTTCATTTTTTTGCTATTTGTGTAGTGAATGTATATTTATTTACATATAATGGTGTACTTAATTATGTGCTGTGATAACTGCAAATATGTTGTTTCATATTTGGAAATATTATGCAGAAATTTAGCAGGAAGATAAATTTTACCTTTTTTATTAATATGAGTTTATATAATTCTACATTCTGACAAATGAGTATTTGGTTCCATATACTTTTATATAGGTAATTATGTAATTGAACATTCTGAGATAATAGTAATTAGTTTTATTTATTAAGTTTTTGTACATTTGTTCAATATACCTGGAATTATTATGCATTTGTTATCTTATGATACGAATTAATGTACTATACATTGTTTCATATGTAGGATATGATTTGCTGACTGATTTTTATCACTCGATGTATGCCGAAGGTCAAGTTGCTGAACAGCAATTGTCTGTTGAATCTTCAGAAGAATCGAAGCAGTCGGTTCTTAATGTACCTGCTGCTGCTTCACCTGAACAGTACTCCGTTCTTAATGTAGCTGCTGCTGCTTCAACTGGACAGCACTCATCAGTTGTTAATATAGCTGCTGCTGCTTCAACTGGACAGCACTCATCAGTTCTTAATGTAGCTGCTGCTGCTTCAAATGAACAGCACTCGCTTCATAATGAACCTACTGATTCAACCGGACATACTTTGTCTGCTGCAAATTCAGAAGTATCAGAGCACTCAATTCTCAATGAAGATAGCAGCGGTGACAGTGCCAACCAATTCTTTATTCCTGAAATTCGAATTGGGTTAGAGTTTCCATCCAAGGAGGCAGCTTTCGAGTACTATAAGATGCACTCATATTTGAATGGGTTTGGTGTATACTCAAATGGTGGTTCCTCTGCAGATGGTAAGAAACAACGGGTGATATTCAGATGCCACAAGGCTCGTCCTTCTCGTGCTGGAAAAGTGAAACCTGTTCCTGAGAAAAAACGGGTTCAAGAGAAAACTAACTGTCTAGCTAGTTTAACTGTTTCTTACAACACTTCCAAAGAAGTGTGGTTTATCTCCAGTTTTAACACAGAACATAACCACTTGCTCACCCCAGAGTTTTCTCATAAAATGAAGAGTCATAGATCCATTGAATTATATGTGAAGAGGCAGTTGGAAATTAATGAAAATGCTGGTCTGTCAGCAATTGCAAACATCAAGGTTGCTATGCAAATGGCTGGAGGAGTGGATGTGTGTCGTTTCATTGAACGAGATGCAAGGAACTTTATTGGTAAACTAAGAAGATCTGGTCTGAAAAATGGTGATGCAGAGGCGATGATGGACTTCTTTCGACAAGCTAAAGCAGATGATCCTGATTTCTATTATGCTTGCAAGTTTAGCCCAGAAAACTGTCTTGAGATTGTCTTCTGGGCCGATTCAGTTGCACATGCAGCGTACAGATATTTTGGGGATGCGGTGTCATTTGATGCAACATATATTGTGAACAAGTGAGTGCTGAATTCTTTATTTTAATAATGACTGTCTTCAATGACATGCAGTTATGGAGTATATAAATTTGAGTATTTAAATTTGAGTACTGGAGTATCTAAATTTGAGTATTGGAGTAGTAAATTTGAGTATTGGAGTAGTGAATTTGAGTACTGGAGTATTTAAATTTGAGTATTGGAGTAGTAAATTTGAGTATTGGAGTAGTGAATTTGAGTATTGGAGTAGTAAATTCTATAGCAGTAAATACAATTTAGATCAGTAGAGTATAATTTTATTCAGTTGTCATTTGCACTATACTAGTATTTTGTTTTACTGGGTAATAACCTTTTTTTTCACTGTTATTTCATATTTAGGTACGATCTTCCTGTTGCGCCGATAGTTGGCATTAATCACCATTACCAGACTATTGTTTTTGGTTGCTCAATGATGACAACTGAGGATGGTGATTCGTATAAATGGATTCTGCAATCTTTCCTAGATTGTATGGGTGGCAAAGCACCTTCAGCAATTGTTACAGATCAATCACTAGCAATGAAAGTTGCAATTCAAAATGTATTACCAAATACAATTCACAGATATTGTATTTGGCATATAATGTCGAAATTAAGTGAGAAAATTGGCAATAACAAGGATAAAAAAGAGATTAAAAAGGGCATCCGTAGTGCTGTATGGGATTCAACAACAGAGGAGCAATTTGAGAGCAAATGGCAATCTACTGTCACTCTTCAAGGTAAAATTTTTTTGTACTAATTGTTACATTTGTAATTTTACTGGATGTACAATTTTAAATAAGACAGTATATAAATTGCTGAAGGGATTATGTATGTACCTAAATAGGTTATTCAATGTCATTAATAATTTATGTTTCTACTTTGAATTTGTAGATAATGTCTGGCTTACTGACATGTTTGAGATGAGGTCAAAGTGGGTACCTGCTTACCTAAGCAAATTTTTCTGGGCTGGTATGTCTAGTACACAGAGAAGTGAAAGCATGAATGCATTTCTGGATATGTTTGTCAACTCGAAAACATGTTTGAGGTAATTGGTTCTGTTAATATTGATGAAGGCTTAAAAACCTAGGTCAAATAAATTTATAACCTAAGACTTTTCCTCACTAGTCGTTCTAGTAAAGTTTTAGGGTCGAACCCACAGGGACGGATTAAATTGAATACCGGACTTTACTTCCTCACGAAAGCTAGACAAGACATGTTTTGGGATTTTGTAATTAAAAAGACAAATAAATAAAGTACAAGTAAAAGAAATATTTTTGGTTATTTTTGGTGATTTAAGGACTCAAACTAATGCAAAAATATGTCCTAAGGATAAGTGTTCAATTAGTTTAGTTTTAAGGCACCTCTGTCTGCGATTTTCACCGAGACAGAGGGATAATTCGGACCGAAACGAAATCAGTACTGGTTGGGGCTAAAACCTGCCTTAAACCTATTGTTTCGACTTGATAATTTTACTGGATAATTTGTGAAGGTTACTAAGCGACCAGACCCTAACCCTAACCTCAACTTTCGCTTCTTGGTTCTGGTTTGGATATGATGTCGGGTTTTACCACATAAATAACTAATCCTATACTTGCGTAATTAGACTAGTTTATTTAGGAATATTTGGTTGGATTTCTAGAGATATCTAAAGTCCTGTCGGTACAATAGAAGTTAGTCCTTTCGGTCGTTAACTAACCTATTCTTTCGAATCTGGGTTTATCTCAAGTACTTTAATTAAATTGTTTATTTGGTCGAGTTATGTCCTATCAACGCTACGTATCATCAATAAGCTAACTTTCAAGCAATTAAACAATTCCATCAAGCAAATAAATTAATTCACAACCAAATAAATCACAAAATATCATAATAAAGCTATCACGTCATAACAATATCCTAAACTAATCTACTAACCATCCATAAGATATAATAAACTAGCCTAACATGCAAGAAATATAAGATACAAACTCCATCATCGATACAAACAAAGAGAGAAGAAGAGATACAACCAAATAATCCCGCTAAACTCTTGTTTGCAAGGCTATGGAGTCGTGGTTGGATTGGTTCTGCCGCTGTCGCGTGTCAAGAATTACTCCAAGTTGCTGTCAAGGTCGTACTCAATGAAGAATGGTGAAAACCCGCGCCTTTCGGAGCGAGAACGGAGGTGGAAATGTGAGATTTTGGTGTATGGAGGCTTGGATCCCCTTTCTGGAGGCAGAAACGTGCATATAAAGTCATCCCAGGCGGCCAGGAGGCGGCTAGGGCAAAGGGGAGGCGGTTTGCACTTTCCTTCTTCGAAAATTACCAAAAACGCACTTTCCAAAAGTGCATTTCGCACCGAAATCCGTACATTTCGGACCGAAATGGCAGCACTGGGCACCGATAGTATTTGGGCCGTAATTTCTTCATCCGGACTCCGATTTAGGTGATTCAAAGTTCGTTGGAAAGCTTAGGATGAGCTCTACAGTGCTATGGATCCATTTAATCATTTTTGTTTCCCAAAATTCTCTCTTTTTATACAATTATTATGTCTGTTCCACCAAGTTCCTACAAAACAAATCAAATGCCACGGCACTACCAAAATCTAGGAAAATATAACAATTTATGAGACAATTTGTAATGGTTTGATCAATAATTAAGGGCTAAGTACGGTCAAAACATGTATAAAATAAGAGACATCAAATATAATTAAGTATTTAATTTATTATGTGAATGTATTATTTAATTTCTGACAATAGTCAGTATGAAGTACCTGCGTTATGTGTTATTTGTTTGTTTAATCAAATAAAGGGATCGTATAATATTCATGAAGGGAGTATATTGTCGTTATAGATTTAAAGACAAAGTTCTGTATCATTTGTTATTTATCATATGAATTATTGTCTTTTCATTTTTTTGATTCAAATGCCAAGTTTTTTTTTCTTTGAATGCACTATTTACTTTCTGACAAGCAGTAGCTTCAATTACTTCTGTTTGTTCATTTTGCTTTTTTCAGTGATGTGTGGACTTTTTCGTCATTTCTCGAAGAAAGATCGGGTTTCCTCAAGAATGGAAATAAGTCTTAGATTCACCCCTCACGAGTCTAGATTCAAGCGCAGAAATGCTTCTTGACAACAAGAAAACATTAACGAGAATCCATTCTCATGAGGGTTTATTAATTTTGTGGATCCTTTCCTTCCAATAGGCGCAAGCCCCTATTGTTAATTACCCCGTGACGAATCACGAGAACCTCTGATTAAGGGATTCGAGAAATTATATGTCGTAGGCTAGAAAAGTCGTTATCTCAATTAGTTTTAAACTAAACTCAATTGATGTTACCAAACTTAATTGACGGGGCACAATTGAGAATTTAAATGATTTAACTCTTTTGGCTTAAATCAGATTCAATTAACGGTACCAGACCTAATTAACGGGACCTAACTGAGGATGTCTAAGAGTATTTTATTTAAAACTAGGTCTTAGTCAATTGGCGACTTTTAAGACAGGAGGGATTTGATTTGAGAGTTCTTGGTCATTTGGTGGCTTGGAAGAACTGGGTCTTGGTCTTGGTGGCTTATAAGACTAGGAAAGCTTGATTTGATGGTTCTTGGCCATTTGGCGGCTTGGAAGAACTGGGTCTTGGTCTTGGTGACTTGTAAGACTTGGAAAGCTTGATTTGATGGTTCTTGGCCATTTGGCGGCTTGGAAGAACTGGGTCTTGGTCTTGGTGACTTGTAAGACTTGGGTAATTTGATTCAGTGTTTCTTGGCTGTTTAGTAGCTTGGAAGAACCGGGTCTTGGTCTTGGTGACTTATAAGACTGGAAAAGCTTGATTTGATGGTTCTTGGCCATTTGGCGGCTTGGAAGAACTGAGTCCTGGTCTTGGTGACGTGTAAGACTTGGAGATTTTGAGTTGGCGATTCTTGTCTATTTGGTAGCTTGAAAGAACCGGATCTTGGTCATTTGGTGACTTGTAAGACTTGAAGGGCTTGATTTGGTCTTAACCTTGGGACGCAGTGTCGGGCCTTTCAAATTCCTAACGCTTCCCTTTGAGCTTAAGTGGAAATATTTACTGAAAGTACTTAGTTAAAAATAGTCCCTTGAAAATTGTTTTAATATTGAAATTATTTTGTTTGAAAATTTTATAGAAAATTTATGTAAGCTTTATTATGTTTATTGCTTTTATAAAATTTCTTCTTTATAACGAAAATACTTCAAAAATATAAAAGACTAACGTTTTGAAATATTTTGACATCAAAATATCAGTAAATCTGGTTTCTACGGGTTTTTAGTATTTCGCAAATATTTTATTCGAATTTTTCTGAGTTTCCTTCTATTTTTAATGATTTTTTTAAGGTTTATGCGGATTTGGATTTATTTGATTGGGCTACGTGTACTAGGTTGGCTGCCATGTGGACTTAATAAAGTAACAAGGAGTAAATAGACGTTGGGCTTAATCTATTTTGCTTTTGGGCCTATTCACGTGATTGGATTTTGTTCAATTTATATCATAACTTTTTGTTTTATTCATATTCCTTTAATTCCGAGTGGATTCTGTGCGTAGCGAATGGACCACGGATACACATCCTATTTGTCATAGACAATCAAAGGGATTTTCGGCGCTTGTCTTAAACAAGAAGACGGGTTTTATTCTTCTCTCATCGGGCTCGTATGTTTCCGGATTTGGATCCGTTAACGATCCCGGCCATTGCGACTGATGCGGAGTGGTTCTACAGGATCGTGATACTGAGAGGAAGGCAATGGTGACTTTGGTTTTCGTTGCGTCGGCCTCTAGTGGCGGGGGAGCCAAGATCGTATACGGGTTGGAAATGAGTTGATACAGGAGAGGTTTAGAGAGGTGAGATTGTACCAGAAATAGATGTTTCGGCATCGAGACGGTGAAGAGAATAGGTTTACCAACCCAATTTTATTGCGTTTGCTTGGTTCAATGGAAAGTAGGTTGATGGAAATGGGTACAGTGAAGTGGTATGGAGAGAGATAGTGACGCAATTAGTTTGGTACAGTGAGGTGAATTGGTACGGGAGAGATACGATAGAGAAATTATTTCGTTAAGTTATTCTGGCATGTACTTGTAATTCTAATGTACCAACATAATTCATTTCATTTCTATTTTACAAATCGAGTCAAATACCATGGTATTTGTGGTCTGGTTATTCCAAGGAATTGCTTGATATTGAAAATGAACTACACAGGCTACTATCTTTCATCATTTTTTTTTTTAATCAATGCTTTCAAAGATGCTCGTGTGCACTAATACTTAGCCATATACAACTCTATGTCTTTTGAAAGTCAAAGCTGGTGGCACCCATGGAGTTAAAACGTATAATAATACATGCCACTTACAATCTTATTAGTCACCCGATCATCAAATAGCTAATTTATTGAAAAGAAACAGATTAGTTGCAATAACAAGAAAAGCAATTTCTGAACTCTACTGTTGTAGGTTATTTCAACTTAGTGGTCCATGATTACTGGTTTGGCAGTACTTTAACTAGTTACATACCAGCAATTGGATCCTGGCTAGCTGTTACAAACTGATAAACAATAGTCCAATGAACAATGTTATCTTAAATGAATTGACTTAGAGAATTTTCACCCATAGATCCATACATCTTACTAAATTACAAACTTTAAATCAAATCGAGTATCATCTCCTGTTCAAGATGGACTGGTAAATAGCATTTTACTGACCCGGCTTAATTCAGAAGAATAACATTATACAGATTTCACACCCTACATCTTCATTGCTCCAAATCATTACTTAATTCACACATTTATGGAAATTTACAGTAGGGATGCCAACATAGTGGCCGAACTTGATTGTAATCTTTACAGGGAAGACCTTAACAATTATTCTTATTCTCAGAATGGTGAAAAACATGAATCTCTTTCCATCCCACACGTACTGAGCTATGCAACAGACACGTATGTGGTGTGCATTCAAGATCATGTTCAAATTTCACTTCTGGCCTGGCTCGGCTAAGCGTGAAACCATGCGAGAGATAATAGAAGTTTTAACTCATCTCCATGGCCACTGAGCTAAGCTCAAGATGTCCAATCGGAGAGAGAAAATAGGGAGACAAGAAATAAAAGCAAATTTGAGGAGAGGAAAACTCTAATCAATGGCGGTAAACATAAGTCTTTCCCCATCTTGTACATACTGAGCCATGCATCAGATATGAACATGATGTATGATCGAGATTATGTTCAAAATTCGCCTCTGGCACGGCTCAGCTACGCTTGAGACAGTGCAAGAGGTGATAGAAATTTGATTCATCTCCATGGCCGCTGAGCTAAGCTCTAGACGTCCAACAGAGAGAGAAGAGGAAGAAAGAAAGTAAATCGAAACTGCCGACAATCAAGGGAATACACTTCGCCTTTCTCATGGCTAACAAGAAATACCTTACAGATCCAAATGACTTCTAAATAAATTTTTAAACAAGAAAGTTTAATTAATATTTCTAATCTATGCAATTGGTCTTGAATTTCAGAGACTTAACTCATTTCACCATGACCACTGAGCAATGCTACAGATAATCATGGTGAAAGTTTCAATTTACTGTCATGTCGTCGGATTCATCAGAAAACAAGAAAGAAGAATATGAAAGGAAAGATTAAACAAACTTTACACTATTAAAGATCATGAGAGCCTGACGATTAGAAAGAAATTGTCTTCGTTTTCACTACGACTGAGCTATGCAACAGATCGCAATGAGAACTCAAACGAGATAGGGAGATCGAGCAATTTAAGATTCAAAAAGAACAATCAAGAAATGCACAATGAGCTCTTTCTCCACCATGACTGAGCCAAGCTTCAGATCATGATTGAAGATCAAGCTCAAAAAAGAAATCAAGCAATGCTAATTTCAACAATTTTGAGAGGAAATCCGAAAGAAAAGCAAGAATGGAAACCAACTCAAATCAGATCGAAATTCAATTTCATTACTTTGGAAATTCACAAAATCCAGCACAATTTCGATTCAAATCGACAATCTTACCTGATTCCTCTATACAACTTGCTACCAAAATTGCTATTCTTGATCGATTTCCCTTACAAACCTTACACTCTCTAGGTGTTTGTGGAAATGCTCTTTGAGCTTGTGTGTGTGTGTGAGAAAGAAAAAATGGTGGAATGCCCAGCCGAACTCCCTTTTCTCTCTCCTTGAACTCTTCTATTTATAGACAGGCCTCCTCTCCTTTGATTGGCCGAGAAGCTTCCGGAAGCCCGGCGGTTTCCGTCCTAACAAACTCACTCCAACGAGTTTCTGTTAGAACTCCTCTCTTATTCTTTCTTTATTTTAGCTGTACCGAGTGCATCGTGATCCAGCTTATGTTTTATGAATTCGGCAGCCTGTGTTTCTCTTACACGTGGAGCTCCGGGTGCGTTCATTTTCTCCTTCGCCAAGGGAGCAATTTTGACCTGGCGCTCTCCTCAGCGACATTTCTTTGGGTGTGTTTTGCGTGTACTGGGTTTTCGTACACCATAAAACAATTGAGCGACTTCCGTTACTTGGTGCATGAAGGAATAGGTGTACCCATGTTTGACTAATATACGGAGGGAATTTTGAAATTCCGTTTTCTCTTTTCTCTGTTTGATTTGTCACTGGAGAGAGCCAGTTATACACTGACGGTTTGGATTTTCTTCTGTTTTGCTATATTGATCTATCATCATTTTGCATCTTTCCATTTGTACTCTTATGTATTGTCTCCAGAGTCAAGATATATAGTCATTTGGAAGCATGACGCGCATCTGACATTTTTTATTTGGATTTGTCATAAGGAAATTATCCATTCTTTTGTCTCCATTTTTTTTTCATAATTTCTCAATATCTATTTATCACCATTTTTCATGTCTCAACAAATGCCCCCACCAAAGAATGATAGGATACAACCAATTGTTTTATTTTGGAGAGTAGCATTCTTTGGTGCACATTTTTTTTTGCATAAATTTGAAGGGTTGCGTTCAATCTTGCACTTGTTTGTGTTGAGCAGGCTCCCAACTTTGTTTCCCTTCACAGTCCCCAGTGACTTTACCAAAACGGTTATCTGTGCCTGGGACTTTTGCGTCCTTCTACTTTACCAATTTACATTTTGTCTGTTTTAACAATTATGCGCCATGTCACGCTTCACTCCCAGCTGTTCAAAGCCTTTTCACTAGTTCTTATCCATCGGTATGAGAGGTCTCACATTTTTGTGCTTGCCCTCTGGTCCCCTGCGTGACATCATGAAAATGGTATGGAGACAAAAGAAGTTTCATCCCTGGGCTGTATTCTCACCTATTTTGCCTTATCATTTTTTTTCCTGGACCCGGCACACCTACATTTGTCTCATTGAATGCCACTTTTCCTCAGCTGGTTCACGCACCTGGTCTGTATTGTGCCGTTTCTCGTGGTATGAGATCACAAAGAATGCCCCTAAGGGTCCCATTTTCAGTGATACATGCCATTAAGATTGTGACACCTTGCATCTTCCATTTTCTTATCTGTCTCATACTGTTTTGTCAATATTCGCATGATAAACCCTAGAATCCCTCTTTATATATATCTTTCTATTTCCCATTTCATTTTCTTTCAGCTGAGCCGCCTTCTTCTCTTTTATTATAGATCTGGTGAGCAGCTTCCGCCATGATCTTCCATTTCTTTCTGATATCCGTTTTATTCCAGCATCATAAATCAGATTACTGGAATATGTTTATTTTCCTTGTTTCTTTCTCTAATCGATGAGAGAATGGGTTGTAACAGTTGCGAGAGATTTTGTTGTACACTCTTCTCCTGTTAGATACTTGAGCATCATTTTTTCTTTGTGGAACCGTGAGCTCTTTATTTTACTGGTGCAATGTACCTTTTAATGTATTTGAATCGACCATCAAAGAGCTAGTTCCTTTCACTTCATAATTTTATTCAAAGTCCTCACCTTTGACCATTTTGCCTTGTTTATTTCTTCAAGTTTTCCTAGTCTATGAAGATTTCTTTTAACACTACACTTTGCAATTCCACTGTCAATGCGGTGTATATACATTTTTTTGCTTCTATATATTTTTTTGCTTCTTCCTTTAGCTGAAAAGGCAGGAGACTGTGACGATTGTGACAAGCAGATCTCTTTCATGATTTTCTTCTCTGTTGGTATTTTCTGATGATTTCTTATTCAAGCATTTGTCTCTTTTTTTTTTTTTGTGGAACGATGAGCCTCTTCTTTTTTCATTGAGCTGATGCACTCCGTTGTGCTTGAATCAAGTGCCCTGAGGCTAGTTCCCTCATCTCATGGTTTTGCTCAAAGCTACCGCCTTTTCTCCTTTTAACTTCAGTTTGATATTTTCATTCAAGTTCTGCCATCTCTTTTCTTTTGAAATGTAAGCTTTTGACGCCTGAACAGTGTATTTCTAACACTCATGAGTCACCATGATATTGTTAACTTCTCATCGTCTCAAAGGGTTCTTTCAAAGTCACCAACTTTGACCGATTTGGAGGGTTAAATCTATCCACCTGTTCCCTTTTCTTCTCTTTTTTTTTTTTTTTTTGAATCAAACTCTCATGATTTGATACTGAGCATTTGGTGCTTGTTATGTTCAAATCTGAGTATACACTCTTCATTTTTTTTTTTTTTTTTTTTTAGATGAATCTTTTGTTACTCTATATGTTCTCTCCTTTGATAAATCTGTCTCCAAAATCTGTCTCACAATCATTCTCTGTTTGTTCTCTCCTTTAATGTTTCGGGCAATGCTTCTATAGCCTGTGGCTATCACAACCAGTCTAATATTTACACTTTCATTTCTTTGCTCGATACACTATGTGAACACCCCAGTTTTCGTATTAATCGTAAATTCTCAAAGACATGTAGCATTTTCATGGTTTAGGCCTTAAACCCGAGCCATATCTTTGTTTCTTTCCATCCTTTTATTTCTGATGCCCCTTTTTTTTTTTGAATCGTAGGGAAGAGATTGGGGTGCAAGTGCTAGGCCTGGTGATTTTGGCAAGTGCTTCCGAGGTTTCTGATCAGGTTTGTTCTCTATTGGCCTCTTGTGACTATCATGAGTGTGACTTGAGATTGATAATTATGCTGAAATGAATTGGTCAGATTTTGTTTGTAACATTCCTTTGCATTTGTTCGGCCAAGGAGTTGTAGTGGCCATTGTGTTTCGGCCACACTTGGTGTGGTTATGTAAATGTGTGCATTTACTTTGCCATGGCTTGCTCTCAATATTTGACATGCACACACACAAAGTTCGTAACACTTAGCACTTGTGTACCGCGGCCTCTAAACCGGCTTTGTGATCCATTGCATTGGTCTGTGATTTGATAGGCTTGCATCATTTCAATTGACATTTGTCGGACAGTAATTCAGCACATTAATGATATGCTCAGCACACTTGTTCAACATCATAAATTTAATTGCCACTCTTCATTCTGAACTTAATTTCTCAATCCGTAGCGTAGCTCAGTTGAGAATTAGGTGAGGTTTGCAAGAGGGATTAATAATTTTAATATTATTGTTTGAACACTGCTCTCATTTTTTTGCACCGCATTTGAAACTTAATAATTTAGTTGGTGGAGGTATTTGACTCTCACGGTTTGTAATGCTTTGGTTTACTTGTCCCGGCATTTCCAAGCCTATTTCTTCATCTGATGCATAGCTCAGTGGAGAATTTAGGTGAGGGTATCGCCGGAAGGGTGAACCACTTGAAATTTGCAGCATAGCGCAGTTTCTTTTGGTTAACCATTCTTTGTTGACCATATGTCTTATTGCTTGAAGTAGGATGAATCTATAGCCTGGCTCAGTTGATTCTATTTCTTTAAGCTTTTGCTAGGTGTCCATCTCGAACCAAGTATTATTTTGATACTTGCTTTTCTGAGATTGGTTACTTAGCATTTGCTCTTTTCACTTTGAACTTACCTGTTTCATTATTTCATTTATTCCCTTCCTTTAGAACATCATGGTCACCTGGTCTCGTCCCGGCAATATGAGACCTCAAGATCCCTCTGACGAATTTATAAGACAATTCCTTAAACAAGCGGCATTGGAAGACAGTTCTCCAGCGAGCCTTTCTGAGTGGAGAGCTCGTTTGCTTCAGGGTCGTGATATCTTTCAAGGACGTGTTCCTCGTCATGAAGCGGCCCCTTCTCTTTCAGACGTGGACCCCCTCGTGTTTGATCCAAAACAAGATCCCCCCATTTTAACCAAAACCATTGAAGTAGAGTCCTTTTCTCGTTTTCCTCCATGGCATTCCGACCAAAAATTGCCTGACATCTGTAAGACTGACATGGTAACTTTACTACCCGTTGATCGTCAGTCTAGTAAACCTTCTCTCAGGTTGATAGGGCCTCAAATGATAGATTCCAGTCGCCACTTTGGGTGGTGTTCCAAAATTTACAACCTTCAAGGAAAACTAAGGTCATGTGTAGGTCAAGTGGAGTGGATTCGTTACGTTCTTACCCATGAAAGGGCAGTCTTGGAGAGTGCAGGCATCTATGAGGCTGTCTATCTTTCTTTATTTGATTACGCTTACAGCGAAGACCTTATGAAGGGTTTTATGACCAACTGGAATTATGCCACCAACACCTTGTTTACTCAAGATAAAGAGATGGCACCCTCTTTGTGGGACATGAGACAGATTTCTGGTTTACCAGTTCTTGGACTCCCTTATGAGGAGTATTCTCCTTCGGACATTCACCTCTTTGGGACAAAGCCCGATGGCTCTCCTAATTGTCGCGAATCTCTTAAAAGGGTATATGAGATCTATTATAGACTTTGTGAGAAGAGGAGGTCTCGCAAGTTTATCCCATTCTCTGCCTGGATCTCTCATTTCATGGATTTTCCGGAAGGAAAGAACGTCGCTGGAGTTGATGTTTCAAACCCTCTCGGCACTGGTTCTAGCTCCATTCATGCCGACGGCTACGGACTGGGTCTCCCTGATCTTTCTTCTCTTTCTGAAAGCCGAGAAACTTTCTTAACAGCCTTTTTTGCGTGGTGGTTGTGCTATTTTGTCATTCCTGCCGCTCCAGCTCATTCAATTAGACCTGAAGTGTTCTCAATGGCCAATCTCCTTGCTCGCGGTGAACGAGTTTCCTTAGCCATCCCTGCCTTGGCTAATGTATACCGTTCTTTGAGAGCTATCACTGCCTCTCGAGATCCTTCTTATTGCAAAGAGGTTGTACCATTTCACTGGATAAGCGGTTGGATTCATGCTTATTGGCCGGTGCATTACACCACGGTGATGCCTGATTCTCTTCGTGAAAGACTGCCCGCATTATCAGATATTGCCGGTGCGGCAGTATCACCTCTCAAGGCTATTGATGCCCACTTTCAATTCATTCGCAATCGGTCACATGATGAGCCCAAATACCCATGGGTCCTATCAAAGGGTTCTCCCATCTCTTCTGATTGGTATATCACCGATACCCCTCGAGAGTATCCCGGGGCGTTCTCTCGCTTATTTCTTGCTAAAGAGGACAATTATCGTGATGCTGAATTTTTAATCTGTATCAGGGAATGCTTCCTTCCTCTTAGGCTTGGGGGAAACCGCCTAATTTTAGAACCTTATTACCCTCAGCGCATTGCTCATCAGTTTGGCTTTGACCAATATGTACCAAGCACCTATCTTTCTCTCAGGAATCGCGTCATTGACTTGGCTTTCTTCAGTGCTTGTTGGCGTTTTGCTCTCCGCCTAGGCACTGGAACTAAGTTCTTGATGCCTAATGCCTCTCGCCGTGCTAGGCTATCGGCTCTTGTTTTCAGGCGGCACCGGGAGCTAACACGGGCATTCCATAGGAGAGATAAAGCTGAGATTCAAAGGTTCATCTATCCCTTGGAAGAGCAGCAAGGAAGGAACTATGATATTCCTGATGGTCCAAAGCTTCCCTTGGAGTTTCCTGACTTCAGTGGATACGACGGCGCGGCTATTCCGTCGACTCCTTCCACCCTTTGTCAGCCTCGGGTCATTTTCGTCTCCTCCTCTCCTCCTAGTAAGTTTATCTTTATCCATACTTCCTTGCCTTTTCGACTCATCATTTTATCTCCCCATCTTACTTACTTCTTCATCATCCATAGGGGCTGACGAGGCTTCTACTTCCTCTCCAAAGAGAGCCTCTTCCACTTCTACTAACGAAGCCCCTGAACCACCGCATGAAGCGGAGCCTATAGAAGAAGAATTCGTGGAGACAAATCAAGGTTATGGCATCGAGATTGAGCCTGAGGCGGTTGTTGAGTCCGAACATGAAGCTGAACTCAATGAGCCACCGGTGGCAGAGGAACCGATAGAAGGGCCCGAACTCGAGGAAGAGCCCGAACTTGAGGAAGAGCCCGAACTTGAGGAAGAGCCTGAGGCTGAACCTTTAGAGGGAGAACCTGAGGTTGGAGAAGAATTTCATGAGATTATTGCTGGGGAGCCTATCCCTATCATTGATTTGGAGGATGATGACGATGATTTTATTCCCGAGGTTATGCCGATGGATATGCCTATGAATGAGTTCCCTATCAATCATGCACCTCTTGATTTTATGATAGTGACCGTGGGACATGCGATTGATTCACTTCAGAGGCTATGGGAACTAAGTCAGGAGACTGGGATCATCTTTTTTCCCTATGATCCAGCTTGGTTGGCGGGTGTCCCTCACGGAATACATATCCCCGCTTTGAGAGAGTTGTTACTGGATCATGTTTCTCCTTGTGCAAGAGAATTACGCCACCTGACTCATGATTTCTCTCAAGAGCATTATGACCAACTTCTCTCCTTCCAATCAGTGTGTGCTCACGAGCGCTCCACAGTGGCCAATTCTTTGAATGACTTATTGCGCCGGCAACAAGAGACGGCCATGCGAATTTCTTGGGTAAGGAGCCGTTTGGAGTCTTTGTGGGCTACCCGTGCAGAGGATGCGACCCTCACTCTCATGAGAGATGAATTATCTCTTCTGAGAAACACAGCTCGAAGTATCTCTACTCGTTTGGTGAGTGTCCTGGATGACTTTCACACCGCTTCAATGAATTTCCATGTGGCTTTTGAGCAAGTAGAGAACTTTGATCGCCAGCTTAGTGTGCGCAAGCAAGTGGTTTCAGACCATATACATCATATTTCGATGCGGTTGGATGCCATTCGCCAAGCTTTTGCTCCTTAAGTTTGCTACATGTCCTGGGGGTTTATGTGGTTGTTGGGGTAGTGGAGCTTTAACACCTTAGTCATCCGTGTTAGCTCTTGTATCTTTTCTTTTCTTCTTCTCTTTTTTTTAGTGGAATTTGGTAGCTATGACTGTTGTGGAGCTAACATCTTAGTGCTCCGTGTTAGCTCTTGTATCTTTATTTCAAGAACTTTATTTGTCATTATTATCGTGAATGTTCTGCGTGAGACTTTAACACTTTTATTTGTTTGAATGCTGCTACCTCTATTGTGTGTCGGTATCTGTCTTGACTTCAACACTCCTTTTTTTTTTTTTTTTTTTTTTTTTTTTTTTTTTTTTCTTCTTTGGTAACATTTATGGATTTTGGTTCTCTTTCTCCCTATTTTCAGGTTGAGTCATGGAGGACATGGACCCTGCGCTTCCCCATCCTCATGAAGATGATGATGCCTACTGGGCCGTTCACCAGCCTAACCCAGAGCTTGCCTTCATGCAGCCACCTCCTCCGCCTATCTTTGCAGGTATGTTCGTGCCCACACTTTTGCTTTCCTTGACCTTGTATGTGTTCGTATTTTCATGACCTTTTAACCTTTGTGATAGGCATGACGGTGCAGTCCCTTAGGAATGAGGTGATGACTCTTTATGAGTCTAGCCGGAGCACTCCTGCCGTCTTTCACCGTGTCTCTGCTAGGCTATTCTCGAGGCTTTCTCTAGAGCTTCCTTCCAACAGGGGCGTTCCGGCTGAGGCAGCCGTTCTCATTGGGGAGTGTTATGCTTGGCTGACTCCTCTTCGCTATGATTTCCTGCTCCAGGAGTTGGCCTCCATCGAGCATCGCCTTGCTTCTTGTGCTCGCGCTATGGACACCGTCTCCGATGCTCTCAGGACTCTTTCTCTCCGTTATCAGGTCATTACTGACCGCATTGCTTCCCATTGTGTGGCATGTGTTGATGCGGACCGCCAGGCTGATTTCTCATTCACACACCGTATGGAGGCATGTCGCTTGGACCGTGAGTTGCAGTACTTGGGTCAGCTGGATCAGGACTATCATCACATCCTGAGCGAGTGGATCAAGTTTCATGCTGTGGTTAGGGAGCGCTATCATGATGCATCCAGGGAGGTGTTCGGGTTTCGTCTCAGGTTGGATTCCCGTGTTACTTCTGCTCGTGCTTGTTTCCGTGGGTTGATCCGTCTTTTGGCGGAGGCTAGAGAGAGGTCCATCGAGGCTCAGGCTCAGGCTTAGGCTGCTCCTGCGGCTTAGCTTCTTCGCATCTCTTTTCTAGTCTAGTTGCTTTGAGGGTTGTGAGGCTTATCTTCTTATCTTTAGATTTGGGCTAAAGCATTTTTAGGAGGACTATGCTTAGCCTTGTATCTTTATCTTGGATGTGGTTTGTCGAGTTTTGGATTTAGAATGTTTGGTGGTTGGTCGGATTTAATCTTTACTTGCTTTATGATCTTGAATTTCTGCTTTTTGGTTTGCTTGTTTGTTTGGCTCATATGCTTATGATGATTATTTGTGCCTGATGGAGTTTTCGCGCTCAGGGCTTCTTTCAAACTTGTTCGCGAAGCGACAGGCAATCTCATTTCCTCCCTACTTTCTCTCGCAATGTAGGTATTTTGGCCCACATTTGGTTTTACCTGCTTCGTAGGGTACGAGACACACACGAATTTACTCCATGACTAAGGATAGGGTAATTTGGCCCATACCCGTACTTCTTTGGGTTTAGATTCATGTGGGCCTGTCATTACCTCGAACTCAAGTTTTGGCCCTTGCGCCTTTCTAATTTTCCATACTTTCAGTTACTTACACGAGCGGTTTCTTTTTCACGACATACCAACCCCCCACTTTCTTCCACTTCTTTCCATCGCATGTTTCCACTACTTACGAATAACGTCTTTTCACCCAAGAATCTATATAAGACCGGGTCTTGCACTGTCTTTTCCATCCTATTCTCACATTATACCCGTTGTATCCTGATTATCTTTCTCATAATCTCTCTTTAACCATGTCCGCCCCTAAGCGCCCAAGAAACACCACTGAATCCTCCTCTTCTCGAGTTAACCCCATGGTTCCAAATTGGTCTTTTGCCCCTGACAACCGCTATCTCCTTCGTGATGAGATAGCCTTCAATAGCTATCATCAAGATATGGGTCGTGATGACCGCCCAGTGGCTGAATGTTTCTTCTTTCGTCACCAACGGCGTATCCCAGTAGAGCATACCAACCTCATACACGGTTGGCTTGACTCTTGGAGTCTTCGTGGGCTTGTTGACTTGGACAACCCCTATCATCCTCGAATCACTCGTCTCTTCTATGCCAATCTCCGCCTTTCTTATGATCATTATGGTACCCCTCTAGCCACTTCCTATTTGTTTGGCCAGTATCTGACAATCACTGCAGAGAGTTTGGCTGAGTTCTTGCAAGCTTCTAACACACTTACTGGCTCCACCACTTATGCTTTCCATCGTTGGCCTCGCGGCTTTGGTAATTATTCTGAGTGCTTGCGCTGGTTCAAGGCTGCCCCTGTTGGGGGCGATGTCGAAGTGGTTTCCACTGAACATCTTCCTGCCATTCATAGGTATCTCATAATTTCTTTTGTTTTATTTTTTATCTGTATCACACTTTTTCTTTTGCCGCCCGTCTTTGACAATTTTCTCACAGATTCCTTTTTATGGTGGTCAACGGCGTAATTTTTCCCCAAGGAGAGTTATCCAATCACGCTTGTCCCGGGGATCTGTTTTACCTTCGTCATCTCATTCAAAAGCATCACCCTATTAACCTGGGCCACATGATTATTTACTTCATGCACCAAGTGGCTATGGACTCTCGCAACCATCGAGCCCTGCCTTATGGCCATCTTATTGAGGCCTTGATGCGTCGCGCCCGTATTCCTATTCCAGAGATGTTGTGGGGAAATCGTATCTCTGAGGCTCACGTGGCTCATCCCCGCAATCTTCTTTCCTTATTTGATTCTACTGGGTGGGTAGAGTCTTCCATGAACATGCTTGTTCCTGACCCCAACCGTCCGATTAATGAGTACATCTTGGCCCCCAATGCCGAGCCCAACCAGTATAGTCCAGTGAGGGTGATTTCTCCTCCTCTTGATGATGATTCTGTGGCCTTAGCCCTTGAGGCCCCTGCCCCTGTCTCTTTTCGGGCTTTTATCGACCAGCGCTTTGGAGAGTTGAGCGCTCGCTTGGAAGCGATGGAGGGAATGCTTCAAGCCATCACCACTACTCTTGCTAATTTAGGGGGTAACGTTGCTGCTGCTGTTGTTCCAGAATAGAAGAATTTTCTTCTAATTCCTTACGTCTTTTGTGCCTGTATCTTTATGCTTTCTAGTAGTTTGTATTAGGCTTTCTTTTCTTTTGCTTGCTTATTGTATCAGTTTCTTGGAATTTGTATCACTTCATGGTTAATGAATGAATCCTTTCTTTTCCCCCTTTTTGTTCAAATTCCCATCTTATTTTATTTGCAAATCACATGGCTGTCCCAATGTGAATGGGCTTGCCCCTGATAAATTCGACTCATTAATTCTGGCATGCACAACTTAAGGGACATGGTGTTGTTGTGGTTTGTGTGCCCTCAGATGACTTCATAGGGCAGTGCCTTGATGCCTTCAGTTGCCACACAGGCTTCTTCATTAGGCATAGATGTTTTAGAGAACCACAAAGGCTCTCTTCAACACGGCTTCGCGTTCTCTGGGACCCGAAGGTCCCTTCATTGACCGCGGATTTGTCAGGGTAAACTAACCTTTTGTGCATTTGGCGACCACACAGGTCTCCTCAACACGATTTTCCCTATCAAACTACTATATTTGGCCAGTGGGTTTTGTGGAGTTGGGAGTTTTGGTGGAAGGATTGACTCATGGGGCCGTAAAGACGAGTCACCCTTTTTCCTTACCCTCTCGTCCTCGCCCTCTCATTAGGTATAGGCACTCATTGTAATGGCTCTCAATCGGCATAGGCGCATTGACACAGCATTGACGTAGTGACCATAGGGTTTGAGGTTTCGGCTGATTTTATTCCTTTATCATGCTTAAGACAAGGTTTATTGACTTTGATCCATGGGGATTGGAGCTTCTCCTTCCGCCAACCAACCGCCCCTTGCGGAAAGTAGGAAGCTTTTATTGAGTGATTTGTTTTAAGGGACATTTTTGGTTTTTGTTGAGGTTTATCGGCCTTATTAGAACTTTGTTGAAGGCTTTATTGGTAGTATGTTTTATAGACAATGGCCATTTTAGTGAGATTGGTAAATAGGGGTTTGAGCTTCTCCTTCCGCCAACCAACCACCCCTTGCGGAAGGTAGGAAGCTTGGGTTAAGTATTTTGAGAAAAGTTTTTGGTTTTATTGGGTTTAACGGCCTTATTGGAGTTTGGTTAAAAGCTTTATTGGTGGCCATGATGTTTTTGGTATTTATTGAATATGATTGGGATTTTTGGGTTTATAAGGTTAAGTTTCATGTTTTGTTTTTGTTTTGTTTTGTTTTTTTTTTTGTATGGTCTTTGTGAAAGATCGATCTTATGCATAGTACTTCTTCAAGTACCGTCCGTTGATAGGTGGGATTGTGCATCTTCCTTCTTTGTCCACGAGTTTGTAGGACCCTCCGGTGTAAACTTCTTTGATCACATAGGGTCCTTCCCAATTGGGTGAGAATTTCGGGCCATGGTGATGACCCAATATAGGCCTTCGCAAGATTAGCACCAAATCTCCTTCTTTAAAGGTGCGCGGTCTTACCATTTTGTTGTATGCTCTCTCCATTTGAGCCCGATACAATTCTAGACTTTGTTGGGCCATTAATCTTTTTTCATCAAGCGCATCAAGCTCGTCGAGCCTTAGACGCATTTGTTTATCCATCGGTAGCCCCGCATACATTGCTACTCTCAAAGATGGCAATTCTATCTCTAATGGTAAGACAGCTTCCGCCCCGAACGCCAAAGAATATGGAGTGGCTTGAGTTGGCGTGCGGAAGGTGGTGCGATAAGCCCATAATGCTTCTTGCAACTTCTCATCCCAACTCCTATGATTGTCTCCCACTATTTTCCTCAAGAGTTTGATTAAGACTTTATTGAAGGCTTCCGCTAATCCATTTGCTCTTGGGTTATAAATGGAGGAATATTGCCACTTTATTTTGTGTTGTCTCGCAAAGGCACAAATCTCACCACTCTTAAAAGCGGTACCATTATCAGATATTATCTCCATCGGGGTGCCAAAGCGGTATAGCACATGGTTCTTCAAAAATCTGATTATATCTTTGCTCTTTACTTCTTTTAATGGTACGGCCTCGGCCCATTTTGAGAAGTAATCAGTGATTGCAAGGATGAATCTGTGTCCTTTCGAGCTTGGCGGGTCGATTGGTCCTATTACATCCGTTCCCCATTTGTTGAATGGCCATGAGGCCACCGTTGGATGTAACGGGTTAGGGTGTTGATGTATGAAATCTCCATTCACTTGACACATGTGGCATCTTTTTGCATAATCCTCGCAATCTGCGATCATTGTCGGCCAATAGTACCCCATTCTCTTAATGTGAAGTCTCATTTTGGGACCCGATTGATGAGCCCCACAAAATCCCGAGTGTACTTCCCTTATAATCTTTCGGGCTTCTTCTTGTGACACACACCTCAACCATAACTGGTCATATGAGCGTCTATATAGGGTGTTATTCACATAGACATAGCGAAGAACCCGCCGTTTCAATTGCTCTCTTTCCATTTTTCCCTTAGGGAGCACTTGATGTTGGAAATAATCCACAAAGGGTTTTCTCCAATCTTCCTCGTTGTTTGTCCCTACTTCCATTACTTCATCGGGGTCTCTCATTTGGTCTTCCTCCCATTCTTCTAAATCCACATAGAGATGAGCATTGACTTCTTTCTCAATTTCCATGAGATAAGGTGCCAATGATCGGCGATTCCTTATCGTGATTTGAATCTCTTCGTCATCTGGCTTGCTCAATTGTGTAGCGACCCGAGCCAAGGCATCGGCCATGCCATTAGAAGCTCGAGGTACTTTCTCCAATGTGATCTTTGTGAATTTAGCCATTAATTCTTGGGCCCTTTCGTGGTATTTTACCAGCTCGGGTTTCTTCACTTCAAATACCCCTTCGACCTGGTTGAGAATTAATTGAGAGTCTCCACACACTTTCATTTCTTTTATATCCATCTCAATGGCTAATTCCAATCCAGCAATCAATGCCTCATATTCAGCTTCATTATTCGTGCATGGTTCAGTCAACGCTATGGAGTGTCGAAGAATACCTCCTTGTGGTGTAATAAAAACTAGACCCACTCCCGCACGAATTCTGGGCATCTCAGGTCTCTTGGAAGGTTGAATGGCGGATGACCCGTCGAAAAACATCACCCAGCCTGATTCTTTTCCTTCAACACAGAGACTTTGCTCATCAGGAAATTCACATTTCAAAGGAGAATCATCAGGAATGGGGTGTGCGGCCAAAAAGTCGGCCATCGCTTGTCCTTTTATCGCCTTTTGAGGGGCGTAGGTAATGTCGAATTCCATTAGGGTGATGGCCCATCTTGCTAATCTCCCCGTTAGCATAGGTCTTGTCATTAGATATTTCAATGGGTCAACCTTGGATATCAAGGTGATCTTATGAGACAACATGTAATGTCTCAACTTTTTTGTAGCAAACACCAAGGCTAAACAATGCTTTTCAATGGGGCCATATGATTGCTCGGCCCCGACCAACATGCGGCTCAGATAATACAATGCATTCTCTTTGCCTTCTTCATTTTCTTGAGCCAATAAAGCACCCAACGATCCTTCCAATGCCGTGGTATAGAGGATCAACGGCTTTCCTTGGATAGGTGCGGCTAAAACAGGTGGCTTGAGAAGATATTCTTTGATATCATCAAAGGCTTTCTGACACTTTTCATCCCACTTAAAGGGCACATCCTTTTTGGTCAAATGGGTGAATGGCTTGATTCTTCCTGAAAGGTTGGCAATAAACCTTCTGACATAGGCCAATTGCCCCTGTAGAGAGCGAAGTTGCTTAAGTGTCTTGGGAGGAGGCATTTCCCTAATTGCCTTGATTTTCGCGGGGTCGATTTCGATGCCCCTGTGTCTTACCACAAATCCTAGGAATTTTCCTGAGGATACCATGAATGCACACTTCAATGGATTCATTTTCAAGGAATACTTTCTCAACCGCTCGAATACTATCCTTAGATACTCCAAATGTTCATCTATGGATCGAGCTTTCACGACCAAGTCATCCACATAGCACTCAACTATTTTGTGGATTAGATCATCAAAAATTTTGGTCATTGCCCTTTGATAGGTGGCCCCCGCATTCTTTAATCCGAAAGGCATCACTTTGTAGCAAAAGATGCCTATCGGTGTGCGGAAAGATGTGTGACGCTGATCTTCTTTGTCCATGGGAATTTGGTTATATCCTGAAGATCCGTCCATAAAAGAGTACACCACATAAGAAGAAGTGTAATCAATTATCAACTCCGTTACAGGTAGTGGAAAATCATCTTTTGGGCACGCTTTATTCAAATCCCGAAAATCCACACAAACTCGAATCTGCCCATTCTTCTTCTTTACTGGCACAATATTGGCCACCCAAACGGGATTCTCTTCCTCCCGAATAAAACCCGCATTAATCAACTTCTTTACTTCTTCCACAACCTTTTCCTCAAGCTCGACCCGCATCCGTCTCGGGCCTTGCTTGACGGGTTTCACATTGGGATCAATTTTTAGTTTGTGAGATGCTAGGGCAGGGTCAAGTCCCGGCATTTCTGTGTAATTCCACGCAAAACAATCTTTATACTCCATGAGAAGTACTTTTAGTTGTTCTTGCTTTTCCAAAGGGAGTGAAGCGCTTATAAAGGTGGGTCGAGGATCATCTTTAGTGCCCAAATTCACCTCTAAGAGCTCATCAATTGTATTTTGCCCACCTTCCTCGAGTTCTTGAGGAGCATTCTTCGCCACTTGAATGAATCCTTCCTCCTCGGGTTGAGTTTCAATGGGCGTTATGCCCACCATGTGGCTTTCTACAACCTCAACCATCAAAACCTCTCCTTGAGGAACTTTAAAACCCAAGCCTTTGGTGTTTTTCCATTTTCCATCTACACCAATCACCCATCTTGATTTTCCACTCCATAACTCTTGAAAAGCTTTAGCTCTTTGTTTGGAAATGGGATCTAGACAACGAGATCGTTGGAAGAGAGGCATCAACTCCTTATTATAATAACCCATTACCTCAATTCTTTCATATTCATCCTCCTTTTCATTTAACCACTTCTCCCAATTATCGGAACATGCTGCCCCGTCAGATGACTCTACGCTTTCGGCCTTGTAAAACAAGATTCCTTTGTGCAACACTACCTTCTTTTGCACCTTTTCTGCCTTAGGGGGAACGTAGAAAGTCTCTAACTCCTTCACTTGATTTACTTCCCTTGGGGTGAGTTCTTTGAAGTGACCCACGGGAACTTGCTCAATAGCCATTGAGTCTTCACTCCAATCACACACGTAAATCGGGTTTCTCTTTCTTTGGCCTTTGTTCTTAGACTCACTTGTAACATAGGAGTTTCTTCTTGGCTTTCTCTTTCCATCTTCTTCATCAGATGACCCGACATAAATGGGGGTCTTAACAACACAAGAGACTTTAGATTTACTCTTCAACCTTATATTCTCATCCTCTTCATTCTCTTTCTCCGCCCGCCACTTGAGTCGAGGAGATGTACTCCTTTGTGAGGCGGGAGTGAAGAAACGGTCTATCTCTTCCAATTCAACCTCATGTACCCCATAATATTGCGGGTCTCCTTTGATGGTCTTTTGTTCACCATCTTGAAGGTATTTCACGCACTGGTGCAAGGTGGATGGTACGAGATAATTTTCATGTAACCATGGTCGACCCAACAAGGCCTTATATGATGTATCGGCATCAATCACATAAAACTTTACAAGGGTTTGAAGCTCCCCGAATTTCATAGGGAGAGTCACTGACCCCAATGCCTTTTCTGAATTCTGGTTGAAGCCATGAATATAAACATTTTCATCACACAAACGCCTTCCTCCCAAGGCCAATTGATTTAATGATCGCAACGGCAAGATGTTGATGGAGGACCCGGGATCCACTAGCATGCGGCTCAGCTGGCTTCCATTTGTTTCTCCCGTAATGTAAAGTGGACTATTGTGCATAGCCGTGCCTATCATCATATCTTTATTTGTGAAAGTGATTTGGCTGGACGGTTCTACATAAAGTGCCTCCGTCATTTGCTTTTCGGCCAAGTATACTTGTGTTTAACCCAAAAATATTATGCTAAAATGCATGAAATTATAACCCATTTTATGACAAATAAATCCAAGAAAGCGCAAAATCCACGAAAATACCAAACCAACTCCAAAAATTTCCAAAAAATACTCAAAAATTCCCCATGAATTATGATGAATTATCATAGTTCTAAAATCCAAAAATTACCAACAAAGCCCCTCTATTTTGCAAATAAACCCCAAAATTTCACAAAATTACCAAAATAAATCCATGAGAAATTACCCAAAAACTTTTGAACCATTAAATTCCTCATATTTTTCTGAACCTACCCATAAAATTTCATACAAAAATACCCTTGGGAAGGCTCTAAACTGAATTATTTTTGCTTGGGAACAAAATAAATGATTTATTTAAATGGAAATTGAACGAAAATCCCACAAAAATCCTGAAGTTTTGGCGCGTGCAGCCAAATGCAGGGGATCCAGGGGGGAAAGAGTGTCGCTGGATTTAAAAAATTACCACGCCTTGGATGCTTTTTCGCTACGCCCGGCTCATACGCCGAAAGCAGCTGTTATTCTCCGCTAGGCTCACTGGCTCACAGCAGAACAGGCGCACGCATCTTGCCCTCTCTCATTCAACCTGACAAGCGGGGCCCAGGCGAAGAGTTCGTCTTCTTCCCTGGGTTAAAGATGAAGGTTTCGCGTTTTACCGCGCGACGCCGGGGTGAAAAGTGAAATCTCCGTTTCTCGTCGACGTGGCCACCTCCAACTCCACAAATGCGAAAACCAGACTGCCTCGCCCATGGTTTCGCTAAACCAAACCCTAAACCAGCTAAATCCGAGCCATTGATGAAGATTCGAGGGTGGTGATTAGCTCTCGGCCATGGCAATGAAACCCTAGTTTCTAGCCTATATAAAGCCCAATTGAAGCAGCAGGAAAGAGGAGGAGAGGTAGCCGCAGTTAGGGTTATATCTAGATATTAAGACTAGAGGGAAATTAGAGAAAAAAAAGGGAAAGGCAATTGATCAAACACTGAAAAAAGGTGAGAGAAAGGTAAAATCGAGAGCTTTCTGTTTTGTAATGATGAAGTTTGAAATGAAATAAAGAATTTTAAGTGGTCAACTCCATGTTTGAACAGCTGATTCTTCTTTCTTTCTCTCCCCCTTTCTTCCACTATTTCTTTTAAGATTCACACACCACAAGCTTCGTCTGAGGGTTTGCTCAGGCCTAGCTCTCACTTGCTTCGGTTGGGGTCTCCTCAATCCTAGCCTTCTTACTTCGGTTGGAGTTTCTCCTGTCCTTAGTAGCATCTCCCCTTTTCTTGGCTTCGGCCATGGAAGGTGAGGTATTGCTAATCAAGCCTTAGAGGGGAGATGCTGCCCAAATTCTGTTAAAACTTGAGTAATACATGCTTTAATTACTTAGTGTGTTGCTTTGGCAAAAAATGCTTAAATACATTAAAATTCAAATCTGGCCAGAAATGAAATAAATAGAAAATAGAGTTATAATGGCATAAAAAAAATGAGAACTATATGGACAGTAGGTACAAAGCTTACTGGACAACAGGGAGTATGATTTTCCATTTTTAGGATTTTCTTTGATTTTATACGATTTAATTAAAGCTCAGGGGTATTTTATGGAATAAAGGTGTTACTTTCTTCAAGTTCTGGACTTTGACAAAAAAACTTACACAGAACAATCATAAATATGTTAATGGACATCCCTGTATAAATTTTATAATTTTCAAGTAGGCATAAGCTGGTTTTCCTATTTATTACCTAATTTAAAAAGTAAACAAATAAATATTTTATAGAAAAAGATCTGTTCCTTTTGTACTGAGTGTGTTCCTTCAGTATAGCAGGACTTCTGCAAATAATTTTACTGCAATTGAGCAACTCAGTTGAAAAATGACCCAAAACAGTAGCAAAAATGACTAAGTGTAAAATCTGAAAATTTGGAAAATGCCAAAGGGTCGACCTATTAGCTCTGTATTAAACTAAGCATCTAAAGCACATCTGACTGAACATAAATGGAGCTTCAAATAAAACTTGGTTGCTGTAAACTCACTTACAAGAAACTCAGAAAAGAAAAGAAAAATGCAAAAACTTACATCATCTGCCCATATGCTTCACACAACAAATCAAGATGCCTCAAACTTAAATAAGTGCTTAAATCAACTAAATTTGAGGTCCTGAGTCTGTCACAACGATGGCTGGCACGAGAAAATTACTACGTGGGCCCCATGGCGACGATCCAGAACAAACTTAAGTTAGGACAAGTTGTCTCAGTCGAGTCTTCTATTCCCCAGGCCTCGCCAAGTGAGATTGACCCATCTCTTATCTTCCATGCACCCTCATGAGTACACGAAACCTCCTGCTGGCAGAAATGAAACATCAGAGAGCTTCGAGCGCCATTAATGGCTTCTCGAGCTCTCTCAGGTGCTACGAGGTGATACGAGTTGTCGCAGACCAAATGGAGTCCACCAACGTTTTCTTCTCTTTTCTACGATTCCAATGCACCTAAGAACGATCGAGATAGTGGCCGGGATCACCGCAATTTGATCGGAGAAAAAAACAGGGGTGTATCTGCAAAAAAGCCATCTCTGGCGGAGGGAAGAGAGTCGAATTCGATTTCTCTCGGATCTTCTGTGGCTATTTTGGTGTGGCAGGTCGCATTATTCGTTGCACGAAATCTGAAGTCAAGTCAGCTCAAATTTGACCCAGTCAACGCCCACGTGGCCCAATCAAAATTTTCCAAATCAGCTAAAACTTCAAAAATTCATTAAAAATAGTATACAACTCAGAAAAATTCAAATAAAATATCTATAAAATCCTAAAAATCTTTAGAATCTATATTTATTGATATTTGGGTATAAAATTATGTCATTCTGTGCCTCTTTTGTATTTTCAAATTATTTTCTAATTAAAATTTAGTTTTATAAATTCTTAGAACTTCAAAAATTCACCAAAATTAGTAGGAATCTCAGAAAAATCCAAATAAACTATCAAAAAATTTCTAAAAATCTAAATAAACCAAATCTAATATTATTTTCATATGCTATTTTGTCAAAATAAATAGTTTCTTATTTTTGAAGTATTTTTTCTTATAAAAATCTAATTTTATAAATCCTAGAAAAATGGTCAAACACTTTAATAAATTTTCTAAGTAATTTTATCACTTTCTTGTTAAGTATAATCAAATTTAAAGATAAATTTGGTAATATTTAGAAATTTTCTTCTTATTTGAGATAATATAAGAAATAAAATAAATAATAATAATAATTACAATAAACCATAACTAAATTATCAAATAATAGATGATCTCGTTATAAATATTAAATAATAAATCAATCCCAAGATAAATAATAAATAAATTTTAAACAATAAAGAGTAAATGATTAAATAATAAATGAACAAATTACTACAAATAAGTTTTAAGTTGTAAATAATAAGTAACTTAATAATCATACATAAACAATGAATCATAAATAAATAATAAATAATAAATGTTAAATAAATCATAAATGCTAAATAAATAAATCATAAAATAAATAATAAACAAATAATTCAATAAATGAAGGAATGAATAGTAGATAACTAATAAATAAATTAATTAATAAACGACATAAAATATAATTAGATAAATCACATTAAATGAGACTAAATCAAGTTAAACTCAAATCAAGTGTAATTTAAATGAAATAAATCTCTCTAAATCAAATCAAGACAAATCAAGCTAAATTAAATCAAATCAAGTCAAATCAAATAAAAATCAAATCAAATCAAGCTAAATAAAGTCAGATCAAATCAAGTCAAAATTAAATCAAATCATGTCAAGATTGAATCAAATCAAATGAAATCCAAATCCTTTTGTTCTCTCAAGCCCCTAAATGGCCGAGAACCCCAAATCCTTTTGTTCTCTCAAGCCCCTAAATGGCCGAGAACCCTAAATCCTTTTGTTCTCTCAAGCCCCTAAATGGCCGAGAACCCCAAATCCTTTTGTTCTCTCAAGCCCCTAAATGGCCGAGAACCCCAAATCCTTTTGTTCTCTCAAGCCCCTAAATGGCCGAGAACCCCAAGTCCTTTTGTTCTCTCAAGCCCCTAAATGGCCGAGAATTACCAAATCAAAGTTCCCTTTTATTCTCACAAAGCCCCTAAATGGCCGAGAATTTCAAATCCCTTTGTTTTCACAAGCCCCTAAATGGCCGAAAACCGATTCTTTAAGCCCCCAAATGGCCAAGGATCGTAAAATCAAATCACCCTCATAGTCAAAACATAAAAATAAATAGTTTCAGCTTTAGTTTTAGTGTTAGTTTTAATTTCATATATTCTTGGTTGTTTCAAATAATTAGTTTTAGGTGTATTTTAGATATTCTCAATTGGGCCCCGTCAATTAAGTCTGGTGCCATCATTTGAATCCAGTCTTAACCCAAAAGAAATAAACTATTTATACCCTCAATTGTGCCCCATCAAATTAGGTTTGGTGCTACCAATTGAGCCTTGTCTAAACCAAAAGAAATAAATTCCTTGTTGAGTATTAAAACCATTTAAACAACGACTTTCTAGCCTATTACATTTAATTTCTCGAATCTCTTAATCAGAGGTTCTCGTGGGAAACCATGGGGTAATTAACAATAGGGGCTTGCGCCTATTGGAAGGAAAGGATCCACCAAATTAATAAACCCTCATGAGAATGGATTCTAGTCTATGTTCTCTGGTCGTTAAGAGGCATTAATACTTGAACCCAGGCTCGTGAGGGGTGAATCTAAGGCTTGTTCTCGTTCTTGAGGAAACCCAATCATTCTTCGAGAAATGACGAAAAAGTCCACTCAGATTCTCTGGCACGCCCGGTGGGACCTCTTTCTCCTCTCATCTTTGAGATTTGAGGGATTAAATGTATAAGGCTAGGAAATTGTTTTGTAAATATTAAAATATTAAATAAACATTGCTAACCATAACATTTCGAGGTGTTCTCTTGCAGGAAATGGCGTTTACACCAGTTGACATGAGCAAGCCTTCAGGAATGTTCAGGATTGGCGGAGTACCGATCGTTTACCAACATGAGTTCATGTATGGGGCTATGCCGTATGGGCACTCTTTTGTGCCTATTGTGCAAGTGAAGGATGGGAGCTTTCAACTTGCTCACGTTGTTGAAGAGCCTCAAGTGGAACCATTGGTGATTTCAAGGGTTCCTGAAAATCCTACTCCTATTGAGGTCGGTATTGAAGAGGGGGAATGGGCCCTTGTGCCTCAAAAGAGGGCCCACCCAAGCTCAACATCTTCCCACAAGAGGCACCGACGCCGTCATTATCCTCAAAAGAATGCAACAGTGAGAAAAGTGTATGTGCCAGTCTCCCAAGGCACAAGAACTATCAAGAAAGTACAGAGAGCGTATAAGAATGAGTTGGAGGTAAGGCCTAACCTCCCAGTCAGCAATCCATTTGCGCCTCTTAGGTTGGTTCGGAAGAACTCTCCTAAGGCCGTATTGAAAACAATGGAGGAATTTCCTCCTGAATATCAGGTCCAGTTCCGGGGCAGAAATCCTCAAAGGAGGCAGTCGGTTAAGGAAAGGCTTACGTTTCCCCGTGTACCAGTCCATGAAAGATTGGGACCAAAAGGGCAAAGGAGAGAATCAACCCCCGTGAAGGAGAGACTGGGGCAGAAAGGAAGTGGAAGAGCTATTACTCCTGTAAAGGAACGTTTAGGACCTTTGAGGAATGAAAAGAGGCCCAAGAAAATGTGGGTACCCAAGGTTGAAACTCGTTTGGTTGTTGAAGTGGCTAATCAAGAGTCACAAAACAAAAGGAAGCGCTTAGTTTGGCGTGAGGAAGAGCCGGTGGTTCATGCCTATGTGAACATGATTAGAACAAGTGGAGAAAATGAGATGCATGCCTTTGTAAATATGGCCGGTGACGAAGAAGTCATTTTGACCAAAAAGGATGGCAAAGATAAGAAAGATCACACGTCTTCAAGTCACAATATTCCCCAAGGAGAAGAGGTGCTAATTGAGAGCGCTCAAGAAAGTGATGATGATAAAAATCGATGGATGGAAGGGAAGGATACTCGATTGATGAGTATATTGGAGAAAAATGAAAGGAAGATGTCTCAACTAATGGATGAAAGAGAGAAAGATAAGGAATTGCTTAAGAAAATGTATAAACTTTTGGAAAAGAAGAATTTGCTCGGAGAGCTTGAGAAAGAATACTCCTCCTCTTCAGAAGAGGAGAACAAACATAAGAAAAAGGCAAGGAAGAATAGGAATAAATATGGGTCTTCTGATGAAGGAGAAGAAAAGGGCAAGAAGAAAATGGTAAAAGAAAGAAAGAGTAAGAACAGATATGAGACTTCTGATGAGGAAGAAGAGAAAAGTAAGAGAAAATCATCCAAAACAAAGAAGAATAAGATCAAGTATGAGTCTTCAGAAGAAGAAGAAGAAAGAGGATATAAAAGGCATTCTAAAGAAAAAAAGAGTAAGTCTAAATATGAGTCCGAGGAAGATGAAGTTCCTGGGGCACGATCTCGGACAGGGGCAAGAAAATCAGAGCCGACCAAGCAAATCATTCAAGATATGATAAATCAGCAGCTCCAAGCATCAGGAGCGGGCCGTTTGGTTAACATGCGAAAGAGGTGTGGAAGGCCTTACCCAAGAGAATACGAGCAAATTGCTTATCCTTCTAATTACCAAGTGCCAAAGTTCAATCTCTTTGATGGCACAGGAAAAGAGGGAATTACTCCTGATCAGCATTTGGTGCAGTTTAGGAATGCGTGTGGCAATACCTCTTGTGATGAAGCTCTCCTTTTTAGGCAATTCTCTCAAAGTTTGACGGGTGCCGCATTTGAATGGTACTCTTCCCTTGAAAATGATTCAATTGAAACATGGGATGAAATGGAAGAGATATTTAGATCTAAGTTTGCTATGGTGACCCAAAGAATTAGTATGGCCGACCTAGCTTCTGAAAAGCCAAAACAAGGAGAGAAAGTACTGGATTACATCAATCGGTGGAGGAACATGAATATAAGGTGCACGCACCAGATGCCCGAAGCGGAGGCCGTAGAGTTTTTGATAAGAAATTTGGATGATTGGATTCGGAGGCCGTTATCTGGAAGTGACATTTATACCTATGAAGATCTTGTGACTCGTGTGGCGCGAGTAGTGCATATTGGGCCACCTAGAGAGGCCCGATTCAACAATAATAGAAATGATCAAGGCAATAGAACGCAAGGTCCTCTTAAGATAGCCGGGGCCAATGAAGCTTCCACTAATCGAGATGGTGGTTTTAAAGGAAATAAAAACAACAATAGTGGTGGAAATAGTGGAAGTACTTGGATTCGAACACCTTTGAATGAGCGCTTGAGTAAGCCCTATTCATTCAAGAAAGAAAAGACGGCGGCCTTGCTCAAACAAGTGTTGGAGGGGAAGGCTATAGAGTTGCCTATTTGCAAAAGGCCGGAAGAGCAAAATAAGGTGAATGACCCAACTTATTGTGCTTACCATAGGGTCTTGGGGCACCCTGTTGGAGATTGCTATGTCTTTAAAGATATCCTCGAGAGGATGATCAAGGAAGGGGACCTTATTATACCCCAAAGTTTCAAGCAAGAACCAGCTCCTCATGCTCAAGCCAATGCGATATTCCAAAAGAGGAATGAAAGGCGTAATGTGGAATGCAATGCCATTATAGTGGTAACTGAAGAATCTGATCATGAAGAGTGCCAAATGCAAAAGCTAGTGAAGCAAATTAATCAAGAAGAAACAAAAAGAAAAGAATTAAAGGGGACAGGAAAAGGAGAAGAACTTGTCGTTTATTATTATGATTCTGAGGAAGAAGAAGATGATGTGTTGTATCAAGGTCTTTTTGCCAAAGGCATGTTTGAAGAAAAAGAGTGTCACCTAAACCTTCGGTCTGGCACCAACATCCCTGAAAGGCAAGCGCCCAAGGAGAATGAAAAGGTGAAAGGTAAAGGCAAAGGGCAAGAAACCGTTGAAGAGCCGGGGCCAAGTCAAAAGGCAAAAGAAACTGTTGGAGAATACAACATTTTGGCTCATTTGAGACGCACCCCTGCACTGATCAGTGTATTTGAGGCGTTGATGATGTCGAAAGAGCTTAGAGACACAATGATGGAGGTGTTGCAAGAACCCGAGAAGTTCCAAGCTTATTTGGCGGAAAAGCATATGACTGAGGCCCTTTATGTGGAGCCCAAAAGTCAGATTACATTCACAGATGTGGACCTAATGATGGGAAAGGCCCAGCATAATCAACCACTCTATATTACAGGCAAAACCAATGGAAATCAACTAAGCCGAATGTTGGTGGATCCAGGCTCCTCCATTAACATCTTGCCTTTGAGATCATTGAATCAATTGGCTTTGGGAGGAAGGCGTCTTTTGGATGAGAACGTCTATATTCATGGATTCAACCAAAACTCTGAACGAGCATTGGGATCAATCACTCTTCCTATGAAGTTTGGAGAGCTCGAAACCTTGGTCAAATTTTATGTAATCGATGCCGATACATCATATAAGGCTTTGTTAAGAAGACCATGGTTGCATGAGAATTACCTTGTACCATCCACCCTCCACCAATGTGTCAAATACATACATGACGGTGAGCAAAAGACAATCAAGGGAGATCCACAATATTATGGGGCACATGAAGTGGAGTTAGAAGAAATTGAGCGGTTTTATGCCCCAACTTCACAAAGGAGTACCTCTCCCCGAATGAGATGGCGAGCTGAAGGAGAAAATGAGGATGACAATGAAAGAGTAATCCTGAAAGGAAGGGCCAAAACCTCATGTGCTGTCAAGACTCCGCTCTATATAAAAGATGAAGAAGAGAATCGAAGTGGAAATCCTTGCGGGGCGAGTGATAAGGATCAAAAGCAAAGAAATGTGATCTATGCATATGATACTGACTCTGACGAGGGGTTTGGTAGAAGTGAAGACTCAATGGCTATAGAGCAAATCCCACTGGGTTATTTTAAAGAGCTTACCCCGAGAGAGGTGAATCAAATAAAATATTTGGAAACTTTTTATGTTCCTCCTAAAGTGGAGAAAGTTCAAAAGAGGATGGTGTTTCATAAAGGAATTCTATTCTATAAGGCTGAAAGTGTGGAGCCATCAGATGGGGCAGCTTGCTCTGACGATTGGGAGAAGTGGCTAGAGGAAGAAGACGATGAGTGCGAAAGAATAGAGGTGATGGGTCACTATAACAGGAAGTTGATAAGTCTGTTTCAAAAGGCCCGTTGTTTGGAGCCAATTTCGAGGCGAAGTGCGAAGGCATTTCAAGAATTATGGAGTGAGAAATCTATGTGGGTCAAAGGACTGGATGGAAAGCTCAAAAAGACCAAAGGGCTAGGTTTTCAAGTGCCTCAAGAAGAAGTCTTATTCGTTGAGTGTCACATGGTGGGTATAACGCCCATTGAGTCGCGACCCGAAGAAGAAGAAGAAGAGTTCATACAGGTTGCGAAGAATGCTCCTCGAGAATTAGAGGAAGGAGGTCAAAACACAATTGACGAACTTTTGGAAATAGATTTGGGTACCAAGGATGATCCAAGGCCAACATTCATAAGTGCATCGCTTCCCTTGGAAAAACAAGAGCAATTGAAGGTACTTTTGATGGAATATAAAGATTGTTTTGCATGGAACTACACCGAAATGCCCGGTCTTGATCCCAGTCTAGCTTCTCACAAATTGAAGATAGATCCCAGTGTGAAACCTGTTAAGCAAGCCCCAAGGCGCATGCGAGTCGAGCTTGAAGAGAAAGTTATTGAAGAAGTGAAGAAGTTGATTGACGCGGGTTTCATTAGGGAGGAAGAAAATCCTATTTGGGTTGCCAACATTGTGCCGGTGAAGAAGAAAAATGGTCAGATTCGAGTGTGTGTGGATTTTAGAGACTTGAATAAGGCATGCCCAAAAGATGACTTTCCATTGCCTGTGACTGAGCTGATAGTTGACTACACGTCTTCTTTCCTGGTGTATTCCTTCATGGACGGGTCATCAGGCTATAATCAGATTCCTATGGATGAAGAAGATCAAAGGCACACATCCTTTCGGACACCAATAGGTATCTTTTGTTATAAGGTAATGCCATTTGGGTTGAAAAATGCAGGGGCAACTTATCAAAGGGCAATGACCAAGATATTTGATGATTTAATTCACAAAATAGTCGAGTGTTATGTGGATGACTTGGTAGTAAAGGCCCGATCAATTGACGAACACTTTGAGCACTTAAGGGTGGTGTTTGAAAGATTGAGAAAATATTCTTTGAAGATGAACCCTTTGAAGTGTGCATTCATGGTATCTTCTGGAAAGTTTTTAGGATTCGTGGTAAGGCACAGGGGCATTGAAATTGACCCCGCAAAAATCAAGGCGATTAGGGAAATGCCTCCCCCGAAGACTCTCAAGCAACTCCGCTCTCTGCAGGGGCAGTTGGCTTACGTCAGGAGGTTTATAGCTAATCTTTCTGGAAGAATTAAGCCGTTCACTCACTTGACCAAGAAAGATGTACCTTTCAAATGGGATGCCAAGTGTCAGAAGGCTTTCGAGGACATAAAAGAGTATCTCCTCAAACCTCCTGTCCTCGCTGCGCCTATTCAAGGAAAGCCGTTAGTCCTCTACACTACGGCCTTGGATGGATCTTTGGGTGCACTTTTGGCTCAAGAGAATGAAGAAGGTAAGGAAAATGCTCTGTACTACTTGAGTCGCATGTTGGTTGGGGCCGAGCAATCATATAGTCCAATTGAAAAGCATTGCCTAGCTTTGGTATTTGCCACGAAGAAGCTAAGGCATTACATGTTGTCCCACAAGGTCACGTTGATATCAAAGGTGGACCCGTTAAAATATCTGATGACTAGGCCCATGTTAACGGGAAGGTTGGCAAGGTGGGCCATTGCTCTCATGGAATTTGATATTACTTATGCCCCTCAAAAGGCTATAAAAGGGCAAGCGATGGCCGATTTTCTGGCAGCACATCCTGTCCCCGATGACTCCCCTTTGAATTGTGAGTTTCCAGATGAACAAAGCCTATGTTTGGAGGAGAAGGAAGCAGGTTGGGTGATGTTCTTTGATGGATCATCTGCTATACAGCCTTCTAAGAGGCCCGAGCTACCTCGAGTTCGAGCGGGAGTGGGTTTGGTTTTTGTTACACCTCAAGGAGGTATCCTTCGCCACTCGATAGCATTAACCGAGCCATGCACAAACAATGAGGCGGAATATGAGGCGTTGATTGCGGGATTGGAGCTTGCAATTGGCATGAATATAAAAGAAATGAAAGTGTGTGGAGATTCCCAATTGATTCTTAATCAAGTTGAAGGAATATTTGATGTGAAAAAGCCTGAATTAGTGAAATATCATGAAAGAGCTCAAGAATTAATGGCCAAATTCTCAAAGATCACTTTTGAAAAGGTGTCGAGGGCTTCCAATGGCATGGCTGATGCTTTGGCTCGAGTAGCTACTCAGTTGAGCAAGCCTGATGGGGAGGAAGTGCAAATCATCATAAGAAATCGACGATCCCTTGCACCTTATCTATTGGAAATTGAAAAGGAAATGAATGCCAATCTTTTTGTGGATTTGGAGGAATGGGAAGCGGACTTGTTGATGGACCCAGATGAAACCATGGAGGTAGAAATAGATGAAAAGGAGGATTGGAGAAAACCTTTTGTGGATTACTTCAAGTATCAAATTCTCCCTACAGAAAAGGCCGAAAGGGAACAATTGAGGCGAAGGATTCTTCGATATGTTTATGTGAATGACACGTTGTATAGACGGTCTTATGATCAATTGTGGTTGAGATGTGTGTCATATGACGAAGCTCAAAGGATTGTGAAAGAAGTGCATTCGGGTTTTTGTGGAGCTCATCAATCTGGGCCTAAAATGAGACTGCATATCAAGAGGATGGGATATTATTGGCCAACCATGATTGTGGATTGCGAAAATCAAGCAAAGAAGTGCCACATGTGTCAGGTACACGGTGATTTCATACATCAACATCCAAATCCGTTACATCCAACGGTGGCTTCTTGGCCGTTTGATATGTGGGGAATGGATGTGATAGGACTCATTGATCCACCATCTTCAAAAGGACACAAGTTTATTTTGGCAATCACCGATTATTTCTCTAAATGGGCTGAGGCGGTTCCTTTGAAAGAAGTGAGAAGTAGGGATGTTATTCAATTTCTCAAGAATCATGTGTTATACCGTTTTGGTACACCAAGGGAGATCACATCTGATAATGGCACCGCTTTTAAGAGTGGTGAGATCTATGCTTTTGCCAGGCAGCACAAGATAAAGTGGAAATATTCTTCTATTTACAATCCAAGGGCTAATGGACTAGCAGAGGCTTTCAACAAGGTCTTGATTAAACTCTTGAGGAAAACGGTGGGAAACAATCATAGAAATTGGGATGAAAAACTCCAAGAAGCGCTTTGGGCGTATCGCACGACCTATAGAACCCCTACTCAAGCAACTCCCTACTCGTTGGCATTTGGGACGGAAGCAGTGTTGCCATTGGAAATTGAATTACCATCTCTCAGGGTAGCCATGCATGCAGGTTTACCTATGGATAAGCGGGCCCGCTTAAGGCTCGAAGAATTGGATGCCATGGATGAAAAGAGGTTAATGGCTCAACAAAGTCTGGAGTTGTATAGAACACAAATGGCCAAGGCCTATGACAAGATGGTAAGGCCTCGTGCTTTCAAGGAGGGAGATTTGGTGTTGGTCCTACGAAGGCCCATCTTGGGGCGACATCATGGTCCAAAATTTGCCCCAAACTGGGAAGGGCCTTATATCATCAAGGAGGTGTATGAAGGAGGGTCCTACAAACTGGTGGACAAGGAAGGAAAGTGTGTAATTCCACCAATCAATGGCCGATATCTGAAGAAGTACTACACCTGAGGAAAGTTCTTTTATCAAAATAATGTGTAATAGAATGTATATATGTGTATTAAGCCCAACAAATTCAAAATTCCAATGATATCAAAAAAAAAAAAAAAAAAAAAAAAAAAAAAAAGAACCCTTTTTGTAAATCTTAGCCAATAAATTTTCAACAAAATCCAAAAATTCCACCATAAATAAATCTCGTTCCCAAAATAAACCCAAAATATTAGCCAATAAAAGGGGTAAGTTTTTGGAAAGAGACTTACCCCGCTTTTGTGAAAATTTACCCTTATGTTATAATCCGCGGTCGATGATGAGACTTTCGGGTCTTGGAGAACGCGAAGCCGTGTCAAGGAAAGCCTTAGTGGTATTCCGAGACACCTATGCCTAATGAAGATTAAGCCTGTGTGGCGTCTGAAGGCATTAAGGCACCGCCCTATGAAGTTATCTGAGGGCACCAAAACCCCACATCAATCGCGCCCATGCCGTATCAATGCCAATTGAGTGCCATTATGATGAGTGCCTAAACCTAATGAGAGGGTAAGCATGAGCGGGTGAGGAAAATAAAAAGGGTGACTTGCCTCTTTTTGGCCCCATAGGTCATTCCTTCCACCGAAATATTCCCAGCTCCACGAAATCCACCAGCCAAAATATAGTATAAGAAATGTTCGGAGAAGGTGCAAGGAAAATCGAAATGTTCAAGGTTGGTATTAAAGAGAGAAACTGAAATTGGAAGTAAAGTTTATGTGAATCCAAACCCAAGGAAATACAGGCGCGGTCTCAAAATACCCTAGCCTAAATTGTGGTTGGATTTATGTGTACAAAATGTGGGCCAAAATACCCACCCAAATTAAAGGAAAGCATGTGAAATTCATGAAAAGGTCTTGAGCATGGAAAGTTGACCAAGCACAAGTTCGACAAGTACCAAAGGAATGGAACCTCATGAGCCAAGAAGAGGGCTACAAGAAGACGGTCCAAAGAAACCACTAGAATCGCTTGTTCCCATTTTAGAATTGTCACAAGCAATTCTAGTGGGGGGCATTTGTTTAACCCAAAAATATTATGCTAAAATGCATGAAATTATAACCCATTTTATGACAAATAAATCCAAGAAAGCGCAAAATCCACGAAAATACCAAACCAACTCCAAAAATTTCCAAAAAATACTCAAAAATTCCCCATGAATTATGATGAATTATCATAGTTCTAAAATCCAAAAATTACCAACAAAGCCCCTCTATTTTGCAAATAAACCCCAAAATTTCACAAAATTACCAAAATAAATCCATGAGAAATTACCCAAAAACTTTTGAACCATTAAATTCCTCATATTTTTCTGAACCTACCCATAAAATTTCATACAAAAATACCCTTGGGAAGGCTCTAAACTGAATTATTTTTGCTTGGGAACAAAATAAATGATTTATTTAAATGGAAATTGAACGAAAATCCCACAAAAATCCTGAAGTTTTGGCGCGTGCAGCCAAATGCAGGGGATCCAGGGGGGAAAGAGTGTCGCTGGATTTAAAAAATTACCACGCCTTGGATGCTTTTTCGCTACGCCCGGCTCATACGCCGAAAGCAGCTGTTATTCTCCGCTAGGCTCACTGGCTCACAGCAGAACAGGCGCACGCATCTTGCCCTCTCTCATTCAACCTGACAAGCGGGGCCCAGGCGAAGAGTTCGTCTTCTTCCCTGGGTTAAAGATGAAGGTTTCGCGTTTTACCGCGCGACGCCGGGGTGAAAAGTGAAATCTCCGTTTCTCGTCGACGTGGCCACCTCCAACTCCACAAATGCGAAAACCAGACTGCCTCGCCCATGGTTTCGCTAAACCAAACCCTAAACCAGCTAAATCCGAGCCATTGATGAAGATTCGAGGGTGGTGATTAGCTCTCGGCCATGGCAATGAAACCCTAGTTTCTAGCCTATATAAAGCCCAATTGAAGCAGCAGGAAAGAGGAGGAGAGGTAGCCGCAGTTAGGGTTATATCTAGATATTAAGACTAGAGGGAAATTAGAGAAAAAAAAGGGAAAGGCAATTGATCAAACACTGAAAAAAGGTGAGAGAAAGGTAAAATCGAGAGCTTTCTGTTTTGTAATGATGAAGTTTGAAATGAAATAAAGAATTTTAAGTGGTCAACTCCATGTTTGAACAGCTGATTCTTCTTTCTTTCTCTCCCCCTTTCTTCCACTATTTCTTTTAAGATTCACACACCACAAGCTTCGTCTGAGGGTTTGCTCAGGCCTAGCTCTCACTTGCTTCGGTTGGGGTCTCCTCAATCCTAGCCTTCTTACTTCGGTTGGAGTTTCTCCTGTCCTTAGTAGCATCTCCCCTTTTCTTGGCTTCGGCCATGGAAGGTGAGGTATTGCTAATCAAGCCTTAGAGGGGAGATGCTGCCCAAATTCTGTTAAAACTTGAGTAATACATGCTTTAATTACTTAGTGTGTTGCTTTGGCAAAAAATGCTTAAATACATTAAAATTCAAATCTGGCCAGAAATGAAATAAATAGAAAATAGAGTTATAATGGCATAAAAAAAATGAGAACTATATGGACAGTAGGTACAAAGCTTACTGGACAACAGGGAGTATGATTTTCCATTTTTAGGATTTTCTTTGATTTTATACGATTTAATTAAAGCTCAGGGGTATTTTATGGAATAAAGGTGTTACTTTCTTCAAGTTCTGGACTTTGACAAAAAAACTTACACAGAACAATCATAAATATGTTAATGGACATCCCTGTATAAATTTTATAATTTTCAAGTAGGCATAAGCTGGTTTTCCTATTTATTACCTAATTTAAAAAGTAAACAAATAAATATTTTATAGAAAAAGATCTGTTCCTTTTGTACTGAGTGTGTTCCTTCAGTATAGCAGGACTTCTGCAAATAATTTTACTGCAATTGAGCAACTCAGTTGAAAAATGACCCAAAACAGTAGCAAAAATGACTAAGTGTAAAATCTGAAAATTTGGAAAATGCCAAAGGGTCGACCTATTAGCTCTGTATTAAACTAAGCATCTAAAGCACATCTGACTGAACATAAATGGAGCTTCAAATAAAACTTGGTTGCTGTAAACTCACTTACATGCAACTCAGAAAAGAAAAGAAAAATGCAAAAACTTACATCATCTGCCCATATGCTTCACACAACAAATCAAGATGCCTCAAACTTAAATAAGTGCTTAAATCAACTAAATTTGAGGTCCTGAGTCTGTCACAACGATGGCTGGCACGAGAAAATTACTACGTGGGCCCCATGGCGACGATCCAGAACAAACTTAAGTTAGGACAAGTTGTCTCAGTCGAGTCTTCTATTCCCCAGGCCTCGCCAAGTGAGATTGACCCATCTCTTATCTTCCATGCACCCTCATGAGTACACGAAACCTCCTGCTGGCAGAAATGAAGCATCAGAGAGCTTCGAGCGCCATTAATGGCTTCTCGAGCTCTCTCAGGTGCTACGAGGTGATACGAGTTGTCGCAGACCAAATGGAGTCCACCAACGTTTTCTTCTCTTTTCTACGATTCCAATGCACCTAAGAACGATCGAGATAGTGGCCGGGATCACCGCAATTTGATCGGAGAAAAAAACAGGGGTGTATCTGCAAAAAAGCCATCTCTGGCGGAGGGAAGAGAGTCGAATTCGATTTCTCTCGGATCTTCTGTGGCTATTTTGGTGTGGCAGGTCGCATTATTCGTTGCACGAAATCTGAAGTCAAGTCAGCTCAAATTTGACCCAGTCAACGCCCACGTGGCCCAATCAAAATTTTCCAAATCAGCTAAAACTTCAAAAATTCATTAAAAATAGTATACAACTCAGAAAAATTCAAATAAAATATCTATAAAATCCTAAAAATCTTTAGAATCTATATTTATTGATATTTGGGTATAAAATTATGTCATTCTGTGCCTCTTTTGTATTTTCAAAGTATTTTCTAATTAAAATTTAGTTTTATAAATTCTTAGAACTTCAAAAATTCACCAAAATTAGTAGGAATCTCAGAAAAATCCAAATAAACTATCAAAAAATTTCTAAAAATCTAAATAAACCAAATCTAATATTATTTTCATATGCTATTTTGTCAAAATAAATAGTTTCTTATTTTTGAAGTATTTTTTCTTATAAAAATCTAATTTTATAAATCCTAGAAAAATGGTCAAACACTTTAATAAATTTTCTAAGTAATTTTATCACTTTCTTGTTAAGTATAATCAAATTTAAAGATAAATTTGGTAATATTTAGAAATTTTCTTCTTATTTGAGATAATATAAGAAATAAAATAAATAATAATAATAATTACAATAAACCATAACTAAATTATCAAATAATAGATGATCTCGTTATAAATATTAAATAATAAATCAATCCCAAGATAAATAATAAATAAATTTTAAACAATAAAGAGTAAATGATTAAATAATAAATGAACAAATTACTACAAATAAGTTTTAAGTTGTAAATAATAAGTAACTTAATAATCATACATAAACAATGAATCATAAATAAATAATAAATAATAAATGTTAAATAAATCATAAATGCTAAATAAATAAATCATAAAATAAATAATAAACAAATAATTCAATAAATGAAGGAATGAATAGTAGATAACTAATAAATAAATTAATTAATAAACGACATAAAATATAATTAGATAAATCACATTAAATGAGACTAAATCAAGTTAAACTCAAATCAAGTGTAATTTAAATGAAATAAATCTCTCTAAATCAAATCAAGACAAATCAAGCTAAATTAAATCAAATCAAGTCAAATCAAATAAAAATCAAATCAAATCAAGCTAAATAAAGTCAGATCAAATCAAGTCAAAATTAAATCAAATCATGTCAAGATTGAATCAAATCAAATGAAATCCAAATCCTTTTGTTCTCTCAAGCCCCTAAATGGCCGAGAACCCCAAATCCTTTTGTTCTCTCAAGCCCCTAAATGGCCGAGAACCCTAAATCCTTTTGTTCTCTCAAGCCCCTAAATGGCCGAGAACCCCAAATCCTTTTGTTCTCTCAAGCCCCTAAATGGCCGAGAACCCCAAATCCTTTTGTTCTCTCAAGCCCCTAAATGGCCGAGAACCCCAAGTCCTTTTGTTCTCTCAAGCCCCTAAATGGCCGAGAATTACCAAATCAAAGTTCCCTTTTATTCTCACAAAGCCCCTAAATGGCCGAGAATTTCAAATCCCTTTGTTTTCACAAGCCCCTAAATGGCCGAAAACCGATTCTTTAAGCCCCCAAATGGCCAAGGATCGTAAAATCAAATCACCCTCATAGTCAAAACATAAAAATAAATAGTTTCAGCTTTAGTTTTAGTGTTAGTTTTAATTTCATATATTCTTGGTTGTTTCAAATAATTAGTTTTAGGTGTATTTTAGATATTCTCAATTGGGCCCCGTCAATTAAGTCTGGTGCCATCATTTGAATCCAGTCTTAACCCAAAAGAAATAAACTATTTATACCCTCAATTGTGCCCCATCAAATTAGGTTTGGTGCTACCAATTGAGCCTTGTCTAAACCAAAAGAAATAAATTCCTTGTTGAGTATTAAAACCATTTAAACAACGACTTTCTAGCCTATTACATTTAATTTCTCGAATCTCTTAATCAGAGGTTCTCGTGGGAAACCATGGGGTAATTAACAATAGGGGCTTGCGCCTATTGGAAGGAAAGGATCCACCAAATTAATAAACCCTCATGAGAATGGATTCTAGTCTATGTTCTCTGGTCGTTAAGAGGCATTAATACTTGAACCCAGGCTCGTGAGGGGTGAATCTAAGGCTTGTTCTCGTTCTTGAGGAAACCCAATCATTCTTCGAGAAATGACGAAAAAGTCCACTCAACTTGGAACTTCTCGGGATGTTGCAATGCTTCCATCATTATATCCCTAAGCTCTTGGGACATCATGAGCGCCTCAAATACACTCATCAGAGCTGGTGTTCGCCTTAAATGAGCCAGGATGTTGTATTCTCCCATAGCTCCTTTTGGCCGTTGACTTGGGCCCACTTCACCATTAACCTCTCGGGCTTGATCTTTACTCTTTTCTTTAGCTTTCTCATTTTCTTTTGGTGCTTGTCTCTCGGGCAAATTTGTTCCCGAACGCAAATTCAGATGGCAGTCTTCTTCCTTGAACATGCCTTTCGAGAAAAGTCCCATATAAGGCGCTTCGTTTTCATCTTCTGAATCGTCATAGTAGTAAATTGTAGAGTCTTCTTCCTTTTCTTTTTCTTCTTCTTTTTCATTTTCTTTTTTGCTTTCTTTTCCTTTGTCATTCTTTTCTTCATTTTTCTTTTCATTTTTCCTTTCATTTTTCATTTCTTTCATTTCTTTTTGATTACAATTGGTTTTTGACACCTTTCTCACTTGAAAGTCTTCTTGGTCAGACTCATCACTTACTATGACTATGATATTACACTCAACGTCGCGCCTATCACTTTTCCTTTGGAACACCGCATTCGCTTGAGCATGTGGAGCGGGTGTTTGTTTATAACTTTCAGACAACACCAATTCTCCTTCCTTGATCATTCTCTCGGCAACATCCTTGAAGACATAACAATCTTCGATCGGGTGCCCCAATACCCGATGATATGCACAATATTTTGGGTCATCCACTTTATCTTGCTCATGTGGCCTCTTGCAAATGGGCAATTCTATGGCTTTCCCCGTCAACAATTGCTTGAGCAACGCCGCAGTTTTCTCCTTCTTGAAAGAATATGGCCTTCTTAAGCGTTCGTTTAAAGGGGTTTGAGATCGGGTATTACTACCACCATTATTGCCACTGTTTCTACTCCCTTTATAGCCACCACCTTGGCTTGTAGAGGCTTCATTAGCTCCCACAACTTTGATTGGGCCTTGGCCTTTGCTTCTATTGTAAGTGGATTGTGACTCCTTCGGTGGTCCAATGTGTACCACCCTCGCCACGCGAGTGACCAAGTCTTCGTATGTATAGATATCACTCCCAGAAAGCGGCCTTCTTATCCAATCATCCAAATTTCTCACCAAAAACTCCACCGCCTCCCTTTCAGGCATTTGGTGAGTACATCTTATGTTTAGGTTTCTCCACCTATTGATATAATCTAGAGCCGCTTCTCCCGACCTAGGCTTTTCACTTGCCAAATCGGCCATTGTGATTCTTTGAGTTACCATAGCGAACTTGGCCCTGAATAACTCTTCCATCTCATCCCATGACTCCACTGAATCATTTTCTAATGAAGAATACCACTCGAAAGCGGGTCCCGTCAAACTTTGGGAGAATTGTTTCAAAAGAAGAGCCTCGTCGTGAGAGGTATTGCCACATGCATTTCTAAACTGTACCAAGTGTTGCTCGGGAGTGATATTCCTTTCACCCGATCCATCAAACAAGTTGAACTTTGGTACTTGGTAATTCGATGGATATTGCACTTGTTCATATCTCTTTGGATAAGGTCGACCACATTTCTTTCTAAAATTGACCAAGTGCCCCGCACCCGAGGCTTGCAATTGCTGACTAATCATCTCTTGGATGACTTGTTTGGTAGTCTCGGGCCTTTCTGCCATGTTTCGGGATCCTGCCCCAGGGATTTCATCTTCATAGGACCCGTATTTATTTTTACTTTTCCTCTCTTTGGAGAGTCTTCTCATTACCTTTTCATCTTCAGATGAGTCATACTTATTTTTGCTCTTTCTTCCCTTGGAAGGTTTTCTTCTACTTCTTTCTTCCTCCTCCTCATCTGAAGAGTAATATTTGCTTCTACTCTTCCTTTCTTTCAGAGGTTTTCTCTTATTTCTCTCTTCTTCTTCGTCAGAGGATTCATACTTGCTTTTGCTTTTCTTTTCTCTACCAAACTTCTCTTTATGTCTAACTTCCTCTTCAGAAGAGGAAGGGTACTCTTTGTCGAGTTCTCCCAACAGGTTTTTCTTTTCTAGGAATCTGTACATCTTTTTAACAATATCTCTATCTTTCTCCCTTTCATTCATCAATTGAGAGATCCTTCTTTCATTCTTTTCTAGGATACTCTTCAATCGTCCTTTTTCTCCTTCCGCCCAACGGCCTTCATCATTGCTATCATTTTGGTCAATCCTAATGACCTCTTCTCCTTCACCCTCTTTATGGTTGTGACAACTCGTCGAGGGTTCATCTTGCTTGTTTTTGCTTTCTTTTCGGCTTATAGGAATTTCTTCGTCACTAGTCGCATGCACAAATGCATGCATCTCAAACCTCTTGTCAACTCCAACCATGTTGACATGGGCATGGATTACTGGCTTCTTTTCTCGCCACACCATGCGTCTCCTTTTATTTTGTGGCTCTTGGCTAGCCACTTCAACCACCAACCGGGTTTTGTCTTTTGGTACCCATATTTTCTTGGATCCCTTTTCTTTCTTTATGGGCCCCAATCGTTCTTTGACTGAAGTTGTCAGTCTTTCCCCCAATCTTTCTTTCACAGGGGTGGAGGCCCTAGCTTTTCTTTTTGGTCCTAACCTTTCATGGACCGGGGTTCGCGGCAATGAGAGTCTCTCTTTAACGGACACCCTTGTTTTAGGGCTCCTACCCCTGAATTTTGCTTGATACTCGACTGGAAACTCTTCCAATGTCTTAAGTTGGGCCTTTGGAGAGTTCTTTCTGACCAAGCGGAGTGGTGCAAAAGGGTTACTAACGGGGAGATTAGGCTTAATCTCTAGTTCCCGTTGGTACGCTCCTTGGACCTTCTTGAGAGTCCTTGAATTGTTGGTGGTTTGGGCGTAAACCTTCCTCACCGCCCCTCTCTTTTGAGGAGAGCGACGGCTAGACCGGCGCTTGACGGGTGATGTCGCAGGAGTAAGGAGAACTTCATTTTGTGGGACAAAGGCCCACTCACTTCCATCATTGATTACCGGCACCTCGGGCACGACTACCTCGATGCCCCTAATGTCTTCATCTTCTCGAGCAATCTCCATCTGACCGTCTTTGCCATGTACTAGCGGTACATAGGCAAATCCGAAGGGCATGCCGCCGAACATGAACTCATGATTGAAGCGAATGGGGACGGCCCCAATGGTGAACATCCCGCTCGGCTTACTCAATTCGATGCTCGCATTAAACGCCATTTCAACCTGCGACCACAAACAACTCAATGTTATTGTTAGTAGCGTTTATTTGAAGGTTCGAAAATTTTGAGAAACGAATTTCTAGCCTATACATTGTATTCCTTAAATCCCGAAGATGAGAGGAGAAAGAGGTCCCACCGGGCGTGCCAGAGAATCTGTGTGGACTTTTTCGTCATTTCTCGAAGAAAGATCGGGTTTCCTCAAGAATGGGAATAAGTCTTAGATTCACCCCTCACGAGTCTAGATTCAAGCGCAGAAATGCTTCTTGACAACAAGAAAACATTAACGAGAATCCATTCTCATGAGGGTTTATTAATTTTGTGGATCCTTTCCTTCCAATAGGCGCAAGCCCCTATTGTTAATTACCCCGTGACGAATCACGAGAACCTCTGATTAAGGGATTCGAGAAATTATATGTCGTAGGCTAGAAAAGTCGTTATCTCAATTAGTTTTAAACTAAACTCAATTGATGTTACCAAACTTAATTGACGGGGCACAATTGAGAATTTAAATGATTTAACTCTTTTGGCTTAAATCAGATTCAATTAACGGTACCAGACCTAATTAACGGGACCTAACTGAGGATGTCTAAGAGTATTTTATTTAAAACTAGGTCTTAGTCAATTGGCGACTTTTAAGACAGGAGGGATTTGATTTGAGAGTTCTTGGTCATTTGGTGGCTTGGAAGAACTGGGTCTTGGTCTTGGTGGCTTATAAGACTAGGAAAGCTTGATTTGATGGTTCTTGGCCATTTGGCGGCTTGGAAGAACTGGGTCTTGGTCTTGGTGACTTGTAAGACTTGGAAAGCTTGATTTGATGGTTCTTGGCCATTTGGCGGCTTGGAAGAACTGGGTCTTGGTCTTGGTGACTTGTAAGACTTGGGTAATTTGATTCAGTGTTTCTTGGCTGTTTAGTAGCTTGGAAGAACCGGGTCTTGGTCTTGGTGACTTATAAGACTGGAAAAGCTTGATTTGATGGTTCTTGGCCATTTGGCGGCTTGGAAGAACTGAGTCCTGGTCTTGGTGACGTGTAAGACTTGGAGATTTTGAGTTGGCGATTCTTGTCTATTTGGTAGCTTGAAAGAACCGGGTCTTGGTCATTTGGTGACTTGTAAGACTTGAAGGGCTTGATTTGGTCTTAACCTTGGGACGCAGTGTCGGGCCTTTCAAATTCCTAACGCTTCCCTTTGAGCTTAAGTGGAAATATTTACTGAAAGTACTTAGTTAAAAATAGTCCCTTGAAAATTGTTTTAATCTTGAAATTATTTTGTTTGAAAATTTTATAGAAAATTTATGTAAGCTTTATTATGTTTATTGCTTTTATAAAATTTCTTCTTTATAACGAAAATACTTCAAAAATATAAAAGACTAACGTTTTGAAATATTTTGACATCAAAATATCAGTAAATCTGGTTTCTACGGGTTTTTAGTATTTCGCGAATATTTTATTCGAATTTTTCTGAGTTTCCTTCTATTTTTAATGATTTTTTTAAGGTTTATGCGGATTTGGATTTATTTGATTGGGCTACGTGTACTAGGTTGGCTGCCATGTGGACTTAATAAAGTAACAAGGAGTAAATAGACGTTGGGCTTAATCTATTTTGCTTTTGGGCCTATTCACGTGATTGGATTTTGTTCAATTTATATCATAACTTTTTGTTTTATTCATATTCCTTTAATTCCGAGTGGATTCTGTGCGTAGCGAATGGACCACGGATACACATCCTATTTGTCATAGACAATCAAAGGGATTTTCGGCGCTTGTCTTAAACAAGAAGACGGGTTTTATTCTTCTCTCATCGGGCTCGTATGTTTCCGGATTTGGATCCGTTAACGATCCCGGCCATTGCGACTGATGCGGAGTGGTTCTACAGGATCGTGATACTGAGAGGAAGGCAATGGTGACTTTGGTTTTCGTTGCGTCGGCCTCTAGTGGCGGGGGAGCCAAGATCGTATACGGGTTGGAAATGAGTTGATACAGGAGAGGTTTAGAGAGGTGAGATTGTACCAGAAATAGATGTTTCGGCATCGAGACGGTGAAGAGAATAGGTTTACCAACCCAATTTTATTGCGTTTGCTTGGTTCAATGGAAAGTAGGTTGATGGAAATGGGTACAGTGAAGTGGTATGGAGAGAGATAGTGACGCAATTAGTTTGGTACAGTGAGGTGAATTGGTACGGGAGAGATACGATAGAGAAATTATTTCGTTAAGTTATTCTGGCATGTACTTGTAATTCTAATGTACCAACATAATTCATTTCATTTCTATTTTACAAATCGAGTCAAATACCATGGTATTTGTGGTCTGGTTATTCCAAGGAATTGCTTGATATTGAAAATGAACTACACAGGCTACTATCTTTCATCATTTTTTTTTTTAATCAATGCTTTCAAAGATGCTCGTGTGCACTAATACTTAGCCATATACAACTCTATGTCTTTTGAAAGTCAAAGCTGGTGGCACCCATGGAGTTAAAACGTATAATAATACATGCCACTTACAATCTTATTAGTCACCCGATCATCAAATAGCTAATTTATTGAAAAGAAACAGATTAGTTGCAATAACAAGAAAAGCAATTTCTGAACTCTACTGTTGTAGGTTATTTCAACTTAGTGGTCCATGATTACTGGTTTGGCAGTACTTTAACTAGTTACATACCAGCAATTGGATCCTGGCTAGCTGTTACAAACTGATAAACAATAGTCCAATGAACAATGTTATCTTAAATGAATTGACTTAGAGAATTTTCACCCATAGATCCATACATCTTACTAAATTACAAACTTTAAATCAAATCGAGTATCATCTCCTGTTCAAGATGGACTGGTAAATAGCATTTTACTGACCCGGCTTAATTCAGAAGAATAACATTATACAGATTTCACACCCTACATCTTCATTGCTCCAAATCATTACTTAATTCACACATTTATGGAAATTTACAGTAGGGATGCCAACATAGTGGCCGAACTTGATTGTAATCTTTACAGGGAAGACCTTAACAATTATTCTTATTCTCAGAATGGTGAAAAACATGAATCTCTTTCCATCCCACACGTACTGAGCTATGCAACAGACACGTATGTGGTGTGCATTCAAGATCATGTTCAAATTTCACTTCTGGCCTGGCTCGGCTAAGCGTGAAACCATGCGAGAGATAATAGAAGTTTTAACTCATCTCCATGGCCACTGAGCTAAGCTCAAGATGTCCAATCGGAGAGAGAAAATAGGGAGACAAGAAATAAAAGCAAATTTGAGGAGAGGAAAACTCTAATCAATGGCGGTAAACATAAGTCTTTCCCCATCTTGTACATACTGAGCCATGCATCAGATATGAACATGATGTATGATCGAGATTATGTTCAAAATTCGCCTCTGGCACGGCTCAGCTACGCTTGAGACAGTGCAAGAGGTGATAGAAATTTGATTCATCTCCATGGCCGCTGAGCTAAGCTCTAGACGTCCAACAGAGAGAGAAGAGGAAGAAAGAAAGTAAATCGAAACTGCCGACAATCAAGGGAATACACTTCGCCTTTCTCATGGCTAACAAGAAATACCTTACAGATCCAAATGACTTCTAAATAAATTTTTAAACAAGAAAGTTTAATTAATATTTCTAATCTATGCAATTGGTCTTGAATTTCAGAGACTTAACTCATTTCACCATGACCACTGAGCAATGCTACAGATAATCATGGTGAAAGTTTCAATTTACTGTCATGTCGTCGGATTCATCAGAAAACAAGAAAGAAGAATATGAAAGGAAAGATTAAACAAACTTTACACTATTAAAGATCATGAGAGCCTGACGATTAGAAAGAAATTGTCTTCGTTTTCACTACGACTGAGCTATGCAACAGATCGCAATGAGAACTCAAACGAGATAGGGAGATCGAGCAATTTAAGATTCAAAAAGAACAATCAAGAAATGCACAATGAGCTCTTTCTCCACCATGACTGAGCCAAGCTTCAGATCATGATTGAAGATCAAGCTCAAAAAAGAAATCAAGCAATGCTAATTTCAACAATTTTGAGAGGAAATCCGAAAGAAAAGCAAGAATGGAAACCAACTCAAATCAGATCGAAATTCAATTTCATTACTTTGGAAATTCACAAAATCCAGCACAATTTCGATTCAAATCGACAATCTTACCTGATTCCTCTATACAACTTGCTACCAAAATTGCTATTCTTGATCGATTTCCCTTACAAATCTTACACTCTCTAGGTGTTTGTGGAAATGCTCTTTGAGCTTGTGTGTGTGTGTGAGAAAGAAAAAATGGTGGAATGCCCAGCCGAACTCCCTTTTCTCTCTCCTTGAACTCTTCTATTTATAGACAGGCCTCCTCTCCTTTGATTGGCCGAGAAGCTTCCGGAAGCCCGGCGGTTTCCGTCCTAACAAACTCACTCCAACGAGTTTCTGTTAGAACTCCTCTCTTATTCTTTCTTTATTTTAGCTGTACCGAGTGCATCGTGATCCAGCTTATGTTTTATGAATTCGGCAGCCTGTGTTTCTCTTACACGTGGAGCTCCGGGTGCGTTCATTTTCTCCTTCGCCAAGGGAGCAATTTTGACCTGGCGCTCTCCTCAGCGACATTTCTTTGGGTGTGTTTTGCGTGTACTGGGTTTTCGTACACCATAAAACAATTGAGCGACTTCCGTTACTTGGTGCATGAAGGAATAGGTGTACCCATGTTTGACTAATATACGGAGGGAATTTTGAAATTCCGTTTTCTCTTTTCTCTGTTTGATTTGTCACTGGAGAGAGCCAGTTATACACTGACGGTTTGGATTTTCTTCTGTTTTGCTATATTGATCTATCATCATTTTGCATCTTTCCATTTGTACTCTTATGTATTGTCTCCAGAGTCAAGATATATAGTCATTTGGAAGCATGACGCGCATCTGACATTTTTATTTGGATTTGTCATAAGGAAATTATCCATTCTTTTGTCTCCATTTTTTTTTCATAATTTCTCAATATCTATTTATCACCATTTTTCATGTCTCAACAAGTGAATAAAAGGTTTTTATATATATTGTGTGAAGGGAGTACTTATCTGTTAACTATTTATATAAATGAATTTTTATAACCTTGTTATTTATTATTTCTGTTATTAACTAATGATTATATAACAATTTATAATTTAAACTATTTTTTTTCAGTGCATTTGTGAAGTCTTTTGACTCTGGCCTGGCAAGATTGAAGAGGAATGAACTTGATGAAGACTACAACTGCACTCGGGGAGACCCGAAGACTTTTACTGAAGATTCGATTGAACTCCAGTTTTCGTGTTTATACACCCACAGAATGTTCTATAAGTTGCAGGAGCAGTTACTGCGTACAATGCGATTAACTTACATATGTTTAGATCGGTTGGGTGTTAGAAGGCTATATCAAGTTGATGAGTATGCCATGACTTACACAGTTGAATTCAACAGTGAAAACCAGACATATACATGTGACTGCCATCTTTTTGAGACAGATGGCATCATTTGTGCACATGGACTTCTAATCTTCAGAGTAGAGAAGGTTCAGCTTGCCCCTGATAGTTACATTTTAGATCGGTGGTGCAAGGACAGAGTTTACAAAAGACATCACTTGGATGCCAAGGCTATTGCTTTGATGATCAATCAGAGGCGTCAAGCCTATGACAATACATACATGTTGCTGCATTCCACTTTCCTGGAGCTGGTAGATTATGCTTTGTTGAATGAGCAGACAAAGATGGCTGTTGCTGATGGTATGAATGCTTTAAGAACATTTATTGCTAACAGTAGAGAGAGAATGACAGAAGTTGCTGGGAATGTTGCTATGAATGAAGTCTCACATAGTAATTCCAATGTGACAAATTTGAATGGCAATGAAAACCAGGCTGTTGTGCAAGACCCAGTATGTAGGCGTAGGCGGGGCTGCAATACTTCAAAGAGACTTGAGAGTGTTGCTCAAAAGATCTAGAAAAAAATTGTGAAGAAGAAGTTGGAAGAGGCTGAGATTAAAAGTACAACTCATGCCCGTTGTTCTCGTATCAAGACAAGTAAATACTCCCAAGAACAATATTATATTTTTGATGTCATGTCCAGTTATGAATCTGTGTGTTTTGCTGGTTTGTTTAATGGAAGCATATTAATGATGCCCATTTATAAATAGGTGTGGTTTTTGCTGTAATATTAATGAAGCATATTAATGATGTTCAGTAGATTTTATAATTATGTATGTATTTTACTTTATGGGGTTAATTAATAATAATGCAACAAAGTTGTAATATCAACATGTTAAATTTTTTGTGCAGATTCAAAGGTCAAGAAGCCATGCTTTTCAAACAAGATGGATGCAAGTAATAATGCGACCTAATCATGCTGCTAATTCAATATTTTGTTGATTTATTATCAGATGTTTTTTAAATTTTGTTATGCTACAAAAAAAAATGAAATATAGAAAGGAAAGGAAATATACCATAGATAGTTTGTTATGCTATAGAAAAAAAAAAGAAATTATAGAAAAAAGAAAGGAATTATGACATTTATAGTAATCTGATATATCATTGTTTGTAATTTTTTCATTTTCTAAGTAATTCATGTAACCAGTGATATTATCTTCATTTGTGGTTATAATATTTGCTTTAAAGCAATGTCTATTTTCATTCTTCGTTTTTATATACTGCAATACTCAGGAGTATCTACCTGTTCATTTAAAGATTATATTTTTCTATTGAAGGGAGTATCTTGTATTTCCTTATAATATACTAGTTAGTGTCGTTATACATATTGGAGTATGTTGACATTTCATTATTTGCTATTTGTTAATAAATGTGTAGTTATTAATGTATAATGGAGTACTTAATTATATGCAGTGATACATTGTGCAAAAATTTAGTGTCTGGAAAAAAGAATTCCGATGACCCTAAATGCAAGAAAAGACTACTGGAGAGAATGTATTACATTTCAGAAATAACATGAAGCTTGTTATTGTTTTAAATGGAAGTTGAAGACACTCTGGAGAAAAGACTAGTGCAGAGAAATCTTTATATAATGCAATACTCAGGAGTATATATATTTCATAAATGCATTATATTGCTATACTTCATTTATATATACTTTATTTATATACACTCTGGAGAAAAGACTACTGTAGAGAAATTTTTTTCATAAGTGCATTATATTATTCTTCATTTATATATACTGCAATACTCAGGAGTATATATATTTCATAAATGCATTATTTTGCTATATTGAAGGGAGTATGTTGACATTTCGTGTTTATATATTAACTAGTGTTTTTTTAAAATTTAAAAATTACACTTTTTTGTTTATATAAGTTGATATATTTTTCTACAGGGAATTATGTAATTGCAAATTCTGAGAAATGAATCATTGTTTTTAGATGTTATCCAAACTTTGTTATGTTATAAAAAAAAAGGAATTGTAAAATTTATAGTCCTCTGATTTTATTTAATATTTGATATATCATTTTTTAGACAATATTTTTCTTTGACAAATAAAACTTTTTTTAGACTAGTTCTCAATATTTGATTTTATTTTATTACAGAAATATTTATACACGAAAGCATGCGTTGGTTCGTACGAAATGTGGTGTTCTTTCGAATCAACCCACCTTTTCAAGTATATTTAACATACTAAAGCACTCTCCTCTCCCACTCTGAAACATTACTTCGACTCCCCTCTCCGACTCTTCTCTCTGCTCCATTTTTCTTCGTCTCCAAAGCGACATCCGATTAACACCACTATTTCACTCTTCCACTTTTCCCTTATCCACTCTAAAACTGACGACCTTTAGTTTCGATTTTGATTTCGAAATCCACTGCTCGCTCCGCCATTTTCCGTATCGATTATAACATTCTCTCTCCTGTCGCCTTTCGCCATGGTGAAATACAAAGCGGTTGTACCGAGACGATTTCAAAAAGGGAATGATTCTTCAGGTTTGTTCCGATGTTGTTATTTTCTTTTTAAAACTCCGATGATTATTTAGGGTTTTATTACTCCCTTTACGATTTCATTTTACTCCCTTTACGATTAAACCCTATTACGATCCAATTTAGTGTAATAACTTTTTGATTAATTTCATTAGGGTTTATTTGATTTTTTTCATTTTGTATTGGTGTTATATATTGTTCAATTTTTGTACATGACAATTTATTATTAAATGTTACAATTAGTCTCTAATTACTGTAAAAATATGGAAATTTGATGTTGAAAATGAAATTTCTAACATAATAATTCTATCCCATTTACACTGTTATGCAATTTGCCATTAATTTATTCAAATTAATTATGGGGGTATATATATACTTTGTTATGTCTCAGGTAAGGCATCTTTGTCTCCCTCGAAAGCTCCTCGAGGTCGAGGCCGAGGTGGCGGTCGAGGCACCAATCGACAGTCTATCAAAGATGGTCTAGGTTAGTTTATACTTCATCCATTCTATTCAATTAGTTTGTATTTTGTGCACATATATTTAACAGAAAAATTCACTGTTGTACAATGGAGTATTTAATTTTAATTCTAAAATAAGTAATATTTATTTCTGTATCTACTTTATTGAAATATAAAATAAATTTTGGAGTTTAATTGTTTTTATTGTGAGCAGATGGTAAAGATTTAATTGTACGGTGTCGACCAAGCCGTATATGGGTGTTCTACGTGAGGGAAGTTGTCCCTAAAATGTCTGAGAATCAAAAGCGTTATTTGTTGGAGACACCATTCGGCGCACTATTCGAAATGCCCGAGTATTATTTGTCGAATACTCTATTGAAGAGAATTCTGGAGATTTACAACTATCGCACTGACTCTTTTCAAGTTGGTGAAGTCTCACTGCCCTTAACAAGTCAAGACGTGGGTCTTGCACTAGGTACCTTCCTGTGTAATTTATAATCATATGTAGTGAAATTTTTTTTTATTGTGGTCTTTGTGTTCATGAATAACTTACTAAATAAATTAGTCAATACAGTGAATTGGTGAAGTAATTTTCATGGAGTATGTAAATTATATTATTTGTAATGATCAGATTGACTTAGTTTTGTTTTAATTTCCCAAACAAATACTGATATGCAATGCAGTAACTAAATTATTTATAGGGAGTATTTAAATACAATTAATATTATTATTTAATTTATATTAAGTTTCAAAATAAAGTAGTGATATGCAATGGAGTAACTAAATAATTTACAGGATTATTTAAAACAGTCTAAATGGAGTATATAAATGACATTGATTTTAATATAAAGATATATTTATATTGTGATTCTTTTTAAAATTGTAGGTTTGCGGGATGAAGGTGTCTATATAAAATCAGAACATCTTGATGGTACACAAAAAAGGATGGGGGACAGTCAGTCGTATCTCCATAAAGAATATTTCAAGGATCAGACAAAAGTCAGTTATAGTCAGTTAGAGGAACAGATCAAGAAACTTGCTGGAAACGACGAAAAAACTGGTGACTTCGTCTCTCTCATGATCCTCCATCTATTCAGCATGTTGCTGTTTCCACTGTCTAATGGACGAGTGAATCTCAGTATGATTCCACTAGCTGAAGATCTTGAAAAAATTTCTCGTTATAACTGGGCTGATGCAGTGCATTCTTTGATAAAAAGGCAAATGAAGGAAGCTTTTGGCAAAGCAGAGTACAAAACAGTCCAAAAGGATGGGAGAAAGACTACTAAGAAGATCAAGCACAATTGTATTGGAGGATGTGCTTTTGCTGTCATTGTAAGTATTTTTATCTATGGGAGTAGCTTACTGAGATAAATGGAGTGTATAATTTGTGCTATGCTTGTAAATAAGTATCTTTATTTTCAGATAATGTAATTAAACAAAAGTATTAAATATATATAATTGGAGTATATAATTACTGTTAAGGAAGTATATAAAGTTTTTTTATCTATATGATTATTTTATTTTATTTTTTATTTTTGCTACCATAATGTATATAATTAATCCAATGTTATGTAAATTCAATCAAACATAATGAATTTTATAACAGACTTGTGTATAATATTGTTCAACTTTTTTGTAAGTAATTTTTTTACTTATATTTTCTTGCAGGTTGCATTTTTAGAACGAACACAGGTCAAGCATTATAAGTTATTTAAAGGTGGCATTCCTCGTTTCTATAACTGGGACTTGAAGAAAAGGCTTTCAGATGCGGCAGTTGACAGATTATTTGAGAAAATCCATGAATCAGTACTATGCATTAGAAATCCAGACCTACCTATGCCTATAAAAAGAAATGAGAAATTTGTTTTGGCAAGGGGTTGTCAGTTTCATTGGATCAACAAATATGAACCAGATACAAAACATGTCCCTCCTCCTCCTCGTCGAGTAACACGCAAAAGGGCCCGAGCTGATTGTGAGTTCGTTACTTTTAAAATTTATTTATATATGATTATTTTTCTTTTGCTTGTTTGATTATACTAACTAGATTAATTTGTTTTTAAAGTTGAGCAAGAAATGGAAGAAAGTGAGAACGAAGATGATGAGGATGAAGAGGAAGGACAATCTGAGGATGAACATCACAATGAAGAGGAGGAAGAATCTGAGGATGAAGATGCTGATGGCGATAACGATGATGAAGACGATGACGGCAGTACTGATAATGATGGAGAACATGGAGGTATTGAATGAATTGTGAATGTATAAATATATTTTTTATTTTTATTGATTAAGTTTATTTTTCCTTGAAGTATATTTTAATCTATTAAATTTGATCTAATAAAGGAGTAATTACTTATATGTAATTGTTGATATATTTAGATACTCATGCTGGTGGTGAGGAAAATCCTAATCCTCAAGAGGCAGATCCTCATATTGTTATTGAGAACCAAACTGACAATGAAGGTATTTATTATATTTTTAAATTTACAAAAAACTTATTTTTTTTCTACATAAATCTTTATTTGGTAAGTTATATAAAATAAGGAAGTAAGTATTTATATGTAATTGTTGATATATAGGTTCTGGTGCTGGGGACCAAGAACATTTGGTGCAGAAGGTAGTTACTGAGATGGAAATTGAAAATGAAGGTTGTTATTGTTTTTAATCGACGTTGAACTTTATTTATTTTTGATATATGATAAGTAAGGGACTAAGTATTTATACATAATTTCTTATGTACTTAGATACTCATGGTGGTGGTCAAGAAAATCCTACTCCTGAAGAAGCAGATCCTCATGTGGTTATTGAGAACCAAACTGACAATGAAGGTATTTATTACATTTTTAAAGTTACAAAAAAAATTATTTTTTTCTACATAAATCTTTATTTAGTAACTTATATGAAATAAAGAAGTAAGTATTTATATGTAATTGTTGATATATAGGTTTTGGTGCTGGGGACCAAGAACATTTGGTGCAGAAGGTAGTTACAGAGATGGAAATTGAAAATGAAGGTTGTTATTGTTTTTAATCTACGATGAACATTATTTATTTTTGAAATATGATAAGTAAGGGACTAAGTATTTATACGTAATTTCTTATGTACTTAGATACTCATGGTGGTGGTCAAGGAAATCCTACTCCTGAAAAAGCAGATGATCATGTTATTTCTGAAATGGAAGTTGATAAAGAAGGTAGTGATTATATTTTTAAACCTACAATTTCTTTTTCTACATAAATCTTTATATATTAAGTTGTACAGAATAAGAGAGTAAGAACATGTCTATTTGTTCATTTAATTAGGTTGTCATGGTGGGGACCAAGAACATTCTTTTCAAGAACTGCAAGAAGAAGATCCTTTTGGTTTAGATGATTTGATCATGTCCATGCAAAAACGAAATCGTTATAACGATGATAGTAAGTATGTATTTACACTTAATTTATTACATTCCAATTTTATGTTAAGGAACAATATTTAGTCTGCTATGTAGAATGTCCAATATAAGTTTGAATGTAATTATATAATGTTGACTCTTTTTAATCTAATATTAAGTTTATTTTTTCTTGACATAAATCTTAATATATTAAGTTTCATAAACTAAGGGAGTAAGTATTTATATGTAATTGTTGATTTATTTAGATACTCATGCTGGTGGTGAGGAAAATCCTAATCCTCAAGAGACAGATCCTCATGTGGTTACTGAGAAGCAAATTGACAGTGAAGGTATTTATTACATTTTTAAGTTAAATAACTTATTTTTTTTCTACTTAAATCTTTATATGGTAAGTTATATAAAATAAGGAAGTAAGTATTTATATGTAATTATTGATATATAGGTTCTGGTGCTGGGGAGCAAGAACATTTGGTGCAGAAGGTAGTTACTGAGAAGGAAATTGAAAATGAAGGTATTTATTGTTTTTAACTTACGATGAACTTTATTTATTTTTGATATATGATAAGTAAGGGACTATGGATTTATGCGTAAGTATTTATATGTAATTGGTTCTTCATGTATATGACAATACTGTGTATTTGAATGTAATTTAATGTTTTTCATTTACATTCAGTCAGTGCACTAATACATCAATTATATGCACTAAGGACATAAGTTCATTTATGTTAAAATAAAATAGTATATTTCTGTTTTTTGTGATTACTACATTTTTCATTTTTTGTTCTTTTATTTCATTCGGGAGTTGGTGTTGAGATTAAAGACCATGATGACTCAATTGGTGGACCTCATTTTGAATCCACTGGACTCACTGGAGGGAAACAAAAAGAAAATGAAACAGTAATTGAGTCCACTCCTACTAATGATGGAAGTGGTGAGTTTATCTTTATATAATTGAGTCCACTCCTACATTTTCCTTACTGTTTATCTTTATATAGTTAAATTTAATTAAGATAAAATGAGGGTTAGGTAATTTTGCCCTATTAATTAGGAGTTAATTTATTATTTTGTTTGGTAAATGAAACAGAAGTAAATAAGTCTCACTCTGGAGAAAAGACTACTGCAGAGAATTCTGATGACCCTAAAGGCAAAAAAGTCGGTAAGTATTACTAACTTAGTATATACTTTCTGTATGCAGTATTTTTTATTGTATGTGTATATTAAAAAAAATGCCACTAAGAGAGAATGTATTGCTGCTTAGTTGAGTATTTCTTAATTTTATTTAAACTAATACTGTTGTTTCATTTCTGTGTTAGCTGAAGAAAATGAAGAAGTGGTTAAGAACCCAGAACCTGATTATTCTCATCTTGCTTTTGGTTACCCCGCTGGTGATGATGCACCTGCTGACAGAAAGTATATCAGTTTCAGTGTCTGGAAAAAACAATTTGGTAGTGTAAAAAAGAGTTCTAGGGGACGTACACTTTTGAAGAGTAAGCATTATGGTAGTCCTTATGCAGATCCTTTTTGTGAGGACTCAGATAAGAAGAACAGAAAAAAAGACAGAACCAATTTTTGGGCAAACTTTGATTTCTCGAAGAAACCACCTATTTCCATTGGCTTGAGTAAGATGATTGCTGTCTACCTTAAAGATCTTGAAAAGCAAAGTGAACCATCAGTTGTTTTCAAGAAGGGTACTCGGGATATCTGCTCTGAAGATATGAAGAAATTTCTGAAGGGAGAAGATGTGACATATTCTGTAAGTTTTTTCTACACTGACTATTTAATTTCCAATTAAGGGAATAAATTAGTTTTTGTAACAAAGTATATATATTAGTTTGTTAAATACATATTTAAAATAAAAGTAATTTACTAAAAGTCACTATATAGTAAATATAAATTACAATTTTAATTGAGTATATACTAACCTATTGTATATTTTTTTTTTTAATTTTCAGATGATGTCATGTATCTTAGTACTTGTTAAAAAAGAAGTAAGCAGCAAGCTCAAGTGGATTGCCATGGATACTATTGATCTGGTCAGTAAATTAGACCTTTTTATAATTTTGAAACGAGTTTTTTCATATATTTATACTTTATGTTTGTTGAATGCAGGAAGCATTATCTACTGGTTCAGCTACGTTTATCAAATCAGCTAATCCTGATCTTGTTGGCCCCAGTTTTGATACTTCAAATTTTTTATTTGTCGTGTCTAATCTTGATGCACAATGGTGGCTGTACATTATTGACAAGAAAAGTAAGGTCATAGAAATTTTTTACACAGGAGAGAATAGAGATGGCCTTTTTCAAAAGATGGATGCAGATATGAAGAACATCAAGGCATTTTTGGTGTGGCGTACATCGGGTGATGATAGTTGGCTTAATGTGCCTTATTTGTTTGTCGATAATATGCCTAAACAAGTCAGAGCAGAGGACAGTGGTCTTATCATACTGAGGATTATGATTTGCAAGTTACTTAACAAAAATATCCCAAATGATGAGGTAATTTTATATAAGGGATTGTCTATTTTTATATAATAGCTTCAATTAAAAGCAATAGATTATATAATCAGTAATCTGATTGTATTTTTTTTTTCCAGATTGATGTTGCTGATGATAATAGGGTTATTGCATACCATTTGATAAAAGATCCTATGAATGAAGTGGAGCCAACTTTTCGTGATGTCACAGAATGTATTCTCAAGGACTTGACTGATTGATATTTACATGGAACTGAAGCTGTCAGTTATCGTTATCTTTTGTATGATGGTTGTGTTGAACTTAAGTATGATTTTCTTTTTTTCTTCCGTTAGAATGCATGATGTTATGAATTATTGTGTGATGAACTTAAGTATTGTGTGTTGTTAATGTATTAATATGTGATGAATTTAAGTATTGTGTGATTTTATGAAGTATTGTGTGACTATTATTGTCTTAAATTCTATTAAAATACATTGTTTCTTAATATATATTTTTGATGCTATATAGGATCTGCTAAGTTTTGTATAAAATAATTTATTTGATCCCTTATCCGATATTATATACTCCCTTCGTCTACAATAAATAATTCTTAATGAATAATTAAATACTCCTATCTATATACTCTTTTTTCATATCTTAATTGCTTTGTGTTTTCATTTTTTAAACACTTTAATTATTAGGTAGTATGTAATTTGAAACTATTCATTTCTAACAAAGGGACTATATTGATTTTGTTGTTTTATAAATTTTGTATACTGTGTTTCTAAATTCTAAAAGTATACCAAACTTCATATGTTAATTAATTTTGTGATATAGGATCTAGTAAGTATTGTATGAAGTAATTTATTTGATCCCTTATCAAATATTATATACTCCCTTCGTCTACAATAAATAATTCGTAATGAATAATTAAATACTCCTATGTATATATTCTTTTTTCATATCTTAATTGCTTTGTGTTTTCATTTTTTAAACACTTTAATTATTAGGTAGTATGTAATTTGAAATACTCACTATACATTTCTAATAAAGGGACTATATTGATTTTGTTGTTTTCTAAATTTTGAATACTGTGTTTCTAAATTCTAAAAGTATACCAAACTTCATATATTAATTAATTTTGTAATGTAGGATCTAATAAGTATTGTATGAAGTAATTTATTTAATCCCTTATCTGATATTGTATACTCCGTTCGTATTTAATAAATAATTTGTAATGAATAATTAAGCACTCCTATGTATATATTATTTTGTTTGATAATTGTAACAAACTACATAAGTTTTAAATTTTAGTAATTCTTACAAAATATTTTATATTTACTATTTTTTGCTAATTTTTTCCCATGAGTGATGTCATAAATAAAAAATATCAATTATAACAAAATAGTTTATAATGTCTTTTTAATATTGTACACGTTTTTAAAATTACATATTATGAAACTATTCGTACTGTAGCACCTAATGTGGTGTTTTTTTTGTATCAATCCATCGTTTTGTGTTTATTAGATACCATTGCTTGTAAAAATACGAATCACTTATTCTCACGCAAATTACATACCATTCATTTACTCTCACTCAAAACAGTTGGTCACTCCACACAATGTCTCCCTCCCGATCCATTTTTTTCTCTCTCTGTGCCTATCTGAGTTAATGGATCCGATCTAAGTTAGGGTATTGATCTCCTATGTCAGTTCGTTGTTGCGAATCTCACTTCTAGCTGAATTGTTCTCCAGTAGCGTTTCACTATGGTGAGGACGAAAAAAGTTGTACCAAGGAGATTTCGACAACAGGGATGTTCTTCAGGTTACGATTTTCGACTTCGATTTGAATATCTCTATTTACGATTAATTTGTCTATTTCTACAATAGAGTTCCGTTAGGTTTGGTTTTCGATTGTTTGTGATCTAATTGTTGCGTTTTAAGCTCTCAGGTTTCGAATGTGTAGATTGATTTTCAACTTCGATTTGAACCTCTTTATTTACGATTAATTTGTCTATTTCTACAATAGAGTGCCGTTAGGTTTGGTTTTCGATTGTCTGTGATCTAATTGTTGCGTTTTAAGCTCTCAGGTTTCGAATGTGTAGATTGATTTTCAACTTCGATTTGAACCTCTTTATTTACGATTAATTTGTCTATTTCTACAATAGAGTGCCGTTAGGTTTGGTTTTCGATTGTCTGTGATCTAATTGTTGCGTTTTAACCTCTCAGGTTTCGAATGTGTAAATTGATTTTCGACTTCGATTTCAACCTCTCTATTTACGATTAATTTGTCTATTTCTACAATAGAATTCCGTTAGGTTTGGTTTTCCATTGTCTGTGATCCAATTGTTGTGTTTTAACCTCTCATGTTTCGAATGTGTAAATTGATTTTCTGCATTAATTTTATATATTAATTAGATCTATTTGTAGATCGTCATTTTGCAAAAATTGTGAAACATTAAATGTGTTTGTTCAGATCTATTTTGTTCAACAGTGAGTTTGATTATAATGGATTAATATGCTTAATTATCGTAGATTAGAAATTTGGAAGTTACACTGCGTGTAGACGATTAATTATTATTTCAACTAATTCAATTGCATGAGTACTTAGAGGAGTACTTAAACGAGTTTAAGATATATGTTGTTTTAACATATATTATTTAGATATTACAATACTTAGATTAAGGGAGTACTTAAACTGGTTTTTATTTTCTTTTAACAAAATAATTAAGGTAACATATTCTTGAAAATGTATGAAGTTTTTTATTTTCTGACAGACAAGGCTTCTACATCACGCTCAAACAATCATAATGGTGATGGAAAACAAGCCCATTCAACTTACAATCGTCAAGGAATCAGTAGAGGTGGTGGTCGAGGCAATGGTAGAGGTCGAGGTCGAGGTTGTCCTAAAGATGGTCTAGGTTAGTTCATATTTAATGTATTCACAAAGTTCCAGGTTGATGAATTGACAATCAGTTTGACACAATGTATTTTACTTTTAATAATTTTAATATCACTAAAAATAATCTGAGTAACTGAGTTTCTTTTTTTAAAGCAGTAATTTTAAAAACGAGTACTTCAAAGCATGTAAACTAGTTTAACCTAGTTTATTGAAGTATTTAATCTCATTTAATGAAGTACATAAATGCAACATAATTCAGTGTTTATGCAATGTCGGAAGCATTTATAATTATATAGGGAAGTATCTAATTTGGTGTTGGGAAGTATAGAAATTTTTTAATCATTATATTTCTTATTTTTCTTTATAATTTCTTAATGTAACCTTTAATCATTTATGTTTTATGTGAACAGATGGTAAAGATTTAATTGTGCGCTGTAGACCAAGCCGTATATGGGTTTTTTATGTGACGCATGTTCTCCCAAAAATATCTGAAAATCAAAAGATCAAGTTATCTCGTACTCCATTCGGTGCACTGTTCGAAATGCCTGAGTACTATCTGTCGAACAATCTATTGAAGAGGATTCTGGAGATCTACAATTATCGTTCTGACTCTTTTCAGGTTGGTGATGTCACGTTACCATTCACAGTTCAAGACGTGGGCCTTGCACTAGGTAAGGAACTATCTGACTCTTTTAGTTCATGCTTTAAATTGAAAATAAAATAGTCATATGCAATGCAGTAACTAAAAAATTTACACACAGTATTTTCTAAAAGTTGGAGAAAGAAGGTGTTTATGTAGTTTATGCCATTCTTAGTGAATATTTAGATAAAATTAATTGTATTGAGTAATGAATGTGTAATAGTTGTTTAGCTTGTTATTCTTTTTTTATATTGTAGGTTTGAAGAATGAAGGTGTGATTGTAAAAATGCATCATCTTGATGGTAAAAAGAAAAAGACTGGGGACAGTAAGTCACATCTCCACCAAAAATATTTCAAAGATGATTGCAAAGTTAGTTATGTTGATTTAGAGCGTAAGATCGTAGCAATTGCTGGGGACGATGAAAAGACTGGCGACTTTGTTTCTTTGATGATTCTCCATCTATTTAGTATGTTGCTGTTTCCAACGTCAAGTGGTACAGTGAATCTTAGCTTGATTCCACTAGCTGAGGATCTCAGCAACATTGATAGATATAACTGGACAGATGCAGTGCATTTCATGATAAAAAACCAAATAATGGAGGCTTTTGGCAAACCAGAGTACAAAACAGTAAAAAGGGATGGAGAAGAGACCAGAGAGAAGATTAAGAACAACTGCATCGGAGGGTGTGCTTTTGCTGTGATTGTAAGTATTTTATTTATAGGAGTGTTTTACTGACATAATTTTGTATATAGTTTGAACCGTCGTTATTATCATTTTTTGTAAATGAACGAAAGCACTCAATTTGTCCTTTCAAATAGTTAATCTTTTGCTGCAAAATTATTTATATGCTCCCCCAGTTCACGTTTATAATGTTGTTTAACTTCTTCGAAAATATTTATTGTACTTTTCATAGGTAGCATTCTTGGAGCGAACAGAAGTGAGAGCTTATAAGGTGTTCAGTGGTGGTGTTCCTCGTTTCTTCAATTGGGACCTCAAGAAAAGGCTATCAGATGATGCAGTGGAGAAATTATTTGAAAAAATTCATGATTCTGTTCTGTGCATAAAAAACCCAAGCCTACCATTGTCTCTTTATGGTACTGAGAGAACTGTTTTGGCCAAAGGTTGTTGTGTTGCTTTCATGAGAAGATATGTTCCTCTTACTCCTGCCGCTCCTCCTCATCCTAGTCGTCTTAGATGCAAAAGGGCACGTACTGATTGTAAGTGTTAATTTTTTTTGTAAGCAAATTTCATATATATGTATAGTCATTAAACTGATTAGACTTATCATCTTTCTAGCTGAGATACCAGTTAGTAATTAGGAATACCATGAGCATGACATGGAGGAGGAACAAGAGGATAAAGTTGATCATAACAGTACTGCTAATGGCATGGATTGTGGCGGTACGGATTTTGATACAAACATTTTTTTTCCTCAACCACCTTGTTCCCCTTTATATACTCCAAAATTTGGTCTATACCATAATACTCAGAATCCTAACTCTAATACTCAGAATGTTAATTTAAATGCCAACCCAAATATTGATACTCCTCACCTGGAGCATAATGATTCTGATTATACTGATGATGACGATGATGATGACTATACTGTTGATGACGATGATGATTACGTTGATGATGACGATGATGATTATGTTGAAGACGACGATGACGATCATTTTGACGATGATGAAAATGATGATAGTGAATATAATGCTGAGGAACATGATGTTGTAAAAGACAGTAAGTTTATTTATTTATTTTCAGAATATGAGTATGTACTTAGAAGTTAGGAAGTATATATGTCATGTTAAGTGAGTACATACAGAAGTAACTAAATGTGCTTCTTTTGGTCTTTTTTTGTGTAATGTTATATTTGTTTGAATAGTCTGTATTATCTAAAATGTAGTCTCAAAATCATTATAATGATGATAGTAAGTGTGTATTTACAGTGAATTTATTACATTCCAATTTTATATTACGGAACAATATGCAGTCTGCTAGGTAGTATGTCCAATATAAGTTAGAATGTCCAATATAATGTTGACTCTTTGTAATATAATATTTACTTTATTTTTTCTTGACATAAATCTTAATATGTTAAGTTTGATCTAGTAAGGGAGTAAGTATTTATTTGTAATTATTGATTGATGTCTATTATTTATATACGTATTTTGACCGTACTTAGCCCTTAATTATTGATCAAACCACTATAAATTGTCTCATAAATTGCTATATTTTCCAGGATATTGCTGCTGCCGTGCTTCTTGTTTTATTTTGTAGAATTCTAAGGAAATTAGAGACGAGACCCGACTTTTGTGAAGGATGGATCACTTTCTCAGCCAGATGACTCATTCCTGGCTCACACACACATGCCTTGAGACCACAGGAGCCTAGCACGAGCCATATCTCCAGCGTGGGCTTGATTCTCAGCCCATCCAGCAGACCTGAAGTGCCATTTCGCACCGAAATGCCTCCATTTCGCACCGAAATGCATTTCAGGAAAGTGCGAAAATGGTAATTTTCGGAGAAGGAAAGATTTCCACCGCCTCTCCTTGCCCTAGCCGCCTCCTGTGGGTACATATGTGCGTCCTTGACCTCCTGGGCACGTATTCTACCTTCCATACTCATTTTCCACCTTCCTTACTTAGCGTTTTAGGGTTTTCCATTGTTTTTCCTTGGAGTTCTTGGCGTTTTGGAGGGAGCAGCAGCAGCACGTTCGTTCAGATCGATTCCTAGGCCAGAGATAGCGAGTATTAGCATTGGGATTCTTCAGTTTACTCTTATATGCTCTTATTTCGTTGTTTTATGGCTTGTATCTTTATTATTTGCATGATACTTGTTGTTATTTCTGTTATGGATATTAGTGAGTAGTTTTTATGATGTCTTAGGGTAGTTAGTAGATTAGTTTAGTATGTTGATATGACTTGATGATTATATTATGATATTTTGTGATTTACTTGTTTGAGAATTATTACTTGCTTGTTTGATTTAATTGTTTGCTTGAAAGTTAGCTTATTGATGATACGTAGCGTCGATAGGATTTAACTCGACTAAATAATTAATAGATCGAAGCACTTGAGATAAACCAAAACTCGAAAGGGTAGGTTAGTTAACGATCGAAAGATCTAACTTTTATTGCACCGACAGGACCTTAAATATCTCTAGAAATCCATTCAAGTATTCCTAAACAAACTAGTCTTAAAACGTAAGTATAGGATTAGTTGTTTTTGTGGTAAAACCCGACATCAAATCCAAACCAGAACCGAGAAGCGAAAGTTGAGGTTAGGGTTAGGGTCTGGTCGCTTAGTAACCTTCACAAATTATCCTGTAAAATTGTCAAGTCAAAACAACAGGTTTAAGGCAAGTTTTGGTGCTTGACAGAACTCATTTCGCACCGAAATAGTTCTGTTTCGCACCGAAATGACTCTCTGCCTCGATGAAAATCGTGGTAGAGTTGTCTTAAAGCTAAACTAATTGAACACTCATCCCTAGGGCATTTTATTGCATCTGTTTGAGTCCAGAAATTATAAAAAATAACCCAAAAACTATTTTATTATTTATTACTTGTTTAGTTGCCTATTTTTCTATTATTATTATTATTACAAATATTTCTAAAAACACAAAAATCCATCCTCTAGCTTTTAAGAAAGATTAAGTCTGGTACTCAACCGTCCTTGTGGGTTCGACACCTTTGCTTTACTCAAACGTCTAGTGAGGTAATTCATAGGTTTAATTTTATTTGACCTAGGTTTTGAAACCTTCATCATTGATGTATTTAGATACTCATGCTGGTGGTGAAGAAAATCCTAATCCTCAAGAAACAGATCCTCATGTGGTTATTGAGAAGCAAACTGGCAATGAAGGTTTTTATTACCTTTTTAAGTTTATAAATAACTTATTTTTTTTCTACTTAAATCTTTATATGGTAAGTTCTATAAAATAAGGAAGTAAGTATTTATGCGTAATTGTTGTTATATAGGTTCTGGTGCTGGGGACAAAGAACATTTGGTGCAGAAGGTAGTTACTGAGAAGGAAATTAAAAATGAAGGTATCTATTGTTTTTAATCTATGATGAACTTTATTTATTTTTGATATATGATAAGTAAGGTAGTATGTATTTTTTCTTCACATAAATCTTCATATGTTAAGTTTCATCAACTAAGGGAGTAAGTATTTATATGTAATTGTTGATGTATTTAGATACTCATGCTGGTGGTGAAGAAAATGCTAATCCGCAAGAGACAGATCCTCATGTGGGTATTGAGAAGCAAATTGACAATGAAGGTATTTATTACATTTTTAAGTTTACAAATAACTTATTTTTTTGTAAACTTAAATAATTATTTGCTAAGTTATATAAAATATGGAAGTAAGTATTAATATGTAATTGTTGATATATAGGTTTTGGTGCTGGGGACCAAGAACATTTGGTGCAGAAGGTGGTTACTAAGAAGAAAATTGAAAATGAAGGTATTTATTGTTTTTAATATATGATGAACTTTATTTATTTTTGATATATGATAAGTAAGGGAGTATGTATTTATGCATTTGTATTTATATGTAATTGGTTCTTCACGTACATGACAATACTGTGTATTTGAATGTAATTTTATGTTTTTCATTTACATTCAGTCGCTGTAGTAATACATCAATTATATGCAGTAAGCACATAAGTTCATTTATGTTAAAATAAAAGAGTATATTTATGATTTTTTATGATAACTACATTTTTTATTTTTTGTTCTTGTATTTCATTCAGGAGTTGGTGCTCAGACTGAACACCATGATGACAGAATTGCTGGCCATCATTTTGAATCCACTGTACTCACTGGAGAGAAAGAAAAAGAAAAAGCAGTAATTCAGTCGACTCCTACTAATGATGGCAGTGGTGAGTATATAATATTGGCAATATGAGATTTTATATTTGAGGGTTAAGTAATTTTGTACATTTTCCTTACTGTTTATCTTTATATAGTTAAATTTAATTAAGATAGTATAAAATGAGGGTAGGTAATTTTGCCTTATTGATTACCAGTTAAATTATTATTTTGTTTGGTAAATGAAACAGAAGTAAATAAGTCTCACACTGGAGAATAGACAGAGCAGTAACAATGTCTAAAGATATTGTTATTTATTTATAGTGCAATAATAATTTATTCAGTATAATGTTAATTTTTAGACAGAGCAGTGAATTAATAGGACTAACTTTAGTTATGTGTTGAGCAATTGTATGCAGTATGGAAGTAACAATCTCTTCTTTTTTGCAGGATCAAGTAAGCTTTTCTGGAATTGGGATGAGAAAAGTTGTCCAAGCTTTAGTTTAGGGTTTGACAGTGATAAGGAAGATGATGCAGTTAAATCTACACCTTCAAATTTCTATGATACTGTTAGTGATGTTTGTGATATCATTGAAGATATCATATATTCTCAGCATGAATTTTAGTGTTGTTGTTTTTTTTTGTGTGAATGTTAAATTTTTGTGTGAATGTTAATTCTCAGCATGAATGTTTGTGTGAATGTTAAATGTTAGTTCTTGTATATAAATGGTTATTTGAATGCTCTAGGAGGAAGTAGATTGTTCTTTTTTTAAATACTTCCTTTACATGAGATTAAATACTCGTTAACATGAATTTAAATAAGTACTGCCTTACATGAGATTGAATACTCCTTAACATGAGATTAAATACTCCTTAACATAAGATTTAAATATTTCTTACCATGTGTTTATGTACTCCCCAACATCAGATTAAATACTCCCTTTCAAAAGTCTAAATGCTTCTGACATCGCGTAAATACTCAATTATTTTGCATTTTATATACTTCAGTACATGAGATTAAATACTCCAATAGAGTAAGTTAAATACTCCCCTATAACATATAGATGAAATACTCCACTATTACGGATTAGGTACTCACCAACATCAGATTAAATACTCCATCGCGTCAAAACTGGTAATTTGCACGTAAGGTGACGTCATTTTAGTATATGATGGCTGTTTCAGCCTACAGATGACGTCATTTTAGTCCATGAAGACGGTTTCAGCGTAGAGATGACGTCAGCTGAGGCGCTATTCGCCTGTCGCGCGCAGAGCGAAGCGCTCAACTCGCGAATGGGCCAGGCTGTTGTCGGGGATGTCAGGATGTCAAATAATCGGGGATGTCGCATATCAGGACTGCTTTGCTGTCTCCAGTTCAGCGGAACAAGGTTGCCTCGAGAGACGGAGGAATCAAAATACTCAGCCTTCTGGGCCATCTATCAGCATATTGGAAGAATGAGAATTGAGATTTCTGAGTGATTTGTGCTGATAAACTTTTCTATAATCACACGCCATTCGATCCGTGCTAGGAAAAAATCCATAGCCCCAGGCTGAGCTGTTTTGCCTATAAATCAGACACCTAAGGGTGTGTTTGGATGAGTTAGGAATAAGGAAGGAAGAAGGATTCCGGGCGGAAAAATTAGGAAGAGTGGTATTTCGGGAAGAGTGGGAAGAGTGGTATTCCGGGAAGAAGAAATGTTGTTTGGATGGATGAGTTAGGAATAAGAAAGAAATGAGTTGAATTAAATAATCATTTCTTTTTTTATCTATTTGTAGTTTATTCATTTGTTTTTTATTGATATTATAAAATGAAATAATTATTATTTAGTATTAATAATGTGAATAATAAAATAACAGTATTATAATAATTATTATAATAATATAATGTTATAATAATGTAATAATATTGTTATATAATTATTATTATTTAATATTAAAAATCTGAATAATAAATAAATAATAAAAATAAAAATATTTTAATAATAATAATAATATAATGTTATAATAATGTAACAATATTATAATAATATTGTTATATAATGTGATATAATATTATTACATAATTATTATTATTTACTATTAATAATCTGAATAATAAAAAAAATAATAAAAATAAAAAAATTATAATAATTATTATAAAAATATAATGTTATAATAATGTAATAATATTTTTATATAATGTGATATAATATTTGTTACATAGTTATTATTATTTAATATTAATAATCTGAATAAAACATAAATAGTAAAAATACAATTATTATAATAATTATTATAATAATATAATGTTATAATAATGTAATAATATTGTTACATAATTATTATTATTTAATATTAATAATCTGAATAATTAATAAATAATGAAAATAAAAAAATATTATAACAATTATTATAATAATATACTGTTACAATAATGTAATAATATTATAATAATATTGTTATATAATGTGATTGTTTCATTTAAAAAAAAAAATGGGACGTGATGAAAGAAAAAAAAGTGGGATGAATACACAGTGGACCCACCAAAGAAAATTTTATTTTAATCAATTATTTTCTTCCCTCATACACTATTTCAAAGGAAATATTATTTTAATAATAGTGGCAATGAATATTAATATGCTTTGACCGTCGAAGGGACAAAAACTTTTGTTGGGAAAAATTATTATTTTATGCATTCTTTTCTTCTCAACTTGGTTCTTCCATCTTCTTCAGACTTTTAGTTGGAAGAAGGTATTCCTGGAAGAAACCTCTCTTCCTGGATCTTCCTGATGTGTTTGGATGAACATTTCTTCCGAGATGAGTGTTCTTCCAGGAATAAGGGGTATTCCTTGCAATCCAAACAGCACCTAAGTTCTTGTGCTCTAACAAAAAAATGAAGGAACTTTAAAATTAAATTCAAGGCTTAAATGCAAGTAATTCACCTATACTTGTATGGTCTTATTCTGGAATTTAGATTTTTCTAACCCTTTCTAGTTTGCACCGCACATATGATTTGACCCCCTTTGTGATGAATTGTCCCCCCTCATAATTCAACGAGGAGAAACAGAGTCACAAGGAAATAACACTGTAGCATTGCTAGTTCAACTTTTGTTGGTTAACTTTGACAAACTGCTCATAGCATTTATTGATCTCACAACCGAAAAGAACTAGTACTATTAAGTATTAATTGACCAGTTGCAAAGACTAATTCATAAAACCAGGAGTTCCAGAGAAACTATATTTCACATTGCTACTTTTAATTAGTTCCTTCCCATCCAGTCACAACGAACGAAGCAGGTGTTTCTATATATCTGCTCTCTCTTATGAGACAATATGAGAAGTCATGACAAATCAAATAAAAACTCAGAAAATTATAAGGAAAAGTGTAATTCCTTAATATTCTTTTGATAGCAGTAATTTTATGTTGAGTATTATCTTGTATTTAACTGGAGCTATGGGACTAACTGAGAGGATTGATTTAACTCTAATTTTCTTTTATTACTAACTTGAAGGAGTACAATTATACACTCTTTATTCTCTCACTTACACTCTTCTCTCATTGGTACACTACATCAAATGCCGATGCCTATTTATAGGCCTTTTAAGTCGGTTCATTAGTATACTCTAGAATTTACAATAATTCTCTACATAATATTTAATATTTAATACTTTCTAGAATTAACTTGAGTTAACAAAGTCGGTAGTGATCATTCAAGGCCGAACTAGAATGTTCTTTAATTGGGCCTTTGAATGGGCCAATCCTTTATTTGCATTTCGGTGCTGACTTTCAACACTCCCCCTTAGCACCGACTTGATCTTGTCTTGATATGTCGATTCTTCCTTGAACTTCTTCTTGTATGACACGACACCTTTTCGACTGAATCTTGATTGTTGTTCTTGTAGCTCCACTGTGCCATTCACGACTAGTGTCTTATCTTTAATGACTTTCTTGTGCCAGCAAACTCGTGCATAATGACCTCGTCTTCCACAATTGTAGCACACTATGCTTGTTTGATGAGATGTCTTGCACGTACCTTGTTGTCGAGCTCCCCCTTTATGTATGCTCTTCTTTTTATCACTTGTCATCTTCTTGACTTTGACGGGATCGTTGATTACTTGGGCCCTCAAAGCAAATTGTGCTTCTTCTTCTACTACCGATGGTTGCGGAGCATAACTGAACCTCAGCTGGAAGTTTCTAGATCTCTCCATAGAGATCCTTGCTATCACCAAATTTTTATTTTTCCTATCTAATATTTTGCAACCTCCATTTTCAAAATGGATCGCATATCCATTTTGAACTAACTGCCCCACACTTAACAAATTTTGCTTCAAGGCTGGTACATATAGCACGTCTCGAATAACTTTCGGGCCTAACTTAGTTTGGATGGCAATGCTACCCTTTCCTTTTGCTTTAACTAAAGCACCATTACCCATGCGTACCTCTGGTGTATATGACGTGTCGATATCTCTGAAGAGTTCACGATTGCCGGTCATGTGGTTTGTACAGCCACTATCAAGGTACCACATGTCATCTCTCTCTTCAATTGCAGAGTGGCACGCATAGAAGATACTCTCTTCGTACTCGTCCTCCTCTTCAATGAAGTTTGCTCGATCAACATCTTTGCTTCTACACTTCCGAGCTATATGGCCGATCTTTTTGCATTTGTTGCATCTTTTCTTCCGCCAGCATCTTGACGTATCATGGTTTGACATCTTGCATACGTCGCACCATAATTTTGAATTGTGCGTACCTGAATCTTCTTTATTATGAGCTTGGTGGAGTTTGAACCTTGTCTGGAGTGCAGTTTCAACCGAGTTCGGATCCGTCGAGTTCGAGTTCGTCCCACGTTGTAGCCTCCTTTCTTCATGCGACTCCAACGAGCTCATCAATTGTTGAATCGAAAGAGTTGATAAATCTTTCGACTCCTCAATCGCTGCGACGATATGCTCGTATTTCTCTGGCAAACTAATTAAGATCTTTTCAACAACTCGCTGATCTGACATACCTTCGCCATATGCTCGCATCTGGTTAACGATCTCGATTACTCTTGTGAAGTAATCCTGTATCTTCTCTGACTCCTTCATTTGCAAATTCTGAAATTGTTTTCTCAAGGTCTGCAACTTCATGGTAATTATTTTTGCAGATCCTTGAAACTCCTCTCGCAAAATCTCCCATGCTTCCTTCGCTTTCTTCGCGCCAATGATACGCAAAAACAGATTCTCGGCAACACCTTGTTGGATTAGAAACAGTGCCTTGGCGTCCTTCATTGTATCTTCCGCCATCTGTTTCTTCTGCTGCGCCGTCGGTTCAGCATATTCGGTGTAGCCGTTCTCCACGATATCCCACAATCCTTGGGATCGTAGCAACGTCTGCATCTTGATCCTCCATATGTCGTAGTTCTCTCCGGTAAATATGGGGACCATTGACTGCGCCATGGTTGTGCCGAAACTTGAAGCCATCTTCTAAGATGCTCCTTCGTTCTTCACTGACGTCACTACTCCTTCTATGCTAGTGTCCAATCGAACGTGGCTCTGATACCAATTGTTGAGTATTATCTTGTATTTAACTGGAGCTATGGGACTAACTGAGAGGATTGATTTAACTCTAATTTTCTTTTATTACTAACTTGAAGGAGTACAATTATACACTCTTTATTCTCTCACTTACACTCTTCTCTCATTGGTACACTACATCAAATGCCGATGCCTATTTATAGGCCTTTTAAGTCGGTTCATTAGTATACTCTAGAATTTACAATAATTCTCTACATAATATTTAATATTTAATACTTTCTAGAATTAACTTGAGTTAACAAAGTCGGTAGTGATCATTCAAGGCCGAACTAGAATGTTCTTTAATTGGGCCTTTGAATGGGCCAATCCTTTATTTGCATTTCGGTGCTGACTTTCAACATTTTATATGTTAGAATATTGATTCCAAAAGCTTCTGATTTTGAAAGATAAACAACTCTGAAATCCCTGTCGCTGATGTGTCATTTTTGCTATGATGAATATTCATTAACTAGGTGTTCTGTTATGCTCCTAGTTACGTATTAATCTAAACAAAGGAAACACGCAAATGCTATTGTTATTAGGAATAAATTTTGGTAGTTGAGGGAAAAAATCTACATACTATCCCGGTATGTAGCGGAGCTAGCTTGAATATAAACTTGGGAAGGAACATAATGATATCACCGGAACTTCTGTTTTCAAAATTAATCTACCGTTTTCAAATAAATCATCCTGGAATAGTGAAACATATTACATTGGAGGTTCTATATTAGGTTTTTTTTTTTTTTGAATAAAATTATTGTAAGTCTGGAGCTCATTACATGGTCGTTATCACTAAAATAAGAGATATTCTTCACGCTTCTGGTTTATCATCTTGCTATTGCAAGGTCCTGGAACTTGGAAGGAACATAAATAGGCTGACTGTTTTTGTTGATTAAGTAAATAATCCCTAGGCTGACTGTATTTGTTGATTAAGTAAACTTTATTTAGTGCAGCATTATTGAAAGGAGATAAACCCTATGAATAAGAGTTATGCACAAAGATAACTTCATCAGTGATTATATAAATTAATCTTTTGATGTCATGGCATTTTATTTCCGTAGATATATCTTATTTATGTGCAGCTAATTTATTCCTCCTAACATATATGTTCATGCCAAATATGTAGCGAATGCATTCTTTCTCACAACTCTCATATTAATCACCAACAGTATGCAAATGTTCTCTTAACGCAGTGTTAGATTTTTCCTTGGGTAGAATAGTAGAAGTTAATTAAGAGCCATACAAGTTAGCTAAATTAGATTATCTAGGAACATGAATTATAGTAATCCACTAATCCATCTACTCTTTTTGGAACGCTACATGCATACCTTGATATATATATGACGATATCAGTTGGTAGTTGCAGTACACCTTTTTTGTTTAACCCCCAGTGAAAATTGTTGTTCAGGGTGGTTTAAAAAAAGAGGGGATGTCTTTAGTTTCTTTTGTTTTAAATGCGCAGTGCATGTAGTATGGAAACATTTTCATATCTGCTCAATGATTATGATGACATTGATAGCATACACTGTTCTTTTGCCCCTTTTTTTTGGGGAAAAAAGTAGATATTTTCTTTCTACCACTTTTCTATTAGGAAAAGCCAAAATATACATATGTTTGGTACTTTGGTTGAAATAATGAAAGAAAAAGGTATCGCCCCTCTATTTCTAAAATCTGAAAGCTCTCTGACCTTGTACCAGTACCCCAGCACGGTACGCTGGTACAAGTATTCCCTAATGCCCCCCTGTAAAACCGTCTTTTTGTACTTTTTTCAAACCCCCCTTATTACATATATGGATAATAACAAATGATGAAATTAGTACAATCAAATGACACTTCTTTTTCCCTTTTTCATGCAAATCATTATCCTCCTAGCCAGATCTGAATCAAATCAAAGCATACACGATAATTTGAATGAATAATAGCTTGAATTACAAATTCTATACGCCATATATGATGTTTTTGTATTTACGCCAATTCAAAGAGAGAAATATTCTAAACTAATACCCCTTCCTGTGTAGATTTCTTTTAGTTCGTTAGTAAGAAAAATCATAATTGCGCCACCATTTTTTTATTTCTTTTCTTTTTTTTTTCTACATAATTTCCTTTCTACACTACATATTGATTTAATTAATATAATTAGAGAGTGTGAAATTTTAGTATAGTGCACCACACTTCTTTCGAAAAAAAAAAATGCATTTGGACGTATGATGGCTATTGATGAGTCAAACCAAAACACTTTATAAAAGTAGTAGGTTCAAAGTCTAGTATTTTTAGTTTAATCACCCCCCAAGTATGAATGCATTTTATATTATGCTCGGGATCATTGACCTTCTCTACAGCCACACAAATACCCAAAGAATAACAAGAAAAATTGAGGGAAAAAAAATAGCTACCACTACCTTAGCACCTGGACACTGGTTGTCAACTTGTTATGTAACTGTTTTGTGATGCGGGTTATTGTGTGAACCTGGACATCATATAATACATCCGGTAGTAAAATGCTCTGCCAAAAATTATCATGCATATTGCACCGACCGAGCTATAGGTCTATAAGATTTATATCATATAGATTGTTATAAGTTTATAACTAAATCATTAAGACTGAAATTTGTTTTTTGGGACGGCACTTAATAATATATATAATATAATGAAGGTGCGTTTCAGCGTTTGTATCATCTAAAAATAAAAATAAAATTAGTTATTCGCGTACAAAAATATTATTCCTAAACGATTAAAAATAAAGTTTTAGGAATTTTAGAAAGCTATTTTTAAGGATAAATTTTTATTCCTAGTTTGTTTGGATCATCTTATGTAGATACAGAAATTGTTGAGATCACTTTTTAATCCGGATTAAAAAAAATGATCTAAACATATTAGGAATAAAAATTTTATTTCGAATATTGGACCACTTATAAATTAGTAAATAACACTCTAAATCTCAAACATATTTACTTTTGAACGTTTACAAATATTTTTTTTAACTTCGAATAACTAATTTTAATTTTATTCTTAGATAATTATTCAAACGCACTCTAAGTAATTAACCATGTATCAAGTACGTACTGGAAGTCTAGAACAAGTAACAATGCCTAATTAGACAACGTATTTTGGGGAGCCAAGGCTAGCTGTTCGTTATAATATAGATCTTCTTTCTGTGATCGATGACATGTATATTTAGTGCATGCGCAATATAGTAGTTTCGTCATTCGTGTAACTGATAGCGGTTCAATTTTTTCTAACGCTATCGTTTTTCATTCCTAGCGGTCATAAGTCGTAACCTAGCAGTCATAACCATTTCTCTATCAAATTCAAAAGCTACAAGCGTACTAATTGAATATTTCCTTCTCGATACTGGACGTGTTATTAACGTTAAATTGTTATTACTTCTTCAGTTCTTCGAGTTTTCGACTAGCCAAATTTAGCATTCGACTAACATATACTTTGACTAGCTCAAGGAAAAAAAGAAAAGGAAGACAAGTATATTAACAGAACAAAAAGAAAAGGCCAGAATTACAAAATCACCTAACAAAACAATAAAATAAGTACCAGAAAACCTCAGCCTATTAGTGCATAAACTAAAGGTCTATCAGAAAAGGCAAAATGAAAAGAACAAAAATGCGTAGTAATGCATGATAATCAACAAGTCTAGAATAAATAAAGGAAATTAGAATTTTAAAAAAGGAGTCATGGCAGATCATAGAAAACAATCCACCATACTCGAGACCTTATGTACAACACTCTGAGTGCTGAGGCTACTCATTTTTCGCCACTGCGTACCGGGCGGCGCTAGGTTCAAATCCAAGCACAGTGCGGTGTCTTCTTCCTCTACCTTCTTTTCTTCCAGTTCTTGCTGCTCAAGTCCATCAGCAATGGCACGGTGACGCCTCATGTGCCCGCCTAGAGCTTGTCCTATTGTGAATTCGAGCCCACATATGGGGCATCCGTGTACTCGTGGCTTTGTGGGTCCCACACGTGCTTCACTGCACTGGTCTGCCAACATCCTTGGCTTCTTGTGGCTTGCGCGGTGACCGCCGAGTGCTTGGAAGGACGGAAATTGCCTGTTGCATGTCTTGCACTCGAACATCCTGTTGGAAGATGACGATATCTGCATCTGCTGTGATGGTCGTTCTAATATTTTGAAGCTGTCGCAGCTACTGCTATTGCTGCTGCTGCTATGATTGTTGCTATTGTTGGCGATTGTAGTAGTGTTGTGGCTGTACCCGTGCTGAGAGATCGACATGAGAACTTGGGCTAAGTTGAGGCTGTCGACCTCTATTAATTCCTCATCTCCCAGTCTGAATCTCTTCATGCTTCAGAAAAGTATGTGTAAAAGAGAGGACAAAGTTGCCAAGGAAATGTTGGTTTTAGGGGAAGGGACTGTATGAGGTTTGATGTGTATGTATGTGATTGCTTTAATTAGGGTATGAAATTATATATATAGATACGATATCGTAACAGTCTTGTAGGTTGGGCCGAAAAGTCAATTGTTTATGTGTCAACTGACCAATGCTTGTTAAGCAGAGAGTAGAATAGTAGCTTTCGCTGCGGGCCTAATTATAACCACAAAAAAGAAATGGGAAAAAAAAAATGAGAGAGAGAGAGAGGGGGGGAGGGTGATACAGGTAGTTGGTTGAATCCATGTCCATTACATACAAATGATATGGTCCATTATATATCTAACCAAATGTACCCCTTATGGCATAATTTATTTAGATACTGCCGACTTGCAATTGCATATCGCAATTTGAAATTTACCGGGTTTATCCTCTTCTTCTTCTTCTTTTTTTATTTTATTTTATTTTTTTTTTTTTGTAAAATTAGTTTTCATACATCCTGAAATCATCATCATCTCCATTTTTTTCAGAACTGGAGAGACGTGAAAAAACTGCAGTTAATTAGTTAAGGACTTGCCTGTGCTGGCATCTGTGACTAGGGAGGCTGGCGAGATCATGAGACAAGTTACTAGAAGCAAACTATGAACTTTTGAATTTTGAATGTGACAATTTTTCCGTGTTTCTTCTAGATTTAGTATCCTCATTTTTTTCAAACATAAACCGCAAGTCTAACATGTTGAAGAAGGATGAGTACTAGAAAGATAAGTCAAGGAGTCATAGCAAGTAGTTTTAATTTCTTACTTATCTGTTTTTATATATATCGTTAATAAACGCGTGTCTTCTAGTAGGTTTGTGAAAATGTCAGGTGGAAAAAAAGAAAGAATCCAATTGTTCAGACTGACTAGTGAGTTTTCATGCAACTTCTCTCCGTTTTTCAGAAAATAGAGCCTCCATTACTCTATAAAAGCTTCCTTAAGTATATTAATTGGAAATGGAGATGATGTGACTGTGGCTTCCAATATATATGATGGCTTGATTTGTACGGGACTAGCATGGACAAGCATTGCAATTACCCGGGCCAATAGAGGCTATGACAATTTCGTCCTTGAAATATTGGCGGATTTAAACACTGTAACAATGTTCATTTATTTTTTCAATAAAATATATTTTATATGATATTGAAAATATCATACTAGTGACTTTTTAAGAAAATCATATTTAAATCTATAAAAATATGATCATTGTTTCATTGTTCTTCCCGTTAATTACAAGTTATACTTTTGTTGTAAATATTATAATATCATAGCCATTTGAAATTTTTATATTATTAATTTGCATTAAAAATTTTTCTGGCTACCTATATATATGAATGTTCTGATTCTCTCAATATTTGTCATAATTCAAAAGTTTCATCTCAATCATTAATTTTGCTTCCTGATCATATATGTAAACCAATGATATCATATATAGAATTAATAAGTATTAACGGTCCATTCAAGTTAACATTTGTAAAAGTTTTGTATTATTGCATAAGCGCGTACGTTTATTTGTTGTTGATAAGTGTCAGCGTGGAACCATGTCATCTGTAAATTCTGGTTAATGATATAGGTGTCGTTTGGATGAGTTAGGAATATGGTAGGAATAGCATAAATTTAGGGAAAAACATTATTCATAGGAATTGTGGGAATTGGCTATTTCGGGAATTGGAAATGTTGTTTGGATGGTGAGTTTAGGAATATCGTTAGGAAGTGTGAAAAGTAGAGAGAAAAGTATTATTGGGAAGAGTGTTATTGAAAATTATGTTAGGAATGAAATTGACTATTTCAAAACTATTTGGATGAAAAATTTAGGAATGAAATTGCCAATTCTTAGGAATATATTGGCTATTCCTAGGCAATCCAAACGAGCCCATATAGCTTATTTGTGAAGGATATCGAAAAGATGTGACGACCTTCTAGAATAGATGATTTCAGCTATATGATAGGATCAGTTTTACTTGGGTAGTATGTTTTATGGTTTTTCTTGTTTCCAGTTTCTACTTGCATATAAAAAATTAATATCTACTTTCTAGTATGTTTTAATTTCTAGTTGACCTAACATAACTCTAGCCAGATAAAGGTAATTTTTCATATATAACCCTGGATATCATGTTACTTATCTAACAGGAAATTAAACCACTGACATAAGCTGAAAACATTATAAATAAAGCAAAGAAAAATTCTGACTTTTGCTCTTGGAGAGTTGCAATTTAGCTTACAACTTGTGGCCATCGTGCATGTTCAATTTGAAAAGGCCATTTTCCATTTTTTTTTAATTAAACTTTTGACAAATTTTATCGAAATTATTTGAGTTGACTCGTTCGAATTTAACTCAAAATTATTAAATGCATAATTATATTATGTTATATTATTATAATTATATAACATAATTGCTCATTTGTTTAAATACGAATATAATTTTTAAAATTTTATTATATAATTGATAAATTATTATTAATAGTTAAATGAATTTTATATCAAAAAACGGCTGTTAATTAGTTATTTTAATTATTTTACATTTATTTCAAAGTTAAACAATAATAAAAAAGCTAATAATTAAGTTTAAATAGATCTTAAACACGATTTGACTCTCAAATAGTCTGATTTTGATAATTATGTTCATTAATGTTCAAGTTGGACTCGACTTGACTTATAAACAAGATATAAATTTAAAAGCACTGAAACTCTATTCAACTATATATGAAATTAACAAACCAGACGTTGCGATTTGTTTTTCATCTATGTAGGCGGTACAAATAATTATTAACTTTTATTTACTCATGGTTTGTTTCCCTCCCTCCCCCCTTATGAAAACAAAACCAGGGGTCAAATATCAGCAGGGGTGGAGCCAGTAGGGGGGCGAAGGGGGGGCTTGGCCCCCCCCTAATATTTGTGTTATTTGCTGATTGATATTAGATAACTTGGGTTGAATTGAAGGTACACATATATCTCGTCCCCCTTAATCTTGGCCCAGATTAAGAATTGTACTACAGGTTATTTTTGTGTAACGAATCATAACACCATCTATATAATCTCGCTACACTAAAAGTAAATACAAATAAAGTTTTTGAAGATCGTAGAGGGAACACGGTCTCTCATTTTCACTTTTCACGCATTCATTATTGGCTACTTCTCTAAAAACCCTACATGTTCTCAAGTATTACAATGGTACCCTCTAAAATTTATATGATAGTGTATGCTATTGTTTTATAACTAGCTAGAGAGCTTTATTTTTATTATTTAAAACTGCAAGGACAGTAACAACCCATTGTAATGTTTACACCATTGCCCCCCCCTATTATAGAATTCTGGCTCCGCCCCTGAATATCAGCTCTTAAGTCTTAACTAACACGGGGTAGAGTTTCAAGACGTACGTTACATCTTTGGTGATTGCCACAACAGCTTTCACCTGCATTGCATAATTGCACTCACGATGATTTAGAAACGCAACTGCAATATTAGACAACTACATATACACATGGTACTAGGTGGACCTGATCAAATAAGTGCCTTTTTGTGGTTTGATGATTCATGCTAAGAAACATATTTATATACATACTTTTTGCTAGATATTTATTTATTTATTTATATAAAAACTTGATATATAGTGTACATACTTCTGTTGATCCGATCAAATATGTACTTTAATTAAGAGGGTTGCTTTTGTTAAATTAAATTAAGAATTCGGCGGGGTATATATGTGATATAAACATCATGACATCGACTTCCTTATTAATAACACTAAGCTCAGAGTTCCTTTTTTTTTAAAAAAAAGAAATTTATTTATATTTTTTAAAGTTGTAAATTTACAAAATAGTTATAGCTATATTAACCATATTTCATGTTTATCTAAAAGGACTAGTCAAGTATAAATTTCTGGTAATTTTTTCATTGTCAAACTTAAAACCTTCAGACATTAATGAGATTTATTTCAAGGCAGTTTCCAAGAAATTTCTCATAACTGTACTACTTATTGTACTACTATTAGCTTTTGATATCGTTAATTACCATGTAACCTATATATAATAGCATAAAATCTTAGAGCTTCATTTGCCCCACAACACTAAACAGGTTGTATAGTCAGTGGGAGTTAATGATTTAGGGTAATATATATTTAAAAACTCCAGATGCAATGAAATCAGGGTAGAGACTTAATTACAAGAGCTTAATGCTAATTAGTCAGTTAAGCATAATAAGTCGGTTAGAGAAATTTATGCTCATCATGTTTGTGGCTACAAATTGGTCATCACAGAACAAGTTGCTTAATTAATAATCTACAAGTATCACTGACATTGTGTGGACTTAATTGGAGTTTGATTAATGCACTCACATCATGGCATCCATTCAAACAACCCCTGGATTAAATGTATCTAGGAAGGATTACCTTGAAATTAATTCGTATAGTAATTCATTCAAGGCTCTTTTTGGTGGAGCTTTTCTTTTCTGAACTAAACCAAATTATAAAGTTAGTCTATATATATAGGGTAATTTCATTTACGTTACATTACCCCTTTCCATTGTTACTGAGGTCAATGTACCTTAATTAAGGTATGAATTGGTATTTCTTTTCCAAAAGTAAATTTAATTAGTTTGGATGTTTAACCCGTAGACTGATATACCTTGGTACAAGTATATATTCCACTAAGATTCTGAGCGTCATTTTATCTATTTGTAGTTGGAATTGCTTAACTATTCTTTGAAGCCGTCCACTATTTTCTTATATAGTTTCAAAGATCATATCTGTTAAACTATTAGATATTATACCATCAGAAGCACAAAATAATATAAGAAAGCATTAGATTTGTTTGCAAACTAAATGTTACTAATATATATATTAGATACGTTGGACTAAATAAAAATTTTAATATCTCATCTGTAATGTAATGAAATTAATGTCATATATATATTTTGTTTAAATTTAAGGTAATTGTTGCAAATTAAATAAGTTCCATGAATTAAATTAGGGCAAATGCGCACACATACATATTTATGCTTGAAAATTTTCTCTAATGTAAAATTAAAATATTACGGTCATCATGCACACTACAAAATATTTGATCACAGTACAACAATTAATGCAAAGAGAAACATTTCATTCTGTACTATATATACGACAGGAAGTAGAAATTATCCCTTTTTACATTTGACCAAGTATAAAAATATAGAGAAGCTTCTCAAGAAAGAGTTGAAAACTTACTGAAATATATAAAATAAGTTGGAAAATGCAATACATAGAATTTTTAAACAAAAAATAGATACAATAAATTATTTTATGCTAATAATTTGCACGTTGTCTACAAAACCTAGCTAGACATATTTCTTAGAGAACAAAGTCATTATATTTTATTACACAATTGTAGTACTTCTGTGAAACAGAGGTGGCGATCTCTTCACGTTGTGCCGTTATATCATACACTGCCATGTCTTCAAATCTATGGATTATAATCATATACCACCAACCAGCTGATGCATTGTACGGACATCTTGTTGTCCATAAGTTTTCTTCCAAAGTTGTTTATTTTTATTATAAAAATTATGACATCATCATTATTCTTTTCGGATGTGAGGAGAGAAGTGTACTCCTGGTGCTCTCCAAACAAATAATTGCATTTGTTTAAAAGAATATTCATCAAATTTCAGAACAATAGTTTTATTGGACTAAGTTGAGCAGCAAGTCAAAACCTATAGTGTTTGAATAAACCTACTTTCATCATTGCTTAATATCATTTGGTGCCATAATCTTTTATTGTATATAATGCAGTTGACAACTATTTAAAAGGCTGTTTAAGAGTAATATCCAGGGGCTGATCCCAGTATTAACTGATCAGGTGGTCAACTCATTCCCTTCCAAGTTTTCATTTTGAAAAGAACCCTAATAAGAAGCGTGATCTTGTAGTATTCGAAAGGTCAAGGATCTCTTTTATTGAACTACTGGCCTAAATAAATTTTCCGAATTTTCACTACTGGCCTTCACAAACATTTAGCTTAACTATAACCAATAAAAGGTCGAAACCTAGCAGAGACAAAATCATGTGCATAAGAGCAACTGTTGTAATTTTGTATTTGTTAATTAAGTTCAAGAAAGAACCTGAAGCTATCTGACTGCGCTATTTAATATATGTCTCAGCATGTCTCTCTTGGTATATTTGGAACCTATAAAATTAATTTGATAAAATCCTAACATCAATTTCCACATTTAGCTGTCTCTTCATAAACAAGGGGTTAATTTTTTCATAAAAGGACATGGAAGAAGGTGTTATCTTTTTATTACTTTCTTTTACAAATTAATTTTTTAAGGAAATAAATATTAAACAAAATTCTAACGAAAAAAAACAAGCAGAAAAACTACTGCGTACAGACTAGTCCTAAAACAAATAATATAATAATTTAAAATCAGCCATAATATTTTATGAAGAAACAACCAAAAGTCAATTTTTATTTTTTTTTTTCATTTGCGAGGAAGTGGAACATACCAACCGTTTTCATTCAACAGAATAGAAATCAACGTAAAGGTTTAAAAGAGCACACAAAGGTAAAGAAAGCTGCCAATACTAAATCGAAGATATCATATTAGCTGGTATGTACCTAACCCCCTGTACCAAACCTAGCAAGAAAATGGTGGAACGGATACTAATTAAGTCTTCAAAAGTCAAATCAACTACTGCAAGCCAACAACCTCCATGCCGGACTAAAAAACAGTTAAACTAGAAAAAGAAACAACTGAATGAAAAGGTAGAAAATTACAGAGAACACCTGAAAATTCCTCAAAAACCAACCAAACACTACCAATTAATTAACTAGCATGGCATGAACCCCAAGTCCACAACCCAACATCCATTGTCAATCCAAAGTGTTAAGTGTAGAAGGTCTAAATTGCGCGGCCCATAGTCGCTAGATTTTCTGCATTTTAAATTGAATATGAAGCAATTTGCTATTTTAATATATATAATAAATAGCAATTAAAAAACCAAAATAAATTTTGTAAGTTGTACATTTATTTAACTCTACTAGCAAGTGATATTTATTTGATGGATTTCCTCAATTTTAATATATTTATTAAAATTACCTCATGTACGGACAGATTTTCATTGGAAGTAGGTAGCATATATACGATGTAAGGAGTTGGTCAATTTATTCCTTTAATATGATCCCTTGCCACGACTAATAAAGTTTCCTCAATTTGTTCCAACCTCCCATTTATTAGCTAGCTAACTTCATCTTGCTTCTGTTCAAAAAGCAAGCAGCTGAAACTTTAGAAACTCTTTTGTCTTTAGAATTTAGAACCTTTTACTTCATTTTTCCTAATTAGTTAACTTTAATTATCTTGTTTTTGGTCAGAAAGAAAATCAGAAAGCTTGGATTAATTTTGTGCTTGGAACAGTGATTTTGTTATATTTTGGAAATTAAAAAACAATAGAAACGCTCGTATAAATGGAGTTTCTATCTATATTGAGTTATTGACTATTGAGAGAAAAACTGTAGTTTTTTAGTTCATTTCAAATTGTAGTCACCCTCTTTGGTCCAAAATTCTAATTAAACTAGTAGGCATATTTTGTTATATGCAGGGAAAACAGCCGGATTGGATCATGAACAAGATCCGGTGCATAATAATACGGTTTAGAGTGCAAATAAATCCATTTAATGAATTACAGATCGGTATTGTACTCGACGAGATATAAATATGATTATGGATCTATTTTTGTTAGCTTATCAAAAAGGATATATATAAAAATTTAAAAATCATTAACTTTAATTTACTGAATAACAACATATATAAAGAAAAAAAATTATTTACTGAATAACAACAATTCTATTTCCAGATCGTGCTTTCTATCTATTATTTAATTTTCCTCGTGATATGTTTGCAAAACATTAAAATTAGATTTCAAGTATAAAATTTAAGAAATTTCTTTCTGGCTTATTTGTTTGTTTCACTAAACAACATTAAATACTAGGCTACAATGCGGGGTAACATATCTCCTGGGCTTATTTACAATTATTCTTCACAAAGTTTACTCGTCAAACAATAATAATTTCACCAATTAAGAGACCCTTTTTAATGAAGAAAGAAACATAAAAGGAGCTACGAGCTGTGAAATTCTGGCACATACAATGCTGGCTTGGATGAATCCAACTAATGAGGAATTTTAATCCTAATCCGGCCTACAATATTATTACCACTACCTTTCTTTGTTAGTCGTTGGGCTGTTTTGGGCCTTAGACCGGACCGTTGACTTCGGGAACAACTTCGGTTGCAATACAATTATAATAAGAAATCAATAATTCATTCTTTTTATTCGTGATTACATAAGTGGCCATCGGTATCCGGATCCTCTGGATGGTTTGTTACGAACCATCCAGTGGATGGTTCGATCGGAGCCGTTTAAACTAAATCAGACGGTTCATTTTTTTCGAGCCAATATTTTTTTCGGGTGTGGTGGAATGCACGGGGCTCCCTTTAGCCGTTGGATTAAATCAAACGGTCCAGATCTTGAGCCGTCCACCAAACGTCCACGGTAAAACCATCCAGAGGATTTGATTTCGTGGCCATCGTGTGCAAATCATAGACAAGCGGGTCAACAAAAAATTTCCATTCAGCAAACCGTCGCTACGGGGGCACAAAGCTGAAAGCCACATACTACAAATTACAAAGAAAGGTTATTCTGCAAGTCATCAACTCGCCACACAATATCATGTTTAGATTCTAGCTCAGCTATCCTAACATGGTTATCTTTGTTTACTCTCATATAATATTTTAGCGTATCTATCCCTTGGATTATTCATATTTCCGAAACCATCATGAAACCAGCGAGGTTTTAGATTTTCCCGCATCGCGACTTATTTCTTTGTTTAGAAAAGGCACCGGGTTTATAAGTTTACAAATAATGAAAAGCTCCAATGGCATATGTGCAAAAAATACATTCCCTCTTCTTGACCATCATGCGCCAGAAAGTCTAACGCTTCTTTCCTTCCCTCGTTTCGTTTCCTCGACGAAGATCGTTGAATTTCGATTTGCTTCTCTCATCTCAAAATGGTAATTTCACAATTCTCACATTTTTTGTTCTTCAAGCTCGCTCTTAGACCCTTGTAATTTCTCATTTTTACTCTGTATTGTTTAGTCTGTCTTCTTATTGTAAATTTGTGAATAAACCCTGATGTTTTGATCCCACATGTCATTCCTTATTTCAACGATTCTCTATTCGGATTAAATTTATGCATTTTATAGATGATATTTTAGATAGTTTTACCAAAATTGTTGTAGTTGGATTTTACTAGTATATATCAGAGATTATAAAACCGTGTCTTTTTTGCTTGAAGGTAAAATACTTAAAAATTCTGGAGAAAATTGGATAGCAATTGGCATTAATCTGTTGGGAATGATACAAGTTGATACCAGTAACAGTTTCAGCTCTAGTTTAATTATGTATTTTGTGTACTGTAGGCAACCCTTCCTTCTGTGAAAAACATACTAGTGCTAGATTCTGAAGGGAAGCGTGTGGCAGTAAAGTATTACACTGATGATTGGCCTTCAGTCTCTTCAAAATTAGCTTTTGAGAAATCTGTCTTTACTAAGACCATGAAAATCAATGCTCGAAATGAAGGTACCTGCCTAATGTCTGATTAGTTTAAATAATTTGGTCTACCGTTTCCCAATTGAAGGCAAGTTCAACATTAATTTGGGTCATTTGAGATAATTTAGGATTTTAGGTAAATTGGGTTTAATTTATTGGTTAATTGAGGCTTATTTCATATCTATGTGGGACTTCTTAGCCTGCCAGATTTTATTTTTATGAGAATGGGAAAAAAATAAAGCTTGATTAATTGTATGGGAACTAGTATGGGGGTTTTGTGCCACTACATTGTACACAGGCCTGATACCAATATTTTCTGGCAGTAACTTTGGTTTACAGCCAGAAGCTAGAGTCGGGTGCACTCTGTGAGAAACAATAATGTTCCATTATTGGTATGATGCTATCTGATGCAACTTTTCTTGTGTATGTCTGTATGTGTGTGCCATGGAGCAGCTGATATAGTGATGTTTGACGGGCACATAGTGATTTTCAAGTTCATCCAAGATCTTCACTTCTTTGTCACTGGAGGAGATGATGAAAATGAGCTCATTTTAGCTTCAGTTCTTCAAGGTTTCTTTGATGCTGTTGGCACCATCCTCAGGTCTGTTGCCTCCTAAAAGATTTTACATCTGACTTCAGTAGCCCAGAATATCAGTACCTGTGTTGTTGAAAATTCTGATGAGACGAACATGTAGTTATAATATGAATATCACTGTTGCATATTCCAAATCATGTATGATGGAGGTAATCTTATGTGAATCCTCACTGATATATACCAGTAGGATGAAACATGACTGGTAGTTTATGTCGTTGGAGCCCTTCTGGCTAGCTGAGGTGATATATGAGGTTCTTTTATGCCATTAAAACGAGAAAGTTATGGATACAAGAGTAATGCACCTGATTGGCATGTTATTACTTTCTTACTTTAATATTTGGATTGATTATTTCCTTTGATTCTGGTACAGAAATAATGTTGAGAAAAGAACAGCACTCGAAAACCTTGACCTGATCTACTTATGCCTTGATGAAGTCGTCGACGGAGGGTAACTCTTGTCATTTTCTTTCTTGAAAATAATTTGTGTATCGTATTTAGCACTTTGATTTATTTAGGTTATATAGGGAAGGGCTTTACGTAGTTAAATGTTTTATAGTTGGAGTTGCAAAAGACCTGTATTTGACATGTTGACAAAAACCTGTTGTGTGTTTTTAAGATTGAAACATATATCGACTCTCTCCTTTATCAATTATTCAGCAGTTTGCCTGCCTTTAGTTCCCTTTAGTTCTTTCCTTCTGAGAATTATTTTCTTTCAGAATGATTCTAGAAACAGATGCAAGTGTGATAGCGGATAAGGTCTCCTCTGCCAGTGGCCTTGAGAATATGGCCCCCTTCTCTGAGCAGGTATGGTGATTTTATTCCTACATTTTACTGCTTTTTTAAATTTTGATTTAAATATTAAACTTTGTAGTCTAACACTTTTCTTGAATTGTCATTTTATAGACTCTGTCTCAGGCCTTTGCTGTTGCAAGAGAGCACTTCGCAAGATCTCTTCTCAAGTAATTTTAGAGAGAAATCTGGATGGCTTTGCTAATCAAGGTCAAATTTTTTCATACAATCGATGACTAGATCATGCATTTTTTTTACCCTTGTTTCTTTTGTTTCCTTTCTTTGTTGATCATGTCAAGTGGTTGGAATTCAGATGAAAGTTTTCGCTCCTTTGCATCAAATTCTATAGGTTACTTTTGGGTTCTTCTCAAGTTAAATTCCTTAGGAAATTTTTATGCACTAGACCAGCCAGTGTAAGAAAAACTTAGGGTGATTATTCTTTCAGATAACATTGGGAAATTTCCAATTGAAGGCTTAAATACCTTCTGTTGTTATACATGTGAATTTTATAGATATTGTGTGTTGCAATGCAATCAGTGCTTTGGAAATTTTTTTTTGTTTATTTAATTAGATTGTCGCTGGTGCATTACAATGTCTTTGGGTTCAAAGACCAAATGTTCTTAAAATTGAACAAGTTGAAGCTAACCTGTGGTAGCTTTAAAACTATTGTTACTGTTTTAGCTACAACTGAACATAGTTTTACCCGTTTCCTCTAGTTTGATAATTAATAGTGAATTGTATTTCTAAAATAGTCAAATACTTGCTTGTGCTGACTTGCTCTGTTTTGCAATTCTTTTGTAATTCCATGGGCTTCAGTTGTTTCTTCCTAAACAAGCGAAGCTCCATGGAGATAAACTGCGGTATAAAATTGTTTCAATTATATTATAGCTAATCACTGTCCAGACTTTCTTAGATGTACTTTGTAAAACATTTCTGCATCCTTATGTACTTTGTAAGACATTCCTAATTTTCGCTTGTTCTTTTGCTGCTGATTTGTGTTGTTTAATTGTTTTTGAGCTTTACTCCAATCCAAGCTCACGCCCGATTGTCGAGTGAGGGTTCATTAGGGTGTTCCAGGAAGGCATAGCACCAAAAGACATTGATATTTCCTCTTTTGATATTCTTAGAGTGTCGTGTACTTAAGCTTCCTACAGATTCACTGTCGCCCACCCCCCCCCCCCCCCCCCCCCCCCCCCCCACACACACACACACCACCACCACCACCACCCAAAAAGCAAAATAAAATAAATAAAACGGCGTCCTACACGGAGAGCATAGTGAAAATTTTCCCATCAAATGTTATTTTTTCCTCCTTAATGAATACTAAATTTTAATAGAACTGCTACGTCAAATTCTTCTAAATTGTATTAATCTGTCATGGATCCTTGGTATAGGAATTGAAAAGAAAAAGAAATTTTTTTTTTAAAAAAAGGCAAGCAAGCTTTGGATATATTTTATTATTTTGAGATATAACGAAATTATGTTACTCTAAGGCGTTTTGAGATTCTTGTAAATTGGTCGACTAAGATTGACTAAGATTGAAATAATAACGCAAGTTGATTTTCTCTGTATTGTATTGTTGAGATTGAGAATACGGGGGAAACAATACTGTAATCTACAGTCTAATTGCGTTTTTGTAACATTCTAAAAGCAAAGGAAGAATAAGAGATGTTTTAACAAATTCAAGGGGTGTAGATATTTAGAGGAATAAAGAATTAACCAGTTGTATTCTAGTAAGTATTGTTCCCAACAGTGATCGGTCGATGATCACATGAAAAAAAAAAATGCAAATTCAGTCGAAACTGTACGAAGTCAATAAATACAAATATACAATGATATAGAAATTCTTTATATGAAGATCAACTATGAGATATTGATTTTACTTGAAAGACATACCTCAATAAGTTATCGTACGTACTAACAATAAAATAGAGAACTTGAGAAGCGTTTGATTATTTGAAAGAAGATACAAGTCAGTTGAGGGGTCAAGCCCTGTTGTTAATTAAAATTATCCAGTTTGCTTTTCGAGGGAGAAAAAGAAAGCAATACCTGCCTTAAAATTCTTTGTAAATATTAAAAAAAGGTACCTTGTCCGATAATGACAAACCAGTCCTGGATTCCAACAAGGTTGCCAATGAGGTTAATGCAGGAGAGAATTTAAACTCGCATCCTAGCTGGATCCAAGACAGGACGCGTACAATTTAAAAAGGGAAAAAACAGTATCAGTGCTCTAGCTTTTGGAAACTTCCTACCTGTACCTGCTACTGCTACTGCTAGAGTGCTAGTACATGAGGAGATGAAATGCAACTACCTGCACAGATCCAGTCATCCAGACTCCAGAGGTCCCCATCAAGCGAAGACTCTAGTCAATTACGTTTCTTGACCTTGACTCCAACTTCCAAGAATACATTCCTCAGTACTTTTACATGTAACGTGAAAACGACGTGGCTTTCGTCTTATCGTAGTATTTATGATGCAATGCACAATTAAGCCTTACTAGTTACTATTGAATAAGCTTCTAGCGTCCTTTTTCTTCTTTTACCGAGTCAATTACTTTTTCCTATTTAAAGAATTTTGGTAGTGATGTGTTTTATAATATATAATCGACACCTAAATGTCCGCTATAATATATGAGCTAATTAATGTATATTTATTTTCTTGAAGTAACGAAGAACTTGCTTGTTATCTTGCTTGTCAAGGAGGACCACATTCTACCAGCCTACATATATAAAAATCCCTGAATAATAGCATCCATGTATAACTCAAAATCAAACTCACTCAAACTCAATGGGAGCAACAAGCAAACATGAAAAGGATAATAACACACAAGTCAGAGCAGCAAATTTGCTACTCTCACTTACACTCCCCACACAGAACAACAAAACCAAAAGGAGGACAAAAATTCCAGGAGTTTTTGAATGCAAAACATGCAATCGTCGATTCCCATCCTTCCAAGCACTTGGGGGACACATGACGAGCCACCTCAGACCGAAGGTTCGGTTCAACGGCCTCGACCTAGTAATTGGAACTAAATTGAAGGAATCAAAGAAGCATGTGTGCAACTTTTGTGGCAAGGAGTTCATGTTAGGCCAGGCACTAGGTGGTCACAAGCGTCTGCACCGATCTCCTGCTTTATTAGCTCAGCAGTTGTTGCATAATCGATCTGAATTTAGTATTGACTTAAATATCCCTCCTTTGGATATGAATACCCTGCATATTTGAATGAAAAATGGAGTATACACTGTATAGCAGTGGTCATTTGGGTTGTTTATATTGAATAGTTTGAGGTGATATAGATTTGTTTGGAATTTCTGTTTGTATACAGTTGCCGCAGTAACTACTATATATCTATGATTTTTGATATGTAAAGGACTTTATGTAAGGCACTACTCTATATAAGAAGTTCGAAAAATACATTAATCTTGATTTACTCCATTTTTGCATGTTTTTTGATATGGAAATGATGTCGAATAGATATGAACTTTATTTAAAGTGTTAAGCTTTAATTTGAAGGAAACACTTAATTAAAGTTGCCGCCAAATTAATCAACAGAGTAAAATAAGATGGACTTAATAAAAGAAAAATCAGAGACATTAATTATAACATTAATATAGTAGTCATTAAGATTTTATTTTTCCTTTTTATTTGTATCATTTTTCTTTTCTTTTTTTTGTAAATATTCGAAGAAAGAGAATGGTGTCATCATAAATGTGGAACGATTGAGAATTCTTTGTACAATTAGATGCTTACTTATTAAATTAATGAAGTAAATCATGTTAAGAGGAATTAAATTACTGCTAGTGTGTTTTTCAAATACTGTAAAAAAAAAATGATATTTTTTCCGAAGTTGTTCGGTAATATGATGAATATACTCGCATCATTTAGCATTCATACTTCTATATATACATATATATAATTTCCTTTTGAAAGTAGGGATCGGACGATTGTCTCGCCTACAATTTCATTGAACGAAATAGTTTTCGTACAGCAATGCTTCTATATATTTACCTGTGAACTAGCTATTAAATCCGACTGAAGTTGATAATTTCAAAAAATGAAAAAAGATATAGACATCAACTAGGTCATAATTAAGCCAATATCCTAGTATTTTAACTGCCAACCGGTGCTATATGGTTTTCATTTTACGGTTTGCGGATATGTATATGGCTATATGCATATAATAAAAGTACCGTGTGTACATGCAATATGGTTATTATGTTTGTCTCATTGTTTATTATATTTATTTCTATGCTATAAGCCCTGAAAAGTTATCACACAGTGGGTCGTTTGGATCCCTTGGGAATAGCCTATTCCCCCGAATAGCTAATCCCAGGACTAAATTTTTCATCCAAACGCAATTACCAAGTTCAGAAATAGCTAATTCAAAAAATAGCACTATTTTCAACAACACTCTTCCCAACAACACTTTTCTCTCTACTTTTCACACTTCCCAACGCTATTTCTAAACTCACCATCCAAACAACATTCTTAGTCCCGAAATAGCACTCTTCCCATGCTTCCTGAAATCTCACTTTTTCCTTAAATTTAGTCACAGGATTTGCTATTCCTACCATTCCCCACCCATCCAAACGACCCTGAAGACTTTGTTCACCAAGATGAGCTAATATAGAAGTATACGATCTTATGATAAAGGTTATAATGTGTGCTTCCTGACCGGGATAGCTTAGTGACCAAGGTATTCATAAGTACTTAAGGTCAATCTGACAATTCAAAAATATTCTATAATCTATCGCTATCAGTTTGTGGTTTGCATATTTGCATAAGCAACATCTCTTGATCATTTAGGTCAATTAAGAGAGAAGTAAAAAGAAAAGGAGAGTCAACAGAATTAGTGCTTTCGTTGCGATTTGATAGCGACATTAATTCGGGTTGCTTACACCAATTGACCGACATTGTTGTTTAGAGCATATAATAAAAGTGCTGAAGTGGCAATCGGGTTTGTCTTACTCATAATATGAATTTATTTTGTGCTAAAAAATATATTTTACTGAACATAGCGAACAAGTTACGAACAGTTGAAAGAAAATAACAGTATTTAATTAACGTGATTTTTCTTCTCGTGAAAGGTAGAAATAAGCCTCTTTTAAAAACAAAGATTTATATAGCTGAAATATACAGTACGAGTGATATTTAATCCTGAATTTATACAATTCATTCAGGTTGAGTAAAATTTTGGAACTCTATAGGGACTTCCTTAGCATTCAAGTTGCTTCGTTGAGGCACTAAGAACAAAGCATCAAATAAACAATCACGAGTAGTGCTACCGACTATGTTTATCCTTGGATTTCGTAGGCACGTCACACAAAATGAATAAGACATTAAGATCGGTTATGTGTTATTTGATCTGTTCTAAGCGACCCCTTCCTCAAGTTGGAGATCTTTTCGCCTTTTAATAGGAATGAATAAACTAAAGATCAAAATTATTTGACAATCCAAAGCGTGTCGATAAAATAATTATCCAATAAAATTAAGCTTAAGATTATCAAAACAAAAATTATAACTATAGATGCCACATTGTTTAAGTTGTAGAATTAATATGTGATGAAAACAATATCTCTAAACTATAAAGAGAATATTTGAAATTTAATTTTGGAAATTTTACTAATCAATTTATCGTTAGCATAATTATTATTTTTATTTTGGACATTGTAACTTATGTTTTATTAATTTTTTTGAAGAAAGATATACATGCTTTTTTATCACTTGTTCTAGCCATTGTTTTGGACAAAAATTTATCCAATAGAGAACTTGTATTTATGGGTTAAAAGATATTATGTACTATAGACTGTAAAACATTAATTTGAACCGTCAAATCAACATCTAGCAGTTATCCTGAATGAACCAACCACATTGCAGAAAATTTCCTTGCAGGTCACTGGAGTTAATGCCTTTATACTTCTTATCTTCTAAGAAATTATTGTTTCTTTATATTTATGGTTATTGCATTAATTTTTTACTTATTTTCCTCATATTTAAGCTCATAGATATGTACTACTTTTTGTTTAATATAGATAAAAGTTTACTAAAGAATCAAGCAATTTTAGTTTACGTATTAGATCGAGACTCGAGAATAGAGATTGTAAAATCTGATTCAACCTATAAAACATAGAGAAAAGTATCTTTAATTAAATGTCCGAAATTGATTCGAAATCAATCCAAACTGAGAAATCTGAACATAATTTGAATTTTAACAATCTGTAATCTGACTCAATCTGTTTTGTGATCATACAATTTACCCAAATAAAATTGATTTGACCCATATCTGATCTAACCCATTCGATTGTCACCTTAGAAATAGTAAAATAAATCTCAAACCGAACTTGACCCAGCCCAACGAAAGACCGGACGTGTAGGGGGAGAGTTAGAAATTAATTTTAAGGGGGGCTTATTTAAAATATTTTAGGGGGTCAAATTGTATATCTGTACATAATTTCATCAAAATTAGTTTGATAATTAGTAGCTCAATTCAAATAATGAGGATGCAAAACCTTTCCGGTAAATAACACCCCCCCCCCCCCCCCCCCCCCCCCTCCCTTCCCAAAAGCGATTGCCATCTTTAATCGAGATGAACTAATAGGTCAGTTTGTTTTCTTTATTTGAGAGATGAGCAACTAGGTCAGTCTGTTATCTTTATTAGTCAAGTCATGCTTGCTATTTTCTGAAATTTTAATGACAACCGCTTGGACTCAGTTCCCGAATTTTATCACAATCAAATATTTGTGTTCTAGATCAGACGACTAATAATAAGAAGGTAGAACTTTGTTTTTTTTTTTTTAAGAAGGATAAGATGCGCTTACAACAACATATATTTTCTTCTTTTGAATTTATTGCATATAATTTTCAACGTAATTATTAATGAAAATAATGAACTTAATATTCGTTTACAATGTTCCTCGTGATATGTAAAAATAAAAAATTGATTTCATTTTTGTTTTAAAAAGTTTATAGCCGTTCGGAGTAACTGACTTTGGGTTAATTAATCAGGCTCATCAGAAAAGAATTCAAACAGAGGTGGCCATTTGCACTACATAAATTGATGGTAACATGTCACATCAGATGGTATACTAGGATACTTGATGGTCGACGTCCCACGAATCTACCTTCGTCGCGTCTTAAAAAAAGAAACATCCCTGATGTCATAATATGAACACTTATATAGTGTCCGGGCTTTTATTACGTAATACATGATCATATGTATGTATATATATACAAACATTTTTTTCAAAAGAAAATGTATATACTAACAAGTCATATATTAGTACTACGGTCAAGGGTAAATTTACTCCTCAATTTACTACAGTAAAAATCCCTACAGTAAAATGTACAGAATCTGAACTAGTTTTCTATAGTTTGTTTCATAATTGTCTTCACAGGAACGGTTTCAGAGAACCTACAGGAATCAGGATCGACCGGGAACTTTCTTCCCAGCCCGACCCGTCAAACTCGGTTTCCTTTGTGGCTTTATCCGTACACGCTGGGCACAACAGTGTGAACACTGAACACATCTTACGTGTTAGTTAATCTTTCCACGTTGACCATAGTCCACATTCCATTAAACAGCGGTGCGAGTGCGAGCGTGTGCGACTTCCTCCGCAAGTAATTTCCTTCCCGGCTTTGCTTGCACCATGTATATATATATGTACCCACCTTTCCCTTAAACAATATCCTACAAATCATTGCTTCAACTAATTCTCATAAAACAACACACAAAACAAGCTCATCGAAATATTATGGGAGTACCATCAACCAAAGCAAAGAGAGAAGACATAAAAACAGCAAATCTGTTGCTATCACTTTCATTCCCCAACGATATTAAAATAAAGAAGAGCAACAACAGAAGGAAGAAGAACAATGGCGTGTTCGAATGCAAGATATGCAACCGCGAATTTCCATCGTTCCAGGCTCTAGGAGGACACTGCACGAGCCATCTTCGCCCCAAGGTACGCTCGGATGGAATTGAACTGAAAATTGGCGAGAAATATAAGGAATCGACGAGGCATATATGCGGCATTTGTGGTAAGGAGTTTCAGATGGGTCAAGCTTTAGGCGGCCATATGCGACTGCATAGAGCTTCAACAACAATTTTGTCACAAATCCGACTGGAGGAAGAGTTTGATTTGAATTTGCTTCCAACGCTGACAGATGAAAAATTAGGTGTATATAATGGTGGAGATGTGATTAGTGAAGGTTTTCAATTTCAAGGACGTTTGCTTAACTTGTTTGAGTAGGCATATCGCATATATCATATATGTGACCACTTGTTTATTTAGAGTAATAGATGTACATATTTAGTTAGCTCTGTTCATACTCAAGACTAATTTTTAGGTAGCTACTAGAAACGGATATGAGCTTTATTCCTTTTTGTTCTTCGTTCTTAATTTTCAGATTGTATTAATTATCATGAATTAATCTATTACTTTTTCAGTTATTCTAATTAAGGTGTTTGGTTCCCAAACTATTTCCACTTTAAAGAGCTTTGAGAATCTTGTAAATTGCTCCAATTAAAAATTGATAATTAGAATAATATGAAGTTGGTTTTCTATATTCTATTGTTGAGATTGAGAATGTATGGTGGAAAGAATACTTTCATAAGTTGTAGCAAAAACGATAGATAATAAGTGTTTTATTGTAAGGAAGAAGAAATAAGTCGGTTGAGGGGTCAACCCCTGTTTTAATTAACATTTTCCAATTTGTTTTGGGGAGAAAATGAGAGCAGGAACCTGCCTTGAAATTCTTGGTAACAAAAAACTAACAATATCCAATTGTAACAAACCCAGACATGAATTCCAAGGTCGCTAATGAGGTTACTGCACGACAGAATACAAACTCATATCCTCGACCCAGACAGACATGTATGTATTCATTTTTAGAAACAGCATATATCGGTGTTCTTGCTTTTGGAAGCTTACTACCAGGACCCGCAAGCATGCAACAACCGCAGATTTAGATAGGTCCGGTCCCTACTCCCTACTCCTTATCAAGCGAAGACTGGTCAATCCGCTTTCTTGACCTTAGACTCCCAAGATCGATAATTCCGAAGGCTCGTTTGGGATGAGTGGAATAGGCAAATTTCTAGGAATAGTCAATTTCATTTCTAAATTTTTCATCCAAACGATTTTGGAATAGCCAATTTCATTCCTAACACAATTTTCAATAACACTCTTCCCAATAACACTTTTCTCTCTACTTTTTCACACTTTCCAACGCTATTTCTAAACTCACCATCCAAACAACATTTCTAATTTCCGGAATAACCAATTCCTCCAATTCCTGTGAATAATATTTTTCCCTAAATTTATGCTATTTTTATACTATTCCTAACCATCCCAAACGACACCAAAAAACTTTTACATATAAAGTAAAAACTATCGTGGCTTTCATGATTATTAATGAAGCAAATCATGCACAATTAAGACCCATAGCGTAAGCCTCTTAATAAGTGTCTTTTTTTTTTTGCCTAGTCAATTTTTTTGAGGGCCCTACTACCTAGTCAATTACTTTTTTCTATTTAATGAATTCTGGTGGTGAATGTTGATCCGTGATTCCGTGTCAGTTAATATAATTTTCTTTTTTTTCTTGTAGACTTGTAGTGACGCAGAACTTACTTATTTCTTGCGCTGGAAGAACCACATATCTAGTAGCCTATATAAGATCCTTATAATGAAACATTCATGTATGTCTCGGAAAAACAAAGCACGCTCAATGGGAGCATCAAGCAAACAGGAAAAAGATAACAACACACTAGTAAGAGCAGCAAATTTGCTACTCTCACTTACCCTCCCCACACAAAAAAACAAAACCAAAAGGAGAACAAAAATTCCAGGGGTCTTTGAGTGTAAAACATGCAATCGCCAATTTCCATCATTCCAAGCACTTGGGGGACACATGACGAGCCACCTCAGGCCGAAGGTTCGGTTCAACGGGCTCGACCTAGTAATTGGAACTAAAATAAAGGAACCAAAGAAGCATGTATGTAACTTTTGTGGTAGGGAGTTCAAGTTAGGTCAAGCGCTAGGCGGCCACAAGCGTCTACATCGATCTGCTGCTGTATTAGCTCCAAAGTTGTTGCATCATCGATCGGAGTTTAGTATTGACCTGAATATACCTCCTTTGGATGCGAATACCTGCGTATTGGAATGAAAGTTCGAGTATTGTATAGCAATTATCCTGTGTGTTGTATATATTGAACAGTAATTATGTGATTTCGATTTGTTTAGAATTTTTCTGTTTGTATAGCAATTATCCTGTATGTGTTTGTATATATAGAACAGTAATTATTGTATAGCATATATATATATATATATATATATATGAATTTTGATATGCAAGGACATTTAAGATGTATGTACGTATAAATCAATATGTGTAAGAAGTTTGAAAATATATTAATCGTAATTAACTCATGACAGAGAAAAGAAACCTCAATTGCAAGCATCTAATTGATTTTTGTTGCATGTTTTTTGATATGGAAGTGATGTCGGATAAATTTAATACTTCATATATTTGGAGTGTTGAGCCTTAAATTTGAAGTTTACACTTAGAGGAATCTCTACTACTAACAAAAGTTGTTAGCAACCTCTAACATCAAATATGGATCATTGATTTAATTTGTTAATATGATATGATATGTGGCTTAGATTTGAATAATAGATAAAATGTTGACCTTTTATCTGAAAATTGTATAGGCGTTGGATGAAAACATCTCATTAATATAATTTCTTTTTTGGTCTATCACAATTAATGTAAAAAAAAAGATAAAATTAGATAATATAAATAAGGAGACAATCTGTTTTGGAAATTTAGATGATTGCAAAATCTTTTTATTATATGTATTAAAAATTATTGACATAAATTCTATTTTGATAATTTTTTAGCTTGTTAAAATTCTAAACTAAATTTTGTCCACGCATTTGGGTGTGTGCAAGTAGTTAATTATCGTCGCCGCCAAACCAACAGATCGCAACTGAGGGATTCAATTAACGAAAAATAAGAGAAAAATTACATAATACGAGTAATCATGCATTAAGATTTTGCCCCCTTCTATTTTATCAATATTTTTCTTTGTATTAACATGTGGAGAAAAAGAATGGTGTCCCCATAAATGAGGAACAGTTAAGAACTCTTTGTACAATAAGATGGCTTGTCAATACTAATTTGATAAAGTATATTATCTGTTAAGAGGAATTAAGTTATTGCTGTTATGCTTTTTAAAGTAGTGTAAAAAAATGATATATTTTTAAAGTAGCGTAATATGATGAATATTAATTACCCGTATTAATTATTTCTCATGAAATTTAATCTAGATATTTACCCTCAAAAAGTACATCCGTTTGAATTTGAGGATTTCGAAAGAGTTAAAGACGTACAGCAACTAGATCATAATTAAGCTAATCTCCTAGAATTTTAACTGCCCGGTTGCTATATGGTTTTCATGTTAGGGTTTGTGAATATGTAAATGCGCGCATATAATAAAGTACCGTGTGGAGATTGCAATGCTTATTATGTTTGTCTCATTGTTGTTGAGTTTTTTTTCTATGCTACAAGACCTGACAAATTATCGCAAGGAAGAATTTCGACAATAAGAGCTAACTCTTTCTTTTTTAGTTCGCTTAAAAAGATCTTATGATAAAGTGATAGTATGTGCTTCCTGACCGGGATTGCTTAGCTAGTGACCAAGGTACTACATAAGTACTTAATTAAGGTTAATCTGACAATTCAAAAGTATTCTAATCTGTCTCTATCAATTTTCCTGGTTTGCATATATATGCAACATCTATTGATCTTTCATTAGGTCAAGCTTCTAACTAGAGTAAAAAGGAAAGGATAGTCAATAGAATCAGTGCTTTCGTTGTGATTTGATAGCGATATCCCAGGTCCCTTTTCACCAATTGACCGATAATTAGGCCTGTCAACAATACTCATTTATCATTTTGTTGTTGCGTTAAAAATTAACAGAACGGTTAACAATAAATGATTTTATTAAGTTTCGATAAACGGAATGACAAACGAAACGGGAGCTAAAAAGAAATACCACATACCGTTTATTGAAATCGTATATTTTGTACATGTCATTTACCTTTTCGTTAAACGGATCGATTAACAAAATGGCGAAATCATACTATTTCGTAAGTGGCACGGTAAACGGAATAGCTCATTTTGTTGCCACTTACTACATTTGAATGGTCTACCGATAATGTTGTTTAAAGTGATACTTAATTGCTCCAATATCTATAATAATTTTTTATTCGTAATATATTTAGATCATTTTTTAATGAGAACTAAAAAATTATTGGGACCATTTTTAATACTAATTAAAGAGAAGATCAAAATACACTCGGAATAAAAAATTTATCCAGAAGTTGTTCCACTTAAAAATAACACTCTAAATTTAAAAAAAAAATTATTTTTGATCATTTAAAAATAATATTTTTAAACTTTAAATAACTAATTCTAATTTTATTACTGGACGATCCAAATGTCTCTGGATAATTGTAAAACTCAGATTGAGTAAATATGTGGAATTCTCGGAGCTTCCTTTCTACTCAAGTTGCCTCCCTTAATAAGGCAGCTAAGAAAAGTCTATAAACAAAAGACCAAATAAACTAATATGAAAACCATTTTTAGGGACAATACGACATAACTGCAAGTGAGGTACTATATATATTGCTCAGAGGGTATATATCTAGTTCTATCAAGAATTGAGGGTATGAGGCCAATTTTAATGATTTGAGAGGTAAATATCTAATTAAGAAAAATTTGAAGGGTATAGATCCAATTTTGCCTAAAAATAAATATGGTAAATCATTAAAATAAAGATAAAAATATGTATTGATTTATTGTTGTAGTTAGATAGATTTTGTAAATCATATATCAGATATTAGTTAAGAATTGCAATTTATTTACAGATGAAGCGCTAATAAAATTGAATGTTGATTTATTTGATGGATAATTAACTGTTTTTTAAAAAGTTGTGACAAATTTGATAAATGGTATATATCTAAACTAAAGAGAATATTTGAAGTTTTTATATTTTAAATTTAATAATTATTCTATCTGTTCTCACAATTATGAAATAATTTATATAAATTTTTCATAATTTGTAATCTTTTAATTTTATTGCAAATATATTTAAAAGGAATTAAAAACTTCTTTGATCTTAACTACTGTAGTTTGATAATTAGATGTTACTATTCAGAATTTTTTGGGTGCGGAAGAGATCTCTATTGTTATCGAGTAGGTTGTGTCTCTCTAAATAATATCTTAAATTTATAACAATTTATTTTAAATTAATAATTGTACTTTTTTGGGTAAATATTAGTAGAGTTAGGCCTGTTTAATGTTTACAACGGTAACGGAACTATGCACATCCGTTATTCGTTACGTTTGACAAACGGTTTAAAATTTTTTTCCGTATAACGTTGCGTTTAAAGAACGATTTTGATATTTTGAGTCGTTGATGTTCCATTCTTCTAAACGTTAATAACGTTTATTAAACGTTGAAAATAAGATTTGCATATGTACCAAAAAAATTTTCTTTTCCTTTTAGCGCCCAGACCCTCTTTATATTTTAATTTTTAGTTTTTACAGTTTCATCGTCTATTTTCTTTAAATGAGAGAATTATAATGCACCGATCTGAAATTTGTTATCAAATTCCAATACATTTTACCTACTGATTAAATAAAATGTAAAGAAAAACAAAGATAATATTTTTGAATTTTAATCTCATATTTTTTTTTAAAGAAAAACAAGGGTCTGGTAGCCCTTGTCTTTTTTATTAAAAATAAAGTTTAAAATTACAACTTTTGCAGTAAGATGCTGGAAATAAAACTAAAAAAAGCAAAATAAAGTGTAGTAATTACAAATTATCCAAAGGTGACAATCTTGAAGAATGATCCAGGTCAACTCAGTCACGCATGAATGTCGGGTTGGTTTGCTGTAGTGGCTGGTCGAGCGAGAAATTGATTGGAGAGAGACGCGTGAAGAGGTTGGAGATGGAATAAAGCTTTAATCAATTTCCTTCATTATAAGAAGAGAACGAAGATTGACGGAGAGGCCATTAGAAAGAGGGAGAGATTGAGGAAATGCTGAAATCGGCGCAAGAAAGAAGAAAAGAGGAGGCGGCGGACAATTCTAGATCTGGGTTTTTACTTTTCTCAACCTAATAATATCATCTGCTATCATATTTATTCTAAAACTGTAGAATCATGGTCGGAACGCATTTGAAACGTGCACGGAACATACCATTATGTTTCACGTTCTGCTCGTTCTAACGTTACCAGAGAGAATTCCGTCCTCCGTTCCGTTACATACCACGAAATGAGAAACCATTCCGTCAATCGTTTCGTTTGCACGGAACGTGCACGGCAAACGGTAAACGATATACCGTTGGCAGGCCTAAGTAGAGTTGCAGTTGCTAGTTGTGAGTTTGGCTCAGAAAAGACTTTAAACAGAAAGTGGTCATTGCACTGAGTCGAACTTGTTGGGTCACATCAGATGGTATCCTAGGACACTTGATGTTCAATGGTCCCACATGACTCCAAGAAAAATCCTGTCATATACTATGCACACTTACATTGTGTCCCCTGCTTTATATATATATATATATATATAGAGTTTAGCTACGGTGAGTCGCGACTCACGGACCCTCCGGTGAGTCGCCATCAAAATTCCTAAATCTAGTTCACAATGACCAATCCAAACCGTCTAATATGATCTCCCTATTGAAATCTCCATGCATACCAAATTTTTCATTTTTTTCGAAATTTTTAAGTATTTTTTTGAAATTTTAGAAAATCGTTAATTCGTCGTTTGGACAGAATCACATTAAAAATTTAAGTACTTTTCGGTTTCTTTGTGGTTCTGTAATTTTTAACTCGGTTTCCACGTTGACTATAGTCACATTCCATTTAGCCAACTATTTATGCATTTTACAAGTACTCTTCTCTTCCATGTGGTGCAACAGCAACTTCCTCCCCAAGAACTTCCATTGCTTCTGCTCTATTTATGTTATGTATATATTCACCCTACTTTCCCTAGACTAAGACAAGTACGATATAAGTACCATTCCATTCCACTTCACAAATTATTCTTGCAATAACATACACGAGCTCATATAGTTATTAAGATATGGGAGTACCATCAATCCAAGCAAAGAGAGAGAGCACAAAGGCAGCGAATGTCTTGCTATCACTTTCATTAGCCAACAACATAAAAATGAAGAAGAGCAACAACAAGAGGAAAAGAAACAATGGAGTGTTTGAATGCAAGATATGTAGCCGTGAGTTTCCATCATTCCAGGCTCTAGGAGGACACTGCACAAGCCACCTTCGGCCGAAGGTACGCTCTGATGGGATTGAACTGAAAATTGGCAAGAAATATAAGGAATCGACGAGGCATGTATGCGACATTTGTGGTAAGGAGTTTCAGATGGGTCAAGCTTTAGGTGGCCATATGGGACTGCATAGAGCTTCACCGGTTTTATCAGCATTGTCCCAAAGCCGAAAGGAAGAAGCGTTTGATTTGAATTTCCTTCCAACGATGACAGATGAAAATTAGGTGTATATATTGGTGGAGACAGTGAAGGTTTTCAATATCAAGGACGTTTGCTCAACCTGTTTGACTAGGAACATAAATGTGACCACTTGTTCATTTAGAGTAATAGATACCTAGATGGACATTATTATAGTAATTAGCTCTGTACATAGTCAGGCTAATTTTTAGGTAGCTACTAGAATGGGTTATGAGCTTTTCTCTTGAATTTGGTTCTTTTGCTCTCATATTTTCGGACTGCATGTAATTATTTGGTTCTTTTATTCTGAATTTTCAGACTTGTAATTATCATTATTTCTTACTTTTCTTATGGATACAGGATACTTGACTAATATAAAATATGTCACACATTTTTTTGGAAATATTTACGTACGCTTTCCACTCTCAATTTTCAATTATTGATCCAAAAAACAGAAATAGGGTGGGGAAGGAAAGTGGTACAAACATTATTAGTGAGAGGAATAGGAGAGAATTAGATGAAAAAAAAAAAAAGCAAGGGACTATATATCTTAATTGGAGAAATAAGATATTGATCGATTAATCAAGACAGAATAACAATTTATCGACTCAAAACCGACTCACCAATTCATCCTAAATACATATTATGAGAGCTATATTGGCGGAATCAATAGGGAATTTTCCTAATGGACCTGGTTCAAGAAAAAAAAAATAATATGTTTCTTCGCTTTTTCTATATATGTTTTTTTCTTTAAAAAAATGAAAATTATATATATAATTCAAAACAAATTTATGATTAAATCTCATTTTTTTAAAATAAGATTTTTTTTCAATATTATACATTACTTTTTTGTTTGATCTTGTCAATACAAGTATGTTAATTAAAGTTCACATGCATTTTTTCCATTCTATATGATATACTATGTTTATTTAATCCTGTGAATGCATGTATATTAAATTCACATCACATGCATATTGATACTTAGAGTGCTAGACTGCTAGTAGTGGTGTTCACATGGATTTGTATCGCGGGATTTAATGAAGTTCACGCCAACATTATCAATTGTGTTCCAAGTAGATTATAAAACGGGTTTCAATGATCGTATTGCAAAATCAGCTAGTAGTGGTGTTAAATACAGATAAAGAATCCTTGATCTAAGAAAATATAATTTTGAGCAGAAATCCTATATATAGATATATATAAGCTAGAAAATTGGATTTTCACAAACGGAGAAAACTTTTTTCGTTGTTAACAGGATAGGCCGGGCATCGTATCGCATCATTGGCAAACATTAATTCTTAATTTAACTTAACACGCCAGTGAATTTGAAGTAAGTTTGGAGCCCGGCATCATGCGTGATGCGTCTCATTGGTATACTCTTAAGGATTATTTGCCAAAATTTTATTTTATAGAGACGTACAACTTAACAAAATGGGAAACACAATCATGTCAAGCAGAATTCAAATGAACGCACCACAAAAGAAGATATCAAGTCTATCAAACTTCAATTGATGTTTGATAAAAGAAGGAAATGTGCTTGAGAACATGACTCTTCTTACTTGATTTACACCAGTGATGGAACAGGACCTAGATAATTCCAGGTGAATAAATGATTATTACCCCAGGAGCGGAGAGGAGAGATTTGTGAATTTTAATATCTGTAAAGTAAAATTGTTATTTCTCCTCCTCCAATGATTATACCCAGTACTGGACCTTTTGTGATGTTAATGCATAAATCTTTTGTGGCCTTGATTGTATGAACTTTAAAATGTCAATGTACGTAATATACTAATATCCTAGGAGATCCTTTTTTAAAAGAAAAAAATTTATTTTATGCCATTCTAAAACATTTCAATTGTAAATATGCCAGCACAAAATGATTAATTTGATATATGTCATTGCAAAACAACACAAATTAGATTTACGCCATTATTTTTAAGTAAAACATATTAAAAATGATTTTTGCTTGTCTGATTTTTTTATAATCCCTGGATTACCCTTGCTAAAATTAAATGCATCGTTTCCTCCCAAACTCAACCATTTTCACAGATCCGTTGAAGCAAATTTTCTTTTTGTTTTGTTCCATCATTCCTCCCACTCACCTGAGTCGCCTCCCACCAGAATCCTCGATTGAGTTGGGACTTGGGTTTGCCGCTGGAGATTCATATAGAGGCGAGGAGAAGGAGCTTCTGACAGTGAGGTCCGGGATTAATAAGAGTGACCCCTTTGATAAAGTTGTCGTCGTTAGCAATCGATTCATATCTAAACCTCAGATCGGGACACAACTGCATATCAAACAAACTGGGCCATTGGATCATCAACAGACAACAGGAGAACTAGCAGTTAACAGAGGTTGTTAATAATATTCGCTTGAGTTATTTAGCGCCAAGCATTAGATCAGCATGGGGTAGCTAAATTAGTGAATTGTGTAGGGTTTTAGTCAATACTTGTGGCAATGTATTAAGTTTTATCGACTGTTTTATTTGGTGCTTAGGTGAAATCAGATTAAAGAAAAAGTTTCCTTTTTTTTCATCGGCTGTTGCATGAAATATTTTTATAGTTGCATAAAAACTAATTAATTATTTTGTGGTACCAATTTAAAAAGGCAATATGGTCATTTTAATCAACTAGTGGCTAAAAATTAATTTCTATTAATTTGTAGTGACATAAAACTAATTAGTCATTCTGTAGTGATATTTTTCAAATTTTCAATTTTTGCAGTGGCATAAATCAAAATGCTCTTTTTTAAAAGATGATAATAATAAAATAAAATAAAATAAAATAACTATAACAACAGGGCCTTTCATGGATCCATCAGTATCCCGGAAGGGTCAAATTTCAATCTTGAGCACCGCCTTCATAAAATGTGTAAATGATGATTAAATTTTGTCTTTGACTTTTAACAATCAACTAAATTTGAATTGTTCACGGTGTACTTTTCTTGTATTGCACATTTGCACTTATAGGTATGCAAGTCTGGTGTAAGTTTTACCAAACATTGAATTTGTCATTTGTTCGGTTGTTCCGCCATTTTAAAATAATGCATTTAATACTAATATATAATATCTTAATTATATTCTAGAAATTTAACAATTCTACGTCAAAGCTAGACACAAACATTCATACCCGGCAAAAAAAAAAATCAAAGTATGAAAAGGGACAAACTAAATATGAATGCATATGTTTACAATTGATTGAGGAAATCCGAAATGCGTCCAAAGTGAAATGTGAACGTATGATATATACAGTGGTTTTCATCATTTATTATGTCTCTACTGTTTAAAAAAAATTCGACGAAGAATCTAATCTAACAGGATTAATATAATTAAGATATTAGAGAATCCTCAATTCGGCGGTTTCCTGTTTCCATCAATGTTATGGTCTTAATAGTTAATACAGTGGTTGATGACTAACCTCATGACTTACTACAATTACAGCTAGCTCATTAAGCCTACGGGCGTTTCAATCAAAAAAAATAAAATAAAAATACAGCCAGCTCATTAACTCATTTCATGCCGTTAGCCACATCAGGTACAGTCCGGATTTCCTGGAACAGGTATTGGAGACCTTTTTGTGTGGAGTCTCACTGACAAACAACAAATTCTTTCCATAATAATTCAAACAGAGGGAAACCACCGTACGTAATTATATTAAACCTGAACACGAATGGGCGGTCTGAACAGACCGGAATGGACCTAAACCGGTTCGGTTTAGTTGGAAACCAGATAAGCAAATGAGTCGTCAATTCACTTGTGCACCAGCTGGGTTTGTAGACGTGTAAACCAAACAAGGTTTTTTTTGAAAAAAAAAACATTTTTTTGCAAATTTACTGCTAGTCAATTGCATGCAATATTTCTTTCCATTAATAATTTGGTTTGGGATCGAAAATTTAAAAAATACAAACTTATGGGTACGCCTGTCAAAATCGTTCTGTTGGAACGTTTGGCGTTCCGTTTCCGTGCCGGCGGAACGAAAAAGAATGACGACATCTGTTTCGTCTTTGACAACGGAACAGAAACGAAACTGATATTTCTAAACGTTACCGAAATGGAACGAAACGGAACACGAAAATGAACTGAAATCAATGGTAAATGATGGACGGAACGGTAAACGAAACCGTTTTCTGTTTCGTTTGATGAAACGGAACGGAAACGAAACTGATATCTGTTTTATTATTTGGAACGGAACGAAAACAAAATCCTCCATTTCCGTGCCGTTTCTAACGGTTGACAGGCCTACTTATGGGGGCAAAATTAACAAGCCACGTGAAGATCAAGAAGAAAAATTGTCAATGGGTAATTCCATATAAAGAACAATAATCAATGTTAGAGGTAAACTTATTGTTGTACCAAGAACATTCTTGTTACAAATTTTAAAAAAAAAATACTTTAATAATATAATTAGGTAATTAAGTTGTCAAATGATATTTTTATCTTTTGTTGGGTTTTAACACTTGGTGAAATATAATTTATCAGTATAAATTACCAATAAATTGTAACATCACTGTTATATATGCAATTCATTAGCTGTCAGACTAATTAACAACTATTGTCATTGATTTTTTTATATGGGCCTAGCTAAATCTAAACCATTCATTTAGAATGACGAATGATTGCGATAGATTAGGCCTTGAATAAAGGGTCTAAATTTGAGCCAATGTAAATATATATATATAAAGGATGGCTAATGTGCTATCCGTGGCACGTGCCACCCATTCTCTATATACTCGTTTTTCAAAATTCAAAATTCAAACGACCAATCCAAATCGTTCAAGTTGTTCATCATATTGAAATACCCTTCGAGACCAAATTTTATATTTTTTCAAATTTTTTTGCTATATATTATGATATTTGTCAAAAAACAGGCCGTCCATTTTGACAAATATCATAATAAATAGCAAAAAAATTTGAAAAAAAATGTAAAATTTGGTCTCGAAGGATATATCAACAACTTGAACGGTTTGAATTCGTCGTTTGAATTTTGAATTTTGAAAAACAAGTATATAGAGAATGGGTGGCACGTGCCACAGATAGTACATTAGCCATCCTCTATATATATATATATATATATATATATATATGTCAATGGTAGAATTACACTTGTAAATTTATATATACAGAGCTAAAAGGTAGGATGTATCTTTTATTTTAAAAGTTATTTTGGCGTTACTTTGTTGTATTTGCTTAAAATAATTTCTTTTCAAAAAAAAAATCAGATTGTGTTTTAAAATATTTTGGTTTCCTATAATAGAATAATGTAACAAATTTGATGAGATCATCTTTATTAAATAAATTTGCAAAACGAACGGTTCAATCAGTTGATCCATATCTCGGTTCAACCAATTGATATAGTGATGAACCAAGTCTTTACCGGGTTAATGACCGGTTCAGTTCTGATAATATTCTTAGAAACGATCCTAAATTAAATGTGTGGGACCTTTTATTCTGTGGCTTTCATATCATTTAACTGGCAATTGTCGGTATGCAGTATGTACACATAATTAGACCGAGTCGACGTCTGGAGATTTCTAATAAGGGAAGCTTGGATAAAGCTTCCAACTAGAGCTTTACTTATTTAGGCTGAGGCGGACAGCCACACAGGAACCTACTTGTATAAACTTCAACTCTGCGCCGACACGTTAATATATTAGTTGACTATTATTTTTTTTATTTTTATGTTTTCCTTCGTGCCTTCTCAACGCGTTTTCTTACGTGCATAAAAATTCAGTCAGATTGTGAAATTTTGATAAGTATATTAATTTACTGTTGAATGTTGAATATTTTAAAAGATAATCGCATTTTCCTTGCCATACATATATTAGTCAAGAGCCATTTCCAAAAAAAAAAAAAAAGAAAGAAAGAAAGAAAGAAAGAAAATTCCATTCTCTAGACTCTAAGAGTTTTAGGCATGTTTTTTGACAAATATTTTTAGGATTAAAAAAACACTGATTTGTTGCTGTACGGAATCTTTTAACTTCCGCTTCAAGCTCTGCCGCCGCTATTTTAGTTTACTTAACGTGGAAGTTACAATATGTACTCTCACAGCTCAACAATCAACATGCACAAGTTGCAGCGTATCCATCTTATATAAGGTCGATAAGACCTCATCCACACAACCTTTTTTTTGCTTCCAATAGAACTACCCAAAACATAAAGAAGAAGAAGACTATAGACAGAATGGTTTTGGCAGAAGCAATGGACATAAGAACCGACTTGTCGCTGTCGTGCGATTACTTGACGAATCAGAAGAAGAAAAGCAAACCGCCGGAGGGAGTATTCGCTTGCAAAACATGCAACAAGGAGTTCCCGTCGTTTCAGGCATTGGGAGGCCATCGCACGAGTCACAACAGGCAGAAAACAAGAGGACAAGGTGCCGATATGAAGGCAAAACCAAGGGCACACGAGTGCACGGTTTGTGGCATGGAGTTTACCATGGGACAGGCTCTCGGAGGACATATGCGTAGGCACCGACCCGGGACTGATTCTTCATTGGAATCGGTGCATTCAGATCATTTTGTGATGCTGGATTCCGATCATCATTTTAGGAGTAATAGCTTGGAATTGCTTCAGTTGTTTCCCGAGTAAATACAAATTTTGTATGCTTCATATGTTTTTGTGTATATGTTTACGCTTGTTGTATTGGTTCCTTCCAGTCCATTTGTATAGAAAGGATTCATCTGTTCATTTTTTTTTTTTTCAAATTGGATTTTCTCTATATAGTTTAAATTGCAAAGTAGGACGAGATGAATGCTGATTTGAGAAATCTAGACAAATATCAGCGGATTTGTATTATTTATTGTATAGGTGTGTATATCAGTTGTGTCATTTTAAACATTCTGACTTGTTTTTATTTTCTCCCTTTTACCTGTGCAAAAAGTACAAAAATTCTGGTATTTTAATTGAATAACATAGCGTAGAGGTTTGCTCAGTATTAAAATTAATCGAAATTTTGTACATGCATATTCTTTTTATTCAATTGTGCTCATATAAATTTGAAATTCGAATGAATTAAAATCAGAAGAAAATCGGTCCAAAATCGGAGGAGAATAGTTTCAAAAATTAAATTGAACTGCCCTCCCCCACCCAAAAAAGGTAGGTAAAATAAATAACAAAGAACAAATGAGGAGCCTAGTCTGTCGGTCAGTTTGTTAATTTGATAAAAGAAATTTTTTATTAGAATTCAAAACAGGGGGAGGAATTCTGGTTTCAAATGTCCATCATCCTCGTGCAAAACCAAAGTTTGAGAATTTCTAAATCCAATCCATGATTTTTAATATAAAAAAGATAAACTACTACAAGTATCATTACATTTCTAGATGTAGAAATGACGAACACAGATTTAACTAAGCATTACATCAGCTAAGGAGCATCTCTTATTCAGTCAAGCTCCTCAATCCTGATGGTCTCAGTGCATTAGTCAAATAAACTCCTTTCCCAATCCCTGAAGTGACCAATCGCTACTCTCCTAAACGATTTGGAGTTGAGTTGATTCCGCTTTTTAATTTTTTTAAATTTTGTTTTTGCATAAGCTTAGACAAGAGGTCTATCCTTGGCTTTTGTAGTTGGCAGCTATGTATTGAACCTTTTGCTTCCATGAGCGCCACGAGAGATTGGAGGCAAGTATCTGCTGCTATTGCAACCTTCTTTCCTGGGTTTTGAATTTCTTGGCATACATCTTGAGTGCACTCCTTCAATTTCCTTTGCCACCTCCATCTTCATTCCCCTGTTTCGAAAGCAAATATGAGCAAGTTTCTTCACTTTGACATTTGAACTTTGAACAACCAATCCAAAGAAAAAGTTGCTACTTGGCAGCCACAGACCCACAGTCAAACTTTTCTTAAAAAAGAAAGAAAATTAAAAAGCCCAACAATAATCGAGCCGTAACGAGTTGCGTACTAATTCAGGCCCAAAATAGGCTTCTTAAACTGGGCCTATTCAAACAGTTGGTGATTGTGTTCGTAAAACGAAATGTCTTTTTCCTGGGTTTTATGTTCTTTTTCATAAAACCAAACGTCTTCTATTCAGTCTAAATTGCCTTTTTGAGCCGAGACATAAAACAGTCAGTAATAAATGGCTGAACTCTTGTTTCAAACTATAGTCCATCTACTTATGAAAAAAAATAATAAAACAAGAAGCAGATATGTAATGAAATAAGCCAACAATTGAACAAAGAATGAAGAATACATTTATATACCTATCAGCAGCAAAAGAAGAGCACCTCTTCAGTACAGCAGCAATCTCTGCATCCTCTTTTCCTTCCAGCAAACTCCCACTGAAATATTCCTTCTCCACCACCATTCCTCTACCTCCTGAAAACCTACAGCTTCCCCCAATCTGATTGTGGGACTCCCTTGTCAGTCTGGCTCCATGCTGCGGTACAACTGCCTCGCTCTGCCGCTTCACTGCTATCGACCCACATGATATCAGATGCATCAAAGCTGCTGATGCCTTTCCTCTCATATTGCCTGCCATCAGATATTGATCTTCCAAAATTCGACCATTGTATTTAACCAGTGTTTCAAGAGTTTCAGGACTGGATGTTGGCGGTGGGGAAATCTCATCCCTTGTTAGCTCGGTAGTTTTGTTTTCAACCATTACAGTTGAGGATGGATAGGCTATATCTCTCCTTCTGTGTCGCCTCTCATCTGTTTGTGTCGATGCATCAGTGGATTGAAGATTGCTAAAACTGCTAGCTGCTTTATTGTCAGATTCTATTAATCGGGCTTTGTAGATGTCGTATTCATTTAACTCACATGAGCCCCAGGTCATCTTCTTTGCTACCATTAGAGGAGCAGAGAAATCAGAGCCATCTCTGCTTGATTTGGATGTTTCTATAATCTTCCCTGTGCTAGAAGTTGAGGAGGTTGTGCCAACTGAATTTTCAGAGCACGATGCCGGGCCGAGGTTCAAGAGCTCTGTTCCCTTGAGCACATATTCATTGCCATGAACTGGGTGAATGAAATCTTCTTCAGTTAGATCATGCCACACATAGCCATTTTTATAGCTCCTATTGAAAATCAAAACCCACTAATTAAATCACTTGAACTGACTATGCCCAAGTTTGCACTTAAAAAAATAGTTAGCTCGATAATGTTAATAAAATTTTGTAAAATTTGGTCTGCATTAAAAGTTTGTATCTAAATTCAAATTTGACATACCCATAAAAGATCTAACCGACATTTGGCTTGATTAGTCAAACCTGCTCCAATCTGACTAGACTTGGATTAACTCATTCAGTGCAGGGACAGTACACCTGAATTTGTCTTGTCCGACATGACATCTCAACACATTCAATCGAACTTAATCCGGTTTGATTAAAATTGTGCTCAATGAATCAATTCACATAGGAAGAATCCAAAATAATCTGAGTCTCAATTTAATTGAACAAATATCCAAAATATCCAATATGGCACCCAAAATTATCAAAAGACTGAAAACATATCTGAATCAAATTAATCCTAATTTCTAAATCTGAACATGAACCTGAACGGCCCTGGTACTCAAATGATCAAACGCAATCGGCTTGCTCGTCACCTGTATCCTCTTGACTTAATATATTAAAATGTGTAAACAAAAACGAGGGATAACTATATAAGTTGTATGATAACAAACCTTTTAGCTGACCAAGAATATAGACCAGCCAAGCCTTTACCCCTAAGCGCACTTAGCCGGTTAATCACATCTGAATATATGCAAAACAGAATATCAGAGATAAATTATTATAGTATTTGAAAAAAAAAAAAAAAAAAAAGAAAGAAAGAAAGACAGAGATTAATAGGTGCCTTCCAAAGTACCTTTGAGATAGAGGCCGTCAGGTGAAGACAAAGGCACTTCAATAAAATGGGGGTGCTCCAAATGGCCATTTTTCGACAAATAATACACCACGGCTACCTTCTTCTCTAACGACTTGAGCCTCGAGTCGGACCATACCTTTCCTCTCTCTGTTATACATAGCTCCTTTTCTTTCCATTCTCTTATTCCTTCTCCTCTTCCCTTAGAAGCAGTAACCATCGCCATTATACTTTTTGTTGAAGCTTTGAAGGTACAGAAGTAGTGAACAAAAACTCAGAAGTGTGTTGTGGGTTGAGGGAGCGGGGTGCGAAGTACAACTGGAACGGCGATAAAATAGAGGCTTCTCACGTTACTACAGTAATTCTGAGAGTAGAAATGTAAAATTTCGTTGATTAGTTGAAATGAATTAGCCAATAAAAGGAAGTCAAAAGGAATTTTATCTAAGTCAAACCAACATGTGAGGCCAATTCTACTTGAGTGGCACTCAACCCAAGTTCGGCTTCACAATCCCTGCTTTTTACTTGTATTTTAAAAAGCTGAAATTCTGACTGCTTTTTTTAAGTCTGTAAACTTTACAAAAGAGGAATCTAATAAGTTTGAAAAACGAAAACCCTTTCTATCCTTTGAAAAAATTCTTCATATTTCATCCGGAAGTGTTCTATTCCATTTGACGTATAACATTGATCTGTCATCTACAAATAATTAGTGTGAATTTTGACGTGCCAACTCTGTGAACTAAGTGCAAATTAATTTAATGCTAAATAAATGTAGCATTATAAATCTAAGAACAATGGTTAAGAAAATATGTACAAATAATTATGCAACAAAACTTTAATTAAAAATATTTTTAACTTGCAGGCAATATAAATCGGACAATACACATTAATTACTTAACGCTCCATCGTTGTCTATTTGTTTTCTAATCATCAAATGATACTTTTCTAATTATTATCCCAAGTACTATTATATTAGATAATTATAGTGAAACAAAGTTTGAAACTATAATTAGGACTGGTGAATTCATTGTCCGATATGTATAATGTTTCTTTCTTGCAAGATAATAAAATCATCCTAAAACCTCATAGATGTAACCAGAAACAACTCATTTAATAAAATTAGGTCATCATGACCATAATGTAAGTGCCAGTAACTCATTTAATACACATAGAGGCAATTGCTTATTAACAAATTATATAACCCAAAATATGAAAAAACAAAACATTTAATTTTTTTGGCATCTACGAAGTGTGTCTGAATTTACACATTACAATAACAAAATAAAGAGCACAATATTGTTGGCAGATTTTGCGTTATTTTAATTCGAATGTTAAAAAGTCGCCAATAGTATCTACTATAGAGGAGCCAAGTAAAATTATACTAATTTTTTAAAAAAAAAATTGAATGTTTTAGAGTTGAGCACACACAATATGTAACCACAATTATTTGATATGTTACAAAGCTTATGCACTCCGGACATATTCTTTTAAAATACGATGAGGCTATAGAATATCTATAAGATTCAGTAAAAAAAAACAAATAAAAATAATTGATGATTTCATCAAAATTTCACAAATTTCATAAAAAATTAATATTAAAATTTACCACTCTATTATGAAATCAATTTCAACTACAATTTGTTCTATTTTCAATTTTAGTTTACCCTAAATTATATTAAAAATCATAAAATGTATCTATGCAACCATAAAAGAAATTTGAGAGGATGGCAGCATTCACGAGAGCAACTGAAACAAAACGCTATTTCACTTCGCCATGGACAGATGTTGAACAGAGAGAAAGTGGTAGAGTATTCCCAAAAAAAGGAAAAGAAAAGGAGAGAGGAGACAGAGAGCACGGGTAGAAGAAACAATAAACAAATGCAATGAGCCGTTGTACAAAACCGAGATTTCGAATTGCGGGAAACATAGCAGCTACGTTCGTGCTGCTGGTTTTGTTTTCTAATAGCTAATTGATAGTTAATTAGTGAAAGTTAATTGGATGGTTTTATTTTATGTTATTCTGGTGACCTGGTCCTAGTAATTTGTTAGCACCAGCGCACTGTCTTTCCTGGTCGGTTAATTGGACCAGTTACTAATAAGTCAATGTGACCTTCACGTGAGAGTTTACAATGTCAAAGTTGTTAGTTTCGGATCCTCTACTGATCACTGATGGATGGTTTCGCAGGTCCTTCGAAGAAAAATACGGTCCAATTGAAATTTTGACGGTTAGATTGTGCTTATGAGAGAGTGAACCGAAAGGTTAAGAGGAAAAAAAACAAATGATGCGAATAGAAATGAAGATACATGAAAATTGATAGAAAGAAATTTTGTTCATTTTTTTAATATAATTGGGATGTCATGTGTGCTATTTAATTGCGTCTTTTTTATTCTTCACTCACGATCTTAGTCCAATTATTAATTTAACCTTGATTTCATTAATTGGAAATGGTGGTGCAAAGAATTTTTTTGGTTTATGGTAATAAGTTGGACATTGAATTTGCTTATCCGTCGCATTCTCTTTAGCCATTCGTGCATTTTCTTTTTCATTATTGTTTCTTTACTTTTAAATAAATAAAGTTAATTATAATTTAGCATTAATCCGGATTTAAATGTTAAAAAATTAATAATGTAGACAAAAAAATAAATGACAATACTGCGAAGCCTATCTGACTGCTGCTAAACCACTAGTGTCGCCAATTAGCAAGACACAAGGAACGTTCAACGTTGGAAAGGACTTTCACTTTGGTATCCGTGATATTCGTTTTTTTTTTTTCATTTGATTATATGATTTAAAGTCTAAATTTTCAGCAATAGATCCGTTTTGTTCTATGTGTTAAATAATATTCGTATAAAAACTTACAAATGTAGTGTTCGTCTTACATTATATTAAGAGATTAAAATCCAGCATAATGAATTAAATTTTCATATCTTGATTTGAATTTCGACCATAATACAATTAAATGAAGTCAGCAAAATAATAGTTTTATTATTTTTTAATAACAATTTAAGCCCTTGATTTCAAAATTTTAATCGATGCACTAAAAATATAGTTGTGCTTTACAATTTCTGCTCAATTCTAGCTGTTATTTTATTCTGAATGTGATAGATGTAATGATATCATAGTTATAGCACCAAAACGTATATTTGAATATAAGATGAACCTAAACAACTTCTTAAAGATACATTAAATCATGTGCATTTGATCTGAAATAAACGAATTTGATCTGATGCCACAATTTAAAATCACACATTTTAATTATGGCAAGAACCAACACTTAGTCTAGTAACAAATGACAACATATTCTGAGTTAGGTCGCAGGTTTAAATTCCACCATAAGGTCATTATAGACATTTAATTTGCAAAGTTAGAAAATTTTTTACTCATTTCTTCGAACAAAAAAAAGAAAGAAATACAACTGTGAAATCATACACTAATTCGAGTTTCATCCTCTCGCATGCACGACTGCGCGGAGAGCTGTTGATTTTAGATAGGGTATTTTTTTAATTAGATTTAGCACCAATCTCAGTAAAAGTAGATCGTGCGCTACAATTCGTGCTGTGTTGATTGTTGGAGAAAAATAATAAAAGGAAAAAATACGAATCCTTCACCTCATAACTAAAAGCAAATGAAAAAAATGTAGTTTTTTCTTCTTTTTTTTCAGTTTTGTCAGGAACAAAAGTTGCTTGACCTACTCGGTTTGACCAAATGATGTGAAGGGTTTAAGAAAATATATTTCGGCTGCATGGCGCGTGCAGTGGTTCGAAAAAACGCGCCCCTGGCGAAAGTTTTTTCTTTTGTTGAATCAGAGATCTGGTCCCTCATCATCTTCATCTGCTCCAAAATTTTGAATTTAGCGCAGGTAGAAATGATAATATAACACCTAAAGCGCAACCCAAGCTTTCAAGTTTAATCAATTAAATACGATTGCTAATAAATGACTCGTGAACCGTGATTTGGAGCGGATTGAGCTGTATGTAGGTATGTTATGTACCCCGCTCCTCTTCTTTCATGAAGCATTCATTCAACTACTGAAACAAATTGCAGCTGACGTGGCTGTGGTTGTTTGGTTTAATTATTTCTTGTTTTTTGTTTGAATTGATGGGTTGATTTGTCTCAGAGCAGGATTTTCAAGAGGAGTTTGGTTATAAACTTATTATGTGGTCCTTACTGTCGAGTTATTAATGCAATATTATCTGTACTTTAAATTATGCTTTGTCAGCTCTCTTTTTCTATTTCAATACCCCACAAGTTGAGGCTTAAAAAGTTTGAATCCGCTCTCTTGTGACTCGACTCGGTTACGATCAAATGTTTGTCTACTGTCAATTCAGGTTGGGTCCAAACAAATTTAGGTCCGTATCAAGTTATTTACAGTAGGAATCGGCCCAGCCCATGAAATGGCGAATGACATAGAAGTTCAATCACTCTTAAGTCTGAATTGAAAAAGAATCCGGGGTGATATACACCATCCCTCAATTTCCCATCCAGCACCATCCACAGGCCAAAAATGGGCCTCAGCTTCAATTTTTCGCGCGCTGACGTTAGCAAAAATTTTGAAATTTTTTTTGGAAATTTCAAATGTACTGGTTTATTTGTTCAGTTAAATACCTTAAGGGTTGAATTAAAAGTTATAAGTGTTCAGTTAGATGCATCTGAAAATGGAATTTTCGTACTTTTGTGTTCAGTTAAATACGTTAAAGGTTGAATTAAAATTTTTATGTGTTCAGTTAGTTGCATCTGAAAATGTCATTTTCGTACTCTTGTGTTCAATTTAATACAGTAAAGGTTGAACTAAAAGTGTTTATTTGTTCAGTTAGTTGTATCATAGAATTTTCGTACTTTTGTGTTCAGTTAAATACATTAACTGTTGAACTAAAAGTGTTTATGTGTTCAGTTAGTTGCAGCAGAAATTTGATTTTGTAGTTAACATTTACAATATACAAAGTGAACACATATAACAATATAATTAGCATTTACAATATACAAAGTGAACACATATAACAATATAATTAACATTTACAATAGACAAAGTGAACACATACAACAATATAGTTAACATTTACAATAAACAAAGTGAACACATATAATAATATAGTTAACATTTACAATAAACAAAGTGAACACATATGATGACTAACTAATCCTTTACAAAAATATAATTCATCATTAACAACTCTGTAAATTCAGTCAAAATTTGCTTCTTGTGTCCCTTGAATCTGAAATTAAGCAATAAAATAAGGTACCTGAAATAAAAAATTATTCACTGATTATTCAAATTCATTCAAATTATACAAATGAATGAACCACAGGAGGGTTTGACTAATGATCAGTTAATTACAGTCTTGCTGATTATTCTCTGATTATTCAGAACATTAGTAGTTTACTGAAAGTTAAAATAGGGATCTGGTAAGAAGGATCAACAAAATACAGAACTTTGAAGCACAAGAATATCCAATTGAAAAAATAACTCAACTGAAAAAAACAAGGTTTATACAACTTGCTAGAGAAGGTTTACATATACTCATCTCTCAGGGCAGTACCAGGAAATGATCGAGACAATCTTAGATGATGAAGTTACAAATTTGATTTCAGTCTTAAAATCTGAATATTTTTAGGGTACCTAAACTGATCCTGAGCATTAATCCCATAATTTGAACTGCGTGCAGGAAACCTTTTACACCATCTTATAGGAATCAATATTAATATAGAATAGTATACATCATAGAAGAGGTGCATGCTCAGTTGTATTATGTATTCAGCTTATCATAGTTGTATATGTATATAAATAAATTACAAGTATAGCATTTGAAATATCACATGATTGTAGATTGCATGTTTAATGGAACAAAAAGAAGAGCATGATATTGTACAACTGTTGCAAAATAATAATACCGCCACTTATGCTATATATGTTGACTCGTAGTGTATATAAAAATAACAACAACAACAACAACAACAACAACAAAACCTTTTAGTCCCAAACAGGTTGGGTAGGCTAGAAACGAAACCCAACCAGATTAGTTTGTATCTAAAGGACAGAACTAGATTTATCCTTTTATGGTTTCCAGGCCATAGCATAACAAGGTATTATTTATGCACAACTAACTAAAAGAATTTACATTTCTCTCAAGAAAATAAGCGGCCACTGTGCAGGGACAATGTTTAAAAAAAGGTTCTGTACTGAACAGAAAAATTGTAACATATATACTATGACATTACTAGCTTGTTGTCAAGTTCATTGCGGTAGACTTGAATGAGGCCTGCACTATCAATTGTCTCAAATTTTTCTTTTAAAATGTTGCTGAACTTATCATCTCTATCCTCCATGCTTCTCATTATTTCCACCTGATATATGTATATATATATTTTTAAATAAAGAAGGCATTTAAATTCAAGATATATAGAAAGAGAGAGAAGGAGAAGTAGTAGGATAAAATGGAATGCATGTGCACCTGTCGTTGAAAGATATCAAACTCCTCAGCGCTGAGAAATCCATCACAATTTGCATCGAGAAGGCGCATGAGCTCTTTTGCATCCTCACTATCTGCTCCCAGATCATGCATCACCTCCATCAGCTCCTCTATGCTTATCCTGCCATCCATGTTCTTGTCAAGCAGGCAGAATAACCCCTTCGTCTCTCCGCAACCCATACCCAATTCCCTCAGCCGCACGGCTGCCACCTCCGCTGCCGCCAACATTATTGCCTTCAGCCTCTTTGCCTCCTCAGGGTCTGTAAGCCCCCCTTTGTACATGGAGTGTGCTGCTGCACCGCCAACAGCTGTGCGGTGCATCTCAGATGTTCGGATCTGAACCTCCATCAATGGCCCAGGTTGTCCCCCTTCCCCTTTTCCAACATCCACTGCCACATGCAAACTCTAGTATCCATTCCCCTTTGGCTTCCTTATGTAATCTTTTGTCCTCTCTGGTATCTCTCTCCACATGCTCTGGATCACCTCGTGGGTTCTGAAGCATGCCATTGCGGCCCACTCATCAGAGCTCGTGTTCAGTATCACTCTCAACCCTAATATGTCATTCACTTCTTCTGGTTTCCGGCCATCTTTTAGCAGCTTCTTCATGGTGCTGAAGCGGCTCTTGTACCGACTTTCAATTGATATGCTGTTCACCATCTTCTGCAACTCCTGGTCTGCACTCAACGCACAAAGCAGCTCATCCTTGTATGATTCCAGCAGCATTTTACTCTCCGTTTTATTGCTTCTCAGCCATGCATCGACAAAGCCATAGGAAAATGGAAACAAGTACCTGGAAATGTGTAGAGTGATTTACAATGATGTTATGTTGAGTTATTTATGTTATTTGTAGAAGTTTAGGACCTATTTGTAAAAGTTGATTGGTTAAATATAAAAAGGGAGCCTCCCTAACAGGAGGCCGTAATCCCTAATTTTTTTACCCTAACTCTTTGTCTAACCAACAAAATGATATGCATTAGCAACTAGAAAGCCTTAAGCCATGAACATGCACGCTACAACAAAAATAATGTACTACAAATTATGTTGTTTCCTAACACCGCTGTCAGAATATATTCCATGTTATGCATATCCCTACACACAGAGGCAATATCATATTCTACCCCTTGTGAACATGGAAACGGTAACATGTTCCTTCTCCCCAGTTCCCATACTAACCTGAACGAGAGGTCTTCCAACTCTAGAGAGAGAGAGCCAGCTCCAACAGCATGCGCAAGAGGCGCGTAGATTTTGATGACCTCAAGGGATTTGGCAATCTGGTGACATCTTGGCAAGTAGTCCAGATTTCGCATGGAGTCAAGCTTCAGAGCTAGTTCCAGAACAAGAGCACGAATGTCATAGAAAGTGAGGCAGAATTTCCTGAGAGCTGATGCACTATCGTCGTCCAGGATGTCTACCTTCATCGGGGCATGCTTTATGCGCAGACTCTCGTGTAAGAGGTGAGCAGGCCCAGGTCCAATCTGGGACTTTATATCATTCATGGTTAACAAACCTGCTTCTAGGGCTTCTCTCAGTATCCCAGCCGATATTACCTCTGCATCCATCTGTAACCATTCAAACAAATTTAGCAATGCATCACAACAAACTTTCAAAATTATCTCATATATCCGTTCAAAAATGTGAGAGTGCAAAAGTGCTACTTGGACAGTACATTTTAAGTGGAACAATCCGCAATACAGTATTTCTCTCTCGTGAGTGAATAAGTAAGAAAATAGGGGTTGTTTTGAGCATTTTGGTACCAATATGTTGTTAATATTGCATATTTCACTCTATAAAAGTAAAGTTCTAGATACCCACTAAATTCCATGCACATACTAGTACAAGCAATTATTTTTCTCCTCAATTTATAAAGTGAGAAACAACCAAGAAGAGTAATATCAAAGGAGATAACAACAAAATAAGGATGTAATTCAGCCCTCAATTTAAATAGCCCTACATGTAATAATTCAGACTAATAGTTCAACAATCAACATGGGCCAATTTCCAAGCACCAGTAATTAAGATAGGAATTAAAGAAAAAAAAAAGAGGAAAGACCTGGAGATCAACCAAGAGAAAAGCAACAGCCAGAGCGCGGGACAGCCGGGCCCGCCCATCAGGGGCAAAATCAGCTGTCTGAAGCAGAGAAATCGACAGTTTGAGGGATTTAAAGAGAAGCTGAGAAGAGGAAGAGGTGTTAGATAAGGAGCCCATGCGCTCTGTTATGTCATTAAATGCACCGATAAGCTGTGCCACCATTTTCCCGCCGCACCTGTCTAAATCTAAGGCCTGCGGTGGCGAAGGTACTGGAGAGGGGACGAAGAAGGAGACCAAGCGGCGAAGGTAGAGGGAGGGTACGCGACGGAGGCGACGGGAGGAGGTTGGTTTTGGAGTGGAATGGAGAGGTTGAAGGCTGCGGTGCAGTGTGGCAGCCATAGCGCCACGGCGATTTCTCCTTGGAAGTTGGAATGGATGAATGAGATGTATACTGTAACAGTGTTTCTTTTTTTATTTACTTTTTTGAATAATCTGCACCAGTGAACTTGTCGGCACCTGGCGGGATTATTAGTGAAATAAAATTGCCATTTTTGTTTATAACGGTTACTAAATTCAAATTAGTAAATTTCAAATGATATTAGAATTTATTTATTTTTTTATTAACGAGAGGCAGAATAATAATTAATACTATTTTAAATTATTTCTTCGTTATCAATGTTAATTTGTTTTTATTTGTGTTAATTTATCATCATCATCATTGTTATTATTATCATTATTGTTACTGTTATTGTTAGTATAACGTTGATTTTTTTTTTTTTTGTAAATATACTTTAGAGAGATGTGCTTTGACGTCATTGACATCAAATTTCTCTATAGTGATATGGTGGAATATGATTCTTATAAAAAAAATGGAAAGCACATTGTATTATTTCATCTAATATTTTATCAAAAACCACTGTTTCGAAAAGCACTAATTCAATTGTACTATTCAAAAAAAATTTTAAAATGGTAAAACTTAACATTCTATTAAATTTCTTATATCGATTATATTAAATGGTTTGAATTGACTTTTAAAACTGAAAAATCTGATTTAAATTATTTATTATGAGGGGGGAAATCCGTCACGGCAGAACCTTGCAGGATGGACGCATCAATCATGGCACTTGATAAAAAAACTGAAATATACAAAAACTTGATAGAATGACCAACAAGTTCAATCAAATCTAAAAATTAACCCTAATCAGTGAAAGAAACACGCACACACTCACAGCATATGCAAACAGGAGCCAGGAAGATAATGCGAGGCCACTCAGTGAAAGAAACACGCACACACTGGATTCTGGCGCAAGGTTTCCTGTTTTCAAAGCACTGTTAGCTAGCCCTTCAGCTTGTTTTCTTTTTTCTGTTTTCTGCTGCTTTCTTTTGTTTTGTTTTCTCTGCACTTGGTAGCCGCTACCAAGTTTCTATCTAAAAAAAAAAATGTCATTCTGATCAGGGCCATACAAAATAAATCGAAAGAGAAGAATTCTTACTGATAGAATTACGAGTACATTGCAAGATGCCAATTTCTATCAATTACAACCATAATAATTCCCATCCTTTATATTGGGAGCTATACAGTTGTCGAGATAGAGATGTACTAATACTTCCAATTATATCCGTCAAATTAGAAGATACAGTCTACTCTTACTAAAGAATAACTTCAAATAACAGAAAACCTCATCCAGTTGTACGGTTATGTTTACTAATACAGCCTTATATCACAGCGAAATTCTTTTAAGGCTGAAATAATAAAAAAAATGACAAAATTAGACTGAATCAAAATAAATTGAAGAAAAAATGAGAAAATAGTGATTCATGTTCACCAAATTTGAGAGAGAGAGAGGCACCTCAACATAAAGAATAATCAGAATTGAGATCATACTCTAAGCTCTGAACTCAATGCCTCGACAATGCCAAGCTTGCAAGGCGCATACTAACTCTGAACCCATGAGACCATGATTCATATATTTTCCCTGATAGTCTGGTATCTACCCTCAAATACTACTATTTGATCAAGTAACACCTAATTATTCAAATAAATCTGTAAGCTTAGTATATCCAGCTCGTACCAGTAATTATGCATACCGGCATGGTACCAGCACCAAATATCTCTATAAAATTGGATATTGTATGGTCATTCCAACTTAAAAAAATCACAAGATGCCAACATGAAAAAAAAAATGTCCTACTTTTAAAATTATCAGTATCACTCAAAAAGATCCACATCTTTTTGCCAAATGAACAAAACAAAACTCGGGACAGCCTCCTTTAAAAACAAGACTACGAAGACTCAATAACCTCTCAATTGTGGCACAACACAACCATGACCAAGACAATCAACTCGACATTATTAACTCCAATGAGCTTCCACTGAATTTTTTTTTGTCTCAATAACCTTTTAATTTGGAACTATTCCTCGAACTATTAGCCTAAGTCAAACATCCATACTACATTTCCAACAAAAAACAGAACATATTCAAGTTATATATGGTGTCGTCTTAACATCACATTATTCCTGCGATGCATCCACAAAATAAAAAGAAAGGAGGAAACATATCTCGCAACCATGAAGTAAATTGCCATGAGGGATAATTTTATATTCACTCTAGAAAAGAAAACCTAAAATAGAATCTGCAAAACAAAAAATGATGACTGCTGTCAAACCCACAATTACATAAAAAAACAATAGGAAAGAATAATTTTACTTTTTAAAGAGAGGGAAGACCAATTGTGTTAGGCTGCTGGATCCATGTTGAATTGGTTTCAGATACAGCCGAAGGTAGTATCAAAATGAGTTCATCTGTATTTTTAGTGTCAATTTCTTTACCACCCAGGGAGGCTATAGAAAGGTTTGCAAAAATAACTCAACTGAAAAAAAGAAGGTTTATACAACTTGCTAGAGAAGGTTTACATATACTCCTCTCTCAGGGCAGTACCAGGAAATGATCGAGACAATCTTAGATGATGAAGTTAAAAATTTGATCTGAGTCTTAAAATCTGAATATTTTTAGGGTACCTAAACTGATCCTGAGCATTAATCCCATAATTTGAACTGCGTGCAGGAAACCTTTTACACCATCTTATAGGAATCATTATTAATATAGAATAGTATACATCATAGAAGAGGTGCATGCTCAGTTGTATTATGTATTCAGCTTATCATATTTGTATACGTATATAAATAAATTACAAGTATAGCATTTGAAATATCACATGATTGTAGATTGCATGTTTAATGGAACAAAAAGATGAGCATGATATTGTACAACTGTTGCAAAATAATAATACCGCCACTTATGCTATATATGTTGACTCGTAGTGTATATAAAAATAACAACAACAACAACAACAACAAAACCTTTTAGTCCAAAACAGGTTGGGTAGGCTAGAAACGAAACCCAACCAGATTAGTTTGTATCTAAAGGACAGAACTAGATTTATCCTTTTATGGTTTCCAGGCCATAGCATAACAAGGTATTATTTATGCACAACTAACTAAAAGAATTTACATTTCTCTCAAGAAAATAAGCGGCCACTGTGCAGGGACAATGTTTAAAAAAAGGTTCTGTACTGAACAGAAAAATTGTAACATATAGACTATGACATTACTAGCTTGTTGTCAAGTTCATTGCGGTAGACTTGAATGAGGCCTGCACTATCAATTATCTCAAATTTTTCTTTTAAAATGTTGCTGAACTTATCATCTCTATCCTCCATGCTTCTCATTATTTCCACCTGATATATGTATATATATATTTTTAAATAAAGAAGGCATTTAAATTCAAGATATATAGAAAAAGAGAGAAGGAGAAGTAGTAGGATAAAATGGAATGCATGTGCACCTGTCGTTGAAAGATATCAAACTCCTCAGCGCTGAGAAATCCATCACAATTTGCATCGAGAAGGCGCATGAGCTCTTTTGCATCCTCACTATCTGCGCCCAGATCATGCATCACCTCCATCAGCTCCTCTATGCTTATCCTGCCATCCATGTTCTTGTCAAGCAGGCAGAATAACCCCTTCGTCTCTCCGTAACCCATACCCAATTCCCTCAGCCGCACTGCTGCCACCTCCGCTGCCGCCAACATTATTGCCTTCAGCCTCTTTGCCTCCTCAGGGTCTGTAAGCCCCCCTTTGTACATGGAGTGTGCTGCTGCACCGCCAACAGCTGTGCGGTGCATCTCAGATGTTCGGATCTGAACCTCCATCAATGGCCCAGGTTGTCCCCCTTCCCCTTTTCCAACATCCACTGCCACATGCAAACTCTGGTATCCATTCCCCTTTGGCTTCCTTATGTAATCTTTTGTCCTCTCTGGTATCTCTCTCCACATGCTCTGGATCACCTCGTGGGTTCTGAAGCATGCCATTGCGGCCCACTCATCAGAGCTCGTGTTCAGTATCACTCTCAACCCTAATATGTCATTCACTTCTTCTGGTTTCCGGCCATCTTTTAGCAGCTTCTTCATGGTGCTGAAGCGGCTCTTGTACCGACTTTCAATTGATATGCTGTTCACCATCTTCTGCAACTCCTGGTCTGCACTCAACGCACAAAGCAGCTCATCCTTGTATGATTCCAGCAGCATTTTACTCTCCGTTTCATTGCTTCTCAGCCATGCATCGACAAAGCCATAGGAAAATGGAAACAAGTACCTGGAAATGTGTAGAGTGATTTACAATGATGTTATGTTGAGTTATTTATGTTATTTGTAGAAGTTTAGGACCTATTTGTAAAAGTTGATTGGTTAAATATAAAAAGGGAGCCTCCCTAACAGGAGGCCGTAATCCCTAATTTTTTTACCCTAACTCTTTGTCTAACCAACAAAATGATATGCATCAGCAACTAGAAAGCCTTCAGCCATGGACATGCACGCTACAACAAAAATAATGTACTACAAATTATGTTGTTTCCTAACACCGCTGTCAGAATATATTCCATGTTATGCATATCCCTACACACAGAGGCAATATCATATTCTACCCCTTGTGAACATGGAAACTGTAACATGTTCCTTCTCCCCAGTTCCCATACTAACCTGAACGAGAGGTCTTCCAACTCTAGAGAGAGAGAGCCAGCTCCAACAGCATGCGCAAGAGGCGCGTAGATTTTGATGACCTCAAGGGATTTGGCAATCTGGTGACATCTTGGCAAGTAGTCTAGATTTCGCATGGAGTCAAGCTTCAGAGCTAGTTCCAGAACAAGAGCACGAATGTCATAGAAAGTGAGGCAGAATTTCCTGAGAGCTGATGCACTATCGTCGTCCAGGATGTCTACCTTCATCGGGGCATGCTTTATGCGCAGACTCTCGTGTAAGAGGTGAGCAGGCCCAGGTCCAATCTGGGATTTTATATCATTCATGGTTAACAAACCTGCTTCTAGGGCTTCTCTCAGTATCCCAGCCGATATTACCTCTGCATCCATCTGTAACCATTCAAACAAATTTAGCAATGCATCACAACAAACTTTCAAAATTATCTCATATATCCGTTCAAAAATGTGAGAGTGCAAAAGTGCTACTTGGACAGTACATTTTAAGTGGAACAATCCGCAATACAGTATTTCTCTCTCGTGAGTGAATAAGTAAGAAAATAGGGGTTGTTTTGAGCATTTTGGTACCAATATGTTGTTAATATTGCATATTTCACTCTATAAAAGTAAAGTTCTAGGTACCCACTAAATTCCATGCACATACTAGTACAAGCAATTATTTTTCTCCCCAATTTATAAAGTGAGAAACAACCAAGAAGAGTAATATCAAAGGAGATAACAACAAAATAAGGATGTAATTCAGCCCTCAATTTAAATAGCCCAACATGTAATAATTTGGACTAATAGTTCAACAATCAACATGGGCCAATTTCCAAGCACCAGTAATTAAGATAGGAATTAAAGAAAAAAAAAAAGAGGAAAGACCTGGAGATCAACCAAGAGAAAAGCAACAGCCAGAGCGCGGGACAGCCGGGCCCGCCCGTCAGGGGCAAAATCAGCTGTCTGAAGCAGAGAAATCGACAGTTTGAGGGATTTAAAGAGAAGCTGAGAAGAGGAAGAGGTGTTAGATAAGGAGCCCATGCGCTCTGTTATGTCATTAAATGCACCGATAAGCTGTGCCACCATTTTCCCGTCGCGCCTGTCTAAATCTAAGGCTTGCGGTGGCGAAGGTACTGGAGAGGGGACGGAGGAGGAGACCAAGCGGCGAAGGTAGAGGGAGGGTACGCGACGGAGGCGACGGGAGGAGGTTGGTTTTGGAGTGGAATGGAGAGGTTGAAGGCTGCGGTGCAGTGTGGCAGCCATAGCGCCACGGCGATTTCTCCTTGGAAGTTGGAATGGATGAATGAGATGTATACTGTAACAGTGTTTCCTTTTTTATTTACTTTTTTGAATAATCTGCACCAGTGAACTTGTCGGCACCTGGCGGGATTATTAGTGAAATAAAATTGCCATTTTTGTTTATAACGGTTACTAAATTCAAATTAGTAAATTTCAAATGATATTAGAATTTATTTATTTTTTTATTAACGAGAGGCAGAATAATAATTAATACTATTTTAAATTATTTCTTCGTTATCAATGTTAATTTGTTTTTATTTGTGTTAATTTATCATCATCATCATTGTTATTATTATCATTATTGTTACTGTTATTGTTAGTATAACGTTGATTTTTTTTTTGTAAATATACTTTAGAGAGATGTGCTTTGACGTCATTGACATCAAATTTCTCTATAGTGATATGGTGGAATATGATTCTTATAAAAAAAAATGGAAAGCACATTGTATTATTTCATCTAATATTTTATCAAAAATCACTGTTTCGAAAAGCACTAATTCAATTGTACTATTCAAAAGAATTTTTAAAATGGTAAAACTTAACATTCTATTAAATTTCTTATATCGATTATATTAAATGGTTTGAATTGACTTTTAAAACTGAAAAATCTGATTTAAATTATTTATTATGAGGGGGGAAATCCGTCACGGCAGAACCTTGCAGGATGGACGCATCAATCATGGCACTTGATAAAAAAACTGAAATATACAAAAACTTAATGGAATGACCAACAAGTTCAATCAAATCTAAAAATTGACCCTAATCAGTGAAAGAAACACGCACACACTCACAGCATATGCAAACAGGAGCCAGGAAGATAATGCGAGGCCACTCAGTGAAAGAAACACGCACACACTGGATTCTGGCGCAAGGTTTCCTGTTTTCAAAGCACTGTTAGCTAGCCCTTCAGCTTGTTTTCTTTTTTCTGTTTTCTGCTGCTTTCTTTTGTTTTGTTTTCTCTGCACTTGGTAGCCGCTACCAAGTTTCTATCTAAAAAAAAAAAAAATGTCATTCTGATCAGGGCCATACAAAATACATCGAAAGAGAAGAATTCTTACTGATAGAATTACGAGTACATTGCAAGATGCCAATTTCTATCAATTACAACCATAATAATTCCCATCCTTTATATTGGGAGCTATACAGTTGTCGAGATAGAGATGTACTAATACTTCCAATTATATCCTTCAAATTAGAAGATACAGTCTACTCTTACTAAAGAATAACTTCAAATAACAGAAAACCTCATCCAGTTGTACGGTTATGTTTACGAATACAGCCTTATATCACAGCGAAATTCTTTCAAGGCTGAAATAATAAAAAAAATGACAAAATTAGACTGAATCAAAATAAATTGAAGAAAAAAATGAGAAAATAGTGATTCATGTTCACCAAATTTGAGAGAGAGAGAGGCACCTCAATATAAAGAATAATCAGAATTGAGATCATACACTAAGCTCTGAACTCAATGCCTCGACAATGCCAAGCTTGCAAGGCGCATACTAACTCTGAACCCATGAGACCATGATTCATATATTTTCCCTGATAGTCTGGTATCTACCCTCAAATACTACTATTTGATCAAGTAACACCTAATTATTCAAATAAATCTGTAAGCTTAGTATATCCAGCTCGTACCAGTAATTATGCATACTGGCATGGTACCAGCACCAAATATCTCTATAAAATTGGATATTGTATGGTCATTCCAACTTAAAAAAATCACAAGATGCCAACATGAAAAAAAAATGTCCTACTTTTAAAATTATCAGTATCACTCAAAAAGATCCACATCTTTTTGCCAAATGAACAAAACAAAACTCGGGACAGCCTCCTTTAAAAACAAGACTATGAAGACTCAATAACCTCTCAATTGTGGCACAACACAACCATGACCAAGACAATCAACTCGACATTATTAACTCCAATGAGCTTCCACTGAATTTTTTTTTGTCTCAATAACCTTTTAATTTGGAACTATTCCTCGAACTATTAGCCTAAGTCAAACATCCATACTACATTTCCAACAAAAAACAGAACATATTCAAGTTATATATGGTGTCGTCTTAACATCACATTATTCCTGCGATGCATCCACAAAATAAAAAGAAAGGAGGAAACATATCTCGCAACCATGAAGTAAATTGCCATGAGGGATAATTTTATTTTCACTCTAGAAAAGAAAACCTAAAATAGAATCTGCAAAACAAAAAATGATGACTGCTGTCAAACCCACAATTACATAAAAAAACAATAGGAAAGAATAATTTTACTTTTTAAAGAGAGGGAAGACCAATTGTGTTAGGCTGCTGGATCCATGTTGAATTGGTTTCAGATACAGCCGAAGGTAGTATCAAAATGAGTTCATCTGTATTTTTAGTGTCAATTTCTTTACCACCCAGGGAGGCTATAAAAAGGTTTGCAAAAATAACTCAACTGAAAAAAAGAAGGTTTATACAACTTGCTAGAGAAGGTTTACATATACTCCTCTCTCAGGGCAGTACCAGGAAATGATCGAGACAATCATAGATGATGAAGTTACAAATTTGATCTGAGTCTTAAAATCTGAATATTTATAGGGTACCTAAACTGATCCTGAGCATTAATCCCATAATTTGAACTGCGTGCAGGAAACCTTTTACACCATCTTATAGGAATCATTATTAATATAGAATAGTATACATCATAGAAGAGGTGCATGCTCAGTTGTATTATGTATTCAGCTTATCACAGTTGTATATGTATATAAATAAATTACAAGTATAGCATTTGAAATATCACATGATTGTATATTGCATGTTTAATGGAACAAAAAGATGAGCATGATATTGTACAACTATTGCAAAATAATAATACCGCCACTTATGCTATATATGTTGACTCGTAGTGTATATAAAAATAACAACAACAACAACAACAACAACAACAACAAAACCTTTTAGTCCCAAACAGGTTGGGTAGGCTAGAAACAAAACCCAACCAGATTAGTTTGTATCTAAATGACAGAACTAGATTTATCCTTTTATGGTTTCCAGGCCATAGCATAACAAGGTATTATTTATGCACAACCGACTAAAAGAATTTATATTTCTCTCAAGAAAATAAGCGGCCACTGTGCAGGGACAATGTTTAAAAAAAGGTTCTGTACTGAACAGAAAAATTGTAACATATATACTATGACATTACTAGCTTGTTGTCAAGTTCATTGCGGTAGACTTGAATGAGGCCTGCACTATCAATTGTCTCAAATTTTTCTTTTAAAATGTTGCTGAACTTATCATCTCTATCCTCCATGCTTCTCATTATTTCCACCTGATATATGTATATATATTTTTTTAAATAAAGAAGGCATTTAAATTCAAGATATATAGAAAGAGAGAGAAGGAGAAGTAGTAGGATAAAATGGAATGCATGTGCACCTGTCGTTGAAAGATATCAAACTCCTCAGCGCTGAGAAATCCATCACAATTTGCATCGAGAAGGCGCATGAGCTCTTTTGCATCCTCACTATCTGCGCCCAGATCATGCATCACCTCCATCAGCTCCTCTATGCTTATCCTGCCATCCATGTTCTTGTCAAGCAGGCAGAATAACCCCTTCGTCTCTCCGCAACCCATACCCAGTTCCCTCAGCCGCACTGCTGCCGCCAACATTATTGCCTTCAGCCTCTTTGCCTCCTCAGGGTCTGTAAGCCCCCCTTTGTACATGGAGTGTGCTGCTGCACCGCCAACAGGTCAGATGTTCGGATCTGAACCTCCATCAATGGCCCAGGTTGTCCCCCTTCCCCTTTTCCAACATCCACTGCCACATGCAAACTCTGGTATACATTCCCCTTTGGCTTCCTTATGTAATCTTTTGTCCTCTCTGGTATCTCTCTCCACATGCTCTAGATCACCTCGTGGGTTCTGAAGCATGCCATTGCGGCCCACTCATCAGAGCTCGTGTTCAGTATCACTCTCAACCCTAATATGTCATTCACTTCTTCTGGTTTTCGGCCATCTTTTAGCAGCTTCTTCATGGTGCTGAAGCGGCTCTTGTACCGACTTTCAATTGATATGCTGTTCACCATCTTCTGCAACTCCTGGTCTGCACTCAACGCACAAAGCAGCTCATCCTCGTATGATTCCAGCAGCATTTTACTCTCCGTTTCATTGCTTCTCAGCCATGCATCGACAAAGCCATAGGAAAATGGAAACAAGTACCTGGAAATGTGTAGAGTGATTTACAATGATGTTATGTTGAGTTATTTATGTTATTTGTAGAAGTTTAGGACCTATTTGTAAAAGTTGATTGGTTAAATATAAAAAGGGAGCCTCCCTAACAGGAGGCCGTAATCCCTAATTTTTTTACCCTAATTCTTTGTCTAACCAACAAAATGATATGCATCAGCAACCAGAAAGCCTTCAGCCATGGACATGCACACTACAACAAAAATAATGTACTACAAATTATGATGTTTCCTAACACCGCTGTCAGAATATATTCCATGTCATGCATATCCCTACACACAGAGGCAATATCATATTCTACCCCTTGTGAACATGGAAACTGTAACCTGTTCCTTCTCCCCAGTTCCCATACTAACCTGAACGAGAGGTTTTCCAACTCTAGAGAGAGAGAGCCAGCTCCAACAGCATGCGCAAGAGGCGCGTAGATTTTGATGACCTCAAGGGATTTGGCAATCTGGTGACATCTTGGCAAGTAGTCCAGATTTCGTATGGAGTCAAGCTTCAGAGCTAGTTCCAGAACAAGAGCACGAATGTCATAGAAAGTGAGGCAGAATTTCCTGAGAGCTGATGCACTATCGTCGTCCAGGATGTCTACCTTCATCGGGGCATGCTTTATGCGCAGACTCTCGTGTAAGAGGTGAGCAGGCCCAGGTCCAATCTGGGACTTTATATCATTCATGGTTAACAAACCTGCTTCTAGGGCTTCCCTCAGTATCCCAGCTGATATTACCTCTGCATCCATCTGTAACCATTCAAACAAATTTAGCAATGCATCACAACAAACTTTCAAAATTATCTCATATATCCGTTCAAAAATGTGAGAGTGCAAAAGTGCTACTTGGACAGTACATTTTAAGTTGAACAATCCGCAATACAGTATTTCTCTCTCGTGAGTGAATAAGTAAGAAAATAGGGGTTATTTTGAGCATTTTGGTACCAATATGTTGTTAATATTGCATATTTCACTCTATAAAAGTAAAGTTCTAGGTACCCACTAAATTCCATGCACATACTAGTACAAGCAATTATTTTTCTCCTCAATTTATAAAGTGAGAAACAACCAAGAAGAGTAATATCAAAGGAGATAACAACAAAATAAGGATGTAATTCAGCCCTCAATTTAAATAGCCCTACATGTAATAATTCAGACTAATAGTTCAACAATCAACATGGGCCAATTTCCAAGCACCAGTAATTAAGATAGGAATTAAAGAAAAAAAAAAAGAGGAAAGACCTGGAGATCAGCCAAGAGAAAAGCAACAGCCAGAGCGCGGGACAGCCGGGCCCTCCCGTCTGGGGCAAAATCAGCTGTCTGAAGCAGAGAAATCGACAGTTTGAGGGATTTAAAGAGAAGCTGAGAAGAGGAAGAGGTGTTAGATAAGGAGCCCATGCGCTCTGTTATGTCATTAAATGCACCGATAAGCTGTGCCACCATTTTCCCGTCGCGCCTGTCTAAATCTAAGGCCTGCGGTGGCGAAGGTACTGGAGAGGGGACGGAGGAGGAGACCAAGCGGCGAAGGTAGAGGGAGGGTACGCGACGGAGGCGACGGGAGGAGGTTGGTTTTGGAGTGGAATGGAGAGGTTGAAGGCTGCGGTGCAGTGTGGCAGCCATAGCGCCACGGCGATTTCTCCTTGGAAGTTGGAATGGATGAATGAGATGTATACTGTAACAGTGTTTCCTTTTTTTTTACTTTTTTGAATAATCTGCACCAGTGAACTTGTCGGCACCTGGCGGGATTATTAGTGAAATAAAATTGCCATTTTTGTTTATAACAGTTACTAAATTCAAATTAGTAAATTTCAAATGATATTAGAATTTATTTATTTTTTTATTAACGAGAGGCAGAATAATAATTAATACTATTTTAAATTATTTCTTCGTTATCAATGTTAATTTGTTTTTATTTGTGTTAATTTATCATCATCATCATTGTTATTATTATCATTATTGTTACTGTTATTGTTAGTATAACGTTGATTTTTTTTTTTTTGTAAATATACTTTAGAGAGATGTGCTTTGACGTCATTGACATCAAATTTCTCTATAGTGATATGGTGGAATATGATTCTTATAAAAAAATGGAAAGCACATTGTATTATTTCATCTAATATTTTATCAAAAATCACTGTTTCGAAAAGCACTAATTCAATTGTACTATTCAAAAGAATTTTTAAAATGGTAAAACTTAACATTCTATTAAATTTCTTATATCGATTATATTAAATGGTTTGAATTGACTTTTAAAACTGAAAAATCTGATTTAAATTATTTATTATGAGGGGGGAAATCCGTCACGGCAAAACCTTGCAGGATGGACGCATCAATCATGGCACTTGATAAAAAAACTAAAATATACAAAAACTTAATGGAATGACCAACAAGTTCAATCAAATCTAAAAATTAACCCTAATCAGTGAAAGAAACACGCACACACTCACAGCATATGCAAACAGGAGCCAGGAAGATAATGCGAGGCCACTCAGTGAAAGAAACACGCACACACTGGATTCTGGCGCAAGGTTTCCTGTTTTCAAAGCACTGTTAGCTAGCCCTTCAGCTTGTTTTCTTTTTTCTGTTTTCTGCTGTTTTGTTTTCTCGGCTACCAAGTTTCTATCTAAAAAAAAAAAATGTCATTCTGATCAGGGCCATACAAAATACATCGAAAGAGAAGAATTCTTACTGATAGAATTACGAGTACATTGCAAGATGCCAATTTCTATCAATTACAACCATAATAATTCCCATCCTTTATATTGGGAGCTATACAGTTGTCGAGATAGAGATGTACTAATACTTCCAATTATATCCTTCAAATTAGAAGATACAGTCTACTCTTACTAAAGAATAACTTCAAATAACAGAAAACCTCATCCAGTTGTACGGTTATGTTTACGAATACAGCCTTATATCACAGCGAAATTCTTTCAAGGCTGAAATAATAAAAAAAATGACAAAATTAGACTGAATCAAAATAAATTGAAGAAAAAATGAGAAAATAGTGATTCATGTTCACCAAATTTGAGAGAGAGAGAGGCACCTCAATATAAAGAATAATCAGAATTGAGATCATACACTAAGCTCTGAACTCAATGCCTCGACAATGCCAAGCTTGCAAGGCGCATACTAACTCTGAACCCATGAGACCATGATTCATATATTTTCCCTGATAGTCTGGTATCTACCCTCAAATACTACTATTTGATCAAGTAACACCTAATTATTCAAATAAATCTGTAAGCTTAGTATATCCAGCTCGTACCGGTAATTATGCATACTGGCATGGTACCAGCACCAAATATCTCTATAAAATTGGATATTGTATGGTCATTCCAACTTAAAAAAATCACAAGATGCCAACATGAAAAAAAAAATGTCCTACTTTTAAAATTATCAGTATCACTCAAAAAGATCCACATCTTTTTGCCAAATGAACAAAACAAAACTCGGGACAGCCTCCTTTAAAAACAAGACTACGAAGACTCAATAACCTCTCAATTGTGGCACAACACAACCATGACCAAGACAATCAACTCGACATTATTAACTCCAATGAGCTTCCACTGAATTTTTTTTTGTCTCAATAACTTTTTAATTTGGAACTATTCCTCGAACTATTAGCCTAAGTCAAACATCCATACTACATTTCCAACAAAAAACAGAACATATTCAAGTTATATATGGTGTCGTCTTAACATCACATTATTCCTGCGATGCATCCACAAAATAAAAAGAAAGGAGGAAACATATCTCGCAACCATGAAGTAAATTGCCATGAGGGATAATTTTATTTTCACTCTAGAAAAGAAAACCTAAAATAGAATCTGCAAAACAAAAAATGATGACTGCTGTCAAACCCACAATTACATAAAAAAACAATAGGAAAGAATAATTTTACTTTTTAAAGAGAGGGAAGACCAATTGTGTTAGGCTGCTGGATCCATGTTAAATTGGTTTCAAATACAACCGAAGGTAGTATCAAAATGAGTTCATCTGTATTTTTAGTGTCAATTTCTTTACCACCCAGGGAGGCTATAGAAAGGTTTGCAAAAATAACTCAACTGAAAAAAAGAAGGTTTATACAACTTGCTAGAGAAGGTTTACATATACTCCTCTCTCAGGGCAGTACCAGGAAATGATCGAGACAATCTTAGATGATGAAGTTACAAATTTGATCTGAGTCTTAAAATCTGAATATTTTTAGGGTACCTAAACTGATCCTGAGCATTAATCCCATAATTTGAACTGCGTGCAAGAAACCTTTTACACCATCTTATAGGAATCATTATTAATATAGAATAGTATACATCATAGAAGAGGTGCATGCTCAGTTGTATTATGTATTCAGCTTATCATAGTTGTATACGTATATAAATAAATTACAAGTATAGCATTTGAAATATCACATGATTGTAGATTGCATGTTTAATGGAACAAAAAGATGAGCATGATATTGTACAACTGTTGCAAAATAATAATACCGCCACTTATGCTATATATGTTGACTCGTAGTGTATATAAAAATAACAACAACAACAACAAAACCTTTTAGTCCCAAACAGGTTGGGTAGGCTAGAAACGAAACCCAACCAGATTAGTTTGTATCTAAAGGACAGAACTAGATTTATCCTTTTATGGTTTCCAGGCCATAGCATAACAAGGTATTATTTATGCACAACTAACTAAAAGAATTTACATTTCTCTCAAGAAAATAAGCGGCCACTGTGCAGGGACAATGTTTAAAAAAAGGTTCTGTACTGAACAGAAAAATTGTAACATATAGACTATGACATTACTAGCTTGTTGTCAAGTTCATTGCGGTAGACTTGAATGAGGCCTGCACTATCAATTGTCTCAAATTTTTCTTTTAAAATGTTGCTGAACTTATCATCTCTATCCTCCATGCTTCTCATTATTTCCACCTGATATATGTATATATATATTTTTAAATAAAGAAGGCATTTAAATTCAAGATATATAGAAAGAGAGAGAAGGAGAAGTAGTAGGATAAAATGGAATGCATGTGCACCTGTCGTTGAAAGATATCAAACTCCTCAGCGCTGAGAAATCCATCACAATTTGCATCGAGAAGGCGCATGAGCTCTTTTGCATCCTCACTATCTGCGCCCAGATCATGCATCACCTCCATCAGCTCCTCTATGCTTATCCTGCCATCCATGTTCTTGTCAAGCAGGCAGAATAACCCCTTCGTCTCTCCGCAACCCATACCCAATTCCCTCAGCCGCACGGCTGCCACCTCCGCTGCCGCCAACATTATTGCCTTCAGCCTCTTTGCCTCCTCAGGGTCTGTAAGCCCCCCTTTGTACATGGAGTGTGCTGCTGCACCGCCAACAGCTGTGCGGTGCATCTCAGATGTTCGGATCTGAACCTCCATCAATGGCCCAGGTTGTCCCCCTTCCCCTTTTCCAACATCCACTGCCACATGCAAACTCTGGTATCCATTCTCCTTTGGCTTCCTTATGTAATCTTTTGTCCTCTCTGGTATCTCTCTCCACATGCTCTGGATCACCTCGTGGGTTCTGAAGCATGCCATTGCGGCCCACTCATCAGAGCTCGTGTTCAGTATCACTCTCAACCCTAATATGTCATTCACTTCTTCTGGTTTCCGGCCATCTTTTAGCAGCTTCTTCATGGTGCTGAAGCGGCTCTTGTACCGACTTTCAATTGATATGCTGTTCACCATCTTCTGCAACTCCTGGTCTGCGCTCAACGCACAAAGCAGCTCATCCTCGTATGATTCCAGCAGCATTTTACTCTCCGTTTCATTGCTTCTCAGCCATGCATCGACAAAGCCATAGGAAAATGGAAACAAGTACCTGGAAATGTGTAGAGTGATTTACAATGATGTTATGTTGAGTTATTTATGTTATTTGTAGAAGTTTAGGACCTATTTGTAAAAGTTGATTGGTTAAATATAAAAAGGGAGCCTCCCTAACAGGAGGCCGTAATCCCTAATTTTTTTACCCTAATTCTTTGTCTAACCAACAAAATGATATGCATCAACAACCAGAAAGCCTTCAGCCATGGACATGCACGCTACAACAAAAATAATGTACTACAAATTATGATGTTTCCTAACACCGCTGTCAGAATATATTCCATATCATGCATATCCCTACACACAGAGGCAATATCATATTCTACCCCTTGTGAACATGGAAACTGTAACCTGTTCCTTCTCCCCAATTCCCATACTAACCTGAACGAGAGGTCTTCCAACTCTAGAGAGAGAGAGCCAGCTCCAACAGCATGCGCAAGAGGCGCGTAGATTTTGATGACCTCAAGGGATTTGGCAATCTGGTGACATCTTGGCAAGTAGTCCAGATTTCGCATGGAGTCAAGCTTCAGAGCTAGTTCCAGAACAAGAGCACGAATGTCATAGAAAGTGAGGCAGAATTTCCTGAGAGCTGATGCATTATCGTCGTCCAGGATGTCTACCTTCATCGGGGCATGCTTTATGCGCAGACTCTCGTGTAAGAGGTGAGCAGGCCCAGGTCCAATCTGGGACTTTATATCATTCATGGTTAACAAACCTGCTTCTAGGGCTTCTCTCAGTATCCCAGCCGATATTACCTCTGCATCCATCTGTAACCATTCAAACAAATTTAGCAATGCATCACAACAAACTTTCAAAATTATCTCATATATCCGTTCAAAAATGTGAGAGTGCAAAAGTGCTACTTGGACTGTACATTTTAAGTGGAACAATCCGCAATACAGTATTTCTCTCTCGTGAGTGAATAAGTAAGAAAATAGGGGTTGTTTTGAGCATTCGGGTACCAATATGTTGTTAATATTGCATATTTCACTCTATAAAAGTAAAGTTCTAGGTACCCACTAAATTCCATGCACATACTAGTACAAGCAATTATTTTTCTCCTCAATTTGTAAAGTGAGAAACAACCAAGAAGAGTAATATCAAAGGAGATAACAACAAAATAAGGATGTAATTCAGCCCTCAATTTAAATAGCCCAACATGTAATAATTCAGACTAATAGTTCAACAATCAACATGGGCCAATTTCCAAGCACCAGTAATTAAGATAGGAATTAAAGAAAAAAAAAAAAAAAGAGGAAAGACCTGGAGATCAGCCAAGAGAAAAGCAACGGCCAGAGCGCGGGACAGCCGGGCCCGCCCGTCAGGGGCAAAATCAGCTGTCTGAAGCAGAGAAATCGACAGTTTGAGGGATTTAAAGAGAAGCTGAGAAGAGGAAGAGGTGTTAGATAAGGAGCCCATGCGCTCTGTTATGTCATTAAATGCACCGACCAGCTGTGCCACCATTTTTCCGCCGCGCCTGTCTAAATCTAAGGCCTGTGGTGGCGAAGGTACTGGAGAGGGGACGGAGGAGGAGACCAAGCGGCGAAGGTAGAAGGAGGGTACGCGACGGAGGCGACGGGAGGAGGTTGGTTTTGGAGTGGAATGGAGAGGTTGAAGGCCACGGTGCAGTGTGGCAGCCATAGCGCCACGGCGATTTCTCCTTGGAAGTTGGAATGGATGAATGAGATGTATATTGTAACAGTATATTGCAAATAATAGGGATAGAATATGCTAATTTATTGCAAATAATAAATAAATGCAAAGAAAAGTACGAGATATTTGGGCTTACTTTCCCCAGGACCAACTCCAATCGGGTATAGAAAAATGAAAGCTGTATACCTGTGAAATAAATGTATTGTCTTAGTTTGTTTCATTCTCAGACAAATGAAAACTTTATACAAAAGGTATTTTCTTTGATCAGCTCATAGGGATTTCAATTCATGAAATTTGAACCTGAAGTAGGTAGGCCATGACGGGTAAATTTTTAAAGTGCTCAAGGCATAATGTGAGTATCTTATAACCTGTTAAAAAGAGAAGAAAACATTAATCTCCAGTGCAGTGAGACTATCAATTTGCAGATGATTAGTTATGACAGTGCACTGTCAAATAAATATTCATATTATCAGAGTTGACTTGTAAATTTTGACTTGGCATTTTTTATGGTACCTCTGACAAGCTCCAAGCAGTAAATGTTATGAAAACTGATAGTAGACTCTGAACCTGTATTTTGTTAAAACAAACATAAAAATAAGACCAGCAAATATTGGAGGTGCTAAATAAATGTTGATGGGCATTTGTTTCTCAGGTAGTTGGTCAAAAGCCTACTAAACCATCATTAAAAATTAAGACAACAAGATTAACAATAAACTAATAAATTATCCAAATCCAGAAAATTAGATTTACATAAATGAACAAGCTAGCTATTAGCCCTCCAAACTATTTTGCAGGTTAGATTGGTTGTAAAAACTATTGACAGATTTGCTCAAATTTATGGGATTAGATTTTTCATTGGTTAGCAGTTTGCATCAGATTTTCAATTAATAAAACTGACCTACAAAATATTTGTCAATTTATCTAAATTGTAGTGAATTGGGAGTAAAAAGTCTCACCTCAATAATCTTGGCGAACAATGGCTAGCAAGAAATAAGTCCTTCCACCCCATTGCATCAATGTAAACAAGAAACCAGCAGGAACCAGTCCTTGTAACAGAAATAGGGAACTAATTACGATGTAAAATAAAATCTTGTATTGTATCAATATTTAAAAGAGAGAACAGTATCAGGATAAATTATGAAAGCTTAGAGGGGTTAATGTCAAAAATACATAATTTGTTATTTTTTTCATAAACTCAATATTTAAAAGAGAGGACAGTATCAAGATAAATTATGACATCTTAGAGGGGTTAATGTCAAAATACAGAATTTGTTATTTTTAATAAACTCAATATTTAAAAGAGAGGACAGTATCAGGACAAATTATGACATCTTAGAGGGGTTAATGTCAAAAAAAAAAAGAATTTGTTTTTGCGAGGCTTCATACTAAAAATATACAAAGAGAAAATCAGAAGAGAATTAATAAATGCTTACCAACAACAGCATGGATTGTCTCAAGGAAAGAGACAGCTTGCAACAAACCTATGAAAAATCAGCAATTACTATCAGTCAATTAGCAATTGGATAGGATAAAATATTAGAAAAAAAAAATGGAAAGAAGATATCACGGACAGATAAGATTTCCAGCAGTGACGTAGGCTTCCTGAAAGAAGCTAGGTGCAGAAAGGCTGAGAAGAATCTTAATTAGCGCAATCGACCTGAAAAACACAGAAATAATAGGTCACAGCAGTGAAACACCAGAGACAGATAAAAGTACAGAGAATTAGGTTAGTAGATGGAGAAAAAAAAAATGAAGTACCAGCCGAGGAATTGCAGGGAATTGTAAGCGAGGAGATAAAGTTGGGATAGTCGAAGCATTGTTTACAAGGTTATCGTGTGGTGGTATGTTCCCGTGCTGAGTCGCAGAAACAGATTGGTTCTTCTGATTTTGTAAGAGGGCCCACCAATTTCTTTATTTTTTTTTTATTGGAAGCTTAATCCGAAGACTTTTATTTGATTATTCAGGATATAATGATGGGGCCTCCACTGTCCAGCCAATACGACCACACGCCTTCATGGTTCCAGACTAGAGTAGAGACACAGAATTGGATGCGTAGTTAGCTGAATTGTTACAGCCACATAACATTTGCCATTGAAGAAAGCTATGTTGACCGCTAGTACTTCCTATTGGACTGTTCCGAAACTGTTAAGTGAAATGAAATTTTATTACCACGGGATTTCATTTCATTAGAAATTTTTTTTATCAAAATAGATGAATTTGATGTCACTTGGTCGGAATTTCCATGTTATTAGATCCAACAAAATCTCATGAAATCAATTCCAATGAGATGAAATGAAATTTCGCCTCTGATCAAGGCCTATGTTTAATTTTATGAGACATCATTCACTTAGATAGTGATTTTATTTGTAATCCCCATTTGTACTATCTAAGTGAATGATGTCTCATAAAATTAAACATAGGCCTTGATCAGAGGCGAAATTTCATTTCATCTCATTGGAATTGATTTCATGAGATTTTGTTGGATCTAATAACATGGAAATTCCGACCAAGTGACATCAAATTCATCTATTTTGATAAAAAAAATTTCTAATGAAATGAAATCCCGTGGTAATAAAATTTCATTTCACTTAACAGTTTCCGAACAGTCCAATAGGGAGTACTAGCGGTCAACATAGCTTTCTTCAATGGCAAATGTTATGTGGCTGTAACAATTCAGCTAACTACGCATCCAATTCTGTGTCTCTACTTTAGTCTGGAACCATGAAGGCGTGTGGTCGTATTGGCTGGACAGTGGAGGCCCCATCATTATATCCTGAATAATCAAATAAAAGTCTTCGGATTAAGCTTCCAATAAAAAAAAATAAAGAAATTGGTGGGCCCTCTTACAAAATCAGAAGAACCAATCTGTTTCTGCGACTCAGCACGGGAACATACCAACACACGATAACCTTGTAAACAATGCTTCGACTATCCCAACTTTATCTCCTCGCTTACAATTCCCTGCAATTCCTCGGCTGGTACTTCATTTTTTTTTTCTCCATCTACTAACCTAATTCTCTGTACTTTTATCTGTCTCTGGTGTTTCACTGTTGTGACCTATTATTTCTGTGTTTTTCAGGTCGATTGCGCTAATTAAGATTCTTCTCAGTCTTTCTGCACCTAGCTTCTTTCATGAAGCCTACGTCACTGCTGGAAATCTTATCTGTCCGTGATATCTTCTTTCCATTTTTTTTTCTTTTCTAATATTTATCCTATCCAATTGCTAATTGACTGATAGTAATTGCTGATTTTTCATAGGTTTGTTGCAAGCTGTCTCTTTCCTTGAGACAATTCATGCTGTTGTTGGTAAGCATTTATTAATTCTCTTCTGATTTCTCTTTGTACATTTTTAGTATGAAGCCTCGCAAAAACAAATTCTTTTTTTTTTTTTGACATTAACCCCTCTAAGATGTCATAATTTATCCTGATACTGTCCTCTCTTTTAAATACTGAGTTTATTAAATATAACAAATTCTGTATTTTGACATTAACCCCTCTAAGCTTTCATAATTTATCCTGATACTGTCCTCTCTTTTAAACATTGAGTTTATGAAAAAATAACAAATTCTGTATTTTGACATTAACCCCTCTAAGATGTCATAATTTATCTTGATATTGTCCTCTCTTTTAAATATTGAGTTTATGAAAAAATAACAAATTCTGTATTTTTGACATTAACCCCTCTATGCTTTCATAATTTATCCTGATACTGTTCTCTCTTTTAAATATTGATACAATACAAGATTCTATTTTACATCGTAATTAGTTCCCTATTTCTGTTACAAGGACTGGTTCCTGCTGGTTTCTTGTTTACATTGTTGCAATGGGGTGGAAGGACTCATTTCTTGTGACACCCTGTCGAATACTGTAACTAGACAACACACGACAGAGTGTCCGCCGCGGATGTCTACTGCACCCGCAAGGCTTAGTTATGCTTATTTTACAATTTAATATTGATTTTTACACAATTAATATGCATGTCAATTATAAATTTACAATTAATTACTTAAACATAAAATAAATCCTACAACAGTCTGGTACCTATAGGTGGTTAACCACAGTATCCAATAGTCCGCTATTCGTCTTATTGTCCAGCACTTGATCTGAAACCTGGAACCCACATCCAATTGTGGAAACAATACAAAAAGCATAGAATGAGATAAATAAAATTTATCTCAGTACGGTATTCAGTTCCAGCCACTTGAGTTTTGACTATCATGTGTTGGAACGAAATACATGACTGAGCCAAACAATTTTCAAATCAAATTCATATTTATTTCAAATACACAAGTTTCAATAAGGCAATGTAATTATGAAATAAATTCAATACTCTTCAAAATCATTTAAAATTCAAAGTATGATAACTGTCATTTCAATTCCTTGAAAAAAACAATTAATAGTATGTGACAACTCACATGTAAAAACAATCACGTTTTGTTTCAATCAGACATAATAATATCACTTTAATTAAATCCATGCAATATGCAATGTGAGCTCGGCAATCACTTCCATAACAATTCAAATTTCAAAGTATAACAAATGCCGACTCATTTGGTTGGACAATAATCTAATATGCAAGTCTGGTTTCTTTTCTGATCATCAAAGTCAAATATGTCGCGAGACCCTTCTATGAGGGCCTACCCCGACCAATTCAATTCACGTCGCGAGACCCTTCTATGAGGGCCTACCCCGACCAATTCAATTCGTATATCATTCAATCAAATAAATCATCAAACGTACACGCAAGCTGGGAACACTCACACTCCGGTCCATTCTAGACTAGACCTACTGAGTCCCGGTACATAAGCGCTTATTACACGGTGCTTGGTAGGATGGGTCATGACTCCACCTCCAAACATTACGAGTGTCTATCTCAACCACACAAGCTGTACTTACCTCAATCACATCACATTTCAATCGGATACCATTCAATATGCCACTGTACAATCATGCATCATTTACATATTCACAAAATATACTCATGAATGAACATCAATTATGAATTCAAAATGCCACTTTCCAATCATGCCAATTTTCAATCACTTTCCAATTATGAAATCAAATGCATAATAATAATAATAATATACCACATATAATTAAAACTCGAGTGGAATCCGTACCTTGAACAGCAGCAAAACTCAAAGCAAAAGCAAGCAATCAAACTAATTCTACAATGCCTCCGTCATGCCAATTGCTCCTAAATTCTACTCATAACCTCCTGATCTCAATAACATAAAATTCCTTTTTAGTTTAAAGAATCTTAAGTAAACTCACTTTTATATTTAGAACAGTCCATATTTATTATCCAATATACTTAAAGTAAGTACTAATAGCCCTTACTTAACATCAGTTTATATTATACCAAAATACTTCTATCACAAGTATTAGTATGAGTCAGTATCCTTAATCAAGTTTCTACATATATAAACATTTCATGCTTAAAAGAGTTTCAACAAAAATTGTTTTAAATTTTCTAACAGAAATCAAGCTTTACATTGAAGCTAAGTTGTGTTCAAAATTATAGAAAGATTATTCTATACAATAATAAAGTTAATAATAAGACTCCAAAACTGATCTCATCGTTTTAATTTCCCTATAACCTTGCTGCCAAAAATCCATGAAAAACCTTTTTAATGTTATAAGAAAACATAAATGTGCGTATGCATCTTACACCAACTTATCTCCTCTATGTTCAAGCTATAATACATTTATACAACACAAGGTTTCATGTTAATAGTAGTAGTGAGCGATTTAGAGACTGGACAATGGTTAACAACGCTGGAAATCAGTACAAAATGGTAAAACAATAGTGCTTGACAATTTCTGGTACAACCAGTGAAGGGCATTTTTGGCAGTTTACAAAATCATTTTTATTTCATGAACGGCTGAACGGAATCAAATAAAAATTTAACTGTAGATGAAACATGATAGGATGTATCTGCTGTAAAAATTTCATAAGGTTTGGACATACAGATTAATTATAATGGATTTTCGAAATCAGACAGAATTATGTTTCAGAAATCAGTTTCCAGCAAATTATACCAGCAAATATGTCTGAAAGTTTATGCCTTGAAACCCTTCAAATAAACCTCTAAAAATTTTGTAAAAATTACAGAAGCTATCTCTGGATGTCTATTTTCAAATCTAAAAGTTTCAAGTCTTAACTGTAAACAGAGAATAAATGAAAAATCAAAAACCACACTGGGGTCTGTCTGTTCCAGAAAACTGTTTTCAAACTTTTCATAAAACCCTAACTTATAATATCAAAGCTAGTTTTTGATGAAAGATCATTAACAAAATAACAGGAATTTCCAACGCCAAGGAAGTAAAATCAAATAGATGATTCTTACTTGTATAAGATGGTCTTTGAAGAGAACTCAAATCAGAAACAACAGCTCCAAATTTCAGTTTTGCAAGAAGTTGAAAGAGAGCTTGCTTCACTATCCAATTCTCATTTTTCTATGATTTTTACTTGGATTTTGGAGATTTTGGAGGTGCGAATTCAAGAGGCAGAAACAGCTTGGTTGAGAAAGAAGCAAATTAGAGGAGATGGAGGCGTGAGGTGAAGAGACCAGATCCACAACTCAAGGAATAAAGGTTTCTCCAAAGTTATTCCAATAATTTATTTGAACATGGTGCAAGCATAACCAATTGGACTATAGACTAGTATTATATGTGGGCTCTACATATCATAGATACACTTTAAATAGACCAACAGTATAAATAATTGGAAGTGTTTTCCTTTTTTTTTTTTTTTTTGCACTTGTTACAACGACCAGAGAAGGAAAGACATTTCTTTTAATTAAGAGTTAGTGCTTCACAAAGGACATCCCAATCAATATCCAGTATATAAAACGTTTATCAAAGGTAATGGAAACCTTTCTTCTTCTTTTTTTATTTATAGCAATGAATATAAAATTAAATTTCATGCAAAGAAATTACTCAAAATAAAACCAAGCAAGTGCATCCAATTTTATATTAAAAACAAATTCAGAAACGATAAAAATTCAGGGTATCACATTCCTCCCTCCTTAAAAAAAATTTCGACCTCGAAATTTATGCAAGTAGCAATACACAAAATAACACATTTGTAATGATAAGTTCTAGAAGTCAAATTATGCCAAATGAAAATTTAAGTACTATCATTTCACATTCACCAAAGAGACCTTGTAACAACTGGTACGAGTGCTATATATAAAGAAAAATGATTTAAATCCAGTTCAAACTACAACTTACTACTTTCAAAACAAAGTTGACAAAAACTTATTTACAAATTTCCGACTTCTATTTACAGCTTCAAAATGGGCGAGAAACTAACACATACAATAATTAACTCACAATACTCAAGATCTTATAGCTTATATCATATTAAAAGTTCTAATTTAATTTTTTTTTTTCTTTTGGAAAGCACGGTAATATCAAAATTATTCTTGGCTGCCTTGGTGATCAGTCAAGGAAGTAAAGATAATTCTGACATTATTAAGATTCAATTAACAAGTCAGATGATCAGTTAGCTTGTTTGATCCTTGTGCTAACAAAAGATAACAAGATTCTTTACTCAAATAAGTTCCAAAAATGTGTGCATACTATAGTAAATTTTGAAATCCTTAACATTTCAACCACGCATTAATATAAAATAAAACATGCTCACTATAATAAACAAAATCCCTTAACATGCCATACTAACTTTTGTACACTTATCAAAATCACTATATATTTCAAACATTAGAGAATAAGCCTTGTTACTTAATTGCACATAAATTGTTTCAACCTATAAAACATATCTTTAAAATTACCACACATGTATAGGCTAACCAAGCAACCATAAACAAATGAATGTGTTAACTTATGAACCCATATATATTATAACTTAGAACTATGCAATACAGACATAAATTTTAAATTAAGTAATCAACACACAACGAACAGTTATCACAGAAAGTTTTTTTTTTTTTTTTTTTTTTAAGAATCAATTTTTACTTTCTAAACAATCATTATTTGAAGTAATAAATCATCTTGTACTTAAAAACGAAACAATCAAATCAATAAGCTAAAGCATATTAGGTATATACACAAAAACAAAGCATCTATACATTATCACATTTATGAATAAGTTAGACAAATATCAACCTGCTAGCACAAATAGTAAGAAGTCAAACTTACTTACAAAACAACCCTTTAAACGTACCCCCACTCACGCAACCTATTAGTCTGGTTTGGTTGTTAAACCACTCTCTGATACCATCTGTGACACCCTGTCGAATACTGTAACTAGACAACACACGACAGAGTGTCCGCCGCGGATGTCTACTGCACCCGCAAGGCTTAGTTATGCTTATTTTACAATTTAATATTGATTTTTACACAATTAATATGCATGTCAATTATAAATTTACAATTAATTACTTAAACATAAAATAAATCCTACAACAGTCTGGTACCTATAGGTGGTTAACCACAGTATCCAATGGTCCGCTATTCGTCTTATTGTCCAGCACTTGATCTGAAACCTGGAACCCATATCCAATTATGGAAACAATACAAAAAGCATAGAATGAGATAAATAAAATTTATCTCAGTACGGTATTCAGTTCCAGCCACTTGAGTTTTGACTATCATGTGTTGGAACGAAATACATGACTGAGCCAAACAATTTTCAAATCAAATTCATATTTATTTCAAATACACAAGTTTCAATAAGGCAATGTAATTATGAAATAAATTCAATACTCTTCAAAATCATTTAAAATTCAAAGTATGATAACTGTCATTTCAATTCCTTGATAAAAACAATTAATAGTATGTGACAACTCACATGTAAAAACAATCACGTTTTGTTTCAATCAGACATAATAATATCACTTTAATTAAATCCATGCAATATGCAATGTGAGCTCGGCAATCACTTCCATAACAATTCAAATTTCAAAGTATAACAAATGCCGACTCATTTGGTTGGACAATAATCTAATATGCAAGTCTGGTTTCTTTTCTGATCATCAAAGTCAAATATGTCGCGAGACCCTTCTATGAGGGCCTACCCCGACCAATTCAATTCACGTCGCGAGACCCTTCTATGAGGGCCTACCCCGACCAATTCAATTCGTATATCATTCAATCAAATAAATCATCAAACGTACACGCAAGCTGGGAACACTCACACTCCGGTCCATTCTAGACTAGACCTACTGAGTCCCGGTACATAAGCGCTTATTACACGGTGCTTGGTAGGATGGGTCATGACTCCACCTCCAAACATTACGAGTGTCTATCTCAACCACACAAGCTGTACTTACCTCAATCACATCACATTTCAATCGGATACCATTCAATATGCCACTGTACAATCATGCATCATTTACATATTCACAAAATATACTCATGAATGAACATCAATTATGAATTCAAAATGCCACTTTCCAATCATGCCAATTTTCAATCACTTTCCAATTATGAAATCAAATGCATAATAATAATAATAATATACCACATATAATTAAAACTCGAGTGGAATCCGTACCTTGAACAGCAGCAAAACTCAAAGCAAAAGCAAGCAATCAAACTAATTCTACAATGCCTCCGTCATGCCAATTGCTCCTAAATTCTACTCATAACCTCCTGATCTCAATAACATAAAATTCCTTTTTAGTTTAAAGAATCTTAAGTAAACTCACTTTTATATTTAGAACAGTCCATATTTATTATCCAATATACTTAAAGTAAGTACTAATAGCCCTTACTTAACATCAGTTTATATTATACCAAAATACTTCTATCACAAGTATTAGTATGAGTCAGTATCCTTAATCAAGTTTCTACATATATAAACATTTCATGCTTAAAAGAGTTTCAACAAAAATTGTTTTAAATTTTCTAACAGAAATCAAGCTTTACATTGAAGCTAAGTTGTGTTCAAAATTATAGAAAGATTATTCTATACAATAATAAAGTTAATAATAAGACTCCAAAACTGATCTCATCGTTTTAATTTCCCTATAACCTTGCTGCCAAAAATCCATGAAAAACCTTTTTAATGTTATAAGAAAACATAAATGTGCGTATGCATCTTACACCAACTTATCTCCTCTATGTTCAAGCTATAATACATTTATACAACACAAGGTTTCATGTTAATAGTAGTAGTGAGCGATTTAGAGACTGGACAATGGTTAACAACGCTGGAAATCAGTACAAAATGGTAAAACAATAGTGCTTGACAATTTCTGGTACAACCAGTGAAGGGCATTTTTGGCAGTTTACAAAATCATTTTTATTTCATGAACGGCTGAACGGAATCAAATAAAAATTTAACTGTAGATGAAACATGATAGGATGTATCTGCTGTAAAAATTTCATAAGGTTTGGACATACAGATTAATTATAATGGATTTTCGAAATCAGACAGAATTATGTTTCAGAAATCAGTTTCCAGCAAATTATACCAGCAAATATGTCTGAAAGTTTATGCCTTGAAACCCTTCAAATAAACCTCTAAAAATTTTGTAAAAATTACAGAAGCTATCTCTGGATGTCTATTTTCAAATCTAAAAGTTTCAAGTCTTAACTGTAAACAGAGAATAAATGAAAAATCAAAAACCACACTGGGGTCTGTCTGTTCCAGAAAACTGTTTTCAAACTTTTCATAAAACCCTAACTTATAATATCAAAGCTAGTTTTTGATGAAAGATCATTAACAAAATAACAGGAATTTCCAACGCCAAGGAAGTAAAATCAAATAGATGATTCTTACTTGTATAAGATGGTCTTTGAAGAGAACTCAAATCAGAAACAACAGCTCCAAATTTCAGTTTTGCAAGAAGTTGAAAGAGAGCTTGCTTCACTATCCAATTCTCATTTTTCTATGATTTTTACTTGGATTTTGGAGATTTTGGAGGTGCGAATTCAAGAGGCAGAAACAGCTTGGTTGAGAAAGAAGCAAATTAGAGGAGATGGAGGCGTGAGGTGAAGAGACCAGATCCACAACTCAAGGAATAAAGGTTTCTCCAAAGTTATTCCAATAATTTATTTGAACATGGTGCAAGCATAACCAATTGGACTATAGACTAGTATTATATGTGGGCTCTACATATCATAGATACACTTTAAATAGACCAACAGTATAAATAATTGGAAGTGTTTTCCTTTTTTTTTTTTTTTTTGCACTTGTTACAACGACCAGAGAAGGAAAGACATTTCTTTTAATTAAGAGTTAGTGCTTCACAAAGGACATCCCAATCAATATCCAGTATATAAAACGTTTATCAAAGGTAATGGAAACCTTTCTTCTTCTTTTTTTATTTATAGCAATGAATATAAAATTAAATTTCATGCAAAGAAATTACTCAAAATAAAACCAAGCAAGTGCATCCAATTTTATATTAAAAACAAATTCAGAAACGATAAAAATTCAGGGTATCACATTCCTCCCTCCTTAAAAAAAATTTCGACCTCGAAATTTATGCAAGTAGCAATACACAAAATAACACATTTGTAATGATAAGTTCTAGAAGTCAAATTATGCCAAATGAAAATTTAAGTACTATCATTTCACATTCACCAAAGAGACCTTGTAACAACTGGTACGAGTGCTATATATAAAGAAAAATGATTTAAATCCAGTTCAAACTACAACTTACTACTTTCAAAACAAAGTTGACAAAAACTTATTTACAAATTTCCGACTTCTATTTACAGCTTCAAAATGGGCGAGAAACTAACACATACAATAATTAACTCACAATACTCAAGATCTTATAGCTTATATCATATTAAAAGTTCTAATTTAATTTTTTTTTTCTTTTGGAAAGCACGGTAATATCAAAATTATTCTTGGCTGCCTTGGTGATCAGTCAAGGAAGTAAAGATAATTCTGACATTATTAAGATTCAATTAACAAGTCAGATGATCAGTCAGCTTGTTTGATCCTTGTGCTAACAAAAGATAACAAGATTCTTTACTCAAATAAGTTCCAAAAATGTGTGCATACTATAGTAAATTTTGAAATCCTTAACATTTCAACCACGCATTAATATAAAATAAAACATGCTCACTATAATAAACAAAATCCCTTAACATGCCATACTAACTTTTGTACACTTATCAAAATCACTATATATTTCAAACATTAGAGAATAAGCCTTGTTACTTAATTGCACATAAATTGTTTCAACCTATAAAACATATCTTTAAAATTACCACACATGTATAGGCTAACCAAGCAACCATAAACAAATGAATGTGTTAACTTATGAACCCATATATATTATAACTTAGAACTATGCAATACAGACATAAATTTTAAATTAAGTAATCAACACACAACGAACAGTTATCACAGAAAGTTTTTTTTTTTTTTTTTTTTTTTAAGAATCAATTTTTACTTTCTAAACAATCATTATTTGAAGTAATAAATCATCTTGTACTTAAAAACGAAACAATCAAATCAATAAGCTAAAGCATATTAGGTATATACACAAAAACAAAGCATCTATACATTATCACATTTATGAATAAGTTAGACAAATATCAACCTGCTAGCACAAATAGTAAGAAGTCAAACTTACTTACAAAACAACCCTTTAAACGTACCCCCACTCACGCAACCTATTAGTCTGGTTTGGTTGTTAAACCACTCTCTGATACCATCTGTGACACCCTGTCGAATACTGTAACTAGACAACACACGACAGAGTGTCCGCCGCGGATGTCTACTGCACCCGCAAGGCTTAGTTATGCTTATTTTACAATTTAATATTGATTTTTACACAATTAATATGCATGTCAATTATAAATTTACAATTAATTACTTAAACATAAAATAAATCCTACAACAGTCTGGTACCTATAGGTGGTTAACCACAGTATCCAATGGTCCGCTATTCGTCTTATTGTCCAGCACTTGATCTGAAACCTGGAACCCATATCCAATTATGGAAACAATACAAAAAGCATAGAATGAGATAAATAAAATTTATCTCAGTACGGTATTCAGTTCCAGCCACTTGAGTTTTGACTATCATGTGTTGGAACGAAATACATGACTGAGCCAAACAATTTTCAAATCAAATTCATATTTATTTCAAATACACAAGTTTCAATAAGGCAATGTAATTATGAAATAAATTCAATACTCTTCAAAATCATTTAAAATTCAAAGTATGATAACTGTCATTTCAATTCCTTGATAAAAACAATTAATAGTATGTGACAACTCACATGTAAAAACAATCACGTTTTGTTTCAATCAGACATAATAATATCACTTTAATTAAATCCATGCAATATGCAATGTGAGCTCGGCAATCACTTCCATAACAATTCAAATTTCAAAGTATAACAAATGCCGACTCATTTGGTTGGACAATAATCTAATATGCAAGTCTGGTTTCTTTTCTGATCATCAAAGTCAAATATGTCGCGAGACCCTTCTATGAGGGCCTACCCCGACCAATTCAATTCACGTCGCGAGACCCTTCTATGAGGGCCTACCCCGACCAATTCAATTCGTATATCATTCAATCAAATAAATCATCAAACGTACACGCAAGCTGGGAACACTCACACTCCGGTCCATTCTAGACTAGACCTACTGAGTCCCGGTACATAAGCGCTTATTACACGGTGCTTGGTAGGATGGGTCATGACTCCACCTCCAAACATTACGAGTGTCTATCTCAACCACACAAGCTGTACTTACCTCAATCACATCACATTTCAATCGGATACCATTCAATATGCCACTGTACAATCATGCATCATTTACATATTCACAAAATATACTCATGAATGAACATCAATTATGAATTCAAAATGCCACTTTCCAATCATGCCAATTTTCAATCACTTTCCAATTATGAAATCAAATGCATAATAATAATAATAATATACCACATATAATTAAAACTCGAGTGGAATCCGTACCTTGAACAGCAGCAAAACTCAAAGCAAAAGCAAGCAATCAAACTAATTCTACAATGCCTCCGTCATGCCAATTGCTCCTAAATTCTACTCATAACCTCCTGATCTCAATAACATAAAATTCCTTTTTAGTTTAAAGAATCTTAAGTAAACTCACTTTTATATTTAGAACAGTCCATATTTATTATCCAATATACTTAAAGTAAGTACTAATAGCCCTTACTTAACATCAGTTTATATTATACCAAAATACTTCTATCACAAGTATTAGTATGAGTCAGTATCCTTAATCAAGTTTCTACATATATAAACATTTCATGCTTAAAAGAGTTTCAACAAAAATTGTTTTAAATTTTCTAACAGAAATCAAGCTTTACATTGAAGCTAAGTTGTGTTCAAAATTATAGAAAGATTATTCTATACAATAATAAAGTTAATAATAAGACTCCAAAACTGATCTCATCGTTTTAATTTCCCTATAACCTTGCTGCCAAAAATCCATGAAAAACCTTTTTAATGTTATAAGAAAACATAAATGTGCGTATGCATCTTACACCAACTTATCTCCTCTATGTTCAAGCTATAATACATTTATACAACACAAGGTTTCATGTTAATAGTAGTAGTGAGCGATTTAGAGACTGGACAATGGTTAACAACGCTGGAAATCAGTACAAAATGGTAAAACAATAGTGCTTGACAATTTCTGGTACAACCAGTGAAGGGCATTTTTGGCAGTTTACAAAATCATTTTTATTTCATGAACGGCTGAACGGAATCAAATAAAAATTTAACTGTAGATGAAACATGATAGGATGTATCTGCTGTAAAAATTTCATAAGGTTTGGACATACAGATTAATTATAATGGATTTTCGAAATCAGACAGAATTATGTTTCAGAAATCAGTTTCCAGCAAATTATACCAGCAAATATGTCTGAAAGTTTATGCCTTGAAACCCTTCAAATAAACCTCTAAAAATTTTGTAAAAATTACAGAAGCTATCTCTGGATGTCTATTTTCAAATCTAAAAGTTTCAAGTCTTAACTGTAAACAGAGAATAAATGAAAAATCAAAAACCACACTGGGGTCTGTCTGTTCCAGAAAACTGTTTTCAAACTTTTCATAAAACCCTAACTTATAATATCAAAGCTAGTTTTTGATGAAAGATCATTAACAAAATAACAGGAATTTCCAACGCCAAGGAAGTAAAATCAAATAGATGATTCTTACTTGTATAAGATGGTCTTTGAAGAGAACTCAAATCAGAAACAACAGCTCCAAATTTCAGTTTTGCAAGAAGTTGAAAGAGAGCTTGCTTCACTATCCAATTCTCATTTTTCTATGATTTTTACTTGGATTTTGGAGATTTTGGAGGTGCGAATTCAAGAGGCAGAAACAGCTTGGTTGAGAAAGAAGCAAATTAGAGGAGATGGAGGCGTGAGGTGAAGAGACCAGATCCACAACTCAAGGAATAAAGGTTTCTCCAAAGTTATTCCAATAATTTATTTGAACATGGTGCAAGCATAACCAATTGGACTATAGACTAGTATTATATGTGGGCTCTACATATCATAGATACACTTTAAATAGACCAACAGTATAAATAATTGGAAGTGTTTTCCTTTTTTTTTTTTTTTTTTTTTTGCACTTGTTACAACGACCAGAGAAGGAAAGACATTTCTTTTAATTAAGAGTTAGTGCTTCACAAAGGACATCCCAATCAATATCCTGTATATAAAACGTTTATCAAAGGTAATGGAAACCTTTCTTCTTCTTTTTTTATTTATAGCAATGAATATAAAATTAAATTTCATGCAAAGAAATTACTCAAAATAAAACCAAGCAAGTGCATCCAATTTTATATTAAAAACAAATTCAGAAACGATAAAAATTCAGGGTATCACATTTCTTGCTAGCCATTGTTCGCCAGATTATTGAGGTGAGACTTTTTACTCCCAATTCACTACAATTTAGATAAATTGACAAATATTTTGTAGGTCAGTTTTATTAATTGAAAATCTGATGCAAACTGCTAACCAATGAAAAATCTAATCCCATAAATTTGAGCAAATCTGTCAATAGTTTTTACAACCAATCTAACCTGCAAAATAGTTTGGAGGGCTAATAGCTAGCTTGTTCATTTATGTAAATCTAATTTTCTGGATTTGGATAATTTATTAGTTTATTGTTAATCTTGTTGTCTTAATTTTTAATGATGGTTTAGTAGGCTTTTGACCAACTACCTGAGAAACAAATGCCCATCAACATTTATTTAGCACCTCCAATATTTGCTGGTCTTATTTTTATGTTTGTTTTAACAAAATACAGGTTCAGAGTCTACTATCAGTTTTCATAACATTTACTGCTTGGAGCTTGTCAGAGGTACCATAAAAAATGCCAAGTCAAAATTTACAAGTCAACTCTGATAATATGAATATTTATTTGACAGCGCACTGTCATAACTAATCATCTGCAAATTGATAGTCTCACTGCACTGGAGATTAATGAGATTAATGTTTTCTTCTCTTTTTAACAGGTTATAAGATACTCACATTATGCCTTGAGCACTTTAAAAATTTGCCCGTCATGGCTTACCTACTTCAGGTTCAAATTTTCATGAATTGAAATCCCTATGAGCTGATTAAAGAAAATACCTTCTGTATAAAGTTTTCATTTGTCTGAGAATGAAACAAACTAAGACAGTACATTTATTTCACAGGTATACAGCTTTCATTTTTCTATACCCGATTGGAGTTGGTCCTGGGGAAAGTAAGCCCAAATATCTCGTACTTTTCTTTGCATTTATTTATTATTTGCAATAAATTAGCATATTCTATTATATTGATGCTAACTATATTTCTGGTACAGTGTGGCTTATGTACCAAGCACTTCCGTATATTAAGAAGAGGAACCTCTATTCTGACTTCTTCAATAAATTTGGAATTAGCTACTACTCCTTTGTTGTGGTGCGTGCCCTTTGAAACATATGTTATAGTAATATATCATGCTTGGTTTTCCCCTATGAAGACAATGTTTTGTTTGTAACAGGCAGTTCTGGTGTGTTATCCCCTTCTTTGGCTGAAGTTGTATCTCCATTTGTTCAAGCAAAGGAGGTCAAAACTCAAGAAGAAAGAGAGAAAGAAGAAGCTCAAAAAGTAGAAAAATTACTACTATTTTCACCAGGAATAATGCATGATTTGTGTATTTATTTGTATCACGAAGAATCTTAACAGCAGGGTGGCCATCTCTCAGCAAGGTTGCAGGATCGGTGCAGTTTTTTTATGATTAGAAATTTCCGCAACTTTCTTGTTAAAGAAAAAAAAAATAAAAGTTTACGCTTGTAAATTGCTTGTTGGGGTATATACCTGAGATAACTGCATCTGTTGCGTATTCTCGAATTAAAAGGTGATTGCCAATCTTTTGTGAATTTTTAATTTATGACTCTAGCTTGGTGTTTGTTTCAGTAGGAATATGTTAAAAGCAATGATATGATAATACTTCATGTTATCAATTTATAAATTGGCATGAGAAATTTGTTGGAAAAATATTTATCACTGTACTTTAATGGGGAAATCATTATGACCCCCGATCTACCGATATGCTCCATTCCGTTCCAGAGCTACCCAGAAATCCAGTTTGGTCTTTTGAAATTCATATCATTTTGCTGAGGTGGCATGTTTATTCTGTCCACTAATCTCCAATATTTAAAATTCGCGGTGCATTAATCAGATATACACAAAGTTTGAACTCCTTGCTGTGTTGATGGTTAATTTTATTACTTTAAGCACAAAATTACCTATTTTTAGGATTTATCATTTTGAAATCAGGATGGATAACACATGAACATCAAAAAAGAATGCACGCCTCAAATAACAAACATTTTTCAATTAAACATGCCAATGAAAATTTTCCACTATATTTTTTAATAGAAACAGATTCTCGGAAAAGTTCCTTTAGAATTCTAAAGGGTTATTTAAAATTTTTATTTATATCACATTGTGACAATCCAATCTAATGTTCTTCCGTACAACGTTTTTTTAGTGGGCATTAGTCATAAGTAAACAATTTGTCATCAAGCTTTTTTTTTACCCTAACAGAAATCACCTAAGAGATCATCTACTATTATTATGTCAACGTCTAATCAAATGAAATATATCTATTTGCAATGGCTAGTTAAATCCTTTTTTCTTGATTAAATAGTTAACTAATTATACCAATTATAATTTAATAAAGCATTTTTTAATTGTTTTAACGTCTTTATGGTGCATTTGGACCAAATATAGTTCGATTAGTTCAGTTTGCAGGTTCAAGGTCCATCTCACTCAAGGAAAATTAGGGGAAAGAATGCAAAGATAACCAAATTAATGATCTTTATAATACTACCAAATATAATTAAGCTTAACATTTGAACAAAACAAAAAACTTACAGTTGCTAATGCGATTACAATTAAAAATAAAATAAAATAATCCTTGCATAAAATGGAGCAATTACAATTATTATTTGCAATAGAGCAATTACAATTTAGAAAATAAAAATTGCAAACACTGAAAAGGGTGCGCATGAGTTCTCATGAGGTCTCCACATGCATGTCTGTCTAATTCCTTCGTACTTCAGCCTTCACTTCACCTTCTATTTTTTTTCCGAAGTACCCGGCCTTAAACGATCATCTTCACACAGGTGTTCAAAGATATAAAAAAAAAAAGATATTAACAACGAGACAATACATATTTAGAATTTTCAAGAGACATAAAAAAAATAAGTAAATACACAATGCATAGCTATGAAAAGTAAAAAACTTAGATGCACCTCAAGCCAAGTATTCAAAAATTAATTAGTCAATAAAACCCCTTCCATCTAAAAATTAAACATGGCTCATTATTATGAAAAAGGAATCTTGTGCAGGGATTACTTCTCATTTAACAATAGACGGAGTACAGTGATAAAAAAAAATATTGATATTTTTTTTTTAGGACAGACAGGGTTTGAGTGCAGGTGACAAATCAACAACAAAAGAGAATGCATGACAGTGTTCAGTCAATACCCTGATCCCAAACTCCAAAATCATAACTAAAATTTCATTAAACTTTTATTATGATACAAAGAAATTCATAGGGCCATTACTGTAAATAAATAATTGTAACAGACATAAAAGTTTCGTAAGAATCTAGTACCTGACAACACCAAGTAGTTTTGCATAATTGAAGTTCCTCCAGATTTGGAGAATGCTCCAACATGCCATCTACCAGATCGCCACCACAAAACCGACAAAGATCACTAAGGTGCAACTTTGTCAGGTTAAAGAATGTGGGGCATTTCGGTAATTCTACTCTCAGCAAATCCTGCACTTGCAAAAGGAGACAAGGTTAGGCTGTAATAACAAACAAATAACTATAGATCAGAGATGAGAGAATCAGATAGGAGCTATTCATATACAAGAACTGTCATCATTTGGTAGAAGGCAGCATCACCCATTACAGGTGGCAAATGTAAGAAACACCGTAAAAAGTACATGATCAAATACCTTGGCTTATTGAGATCGTGAACATTTGCATCTCAACCAAGATTTGAAAACCCTTTCTAAAGTAAACATTAAAAAAAAAATATTTGCAAACAACTTAATTTGGGGAAAAAAAACTAAACAAAAAAAATAAGAGTATTTTTGTGCACCCATGAATGACTTCTATAATTGATATAACAAAAATGAAAATGTGGTACCGTATAAATTATGCTTTTCAATATGAGTGACAACTTACCATATAAAACAGTGGCCAATACCGACCGAATTGCAGCCTAAAATACAGGATTGTGGAATTTGAAAGCTATATAATGCTCCGCAATGTGGTCTTGGAGAAGAATTGAGTGAGGGGAATATTTATATTGAGAGCTATTGAGCTCCAATTTGGTCTCACGAGAAAAAAATTCCTAAGTAATTAGTTTTTTTCTCTAAAAGAGCAGGTGGGAAATGAAGTATGGTAGAGCAATTGCGCCGCAATTCAGTCACAGAGACAAATACCTAAATTATTAGGATCTGGTTTAAAGATAGCGGGTGGGCAGCAAAGTATGGGGAAATATTTATATTGAGAACCACTGCGCCGCAATTTTCTCACAGGGAGTACCTATATTTTTAGGGTTTGGTGTATGAGAGCAGGTAAGCAATGGCCAAAATTTATAATGAGAGTTGTTACGCTACAATTGGATATCATTTAATAAATATTTATCATGTGGATGCGATTGTGCCGTATTAGTAGAATAAAAAAGGACCACGTCTCTGATTAGACTTGGGAGAATTGAACTTATATAGGAAGTTAATGCTTACAATTCGGTTAAGGAAAAAAACCAAATAAGGCCATAATAGCAGACAAAAGAATAGAGATTCTAACGGTCAACAAATTTTTCTAGAAACATAGTAATACTAGCTGAACAGTACAGTTATGTACGAAGTGCTCATAAGAAGCACTGTCATATTAACAAGCTATTGAACAAATGCCTGGGCTTATCAACCTTCATCAATTCTGCATACTCAACCAAGATTGCAAAACCCTTTCTTATTTTATAACACACCAAAATTAAAACGATGAAAAGAAGCAGAACTCATACCTTCATGATATTCCCACTTAACTCGAGACTTCTTACATTTGGAAAGGCAGCAATAATACTGCGGTTCTCAGCAAAGCCAGTGCCACCATCCACAGAAATAATGGCATTCAGCAGAAATGGCATCTTCTCAAGATTTGCTGCACGAAGCACATCTCCACGTAATCTTAAGCAGAGTGACACGAGATTTGGAGTTCTAATTGACTCGATCCTCGCTGTATCTAGCCCAGAGAAAATGCTCAGGTGCTTTAACTGCGGAGAGGAAATGACACGGAGATCAATGGAGCACACATCTAGGCTAAGATCTTCTAGAGCAGGGCAACCTGACAGGAGATTTCTCAAAATTGCACGGTTGCGAGACATAATTCCACAAAGGTGCAACTTCTTGAGTTGAGGAAGATTAACCCCCCCAGCAACTACACCTCTGCCAAGGCCAGATATGGCCAGACGCAACTCCTCAAGAGAAGGACAGGTGAAAATGTCTCGAGGCAGCGATCTGTATAGGCACCCATCTATCTCTATCACCTTAGCTTTGTGCCTAGTGGCATACAGGACCCAAGCTGTGATTGACTGGTGGCTAACATTGAAGCTAGTTTCCTCGCAGAAGAGACGAAACACACGCAAATCAGAGTCGTTGCGCCTGGAGAGCAACGCATCGATGAACCGTGTGAATCTCCTCTCAATATTGCGACTCCGGGTTTTGAAGTCCGGTAAGCTGAACTCTAATGAGTCCATATCAGCCCACAACCTCTGCCATCGTTTCGAAAGAACGCACGTCCGGACAGCCTCTTGGATATCCAAGAGCGAGAGAATGTGGTGAAGCAGATCATCAGATAGGCTGCTTATTCTGTCAACGTGAGCCATTTTCACTGAGTATTTGAGCTTCTGTGAAAAACCCAAAAAGAAAAAGAGAAAGTAAGTGCATAAGTCATGCAAAGGCACAAAGAAAATGTGCCGAACTGCCACTTAGGTCATGATAAAAATCTTCCTCTCTGAGATTTTTGTTTATTTATTCTTTTTTGATAAAAGGCCTGTCGTTCCTTATGACATGGTTACAACTAAAATATGCAAAAATCTGGCAAAAGTTGTCATATTTGGCCCCTGTTTTTTAATCGACTAACTATAATCCACCAATTTAGTCAGCAATTGTATCTTTTCACAAAAAAGTGTTCTAACTTCATAATTCTCAGTGACTAAGCAATTGTGATTTAAATAACCCTTTTTTCACCTGAATCTGCAAGCTATTATTTTACAGGACGCTAGGGTTTTGCAAATTTAGAGCTTTCAGGTTTTTTTGTTCCTCCAAAAATTAATTTTTTTTTTCTTTTGATTGACATCAAAGATGAACAAGTAAGATCTCCAAATTCACAGCTACTAGGGTTTCTAGGGTTTCAAGTATATTGAAAAAAAAAAAAAAAAAATTGTTGTGCTACATTGAACATAAAAATGTCTAAGAAATAATTATTCTCACAATTTGGCGATTGATCGATCGTTTGGCGATTGAAGCTGTACGCAATTTCACAACTGATTTCGTCTCGAATCAAAAGCAAAGCGGCGATTGAAGCTGGAATATGCTTTGTGAATTTGTTATATCAATCTTTATAAGTTGGGAACATTCATCTCCCCACTCTTCTGTCAGTAGATCATCACTTCTTTCTTAATTCACATCCTCTGCAGAGCTTTTAAGGTCTGCAGAGGGCAGACTTTTGATTCTAACCGTACGATCAATGATGGGTGCTCCGTGATTAATATCAGGCCCGTTGAGATTCGTGCGGCTCGTAAAAATCTGCCCGTCAAGATTAGATCAGACGGTTCGCATCGAAAGTCTGCCCTCTGCAGATTTTTAAGGTTTGCAGAGGATACTAGCACTTCTTTCCAGTCTCGAGTCTCGACGAGCTTCCAAGTTAATGGGCTCAACCTGTACCGGGCCCAATAATGGCCCGTGTCAGGCCCACAAAGCTTTCTTTCTCTCGCAATCGGATCCTAGACTGAAATCGCAGAATCCGACTCGATCAAGCTCAGCTCAACTCAAGGTACCAAACCCCTCACAAAGTCCAAAACCCTTCCCTTTCTCCGTCGGCGGGAAGCTCAGATCCTCCGCCTATCTCCGCCGCTATGACACACCGCAAGCTAGGTCGCAACGCGGCACACCGCGTCTCCATGCTCAAGTCTCTCTCTCTCTCTCTCTCTCTCTCATTAGTCGAATTAGTGTGTTATTGCTAACTGATCCGTTGAAAATTTCTTTATGTTGATGTTATAATAGGACGATGGTATCTCAGCTAGTGAAGCATGAACGCATCGAAACAACTGTTGCTAAGGTACTTTCTCAGTTTCTCTTGGGGTGATTTCTTTGAGCTGGGCATTTGGTCGAGCACATTACGGGCTTTATTTTAAGGGTAATAATTTGACACTAATTGGTTGTTTCGTTCACCTCTGGTGCTCTTTTCAGGCGAAGGAAGTGCGTAGGCTTGCTGATAACATGGTGCAGCTTGGAAAAGAGGTTCTTTGTTTTGTTACTTAAATTTAATTTTAGTTTGTACTCGCGATTACTTTTTTGATTGGTCTAGCTTCTTGTCAGAATATCCTGTAGAACATTAGGTTTATAAGAGAAGTCTCGGAGATTGTTGGGGATTCATGGAATTACTTCACCAAAGTTTCTAATCAAAACCAGACAAGATCCCTGATCATTTCTTATTCTTTATTTGTTTATACCTTATGTCAGTTTTCTTGGTGTCTATATTAAGCTTTTAGTAAGATTATTTTAGTAACTTAGTATACCAAGCCTTTCTTGATGTCTCAGGTGTTCATTATACTTGACCTGATTTTATCCAGAAAAACTCTATTGAACCTAGTTACTAGTTCTGTTGAACTTCAAAATTTTCTGAAATTTGTTAGGGAACACTGGATGCAGCTAGGCGAGCTGCTGCTTTTGTGCGTGGAGATGATGTTATGCATAAATTGTTCACAGAACTCGCTTACCGTTACAAGTAAATTTCATTTCTCCAGTTCTGCACATGAATTTCATATCTAAACCATCATTATGAGACATAAATATAATGATGTATATGCAACAGAGATAGGGCAGGAGGATATACAAGAATATTGCGAACTAGGATTCGAGTGGGAGATGCAGCTCCAATGGCATACATCGAGTACATTTCTTTTTAAAATTTCATAGTTGTGAAGATTTTTGGTTGCAAATGATTTTAAAAATGGTGTCCAGTTTGTTTTAAATTTCTACTTCTAAAGTTCCTTTTATTACATTCAGAGCAATATTCAAAAGCACTAAAGTGCTTGATTTAATTCTCTTATAACTGTATAACAAGGAGGGTTCAAAATGCCTCTACGTTTCATGCCTTCACTTTTTTTTAAAAAAAAAATCCTCAATTGAAATAATTTCTAAAATTCAAATGACAAGAAAATTGTTTGATGTGATCTGTATGACTCTCTACATGCACATTAAAAATTAGACAATTGTACTTTGCGTTGAGATGAACGAACTTGAAAAAAAAAAATCAACATTCAGATATTATCCACATAAGTGCATTTTTACAAGTTCTTGATGCCAATGAAAACAAAGTAGGATAGCGGTAATGTTTACACGTACACAGAGAAATTGATATAGTTTATATCTAACATTTTTTTTATAATTAAATGGAGGCATTTGAACCCTCATATATAATTGCTCTGGAAAACCAATAAAAGGATGTTTTATGTTGCATAGTTCTTGGTAAAATGCAAGCACCTTCCTTTTTAGGTTAGTTGTGAGTACCTTTTCACATTTTAAAACATTAGACCAGTAATATCCTCAAAATAATATGTGTATTCTCTATTACTGTAGATTTGTGGATAGAGAAAATGAGTTAAGAGAGGCAAAACCAGCTAGGCCGCAACCACCGCCACGGCCGATGGACCCATGGGCGAGGTCAAAGGCCAATCAGTACTGGGCTTCCCCTAAAGATCCTCCCACGCCTCCATCAGGATCAGAAGAGCAATGAGAAAAAAGTACTTCGAAGCAAAAAGCACAGCTGTGGCTATGTTAAATTTACATCACAATATTTCTTTGATTTTTCTTTTTGGTTCTAAATTAGCTTTTCATGAGCAATAATCATTATAAAGAGATTTTGTTTACTTCTGCTGTGGAGTTTACTTCAAAATCTTTTGGTGAAGAAATGACATGCATCAATTTGGGCTTTGGGGGGTGTTCAATTTTTCAACTTCCAATTAATTTTTACTAATGGCTGTGTAACGAGTTCTTAGCTGTATTTGTGTAATATATATGCATCTTCCTGCGTAATGTTGCTATATTAGCAAAATGATGGGCACTGGAATCCGTAATTTTGAGCTAATAACCTGACAGAATTAATGAGAGATTTCTTGTTGCAATGTATAATCAGTGTAGAATCAGCAGTACCAACTTCCTAAGTACTTTCTTCTTAGGCATCGAACACATCTAAACGTTTGTTGAATTGGATAAAATAGAATTCGATTTCTACAAATATTATAGTTTTAGTGTTCGCAGAATTATTAATTCTTGTTCGAGTACAAAATAGAACAAGTAACTATGACAAGAGGAAAAGCTAAACAATTTATGACGCCAAAACACAACTGGAATATGCATATGATGCTTGGATCATCTTTATTTCTGGTTGTTCGACAGTTTGTCCAGAGCATTGTAATTTGAAGACGTTAGTTCTGTTGTGATAACAGTATTGCATGAGAAGTCCGTTTACTGAACAATCCCAGTTTGAAAGAACTTCAAATCAAATGTTGATTTATATATTCCAACGTAATGTAAATCTCCTCATTCGAGGATGTGTACAATATCCATTACTGTAGAAGAACTTTGAATTAAACATTGATTTATACATCCAACAACATGTAAATCTCCTCACTTTTGAGGATGTGTACATTTGAGAAAACATTAATCTCAATTCAGCTAGACCCGGTAATTTGCTTCATGCCTTCTCCCTAATCTCTCACCTAATTTAAGATGCATCATCCCATTGACCAATTACACAGTACGGATGTTTGATTGCACAAGAATAAGGAATAAAAATTAAAATATAAAGTATATGACACAAACAAACAAAATATACCACAAATTTAACACGATAACATGAGAAGTGAAAACAAAAATCACTTTTCTCTAAATCCCCTTGTTGAAACCATCGAAGGAGACACGCAAATTCTCGTTTGACGCGTCGGCGAGAAAATTCCCAGATCAAAATGATTTTTACTCGGGATTTCATTTCATTTGAATTGATTTTGTAGGATTTCATAGAATTTCGTTAGACCTAATTACGTAGGAATTCCAACCAAATGACATCAAATCCGCTCATTGTGATAAAAAATTTTCCAATAAATTTAAATGAATTGAAATCCCACATTAAAAAAAAGGATTCTGATCAGGGCCTTGGTGTTGTGAATTTCTGTCCAAAACTAAGAATTGGCAAGAATTGTTTCGGCCATTCAGTCTTATCATTCCCCACTAGGCAATTAAACTCTCCCGATTTCCTCTCTCTGGTCGCCGGACAAAGACTTCACGTCAAATTTCTTCTCTTCTCTTTTCCTTTGGCATTTGTCTCCGGTTTCGATAAGGGCCTTTAATTTCTTTGCAATAAATTGAGCCATTTTTTTATTCAATTTAATCTGATGGCCACTCATAAGAGCTTTCCAGATGCCAATTCCTGGTTCAAAACTAACCTCTTCTTCTAGAACCTGCATCGCATCGTCAAACCGTCCTGCCCTAGCAAAAAGGTTAATTAGGCTAACATAGTGCTCTGAATTCACAATTTCAGGTTGTTCCTTTTTTGCTAATCTGAAAAGCCAATATCCTTCATCGGTCAAACCAGCATGGTTACAAGCAATAAGCAGTCCATGAAGGGTGTGATTATTTGGTTTCATGCCAAGATCTCTCATCCTTTTGTACAATTGCAATGCCTTCTTCACCTTACCATTACAGGCATAACTACAAATGATTGAGCTCCAGGAAGCAGTGTCTCTGCTCTTGATGCCATTGAACACTAGCACACTGTCTTCCAACTTACTGCATTTTGCATAAAAATTGATAAGTGAATTGGCGACATACATATTAACTTCTTTGTCACCCAAATACTTTATGGCCAATCCGTGAAAACTTCTACCCATGCTGAGAGCGTTTATGTTAGCAGCGGCTGTAAAAACAGGAGGGAACGTTGATGTGCTTGGCGGGACACCTTGTCTACACATATCCACAAAAAATTTTATAGATTCTTCATTCAGACCATGTTGGCTGCATCCAGCAATCATGGCATTCCATGATACCACATTCCTCTCAGGCATTCTTTCGAACAGATAACAGGCATCACAAATCATTTTGTTCTTCAAATAAGCACCGATCAACGTCGTATGAGTCACAACATTAGGCTCATGAATATCCTCAAATGCACCTCGGGCATCTTTTATGGAGCCCAATTTTGCGTACTGGTTTAGAAGAGAGCTTCCAACGAACAAATTTGAATTGAGACCCATCTTCATTGCACATGCATGGAGCTGTTTGCCCATGTTGATGTCACACAGGGCAGATCCAGAGTGAATTGCAGTGCTATAGGTGAACTCATTAGGTCTAACATCAGTGCAAAGCAAGTGAGAGAACATATGTAAAGCATCATGATGGAAGTTGCTGCGGGAAAAGGCGCTCATAACATAACTGGCTGATACCAAGTCCCAGTTGGCTATTTCGTCGAACAGCTTGCGAGCGACCACGAATGCACCGCAGTTGAGGTAAAGCCAGGGAAGCTGGTTGATATCTCCGAATTTGAAGCGCAGTGCATGCACTTTCTGGGTCTCAAGTAGCAATTTGAGAGAATTTTCTGAATTAGATAGAGGAATTATATCATGGAGAGAGTTTAGCTTTAGCTGTGAGAGCCTAAGCCCTGCTTCTGCTATAGGCGCCTTAGCTGCACTCAACATTTACACTCATGTCTGATCAAGCTTTAGTTGCTTTTAGAGGCTCATTGGATCTGCGCTAATTGGAAAAACTACTAGCGTAACTGCGTGAGTATATGCTGGTGTTTTCATGTTTCGATTGCGGTAATTAATTGCGCTAAGCTGCAGTTTTTTTTTTTCTCATATGGGATCCGAAACGTCCATTTTAAATCAGATGTTTTAGATTGAACCAGAGAGTTTAGAAGTGCAGGGAGTTGATTTGGGCACTCTTGAATTGATGGAACACTTCTAAATTTCACCAAAATATTCTTGACTGAGTACATTTTTTTAATTATAATATATTCAATTAATAAGGTAATTTGGTTATTTGGAGGTGTTTTTATCCATTCAAATGGTGTGCAAAAATTGCAGCCAGCTCAGTTTTTACTTTTTAGAAACAAGGCCATTTATTTGAAGAGGCTACCACCTATTTTATCTTTGAAAATGAAAAGTCACCGATCAATTGCACTGTACCGCCACATTTGGTTGAAGTTTAAGAACGAACCAATGGATTTTGATTTTTCAAAATTTAAATGCTATTCCGTCAAAAATTTTAACATTTTAATTTTTAAATTTGAATATTTATTACCTCTCAAATTATATTATTAAAATTTGCTTATATAATTTTTAAATTTGAATATTTATTACCTCCAAATTATATTATTAATTTTTTGCATTTTGTTTATATAATTTTAAAATTTGAATATTTATTAACTCCAAATTATATTATTAAGAATTTTTACATTTTATTATTAACAAATAAATTTAGACAGTTTTCCCTTAACTTTTAGCTTGGTTATGAGAATATGAGTACCTATTGTTGAAATATTAGGCCAGTAATATATCCCCAGAATCCCTCAGTTACTCGAGATGGTAATTTTCTCTGATTTAATTGGGGTTCTTAGAATTGATTGTGCTATTACTGGATCAATGTTTTATTAGTAATCAGTTAAAATATGTGCATTCTCCAATATTGCAGATTTGTGGTCGTGGATAGAGAAAATGAGTTAAGAGGGGCAAAACCAGCTAGGCCGCAACCGCCACCACAGCCAATGGACCCATGGCCCATATCATATGTCGTAGTTTTTTGTTTATTCTGAATAAGTTTTCAATGTTTTCAAATTTGGTAATTTGAAAAAAATTATTTCGAATACTATACAATTTTATCTCAGTTCTTAACAAACAAGACCATACTAATCTAGATAAAAGTTTCCTGCTTCTAAATCTTCCAATTTTTATCCAGGTTCATAACTTTTTCGTAATGGTATTGAGTATTGACATGAGACCAAAGGTGATCTGTCTAACATTTTGACGGAGATCATTTTTTTTTTCTTCGTATTAAGCATCAGTTAATAGGATCAAGTTGGGTAAGCACAAGATTTATAAACCTGGGAATTATTCTGTTTCTAGAAGGGGTAGATATGTAAATATTTCCTTGAATGTTATAAATTACTAGATTAGGGAAGTAAAATTGAAATTCAAATAAATTTGAACGGTATGATATCCATTTGGGGAGATAACAGGACGATTATAAATGTAAATTAGGAAAGACGGTTAAACTGTATGAAGTATCTCCCTTAATTTAGGAAAGTCAAAAAAAAAGAGGAAAGATTAGCCCATTGCTAAAGCCTATAAATAGAGGATTAGAGATTAGCAGAATAGCAGGTCGATCAAGAAACAAGGGAGAAGTAGGTTTTCCTTCTCATACAGAAGAAATTCTTTCTTCTCTCTTCACCATCCTATCAGAGCTTTGTTTTTTTAAGGTTTTGTTTCCATTTCCTTACAAGATTTTGAAACTTTCGATCACAAATGTTGCAAATTATTATTTCTTTTGAACTCGTGGTGCAAAATTTTTTGTCTTGACATAGATAATAGATTGAAATAGTTGTTTATTGTTTCCATTTTTAGCATGAACTTTCTTGAATGTAGTTCCAGCCTTCTAGGGGCATATATCTGATGAATTTAACTGTTCTGTGTTTTTAATAGTTGTGTTCCAATTCTTAACCTTTTTTAAAAAAAAAAAATGTGCCATATCAGATGCTCCAAGTGCGCATATATATATTACCACCCCAAATATGTAAATTAAATTGAAGATGCTACAATCTCTATATATTATAAATTTGATATGTATTTAACATTAATTTAAGTCAACTTCACAAACAAATATTGCTGCTTAGTAACAAGGCTTATAAATCATTATTATCCTAATTATTATAAGAGACTTTGATTACTTCTGCCGTGGAGTTTAGTTTACTTGAAAAAATTCTTTGGTGAAGAAATGGCATCTATTTGGCATTGGCGGTGTTTAATTTTTCAAGTTCAGCTGATTTTTACTGATCGTTGTATATAGCGAGTTCTTTTTGCTGTTGTTTGTGTAATATATGCATCTTTCTGTGTAGTGTTTCTTTGTTAGCAATTCGTACACTCGACGTGAACTGAGATAGAGTTTAGAGGAGATGTTTAAAGACAGAAGATATTTTGTATTATTGAATCTTGTATTGTACAGATCTGTTTTTTACATCTATTTATATCAGCTGAGTAGCAGCGAAGCTAAGTAGTTAAGCCAACTAGATTACAGCTGTCAATCATCATTAATATCTAATCAGTTTAAATTGTCTGAGCTAACAGAATAGTTAATACACGCCAATCTTCACTCTTGATCTTCTGTGGCAGTATCAGCATAATGATGTTGTGTAATACCTCCCCCCCCCCCCACAAACTGATGTAGTAAACACATTCAGTTTGTTGCGCAGAAAAATGAAGCGAGTAGTAGCTAGTGGCTTAGTCATAACATCTCCAATCTGATCCTTAGAACATATAAAACGCACACATAATTCCTTTGAAGCAACTTTCTCACGGACGAAATGGTAATCTATTTCAATATGTTTCGTCCTAGCATGAAACATTGGATTGGCTGCCAGGAAGGTAGCACCAATGTTATCACACCACAATGTAGGCATTGTTGGAATCTTTATGTGTAGTTCTTGCAACATGAATTGTAACCACATAATCTCAGTTGTTGTTTGAGCTAAGCATCTATATTCAGCTTCGGTGCTGGAACGAGATACTGTGGGTTGTTTTTTTGCACTCCAGGAAATCAAATTTTTGCCTAGATAAATACAGAACCCTGATGTGGAGCGTCTGTCATCTGGACAACCAGCCCAATCAGAGTCACTGTAGGCATGTAGTGCAAGGGAGGTATTTGCATGAATGAATAAGCCATGAGTCAGAGTGCCAGCTAGATACCTTAGGATTCTTTTGACTGCTGTCCATTGTGTCACTGTAGGTTCATGCATAAATTGTGACACTTTGTTGACTGCATATGATATGTCAGGCCTTGTCAAAGTTGCATACTGAAGAGCTCCAACTACACTTCTGTACAGATGGGGCTCAGAAAATGGGTCACCATCACTCTTAGATAGTGCGATATGAGTTGCTATAGGGGTTGTGCAGGGTTTAGAATGCAACATTTTTGTTCTGGTAAGAAGATCAGATATATATTTGGTCTGTGTCAGTAGCATACCAGTAGAAGAGTGAGTTGCTTCCATACCCAAAAAATAACTGAGCTGACCCACTGCAAACTGCTGTTGCAGTTTGTGAATACAGGTTGTAATCATGTTGTTATCACTACCAGTGACCAAGATGTCATCAACATAGATTAGAACAAACAGTTTGTGTTGACCATGTTGAGCAATGAACAAAGAAGGATCATAGCTGGATGCAGTGAACCCAAATGATATCAAGGCATTGCTCAGTTTTTGAAACCAAGCTCTTGGAGCTTGTTTGAGGCCATAGAGTGATTTAGAGAGTAAACAAACATGGTTTGGATGATTTGGATCAACAAAGCCCTGAGGTTGTGCCATGAAAACCCTCTCCTGTAAATCTCCATGCAGAAATGCATTATGGACATCAAGTTGTCTAATGGACCAGTTAGAAGCAACCGCAAGTGATAGGATCACCCTAATTGTAGTTGGTCTGACAACAGGACTGAAGGTATCAAAGAAGTCCACCCCCTCTTCCTGATGAAACCCCTTTGCCACCAATCTAGCTTTATAGCGCTCAATTGTGCCATCTGGTTTTTGTTTCAGCTTATAAACCCATTTGCATCCAATTATTCTCTGATCTGTAGGTGGTGGCACAAGAATCCATGTATTGTTTCTTGCTAAGGCATCAATTTCACTGCTCATTGCTGCCCTCCATTCTTGAATTTTATTTGCTTGTGTGAAACATGTGGGTTCTGAGGTGATTGATGTGGAGAAAGCAATATAATCAGGAAATTGTTTGTGTTTGACAGTTTTGTCCCTGGTGCGAGTAGTCATAGCATGAGAGCGCTGAACAGGAGAGGCATTGTCAGCAACAATGTGTTCAGTATCAGCACCAGGTAGTAAAGAAGTGGCAAGAGGAGTTTGATCAATGGAAGGTGGATTGGGCAGATTTGAATTTGAATTGCAAAGTTGGTCAGGAGAGCCGTTGTGAATTGGAGAGGCAGGTAAAATCGGGGCAGATTGTCGGTCAGATTGATTTGTAAGGACGGGCAGCCCATCATTTGAATTTTGGGTAGCACGGTCAACCACATGCTGAGACCTATTGTTCGGTTGCAACAGAAACAGAGGTGAAGTAGAAATATCACTTGTGACAACTGATTGTGCTTTATTTGGCACAATATTTTTGAAGGGGAACACAGTCTCATCAAATTGCACGTGTCTAGACACAAAAATTTTGTTTGACTCAATGTTTAAGCATCTGTATCCTTTTTGAGACATTGGATAACCAATAAAAACACAGGGTAGAGAGCGATATTCAAGTTTATTGGAGTTATATGGTTTTGTGTGTGGGAAACAAAGACAACCAATAATTCGTAAAGAGTGATAATCAGGTGCTTTATTGAAGAGAGAGATGTAAGGAATTGTAGAGACAGAAGTGGAAGGTAGTCTATTGATAAGATAAACTGCACTAGAAAATATTTCATCCCAGAAGTTTGTAGGTATAGATGCCTGGGACATGATGGATAGGGATAGCTCTACAATGTGTCTATGCTTGCGCTCAGCAAGACCATTTTGTTGAGGGGTATGTGGACATGTGGTTTGATGAGTGATTTGTGGGAATTTGGTGGTAATTGGTTTGAACTCAGTGCCATTATCTGAGCGCAAAATTTTGATAGTGGTATTGAGAAGGTTTTCTGTCTTTGCTTTGAACATAGAGAAAACAGATAAAACATCACTCTTTTGTTTCAGAAAGTATATCCAAGTAAATCGAGTGAACTCATCAACAAAAACTACATAGTATTTATATCCATTATTTGAAACAACTGGGCATGGGCCCCACACATCACAATGTACAATCTCCAGAGGAGAAGTAGAAGAATGAGAAGAAGATACAAAGGGTAGCTGATGAGATTTAGCAAGAGCACAATTATGACACAAGTCAAGTTTTTTTGTATTACATGGTAACTGATATGAATTCAAAACATTTAAGGTAATTGAGTTTGAAGGGTGTCCTAATCTTGAGTGCCACACACTAGCAGAAGCACGGGTTCCAAGAAAGGCTTGAGGAAGAGATGAGGGTATATGAAGTGTGAATAGGCCATTGTGACTATGCACTTGGAGGGTTGTCTTGGTGTGGTGCTGTGTAATTTGACACAAAGTATTAGAGAAGGAAACAGTAATATGTGGATTGTAAGATAGTAATTTGGACAGACTCAACAGGTTTCTTGAGAATTGGGGAACATGTAATATATCAGTTAAAACAATGTCCATATTGGATACAGATAGTACATTAGAGCCAATATTTAAAATGTCAAGACTAGTGCCATTACCAAGTTGAAGCTTATCTGCACCAGCATATGCAAAGAAGGAGGACATGTTGTTTATGTCACTTGTCACATGATTGGTTGCTCCTGAGTCAATCACCCATTCTGATGCCTGCTGATTTGGTTGTTGAACTTGTGCATTGAATGCTTGTCTGGCTGGTCTTGGCTTCCACGTTGGATCAGGCTCATAACAGAAATAGCATGCCTTGGCAGTATGACGCGGCTTGAAGCAAATTTGACACTTCTCCTTTGAAGTATCCTGTGCTGAGTTGTTTGGTTTAGATATGTTGTTACTGGGCTGATTGTAACTGGGCTGAGTTTGGGCTGAGACATTAGGAGGCCTGTAGCGATTTTGCTGATAAGAGCTTCTTCCAGCTTGGAAAGCAGAAGGTTCAGCCATGGAGGAAGGTTGGCTGTGTTGTTTGAGAATTGACTCATGCGTGAGTATCATTCCATGTAACTCAGAGAGAGAGAGACGATCGTTGCGATGAGAAGTTGTAACAGCTGTCACAAAGCTGAGATACTCAGCACCAAGGCCATTGATCGTAGCTGAAACTAGCTCATCTTCTGTGAGAGGTGAACCAGCAAAAGCAAGTTCATCACCCAATTGCCTGATGTAATTGATGAAGTCTGTGCAAGATCTGTTGCCTCTGGTGGCGAATTGAACTTGCTTCTTCAGATCTGTTACTCTAGATCTCGAAGAGGAGGCAAAAGTGAGTTGCAGAGATGACCACAGCTCCATCGATGTAGAGCATGACACCACCTGCGCCATGATTGACTCTGATAAGGACGATCGGAGCCAACCAAGCAGCAATTGGTCTTGGCGATGCCATGGAAGGTACTCCGCGTTGAGTGCCAGTTGACCTGTGGCTGTCAGAGATGTCGGAGAAGGTGGTGGTTGTTCAATGAATCGATTGAGACTATAGCCATGAAGCAGTGGAGTGATCTGCGATTTCCACATCAGGTAATTGTTTTGAGTCAGTTTGATGCTAATCGGCATCGTCATTGGTACGATGTTGTCAGATGAGAATGTGGAGGAGATGGTGGTGGAGGAAGGCGATGGAATCTCACTGTTGAGAGGTGTATCTTGCGCCATTAATGGCAGTTGAATTGCTCTGATACCATGAACTGAGATAGAGTTTAGAGGAGATGTTTAAAGACAGAAGATATTTTGTATTATTGAATCTTGTATTGTACAGAGCTGTTTTTTTACATCTATTTATATCAGCTGAGTAGCAGCGAAGCTAAGTAGTTAAGCCAACTAGATTACAGCTGTCAATCATCATTAATATCTAATCAGTTTAAACTGTCTGAGCTAACAGAATAGTTAATACACGCCAATCTTCACTCTTGATCTTCTGTGGCAGTATCAGCATAATGCTGTTGTGTAATACGACGCCACCTAATAAATTTAGAGAAGAGGTGCTATCGATCTCTATAGTTTATGATATATGGTAGGCACTGAATCTGTAACTTGAGTTAATAAGCTGACAACAATAACGAGAGTTCTTGTTTCAATGTATAATTAGTGTAGAATAAGCTGTACCAACTCCAACTTCCTAACGAGACAAGCTTGAATCTTATCTAAACGCTTAACACAATTGGAATAAACACATGATGCTTGGATCAGTATACTCAGCAGTCCAATCAGTTTAAAAGGAACCTTAAATTAAATGTTGATTTATATATACCAACATCATGTAAAATCTCCTCATTCGAGGATGTGTACATCGTCCATTAACATAAAAGAACTTTGAATTAAATCTTGATGTATATATTCCAACATCATGTAAATCTCCTCACTTTGAGGATGTGTACAATATCCATTAGAGAAAACATGGATCTCATTTTTAGTCTCAATCCAGCTAGATCCAGTAACTCTCTTCATGCCTTTTTCCCTAATATCTCTTCTAATTTGAGATGCATCATCCAATTGACCAACCCTATTGTACAGGTTCCACATAAGGACATATGATGAAGAATCCTTTGGATCCGATTCCTTAATCTTCTGTGCAATAAATTGAGCCATTTCTTTATTCAAATTAATCTGATGGCCTCCAGCAAGAGCTTTCCACATGCCAACTCCTGGTTCACAAGGAACCTCTTCGAGAACCCGCATTGCATCATCAAACCGTCCTGCCCGAGCAAAAAGGTTGATTAAGCTGACATAGTGCTCTGATTTCACAATTTCAGGTTGTTCCTCTTTTACTGATTTGAAAATCCTATATCCATCATCAATCAAACCAGCATGGTTACAAGCAAATAGCAATCCATGAAGCGTGGAATCGTTTGGTTTTATGTCAAGATCCGTCATCCTTTTGTAAAATTCCAGTGCCTCCTTTGCCTTTCCATTACGGGCATATCCACAAATGACTGAGCTCCAAGATACAGTGTTTCTGCTCTTGATGCTGTTAAACACTAGCATGCTGTCTTCCAAGTAACTGCATTTTGCATAAAAATTGATAAGTGAATTAGCAACATACACGTCAACTTCTTTATCACCCAGATATTTTATGGCCAACCCATGAAAGCTTTTACCCATGTTGAGAGCAGTTATATTAGCAGCAGCTGTAAAAACAGGAGGGAAAGTTTCCATGTTTGGTGGGATCCCTTGTCTACCCATTTCTACAAAGAACTTTACAGATTCTTCATTCAGACCATGTTGGCTGCATCCAGCAATCATGGCATTCCATGATACCACATTCCTGTCAGGCATTCTTTCAAACAGGTAACAGGCATCACAAAACATTTTGTTCTTCAAATAAGCACTGATCAACGTAGTGTAAGCCACAACATTAGGATCATAAATATCCTGAAATGCACCTTCAGCGTCTTGTATGGAGCCCAATTTTGCATACTGGTTGAGCAGAGAGCTTCCAACAAACAAATTTGAATTGAGACCCATCTTCATTGCACATGCATGGAGCTGTTTGCCCGTGTTAATGTCACACATGGCCGATCCAGAGTGTATTACAGTGCTAAAGGTAAACTCATTAGGTCTAACGTCAGTGGAAAGTAAGTGAGAAAACATATGTACAGCATCATGATGGCGGTTGCAGCGAGAAAAGGTGCCAATAATAGATGTGGCTGATACCAAGTCCCAGTTGGTTATTTCATCGAACAGCTTGCGAACAAGTGAGAGTGCACCACAGTTGAGGTAAAGCCTGGGAAGCTGTTTGAGGTCTCCAATTTTGGCAAGCCGAGCATGCACTTTCTGGGTCTCGAGAAGCAATTCGAGAGAATTTTCTGAAGTAGATAGAGGGATTAGCCGTAGCCCTTTGGCAAGTGAGTTTACCATGCATCAGCTATTGGCGTCTCAGCAGCATTAAACTCTCCTTTCTCTTTCTGATCAGGATTTAGGGGGCTCTTTGGATGCTTGCAAGTTGCAACTGAGATAATTAGAAAAGAAACTATCGGTCGGTGGCGGTAAGCTAGCTAATTTTTCATGTGTGATTTGATGGGATAATTGCGCTCAGCTGCAGTTCTCTTGCCTATTATAGGTAGAGGGTTGGCTCTTCTGCTGTAGGAAGGAAATAAGTGGAGATCTGATCCTAAACGTCCGTTGTAAATCAGATAATTCCGATCGATTTTAATCTGAACGGACCGATTTTGGTTTTGCGATTGATATGATGAATCGGTTGAATAGTTGGCCCGTCAATTCTTAAATTCCAATATTTACCTCTCAAATACTATTAATTATAATGTTTTTTTTTGGCTAATAAATGTAACATTGTTTTTTTTATATTTATTAGACAGTTTTGTTCTTTATCGTCTGTTTTTAACTTTCCCATAGCCGTATATTCCTTTTTCACATAAATTTATTTGGTCCACACATACATTTCTTCAAAGAGGTCGAAAATTCAAATTCTAAACGCGTTCAATTTATAACAAGTTAGATGATAAAAACATTCTTTTTATTCAAAAATAAAAATTTAAATAAAGGTGTAGTATAACAATTATATAAAAATGCACATAATTTCAACCAGGATTAAAAAATCAAAATAGTTTAAAAAATTAGTGGTATATGAATTTATATCAAGTCCCTCGATTGATAGTCCAAGACTAAAGACTCTCAGATATATTTGATGAATTTAAGTAAGTAGTGAATATTCTCAATTTTTTTTTTTTTACTTAGAATTTCTTGATAGAAACTGCTTAGTTTAATGAGCTCATTTTTTTTCCCCTTAGTAATTTGACATGTTGTAATTTTGCGCGGCAAAGTTGATTTTAAATTCGATTTATTTTTCTATCGTTTTACTTTTAATTCGCGGCAGATGCTAAAAAGCATCGTTTGGTTTATTGAAAAACAGGGAACTAATTTCAGTTTAAATAGTGCAATTTCCGGTTTTTATTAATTAAATCGATTATAACTTTAAGAACCAAATAAAATTTTAATTTGGATATAAAATCATACTCCGGAGTGGATGAGGGTTCATATAAATCCTTTCTTCAAAAAAAGTGTTCATATAAATCCATCGAGACGATCCACAAACCTTTCAGACAATCCATAAGGCCATTCGGCTCGAATCGCGAGCAGAAATCAAGTGTAGCTCGCAAACTGTTCGACAAAATGCTCGACCAGGACATCACCTTGGTCCCAGCCTTTTCTCCTAGCACTCACTGTCACGATTCTATAACGAAGCTCTCTTACCTTTTACAAGCGGTTCTCCTAATTAGTCCATATTAACCAGTACAAAAATCACTGCTGCCACGAATGTGCGCTAACTGCTCGATGAATTTCCAATAATGATTGACCTTGAGGCTTATTGGGACCATTATACAAACCCATCATGCAAACAGATGTGTCAATGCTTACTGGAAGAAAGAGATGTCTAATGATGCTTATCATCTGTTTAAAAGTGCTTTCTTGGAAGATAGTAAGTTTATGTTGGAAATATGCGCTAGGGAGGTTGTGTGGGGCACTTTAATTACACGAAACTTAAAGTCCTTGGCGTGAATACAACAATTACTCAAGTGGTTTGCATAGTAAGTGAATACAATTACTCAAGTGGGTGAATACAATTAGAACACTGTGCTTTGTCTAATTGATAAATTTTGTTTTTACTACAAATATCATTATACACCTACGTTATGTGGCCAATTTCTGTCCACTTATTTTGTTTCTAGTTCCATTATCCACTGAATAGATAACTCCAAAATTCAGTCTAAAAGCTACGGTGACAGAGAAAGTAAGCCAATAGATGAAGCAAAAAAATAGACATGGTGTAGAAATCTGATTAGGATATCACATTGAATGGATTGCTTCTTGCTTGTCTCCCCCTTCTTACCTCATTCCATTTACAGTTCAAGGTATGACACAATAATTCATTATTCTCATTCCTCATTTAATTGAAACCCAATGGCTTATATGAGTAATACTTGATTTTCCATCAGCTTTCAGAAATTATTTGGAGGTTTCCACAACGTAGGATTCGGGTTTGTCAAAAAGGAATTTTTTAGGCTGCAATGCTGTGCACTTGGAGGGTCTGATTTTGTGCAAGAGGATCCTTTAAAAGGGAGAGATAATGGGTCTATTTTGGGACGTTTTGGCTTATCAGATGCCTCTTTCCAGACCATCAATGCTGAAATCACCCAAGAAACCACTGACTTTTTTGTTAGTGATGCAGAAGGTGATCCTGACCGCCCTTCTGATGGCTTTTCCTCTATTGATGAGGCTATCAGAGCTTTACGGGAAGGAAAGGTAAGAAAAAATCAGTAAAATCACTATATCATTTCTGTAAACTTTGTGTTTTTTTTTTTTTTTTTGTCCTTTAGAAGTATGAATTTATTTGTTGTGGACTGGAAGTCAATAAACTTGTCAATGATTATTAAATTCCAGTCTGTAATTATTACTTTATTTGGGACAGAAGAAAAGTCGAATTACAGAACCCCATATGTTACCAAAATAGGAATGCTATGTTTCAGATCATACTTCAAAGCAGTATTTTTTTTTCTTTTTAGGAAAGAAATTCTTATATGTTGCCTCAAGCTAAGAACTAATATAAATTTGTCATGTGTCATGACAATTGTCTATTGTCTATTTAACCATGCACATACTTATTTGTGCTGTTGGTTTGAGTTCACTAGTTATATATGTAAGTGCAGTAGAGTTGGTGATACACCTTTTCTTTGTGGCTATCCAAGCAACCCTCATAAGAATACCTTTTATTTTTATTGGTCGAGATATCCAGGGGAATCTTGACATGGGTAAAGAGAAAAATGTAGATTTATTTTTTGTTTATGCGCAGTTTGTGATAGCTGTAGATGATGAGAATGGAGAATTTAAAGGAGATTTAATAATGGCAGCAACCTTAGTTAAGCCTCAAGCCATAGCTTTCATGATTAGACATGGGTCGGGGATTATATCAGTTGGCATGAAGGAGCAAGATTTGCAGAGATTAATGATCCCCATGATGTTTTCCTTCGCAGAAATTGAAGATATCTCAGCAGCTGCTTCCACAGTAACTGTGGTAACATTCTATTGATTATTTTTAACTTAAAATAACTTTGTATGCATAAGTACCCTTGAACTTGGTATCTACTCTATTTTTATAGAAAGCTAATACGGTGCCATTTCTATACGGTGACTTCTGGTACATGTGCCAAAATAGTTGAGAAATTGATATTCAGGGTATTCGAGTTTGGAAGGATGCATATACAGATATAAGTTAGTGGCTGGGATGTATAAAAAAACATCTAGTAATAGTATTGTTTTATCCTCTCACCTGAATATCTGTTATGTAATACAGGATGCCAGAGTGGGTATATCAACTGGGGTATCAGCTGAAGATAGAACAAAAACAATTCTCACACTCTCTTCACCGGATTCAAAACCAGGAGACCTGAGAAGGCCAGGTCATGTATTTCCCCTTAAATACCGAAATGGAGGTGTTTTAAAAAGAGCCAGTCACACTGAGGCCTCAGTTGATCTCGTTTCTCTTGCTGGATTGCGACCTGTGTCTGTTCTCTCCACAATTGTCGACCCAATAGATGGTTCCATTGCAGGGCTACCTGCAATGAAACAGATGGCCAGGGAAAATAACATTCCCATCGTATCAATTGCTGATTTGATCAGGTTAGTATTTAACCACCTTCCATTTTAATGTTTATTTATTTATTACCTTTGGTGTAAATTGTTTAATGTGCTAGAATAGTATGCTTCAGGTATAGGAGGAAGAGAGAGAAACTGGTCGAGATGGTGGCTATAGCCCGCTTACCAACAAAGTGGGGACTATTCCAAGCTCACTGTTATAAATCTAGGTTAGATGGTACCGAGCACATTGCAGTTGTTAAGGTACCATCAGTTGCTTTTTATGTGCCTCTGCAAAATATGAATAGTGAATAAAAAATAATTTCAGTTTTGTTATGCATTCTAGGGTGATATAGGAGATGGGCAAGATGTACTGGTACGAGTCCACTCAGAATGCTTAACTGGCGACATTCTTGGGTCGGCTCGTTGTGATTGTGGGAATCAGCTCGATATGGCATTGCAATTGATTGAAAAGGCTGGCAGAGGGGTTTTGGTATATCTGCGTGGCCATGAAGGTAGAGGAATTGGGTTGGGTCAGAAGCTCCAGGCTTATAATTTGCAGGATGAAGGAAGTGACACGGTTGAGGCGAATATTGAATTAGGGTTGGCTGTTGACTCTCGTGAATATGGAATTGGTGCTCAGGTAGGCTTGCTTCATTTCTCATTTTTTTTTTTAAAATATACCCTTTGTTGGTCAGTTTGTAACTAAATCAACTAGTTCTCTGAGGGTGAGGGTGTGTTTGGATCATCTAACAATAAATTAGGATTCGTTATTCGGAGTAAAAGATATTATTCCTAAACGATCAACAATAATTTTATTCCAAAATTTAGAGTGTTATTTCTAAATGGTCCAACATCCAATGTTTAAATCATCTTTTTTTAATGTGGATTAAAAAGTGTTTCCAACAACTTCTTAATTTTGTTAAAACGATGATCCAAACACACAAGAAAAAAAAAAATTATTCGGGATGTTGGACCACTAAAAATATAGCACTCTACATCCCAAAAAACTTATTCTTAATCATTTAGGAATAATAATTTTTATTTCAAATAAATAATTCTAATTTTATTCTCAAGTGATTTAAACGCAACCTGAGGAACTACCTGCCACATTAATGCTAGGTTACAGTGATTACTTTCCTTAAGTCAACCTCAAACTGATCTTAAAAAATGGCTGGATTTATTTATGGACATGGGATATGGATAAACTGGCTGTACGAAATTTAGACAGAGTTGCCATCAGATGGCGTGCATATCCTTGATGAATTTGCTTTTTTTTTTAGCATTTGATAAGAAAAGAGGTTTGAACTTGAGGATTCGAAAAGAAAATCATGTCATGCTTTTGCGGATGTTGCATCTATTGTATTTGGCTTATAATGTTGTTTTGGAGATGGACAGTATGTGTTTATTGATGTACTGGGTACATTTCATGGATATGTATTGGTTACTCTGGTACCATTGTTGATATGGTATACTGGATAAGTGGCGCAGAGTAGATTGCTTAGAATAGTGCACGATGCTGAAATCAGACTTCGGTATCTGTTTTTGAATAAAATAGGGGATTTTATTTTTTCAAAAAAAAAAACAAAGAAGTGTTGGAACTTCTCACAGGAAGAAAACCTGGACATAGTAGATTGGATATGACCTAGATTTGTCATTTAATAATGACCAAGCATGTTGCAAGTGGCAAATTTGGTTGTAATAAATATTTACATTTTTAATGTTTGCAGATTCTGAGGGATATTGGTGTACGCACGATGCGGCTCATGACAAACAACCCGGCAAAATTTATCGGTTTGAAGGGATACGGCCTTGCGGTGGTTGGAAGGGTGCCCGTCATCTCCCCTATTACAGCTGAGAACCAAAAGTACCTTGAGACTAAACGAACCAAGATGGGACACGTGTATGGCTCTGATCTCCCAGGCAGTTTGCCTGAATTCAGTGACGTTGACTTGAATGCTGATGAGCAATAAGATTCTTTTTTTTTTCCACCTTCAACTTCCCTCTCTATCTCTACTTTGTTTATTTCCTCTTGATAAGAAAGAATTTGAAAGAGTCCCAGTATACCAAAAGAAAGAAAATTAATACAGGTCTTGTTCTAATTTGTTAAAAGAAAAAAAGAACAATATATAGGATTTTCTTCTTAGTTTATTTCCTTTTTTTGAAACTTGTGAGCTAAAAGGCTCACCAGTCACCACTCTTTTCATTGATGAAAAAAGCAACATTTTGCACCTAAAATCATTATTTCTCAACTCTCGCAATCCGAGAGGCATTGTTATCAAAATGAAAACAGACTGCACTGGTACCGTTATCTCACAGTACCAGTGCGCTAACCCTCTCTATTCAGACTATTCTTATTAATTTACTCTATGGTAAATTGATTTTTTCGGAATTTTGTGTTTAATTTTACAGTCTCGACTACCCAACAACAACACAAAAAAAAATAAAATACACTCTCCAATATATAAAAGATGGGGGCCTGACCCTCATTCTTTCCTCAAAAAAATACACTCTCCAATACATTAGGCCATTTCTCCGTCGCATAACCACGACAGTAAGGTCCAATTAATGATATCTAGACCGTCAGGCCCATGGAAAGTCTAATTTATATAGACTTCTTTTTCCGGATTTTCTTTTTAATAAATATATTATCGTGTTTAATTTTAAAGATAAATATGATAGTAACTATAATTTATAAATAAATATCAAAGTTCGGGGTTCAAAAGCCCGAAGTGGAAAATGTCGCACTTCTTGGTTTGAAACCCCGAAGTATACACGTGGCTGGCAAGACTTTTTTTTCTATTTTTTGAATTATTTTAAATGCAAATTGTTTAACAGGTCGATTTCGTGGTTTTGAAGCCCGAATAGGCTGACTTCATGGTTTTGAACCCCGAAATGGGGAGGAAAACTTGTCAAAAATTATGACAATGCGACTACTCCCTTTTACATATATTAGTGGTTTTTCACGCGTTGTGCGATCTATATTTTTTTTTTTTTACGAAGTATTTGTTTGTACAAAATATTTGTGACAATATATAATCATTATAAAATAATAATATTGAGTTAAAAGAACCATTAATGATGCAATTATAATTAGATATAATATTTGATTGAGATAGTTTATTATGCACCGTAGTGCATAGAGCTTTCTATGCACTGCGGTGTTTTTCGGAGGTATTTTTGTAAATTGACAAATCTAATTTAACAAATCTAATCTATATATTGAAATCTCGTAGAAAACCAAATTTTACTATTTTTGAGATTTTATTACTATTTTTTCGAATTTTTTAAAACCTGCCATTTTTGGAATGTTGAAATAGTAGTTTGTTTTCAAAAATGGCAGGTTTTAAAAAATTCATAAAAAATAGTAATAAAATCTCAAAAATAGTAAAATTTGGTTTTCTACGAGATTTCAATATATAGATTAGATTTGTTAAATTAGATTTGTCAATTTACAAAAATACCCCCGAAAAACACCGCAGTGCATAGAAAGCTCTATGCACTACGGTGCATAATAAACTTTCTCTATTTGATTTACTTGTTGGATTATTTTTGGTAAAATAAATAAATAAATTAGGATGCTGCAAAATAGGTTTGGGAATTTATTTATTTTTTTGAATTGTAAGCTCAATAGATGAGAAGATAAAAATGTAGATGTTGAAATAAATGCATAGACCATATATGTCCGATGTGTTTTCTATATTTACGAAAACAATTTTAATTAGAATGCAGAGAAGAATGGAATTCAATTGGAGGTAATTAATTATATATATATATATAGAGAGAGTTTTGCTATGGTGAGTCGCGACTCATAGAGTCTCTGGTGAGTCGCAATCTAGACCGTCGGATCGGCTTCAAAAATCGTACAGATCGCTGAGCGCTGGATGAGTTTAATTTTTCTGTTCCGTCTGTTTTTCTCTCCGTTTCCGTCTCTCTCTCTTTATTTCCCCTCTCTCTGAAATCAAAACAAAGATTTGACACTGTTGCCTCCTCTTCAAACCCTAGAAAAAAAACTGAGTGGATTGAAGAGCATCTATGCCTCCTCTCTCTTCTCGACCTTCGCCTCCTCTCGTCACTGTTGCCTTCTCTGAGAAGTTTCGTCTCTCTCATCCTCGCGATCTGACAGAGACGAGGTAGCCGCCTCCCTCTACCTCCTCTCGGAGCAGGTATATTGAGGGAAAGATATCCCTGAAGGACTCAAGGTATCACTCAGGTCTCTCTCGATTTGACAGCGACGATCTGGGCTTTTGGATTCAAAGGTATCGCTCACCTTGTTCAATTTCTGTCTTGTTAGTTCAATAATGGATGAAATTTTTGTTTTAAAATCAAACAATTTGAGGTTGTAAAGGGGCAGTTCACAATTTGAGTTTTATATTATAAAGCCACTCTCGATTTAGCTCAGGTCTTTCTCGATTTTACGCTTGTAAATTGCAATAGCTTATCCCTCAGGAGTAAAGTCTCCAAAATTAATCAAGGATGTGCCTATTATCTGTTTAAATACCAGTTAGTTACTGATTGATTATGGTAGACTAAGTGAAGTTTGTTACCCTTGGATTAAACAAAACCACTAAGGATCTCTTGCACAGTTGCATGTGATGAAATTAAAGTCAAATTATTATGCGTATGAAGCTCCTGGGCTGAATGCCTGGATCTCATTACTATAAAAAAAATATTAACTTTCTTCCATTGTGTTTCTTTTCTATTATAAGAAAAACATGAGGATATGTATCATGATTCATGAATATCTTGACAATGATATTATTTGAAAACTTCAAAACTTCTTTTGCAGTAAGTACCATGCGACCATTATTCAAAAATAGGAAGATGCGCATGTAAGAGCCTAAATGCATTTAAAGCAATACAGTATGTTAAATTTAAGATTTGTTAATTCTTGTAGATGTGTAGCTTTACTGTACTGATGATGGTTTATTGTAATTTTTGTAAACATAAGGATCAAAACCAGTATGTTAATTTAAGATTTGTTAATTCTTGTAGATGTCAAGAGGTTATGGATTCTTTGTTTGGTATGATGCACAAGTCGAAGACCGATCAAGGACAGTAATTAATGGGCTTCTTAATCGCTTGAATAATTTTGAAAGGGAGAAGAATAATCTTTGTAAAAACCCAAAACTTTTTAAATTAAAGTTTAATAATTTTCAAGAAGACAAATAAATTTAATTAATAGAAAAACCAAAAAAAAAATCTAATCCTAAATCCCATTTGTAAATTAAGAACGATTTTATTTTGAATCCATTACAATATTTAATTCCGGCCATTTGGAAAATTTTCGATAAAAATTATTTTGCTTAACTAAATGTCTTATGCCTTGATATATTCAAAAATCTATTTTTATAAATTTTCCATAATGTATTTATAGCTGAAAATCTAATTTTATTGCTTGAAAAATTGTTTTTCCTAAATTTCCTTTGATCTGGACCGTTTGATCGAGTTTTAATCCTTGAAATTTTGTGAACCGTTGGATCTCCTTTTCTCTCTCCCTTATCTCTCTCGAGATTTCTCTCCCTCTCTCTCTCTCCTTTTTCTCCGCCGAAACTGAGTCTTCGTTGACTCTGTTGTTATCTCCCTCGGATTCCAATCTCTCCCTCTCTCTCTCAATGTCACTCTCTCTCTCTCCGATGGCAGAGGAATCGCGACTTTCGCGACTTCCGCCACCTACCCGTCCCACCCCTCTGACTTCCGTCGCACTCGCGACCCCACTGATACTTTTTCCCTCACCTCCACCTCGTGACCGAGTCACCTCAGCAGACCAACCCCACCTTTTCTCCATCCCCGCGCCTATATGATGTCGCCCCTCTCCTCTCTCTCTGCTCTGACCCGCGATAGACCCATCAAACCCGATAAGAACAGAAAAAAAAAGGAAAGGTTAAAAGAGAGAGAGAGAAAGAGAAGGTGGAGACTGTATAGTCGGAGGTGGAGACGGTGGTTGTTGACGGGGCTAGGTGGCGGTGTTAGGAAATGCTCATATTTTAATTTTTAGATCAATTACAACTAATTAATCTCCATTAAACATCAAGCAAGACAAGGATCTAGTGCTAAAGCATTCACACATCAAATCAAGAGAGAAAGTAGGAGAAAGTTGTACCTCTCATGAAATCGCATTCATGAGGCTCGAATCCATGGCATGGGAGTCGATGGCGTGCTCTCCTACGCCTCATCTTCTCCATGGATGGCGCCGGCCTCGAGTCCACCAAGGAGATTAACCACGTTCTCAAGGTATGTGCTAGCACACCCAAGAACAAGCCTAATCCCATTAGCTTTCTCTCTTCTAGCAATTAAATCTTTCATTTAAATGGAGAAGAGAGCTCAACACATGAGCAAAAGAGGGAGAAAAGAGGAGGTTTGTGGCAGCCACAAAGGGAAGAAAGAGAGGAGAGAGAAAGGCTAGCTCTTGGAGCCTCCAAAGGGGTCCTTTTATAGAGCTCAAACCCTAGGAAAAACTTCCCCAAAATTACACCTCTTGCCACCCTATGGCTGGCCACGAATTGGGCATATATGGGCCACCTCACAATCTCATTTGGGTCTTTAATTCACCTAATTAAAGTCCCATTAGGTTGCTCTATAATTGGGCTATATATTTTCCTATTAAATAATGGCCCAATTAATCAATATAACCATTTATATTGAAATGTGTTGATCTAAAATTAACTATTAACTCATTAATAATTATTTTGGGATTAGATAATGCATTAATTTATTTCTATATGATCTCTTTGACTTAATTAATTATAACGGTTCATAACGGTATATAATTAATTAATCAACTCATCATATTTCCGTAATACTCACTGTTGCGAATAAATAGATAATGCATTGTGTGGTCAAAGTCCTATTTGTGTGACCCTTTGAGGATTTATGCTATGTTGGCCATGGAGAATAAATCACTATTTATTTCCAATAATCATAAGCGGTATCTAGCAACACGTTATGATTCCCAATTCGCATAAATAATGTACCGTTACAATATCTCAATCCTACATAAGAAATAATAGTATTTCCTTGTCTGATTCTTATGTCACATGATATCCTTGTATAATCCAAGATAGGAATGTGTCATTCTTGCAGATTATACATTTCTTGATCTAGAGTTGATCGTCTAGTTTGCATGCATACGATCCAACTCCATCAAGGGGCCCAAACAGATATCATCACTCACTAGGTATACTAATGAGGGACATACGGTTTTCTTGATGAACAACTTTTCCCCGCACAATTCAAGAGAACATAAATAAAGTCCTTATAGCAGCCTTTATCAGGAATCAACGTTAGACGATATTTATTGAACCTATCCTCATGTGAAAAAGATGAACATCTCAAACTTAGAATCAAACTCATATGAAATAAACAATGACACATAACACAATCCATATGTTTATTTCATTGGGTCAAGTCCTGTACTATGTTCCAATAACATACACATATGCAATTAAGTTGGTAACTCCTTACCTATGATTTGTAGAACTTAATCATCACTTAACTTGCATACTAATCTTTTATGATAATTAATGTTCCTTGTTAATTATCAAGATTATGGACGATTTAGATTTATTATTGTCATTCTAATGAATGATCCACAGAGATCTACAATTCAGATCCTCAACCTGAATGATCTGTCAATAATAAACTCTAGGAACAAATGATCAAATATCATCATTAACATAAACTAAGAAAATAAGTCATTAAATATTGACTTCTAGGACATAACTCCAACAATCTCCCACTTGGCCTAGAGTCAATCAATAGTGACTTCTAGCCAGTGAAGAATTTAGAACAATGTCATATATCTATATATATACATGTCTCGAACCTCAAAAGATGTAATACACTTAAAGCAAGTTACTCATACGTCCATCACGCATGGATGCACAATTGCATCTCGTATATCGCTTAAGGTAGAGGTTAAGTTAGAGTGTTCGCTGTGTCCGCGAACCTATCAAATTTTATTTGACCCTATATACATATATACTCCTATATATGTGTTCTTGATCATCATCATGTGAGATCAAGTGCCATCGTCATAGATCTTAGTTGGATCACCAATTTAATATTGGGTTCTTCAAGTTTAAGCTATGGTTCGAGATGCACAGAACTATATTAGCTTGACTGAGAACTTCATGATCCATACTACATTCTTTCATTGCTTGACAAGTTGCTATATATATTTTGTTTTTGGTGACGGAAACGGTTGTAATATCCCATTTAGAACACCTTCTAAACTTACAACACCACATTTAAACAAAATATGTAGCTCAATTGTATTTATATCAATCTTTCGAAAACTAGCATCAATATATCAATTTATATGAGCTTTCTTTTATCTTATCAGATGGAAAAACATATCATTCTTTCTCATAAGATACTCGAAGATATTCTCGATTATTGTCCAAACGTGTTTTTCTTTGTATCCAGTTGACAACTGCTTGTCATACTCCTTGGTTACAACACATAGGGGCATATGCATAAATATGGCATCCGTTATGAAACTCATAACAGAAGGATGCTCGAAATATATCGTGCACTCTTTTCGAATTGAGTTACAACACACCGAGTAGAACTCAAGTGTATGCCATACAACTTGGTTAGACATCCTTTCTAGGAGTCTATCTTTTCATGTTACTAGAACACTTTGTCATTATATGCACGTTTTCTCAAACCTGAAATCCATCATAATCTATCTCCATAGATTTTGTTTCCTTGGATTTAGGTGACTTACCCAAGTTCTCAATTGAGAAAAACATTCTCCAATGAGATCTTGACAATATTCATTTTCTTAATGTTATTCCCAATTAATGTCTTGTATCTTGTACAATACATGTAACACAATCATGCTCCCACTGAATATCTTGTCTATATAAGATACTTTTGACGAAATGCAACTCCTTGACTTCCTTGTCAAAATATTTATTCCAATTTCCACAGTACTTGCTTCAATCCATTAATGGATCATTGAAGCATATATGTGTTTCCAACAATACAACAAATCCTTGGTTTGTGTCAAATACACAACAACTTCCTTCATTCAATCGAAGAAGGCGGTTTTGATGTATCTTTCCATATATCTATATATACGAAATATAACTATTGCTAGAATGATCTTTATTGACTTATACACAGCTACAAGCGAGAAGCCGTGCTTTGTACATGGTCAACTCGTTATCGACTTAGACATAGCATCAATCATGAAATTGTGCTTTGTACAGAGTCGACTTGCTATCCATATCTATCTTTCTTATGAAACATCTAAATGTTCTAGATGGATCGCTCCTTCTTGAACATCAATCAAGGTCTATACCTTGTTGTTATATATATGGATTGCACTTAAAGATCATATAGATTCAAACCATACTTGTGGAATCGGGTCTTTCCATCGCTTCTTTATTTATCAACGGATCCTCACATGTCAAGTATGAGGATGTTGTGAAACCTATGTACTTTTCAGTTTAGGCAATTCACTCTCGTTGATCTTTGTAGGATTGGTGCTTGAGGTCTATGAACTACTCCTACAACATCTTGTAGAATAAGTTCTTGATCCTAATGTATTGCACGAGTTTCTCTAACATCATCCAGTAATGAGATGTTTGAGTACTCTTTAGAAGCGAGCGTGCTTATAAACTTCTTCCTTTCACAACTGCTTGTGAGTTAAGTTCTGCTCAACTTCCACTAAGCACCATGTATGGAGTGACAAGTTTCCTACAAATGTACTTCTTGTAGTGACGCATAAACTCCTTTAATGCTCACTTTACTCCCACTACTTCTTCTTGAGAATATCATTCTTCAAGGTTACGTTATGATGAGCAACAACTACTTTGTTCTTATCATATTCGTCGAAGTAGTACCTTTCGGTTAGTTCAAGATATCCTACATAATATTAAGTGTCTTATTTGGGTTCAAGCTTATCAATCAATCGAACCTTGAAATAAGCTTTTCAACACCAAATCTTGAGAAACAATATACCTAGAGATCGAATCTCGTAAGATATCTTTCTCAATAGACTTCAATGGAATTTTTATTTAGTGTAAACAATATTGTCCTCAAACACAATCCCTTACATGAGTCAAACAAGTCAATTTGATTTATTACCGATCGAACTATATCAAACAATGTTCGATACCTTCATCCTTGGATACATTTTCAAATGTTCCTCATGGAGCGAGTAGTGAAACGTCTTTCATACTCTTTAGGCAATATATCAAACTACATGACTTAACTATTTACCATGATCCATCTTAAGACTTTTGCTTTTATTGAATAGTTTTTCAACTTTACTCTTGAGATCCTTTTGATCTTATCAAAAGATTCATACTTATACCATATCAAATAGATACGTTAATATCTACAATGATCGTTGGTCAAGTGGTAAAGTGTCAACAACCTTTCAATTGCACAAGTACCTATAGGTCTATATACATCAATATGTATAAGTCTTAATAAGGTTACTTGTCCTTTAAACCTTCGTAGTTCAAAGGCGCTTTTGTCATTTAACAAACACGATTCGCATGAATTTCAATTGATTTGCAATCAAATTGATTTACGAGCACCACGTTACGTAGACTCTCATAATGCGATTCTTGTTTATATTCGACTAAGCGACTATTTTACATAAAAGTCAAATACTTTATGTGAAGTCTTACATATTTGTCATTCAAAAATTTGTTTATCTATTTCAAGCAAATTCAATCAAGATGCATGAAATCTTATACACAAATTCATAACAATAAGAGAACAACATTTCTCTATTACAAAACATGATCATCCATCATCAAATATGAAACGGAGATAAGGTTTTATGAGATGTTTGGAATAAGGTATACAACCTCAAATTCCTAAACAAACTCTTTATTTAGTAAAGATAACTCTACGTATTCAATGGTAGCGGCTTAGACGTATAAGCCATTTTCAAAACGGAGTTTACTTTACTTATCTCGAACTTTCTCTTATTCATCATTGCCTACACATTTCGTTAAATGCGAGCACATGAACTAGCACCTAATTACTAGTGTGAATTAGAGATAGTGAGATAATTTGAACGACAAATATCTCAAGGTTTAGAACATCATGGTATTTCGGACAACCTTTCAAATGCCTCCCAAAAATGGCAAATGAAACATCTCATGTGACACACGGTCACTAGTGAGGATCTCAAAGTTTCAACTCATATCTTGGTAAAGTATTCCTTTAATACTTAACCAATTACTTTTAGCACTAACAAGTGTGCGAACAATATATCCTTTATCCATAGAAAGAGATTGTATGACAATATCAACAATCCTTGATATTGGAGATCTTAATATCTCTAGTTGTCAATTAGCTACTCAAACCTTTCGGTTCACAAGCTAATGAAATATTTATCTTCTTATAAGAAGAGTCTCTTGGTTAACTCACATTTCATTACTCGATCATAAATGATTGAGTATATCTTTACTTTCTCTAAGAACGTCTTCTTGAGTAAATGGATGAGAGTGTAGAAGTCTTAGTATAGTCCTTATGAATTCTCCAATTCAAAGGTCCAGAACTTCTAAAAGGATATGAGCATTCGCTTTATTGAATAATTTTCGTCAAAACTAATCAATCATTGCGAAGCTATTGTTCGGGAAGTCGAGGAACGTTTTTGGGATTAAACTTGCTCAAGTTTCTCATTTCCAAGAACATGTCTTAGAAATCGGTATTTCTTCTCCAAGTAAATACCTTAGAAACGAGCTTGTCGTTTTCCAAAGATTGATCGCAACGAAATTAACATATTTAATATCTATAACAATTTCAATTTAAGGTCATTTAGTTTATGCAATGTTTTGTTTATGGAATGATAAACAAAACTCCCACTACATTTAATTAATGTCCCTAAATGTAATGGATTCCAAGATCCTCATTTTCGTCAAGTAGAGCCTGCTATGGCACGACACCCTACTTAACTAGACAAGGTAGGTTCTCCAACCAATCATATCAACCATACGACTCTTGGTTTGTGAATATCTAAGTATATTTACAAACTTCGCCCCGATGTCCAAGAAAACTTGTTGGGTCCATCGATAAGCAACCTCTCTCTATTTGCTCCTAACAAATCTTTTCATTTGTACCCCGACTATCAAGGTTGACAACCATGACGTCCGCTATGGCAGACCGCGCCATGATTGGCTATTGACGTGAAGGGGATAGAGAGAAGGAAGGCGGTCGACTTAATCAATTTAGTTTGGGACAAAATAAGTGACTCTTGTTTGGTGGTCGTGTAAGCATACACCCATACCTACCTATGACAATTCAAGGCATTCACAAACAATCACATAACATAAGCATCTCAAGCATTGCCGTGGGTTTGTATGGCTCCCGCTTGCATTAATCTTCGTCGCATCTCCATGTAACGAGACTAATCTAATCAAGCCCTCCCACTAATTACTAAGATCCTATCTAATAATTAAGGGAAATAAATACATGTGATAAAATTCCTAAAACCCCGCCTAGGCCTTAGGGGCATGCAAGCCTCACAAGTTACATCAAAATTAACCACTTAATTATCAAGGCACCTTAGGCCACTTTACAAGCAATCACATGCATTCAAAACATTTTACAACACACAAGGCATTGACATCTTGAGCCATATCAAACCCACATCCTCCTACAAAACAAAGTTAGCGCATATACAATATACATGATTCACTTGCTCTTAATTAATTTCATTAATTAGAATCTTTGTGCATACTTGTTGCTCAAGTTTTTCGAATGCAAAGAAGGCTTAACCTTAACAACTAATTGTTTAAGCCCTTTTAAATTAAATCCAACTATCAAAACAGAAAGGAGGGTATTTAAGGAGTCTTCTAATTAACATTTCAATAAATTGATTAATTAGAAACTATTTTAACTAATTAAAATACGAAATTCGGGACCCGAAAAAATTCAAAATAATTCGGTCTCCAAAAAATCTGAAATAAATCCAGAGAACTCCTTACAAAGATTGTGATTACCTGTAGAAATCTCAAGAAGAGATCAATTATCATCAGGGAGAACCAAAAAAGACAAATCCTCAGATTGTGCGCGAAGCACCGTTAGAGAAAATTCTGTTATGGGTCTCAACCTTTTGATCTGTATGATCATCCCCTTGATATTTTTCCAGAAAACAATTTACATAGAAAAATACTACATACAATAGGCTATCATTCCATGAAAAGAAAATCCACAAGTTATATTCAAGATCAACGAGATAACAAGCATTTAAGCAAGGTATCCTGTTCTGGAACAGACCGTCGACCAAAAAGGTTTCACTCGGTTGAGGTATCAAATCTCAATGAAAATCTATGAAATTAATTTTCACAGATTCCAGACTTAAAGGAGAACATTTCCATTTCAACACTTTTCCATAAAAGTTTCTCAATAAGTACAGTTTTTCAAAACAATCAGTTTGTTTGAAAAAACAGATCTGATAACTTCATCACTTTTCATCCTTGAACGCCCACATAGTATCCGAAATATGCAACAAAATTTACATATCCAGAAAGAGCATCAAGTTTAGAATAATCCTATCTAAAAGTTACAGGTACTTTGTATACAAACTTATTTGTTACCAACCACAACAACAGAACTGTGCAGCAGAATAACAGATCTGCGCACCGTTACCGTTTAAATCACTAAAAATTCATTTTACATCGAATTTCAATGATTCCAGTGGGAAAACAACCACAACTCAAAGGGCTACAACCTCCAATAAGAAGGAACAAATTTCAGAGAGCTTTACACCACGAAAAACAAGCAACAAGACAGAAAACAGCCTTTCCAGGGCCAGCAAGCATGCACATCACTAATTAACTTAATTAATTACGAATTCTCACTTAATTAAGTGTGAAAAACCTTAAGCACGACCATAGCTCTGATACCACTGTTAGGAAATGCTCATATTTTAATTTTTAGATCAATTACAACTAATTAATCTCCATTAAACATCAAGCAAGACAATGATCTAGTGCTAAAGCATTCACACATCAAATCAAGAGAGAAAGTAGGAGAAAGTTGTACCTCTCATGAAATCGCATTCATGAGGCTCAAATCCATGGCATGGGAGTCGATGGCGTGCTCTCCTACGCCTCATCTTCTCCATGGATGGCGCCGGCCTCGAGTCCACCAAGGAGATTAACCACGTTCTCAAGGTATGTGCTAGCACACCCAAGAACAAGCCTAATCCCATTAGCTTTCTCTCTTCTAGCAATTAAATCTTTCATTTAAATGGAGAAGAGAGCTCAACACATGAGCAAAAGAGGGAGAAAAGAGGAGGTTTGTGGCAGCCACAAAGGGAAGAAAGAGAGGAGAGAGAAAGGCTAGCTCTTGGAGCCTCCAAAGGGGTCCTTTTATAGAGCTCAAACCCTAGGAAAAACTTCCCCAAAATTACACCTCTTGCCACCCTATGGCTGGCCACGAATTGGGCCTATATGGGCCACCTCACAATCTCATTTGGGTCTTTAATTCACCTAATTAAAGTCCCATTAGGTTGCTCTATAATTGGGCTATATATTTTCCTATTAAATAATGGCCCAATTAATCAATATAACCATTTATATTGAAATGTGTTGATCTAAAATTAATTATTAACTCATTAATAATTATTTTGGGATTAGATAATGCATTAATTTATTTCTATATGATCTCTTTGACTTAATTAATTATAACGGTTCATAACGGTATATAATTAATTAATCAACTCATCATATTTCCGCAATACTCACTGTTGCGAATAAATAGATAATGCATTGTGTGGTCAAAGTCCTATTTGTGTGACCCTTTGAGGATTTATGCTATGTTGGCCATGGAGAATAAATCACTATTTATTTCCAATAATCATAAGCGGTATCTAGCAACACGTTATGATTCCCAATTCGCATAAATAATGTACCGTTACAATATCTCAATCCTACATAAGAAATAATAGTATTTCCTTGTCTGATTCTTATGTCACATGATATCCTTGTATAATCCAAGATAGGAATGTGTCATTCTTGCAGATTATACATTTCTTGATCTAAAGTTGATCGTCTAGTTTGCATGCATACGATCCAACTCCATCAAGGGGCCCAAACAGATATCATCACTCACTAGGTATACTAATGAGGGACATACGGTTTTCTTGATGAACAACTTTTCCCCGCACAATTCAAGAGAACATAAATAAAGTCCTTATAGCAGCCTTTATCAGGAATCAACGTTAGACGATATTTATTGAACCTATCCTCATGTGGAAAAGATGAACATCTCAAACTTAGAATCAAACTCATATGAAATAAACAATGACACATAACACAATCCATATGTTTATTTCATTGGGTCAAGTCCTGTACTATGTTCCAATAACATACACATATGCAATTAAGTCGGTAACTCCTTACCTATGATTTGTAGAACTTAATCATCACTTAACTTGCATACTAATCTTTTATGATAATTAATGTTCCTTGTTAATTATCAAGATTATGGACGATTTAGATTTATTATTGTCATTCTAATGAATGATCCACAGAGATCTACAATTCAGATCCTCAACCTGAATGATCTGTCAATAATAAACTCTAGGAACAAATGATCAAATATCATCATTAACATAAACTAAGAAAATAAGTCATTAAATATTGACTTCTAGGACATAACTCCAACAGGCGGCATCGGCAGTGAGGCGAGTTGGGGCTGGTGGCTGGCCGTTGCTTCCTTTGCTCTCCTTTGCCCTTCTCGATTTGGTAACCTTACAACCTTAGCCCCTTGATTTATTGATTTTGTGAGGCTTGCACATGATTGATCTGTGCTTTGTGATTGCTTGAACTGTTACTCTATGAGTTGCTTACTGTTGAATCGATTTGATTGAGTATTATAGATGTGCATTGCCTCTATTTGATCTGCCGTGTTGATTGTACTTGATGTTGGTTTGATCTGAATTGTGGGTGTCGATTTCTTGCTTTGATTGGCTTTATGAGTTCTTAGATAAGCTTCAAATAGATGCAGTGAGTTGTTGGATTTGTTGCTTAGATAGTTAATCAATTTCTGTTTGTGGAAATTGCTAAGTAGGTTGTATATTGACTGGTTGTTGCTCTCGGCTTGGTTATCAAGCTGGTACAGGCTTGGTACCAGTCGGTTTTCCCCTCTGTTGCTTGCTGGTACGCTGTGAATGCGTGCCAGGGACTGATCTGTGAAGGTTTCCGAGTTTTAGGACTGTTTCGTAAATACTTTTGAACTGCGATAGGACTATTCTCTAAATAGTTCTGTCATTTGGGTCTGTTTAGTAATAGTTTGGTAAATAAAAAGGATCTAGGGTTGTTTCTGAAATTTTCCTTAAGCTTGTGGGTCGGATTATGTTTCTGTTTGGGTTTCGGATTTGATCCCCGAAACCCGTTGTGCTCTGGATCCGCCTGGGTCATGTTTTCCTTTTTCTGGGCTTTGCGATTTTGTCTGTGGGCCTCTTGGCCTGTTCTGATCTGTTCCTGTTCTTTGTGGACTTATTTTTGTGGGCTGTGATTAATTACTGATTGGTGCCCAGTTCCTTTCTGTTTTGTGGGCTGGAATTATTTGAACCATTATATATATTTGACTTTCGAAAAATAAAACTAGAACTTGAACTTTTGTGATGGCATATTTTATTTTGGCAAATTAAGTCGGATTTTGAAATTAAGTTTTTGGTCGAGAAATTAATCAAGACGGATTCGAATATAAAATGTTGGCTTTTACAAATGGGAAATGATTAGATTGTCCGTAAAATAATTTTCAATACAAATACTATGATATAAACGGACACAGTATGATCCCAAAATATTTTCAAACAAACTTAGTTTTCTTCGTTAATCTTTTGAAACGAAATTTATCTTATTTTAGTTGATTTATCAAAAGCATTTCATACTTGAGCAAAACACTATTTAATTATTAACTAAATCTCTCAAATGATTTCCTAAACTAAACTAAGTATGCCACGTCTCCAAACGTCGTAGTTGGACTTATAGGAATCGTCAAAAATGTCTTTCTACACGTTAATTTTATAGTTAGAATTTAACAAATTATTTTCAAAAATAGCAACTTAACTTTCCTTCTCAACTAGTTTCAAACGGAACTCCGTCAAATTATTTTTGTAAACTAATTAAGTGTAATAATATATTTTAATACCGAGTCCCTTTTTAATTTATTTAGAAGTTAAGTATGGTTAAAGATAACATAACCGGAACTTGAAACTAATTAAGGGATAATTGGGTTTAATCGTTAAATTAGTTTGAACGATAATTTCGTTCACCAGGTGATCAGGCCGACGACCAGGGAGATTACTACTACCCTGAGCACGAGGACGGTGACGCTGGGCAGGACTCCGTCGACCCTCCAGCAGAGTAGTCGCTTCTAGACCCTACTTTCCAGGTGTGGATGCCTTAGGTTTTGTTTAATCTTTATAATAAGAATTAGATCATTAATTAATTGTATGCATATCATGTCATTAACATTAAGTAAACAGTTAAGCACATGTCATTAACTCAAAACTAGATTTCACTTATAGGATATGCATTGCATATTGATAATAATATGATTAATAAACTTAAAAGTGCCCTTAATCAACACTTGCATCTGGTGCGGATCAGGATAGCGAGACCGAGTGTGATAAGTTCGTTTTGTCTGGGGTTTCCATTATCGGGAGATTGCACCCAAGCCATTGCCGGTGGTCTCCTTATGATAGAGATCGTGGGCAACGCGTTTCTGATGATCACTCAGCAGACCGACCGTTAGGCGGTACTGCGGTCACTTGGTAGTCATTTATTATTGTTAGGTTGTTGTTATATATATTTATATATTCCGCTTGTTTCGACTGGACTCTATAGGGCTGTTTACTGCTTATCTGATAGACTACCTCTCGATCTCCCACGATTCAATACCGGTATTGACCTACTCCTCGACGGGGGCTGTAGGCTTGGAGCTATGACTTTTATCGAGCTATGATTCTTTTTAGGTAGATCTACTTTAGGCAAGGTCCATGTCATATTGGGATATGTGAGGATTGATTCTGGATTATGATACGCTTATGATTGACTACTGAGTGTGAGTGCTTGACTCTCGTATAATTATACTATTATCTCGTATACTATTCCACAAAACCAGATCTTTGCTATTTTATTTGGGCATGTCATAATAGGTAGAATTGCATCATTAACACTTTGTTATACACTTAGGAAATTGCATTAATTTATAGGACCTTAAAAGTATTTTAAGTATGGTTTAGTTCTGACTAGAAATTAACCAGAACCTTATAGGCTCACTCTATCACCACACTGAGTATTAATGTACTCATCCCACATACTTTGATTGTGGAGACAGGTTCAGGTTTGGCTGGCTTAGCAGAGGAGGATATAGCAAAAGACCAAGCCGAGCTGGAGTAGTTACCTTATTTTATTATTATTAGGATTTTGTTTAGACTTTGGCTGGAAACTTTTGATGTGTAAACATTTACCGGCCCTTTTGATGTTTGAACAAACTTATCCTTTATTATATGATTTTATTTGTGATATTATTTCTGTGACACTGTTTATTAGCCTTACGTGTGCATAGTAGAGTGTGTACACGTGGCGGGGCTGTCTATCCCGAATTATGGCTTGGTTCGGGGTGTGACAATCTTGAATGGGAGAAGAATGCTCTCGAGTCGAAGGAAAAAAGGCTCATTATTATATTGGTTATTCTAGTTGCTTTAGTTTTCTACTTGTACCAATTAAGTGTTAATTTGTTGACTTGCGAGGGGGCAAAAAGTGCTAAGGAAGTACTGAAGTTGTTGTTAGTTTCTAATGGATTAGGCGGTCGATTTTCTATCGCTTTGTGATATCACATTTATATATATGGTATTTGGCCGGACTTAGCCCCAAAATCATAACCTAAACACTTGAAATTATGTGTTTTCAGTCTTTATTTGTAGGATTTGGTACTGCTTTTGGTTTTTCTTTGAATTTCAGGGATTTGGAGCGAAACCAACGAGAATCGGCACATTTCGGGCACCAAAGATGGACTTGTGCGGCCTACAACCTCTCAGGCGCACCCTGGACACCTCCAGTCGGTCTACAATGGACTTGTGCGGCCTACAACCTCTCAACCGTGCACTGGACATCTCCTGTGCGGCCTACGGGTCTCACTGTGCGGGATACACTTTGGGCCGGATGACTCATTCCCGGCCCAGAACTCTGCTGTGCACCGAACATGACTTTTCTGTAGCCCGCACAGCCCATGCAGCCCGCACAGCCCATATTGTACCCCGCACAACTCACCAAACCCTACCTAACCCCCTATATAAGGCGCCTCCCATGCCCTAATTCGACATCTCTCCTTCCCTTGGCCTCCTGGCGGCGCCTCCACCTTCCATACCTCAGATCTACCACTTTTCCCCGATCGTACCCCGCACAGCCACTGTGTAGGCCGCACAGGACCCACCTGTAGGCCGCACAGCACCTCGTGCCGCCTTGGAGACCACCGTTCCGGCCATCTCTCGCTTGGTTCTTGTCCAGATCCGCTCCATTCGACTTGTAGAAGACAGAAAGGGCTTGACCAGGGGTTTTTCCTTCCCTTTTCTTCTCACTTTAGTTCTTATGGAGATTGTATCCCTTTATTTTGCTATTTGTGTTTATTTTTGCACTATGTTAGGCTAGTTTACTTGTGTTCTAGGGCTAGGATGAACTTGTGGTTAGGTTTGATGTGTTGATTTGGATGTTTTAGTTTCTATTGTGTACTACTTGTTTGATTATTGATGGTTTATGCTTGTTTGTGCTTATTTGATTGTTTGAACCTCCTATTAGGTGATTGCGCACACTTAATTTAGGCCAAGGGTGTAAAACAATTGATTTGGGTTGAACAAGTGACTTAAGGTAGGATATAAGCCGAAAGGTAGTCCAATTGGTACCCGAAAGGGGAACGTTTCTGCTATAGCGAAAGTTAAGTAGATACCTTTAGGAAATCAACAAGTAGACTTAGAATAATTAAGCCAACAAGCGAAAGTTGAGGGTTAACTAGACTAATGGGGATATAGACTAGGTTCCGGTTCCGATACCTTTACCAACAAGCGACGGCTGAGGTCTAGGGAGTCCAAGTCCGGCTGGATCTGTCCCACACAAGTTAGAAACTAAAATACCGTCTCTCCACATCATTAACCGAGGGCCTGTGCGGCCTACAATTGTATCTGTGCAGCCTACAGTTGTGCCTGTGCGGCTAACAACTGTGACTGTGCAGGGTACAATTGTACCAGCTCAGCACTAGTCGATGTTAGGCGCGAAAGTGACCAGCACCGACAGCCCGAGGCCTAACCTGAGGAAAACCGAACCCCTAGGACGCCTTTTTATAAGAATTTACAACCGTTTTAAGCCAAAAATTGTTACCTTTGTGTTTTTACTACTTGTTTAGTTTATTTTTACCTCATTTCAATTGTTTTTCTCGTATTGTTTAAAAACCCGACTCTAATTGCTAGATCTAGACTTTGTGAAAGTGTAAGACCAGTACTTGTTTGACCGTCCTTGTGGTTCGACCCCTAACCATTGTCCAACGATTACCGTACGCTTGCGGTGTTTATTGGGTTATATTAGGGTATTATTAGTGTTTGACCCAATTTTATAATGCCAAATTCATGAAAATAATTAAATGAATTCATGGAGTAATAAATACAAGGGGATTTGAGAAAATCATGGAAAATACCAAACGGACTCCAAAAATTATGGAAAATTACCCAAAAATCCAATGAAGCTTGAGAAAATTATGGTGCCCTTAGAATGACCAGAAGCCGCAAAAAAAAAAAAAAATCCCATTTTATGCAAAGAAGCCCCCTAATTTTGGAGAAAATAAATAAAATAATTGGAGGTGACTTTTCAGAAAATTATTAGCACCAATAGGTTACACATATTTTTGTGAACCTACATATAAAATTTCAGGAAAAAAAATCCAAAGGGAAGAGCTTTAAATGATTTTTCTAAAATCAGCAGTATTGAAAAATCAATTTCTGCATGAAATGGAGGTGTACAACGCAGCAAAGAAATGGAGAGAGGACAGAAGAGGGAAAATTTGAAATTCTCTCCACAGAAGAAGAAATGGATGCACCCGTTTCTCGTAAACCATGCACAAGAGGGTGTTTACTTCTGATTGGTTCACCAAGAGCCGCGCGTAGCCAAAATAAATAATTAGGCGCTAATTGTTTGTGTCTCATTAAACCTGACAGTGGGACCCAGCGCTGAAGGGACCTTCTTCTCCAAACAGAACAGAAAAAAGAAGAGTGAAACACGAAGGGGAGAGAGAGAGCTGCGTTGTGACCACTGCAACCATTGTAACTGCCTGTAAACAACCTCCAACCAATTTCGTTATCCCCTGTCGGAATCTCAGCTGTCGCAGCTGTCCAATGAACACTAGTCGGAGAGGCAATGATAACAACACAACAACCTCACAACCGCCGGGTCAAACACCTCTCTTTGACCATCTAGAAGCTTCGAGAGTGTCACGCAATCACAGCCGTCGGGCGAGAATCCAATCCAGAAGCTAAAGAATCGATGGGTGAGATTAATTGCGATGTAACAAACCTCTAACTGCCGTGGTCAAACCTTCCCCACCCTTCGTTGTTGACCACCAAAACAAACACAGCGTAACGCAATTGCGGCCGTTGGATAGCCTGTCGATCCGTGTGCTCCTCAATTGGACGGCCAAGATCAATTGAAGCATCCTCCTTCTTGAAGAAGCCACTGAAGATTGAAGGCTATAAATACCCCACGGCTTGGGGAAGAAAGGAGGTTCCTGGTCCGAAAAATCGATTACACACCTCATCTTAGAACCTCTAGAGAACTTCTCTAGAGACTTCTAAGCTCACACACGCAATTTAGGCTAGCCATTAAAGAAGTTTAGGTAGTTAGATTGTTTTAGGAATTTCATCGAACAGCTGATAGGCATAGAAAGAGAGGTAGAGTGAAGAGCAATTGAGCTTCTCTGATTTGTTGTAAACAAAAGGTAAGACAGAGGTAAGGGTAAGGAAAAGATTGTAGCTTGATTTTGTGAGAATTGAATGAGAATTTTGGTGAAATCTTACTCGAATTGACATTTTACAATCGGTTTTGATAAAAACTCGTTTAATTGATTCAATTGATAGTTCTTGCTTTGGATTTTGATGTTTTTCTGTCTCGGCTAAGGATTCCTTAGTTCTTGACATTGTATTGTTGATCTTAATTAAGGTCTTCTTTAAATCATGATGTTTCTTGAAGTATTCCTTTGCATCCAACCTGAGTTATGCAATTCAATTAAATACTGTCCAAAACCTTAATGATCTTCTGTTGACTTCTTTTAATTGAAATGAGTATGTACTTAGGACCAATTTAGTCATTGAATATCTGTCCAATGTGAAGTATTTCTGATAATATAAAGTATAGTTCATTTAATATGATGGAGCTGTGATAGTCTTGGCTGGAGTTTCTCCATGCTTTGGCTGGCTTCATTGCTTCGGTTGGGGTCTCCCCAATCCTAGCTTTTTACCTCGGCTGGTGTATCACCAGTTTCTGGGTAGCATCTCCCTCTCCATGGTTTCAGCCATGGAAGGAGACCTCATCAAAACAAAGAGAGGGGGAGGTGCTGCCCAATTTTTGTCAAAGCATATTTTGCCCAAGGAAATAGCATAATAAGAATAATATGTGTGTAAATATATAAATATCCAAACTTATCCAGTAAAAAATATGTGGGGTTTATTTGCATAAAAATGTGAAATTGCATTTGGACAGTAAGTATTGAAGTTATTGGACAGCAGGGAATGATAATTTCTATTTGTGGGATTTTCTCTGATTTTATACAACTTAATAAGGGCAGTAAGGGTATTTTATGCATTGAATACGTTATTTGCTAATTTATGGACCCTCTGGAACATTTAATTGAACTAATGTGCCAATATTACATTCAAAGACTTCAATAGGACCCCTGTAAGTGTTTTTACTGCAATTGGACTAGTAGAAACTGAAATTCACCAAAACAGTGAAGAAATAACTCAAAACAAAAATCTGGAAATTGTGGAAATTGCCAAACTGGTTGTTCTTACCCCCTGTATTGATTTGGACATCTAAAACGCACTTAATTGGACCTAAGTTGAGCCTCAAACCAAACCTACTTGCTGTAAGTTAACTTACATGCAGCTTAGAGATTAAACAAAAGGAACAAAGTGTACATTTCTGCCCTCTCTCTCTTCAGTCCAAATTGCAGCGTTTAAAACCAAATTGAAGGCATGAACACCACCTCCTTGAACCCCTAAAGCTACCCAGATGGTGACTGGCATCAATGGGCTGCTCTGTGGGCCCTATAGCGTTGACCCAGATCTGTCACAAACAGAAGCTGAGATGCTCAGTCGAGTTCAACTCCTTTCGAGTTTCTCTAAGGGAAACTGACTTCCCAGTGGCCTTTATAACACACCTAAGATCACACATAACCTATTCCTGGTAGAAAAAGATGGCTAAAAAGCTTTTAACGTCGTCAATGGAGATCCGTACATTCTCAGGTTTCCTATGGTGATACACGTATCAATAGCAAGAAATAAACCCATCAATCTCTTTTTCTCTCACCTACGATTCTAACGCGTCAAGTATCGACAGCAATGGTGGTCGGAATCGCCGCAATTGTGTCGGAGAAGTAATAAGGGGTTTTTCTGCAAAATTACCCAGCTCGACGGAGAAGGAAGAGTTCAAACGCGATTTTTCACGGATCTCCTGTGGCGAAAGGCGTGTGGCAAGTCAACTCACTCGTTACACGAAGTCCAGGACATGGTCAGCGCCAGCTGAGGCCCAGTCAGCGCCCAATCAGCCTTATTTGCCACGTGGCCCAATCAAATATTTCCACGTCAGCCAAAACTTAGAAAATTCATTAAAAATAGTAAGAAACTTAGAAAAATTAAAATAAAGTATCCATAAAATCCTAAAAATCTGTAGAAACTAGATTTACTGATACTTTGATATAAAATTATGTCAAAATGTGCTCCTTTTTTATTTTCAAAGTATTTTTCTTAAAAATTGGATTTTATAAATTGCCAAAACTTTGTAAATACACCAAAATTAGTATGAAACTCATAAAAATACAAATAAAGTATCTACGAAATCTTAAAAATCTGTAAAATCTAGATTTAATGATATTTTGATATAAAAATATTTCAAAATACTAATCTTTTTATATTTTTGAAGTACTTTCACTATAAAAATTGAATTTTATAAAAATAATAAACACAATAAATCTTAGATAAATTTTCTATAGAATTTTGAAACAAGTTTTAAATAATTTCAATATTAAAATAATCTTCAAAAGACTATTTTCAACTAAATACTTTCAAATAAATATTTTCAAAACAATTTTAAAAATAAATTTCATAAATAAAACTTAGATAAATCTTCCTTAAAATTTTCAAGCTAAAACCTAAGTAATTTCAACACTAAGTGACTATTTTCAAACTAAATACTTTCAAACAAGCATTTTAAAAGATTTAAAATTCTAAAATCAAAATAAAGGAGAAGTAATAAAAATCACTAAAACCTAAATAGAAATATTAGAGAATTAAAAGTCAAAACACGATACCCAAAGTCAAAGTCGAAACCTCTTCAGGTAAAGAAAAGTCACTCCCCGAGATCAAGATCAACGTTGACATAAAGTCAAATTGTCTTTCCAGAAACCAATTCTTACAGCGGCCTAACATAGCCCTTGGAATCCAAATCTCTTTTGTTCCTATAGCGACCCACATAGTCCCAGGAACCAATTCCTACAGCGACCCACACAGTCCCAGGAATTAAACCCTTTCTTGTTCCTACAGCAACCCACACAGTCCCAGGAACCGATTCCTACAGCGGCCCAACATAGCCCTTGGAATCCAAATCTCTTTTGTTCCTATAGCGACCCACATAGTCCCAGGAACCGATTCCTACAGCGGCCCAACATAGCCCTTGGAATCCAAATCTCTTTTGTTCCTATAGCGACCCACATAGTCCCAGGAACCGATTCCTACCGCGGCCCAACATAGCCCTTGGAATCCAAATCTCTTTTGTTCCTATAGCGACCCACACAGTCCCAGGAACCAATTCCTACAGCGACCCACACAGTCCTAGGAATTAATTCCTTCTTTTGTTCCTATAGCGACCCACACAGTCCCAGGAACCAATTCCTATAGCGACTCACGCAGTCCCAGGAATAAAATCCAAAAGCTTTGTCTTTACAAGTCATGAAACGATCAGAAACCAATTCCTATAGCGACTCACACGGTCCCAGGAATAAAATCCAAAGTCTTTTGTCCTTACAAGTCGCCAAATGATCAAGAACTAACTTCTACAAGTCGCCGAAACTAAGCTACCGCTCAAAACTTACCTGATAAAACAAATGCTTAAATATCCTCAATTAGGTCCCGTTGATTAGGTTTGGTACCGTTAATTGAGTACAGTTTAAGCCAAAAGAAATAAATTCTCAATTGTGCCCCGTCAACTAAGTTTGGTAACATCAATTGAGTTTAGTTTAAGCCAATAATAAGTTGAGATAACGACTTTTCTAGCCTACGACATATAATTTCTCAAATCCCTTAATCAGAGGTTCTCGTGATTCGTCACGGGGTAATTAACAATAGGGGCTTGCGCCTATTGGAAGGAAAGAATCCACAAAATTAATAAACCCTCATGAGAATAGATTCTCGTTAGTGTTTTTCTTGTTGTTAAGAAGCATTTTACACTTGAATTTAAACTCGTGAGGGGTGAATCTCAGACTTATTCCCTTTATTGAGGAAACCTGATCATTCTTCGAGAAATGACGAAAAAGTCCACACAGATTCTCTGGCACGCCCGGTGGGACCTCTTTCTCCTCTCATCTTTGGGATTTAAGGAATATAATGTATAGGCTAGAAAAGTGTTTCTTAAAATTTTCAAATCTTCAAATAAACGCTACTAACAATAACATTGAGTTACTTGTGGTTGCAGGTTGGAAATGGCGTTTAACGCGAGCGTTGAATTGAGCAAGCCGAGCGGGATGTTCACCATTGGGGCCGTCCCCATCCGCTTCGACAACCAATTCATGTTTGGCGGCATGCCCTTCGGATTTGCCTATGTACCTCTAATACATGGAAAAGACGGGCAAATGGAGATCGCTCGGGAAGACGAAGACACTAGGGGCATTGAGGAAGTCATGCCCAAAGTGCAAGTGACGAATAGTGGAGATGAGTGGACCCTTGTCCCACGGAAAGAGGTCTATGAGGCTCTAATAACCTCACCAAAGAGGCGTCGACCCAATCGTCGCTCTCCTCGAAAGAAAAGGGCAATAAGGAAGGTTTATGCTCCAACTGTCAGCAATGCGAGAACTATCAAAAAGATCCAAGGGGCATATCAACGGGAGTTAGAAACCAAGCCCAATCTCCCGGTGAGTAACCCTTTTGCATCGCTTCGCTTGGTCAAGAAGAATTCTCCAAAACCCAAGTTAAAGACAATAGAAGAGTTTCCTCCCGAATACCAAGCTCAATTTGGTGGCACAAAGTCCCAAGCGAAGCAATCTGTTAAGGAAAGACTTGTGTTTCCTCGAACACCGGTCCATGAAAGATTGGGACCAAAGAGAAAATTTAGAACATCTACTCCTGTGAAAGAAAGGTTGGGAGAAGATGTCAAAGAAACAGCAACAACCTCAGTCAAGGAGCGATTGGGGCCAATAAGAAATGGAAAAGGATCCAAGAAAATGTGGGTACCTAAGGATAAAACCCGTTCAGTGGTTGAGGTGACTAGTCAAGAGCTTCCAAATAAAAGGAGACGCATGGTATGGCGAGAAAAGAGACCAGCCATTCATGCTCATGTCAACATGGTAGAGGTTGACAAAAGATTTGAGATGCACACATTTGTGCATATGGCCAGTGACGAGGAAATCCCTGTGGTTCGTCAAAATGGAAAGAATAAACAGGATGAGCCTTCAACGAGTTATCAAGAAAATAAGAAAGGAAAAGATCATGCTAAAAATGATCAAGGCAATAGCGATGATGATGGCCGATGGGCTGAAGGAGAGAATGCTCGATTGAAAAGCATTTTGGAAATGAATGAAAGAAAGATCTCTCAATTGATGCATGAAAGAGAAAAAGAAAGAGATATAATAAAGAAAATGTACAAGTTCTTAGAAAAGAAGAACCTATTGGGAGAACTTGAGAAAGACCACTCCTCGTCCTCAGAAGAAGAAAATAAATATAGAGAAAGAGTTTTTAAAGAAAAGAAAAACAGAAGCAAGTATGAGTCTTTGGACGATGAAGAAGAAAGGAATAAAAGAAAACCTCTCAAGGGAAAGAAGAGTAGAAGCAAGTATTACTCGTCAGATGAAGAAGAAGAAAGAGTAATAAGAAGGCCCTCTAAAGAAAGGAGAAATAAAAATAAACCTGGGTCTTACGAGGACGAGATTCCGGGGGCAGGATCCCGGAATGGGGCAGAAAGGTCCGAGCCAACAAAACAATTTATCCAAGAAATGATAAGCCAACAGTTGCAAGCCTCAGGTGCGGGACACTTGGTGAATTTCCGAAAGAAATGTGGTAGACCTTACCCAAAGAGGTATGAGCATGTGCAATACCCGTCCAACTACCAAGTGCCGAAGTTTAATCTATTTGATGGCACGGGTGAAAAGAACATCACCCCCGAGCAACATTTGGTACAATTCAGAAATACATGTGGCAACACGTCTCACGATGAAGCCCTTCTCCTGAAACAATTCTCTCAAAGTTTGACCGGTCCCGCTTTTGAGTGGTATTCCTCATTAGAGAATGATTCAGTGGAGTCATGGGACGAAATGGAGGAATTATTTAGGGCTAAGTTTGCTATGGTGGCTCGAAGGATCACAATGGCTGATTTGGCATGCGAAAAGCCTAAACCAAGAGAGGAAGCCCTTGATTATATTAACAGATGGAGAAACTTAAACATAAGATGCACCCACCAAATGCCCGAAAGCGAGGCTGTGGAATTTTTGTTGAGAAATTTGGATGATTGGATACAAAGGTCGCTCTCTGGTAGTGACATTTACACTTACGAAAACTTGATAACACGTGTGGCAAGGGTAGTGCACATGGGACCGCCAAAGGAGACACAGTCCACCTATAGTCGAAATGATCAGAAAGGAAAAAGGCATGAAAGAGCTCATGAGGCCCCTATGAGTCGAAATAGTCGGGGCAACAATAATAACAAGAATAACCATCCCACTGAGAGTTTGGCCGAGCGACTGAATAGGCCATACTCGTTTAAGAAGGAAAAGACAGAAGCCCTATTAAAACAAGTGCTAGAAATGGGGGCCATAGAATTGCCACCGTGTAAAAGACCAGAAGAGCAATACAAGACCAATGATCCAAAGTATTGCGCTTACCATCGAGTGTTGGGGCATCCAACGGATGATTGTTTTAAGATCAAGGGAATAATCGAGGATATGATCAAAGAGGGGTACTTGACCATTCCCGATACATTCAAGCAAGATCCAGCATTACATGCCCAAACTTATGCGGTTGTTAGACGAAGAAACTCGAACAATGAAGCCGAGTGCAATGTGATTCGATATGAGGAATTCGAAGAGACAAACAATCATGTGTCTAAGGCTTCGGAGTCAAACGCAGTTCACATGGATTCCCTTACCCAAGTCACTTTTACAGAAAATGACTTAGCACTTGGCACAATTTATCACAACCAGCCGCTACACATTTCGGGCATGTCCAATGGAGTATGGTTAGCCCGAATAATGGTAGACACAGGGGCATCGGTCAACCTTATGCCGCTAACAACCCTGAAGAGATTAAACTTTGAAGAAGACGACCTAGTTGATGAGAATGTCTATGTCCACGGGTTCAATAAGGAGTCTGAGCGTGTCATGGGGGCTATCGTGATTCCTATGAAGTTTGGAAGGCTAGAAACATGTGTAAAATTTCAAGTGATTAAGTCAAGTACCACGTACACAGCCTTATTGGGACGGCCTTGGGTACATGAGAATCACCTAGTCCCCTCCACACTCCATCAATGTATTAAGTACATCCAGGATGGTGTGCAAAAGACGATTAAGGGTGATGTACAATCTTGTGAGATGGGTGAAGAGGTAGAAATGCATGGCTTTAATTACACGGCCAACAAAGAAGGCGAATCTTCTCAGCCATTAGTGGCAATAATAGAACAAGATGATAATGGGGTACTCCATGGTTATCAAGATGACCTGTTCGCTGGGATAAGTGATGAAGAAATGAGCAATGAAGAAAAAGAAAGAGAATGCATATCAAAAGATGATGAGTTATCAAGGGTGAAAAGAGAATTAAAGGAGATACAGAAGAAACGGGATGAAGAAGCATCATTATGGAATGATCTTGTGCACTTCCTTCAAAGAAAAGGGTTATATGATGAATTTTTCCATGGAAAGCATGACCCGCTACCTAAAAATGAGGAGCTCATCAAGGGACCTTTGAATGAAAAAGATGAAGAAGACCTGCCAAAATCGAAAGTAGACAAGGGGGAACCAAAAGTGACATTCAGAGAAGATAAAAAACTCAAAGGAACATCGAGTGTTGGGTTTAAGGAAAGAAAAGTGACCATAGCTGATTTGCTGCATGAAAAATCAAGGAAAGGAGAAAGCGCTTCTAAATATGTTAATAGGTGGATAAAAATGAGTATTAAGTGCGAATACCAAATACCAGAAGAAGAAGGAGTTGAAATATTGTTGCGAAATTTAGAAGCCTGGATACAACGACATCTCGTTACGGCTGGCATCAACTCCTACCAAAAACTCATTGAGATGGTATGCGCGTTAGAAAGAGTAGGACCTCCACAAGAAGATCACTTTTCAAATGGCCAAAAGAGAAGAAGTGAGGGTAAAAGGATGGCCCCGACACGAATGGTCTCAAGCTCAAATGCACCAAAAGCCAAGGGTAGCTCCAATAACAATCCCAAACCGCTCCCGTCATTAGCAACACTGACAAGTAAATCATATTCTTTCAAGAAGAAGGCAGTTTCAGAGCTATTTTGCGAGTTCAGACATATGTTCGAATTACCACCATGCAAGCGCCCAGACGATATGAAAAAGTCAGATGATCCTAATTTTTGTCTTTACCATCGAATCTTGGGGCACAAGGTGGAAGATTGTTGGGTGTTTAAAGATTGGATTGAGGAACAATACCGAAAGGGCATATTATCTCTTCCTGAACATGTCCTACAAAGGCCCGCACCACATGAGTAAGATTTGATCCTTTGTATAAGATCTAATGTACCAAAACCCCAAAACCTAAAACCATTTCGGGTCGTTTGCTATCCTATTACCAGTAGTTGAGATTTTATAAAGTTTTGAATCATTTCAACCAAACACAAAGTTTCATCATGAATAAATGTCACTACCGAAACAAACCTATAACCATAACCAACAAAAAATATATACCATGAATAAAAGGCCTCAATAGGTCTTAAGCATACTAAAAGAATAAAGTCGGCCAAAGCCTCAATAAAAGATCCCAAAACCCAAAACCATAAAAAAAGATTACATAAATCTTAAAACCCTATGTTCACTGCGCCAATGCCGTGTCAATGCGCCAATGCCGATTGAGAGACATTACAATGAGTGCCTATACCTAATGAGAGGGTGAGCAATGAGAGGGTGAGAGATATCCCTAACTCCACAAATCCACTAGCCAAATATAGTAGTTTGATAGGAAAAATCGTGTTGAGGGGACCTGTGTGGTCGCCAAATGCACAAAAGGTTAGAGTTTACCCTGACAAATCCGCGGTCAAGGAAGGGACCTTCGGGTCCCAGAGAACGCGAAGCCGTGTTGGAGAGAGCCTTTGTGGTTCTCTAAAACACCTATGCCTAATGAAGAAGCCTTTGTGGCAACTGAAGGCATTAAGGCACCGCCCTATGAAGCTATCTGAGGGCACCCATCCCCCACCGACATTAAGTCAATGTTACTTCTTTTATCGACCACAACGTCGATCCTTAAATATCGCACAAGCGTAAAAAGCTTTGTATTCGATATTTAAAGTATAGTAGGCAATAAAGAACCTAAATGTTCATGCCTTCTATATCGACCTCAATGTCGAAAAGACACTAAAGAACCTCAATGTTCTAGTTTCTAAAGAGTTAACCTCAATGTCGAAAAGACACTAAAGAACCTCAATGTTCTAGTTTCTAAAAAGTTAACCTCAATGTTGACTCATAGATATCAAAACAAGTATAATGCTTTGTATTTGGTATCTATAAATATAGTGAGCAATAAAGAACTTTAATGTTCATGACCACTATATTGACAATCAATGGTGGAACCTTACAAGTCAAGAGCCAACAATCAACCATGCTGAGGCAAGAGCTGATTATCAACTATATTGGGATAAGTGCTCACAATCAACCACATTGGGGCAGCCACACAACACAAGAAAGAAACAAAGACAAAGAAGAAACAAAAGGGAAAGGAAGGTTTCGTTCATTCATCATGAAGGGATACAAATATAACCAATCCAAGGAGGATGCAGTACAACAACAATAAAGGAAAGGAAAACTACTGCAAGCTAAAGGGATACAAGGAAAGAGAACAAAGATACAAATCATGTGCATGAAGCATGAGTTACAACAAGAAACATAAGATCCTATTCAGGGACCATGGCTGCTGCAGCACCTCCAACCAGATTGTTGAGATTAGTAGAAATAACTTGAAGCATCCCTTCTATTGCCTCCAGACGAGCGGTTAACTCCCCAAAGCGCTGGTCAATAAGAGCTCGAATTGAGGCCGGGGCAGGAGCCTCGAGAGCTAAGGCAATAGAATAGTCATCAGGAGGGGAAGCCACCCTCACCGGACTGTACTGGTTAGGCTCAGCATTAGGAGCCAAGATGTATTCATTAACTGGTTGGTTGGGATCAGGAACCAGCATGTTCATGGAAGATTCCACCCATCCAGTACAGTCAAACAAAGAAAGAAGATTGCGAGGGTAGGCCACATGAGCCTCAGAAATAGGGTTTTCCCACAACATTGCTGGGATGGGGATATGTGCACAACGCATAAGAGCCTCAATAAGGTGACCATAGGGCAAGGCTCGATAGCTATGAGAAGCCATGGCTACTTGGTGCATATAGAAGATGATCATGTGACCCAGGTTGATAGGATGGTTCCTTAAGATAAGGTGGCGAAGGTAGAATAGACTCCCGGGACGAGCATGGTTGGATATGACTCCTTGAGGAAATATGATGTCATTGATTACCATGAAAAGGAATCTGAAAAGAAAAGAAGTTAAAGAAGAGGAGAAACGAAAAAGAAGATGAGAAATGAGAAGGATAATAAAGCAAGTACCTATGAAGAGCGGGAAGATGCTCAGTTGAGGCAATCTCAATGTCACCTTCGGCCGGAACGGCCCTGAACCAGCGAAGACACTCCTGATAACTACCAAAACCTCGTGGCCAACGATGAAAAGCGTATGCAGTAGAGCCAGCCAACGTGTTTGAAGCCTGCAAGAATTCGGCCAGGCTCTCAGCAGTAATGGTCATAAATTGACCAAAAAGATAGGAGGTGGCCGAAGGATTGCCGTAGTGATCATAAGAGATATGCAAGTTGGCATAAAATAGGCGAGTGATGTGGGGATGATAGGGATTATCTAGATTGACAAGGCCATGAAGATTCCAAGAATCAAGCCAACCATGGATAAGATTAGCGTGCTCTACTGGAATGCGTCTCTCGTGCCGAAAGAAGAAGCACTCGGCCACGGGTCGTTCATCACGGCCCATGTCATCATTATAACTGTTGAAAGCCGCCTCATCACGAAAGAGGTAGCGGTTGTCTGGGGCAAAGGACCAGTTTGGCACAGTGGGATTAATGCACAAAGAGGATGAACCCATAGTGTTTCTTGAACGCTTGAGAGCAGACATGAATCAAAAAGGGTTATAAAAGAGGTGATAAAGACTCGAAGGATATGGTGTTGAGGATGAGATGAGAAGAACAATATGAGGCCTTGGTTTATATAAACTCCTGGAGTCAGGGACATTACTTGTCAAGTAGTGGAAACGTGCAGCGTAAAGATGTGGAAAAGAAATGGAAATGGTGCGTCGTGGGAGAGAAACTGCTTGTATGGTTGATCATGCGCAATAACTGTACAATAGTCGAAGCACATAAAGAGCCAGAAATGCTTGAAGGTCAAAAGTTCAAATTCAAGACAACGACAGGCCCACGTGAGTCTAGGCCCAAGGAAATAAAGGAGTGGGCCAAAATACCCCAGCCTAAATTGAGTCTCGGGCTCATGTGCAGCCCCAGTCCAAATGAAATGAAAGAGAAAGTAGAAGTTGAAAGAAAAACAAAAAGAGAGAGCCCTGCGCTTTCATAAAAACAAGACATATGAAGAGAGGTCCTAAAGCACGAAGGCTCAAAACCAACATGTGTCAACACACATAAAGGCAGCAAACAACAATGACAAGCTAGTACGACAACAAAATGTCACAACAACACCAAGGTCCCATACCTATACCCATAAACCAAGAATAAGTCCTGACGAAAACCGCTCGACCATAGGGGTCAAGAAGAGATGCCACTGGAATCACTTGTTCCCATTTCAGAATTGTCACAACTAATTCCAGTGGGGGGCATTTGTTTGACCCAATTTTATAATGCCAAATTCATGAAAATAATTAAATGAATTCATGGAGTAATAAATACAAGGGGATTTGAGAAAATCATGGAAAATACCAAACGGACTCCAAAAATTATGGAAAATTACCCAAAAATCCAATGAAGCTTGAGAAAATTATGGTGCCCTTAGAATGACCAGAAGCCGCAAAAAAAAAAATCCCATTTTATGCAAAGAAGCCCCCTAATTTTGGAGAAAATAAATAAAATAATTGGAGGTGACTTTTCAGAAAATTATTGGCACCAATAGGTTACACATATTTTTGTGAACCTACATATAAAATTTCAGGAAAAAAAATCCAAAGGGAAGAGCTTTAAATGATTTTTCTAAAATCAGCAGTATTGAAAAATCAATTTCTGCATGAAATGGAGGTGTACAACGCAGCAAAGAAATGGAGAGAGGACAGAAGAGGGAAAATTTGAAATTCTCTCCACAGAAGAAGAAATGGATGCACCCGTTTCTCGTAAACCATGCACAAGAGGGTGTTTACTTCTGATTGGTTCACCAAGAGCCGCGCGTAGACAAAATAAATAATTAGGCGCTAATTGTTTGTGTCTCATTAAACCTGACAGTGGGACCCAGCGCTGAAGGGACCTTCTTCTCCAAACAGAACAGAAAAAAGAAGAGTGAAACACGAAGGGGAGAGAGAGAGCTGCGTTGTGACCACTGCAACCATTGTAACTGCCTGTAAACAACCTCCAACCAATTTCGTTATCCCCTGTCGGAATCTCAGCTGTCGCAGCTGTCCAATGAACACTAGTCGGAGAGGCAATGATAACAACACAACAACCTCACAACCGCCGGGTCAAACACCTCTCTTTGACCATCTAGAAGCTTCGAGAGTGTCACGCAATCACAGCCGTCGGGCGAGAATCCAATCCAGAAGCTAAAGAATCGATGGGTGAGATTAATTGCGATGTAACAAACCTCTAACTGCCGTGGTCAAACCTTCCCCACCCTTCGTTGTTGACCACCAAAACAAACACAGCGTAACGCAATTGCGGCCGTTGGATAGCCTGTCGATCCGTGTGCTCCTCAATTGGACGGCCAAGATCAATTGAAGCATCCTCCTTCTTGAAGAAGCCACTGAAGATTGAAGGCTATAAATACCCCACGGCTTGGGGAAGAAAGGAGGTTCCTGGTCCGAAAAATCGATTACACACCTCATCTTAGAACCTCTAGAGAACTTCTCTAGAGACTTCTAAGCTCACACACGCAATTTAGGCTAGCCATTAAAGAAGTTTAGGTAGTTAGATTGTTTTAGGAATTTCATCGAACAGCTGATAGGCATAGAAAGAGAGGTAGAGTGAAGAGCAATTGAGCTTCTCTGATTTGTTGTAAACAAAAGGTAAGACAGAGGTAAGGGTAAGGAAAAGATTGTAGCTTGATTTTGTGAGAATTGAATGAGAATTTTGGTGAAATCTTACTCGAATTGACATTTTACAATCGGTTTTGATAAAAACTCGTTTAATTGATTCAATTGATAGTTCTTGCTTTGGATTTTGATGTTTTTCTGTCTCGGCTAAGGATTCCTTAGTTCTTGACATTGTATTGTTGATCTTAATTAAGGTCTTCTTTAAATCATGATGTTTCTTGAAGTATTCCTTTGCATCCAACCTGAGTTATGCAATTCAATTAAATACTGTCCAAAACCTTAATGATCTTCTGTTGACTTCTTTTAATTGAAATGAGTATGTACTTAGGACCAATTTAGTCATTGAATATCTGTCCAATGTGAAGTATTTCTGATAATATAAAGTATAGTTCATTTAATATGATGGAGCTGTGATAGTCTTGGCTGGAGTTTCTCCATGCTTTGGCTGGCTTCATTGCTTCGGTTGGGGTCTCCCCAATCCTAGCTTTTTACCTCGGCTGGTGTATCACCAGTTTCTGGGTAGCATCTCCCTCTCCATGGTTTCAGCCATGGAAGGAGACCTCATCAAAACAAAGAGAGGGGGAGGTGCTGCCCAATTTTTGTCAAAGCATATTTTGCCCAAGGAAATAGCATAATAAGAATAATATGTGTGTAAATATATAAATATCCAAACTTATCCAGTAAAAAATATGTGGGGTTTATTTGCATAAAAATGTGAAATTGCATTTGGACAGTAAGTATTGAAGTTATTGGACAGCAGGGAATGATAATTTCTATTTGTGGGATTTTCTCTGATTTTATACAACTTAATAAGGGCAGTAAGGGTATTTTATGCATTGAATACGTTATTTGCTAATTTATGGACCCTCTGGAACATTTAATTGAACTAATGTGCCAATATTACATTCAAAGACTTCAATAGGACCCCTGTAAGTGTTTTTACTGCAATTGGACTAGTAGAAACTGAAATTCACCAAAACAGTGAAGAAATAACTCAAAACAAAAATCTGGAAATTGTGGAAATTGCCAAACTGGTTGTTCTTACCCCCTGTATTGATTTGGACATCTAAAACGCACTTAATTGGACCTAAGTTGAGCCTCAAACCAAACCTACTTGCTGTAAGTTAACTTACATGCAGCTTAGAGATTAAACAAAAGGAACAAAGTGTACATTTCTGCCCTCTCTCTCTTCAGTCCAAATTGCAGCGTTTAAAACCAAATTGAAGGCATGAACACCACCTCCTTGAACCCCTAAAGCTACCCAGATGGTGACTGGCATCAATGGGCTGCTCTGTGGGCCCTATAGCGTTGACCCAGATCTGTCACAAACAGAAGCTGAGATGCTCAGTCGAGTTCAACTCCTTTCGAGTTTCTCTAAGGGAAACTGACTTCCCAGTGGCCTTTATAACACACCTAAGATCACACATAACCTATTCCTGGTAGAAAAAGATGGCTAAAAAGCTTTTAACGTCGTCAATGGAGATCCGTACATTCTCAGGTTTCCTATGGTGATACACGTATCAATAGCAAGAAATAAACCCATCAATCTCTTTTTCTCTCACCTACGATTCTAACGCGTCAAGTATCGACAGCAATGGTGGTCGGAATCGCCGCAATTGTGTCGGAGAAGTAATAAGGGGTTTTTCTGCAAAATTACCCAGCTCGACGGAGAAGGAAGAGTTCAAACGCGATTTTTCACGGATCTCCTGTGGCGAAAGGCGTGTGGCAAGTCAACTCACTCGTTACACGAAGTCCAGGACATGGTCAGCGCCAGCTGAGGCCCAGTCAGCGCCCAATCAGCCTTATTTGCCACGTGGCCCAATCAAATATTTCCACGTCAGCCAAAACTTAGAAAATTCATTAAAAATAGTAAGAAACTTAGAAAAATTAAAATAAAGTATCCATAAAATCCTAAAAATCTGTAGAAACTAGATTTACTGATACTTTGATATAAAATTATGTCAAAATGTGCTCCTTTTGTATTTTCAAAGTATTTTTCTTAAAAATTGGATTTTATAAATTGCCAAAACTTTGTAAATACACCAAAATTAGTATGAAACTCATAAAAATACAAATAAAGTATCTACGAAATCTTAAAAATCTGTAAAATCTAGATTTAATGATATTTTGATATAAAAATATTTCAAAATACTAATCTTTTTATATTTTTGAAGTACTTTCACTATAAAAATTGAATTTTATAAAAATAATAAACACAATAAATCTTAGATAAATTTTCTATAGAATTTTGAAACAAGTTTTAAATAATTTCAATATTAAAATAATCTTCAAAAGACTATTTTCAACTAAATACTTTCAAATAAATATTTTCAAAACAATTTTAAAAATAAATTTCATAAATAAAACTTAGATAAATCTTCCTTAAAATTTTCAAGCTAAAACCTAAGTAATTTCAACACTAAGTGACTATTTTCAAACTAAATACTTTCAAACAAGCATTTTAAAAGATTTAAAATTCTAAAATCAAAATAAAGGAGAAGTAATAAAAATCACTAAAACCTAAATAGAAATATTAGAGAATTAAAAGTCAAAACACGATACCCAAAGTCAAAGTCGAAACCTCTTCAGGTAAAGAAAAGTCACTCCCCGAGATCAAGATCAACGTTGACATAAAGTCAAATTGTCTTTCCAGAAACCAATTCTTACAGCGGCCTAACATAGCCCTTGGAATCCAAATCTCTTTTGTTCCTATAGCGACCCACATAGTCCCAGGAACCAATTCCTACAGCGACCCACACAGTCCCAGGAATTAAACCCTTTCTTGTTCCTACAGCAACCCACACAGTCCCAGGAACCGATTCCTACAGCGGCCCAACATAGCCCTTGGAATCCAAATCTCTTTTGTTCCTATAGCGACCCACATAGTCCCAGGAACCGATTCCTACAGCGGCCCAACATAGCCCTTGGAATCCAAATCTCTTTTGTTCCTATAGCGACCCACATAGTCCCAGGAACCGATTCCTACCGCGGCCCAACATAGCCCTTGGAATCCAAATCTCTTTTGTTCCTATAGCGACCCACACAGTCCCAGGAACCAATTCCTACAGCGACCCACACAGTCCTAGGAATTAATTCCTTCTTTTGTTCCTATAGCGACCCACACAGTCCCAGGAACCAATTCCTATAGCGACTCACGCAGTCCCAGGAATAAAATCCAAAAGCTTTGTCTTTACAAGTCATGAAACGATCAGAAACCAATTCCTATAGCGACTCACACGGTCCCAGGAATAAAATCCAAAGTCTTTTGTCCTTACAAGTCGCCAAATGATCAAGAACTAACTTCTACAAGTCGCCGAAACTAAGCTACCGCTCAAAACTTACCTGATAAAACAAATGCTTAAATATCCTCAATTAGGTCCCGTTGATTAGGTTTGGTACCGTTAATTGAGTACAGTTTAAGCCAAAAGAAATAAATTCTCAATTGTGCCCCGTCAACTAAGTTTGGTAACATCAATTGAGTTTAGTTTAAGCCAATAATAAGTTGAGATAACGACTTTTCTAGCCTACGACATATAATTTCTCAAATCCCTTAATCAGAGGTTCTCGTGATTCGTCACGGGGTAATTAACAATAGGGGCTTGCGCCTATTGGAAGGAAAGAATCCACAAAATTAATAAACCCTCATGAGAATAGATTCTCGTTAGTGTTTTTCTTGTTGTTAAGAAGCATTTTACACTTGAATTTAAACTCGTGAGGGGTGAATCTCAGACTTATTCCCTTTATTGAGGAAACCTGATCATTCTTCGAGAAATGACGAAAAAGTCCACACAGATTCTCTGGCACGCCCGGTGGGACCTCTTTCTCCTCTCATCTTTGGGATTTAAGGAATATAATGTATAGGCTAGAAAAGTGTTTCTTAAAATTTTCAAATCTTCAAATAAACGCTACTAACAATAACATTGAGTTACTTGTGGTTGCAGGTTGGAAATGGCGTTTAACGCGAGCGTTGAATTGAGCAAGCCGAGCGGGATGTTCACCATTGGGGCCGTCCCCATCCGCTTCGACAACCAATTCATGTTTGGCGGCATGCCCTTCGGATTTGCCTATGTACCTCTAATACATGGCAAAGACGGGCAAATGGAGATCGCTCGGGAAGACGAAGACACTAGGGGCATTGAGGAAGTCATGCCCAAAGTGCAAGTGACGAATAGTGGAGATGAGTGGACCCTTGTCCCACGGAAAGAGGTCTATGAGGCTCTAATAACCTCACCAAAGAGGCGTCGACCCAATCGTCGCTCTCCTCGAAAGAAAAGGGCAATAAGGAAGGTTTATGCTCCAACTGTCAGCAATGCGAGAACTATCAAAAAGATCCAAGGGGCATATCAACGGGAGTTAGAAACCAAGCCCAATCTCCCGGTGAGTAACCCTTTTGCATCGCTTCGCTTGGTCAAGAAGAATTCTCCAAAACCCAAGTTAAAGACAATAGAAGAGTTTCCTCCCGAATACCAAGCTCAATTTGGTGGCACAAAGTCCCAAGCGAAGCAATCTGTTAAGGAAAGACTTGTGTTTCCTCGAACACCGGTCCATGAAAGATTGGGACCAAAGAGAAAATTTAGAACATCTACTCCTGTGAAAGAAAGGTTGGGAGAAGATGTCAAAGAAACAGCAACAACCTCAGTCAAGGAGCGATTGGGGCCAATAAGAAATGGAAAAGGATCCAAGAAAATGTGGGTACCTAAGGATAAAACCCGTTCAGTGGTTGAGGTGACTAGTCAAGAGCTTCCAAATAAAAGGAGACGCATGGTATGGCGAGAAAAGAGACCAGCCATTCATGCTCATGTCAACATGGTAGAGGTTGACAAAAGATTTGAGATGCACACATTTGTGCATATGGCCAGTGACGAGGAAATCCCTGTGGTTCGTCAAAATGGAAAGAATAAACAGGATGAGCCTTCAACGAGTTATCAAGAAAATAAGAAAGGAAAAGATCATGCTAAAAATGATCAAGGCAATAGCGATGATGATGGCCGATGGGCTGAAGGAGAGAATGCTCGATTGAAAAGCATTTTGGAAATGAATGAAAGAAAGATCTCTCAATTGATGCATGAAAGAGAAAAAGAAAGAGATATAATAAAGAAAATGTACAAGTTCTTAGAAAAGAAGAACCTATTGGGAGAACTTGAGAAAGACCACTCCTCGTCCTCAGAAGAAGAAAATAAATATAGAGAAAGAGTTTTTAAAGAAAAGAAAAACAGAAGCAAGTATGAGTCTTTGGACGATGAAGAAGAAAGGAATAAAAGAAAACCTCTCAAGGGAAAGAAGAGTAGAAGCAAGTATTACTCGTCAGATGAAGAAGAAGAAAGAGTAATAAGAAGGCCCTCTAAAGAAAGGAGAAATAAAAATAAACCTGGGTCTTACGAGGACGAGATTCCGGGGGCAGGATCCCGGAATGGGGCAGAAAGGTCCGAGCCAACAAAACAATTTATCCAAGAAATGATAAGCCAACAGTTGCAAGCCTCAGGTGCGGGACACTTGGTGAATTTCCGAAAGAAATGTGGTAGACCTTACCCAAAGAGGTATGAGCATGTGCAATACCCGTCCAACTACCAAGTGCCGAAGTTTAATCTATTTGATGGCACGGGTGAAAAGAACATCACCCCCGAGCAACATTTGGTACAATTCAGAAATACATGTGGCAACACGTCTCACGATGAAGCCCTTCTCCTGAAACAATTCTCTCAAAGTTTGACCGGTCCCGCTTTTGAGTGGTATTCCTCATTAGAGAATGATTCAGTGGAGTCATGGGACGAAATGGAGGAATTATTTAGGGCTAAGTTTGCTATGGTGGCTCGAAGGATCACAATGGCTGATTTGGCATGCGAAAAGCCTAAACCAAGAGAGGAAGCCCTTGATTATATTAACAGATGGAGAAACTTAAACATAAGATGCACCCACCAAATGCCCGAAAGCGAGGCTGTGGAATTTTTGTTGAGAAATTTGGATGATTGGATACAAAGGTCGCTCTCTGGTAGTGACATTTACACTTACGAAAACTTGATAACACGTGTGGCAAGGGTAGTGCACATGGGACCGCCAAAGGAGACACAGTCCACCTATAGTCGAAATGATCAGAAAGGAAAAAGGCATGAAAGAGCTCATGAGGCCCCTATGAGTCGAAATAGTCGGGGCAACAATAATAACAAGAATAACCATCCCACTGAGAGTTTGGCCGAGCGACTGAATAGGCCATACTCGTTTAAGAAGGAAAAGACAGAAGCCCTATTAAAACAAGTGCTAGAAATGGGGGCCATAGAATTGCCACCGTGTAAAAGACCAGAAGAGCAATACAAGACCAATGATCCAAAGTATTGCGCTTACCATCGAGTGTTGGGGCATCCAACGGATGATTGTTTTAAGATCAAGGGAATAATCGAGGATATGATCAAAGAGGGGTACTTGACCATTCCCGATACATTCAAGCAAGATCCAGCATTACATGCCCAAACTTATGCGGTTGTTAGACGAAGAAACTCGAACAATGAAGCCGAGTGCAATGTGATTCGATATGAGGAATTCGAAGAGACAAACAATCATGTGTCTAAGGCTTCGGAGTCAAACGCAGTTCACATGGATTCCCTTACCCAAGTCACTTTTACAGAAAATGACTTAGCACTTGGCACAATTTATCACAACCAGCCGCTACACATTTCGGGCATGTCCAATGGAGTATGGTTAGCCCGAATAATGGTAGACACAGGGGCATCGGTCAACCTTATGCCGCTAACAACCCTGAAGAGATTAAACTTTGAAGAAGACGACCTAGTTGATGAGAATGTCTATGTCCACGGGTTCAATAAGGAGTCTGAGCGTGTCATGGGGGCTATCGTGATTCCTATGAAGTTTGGAAGGCTAGAAACATGGGTAAAATTTCAAGTGATTAAGTCAAGTACCACGTACACAGCCTTATTGGGACGGCCTTGGGTACATGAGAATCACCTAGTCCCCTCCACACTCCATCAATGTATTAAGTACATCCAGGATGGTGTGCAAAAGACGATTAAGGGTGATGTACAATCTTGTGAGATGGGTGAAGAGGTAGAAATGCATGGCTTTAATTACACGGCCAACAAAGAAGGCGAATCTTCTCAGCCATTAGTGGCAATAATAGAACAAGATGATAATGGGGTACTCCATGGTTATCAAGATGACCTGTTCGCTGGGATAAGTGATGAAGAAATGAGCAATGAAGAAAAAGAAAGAGAATGCATATCAAAAGATGATGAGTTATCAAGGGTGAAAAGAGAATTAAAGGAGATACAGAAGAAACGGGATGAAGAAGCATCATTATGGAATGATCTTGTGCACTTCCTTCAAAGAAAAGGGTTATATGATGAATTTTTCCATGGAAAGCATGACCCGCTACCTAAAAATGAGGAGCTCATCAAGGGACCTTTGAATGAAAAAGATGAAGAAGACCTGCCAAAATCGAAAGTAGACAAGGGGGAACCAAAAGTGACATTCAGAGAAGATAAAAAACTCAAAGGAACATCGAGTGTTGGGTTTAAGGAAAGAAAAGTGACCATAGCTGATTTGCTGCATGAAAAATCAAGGAAAGGAGAAAGCGCTTCTAAATATGTTAATAGGTGGATAAAAATGAGTATTAAGTGCGAATACCAAATACCAGAAGAAGAAGGAGTTGAAATATTGTTGCGAAATTTAGAAGCCTGGATACAACGACATCTCGTTACGGCTGGCATCAACTCCTACCAAAAACTCATTGAGATGGTATGCGCGTTAGAAAGAGTAGGACCTCCACAAGAAGATCACTTTTCAAATGGCCAAAAGAGAAGAAGTGAGGGTAAAAGGATGGCCCCGACACGAATGGTCTCAAGCTCAAATGCACCAAAAGCCAAGGGTAGCTCCAATAACAATCCCAAACCGCTCCCGTCATTAGCAACACTGACAAGTAAACCATATTCTTTCAAGAAGAAGGCAGTTTCAGAGCTATTTTGCGAGTTCAGACATATGTTCGAATTACCACCATGCAAGCGCCCAGACGATATGAAAAAGTCAGATGATCCTAATTTTTGTCTTTACCATCGAATCTTGGGGCACAAGGTGGAAGATTGTTGGGTGTTTAAAGATTGGATTGAGGAACAATACCGAAAGGGCATATTATCTCTTCCTGAACATGTCCTACAAAGGCCCGCACCACATGAGTAAGATTTGATCCTTTGTATAAGATCTAATGTACCAAAACCCCAAAACCTAAAACCATTTCGGGTCGTTTGCTATCCTATTACCAGTAGTTGAGATTTTATAAAGTTTTGAATCATTTCAACCAAACACAAAGTTTCATCATGAATAAATGTCACTACCGAAACAAACCTATAACCATAACCAACAAAAAATATATACCATGAATAAAAGGCCTCAATAGGTCTTAAGCATACTAAAAGAATAAAGTCGGCCAAAGCCTCAATAAAAGATCCCAAAACCCAAAACCATAAAAAAAGATTACATAAATCTTAAAACCCTATGTTCACTGCGCCAATGCCGTGTCAATGCGCCAATGCCGATTGAGAGACATTACAATGAGTGCCTATACCTAATGAGAGGGTGAGCAATGAGAGGGTGAGAGATATCCCTAACTCCACAAATCCACTAGCCAAATATAGTAGTTTGATAGGAAAAATCGTGTTGAGGGGACCTGTGTGGTCGCCAAATGCACAAAAGGTTAGAGTTTACCCTGACAAATCCGCGGTCAAGGAAGGGACCTTCGGGTCCCAGAGAACGCGAAGCCGTGTTGGAGAGAGCCTTTGTGGTTCTCTAAAACACCTATGCCTAATGAAGAAGCCTTTGTGGCAACTGAAGGCATTAAGGCACCGCCCTATGAAGCTATCTGAGGGCACCCATCCCCCACCGACATTAAGTCAATGTTACTTCTTTTATCGACCACAACGTCGATCCTTAAATATCGCACAAGCGTAAAAAGCTTTGTATTCGATATTTAAAGTATAGTAGGCAATAAAGAACCTAAATGTTCATGCCTTCTATATCGACCTCAATGTCGAAAAGACACTAAAGAACCTCAATGTTCTAGTTTCTAAAGAGTTAACCTCAATGTCGAAAAGACACTAAAGAACCTCAATGTTCTAGTTTCTAAAAAGTTAACCTCAATGTTGACTCATAGATATCAAAACAAGCATAATGCTTTGTATTTGGTATCTATAAATATAGTGAGCAATAAAGAACTTTAATGTTCATGACCACTATATTGACAATCAATGGTGGAACCTTACAAGTCAAGAGCCAACAATCAACCATGCTGAGGCAAGAGCTGATTATCAACTATATTGGGATAAGTGCTCACAATCAACCACATTGGGGCAGCCACACAACACAAGAAAGAAACAAAGACAAAGAAGAAACAAAAGGGAAAGGAAGGTTTCGTTCATTCATCATGAAGGGATACAAATATAACCAATCCAAGGAGGATGCAGTACAACAACAATAAAGGAAAGGAAAACTACTGCAAGCTAAAGGGATACAAGGAAAGAGAACAAAGATACAAATCATGTGCATGAAGCATGAGTTACAACAAGAAACATAAGATCCTATTCAGGGACCATGGCTGCTGCAGCACCTCCAACCAGATTGTTGAGATTAGTAGAAATAACTTGAAGCATCCCTTCTATTGCCTCCAGACGAGCGGTTAACTCCCCAAAGCGCTGGTCAATAAGAGCTCGAATTGAGGCCGGGGCAGGAGCCTCGAGAGCTAAGGCAATAGAATAGTCATCAGGAGGGGAAGCCACCCTCACCGGACTGTACTGGTTAGGCTCAGCATTAGGAGCCAAGATGTATTCATTAACTGGTTGGTTGGGATCAGGAACCAGCATGTTCATGGAAGATTCCACCCATCCAGTACAGTCAAACAAAGAAAGAAGATTGCGAGGGTAGGCCACATGAGCCTCAGAAATAGGGTTTTCCCACAACATTGCTGGGATGGGGATATGTGCACAACGCATAAGAGCCTCAATAAGGTGACCATAGGGCAAGGCTCGATAGCTATGAGAAGCCATGGCTACTTGGTGCATATAGAAGATGATCATGTGACCCAGGTTGATAGGATGGTTCCTTAAGATAAGGTGGCGAAGGTAGAATAGACTCCCGGGACGAGCATGGTTGGATATGACTCCTTGAGGAAATATGATGTCATTGATTACCATGAAAAGGAATCTGAAAAGAAAAGAAGTTAAAGAAGAGGAGAAACGAAAAAGAAGATGAGAAATGAGAAGGATAATAAAGCAAGTACCTATGAAGAGCGGGAAGATGCTCAGTTGAGGCAATCTCAATGTCACCTTCGGCCGGAACGGCCCTGAACCAGCGAAGACACTCCTGATAACTACCAAAACCTCGTGGCCAACGATGAAAAGCGTATGCAGTAGAGCCAGCCAACGTGTTTGAAGCCTGCAAGAATTCGGCCAGGCTCTCAGCAGTAATGGTCATAAATTGACCAAAAAGATAGGAGGTGGCCGAAGGATTGCCGTAGTGATCATAAGAGATATGCAAGTTGGCATAAAATAGGCGAGTGATGTGGGGATGATAGGGATTATCTAGATTGACAAGGCCATGAAGATTCCAAGAATCAAGCCAACCATGGATAAGATTAGCGTGCTCTACTGGAATGCGTCTCTCGTGCCGAAAGAAGAAGCACTCGGCCACGGGTCGTTCATCACGGCCCATGTCATCATTATAACTGTTGAAAGCCGCCTCATCACGAAAGAGGTAGCGGTTGTCTGGGGCAAAGGACCAGTTTGGCACAGTGGGATTAATGCACAAAGAGGATGAACCCATAGTGTTTCTTGAACGCTTGAGAGCAGACATGAATCAAAAAGGGTTATAAAAGAGGTGATAAAGACTCGAAGGATATGGTGTTGAGGATGAGATGAGAAGAACAATATGAGGCCTTGGTTTATATAAACTCCTGGAGTCAGGGACATTACTTGTCAAGTAGTGGAAACGTGCAGCGTAAAGATGTGGAAAAGAAATGGAAATGGTGCGTCGTGGGAGAGAAACTGCTTGTATGGTTGATCATGCGCAATAACTGTACAATAGTCGAAGCACATAAAGAGCCAGAAATGCTTGAAGGTCAAAAGTTCAAATTCAAGACAACGACAGGCCCACGTGAGTCTAGGCCCAAGGAAATAAAGGAGTGGGCCAAAATACCCCAGCCTAAATTGAGTCTCGGGCTCATGTGCAGCCCCAGTCCAAATGAAATGAAAGAGAAAGTAGAAGTTGAAAGAAAAACAAAAAGAGAGAGCCCTGCGCTTTCATAAAAACAAGACATATGAAGAGAGGTCCTAAAGCACGAAGGCTCAAAACCAACATGTGTCAACACACATAAAGGCAGCAAACAACAATGACAAGCTAGTACGACAACAAAATGTCACAACAACACCAAGGTCCCATACCTATACCCATAAACCAAGAATAAGTCCTGACGAAAACCGCTCGACCATAGGGGTCAAGAAGAGATGCCACTGGAATCACTTGTTCCCATTTCAGAATTGTCACAACTAATTCCAGTGGGGGGCATTTGTTTGACCCAATTTTATAATGCCAAATTCATGAAAATAATTAAATGAATTCATGGAGTAATAAATACAAGGGGATTTGAGAAAATCATGGAAAATACCAAACGGACTCCAAAAATTATGGAAAATTACCCAAAAATCCAATGAAGCTTGAGAAAATTATGGTGCCCTTAGAATGACCAGAAGCCGCAAAAAAAAAAAATCCCATTTTATGCAAAGAAGCCCCCTAATTTTGGAGAAAATAAATAAAATAATTGGAGGTGACTTTTCAGAAAATTATTGGCACCAATAGGTTACACATATTTTTGTGAACCTACATATAAAATTTCAGGAAAAAAAATCCAAAGGGAAGAGCTTTAAATGATTTTTCTAAAATCAGCAGTATTGAAAAATCAATTTCTGCATGAAATGGAGGTGTACAACGCAGCAAAGAAATGGAGAGAGGACAGAAGAGGGAAAATTTGAAATTCTCTCCACAGAAGAAGAAATGGATGCACCCGTTTCTCGTAAACCATGCACAAGAGGGTGTTTACTTCTGATTGGTTCACCAAGAGCCGCGCGTAGACAAAATAAATAATTAGGCGCTAATTGTTTGTGTCTCATTAAACCTGACAGTGGGACCCAGCGCTGAAGGGACCTTCTTCTCCAAACAGAACAGAAAAAAGAAGAGTGAAACACGAAGGGGAGAGAGAGAGCTGCGTTGTGACCACTGCAACCATTGTAACTGCCTGTAAACAACCTCCAACCAATTTCGTTATCCCCTGTCGGAATCTCAGCTGTCGCAGCTGTCCAATGAACACTAGTCGGAGAGGCAATGATAACAACACAACAACCTCACAACCGCCGGGTCAAACACCTCTCTTTGACCATCTAGAAGCTTCGAGAGTGTCACGCAATCACAGCCGTCGGGCGAGAATCCAATCCAGAAGCTAAAGAATCGATGGGTGAGATTAATTGCGATGTAACAAACCTCTAACTGCCGTGGTCAAACCTTCCCCACCCTTCGTTGTTGACCACCAAAACAAACACAGCGTAACGCAATTGCGGCCGTTGGATAGCCTGTCGATCTGTGTGCTCCTCAATTGGACGGCCAAGATCAATTGAAGCATCCTCCTTCTTGAAGAAGCCACTGAAGATTGAAGGCTATAAATACCCCACGGCTTGGGGAAGAAAGGAGGTTCCTGGTCCGAAAAATCGATTACACACCTCATCTTAGAACCTCTAGAGAACTTCTCTAGAGACTTCTAAGCTCACACACGCAATTTAGGCTAGCCATTAAAGAAGTTTAGGTAGTTAGATTGTTTTAGGAATTTCATCGAACAGCCGATAGGCATAGAAAGAGAGGTAGAGTGAAGAGCAATTGAGCTTCTCTGATTTGTTGTAAACAAAAGGTAAGACAGAGGTAAGGGTAAGGAAAAGATTGTAGCTTGATTTTGTGAGAATTGAATGAGAATTTTGGTGAAATCTTACTCGAATTGACATTTTACAATCGGTTTTGATAAAAACTCGTTTAATTGATTCAATTGATAGTTCTTGCTTTGGATTTTGATGTTTTTCTGTCTCGGCTAAGGATTCCTTAGTTCTTGACATTGTATTGTTGATCTTAATTAAGGTCTTCTTTAAATCATGATGTTTCTTGAAGTATTCCTTTGCATCCAACCTGAGTTATGCAATTCAATTAAATACTGTCCAAAACCTTAATGATCTTCTGTTGACTTCTTTTAATTGAAATGAGTATGTACTTAGGACCAATTTAGTCATTGAATATCTGTCCAATGTGAAGTATTTCTGATAATATAAAGTATAGTTCATTTAATATGATGGAGCTGTGATAGTCTTGGCTGGAGTTTCTCCATGCTTTGGCTGGCTTCATTGCTTCGGTTGGGGTCTCCCCAATCCTAGCTTTTTACCTCGGCTGGTGTATCACCAGTTTCTGGGTAGCATCTCCCTCTCCATGGTTTCAGCCATGGAAGGAGACCTCATCAAAACAAAGAGAGGGGGAGGTGCTGCCCAATTTTTGTCAAAGCATATTTTGCCCAAGGAAATAGCATAATAAGAATAATATGTGTGTAAATATATAAATATCCAAACTTATCCAGTAAAAAATATGTGGGGTTTATTTGCATAAAAATGTGAAATTGCATTTGGACAGTAAGTATTGAAGTTATTGGACAGCAGGGAATGATAATTTCTATTTGTGGGATTTTCTCTGATTTTATACAACTTAATAAGGGCAGTAAGGGTATTTTATGCATTGAATACGTTATTTGCTAATTTATGGACCCTCTGGAACATTTAATTGAACTAATGTGCCAATATTACATTCAAAGACTTCAATAGGACCCCTGTAAGTGTTTTTACTGCAATTGGACTAGTAGAAACTGAAATTCACCAAAACAGTGAAGAAATAACTCAAAACAAAAATCTGGAAATTGTGGAAATTGCCAAACTGGTTGTTCTTACCCCCTGTATTGATTTGGACATCTAAAACGCACTTAATTGGACCTAAGTTGAGCCTCAAACCAAACCTACTTGCTGTAAGTTAACTTACATGCAGCTTAGAGATTAAACAAAAGGAACAAAGTGTACATTTCTGCCCTCTCTCTCTTCAGTCCAAATTGCAGCGTTTAAAACCAAATTGAAGGCATGAACACCACCTCCTTGAACCCCTAAAGCTACCCAGATGGTGACTGGCATCAATGGGCTGCTCTGTGGGCCCTATAGCGTTGACCCAGATCTGTCACAAACAGAAGCTGAGATGCTCAGTCGAGTTCAACTCCTTTCGAGTTTCTCTAAGGGAAACTGACTTCCCAGTGGCCTTTATAACACACCTAAGATCACACATAACCTATTCCTGGTAGAAAAAGATGGCTAAAAAGCTTTTAACGTCGTCAATGGAGATCCGTACATTCTCAGGTTTCCTATGGTGATACACGTATCAATAGCAAGAAATAAACCCATCAATCTCTTTTTCTCTCACCTACGATTCTAACGCGTCAAGTATCGACAGCAATGGTGGTCGGAATCGCCGCAATTGTGTCGGAGAAGTAATAAGGGGTTTTTCTGCAAAATTACCCAGCTCGACGGAGAAGGAAGAGTTCAAACGCGATTTTTCACGGATCTCCTGTGGCGAAAGGCGTGTGGCAAGTCAACTCACTCGTTACACGAAGTCCAGGACATGGTCAGCGCCAGCTGAGGCCCAGTCAGCGCCCAATCAGCCTTATTTGCCACGTGGCCCAATCAAATATTTCCACGTCAGCCAAAACTTAGAAAATTCATTAAAAATAGTAAGAAACTTAGAAAAATTAAAATAAAGTATCCATAAAATCCTAAAAATCTGTAGAAACTAGATTTACTGATACTTTGATATAAAATTATGTCAAAATGTGCTCCTTTTGTATTTTCAAAGTATTTTTCTTAAAAATTGGATTTTATAAATTGCCAAAACTTTGTAAATACACCAAAATTAGTATGAAACTCATAAAAATACAAATAAAGTATCTACGAAATCTTAAAAATCTGTAAAATCTAGATTTAATGATATTTTGATATAAAAATATTTCAAAATACTAATCTTTTTATATTTTTGAAGTACTTTCACTATAAAAATTGAATTTTATAAAAATAATAAACACAATAAATCTTAGATAAATTTTCTATAGAATTTTGAAACAAGTTTTAAATAATTTCAATATTAAAATAATCTTCAAAAGACTATTTTCAACTAAATACTTTCAAATAAATATTTTCAAAATAATTTTAAAAATAAATTTCATAAATAAAACTTAGATAAATCTTCCTTAAAATTTTCAAGCTAAAACCTAAGTAATTTCAACACTAAGTGACTATTTTCAAACTAAATACTTTCAAACAAGCATTTTAAAAGATTTAAAATTCTAAAATCAAAATAAAGGAGAAGTAATAAAAATCACTAAAACCTAAATAGAAATATTAGAGAATTAAAAGTCAAAACACGATACCCAAAGTCAAAGTCGAAACCTCTTCAGGTAAAGAAAAGTCACTCCCCGAGATCAAGATCAACGTTGACATAAAGTCAAATTGTCTTTCCAGAAACCAATTCTTACAGCGGCCTAACATAGCCCTTGGAATCCAAATCTCTTTTGTTCCTATAGCGACCCACATAGTCCCAGGAACCAATTCCTACAGCGACCCACACAGTCCCAGGAATTAAACCCTTTCTTGTTCCTACAGCAACCCACACAGTCCCAGGAACCGATTCCTACAGCGGCCCAACATAGCCCTTGGAATCCAAATCTCTTTTGTTCCTATAGCGACCCACATAGTCCCAGGAACCGATTCCTACAGCGGCCCAACATAGCCCTTGGAATCCAAATCTCTTTTGTTCCTATAGCGACCCACATAGTCCCAGGAACCGATTCCTACCGCGGCCCAACATAGCCCTTGGAATCCAAATCTCTTTTGTTCCTATAGCGACCCACACAGTCCCAGGAACCAATTCCTACAGCGACCCACACAGTCCTAGGAATTAATTCCTTCTTTTGTTCCTATAGCGACCCACACAGTCCCAGGAACCAATTCCTATAGCGACTCACGCAGTCCCAGGAATAAAATCCAAAAGTTTTGTCTTTACAAGTCATGAAACGATCAGAAACCAATTCCTATAGCGACTCACACGGTCCCAGGAATAAAATCCAAAGTCTTTTGTCCTTACAAGTCGCCAAATGATCAAGAACTAACTTCTACAAGTCGCCGAAACTAAGCTACCGCTCAAAACTTACCTGATAAAACAAATGCTTAAATATCCTCAATTAGGTCCCGTTGATTAGGTTTGGTACCGTTAATTGAGTACAGTTTAAGCCAAAAGAAATAAATTCTCAATTGTGCCCCGTCAACTAAGTTTGGTAACATCAATTGAGTTTAGTTTAAGCCAATAATAAGTTGAGATAACGACTTTTCTAGCCTACGACATATAATTTCTCAAATCCCTTAATCAGAGGTTCTCGTGATTCGTCACGGGGTAATTAACAATAGGGGCTTGCGCCTATTGGAAGGAAAGAATCCACAAAATTAATAAACCCTCATGAGAATAGATTCTCGTTAGTGTTTTTCTTGTTGTTAAGAAGCATTTTACACTTGAATTTAAACTCGTGAGGGGTGAATCTCAGACTTATTCCCTTTCTTGAGGAAACCTGATCATTCTTCGAGAAATGACGAAAAAGTCCACACAATTAGCTACACATCACTTTGTTTAATATCTATTCTATTGCAAGTAGCAATAGTTGATTTTATAAAGGCATTCTTATCATGCATTTCTGCAACTTCTCTTTTGGAGCATATAACGTTTTTGTATATGCTTTCATGTGGACAAATTGATTTAAGACTTCTTCTATTGAAATATATGCAAGCATATAAACTGAACTAGAAACGCATTGTACACTAAAAACAAAGCATCAATGGTACAGATCCAATAAACGCATACATGGCACAGATCCAGTAACATGGTACAGATTATCAAATTATCACGGTACATTCTTTAGAAATGCACGGTATAGATTATAAAATTACATTCCTGTAACACCCAAATTATCATGGTACAGATAAAATTGTCAAACTGATTAGAAACACATGGTACATTCTTTATTCCAGTACTAAACAAACGCATGGTACAGATTATCAATCTTTTGAAACGCATACATGGTACACAACATAGAATCACAATTAGAAACATTGAATTCAAATAACATGGTACAGACATGGTATAGATCCATTAAAATAGAAGTCTGAGCTTCTAACAAACAGAAATAGAACATAGAAATTAACATAGAAATTTAACATGAAATAGAAGTCTGAGCTTCTCAAACATACAAAAATTACATGAAACATGTCTCCAATGCTCCTCAAACATGAAATAGGTCTCCAATGCTCTTCACTTATCTCCAAGGGCCTAATAAAACAAAAAAATAAACAGAAATTATCTCCAATGGCCTAATTAAACAAAAAATTAATAAAACAGAAATCAAACTAACAGCATTCCATTCCATGAGAGATATAAGCCAACTAAATAAAAAGTAATAAAACAACAATTAGAACAATTTATGGAACTTTCAGAATACAAAACTAACAAAAGATTATTGCTTTAGATAATTTGAACAATTTTATTTTGAACTAGTATATTAAATGAGTGAAATTGATGTCTGTTGAGGGATGTCCGTTTGTTACTCTTGTGGAACGACATTTTCTAAGAAAAAAAAAATGCAATTTGAAGTTGGGCTTTATCAGGGCATTCAGTAAAATTCAGTTTCTAGGTTGTTAGGATTCGTTTCTTACAGAGAATAGTTGTACAAAGATCCAATTGATTTCAGCAATATGCACTTGACCAACAATCATTAAGTGTAAGTGGTTTGACTAGATACAAAATATTTCGACAAAGCTTGATTGTACGTACCTTATTCAAATGAATCGGAGGCAACTCGTGCGGTAGGAGAGATGAAGCAATAGTGACGAGAGGAGACAACGGTCGAGAGGAGAGATGATGCAACAGTCGAGAGGAGAGAGGAGGCAACGCGTAATTCCCTTCCTAGGAGAAACTTTAATCAACACTTGATCCCCTACATTATACTGAACATGTCTTCGTTTCATGTCTGCATACTTTTTATACCGATCTTGTGCTGCTTTTAACCGTTTAAGTATCAATTGAGTCTTTTCTGCACATTCCGATACCAACTGAGGTCCAGTTGGATCAATTAATCCTTGAGGTTTCCACCAGAGCGGAGTTTTACATATTTCTCCGTATAATGCTTCATATGGAGGCATTCCCAAACTGGCATGATAACTATTGTTATAAGCAAACTCAGCCAAGTGTAGATATTGTATCCATGATCCTCCAAAGCTAAGTACACACGCTCTTAACATATCTTCGAGAGTTTGATTGGTTCGTTCGGTTTGTCCGTCCGTCTGAGGATGATGGGCAGTACTGAAAGTAACATAGGTTCCCATGGTCTTTTGAAATTTGATCCAGAACTTAGAAGTAAATCGGGTGTCTCTATCGGAAATAATTTCTCTTGGACATCCATGATATTTGAACACAAATTTCATAAATAATTCAGCTAGGTCGGATCCAGAATAATCTGATTTCAACGGAATAAAGTGAGCGACTTTAGTTAGTCGATCCACGATCACCCAAATAGAGTCATAATTGCCAGGTGCTCGGGGTAAACCCGAAATAAAATCCATTGTAATTGACTCAAATTTATGTTTAGGTCTTTGAAATAGTTGTAGTAATCCTGCAGGACGTTGTCGATCTGCTTTGACTTGCTGACAGATGTAGCACCGATGTACATAATCCGATACTTCCCGTTTCATACGAGGCCACCAAAAATTTCGCTTTAGGTCTTGATACATCTTGACTTCTCCTGGGTGTATGGAATATCCGGAATCATGAGCTTCTGACAAGATTTTCTTCTTTAATTCCAGCTGATTAGGAATGCACACCCTATCTTGAAATCTTAGTATTCCCATTTCGTCAATGGAGAATACAGAATCCGGCTTGGTTTTTGCATATTCCCAATATCTAGTAAATGCCACTTCTTTTTCTTGTGCTTGCTTAATTTCTTGAATTAAATCCGTTTGTACTTCAATAGCATTTACTGTAGGAACATCAATTTCCATGGAATTTTTAGAAGCATTTTCTTCTTCAATCGTAGTGGTAAAGGATGTCATTACTTCTGGAGAAAATGTGATTTCTAATTCCCAACGTCGCATTTCTTCCAGTAGTTTCGGTTCTACTGTCATGATACTCGCCATATTTATATAACTCTTTCGGCTTAGAGCATCTGCTACCACATTAGCCTTTCCAGCATAATATTGTATATCCAAGTCATAATCCTTGATTAGTTCTAGCCATCGTCTTTGTCGGAGGTTAAGTTCCTTCTGAGTGAAGATATACTTGAGGTTCTTGTGATCAGTATAGATTTTACACTTTACTCCATAGAGGTAATGTCTCCACAGTTTGAGGGCAAAAATCACCGCTGCTAGTTCCAAATCGTGAGTCGGATAATTTTGTTCATGGGGTCGCAATTGTCGAGATCCATAAGCTATTACATGTCCATCTTGAGTTAAGACACAGCCTAATCCAAGTTTAGAAGCATCCGTATAGACGATGTAATCTCTTCCCATTATTGGCATCACCAAAATAGGAGCAGAAACTAATCTCTCTTTCAGCTCTTGGAAACTTCTTTCCTGTGACTCTTCCCAGACGAAGCCATTATCCTTTTTAAGTAATTGAGTGAGAGGCTTAGCTAACTTGGCATAATTAGGTACAAACCGTCGGTAATAACCCGTCAATCCCAAGAAACTCCTTACTTCAGTAACATTTTTGGGAGATGCCCATTCTATAATAGATTTGATTTTCTCTGGATCTACGGCCAATCCTTCTTGCGAGATAGTGTGCCCTAGAAAGGAAATTTGATTCATCCAGAAGTCGCATTTCGAAAATTTGGCGTACAGTTTATGTTCTCGAAGTCGTTCCAACACCATTCTTAAATGTGTAGCATGCTCTTCCGAATTACGAGAATATACTAGAATATCATCGATAAACACTACCACGCATACATCCAGCATATCTCGAAAAACTCGATTCATTAAATCCATAAAAGCTGCCGGGGCATTAGTCAAGCCAAAAGGCATTACCAAATACTCATAATGCCCGTACCGACTTCGAAACGCAGTCTTTTCAACATCATCAGGCTTTATTCTTAATTGATGATACCCCGTTCTAAGATCAATTTTAGAATAGACCGACGAGCCTTGTAACTGGTCAAACAAATCATCTATCCGAGGAAGTGGATATTTGTTCTTGATAGTTACTTTATTTAAATCCCGATAATCAATACACAATCGAAGAGTTCCATCTTTCTTTCTAACGAACAGTACTGGAGCTCCCCAAGGCGATATACTAGGTCTTATAAAACCTTTATTCAACAAATCATCCAGTTGGATCTTCAATTCTTTAAGTTCCGCTGGCGCCATTCTGTATGGGGCCTTTGAAATCGGTAAAGTTCCAGGTTCTAGGTCTATCGAGAATTCAATTTCTCGTGGAGGGGGTAACCCTTGGATCTCACTTGGAAACACATCTGGATAGTCTGATACGACCGGTATGTCTTTAATCTCCGTTGATTTGGACTCAAGACTATGGACAGATATCAGGTAAGATTTACATCCAGCCTCTAACAGATGCCGGGTTTCCACGGCTGATATGTAAGGAACTGAATCATTCGGTTCTCTACATCGTAACACACTTGTAGTGCAATTAGGTAATTCAAATCGCACTTCTTTCTTTGGGCAGTTAATAACAGCTGCATGTCTCGTTAACCAATCAATACCCAACAGAATATCATAAGGTGCTATATCCATTACCATGAGGTCAATTCCTAATTCTCGGTCTGCTATTTTAATTTTTCGATTCCGACAATAAGCCGCTTTCTGAGTCGCTTGTCCCAAAGGCGTGTCTACTTTCAGAGTATCCTCAGTTATTTCTATGTCCCAACCATACATTTGAACAAAAGCACTAGCTATAATAGAATGACTACATCCAGTATCTACTAGTGCATATGCGGGACAGTCAGATATAAATAGCGTACCTGCCAGCAGGTTTGCAGATTCCATTTGGCTTCCTTGTTCCGCTCCATCGTCTGTCGCCGCATCCGATCCTTGAGTTGCTTCACCTGTCGTTTCTATTGCATGAACCGCAGTAGTCGAGTTTGTCCTTCCACCTCGATTTGATCCCCGTCCTCTGCCTCTTGCGGGTGAAGAGGACCTGCCTCCTCGATACGAACTAGTTCCAGGAGTGAAGCTTGCCTGTGGAGTTGTTGGTGCAGGCATCGGGCAATTCCGAGCCCAATGATCCAAACTTCCACATCGGAAACAAGATTGGTTCTTATATCTACATTGAGACTCAGCGTGGGGAAGTTGACAATGTCGACACCAGACTCGCTCATACGGAGTAGCAGCAGATCTGTTCTGGGGTAACGGAGGTCTATGTCCTCGATTAGCTCCTCGACCCCTTCCTCGTTTAACTTGATTCCGTTTAAACTGAGCCTTCTTTTGCTGATATGACTCAGCTTGTTCAGCTACATCCATTATTGTTTGGATTCCCTGCACATTGGGATTATCAACGACTACGGCTATGTCTGGATTTAATCCATTCAGATATTGTCGTCTGAATCGAAATTCATCATCCCTAATATCCGGGGCATACTGAGCACCAGTCAGAAATAAATTGTTATACTCTGCCACCGTTCTCTGACCTTGGCGGAGGTTAACAAACTGTGCTCTCATTGCTTCCCTATGTAATGTACTAAGGAATCTATTTGCAAATCGTTCCTCAAACCATTCCCAGGGAATTCGGGCGGCTTCACCATCGTAACTTCGCCGGACTCCATCCCACCAGAATCTTGCAGCATTGGTTAGATAATACGCAGCTAATTCTACTTGCATTTCAGGTGCGGCCCGACACACCATCAGACGGGATTTAATGGCTGCCAACCATTCCTCAGCAGCTCGATATCCTCCGTCTCCGTTAAATGATGGCGGTCCAAGTCTAGCAAAGGAGTCAAATTGCTTCCGAAATTCCTCTTCGGCATTATCCCGAGGTCTCTCCTCTAGTGTATATAATCACTAAGTATTATAAGGGAACAGTGGATAATGATAGGTGGTATAGCCTATGTGCTGTGTATTTTGCATGATGTGGGGATAAAGGCTTTAATATATGTATACAGTCACTGTCTTGGATCTAATTTGACCTATGTGCATGTTTTAGGAGTATAGAAATTTGATTTTATACTTTCTGATATAACCATGAGCATTTTGCATCTCTAGGTAACCACTGAGGGTTAACATATATGCATATTTCATATATATATGACTATATGAAACTCTGTTGAGATATTATGAGGAATTATAAGTTAAGGTTGCATTTTATATACCCACTGTTTTGGGTTATGACTTGGTACCTTGTAAAATTGTGTAACTGGGGTAGTTACTAACTCAAGGTTGGTAAATTTAGGGATCTGGATTTAGGATCGAGTTGATTTTATGGAAATATGGTGAGTAAATGTCATACTGGTATAGTTTCTGTTAAGACAGGGATGATGTTGCGAAAGAAAAAAAGTGTAGTGGGCTTTTCTGTAAATAATTAGGGACGGTTTTGTAACATAGAAGGTTTTAGTAAAAGTTTGAGGGGGCTAAATGTAAATTAGAGGGTTTGTGATGCTTCTGTGGGCTTGAATGCATAAACCTAGACTTATCGGGTTTGGATTTGTTAACTGTAGGTATTGGATCTTTTTCTGGATTTCTGGCGGACCCGTTATGCATTAGCCCAGTCAACTGGGTCAGGTTGACTGGGTTGCGTCTGTTTGTGTTGCGTTGCGTCTGTTTGTGTTGCGTTGCGTCTGTTTGTGTTGCGTTGTGTCTGTGTCTGGTTGCGTTGTGTCGCTGTTTGCTCTGTTTGCTGTTTTGCTGTTTTATTGTGGGCTTTAGTTGGATTTTTGCCTTATGGGCCGAAAGGAAAAGGAAAAAAAAAAAAGAAGGGCCTGTAGGCCGAGACACGTTGTGGGCTTAATTTCGGAAAACAATTTCAGATATTAGCTTTCGGATTTAAATAGAGCTAATAACGGATTTCTGTTAAACTAAATGACTTGGAAACAATGTACTTAGTTTAACTATCGATTGTGGGCTTTTTAGGGAGATGATGAGATTTAGTCTGACTTTCAAAAGAACGGATATGTGGCAAATCATTTAGACTATCTGATCCCGCAAGAACAAATAAATAATTTCTGACTTATATTTTCTTATGAGTTTAATTGAGTTTCCTAAATTTCTGTATAACTATTTCTGTTATTTCTGATGATAAATCTTCGATATTAGGAAACGTACAATTAAACGCTAAAACAAATACTTGAAGATGTAATTAAAAATTATAACGGTGTTAAAGGACTTGGAACCAAAACGTACAGTCCAGTTACCCATAAGTTACCAGACTTAATCGTGTTTACCAAACGGATTTAAGGGACCCGTTAAACATAAATTAACGGTACTTGATCTGTAATTTGTAAACAGGAACGGATACTGAAGTGCCCCCAGACATCTGAATCAAGCAAGGTGCGGATACGCGGAATCTTTGTTAGAACTCGGGTTTCGGTACATTTAAATTTGTGCATTGCATGTTGATCATTCTTTGATAATGCATTTCCAAATTCATGTAGTCGATAGGAATCCCTGAAATATGAAAACGCATGTTGAACCAAACTGTTCAGTTGATTCCACTAAAGAAATATATTCCGACATTGAATTTCCGATTGACAATCATTTGAATAGTCGGATTATATTAAAGGACTGGAATGGCTCCGTAAATTGACTAACTTGCATAAATATCTTTTGTGATAAAAGAATCAGATTTGAATTGAAATCGGACCATTCTAAATCAGTCTGTACAAGCATGATTATAATAAGTATCACTCTCCGGAGTCAGGTTTGGCCACCTACCCGGCCAGGATTATTAGCGCTTTAATTACTGGAAATTCCCTCTGTAATCTGTACCTAGGGTTGGACCTATGGTGTGGGAAGAGTTCTTTCTGATTCTGTTGGGCCGATAAGAGCTTGAGTGTATACTATACTCTGTTAAAAATTCTGTGATAAATATTTATGCTTGATTTGAATTGATGCATATTTCATGTTGCAGTATGCCTGTTATCGGACCTTTGCGTCTTGTGCCTACGGTACAAAGCATTCTGATTTATTTTAAATATATCCTGAAAAGCAATGATTTCTTATTTTATAAATGTTTCAAATATAAAGGGTATTATTTCCGATACCGGTTCGTACCAAGAAGCCGCGTACTGGAACTAAAACCCGCACTGAGATTTATTTCTCATCCGAATTTTTGTTGCCTCTTTTGAGGGTTCCAGGAACGTAGGAATGGTGCTAGGCGACGGTCTATAGCTACAGTTGAGTGCTCTTGTCTGCAGTTCTGTGTTCATATCCCGAGTCTAAATTGTAATGCTACCCTAGCTCTGTATCTGGATGAACTTCCCGATGTCTTGGCGTATCTGTATTTGGAGATTCCTCCTCCGAGTCCGCCGCGTGAGATGGAGGTCGAACCTGAGTCCGAGGATCACTCCGCGGAAGCGTAAACGCGGGGAGCGTTAGTATGGGACGGTTGTTGTTGGGTTGTTGTTATTGTCCTATAGTGGTCTTAGTTCCGTGAGTCATGTTGGTATCGGGGTTTGTCGGGGAAAATTTTATATTTTGTAATATAGCTTGTAGAACTTAATCGGACTTGCGGTAATTGGCAGCAAGTGGCAAGTGGGGTGGTTGTCAAATATGTTCTATATGTATATAGCGTGAGGTGTGCGAACCAGCCCTAGGTTATACAAAAATAATAAGCCTAGGCGTCAGAATGTTTTACTTTTGAGAGTGAAATAAAAACTTGTATAATAATCTGTGTGTAATAATATGAAGTTTGTTTATTTATCCATGTTTACACATGTAAGTTCGGGACCGAAACCAAGAAAATGGAATAACAAATTGAAAAAAAAATTTAGCTATTTGTCTGTAGCCTTACGGGAATGACTTGTCATTCTCGTGGCGGAGACGACGTCAGCATCTCGGGTCGGGGTGTGACACTATCTCTCACATAGGGTAGTGCAAACATGTCACGTCGTGTCAAACATATGTGTGTTAGAACTCGTGTTGTGTCATGTTGACCCTAGTGAATATTTTGAAAGTGTCGAGTCAAGTGAAAGAATTAACTAACACAACACGTATAGCAGCATGACATGTCTAATATAACATTCTAAACATGTCATGAACTATTTTAATTTCTTAATAAAATATTTAAAATATGGAAAAAATTGTTAATAATTGTAGCAATGTATAAAAATTTATTTTTTAATATAGATTAAATTTAAAGATTAAATGAGAAATATTATGAATAAGTATCATTAGATTTTTTAACATGAACTTATTATTTTACTTTAATAAGTTATTAAATATACTAAAAAATATAAATAAATATTAATTCAAGTCACGTCGTGTTGTGTAATGTTGTATCGCTTGTCAACTCGTGTCGCCAACACAACACGACTTTGACACAAAACATCAACACAAATGTATCGTGTTAATTCGATAAATATGTCGTGTTATGTCGTGCCAACATGTGCGTGTGTCGTACCGACATTCTCGTATTGTGTCATTTTGGAGAACATTACTCGTGCACCATTTCATGAATCCAAAGTAGGGAAGAAGAGTAGTGTCTTCCTTCCTCAATATTTTTTAATATTTAATATACAATATTTATTTATATTTAAATTAGGTAAATAATAAAAAATAGAGAAATTTTGTATCTTCAAACCAAATTATGAAGAAAAATAAATGTTCCGATCAAATCAAATTGTTAAGCTTTGGGTTTAAAAATCCGAAGGAATCTTGCTTTCAACAATCACTGTCACTTCATAAAATAAAATAAAAACCTTATTTCGGGGTTCAAAACCCTATAACTTTTTTTTTGAAATTTTCAAAACCCTATAAATTAACATGTCTTCGTACGTTAAAACCCCAAAAATGATTATGCCACAAAAAAAAACGCTGGAATATTAAAAACCAAAAAAAAAAAGGACACGTGTGCACTTCGGGGTTTCAAACCCCGAAACTGGCTATTTTCCACTTCGGGCTTTTGAACCCCGGAGTAGGGCACTTAGTGTTAAAATTTAATTATTTACATATTTATCTTTAAATTAAAAGATATTAATCTATTTATTGAAATAAAATCCCTTCTTTTTCTCTATAAACTTTATCCATCTATTTTCTTGATTTTGGTCCCATTTAGCAAACAAACTCACAGAGATTTATTTTATTTCATGATAATTATTTTATTTCAAGACATTTAGTATAATTTTCCTAATTGTCTTAGTTTTATAAACTAATTTTCATCTTCCTATGATAATTAATAATATTTTCCAACACAATTAATTGTTCTAATTTTGTGTAGGATGGAGGGAGGGAAGGAAGTTTAGTCGCCAGGAAGGAAAGGGGTAAGCACGCACTAGATGGGGATTAAAGATAGAAACAGAAAAGATGGGAATAATGGAATCAATAGCGCGTTTTTTTAAGCAAATAGAATAAAACATAAAGGGATTAAATGCATGGAGATTCAATAGCGCGCGCGTGGGGATGATGGGATGATAGAATATTTGAGATGATTGTAAGCAACTCCGATAATATATATATCCAAAGGTGTATTAAGCAGAAGCGGAGAAGGGCTTTAGCTTCATCAAAACACTTTAGTTCAATAATACACTTTGGTTGAACAAAATTATGAATTAAGCTTAGAAACTAGAGGGAAGAAAATCAAAACACAACCTAATAGCGAGCTAAGTACGCTGCTAAAACTCTAAAAATTATTGGACTGTCACAGTGTCACAAACTTGTGCTAATTTGGAATAATTTTGGATAATTTGGGACGTAAGACATAGAGAGAATTGGGGAAGAAGAAGATCGAAAGAGGTGAGAAAGAGAAAAAGAATGAATTTCTATTTATTTTTTTATAATCTGTTATTATAATTAGCTCTTTATATAAGAGAATAAATTTACTACAACAATTAACAATCTTACTAATCAAAATTACAAAAGAATTAAAAAAAGGATAAAAATGAATGCAACACAACGAGCTCAACAGATCCATTAGAGTTGTAAGCGACACAACTCCTTTAACGTTTCAATTATACTTAATTTTCTAGTTTCTCATCACTCAACACCTCGAGCTCTTTAATAAACCTCACTCGAACAACCTTTGGGGAGTTTTTCTTTTTCTCTATTTTTTTACTCATTACAACCACTACAAGAAAAGAGAGTTCTAGCTTGACATGAAAGTCTAGCTATATGTTCTTATAAGTCTTAACAAAATTTTCTTGATAGACTCATTCAAGTCATGCTATATGCATCGTAGCGGAGTGCTATTGCAAGGATTTTTTTGATGTCGGTGAAGATTAGTAAAAAGTCTAGCAAATTAGATGTTATTGCATGAATTTTTTTGATGTCCGAGAAGGGAAGAGAGCAAGAGAGCTTTTCTAACCAATCCATCGTTGCAATATCTGTTTGTCAGTATTTAATGGCATAAAAGTAATTTTTATTATTTTATAGTGGCATAAAAATAATTTGTCATTTAGTGACGTCATATCTCTAATTTCAAATATTTGCGGTGGCATAAATCTAAATCATTATTTTTTTTAGCGATGTTTAATCTGAACCATCGGACGAAATCCAATGCCGGAGAAAGTGTGCATCACTCTGCTGCAGAAAATAAGTGCAGCAGAGGATATGGTTCCATTTTTAGGGATGAAAACGGACCTGATACGGATCGGATAGTGATCAAATCATATCCGCATCTGCTTTTTTTTTTCCGGATACGAATACGGATACGGATATGTTCGGATACGGATACGGATCGTATGTTAAGTGGATACGAATACGAATCGGATATTGCGAAATCGGATACGAATACGGATATATTTTAGATATTAAAACAAATATATATAAATTAAGACAAAATAAATAATTAATTTTATATTATCATCATATTATGTTATTAGTCTAATTAAAATGTTATTATAGGCCAATCTAACTAATAAAAGCTTAGTTTATCAAAATAGAGCAAAGCTCGATGTATCCCTCTAGTTAGCATAAACGTTGAATAGAGTTTGGGCCAACGATTTCTAAATTTGGGCCATAATTTTCCTTGTATGAATATCATTTTTATAATATGAGTAAAACATTTATAACATAGAAAAAAATTTCAGCTTTGGAGAATAGAGCATATAATAATTTTGGCGCCAAAAATTTTAGTGGGCGAATAAGAGATAAATTAAATTAAAATACTTTTTTTTTCATAGAGCAAAAAAAATCTAGCCATAATACTAATATCATTTTATTACAATTACGTAAGAAAAAGTCTATCGTGAAAATCTAGCAAAAACATCTAGTAATAGACCTAATTGCAAGAGAAATGAAAAAATCTATCAATGATGTTCATCAATATATCTTATTGCTACATAAAGTAAAAAGTCTATCAAGAAAAATCTATCAATAGGCCTCTTTTTTTATAGTGAACGGACATTGCTTCGATTGTCAACTCCAATTTTTCATTCGCGATATTTAACAAAGATCTATCAAACTAAAACATGCAGATTCATAAACCTACTAACACGTCTTGTGTGTTGTGACCTCACCGACAAAAGTAAATTTCCTAAAATATATATAAAGGAATTATATTTCTTGATTATTCAGGTTTCTTTTTCTTTGATTTTCTCTAATATTTCACTGTACGACAGTCCGATTCATCAAAATGTCCAGAATCATAAAATATAATAGAATTACGAGAGACATTTTTATATTAAATTTTCTTTTATAACCAAATACACATGCTACGTTTTCGTTTATTTTAACTCTTATTAGTATGCATAATATGGTAGGTGATCGATATCATCCATATAATTTATATGACATTTTAAACAAATTTAAATATCAAATACATGACCAATCACGCAAAACTCTTCCATCTCTCTTTCTTTTCCTCGACACATGCAATTCTCTCGTCATACTTTTTTCTATCGTCAGAATTTATTGATTTCTTTTTTTTTTTTTTACTGTTCAAGCCTTTTAATCCCTTGTATCCGTACCAGTCTCATTGGCTGTTGCTTATCCTTGTTAACACGCAACGTTGTTCTTAAACTTATATTTTATTCTTATATACATTCAGTGAATTACTAACTTCTTTTTTTTCCCTTTGTAAGTTCTATTATCTTTCGAGTGTTGATACGGCAGACAAACAGGTCTTCTTGAATAGGACCTTTTTAGCTGTTATAACGAAATATGGATCAACCAGGAATGAAGAATTTTTGCAACCGAAAAAAAATTATTATTAAATTTCTATTTTATTATTAATTTATTCGGGATTTTAACAATAGGTTCGCAATATCATTATTTGAAAAGAAGGATACTGACCATTTCCTTTTTTATGTAATTTGAATATTTTATTTATATATTTTTAATATTTTAAATATTCTAAATGGTTTTTTCTATGTAATATTAATGTTTGCACAATATTGAGGCCACCGAAAACTAATTTTGAATGAAATAATGAAATTATTTATAAGATATACAAAATACAAATGAAATGCATTAAACGAATATATATTACATTTCTATTAATAAAATGCATTAAAATTGATTTAAAAACATTGAAAACAATCATTAAAATTATTGAAAAACTTGTAATAGCTGATATCGTTCTTTGAAAAAAATGATCAGCTAGTATTCTTTGATTAGGTGATATAAAAGAACAACACCAGTATCAATTTTTTCAAACACGATATTACGAACCTATTGTTAAAATTCCGATTAAATTAGTAATAAAATAGAAATTTAATAATATTTCAATATTATTTTTAATTTTTTTCGGTTTTTGCAACACTAATTTTTTACCGGAGGTTCATCGCACTTATTTTTTTATCGAACAAGTCGCTAATTTGGAAATGATAATTATATCCTTCCAAAAAATGAACAGCTACGATCAGAATGACACGATAAAATTGATCTTTTGATATATTCACGATAAAATTGATCGACACGCATCTAGGTTACTTTGAAAAATGCAGTACAAATTTTATGCTATTATTATGTTGACACGTATCTAAGTTGTTCTTAAAAAAGCGGTACATATTTGATATTTTACGCCATTATCATATTTTACAGAACCAAATTCTGTAATTCGTTTCAGGACTGCTATTAAACGGAAGCGCATACGTAATTAAATTTTGTTTAGTAGGAGGAATAACGCGCACACCGCACAGTAATGAAAAATTCGGCGGTTCCTTTCCCTCTCAATCCGCTTTGATTCCCGCTCTTGACCGCCTCCTTTTCTTTTAATCTTCCACGTCAGCAATCCGCATCGCCACAATCAATCAATAGCGTGCCTCCACGCGTCTAGCGCTCCAGCAAACCTCACATCCGTACCGTTCGACAAATCGACGGTCCATATTTCTTACACGTCATTGATCCGTGCCTCAACCCTCCGACCAATCAGGATCCAAACCACTTTTCCTATAAATAAACAATCCCACCTATTCTTTCCCCAATCCAATCCCAACAATCTCTCTCGACCTCTTTTCTCCAAACCCTAGACTCTTTCCTTCGACAAACAAACCTCCTTTCAACTCTCCAATGGCGCCGAAGGCAGAGAAGAAACCCGCCGAGAAGAAACCAGCGGAGGACAAAGAGAAGAAAGGCGACAAGGCTCCAGCTGAGAAGAAGCCTCGTGCCGAGAAACGCATCCCTTCGAAGGAAGGAGGCGACAAGAAGAAGAAGAAGATGAAGAAGAGCACTGAGACCTACAAGATCTACATCTTCAAGGTCTTGAAGCAGGTGCATCCTGACATCGGTATCTCCAGCAAGGCCATGTCGATCATGAACTCCTTCATCAACGACATCTTTGAGAAGTTGGCTTCCGAGGCATCCAGGCTTGCGAGGTACAACAAGAAACCCACCATTACTTCTCGCGAGATCCAGACTTCCGTGAGGTTGGTGCTTCCTGGTGAATTGGCGAAGCACGCTGTTTCTGAGGGTACCAAGGCGGTTACCAAGTTTACTAGTGCTTAGATTGGGATTGGGTATGTTTCTGGGGTTGGGTTGGGGGTTGAGTTTGAGTCTGGTCCAGGGTGGTTTGGTTTGTTTGGGATTGGGTTTATTTGGGGCTGGTAATGATTGTAATAATTATCCTTTTAGGTTTATTTTCTTGTGTTTAGAATTTTAGATTGATCTTTTAGCTGAGGTGGATCTAACCTTAACAGGGAATTGCTGAATTAGTGTACTTTTTATCTGATCTGTGAAATGAAAGAACTAAAGATTTGGTGCTATTGCCTGTGTTTGTTCAATGTTTCGTGAATATCTTTTGAGATTTTGATCTGTGTTACAGTGTTAGTACTAATTTTGTGCTGTTGAATGTACCTTTTATTTCTATTGCTCATCTATGGTGCTGATTGGAAAAATTTAGGAAGGATTGATATGTTATGAATTTAATTTTTATTGCTTTGCCTTCCGTAGTATAAGTTATGAATTTAATTTCATTATAATGCCCCCCAAATAAAAATTAGTATTGATATGAATATGTTATAAACGAAAGGATTTCTTAGATACAAATCAATACCTATTCACATGGATAATAGCTACGATTTTTTTTTTTTTTAATTTATGTAATTTTTCGGTATTCTAAGCAGCATCTGGACTTAGGTCTATTTTTGGAGTTCTGGTAAAGATACCACGAGTACCAACTTAAAAATGATGTGGACATCAGAATATATGTATTTTTTTTCTCCCAATATACAAATCTATTTTTTTTTAAAGAACATGCCAATCTCCTCTGTCCAGCATTCTCAAAGCATAGATGGCAAAACTATTACCGGATTTAAAATACATTTCTAGCTTAAAGAAACAAATAATTCACCAAAAATCAGAACAAGAGCAATCTCCATCCTTAAAGCAATGAAACCGATAGGGATCCCTCAACAAAATCTCCCTACTTGTCACCTGACTAACAAGCTTAAATACCAAATGGCAATCCCCACAAACCCTAAGGTTCTTAAAAATCCGTATGACCGCCCCTTTAGGTGCTCTTATAAGACCATAAGCCAATGCAATCTTCTCACTATGACTCCACAAATTCTCTTCCTTCTGCTCTTCATCCATGTCATGCAATGCAAAAGAGGTTTCAGCAACATAACCTGCTCGCGTGACCATTTGCCGCAACTCCTCAAGCTTTGCATAAATCTCTTTCGACCTTTCATGGCTCTTATCCCCAATCCCAAAAGAGCTGATCTCATTATTAAATTTGATCCAGCTACATGCTGGTTTTTTCTCCAAATTGATCACCTTCATGTGCCTCCTCAACTTAGCAACCTCACCCCACTGTCCACTAGAGGCATATAAGTTGGATAATAGAACATAAGCCGAGTCATCAGAAGGCTCTAACTCAAGTAGCCTATCAGCAGCTCTTTTTCCAATTTCAACATTTTTATGGATCCGACTGCAAGATAGCAAGCTACGCCAAATAAGATCATTAGGCTGTACTGGCATTTGTTCTATAAAATCCTCTGCTTCATTTAGTCTTCCCACTCGCCCAAGTAGATCAACTATGCACACACAATGTTTGATACCAGGTATAATGCCACATTCAGAAATCATAGAATTATAATAATGCATACCCTTCTCTACCAATCCCGCATGAGTGCATGCAGAGAGTACAGCTACAAACGTGACATAATCAGGCTTCGTACCTGTTAAAACCATCTCTTTAAATGACTCTTCGGCTTTATTAAAATGACCAAGCCTCCCATATGCAGAAATCAGAATATTCCAGAACTGACGAGGCCTTTTTTCTTTTCCAGGCATTAGCTGTAGCATCTCTTCCAATTTCCCACATTTGCTGTACATATCCATAGTGGCATTCAGTACATGAACTTCAGATGCGAAACCAAGTTTAAGGCTTAAACCGTGAATTTGTTGGCCTTCTTCCAGTGATGCTAAGTCAGAGCTAGCTGCCAATCCTTCCGAGATACTGAATTGGTCTAGCTTATTCCCACTGTGTGTCATCTCTACAAACAGCCTTAGTGCATCCTCACCGAGGCCGAGCAGGATTTTTGCCGATATAATAGTATTCCAAGAAACTGTGCTTCTAATCTCCATGTCTTCAAATATAAAACTACTCGATTTGACATCACCACATTTTGCATACATAGTGATTAGAGAATTTTTCACATAATTATCTGATTCAAATCCAGCAGAAATTATATAGGCATGGAGGGGCATGCCCCAATTAGTGAGATCTCTGGTACTTGAAAAGGCGCCAAGAAGGCTTATCAAAGAAATATAGTTTGCCTTTATGTTGTTTTCCCTCATCCAACAAAAAACCTCCACTGCCGCCTCTGCACTTTCATTTTCTACATGGCATCCTATTATTGCATTGCATGTGATAACATCTTGCACAGGCATTGCTCGGAAAACAAACTGGGCTTCTTCCAACCGACTGCACTTGCCATACATGGTGATTAAAGCATTGCCTACTGGCAAATTGTTCTGTAAACCCAGCTGAGTAATTAATGCATGTACCATTCTTCCATGGATGAGGGTCTCAGGGCCTATACAAGCTGCCAATAAACTCACAAATGTAGTAGAGTTCGGCCATTCTTTAGTTCTAATCAATTGATTCAACACCAACAAAGCATCAACCCATCTACCATGCCGAGCATAGGAAGAAATCAGTGTGTTTGAAGAAATAATGTCCCTTTTGGGCATTTCATCAAACAGAAACTCTGCATTACTAAATTCACCAACAGCAGAATACAGATTAATGAGTGCATTATTCACAGATGCAAAGTTATGCAGTCCATTCTTTGTACAAAGTGAATGTAACCCTTTACCCCACTTTATATGATCCAAGGAAGCACAGACTGAGATCAAACTAGAGATCGTAGTTGCATCAGGTTTAAATCTATTACCTCGCATTTCAGAAAATAACTTGCATGCTTCGACATACAAGTTCTCATGAGCGTTCAGAGAAATAATAGAATTCCATGATATTGTGTCACGGATCTCCATTCGATCAAACACATTAGCGGCATCCCTAATTCTTCCCAGGACTCCAAACAGGCTTATAACAGAATTTGACACAGACACATGCTTTTGGAACCCAGCAACCACTGCATGACCAATAACTTGAAGACTCATGATCTCACTTTCAAGCAACCTGCATGCATTTATTGCTGTTGCAAAAGAATTAGAATTGCATGGAATCCCTTCCCACCTCATACTTTTATAGGCTTCCAAGGCTTCTAGTGGATGCCCGTTCAAGCATAAACTTGCCATGAAGGTTGTCCATGAAACAACATTTTTCTCGGGCATGTCATCAAACAATTTTCGTGTTTCAGGCAAGAACCCGTGACTACCATACATATGGAGAAGAGCAGTAGAGAGGTAGACATTGCACATTAGTCCAAGTTTTGATATAAGTGCATGAATTGAGGTTCCTTCTACAATCCCATTGCCCCATTTGTCATAAAGGGTTAAAAGGCTAGAAAGCACAAACCCATTCAGCTCAATGTTTTCCTCTCTCATGTTCTTAAATAGCTGAATAGTTTTATTGAAGAGACCAACATTGACACAGCCAGAGATGGTCGTGTTCCATGAGGTGTCATTTCTTTCAGGCATTTCTTCGAACAGGTAGAGAGCTGCTTTTGTGTTGCCCAGCCTGAAGTAGAAGGTGATGAGTGTGTTGCATTGAAAGGGAGTGAGAGGGAGGCAATGGCGGACAGAGAAGCCATGGATTGCTTTTGCAATTAATGGGTCGGCTATTTCAGAGAAACCCTTTCGAGGAAAGAGGGAAATATCGGGGTTTGGATGGTTTATGAATTGTTGAAATGAGAAAAGAATTCGATTTTGGAGGTTTGAAAGAGAGGAAGAAAGAGTGGAGAAGGAGAGATTGTGGTAAAATTTTGATGGTGTTTTGTTTAACCATCTAATAGCCAGCTTGAATTCAAAATAATTTACCAGTTCACAAGCAAAAAAGTAGCAAGCAGCTGAGCAAAATTCTCATTTCGAATGAAATAACATGGAAGAATTTCCAAAGAGGTAGAAGCCTTAATTAGCGACTTATATATTATTAGATAGAAGCCTTGATAGTCAGCCCAAAGCCCAATTTCAAGCGGCCTATCAAATCAAACGGTTCGGATTTAGAATCTCCAGATTCTTCCACAGAAATGGAGAGGATCCGAAGTTCCGAACTGCTCCGCATTTCAAGTTTTCAACGCCTGATCGCGTCGCTAGCGGTGATCGGTGGTGCGGGGGAATTAGTTCGTGCAAACAACGATTGCTACCAGTTTCAACGAGGAATTTAAAACCCTAGAGGTACGATCCACTTTTTCCTTTTTCTTAATCTAATATTTCTCTCATTCAGCTATCAGTTCATACGTTTAGGTTTTATGGGTTAACTAAAAGTCTCAAGTAGTCGTGTGAAAGGGAGAATTGGGAAATGTAATTACTGGACAATAATCGAAATTTCAACAGAAAGAGGGATAAGGGATACAATTCGATTCCTCCTAGGTTGTATTACACATCTTATCTCGTGATCTAACTTGCCCCAAGAGCATCAAAGTTGAGGTTCTCTGCCATTTTGGGCAGGAAAGCTTGGGTCTTGAAACCAAGGACTAAATTATGAATTAAAATCAATTTAATGTTTTAATAAGAATGAAGTTGTAGGATTTCCTTGAAACTGAGATGGAAATCCTAGTAAGAATTTCTGTACCTGAGTATTGGTTTGATTAATTCATGTATATGTATCTGCATATGCTTTTTGAAATAAGAGGCTGGTCAGATCCTTTACTTAATTGGTTTTAGTGAGTCAAAATCATAGTTCTACAATTGTTAAGGTTGATACATTGTCTTTGTCATTGTATACCAGTATGCTTCCACTCACGATGGAACATGATAGTAATGTTATTTAAAACATTTTGGCTTATCTATTCCTTGTGAATGGTAAAGCAATACTGCTCATCTTGTATGTTATGATTTTATTTTTCAAATTTTTTTCGGCCTTTCAATTTGATGTTTAACTTGCTTCTTTTAATTTTTCTAAACTTGTATTTGTTTTGCTACAGCCGTTCGGTACCTGGATGATCATATTAGTGCACCAAATTGGAAGGTCTGTTTTGCTGGATCGTTTTCCCTAATGATCTTAAATATAGTTACATTGTAATTTCATTGATTTGCAAACTGCTGTAGGAAAGAGCAACTTGCTTGATGATTTAACTTAGTTCTTTATTCTTTTCATATGCTGCCTTTTATTCTTAATATATGTGCAATGTTAATTTATTGACTGGGCTCTAATTTGTATATATCATATTTGTCTATCCAAACTTATTTAAGATTAAAGGCTTTGTTGTTGTTGTCGTTGTCGTTATATATTATATGTTGAAGAATTCGCCACAAAAATGGCACATATGGTCGCATAGCGGAGTGGATATCGCATTAGATTCCGAATCTAAAGGTCGTGGGTTCGAATCCCACTGCGATCAAATTTGTTCAATTTGCTATGTCGTTTTTATTTGTCTAAAGAGAAGCAATCACCTCTGGGATAAGGCCATTTCTGTTCACAAGATCAGTTGCTAACAAACAATTTTTGGTCCTTTTCAGTTACGCTTCTGCCATACCACGTACCTTTCATTGTTTGCAATCTCAATTACTCATGTTACAAATATTTTAGCTGGGAGCTCTTTACAAGTAAATATAACTTTTTACTCTAATCATATTTCTATACGAATTTTAGGCTATGAAAATAATAATATTATGCGCATCTGGTGACTCATTCAAGTTGCTACATTGTATAAAGGAAACTACCAATATAATTGTTTATTATAGTTTTTCTCCAAAACCCGAGATCATAATTGTGATTTCATTCGTGTGCATGTAGTTTGTTCATCTAACGACAAATGCAAAAATATATTTCAGTTGTGGGAAACATAATTTTCCATTAAACGTTATTTGGGCTAGCAGTTAAACTGTAATATTCATAGCATTGTGCTATTCGCATCAATTGCAGGATTACGTCGTGGCCCACACAAAATAACTGCGAGATTTCAATTGATGGGCTTCAAGATAACAACAAAAATGAACAAATAGGTAAGGCATTGGAACAAAAGCAAATACTTCCAAGCTACTTTCATAAAATAACTGTTTAAGGCATACTGTTGAGTTTCCACAAAACCAATCCAACAAATAGGAAGTCAGGTCAATTACAGTGAGTACAAAGTAAGCAACTGGTAATACAAAATAACAACAGCCAAACATGAGATGACCTAGGTCCCAACTTTTTGTTGACAATGGTTAAAAGGCAGTACCATAGCAATCAGCACCCATCTGATATGCAAATATGCATATATATCTAGTTGTGAAACCTTTTATTCCAAGTTCCATTCAAAACATTTCCTGAGATTTTCTCACAAGGCGCCTCACCTTCTTTTTGAAGTCCTCTCTCCTCTCCCTCCACTCCTTCTGCATATGAGTAAGTGCTCCATTAGCCGATACATCAAACATTTACAGCAGTTTGCTAAAATTACTAGTATGAAACTCAATGCATGTTGTCCATGTTGAATGGCATCGCATGCAAGAAAGAGCAGTACATATGCAAAACTTAAGTCCACACAACAAGAAAAATATAATAAGTTTACAGAGATGGTGCCCAACACCTGTGTGTTGCATTTCGCTCTTTACACTAATTTGACGTTTCAAAAGTGGATAAATTCTTGGTCCAGGCTATTCTGAAATACACTAGTTTTGCAACGTTCCAACCAAACTTAAGAGTAATTAACACTCCAGCATTTGCATCATTTTTTTACATGCAAATGAGAGTCAGGTCAAGATGGAAGAAAATTGAAACATATATGCCAAAAATAAAAACATAAAACTATAGGAACTGATATGGGGACTTGATAATATTAATATATGCTTAGTTTCATAAACAGTTGATATTAATGGAGTATTAACCATTTGCACTTTGCAAGCAACCAGTCGCATGGTTATGTCCATGGCCTGCCTCGGTTGATAGTTTTGCCAAATGGATATGGAACTTACTTTTACTTGAAAATACACAACATCACTGACAATTAACAAGCTTGAACTCAAAATACACAAAGTCTGTCAAAAGAGTTACACAAATGTACAAAGTTGCAACTTACAGCAGCCTCGATATTAGCTGGAGACTCATCATTTGGGCTTGAAAGCATAGATATAATGCTTAGAACAATGCTCTCTACCTGTGCTTTTAACAAACAATTACCACCATATTATCTGAATAAAACAACAAACTTTGGTAATGAAATTAAAAAAAGTAACAACCACCTTTTCTCCCACACGAACTATTGGAACTTTTTATCTGTTTTGGTTTTGTCATTCTTTGGTATGATGAAAATCAGAGCACCGAATTAGAAGAGTTAAAATATTATAGTACCAGACACATACATATGCATTACCAGTCTCCAAAATGAATAGACTTAAGGATCGAAGTACAACCTTTCAGATTTGTTTGGGTTTAATTGCTAACTGTTCTACATAAATTGCAGATTGATGTGTTTAAGGCACAATCCCAAGAGAGTGAATAGAATAAAGAGAGTACCGTGTGGACAGGTGTCCAGCGCTCACTGGCAAGTTCATAACCATTGGGGTCTTCACCAGGTGGATGAAGAATTGAAATGCAAACTCGCCCATCAGGATACACTGTTTATATATTAATATTACAAGAATGAAACTGAACTCTTTTTAAGTCTTACCAAATTGCACACAAATACTAGTATAAATATAGGGCAATAAAATGTCTCGGCGTCTCACACTTGAGCAGCTTAGCTAAACTTTAAATTGCTGGAATTAACATGTGAAATCAACCCTATCTGGTTTCACAACAGGTAAACCGTAGTAAAATGTAACTAGCAACTAACCATTTGGATGCCACATCTCAGAGGTGAATCTGACTGAAGGAGGGCTGTTGGGATAGTTAGCTGGAAATGTCATGATCGCATTGAAATAACCTCCATCACTACAATTATTTTTTCATTTCATGAGTCAGGAAAGCACAAAGTGGCATTTGGAATATGAACAAAGAATACAAAAATATGATACACCGCAGCAACTTATACTGTAGTTGTAAAAAGTTCTTTTAATTTCCAATTGATAGCATGATAAATATACAAAAATCAGATACAATAATATTGATTTCATATTGACCTATATTGTTGGATTACAATTAGGCTAAAAGTATAATCGACTTTCTAATTCTGGGTTTTTTCATTCAATAAGACAATGTCAATTTGTATTCTTATTTTCTATTTATATTTCATGTCTGTCAATCCAGACATTTCTAATGATATATACACTTCTGACAAAGAACACAGTTGCTAAAGGAACTTTTGACAATCATCTTTAGACCAAAAAGGAATAGGAAGTAAACCTAATTATCCTCAGTATCAATCTACATATGAACAAAATAGAAAAATAGTCGAGTACCCTCTACATAGGAACAAAATGCAAACTTAGCCTAGTACGTAGCAAAAACAAGATTTGGATTATCTACTCACTGGACTGGGTGGAGAGGGACTAGGGAGACTGACTAACGGTTAAATGAAAATCCCGTCAATTCACAAGGCCTAACTCTATATTAAATTTGAAGGTCGTGCAATAAACAAAAATAACAGGATAAATAAATTGATAATTGGATTTAGTCACCAATGACTCTTTCAGGCGGGTCCAAGAGGAAAATCTATCCGGCAAAAAATGAGTATATGCACCTCAGAAAAAAAAAAATGCCTGACAAGACGGCAGCTATATCCCATTAAAAGGAATCTGAATCTGAAGTAAAGAAAAAGGTTTCACACTAAGTGCAACATAAAAAGAGAAAAAAGGTAAAAGAAATGCCAATTTTTTATTTTCAATTTTAATTCATTCATATTATTAATTGAGAATTTACATTTGCGATGAAAATTACATAATGATGATGATAAGTTTTGCTAATGTAAGCACATTGAAAAAATTGCTATTACGTTTTCTTGTTTGAACAGGCGGTCCAAGTAACTCAATGCAATCTACATATCAATATCTTGTTAGAAATAAAAAATGACCAATTTGGGAATATTCTAATTATGTTTTTTGGATTTCTCAAAGATGGCCCTGAAATAGCAAAAATCCCAAAAAATGTAGAAAAATTCCAAAAAATAGTAAAATATGGTTTCCAATTAGATTTTTATATGTACCATACAGACATGAAAACACAGAATTTGTACCATTAGAATTTCATTCAATATGCTAACATCAGTATGTTAGCTAATGCTCACACAAATGAAAAATAGCATGTAGAAGTTGAGCATAGCATACATAGTGTTCAAAAGATTAAATAATTTTTCGCCTTTCACCACTACATGTAATAACAAAAGAAATATAGCTTACAATATACTCCTTCCATGATAAATAACCATGCAAGATGCTATAGAATGAAATTACATTGTGACTAATGACATATACCTTTTCTTAATAAAAAGAAGCATAAGAAATGCTAAGGATGTCCCACAAGAAAATAATAATGAGACAAGATGGTGTAATAAAATTGCAGTCTGCTAAGTACCCTGTGCTGATAGCATAAAAATGCTACAAATATTCCAAAAAGAGAATAATGATAAGAAAAAGATGTTAGAGAAAATATGCCAGCTTGAGATGAAAGTTCAGCAAATCAACAGATGTGTAAGATTATGTTGGTCTCTCAACTATAAAAATTTAAAGGATTCTTCACTATTAATGAAAATTATATTATTTTTAATAATAGGACTTGGTAGGAGGCAAACAAGCCAACGGTATTACTGCTCTGTCAATTAATTTTATATACTAATTTGCATGTGATCTGGCAATTGCACAGCCTTGCAAGTGGGCTGAAATTCCTGCCCACCAATGAGCAGATAATCCCATCTCTTGCAAACAAGCTACAAATCTATCTAGCAGCTTTTTAAGTAGTTAAATCAGTTTCTCTAAATTTTATTTTAAGCAACAAAAGTTGCATAATCTCAAAATTTGACATGCTAACAGGTGAACAGAAAATTAATATGCCGATTCAGCTCCTAAAGAGGTATATATGCTTTAACGACAGAATAACTAACAAAAAATTCGTAATGCAATCTGAAAGTAAAATTACACATGATTCTAAAATTTCGCCATCAAATAGAATCATCACTAGACCAAAAACACCTGAAGGAACTATAAATTTCATCGACACATCTATGAAATATGAACAAACTCAAGGATATACAAAAGCTAACATTCAGTACAGTACAAAGAGGTCTCTAATTCTAGGGATAACTGCTTTAGGACTGAATTACAAATCAATGAGTTCTTCCTTTTTTTCCTCCCTGAAAGGAATCATCTCAATATTTTATACCAATATACACCAGACCAGTTACAATACAATATAAACAACAAAAAGGTGCAAAATCACAAAATTCGACCTAATAACAGGAATAAAAACTGTAATTAAATAAAGAAGTTGAAGTAATACTCACTAAAGCGTATCGGGAGGCCCGATTATAGTAACCTGCCACTCGAAAACGTTGCTATCATCGACCAATCCAGCTGAGAAGCCGTCAACTGGATTCTTCGTTAGATCTGATCATTAAAACACAAAAATTTCAATTGAAGAATCCAATTCCCCGCGGGAATCCTCGAAGGCGATCAAACCCTAGACTTTATAAAGATGAAATCGGATCAGATCAGAAGGTACCTTTGAGCTGCTTTGCAAGAAGGAGGCTTGCTTGACTCGTCGTTGCTGCGGCCATTAATGGATTTAGAATTGAGAGATCGGCCGAAAGTTCTAGAGAGAGAGAGAGAGAGAAAGAGGGGCTAGTACACAACGAAGCGAGAGAAAATGGAGAAGGCGACACGATTGCGTATATATAGGAAGGGATTAGAGGAGGTGTGTTTCGAGATTATTAAAGAAAATGAAAAGAATAGGGGAAAGGAAAGGAAAGGAGCAGTAAAACTTGGAAGGAGTCAGTGGGATAAAAATTACGGAAATGGTAATTTGTAAGATTATTGTTTTACAGTGGGAATTTTGAGGCGGCGAAAATTGTGGGAATTAAGGCGGGGAAATTGTTATAGCGGTTTGGTTATTTGACATGGTAATGATGATGGTTTCGGCGAGAGCAAGTCTGAACTAAGGTGTCAACTTTGACCCAAGTTTTGTTTGGTCAACTTGGCCTAGTTGGATTCATTTATTCTGCTAGCTCGGTAAAAAATGAAAATGAAACGCAGGTGTTTTACCAAAAAAAAAAAGGGAAAAAAAAAAAGAAAGGAAACGCAGGTGGGTCCGTGATAGGAATGGCAGGTGATGGTCTCTTTTCTTTCTTTTTGTTTTTGTCTATTGTACAGAAATTTAAGATTTATCATTCAATAGGGCTTTTAAGATGGTATGGATGCAGCAAATGGGTTCTGAAGTTCTTATAATAATAAGGCAGAATTTCAAGTTGGAACGAAATATTATAAATATATTTTTATATAGTTTTGAATAAGTATAATAGCACAAATTCGTTCTTGGCGTCCGTCGAATATAAAATAAAGTCTAAACAAATCAAACAATTGTATGATAATAATATACCAGTTATACACTTCGTTGAAAGCAAATGTTGTAAACAAATAAAATGATAAAATTAACCAACTGCCAACTAGAGCTGACCAACGGTTCGGGATGATTTAAATGCATTCTATAGTTTTGTATTTGTAATTTTAAATAGATATGTTTATTTAAATTTTGAATTCAAAAGGATATGAAAAACACTTTGTTTTATTTTACAGCGCTGTTTAGTGTTAACAGCCTTTCTTCCTTGTCCTTTTTTTATACATATTTTTTTAAATCTTTTTTTTTATTTATTCGTTTCGTTTCAGTAAAACGAAAGGCTAAATCCATCCTTTTTTTCAAAAAGAAATATAGTACATACACAATTTTTTGTGCATTACGATAACGACGAATTATAAATATATAAAATATAAAATAACTATGTTTACCACATCACATATGCAATTCATCGTCTGATTTTATTTCTCACTCCTAATTATTCTTCATCGGACGGCTTACAGTTTTTTTTTCCTCATCTAATGAATGTTTACAATGAGTCAAATGTGAAATAAAACTCTTAATCTAATGTAACGCATTTTACGTTCATTTGTTTGAGTTTTATGTGAGTTACTTAATCTAATATTTTCTAGTTATCAATGCACAAAATTTGGAATGTAAGTTTTTTTTTGTTTAAAATAAATAGTGTGCAATTTTCTTACAAAAATTCGGCTATAGGTATTTTTCGAAATAAAATTTGGAAAACCATTTAATGAAAATATTTCAAACGGACAGTTTGCATGCACATGACAATATCTAGTGTTAACCGTATACGGCCTATTGACTTTGCGACGACTGACAAGTCCAATGCAAAACTGCAAACACATGCAACCCAAAAACTATTTATCATTAATTAATCTGTTGTATTTTTTGGTTCTATTGAAGTTTTCCAAAGATTTGCTTCAGAACAGATCGGTACGGGAAAAAGAAGAAAGGCGACTTGGTTATCTGCATCTCTGTTTTAAAAATTCAAATTTTGGGAAAAAAAAAAACAGAGACAAAAAAAGGAGAGGGGATGCCACACGGCACACGTATCGGGTGAGATATTTTCACATTCACACATGTAAAGAATTTTTTTTCCTGCATCTTTCTTATACGCTGAACTAAAATTTGATGATAGGGAGATGTAAGAACTGTCATCGTCATTCTCACAAAACAACATAGGCATTCGTAAAGAATTTATTTGTCTCCTAATATGATAAAACATCATTAATCACTAATCGAGTATTATTATCGTATATTTTTTTTTTTAACAAATGAGGCTTATTTTTTTCGAAAAAAAAACATTATTGTATGATCGAAGATAAATTATTAAAGAAGAAAATGCCTCGTATTTACTAAGCATCATATTTAGCAATTTAGAGTTACAGATACAAAAGTGGCAAAGTGTACTTTTTTTGGATAAGTACGAAAAATTATTTACTTGTATTCATTCTTAAAGAACTGAGTTGTGTGCTCCATTTGAATTTGAAGGGTATTAATTTTCCTTTTCCTTCTAAGTTAGAACTCACAAATTTCAAAAGTGATCAAATTCGGAATGCTACCAAGCTTGCTCGACTTAAACAAGCCAAATCACATTTCCAACAAAATACATCAAATACCATCCAAACCTCCTTCGGTCAGATCCCAATCCAACAAATTACATCGCATGTTAACCAAAGTAGAAACTCCTTTATCATCCAAGAGCATGTCATCCTAATATTGCCCCCATTTAAAAGAAGAGAATGATTCTTTGGTGGAAAAGAGAGGGGAAACAATGTATATTTTCTTTTAGTAAAGTCTCAATTCTCAAAAAGAGAGGCCGGGATTAAGCCTGGCTAAAACAGACCGGTCAATACTACTCAATACAAGAACCCTTTTGTGCTTCTTTTCAGTTTTCAGCCGTCCCATTTCAAAATCAGCGAGCTTTCGTCTCAATTACACGTTTGAAAGCAGGGGTTGGAATCAGCTGTGCCCTCCAGCAGATTTGTGGTCCCCACTTAGCAAGGCCACTTGTCATAGAAAATGCTTGATGTACACGTGCGTTGAACCCCAGGATGTCGCTGATGTGTTGGTTCATAAGCGGGCCATACTTGTTCTAGGCCTATAAGCCTGGTTAGTAGAAGAGTATATTGCTCTAGTACGGTGGGCTTGTATTTACAAACCTCGGTTAGTCGGTTGTTGTGTGCGTTTGTAGCGCTTGAGGTTGAGGCCTCCAACTAATCCAATTTGTAACGTAGGCCCAGCTGTTCCGCAACAATGTTTTGATACTTTTCCATGCTTTTTTCTACCATCAAAATTCGAAAATGATGATTTTTCTTCGATATAGATAATAACATTTACACTCAACAAGTAACATTGAGAGATATATACGGATATCAACATAATAAGCAAATGAGTTTCAAATTTTTATTTGGAATATCTTTGTTGCATAATACAATATTATACAATTAAAGTTGAACGAGCACATTTTGAAAAGAACAATTGCAAGTTGCAACAACTTATTTGTAAATTTTTCATAAATCGAGTTCTAGGCATTTATGTAACAACCCGACATATTCTCTGCAAACTAGGTACGTTTCGTCTTCTTCCCACTGAGATTACAACATTATTTATTGAACACACACCAATAATTTCTCGAGTTAAGGTTGGTTGTTATCTGCTCAGTTCATACCCGAATATTTTTTTCGAATATTACATTTTCAAATAGCACCATTGCCTGCAACTTTCTGAACTTTAACAAAGAAATGTTTTTCAACTTTTTCGATGCAACTTTCTCCAATTAAATTACATCGTCGTCTAGTCACGCCAGGTAACCTTTCTCTTCTTTCCAGGCGCCTCAGCCTCATCCGTCACTCTCCCATTACTACTTGTCCGCCGTAAAAAGGTAAAAGCTACAAGGCTACATGATAATAAATATTTCATTTCCATACACAGTACAAACAAAGCGATAAATCATACAAAGAGACCATATCTAACTGCAGAAAAAAGACAACTTTCTTCAGAATAGTAACAGAAACAGCGTTCAGTACTCAGTACAATCACACCTTAATTCATAATACGATATCATCATATCACACATTTATTATTACCTTAAACTAAATGATAAACAACACTGAACCAAAGCAACACATCCAAGCTCCAAGCTAATTAATCCTAAATATTCTAGATAAGCTTCACTACATTTCTCCATTAATGGCAAAAGATAACCTTCAGCTCCTTCGGCTTGGCACAATTGTGGGTCAGCGACGGGCTGTCGTGTGCATAGGTGAAAGCTTGTGGGCAGGAGTGCTTGAAGAAGTCAGAGTACTTCGACGACCGGCAGGTGTGCGGGCTATTGTACTTGTTTCTGCAACACAGTTCATCAGTGCCGAATGCCGCACAGCCACTTTTGCAACCGACAACCTGGCTTCCAGCCGGGGCACGCACTTGGAGTACGTCGGGGCAGGTTGCGGTCAAGTCGGCACGGCAACCCAGCACCGGGCACTGACCGTGGCCTTCGTGTGGGGTCACAGTTAAGCCTACATTGAACCCATCAACTAGACTAACTCCGTATGAGGTGAAATCCTACAGATAAAGCCATATAGTAATTGATAAGAATGAGGTTAGAGTTTAAAATAAGAAATACTAACATTAATTAGGGTGTTAAAATTTTAATTCAGATCAAACCTGATCGACACCACCGTGGTGAAGGGAGACCTGAGCAAGAGAGGCGGGAGCAGCCCCACCAAGGCCGGCGCACTGGAGGCGACCAGCACAGTCTCCAGTGGTACAATGCAGGGATGAGGGAGTGGCGCCTGGCTGACAGCCAGTACGAGCCCAGATACGGCCAGACCAAGGCTTCTCAGGAGCAGCAAACGAGCGGTGGCTGAGAGATCTCAGCTCAAAGCCGCCACCTTCAAGCACGTCGTGGCCCGTGTTAGCCTGGAGGGCTGGCCAGACAGTGAAGGGGCAGTTGTTGACTATGGTCAGAGTCATGGGGGAGTAGGCGGCATTGGAGAAGGCAGAGAGGGAGAGGAGAGAGAGGGTTAGGAGGGAAAGAGAGAGGGAAGCCATGTTAGGAGAGTACTTGAGAGTGGTTTGGGACAGTGTTTGTGTGTGAATTAGGAGAGGTTTATATTACGGGGGAGGGAGAGGGAGATTTGAGATTAAGAGGTGTGGTGTTCCGCCGGATCACTGTTAGAGAGGGAAAGTTCTCGTGGGCTCTGTTCAGATGAGGATTTTCTATGTCCAGATGGTATGTCTCTGTGCGATTAATTACTGTCTTTTCAGGTGTCCTGGTTTTTGGAGGAATAAGGAATTGGAAGCAGCTGGTATTGTTTTGACCGAGTTCATGTAAGGAAACACTCTCAATTTCGGATGGACATTTGTAAGATGAAAAATTGGGTTTTTCTTTATGCCAAATCAGAATTTTCGTAGGAATAAAATGACTCAATTTCATCTTATATATATTGATTATATTATGAGCTCATCTTTTCATTTTCTGCCTAATTTTTAAGGAAAAATAAGTAAATGTTGTCGCGGTTTTTCTGCGACATGAATACAAGTGAATTTAATAGCGTAGAGACAAAACCAACCCACGGTTACCATGGACAAGATGATGCCCTTATCTTTCTTTTCTATTTTCTAATCATTTGCTCTTATCTTGTTCCACGAGTCTAAACAAGCAGGCTCCAGGAACACGCGCTGGGCGTGCGTGCATGCATTGATTCACAAGGTTTATCCATTCTCTACTCTTCGTTAAATCACCGTTGAATCCAAATTGGACGTTCCAGATTTAATCGAGAGTGTTCAATAAATTTTGTGTGACTGGAGAGGAGCCGACCCGCGTAAAGTGTATTTTCTTAGGAAAGGAACCCACGTGATAGAGTGAATGTGGTACGGTATTTTTTCCCTTCTTTGCTGTAACTAGAGAGTTGCGATTACTGTTAAGAAAAGTGATAAATAATTAAAGTTTAAAAAGTTGTTTATGGAAGAAGCGAGAAACTGAATCATTAAAGAGGAAAGCTGAGACAGGAGTCAAAAGCGGAAAGGCTGTCAGGACGAAACTGTCTACTTGCACACTGTCAAGGGGAATTGCTTTCTACACTCCAAAAAATTGGAGATGCACTCCTCTTGGACAAAAATGTCCTTCTCATTCTTTCAATTTACATCTTTCAATTCATCCTAGTTTGAAATAAGTTGGAAATACGAAGAGCATTTTTGTCCAAGAGGAGTGCATCTCTAATTTTTGGGAATGTAGGAAGCAATTCCCACTGTCAAGTGCCAAAGGATAAGCATTGTGATGTACAAATGTACAATCGACAAGTAAAAATTAGTAAATTACAAAGGGAAACGGTTGGCTAATGGCTAAGCCCGCAATGTTTTTTTTTTTTTTTTTTTATAATGGTATTTGTATACAAGTAAAAAAAAGGAGAAATCGGGAATGCAAATCTTAAATTTTCAATTTTGATTTTCTATTTTTAAAGCAAAACTAATAAATTAGATTGGGATGACATATTAGTCATTTCATGCCGAACTACTAGATCGTATGATCACGTCCAGCACGATGAACTAGAAATATTTGCAGCATATCTAGGACATAAAACGAAAAAAAATAAGCGGAAATTGAGCATTAATTTTAACTATGCATGAAAGTCTTAGTTTCGATGAATTATATTTTTTTAGATAATAATAATTCAACATAAACTAACTTAGATTTTCAAATATATATAATTCCTAAATTAAATTATCATTAGTACGACTATTTTTAATATATTTAACCAAAAAAACAAAAATTAATTATAGAAATAGCAGTCATTTGTATAAAAATCACGGCTTTTAGATTATAGATTTTAGATTTTATGATGATCGGTCAATTATATATGTTTAATATTTTTCAAATCTTTTTACATCAGATATTTTTCTGCCAACAAAAAAATCAATCTCCTTCTTTGGGAAGTAATTGTCATTCCTAACATGGTGTGGAAAATATAGAAAATAATGTTCCTTCTCTACCATAGTCCATAGTTCAGAAAATACTTTTTCCTTCTGTTCTTTCTTTTTCTTTTCTTTTTTTTTTTCTCGTGCATTTTAGCGAAAAATAGTTCAAAATGATAACTTTTGATCCGGTAATTTTCAAATAAGACTGTTAAATAGTATAAATTTATTTAACTATTAATTGAACCAAACGGCATGTGTGATGTGTTACATCTGCTATTTTCCCCGCAACTCGTTTTGTAAACCTAAAAAACCGCCAGTCCCTTTTATAGTTTTTATACGATGTTTGTATCAAATATCAATGGAACTAAAGCTGTTGAAAAAAATTCTATGACACGTGATCTGGATCGTCTGATTTGGATTGAACGCACACTATATAATACAACTTCTTAGGAAGGTTATTTTTTGAAATTCATACAAGATACGTGATGGACATATAGATAGCAAACCATTATTTCATGACAACACACAAAAAAAAAATATAACTTTTGCCGTGGATGTAAATTTCCTCTATTTGTCTTTTTCAAGGTGCCAAGCCGTCAGCTCCTCTTGTTATCTTCCCTGCTGTACGCACACGATATTGTGGGAAATAATAAATACCTACGGTGCCTGAAAATAAGTAAGAGGAAGGAAGAAGTTATAATGATATATTTCCATTGTGTCACTAAATATGAGAACATTTCCTTTTAGGTTAGTGGACGAACGATTCTTTTGGAAACTTGCGAATGTTTACAGAACACTTCACTAACACCGCTATCAGAATTCAGAAGCATTTTGAAAAAAAAAAAAATTTGACTTCATTTGTAGGAATTTTTTTTTTAATACTTTATACATTTGATTATTTGAAGGTACTCATCATTTTTTCCAGAAAAAAAGGAAGACAAATTTGAAAGTTTCTAAAGCCTCGAAATTGCCCACTGTACAAATTCATTTTTCTGGACTCCAAAACACAAGGCGAAAATTACTTAAAGGGCCAGGCTAGCTGGCCCAATCTCCTTGTGCAGTGCCTACAATTTCCAGGTGTGATACACACCATCCACAGTTTTCCCATCCATCCCATCCACAGGCCAGAAATAGGCCTCAGACTCATTTTTGTGCGCGCTGACGTCAGCGAGCGCCTTGCTGACGTCAGCGAAAATTTTTCGAAATTTTTTCGGAAATTTCTGAATGCTGACGTCATCAAATGTATTGGTTTATTTGTTCAGTTAGATGCCATAAGGGTTGAATTAAAAGTCGTAAGTGTTCGGTTAGTTGCATCTGAAAATGAAATTTTCGTATTTTTGTGTTCAGTTTAATACTGCAAAGGTTGAACTAAAAGTCGTAAGTGTTCAGTTAGTTGCATTTGAAAATGAAATTTTCGTATTTTTGTGTTCAGTTTAATGCGACAAAGGTTGAACTAAAAGTTTTATTTGTTCAGTTAGTTGCAGCAGAAAATGTAATTTTCGTACTTTTGTGTTCAGTTTAATACAGTAAAGGTTGAACTAAAAGTGTTTAAGTGTTCAATTAGTTGCATCGGAAAATGAAATTTTCGTACTTTTGTGTTCGGTTAAATACATTAAAGGTTGAACTAAAATTTTTTAAGTGTTCAGTTAGTTGCATCTGAAATTAAACTTTCGTATTTTTGTGTTCAGTTAAGCACGTTAAAGGTTGAATTAAAGTGATTATGTGTTCAGTTAGTTGCAGCAGAAATTTGATTTCACTATTTTTTGTGTTTAGTTAAACACGTTAATAGTATCCATTATTTCAACAAACTGAACAATTCTATTAATAATATCATCCATTATAATAGCACAATACATACACAATGAAATAAGATAATCCCTTAGAGATACTAACTTAACACATATGATGACTAATTAATCCATTAATGAAACTAAACAAATAAATAGTATATGTAGATAAGATTCAAAAACATTCAAAAAATTAAAATTGAAGAGCTTCAAGTTAGGATCTTGCATCTGCTGAAGTCTTTGCCTTCACCTTCTATCTTATAGTGAAATTTAAGTTGTTGCTTCGTATCTGAAAGAGCAAAAATGAACTTACTCAATATAAACAGGAAAATGTTCAAAAATTTGTAAAATGAAAGCCAAAATGATAAACAAAAAAGAATTCACAAGATGGTTCAAGGTAAACAATTTCGAATGTGTATTTACGGATCCATTGTCTATGTTACTGGCGCCCAAAAAAAAAAAGATAAATTAACAAATAAAAACGAGAATCCTAGCAATAATCTATTTCTCGTCCTTATAAGCGACATATGTGTTAGAGAATGCTCATATTTTAATTTTAGATTAATTACAACTAATTAATCACCATTAACAACAAGCAAATCAATAGATCTAGTGCTAAAGCAATCACACATCCAATCAAGAGAGAATGTAGGAGAAATTGTACCTCTCATGAAATCGCATTCATGAGGCTCGAATCCATGGCATGGGAATCGATGGGGTGCACTCCGCGCCTTCTTCTCCTTCCTCTAATCCACCAAGAAGCTTCACCACCTCTCAAGAGCTTGTGCTAGCAAGCTTTTAGAGCAACCAACACTTAATCACAATTAACACCTTAATTATGTGGCTAATCCTAACACATGGGCCCTAACAAACAAAGGATGAGAGCTCCTCTAATGGAGATTTCGAAAATCTCCAAAGGAGGAGATAGGTGGCGGCTAGGAGAAGAGGGAAGAGAGGAGAGAGAAAGTTGGATGAGAGGCCACCCCTTGGGGTCTATTTATAGAGCTCTCATTCCTCTTCCAAACTTCAAACAAATTACAAGCATGCCACCATGCCCTAGGCGCCACCTATATGGGCTTTTAGCCCAATTTACCAAATGGCAAATTCATCTCTCATTAGCTCATTAATTCTATTAACTAATGGGCCTTTTAATTATTTGTTAATTGGGCTTAATTAGACTTAGCTATTTAAAGCCTATATATTCAATATAATTCTAACAATTATATTAAATGTAGTTGAGACTATTAATTATCAAATTGATGATAATTAACAATAGGTTGGTTTATGCATTAATTTATTCTAACATGATCTCCTTGATATAATTAATTATAACGGTTCATAACGGTATATAATTAATTAATCAACCCATCATGTTTTGTATTCTCCAATACAAATAAATAATACACGTGTGGTTCAGGTTCTATTTGTGCGACCCTTTGAGGATTTATACTATGTTGGCCATGGAATTAAATCGCTTATTTAATTCCAATAATCATAAGCGGTATCTAGCAACACGTTATGATTCCCAATTCGTATAAATAGTGTACCGTTACGATATCTCAATCCTGCATAAGAAATAAAAGTATTTCTTTGTTTGATTCTTATGTCACATGATATCCTTGTATAATCCAAGATAGGAATGTGTCATTCTTGCAGATTATACATTTCTTGATCTAGAGTTGATTGTACAAGTTGGCCAAACAATCCAAACTCCATCAAGGGGCCCAAACAGATATCATCACTCATTAAGTATATTAATGAGGGACATACGGTTTTCTTGATGAACAACTTTTCCCCGCACAATTCAAGAGAACATAAATAAAGTCCTTATAGCAGCCTTTATCAGGAATCAACGTTAGACGATATTTATTGAACCTATTCTCATGTGGAAAAGCTGAGCATCTCAAACTTAGAATCAACAACATATGAAATAAACAATGACACATAACACAATCCATTTGTTTATTTCATTGGGTCAAGTCCTGTACTATATTCCAATAACATACACATATGCAATTAAGTTGGTAACTCCTTACCTATGATTTGTAGAACTTAATCATCACTTAACTTACATACTAATCTTTTATGATAATTAATGTTCCTTATTAATTATCAAGATTATGGACGATTTAGATTTATTATTGTCATTCTAATGAATGATCCACAGAGATCTACAATTCAGATCCTCAACCTGAATGATCTGTCAATAATAAACTCTAGGAACAAATGATCAAATATCATCATTAACATAAACTAAGAAAATAAGTCATTAAATATTGACTTCTAGGACATAACTCCAACAATATGACCACAAAATCTGACTTGTAAACAAAAGAAAAAGGAAAAAAGAGAACATAAGCGATAAATAAAAATCAAAAGCGACCATAAGATGTGATGGCATGCTTGGTGGCGATGGTGCGGGGTTTGTGTGCGGGTCAGATCTGTCGATGTCGCTACGGAGGCGAGAGAGGAAGCAGCCGAATGCCATCTCCACCGTTAACCACGCCAGCACCAAGTTGCCAGTGACCACACAAGGGATGAGAGGCGGAGATGAGATGCGGTTTGGAGAAGAGACAGAGCGCATTCAGAATTGGAGAGACGGCTAGGGTTTGAGAGAGAGAGAGAGGAGGTTTAGAAAGATATATATAAACTGGGCCAATCGCTGGCCCATAAAGATCTGTTTGAAGCCTGTGGATGGGATGGATGGGAAAATGATGGATGGAGAGTACCAATTCTGTACAATTTCCGAGGGTAAAGAGTTCATCAAAGCAGAAAAATGGAACTTCTCTGGCTCTCTCCACCGGCATTAACTTCTTGTACATGGTATAATACAGATACAATTTCGAAATAGTTTATTTATCTATAATGTAAATAATTGTTCAAATATTATTGGTATTTCGTAAAGATAAAACTCCGTGAATATTTTGTGTATAAATCGGATATAATATATAATGATGTTTGTGACTTCTATGAAATATGTTTAATTCGCCGATTAGTCCGAAGATATGCACATGGATTATTTAATATTATTGAGATTTCAAAAAAAAAGAAGGAAATCATACCATCACTTATAAAAAGTTTGTACTTTTTTTAGTAAGCCATTGCTTAAAATATTATTTTTTTTTTTTGGGAAAATTAGCTATATACCCTTCAAATCTTAGCCAATTGAAAATATCCCCTCTAATCTTTGAAATTGGAAATATCCCCTCTAATCATTGTTACTTTAGATATTTACCCTTTCGATATTTCTAATGATATTTTAATTCTGTATATTCAAATTTAAAGATAATTAGACAAAAATACCCTCAACCAACGATTGATCTTCTCACTGTCTATGCGATGAAATATTAGAAAGAAATAAACAATACTTAGTCTTCCCCAAAAGTTCATTCAAATATTTTCCTTCTTACCTCGTTGCACTGTTGCAGTAGTAAAATCTTCTTGAATCAATTGCATAGATATATCTCATATGTTAGTGCATTATAAAAGCTTAATCAAGTGACACCGTATGCTGATCATGAGGGATGTATTCAATCCTTAGATTATGTATTTGGGTGTTATTTATCTCTACTCCCTGACCTACTTGTCCATTTAATGAAAAAACATTATACTGGTAAATACCAATCCTTCCAATATATATTTCTTCCAAGATATGGTTTCCCAAGCTTTCTCATAGTGGGAAGTTCATATTTCCCCCTTAGCTAATTTTAGCATTTTGTCTTTTCTTTCAAATTAACTTCCTTGTTTTTTATTTTTTTTTTCTTCTGGTAAATATTTCTTTAGCTTCTTGCTAAAGCTTGTATTAACATTTTGTTTAACATTTTTTTTTAAGAATGCTAGAATTGAAAGATCCTTAGAAGGAATTACCGGGTAAGAAGAAAAATGATTGAAAAGGGTTAGGAAATGGTTGATATCGCTTATCTCATTTCAATTTTACAGACAAAAATTAGCAAGAAGATTAACCGTCTGGAATTGAGGGCATTTTTGTCCAGTGTTTTAAAATTTGAAGTTTCAAAATAAACAAGCCATTAAAAGTAATCAAAAGGGTAAATATCTAAGGTGATGATGATTAGAGGGTGATATTTCTAATTTCAAAGATTAGAGGGGATATTTCCAATTGGCTAAGATATTTCCAATTGACTAATTTTCCCTATTTTTTTTAGGGTCGGGTGACAATCACCACACCAATAAATGTTAATTAGTTAAGTGAAATATCAATATGTTAAAACTTAAAACAGTACACATAAATGTGACATCCATCATATAAGAACATCCAGAATCTTATTAAGGCTTGTAGAGTATCAAGATTTATGACACGGAAATTGAAAATGATATGTTTAATACAGCTAAAAGAGTCAGAATACAAATTTATAAGATAAGAATTCCAGTATAAAAAAGCAAACTAACGATCATTCTAACAGAAAGCTGAAAGACAAGTTGGTTCTTTAGATTTTTCGTGGCATAGACCTACGTGGCGGCCTATTCATTGGTATATATGACTTAGACATTGGGATGGCTTTCACCTTTGACGACTTATCAAAGCGCTTGCTTGACTTCTTTTCATAGTAGTGATTGTTTTTTTGTCCCAAACAAAGATAGCTGGCACAAGATAGTACTGGAGGACCTTCTTCTTTAAAAATATCAGAAATAACTCCTAGAGCGACAAGTAGTATTCTGACGTTGGATGATTTGGAGTTCTCGACTTCGTAAATCCACCGTGGCAAGGGGCTTTGTAATAAATACCAGTGCAAAAATAGGTGTACGGTCCTTACAACCCTAGCAAACTTAGTCTCCTCAAATAGCTCTCTCATACGCACAAATTTTCTTTTTTTCCTGTTTATCCAATGTATACATGAGGGTCACAAAGCATCAGTATATATTTTTTTTTATCTTGATGGCAAGGTGACTATTCACACCAGAAAATTTCATTACAAAAATAAATGATAACAGGAAAGGTTAAAACACAAGCTTCAAATTTTAATGTGGTAAGAATACTATATTACTTTCAAAATATAAAAAATGGTAAGAATACTAAAACTGTTATGAAGATTGGGAAAAAGTCTATGTAAATAAAACTGTTACAAATGAAAATAATCATTTGTTATTGAACATAATAATGTAATCAGTAAGAATCTGCGTTGCTTCTTTATCATTTTTGTGTGCTATTCTTTTCCTTTTCTTTTTTTTAACCACCCCACGACAGTAAAATAAGGTTTGAGAAGTTTGAATTGTCTGAATTCCTCGTTCTACGACCCAATTTCAATTACCATATACCTGTCCATGCAAGTTTGGTTATCTTACAATAATCAACTTTGAATAAAAGAACTTACTCATGTAGCACTCTATAATCAGTCTTTGAAGGAGCTCGAAAATACTTCAAGTCGAAGGAAAAATCACGGGAAATGAGGTTGGTCCAAAGGGAGGATTCCCGCGTCAGCTGATCAAAGTGGCTGTCTACCATTGCGACTTGCGAGGGAGCAGAGGTCGACGTGGTCTAGTCGCCCGTTCTTGGTACCGATTTGCAGAATATGGTGCAAAACATCATCATGTAGGGACTCCATTTTTTCTTTTTTCAAGTTGCTTCTTCCTTACAGGAAAACAAAGAAATTTTTTTTTTGATAAATAGTCCACCAATGGATACGAAAGATTATATATGTGCACTTATTTATATTTTCAGTTCTTTCTTTATTAGAAGTCATATTTTCAGCTTCTTTCTATATTAGAAGCGGCCTCTATTTTTTTTTTTTTTTTTTTACCAATTTGACAAGTACAAAATTAAAAAAATAAGAAGATGGAAATGAGAAACATGGAAACTAATTAATTTGGCAATTAGGCCTAGAAAACTTCTCCATTATTAAAACATATATGAGGTCCAAACTCCCAAGGTTCGGGGATATGACAATTTTTCTCTCTCTATATATTTTTTGGTTCGATTTATTTTCTTCAAGTGACGTGTTGTATGTATTATTTTCTTTTTGAGAAAACTTGCTAGGGGATACCAAGGGCATTGTGTGTGTTATTTTCACCACATCAATATTATAAATAAAGATGTGTGGGTGTCGAGATCCTTTAGTTAAATATCACCCGACACTTCAAGTAGTGTGAAATAGTTGTGCGATAGTATTATTTCTGATTTCTGTAATATGATACTTTGTAACTAATTGTATGTCGGGTGTTATTGCTCATAAAACTGACTCGATTCAACATCAGATAATAATTTGGCAACACATTTTTTTGTTTCTCATGTCTCCTTCTCTTTTGTATTGCTTAGAGTCCCTCTCCACCTTATTTTCTCTTCATCACCATTCTTAATTTCGGTTTACAAAATATAAATTAAATTCATTCAATTGAAAATAGAAAAAAATCAAATCTTTTACGATATATATTTTTTATTTAAGTCATTTATAAACATATTACATTTCATGAATAATATCGACATAATATATATCATATTAATCATATTATTTCAGATAACTATAATGTATTTACACGCATATAATTTTTTTTAATTGATCAAACTCTTTAACTTTAATCAAATCAAATTACCTACAATAACTAAATTATATTTCCAAAGATAAATATATCTTAATCATATATCCAAAAATGAATATAATTGAACTATAGAAATATAATAAAAATATTTTTATTATAGATATCTACATCGAGCCAAGTTCGATATTCCCCTCTAGTAAAAATAAAGATTGAGCTTGCCACTTTCTCATTGGGTTTCCTCAATTGAAAGTAAACTAGCTATATTATCGCGCTTCGCGCGATTTAGTTTTATTTTTTTAATGTTTTTTTATTAGTTTTAGTATTATAGTGCTACTTTTGTGTGTTGAAAAATATATGAGAACAAAAGTAAACAGAAATTTATAATATCTTCAACTTATTAATGCATATCATGTGGAGAGAGATGTGCGAGAATTTTCAGACAACAGTCGAATAGCACATTTCTCTTGGTAGATCAAACGATCTTCGATTGGAGCAGCATCAATGTAACTTAGCCCTGGAATAATATCTTTCTGTTAGAAGCTTTAATTACCTCTTCTCTTTTTCTTTTTTGGCGAGGCTTTCTTTTTACTTTTCACCTTATTTATTTTTCCTTGTAATCTTTATTTTACTTTAGCCACTGGCTAAAATGTAAAACTTTACATTATCAACACAAAGATAGGGGCATGACTCTTATTTTTATGTCAAAAAAATTAATGCATATCATGTTTCTATTCTCTCAGAGGTACTCTAATTATCAATTAATAAAGGAACAATTATAAAAAGACTAATGATCAATACTAACCAATTACAAACTTCATTGGTACAATGATCATGAGCAAACATGTGCAAGCAAATAAACAACACTTTACGTAAACAAATACGCTTGTGGCAGCTTGAACCATCCTCACCTCTAGCTAAAACCATGCTCAACAGAACTATAAAAAATTTCGCATTATTCGCTTCAAATAAGTCTTAGGAGCAAAGTGAGCAGTCTATCTTCAGTGTAAGTACCGTATCAGGTTCAATATTGGTACAGTATTTTACCATCCAAGTGGTAAGTTGCAACCAAGTGTAGGGAGGCATGGTGGTGGTGCATAACCAACTTTTAAGATTTGGCTCAATACAGATCTAATAAAACTAACATGGTGTAAGGTACATGAAAAATTTATTTGACATACCAGTAGGACCAACATCACTATCATTGCCAGTGATTTTGTAACACTTTTCTTTCCCACCTAATCTAATTGCCAGCGAAATGTCTTAGTAATGGAATCTTGGATCTACCATGGAGTATGTACATGTAATGTTAGTGAAATATAAAATTCGAAACACAGAGCAGCGTATGAACTGACAATATATAGATGTAAAACTGAAATGATGATAATAATATATAAAATAAAAAGGTACCATCTTATTCCTTGATTGGAGAAATCCAGTTTATTTAACATTCAGATTGTAAAATTGGTATTAAGTGACTAATTTCGGGGTAAAAGCAACACAGTGAACTCCAAATACTTGCACGGGTATTGGCATAACTAAGCTGGTATATGCACAATTGGTCCCCGATGTGAAAACTATCATGGATGAGGGTGCCAACATTAAGTTAATTTTACTTGAGGAACATTGGTTGGCTGGCACATTGACATTTTTGGTACCGAGTACTGTATCATTTGAGTGCTCAGCCTGAAACTGGTATATATGACCAAATATAAGACCTGATGTGTAGTAATCCTATATAAAATTTCAATATATATACCAGCAACTATAACCTCATTAAGCATATGCGAGAAAGAAACTTGTTAATTTCTTTTAAGAAACCAAAAGCGGCTGTTTGACCAGCAAAGTACTTCTAGAAAAAAAAAAAAGAGCAAATAACCATTAGTGTGATTATGGATTGAACAGTAGTGGCTTGAGAGAGAGAGGCCTTGTTTTACAGAGCATGGAGATTGGCGCATGCAAAAGTAAAAATCAAAGAAAATTGATGATGCTAAAAAAAAAATCAAGTATTTATTCAAAAGGAGAGGAAAAGGTGAGAGCTTTACTCGTCGGTCTGGTCAGAGCTATCAGAAGCATCACTACCTCCTTGCTCCTAAGCCTCCGCCTCGTTGCCGCCAAAAGAGCCTATGGTCGTGCTGTCGAATCCATCGACGATTGACCTACGGTTGTCGGTCTACTCCGCTCCCTCCTTCGATGTCTCTCCTCTCTCTATTGTCTCTCCTGAGATGAGCTGAGAGATAAAAGCAGAAGATGCAAGAAGAACGGAGAAGGTTCGGGATGGAGAAAGGGAACGCGAAAATCAACGGTTGAGATAAAATTGAATGGACGGATCGGATTATCTCTAGAGGTACTGTAGATTGGGGCAGCGAGAATTAAACTATTTCTTGATAAATAGTCATGGCAGTATTCACGTAATCGCAGTCCGAGTGCTCACATACTGCCAAAAATGGTCCATAATATATATTTGGAGATCGCTATTCAATTAATCTTTTTATCAAAAATAAAATTTGTGCAATTTTTGCAATCAGAAACTACTTTGTCAATTCAAGAAAGGACATCTTAACTATGGATTAATGGATTTCATTTCGGACTCGCTTATCATAGGACACTGCAAAAAAACAAATTTATAACTATATTCTATATTATTAATCAAAAGCGGCTACCGCATTAGCTTTAATTAAAAATAGTTTTTCCAAGTTTTTTTTGGCCGAAAATTCATATGAAACCTTTCTATGGAAAAAAAATTAATAATTTTGAACTTACATATTTTTGTCTACAAATTTTTGCAAATTTTTTAGGACAGATTTTATATATCTAACTTCAAAAATTTTGACAAATTTGACGAAATAGATTAGATTATTTTTCAATCTAGAATAATCTAATTATTCATTTTAAATAATATGCATTGGCTAGATGGGCAAATTTCACGGAATATATCTAACATGCATGGGACAATATCTCCAACAGTGAAGCTCTTAAAAATTCATTTTATCTAGATTTTCGTTCATACCGCATAACCGTTATATCGCCGCACAATCGTTTTATCGATGTTTTATCACCACACGACTGTTTCATTGTCAATAAACATTAAATCACCATCCGGCCGCTAAACTGCACAAATCTTAATTTTTTCACAAGGAATTAACTATTATAAGTAATCTATTGAAAAAAAACATTACAAATTGATCCCTTCCTCCCAAGAATTTAGAACTTTTATCTTTATGTAAGGTGCGTTTGCATTGTTTGGAAAAAGTTATTTCGAATAACAAATAATATTTAAATACGCGTCGAAAATAATTTTTTTAATTAAAGGTGCTATGTTTAAGTAGCCACAAATTCGAATTAATTTTTGAATTTTTGTATTTATAACGTGTTGGGATGATCTTCTAATCCGGATTAAAAAAATAATACAAACACGTTAAAAATAAAAATTTATTCCTAATTTAAGACTACTTAAAAGCAACACTCTAAATTCAAAAAATGTTTAAAAAAATTTATTCTAAATCATCAAAAAATAACATTTTTTATTTTGAATGATTAATTCTAATTTTATTCTCAAGTAATCCAAACATAATTTAAGATCGAGTCCGAAGATTAGTATGATAATTCTTAGTTTAACATGCTGAGTTCTATTTTTTTTTTTTTGTTACATGGTGCTTTATTGTATTTCGTTTACACATGATATGTTTATTTAACGCAAGAATTTAACAATTTTGTTCTTCCAAAAGTCAATTTCTGTTTTTTTAATTAAAAATTCCGCGGATTTAGTTGACGATTAAAAAACAAAAATAACCACTTCGTCCTAAAATAGTTTCTTTGCATAATTGCGTAGTACAACACCGACGTACTGGACCTGGTCCAACCAAATAGAAATTTAAATATTTAATAATAAACGGTCACAAGTAGACAGGGCAACCCCACACTGAATTCCACCAATCACAATTCTCATCGACACGTCACCCGTGACTAATTGGTCCCCTGGTCCTCTCCCGCACTAAAGTCTTGCCAGATAGTTCTAGAACTTGTTCGATCTCTCTCGAACCATCTCCCACCGCCAATCTCACCATCCGACGGTTCAGATCTTCCCATTTCGAACTTTCTCGAATCTCGAAAAGCCCATAAAAGCATCTCCATCCCCGTCTCTCTTCCTCGCATTCGAACAGAAACCTGCACAAGCTCTCAAAAAGCTCTCTCTACTAGTCTATTCTCTCTTCTCTTATTCAAATTTCGTCGATTTTTTGTTCTAATTTGTATTCTTGATCGATATGGCGGGAAAAGGCGAAGGCCCTGCTATTGGTATCGATCTCGGTACCACTTATTCGTGTGTCGGTGTGTGGCAACACGATCGAGTCGAAATTATCGCCAACGACCAAGGGAACCGTACGACTCCGTCCTATGTGGCCTTTACTGACACGGAGAGGTTGATAGGAGATGCGGCGAAGAATCAAGTCGCCATGAACCCTACCAACACTGTTTTTGGTAAGTTCAATTTTCCAGATATGTTTCTCTTTACATTCTTTCCGTAATTAGAGTTCTGCTTTATATTTTGTTATATTCACTTATTTGATTTAGATATGTTATTTTCTGATAAACCTAGACTGAATTTATATTGCTGAGTTGTAGTTGTTGAATCTGTAATGGTAGGAGAAAATATGAATATATGACTCTTGTACGTTCTGAACTACATGTTTGTCGTAATTGAGAAATTTCTAAATTGTGATACTGTGGAATACCAATAACCAAATTCCTTTAAAACAAACACCTTCAGGATATTGGGAATATCGTAGTTCTGTAGCAATCACTTGGAAACTTTGTAGAGAATTAATCCAAAAGACCTCATAAAGAAGTGTCAAATAAAATTTTCAGAGAGAGTGATTACTTTTGACTTTTGAGTGATAAGAAACATTAATTTGGTGTTAAGGGATAGTTTAGTTCGCACATCGATAAAATTATCGTACTTTTGTTTGATGGAATTTAACTAAAGTACCACTTTTAGCAAATCTTTGTTATTCTGTGTTTGTTTATGCATATGCCAAAAGAAGCATGTAGCACTATAAGTTGTTTATGGATATGCCAAAAAAATTGTTTTTGACTCATTATTCTCTGAAGTCTTAATTATTATAGTGATAGTTTTCTTGTACTTGTTCTAGTGCTTATTGATCCGTAGAGATTATTCTAATTATTTCCCTTCTTTCGTAAATTTGCAGATGCGAAGCGTTTGATAGGGCGTCGTTTCTCTGATCCGTCAGTTCAGAGTGATATCAAGCTCTGGCCATTCAAGGTGGTTGCCGGCCCAGGGGATAAGCCCATGATTGTGGTTCAGTACAAAGGCGAAGAGAAGCAATTTTCGGCTGAAGAAATCTCCTCTATGGTTCTTACCAAGATGAAGGAGATAGCTGAGGCCTACCTTGGCTCCACCATAAAAAATGCAGTTGTGACGGTGCCTGCCTACTTCAATGACTCTCAAAGGCAGGCTACAAAAGATGCTGGTGTAATTTCCGGCCTCAATGTGATGCGTATTATAAATGAGCCAACTGCAGCTGCGATTGCTTATGGCCTTGATAAGAAAGCTAGCAGCGCAGGAGAGAAGAATGTTTTAATTTTTGACCTCGGTGGTGGAACATTTGATGTTTCCCTTCTCACCATTGAGGAGGGGATTTTCGAGGTGAAGGCTACAGCTGGTGATACTCACCTTGGTGGAGAGGACTTTGACAACAGAATGGTCAACCACTTTGTGCAAGAATTCAAGAGAAAACACAAGAAGGATATTACCGGCAACCCGAGGGCTCTCAGGCGTCTCAGAACAGCTTGTGAGAGAGCAAAGAGAACGCTATCTTCCACAGCACAGACCACCATTGAGATCGATTCTTTGTATGAGGGGATCGATTTCTACTCCACAATTACTAGGGCTCGGTTTGAGGAGCTCAACATGGATCTCTTCAGGAAGTGCATGGAGCCAGTCGAAAAGTGTTTGAGAGATGCTAAGATGGACAAGAGCACTGTCCATGATGTGGTGCTGGTTGGTGGATCAACCAGGATCCCAAAAGTACAGCAGCTCCTCCAAGATTTCTTCAATGGCAAGGAGCTTTGCAAGAGCATCAACCCTGATGAGGCCGTGGCGTATGGTGCTGCGGTGCAGGCTGCTATTCTGAGCGGTGAAGGCAATGAGAAAGTCCAAGACCTGTTGCTGCTTGATGTCACCCCATTGTCTCTTGGTCTCGAGACAGCCGGTGGAGTCATGACTGTCTTGATTCCTCGAAACACCACTATTCCAACCAAAAAGGAGCAGGTGTTCTCCACTTACTCTGACAATCAGCCTGGCGTCCTCATCCAGGTATATGAAGGTGAAAGGGCCCGCACCAAAGACAACAACCTCCTTGGGAAATTTGAGCTTTCTGGGATCCCTCCTGCACCAAGAGGCGTGCCCCAAATTACTGTGTGCTTTGACATCGATGCCAATGGTATTTTGAATGTCTCAGCTGAGGATAAGACCACTGGCCAGAAGAACAAGATCACAATTACCAATGACAAGGGTCGTCTCAGTAAGGAGGAGATAGAGAAGATGGTTCAGGAGGCTGAGAAGTACAAGGCCGAAGATGAGGAACACAAGAAGAAGGTTGAGGCGAAGAACGCTTTAGAAAACTATGCATACAACATGAGGAACACAATCAAAGATGACAAGATCTCCTCAAAACTTCCAGCTGATGACAAGAAGAAGATCGAGGAGGCAATTGATCAGGCAATCAGCTGGCTTGATGGCAACCAGCTAGCAGAGGCAGAGGAGTTTGAAGACAAGATGAAGGAGCTTGAGAGCATCTGCAATCCGATTATTGCAAAGATGTACCAGGGCGGTGCACCTGATGCTGCAATGGATGAAGATGGGCCAGCTGCAGGTGGTGCCAGTGGTGCTGGCCCCAAAATTGAGGAAGTCGATTAAGTTTTGTGGGTTTTTCCTTTTTGTTGTTGGTATTGAATGAGGGCGTTGATGCACTCATTTCATGTTTTAGTTCTAATATTTTGTTTTGGAAGCAGGGGGGCCGGGTTTGATGTTGTTAGTAATGCTTTGGGGTACTTCATGGGGTGGTTAAAGGGCTGTTGTTACCTTTGTAATATGGAACATTTTACTGGTAAAAATTTCTGCTTTAATCTGATCTTGCAATCTATTATACTGATCAAGTTGTGACAGGTTATTTTAATCTATAATTTCTTTTGTAATGTTCCTTGAAAAGGAGGCAATTACAAGCAATATGTTCTGAGTTCATGTTCATTTTTTGTTTGTGCCTTGCCAAAAGGGGAAAAAAAATGAAAAGGTAGCTTACGAGATTCGAGTTTTATAATGTTGAAGTTCTGTAAAGAAAACCAGCACAGAAAAACTTTGGATTATTTTGTAGGCGATCAAATTTGTTATCAAGTAGTAAGCAAGGACATATGTTTAAATTAAGGAGATGCTTCTATTTTTGTTAGAATCCGGTCGACCGAAAAGAACAAATCATGTATAACGTAAAATAATTTTAGCATCACTAAGGGTTGGTAGTAAAGTGATTGATGTTGCATGGTGTGATAATCATGTATATTTTAAATTATGTTTTATAGATTGCTACTTTGTCACTTAGCTATGTTTGCATGTTTATTAGGATATATTCAAGATAAAAGACTGGAGTACATAAATAATTAAAGAAGAAGAGAATTGTAAAAAAATGAACAACACAGTGTATAAAGTTGTGCTGCATTTATTTGGAATACTACTTATATTTTACTTAATGAATTAAAATATTAGTTGCATACAATTAGTCAAATCCTTCTGATCCTATGTGTGGTACTGCGGCTTTGGTAGATCCTTCAATGGAACCGGCATGATTGATTGTACACTAGTTTTGGATTAGTAATTTTATTTGGGCGGATCAAATTAGATATTTAGCCTCCATTGGAAGTACCATGATTTTGAGAAATTTATTTGTTTATTGAGTTCATAGTATATAGAAGAAGAGAGAGACTGTAATCCGACTGAGGCGTTTTCCAGGGTTCAACAGAGAGATGAAAATTCACAAAAGAAGGGCTAACTGGTAACTGGTAAGAAAGACAAGGTTGTTAGATATTGGACTCTGGTTTTGAACAATTTTTAATGAAAAGCTGGAAGAAAAAAAATCAGGAGAGCATTAGTCTCTGTGTTACTTGCCACCATAAATGATGGAAGAAAACAAGCTAGAAGAACAGGTTTTAATTGAGTATAGAGAAGCAGCGGTTCTTTTGTTCCAGCGATGAGCCATCAAAACAGCTCTCTGAATAGTAATTTTTGGTGCTTCATAGAGTATTCGACTTGGCTATGAGATGTTAATACTGTGCACAAATCTATTATTTTTGTTTGTTACTCGGTATCATAACTATAAAATTTTACATGAGATGACGATGTAATTTGTGTTCTTAAAATTTTTATTTTCTAATTAATAGCACCTCTAGTCCTCCACAAATAAGGTCGGCCCAAGTTATTTTCTATGCTGTAAGCATATTCCGCCTGGCCCAAGTTTCCAGAGGATCCGATTCCCTTCTCTAATAGCGGAATAACTCACTCGAACGGAAATTGGAAAACATAAATCAACAGAAAATGAGAGCGATACTACAATCCTCTCAACCCCACCGCCGCCTCTCACTCCACCGCCACCTCCGCTTTCTCTCCACTTCCACTTCTAACCCCATTCCTACTCCAACTCCAAACGAATCCAATCCTACACCGCCTGCTCCCACCAAAAGCGCAATCAGAGCCCATCTCCGGCGCGAAACCGACCCAGACCGCGCGCTCTCCTTCCTCTCCTCCCTCCCCTCCTCTGCTTCCTCCTCCTCTTACAAGAACTTCGTCTACTTCGTTTCCCGTCGCCTCTCTAACTCCTTCCGCCACGAAGACGCTGCTAAGCTGCTCGATTCTTGCATTCCTCACGCCACTGCTGAGTCTGATTTCGCCTCTCTCCTTGCCTCCTACGGCTATGCTTACATTCCCGATCGTGCTCTCTCCGCCTTTAAGGCTCGCATTGCTGACGGTTCGCTGACTGTCTCGGTTCTCTCCTTCAATGCGCTTCTCTCCGCTTTTCGGAGATCTGGCCAATTCCAACAGGTACCTCATTTGTTCACCTCTCTGTCTGAAGAGTACCACATTTCACCAAATGATGTGTCTTATTCTATTCTTATAAAATCACTCTGCCTCTCCCGCAAAGTCGAAGATGCATTAGTAATGTTAAAACTGATGCGAGAAGAAAAGGGTATTAATCCGACCCCTGCTATTTATGGCATTGTTCTTAATTCTCTTTATAAAATAAACAAATTTGAGGAAGCTGAGCTGTTATGGAATGAAATGGTCGAGAGAACCGGGTGTAAACCAGACGATGCTGCCTACAATGCCAGAATATGCTATCGTGCGACTCGAGGAGAAACAGATAAGGTTGTAGAACTAATCAAGGAGATGGAGACAGCCGGGGTTAAGCCAACCACAATCACCTACAATTTCTTGCTTATATGCCACTTTAAAAATGAACATTGGGAAGATGCGAAGAAGGTTTATGAACAGGTGTTTTTAATGAAGGTATGTAAGCCAAATGCTGCTACATTTAGAATCCTATTGGACGGATTTTCCCGGGGTAGGAATTTTGAAAGAGGATTGGAGGTGTTTAGTAGTAGTTTGAAGAAGAACAAAGTGCCTGATTTTGCAACAGTTAGCATGTTTGTGGAAGGGTTGGTGAAGGATGGTAAAGCTGATCAGGCAAAGGCGGTTGTTGAACAAGTCAGAAAGAGGTTTCCGGTATATTTAACTGATAAGTGGAAGAAGGTCGAGAAGGATTTGGGGTTCAGTTTGGATGCAAATGAGACTGCCTCTGATGGTATTGGTGGGGGTAGCCAATGATATATCACTGTAATTTTTATGGCTTTACTTATCTTTTCCAAATAGGACCAACCTCTCTCAGAATGGTAGATCTGTATAATTTTGTTTGAGAATCCATTATGATTCATACTGTTTGCAATTTAGTTACGAGTTCTTATGCAGTGCTCCTAGTGTTGTTATCTCCCACCTTTCCTCTCATTTTATCTGCCATTATTGACAGTAAGATTCCACAAATCAGTGGGTCTCATCCAATACTGATAATAGAAACATGTTTAGAGAGGAAAACACAGATATTATATATTTTCCATTAATCATAAGGCAAAACAAGAACACAATATATTTTTTCATTAATAGCGAAATGCTAATACGTCCTGTAAGCAACTATGTATTGCAGTTGCATTAGTTGAGCTCTTCAATAATTCAATCTGCGTAAATTTCCTTCCGTTGAATATTTTCCCTTCAATAATTCACCTCTTCATCACTTGACAGCTGCTGTCGAGGTTTCGAAAAAAAAAATAATGCACCTCTTCAAGTGTATGTGAATAAATAGTAACTATATTCTGTTTTGGTTTGAAGGATACTTTTGAAAACTGTATAGAATCAAGGTAGCCTTAAGATTAGGTAGATTAGATAATTGGGTCAGACGATTCTTTTGGCAATATCTATTGATACACAGGATGACAATTATTGTCAGCGTCATTTTCACTATTATACAATGTGGCAATCATGTATATTTTGTAAATTGCTAACCTATCTATCTGTAATGTTTTGGATGAGAATTTGGATTGGGATTTCTTTTTTCGGCTTTAAAAGCCCATTGGCAGATAAAAAGACACGAGTACAATTAAGAAGGCGAGTTTCTAAATTCTTGACAGCTTGATTTTTAATGAATGGTTCAGTCAGTGTACAAAGTTGTTTTGACTCATTGGCATATACAAGATGAGTAGATGACAGCATAAAGTTTTACTTAATGCGTTGACTAACATAAAAGTAGTCAAAGCTCTTCTGATGCTACATCAGGGAGATCCAGGACATGCCAAGATACAAATGAAAGATGTTTTACATATATAAACTTGAGATGGCTCCTAGCACTTAAACCACATTATGTTAGACCGTAAATTCATCAGTTGCATGTGGTGCACAGATCGTCCAAAGTTGATTTAATTTTTTTTTAAGAAGCAGGTCTTCCAATTAAAGTGGCATAATTGAATAGTTCTATAAATTTTGTATTAATAATTTCATTTGAACAGTTGAAATTAGTCCATGTCAAACCAGAGCTTTCCAAAACAGTAGCTTCCATCGTGAGAAATCCAAGTTTTTGAGAAATTTTATTGGTTTGTTATGTTTCTGGTACATAGAAGAAAAGAGAAGCTGCGATCTGAGATTTTACTTTCCAGGCTTACACGCAGATCTGAGAAACGACAAAAGAGGAAGGGGTAATTGGTAACAAGGACAAGACCGTTAGAAATTGGATCCGGGTTTTCAAGTTTGTCTTTCTTTCCTTTAATTTTATTAGAATTAAAACTGGAGAACAAGGACAGGCATTAAACTTGTTTTGCCGTGAGACCATCAATCATGGAAGAAAACAAGCTAGAAAGAGCATAGCTTGATTGAGTATAGAGAAGCACATAAACTTTCGTTCCTGTCTATAATTTCTCAGAATTAGTTAAACTGAGTAATTAGTGATCGGCTATTGAGATCGATCTGTTTGTTGTAATTTCTGGCATGCCATAGAGTAATCCACTTGGCTATGAGATCTTTATTAGTTTTGCGCACAACTCTATTGTTTTGTTTTGTACTCGTATAATTAATAAATTTGAAGAGAAATAAGAATGTAATTTGGATTCTTAAATGACTGTTATTTTCTAAACTGACAGGACCTGTCCATCCTGCTAGAATCACAGAAGAGAAAGAACACCATTTGTGTTTCGAAAAAAGGTATAGTTCAATTATGACAAGCAGTTCCTTTTACAGAAATGCATTACATATCACAATCACCCACATAAAGAAAGAAACCCGTTGAACCTCCAACAAGGCAACAACTCCAATTCCAACTTACAAATCAAATCTGTTGTAACCACCCCTGTGACCTATCAAAGACAATTTCATACCCTCTTCATCGCTCAAAAAATTTGCAACATAGATGGATGGTAGTAAATATTCCTGTCCTCTTTAACTCTCGAAAATTTTCCAATGTAGATATAAATATAATTGAATGGACGAGGGACAGTAGTTTATTATATGATTGAAGTATATTGAGCTTGATAAAACGGATGTCTCATAAGTTCTAACATATACTTGACCCAAATAAGGTTGGCATCAGCCCATTCCGCAGTTCTCTTCTACATTCCTATGCTTCAAAGCCCAAGTTACCAAATGCTGATAATTTGAATGAAAAAGGAAAAAAAATAAAAATAAAAAATCGACAAACGATGCTGACCTCCGCTCGGCTCCGCCGCGGCCTCTCACTCTCCCGCCTCCTCCGCCTTCTCTCCACCACCTCCACTCCCACTCCAACTCCAACTCCACCCGAATCAAAGCCTACACCGCCTCCTCCCACCAAAACCACCACCCGAGCCCATCTCCGGCGAGTAACCGACCCAGACCGCGCTCTCTCCCTCCTCTCCTCACTCTCCTCCTCTGTTTCCTCCTACAAGTTCTCCGTTGGTTACGTAGCCCGCTGCTTTTCTCTCTCCTCCCGCTTCGACGACGCAGCTAAACTGCTCGATTCTCGCATTCCTCACTCCACTGCAGAGTCTGATTTCGCCTTTCTCCTTGCCTCCTACGGCCGTGCCTCCATTCCTGACCGTGGTCTCTCTGCCTTTAAGGCTCGTATCGCTGACGGTTCGCTGACGGTCTCGGTTCTCTCTTTCAATGCGCTTCTCTCCGCCTTTCTGAGATCTGGCCAGTTCCAACAGGTACCTCATCTGTTCACCAATCTGTCTGAAGAGTACCACATTTCACCAAATGATGTGTCTTATTCTATTCTTATAAAATCACTCTGCCTCTCCCGCAAAGTCGAAGATGCATTAGTAATGCTAAAACTGATGCGAGAAGAAAAGGGGATTAATCCGACCATTGCTATTTATGGCATTATTCTTAATTCTCTTTATAAAATAAACAAATTTGAGGAAGCTGAGCTGTTATGGAATGAAATGGTTGAGAGAACCGGGTGTAAACCAGACGATGCTGCCTACAATGCCAGAATATGCTATCATGCGACTCGAGGAGAAACAGATAAGGTTCTAGAACTAATCAAGGAGATGGAGACAGCCGGGGTTAAGCCAACCACAATCACCTACAATTTCTTGCTTATATGCCACTTTAAAAATGAACATTGGGAAGATGTGAAGAAGGTTTATGAACAGGTGTTTTTAATGAAGGTATGTAAGCCAAATGCTGCTACATTTAGAATCCTATTGGAGGGATTTTCCCGAGGTAGGGATTTTGAAAGAGGATTGGAGGTGTTTCGTAGTAGTTTGAATAAGAACAAAGTGCCTGATTTTGCAACAGTTAGCATGTTTGTGGAAGGGTTGGTGAAGGATGGTAAAGCTGATCGGGCAAAGGCGGTTGTTGAACAAGTCAGAAAGAGGTTTCCGGTGTATTTAACTGATAAGTGGAAGAAGGTCGAGAAGGATTTGGGGTTCAGTTTGGATGCAAATGAAACTGCCTCTGATGGTATTGGTGGGGGTAGCCAATGATATACTGTAATTTTTATGGCTTTACTTATCTTTTCCAAAAGTTTTAGGACCAACCTCTCTCAGAATGGTAGATCTGTATAATTTTGTTTGAGAATCCATTATGATTCATACTGTTTGCAATTTAGTTACAACTTACAAGTTCTTATACAGTGCTCCTAGTGTTGTTATCTCCTACCTTCCTCTCATTTTTATCTGCCATTATTGACAGTAAGATTCCACAAATCGGTGGGTCCCATCCAAATACTGATAATAGAAACATGTTTAGAGAGGAAAACACAGATATTATATATTTTCCATTAATCGTAAGGCAAAACAAGAACACAATATATTTTTTTCATTAATAGCGAAATGCTAATACGTCCTGTAAGCAACTATGTATTGCAGTTGCATTAGTTGAGCTCTTCAATAATTCAATCTGCGTAAATTTCGTTCTGTTGAATATTTTCCCTTCAATAATTCACCTCTTCAAGTGTATGTGAAAAATAGTAACTATATTCTGTGTCATCTGTTTTGGTTTGAAGGTTACTTTTGAAAACTGTATAGAATCCCAAACTAGAGCTTTCCAAAACAGTAGCTTCCATCGTGAGAAATCCAAGTTTTTGAGAAATTTTATTGGTTTGTTAAGTTTCTGGTACACAGAAGAAAAGAGAAGCTGCAATCTGAGATTTTACTTTCCAGGCTTACACGCAGATGTGAGAAATAACAAAAGAGGAAGGGGTAATTGGTAACAAGGACAAGACCGTTAGAAATTGGATCCGGGTTTTCAAGTTTGTCTTTCTTTCCTTCAATTTTATAAGAATTAAAACTGGAGAACAAGGAGAGGCGTTAGTCTTTGTGTTGCCGTGAGACCATCAATTATGAAAGAAAACAAGCAATACTTAAACTTTTGTTCCTGTACTATAATTTCTCAGAATAAGTTAAACTGAGTACTCTTCTTTTTCTTCTTTTTCAGTTTCCATCCAGGAAACTAACCTTCTGTGTTGTATTTTGGAAAATTTTATTTTAATGAAAAGTTTTGGGGCTTGACCCCTTGCTTTCTTCAAAAAAAAAAAAAAAAAAAGTTAAACTGAGTAATTACTGATCAGCTATTTGAGATAGATTTGTTTGTTGTAGTTTCTGGTATAGCATAGAGTAATACATTTGGCTATGAGATGGTTAGTATTGCGCACAACTCTATTACTTTGTTTGGTTTTCGTATAATTATTAAATGTGAAGACAAATAATGGCGTAATTTGTATTCTTAAATGATTGTTATTTTCTAATAGTACCTGCCCATCCTGCTAGAATCACAGAGCGAAAGAACACTATTTTTATTTCAAAAAAACTAACGGCTAGTTAAATTATGACAACCAGTTTCTAATGTAGATATAATTGATGGTAGTGAATATTTTATATGAAAGACAATTTTATATCCTCTTCAGCACTTCAAAATTTGTGCCATAGATAGATGGTAATAAATATTCCTTACCTCTTTAACGCTCGAAAATTTTCCAACATAGATATCATATAACTGAACGAACGAGGGACAGTAATTTATAGATTGAAGTATAGTGGGCTTGATACGAACAGCGGACGTCTCACTAGTCCTAACTTCTAACATATACTTGACCCAAAAAAGGTTGGCATCAGCCCATTCCGCAGTTCTCTTCTACATTCCTATAATCCTATGCTTCCAAGCCCAAGTTACCAAATGCTGATAATTTGAATGAAAAAGGGAAAAAAAAAAAAAAAAAATCGACAAACGATGCTGACCTCCGCTCGGCTCCGCCGCGGCCTCTCACTCTCCCGCCTCCTCCGCCTTCTCTCCACCACCTCCACTCCCACTCCAACTCCAACTCCACCCGAATCCAAGCCTACACCGCCTCCTCCAACCAAAAGCACCATCAGAGCCCATCTCCGGCGACAAACCGACCCAGACCGCGCTCTCTCCCTCCTCTCCTCACTCTCCTCCTCTGTTTCCTCCTCCTCTTACAGGTTCTCCGTCGATTACGTCGCCCGCTGCTTCTCTCTCTCCTCCCGCTTCGACGATGCAGCTAAACTGCTCGATTCTCGCATTCCTCACTCCACTGCAGAGTCTGATTTCGCCTTTCTCATTGCCTCCTACGGCCGTGCCTCCATTCCTGACCGTGGTCTCTCTGCCTTTAAGGCTCGCATCGCTGACAGTTCTCTGACGGTCTCGGTTCTCTCTTTCAATGCGCTTCTCTCTGCCTTTTGCCAATCCGGCTATTACAACCAGGTACCGCATTTGTTCACCTCTCTCTCTGAAGAGTACCACATCTCACCAGATGCTGTCTCTTATCTTATTCTCATAAAATCACTCGGTCGCTCTGGTAAAATTGAAGATGCATTAGTAACACTGAAACTGATGAAAGAAGAAAAGGGCATTTCTCCGACACCTGCTATCTATAGCACTGTTCTGTCTTCTCTTTATAAATTAAACAAACTTGAGGAAGCTGAGCTGTTATGGAATGAAATGGTGGAAACTGGGTGTAAGCCGGACGATGCTGTTTACAATGCCAGAATATCGTACCATGCGAATCGAGCAGAAACAGATAAGGTTCTAGAACTAATCAAGGAGATGGAGACAGTTGGGGTCAAGCCGAATGCAATCTCTTACAATTTCTTGATGATGTGTCACTTTAAAAATGAATGTTGGGAAGATGCGAAGACGGTTTATGAACAGATGTTTGGAAAAAAGGTCTGTGCTCCAAATGGTGCTACATTTAGAATCCTTTTGAAACAGGCTTGAAGGTGTTCTTCAAAAGTTTGAAGAAGAACAAAGTGCCTGATTTAACAGCAGTTAGAAAGTTTGTGGAAGGGTTGGTGAAGGATGGGAAAGTGGATCAGGCAAAGACGGTGGCCGCACAAGTCAGAAAGATAGTTCCAGCAAAATCCACTGATTTCTGGAAGCAGGTCGAGAAGGATTTGGGGTTGATTTCGGATGCAGATGAGACTTAGCCTCTGATGGTATTGCTGCTGGCTAGTCAATGGTAAAGTGTACTTTTTATGCATTTGTTTTTGTTTTCCAAAAGTTGGAGTAGTCATTCATAATATTAGAAATGTATGATTTAGTTTGAGAATCGATTATGATTCCACCATTTGCAATTTAATTGCAGTACTAAAACAGTGCCTTGTGCTGTTCTCTCATCCAAATCTTTTCATTTTTAATATTTTATCTGTTATTATTGACAGCAAGGTTTCACATATATCACTCAGGAGCACCCAGCCAACATAGATAGTATAGAAACTTTTTTAGGAACAAAATATTAACACCATATTTTTTCTATTATTCGTGAGGCAAAACAGGAACGCTAATTTTTTTTCATTAATAGTGAAACGGATGCTTGTAATGAGTTGTACAAAATTTACATCCAAATTCTTTTACTGTATAATAATATGTAGTTGAAATACTGTACATTTGAATATGTTTCAGGAAGAATAATTACTCAATCTTGCTTAAGAAATGCTAAAACATTGATGCATGTTGTGCAAAGTAACAAATGGACACTCCCAAGTCTGCTTTCGTGTTCTCAATAGAACCCCAAATTACCTACCAGAAATGAGTTACATGGATAATCATAAGTGTGTTTGTTTTAATCTGAAAGTCGAAAAATAGAGAGTAGAAAGTGATGTTACTGATTGTTAAGTCTATTTGGGCCTGCAGCGAAACAAGTGCTATCAGTTAGTTTGGTTTCATTGGGCTGATTTAAAGCCTTGATCCTTAAGATTTTTTTACTATTTAGAAGCCTTGAAATTCGGAATGATTGTTAGAGATCTTTCAACCTTGGTGCTTTTCATTTAGATTGGGCCTTTTTTTTTTGAGGCTTTCGACCAGTAAAGTAATAATTCACAGGAAATGTAATTAATTTAATAAAGCTTAAATTGTTTTTTTTTTAAATAAATTCAAGCCGCAGCTAAGCAAGATTCCTCAGAACTTGATATTTAATTTGTTTTGTACCTCTAAAATTCCAAGTATTGATTTTTTCCTCACTTTGAAAGTATCAATGTTTGCAAGTCAGCTGGTTCCTAATATGCCTGAAAGAATTATTGTGGAATACGAATAAATATATGTTAAGAGGAAGCGCATGGATAGTTATTAAAACTTACAAAAGTTTGTGAAGATCATTTTGTTGATTCAATTTCAATCCAAGAAGATCTTATGTTAGATCGCTCCTTCTTGGGTTATCTAAAATGAATTATTAGGCTTAACAAGGCAAATTAAAACCGAAAAGGTTTGTGGACAACAAGAAAAATTAAAACTAAAAATTGCTAAACTCAAAAAAGCCAGGATAATGGTTTAGTACATAGATCTCAACAGAGAAAAGTAGGGATTGTTCTTAGATAAGGATACGAGAGTTGCAAAGGAATTGATTGAGTATTTGTATTGTATTTGCCAGAACTGCTTGAGCTTCTTCTTCCTATAAAAGTGGTAAACAAAAGCACGGACTCGAGCAATGAGAGAAGAAAAGTGCTTCACCTTTGATTTTGAATGAAAAAAAAGGAGGGGGGGGGGGGGGGGGGGGGGGGGGGGGGGGGGATGGTAGAGCGACCTTATTCAAATTCAATTATTCTTTTGGCAGACTTTAAACAGAATTGACAGGGCATGGTAAGCCTACGAGAGTAGCCTATATTACAATCATTGAAAAAGCCTTCAAAATTGAAACATCATATATTTCATTCTCAAACATTATAAAGCATGATACGAACACAAATTAACACGATATATCAACACAAATTTAATTATTAATGTTGATTACTTTAACAAAATTAATAATTTAAAATTCAATTTATAATCCTACATCATATTATGTACCATCATTTGATTCATATTGTTTTTCTCTAATTATTATTTTTTTAAAAAAATATATTACTAAAAAGTTTAAATTTAACCAAATAATAAATTATTACGGTATAGTAAAAATTATTTCCTTTACTTTTATTTTTAGAAATTTTTTTATTTTAAAGATAATAAAATAATTTGACATGGCTTGTTAGTCGTGTCAACACGACACGACACGATGCGTTAGTCGTGTCGTGTCAAAATACGTGTTGTATTGGCTCTCATCATTTAGCACGACATGACACGACACAATTAAAAAAATAGTTCTATTGTCGTGCTTGATTGGAGAACCCTACTTCGGAGTTCAAAACCAAGTAGTTGCTTTATTTCGGTCTTTAAAATTCCGTAACAGACGACCCCATTCAACTCCTCGAAATTTGAAAAAATATAAATTAATTAAAAATTGAAGAATCAGCACGACGGGCAACTCCGGGGTTTCAAACCCCGAAGTGGGCTCTTTTTCACTTCGTGGATTTGATCCCTGTAATTAGGTAGTTTTTTTAAATTTCAATTAGTATAATATTTATCTTTAAAATAAAAAGAGTTAATATATTTATTGAAAAAAACATATATCCTCGATAAAAGATGAACAGTGCACAGCTTTGCTGTAATTTATTCGTTTGTGTGGTTATTTATGTAGTGAGTTATCCTCCCTTCATTTCTGAATTGGTTTGTTGCATGGATCATAGAAATGTGTGAGCATCAGACAATCTAGAACGGACAGGGTAGATTTTTGCGTTTATCTTTGGGTGGTCTATCCTTACTGCAGGTGTCCAAGACCTTGCTTGACTTTCTTTTCATATGGCCCCACTCTGTGTGTGGTGTATACTAGATTGCATGGACCTTAGCTTATATTTCTCTGTTTTTTATTGTGTGGTTTTTATATGGCAAGAATAAATGTATCTGTTCAAATGATTGTTAGTCCATTTTTATTGTTTTTATGATCCGACACATAGGTCGGCTCAAACTTTAGTCCACAGGGTTCCTGATGCTGCTTCTTGATGGTGAACATGGTCTGCTCATTCTATGTACGCTTCCAAGTTTTTACACTGTTTTGCTTTCATATGGGTCCTCCCAAGTCGTAATTTGTTGAAGCAATTGTGAGCATGTGTTGTATATACACTAGTGGCCTTGTCGTCGCGGCTTCGCCGCGACCAACCCCCATAATGTATTTCTACAACGTTTAATTTACATTTAGTGAATAGTTATCTCAATATCCTTTATTTAGAATGTTTTTGGACTGTACCAGTACCGGTACCAATACCAGGTTAATGGGTTTATTACTTTTTTATCCTATGTTCATTAAAGCTGTTGAGTCTGTGTAAGTAAGATTCTAGAATATCAAGGCATTAGTTGCAATACCACTTGGTACACGTACATAACATTTGAAAATCTTATAGTTGAACATCATGCCAACTACTGAATCAATGCCCTTAGAAAAACACACATTGTTTGTTTTGCATTTTTAAGAGAGATTATAAGTTAAATATGGTAGCATTAACCTTTTTGTGTTAAAATTCAATTGCATCTTATGCATATTTAGTTTTTTTTTTATCAACAGGAGTAAAAAAAAAAGGATAGATTTGCTTTAGATAATTAAAACATTAATAGGAGAAGGGATTTTCAAGTTCATATTCTGTCTAAAAAATTTATAGTAATAGTCATACGTGTTTTGCAAACAATATTATATATCACTTATAAAGCTTAAATAAGTCATTATCTCAACATACATAACAACAATATATCACTTAAAGACTATATAATTAATTTAAAACTTTGACAGGAACTCAAAACATCTCATATCAGATGCATCTTGTGTCTAACTTCTTAGAAACTCGAAACACCTCAATCAGATATATCTTGTGCTCAACTTCAAAAAAAAAATAATGGAAAGACATTTTTCGAGTTACTGTATTTTTTTCAAAATAAAAAAGCAAATTAAAGGATCAGAAATAAGCATGTGGGTTAGCCTCGTGCTCCGTATCTTGTTAGTGCTCTTTCATCAAGAGTATACTGGTAAGAAATTTCAATTAACAATCTTAGCAAGTATTATGGATAAGAGAATCCAAACAGCTTGCTATGAACAGTTTCTGATAAGTATAGCTACTGGCTATCAGTATTACCATATCGAATTTCCAGCTTTCATTGAGGTAGAGTTTCTAAACCAGGTAGTAAGCATTGCAGAAAAACTCTTGAATTTAAGTATTGCATAAAGTTGGTTTTCTTTAAGTATAAAAATGGAATAGAAAGTATCTCCACAACCTAGTGGTTTTCTGAGAATCTGAAATTCACTAATGTCATTCTTCTGAAAAGCTGCTATCAGGTTCGTCATTGCCAAGATTTCAGGGTCGTTCTCGTAAATGTGAAAACAAAAAAATAAATAAACCTAAAGTGTCATTGCCAGTCAGGAAAGAGAAGTAACAATTAAGAAAATGAAAGATATTAAATCCAAAAGCTAAATGTTGCCACATAAATCTAAACCAACTATTAATGTTGAAATCAGGAGAAAAAAATTAATGTTGATAACTTGCTTTCGCATAATTTTTTGTTGCAACTTTCTTACGTGCTACTGCTTCCCTGTGCCATTTTACAATTATATCAGGTAAGAAATTGAAATCCTCCATTATCAAACATTGGACAAAATAGATAAGTACAAATAGATAGAAGGCATATTAGCATACCCATAATATAATCAAGAAAAGACTTGTCCAGCCATCTCCATTCTCTTGTACCACACATTTCATAATAGCATGCAATGATGCAAATAAGAGAAATTGGCAAACAAAATATCAAAAAAAAAAAAAAAGTCAATTGAACACAGTGTATAGTTGCTTGTTGAAAAGTCAACAAAAGGTATACATCTTAGTGGGTAAATAATGAGCATACAATAATAAAATAAGAATACAAAAGTACCTTATAAACCCATAGAAGATTCAAGGAAGTAACTTTTTCGTTTGCCCAGAAAGAACAATGTTAAATCTTGACAGATCTCCCATTAATCACACCCCATCTCTTGGTCCCTTAGTTTGCCTCAAAAGAAATAACAATAAATAAATTAAACCAAAATTAAATAATTATTGCATTAATTTAAGGAGCTCATCTAAAAATAGAGTTGCTTATATCCCAGCTCTAAGAAATAATATACATAATTTGCAATATAATACACATTTTTAGTCCAGGCCTTCGAGTCAGGAGCTATGCACATGACTGGTACACTCATCGGACCCACTGTACCAGCACACAATAGCAGTACAAGTACATTTCATCAACGGGTACCTTGATTTCTTTAAGTCTAACCTCATTCCCTCTATCATATCCTGGAATGACCACACAAATCACAAATGAGAATGCAGATTAATTTTAGCATCCTTTATTTGAGAAATAATTCTAATTGAAATTATTATTGAGTAACAAAAGGACACAACCCTTTTTTTGTACTGATATTCACAACTGATAACCACAGAATGAGGAAAGAAAAAAGAGAATTTTTCCAATTTTATTAAAGGCATAAAAGTTTATTATTACAAAGCATTAACTTTTAAGTACAGGAAATACCAAATAAAAAATAGCCGTAAACTGTTATGCCTTTGTAGCTTCCAAATTCTTGAATACTTTTAAATAAAATTTAAAAAAATAATGCAATGACAAAAGAGGTCTAAATTAACCAAAAAATCGTGCAACTTTTATAGCTAATATACATCTATATACATGAGTTGAATTGAATTCAAAAAATAAAACTGAAACAAGCCTCTTATTTACGAGAAGGCCAAAAAAAGCATGCACTCATTAAGAATAATGCCATGTTTTCTGACCAGTACCATAAAATCGCCTCTATCCCGTCAGCCATATTGAGACCATACACCTGAATAATGACGTGTTCTGAGGCAAAAAATTCGCTGCTGGCGTTCTTGATTTGGAACCCTTGATTGTAAAAGGAAGAAAGGAGAGCAGCCTGGAGTACTGTAGGGACCAGCATAAGTACTGACAGATCTTTCCAAGACAACGCTGGTGATCTCCGGGACCTTGACCTCACCAGTCCCCACTCTACGTCTCCGCAAAGCTCCCTTTATTTTCAAGGTCACTTGACATAGCTATCAGTTCAAAAGCATTACTGATTCTCTCTGGATTTCCATTTTCTAAGCACCTCTCTCTCAACTGTCAATTGAATAAACAAAATTAATCTATTCATTCTTTATTAGTTTAGTTATCTTCTGGGATAAAGGGAAAATAAAATAAAATAAATTCAGAGCAATTTCTCCTTTAACCTCCAAAAATTTGATATTTCCCTATACACCCCCAATTTCTGGAAAGCCATAGAACTATCTTCATTCTTTTTCTCCATTGGTTAAGTGAGAATGGTGATTTTGCTAGTTCTGAAATTCAAGAATGCTATGTATGGAAATATTTCTCGTATTTTTTTGGGGTTGTGGCATATATGTCTTAAAAGTTTTGCAGGAATAAGGAGATAACTTTTGAGAATAATTATAAGTTGTTTACAGCTACTTACAGTGCTGTTAGCCTCTTCAGAGTTTATGCAGCTTTCATCCTCAAATCCAAAAGAGAGCTTGTAATCCACTTGAGACTAACTATCTGAAAGAATCTCTGCTATTGTAGCTCGCTATTGGTGATAACAAATGTAAGCTTTTTCTAAAACTAAATAGGCACATACTGCCGAGGCTTTTTGTTACGGAGGGCTCAATCAACCTTCGGTTCAACCAGCGGAGGCTCTATCAACCTCTGACATCGTCAAGACCCCAAGATGCAATGGCGCGAGCGACATTTTGCGGTTCGTTAGGGTCAGGCAGTGGTGGGGTGCGTGAGGTCTTGACATTACAAAACCTGCAACCACGGGTGCAGGTGTCGCCAAGGATCATGATAATAGCAGAGACAGTGCCAGTGTCGCCGCCAGACTATCGCCCATGCCAGTGTCGCCGCCGAACCAGCACTCGCCCAAATTGGGGTAGCGGGCCTCCTCGCAGACGGTGTGCAAATTGAGCTCCCTCAATTTGGCCTTGATGGCAGTGTACTTGGATCCACCGAGAATGGTCTCCTTCATCCAGTCGAGTTTGCGGATGGGCTTCTTCTTGGTGCCCACAGGCACAGAGTAGACGAAATACCCTGGAAGGGGTAGCTCGGCGGAGAGGCGGCGGCGGAGCTGGGCGAGTCAGGACTGGGAGTTGGGAGGAGAGGAGGCATCGAGATTAAATGGTGGTGGTGGTGGTGGGGTCTGAAGGAGAGAACGGGTGGAGGAAATGGAACGGGATAGGATTAGGATTTTCGAAAGAGAAAGGAAATCATGAAATCAGAGCAATCGCTCACCCTCCTCGCACCAGCACGGCAGCGGCGAGCTCTCTTTAGTCTCCGACAGCTTAGACTGCCGGAGAGAGGTAGATCGAAAGAGAAAAGAGAAGAGATACGAAGGAGCTTTGTAGAGAAGAAGTTTTGGCGAGAGGGGTGGTTCACCAGAAAGAGAGAAAAAGAAAAAGCGGAGACCAATGTTGAGGAGGATATGGTGCGTGAGCTACAACTGATTCCTTTCAGACTCAATAATTGGATCGCTACACGCTAAATTGCTTGACCATGGCACAGAAAATCTATCTCCTTGATGTCACAATAGACAAAGCAGCACCGTTCTCCTCTGTTTACATCTAGCCGCAGGATCAAAATCAAGGGCCAAGATAATTCAACGAAAAAGAAAAATGGCACTGTAGATAAGGAAGTCACGGGGTATCAAGCTTTACTATGTTCAAATGGGAGAATACAATCCGGTCTTCCCTCTTTTTTTGGACAGCCGCAGCCATGTGAAAAAATAAAAATAGAAGTGGGACCTACTATTAGCGGAGAAGTGAGAAACAAACCAATCGATGTTGGTCATTTTCACAAACTGGCCCTTACACTCTATTTTTAATTTTAAAGTCCCGTCCATTAATTTCACAAGTTTTTAACTTTTGAGTATGATTCGCTACAAATATAACTTTTTTCTTTGTATGTTTATTGTAGCAATATTAATTTTTTGGTTGTAAGAATAATTGTATCTTTATTTCTTAAAACTATTACCATGATAATCATTATCATGGTGATGTTAACAAATCACATAAAATGATAGAATAATTTAAATTCGGCACAATATTTATTTATTTATTTTTATTATTTTTTTCATTTTGATTTTGTAGACATACTAGGGATGAAAATGGAGCGGATAAACTCCGCTCCGAACCGTATCCGAATCCGGAAAATGCGCATAATATCCGAACCGTATCTGAATCCGCACATATCCGTATCCGTATTCGTATCCGACAAAAAAATATGGATACGGATATGATTTTGACACTATCCGATCCGTATCCGTATCCGACAAAATAATATGGATATTATCCGTATCCGATAAATATTAATCCGTTTATCCGTATTTTTTACGGCACAAGATGATTAATATAATTGCTTATCTACTTTAGAGAAGACTTTTAATTAGATAATACTTAACTTTTATTAAATAAATTCTCTTACAATAATATTTTCATTTGGACTAGTAATATAAATTAATTTTATTATGTATTATCAAGATAATTATATATGATAACAACATTAGAATTAATTTTTTCTCTAATCATGATGATTATATATGATTAATATACTATTTTGATGTATGATGACATTTGATATGGATATAATTCTATCTTGTTTATTTTTTATTTCTATTAGTTTGTTAATTTATAAATATCCGTTTTAATATCCGAAATATATCCGTATTCGTATCCATATCCGACAACATCCGAACCGTATTCGTATCCATTTAATATCCGAACCGTATCCGTATCCGAACATATCCGTATCCGTATCCGTATCCGATAAAAAATATGGATACGGATATGATTTCACCACTATCCGATCCGTATCCGCTCCGTTTTCACCCCTAAGACATACTCATTGCAACTGAAGGGTCTAGTCAAAACAAAAATCCGAATTATCTAGGTCTAACATATACTTGACCCAAATAGGATTGGATCAGCCCATCTGCAGTTCTCGTCTACATCCCGGATGCCTATACTTCAAAGCCCAAGTTGCCAAATGCTGATAATCCTAACAGTGGAGTAATTTGAAAGCAAAAGTTAAAAAAAAAAAAAAAAACAAAATCGACAAGTAAATGAGAACGATGCTGCCCTCCACTCAGCTCCACCGCCGCCTCTCTCTCCGCCACCTCCTCCGCTTTCTCTCCACCTCCACTTCTGACCCCATTCCTACTCCCACTCCAATCGAACACAAGCGAGCAAAACCGCCTAAACCGGTAACACCAGTAACACCGCCTCGTCTCACCAAAACCGCCATCAGAGCCCATATCCAGCGCGAAACCGACCCAGACCGCGCTCTCTCCCTCCTCTCCTCCCTCTCCTCCCTCTCCTCGTCTGTTTCCTCCTCGTCTTACAAGTTCTCCGTCGATAACGTCGCCCGCTGCTTCTCTCTCTCCTCCCGCTTCGATGATGCAGCTAAACTGCTCGATTCTCGCATTCCTGATGCCATTTCCGAGTCTGATTTCGCATTTCTCCTTGCCTCATATGGCCGTGCCTTCATTCCTGACCGTGGTCTCTCTGCCTTTAAGGCTCGCATTGCTGACAGTTCTCTGACGGTCTCGGTTCTCTCTTTCAATGCGCTTCTCTCTGCGTTTTGTCAATCCGGCTATTACGACCAGGTACCGCATTTGTTCACCTCTCTCTCTGAAGAGTACCACATCTCACCAGATGCTGTCTCTTATCTCATTCTGATAAAATCACTTGGCCGCTCGGGTAAAATTGAAGATGCATTAGTAACACTAAAACTTATGAAAGAAGAAAAGGGGATTTCTCCGACTCCTGCTATCTATAGCACTGTTCTGTCTTCTCTTTATAAATTAGACAAACTTGAGGAAGCTGAGCTGTTATGGAATGATATGGTGGAAACTGGGTGTAAGCCAGACCATGCTATTTACAATGCCAAAATATGGTACCATGCGAATCGAGCAGAAACAGATAAGGTTCTAGAACTAATCAAGGAGATGGAGACAGCCGGGGTCAAGCCGAACACATTCACTTACAATTTCTTGATGATGTGTCACTTTAAAAATGAACATTGGGAAGTTGCGAAGACAGTTTATAAACAGATGCTTGCAAAGAAGGTCTGTGCTCCAAATGGTGCTACATTTAGAATCCTTTTGGATGGATTTTCCCAGAGTAGGGATTTTAAAACAGGATTGAGGGTGTTCTTCGAAAGTTTGAAGAAGAACAAAATGCCTGATTTAACATTAGTTAGGACGTTTGTGGAAGGGTTGGTGAAGGATGGAAAGGCGGATCAGGCAAAGACGGTGGCCGCACAAGTCAGAAAGATAGTTCCAGCAAAATCCACTGATTTCTGGAAGCAGGTCGAGAAGGATTTGGGGTTGAGTTCGGATGCAGATAAGGCTTAGCCTCTGATTGTATTGGTGGTGGCTAATCAATGGTAAAGTGTATTTTTTATGCCTTTATTTTTGTTTTCCAAAAGTTGGAGGAGAAGCCATTAAGAATATTAGATCTGTATGATTTAGTTTGAGGATCGATAATGCTTCCACCATTTTTGCAATTTAATTGCAGTACTAATAGAGTGCTCCTTGCGCTGTTCTCTCATCCATATCTTCTCGTTTTTAATATTTTCTGTCAGTCATTATTGACAGCAAGGTTTCACATATCACTCGGAGGACCCAGCCAACATCGATAGCATAGAAACTTCTTTAGAACCAAAATATTAACACCATATATTTTCTATTATTCATTTATTCATTAAGCAAAACAAGAACGCTAATTTTTTTCATTAATAGTGAAACGGATGCTTGTAATGAGTTGTACAAAATTTACATACTTCCTTTTACTATAAAATATGTAGTTTAAATACTGTACATTTGAATTTGTTTCAGGAAGAATTTACTTAATCTTACTTTAGAACTGCTAAAACATTGATGCATGTTGTACAAAGTAACAAATGGATACTCCCAAGTCTGCTTTCATGTTCTTATTAAAACCCAAAATTACCTACCAGAAATGAGTTATATGGATAATCTAAAGTGTGTTTGTTCTAATTTGAAAGTCGAAAAAAAGAGAGTAGAAACTAGAAAGTGATGTTACTGATTATGAAGTCAATTTAGGCTTTCAGCGAAACATTTGCTATCAGTTAGTTTTGTTTCATTGGGCTGATTTAAAGCCTTGAAATCCTTAAGATATTTTACAATTTAGAAGCCTTGAAATTTGGAATGATTGTTGGAGGCTTAGAGCTCTTTCAACCTTGGTGCTTTTCATATAGATTGGGCCCCTTTTTTTTCGGGGGGGGGGGGGGGGGGGGGGGCTTTCGAACAGTAAAGTAATTATTCACAGGAAATGTAATTAATTTAATAAAGCTTAAATTGTTTTTTTTTTAATAAATTCAACCCGCAGCTAAGCACAGATTCCTCAGAACTTGATATTTAATTTGTTTTGTACCTCTAAAATTCCAATTATTGATTTTTCCGGCCCCCACTTTGAAAGTATCAATGTTTGCAAGTCATCTAATTCCTAATACGCTTGAAAGAATTATTGTCGAATACGAATGATTATATGTTAAGATGAAGCGCATGGATAGTTATTAAAACTTACAAAAGTTTGTGAAGTTTAATTTTGTTGATTGAATTTCAATCTAAAAAAGATCTTTATGTAATGATGATGATTCTACCCAAGAAGAGATCGCTCTAATAAAGTCCAAGCACCTCTTGAAACGCCAATCCCCCTCTGCTCGTCCAGCTTCCAACCAAAAAACATAAAAAAATTGCAACCTCACTCCATAAATAAACTGGAGAGGAGCAGACCACGTTTGCTGAACTGTTGTCATGCATTTTGTAATTTTCTTTTCCTTTTGATTTCGTGTTGCAAAACAGTAACGTCGATCATGTACATAATTTAAAATATCTCCACGAGAACGAAAATGTAAGTCATCTAAAAGGATGGTGTTGGCATCGCTAAACGCAAAAACCTAATATAATGAAATGTCCTTTCATAAGACATTTTTTCATAGAAATATAGTATTGAAAGGGAAACACTGCTTCCGTATATCTTCTCCGGCACATTTTATATTATTAGTGCAGCTCTTTAATATATCGCTTTAACAAAAAAGAAATGCTTACTAGCTGCATCATCACTATTGTCATCGTGACCGTAAAACGAACTAGTTCACGACAAAGTATTCATACTAGAATACGTTGTTTTGCGAACTTCGTTTTTTTTTTTAAAAAAAAAAAATTAATAAACATTAAATTTTAAGTGAATTATTTTCTATAAAATTTTGAATACAAAATTTTCGTTAGATGCTAAAAGCAATGTAATTAAAATAACATGATAAATTATTTGGAAATTCATTGGAAAAAAAGAGAACAGAAAAAGGAGTTTGTGTTGGGGACGAAAAGTTTTATCGCATATTAGATATATTATAAACATCTTATTTATATGAAAAAAATATGAATTACATGAACCGTCTAATCAAAATTAATTAGAATGAGTAAAATCGGATGGGGATTTATATGATCTGGTCTGATTAACGAATTTCAAAACTTAAATCTTCTTTTATATACTTATAATTAACTGAACACTTAATCATTTAATAAAACACTAATCTTTACCATAAACCCCGTAGGCAACTTTTTTTTTGGGATAAATATGAACATTTTTAAACAAAGAGGTTTATTTGACATGATTAATTCATTTTAAGCCAAATAATAAAATAGCACGAATTGTGATAGAAAAAATTTTGTCAGAAACCAACATCGACAAAAGTGCTCTGACATTTTCCATGTATATGTCTCGTCCCGAATTCCTTTCCATGTAAATTGTCTCGTCCGGAATTCCCTTCCATGTATAATGTCTCATCTAACTTGGAGCCAAACATGAACCATTTCTCCATTTCCCAAGACACAATCGCTCTTATCCCTATTTAATTTCACTGGAATCATTTCATTTCATTTCATGCCTACCCTATCCCCTATTCTGCCCCCTACTCTAACCAACCATCGCGCTCTCTCTCTCTCTCTCTGAGCGCCTGGTACAGTCTTTTTTGTTTCTCTCTGTTGCTGATTACTATACATGGCTACAAGCAGCCGATTGTCAACTTTTCCTTCGGACTATCACCATTTTAGGTTTTTTGGGTTGTTTACTAATTAATTAGATTTCCAAATTTTATGTATCTCTTTTTTTATATCTTGGACGATATCTCCAAATTCCCACGCAATCACATGACAGCACAAGTAAGATTTTGTGCAAATAAAGTGACTTACATTTCCTATTTTTACCAGGCATGATTTGAATATGCCATCTGTATAAATATTACTTGCCACCTGCAAATTTGCATATATCTGTGGACTGTGGATCAGATAACTCTCAGTGAGTCAGTAGACCGGACAATTAATTAATAAGACTGCATTCATCAAGAATTCATAATAATTTAGGAAAACCTCATTGCATATTTTGACAATTTTTTCAAAAAAAAAAAAAAAAGGAGACTGAAATCCAATTAAAGAGCAAATTTCAAGTCATCTTTGCATGAAATTGGTTTTAAATTTTGATTAAGAAAAATAAAAAATATTTGGTTCTCAAAGAACTGCCAATTTCTTACACGATCCTTGTTGTACTTGACATATTCAAGGGTTAAATAGGATGGTACAACGTACAAAATTTAAACGCGCGTTATGATCTGAGGCTAGATAATTAGGATCCTTTGCTAGAATTTTGATATGGTTCTATTTTTCCAGTTAACGTTCTTTTTTCGTTTGCTCGGATCATGCTGAATCTCTAAGTAATTTATATTGTTCATTCGATTCAACTCAATCCGACTAGATCTATTGATACGTACAGTCCTTAAACTTCCTCAAAGAAACCCAACTAGCTTTCGAAAGTACTACAAAATGACTAATATTCCACATCTATGTACTTCCATAAAAGCAATTGGGTAGAAGGCTACATATACTTTGCATGTATAACCCTTCTGGTTTAATGTAATTAGGGAAATACTCTCTCGTATAAATTGAAATTTTTTTTTTTCTCGAAACCTTGACAGGAGATGCCAAGAGATCGTATAAATTGAAGTTGAATGCATGATTTGGAGGAATGGTTTTCTTTTATACGGCTTCTGAAAGATATCTCAGTAAGACTATCATTTTTTAAAAGTATCCACTATCCACACATAGCTATTAAGATGCTACCAATTTTGTTTCACATGGTTCCAACCAATTTGGATATGTTTAAAGAAATAGAAAAGCTAAGTTTTGTTTTAAATAATGATCAATGTTTGTACAATTTATTTGGACTAACTTCGCGTAAAATAAGATCACAAGATTTAAAATTTTTCAGAACTTAACGTCCAACATGTTTGTTCTCAAATTCACTGATCAATTAATTAGTTCGAATATGAAATTTGCGGAATCAAGTTTGTCTTTTATATTTCAAAAAAACTTTAGAATCAAAACCATTACTTAAAATGTTAGTTTAGAAATATTTCCTTTAAGTAACATTTTACATCTATAGTTCAAAAACACTACTTTAAACTTTAAAACGATAAAGAATAAAAAGTTTTGCAAGAGAACGAAACGGACTAAATGCATTTTGCATTTTAGTGGCATACGCCGCATACGTGCTGGAGATGTAAAAGTAACAACTGTCTTCTAGGAACTTTAAACCGACAATAATGCATATATATATAGTCTGAGTAATGATAGCATGAATCGCATTTAAGTGTGATAATTAATTTCAATATATGTTAGCAATCAATTGTTTAGTGGCATTCCATTAAGGAATTTCAAGTGTTTGTCGATTGCACCTCAATAACTATCATGAGTTACAACGATTGTAAACTACATATCTCTAGGTTTTAAGAGAAATGCAAAAAAGTAGGTAACAATAAAAATAATCAGAAAATTGTGTCTAAAAAAAGCACGGCGTGTCCGAACACGGCACGGTACGACACGGCACGAAGGTGATACGACACGAGAACTTAGGCGTGTCGTGTCCGACTTTGATGAAATAGACACGGCACGACATGACAACTGAATTTTCAGGACACGACACGGCACAAAACACGGCACGACACGGGACACGACAAAACCCAAGAGACACGACAAGTTTATAATGATGGTTGAAAATGTTAAATTTTATAAAATAACAAGAAAATTCTTATATTATTTATTTTTTAGGATAATTTTATAATTTGAATTTCAAATTTATCCCTAAATATAAGTATATGACTATGTTTTATGAAATTCAAATACGATACGGCACGACACGTGTAAAACAAAACACGGCACGACACAGCACGAGGCGTGCTGTGTCCTTAGGCGTGTCGTGTCCATCCCTTAGAATTTAGACACGGTACGACACGACTCGTGAAACATTTAGACACGGCACGGCACGACATGACAAATGATCCGGACACGACGTGTTTGACACGAGACGACACGAATTTAGAACACTAATTTCAATGAATTGTCAATAATGTGCGATTGTGTTTGCCTGGTTAATTAATATATATGATGATCACAATGTAGCGATTATATACACATGAACGTTGTCAGCTCATGAGGCTGATATACATTGATTGAATGGGATAATTAATTGACCTCACTTAATTCTGTTAAAAATCTAAAAAGTACTTGTATATATTTCGGCATTTTTCAACAAAAATGCGTACAGATTTTTTTTTAAAAAATATTCTTTTATTTTACACTCTTCTAAAATTAAGCAAAAAAATTCTGTAGTTCAAAATTCGAGATAATCAACACCTATTTATGAGAGGCCTCACCATGATTATGTAAACTTTTTAGTAGATAAATTAATCCTACATATATTTATCATTACTGACAAAAGTTACAATAGAAAAATTGCTCTCTTAAGTTATATAAAAAAGATCATTCTTGCCAGGCGTAAATTACCTGGGCGCTTGCATCATACATAAAGCCAAATTATCTTTGAAGTTGATGTTACGAAGTTTGACGCAAATTTTATATGGAAAAGGAAAAAAAAGAAAGGTACATATACATACGATGAATACTATAGATAGCTAAACAAGCAAATCAAATCTTTCACAGCATCCAAATAATTAATGTCTTTAGAAAAGAATTTCTTTCATTCCCGAGGCAACAAGGACCTAAAATCCTAGTGGCCTATATTTCATTCATCAATGCTGAAGCGCCTAATATTGTGCTACACCTGGTCTACAGGAAAACGGTATCCATAGATAGGGCTGGCAATATCACCGTTTACCACGTTATGCCGTTCCGCATAACCGAAACGGAACGAATAACGATACCATTTTTCATTTCGTTTCAATAACGAAACGGCAAACAAAACAGAAAATCATATCGTTTCGACCGTTTCAGCCTCATTTCAAACCGTTTCATGTGTTATTTATGAAGTGGACCGGTTGATGGCACAAAAATCCATTTCGTTTATTAAACAAAACGGTAAGTGGCATACCGGTATTGAACTGTTATTTAAGTGGAACGGTAACGGCATAGGGCTGCTCCGTGGTCGTTAGCCACGTTTGACAGCCCTATCCATAGATGCCAGAACACAAAATTACAAGAATACGACCCGAGAGTTTTTAACTTTTTATAAATTATAACTAACTGTATTAATACTCATTTGGCAATAAAAATATGCAAACAATTGATATATAATATGATCATTAGCTATTGAGATCACGACCAAAGTAAACACTGGCTAAACTATAGGTTGTCGATGGTGCGTATATGCAACAGATGCAGTTGAGGTCTAAAATGTTACTCGAGGTTAGAAATTTTTAAATCCCTGTATGACAGATAAATAAACATTAAATTTATATTATTATTTCTAAACATTTAATAACCAAAATTAAATTAACCTCGTATACATTTCAGTAAGTGAAGTTACAATAATATAATTAAGATACCAAAACAAATAGATTTGGATACATTATTTTTACTTGATTATAAATATATATATTGTAATATAGTAATTTCAATTCATCTTTCTCTACCTTATTATATATACACCTTATAGCATTTCCTTTCAAATTTTTAATGTATTAAGTGTGAAATAATAGTTTGCGCTCTAGGACAAAAATAATAAAGAGTGCGTCTATAAAAACCGCGTTTAAGAGACAATTGTTACCAAAATAGAGCCATACAGAAAGGCGCAGCACCTGGCCGTCGCCAGCCGCTCCTTGCCATGTTTTCAGAGCTTTTCTACTCCAAAATCCATACGCATGTCAAACCCTAACCTTAGACTCCCTCTTTCTCTCTCTTCACGCTCCTTGACTCTTAATGCATCTTACTATAAGACAAAAACCTCTCCACAAGTCACATCACAACTCACTCCAATATGCATGCATAAAAGCATCTCACATCTCATCTCTCATCACTCTTCTAAACGGCTAAACCAAAACATCTAGCTAGCTTGACAATTATTAACATAGCCATGGAAGAAGGAAAGAACTCTTCTGTATCAACCACCAGCAACCCAAGATGGAACCCAACCAAAGAACAGATATCCTTGCTAGAGAACTTGTACAGGCAAGGAGTGCGAACTCCGACTGCTGAGGAGATCCAGCAGATTACTGGCAAATTAAGAGAATTTGGAAGCATAGAAGGAAAGAATGTTTTCTACTGGTTTCAGAACCACAAGGCAAGGCAGAGACAGAAGCAGAAGCAGCACACGTTTAGCTATTATAGTAGACTTCTTCAGAGGTCTCCTCAGATTCTGTCGCCAGTAGTGCCGGTGCCTCAGCAAAATGCTGCTGTTTCTCCTCCAGTAGCATGCAACAATGGGGGTGAGTGTATAAATTTGTTTTCTCTTGCTGATGCTCATAAACCTTTCTTTCAACAAGTTTTAGTTGGATTGATCGATGTGTGGCACATTTCTGGGTATATAACTATATATCATCAAGTAATCGTTACTATGGATATGCATCTATATATAGGGCCTGAAAAATGAAAATGATGGAAATGTGTTTGTGTTTGGCCCAAAAAGATCCTATTTTCTCAAGCAGCCAATAGGAAAATGCTGAGTTTTTTAGAAAGCATGTAATGCTTGCATGCACGAAACATTTGAGCACTATCCGGAGCTTTTAAAACTGATATCAGGCGGAAGCATTTGCTATACTAGGTTACAGAAATGCTCATCCAGATCATGGTTCATAAGTTTAGTATTTTCTTTTTGGTTGCTCAACCCTTATACACGTCTGGTCCTGTGGTGGCCACACGCTTGACTGCAAGTATGTCACATATCACCTTTTGTTGTCGTCTGTTCCTCTTTTTATTAGCAACAAGAGATTATCAAGAATCACCAATTCATGATTTTCATGAATTAAATATGTGTCCTCCTTTAAAATAATGTTTTGGATGTACCCAATCCGTTATACTATAGGAAGAAAAGTACAGCACATGGCAGTGGACATCCAGGTACAGAGGTACTTGGTTACCTCCATTTATCTGTACCAAGCAACTTATATTATTATTGTTATTTTTCTTTTAAATATATGTTCTCTTTGCAGTTATTTTTAGGCCGATTTACATACCACCACAAGCTGGGGTCCTCAATTTCTATCCACATGCACAGATCCAGGTCCAGGCCCAGGGCCAGAACCAGGCCCAATACCCTTCAATGTTCTTACCTGAATCTTCTAAAACGAGCACAGCAACTGTATTCCCAACATTTGATACACCCCCAAACAATTGCGCACCCTCTAACAACGGATGCTTCCCCAATCATGCCTCTCCTGTTTCAATTCCTGAGGTTGGCACATCAGAGCGCGAAACTCTGCAGCTCTTTCCGTTGTACCCAGCCAAACAAAGATCAGAGGAGAGGTTAGGAAGTTCCTTGACATTGGATTCAGCATCCGATTCACTCGAGTTGTTAGATGGAGCAAAGCAAGGCGAAGAAGAGGTTGGTGGAGAGCCTCAGTTCTTGATTGATTTCTTAAAAGAGCTTAATGGGTAAAACTTCAATGGGGTTCTAATGTAGTAGTGCAAATTAAGTTATAGGTGTCTCCTTTTTTAGTTGAACTATAAAAATATGTATCTGGTATGAACAGATTGCAATGCAGCGTTTGGTAACTTTAGTTAGGGACAAAACTAGCAAAGGGTAGCAATCAGGTATGATGTTATGTTTTAATTAAACCATATCATTAAAATTTCTTGTCACTTAATTAACAATCAGTACTATAATATGCATGTCAGTATTATTTTCTTCTTATAATATGCATGTTTGCTTTAGCAAACAGTTCTAATCAGTCAATGGCAGTTATGGGAAAATAATCAACTGTCCTGTGTTGAAGCAATAGCATGAATGTTAAATGTCAATTCCAAATAAAAAAAAACAAAATCATACATTAAGCAGTAACAAAATAATTTCCACCATCAATAACAAAATTGGGTTGCCCGCAGCAACAATCTAATACACAAGTACTTTTACCAATCACACGCTACCTAGCTTCATCTAGAAAAACAAGATATATCGAAAGCAATAAAAAAAAATTAAACCTAAATAGACAGCTTTTTCTGAAGTCTAAAGCACTGAAAGTCTTAAATATCCAGCTAAAAGCTGACCTCTAATTAAACTCAAACACCAGATACTAAACCCAACCTCATTTCTTCTTGTCAGATGTTCCAGCAGACCTAACATTTGAGAAAAATAACCATTAATTCTATCAAATATCAATAATAACATCACCAACAGGACATGGTTTGAAGTAAACTTCTTGACGTTTGCTTGTTGGTCAGTAAACAGTGGTAGTGAAATGCATACCTGGTTCCACTGATTACATTAAAAGGATTGAAATATATACATTAACACAAACCTCATCTTTCTAAGAACATTGGCCATCTCTTCTCTCTTCTTCTTGGCTCTCTTGTGGGTTCCCAACTTTCTCTTGGCAACTTTCAATGCACGCTTATCCTTCCCAACTTTAAGCAGCTCCGTAATTCTCTTCTCATAAGGCGCAAATCCTGCCACTTCTCTCACCAAGCTCCTCACAAACAGAACCCTCTTACTTGTTTTCTATTACAATTCAATTAAATTACCACAACACTTAGTACAATTACAAAATTGCATATTACTGGACAGCTATAGGCAACAAATTAAAAATATCAAATGAAGAAAAGAAAAAGGAAAACGCACCCCTTTTCGGCTTGAGGGGCCAAGAGGAACCTCACGCTTGGTCACAATGTGACCTTTGTTCAATCCAACAAAGAGCCCTGTGTTAGGTTGTTTCGACGCCATTACTATTCCCTTCTCTCTGCGCAAATTCGGATCAGAATAAAAACAGGGAAAAGTACGGCGCGAAGAGGAGCGTTTCAGTGAAAAGATCAAACCCTAAAAAGATGCGCGTTCTAATTCCTCGCTTCAGGCGGGGTGTGCGATCTGTGGGCTGGGCTGGGCTGTGCTGGGCTGGGCTGATTACAAGTTCATGCCTTAATCTGATTACACTTTAGGCGATATGGGCTATTCAGCCTATTCTGTATACATTTAGTAAGCGGGAGTGGTCTACAAGGTCCACAGAATACAACTTATGGGCTTATTAAATTTATGAAAATGAACATTTGTAGTGTAGAGCATGTTTCATACAAATTGCATTTGGAACAGGATAATTAATTTCTTCATGCATGCATGTATGTTGATTTTGCATTTAGCAGGGCAAACTGATATAAATCTTAATTATGAAGATAAATTAAAACAGAAAAGTCCTATATATTTAATTAAGGACATACATACGATTTTAAATATGGAAAATTTACCTCTTGTATAACCGAACACAAGTACACGCGACAGTATGTCAGTATCCCATGTTAATGTGGCAGCAGACGATCATGATTCATGCAAAACTGTGACTGTTGCATCACCGCATGCGGTACAGTTCTGTGTTGTGATCATTAGCGATCCAAACTTTAGAAAAGATACTCTTGCAAATATTTTTCGAATAATTCTATTCATTATGGCAATAGCAGCACCCAAAGAATTAATTTCTTTCGCATAAAAATTGTGTTGTTGTTGTTGTAATAAATATGAACGGCACATATGTAGCAGAAAAATGAAAAAAAAAAAGGTAGAATAAAATAGGAGAGAACATGAAACTAAGAAAAATTGTCGCTTAAATGAAACAAAGTTTGAGAACTATTTCACCATGAAACAACTTGAAAATGTTAATGTCCACTGACACAAAGAACTAAGAAAAATTGTTCTTCCTAATTCATCCAACCCCCCTCTCCTTCATTCTTGTCTTCAAACTCGAAGATAGTCTGAGATTGTTCTCCTTTGAGCACTGTTTACACTCCTCTCCATCTCAAGAAATCGACGGAGTGAAGGTGCTTGAGCAACGGAGTTCACATCAATATCATTTCTGAGGCATAGAGAGAACAGATCCTTGATCTTTATGCTTCTTTTACTTGTTGTACTTCCCAAATTGATTGGTCTATTAGAGAACTCCAACATACTCGCAATGCCGATGAGGCTTCCAAGAGTCCGGTTTCTGTTACTCGAAACAGATGGACTTGACTGCGGTAATATGCAGACAATTGTAAATTTTACATGGAATTTCAAGAATGTAATGTAAATGTTTGTGATTGATTGTTCTTTTGTCGTGGGTAATTAATTATCTTTGAGATTAATTTTACATCAAGTGATCTAGAAAACTGCACGGATTTTTGTTTTAATGCATATTGTTGTGCTTTTGGCTGTGGAAACGTGGATTCAATTAGGAAAAAACCAAAAAGACACATTGGGGGGGAAAAAAATTGGACCACATCCAAAGCAAGTGCACATGAAAGCGGTGAGCAAATTATTAAAACAAGACAACACAACTCATGTTTTTAGTACTTTTTTTCTTATTTTCACATGTACGGTGGCCAAATACCAAATATATATATCGACAAAAAAAAATGTACAGGGTGGTTTTTGGAATTATACATTACCTCTGAACCATAATCTGTGGAAGAAACCGAAGAGAGCCTGTCAGAGGCAGTGAAGAGAGTACTAAAAGAAATAGAACCAGAAAAATCTCTATTTCTAGTCCATCCAGCTCTATAATCTATTGTTCTAAGCCCCAGTGGCCACCCATTGTTCTCCTGTCATGACACTATCATTACTAAATGCATAAACTGGCAGCATAATTGTAATTAACTCAAAAAGAAATACAAATTGGAGAAAAGGGGTTACCTGATAGGGCAGATAGGCCATAATGCAGAGCACCAAATAGGAGATTAGATTGTTGGAAGTGAAAGAGAAGAAGATCAAAAAAAGAAATCCAGTGTAAAACGAGAAAAATAACCTGAGAAGGCCTTAAATATATGCTAAGTTCACTGTAAAGAGAGAGAAAAAGGTAAAGAAAAGAAAAAATTCCCACCATTCCCTCAACATGTATAATAGATAAAAGATGCTTAGTGTAAGAAAATCGATAAATCATACCGAATGCAGAAACGTGTTAAGATCTCCTCTTTATTTGAGTTTCCTCCGCACCAAGCCATCGCCGCTTGCTCTCGCTGCACCATAGCCCCGTCTTCTACTATCGCCAGTGGAGATTGACAACAATCTCACACTATTCACAGTACAAGTGCCAGACTCGACTTCTTCTCAACATCGGAATCCTTAATCCGACTAGATGAGAAGATCTCTCTCTAATGGTGTTTGATCCTCAAGGAGAAGAACAAACCCTTGGAGTATATGGTCTCTCTATGTCTTACACTTCTGTCTCTCTTTTGTGTTCTACTGAATTCACTTATTAAAAGATCAGAGACTAGTGTATATATAGAGCCACATGCATCTATTCATAAAGAGATGCAAATAGAGGCTGTCAGTCTGTGGTCCACGACAGAATCTCTGTGGTCCACAGAAACGTCTCCATTCTCCAAATTCCAACATCTCCCTCTTGGAGACGTTGATCAACATACAGTCAAGTCTTCATACTGGCAAATGGACCGTGCGACTAGCGATACCTGCAAACCTGTATCCTAGAGGAAGCCGGTTAAAGCTATCTAGGACATTTAACAAATTGTTAATTAAAGCAGTATCTCATACCCTAGGTCAATTAGATATACACCTGACTAAGCATTTCACACTCCCTCTTGGACAATGCTTAGTCCACATTACTCACATGTATTCCCAATCAATGTCCCAAATGACATAATTGGCCGCGGCGAATCACAAGTAAGTCAAATGGTGTAATCACAATTACCTTCCTTTTGCACTCATGTCACTCGATTAGAAACTGATTGCTTTCTGACAAATGTCCCGACAGACGGTATCAATGCTTCGCCATTGGTAATATAAGGAAGTAGCATACATCAGCTCCCTTTCTCATGACATAGTCAAGAGTGATAAGGGTACGTAGTTGTGGGTCTCACACAACGAGAAGACAGGGATGACCATCTAAGTCACTTAACTCATTTCCCACGTGTCGCTAAGCACATGCAGTATGAAACGCATGCTACAGTGTTATTCTGCCATGAGCAGACGCATGTCAAACAATTTGAAAAACACTGTACAAGTCTAGGTCTAGTCACAAACTATGCATCTATGGTCTAGATCGCATTCATTGTAACTAACCCTGAGTGCCTTCGCAACTACACTCCCGGAGTGTCTTGCAAGGCCACTCACCTCGGCTAATAATAGGCTACATGAATTGTGGGGAAACAATTCATGCCGACCACCACATCGTGGTCTCATCTTAGTCCTTGACTAAGGCGACATCAAGCTCTATTTGTCCCAAATGGCATCTTAGTCCCAGACTAAGCATAATTAGCTTGATAAGTCTTATCTCTGCCCGCCCCAGACGTCAGAGACGATTGCTCGTGTGAGAGAGCCAATCTCAGCCTATTGACATGCTACCATAAGTACCAGCCTCAACTCGAACAACAGTAAAATACAATTTTACTATATCCATCTTTCATGTTCAAGTTAACCAAAGAGTATCACTCTCAAGTACAATCACAACCTATGCACACTAGGTATGTACTTGATCCACGATCAACTCTAACTGTGTTATCATAAATTCATGTCTCTAATTTCATATCTGAATATGTTTGGTTCTTCTCATAATCCATAGTATGCTTCAATAGCCATACAATTACAATGAGTTGTTATCGACTCCCTCTATGTCATAACAATCTCCAATTGTATATAGAATTATACTCAACCAAACTCCTTGTAGCCATGATATCCAATCATGCTATATGCTCCACTCTCACATGAGTGGGCCGGTACTACTAAACATGCTGAATTCTCATATCCAAAATGAGAATAACTCTACATTTACTCCAACTCTACAACGAGTGAGTAAAATCTGTATTTCTTGCTACATCAAGAAATAGTATTATCAAGCAATTTACATCTCAAATGTAAACTTGGGTTTATCAAGGTTTCCTCTCAATAGGCAAACCAAACACAAGTATATTGCCTTGATAAGATAGCATGTATGTACCATTCAGATATCTCAAGTCTCTCGGACTTTTCTCAAATAAGTATAGAATTGGCTTACATCTGTCATAGGGTACTGTTGTGGTTCACAACCATCTTGCTGCGATCCACAACTACCTTGTTGTGGTCCACAGTATACTCATGTTACAATCTGCAATCATACTGAAAGATGCTGTCATCCACAGAAACTTACTGTGGTCTGCAACACAATCATGTTGCGATCTATAACATGCTGAAAAATGTTCGCAAAATACTCAAATATATTACAACATATTTTTCATAATATCTGCACTACATCCTGGATATTCTGTCACAATAGACTACATCCATCTACAGACCATAACAGATCGATGTTACTTACAAAGAACTGTTATTCCTATGGTCCATAGCAGATCATTGCCACTCGCAACAATCTGGAATTTCCAGTAGCACTTCATGAACCCTCTTACATAACAGATCTTATGGACTTAGAACATGTATCAAGACTCACACTTATGTTCTTCACACGTGTCATTTGGATTGCGTACCATGCAACCAAATATCATACAGATATGTCCTAGTCTCTCGTATAATAACAAGAAACATGCCGGAACAATCTCTCAAGTGTTGACACAAAAACATATTTAAGGCTTAACAACTACATTAGACAAAGAGTCACATAGACTTATTCTATTCAGCAAATAGTGTACCATATAATTAGCAACATATTCTTAGACAGTTTAACATTCATGCTCAAAAAAATCTCCAAATTCTATTGACATGATTTAATTTTAGACTTACTGAATCGGCTAAGTTTGCATACACTGCATACTTTACCATAATTCCGCCACAAACTAGGCAGAAGATTCAACATCACATTGTCTAAAATCTGTTAATACTTCATAAAGAATAGTTCTAATCTATATTGGTCGATATTGCTCAAATAAGACTATTTTATAAGACTCTCTCTATTCTAATATATAGCCTATCACAACCGAGTCTTATACTTTCAATAAATCAATTTTAAAAGTCCATATCTCATTGTTTCTTCATTTACTTATCTCATTTTGCATCTAGCAAATAAGTTTGAGTTCTTTGGCTTGTTGAACCTGTTCTTATTCTATGTTACATGTCCTATGAGGTTGAGGAATACCACTCTATTCCCCTCCTGTTCCTCAATACTCAGACAAGTACATGTCAAACACAAGAACGATTCCAAACAACTCTAAGTTACTCAAATAAAATAACTCCCTCTCAACAGGAAATTAATTTAGTATAGTGATTTAATCATATGGCATTTCTACTATTTCTTCTCCAATAAAGTTCCTTGAACATTATGAGAAGGTGCACTCCAAATGCAACTGAACTTATGACTACTTAAACATCCACACTTGGATCTATAATAGTCTATAGTTCACAAAATAGTAGAACTTAGAGATTAGAGGCGCAAGGCTTAGAACATAGACCGCATCTATATTGTTTTAACCATATCTTACAATGTCTAATTCATCACAATTTGCTGCGGTCCGCAGCCAATATGCCACAGTCCACAATAACTCTATGTTGCAATCCTCAACAAGAATTGCACTGTCTCTATAATCACATAATCAACTCCGTGATTTATCATAGAGATTTCATTATAAATTGACTTCACTCATATTCAAAAAATTATTGATCTACAATCAACTTTTTCTCGAATTATGGCTATCATTTATAATGAGACTATTTCCGATATAGTCTTAATGTGATGAATCATAAGACACCAAGTTCAGCCCTCATATTGGAATACAACATCCAAATATATCTCTAAAACTTGAACAGTATATCCACAAAACTTTCAAGTAATAAACTTCAGCTAACTATATTCACAAGTTGACAAATAAGTTTGGCACAAGTCCTCGGATGCCAACTTATGTCAATGTCCAACTCTAATAGTCTAGCATGCCATAACAATCACAAACTAAGAGACTAAGTAACATGCAAGAAAAATAACCATATATCAATTCAATTTAGCAATCCATCACCAAAGAATTAATGACAAGTACTAAATTTTATCAATTAAAGAAACACAAAATATCATAGAGCGATCAATTCTATTACGGTTCACAGCCGAATGCTGTAGGTCGTAACAGAAACATGTGCCAATCCCTAAGACTGCACATTTCACTTGACATCCTCCATCTAGATAATTTGTTTCTTATGAAATTGACAATAATCATAGATATAATCTGATTTCTTAAGCAAATGTTATGTTTCTTAACCACAAGCAAGAACACATACATACATATGTAAAATCAGATTTTTAGTACTTTCAATATGCTTAGAATCAGATATCTTTTATACATTTGAGCCAACGCTACAATCTCTTCAGTATATACTAATGCTTGACAATAATCATGAATTCCAACATAACAAGCAACATTCATTTAAAAAACGAATTATTCCAAAACAGTGAATTTCACAAAGAAACCATTTCTCACATAGAAAGTGAGAAATATTCACTTGTTGCTTATTAGTTCATACATGACATACTTCATGCAACTCCAAATCACTTTGACATGGTTATAAGATGCCACCCTACGGTGCTTCTTGAACCCATAAAATTGATTGAGTTTGCATAAGTTTATTGTCAATTAGTTTTACTGAACTTTGAGATATACCCTCATGGTATTAGTGTTACCGAAACTCAAATTATAACAAGAATAATCTAACTTATACCATTCAGCAACACAATGCTAACAGTATAGTATTTCTTTTCTAAGCATTTCAACTAATTCACCAAGAATTCTAAATCTGAATTATTACGGTCACAAGTACATCCTAATGCTCTATAAAACATTGAGATATTGTAATTTCACACATCACATATATCCATCAATTTCTATTTCAATAGAGATCAGCGATGACTTATAAATCAAACCAAATCTAATTAACAATAGAGACACACACAGTATGGGTTGGTACTACCACTAATTTTGCCATCCAATCTAGAATTAATCTGAAATCAATACTATCTTTGCAGCAAGTGAGAAAGAACCTAGGGAAACAAACATCGCTTGCAAACAAAGAAACATTGATTTCAATTAATTCAATTGATGCAAAATTTCCAGAATATGGATGAGACAAACTCTTGTCTACTAATCCAAATTCACCCAACATGTACACTCACATGTAATTGGCAAGACGGTACCTATTTGCACCATCAAACCGATGACAACACCACATGTGTTATCATATTCACAATTTGGCAAACCAATTACCAAACTATCGGAGATTATCATCAAGATAACCTCTTTAACCATTGGTTATGTAAACAATCTAATGTTACTAATTTTGGCCGAATTCTATCTTTAATTGTGACTTTCTTGTATGTCTGTGTGGCATTATGCAGTCCACAAAACCTTGTCTGCGGTTCATAACCCACTATCATGGTCTGCAACCAAATGTTGCGATCCATAGTTACAAAGAACTCAGTCTCTGTTTCCCACACAAAATTGATGCGATCCACAACCAACATGTTATGGTTCACAACTAGTCTATCACGTTGGGAATTTGATTTTGGCAATTTGACAAACCTCAAAATCAATCAGACCATACAAGTATTTATTTCTACCAAATACCACCACGGCATATGGTATATTTTGCAACTTTTCCATTCACACGTTGAAGAGAAATCACAACCCGAAACTAATCTACATAGTATCTAGGGTTCTATATTGCAAATAGTCACAAAACAAAGCGTAAGAACTCTCTAAACCAGAACTAATGGTTAATTGGGGCTTACTGGTATTACCTATAGTATTTGGTTGAGGTTACTAACCATAACAAGTCAGTATGTGTCTTTATTTCGTGAAAAACTACATTTCAGACCTTTTCTGCGGTCCACAGAAGAATCTCTGCGGTTACTAACCATAACAAGTCAGTATGTGTCTTTATTTCGTGAAAAACTACATTTCAGACCTTTTCTGCGGTCCACAGACTATACTGCGGACTGCCTCTTTGGACCCCAGACAATCTTGTCCGAAATACACATGTTCTGTCGTGGACCACAGAAGAACCTCTGCGGTCCACAGACAATCTGTCCGAAATTCAATTGTTCTGTCGTGGTCCACAGAAGAACCTCTGCGGTCCACAGACAATCTAACCTGTGAATACCTGTTCTGTCGTGGTCCACAGAAGCACCTCTGCGGTCCACATACAATACAGTGACGAGAATTCTGACTCGCACCCTTTCGGTAAATCGGCGATAACTTTCTATACACTTATCCGTTTTTCGAGTTCTTGGACATTCCGGAAAGTAGACTCGAAGCACTTTCCAATGGAACAAACCTCACTCGAAACGGAATAGCAGATCTCAAGTTATGCCCTCGTGAAGTCAGACTATCTCACAGGGAATTTCTGGACTGAACCAGATTCGAGTTTTCATGGAGTTTCTTCACAAAAACCACGAGATAAAGCACACAAATCACAGAGAAAACAATCAGATACTAATCTCAAGGCTTTAATGGTGCATTAAAACCGAAAAGAGGAATAGGGCTCTGATACCAATGTAAGAAAATCGATAAATCATACCGAATGCAGAAACGTGTTAAGATCTCCTCTTTATTTGAGTTTCCTCCGCACCAAGCCATCGCCGCTTGCTCTCGCTGCACCATAGCCCCGTCTTCTACTATCGCCAGTGGAGATTGACAACAATCTCACACTATTCACAGTACAAGTGCCAGACTCGACTTCTTCTCAACATCGGAATCCTTAATCCGACTAGATGAGAAGATCTCTCTCTAATGGTGTTTGATCCTCAAGGAGAAGAACAAACCCTTGGAGTATATGGTCTCTCTATGTCTTACACTTCTGTCTCTCTTTTGTGTTCTACTGAATTCACTTATTAAAAGATCAGAGACTAGTGTATATATAGAGCCACATGCATCTATTCATAAAGAGATGCAAATAGAGGCTGTCAGTCTGTGGTCCACGACAGAATCTCTGTGGTCCACAGAAACGTCTCCATTCTCCAAATTCCAACATTTAGAGTCAACAAAACAGGGTAACGACCACCTTTAGTCTGAAAAGAAACAGGGAATCATGAGCGAGAGTGACCAAACAACCGAAACAGAGAAAAGGGAAAAGATACCTCGACAGTTGCCTTGAAACCCGTGCTCGGATTCATGTCCTTTTGATCTGGATTCTATGTGGATCTCTCAAATTATGACCCTGTAGCATTTAAGTGTTGAATCAGTCTTTTCATGAATGGAGGAATGTTATTTATCCTAGATAATTGTGATAATAAATATGACTGAATATAAATACTATGACCTAAGTTTCTTTTGTTGTTCACGATTTTGGCTGCGTTATTTGTTTCAATGTCATGTCTTTTGCTCTCTTTTTCTTAAACCCATGGACAAATATAAGGACCTTGTATTTTCATTTTTATTTTAATGAAATGCCTAGCCGGATGCGGCACGGCTACACATCGCTTGCTAATTTAAAATGAAATGGTTAAATGTGGTTATGCACTTATGCTGCTTCTCAGGAGAAAAATTGGGCCGCCAAGTTTATGGAAGTAATCGGGCCGCAATAACACATCAATCAAAGTCCATAGAAGCTAGTAGCTACCATCACTGTACTCAAAATTATACAGATATACTAATTTTCTTTTCTCATGCTTTTGGTGCACTTTTCTGTTGGTTAAATTTGTTTCATTTCCAGTCCAGAGAGCTTTATAAATTAACAAATAGCTGCTTTAATTAAGGACAAACTGTTAAAAGCTGAGGTATTAAGAGTATAAATTCAGAGAGAACGAAGTATACAAAGAGCAGAAAATATATATAGACTAGCGGGTACATCTCGGATCAGATCATGGGGTTGACCAGCTTAATTTTGATCGTTTGACAGTTGATAAGCATTACATGATAGCTTTTCTGACACTATCCAGGAGAAATGATACAAAACACTCACACTGTTATCTTCTCAATAAAGTCTCTACAGTCTACACTATGTCCTTACTGGCACTCCAGAAATACTATAGCCACGGAAGCTTATTATTTATTAACACGCCAAGAAGAAATGAGAATTCCGTGAACTACTCTAGATGATATTAGAATTAGGCACATGATGCGGTCATGGTGTATCCCATGGGGATTGGTTCGTTCTCTATGTGGTCTGTTATTGGTTGAATCGGCCTGCCTAGTGCCCGAACCTTTGCACCTGGGAAATTACTTAACACAATCAACATCTAGCGCAATCAAGCAATCAAGTCGCGCGCTCCCCTCACCCTCACCTTCCGTGTGTTCCCCTCCACCCTCACCTTCCGTGCGTGCTCCCCTCACCTTCACCCTCACGCGCGATCTCCTCCCTTCACCCTCACGTGCGCCCCCTCTCCCCTCACGGGCGACCTCACCCCCCCGTCGCACACCTCCTCTGATCTCGTCATCCCTTTCCCTCATCTCTCCCCTCTATCCTCACACCCCCGTCGCACACCTCCTCTGATCTCGTCATCCCTTTCCCTCATCTCTTCCCTCTATCCTCACACTCCCGTCGCACACCTCCTCTGATCTCGTCATCCCTTTCCCTCATCTCTCTCCTCTATCTCATGCACGATTTTCATTCTCATCTATCTCCTCAATCCCTCCTCTGATTTTCAGTAAGGGATTATGTAAATAACTATAAGAGAGTAAATAATTTGTATCAAGGAAGTATCTAATACATGTAAGGGAGTAAATAACATTCAAATCTGAATCTGCTATTGTTTGGGAGTAACTAGATAAATATAAGGGAGTAAATAATTTATAGTAAGGGAGTATCTAATATATGTAAGGGAGTAAATAATATTCAAATCTGAATCTGCTATTGTTTGGTAGTAACTAAATAACTGTAAGGGCGTAAATAATTTGTAGTAAGGGGGTATCTAATACAAGTAAGGGAGTAAATAACATTCAAATCTGATTCTGCTATTGTTTGGGAGTAACTAAATAACTATGGGGAGTAACTAATATAAAAAAAGGAGTAACTTATGTCTGTTCAAGGGAGTAAATTAATATACATAAGGGAATATGTTATAGATTTAACTATTTAGTTCATCTATAGGGAGTAACTAATATAGAAAAATGGAGTAACTTATGTCTGTTTAAGGGAGTAAATTAATATACATAAGGGAATATGTTATAGATTTAACTATTTAGTTCATCTATAGGGAGTAACTAATATAGAAAAAGGGAGTAACTTATGTCCGTTTAAGGGAGTAAATTAATATACATAAGGGAATATATTATAGATTTAACTATTTAGTTCATTTAAGGGGAGTAACTAATATAGAAAAAGGGAGTAACTTATGTCTGTTTAAGGGAGTAAATTAATATACATAAGGGAATATGTTATAGATTTAACTATTTAGTTCATTTAAGGGGAGTAACTAATATAGAAAAAGGGAGTAACTTATGTCGGTTTAAGGGAGTAAATTAATATACATAAGGGAATATATTATAGATTTAACTATTTAGTTCATCTATGGGGAGTAAATTAGTATGGGAGTAAATAACATTCGAATCTGAATCTACTATTGTTTGTGAGTAACTAAATACATATAAGGGAGTAACTAAATATATATAAGAGAGTAACTAAGTAACTATAATGGAGTATCTAATGTAAAAAAAAAAGTACGATAAATGAGACATTAAAAGAGAGAAAGAGACGATAGGAGGTGAGAGGGACAGGAAAGGACGCGGGTGAGAGGGAGTGTACAGGTGAGAGGGACGCGGGGTGGGAGGGGGCGCGCGGGTGAGAGGAGCGCACGGGTGAGAGGGACGCGGGGGTGGGAGGGGGCGCGCGGGTGAGAGGAACGCACGGGTCAAAGGGGGCGCGCGGGTGAAGGGGAACAGATGGGAGGGTGAGCGGAAGGAAGACGCGCGGAACAGACGGGAAGATTTCTGTTTTCGGAAATCTTTAGTTAGCGCCTCTTTCCATTTTTAGCATATGATTGCGTGATTGCCTTAGCCTCTGATTGCACTTATCAGCACTGGTATATAATGTTATCATATTTTTGTCGAATTTTCAAATAATTAACCAAATATATTTTCTGATTAGTGGGAATACGGTGGATAAGGCTTTCAGAATAGCAAAGTGTTATATGACAGATTGACAGGGTACATATTTCCAAACCATGGTTTCTTTTCCAATTCTAATAAAGGTGCTAATAATTACTACCAGGTCTCAAGTGAGAATCAATTCTACAAGAAATTATGAAAAATTCTGAAAGTTAATTTGCAAAGAAATGCACTTTGTGTGATTGAAGCACCGATCTGTCCAAAGGGGTATAAAACATAATGCAAATCAGTGCAAATAAATGGATCTGGCATAGTAAACCATTTTTATTTTTATTACTCTTTTTTATCTAGTTTCCTTAGTTTGTTCTTTTTAATTTCTATGAGTCTACCAATCAATTAGACTCGGAAGTATTAGATTTTGTTTCAAAAAATAAAAATTAAAGGATGAAACTTCAGTTTGTTATGCAAATGATCAAGCTCTTTGTTGTTATTATGTTGATTTTTGGCATAGTTCTAGCTTTCCTGATGTTACTAGTGAGTTAACAGCGTTTCTGTTTGTTCTGAGAAGTGAATTCTGATTTGTAATTTTCTATATTTGTTTCCTAATTTCCTTCAATCCATATATTGAGGTTATGCGGTCACTGTTGAGTCCACTGATGTAATAGTAGGTTGTTTTATTTTGTTTTTGTAATATGTGACGTTGACTCTCACATCAACAAATTTCAGGAAAAGATTTATTTCCCAGTTTATAATTGCACACATGGCATGCATGGTGCTAGATTAAATCTTAAGAAAATGCCAGTTTCCGGTCTTGAATTTTCTTCAATTTAAATTACAATTATTTCTGTTTTGGTGGAACTTAATAAATTTTGTTGAAATTTTCTTATAATATATGTGTTTTGTCCTTTTGTTCTGCGTCAAATCTTTCTTATTTTGTTAATATATTGTTGTAATTGTTTTATTTTATCCGTCATTATCATGGATGGTGAACTAGATGACACTGATTTCATAAAGTGGGAGGCATTTTAGTATGAAACCAATTTGAATTCGTAATTACTTATCTCAATACTCAATTCCGTAACTAATCCATAAGAATTATAGGAACAACTAGTCAACTACATAATGATCTAAACGGAAAGAGAAATGTGTAAGGTGCCTAAAAAGGAATTCAAAGTCAAGGAAAGACTGGTTCAGGCACAAGCCTTGCTGTCAATTGCTAACAGGAAGCAGACAAGCAGTGCAGCAGGTAGAAATTAAACTAAGTAGGGTGAACCCAAAAAAAAAGAAAAAAAGATTATTATTCTTTCGAGTATTTTTTTATGCGGATTTCGAATTTTGTGCAAAGTTATTTTAAAGTAATTTAATTTAAATAAAGTTGAGAAATTTGATCATATTTAAATAAGAAAATAATATTCCATTATTTTATTTAAGAGTTAAACAAAATGAATATTCAATATTTTAGGCTACTTGGAGACCACGATACAAATTTTTCTTACATTAAATATACTCAGTATGATGCTCTTGAAAATTACTTTTCTGGTCGTTCACCGTACAAGTTTGTTAATTACAACTGAAATTAGTTCATCCGTCATTATCATTTTTCTAATAAACTGGATGTCATTAATTTCATAAATGATCCGTCATTATCACCGCCAGTTAACTTAGATACACTTGGCTAAATTCAAAGATCTTATAATAACTAGGTCAATAAGGGTTAAGTTAAAAGTATGAGGTGAGACAAAAACAAAAGAACGAAATAACTTCAGAAAGAATGAGGTCGGTTAAGGTCATCCAACAAGACCAAATCGTAAAACTTTTTTTAATTCCGTACCTAATTCATAAGAATTATCTTATTTGAATATCAACTACATAATGATCCAAGAAGAATGACACCTCCTACAGTTCCCCGTTCGTGCACTCATCTATTTATGACATCAAAGATTCTTGTGTATTTCTATATTTTTATTTTTTGAAATATGATACTAATCTTGTACGATCATTCTTTAATATCTGCAAAAAAAATAATAATAAATTAATAATGAAATTTGATACCTTGAAAGATTTTGATATTAATTGTTTTGAATTATATATATCTTGCCAGCTTCTCTTTTATAAAGTTGTAATATTTGACTCGTAAATATCTTACGCAGCTTTAGTGGAGTAGTTGGGCTGTCTTACGTCGCCCAAGTTTGTACAAATTGTTAACAGGCCAACTTTCCTTCTGTTTTATATATATCCTGATCCAACACATCTGATTTAATATTGTCCTTCTCTAATTTGAACATAGTAATCCTGGATACCCCCTTCGTTTTGCTTATCTACAGTACCATTTTTTTTTTTCGGTTTGGATTTCCAGCTGAATTTCCATGAAAAGTCAGCGCTCCTTCAGACTTGTCTTCTGCGCACACCATCTCTTCCTTATTCGGTTTGCTTAACATGTGCCTATGAAAGATCAGTTGATATATTAGTCGGTTCAGCTGAAGTTCCTCAGTGGACAAATTGTGCTTTTGAAAAATGTGGCAACCCATCCAACAAGTCCAAAAAGCTCTACTACACCACACACACCAAATACTCTACAGGAGTATCCACATCACTCTATGATAAGAATTAGTAGGCCCCACAAATGAGAAATCGGTGTGATTGAAAAAAGTTTTGGGTGAGAATGAGCTTGGTCCATGAAAATAAATTTGTGGTCCGGTGTTATAATGATACTATTTACATTTGGTTTTGCAGGATTTAATGCTACACCTATTTTTGGCAAGCCAACCGAGTAGTCCTTTTCTCTCCCATTTTTTTCTTTTTGATCGCACAGTACCAATTGGGAAAAAAAAAAAGAAAGAAAGATTGAGAGGAAAGGTGAGAAACTTACCTCAATTCCCCAACGGACAGACGCTAATCACAACAATCGACCAAAGATTCTTGCTCTTTGGTCTTGCTTTCCTCACCGTGAGGAGTCCGGTGAGGAGTCCGTACATACCTTTCTTCCTTGGCTTTTGTCCATCGCACACTGCCCATTGAAAAAGTTTTAAAGAAGATTAATGCAAAAGGTAATGTCAATTTCATTCTTACGATGTAATCAACTTTTTTTTAGGCATCAACTAACAAATGTACATGTGCTCTACCAAAATACAATACCAAAATTGTATTTCGCTATATTATGAACATGCCCTTTTATTTATCTGAAATACCTCAAATTTGATGGACTACTTTCCTTGTCATGTTTATCCAAGCTACTTTCGTTGTAATGCACGAAACAGCATTAAGTTCCGCTTAACTTTCCGTAATTACAACGGAAATAAAATTTCTTTCGTTTTCCGTTCCATCAATAAAAAACGTAAGAACGCAAGTAACGTTAAGAATTGAAATCAGTAAAATCAGAAGATATCTGGGTCAAATCAGTATTGAAATCAGTAAAAATCAGTTAAGAACGCAAGCTTATTTACCAGTAAAATTAGAAACTCGATTCAAGCTGGTAAAATCAGTAAAATCAATTCAAACCCCTTTGTTTACCAGTAAAATAAGAAGCTTAGTTCAAGCTGGTAAAATCAGTATTGAAATCAAAAGCTGGTAAAATCATATGCTCTAATAGGTTTGATCCTGAGATTAAGGGAAAGTTGGACAAATAGGGACAATTTTGCCAAAAATGAAAAAAAAAAATGTCAGAACCATATCAAAAATTGAAAAGGACTGAAAATAAATTGAAAAGGAATTGAAAACCCAATCGAAAAAAAAATTGAAAAGTAGAAACATTCATCCACAGCACCAGCAAGAGAGAAAGAGAGTCCTCAAACTGAAATAGAAGTAAATGCAAAGGAAGGAGGAGTACAGTTTCAACTGCTGGCGGTTGCCATCACCACCACAGCCAAGCCACCACCAGACACTTCGCCGTCAGCCGCCTTCTCCATTGTCGATCAATCACAAAAAATAGAGAGAAAGAAGTGTGTGTAGGGTAAAGAAAAGGGGCAAAATAACTCGATTTTGAGAGGATGGGTGAGAGGTAGCGAGTGTGAGATAGAAGTAGAGAGGTGGGTCTGAGTTCGGGTCTGAGAGGAGGTGGTGGTGAGGGGTCTAGGATTTTCTTACGGTGGAGGAGGGGTGAGTGGTGAGGGTGCTGGGTCTCGAGTGAGAGGGGAGCAGTGGGGGGAGATGTGAATGCATTGAGAGAGAGAGAGGGGGGAGAGGGTTCCTGTGAAGGTGGAGAGGTAGGCGGAGAGAACGAGAGAGGCGGTGGGTTTTCTGAGAAAACTTTTCTCCTTTGTCCCTGCCTCTATCGAGAGAGAGAGAGAGAGAGAAAATGGGCTGAAAATTATGGGCCACTTAAAAACGTTAAAAAACGAAACGGAAATGTTCGGTTTCGTTTGCGTTTCGTCTATTTGAACGAAACAACAAACCATTTCGTTACCGTTCCAGAAATTGAAACGTAACTCAAAAACTCTTGCGTTTCTGTTCCGTATGGACGGAACGGAACGGAAAACGTGCGAAACGGTACGGTATTGACAGCCCTAGCTACAATGGCCAGTTCTTAGGGAAAAAATAATATGAAATGCCCTTTTCATTTCATTTCATGTGAAAATTTTGCATTCCCAACCTTCAATTCTCATTGTGTACTATAAAAGTCCCAATAATTGTCCATCAGACCTCAGCAAGGATTCTAACTTATTATGACTTTAGTTGCCCCTCTGTGGACTGTGGTTATGAATGCTGTTTTTAAAATATATATCTTATGTGTGGGACATGGCCAAAAATGTCAGTCCTATCTGTGTTCATTAATACCATTATTTATTAGCAGCTTACTTTTTCATATATTTCACTTGGTCTACTTAGTTTTTTATTAGTATATATTGCACGCATTTGCAATCAGAATGTTAATTTTATTTGTTGACTACTAAACAGATATGTCCACTTGGGTCTGTTTGACACCGAAGTTGAAGCTGCAAGGTACTATTTCTTTTTTTTTTAATTAAATTTCTCGAAAATGTTATTTTTGTTGCAACATTGGATCCTCTGTGCTTATTAGGAGTTTGTTTGGGTCTTTGGGATATAAAGCATATGATAAAGCTGCAATCAAATGCAACGACAAGGATGCAGTGACAGTTTTTAATCCCGACATATATGAAGAAGAGTTTAGTGAGACCGGTACAAACAAACTTACTTAGATTAAATTTTCTCTTTTCATAGTAATAATTATGCTTATAATGCTTAATTCAAATATCTAATGATATATATATTTTATATGCGTGAAGTTGTTGTAAGTGAGAAGAATGAGCACAATCTAAACTCAAGGTTGGACTCTGGCTCGAAACGGATGAATGCTGACCTTATAGGATAAGAAAGTAGTCCTGCCAACTTTTGCAACTTGCAACAGCAACGTGCATAAATTATTTGAGGAATATCAAGCATGGTTCTTTTTATATTTTTGTGGTTTCTGATGGTGTAGTTTCACCATTTAGTTCATTAGGCTATCCTTATATTCGACGCAAATTGTATATATCATTTTTTTTTCTACCAGAAAAAAGTGAAATGTCTTGAAATGATCGACCATTGAGACACTTGATATTTGTATGCTAAATGGCTGCTGCCATTTGTTAGGACAAAAAAAAAAAGGCAGAATTATCACATTGAAGTGCTGATAGATTATCATTGTGCTACAACATGTAGGGAAGCTTTTATCCATCTTTGTTGCTCTTTCCCATAAAAAATACCGAAATAGAACTAAAAAATGAATATTCAACTTGGTTGTACATGTGATGCGATGCAGGTAGATGAAAAGTAATATCAGATTATATCAATTTATTGGTAACGATTAGCATTGTTTGTCATTTATAAATTATGAGAAATAGTGCGTAATATTTTAATCTACATACATATCATTCTATTTTAATCCACATAAATGCATACTATATTAGTTTCAAAACCGCTAAAAATAACCACAATAAAAAAAATCTTAAAATTAATTAAATTTGTCCAAAAATAATTTTCATACCTAAATCTGATTTTTAATGACTTTTTATATCATAAGAAGTTATATTCATACAATAATAATGACATGCAAGTTCTAAAATTACCAAAAATTTACGTGTCGACTATGTTCATAAAAAAAAATCTAAATATTGTACGACTGATACATGCAGAATTCAAGAGTTTACAATGAACTACAAGAAAACTCAAAAAAAAAAAAATAATACAACTTGCATGCACAATTTCTCAACACAAAACCGTATTTAGCCCATTAATTATTTTTCCATCTCAATTTTTGTATGTCCTAAAAATCGAAATAGAAAGAACAAACTAAAAAACTTACATAGAAATGGTTCAAAATCCAAAAGTTTAGGTTGCATGTCCTCTTCTCCAAGTCCACTATTCATTTCTGATTTTATTTGATTTTTTTTTAATTTATTTGAATTTTTTCTCTCTCTTTTTTTCTTTCACGGTTTGGAGCAAGGAAGAACTTTCTGAAACATTCGAAGAAGATGAAAAATATGGTAGGTGGATCCTGATCCTGCATCGCGCGGCACGCGTGTACGCACCCCACGAGCCGTTCGATTTTGACCGGGCGGTTCATTTTTTCAGGCCTATCAATCTGGTTACATGCACGGGGCTCCCATTTCCATCTGATTCAGATCAGACGGTACACAGCCCGCGCTATACGCTATATTGCGCGACACAGGATCTGAATTCGACCCATGTGGGTTCTTCAGGGACAATTTTGAAAAAAAAAAATGATATGTCCGCCACGTGAAATCCCACAATTGAAGACATGACATGTTTATGTAAAAATTGAATTTTTGCTACTTAAATTATGCCATAATGAATGCAAAAAATTATTGATTTGAGATGATTTTTACAAGTGCATAGAAAATTTAATTAAATTAACTTCATAGAGGCACACTTTGTGAAAAAGGTCTTAAATTATTTATGTTTGAATATCTGATTTTAATGAAGCTATTTCAATTAGACATTCTTAAACCTTAATGAAATTTTACATATATTTCAGCTAATATGAATGTTTCATCTAATTTTCATTAAATTATATTTTTCCTATAAAATAATGATTTTATTTTAAATGTAGTAATTGGATTTTATTTAATTTTATGAATACATTATGAAATCTAATTATCTAAATATTTAAATAACTTGGTCCTATGAATTTTATTGGTATGTGATTCTCTTCCAATTAAACATGTACATAGTGTGTACTATTTTTTTTTTGGTTCGATATTTCCATTGGAGATTTTTAAGTTTTAATATTTGTTATATTATTTATTTTATTTAGAATAATTTATTTTTATTTAGACAAAATAAATGCTCTATTTGAATTTCACTTATTATATTCTTAAATCGATAAATGGTAATTCAGCGAGTCTTTATTTCTCAATGTTGATATTAGAATGATACTGAGAAATATTACTGTACTAAAACCCGTTTAGTAAGTATTATCAAATTAAAACATGTCTAATATTAGTATTTCAATGAGTTTTTCTTTCTTGATATTATTTTTGTAATAGGAGGTATTATTGGTGAAAATTATTGAAAATTATTATTGTATTGAGACCCCTCTAATATTACTCAATGAAAAAAAAAAATACGTCACCAATGTCAATGTGTATATATTTTTTTTCCGACGAAATGTCTCCTATTAAAAATCAAAATTGACGTGCTTTAACAATTCCAACAAGTTATATCACATATTAATTACACTTCCGAACCATAAAAATGTATTTTAGGAGAGTGGTCGCGGCGAAGCCGCGACAACAGAGTATGCTAGTGGGGACTCCAATTTTTGATGGCTTGAAGCAGCAAGCTTCTTTCTACCTAAAGGAGAAGATACGCACCGCTCGTTTGGTTCTCACCGATGTCACTCCGGTGCAATTGTGAGTTTCTCTGATCTATTCTGTTTTTATTTCGTTAGATTCAAATGAATAAACAACATCATATCCTGGGTAAGAAGAATGAACTAGAAATATGCTGCCAACATTTGGCAAAATTTTAGTATTTTATTTGATACCAACTTTTTTTGCATTTTAGAAGTAGATGAACACTACTATTCAACTCAAAATTTTGAAAATGAACAAACTCATATCTATTGCTTTGTTGTGGAAAAATGATTGGACATGTAGCTGATAATACAACATACGTCCTGGTAAGTGGTAAGAACTGAGAGATTCAAATTTAAAACAAAATTAGAAAAATATAATACATATAATTTACTTTAATTACCTCTAAATAGTTTAGATTAATTTCTCCTTGCTTAGTTTTAATAGATTACATGTTTTGATTATATTTGTGTTAAATAGATTGGTAGAAGAAGTCACAAGTGGAAACCCATGTTCACCCGATGCAAAGACGATGGGTCTTATATCTCGTTCTGCATTTGACTGTGACGAATATATCAGAATTATACATATTTTGCACAGAAGGTAAATATTTTATAATCTGATTATTAATCTCATCAGTCGTGGGTCATCCCAATTAAACCATCTAGTAACAAGTATCCATTTTCCACCCTTTTGTGTATATTGACGAGCCTCTACCCTTTCAATATTCGATGATGCTTTGCCATGCAATTACAAAATGTCATGTGAATTTGTTTCCTTCAATCAGGCTATCGATCTTTGAGTGGGAGAATTGGAGGGAAGCATATAATTCTCTGGTACTCCTGGAGCATCTATTAACTCGCGGGCCAGAGAGTATCGCAATTGAGTTCCAAGGAGAAAGCAGTATTATAGAGGAGATGCTTGCACTTCAACACGTTGAAAAAGGGTAACTATCTGTCAAACTATTTTTTTTGAAGTTTGAACTTTAATATGGGTGGAAATGAGTGAATTAGTCTTGCAAAACTATTACTAATCATTTTGGTTGGACAGAGGCGTTTATCTTAAATTGCATCTTAATTTTCTTTGAAAGAGTGAAATTCTTATTCTTTGTGAATTAATTGGATACAGATGTCCACTTGTTGCAACAAAAGAGAAAAGGAATAATCAAATTCTGCTAGTTTAGATAGGTCTGGACTCCGGTGTCTACTAAATTATATTTTTGTACATTGGTGGAAATTACAGTCCTCGGCATCATTTCACTATAGGAAAGATTTTGGTGGCATAGACTTTTTTGACAATGTTTCTAATTACTATTTCGAATTTAAGAACTTCGTAATTAGTCTTGTATATCTTCACAAGCGAGTCAAGTGACAATTCTGCGTAAGATTTTATGTTTTAATGAACTTGCTTTGTACGAAGATTGAAATGCGTAAGATTTTATGTTTTAATGAACTTGCTTTGTACGAAGATTGAAATCTAAAAGTCAGGTCATTACAATACATCTATTGTTGTGAATTCAATCCATTTATTTTACAAAGTATTGATTTGTTCAAAACCAACTAAATATTTTTATATAGTTTTACATGAACATGCCATTAGTAATTAAGAAAAGTTTCATGGTTTAAATTTTGTAATTTGACTTATGAATTCAAAATATTAATGTAAAAGAGATTGTGGCAACTTAAAATATTGAAACCTCTTTTTTATCATTCGTATTTTTATTGAAACATTAGCTTATTCTTTTTAATGAACATTATCTTCATTATCCATTGTACCATCCTTCTATAAACAAACTTAAATTATGTTGTACTTCTGTTCACGAACCCAGTGAAGATTATTGCATCTGACTTATCTTATTTCAGATTTAACTGGGGCTTAGCTGTGAAGAACAAAGCAGAGAGGGTTCTCAAGCTACTGAAGGGAGGGACGTTTCTCAAAGAAGAGAGGGAAAGAGCACGGAGATTAGCTCAAGGAATTGAAGGATTCGGCAGTTGGAACAGATACTTGACATCAACAAATAGTGACAGAATCGACCATGAACAAAATATATTCTGCAGAACTAACTCGCAATACGAAAAGTATACTGGAGAAGAAAGAGAATATGCAAACCGAAGAGATGAAGAGGCAAAGTTGGTTTCTTCAAATTTATTGTTGGAGAGAGAAAATCAATCAGATTTTGTTCAAGATATAGACCATCCTTTTTATTTTGAGCAAAGGAACAAGGAGTCACTTCTACAGATCAATAACTAGGTCTTACTCAACCTTTTATACGTTGGTTCTGAATTTGAATTTGGACCAGATTAAATCATGACGAAGTGATCCATTTGTTCATCTTATAGCCACTTTTGGAGATTGCTCTGTTTATTTGTTTGTTTTTTCCTTTTAGTATTAGCCCAGTTAGTTTGCATTTTACTTGTTACTGTACATGTTTGTAACATTGAACTCAGCAATCTCTCAGTATTGTCCATTTTTTATGTAACCGATACAGGGCTGCTGGTTAATTACAAATATTTTGCAGGGTCTATATTGATTTATTGAATGGTTATAATTTAATTAAAATTTATAGTTAGAAATATTTTGCATAGCTTCATCCAAGCCAATTATAGTACCATACAAGTTTTCCATCTTTGCACCAGTATGAGGAAAAACTAACAATTGTCCAACCGAATTATTTTCAACATATTTTATGGATGTTGAGAGAAATCAAGAAATTAAAAATATTCCACAATAATTTGGTAGTTCAAGGTCTTGACGGTTTCTTTTATGATTTTGGTACTTGAATTCTAGAACAATATTTGTTGTTATTACAATACAAAAAACAGCATGCACACTCCCTATGGAAAAAAGAGCACATAAGGGAAAAAAATATATAGTTGGTTAATATCTGGGGATTTTGCTCAATTTCACTCTATTTTCAGGTTCGATCACTTGATTTTGATTTATTCATCCTCAGTTGCCAAATTGTAAAAAATAAATAAATAAAATAATTTCAAATTGAACTAATGTTATCTAAATTTAAAGTTAACTACAAGAGTTCAGAACCAAAACAACAGATATATACAGTGGAGTGGCTCCAATGAAATTAACCCAAAAAAACACTATTCATTATTTCAGATTTATTCAACAGTAAAGTAACAAAGAACAACAGCAAGTGGGAAACAAGTTAATGCCGCAAAAAGAATGAGAATTGTTTGAGTTGCTAGCAACCTTATCAGTAACAGTTAGAAGCTATAAGATTGGTCCAGTTTCTTTTGTCTGACATAAGTAAACAAAGTAAAAAGTGGCTGGGTTTTTGGTGATTGCATTTGCATTGTGCAAAGAGAACCATTGTGGTCCTTCCAAGCATTATTTTACCAAATAGTCAAGGTGAGGATAGAAAGTACCAATTAGCAGAGATCAACACTGGTACGAGTAAGTCCAGACACTGAATCGCGAGCCTTACCAGCTAATAGTATTAGAGCATTGATGGCTTTTGGTTATTGCTGTTAATTACCACTTCTTTGGACTTTCATGTTTGGAGTTTAGTGTAAAATTTAATGTATAAGGCCCACATCAAAACCTGTTTAATTTAAAACCAACAGTGGACACTTGATTTGGGTTTGGTACGGTTTTAGGATGAATCATCATGGAACTTGTACCAGAGCGAGTCGATACAAAGAATAACTCTAATTGAACAGAGAACTTACTGTATTATATGAACAGGAGCTTTACCCAAATCATTATAGGCTTACGAGTAATCTAAAACATTCTTTCAATTAAAAGAAATTTGAATTAAATTTAAGAAAGTTACCTAATTTAAATATTAAACATTGTGTGGCCAAACTGGAATAAAGGATGTAGTTAGTGGCATCCGGTGATTGACTCGCAATTTATCAACAACATTCTGTCTGTGCCTTAATTTGTGATGCTGATGCATCAAGATAAGTTTGTATATTAATGAAAGTTCATCATTTATTCCTCTGATCCTATGGAGCCTCCTTGTTAGCTTAGTTATTCATGCTCCTTTTATTTCTTCTCCTAATTCCTGCACTATTTGACAACTGGGTATTGTTAATTTAGTAAGGTTTGACTATTAGGTAGTCCTGCTTAGAACCTCTTAAATGCCTAGTAAAGCAAAGAGGGGTTGGATTCAACATTTGTTCTTTATCTTGTTTTCTAGTAGACGGTAAAGTATTTTAAAAAGAAGAAAAGATCAATATAAATTATAAAATTATAAATGATACTCGTTGGATATCTGATTTATTGATGTTACATTGAAAAATACCAGCAAGTAATATGATGAAACTCAACAACAAAAAAAAAAAGGAAAAGAAAAATAGGAATATGATAGATTTCAGATTCTTTTTTCTTTTATTTTTTTCACCAAGATCCTTATGCAACCAGAGAAGGCATATTTTGTGATGCAAATTGGACGCTGAACCGAAAAATTAGGCAAAATCATGTGAAACCGTTTGAAGTATCTGTTTTGCATGAAATTAAACTACAGGATTTTTCAATAGAAATGCTGTCCTATATACTGTTGTCCTTTTGTGTAGCCGAAAACAGCACGGGCCCACAAGTCATGGCAAGGGAATAAATCAAACTATCAATGCATGATGAGTTTTCATTTCACAAGCGCGAGGATCCATACCCGACCTAAATAATCCAGCTGGGCTTGTGGGCCCATTGGGCCCACATTTCACATAAAAAAATTACAAAAAAATAGGTTTGATCAGAGCGTGGGCCTAAGATCTTGGGCCCCACCACAAGGAACTGATAAAAAAAAAGGCTAGAAATAGAAGCCTAGGGACTGGTACGGATATGCATAAAGAGTTTTTATTTTTATTTTTTTCCTTATAACAATGTTTTTACAACAGTACACTTTAGTTATGAAGTTGAACTTTTGTAGGATGCATGGAGACATTGGAAAGCCTCCAGCTTCTTACCTGTGGACCCACCTGTCAGATGCTTCACATGGTAATTGCGCCTCAGAGAATCTGGCTTTACTATATTATTTATTTATTTATTTTTATGGATTTTTAATGATATATTTTGTTTTTATGATGAAAGGCTTCCCCACTTTTCAAGGCTTCTACAGTTCCAAGATATAAAAATTAGGAAGTGCTGCAAATCATGACGTGGCGAATTTGATTAATTGTTGGACAGAATCCAGCTCAGGGTTGGGCCCACATATCAGTGTAGTAACGACGACATGCACAGTAGAGCAATTAAAGAAATCTATGAACAGTAAGAGCGTCAGAATTCTCCATTATCACGGGACAGATAATGTCCTTTTTTTGTGTACCGTAGTTTTATCTGGAACAAAGAAAATAAAAAATTTGCTTTGTAATTTTTGTAGAACCTAAGAATAAAACTCAGCAGAAATCGTGGTTTCCACGTGGTAATTATATAATTATTAAAATCGAAAAGACTAGTTCACCTTGGCTTGCCACATTCTAGCAAGTACCAGAATTCTCCATTGACCATAAATCATAATTTGAGAATTAATTCTTGTTGATTTCGACATCTCAGTGGGTTTTCCAGTTCCTGACGAATGGACCCCTGCAGCTGTACGTACTGGAGATGATTGCAAATAAATGCAGGGGTTGAGATTGGAGAATGCAACGAGCGCCTGGTGCAAAGACAATATATAACTGACACTCTGAAAAGTAGGTCCCGCAAACAAGAAAAGCGCACATCAATATATACTCCAGGTGCATGGAAGAAATTGTCGCAAAGGACGCGGACAGCGGCATCAGACTCCCGGCCAGCTCACTAGACAATACACTGAGGTCGGCTTACTCGCCGTGAGGTTACCGCCGACAGGAGCTGAGCAGTAAAAAACAAAGTACTGAAAGATTGGCGGCTTTCTGATATCCAATATTAAAAGGACCCAATTGCATTAGTTTAATGCTCCATCTCTCCTCCATTAGATAGCGCCATAAATTAATGCTTATTTTGGAGGTTCTGAAACTTTAAATCTCCCAATCTTGACTTAAACCAACGGAAAAGAAAAGAACAAGCTTTCTAGTTTACACTTTACAACCTTCGCTCCCAAAAAGATCAAGCAAAGGTAAAGGTAAAAAGAGAATAAAAAGGTTCTGGATTAGAAGCATGAAGATTGAACAAAAATTTTCGGTTTCCTTTATTACAACTGATATTTTTTTTTACAAAAATTAAATAATATGAATAGCCCAAACAAAGTACATTAAATATTCAAAATATATATGCCGACAAAAAGGAATTTTTGTTCTACTAAAGATCAATATATACGGAAACAATATATTATTTCCTCCTAGATCCAATGTGTTACATATTTTCCCTCCACCCCTAAAATTTATCACTAAAAGAAAAATAAAAATAAAAATAAAAAGGGAAATTACCGCTTTTTTGCAGCACCAATTTTCTCCCATATCTCTTGTACAGTTCTGAACCAATAAACATACATCCCGACCAAATTTAAAAGGAAAAAAAACCCAAAAAATAAAAAGAAAAAAAAAACTAATACCCATGCAAAATTTAACCACATTGAAAGAAAAAGGGGAAAAAGGAGAACAACATATCTCATACCAGCAATGACAGCAAAATTCCTATACACCAAATCATCCATCCATTGCCACTTGTCTTAGTGCCGGCAATCGATACAATCTCCCCTTTCAACCCCGGTGGAGATGAAATTCTGGTCGGTGGCATCTCCGCCACTTGCGGCGCCAATCCAACAGCCCCAGCTCCATCACCTGCCGCTGGGGCCACTGCAGCTACCACCCCTTCTCCCTGTGCCTTCCCAAACATCTCCCGAGGAAGTAACACCTTTGATACAGCAAAGATTGCCACGGGATTTTGATCGAACACAGTCCGGGTTATGCATGCTTGCACCACACCGGTGTCAATTGCCACTGACCCATTAACCCGGGTAATGTTCAATGTGAATCTACCTGCCTCCGTATCCTCGGTAGCCAAAGTCGGTTGAACCGGGTTCACAATCGATTCCAGTGAACCAAGCGGATAGTACGAATGGAGCACGTGGAACCGAAGCACTGCAGCTTTGCGTTCAGCCGGCAAGGACTGGAGGCGTTCGGTGGCCGGCAGACCTGCAAATGCCTCATCAGTCGGTACAAATGCAGTTATCCCGGCCCCACGTTCATCCCCTTCCAACTCAGTAGCCACACCAGAGGCCTCAAGCATGGAAGCTGCCACATTGAACCCACGCGCTTCGATCAGAATTCTCGTGATGTTCATGGCCGACACCGGTGGGTGCACGTAGCCTGACGCCGTCAAGTCAAAGCCGTAAGGTAAAAGCAAAGAATCCACAGTGAATATACTGATGTTGTACGGTACAGTGGTGATGAGAGAAAGGATAGTGGTATTGGAAGGAGAAAAGGGAGCTGGGGATTTGAGCATGAGCTTCCCATCAGTGGAGGTGAGGTTGAGAGAGCCGAAATTGGCGGTGGCACGGCCGGTGGTCTGGTAAAGAGTGGTGATTAGCTTACCCGAAGCCGGGATTGTGTGAAGGTCAGTGGGAGAGAGGTATTGTAAGAGAATGTGGTACCGCAATACATCGGCTATGTCGACGGAGGCCGACCGAGCGGCGATCTCGGACTGGTACAGGTACCGGTCAGGTACAGCGAGGAGAGTGACTGAGGAGCGTCCAGCGAGCTCTCCAGCGACGGAGGTTGAGGTGAGGAGGCGGTTGAAGCCTGAGAGATCGGAGAAGGTGGAGAGGAGAGAGGTAATGTTGATCGCTGACGTGGCGGAGGGAAGGAGGAGGGAAATAAGGAGAAAGATAGGGGTGGAAAGGGAAAAATGGAGGAAATGCTGTTGCATTTTTGGGAGTCTGCTCCTATCTCTCTCTCTCTCTCTCTCACTTGAAGTGTGAGTGTGAGAGAGTGTGGTGGTGGGAGTGGGGATTGGGGAAGAAGATGGTGTGGGGAGATTATGTTTTTTTGTTGAGTTATTAATTTTTGCTTTTAGGTAGTTTGGTGAAATTGAGGTAAGTAAGAAAATTTGTACTTAGATAATGGCTCTGGAGTTGATGGGAGCAGAATATCACGAAGTGACCCCTTTATAATTAAAAAATACAAATATACTAACTTTTCTTTTATTACTATTGGTTTTAAATGCACTAAATTATCCAACAAAGCGAGCTAGTCCTTAGTAGCCTGATAAGTAATCTTTAATAGGAGAATCCTTGAGTTTGTTAAGGAGTAATTTAAGTTAGTCCTGACTCCTAAGTTTCAATTAGCAGGCTCATGTTAGAGATATATAGACCCAACTGCCCTATTTTTAAATAAAATTATTAAAATTATATTAAACGGTACTCCTCGCGAGGACTCCTATTGTTGCATCTAAAAAAAACCATTTCATAAGTTGTGCTATCAAAGTCAATAAAGCTAAAAGTAAAACCAGTGGACTATGTTGACAAAAGATACATGTGCAATGTGCTACAGTGCTAGTATTAAAAGTTCTAATTTTGCCCAATAGGAAACGCTATTTAGTTTTCCATTCATTATTCATATCAGCGTTCTACTGCGTTATGTTACGGAGCTGTTTGCTTTCAATTTATTGCAATCGTCTATGATGAGATCAAATTATCAAATCAACCAATCGATTTAAACAAAGGCAACATTTCGGCCCTGATTAAAATCTTTTTTTTTTTCTTAAGCGAGATTTCATTTCATTAGAAATTTTTTTTTATCAACAAAAAATAGATTTCATTTCATTTTATTAGAAATTTCATATTATTAGACCCATCGTAATCCCGAGAAATCAATTATAATTCATAATAAAATAAAATTTCACGTGAATATTATTTTGATCGAAGCCTTAATGTAGAATCCACCTCCTAGTACACAAAAGTAGAAGGATTCACAGAGATTCATATGAATTTGGAATTTGAATATGATTTCAGTTAAAAGGAAATTTCATCTGAAAATCACCACAAATTATATTTGCATAATTTCCAATTTATCATCGTGAAACTCAGAAGAAACATCGACAAAAATGTTCAAAGCCCAATTTAATTGCATATTGCATGGCAGACAAGGACACGAATATATATAGGGTGGGGATATAATGACAATTTCCATATATATATATATATATATATATATATATATATATATATATATATATATATATATAGATCGATCTCGTTAGAATTCTATCAAATTTTTACAGCATTGAGGCTTGGATAGTAAATTTCAGCTTCTTGGAAGAAAGATGACGCATACTAATTCGTTGTGTTTAAAAATCAACAAGGTGCTGTGGTGGCAATGGTAACTAGTCTGGATATGATCAAATTGAAGCCTGTGTCATTTTTTAATACCTATAAAATAATGAAAACATATAAAATTCACGGTGATTTATTTTTCAAATGAGCTAAAAGTACACCTGTACAACAGCAGTTTGACCGGTCAGATTGGAATTGGATAATCGCTAAATCAGTTGTGTTTTGTTTGATATGCAAATCCTATTGATAACATTTGGTTTAATATAAGAGTTAAGATTTTTAATATATTGTCTGTATACCAATTTGGAGTGTCCTCTGTATCATAAACCACAAAATGAAACATAGCATCAACGCCAAAGCTGCTGGCAAATCCGATCCAGACGTGACTAGCACAACACAAAAATATAAAAATATAGAAGAATAGAAAAAAATGACATTCTCATCCTTCCAATGACATAACCGCAGAAGTAAGAAAAGTTAAACATATTTGCAAAACAAACAAAAGTTTAATGTTTAACACATACATACTGACGAGCCTAATAGTTAAAGTTGAAAGGAAACTGATTAAACGTGCACCTGAGACAAATAAAAGTATTCTTATATTGGAGAGGAAGACACAGAGGACACAGCTGCAAAAAATGGTTTTAACAGGGTATTGTAAGTACTAGAACAGCAACAATGCAAGAAGAGTTCATTTCTATGTTTCTAATTCTCTTGCACCTTTGTAATTTACAAACCGCATTACATCAAAGAATTAGAATCGGTAACCTAGTGACAAAAAAAAAAAAAAAAATGAAGCCGACAGGATCAAAAAATAATGGAAAAAACTACCTGCGACAACAAGAAAAATAGAAAAATAAAAATACACAAGTTAGTGACATGGCTCCTACTATGGCTATTTATCGAGCCATTAACAAAACAATCATCTTGTCACTGCTTTGAGAGCATGATCCTTTTGTTAACTTGTAAATCTCTTTCCTTCTATACAACAGTAGTAAGAATTTCGGGTCATATTGCACTTGATTTTGAACAAAACCTCAGCAGCGAAAAGTAACACTGTTCAGTGTGTGCCTTTCACAAAGAATGAATTGAATGGAGAAATTAGGTTAAGTCAGTTTTGGCAGAGGAGATCTTTTATTATTAGATTACGGTTTGGTTGAATCTATATGCTTTGTGGGGGTCTTGGGCCTTCAGTTTTGTTGTACAAGCACATGCAGTCAGGACATGGGTAGGAGTATATTGAGTCATTAGGTCTCTTTCTCTCTATTCCTTTTGAGTCACTGTGTGTTCTCATGTTCAGTAACTGCCGCTTAAGTGCCTTCCATCTGTTTATAATAAGAAAAAAATTATTCCATTACCTAATGAGTTAGATCATGACATTGATGATCCTACATTACTTTGGGGCTACAAAATTTTAGGAAAAAAATTGAGGTTCCACAAGTTAATAAACACAAACAGTAATACTAGGAGTGCATAATTTCATTTAAAATGCAAGACCCCATATGGTCTAAGGAACAGTCCATGAATGATGTTTATCAACGAACTCCATGGATGAGTTGTAATAACCTAGGAACTGCTATACTATTTCAAGGAATCTGGGCTTTCTGCTGGATTAAGATCCATACAAGTTCAATCCCAGTGCAGATTAACAGCTGAAGTCTAAAGCAATTGTATCAGGTATGTTACAGAATATGGCCTCTTGCAAAGGCACCACAGGGAAAGGCTTTTGAACAAAAAAAATGATTATACGAAGAAGAGATAAAATAGAGGCAAACCCAATATTTCGACTGTCAAACAAGATTGCCAATTTTCTCTTGTCAGGCTTGATGGTTTTAGAATGCCCACCATATAAGTATCTCCTGTGGCCAATTAGAAATTGAGGGAAGTTACCACCTTGAGTAGTCACGAAAACTTCGCTATGCAGACATACACTATAGTCTATAGCTGCCATCCTTGATGAGAAATTCTGTAAACATAAATTTAAAGAAATTAAAAATGCATAAATTTTTGGGATAGGAGATTCGAAGAAGCTCCAAAACTTTCAGATGTGCAGAAAACTTTTATGAAATACAATTGTTGGGGGTTGCTGCTAGTACACCAGCACAATTATTATTATTATTATCTATCTTACATAACGCCATAAAACTTTATAGGCTTTTTAAATTGAAAATTTCAATTTAATTAAAAAATCATATGGAAACCAACACAATAGCATTCATTTATCAAGCATTTACCTTTATGTACTTTGCTGTATAAACAACTCTCTCTCAAATAAATAAATGCAATGGATAATTACATCAATTCAACAAGTCTTTTTTCAATTTGTTTCTTTCCCCACCAAACCTTACTTCCTAAATTCAAGTCCATGCAATTCTTCACTACTATGAGGAGTTGAAGCACTCATTTTTGTTTACATTAAATAACTAAATCGTTTGCATATTATTTTATCATGAATTTATCTATTTATAAACTGTGGCGATAGATAATGTACTAAATAACACAAGTACATAGCACAAATTGGTTTTTGCTAAACCTATCAAACCTTTGGAACCCACATGTCCGAAGACTGTTGGTCGTGTGAGAAAAGGGTGGGTTCAGTTGAAAAGGAACCAAGCTGTTTACAATCAGGTAGGGTTACAAATTTTCAAGGAAACACATCAGTACCAGCTATTATTCACCACTAGATGAAAGTCAATCATACCTTGAAAGGAGCAAGCTCCTCTGCCGAAGCCAAAGACTCTTTTGTTTGCAAAAAAGGGAACATCTCTAAAAGAGGACCCATGTTCTTCTCAGCTTTATAGATCTTTCCAGAAGCCAGATAAATTGAAGTATTATTAGTAAATCCCATACCACGTAGCATCAAACCAACCTAAACATCCATAAACAAGTTACAATGCTGGGAACAAAAGAAAATACTTTCATATGGTTAGACTGGAAATGACATATAAAAAGATATATCATGTACCTCTAAAGGTGTAAGAGGGCATTTTCCATTCAAACGAATTGCACCAGGCCGAATGACGCGGCCCCGTTTAGTAAATTTCCCTCTCCAGCCCCTTTCTCTTGCTGCATTCATCTCTTCTTTCTCCTCTTCGCCTCCATCAAATATACAACATGAAAATGCCACCATATCCTACCACAAATGAAAAATATCCGCAGCTTAATTAACTAAAAAAAAGAGAAAAAGAAAATAATAAAATACCAATGATATAGTTACCTCTTCAAAACGGAGATGCACAGCTACATATTTTCCATTGGGACTTTTCTCTCTCATACGAGAAACTAATTTGTCGGCTAATGTAGAGATGGGGACTGAAAACTTAAGAGCCTCATAATTTGCAAGGCACCTCAGCCTTTGAACAGGAGTAGGCACATTGAATGAAAGCCTATTTGCAAACGGTGATATCCTTACCAGCCTGCATATTCAAAAAAGAATTGTATCTAAAGTACAATCTAGGATGGTTAGATGATAACGAACCACTTCTAGACACGCCAAGGAGAAAGAAGTCTCAGATTTAAACTTACTTTTCTTCAAATAGCTTGGGAAGAACAAAATTGGTGTAGAATTCAATAGGAGCCCAAGCTTTAACTTTGAAATTGAATACATTGCTCATATTGTGGCCAAATCTCTCCATTATAAACTCAGGCACTTTATCAACTATTCTAACATCATTTTTCAGAGATTGAATGAAGTAATCCTCGTCGTAGATATCTTTAAATTTGCTGTTGCAACATATAAACAGAATTGATAAATAACAAAAAAACTATAAGAACAGAATTATTACCTATACAAGATAAACCTATTAATATTTGGGTCAATAACAACAAAATATCTAGTAGCAGAGATATCAACATGATAACAACATGATAGAACCAATTAACAGAGTAAAAATGTTGTACCTAGGGTCCCTCCATATGCTGTGATAATGGAAATTTGGGATTACAAGGGTTGCATTAAGAAAGCCAGCAACTGCTACAGCATTACATATCTGGATAAAGAAACACAAATATAAAGCAGAACAATTTTATTATAAAGAAATAGTAAAGACATATCACATCTGGGCTAGAAGTGAGGAAGGAAAGAAAAAGAAAAAGAAAAAAAAAAGAAACACACCGATGTCCTTTGTTGATTCAAGCCTCCATTTGCTTCAATATATATGTAACCATTTGACTCGGGCAATTCTATTAAGATTGTCAAAATAGAATTTTATATCAAATACTATGTTAGAGAAATAATACAAAACATATCAGAAGTGAAAAGAATGATGTACCATTGGTGCTCATATTAATGCACGGTTTCCAGATACCGCCTTTGTAAGAGTGCTTCCATATGGTTGCTAACTACACAAATTTCAAAGATTAATACAAAAGAGACTTGGTACTTATGAAAAGACCATCAACATTACATAAATAAATTAGGTTAAATGAAAAAACCAAAAGTTGTATGTTCCTGAATCAGTAAGTTTCATGATTCTATCCTCCCTTCCAGTGGAAGCAATACCACCTCCCCTTCACCCCAATTGAGGAAAGGAATTGGCACTGTTTAATTTTTAATTTCCAAAGGAAGATAGAATCATCCGCATTGCAAACTTCTTCCAGCATAGATCTCTTTGACTAAATCAAATTATTACTACTTTAAAACAAAATGTAACTAATTTAAACAGGTATGCATCTCACCAGCATGATCTTCCCTTAATTATTAAAAAATGCTACCCAATGAAGGGTTCCTCAGAGAAATATCCTATTGACTAAAACACTATATATCAGAAGGCATCTTTTTTACCTAACAGCATGAACGGATCACCACATTGCAATTTTAAAGATGAAATCTTTTATTAGACAAGACCAAATCAACCTAAGACTACTGACTACTCAAATCATAATAACAAACGCAATGCAAATAATTGAGGCAAGCATTTAACAATTCAAAGGAATCACACACACACATACTGCATCAGTGGAGTTATCAGCATCCATCTCAGCCTTCAGTCGGCGGTACAGCTGCGGGCTGCGGTACAACGAGCCCTGAGCTGGCCTGGAGATAATACGTGGCATGCTCTCGAGAGAGATCGTCCCCATCCAGAAAATCATAATTCCGACGTAGATCAACGGCGCAAAGAGAAACACTCCTTGCCTCCTCAGTAGCAACGAGAGTAGAGACCCTGTCACACGCTGGACCAGACTCCGCGGAGGAGGTGGGCGGACAGCGACGCCTGCCTTGGCGTTTCTCCGATGAACTCTCGGCGAGTTGCGCAACGGCGACGACGGAGGAGATGGCGTGGCGCTCCCGCCCAATCCGAGACGATTAAGCTTGGGTTGCATCGGATTGAGCTGGAGAAGAAGAGAGTGTTTGTTGATTTGCCTGCCTATGCGAAAGTGAAGATTGGGGCTGGAATCGAGGGTTAGGGTTTTGTTGGTTTGTTATTTCAGTTATCGATGTTGGCGAATTCTGGTAATTTATTGGTTCATTGAATATAGTTTTGGTTATGCGGCCGCGCAAGCCTCTTTTGTTGAAATGTGGGACACTGGGTTCTAGAATTGAGAGCGATGAAGGAGACGAAGGCGACTGACAGTCCGGTTCCTGTCCAGTGCAAAGAACTGGAGAGGACTGATCCGAAGAATAGATATATATATATTTGGAGAGGACGACGAAAGGTGGGGCCGTGTGGCAGTGTCTGTTAGAAGTTGCCTTATGGTTATTGATTATTGAAATCTGTGTTAGATTAATATAAATTGCAAATCTAAGGTAAGAATGATTTAGCTGGCAGCTGCTTGTCAAGAAAAGTGAAATGTGTCTTAATGTATTTCGTTCTGTATTTCGTTAGAACTTTATAGTTAATACTTAATATATACTTGTACTGTATGCGCGTGTACACTGCACATGAGCCATAGATTTTTCAAAAGTGGAGATAAATCTTGCATTTGTGATCTCTTAGAATTTCATTGTCCTGAGGCTGATTTTTGAGCTAACAGATAATTGCTGGATTCTCCATCTATTTGACTATTTGTCCACGACCCAGGAATCCAAGATCATATTTTATTTATGTTAAGGACTTAGAAAGGTCAGTTCCGCACTTTAAATAGTAATAAAATTTTAAAAATTATAAAATTTGATTTCTTAGGAGATTTCAACACGTCGATTAGATTAGTTATTAAATTAGATTTGTCAATTTGTAGAAATACGATGACAAAGACTGAGATGTATAGAAAGGTCTATACATCATCATGTGCATATTAAACTATTCCAACTATTTTATTCTAAAATTTTTATATATTTCGTCAGAACTAAGAACGATTTTGGTTCTAAGATTTCTATATGTTTCTTAAGAACTTCGACGAGCGTGTTGTATCAGCCAGGAATCTACGATCATCTTTTATTTATGTTAAGGATCAGTTCCATACAAACTTTTCTTTTGTCGGTAATGTAACTCCATAAAATTGAAAAAAATAAGGAGTGGGGATTTTTTATTTACGATAAATTAATTTGACAATCATAAAGAAAATTGATTTTAAAGTTCGACAATTAAGATGTATTTATATCCAATTTATATCATGCACATAAAAATATTAAAATAGTGAAGTTAGATGTAAGATTTTACTATTTTCAAAAGAATTGAAGTTTACAATAGTCCATACTTAAGAGAATTGAATTCTCAATGGAACACCAAACGACATTTATATTGCATAAAAATGAATTTACAACTAATTTATAAGGCTAACGTTATGTCTATATTTTTATTTCCAACTTTGGAACATTTTTTTACATACTTTGATAAATATTTTTAAATAAAAAGCTTGACAGTGGCTGTCAAGTATACTTTCATAAATATAATTTGTCAATATTACCAATCTTATATATTTTTCTAAATTTGGAATTTTTTTGACACACTTCGAAAAATATTATTAGACGGTCAAGCAAATGATGTCTTCCGACAATTCAAAGAATTCATCTAACTTTTACATTTGAAATGTAAAATGTGTGAGTAAGAATCAAAGAGCTAGAGTAGGATTTGACGCCATATAATAGTTTTCTTTCCAATTTTTCATGTTTATTATTGTTTTCAATTTTCATGTTTTATTATTAATTAGTAAATGATGTCTTCACTACGTGGTCAAATAAGAAAATAAAATAAATTCTAATGTGGACAGTAAAAATATAAACCGTTCATTCGTATCAATCGAACGGTCAGAACTGCATAAATAACTTCCCGACATCTAAGTTTCTCCGTTTTTTATCCGTCAAGTTGAATACACAAATTTTTTCGGAAGGACAAAATGGTCCATTTAAAAATTTTGCGGAAGGCTAAATAGTCAAGTTAATCTCTTCCTTCGTTGGACAATCTTTACAGTGCTTGGATGGTCTCATCATTTTTTATGAACTTTTGCCGAGACTTTGACTCCATGTCTTAGGAACTATTTTGATATGCATGATTTTTCTTTATTACAAGATTCTGTAATTTTTTTCATATAAACTTGAATTATACAACTAATTTTATTATTTCATATGAATTAATATTCAAAAGTCATATTATTTCGACATTCAATTTATGATCATTGATATTCAATTAGTTTACCATCATTTCATTACGCTAAATATTAATTATGTCGCTTAGTAATATAATTTTCTAACATTTATTTGCATTTTAATTAGATACCTATTTCTTATTTAAGAATAGTTCAAACTCATATTAACATGCTCGTGTATCTTCTATTGTATAATATATAAGCACAAGCACAAGCACAAATCAGATTAATAACAGTCATCTGATTTGATCCAAAGCTCCATATACATTTGCTCAATGCAAAATTTGGAAAGTGATTATTTTTTTGACAACAACAAGAAATCTTCTACTAAAATATCTCGATGTATCCTTAAGTATTTTAATAGTTGGAACAAAATATGTATGATTTTATTCGACAGAATTAAATATTAGACTTTAACTAATTGATTTTAGAAAAAAAAAAATGTCATTTATGCAACAACGATTGACAAAATACGGTGCCAAATATAAAAACACCTTTTGCTATTTAAACCGCCTTTTATGCAATCTCCTCTTATCTTCTGTAGACAACACAAAAAAAAATTGATAATTTGAGGGCCTTCCTAGATCATTAGAATCCAAGTTTGATCTTTTTAAAAAATGCCCTCATATATGAGTAAATAAATATCAAAATAAGTTTAGACAATAAAGATATGTTGTTAAATTTAGCAATACAGGTAGATATATTGCTCGTTTTTTTCTTGTATTAGATAGAAAATCAAAACATATTGTCGTTTCGTCTAGCAATTGATATCTGACCACAGATAAAATCAATCAAACGACACAAATAGGTCTGATTTGTTTCTAATGTTACATTTTTGGCATGCATGGAATTACAGCTACTAAAATATGAAAAAGGTCTGATTTGTTTTTAATGTTACCTTATTTCGATTTTTTTAATGAAATTACAATAAAAATTGACTTTCATGCATGAAAAAAATGTTATTACTTGGATGGATAATTATTAAATTTCATAAAATAAAAAAAAATCTGATACAACTTAATACAACTAACACGACACTACATGAACATTACATCTTGTTTCTTAAAAATGCTATTAGTAATTTTTTTTCACAAGTTTGTAACTTTAAAAATAATAAAATAATTTGACACAACTTGATACAACTAACACACACGTCAACACGATACGACTTAACACGACATGACTTGATTCAATTTCACCTAGACTTTAATAAACTTCATTGTTCATCATACGAAATCTTTATTTTTCAAGAAGTTTTGAAATGTTTGATTATATTAAATAACATTTTGCTTTAATTGATATTTTCATTTATTTTATTTCAACTACTAACTAAGGCTTCATAGCTCATAAGAATTAAATCTTATATTTTGAATACATTTTTAAAAAATAATTTAGTTTTAATTGTTTCATTTTTAAATATATTACAGTGCGATTAAAAAACTAATCAAAACTACAAGTAATTATTTTTTTATTTTTATAAATACTCATTTTGATGATAATTTCTTGTAGGATAGAATGTAATTCTTAAATCCGTATAAAATTATTTTAAATTTAAATTTAATTTCATATTATTGAGTGATTTTTAAGATGAAAAAAAATCACGTTTAATTCCTTAAAAAGCCTAACTTGAAAAGCTTGATATCATTTGGATTCTAATAATATAGTTAGACCCTCAAATTGTAAAAAAAAATAGTAACAAAAATCGAAAAAAATATAAAATTTGGTCTCCGTGAAGATTTCAATATAGGGGACAAATTGAGTGGCTCGGATCAGCTGTTGTAATCTTAAAAATTAAAATTAGATCATGTTTGACAAGTGTACATGTCAAACATGCTTGACTCTTGCAAACAAAATAGATAGCTCATCTAACAAAAAGCTTATTAGTATCATGTTATTAAATTTTTTTGAAACATTACTAAAAGTTTGTTCTATTTTTTAGATTTTTTTTTTTTTTGGAATGATAGACAAGTTTAGTATGAACCTACTATTTGTCCTAAATATTTTTTTAAAGTATTTCAATGATCTTATAAATGAATGACTTGGAATATAATTTGAAACATAAGAACGAAATCTTATTATTTTTTTTTATGCATGTATTGTACTAACTAAGGCTTCGTAGCTCATAAAAATGAAATATTATATTTTTGACAAAATTTTAAAAAAAAACCATACTTTAGTTTTAATTATTTATTTTGAAATATATTATAGTACGATTAAATAATATAGGAAGGCCTCAAATTATTTCATTGTTTCATTTTTTTAATTATTTCATATACAATCTCTACTTCTTATAAATGTATGGATCCAAGAGGTATTACATGTTAGATCTAGAGTGTATCCACCTATTTGTGTCGTTCGATCAATTTGATATGTGGTCAGATATCAATCTCTAGACAAAACAACAATATGTTTTGATTTTCTATCTAATACAGAAACAAATTGAGCAACATATCTACCTGTATTGCTAGATTGAACAACATATCTTTATTATTTAATTTTTTTTTTTTATTTGCCCACATATGAGGGTATTTTTTTTAAAAAAAACATCAAATTTGGATTCTAATGATCTAGGAAGGTCCTCAAATTATCAATTTTTGTGTGTGTTGTGTCTTGTGTAGAGAAGAGGATATTGCATAAAAGGGGGTTTAATTAGCTAAAGGCAATTTTATATGTGGAACCATATTTTGTCAATTGTTGTTGCATAAATGGTAAATTATTTTTTATAAAATCAATTAGTTTAAGCATAATCATTAATCGTGTCGAATAAAATCATATATATTTTGTTGCACTTTTTAAAATATTTAAGGATACATCGAGATATTTTAGTAGAAGATTCTTTGTCGTTGTCAATAAATAAATAATCACTTTCTAAGTTTTACATTGAGCAAATGTAAATGGAGCTTTGGATCAAATCAAATGGCGACTGTTATTAATCCGATTTGTGCTTGTGCAGTTGTGCTTGTGCTTATATATTATACGATAGATGATACACGAACCTGTTAATATGAGTTTGAACTATTGTTATCTAATTAAAATGTCAATAAATGTCAAAACAATTATATTAGTAAGTGCCATAATTAATATTTAGCTTAAATGATATGGTGGTAAACTGATTAAATATCAATAATCATAAATTGAATGTCATAATATGATTTTTTTTAATGTCAATTCATATGAAATATTATTAGTTGTATAATTCAAGTTCATATGAAAAAAATAACAGAATCTTATAAAGAAAAATGATGTATTATCAAAATAATAATTCATTTTCGGCTGATCATGCATATCAAAATAGTTCCTAAGATATATACGGAGTCAAAGTCTCGGTCAAAGTTCATAAAAAATATGAGAGGTTGATCAATCCAAGCACTGTAAAGATGGAACCACATCCTTGTCCAGCTGAAGAGATTAACGGAGAACGGGAGAAGGTGGTATACCACGCAGCCAATGCTCAACGGGAGAAATTAACGGAGAAGGCTAAATACCGATTTTATCCCTCAAAAAAATATACGGCTGCGATTTATCAAAATTAAACCGCTATGAGTTTTTTATGTCCACCATAGCATGACCCAAAAACTAATTTGGTAGTAACTTAATATTTTCTAATAAAAAGTTTGACCTTTTAATATGAAATTAAGATCTAGACCACTGATTAGATCAAATTACACAAATCAATGGTTCATAATTAATATAAGAATTATTTACACTTTTTTATTTGACATGTTTTATAACTTTTAATAGGTGCTTTTATAAGTAGTAGAGATATGGTCTAACAGACCAATGATACATATGGTCTTTCCTTTTAAATAAAAAACTAATTTGGTAGTAACTTAATATTTTTTAATAAAAAGTTTGACCTTTTAATCTGAAATTAAGATCTAGACCACTGATTAGATCAAATTACACAAATCAATAGTTCATAATTGATATAAGAATTGTCTACACCTTTTTATCTGACATGTTTTATAATTTTTAATGGGTGCTTTAATGCTTTTATAAGTAGTATAAGTAGTAGAGATATGGTCTAATAGACCAATGATACAAGTATTAGGTTGATTTAAAAAATTTCGAGCATTTTAAGTATGCATTCGATCATTCTCAAAAACTTGGAAGTAACCATTAGAGCAGTCAAGCATTTGTTATAGGATAATAACTTTATAATTTCCTAAATACCAGCAATCACGAGATAGAAAAAAAAAATAGAAAAATAGAAAATGGGAAAGTAAAAACAATGTGTCTCAGTCCATTATTACACTGAAAAAGAAAATGGCAGCTGTATAAAGGATGCAAAACAAAAAACAAGACGAAAATAAAGAGTTCCCAAAACTACATGACAAGTATCATAAGAGAAGTAACCAAGCCCGTCTAGCTCAGTTGGTAGAGCGCAAGGCTCTTAACCTTGTGGTCGTGGGTTCGAGCCCCACGGTGGGCGTTATTTTTTTTGCGCCCCCTCTTTTGAAGTTGTTCCTTTTCAGTTATTATTTTTCTTTTATTACGTGGCCTTGTCATTCTTTAGACAAAAGTCCCACCAACAGAAAAAGAAAATGCTAAATCATCTTTATCCTAGTTAAGCTACGCTGATATGCGTACTGCAACCATGTTCAAGACAACGGTGGGCGTTTTTTATAATTGATTTTTTTTTTTCTTGTTCCTCTTTTCAGGAAATTTTTATTATATTATTTTGCTGTTCAAATTGCAGTGTCATAGCGTATAATGGATAATCCATCTATTATCAAAGCAATTAAGTACTTGTTGCTTGGTTTGAAAAACGATATAAAAACAATTGTCATATGGAAAAGAGAGAGAGCACAATAAGTTTATCATTACATATGTACCAGAAATCGTTACAGACATGAATAACAATTACTCCAAATATTAATTATAAAAAAAAGAATTGAAATTGTCTGAAAAAAGAAACACACATAACAAGCCTAAATTTTCATCACACAGGTTGGAATAAATGAATTTAAATAGTACACTAGAATAACTTGATATAGTACAAGTGGCGAGGTGCAACTCATAAAAATGAAGACAGTCTCATTTTCTCAAGAAAATATTCCCTGAGCAGCCTGCTGAAACAGATCCTTAACCTGGTACAAACATCACAGGTAGTACAGTATAGGTCAACAACTGATGCCATGATCTGGCACGGTACTAGTGATAACAAGTTATATCCACATGAACCCTAGATGCTAGGACTGTCAAAGGATCAAATTCAGGACAGACCCAAATGCACATTCAAAATAATTAAATCACATAAAAGCGTCAATGGCAATTTAGCAATTTCTGGACTGGATTTTAATGATACATACACAAAGCCACTCCATGCATTAATGAACTCAAGAGGCTGATTTTTAGAGCTCAAAGGGAATAAAAACTGAAGCATTACCTGCTTAGAACTCAATCCGATCCTCTCCAAGTCTACTAGCTGTTACATTGAAGATGTTTTCAAAATGTGAGAACTCAGGAGATTCCCAACATTGTAAATTATAGCTTCAAGTTGAGAAATGCCTTACCGATTTGAAAGGTGCTGGTGTGTTCTCCCGCTCTTCAAGTACATATTCTGCTCGTTTTTCTCCTATACCCTGAAGAGTAATAGCATGGGAAAATAATCAATATGACCAATCTTGACACATTTTTTAAGCTTAGGATGGGGTGAGGGGCTTTTTAATTTCACATTCTTGTACCTTTATCTGCATAAGCTCTTCCCTGTAATAATTGAGAAAAGGATACATTAAGTTAGACTTTTATTGTAAATGATGCTTATGCAAGGGTAAAAAATACATTTTTGCATATGCATCCACTCTTAGAATAACCTTGGACCACAAAGAAATTTGCTCTTTCCAAGGATGTAATGAATAAAATTGACATAAGATCAGGTACTCACTTGCTAGCAGTGTTCAGAAACATTAGGTAATCTCTAACAAGCGATTCCTGCCATTTTGAGGATATTGATGTCAGTGTAAAAGAACAATTGAGAACAAATAATGCCCAATTGTGCGAGGAAGTGCTGGTAAAAATAAGTACCTTGAGGTTGGAACTTTGATTGTTGAACTTGACAAGTGGGGTGGTGCTCTTGTCTGGATCACAATTTGCTGAAATTGGAGAGAGTGCCTTCCTAATAGCAGAGTTGTCAAGCAATGGTGATTTTGGTGGGCTTGAGGGGTCCGATTGTAAATTCTCCTTGCTACAAGGTGTTGTTCCATCTGCAAAATAATAAAGGAAAAATTGGGAAGCTACAAAGAGATATTAGTTATTAACTTTCTTCATTATTTCAACTTCAGAATGACTGGCAATGTTTCTACATCTACAGAGACTGACTTACAGCTGTTGCTGGAAACAAAAGTATTCGCGTTAGTTGTTTTTTCTTTCAGACCTCTGTCTTCTTCTCTTTCACATAGGTTAGTTTCCTGTTCAATCTATATTGCATTTACATTCATATCAATTAATAGTAAAAAAATACAACATGAAAATAAATTTCAGATCCAATGATCAGATTTTACCTTTCCCATATCCTTTGAGAAATCATCAGTCCTCAAATCAAATGAAATCCTACACAGTTCAGAAATGCAGTATTTAGATTGTGCTGGTTAACATGCTAAGGAGAGCATATCAAAATGTACTCACTTTTTCTTAGTTCTCGACCCCTCTCGATCTGCCGTGTCCACCTTCTTCTTAAGAGATGACCTTAAAGGACCTTGTGTTTTCACTGAACTAACTGAAGAAGGCGTTTTTGCTTGCCTAGTAGGAGAGAGAAGCCCATCCAAACGCTGTATACTTTTAGTCTTCCCTTTTGATTCAAGCCAAGCTCGTAATTTCGCCTCCATATCAACCTTTGTTTTTGGTGTCTCCTGCTTTGTGGCAGATCCCACATGGTTTGTTATCTGACGGGATCGTGCTGCCAGGCTGACTGTATGTATTGCCTCCTGATATGACATGGGATTCTGAAATAGGAATTTTAAGTGAGTAAAAGTATATAATTCATGCAAGGGCTCAAATGAAAGAGAAAAATAATTTTTTAAACATTTATGATGTAGATACAAACAATCAAATCTGGAAAATTGGTGACAAAAGAGGAAAAAAACAATACAATATTTTAGTTGTACTGATTGTGTGCTAAAACTCGATAGTCACCCAAAAGTCCAAAACATAACATCACTCGCTGCTTATTATGACATGACAGTACCAGCAAGTGATTTGGGCTGTTTGAAAAACCTCTCATCAGTCAAATCAACAGATATATCTTGAGCACTTACAAGACAAGCAACCATTAGAGCCTTGCTGGCACCACCCAATGAGTCCTGAAGAATACGTGTAAGTTTGCTTTCTCGGTATGGTATGTAGGGTCTCCTATTGTTAAGCGCAGAAATAACATTTGACAATGCAAACAATGATTCATTTATCTTGGCACTCTCTTGCATGCGTATTCCTTCATTTTGAGTTCTCCTATTATCCTCATTCCCTATCACAATTCATAGTTCAGCTTAATCAACAAAGATAAGATTAGCATAAGCAATCTAACAACTTCTTCATCTACAATCTTTATCCTTTCAGGACCTCCCATATGTATTAAAATGCATGCAACATATTTATTTTTGTAATATTCTTTTTCATCCATTTCCTTTTATTTCCACCCTTGTAATATGAGTGTCCTGCTCTTAAGATCTAAATCTTGATAGTAAACAAGGATCCTGAGCTTTGATATGATAAAAAAAAAAAAAATTTCTATCTGACTTCGAAGGGTATGCAAGTAAATTTTAAGCTTTCTTTAGAAGGGAAAAGATAACATAACTTACCAGCAAGGTCAATAAGATTAAGCTTTCCTTTTGAAGACCCATCAGACACTACAACAGAAAGAACTGCATGACTCCTACTGGAGACATCATTTAGCCCAGTATGGGCCACCTTTCTTCTTTGCACACCAGTTGTATAAATTTGTGAGAAATCAGCCAGTGATTTAACAGAAGCCTATCCAGCAAGTAAAAATAAGATTTATCAATATGATCTTTGAGCTTTATAAAAATATGAAATTACTTTTATATTATTATAGCACATTATTGTTTCAGAGCTAGCAATTTGTTGCAGTGGGCATCCTACCAAATTACTTTCTTTCTTAACAAGGGGAAAGAAGAGCAAAACTAGCAAAATTGTTGTTTGAGAAAGTTAAGTTGACATTATAAACAGAAAAAATGTTAAAATCCTAATCTACAACCTCAGTAAATATTCTTTAAAATTCAAAGACCAAAAAAAAAAATGCATTAAATATCTTACCCAAAATAAACCCTTGAGTTGCACTTTTCCATCCTTATCATCTAAAGCCATTACTTCCTTAGCCTTAGGCTCCAACAAATCATAGCATCTATCCAAATAAACTTCATAATACGAAATTTGAACCGAGTATTTTGTGTTCTCACACATAGAAAATATTGCTGACATGGCCAAAGGTATAACTCCAGGCTCAGTTTCTGTACCCTATATTCAAAAAGATGTCCTCAATGATAAGCATAAAAATGAGATGTGAATTAAATGGCTCATTGTAAGATGAATTCCACAAAATATCATGAATAGATAAGAGATGTGCATGGTCCAAAGTTTCAGTAAAATGGATAAACTTGGGATATAAACAACGATTTAAAATTTTGAATTGCATTCCATAAATACTTTTTTAGGCTAACAATCACAAATTACAACCCAAATACGAAACAATTACCGAAAATGCCTCCCAGTGTTTTCCGCTTAGAACAATTTAATGTGGTATAACAGGTGTTGGTGATATTCTTTAAATGAACTCATACCTACCTAACAAAAGATGTGAGTATATTATTTTATTATTGACTCCATAGCACAATTTATATTTTTTTGTGATCATTGTATCTATTTTGCGTTATTGACATCTGAAATCATAATAAATCAATTGACAATAAATTAATTTCCTGATCTCCACATCATTTCCAGCAATAAGGACCAGGACTGATTGCTCCTGGACCCCTCCAACACTTGGATCTTTATTTGAATTTCTGTCTCCCTCCCTCCCCAGAACCCAAATCCCAATGCTTCCTTTGTATTAATTGATAGGCGTATATGATAGATTACTCCTTCAATTTAATCAGTACCTGCATCGTGTAGGTTTTGCCACTTCCAGTTGCCCCATAAGCAAATACAGTTGCATTTATCCCTTGAAAGATCCCAGGAATAAGCACGCTCACCTCCTGCTCGAAAATATTCCGCACTCGGCCCTCTTGACCAAAGTACGAATCCAATTTATAGCATTCATTTCGGCTAGCAAGAAATTTCAAGAAAGAAATATCTCAGGAGCTGAAATAAAATTACTAAGTGGAAGGTAGATTATTTGAATCTGGTAATACCTGGAAAACTGATCTTTGAGACGAACTGTAACCTCACCACTTGATTGTTGATCTAGGATCGATACACAAGGGATCTGAGAGGTTTTCTGATCGGAAGGTGGATTGAGCTCTGAAGGAAGAAAAGGACGAACCCTAAGCACCACTCTGACATTAGAAGATGAGATATGATTCGCCATTAGAGACTATAAAAGGAAAAGAATCGGCGCTTGATTGAACTGAAGCGAAATAGAGAAATAAATTATCGGATGGATCGCGTGCTGAGGTGAGATATGGCCGTTGGGGGGAAGGGGTTTGAATTTGAACATTTATGGTCTGCTGAACCGCGATGCATCGTAAATTTGTTACCTCGATGGGTGAAGTCTGAAAAGTGAGGTTTTGTTTGGTGTTAGCCGCTAGTCTAGAATTCTAGATTTAGATCTATGGTTAAACGGCAACGCGCTGTTTAAGAATCAATGGTCTAGGGAGAACCATATCTCTCTGCTGCTGGTGTAAAATAGTACTGCTGTTATTATTTTTTATCAATATTTAAAAATTTTCAAATTCAAATGCTGAATTCAAATCGTTAATCTTGTTTAATTTAACGAGTGATATGTTTCTATATAAGTTTTATAAAATTTAGAGTCGATTTGATACTTGATTAAAAGTGGCCAAACGATAAACGTATTAAAATTAATCAGTGATAGTTAACCAGATTCGTTCATTTGTTGAACACTTGATAACGTATCAAATAAACTCCAAAATTTATAAAAAAAAGTCACTCGTTAAATTAAATAAGATCAACAGTTTGGAATCAGCATTTGACTTTTAAAATTTTTAAATATTGATGAAAATTATATCATGGTGTCGTTTTTTACAGTATTAGAAGATATGGTTCCGGTCCTGGGGTATTGTAAACGTCTCATGTCGTGTCATGTTGACACGAGTGAATATTTTGAACATGTCGTGTCGAGTGAAGGAATTAACTAGCACGGCATTCATAATGACACGACACGTCATGGTGTGTTAAATGTGTCAGAAATTATTTTAATTTTGTAATTAAAAACCATTTAAAACTATTTAAAATATGACAACAATTGTTAATTATTGTAGCAAAGTGTAGGAATTTATTTTTATTTTATATATTATGATTAAATGTAATGATGAATTCATGTTCGTGGCACTCTACGATCAAGTTTTTTTTTTATTACTTTTTCTTATCATTTTTCGTGCTACCTCCCATTCGGCCAGATTCGTGGAACCCTCCACGACCAGATTTGTGGCACCCCTCTACGACCATGTTCGTGGAATCCCTACCAATGTAAATCGTTTGCAGTACAACTTAGGCATCAAATAACAGGTACGGATCTATTCCAAATCTGAGTTTATCCTAATTAATCTAACAAAATCCAAGATAACAAAGAATAATTGGGAGAAAGTTGTTTTTTTGGCCTCTACAGTTTTCTGACAATAAAATAAAGATACAGAGTAAAACAAAACTAGGGTAAATAACTACAAACTAAACTAGAGAGAATTCAACAATAAAACAAAATAGGGGGTCTGGTTTCAAACACTTTAACTTCAGTCAGAGCCAAAACAAACCGTTCCACTTACGGAACGGACATTCTATCCCCTGTTGGCACTCTAGAACTACACCCTACGACCATTTTCGTGGCACTCCATACGACCAAGTTCTACTTTTATTTCTCTTTCTTATCATTTTTCGTGGCACCCCCATTCGGCCGGATTCGTGTCACCCCACAAACGACCAGATTCATGGAACCCCTCCTACGGCCATTTTCGTGGCACCCCCCACGACCAAGTTTATCTTTTTTATCGTTTTCCGTGCCACTTCCCATTCGGCCGGATTCGTGGCACCCCCTACGACCATTTTCGTGGCACCCCCTAAGGCCATTTTCGTGGCACCCCCCTACGGCCATTTTCGTGGCACCCCCCTACGACCAAGTTCGTGGCACCCCCCTACGACCATTTTCGTGGCACCCCCCCTACGACCAAGTTTCTCTTTTATTTCTCTTTTTTATCGTTTTCCGTGCCACTCCCCATTCGGCCGGATTCGTGGCACCCCCCTAAGACCATTTTCGTGGCACCCCCCCTACGACCAAGTTTCTCTTTTATTTCTCTTTCTTATCGTTTTCCGTGCCACTCCCCATTCGGCCGGATTCGTGGCACCCCCCCACGACCATTTTCGTGGCACCCCCTACGACCAAGTTCGTGGCACCCCCCCTACGGCCATTTTCCTTGCACCCCCTACGACCAAGTTTCTCTTTTATTTCTCTTTCATATCGTTTTCCGTGCCACTCCCCATTCGGTCGGATTCGTGGCACCCCCCCTACGGCCATTTTCGTGGCACCCCCCTACGACCATTTACGTGGCACCCCTCCTCGGCCATTTTCGTGGCACCCCCCTACGACCAAGTTTCTCTTTTATTTCTCTTTCTTGTCGTTTTCCGTGCCACTCCCCATTCGGCCGGATTCGTGGCACCCCCCTACGACCATTTTCGTGACACCCCCCCGACGACCAAGTTCGTGGCACCCCCCTACGGCCATTTTCGTGGCACCCCCCCTACGACCAAGTTTCTCTTTTATTTCTCTTTCTTGTCGTTTTCCGTGCCCTCCCCATTCGGCCGGATTCGTGGCACCCCCCCTACGACCATTTTCGTGGCACCCCCCTACGACCAAGTTCGTGGCACCCCCCTACGGCCATTTTCGTGGCACCCCCCTACGACAAAGTTTCTCTTTTATTTCTCTATCTTGTCGTTTTCCGTGCCACTCCCCATTCGGCCGGATTAGTGGCACCCCCCCTACGACCATTTTCGTGGCACCCCCCCGACGACCAAGTTCGTGGCACCCCCCCTACGGCCATTTACGTGGCACCCCCCCTACGACCAAGTTTCTCTTTTATTTCTCTTTCTTGTCGTTTTCCGTGCCACTCCCCATTCGGCCGGATTCGTGGCACCCCCCCTACGACCATTTTCGTGGCACCCCCCTACGACCAAGTTCGTGGCACCCCCTACGGCCATTTTCGTGGCACCCCCTACGACCAAGTTTCTCTTTTATTTCTCTTTCTTGTCGTTTTCCGTGCCACTCCTCATTCGGCCGGATTCGTGGCACCCCCCCTACGACCATTTTCGTGGCACCCCCCCTACGACCAAGTTCGTGGCACCCCCTACGGCCATTTTCGTGGCACCCCCCCTACGACCAAGTTTCTCTTTTATTTCTCTTTCTTGTCGTTTTCCGTGCTACTCCCCATTCGGCCGGATTCGTGGCACCCCCCCTACGACCATTTTCGTGGCACCCCCCCTACGACCAAGTTCGTGGTACCCCCCTACGGCCATTTTCGTGAGCCCTCCCTACGACTAAGTTTCTCTTTTATTTCTCTTTCTTGTCGTTTTCCGTGCCACTCCCCATTCGGCCGGATTCGTGGCACCCCCCGTACGACCATTTACGTGGCACCCCCCCTACGACCATTTTCGTGGCACCCCCCCTACGACTATTTTCGTGGCACCCCCCCTACGACCATTTTCGTGGCACCCACCCTACGGCCATTTTCGTGGCACCCCCCCTACGACCAAGTTTCTCTTTTATTTCTCTTTCATGTCGTTTTCCGTGCCATTCCCATTCGGCCGGATTCGTGGCACCCCACCTACGACCATTTTCGTGGCACCCCCCCACGACCAAGTTCGTGGCGCCCCCCCTACGGCCATTTTCGTGCCACCCCCCCTACGACCAAGTTTCTCTTTTATTTCTCTTTCTTGTCGTTTTCCGTGCCAGTCCCCATTCGGCCGGATTCGTGGCACCCCCCCACGACCATTTTCGTGGCACCCCTCTACGACCAAGTTCGTGGCACCCCCCCTACGGCCATTTTCGTGGCACCCCCCCTACGACCAAGTTTCTCTTTTATTTCTCTTTCTTGTCGTTTTCCGTGCCACTCCCCATTCGGCCGGATTCGTGGCACCCCCCCTACGACCAAGTTCGTGGCACCCCCCCTACGGCCATTTTCGTGACACCCCCCCTACGACCAAGTTTCTCTTTTATTTCTCTCTCTTGTCGTTTTCCGTGCCACTCCCCATTCGGCCGGATTCGTGGCACCCCCGTACAACCATTTTCGTGGCACCCCCCCTACGACCATTTTCGTGGCACCCCCCCTACGACCATGTTCGTGCACCCACCCTACGGCCATTTTCGTGGGACCCCCCCTACGACCAAATTTCTCTTTTATTTCTCTTTCTTGTCGTTTTCCGTGCCATTCCCATTCGGCCGGATTCGTGGCACCCCCCCTACGACCATTTTCGTGGCACCCCCCTACGACAAAGTTTCTCTTTTATTTCTCTTTCTTGTCGTTTTCCGTGCCACTCCCCATTCGGCCGGATTCGTGGCACCCCCCTACGACCATTTTCGTGGCACCCCCTACGACCAAGTTCGTGGCACCCCCCTACGGCCATTTTCGTGGCACCCCCCTACGACAAAGTTTCTCTTTTATTTCTCTATCTTGTCGTTTTCCGTGCCACTCCCCATTCGGCCGGATTCATGGCACCCCCCCTACGACCATTTTCGTGGCACCCCCCCGACGACCAAGTTCGTGGCACCCCCCCTACGGCCATTTTCGTGGCACCCCCCTACGACCAAGTTTCTCTTTTATTTGTCTTTCTTGTCGTTTTCCGTGCCACTCCCCATTCGGCCGGATTCATGGCACCCCCCCTACGACCATTTTCGTGGCACCCCCCTACGACCAAGTTCGTGGCACCCCCTACGACCATTTTCGTGGCACCCCCCTACGACCCGTGCCACTCCCCATTCGGCCGGATTCGTGGCACCCCCCCTACGACCATTTTCGTGGCACCCCCCTACGACCAAGTTCGTGGCACCCCCCCTACGGCCATTTTCGTGGCACCCCCCTACGACCAAGTTTCTCTTTTATTTCTCTTTCTTGTCGTTTTCCGTGCCAGTCCCCATTCGGCCGGATTCGTGGCACCCCCCCACGACCATTTTCGTGGCACCCCTCTACGATCATTTTCGTGGCACCCCCTACGACCAAGTTTCTCTTTTATTTCTCTTTCATGTCGTTTTCCGTGCCATTCCCATTCGGCCGGATTCGTGGCACCCCACCTACGACCATTTTCGTGGCACCCCCCCACGACCAAGTTCGTGGCGCCTCCCCTACGGCCATTTTCGTGGCACCCCCCCTACGACCAAGTTTCTCTTTTATTTCTCTTTCTTGTCGTTTTCCGTGCCAGTCCCCATTCGGCCGGATTCGTGGCACCCCCCACGACCATTTTCGTAGCACCCCTCTACGACCAAGTTCGTGGCACCCCCCCTACGGCCATTTTCGTGGCACCCCCCCTACGACCAAGTTTCTCTTTTATTTCTCTTTCTTGTCGTTTTCCGTGCCACTCCCCATTCGGCCGGATTCGTGGCACCCCCCCTACGACCAAGTTCGTGGCACCCCCCCTACGGCCATTTTCGTGACACCCCCCCTACGACCAAGTTTCTCTTTTATTTCTCTCTCTTGTCGTTTTCCGTGCCACTCCCCATTCGGCCGGATTCGTGGCAACCCCGTACGACCATTTTCGTGGCACCCCCCCTACGACCATTTTCGTGGCACCCCCCCTACGACCAAGTTCGTGGCACCCACCCTACGGCCATTTTCGTGGGACCCCCCCTACGACCAAGTTTCTCTTTTATTTCTCTTTCTTGTCGTTTTCCGTGCCATTCCCATTCGGCCGGATTCGTGGCACCCCCCCTACGACCATTTTCGTGGCACCCCCCCTACGACAAAGTTTCTCTTTTATTTCTCTTTCTTGTCGTTTTCCGTGCCACTCCCCATTCGGCCGGATTCGTGGCACCCCCCTACGACCATTTTCGTGGCACCCCCTACGACCAAGTTCGTGGCACCCCCCCTACGGCCATTTTCGTGGCACCCCCCTACGACTAAGTTTCTCTTTTATTTCTCTTTCTTGTCGTTTTCCGTGCCACTCCCCATTCGGCCGGATTCGTGGCACCCCCCGTACGACCATTTACGTGGCACCCCCCTACGACCATTTTCGTGGCACCCCCCGTACGACCAAGTTCGTGGCACCCCCCCTACGGCCATTTTCGTGGCACCCCCCCTATGACCAAGTTTCTCTTTTATTTCTCTTTCTTGTCGTTTTCCGTGCCACTCCCCATTCGGCCGGATTCGTGGCACCCCCCGTACGACCATTTTCGTGGCACCCCCCCTACGACCAAGTTCGTGGCACCCCCCCTACGGCCATTTTCGTGGCACCCCTCCTACGACCAAGTTTCTCTTTTATTTCTCTTTCTTGTCGTTTTCCGTGCCACTCCCCATTCGGCCGGATTCGTGGCACCCCCCGTACGACCATTTTCGTGGCACCCCCCCTACGACCAAGTTCGTGGCACCCCCCCTACGGCCATTTTCGTGGCACCCCCTACGACCAAGTTTCTCTTTTATTTCTCTTTCTTGTCGTTTTCCGTGCCACTCCCCATTCGGCCGGATTCGTGGCACCCCCCCTACGACCATTTTCGTGGCACCTCCCCTACGAGCAAGTTCGTGGCACCCCCCTACGACCAAGTTCGTGGCACCCCCCCTACGGCCATTTTCGTGGCACCCCCTACGACCAAGTTTCTCTTTTATTTCTCTTTCTTGTCGTTTTCCGTGCCACTCCCCATTCGGCCGGATTCGTGGCACCCCCCTACGACCATTTTCGTGGCACCCCCCCTACGACCAAGTTCGTGGCACCCCCCCTACGGCCATTTTCGTGGCACCCCTCCTACGACCAAGTTTCTCTTTTATTTCTCTTTCTTGTCGTTTTCCGTGCCACTCCCCATTCGGCCGGATTCGTGGCACCCCCCTACGACCATTTTCGTGGCACCCCCCCTACGACCAAGTTCGTGGCACCCCCCCTACGGCCATTTTCGTGGCACCCCTCCTACGACCAAGTTTCTCTTTTATTTCTCTTTCTTGTCGTTTTCCGTGCCACTCCCCATTCGGCCGGATTCGTGGCACCCCCCCTACGACCATTTTCGTGGCACCCCCCCTACGAGCAAGTTCGTGGCACCCCCCCTACGACCATTTTCGTGGCACCCCCCCTACGACCAAGTTTCTCTTTTATTTCTCTTTCTTGTCGTTTTCCGTGCCACTCCCCATTCGGCCGGATTCGTGGCACCCCCCGTACGACCATTTTCGTGGCACCCCCCCTACGACCAAGTTCGTGGCACCCCCCCTACGGCCATTTTCGTGGCACCCCCTACGACCAAGTTTCTCTTTTATTTCTCTTTCTTGTCGTTTTTCGTGCCACTCCCCATTCGGCCGGATTCGTGGCACCCCCCGTACGACCATTTTCGTGGCACCCCCCCTACGACCAAGTTCGTGGCACCCCCCTACGGCCATTTTCGTGGCACCCCTCCTACGACCAAGTTTCTCTTTTATTTCTCTTTCTTGTCGTTTTCCGTGCCACTCCCCATTCGGCCGGATTCGTGGCACCCCCCGTACGACCATTTTCGTGGCACCCCCCTACGACCAAGTTCGTGGCACCCCCCCTACGGCCATTTTCGTGGCACCCCCTACGACCAAGTTTCTCTTTTATTTCTCTTTCTTGTCGTTTTCCGTGCCACTCCCCATTCGGCCGGATTCGTGGCACCCCCCCTACGACCATTTTCGTGGCACCCCCCCTACGAGCAAGTTCGTGGCACCCCCCTACGGGCTACGGCCATTTTCGTGGCACCCCTCCTACGACCAAGTTTCTCTTTTATTTCTCTTTCTTGTCGTTTTCCGTGCCACTCCCCATTCGGCCGGATTCGTGGCACCCCCCGTACGACCATTTTCGTGGCACCCCCCCTACGACCAAGTTCGTGGCACCCCCCTACGGCCATTTTCGTGGCACCCCTCCTACGACCAAGTTTCTCTTTTATTTCTCTTTCTTGTCGTTTTCCGTGCCACTCCCCATTCGGCCGGATTCGTGGCACCCCCCGTACGACCATTTTCGTGGCACCCCCCCTACGACAAAGTTCGTGGCACCCCCCCTACGGCCATTTTCGTGGCACCCCTCCTACGACCAAGTTTCTCTTTTATTTCTCTTTCTTGTCGTTTTCCGTGCCACTCCCCATTCGGCCGGATTCGTGGCACCCCCCGTACGACCATTTTCGTGGCACCCCCCCTACGACCAAGTTCGTGGCACCCCCCCTACGGCCATTTTCGTGGCACCCCCTACGACCAAGTTTCTCTTTTATTTCTCTTTCTTGTCGTTTTCCGTGCCACTCCCCATTCGGCCGGATTCGTGGCACCCCCCCTACGACCATTTTCGTGGCACCCCCCCTACGAGCAAGTTCGTGGCACCCCCCCTACGACCAAGTTCGTGGCACCCCCCCTACGGCCATTTTCGTGGCACCCCTCCTACGACCAAGTTTCTCTTTTATTTCTCTTTCTTGTCGTTTTCCGTGCCACTCCCCATTCGGCCGGATTCGTGGCACCCCCCGTACGACCATTTTCGTGGCACCCCCCGTACGACCAAGTTTCTCTTTTATTTCTCTTTCTTGTCGTTTTTCGTGCCACTCCCCATTCGGCCGGATTCGTGGCACCCCCCGTACGACCATTTTTGAGGCACCCCCCTACGACCAAGTTCGTGGCACCCCCCCTACGGCCATTTTCGTGGCACCCCCCCTACGACCAAGTTTCTCTTTTATTTCTCTTTCTTGTCGTTTTCCGTGCCACTCCCCATTCGGCTGGATTCGTGGCACCCCCCCTACGACCATTTTCGTGGCACCCCCCCTACGAGCAAGTTCGTGGCACCCCCCTACGGCCATTTTCGTGGCACCCCTCCTACGACCAAGTTTCTCTTTTATTTCTCTTTCTTGTCGTTTTCCGTGCCACTCCCCATTCGGCCGGATTCGTGGCACCCCCCGTACGACCATTTTCGTGGCACCCCCCCTACGACCAAGTTCGTGGCACCCCCCTACGGCCATTTTCGTGGCACCCCTCCTACGACCAAGTTTCTCTTTTATTTCTCTTTCTTGTCGTTTTCCGTGCCACTCCCCATTCGGCCGGATTCGTGGCGCCCCCCGTACGACCATTTTCGTGGCACCCCCCTACGACCAAGTTCGTGGCACCCCCCCTACGGCCATTTTCGTGGCACCCCCTACGACCAAGTTTCTCTTTTATTTCTCTTTCTTGTCGTTTTTCGTGCCACTCCCCATTCGGCCGGATTCGTGGCACCCCCCGTACGACCATTTTCGTGGCACCCCCCCTACGACCAAGTTCGTGGCACCCCCCTACGGCCATTTTCGTGGCACCCCTCCTACGACCAAGTTTCTCTTTTATTTCTCTTTCTTGTCGTTTTCCGTGCCACTCCCCATTCGGCCGGATTCGTGGCACCCCCCGTACGACCATTTTCGTGGCACCCCCCTACGACCAAGTTCGTGGCACCCCCCCTACGGCCATTTTCGTGGCACCCCCTACGACCAAGTTTCTCTTTTATTTCTCTTTCTTGTCGTTTTCCGTGCCACTCCCCATTCGGCCGGATTCGTGGCACCCCCCCTACGACCATTTTCGTGGCACCCCCCCTACGAGCAAGTTCGTGGCACCCCCCTACGGGCTACGGCCATTTTCGTGGCACCCCTCCTACGACCAAGTTTCTCTTTTATTTCTCTTTCTTGTCGTTTTCCGTGCCACTCCCCATTCGGCCGGATTCGTGGCACCCCCCGTACGACCATTTTCGTGGCACCCCCCCTACGACCAAGTTCGTGGCACCCCCCTACGGCCATTTTCGTGGCACCCCTCCTACGACCAAGTTTCTCTTTTATTTCTCTTTCTTGTCGTTTTCCGTGCCACTCCCCATTCGGCCGGATTCGTGGCACCCCCCGTACGACCATTTTCGTGGCACCCCCCCTACGACCAAGTTCGTGGCACCCCCCCTACGGCCATTTTCGTGGCACCCCCTACGACCAAGTTTCTCTTTTATTTCTCTTTCTTGTCGTTTTCCGTGCCACTCCCCATTCGGCCGGATTCGTGGCACCCCCCCTACGACCATTTTCGTGGCACCCCCCCTACGAGCAAGTTCGTGGCACCCCCCTACGGCCATTTTCGTGGCACCCCTCCTACGACCAAGTTTCTCTTTTATTTCTCTTTCTTGTCGTTTTCCGTGCCACTCCCCATTCGGCCGGATTCGTGGCACCCCCCGTACGACCATTTTCGTGGCACCCCCCCTACGACCAAGTTCGTGGCACCCCCCTACGGCCATTTTCGTGGCACCCCTCCTACGACCAAGTTTCTCTTTTATTTCTCTTTCTTGTCGTTTTTCGTGCCACTCCCCATTCGGCCGGATTCGTGGCACCCCCCGTACGACCATTTTCGTGGCACCCCCCCTACGACCAAGTTCGTGGCACCCCCCCTACGGCCATTTTCGTGGCACCCCCTACGACCAAGTTTCTCTTTTATTTCTCTTTCTTGTCGTTTTTCGTGCCACTCCCCATTCGGCCGGATTCGTGGCACCCCCCGTACGACCATTTTCGTGGCACCCCCCCTACGACCAAGTTCGTGGCACCCCCCTACGGCCATTTTCGTGGCACCCCTCCTACGACCAAGTTTCTCTTTTATTTCTCTTTCTTGTCGTTTTCCGTGCCACTCCCCATTCGGCCGGATTCGTGGCACCCCCCGTACGACCATTTTCGTGGCACCCCCCTACGAGCAAGTTCGTGGCACCCCCCTACGGGCTACGGCCATTTTCGTGGCACCCCTCCTACGACCAAGTTTCTCTTTTATTTCTCTTTCTTGTCGTTTTCCGTGCCACTCCCCATTCGGCCGGATTCGTGGCACCCCCCGTACGACCATTTTCGTGGCACCCCCCCTACGACCAAGTTCGTGGCACCCCCCTACGGCCATTTTCGTGGCACCCCTCCTACGACCAAGTTTCTCTTTTATTTCTCTTTCTTGTCGTTTTCCGTGCCACTCCCCATTCGGCCGGATTCGTGGCACCCCCCGTACGACCATTTTCGTGGCACCCCCCCTACGACCAAGTTCGTGGCACCCCCCCTACGGCCATTTTCGTGGCACCCCCTACGACCAAGTTTCTCTTTTATTTCTCTTTCTTGTCGTTTTCCGTGCCACTCCCCATTCAGCCGGATTCGTGGCACCCCGCCTACGACCATTTTCGTGGCACCCCCCCTACGAGCAAGTTCGTGGCACCCCCCTACGGCCATGTTCGTGGCACCCCTCCTACGACCAAGTTTCTCTTTTATTTCTCTTTCTTGTCGTTTTCCGTGCCACTCCCCATTCGGCCGGATTCGTGGCACCCCCCGTACGACCATTTTCGTGGCACCCCCCCTACGACCAAGTTCGTGGCACCCCCCCTACGGCCATTTTCGTGGCACCCCCTACGACCAAGTTTCTCTTTTATTTCTCTTTCTTGTCGTTTTTCGTGCCACTCCCCATTCGGCCGGATTCGTGGCACCCCCCGTACGACTATTTTCGTGGCACCCCCCCTACGACCAAGTTCGTGGCACCCCCCTACGGCCATTTTCGTGGCACCCCTCCTACGACCAAGTTTCTCTTTTATTTCTCTTTCTTGTCGTTTTCCGTGCCACTCCCCATTCGGCCGGATTCGTGGCACCCCCCGTACGACCATTTTCGTGGCACCCCCCTACGACCAAGTTCGTGGCACCCCCCCTACGGCCATTTTCGTGGCACCCCCTACGACCAAGTTTCTCTTTTATTTCTCTTTCTTGTCGTTTTCCGTGCCACTCCCCATTCGGCCGGATTCGTGGCACCCCCCCTACGACCATTTTCGTGGCACCCCCCCTACGAGCAAGTTCGTGGCACCCCCCTACGGGCTACGGCCATTTTCGTGGCACCCCTCCTACGACCAAGTTTCTCTTTTATTTCTCTTTCTTGTCGTTTTCCGTGCCACTCCCCATTCGGCCGGATTCGTGGCACCCCCCGTACGACCATTTTCGTGGCACCCCCCCTACGACCAAGTACGTGGCACCCCCCTACGGCCATTTTCGTGGCACCCCTCCTACGACCAAGTTTCTCTTTTATTTCTCTTTCTTGTCGTTTTCCGTGCCACTCCCCATTCGGCCGGATTCGTGGCACCCCCCGTACGACCATTTTCGTGGCACCCCCCCTACGACCAAGTTCGTGGCACCCCCCCTACGGCCATTTTCGTGGCACCCCCTACGACCAAGTTTCTCTTTTATTTCTCTTTCTTGTCGTTTTCCGTGCCACTCCCCATTCGGCCGGATTCGTGGCACCCCCCCTACGACCATTTTCGTGGCACCCCCCCTACGAGCAAGTTCGTGGCACCCCCCTACGGCCATTTTCGTGGCACCCCTCCTACGACCAAGTTTCTCTTTTATTTCTCTTTCTTGTCGTTTTCCGTGCCACTCCCCATTCGGCCGGATTCGTGGCACCCCCCGTACGACCATTTTCGTGGCACCCCCCCTACGACCAAGTTCGTGGCACCCCCCTACGGCCATTTTCGTGGCACCCCTCCTACGACCAAGTTTCTCTTTTATTTCTCTTTCTTGTCGTTTTCCGTGCCACTCCCCATTCGGCCGGATTCGTGGCACCCCCCGTACGACCATTTTCGTGGCACCCCCCCTACGACCAAGTTCGTGGCACCCCCCCTACGGCCATTTTCGTGGCACCCCCTACGACCAAGTTTCTCTTTTATTTCTCTTTCTTGTCGTTTTTCGTGCCACTCCCCATTCGGCCGGATTCGTGGCACCCCCCGTACGACCATTTTCGTGGCACCCCCCCTACGACCAAGTTCGTGGCACCCCCCTACGGCCATTTTCGTGGCACCCCTCCTACGACCAAGTTTCTCTTTTATTTCTCTTTCTTGTCGTTTTCCGTGCCACTCCCCATTCGGCCGGATTCGTGGCACCCCCCGTACGACCATTTTCGTGGCACCCCCCTACGACCAAGTTCGTGGCACCCCCCCTACGGCCATTTTCGTGGCACCCCCTACGACCAAGTTTCTCTTTTATTTCTCTTTCTTGTCGTTTTCCGTGCCACTCCCCATTCGGCCGGATTCGTGGCACCCCCCCTACGACCATTTTCGTGGCACCCCCCCTACGAGCAAGTTCGTGGCACCCCCCTACGGGCTACGGCCATTTTCGTGGCACCCCTCCTACGACCAAGTTTCTCTTTTATTTCTCTTTCTTGTCGTTTTCCGTGCCACTCCCCATTCGGCCGGATTCGTGGCACCCCCCGTACGACCATTTTCGTGGCACCCCCCCTACGACCAAGTTCGTGGCACCCCCCTACGGCCATTTTCGTGGCACCCCTCCTACGACCAAGTTTCTCTTTTATTTCTCTTTCTTGTCGTTTTCCGTGCCACTCCCCATTCGGCCGGATTCGTGGCACCCCCCGTACGACCATTTTCGTGGCACCCCCCCTACGACCAAGTTCGTGGCACCCCCCCTACGGCCATTTTCGTGGCACCCCCTACGACCAAGTTTCTCTTTTATTTCTCTTTCTTGTCGTTTTTCGTGCCACTCCCCATTCGGCCGGATTCGTGGCACCCCCCGTACGACTATTTTCGTGGCACCCCCCCTACGACCAAGTTCGTGGCACCCCCCTACGGCCATTTTCGTGGCACCCCTCCTACGACCAAGTTTCTCTTTTATTTCTCTTTCTTGTCGTTTTCCGTGCCACTCCCCATTCGGCCGGATTCGTGGCACCCCCCGTACGACCATTTTCGTGGCACCCCCCTACGACCAAGTTCGTGGCACCCCCCCTACGGCCATTTTCGTGGCACCCCCTACGACCAAGTTTCTCTTTTATTTCTCTTTCTTGTCGTTTTCCGTGCCACTCCCCATTCGGCCGGATTCGTGGCACCCCCCCTACGACCATTTTCGTGGCACCCCCCCTACGAGCAAGTTCGTGGCACCCCCCTACGGGCTACGGCCATTTTCGTGGCACCCCTCCTACGACCAAGTTTCTCTTTTATTTCTCTTTCTTGTCGTTTTCCGTGCCACTCCCCATTCGGCCGGATTCGTGGCACCCCCCGTACGACCATTTTCGTGGCACCCCCCCTACGACCAAGTACGTGGCACCCCCCTACGGCCATTTTCGTGGCACCCCTCCTACGACCAAGTTTCTCTTTTATTTCTCTTTCTTGTCGTTTTCCGTGCCACTCCCCATTCGGCCGGATTCGTGGCACCCCCCGTACGACCATTTTCGTGGCACCCCCCCTACGACCAAGTTCGTGGCACCCCCCCTACGGCCATTTTCGTGGCACCCCCTACGACCAAGTTTCTCTTTTATTTCTCTTTCTTGTCGTTTTCCGTGCCACTCCCCATTCGGCCGGATTCGTGGCACCCCCCCTACGACCATTTTCGTGGCACCCCCCCTACGAGCAAGTTCGTGGCACCCCCCTACGGCCATTTTCGTGGCACCCCTCCTACGACCAAGTTTCTCTTTTATTTCTCTTTCTTGTCGTTTTCCGTGCCACTCCCCATTCGGCCGGATTCGTGGCACCCCCCGTACGACCATTTTCGTGGCACCCCCCCTACGACCAAGTTCGTGGCACCCCCCTACGGCCATTTTCGGGGCACCCCTCCTACGACCAAGTTTCTCTTTTATTTCTCTTTCTTGTCGTTTTCCGTGCCACTCCCCATTCGGCCGGATTCGTGGCACCCCCCGTACGACCATTTTCGTGGCACCCCCCCTACGACCAAGTTCGTGGCACCCCCCCTACGGCCATTTTCGTGGCACCCCCTACGACCAAGTTTCTCTTTTATTTCTCTTTCTTGTCGTTTTTCGTGCCACTCCCCATTCGGCCGGATTCGTGGCACCCCCCGTACGACCATTTTCGTGGCACCCCCCCTACGACCAAGTTCGTGGCACCCCCCTACGGCCATTTTCGTGGCACCCCTCCTACGACCAAGTTTCTCTTTTATTTCTCTTTCTTGTCGTTTTCCGTGCCACTTCCCATTCGGCCGGATTCGTGGCACCCCCCGTACGACCATTTTCGTGGCACCCCCCTACGACCAAGTTCGTGGCACCCCCCCTACGGCCATTTTCGTGGCACCCCCTACGACCAAGTTTCTCTTTTATTTCTCTTTCTTGTCGTTTTCCGTGCCACTCCCCATTCGGCCGGATTCGTGGCACCCCCCCTACGACCATTTTCGTGGCACCCCCCCTACGAGCAAGTTCGTGGCACCCCCCTACGGGCTACGGCCATTTTCGTGGCACCCCTCCTACGACCAAGTTTCTCTTTTATTTCTCTTTCTTGTCGTTTTCCGTGCCACTCCCCATTCGGCCGGATTCGTGGCACCCCCCGTACGACCATTTTCGTGGCACCCCCCCTACGACCAAGTTCGTGGCACCCCCCTACGGCCATTTTCGTGGCACCCCTCCTACGACCAAGTTTCTCTTTTATTTCTCTTTCTTGTCGTTTTCCGTGCCACTCTCCATTCGGCCGGATTCGTGGCACCCCCCGTACGACCATTTTCGTGGCACCCCCCCTACGACCAAGTTCGTGGCACCCCCCCTACGGCCATTTTCGTGGCACCCCCTACGACCAAGTTTCTCTTTTATTTCTCTTTCTTGTCGTTTTCCGTGCCACTCCCCATTCGGCCGGATTCGTGGCACCCCCCCTACGACCATTTTCGTGGCACCCCCCCTACGAGCAAGTTCGTGGCACCCCCCTACGGCCATTTTCGTGGCACCCCTCCTACGACCAAGTTTCTCTTTTATTTCTCTTTCTTGTCGTTTTCCGTGCCACTCCCCATTCGGCCGGATTCGTGGCACCCCCCGTACGACCATTTTCGTGGCACCCCCCCTACGAGCAAGTTCGTGGCACCCCCCTACGGGCTACGGCCATTTTCGTGGCACCCCTCCTACGACCAAGTTTCTCTTTTATTTCTCTTTCTTGTCGTTTTCCGTGCCACTCCCCATTCGGCCGGATTCGTGGCACCCCCCGTACGACCATTTTCGTGGCACCCCCCCTACGACCAAGTTCGTGGCACCCCCCTACGGCCATTTTCGTGGCACCCCTCCTACGACCAAGTTTCTCTTTTATTTCTCTTTCTTGTCGTTTTCCGTGCCACTTCCCATTCGGCCGGATTCGTGGCACCCCCCGTACGACCATTTTCGTGGCACCCCCCCTACGACCAAGTTCGTGGCACCCCCCCTACGGCCATTTTCGTGGCACCCCCTACGACCAAGTTTCTCTTTTATTTCTCTTTCTTGTCGTTTTCCGTGCCACTCCCCATTCGGCCGGATTCGTGGCACCCCCCCTACGACCATTTTCGTGGCACCCCCCCTACGAGCAAGTTCGTGGCACCCCCCCTACGGCCATTTTCGTGGCACCCCTCCTACGACCAAGTTTCTCTTTTATTTCTCTTTCTTGTCGTTTTCCGTGCCACTCCCCATTCGGCCGGATTCGTGGCACCCCCCCTACGACCATTTTCGTGGCACCCCCCCTACGAGCAAGTTCGTGGCACCCCCCTACGGCCATTTTCGTGGCACCCCTCCTACGACCAAGTTTCTCTTTTATTTCTCTTTCTTGTCGTTTTCCGTGCCACTCCCCATTCGGCCGGATTCGTGGCACCCCCCGTACGACCATTTTCGTGGCACCCCCCCTACGACCAAGTTCGTGGCACCCCCCCTACGGCCATTTTCGTGGCATCCCCTACGACCAAGTTTCTCTTTTATTTCTCTTTCTTGTCGTTTTTCGTGCCACTCCCCATTCGGCCGGATTCGTGGCACCCCCCGTACGACCATTTTCGTGGCACCCCCCCTACGACCAAGTTCGTGGCACCCCCCTACGGCCATTTTCGTGGCACCCCTCCTACGACCAAGTTTCTCTTTTATTTCTCTTTCTTGTCGTTTTCCGTGCCACTCCCCATTCGGCCGGATTCGTGGCACCCCCCGTACGACCATTTTCGTGGCACCCCCCTACGACCAAGTTCGTGGCACCCCCCCTACGGCCATTTTCGTGGCACCCCCTACGACCAAGTTTCTCTTTTATTTCTCTTTCTTGTCGTTTTCCGTGCCACTCCCCATTCGGCCGGATTCGTGGCACCCCCCGTACGACCATTTTCGTGGCACCCCCCTACGACCAAGTTCGTGGCACCCCCCCTACGGCCATTTTCGTGGCACCCCCTACGACCAAGTTTCTCTTTTATTTCTCTTTCTTGTCGTTTTCCGTGCCACTCCCCATTCGGCCGGATTCGTGGCACCCCCCCTACGACCATTTTCGTGGCACCCCCCCCTACGAGCAAGTTCGTGGCACCCCCCTACGGGCTACGGCCATTTTCGTGGCACCCCTCCTACGACCAAGTTTCTCTTTTATTTCTCTTTCTTGTCGTTTTCCGTGCCACTCCCCATTCGGCCGGATTCGTGGCACCCCCCGTACGACCATTTTCGTGGCACCCCCCCTACGACCAAGTTCGTGGCACCCCCCTACGGCCATTTTCGTGGCACCCCTCCTACGACCAAGTTTCTCTTTTATTTCTCTTTCTTGTCGTTTTCCGTGCCACTCCCCATTCGGCCGGATTCGTGGCACCCCCCGTACGACCATTTTCGTGGCACCCCCCCTACGACCAAGTTCGTGGCACCCCCCCTACGGCCATTTTCGTGGCACCCCCTACGACCAAGTTTCTCTTTTATTTCTCTTTCTTGTCGTTTTCCGTGCCACTCCCCATTCGGCCGGATTCGTGGCACCCCCCCTACGACCATTTTCGTGGCACCCCCCCTACGAGCAAGTTCGTGGCACCCCCCTACTGCCATTTTCGTGGCACCCCTCCTACGACCAAGTTTCTCTTTTATTTCTCTTTCTTGTCGTTTTCCGTGCCACTCCCCATTCGGCCGGATTCGTGGCACCCCCCGTACGACCATTTTCGTGGCACCCCCCCTACGACCAAGTTCGTGGCACCCCCCTACGGCCATTTTCGTGGCACCCCTCCTACGACCAAGTTTCTCTTTTATTTCTCTTTCTTGTCGTTTTCCGTGCCACTCCCCATTCGGCCGGATTCGTGGCACCCCCCGTACGACCATTTTCGTGGCACCCCCCCTACGACCAAGTTCGCGGCACCCCCCCTACGGCCATTTTCGTGGCACCCCCGACGACCAAGTTTCTCTTTTATTTCTCTTTCTTGTCGTTTTTCGTGCCACTCCCCATTCGGCCGGATTCGTGGCACCCCCCGTACGACCATTTTCGTAGCACCCCCCCTACGACCAAGTTCGTGGCACCCCCCTACGGCCATTTTCGTGGCACCCCTCCTACGACCAAGTTTCTCTTTTATTTCTCTTTCTTGTCGTTTTCCGTGCCACTCCCCATTCGGCCGGATTCGTGGCACCCCCCGTACGACCATTTTCGTGGCACCCCCTACGACCAAGTTCGTGGCACCCCCCCTACGGCCATTTTCGTGGCACCCCCTACGACCAAGTTTCTCTTTTATTTCTCTTTCTTGTCGTTTTCCGTGCCACTCCCCATTCGGCCGGATTCGTGGCACCCCCCCTACGACCATTTTCGTGGCACCCCCCCCTACGAGCAAGTTCGTGGCACCCCCCTACGGGCTACGGCCATTTTCGTGGCACCCCTCCTACGACCAAGTTTCTCTTTTATTTCTCTTTCTTGTCGTTTTCCGTGCCACTCCCCATTCGGCCGGATTCGTGGCACCCCCCGTACGACCAAGTTCGTGGCACCCCCCTACGGCCATTTTCGTGGCACCCCTCCTACGACCAAGTTTCTCTTTTATTTCTCTTTCTTGTCGTTTTCCGTGCCACTCCCCATTCGGCCGGATTCGTGGCACCCCCCGTACGACCATTTTCGTGGCACCCCCCCTACGACCAAGTTCGTGGCACCCCCCCTACGGCCATTTTCGTGGCATCCCCTACGACCAAGTTTCTCTTTTATTTCTCTTTCTTGTCGTTTTTCGTGCCACTCCCCATTCGGCCGGATTCGTGGCACCCCCCGTACGACCATTTTCGTGGCACCCCCCCTACGACCAAGTTCGTGGCACCCCCCTACGGCCATTTTCGTGGCACCCCTCCTACGACCAAGTTTCTCTTTTATTTCTCTTTCTTGTCGTTTTCCGTGCCACTTCCCATTCGGCCGGATTCGTGGCACCCCCCGTACGACCATTTTCGTGGCACCCCCCCTACGACCAAGTTCGTGGCACCCCCCCTACGGCCATTTTCGTGGCACCCCCTACGACCAAGTTTCTCTTTTATTTCTCTTTCTTGTCGTTTTCCGTGCCACTCCCCATTCGGCCGGATTCGTGGCACCCCCCCTACGACCATTTTCGTGGCACCCCCCCTACGACCAAGTTCGTGGCACCCCCCCTACGGCCATTTTCGTGGCACCCCCTACGACCAAGTTTCTCTTTTATTTCTCTTTCTTGTCGTTTTTCGTGCCACTCCCCATTCGGCCGGATTCGTGGCACCCCCCGTACGACCATTTTCGTGGCACCCCCCCTACGACCAAGTTCGTGGCACCCCCCTACGGCCATTTTCGTGGCACCCCTCCTACGACCAAGTTTCTCTTTTATTTCTCTTTCTTGTCGTTTTCCGTGCCACTCCCCATTCGGCCGGATTCGTGGCACCCCCCGTACGACCATTTTCGTGGCACCCCCCTACGACCAAGTTCGTGGCACCCCCCCTACGGCCATTTTCGTGGCACCCCTACGACCAAGTTTCTCTTTTATTTCTCTTTCTTGTCGTTTTCCGTGCCACTCCCCATTCGGCCGGATTCGTGGCACCCCCCCTACGACCATTTTCGTGGCACCCCCCCTACGAGTAAGTTCGTGGCACCCCCCTACGGGCTACGGCCATTTTCGTGGCACCCCTCCTACGACCAAGTTTCTCTTTTATTTCTCTTTCTTGTCGTTTTCCGTGCCACTCCCCATTCGGCCGGATTCGTGGCACCCCCCGTACGACCATTTTCGTGGCACCCCCCCTACGACCAAGTTCGTGGCACCCCCCTACGGCCATTTTCGTGGCACCCCTCCTACGACCAAGTTTCTCTTTTATTTCTCTTTCTTGTCGTTTTCCGTGCCACTTCCCATTCGGCCGGATTCGTGGCACCCCCCGTACGACCATTTTCGTGGCACCCCCCCTACGACCAAGTTCGTGGCACCCCCCCTACGGCCATTTTCGTGGCACCCCCTACGACCAAGTTTCTCTTTTATTTCTCTTTCTTGTCGTTTTCCGTGCCACTCCCCATTCGGCCGGATTCGTGGCACCCCCCCTACGACCATTTTCGTGGCACCCCCCCTACGAGCAAGTTCGTGGCACCCCCCCTACGGCCATTTTCGTGGCACCCCTCCTACGACCAAGTTTCTCTTTTATTTCTCTTTCTTGTCGTTTTCCGTGCCACTCCCCATTCGGCCGGATTCGTGGCACCCCCCCTACGACCATTTTCGTGGCACCCCCCCTACGAGCAAGTTCGTGGCACCCCCCTACGGCCATTTTCGTGGCACCCCTCCTACGACCAAGTTTCTCTTTTATTTCTCTTTCTTGTCGTTTTCCGTGCCACTCCCCATTCGGCCGGATTCGTGGCACCCCCCGTACGACCATTTTCGTGGCACCCCCCCTACGACCAAGTTCGTGGCACCCCCCCTACGGCCATTTTCGTGGCATCCCCTACGACCAAGTTTCTCTTTTATTTCTCTTTCTTGTCGTTTTTCGTGCCACTCCCCATTCGGCCGGATTCGTGGCACCCCCCGTACGACCATTTTCGTGGCACCCCCCCTACGACCAAGTTCGTGGCACCCCCCTACGGCCATTTTCGTGGCACCCCTCCTACGACCAAGCTTCTCTTTTATTTCTCTTTCTTGTCGTTTTCCGTGCCACTCCCCATTCGGCCGGATTCGTGGCACCCCCCGTACGACCATTTTCGTGGCACCCCCCTACGACCAAGTTCGTGGCACCCCCCCTACGGCCATTTTCGTGGCACCCCCTACGACCAAGTTTCTCTTTTATTTCTCTTTCTTGTCGTTTTCCGTGCCACTCCCCATTCGGCCGGATTCGTGGCACCCCCCGTACGACCATTTTCGTGGCACCCCCCTACGACCAAGTTCGTGGCACCCCCCCTACGGCCATTTTCGTGGCACCCCCTACGACCAAGTTTCTCTTTTATTTCTCTTTCTTGTCGTTTTCCGTGCCACTCCCCATTCGGCCGGATTCGTGGCACCCCCCCTACGACCATTTTCGTGGCACCCCCCCTACGAGCAAGTTCGTGGCACCCCCCTACGGGCTACGGCCATTTTCGTGGCACCCCTCCTACGACCAAGTTTCTCTTTTATTTCTCTTTCTTGTCGTTTTCCGTGCCACTCCCCATTCGGCCGGATTCGTGGCACCCCCCGTACGACCATTTTCGTGGCACCCCCCCTACGACCAAGTTCGTGGCACCCCCCTACGGCCATTTTCGTGGCACCCCTCCTACGACCAAGTTTCTCTTTTATTTCTCTTTCTTGTCGTTTTCCGTGCCACTCCCCATTCGGCCGGATTCGTGGCACCCCCCGTACGACCATTTTCGTGGCACCCCCCCTACGACCAAGTTCGTGGCACCCCCCCTACGGCCATTTTCGTGGCACCCCCTACGACCAAGTTTCTCTTTTATTTCTCTTTCTTGTCGTTTTCCGTGCCACTCCCCATTCGGCCGGATTCGTGGCACCCCCCCTACGACCATTTTCGTGGCACCCCCCCTACGAGCAAGTTCGTGGCACCCCCCTACTGCCATTTTCGTGGCACCCCTCCTACGACCAAGTTTCTCTTTTATTTCTCTTTCTTGTCGTTTTCCGTGCCACTCCCCATTCGGCCGGATTCGTGGCACCCCCCGTACGACCATTTTCGTGGCACCCCCCCTACGACCAAGTTCGTGGCACCCCCCTACGGCCATTTTCGTGGCACCCCTCCTACGACCAAGTTTCTCTTTTATTTCTCTTTCTTGTCGTTTTCCGTGCCACTCCCCATTCGGCCGGATTCGTGGCACCCCCCGTACGACCATTTTCGTGGCACCCCCCCTACGACCAAGTTCGCGGCACCCCCCCTACGGCCATTTTCGTGGCACCCCCGACGACCAAGTTTCTCTTTTATTTCTCTTTCTTGTCGTTTTTCGTGCCACTCCCCATTCGGCCGGATTCGTGGCACCCCCCGTACGACCATTTTCGTAGCACCCCCCCTACGACCAAGTTCGTGGCACCCCCCTACGGCCATTTTCGTGGCACCCCTCCTACGACCAAGTTTCTCTTTTATTTCTCTTTCTTGTCGTTTTCCGTGCCACTCCCCATTCGGCCGGATTCGTGGCACCCCCCGTACGACCATTTTCGTGGCACCCCCTACGACCAAGTTCGTGGCACCCCCCCTACGGCCATTTTCGTGGCACCCCCTACGACCAAGTTTCTCTTTTATTTCTCTTTCTTGTCGTTTTCCGTGCCACTCCCCATTCGGCCGGATTCGTGGCACCCCCCCTACGACCATTTTCGTGGCACCCCCCCCTACGAGCAAGTTCGTGGCACCCCCCTACGGGCTACGGCCATTTTCGTGGCACCCCTCCTACGACCAAGTTTCTCTTTTATTTCTCTTTCTTGTCGTTTTCCGTGCCACTCCCCATTCGGCCGGATTCGTGGCACCCCCCGTACGACCAAGTTCGTGGCACCCCCCTACGGCCATTTTCGTGGCACCCCTCCTACGACCAAGTTTCTCTTTTATTTCTCTTTCTTGTCGTTTTCCGTGCCACTCCCCATTCGGCCGGATTCGTGGCACCCCCCGTACGACCATTTTCGTGGCACCCCCCCTACGACCAAGTTCGTGGCACCCCCCCTACGGCCATTTTCGTGGCACCCCCTACGACCAAGTTTCTCTTTTATTTCTCTTTCTTGTCGTTTTCCGTGCCACTCCCCATTCGGCCGGATTCGTGGCACCCCCCCTACGACCATTTTCGTGGCACCCCCCCTACGAGCAAGTTCGTGGCACCCCCCTACGGCCTTTTTCGTGGCACCCCTCCTACGACCAAGTTTCTCTTTTATTTCTCTTTCTTGTCGTTTTCCGTGCCACTCCCCATTCGGCCGGATTCGTGGCACCCCCCGTACGACCATTTTCGTGGCACCCCCCCTACGACCAAGTTCGTGGCACCCCCCTACGGCCATTTTCGTGGCACCCCTCCTACGACCAAGTTTCTCTTTTATTTCTCTTTCTTGTCGTTTTCCGTGCCACTCCCCATTCGGCCGGATTCGTGGCACCCCCCGTACGACCATTTTCGTGGCACCCCCCCTACGACCAAGTTCGTGGCACCCCCCCTACGGCCATTTTCGTGGCACCCCCTACGACCAAGTTTCTCTTTTATTTCTCTTTCTTGTCGTTTTTCGTGCCACTCCCCATTCGGCCGGATTCGTGGCACCCCCCGTACGACCATTTTCGTGGCACCCCCCCTACGACCAAGTTCGTGGCACCCCCCTACGGCCATTTTCGTGGCACCCCTCCTACGACCAAGTTTCTCTTTTATTTCTCTTTCTTGTCGTTTTCCGTGCCACTCCCCATTCGGCCGGATTCGTGGCACCCCCCGTACGACCATTTTCGTGGCACCCCCCTACGACCAAGTTCGTGGCACCCCCCCTACGGCCATTTTCGTGGCACCCCCTACGACCAAGTTTCTCTTTTATTTCTCTTTCTTGTCGTTTTCCGTGCCACTCCCCATTCGGCCGGATTCGTGGCACCCCCCCTACGACCATTTTCGTGGCACCCCCCCTACGAGCAAGTTCGTGGCACCCCCCTACGGGCTACGGCCATTTTCGTGGCACCCCTCCTACGACCAAGTTTCTCTTTTATTTCTCTTTCTTGTCGTTTTCCGTGCCACTCCCCATTCGGCCGGATTCGTGGCACCCCCCGTACGACCATTTTCGTGGCACCCCCCCTACGACCAAGTTCGTGGCACCCCCCTACGGCCATTTTCGTGGCACCCCTCCTACGACCAAGTTTCTCTTTTATTTCTCTTTCTTGTCGTTTTCCGTGTCACTCCCCATTCGGCCGGATTCGTGGCACCCCCCGTACGACCATTTTCGTGGCACCCCCCTACGACCAAGTTCGTGGCACCCCCCCTACGGCCATTTTCGTGGCACCCCCTACGACCAAGTTTCTCTTTTATTTCTCTTTCTTGTCGTTTTCCGTGCCACTCCCCATTCGGCCGGATTCGTGGCACCCCCCTACGACCATTTTCGTGGCACCCCCCCTACGAGCAAGTTCGTGGCACCCCCCTACGGGCTACGGCCATTTTCGTGGCACCCCTCCTACGACCAAGTTTCTCTTTTATTTCTCTTTCTTGTCGTTTTCGGTGCCACTCCCCATTCGGCCGGATTCGTGGCACCCCCCGTACGACCATTTTCGTGGCACCCCACCTACGACCAAGTTCGTGGCACCCCCCTACGGCCATTTTCGTGGCACCCCTCCTACGACCAAGTTTCTCTTTTATTTCTCTTTCTTGTCGTTTTCCGTGCCACTCCCCATTCGGCCGGATTCGTGGCACCCCCCGTACGACCATTTTCGTGGCACCCCCCCTACGACCAAGTTCGTGGCACCCCCCCTACGGCCATTTTCGTGGCACCCCCTACGACCAAGTTTCTCTTTTATTTCTCTTTCTTGTCGTTTTCCGTGCCACTCCCCATTCGGCCGGATTCGTGGCACCCCCCCTACGACCATTTTCGTGGCACCCCCCCTACGAGCAAGTTCGTGGCACCCCCCTACGGCCATTTTCGTGGCACCCCTCCTACGACCAAGTTTCTCTTTTATTTCTCTTTCTTGTCGTTTTCCGTGCCACTCCCCATTCGGCCGGATTCGTGGCACCCCCCGTACGACCATTTTCGTGGCACCCCCCCTACGACCAAGTTCGTGGCACCCCCCTACGGCCATTTTCGTGGCACCCCTCCTACGACCAAGTTTCTCTTTTATTTCTCTTTCTTGTCGTTTTCCGTGCCACTCCCCATTCGGCCGGATTCGTGGCACCCCCCGTACGACCATTTTCGTGGCACCCCCCCTACGACCAAGTTCGTGGCACCCCCCTACGGCCATTTTCGTGGCACCCCTCCTACGACCAAGTTTCTCTTTTATTTCTCTTTCTTGTCGTTTTCCGTGCCACTCCCCATTCGGCCGGATTCGTGGCACCCCCCGTACGACCATTTTCGTGGCACCCCCCTACGACCAAGTTCGTGGCACCCCCCCTACGGCCATTTTCGTGGCACCCCCTACGACCAAGTTTCTCTTTTATTTCTCTTTCTTGTCGTTTTCCGTGCCACTCCCCATTCGGCCGGATTCGTGGCACCCCCCCTACAACCATTTTCGTGGCACCCCCCCTACGAGCAAGTTCGTGGCACCCCCCTACGGGCTACGGCCATTTTCGTGGCACCCCTCCTACGACCAAGTTTCTCTTTTATTTCTCTTTCTTGTCGTTTTCCGTGCCACTCCCCATTCGGCCGGATTCGTGGCACCCCCCTTACGACCATTTTCGTGGCACCCCCCTACGACCAAGTTCGTGGCACCCCCCTACGGCCATTTTCGTGGCACCCCCTACGACCAAGTTTCTCTTTTATTTCTCTTTCTTGTCGTTTTCCGTGCCACTCCCCATTCGGCCGGATTCGTGGCACCCCCGTACGACCATTTTCGTGGCACCCCCCCTACGACCAAGTTCGTGGCACCCCCCTACGGCCATTTTCGTGGCACCCCTCCTACGACCAAGTTTCTCTTTTATTTCTCTTTCTTGTCGTTTTCCGTGCCACTCCCCATTCGGCCGGATTCGTGGCACCCCCCGTACGACCATTTTCGTGGCACCCCCCTACGACCAAGTTCGTGGCACCCCCCCTACGGCCATTTTCGTGGCACCCCCTACGACCAAGTTTCTCTTTTATTTCTCTTTCTTGTCGTTTTCCGTGCCACTCCCCATTCGGCCGGATTCGTGGCACCCCCCCTACGACCATTTTCGTGGCACCCCCCCCTACGAGCAAGTTCGTGGCACCCCCCTACGGGCTACGGCCATTTTCGTGGCACCCCTCCTACGACCAAGTTTCTCTTTTATTTCTCTTTCTTGTCGTTTTCCGTGCCACTCCCCATTCGGCCGGATTCGTGGCACCCCCCGTACGACCATTTTCGTGGCACCCCCCCTACGACCAAGTTCGTGGCACCCCCCTACGGCCATTTTCGTGGCACCCCACCTACGACCAAGTTTCTCTTTTATTTCTCTTTCTTGTCGTTTTCCGTGCCACTCCCCATTCGGCCGGATTCGTGGCACCCCCCGTACGACCATTTTCGTGGCACCCCCCTACGACCAAGTTCGTGGCACCCCCCTACGGCCATTTTCGTGGCACCCCTCCTACGACCAAGTTTCTCTTTTATTTCTCTTTCTTGTCGTTTTCCGTGCCACTCCCCATTCGGCCGGATTCGTGGCACCCCCCGTACGACCATTTTCGTGGCACCCCCCCTACGACCAAGTTCGTGGCACCCCCCCTACGGCCATTTTCGTGGCACCCCCTACGACCAAGTTTCTCTTTTATTTCTCTTTCTTGTCGTTTTCCGTGCCACTCCCCATTCGGCCGGATTCGTGGCACCCCCCCTACGACCATTTTCGTGGCACCCCCCCTACGAGCAAGTTCGTGGCACCCCCCTACGGCCATTTTCGTGGCACCCCTCCTACGACCAAGTTTCTCTTTTATTTCTCTTTCTTGTCGTTTTCCGTGCCACTCCCCATTCGGCCGGATTCGTGGCACCCCCCGTACGACCATTTTCGTGGCACCCCCCCTACGACCAAGTTCGTGGCACCCCCCTACGGCCATTTTCGTGGCACCCCTCCTACGACCAAGTTTCTCTTTTATTTCTCTTTCTTGTCGTTTTCCGTGCCACTCCCCATTCGGCCGGATTCGTGGCACCCCCCGTACGACCATTTTCGTGGCACCCCCCCTACGACCAAGTTCGTGGCACCCCCCCTACGGCCATTTTCGTGGCACCCCCTACGACCAAGTTTCTCTTTTATTTCTCTTTCTTGTCGTTTTTCGTGCCACTCCCCATTCGGCCGGATTCGTGGCACCCCCCGTACGACCATTTTCGTGGCACCCCCCCTACGACCAAGTTCGTGGCACCCCCCTACGACCATTTTCGTGGCACCCCTCCTACGACCAAGTTTCTCTTTTATTTCTCTTTCTTGTCGTTTTCCGTGCCACTCCCCATTCGGCCGGATTCGTGGCACCCCCCGTACGACCATTTTCGTGGCACCCCCCTACGACCAAGTTCGTGGCACCCCCCCTACGGCCATTTTCGTGGCACCCCCTACGACCAAGTTTCTCTTTTATTTCTCTTTCTTGTCGTTTTCCGTGCCACTCCCCATTCGGCCGGATTCGTGGCACCCCCCCTACGACCATTTTCGTGGCACCCCCCCTACGAGCAAGTTCGTGGCACCCCCCTACGGGCTACGGCCATTTTCGTGGCACCCCTCCTACGACCAAGTTTCTCTTTTATTTCTCTTTCTTGTCGTTTTCCGTGCCACTCCCCATTCGGCCGGATTCGTGGCACCCCCCGTACGACCATTTTCGTGGCACCCCCCCTACGACCAAGTTCGTGGCACCCCCCTACGGCCATTTTCGTGGCACCCCACCTACGACCAAGTTTCTCTTTTATTTCTCTTTCTTGTCGTTTTCCGTGCCACTCCCCATTCGGCCGGATTCGTGGCACCCCCCGTACGACCATTTTCGTGGCACCCCCCTACGACCAAGTTCGTGGCACCCCCCTACGGCCATTTTCGTGGCACCCCTCCTACGACCAAGTTTCTCTTTTATTTCTCTTTCTTGTCGTTTTCCGTGCCACTCCCCATTCGGCCGGATTCGTGGCACCCCCCGTACGACCATTTTCGTGGCACCCCCCCTACGACCAAGTTCGTGGCACCCCCCCTACGGCCATTTTCGTGGCACCCCCTACGACCAAGTTTCTCTTTTATTTCTCTTTCTTGTCGTTTTCCGTGCCACTCCCCATTCGGCCGGATTCGTGGCACCCCCCCTACGACCATTTTCGTGGCACCCCCCCCTACGAGCAAGTTCGTGGCACCCCCCTACGGCCATTTTCGTGGCACCCCTCCTACGACCAAGTTTCTCTTTTATTTCTCTTTCTTGTCGTTTTCCGTGCCACTCCCCATTCGGCCGGATTCGTGGCACCCCCCGTACGACCATTTTCGTGGCACCCCCCCTACGACCAAGTTCGTGGCACCCCCCTACGGCCATTTTCGTGGCACCCCTCCTACGACCAAGTTTCTCTTTTATTTCTCTTTCTTGTCGTTTTCCGTGCCACTCCCCATTCGGCCGGATTCGTGGCACCCCCCGTACGACCATTTTCGTGGCACCCCCCCTACGACCAAGTTCGTGGCACCCCCCCTACGGCCATTTTCGTGGCACCCCCTACGACCAAGTTTCTCTTTTATTTCTCTTTCTTGTCGTTTTTCGTGCCACTCCCCATTCGGCCGGATTCGTGGCACCCCCCGTACGACCATTTTCGTGGCACCCCCCCTACGACCAAGTTCGTGGCACCCCCCTACGACCATTTTCGTGGCACCCCTCCTACGACCAAGTTTCTCTTTTATTTCTCTTTCTTGTCGTTTTCCGTGCCACTCCCCATTCGGCCGGATTCGTGGCACCCCCCGTACGACCATTTTCGTGGCACCCCCCTACGACCAAGTTCGTGGCACCCCCCCTACGGCCATTTTCGTGGCACCCCCTACGACCAAGTTTCTCTTTTATTTCTCTTTCTTGTCGTTTTCCGTGCCACTCCCCATTCGGCCGGATTCGTGGCACCCCCCCTACGACCATTTTCGTGGCACCCCCCCTACGAGCAAGTTCGTGGCACCCCCCTACGGGCTACGGCCATTTTCGTGGCACCCCTCCTACGACCAAGTTTCTCTTTTATTTCTCTTTCTTGTCGTTTTCCGTGCCACTCCCCATTCGGCCGGATTCGTGGCACCCCCCGTACGACCATTTTCGTGGCACCCCCCTACGACCAAGTTCGTGGCACCCCCCTACGGCCATTTTCGTGGCACCCCCTACGACCAAGTTTCTCTTTTATTTCTCTTTCTTGTCGTTTTCCGTGCCACTCCCCATTCGGCCGGATTCGTGGCACCCCCCCTACGACCATTTTCGTGGCACCCCCCCTACGAGCAAGTTCGTGGCACTCCCCATTCGGCCGGATTCGTGGCACCCCGCTAATAAATTCCTCCCTACGACCAAGTTCGTGGAACCCCCTTAATAAATTGAATTACACAATATTTTTTTATCGTTGGGACTTCAAATATGTATAACTTTTGATAGGAACGTCTGTTTGAGGTATATGACCACAATTCGGAAAGCTTGCGAAGAGATCTACATGATTTACTGGGGTTTACCCCGTAACCAACTTTTTCGGGGCCAAAAAACGCTATCTGGACTCCCAAAATTTACTTTGAATGTTTTCAAATCTAAAAATGGTGCGTAAACTATTATATTACTTTTCAATCAACACGAAATAGTTTTTAAATAAATGAAGGAAGTAATATGAAAATATGGTTGTTCAAAATTGAATTAATTGAGCAGGCTAGAGGAAAAGGAATCAGAGAGATATATAAATAGTATAAAAAGATAGGAAAAAAATGCAGATATTGTTTTTTCTTGACACTCGTCTTCAATAATTAGTTGCCACTCAAATCGATTTCAAATTAGTTTTTGTGAAAATTTTCCTATTTGCCATTGCTATCTGGGAGGTAATTCTCTTGTATTTTTCTACTTATAATTTTAAATTTTGTTAAAATAATGTCCAAGTACGTTATTACAAGGTACAACTCGGTTGATATTATTCCTTTACATAAGCCCCAAATCATGAAATCGTGCTCACTAATTTTTTTTGTACTATACTGCACTTTTCAAGAATCGTTAATTGTTTTTAATTCATCCAATGGTACTTCAACCATTCATTATTTAGAGAGAGTCACTCTGTAAAAACCTTTCATGTTGCTCAATTGCTGTAGTAATGAAGATAATTGGAAGTAATAAAGATCATGTGTTGGCTATATTAAGATCATGTGCTTGCTATGTTCTATTTTGATCCATGTATGTAAATATCTTCTCATAGAATGTGTGGCCAAAAAATAGCTAAAATTTTATTTAGGAACATCTATTGATCCCAGTATGTTAAATATCTTATCATAGAATGCATTCGTTATGTCGGTGTGTTTTTTTGAAAGGAATTTAGTTGTAACTTATTAATATTGCTTATGTTGAGTCAATGTAAGAGAATTACATATGGTACATGGTACCTGGTAAAGTGCCAATCTCTATGGAAGCCTATTTAATATGTTAGTTGGTTAATAACATTGACCTTGAAAGACTATTTAATAATCTACAACATTTTCTTCAGTTCTGTTTATAATTGTGTTATGCGACACAATAGAGTTTAATATTAGTGCTTGAAATCATACACAAATATTGATCAGAGACCTGAAAAGATAAGAAGGAATCAAAGTCTATGTTTTTAAATTTACATCATCTTGAAGCAATAGACAAATAGCTATCTGAAATTGTGCTTCAGCCTACTATTAGAGCTAATTTTGTAAACGTGACATAACAGAGAAAATAATCAATTTTATCAGAGTTACAAAATCTTTAAGACTGCAGCAACAAAATCAGGACCACAGGATCTAATCTCTATCTAGACGGCAAAAATCTTTAGGCTCGAGTCTAATTTAGCCGCCTATATATATATATATATATATAGAGAGAGAGAGAGGAGGATTCCAGTGCCTACATTTTTGTATGCCCCAAATGCCCCAAACTCACTTTATTATTACTTTTTAAAAAAATTAAAGTTCAAATATTGAATCCAAACCGTTCATCTTATTCGATATAATGAGCATGCATTTTCATGTAAGTTTTATAAATTTTGAAGTTTATTTGATACTTGATCAAGAGCCTGAATATTGAACAAATCTAGTTAAATATGATAGATTAATTCTAATATGTTCATATTTTAGCATCTTGATCAAGTATCAAATAAACTTCAAAATTTATGAAACTTATATGAAAATGCATCGCTCATTATATCAAATAAGATCAACGGTTTAGATTCGATATTTGAACTTTAATTTTTAAAAAATAATAATAAAGTGAGTTTGGGACATTTGGAGGCATACAAAAATGTGGGCACTAGAACCCTACTCACATATATATATATAGTTTAGCTACAGTGAGTCGCGACTCACTGTACCTCCGGTGAGTCGCAATCAAAACTCCTAGATCTAGTTCAAAATGATCGATCCAAACCGTCCAATATGATCTTCATATTGAAATCTCCATGCAGACCAAATTTTTCATTTTTTCGAAATTTTAAAAAATCGTTAATTTTTTCTAATTAGTTCTGAACCATTCAAAAATAACATTTTTTAAAAATCCGAAAAACTTTTATTGATGCTAATCGCATGCAGATTTCCCCTGCCAATGTGACCTTGGTGCAACAAAGCCCGTTGCATGGAAACGAGCTTGAGGACCCCCACTCTCACTTACAAACTTTTATTGATTACACTAGGCTTATTAAAATGAACAGGGTCCCACAACAAGCTGTTAGACTCTTGCTATTTAGGTTTAGCCTCACAAAACCCAAAAATGGTATAAAACTTTGAAAAAGGGGTCTATCAAGTCTTGGGACGAAATGGCTCAAACCTTTTTTTGATAAATACTTGCCATCTTAAAGGGCTGACACAATTAGGAGGGAACTAAACAATTTTCAGCAGAATGAAGATGAATCTATGTGCGATGCTTAGGAACGGTTTAGGGACCTAGAAAACCCTTGTCCCCAAGCTGTTAGACTCTCTTTCAAGTGGAAGTTTCCTCAAGCTTGATGCGGCAAGTGGAAGAGAAATGCTTGATCACTGCGTGTGACAATATAACTGGATGCCGATGACCAACACTCGCCGATCAAGTTAAAGGCAGCAAGTGCACGGAGTCTCGACCAAAGACGAGAGGATCGCCGAACTCGAGGCCGAGCTAGCCGTATTTTAATCCGCACAAGGCACCCATCTCAACAAAGGAGAATGCAGGAGCTGCGGCGAGGAAGGGCACACCTCCGTTGACTGCCCTTTGGCTCAGCCCGACAGCAGGAACCCTCAAGTCAACGCAATAAATGACAATTTGGTCAAAAGTACTGATGAGGACTTACTCTATCGTTGTTTGAGAAGCCTTTCCAAAAATAAAACCGATTTTTACTTTAATTCAACCACTAAGACAACTTAATTTGTATAGTCGAGTTGTCGAACTCACGGACAGATTGTTCAATTACGCAAGTGTTTGAATCTAAAATTTCAGTCAAATGAAATAGGAGTATCGAGTTTAGAAAACAGGGTTTCAACAATTATAAAATTAAACTATGTAATTAAACTAAGGGTTCACGAAAATCAAGATAAAAACTAAATGAAATTGTAAACAAGGGGATCAAGTCGTTAACTTCTGGTTCAGTTCCGGACCCGAGCGACCCCTCTACTTTCGTAGTGGTCCGCTCGCATCTCTGGTCGACAGGACTTTGGTGGTCAACTTGTTTCTAAGTTTGCACAGACAACAATCAAATATTCCAAGCATTACTCCTAATCCTATCGATAATTAAGCAAGTTTGACTAGTTCTATTTGGTCTTTGTGTAAAGTAACTAACGATTAACAGTACTTAATCCTAACTTTCGTCTAGATTAAGATTTAACTAACCGTTATAATTAATTTCCTATCTGCCCTAAGCGTCAACTTTCATTTCTTTACTGAGGAGAGATAGATCTGATCTTGGGGTCTATAATATCTCTCAACTTGCGTATATTGAGATTAGACTTCATCATTTCTGATTCATAGTCTAGGCTTTCATCTTTCGATTAATTGTCATCTAAGAATATGATGTTGTTGAATTGTTTTAAGCTTCGTTGGGTTTAAACTCCTAGGCTTATGTTTGGCCTAAACTCAACAGGAAAATACCAAATCTACTCGAAAATAAATCAAAACAGTAATAAGGATAAATTGCAAAGATCAAATAAAAACTAATTAAACATACTAATTAAACTAAACCATCGGTTCACAACTATGCTCCTGAACTATATTTAGACTTTACAAATCATCATCAAATCACAGGTATCAAACATCAGATCTAGATAAAATGAAGGAAAAGAAAGGATTACAACAAATCAATTCGAATTCCCTCATCTTTCTTCTCTGTTCTGAGCATCAAGCGGCCAACCTGGAGGTCAAGCGAGTCGCCTGAAATCTCAGAACTCGTAGTCCTGGATCTCTTATGTGGTATTTCTTTCTACTTTCCAGAACTCCTTCCTTCTTCGACCTCAGGCCCTTATATAATGTTTCCTTGTAACCTCCAGATTGAATGATCGTGTGCATACAAGCGGTTTCTGTCGAGTAAGCGCATGTGAGGAAGTTATGCTGAGAATAACTGCTCTGTTGAAAACTATCAAAATCTCTTCTCGCGGCCTGCTTAGTCTTCAAGCTGCCCGCCTGAATTGTCTGCAGTTGTGTTCTTCAGAAAGGTTTGAGTGAACGAACCCAACTTTCCGATTCAAATATGACTGACTCCTTTCCGCTTTCAACAAATAGAGAAATCGCCGTGTATTTAAGTGTTATACGCTTTAGTTTACTTAGTAAGCTACTATGTCTCATTTCGTCTGTCCGCTCAAAGTGCTTGTCAGGTCGCTTGAATGCTCCAATTTCGTGCAAAATCGTCCAGGTCCAAAATTATGCTAATAAAAACCAAAAGGGCATAGAAGTACCTATATCTAATAATTATATGAAGAAATGAAGTTAGAAACACATAAATTCAAGTATAATTTAGGTCCATTTTGGGTCAAAACCTTAATATGAAATCATTCTAACAGACATATTAGGCACTAATTTATTATATTGTTAATGAATGGCACAATGTTTATATCAATCAATTTGTGTGAGCATTCAAACAATAAATTGTACTTGCAAACCTACGAATAATAAAAAAACGTGCAATTCTCAATTGCCTTACCATTTATTTTTCCATCTAGCTTCTTTTTTTCATGAGTTGGTCAGAAATTACAGAATATATTTGAAGATATATCTTTTTGTGAACAATTTATCATGTTTTCAATTGTTACAGATTAGTAGAAGATTTTAAATATTTCAAATAGTTCCATTTATATTCCAGCTCAGCATAACTTTGGCATCTCTCTAGTCTTTACTAATGTTTGAATTATTTTTTTGTGCCTTTGTTGAGAATAAGGATGATTAGGATAGGATTTAGTCTCAGAAAATTAATTCATCATTGACTATTTTAGAAAAAGGAACCCATAATTCATTTCTAGAATTAGGTCACTCAACTTTTTCTTTTTATAGAAAGTTACCGTTAGGTACTAAGTTAGTACCATTTTACCGTTAGATCAAGTGTATATATCACCGATGTACATCTCTGTAAAGCTCAGAACAAATGAAATAAAATTGTTCATCATCGCAAAATTCAACATGGTATCAGAGCATTAAGCTCTTGGGAAACAACCGAAGAATTCAAATCCATCCAGCCAAAAGGCAACTTCAATTTGCCAAAAATCCAACAAATTCTCCAAAAGACTCAAATCCAAAATCCAACATATCTCTCTGTTCTTTCTCAGTAAATTCCCTACTTCTCTGAAAACCTCCATCAAAAATACCAGCACAAAAATTTCAAGAGATTTCAAATCGAAACCCACTGATAATCATGAATCAAGAGAGTAGCAAACTAACTTCAGAGCTTCTCAATGAGAAGAATTATATGGCTTGGGCGAAATCAGTTACCTTTGCCCTCAGTGGCAAAGGAAAGCTGGCCATGTCACTGGCACCAAAGAGAAGCCAGTACCAGCAAAACCAACTGAGCCCACTGCTGAAGAAAATCAAAAAATGGAGGAATGGCAGATGGCTGTGTTATGTCTTGGATCCTTGCCTCCATCGAACCAAGACTCTCAAGGATGTTTCTGTACACCAAAAGCGTAAGAGAACTGTGGCAGAAAATAGAGAGCATGTATGGTCAGAGGAACAACTATAGTTATATCTTTCAGCTCAAACAGGAAATCTATCAAGCAAAAAAGGGAAATAGAAGCCATACTGAGTACCTTGTTGAGCTGATGGCAAAGCTTGATGAGCTTGAAGATTATCTCCCCCCGACCTCTGACCCTCAGGAGATAGAGAAGAGGCAAGAGCATGAGAAAATATACATTTATCTCGGCGGCCTTGACTCAAGCTTCGATGCAGTTCGATCGCAAATTCTCCTCAACCCCGAGCTACCATCGTTCTCAGCTGTGGTAGCTACGGTGCAGAGAGAAGATGCGAGAAGAGCTGCCATGAACTCAGAGCTGCCAAAGCCGCGCCAAACTGGAGAGAATCAGGCCTATGCTGTTACCACTCCAAACCCTAATTCGGACAGGGGGAGAAACAAGGGTAACAAGGATGAAAAGTGCTCTCATTGCAAACAGATGGGACACACGGACGAGAGATGTTGGATACTCCATCCGCACCTCAAACCTAAATGGAGAGGAGAGGGCGGAGGAGCTCGTGGACAGGGGGAGGCGGCTAAGAAGCCATGGAAAAACCTAGACGAAAGGAACGAAGAGAAGAAAGGGTATGCGGCGAAAAGAGAGAGCGGCGAAGCGGGAATTGAGTCAAGCGACTCGACTCGACTTGATCGCCTAGAGTCGCAGATCTCTAAGCTGTCTTCTCTGCTGGGCCAGACATTGGGCCAAAAAGGTTCAATCAAACTCAATCAAATTAATTTTCATTCCAATAAGTTGACTGGGCTAGAAAAATGTGAGGGTAATGTGTTAATTTCGTCCAGCCCAAATATAAATTCAGAAAATAAATGTTTGGCCATAGGTTTTAGTACAAAAATTGGTTCCACCAATTGTTCTAAGTGGATTCTAGATTCCGGTGCCACGGATCATATGACGGGTAACCAAAATTTAATAAGAAATTACCAACCCATTACCAAGGACCAATTCTTTACAGTAGCAAACAACCAAAAAATTAAAATTAAGGGTTGGGGCATTGTTAGTCTTTTCCAAAAAGGATTTGTTCAAGACGTTTTCCTTGTAGAAAATTGTAACGTGAATTTACTTTCTATCAGTAAACTTTCAAAGGATTTGAATTATGAAGTTGTTTTTAAATCAAATAGTGTTATTTTTCAGGATCTTCTAACGAAAGAGAAGATTGGTGAAGGTTTTTTAGAAAATGGTCTTTATATTTTGGATAGCAACAAATCGAGTTTGAATGTTAGAAAAGAAGAGGACTTGAGCAACCTTTGGCACAAAAGAGTTGGGCACCCTTCCGACAAAATTCTAAAAATTTTATTTGATTTTCGTAAGATAGATTTGTAGTAGTTGTGAGGCTTGTAAACTTCAAAGCTTCCCTTTTGTATTTCAAATTCGAAAAGTAGTGAAATTTTTGAATTGATTCATTCCGATGTTTGGGGTCCCGCTCCAATTACCTCTTATAATGGTTTTAAATATTTTGTGATATTTATTGATGATTTTTCTAAAACTACTTGGATTTATTTGATGAAAAATAAAAGTGAAGTTTTCTCTCATTTTAAAAACTTTGTTAATTTAGTTGAAAATCAATTTAACAAAAAAATCAAAACTTTTCGTACTGATAATGGTTTAGAATTTGTAAATGAAAAATTTTCAAACTATTTGAAAGAGAAGGGAATTTTTCATCAAACGTCTTGCGTTTATACTCCTCAACAAAATAGTGTTTCCGAGAGGAAAAATCGTCATATTCTTGAAATGACTAGAGCTCTATTATTTCAAAACAATGTTAAAAAATTCTTTTGGTCGGAAGTCGCCCTTACCTCCATCTATTTGATAAATAGATTACCTAGTGCAAGGTTAAACTTTAAGAGTCCTCTTGTGTTAGGAAATGCTCATATTTTAATTTTAGATTAATTACAACTAATTAATCACCGTTAACAACAAGCAAATCAATAGATCTAGTGCTAAAGCAATCACACATCCAATCAAGAGAGAAGGTAGGAGAAATTGTACCTCTCATGAAATCGCATTCATGAGGCTCGAATCCATGGCATGGGAATCGATGGGGTGCACTCCGCGCCTTCTTCTCCTTCCTCTAATCCACCAAGAAGCTTCACCACCTCTCAAGAGCTTGTGCTAGCAAGCTTTTAGAGCAACCAACACTTAATCACAATTAACACCTTAATTATGTGGCTAATCCCAACACATGGGCCCTAATAAACAAAGGATGAGAGCTCCTCTAATGGAGATTTCGAAAATCTCCAAAGGAGGAGATAGGTGGCGGCTAGGAGAAGAGGGAAGAGAGGAGAGAGAAAGTTGGATGAGAGGCTACCCCTTGGGGTCTATTTATAGAGCTCTCATTCCTCTTCCAAACTTCAAACAAATTACAAGCATGCCACCATGCCCTAGGCGCCACCTATATGGGCTTTTAGCCCAATTTACCAAATGGCAAATTCATCTCTCATTAGCTCATTAATTCTATTAACTAATGGGCCTTTTAATTATTTGTTAATTGGGCTTAATTAGACTTAGCTATTTAAAGCCTATATATTCAATATAATTCTAACAATTATATTAAATGTAGTTGAGACTATTAATTATCAAATTGATGATAATTAACAATAGGTTGGTTTATGCATTAATTTATTCTAACATGATCTCCTTGATATAATTAATTATAACGGTTCATAACGGTATATAATTAATTAATCAACCCATCATGTTTTGTATTCTCCAATACAAATAAATAATACACGTGTGGTTCAGGTTCTATTTGTGCGACCCTTTGAGGATTTATACTATGTTGGCCATGGAATTAAATCGCTTATTTAATTCCAATAATCATAAGCGGTATCTAGCAACACGTTATGATTCCCAATTCGTATAAATAGTGTACCGTTACAATATCTCAATCCTGCATAAGAAATAAAAGTATTTCTTTGTCTGATTCTTATGTCACATGATATCCTTGTATAATCCAAGATAGGAATGTGTCATTCTTGCAGATTATACATTTCTTGATCTAGAGTTGATTGTACAAGTTGGCCAAACAATCCAAACTCCATCAAGGGGCCCAAACAGATATCATCACTCATTAAGTATATTAATGAGGGACATACGGTTTTCTTGATGAACAACTTTTCCCCGCACAATTCAAGAGAACATAAATAAAGTCCTTATAGCAGCCTTTATCAAGAATCAACGTTAGACGATATTTATTGAACCTATCCTCATGTGGAAAAGCTGAGCATCTCAAACTTAGAATCAACAACATATGAAATAAACAATGACACATAACACAATCCATATGTTTATTTCATTGGGTCAAGTCCTGTACTATGTTCCAATAACATACACATATGCAATTAAGTTGGTAACTCCTTACCTATGATTTGTAGAACTTAATCATCACTTAACTTACATACTAATCTTTTATGATAATTAATGTTCCTTGTTAATTATCAAGATTATGGACGATTTAGATTTATTATTGTCATTCTAATGAATGATCCACAGAGATCTACAATTCAGATCCTCAACCTGAATGATCTGTCAATAATAAACTCTAGGAACAAATGATCAAATATCATCATTAACATAAACTAAGAAAATAAGTCATTAAATATTGACTTCTAGGACATAACTCCAACAATCTCCCACTTGGCCTAGAATCAATCAATAGTGACTTCTAGCAAGTGAAGAATTTAGAACAATGTCATATATCTATATATATACATGTCTCGAACCTCAAAAGATATTATACACTTAAAGCAAGTTACTCATACGTCCATCACGCATGGATGCACAATTGCATCTCGTATACCGCTTAAGGTAGAGGTTAAGTTAGAGTGTTCGCTGTGTCCGCGAACCTATCCAATTTTATTTGACCCTATATACATATATACTCCTATATATGTGTTCTTGATCATCATCATGTGAGATCAAGTGACATCGTCATAGATCTTAGTTGGATCACCAATTTAATATTGGGTTCTTCAAGTTTAAGCTATGGTTCGAGATGCTTAGAACTATATTAGCTTGACTGAGAACTTCATGATCCATACTACATTCTTTCATTGCTTCACAAGTTGCTATATATTTTTGTTTTGGTGACGGAAACAGTTGTAATATCCCATTTAGAACACCTTCTAAATTTACAACACCACATTAAACAAAATATGTAGCTCAATTGCATTTATATCAATCTTTCGAAAACTAGCATCAATATAACAATTTATATGAGATTTCTTTCATCTTGTCAGATGAAAAACATATCACCCTTTCTCATAAGATACTCGAGGATATTCTTGATTATTGTCCAAATGTATTTTTCTTTGTATCCAGTTGACAACTGCTTGTCATACTCCTTGGGTACAATACATAGGGGCATGTGCATAAGTATGGCGTACGTAATGAAACTCATGACAGAAGGATGCTCGAATTGTATCGTGCACTCTTCTCGAATTGAGTTGCAATACACCGAGTAGAACTCAAGTGTATGCCATACAACATGGTTAGACATCCTTTCTAGGAGTCTATCTTTTCGTGTAACTATAACACCTTGTCATTATATGCACATTTTGCTCAAACCTGACATCCATCATAATCTATCTCCATAGATTTTGTTTCCTTGGATTTAGGTGACTTACCCAAGTTCTCAATTGAGAAAACATTCTCCAATGAGATCTTGACAATATTCCTTTCTTTAATTTTATTCCCAATTAATGTCTTGTATCTTGTACAATACATGTAACATAATAATGCTCCCACTGAATATCTTGTCTATACAAGATACTTTTGACGAAGTTCAACTCCTTGACTTACTTGTCAAAATGTTTATTCCAATTTCCACAATACTTGCTTCAATCCATTAATGGATCATTGAAGCATATATATGTTTTCAACAATACAACAAATCCTTGGTTTGTGTCAAATACACAACAACTTCCTTCATTCAATCGAAGAAGGCGGTTTTGATGTATTTTTTATATATCTATATATACGAAATATAATTATTGTTAGAATGATCTTTATTGACTTATACACAGCTACAAGCGAGAAGCCGTGCTTTGTACATGGTCAACTGGTTATCGACTTACACATAGCATCAATCATGAAATTGTGCTTTGTACATTGTCGACTTGCTATCCATATCTATCTTTCCTTTTAAAGATCTAAATGTTCTAGATGGATCGCTCCTTCTTGAACATCAATCAAGGTCTATACCTTGTTGTTATATATATGGATTGCACTTAAAGATCATACAAATTCAAACCATACTTGTGGAATCGGGTCTTTCCATCGCTTCTTTATTTATCAACGGATCCTCATATATCAAGTACGATGATGTTGTGAAGCCTATGTACCTTTCAGTTTAGGCAATTCACTCTCGTTGATCTTTGTAGGATTGGTGCTTGAGGTCAGTAAACTACTTCTACAACATCTTGTAGAGTAAGTTCTTGATCCTAATATATTGCATGAGTTTCTCGAACATCATCCATTCGTGAGATGTTTGAGCACTCTTTAGAAGTGAGCGTGCTTATAAACTTCTTCCTTTCACAACTGCTTGTGAGTTAAGTTCCGCTCAACTCCCACTAAGCACCATGTATGGAGTGACAAGTTTCCTATAAATGTACTTCTTGTAGTGACGCATAAACTCCTTTAATGCTCACTTTACAACCACTACTTCTTCTTGAGAATATCATTCTTCAAGATTACGTTATGATGAGCAACAACTACTTTGTTCTTATCATGTTCGTTGAAGTAGTACCTTTCGGTTAGTTCAAGATATCCTACATCATATTAAGCGTCTTATTTGGGTCCAAGCTTATCAATCAATCGAACTTTGAAATAAGCTTCTCAATACCAAATCTTGAGAAACAATATACCTAGAGATCGAATCTCGTAAGATATCTTTCTCAATAGACTTCGATGGAATTTTTATTCAGTGTAAACAATATTGTCCTCAAACACAAATCCCTTACATGAGTCGAACAAGTCAATTTGATTTATTACCGATCGAACTGTATCAAACTATGTTCGATACCTTCATCCTTGGATACATTTTTTCAATGTTCCTTATGGAGCGAGTAGTGAAACGTATTTCATACTCTTTAGGTAATATATCAAACTATATGACTTAACTATTTACCATGATCCATCTTAAGACTTTTGCTTTTATTGAATAGTTTTTCAACTTTACTCTTGAAATTCTTTTGATCTTGTCAAAAGATTCATACTTATACCATATCAAATAGATACGTTAATATCTACAATGATTGTTGGTCAAGTGGTAAAGTTTCAACAACCTTTCAATTGCACAAGTACCTGTAGGTCTATATACATCAATATGTATAAGTCTTAATAAGGTTACTTGTCCTTTAAACCTTCGTAGTTCAAAGGCGCTTTTGTCATTTAACAAACTGATGAAGGATTTAAAACCTAAGTATCAAATAAATTTATACCTAGAACTCAACCTCACTTAGTCGTTACGGTAAAGCTTTAGGGTCGAACCCAAGGGACGGATTATGAGTACCGGACTTATCCTTTCTCGAAATCTAGACAAGCAAATACGAGTGGTTTGTGTAACCAAATAACAAACAAGACAAGTAGTGCAAGAATGTAAATGTTTTTGGGTATTTTTAATATAAAATATGCAAACAAAGGTCCTAGGGTTCAGGTTTCACCTTGGTTAGGACTCTAGAACACTGGACTTGTCACTTTCGTGCATAGAACAATGTTTTTCAAGCGTTCAACTCTCAGTTCGGTTCGAACCAGACCCGTTCGGTCCGAACAGAGAGTGAAAGTGTGTGGTTTTGACTTTTTATAGTACTCTATGCTTTGTGTCAGGGTTTGTTGGCTAAACCTAGACTTCTAAACCTCAGCGTTCGCCTGTTGGACTAGGGTCTGGTTTAATCACAACCTAACCTAATGAGGTTAACTAAATCGCAACTTTTGGTAAAGACTTAATCAACCTAAACTTGTTTGTTGGTTTTCGTAGGATATTTAGACGTCTTTTGAACTATCTAAAAACCACGCTTTTGGCGTAAGTTAATCTCTCCTTTCGGATCTACGATTTATCCCAGGTACTTTATCAAAATTAACTTGACTAACCTAATTTTGGAACTTAACTAAATGTGGCCATCATCTAGAAGTTTAATCAGATTTAATCAAGCAATTCAAACAAGCAATTAACATAATTCTCAACAAAGCAAATCAACAAAACATATTATAAAATATCCAGTCAAATCACAACATCAAAACCTAAGTTACTTCCCTACTCCTAAGACTGCATTAATTAAAAACACGCAAGAAATAATATAGAAATAACAAGATACAAGCCCATGAGAATTAGAGAAGAAAAACATAAAAGAATAAACCAACTACTCCCTTATGCTTCCAAACAACTTCTAGGGCAGTGGGGTGTTGCAAGGCGTGACTCCAACCTTCCTCTTACTGCCGTCGCTTCAAGATTCGGGTTTGCTTCGATGAATTTGGTCGAAATAGCGCTAGAAAGGAAGAAGGAGGCCATGGAGGCCTCCTCCTCCAAGATGGAGGCTAGGGTAACCAAAGATACCTCTCTTCTCGGAGAAAAAGGCTTATATAGCATGTCTCAAACACTTGGGCAGGAGGCTAGGGCGTCAAGGGAAGAAAATCCATCAAAATAATGAGTTTCCATGCATGAAAACTTTCCAAAACAGCTATGTCGGCTCTCTGTTCGGACCGAACTAGTCCCAGTTCGGACCGAAGTAGTCCCAGTTCGGACCGAAGTAGTCCCAGTTCGGACCGAAGTGGTCCCAGTTCGGACCGAACTGATACCAGTTCGGACCGGACAGAGAGTAAATCCAGCATATAGTATTTCAGGCATAATTTCTTCATTCGAACTCCGATTGAGGTGATTCAAAAACCGTTGTAAAGCTTAGGAAGAGCTCTACAATGCTATGGATTCCATTTAGTCATTTTCATCTCCAAAATTCTCCCTTTCTTGCAATTATTGTATGTTTGGTCCGAACAGAGCCCCGTTCGGTCCGAGCATGAGTCATTCGATCCGAACAGTGGCCTGGACAGTGCCTCTAAGTGCTAGGAATGAGTCTTCTAGCGTATGCCAAGTGCCAAAATCCATCTAAAATTCGAGAATCCACCAGAAATCATCAAGAAACCTGCAAACAAGAGAAAAGACGACGGTAGAGCCAATTCCTAGAAATCATAGCAATTTGTTAAATAATTTCATGGTTTGAGCTTCATTTGAGTGTCAAGTACGGTCCAAATACCCATAAATAATAATGATATCACAAACACGATTCGCATGAATTTCAATTGATTTGCAATCAAATTGATTTACGAGCTCCACGTTACGTAGACTCTCACAATGCGATTCTTGTTTATATTCGACTAAGCGACTATTTTACATAAAAGTCAAATACTTTATGTGAAGTCTTACATATTTGTCATTCGAAATTTGTTTATCTATTTCAAGCAAATTCAATCAAGATGCGTGAAATCTTATACACAAATTCATAACAATAAGAGAACGACATTTCTCTATTACAAAACATAATCATCCATCATCAAATATGAAATGGAGATAAGGTTTTATGAGATGTTTGGAATAAGGTATATAACCTCAAATTCCTAAACAAATTCTTTATTTAGTAAAGATAACTCTACGTATTCAATGGTAGCGGCCTAGACGTATAAGCCATTTCCAAAACGGAGTTTACTTTACTTATCTCGAACTTTCTCTTATTCATCATTGTCTACACATTTCGTTAAATGCGAGCACATGAACTAGCACCTAATTACTAGTGTGAATTAGAGATAGTGAGATAATTTGAACGACAAATATCTCAAGGTTTAGAATATCATGGTATTTCGGACAACCTTTCAAATGCCTCCCATAAATGGCAAATGAAACATCTCATGTGACACACGGTCACTAGTGAGGATCTCAAAGTTTCAACTCATATCTTGGTAAAGTATTCCTTTAATACTTAACCAATTACTTTTAGCACTAACAAGTGTGCGAACAATATATCCTTTATCCATAGAAAGAGATTGTATGACAATATCAACAATCCTTGATATTGGAGATCTTAATATCTCTAGTTGTCAATTAGCTACTCAAACCTTTCGGTTCACAAGCTAATGAAACATTTATCTTCTTATAAGAAGAGTCTCTTGGTTAACTCACATTCCATTTCTCGATCATAAATGATTGAGTCTATCTTTTACTTTCTCTAAGAACGTCTTCTTGAGTAAGTGGATGAGAGTATAGAAGTCTAGTCTAGTCCTTATGAATTCTCCAATTCAAAAGTCTAGAACTTCTAAAAGGATATAAGCATTCGCTTTATTGAATAATTTTCGTCAAAACTAATCAATCATTGCGAAGCTATTTTCGGGAAGTTGAGGAACGTTTTTGGGATTAAACTTGCTCAAGTTTCTCATTTCCAAGAACATATCTTAGAAATCGGTATTTCTTCTCCAAGTAAATACCTTAGAAACGAGCTTGTCGTTTTCCAAAGATTGATCGCAACGAAATTAACATATTTAATATCTATAACAATTTCAATTTAAGGTCATTTAGTTTATGCAATGTTTTGTTTATGGAATGATAAACAAAACTCCCACTACATTTAATTAATGTCCCTAAATGTAATGGATTCCAAGATCCTCATTTTTGTTGAAATAGGGGCCAGCGTCGGCATGACACCTAAAACAACTAGATAAGGTAGGTTCTCCAACCAATCATATCTTGTCCATATGATTCTTGGTTTGTGAGATATCATAAGTATATCTACAAACTTCGTCCCAACGTCCAATCCGAGTGGGTCCGTTGTAAAGCAACTTCTCTCTATTTGCTCCTAGTAAATCCGATTTACACCCCGACTACAATGATGGACTACGATGTCCGCGTCGGCAGGAATGCATCAATAGACAATCAATTGTATTGAAGGGGATAGAGAGAAGGAGGACAATTTGGCTAAATCAAGTTAATTTGGGACATAAGCAATTACGTGACTTTGTTTGGTGGTCGTGTAAGCATACACCCATACCTACCTATGACAATTCAAGGCATTCACAAACAATCACATAATAATAAGCATCTCAAACATTGCCGTGGGTTTGTATGGCTCCCGCTTGCATTAGTTTCCGTCGCATCTCCATGTAACGAAACTAATCTAATCAAACCCTCCCACTAATTACTAAGATCCTATCTAATAATTAAGGGAAATAAATACATGTGATAAAATCCTAAAACCCGCCTAGGCCTTAGGGGCATGCAAGCCTCACAAGTTACATCAAGAATTAATCAATTATTAATTATCAAGGCACCTTAGGCCACATTACAAGCAATCACATGCATTCACAACATTTTACAACACACAAGGCATTGACATCTTGAGCCATATCAAACCCACATCCTCCTACAAAACAAAGTTAGCACATATACAATATACATGATTCACTTGTTCTTAATTAATTTCATTAATTAGAATCTTGTGCATACTTGTTGCTCAAGTTTTTCGAATGCAAAGAAGGCTTAACCTTAACAACTAATTGTTTAAGCCCTTTTAAATTAAATCCAACTATCAAAACAGAAAGGAGGGTATTTAAGGAGTCTTCTAATTAACATTTCAATAAATTGATTAATTAGAAACTATTTTAACTAATTAAAATACGAAATTCGGGACCCGAAAAAATTCAAAATAATTCGGTCTCCAAAAATCTGAAATAAATCCAGAAAACTCCTTACCAAAATTGTGATTACCTGTAAAAAACTCAAGAAGAGATCAATTATAATCAGGGAGAACCAAAAAAGACAAATCCTCAGATTGTGCGCGAAGCACCGTTAGAGAAAATTCTGTCATGGGTCTCAACCTTTTGATCTGTATGATCATCCCCTTGATATTTTCCAGCAAACAATTTACATAGAAAAATACTACATACAATAGGCTATCATTCCATGAAAAGAAAATCCACAAGTTATATTCAAGATCAACGAGATAACAAGCATTTAAGCAAGGTATCCTGTTCTGGAATAGACCGTCGACCAAAAAGATTTCACTCGGTTGAGGTATCAAATCTCAATGAAAATCTATGAAATTAATTTTCGCAGATTCCAGACTTAAAGGAGAACATTTCCATTTCAACACTTTTCCATAAAAGTTTCTCAATAAGTACAGTTTTTCAAAACAATCAGTTTGTTTGAAAAAACAGATCTGACAACTTCATCACTTTTTATCCTTGAACGCCCACATAATATCCGAAATATGCAACAAAATTTATATATCCAGAAAGAGCATCAAGTTTAGAATAATCCTATCTAAAAGTTACAGGTACTTTGTATACAAACTTATTTGTTACCAACCACAACAACAGAACTGTGCAGCAGAATAACAGATCTGCGCACCGTTACCGTTTAAATCACTAAAAATTCATTTTACATCGAATTTCAATGATTCCAGTGGAAAAATAACCACAACTCAAAGGTCTACAACCTCCTATAAGAAGGAAAAAATTTCAGAGAGCTTTACACTACGAAAAACAAGCAACAAGCCAGAAAACAGCCTTTCCAGGGCCAGCAAGCATGCACATCACTAATTAACTTAATTAATTACGAATTCTCACTTAATTAAGTGTGAAAAACCTTAAGCACGACCATAGCTCTGATACCACTGTTAGGAAATGCTCATATTTTAATTTTAGATTAATTACAACTAATTAATCACCATTAACAACAAGCAAATCAATAGATCTAGTGCTAAAGCAATCACACATCCAATCAAGAGAGAAGGTAGGAGAAATTATACCTCTCATGAAATCGCATTCATGAGGCTCGAATCCATGGCATGGGAATCGATGGGGTGCACTCCGCGCCTTCTTCTCCTTCCTCTAATCCACCAAGAAGCTTCACCACCTCTCAAGAGCTTGTGCTAGCAAGCTTTTAGAGCAACCAACACTTAATCACAATTAACACCTTAATTATGTGGCTAATCCCAACACATGGGCCCTAATAAACAAAGGATGAGAGCTCCTCTAATGGAGATTTCGAAAATCTCCAAAGGAGGAGATAGGTGGCGGCTAGGAGAAGAGGGAAGAGAGGAGAGAGAAAGTTGGATGAGAGGCCACCCCTTGGGGTCTATTTATAGAGCTCTCATTCCTCTTCCAAACTTCAAACAAATTACAAGCATGCCACCATGCCCTAGGCGCCACCTATATGGGCTTTTAGCCCAATTTACCAAATGGCAAATTCATCTCTCATTAGCTCATTAATTCTATTAACTAATGGGCCTTTTAATTATTTGTTAATTGGGCTTAATTAGACTTAGCTATTTAAAGCCTATATATTCAATATAATTCTAACAATTATATTAAATGTAGTTGAGACTATTAATTATCAAATTGATGATAATTAACAATAGGTTGGTTTATGCATTAATTTATTCTAACATGATCTCCTTGATATAATTAATTATAACGGTTCATAACGGTATATAATTAATTAATCAACCCATCATGTTTTGTATTCTCCAATACAAATAAATAATACACGTGTGGTTCAGGTTCTATTTGTGCGACCCTTTGAGGATTTATACTATGTTGGCCATGGAATTAAATCGCTTATTTAATTCCAATAATCATAAGCGATATCTAGCAACACGTTATGATTCCCAATTCGCATAAATAATGTACTGCTACAATATGTCAATCCTGCATAAGAAATATTAGTATTTCTTTGTCTGATTCCTATGTCACATGATATCCTTGTATAATCCAAGATAGGAATGTGTCATTCTTGCAGATTATACATTTCTTGATCTAGAGTTGATTGTACAAGTTGGCCAAACAATCCAAACTCCATCAAGGGGCCCAAACAGATATCATCACTCATTAAGTATATTAATGAGGGACATACGGTTTTCTTGATGAACAACTTTTCCCCGCACAATTCAAGAGAACATAAATAAAGTCCTTATAGCAGCCTTTATCAGGAATCAACGTTAGACGATATTTATTGAACCTATCCTCATGTGGAAAAGCTGAGCATCTCAAACTTAGAATCAACAACATATGAAATAAACAATGACACATAACACAATCCATATGTTTATTTCATTGGGTCAAGTCCTGTACTATGTTCCAATAACATACACATATGCAATTAAGTTGGTAACTCCTTACCTATGATTTGTAGAACTTAATCATCACTTAACTTACATACTAATCTTTTATGATAATTAATGTTCCTTGTTAATTATCAAGATTATGGACGATTTAGATTTATTATTGTCATTCTAATGAATGATCCACAGAGATCTATAATTCAGATCCTCAACCTGAATGATCTGTCAACAATAAACTCTAGGAACAAATGATCAAATATCATCATTAACATAAACTAAGAAAATAAGTCATTAAATATTGACTTCTAGGACATAACTCCAACATCTTGAACTTCTTTATGGAAGAAAAATTTCTCTTGATCATTTAAAAGTTTTTGGGTGTGTTTGTTTTGTGCACAAAAACCGTCTTCACAAACTTGATGTCACTTCTATCAAAACTATTTTCTTAGGATATTCTTTCCAAAAAAAGGGTTACAAGTGCAATGATCCCATAGAAAAAAAACTTTATATTTCTAGAGATATTGCCTTTCTTGAAAAAGAACCGTTCTATAAAGAAAACCAAATAAATAATATTGAAAAATTCACTTCAAATGATTTTGTGTATCCTTGTGTTACTAACCCGGAGCCAAGAGAACTCCATAGAGAATTAAGTAATGATGTAGGTGAAGAACCGCAAGAAGAAATAAATGAAGAAGAAGATGACTTGGAACAAGTAGACGATGATAACATTGAAGAAAACTTACCACCGAGGCGCTCAAGTCGTCAACCACAACCTTCAACTCGACTTAGAGATTATGTAACCTACTCGGTACAATATCCCATTCAAGATTATTTATCTTATGATAATATTTCTAGTAGTCATTATGCCTTCATAAGTAATTTGTCAAAAATTGAAGAGCCAATCAATTTTGAGGTTGCAAAAAGGGATCCTCAATGGTGTGCGGCTATGAAAGAAGAATTAAGTGCTTTAGAAAAAAATAATACGTGGGAATTATGCCAATTACCTAAAGAAAAAAAAACCTGTAGGATGTAAGTGGATATATAAAATTAAATATAGGTGCGATGGTACCATTGAAAGATATAAAGCAAGATTAGTAGCCAAAGGGTATACTCAAACTCAAGGAATTGATTAACACGAAACTTTAGCCCCGGTTGCTAAAATGAAAACCGTTAGAATACTTTTATCTATTGCGGTTAATAACAATTGGGAGTTACAACAAATGGACGTAAAAAATACCTTCCTTCAAGGAACACTTGAGGAAGAGGTGTACATGAATTTGCCTCCCGGTCACAAAATAGAAAATACTCCTAACATTGTTTGTAGATTGAAGAAGTCAATTTATGGCCTTAAACAATCACCAAGGGCTTGGTATGGTAAGCTTAGTCAATTCTTGATTTCTTGCAACTTCAAGGTTAGTAATGCCGATAACTCTTTATTTACCAAAATTTCAAATAACTTTATTATTGTTGTGTTGGTTTATGTAGATGACATCATTATAACGGGAAACAATTACTTAGAAATAAATAAAGTAAAACTAGAATTGAAAGGAAAATTTGATATTAAAGACTTGGGTAAATTAAAGTACTTTCTTGGCATAGAAATTGCCCACTCATCAAAAGGGTTGTTTATTTGTCAAAGAAATTATGCTCTTGACTTACTTAAAGAAACCGGTAAGTTAGGTTGTAAGCTGGCCAGAACCCCTATAGATGCAAACATCAAACTTAATAGTGAAGATGGTGAACCATATGAAAACATAAGTCAATACCAAAGGTTAGTAGGAAAACTAATTTATTTGACCATGACTAGGCCGGACCTTTCCTATGCCGTTAGTTTGGTTAGTCAATTTATGCATGCACCAAGGACTATCCATGTAGAAGCAATAAATAGAATTTTGAGATACTTAAAGGGTACTCCCGGAAAGGGAATTTGGATGAAAAATTATGGAACTAACACACCATGTGACTATTCCGATGCAGATTGGGCCGGAAGTTTTGATAGAAGGTCTACCACCGGCTTTTGTACATTTGTTGGCGGAAACATAGTCACATGGAAGAGCAATAAACAAAATGTCGTGGCACGATCTAGTGCCGAAGTGGAATATCGTGCCATGGAGTCTATCGCAAGTGAGTTGACATGGATCAAGCAATTGCTAGCCGGCTTAAACATAAAAGTGAATACACCAATAAAAATGTTTTGTGACAATCAAGCGGCAAGACATATTGCGGCTAATCCCGTCTTCCACGAACGAACAAAATACATAGAGGTGGATTGTCATTATGTGAGGGAAAGAGTTCAATCCAAGGAAATTGAGACACCTTTTGTGAGAAGCAAGGATCAATTAGCGGACGTATTCACAAAAGGACTAAGCAACAAAAGTTTTGAAGACATATCTAGCAAGCTATGATTATTTGATCTCTACAATCCTAGCTTGAGGGGAGTGTTGAGAATAAGGATGATTAGGATAGGATTTAGTCTCAGAAAATTAGTTCATCATTGACTATTTTAGAAAAAGGAACCCATAATTCATTTCTAGAATTAGGTCACTCAACTTTTTCTTTTTATAGAAAGTTACCGTTAGGTACTAAGTTAGTACCATTTTACCGTTAGATCAAGTGTATATATCACCGATGTACATCTCTGTAAAGCTTAGAACAAATGAAATAAAATTGTTCATCATCGCAAAATTCAACAGCCTTAGCTTACTCTTAGTACAGGATAACACCTGTACAGTGTATTTACAGAAAAACCTTTAGTTATTCGGTTTTTGATTTTAGACATTCTTTAGTTACTCAGTTTTATTCAGTTTACTTACCCTAGACGCTAGAAAGTATAGCACGGGCTGGTACTGTTAGCGACATATAAATCTGGATACGACGTGTACAGCATGGCATGTTTTTAAAACAATATGCGTCAGAACTTTTGATCCGCTGCCTCAATTAGACAGTAATTAATAGAGTAACTCTCAACATGCATGAATGATGTCGAATACCAGGTATCAGACCGCTTTATTGTGAACACAGCACACTGATGGGGTTATTTGGGTCCAGCTTTCCGGTAGCCTCAAATCGTTTGATACTTTCGAACAATCTTGACTAAGAATCCTTGGCATTTCCAGATATGTTCGTGCATGGCATTCAGCAAACAATCCAGATATGTTCACCTTTTTTTCGCAAAAAGCAGAGTGATAGCCTCATAGCTGCGAGGCATTTCCAAGTTCTAACTGGATAACGGGTGGTAAAATTTGATTGTAAACTAGCTTTTGATACACGCTTCGCGTGTGAGGAATTGTTCTTCTAGTTATACAGTAAAGGTCAGGTAATTGAAAGTCGTAATTAGAGTAAGGAACTATTATGTCCATGATGACACCATAAGAAAAATCTGTGGTTGGGTTAATTTGTGAAGACTGGCTTCTTATTAATATCTCATCAGGTGGCGATACATAGTAAAGACACTCATAAGCATCAATTGCATTATATTTGTCATCATCGAGCAAAATATCAATTGTCTAAGTTTTAAATTGTTCTCAGGCCATGTCAGGTAAAGGAAACCCACAATCATACCTTTCAACTTTCTATGAAACGTGAGGTTAAAGGAGGTGCAAATACATAAAAAGTATTAGAATTATGAGAACAAAAACTAAATGTGTGCATCTTGGGTAAAACCAATTGTTTTAAGATGTTTCTAAGTTTTACAAATTTGATTAAATTTTAATTCTTTTTTCACTGCCAATAATCTATAATTGAATACTAATAAAATGAATAAAATCTTACAAATAATCTAAAATACTTTTCATCAATGGATTTCTCATAATATTTTACCATTCATGTAAATCTGATGAAAAAGTAATTTAAAAAACCATCAAATAATTTAAAAGTTATAATGCAATTTTGTGGAATTTGTAAAATCTGAAAACCATGAAAACTGTTGTAAAAATTGGGAAAAAAATTCAATCATATTGGATTATGTATAATTTTGTAACCATACAAATAAAATTTAATTAAAAAAATTAAATTTACTGAGCTCTATTAGCAACCCAATATTTGAAATACTATTCTGAAATTTTGCAGAGGTAAGAAACTATATAAAATATTGTGAAAGTATAACTTAAAAAAAAATTTGTATTATTATATTTTTTATAATTTGTTTATCATATATGTAAAATTTTATATATCAATTAATTTCGAAAATGTTTGGAAATAATTTAAAATAGAATTATATTTCTGAAATAATATAATTAAACCATCAGATTTAGAAATTCGAAAAGAATATTTCAGAACTCTATAATTATTAAAGTTTATATTACTGGGGATTTCATATTTTTTCAATGAAAGGTATAAATTTTTTATGGTAAATTAAATTAATAAATATCCTCAAATAATTCAAAAAGTGCCGCATATTCTATATTTCATAAAATTGTATGGTTACATAAAAAACTCTATGCTGATCATATTTTTTATAATTTTGGGAGCATTTATATAAAATTTCATGCACAAATAAAATTTTAAATTACTTCAAATAATTAAAAACCTAATGACATTTATGAAATTATGAAAATTCAATTTTATGAGATGTTAAAAAAATTTTAAAATATTTTATAAGTCTATAATTATACAATTTTATATCTCTAAATTCTTCATATATCTTTGAGTAAGCGCATAAATTTTCATATCCAAATTATTTTTCCAAAGCCTCAAAACAATTAAAAAACAAAACTCTCATTCAAGTTAAATTTTATGAGATTCAGAAAATTATTTTAAAAAGTTTATAAGTCTATAATTGAAAATTTCTATATCACTAAATTGTACATATTTTTGTGAGCGTGCACATAATTTTTTATAGCTAAATCAGTTTTTAAAATCATCTTAACAATTTAAAAATAAAACTATATTTATCTGAAATTCTGAAATGGAGGGTCCATTGATCTGAGAAATGGACATAACTGCACCTCGAGTGATGATGTCATGATGACATCATCATTTTACTGTAGAAAAGTCCCAACATTGTATTATACTAGCCTTTGTATTCGCGCTTCGCGCGATGAGAGTTGTCTTAAGTCCAACGTGTAATTATAATAATTGTCAGAATTATGATTGTAATTATTTAAATATATTCAAACCATTTTAAAATTGATCTTTTATTATAATTAATTGAATAGTTTGGTATGTATGTCGTTTTTACTACATTTGTCATTCATGTCATTACTATTTTTTTGGCTTTGGATTGTTTTCAAGGGACCTTAATTGTCTATATCATTTTTAATATATGAAAAGTGAATGACTATATTAAGGTTGGCATGTCATTATTAATTTTTTTATTAAAAAGTTAAAATTATGAAAACAAAACCAACTGTGTGTATTTTGAGCAAAACCAACTGTATTAAGATTTTTCTAAGTTTTACAAATTTGATCAATTTCAAATTTTTTTTCAATTACGTATAATCTATAATTGAACACCAATAAAATTGAATATAATCTTATAAATAATCTAAAATACTTGGCATCAATTGATTTCTCATAATATTTTACCATTCATATAAAATTTGATGAAAAAATAATTTGAAAAACTGTCAAATAATTTAAAAGTTATAATGTAATTTTACAGAATTCATAAAATCTGAAAATCATGAAAATTGTTGTAAACATTGGAAAAAAAAATCAATATCATTGGATTATATGTAATTTTGTAAGCATACAAATAAAATGTAATAACAAAAAAAAAAATCTAGGAAGCTCTGTCAGCAACCCAATATTTAAAATACTATTATAAAAAATTGCAGAAGTAAATAATTATCTAAAATATTAAGAAAGTATAAATTTTAAAAAGTTTGTATTATTATATATATATATTTTATAATTTTTTTTATTATGTATATAAAATTTTACATCAAGAAATTCCGGAAAGGTTTGGATACAAAAAAAAATAAAATTATATTTCTTAAATAATAGAATTAAGCCATTAGATTTAGAAATTCAAAAAGAATACTTTAGAACTCTATAATTATTATATTTTATATTATTGGGTGTTTCATATTTTTTTAATGAAAGGTATAAAATTTTTATGGCCAATTGAATAAATAAATACCCTCAAATAATTTTAAAAGTACCACATATTCTATATTTCACAAAATTGTATGGTTAGATTAAAAAATTTCCATGGCATGTTATAATTTAGGAGAATTTATATAAAATTTTGTGCACAAATAAAATTATAAATTACTTTGAATAATTGAAAACCTAATGATATTTATGAAATTATGGAGATTCACTTTTATGAGATTCACTTTTATGAGATTCACTATAATAATGAAATTTTATATCATTAAATTTTTCATATATCTTTGAGTAAGCACATAAATTGTCATAGCCAAATGATTTTCCATGGCCTCAAAACAATTAAAAAAATAAAACTCACATGCAAATTAAATTTTATGACATTCAAAAAATATTTTAAAAAATTTTATGTCTATAATAAAAAAATTTATATCACTAAATCGTATATATTTTTGTGAGCATGGACATAATTTTTCATAGCCAAATGAATTTTTAAATGCATCTTAACAATTTAAAAATAAAAATATATTTGTCTGAAATTTAGAAATGGAGGGTTCATTAAGATGTGAAATAGAGATAATTATCCAAGAGTGATGATGTCATGTTGACATCACCAAAGTTAATGTAGAAAATGCTCCCAACATTATATATTATATGGATATAGATATAGATATAGAAGATATTTTTTTCTTTTTTCCTGATAACCGGGCTTTAGACTCTATGAGGTCGTTGGGCAATCTCATTTTAGCATTTTTCTCAATGCGTTAATCCGCGCAAACTCATTGGTAAATATACATTTATTAATTGAAAAAGTTAAGTACATACTGATGTTTTTAATAAATTATAGCACTATTTTAAGTCATATTATTCTAAAATAAAATAAATAAATAAATATTCACTTATGCTATTACTCAAAGATGTGCGACATGTGCTTATTGTGAATGTAATATTTTGGTCAAATTTAAATTTATTTACCTAGATTTTTTGAAAAAAAAAACCGTCAAATTTAAAATTGGTTACATGGTTAATATATGGTCAGTTCATATAATTTATTATATGGTTACATGGTTATTATATGGTCAGTTCATATCATTTAAAATTAAATTCATCTTCAGAATTCAACGTTTTTCTACGTTATTCGCATTACATTGAATGCAAAATAAAATACAGAACGGTAACAGTTTTTTTTTGGGTTAATTTATAAAGTAGCTTAAAAGTAAGGGTCTGCTTACTTCATCTATATCTCTACTACTTATAAAAGCACCAATCTAAAGGTCTATCCAAATTTTGAAACGAAAGGGTGTTAAACTGTTAGACAATATACAATATGGACCGTCAATTTTTTATGATCTGATCGAATGAGTGATCTGGATTTAATAATGAATTAAAAGTCTAAATACTGATCTTAACATGTTAACAAGTCGCTGGAGCGTAGGAATTGCGTTGGGATTATTAACATTAGGCAACGGTTCGTTCGACTCTCCGTAGTTTGGGATTTTTTTTTTTTGCGCTTTTTATTGAATTCTTGATCTGTTCTGATGTACTAGCAAAAGATGCCCTCAATATGCGGGCAAATAAGAAAATAAAATTTTGATATTATTTTTGTTTCATATAAAACTTTACATGTTAGACAATAAAGATACAATAAAATCAATAATTTAGTCTTTCTTTTTAAATAAATAGCTAATTTGGTAGTAACTTAATTTTTTCTAATAAAAAATCTGACCTTAATCTAGACCACTGGATCAAATCAAATCACGCAAATCAATGGTCCATAATTAATATAAGAATTGTTTAACACTCTTTTATATGACATGTTTACCCCTTTTATATGAATTGTTTACACCTTTGCATGCGTGCATTTATAATTCACTAGTGGGCATTCGCGCGTTGCGCGATCTATTTTTTTGTTAGATCGAATCATATCAATCCGTTGCGTTCTTCGAAAATTTTTAGTTTGATTATATATCTTTTTCTGAAAAATAACTGGAGGAAAAAAGAATCATTAGTGACAATAGCATAATTTATATCATGCAAAACATAAATGGTTTATAAAACAGGCATTGGTATAGTTGCAACAACGAGGTGGGTAAATGAAAACAATACATATCTCGGCTGTAATAGACAGAATAACAAACAAATAAGCACACTATATGGCAGTATCAGTGACGTATGTAAATTAAACCATACATGGTCAATCTAAAACAAATGATTATTTTATCTATAAAATATATTTATTATCTTGCTAAACATAACATCAACATGCTACCACTCCAAATGGTTTCAATGCACAACAGGAGCAACCAACCATCAATTTAAAAAAAAAAAAAATTTGAGACAACGACCATGGTCACCGCAGCTAGTATATATGCTTCATCCTAAAGCATAATCCTTTATATTTTCTAAATAATAACAAAATGGCGAATCAGAAATTAATTGATCTTACTTGAGGTCGCACCCAAAGCATTATAGACAAATTGTCTGGTAAATTGATATAGTTTTCATATAAGAAAAAAAAATTGTCTTAGTTGAGGTTGTACTTACAATTTTAGTACAAATATATTCTTCACTCTTTATTTAAAAACTCATCTCCTTTTATTCTTCACTTGAGTGAGCTCCGTGGTTTTGATTATTCTTTAATTTCTTTGTTGTACATGACTGAAGACATGAAAGCAGCACAAATTAATTGAGAAAGTTATCAATAAAGATACCAGAGATTTGGATTCATAATGATTTAAGTAAAACATAAAATTTCTAATACAATACCAACTGGTGGGGAAATTGAAGTTATCGTAAACCAATTTATTTTCAATAGAACTACTTTTTACCAAAATAATTGCCTATAGTAAATGACCAATTATAGTAACAAAATAAATTAATTTGCGACATATTGACTAACCAAACTAATTAATCCCAATTAGCAATAAATCTGCAAAACTCAAAGCTGCAGGACACCTAATTAACTTTAAATATCCACCATTATTTACAAAAATACATTTGTGATCCAGGCAACATGGCAGAGAGCGGGAAATTATGCAAAAAGGATGGAAATACCTAAACAATATTAATTTGGCATGACTTTTGTGATATATATAAAAATGAAAATTCAATTAAATTAGATAAGTAACCTTTAACAGTCCCTCTCCCTAAATAGATTCGAGTGGTGTCAGATGGATTATGAAATAGCCTCACCTATAGAGGAGCAGACATGCTAGAGCAGCTCGGCAAAATTTCACATACCATAAAAACTGCATAAAATATGAATGGGATCAAACAGCATGTAGAACAGGACATAAGCAGAATTTCATTTAACCAAAACTAAAGAACATTCATGCAACTTTTCGATCGGTACATAAAGAAAGGACATCGAAGGAGATCGTATCCAGTATAGAAATTTAATATTAAATAGCATTGAGTATTTTGCCCTTGATTCACTTGTGCAGAATAACTCTTGTTGGATATTTTCCTAATTTAACTGGTTTATCCTCGCGGACACTACTATATTGAGGTATGAAAAGCTATAATTCTGACAGAAAAGACTCACCTGATCTCACATTCTATCCATCTCTTTATTCACACTGGAGCAAGTTTCCTCCAAAATCGCTTCATGGAGCACAAACTAAATTATCGACTACATAAACAAATATAGCAATAGAGAAGTAGATGGTCTATCCAATATAGATTTTTAATCAATGAAAATATATGCAGCCAATCATGGGTACCCTAACAACCAATTCTGCTAAATAAAATTGAAAGCAATGCAAATAAGATATATATATAAATTAAAAAATTGAGTCCACAGCACTAACAATTTAGTCTGTAAAGAGAAGAAAGAAAAAAAGATGTAACGACATATTCACTGTGACATTTGAAAACAATATTATTATATCAACTGACAATTAAGGAAAAAAAAAAGAATAAACATTAGTTATTGCAGTCATTTAGCAGAATGAAGCTTATTAAGAAAAATTATAGTTAGATATGTAACTTATAAAATTAAGAATACTAACTAAAGAAAAATATTACGCCATATCATGGAGGAAAAATTGTATGCTTTCAAGAGCTTTGTTAGAAACCGATACAAATGAATTATTTATAACACATCAAAACATACATATCCTTTTTTTTCTACGGTAAGATTTTCATTGAGTCAGATTGATTTTTTTCTTTTAATTGCTCAAAATTTATCAGAAGACAGTCCAATTTTCATTTATTAAACAATAATATGAATTCTTTCTCCTCCTTATATCATGAAAATGAAATGCTATTTTAAAATGTATATCAGTATATGAGATGAAGCATCTATGATAGGTACAGTTCAATACAATTATAAGGAAGAGTGCCAGGACAATGGAAATCGGATGAACTACTACTTCAAAAAGTTGAATGGAAAAAATATACCTTTCGCATGTTTTGTTTCTTCTTTAGATTTATTGTCAAGTTGTACGTATATGTTAAAAAGAACTATTAGAATATGCAGAAAGAACAAAAAAATGAAGGTATAAAGTTCAAATTATAAAAGGCAGCTAAAAAATGAAACTTAATATATGTTAATTTAGTTGCCTAAAATGAAATCAACTTACCTAAATCATCAATGAAGCAAAATACTTTGGAAATTATGTTGTAAAGACAAATTGACACTTTCACTGACATTTAAATCAGCATATTAATTGAAATAAAGTATTTTTATGTAATGAAAACACAATAGTGCGGGGTAAAATTGGAAATCCAAAGAAAGAATTTGTTTCTCAATGTAGAAAATCACATATTCAGTTGACTCCAACTAAAATACTAAGGGTTATAATTCATAATTGTGCCCATGGCGTATGATAACGAAGTCGAGCATTTTTTAAAGTCAGTATGTATAAAAGCTCTATAAGTGAAGACATGTAGAAAAGACCAATCCTTTAATAAAAGTGCAGCATTTATTTTTTGATGTTGATGTACCGCTTCCAATTTGCGAAGAACCATCAATTAGATCTACAATTGACATGAGGGTTTTCCAATGTGCAGTGAATACTATCCTATAATATTTGACATCAAATTATAATTACCTTGCAACTGAGTTGAAGATAGGAGGCCGTTGAAGCTTGAGGCAGGCCACCAATAGAATTAACTGAGAAGACCGTGCAAAAAATTAAAATTTACAATAAAAATATTTAATATTGATCCAAGCGACCAAGCGTGGTCGTAAAAATGCTTCATTAACACAATATGGGTCCTTCCAGAGATGCATTTATGAATAGATTTATTTTTACAGTTTGTCGTTGACTGTATATTACATTTTTAAAAAAGATGCATCACCATTACAATACAGGCGCATAAGCTGTGAATAAGCAGAACTTTAAAGTAAACTTGAATTTTTTGTACCCTGCATTACGAACACAAACAACAAACCTTATCTAAGTATCCTTTGGATAACAATATTATACATTTTTTTGCTTTTTTAAAAAAATAGTTTGGAGCAACCCTTTCTTCTTATGTTGGGTTGTGTTATTGAAGTTGGTTCAGAAAAATTGAAGCGACACGAATTCAAATCCATTGTTAGTTGAGAAATTTTGTTCATAATATACTGGCTTCCTTATTATTTTAAAAGGAAATGCTTTAATTATAAACAAACTAAATTGACAAAGGGTGAGGTATTATACCAGAAAGAAAATATTCTGACTTCATGATAGCAATTGATTTTTTGGTCCAAGTTAGGCAACATGAATCCTGACAGTTTTAGTAAAACAACTCTATTATCCCCATTGCAGCCTCCTACATCGAAATCTGAAAACAGAAATGAAGAAAAAAAAAGAAATAAGCTTAAAAAGGAATGATAGTTCAAAGGAGTTTGCATAGACAACAATGAAGGAAAATAATTAAAATAAAAAGAGAGGAGAATGAATCTTCATACAAAAATCAAGCATAAACAACCCCAAAACTGATTAAGCAGCAACAATACATGAATCAAACAAAAAGAAAAAAGAAATAAGAAATTAAAATAAAAAGAAGAAAATTAAAAATCCATACCCCAAAATAAAAAGGAGAGGAAGCACTTATCAGAATTATAAGAAAGTGATAATTGAACATTCTCTTAGGCAAGGCAGTTAATCACTTGATGGAAGCGGCAGTTGAACAGACCAGAAGCAAACCCCTACCACAGCACCTCCTAAGCTCCTTTGTTCTGTAAATTTACATAATGATCTAAATTACCAGAAAATTTTATAAAACAGTTCCCTAACAATTCAAGGCAACTTACAATGAGGTCCCTAAATACCCAAAATACTTTGTATCTCAAGCCTTGGGGCTGTATGAACCTACCAGTAACCAGTTCATGGTTGGTACTGACCTGTACCAACATCAATAGCACAATCCTACTCTGGATCAATTTCTTTTGCAAATACCAACACCATCAAGTAAGTGAATACGGCAAGGAAAAGAGGGCAATTACTCTTTTTTTCTGTTCCAATCAACAATATTGCTCGAGCTAGAAACCAATGAAGAACTATCAAGCACGGCCAGAAGTGTAATGGTAAATATGCCTTACTTTGGCTTTGCATTCTGCACCGTCTCCATGGTAATGGTGCTCAGTTGAGCTTCTATATCTGCTACAATCTTAATTGATCCCTTCTGCAATTTCCAAAAGAAATAGAAACCATCAATTTCAAAATTTAAACGACTGTAAAATACCAAATTACTTACATAGCTTTTGATAATCGCATTGTGCTACAAATTTGTAAGCTAATTTGATCTCTAGCTGACGGATCGGTACTTTGAAAAAATATTCCTTTGCTAGTTCTTACTCATAACTGTTTTTTGTGTCTGCCACAGTAAATGCAAGATGAAGCTTAAGTTCCCATTAATACTTTATTAGAAAGAAAATAAAAAGGGGGAAAAAAAGTAAAATGGAAGCCTGAGAGAAAAAGGGTGTATGTTGATTTCTCAGAATCACCACAGGGCCCAAGAGCGAAGAACTCAAAAGTACCATCAACGATGTCAAGTTCTGAAAAACCAAGCAATAAAATTCACTTTAGCAGCCAATGACGCAAAAATAAGCCAGAAAATCTCTTTGACAATATAATTTGACAAATTAGGAAGTTTATTGAGATCATAAATCACCAAAACCATTTAAGTACCCTCTTTTTGCTGGCGCTTTGTCTCTCCGTCAACCCCTTGAGCTAGTCCCTCTTCCTGAAAATAGAAGCATAAGGAAGCAAAATCCTGAAAACATAAAAAAAAAGGAAAATTCACCTTTTTTATGCAGCAATAGCTATAAGAACTGAATTTGTTTTCCTCAAAAAGCAAACGCAGACAGACCTGTACAGCAACAAAAGAAAAGACTAATGTTATATATATATATATTTGAAAAAAGGTGGGAGCGCCACCTAGTTTCATTACTGAAAATGAAACAAATTACAAATAGTAAAGAACTAAACAACTAAACCTTCTCAATGTATCAACAAAAGACTAATGTTATTGCCAAAGGATTGTGAATTTGATGCATCCTGTGTCTAGAAATCCATAGGATAAAAAGTTTACTTTTAGCAGTACTGAGAAAGAGTTTACTTTTCCTTGAAATTTTCTCAATACTCATATTTGACATACTGTGTAACATAGTGGGAAGATTAAACCAAATAAAAATCGATTAGGTTAATTAATCAAGCAGATAAGCAATTTTATTTATAACAAAAATCATAATTTTAATATTTTATTGAGAATTAAATCAAAAGAAACATGAAAATTGACTTGAATTCGAAATCTTTGACTGTGTGTAAAATATATGAATGGTATAAAATATTCTAGTAAAATCAAAACTTAATTAAGTATGAATTTCATTGTTAATTTGATCAAATTTGAATGAAATTCGTAATTAAAATAACTTAAAATAGGTTGCAACACCAAAGGTTGCAGAGTTGTGCCACAGAAGATCTGGACGAAGCAAAATTGGTAAAAATCAGAATTTTCGATTCACCGTTTGGCTTCATCTCCTTCCTCCCTCTTCTTTTCTCTTTTCTTTTTCTCTCCGTCTGATTTCTCTCCTCTCTTCTCTTCTCCGACGTGCTGCCACGCGCAGAAATTTAGGGGGATCGAGTGTGGCCAGCCAATCCCGTTCAGCCACAAGCCGAACAGCGTTTTAGTTCTCGTCTGAAAGGGGGTTGTAAGATTCAAGTCGTTGATCTTAACCCTTGGTTTTTCTCTCTTCTATGTTTCCTATTTAAGCTTTTGTTTGGTGTTTTTGTTGAGTTTTGGCCGGGTGAAGAGAAATTCTAGAAAAAAAGAAAAAAAAAATGAGTGAGAGGAACTGACAGGAAGGAGAGAAAGGGAGAGGGTTACTGAAGACCTAAGGTATAGCTCTTCCTCGTTTGGTACCATTTGTTTGATAGTTTGAACCGATAAGAAAATTTTTAGGGTTTAAGCTTAAGTGTCTATTTCTTAACTGTGCTGTTAGAAATTTGAGGATTAAATGCATTATTTGGGTAAATTGAGTGGGAAATCGGTGATGAAAAGTTGCAATTTAATGAGACCATGATATTGATGGTTAATTTGGGGTTGTTGGAAGGGAATTGGTCGAAACGATGAAATTGGGGTTGTTGTTATCGTTGAGCTTGAGGAAACGTTTAGAGAGATTTAGTGATGACGGTTGAGGCTTGGTACCTGTTTAGGCTTCTGGTACCTCTCTAGTACCGTTCTGGTACGCGAGATAGTGGACAGGGGCTGATTGGTAAAGAAAAAGGTTGAGCAGAGGGCTTGTTCGTAAAGAAAATGGGCCTAAATGTGATGAAAAAGGGCTTATATGGAAAATAAAATGATTTAGGGTCTTTTCTAGAAAATCTGTCGGGATTTCGGGTCGGATCTGGTTGTTGGCTGGCGGATCCTGGCAGAAGGGATGCGGACCCGTTGAGCTAGACCCAGGTCAACTGGGTCAGGTTGACCTGGTTTAGTCGGCTTGCGTTCTGGGCTTATTTTGGGCCTGTTCTGGACTTGGGCTTTACGGTTTGGAAATTTAATTATATTATGGTGGGCTGAATTTAATTATTAATCAATAAACTTAATCAAAGATTAAGTTAAACTAATTGTGGGCTTAGATAATTAATTAAAGAAAATACCACTTAAATGTCGGGTATTTCTTTAGTTAGTCGGATTTTTCGGGAGATGATGAGAATAGTCTGAGTGAGTCGAGAACAGATACGACGACAAAATCACTAACTTTCTGATCCCAACAATAGAATCAAATAACTTTCAGACTTTTAAATTTGTTTTATGATTTTCTGATTTTGATTTTTGAATCTCGAATTTATATTTTATTAATGATTTAAATTCTTATGAAATAAAAATAAGTTTAAATATTAAAGAAATTGTTTAAATTAAATATAAATAAAAAAATCTAAATTATACATAATAAAGAAAATATTAAGAATAATATATAAAAATAAATTACCTAATTAATTAAATAATTAATAATGGGAAAAGAAGTAAATAAAAATAAATTAAATAAATTAAATAAAATAAAAAATATAATAATTAAACAATCTAATTAAGAAATAAAATAAACTAAGTTAAAAATAAAAGAGAAATAATATAATAACAAATAATAAGAATTAAAATTTCTGAAAAACACAAGTAATTACTAGTAAAGTACTAGTCAGTCTGGTAGTTTAAGCCGGACCACAGTTAAGGGTCTCATGTTAGATCAATTTAAGAAATCGTTTAGTCAAATTTTAACGGTTCTTGATTATTATATAGGCGACTTGGCGGAGACTGACTCGGATCTAACAACAGGTGCGGATACGTGGATTTTTATAGAGATCAGGTCCAGGCAACTTTAAATTATGCATGGCATGTTGTTGATTCCGTTGGATGCATTATACAATGATCATGTAGGTTTAGGAACAGATATTACAACTCAAAAAAAAAAAAAAAAACTCATGTTGAAAAGATCTCCCTTGTTAAAATGGATATAATAGCCAGGCAAGTTTGCATATTCATTTGTTATGAATGAGCTAAGTTGTGCCAACTCATCTTAATCTTGCCTGGTGATTTGGAATTGTGAATGAGCATGAATGATATTGTGTGGTAATTGGGAATGATATGGTAATGATGTTCCGAAATGATAATCAAAGCCACTCTCCGGAGTCGGTCGGCCACCGGCTTTGGCCAGTTCGTTAGTACTATACGGATATGGAATCCCTATCGCCTGTCAGGGTCAGAGATTATATCTCTACCGCCTGTCCTGTCCAGGGAAGATCTCTCTCCGCCTGCTCATACTAGTTGAGTTGGGAGATCTGAGTGTGTTTTTTTGAAGTTAAACTGATATGAACTGATAGATTTGTGCGATATGCTCTTGTGATATGAAATTCCCTATTGTGCCTTGGAAAGGGATGCGTCCTGATATCTCTTTTATTTGTTGGTATTTTGACCGTACTTGGCACCTAAACTTGACCCAAACCTTGTTATTATTTGACATTTTCTTGTGTTTTTCCAGGATTCGGCTTTGCCGTCACTTTTGCTCGTTTTATACAGGTATTGATGAAGAATGAAGGGAAAACAGACTCAGAGAAGCTCTCAATGCTTGCTTTCAGGTCAGACGACTCATTCCTGGCGGTAGGGACACGATCCAGACCGTCATGCGGGCCACATGCCACCTTAGACGCTAAGTCCAGGCCTCAGTTCGGGTCGAACACCTTCACTTCGGTCCGAACTAGGCTCTGCACTGGACTTAGCGTATTCTCTCCTTCTCCAAGTTCACTTCGGACCGAACTCACTCCTGTTCGGGTCGAACGTAGATCTCTCCAGCTATCTCTTTCTCTCCAGGTCGAACAGACCCCCAGCTGGCCCCGAAGTGACACTTATGGCATGTTTTCTGAATTGGGAAGATGATTTCTGGCGAGATTTGATGCCCTGGACGACCTAGCTTGCTCCCCAAGCATGAAAAGCTCCTATATAAGGTCCCCTCTGCCCTGACGGCAGACCTCTCTTGGCTTTTGGACGAATTTTCTAAGCTTCTTCGAGTTCTTCAGTGATATCGGTTATTTCTTCATTGTTTCGAAGCGACGGTAGCGAGCAACACTAGATCTCACGGTCTTCCACCTTCCACAGTCCTAGACAGCGAAGTACAAGTGTGCAAAGGAGTAGTTGGTTACCTCTTTTCATGCTTATTTCTTCTCTATTGATGGACATGTATCTTTATTGCTTTATTACTGTTGTTTATTATTGTTTTAGTACGATGTCTGAGTAGTTTACTTTAGTCTTAGGGTAAGATGTAGCTTAAGTTTAGTTTGATGTTGTGGTGATGATTGCTTGATACTTGACATGCTATTTATCTTACTTCTAAATCTACGGCCAAGTTTGGTTAAGTTACGAATTTAAATGGAACAATAGGATTGAACAAAGCGTTTAGGTTAAGCCACAAGTCTGAAAGGATAGGTTAGTTGTACTGAGAGGTATAATTTCTGAATTGCTTGAAAGAGTATTTAGATAACCAAAGGGAAAACCAATAGACGAACTCTTGTGAACTTGTGCCAACACGAAAGTTTAGGTTCAGTGAACTTGAGCGAGTGAAGTGGAGTCCTGTGCTAGTTTCTCGCCCAAAAGGCGAAAGTTGAGGACTAGGGATTGTACCTACAGCCTGTCTAAACTCGTGGCATCGTCAAAGTCAAGTGTATTACTCAACAATTCAAATCAGTGCTCTCAGTTCGGACCGAACAGAAGACAGGATTTCTTGAATTTCGAATTAATTATGAAAGTAATTATTCTCTGATTTTTCTAGAAGCTAAACCTAGTGAAATCTGATCCCTAGGATGCTTTTATATTATAAGAAAAACCACCAAATTTTCCTGTGTTTGTTTAGTTGTTTAAGTATTATTATTAGAAGTCAAAAACATCCAAAAACATTTATATTGTTGCATTGTCCTTTAATTACTTTTCATTCATTTCAAAACCCCTTTTATTACCAGTCTAGCTTTTGAGAAACAGTAAGTCTGGTACTCAGAAATCCGTCCTTTGGGTTCGACCCTAAACCTTACTCCAAACGACTAGTGAAGTTAGGTTCTAGGTACAAATTCATTTGATATCTAGGGTTTAAATCCTTCATCAAATTGGCGCCGTTGCCGGGGACGGTGTTGATATTGGATGCTTGTTGCAGTATCAAGAGACTAGACTTTTCTTTTATTTTACCCACGTTTGCTTTCTATCTATTTTACAGGACTGGCAGGTAGGAAGAAGGGACCTCGTGCAAAGTCCCAACCTCCTATTTTGCGTAGGTATTTCCTCCGTGGGTTGCAGGAAGATCCGGAGTTGCACCCAGTCGATTTTCTTCGCGAAATCAACCAAGCGCAACAACCAGGGTCAACTTCGACCTCCAATTCGGTCCGAACAGTTCCAGTTCGACCCGAACTGACCCCAGTGCAGAGAGAAGCAGGAACTACCATGGCAGCGAACAACCCCCAAGTTGACACGCGGCCGAGACACAGCGGCTGGAGCAACTCAGGCTCCAACTAGAGCGAGAAAGACGAGAATTCGACGATGAACGTCGCAGGTGGACCAACAAAGATGAGAGCGTTGGCAACAACTCTGATGGAGAGAATGACAACCCCAACAAATCTCTCAAGGAGTATTGTGCTCCAAGGGCCAAGCACGTGGCAGGGCCGGTTGTCATCCCTGGAATCGATGCCAACAACATGCAGATCGCCCCCGCCAATGTGACTATGGTCCAACAAAGCCCGTTTCATGGGAACGAGCACGAGGACCTCCATGCTCATTTACAAACTTTTATTGATTACACTAGACTCATCAAAATGAATGGGGTCCCACAACAAGCCGTTAGACTCTTGCTGTTTAGGTTCAGCCTTAAAGACAAAGCCCAAAAATGGTACAAAACCTTGAAAAAGGGGTCTATCAAATCTTGGGATGAAATGACTCAAACCTTTCTTGACAAATACTTTCCATTTGATAGGGCTGACACAATAAGGAGGGAACTAACCAATTTCCAGCAAAAAGATGATGAATTTATGAGTGAAGCTTGGGAACGGTTTAGGGACCTAGAGACCTCATGCCCCTATCATGGGATCCAAGAATGGTTAATGGTTAAGACCTTTTATAACAGCCTGTATGATAATATCAGGATTAACCTTGACTCTCTTTCAGGTGGAAGTTTCCTCAAGCTTGATGCGGCGACTAGAAGAGAAACGCTTGACCGATGTGCACGACAATACAATTTGATGTCGATGGTCAACTCTCGCCGATCAGGCTCAAGGCAGCAAGTACACGGAGTCACAACCAAGGACGAGAGGATCGCCGAACTTGGGGCCGAGCTTGTCGTATTTCAATCTGCACAAGGCTTTTATCTCAACAAAGGAGAATGCGGATGTTGCAGCGAGGAGGGGCACACCTCCATCGACTGCCCTTTGGCTCAGCCCGAGAGCGAGAATCCTCAAGTCAATGCTATTAACGGGAATTTTGGTCAAAAATACTCATACACCGGTCTAGGCCCCTCAAATTTTAATAGAAACACTCAATTCACCAACAATAGGGACCAGCCCTTCTAAAGGAAGTCCGCCTTTGGCGAGCTTACTGATATAGTCCAGACTTTTATAGCTGGTCAAACTAAGTTTAATCTTTCTATTAAGTCTGATGTCGAGGAATTGAAATCTAATACAGGGGCCGTCAAAAGGATGGAACGATTGCTAGAGGCACACCTCGCCAAGGAGCAAGGCAAGCTTCCAGGGCAACCACAAGTCAATCTGAACGCTGAGTGCAAGGCCTTCCATGCCTTGAGGAGTGGGAAGCAGTATGAAGACCCTCCCATGCCGGTAGAATTGAGCGAACAGCCCTCAGTTCGACCTAAAGCAGCACCAATTCGGGTCGAACCAGCTGAAGAAGAGCCAATTCTGCAACAGGTTGCCCCTGATAAGCCCAGTTCGACCCGAACCCTCCCCTGTTCGGTCCGAACCAGAAGATGGGAGATCGACCTTGGAGGCAGTTCGGCCTAGATCCAAAGCAGTTCGGTCCGAACCAACTGCTGTTTGGCCCGAATCAAAGGTGACAGTAAGCCGAGGTAAGGAGAACGACGTCCTAGTCAAGCCGGCTTACCAGCCTCCGGTCCCATTTCCTCAGAGATTGATAAAGAGCAAGGAAGATGTCCAGTTCAGGACCTTTTGGGGAATTTTGAAGGAGATGAAGATCACAATCCCCTTCATGGAGGTAGTGACACAAGTGCCGATCTATGCTAAATTTTTGAAGGAGTTGTGCACTGGCAAACGATCCATGGAGGAATTCAAGACAGTGGCTTTGACAAATCAATGCAGCGACGCTTTGAGCAAAATGCCACCTAAACTGGAAGATCCAGGTGGGTTGCTCTTCCATGCGTTATTGGAAATGCCATTATCAAGCAGGCCCTGTGCGACATGGTGGCCAGCGTCAGTCTCATGCCCAAGGCAGTGTATGAAAAGATTGGGTTCGGCGAGTTAAGTCCGACTGTGATAACCATAAGGCTCGCAGACTCCACGGAGAGGTTGCCGATGGGCATGCTCAGAGACGTGCCGGTGCAGGTTGGCAAGTTCTTGGTTCCAGGTGATTTAGTCGTGATGGATATGGAGGTGGATGAGGAAGTACCCATTATCTTGAGCGCTCGTTCCTCCGAACCGCTGGAGTTTTGATGGATGCCAGAGACGGCACGATCGTGCTCAGAGTCGGGGGGGGGGGGGGGGGAGGAGTTCCACTTCTCGATCAATCATGCCATGAAGTTTCCAAGCTCCACCAACACATGTTTTAGAATTGAAGTGATTGAGCCGACAGTTGAGGAGACGCTTGAGGAGCAGTATGAATCTGCCCTCCACAATTATCAACAATTTCTGTCTGAAGTGCAAGAGGCAGTAGAGGTTAGGAATCAATCGTCATCGAAAAGTTAGGCGAATCAACTGTCTTCGAACCCAAATTCAGACCGAACTCATCAAGTTCAGGTCGAATTGAAGGTCAGGAAGATGAAGTTGAAGGCCAGTTCGGACCGAACCCAACCAGTTCGAGTCGAACTGAAGGCCAGGAAGAAGAAGTTCAGGCAGTATTGGCTCTCTCTAGCCCGAACCAGGCCAGTCCAGACCGAACTGAACCTCCCCATGTTGAACTCAAGCCTTTGCCTGCCTCTCTTAGGTATGAATTTCTCGACCCAAATCAAACGCACCCTGTTATTGTTAACTCTGAATTGGATGCAGGGCAGGTTGAGAAGTTGTTGACAGTCTTGAAGGCTCACCGGAGTGCTATTGGATACTCAATATTAGATCTAAGAGGGATCGACCCCGCTATTTGCACCCATAGGATTCTTTTGGAGGACAACCACAAGCCGTCTAGGGACGGGCAACGAAGGCTCAATCCCATTCTCACTGAAGTAGTCAGGAAAGAGGTGCAAAAGCTTCACGATGTGGGTATCATCTATTCGATCTCGGACAGCAAGTGGGTGAGCCCAGTGCACGTGGTCTCCAAGAAGGGAGACACGACGGTGGTAAAAAACGACAAGGACGAGCTGATTCAAACGCGAGTCGTGACCGGATGGAGGATGTGCATAGATTACCGCAAGCTCAATGGGACGACTATAAAGGATCACTTTCCTCTTCCTTTTGTTGATCAATTATTAGAAAGACTTGCTAATCATTCTTATTATTGTTACTTAGATGGGTATTCCGGTTAATTTCAAATACCAATCCATCCTAGTGACCAAGATAAGACCACTTTCGCTTGTCCTTGGGGTACTTTTGCCTATAGATGTGTGCCTTTTGGTTTGTGTAATGCACCAACAACCTTCCAACGAGCAATGATGGCTATTTTTTCGAAGTTTATTGAGAAAGAAATGGAAGTGTTTATGGATGATTTCTCTGTTTATGGTTCTTATTTTGATTCATGCCTTACTAGCCTCTCTAAAATTTTGCAGCGATGTAAAGAGGTCAACTTAGTGCTGAATTGGGAGAAGTGTCATTTCATGGTGCAGAAAGACGTTGTGCTAGGCCACGTGGTGACATCTCAAGGGATCGAGGTGGACAAGGCCAAGATTGAAGTAATAGAGAAGTTGGAAATCCCACAAAATGTCAAGGATGTCCGAAGCTTCCTTGGGCATGCTGGATTTTATCGCCGATTTATAAAAGATTTCTCTAAAATAGCAAAGCCATTAAGCAATCTTTTGATTAAGGACTGTGAGTTTGTAATTGATAATGATTGTATTAATGCTTTCAATAGGTTGAAGGAGGCCATTGTCTCAGCACCGATTCTGCAACCACCGGATTGATCACAACTGTTCGAGCTAATGTGCGATGCAAGTGACTACGCGGTTGGGGCTGTCCTCGGCCAAAGGAAAGACAAGAGACCAGTGGCCATCTACTACGCGAGCAAGGTGCTTGATCCGGCTCAAGCAAACTACACGACCACGGAGAAGGAACTCCTCGCTGTTGTGTTCGCCCTAGACAAGTTCAGATCCTACCTTGTGGGCTCTAAGGTGATCGTGTACACAGACCATGCCGCGTTGAGGTACCTCATGAGCAAGAAGGACGTCAAACTAAGGCTCATAAGATGGTTCCTTCTGCTTCAAGAGTTCGACCTAGAGATCCGAGACAAGAAAGGAATAGAAAATCTAGTGGCAGACCACTTGTCTCGGTTACATTGGAAAGAAGAAAAGGGCGAGAGATTACCAATCAAAGATGCCTTTCCACATGAAAATCTGATGAAAATCGACCTCAGTTCGACCCGAACAGCCCATGGTTCGGATCGAAGTCAGTCCAGTTCGGGGTCGCCACAACCCATTTTCGATGATTCAGCCCTCACTTCGAGTCTAAACAACATCAGTTCGGACCGAACTGACCTGAGTGTAGAGCTCCTAGCCCTCATTTCGGATCGAATGCATGGTATTCCGGACCGAAATGAGCGAAGTGACGAGGATGGGATGCGACTTGCGAGTGAAATTCTGGCTTTTGAGCATGATTCGACCCGAACTGGTGGTCCTCCAGGTCGAACTGGGAGTGCAGGTGCCAGGAACCAGCAGCCGTGGTATGCTGACTTGGCCAATTACCTTGCTTGCGGCATTCTGCCTCCAGAGATGACTTGGCAGGAGAAGAAAAAGCTCAAGTCAAATGCCAAGTTCTACATCTGGGAAGAGCCATACCTGTTCATGATCGGGGTTGACGACGTCCATAGGAGGTGCGTCCTTATGAGGAAAGTTCGCCCGATCTTGGCCGAATGTCACTCGTCGGCCTACGAGGGCCATGCCTCGTACTCTAAGACGGCAGCCAAGGTCCTGCAATCAGGTTTGTTCTGGCCCACGCTTTTCAAAGATGCACGTTCTTTTGTACTTTCTTGTGACCAGTGTCAAAGGACGGGCAATATATCCAAGAGGAATGAAATGCCACAAAACCCAATTCTTGAAGTTGAGATTTTTGATGTGTGGGGTGTGGATTTCATGGGGCCATTCCCGAGCTCTTATGGGAATGAGTACATACTAGTCGCCGTCGGCTATGTCTCCAAATGGGTCAAGGCAATTGCATGCAAGGTAGCAGATTCTAACTCGGTTGTCAAGCTTTTCTCCAAGGTGATTTTCCCTCGATTTGGAGTTCCAAGGGTACTGATAAGCGACGGGGGAAAGCATTTCATCAACCGGACCTTTGACAACCTTTTGAAGAAGCATGGAGTCACCCACAAGGTGGCAACGCCTTACCACCCGCAAACCAATGGGCAAGTGGAAGTGTCCAATAGAGAGATCAAGAGCATCTTGGAGGAAACCGTAGCCCGGTCTCGCAAGGATTGGGCCACCAAGCTAGATGATGCTTTCTGGGCCTACAGGACGGCATTCAAGACACCTATAGGCATGAGTCCCTTCAAGCTTGTCTATGGGATGCCATGTCATTTGCCGATAGAGATCGAGCACAAGGCGTACTGGGCCACGCGCGCTATCAACATGGACATGCTCAAAGCCGGTGAGAAGCGCATACTCGAATTGCATGAGTTGGACGAGGTACGCGTAAACTCTTATGAAAATGCTAAAATTTACAAAGAAAAAACCAAGTTTCTGCATGATAGGCACATTTCAGGAAGAGACTTCAAAGAAGGTGACTTGGTACTCCTGTTCAACTCACGACTCAAGCTCTTTCTGAGTAAGTTGCGATCTAGATGGTTGGGCCCGTTTTGAGTGGTCAAGGTCTACCCATTCGGCGCCGTTGATATTTGCGATAAGGATTCGGAGCCTTTCAAAGTCAACGGGTAGCGATTGAAGCATTATATCACCGATGAGAAGATTGAAGAAGTGTTTGTTCTATCTCTCTCCGAACCAGATCAAGTGGAAACTTAGAAATAGGTGGTCAAGCTAGGGACCTAAAACAAGCACATCTTGGGAGGCAACCCAAGAGTTTAAAGTTTTTGAATTATTTTATTTCTCTTTTCCAAGCAAGAAAAAGACAAAAAAAATTAGAAAATTACAAAAATAAAAATTATTCTTTGATGGAATGAGTTGTGTTTCTTTTCAGTAAGTTTGGGGGAATCATCAAGAAGGGTAGCAGCATGCAGCTTGCACCAGAGCACCCAAGATTGCAAGCAATCTTCGCACGACCTCATGCAAGCTGCATGGTCAATCCACTGGCCCCAGTTCGACCCGAAGGAAGCAGCCAGTGGGGCTAGGTTAAGGAGAGGATTGATGGCCAGTTCGGTTCGAACACAGTCTGTTCGATCCAAAGAAGAATGGATCTGATGCAGGGCCAGTTCGGTCCGAACTGTCTCCGTTCGGTCCGAACCAGAGTATTTGGGCCGAAATTTTAAAGGGATCCAGGCCCATTCTTTTTATTCTTTTTATTTAATTTTAAAGGGTCCGAACCCGTTAAGGCCCCAGCGTAACCCCCTCCCCAAGCCGTCCCTCCCACTCTTTCCTTCTCTCCCACTCGCACCCCTTCCCCAAGAGTCGCCTCTTTCCCTTCCAAACCGAAATCCACTCCCCACAACTCACGCCCCCTCATTTCTTCACTGTTTTTATAGATCTCAAGTGCGTTTTTCTCTCCTCTCTACTCTCTTTCATTTTATACCCTCAGATTTTTGAACAGCGGGTGCATTTTGACAGGTTTTTCAAGGCACGTCCTTCAAGGTTTCGATCGATATCGACGGATCTTGGTTTTCGTCGACTTAGGACGCTCTTGAGGGCTCTACTCGCCTTCTCTAGGGTTTCTTCAACAACCCTAGCACTTCTCCTCGTCAGGCTACCTCCCCACTGCCATTTCACACCAAGGAAGGCTATCTCGGCTCTTCCTCACTCCCTGGTGTGCCTCAGGAGTTCCCACTTCACTGTCCTGGGCTTCTCTCTGTCCAGCACTCTCTTCTTCACTTCCTCGAGTCAAGCCGGCAGTTTCTCGAGTCTCCAAGGATTTTCAGAGGTTTTGTCATACTCTTTTCTATTTCAATCACTTCCTTGTGGTTTTAACGGGGTTTGTGACTATCTCTAAGGGTCTGTACCAGCAATCTTGTCATCATACCAAGGTTTTACCAGAAAAAGGCCACTGTACCAGAAATCAGACCAGGATTTACCAGAACAACGCTTCGGTTCGACCCGAACTCTCCGCTGTTCGGTCCGAACTGAGGTCATTTGTGCCGAAACCTCTACAGCCCATCTTTAGTTCGGTCCGAACTCACCCAGTTCAACCCGAACTGAAGCACCGCTTTCTTCCGTCAGCCAGCCTTCGACCTCCATTTCGGCCCGAACTCACCAAATTCGGTCCGAACTGCACCTGGACTTAGCTGAATTTCGTCCCTCTTCGCTACATTTTCACACTTTGCAATGCCGGTGCCAAGGGTGATGCAGGGGCTTCCTCCTCTCGTGCTCGTGCCCCAGCTCAGCCTCCTCCTCCTCATCCTAGACAAGCCGGGCCCTCGCATCCTATGCAAGATCACCCTGATTTCTAGAGACATCCCGATGCCCATACCATTGAGGAGGCCATGACATTTGAGGGCCCATGGAAGTTCCAATACCTCAATATCATGAAGATGAAGGACCGAAAGTTTGAGCACACTCGATGGATGGACTTGGCCACACTTGAGAAATTTGGGGTGCAAGAAGAATTTCTCGATCTCACCACCAAGATAGGCATCACCCCCACCTTTTGGACGCACCGCTACCTGGCATACACCAAGTTCACTCTCGAGTTCTTGAGTTCTTTGACTTTAATGGAGGAAGGTGGCACCGACATTATTGTCTTTCGCCTCGCCAATGCAACCCACAAGGCAAGTTATTGTCTTGTGGGCCATAGAAGCCAGTGAGGTTGCTGAAGTTCTCGGGCTCTTCCCATTCTTCCTTGCATGCTCTCCTTATGATGTTGTTGACAACATTGAGTTGATGATGTAATCGTTGTATGCATGCATCATCCTTTGGAACTCCATGTCGCCTCCAATTGTTCTCCACTTCATGTTCATGCTCCTGAAAAGAATAAAACATGGTGATACAAGTGAAACTCTTTTTTTTTCTTTTAAAAAAAAATAAATAAAACGAAAGATACAATGTCTAGTATCTCGTTACTAAAGTAAATTCTAATATCAACACCGTCCCCGGCAACGGCGCCAATTTGATGAAGGAATAAAATCCTATGGTATCAAATAAATTTATACCTAAGACTCAACCTCACTAGTCGTTACGGTAAAGCTTTAGGGTCGAACCCAAGGGACGGATTATGACTACTGGACTTTACTTCCTTACAAAAGCTAAACAAGACAAATATTTTGGGATTTTATGGTTAAAAGAGACAATTATCTAAACTGCAATAAAGTAAAGAGTTTTTGGGGTTTGCGGTATAAAATATGCAAACAAATGTCTTAGGATTCAGGTTTCACCTTAGTTTGGACTTTAGAACACAGGATTCGTCACTTTCGTGCATAGAACAATGTTTTTCAAGCATTCAACTCTCAGTTCGGTTCGAACCAGACCCGTTCGGTCCGAACAGTGAGTGAAAGTGTGTGGTTTTGTTGGCTAAACCTAAATTTACTAAACCTCAGCTTTCGCTGGCCGGACTAGAAACTAGTTTAATCACAACCTGACCTAATAAGATTAGTAGACCACAACTTTTGGTATAGGTGACTAATCTAAACTTGTTTGTTGGGTTTCTTAGGGATATTTAGATGTCTTTTGAACTATCTAAAAACTTACACTTTTGGTGTCAATTAATCTCCCCTTTCGGATCTACGATTTACCCCAAGTACTTAATTCGAACTAATCTTGTTTATCCTAACTTAGGCTTAACTAAATGCGGCCGACATCTAGAAGTTAATTAGGAATCACAAGCAATTCAAACTAGCAATTAACATAATTCTCAACAAAGCAAATCAACAAAACATATCATAGCATATCAAGTCAAATCACAACATCCAAACTTTAGTTACTTCCCTACTCCTAAGACAACATAAATCTAACCTAACATGCTAATAAAACAAACAACAAATGCAAATAAACAAGATACAAACTCCATTCGATCAAATATCAAGAGAAAGGAAGAAATAAACCAAGTATCGCCTCTAACTCGAGATACCGAACGTCCAGAGCCGTGGTTGGATTGGTTCTGTCGCCATTGCGCCTAGAATCGCTCCAAAGTTGATGCCATGGTCGTGCTCTACTGCGAGAAGTGGATTCTCCCGCCTTTCGGCGCGAGAACGGTGGTTGAAAGGTGCCAAAACGTGGTGGGAGATGGAAATTCGTGTATGGTGGCTTTCCCTTCATCCATGGCAGTAGGAGACTCTTATAGAAGGTCTAGGATGACTTGGGAAGGAGGCTAGGGCCAAAGATCACGAAATCTGCCCAAAATAATGAGTTTCCATGCATGAAAACCTTCCAAAACAGTTATGTCGGCTCTCTGTTCGGACCGAACTAGTCCCAATTCGGACCGAACTAGTCCAATTCGGACCGAACTAGTCCAATTCGAACCAAACTAGTCCCAGTTCGGACCGAACTAGTCCAATTCGAACCAAACTAGTCCCAGTTCGGACCGAACTGATCCCAGTTGGGACCGGACAGAGTGTAAATCCAGTATATAGTATTTCAGGCATAATTTCTTCATCCGAACTCCGATTGAGCTGATTCAAAGACCGTTGGAAAGCTTATGATGAGCTCTACAATTCCATTGATTCCAATTATCCATTTCCTTCTCCAAAATCCTCCATTTCATGCAATTATGGTGTCTAATCCATCAAGTTCCTACAAAATAAGCCAAATGCCATAGCAGTACCCAATCTTGCCAAATAAAGGACAAAAGCACAGCAAATACCATTCTTTGGGTAATATTTGGGTGCCAAGTATGGTCAAAATACCAACGAATATAAGTGATATCAAATTCTCCCAAACTTAAACTTTGCATGTCCTCAAGCAAGAGCCTAAACTTAGAGTTTTTTACTATACTTAGACTTAGAGAATGCATTGCCCAAAACCAAGGAATGTCATGAAACCAATTGCTTGTGCCTAAAACTTTTCACACAATAACAAATAAGCCAAAGCAAAATTTTACCTCAAGGACTAAGTTTAGTGTTCTAATAGTCAATTTTCGTCTCTCTTGGTCATTATGAAACATTTCTCAAATCAAGGACTCTAGCTTCTCTCTTGTCTGAACCAAAGCAAACTCAAATTCAATCGCCCGTTCGTTTCCATATTTTTCAAAAATTTGTAAAGAAAATTTATCAAAGTTGGAAATTTTATAATGAAACTAACTTAAAGATAATTTTCCATTCATTTTCACCAATTTGATTGTGCAAGTCGAGTTGCGGTGATTTACACCACTTAGGGTTTTACGCTATTGAGACTTAGATCGAGCTACCGGCACATGACGCACCGGGGAGGTCGGACTGGTTTTTACGCCTTACCGCTACGGTCCACTATGGAATTTTTTTGGTTCCACCCTCCAATATTTGTGGAATTTATTTGGAATTTCAAGTCTCTTCACACCCTCATTTTCGCAACTATTTAAATTTTGTCAAATTAAAGTTTGCTCGTTGGTGATTCAAGCGATTAAAAATAATTTTCACAAGTCAAGATTCATCTTATAATTTCCAAGGTCGATAAAAGTTCTTTTTAACAAAAGTTTGCAAAATACAAATTCGTTCACTCGATGAAAACTCATGAGAATTGACTTACATAGTTTGACAAGTTCTAAGCAACCTAATCGAGTCCTATCTCTTCGAAAACATTTTCATTTCGGTCCATTGGTGCAAAAATTTGACTAAAAGATGTCAAAACATTCTAAAGTACCTTAAGAAAATTTTTTGCTTTGCTTAAAAAAATTTCAAACAGTGTGATTTTCATGAAAAGAAAGAAAGACAACAGTCAAGTCATAAACAACTAATTTTTCAAACAATACCAAGCATGACAACCCAAAAACTAGAACCTGAGAGCCTCTGTTCGGACCGAACTGGAACCAGTTCGGACCGAACTAAGGTGTTGTGTCCTAATTTCTACCCAGAAGTTCACTTCGGTCCGAAGTGGATCCAATTCGGACCGAACAGAGAGTGTGCAATTTCAAATTTTTGTCCTAACTCCACCCATTTCCAACCATTTCTCAATTTTTCTCCTATGTACCCCCCCCCCCCCCAAACTTGAAATATGCATTGTCCTCAAGGCATTCATCCACAGAAAAGTAAATAGGAGGGAAATGAGAAGCTCACAAAATTGGTGATTGGCATGATACTTAGCATAGATTCGGCGTGAGTCGGCACTATTCGGCATGGGACAACAATGAGAGCGACATGGCAGCAACGTAGTTGGTTTTCTTGTGGCATGCAACTCGCATGAGGTCGTACATGGGTCATGTGCTTTTTTTGTTTCACGACCCGTGGTGCTCTAGCGCAAGTCGCAAGTAGGACATCCGCAATCCATCAAAACCTACATATCCAAAAATCCAAACCAACCACGAGAGAATTTTTTTTTTGACATAAAATTTAAATAAATAGATAAATAACAATTTGTAGAACTTGGGTTGCCTCCCAAGAAGCGCTTTTTAAGGTCACGAGCTTGACCACCTCTCATGTTCATCTTATCTTCACTTTACGCCCATTTAGTGCATCATAATTCACCCAAAAGTACTTGAGAAAGGCTCTTGAAACATGCTTGGAGCTTTCTTGTTTGGACATCATCTTCCTTCGCTCGATTGTGATGTGATACTTGATTTGTTGTTTGTTGTCTTCCATCGCATCACAATTCGTCAAGCATTTTTCAAGGTTAGGGCTCAAGTCGACTTTGGTGAACTTTCCATTTGTCACGTCGGATGCCTCGACTTTGAGAGGGTTATCACCATCTTCTTTCTTCTCAGATTCATCAATAATGGAAGCTATTGGAGGATCCTTCAATTCCAACTCATTAGATTTTTCAATGTAAGTTAATCTAAGTGGAATGAAAATGGGGAGGGTATTGGGTTGAGGTGCTACAACTTTTGGTTCTTCTATATTCTCTTGTTTTTCATTTGTTTCAAATTGTGTATCCTCATCACTGTCAGTCTCATAACAATTTGCAATTTCTTTCAAAGAACTAAAACTTTCTAATTCTTCATTACTTTGCAATATCATCTTATCATTTTTCTCATCTTGTGATTTATATGAGGAACAAGTTTCTTGAAAAAATTTTTGTCTCAAGCATCTTCTCTAGTTGTGTAGTAACAGTTTTGTACTTAGATGATAGAGAATTTAATTTATCAAGTGTTTCCTCATTTTTCTTTCTTTGCTTGTCCATAAAATCTTCACATATTGAATCATCACTTGAAAATTGCAAAGGTAATGGAAAATTATAAGTTTCAGAAAAGAAAGTCGACCTAGAGTCGGGTTGAGACATTGAACAATGATTATACCAAGAAAAATAAGAATTGCTAGCCAAACCAGAGTTATATGCATCATGTGCGGTCTTTGTGTCAAGTTGTTCCCCACATGCTCTCCTTATTGTGTTGTTCACAACATTAAGTTGATGCTTGAGTCGATCCATGCCACAAGACTTTTTCACATCGGTTGTTGCTTCAGGTTGCCTCCAGACGAATCTTCTGATCCACACGATGGTCTTGTGGGCCATAGAAGCCAGTGAGGTTGCTGAAGTTCTCGGCCTCTTCCCATTCTTCCTTGCATGCTCTCCTTATGATGTTGTTGACAACATTGAGTTGATGATGTAATCGTTGTATGCATGCATCATCCTTTGGATCTCCATGTCGCCTCCAATTGTTCTCCACTTCATGTTCATGCTCCTGAAAAGAATAAACATGGTGATACAAGTGAAACTCTTTTTTTTTCTTTAAAAAAAATAAATAAAACGAAAAATACAATGTCTAGTATCTCGTTACTAAAGTAAATTCTAATATCAACACCGTCCCCGGCAACGGCGCCAATTTGATGAAGGAATAAAATCCTATGGTATCAAATAAATTTATACCTAAGACTCAACCTCACTAGTCGTTACGGTAAAGCTTTAGGATCGAACGCAAGGGATGGATTATGAGTACTGGACTTTACTTCCTCACAAAAGCTAAACAAGACAAATATTTTGGGATTTTATGGTTAAAAGAGACAATTATCTAAACTGCAATAAAGTAAAGAGTTTTTGGGGTTTGCGGTATAAAATATGCAAACAAATGTCTTAGGATTCAGGTTTCACCTTAGTTTGGACTTTAGAACACAGGATTCGTCACTTTTGTGCATAGAACAATGTTTTTCAAGCATTCAACTCTCAGTTCGGTCCGAACAGAGAGTGAAAGTGTGTGGTTTTGACTTTCTATGAAACTTTATGCCTTGAGTCAGGGTTTGTTGGCTAAACCTAAATTTACTAAACCTCAGCTTTCGCTGGCCGGACTAGAAACTAGTTTAATCACAACCTGACCTAATAAGATTAGTAGACCACAACTTTTGGTATAGGTGACTAATCTAAACTTGTTTGTTGGGTTTCTTAGGGATATTTAGATGTCTTTTGAACTATCTAAAAACTTACACTTTTGGTGTCAATTAATCTCCCCTTTCGGATCTACGATTTACCCCAAGTACTTAATTCGAACTAATCTTGTTTATCCTAACTTAGGCTTAACTAAATGCGGCCGACATCTAGAAGTTAATTAGGAATCACAAGCAATTCAAACTAGCAATTAACATAATTCTCAACAAAGCAAATCAACAAAACATATCATAGCATATCAAGTCAAATCACAACATCCAAACTTTAGTTACTTCCCTACTCCTAAGACAACATAAATCTAACCTAACATGCTAATAAAACAAACAACAAATGCAAATAAACAAGATACAAACTCCATTCGATCAAATATCAAGAGAAAGGAAGAAATAAACCAAGTATCGCCTCAAACTCGAGATACCGAATGTCCAGAGCCGTGGTTGGATTGGTTCTGCCGCCATCGCGCCTAGAATCGCTCCAAAGTTGATGCCATGGTCGTGCTCTACTGCGAGAAGTGGATTCTCCCGCCTTTCAGCACGAGAACGATGGTGGAAAGGTGCCAAAACGTGGTGGGAGATGGAAATTCGTGTATGGTGGCTTTCCCTTCATCCATGGCAGTAGGAGACTCTTATAGAAGGTCTAGGATGACTTGGGAAGGAGGCTAGGGCCAAAGATCACGAAATCTGTCCAAAATAATGAGTTTCCATGCATGAAAACCTTCCAAAACAGTATGTCGGCTCTCTGTTCGGACCGAACTATTCCCAATTCGGACCGAACTAGTCCAATTCGAACCAAACTAGTCCCAGTTCGGACCGGACAGAGAGTAAATCCAGCATATAGTATTTCAGGCATAATTTCTTCATCCGAACTCCGATTGAGCTGATTCAAAGACCGTTGGAAAGATTATGATGAGCTCTACAATTCTATTGATTCCAATTAGCCATTTCCTTCTCCAAAATCCTCCATTTCATGCAATTATTGTGTCTAATCCATCAAGTTCCTACAAAACAAGCCAAATGCCATAGCAGTACCCAATCTTGCCAAATAAAGGACAAAAGCATAGCAAATACCATTGATTTGGGTAATATTTGGGTGCCAAGTACGGTCAAAATATCAACGAATATAAGTGATATCAAGAGGTCTTTGGGCTGGAAAGGGATTGCCCTGTAGAGATTCTCCCCTACTCCAGCGACTTGACTAGCGAGTCCATATGGATACGCATTGCCGGCCATTCACAAGCCCGGAAGTCTCGCCTTGTGCACCACCCGACGCTCCGCATCCTCATGCACGCCTATGCCTCACGAGTATTCTCACGGGGCGAGATGGCCAACGTCACTAATGACAAGGAGTTGGGCCTAATGTGGTACTCTCTTCAGCCCAACCCTCCTAAGGTGAATGTTGTGAAGATGATGGTGGAGTTCTAGCTCTACCAGTGCGACCGAGTGCCCAAGGGGAGCATCACAATGGGTGGCTATGTCTCCCTCCTAGCCACCCGCATCAATCTTCCACTCCCCCCAAGTCGATTTGCAGGGGATTCTCTCTCTATGATGAGTGGAGGTTCAAACAGGCCAGATTCATCGAGATTTTGGCCAACGACACCTTCATATGGCTCCGCAAGAATGGGAAAGACTTCCCCCTCCCCTATCCTCACCAGGTCAATCTTCGTCGCCCCGACTTGTGGCTTATTGATAGCAACTACCATCCTCAGCCGGCCGCAGCTAGGGGAGAGGCGAGTTCCAGCCGGGCAGTGGTTGTTGAACCCGTTCCTATGGCCACCGACCAAGAGGGAGACGCTCCGGAGGGTGAGCTGGCCGATTTATTCGCTCAAGCACCGCCGTGGGCCCTCGCACTTCGCGACATGATGGGTAACCTCACTACCATTACCATTGATACAAGGGAGCTGGTCCCCCGGAACACGGCCATGCAGCAAGAACACGGCATGCATCTCAGCTGTCTCTCTCACGAGGTGCAGCAGTACGGCCGGCGCCTTGATCGTGTTACGGACGTCACTTTTGACAACAACTTCTACCTCCGCAACAACTATTGGCCCGAAGACGAAGATGACCCAAATTGGGACTCACCGGTACATTCCATCCATAGCACCGCTTCATCGGCTGACTCTTATCACAGCCCGGCACACATGGATCCGGTGCAGCAGCCTTGGTAGGCCCCTTGGCAGCCCAACCTCCACACTCGACCGACCGAGGCCCGCTCCGTCCCCTACACCTACCCCGAGCAATCTTTCGAACCGCCTCGCCCTTCTCCATCTGATCCGGCAGCTTACCCTAGCCTCGTGCCGCCTCCACAACAAGCCGGACCGGAGGATCCCTTTGGGATTTTCCCTCCTCCCCACTTCTAGTCAGGTACACCCTCTTTTCCCTCCTAATTTTATTTTTGTATGCATGATTAGCAGTGAGGGTACTCCTTTATTCAAGTTTGGGGGGCGCAATAAATTGCTTGGTTGTATGTTACTTTCTTTTCTTTTTTCTGGAATTTTGGATGAAACAGAGAGAGATAGGCGGAATTTTTCAATATTCACTAGCTTCAGTTCGACCCGAACTGCCCAGTTCGGTCCGAACAGAAGCAACTTAGGCAAAACACACTTCTCCACTACTCAGTTCGACCCGAACCAGTCAGTTCGGTCCGAACTGGGTACTTAGTCGATTTCTGAGTTTCACAGGATCACTTCTGTCCGAACTGGTTCATTCCAGTCCGAACTGAGGGCCTATTTTGCAGAATTTTGATCAAGTTTTGTTGGAAGTTAAATGCTCATTCTCTTCTTCTCTTTTCTGACTTTCACTGATTAAAATCACACAATTTTTTTAAGAGCCTCTCCTTTAGTGTTCTCAAGTACGCCTGTTTGTTTAGAAACCTAGACTTAATTTGTGCACCAATGGACCGAAATAGTGAGTTAAGTCTTGATAGGACCCGAAAACAGGTTGCTTAATAGTTTGTCAACTCAATCTAAGTCGATTCTCACGATCTCTCACCGAGTGAACTGTTTTTGAGTCTTACACTCCTTTGCCTAAAAGAAAATTTAGCAATTTTGAAAATTATAAGATGAGTTAGATGGTTTTTAATGCTTGAATCACCAACGAGCGCTTAAATTGACTAATCCAAATAGTTGTAAAAATGAGGGTACGAAGGGACTTGAAACTACTCTAATCGAGACATGATTGCGAATGTTACTAGGAGCCCTGGCCCAAGTGTACCGCAGCCTTGGTCGTGTGGCAATTTGCTTGATCTCCCAAATTTCACAGAATTCGGAGGGTGGAAAGAAAAATTCCATAGTGGACCGTAGCGGTAAGGTGTAAAAATCGGTCCGACCTCCCCGGTGCGTCATGTGCCGGTAGCTCAATCCAAGTCTCAATAGCATAAAACCCTAAGTGATGTAAATCACCGCAACTCGACTTGCACAAATAAATCTAGATTGGTGACTTGTTGTTTATCATTCTCATTATAAATTTATCGGACTTGTTAAGTTTCCTTTTGCAATTTTTTGTAAGACTTGGAAAAGCACGGGTGAGTAACTTTGAGGTTGCAATTGTTTGATGAAATAAAAGCTAGGGTACTTGATTGGTTAAACTATCATTAGGACCAAGAGCTGCGTGACTTGAATATTAGGACACTAACCCCTTGTACTTGATGAATTCTAATTGACTTGGCTTGTTTTGTTTTGTGTGATTGATTATGGGCGTAAGCATTTAATTTTCAGATAATCTCGATTTGGGTAATCATTTCTAAGTCTAAGTATAGTCAAACTCTAAGTTTATGCTCTTGCTTGAGGACAAGCAAAGTTTAAGTTTGGGGGGATTTGATATCTCTTTTATTTGTTGGTATTTTGACCGTACTTGGCACCTAAACTTGACCCAAACCTTGTTATTATTTGACATTTTCTTGTGTTTTTCCAGGATTCGGCTTTGCCTTCGCTTTTGCTCGTTTTATACAGGTATTGATGAAGAATGAAGGGAAAACAGACTCAGAGAAGCTCTCAATGCTTGCTTTCAGGCCAGACGACTCATTCCTGGCGCTAGGGACACGATCCAGACCGTCATGCGGGCCACATCCCACCTTAGACGCTAAGTCCAGGCCTCAGTTCGGGTCGAACACCTTCACTTCGGTCCAAACTAGGCTCTGCACCGGACTTAGCGTATTCTCTCCTTCTCCAAGTTCACTTCGGACCGAACTCACTCCTGTTCGGGTCGAACGCAGATCTCTCCAGCTATCTCTCTCTCACTAGGTCGAACTGACCCCCAGCTGGCCCCGAAGTGACACTTATGGCATGTTTTATGAATTGGGAAGATGATTTCTAGTGAGATTTGATGCCCTGGACGACCTAGCTTGCTCCCCAAGCATGAGAAGCTCCTATATAAGGTCCCATCTGCCCTGACGGTAGACCTATCTTGGCTTTTGGACGAATTTTCTTAGCTTCTTCAAGTTCTTCAGCGATACCGGTGATTTCTTCATTGTTTCGAAGCGACGGCAGCGAGGAACACTAGATCTCACGCTCTTCCACCTTCCACAGTCCTAGACAGCGAAGTACAAGTGTGTAAAGGAGTAGTTGGTTACCTCTTTTCATGCTTATTTCTTCTCTATTGATGGACATGTATCTTTATTGCTTTATTACTGTTGTTTATTATTGTTTTAGTACGATGTCTGAGTAGTTTATATTAGTCTTAGGATAAGATGTAGCTTAGGTTTAGTTTGATGTTGTTCTGATGATTGCTTGATACTTGTGTCTCGCACTTTTTGTCGTCCCTTAAAGGATCGATAATTCCTCTATGGGGGAAAAAAGAATACGGATCAGATACCCCTCGGGAGGTTTGAAACTTGGACATTAGTACCCATCTGATGAGAGTGAGAGCGCTAATGTGGTTTCAAACCTCTCAAGAGTTGATTGTTTGTGTGTAGGTCCTTTCTTTCCAATAGGCGCAAGCCCCTATTGTTAATTACCTCTGAACCAGTCAAGAGCACCTCTAGATCGAGATAGCCAATGGATTAGGCATCATAAATTACTAGAGTCAGTTTTATTATTTAATGAATGACTAGTGTTTTTAGTGGGGGATGAGAGCATCATATAAAGAAGAAACAAGAAAAGAACATAGTTCAAAAGATGCATGCATTACGGATGCAAATTATAATATAAATGTCTATAAAGGCTATTATGATGCATGCCTTATGTGTACAAAGAGTATGATTCTACTAAAATTGCATTATTAAATATATATATATATATATATATATATATATATATATATAGTGAATGGATAAAATACACTGATGTGTACGGATCGTCCCTGTACACATGAGTCATTTTTCGAGATCCAAAATTCAAACGGCCAATCCGAACCATTCAAGTTGTTCTCCATATTGAAAAAATCTCTAAGACCAAATTTTACATTTTTTCGAATTTTTTTACTATATATTATGATATTTTCAAATTGGAGGGCCTGAAATACTCCAATTGTAGTGTTTTTTGAAAATATCATAATATATAGTAAAAAAATTCGAAAAAATGTAAAATTTGGTCTCCGAGGGTTTTTCAATATGGAGAACAACTTGAACGGTTCGGATCAACCGTTTGAATTTTGGATCTCGAAAAACGACTCATGTGTACGGGGATGATCCGTACATATCAGTGTTCTATATCCATCCTCTCTCTCTATATATATATATATATATTTTTAGTTTTAACATTTATGTTGTTTTTCTAAATTGAGCTTGGTGTCGTTGTTCAGATTTCTGAGTTCGATGTCGGAAAATTTGGTGTTCTGGATCGAAGCTCAGTCGTTTGAGGATTTGGGGTTTTTGGGATTTAGTTCGAGTCTCAAGTACAGATGCGCTATGCCTCCTCTCAACAAGAACTTCTGTGAAGACCGTTGATCGACTTTTCTTCTGGTCGTCTGGTCATCGGATTTCGTTCACTTCAAGTGGAAACGTCTTGTAGTCTCGAAGGAACAGATTTTTGAATTTTTCAAAACCTTGGTCTTTTGACTTTTTAAGATTTTGACTTTTAAATTTTGTTTGACTTTGACATTGATTTTGGACTTTTGACTTTTGAGGTTTCATGAACTTCGAGCATCAAGGTTTTGTGAGCTTGTTCCTCGGAGTTCAAGTTTCCTTTCCTTTAGAAATGATTTGAGTTTGTGATTTAGTTTTAGATTTCGAAACTTTGATTTCTTGGTGTCAAACTTCAGTCGTTGACTTTTAACTTTCTGGATTTTTCGAGTTCGAACTTTGCTTTTCTTCTTTTTTACTTCATTTGTGTTTTTGGACTTGTTTTGGATTTCTGAATTTTATCTTAAGGTTTTAATTTGGTACTTTCTTATTTATTTTTATGTTTTGACGTTTAGGGCCATAATTTAGATTTTGGTACTGAATGTCTGCTGTCCAAAAGCATCTTTTGTCCAAGAGTACCTGCTGTCGAAGGGGTTCATACCCTTCCACTTTTATTAATTTCTGGTGTGGGTTGACTTTGAGGCATTTTTGCACATTTACTTTTTAGGGATTTTTGTTATTTTAATTTTAACTTCCCTTTCTGTTGAGAATTTGACTTGAGATTTTATATAAAAACGTTCTTCATAATTTTCTAGATATTTTGATATTTTGTGGGAAATTTTTTGGATTTTCTAACTATTTTTAGTGTGTTTTTGAAATTCTAATTCGTTGGAAATTCTCTAATTGGTCCAACTTAATATTGTTTCATGTTCTGTCGCCAGTGGTTCGTCACACGAAGGAAACCACAGAAAATCGGGCGAGTTGCTGCTGCTGGAGTGGGTCGAGACGCATGGTTCACGTCCTCATCCTTGCGCCGAGTTCTTCTAATTAGTTTCTTTATCAAAATTCGTCTCCCTCCGCTTCTTTTGCTCGCGAATTTCTTCCGTGACTGGACAGCTCCGGTAACCTGTCAGTAGTGGATTCCGGCGACTACAGCGGCGATGAACAGGTCGTGACGCCTCGTGGAACTATCATTATTTCGTCTGTGGGGCCCGTTGAGGTCGCGTCGTGAGATTTGAAGTGTGACGGCCTCGCCCTTTTAGTCTGGTCTGACAAAGGCCCGAGACGATGGAGAATTGGCGAAAATTCTTGACAGAGACATCTTCTCCGACGCCGGGGGGTCCTCTCGGGTTATGTACGACACCAATTGAAGTAGCGTATCCTGTGTTTATGGTGATTTGGTCACGACCTTGGTTTTGATCTGATTTTGGTCCAACTAGATTAAATTGACTTCACTAACGAAAATTATCTCTAATTGAATTGTTTCTAAGCATAGTTGAACACCCAAGATGACTCTCATACTGTCAGTTTGGTCCAAGGGGGTTACAGGACATCACACCCAAGTTTCGAGTTCTGATGAGACTTCTTGGTTTTGCAAATCACATCTGTTACTATGTTCTTAGCCATGCTCGAAGCACACCATAAAGCAATCCAACAATTGGAGTATTTCACACAGATTTTTAGTATTGATGTTTTCTTAAATAGAGGAATTGAGTTGGTCCTAAGAAACATTTATTGTTCTTTGTTTAGTTTGTCTAGCTCACGAGAGTCTGTATAACTATGTCACAATATATCTGGAATCTAAGTTTAACGTAATAAGCGTTTTAATGTCATATTCTTTTTTTGAATCACCATGTTTCTGGGCACAACTTAAGATGCACAGCAATTTTTATATCATTGGTCCGGTTCAAAATTTACTCACTAATTTTAATTATGTTCAGTATTGCAACACTAAACTCAACAAACTAGATAATCTTCACATATTTGATATATATATATTTTTATCAAAAAAAAAAAGGTCCTTTTTATTCTGGAATTCCAATTCTACTATTTTACTTACTGAGGGCTTATTTCCCATTTTTGTAGTTCTTTACTCTTACGGCCCAACACGATCCTTTAATTTGTTAATAATCACCAAGCCCTGTTATAACTGAAACGAACATCTATATTTTTATTTAAGATCAGATGTAAATAAATGCTTGTGCACTCTTTTTTTTTAGCTAACGTTGTATATATCTTACAGAAACGGTAAATTAAAGCGGATGGAGATAACATCTTTCTGACTAGGGACTTCGCTGATTATAACATCACACGCTTTTATTACTTTTGGGAATTAGCTTTCTAACTATTATTTGGCAGATGTAAGGCTATAAAGACCAACTGACTAAATCTTCATACTTCTAATCTCTCTCATCCAACTCAACCCAAACCATGATCACTCAAACCTCTTATCATCAAGGCACCAGGAGTTCTCAAGTAGATGGAATTGGGCATGGCCGGTCCATAGAGAATCACTTTGGAACAGGTGCACATAACAAAAAAGGAGTAAAAATTGGAATAGATTCAGGTTTGTCAATCTATTCAAGTTTTTCCTGTGGCTATGACATAGTCACACAATTAGGGGCTCCAAAACCGGTACTTTCCTTTCATAAGTTATGTGAGATCCAACAAATAAGACAACAAGATGATTATGACCATATCTACTTTGGGGATTGGTTAACGAAGATACAAAAAAATCACTTACGGAAAGGTGACAGTTGGCAAAGAAGGACTGATGAAAATTCAAAACCAATCCCATCTATCTTAGGCCCGATACCAACTCACCAAAAACAAAAACCTCTTTTACTCTGGCCACAAAATTCTCCAAACTCATCAAATAGAGTGAATAACCCCCAAACTTATCAAAATCCCATCCATCGAAACATGAATATCCCAGATGCAGACTTGATTGCTCAATTCGCTGCTTTAAGCGCGGATGAAGAAAATCCCACTAATGAAATAGAAATGCCTCAAAGTGCAGTGAAGAATTGGAATTGGCAAAGTTGCATGATAATGAAAGTCATGTGCTCAAGAAGAATTTTTGATGAGACATTCTCAGCTGCGCTTAGGAAAGCATGGCCGGTGCACCCAGAAACAGTCATAGAGGGGCTAGGAGGTAATTGTTTTATAGTGGAATTTAAAAAGCAAGAAGAAATGTTAAAAGTGATGGCAAGGGGCACTTGGATGTGTAAAAGAGATATGGTGGTACCAAGATTGGCGGTGGGGCCAGAAGACCTAAATAACCCAAAGGTGGAGGAGTTAGAATGCTGGGTTGAGATTTATGGTATACCACCTGAATCAATAGACCAGGATGGCTTAAAAAAAGTTATGCGTGGTGTAGGTAAATCGGCTTCTGAGATAAAGAGTTTTTACCATGCAGATCGAAAGGTCTACAAACAGCGCATTATTGTTGACATGAAAGAGCCTTTAAAGCCAAAGCTACCATTCAAACATCCTCAGTTAGGAAGGAAGTGGTTGCATGTTGTGTACGATAATGTGGCAAACATATGCATGTTTTGCGCAAGAATAGGACATGAACATGTTACATGCCCGGCTAAGTTGAGATTAAAACTAATGCAAAAAGAAGGCCAACATAAAGAAGAGTTAGATGGCAACCCGATTCCAGATATTATGGTGGGCAAGTGGATCAATGACAGAGATTATGTGCCAAGGGAGAATGAAGGCATAACAACAAAACAAAATGCGGAGGCAAGTGCAAGCACAACAGGATTAAAAACACATGAAACAAACCCAAAAGCAACCAGGGCAGACCGAAATCTAAAGAGACACATAGACATAAATGGCAACAGTGAAGCACACTTCCTGACTATGGGCCAAAATATTGAAGAAGAGATGCAAGCCAGCAAAGAAGATAGGCGTTTAAACTGCAAGCGGGCCAAGGAGACGAACCCAAACTCGTCTTCCAAGTTTCACTCATGAATGCAATCTCATGGAATTTCCGAGGCTTTGGTGGTACAAAGAAAAAAGAATTTCTCAAGGACACAATTCGAGCTACTAGATCAGATGTGGTGTTCTTATCAGAAACCAAGTCGTCGGCGAGGAAAATGGCAAGGCTGATGCGTACCATGCCAGAGTACAATTACTTTGCAGTTCCTTCACGAGGGCTGTCAGGTGGGTTGTGTATGGCATGGTATAATTCAGTCCAGGTACAAATTTTGAATACATCACTGAGTTATATATGCGCCAGGATACATGTAAAGGACAAACCACCTTGGGTTTTGATAGGAGTGTATGGGGATTCAAAACATCTCACTAATAGATTTTTGTGGGAAACTTTAAACCAGCTGGTGAATATGCATGGTAGAGTTTGCATCATGGGTGATTTTAATGAGATATTTGGTAGTCATGAGAAGTATGGAGGAAACAGTAGAACCAAGCCACATACAATAGATTTTCAAAACTTTGTGTATGAGTCGGGTCTAGTTGATGTTGGCTACAAAGGACCCGCTTTCACTTGGACAAACAAAAGACATGTCTCCAACGCAATTTATCAAAGATTGGATCGGGTGCTAGTGACAGCCGATTGGCTACAAATGTATCCAAACGCATATGTTAATCATCTGCCTTTGATACATAGCGATCATTGTCCTATTTTGTTGAGGGTAAAACAACCACCAGAGAAATCAAATACTTTCAAGGTGGAAAATTGGTGGCTTATGGAGCAGTCCTTCCACGAACAGTGGGTACATGCATGGAACAGCATGGGTAACAGTCCTTGGCAAGAAAAGTGGGAAGGAGTGACTAGTACTATGAAAACATGGGCAAGTAACAACCTGACACCCAAGAAAAAGTTGGAGAAGCTTGCACAAAAAATTTTGGCGGTACAAACACAACATCCCATGGTTAGGGATCATGCTTTGGAGGAAAAACTATTGGGAGAATATGAGGTGGCAGAATAACAAGCCAATCGGTACTGGAGACACAGATCCCGTATACAGTGGCAACAAGATGGTGATAGAAATACACGGTTTTTTCATACCGTGGCGACAAATAGGAGGCGGCACAACATGATTACTATGGTGAAAAAGGATGATGGTCAGTTGACAGGTGATGAAAAAATTATTAAGCAAAAATTTCTGGATTACTTTTGAAACTTGTACAACCCTGCTCAATTGGTAGATGAATCAGGCCAGGATGAATCTGAGTCAAGCCTTGTGCGTCTAGAAGTTTTTGATGATCTGATTAACAGTCCAGGCCCAAAAATTCCTGACACAGCCCATGCAAGGATAAATGCAACCCCGAACTATCATGAGATTAAGCGGGTTCTTTTTGAGATGGGGCCGGACAAGAGTCCAGGGCCAGATGGAATGACAGCTCGTTTTCTTCAAAAGAATTGGCACATATTGGGCCAAGAGGTGGTTTCAATGGTGAAGAAAATTTTTCAAGAAGAACAGGTCCCTCAAGAGCTGTTGCGCTGCCATGTCACACTAATTCTGAAATCTCTTGAGCCACAAACACCAGCAGAATACAGACCAATTAGTGTGGGAAATGTGTTGTATAGACTCATCATGAAATTGATTGCAACCAGGTTGCGGCCTCTTCTAAAGGAAGTCATTTCTAAGGAACAGAACGCTTTTATCAAAGGAAGAAATATCTCTGATAATATAATCTTGGTAAAAGAAATTCTTCATTCTTTCTCTCAAAGTGGATTCAAGCAGCAAGCTTTCCTTCTTTAAGGCAGACATAACCAAAGTTTTTGATAAACTGGACTGGATTTTCTTGAAGGAGGCATTAATTTACATAAACATCCCTACAAAAATGATAAACTTGATCTTGTCATCCTATAGTCGGGCTAAAATCACCATCAAGATAAGTGGCAGAGGAGATGGATTTTTAATTCCGACACAAGGATTGAGACAGGGATGCCCCATGTCCCCTTACATCTTTATTGTTGCAATGGAAATCCTGTCGAGGGTGATACAAAAAGCAATGAATGAAGGAAGGCTAAAAGGAGTGCAGGTTGCTAGAACAAGCCCAGCAATTACACATGCGATTTATGCAGATGACCTCGTCATTTTGGGTCAAACAGATACAGAGGAATTGGAGGTTTATCACAACATTCTGAAGAAGTTTGCAATGGCTTCGGGTTTACACATAAACCCTCAAAAGTCAAAGCTCTGGTTCTCAAAAAGATGTCAAGCTGAGGTCTTAAGTCGTGTACAACAAAAATGGGGAGCAAATAGAGTGCAAGAGGAGGAAAGATATTTAGGAATTATGCTGGATGAGAAAGGTGGCACGAGGAAAAATGGCAAGATGTTGATTGAGAAGATCAAAACGAAACTTTCAGGGTGGAAATCTCAAATGCTTTCACACGCAGGGCGATTAGTTCTAATCAAATCGGTTTTGATGTCCATGCCAGTATTTGCGATGTCAATACAGATGTTGCCAAAGGGGATTATAAAAGAAATTAACAGTCTGATGGCAAAATTTCTATGGGGAAAAGTGGGCCAAGACAGATATTTGTCGTTTATAGCATGGGAAAAGGTCTGCAAACCAGTCCATCTCGAAGGATTAGGGGTTAAAGACCTGTACACTTTTGGCAGGGCTTTGTTTTTGAAAATAGCTTGGTCAATCATGGCGGAAGATGATAAGTTATGGGTACAAGTGTGCAAGTCGAAATACTATCCAACAATGGGGTTCTGGAGAGCTAGAAAAAATGGAGGTTGTAGCAAGATGTGGGCCCAAGTGTTAGATTCTAGACATTTGATCAAGGATCAGGTTTTTTGGTCAATAGGAAATGGAAAATCTGTCTGTGCACTTTCTCAACCTTGGTTTTCGAATTGGACAATGAAGGAAGAAGCTACCCCAACTGATAGGAAAATTAAAGTATGCTCTTTAGTGGATGACCAAACAAATCAGTGGAAAGTGAATGAATTACAGAGATTGTTTCAGCCCAACCAAGTTCAACAAATTCTGGTAAGCTCAAACAAGCCAGATATGCAAAGAGGAGACAAGGATCGATTAATTTGGAAGGTGACTAAGAATGGAAAATACTCAGTTAAAGAGGGATATAAAATGATTTTAGAAGAACATGGTGGTGTGATGGGGCAAACTGTTTTTGATTGGAATTTAATATGGAAATGGAAAAGCATTGAGCCAAAAATAAAAATCTTCCTATGGAGATTAGTGCACAAAGGTTTGCCGGTGGCGCTCAATTTGTTTAACAGAATGAATCACTTTGATCTAGTGTGTCAGAGGTGTCATCAAGAAAACGAGTATGAAATGCATTGTTTGTTTTTTTTGTAACACTTCTAGACAAGTGTGGTTTGCAGGGCAGATGGGAATAAGGGTGCATGAACTCCCTCTGGAAATTTCAGAAACACTAGCAAGATTGTTCAATGCTTTGGATGAACAAGAAATCAGGATGGTTGCTAGCACAATGTGGAAAATCTGGAAGGAACGCAACAAAGCTGTTATCGAGCATGATTCTTTTCACCCAGGGAGGGTAATACAGAGAGTAAATGCAAGTCTAAGATTTGAAGAAAGAAGCATCCAAGCAAATTTAGCAGAAATACAAGAGGACAGTAATGAAAAGTATTTGTATTGGGCGCATGGATGGCAGGTTTTAGTGGATGCATCATGGCAGGTAGGAGGGAGAGCGGGGGGAGCTTTTGTGGTTTACAAAAATGGAGAGATACATTCAGTGGGACTGAATTTTTTCATAGTAGAAGATCCTTTTCACGCTGAAGCAAAAGCTTTAGAAGATGCTGTCTCCTATGTGTATGAACAACTCAGTGTACAGGAGCAACAAAATGTACTGGCACAGGCAAAAATACAATTTTTCTCTGATTGTTTGAACCTGGTATTGGCAATTAACCAGGCGGATACAACAGACTTACCATCTTGGAGGGCTCAGCATGAAGTCGCCTATGTGATTCAAGAGACGCAGGTCCAGCATAGAAATATGGAGATCATACATGTCAAAAGGGCAGCAGTTTTACGAGCTCATAATTTGGCAAACCTGGCGAGGACAAATCAAATACAGTACAAGGGGCTTCCACATATGGCGTTGCAACAACAAAAGAGAATTGAGAGGGTGATAGATGGAAAGTACTTTCAGAGGGTGCAGGATGATCCTCCCTGAAGCTGCTTGTCAGTATTGAGTACCTGGTGCATTTCTTTAAAAGTTTTAGGGGTAGTATCTTTAATTTCTGAAACAATTGTTACTTATGTTAGTTCTGTTTTTTCTTTTAGTAGTTGGTTCTTTTTAGTTATGAATTTTCTAGTTTTATTAGTAGCTGTTGCACCAGGGAAGAGTTTTTATCCTTTTTTGATGTTGTAATTTGCAGTTTTTAACGCTGCCTTTATTAATGAGAATTTAGCCTACTGGCATTTATCAAAAAAAAAAACTGACTAATTGTGACCCCATGACTACGTGACTCTTTTTTTTTTATGTAACTAAGCTGTGTAAACTATACTCATGAGCAACACTTTTTGTTTAGATATTTCATGTTTGCATTTTATAAGAAACCAATATACTAAACTTCTTTTTGGCTTAAAGAACATATTTTTTTGGAAGAAATCAACACTCTATAGTAACACAACTTATTCATTTACTGTTTATGCAGCTATACTGTAGCCCCTTTTTGCTCAGATTTTTGGAGAAATATTCATAAGTCAGTGCTTCTTTGGAAGTATAGACTCATGAACACACTTCTATTCTACAAAATTTCATGAAAGTACATTTTGATTGAACAAGTAACAGATCCCTACTCTTTAGTACTAGAATTTTGCATGCAACTCAAACCAAACAGTCCATCAGACGAGTACTAACATGCAGCCCCCCCTTTTTTTTATACAGTCAATATTATCGACATGCACAGATACACGCTCTCGGCAATGAAACCTGTACACGCCTCAATACTAACAGTTTATTAAGTGTGTTACTAGATGCAATTACTTTGAACATTCGGCCATGCCCACATACGCAAATACATGCTCATTGGCGATGAAATTTGTGCATGGTGCAAACTGAACAACTTATTAGAAGGGTAATTAGATGCAAACGTTTTAGTTATTCAGTCTTATCCCTACACACAGACACATGCTCTTGGCGATGAAATCTGTATGTAATTCAAAACTGAGCAACTTATTAAGTGAATGATTAGATGCAGTTTTTTTTTTTTGACTTTTAACCATATCCCCGCACACAGATACATGCTCTTGGCGATGAAATCTATGTATGGTTCCAAGGTGAACAGCTCATTAAGTGATATACAAAGGATGAATTACTTTGAGCATGGTGCAGAAATACAAAGAAAAGAACAGAAGGGGGCATAGGGGAGAAGTAGAAGACTTAGAACATCACTCTTTGCCGATCAGATCAAACATAAACCAAGAACTGAGAGGAAACAGTTGCTAAAAAAAAAGATTTCATTATGAAAATAAACAAATATACATTTGTTTTTACCTTTTTCTTTCACAAATTACTTGTTTTTCTTGTTTACAAAGATTTTCAGAAAACAATTTGACAGCACTTCAACTATGAAAATTTGAGGGTCTGTCATCCCCTTCTCTTCGGCAGGAGGGTCCTTTTATAGAAGATTTCTAGGATTTACATCCTGATTTGTCTTGCCACGTGGCATACTCCTTGATTTTTGAAGCTTTGATGGAGGGTCAGGATGTGAAGGCAAGTCTCCAGTCTATCAGATTAAAACCCAGGTTCACTCTTGTTCTCTGCTACTCATTCACATTGTGCAATAGCCATCTGACACCTGGCGCTTGGATTCATCAATTGGAGGGCAGCGCAAAGATTCCATTGATTCTACTTCTTCTCACTTGCCACCTCAGTTTCAACTGACATGTGGGTCCTGTGCTATCTGATCTTGAGAAGATAAGAACATTCTTACCCTTGTTTACTGAATAACATGCTTGGAAAGGGGGTTACTCTAGCGCCAATTCCAGAGGGTACAGGTGGCAAGCATCCATGATGTTGTAGACTGTGGAGGGCATAGATGATTTGGTTCTAAGCTCATAGCTGTAATTATCAGGAGTGCATTCAATTCTCTCTATGAATTTAGACTGGAGAAACCATGTAATTGTCATAAATATCCTTCTGTGATTATGAATTTGCCTTTTCATCATAGGGGCGGTGCTGGAATTGCAATTTTATATACTCATGATGCAATAGATGGCCGCCTAAGATTGGTTATGTATTCTCGTTTGCTGTTCTGTATGTCAGGGAAGGAAGTTGTGTCCGTTTCTCATTGGCTAGAGAGCACTGGTCGACTCAGATCACAGAGAGTATATCATCATGCCAGAAAGCACAGAGGGCAGTTATTAATCCCCTCCATTTGCCCATTAATCATAGATTTCGGTGGTCATTGCTCATATATTTACTTTGTGTAGCAAGCAAGTGTGCTGTTGTGTATAGTTTTCTTCCTTCTCTCTCTTTTCTTTTTCATCAATTCTTGATTTACCAGCTGATTCTATCTCTCCTTTTGTTAATTATAAATCATACAACAGCTCGGATAACACATCTAATATAATCATTTTATAAGAGAGTCGACCGTCTTTTTATATTATCATCCTACTTTTTTTAGCAAATTGAAGATAACTTGTCTGCACACATATTTGCTTTAAACAGTGTTCACACTTAATCCATGTGTTACATTTCTCTGATGGGATATATCCTTAACAAAGGCTGGGGGCAAATCTGGAAATATAAATCCCTCGTGTGCTATAGTTCTTTGTCCATATGCTTATCTATATTGCACCTTCCTTATATTATGACTGATCTGCCCATGGTCCCTAGAAAAAATGCACATAAGCGATAATTCATTCTTATTCCCAATTGACATCTGTCTTCTGGACGTTCTTTCTCTCTTCTGATCCCCCTAATTCAGGAATGGCACAGAATTACTACTCCCTATAGCACAGCCATTCGATCATATCTGGTTTGATATTAAGGGCTCAGATGCACTCACTTCATATGTCATATACTTCTGCATTCTAACCTATCTCGTGCCCACTTTATTTGCATTAATTGAGATGTACTATGGAGCAACCTTCAATCCCTCATCAATTAATCCAATGGTTGAAATCAAAAGGTGAGCTTGCTTTTCTTCATGCCTCCTGTCATCAGTACAAGAATCTCCTCAGGCCTACAACAACCTTTTTCAGATTATAGGCCACAGAGAAAAAAAATGCTCTCCATTTGTTCTCGCTTCTCAACCTTTCTGCCTCCAGTGCACTGGAGACGTCCATTCGTAGTCATCAGCACTTCTTTTGGAAGGTATTTCAATTAATTCCTCTTACTGAACTATCCTCTCGCTATTTCAAACTTAATGCCTCTCTTCTACTTAATTCACAACAAACATCATGCAACCTCAGTTTCTCTATACTCCCAAATTCACACTCATGGCCTTTGATGCTGACACCTATTTTCCTTGGCATTGATCCCAATTAACGCTAGAGCTTTGCAATTGCATCTTCGGGGAAGCTTTTCAGGTGCTTAATTTAACCGTTCTTTCAATAATTCGCCATAATTTGGTTTCGTTTCCCTTCTGCAGTTATCTAACACGCTCGAGATTGGTGTCATTGTACTCAGAAGGTTGTCGCCTTTCTGGCGGTGTGATTGGTTGAGGCAGAAATGGCGCGTGGTAGCGGCGGAGGAGACGCTTTCATCGGAGAAGAGACTTCTATTTCGAAGGTTTGTCAATTCTCTTTTTTTATTTATTTTCCTTTAACGGAAACCCAGGGGACCACTTGATAATATCCAATAGGATCCCGCCACGTGTCCCTCGCGAAATCAAATTGATCGAGTCAGCTAAGCACTGTTGAGCTCGATTGTATGGATGCGGTGTGGATCCGAGAGGGCATTTGGATCCGATTCTTTTTGTTATCGGGCCAGCGAGTTAGTTGGGCCGAAATAAACTGTTTGATTAAAATGAAATGTTTTGTAACCGGCCCCCTTGTTATTAATTTGATCTGTACCATTAACTAAATTAGTATAGGCCCGATTCACATGAATATAATCCTTGTGTTTGGTGAAATATGTCGTTGCATGGTCTGACAATTCCCGAGCAGGCATCGAATATTATTCTAGGTCCTATATCATCCAAATCGATTGAGTAGTCTTCAAATGAGCTTGTCTGGGCCCTTGTCTTACCCCCTGTGAGTCCGGTCATGTGCCCATTGCAAAAATTGTATCATTTCTTTAAGTCCGATAATTCCCGTCCCATGATGCCTTGGTCATTTTATCTTTTATTGCAGCAAAAATTTGGAGGCAAACAACTTGACATGATATTTATCTATTGAGTATTATTACTGCTTGTTTATTGTTGTTGTTCTTATTTATCTTACTTCTAAATCTACGGCCGGGTTTGGTTAAGTTACGAATTTAAATGGAACAATAGGATTGAACTAAGCGTTTAGGTTAAGCCACAAGTCTAAAAGGATAGGTTAGTTGTACTGAGAGGTATAATTTCTGAATTGCTTGAAAGAGTATTTAGATAACCAAAGGGAAAACCAATAGACAAACTCTTGTGAACTTGTGCCAACACGAAAGTTTAGGTTCAGTGAACTTGAGCGAGTGAAGTGGAGTCATGTGCTAGTTTCTGGCCCAAAAGGAGAAAGTTGAGGACTATGGATTGTACCTACAGCCGGTCTAAACTCGTGGCATCGTCAAAGTCAAGTGTATTACTCAACAATTCGAATCAGTGCTCTCAGTTCGGACCGAACTGAAGGCAGGATTTCTAGAATTTCGAATTAATTATGAAAGTAATTATTCTCTGATTTTTCTAGAAGCTCAACCTAGTGAAATCTGATCCCTAGGACGCTTTTATATTATTAGAAAAACCACCAAATTTCCCTGTGTTTGTTTAGTTGTTTAAGTATTATTATTAGAAGGAAAAAACACCCAAAAACATTTATATTGTTGCATTGTCCTTTAATTACTTTTCATTCATTTCAAAACCCCTTTTATTACCAGTCTAGCTTTTGAGAAACAGTAAATCCAGTACTCAGAAATCCGTCCTTTGGGTTCGACCCTAAACCTTACTCCAAACGACTAGTGAAGTTAGGTTCTAGATACAAATTCGTTTGATATCTAGGGTTTAAATCCTTCATCTCGTCCCTGTTATACCTATGTAGCAAGGGAAAGAAATATTTCGCTCTGAATTTGTTTGTGTGCATGTTCATGGAAAATTGAGTACAATGAAATGATTTTTAGTTCGTAGCTTATTATGAAATTGGTTAAACTTTTTACATTAATTATTTGACTAAGTTAGTAATAAAATTGACTAATAAGTTATTTGTTCATGTTGATTATTTCGGGTGTTACTTTAGGGTTAAGATTTCAACTAGAAATCCACGTCTGGAACTAAAACCCGCACTGAGAATTTTATTCTCATTCCGTATTCGTTTTGCATGTTCCCCGGTGGATTGGGAGTTCCAGTAGACATATTGCTTTCACATGAAGACTGCATTTAGTGGGTTGCGACAGAGATCACCTTTACGTAGGAGACTAACAGTTAAATTTTCTTATGGTGCAATTGAGAATACTGTTAAGGTATATATATGTTGACATGTATATTTTTTGCAATCGACTGTGAGTCGATATACTTTATTTTATGTTTTATTTCATTTATACCCCTAGCTTGATAATATTTGACATATTATTAGAAGAAAAGAAAAAAAAACTTACTGCCACTTTTAGGTTTAGTTTTAGGTTAAGCCTTACGAGAGTACAATTATCTGTACTTTCGTGGTGGGAGCTGTCACGTCTGGCTGCGGGATGTGACATATTGCTAACTCATTTGACAGCACTGCTAAGTATCCTTTTAGTAATCAAGATTCTAAAGCTATCTGAAACACTTAGAAACGAATTACGGCAAATATAAAATGCAGCAAACCACTTGTAAGGGACCTGAAAAGTTATCTGAGTAAGATCCAAGCGAACAATAGCAGAGCGAGCAGAAAAAGCTCAATGGCAGCGGAGAAAGCCTGCAATTGAGAAAGGAAGCAAACAGATCAACAACATTAGAAGTAGAAAAGAAGAACATTCAACAGTAAAAAAGGAAAATTAAGAAAAACTGGGAAAAGAGATAAGAAGAGAAGAATAAAACACGCAGCACGAAAATACCAAGGCAGATAGAGACGAGCAAAATCGAGCACAGCAAAAGACGCTCTAGAATGCCCACCTGAGTCAGAATCAAGCACAGCAACATAAAAAGGCTATTTAGACCAACACCAGCAAATACCATCCCGATACCAAGCACAAGTGGAGTACCATCTGATCGGTTCGTCGAGAGCACAAAGGCGAAAAGAAGAGAGAGAGTTAATGGATACGGGAAATTGAGAAGCGTAGCGGAATGGCTGATCAAATAGCAGAGGAGAACCGAATTCAACGGATAGGATGCAACAAAGAGAAACAACGGCCAGGATTCGTTAACTGTACACCAATAGTGCGAGGAATAGTACTCGGATCTGGATCCAATAGACGCCAAATTATATATGTTCCGATTTCAATTTTTTAATGAAATTTTTTATATCAATGGTCCAGTAGAGATGTCGGCTGCTCAAGCTTTTTAATTCATTTCAATTTCCTTCGCTCCTTAATAACTCTCCGATCTCTGCCGATATCTTTCCAAGTTGGACAAAGGAACTCCTGGACAAAGCGCAAAAAAAGTTACCACTGATATCCTTCCAAATTGGTGCGCCTGCTCCCTTCTCTTCTTCTCCAAACCCTCATTTCTTTGTTTTCTTCCTGATGCGCCACTTTTCTTCTTCTTCTTCTCTACTTAAGATGGCGATCGATGACACCGAGTGGGAGGCGCTGAAGTCTCTTTCCTTCTTCTTCTTAGCTGTCTCCTCCGGCCGCGGTGGCGGTGCCAGAGGCTTCGATGTCAGGCGGAGGCGGCAGAGCAGGGTGAGGATCGGACGGGAATTTCCATGCCGTGCTTGCGTTAGAGTGTAGTTGTCAGGTACAGCAATTGAATTGGGTAATTCAGAGAGAGCAAATGAAAATGATAATTCAGCTGCTGCTGAAATAGAAACTGAAGTAACGGAGAACAGGGGCGCTGTTAGAGTTAACACTGAAGAGGTGGAGCCCAACAATTAATAAGTGACGGCGTTAAATAATCTAGCGTAGAGAAGACTTGAAGATGCACGCTAAAGAAGGATGTGTGGATGGATTTAACTCTCTGTATGAAATATAGTTGAATAATAATCTGACGTGTAATAATTGTATTGGTTAGTGATGTAGTCGTTGAAATGCTGTGGTGTAAGAATAGAACTAAGAGGATTGTTATTCTGTTATAAATCAGCGCAGCTGAGTTGTACTTGTCTTTTGTGAAGAAAATTAATAAAGAAACCCTTGTTCCTTTCTCTCAAATTCTTTCTTTTCCTCTATTCTTGTTTCAATTCTTGTATCAATTGTATCAAACAGCCCTTCGATTTGGCACGGGCGTGACAAGTGGTATCAGTAGCCGTCGTATCACAACTGGGAGAAGCTTTTCAGCGAGTTTTTGCAAGAAATTTCAAGAAAATGCCGCCCATGAAAGATGGTGTCGATAGCCATAATGGGGAGTTGTTCAGTCAAATTCTTACTACAATGGAGGGTCAATTCGCTTCTATTAGGCAAGAACTGACAACATCTAAAGAAACTAGCACTCGAATGGAGCAGAAGTATGAGGCATTGTGCCATTCTACTGAATCTGTTAATGCTCAAATTGGGGGCAGAATTGAGCAATTGGAAGCCATGTTTGCTAAATTTATGCAAGTTAATCACCCCAAATCTCCACCATTGGTGCAAACAGGAATTCCTCAAAACCAGCATGGTATGGGTATTGGACCTGCAAATGGGTCCCACAACACTTCTAGTGGGTCTGCCAGAATGCCTCCTCACACACCAAAATGAAATTTGGGGCCAATTTTGACTGATATGGAAGGTGAGCACCATTCTTCTTCTCATAGATTGCCTGTACCAAAATTAGACTTTCCCACCTTTGATGGTTATGATGTTATTACATGGGAGGAGGATTGTGAATTTTACTTTGATGTTTATCAAACTCCTGAAATCTATAAAACCAGAATGGCTACCACTCATTTCAGTGGTGATGCCAGAGAATGGTATAGGGGATTTAAAATGGATAATCCCCATCCTCCTTGGCCAATTCTTGTGGAAGAACTCGAAGCAAGTTTTGTGGTGGGTAAATCCGACAATCCGTTAGAAGAATTCAGAAAGGTTATTCATTTGGGGAAGTTGGATGAGTATATTAGAAATTTTGAAAAAGTGAGATCCAAATTGATGAGTACTACCAAGATGAAAGACAATCAATTTTATTTGCTGGCTTTTCTTAGTGGCTTGAAAGAGGAAATTAAGCACACTGTTGAGATGTGTGAGCCATCTAATCTCAATCAAGCCTATAAATTCGCCAAACAAGCTGTGTTGTCATTGGATGGTCAAGATAGAAGGAATAAAATGCTGGTGAGACCCATGTTGTATAATGCGCCAATCCCCAAATTGCTGGGCCATTCTGACAGTGTTGATAGGAAGCCACTTCCTTTATTACCTCCTCCACCTAAAATAACCAATGCACAGTCTGACCACACCAAAATGTAATTTGAACAAATGAGGAAACTGGGGCTTTGTTACTGGTGTGGAGAAAAATACCACCAAGGGCATAAATGTCAGAAAAAGAGAATCCACTTGATGGAAGGCAGTGATTTTGATGAAGCTGAACAAATCATGGGTAGTGAGGATGATAATTATACCCAATTGCCAGAACTGGAGACTGCCAGTTATGAACAAGTTGACATATCTATGTGTTCTCCTCAAGGGTTGTCGGGCTCTCAAACTCTGAAATTTAAGGGTTTTGTGCATCAAATTTCAGTTCTAGTTCTCATTGATAGTGGGAGTACACACTCCTTCATACACCCATCCATTGTGCATATAAATAATATACCTACTGTTCCCTCTCTTCCCATGATAGTAACAACATCTAGTGGGTCTAAGCTGTTATCAGATTTGAAATGCCAGCCCCTCACTTTTGAACTGCAAAGCCATCAATTTAAAGGTGAATTCAGAATTCTGGAAGTGCAAGGTTATGATTTAATATTGGGCATGGATTGGGTAGCACAGGTGGGGCCCTTGGTCATTGATTGTGTTAAGGGTACTGTTCAATTGAAGCATGGACAGCAAGATATTGTTCTTCAAGTGCAGAGTGAGGTAGCAGAAGTAAAATTGTGCCATGGGGAAGTGTGCTTGAGCAGTGAACAGAAGAAGGGCAGTGATGTGATATTTGCACAACTTTTTGAAACCTATGTTGATGCTGACCAACTCACTTCCAATTTCAGTGATCAATTGGCCACTCTTCATCCTAAATTACAAGCTGTAGTCTCTAATTACAGCTCAGTATTCACTGATCCATCTTCCTTACCTCCTATAAGATCTACTGACCATCAAATTCCCCTCAAATCTGAGACTATACCTGTGAACATTAGACCCTACAGATTCTCTCACTTCCAAAAACCAGAGATTGAGAAGATTGTGGAGGAATTACTATCCAGTGGGTATATTAGAGCCTCCACCAGCCCATTTGCATCTCCAATTTTATTGGTCAAGAAAAAAGACCAGACTTGGCGCCTTTGTGTAGATTACAGAAAGCTGAATGATTTGACAATTAAGAATAAATTTCCCATACCCATCATTGATGACCTCCTAGATGAATTGCATGGAGCCCAATTCTTTTCCAAGATTGATTTCAAATCTGGGTATCACCAGATTAGAATGTTTGACAAAGACATTCACAAAACAGCTTTCAGAACCCATACGGGACATTATGAGTTCACAGTAATGCCATTTGGTCTCACCAATGCCCCAGCTACATTTCCGGCATTGATGAACTCTATTTTTCAACCCCATCTCAGGAAATTCATTCTTGTTTACTTTGATGACATTTTGGTCTATAGCAAAACATTGGAAGATCATGCACAGCACCTCTCTGTTACATTGCAATTACTGAAGGAAAATCAGCTTTTTGCTAAACTGAGTAAGTGTGCCTTGGGAACTGAAAAAGTGGAGTATCTGGGCCATATAATCACTGCTGAAGGAGTATCAACAGACCCATGCAAAGTACAAGCAATGACCACATGGCCTGTTCCTAAAACAATTAAGCAGTTACGAGGTTTCTTGGGTCTGACGGGGTACTATAGAAAATTTGTGCGAAATTATGGCATGATTAGTAAGCCTCTAACTGACTTGTTGAAGAAGGATGCTTTCAAATGGACTGCGGATGCACAACAAGCTTTCCAAACACTGAAATCAGCTATGGCCACTGCTCCAGTCTTAGCATTACCTAACTTCCACAAGCCATTTGTATTGGAGACAGATGCAAGCCAGGTGGGTATTGGAGCTGTTCTCATGCAGGAAAGAAGACCTCTGGCCTACTTTAGTAATGGTTTGAGTCCCAAAAATCAAGGCCTTTCTACTTATGAAAAAGAATTATTAGCTTTGGTTTCAGCAGTTACCAAATGGAAGCATTACTTGATGGGTGATACATTTGTAATCAGAACTGACCACATAAGTTTAAAACACCTTTTGGAGCAAAGAGTCAATACTGCTATGCAGCATAAAAGTCTCAGTAAATTACTGGGGTACTACACTATCGAGTACAAGAAGGGAGCTAGTAATGTTGTTGCTGATGCTCTATCCAGAAGGGAGGGGTATTTGACTGCTGATAGCAGTTCATCTGAACTTTGTGTGGTTTCTGAGATAACACCCCAGTGGGTCAGTGAATTGGTGAGTAGTTATGAGAATGATGCTTGGATACAGGGGCTTAAACAAAAGTTACAAGAAGAAGATGTTACTACACATCATCTATCTGAACATCAAGGTTTATTAAGGTACAAAGGGAGATTGTGTGTGGGTAATGCACATCAGTGGAGGGACAAATTGTTTCATGAATTTCATAGCTCTAACTTGGGAGGGCATTCTGGGGCATTAGTGACATATAAAAGAATGAAAACTCTTTTTTACTGGCCATCAATGAGAGAGTTTATTATGGAGCACATCAGAACTTGTGAAGTGTGTCAAGTGACTAAACCAGAACATGTACCTCCTGCTGGATTCCTCCAACCTTTACCTATTCCTCAAGAGGCATGGAACAGCATTGGTATGGATTTTATCACAGGATTACCAAAGTCTGAAGGGAGAGAGGTTTTGCTGGTAGTGGTCGACAGATTAACCAAGTATGCCCATTTCTTGCCACTGCCTCATCCATATACAGTAGCTAGTGTGGCTCAGGTGTTTCTTGATAACATATACAAACTTCGTGGATTACCTGTGAGCATTGTGTCTGATAGAGACCCCATCTTCACAAGCCAGTTTTGGAAGGAATTGATGCATAAGCTAGGGGTTCAGCTCAACATGAGTACATCCTATCATCCACAAACTGATGGGCAAGTGGAAAGGGTTAACCAGCGTGTGGAAGCATACCTCAGAAGTATGGTATTTCAGCAACAAAAGAAGTGGGTCAAGTGGGTCCCACTGGCTGAATACTGGTATAATACAAATTTTCACAGTTCTCTTCAGACTACACCCTTCAAGGCACTTTATGGGTATGACCCTCCTATGTTGGCATTGGGTTCTGCCCCAAGGAGCTCTGTTGAATCTATTAATGACATGCTCAGGGTAAGACAACAAATGTTGTTCAACTTGAAAAGTCAATTGGTCAAAGCCCAAGAAAGAATGAAGAAGTTTGCTGATTTAAAAAGATGTGAGAGGACATTCAACAAGGGAGATTGGGTGTACCTTAAGCTGCAACCATATAGACAGCTATCTGTGTCAGGTATACAGCACAGTAAGCTCAATCCCAAATACTTTGGACCATATGAAATAATTGAGAAAGTTGGACAGGTAGTATATAAACTGAATTTGCCACCATCTTCTTCTGTCCACAATGTGGTACATGTATCTCAGTTGAAAGCTCGAGTGGGGTCTGATCAGGCTGTTGCCCCCACCCTGCCTCTCATGGGTCCCACCCAACCGATAGTTACAGAGCCAGCCGCAATTTTGGCTAGGAGAGTGGTAAAGCGTCACAATGCACCTATGCCTCAAATTTTGGTGCAGCGGAATAACCAGCCACCAGAAGAGGCTACTTGGGAAGATTATTATTCTATCAAGAGGCGCTTTCCTAATACAATCCTTGAGGACAAGGATGTTTTCAAGGGGTAATTTAGAGAGAGCAAATGAAAATGATAATTCAGCTGCTGCTGAAATAAAAACTGAAGTAACAGAGAACAGGGGCACTGTTAGAGTTAACACTGAAGAGGTGAAGCCCAACAATTAATAAGTGACGGCGTTAAATAATCTAGCGTAGAGAAGACTTGAAGATGCACGTTGAAGAAGGATGTATGGATGGATTTAACTCTCAGTATGAAATATAGTTGAATAATAATTTGACATGTAATAATTGTATTGGTTAGTGATTTAGTTGTAGAAATGCTGGGGTGTAAGAATAGAACTTAGAGGATTGTTATTCTGTTATAAATCAGCGCATCTGAGTTGTAGTTGTCTTTTGTGAAGAAAATTAATAAAGAAAATTAATAAATCAGCTCCGTGAATCAAGACATGAAGGGTACGAATTTGAATTTTCATTTGTCGCTGTCCAATCTTCTCCCTATTATTGATTACATTAGTAATGGATTTAACAAAAAAAAAAAGGAATTCAATGGCACAATTTTTCATTTTTACGCTTCTGAACTATTGTTCCCTACTTAAAATAGTAGTAAGTCTATGGTATGAGTAGCAAGTAGGTTCTCTGTTGATAAAATATTTCTTATTTCTTTTGATTCTTTTTACTTCCATCCTAGATTTGGTTGTTAATTTCTATTAAAGAAAGATTTATTTACCTTATTTTGTGGTGGAAGGGAAATTTCATAAATAATGAATTAATTGAGGTTTAATTGTTCTTGTTCTGACAGGGTCTGCAATATGTGTGTACTAATTTTTGGACATTCATGTTTCTTTCATGCAGATTGCTCAATTTCATTTCGTTTTTTTGTGAACTCATTAAAATTTTTGTGCATCATACTTTCACTGAAATCCAGTTTAGTTGATCATCACACTCATCTCTGAGTTGATACATCAGTGTTTGTACTAAGTGGCCTGAGCTTGATAGAACTATTAATTTTATTATTATTTATGCTTTTGTTTTCCATTTATTTTAGTCATTCTAGAATATTTTAATTTGCTATTGCCTATCTATACATGAATTCACTGCATCTTTTATTATGAAACATTGTCATTATTGGTATCTTTTAATTTGATTTATAGATTAATAATCGTGAAGAGCCTGGTGTAACATTGTCATTATTGGTATCTTTTAATTTGATTTATAGATTAATAATCGTGAAGAGCCTGGTGTGAAATTAGATATGCACTTTTTGGTCTTTAGAACATATTTGAGACAGAATATTTAATATACTAAGATAAGATGGTTACATATAATAAGATAAGATTGTGATATCTCTTTCTTTGTTGTTTGTTTCTGTAATAAGATAAGATTGTTTCATATAAGTTTAGGTCCTTGGAACACATTTGAGACAGATTAAGCACGATTAATTGTCTACTGTTTTTAGTCTTTGGAACAGGTTTTCTAGCTCTGAATCTTTACACTATTTGCTAAGATAAGATACTCACTTGTCTCGCACTTTTTCGGGTCCGCACCTCGGTTAGGAATTATGGATACCTCCGTGGGGGTGAAAAAATACGATCAGATACCCCTCGAACTCCTTGGGACACGACTATGAATACCCGCCTGACAAAGGATGAGGATACCGAAGTGGTCTCAGGGGTTTCGAGAGTTTGATTGTTTGTTGCAGGTCCTTTCCTTCTAGTAGGCGCAAGCCCCTACTGTTAATTACCTCTAAACCAAGTCAAGAGAACCTCTAGATCGGTGATGTTAATAGATTGGGCATATTAAGTGTTAAATGATCGTCTAAAGCGACCGTTTTGATGAACAGAGTGAACTGACAGTGAGTGTGAATACAGGATAAATGTTTATAATGACATGAATGCATATGATGTGTTGTGGTGATTGCAAGGAGAAGAAGTTTCTATTTTAAAAGAACTGCACGGGCAGTCTTTTTGTATTTAGATATGGTCTGGTAGATCTTTGACCAATTAGGTATTAGATCACTTTAAGACTCGTCATCTCCGTATCCGAGACGCATCGCGTGCATGGAGAAAACAAGTGTAAACGTGTAAAGCCTTGGTCTTGTGACGTTTTGAAGAGCCGGTGTATTGACCGTGCTAGATCTTCGGTGTTGAGACGTGTCTAAGACTTAGGTTTGTTGTCGACGTGTCGAAGCTAAGGTTATCGAACGTGTTGAGGGCTTCAGGCATCCTAGCGTATAGAAACTCCAGTTCTTGAATGTGTTATAGCTTCAGTCGTTTGTTGACGTATTTGAACTTTTAATCTTTTAGCGTTTTAGGGTCTGGTTTAAACGTTTTTAAACCCTGGCGTTAAGATGTGTTAGGAAGTTCAGGTCATTTGAGTCTTGTTTGTGTTTCTAGGACTTTAAACATTTTTAGTTTAATAGCCCCGGCTTTCAGACATTCTGGGTATTTGGTTTTCTAGAGGATGTGTGTTTCCTGGATTTTAATTTTGGACTTGACTTTTGGGTCTAAGTATTTGGGTGTATGTTTGATTTTGTTTTTATGGGGCTTCAGGTTTCCTGAATTTGTTATCTTGGAATCTGTAGTTCTTTTGAAGGTCTCAGAGCTTGAAGGCTGTGTAGAGTCCGTATAAAGTTTTGGATGTTTTTGGATTGTATTTGATATTCTTAAGTTTGGGTTTTGGTTTAGTCTATCTGGCCAGGGCTTCTTATTTTATTTTGAAATACCGGGAATGTCAGTCCCTGGTAATTCAAAGTACCTGCTGTCCAAATGTACCTGCTGTCCAAGTATACCTGTTGTCCAAGCGTACCTGCTGTCCAAGTGGTTAAGACAGTTAAACTTTTAAATTTCTCGTGTTTTTAATATCAATTAGGTCCTTAAGACATTTTTTTTTAATGACATTTTTAAGGGAAATTAATGATGTTAAATTAAACTTCCTTTTTCTTTTGGAATTTGGTGTTGAAGTCTTATACAAAAATGTTCCTTGTGATTTTCTAAACATTTTGGTATTTTTTGGTAATTTTCTGACCCTTCTAGCTATTTTTAAAGCATTTTTGAAGTTTCAGCAATTTTAAAAAAAAATTCTGATTGGTCAGAGGCTTTGATGTTCTGTGTTCTGCATGTCAGGAACTCGTTGCACGCATGGCGCCACAGAAAATCAAACGAAGTCGCTGATGGAAGTTGATTGAGTCGACTGGTTCACGCACGTGTCTGTGCGCCGACGCGTCTGAGTTTCTGACATCGTGGGACCCACTGTCAATGGCTGAGCGCATCGTACACCACGTCCATCTAACACCTTCTTTTGATCCGTTGGAGACGAACGAGAGGCGTCGATTCACGCCAAGATTCGTGCTGGTCAATTTTTCAACGCAGCACTCTTCTTTTCTTTCTTTCTTTCTTCTTTCTTCTTCGTCTTTTCCGACGAGAGGTTGACTGGGGTCAAAATTTCAAGGTCGACTCGATCTCCGCCCTGAGAGGGTTGTTTCTCTGTCGGGAAGCATCGGAGAGGTCGTCGCACCTTCCTTTCTTCGTTTCAGCTAGTCGATTGAGTTGATTCTCATCAATTAGGGCTGGAGAGATGCGATCGTGTTCGATTTGGGATTGTCCGACAGCGTTCATGCAACCAAAATTGGTCCACATGGAGCCAATCGGCGGCATAGTTGAGCAACTAGAGGGGTGTCTCGAGTCACTTCGAACATTAATTTAAGGTAAATCCGCTAAAGCTCACTGTGTATGTTTTGAGCCGCAACTTACCCAATTTTCTGCGATACCCAGGCTTAATTTGGCTGTGTGAGGATCAATTAGTAGGTAGGCTGTGGTTTCATGAGGCACTAACACTACCTAATTGGATTGCATGGGCTTTAATTTGGTTATAATGAGTAATACTTGAGTGTGTCGAGACTTGATATCTCATGGCTTTGGGGTTGACTACCTGGTTCTGTCTGACCAAATTTGGGCATTATGACTGGGTAATTAGGGTTCTAACAGAAGTTTAGCCATGTTAGCCTGGCACAGTAGCCTTGTAAGGCATTACTGTGTGATGGAGGAGAGGTGTTTAACTGGTTTGGGGAATTTGACATCTATTGGTCATGGCTTTGTCATCTGTTGGTTCCTAACATGATTTTGGCATCATATCTAGGCATTTGTGGTGCAAAGAAGGTTGTGTATATGGTCATATGATCTGAACTTCATAGAATGTTGGTGCTAGGTTGTTGGGAAGGAATTTTATTTGAGTATAAGGCTGTTTGTGTAGCTATACTGTGGTATTGATTATGGCTTTGGTTATTCCAGGAATTTGGATAAGTTGCTGAACTTTGAAGCATATCTCAGTCCCTAGGTGGCTACTCAAAGGCAAGCACACCCATCAGAACTGAAGCATGCCTCAATGAAAACTCAAAACATGGATCAGAGAGAGATCAAAGGTGACTGCTCAAAGGCTAGGACACCTATTGGTTTGACCTCTCTCCTCACCTTACACAGCAAGCTTTAGGGGCTTGTACCCTTCTTCACTTCAAACTATCCCTCTGGTTGCTTCAACTTGCCACCTGGTTGCTGCACAGAAGAAAGAAGAAGGGTGTTTTGCAGGTATAATACTTCACTTTTATTATTTATCTATTTTTTATTATTTTTTTTTGTTTATTGACAGATGATAATTATGCTTCTTTTTATCATTTTTTCTACACAAGTGCTATTAATATGCAGTTAATAGAATTATGCAGATACTTTAGTATGTATAAAAAAAAATCATGCAAGCTGCTGAGATAAACATGCTTTCTATGCTATTTTTATCAGATACCATGCATGAACAGAAGGTAAGTAAAGATGCAAAGATGTAAAATAAGATAGATATATACATAGAAAAGCTTTATTTCAGTTAAAAGGTTACATGGTTACTAATTACCTTGAATAAAACTAACTAGTTTCTTTTGCTTTTACAGAAAATCAAATTAAGTTGAAAATTGGGCAGAGTTTCATTATAGCACTTTGCCTCTCCTTCTTCAGTCGATGGAGAGCTTGTTTTATAGGGGAAGATGAACCCTAGGGTTTGTGTTGATGCTGTCTTGATGTTGCCATGTGGCATTTTTTGGGAATTTTGAGTGTTGATGAAGGGCTGAGATGCTTCATGCTCCTTGCCGCCTCAATTTGGTAAGTCTTCATGCCTTGGGCTTCTCTACTGCTTCATACATTGTCCTATAGTCGATTGACATCTGGCATTGGTATACACAGTGGCCATTTGGCTTGAATTTTTACTTCAGTTTACTGGTTTCTTGGTGTTTTCATGTCAGGTGGGTCATGGGGCCACTTGTCATGTTGATTTTGGGTATCTGTGTTTCTCTCTTTCTGTCTTGGAAGAGGGGTTGTCATTTGGCGCCAAAATTGGCTTGAACAGATGGCATGGATCCATGGTTCATAGGGTTTTGATGGTTCAGATGCACTTGTGAGAGCATCCCCATCTGTTGCATAGCTGTTGAAGCTATATCCTAGGTGGTACAGTGCACATAGAGGGTATATGATCCTCTCCAGTGGTGTTTTTGCCTTGGATTAGCTGTGGCTTGCATCTGGCAACTGGTAGCTGGGTGTTTCTGGGAAGTGAGGCTGCCCATGGGGCCCACTGATCAATATGATGACCCCACTGTGTTTTCTTGCAATGTAGAAGAAGCAGGTTTGATTTCTTTCCTTTTTTCTTCTTGTCTTTTACTGGAGTCACTGGGTGCATCCATTGGGTGCACTCATTTGGTTTAAGTGACTTTCCTGTTTCTTGTGTAGGTGGCAGGTTGTCATTGTGCCATTTTGTGTTGGCTGTTTGACATATGCACCTAAGAGCTTGTATCATGTGCTCTGAATGTTGATACATTCTCTCTGGAGGGGGAATTGACGAGGTATTGATTTCCTTCTTTGTGCATGATCTTTTGTGACTGCAATTTTGGTAAGTCACTGTATCACATCACAACATGTGGATTTTATGTATCATGTTTGATGATTTTGACATGGTTTTATATGTCATTTCAGGTATTTTGTGGGCTTTTACAGCTAAAGGCTTTGAACCTTTTTGTTTGAGCTGTCATCTGCCATGTCATGTGGCATTTGATACTCACATTTAGGTTGCTTGGTTTATTTAGCATTATTTGATAGCTGTTGGTAGTAAATTTGAGCCAATGATTTTGATATGAGGCTCAATCAAATTCTTATACAACTGTGAGTTGTATTTCTGTGGGCAATTTGATTTACTTGTCTGTAGGCTAGTGTTTTGAGTCAACACTTGTCATATTTTGACAAGTTGTGCTCACACTTGTCCTGTCAGATGGCTGGAGAAGGTAGGCAGTGGCATTGACCATGGCTTGCCTCAGATAGGTGCCTCCCCCATATGACCAGTGATGAGCTAGACTTGGCAGTTTATTGCTTTGTCATTTAATCTGAGGCCTCAAGTGATTTTTTTATACCAAAGTGGCATGTGTTTTATGCACACTTGATTCTTGGCCAGCATATAACTCAGCTGATTTTAGTTGCCAATCTTTGTATAACTCTTGTGCAACATTCTGGAGAAGCAGTTCTAGGGGTAATTGTGGCATTGAATATGCTTCCCTTAGTGCTTTATGAGCAATATTCTCTTGTCTTTTGTGGGAATACCTGATTTGCCCATGGGTCAAGGAATGACACGCATGAGGAACCTTTTCAGGTATAATCTGTCACTTCTCTCTTCTTATTGAGTTATCTGTGTGCATAGTTGTAGGATCCAGCTAGTATCTGGCCATTCATTGCACTTGATACTCATATGAGTGGCTGGATGCTTTGCATATTTGTAAAGTGATGAAGACTTGGTGCTCCCTGGCATTGTAGCATGCTTTTGCACTCTATGTTGGATCTGTATGCCATTTAATTCTCTATGGAGAGGGGATGGACCATTTGCATATCATTGGTTGATAATCCCAGTGACATAGCAAACTCTCTCACTCTTAATTGCTTGGTACAATCGATGGTACACTGTATTAGCAGGGCTAGAGTTAACTTTTCAGTTTATAGACTGAAGAACAACAAATTATCTCCAGTTAACTGTTTTATTCAATCTCGTTCACTGGACATCTCCATTCCAAGAACCAATCATGTCTTATAAGAGTTTATAATGCTCTCTTTTCGTTTTCCATGTATGAACATGCTCTCTAAGTCACTGTGAAGAGATCCCCATCAATAATTTGAGCTGTAGTGACCTCCATTGCCTGCACAGTGCACACTCGAGCTTTCTGCCATGGCCGTGGGTGCAAAAGCTTTCTATAAGCCCAATTGACTCCCAGTTGCATGTCGTATACTTTCCCTGAGCCTCATAAGAGCTTCTCAGGTATATAACTCCATCAATTTCTCCACAATTTCAGAGAATTTGATTATGTTTGTGTCGAGCACTAACTTCCTCTCTTCTGAAATTAGGCGATTTCAAGTGCCATTTCCAGTCGAGTGTGGTGTCGTTGTACTCGTGAGCTCATCGCCTATCCAGCGGTGCCATCAATTTGGGCGACTGCCGAGTGTAGCGACGGGAGAGAGTTAACCTTCGTCGGAGAAGAAGGTTTCTCTTTTTGGCCTGTCCTTTTTTCCTTTCTATTTTTCCTTTAACAGAAATTAGGAGAGAACCAATGGGGATTTGCCACGTGTCCATCTCATATTAGAAAATAATTAACAGCTCATGGGCCCACCTGTCAGGTCTGTATCTGGGTTGAGTTGCGTTGAGCTTCGATGCGTCTAAACGCTGTCGAGCGTGAGCTCGCGTCTGTGCTGGGTCGATTCACTGTTGAGTCTGAGTCGGGATGAGACTGGGTTGAGTCGAACCCATTGGCTATTTGGGCTGGGTTTGTTGTGGGCCGCTGTGGGCTTAATTTATTTTTGTGTATTTTGTTTGTAAATAAAAACCGGCCTGTATACATTGATGTATTTGCTGATTTATGCATGATTTTATACATGTATTTCACACGTATTTGGCATGTATTTCACATGTATTTCACACATATTTTGTATGGACTTGTATTATTTGTGGGCCCGACCAAATAGCTTATTATTGTGGCATCATGGTATTAACCCTTTTGATATACTTGATTAAGTCCAAAATTACTTGAAATTAATTCAATTTGAACTTATCAAATAAATATCGTCAATCTCATTCGAGTAGCTCTATATGAGCGTTCTCTCATGCATCTTGACGCCTTCTGTCGGCCTATTTTAAATTTGCCGAATTTTAGAGGCAAACATCACTTTAGTCCTTTTATAATATGGAATGGAATTTACAGGTACAATATCTCCTTCTCCATCAGAAATTTTCAGCACCTTTTCTTTCAGGTACAATATCTTGTGGTTTGTTGTTCAATTGTTTGCAATTTGTTTGCTATTTTTGATGACTTTTTCATGTGTTTTGTTGGTTTATGTAAAAGTGTTTAATTTGAATAGTATTAGTATCTATGGTGCAGGTTTGAATGGCAGCACTGGTGCCGATAGGGATTAATGTAGGCCGTCCAAATTTTGTTTCTCTAATGAAATATGTAGCCTCAAAGGCTAACTTTGTTTTTTTTTAAATTAAAATAAAAATTCTCCATAAAATACTGAAATAGTTTGATGTTATTGGTACATGCAGATGTTGCTACTTTTTAAAAAAAAAAATTTGCTGAAATGTATTTGTATTATTATTTATACTTGCAAAAGTATAATCTGATATTATCAAATCTTTATTTTAGGAGAAGGGTCATTTGACATAGAAGATGAGGTTGCATCTCATTAGGAAAATTAGAATGAAGACTGAGGGAGAAGTTTTATTATAAGTATCTTAACGTTTTATTGTCAATAGTGGAGATGTCTCCCTACCTGTAAATTGTGGTAGCTCTTAGGGATGGTAGTTTTAGGGCTGCTTCAATTGAGACTCATCAATATTATAAATAAAGATGTGTGGGTGTCGGGATCGTTTAGTTAAATATAGTTCGACACTCCAAGTATTGTGAAAGAGCATTTTTCCTATTTTTGTACATGATAATCTATAACTATTTGTGTACTGGGTATTATTCCTCATAAAATTGACCTGCTTCACCGGCAGACAATAATATGGCAGTACATTGTTTTGTTTCTGATTTTTTTGACCCCTTCCTATTTTCATTTTCATTGTCAATTTGTAGTAGTTAAGCTAAAAATATTGTAAATTATGTTGGACATATATTTGGAAAACTCAAAATTCATTCTATGAGATAATATTGTTAGACATATTATTTTAATATATTCATATCTTATTGATATGATTGTGATATTTATTCAAAATAATATGTCCAGCATAAATTTTGGACTAAGAGTACATATATATATATATATATATATATATATATATATATATATATATATATATATATATATATATATGGTGCTTTGTTTTGTCGCCAAATATCATTTCTTAAAAGATACCATGTTGCAATCATATTTTTCTCTTTTATTTTTTTATGTTGATATGCTGATGTTGATCGATTGATATTTATAATGTATAATTGGGTTAGCTTTTTTCCTCAGATATAAACTACAAATATTTCATTTTAAAACATAGTATATTTAGAAAATATTGTATTTTTCTTTTGAAACATACATGATTTTTTGAGGATAATATTTTTTTTCCATGTCTTATCTCTCTATATATTATATATTTTGTTGCTGATCAATGATTATAATGGTGTGCCATCTCATTGTTCCTTGGTAATATCTCATTTAAAATTTTAGTTTATGTGCAATCTCATTTTCCTTTCGGCTTAAATTAAAGTTTATTACTTCATTAGTATTTTTCTATCATTTATAATATTAATACAATAAAAATTCATGTATCGAGCGAAACTCGATGGTCCCCTCTAGTGATACTAATGAAGTAGCTTTGTTGTTCAAGTTAGAAAGCAACATCGACATTCGATTATTGGAATTTTACAGTTCAATTGTCATTAATTACTTAACCTTTTTCCTACAAAATTAAACATGACAATTTTAAAGGTTCGCAAACCAAAGACATTTACTTCTACAAGATCCACTTTTGTTCAGTAAAAACTGGAATGCCACACATCAAAAGCCCAAGATAAAAAAATAAAAATAATAAAAGGTTAATTATGATACAATCCTGGACTCCGACAAGGTTCTTAATAATTTTGGCAAATGACCCACACTTTTCATCTTATTTCTTGATACTGTTATAAAGAGCTATTTTGTCAAAAAAACTAAAAATTTAAGCATTTTATCATTTTTAACATGGAAGATTTTGATTAATTAACTTTCCATAACTGTATCACACAAGAAAAGAAAAGATTTTGTTCGATTAAAAATTCACCTTAACAATCAATATTTGGAGGTTGTGCTGAATAAATTGGATGTTTTCTTACATTTTTACTGTTTATTATTATTTCATGAATATATCGACAAAAATGTGTAAAGATTCTAAAACTATATACCTACACAATCTTCAGATTTATTTTTTAAAAAAAAAAATAATTTTCCAATTAAAAATGGAAACTTAAGCATTTGATGGACCAAATCAATATATGGTCAAATGTGTTAATGACTATTTGACTATTTGTCAAATTTGCCTTTGAGAAAACAATTTTACGATGTACTCAATGACATTAACAAAGAAAATATTTAGTAGAAAATATTAAATGGCGCTAGATTCATTCCTAATTTACTATCAATGCAATTCTATTCATTTTTTGCCACTGTTACTACCGAGCCTGGTAACAAGTTTAATGCAAGTAAAGTAATAACAAGATCTCAAAAACAAGTGTAAATCTCTTTATTCATGATTTATGATGGTTTTACATCAGTCTCTAGAGCTAAATAAGTCGTAACCCCAGAGAAAATGACCTCTCAACCGACTCCCCCTCCTGTCCTAACGAGGTATATTTATACTAGTCTAGAGGAACCTTCCAGTGACGTCAGCTCTGTCAGAGGCCGGTATGCTTGTCTGCTGAGCTGTCCCTCCTGTCTGTACGATCATAACCGTTGTCCCCCCTTGAGGATCCCTCCTGGCTGGGGCGGGGTGTGGAATGACCACGCTGCCCCTCTTTACCCTCTTATCCAAGTTACCCAAAGCAGGCTGATACGCTGAATCTCCATCTTGGGCCTTCCGGACCTTGCCACGTCTCTCCGCCCGTTGGGCTTACTGGGCAGGTTGGTATTGGGCCCAATGAGTGGGTCATTTAGGGCCCTATCACCTGCCCCCAAGCTTTTAGCGAGCGGGGCGAGGTGAAAGCTTTAATGTGGTTAGGAATTGGGCCCACCATGAGGGTAATTTGGGGCCCTATCACCTGCCCCCAAGCTTTTAGCGAGCGGAGCGAGGTGAAAGCTTTAGTAGAGTCGGGGTCACGTTATAGGTGGGTTGGCAAGACCGACATGGCGCGTCGCAAGCGATGTGAAATTCCCCATATCATCTCTTAGGGAATCGCGCCAGCGACTTGACTTCCCTCGAACAGGTATCTTCACGGTGGATGACACGTGGACGGTTTTGCGTGATCCTTGGGACCAAGCGACGCCTTCGAAGAGACGTTTGGTCAAGTCTTTTTGGCGGGAGAAACGAACCGACGCACTGTGGATCTTCTCATGATTGTGCTGCCTCGAACTTTTCCCCTCTCTTCATATATACTCTTCAGTCACATTTCTTCTCTTTCTTGCTCTCAGAGTTTTCTGCTTTCTTCCTTCCTCAAATAGCTCATTTTCCCTTTCTTTTCCTGCAAGTACTTGGCGTTCGTCGTTCCTTCTTCAGATATCTGCTTTCGGTGAGCATTTCTTTCTTGTTTCTTCCTTTTTGGTTTCTCTCTTTTCCTTCTTCTTCTATCCTGACTTTCTCTTTATGGATGAAAACTTAACAGTCATGGCGTCTTCGTCTGCTCCCATCCGCAACGAGGGTCGTGAGACTTCTCAGAGTCCGCTTCGTCTGAACGCTGACCCTTTTATAGCCGGGGCCTCAGCTGAGTTCCCTGCTGGTCATGCTGCTCCTGGAGCGTCCTCTCCGCCGGTGGTTGAGCTACCCACAAAGGCAGGACCTAGCAAGAAGCAGTGTAAGGTATTGGCTCACAAGAATAAGGCCAAGGAGAATGTGGCGGAGCCAGTTAAGAAACCGACCGAGCCGACTAAGAGGCCAGCTAAGGAGAAAACTCCTCCCTTGCAGAAAGTTAGAGAATATCGCAGCAGGGGTTGGGGAGATGGCTGCGCTATGAGCGATTTCGAGGAGAAAATGACCCTGCCCGCTGGCACCAAATTCGTCCTCCCCAAGAAAGAAGATGATCCTACCTCAACTGAGCGAGGAATATGTCTGTTTGGCCGGACAGTGCGCTGCGGCCTGCTTACTCCCTTCAGTGACTTCCAAGCGGCCTTTCTCAAGTTCGCCCAGATCCCGCCAGGACAGCTTCATCCTGGCGCATGGTGTTGCATAAACACCTTCGACCTTCTTATGCGCCCAGATCGGCTGAAGTCGCTGGGCCTCCCTAATCGTCCTGCCAGCTTGGAGTTGTTAGGCCATTATTTTGTCTTTTTTGGGACCTTGGATCTTTGCAATCTAAGGATGAAGATGCCCAACATCTTCCATCGACCCGGGAAGATCTCAGATTGGTCGAGACAGTTTGTCTTTGCCTCTAAGGAGCTGTATGGCGACTTCGACATTCCTTTGAAATGGAATGAAGAGCGCGCTGGGAAGTGGGCGCAACTTCAATTTCCCCGTCTTATTGATCAGGCTGATAAGGATTTTGTGGCCGCGCTGGACGCCAGGCTGATAGCCGAAGGGTCGATAACCATAGCCTTTAACGGGCAGTCGTTGGAGCCTTATCCTTTAAAGTTTCAAAAAGTTGAAAAAATTGAAGAAGAAGATGATGATCCCGATGAGGCTGGTTCTTCCCGCCGTAAGCGGAAGAGATCACCAACTCCCAAAAACAAAGCTGCTGCAGGTGAGATTTCTCCAGAATTTCTCAGGTTGGGCCCTTATGTTTCCGGCATGGGGAAACCTTCTATTTCAGAAGTAATGAATGCACTCTCTTATTCTGGACCAATTTTAGGTGAAGGTAGTGGCGAGTCCAGTTCGAGTTCTGATGGGCTCGCTTTCACTTCCGGACGGAAGGTTTCGGTAACATCTCGTAAGCGAGCTCGCTCTCCCGAGTCAGAGGGCGAATGTGGGGATGTTGAAGAGGCCCCTGGTCGGGTTGGGGAGAGGGATCGGCTCCGCTTGGCTGAAAAAGCCAAGGAGGTGGATAGACAGACTCCTTTTGATCAAGTGCCACCTAGCGGTCCTCCTCCTCTGCCTCGTCCCCAATCGGCTCGCATGGGGTCGTCTCTTGCCTTTTCTCCTCTGGGGGCCACTGCTTCTCATGATTGGCGCAACGCCCACATAGCTGAAGTGACTGGGCGGGAAGATACCTTCGTAGCCTATGTGCCGGGCTATAATGCAGTTATGGCAGGGTCAGACGATCGACTTGACCACCAGCGGTATGCTGCCGGAATGAGCAAAATCTCCATTCCGCGGGCCGTGAAGGACGAGTATGCTGGGATGGATGTTGAAGATGGGCTCTCTCTTATGTGTGAGCACGCTCAGCGCATGGGTAACTTGGCTTCTTTTACCCTGGCTCAGTATCTTGAGTTCCGACACAGGGTCGACCAGGCCACCATGTCGGCTGCTGTCCATAATACCCATTTGCGGGAACAGCTCCAGAAAGATAAAGCTCCCTTGCTCGCAGAGGAGAGCGTTCCCAATGAAATTGTTGGGCGATTCCTATCGTGCCTCGACCCCGACCGTCTCCCTACACCGGCCCGGGAAAACTTTGAGAAATTCAGTGAAGTGGTGGCCTCTCTTACTTCTCGTTGTGAAAAGGCCAACGAAGAAGCTTTGAGGACCAAGGGCGATGTGATGGTTCAGGAGAGTGCGTCTCAAGCCTTCCAGCGGTACTACATCAACACCCGTGACAAAATAGTTCTGCTGGAGGACGAGTTTGAGAAGAGCAAGAAGGATCTTGAGGCTGCTAGGACAGAACTTATCTCGACCAAGGCCGCTTATGAGAGGATGCGGGATGATCTGGGCGGAGTGTCTCTAGAGAGGTCTAAGTTGCAGACCCAAAAAGACGAATTGAATCTTGGGGTGGAGAGTCTATCAGCCGAGGTGGCTAAGCAGGTCGATCAGTTGACGAAGTTAAAAAAGGATTTGGATGCTCAGGCCACTCAGACGGAAGCGGCGCGTAGAGATCGAGATGAGTGCCTCTCCGCCATCGAGGTTGAAAAACGCAAGGTGTCTGAGCTGGAGAAGGAATTGGCCAACGAGAAGCAGAAAAATTCTCAGCTCATGCTGAACACCTTTGTGGAAAGTTCTCCCGCTCTGGAGGGACCTCGCCCTGTCTCCTCTTTAGAGATCTCTCGGATCAGCAGTAAGGCCGTTACAGATTTCTTGGAATCGAAGGCTTGTATCCCAGTGGTTGCTTACCGCTTGGCTCGTCAAATCCGCTCTACCTTGAAGCGGCAAGCAAACTTCTCCCTTTCACGCTGGCCAATGTTGGGTTAGATGGTAAGACGCCCCAGGAGCTGAAGATTAAGGATTGGAGCAACTTTCGTTGGGATCCCGATACTGAGACTTTATATGATCCATCTGGCAACGTGTTCAATGAGTTGCCAGTTCTCTTTAGTAAGCGCACTCAGCCTGAGTTTATCTTCCTGCCTGACCAGTGGCCTGCGGGATTAGAGAGGCCGGAGTTGGTGGAGTCGGAGGAAGAAGAATAGTTCCTGCCGAGTGATGCTTTATTTCTTTTTTTTTGTCTTGGACAAGTATTCGATCTGGTTGTAATTTATTATCTAAGTTAATAGTGATGAACTGCTTTTGTTGATTGTGCTAGACTACCTTTTGCTGCAAAATGTTCTGTTTGCTTAAATGATGTGATTTCTTGATTACAATGTTATTACTTTTCCGCTCATATGCTTGATCTTTTACATTATCCATTTTATTCGCTCTGTGAGCTGTTCTAGTCAAGCGACGCTCGACTCACCTTGCTATTACTTTGAGCATGCTAGTACTTCTGGCTCACTATAAGCGAGGTGCAGTTTGCTGATCAATTTCGCTTGACTTACATAGCGTTTTCTCTTGCTACTATTGATGAGTTCATTCTTTATTATCTGAGAACACTTAACTCAGGTAAAGTATGCCTGTTAGAAATTCGTTGTAGATATTTGTAACGAACTTTCAGGCGATTTTGTTAAAGTGCTGAACCCGCTGGTTGTGACGAGTTGCAAATGCGCAAGGAAAAATGAATTAAATATCGCTGTGATAGGTTGCTTTCTAGAATGGCAATAAACAACAATCAATAAACAAACTTCATTCATTGATAAGTTTTCTTGTACATTGTCTTCAAATATTGATTCTGATCAAAGTCATAGGCGCTATTAAGCTGCCTGGAAGCACTATTCCCTTACACACATTCTTTTTGTTTTTACAAAAAATGAATTAAAGGTACTATATTCCCCCAAGCCACTATCGGGGTCAAAGGATAGCCATTCTTTGAGGATCGAGGCGGAGTGATCTTGAAGTCGTCCTGTTGTTGGGGTCAGCTGATCTTGAAGCCGCCCTGTTTCTATACTGGTGACTGGAAACAGCCACTGTTTGTCAGAGACATACCCAAGTTATGCTGATGAGTTCACCTCGGAAGGGATCTCTCAGCGAGTTGATCTCGAAGCCACCATGACATTGAATGACTTCTCTGGGGTGGGAGCTGCTAGGATTCCTCGTAAAAGGATTTGACATTGGCAACTCCCGTCTCTATCCCATCCCGCTACGTCGAGGTGATTTGCTCGTACTATACACCTTCTCGGCGGGGCGGGTTCGGGTTTTGAATGATCTCGGCGCTTTGACAGAGGAACTTCTCGCCGGGCACTACAACTACTCTATATCAGCTATCCCGCTCCCTATGTCACCAATATCCTTTATTCTCTTGGCAACATTGGGAGCCGAGCCGAGCCGAACTGTGTAGTTGTGGCGCCAACTATAATGCACCGGACCATTCGGGGGTAACAATCGTCGAGGACAGCTGATTTCTGGATCTCAGCTATCCTACGAGATTTTCTTCCCCCAATCAGCTAGCCTACGAGATTTTCTTGATCTTGTCTCTCTCCTCCCTTCCCTCTTTCTTTTTCTTTTTTCTCATTGTTTCCCCTTTTCCTTGCTATCTGGAAAGCTTTCAGTAGTTTGTTCTCTTTTTCTATGTTCAGAGAAGATGAAAGGATTTTGCTGAAGGGATGCCTTTCTAGCGAGGGGTTGAGGAGGTATTTATAGGTGCGAAACGCTACCTAATTCCAGCATTCCTTTAATTTTAGCATTTATGTCCAACATCTCCGTACCCTGGATATCCGGATTTTCCGGGATTTATGTTGGAAAACCCCCGGTCAATAAAGAGCATTTAATTTCCGTATTACATACGGTTTGTGGTTGTCAGGAGTTTTGCAGCCTTTGACTGGTTTGGAGAAGACTTGATTCCTCTGTCGTTATCCAATTTATCGTGTAGGCGTCAGTTTGGGAAGCATTTAAAATCGTTGGTGCCACCTAACGATTTCGCTGCCGCACTCTCTCAACAGAGGCGGAGTTAATTCTGATGGCGAGCGGATTTATCTGACACTGGTTATGCTTTGCGATCTCGCCGAGATGGCGAAAATGCCAGTGATACCGCTCTGGGGCAGTGGAATCTCGCTCAAGGAGGCGGGGTTAGGGTGGATATTCTCCTCCCCATGATGCGCGGATCCTACTGTCATAGTGGGGATTACGAACCTCTTCACATTATGCATTTAATGCTCTTTGAAAAGGTGTTTTGGGCTCTGCTCCTATCGTCATGAAGGGACGTTAGGTCTCCTGTTCCCGCCACTTTATGTCAGTCCTTATGAAGAGACGCCTCGAATATCGTACTCAACTGTGGAAAGACGTCTTGGGCTCCGTACCCACCACTTCATTATGAAGGGACGCCTTGGGATCCGTATCTGTTGTTTGGTTGTCTTTGGAAGCCTATAAATAGAACTTACACTCTGCGTCGTTTCGTTGATCGTTTACTCGTCTTATTAACTCTTGCTTTCTCCTCAGTCTTTACAATGGCTTTCATCCCTTATTATCCCCTTCTCCCAGCTGGCCGTACTGAAGCTGAAGATCATTCCTATCGCGGTATCATACTTTATCATCCCGACCCTCTTACAGTGGTCGATGTTGAAGCCGCTCTCTTGCTCGCAAGGCCAAGGTTTCGCTGGAGGGTGAAGAGGGTGTGCGCTAGAAAGTTCCAAGTCTGGGGGCCTTCCGACTGGAAACGACGGGCACTGGAAGCCGCACATGTCAGAGCGGGTCCCTATATCTTCGTGGCCTCGACCGTCAGTGACAATCGAGCTCTTCTCCAATCCCGGCGTTTGTGGAGTTATTCTCTGGCTACCCTTGAGACGTACTGGGTGCGCGCGGTTGGGTCTCCAGTAGGCTGGTTGGATGGTTTTCAGGCCGGGAACCTTTTTCCCTTTGGCCTTTACTTGGCCTTTGATCCCGCGACTCGGGCTGGAATTGAGGGCCGATGGGCGCGAGCTCTTGTCTCGGTTCCGAATAGGGTATCGATCCCTTCAACTGCCACTTTCTTCCGCGAAGGACCGCCTGGGTCACTTCGCATGGAGCGCCTCCAGGTCTGGTACGCTGTGGAGGGGGAAGAATATGATGATGCCTTTATTCAGGCGTTGCTTTCTGAACCCGTGGAGGTATACAGCACTCAGCTAGTGGAGGAAAGGCGAGCTCAGTTGCTTGGGGCGGCCTCGTCAGGGTCGAACAGTGGTGGAGAGGATGACGAGGAGCCCTCGGTGAACTCTTAGGATTTTATTTCTGCACCTTTAATGTATTGTCTATGTTGTAGACAAGTTATAAAGAATATTTTTGAAGTAATGTGCATTTTGATTCTTTTGGTTTATTTATGACGAGCGCGACGCGCTTATATACGCAGTTTAGCGCAGTGAGTTGAAGGAGTCGAAATCGAATCGTAGCCGAAATGGGTTTTAAGGAGAGTGCGACGCACTTTTGTAACAAAGCGCAACGTGCTGATGAACGCTGAATCAAGACTTGACTGAAGTAAAATTTTATTCTTATAAGTTTGTAAGTACATTTTGATTTTCTCTCTAGCCTATAAGGCGAGATAAAGTCTTCATGCTGGTCTAGATAGCGTGGCATCACCGGGAAATGGTGTTGGCCTCGCCCTGCGTCATTATAAAACCGCCCTTTTCTTACTCCTAGTTGAGCGGTGTGTTAGGAAATGCTCATATTTTAATTTTAGATTAATTACAACTAATTAATCACCATTAACAACAAGCAAATCAAAAGATCTAGTGCTAAAGCAATCACACATCCAATCAAGAGAGAAGGTAGGAGAAATTGTACCTCTCATGAAATCGCATTCATGAGGCTCGAATCCATGGCATGGGAATCGATGGGGTGCACTCCGCGCCTTCTTCTCCTTCCTCTAATCCACCAAGAAGCTTCACCACCTCTCAAGAGCTTGTGCTAGCAAGCTTTTAGAGCAACCAACACTTAATCACAATTAACACCTTAATTATGTGGCTAATCCCAACACATGGGCCCTAACAAACAAAGGATGAGAGCTCCTCTAATGGAGATTTCGAAAATCTCCAAAGGAGGAGATAGGTGGCGGCTAGGAGAAGAGGGAAGAGAGGAGAGAGAAAGTTGGATGAGAGGCCACCCCTTGGGGTCTATTTATAGAACTCTCATTCCTCTTCCAAACTTCAAACAAATTACAAGCATGCCACCATGCCCTAGGCGCCACCTATATGGGCTTTTAGCCCAATTTACCAAATGGCAAATTCATCTCTCATTAGCTCATTAATTCTATTAACTAATGGGCCTTTTAATTATTTGTTAATTGGGCTTAATTAGTCTTAGCAATTTAAAGCCTATATATTTAATATAATTCTAACAATTATATTAAATGTAGTTGAGACTATTAATTATCAAATTGATGATAATTAACAATAGGTTGGTTTATGCATTAATTTATTCTAACATGATCTCCTTGATATAATTAATTATAACGGTTCATAACGGTATATAATTAATTAATCAACCCATCATGTTTTGTATTCTCCAATACAAATAAATAATACACGTGTGGTTCAGGTTCTATTTGTGCGACCCTTTGAGGATTTATACTATGTTGGCCATGGAATTAAATCGCTTATTTAATTCCAATAATCATAAGCGGTATCTAGCAACACGTTATGATTCCCAATTCGCATAAATAATGTACTGCTACAATATGTCAATCCTGCATAAGAAATATTAGTATTTCTTTGTCTGATTCCTATGTCACATGATATCCTTGTATAATCCAAGATAGGAATGTGTCATTCTTGCAGATTATACATTTCTTGATCTAGAGTTGATTGTACAAGTTGGCCAAACAATCCAAACTCCATCAAGGGGCCCAAACAGATATCATCACTCATTAAGTATATTAATGAGGGACATACGGTTTTCTTGATGAACAACTTTTCCCCGCACAATTCAAGAGAACATAAATAAAGTCCTTATAGCAGCCTTTATCAGGAATCAACGTTAGACGATATTTATTGAACCTATCCTCATGTGGAAAAGCTGAGCATCTCAAACTTAGAATCAACAACATATGAAATAAACAATGACACATAACACAATCCATATGTTTATTTCATTGGGTCAAGTCCTGTACTATGTTCCAATAACATACACATATGCAATTAAGTTGGTAACTCCTTACCTATGATTTGTAGAACTTAATCATCACTTAACTTACATACTAATCTTTTATGATAATTAATGTTCCTTGTTAATTATCAAGATTATGGACGATTTAGATTTATTATTGTCATTCTAATAATGATCCACAGAGATCTACAATTCAGATCCTCAACCTGAATGATCTGTCAATAATAAACTCTAGGAACAAATGATCAAATATCATCATTAACATAAACTAAGAAAATAAGTCATTAAATATTGACTTCTAGGACATAACTCCAACAATCTCCCACTTGGCCTAGAATCAATCAATAGTGACTTCTAGCAAGTGAAGAATTTAGAACAATGTCATATATCTATATATATACATGTCTCGAACCTCAAAAGATGTAATACACTTAAAGCAAGTTACTCATACGTCCATCACGCATGGATGCACAATTGCATCTCGTATACCGCTTAAGGTAGAGGTTAAGTTAGAGTGTTCGCTGTGTCCGCGAACCTATCCAATTTTATTTGACCCTATATACATATATACTCCTATATATGTGTTCTTGATCATCATCATGTGAGATCAAGTGACATCGTCATAGATCTTAGTTGGATCACCAATTTAATATTGGGTTCTTCAAGTTTAAGCTATGGTTCGAGATGCTTAGAACTATATTAGCTTGACTGAGAACTTCATGATCCATACTACATTCTTTCATTGCTTCACAAGTTGCTATATATTTTTTTTGTTTTGGTGACGGAAACGGTTGTAATATCCCATTTAGAACACCTTCTAAATTTACAACACCACATTAAACAAAATATGTAGCTCAATTGTGTTTATATCAATCTTTCGAAAACTAGCATCAATATAACAATTTATATGAGCTTTCTTTCATCTTACCAGATGAAAAATTATATCATTCTTTCTCATAAGATACTCAAAGATATTCTCGATTATTGTCCAAATGTATTTTTCTTTGTATCCAGTTGACAACTGCTTGTCATACTCCTTGGGTACAATACATAGGGGCATGTGCATAAGTATGGCGTACGTAATGAAACTCATGACAGAAGGATGCTCGAATTGTATCGTGCACTCTTCTCGAATTGAGTTGCAATACACCGAGTAGAACTCAAGTGTATGCCATACAACATGGTTAGACATCCTTTCTAGGAGTCTATCTTTTCGTGTAACTATAACACCTTGTCATTATATGCACATTTTGCTCAAACCTGACATCCATCATAATCTATCTCCATAGATTTTGTTTCCTTGGATTTAGGTGACTTACCCAAGTTCTCAATTGAGAAAACATTCTCCAATGAGATCTTGACAATATTCCTTTCTTTAATTTTATTCCCAATTAATGTCTTGTATCTTGTACAATACATGTAACATAATAATGCTCCCACTGAATATCTTGTCTATACAAGATACTTTTGACGAAGTTCAACTCCTTGACTTACTTGTCAAAATGTTTATTCCAATTTCCACAATACTTGCTTCAATCCATTAATGGATCATTGAAGCATATATATGTTTTCAACAATACAACAAATCCTTGGTTTGTGTCAAATACACAACAACTTCCTTCATTCAATCGAAGAAGGCGGTTTTGATGTATTTTTCATATATCTGTATATACGAAATATAATTATTGTTAGAATGATCTTTATTGACTTATACACAGCTACAAGCGAGAAGCCGTGCTTTGTACATAGTCAACTGGTTATCGACTTAGACATATCATCAATCATGAAATTGTGCTTTGTACATAGTCGACTTGCTATCCATATCTATCTTTCCTTTTAAAGATCTAAATGTTCTAGATGGATCGCTCCTTCTTGAACATCAATCAAGGTCTATACCTTGTTGTTATATATGTGGATTGCACTTAAAGATCATATAGATTCAAACCATACTTGTGGAATCGGGTCTTTCCATCGCTTCTTTATTTATCAACGGATCCTCATATATCAAGTACGAGGATGTTGTGAAGCCTATGTACCTTTCAGTTTAGGCAATTCACTCTCGTTGATCTTTGTAGGATTGGTGCTTGAGGTCAGTAAACTACTTCTACAACATCTTGTAGAGTAAGTTCTTGATCCTAATATATTGCATGAGTTTCTCGAACATCATCCATTCGTGAGATGTTTGAGCACTCTTTAGAAGTGAGCGTGTTTGTAAACTTCTTCCTTTCACAACTACTTGTGAATAAAGTTCCGCTCAACTCCCACTAAGCACCATGTATGGAGTGACAAGTTTCCTATAAATGTACTTCTTGTAGTGACGCATAAACTCCTTTAATGCTCACTTTACTCCCACTACTTCTTCTTGAGAATATCATTCTTTAAGATTACGTTATGATGAGCAACAACTACCTTGTTCTTATCATGTTCATAGAAGTAGTACCTTTTGGCTAATTCAAGATATCCTACATCATATTAAGTGTCTTATTTGGGTCCAAGCTTATCAATCAATCGAACTTTGAAATAAGCTTCTCAATACCAAATCTTGAGAAACAATATACCTAGAGATCGAATCTCGTAAGATATCTTTCTCAATAGACTTCGATGGAATTTTTATTCAGTGTAAACAATATTGTCCTCAAACACAAATCCCTTACATGAGTCGAACAAGTCAATTTGATTTATTACCGATCAAACAATGTTCGATACCTTCATCCTTGGATACATTTTTCAATGTTCCTCATGAAGCGAGTAGTGAAACGTATTTCATACTCTTTAGGTAATACATCAAACTATATGACTGAACTATTTACCATGATCCATCTTAAGACTTTTGCTTTTATTGAATAGTTTTTCAACTTTACTCTTGAAATCCTTTTGATCTTGTCAAAAGATTCATACTTATACCATATCAAATAGATACGTTAATATCTACAATGATTGTTGGTCAAGTGGTAAAGTTTCAACAACCTTTCAATTGCACAAGTATCTATAGGTCTATATACATCAATATGTATAAGTCTTAATAAGGTTACTTGTCCTTTAAACCTTCGTAGTTCAAAGGCGCTTTTGTCATTTAACAAACACGATTCGCATGAATTTCAATTGATTTGCAATCAAATTGATTTACGAGCACCACGTTATGTAGACTCTCATAATGCGATTCTTGTTTATATTCGACTAAGCGACTATTTTACATAAAAGTCAAATACTTTATGTGAAGTCTTACATATTTGTCATTCGAAATTTGTTTATCTATTTCAAGCAAATTCAATCAAGATGCGTGAAATCTTATACACAAATTCATAACAATAAGAGAACGACATTTCTCTATTACAAAACATGATCATCCATCATCAAATATGAAATGGAGATAAGGTTTTATAAGATGTTTGGAATAAGGTATATAACCTCAAATTCCTAAACAAATTCTTTATTTAGTAAAGATAACTCTACGTATTCAATGGTAGCGGCCTAGACGTATAAGCCATTTCCAAAACGGAGTTTACTTTACTTATCTCGAACTTTCTCTTATTCATCATTGTCTACACATTTCGTTAAATGCGAGCACATGAACTAGCACCTAATTACTAGTGTGAATTAGAGATAGTGAGATAATTTGAACGACAAATATCTCAAGGTTTAGAACATCATGGTATTTCGGACAACCTTTCAAATGCCTCCCATAAATGGCAAATGAAACATCTCATGTGACACACGGTCACTAGTGAGGATCTCAAAGTTTCAACTCATATCTTGGTAAAGTATTCCTTTAATACTTAACCAATTACTTTTAGCACTAACAAGTGTGCGAACAATATATCCTTTATCCATAGAAAGAGATTGTATGACAATATCAACAATCCTTGATATTGGAGATCTTAATATCTCTAGTTGTCAATTAGCTACTCAAACCTTTCGGTTCACAAGCTAATGAAATATTTATCTTCTTATAAGAAGAGTCTCTTGATTAACTCACATTCCATTACTCGATCATTAATGATTGAGTCTATCTTTTACTTTCTCTAAGACCGTCTTCTTGAGTAAGTGGATGAGAGTATAGAAGTCTTAGTATAGTCCTTATGAATTCTCCAATTCAAAGGTCCAGAACTTGTAAAAGGATATAAGCATTCGCTTTATTGAATAATTTTCGTCAAAACTAATCAATCATTGCGAAGCTATGTTCGGGAAGTTGAGGAACGTTTTTGGGATTAAACTTGCTCAAGTTTCTCATTTCCAAGAACATATCTTAGAAATCGGTATTTCTTCTCCAAGTAAATACCTTAGAAACGAGCTTGTCGTTTTCCAAAGATTTATCGCAACGAAATTAACATATTTAACATCTATAACAATTTCAATTTAAGGTCATTTAGTTTATGCAATGTTTTGTTTATGGAATACCAGTAAACAAAACTCCCACTACATTTAATTAATGTCCCTAAATGTAATGGATTCCAAGATCCTCATTTTCGTTGAAATAGGGGCCAGCGTCGGCATGACACCTAAAACAACTAGATAAGGTAGGTTCTCCAAACAATCATATCTTGTCCATATGATTCTTGGTTTGTGAGATATCATAAGTATATCTACAAACTTCGTCCCAACGTCCAATCCGAGTGGGTCCGTTGTAAAGCAACTTCTCTCTATTTGCTCCTAGTAAATTCGATTTACACCCCGACTACAATGATGGACTACGATGTCCGCGTCGGCAGGAATGCATCAATAGACAATCAATTGTATTGAAGGGGATAGAGAGAAGGAGGACGATTTGGCTAAATCAAGTTAATTTGGGATATAAGCAATTACGTGACTTTGTTTGGTGGTCGTGTAAGCATACACCCATACCTACCTATGATAATTCAAGGCATTCACAAACAATCACATAATAAGCATCTCAAACATTGCCGTGGGTTTGTATGGCTCCCGCTTGCATTAGTCTTCGTCGCATCTCCATGTAACGAAACTAATCTAATCAAGCCCTCCCACTAATTACTAAGATCCTATCTAATAATTAAGGGAAATAAATACATGTGATAAAATTCCTAAAACCCCGCCTAGGCCTTAGGGGCATGCAAGCCTCACAAGTTACATCAAAAATTAACCACTTAATTATCAAGGCACCTTAGGCCACTTTACAAGCAATCACATGCATTCACAACATTTTACAACACACAAGGCATTGACATCTTGAGCCATATCAAACCCACATCCTCCTACAAAATAAAGTTAGCACATATACAATATACATGATTCACTTGTTCTTAATTAATTTCATTAATTAGAATCTTTGTGCATACTTGTTGCTCAAGTTTTTCGAATGCAAAGAAGGCTTAACCTTAACAACTAATTGTTTAAGCCCTTTTAAATTAAATCCAACCATCAAAACAGAAAGGAGGGTATTTAAGGAGTCTTCTAATTAACATTTCAATAAATTGATTAATTAGAAATTATTTTAACTAATTAAAATACGAAATTCGGGGCCCGAAAAAATTCAAAATAATTCGGTCTCCAAAAAATCTGAAATAAATCCAGAGAACTCCTTACAAAGATTGTGATTACCTGTAGAAATCTCAAGGAGAGATCAATTACCATCAGGGAGAACCAAAAAAGACAAATCCTCAGATTGTGCGCGAAGCACCGTTAGAGAAAATTCTGTTATGGGTCTCAACCTTTTGATCTGTATGATCATCCCATTGATATTTTTCCAGCAAAAAATTTACATGGAAAAATACTACATACAATAGGCTATCATTCCATGAAAAGAAAATCCACAAGTTATAATCAAGATCAACGAGATAACAAGCATTTAAGCAAGGTATTCTGTTCTGGAACAGACCGTCGACCAAAAAGGTTTCACTCGGTTGAGGTATCAAATCTCAATGAAAATCTATGAAATTAATTTTCACAGATTCCAGACTTAAAGGAGAACATTTCCATTTCAACACTTTTCCATAAAAGTTTCTCAATAAGTACAGTTTTTCAAAACAATCAGTTTGTTTGAAAAAACAGATCTGACAACTTCATCACTTTTCATCCTTGAACGCCCACATAATATCCGAAATATGCAACAAAATTTACATATACAGAAATAGCATCAAGTTTAGATTAATCCTATCTAAAAGTTACAGGTACTTTGTATACAAACTTATTTGTTACCAACCACAACAACAGAACTGTGCAGCAGAATAACAGATCTGCGCACCGTTACCGTTTAAATCACTAAAAATTCATTTTACATCGAATTTCAATGATTCCAGTGGGAAAACAACCACAACTCAAAGGGCTACAACCTCCAATAAGAAGGAAAAAATTTCAGAGAGTTTTACACCACGAAAAACAAGCAACAAGACAGAAAACAGCCTTTCCAGGGCCAGCAAGCATGCACATCACTAATTAACTTAATTAATTACGAATTCTCACTTAATTAAGTGTGAAAAACCTTAAGCACGACCATAGCTCTGATACCACTGTTAGGAAATGCTCATATTTTAATTTTAGATTAATTACAACTAATTAATCACCATTAACAACAAGCAAATCAAAAGATCTAGTGCTAAAGCAATCACACATCCAATCAAGAGAGAAGGTAGGAGAAATTGTACCTCTCATGAAATCGCATTCATGAGGCTCGAATCCATGGCATGGGAATCGATGGGGTGCACTCCGCGCCTTCTTCTCCTTCCTCTAATCCACCAAGAAGCTTCACCACCTCTCAAGAGCTTGTGCTAGCAAGCTTTTAGAGCAACCAACACTTAATCACAATTAACACCTTAATTATGTGGCTAATCCCAACACATGGGCCCTAACAAACAAAGGATGAGAGCTCCTCTAATGGAGATTTCGAAAATCTCCAAAGGAGGAGATAGGTGGCGGCTAGGAGAAGAGGGAAGAGAGGAGAGAGAAAGTTGGATGAGAGGCCACCCCTTGGGGTCTATTTATAGAACTCTCATTCCTCTTCCAAACTTCAAACAAATTACAAGCATGCCACCATGCCCTAGGCGCCACCTATATGGGCTTTTAGCCCAATTTACCAAATGGCAAATTCATCTCTCATTAGCTCATTAATTCTATTAACTAATGGGCCTTTTAATTATTTGTTAATTGGGCTTAATTAGACTTAGCAATTTAAAGCCTATATATTTAATATAATTCTAACAATTATATTAAATGTAGTTGAGACTATTAATTATCAAATTGATGATAATTAACAATAGGTTGGTTTATGCATTAATTTATTCTAACATGATCTCCTTGATATAATTAATTATAACGGTTCATAACGGTATATAATTAATTAATCAACCCATCATGTTTTGTATTCTCCAATACAAATAAATAATACACGTGTGGTTCAGGTTCTATTTGTGCGACCCTTTGAGGATTTATACTATGTTGGCCATGGAATTAAATCGCTTATTTAATTCCAATAATCATAAGCGGTATCTAGCAACACGTTATGATTCCCAATTCGCATAAATAATGTACTGCTACAATATGTCAATCCTGCATAAGAAATATTAGTATTTCTTTGTCTGATTCCTATGTCACATGATATCCTTGTATAATCCAAGATAGGAATGTGTCATTCTTGCAGATTATACATTTCTTGATCTAGAGTTGATTGTACAAGTTGGCCAAACAATCCAAACTCCATCAAGGGGCCCAAACAGATATCATCACTCATTAAGTATATTAATGAGGGACATACGGTTTTCTTGATGAACAACTTTTCCCCGCACAATTCAAGAGAACATAAATAAAGTCCTTATAGCAGCCTTTATCAGGAATCAACGTTAGACGATATTTATTGAACCTATCCTCATGTGGAAAAGCTGAGCATCTCAAACTTAGAATCAACAACATATGAAATAAACAATGACACATAATACAATCCATATGTTTATTTCATTGGGTCAAGTCCTGTACTATGTTCCAATAACATACACATATGCAATTAAGTTGGTAACTCCTTACCTATGATTTGTAGAACTTAATCATCACTTAACTTACATACTAATCTTTTATGATAATTAATGTTCCTTGTTAATTATCAAGATTATGGACGATTTAGATTTATTATTGTCATTCTAATGAATGATCCACAGAGATCTACAATTCAGATCCTCAACCTGAATGATCTGTCAATAATAAACTCTAGGAACAAATGATCAAATATCATCATTAACATAAACTAAGAAAATAAGTCATTAAATATTGACTTCTAGGACATAACTCCAACACGGTGCAGGATCAACACTCTTCTTATTGCGCGTGTGCGGGATTGTTCCGAGTTGGAGGTGGTGTCTGTCCTGACACATACAGTTGTGTATTTGCTGTTTCTGGGAGGGACCGTTTTCGGATGAGTGTGTCAGTCTCCATTTGGCGTTGCTAATGTCACCTCGATTAGGTTATTGGATTGAAAAGCACTCATCCCGCTATGTCAGATCATCATAGGGGGTTTGCGATGTTCATCTTTAATTAAGTATGATGCCCTTGATGTTGCCAGATCTTTCGCCACTGACTTAGCTGGGCAGTCCTGCCAACCTGTCCGCTTATGGAGGGCGGGTTTGGTGATGTCGTAGGGGAGCTTTTGACTTGTCTGCGGCAGGACTGTTGTTCTTTGGGAAAATTAGATCTTTCAGTTTGTTAAATACTTATTCAGCTATTCTACGAGATTATCCATTATTTTAATGATGCGCATAACAGGCATCATAATGTGCTTGGAAGGATGATTTTTTCTTCTTTCTTTGTCTCATTTTGTGGCAGTTGTTTGAGTTAACTCGAAGTGATCTGTTATTTATATTCTTCAGATTTCAAATTTGACGTTACTCATGCACAAATTATGTGAGATCATGCAGCATGAGTAGATGTCATTTTTTTTTTGTAGGATGTCACGCACATACCTCCTTGCCTTGTCATCATTTTTTTTTTTTTTTTTTTTTGTTCAGGCCGGGGAGGGGTTATGGATCCGATTGTTCCTTGAGGTTAGTGTCGGGACCAAACAATCCGACCATTCCCTTGGTGTAGGTACTAGGATTTATGGATTACGAATTCCCTTGGTGTAGGTACTTGAATAACGAATCCGACCATTCCCTTGGTGTAGGTACTAGGATTTATGGATCGTGAGTTCCCTTGGTGTAGGTACTTGAATAACGAATCCGACCGTTCCCTTGGTGTAGGTACTAGGATTTATGGATCGTGAGTTCCCTTGGTGTAGGTACTTGAATAACGAATCCGACCGTTCCCTTGGTGTAGGTACTAGGATTTATGGATCGTGAGTTCCCTTGGTGTAGGTACTTGAATAACGAATCCGACCGTTCCGTTGGTGTAGGTACTAGGATTTATGGATTATGAATTCCCTTGGTGTAGGTACTTGAATAACGAATCCGACCGTTCCCTTGGTGTAGGTACTAGGATTTATGGATTATGAATTCCCATGCACTTGGATCGTTCCCATGCACTTTAGTAGGTACTAAATCGGCTGCCTGGGTCTGTTCCCTTGCGAAGAGGTACTAAGATTTAGCGAAGTTAATCATTCCCTTATAAAAAGGTACTAAACTTCAGCGAAGTTAATCATTCCCTTATAAAAAGGTACTAAACTTCAGCGAAGTTATATGGGTTCATTCACGCTTATTATAAAGGCTTCGTCAAACACAAGTCTTCCAATCATCATTAAAAGTGTTCCTCCACAAGCGGGATAGCGAGCTCATGGCTCTTGGCTGCCAACAAGTTTGCAGCCTTAATTGAAAGTAAAGACAGTGCAGAAAAGGAAGATACAATGATATAGACAAAGGATCCCTTTGGGGGCCTCATGGGTAGAATTTGCGCAGGTCTGACGCATTCCAAGAGTTAGCTAGCAGTTTGCCCTGTGCATCCTTGAGGTGAAATGCTCTCTCTCCGGCCGACTTCACAATCTCGAAAGGACCATCCCAGGTGGGATCTAACTTGCCAATGTGCTTTCCTGCTGCTGCTGCTCTCCTCAACACCCAATCTCCAGGTTGGTAATGTTTTGGAGCTACCTTCTTATCAAAGACTTTCCTCATTTTCCTCTGGTACTCCGCTTGTCGCGCTGAAGCTTCTTCCCTGAGTTCATGGATCGTCTCGATTTCCTCAGTCCTTCGCTCCGCATTACGCTGGGTAGAGTAACTGATGGTGTGGAGGGTTGGATGAACAATCTCCATAGGGATGACTGCTTCCATTCCGTAAACCAGAGCATAGGGTGACCTTTCCGTGGCTGACCGCGGGGTGGTGTTATAGGCCCACACCACCTCGCTGAGATATTCCGGCCAAGTGTTCCTTGTCCCCTCGATTTTCTTCTTCAGCCCCTCAAAGATGGTTCTGTTTGAGATCTCTGCTAGCCCATTGGACTGAGGGTGGCAGACGGATGCAAAATTGATCTCGATGCCCAACCCGCGACAATAATTTTTGAAAGGCGCCCCGGTGAACTGCCGGCCATTATCAGTAATGATAGTGTGCGGGATCCCAAACCTGTACACTATGTGGTGCTCCAGGAAGTCTGTGATTTTTTGAGAGGTGATGAGAGACAAAGCTTTGACCTCGATCCACTTGGTGAAATATTCCACAGCGACCACAATAAACTTGAGGTTTCCTTTAGCCTGAGGAAAAGGTCCAAGTATATCCATCCCCCAAATATCGAAAGGCCATGGGCTTGTGATCGGCTTCAATCTGTTAGGGGGCTTATGGTCGATGCGTGCATGGAACTGGCATTGAGCGCACCTCCTCACTAGGTCCTCTGCATCCTTCCTTAAGGTGGGCCAATAGTAGCCTTGGCGCATGATCCTTTTCCCCAAGGTGCGAGGTCCTTGGTGACTTCCACAGATTCCTTGATGAGTTTCACTGAGGAGTTCAGCGGCTTTGGCTTTGCCTATACAGGTCAGCCAAGGGTGATGATACCCCTTCTTGCACAGTTTGTCTTCTATTATAGAGAATTCCAGAGACCATCTCTTGATCTTCCTTGCTAAATTTTTGTCCTGTGGCAAGATTCCCTCAGCTAAGTATAACCATATTGGAGAATACCATTCCTCTTCATGGTGTAACTGGAAAACAGTCGGCTTTGGGAGTCCTATGCTGGGCGAAGGAATTTCCAAAACTGTTATGGGGCGATCTTTGTCCAGTCCGCTCTTGGCCAGTTTGGACAGAGCATCAGCGGTCTCATTTTGCCCCCTGGGAACATGCTCGATGAGGACGTTGTCGAAACCGCCGATGAGTTGCTCCACTTTTCTCAAGTATTTGATCAGTGTTTCATCTTGAGTCTTATATTCCTTGAGTATCTGATTCACTATCAATTGGGAATCGGAGCGAATCTTGATGCTTTTGGCTCCTGTAGCCGCAGCCAATTGTAACCCAGCAATGAAGGCCTCATACTCAGCCACGTTGTGAGACGGGTTGAAATTTACCTGCAGAGCATACTTGAACCTATCTCCCTCTGGGCTAATTATCTCGACGCCCAGACCCGTGCCCTTGCCAGATGAGGCTCCATCGACATATACTTCCCACACCGCTTCCACAGGGGTGAAGCTCCCACTAGCCCCTTGGACTATGAAATCCGCTAGGGCTTGGCTCTTATAGGCTGTTCTGGAGAGATAGGTGATGTCAAATTCCGACAGCTCAATGGCCCACTGCAACAGTCTACCAGCGACATTGAATTGCCCCAGCGCCTTGCGGAGAGGCATATTAGTCACTACGCGGATCGAATGGGCTTGAAAATAAGGTCGCAGCTTTCGGGCTGCTGTCACAATTGCAAAAGCACTCTTCTCTATCATTGGATATCTTGTCTCCGCGTCCCTCAGAATTCTAGACACGAAGTATACGGGCTTCTGCACACCATCTTCTTCTCTTACCAAAGCTGCACTTATCGCATCGTCATTAGTCGAGATGTAAAGGTAAAGCGGCTCACCCTTTACAGGCCGACTGATGATGGGCGGAGTGGAGAGTAACTCTTTTTCTTAATGACATCAAAGAAAGGCTTGCACAACATGGCGGATTGTGAGATGAACCTGCTGAGTGCCGCTATTCTTCCAGTGAGGCCTTGTACCTCCTTAATCGATTTGGGCGATTTGAGGTTTACTACGGCTTGGCATTTGTCGGGATAAGCCTCAATGCCGCGCTCAGAGATGATGAATCCCAAGAACTTTCCACTGGAGAGGCAGAAGAAGCTCTTTTTTGGGTTAAGCCGCATCCCGACTTGCCTCATCTTGGCAAAGACTTTTTCCAAGTGGGAAACGTGATCTGGGCCATTGCAGCTTTTAATTATCATGTCATCAATATATGCTTCCATTATCTCTCCCAACTCTTCCTTGAAGACCTTTGAGACCATCTTTTGATATTCTGCCCCTGCATTCTTAAGGCCGAATGGCATGACCTTGTAGCAGTACAACCCCTCTTCCGTGACAAAGGAAGTTTTCTCTTCATCGGCCGGGTTCATTCTTATCTGGTTGTAGCCCGAGTAGGCATCCATGAAGCTGAGATACCTGAACCCGGCTGTGGAGTCGATCATCGCATCAATGCTGGGTAGCGGGAATGGAGTCTTTGGGCAAGCCTTGTTCAGATCGGTGTAATCAATGCACATTCTCCACTGTCCGTTAGATTTCAGCACTAAGACTGGGTTGGCAAGCCACTCCGGATATTTGACCTCTCTGATTGCACCTATCTTTAGCAGCTTCTCTACCTCTGCCTTGATGGCTTTCCTTTTCTCCCATCTTTGTTTTCTTTTCTTCTGGACAACTGGCCTCATGCCCTGCTTGATGGTGATTTGGTGTTCGGCTATCTCCTTATCAATACCTGGCATGATCTCGCCTTCACAAGCGAAGATGTCATGGTTGCGGAGGAGACATGCCCTTACCAAGTCTCGATCTTCTTTGGGCAATACAGTACCAATTTTAGTGACCTTCCCTTCTCCCAGATCGACTTCTTCTGTGTCTTCCATTGGTCCGCCTATAGGGCGGGCTTGTTGGTGGACCAGAATGTCCTCAGCTTGATCGTAAGACTTGGATTGTTCTCCAACATGTTCAATCTGGGCCACTTGTTTTGGGATTGACGCTTGATAACATACTCTCGCAACCTGCTGCTCACCTCGCAAGGTTCCGACTCCATTTCGAGTAGGAAATTTGACCTTGAGGTGAGGTGTAGAGGCGATAGCCCCAATGTCATTCAGAGCCTTCCTGCCCAAAATGATATTATAGGGGGATGGAGTATCGACCACTATGAAGCTGACTCGAGACACTACATCTCTTGGTGATTCCCCAAAGGTGACTGGCAAGTCTATGATCCCCATAGGCATAAGCTGATCACCTGTGAAGCCAGTGAGCGGTGTCGCCATGGGCTTGAGAGGGTGATCTTACAAATGCAGCTTCTTCAGTGTTTCATAATATATGACATCAGCGGAACTACCAGTGTCGATGAGAATTCGGCCAACCCGAGTGCCGTTGACACGCAGCATCAAGACAATGGCGTCATCATGCGGCAAGTGGACTCCTTCATAATCCTCAGGTCCAAAGGTAATGCGCATATTTGCCATAGAATTGCTCTCCCTGATCTGAAAAACTTCCCTTCTAGATGGGTTGTTGAGGTTTCTGGGGCAAGCATATCTTTTCCTGGCTTTCTCTGAATCTCCTCCTGCAGCGGGTCCACCTGCTATGTACAGGACTGGAGTGGGAGAGGTTCTAGACTTATCTTGATCGCCTTTCAGCGGAGTCCTTGGTCGCGGTCGGTCTGCCTGTCTCTCCTGATCCCGCGGCCGTCGCCCGGCATTGTTTCCTTGACGACCGCCTCTATTCCCTCTCCCTCCATTGTTCCACTGTGGAGCCTCTAGGTACCTCTCTAATACTCTAGTGTTTCTAATCATCCTCTCAATTTCATCTTTCAACTTGATGCATTCAGAAGTGGCATGGCCATACCCACTGTGATACCTGCAATATTTATTTCTATCACCACGATTTGTCTCTTCTCTAGAAAGTGGCTCTGGCCGCTTGAACTCTGGGTCGTCTTGAGCGACCTGCAGGAGTGTGTCGGCAGAGACCGAGAAGACATGGTAATTGGTATACTCTTGCCTGTAATCTTCCTCCGTAGGTGGAAATCGAGGCTGTGCCACTAGACCCTTATACTTTCGGAATGAGCGGTTCCGACTGTATGGTCGAGGAGGGGTATCCCGGCAAATGGGTGGGGGAGAGCTCCGCCTCTTCTGAGGAGAGGGAGGTCGAGGGTTGCGTCTGGGTGGGTCAGGACTTTTACGAGTCACTCCCCGGCCGGCAGGTTTTCCCACAACCACTGCGTCCTCCTCTGCCTGCAAAGTCTTCTCCGCTGCCGCTCTGAATTCTGCGAATGTTTTGAAATCTTCCTCCACAGCTCTCCAGCGCAGTGCTCCCCCTTGTTTTAGGCCCTGTCTTACCGCCGCCAAGATGATTCCATCATTGTAATCAGTGGTTTGGTTGGCCTCTTCAGCGAATCGATTGAGAAACTTTCTTGTTGATTCCCGCTCACCCTGTTTGAGCCTCATCAAGTCTATAGACTTTTTGGAAGGCGCTTGGATACTTGGGAACCTATGCAAGAATTGGTCCTCCAAATCAGCAAAGTCCCTGACAGAGTTGGGTGGCAACTCTGAGAACCACTTCCATGCCGCTGCTTCCAGGCATGTGGGGAAAACTCGGCACCATACGCTCTTGTCCAGGGAAGAGAGAGAAATCCTGGCTTTGAAACTGGAGAGGAATTCCCTTGGGCACTGTAGAGTTTTGGTGGAGAATTTGGGGAGGTTGCTAAAGCTGTTGACATTGACGGGGTTGTGGTAGAAATGATTCGGGAAGACCCCTCTTGCTGGGGAATGCTGCCTGCGTCGCCCTGGGCCAGGGGTGTCCTCACGTCGCCTCCTTTGTGGGGAATGGGTGACACTTCCTGTACTGTGGTGACTGGGAGAATGAGTTGGATCTAGAGTCGGATGGAGAGGGGCTCTGGATGGGACCCCGCCACCGACATACGGCGGGTAGTATTCTTCATGAGGAGCCGCATGACCATACCGGTCGGGGTGGAGTGAGGGGGTGCCTTGGTAATGCTCTCCTCTAATTCCTCCCATATTTCCCACATAGGGGGGTGCTCTTAGTCCCGTCATGGAAGGAGCCACATGAGCTTCCTGTGCCGGTCCCTGCTCAGCAGGTTGCGGCGCGACATGAGTCAGCATCGGGGCTGGGTTAGCTCCCATCATAGGGGAGGATAAAGATAAGAACTGTCCCCATGACTGTAGCATGTGTTGGTCCCAAATCTGCCTGAACGGATCGGCCGGAGCGGACTGGGAGGGCCAAGCCGGAGGGATCCCCGACCCGCTCGGATGGAGCGACATAGCGAGACCTTGCTGGTTCAGTCCCAACTGAATGTGAGGGTGAAGTGGGCGGACGGGGAGTTGTTGGGTTCCTGTCGGAACAAAACCGCTAGGTGCGGTCGAGCTGGTCACATTCACTCCCGACGGTCCCGCGGTTTGAGGGCCGTAGACTGGCCAGGGGTACCCAGGAGGAGCGGATTGGGTTCCCACCTGGGTCGTCGGGGTGGCGGGTGTGTTCTGCACCGCCTGGGCGGCGTGCCGAGCTGCGACCCCCGCTGAGAACTCTGGCGGCATCCCGAGGGGGGTGCGCTCACCCTGCGCAGAGGTCTGCGCCGGATGGCTAAATGAGTCTCCTGCCATGAGGAAATCGAAAGACAATCTCCTAGGTTCTAAACTCTTTCCCCGATCTAGCATCAGCTATAGTTCTTGCTAGAGGTATAGCCCCACGGTGTTTGTTACTACCGAGCCTGGTAACAAGTTTAATGCAAGTAAAGTAATAACAAGATCTCAAAAACAAGTGTAAATCTCTTTATTCATGATTTATGATGGTTTTACATCAATCTCTAGAGCTAAATAAGTCGTAACCCCAGAGAAAATGACCTCTCAACCGACCCCCCCTCCTGTCCTAACGAGGTATATTTATACTAGTCTAGAGGAACCTTCCAGTGACATCAGCTCTGTCAGAGGCCGGTATGCTTGTCTGCTGAGCTGTCCCTCCTGTCTGTACGATCATAACCGTTGTCCCCCCTTGAGGATCCCTCCTGGCTGGGGCGGGGTGTGGAATGACCACGCTGCCCCTCTTTACCCTCTTATCCAAGTTACCCAAAGCAGGCTGATACGCTGAATCTCCATCTTGGGCCTTCCGGACCTTGCCACGCCTCTCCGCCCGTTGGGCTTACTGGGCAGGTTGGTATTGGGCCCAATGAGTGGGTCATTTAGGGCCCTATCACCTGCCCCCAAGCTTTTAGCGAGCGGAGCGAGGTGAAAGCTTTAATGTGGTTAGGAATTGGGCCCACCATGAGGGTAATTTGGGGCCCTATCACCCACCAATCAGAAACATATCTTCTATATATTCCAATTGAGTCAATATCATCGGCCAATTAAAGCAAGACATGGATCAAAGGAACAAATACGGAATAGATAGAGAGATGATGAAAACAATTACCGCGAAAATTTGGAATGTAATATAACATAAATGGGTGATTGAGAGTCTTTAAGATAAGCAAGATCATTGGCTGATTCAAAAATTATATTTACCCTATTGAATAGATTGCGATTAATATGTTAAACTAGATTGTGAGCAATCACTATGTGCATGATGAAATCAACTAATGACAGCTACGAGACGATCTACAGTAGTGAGTTTTGAAGTCCGCCAACACATAACAAGTAACACATTTTTCGCTGAAATTTCCAGTACAGTAGCGAGCACCATTTATTCTAACGTTCCTTTTCCTTTCTAAAAGCACCAAAAAGAGGTGACAGTCTTTCGTTTATCGTTATTTTGTTTCAATGTTATTAAATAGCTTCCATTTCACAAATTACAATTTGCTCATCAATGAAATTTGGTGATAGTTAATTGTATAATGATGCCATAAAATTACATTTGCTAGAGATGTTTGAAGCACATATATATTGACATCTGGCATTGCTCAAGTTCACATTTCTTATTGCTATGAATTACATATCAAAATAGATTATTTTGACTAAGCCTTCATGAATCAAGATGCAAAAACTTAATCCTGCCATCCCATGCAAAATTTCGATTTGAATTCTAAATGTACATAAATTATCATATAAGTTTAATTGAAAATATTGAAAAATAAAAGTTAATTTTGCAATGTTATTTTTAATAAAAGACATACACTACAATGCCAGGTTTGTGAAGAAATGAATAATGAAATGAAAGAATCCAGGTGGAACAGTATGCTTAAGATGGTGTAATAGAAAACATGTGTTACCATGAACTTGATCAAGTATTTTACAGCGGTTCAATTGTAATTGTTAGAATCAGTTAATTTTGCGAAAGTGTAAATAAAGCCTAGAGATATGGAAATACACCTTGATAAATATTAGGAATATAAAATACAAGAAATCACAGACTCATTAAATAGCTAACATAGGTTGAGTGACTGTTATAAAATATCTGTGTCAAGTAATTTTTTCACATATTAAAGTCCGCCCGTATATTGAACGGGCACTGTTGCTAGTTTAAATAAAAGCAAGTAATATAATACCTTTTGCCAGTTTTGCAGGTGAGAGGAAAAAGAAATTGAGTTCGTAGTATTAAACTGTTAATTTAAATTTCCTACAACCTGGTCATGTTTGATGAAAGCTATCTTTATAAATTAAACTAATTACATCAAGGTTCTACAATTTCTCTGTTCTAGTTAGAATTTTATTTCACTCCGTTCCAACAAGAAAAGCAGAATACAAGTTTTAATTCTGTTTCAGATTAAATTTCAATCACTCATGCAGATCTAGGCATAATTCAGTTAATTTCGACCGAAATAAATGAAATCGCAGCGTTCCGTCTATTCCAATACCGAGTTGGAACTCCATCAAACAAAAAATGAATTATAAATATTATAAAAAAAATACTAGGAGGTGAGATGCCAGCAAGGCCTATATACTTTTCTGATAGGCTTGCTTTATGCATATTATTCTAAAAAAAAACGGTGTTTAGTGTTACCGAGAAAAGAGATGTGAAATTCTCCAAAATCTGAATAAGCAAAACTGAAACAGCAACTGAAACGAATTTAGCAAGCATGAATTACAACAATATAGCAAAACAAACCATGCTTACTTGAAGACGACCAAACAGACTTGGTTCTATACAATAGGCAAACAAATGATGGAAAACCAAAACACAAGCCGATGAAGACGCTTGATGCACAAACATAAACATCCGGTTGCACATGAGCCCGTAAATAAAAAGCAATCATCTGCTCTAATGTTTAATTTTAGTAGGGGACCGCAAATTGGGGCCCAGAAATGACTAAAGATCCATGGGTTGTACCAGGATTTGTCCCCTTTCTGCCGGGCTCAATGTTCGTGTGTGAATCTGTAATATGGCTACTAGCTGGTTTCGATACGCTCCAGCAGTGGAAATTTATTTGGTGGTCCTGATTTGATTTGTACCGTTCGCTTCTGAATCAAACGGCTCGGTAAATATTGAACTTTTTCAGAAAGTTTTATATATTTTTATTTTTTTACTATTTTTTTGAATTTCAGAAAATTCTAAATCCAAGTTTTGGGCCCTCTAATTTAAAAAAAAAATTCAAAAATTAGTTTAAATTTTGAAAAAAAATATATAAAAATTTGGTCAAAAAAATTTCAATATGAAAATCATATTGAGCGTTTTGAATTAGTAGTTTGAAATTTTAATAGTTGAGCATCAAATCATGTTTGAGGGGAAAAAATACACATTTGACTCTAACATTACTTTTTTAATTATTTTATAACTTTGATTTGTCTTGAAATTACGTGTTAATTTTACAAATTCAAAATAAGACGGTCCTTTAAAAAGACTACAGATCATGTATTCTTTTTATTAACTTTTGAAATTAAATTCTAAGTTTTCTCTTTAAAAATTCTTTTCTCAAGAGAAGTTAATGTTACTTTCGCTGAAAACTCGCAAGAGATCAGCCTGCCTTTTCATGCCAACTATGCTTCATATTTTAACAATAGCCAGTCGGTAAGCACAAAAATATATTTTGAACATACAATCTGGCTACCTGAATATGTTGGTAAGAATCATATTATAAAGACTTTTGCAACAAATTTAGAGCAGTACAAATACAGGATGATGCACATGATCCAATAATAACCCGTCTCTGAAAACGACCCTATCAATGTACCACATTGTGAATGAACTACATACGCCAAATCATAACTCTTACTTAAAAGGCAGAATTATTCCAATGGAAGTTTACTCAAAAAAATTGAAAAAGGCATATATATTAAAAGGAAAATTGCAGCTACAAGCAGGACCACACACAATTTGTTTGCACAGAAAATGTGGACCCATGAAAGACCTGTCATGATAATATGATATAGTGGCCAAGTCTCCACCTCTTGCTATCATCATTCATCACCATCCTTCTGTATTTAAGTAGTCCTACTTCCTGCCTCTCCTAAGAGTTGTCCTTATTTATTTATTTTTTGGTGAAACAACCCTCATTACAGTTACGACAATATATATGAAGATAAATTTTATAGAACACCCTGCAAAAATTTGAAATGTCTCATGTACGACCACCATCTATTGACCAGGATCAACGGAACGTTCCCATGTGAGAAGTAAATTTTCTGCCCGATTTATCAAAAGTTGGCTTTGCAAAAATTCGTACTTTTCACTCACTCATCTGAAGATGTGCAAAGAAGCTCAATTTGGCATATCGGCTATCTTGATCAAACTTATAAAAATATGTGCTTCCACCTTCCAGTAATGGATTTCATAATAGTTAGATGATCATATCACAATCACAAAACATTATTTTTAAGTATATATTTTTAACGTAAAATTTATTGTTAAAATAGAAATAATTTCCTCTTGGATAACTTGATTATCACTCTTACAATTACGGAGGGATCACTTGACAATCACAAAAATAAAGTTTGAATTAAAAATCCAACATTATAAGCATGATTAATACGGTGCAAATACCTTGCCAATTAAAATTGATAAATTTGGGTTATATTTTATGTTAATCCAGTAATTCGAAGAGTTCACAGTTTTGAAACATACAACTATTGATGCATCATCAAAGAATATTTTTAATTGCATGAAATCTGATTGATACTCTATCAATATATGCAACAACATCTAAAATAATTCCAACAACATTTACAAATTATTTCAAATTCTTTTTGTAGTATTTAAATTTAATTATTTAAAAATTCATTGTCAAATCATTGTATGAAGAAAAACTATAGGGGGTCAAGATTATAATTTGTGCAAAATCAATGCTTCTCAAGGGACTTATTATCTAAAATGCTAGAGATAGGATGGCGCAACTTATTATAAGAAAAATCTAGTTTCGTTTCGTTTTTTTTCAGTTCACCCAGAAAATAACGAAAGGGGCAAAATACTTGGCTTCCTCTTCTTTTCCTTATCCAGGTTTCCTCTCCTGGAGCAGGAGGCCTAAGACTTTTAAAACTACCTATAAGATCAGGATATCTAGAGGAAAACCATGGCGCAAAATTGACTACATAGAGCTCGATCCAATATTAATTAAATCAATAACCTTTCCGAAAAGAAAATACAATACTAAACTGATATTTTTAGATTTTGTAAGGGCACGCTGAAAATTGCTATTTCCTTATTTATTAACAGAAATTCAATACGAATCTTGATTCACCTACTTTTAATTCTAGTTGCCAGTACGCCACCAGCTCGTCTCCGGCTATAATTATGGCATATATCCCTTAATAAACAAAACATATATTGACAAAAGTAAATAAATCCGAGATTATCTAATTTCTCTTTCCATGATATACCTCCCCATCAAAAGCACCCCACTTTGTCAAAAAGGCACTGCGCCCAGATCACTTTCGCTTGCCTTTAGAAGCTCAGTTTCCATCAATGACAATAATTTAATTTGTTCTGAACTCTCTCTATACTGATAGACTCTACTTAGTTCCATTTTAACTAGCAAATGTGGGAGAACCTAATAAACGCATAAATTCTGTAGGCTGATTGACAGATTTAGTAAATAACATAAAAAAGAGGAGAAACAATGAAGAAAAATATCTCAAAAACAAGCAAAACCCAAAACAACAAGCTCATTGAAGAGCGCAAGAAAGAGTTTTATTATAAGTTAATTTACACAAAGTTAAGAAACCCAAACAATTATTACACAATTTAACCCGATCCAAAGAATTGTCAATCCTAACAAACCTCTAATAAACAAAACCAATCCCTCCAAAAGGATCGGTTCCGCTACTATACAGTTACCAAATACTCAATGCTGATAATTAACATAAGTCAAGTACCTATCTTTCTTAAGAAGAAAATAACAAAAACAAGATTATAAATACGAACTCTAACCAATCCCAGGAACAAACTCACCGTACTGTTGTTTATGCGACTCCGACCGGCTTTTGAAATCCGATGCTCTTCTGAGACGGCAAAGCAAGCATAGCAGTGTGATCAAGAAAATCCTTCAACTCCACCACAGCCTCCAAAATTCTCCTCAAATCATCGGCACACAAGAAGCCAGCTGCACCGACTCGCCTCACCGCATACACATAAATAGTCACACACCCCTTTCTGAACTTAAACCGCGCCATCTCACTACCCGTCAATCCTCGAATCAATTTCTTGTTCACATCTCCAAGTGGTATCATGCTTGGCCAAAGTTGATCCACGGCCGATTTCATCGACTCTGATTCGAAAACAAATAATACAACCTTTGATTTCTTGGTACCGAGGCCGAGGGTCAAGGTGTGCCATGCATTATGTGCAAGAATTGTGAAATTGGTGGGGAGGTATGTAGTGGTAGATGGGAAAGGAAGACTAGAGCATTGAGAGAGATAAGAAGGCTGAATGTCGAGGAGGCGAAACAGCTCCAGAGGAGTGGCCCGCCGGACCGTGAAGGATTTGACAATGAATTGGCCGCCGAACCTGAGACCTTTTACCTCTGTGCTGGGCTTGAAGTGAGGATCTGTGCTGGATTTGGCTTTTGCTTTCTGTTTCTGAATTTTACTTTGATGTTTGGAGCTCTGTTCTGACATGGCTTTTGTGGTTTGTTAGGGGATATGAGAGAGTATAGTGGGAAAGAGTGGTGGTTGGAGAGGGTTAGTTTTTAAGGTGTCTAGAGAGAGAATACAGACAGCGAGGTGAGAGAGGGAAGGAGAGAGGAGGGAGTAATGAGGTGGATTGTCAGAGCCAACTAACTACTTGTGTGCTGGTCATAGTGGGTCTTTTATTAGTGGTGAAATATCATATTGACAGCGCTAGAAGAGGGAGAAGGAATGATTTCATCTTATGGTTTATTCGCTTCTTTATCATCTTTCTTGAGTTCTTTGAAGAGCTAATGAGAAAAAGAACCGTCAAAGAATAGTTTTTTGGTACGCCTGGTTTATGCCTATTGTACAACTCCTACAATACAAAGCAAAGATTCGGTTGATTGCTTACACTCTTTACAGTTCCCTTTTTTACAAAGATATATAATTCAACTCCTTGTTAAAATGGCAGTAAAATCTTTAAAATTTTGTGACATATTTTAATATTTGCTACATCGAACCTGTAAAATTTTTTCTCAAAATGACAGTAAAGAACCTGATAACTAACACATAGCCTTCCCACATGTGTTGCAATCAGTCCAAAATGTAAACTAACTATTCTTGAAATGAAATAATCAGATTGCTGTTAGAGGTTTATTGTCCTATAAACAACAATGGGTCCAGATTACTAATGTGCCGACAATCTCACCAACTTCCGTTTCTTCTGGTACAATATCGCCTAATTTACATAAGTAAATTTGGAGAAGCATGTGATACACCCCACATGTGAGCCCAACATAATAATTATCTATGATTATTAATTTAAAAGTATGGTGTAACACAAGCACCAAGGTAGGAATTTACTAATAATCCTATTTTAAATGAAGTTTCATGGGGGTCCGGTTAGCTCTGAAATCTAGATACACCAGTTTTTTCACAAATGACTAAAATTCTCTTTTTCAGAAGAAAATTATTTTTCTGAAAATCATGATTAGTTAGCATGAATAGTGCCGGTATGCTGAGATTTCTATTAATTATGGATTTCAGTAGCTGAAGTGTTTGACACTGTGTTAATCACAAATTGGTGGGAAGATTTGGGATAATGTATTTTACTACTCACTTATCCCTCTTCTAATCTCCATCTAGCACTAAATTGGTAATATTTAGCCCTTTTTTGTTTGATTATTACACTAGCATGCTGATAACAACCACAAAACCTTAACCAGTCATGACTCATGACTGGTACAAAGGCATGAAGTATGTACCGGTATTAGCTATTAGGTAATTCAAAAATTGACCACTTAAATTGACAAAAAAAAAAAGGTAAAACTGAAGCTGTATTAACACATAAGCATGTTATTCTTGGCTTAAAAGGATGATTATCTATTTGAGAAAAGGATCATTTGCAAAAGAGACGCCACAACTGCCTGGGTTGTCTTAAATAGAATTCCAGTAGTTAAGACTTCGCACCAAATGCAACCTTTTTGAGGATTTGGCAATAAAATTGAGTCTTTCAACAAATGACAACAGAACGTTTGATCTATATATAACTAATCTTATAAATCCGCATCATAGAATAGACTACCTCTTGCTTAATTAATTCCAAAAAAAAAAAGAACAAGATTTTATGGAAGCATGTATCAATCAGGTTGAACCTTTATGGATATCAATTACAAACCAATAAATGAAAACTAAAATAAGAATTCGAGAAGATTAACAATACATACTTGCTATGATATTCAACTGGTCGGTTCTTTTAGCAATTCTCTTGAACAATTTCCTTCGCCAAGGAATCAATTAGATTCCGCTAGTAGAATATCACGACAAACTAATAAAAAAAAGTGATGAACTCGAAAAATATTTCGAATTTGCCTCTCTCTTGCGTGAAGAGAAGAGGTCGTCGGAGAAGAAGAGGAATGAGGGAGAAACTAGCAGTCAACGGAAGTAACCTGGACACTTGGCATGTATTCATTGGTCGGAGAAACCTACGAATCGTCGTCGTGTCGGGGATAAAGAACGGGCAATGCAGGAAAATTTTGAAGTTACACAGAAAAAATTCAATCGAATAAAAGACAGGATATAGAATTTTTTTTTTTTTTTTTTGAGAGCAACTGTTGGTTCCAATTTTCAGCGGTAACATCTCTGTAGACGGTTCATGTGGCGAGTGGAATAGGATTAGACTATTAATTCAACCAAAATACATTAATTTAATTTCGAGAGATAAGCATAATTTTTCTTTTGTTAAAAGAAAAAAAACAAAATTCTGAAGTATAATAATATTCATACTTTTATTTTTAATGTTTTCCAATTCGTTTTTTCAATAGTGTAAGAGGGAAAAGTAGTTTTTTTTTTTCCAAATTTGAATTTGAGGTAGTTAGTAAAAGTTAGGCTTTGATCAAAATGATTTTTACATGGGATTTCATTTCATTTCATGGAATTGATAACTTGAGATGTCATTAGGTCTAATAAGATGGAAATTCCGACAAAATGATATCAAATCCATCCAATTTGATAAAAAAAAATTGTTGAAATGAAATCCCATGTTAAAAAAATAGCATTCTGATTATGGCCTTGAAACAAAAATGAGGTCACCGTCATTCTATTTTTGGATGGTCTCTTAGACGGTTTAATATTAGCGATCAATGTCACTACCACTATTCATAAACGCATAGACTCAAGAGTGCATCATCTCTAGATCTAACATTTACCTACCTCTTATATCGCTGATTGAATATGTGGCTGGATGTAATCGGTAAATGAAATGATATTAAATTTTGATTTTACATCTAAAATAAAAAAATCACTGATTAGAATAATATTTTTTTAATTTTGGAAAGAGAGCATATATGGAAATTTATCACTTATGATGTTTTAAAGATTTTTATTATAAGAAAATATATATTTTATTAAATTATGTTATCCATGTTGATATGATGATTTTAATTTTTGTTGAAGTATAAGTATATTTTAATTTTTTATTTGTCCACATGTTGGATGGGTATGTTTTTTTATTTCTATCGATGCCGAGTCTTATGAGACAAATTATATCCTGCTAAGGTTGCTACCATGTGCTAGTTTTATATGGCTTCTCTTAAAATTGGTATTTTCTTCAGTTGGTATACATATTTAAAAGGAGGAGTTAGAGAAGAGGATCATGTATGGTCAATTGCAATTTAGATAATTACGAGGCTAAAAATGCGGGCTAGTTATAATTTATTGATGCTTTAGTGTCTATTTGATTTTTAAAGTTGAGCTTTTTGTAAATTACAAATAGGTTGCAAAAAATGATTTGGTTCACATCTTGATAATTTCAGTTCTTCATTCGTGGTTAATGGTCAATTAGGCAGTTTTGCCTCTCTTTTTTTTCTTTAAGGGTAGTCGCCGATTGTCAAACTAAAAATATTTATTAAATAAATAAAATTTATTACATCAAAAATTGTGAAAAAGTAGTGAATGAAACTTACTTGTCAGTGTAAGAAAAATGAAATACTAGTTGTCTAAGAAAAGAAGCACTAGCAATACAAATGCCATAAAATGTTCACTAGAGGAAGTCAATCGTGGTCGTCCTTTGCATTCATTCAACCCTCTCTGTCCGATTAGTTGGATCATGCCAATGCCATCACCTATTATTTTGTTTACCAATGAGTTTGTGCGGATTAACAAAGCATTGATTGATGGCATACGATGATATATTATATCGAGTCTATTATTTTGTTTATTTTATTTATTTTTATTAGTTTGTTAATTTCCATATATTCATTTTAATATGTAAAATATATATGTATTCATATCTATATCTGACAATATCCAAACCATATCCCTATCAGACCCGTATATGTATCCAAATACATCTGTACTACCTTATCCAATAAATATATGGATACGTATATAGTTTGACTACTAATATATTCATATCCGATCTGTTTTGTTAAAAAATAGTCTATTTAAACTATATTAATCCAACAAGAACTAGTCTGAAAGAAAGGGTCCAGGACACAGAAAAATTGAACGGCAGAAATATATCTTATTTTCTTTTATTAAAAAAGAAAATAATATTCTTTAAATAATATATATCTGTGTCAAATAAAGAAGATAAAAACGCCCGTGATCCATTCGATCAAGTTGGCTGAAGAATTATACATGTATTTTCTGGTATCATTTTAAATTTATATAGTTATTATCTCTGTATATATTTAAATTATTTTATATTTAAAAAGCATCAAGCTATTTAAATTAATGTTGCATTACACATTTTACGTAAATTAATTAACTTAAAGTCATATTTTAATATAATTTTAAAACCGACTAATTATCTATATCTGAAATTATAATAAAAATGAAAATTTGGCATAACGCCAAAGTAAATACAATATTTAATTACATAAATAAATTATAGAATTAATCTCTAAATTCGTTTCATGCTAAAATAAAAATTTCTTTTCAAAAGTATCAATCGCTTCTAATTCATCATCACTGAAATATGGGCTGGACTACTTGAGAAAATTTTCCTTTTTAATTCTTCGAAGGGAACCAATGGATCCTCTCCTTGAGTTCTCTCACTCTTTCTATAGATGGAACTTGCCAAGAGGACCTGACAGCCTGCAACCTAGGCCCTGATCAAAATCCCATTTTTTAGCCATGGGATTTCATTTCATTTCATTTCTTTGGAAAATTTTTGATCAAAATGAAGGGATTTGATGTCATTTGGTTGGAATTCCTATGTACTTAGATCCTATGAAATCAATTCAAATGAGATTGGTATAGGCAGTCGACCACCATTGCCATAGCCTTGTCATCATCATCTCCAGGACAATTCTCCAGAACTAAAGAGTTGGAGGAACACAGATTCATCTCTAACACTGTTTATATTCAGAGGAAAATTGGTGTATATAACATAATACCATTGGTTTTTATCGCCTTCAGGTCATTAGCCAGAAGGGGGTAGTTCCTTTCTTAATGGCAGTACAGTATCACTTTTAGCTCAAAGAGTAGTCTTGTTACAGGAGCAAACTAGTGTCAACCATCCCAGAATTCCTGACTGTAAATATAACAAAGCAATTTAAGGAGAATGGAAACCATTACAAATGTCCCAGAACCATCCCAGAATGTGCAACTGCAGGCAATCCCAGAGTTTAAAATTGACTACACTGCACCTATTAATTCTCCATATAATGCCATATACAAATGTCTTCCGTGTGGTGTATATTAGAGGCAAATATGAGAAATGATTGGTCCTAGTTACAAAATGCATGATCATTACCTTCCAGATCACAGGCCTTCTCATATCAAGCATCTGCATCTGAAATATGATCTAATACTGTGAAATCAACAGGAACAACCTACTTCGTCTTCTCAGACCTGCTTGTTTAAATTAGAGTCAGATACTAAAAGTCTAACAAGCAACAAAAATAACATCAGCCAAGCATTATTTTGATCAAGGAACATAAGTGAGGACATAAGTGGGAACTAGAGTCTAGAATAAGAAATTGAGAGCTAGGTTTTACAAATGTGGACTTGAATAAACTGTCATCATTCACAATAAAGTATAGTTCCTGACCAACAAAATATTTGCTTGTTAAATTTGCACTCTGGAAAAACGAAAAGAGTCGGGAATTTAAGATGATTACCTACTTGGCTACTTCTGAACCAGATTAAATGGAGTTAGCAAGTCCAGTACGACAATTCCTAGGCTGATCATCCTCCGCTGACTTGAATACTCTCTCTGTCCTATTATTTTTTGGTGTACCATCCAGCCTCTATATTCTGCTGCTGCATCTGGGTTCCAAACAAGATCATATGAAGTGTATATGACTATTGATGTTTCATAGAATTAAGCTGGAAATGGGTCAAGAAGCATTGCATATGCCAAATGACTTTATAGGTGTTTCAGGAACTGGGTTATTATTGAGCAGGAACAACCATTACTAACAAAGTACATGCATTATTGTCACAAAAAAGAAAAGGATCGAGTGCTGATCATTTCTGCAAAGAGACTTTCTACCTGAATGATTTAAAATTGACCTTTTTGCTAATAATGTAACATTGTGCAGTAATTCTAAGGAAAAAAATCTAGAAAATATAATTTCCCGCAAATAAAAAACAGCATTTATTAAATTGCCAAATCCACCAGAAAATGACTACACTACATCTATTTATTCTCGAAATGATGCAAGTACAAATGTCTCCCCGGTGGTGTACATTACAGGCAAATATGAAAAATGTTTGGTCTAAGTTACAAAATGCATGTTCCTATACAAATATATACCACAAACCTTCCAGTTCATCGGCTTCTTGCAGAAAGCTTCTGGATCGGAAATCTGATATAATTTAGTAATATCTACAAACCGCAGACTGTCTGAATTGGGATCAACCCGGTTTCAGCTATTCATGTTAGGTTGTCCGGTCCCTCAATTGCTGCATAAAGTAAAATTACAGTTCAGAAATACAATCAAACCAAAGTTCAGGGCCCAAATTGACAATATCTTTTTTTATTAAAAATATGGAGTTCAATATATTTTTTTTAAACAACTCAATTAACCCTAGCTAATCAACCAACTTAACAAAGATTGAAATAAATACCCTTGCCAACTTGAATCCACTTAACTATTAAGTAAGATATCGTATATAATTTAAGAAATCTATACTAAATTATTTCGAAACCCTAATTCAACAAATTAAGACACGAAAGTATGATTTACCAGAATGTCGTGCCAGTGGCGAAGCTACACATTGATTGGTGGGTCTATGGACCCACCTTGAAAAAATAATTTATATGAAATAAGACATATATAAATAAATAAAAAATTATATGGACCCATCTAAAAAAAATTGAATTGTTTCCTACTTTCCGTGATTTTTTTTAAATTGAATTAACAAAAATTATATTTTTAATAGAAAACTTTTGACCTTTTAATTTGTGAAAATGAAAACTATTATGCAAAAATTTTTAGAAAATAAAAACTCGTAGGGAATTGTTGTAATTTTTATTTTTTTTATTGTCTTGAATTGTAATTTTGGATATTGAAAATATTATTTTAGATATTGTATTGTTGTTATAGGTATATTTGATTTCTCATGAATTTTATTTTAAGTTACATTGTTTTAGAATTGTTTGTTTGAAAAATATTGTTATACTATACTATATTAGACGTTATGTTGTACATATGTTTTCAGAAAAAAAAAAAAAAAAAAAAATTTTATGGACCCTGCTAACATGAATTTCTAGCTTCGCCCTATGTCGTGCATGTGGTCGAAAAATGCCTTGACCTACTTCACCTCAGACAAGCCGACGGAAAGGGAGAAGCCACAGCGGCGAGTGTCAAGGAAGAAGGGAGAGAGCAGTGAAGTAATGAGACAACGGGTCCTAGCCTTCGTCCACGGAGGAGGGGGCAGGGACGCGGGGTGGAGAGAGAGTGAGAGAGAGGTGAGTAGTACTCTCTCAAAAAAAATGACGTCATTTAGTCTCTCAAAAAGAGCGTGACCGGAAAGCAGGAGGATGGCTTGGCATGAATAAATTTGACGTCATTTAATTATAATTATATATATTACAAGGCCACGTAGCTATTGCAATTTTTTTTTTTTTTTTTTTTTTTTTTTTTTGCAAAGAAAGAGTTAATGTTGCATAATGTCGTAGTGCAGAGGTCTATTGAAACATTATTTTTACATGTGGTTAAATATTAAGACAGTCTTGCAACATAGGAAGACTCTAATTCTCTATAAGGTATAGAATATGATTAAGATCATAATTATTAAAAAAATATTAGATTGTAGATAGTAATTGCACATATAATATGCAAATAATGCATATTTTGATCCTAATTTGAGCATTTTAAGTGATTTTGCGTTCATTCTAAGTCATTTGATCACAGTAATTTATTTTTAAGATCACTTTATTGTCTAAAATATCATTAATATCTTACTTGTTAAGAACTATTGAATGATATATAGTGATTTCGCTTATAATGTGCAAATCATGCATATTTTTTTAGCATGATTTGAGCATTTCAAACTATTTTGCATCCATTATAAATCATTTGATCACAGTAATCTATATTTAAGCTCTATATATGGTCTAGAATATGATTCATATCTTGCTTATTTAAATAATATTGGATTATACATAGTAATTACCCATATAATTTGTAAATAATGCAAATTTTGATTATTTCAATGGATTCTCATTCATTCTTTATCATTTGATCATAATAATTTTTATTTGAGCACTCTATGAGGTATTGAATATGATTCAGATCTTACTTATTAAAAACTATTGGATTATACACAGTAATTACGCATATAATGTGCAAATAATGCATATTTTGAGCATCTGTATTCATTCTAAATCATTTGATCACAATAATCTATATTTAAGCTCTCTATACGTTCTATAATATAATTCAGATCTTACTTATTAAGAAATATTTGATTATACCTGTGTGGACTTTTTCGTCATTTCTCGAAGAATGATTGGGTTTCCTCAAGAATGGGAATAAGCCTTAGATTCACCCCTCACGAGTCTAGATTCAAGCACAGAAATGCTTCTTGACAACAAGAAAAACATTAACGAGAATCCATTCTCATGAGGGTTTATTAGTTTTGTGGATCCTTTCCTTCCAATAGGCGCAAGCCCCTATTGTTAATTACCCCGTGACGAATCACGAGAACCTCTGATTAAGGGGTTCGAGGAATTGTATGTCATAGGCCAGAAAAGTTGTTATCTCAATTTACTTTCTATTTAAACTAAACTCAATTGATGTTACCAAACTTAATTGACGGGGCACAATTGAGAATACAAAAGATTTAATTCTTTCAGTTTAAATCGTACTCAATTAACGGTACCAAACTCAAGCGACGGGACCTAATTGAGGGCTCTTAAGAGTACTTTATCTAAGACCGAATCTTGGTCATTTGGCGACTTATAAGACTAGGGAAGTTCGTTTTCAATGATTCTCGGCCATTTGGTAGCTTGGAAGGATCGGGTCTTGGTCTTGGTGACTTATAAGACTTGGATAGTTTGATTTGGTGATTCTTGGCTATTTGGTAGCTTGGAAGAATCAGATCTTGGTCTTGGTGACTTATAAGACTTGAGGAAATTGGATTTCAAGGTTCTTGGCCATTTGGTGACTTGGAAGAACTAGGTCTCGGTCATTTGGTGACTTATAAGACTGGAAGAATTGGATTTCATGGTTCTTGGCCATTTGATGGCTTGGAGGAACGGGGTCTTGGCCATTTGGTGACTTGTAAGACTGGAGAGGCTTGATTTGGTGGTCCTTGGCCATTTGATGGCTTGGAAGAACAAAAGATATTTTTGACTTCATGTCAATTTTGATCCCGACTTTATTGGAGAGGCTTTTCTTCGTCTCGAAGAGGTTTTGGGTTACGTTTAGGTGTCGTACTTGGACTTTTAATTTTCCTATATTTCTCTTTGGAATTTAGTGATTTATATTAATTTTTTTAAAAGTTCAAAGGTTTCAAATTCATTTTACATCTTTTTAAAGTGCTTATTTGAAAGTACTTAGTTGAAAAATATTCCCTTGAAGAGCGTTTTATTATTGAAATTATTTAAACTTTATTTGAAAATTGTATGGAAGATTTAACTAAGTCTCATGGTGTTTATTATTTTTATGAAATTCATTTTATAGTGAAAATACTTCAAAAATACAAAAGGCTACTATTTTGAAAGATTTTGATATCAAAGTATCAGTAAATCTGAATTCTACAGATTTTTAGGATTTTAAGGATATTTTATTTGAATTTTTCTGAGTTTACTGCTATTTTTAATGAATTTTATAAATGTCAGCCGGTTTTGTAATCGTCTCATTGGGCCACGTGGCAGAGGAGATTGATATAGCAGCTGACCAAGCTTGGTGAGATGGCTGTCCGTACTTATATTAGGCCCTGATGATCTTAAACTTAATTAAATTTCACTTTTCTCATATTTGGCCTGTCAAGTTTGTGTAGATAATAATCAATAAACCACACGACTTATTGCCACAAGGAATCAAAGAGGTTTTAGCGCTGAAAGTGACGAATGAAGACGGGTTTTATTTTTATCATTAACGGGCTCGCATAATTTCGGATTTGGGTCCGCTAACGATTCTGACCGCCGCAATTCGCCAGAGAGGTTCCTACGGCATCGTGAGGCTGAGAGGAATCCTATGGTAGGGTCGGTTTGTGTCGCGTCGACTTTATTTGATGAGAGCACCGATGAGTTGATACGGTTTAGAGATGGTCTGGTACAGCGGTACAGGAGCTAGTATCGGGGACTTTAGTGATTTTGACTTATACCAGATTGAGCTTATTTGAGGTTGTTATGGTATTCAAATTGGTTTGGCTTTGACTGGCTAACTCAAACACACGACTCTTGTGGTCTTACACTATCTTGTGACAACATAACTGAACTTCATTTTTTTTTTATTTTCACACTTGAAACTGGATTCAAGCCAACTGTAGACTGGTTATGGTAGCGGTTACTTGGGTATTTATCAATCAATTATGCATGTTTTCTATAAATTAATTTGATGGTTCAAGTCCTCGTATACTACTGAAATTGTTCATCAAAGCCCAAGGAAGTAAAGCTCATCTACATATGGCATTAGACCATGCTACTTTGAGTAACTCAGGTGTATATTTTCACAAATTAATTAACACGATCTTCAAGCCATTAACTTTAACGAGTAGAGAAAAAAAAACTGGTCACACAGGTTGTACTCACAATTCTCTAATGACTATCTACTTCAGTTTTGCAAAACTGATCCATATATTTTACGGAATCTTATTCATTAAACATCAAATTGACTTCTTTGCAACATTACTGTTCAATTTAAACTTCCTAACAATCTGATCACATTTGACTTATAAGCTCAATAAAATAATAAAAGAAGAGATCCTTGCATACTATTCTACATGCTTCTAACAGCTAGCAATTTTCATTGGGCCACCATATCAAGTAACAACTATCATATGCAGTAAGCACAAGTCAATGTTATCAATTGAGGCCATTTAAGGGTTTTACCTGCTACTACTGTTTTTACATTAGAGTCCCTCAGATTTGTCATTTTGCAATTAAGTTTACAGTAACGCAGTAATATATTTCACTCACTGACTTTGCTCTATTATACCTTTTTTTTTAGTTAAATAAAGAGTCATCCTGTTCTAAGACATATGCTATAACTTTAATACCTCTTTTTGGAAAGAAGAAGAAAAAAAAAGAACAACAAAAGTTTTCAGGGAGTTTCAAATACACGATGACAGGAAGAGCATCTGACAACTTTAAATTTTATAACTATTGCTATAAGGACTGATTAAAAATAAGAAATTTAAACGAAAATTCACACCAGTAAAGAACTTCAAGCGATTTTTAAAGATTCGATCATACACAAACAACACAAGGACTTAATGTGACAGAACTGACACAATGAAATGGGGAAGAAGAATGGATCAGTACTTATTAATGGCTTCCCTCTGACCATGGAATCAACTTGACTTGAACTTCTCTTTGTCAAGAGAGAATCCTGATACAAGCTAAGTCAATGCTGCGCTTTGACCGCTGTTAGATCAGGTGAACAGTCCTTCCACGAGATTGATGCTGCGCTTCAAATCTCCATGGAAGTACTTCTGAGTTTTACCAATAAGCAACACCACCTCATGAAAGTTGATGCTGCGCTTCAAACTTCCATAAGACAGCTTAGATATCACTCTCAAAGCACCATGATTGATGCTGCGCTTCAACCATGGCACAAGAGTAATTGCTGTTGACTTAGATCAGATCGGAGATGAAAGAAGAAGAATGGAGCAAGAGGAAACTAAGAACAACAATAGTTTTTTTTACTACAGAGATTTGAGCCGAAGCTCATGGTTTAATCTGAACTGATGCTGCGCTTCAAGTCCAGATCAAACATTAAAACAAGACTTAGAATAATGAAATCAAATGAACTTTTATAAGATATCACACCATGACTAGCATATTTGCTGTCATAATTTGGACAAGCACACGATTAGGAAAGTTGAAGGAGAAATCAGTTAGAAGATTTCAGATTTAAACAATTTTAAATACATTTGATAAACATGTTTTTAAGAATGTAAAGGTTATAGTAAATCAAGAGACGAATTGATCGATTGAATCAAATCTCAGTTGATGCTGCGCTTCAGACTGAGATTGACTCGATTTTAACAGATCCGAAACTGTCAAGAAGAGGGAATGAATAAGTAAATGAGATCAACATCAGATTAAACCTAACAAACAGTGGATATACTCCAGCTGATGCTGCGCTTCAGACTGGAGTCAAAGATCGAAGCTTCAAATCAAGAACAAGAAAGAGAACAAAATGAACACAGATTGCACATCGAAAGAACTGATATCTCTATTCAAAAGCTCCGAATACTTACAAATTGGCACTTGAATCTTAGGACTTTATCTGATTAACTTCTGAATTACACGAATGTGCTTTTCAATCCCTCTTTTTCTCACTTCTCTCTCTTTTTCTCTCTATGCACGACAAGTGCTTGAGTAAATGCCTAAGCTATTGTTCTCTCTTTCTAATGGAGCGTGTGTGTAGAGAACGTGATCTTTTTCTTGCCGAGAGACCTCCTCCTTTTCCCTCTCCTTCGACCTCTATTTATAGGTGATTGAGATTGGGTCTAGATGCTTCGGTTCAACGGAAATCAGGCGAGAGCCCGGCGGTTACTGCAACAACCTTCTTCTAACGAATTTCAGTTCTTCCTCCTCTTCTTTCTTTATTTTGGACGATCTTGGTGTACGCCGTATCAGGCACAACTCCGTAGGTCCAACGATTTGTTCTCCCTTTGGTTCATAAACTCCGCGTGCACCCATCTCTTCCTTTGCGAAGGGGTCGCGTTTTACACCTTCAGCGACATTTTCCTCTGCTACTTTCTGTGTGAACTTGGCCTTTATGTTCCATATGGGTTTTAAACAGTTTTCTGTCCTTGGTGTACGCTGAAACTAGCGTATTCAACCTCAACTCTTATACGGAGGGAATTTCAAAATTCGATTCTTCTTTCTCTCCATTTGGCTTAGCACTGGAGGGTGACGGTCTTACGTTGAGGAACTTAATTTTTCCTCTGTTTTACTGCTCTTTACCTCTATTATTTCATTTCCCACATGTTATCTCACCAATCAAGCGTGTAGGTATATAAAAAAAAAAATGTGGTATGCATCATGTGTCCCTTTTCTTTCTTTTACTTGGATTTATCATGAGGGATTTATACACATTTTTCATCACCTCTTCTTATTTTTCTTAGCATCATACTTCCGCATTGTCACCATTCTTAGTGGTTCAACAAATGCCCCCACCAAAGAATGTTGGGATGCACAATTTATTTCCTTGGAGAGCAGCATTCTTTGGTGCATACGCATTTTGTTCAAATTTGAAAGGGTTTTAACCGATCTCACATTTCTGCTTTGAACCCATTTCACAATTTTGTCTTCATTCATTGCTTTGGAAAGCAACGACTAGCCAACATGATTCTCTGTGCTCAGGGTCTCTATTTCTTTTGTCTCTATTCTCCCTTTACTAATTTAACCATCTCTTGCCACACGGTTATATTCATGCGGTTTTGTCTTAACTGTTCACTATTCATCCCTTCTGGTCTTTACCCACTGGCCTGAGATGTGTCACATTTCTACACCTGTACAATGGTCCCTCCTGTGGCATCATCAAATCAGTATAGAGACAAGAGAAACTTCACCTGTCAGCTGCACCTTTTTTCCGTTTTCACTTCATGATTTTCCTGGCCTGGACTCAGCACACTTGATTTCATTTCACTGATTGTTATTTCTCATCAGTTGGTGTATGGATCTGGTGTATATAACACCGTTTCTCTTAGAACAAAATCTCAAAGGTTGTTCGCATGGGCCCTATTTTCAGTGATACGCATTTTGTTCCAATAATATAGGGCCACGTATCCTTCTGTGGAAAACCCTAGCCTTTATATATCAGCATTTTCTTTGAATCGCTTTTCTTCACCCCTGGCTTGAGATCGCCTCCATCTCTTTTACTCTCAAGCCATTTTCTCTTTTCTTTATCACAATTCTGGTAAGCAACAACTCTTTCCACCTTTCTCATTTCCTCCTTGACACTTTTTTTTTGTACTGCTCACCTATTTATTTTGTAAAGCTAGTTTTCGTTTATTTCAGCAATTTTCTTAAAGTGGTTGTCTTTTGGTCTGTCCCGATGATAAGAGGGATGAAAACGCTTGATTTGAAACTTTCACCATCTGGCACTGTATACAATGCTTCCTATTTCTCTTACCCCCCTTTTTTAAGGGTTTATTCAGAGGCACTCTTTCCTTGTTTTCTATTTTATTAGAAAGCATTGATTTGAGGGGCCATTCAATTTCACCAAGATTTTATCATTCTTTGGGCTTGATCTATCCAGAGCGTTTTAAGCTCATGCCATGCTTTCCAAAGCATTTGTTGGACTTCGATCTTTTCCCCTTTTTTTTAGCCTTGATGATGATTTTTATTCATGCTTTGCTGTTTTTGGCAACCCTTTCTTCTTTGGTGCAATGAGCTTCTTAACGCTAAAACAGTGCACTCCATCACACATAGATCAATGTGGCAGAATTGGCCTTCGTTATCTCCAAAATTTTATTCCAAATAATTAACTTTAATTATTTTGGGGTGGTCAAAGGAATGGATATAGTTGAACTTTTTGTAATATACCCGTCTCCATCTGCCTTTCTCTCTTCTTTTTTTTTGAAACTGTCATCCTCTAACATCGCATATTTTGTTCTCCTCTTTTCTTATTGAAGAAGATTTTTCTCAAACCCCCCTTTTTTACTTTTTTTTATTTTTTTTGTAACTGGTACCAGATCTCCCCTCAGAATATTTCTTTCTCTCTTGTATTCTCGTTATTTATGATACCACCCGTTTTTTGCTCTCTTTTTTTTTAGTACATTTTCTTTTTAGTGATAATTTTTTTACATCACTCTGTGGCCTGATACTCGTATGGTTCTTTTTTTTTTGTCGTTTGTATATTTCTCTAGTACCAGCCTTGGTTCAATCACCTTTGAACAATGCTTTTCAGATTTTGTGGCTCTTCAGCATTTTATTTATGCTTACTTGTTACGACCATAACCAGTCCAACGCCTCAACCTTAGTTCTTTGCTTTAGCAGATTAAACGGGTATCTCACTTTTAGGTTTCTCGCGCTGCTTAAGACCAACCAGCATTTACAACTTGCTTCCTTTTGCTATTGTGTATTTTGTTCCCATAGCATTATTCTTCCTGTTGATTTTCATTTTGGTTTCTAAACTCTTTCTCTCTTTTCCGTTGCAGTTACAAAAGGATTCAAAGTTTGGGGCTTTCGGACTGTCGCTGACTAACTTCAAACAGGCCTTTCCCAGGTTTGTTTCGGGCCCCCTTTTTTTGTGTGTGGGTCAATGTTTTTGATTCAAGGCCTCATTTATTGTTGGGCCCAATAGCCGTAATTACTATACCGTCCCTTTACTTGATCTGCTGGGCCAGAAAATTTTTTGTCATCCGTGACTTAGTATTATGGGTTTTGTATTGGCTGTATATATATATATTAAACAATGTTTCGACCGATTTATTGGAGATGTTAATGAAATGTCCTGATGATCGTGCGTCCCTTTAATGATCATGTGGTCGGCTAGGCTTGATTGAACATAGGTTTCAGAATATTTAAGGGATATTGATGCCATTTTTTACTTAATGAATGTCATTCCCTACTTTGGCCGAGCACAATTTTTAATTTGCAGCGTGGCAGCAATTGAAATTTGTGTGAGGCATTGTGGAAGGGGTAAGCTTATAGAGGTCTGAAGCGCAGCATCAGTCTCTGTAGGCGAGCCTTATTTTCTCCATGATTATCCACACTTTTAAAATCTATTTGAGCTTGAGGCTCTCAGTCTGCAGCGCAGCAGCAGCTGAGGGTTTCGAGTTGATTCTGGTGACCGTAGGTGATCCCTTTTAGAGATCCGAAGCGTAGCATCGGTCTCTCGGGTGAACCTCTTATATTCCATGGGGTGAAAATAGGTATGCAGCGCAGCAGCAATCTATTTCATTTCCATCTCTGTCTCACATATTGATGGCATACTTATATCACTTTCTTTTAGGTTCCCATATCACAGTCACCTCATTTTCAGTCTTCTTTTAGTCTCATAGGCTTTTCCTCATTCATTTTTTTTTGTCAATTTTTTAGTCACCATGGTTTCGTGGTCCCGTCCTGCTGACATGAAACCTGAAGACCCTTCTGAGGATTTTATCAAAGACTTCCTTAAGCAAGCTGATTTAGAATTTGAATCTCCCGCGGCCATTTCTGAATGGCGCGCTCGTTTATTGGAGGGACGCGATATCTCTCATGGACGAATACCTCGTCACGAGTTGGCTCCTTTTCTTTCTGAAGTTGACCCACTCACCTTCTCTCATGAGCAGGATCCCCCTTGTTTGACCAAAACCGTTCAGTCTTTTACGTTTGCCAATTTTCCTAAATGGAATTCTGACCACAAACTTTCTGGTATCCAAGAAATGGACATGGTCACCTTGTTGCCTCGCAATCCCAAGGCCAACAAACCCCCTTTGCAGTTGATAGGGCCCAAGATGATAGACTCTAGCCGAAATTTTGGGTGGTGCCCTAAACTTCTTAATATTCAAGGGAAATTACATTCTTGCGTTGGTCAGCTAGAATGGGTTCGCTATGTTCTCACTCATGAACGAGAGATCTTGGAGAGCGCCGGTGTTTACGAGGCTGTTTATCTCTCTCTTTTTGATTATGCTTATAGCCAAGAACTCATGCAAGGTCTCATTACCAATTGGAATTACGCCACCAACACTTTGTTTACTCAGGATTTAGAGATGGCTCCCACTTTATGGGATATGAGGCAAATTTCAGGTTTACCAGTCTTGGGACTTCCTTACGAGGAATGCTCTCCTCGTGACACCATTCTTTTTGGTACTCAACCAACTGGCTCTCCAAATTTTCCAAAATCTTTACGCAAGGTGTACGAGATCTATTACAAGTTAAAAGAGAAGAGGCGCTCTAAAAGTGAGAAAGGAGTGCCTTTTTCTACTTGGATTTCTTATTTCATGGATCGCTCTCGGGGTAAGAATACATCAGGTGTAGATGTTTTAAGTCCTCTAGGCACGGGGTCTTATTCAATCTATGCGGATGGTTATGGCCCAGATTTGGTTGCCCTGTCGACCCGTCCCGAAAGTCGTGAGACTTTCCTTACAGCCTTCTTCGCTTGGTGGCTGTGTTATTTTGTCATTCCAGCCGCCCCAGCCGACGTGATTAGACCTGAGGTGTTTATGATGGCTAATCTTCTTGCCAAAGGCGAACGGGTTTCATTGGCCATTCCCGCTTTAGCCAATGTGTATCGCTCTTTGAGAGCCGTGGCTGCTTCACGTGATCCTTCATATTGCAAGGAAGTTATGCCCTTCCATTGGATAAGCGGTTGGATCAACGCTTATTGGTCAGATTGTTACACCCCGGCCGTGCCTGAGTCCCTTCGTAACAAGTTGCCTGCGTTATCTGATATTGCCAGCGCCACAATACCCTCTCTCAAGGCCATTGATGCTCATTATATGTTCATCAGAAACCGGGTCCGGGATGAGCCTATATATCCTTGGATTTTGTCTAAGGGCGTACCCAGGTCTTCAGATTGGTATGTCACAGACACTCCTCGAGAGCACCCCAATGCGCATTCACGCTTATTCCTTTCAAAAGAGGACCATTATAGGGACGCAGAATTTCTGATTTGCATCCGAGAGTGTTATTTGCCTTTACGCCTAGGCGGAAATCGTCTGATTTTGGAACCTTACTTCCCACAGCGTGTCGCTCATCAGTTTGGATTGGACCAAGATATCCCTGACACTTATCTTTCCTTGGAGGGTCGTACAATTGATCTGGCCTTCTTTAGTGCATGTTGGCGTTTTGCTTTGCGCTTGGGTACAGGAGTCAAATTCCTGATGCCTCATTCTTCGCGCCGAGTTCACCTCTCAGCTCAAGCGTTCAGGCGACACCGTGACTTGACCAAAGCCTTCCATCGAAGACCAAGAGAAGAAATCCAGAGGTTCATTTTTCCATTGGAAGAGCAAAGGGGTAGGACTTATGAGATTCCTAACGGTCCCAAGCCTCCTGTGGAATTTCCTGATTTTAAGGGCTACGATGGTGTGGCTATTCCAGCGACTTCTTCTTCCCTTCGTCAACCTACTATCATCCTAGTCTCTCCTTCTCCCTCTAGTAAGCTTATCTTCATTCGCTCTTGGGTCTTTTCAATCTTATCATTTCACTTCCCACTTTTAATTGCTCTTTTCTCATTTCATATTCATAGGGGTTGATGAAGCCTCTACTTCTTCTCCGAAGGGAGTTTCTCTTACTTCCACTAATGATGCTCCTGAACCACCGCGTGCGGCGGAGCCTATGGAAGAAGAATTCATGGAAGGAGAATTTATGGAAGAAGATCAGGGCCATGTCCTTGAGGTTGAACCTGAAGTGGCCGTCGAACTTGAACCTGTAGTAGAACCTGAAATGCCTCTCGTGGAAGGGGATCTTATAGATGGGGAGCCCGAACTTGGAGAGGAGCCTGAGGTAGAACCTATAGAGGAAGAACCCGAGGCTGAAGAGGAATTTCATGATATACTTGCAGGAGAGCCTATTCCTGTCATTGATCTGGAGGATGATGATGATGATGGTTTCATTCCTAATGTCATGCCAGTGAATGAACCTATAAATGAGTTCCCTATCAACCATGCGCCTCCTGATTTCATGATAGTGACCGTAGGGCACGCAATTGATTCTCTACAAAGGCTATGGGAGTTGAGTCAGGAAACGGGAATCATTTTCTTCCCTTATGACCCGGCTTGGCTAGCGGGTGTTCCTCATGGAATACATATCCCTGCTTTGAGAGAGCTATTACTGGATCATGTCTCTCCTTGCGCAAGAGAATTGCGCCGCCTGACTCATGACTTCTCTCAGGGGCATTATGATCAACTTCTCTCTATCCAATCAGTGCGTGCTCACGAGCGCTCCACAGTGGCTAATTCTTTGAATGATTTGTTGCGTCAGCAACAAGAGACAGCCATGCGGATTTCTTGGGTGAGGAGCCGTTTAGAGTCTTTGTGGGCCACTCGAGCAGGAGATGCGACCTTAGCCCATATGAGAAATGAGTTATCTCTTCTTCGGAATGCAGCCCGCAATATTTCCGCCCGTTTGGCGAGTGTCTTGGAGGATTTTCACACTGCCTCATTAAATTTCCATGTGGCTTTTGAGCAAGTAGAGAGCTTTGACCATCAACTGGGTGTGCGCAAGCAAGTGGTCACTGATCACATCCATCAAATCTCAATGCGACTGGATGTCATTCGTCAGGCTTTCGCTCCTTAGGTGTTTTTAAGGTTCTAGAGTTTAGGTAGTTCATAGGGTTGTGGGGCTCTAACACCTTAGTGGCTCGTGTTAACCCTTGTATCTTTCCTTAGCATTTTAGTGGAACTTAGTGGTTGTTGATGTCATGGATGTTTTGTATGAAACTTTGGTACTCTTTTGCTTGTTTAAAGATCGCTGCTTTCATTATATGTTTGTATCTGTTTTGGCTTCAATGCTTTCTTTACTTTATTGGTAACATTTGTGTTGCGGATTTTGGTCTCCCTTCCTCTCATTTTCAGGTTGAGTCATGGAGGACATGGACCCCGCTCTTCCCCATCCTCATGAGGATGATGATGCTTACTGGGCCGTTCACCAGCCTAACCCGAAGCTTGCCTTCCTGCAGCCACCTCCTCCGCCTATCTTTGCAGGTATGTTTATGCCCACATTTTTCGCTTTCCTTGACCTTGCATGTGTTCATATTCTAATGACCTTTTAATCTTTATGATAGGCATGACAGTGCAGCTTCTTAGGAACGAGGTGATGGCTCTTTATGAGTCCAGCCAGAGCACTCCTGCCGTCTTTCACCGCGTCTCTGCTAGGCTGTTCTCGAGGCTTTCTCTAGAGCTTCCTTCCAACAGGGGCGTTCCGGCTGAGGCAGCCGTTCTCATTGGGGAGTGCTATGCTTGGCTGACTCCTCTTCGCTACGATTTCCTGCTCCAGGAGTTGGCCTCTATTGAGCACCGTCTTGCTTCTTGCGCTCGCGTTATGGACACCGTTTCTGATGCTCTCAGGACTCTTTCTCTCCGTTATCGGGTCATTACCGACCGCATCGCTTCCCATTGTGTTGCATGCGTTGATGCGGACCGCCAAGCTGACCTCTCATTCACACACCGCATGGAGGCGTGTCGCTTGGACCGTGAGTTGCAGTACTTGGGTCAGCTGGATCAGGACTATCATCACATCCTAGACGAGTGGATCAAGTTTCATGCTGTGATTAGGGAGCGCTACCATGATGCGTCTAGGGAGGTGTTTGGGTTTCGTCTCAGGTTGGATTCTCGTGTTACTTCTGCTCGTGCTTGTTTCCGTGGATTGATCCGTCTTTTGGCGGAGGCTAGGGAGAGGTCCATCGAGGCTCAGGCTCAGGCGCAGGCGCAGGCGCAGGCTGCCCCTGCAGCTTAGCTTCTTCACGTCTCTTTTAGTCTAGTTACTTTGAGAGTTGTGAGGCTTATCTTCTTATCTGTGGACTTGGGCTAAAGCATTTTAGGATGACCATGCTTAGCTTTGTATCTTTATCGTGGATGTTGTTTGTCTAGTTTTGGATTTAGAATGTTTGGTGGTTGGTCGGATTTAATCTTTACTTGCTTTATGATCTTGAATTTTTGCTTTTTTTGCTTTTTTTTTTTGGTTTGCTTGTTTGTTTGACTCATATGCTTATGATGATTATTTGTGCCTGATGGAGTTTTCGCGCTCAGGGCTTCTTTCAAACTTGTTCGCGAAGCGACAGGCAATCTCATTTCCTCCCTACTTTCTCTCGCATGTAGGTATTTTGGCCCACATTTGGTTTTACTTGCTTCGTAGGGTACGAGACACACACGAATTTACTCCATGACCAAGAATAGGGTAATTTGGCCCATACTCGTACTTCTCTGGGTTTAGATTCATGTGGGCCTGTCATTACATCGAACTCAAGTTTTGGCCCTTGCGTCTTTCTGACTTTTCATACTTTCAGTTACTTATATGAGCGGTTTCTTTTTCACGACATACCAACCCCCCACTTTCTTCCACTTCTTTCCATCGCATGTTTCCACTACCTACGAATAACGCCTTTTCACCCAAGAGTCTATATAAGACCGGGTCTTGCACTGTCTTTTCCATCCTATCCTCACACTATATCCGTTGCATCCTGATTATCTTTCTTATAATCTCTCTTTAACCATGTCCGCCCCTAAGCGCCCAAGAAGCACCATTGAATCCTCCTCTTCTCGAGTTAACCCCATGGTTCCAAATTGGTCCTTTGCCCTTGACAACCGCTACCTCTTTCGTGATGAGATAGCCTTCAATAGCTATCATGAAGATATGGGTCGTGATGTCCGTCCAGTGGCTGAATGTTTCTTCTTTCGTCACCAACGGCGTATCCCAGTAGAGCATATCAACCTTATACACGGTTGGCTCGACTCTTGGAGTCTTCGTGGGCTTGTTGACTTGGACAACCCCTATCATCCTCGAATCACCCGCCTCTTCTATGCCAATCTCCGCCTTTCTTATGATCATTATGGTACCCCTCTAGCCACTTCCTATTTGTTTGGCCAGTATCTGACAATCACTGCAGAGAGTTTGGCTGAGTTCTTGCAAGCTTCTAACACACTTACTGGCTCCACCACTTATGCTTTCCATCACTGGCCTCGCGGCTTTGGTAACTATTCTGAATGCTTGCGCTGGTTCAAGGCTGCCCCTGTTGAAGGCAATGTCGAAGTGGTTTCCATTGAACATCTTCCTGCCCTTCATAGGTATCTCATAATTTCTTTTGTTTTGTTTCTTATCTATATTACACTGTTTTCTTTTGCCGCCCGTTTTTGACAATTTTCTCACAGATTCCTTTTTATGGTGGTCAACGGCATAATCTTTCCCCAAGGAGAGTTATCCAATCACGCTTGTCCCGGGGATCTGTTTTACCTCCGTCATCTCATCCAAAAGCATCACCCTATTAATCTGGGCCACATGATTATTTACTTTATGCATCAAGTGGCTATGGACTCTCGCAGCCATCGAGCCCTGCCTTATGGCCATCTTATTGAGGCCTTGATGCGTCGTGCCCGTATTCCTATTCCAGAGATGTTGTGGGGAAATCGTATCTCTGAGGCTCACGTGGCTCATCCCCGCAATCTTCTCTCCTTGTTTGATTCTACTGGATGGGTAGAGTCTTCCATGAACATGCTTGTTCCTGACCCTAACCGTCCGATTAATGAGTACATCTTGACCCCCAATGCTGAGCCCAACCAGTATAGTCCAGTGAGGGTGGTTTCTCCTCCTCTTGATGATGATTCTGTGGCCTTAGCCCTTGAGGCCCCTGCCCCTGTCTCTTTTCGGGCTTTTGTCGACCAGCGCTTTGGAGAGTTGAGCGCTCGCTTGGAAGCGATGGAGGGAATGCTTCAAGCCATCACCACTACTCTTGCTAATTTAGGGGGTAACGTTGCTGTTGCTGTTATTCCGGAATAGAAGAATTTTCTTCTAATTACTTGCGCCTTTTGTGCCTGTATCTTTATGCTTTCTAGTAGTTTGTATTAGGCTTTCTTTTCTTTTGCTTGCTTATTGTATCAGTTTCTTGAAACTTGTATCACTTCATGGTTAATGAATGGATCCTTTCTTTTACCCCTTTTTGTTCAAATTCCCATCTTATTTTATTTGCAAATCATGTGGCTGCCCCAATGTGAATGAGTTTGCCCCTGATAAATTCGACTCATTAATTCTGGCACGCATAACTTTAAGGGACATGGTGTTGTTGTGGTTTGTGTGCCCTCAGATGACTTCATAGGGCGGTGCCTTGATGCCTTCAGTTGCCACACAGGCTTCTTCATTAGGCATAGGTGTTTTAGAGAACCACAAAGGCTCTCTTTAACACGGCTTCGCGTTCTCTGGGACCCGAAGGTCCCTTCATTGACCGCGGATTTGTCAGGGCAAACTAATTTTTTGTGCATTTGGCGACCACACAGGTCTTCTCAACACGATTTTTCCTATCAAGCTACTATATTTGGCCAGTGGACTTTGTGGAGCTGGGAGCTTTGGTGGAAGGATTGACTCATGGGGCCGCAAAGGCGAGTCACCCTTTTTCCTTACCCTCTCGTCCTCACCCTCTCATTAGGTATAGGCACTCGTTGTAATGGCTCTCAATCGGCATAGGCGCATTGACACGGCGTTGACGTAATGACCATAGGGTTTGAGGTTTCGGCTGATTTATTCCTTTATCATGCTTTAAGACCAGGTTTATTGGCTTTGATTAAAAGTTTTTGATGAATTTCTTTTAGTGAGGTTAATCCATGGGGATTGGAGCTTCTCCTTCCGCCAACCAACCACCCCTTGCGGAAGGTAGGAAGCTTTTATTGGATGTTTTAAGGGATGTTTCTGGTTTTTGTTGAGGTTTATCGGCCTTATTGGAACTTTGTTGAAAGCTTTATTGGTAACATGTAACAATGGTCGTTTTAGTAAGATTAGTAAATAGGGGGTTGAGCTTCTCCTTCCGCCAACCAACCGCCCCTTGCGGAAGGTAGGAAGCTTAGGTTAAGTGATAGGTGATTTTGAGAGAAATTTTTTGCTTTATTGGGGTTTAACGGCCTTATTGGAGTTTTATTGAAAACTTTATTAATGGCCATAGTGTTTTTGGTATTTATTGAGTATGATTGGGATTTTTGGATTTATAAGGTTAGGTTTTGTAGCTTTTATTTGTATGGTCTTCGTGGAAGGTAGATCTCATGCATAATATTTCTTCAAGTACCGCCCGTTGATAGGTGGGATTGTGCATCTTCCTTCTTTATCCACAAGCTTGTAGGACCCTCCAGTGTAAACTTCCTTGATCACATAGGGTCCTTCCCAATTGGGTGAGAATTTCGGGCCATGATGATGACCCAATATAGGTCTTCGCAAGATCAGCACCAAATCTCCTTCTTTAAAGGTGCGCGGTCTTACCATTTTGTTGTATGCCCTCTCCATTTGAGCCCGATACAATTCTAGGCTTTGTTGGGCCATTAACCTTTTTTCATCCAGCGCATCAAGCTCGTCGAGCCTTAGACGCATTTGCTTGTCCATTGGTAGACCCGCGTACATGGCTACCCTCAAAGATGGCAATTCTATTTCTAATGGTAGAACAGCTTCCGCCCCAAACGCCAAAGAATATGGAGTGGCTTGAGTTGGCGTGCGGAAGGTGGTGCGATAAGCCCATAATGCCTCTTGCAATTTCTCATCCCAATTTCTATGATTATCTCCCACTATCTTTCTCAAAAGTTTGATTAGGACCTTATTAAAAGCTTCCGCCAATCCATTCGCTCTTGGATTATAGATAGAGGAATATTGCCACTTTATCTTGTGTTGTCTCGCAAAAGCACAAATTTCACCACTTTTGAAAGCGGTACCATTATCAGATATTATTTCCATTGGAGTGCCAAAACGATATAACACATGGTTTTTCAAAAACCGAATTATATCTTTGCTTTTCACTTCTTTTAATGGCACGGCCTCGGCCCACTTTGAGAAATAGTCAGTGATTGCAAGAATGAATCTATGCCCCTTCGAACTCGGTGGATCGATTGGCCCTATTACATCCGTTCCCCATTTATTGAATGGCCATGAGGCCACTGTTGGGTGCAACGGGTTAGGGTGTTGGTGTATGAAATCTCCATTCACTTGGCACATGTGGCATCTCTTTGCATAATCCTCGCAATCCATGATCATTGTTGGCCAATAGTACCCCATTCTCTTGATGTGAAGTCTCATTTTGGGACCCGATTGATGAGCCCCGCAAAATCCCGAGTGTACTTCTCTTATAATCTTTCGGGCTTCTTCTTGTGACACACACCTCAACCATAACTGATCATATGAGCGTCTATATAGGGTGTTATTCACATAGACATAGCGAAGAACCCGCCGCTTCAATTGCTCTCTTTCCATTTTTTCCTTGGGGAGCACTTGATGTTGGAAATAATCCACAAAGGGTTTTCTCCAGTCTTCCTCGTTATTTGCCCCTACTTCCATTACTTCATCGGGGTCTCTCATTTGGTCTTCCTCCCATTCTTCTAAATCCACGTAGAGATGAGCATTAGCTTCTCTTTCAATTTCCATGAGATAAGGTGCCAATGATCGGCGGTTCCTTATCGTGATTTGAATCTCCTCATCATCTGGCTTACTCAATTGTGTAGCGACCCGAGCTAAGGCATCGGCCATACCATTAGAAGCTCGAGATACTTTCTCTAAAGTGATCTTTGTGAATTTAGCCATCAACTCTTGGGCTCTTTCGTGGTATTTCACTAGCTCGGGTTTCTTCACCTCAAATACCCCTTCAACCTGGTTAAGAATTAATTGAGAATCTCCACACACTTTCATTTCTTTTATATCCATTTCAATGGCTAATTCCAATCCAGCAATCAATGCCTCATATTCAGCTTCATTATTCGTGCATGGTTCGGTCAGCGCTATGGAATGACGAAGAATACCTCCTTGAGGCGTGATAAAAACTAGACCCACTCCCGCACGAATTCTGGGCATCTCAGGTCTCTTGGAAGATTGAATGGCGGATGACCCATCAAAAAACATCACCCATCCTGATTCTTTTCCTTCAACACATAGGCTTTGCTCATCCGGAAATTCACACCTCAAAGGAGAATCATCTGGAATGGGGTGTGCGGCCAAAAAGTCGGCCATCGCTTGCCCTTTTATCGCCTTTTGAGGGGCGTAGGTAATGTCAAATTCCATTAGAGCAATGGCCCATCTTGCTAATCTCCCCGTTAGCATAGGTCTTGTCATTAGATATTTCAATGGATCCACCTTGGATATCAACGTGATCTTATGAGACAACATGTAATGTCTCAACTTCTTTGTAGCAAACACCAAGGCTAAACAATGCTTTTCAATGGGGCTATATGATTGCTCGGCCCCGACCAACATGCGGCTTAGATAATACAATGCATTCTCTTTGCCTTCTTCGTTTTCTTGAGCCAATAAGGCACCCAAAGATCCTTCCAATGCCGTAGTATAGAGAATTAACGCCTTTCCTTGGATAGGTGCGGCTAGAACGGGTGGCTTGAGAAGATACTCTTTGATGTCATCAAAGGCTTTCTGACACTTTTCATCCCATTTAAAAGGCAAGTCCTTTTTGGTCAAATGGGTGAATGGTTTGATTCTTCCCGAAAGGTTAGCGATAAACCTTCTGACATAGGCCAATTGCCCCTGTAGAGAGCGAAGTTGTTTGAGTGTCTTGGGGGGAGGCATTTCCCTAATTGCTTTGATTTTTGCGGGATCAATTTCGATGCCCCTGTGTCTTACCACAAATCCTAGGAATTTTCCTGAGGATACCATGAATGCACACTTCAATGGGTTCATTTTCAAAGAGTACTTTCTCAACCGCTCGAATACTATCCTTAGATACTCCAAATGTTCATCTATTGATCGAGCTTTTACGACCAAGTCATCCACATAGCATTCAACTATTTTGTGGATTAGATCATCAAAAATCTTGGTCATCGCCCTTTGATAAGTGGCCCCCGCATTCTTTAATCCAAAAGGCATTACTTTGTAACAGAAGATGCCTATCGGTGTACGAAAAGATGTGTGGCGTTGATCTTCCTTGTCCATGGGAATTTGGTTATATCCCGAAGATCCATCCATAAAAGAGTACACCACATAGGAAGAAGTATAATCGATTATCAACTCTGTTACGGGTAATGGAAAGTCATCTTTCGGGCATGCTTTATTCAAATCCCGAAAATCCACGCAAACTCGAATCTGCCCATTCTTCTTCTTCACTGGCACAATATTGGCCACCCAAACGGGATTTTCTTCCTCTCGAATAAAACCCGCATCAATTAACTTCTTTACTTCTTCTACAACCTTTTCCTCGAGCTCGACTCGCATCCGTCTTGGGCCTTGTTTGACGGGTTTCACATTGGGATCAATCTTCAACTTGTGAGATGCCAGGGCAGGGTCAAGTCCCGGCATTTCGGTGTAGTTCCATGCAAAACAATCTTTATACTCCATGAGGAGTACTTTTAATTGTTCTTGCTTTTCCACAGGGAGTGAAGCGCTTATAAAGGTGGGTCGAGGATCATCTTTAGTGCCCAAATTTATCTCCAAGAGCTCATCAATTGTGTTTTGCCCGCCTTCTTCGAGTTCTTGAGGAGCATTCTTTGCGGTTTGAATGAATTCTTCCTCCTCGAGTTGAGTTTCAATAGGCGTTATGCCCACCATGTGACTTTCCACGATCTCAACCATCAAAACCTCTCCTTGAGGAACTTTAAAACCCAAGCCTTTGGTATTTTTCCATTTTCCATCTACACCAATCACCCATCTTGATTTTCCACTCCATAACTCTTGAAAAGCTTTAGCTCTTTGTTTGGAAATGGGATCTAGACAGCGAGATCGTTGGAAGAGAGGCATCAACTCCTTATTATAATAACCCATTACCTCAATTCTTTCATATTCATCCTCTTTTTCATTTAACCACTTCTCCCAATTATCGGAACATGCTGCCCCATCAGATGGCTCTACGCTCTCGGCCTTGTAAAATAAGATTCCTTTGTGTAACACTACCTTCTTTCGCACCTTTTCTGCCTTAGGAGGAACGTAGAAAGTCTCTAACTCCTTCACTTGATTTACTTCCCTTGGGGTGAGTTCTTTGAGGTGACCCACGGGAACTTGCTCAACAGCCATTGAGTCTTCACTCCGATCACACACATAAATCGGATTTCTCTTTCTTTGGCCTTTGTTCTTAGACTCATTTGTAACATATGAGTTTCTCCTTGGCTTTCTCTCTCCATCTTCTTCATCAGATGACCCGACATAAATGGGGGTCTTAACAACACAAGAGACTTTGGGTTTACTCCTCAACCTTATATTTTCACCATCTCCATTTTCTTTCTCCGCCCGCCACTTGAGTCGAGGGGATGTACTCCTTTGTGAAGCGGGAGTGAAGAAACGGTCTATTTCTTCCAATTCAACCTCATGTACCCCATAATATTGCGGGTCTCCTTTGATGGTCTTTTGTTCACCATCTTGAAGGTATTTCACACATTGGTGCAAGGTAGATGGCACAAGATGATTCTCATGTAACCATGGTCGACCCAACAAGGCTTTGTATGATGTATCGGCATCGATTACATAAAATTTTACAAGGGTTTGAAGCTCCCCGAATTTCATAGGGAGAGTCACTGACCCTAATGCCTTTTCTGAATTTTGGTTGAAGCCATGAATATAAACATTTTCATCACACAAACGCCTTCCTCCCAAGGCCAATTGATTTAATGATCGCAACGGCAAGATGTTGATTGAGGATCCGGGATCCACTAGCATGCGGCTCAGTTGGCTTCCATTTGTTTCTCCCGTGATGTAAAGTGGACTATTGTGCATAGCCGTGCCTATCATCATATCTTTGTTTGTGAAAGTGATTTGGCTAGACGGTTCCACATAAAGTGCCTCCGTCATTTGCTTTTCAGCCAAGTACACTTGGAACTTCTCGGGATGTTGCAATGCTTCCATCATTATGTCCCTAAGTTCTTGTGACATCATGAGTGCTTCAAACACACTCATCAGAGCTGGTGTTCGCCTTAGGTGGGCTAGAATGTTGTATTCTCCCATGGCTCCTTTTGGCCGTTGACTTGGGCCCGCTTCACCATTAGCCTCTCGGGTTTGATCTTTACCCTTTTCTTTAATCTTCTCATTCTCTTTTGGTGCTTGTCTCTCGGGCAAATTCGTTCCCGATCGCAAGTTCAAATGGCAGTCTTCTTCTTTGAACATGCCTTTCGAGAAAAGTCCCATGTAAGGCGCTTCGTTTTCATCTTCTGAGTCGTCATAGTAATAAATTGTAGAGCCTTCTTCTTTTTCTCTTTCTTTTTCTTTTTCTTTTTCAATTTCTTTTTCACTTTCTTTTCCTTTGTCATCTTCTCCTTCATTTTTCTTTTCATTTTTCTTTTCATTTTTCGTTTCTTTCATTTCTTTTTGATTACAATTGGTTTTTGACACCTTTCTCACTTGAAAATCTTCTTGATCAGACTCATCACTTACTATGACTATGATATTACACTCAACGTCGCGCCTATCACTTTTCCTTTGGAACACCGCATTCGCTTGAGCATGCGGAGCGGGTGTTTGTTTATAACTATCAGACAACACCAATTCTCCTTCCTTGATCATTCTCTCGGCAACATCCTTGAAGACATAACAATCTTCGATCGGGTGCCCCAATACCCGATGATATGCACAATATTTTGGGTCATCCACTTTATCTTGCTCATGTGGCCTCTTGCAAATGGGCAATTCTATGGCTTTCCCCGTCAACAATTGTTTAAGCAACGCCGCAGTTTTCTCCTTCCTGAAAGAATAAGGCCTTTTTAGGCGCTCGTTCAAAGGAGTTTGAGATCGGGTATTACTACCACCATTATTGCCACTATTTCTACTCCCTTTATAGCCACCACCTTGGCTTGTAGAAGCTTCATTAGCTCCCGCAACTTTGATTGGGCCTTGGCCTTTGTTTCTATTGTAAGTGGATTGTGATTCCTTCGGTGGTCCAATATGTACCACTCTCGCCACACGAGTGACCAAGTCCTCGTACGTGTAGATGTCACTCCCGGAAAGTGGCCTTCTTATCCAATCATCTAAATTTCTCACCAAAAATTCCACGGCCTCCCTTTCAGGCATTTGGTGAGTACATCTTATGTTTAGGTTTCTCCACCTATTGATGTAATCAAGAGCCGCTTCTCCCGACTTAGGCTTTTCACTTGCCAAATCGGCCATCGTGATCCTTTGGGTTACCATGGCAAACTTAGCTCTAAACAAGTCTTCCATTTCATCCCATGACTCCACCGAGTCATTCTCCAATGAAGAATACCACTCGAAAGCGGGACCCGTCAGACTTTGGGAAAATTGTTTTAAAAGGAGAGCTTCGTCATGTGAAGTATTACCACATGCATTTCTAAATTGTACCAAGTGTTGCTCGGGAGTAATATTCCTTTCACCCGTCCCATCAAACAAATTGAATTTTGGTACTTGGTAGTTTGAGGGATATTGCACATGCTCATATCTCTTTGGATAAGGCCGACCACATTTCTTTCTAAAATTAACCAAGTGCCCCGCACCCGAGGCTTGCAATTGTTGGCTTATCATCTCTTGGATGACTTGCTTGGTTGTTTCGGGCCTTTCTGCCCCATTTCGGGATCCTGCCCCTGGGATTTCATCCTCGTAGGACCCATACTTATTCTTACTCCTTCTTTCTTTGGAAGGTCTTCTCACTATTCTCTCGTCCTCGGACGAGTCATACTTGCCTTTGCTTTTCCTTCCTTTCGAAGGTTTTCTTCTACTCCTTTCTTCTTCTTCTTCATCTGAAGAGTAGTATTTGCTTCTACTCTTCCTTTCTTTGAGGAGTTTTCTCTTATTTCTCTCTTCTTCCTCGTCAGAGGATTCGTACTTGCTTTTGCTTTTCTTCTCTTTACTAAGTTTCTCTTTGTGCCTAACCTCCTCCTCAGAAGAGGAAGGGTACTCTTTGTCAAGTTCTCCCAACAAATTTTTCTTTTCTAAGAATTTGTACATCTTTTTGACAATATCTCTATCTTTCTCTCTTTCATTCATTAATTGAGAGATCCTTCTTTCATTCTTTTCTATAATACTCTTCAATCGTCCTTTTTCTCCCTCGGCCCAACGGCTTTCATCATTACTATCATTTTGGTCAATCCTAATGACCTCTTCTCCTTCGTCCTCTTTGCGGTTGTGACAACTCGCTGAGGGGTCATCTTGTTTATTTTTGCTTTCCTTTCGATTTATAGGAATTTCTTCATCACTGACTGCATGCACGAATGCGTGCATTTCAAACCTCTTATCGACTCCAACCATGTGGACATGGGTATGGATTACTGGCTTCTTTTCTCGCCACACCATGCGTCTCCTTTTATTTTGTGGCTCTTGGCTAGCCACTTCAACCACCAACCGAGTTTTGTCTTCCGGAACCCATATTTTCTTGGGTCCTTTCCCTTTCTTCACGGGCCCCAATCTCTCTTTGATTGAAGTTGCCAATCTTTCCCCCAACCTTTCTTTCACAGGGGTAGACGCCCTTGTCTTTCTCTTTGGTCCTAGCCTTTCATGGACCGGGGTTCGTGGCAACGAGAGTCTCTCTTTAACAGACACCCTTGTCTTAGGGCTCCTTCCCCGAAATTTCATTTGGTACTCAGCTGGGAACTCTTCTATCGTCTTGAGCTGGGCCTTGGGAGAGTTCTTTCTGACCAAACGAAGCGGTGCAAAAGGATTACTCACGGGGAGATTGGGTCTGGTATCCAATTCCCGTTGATATGCCCCTTGAATTTTCTTAAGAGTCCTCACACCATTGGTTGTTGGAACATATGTCTTTCTCACCGCTCTTCTCTTCTGAGGGGAGCGACGATTGGATTGATACTTGTTAGGTGAAGCTACTGGAGTACGGTGGACTCCATTTTGTGGAACAAGAACCCACTCACTTCCATTATTGGCTATTGGCGTCTCGGGCACCACTTCCTCGATGCCCCTAATGTCCTCATCCTCTCGAGCAATCTCCATCTGCCCGTCTTTGCCATGTACTAGTGGTACATATGCAAATCCAAAGGGCATGCCACCGAACATGAACTGATTGTCAAAGCGAATGGGGACGGCCCCAATGGTGAACTTTCCGCTAGGCTTGCTTATTTCAACGCTTGCATTGAACGCCATCTTAGTCCTACAACAACAAACAACTCAATGTTATCGTTAGTAGCGTTTATTAGAAGATTTAGAAATTTAGAGAAACAATTTTCTAGCCTATACATTATATTCCTCAAATCCCAAAGATGAGAGGAGAAAGAGGTCCCACCGGGCGTGCCAGAGAATCTGTGTGGACTTTTTCGTCATTTCTCGAAGAATGATTGGGTTTCCTCAAGAATGGGAATAAGCCTTAGATTCACCCCTCACGAGTCTAGATTCAAGCACAGAAATGCTTCTTGACAACAAGAAAAACATTAACGAGAATCCATTCTCATGAGGGTTTATTAGTTTTGTGGATCCTTTCCTTCCAATAGGCGCAAGCCCCTATTGTTAATTACCCCGTGACGAATCACGAGAACCTCTGATTAAGGGGTTCGAGGAATTGTATGTCATAGGCCAGAAAAGTTGTTATCTCAATTTACTTTCTATTTAAACTAAACTCAATTGATGTTACCAAACTTAATTGACGGGGCACAATTGAGAATACAAAAGATTTAATTCTTTCAGTTTAAATCGTACTCAATTAACGGTACCAAACTCAAGCGACGGGACCTAATTGAGGGCTCTTAAGAGTACTTTATCTAAGACCGAATCTTGGTCATTTGGCGACTTATAAGACTAGGGAAGTTCGTTTTCAATGATTCTCGGCCATTTGGTAGCTTGGAAGGATCGGGTCTTGGTCTTGGTGACTTATAAGACTTGGATAGTTTGATTTGGTGATTCTTGGCTATTTGGTAGCTTGGAAGAATCAGATCTTGGTCTTGGTGACTTATAAGACTTGAGGAAATTGGATTTCAAGGTTCTTGGCCATTTGGTGACTTGGAAGAACTAGGTCTCGGTCATTTGGTGACTTATAAGACTGGAAGAATTGGATTTCATGGTTCTTGGCCATTTGATGGCTTGGAGGAACGGGGTCTTGGCCATTTGGTGACTTGTAAGACTGGAGAGGCTTGATTTGGTGGTCCTTGGCCATTTGATGGCTTGGAAGAACAAAAGATATTTTTGACTTCATGTCAATTTTGATCCCGACTTTATTGGAGAGGCTTTTCTTCGTCTCGAAGAGGTTTTGGGTTACGTTTAGGTGTCGTACTTGGACTTTTAATTTTCCTATATTTCTCTTTGGAATTTAGTGATTTATATTAATTTTTTTAAAAGTTCAAAGGTTTCAAATTCATTTTACATCTTTTTAAAGTGCTTATTTGAAAGTACTTAGTTGAAAAATATTCCCTTGAAGAGCGTTTTATTATTGAAATTATTTAAACTTTATTTGAAAATTGTATGGAAGATTTAACTAAGTCTCATGGTGTTTATTATTTTTATGAAATTCATTTTATAGTGAAAATACTTCAAAAATACAAAAGGCTACTATTTTGAAAGATTTTGATATCAAAGTATCAGTAAATCTGAATTCTACAGATTTTTAGGATTTTAAGGATATTTTATTTGAATTTTTCTGAGTTTACTGCTATTTTTAATGAATTTTATAAATGTCAGCCGGTTTTGTAATCGTCTCATTGGGCCACGTGGCAGAGGAGATTGATATAGCAGCTGACCAAGCTTGGTGAGATGGCTGTCCGTACTTATATTAGGCCCTGATGATCTTAAACTTAATTAAATTTCACTTTTCTCATATTTGGCCTGTCAAGTTTGTGTAGATAATAATCAATAAACCACACGACTTATTGCCACAAGGAATCAAAGAGGTTTTAGCGCTGAAAGTGACGAATGAAGACGGGTTTTATTTTTATCATTAACGGGCTCGCATAATTTCGGATTTGGGTCCGCTAACGATTCTGACCGCCGCAATTCGCCAGAGAGGTTCCTACGGCATCGTGAGGCTGAGAGGAATCCTATGGTAGGGTCGGTTTGTGTCGCGTCGACTTTATTTGATGAGAGCACCGATGAGTTGATACGGTTTAGAGATGGTCTGGTACAGCGGTACAGGAGCTAGTATCGGGGACTTTAGTGATTTTGACTTATACCAGATTGAGCTTATTTGAGGTTGTTATGGTATTCAAATTGGTTTGGCTTTGACTGGCTAACTCAAACACACGACTCTTGTGGTCTTACACTATCTTGTGACAACATAACTGAACTTCATTTTTTTTTTATTTTCACACTTGAAACTGGATTCAAGCCAACTGTAGACTGGTTATGGTAGCGGTTACTTGGGTATTTATCAATCAATTATGCATGTTTTCTATAAATTAATTTGATGGTTCAAGTCCTCGTATACTACTGAAATTGTTCATCAAAGCCCAAGGAAGTAAAGCTCATCTACATATGGCATTAGACCATGCTACTTTGAGTAACTCAGGTGTATATTTTCACAAATTAATTAACACGATCTTCAAGCCATTAACTTTAACGAGTAGAGAAAAAAAAACTGGTCACACAGGTTGTACTCACAATTCTCTAATGACTATCTACTTCAGTTTTGCAAAACTGATCCATATATTTTACGGAATCTTATTCATTAAACATCAAATTGACTTCTTTGCAACATTACTGTTCAATTTAAACTTCCTAACAATCTGATCACATTTGACTTATAAGCTCAATAAAATAATAAAAGAAGAGATCCTTGCATACTATTCTACATGCTTCTAACAGCTAGCAATTTTCATTGGGCCACCATATCAAGTAACAACTATCATATGCAGTAAGCACAAGTCAATGTTATCAATTGAGGCCATTTAAGGGTTTTACCTGCTACTACTGTTTTTACATTAGAGTCCCTCAGATTTGTCATTTTGCAATTAAGTTTACAGTAACGCAGTAATATATTTCACTCACTGACTTTGCTCTATTATACCTTTTTTTTTAGTTAAATAAAGAGTCATCCTGTTCTAAGACATATGCTATAACTTTAATACCTCTTTTTGGAAAGAAGAAGAAAAAAAAAGAACAACAAAAGTTTTCAGGGAGTTTCAAATACACGATGACAGGAAGAGCATCTGACAACTTTAAATTTTATAACTATTGCTATAAGGACTGATTAAAAATAAGAAATTTAAACGAAAATTCACACCAGTAAAGAACTTCAAGCGATTTTTAAAGATTCGATCATACACAAACAACACAAGGACTTAATGTGACAGAACTGACACAATGAAATGGGGAAGAAGAATGGATCAGTACTTATTAATGGCTTCCCTCTGACCATGGAATCAACTTGACTTGAACTTCTCTTTGTCAAGAGAGAATCCTGATACAAGCTAAGTCAATGCTGCGCTTTGACCGCTGTTAGATCAGGTGAACAGTCCTTCCACGAGATTGATGCTGCGCTTCAAATCTCCATGGAAGTACTTCTGAGTTTTACCAATAAGCAACACCACCTCATGAAAGTTGATGCTGCGCTTCAAACTTCCATAAGACAGCTTAGATATCACTCTCAAAGCACCATGATTGATGCTGCGCTTCAACCATGGCACAAGAGTAATTGCTGTTGACTTAGATCAGATCGGAGATGAAAGAAGAAGAATGGAGCAAGAGGAGACTAAGAACAACAATAGTTTTTTTTACTACAGAGATTTGAGCCGAAGCTCATGGTTTAATCTGAACTGATGCTGCGCTTCAAGTCCAGATCAAACATTAAAACAAGACTTAGAATAATGAAATCAAATGAACTTTTATAAGATATCACACCATGACTAGCATATTTGCTGTCATAATTTGGACAAGCACACGATTAGGAAAGTTGAAGGAGAAATCAGTTAGAAGATTTCAGATTTAAACAATTTTAAATACATTTGATAAACATGTTTTTAAGAATGTAAAGGTTATAGTAAATCAAGAGACGAATTGATCGATTGAATCAAATCTCAGTTGATGCTGCGCTTCAGACTGAGATTGACTCGATTTTAACAGATCCGAAACTGTCAAGAAGAGGGAATGGATAAGTAAATGAGATCAACATCAGATTAAACCTAACAAACAGTGGATATACTCCAGCTGATGCTGCGCTTCAGACTGGAGTCAAAGATCGAAGCTTCAAATCAAGAACAAGAAAGAGAACAAAATGAACACAGATTGCACATCGAAAGAACTGATATCTCTATTCAAAAGCTCCGAATACTTACAAATTGGCACTTGAATCTTAGGACTTTATCTGATTAACTTCTGAATTACACGAATGTGCTTTTCAATCCCTCTTTTTCTCACTTCTCTCTCTTTTTCTCTCTATGCACGACAAGTGCTTGAGTAAATGCCTAAGCTATTGTTCTCTCTTTCTAATGGAGCGTGTGTGTAGAGAACGTGATCTTTTTCTTGCCGAGAGACCTCCTCCTTTTCCCTCTCCTTCGACCTCTATTTATAGGTGATTGAGATTGGGTCTAGATGCTTCGGTTCAACGGAAATCAGGCGAGAGCCCGGCGGTTACTGCAACAACCTTCTTCTAACGAATTTCAGTTCTTCCTCCTCTTCTTTCTTTATTTTGGACGATCTTGGTGTACGCCGTATCAGGCACAACTCCGTAGGTCCAACGATTTGTTCTCCCTTTGGTTCATAAACTCCGCGTGCACCCATCTCTTCCTTTGCGAAGGGGTCGCGTTTTACACCTTCAGCGACATTTTCCTCTGCTACTTTCTGTGTGAACTTGGCCTTTATGTTCCATATGGGTTTTAAACAGTTTTCTGTCCTTGGTGTACGCTGAAACTAGCGTATTCAACCTCAACTCTTATACGGAGGGAATTTCAAAATTCGATTCTTCTTTCTCTCCATTTGGCTTAGCACTGGAGGGTGACGGTCTTACGTTGAGGAACTTAATTTTTCCTCTGTTTTACTGCTCTTTACCTCTATTATTTCATTTCCCACATGTTATCTCACCAATCAAGCGTGTAGGTATATAAAAAAAAAAATGTGGTATGCATCATGTGTCCCTTTTCTTTCTTTTACTTGGATTTATCATGAGGGATTTATACACATTTTTCATCACCTCTTCTTATTTTTCTTAGCATCATACTTCCGCATTGTCACCATTCTTAGTGGTTCAACAATACCCTAGTAAAAATGCATATAATTTGCAAATAATGAATATTCTGGGTATCTTTGAGCAGTTCAACCGATTATACATTCATCTAATTTATTGATAACAATCATCTATATTCAATCTCTCTATACGGTCTAGAATATTGTTCTAATCTTACTTATTAAAAACCATTGGATAATGCATAGTAATTACGCATATAATATGAAAATAATGCATATTTTTTAGCATTTCAAGCGAATCTGCACTCACTCTAAGTCATTTGATCACAATAATCTATATTTAAGCTCTCCATACGTTCTATAATATGATTCAGATCTAACTTATTAGAAACTATTGGATTATACATTGTAACTATGCATATAATGTACAAATAATGAATATTCTGAGTATCTTTGAGCAATTTAACCGATTATGCATTCATTCTAAGTCATCTAATCACATTAATCTATGTTTAAACCCTCTATATGGTCTTGAATATTATTCAGGTCTCACTCATAATAAGATATTAAATTATAAATAGTAATTATGCATATAATGTGCAAATGATGCATTTTCTGAGTATTACTTGACCATTTCATGCTATTATGCACTCATTATGAGTCATTTGATGACAATAATCTGCATTTAACCACGCTATATGGTCTATAATATGAATAAGATCTTACTTATTAAACAATATTGTAATAAACATAGTAATTACGCATATAATGTGCAAATAACGAATATTCTGAGAATCATTTGAGCCTTTCAAGGGATTCTACATACATTCTAAGTTATTTGATCATAATAATATATATTTAAGCTCTCTATATGGTTTAGAATATTATTCAAATATTAATTATTAAAAATATTGGATTATATAAAAGTAATACCGCATATAATATACAAATAATGCATATTCTCAGCTCATTTGAGCATTTCAAGCGATCCTGCATTCATTTTAAGTCATTTAATAACAATAATATATATTTAAACTCTAAAGATAGTCCAGAATATAATTCATATCTTATTAAACATGTTGCATTATTCTGTACGTAATTTGAGAATTTCAAACGATTCTGGATTCATTTAGAGTAATTTAACCACAAAAATCACATTTTAAGCTGTTTATATTGTCTAGAATATAATCCAAATATTACTTAATTCACAATTATTGGATTACACATTGTAATTACGCATATAATGTGCAAATAATGCATATTCTGAGCTCATTAGAGCATTTCAAGCGAGTCTGCATTCATTCTAAGTCATTTGATCACAATAATCCATATTTGAACTCTTTATATGTTCTAGAATATAATTTAGAACTTACTTAATAAAAAATATTGGATCATACATTGTAACTATGCATATTATGTGCAAATTATGAATATTCTGAGTATCTTTCAGCAGTTCAACCGATTTTGCATTCATTCTAAGTCATTTTATCACAATAATCTATATTTATGCTCTCTATACTGTCTAGAATATAATTCATATCTTAGTTATTGAAACCTATTGGATTATACACACTATTTAAGCATATAATCTGCAAATAATGCACATTTTGAGCATTTCAATCGATTCTGCAATAATTCTATGTCATTTGATCATAATGATCTACACAGTCCAAAATATTATTCGTATCTCACTTATAAAAAAAGTATTGGATTATACATAGTAATTACTCATATAATATGGAAATAATGCATATTTTGAGCATCATTTGGGCATTTCAAGAGAATCTGCATTCATACAAAATCATTTGGTCACAGTAAAATATATTTAAGCTCTTATACGTTCTATAATATGATTCCGATCTTACTTTTTAAGATATATTTGACTATACCTAGTCACTATGCATATAATATGCAAATAATGAATATTCTGAGTATCTTAAAGCATTTCAACCGATTCTGCATATAAGTCATTTGATAAAAAAAAAATCTACATTTGAGCTCTATATACGATCTTTTTTAATATGATTCAGATTTAACTTATTAAAAAATATTGGATTATACACAGTAACTATGCATACAATGTGAAAGCAATGAATATTTTGAGTATCTTTGAGTAGTTCAACCAATTCTGCATTCATTCTAAGTCATGTGATCACAATAATATATATTTAAACTCTCTATACGGTCAAGAATATGATTCAGATGTCACTTATTAATAGATATTGAATTATACATAGTAATTACGCATATAATTTGCAAATAATACATTTTCTGAGCAATGTTTGAGCATTTCATGCGATTCTGCATTCTTTCTAAGTCATTTGATCACAATAATCTGCATTGAAGCTCTATATACGGTCTAGAATGTGATTAAGATCTTGATTTTTAAAATATATTTATACGTTAAATTACGTATATAATGTGCAAATATTGCATATTTTGAGCATCATTTGAGCATTTCAAGCGATTTACATTGATTCAAAGTTATTTGATAACAATAATATATGTTTAAGCTCTCTATATAGTCTAGAATATGATTGAGATCTAAGGCCCTGATCACAATGATTTTTACTAGGGATTTCATTTCATTTCATTTCATTTGAATTGATTCTGTAGGATTTCATAGGATTTCGTTAGACCTAATTACATATGAATTCAACCAAATGACATCAAATCCGCTCATTGTGATCAAGAATTTTCCAATGAAATGAAATGAATTGAAATCCCACGTTAAAAAAAAGAAAGAGATTATGATCAGGGCCTAACTTTTTAAAAAATATTGGATTATACAAAGTAATTACGCACATAATGTACAAATACTGTATATTTCGAGCTCATTTAAGCATTTCAAACAGTTCTGAATTCATTCTAAGTCATTCTATACGGTCTAGAATATGATTCAAATTTACTTATTTAAAACTATTGGATTATACATAGTAATTACGCATATAATATGGAAATAATGCATATACAGAGTATCGTTTGAGTATTTGAAGAGAATCTGCGTTTATTCTAAGTCATTTGATCACAATAATTTATATTTAATCTCTCAATACTATCTAGAATATCATTCATATCTTACTTATTAAAAACTATTGAATTATACCAAGTACAATCTCTTATAATGTGAAAATAATCCATATTTTGAGCGTGATTTCAGCATTTGAAGCGATTTTGCATTCATTGTAAGTCATTTGATCACAATTATATTCAAGCTCTATATACGGTCCGGTATATGATTCATATCTTACTTTTTTTTAAAAAAAAATTATTATACATAGTAATTTACGCATATAATGTGCAAATAATGCAAATTTGGAGCATTTCAATCGATTCTACATTAATTCTATGTCATTTGATCATAATAATCTTTACTTATTAAAAGATATTGGATTATACGAAGTAATTAGGCATATAATGTGCAAATAATGTATATTTTTAGCATCATTTGGACATTCCAAGCGAATCTGCATTCATTCTATGTCATTTGACAACAATAATCTACATTTGAACTCTCCGTACGTTTTAAAGTACAATTCAGATCTTACTTATTAAAAATATATTGGATTATACATAGTAACTATGCATATAATGTTCAAATAATGAATATAATGAGTATCTTTGAGCAATTCAACCTATTCTGCACTCATCTAAGTCATTTGATCACAATAATCTATATTTAAACTCTCTATGCGGTCTAAAATATGATTTTGGTCTCACTTATTATAAGATATTAAATTATACATAGTAATTACGCATATAATGTGCAAATAATGTATTTTCTGAGCATTATTTGAGCATTTCATACGATTCTGCATTTATTCTAACTCATTTGATCACAATAATGTGCATTTAAGCCCTATATACGGTCTAGAATATGATTAAGATCTTACTTATTAAAAAAATTAGATTATACATAGTAGTTACGCTTATAATGTTGAAATAATTCATATACTGAGCTCAATTGAATATTTCAAGCGATTCTGCCTTCATTCTATGTCATTTTCATCACAATATATATTTAAAATTTCTATACAGTCTAGAATATGATTCAGATCTTACTTATCTAAAACTATTAGATTATACATAGTACTTACCGCGTATAACGTATACTGCATATTCTAAGCATCTTTTGAACATTTGAAGGGATTATGTGTTCATCCTAAGTTGTTTGATAACAATAATTTACATAGTAATGGCACGTATAATGTGCAAATAATGCATATTTTGAGCATAATTTGAGCATTTCAAGTGATTTTGCATTCATTTTAAGTCATTGGATCACAATAATCAATATATAATCTCACTATACGGTCTAGAATATGATTGAGATCTTACTTATTAAGAAATCGTTTATTATACCTTAAAACTATGCATATAATATGAAAATAATGAATATTATGAGTATCTTTGAGCAGTTCAACCGATTCTGCATTCATCTAAGTCATTTGATAACAGTAATATATATTCAAACTCTCTATACGGTCTAAAATATTATTCAAATCTTACTTATTAAAAACTATTGGATTATACATAGTATTTACGCATATAATATGCAAATAGTGCAAATTTTGAGCATTTCAAAGGATTCTGCATAAATTCTACGTCATTTCATCATAATCTTTATTTAAGCTGTCTACACAGTCCAAAATATTATTCAGATCTCACTTATAAAAACTATTGGATAATACATAGTAATTACTCATATAATGTGGAAATAATGCATATTTTTTAGCACCATTTGGGCATTTCAAGAGAATCTGCATTCATACAAAATCATTTGGTCACAGTACAATATAGCTCTTATACGTTCTATAACAGATCTTACTTCTTAAGATATATTTGATTATACCTAGTCACTATGCATATAATATGCAAATAATGAATATTCTGAGTATCTTAAAGCATTTCCACCGATTCTGCATTCATTGTAAGTTATTTGATATAAAAAAAAAAAATCTATATTTGATCTCTATATACAATCTTAAATATGATCCAGATCTACCTTATTAAAAAATATTGGATTATAGTAACAATGCATATAATGTGAAAGCAAAAAAAAAATTTTGAGTATCTTTGAGCAGTTCAACCAATTCTGCATTCATTCTAAGTCATTTGATCACAATAATATATATATTTAAGCTCTCTATACGGTCTAGAATATGATTCAGATGTCACTTATTAATAGATATTGAATTATACATAGTAATAACGCATATAATGTGCAAATAATGCATTTTCAGAGCATTATTTGAGCATTTCATACGATACTGCATTCATTCTAAGTCATTTGATCACAATAATCAGTATCTAACCTCTCTATAAAGTCTAGAATATGATTAAGATCTTACTTATTAAAAAATATTGGATTATCCATAGTAATTGCGCATATAATGTGCAAATAATTCATACTTTGAGCATTTCATGCGATTCTGCATTCATTCTAAGTCATTCGATCACAATAATCTAATATTAAAGCTCTCTATATGGTCTAGAAAATGATTCAGATCTTACTTATTAAAAAATATTGGATTATACAAAGTAATAACGCGTGTCAAGCGATTTGAGCATATTCTGAGCTCATTTGAGCATTTCAAGCGATTCTGTATTCATTTTAAGTCATTTGATAACAATAATCTATATTTAATCTCTATATATAGTCTAGAATATAATTCCTATCTTATTCAAAATGTTGCATTATCCTGTGTGTTATTTGAGAATTTCAAGCGATTCTGGATTCGTTTAAACTAATTTAATCACAATAATATCTATTGAAACTCTTTTATATAGTCTAGAATATAGTCCAAATCTTACTTATTAAAAATTATTGGATTATACATTGTAATTACGGATATAATGTGAAAATAATGTTCTGAGCTCATTAAAATATTTCAAGCGAGTCTGCATTCATTCTAAGTCATTTAATCAGAATAATCTATATTTGAATTCTCTATATGTTCTAAAATATGATTTAAATCTTACTTATTAAAAAATATTGGATTCTACGTTGTAAATATGTACATTATTATGTGCAAATAATGGATACTCTGAGTATCTTTTAGCAGTTCAACCGATTCTGCGTTCATTCTAAGTCATTTGATCATAATAATCTATATTTAAAGTCTCTATACGGTCTACAATATGATTCATAACATAATTATTAGAAAATTTTGTATTATACAAAGTAATTACGCATATAATACGCAAATAATGCAAAATTTGAGCATTTCAATTGATTCGGCACTCATTCTATGTCATTTGATCATAATAATCATCATTTACGCTCTCTATAAGGGTTAGAATATGATTAAGATCTTACTTATTAAAATCTATTGGATTATATATGATAATTACGCATTAAAAGGGCAAATAATGCATTTTATGAAAACATTAATTGAGCATTTCAAGCGATTCTGCATTCATTCTAAGTTATTTGTTCACAATAATCAGAATTTAAGCTCTCCATATGGTCTAGAATATGATAAGATCTTACTTATTAAAAACATATAGGATTATACATAGTAATTACGCATATAATGCGCAAATAATGCATATTTTAAGCATCATTTGAGCATTTCAAACGATTCTGCATTCATTCTAATTTGATCACAATAATTTATATTTAAGCTCTTTATCTAGTCTGGAATATAATTTAGATTTTACTTATTAAAAAATATTGGATTATACAAAGTAATTACACTTATAATGTACAAATAATGCATATTTTGAGCCCATTTCAGCATTTCAAGCGATTCGGCAGTCATTCTCACTAAGCTATATTTAAGCTCATTTGATCTCACTAAGCTATATTTAAGCTCTCTATACGGTCTATAATATGATTCAGATCTTAGTTATATCTAAAGCTATTTGATTATAGATAGTAATTACGCATATAATATGCAAATAATGCATATTTGAGCATAATTTTAGCATTTGAAGTGATTCTATATTCTTTCTAAGTCATTTGATCACAATAATTTATTTTTAAATTCTCTATCTAGTCTGGAATATGATTTAGATCTTACTTATTAAAAAATATTGGATTATACAAAGTAATTACACTTATAATATACAAATAATGCATATTTCAAGCTCATTTGAGCATTTCAAGCTATTCTACATTCATTCTATGTCATATAATCACAATAATCTATATTTAAGCTCTCTATAATGTCTAGAATATGATTGAGATCTTATTAAAAACTATATTTACGCATATAATGTGAAAATAATGAATATTGTGAGCGTCATTTCAATCGAAACTGCATTCATTCTATAATGTGAAAATTATTGTGATCATTTAACTCATTTGATTACAATAATCTATATTTATGCTCTCTATACGTTCTAGAATATGATTCAGATCTTATTTATTAAAAATAATGGATTAAGCATATTAATTACGCATATAATGTGAAAATAACTATTATTCCGACCATCATTTGAGCATTTAAAGCGATTCTGCATTCATTCTAAGTTATTTGATCACAATAATCTATATTTAAGCTCTCTATACGGTCTAGAATATTATCCAGGTCTCACTTATTAAAAGAATGAATTATACATAGTCATTACATATAATATACAAATAATTCATTTTTTGCCCATTGTTTGAGTATTTCATGCGATTCTGCATTTATTCTAAGTCATTTGTTCACAGTAATTTGTATTTAACATCGTTATACGGTCTAGAATATGATTAAGATCTTACTTATTGAAAATATAGGATTATACATAGTAATTACACATATAATGTGCAAATAATGTATATTCTGAGCATCATTTGAGCATTGCAAGCGATTCTGCATTTATTCTAACTCATTTGATCACAATAATATATATAAGCTCTCTATATAGTTTGGAATATGATTTAAATCTTACTTATTAAAAAATATAAAGTAATTACACATATAATGTACAAATAATGCATATTCTGAGCTCATTGGAGCATCTCAAGTGATTCGACATTCATTCTAAGTCATTTGATCTCATTAATCTATATTTAAGCTCTCTATACGTTCTAGAATATGATTCAGATCTTACTTATCTAAAACTATTGGATTATAGATAGTAATTACGCATATAATGTGCTAATACTGCATATTCTAAGCATCATTTGAACATTTGAAGCAATTCTGCATTCATTCTAAGTCATTTGATCATAATAATATATATTTAAGCTCTCTATATAGTCTGGAATATGAATTAGATCTTACTTATCAAAAAATATTGGATTATACAAAGTAATTACACTTATAATCTACAAATAATGCATATTCCAAGCTCATTTGAGCATTTCAAGCGATTTTGCATTTATTCTATGTCATTTAATCACAATAATATATATTTAAGCTCTCTATAGAGTATAGAGTCTAGAATAAAATTCAGATTTTACTTATTAAAAACTATTGAATTATACATAGTAGTTACGCATATAATGTGAAAATAATGCATATTCTGAGCTCATTTGAACATTTCACACGTTTCTGCAGTCATTCTAATTTCTAAGTCATTTGATCACAATAATCTATAGTAAGCTCTCATACGGTCTAAAATATGATTCAGATCTAACTTATCTAAAACTATTGGATTATAGATAGTAATTACGCACATAATGTGCTAATACTGTATATTCTAAGCATCATTTGAGCATTTGACGAAATTCTGCATTTATTCTAAATCATTTGATCACAATAATTTATATTTATGCTCTCTGTACTGTCTAGAATATAATTCTTATCTTACTTACTAAAAACTGTTGAATTATACATTATAATGGCGCACATTATGTGCAAATAATGAATATTTTGAGCATTTCAAGCCATTTTGCTTACATTCTAATTCATTTCATTATAATAATCTATATGTAAGCTATCTATGCGGTCTAGAATATGATTTATATCTTACTTATTAAAAAATATTGGATTATACATAGTAATGATGCATATAATGTGCAAATAAATGCAAATTTCTAGATTTCAATGGATTCTGCATTCATTATATGTCATATGATCATAATAATCTTTATTTAAACTCTCTATAAGGTCTAGAATAAGATTCAGATCTTACTTATTAAAAACTATTGTATAAATTGCAAATAATACATCTGAACCATAGTAATTACACATATAAATTGCAAATAATACATATTTTGAGCATCAGTTGGGCATTTCAATCGAATATGTCTTCATTCTAAATCATTTGATCACAATAATCTATATTTAAGCTCTCTATACGTTCTATAATATGATTCAGATCTTACTTATCTATAACTATTGATTTATATATAGTAATTACGCATATAATGTGCTAATAGTGCATATTCTAAGCATCATTTTTGAACATTTGAAGTGATTCTGCATTCATTCTAAGTTTGATCACAATTATATATATTTAAGCTCTCCATATAGTCTGGAATATGATTTAGATCTTACTTATTAAATAATATTGGATTATACAAAGTAATTACACTTATAATCTGCAGATAATGCATATTCCAAGCTCATTTGAGCATTTCAAGTGATTCTGCATTCATTCTATTTCATTTAATCACCATAATATATAGAGTCTAGAATATGATTCAGATCTTACTTATTAAAAATTATTGAATTATACATAGGTAGTTACGCATGTAATGTGAAAATAAAGCATATTCTGAGCTCATTTGAGCATTTCAAGAGATTCTGCATTCATTCTAACTCATTTGATCACAATAATCTATAGTTAAGCTCTCATTCAGACTAGAATATGATTCAGATCTAACTTATCTAAAACTATTGGATTATAGATAGTAATTACGCATATAATGTGCTAATACTGTATATTCTAAGCATCATTTGAGCATTTGAGGCAATTCTGCATTCATTCTAAATCATTTGATCACAATAATTTGCAAATAAATTCAAATTTTGAGCATTTCAATGGATTCTGCATTCATTCTATGTCATATGATCATAATAATCTTTATTTAAGCTCTCTATATGGTCAAGAATAAAATTCAGATCTTACTTATTAAAAACTATTGTATTATCCATAGTAATTATAAATTGAAAATAATGCATATTTTGAGCATTAGTTGGGCATTTCAATCGAATATGTCTTCATTCTAAATAATTTTATCACAATAATCTATATTTTAAGTTCTCTATACGTTCTATAATATGATTCAGATCTTACTTGTTAAGAAATATTTGATTGTACCTAGTATGCAAATAATATGTAAATAATGAATATTTTGAATATTTTTGCGCAGTTCAACCGATTCTGCTTTCATTCTAAGTCATTTGATCACAACATTCTATATTTAAACTCTCTATACACTCTAGAATATGATTCATGTCTCACTTATTATAAAATATTGAAATTATACATAGTAATTACGCATATAATGTGCAAATGCAAATTTTGAGCGTTTCAATGGATTCTGCATTCATTCTATGTCATTTGATTGAAATAATCTTTATTTAAGATCTTTATACGGTCTAGAATATTATTCAGATCTTACTTATAAAAATATATTGGATTATACATAGTAATTACTCATAATATGCAAATAATGCATATCTTGAGCATCATATGTACATTTCAATCGAATCTGTATTCATTCTAAATCATTTGATCCCAATAATCTATATTTAAGCTCTTTATACGTTCTATAATATGATTAAGATCTTACTTACTAAGGAATATTTGATTATACCTAGTAACTATGCATATAATATGCAAATAATGAATATGCTTAGTATCTTTGAGTAATTCAATCGATTTTGCATTCATCTAAGTCATTTGATCACAATAATCTATATTTAACCTCTCTATACAATGTAGAATATGATTCGTATCTTACTTATTAAAAACTATTGGATTATACATAATAACTATGCATATAATGTGCAAATAATGAATATTCTGATTATTTTGAGCAGTTCAAACTGATTCTGCATTCATTCTAAGTTATTCGATCACAGTAATCTATATTTAAATACTCTATACTGTCTAGAATATTATTCATGTCTCACTTATTATATTCTGTTGAATTATACACAGTAATTACGCATATATTGTGAAAATAAAAAATTTTCTGATCGTTTCATGCTATTCTGCATTCATTCTAAGTCATTTGATCACAATAATATTCATTTAAGATCTCTATAGGGTCTAGAATACGATTAAGATCTGACTTATAGAAAATATTGGATTATATATTGTAAGCATGCATATTATGTGCAAATAATGAATATTCTGAGTATCTTTTAGCAATTCAACCGTTTTTTCATTCATTCTAAGTCATTAGATCCCAATAATCTATATTTAAGATCTATGTACGGTCTAGAAAATCATCTATATCTTACTTATTAAAAACTAGTGAATTATACATAGTAATTGCGCATATAATTTGCAAATAATGCATATTTTGAGCATAATTTGAGCATTTCAAGTGATTTTGCATTCATTCTAAGTCATTTGATCGCAATAATTTATTTTTTCGCTCTCTATATGGTCTAAAATGTGATTCATATCTTATTAAAAAATAATGGATTATAAATAGTAATTACGCAAATAATGTGTAAATAATATATATTCTGAGCACGATTTGAGCATTTTAAGCGATTCTGCATTTATTCTAAGTCATTTGATCACAATAATTTATATTTAAGCTCTCTATACGGTCTAGAATATGATTCAGATGTTGTTGATTTAAAATTATTGGTTGAATGTTTCTGACAACTATAATTTGAGGACAAAAATTATATTTTTTTAGTGCTAATAAACAGACAGAGAGTTGTTATACGACAAAAATTGAGTCTTTAATCGTACAAATTGAGACTAAACATGGTTTGTCTTCTCATTGATTTGCAATCGACATCTCATTTTGACAGCAGAGGGTACTTCAACAGCAGCTGAGAAGGGGCACCCTGTGTGTCGTTGCCCATAAGGCCATAACCTAACTAACTGGAGTGACTTTTGTGCCATTTAATTTTGAAATAGACTGAAAGACTGTTAAGCTAAGAAAATTTCTTTTGATTCCACCATCAAAAACTTTTGATCATAATTGTTGATTTGGTCCCTATATATTGTCTTATCGTTTTGATCATAAACATCGGAGGTCGTAAGATACTAGACATGACCAGTCGCAACTTCGTTGTGATATATTTTGTTTAGATTGAACAATAATAATTCAATCTATTTCGTCAAATTTGTCAAAATTTTCGAAGTTAAATATAAAAAATCTGCCGTAAAAAAAACTTTCCAAAAAAACTAGTCGTAAGTTAAAAATTATTAATTTTTGTCATATAAAGTCACCATATAAATTTGGCATATAATTTTTCTGTCCAAAAAAACTTGTCAAAAGTAACTTCTTGCATAAATTCAGATCGATCGATCAGGGAAAATTGAAGGGCTCAGATTGCATGTCGTGGAAGAGTTTTTTTTTTTTGTTTAGATTAGTCGTGAAATACTTTAGATTTCCAAATATATCTACCTTAGGATTTCCAAATATATTTACTTCTTAATTGAATAATAATTGATATGACTATTTTTAATTTATTAAAAAAACTATTTTTAGCCAAAAGTCATTGCAGTTACCCACCATTGCGGCTACGGAATTTTATAATACTATAGATTAGACCCAATAAAAACTAAAAAATCAAATTTAGTGAAATTTTTATATTATTAGACCAAATAAAATCTCAAAAAATCAATTTTAGTGAAATGAAATTCCATGTAAAAATTATTTTGATCAAAGTCTTAGACTTCGATCAAAATAGTTTTTGTCGGAATTTTATTTCATTGCTTTTTCAGGATTTCGAATATAATAATACAAAAATTCCAATCAAATGATATCACCGTTCATTTTGTTTAAAATTTTTTTAATGAAATGAAATGAAATTGCAATTTCATGTTAAAAGAGATAATTCTAATCAGGACCTTAAATTAGTTAATGCCGTTTGTTTATCTGCATCAATGAAATTTATCACCCATTCACCCTGAAACTTTTCAACTTCATTTATTTCCAAGTATTCTAGATACATATCATTACATTTTCACACACAGTTGCAGTTTTGCATTAGTTGCAATCTGTAAACTCACGAGGTCCACTCATTTCTCGGGACTATAAAATAGAGCGTTCATGGCTGATTTAAAAAAAATTTATAATTTCGAATATAAATTCGTAGGCACACGTTATTCGTATTTTTTTTACCCTTTAAGAATAATATATTCTAATTTAGCCTGTGCTAATATTTGATCCAACCACTACTACAAACGGAAACGGTAAACCTCACACGGCTCCCTTATTTCTTACGACTAGAGAAATAAAGTGTTTGATTGATTATTTTTTTAAAAAAATATATAATTTAAATATAGATTTGTTGACACAGATTATTCATTTTTCCCCCTTTAAATTTAACACTCTTATTTAATCACGGTTGATACTTGATCCAACCATAAGAAACAGTTTATTATCATTAAATCATAATCTCGATGCCTAACAATTATTAAGTAATTTTAAGTCTGAAGTCCTTAGCCAGGTCACGTTTTTGTAAACAGAAAATGTGAATTGTCCGTTACGATTTGATTGTTCTATTTATATCTAAGGAACAAATTAAATCGTCAGATGAGATATGGACGACCTACTAAATTGGGCATCTTCATAGAAATTTATTCTGCATGTACATCGTTTTTTCTTTTATTAACGAGATCAATACTTGAAAAAATCAATGTTAAAAGTCATCTACAATAATAGCTTTAGCATTACACATTCTTTATATATACAATAATACTCGAACTGTCCTTCTTATAAAACTCAAAACTATCGGATGGTCAACTTAAAAACTATCCCATATTTAAACATACATTGTCCGTCGTCCAGTATTTGTCCGTTACTTAAAACTTGAATTTTTCAGCATTTAAACTTATACTGCCGACTAGTATTTATACCTGATTTGATTTGTCTTGGGTTTGAACAATTCGGTGTTAAACTTGTACTTTTCCAAATTTACACTTGAACTGTCTCATGTTTCGTATTGTCTGATGTTTTATATATTTGAAACGAGCAGTGTTTAAACGCAAATCATCCGATATTTCTACTTTCATTATTGGGTATTCTATTTTAAATAATTCGACTTAAATGGGAATGTTTTGGTGTTTAAACTTGTATCGTCAGATGTTTAATAGTTTGATTATTTGCTGTTTAAACTTACACGATTAAGTGTGTATAGTTACTGCAGTATTATTTTTAATACTAATTCATGAATAATACTACAGTCAAATACGTAAAGGGACTTGATTATTGAAATTTCAAATGACTGATCGAAACCACTCAATATCATATTGACATTTTCTTCGAGGAGATCAAATTTTACATTTTTTTCTAATATTTTTAAATTGGATGATCCAAAACTAATTAGATTGAGGATATTTTAATTTAACAAAAAAACAGTAAAAAATTTTAAAAATGCAAAATTTTATCTTCAATGATATTTAATATAAAGAACAAATTGAGAGATTTAAATTGACCGTTGTAAAATTGAGATTCTAGCATTAGTCCTGATTCATAAGTATATATGCACATAAATTCATATAACTGTATTTATAGAATGTATTTATAGAACATCGCAAACATATTAGAAAGTTCCTAAAAATAGAAGAATGCAATTTTTTCTCCATAGCCTACTAGGACAAGGTAAGGGAAGGGATCTGTTGAGAAGGAGTTACACCTTAAAAAATTAGGAGTAATCTTGTTTATATTTTTCTTCATATTTCTACGGAGAATTCACCTTTATTCCTCATTATCCTTGGTTTTCTTCAAATTTTTAGATTTTGGAGCATGTTACCGTCTTGGACATGTTTGGTTAGTTAAATCTTCTTCCCTGTCCCCCTCCATTAATCCCTTCTAGAGCAAGCCAAAGGAAAAAGGTCATATATATACTTTTTAAAAAGTTTCATTTTTGCGTAATTCTGAGAGATGTTGAGAAAAAATATAAATATTTTTTACATTTTTTTTTGCGTAAATTATAAATCTAGCTCAGCGGGGAGCTATAAGAAAAGCTTCCCTTGCTAAAAGAAATCAAGAGCTGCTAAATATGTACTCACAATGACTTTTGAGTTTTGAGGCAATAAACTTGTTAATTAATTGACACATAATGTTACTATTTGAAATTTCCCATTAAAAATATACGTATCTCTCCTTTTAGATACGTTATTTTTGTCTGGTGGCTTTGCCTGGATTTTGCTTTAGACAACAGAACTTTTGCCACGTCCACGTGCAATATATTTTTTCACCCAATAATTAAATTATCCGTCAATCAATTCTTTAATTAATTTTTAACCAAATTTACCAGATGATTAAAGAATATTAGTCAAAAATATATTGCAATAACAAAAATCAACGTTGTCTTTAGCCATTTCTCTTGGCCTGCACACTCTGACTGATGCATAATTCCCCTTTTCTCGAATAAAATTATATTTTCCCTTGTTTCCGATCCTACGGTCCAAAAAACAGCATCATAATCAAATCCACGTATCCTATCCGTCTGTCTCCAAGTCGCCAGTTAGCTAATTAGTCGCTGTCACCGAGTCCGCTAACCACTCTCTTGGAATAACGTTCCATTAAAACCCTCGACTTCGATCTGACGGATGAAGTAAAACCGCCAAAGGATTAACGGCTCGAAACGCCTCGCCATAAAAAAGGCAATAGAGTGCCGTTTGAGGTTCAAAACCTCTTTTCCGTGTGTAAACACGGGATGCGCCGTTAATGACCGTTTCATACCTTCTCCACCTCTTCCACTACGTGTTATTGACTGAACTTGGACCATCATTAAATTATACACCTGTATTCTTTTAGGCTCCGTCTTTAACCGACAAAATTGAAAAATACAAAATGAAAGTGTCTCATGATTATATTTCAATGGCATGAATATTCATATTGTTCATATCATTTACATAGATGGTATATAGTTATCCCGAATCACAATAAATGAAGTTGTGTAGTAAATTACTGATAACTGACAAATAATGATGGATCTAGAGCTCGACAATCTATTTTATAGAGATTAAGGTGTCATCACGCAATAAAAATCAGACATTGGGATTGCATAACTGCATAAGCAGTTACTACAGTGCAAAAAGTTAAAGCTAAACCTGGTCTACCGAATTGTTTCTCCTGTTTCCCAAGGGACAACTCTGACGAGTCACCCCATGGAGAACCCTTATCCAACTAACCGTTTCTTAATATTTAACCTGTGAGGCGGGTCACTCGTAAAGTCCTTCCAACCGACACAAAAACCCTACAAAAGACACGGAAACATAAAACCCACCATTCCGTTTTGCGCCGTCATAATGTCTCTTTCCATAATGGCTTCAATCCTTGCCTATAAAAACAAAACCAAAAATAATAAACCAAGAAAATAAAAATATATATTCTCCCATCTCCTCAATTCTGTTCTACCCTTTTGCTTCAACGGGCGAGGTTATTTGAACGCCTCCTTCTCTATCGACAGAAATAAGAGAGGAGGAAAAAAGCGAGAAATAAATAAACCTTTCTCAATTCTAGGGTTTCAATTCCTCTCTTCTCCGATTCGCGCCATACCTACTAGATTGATCCGTCGGTTTCTTCTCTAATCGGTCGAATTTGTTTGTTTCTCGAGATCTCGTCTCTCTCAACCGCCGCTGAATTCTTGATTTGCTCTTTCTTCTCTACTTGGTTCGGTTTTTCTCGATCTATATTTGTTCAAGCGTAAGGTTTGTACCTTTTTTTTCTTTGATTTTTGTTTCGGAGCAGTTGTTTAATCTTTTCTCTAGGTAGCCGTTAGAATTTTTTTGTTTTCTGACGTGTTGCTGTCCCAATTCCTTTCGGATCTGATTGTAGGGTTTAGGATCATGAAGTTGTAGCTTTTCAGAGAATTATAGGAGGTTTGAGCGATGGCTACTCCGAGATTAGAAAGCAGTTGCGTGGAGAACAAGCAACTAACAGCTGCCTCGAGCTCTTCTCTCTCTGAAGGTAGCTACGGATTTGCAAAGATGTCTCCAGCTGTTTCTAGCCCTGTAAATTCGACCCCTTCCCACAAGTAATCTTTAATTTTGCTTGATTTTTTTGTAACTGTCTTTTTTTTTTTTTTTTTCCTTTACCCCCTTTAAGATTTGGCCCTGGATTGTGTTTACCAGTAGTAGTTTGGTTGTTACTTTTGTTTACTAAACAATATCCATTTCTTCTTTTTAGTATTTTATTTGGGTACAGGTCAAGTTTGATATTGGTTTCACTGAATAAATGACTAATTGTGAAATGTTTGCTCAACATTTTTAGTTTGAATTATGGTATATGTTATGAATGAATCCCAATAAAGTTTGATCTTTTCATTTATTTTGCCTTATATTTCTGTACTCACAACTCACAAGTACCAATTTAATCTCTCAACCTGTCTGTTGCTCTGTATGTGAAATCTTTGAATATTCAGAATTCTTGTATGGGCTTGGTTTTGTTATGTGCGCTTGTGCCTAATTATAATTTTAATCTATGTAGACGAACAAGTGGACCGATTAGGCGAGCTAAGGGTGGATGGACACCTCAAGAGGTTAGTATTGCACTTATTAAATGCTTATTTGCGTAGTGTGCTATTTTGTCCCTATAAATGGTCATCCTTTGTTCTACCTCCAACTGAGCTTTTTTAATTTCTAACCTAGGATGCAACATTGAGGGAAGCAGTTGAATTTTACAAGGGGAAATGCTGGAAAAAAATAGGTAACATCCCCTTTTAACAAAATTCCTTCTATTTCAGTTGTAATTTACATTTAGGTAACTTATGCTACACTGATCCTTCAATTGACAATGCCTTTTGTGGTCTGGTAACTAGTAATAAGCTGCAACCTCAAGGAATATGTGATGAGTACTTTATCTAATGCTGTTAGTTTGTGCAAAGACTCAATTACCCTTGTGCAATTGAAGTTAAACATGAAGTTTTGCCCAACTTTTCATTCACTTGCGCATTCGAAGGTCTGGTAATTGATTTTAAGCTTAACCTCAAGGAATGGATTTTGGTATGGTATATACTGGTTTCCAAAATGTTTTTAGTTCATGCAAATTAGCCTTAATTGACCTCAATTGGGCAATTGAAGCTAAATATGCAGCTAAACCTCAGTTTACCCTTAAAACTGCATTCAATTCAGACTTGAAGAGGTGAGTACAAAATTTGACTGAGACCTACACCTACAGGGTACTGAAGTTGGTTTCTTTTTGCAAACTGCACAAGAATTTTCTTTTGTATCACTAAGACAAAACTTTCTGTTGTCAATAATGTGTTCTGTTGGATTATGGGACTCTCTTTTCTGCAGCATCACACTTCCCTGACAGAACAGAGGTGCAGTGCCTTCATCGTTGGCAAAAAGTTCTCAATCCTGAGCTTATAAAAGGTCCTTGGAATAGAGAGGTTTGTTTCTTTTTTTTTTTATATTCAAGCTCAATTGTTGTTTCTTATTTTGCTTTGTTCACATTGTTTTTTTGGTTTTGTCTGATCTTTCTTTTTTGTGCTTTCTATTAGGAAGATCAAAAAATCATAGAGCTTGTGGAGAAATATGGCCCTACAAAATGGTCAGTTATAGCTAAGCAATTGCCTGGACGAATTGGAAAGCAGTGTCGTGAGAGGTACAAATATTTACTATAGTATAGTTATTTATTATTTATTTATCTAGAAAAAATGATGTTATGCTATGAAGTGTTGGTGAACTAAGATGTTTTTATTCTCATTTTTGTTGACTTTTAGATGGCACAATCATTTAAATCCTGACATAAAGAAAGATGCTTGGACTACAGAAGAAGAGGTTGCATTGATTAAGGCTCATAACTTGCATGGCAATAAATGGGCTGAAATTGCCAAGCTTATACCTGGGAGGTCTGCTCTCTCTCTCTCCCCCCAAGTGCTAAATTGTGTTCCTGTGAAGAAGCTTTAGTTGTACATGCCAACTAGGGACAAATTACAGAGACCACATGATTTTTTGGTTTGTACCAGTACCACCATATTCCACAGGCAGCATGTTATTGTTGCAACGAAGATAAAGAAATGAAATTGCTTGTCTTATACGAATGCAATTAGACAACCTAAGCATTGCATTGCAACAATAAGATAAATAATACTTGCATTGTTTGCAATTGCTTTTTCTTACATAATTTATATATTTTCAGGACTGACAATGCAATAAAGAACCACTGGAACAGCTCCTTGAAGAAAAGGATAGAGGTATTTGAGAAAACTGGGCAACTCCCTCCCACTCCTCTTGCCAAACCATCTCCTGCTCTTTCTGCAAAAGACATCCCTCTGCTAACTCCATCCCCGAAGTCTCTAATTCTTAACAGCCATGACACCCCCAGGCCTATCTTGAACCTCATGCCCTCTGCTACGCCTGCGTCCAATCACCTCCTCCCACCCAAAGCACCAACCACCTCACCAATTGAACCTATAGGAACAGTCACCTCTACCACATCATGCAAGTCTCAAAGCACGGATCCAGAGGTAAACCAAAATGACTCATCAGATGGCACGAAAGGAGATGAGACTGGTACAGATCCAGAGGTTCCAACCGAGAAAGCACATATTGAAAATGGTTCTTATGATGACCCAGCTACACTAGGTTCCCTGTGCTATAAACCTCCTCTCATGGGTACTACACAATTTCATCTTTTCTCAGGAGGTGTTCCACTGCCTAATGAAACCTCCCCAGACAAAACCCTAGTAACTATTCACTCCATCCTACGAAGCGCTGCTAAGACATTTCCACATACTCCTTCAATTCTTCGAAAAAGGAGAAGAGAGAATACACCTACGTCAAGTACACCCATATCTAATAAGCCTTGTGATTCCTCAGGAGAAGGTGAACTGGAGGGTGAGGAGGATAATGGGGGTAAATTCGTGTCACCTCCTTATAGGTTACGGGGCACAAAACGAAGAGCAGTGATAAGATCTGTAGAGAAGATGCTTGATTTTTCATCTGATGAGATTAACACTACTAAACTTGACACTGGTCCTTGTGCTACTAATGAAGCAGTCATTGACGTGAGCTAATAATGAGTTGTTTTCAGGTAATTTATGGAATTAAATATAGTACATTACAGAAATGGTCCTTAAACATCCAGTTATCATTTTCCTTATTAACTCATATCATACTGTTCCTACTTTTATCACTAGTGGAAAAGCTAGATAGAGCTGCATGCCAACAACTATTTCATAAAGATATCAATGATATGATTTATGTAGATAGTATTTTTAATTAATTTTAAATAACACAAAACTTCAATTCTAATTTCCATTTATTTGATATTAAACACCACTGAAATTATATTAGGGTATCAAAACTATGTATTGCTTGTACTTTTTACATCCTCTGAGTTGTGATGCTAAAATAATGTCAATAAATAAAAATATTACTCTTTTGATGATGGATGTTAAATGTTGGACCAATTTGGTACTAGTTGAAAAATTTATGGACTAAAATTGCACTTGTTAGATCTGCAAGGACAAAAATGATAAAGGATCATTTGTATATACTCAAATTGTAGGTTTAGCACTAAAATTGCGCTTGTTACTATCAATTGTCATATACTTTTCAGCTAATAAAATTGTGCATATATCCTTTTCAGGTATGCAGATCAGTGTCCGTTCGTTTTTGCTTTGCATGGGACATTATCTGCTTTAATCCGTTCCTGCAATCAAGACTGTAGTTGGGACTTGTTAAAAAAAAAAAAAAAAAGATCTTCAAATCGCCAATAAGTGCAAAAAAGAGGAAGGAAAGTAAAAAGGATAGAAAAGAAAGAAAAGACAAAAACCAATAAACGGTCAATCTATTGTTGTAGACATTTTTTTGGTCACTTTTCTATTCTTTTTTTTTTTTTCTGTGAAAGTACATTTGTTGCTAAAGGCCCTTACATTGTTCATGTACATAAAACGGTCAATCTAGGATCTCTAGTAAACTAAACTAGAGCTTTGTTAGCATCGTGGTTATTTATTTCTCTTCTTTTGATTAAGTTGTTAAATTAATTAACTTGTTTAATTATTTACATGCTGGTTTTTCAAATGCAATACGTATTTTTACGTTTGGTATAGCTCAGTGCACATTTTGTTATTTTTGTTTTACTTGTCCAATTTGCAATGGGAGGAAGATTACCTTATCAGGTAATGCAAAAAGCGCCTCTTGCAACTTTACTAAGGAATACGAGGACTGTATACGCAACTGTGAACTTGGCAACAAATTTGTTTGAATTTCATTAAGTTATTTTTTATTCTTATTTTACTGTGATGATAATTTTAGATTAATAAGATGGTTTGTTTAGGACAAGTTAGTTTGGACTGAAACGTGAAATTAAATTGCAATTGTGTGAACACCATGGTTGGTCGGAAGCAAAAATTGCTCTGTAGTTCATAATCATGACTGTCTGATCTAATTTTGGCGGTTATGATTCACGAACTGTATGGATCCGGTATTAATCATGGAGCACCCATTGATCGGGCGGTTGTGATGTCGAGATATCATTCAGATCTATGCACAGCGCTTAGATGCTGAGTGTTTGAGATGCTTTCAACGGTAGCTAGTTAGATTATACGTGAACAAGAATGAATTCTTAAGTCGACTTACAACACAGTTTATCTCACATTGGAATGGGAATTGCTTAAGACAATCAGAGTCTTAAGCAATCAACTCACGTGCTTCCCTCACCTCTTCACTTCTCCTCTTCACCTTCGTACATCTCTTCTCTCCTTCATTTTCGTACCTCTTCTTCCATGCGCCTCTCCTCCTCTCCTCTTCACCTCCTTCCCTCCATTGTGATTCAAGCCTCCGTCTTCTCCACTTTCGTTCCCGTTCCAATCACCTTCCCTTCATCCAGATCTAGTCTCCCTTCGCCGAGGCACTCTCGCCTCAACCGCTACCTCATCCCTTCCCTCACCCGTGAGATCTCTCCTCTCTAGATCTCATGTACGCTTTTCATTCTCCTCTATCACCTCACTCCCTCCTCTAATTTGCACACCTCTCCCTATCTCTCCACTCCTCTCTTCCTCTTCATATGTTCCTTCTCACTACTCATTTATTCTCAATTCTGCAAATATCTAATACATATAAGGAAGTAAATAGTATATTGTTTGGGAGTAACTAAATAACTATAAAGAAATAAATAATGAGTATAAAGGAGTATCTAATAAGTATAAAGGAGTAAATGACATTCAAATCTGTTTATGCTATTGGAAGTATCTAATGAGTGTAAGGGAGTATCTAATACATTCTAATATGATTCTGCTATTGTTTGTGAGTAACTAAATAACTACAACGAAATAAATAATAAGTACAAGAGAGTATCTAATACAGGAAAAAGAAGGGCATGAGGAATGAGACGTTAAAAGGGAGAAAGAGACGATAGGAAGGAGATGAGAGAGGAAGCAAGAGAGACGAGAGAAGGTGAGATAGGAGAGAAAAGAGGAATGATGTGGGTGAGAAAGGACGGGCGGATGAAAGGAGGTGCGTGGGTGAGAGGGGGCGCACAGATGAAAGAGGTGAAAAAGGTGGGACACACTGGGAGGAGATAATTGTCCGCACTGTATTGGAATACCACATGAGATCCCTGTAATTGCAACCTAGAAGGGGAACCCGCGGCCCAAAGCCCAATCTAATTATTTGGACTCGCTGTCTATTTTAATTGTAATCTCAATTTCAGGCAATCAAGCAATCAAGGGATGGAATTTTTAACATCTACCCAAATTGTGTACCCAAACATATACACCCAACTATGTATTAATCAATAATTAATCACCATTTTTACTTAAGACAATATCCTCATCTCATTACTAAATTTGATAGTAACATGTTAAAAAATTTCTGTTTATCCATAATTTTCTCACTCATTAGGTACTGTACGGTAGAATGATTCTTTTGGTTTGACTAAGTTTTTAAGTGTTCTTAACTATTAATTAATTCCTTTGATGGATTTAAGTTATAAATAATATTAAACTTTTAGTATGTCCTCCCCTAATTTTCTACCTAAAATACAAAGAAATTTAGAAAGTCATAAATAATATTAAAAAAGTAAAATCTTTGCTCTGATACCAGAGTTGTGGATATTTATGTTTAAATTCTTAAATTCATTTCTTATTTAAATATTTAGTTCTTTCTGGAAACATTATTAGAGTTTTAAAATAATTTAGATGTGGGTGGAGTGATATTAATGTGAGTGATTGCATGATTACTTGTCACGGAAAGATTAACATAAGGACTATTCACCGACGACTCGTGTGTGGTGTGGAGCCATAGGGACTCGCTGCACAGAGTTCTACACTGAGAGAAACACAGAAACCTCAACTCCCTTCTTCCCTTCCGGACCTTTCTTTTGGCTCTGGCAGTCTGGCGTTTTTATAAATGCATAGGAGGGTTCCTGAACTACTGCTTCTCACTAGTTATACGAATGGCGAGAAAGTTCTTCGTCGGAGGCAACTGGAAATGCGTACTTCCTTTTACACCCACAATTGAATAATAGTAATAGCGTGCTTACTTTAATTCTGATGATTTTTTTTTTTTTTGATAAAAAATTATTTCAGAATGGAACAATCGATGATGTGAAGAAGATTGTTACAATGCTTAATGAATCAGAGGTGCCATCAGAGGATGTTGTCGGTGCGTTTTCATATTTCCTGGTTCATGTTTTTGCTAACAAGAAAGATTTTGCTTTTTCTTTTAGATCAAACTGAAATATGGCTGCTCTGGAATCAACTTGTAACAGCGTATACTACTGATTTATGTAAAAATGCCATTGAACAATTGAAATCTGTAAATTTAATTTTAGAACCAGTAAAACTGGCACCTTACACCTACCACTTGAACCCTGTATGTTCGTTTTGTTTGAATAGAATGGACACGTGCTACAGCTTAAACTGCTGGCTTCGCCTCTACCGCTCTTTTAGCAAAGTTCTCATAATTTTTGATAAAACAGACAATGTTCTATATTAGAGTACCATTTGACTAGGATTTATAATTTCATATGTATAAAATACTTATTTGAAAGAGGCTGAATTATTTTTTCAGAGGTAGTAGTGAGCCCTCCTTTTGTGTTCCTTCCTCTGGTAAAAGCCTTGTTGAGATCTGATTTTGCTATAGCCGCTCAAAATTGCTGGGTCAGAAGAGGTGGTGCCTTTACTGGTGAAATCAGGTACTTATTAGTTTATCCTATTAAAGGTATTTAACAAATCTACCGTGTCTGTGTCTCTCTCTGCATATTATATGTAACTACTAACTAGCAACTAATTTAGGACTAAATAATGTCATTTATCCTTGATCTGAAATTGCAGTGCAGAGATGCTGGTTAATCTAGGCATCCCGTGGGTTATTCTGGGCCATTCTGAGAGGAGAAGTCTCCTAGGTGAATCGAATGATGTGAGTAGCTTTGCCTCGCTTTTTGAATTTACTCTTGCAGTTGGGAAAATAAAATAAAGAGTAGGTTACCTTAGATGAAGCACGGTCTGTGATATGGTACTAATTTTGGTGCTACGCAGGCTATTTTACCAGACTTAATTGCCTCTATTGTGTTAATTAATTTCTTCATATTTGTAATAGCATAATTTGCATTAATTATCTGAGACATGTAGATAGTTAACCCATATTTAATAAAGATAAAAAATATTTTTATTTTCAAAAAAGAACGGATAACCATCCATCTTAAATTTATTATTTCCGGTGCTACTTCTATGTTTGAAATTCCAGTTTGTAGCTGATAAAGTGGGTATGCACTTTCACAAGGCTTAAAGGTGATAGCTTGTGTTGGTGAGACCCTTGAGCAACGTGAAGCTGGATCTACCATTGATGTTGTTGCTGCACAGACCAAGGCTATAGCAGGTTTTTGCTACTTTGTTAAATGCTTACGCGCACACACAAATTGAGAATAATTTTCATTGTTCAGACTTTAGACTGAATAACTCGGATGCCAGAATTAAATTGTAGCTGGACTCAATATTTTCTGACTTACTTTTTTCTTGCTTGTCATTTTTATTGCAGTACTGAGGATCAGTTAGGGCTTAATTTAGTCATGAATGTTAGGTTTCAGATCTAAATAACATTAAAAAATTATTTGGATTGGCATTGTCCATCCTGTGATGATGAATGTTTAGTCCAGAACCAGGTAAATGGTAAGTCCCTTGGTTAAGGTACCAACAGCCAATAAAAAAAAATTGAAATTCACTTATTTTGTTGCCAAATATGCATCTTACAACCAAGATGTACTTCTCCTCTTGTATTTTCTATGTGGCAATGCAGGAAAGATAACACATTGGACAAATATTGTGCTGGCATATGAGCCGGTTTGGGCCATTGGAACTGGAAAAGTTGCAACCCCTGCCCAGGCCCAGGAAGTCAGTTCTCTTTCATTTTTCTCTTTCTCGGATTCTTTTTAACATTATATATAATTTTTTTATCTAGTAGATTTCAGAATTGGATATTGCAATGAAGTAGAGTTCCGAGTAGACTTGAGGATTTAGTATTACAAATGCTGATACAAAAGAGCAAATAATTAATAGGAGAAGATTACAAACAGAATTTATTCATAGTTATCCAAGAAATAATTGGTATTGCAACTCACCGTGCGAGGCCTATCATTATTTATCGATTTGAATGCACTTCAATCTATAGGTTCATGTTGGACTGAGGAAATGGCTCAGTTCATATGTCAGTTCTGAAGTTGCTTCATCTATCCGCATCATCTATGGGGGTAGGCATCTTTTCACTTAGTTTAAATTTCAATTATGTGGACCTTGATGATCCTTTAATTGATTCCTTGCTTAAGATCAGTCTGGTAGCGTATTGGTAGTATCAACTATGAAGTAGTTTGTGTGCAAAACCATGTAGCTTCCTTTAACAAATCTGCATTTTGAGTTATGACAAGCCATAATCCTGCACCAAGTTTTGAATGGGGTATATTAGTGATTCTCTCCATGTATTTCTGAAAAAAATCCTTAATGCCAACCATTGATGGAACTTCTGGAGACACTTTGAGGCTCTCAGGCAAACTGAAGCTATATGGCATAAATGTCATCTTACAAGTCGTGACTTTTTGTCAATCAGGTTCTGTGAATGCTGCCAACTGCAAAGAACTTGTGGCACAACCTGATGTAGATGGATTTCTTGTTGGTGGTGCTTCTCTCAAGGTTACACTTTATCTATTATTACTCTTTTCTTGTTTACTCAAAATATAAGTTAATACTTGTTTTTTTTTTTTACTCCTTTAAATTACCTATTGCAGCCTGAATTTGTGGAGATCATTAAATCAGCCACTGTCAAATCATCTGATTAAATAAGATGGCTATCTTATCAGTGCAGTACTTCAGATGCTGTTTCTAGTTTTATCTCTTTATTGTTAATCCCGATGTAGTAAATGTTTAGTAAAACGTTTATCCTTCTAGTTCTGTTCGACCGTGTGTTGTTTTCTATATTATTTAAAGAATTGCAGTAGTGCCTTTAGGCTGTCAGTAGTGGTTCAGTCATGAAGTTGTTTTCAACAGTATTCTCTGCATTAAGGCTAGATCTTTGATTAAGAAAGTTCACTGGTTAAGCGATATTTCATTTTGTTTTTTTTTTTCATTTTTTTAAAAAAAAAGTTAAAGTTTGGTTGTCCCAATGGGAGTCTATTGTAGATCTAAAGAAGGCAGTAGGAAGCATCACTTTTATTTTGATCAATTGAGAACGGCTCAAGCGAGAAATATCAGTTCTCGAGTTATACATGGGATTATCGCTAATTGGGCAATCCATATTCGTACTCTTAATAAATTCGAAAAGTTTGAACTAAATACATTTCTCTTAATTAAAATCGATCGATTCCAAACAAAGAAACAAAACAAATATTAACTCAAGCCATCGTTAATTAAATAAACCTACTTGCTTAACGCCCCCAATAATACCTCCAACTCAATCGGTGGAGACACAACAGCCAAAAACTCTTCATCTCTCTCCAATGCAGACATGCACTCAGGCGACAAACATACTTCTATATCAACACTCCCTTCTCCTTCCCATCCTGGATATGCCATGAGCTTACCATCGAACTTATTAGCAATGCCACTACGCACTGCCAATGCCTTGCCCCAACCAAAATCACAACTATACATGTCAAACCGTGGTGAGCTGCTAATCATTATGCTATGTATGTCATTACGAAATTTGTTGAATATATATGAATTTTGCATGTATTCATGGACTAGATCTCTGATGGCAGAGTCAGTATGATTAGATATTACCTCATGGACCAACCATGAAGCCCAGCCAAGATTGTTATCCAAAAGCTCTCCTACCGTTGTAGTTGTGCCAGGAAAATACAAAGAGTTGCCAAAGTAGTTAGGTGACAGTGGGGGTTGCAACCTTGTCCGGTTTTCAATTGGGAATCGACAAGTTGTATTCTGCTCAATAGGTAAGCATCGAGCACGTATTATGCAACGCCACAACAGCGCGCTCAGAGCTTGAAAAGTAGATATTGAACCTAAATAAATCATATCATATAAATTGTTTTTTTTAAAATGAATATCTTTTGTAAATCTATATTAGTACAACTTATAATTAACATTCTTGGAGAAATACTATGGTCAAATATTTTTCACGGAAGAAGCTGTCAAACTTTTTTGCCAATATGAAAGCTTTAAATTATCGATCTAAACAGTTCAATAAAATCTTCATATTCAAATTTCTTTAGAGACCAAAATTTTAAAAATCTTTGACCTAATTAGTTATAAACGCTCAATAATTTAAAAATCTAAAAAAAATAAAATATTAAAGATAAACATTAATTTTTTGAAAGATTTAATATGAAACATTGCATTAAATTATTTGAATCTGTTATTTGAAAAACGAAATTAAAATCTGATAGAATTTGACAAAGTGATCTGTCAAATTTTGACTGTAGTATTTCTCATCTTCTTAAATGTAGAGTAGTTCTTTGAGATCAAAGCATTTTGGAAATCAATTCCCCTCCAAGGAAATGAACAAAGAATGCAGACATACTTCTTTTTTTTTGGTTTAAACAAAATAATAACAAGCAGTAAATATCTCAAATAATGAAGGATGTACCTTTATCACATTCCTGGTTCGCTCTTGCCTTCAGTTTTGCAAGTGATTGGCTCGAGAAGTGAAACATCCGATCTCTTAGAGGTGGTGGAGAAAATCGTACAATTGCCTCAGCAGGAGAGGAGTAGGGTAGCCTGATTGGGGGTTCTCCATAACTCCCAATAAACCACTTGTCATGCACCGGCAGTTGGGATAGCGCCACCTCCTTCCCGGCTAATTTGTGTCGTGCGATCTCCGCCCATGCATTGAGAAAATGCCAAAAAGAGGTGCCATCGATGATCGCATGGTTGAAGGCAAGACCAATGAAGAAACCGTCTATCAGCTCTGTGACCTGTACTTGTTTAACTAATGAAATTGGTAACAATATGTTTGCAAGAAATAAAAATTTTCTTGATAAATGTCCATGTTGGCGATGACAATAAAATAAAATTGGTAGGCCGAAAAACATATTAACTATTTTAATTGTTTGAAATTGAATATAGTGCTGTAGAAGAATTGACAGAAGAATTCTAAACTAGTTAATATCGAGCACCACATTATGACAAAAAAAGAGTGGAAAGAAGTGACCAAGCCAGGGAGGGAACTTCATGAAGAAATGCATAAATGACAAACAATTAATATCCATTTGAAAAAAGAAATTTCCCAGTTTAAGTACATTATATATTTGTAGTACATCCTTTCATGCAGCAACATTTAAATCATTATTTTTATACATGTATATAACATTTAATTTTACTTTTTGAAGCACAACACTAGAAGTCCAAGTGCAAAACGAACACTGCTTTGCCTTTTTTTTTTGTGAAAATCAATTACATTGTAAAGTTAAAATTAAGGGGGGGAATAATAAACAAGCATATATAGGTATCCTTACATTTAAATTTTCTCTTCCAAAGTAGTAGTACAACATGTAATCAATTTTTTTAGAAAAGAAATTCGTAAAACATAACAAATAATTGTCGTTTTTTTTTAAAAAAAAAAAATTCTAAAATTAGCCTACCTTTTTGTGGTCTAGATTATACTAGTGAACTAACCTGAACAACAAGCAACGGATTGGTACATCCATCAAAATTGACTGCCAAGTTAAGAGGGAACAAATCCTTTAAAAACTCGGGTAAATCCTGACCGTCCGCTGCCACCACATCAGCAATCCCAATCCCATCGGCCGTGGCGTGCACAAGCTCCGCCCCATCACCATCGCATCCCACTTCCACGTGGCATGTGATGCCACCACCCTCGCACGTGACCACCTTCAGCCTGCCTGACGCTGGATAGAAGTGGAAAAGAACGTCTTCTAAAGAGCTCCTGAGCCGCTGGATGATTTGCTCCACGGAGAGATCGGGTGGGTATGCAAAGAGGAGGCCCTTCTGGTTGTAGTGGACAGAGAGCAATGACAAGTCCCATGCGCTGAGGTGGATCTGACGTGGCGCTGAGGGATTGGGCTGAGGAGTCACTGTGTAAGTCTTGATGGTGCGCACGGTAGGGGATGCTGATGCCATTTTGTTTTGATCAACGGTATAACATGAATTTGTGAATGCGAATGGAAGTGGGACTGATTTTTATTATTTAATGGGAATGGTGGGTGTGGTAGATATGGGTACATAACTTGTGGTTCTTACCACTTCTGTCTAACATGTCTTGTACAGTTGTATGTGCTTTAATTTATAGATAGGAAAATTCAATTGGTCGACCTTTTGCCATGTACATATAGTTGGTAGACAGATTATTATGTTTTGCATAATAGACTTCGGGTTCTAATTGATTGGTAGATATAGGTTATTATGGTATAGCTTTTTTGGAAAAAAAACTTTTTTTAATTACTTTTACATGATGATATCTAATAAAATAATTATTAAAAAAAATGAAAATATCTGTTGTCTACAATGTATTAATATAGAGCACCAATTGCACATTATTAATTTTTTAAAACATTCAATGAATATATAATTAATTGTCAAATTATATTGAATTTGGTACATTTCCATTTAACAATGAAAATAATATATAATTTTACTGTTTGAATTTTACAATCATTCATTATCAAAGTTATTATCACTTGGGAACGGCTCAAACGAGAAATATCAGTTGTTGAGTGAGCTATATTAGGTACCAGGGGCGGAGCCAATAGGGGGGCTACATGGGGCTGTTGACCCCCTATGCTGCAAAAAACATTAAATTTTTATGTATATTTTTTTTATTTTTTAGAAATTTTCTATAATTTGCCCCCCTAATTAATCATGAATTGTTTAATTTGCAAAATTTTGTCCCCCAATCATAAGTTTCTGACTCCGCCCCTATAGGTACACACTAGAGGGGTTTATCGAGCTTCGCTCGATATATGAGTTTTTATTTTGTTTTTATAAATTGATAGAATGATTTCTACCAATGATTTTCTCAATTCGTGCCATGCGTTTTGAGAATTAAATTTTGTGTCTTGATTTCAGGGTTTGACGCGATGATTGTTTCAAGTATAACAGATACATATAGAGGCTAATAAACATATATCTGCAAATAAGATAATATAATTTGTCAAAACTTAGTATACTGGTACATATAACTTTTGATCATTAAAAAAAAAAAAAAAAGTAATTGAGTTAGATGTTCAAATTAGGAGAAAATCTAACAATATTAATATCCAATAAATTGTGTCAATGAAAATGTAGCAATTCATATTACTGAATGGTTATGATTTTTTTTTTTTCTTTCTAAAAAGAAACATAAAAACATGACTCAGGTCCTATGAGAAAAGGAATACAATGGAGAATTGATTCCGATGGTAAATCGGTGAATCTAGGTAGCAAGCGTAATGCAAACAATTAAAAAAAGTGAATCATGATTTTAAGCAATTATACTAATCATAAGTATTACTGTAAACAATTTTAGTACCATTGCAAACACATATGACCTTTCAATCCCTCAAGTGGCTTAGATACGTTTGTCTTACTGACACTTCCATACCAAGAGAAAACGATATAGAGATCAATTATAAGTGTACCTCATGCACTGGTAATAGGAGTTTCTCTATAAACATTTAGCTAACTTTGGTTTAACAACCCCTAAAAAGACATATATCGTGGAATAAGATAATTACTAAATAAAATGATCAAGAAATAAAAATATTTTTTTATGTGGCCACATAAATTCGTATTTATTTCATGCCGCTGGTATAAGAGAGCCTTTATGATGATTTATAGTGCCATTCAAACTGCCTAGAAAAACTATTTTTTGGTCAAATAATCGGTGGACAAAATATTTTATACTTCAATAGAACAGACTGGTACCTCCTATCAACAACAGTACCACTTACATAGTACAGACACATAACTGATCTGAATACAACATTAGAACAAACATATGCAACCCAATGAGATGATACCGACACACCTAGAAATGAATTTAAGTTGCATTTGTCTAAACGAAGTTAAAACATTTTCATACTACCTAACAATTTTCTCCTTATCTTTCCATAATGTCTTTCAAAAAGCTTAGTTGAATTTTTAGGTAGGCTGCATTCTTTATCACAAAAATGTGTATCTGCACATTCAATTAAGGCCATTGTACAATGCCCGCCGTTCACATCAACATCATCATCAAATGATCCATATGATCTAAGTGTAACTTTCAAATGAACAAAAAACTAACATTATCTAGCAAAGATTACATATAGAATTGAATTTCACAATACATTCAGTAATAAAATTAAAGCTGTTATGGGGGCAAGTAAAGAACATGAACAACTTGTAGGTCGCTTGTCCAAGTAAAGAAAGTAAAAAATATCAAATTTTCTATCAAATTTAATCCATAAAGGAGAAGAAATACTACTTATTTTGCAACTTTTGAGCAGAGTATAACCCTAAAAAAAAAAACTTTTGAGCAGAGTATGGCACCCTTGGCATCTGCTTGTCAAACATTCACTGCTATGCTTGAGGCAGCATCAGTCTCTCAAACCCGACACACTCGGCAGTCAGATCCACTGTGGCCCCTGCCACGACATTCTCCTCCATCAACCCAAACACAGCGGCCGCCTTCTGAAACTCTGCATCCACAACCTTTCTCTCATCCGCGGTGTCTCTCTTAGCCGTGTTTCCAATTTGCGAATGCACAGCCCCAATGTTGAACAGCACGACCACCTTCTCAAAAGCAAGCGTTCTCAAATTAGATTTCTTGCTCGATCGGAAGGTGTCATACCAGGTGAAGGAGATGGAATTGATGGAGCCGAGTCGGCGCTTGAATACGGAAATAGCATGGTAATAGCGATGGAGGAGGTCGAGGGGGGAATCGGCGGAGGTAGAGGAAATTGTGTTGCTTCTCTAAATCAGATGGCATCTGACGGACGAGACTAAGCTCCCGCTCCAACGTGGCAGCGTCGGGGGAGGAGAAATTGGCGGAGATGTGGTAGCGAAGAAACTTGTGGAGGTTTTCTTTTCTGATACAAATAGAAATGGCATCGGCTGAGAAAAAGAGGTCGCCCTTCGAATTTTCATCTCTATTTGTCGTCGACTGAGGTTTTAGTTTAGAAAAATCTAGTACCCTTTCTCTGATCCCAAGAGAAATGGATGAAATTACATAAGGAATAGAAGAGGATAAATTTTGCGTAGCAAAATATGTATCAATTTGTGAACCGGGTCAAATTCGTGGCTACAGGAGTCGGCACCGAAGCATTTACAGAGTTCTCATCGCAAAATTGGACAAAATATTAAACGCACAAATCTAAAAATACAAAAGTAACTTCACGTGTCGCGTTAGCATTTGGCAAAATAATTCTGACACCCACACAAATTTATTTATAATATTGATATCAGTTGATATTTTATTTGACTCATTATGTCGTTGCTCAACTAACATTGGTGCTAAACTGCTAATATCATTACTTTGAATAAGAATTGGGGTACTTCACCATATGTTATTTTATCTTTGAAAATGTTTATTATTAGGATTTACGTGTGCAATCATGAATATTATATCTATTACTAAATTGTTCCTTCTGCAATCTGCACTTACATATTGGAGCAAATAGATGTGGTAATCGGATAGGCCCGATTGGTTCAATTTATATTCCTTCTAAAAACAGAGTCAAACTAATTGAACCAACCTATAACGTTTATCTAACATTTATTTTTTTCATTTTTACAATTATTTTCTATTTTATATTTAAATAATTGTTATGCAATCCATTTGTCAAGGACCTGAGATTGTTAAGCACTAAATTTTTCTAATTTTGACTTAAAAGTTGTTAAAGCAGTATACTTTTCTAATTTTTTACGATCTACAGACTTCAAATTTGACAAGAATCAAGAATTGCTAGAAGAATCTGAGTGATTGATTGTTAAAAAAAAAACGAGTCAATTTGAAAACTATTAATTTCTTATGCGCTTTTTATAAATTAAAAAAGGGAAAAATGAATATAATACCTATAATCTTCTCAATCCGATATAACTCCCGCAATCTTCAAAATTCGATATGACCCCATCAAAAACATATTTATTAGAGATATAACCAATTTTCAATAATATTAATCATTTTTAGTTAAAAAATTTGAAGAATAAAATTATGACTAAACTACATTTCTGAAAACGTTTTACCTTCGTTCTACATCGGCAGACTCAGTCTCTCTCTTCCCCCGCGTCCCTCCCTCCCTCTTTGTTCCGTTTGTAGAAAAATTTGAAGAATCAACATTTATTTACATCTTGGCTAAAATAAATGAGATCAGATCGTGGATGCTTATTTACGCCTTGACTGAAATAAATAAGATCAGATCTTGGATGCTCTTTGACAGATTTTGGCTGCTCCCGCAGGTCCCCAAGCTTATCAATCTCATTTAACCGATCTCAATGTCTAAAATTTGATTGGTCTCAAATTATGTCAAAGTGTATCGCTCTTAGACATAAGAAAAGATAATAATTTTTTTTTCAAAAATTCAACAATTCAAGTGTACGTACACGACCTACTTACCAAGTATTAATGCTAAACCAAATTAAAATTCATCACTGCGGATCACTTTGCCTCTTGCAGCTCAATTTTACATGACAATTTTTTGTATTAATTAAAATATGATTATTTTTTTAACTTATAATGGAAACAATCTATGGGTAATGGGAATGCAACTCATTTTCTCTCTTCTTTGCATTTGTTTCATCAATGGACAGGTAGCCACTCTGGGTTGGACACACAATTTCAGCAAGCTAATGTGGCACAAGTAGATGAAGATGAAGACCTTTTAGGATGATTCTTTGTTTGTGCTAGCTGAACTTGTTTACTTTGTGTGCTTTTTTGCTTGTTGGATTGTGTTTGTTCTTTTAGGTTCTTAGTTTTTGTTTAAGTCACCTCTTTAGTGACTTGGTTGCTTATTTTGTAAGACTTTTTGGGCATTAATGAATGCAGGCTCACCTTGTTGGGGGAGCTATTATCCAAAAAAAAAAAAAAAAAAACTTATTACGAGAAAAGTTAACTTGTCCAAATTCACCCGTGGTCTCTTTTTATAATTTCTGTTAAAAAGGAGAGGTACTTTGGTCATGATTTTATTTTATGATTTATTTAGTTAAAAAATAAATATAATTAATGAAAGGGATTGTATGCCTAATAAAACATGATTTGAGTAGGGTTTATCCGGTTTTGAAGATTGCAGGGTAATATCTAGATTGAGGAGATAACAGAGGTTGTATCCAGTTTTCCAATTAAATAAATGAAATTATTATACAAATAATGTATCGTCTTTGTCTTCTTTGAGAAACATATTTTAAAATCATATGATAAAACAAGTAGTTGGAGAAGATCCATCAGAAAACATTTTGCCCCCATTTCCAGCCTGTTTGATTTAAGACCTTAAATATGGCGAAGCATTGACTATTTTCTGAACTTCTTTCCTTTCAGCAATGGAACGCAGCCTTCTTGGAGTTGGAGACTAAAGTCCTCGCCTCCTGCATTATTTTTGACCCTACTGCTAAAAAAGTACTATTGAGAGATGCTGCAATTTTTTTTTTATGAAACTATCAAAATTCAATTTTTAAAAACGTTCCATATAATTTAAATTTCTTAATTTAACTATAAAATATAATTGAGAAATAAATTTATATTTTGTAATGGACTAATGGTCATATATCAAGATACTAATATGTTAGAAAAGAAAGAAAATCATATTATCGATTTTAGGAATAATTGGGTATTGTTATTCGGTATATATATATATATATTTTCATTGCGTGAAAGCCACTTTTCCTCTTTTCCAGCGGTCCCATGAGAGACACTCCAAGTTGAAAGGAAGATATTTCCGATTCGTCAAGTCTACTTTTTCTCTTTGAGTCTTTTCCGTGCGTCAGTGATAAGTCCAGCGGGAATATTCACGCGTGCTGAGAGCTTGAGAATTTTTTATCCCCACTAAAATTAAAATGACTCAAGTTTCGCTCCTTGCATTATTCCACTGTAACTTCTTGGTCAATTATAAATTTCTAATCATCAGATTAAATTAGTTGAGGTCATTAATGTCTTATGGTCAAATCAATAGACCATACGACTTGTGCAATTTTTCCAATTTCCTATGTTTGTACTGATTGACGTGTTGAATTTTTCTTTTTTTTAGAAAAGCTTGGTAGCAACGCGTTGAATTTTTTTGGCGAGTACTAGTTGCAAGTTGTAAACTTGACAATGCGTTCGAAATCTTCTACTCTCCTATGAGACTCGCATATATTCTTCTAGACGATTATTTATGAACATACATTTTTTCATCACCCTTGACAGTGAATGCACGAGCTTCCATGCAATCAAGTGATTGGTATATAATTTACCGATGTTAAGAATCAACCGTTGATTTAGTGAAAAAAAAAAGCAACAACACGATTTAAGTTGAGATTATGAATTTAAAATTCAAATTGAAAATTCTCACCTCAAGTGGAGATTACGAGTTCAAACTCAAACTGACAAGATCCTTTCTAGATATTAAAAATTTTAAAAAAGTAGGTGACTTCATTTTTTTTTAAATGCTGGTAATTGACTCTTCAAAATTTGGTGACCTTAATTTATGTCATTTTCATTCCACAATATATCGACCCAGTGTTGAAAATTTGAATAGTCGCTAACAAATTTAACCTCCAAATTATTGCGAACACGATTGAGAATGTATATTAACAGAATAACAGGAAAGAAGGGTCAAAGGGGAATCTAATAACGCTTGGTCTAGTCTGGACCAATTCTTTTGGGTTGGGTGAGCGGCATCCCAGCTTGAGAGTCCTTTTGTGATTTTTTTTAATCCATTCATGATTCATGCCCCTTATATTGGTTATAAAATGATGAAAAAGGTAACTGGGGACGAGAGAGTTTTGGCTATAAGATCTATATCTGAGCTTCCGTGGGCCTGGAGCACTGTCTAATGTGAGATTTCCTTATAATTTAGAAACTAAATTCCCACGAGCTAGAAATTACTTTTGCTAAAGTAAATGACTGCAAAAAATATTAGCAAAATAGAAAAAACTAAAACATAATAATATAATTTAATTTAGTTTATAATTAATTTAGACATAGAAATATGCCAATTAGTTAAATTAAATATCAAGCAAGTTAAAAATATTGTGTTCATCCTTTATGTAATAATCATTGAAATGATTAGGCATACCTAGAAAATGAAGTGACGTAAGAAGATGAGCAAATTTATTTTTGCCTACTTTTACCAAAAAAAAAAAATTCCTTTTTTTGTAAGGCCATAAGACATCCGGAAAAGTGATATGTTCCATGATACTGCACACACACAAAAGAAAATCAGAATATTAATGAATTTTTTTCTTTTATCAAGAAGAGCTACAGTACATTTTTTTATTACCTATTTAAATTTCAATTATTCTTATGTATATTGGAACGTAATATGGATGCAAAGGCAAAGACTGAAAAGTTATATTAAATGGTTTTGTGAATGTTCAAGATTGATCGGAAAAAAAATATTATTTTTTTATAAGATATCTAAACAAAAACTCTGTATAAAACATGATTTATACATGATGCAGTAAATTGTGGTTGTACTTTGATGTGTATCGTGTCTTATATATATATATATATAGAGTTTTGCTATGGTGAGTTGCAACTCACGGATTCCGTGAGTTGCGATCAAAACTCTTGGATCTGATTCAAAATGACCGATCCAAACCGTCCAATATGATCTCCATATTGAAATCTCCTTGCAGACCAAATTTTATATTTTTTCGAAATTTTTAAGTATTTTTTTCGGATTTTTAAAAACTGTTGTTTTTTAACGGTACATAATTAATTAGATTAGCGATTTTCTAAAATTCCGAAAAAAATACTTAAAAAATTCAAAAAAATATAAAATTTGGTTTACAAGGAGATTTCAATATGGAGATCATATTGGACGGTTTGGATCGGTCATTTTGAATCAGATCTATGAGTTTTGATCGCAACTCACGGAAGGCTCCGTGAGTTGCAACTCACCATAGCAAAACTCTCTCTCTCTCTCTCTCTCTCTCTCTCTCTATATATATATATATATAGAGTTTAGCTACGGTGAGTCGCGACTCACGGACCCTCCGGTGAGTCGCGATCAAAACTCCTAGATCTAGTTCAAAATGACCGATCCAAACCGTCCAATATGATCTCCCTATTGAAATCTCCATGCAGACCAAATTTTTCATTTTTTCGAAATTTTTAAGTATTTTTTTCGGATTTTTAAAAATGGCTGTTTTTGAATGGTTCAGAACTAATTAGATTAACGATTTTTTAAAATCTGAAAAAAATACTTAAAAATTTTGAAAAAATGAAAAATTTGGTCTGCATGGAGATTTCAATAGGGAGATCATATTGGACGATTTGGATCGATCATTTTGAACTAGATCTAGGAATTTTGATCGCGACTCACCGTAGCTAAACTCTATATATATATATATATATATATATTCAATGGTAGGCTAGGTGCACCAAATATTTTCTTCTTTAGACCAAGACCATTTCGCCTTGAGTCAAAGGGGCATTTGTGTCCATGCGCGTATAAACTCCCAGCATTCCCACGCCGACGACTTGTTCGTACGGTTGACTTCTTTACAAGTTATAACACTATATATCCTCCTCTAGAAATATTTCCATAGGACAATAGATTGAGAAATTGAGATACTGAGAAACAAAGAGGGTTCACCGAAAAAACAAAAACAAAGAGGAAATTTAACCAAAAAGGTAAAACAGAGAGAAAGGAGATGGGAAAGGGTACATTAGAGGTGTTGCTTGTAGATGCAAAGGGCCTAGCTAGTACAGATTTCCTAGGTAAGCAGTTCTCTTTTCTAATTTCTAGGCTAATTATTTTTCCTTTCTTTAGAATAGAGACCTAAGGAAGATTTTTTATGTCATCTTTTAAATTGTGACAGCAGGGAAGATAGATCCCTACGTTGAGCTAACATACAGGAGTCAAGAACGCAAGAGCAGCATCAAGCGAGGTATGTTTAAGTAAATGGTATTTACTATTTGTTTGAGTTCTTCAGTTATGTGGAAATGTGATGATTCAGCAATTACTACCAATTATTATAGAACTGAATTGTTGGGTGATTTATTTAGGTATTTGTCAATATTGCTTTGCGGTGTTTAGTGCAAGGAATTAAAGAAATATGGAATCTATTGATACAGTGATCCAACTAATTTTGTCATTTTAGTAGTAAATAATAACTAATTGCCTGCTTAATAGATTAAACTAAAATGTGCCGTGCAATATGATGTTGCAAATGCAGGGGCAGGAAAAAATCCAGTATGGAATGAAACATTCAAATTCTCAGTAAACACATCCGACCAGCAACACAAGCTGGTTTTGAAGCTCATGGACCATGACACATTCTCTCGCGACGACTATCTCGGTGAAGCCACGTGAGTTCATTGTATCCTGATCATAATTAAATTGTGATTGGTTTGATTTTTCAATGTACCATCTCTATATACTAGTATAATCACAACTATGACTGCAATTGTCCTTTTAAGCACCAGTTAGGTACCCTTTTATATGACAATTCTGTCGTTGTTCTTGTGATAATGGTTCTCAAATTTGATTAGTTTGGAGTGAAAAGACAATTAGTGGCTAAGCTATAATGACACATTACAGGATAAATATGACGGATCTGGTTGCTGTTGGCATGGAGAAGGGATACTTGGAGCAGCATCCAGCCAAATACAGTGTTGTGCTTGCTGATAAATCATACTGTGGTGAAATCAGAGTTGGCCTCAGTTTCCGAGCCAGCAAGGACTAAGGTATAATAATTCTCTGTTTTCTCAAATTTTAGCTCTTGTAGTTGTATGCCACAAATTTATTAATTGGCCTTTTTACCTTTTGTTTGGTTCAGGAATTCACGTAGATCAACAGGATGTAAACACAAATCACCACAATTCATGGGATTTAACTTCCCATGATCAACTGATTGTTTGTAAATTTGTGTTTTGTTAGAAAAAGCAACGTGAGTTTGACATGGATTTAGATTGAACAGTTTTTTTTTTTTAATCAAGTTAGAAGGCTATTTTATATGAATTATGTTGGATGATGAAGTGATTCGCTAAATTAGGGAGGTTCTTTCCATTTGAAACCTTCTCACTTCTCAGTATTGTACTATAAATTCATAGCATTTCCTTTAGTTGATTTGGTTTATATATATTTTTTTATTTTCTAAATCACTTCTGTCAAAATTCTGGCAACTTGAAAAGAATTCGGTTAAAACCGTGTGTTAACTGATAAGCAATATCATTCAACTGCAATTGCCCATTAGTGGGCACACCTGCATTACTAGGTTTAATCTAACCAGACAATTAAATGTGGTTGGAAATTTATCTTGAATACAAGCACCTTGGATTTCTAAAAGTTCCAGTTTAACCAAAGAGAATTTTCTAACAGCATCGGTAAAATAAATTATTGACAAGATCTAAAACAATTTTCAGAATTCAGAAGTTAAAAAACACATCTTCCATGTCCTGTCTGGCTGCCTAACCTATGCTATAAGTAACCAGCTTCACAAAAAATCTTAGCCTATCCCTTGTACAGAGATTGTAAGATTGCACCTTTTTTTCACTTTTCAGAGAACAGATTTCTTTCTTTTCACAATCAACTAATTTCTTGAATTCAAATTTCATTATATTGATCCAACACAATCCCAGCATGGATTTAATGATATGGGTATACTTTTTTTCCTTATACTTCCTCTAAAAGAAGAATATCTTTGCGAGGATGAGCTATTTTAACAATAACTTTGATCTGATCCCCTGCATCCCTCCCTTCTGACACCTCGCAGGTCGCTTGTAATGCAACCTGTAATTTCATAAGATTAGAATTTCCACAGAAGTGTAAAATTACAGAAATATTGGCTCCGAGGAAAGTAGAACTTATTCATTTCTTTGGAGTGAATTATAGTCCAAAAATGGCAAATTTTAAAAAATTCGAAAAAAATTCGAAAAAAAATTTCAAAATTTATAAAATTTGGTTTGCATGAGATTTCAGTATATAGATTGGATTGGTTAATTTAGATTTGTCAATTTGTAAAATCATCAATCAAACGATCATGGTTCACAGAGTTCTAAATGAACCATGGTTCAATAGATATTCTCTTTCTTTGGTACCTTGAAAAAGCAATTGCTTCACAAAAAACTCTCCCAAAACAATTAAACTTGTTAAGGATTTCTATATTCAACTGTTATGCAAAAGATCTTATTTTTAGAATTGACATGCATCCACACCAGCTGGAGCATAGACAACCCCCCCCCCCCCCCCCCCACCCCACCCACCCACCCTCCAAACTCTATACCTTCCAAAAGAAGAATGTAAAGTAAATCATTAGATGAAATATGAGATGTACCTCTAATAATAGCAAAGTGGCAATTCGGTCTTTAATGAAACGAAGAATTAAAGCTCGGTATGTTTTATCTTTGGATTGTCGAGTTAAATATTCCAATTGCCAGTATCTTAGACTTGTTGATTGGAGTCGTCTTGCGACCTTCATATGCATGTGTGCAATAAATGTTCGCGCTTCTAACTCCTCAGCTACGAATGGTAGAATATGCCCTCTAAGAAATGCCTTTACCTGAATCAAAAAAAGAGAATATGGAGTAAATGGAATTGAAGATAATTCAAGAGATAATTTGCAGGCATATACTTTTCATACAGTTGACGTTCTTCAGAGGGCAAATCCCAGTGTCCTTGACACCAAATTCCACTGTTCATGCCCCATGGGACTTGAATTGATTCTATACAGAGAAACGGCAGAGTCACTGGCCATGGACTCCAGATTCTCGACATATAAGGTTCTACATGAACATAGATTGATTATTCAAAAGTCACGAAAAATCATGGCTAAGAACTCCACCTGAAAATGAGCCAGGAGGTCAACATATCTCCGAATCGGTGAAGTAAACTGGACATATCCGTCAACTCCCAGGGTAACATGCGACAATGGTGCCCTAAAATCCATTTCTGCCGCCCGCATAACCCTGAGGTAAGCAACACTCCTGGCAGGTCCTGCTGGCAAATTATCAAATACTGAGAAGTCTGAAATATTCGACTGTGGCTGCCCGCGATATGGTAACGGAATGTTATTTGATGAGCCAAAGTCTGCAATGACCTCATTACAGAGAATCATCATCTCCGACACAAGTCGTCTTGCAGCGTTGTCATGCTGTTCTACATAGAGAGAGATGGTGGGCTCTGGGTTGTCTGGGTCTGACACCTTGATACGTGCCTCAGGCATGGCTAAGTCTATTGCACCCTGCAAAATTGCACATCACTTTTTATTATGAAACTGGGGGTACAATAGAATAAATTTTATTAAATAGTTTCATAAGCGTAATTTGTTTCCAAAATCCAATAGTTAATACACGATCATGGCGCCACTTGTAACGAAGGCTAGCTGCTTCAGAGAGAAGCTGTAGCTCCTCCTCCTCTTCTAGCCTTAGATACAGCAGCTCTGTTGCACTCTCGTATGTAAGCATGTAGGTTGGTTTGATTGTCGAATTCTCTACAGCATATTCCATAATACTGTACAAAAGTACTAGGTGACCATATGTAATGGAATCATAACAGATAACAGCAATAAAACAAGAAAAATAAAATTTAATATTGACACTTACCGTCCATCATTGTCCAATACAACTGAGACACTGACAGCCCGGCAGAGTTCACCTTGACGCAAGCTCATCTTCTCCAAGGCAAGTTTTTCTGGGAACATCGAAAATGTATCAGTTGGTACATATACAGATGTTCCTCTGTGTAGTGCCTCCCTGTTTTGCAGAATTAGAAAGAGAAACATATCAGCTTTTTCATCAGATTAAAGATAATGTAGGCACGCAAGGAAAAGGTAATAACTTGTCCAAGGTGCCGAAAGGTTCCACCCAGCTTGCCGGGTCAGCAACATGAATCCAAACCTTAATCCTGCCATCTGATAGCCTTGTCGCACTTAATGCATCATCTAGCTGGATTTGAAATCATTTTTAAATTGGATTACTTCAACTGCTTAACTCACCCCAAAGAAACAGTAAGTCAACTAATTATACTATACCTCATCTGCCTCATCAACGTCAATAGCAAAAACCTTTAAAGATGTCAGATCAGTCCTGATATGCTGCAAGAAGAAAAGAATCAAAACGAAAACATAAGGAAAAAAAGTTTTACATGATGATATCCAATACTTAGAGAGTCTAGATTAGTACTTTGTCAGGATCAGTAGTGCGTGCCAGTACTTGTTCTGCTGCCAATAAAGATTTGTAATTATGCTCAGTTCCAATATTATACTTCAATACATCAAGATTTACATGAATCGGAAAATATCCAATATCCATGAGAAGCCCAACTGCAGCAGTACTCGTCGTAGACATTCTCATTGCTTTAAGTATCTGTCATTTAATCTTAGCTTTATCAGGTATAATTGATATTTAGAAATAAAGGCACTTTATGCAAATCTCCCGCATAATTGCAAACGAACATCCAATATTTTGTCACAGTTTGAACAGAAAGAGCATTTCTCTGAAATTTGCATAAAAGCTTAAATCTTAAAACCCTTTTGCCCAATCATACAACTGTACAACTCCAAAAGTGAGCTAAAAGTAAAACAAAACAAATTTAGTTGCTGGGTTACAACTTTCGAGTCAGAATGAACTTGTAAGAGACAATTCTTAGCCATTATAAATGAATGTTCAGGGTCAGTTTGGTCAATTTCAACTGGTGTTTATGTAAGGTCTAAAGTTCCAGCAAAAACAACTATTTAATTGTAATTGCTAATCAATGAAAGAAAAGGAATGAGTATGAGTAGAAAAATTACATTTTTAGCTATTTTTCTTTGTTCTTCACTCTTACAGTTGTCAGTAGCTAAGGCTGCAAGTGCTTCAATCCTCTCTCTAACCTTGGCCTCGACCAGCCACGTGCTTTTGGCCGGCTTGGAGCCATGTGGCATTGCCTTGGCTGAGATTAGAGTCTGCACAAAATCTCCAAGTTCCTTCTTTGATACCTCCTCTATCATCTTTCTTTTCAGCACCTCATCCACCTACTATCATTTGTTAAGCAATCAGTCATCTTTCTTTAATACAGGATTTTCATGTCAATTCTATAACTCTCAAATTATCTATAACACAGAGGAACAATTTCCACGCTCACACAACAAAACATTTGTATTAACCAAATATTATCATTTAGATAATATGTTTAAAGTTATACCTAATAGGCTAATACTAATGCATTCCACTCTATCTCACTCTCTCATGCACATGAAACTTCTTGTAGACTCATCTACATTTAAGAAAGTTTAAATAACAAACTTGCAATGATAGGGGCATAAAGGCAAACATCACTGATAGTGAAGCAGTTTACAAGTAACGAGAGAGTTTTTCAGAGGTTACAACACTGACATGACTGCAAACAAATTAATGACACCAAAAAGCAAAAACAGAAAGAATAGATCATACCTTATCAGTAGGCCTGGGTTCATAAACAACAGAATCTCTAGTCTCTACGGTGTCAAAATAGATGTCATCTCTTGATAATAGCACATGCGTACAATAACACTCGAGAGGACCGGTATTACCGTATATGATCTGGAACAAAGGTTTGTATTGGGTTTAGAATTAGATTCAGAGCTAAAAAGAACAAAGAAAACATTACAATATATAAGTACCTGGGCTATTTCCTCCACAGCTACCCATTGGTTCTCTTCCAAAACCTCCAACCAAGCACACTCCAAGATTGACGGGTCCTTTAAAAGAGAGAGAGAGAGCAAGAAAGAAAATAACTTAACACGTGATGGTCCAATTAGAAGTTAAATTAGGAGCAAACGTAGTACATACCAATAGTTCTTCAGCCTTCTTTGCAAAATCAGCTACATCAGAGTATTCCAATATTTCAATGCCAGGTACAATATATCTGATCTGCTGTGGTCTTATTGAGGATATGAAACCATTCTGCACAGAAAAATAAATACTGTGACACAAGTCCGCTATGTACTACAAAAAAACAACATAAGAAACTTTGTTCAAAATTAAGCATAAACCTGATCATAAACCATCCAATTTTTCTTTCCATCAGGCCTGTGAGCCACACCCAAAACTACTTTCTTTGAATCCTTCTCAAATTCGAGCAATACTCCCTTTTGCAACGTTTTCTTCTCTCCTTTTTCTGCTGGTGCATCCTTTACACTTGTCAATCCCGTTCTGTCAAATTAATTATTATATAATTGCTAATACACCAAAAACTATAAATTTATTTACATAACACAAAACAAACTATTGGTACGTTGATACCAAGTCCCAGATAACAAAATGAGAGTACGAATTCTCCTTACTATTTACATATTAACAAATATATATATATATATGAAAGGAGGGAGAAACATACTTAGAGGAAACCTGAGGTCTCGTTCTTTGAAGTTGCAATTCCTCCATAACTAAATCCACAAGACTCTGATGCATTCGGGTCTGGTCACCACCAATGAAACTTAAGCTCATGTTGCCAGACCTAAACCTTGAATCAGGATGAACAAACCCTAGCCTGTTACACCTTATAGAGGAGCTGTGGTGAAAGACGCCGAGGATGGAGCATAAGTTCATGGCTCGAGTCGCCATGGGAGCTCTCATGGGATAGAATGCAAAATAAGATTTTTGTTTTTCTAGGGTTGTATTGAGAACAAAAACCAGGGTAAGGGTTTTAGTGAAGAGAAGGGGATTAGAGAATGGATGATGAGAGAAGATATGGGAAGAGGGAAAGAGAGGCGAAGGGATTGAGAACGGGTTGGTGAACAAACAACTTCGGATCCGATATGAGGAACCTAATCCACGACCGTTAAAATCAGCATCTGAACCGTCCATCTGAAACACCAAAAAAGATATTTTTGCACATCGCCGATCTGAACCGTCCGTTCTTCCCCGACAATCAATTTTACGTAAGTCCTCTTTTGTGAGCAATTATCACAAAAATCATTCTTTACTTTGACAATTAAGGCCCAGTGCTTGTTCGAATTAAATCAAAATAATTGGAGACTTACAATTATATTATTCAATTTTAAACAATTAATAATTTATATAAAACATATATAGCCATTACATTTTTCTTTAGTAGCAATCGTAAAATACATGTTATTTATAAATATTAGGCAGGACAGTTGTAGCTACATTGAGCTAAAAAATTTTTAGATGACAATAATTCAGCATGAACTACTTTAGATTTCCAAATATTTTTAATTTTTAAATTAAATAATGATTGGTACAACTATTTTAATTATATAAAATGCAAAAATAAAAAACTATTTTTAATTATAAAAATAATGGTCACGGTTTTTAATTTATTTATAAACATGACCGCCAAAGAGCATAAGGTCCACATGTTTTGCAACGGTTGAAAAAAGAATTTACCCATTGTTATGATCTTATTCTAATTAATAATAATTCAACTTGTTGCCGCATCCAAGCTAATTCCCTGAGGCCTGAGCAATAACTTGGTCTTTAAATTAAAAAAAAAAAAAGGTAAGGGAGAATTTGTGCTTGTAGTACTGGGCCGGGTCGTAATATACAACCTTTGTCAGGAATTAGAAAAACATATATTCCGACCGGTGTGCTCCGCACGTGCGCCTGTAGAGACGACTGCAGATAGAACACCCCTCTCATCCGAGCCGTTCCTTCGCGTCTCCTCAACCTCGCCGTCTGATCTGCGCGGGTAGGCTCCCTATTTTGTCCTCATCTCCCTTGCTGCCTTCGATCGTTTCCCTCATCGCACGGCTGGCCGCCTTTCGGGGATCTCCTTTGACTAAGGACACAGTCGCCAGCGCTTTCCTCACTGTGCCAACTCCGGAGGCCATTCCTCGCCTTTTAGCCCAACTGCTCTTCCGCTTTTGCTATGCTGCCATGTCAACCTGTCGTTGCTTCCGATTGGTCGACGCGATTTGGGTCTGCGACGTTGTACCCGGTCTACGATGCACCTGCTCTCCATGTCGTGCTCACCAGGTATGTTTCTCTGTCAGCTCTTTCTATGGTGTATTGGTCAGGTCGCGTGCAGCCGAACCAATATCTTTTCAGCGGCTCTCATTTCCAGATTTCTGGGCCATTCTCAGCGCGCATATAGTTTTCTTCCCACACTGTGCAACTCCTTCTCCTTCCCTCTTCTCAGATTTGTCCTTCTCATTCTGGTATGATTTTTCCTCCTCGATTTCTTTCCGACCTCATATGTTCTTCCTGTCTGCTTGTCTTCCACAATTGGTGTCTCGCCTATACTTGCAGGATTAGTCATGGATTAGTCATACTCCTCGCTGCAATTAGCCTCTTTTCAGTGTTCTCATTAATCAGTTTGTCATACTCCTCGCTGCGATTAGCGTCTTGTCAATGTTCTGATTAATCAGTTTGTCATACTCCTCGTTGCGATTAGCGTCTTCTCAATGTTCTAATTAATCAGTTTTCTTACCTCATTGTGTGCTTTCCGTTTCTGTCATGGTCAACAAGCTTATTGACAGCAATTTTGGCTGGCCAAAGCTCCATTGGGAAGTTCAAATTGTAGCTGTTACGTGTCCTTAAAGGAAATAATATATTAGAATATAATTAGATTATAGTTTGCATCCAAATCAGATATACTAGATTCTATCTGATTTTAAATATATTATGTATCTTTCTTATTTTTATGCATCTTTCCTTAGTTTACAATAGTTGCTATAATTCTAGCTGTTACCATATTAGAAAATACTCTATATAATGAGTATTAGTATTGTATGAGGATTTTTAAGTAGAAATCAATCAATAAAATAGTCTTCTCTATCTCTATCTCTATCTCTCTTCTGTCCCTATTCTCTCTTCTAGTTCTAAATCAATCCAAACTCGTAACAATTTGGTATCAGAGCCATTAGGCACGATGTCTAAGGATAAAACAACCCCACCCGCATTTGACTTCACGGCTGCGTTTCAAACCCTTCTCCAAAGCAACCAGCAGATCATTCAAGGCCAACAGGAGTTAATGCGCCGCCTTGAACTAGCTGAAGGACGTCTCCTCGCATTGGAAAACCCTTCCAAAACTGATGAGACCATCCCACCTAAACTACGTGACACGCAGGGGGTGCCGCGCTACTACAAACTTGATTTCCCAACCTTTGATGGCAAAGAGGACCCGTTGGGTTGGCTAAACCGATGTGAACAGTTTTTTCGTGGGCAACGCACCATAGAGGAAGAAAAGGTTTGGCTTGCTGCATACCATCTCACTGGAATTGCCCAGCAATGGTATTACCAATTGGAGAGGGATGTCGGTTTGCTGCCCTGGGTCCGATTCAAGGAGCTATGTCACCTACGATTTGGCCCACCCGTCCGTAGCAATCCACTGGGCGAGCTAATGCATCTGCGCCAAACTGACAGTGTTGAGGAATACCAAGAACGCTTTGGTGCCTTGATCTGCCGAGCTGATTCGGTTACCCCAACGCAACAGATGTATATTTTCACAGCTGGTCTTTCAGAACCTCTTCGCACTGATGTCGAGCTACATAAACCTTCTGACCTGCAACATGCCATGAGCTTAGCTCGTGCTTTTGAGCGTCGCTACCGTACCAACCCTCTTCCTAAACCTCCTGAAGTGTTGGCATTACTTGCATCACCAGAGTCTGGACCTGAGCAACGTTCCTTACGTCGCCTCAATCAAACAGAGATGGCTGAGAGACGACAAAAGGGCTTGTGCTTCAACTGTGATGAGTTATACACAAAGGGTCATAAGTGCAAGAAACTATTCTTTCTAGAGGTCATGGACGATGATGAATATGAGAATTCTGAGCCTCCTGGATAGTATCTGCATTTTTACCTCATTTTTTTCAGCTTGAGGACAAGCTGATTCTCATGGACGGAGGAAATGTTACGTGTCCTTAAAGGAAATAATATATTAGAATATAATTAGATTATAGTTTGCATCCAAATCAGATATACTAGATTCTATCTGATTTTAAATATATTATGTATCTTTCTTATTTTTATGCATCTTTCCTTAGTTTACAATAGTTGCTATAATTCTAGCTGTTACCATATTAGAAAATACTCTATATAATGAGTATTAGTATTGTATGAGGATTTTTAAGCAGAAATCAATCAATAAAATAGTCTTCTCTATCTCTATCTCTATCTCTCTTCTGTCCCTATTCTCTCTTCTAGTTCTAAATCAATCCAAACTCGTAACAGTAGCGCATAAAAAAAGAAAATAATTGGATTCTCACAATAATATTACTGCTGTTAGAATCATGTTGTCAGGCAACTCAAATAGCTTCACCAGCAGCTCTGTCATACACATTGTTACTTTTTCAGGATAATGCCTTAGATTGTGTTCTCTTCCTTGTCCCAATGTTTAAAAAATCTGGCATCTTTTCATGCTGTTGTTCAGTTCTGATTTTGTCTTTATATGATTCCTGCTGAGAAAAAAAATTCCTCCTCTTCTTTCCATGACTAAATTGTACCTTTCAACTAGCATACTTTCTGGTCTTATATGTTCTAGCTGTAGGATTCTTTCATCACTGTCTTTTGTTAAAAATATTTCGTGTCAGCAAAAACAAAAAAAAATACCACCAAATTTTATTACAAAAGTAACGCAGGCAAAGAAATCCTAAAAAAATAAAATATCTTACATGTTTTTATTGGCTTACAAAGTAAAGTTGTCATGGTTGCCTCCTGACAACAAAACAAATTTTTTTTCATTTACTTCACCATAGTCTATTCACATGAGATTTATAACAAAAAAAAAATTAAACGACAGGACAAATGTGTGTGAACAAGTAAATAATCTCAGGTCTTTTATGTTCTATCTTTAAAATTGTTTCGTACCTCTGTTTTCTTCAAAATATTTCCTCAGAGTCCAAAAAATGATGTCTCCATAATTTCTTTGTAAAAGCAATGCGCACAAAATATTTTCGAAAAAATAAAGATGGTGGACTTTTTTTTAATGGTTGCAAACTCAAATTGTCATATATAACTCCTTCCAACAAAAGCAACAACTTATTTTTATTTAATTGATGGCAGTCTGTTCACATGAACTTCATAAAGAAGTATTCCATTTCATTCATACGCATATATTCCAACCTACTTCCCTTTTACAATACTTCCTCATCAACAAAGCACTGAAAAAAAATTATAGCTTCAGCTTACTACACTCAAACTTTGATTTAGCTAGCGAATGCAAATAATTTCTATTATGTATTGTCTGTTCCCTTCTTCCTGGTCAGCTGTGTTTGGTTGCTTATAAATATTTTTTGCTGTTGGAATTTGGTTTTCTTGCCTTCGCAGCATAATGGTTCCTGATATTTTTGCCTTTCTATTTCCTATTTTAAGGTGATTGCTATCTGCCGAGTACGGAACAGAAAGAAAGGCCGTTCGTTCATTGTTGCGTCCACAGGTCAGGTTTGTTTTCTTTGGATTACACGCATAAATCACCCAAAAAATTGTTTTCTTTGTTTTACAAATTGTGGGCCAAAGGTTCAGAATGAAATGGTATCTCGTATGGTTTGCGATTTCTACTCAAAACGCCATTCGTATCAGTAAATTCACTGTAATGAAATTATTAACTTATTAACTGATCCTAAGCTGCTTAATCGTTTAAAAAAATCAGTCCTTCGCTTCTTCCGTTTTTCCTATATAATGACCTTATATGCAATATTAATTGAACAATGTAGCCATATTTTGTCCTACATTTCAGTGTATCAGTGTTCATTAATGACCTTAAATGCAATATTTATACACCAAATTATAAAATCTTTCAATATCAGTATTTCTATAATAAGGCAATGAAAAAAGTCAAAAGAATCATTGCCTCAACAAGGTTTTATAAAGAAAAAAATTCAGCTTACTTAATTCTTCGTTGTTGTGTTTGCATAACACACATTTACTTCCTGTAATTTTCTTTACCAGGTGCTCACTTTAAACCATATTATAGCTTTTCACAGTGTTAACAGAACAAGCCAACAAGTTTGTTACAAATAACGACTTTCAAATAATAAACCAACATCCTTTTGGATGATTTTTCGGTGCTACTGCTATGTAGATATAAACATTATCATTTTGGATAATTTTATTGGGTGTTTATTATATAAAAAAATTACAAATATATAAAAACAACGTAAAATTCACACCGGTACAGTTGCCAAATGAAAATGTCATAAATGAACATGTTGTTGTTATGATTTAATCTTACGATTCAATTATGCCCTCTTGCTCATACCATATAATAATGCTTAGGTTCTGTTATATGTTTCACATGGCTGTTTGGCTGTCAATATGGTCTAAAAAAAAAACCTAATTACTGCTTATAATTTTATTACAACAGAGCAGCACTTCATTATTGCCTGTTACTTATTGTGCAGGTGTATCAGCAAACTGTTGTGGTTCTGCCCGTTTCAATTGATCAAACAAGGTACGCTTCTCATGGTGCCATATTATTTACTTGTCAAAGAAATAATAGTCTTCTTACAAAGAAATGTTTGTTTTGGGTATGTTTGGTGCCTCATATTTTCCTCATGAGTATGCCTATTTGTTATGGAAATGTCTGCTTCGTGCTTTTTTATTCGTTTTGCTTCTTGCAGTACGTTTCCATCCGGTATTTTTACGGCACGTTTATAGTCGTCATGCGATCTGCTTCCAGCAATTCCGGTAGCTCTCATAGCTTCTCTTGTCTGGATGATTCATCTGCATCCAATCAATCAGGTCGGTGCATACGCACGACGATGGTTCGCCTCATTGCCTGCCTCATGTGCACACATGCAACAGCAAGCAACTTCATTTGAGGAGGGGAGAAGGTTATACCTCAAGAGATTGTCAAATCTCTTTGTAGAGAGAAGTTGATTTCTCTCTAGATCTCTTGGAAACCTTCGGTTTTCGTTTCAGCCGCTGCACCGCCGTTGCAACGCCCTTTTCTTCCTCTCGGTTCACCTTGAACCTAAACAACAAACTCAACCAACGCTTAGATAGATGGATGGTGAGTTTAGAGCTTAGATCCAACCACCTAGACCTCAAAGAACAAGCTTTCTTTAGGTGGCTAAACTATGCAAGAGAGAGGAGAGTGTTGTGAGTGGGTTTCTTCTTCTCTACACAAGAGAAAAGTTGTGACCAGCCACCAAAACGTGGGAGAGAGAAAAACTTGCTGCCATCCACTCTCTCAAGTCCCCTTTTATAAGAGGGCATTAGGGCAACTCATGTGTTAATTGAGAAATTACACTTTTGCCCCCAAATACTCTCTTCTAATCAATTTGCAATCTGTTTAGTAAATTAATTTATGAACTAATAATATGAAACATATTATTGCATTATGTGATGTCTATATTATTCCTTATAATGTTTTTCAAACATTATACTAATAATATTCACATTGCTTTCATAAATTATTTACGGACTAAGCATGTCATTTATCATGACATTTATTTTACAATTTTATCACATGTGTTTTCATACATCCTATAAAATGTAAAATCTTGTTGTTTCACGTTCAGTTGGTGTGACCTTTTAGAGGATCTATATCATCTTGGTAGTAATATAAATATTTATATTACAAGCTATAAGAGGTTCTATCACTACATTATAGCCGTCCAAACGACATAGTCGATACGTACCCGATCCACTAGTTTTGTGTCTATCCTTGTCTCATGATATTATGAATAATATGCAAAATAGGATCGTGTCATTCTTGCATATATTCGTTTCTTGGTCTCTCAAGCGAATTATAATTATAACTACCTCAGTTATATTGCATGCTATATAATTCCGCTTTACCAAGGGGCCCAGTAATATCATAGCTCAGATAACTGAGGGACAACGATAATCAATATATAAATTTCTCCCGCACAAGTCACATACAACGAACTACTAATACCCTCCATCAACAGATAACTAAGATCAGTAATGAGATGGTCTTTATCAGTAATCACATTACATGCTTCTCATGTGAGAAATCCATACATCTCATATCTTGGATTCAAAGACACGATGGAATTATTAATGACACAAAACACAATCCATATAATATTCCATCCCGTTAGGTCATGTTCAACATATATAAAGCATACTCATTTTATACATACTCATGTCATTGAATGATAATCTTTTATCTACATTTATAGAACTACAATGTACTTCAATCGACATGACAATCTTTCTCGGTAATTATTGTTCCTTTTAATTACCACGATTGTGAACATATTTAGAATCATATGTTTTCATCTTAAGAGTTCTATGGTTCAAGACCAAGAGCATCTTCTTGAACACTTCTAAAGACATAACATAATAATTCATGGAACAAGAATGTATAACAATAACATTCAAAATCATGAACAATACACAAATTATCATTAACTAAGATAACTTTCAAAACACCCATCCTTCACAAACATGTCATGGTTCAGTTCCTTCTCTGAATCTTTACAAACACACAATCTGTTATATAGTTGTCTTCATTATCACTTTGGTTATTTATTCTTTCCCATCACGATTTTTTGGTCATCCTTACACAATATTAGTGTTTGCCTCTCTGTTTCCATTTTCTTTGCCTCCAGATTATCCTCTTCAGGGTGCTCCTGTGAATTTGTCTCTCCCACCAAATGATTGTCCTACAAATTCTACTGAGGCTGACTGTGCTTCCACTACTTCAACACCGCAAACACCCCCTGCAGTTCCTGTCTACTCAATAGGTTGCTTACAATCATCTTTGTACAACTTTTCTGTTCTTTCTCCTTCCAACATGTTCTGTATGTTCATCTTTCTTTTCTGGTATAGGTCATAGGCCATCTTATCTTGATTTTGGAGATCCAGATGAAGTTTGCACCGAGTGTTATGCTCGCTTCTGGTATGAGGAACGATGTCGAGACACATCGCGAATTGGCCACCCCAAATACACCCTCTGCTGTCGTGGAGGCCGTGTTAAACTAGACCCACTCGCTCCCATGCCACAGACAATTTCAGATTTATTGGACCCTACAAACGGTCCAGACTCAAAACACTTCATAGACAACATAAGAATATACAATTCTATGTTTGCTTTTACATCAATGGGTGTTCAAATTGATGAGAGTGTTAATAGAGGACCGGGTCCTTATGTTTTCAAAGTATCAGGACAGCTATGTCATTTGTTAGGCTCTCTTCTGCCTGATGATGATAACCCACCTAGATTTGCACAGCTGTATATGTATGATACTGAGAACGAAATATCTAACAGGATTGGTCATTTCTCTTCTGTTGATCAATCATCTACTCCTCGGCCACATATTGTCCAAGCTTTGAAAGAAATGCTTGATCAATACAATCCTTATGCACAAACATACAGATCAGTGCGTGATCGTGTGCTGGATGATGGAACTGATACATTGAGACTGCGGATCAAGGCTGACAGATCACACATAGACCGCCGATATTCTGCTCCGACAGCATCTGAGGTTGCTGGCCTGGTTGTACATGATTTAGATGACCACCACTTTGTTAGGGATATCATTGTGCATCGACGCTCAGGTGCTTTACAGCGTGTCAGTTCAATACACCCTGCTTATATGCCTTTCCAATACCCCCTCATATTCATACGAGGAGAGGATGGTTTCACTATAGATATAGAATACAATCCAGACGCTGAGTCAACAAGCAGGATGCATCGACAGCATGTCACAATGGCTGAGTTTTATTGTTACAGGCTGCACATGCAGACCCAAGGATCTCCTATAATTTCAAAATCAGGTCGTTTGCTACAGCAATTGTCCATTGATATGTTTGCATGTGTGGATCAGGCCCGCCTTTGGTACATCCATGATAACCAAGCATCTTTGCGGTCTGATACATATACAAATCTTAGGAATGCTGTTGTGAACACCGACGTGTTCGGTCACACTGCTGGGAAGCGCATCATCTTGCCAGCCTCTCATGTTGGCAGCCCTCGATATATGTATCAAAATTACCAAGATGCAATTGCTATTTGCAGACATCTGGGTTCACCTCACTTATTCATCACATTCACATGCAATCCAGCATGGCCAGAAATCACTAGAAACCTCCTACCAGGACAACGAGCTAATGACAGACCCGATTTAGTATGTCGTGTCTTCAAAATGAAAGTCGCTGAGATGATAAGAGATTTTAAAGACACCGAATTTTTTGGTCCTATTTCAGGATGTAAGTTTCACAACTCCATTCCTTTCTCGTATTTCCTTTTCTATTTCTTTTCTGTACCTCTCACAATTGAACAAACCTGACTTAGTCCTCCTTCGTATATTGATCATTTCCTTTAAAACTCTTCAACAGTGGTCTACTCAATTGAATTCCAAAAAAGAGGCCTGCCACATGTCCATATCATCATCTGGTTGAGAGACCGTTCTGCCTTATCAACTCCAGACAGCATTGATCGGTTCATATCTGCTGAACTGCCGAATCCTGTTTTCGATCCTGACGGTTATTCTGTCGTCTCCCAGTTCATGGTTCATGGTCCTTGTTGTTGGAGTTATGTCCTAGAAGTCAATATTTAATGACTTATTTTCTTAGTTTATATTAATGATGATATTTGATCATTTGTTCCTAGAGTTTATTATTGACAGATCATTCAGGTTGAGGATCTGAATTGTAAATCTCTGTGGATCATTCATTAGAATGACAATAATAAATCTAAATCGTCCATAATCTTGATAATTAACAAGGAACATTAATTATCATAGAAGATTAGTATGCAAGTTAAGTGATGATTAAGTTCTACAAATCATAGGTAAGGAGTTACCAACTTAATTGCATATGTGTATGTTATTGGAACATAGTACAGGACTTGACCCAATGAAATAAACATATGGATTGTGTTAAGTGTCATTGTTTATTTCATATAAGTTTGATTCTAAGTTTGAGATGTTCACCTTTTCCACATGAGGATAGGTTCAATAAATATCGTCTAACGTTGATTCCTGATAAAGGCTGCTATAAGGACTTTATTTATGTTCTCTTGAATTGTGCGAGGAAAAGTTGTTCATCAAGAAAACCGTATGTCCCTCATTAGTATACCTAGTGAGTGATGATATCTGTTTGGGCCCCTTGATGGAGTTGGATCGTATGCATGCAAACTAGACGATCAACTCTAGATCAAGAAATGTATAATCTGCAAGAATGACACATTCCTATCTTGGATTATACAATGATATCATGTGACATAAGAATCAGACAAGGAAATACTTATATTTCTTGTGCAGGATTAAGATATTGTAACGGTACATTATTTATGCGAATTGGGAATCATAACGTGTTGCTAGATACCGCTTATGATTATTGGAAATAAATAACGATTTATTTTCATGGCCAACATAGCATAAATTCTCAATAGGGTCGCACAAATAGGACTCTAACCACACGGTGCATTAATTGTTTATTCGCAATAGTTAGTATTGTGAAATATGATAAGTTGATTAATTAATTATATACCGTTATGAACCGTTATAATTAATTAAGTCAAAAGGATCATATGGAAACAATTTAATACATTAGCTAATCCTAAATTAATTATTAATGAGTTAATAATTAATTATGTTCAACACACTTTAAATAGTTTGAGTTATTTGGGCTTCTAGTTATTTAATTAATTAAAGGCCCGATTTGAGGAAGGATGAAGGAGTAATTAATGGGATGTTTATTGGGCCATTGCAACATTTGATGTAGCCCAAAATGGCCCTATTAATTTCAGCTAGAGCCCTAGTGGCATACTTGTAAATAGTTCAAAGAGAGGATGAGAGTTGTTGGCTATATAAAGGGGTCACCTCTTGGGAAAGGCCTAGCCTCCATCCACATTCTCTCTCCTCTCTTCCTAGCTGCCCCCTTCTTCCTCTTCCTCTCTTGCTCATGTGTTGAGCACCATTCCTTCTTCTCCTCCATTAAAATAGTTAATAGGATGAAGAAGTTCATTGAGGGGATTAGCTAGGAGCTCATGAAAGCTAGCACTTTCATGGAGCTCGTGGTTAGCTCCTTGGTGGGCTTGAGGCGCCTTAGATGGTGGAGGTGGTGGAGCACGCACCCCATCGACTCCCATGCCATGGATTCGAGCCTCATGAATGCGATTTCATGAGAGGTATAACTTTCTCCTACTTGTTCTCATTGTTTTGATGTGTGAATGCTTCTAGCACTAGATCTATGGTGTTTAGTTGTGATTTCTTGCTATTTGATGGCACAAAAATAGAATTAAACACTCTTCTAACAGTGGTATCAGAGCACAAGGTCGTGCTTAAGCTATTTTGCACATTAATTAGATGAGAAATGTGTAATTAGTTGAGTAATTAAGTTGCTGCCTTTGTTTGCACTCTGGAACTCTGTTTTTCCGATGTTTTCTGTATTTTTCGCATAGCAAAGATTTTATTTCGATTTTTCCTTTTGATGGATTTGAAATAGAGATGAATTGTGAGCATTTTCCCACTGGTTTCATTTTAATCCGAGTTACTATGGATTTTTAATGAATTTTTCCGTGACGGTGCGCAGGACTGGTTCCTGTGCGACCAGATCTGGTTTTGTGGGCATTATCTTAGTTATCTTGATAAAGAGACCCTAATTTTATTGGCTAGGAATGAAGTAGACTTGGTGTACTTCCTTTCATACCAATTTGATGGTATGGATCGAAGTATTTCTATTTTTTTGAATCGATGAAAGACAAGAACGGTCCTGTTGGTTTTCTGTACCGATTGGATTGTTTTGAAAACTGGTATTGATTGAGACTTTTTATAGAAAAAGTGTTTAAATAGAAAACTTCCTTTTGAAGTCCTGAATCCATGAAAATTGATTTCATGTAAATCGGACCAGTTTTGGTATCCCAACCACTCAAATTCATTTTCATCGACGTGCTGTTCCAGAACAGGGGACTTGTATTCAAATCTCTTAAACTTGATGATTTTGAATGAGTAAAATTGGAAATCTTTCATGGTTACTAGCCTTGTACTTGTGATTGTTTACTGTAAAATTGTTTTGCATTAAAAGTTTTTGGAAGAAGATCAAACAGTCCAAAAGGTTGAGGCCAAAACCTGAAACTTCAAACCGGTGTTTTAATACACAACCTGAAGTTTGATAATTTTGGTTCTCCCGATTGGTAAATGATTTCTTCCTGAAATTTGAACAGGTAGTTTGTCTCTTAATAAGGATTGCTCATGATTTTTTCTGAAATTTTTGGAGACCGAAAAAATTCTTGATTTTTTCTGAAATTTTTGGAGACCGAAAAATTTCTTGATTTTTTCGGGTCCCGTTGAATTAAAGGTGTTTGTTCTAATTAATCAAATAGTTGATATGTTAATTAGAACTCTCCTTGCTGTCATCCATTGGATTTTTTGAATGTTGATTTTATCAAAGGGTTTAAGCAATTAGTTGTTTGAATGTTAAACTCTCTTTGCATGGAAAAACACAAATTAGCAAACAATACGCAAAGACACTTAAGAGCTCACTAGTTATGAACAACTTAGACATATATTTGTATATTATGCTAACTTATTTTTGTAGGAGGATGTGGGTTTGATATGGCTCAAGATTTCAATGCCTTGTGTGTTGTAAAATGTTGTGAATGCATGTGATTGCTTGTAATGTGGCCTAAGGTGCCTTGATAATTAATAATTGATTAATTCTTGATGTAACTTGTGAGGCTTGCATGCCCCTAAGGCTTAGACGGGTTTTAGGATTTTATCACATGTATTTATTTCCCTTAATTATTAGATAGGATCTTAGTAATTAGTGGGAGGGTTTGATTAGATTAGTTTCGTTACATGGAGATGCGACGAAGACTAATGCAAGCGGGAGCCATACAAACCCACGACAATGCTTGAGATGCTTATGTTATGTGATTGTTTGTGAATGCCTTGAATTGTCATAGGTAGGTATGGGTGTATGCTTACACGACCACCAAACAAGAGTCACATATTTTGTCCCAAACTAAATTGATTAAGTCGACCGCCTTCATTCTCTCTATCCCCTTCACGTCAATAGCCAATCATGGCGCGGTCCGCCATAGCGGACGTCATGGTTGTCAACCTTGATAGTCGGGGTACAAATGAAAAGATTTGTTAGGAGCAAATAGAGAGAGGTTGCTTATCGATGGACCCAACAAGTTTTCTTGGACATCGGGGCGAAGTTTGTAAATATACTTAGATATTCACAAACCAAGAGTCGTATGGTTGATATGATTGGTTGGAGAACCTACCTTGTCTAGTTAAGTAGGGTGTCGTGCCATAGCAGGCTCTACTTAATGAAAACGGGGATCTTGGAAAACCAACTACATTGGGACATTAAATAAATGTAGTGGGAGTTTTTGTTTATCATTCCATAAACAAAACATTGCATAAACTAAATGACCTTAAATTGAAATTGTTATAGATATTAAATATGTTAATTTCGTTGCGATCAATCTTTGGAAAACGACAAGCTCGTTTCTAAGGTATTTACTTGGAGAAGAAATACCGATTCCTAAGACATGTTCTTGGAAATGAGAAACTTGAGCAAGTTTAATCCCAAAAACGTTCCTCGACTTCCCGAACATAGCTTCGCAATGATTGATTAGTTTCGACGAAAATTATTCAATAAAGCGAATGCCTATATCCTTTTAGAACTTCTAGATTTTTGAATTGGAGAATTCATAAGGACTAGACTAGACTTTCACGCTCTCATCCACTTACTCAAGAAGGCGTTCTTAGAGAAAGTAAAGATAGACTCAATCATTTATGATCGAGTAATGGAGTGTGAGTTAACCAAGAGACTCTTCTTATAAGAAGATAAATATTTCATTAGCTTGCGAACCGAAAGGTTTGAGTAGCTAATTGACAACTAGAGATACTAAGATCTCCAATATCAAGGATTGTTGATATTGTCATACAATCTCTTTCTATGGATAAAGGATACATTGTTCGCACACTTGTTAGTGCTAAAAGTAATTGGTTAAGTATTAAAGGAATACTTCACCAAGATATGAGTTGAAATTTTGAGACCCTCACTAGTGACCGTGTGTCACATGAGATGTTTCATTTGCCATTTATGAGAGGCATTTGAAAGGTTGTCCGAAATACCATGATGTTATAAACCTTAAGATATTTGTCGTTCAAATTATCTCACTATCTCTAATTCACACTAGTAATTAGGTACTAGTTCATGTGCTCGCATTTAACGAAATGTGTAGGCAATGATGAATAAGAGAAAGTCGAGACAAGTAAAGTAAACTCTTTTTGGATATGGCTTATACGTCTAAGCCGCTGCCATTGAATACGTAGAGTTATCTTTACTAAATAAAGAGTTTGTTTAGGAATTTGAGGTTGTATACCTTGTTCCAAACATCTCATAAAACCTTATCTCCGTTTCATATTTGATGATGGATGATCAAGTTTTGTAATAGAGAAATGTTGTTCTCTTATTGTTATGAATTTGTGTATAAGATTTCATGCATCTTGATTGAATTTGCTTGAAATAGATAAACAAATTTTGAATGACAAATGTGTAAGACTTCACATAAAGTATTTGACTTTTATGTAAAATAGTCGCTTAGTCGAATTTAAACAAGAATCGCATTATGGGAGTCTACGTAACGTGGAGCTCGTAAATCAATTTGATTGCAAATCAAATGAAATTCATGTGAATCGTGTTTGTTAAATGACAAAATCGCCTTTGAACTACGAAGGTTTAAAGGACAAGTAACTTTATTAAGACTTATACATATTGATGTATATAGACCTATAGGACTTGTGCAATTGAAAGGTTGTTGACACTTTACCACTTGACCAACGATCATTGTAGATATTAACGTATCTATTTGATATGGTATAAGTATGAATCTTTTGACAAGATCAAAAGGATTTCAAGAGTAAAGTTGAAAAACTATTCAATAAAAGCAAAAGTCTTAAGATGGATCGTGGTAAATAGTTAAGTCATATAGTTTGATATATTACCTAAAGAGTATGAAGGACGTTTCACTACTCGCTTCATGAGGAACATTGAGAAATGTATCCAAGGATGAAGGTATCGAATATTGTTTGATATAGTTCGATCGGTAATAAACCAAATTGACTTGTTAGACTCATGTAAGGGATTTGGGTTTGAGGACAATATTGTTTATACTGAATAAAAATTCCATCGAAGTCTATTGAGAAAGATATCTTACGAGATTCGATCTCTAGGTATATTATTTCTCAAGATTTGGTGTTGAAAAGCTTATTTCAAGGTTCGATTGATTGATAAGCTTGAACCCAAATAAGACACTTAATATTATGTAGGATATCTTGAACTAACCGAAAGGTACTACTTCGACGAATATGATAAGAACAAAGTAGTTGTTTCTCATCATAACGTAATCTTGAAGAATGATATTCTCAAGAAGAAGTAGTGGGAGTAAAGTGAGCATTAAAGGAGTTTATGCGTCACTACAAGAAGTACCTTTATAGGAAACTTGTCACTCCATACATGGTGCTTAGTGGGAGTTGAGCGGAACTTAATTCACAAGCAGTTGTGAAAGGAAGAAGTTTATAAGCACGCTCGCTTCTAAAGATTACTCAAACATCTCACAAATGGATGATGTTCGAGAAACTCGTGCAATATATTATGATCAAGAACTTATTCTACAAGTTATTGTAGAAGTAGTTCATAAACCTCAAGCACCAATCCTACAAAGATCAATGAGAGTGAATTGCCTAAACTGAAAAGTACATAGGTTTCACAACATCCTCGTACTTGACATATGAGGATCCGCTGATAAATAAAGAAGCGATGGAAAGACCCGATTCCACAAGTATAATTTGAATCTATATGATCTTTAAGTGCAATCCATATATATAACAACAAGGTATAGACCTTGATTGATGTTCAAGAAGAAGCGATCCATCTAGAACATTTAGATCTTTAAAAGGAAAGATAGATATGGATAGCAAGTCGACTATGTACAAAGCACAATTTCATGATTGATGCTATGTCTAAGTCGATAACAAGTTGACCATGTACAAAGCACGACTTCTCGCTTGTAGCTGTGTATAAGTCAATAAAGATCATTCTAACAATAGTTATATTTCGTATATATATAGATATATGGAAAGATACATCAAAACCGTCTTCTTCGATTGAATGAAGGAAGTTGTAGTGTATTTGACACAAACCGAGGATTTGTTGTATTGTTAGAAACATATATATGCTTCAATGATCCATTAATGGATTGAAGCAAGTATTGTGGAAATTGGAATAAACATTTTGACAAGAAAGTCAAAGAGTTGAACTTCGTCAAAAGTATCTTGTATAGACAAGATATTCAGTGGGAGCATTAATATGTTACATGTATTGTACAAGATACAAGACATTAATTGGGAATAAAATTAAGGAAATGATTATTGTCAAGATCTCATTAGAGAATGTTTTTCTCAATAGAGAATTTGGGCAAGTCACCTAATCCAAGGAAACAAAATCTATGGAGATAGATTATGATGGATGTTAGGTTTGAGCAAAATGTGCATATAATGACAAGGTGTTATAGTTACACGAAAAGATAGACTCCTAAAAACGATGTCTAACCACGTTGTATGGCATACACTTGAGTTCGACTCGGTGTGTTGCAACTCAATTCGAGAAGAGTGCACGATACAATTCGAGCATCCTTCTGTTATGAGTTTCATTACATACGCCATACTTATGCACATGCCCCTATGTGTTGTACCCAAGGAGTATGACAAGCAGTTGTCAACTGGATACAAAGAAAAACACGTTTGGACAATAATCGAGAATATCTTCGAGTATCTTATGAGAAAGAATGATATATTTCATCTGATGAAAGAAAGCTCATATAAATTGATATATTGATGCTAGTTTTCGAAAGATTGATATGAATACAATTGAGCTACGTATTTTGTTTAAATGTGGTGTTGTAAATTTAGAAGGTGTTCTAAATGGGATATTACAACCGTTTCCGTCACCAAAAACAAAATATATATAGAAACTTGTGAAGCAATGAAAGAATGTAGTATGGATCGAGAAGTTCTCAGTCAAGCTAATATGGTTCTATGCATCTCAAACCATAGCTTAAACTAGAAGAACCCAATATTAAATTGGTGATCCAACTAAGATCTATGACGATGGCACTTGATCTCACATAATGATGATCAAGAACACATATATAGGAGTATATATGTATATAGGGTCAAACAAAATTGGATAGGTTCGCGGACACAGCGAACACTCTAACTTAACCTCTACCTTAAGCAATATACGAGATGCAATTGTGCATCCATGCGTGATGGACGTATGAGTAACTTGCTTTAAGTGTATTATATCTTTTGAGGTTCGAGACATGTATATATATGGATATATGACATTGTTCTAAATTCTTCACTGGCTAGAAGTCACTATTGATTGACTCTAGGCCAAGTGGGAGATTGTTGGAGTTATGTCCTAGAAGTCAATATTTAATGACTTATTTTCTTAGTTTATATTAATGATGATATTTGATCATTTGTTCCTAGAGTTTATTATTGACAGATCATTCAGGTTGAGGATCTGAATTGTAAATCTCTGTGGATCATTCATTAGAATGACAATAATAAATCTAAATCGTCCATAATCTTGATAATTAACAAGGAACATTAATTATCATAGAAGATTAGTATGCAAGTTAAGTGATGATTAAGTTCTACAAATCATAGGTAAGGAGTTACCAACTTAATTGCATATGTGTATGTTATTGGAACATAGTACAGGACTTGACCCAATGAAATAAACATATGGATTGTGTTAAGTGTCATTGTTTATTTCATATAAGTTTGATTCTAAGTTTGAGATGTTCACCTTTTCCACATGAGGATAGGTTCAATAAATATCGTCTAACGTTGATTCCTGATAAAGGCTGCTATAAGGACTTTATTTATGTTCTCTTGAATTGTGCGAGGAAAAGTTGTTCATCAAGAAAACCGTATGTCCCTCATTAGTATACCTAGTGAGTGATGATATCTGTTTGGGCCCCTTGATGGAGTTGGATCGTATGCATGCAAACTAGACGATCAACTCTAGATCAAGAAATGTATAATCTGCAAGAATGACACATTCCTATCTTGGATTATACAATGATATCATGTGACATAAGAATCAGACAAGGAAATACTTATATTTCTTGTGCAGGATTAAGATATTGTAACGGTACATTATTTATGCGAATTGGGAATCATAACGTGTTGCTAGATACCGCTTATGATTATTGGAAATAAATAACGATTTATTTTCATGGCCAACATAGCATAAATTCTCAATAGGGTCGCACAAATAGGACTCTAACCACACGGTGCATTAATTGTTTATTCGCAATAGTTAGTATTGTGAAATATGATAAGTTGATTAATTAATTATATACCGTTATGAACCGTTATAATTAATTAAGTCAAAAGGATCATATGGAAACAATTTAATGCATTAGCTAATCCTAAATTAATTATTAATGAGTTAATAATTAATTATGTTCAACACACTTTAAATAGTTTGAGTTATTTGGGCTTCTAGTTATTTAATTAATTAAAGGCCCGATTTGAGGAAGGATGAAGGAGTAATTAATGGGATGTTTATTGGGCCATTGCAACATTTGATGTAGCCCAAAATGGCCCTATTAATTTCAGCTAGAGCCCTAGTGGCATACTTGTAAATAGTTCAAAGAGAGGATGAGAGTTGTTGGCTATATAAAGGGGTCACCTCTTGGGAAAGCCCTAGCCTCCATCCACATTCTCCCTCCTCTCTTCCTAGCTGCCCCCTTCTTCCTCTTCCTCTCTTGCTCATGTGTTGAGCACCATTCCTTCTTCTCCTCCATTAAAATAGTTAATAGGATGAAGAAGTTCATAGAGGGGATTAGCTAGGAGCTCATGAAAGCTAGCACTTTCATGGAGCTCGTGGTTAGCTCCTTGGTGGGCTTGAGGCGCCTTAGATGGTGGAGGTGGTGGAGCACGCACCCCATCGACTCCCATGCCATGGATTCGAGCCTCATGAATGCGATTTCATGAGAGGTATAACTTTCTCCTACTTGTTCTCATTGTTTTGATGTGTGAATGCTTCTAGCACTAGATCTATGGTGTTTAGTTGTGATTTCTTGCTATTTGATGGCACAAAAATAGAATTAAACACTCTTCTAACACTTGTGGCACAGCAAGGCCCTGTTCACCTTGCATGCAGGATGGAAAATGTACCAAACGTTTCCCTAAACAACATCGAGAGTCCACAATGGTCAGCGAGGATGGATTTGTTCTGTACAAAAGGAGAGATAGCCATATTACCGTAACAAAGAACGGCGCCTGTTTGGACAACCGCCACGTTGTACCATACAACATGAATCTCTTGCTGAAATACAATGCACATATCAATGTGGAACGCTGCCATAGAACAAATATGATAAAATATTTATTCAAATATATCTGTAAAGGAAGAGACCGCGCTATGGTATCAGTTTTCAGGTCTGAATCTAGCACTGATCCTGCTCCAAACAGAAGCATTGGAGAGGAGGTTATTGATGAAGTGCTTGACTACCTTGACTGTCGATATCTGACAGCTCCTGAATCTGTTTGGCGGTTATTTCAGTACAACATCCATTATAGCCATCCAACTGTGGAACGCCTCCCCATACATTTACCTTTACAGAACAACGTACTCTTCCGGGATTCACAGACTATTTCGGAGGTAGTCAACAATCCTGTATCGAAACAGACCAAATTGACGGCTTGGTTTCATCTGAATGCAAAAGATCCAGCAGCAAGCATTCTCTGTATAAACCGTTTTGGACGTTCCACCATGCCTGTCGACCAACTATTATGTAACAAACTAGGTGTGTTGCAGTAGACTAATTACTATGACATGTTTTGTTGTATCAGTCGCATAAGTACTGAAATTAGTCCCCTAAAAACTGAAGCCATTATGCCTATGTATGGTTTGATGGATATGATATATTGTGTAATAAGTACAATATTTAGATAATATGTAACAAAATAGGTCCAGGCGATTGTGAGAACAGGTGTAAACTGTAAGATCGATGTGTAACTTTGTGTAATGAACTATTATAAGCGAAAATCTATGCACTAATAAACAGTGTGCTTTATATCTCTTTTAGCTTCCCTGCACCTGTATTACCTATACAATTATGACAGCGAAGGAAAATATTTATGCTCAACAAGGAACAGCTTGCTGACAAGCTGTATTTTTTTTTCTGTACTACTGCTGTTTACTTCTGTCACAACGTATCAGTTCTTTTTTGGAAGATATCATTTTTTAGCTCTTATATACAAAGTGCGAGGTTATCATCCTGAAACTACTGACGAAGCAGACCCAACAGAATAATGGAGGTCGTCAGCACAGAACAGCAGGTGACAAAAATTTCCTACCTCCTTTATTATACTTTTATGAACACTGAACACAGAATTGAAACTCTTTTTCAAATACAGTCCAGCAAACATATATACCTCACATAAACTCTGCCACACATTGCACACCTTAAAGTCTGCCATACAGTAATTTGAAATTCACAAATTCCTATAATAAGTTCCTATATATATACGACACATCTGTATAGTTTACTGTATACAATTTACAATCCAGCACGAATTTTGACCGCACCATTACCACCACGCTGCTATTTAACCATCCATTGTTCATACTTACCAATGATAACATATATTTGCACCCATTAAGAAACTACTAAACGATGCTATCAGATTAGGACGAATCGCGCAACGCGCGAGCTAAGGGCTAGTTAAGAATTCATTTAGAGCTATTGCGGGGGAATCAGATCCTCTGGACGTTTGGTGGACGTCTCGGGATCTGGACCGTCTGATTTAATCTCAACGGCTATAAGGGAGCCTCGTGCATTCCACCAAACCCGAAAAAAATATTGGCCCGAAAAAAATGAACCGTCTGATTTAATCTCAACGGCTCCGATCGAAACGTCCATTGGACGTTTTTAAAAAAACGTCCAGAGGATCCTGGTCGCTATTGCGGGCCACTTCTGCAACCTTAAAATGACCCAAGCTGAGAAACCAAATCAAATTAACTAACTGACATCCTATAGGCGTGCCATCATTGACATCCCACGGATTCTCAGCCCACAAGTTCAGAGTCCAGCCCAACCCCTTCAGTTCTGCTCTCTCACCCCCATCTATCTTCTCTCCACCCTCTCTCACCCCCATCCCTCTCTCACAGGTCAGCGCCCCACCTTATCTCACCCTCTCTCTTAGTCACGCCCCTCTCTTAGACTCTTACTTCCGCTTCTATTCTCCCCTCAGAGCCACTTTTTCTACTTGTCCCTTGTCTTCTCCACAAGGAAGTATATGAGATTCATCAACGGATTGTCAAATATGTTCTCATTTATTTTTTATTATTGAAGTACCTAATTTATGATACCGGAGTACCTAAATATTATAAGGGAGTATGTAAGATTCATAAAAGAATGTTAAATACGTTTTCATTTATCTTTACGTAACTTGTGATGAGAGAGTAACTAATTATATTTAAGGGAGTATGTAGATTTATTAAGGGAGTGTCAAAAATATTTTCATTTATCTTTAATTATGGAAGTACATAATTTATCTTAAGGGAGTAACTAATTATTTTTTAGGGAGTATGTAAAATTCATTAAGGGATGTCAAAAATGTTTTTATTTATCTTTTGTTGTGGAAGTACGTAATTTGTTTTAAGAGAGTAACTAATTATTTTTTAGGAAGTATGTAAGATTCATTAAGGGAGTGTCAAAATATTTTTATTTATCTTTTATTATGGAAATATGTAATTTGTGTTAAGGAAGTAACTAATTATTTTTAAGGAGTATGTATGATTCATTAAGAGAGTGTCAAATATATTTTTCAATTGTCAACTTATTTTAGGAGTATTTAACTTGTCTCACAGGAGTAATTATATTTATGTAAGGAAGTAACTTATTATATTATAATATAAGACAGTATATTTTTTACTAAAGGGAGTATACATGTATATATTAAGTGAGTGTTTATTTATAATTAAGGGAGTATATTAATGTATTGTATGCGGCTGTATACGAAAAAAGAGGAGGAATGAGAAAAATAAAGGGTAGAAGGGATAATGGTGACGGAGGAAAATGAGAGTAGGGTGAGGAAGAGAAAGAAGGTATGAGTGAAGACGGTTGTTGAGAGCAGGTGGCGCAGAAGAGAAATAGAAGGGATAGAAGATAGATCGAAAGGGAAGGGGGAGAGAAGGAGATCGGAAGGGGGGGAGCGGGGGAGAGCGGGAGGGAGGACGGAAGGGAAGGGGAGAGCAGAAACGACGCTGGGCTTTTATGGGCTTAGTGCTGGAATGGATTTGGCGCATGGGATGGCAAGGATGTCAAAAAAGTGGGATGTCGCATACCAGCTCCGTATAGTGTTATGTAATGGATGTTTGGTTGTATAGTAAGGATGAGTAACTTAATGCATGCATATCTTCATGTCAAAAGACTAAAATGCCCTTGAATTTCAATTATTTAATTTAAATAAGTATTATATATTAATAAAATGTCGTGACCTAATTATTGTTAAGTATTAATTATTAATGATAATAATAAATCATTTTTAATATTATGAAATATTAATAATTACATTTAATTAAATATTATAAACATTATTAATTATTTAACAATAAAAATTATGATTGATTAATTATTTTAATTAATTATGAGTATTTAATTGTTATTATAAATAATTAATATTACTTGTTAAATATTATTAATTAAGATTATTTAATTATTAATTATAATAATTAATATTTATTATTAATTATGATTTTATAACAATTATTGTTACTTATTAATTATTTATTAGTTATTATTAATTACTAATTATTGTTATTATTAATTATTAAAAATTAATTATATATGATAATAATAAATCATTTTTTATTATGAAATATTAATTAATTAGTTTTAATTAATTATTATTAATTATTTAATAATGAAAATTTATTATTGATTAATTATAATTATTATTAAATCTTTATTATTATTTAATTATTAATTATAATAATTAATTTAATTATTAATTATGATCTTTTATAATTATTGTTACTTATTAAATATTATTAATTATTTGTTAATTATTAATTATTATTATTAATTATTTCTAAGGGGTATTGTTGGAAAAAAAATTAAAGAGGATGCTGCATAACTTATGCACCCTTAAGATGTCTTATATAACGGATGTTTGGTGACTTAAGGATGTATAACTTAAGTTATGTACCCTTTAAGTCAACAAACATGCCTTAACGATTAACGAACCCAATGGCTAATTTTATTGCGTTTTAGGCTTTTAGCTGATCTACTTTAGAAATTTAAAGTTGTTCCGCCAAAAAGAAAAACAAAAAGGTGTTTTTTTTTAACACAAAGTTACAAACCTTCAACTTTTAAAAGTTCACGAGACATCTTCTAAATTGGTTTTAAATACTTGACTTCCACTGGAGACGAGTTATTTTTTATTATTAAATCAAAGATAATTCTTTTCTTCTTATAAAATAAATAAATCAGAACTTGTTTGTAGAATGAACAAATCTCTCCCTCCGGGACTCCGGGTCCAACTGGACCCAAATCTGGTATCGCGTGACGCGGTCCAGCACACAAAATCTAGGCCATTCAAACTCATCCAATGGTCCCTCTCCCATTTCTCCAAAGACAATGCATTCATTTTGTCTTTCACGCTCTCAAAACAGGCTTTTCTTTCCTTTATCATCAAAATTATAAATAAAACAAGCATGCACTTTTTTTAATTGATTATATTTTTGTAATCAAATTTATCTTTGTCACATAATCAATTATTATATAGCTCCATGTAAAATTTATCAAGTCCACCAGAATTTCCTATTTAATTTTGAATATTTTGGGAGCACGTCCCTCGTATGCATGATATAGATCAATTTGAACCATCTCTTAACGCAAAATGTTGATCCGATTTTGAGGTTTGAATGAATAATAACTCAAATATTGTTCATCTGAACGGAATAAGACATCTCAGGGAATGCAAGATATAGTTTAGCGGCATCTAGGCAAGTGCATGATGATTGGCATATTATGCTATAAAAAATGATTTAACGAGATAATGTATCCATGATAATCTGCCATCTAGATTCTTTTGCTGTATTCTATTATTTCATCTCCATATTTTCTTAAAGTTATATGGTAAAAATAATCACGATGAATTAAAAAAATCTCCCGACCACATGGGTCCCCAGTCCCCACCATTAAAAATTATACTGCACTTAACCCAACTTATAGGGTCCTTCGCGCTGAAGTATCTGTCTCAGACTCTCAGTGCCCAGGGCTTGACAATTGGCGTATTCAATTTGATTTTCCACATATTGAGGTAGAACAAATTTTTTTTGGGGTCAGGTAGTAAAAGAGAATTTGATTAGCAATTAAGACATGGCCACATACAAAGAACCATCCGTTCTATATAAGAGTCAAACATAGTTGTTGTGACTTGTGACTTACAATAATTGGTGTTCCCTAGGAATATCAAATATAATAAATTATATAGATGCAACACATATAAAAGGAAAAAGAAAACAAAAGTATATCAAAACAAAGCAATGCGTTCTTTTATATTTTTTTTTTCTTCTCCCCCTTACGGAAGTTTTACATAACAGACTGACCAAGTTAGTTCAATTATTGGTATTTTTAATAGAAAAGGCGGTTTGACATGAGAACACGACCTCAATATAACTGCACCAATACTACCAGGGGCTATTTTGTACTAAGCAGCAGCAATTTTAGTGGACTTCTTTCCCTTTTGTGTTTTTTCTGTTCCTTCCTTTGCACTATTGGTCAAGTGGGCTCTTATTGACCAAACCTAACCGTCGGATCTTCACGGGAGACGGGACAACGGAAGCAAATAGGCATGAGGCATCTCATTCCTCGGCACCGCTGCCACGTGGCGCGCTCGTGCTTGTGCAGCAAGCCATACATTGTTCCAACAAACTCAAATGTCAAAAGTCAAAGCTCCATAGGCTCGATATAAATTTAATTTAAAGAAATACACACTTGAGTTATTTTAATTGCATACCTAACTATAAATGCAGTGTTTTATTGTTATTTGGAGACAAAAAGCACGATAACATCACTTTTTTTAAGAAAAAAAGCAATTCGCTGTAAAACCATTTTATCTCCGATAATTCGCTAATAAATAAAATGATGCTCAACTCAAAAATTGATCCAACGACATTAAGAAAATTATAAATTTTGTGCTCTGCAATCCTATCTAATATATTTAGTCTTTATCAAATATATATTTATTAAACATATATTTTTATGCAAAATTTTTTAATTAATCTTGAAATCTCAATTTAATATCTGTTAAATATATTTGAATTTATGACACATTTATTTTAAATAAATGACATGATACAATTGTTTTATCACTCGCGTTATCACTGATAGAATTCTAAAACGCTAAATCAACCCCCTAAGCACGCAAATCTTATTTTAAAATCAATATAAATAGTTAGATATATTTTAAGGAATTTGAACTTGAAAGGAAAATATAAAATTATTATAGATGTCTTTTTTAACCAAAAATTACTAAAAAGTTCCCATGAGAGGCACAGTTGTGATGTGATAGGTTATCACTTTTGTCTACTTGATTCATGGACCAGATAAGAGTACAAGGCCTTTTTTGTTTTTGAACAAACAATCCCAGTAGGGTCCCTACTTAATCGGACTATAAAAACTAACATCTGACATAGCTCCATGCCTCATAAATTATTATTACTCTCTCTCCTCTTATTTCTCTTCGTCTTATATCTCTCTAAAGACATTCTCTAGGTCTTAAGGTACGCTAATTTCTTGTCTGTCTGTACCTTAATTTAGTTCTGTTTCTCCTTGTAAATGCTTAGTTTTCATCAAATTGTGGGTACAAAGACATCATCCTTAGAGATCTCTGTTCTTTGTTCCTAAATAAGCCATTTTCTTGCGTTTACTTTCTTATTAACTAGTGTAGTTTAAAATAAGATAGTTTCAATTTTCTGAAATTTCCAGAATTGTTCTAATTTTGGAAAACGACTCAAAATCTGCAACAATGGATACTAGTAGCAGTATCTATGATTCCGTAACAGTCAACTCGGAACTCAACTATTTCTCTCAGATTTCTCCAATTTCCCCTCAAACTTCTGTCAGTAGCAACGGATTCTATTTCTCAGAAGATCAAAACTCAGGGTTCTTACCGGTACTTCCTTACCAGCACGAATTCTCTGATCCGAACCTGATTCCCATAACACCAAATGTAACAACAGATATTCTTGTGCAAAACCCAGTAATGGATCTGACCCATAACCTGAACCCGCAATCCGATTCGTCAGAGGACCCATTGATGTTCTCTGACATAGATCTTAATTACATTAGCCGTTTGCTAATGGAAGAAGATATTGATAGCAAATTTGAGCAATACCCAGAAAATCCTGCACTTTTAGCAGCTGAAAAACCATTCCTTGAGATCCTTGAATCAAGCTCTGTACCATTTCCTGGTCAACCTTCTTTACCTTCAATTAACAGCTCAGAAAACCCAGCCGACAGCTTTGCAAGTAGTTTAATTACTGCTGATGGCAACAGCTATGATAATAGTCTCTTTTTAGTGGATAATGCCAATACGGTATCTTTTGATTTGGATCAATTTTGCTCACAAGAAACAAATTCCATTCCCATTGGTTATTCGTCTCAGTCTTCCTTTTCTTCTACAAAAAGTAATAACACTGTCTTGGATGTGTTGGATGTTTTAGATGAGTCACTGAAAACTCAACCCGTTTGGCAGTTTAACAAGCGTGTTGAAAAGGTAAGCAGATCCATACCGAAAGAAAAGCTGATTATTGACGTAGAGGCTGATGGGATTACTAATTCTCTGCCAATTGAGATAAAACCTGAAAAGGAAGGAGAAAAAAATAAAGCAACAGAAATCGCTAACTATAAAAGCAGGAAGCATGTTTACCCTGATTATGCATTGGATCCAGAAGAAACTAGATTTAACAAACAACTAGCAAATAACCCAGATGTACTTGCCCGTGACATGCTTGACAAAGTTCTTCTATGTGATGGTGAAACTTGTTCAACGGGTGTTAAAGAGTTGCGCGAAGCACTACAACATGAGAAAGCCATCCACTCCAATGGCAACCACCATAAGTCGAACAGCCATACAAAAGGCCGCAAAAGCAGGCAGCCAAAGAAGGATGTAGTGGATCTCATGACACTTCTTTCGCATTGTGCACAAGCAGTTGCAACTGACGACCGTGTGAGTGCTATAGAGTTATTAAAACAGCTGAGGCAACACTCTTCGATGAATGGAGATGCGAATCAGAGGCTGGCACATTATTTTGCTGATGGGCTGGAGGCCCGCTTGGCAGGGACCGGCAGTCAGATCTACCAATCCTTCACCATAATGCCAGTTGCCTCAACTGATATTCTAAAAGCATACCAGCTCTACCTTGCTGCATGTCCTTTCAAAAAAATCTCTGATTTCTTTTCTAACCAAACTATATTGGATGCTGCACAAAAGGCCAATACGGTTCATATTATAGATTATGGGATTTATTATGGGTTCCAGTGGCCGTGTCTTATCCAACGGCTGTCTAAACAACCTGGAGGCCCTCCTAAATTGCGGATTACAGGTATTGACTTGCCACAACCTGGTTTTCGCCCAGCTGAGCGGATAGAGGAGACAGGTGTTCGTTTAGCTGATTATGCCCGTACATTTAATGTCCCATTTGAATTCAAAGCAATTGCCTCAAGATGGGAGAGTGTAAAAGTTGAGGATCTTAATATAAAAAAAGATGAATTGCTGGTAGTTAATAGCCTTTACCGGTTCAAAACCCTTATGGACGAAAGTGTTGTGGCTGAGAGCCCGAGAGACATTGTTTTGAAGACCATTAGAAAAATGAACCCGGATGTGTTTATTCATGGTGCTGTTAATGGATCATACAACATGCCTTTTTTTGTTACCCGGTTTCGAGAAGCAGTCTTCCATTTCTCTGCACTTTTTGACATGTTGGAAGTTAATGTGCCGAAACAGGGTGCAGATAGACAAGTGCTTGAGAAGGCCGTTTACGGCCGGGAGGCTATAAATGTAATTTCATGTGAGGGGTTAGATAGGGTAGAGAGGCCCGAGACGTACAAAAAATGGCAAGCGAGAAACAGAAGAGCTGGGTTTAAGCAATTGCCGATTAATCCAGAAATAATGAAAAAGGCAAGGGAAAAAGTTCGATCTTGTTACCATAAAGATTTTATAATAGATGAAGATAATGGGTGGTTGTTGCAAGGCTGGAAGGGTCGAATCTTGTTTGCGCTTTCAACCTGGAGACCAAGCTATCGTGTACATTAGGCGGTGCATTGCTGGTGCTCTTTAGTAATGTCAGTTCAGTTGTTAATTGTGTTATTATTCGTTTAATTTTTTATGTTTTGTTTCGTTCATTAATTGTATTAATTTATGTTATCTGCTCGTGCAGATGACGTTGAATGGAGACTTTGGAGCATTTTTTGATTCAAAGGAAGACCAGCTGTATGATAGACTTAGATGTAGTTTATGAAGCTTTTTAGGTAGCACTTGTATCCATGGTTTTCTATGTTTCATTTTTGTTAGATTTTGGGATGTCATTTTCTTAGTTCAGTATATGTTGATCATTTTATTTCTTGGTGGTAGAATTTTGTTCAACATCCTATTTTCTTGTCGTTTGGATTAATTTGTTCTGATCCTTGCGTTTATCAAGTTACATGTGTATGCGAAGGACAAATGATACGGTCTAGCTCTTCTATGATTTTTGTAAAACAGTTTTTTGTCTTTAATAGCTCTGAAAAGTAGAAAGTAAACACGCCACAAATTCACCAAAGGAGATGATGAAAAAGAAGCAAACATACATCCTAGATATAAATAACACTTTTTAAATCAGGCAATAAAGAAGTGGGAATCCATCGAACTCACTTCCTAGTGTGTTTCTTTCAAATCTGAGAAGTTATTAAATAATGTCTACCTACTCTATTTTTTTTATTAGAGAAAAATATCAACAAATTTCAGTTTTATGAGGTACAATTGATGTTTATTTACAGGTAGGCTTTTATGAAAATTTCCCACATGAAAGCTGTTAATGTAATGAACATCCAATTTTTGTCACACTTCGACTAGAAAGAGCAATAGTAAGCAAAATAGCAAACTAAAATGTTAAAACCTTTTGCCTACAATCAGATGACTGGACAACTCTAAAACTAAACTTTCTGAAATCAAACAAGGAATTAGTAATTAATTTCCAACTTTCAAGTCAGAATGAAATGAACTGGTTAAGAGCCAATTTGGTCAATTTTAACTGGCCTGAAGGCCCTGAAAGTCCTGAAAGTTAGGTTTCGAGTTTTAACAAAAAAATATCCAATCAGAATTGCCAAAAGAAAAAGGGCACATGAAAGAAAGGAATGAGTGCGAGTACGAAATATTACATTTCTTGCTAAAAATATTCTCTGCTTATCGCTTTTATAGTTGGCAGTAGCAACTAGCAAACGCTACAAGTACTTCAATTTTTTGGTCGATCTAAAGAAAAGATAGATGTCAAATGAACGAGACAACGTACATAGAATAATCTGCCGTCCAGATTAATTTTGCTGTGTTATTTTATTTTATCTCCATAAATATTTCTTAACTTAATCTTCCAGAGAAAACTATGGTAAAAAATAATAATCATCGTCGATTAAACAATCAACCGACCAAATGGGTCCCCACAATTAACTAACTTGCTTCTGGTGAATTGTTTTTCTTTCTGCATGGAAACAACTTTTCTTATTTTGACCGCTATCACAGGATGGCAGCTATTATTGGTTTTTAACTTCGAGCTTCGAAACGCTCCTTTTCTCTTTTGTTAAATACAATAATTTTTTTTGATCAAAAAATTATTCAAGCAGGTGAACAATACAATTGTTGTTGAATGCACACAATTTGTATTGAACCTTTTCAGTAGTGTTCAACAGATTTAGAAATATATATTTCTAATAATATAATGTATATTTAAAGATTATAAAATATGCATTGAGCAATTGCAAATTGCACATCTGACTAATATATTTTATTCTTCAGAAAAATTAGTAAAAAATAATGAATAATTAAGAGTATTTAAATAAAAACTTAAATTATAAGTTTAATAGTAATTACAAAATGTCCATTCCCATAAAAAATATTAAAATATCTCATAAAAACCCACAAATGTCATAAACCATTATATTTGACTGCTTAATTCTTTGAACAGTTTCTGCGATATCTTGTCGGCTGTTCATAATTTCTAAGCAGAAGTAGAAGACTTATTTATTATAATATTTGAAAATATAATCCAGGTAGATTTCCCTTCTTATGAGAGTACAAAACTAACATACCAAATAGCTTCCCCTCTTTATACTATGACAAATTCACAACTATCTCTACTCATCTCTTCCGCTTGATCTCACTAGTACCTTCGTCTAGGTTTTCTTCTAAGGTACGCTAATTTCATGTCTGTAACTCAATTAAAATAGTTTTTATTTTCCTTGTGAATGCATGGATTTCATCAAATTGTGGGTTTCTAACTTTCCACTACAGCATTCGTACAGTTATCTATTTAAACCATTTTCCTTGCGTTTAATTTCTCAACAAGTTTGCAGTTTACAATCAGACGCTTCCAATTTTCAGGCCCTTTATACAGAGTTGAATTTTCCAACGTTTGTTCTAATTTTGAAAAAAAAAAAGATTCAAAATACATGACCAGTTTATAACAGTCAGCTCGAAACTCAAATATTTACCTCCGATTTCTCCAATTTTCCCTCAAACTTCTGTTAGTAGCAAGTAGCAACAGGTTCTATTTTTCAGAAGATCTAAAGTTCTAAACCCCTCGCTCTTATCCCTTACCAAAACGGGTTTGTATAACCCAATGTATCAACAACTCATTTTGCATCTGAACTGCGTATAGATTGCCAACATCCGATGAAAACTATGTTCTTAAGTTGGATCATTTGCGCCCGTGTAGTATCCACTGGAGATGTAGAGGGAAACCATAAAGACACCATGCTGATGTAGCCAAATCACCATAACAACCCGAGATAATTGACATAACACAGATCAGGAAATTGAAATATGAACGAAATGCTCTCGCCAACTAACCTTCAAAAAAAGAAATATGAACGAAATGTTTTGCTTTATAACACTATTTCTTAGCTAATGGAATCATATCTTCTTCTTTTTTTGTGGTAGTGAATTTGCAGAAAATAACAAACCGGAGTGCGCCAAAAATAAAGAGTGTAAACGCTATAAAAATAAGACTATAACTAGAAAGTAATTTTATATTTAGAACCTTTCAAATTGCGACAATATTTAAAAATTGAATATGTTCATATATATAACAGTTAACATTCTTAACCAATAAAAACAACCTCAACCAAAATATTTGTAGAAAAAAGAAAAAGTAAATAATGATTAATACTACAAAATATAAGTTCAATAAGTAGGACCTTCCAACTGGAGAATTCGTTCGTTGTTATTATTATTTCACTCTTTAAATGACTGACTAATTAACTTAGGCTTTGGTGTTGACTGCCGCCAATAACTAGACAGAGCTTGTGTTAGAAGCAAGATAATATGGAGATAAATCGAGAAAAAAATCATTTAGTAAGAGATGATGACAATTTTGTTTTGAGTTATACTCCTAAATAGAGAAATACGAACAGAGGAACTAGCACGGACAGGACAAAAAATTCTCTTCTGGGTGCATATCGGCCAGCATATGACAGGTAAGTAAGAAAACAGAAATTGGGCTTACAAATAAACCATGTTACTTTGTTGGGCCTCCAGATTGATGTGAATTACTAAGGGTGAAAACGGTAACCGTTTCGATCGTTTTTTCGTTTCGTTTCATCCGAAACGAAACGAAACGGTTAAGGATTTCGGTTTTGTTTTAAAAACGAAACGGTTAACGCAAATATAAAGCCAATTTCGTCTCAAACGAAACGGTTCACGAAATGGGACTGTTTCGTGATCGTTTCTTTCGTTCATTTCGTCCTAAATTCTACGGTATCGTTATTAACTCTGATTGCAGATAAGAGGGGGCGGAATAAACGAAGCCATTTGATAAGAAAACCTGCGCTGCTTCTCTCTCCGTCTCTTTCTCTCTTCTCCGATCTCACCATGCTGAAACCTGTCCCCTCTCCGTCCGTCGCTTCTCCTCTCTCTTCTCTGTCTCTGAAACCCTTCTGTCACAGCTAGAGATATGACAGGAAGTTTAGTGGCTAATTTGTATGCAATTCTGAGCGAATTTGGAAATTTCAGAACGAAATGGGGAATTTTGTGGAGATAAATGGAAAGAGAGAGCGAAATTTTAATAAGAACAAGTAACAAAATGATTTTTATTCAACAACATAATTTCTGTTACAAGTAATGGCCTATTTATAGGCATCAATAATCAGAATTACAATTGTACTCCTCACTTTCTACTCTATTTTACTAAACTAAAAATCACTACACGCATCTACTAATTATTGAACATCCCTATCCAATTATTGAATCTATCTCTTCTAATTATTGAAGTTCTCTAATTGTCAGATCCTGACATTCCCCCATCCATCAGACGATTCTCGACCTCGAGAATAAAATCAGGATATTTCTCTTTAATCAACTCATAGTCTTCCCAAGTGGCATTCTCTTCTGACAAATTCACCCACTTGATTTTTAGTTGCACTACTCCTTCCATACCTCTTCTTATCAACCTTCTGTCCAGAATGAGCTCTGGTGCCACTCTCAATGTACCACTGGTACCAACCCATGGTAGGGTGAAGGATGGTTTGTCTCTTCTGCCCAGTTGTTTTTTAAGTTGAGAAACATGTATAACCGGGTGGATTTGAGCTGTGTCAGGCAAATTGATTTTGTAAGCCACTGACCCTATCTTCTCCACAATTTCAAATGGGTCAAAATATTTTGAATTCAATTTAGCACTGCCACCACCTGTTAAAGACTGTTGTTTGTAAGGATGAATTCTCAGATAAACCCAATCACCAACTGCAAAATGCCTCTCACACCTGTGTAAATCTGCATACTTCTTCATTCTTGCTTGTGCTTTTACTAGATTTTCCTTCAATTGACTCAGAACTTGTTGCCTATCTCTCATCATGCCATTTACTACCTGATTACTGCTCCTAATTACATCACCTAATGGTAGGAGGGTAGGTTGGTACCCATACAAGGCTTGAAAAGGTGTCATACCAATAGATTGTTGAAATGATGTATTGTACCAATATTCTGCCAAGGGAAGCCACTTGAGCCATTTTTTCTGTTGATCAAATACCATGCATCTGAGATACTGCTCCACACATTGATTAAGCCTCTCAGTCTGACCATCTGACTGTGGGTGATATGCAGTACTCATGTTCAGCTGAACTCCAATTTTTTCCATAAGTTCTTTCCAGAACTGGCTAGTGAAAATAGGATCTCTATCTGACGCTAAATTCTGAGGTAAGCCATGCAACTTATAGACATTATCCAAGAAAATCTGAGCCACATCTGAGGCATTATATGGGTGAGTCAGTGCTAAAAAGTGACCATACTTAGTTAGCCTGTCAATGATGACTAAAATCACATTCCTCCCTTTAGAAGTGGGTAACCCAGTTATAAAATCAAGACCCACGCTGTGCCAAGCTGATTGAGGAATGGGAAGAGGTTGTAAAAGACCTGGATATGGCACATGTTCCCCTTTATTAATCTGGCAAGTATGACAAGTGGAGACATAGTCATGCACTGCCTGTTTGAGCTGAGGCCAGAAGAAGAGCTTCTTAACTTTGTGATAAGTCACATTTATACCAGAATGTCCCCCAATTGCGGTGTCATGTAGGGACTGCAAAATTTTCTGCCTCCAATCTCCCTGATTACCCACACATATTCTGCCTTTGAACCTGACTACTCCTTGGTGAATAGTATGAACTGGAGAAGGTGAATTAATCTCTGAAAAAGCATTTTGTTTCAACTCTTCTATCCAAGGGTCCCCTTCATAGCTTTGAGTCAAATCTTGAATCCATTGAGGCAAAATTTCACTGACAGCCCTCAATTCACCATCTTCAGACTGTATTTGCTAGTTATACCCCTAAACTCTAGATAGAGTATCAGCCACCTTATTCTCTTTCCCTTTCTTGTATTCAATGGCGTAGTCTAGTCCCAGCAAAACACACAAACCTTTCTGCTGCAGGGAATTAGTCACCTTTTGCTCTAGTAAATGCTTCAAATTGATTTGATCAGTTCTGATAATAAACGGCTGGCCTATTAAGTAATGTTTCCACTTTTTAACTGCTGTGAAGAGTGCCAGTAACTCCTTCTCATAAGTGGACAGTGCTTGATTCTTCAATCCCAAACTCTTACTGAGAAAAGCCACTGGTCTATTTTCCTGCATCAATACAGCTCCCATCCCCAATGCACTTGCATCTGTCTCTATCACAAACTGCTTGGCATAATCTGGAAGTGCTAAAACTGGTGCCTCAGTCATTGCCCTTTTCAGATCATCAAATGACTGCTGAGCTTTTGGGTTCCACTTGAATGCATTTTTCTTGGTTAACTCAGTGAGTGGTTTGGCTATTGAACCATAATTTTGAACAAATTTTCTGTAATAGCCTGTTAAACCCAAGAAGCCCCTTAGCTCCTTCACTGTCTTTGGCACTGGCCAGTTGATCATTGCATCAATCTTGTGAGGGTCAGTAGCTACCCCTTCTTCTGAGATGATATGGCCTAAGTACTCAATTTGAGATACCCCAAACTCACATTTTGATAATTTAGCAAATAACTGATTATCTGCTAGTACTTGTAAAGCTTTGCCAACATGAACAACATGGTCAGACATTGTCTTGCTATAAATCAATATATCATCAAAGAAAACAAGAACAAATTGTCTGATGTAGGGCTTGAAGAGATTGTTCATTAGGGTTTGAAAAGTGGCAGGGGCATTAGTAAGGCCAAAAGGCATAACTACAAACTCATAGTGTCCATTGTGCGTTCTAAAGGCTGTTTTGAATATGTCACTGTCTGCCATTCTTATTTGATGATAACCAGATCTAAGGTCAATCTTTGAAAAGTACCTGGCACCCTTCAATTCATCAAGAAGATCATCAATAATGGGAATTGGGTACTTGTTTTTTATTGTGGCCTCATTCAATTGCCTGTAATCAATGCATAGGCGCCAAGAATTGTCTTTCTTCTTCACCAACAGCACTGGAGATGAATAAGGGCTGGTGGAAGGTCTGATGAAAGAAGAAGAAAGAAGTTCTTTCACAATTTTTTCTATCTCCAGTCTTTGATAGTAGGAGTATCTGTATGGTCTCATAGATACTGGTGTGGCATCAGGTTTAAGGGGAATTTGATGATCGATAGCTCTGTGTGGGGGAAGGTTAGAAGGTTCTAGAAACACTCCTTCAAATTGCTGTAGTACTGGTTCTAGCTGAGGGCACACAGACTTCTCCTCAATTGTTTTGGTAGGCTGTATACAGTAGATATGAGCTACTACTAGCATGTGTCCTTTTTGATGTTCTTTTACTGGATCCCACACAGCTTGACAAAGTTTAACCTCAGCCACCTCCTGTTGCACTGTCAACTCAATTACTTGATCTTGGTTATGCAAGTTCAGTTTATCACTGTCCCAATCAATGGACATGGGACCATGCCGAGACAACCAGTCCATACCCAGAATGAGATCATAGCCCTGAATATTAAGTAATCTGACAGTACCAGATAGATCATAATTCTGCAATTTGAAGGGTAGTTGCTGACACACTGTTGATGTTGTCATAGCAGCACCATTTGTAATTCTCACATTCAAGGGTGTTGTAGTAGAGACTGGCCACTTTGCACTGTCAACTAAAGCTGGGTTGATGAAAGAATGGGTGCTACCAGTGTCAATCAAAACACATATAGGTGTACTACCCAATTCTCCCTTAAATTTCAGAGTCTGAAAATTTTGTGCCTGCTGATCTGTGCACATGGTGATAACAGCTTGATCATCTGGCTCCTTTTCAACTAGTGCCTTCTCATCAGTTACCCATTCAATATACACTGGTAAGTCTTCTTCAGGCTGTACAACCTCTACAGAAGAGGTGTCATCAAGTTGAATGGCATGGAGTTTCCTCATTTTACATTTATGACCTGGAGTATATTTTTCCTTGCAATAGTAACACAACTTCAATGCTCTCATTTGTTATCTTGTCATTTCTTTAGGCAAACTGGAGATATTGGTTGAGTAGTAGCAGCAGGCTTAATAGCTGGCAGTGGTTCTTTGGGCTGCTGACTAGACTGATAATTGTAAGGTTTAAAGGGTTTGGCTCTCTTATCAACACCTTCTAAGTTCAATTCTGCTTTTCTGGCATACGCAAAGGCTTGATTGAGTGTAGAGGGATTAAGTACTTCTACTGCATATCTAATCTCTTCTTTGAGTCCCTCAATAAAACCTTGAATGAAGAAAATGGTGCTGTTGATCTTTGTTTCTCGGATCAGTCTAGATTTAGCTTGTTCAAACTGCCTTATGTACTCTCCCACCTTGCTACTTTGGTGTACCCTCTTAAAATCCCCAATTGGATAAGAAGTGTGATAGACCTGAAATCTATCCAACACCTCAGCAACCAAGATTTGCCAAGGTACATTAGGATTGTCTTCTTTGAAACATTCATACCACTCATGAGCTTCTTCAGTAAAGTGTAATGTGGCCATTTGAGTTTTATACATTTCTGGTGTTTGAAATATGTGAAAATAACTCTCACATTTAGATTTCCAACCTTTGGGGTCAGTGCCATCAAAAGGAGGAAATTCAGTTCTTAGCAGATTAATTCTTGGACCTCTGCTGCCCTCATCAACAGGAGAGCCATCAGAATAGGCGGGATGAGGGTTACCTCCATGACTGCTATCAGATGAAGCAGTAAGTACCCTGCCCTCACCATTAGGTCGACTTGCTTGATTTCTGAGAAATTGCTCCATCATCTTCTTCAAATCAGCAATATCAGTACCATGATGGTCCAATCGAGAGTTGGTGTCTTGACTCAGCTTTTCCACTGCCTGATGCCAGTCATCACTGCTCAAGTTACTAGGAATGACCTTAGGAGGCATGGTGAACACGTTCTTGAGCTTCTTGGATGAAGATTACTTCCCAGATGCAATCTTTAGGGCTCCTGATACCAATTCTGTCACAGCTAGAGATATGACAGGAAGTTTAGTGGCTAATTTGTATGCAATTCTGAGCGAATTTGGGAATTTCAGAACGAAATGGGGAATTTTGTGGAGATAAATGGAAAGAGAGAGCGAAATTTTAATAAGAACAAGTAACAAAATGATTTATATTCAACAACATAATTTCTGTTACAAGTAATGACCTATTTATAGGCATCAATAATCAGAATTACAATTGTACTCCTCACTTTATACTCTATTTTACTAAACTAAAAATCACTACACGCATCTACTAATTATTGAACATCCCTATCCAATTATTGAATCTATCTCCTCTAATTATTGAAGTTCTCTAATTGTCAGATCCTGACACCTTCTCCTTTCCTCTCCGTCGCCGGAACCCCTCCATTCTCCTCTCATCCCTCTCTAAGCTAATACCCTTTCCTCCTCCCTTTTCTACCCGAACCAGATCGAAGCCTCACTCACAGTTGTTCCGTCATTTCTCTGCCTCTATCACATCTCCTCCCTTCTTCTCCGCCTCCAAACCTACTGTCTCCCCTTTTCCCCTCCTTTGGGTTTAAGTCGGTGGCAGAGACAATGTGGCTGTCATAGTTGGACTTTGAAGCCATGACAGTGAGGGCATGAGCTTCTCCTTCCTGATTTAGGTCAGAATATCTCATCTCAACCTTGTTTGCTTGGTGGGAGGAGAATTGGGGCACAAGCAAGCAACCGATGAAGCAATCAATCGTTGATACGAGCACAATCAAGCAATTGCTGAAGCAAACTGGTTTTTCTAACTTTTCTAATTTTTCTGGCTTTTCTGGTTTTTCTAGTTTTTTTTTTCATTTTTCTGTTCTTGTTGATAGTAGGGGGAAACATGTTGATAACAAAGAGAAACTTGTTCATTTTTCTGGTAAGAACAGTGTTGATAGCAGTTGCAAACTGATTTTTTTTCATTTTTATGGTGTAGTAAATCTCCTCCTTTTTTGTTTGTGAGTAGTCAGAAGAAATTTTGTGATGTTGTTGATGTAAGTTTAGGAAATCTGATCAATATGAAACTGTTTTTCTGGCAACTGGTTTGAGTGTTAATTTTGGTCATTGTTATTTGTTAATTTGAGCAATCTGAAAAAATCGCTGTTGTCTTTTGGCCAGTGATAATTTTGTTAATTTTGGCAATTTTGGAGGCATTAAATTAACTGGAGACATGAAATTCTACTAAGTTTGGGAATTTTGGCAAAATATAAAATTGTTATCCTGTTAATTTGGATGATATAATTGTTACTACATGAAATTCTGAATTTTTTTGTTAATTTGTGAGAAACAGAACGATTGAGAAATTTAAACGGTTGAACCGTTTTGATCGTTGAATTATAACGAAACGATCAATGCAACAAAATTTGGTTGCGTTCAATGGACGAAACGAAAGACGAAACAAAATAAAATTTGCGTATAATCAACGAAACGATCAACGAAAGAACTCATTTTCGTGATCGTATTCCACGTTATGCAGCCCTAATTACTTAGGACAATCCTCCAATTTGTAATCCCCTGTCATCCTCTCCCTTCCGATCTCTCCTCTCCCTTCCGTAACCTCTCTCCCTTCCGATCTCTCCTTCCTCCCTCCGTCCTCCCTCCGGCCTCCGACTCGGACCTCCGTCCTTCCTCCCTCCGACCTCCTCCTTCCTGCCCCTCCGACCTCCTCCTTCCTCCCCCTCCGACCTCCCTTCCTCCCTCCGCCTTTCTCCCGTCTCTCTTCCTCTGACCTTTCTTCCTTCCTCCGGCCTTACTCCCTCAGACCTCATTTCCCCCCTCCAACCTTCATCCCCCGACCTCCCTTCCTCCCTCCGGACTTCCTCCTTTCCTCTATCTAGTCTAAAGACATTGTAATAAGTGATAAGCTAATAAGCGGAAATGATCAGTTTGTCGGAACAATGATCAACTTATATGTGCATAAATGATTAATTAGGTGTAATAAGTGATCAAATTGTTATAATAAAGTATTCGATTGTTATAATAAGTGATCATATTGTATAATAAGATATCAGATTGTTATAATAAAAGATCAGATTGTATAATAAGAGATCAGATTGTTATAATAAAAGATCAGATTGTATACTAAGGGATCAGATTGTATAATAAGGGATCAGATTGTTACAATAAAAGATCAGATTATATAATAAGGGATCAGATTTTATAATAAAAGATCAGATTGTATAATAAAGGATCATATTCTTATAATAAAAGATCAATTGTATGATAAAAGATCAGATTATTTTAATAAGGGATCATCTTATAAATATGAATGAACAGATTGTTACCATAAGGGATCAGTTTGGAAAGTGGAGCGATCAGAGATGAGGGGAGGGTAGCGATCCTTTGGGAGAAGAAGGAGCGCTCAAAATGGAAAGGGTGCTTCTAGTGCCCTTTCCATTTTTGGTGGGGATGATAAGGATTGCAAATTAGGAGATTGCACTTATCACTCCCCAACACATTTCACATTTTCACCTTTTTAGTTGGTGAAACCGTGAAAGTGTTAGCGCAATAATGTACTTTCAGTGGCAGATTTAAATAGAGTGAATGAGTGCAAATGTCCCCATTCATTTTGCTAATTACATCTATTTGCTTTATTATTTTAGTTATATATGTTTTCATAATAAAAATAGTATTTGACTCCTATTTAATGTGATAAAAAACTTATTCTCGATCTTATAATTAAATTTTATTTGTAGATATGATTACACATGCAACCATTAATAGCTAAGATAATAATATTGAATCTATTAAAATATTTTCTAGCTCCGCCACTGTTTGAGATACACAAATATAAACAGAAATAGGACATCAATCGTAACTTTTGCGAAGCAGGACGAGAGCTTCAAGTTGTGGAATCATCAAGACAGTCTACTAATATTAAATATTTAATCATTGTATTAATATTTAGTTTAACAATCAATGTATTCTATTGTTGAGTTTATATGTCTTATCATTTGGATTACATGTTTTACACTTTTACTATTTTGCTATTGTAGAAAATTCATAGAGTTCAACGAAAATTCATGGAAACTCCACCATATAGTGTAAAATTGATCGGTCAAAATAATAATATCCTTTCGTTGTAATAATTGGTATACAATGTAAGCTTGACCAGTTAAAATAGAGCAGTCGTTTTGGTAAAAAAAAAAAAAAAGAAAGAAAAACTTGTTCAAAAAAATTGTAAGTTATAGTTCGTTTGTAGATTACACTTGTCAGTTGTCAGTATTTAGCTTGATCGATCAAATGAAATTGCCAGCAATGATGATAGAAACACCGTATGTATCTCTATTTATAAACGACAAAACTGAGAGCAATGCAAATGTAAAAAGTCCGAGTGGTGAATGTAGAGTGTCCTACTCACGCTTGTCAATAACCCTTGTCTTGTATGGCTGAATGCTGTGTTTTACTACCACGAGTAGAAACTTTTGGTTCCAAATTTGTGAACTTCCGTAACCAACCACACAGACAGAATCCAAGCCTTGTTTTTTCTTTTTTTTGTACAAAAAAAAAACCAAAAAAAACATCCGAGACGGTCAACATGGGAGTCAAGTGGAGGGAAGGTAGATTTTTTTAGTTCATTGAATATTTGATAACGGAGGTGAGCTGACTCAATCAATCATTGGTAAGTGGGGTCAAGGCACTTAATGGAGGATTTTGGCCTCTCGTGGAGTCAGTGGTGCCCTCAATTAACCCTTTATATTTGTATTATTAAAAAAGTGACCATTGTAAGTACTTTCCTAATGGAAATAAAAATACATTTTACTTAATAAATAACACTGAATAAATTCGATTCAAATTCTCTTTTTTTATTCGAAAATGCATCGAATTAACTTTAAATAATAAATATGGACTATATATTAATTTTTAAGCATATATATTTCCAACATTAAATTTTGAATTAACGCTATATGAGATGAAAAAATCGAGAATGATTTATTATACAGTACTTTGATTTTTTACGGAATTCATTGAGAAATGAGAAATTTAGAACGTAATCTCTTGCCTAGTCAATCAGAATAAGGTCGATAACTAAATTTGAAGTTTGAAACTAATTAAATAGAGTTTGTGATTAATCACATATTTCCTTTATATTATAATACAAACTTTACCTATGACATTCCTGTCTAGTTTCTCCAAAAAGCTTTACCTATGACATAATCATTTTTTCCTTTTTTATTATAATAGTATTATATGATCCCAACCGAAGACCAAGTACGAACTACTCAGGGTTGGAATACTCATCCTCACAGAAAATGAGAAAGTTAAACAAAAGGATTTTTGGCCCAATTTCGTGCTCTCTCGTGTCCAGAATTAAGAATAAGAGTTAATTAAGATTATATACTTACTCTTAAAAGTTGGTCAAAGATTACGCAAACAAGATCATAGATTGCTATCATTCTATCATTTCATTTCCTACTCTCTAGAAAACAGAGAAAATCCTTCCATCTATCATTTTCTTTATCTACGCCCACTAAACTTAATGTGGAAATTAATGACTAATTTAAAAAGAAACTCAGGTTTTGTATGTTACCACGATATTTAGGAATGAAATTTCTATATAAGGAAATATTTTAATCTATAAGAATTTGAATATTTAATATTGCTGGTTTTTTTTTAGCTTACTCCAATTTGTGGGACAAAAGGTTTAGTAGTAGTAGTAGTTGTTGTTGTTGTTGTATAAGACTTTAAAAACTAAAAATAGAAACAAAGTTTAAATTTATTATTGGACTTACAAAGTTTATACATATTGAACCTTAGTACAATTAAAGTACTATTGCATCATTAATTATTAAATTTTGATTATTTGAAGTTTAGCATGTTTCCCGACCCTAAAATAATGATACGAAAATGAATGAAATTGATACAAAACTAATCTATCAGAATAATAATAAGTCTATAAATTTTTCATTTTAACTTCTAGTTACAAGTACTACTCTTGTGACTTGTACAGTCTTTTTCAAGAATTAATGATAATATCCATTTTGTCAAATTAAATGGTGCGGGGTTAAAGTTTTGGTGGTTTTTATCAACTACTGTTCAATGAACAATACGTCCACTTTTGAGACGGATGTTTTGAAAATTAAGATTCATAATATACATCTAGAAAAAAGAAGCTCCATCCCAATAAAGGGTGATGCACCCTGTATACCGAATTTGCTTTAGCACACATCCACAAGCTGTGGAAAAGTAAACAAGTAAATATTCTGCAACCAGGCAGTGTTGGATGCATCCTGCCAGCATATGTTTACTCGCTTTTCTTGCTTGTTTTACATGCAATTGGATGCATATGTTCATTCGCTTAGAGGGATAGAGAGAAGAAAAGTAGAAGAAATGAACTTGTATATTTTAGATGGGAGATAAGGCGAGAAATATATTTTGCATTTTTTTTTTATTGGGTCAATGATAATTGCCAAGGATTCCGTGAGTCAAAATACACCCCTTGTAAGATGGACGGTCAAAATTTTTTGATCTCCTTCGAAATTAAGGTACTCCAAACAAAATTCGATTTACCCGAAAGCCATGCCAATTTTTTAAAGACCAAAAACATAAACTTAATTAAATGATGACATTTAACTTTGACATTTACACGTGCTCTTGAATCAGAAGTATTTTTTATTTTTATTACTTTCATCGTCTCCCAACTCCCATTACTCCTCAGTCACTTTGTCTGATACCAAAAACAAGCTATAAAGATATATTTTAATTTCTTATTTCTCCACTTTCTTTCATTGTATCCCCTCTTATATATATAGAAAGTATCATTAACCATTTTGGGAAACATTTCAATTAATAGATAAAACATTTGTTTCAATTAAAAGATATTTAACCATTTTGCATGCATGCAAGCTATTCTACAAGGAACAAAAATTATTTTTAAAATCCTAAAAGCTTGCTCAACAAATAGTGTTATGCCATGTGTCGTCGGTAGCTAAAGCTTCCCTAGACACACACAAAAATAAAGGACCTACTTTTAAGTTCTTCACGTTTCACACTTTCTAATTAATTTAGCTTATATTTACGTCACAAAACTTTTGAATCCGACTCGTGAATAAAAAGTACTTTAACCAAAAAGTACAGGTTGAAAGGATAACATCACCCTACAGCTCCATGATAGACTGCAATGTTCCTGTTTAATAATCTTTATCATAGGTAGCATACATGTAATTGGCTAAATAAAGCATCATTACAAATAACTTATTCATGGTACGATAATAGATGCATTGATTTATTTATTATGACCATTCTAAAGTCAAATAGCTAAATTTAATTAAGAAGGATGCAATTAACTAATTATATTCTACTTTTACACGGTCACATTTAATATGGATATCTTGGAGAATTAAACATATTATTTTTAAAAAAAAAGTTCAAAAAAAATAAAGAGGGATCAAATCACCCATTTCTTACAATCTTGTATAAGAATTTTACATAACATTTAAAATGATCAGTAAAAAAAGCAGTCCCTTATATTAAAGGCCCAAGCTTTAGATGCACCATCATTTGGAAGTTTCGAACTCGAAATTACCTCAAAATAACTCGTTTATCTTTTGAAGTCACAACAAAGGGTGATAATTGGTGATTAAAAATACCAATGAAAATCATAGATAACGACCAAGCAGACATCTGCGGAAAGCAGAAACGAGGTCAATACATCCTTCATTTTTTTTTTATTCATATTTTTTTTGTTGCTTGATCAATAAAGTAGCAATTTTGCGTTATATGTATTGATACATTCTTTTTTTTTTAAAAAAAAAAAAGGAAGAAACATCAGACTTGACCCATAAAATACGATATCACTCTGCCATCGATTAGTACAATCAATATATTACAATAAGTTTCAATATGATCATTACAGTATGGTCAACTTAATGTTCGATATCAATTAAATTATGTAGTTCTTTCATTTTTTTTTTATTACATTCTTTTTTTGTATTCATCATTGTCCTCGATTGAAGTATTTTATGACTCCGCCTATGTAGTTGTTGTACAAATTCATATACCATTTGCAGTTTATGCATGATTGTTTTTCCTTTCTTTATTAATAGTGCAATACTGATTAACAATAGCGAAATTATTTCTTTTCGTTTACTATACTATAAAAGATTTTAAATGCTAAAAAAGTTTGTTTGAGAACTAGCGGCAACTTCTAAGAAAAAATGTTGGGTCAGGCATCCTTCTCTTACTTAAAAACAGAGGGAAGAAATAAAAATTAAATATGATTTTGAACATATATAATTACTGTTTCACCTACCCTAAAATTTATTCATAATCAATTAAGGCACCAAAAACTTTTAACATTTGCATGTCGATATCTCTTTAGTATTAGAAAATGACCCTTGACATAAAATCGTGTGGTTAGGAAATATACATTTTCTTGTTATGCAAGAAAAAGTGCTGGAACCTAATCAACAACAGGGAAGTTTCGTTATTAAATTTACTTCGAATACGGAACTTGGTGAAAAATGATCCGAAATAACCTAAAATAAACAAAATCGAATTTTGCTCCGATGCATCATGTTTCTATAGAAAAATATATAAAAAAAAAAATCATTCTTTTGATTAACCAAGAGCAATGTAAAAGAACTACATATTTAGTTTTCTTTTCGTGGTAAAAATTTTAATGTATTGAATTATGACGATCGATCAACAGCTAAAGCATTTTTGGAGTTAGTCTCTTAATTTGGAATATTAAATCTTGACATAAATATATACACATAAGTACTTAAATATCTATAATATAATATTATTTTTTAATTAAATTATATTCTTCGGATTAATCAAAATGACCTTCTCTAAGATTATTTTAGTTTACTTGAGATTTTCATAAAGAACTTACATGATGGACCAACTAATTAGCGCCCGTCGACTGTTATTCCTCTGGTTTATACTTTATACCATAATAAATACGGCTTAACACGAATCAAGTAAAAGAATTAAAAAAACATTGACTCGAGCTATTTGGTTCTGTCTTAAATTAGATCTGTACCCAAAAGAGTTCATTAAAGTACTGGTCAAACTAATTTGGGTTTGACTTCAGCAACACTCTAAGCTATCTAAGGCCAGCTCTACCTCTTGATGTAACTCTGTTCATCTTCATTCCACCAAACATCCATCCCCACATTTAAAATATTATATACCCACAATATATATACACTTAACATGACACCATTCCATGCATCAAAGTAGCAAATAGCTAGTCCTCTTCCTTGTCTCTTTTGAAAACAATGCCTGCTTCAATGGCGTTGCCTTCGCTTATCATGCTCTCATGTATTGCACTCCTCCAATTCCCTGCTTTGACTGAGTCTCAACAAACTGGAATTACAAGGCACTACCAGTTTGACGTAAGTGCATTAATGCAGTATTTAATTAGTCCCTTTTAATTTATCTTTTTATGTATAAAAACTTATTAATTATGTTGCGCATGCTTGCTTCCCATGCAGATACAAATGAAAAATGTAACGAGGTTGTGTGAAACAAAGAGCATTGTGACGGTAAACGGCCAATTTCCGGGGCCTAAGATTGAAGCAAGAGAAGGTGATCGAGTGGTGATCAGGGTGGTTAACCATGTCCCATACAATATCTCGTTGCACTGGTAGGTTGGCTTTCTCTTTGATGTCTAATTAATGTCGCTTTATTAAAATAAAGTAAATCTTTTTGCAAATTGAAGCATTGTTGTTTGTTGTAAATTAGTTGGCTAACCGAGTGACAAGACGCTCTAGCTAGTTATATTATTTTCTATAAAGAATTTTAATTTAATTTTAATTAGTTTTAAATATGTCTTTGAACCCAAAAATAAATAAAGATAAAACTCCAAATTTGATCAAATGTAACGAATATTTATAGAACAATGCCTAAATATTTTGATTGATTCTAACTTATTTCATATGGGGGGAAAAAATCCAGGCATGGTGTCCGACAATTGTTTAGTGCTTGGGCAGACGGGCCAGCCTACATAACCCAATGTCCGATCCAATCAGGTCATAGCTACGTTTACAACTTCACTATAGTAGGCCAGAGAGGCACCCTGTGGTGGCATGCACATATCTCATGGCTACGCGCTACTGTCTACGGTCCCCTTGTCATCCTGCCAAAGACCGGCGTCCCGTATCCCTTTGCGAAGCCATACAAGGAAGTGCCGCTTATCTTTGGTATGTGTAGTGTGATTTTACTTTCAAATTCAAGTATAAGAATTTTTATTTTTCCATCTCGTGGTTTAAAAATAGTTCCTTGTTTTGAATTTGCTAGGGGAATGGTTTAAGGCTGACACAGAGGTAGTCATCAGCCAGGCTTTGCAGACAGGTGCAGGCCCAAACGTTTCCGAGGCATACACCATTAACGGCCTTCCTGGTCCACTATACAACTGCTCTGCTAAAGGTCGGAGAACACAAAAATTGCATAATGTTAAATTCTAGTGGCGAACCTTTGTCACCTGTAATTCAGATTATAATTGATCTTGAAAAGATATATTTATTATCATATTAATATTCCTTGTTAAATTGTTCAATGACATTGGGTGTCGTACTTAAAATTGTTGCAGACACATTCAAACTTAAGGTGAAACCTGGCAAGACATACCTCCTCCGCATTATCAACGCCGCACTCAATGATGAACTCTTTTTCTCCATAGCAAATCACTCTCTCACCATTGTTGATGTCGATGCCGTTTACGTGAAACCCTTCACTACAGAAACACTGCTAATAACCCCCGGCCAAACCACAAATGTCCTTCTAACTGCTCACGCAGAATACCCAGGTGCAAATTTCTTCATGAAGGCAAGGCCATACTCCACCGCACGTCCAGGGACCTTTGACAACACAACTGTTGCAGGAATTCTTGAATATGAGAACCCATATAGTTTTCCTCCATCTAGCTTTAATAAGAACTTACCGTTATTTGAGCCCACACTACCCGGTATGAATGACACTTCTTTTGCGACCAATTACACTGACAAGCTAAGAAGCTTGGCAAATGCACAGTATCCGGCAAATGTTCCTCAAACCGTTGACAGGCATTTCTTCTTCACAGTTGGGCTTGGAGCAAACCCATGCCCAAAGAATAAAACCTGTCAGGTTTCGTTATCCATCTCAAACTCTCTCATCAAAATTTTATTTCAAATAATACATATGATATTATTATATAATTAAACTGTTAATTGAGCTGATTCCTTTAAGAAGAAAATAACATGCTATGACAGACAGACAGAGAGAAAATAAACAAGTAATATTTTAAGAGTTCTGCTTAACTAACGTTGCTTGTTACTATTACATCAGGGTCCAAATGGGACTATGTTTTCGGCTACTGTAAATAATGTATCTTTTGTCCTTCCAAAAACGGCCCTCCTCCAATCTCACTTTACTGGAAAGTCCAACGGCGTATACACATCGGACTTTCCAATTATGCCCCTCATACAATTCAACTACACTGGCATTCCTCCAAACAACACGTTTGTAACTAATGGCACCAAAGTTTTGGTAATTCCATTTAATACAAGCGTGGAGTTGGTGCTGCAAGGCACAAGCATTTTTGGTGTAGAAAGCCACCCATTTCATCTCCATGGTTTCAACTTCTTTGTGGTCGGACGAGGTTTTGGCAACTATAACCCAGATAAGGACCCATCCGGATTCAATCTAGTCGACCCAGTTGAGAGAAACACAGTTGGGGTTCCACCCGGTGGCTGGGTAGCTATCCGTTTCCTTGCTGATAATCCAGGTGATCTTTTTGTGAATCTCATAATTATATATTTTTTGAATTGCTACTTTCATTATATCACTTGATAAATTCCATTTTTTAATTTGTTCAAACATTTTGTTTATATATAATAGGGGTATGGTTTATGCATTGTCACTTGGAAGCGCACACCAGCTGGGGGCTCAAGATGGCATGGCTTGTGTTAGATGGTATCCTTCCTAACCAGAAACTGCCTCCACCACCGTCTGATCTTCCCAAATGCTAGATGTCTACGAGAAGACAATAAGACTTTTGTAGAAGTCCTAGAGTGGTCTTTTTTTTTTTTTTTTTTTTTTTTTTGTTGAGTGCTATATTGTTTGTTTTGCTTTCATTGTTTCGGTTTGGTGATCATAAACCCCAAGCTAACAACCAAGATAAGTCGATTTTAATTTAGTTAACCAGGTTGACTCATCCTGAAGATCGATTGATATATTCTTTTGAAAAGTTTCATTTTTGAATAATATTGTTCACGCATTATATCTTTAATAGTATTCTCTAGACTTTTTGGCACATCGTATGCAATACAATACAAATCGATTGTACAGGTGTGGTTGTTAGTCTTAAAAGGTGCAATCAGTTGAGCCAAGGAAGTCATCTGAGGCTTGTAGGTGATTGAAAGGTGTATTAGGTCGATATTTTTTGGGTGTGATGTGCTCCCGGTTTGTGTCTGAATTGATTTAAGTGTGGATGTGTCAATAAATGAATGAAATTTTTTAGCAGCTCTTTTCCAAAAAAATAGATCTTAGAATAATTGAACTATAATAAAATAACAACTAAAATTGTACTTGATATATCTGAACCATGAAATATTTCAGCAATAATGCAAAATTAATAGTCAGATGAAACAGTTGATTGAGGTTGACTTGAGGTTTTCTGGAAGCAGAGGTTGACTTAAGCATTACTCCAAGTCATCTAACAACAAGGCCAGCCCTGCCTCTTAATTTGATGTTACTTACATTATTCTACCAAACATCAATTCTGCATTTAACTATTAATCATTTTCCCTGATTAGCCTTCATACCGTGCATTCAATTATTATATATCCAAAAATCAATTCTGCATTTAACTATTATTCATTTTCCCTGATTTCATGCATTCAATAATTATATATCCAAAAATCAATTCTGCATTTAACTATTATTCATATTCTCCCTAAAGTCTGCTCTGCTCATGCACTACTGCTTTTTTACTGCAGTATTTTCTTTGTAATAAGTAATAACTAAGTCATTAAGTGGCAGTACAAGGGACAATCGATTTTCTGTGCATAATCATATTGCATATAGATATACAAATAACAAGAAGTTAATTTTGATAATCCAATATTGTAGTATTACAAGGTAATTATTTCTCTGTCAATGAGATTAACTGTTTCTCCTGAAATGTACCTTGTACTGGCACAGCCCATCTTTCTCTTGATGTGTAGAGATGTCAATTCTTTGACAAAAACTGGTAATGCCCAGATGTCAATTCTTTTGACAAAAAGTGTGAGTCCACAGATGTCATATTTTGAAGAAAGCAAATCTTTTGTAAAATGAAGCATTGTTTTTAGGTTGAAACTAACTATGATAAGATGGATAATTAGGTGAAAAAGTTGCTTAAGTCATTCGCAAACATGAACATGAGTTGAGTCAGAAAATGGGAAAAGCTTATATAGAATAATAATTTTAGTATCATACTATTATGTTGCTTGAATTTCTAAACAAAAAAAAAGAAGAAAAACTATGTCGGGAACTTTGGATGATAATTAAGCAGGGTTAGAAAATGACCCGAATTACTTTCCAGTTCCAACTTGCCCAAAAATTTCTGTCAATATTTCTGCAGCTGCACAGTCACATCTGGCTTAAAAGATGCCAGCCTATACTCTTATACGGCTCATTCTTTGTTCCTCCGAAAAAGCGACTCCCTTATTGTAAAATTTACTTCAACTTTAGTGTTCTTCTTATTGAACTTCCGATTTTATAATGCTTATTTCTTTATTGCGCAAGGCTGTATTTAACCGGTACTGAACCTTCGACTACTCTACTTCCGAGCCTGAATGATGAAGTGCATCCTTCCTCGATCGCCATCTGTAAAAATTTAATCAACTTGTGTTTTATTCCCCAGATTTCTGATTGATCTCTGCGTTCTTCACCTGTATAGGATTTCCTCCCAACGTGTTTAATAATGGCATGACCATTTTGAGCTAAGTGCTTAATACAAGCATTAAAAATTCACCCCTCGGACCTCCACGGCTTCAATTTTTCTTTTCGAAAAGAAAATCACAATGGCAAATATTAAACTAGCATTAGGGTGCCACTGCACTGTTACACGGCCATGCATTTCAATTTCATTGCAAGCATTGAGTAAGCTTTCTTTCGATCAAGTATATTGGTTGATTTGTGACTTTTAGACTTAAACGTAAGCTATAAATGATACTTTGTCGACTGGAGAAACGTATTCCAGTGTTCTTCCAAACCAGCGCCAAAAAACCATATATACATATATTAGACACATGCTTTTACTCGAGCATACAGCTCATCATTGTTTTCCCAACTATATGTTCTTAACTAGTAAAAGCGCCAGAAGGGCTCAATACCTTTTTCATTTGTGCAAGTAAACAAGCTCAAAGTCTAATAGTGGTACGGTGGTACCATAAATAAATGCAAGTCCATGCATCTTGATGCTTCCAGGCAAGGAAAATGAGATTAAATCAACGTCACTGTTCCCATTTTCTTTTTCCCTAAAAAAAGATGGGAAGTTTGATTTATGAAACCATTGTATGAGATCTGAAAAGCAACCTAAAGAACAGCTTCCCAATATACAAAGTAAAATTTATAGAAAAGATTTTTTTTTAAGAAAAAAAAATAAAAAGATTAGCTACTACATACATCAGAATTTATGTTGGGACCACCTCCCCATCAAGAGCGGGGCCCTCCTCACTCTGTCCTTTATCGCTGTTTTTCTGCTGTTCCTCTTGGAATCCAAGCTTGAACCGGTCGTAATTAGTGGGCTCGCTAGACTTAAATGGGCGCTCACCCAAAACCCGAATCAAATCGTCCTGGTGTAAAACCTCCTTCTCAAGCAATAGCTCAGCTATTTCCCTTACGTGCTCCTTGTGCTCAGTAATTAGTTCGACAGTCTTCTTGTAAGCTTTGGAGACCCACTCACGCACCTCTGTGTCTATTATGGAAGCTGTTTTGTTGCTATATGGTTTCGACATTTCAAAGCCGTCTTCCCTCTGAGGAAAGGAAAGAAGACCCACTTTCTCACTGAACCCATATACCGCAACTTGCGCATAGGTCATCTTCGTTACCTTCTCCAGATCATTTTGTGCACCAGTGGAAATTTTGCCTATTAGTACCTGAGAAGAGAATAATAAAATATTCAAGTTAGACTCACATTTAGTTCATTCATATATGATATAACATGTTTGATCAGGAAAGTTATCAGGTAGCACTACAGGAGATGCATGTTAAAAATGGTGTACAACAAAAAAAAAATGTAAATGTTGTCAAAAGCCGAGGTTTCCTTTTGCTATTGTAAAAAATGGTATTACCACTTATGAAAGGAATAGAAGTGCAATCTTGAACAATTTATATTGGTACCAACATATACTGACACCATGAAAATATGTACCAACAATACAGCCCTTACTAAATAAGATTAAGCATATTCTTTTATGACCACTTGAGGCCTCACATGATATTCAAGATTTACTTAAGGCTTAAACATCAAGAACAGGCCAGAAATATCATGGATGATGCAAACAATTTATTGTTACTGATGTCAGGATTGGTATGGGCCAGCTTCAATCCAGTACCAGAATGTTTATCAGCCCGAACAATTACAGCATTTTAATTCACCTCTTGAGCTTTTAAAAATATCAGCATCGCTGAATCGTATGGAAAAATAGCCTTAAGAAAAATAATATAAATGTACCTCCTCGGCAGCTCGGCCACCAAGGGTCATGCAGGTCATGTCGAAGAGCTGCTCTTTTGTCATAAGGAGATTTTCATTAGGAACATACTGAGCAAATCCCAAAGCAGCAGTCCCACGCGGCACAATAGTGACCTTCAATAGGGGCTCTGCATGCTCCAAGAACCAACCAGCAACCGCATGACCAGACTCATGATAAGCCACTGTTCTACGCTCAAGCTTGCTTATCACCTAGACTCACAGAAAGTGAAAACTAAAAAATTAGTCACAGCAACTCAACCCTTGTAAGAACACAAAACTACAACATTGTAAAAGAAAAGGCCAGTTTTTGTTTTACAGAACATTATGCACAAGCGAGAATAACAGCAATATTCAATAAGTATTACTTGTTGAAGTGTATACAAAAGATTAATGACCTTGTTTTTCTTCTCCAAGCCACCGATAATCCTATCAATCGCACCCTCAAAATGATCCATTGTGACCACAGTACTCTCACCACGTGCTGCTATCAAAGCGGCCTCATTACACACATTTGCTATATCAGCCCCAGCGAATCCAGGTGTGAGTGCAGCCAATCTCTGAGAGTAAAAGGATGGGTCATTATCTAGTTTAATCTTCTTCAAATAAATCCTGAATATCTGCTCCCGCCCCTTAATATCTGGCTTATCAATTGTAATCTGACGGTCAAACCTCCCTGGCCTAAGCAAAGCTTTGTCCAGGATATCAGGTCGGTTGGTACCAGCTAGAACAACCACGCCTGATGTCGTACCGAACCCGTCCATTTCAACTAACAATTGGTTTAAGGTGCTCTCACGTTCATCATTTGCACCAGAGAAGCCACCACGGCCTCTGGCACGACCAATAGCATCTATTTCATCTATGAAGATTATGCTAGGTGCACTCTGTCTTGCTTCTTGGAAGAGGTTCCTAACCCTGGACGGGCCGACACCAACAAACATTTCCATGAAGTCTGAACCAGAGATGGATAAGAAAGGGACACCGGATTCACCAGCTGTGGCTTTTGCAAGGAGAGTCTTGCCAGTACCAGGTGGTCCCACAAGTAAGGCACCTTTAGGTATTTTAGCACCCAGTTCTTCATACTTCTTTGGATTTTTAAGGAAATGCACAAACTCCATTATTTCTTGCTTGGCCTCATCACATCCCGCCACATCTTTAAAGAATACCTGGATAAAGATAAGAAAAAAAAATATATAATTCACACACTAATGGTACATAGGCCTTTAAAAATTGTGTACCATACTGATATTTACTCAGTTGAGCTGTCCAAATACTGGACAAATTGACCTACTCAACTTAAAGATACAAGCATATCAACTTATTTTAAAACCATAAATGCGAACCTTATTTTTGGAGTTCTTATCCATCTTAGTAACTTGAGCCTTTCCAATATTAAAAATACCTCCCCTTCCTCTCCCAGCCCCACCACCAATGTTAAACCCACTTTGCATCCTCCGACCCATTACATAAATAAGTCCGACAAGGAATGCTGTGGGAGCAAATCTGATAACCTCGTGAATCCAGTTCACTTCAGATGTGTATGTCACGGGTACATAATCATGCGGGTCTATACCCAATGCCTCTTGTGCCTCCTCTAGTTTCTCCTCAAATGACTCGACACTGCCAATATTAAAATAGTACTTGTAGCGGCCAGGAGCTTTTCTGGAATGCATATTGTCTGCTTGAGTAGAATGCATATCTGAGTTTAATACATCACCATTTGTTGAGGCCGGCATGCTTCTGACGTATACCTTTGCAACTGATTTATTCGCAACAACAATGCGGTCAACCAAGCCAGGTTCCAATAGCTTGTTTTTGAACTCTTGAAAGCTTATCTGTACAAAGAAATTGGCAAACAATTAACTTTTTTTATTGTATTTTCTCAAGTCTCCGAGAAGACACATTTTGTAAAGGGGGGAAACCTTACCTCCCTCAGCTCGGATGAACCAGGGGAGAGAGATGAAAGGAGTAAACCAATGAATAAAATAGGTGCAATATAATTTTGTAATTGCCGTATGAAAGCGTCGTAATTTCCTTGATCCTCAGTACCAGCCTCTTCTGAATAAAGCAAAAAGGCCATGATTATACATAATTCTAATATACATAATTATAGCTAAACTAGTAATTCTACATAAAGAAGGAACGAGTGCATACGCTTTGAATCAGACTTGTTGGAATTCTCTTCCCCTTTGGGGATCTCCTTCTTATCCTTTGGATAATAGTTCTCATAATCTACAGATAAATTTTTTTAAAAAAATATATCAAATTTTCCGCAATATACCCAAAATTTTTCAGCTAGTTAACAAAATTGATTCATACTCTTTTTAGGCTCATGTGATTCACTGGAAAACAATCGCCTGAATTCTGGTCTGGAGAGCAAGAATCTCCATTTGGCTACCTTACTCCCTTGTAGAACAGCGTTTTTAGCACCAAGAGACGTCAAATAGCTTCTAATAAACCCTAATCCCGCATTCTCGTAAGAAGAATGTGAAGAAATCAATGGGTTTTCAATCAGGCCACCAAGCCTCAACCGGTATCCACCCACAATCGAACCCTAATCAGATTAAAAATGCAATCTTTAGTAGAAAATAGATTATATTCAAAATCTATTCAAAAGAAATTCACGCTATGCTCTTCATGTTGCTTAGTTAGTCAACCAAAGAGAACATTTTCCTGTTCAATTTCCAACTACAAAACCTACTTTGCAAACCACTCCAGGCCAAAAAAACACCTCACCACAAATATAGTACAAGAACTAAGAAGGAAACTTACAGAAGGCGACCGGGAGCGAGCAGATCGGGAGAGAGCGCGAGCGAGAGAAGAGAAGGCCATTAATTGGAGAGAATAGAATAGTTCTTATCGCATCGACTGGGGGAATAGAGAACGAGAATAAGAGAGAGAGAAAGAAAGAGGAAAATTATGATAGAATCAAGCGAAAAGGGAATAAGGTAGGGGATAAGGAGCAGGGATTGAATTGGGTTGTAGTTTGTTTTATTATGGTCGGAGGTGGAGGAGGCGGAGGAGAGTCGAGAGAGTGAATAAATATCTTTACCGGACCACGGTTTTAGTTTTAGTTTTCCCTAATTCCGCTGCGGTGTACAGTGTACTTGGTGGAGAAGTATTGTAATGTGACCAATGAAAACTAACCACGTCATAGTTCGTAAACAAACGTGAACTATTTAGGGACAGTTAGGTGAAAATTCCCTATGTAAAGTGAACCGGTTTGTGTTGGTTCTGGTCTGGTCTAGGAAACCGGAAACATTTACGGGTTCAACCTGGAGACCGCGATAATTTTTTGGTCTTGATTGTTTGATGAACATCGATCGCTTGAAATGGAACTATTTTGATGGCCATGATTTTAAGCCACCCTTGAACTTAACATATCAATTTTTAAAACTTTTTTATGAGATAATTAAAAGATTAAAAATAAAACTTGAAAAGGACATATTGGAGAGCTTATCTTAAACATTATTTCATACGGAAAGGAATAAAAGTTTACAAGTTTACAACATAAAAGATCATTTTTGAAGTAGATCATGTTTAATGATATGAATTTTCTATTTGACGGACAAATTTCTAGATTAAATTTGTATTTTTTAATGAGCTTCATTTTATCCTAGCTTCAACTTGAAATGGCGTTGACTGAAACAATTCATATACATTTATTAAAGTGTAGATGCTTATGTATGATTGAACTGTGTTTCTGAGAATGTTATTAATTAAGTCATCTAAAAAATACAAAAATAATTGCGAACCCACTTCAACCTTTTTTGTCTTGTTTCCCAAGAAACGGCGGTTGCTGGTCTAATATTATCCATTGCTTTACATTTAATAGACCTCGTCTCGTGATCCGAAATTATATCAGCAATGACGACATATGCTTTATTATCTTCTAGTTTAGATCAAAATCTTCTCTACTTTGGAGTTTGATAATTGTCAACTTAATTTCTCATTGGGCCGATATCTTTATCGGGCTTATTCAGAAAATTACTGAAATGAATATCGGGCCTGGATCCTGATATTATCTTAAACGATTTTTAAGACAATATTTGTATATATCCCATTTATTATTTTTAATAGGAGCAGTTGTAGTGCTTACTAATTCCAATTCTCCTCAAGGAATGACACAAAGTTTAGCTCTTTTAAATGTTGTGCTCTGGGTATATTTTACCGATGTACAAACAAAACAATCATTCAGCTTAAAAAAAAGTCTTACAATGTTAAATACCTTAAAGCACCTACAATATTATTTTAATTTTTCTCAAAAGTAAACCCATGTTACAGCATCAACCTCTAACCTTATTTAGCGGGATAAGAGTAATACTTCAAAGAGGACTTAATATTTGAGACATCATTTTTTTTTTAATTTGTTGGTATAGTACTGAGAAACAAATAATATAATTATAATATTTGCAGCCTTTGCCAAATTAGAGACTGAGGGGTAAAAGCGTTCTAATTGTTTACATCAATTTCTTTTTTAAAGGTTTCGGTACTCCATGTTTTGGATGTCCCAAAATTTCCAAATTTAGTTTTTAGTTACATTTTCAAAATTTAAATTTCAAACATTGAATTCAAACCAATGATCTTGTTCAATTTAAGAAATGTGCTTTCATATAACTTTTTTTTAGTTTATATAATAATTGTTGAAAAAGAACAAAATATGAACGCATTAAAATTAATCTATCATAGTTAATAAGATCCATTTATTTTTAACATCTTAATCCAATATTAAATGCACTCCACAATTTATAAAAATTATATAGAAATACATGGCTTGTAAAATTGAACAAATCAAAATCATGACACCTTTAAATACGTCAAACTACTATTTTGGCCCTTTTTATTTTCTAGAGGTTAAAATCCTCATTAAGTCAATGCTCTGCTTTAAGACGTTATAACAGACGAGGAGAATGGCTCTATTAAAGATGATTCTTGAATTAAGGCGTTGATGCATGGCTATTACTGGCTTCATTTTGTCAAATATTGTATCAAATCCTTGTGATACAAAAATAAATTAATGCATATATCTAGAAATGCGGATGAAATATTTCTACCATACAAAAGAACAAAATGTGGAATTACAGGCCTAATATACATGGTATGAATAATAAGTCGCTTGTTATTGAGTTCTAATTTCAGAAAAGTAGTAGTTTTCTGGGTTTTAAGTTGGTTTTATTTTCAAAAAGGGAAGTTGTAAAAAGGACGTAAACTGCTAAACATAGGAAAATAATATAGCATAAAATTAGGAAAATATCAGTCTGTATTGATCGGGTCTTTTGTTAATTTTCTCGCCATCTAACCGCTCTTTCTCTACCAATATTAATTGAGCATTTATTTTCAGCTATGCTGGATTTAGTTGATCGATCCTATATGAAAGAGAAAGAAAATGAGAGAGAATTTTTTTTCTATTTCTTCTGTCCTCTTCCATTCTTTCTGCGCTTTGAAATTTAGTCCTGTTATTTCTTCCTGATCCATTACCAACCTCGTGTATATTTGATTTTTCAAATACTTTCTCTATATCATTAACATCTGGCACAACAAAAAAAGGTTTGATTGAAACTCCTCTTTAAATGAGAAAGCTATGAAACTCCACGAATCCTGATCATAAATACATCCATTGCATTTCCTCTCATTGATAGCCAGCCATGCATGGAGAAAGTGCTTCACCAAAACAAAGATCCCTTCTAAACCTACCTATAATGGATCAAAAATGGGCTCTAAGTCTTGTGTGTTTTGCCCTTCTCCTAATCACATCTGCTAATCTAGGCCTTGTGCCTTCTGTACGTTCTTTCTTCTCGCATCAAACCAAGACTACTAATGCACCTGCTCCCCCTCCAATACCGCGTTTAGCATACCTGATCTCCGGTTCGAAGGGTGATCTCGACAAACTATGGAGGACGCTTCATGCCTTGTACCACCCGAGAAATTACTATGTAGTGCATTTGGATTTGGAGTCACCTCTACCTGAAAGATCAGAGTTGGTATCACGAGTCGGTAATTCTTCTATATTTAAGCAAATGAAAAATGTGTATGTGATAAGAAAGGCAAATCTCGTCACGTACCGGGGACCCACGATGGTTGCTAACACATTGCATGCCTGTGCAATTCTTCTCAAGAAAAAGAAGAATTGGGACTGGTTTATCAATCTCAGTGCCTCAGATTATCCCTTAATGGCTCAAGATGGTTAGTTTTATTTTATTATTCTATTCAACTTCCACATTTACTAGTCTTAAATTACTTTCCTGCAAGGTTGACCTTTCAATTTATGTTTCCAGATATACTACATGTTTTCTCTTCCCTGCCGAGAAATGTCAATTTTGTAGAGTACACGAGTAAGCTAGGATGGAAAGCGTAAGTTGAATTCCTCATATATATGCACAAATTCAGACAGAGAACTGCTGAATTTAAACGCAAAGTATAATACTATATTTGAATGATTTTTCATTTTTCAATTACTTAAGATATTTCTTATGAAATTTCTAATAAATACATTACGAAAGATGTCTTCAGTTCTGCAATGTTACAAACCCAGCAAGAAAGAGAAAAAAACATTGAACTGTAGTCCCACAAGTCAATTGAAAAATACTGCTATACAATATAATGGTAAATAACCTAACATACTGGTTCTTAAATCCCTCTGCTCAAAATATTTTCTATAAGGAATTCTCTAACTCCAACACGACAAAATTGAAGGAAATTATTACCACAGTCCATATTACACTAATTGCACTGGTGCTTACTTTTTCTTTTAATTTTACTATTATTAGAGGACAAAGAGGAAAACCAATAATTGTAGACCCAGGGCTCTATATGACAAATAAGCAAGATATCTATTGGGCAGGTCCTGAACGTGAGCTACCTACTGCATTCACACTTTTCACTGGTACTAATTTCAGTATTCAAACCATAAATTTTTAGACTATTCAGTGATGGAGCTACATTCCATTGTAATAATATGTACCAGTCTGATTGTCATGTAATTTATTATTACACAAAGTAGCTAAATTATGTTAATCTCCCTAAAAATGAACTTTTTTCTGAAATATGTAATTAATACCAGATACCGCACCCTTAATTTGTTGCCAACAGAACAATAGAATTACATATTATTTATCGGTAATTTGACTGAAATATCTTTATTTTTGTTAAACCACCAATTTTGCTCCTTCAGGATCTGCATGGGTAGCTTTAACACGAGACTTCGTAGAGTACTGTGTATGGGGTTGGGACAACCTACCAAGAACTCTTCTCATGTACTACACTAACTTTCTGTCATCTCCTGAGGGCTACTTCCAGACTGTGATTTGTAATGCACCAAAATTCTCACAAACAGTTGCAAACCACGATCTACATTTCATCTCGTGGGACAATCCACCGAAACAACACCCACACTCACTCACCATGGAAGACAAAGAGAAAATGATCTTGAGCAAGGCGCCATTTGCACGCAAGTTCAAACATAATGAATCTGTTTTGGATGCAATTGATGCCGAGTTGCTTGGGAGAAATATGAACGAGACAAGCAGTTTCGTGCCAGGTGGTTGGTGTAAGGGAACGCCAACTTGCTCGGAAGTGGGAGATATTGCACATCTAACTCCTGGACCAGGAGCCCAAAGGTTGGTCCAGTTGATGGATAAAATAGTTAGGTCTAAGACATTTCATGAAAACCAGTGCAAGTAAACAAATTTTCTTTTTTTTTTTTTTCTTTTTTAGTATTCATTTTTCTTTGTAGGAGTGAAGTTATGAACATTTTATACAGTGTAGTTTTGAAAGTTCAAACAACTTTATGAACTTTCGTTGTTTAAAATTATAAACTTGCGTCTGGATAGTAGATTGCTCTTCCATCTAACTTTATTTTCATATTTCCATTCCTTTAATTAAAATCAGATTCAGGTGATGATGTTAATATGTTATGACTTATGAGCTATAAATCTCTACAGATTGTTATAAACAGTGGTTTGACATTTGAGAAATCAGGTGATGATGTTAACATGTTATTATTCCTTCCTTAATGTACTGCCTTCATTACACAAAATCAGACAAGAAAAAATGCAGAGTAAATTAGGATTGAATTCCTCTAGACAGCCACTGTCTAGTTTATCCAAAAAAAAATAGGATTGAATATCATTTGATGATGCATCAAGTATTGTTAATTTAAGGCCATTAAAAATTAAAATTAAACAATGACTGGTAAAAAAACATACTCCAAATCTCATTGTTTTTTTTATATGAACGATATATAAAGCATTAAATCATACATATTATGTCGGATTTAATTAGATTATTAATAGTCAGATGTACTAGACTCCTCTTATCAGTAAATTAGATTGTCAGTTGTCACTGAAGAGAGAAGATATGTGCATACTTTATATATGCATCCATTGCTCTGTGTTTAGCCTACAATTTACAGTCAATAGTATGGATTTAGGATAAGGAACACGCCAATGAAATTTATCGCTGTTAATTAAAATGTAACAGAAGGCATGGATAGAAGCAACATAAGTCAATGAAAATTGTGAATACACGCATATTAAACCTGAAATGATGAGCAAAAAAAATCACGAAAGGCAACTAAGAAAATTCAACTATGAACCTTTTGCTCCATTATTCCCCTTTTTTTACCCTGAAAATTCATTTAACAGCCTACCAATTGGATAGAAGTAAAATGACCATCAAGTAAGTTGCAAAATTGATAGTTCTCTTCGAATTTGGTATGGAAAGAACAGAATGATCCAAAACAACAGCAGTGAAGGTATAAAAAAAATGCTTAACAAATACAGATTCGCATACTGGACCATTTAGTCGCTAAGGTTGTGAGAACTTATCAAAAAATATTATTCCAATAGATAACATTTTATTAGCGAAAGAGTAGATGGACAAAAGTACAACCTTTAGTAGATAGGTTGTGTATCTGATTAGGCCCGGTGTTCTTGATTTGTCGTCCTCTTTGACCACCTCCTTGCACTGCAGTCTGCAGCACTGGGAATTGTCGTGCCTCTAATTAACCCATGACACAACCGCAGCCGGTCTTCCGAGTTTTGGTCAAGCGAAACAATATACTGATTAAAGGGACGGACTGACGGAGAATAGAGAAAGTGCGTTTAGGTCTAGTTACGAAAATGAAATAGAGGGAAAATGAGAGCAAGCGGTTCCGCTCCGCTCCTGTCCAGGTGACTTGAAAGGGACAGTATCCTCTGCAAATCTTCGATCCCAACCGTCCCATCTAATTTCGACGGACAAATTTTTGCCGCACAAATCTCAACAGTCTGATATTAATCACGGAACACCCATCATTGATCGGACAGTTCGAAAAAAAAAAATCTGCCCTCTACAGAGGATGTGATTTCGACTTAAAAGTGAGGAGGGCCGATTGGTGCCAGTGCCACTTGGTCGGAAGGGATCGAAACTCTCTGCCTTTTGCGGGCTTTTTTTAAAAAGTTCGCAGTGCAAGTCTTTCATACGTGATCGTCCGATCAGTGACGGATGCCCTGTGATTAATACCAAAATCGTCAAAATTCATGCAGCCCGTGGAAATCTGTCCGTTGAGATTAGATCGAACGGTTGACATGCAGAGGATCAGGATCCGAACCGAATGTAGCCTGTAAGTTCGCATGACTTCATTCACACACACTGAAATAAATTTGAATCGTTTGTTTGACACATAAATTGTCAAGAGTTGTGCACCTTTTTTTTTTATATATAAGTGTAACCTTACATATAGTTAGACTTAGAAAGGTTATATCGTCACAACCAATTCACACAACAAAAAATACTCATAGTTTGGTCTTGAATAACTTATTCAAGATCCAAATAGTCTTGATCCTTGTTATAACAAATATGGAGCAAGAGCAAGCTTTTATTTTGTTCGAATCTTATTTTTTTAGCAAATCCAAACATATCCTTATTGGAAAATATAGATTCGGGTTCCCACCTGCTAGCCCGTATTTAGAATAATTTATTCAAATTATGCTATAATTAGTTTTAACTTTTCATTTTGGCACCTGCGTAATTCAAATATCAAATTAACCAGCTCAAAATTTTTAGTTATGTAACATGTTAGAATTATTCGTGACAGATGTAGTGGAATGTGACTTGCCTAGTTACTAAGGAATATGGATTTTTTTTGTTTTTTAATGTACGATAATGATATGATGTCTACTTTTCATGTATTAGTCTGACTGGATGTTCCATATATGTGCTATCCGTGAAAATTAAAGTTGGATGAGAGTTGCCGAGTTGTATCTATCAAGTAATAACAAGTATAAATGTAGTCAGATTTGAAAAATAGTAGTTGAAAATAGTACCAAGGAATATGAAATTCGGAATAGTAATTGAAAATAATGGAAACAAATTTATAAAAATTGCAAACATTGTTTGGATAATATATTTTTCTAATGAACAGTGTAGTTATAAACAATACCACGTGCAAATTAAATTAAGAGAATTAAATTCAGTTTCTAAGAACTAAAACGGAAAATTTAAAACATAGGGGTGAAGTGCGACGAAAATGGTCATTGGGTGGGGCTACCTGCGGCTTAAAATAGATGAATTGAAATATTAGGATTGCCCCTAACCTAGGATTCTCTTGAAGTTTTTTAGACAAACACGTGTATATTTAATTTCAACTGCATCCGTTGGATATGTAATTCATTTGTCCGATATAAGCCGCCACGTGCATTTTTTTTTTTAATTCTATTTTAAACTCGTGAATCAACATACATTACGTTATCCTGATTTTATTTGTCAACTTAAATGCTTGTTGTAGACTCTGTTCAAACAAAATAACAAAACACTGTGCGTTGATCCGTAAATTATGGAACATCAAACAGTATTTATAGTTTTTGGTAAATAAAAGTCAGACGTTTAATAGAGATCTTTGAAAATATAAACATTCAAAATAAGGCTTAAATTCTAAAAACAATACTTATACTTTGTTTTCTGAAAATTAAATAAAAACAATTTTTTTTAAACAACTTAAAATCATGATAATTGAAGAGCGTCCATAGAGCCTGATGGTGAATAAAAAATTTCTCCATTCGGATCTAAATGACAAAATTAAAGGCGTTTCCACTTGGGCTCGTATGAATCGAAAATCGATTGAAACTTGAACCCGGAAAAAAAAAAAGAATTTACCGAGATGAATATTAATATTTTATATTGAGCCCTTATAGTTTCTAAATTATCCTTATATTATTAAAATGTGCATATTGTTGCATCCAAAATCAAGTAAGGTTGCATTTTTAGTACCCCACTCAAAATATGAGTCGTGTTCTAGGATTCCATTTCTCATATATAAGTAATGAAATTTTGCATAACGGTTCGGTTGGGATGTCACATGAAAAGTCCACATTCATGTGACATCAATTTTAATTTCCGGCCTTGGTTAATACATGCATTATTATATATATGATATATGATAGTGACAATATTCTTACAAAGTTCCAAACCTTTTTAAATTATTAGTTAAATAAGCAATTTTCGTAAATATATTGATTGAAGAAGTAATATTTGTTTATGATGCTAAATTTTATCGGCATAAATCCCAATATGATTTCATGCATATTAATTTAGATAATAATTAATTTTAAAAATATGTAAATAATGAAATAATTTCGTAAATGATTCACGATAGAGTTAAAATAAACCAGACATAATAAAAAATATAAAAAACTGATTGAACTATAATATTCAAATTTTTTTGAATAAAGCCAGATGAACCGAACCTAAAAATTTGGAGGAAACTTGATCATATGCTATCCATTATATGCTATCGTTCCTATTGCTGGCTTGTTCCACCAACAGGACATTTTAACCAATTATTAACCCATGAAAAATTCACTGTCTACCAAAAAAGAAAAACAAAATTACTGTGTTCCGTAACCTGTAATACTCCCATAGGCCTGACGAGGACTGACTCAATCTATGGCCCACATGGTGTCAGACAATGAATTTAACCCATGACTTCTTGTTGAAGAGTCCCACAAGTCAGGGAATCCAATGCTCGGCTGTTATCAACTTAGCATTGCACGGTAATTCAAAAAAAAAAAAACTTAGCATTGCACGAAAAACTCCCTTGGCGGGTCCCACACCAGCTGAAACAGAGTACTTAGCGCATAATTTCGGCCTGATCATATCCTGACCGTCCAGATTTTATACCTCAAATTTCAAAGCCAGCACACGTGGCAATTTAAATAAAGTCCCACCAATTTTCGCCGACGCAGCGAGCACCGTCAAAATAGAATCCAATGAGATATCTGCGCATCATACCCATTCCCCACCTCCAAAAACTTCCATTATTTCAATACAACTTCCTAACTTGATATGCTGTGGTCTCCCTGTAACTCCCAATATACAAAAAAGGTGTAACAAATCATTTTTACTAGTTATTACCCACCCGTTACAGTTTTCTTCACAAGTAAAAGGCCAGTGAAACTGAATATTAGTCAAAATAGTGGAAGGCGGAGTTCTAAATCAACACGGTTCCTTTTCCCTTCCCGCTCATTTCCACACGGTTCCCGCTTACCTTTTTCATTTCAAACAACCCTTCAATAAACCAGGTCTACCTTCAATTCCTTCTTTCGCAATCAATGACCACCGGGTCCCACGTATCATAGAAACGGTTTCATACACCATCAGTTCCAGCAACCGCCAATTAAATCGTGCCACGTCTTATTCCCCCACCTGGCTTCCACTGCAAGATGCCCCCTCGTGGCTTCTTCATTAAGCTTTTCGCATTCAACCGCCGACCCGAACCCGTTTATAAATTAGTGCTCTCTAATTTCTCCGTAAAATCTCTTCCCTCCCATTTTCCAATTTGAATTGAATTTCTCATTTCTCATTTCCTCTCCTCTTATTTGAGCTCGCCTCTCTCAACCCTTCGCAAACCAACAATGGAGAAGAGAAGAGACGAAAGAGACAACCAGGGATGCGAGACGCCCAAGAGAGAGATCAACAGAATTCCTCTCCAGTTCCCGGCGACACCGAAGAAGAAGAGGCCGGTTCTCAGCAAGAAGAAAAGAGATCCGCCCAAGAATGGATACTTCCAACCTCCGTCTGACCTCGAGACGCTGTTCGTGCGCACGCCTCGGAGCGAAGCTTGCGCTTGATTAGCAAGGAACAGAGAGGATTAGTGCTAGAAAAGAGAATGGTGCGTGGTTGGTTGCTTGTACATATGTATTTTTGTTTGTTTTAATCAACAGTTATGGAGATTAGGTTTTAGGCCTAGGTCTAGGTTTAGGAATGAAGTTGGTTCAATTTGTTAGTGTTAATGGCAGAAACTGGGTCTTGTAGTGCTTTTGCTATACATGAGATAAATTAATCATTGCCATTGTTCTATAAGTCGATTTTTGAATTTATCGTTGTCATTGTTTCAATTTATAAATTGATAAATTGATTAATTTGATTAATCCGTGAGTTCTTGGAATTGGGTATGCATGATTGGGGCTTGTTCAAAATGTAGTCTAAAAAGGAGATCATTCGTTGATTGGTCTAGAAGAGATAAGTAGCTTGTGAAAAACGAGAACACCTGTGTGGTGGTATGGTACCTAATAATAATTAATTGATCTTTCTTCAGCATAGTATCCATCAGTGAAGGTTCTAGGAGGTTGCGTTACTAAATATAAGTAAATATTCTATTGAGTACTTAATAGTACCTATGAAAATAGTATTGGGCTATTGGTTATGTACTTGTATGGAAAATATGTCAAACTTACAAGGACAAATCATAAAAGAGAAGCATGAATAGCTAAAGAGAGTTGAAATAGGTGTTTATTGAGATTTGTGATGTCAATAAACTTCCTGAATCACTGTTTAAAAACCCATATCCAACACTGTGGGTAAGCGCTGTATATTTTACAATGCAATTTTGAGGATCACGATGCTGAACTGTTATGTCAATGTTGACTTCTTACTGCAAATTAGATATTAAAAAAATTGTGTCAGATCGCAGCCAACAGTAAACAAATTTATGGGTCTTAATCCAGACAATCAAACATTAGTTTAGACTATATGACGTGGCAAGTGAAAAGGTGTCTTGTCTCTTTGTAAATTGGCCCATTTTTATTGCAATACAAAATCAAATAATAGAGGGTGAAACATGAAAAAAGAGCACCAGCCTTCTCATCTACGAACTTGGTTTGAAGTAGATGTTTAGTCAGGCAATTTCGTATGATCTTCTTTGCCATCATTACTGAAATATTAAATTTTTCATACCAGCTAAGGCTGCTGTTTTTTTTAGTAAATCAATGTACTTTCCCTTGGTTATTAAGGATAGGGATATATAGAAGTCTAAAAGATAGTAGGTAAATTTTCGTTGGAGCACCCACCATTACCCACATTATAACAACCGCATAAATCCTAAGAAAAACATAAACAAAAGTAACGAACATTGCGAAAATTTTCAAATCAGCCCTCATATTTGTTCTTTTCCCCTGTATCTTGGTTGTTACACAGTGTTGATAACTTGATATTTGATAAAAATCAGTTTGTGACTGTGTTTTGAATGAAAACATCATTTTTATTATAAGCATAATGTCAAATTTTCCTAATTTTTCTAAAAAAGTGAAATCATAATATTAATTTAGACAATTTTGACTATTTTTTAAACCAATTTGAGATTAGTAAAATAAAGTTATAGGTTTGATATTTGATTTATGCAGGCTTACCGTTTAATTTCCTGTATTTGAGTTTCCTTTGGCGATACACTAATAAATTATTTTAATTTCAAGCAATTGAGACACCAATTGATATTCTAGTGAAATGAATATAAAATCTCGTCAATGCTTCATGATATTTGTATCGCAACAAATCATATCTCGAACATCGGGTTCTAAATTTTACTCAAAATTTATTTTTATTTTGTTAAAATTGATAATTATAAATAAGTTCAAATAATCTTCTCCATTACCAATTATAATGTCAAGTTTTGCCAATTCTAACCAAAAAAAAAGTAAAAAGCCCATTTAGACTGTTCATTTATTGAGGTATTTTAAATTTAATAATAACAAAAATAATCAATATAATTACAAAACCAAAGCGATTAGCGAACATGCACGCTCATGGATGATTTGGTTCTGGTATCATTTTCTTCTTTTCTTCTTTTTTCTCTGATGTACCGTTAGTTATCGCTAACTTTTATAGTTTTAACAGAACCGCAGTTTAGAGTTTTGATTTGACTACTGACATAGACATTATAACAAGCTTGGACAACTTGCACCAGAAAGTGTAATGATAAAAAGCAACAACTTTGCATGGTAAAATTACAAAACATGAATTATGGGTTAATTGTTTGGTAATTATGGGTTAATATGGAGTCCTTTTTGGGGCTTAGGCGCTCAGCCTTAAAGCTAGTAATCAATGCATCTTGGCGCGTCAGATTTTGGTTCAAAACCAGAGGAGCTGATTGGTTTAACTGGCTATAAAAAAAAAGTTATAAATTACAATATGACCCATTAAGGAAAAGAAAGATACATCTCTATAGTCAGAAAAGGCACACAAACATACTTTGATGGCACTCTAAAGTTAAGCTCGACCAACTTAGACTAGTGCCTAAACAATTGTTAAAATTCTATACATACCAACTCAACTAACGGCAATCTCGCCAGACTAACCAAACAACATGCGCATTGAACTATGGCTCCCCTATATAAGAACCAATCTGGTCCCCAAACTATTTGTCTCATATCATCGCTTGCCTCCAAAAACAGAAGCAGAAACAAAACACAGTTTAACTCAAAATGGGCGTTGTTCTCTGCATTTCACACCTCACATCTCAAATTTTGTTTTACACATTTGCATTTCTTGTACTGGTATTGCCCCTTGTGCAGTCAGCTGGTGTAACAAGACACTACAAGTTCAATGTATGGTGACCAAGATTATACTTATCAGTGTCTAGGTATATATAATTTGTTTCATTCTAAATATTTTTTTCTGTCCGTTTCTCTTTGATTTTTTATAGGTGAGATTAGAAAATGTAACAAGACTCTGCAAAACGAGGAGCATTCCCACAGTCAACGGAAAGTTTCCGGGACCAAAAATTGTTGCAAGAGAAGGTGACAGGATTGTAGTACATGTGATCAACCACCTAAAACATAACGTAACATTTCATTGGTGCGTATGAATAAAATACTCCTTTGTTACTAGCGTTGATTTATTCTTGATCAAATTCTGAGAACATGAAACATAATCTGATGTACCAGGCATGGAGTGCGTCAGTTACAAAGCCAATGGGCTGATGGGCCAGCTTATGTAACCCAATGCCCGATTCAATCGGGCCAGAGCTATGTGTACAATTTCACCATCACAGGTCAAAGAGGCACATTGTGGTGGCATGCACACTTATCTTGGTTAAGAGTTCATCTCTATGGACCTCTTATCATTCTCCCAAAGCAGGGAATTGGCTATCCATTCCCCCAACCGTACAAAGAAGTCCCGATCATGTTTGGTAAGAGTGTTTTCATCAATATAACAGAGAAATTTAATTTGAGAAGTTCAAAATTTGAAAATTTTGACTGTGGATTACAGGAGAGTGGTTCAATTCGGATCCTGAGGCTGTGATTAAGCAAGCGCTTAGAACCGGTGGAGGTCCAAATATCTCGGATGCGTACACAATAAATGGGTTCCCAGGCCCACTTTACAACTGCTCTGCAAAAGGTACAGTTCATTTTCCATCCGTATTCTCATAAACAAATAGAGTTTAATTCATTATAACAATTGAATGTTACAAATTCCAGATACATTCAAGCTCAATGTGAAGCCAAGTCAAACATATCTTCTTCGCTTGATCAATGCGGCACTTAATACTGAGCTATTTTTCTCAATTGCAAACCACTCTTTTACAGTGGTAGAAACAGATGCATCTTATGTCAAACCAATTTCTACAAATACTCTCCTTATTTCTCCTGGTGAAACCATCAACATTCTTCTATCAACTCACCAAAAAACTCCAAATTCCTCATTTCTTATGGCGGCGAGCCCATATACGACCTCAAAAGGTACATTTGACAACACAACTGTTGCAGCCATACTGAAATACACTGCCAAAATCCTACCTGTGGTCAAACCAACTTTACCGGGTTTCAATGACACGGCAGCAGCCGCGAAATTTAATACAAAATTGCGTAGCCTAGCTAGCCAGAGCTATCCAGCATGGGTTCCAACAAAAGTGGATCGTCACTTCTTCTTCACTGTTGGGCTTGGCACAAGCCCGTGTCCAAAGAATGCAACATGTCAAGGACCTAATGGAACAAAGTTTGCTGCATCAATCAACAATGTATCTTACGTCGCACCGTCCATTGCCTTGTTGCAAGCTCACTATTACCGACTTTTGAAGGGCGTATTCACTGTGGACTTTCCAGGTGCACCATTAATTCCATTCAACTACACTGGAATCCCACCAAATAATACATTTGTAAGCCACGGGACAAAAGTTATCAAACTCAGGTTCAACACAAGTGTGGAGATTGTGATGCAAGACACGAGCATTCAAGGGATCGAGAGCCACCCATTGCACCTACATGGATACAATTTTTTTGTTGTGGGACAAGGTTTTGGCAACTATAACCCGAACAAGGATCCAGCACGTTTTAACTTGATTGATCCCAATGAGAGAAACACAGTTAGTGTGCCATCTGGTGGCTGGGTGGCAATCCGTTTTCTAGCTGATAATCCTGGTAAGTTAGACGCGTTACAATCAATTTTCTTTTGGTGAACGAACCTAATTTGGACATATTTTCATATGTATGTTACAATTTAAACAAGCTGGCTATGGGAACGAATAACATCAGTATTATAAGAACAGATCACAATCAATTATTTTGAGGTTCTCATGAACTATAAACGGATTACATAAGACCATAAACTTTTTCTCATGCCCGTAACCTTAAAAGCCGATATAATTAAACAAATCATTCCTTAAAAACCCACTAAACTGGTACAATTGGTGAATGCAGGTGTATGGCTGATGCACTGCCATTTGGACGTCCATCTAAGCTGGGGATTGTCTATGGCATGGGTCGTGGAGGATGGACCATTGCCGAACCAAAAGTTGCGAGCTCCACCTTTGGATCTTCCCAAATGTTAAAATGTAACAGCGTCAAGGAGCTAAAATAGCAATAGGAATATAGATGTTTTTTTCTTATTGGTTTTCAATTAGTATTTTTTTTTTCATTTTGGTTTTGATAAGATTGCTTTGTGTGTGCTTACATTAGAATGCCATTCTTTTTGTTTCTCAAAACCAATTGTATGTAATATCTTTTTACTTTTGAAGTTGGATGTGCCATTAAGGGATAGTCAAGCTTGCTTGGTCTTTTCACATGGCTCATGCACCGCTACAAGCAGTCCTCTCTAACTCTTGTTCTTCCCTTCTTTTGGGTTGTGGCAATCTACATTTCCATATCCAGTACCCAATAGACGACAGTAGTTGGGTAAAAAATTGAGTGTTTTGGTGAAATAATCGATATACATTTAAAAATTGAATTCTAAGATTGCCAGGGAAGTGGATTTCTAAGGTTTTCGCCCCTGTTACCAGGTCGGTACCGGTTATAAACCTGTATCTGGTACTGCCATACTGATTTGGTCTTCTTGTGGGGCGCTTTCGGAAATCTTAGAACTTACCTCGAGCCTCGAGGTGGACTTGTAAGGTGGGAGCTGGGCCGGAGGGGCCTGTTCTCAGCCGAGTTTGAACATATTATGGGTTTACTTGTTGGGTCGAAATATTCACAATTCTCTTAAAACCCTGTTGCCTGTTGGGATTGCGGGCCTAGCTAAAGGAAACGAATTTTTCAAAATCTGAGACGGCCGAAATCAAGAAGTCAACTAGCCGGATTAATTACAAGTAATTAAGGGATAAACAATTACAAAATTGAGAAAAAATTAGAACTTTTGGATACCAAATTAACCCAGAGTACGGCTTAAGTACTTTGGTTAAAAACTTAAAATGGGACTGTATAAAGATGATTTTATGGCTAGATAATTCTAGAATCACTATGAACGAGGGTAACAAAATGAGTAGATAATTGTCTCAAACGTATTGAAACACCAAAAAATTCAAAATAGAAAATTAAAAATTAGTCGTTGACATCCAAGTTTTTCATATATTCGTACTTGGATGATTTTATTAATTTAGTTTGCGAAAAAGTTTGTTAAGTAGCATGAGTTTATTAGCTATGGTTTCAATTCGGAGTTTTAAAAGTTTCCCATTATTATAGCAAAGCAAAATGAGGAGTTTAGAATATTTTTATTTGTTTTTAAATATCTGTAATCACTGAAGTTATAGTGGTGACATGGTTCCATGCATTTGTTATTTCCAAGAAATTCCTTAGTGTGGGAACTTTTATTCAACTTGTCTTTTGGTTTTTGTTAATGAAAAGATAGTGGCCTGGTCAGCATTTAAACAACAAAGATTGATAAAGATAAAATATGAGCAAGGTTACTAGGTTTGAATATTCGATGTGCTGAATATTGATGGGTTCGTACCATATATTAATTTACACTGCATTCAGTCATTTTGACTGAAGTAACTAAGTAACGAAGGGGGGGAGGTGTTTTGTAAAAGGAAAGGGTTGGAGAACACGATCGAAATGTTGTAGTTTGAATTTTGCAGTGGAATTGCAGTGCGGTAAAATTCTTTCTTCGTTTTTTTTTTTTTTAAAAAAAAAAAGATATATTAGACTCCACTAATAGATGTGATTCAACTTCATAATGTTGATGTGAAAATGGCTCCACATTTTGTTATATTTGTTATTCAAAAGTTTTCTAGATTTATCGCTTATATCGAGGTTTTGACAATCCTTACTTGAGGATGGATATCTTAAGTTATCAAACATTCGTTGCATAATATTTCATAAGATGAATAACTTATGTAATCAAAGGAGTTTTTATAAGTTAACGTAACACATATATATTTTTTCAAACCACCATGATAAAAAAAATTAATATTATTATTTAATAATAATTATAGCAAATATTATGATAACTTTAAGAATAATAATTAGAATAATAATTAGAATTATTATTAAAATATATTTATTATTATTAATTTTGTGATTACTACCTAATAGTAACAATTTTAATTAATTTTTTTACTATATTATTTATTATTATTTTTTTTAAAGTTAAAATTTAATTATCAATAAAATTTCCATTTGCGAGTAATAAAAAATAAAAATATAATTTTAAAATATTCTCTCCGTATTATATTTAATTATAATATTTCTAATAATAATAATAATAATAATAATAATAATAATAATAATAATTGTAATAGTATAATAACATCACTAATGATATCACAACAATAATAAAATAATAACTTATATCATCATAAAATCATAACATCATAATAACATCCATGACATAACTGGACATAAGTACTTATGCTATAACTTATGCATCCATACATTCCACAACAAAATAATATCATTGAATTCTAAGCACTTATGCAACTAAAAAATCTGCAATGAAAATGAAAAATATATTACTACTCCTTATATATAAACGCACAGATATAAGAGTGTATCCACCTCTAGATCTAACGTGTACCCACATTTTGTATCGTTGACCGATTTAATCAGTCGGTAGATGTCAATCTGTAGATGAAAATATATTATCTATTTGTTTTCCATCTAGATTAGAAATAAATAGATCGTTGATTGGAATTGATATGGAAATAGATAGTGTGTATATACAATAGGAAAAACTTTTATTTTCCTATTCTTTTTATTATTTGTTTCATAATCATTTAGTCCTTTTTTTTTATCTTATTAATTTAGTTATTTGAGTTTGTTTGTTTCATACGACTATAATCTTTATGACATCATATTAGTATATTTTTAAAGTCTATTAATATTCATCTTTTTTTTATATATATTTACTGCCATATAGGCTCACTTTCGGAAAGAGTGAGAGGGGCGACGTATCACCACCACCCTAGAACTGATAGCTCAGGACATATAGTTCGGATATGAAAACGACTTCGAATGATTAACTTATTATTGAAAAATAGCATCATGTGTCATATTAAAATGATAGAGACAGAGATGACCATAGAATTGAAACGTTCTTTCTCTCGATATTTTACCACTCGAACACAGCTCATTTTACTGCACGAATTTGTACTGTAAATGTATTTAAGTCATTTGTTTTCTGAAATAAAATTACTAATTATTCTTCTTTATCTTGGGCGGTGGACGAAAAATACGATCACACACAAACGGATTACCTAACAAAATATGGACCGATTAATATGTATGCTCTACGTACCAAGAGAATAATCAATGAAAATGATGAAAACACTCAATAAATAAAAAATATCACCCTATAAACAAATGTAAATTTATATAGAATGATTATATATTTATTTCCTAATAAAAGAGTCGGTTTAGCCACATTAATTTAAACAGAATCCAGGATCATCAAACTTTATAGTTCAACAGTTATGAATTTATGATTATGTGTATACGACATGGATTGAAATATTTCGCTATTGTTGGATACAAGTTTTATATTAATTAAAATTATAATAACATTACAAAAGAAATAAAAAGTTCATATATATTCCATAGATAATATAGAATAAATAATTTGTGAAGTTTGAAAATAATTAGAAAATAGCAAAATAAATAAGTATCCAAGTATATATATATATAAAGGTATCGCCCGGAAATCTTGTTACTATGACTATGAGAAAAAAAAACTTTTGAATTTGTATCAGTAAAAAAAAAAAAAAAAAAAAAATGAACCACCAGGAGAAAACTGCAATTTTCTATTAATCAAAACTGTATTAAAGCCCTTTATTTTTCCCAAGTAATTTGTGTTAAAGTAAATACTTATGTTGGTCAAAGATGCTGCAACTTAATTATTTCACATCATCATTATATGGTCCCATTGTACTTATTCACATCTCTTAACTATTCCATTTAAATTCCACCGAATCCTAAGACCAGCGTACACTGTGTTTCATCGTTTTTTATTTTTGGCATATATTGTTTGCATTTTATGTTTTTCCTCAGATCTAAGCTGTTGTTTAATCGAATATGTTAAAAGAATGTTGAAGAAGATCACATGGCAGACAAACCAACGGTGGCTAAACTATTTTCCTTGGAGGCTCTTAATTGGAGGATTATACTTTACATGTACTAGCAAAAGATGCCCTCAATATGCGGGCAAATAAAAAAATAAAATTTTGATATTATTTTTGTTTCATAAAAAACTTTACATGTTAGACAATAAAGATACGGTAAAATCAATAATTTAGTCTTTCCTTTTAAATAAATAGCTAATTTGGTAGTAACTTAATTTTTTCTATAAAAAGTCTGACCTTAATCTAGACCACTGATCAAATCAAATTACACAAATTAATGATCCATAATTGATATAAGAATTGTTTAACACCCTTTTATATGACATGTTTACTCCTTTTATATGAATTGTTTACACCCTTCGTATGCGTGCATTTATAAGTAGTAGAGAATATACTTTGTGTTAAACAATGCAAGCCATGTGGATTTTTCAGTTTTCAGTTTGAACCGAACAAACAAAGGCCAAAAACGCACATGAATAACAGAGTCATAGATAAGCTTTAAGGTTTTGAAATGTTAAAATTTTTACGAGGTAATAGGAATCTTTTTTTTGTTGAATAATTTGTGAATATACTGACCAGCAGTTGTTGCAGAGGTTGCAATTAATATGTGACTGAGCTTAAGAAATATTAGAACATGTTATATTATCAAATGACAGTGGCTTCTATTTTACTTTGTACTAATTACCAATCAATAGAGAGGAAATCGGCAACTTTTTCAATATAAAAATGCAATGAACAATAGGGACACGGATATTTTGCGGCCGCAATATCAAATAAAAAATGAGTTAATTTGTCTGGTATTAATAAAATTTTGCAAATAACGGCATCTATCTTTAATTTAGATTTTTTTTTTTAGACAAAAATCGAATATACGTTTCTCCCTAGACAAATGAAATATATCATCATGCATGTGTGTTATACTTATGCCTACGGTTCAAGATAATTGTATTAATTTCTAGCTTTCTACGGTTCAATAGTTTTTTTTTTTATATATAGAATTCCACGTAAGCATGTTAGTACAACGACGTAATTGTGAAGCAAGATAATTATATGATAACAAGCTCATAATTAGTTAGATAAAACCATAGACGGATTCATGTGAAGTAATGGGGCAATGTCCACCATTCTTTTTCAAATTAAATACCTTTTATATTATAATTTTTAATATTAAATATATATAGGTTTGGAAAAAAAAAAAAGCATATACAAATTATTAGTTCTATTTTGTATCCCTTAACTAAAATGTGTGTGTATTGAATTGTTATATTACTAGAGGGCTAATCGAGCTTCGCTCGATATTTGACATAGTAATAAAAACTAAATATGTTATCATATAATAAATGTTGATTGTAATTAGGTTGTTATGTTTGTAATTAATTTAAAGTGTAATAACCGGTAGGGTATAAATAATAAATTACATCAAATAATAAATTACATCTCCATATGTTGAAATGTTTTATAATTAACTATCACAAAAAAAAAATATTGTTCCATTATTTCTCATAGAAACAACTAAGAGAGAGATTGAAATAAATCAGGTGATAAAAATGACGCGGTATAATCAAAATGGATCTCAATAATGCAACATAAAGAGAACACAACTCTAAGCAACACATATGACAATACAATAAGTAACACATAAAAAATTAACATACATTTAAAAGAACGGATCAGATTAAGTCGGAGCAGGAAAATCAAAGGTCTTGATGGCGTGTCGCACTAATACTAATTAAAACTGAAACCGACACCCACACATCTTTATTTATATTATTGATTATTGATGTCAGTATTTAATTTTTTTTTTTATAACGCTCCATTGAAAAACATTCTGACTCGCCAATGCATTCAAAATGAGAAGCACCAAAAACAAAAAAAAAAATAATAATGTTAAGGACGGATTGTTTCCTTATTTCCTATGTTACCCGAAAAGAAAACATTAGAGAATTAAAAATGATATTTTTAGATGTTTGACTGGTACGCACTGTCGTTCCATATCCACGAAAGCAGAAAGGAGAAAATATACTTCAGAAAAAGAAAATAAAAATATATGCAGAGAGCGCAATCAATTGAGAATGATACCTAGTTCAGCATGCACCGTACTATATTTATTGGATTGTGTTTGGTTAGAATCTAATTAAGACCATAATTTAGGAAACAAGGAGCACCAGCCCACTATCAACTTTGACCGTTGACCTGGTGCGGCGGATTTGGCAATTACTTGACCCACCACGTAGTTATATAACTGACACGTGTCAACCATCGGCACGTGTTTATCTTTTGGCTAGTTCGTTGAACTGAGCTTATTTCAATAATCATATATGTTTAACAAGTAATCAACTAATCATGCAAATTTGGATTAGCATTTGCTAGTACCAATCCTGTTAATTATCTAAATGAGAACCATCCAAAATTAATAGAGATGGTTTGTGTTCACGCACATGCACTAGTCGGATGATGGGTTTGAACATAAATCATGCAAATAAATTAACTTGACTTTGACTTATAAGAAATAATAAACTCCCAATACGTTTGCATATTTGCTTTTTGTTAATAACAAAAGGGGAACACAGTATAATTTCGGAGGATTGAGTGCAGTTGAACTTATCTTACACAAACCTTATTTATTGGTTGATAAAAATTGTTACAAATTATTTATACGATGTTGTTACGTTTTGGAACACAATCACATGCCAAAAAAAAAGTGCACCATTTTGGTTAAAAGGACGCAACGACAAAAAAAATGTGTTAGCCAATAAGAACTTTAATTTACAGAGAATGATGAAAATAAGAAAACTCGAAAAGTTAATAGTCAAATAAATAGCCACAAATGGGGACAAAATGCCAACTGGGAGTCTTATTAACATGGCCCACGGTGTTCCGGGATCTCCGTGAAAAGATGCAGAAAACGACAAAAAAATATCTCTGAATCAGCGGCACTCCAAAATGCAACCGACGTGGCATGGTACGAAAAATTTGCAGCGTTTTGTTCTGGTGTTTGGTGATTGGATGTTTACAGGGGATTGGAACTTGGAAGCAGGAGGGAATCTTGTTCTACGACCAGGCAGTCTCTTTCTTGTTGATTTTGACCACACCACCTTGGCTCGCTGTAGGCACTAGGCACCAGGCACCTGGACCGATTTTTGTCCTGCTTACACCTGGAATAACATAAATTCATACACCTGTTACTGTTAGCAGTAGCTGTAATTTTCAGATATCATATCACTGAGATGCAAGTGTACTCCTTTTACTTTTCGAAAAGTACTTTTTTTTTTTCTTTTTATTATTCTGTAATTGCATTTTCAAATTTGGTCTTTAACTGTCAGAGTCAGTAAGTCATCATACTAAATTAAAACAACTTAAAAGTTTTCTTTTCCCCACCAAACGCGCGTATAAAAATAATATTTTTACGCATTAATAAAAACATCTTAATAATTTTTTTTATCTCGACATCATGTAGTAGTTAATAATAATTATTGGTGGTTTTATTTGAATATATTGAAATAAGTTTCAGATTAGTTATAATATCAGACTTATGATTCAAAAATCATTAGTTTGATAATATCGAATATTTAAATTAATTAATGTGAGTTGAATAATGTATACTAAATTTTATTATTTTTGTATCAGTATAATGTATACCATATAGACCACATTTTATAGTATTGAATTTAAAATGTAAATTTTTTATGGTATTTGTCAAGACATGTAGTTATCAAATGATTACTCTTTTCGTTTAGACTTTGGATTGGATGAACTATATTGGTTATCGCACGATTTATTAAATATGAAGAATAAAATCAAAATTTATGTGCTATAAAATTAAAAAAAATTCAAATCTAATCATAACAAAAAAAATTGTTTATAAAAAACATTAAGATCTATATCTTCTCTATTAATTACATTTGTGATGATTCATGAACAAAGCACATATATGTATATCTTAACTTTGAGAATTAGCTACATGATAGATTTAAAATTTCGAATTGTTCAAGAATTGGAGCAAACTGAACGCGAAATGTTAGCACTAAAAAGAAGCCAGAAGGTGTAAATCTAGAGAGAAACCAGGTTCAAGCAGAGATGTGAGAGGTACCGAGGTAATTAGGTAGGAATGCTGGGCTGTAGCCAGCGTGGACGAGTCTCTCATGAATCCAGGCCCAGCCCGCTGTGGCGCAGTACAGTTGGATTCAATAGTGATTTCTTATCGGACTCGGTAACATTAAATAGTCTACTTCAACCCGCTTCATAAGCAAATTTCCCGAACAATAATGTGCAGAACTATAACTTCCATTGTGACTGGGCTATCTGATAGAAATCTAGGAAAAATTAAATTAAAATTTATTATCAGATAATTTTATGGAAGTTCCTCAAACTCTTGGATTATGACAAATAGGCCCTGAATTTTTTTTTATTGTAACAACTATCCTCCTAAATTTTCTAATTTATGATAATTAGTCTTTCAATTCTAATCAAACTGAACTATATCAGTTTTTTGGATATGAAATGACCATAACATCCTAGATAAATTCATTCTTATTCAAATCCTTTTACGACTATTATACTTCACAATTTTCCAAAAAATAAATTTAAATAAATTATAATTCTTGATTTCATATCATGTTCTTCTTTTCATGTAGAACTAGTGATGTGAATTTTAATTGTTCGTTAAATTATATAATTTCCTATTATATATGATAAGCATACAACATGAGAAAGGAAAAAAAAAATCATATATTGTGAATATAATACAAGTTTTCAAAAAATTTTTGGTATTTTATGACTAATATCGAGTATTTGTAATTAATTGTAGTGAAAAATCGTCATTAGTTAAAAATTTGAGGATATTTGTCATAATGAAAAATTTTGAAATTTGTTTATCACAATCAAAATATTTGGAAACTTCCATGGATTCACCCTAAATAAATCCAACATAAATCGACATAACCCGAATCCGACCCGTTAAAGAGTGTGGACTCCGGACAAAAGAGGGGAGAACGGAGATCGCAGCTGTGATTGGTGTACGGTCATTTCCATTTTAAGATAAAGTTTTTCTTTGTGACCTGTGCTCTTTGTAATTGGCTTATTGCAAGGCTAGACTCCTTTTACTAGCTCCAAAAACCTTTTTTGGAGGATAAGGCCTCAAAAGTTCAGAAACCGTACAATTGTAGCCCTAGCAGTTGCTGTCATTAGTGCAATGGTGCTTTTCACAGTGGAGGAATCTTGGTGGTATACAACTGTGCATGTATATGTTCTGAGGTAAAATGGTGAAGATCAATTGGATTCACCTCTCACTATTCCATTGTTTGGTTGTAGTAGTATTCAACGAGATTTCTTTATTTGTTGGTATTTATTGGGCAAAAAATCAACTACCATTCACAACTACTAGCTAATTATTGAGAGTAATATTAACCAAAGAAAAGGAGAATAATTCTTGTCCGGTGTTGCCAAATTGCATAGTTTTGTACACTGACACATGAAAGAAGGACAAGTAAGAATGTGCACAATAGTAGTCTATTCTTAATTGTTTTGTATAATAATGACTAGTAAGAATATTTAGAATATTACGAGGTATACTAACTAACTGCAAAATAGAGGGAGCATCATTATTTAGACACCAATAGATATACAGCAGATCAAAGCAAGGTACATGACAATAAAATAAAGATAAAAATTAGGGTGTCGATGAAATAAGTGGTCTCTGTGTTATGTTGTAGTCATATTCACATTCGAATAAGTCTAAAATTCTGAGTTTGAGTTTGACTTGATTTGATTTGATTACAGAACAATAAACTAGAGTCAGGATAGACTTTTTGGATTTGATTCTTTTCTAGCTTTGTAGTTGAGTTTATTAATTGAATAAAAAAATGAGTTATATAATCCATTTCTTTAACTTATACAGTTGCAACTCAATTTATATAGATCATATTAATTTTATATAAATGATGTGTTTATTAAAAATAGAGGGTCGTAAATAATTTGATAGGTTTTGCAGCTGCCACGTAAAAGAAAAGGAGACATGCAAATGATATATGCATAGCATTTTTTATTTTAGTAATGTTTTTGGCGGGAACTAATATTTTATGTGTTTTGCCAAATGAATTTACTTTAAAATCATTTTAGTTGCTTCCTACTTGAACTACTGTATAGTTAAATGCATAAATTGTGTTTCTTCAAATCAGTTGTAACTAAAATAATTAACAATTTCTTTATCTAAGAATGTCGCGTTAAAATGATTTAGACGAGTATCATTTCTAATAGTATATAAATAAATGCTTAAACATAAATATAGAATTTGTATTGGTACGTGTGTATGTCTATCTGCATGATCCTATCTAATCAGTACCCTTGACACTACAAGAAAAACGATCTTTAGCAAGATATTTACTGGAAGACTTTTTATTTAGCTACATAGTTGATGCTATTGCAAGACAATCTTGCAAGATAAATTCTTAATGTAGCTGGAATTTTATAAAAGCAGTGTTATTGCAAGAGATAACATATAACAGAATGAGGAGTTGAGGAACTCCGGTACAGAATTTACAGAATGAATTACTAAATATATGAAAGAATTCAACGTTTAAGAAACATATAACATTTATTTATTTTTTATTGAAAGAAGTACTATTGATCAAAAGGAACACCCGAGTCTCTCTGCTGTACACAGCCTTTTAGCGTCAACAAAATTAGAACATCTTCCATATCCATTTTGAAATGTTTGGGATATATAAGCGAAAAGCATAAGGATGTTTGATACAAGCCAATGTATAAGAACTTGGAAGTAAATTTAGAAGTGGTCCATGCTATTCATAAGAAATGCTGTAACATCTATGTATTATATATCTTGGTTTTATATAAAATTAACGCAAAATATTACAAGTTGTACATTGATGCATATGGCGCATCAAAGAAGAGCATGATCAATTTATAGCTTGGTTTTGTTATTTCTTTTTTATTACTGATTTTTATTTTTTTGAAATAATGTATAATAAAGCCGTTATTAACTTATAGCAGTCAAAACGTCTGGCATCACCGATATATTTTTTTTGTAAATTTCTTGATGTTCGTGGGAAAAAAATATATATACGAAAAATCCCTGACACATACATCCAATTTTATATTGTAAATGACATATAACATTTTTAGTTGTCATTCTGTGTTTGCACAATAAATTTTTGTAGAAGCAGGTTATGATATAAAATCTTAAAATTTGAACGCTCAATTTTGAAACTAGTTACCATGGATATGCACACTTTTTTGCGTAACACAATAGAAATAATACATTTGCTCAAAAAAAAAAAATAGAAAGAATACAAACCTTTTTTTCATGAAATAGCATCTACTGCTTTGGAATTATAGGTGTCATTTGATTGCTAATTATTAACAGCCTAAAAATGTATTAGCCCTTATTTTTCTTATGGGTGGTTAATTTTCACTTTTCACTTTTACTAGCCGTCTTTTTTTAAAATATTTGTTAGAACTTTTAGTAGGCAAGTTGCTTGAACAGGTTTGTCAAACAGAGACCTCCACTGCAGTTGAATTGCCACCACTCACAAATCACAATCAGTTCCAAACCCAAAAGGTCCACCTGACGTAGCTCTGTCAGACAAACCCCACTGTTAAATATTAAAACAGAGTAAAACATTACAATGGAATAATATTCTCTACACCTCCCTAGATTTCCTACCAGTAGCCATCCAATCACTAAAATGATAAAATCTTCCCTACTTATAAAAAATAATAATAAATTTAAAGCAAGAAGATTTAGGCCTTACAACCAATGACAAATATGGGGCCCTAATGATACCCCACTATACTGTTCTCCATTACTCTGGAAAAAGAAAAAATGTATATATAGTTATATACTGTTTTCCGCTATTATTTTGAGGAAATTGTAGAATTCATCCCTCAACTATTGCACGTGTTCCAAACTAGAATCTTTACAATGTTCAATTGGACACTCATTATTCCTCTGTATCAATTATTGAAAATTTAATATGGATTACTTTCGCCATTTAAATGGTTATAAATCTTGAACTTTATCTTTGTTCTTATTGTGATATCTTATTTAAATTTTACATGTGCTTGGTTAGGAATTAAGATCACCATTCACCAAGGATTATTGACCACAACATCATTAATTTAATTAAACAATTTGTTCTATTTATATTTTATTAATAAAATCAGATAATATCTAAAGATGGCAATAATTTTGTTAGACTTCAAAATATATTTTGGAACTTTGTTTATTGTTGCTTCCTTTTTATCAGGGGTAGTAGTACAAAAGTCGAAAGTTGACTTATTTTGTTCAACAAACAAATTAAAGGAGCCCAATTTCACAAAATTGAGGAAGTTTAAGGACTGCCTTCAAAGTTTTTTCAATTATTTGTACCCTTTTTCTCTATATAAACCAAATGCCCCTGGGCTAAACCATTATTTACTTTGGTTTTATTCACAAGAAGACATCAAATTAAGAACCCCCCAACTCACACTTCTCTCTCTCACGCACACACAGATACACAGTCAAATGGAGTTCTACACAGATGAAAAATGGAAGCTTTCAAAGAAAGGGAGTCGGAGTTTCAATGGAAGAAGTTACAATAATGCAAGCAACAAAGCATTTCCTGGAGATAATGGGTTGTGTTTGAAGAGATCCATGACCTTGAAAGAAAGAGAAGGGGATGCTACTTCGACGGGTCGGTCCTTCTCCGGTCGATGTGCCCGTTTGGTGAAAGAACAACGAGCCCGGTTCTATATCATGCGCCGATGTGTTACCATGCTTGTTTGTTGGAGAGATTACTCTTAACTAGAGCGCTAGCATGGTATGTAGGAGAGAATTAATATAGTTCTTTTTTGTTTTGTTTAGAATGTATAAAGCATGTAGGTTTTCTCTCTATTATCGAAGAGGAAATATTTTGGTTTGCTATCCTGCTTCTTGTTCTAATGTTCTTCCTCTTCTCCTTTATTTGCTATTTTCTTTTTCACTTCTTGAATGTTTGATGCAAAATGCGTCGAGAGTAGCAAGACAAATGGAAAAGTGCTTTGTTTTCAGTTGAAAATGAGGTCAAATCAAACGATGGTCGGTTGCTTTTTCTAACTGACAGTTACTGGCCTTCTTTTATATTTTTTAAATGCCACTTCGCTGGTCTTTCTGGCATTAATTGTTGCTTAGCTCACAGAAAGAATTGAGTGACGAAGTGAGAGATCTACCATTTTCTTTTTCTGATTTCTTAATTACCGTGTCTCTGTGCGGTTTAGTTTGAAAGATTAGAATGAGATTTGTTGAACAGTGTCACCACGTTCTCAAAATAAAATTATTACTTGAAGAACGAGACAATTTGATTCTTGTGTGGGTTTACTCTCCAGGAACAAAAATCGGCACTGGTTTAGCATCTACCAGTGCATTTTATTTGTGATAATGACTAAAATTGTTTGAAATTTGACACTAAGGGTTAGCAATAATAATGTTTCAAAAACATTTGTGTGCAAATTTCAAAAAAAAAAAAACATTTGTGTGCATATTTGTAAATGCGCAATAAATTTTTGCGATATCACGTGTGCATAATTGCTACTGTTCAGATTTGTCGAAGCAGAAGCAAATGCTCTTATTTAAGACGTATTTATTGTTTAAAGAGAGCATTAATTTTCGGAAGGATTTCTTTTCTTAGATGCAACTTGTTTTTTTTACATAACATGATTATTTACTTGTTTTAGGAGTTGCTCCTGGAGGTGTTTTAGATGGTAACAATTCATTTTCTTACAAGGATATGTTATATAATAACAATAAATTAAATACTTGTGGTCTGTTAAACTTATGTCCTGGTACACTGACATTTTTGCTTCTCTTGACTGGAGAGTTGATAATTTAAGACAAGCATGTGCGGATTTGGCAATTTCTTAGCCTCTCGTCATGTGAGGCTCCCTGTTTAGCATTATTATAGAGAGGTAACCGTTCATAAGCTTTGTATATGTAATTATAAAAAAGGAGCGAGAGATACAGTTTGGAGTGTTGGACTATAAAACTCATAAAGTAAAAGGGTATTCGTATCTTGTGTTAATTTTTTTTTTTTTCAAATTCGATTTGCAGAATCTAATCACTAAATGTGATCTAAATGTTGAAATAATATTGAAATCAATTGATGCTTTAGATTATTTTTCTTGCTCTTTAATATAGAAAGAAAAATATATTCTTTAATCAGCGGATTCTCTTCCTATTCAAAGTAAGTATAAAAAATTGGAAATTCAATTTGTACATAAATATAATCCACACCTCATTTCATAAGCATGCCCGGGGTATCTATAATTATATCTTTTTGTAAGTATATACTCAGATAATTATTGTAAGCATGTACTCGATACCAAGGGCTAGTTGCAGCAACACTAACTCTCTGCCTCAGATGCGATTACGCTCCAGCTTGCCCTCTCAGGATATATGTAGTAATCAGCACCAAACAGGTACACGATTCAATCTTATAGACGTTTTTATATGTTTCAAGCCCTGTTTTTCATAAAAAAAAAACTTCTCATTTTCTTTTCAAATTACACACATACACACTACACATAAAAGTTTTGACAGTCTGAGGATTTGTCAGACACTTAAAACATGCATGAGTGCTTGAGAGGGAATGTATAACACGTTAGTAAGTAAAATTTCTATCGGTTTAAGTGAAAATCGCTTGAGATTATACTATTATAGTCTTTGGAGTGCACTTTGTGTGTTCTTGGTTCTAGCAAATAGCAATAAAAAATCAGCGATATATGTGAAGAAGGTAAGCAAATACGTGAAGGGAGACTCGATTATTGAGATAATTTTTTTTGTGATATTAATTATATTGCATACTCAAGCTAGATTGTTAAGTCTAGTGGTTTGGTTCTATTTAATCAACTAAGTGGTCTTTGATTCGAATCACGGAAAAGCTATTTGCTTTCAAATTTCTTATAACAAAATTGTTGGTTTCAAACCAACTTTTAAAAAAGTTACATTGCCTATTCAATACAGTAAGTGCATTACCAGTTGGGTTTATTTATAAGCATACTCAATTGATGTTTCTTTTTTTTTTCTCAAAACAAAAATGCCGAAAGGCCCTGTTTCATTGCTGAAACAAACATTACTCAATTGATGCAAAAGTCAATTTTGTAAGGAAAGTGAAATATTCAAGATTTTGAAAATCCATTGGTATTTTTCATTCATTCATTCATTTCCCTTTTCCTTGTTTGATAATTACACTCAACTTTATTTCAAATCACTTATAATTTGGGACCTAGCTAGATGTCATATCTATAAAAATTCGATTCCACAGAACGTGAATTTAAGATGAATACCCGTATTTTCCTTCTTATGGATAAGACAATACATGCGTGTTTAGAGAATCAACGAGTTATTAACATACAAGTAGGAAGGTAAAGGATGCTGATGGCTCATGGGGTTGCAACCATTCGTGTATTCAAACCAAAGGAATAAAGAGAACGACCAGCGTTCAAAATTCATGAAAGCATTGATGATGATGCAACGAAACAAGAGAGATATACCAACGAACCAAGCACAACATCATTCGGTCTACCAACATAACAAGTGGTGTGGATTTATGGTGCAAAAAGTTAAGCATATAGAAGATATGCTGATGCGATGGCCTACAACCTACTCCTTTCAATGTCTCATATCAAACCATCTCTACACTGTTCTAAACCCCCTTCCTTTTTTCTAGTGGTAGGCCACTTCTCTTCTGTGGTTTTCCTTGGAAAATAAAATAGGTATGTTTACAACTTTACATTCTCCAAAATGGAAATTTTGCAAACTGGCACATATTTTCTTTGCACAGAACAAATACATGCTATTATTCATTTGGGAAGCCCAAAATACCAAGTAAAACTCATTTGTCAAACCCAACCTTTGTCAATAAGTCTCAAGTCCTATTTCTACAAAAAGAATTAGGCTAATGGTCCACATATTAAGTAATAATACCATGCAATACTCCACTTGCCAAGCCGAATGCTACAAGTTCACTAAAACACTATATAACTTTCTGCTTTGTGATTCTCAAGTTATGGAGGATGATAAGTTATTTTCTTAATAAAGGTATAAACCGTAAATATATATTATAATAAATACCATTATTCTAGTATCCCAGTAACAATATATTGCAATGAATTTCTTTTTGTGTGATATTATATTATGCATGAAGGCTTATGTTTAAACTCATGGTGTATGTAGTTGGCTTATTTAAAGTTTTTTTTTATCTAAATTGGCACTTAATACAAATTTTGATATACTAAGACTCTAAGAAGTATGTTATAGTGCTTGTTCGACACATCATTTTGACTTATGAGAGATCATTAAAAGTTATCGTAAACGTTTCCCCAAAAAGGAAAATTTTGTTACGTTTTCAAAAAGTGAGCCCAAAATTATCAATAGGCCCATTAGACTCCTCTAGTTGGTCTCACCGCCATAATAAAAAAGCCCATTATATCCATTGCTATACACTCCCGATCTAGTATGGCCGAATCATCATCAGTATAACAAAAGCTAAAACCTATTGTATAACATCTATCCACAGAAAGACGACAGGAATAACTATTAAGTTTTAACATCAGAAGATCCTCTCTTCTGTCGACTCGCACGAATCTCCTCTTCGATCTCTACACCTGGAACCCTCTCTCTTTCCTCTTTCTGGTATTTGTGTTCTTCGTACGACTTGCTCTCAGATAACTAGATAAGAGAGAAATAAGCGACAAAGTTATATATCTTGCTTCAATTCAAGGTAAAACTACTTTTCTCGGACTTCATTTCTAGTATTCTGTGGTTAATTTGGCTGTCTTTCTCAGATTTTTATTGGTAATTCTGTTGATTGATCTAGTTAACCATTAATTTCCCTCGCAAAGGGACTCCATTGTCTGTTTCTTTTGTTCATCAAGTTGATTTAGTTGCCAATTTGATGCTATGGGAAATTATTGGATAGTTACTGACACAAGCTAGCTCAATTCATAAAGATATATGTTTATCTTTTTGTGTTTGAGGTTCTTAATTTACTTTGCCTAAAAGAATTCTACTTTTTGGTTATGAAATCATTTTGTTCTAGTTAAAAGTGAGAATTTTTGTCTGCAAATGGTAGTAGCTCTTTCAGAACCTATATTGGAGAAAGTAAAAGGGAAAAAATATTGCAAATTTGTTGAACCACTTGAATGTTCTATTGATCTCATTTAAGTTTTATGTCCATTATTAGTTTTCTTATAAGTTTCTTATTAGAAAAATAAAGTAATGATATTGGATTTTTCATTAGAAAGAAATCATGGCTGAGACAATAGATTTGACTGGGGATGGCGGTGTGCTAAAGACTGTAATAAGAAAGCCCAAAGCTGATGCCATGGCACCATCTGACAGCTTTCCTCTTGTTGATGGTATTATTCTTATTCATTTCACTTAAAGTTAATTGTCTTTTGTTGATTGTAATTTGAAATTGTATTGTGATTATCAGAAAACTCAAAAAGAACGAAATTTTTTCCTTTCGACAGTACACTATGAAGGAACACTTGCCGAGACTGGTGAGGTGTTTGATACAACACATGAAGACAACACCATTTTCTCCTTTGAAGTAGGGACCGGCTCTGTCATTAAGGCATGGGATATAGCTTTAAAAACCATGAAGGTATTTCATTCACATAAAGTAGTACTTGTGTTTTATATATTGTTGCAACTTTGTACTGATCAAACTGTTAAATAACTTTTCCATCCCTCAAGGTTGGAGAGGTTGCTAAAATTACATGCAAGCCTGAGTATGCTTATGGAACTGCCGGTTCTCCTCCTGAAATACCCCCAGAGTAATTAATGGCCTTATTTTTACTAAAACTTTGGCACCTTTTCTTCTTTTGTGTCACTTTTTGTGATTTTTCTTTACAGTTCTACATTAGTGTTTGAGGTGGAATTGGTGAATTGCCGACCAAGAAAAGGTTCGAGTATCAGCACAGTATCAGATGAGAAGGCAAGGCTCGAGTAAGTCTATATATGGTATCGAATAGTTTGCATACATGCTGTGAATATTGACAATTTACACAATTTTTATATGGAGAAATTTAGAATCTAATCTTGTTTATTTGAAACAGTAATGTTAAGCCAGAATATATGTTTACCTCCGAGCACATAGACCCTGAAAATATGCAAGATATATATTGTACCAACCAGTCTCCTTTTCTTGGGAAGATCCCCAAACTCCCCTTACCTCTGTCCGTTTCAGAATGTTTTGGGGGGAAAAGTAGATGTGTTTTTTATAAAACTGTTATAAAATTAAATATTTTGGTATGGGTATGCTAAGTGTGACATTTGTGCAATTAAAAAGGGAGTTGAAGAAGCAGAGAGAGATGGTGGCTAAGAGCAAAGAAGAAGAGAAGAAAAAAAGAGAAGAAGCCAAAGCAGCTGCAGCCGCACGCATTCAAGCCAAATTAGATGCAAAAAAGAACCAGGGGAAAGGCAAGGCCAAAGCCAAATAATTTCATCTACTTTCTGTAATTTGTGACAGCATTTACTAATGCATGTTTCTGCTAGAATAACTATAGAATACTATAGCTTAGTTACTGCTACTTGCTGAGAGTAAAATTTTCTAGTTTCTCCAGTTAGCCAATGAGAGGTGTTTGTTATGGTGATGGAATGTTGCATATGGTTATAAAGTTGTGTTTTTATTTCCCTTGCGAGATATCTGAGAAATAGTTGTTTGTTTTTCTTATAGTTTTATAAAAAAAAATCTTCATTTTTCTTATAGATTTAGTGGTACAAAAATCTTCATTTTTCTTATAGTTTCACAAAAAATCTTCATTTTTCTTAATATGAATGACATAGATTTGGACAAGACTAATCTGTAAGGCTTTGCAAATTATTTTTATTTAGATTTTTCACTTCAAAAATATTTTTCAAAGCTGTCAAGTCGTTATCGATAATTCACACTAAATATTACATGGTTCGACTTAGCACAAGGAGAATCTGCTCCTTGAGGTCATCAGCCATTGACATGGCTATCCTACCAAGCTCAATTGTCAACATTTTTGTGTTAATATGAAAATTATGATAAATTTTATAATTAATCTTTAAACTTAACACAACTGAATTTACACTTGCCTAGTGACGCGTCATTGATAAATTAGCTGAGGGTAGACGGATACCGCACTAGCAAGTCAATTATCTTTAAATTAAACCTTCGGGTATATGATGTTGGACAAGGGCATGGCAGCCTAAAAGTGGTCAGTAGGCAACTTCAACTTATATTGAATTACGCTTTTCAGAATGTCTATTTCATTCTAATGTTTTAAATACCGTACCGGAGATCAAACCGGCCAAGCTATTGCCATGGAGTTTTACCGGTTGAACTGGTTTCAAGAACCAGACGTTGTAAATATTTTAACAATCAAACCGGCCAGGCTACCGGTATAGGATTTTACCCGTTTAATCGATTGAACCGGTTTCAAAAACCAGAGTCATAAATATTTTAACAATGAATAAGTTTCTTACACAAAAGTATAAAATAGAAATATAAAATAGAGTATTAATATAACTAGAAACAAAAAATTAATAAAATATTAATTTCTTATTGCACGTAAATGACATAAATATAGTTCTTAGAAATAAAAATAAAGTATCAGACATCAAAAGTTTTTCTTTTGTATTAAATGAACATCCCATAAACAACTATAATAAATCACTAAATAAATATTACCATAAAAAGCAACTATAATAACATTGTCTAATCTTTAATTATTCTGCCTAACCCCAGTGGTTTTGCACATAATTTATAAACCACATTAAATATCTGAACGAGAATGATGTGCACCTTAGGAATACAATCTTATTGGGCATTATTTTGTTTGATACATCACATGACCCGTATGCACCTTGGGAAAATTATAAAGCTGCTCCTTTGAGTGTCTTGGAAGGATCGGATAAAAAATAAAGATGTGAATTTCATGAACTGAATTTATGTAAGCTAGCAAAACCGTCAGCCCCGCCCCGATAAACTATTATTTCGGGTTTTTCCAATTTTTTTCTCGGTTTTATCCGGTTCAAGACCAGCTCGGTATATTCGTATTTTCCAACCGGACCAGGGTTGGGTTCCTGGTTGAACCCGGTTCCCGATTCGCTATTAAAAAAACACTACCTCATTCATACAATATGACCACTGAAAAATGCGAGTACAGCTCACATAAGCTGCATTCATGCCACTTTAATTGAATGACCCTCATACTTTCTCCTGAAAATTAACAACTCGAGATTATAGGTTGAAACTACAAAAAGGATTCAATAACGCTGTTTGAGCACGACAAACTTTTCTTTTATTTTCATCATTTTATCTGTCATCTGGGGGCGTGAATAAAATTAAGTTTATATTGTACTTAATTAATTATTCTGTCATCATCATCAGAAAGAAAAAGGTCAAATGTTTTTTGATAAAAAATTGGAGGAAATTGATAAGAATATTGAATCATTATGCATAATCACCTCTCTATCTCTCTCCATCTCTATCTCCGTCAATATGTGGGACAGTGATACCACTTGCATCCTAACCTTCTTTCATTGATGGAGACGGGAGAAAGAGACGGGATGCAAAAAGTGCAGTTGATTACTGGTGCCAATGAGGGAAAAATAATCTACAGTTTTGATTTCCAAAGCATTTCTAATTTGAACGTGTAAGGACGCGGATTACCAATAAGATTTCAATTTGCTTACACATGTAGTGTAAGTTTATTACAATGGAAGAGTTGCTTATCTTTGCAAAATTTTTTTCTTTACTCTCGCAGTATATCTAAAATATGGTACCTTATTTTCTTATAGTTTATTATTTATTAATGATATAAATTGGGACATTACTAATTAATAAGACTACAATTATTATTCATTGACATTTTTTAACTTGAATAATATTTTCAAAATTGTTAATTCTTTATTGATGAATCACTCTTAAATATTAGCGTAGTACAACCGGCACAAGTAAAATCTACTCATTAGGTTATGAGTTAATGACGTGGCTATCTTGCCAATCACAATTTTTAACGTTACTTGTTTTTAAAGATCTAAATTATGTGCAATTTTAGAATTAATCTTTAATTCAACTTAAAACAACTAAAATTGACACTTGCGTAATGACGCGTCGTTGATAAATTAGTGGCGCACGGATACCTTACAATGAAAATCAATTTTCTTAAAATAAACCTTTGGGTACATCATATTGGAGAAGGCATTACAGCCTAAAGTATTCATTCGGCTGGCAACATCATCTTACATTGAATTGAGGCCTTTATGGTGTCTCGTTTCCATTAAAAAGGACGAAAAAAACGAAAACGAATGTAGAACAGAGAATAGAGAAGGCGCTTCTGCAATCTCGATCAATGTTCAGCAAGACTCCCACCTTTCAATTTTATCTATGACAAGATAAGATACAAACCCCAAAACTAAAGCCCTCAATTCTTTTCTACCTACAGAAACAAACTTGTTTCAAGCTTTACATTAGGACCCCCCCTCCCCAAACTAAATTCCTTAATTGCTGTTCCTACTGATAATGTAAGCTCCAAATGCAGTTAGCTGTTCTCTTTTCACTAATCAAGCCACATATTTCCTGAACTAGTCTCATTTATGCCAGTGTATTCTTGAAGTATGAAACAATGTACAAGCATGAAAATCAGATCGGTGTAGAAGCTGGTGAGAGGTCATATGCTGTGCGAAATCGCAAACCTGAACCTATATGACCTGATGTGGGACATGCCCAACAACATATATTTGGTCCCAGAACCTGCTCACCAAAAGATGCAAAATTCATATACAGTCTATAAAAAGGATAAGCTACAAGACCACGAATTTTTTTGATACCATCAAAGCATAATTCAGAATCTAACTACTCATGGATTCAGAGTGGACACGTGAATCTCCAAAATGCATCCATTTATTAAATAAATGACCTTTGAAGTGAATACAAATCCATAGTCAAAGTGAATGCAACATTAAGCTGGATTTAAATCCAGAAACTGACATGATCCAGTATAACATGTACACGTACATTTCTGTTGTATTGAAGCTGAGTAAAACCTGATTATATTAAGAAACTTTGATGTATTCTTCGTGGTTAACTCCTAGAGATAGGTTATTTTCCACAAAAAAATATATTATGTTCCATGCTATTCCACTTAGAAACTGATCAATTGATAAAGCTTAAAGTTACTGCATCTTTTGCAGTGGAGAATTTTATGTTTACATGCATATACCCTTTTTTTATATTTGGATAAAGAGAAGTTTTATTAAAAGATATGAAATTCCATTGAAATCTGCTAAGAAAGTTTCATATTGTATTTAGATCACAAGTTTTTTTTTATTTACATCCACCCATTCATACCCATTAAGTTTCAAATTACTGGGTTTGGATCTTACTTGAGTTCTATCCACATGTGATCGGTTTTGACAGGAATAAAAAAGGTTACATGCAATCATTTGTAATAAATTGGGTGGATGTAAATTAGAACATCAATATATCACATTTGGGATATTTCCATACATTAGGGTACAGAAAAATCTTTTATAATAAAGGGTAAATCAAGCTTCTTATTTGCTGGGGCAGATGAGAAAATTTTAAGGTTACACCCTGAAGACAAAGGATTTATGCAGAAGTAGAAAAATAATGCAGGAGAGAAAAAAAAAAAAAATGTTACCGAAACAAGATTCTCAAATGGACCAAGGTCATACGGATGGCGGTAAATATTACCGGCTTTCTCTGCCAACCATGTTGCTCTTACACCTTCATGATACTGTAAGTTTAAGAATAAAATCATTATTCTGACCATCTATTATTAAATCTGTAGAATTAGTAAACCCATTTGTTAAAATTTCTTCATACCTCGATAGTTGTTTTATTTTGCAAGATAAGGTAGATATGCCAGCCTAATAGAACAGCCAATGCTAGTGATAAAGGACAGAGGAGAACCGCACAAATTATCTGTGATTACACAAGTCCAAAGAAAAACAAGAATGAGGTGATGTTCTAGAATCAAAGGCAGAGGAGATCTGCACAAATTATTTGCGATAGAGAACTTACTGTTGATGTTCTAGAATCATTGCTTGGTAAATCCTCTTTAGTAGGTAAATTGTGTGTAGCACTTCCTATTATTAGAACCTGGAAGGCAAAATATATATGTTAATGTCATATATGGTGATGACATGATATTAGGGTCATCAACAATTTCTGCTCTTCGCACTAGTTTCGATGATTTTTTAGAACCCTTTATATACTGAAACCTCCTTAGTAAATGTGATTTGAGAAGTCCTAGGACGTCACCACAGTGCTTTGAATAAAGTATTTAGGCTCTGATCAGAAAGTGTTTTAAAGCAGATTTGGTTGGAAATTTGGAATAGATTTCAAAGGAAAAGAAATGATTTGATTTTGAAATGAAATTCATTGACCCGAAGAGTGACGAGTGGAATTGAGGGGAGTTCATCTTTAAACACAAATAAGGATGATCGGATGCTCTCCATCAATTCTCGCCAAATTTCTTCCTTTTTGATGGTTTGAGAAATGAGATTTGAGGGGAGTGAAATTCCCATCAATCCAACTCCCAGAGTTAATTCTCCTCTTTTCCGATCAACTGATTTGGATGGAATCAGAATTCCAATTCCAAATCCATGCTTAAATGTCCTTTTCTGATCAAGGCCATACAGATACTACCAAACATTTTCATTTTGCTACTACTAATGTTGTCATATATAATTGTAGAAAACACCAATACTTAGGTGAGATGGAAAAGGTATTTTTGATCAAATGATCTTTAATTCTAATGAACTGTAATCGACAACAATTTTCTACTCTTTTTTAGTAAGACTATTAGATAAATAACAGTATAATCAGGTATTTTTGTATAAAATTTCCAGTATAATCAGGTCCCTTTTCAATCAACATAAATAACATCTATATTTTTAATTTTATAATTTCCTTCACAGAAGATTATTGGATAAAAAACGAAAGCTCGTTATAAGTTTAAACCAAATTATAATGACAATTATAAATTTAGGGTAAGCTATCGGGAAATAACCACAGAATGGGGTGTCATAGTCTGAATGTTGGCTGCAAGTTGCAAAACCGAAAGGAAAAAAAAAAGGACAGAGAAAAAAGGGAAATACATACCAAAGAATGGACACATGCAATAACGGCATACAACACAAAAACAAGGAACACCTTATAATTTTCATGGCCGACACAATTATTTATCCATATACAATGATGATCCTGCATCAAAACCTTTTTGTTAGCTGCGAGCTAAACTTAGTGCAACACTAATACATATAAGAACATAGACAAAAAGAAATGAATTTGTGCAATTACCATTCTAAGAACACATCTTTTGCAAACCCGGCAGTGGTGCGCACGTGGAGGTTTGTAGTGACAGCATTTTTGGCAGTATCTTAAATCGCCACCCTATATGTGACAACAAAAGTTTATGTAGCAGCATTTATGTAAAAAAGGTTGCCTTTTAATTTGATCATAGACCTTGAGTTACATGGGAGGGAAGCTTGCTAAAATTGACATAAAAAATTGCCAGAGTTCAATGATATTAGCAAGACACTTTCTCTATATATAACAGCATTGCAATGTTATAGCAGAATAATTCCAAAGAATATTTTTGAAAGAAAAAGAATCATAATCTGTTGAAATCTTTATCTACCATACACACTGCTAAATGCAAATTAGAAAATTCTACTACAAAGGCAACATTTTAATAGCTCATTGCAATGCTGATCTAACCATTCAATAACAAAACTAATCTAATTACAAAACAACCAACGCAGACTCATAACCAAATTATTAAGTCGAGAACAAAATTTACTATAATGATAGATAGAGCTAAGCAGATCTCAACAATTTTGCACATGCAACCAAAAATTTCTCATCCTCAAATTGAAAACCACCTCTCCATAAAATCAGGTATAGCAGATTGCCAACCAAAATTGTTAACTCGATCATACAATCAATATAGTTGGCCATTAAACAAAACCAAAATTTCACAAATGTGAGTCAAAATTCTCTTAGACTCGCATCTAAGCAACCACTTACGAGCTTAAACACCCCCAAAATCAACCAATCCAACACAATCAACGCACAGATCTAAAACCAAGAATCTCAAAAGCACAAACCTTCCTCTTGATCTCATGAATTGCGGTATCAGGCCTCTCCAAGTCGGGCACGAACGACGCAGGAACGCGACCGGGATCCTTCACGACGGCTGTCGTATAGGTAGCGATGCAAACCAGCGTGAGCAGAGTGAATCCGGCGGCGTTGGCGAGGCCGGCGGCCGTGGAGAGGCGGAGCCAACCTTCTATAGCGACGAACACTGTTGTATAGTACACATAACCAATGCAAAAGAGAACAGTTATGATTGGTAGAGTGATGTAGCCCGGACGACTCATCTGATAAAGAGGGGGTCTTTTTGTAATTAGCTTGAAATTTCGGGGTATGAATTAGGGAATTAACATGTGGTTGTGGTGGTGGGAGGTGGCGCCGCGGTGGAGAGACGGCACTGGTCTCTCCTGGACCTGGACCTGAACCTGGGGTTGTTGTGTTGTATTGGCGCAAGCGAAGGGAGAAGAGCTTGCTGGAAGGAAGAAAAGTAGGGATTTTTTCACTCCAGTCCTTCTAACTGTTACTGAATTTTTTTGTGAGACCTTTTTGTTGCAACTTGTTAGTTGTTTTATTAATTTTGTTATTTTTTTCCCCACCTGTGACTGTGACTGTGAGTATTTACCAACTCTTTCATCCTACTTTGCTTTTACTGTAATAGTGGTTTTAAAACAGGGTCTTATTTGAAAACTGTTGAATAATGTACACAAGAAGTAAATTGAGATCCCAATTTTTAGATGAAAAATAGAATAATTTTTTTGAGGAGTGTGGTGTTTAAAATTTGCCATACAAGTAATTCGGTTCTGCACTTATACTCACTGGGAAAAATTTACGATTATGCAGTTTGACTTATTACGTTTATGACAAAATTTTGATAAATAATATATTTTCTTTAATTAAATGTAGATAAAGAAAATAATAAAGATTGCTATTATTATTTTAGTTATTAGTAAAATTTTGCTCCGTCTGTATTTTCATAATATAAATTCTGGAAAAAAAATCAAATTAAGACGTTGAAGGTTGAACAACGTAAAATTAATTTCTCGCGAGTAGCCAACAATAAAATATTGAGAATCACTTAAAATCATATAAATGTGCTCCAACATTCTTGACAGTTCGTAATTAGAAAAATATTTATTTGGAATTCTGCACTTCGCAACAAAATGAAAAATCAGGTGAATAAAATTTGGATCCGTATATGATTATATTTTTGAAACAAAGCGAATAACGACGGGACTAAGAACGGTCAAATAAAGTGATAAATTTTTCATTTAAACCCTTCCGTTTTGCATTGAGGCTGTCTCTATTCCATTCGGTTGGAATGTTTAAATCCAAAGAATAATAAACAATTAGACTATTCCATAAAAAAATGAAGAATTAGAAATGCTTAGCCTATTTTAAAATTAAGGTTACTTCGTCTTACCAGACATAATTAAAATTTTAAGTAGGGAACCTTTTCATTCCCCATTCCGATATTCATTATACCTCCTATCTTAGTGTTCGCTAGTCCTCTACAATATTATTAAGCATACTGATCACAGTAATTCTGCAAAAATCATGCATAGAACAAAAAAATCTTATCGCAGCTTGATTTGTTATTTGCAAGCAATTAGAACCTCTCAAGGGTTTAAAATAAAACATAAACTCACCAATAAGAAACTTATATTTTTTATATATATATAATTATTTGATATATGGATAAAATCTCGATTATGTTTTATGCAAACTGGTTATCATATTAGTTTCCAGCCTTATTTATATTGATTTTAGTGTACTCTATAATTCTCGAGTGGTCCGTTTCTTCTCACCCTATCTTATAGTTCTTAATGAATAAAAAATATAGATATGGTGTAAACAAAAAATAAAACCATTTACATCAATTTTTTTATAATACGTTTTCATAGGATAAGAAATAGCATATAAATAGTCTTATTTCTTAGTTTTAAATCATGTTTTGTTGAAATTGGACACGTATTTTTATTGAAAACTCAATATAAGCGGGTTCCACCATTATTGAAACAAATCTACGAATGTTGCTTGCATCTTAAAGAACACGGAATAATCATGACTTTTAGCGGCCTCATCACTGTCCCACAGGTGCACCAGTGACCCCTATTTGTTGCTATTATGGTTGAATATTCGCTTTCATTTTTGGTCATTAATGTGATTAGTACGCTACACCAAAATCTGTCATGAGATGGATATACTAAATTTCATGTACTTCTCTCGTTAGGTCCTGTACACTAGCTGTAGCTGCTAATTTGAAGATATTCTTTCCATCAAGCTAACTGATTTAGATTTGGAAAAAATAAACAATTTGCTATATTATTTCGAAGAGAGAAAGGTGGAGCAACTGAGTCTGAGTTGTTAAATGGGAAAAAGTCGCTTTTCGCCAGTTTTTATAGAAATGAAAAATGAGTTAGTTGTTTGGGCCATTAAACTACTAACAGTTTGGGCCTTATTGGACTGGATTGATTCAAAGAAATAACATTTTAACGAAGGTTTTCCATTGTTTATACCCTTCTAATAATTTTCAGAAATTTGATAAGTAGAAATTTCTTGTTTTTAGAAATCTGATTTCAAACAAAAATGTACAAATCAAGATTCCAGTGCATTTGTGCGAGTCTAGGGCTCTTTTACTTCATCTTTCCAGGAAAAAGAAACTTAACACTTATTAGTTAGTACCAAACTAGTACTTAGCTAAATAATCTACAATATCCTAAATAGATTTACAAGTACACATTTTTTAACTGTTTACTAGAGAACTCCAACACAAACACCATATATACAGTAAGCAAACGGTTAAGATCTCTTTGGTACCTAACAACGCGCAGCAGATCTTAGCCGTTGATCTCTGATGAGGCGGAGATCAAGGGCTAAGATCACCAACTGAAACCTCAACCCTTGCAGATCAACAAAAAGCTTTGATCCTTGCTCACAATTCACAAACTCAGACCCAACTTCTGACTGGCTACGTCACACTTAACGGGCGCGAACCCGACCCGACCGTTCTCTAAATCATATTCGACCCAAACATTCTGCTGATGGTGGTGCCCGATAACGTAAGCGGATATGGGTACAAGATCCGAATTCCCAAATGTGAAACACCAAACACCATCCCCACCTCTCTTTTCTCCAGGCACCTTGTACAACAACCTCTCTCCGGCCACCACCATCTCGGCCCCTTTAAACACCAGCGCCACTGATGGTACGTATACCGGTACCGGCTTCCCATCCGGTACTCTAAAACAGAGGTCGAAAGCTCCTTGAAAAACATAATCAGGTTCGTTCAATGGCGTCAGGATTCCTTTTGTTTGGCGAAGAAACTCTGTTCTGAGCATGTTGTACGGATCACCTAAGAGAAATGTGAACTGAGTGCCAGAATCGACCATGGTTTGGCCGGCACCGGTATGGTCCGGCAAGAGGACCGATTTGGGTATCGGTAACTGAGTCGACCCCACCCGAATACCGTCTAGCTGTACCGAATAGGCGACTCGGTCGAAATACGGCAAGGGCAGATTGATTTGAACGAATGGGGTATAATTCAGAGGCAACATGAATGGCAAATTGGTGCTTCCTATTAGTAGAACACCTGAGGAATCACGGTCTGATATGCAATACGAGAATCGACGAGTTGCGGTCTGAGTGACAAAAGAGAGGGCCCCACGGTTCATACCCAGTAACCCGGTAGTTGCGGTGGGGTCAACAGCCGAGTCGAAAGCGGATGTCATGCAACCAAAGGTGGTACGGATAGGCGAAAGAGATGTCGACATGTCGCCTAATCGAAACAAATCAGAGGAGAGAGAGCCCTCAGAGGTCGACGCATCGGAATAGGAAAGCGCCACATGACACCGGTGCGACGATTGCTCGCACGTGGCGGGAATCGGCAAGTCCCGGGCTTGTGAAACGCAAGTTGGGGACGAACATGGGATTGAAGAGAAGGAAGAGGAGACACGGGGGTTGAAGGAGAGAGGTGAAGACGAGCCGCAGCGGAGCCATGAGAGCTCGCTTCCTGTGTCGAGAACCATGGTGGCGTTTTGGGGCGGCGTACCGACAGAGAGAGAGACAGTCAAGGTGACATTGTGGTGGAACCGGAGCTTGTTTGGAGAGCTTGGGAGGGAAGAAGGTGGGATGGATTGGGTTTTGAGAGGGAAGATGAGAGATTTTGGGTGGTTTGGTTTTGGTCGGATGGAAAGAGAAGGAGGTGATTGGGAGAGGAAGATGAAGAGGAAGAGGAGAAGGGAAGCTGCCATGATTGTTGTTGGTGAGTTTGAATTTATTTTAGGGGGTAATGGGGCTTTATACGAGGATTATGGAAGTAGAGTTGAGGGAGTGTGTCACTGTTTGTGTAGGGGTTTGGTTTGGGTTTGGGAGTTTGCTTTTGGGACGTCATGGGTAAGGTTCCTAACGACGTACTATTTTTGTTCTTTCGTTCAAAATCTTCCTAATCAGCTAATCATGTATATTGTCCCTTGCCTTCCCGGCTTCCCCCCCCCAAAAAATAAATAAATAAATAAAAAGGATATATTTTTTTTACAAGAAAAAAAGATATTATATAATTGTGTACACGGTCAATACGGTGTCTTATCTAGTCTGGTGACTAGTTCAATTTCTTCTTCTTTCTTTTCTTTTCTTTTCTTTCGCAAGAGATGTTCTTATTCATACTCATATATTTATTCGGTCTTAAAAAAAATCACAAATTAAATTTTACATACAAGAGAACTTTATAATGATGCAGCAATGGAAAGCTACTAACATGACTTAGTCTTAGTCCTGACAGATAGCTGTACTTTCATATATTGCTTGATCATAATAGCACTTGCCAATATTTTCAATTTCAAATTGATTAAATTATAAATGAAAATTTGTAAAAAAAAAAAAAAATCAATAAATTTGTAAATACATCATTGGACATATTAATCCACTACTAATAAAATATTATCAATTTCTCAATATTAATTGCTGATTCAATTAAAACTATTATTTCAAACCGTCGAAAATTTACTTAAAAAGATATTTTGCAAAATTATTATTATAGTTGGTGATAGGCACTAGGTAGCCAGAGATGGACCCTATGAGGAACAGAAAGGAAGCCGCCACAAGAGAACGTGCATGCTTGGGGAGCAAAGCCGAGTGGAATTGTGGCGTCCAACAATCGGTGCGAAATATCACCGTCCCCATCACTGTCCTTCCTCTGTCGTTTTGTGGCTTTCATCTTCTCAGATTCAACTCTCTTGGACCCACTCCACTGTTTTTTGACATTTGGTCAATCTGAGTCAACTTTTTACCCCAGTCAAACCAGTCAACATGTATGATTTGTTTACATTAACAACTTTTATTATTTGATACCGCAGTCAACAATTAACTAACATATAATTTTATTACAGTACCAGAATTCTATATATTTTTTTTATTATAAATTTTGTAATATAACAATTTTCATTTTCTTATATGATTTTTCTTTAAATTAAACATGATTGTTCCTAAAAAATATGGACGGTTGTGATTAATTTAGAAAAAATAATAAACTGAAAAATTGATCTATGGCATAGCATCCTAATATATTTACATTACTCGAAATAATATAGGACAAAAAGTTATAACATGCATGTATGGGATCCGCATCCTCTACCCATCTCTAAGAGATGGGTAGGGTGCCCATCTCATCACGACCGTCTGATCTAATCTGGACGGTTCATTTTTTTCGGGCCAATAATTTTTTTCGGGAGTGGTGGAATGCACGGGGCTCCTTTAGCCGTTGAGATTAAATCAGACGGCTGACATTCAGAGATGGACACTCTACCCATCTCTTAAAGATGGGCAGAGGATGTGGTTCCTGCATGTATCATGTATGAGCCTATAATATGAACCATAGTTCTCTGTTTTACATTTTTCTGGAACAGTCACGAAATAAACTGGACCATTTTTCACATGCAACTTGAGAAAAAATGGGATGTGGGTCTTTTCTTGAGCACCTAACCAGATCTACTGTGCAAATCAATTCAAATCCATAATAATAATGAAACCCTTTAACTTCTTCAGTGACGAGGTCTATTTATTTCGAGTTAAATGCAAGCCTTGCAACGCCAGGTTACCGAGGTACAGCCTGTGTTCAATAAAACTCACACGGTAGAACAAAAATTGACAGAAGCCAATAAATGAGAGACGCGCTTGTCCATGAATTTCCACTATTCAGACTCCAGAGAGTGCTCTCATTCACGAGCTAGAGGCGTCCGTGCGGCGGTATTGTTTCTCCAAAACCAACATATAACACCACACAGCGTTTTCAACCAATTAAATTTGCCATCTTTTAACTTGAGTTGGTTTCGAAACATGGGTTGTCACAAAAAGCAGTTCCGGAATAGCGACGAGGAGAAGTAAACAAATGAAGAGAACACTACTATTAGGGCACTTTTGGCATGGGTGAGGTTAGTGGGTTTAGTGGTGTAAGGTTAGTATTTTTTGGGATTTTCGAGGTACTTTTTGGAATTTCGAGGTAGAATAGTGAGGGGATGGAATTTTCGAGGTAGCTCGACTAAACCCTCAAAATCCACTAAACTCACTAACCTTGGTATGCCAAACGTACCCTTAAAGTGAAAAGTGAATTTACAGCTGTCTCGACTGGAGGTTTCTCCGTGGTGTTTTGTGGGTCTAAGTGGTGTTATATAACTACGTTCGAGATAGTGCTGCGGACAGCAGTTTGGAGACAAACAACCCAATGAAATCATTGTTTAAGTTCTTTGTTTCCTTAATTAGTATTCAAATAATCGAGGCCTACAACCCATTTGTCTCTTTTTTTTTTCTTTTTCTTTTTCTTTTATGAAAGAAAAGAACCTATTGTCGCTCGCTCGTCTTACCGAATTGCTTATCCATTGTGTAAGTGGAAGTGGAAGGTCGTGTAATTTTTTATGTTCAAAGGTTTTTTTTGTAATACAACTCTTCTCATCTTTTTGGGCAGTATTTTTGTTCTTTTTATTTTGATTATGATTATTCCAAGTTTTATTTTCAAATAAGAAGTACGATTGTAATAGTTTTCAATATGACGGTAGTATATTGTTGCTATTTTTTCATTTAAATCTTCTAAACCAATTTTAACAGTACTACGTGCCTTAAATTTTCTTCAATTTTTCATTGTTTTCATACAAGCTAGAAATTTCTGGTGAAAGATAAAAATATCTTGATCTAGTAATGGAAACAATTCAGCAATCACGTACAACTTCTGTTTGAAAATAAGTTGTTGAATCACCAAAATAGAAGTAACAGTAATTTTGGAGAACACAATGTTTTTCAATAAAATGTAAAGATAGTTTCGTAATCTTTTCCCAAGTAAAATTTTCACTTACTATTGTCGATTTCAATAAAATCATTTTCATGGTCAAGATTGTTATCAAATCTCCTCATGTTCTTTAATATTAGAAGTGTTTTTTCTTTTTCATATATTTATATTTTTGGGTCTTTTTTACCACTCTTCTTAAATTGAACATATACAGATTCAATAATGAGAACGTTTCGTTGCAAATTACATATCGGCAAGATTCGTCATATGCCGCTAAAAGCTTGACTCCATATAAATTTTACTCTCTAACAGAAAGAAAACATTTTTTTTCTTTTTAAACAAGCGTGCAAGCATACAGACTCCATTTATACCCCGTATAAATGAAAGCCCCACTCACTTCCGCTAGGTCAACTTCATATCTCAAAGAGGTACTTCAACGAAATAGACGTTCTCCCAACATTTCATCATATATCAAAGTTAGCGATCTTTTAAATATCTATCCGTACATTCATTCCTTAGAATAATCCAGAACCTCCAATCTGGTAATTTCAAATTATAAAATATTATAAAGCTTTGTAAGAACTCAGAATGAAATATAATTGATATTTTTCATTATCTCAAAAGCTTGATTACAGTGTACAAATGTCTCATATATATACAACTAATTGTATGGTCTATAGACCAAGCTCATTCAGCATAATACACGATTAGAACTAACTAACAAACTTAACAGTCCTAACAGAATATTAATCCTCTCCATTCTCTGTTGAAGTGGATGCGTCCAGTCCATTATTTTCTACAGGCCCCCTCAAGCTCTGCATATTGGGACAAATGTTGAGCTTGTTTCTAAGTATAGAAAACCTGTTTTGTGGCAAGCTTTTAGTAAAAATGTCACCAATCTGATCATTTGAGCATATGAAATGAACTGACAGCTGCTGAGCAGTGAGTTTTTCCCTGACAAAATGGTAATCTAATTCTATATGTTTAGTACGTGCATGGAAGACAGGATTTGCTGCCATGAAAGTAGCACTCAGATTATCACACCAAAGAGATGGAACAGTGTTTGATTGGCAACCTAACTCTTTTAATAAGCTCTGTAGCCACATTAATTCTGATGTGGTAACTGCCATTCCCCTATACTCAACTTCTGTAGACGATCGAGCTACTGTTGGTTGCTTTTTGGAAGACCAAGAAATCAAATTTGTTCCCAAAAACACAGCAAACCCAGTGGTTGATCTTCTATCGTCTGGATCACCAGCCCAGTCAGCATCACAAAATGCCTGAAGAGATAAGTCTTGAGAAGCAGTAAATTTCAATCCCAGATGCAATGTTCCCTTGATGTAGCGCAAAATACGCTTGACAGCTTGCCAGTGTTTGTCAGTATGCTGAGAAAAGAACTGAGACACCTTGTTGACAACAAAAGTGATGTCTGGTCTGGTCACAGTAGCATACTGCAGCATGCCTACTACTGATCTGTACAGGTGAGGATCTGACAAGGGTTGACCATCAAACTTTGACAGCTGTACCCCAGACTGTAGAGGTGTATTGCATGGTTTTGCCCCAATCATGGAAGCTTTTTCCAGAATGGTCTGAAGATATCTTGTCTGAGAAAGATGTATGCCAGACGACTGATGTTCAACTTGAATGCCCAAGAAAAAATTTAGTGATCCCAGATTTTTTAAAGCAAATTTTGAATTGAGAACTTGTATCAATTTCTGAATAGCCTGGGAATCATTGCCAGTGACAATTAAGTCATCTACATACACAAGAACATAGATGATTGTGTGCTGGTTTTTGTAGATGAAGAGTGAATGGTCAGACTGAGAAGATTGAAACTGATGTAGCAGAAGAAATTGTCTCAGTTTTTGAAACCAAGCTCTTGGAGCTTGTTTGAGACCATAGAGAGCTTTTCTTAACTTGCAAACATAATCAGGTTTGAGGGGATCAGAAAAACCTGGTGGTTGGCACATATATACTGTTTCTTCAAGTTCTCCATGAAGGAAGGCATTGTGTACATCCAGTTGATGAAGGAACCAGTTATGAGAGAGAGCCAGAGCCAGAATGACTCTAATTGTGGTTGGTTTGATAACTGGGCTGAAGGTTTCATAGAAATCAAACCCTTCTTCTTGGTTGTAGCCTTTTGCCACTAGTCTGGCTTTATATCTCTCTATTGAACCATCAGCTTTCCTTTTTGTTTTAAAAATCCACTTGCAGCCAACTACATTTGCATTAATGGGTGGTGGTACCAAATCCCAAGTGGCATAGGTTGCCAGTGCTGTGAGTTCACTGGCCATTGCCTGGCGCCAGTGTTCATGTTTACTGGCTTGGGTGTAGCAGGTGGGATCAGACTCAGTTGTTGGTGGTGTAACTGGGTAGTTGGTAGCAGTATAGATATGGTGATTGGGAAATTGCTTGGGTCTGAGATTATTTGTCTTGGACCTGGTAAGCATCTGATGAGAAGTAGAAGGAAGAGTTTGTGTAGATGGGAGAGGTGTAGTAATGGAGACTAAATCTGAATCAGAAGTAGTGTTGTCAAAGGGAGATTGAGAAGTTAGTGGAATGGGTGTTGGTATGATAGGTTGTGGAGATAATTGTTTTGGTAGTATTGTCAGAGTGTTACTTATTGTAGGAGGTGAGGTTGAAGTATGCTGTGAGGGCATTTGAGCAAAAGGGAACTCAGTTTCATGAAAAACAACATTTCTAGATATATAAACCCTCTGAGTAGGGATATGTAAACATCTGTACCCTTTATGGGTGGTTGAATATCTCATAAACACACACACTTCTGACCTTGGTTCCAGTTTATTTGAGTTGTAAGGTCTCAGTAAGGGAAAGCAGGAGCAACCAATGACTTTGAGCAAATCATAATCAGGTTTTTGCTTGAAAAGAAGTTCAAATGGTGTACTGGGAGAAGTGTGAGTGGATGGTAGTCTATTAATAACAAAGTTCACACTTTCAAACACCCAATTCCAATACTGAAGGGGTATACTGGCATGATACATTGTAGCTAACCCCAATTCAACAAGATGCCTATGTTTTCTCTCAGCAATTCCATTCTGCTGAGGGGTATAAGGGCATGAAACCCTGAAATTAATCGCAGGAAATTTTCTGAATAGTGGTTTAAACTCAGCTCCACCATCACACTGAACTGTTTTGATAGTTGTAGACATCAAGTTTTCAGCCTTCAGTTTGAAATCAGTAAATAAATTGGCAATATCTGATTTTGATGAGCAAGCATAAAACCAGCTAAACCGAGAAAACTCATCAATGAAATGAACATAATATCTATTTCCATTATTTGAAGTCACAGGGGCTGGACCCCAAACATCTGTATGCACAATTTCCAAAGGTGCATTAGCACTGTGCTGAGAGAGAGTAAATGGCAATTTCTTAGCCTTAGCTTTATTACAATTATTACAGAATGAAGTAACTGAATTGGCTACTGTAATAAGTTTTTGTTTGCTCAGAAAATGCAAAATAGAAGAAGAACAGTGAACAAGTCTTGCATGCCACACATATGCAGATTTGACTCCAACTTGATAAACTTGGTGAGAGACTGAGGAAGTATGAAGAGCATATAACCCATTATGCATTGTGCCATGCAGTAGAATCTGATGGGTGGCTGGATCCTTAATAAAACAATGAGAGGGAGTAAATTCAACTAGTACATTATTGTCTTTTGCCAGCTGAGAAATGCTAATGAGGTTCTTTGTAATTTGAGGCACATGAAGAACATTATGTAGCATAATAGGTCTGTGAACTGTATGTAAAACAGTGAAACCAATGTTGGAGATAGACAGACCTGAGCCATTGCCAATGTGAACTGAATCCTGGCCACTGTAGGTCTGATAGTGTGTCAGATTATTGATATCTGGAGTGACATGAGTTGTAGCTCCAGAATCAAGAAACCAGGAGGGAGAAGATGTACTGGTAGGTTCCAGAGCTAAGGCATGATGCTGAGTGTTCTGCTAAGAATACTGCTGAGGTGGTCGAGAATACTGCTGAGGTGGAATCTGCTGACGTGGCTGAGACTGCTGAGACTGTGGTTGAGGAGTGGAAGATTGAAAAGGTGTGGTACCATCAAATCTAATGTCAAATCTGTGATTACACTTGAAGGCTGGGTGACCCCACTTGAAACAAATCTGACATTGGAAGTCTTTGTAGGGATTGTTGTATTGAGCATTGTTTCTTCCTCTACCTCTGCCACGTGGGCCCCCTCTACCTCTTCCTCTATTTGAAAAATTAGGCTGTGTACCAGCTGGACCAGTTGTATAATGAGCTGTAGGATTAGAGACAGTGGTTGCAACTGGTACAGTTGCTGAACTGGTACCAGTATTATGAACAGCAGGGGTTGTAATTGAATTGAGAGAGGCTTGGATTCTTGCTTCATGAGCCAGAAGTAAACTATGCAGCTCCAGCATAGTTGTTTGTTGAGATCTCATAGAGATAGCAGTAACAAATGTCTCATACTCAGATCCAAGGCCTTGTAAAGTGTAAGCAATCAGATCTTGATCTGAGATATCAGAACCAATGCTGCGCAATCTGTCAGCTAAAGATTGCATCTGTTGCAAGAATTGAAAACAAGACATGCTTCCTTTCTTGGAAGTTTGGAGAAGAAGTTTCAATTCGAGTACCTTTGCAAGAGATTGCGAAGTGTACATCTGATGCAGCATTTCCCATAAGTGCGCAGAAGAGTGACAATTCAGCACTTGTGAAAGAATCGCAGCTGAAATTGAGCTGAAAAGCCATGCCAAGATTAGCTGATCTTGTTGATTCCAGCGCGAAAACTCAGGGTTTGAGGAGACAACGCCACTTGCCGATGTGACAGTGGTTGCTGGAGGCGATTTGGAGCCATCGACAAAGCCGAGAAGATCATAGCCTCGCAATACTGGAAGCACTTGCGATTTCCAAAGCAAGAAGTTATCGCTTTGCAAAGTTGTGTGAATTTGATGAGAAAATTGGATTGGCAGCTCAGATCGCTGCACTGGAAGAGGCGTTGATGTTGAATTCGCCATGAATTTGTTTGAGAAAGGAGAAGCGGAAGCAAAAGAGAGAAGAAAGAATTAATCTTTTTGGAAAAATTTACTGTATCTAGGAGCGTTGGCTCCGATACAGTGCTCTGATACCATGTAAGAACTCAGAATGAAATATAATTGATATTTTTCATTATCTCAAAAGCTTGATTACAGTGTACAAATGTCTCATATATATACAACTAATTGTATGGTCTATAGACCAAGCTCATTCAGCATAATACACGATTAGAACTAACTAACAAACTTAACAGTCCTAACAGAATATTAATCCTCTCCATTCTCTGTTGAAGTGGATGCGTCCAGTCCATTGTTTTCTACAAGCTTTACTGTTAAAAAAATTGTTGCTAACTTGCTATTACTAAATCATAAACTTAGCCTTAAAAAACCCAAGCAACCCTCGTCCGCGACAAAACTAACTAAGAGAGGCATGGCTTCAGAGCATTCTGTTTTCTTTTTAATGAAAGCCACAACTAGAAATTTAATTAATCTTTTAAATGCGTCTAATAATGATGGGTTGTTGCTATGCTATGTGTGGTGGTACTGTGACAGTTACTCGAACAATTGACATTACGTCCATTGATACCCATCCAATTTTGACTCGGTTCGTTTTCAATAATTTGTTCTAACTTTCTTCTTCTATTTCTGTCCTGGAAATTATTTGATTCGCTTTCATTTTCAATCAAATCCCATGATTCTGTTCATCATCTTTAATTAAAATCAAGCGAACGTCATCTCTCAAGGAACTTGTGATGATAGAATCAAATTCCAATTTTCATGCAAACAGCTGGCGGATGGTTAGTGTTTCAATCATTGCAGTTGCATCAACGCCCGTGCCAAACGTGCGTGTCTTTGCTTCCTTTCATGTTTAGGTTTCTTATTTGCTGCCACTTGTCACAAGTTGGGGCTTCGCGTAGCGATTCATGGATCAGGAAGATGTTTTTCAGTTCATTTCTGACCCACAATTTCGGATGTACGACTATAATGAATTTTTTATCTTATAATACAAAAAAGGAAAAAAAATCATAATAGTAATAATTAAAAAAATATTAATATTATTGTTATTGTGGAGATTCATTAACAATAGAGATTTAATAATCTCGACATAATTTTCTTTTAAGTTGAGCTAAACAGATTTAAAAATAGAAAGAAAAAAAAAATTTCGAAAAATGTTGCTGTCTTTAGATTTGTTGTGTGTAAAACTTAAGTGTCATTTGCTAGTTATCAGAGATCATTAAAATCAAATCATAGTATGATACGACTTATAGTTTAGATCAGATTTCAACTTTTGAACTTGAAACTCCAATATCATTTTTTTTTTTTTGTCAATTTATTACATTGTGTAGGAATGTCGAGCATAATAATATTAACAAGATGAGTAATTGCACGAAAAGGAAATATTGACTAGATTAAAATAAATTTGTTGTTATATTTATTAGTGATGCTTTTGTCTTAGAAACATCTTTTTTTTTTTTTTTTTGAATGCTTGAAACTTTTTGTTACCTGCATCCTTTTATCTCGATGAAAGAAGTGAGCGTGAAGGGACACGAAAAAAAAAAATCTAATCTTTTTAATTAAATTAAGCCGCACACTCATAGTACTTAATACTAAATAAATTTAATTGATAATATATTACTCTAAATTAAAAGGACTTGTATAAGCTGTTCGAATATTTTTCTACAATTTGAGAACTAATTTTTGAATAGTAACCAATTAAAGACCAATTAAAGACACCACGTTTAAGTAAATGCCGTAGATTAGAAACTTAACTACAAAAGTTTCTCATAAATATTTAATCCCTACTAATTATAAAAGCATCCGTAAAATGGTTATAAACAGTCGCACCTAAAGTGTGTAAATTTTATAATAATTATAATATATTGATTTGTGTAATATAATCTAATTTGTGGTGTAGATCTTAATGTCATATAAAATGTCAGACTTTTTATTGAAAAAAAGAGTAAGTCGCTACCAAATTAATTGAATACTTATTTTAAAATAGAAAGACTAAATTATTGATTTTATCATATTTTTATTTCTAACCTGTAAAGTAATTTTATTGAAAAATGAAAATGTTTCCTGTTATTTTAGTATTGGAAGCTCATCAAGACTACCCGTTACACAAACTACGCACACCAAGAGTCGTCAAAATGGCCTAATGTTTCACTAAATTGAACTTGTCCTCATCTCTAATAGACGGACACGTGTATCCATGACCCCACCAAATTAACAAAAGCTGACCACCGACTGCTTTTGCAATTAGTGGTGCAGCTGAAGGGCCAATGACACAGCGGATGCATTATATAAGCTCCAGTGCTCCAGTCTAAAAAGTCGGAAGAAAGCAGCGTTTTTGGGCTCGTTTGCCTGACGAACGATCTGAAGCGTCCGCCTCGTAAAAAGATTTTTGTCAGATCTCAATCGTCCGATTTATATCCGTTATTATTATTTTTTTTGTCCATCGGCGGCATCTGTGCAAAACACCGTGCAACGAGTCATCTGGCAAAAAAAAAAAAAATAAATAAAAAAAAAAGAAAAGAAAAAAATTTGCATGCATGCTGGATTTGGAATTTCTCAAGTACACTAGTTAGAACTTAGAACCTCTGTCTTTTGAATCTTCTTGTCACCATCGTATAATAAAGATTCGGGAATGGATTTGAATGATATATTGACTATCTTTGTTAGGCGTGAATAATTTTCAAGACTAGCTTTGGCAAGTAAAAATTAATTGAAAATGTTAAAAAATGGTAAAATGCTGAACACATATTGAAATTGTCAAAAAGTTTTAAAACGGTAAAAATACTGAAAATGCTGTCAAATGCTCGCAATATCTAAAAAATATTTAAAATTGCTCACGAGTTCTCAAAAAATGCTGACAATATTGTCACACCCCGCTGTACTGGGCATGACAGATCCTGCCGTGACTACACGCACCGCATGCAGCCCCAAGACTTACCATCCTATTTTCATGATGCATTAGATGATGCACAACATAAGAGAGACTGTTTTATTGGCAACCGTTACAACAGTGGGACAAGCACCGCTATTGACCATGATTTACATGGCCAAAACACTGTTTAAACATGGGCTACTCACTGTTTTTGTTGGGTCATATGGCCAGCAACCTATCAAATATCACCACCCCTAATAGGGAAGATGTAGTTTTTACCAACTCATAATACAAAAGCTGCCAGCCCAACAATTTCCCCGAGTCCCAAGGACCGGTTACATGGTTTATATGACTGGGACATGGGCCAAAACTGTCGTATCTCACATTCCACCCTTCGTTCAGTCCTTTGAACGAACTGCGAACCTGCACCTTCGTTAGACCCTTAGTTCCACTCACGAGTCGCACTCTCAACTGCTTCTTCATCCGATGCCTCAATTTTCCGCTGCATATTCTTGCCTTTCCCCTATCCAGCCTTTCTCTTACCATGCCCTTCCGTGCGTTCTGCCCGATCCATAAGTGAAGGATGTGTGTTTTGAAAGTTATCTTTATTAATGATGATTTATGTATTGTTCATGATTTGAATGTTGTTATACATTCTTGTTCCTTGAGATTAATATGTTGAGGACCGTTCCGGTGCCCCATTTTTTCACTGCCCGCAAATGTCACAAAATATGAACCGTCAGATCAAAATTTGATGAACAACCTGGATCGCGTCTCCTTAAAACATTCAATCCACCCAAAAAAGCAAAGAACGAAAGAAATAATTAAAACCTTCGAGCTACCTTGCTTTCAGTCCGTCTCCCACTACCCTTTCTCATGTCAGTCTCCTCCGCTGATTCTCCTCGACTCGCTCCTCTCCTCTCTGTCAATCTGGCTCTCTCTTATCCCGTCACTCGAGCTACCTCTTGTTTTCGTCTCTATCGCCACTAAGAATTCAAGTACAATTACAAATGAATTTGAATCCTTGGTGGAAACAAATTTGGCCAAACCATGGCTATATAAATTGTAAATGTTGAGGCAAAGCATTATACGACTCTCTTATAACTATAGCCCAAGATAAAATTAAACAAGAAAAATAAGCAAACTTTGAATCGAATGTGACAGATTATAGCACCACTGTCAAGCAAATTGTTTTATTCATGAACTCTGCACGTTTAAGCAAATTCAATTAAAGCTTAGCATAATTATAATCCCCTGTCAAGCAAGTTCAATTTGATGCTTAGGGTCGGACCCCTGCCGAACGCAGGTAAGAGGTACCTCCACTCGACAAATAATTTTGATAGTTGTTGGACGACCACAACGAGGTGGTAGAGAATCTAGGATTTCGAAACAAGAGCGAATCAGGTCGCGAAGGTGGAGGCAAGAGCAGAAGTAGCTCGAGTGACGGAAAGGAAGAAAGCCATAGGGGAGAGTCAAGGAGGATCAAGCTGTCGGCGGAGAAGAATGGGGGCTGTTGGAGGTTTTGATTTTCTATTTTGTTCTTTGCTCTTTGGGGAGATTGAATGTTTAAGGAGAAGCGATCCATACCATTTGTCAAATTATGATCTAACGGTTCAGATTTTGTGACATTTGGGGGCAGCGAAAAAATGGGGCACCGGAACGCTCCTCTAATATGTTATATCTTTAGAAGTGTTCAAGAAGATGCTCGTGGTCTTGAACCATAGAACTCTTAAGATGAAAACATATAATCCTAAATTATTCACAATCTTGGTAATTAAAGAGGAACAATAATTACCGAGCAAGATTGTCATGTCGATTGAGTGTACATTGTAGTTCTATAAATGTTGATAAGTGATTATCATTCAATGAGTATATATAAAATGAGCATGTGTTATATATAATGAACATGACCTAACTGGATGAAATATTATATAGATTGTGTTTTGTGTCATTAATATTTCCATCGTGTCTTTGAATCCAAAATATGAGATGCATAGATTTCTCACATGAGAAGCATGCAATGTAATTACTAATTAAGACCATCTTTTTACTGATCTTAGTTATCTGTTGATGGAGGGAATTAATTAGTAGTTCGTTGTGCGGGAGAAATTTATATGTCGATTATCATTGTCCCTCGGTTATCTGAGTTATGATATTACTGGACCCCTTAGTAAAGTGGAATTATATAGCATGCAATATAATTGATGTAGTTATAATTATAATTCGCTTAAGAGACCAAGAAAACAAATATAATGCAAAAATGACACGATCCTATTTTGCATATTATTCATAATATCATGAGACAAGGATAGACACAGATCAAGTGGATCGAGCACGTAATGACTATGTCGTTTGGGTGGCTATAATGTAGTGAGAATCTCTTGTAATCTATAATATAAAATGTTTTATATTATTACCAAGATGACGTTGATCCTCTATAAGGTCACACTAACTGAAGTGAAATAACAAGTGTTTTACATTTTATATGATGTATGAAAATATATGTGATAAAATGTTAAAATAATATGTCATGAAAAATGACATGCCTAGACCATAAATGAATTCATGAAAGTATATGAATATTATTGGTATAATGTTAGAGAGCATTATAAGAATAATATAGACATCATATATTCATATATTATAATAATATGTTTCATATTATCAGTTCATGAATTTATTTATTAAACTAAGTTGCAAAAATTATTCTAGATTGTATAAAACGAAGGTGTTGCGTGAAAATTTCAGGAAATAAGGAAAATTATTTTTGTCCTTATTTAATTTTCTTGGCCGACACACCTCAATCTTTTTTGTGATTTCTTTTTGCATCTTTGTTCTTTTGTTGCGCAGGGAAAAGGAAAATAGTAATAAAGGAAATTAATCTCTCTCTCTCCTATTGATTGGCTAAAATTCATTTCTTTTATAAGCTTTTCTTTTCAACCAAAATTTTGTGGATTTTTTAATTCTTGCGCAAAGAAACAAAGGGAACAAAAGGAAAAGTGATATTCTTTTATACATATATTTTTGCTTTCTAGTTTAGCCACCTTGAAATCAAATAGTTTGTTGATTGAAGATCAAATGTGGTTGGATCTAAGCTTGAAACTCACCATCCATCTATCGAAGCGTTGGTTGAGTTTGTTCTTTAGGTTCAAGGTGAACCAAGAGAAAAAAAGACGCTAAACGGTAGCAGCGAGAATCGAAGATTTCCAAAAAATCTAGAGAGAAATCGACTTCTCTCTACTAAGAGATTTGAAAATGTCTTTTTAGGTATAATATTTTTCTCCTCAAATAATATTATTGTGCACATAAGATGCTTAATTAAATGTTTAATTATGATCTTGCTTGCTAATGTCATATAAATAAAGTCCTTTGTGTATTGAGTCAAATATTTTTTTTTTTTAATTCCGCATCCTTGACATACACACGAAATCCCAACAATAAGTTCTTGTATGTTAATCTTACCCGAAGCATCTAGCCGAGAGGCTATGACCGGGTCCAATCCATTAAGATATTGTCGCCTATACAAGTACTCATCAGCCACAATATTGGGTACATAGCGGGCAAGTTCCGCAAACTCATCATTGTATTGGCCCACTGTCTTTCCTTGCTGGTTGAGCCTTATAAACTACAACCTTAACTTCTCTCTCTGCATGGCACTCAAGTACCGGCTAGTGAAAACATTCTCAAGCCAATTCCATGGTATACTTTGTTGATCACCAGTAAACCCACGCTTAGCAGTTTTCCACCAAAATCATGCTGAATTTTCTAAGTATTGGGTCGCTAACTCCACTTGGTTTGCCTCTGGTGCTTGGCGCAAACTGAATTTATGCTGCATACTCTCCAACCACTCTTCTGCTGCCTTATAGCATCATGTCCCATCAAACTTTGGCGGTTTCAACTGGCCAAAAGCATCTAACACTTGTTTAAACTGGTCAGCTTCACTCAGCGGTGCAGCTGGTCCTTGTTACAATTGATGAGTTAAGTACCGTCCTTGCTGATAGGCAGCAATGAGCATAGCATCCATAGCAGCTTGCTGACTCATAGTCGGCTCCTGCCTTCAGTCTCAGATCCATGCGATGGCTCACGTCCGCGCACACGTTTCCCTGGCTGTCCATCACCTTCCATTCCCACACCCGTTCACAACTCAAAGTCGGAATCGTTAGCAACGCGTGACAGGAAACAACCCAACCAACGACAACTGTCCTTAGACTTAGCTCCCACTCACACAACCTATTAAGGTCTGGTTGGGGTCTTCCGCAATGCTCTGATACCACTTTAGAACTTGTCACACCCCGTTGCTCCCGGCATGACAAATCCCGCCGTGACTACACGCACCGCATGCAGTCACAAGGCTTACCATCCTATTTTTATGATGCATTAGATGATGCACAACACAAGAGGGACTGTTTTATTGGCAACCATTATAACAACGGGACAAGCACCGCTATCGACCATGATTTACATGGCCAGAACACTGTTTAGACATGGGCTACTCACTGTTTTTGTTGGGTCATATGGCCATCAACTAGGGCTGTATACGAGCCGAGTTCGAGCGAGTTGGCCTCAACTCGAACTCGTCACAACTCGAGCCAACTCGTGACTCGGCAGCGAAGCAGTTCCGAGCCATTCAAGCTAACTCGAACTCACCTGATTTTAGCTCGAGCCAACTCCTGACTCGGCATGCAACTCGTGGAAGGTGTTGAGGTACTAGCCGCCATAGCATTTTGCTCGAAAATTCCCGTGCCGAGGGAGAAGCAGAGTTGGAGTCGAAGGACAGATGGGCTCTATTAGCATTCTTGTGTCCGATGAGTGAAAATGAAGCTATAGAAAGTAGCGATCTACATGAAGTAGTGGGAAATGGGTACAGGAAAGAGAGGGAGTAAGGTCATGGTTAATGAAGAAAGGGGAAGAGGCGCAATCGTGAGGGTTTGAGGGAGGGAAAAAGGTTATGGGACTTGGGGACTTAGGGTTAGTGATGGAGCTATTGGGCTGTAAATGAATAAAATTATATGGGCTGAATATTGATATGAGAGCATTTTATTTTTTGTAGCCTATATATATTGACTCGAGTTGGGCCTAACTCGAACTCAACTCATAAAATTAACGAGTTGACATAACTCGAGTTACTAGAACTCGAGTTCTTTTTACTCGAGTTATCATCGAGTTTTTTTCGAGTCGAGTTCGAGTAACTCACGAGTTACGAGCTTTTTGCTCACCCCTACCAGCAACCTATCAAATATCACCACCCCTAATAGGGAAGATGTAGTTTTTACCAACTCATAGTACAAAAACTGCCAGCCCAACAATTCCCCCACGCCCTAAGGACTGGTTACATGGTTTACATGACTGGAACATGGGCCAAAACTGTCGTATTTCACAAATATTTCATGAAAGTATATTTTTTGTATTTTATTAATTTTGTAGTAATACTTTTTTTAATCTAGTAGTGACACTCGAATAGTACGTCTCGTTTCAAGCAGACTATAATCTTCACCAAACTCAATTTTGACTATCCTCAATTGTGTATTCTCACGAATCCAAACACATTACTTGTCTTGTCTATAATGTTTATTAAGTTAGACTAGTTAGAATAAGAAGTTCGGTTCGGAATATTTTGCAAATTATTCAACGTTCTTAAGAACGCAGAATTTTGGATCAAACTTGAGGAATTGACTAGAGGATTTATATTTGGAGACTATTATTATATTTTTTTTAAATATAAAAATTATATCGCAATGCTAAATATACCAAAGACTCTCCTACAAGTTAAGATCTCGTCTGAATTAATTAATTACTTTTGGTCCACTTTAGATTTTCCAATCAAAATAAAATGTGGAAACGAGATAGCTTATAGCGTTCGGCAATTCTGCTCCATTGCCCGTTTATAATCCGTTTGCTAAAATTTTATGTTAAAGAAAACCGAAATATATCCTCACAGCAAGAGAATGTCACCCTATTATACAACCCAAGAGAGAGATGGCCTAGTTGGTCTTAATTCTAATGCGCCAGTTTCAGGTGATGGTCCGAAAGAGCATGGGCTCCAATCCTATTCCTAATAAAAGTAGTGGGTCTCTTAAGTAATTGAAATCAGGGTCTTTTTAGATTTCTTATGAATCGTTCTGTTATTTTTCTATCCATGAAATGTAAATTTTAATTTGGGCACAAGATAAAACTTCACAAGAAAAAGGGGTAAAAACCACCGGTAGTCAGGTTTCAGTGGAAAGTAAGCCTTCAACATTTATTTGTACATATCTGCCTTCACTACTGATGTTGGAATCAACTTAAAGGCAAAAAAAAAAAAAAAAAAAAAAAAAAAAAAAAAAAAAAAAAAAACAACTAATGTTCGATTCTGTCAAATTGATTCAGGGAATGGCTGAAACTAGGTTCTTATTACAAATAAGAAGCCTAATGTCAAGAGATCTCGCAATTCTAAATCCAGAGAAAAAATGGCCACATAATATTTGAGGAGCCTCCATCCTTTTGTGGGCTTAAAATTTTTAAACACAGAAAAGGGCTTCTCTTATTTCTGGACCAGAATATAGCACACCCTTACAAACTTAACATAGCTCAAAGTGAGCAACACATCAACCCTGTAATGAAAGGCATTGTCAATTAAATGATTCATTAGTTGAACTGGCACAAATCATCCAACATGAAGACATAATCAATCAATTGAATCATTAATTCATTATTAAATAAACACACATGAACCTACCCAGAGGCATTGTCAATCAAATGAATCATTGTTTAAATCAACAAAGTGTCACTTAATTTATACCATACCAAAGCAAACAAATAATGTATAACATTTTCAAAACAACCCAGAAAACTATTTAGAAAGCTAGTCTACCCTAGTGCAGCAGAAACCCAACAGCCTCCTTGACCCGGTCAACCCAATTGGTACTCTTTGCTGGTTTAGCATTCACAGTACCATCAGTACCAGCTAGAACACGGTACTTATCTTTCCTGGTGAAGTTTGTACACTCAAACCCTAATGTAGCTGCAAGCATTCGCTGTATATAGTTTGCCACGTCATGTGCGCTCTTCCCAGCCGCACAAGTCTCTTCTTCTGGCAGCTGGTTCAAAAATGTTACCTCATACACCGGGTTTGGATCCATGAAGAAGAATATCGGGTCCATTGCTTTACACTTGCGTGCAGTTGTTGGATGGAATAACTTGACTCTATAGTTAGTTGCCACTGGCACAATTCGATCGGTTAGTTCTGCAAATAATGCGCTAAATCTCAATAAAAATGGCTCGCGACAAGTGGTCCCCTCAGGGCATACAACTAGATCACCGTCGGCCAGTAGATCTTTGATTTTTTCACCATCTGCTGTTCGATCACGTGTCAACCGTACCGTAGGAATTGGAGAGAGAATTTCAGAAAATCTCGAGAGGGAATATGTGACAGCCGTGACCTTCCGACCTAGTATTGTTGCTAGGACTACTGGGTCCATTAAGGTCCGGTGTGTGCAGACAAACAGGACACCTTCATTGTTGTTTGAACGGGCTGGTGGAGGGGCACGGCCTCGAATTATGACAGCACCTCCAAATATCGGAGCAATATGAGGTATGATCCATATTGGCACTGTCAAGCCGACAGCGATGCGAATAAATGCGACTACTAGGCCGATTGGAATCCAAATGACTATGAAAAGTGATGTTAGAGTGGTCGGCCTGGGTACCAACCTGCCGTCGTGAAATATGACTGGTACAGGGCGGTGTTGCGAGTCGGTATGCTCGATGTTTGTTGCGAATGGTGGATTCCGTTGCTCCTGTTACAAGTAAAATATACATTGTTATCAACACTATTAATTATATAATATAATTGTGTATATGGGACTAATCGTAATATTTTAATTTTGGCCTTCTCTATAGTCCCTGGTATACCAATCATTGACGGAAGAATTCGACAAAACTTTATAATTCATAAGACATTTTTAATGTTCATGGGGTCTACACATTAATTAGTAATTTGTGTATGTCACTTTTAGCAAACTTCACATCTAATAAAGCAACGCAATCTAGTTGTTAGCATTAAAATAGTTTGAATGAATTACTGGAATGTTTGATCTCTATAGTTCGTCCGTATTTATAATTGGAAATCTGAATAGTACGAAAGCATCGAGTCTTGGAGCTAATGGCTTTGGCAAATGTATACGTCCAAGACCGACGTCTTAAATTGTTGCTTCACGCATTAAAGTGATAACAGTCCATGTGAACAGCATTACTGCATTATAGAAACATTTCCAGCACAAATATGAATGATAATACCGTGATAAAATGTTGAATCGGTTGTACAACATGCGTCCTTATCGTCCGTTAATTGGGCGGTACATCGAAGCATACTTATTAAGGAAAGCCTCTTTAATTTGTTGTGAATCTCAGTAAACTATACGAATGTTGAAATCGTTTCTCTCGCCATCAAAATGGACAATAAAACCCATAACAAATATAAGCTCCTGCCTTCTCAGATTGCGTTAAATTTATTACATCCATTCGTTAATTAGATTTTTTATTTCTTTTGAGTCATGTTTGGTGTGGAGTTTAAGAATTAATAAGGAGTAAAATAATAAAGTTTCACTAATATACAAGTTGTTGATTGTAAAAAGAACAAAATGTCCATTGCATAAATAATTAGGAGTGATGAAATGAACAAGGACAAAATGATAAACTGCCCTAGTTTATTAAGTTACTCTACCTACATAGAAGTAGTAATTTACTCTGTCATATCATCATTTTTTTCTTAACAAAAAAATTCATGTCATCACTTAAATAGTCATACTTTTCAAATTTTAAGTAGTCTTCGGTGACTTTGACTATAACTGACCTAAGCAAGAGTTAATCTCCAACCTAACATGGTACATGGTAAATTTCTTTTTAAATTTCCAAGTATTAATTAGCTGGTTCTCGAATAATTTGAAAATTGAAATTTGACGGTTTAATAAGTATCGAGTTGCATCAAATTTGATGTATGATTTATTTTATTGATACACGATATATGTGTAAATTTGTTTACTTAATTTGTGAAATTTATATTAAATTGTCTTTCTGAACGTTGGTTGGAAGAAGCCACGCCCACCATTTATTAACAATAATTAATAAGTTTTGCGAATATGAGAGGATTATAAAGTATAGATGTCGCTATGTCTCTTTCCACCAAATTTTTTGTGTGTAAAGTCGCTTGAGCGTATTAATTATTGTGTGCAAAGTATGAATGAATTAACCAATGAACAAAAACAATTGGACGTCTCAGCAGTCTTCTGAAATTGACAATATTTTTTTAGTTTAATTACCAAAACAATAAAGATTAGCTTTGGGTTTGAGCCAAATGACTTTCTAACCTCCGTTTAGAACAAGAAAGCAGTAAAAGAGAGGGCGTATTTTAAAAATTGTAAATTTGTACTAGTTTTGGCCTTTTATGCTATCGGGTGTATTTTGCATGTATTACCTCCAAATCTCTGTTTCCTAAAGAATAAAAGAGGAACGAAATATTACTTCTCCTCTGGTATCTTTCCCTATCTATATCTACATCTAAAATGAATTTTCCTTGAATTGCTTAAATTCATTGTTTGTTTTCAAAGTCTAATATTCCAAATGGATGGATCTCCTCTTAGATAGTGAGACTAATTAAAGAATCTTGCCTTGATAGGGCTTTTATAATAAAAAGTACTTTTTTTTTTGTGATTTTCACTTTTGGTTGTTAGATAGACTCAAGCTGGAGGTGCAACAGAGATCTCCATTTCGGTCAATCATAATAATATCAACTTGTGCGTACGGCACATGAGCAGTTGGAACTTGGAACCCATTCTGTTCCGATAAATAATAAATTAGTGTACTGTGGAGCTCTGTATTCGTTGTTGATTGTTGCACTTGTAGGCACCATGAATAAGAACCAAGGGGCCATCTATTATAGGGAGAGTTAAAAGTTTAATTGCTCATTTGTTTATATTGTTAATTTCGGATTTTTTTTTTCCGAATAGGAACTTATGAAAATAGCAAGGAAGCACATATCTAATTTTCAAAAAATAAAAATAAAGTAACGCACGCACACAAGGTAATAATTCTTTTTGAAATAGAACATCGCAATAAATTTGGATTATAAGTATGCTTAAGAGTTAAGATGAATGATATTCATTTTTTAGGCAGAAGATCCACAGGTAATTATTATCCTTTTACTTGACAAAGAATATTGTTACATATGATAAAGGCTTTTTTTAATTCCATATGAAATTCAGTCTCACTAAAAGAAGAATGAACAGAACAAATACTGATAATAAACATCCTGAACTGACCTTGCAAATAGACGTGAATGATTTCGCCGTCTCCACCCGGCCCAAACCAACATCTGGCGAATCACCACCTTCGAAAAGCGCTTGCACCCGATTCTCAATTGGGACATCCGGTTTGATAAGCCCAGTAGCATAACCAGACCTGTCCATATCAAGTTCACAACCGACCACCTCATCTGCACCGAGGTGCATCCTGGCAAATGTCTCGACCATAACCCTAGGCCACCTTGTCACCACAACCCGTCTTTTGTGTGATTGAAAGACACTCCATGCTGCCATGTCAACATCATCTAACAAGAATTTAGGTAGTACTGCACGTGACACCGCCTCGATCTCTGACTTCTTTGAACCAGAAAGTGTAATGAGCACCATGACACGTAATCGAAGGTCAGTTTTACCGATGACTTCAAAACATTTCAGCAGAGGCCATAGGAGCAGCAGTATGGTAAATCTTATCAGGCCGAAGTTTCGCTCAAACGCTACAAGCATGAAGTAAGGAAACGGGTCTGGGTCTTTGAGAAGGGTGCCCTCGAGCTCTGCCACTACCATACAGGGGCCGGTGTTGTCCCGGTCTGATTCGCTAAGGTTTGGCATGATCATGGTTGATGATATTGGTTTGATATTTTTTGTGTCTCAAAATCTTTGTACAATTGATATATAGCTTTAGGAGCAGAAATGAAGTGGAGAAATAGTGGGCTTGACCAGTTGGATTTGTAGGTTTAACAATCCACAACAACCAAGGAGAAAACAAAGCTAGAACGCTGCAACGGTACGGTAGAGGGAGTGTTGAGTTGAGAGACCTAATTCACACCAACTGAAGCTACTTGTTATTATTTTTGTTTCCTTCTTCCCTCTTTGTTTAATAGATATTTCCGCTTAGGATGAGAGGCTGATCATAGTTCTATTGTTGTTTTTATATGCTCGTTTGGATAGTCAAAGAGACGAAATCCCAGCAATTTCTAGAGGATTGTACTACATTATCTCCCTCGGTTTTTGGTTCTTTCGTATTTCTTTTTTCCAACCTGTTTTATGGTTGGTGGGGTTGGCCAAGTGGCATAGACAGTCTAATTAAGCATCTCAGCTCAGACGAAAGTTTCTCATGCTTTCTGGTTCGAGTAATTAGTAGATTGGGTCTCAAGTTAGGAAGTACACATGAACTAACAACACAAGTGGCATAGAAATAAATTTAAATAACAACAAATATACGGCAGAGACATTTTAAAATGACTTAGTGCGATAATCTTTAATCTTTTAACTCACTAAATCGCCGTCAAATTAAAATGATTACTTTTTGTCGTGCATGTATTATTTAAAATGTACAAAAAAATTCGTTTTTTCGTTCTGTCATTTAAAATTAAAAATTTTGCGTACATATAGCCAAACTCATTGTTTTTTTTTTTTTTTTAATGAAGAATACTTTTATGAAATTAACCGGATGGGTCGCATGTTTGAAATTGGCCGGAGATTTTTCATAGACATTTAATTAAAAAAATAAGTTGAGAATCTTGATCCTAATTTATTTTCAAAAAACAAAATTAATCGGACGGGCGAATTTACTAAGCATTGTTTTTTTTTAAAAAAAAAAGAAAATTAGAGGTGAAGCCCATACAAGTATTGTGCCTTACCTTGCAGCGAATCTGCACTTGGGCTCGAATAAAAAACATGGAGTTATTTTAAGGGTATATGATCAGCCGTTATTAATGAAGTGGAGAGGTTAATGACAAAAGTCCAAAGCGGGCTATGGCCTCTAAATACTTCTTTTATTTTTATTTTTTATTTTTTATTTTTTTTAGAAAAAACTTTAATAGATTGAGGACGTTAAAAATTTTAATATCCCGTGGGTTGATTTTATATTTTATATTTTTTGTTTATGTTGTATCAAGTATTATAGTTTTATTCAATGTATATAAATGATTTTGGTAGTCATAAACTAATGTATAAGAATGCCTAATTATGAAACATTGGTCACCTGGGGTTTTATTAATTGGGGATATCTTGCATTATGTGTCGAGCATTCCAATTTATTTCATGTTTAATGAAATAGGTTGCTATTGTTATTTTTGATGAAAAATAATGAGATTGAATTAACTAAAACTTTTATACATCGAAGTTAAACAGACATGCCAGGTTTAAATTATGATCCTAACAATATCGTTATCTTTTTTCATTTTACCCAATAGATCTGTCCAATTGTCTTCCATAAGAAATGCAGAAACGGAAAGAACAAAATAAACCCCCAAAAAAATCCTAAAAAAAAAAAATGTAGCATTTGATGCCCGTATATATATATATCAATAGCTCCGACGACTCTCCATCAATTACATCATTGCTCGCTTGTAATATATCACTATGGCAAGAGCTGATCCTCTCCAATTACAAGAATTTATTGGAAAAATCCTAAGTTATATCTACTACTCCTTTGTAATTAGCATGCTCTAGCAGATTTTTTCTCAAATAAACTAAAACAAATATCTGTGTAGCAATTGCAATTAAAATTGATAGAATATTGAGCAATCGTTATTTGCTATATTTATGAAAACATTATATTACTAACCTGTTAAAAAAATACCGCATCATCCTGTAAAATGATAATTGAATATACGAAAAACTTAATATTGCAAATTAAATTACTGATACATAATTGAATTATCTCTATCTCTATCTCTACTACTTATAAATGCACGCATGCGAACAGGTGTTACACGCTAGGTCTAGCGTGTAAACATGTATTTTTACCGTTCGATCAGTTTGATATGTGGTTGGATGTGAATCGTGAGACGAAGCAACACTATTATTTGGTTTTTCATCTAATATAGAAACGAATTGAATAACACATGAATCTGTATCACTGGTAAATTAAGCACTATATTTTTATTATCTAACATTATTTTATTTCTTTATTTGCCCACGTATGAGGACATCTTATGTTAGTAATTTCTAAATGTACTGATGCCACAAAAGTAACTTTTTACAGTGTAAAGATGGAAATTCTGGGATAACTAATTGTTTAACATCTCTAAACCAACAAAATCATCCTGATCAATCAATGGTAACTCAAGTGATAGTATGATTAATGACCCGAGCTAGGATTTATTTTATTTTATTTTTTTTCCGTAATGCTTGATAGCAGTTAGCAAGTAAGTTAGCAGACCAGTTAATTGCCTTAGGAGCAAAAAATTTCGGCAATAGAAACAAGCAAGAAGCGCTTTCTGCAGATGCTTGAAGTGTTCATGGTTGTTGAGTGCTCTATCTGTATACCAAATTTTCTATTTGGCAGATGCAAGAGATACTTGTCTATTCATATATTGGAAACAAATACAAATGAAGCAAAAACAATAACGGTTTAATTGAATATAAATAAATGGAGTCCATAAGCTTGAACAAATACACCTACTTTTGAGCCAAGTACTGACCAGATCAAATTTTTCAATTGATTGTTGAGAAATGGCAATTGACATAAAATGTTTGTTGGAATCATCTGGCTGCCATCAAACAACCAGGAAAGTGGAAACTAATTTATTGATGTATTTGTCTGCTTCAACATCGTTTCTGGAACTGACACATCAAATAAAAAGAAAAAGAAAATTAGAAAGATTCTCTTACCTAGAATTTCTATTTCTCTTAAAAAAAAATGAAAACTATCCACTATTTTTCCAGTACAGTTCATGTAGAATGTATTCACTACCGGAATTTGTTCCCTCACAAATTACATGCTAGACTTTCTCTTTATTCCCAGATATCTTAGGCTTTCGTTGAGAAAAAGAAAAAAAATGGTTCTATAGTGGGCCATACTCTATCAAATGGGCTGGGCTAGAGATAGTAATTTTGTCCAAGAAGATAGTTCGTAGCCTTTTTGGAGAAATCCCTGGCAAAGGCTAGTTACTATATTTTTGGCATGAGAGCAGATACTGACAACATGCTTAAAGAATAATTTAGAGCTATCAGAATTATTTGAGGTCTGCTCCTGTGATAAATTGAGGATAACTTACTAGAAATAAGTACTACAGCCTACTGACAAACTTCTCTAATAAAAAAGATAAGTGCTGCAGACCCTATTTTGCTGTTTAAATTTTTCTTATAATTAGTACAGTACAATGGCCTTCCAAATTTATAAAAAAATTGGATATCCATTAGATATTATTACAATTACGGTTTCTTTCCTCCTAAAGAAGAGAAAAATGTCTTTTATGTTGAAATAGCAAATTTCTATTTGAAGTTCTTTCCAAATGCCTGAAGCCTTGGAGAACTTTATTACAAACCTCCATATAGTTATCTTTGTAGCAAATACATATCTAAGCGCTTGCCCGCTTGACTATTTATAATTGATACCATTTAAGTGCAATGAATGAGAACAGAATCATCTACGCATATCTTAGAATTAACTGAAAAAAAGAACTAATAAGTCTCAAATCTTATTTGTACGGTTGTACCTATGTATAAGTTGGACGTGCTGGTTTCCTATAACTTCAATTCCAATACTGTAGTTACAAAATCTACATGTAATGCTATAAAAATATAGAATTAACTCACGAAAAATTATTTTACAATGAAATGTAAATATTAGACGAGAATATATATTAAATTGACATTAAAAGAAACCGTACGGGTACGATCTAGGGATGCAAAACATAATTGCTCTCCAGAGCCTTCGCCAATCACGTGTCTCTCGCACGAGCGAATCCTGTGCTGCCTACGTGGCACGAGCCAGACAAAGACCCCCTCTAATTTCCTTTTGACTTCGCTTTACTTCCTTCAACCTTCTCCTCAATACACTGAACCAGTGAACCCTGCTCTTGGTACGTATCCTACTAGTACTTTCTACTTCACTGAAAAGTGGGCCACTATAAAATGGCCAAATGAGCTCATGCTGCTCATGCAACAGTAGTACTCCGTGAGTAGACACATGATTTCAAATTATCATGGATAATAAAGAAGAAATAATTAAGAGCTCGATGCGGTCACTAACAACGGAAATAATTCTTAAATAAGCATTTATTTAGAGTGAAGTATAAAAAATACAAACAAAAGAAACTCACAATAAATACGTGCAATAAACCCTAAGGTCTCCTCTCGCAAAAGAGAAACCCCTGGTTCGAATCTCGTCCGTCCATTTCTGAACCCGACGGTGATGATCTGACCCATCTTCGTGCTTATCACTCCGCCGGTCTGTTCCCCACTGTTTCCCTTTCTCCCTTCTCTCTCTTTTTCTTTTCCTCTCTTCTCACTTAGCAGCTACTGTCTCTTTCTCTCTCTGTCTATCTACCTATCCATATCTAGCTGTCTACTACCATGGATTTTACTAGAGTGCACAGAAAATGGCGAAATCGATCGCCGATCGCCGCGTAAAATGGCTTAGAACTTACCAAGATCGTGTCTATTTGTGTCGATCTCTCTAAATTTTTGTACTTTTTTCTTAATCGGAGCTTTAATGGCGGGGTGATGGTGTTTGCACATGCTAGTCACTTGTTCTTAACTTAAAGCTGTATACTTTTGGTGTAAGTTATCGTTCTTGTAGTAACTTTTTGTGGGTATTACTCTACTCTCTCTAATCTCTCGTTGTTTGTTGTCAATTTTTTCTTTTCAGAGAAATGATCACTGAGAGCCCTCTTACTATGATGTCAGAGATGGGGATCGAAGGTTTTAATGGAGATGATCTGTTAGATGGTGATCTAAACCTACTTTTGAGAGAACAAAGGATGAGGCAAGAGGCGAGTGATCGGGAGAGAGAACTAAACATGTATCGAAGCGGCTCGGCCCCACCTACCATAGAAGGTTCTTTATCGGCTGTAGGGAACATATTGCCTGAGTTGTTGGCTGCAAACAATGGTAGTAATGGGTTCTTGTCAGAAGAGGAGCTTCGCTCCGACCCCGCTTATCTTTCCTATTATTACTCTCATGTAAACCTGAACCCTCGATTGCCCCCTCCAGTGCTGTCTAAAGAGGACTGGAGGTCTACACAGAGGTTGAAAAATGGAGGGGGTTCAGGTTTCGGAGGAATAGGAGATAGGAGGAAGCAGAATAGAGAAGGAGATGAAATTGCAGCTGGGGAATCACTTTTTTCTCAACAACTGGGTTTCGGTTTGAGAGAGGAGAGCGAAGGAGAGGTGAGGCTTACAAGTGGAGCCGGTGAATGGGTCGATAAAGGTGGAGATGGCTTGATTGGGCTGTCGCTTGGCCGTCAAAAGAGCTTTGCTGATGTCCTTCAGGTGATCTTCATTTTGTTTCAGTTGCATTGTCAATTTTCTACTTGATCCATGCATTAAAGAAAAGTTTGAAATACGGGCGATCTGCTGTATATTTTAATTGTTCATATTGATTTTAATTTGTGGAAGGTAGTGTGTATTGTTTTGTGTGGATGGCAGTATATCTGACTTGTGTGTTTAAGGGAGAAAAAAAATTGCAGTTATTGGAACAATGCGAATAAAAATTAGTAAATGTTAGTTTTATTTTTTTTTTTTTCATTTGTAAAAGAATCAGTTTGTAAAAGGGTGAATGCAGTGTGGAAATGCGAAAATTTTATGTACATAACAAATGTCTACTTTGGAGGTGTTCAGTTTTATCAGCTAAGAAAAGTTTATCATGTATAATGGCAGGTTTCGGCAGTTTTCGTGTTGGTTTATAGATTGGCAGTTTTCGTGTTGGTTTATAGATTTTATTAAAAGTAAACATCTCTATTTACTTGGATATTGTTTATCTCCCCTTACAGATAGCCTATAAAAATTCTTTTCATGGTTAGTATAAGTACAGTACGTATTCCCCAGTTTTCCTGTATATAATATAACATGACATGTTTTTATGTTACTATATTCTTTTTCAGGATAATCTGGGGCGCAGAACTCCCTCCTCAGAGCATCCATCTCGCAACCCCAGCCGTAATGCATTTCTCGAAGGTCAGGACACCTTGATGCCATCTGGTGGTGCCCACTTGGAAACCCTAACAGGGCCTAAACTTGGCCCATCGGTTTCTCAACCTCAAACTTTTGCCTCAGTTGTTGGTTCCTCTCTTTCTAGAAGCAGCACACCTGATCCCCAGCTTGTTGCACGTGCACCCAGTCCTGGTCTGCCACCTGTTGGTGTCAGAATGAGCACCAATGACAAGAAAATCAACAGTGCTCAGTCCTCTTTCAACTCTTCCTCTAAAATGCTCGAGTCTGATGACATCCTTGCTGCTCTTTCTAGCATGAACCTCTCATCTGTTGGCACAACAGACCAATCTCAGGGAGAAATGAATAACCACCAAGTTCTCAATAATTTGAATAATTTGAATTTAAATCTCCCTTTGGACCTTCCCTCTAGCCATGTTCATGCTAAGCCCCACTCTTTCTTACAAAAGAATGAATCTGATTACTTAGGTGTACCGCCAGTTCATGCAAAGCCTGCAAAGTCCAATTCGTTTAGGGACTCCAATAAAAATACATCAAGTCTTGCTGATTTGAGAAATGCATACCATAACTCACCTCCTGCATCTTCTAATGTTAGTCCTGGTGGCTCCCCTAGTCAGTACCAGAGCCTTGACGGATTAAACTCGGCTTTTCTAGGCTATGGGCTTGGGAGCTATCCGCTTAACCCCAGTGTACCATCGAATATGATGAACATACTTGGGACTAATAACCTTGCAAATAATGTCAACACTAATGTATTTTCTCCACAGAGCCCAACACTTTCTGATATTCAAAATTTCAGCAGGGTTGGTAATGCAGCTGCCCTTTCTGATCCGCTTTACATCCAATATCTTAAAGCATCACAATACATGGGCCAGGGATCATATACTGATTTAACCGGAGTCCAAAAAGCATATCTTGAATCCTTGTTACAATCTCAAAAGCAGTATGGCATGCCGCTAATGGGTAAAAATGTGGGTTTAAATACTGGGTACAATTATGGAAGCCCAAGTTATGGTACTGGGATTTCTTACCCAGTTAGTCCTTTAGCTAGTCCACTTGCATCAGGAGGTCCTGGGAGCCCGCTTAGGATTGGGGAGAGGAGCCTGAGGTTTCCTTTCGGGTTGAGGAACTTGTCTGGGAGTGTTTGGCAATCTGATTTAACTGGAGGCGTGAATGGGAATTTCCCATCTTCTCTTCTGGAGGAATTCAAGAGCAACAAAACAAGGTGTTTTGAGCTTGCTGAGATTGCTGGCCATGTTGTTGAGTTCAGGTAAGGTGTATTCTTCAGTTTAATACAATGAAATCAAGGATATCTATTGTAATTTCTTACACAATTTAAGCATTTTATTTTGACTGTTGTTACAAAACTTGTCCAGTGCTGATCAGTATGGGAGTCGCTTCATTCAACAGAAGCTGGAGACAGCAACAGTTGAAGAAAAGGATATGGTATATGATGAAATAATGCCTCATGCTCTCTCTCTTATGACTGATGTTTTTGGCAACTATGTTGTTCAAAAGGTACTTTCATCTATAGTAGCTCTGAAAATACATTGGAACTTAAATTATTTGGGCATATGATCCCATATCATTGTTTTATGACTAATTTGTACAAAATGCAGTTTTTTGAGCATGGGAGTGCCTCTCAGAGGAGGGAATTAGCTGATCAGTTGTTTGGGCATGTGTTAGCTCTAAGTCTTCAAATGTATGGCTGTCGTGTGATTCAGAAGGTATTTTTCATCTTCAAGGATCTTATTTTGCTATGTGCTTTATACCTTGTTTCCTTTTGCTCCCATAACACTAATAAATTCCATCTTTCAGGCAATAGAAGTGGTGGATTTGGACCAGAAGATAAAGATGGTAGCAGAGCTGGATGGGCATGTGATGAGATGTGTCCGGGACCAGAATGGGAACCATGTTATACAGAAGTGTATAGAGTGTGTGCCACAGGAGAACATCCACTTTATTGTTTCCACTTTCTATGATCAAGTTGTTCCCTTGTCCATGCACCCTTATGGCTGTCGTGTCATTCAGGTCTCTGATATTTTTTCTTTTTATTTGAAAAATAGATGAGATTGTTTATGTTTCTGTTAATATATCTTTCTGTTGCTTATATGCACATTGTGGATTGTAGCTGAAAATTTCTTTTTTTGTGTCTCAGAGAGTGTTGGAGCACTGTGATGACCCCAAAACACAGAAAATTGTGATGGATGAGATTTTACAGTCTGTCTGCATCCTGGCACAGGATCAATATGGGAATTATGTGGTCCAGGTCGGGACATTTATTTATTCTTTAATTATTTAATTATCTAAGGATTGATTTGGTGGTTCTTTCTTAATACAACATTTATTTTTGTTGATGGGAAGTATGAGCTAGATGAAATTTGAGACCTTTGGTGTTGGTGTAAAAATACAATAAGCATTTAGGAATTGGTCATGCTGACCACACTGTGTCAGATCTAGTCTTGTTATATTCTAATTTTGGCTATTTATTTTAATTGTTTCATTTTTTTTTTGTGCAGCACGTGTTGGAGCATGGAAAGCCAGATGAGAGATCACTGATAATAGAAAAGCTGGCAGGGCAGATAGTGAAGATGAGTCAGCAGAAGTTTGCATCTAACGTAGTCGAGAAGTGTCTCACATTTGGTGGACCTGCCGAACGCCAGCACCTGATCAATGAGATGCTTGGTACTACTGATGAGAATGAGCCTCTCCAGGTCATTGTCAATACTTTGTTTCTTCTCTTTTGTTTAGGTGGTCTTTGGCTGAAAGTAGGTATAGATAAGCGGTGGGGATCCAATGATCATGGATTAACTTGAAAATCTTTAGAATTGTAAAGATTATTTGTGATTTTGTTGACAGTTGATCTGCACTTTATGCCTGTTATCTAAGAGGAAAACAATGAAATTTGATGCCAGATTTACTGTTCATGAAATGGCTTGAAACTTGCAATGGTCTCTTTATCTACCTTGGCTTGATTTGTGAGATATTGTCAAGGTTGTTTTAGGAGTTGAGGTGTACATGATTAATTAAAATGCTTTTATTAGTTATTTTACAGTACAGCTGACACAAAATATTTTGCATGGGCATTTTCTTCGGGGCAATTTGCCTAAGTATACTGAACTAAAACTTTATCCAGAAAACTTATGGCCTCTTTCTTTTTTTAACTTTTCAGGCAATGATGAAGGATCAGTTTGCTAATTATGTGGTACAGAAGGTACTGGAGACATGCAATGATGACCAGCGTGAGCTAATTCTGTCACGAATTAAGGTCCATTTAAATGCACTGAAGAAATATACTTACGGCAAGCATATAGTTGCTCGTGTAGAGAAGCTTGTTGCAGCTGGGGGTGAGCCATTATTTCATAACTCTTCTTTTTTGATTCTCACTTTTATGCTTTATTTATTGATAATTTCATTTATTTTTAAGAATATGAGAAATTATTAAATTGTAGAGAGGAGGCTGGGGCAGCAGGCAGCTCCATATCCCTCTTAGGAGGCGTGAGGGGATGACCATGTACAGCTAACCTCAGAGGCTAGTGTGGAGAGAAACCCTGATCTCTCCTTTTTATGTACTGTTTACTATTAGGTTGGTCCTCAAAATAAAGGTGTAGTTTTTGTACTAAAAAAACATGTACATTTCTGTAGTCTGAATATAATAGATAATTATGCGAGAGAAAGAGAGGCCGAGGCTCAGAGAGTAATTTTATAACTGATGCCCCTGCAGAGGAGACTTAGGTTTTCTGTACAAGGTTTAGATATGTAAAGAGAGATCATAGTAGAGAGAAAGTTCTAGTTACGGGAGTACGGAGAGACTGTAAAAATTTGGTCATGCGGAGAGCTTGTCTGTTGTTGCGGTTGTTGTTTTTTTAGGAGAGAAGACTAGTTGCTTTCATGTTATCTTGAAGTATTAGACTTATCGTAAATGAGGATTTTAACCTTTATTTCGTTCTTTCTTTGTCTTTGGTTGTAAGTGCTTGACGTATGAAGCTTTTGTAAAATCCTCTCTTATTTCTTCACAAGTATTACTTTCTGAAAGATGCAAGCGACTCCTGGGTGCAACGTTGCAATTGATATTCTGCTTCTCTAGGGATTGTGTTGGAGAGCACCGTAATTACACTTGTTCAGCATTTAATTTAGTGATATTTGATATTTCACTAATCTCCGCCTCAGACATACATCCAGAAAGCTTAAACTACAAGTATTTCTCCTGTTGAGAAGGTTGGTTAGTAAGATGAGCCCCGAGTTAACCAAAATTATGAAAAACGGAACTTGACTTGATACAACCAAGTATGAAATCAGTTGTGCTCTACGAAAGGAATCTATACTGTTGCTTTCACCATATATTCTCTCTTAGCCAGCATTTATAATAATCCGAGTTAGGCGAGAATTCCCTGGGATCTCCTCCCCAACCTGATTTTTCCTTTGCTCTGATACCAAAGGAAAAATCAGGTTGGGGAGGAGATCCCAGGGAATTCTCGCCTAACTCGGATTATTATAAATGCTGGCTAAGAGAGAATATATGCGGAAAAGATATATTATTGATAATGGTTTTGTACAAGAGAGAGAGATATTTGGTAGGATGGGTGATACCAAATATCTCACCATATATTTATAGATACAAGGAAGTGCTTTGTGTAGCTATAAAGTAGCTTACCAAAGATTCCCACTAAGAAAAAGCAAAACTCACTTAACAATCTACTCAAAAAGAACAAGCATACTTAAAGTGAAAACCACCAAACTAAAAGTTATTATAATAATTGAAGCATCTTAGCCACGTGTGTGGTCTCTTTCATGCTTCTAGTCTATTGGCGATGGCATCTTCTAAATCTGAGTCATAATATTCGATGCCATCATTTCCTACCATAAGGTCTTCATCCTCAAAGCACCTTAGATTATCGCATAGCTGAACAACTGTGGCTTGATCTCGGTAGACTTCTTCATCTGAGTCTTCCAAGGTTAAATATGATAGTGAACTATCTAGGTACATGTCCAAGGTCGTGACAGGTCTATATCTTGAATTCTCACTCTGAAAGAGATCTAAATTCGTTATACCAATAAAAGTTTTTAATGGTATGTTTGTAGTGGTTTGTCCATCTGATCTAAGCACTGGTCTGTTATCCTTTCTCTTCATTGAGCTTGGATCCCATCGAGGAATTGTTCTTGCTATGTGGACAACTGTATTTTTTTCAAACCTATAATAATTTATTAGGTCTGAAACTTTCTTAGGTAACCCTTCAGGTAGGCTATGGGTGAAATCAATGGTGTGAATAAACCCATGTGCATAGAGATTTGAAATCTCTTTTGGAGTCCATTTGTAATATTCATCCTCATAAATCTTCATTTTTCTTATTACAACTCCAATTTGCATAACTCGGGCTCTGTGAGCTATGTGATATAGCTCCTGAAGCATGGCTTCATATTGCTGCCAACACATATGTTTGATTTTATGACTGATCTCATTAGGCAATTCTCCTAAGAGATTGTTCCTTAATTTAGGGATCAAGAACGACCGCTCAAGTGTATGAATTGGATTTTGGTGGTGCCTCACCCTCTCCTCTAGTTTTTGTTTGGAAGTGGATATGTCTCTTATCTTCTCTTTAATTTTTTTATTGTCCTGCTCTAGTGAGTAAAGCTGGTTTGCGAGCACATGTAGTGCTCTGGCCTTTTCTGCTTTGTCAATGGCGACAAAGTTAGCGTCAAGCAAGACTGAGCTTTTTAATGACAATTTTGCAGAAAAATTATTTTGGAAGATGGGACAGTCATCGCTGATTGGCATCTTATTTTTACCAATTGAGACCATTTGCCTCTTTTCCCAGGCTCTCGGTTGAGAGAAACCATGGATTTTCTTCGTCCTAGCAGCATATGTTGATGCTGAGAACTGTTTTATAGAGGAAAGAGAACCTTCACTTTTCTTTACTTTCTCCTTTCCTTTTGGAGAAATTTTCGTCGTGTCGACCTGCATCTGCATTTGACATACTCTTAGCACTTAATATACTTAAACCTAAAATCATACCTAAAATATTTCTAATTCAAGGTTGTTTTAAACAGATTACTCGGTAAGGGTGCCTTTTAGGGTTGCTCTAACAAATTTATTATTACATATCAGCAATTTAAGCCAGCAGTTCCGGGATGCTCATACCTTTCATTAATTGTTTCTTCAAATCTTTCAGCCATACGATAATTGCATAAAAATTCAATAAATATTTTAATTTTTGTTTAGGTGCCTTCTTACTCTAATACCACAATTATTACGAACGTACGGTACTTTTCCGCCTTCTGCGTACTTATCCCCTCCTTTATCGCCTACAACATGGTCTGGTAAGTTCACGTCTCCTAAACCTTAAAATAATTATTTCATATTTTATACGATTACTATTTGGCCGAAATATTCAATAAAGCAATTCATTCATGGTAGTTTTGCAAACATTTCCTGCTAACCAATCTGGCTGTAAAGCTCACAAAATTTGTCAGAACATAGCCCTCCGGCCCTTACCTGAGATGACTACTCACTAGTCATCACAATTACCTTGCTCTGATACCAAAGGAAAAATCAGGTTGGGGAGGAGATCCCAGGGAATTCTCGCCTAATTCGGATTATTATAAATGCTGGCTAAGAGAGAATATATGCGGAAAAGATATATTATTGATAATGGTTTTGTACAAGAGAGAGAGATATTTGGTAGGATGGGTGATGCCCTTCTTCCGAATATCTAACACATATATATAGAGAGACCGTATAGAATCTCATTATTGCTATGCGGGTGCTCATTGGGCCCCATCGTCCATTAGCAATAGTGGATTTCCACAATTGGTTTCTCTTTTACACATTATCGGGAATCAAAAGGACAATAATTTCCCGACAAAGTAAAAATGATTCCCGCACCCATGTGCCAAGGAATAAAAACGTACTACAAGAAAGTAATAATTCCTGCACCCACGTGCCAAGGAATAAAAGTACTCTAAAAGGATGCATGCCAACCGTTGGTTGCACCGAAAGCAAAAACACTAAAAGATTCTTATGCTTTAATAAAAGTGACCCTGCTTGATTTGATCTAACTGTCGGTGGAGATCAAGGAGGGTTTGGATTTTATTGTTAACAGGTCCCATAGCGTCCCTGTACCAATTATCCTTTCCTCCAACTTGCTGTTCTAGCCTGAGTTTTTGGATATAACTCATTGTTATGAGTCTCTCCAATTCTTCAATTGTTTTATTTAGCTGAGCAATGTAATTTTCTTGAAGTCTTCCATACATTGCTTGTTGCAGTTGAAATGATAAAGGTGAAATAGTCAAATAATCGACGGTGACTAGTTCACATTCATCCATTAAATTATTATTTCCACATAGGGTTCCCCATCGTTCAGCTTGAGTAAAGGCAAGTCTAGTGCTAGGCTTGGCTGTCATGATTGGTGAACCTTCGTACATCCGCATGACTCCTCTAAGATAATCAAGCACCATTTTCTGCAAAAATAAAAACAATCTTCAAGCAAACAAATAAAAATGATTCTTTAAATAAAGTCTAAAACAGTCAGTAGTTTTCCGTAGATCACTACCAGACTTATCCTAAGATACAATAAGGGGTTTTTCCAGCAGTCCCTTATGTTAGGAAGTGTTTAATTCCATTTTTTGTGCCATCAAATAGCAAGAAATCACAACTAAACACCATAGATCTAGTGCTAGAAGCATTCACACATCAAAACAATGAGAACTAGTAGGAGAAAGTTATACCTCTCATGAAATCGCATTCATGAGGCTCGAATCCAAGGCATGGGAGTCGATGAGGTGCGTGCTCCACCACCTCCACCATCTAAGGCGCCTCAAGCCCACCAAGGAGCTAACCACGAGCTCCATAAAAGTGCTAGCTTTCATGAGCTCCTAGCTAATCCCCTCTATGAACCTCTTCATCCTATTAACTATTTTAATGGAGGAGAGAAGGAATGGTGCTCAACACATGAGCAAGAGAAGGGAGGAAGATGGGTGGCGGCTAGGAAGAGAGGAGAGAGAAAGTGGATGGAGGCTAGGGCTTTCCCAAGAGGTGACCCCTTTATATAGCCAACAACTCTCATCCTCTCTTTGAACTATTTACAAGTATGCCACTAGGGCTCTAGCTGAAATTAATAGGGCCATTTTGGGCTACATCAAATGTTGCAATGGCCCAATAAACCATCCCATTAATTACTCCTTCATCCTTCCTCAAATCGGGCCTTTAATTAATTAAATAACTAGAAGCCCAAATAACTCAAACTATTTAAAGTGTGTTGAACATAATTAATTATTAACTCATTAATAATTAATTTAGGATTAGCTAATGCATTAAATTGTTTCCATATGATCCTTTTGACTTAATTAATTATAACGGTTCATAACGGTATATAATTAATTAATCAACTTATCATATTTCACAATACTAAATGTTGCGAATAAACAATTAATGCACCGTGTGGTTAGAGTCCTATTTGTGCGATCCTATTGAGGATTTATGTTATGTTGGCCATGAAAATAAATCGTTATTTATTCCCAATAATCATAAGCGGTATCTAGCAACACGTTATGATTCCCAATTCGCATAAATAATGTACCGTTACAATATCTTAATCCTGCACAAGAAATATAAGTATTTCCTTGTCTGATTCTTATGTCACATGATATCATTGTATAATCCAAGATAGGAGTGTGTCATTCTTGCAGATTATATATTTCTTGATCTAGAGTTGATCGTCTAGTTTGCATGCATACGATCCAACTCCATCAAGGGGCCCAAACAGATATCATCACTCACTAGATATACTAATGAGGGACATACGGTTTTCTTGATGAACAACTTTTCCCCGCACAATTCAAGAGAACATAAATAAAGTCCTTATAGCAGCCTTTATCAGGAATCAACGTTAGACGATATTTATTGAACCTATCCTCATGTGGAAAAGGTGAACATCTCAAACTTAGAATCAAACTCATATGAAATAAACAATGACACATAACACAATCCATATGTTTATTTCATTGGGTCAAGTCCTGTACTATGTTCCAATAACATACACATATGCAATTAAATTTGTAACTCCTTACCTATGATTTGTAGAACTTAATCATCACTTAACTTGCATACTAATCTTTTATGATAATTAATGTTCCTTGTTAATTATCAAGATTATGGACGATTTAGATTTATTATTGTCATTCTAACGAATGATCCACAGAGATCTACAATTCAGATCCTCAACCTGAATGATCTGTCAATAATAAACTCTAAGAACAAATGATCAAATATCATCATTAACATAAACTAAGAAAATAAGTCATTAAATATTGACTTCTAGGACATAACTTCAACAATCTCCCACTTGGCCTAGAGTCAATCAATAGTGACTTCTAGCCAGTGAAGAATTTAGAACAATGTCATATATCCATATATATACATGTCTCGAACCTCAAAAGATATAATACACTTAAAGCAAGTTACTCATACGTCCATCACGCATGGATGCACAATTGCATCTCGTATATTGCTTAAGGTAGAGCTTAAGTTAGAGTGTTCGCTGTGTTCGCGAACCTATCCAATTTTGTTTGACCCTATATACATATATACTCCTATATATGTGTTCTTGATCATCATCATGTGAGATCAAGTGCCATCGTCATAGATTTTAGTTGGATCACCAATTTAATATTGGGTTCTTCAAGTTTAAGCTATGGTTCGAGATGCATAGAACCATATTAGCTTGACTGAGAACTTCTCGATCCATACTACCTTCTTTCATTGCTTCACAAGTTGCTATATATATTTTGTTTTTGGTGACGGAAACGGTTGTAATATCCCATTTAGAACACCTTCTAAATTTACAACACCACATTTAAACAAAATACGTAGCTCAATTGTATTCATATCAATCTTTCGAAAACTAGCATCAATATATCAATTTATATGAGCTTTCTTTCATCAGATGAAATATATCATTCTTTCTCATAAGATACTCGAAGATATTCTCGATTATTGTCCAAACGTGTTTTTCTTTGTATCCAGTTGACAACTGCTTGTCATACTCCTTGGGTACAATACATAGGGGCATGTGAATAAGTATGGCGTACGTAATGAAACTCATAACAGAAGGATGCTCGAATTGTATCGTGCACTCTTCTCGAATTGAGTTGCAACACACCGAGTCGAACTCAAGTGTATGCCATACAACGTGGTTAGACATCCTTTTTAGGAGTCTACCTTTTCGTGTAACTATAACACCTTGTCATTATATGCACATTTTGCTCAAACCTAACATCCATCATAATCTATCTCCATAGATTTTGTTTCCTTGGATTAGGTGACTGCCCAAATTCTCTATTGAGAAAAACATTCTCTAATGAGATCTTGACAATAATCATTTCCTTAATTTTATTCCCAATTAATGTCTTGTATCTTGTACAATACATGTAACATATTAATGCTCCCACTGAATATCTTGTCTATACAAGATACTTTTGACGAAGTTCAACTCCTTGACTTTCTTGTCAAAAAGTTTATTCCAATTTCCACAATACTTGCTTCAATCCATTAATGGATCATTGAAGCATATATATGTTTCTAACAATACAACAAATCCTCGGTTTGTGTCAAATACACTACAACTTCCTTCATTCAATCGAAGAAGACGGTTTTGATGTATCTTTCCATATATCTATATATACGAAATATAACTATTGTTAGAATGATCTTTATTGACTTATACACAGCTACAAGCGAGAAGCCGTGCTTTGTACATGGTCAACTTGTTATCGACTTAGACATAGCATCAATCATGAAATTGTGCTTTGTACATAGTCGACTTGCTATCCATATCTATCTTTCCTTTAAAGATCCAAATGCTCTAGATGGATCGCTCCTTCTTGAACATTAATCAAGGTCTATACCTTGTTGTTATATATATGGATTGCACTTAAAGATCACATAGATTCAAATCATACTTGTGGAATCGGGTCTTTCCATCGCTTCTTTATTTATCAACGGATCCTCATATGTCAAGTACGAGGATGTTGTGAAACCTATGTACTTTTCAGTTTAGGCAATTCACTCTCGTTGATCTTTGTAGGATTGGTGCTTGAGGTCTATGAACTACTTCTACAACAACTTGTAGAATAAATTCTTGATCCTAATATATTGCACGAGTTTCTCGAACATCATCCATTTGTGAGGTGTTTGAGTACTCTTTAGAAGTGAGCGTGCTTATAAACTTCTTCCTTTCACAACTACTTGTGAATTAAGTTCCGCTCAACTCCCACTAAGCATCATGTATGGAGTGACAAGTTTCCTATAAAGGTACTTCTTGTAGTGACGCATAAACTCCTTTAATGCTCACTTTACTCCCACTACTTCTTCTTGAGAATATCATTCTTCAAGATTACGTTATGATGAGCAACAACTACTTTGTTCTTATCATATTCGTCGAAGTAGTACCTTTCGGTTAGTTCAAGATATCCTACATAATATTAAGTGTCTTATTTGGGTCCAAGCTTATAAATCAATCGTACCTTGAAATAAGCTTCTCAACACCAAATCTTGAGAAACAATATACCTAGAGATCGAATCTTATAAGATATCTTTCTCAATAGACTTCGATGGAATTTTTATTCAGTGTAAACAATATTGTCCTCAAACACAAATCCCTTACATGAGTCGAACAAGTCAATTTGATTTATTACCGATCGAACTATATCAAACAATGTTCGATACCTTCATCCTTGGATACATTTTTCAATGTTCCTCATGGAGCGAGTAGTGAAACGTATTTCATACTCTTTAGGTAATATATCAAACTATATGACTTAACTATTTACCATGATCCATCTTAAGACTTTTGCTTTTATTAAATAGTTTTTCAACTTTACTCTTGAAATCATTTTGATCTTGTCAAAAGATTCATACTTATACCATATCAAATAGATACGTTAATATCTACAATGATCGTTGGTCAAGTGGTAAAGTGTCAACAAACTTTCAATTGCACAAGTACCTAAAGTTCTATATACATCAATATGTATAAGTCTTAATAAGGTTACTTGTCCTTTAAACCTTCGTAGTTCAAAGGCGCTTTTGTCTTTTAACAAACACGATTCGCATGAATTTCAATTGATTTGCAATCGAATTGATTTACGAGCTCCACGTTACGTAGACTCTCATAATGCGATTCTTGTTTATATTCGACTAAGCGACTATTTTACATAAAAGTCAAATACTTTATGTGAAGTCTTACACATTTGTCATTCAAAATTTGTTTATCTATTTCAAGTAAATTCAATCAAGATGCATGAAAGAATACACAAATTCATAACAATAAGAGAACAACATTTCTCTATTACAAAATATGATCATCCATCATCAAATATGAAACGGAGATAAGGTTTTATGAGATGTTTGAAATAAGGTATACAACCTTAAATTCCTAAACAAACTCTTTATTTAGTAAAGATAACTCTACGTATTCAATGGTAGCGGCTTAGACGTATAAGCCATTTCCAAAACAGAGTTTACTTTACTTGTCTCGAACTTTCTCTTATTCATCATTGCCTACACATTTCGTTAAATGCGAGCACATGAACTAGCACCTAATTACTAGTGTGAATTAGAGATAGTGAGATAATTTGAACGACAAATATCTTAAGGTTTAGAACATCATGGTATTTCGGACAACCTTTCAAATGCCTCCCATAAATGGCAAATGAAACATCTCATGTGACACACGGTCACTAGTGAGGGTCTCAAAGTTTCAACTCATATCTTGGTGCAGTATTCCTTTAATACTTAACCAATTACTTTTAGCACTAACAAGTGTGCGAACAATATATCCTTTATCCATAGAAAGAGATTGTATGACAATATCAACAATCCTTGATATTGGAGATCTTAATATCTCTAGTTGTCAATTAGCTACTCAAACCTTTCGGTTCGCAAGCTAATGAAATATTTATCTTCTTATAAGAAGAGTCTCTTGGTTAACTCACACTCCATTACTCGATCATAAATGATTGAGTCTATCTTTACTTTCTCTAAGAACGCCTTCTTGAGTAAGTGGATGAGAGCGTGAAAGTCTAGTCTAGTCCTTATGAATTCTCCAATTCAAAAATCTAGAAGTTCTAAAAGGATATATGCATTCGCTTTATTGAATAATTTTCGTCGAAACTAATCAATCATTGCGAAGCTATATTCGGGAAGTCGAGGAACGTTTTTGGGATTAAACTTGCTCAAGTTTCTCATTTTCAAGAACATGTCTTAGGAATCGGTATTTCTTCTCCAAGTAAATACCTTAGAAACGAGCTTGTCGTTTTCCAAAGATTGATCGCAACGAAATTAACATATTTAATATCTATAACAATTTCAATTTAAGGTCATTTAGTTTATGCAATGTTTTATTTATAATGATAAACAAAACTCCCACTACATTTATTTAAAGTCCCTAATGTAGTCGGTTTCCAAGATCCTCATTTTCGTTGAAATAGGGGACAGCGCCGGCATGACACCTAAAACAACTAGATAAGGTAGGTTCTAAAACCAATCATATCTTGTCCATATGATTCTTGGTTTGTGAGATATCATAAGTATATTCACAAACTTCGTCCCAACGTCCAATCCGAGTGGGTCCGTCGTGAAGCAACCTCTCTCTATTTGCTCCTAGTAAATCCGATTTACACCCCGACTACAATGATGGACTACGATGTCCGCGTCGGCAGGAATGCATCAATAGACAATCAATTGTATTGAAGGGGATAGAGAGAAGGAGGACGATTTGGCTAAATCAAGTTAATTTGGGACAAAAGCAATTACGTGACTTTGTTTGGTGGTCGTGTAAGCATACACCCATACCTACCTATGACAATTCAAGGCATTCACAAACAATCACATAATAATAAGCATCTCAAACATTGTCGTGGGTTTGTATGGCTCCCGCTTGCATTAGTCTTCGTCGCATCTCCATGTAACGAAACTAATCTAATCAAACCCTCCCACTAATTACTAAGATTGTATCTAATAATTAAGGGAAATAAATACATGTGATAAAATCCTAAAACCCACCTAGGCCTTAGGGGCATGCAAGCCTCACAAGTTACATCAAGAATTAATCAATTATTAATTATCAAGGCACCTTAGGCCACATTACAAGCAATCACATGCATTCACAACATTTTACAACACACAAAGCATTGACATCTTGAGCCATATCAAACCCACATCCTCCTACAAAAACAAGTTAGCACAATATACAAATATATGTCTAAGTTGTTCTTAACTAGTGAGCCATTAAGTGTCTTTGCGTATTGTTTGCTAATTTGTGTTTTTCCATGAAAAGAGAGTTTAACATTCAAACAACTAATTGCTTAAACTCTTTGATAAAATCAACATTCAAAAAATCCAATGGATGACAGCAAGGAGAGTTCTAATCAACTTATCAACTAATTGATTAATTAGAACGAACACCTTTCATTCAACGGGACCCGAAAAAATCAAGAAATTTTTCGGTCTCCAAAAAATCCAGGAAAAATCTTGAACAATCCTTATCAAGAGACAAACTACCTGTTCAAATTTCAGGAAGAAATCATTTACCAATCGGAAGAACCAAAATTATCAAACTTCAGGTTGTGTATTAAAACACCGGTTTGAAGTTTCAGGTTTTGGCCTCAACCTTTTGGACTGTTTGACCATCTTCCAAAAACTTTTAATGCAAAACAATTTTACAGTAAACAATCACAAGTACAAGGCTAGTAACCATGAAAGATTTACAATTTTACTCATTCAAAATCATCAAGTTTAAGGAGTTTGAATACAAGTCCCCTGTTCTGGAACAGCACGTCGACGAAATTGATTTTGAGTGTTTAAGGTAACAAAACTGGTCCGATTTACATGAAATCAATTTTCATGGATTCAGACTTCAAAAAGAAGTTTTCTATTTAAACACTTTTTCTATAAAAAGTCTCAATCAATACCAGTTTTCAAAACAATCCAATCGGTACAGAAAACCAACAGGACCGTTCTTGTCTTTCATCAATTCAAAAAAATAGAAAGACTTCGATCCATACCATCAAATTGGTATGGAAGGAAATACACCAAGTCTACTTCATTTCTAGCCAATAAAATTAGGGTCTCTTTATCAAGATAACTAAGATAATGCCCACAAAACCAGATCTGGTCGCACAAGAACCAGTCCTGCGTACCGTCACGGAAAAATTCATTAAAAATCCATAGTAACTCGGATTAAAATGAAACCAGTGGAGAAATGCTCACAATTCATCCCTCTTTCAAATCCATCAAAAGAAAAAATCGAAATAAAATCTTTGCTATGCGAAAAACACAGAAAACCTTGGAAAAAATAGAGTTCCAGAGTGCAAACAAAGGCAGCAACTTAATTACTCAACTAATTACACATTTCTCATCTAATTCATGTGGAAAATAGCTTAAGCACGACCTTGTGCTCTGATACCACTGTTAGGAAGTGTTTAATTCCATTATTTGTGCCATCAAATAGCAAGAAATCACAACTAAACACCATAGATCTAGTGCTAGAAGCATTCACACATCAAAACAATGAGAACTAGTAGGAGAAATTTATACCTCTCATGAAATCGCATTCATGAGGCTCGAATCCAAGGCATGAGAGTCGATGAGGTGCGTGCTCCACCACCTCCACCATCTAAGGCGCCTCAAGCCCACCAAGGAGCTAACCACGAGCTCCATGAAAGTGCTAGCTTTCATGAGCTCCTAGCTAATCCCCTCTATGAACCTCTTCATCCTATTAACTATTTTAATGGAGGAGAAGAAGGAATGGTGCTCAACACATGAGCAAGAGAAGGGAGGAAGATGGGTGGCGGCTAGGAAGAGAGGAGAGAGAAAGTGGATAGAGGCTAGGGCTTTCCCAAGAGGTGACCCCTTTATATAGCCAACAACTCTCATCCTCTCTTTGAACTATTTACAAGTATGCCACTAGGGCTCTAGCTGAAATTAATAGGGTCATTTTGGGCTACATCAAATGTTGCAATGGCCCAATAAACCATCCCATTAATTACTCCTTCATCCTTCCTCAAATCGGGCCTTTAATTAATTAAATAACTAGAAGCCCAAATAACTCAAACTATTTAAAGTGTGTTGAACATAATTAATTATTAACTCATTAATAATTAATTTAGGATTAGCTAATGCATTAAATTGTTTCCATATGATCCTTTTGACTTATAACGGTTAACGGTATATAATTAATTAATCAACTTATCATATTTCACAATACTAACTGTTGCGAATAAACAATTAATGCACCGTGTGGTTAGAGTCCTATTTGTGCGACCCTATTGAGGATTTATGTTATGTTGGCCATGAAAATAAATCGTTATTTATTCCCAATAATCATAAGCGGTATCTAGCAACACGTTATGATTCCCAATTCGCATAAATAATGTACCGTTATAATATCTTAATCCTGCACAAGAAATATAAGTATTTCCTTGTCTGATTCTTATGTCACATGATATCATTGTATAATCCAAGATAAGAGTGTGTCATTCTTGCAGATTATACATTTCTTGATCTAGAGTTGATCGTCTAGTTTGCATGCATACGATCCAACTCCATCAAGGGGCCCAAACAGATATCATCACTCACTAGATATACTAATGAGGGACATACGGTTTTCTTGATGAACAACTTTTCCCCGCACAATTCAAGAGAACATAAATAAAGTCCTTATAGCAGCCTTTATCAGGAATCAACGTTAGACGATATTTATTGAACCTATCCTCATGTGGAAAAGGTGAACATTTCAAACTTAGAATCAAACTCATATGAAATAAACAATGACACATAACACAATCCATATGTTTATTTCATTGGGTCAAGTCCTGTACTATGTTCCAATAACATACACATATGCAATTAAGTTTGTAACTCCTTACCTATGATTTGTAGAACTTAATCATCACTTAACTTGCATACTAATCTTTTATGATAATTAATATTCCTTGTTAATTATCAAGTTTATGGACGATTTAGATTTATTATTGTCATTCTAACGAATGATCCACAGAGATCTACAATTCAGATCCTCAACCTGAATGATCTGTCAATAATAAACTCTAAGAACAAATGATCAAATATCATCATTAACATAAACTAAGAAAATAAGTCATTAAATATTGACTTCTAGGACATAACTCCAACACCTTATGCCTGCTTGCGATTCCTTTAGAACAATTTACCAAGGTTGTTGATAACCTCAACGAACTGTTCCTGCGCCTTTTGTGACATATTTTCCAATCCTTTCAAAACCCTTTCAAGTTCTTCCAAATATCCTTCAATAGTGCAGCAATTAACGGTAGAAACCATTTTTGCCGTTAATCGAGAAAGTGAGTCAGCTAGGACATTTAGCTTTCCATCAATGTGCTCAAAATTGACTTTGACTCCAGTACCTGTTACAAAATCAACAAAACTAATCCACCTAACTCGAGATGGTTTGTTAGATGCTGATTTATTGTAAAAACTAATTATCGCCTGACAATCAGTTCTTAAAGTAATTTCTGGTTTATCAAGGTAATGGATTTTAAGAGCACTCATTGTTTCCATGCAAGCATGAATTTCTGCATCTATTGTAGATTTCAGAACCGAGAATTTCCCACTTGCATATGCACATACTTTCTCCGAACTCCGGGGATCGTATTTGGATTTTTTCCACTTACAGACTCCTCCCCAGCCTTCCATGCATCCGTCAGTTTCCAAAATTATGTAAGAATCCTGTGGTGGAAGCTCAAGGTCTGGTAAATTTTGTACCAAAGATTTTACCTTGTTTATTATTTCATAATCTGAGCTTTTTAACCTCTTGTCTCCGTGCTCACTTGTTTTTGAGTAAAGAGGGCCAAGGATTGTTCCAAGCTTCAGGATGTATGACCTTGCATAATTCAAAATTCTTAGCCAAGAACGCATTCCCGACTTTTCTTTCAACCTGTTTTCATCAAAAGATATTATTTTCTTAATAATATGAGGCTGTAATTTTATCTTTTGATTACCTATCACTGCTCCAAGGAATTCAATTTCTGGAACAGCAACTTTCATTTTGGTAGGGGAGAGAACAAGTCCCCACTTTTCACAGATTGACAGCATAGCTTTCAAGTGTTTTGCATGCTGATCCTCGTTTTCTGAAAACACTAGGATATCATCGATGTAAACTGCTATGAAATCCTCTGTTTCTCGGAAGCAATTGTCCATTTTTCTCTGAAAAATAGCTGGTGCATTTTTCAGACCGAACGGCATAACTAACCATTCGTACAGTCCTCCTGGGACTACAAAGGCTGTCCATTCTACTGACTCTGGATCCATCGCCACCTGATGAAATCCGCTTTTTAAGTCGAATTTTGAGTAAACCCGACTATTCCCTACTTTCTTCAAAATTGTATTAATGCCTGGTAAACTGTACTGGTCTTTGTGAGTATTATCATTAAGTGTACGATAATTAAAGACCATTCTTTCCTTACCTTTGACCTCTTGTCCTGTTTTCGGGTCAATACTGGTACCTGAGTTTACCATCATAGCCATGGTTCTGTGCCTGCTCTTGCTCGGCCTTATGACACCTATTTTTAACAACGCTTGAATGTGCTTGTTGAATTGCTCATTCATTGCTGGCGTTACATGCTTTAATGGCTTATCCTGTATAGTAATATTAGGGTTAATAATATCTAATTTACAAACAACCTGATTCTTACTCCAGTATTTCATAGGCTCTTCTCCAATGTAGCCTTGCTCTCTTAACCTGTTGAGGAGTGAGTTAAATTTTTCTTTGAATTTTGTTGATTCAACTCCACATAGATATGCCACTGCTCTCTGAATTTCTTGGAATTCCAATTCCGTTAGATCTAACTCAGAGATTGATGCTGGTGAAGCTATCTCAACTTCTACCTTTGTTGCTATGGTTGTGATGTTTTTGTAGAAGGTAACCATCTGACCTTCAATTCTCAGACCTCCCTGCATTGCCCTGATAAAATTACAACCAATCAACATCTGAATACCATCACTTTGTGCCATTGGAAAGACATATGTGAATGGGATTCTAAATTTATTTTCCTTAATGGACATCATTCCTCCTTTTAGTTTTTTATTTGCAATTTGTTTAGAATTAACACCATTGATCTGAATTGGATACGCGCTTGGCTCTAATGCTGCTTCAGGTATCGCGCCTTCATCCGCACAGCATATCGTTGCTCCTGTATCCAGGATTGCCTATACTGTGAACTTCTCACAGCCTGGAATTTCCATATGTATTTTAATGTTATAGAGTCTATTCAAGACTCTCTTTCCTCTTTGTGGGTCTGGAACTTGAGTAGAGATATACTCATCATTCATCATCTTTATAGTTATCCCTTTGCTTGATTGTGGGATATCATAGTCTAATTCCTCATCATAGTCCTCTGGTATATTCAACCCTTTGCCTTTATATGTTCTTGGGAGTTCCTTCATTTCTGTTGATAGCTCTAACTCAAGTATTCTTTCCTTTAGCCTTTGATTCTCTGTTAACAGGAAATTAGTATACTCAACTAGTTCTCTGATTAACGCATCTTTTCTATCATACTGCAGTGTGGATTTTTGAATTATCAATTGTCTCCCTAGTTGGAATCTTGAGCACATAGGACATACTGTTAGAAAACATCTTACACAATGTGCTCGCATCTTCTGGTTTGTGACATCTTTACAGATTTTGCATCTGATGTGCTCAGTGGGTATTGGCGAATTGTCTTCCCACTCATGCACACAATTCTTCATTTCCTCGGGAAGTGGAACGATATATCGCCATGAACTTGTTGTATTCAGCATAAAAGCTGACTCATAGGGCAAATTTTCTATACTGGCAGTAAAAGTTGTTCCATTACTCCCTTCTCCCTCGGAAAATGAACAGATAGCATCGCTATCTGGTTCATTCAGATCGACTAATAGTACATCCCAATCATCATCAAGGTCGAGATTATCGACAATAGCGGCTCGGGCAATGTTCCCCTGCTGCTTCTTGCATTCTCTGGCAAAATGTCCTTCTTCACCGCATATGAAACATTTGCACTTTCGAACCTTGTCACAGTGCTTCTTCTTGAATACCCTGATGTGGGTATCATGTGGTTTCCCTCTGTATGTCTTAGATTTTCTAAGACCATACCTTTTATTCTTCTGGTAGTAGCCAGGTACTGGTATCTGACTACAAAATGACAGATCTTTAAGACTGCGTTGAAGAGCAGCCTTTTTGCATTGCTCAGCCAAGAAATCATATATGAACTTGATTCTTGGCATTACCCCGATTGTATTTCCGGGATATTTTTCCGCAAATGCCTTTTCTATCTCATTTCCCAATATTGGGGGCATTTTTCTGAAAAACTTAACCAAAAGTTCCTCAGAAACATACATCCTTCCTGACTTTGCCGCCAAAATTTTGTAGTCATTGATATAGTTGAATATATCTTTGACATAATTACATGAAAGCCTTTCCAGATCTTGGTAAGCTCTATTTTGCTCATCGGTTGATCCTGTTGCTGGATCTTCCATTAAAAACATTCGCCTGATCTGTGATAACACATTTTGAGGATCATCGGCAATGTTTATTAGTTCCTCATATTCGGCGTTATAGATCATGCGCCACTGAATCCACATTTTCTTCTCAATTTCGCCTAGTAAATTTTCAATATAATTTACTTTGGCTCTGTTATCTGCCCAATTTCGTTCATTGATGAGATTCAAGGTGATTGATTCCCATCTAGAAAATACATCTTCATAGAGCCCAATATCTTCTGGTAAAACCAGAATAGCTCCTTGGTTTGCTCGTGCTGATGGGAGGTTATATCTCTCATTCATTTGGTTTGCATACCCTCCTCGGATATTGTTTAGTCTTGCACGTATTTCTGGCACTTGTAGACCTGTTGGTTGTCTACTGCTTGATGCTGGTGGGTACATTGCTGGACCCATGATTGGTTCTGGAGGTATCCTTGTGAGTGAGGATTCGGCCGTTGAGAAAACCGACTCCTTTTGAACTAATTGTTTTAGGAGTGGATACTCCATATCCTCCAACGCATAGACTGATTCGGATGGTTCAGGATCCCATCTGATCTCAGATTTATCAGATACTTGAGGAATTTGGGGGAGGCCGCAATCCTTCCCACCTTGTCCCACAAGCAAACTGAGTAAGTCTGGTTCAGTTGGTGAATGTAGGGCATTAAGGAAATGCTCTAATTCATCTGATTCATCCTCATCAGACTCGTCCCACTGACAAGTCATCATCAATGCTTGCTTATCTTGATGCCAATATTGTTCATTATCTACCAGTTCCGCCCAACTGATTTCTTCTGAAATGAACTGAATTATTGGATCCTTATCATCAAATTCATCTATCCAAACGTATGGATACATCGGTTCGAGCATTTCTACAGTTGGTTCAGTCTTTTCTGCTCCGAGTATTTCAACGAACCATGAACCAAGAATGTAATCTTCATCTTGCTCAGCACTATCTGCATCACTATGCTCGCTAGGGTCTGGGAATTCTGGCATGTTATCCCAATATCCCTCATCTGAATCCCATGGCCAGTATTCTTCTGGAGTTAGCAAGTTGATTGACTCTTGTTCTAACTCTTCTTCATCTGCTGTACCCCTTTGAATATCATCATTTGGTGGTGTAGCTGCAGAATAATTCGCAAACCTGATGGATAAAGATCCATCGGTTCTAGAATGAATGTTCACATCTTGCGGGATCTGGACCCTTGATATAATCGCAGGCCTTATGATCCATTGTCTTTCTTGGAGTTCTTCGGTTGTCCTTGGTGTGCCTGGGATAGCACGAACTCCTCTGCTAGCTAAATGGTCAGCCACGTTCTGAACATTATTTTTGAAATTTGTATGACTGGTATTAGATAGCCTTCCTATCAGAGATCTAGAGAGCAATAAATTGCTTTCTCCACCTTGCCATCCTTCATATCCATGTGTTTGGATGACAATTTGTATATGATCCCTGAAATCATGAATGGAGAGAGTTATATCTGGAGCAGTATATGCTAATTGAGTTCCAGATGACAAATCCATTTCCATAGAGCTTATGATAGCTCTACTATCTCCCCATCTAGTGTCACGAAGTAACACCAGAGCATTAACACCTGCGTTTCTTCTATGCAAAGTGTATAATCTTACCATTATCATACCAATATGTAAATGTTGTAAACCTTCTTGTAAAAGAGTTTGAAAACTCCCCTTGGTAATGAATGGTTGGGTTTGTGGTGTTGGGACCCATACCTGTAACTGAGGGTCGAGGTGGCTCAGTTTCCACCTTTGTTTGAGTTCGACTCATTTCAGCTTCTTTCTTTTTGTTTCAAGGATTTTCTTAGGATCCTTAAAGACAAAAAGTTTGCCCTTCGGCTTTGATATAGCTGGCTTGCTTGGTTCACCTAAGCTCAGCTTCTTTAGTTGCACCTGGATTTGCCCAAGTGACTCCGACAAATCGTCACTTGGTGTTATTTCTTTTGCTTTAGCTGCTTCAATCCTTTTAACTGCAACTTTGAGGTCCTCAACCTCTTCGGTTAGTTTAAGAAGTAATTGGATTAAAGTATTATTCTGTTTTGCAATTACTTCTAATGCTTTACCGGTTATTTCCTGAGTCTTAACAAAACCTACTGCTGGTGGGTGTAATGTCTCAGTAGCTTTAAGTGCTTCTTTATAAGTTGTACTATCTGCACTTAACCTCCAATCACTCATAAATTAATTGCTATTCAAGGTAACAATTTTTAAACAGTGTTTTAAAGAGATCAGGGCTATCGGGTTATTCATTTGAGTATAATTCAATTATCAACTTAGTCAAATTATGTCATACAAGTCTTTAATTCATAAGTATTCCTGAATTTTAAGAGTTAAAATAACATTAGATCATGCATACAATTACTCAAGTTTTTCTTAATCCGATATATTTCAACGCAATCGTCACCCGTACTAGTCGACTTATCTCTGCGACTTTCCAGTCTTTTCAATTTTTAATTGACAATATATCTTTTTAAGTAAAACTTGACATATCATATCACAAGTAACATTATTTTAACCCTCTAAATTACACAAATCTTTTGAGGTTATTACACTGTTTGACATAATCAAGCCAAAGATAATTTTTATTATAATGTCAGAACAGAGCCCTCCGGCCCTTACCTGAGATGGCTACTCACTAGTCATCACAATTACCTTGCTCTGATACCAAAGGAAAAATCTGTGGTTTGTGGGGCAGCTTCTGGCTGGCTTGGTAGGCTCTCATTCAACAGAAGTCGAGGCATCCAAAGGCCATAGTAATCACCTCCAAATAACGATACATGAATCAAACAGCTGCTGTTTCTACGAAGGTAACTAGAGTGAACAAAATTTTGTAAACTATATACTAATTAAGGTAATGTTACCTGGATATCAGCAACAGCAAGGAATTGAAACGGATTGCTACCTGGCCACCAGGCACACTGACTGCATTCCTCTCAACTGGGTCGACTAAGTTGAAGTGATCGGGATCCTTAGCTGAGTTTTAGTTACCAAAACCTTGCCCGATCATAAAGAAGTTGAAAGTTTCAAGATGCAACAAATGGCTCTTGGTTCTGAGAATGCTTGTGTCATGCATAACCAACTCCACACTTGTAATGAAGGCAATGGCCCAGAACCTTAGTAGTATTCGTATTGTTAGGAGGATTTCTTGTATAGTTGACTGGCTTGAGGGGCATAATGATGAAGTCTAATGCATTAGAAACCACCAGGAGGACACATGACATATGGCTGAACGCCATCTTACAAACTTCAAGAACTGTACTGTCAAAGTTCCCTTTCCATCCATTGGCATAAGGCCTTGCCTCCATAAAGAAATTTGTATGAGGGTAATTTTTACTAGTAGAAGTGAAACATCGTCTTTATATGGGGTTATCTGCAGAGTTTTTGTACTAAAGAGTTTCACATTAACAGCGATGGAGAAGAAGAGCTCATCCTTGGGTACAACATTGATGATGTGAAGAAGGTATGTCTTGCCAGGTTTCACTTTAAGATTAAATATGTCTGCAATTGGTTTGAATTCTTTGGAAGTTATTTCATCGAGTTCAAAAGATATTTCACGGGAATACTTTTAGCAGCTGTAGATATGGTGTTGAAAGAGGCCTTACTTGCAAGCTCTTGTGCTTTGGGCCAGCTTTTGTTTTATACTGATAAACCCCTAAACCTTTTTATGTCATTCATATGTTTTCAATCTTCTAAATAAATATGTAAAAATGAAACCTTGTTCTATGTTAATGTATGTTTTCACTTTAAGAAAGACTCAAGAAGAGCTGCTGACAAAGGCATTGATTAAAGCTGAAGCGCATTTCAGTCTTTACCTCGTCCTTCTTTCTATTTTTATATTTTCAGGTTTGTTAATTTGGAATGATTTGTTTATTGGATTATGGTTTAATGATTAATGTTCAACCTATCCAAAAGGTGCATGATGATGACTTGTGTATTTGTGATGTTTAAAGGAAATTGAGTAAGTAGTTTCTAGCTTGTTCTTGTTACAGAGCTTAGATATCTTAACTTCTATTTGTGTATTTAAAATTTAAACTACTTGGCTTATACTGGACGGTCCTGATCTAATAAATATATTCTGAAGGCACTGTTGCATAGATGTGATTACTTACTGGCAAACAGTTTGTGCACTGAACGGTGTCATGATTCAAATATGAAACAGAGATTGTTCTTTAAATGATGAAAAGCTATTACATTGATCACTGCTCACCCTAAACACAAAAGCTAAAGCATTCCTTTCATTACACACATGATCAGTAAGTTCAGCCTTCTCACCAAAATTGTAAAACAAACAAAATTACAAAACAACACTCAAACCAAACAGATCAATCCATTAATTATTCTTCTACAAAATGAACCTGGATAGCTAAATTCTTTGTTTTTTCCTTTTTTTTTTTTTTTGGCAATTTAGCATTTCGGAAGATCAGAAGGTGGGGGAGGCAGTTTTTGGTTAGGAAGGTTTCCATCTAATACAAGCCATGCCATCCTAAGACCCCAGCTGGTGTGAACTTCCAAGTGACAATGCATGAACCAGACGCCTATATACAAAATTCCACATCCATAATTTAAAATGATGGTTCCAGGTAAAAAATAATAATTTTTTAAGTGAAATCATGGATTTAACTGTTCAAATTTAAAAATTGAAGTTAGTAGGTGACCTGGATTATCTGCAAGGAAACGGACAGCAACCCATCCGCCAGGTGGAACTCCAATAGTATTTCTTTCAACTGGATCTACTAGATTGAATCCTGCTGGATCTTTAGCTGGATTGTAATTGCCAAAACCTCGTCCAACCACAAAGAAATTGAAACCATGGATATGCAAGGGGTGGCTCTCGGCACCTAAAATGCTCGTGTCCTGCATCACCAACTCCACACTTGTATTGAAGGGAACCACCAAAACTTCGGTCCCATTGATTACAAATGTGTTGTTTGGAGGAGTGCCAGTGTAGTTGAATGGCATGAGAGGCATAATTGGGAAGTTCGATCTGTACACACCTTTTGATTTTCCAGAGAAGTGGGATTGGAGGAGTGCTGTTGTTGGAAGAACAAAGGATACATTGTTTACAGAAGCTGAGAATTTTGTTCCATTTGGGCCCTGATTTCACAGTAGGGAAGAATTGGTCAAACTTTGGAAGAATGATTGTAATAACTTAAATATATTATAATTTCTATCAAAATGAAGAAATAACAATCATTAAGTAAGAATTCTGACCTGGCATGTTTCATTCTGAGGACATGGGTTTGCACCCAGCCCGACTGTAAAGAAGAATTGCCGGTCCACAGTTTGGGGCACATTTGCAGGATAATTAACATTTGCTAAACTTCTTAGCTTGTTAGTGAAATTTGTTGCAAATGAAGTATCATTCAGAGCCGGAAGTGTTGGCTTATAAAGTGGTAAGTTCTTGTTAAAGCCAGACGGAGTGAAACTTGTTGGGTTCTCATACTCGAGAATTCCTGCAACAGTTGAGTTGTCAAAGGTTCCTTGACCGGTTACATATGGCCTAGCCTCCATGAAGAAATTTGCACCCGGGTATTGTGCATGTGTGGTAAGAAGCGCGTTCGTTGTTTGGCCAGGGGTTATCAACAATGTTTTGGTAGAAAAAGGCTTCACATAAACAGCATCAACTTCAACAACCGTCAGAGAATGATTCGCTATTGAGAAGAAGAGCTCATCGTTGAGTGCAGCATTGATAATTCGAAGGAGGTAAGTCTTGCCAGGTTTCACTTTGAGCTTGAATGTATCTGTAATTGGTGAAAAGTCTCTAAGTATCAATTAGGATATAAAGAAGGCACGGAATAGATTAAATGTTTACAGCTTTAAATTTATCATTATGATGCTGCATACAATTTTCAGAAATAAAGGCTAATTTACATTTCGAAAAAAAAAAATTCAGGTTAGATTGCCCTTCAATTTTCCATGTCTGGATTGTAAAGATTGATTGCAATGTAGGATTCCAAATATCCCTGGGTTTAATAAAATTAATTTACTTTTTATTGTGCATGTTGGATAATATAATAAATTTTCTTTGAGATGAAGGGAGTTTGAAAAATTATATGTCATTGATTTTTCAAGAAAATATTTCTAAACCTTTCGCTGAGCAATTATATAGTGGGCCAGGAAGACCGTTGATGGTATATGCATCGGAAACATTTGGACCTCCACCGGTTTGTAGAGCCTGGCTGATGACTGCTTCTGTGTCAGCTTTCCACCATTCACCTTGCATATTTTAAGCAAATTAAATCTTGTTGTTAAAAAAAAAATGATAAAGAAATAAAATTAACAACGTACGAATAAAAAGTATTGAATCTATATATGTACCGAAAATGATAGGGACTTCCTTGTAAGGCTTTACAAACGGGTAAGGGACACCACGTTTGGGGAGGATGACAATAGGACCATACACAGTTGCGCGAAGCCACGAGATATGCGCATGCCACCAAAGAGTACCTCTCTGTCCCACAATTGTGAAGTTGTAGACATAGGTGTGGCCTTTCTGAATCGGGCATTGTGTTATGTATGCCGGACCATCGTACCATGCACTCTGCAGCTGCCGCACACCGTGCCTACATTTTTGCAATATAATATGAAGATAACTAAGGCAGCGGGTATCATCAATGTTTGGTCAGCTTTGAATAAGCTTTCAAATTAAACTATCTTGACGGTTAATGTTGTTACTTATAATGGTTTATTTAATTATGAATTTAGTAATCAAAATTTATTAAGAGAGAATAGGCTTACCAATGCAAGGTGATATTGTGGGAAGCATGGTTAATAACTCTGACTACAACCCGGTCGCCTTCCCTCGCCACAATTTTAGGTCCGGGAAACTGGCCATTCACTGTCACAATGCTTTTGGATTCACAAAGACGTGTCACATTTGTCATTTGAATCTGTAATGATGATTAAACAATATTAATTCCAAAAAGAATTAGCCCAAGCGATACTTTCATTTTTATGGTAAGGAATATATGAACTCACTTCAAACTGATAATGTCTTGTAATGCCTGTTTGCTGAGACTCTGTCATGGCAGGAAAGATAAATAATATGATGCATGAGAAAACAAGGCCTGTTGTAAGAAGAGAAGAAGGCAGTGGAGAGGCAGCCATTGCTTTTAGAAAGAGATATAGAAATCAAAAGTAGAATGTTTACTGGATGAATGGCATGAGAAATAGAGATGACTATATATAAAGATATACGTTAAATTTTTAAATTGGAAGGATATCTGTTTGGTAAAATGAGCAGTGTCAAGTGTCAACTTAAGCAATAAGCTGGCCCATACTAAGCATAGCTTAGAGTGTAGCTAAAGTCAATCCCAGCTCATTTTGACTATTCTTTAATACAGGGCCATGCATCCTTTATCATGATATAATACAATGCCTATATTACCCTTAAAAATTGCCTGCTAGTGATAATTAAAAAAAAAAAGTCATTGGAACTTTATGCTTTCTTATGAATCATCAGGTTGGATTTTGTTGGTTTAAGGTTACATCTTAAGAGCTTCAACATAACTAGATTTATTAGTGCCTCTCAATAGTCAGCAATTTATACCCCAAATGGCATTTCTTTAACCACCATTTCTCCTTATTAAATTTCTATCATCGGCATATTTATGTTTGTTGGCATGTTAGCATCAATTTCGTTTTTATATGGGACAAAATATATAACTATAACTTAAGACATGGATGATCATATGCATTTTTAAGGAAGTGTCCTTGTTCAATGTCAACATATGGAAAAACATGACTAAATTAAGCCGAAGGCTTTTGACGTCCGCAATGTATTACATCTGTAGTAGATTGTTAGAGCCCTCAATTGACTTGAGCTTCTAACCAACTTACTGAAATTTTGGAGTTGGTTGAGAGTGAATACCCCTTCTACTTACTACGTGCATACATATTTTTATCATATTTTTTGTGCCTCCTCATGCCATGTCTCCAATCAAGAGAGGGATACCTGACCCAATTCCTTTTCTTAAGCGACCTTTTTGGTTGTTGGAGAACCCAAAAAAGGGTAACCATACTGAAGCCCCTTCAAGACATTCTTTCAACATGTACATGCAATTCATGTCGTTCACCTAATTTCTGTTTAAAATACATTGTGATTAATTAAAAAAAATGTATAAACTATCTGGGCCTTTTTGTAAGTAGACAGGCCGAGGCACTTTACATTAGTATTCAAAGCCCATACACTGGATAATTCTCGAAGCCCATAAAAGCCCAAATCGGACACGTGTAAGCACTTGGAGAAGTAACTTTGCTAGACTTCGGTGCTAGCTTCTCCTCCGTATTTTCGTTGAAGTTCTTTTGCCTTCTCGTTCGTTCTTCAAAACACAACGACAGTATGCTCCGCTTAGTTTTTAGAAGTGCACTAGAGCAAAGTCAAAAACTCCGAAACCCGAAACCCATTATCGGGTCATATTCGCCTCTGCGTCTCTATGGAGTAAGCGCAGCTGCCAAAAGCCATCCGGAGCGGATCGCCGCCGAAATGATCCGATATGCGCTTGTCGACGCCCGAACCCGTCCATCAGGTTACTTCACTTGTTTTTTGAACTTCCTCTTGTTATTTTTTGAATTAAAATGTCTCATTTGTTTTGGGTTGTATCTTCTCACTCTTTTAAGTTAATTTTCATTTTTGTTTATAGGGGATTGGCGCGAGGAAGCAATGAGGATATTAGAGCAAGGTGTTTCAAATTTGGAGGAAGGAGGTGAAGGGAGCGCTGAAGCTGTTGCAATGCTTAATTTGGCTATTTCTACTTTACTATATGAGCGGTTTGGTTTTGTTTTTATTTATGTTTGAAATGATTTTTAGTAGATTTTCTACTTAATTTTGTTTGAATTGCGAAATTAATGAAAAGTGGAATTCTGGAATGAGCAGGGGCAGGTTTCAAGATTCAAGGGAGAAGCTTGAGGCAGTTCACCGCCTTGCTCCTTCTTTAGATTTTAGAGGTATTTTCCTTGTATTCCCATTGTGTGTATTTCAATATTTTCATGGATTGAATGCTGAATACTGTTATTGGTTCAATTTGTTTGTGTTTATGGTTAATATGGTGTCACTTGGTGCATAATATAAGAGTTTCAATTATGTATTGATATTCCTAAAAGAAGCAATATCACAATTTTTTGTAGAAAAGTTGTATTCATTTTGTGTGCTTCTGTGACTATAGATGTACATAAAGAATTAAATACTATTTATGTGAATGACATTGGACATATCCATTTCAGTTGCTTCCTGGGAAGGCATGATGGGTGTGCGATTGGAGATGGGACAGGTACATGTTCTAATAGTTGTACTTCCAATTGTGCTGAGCTTAATTGTTTGGATAATATTGAAGTTTACTGAACTAAGCTACTTTTTGTAACTTTCTCCATTATTTAGCAGTTCATGAAAGAAAAGTGATTTGTTATTAATATTTGTTTTGATGGGAAACTTCTTTGACTTGACTTGTAGGAACTTAGCTCAGCGGCACCTGATGATTCATTAGATGCATCAACAAATGGAAACCAAAACAATCTGAGTCTTATAAAATTACGTGCTAATGGTGTAAGAGGGCTTTCTTCTCTCATAAATGGGGAGATTGAATCAGGTTAGGATTTCTCTTTTTAAATTCGACAGAAATCTTAGGGAATAGGAATTTATGAATGGTGTGACTGAAAAGTTTTTTTTTTTTTTCTTTTTTAAATCTCAGCCAAATCCTTCTTTGATGGTTGTCAGGATTGCAATGCTGAAACTGCTGAAGATCATATAGGTACATTGTACCACTGCAACTTAATAATGGGTTATCATGTTTACAGTCAAAAGCTTTTCTTGTATTTTACAAAATACTTTTCGAAGCTACTTTCTTTACCTATGGTATGAAAGGTTGCTTATTGAACTTCTCCATTTTGAGTTTGATAAAAAGGTTTTCTAAATTGAGTCCCCTAAGTACATTTTCGTATCCTGTATCTAGGCTAGCTCCTCAAGGGCTGAAATGGTGGAAAGAGAAGGGTTGGGGAGGGAACAAAACAAATTGAAAGTAACTTATTCCACAACACTATTAATGAGGGAGAAAAGGCAAATATTTCCACGTTCTCTACCCTGAAACAATTTGCCCCTTCCAAATTGGGTTGTAGAGGAGGTGAATGAAAATTTCCGCCCCTTTTATCCCTTCCTTTACCATTCCTTATTCTGTGTTTCTCTCTATTAATGTTTTGGAGCACAGTGGGTGGCTTTTTGTTTTTTTTTGGCTCCTTTCTTTTTCCACGTATAATTAGCATTTCAAATTTTGAGGCCCCATCATGCACATGATCCATATGCATTAGATTTTTCTAATGTAGTTCTTAGAGAGACGAATAACAGATTCCCCAACATACATTCACAGGAAATATGCTGTTCTCTTATGGTGAACATTTACATTGCAATGGGAACTTCACTTCAGCAAAAGACATGTATGAGTTGGCTGTAAGTGCATCTAACACAAAAGATATTCCAAGGGAGTACTTTTTAGCAGCTGCAAATATGGTACCTGAAGAGGTCTCCGTTGCTGGCACTTGTGCTCTGGGCCAGCTTTTGTCTCATATAGGGTAAACATACCTTAAATTACTTCTCTAATGTATTTTCAATCTTCAACCTTGCCTTAGTTATACTAATGTATTTTTATCAGAAAAGCTGCTGAAGCAGAAGAGGCGCTGACGAAGGCACTGACAAAAGCTGAAGCCCATTTTGGTTCTTGCCTCTCTGTTTTATTTGTTTTCCAATTTTCTAGCATTGTGTAATGCAGAAATAATATGCTTATGGGATTATGGTTTACTGAATTAGGTTCAACTCATCCGAAAGTTGGGGTTGTACTGACATGTATAGCTAAGATGTTTAAAGAGAAAGCTAGGTCGGAAGGTTCTAGCTCAATCTTAGTCCAAGAGGTCAGACATATAATCTTCTATTTGTACCATAAATATAAGTGCATTTTTTCACAAAATCAGTTTATACACGTCCTGGATTGCAGGGGTTGTACAGGAGGGCCCTGGATCTTTTGAAAGCTCCTGACCTGAATTCTGAAGGTACCACTGTATATATAGTATCTGAATCTTTGAAAAAATATCTACAAAAAACAACTGTCCCTAGCATTTTTAATTTAGTTGAATTAACTTTGTCAATTCTGTTTTTTTTTTTTTTTTTATTAGTTAATGATATGCCGGTGGACAAGAGGGACATAGTCGCTCTTGCTAGAGGTTCTACTCCTTTCATCAGTTCTCTTTTCTTCTTTGCTTGCACCAGTTCATTCCTCACCTAATAATTTATTGGAAAAAGATGTGGACAAAAATGATATTTTTGACCAGGTCATGATTAATTGATGGTGTATACAGGGGGGTACGCAGAGTTGCTGCTAATACAACAAAACAGGAAAGAAGAAGGGGAGAGAATGAAGAGATGGGCTGAGTCTGTGTGGAGAAACCGCAGGGTAACTTTAGCGGAAGCACTAGATTTCTCTGAATCTTCAAAGCTGGCTGTTATTGATACCCGTATCTGTCGAGTCATATAGCTATCTTCTATGAGGTATTAATATGTACCTTCCATTAGCTTTTTATTGAAACTATTGCACCTTTGACTTAATTTGAATTCAGTAATAATCAGTCTTCAATGGATTAATTACAGTTCTTATACGGGATTTCTGGTGGAGAATTTCACAAGACTGCCCTCCAATTGAGCTGTAGTGTAATTGCTATTGTATATTTTTGTGAGTTGAGTATTTTTTTTCCTGTTACAATTTTGGTGAGAATTTGTCTTGTAGATAATAGTATTAGCATATAATAATTATACAGATTTTTCTACAACTGCGAACTGACAAGTCAGACTGATTGAATAGGCTGATCAAACTGACAAGGTTCTTTTGATTTGGTCATCATTTGACACAGTTTCTGGGTTGTTTTGTACTTGATCAATTTAGGCCTTAGTCAGGTTGCTTAGTCAAGTTGTTTAATTTGATGTCACACCTAGTTTCAGCTTCAGCTCTGGCAGACTAAGGAGTTATTTTAGGCTGCAACTGGGAAATTTGGCTTTCAGTTGCTGTATTAACAGGTCAGATCCGGTCATAGATCAGTCAGGTTATTCAGTTTAGCGTCCAACACTCCAACCTAGTTTCAGTTTAGTGCTGGCAGACTTGTGAGTTATTTTAGGTTGCAATTGCGCAATTTTGCTTTCAGTTGCTGTATTGACTTTGGTCAGGTCAAGTCCTGTCATAGATCAGTCATTGACTCATTGTTCAGTTTGGTGTCCAACCAAGTTTCAGTTTCAACGCTGGCAGACTTAAGAGTTGATTTAGGACGTGAAACCTGACAATTTGGTTTTCAGTTGCTGTATTGATAGGTCATATTAGGTTATTTGGTCAGGTCAATCCCGGTCATAATGTGGATCAGTCACGTTTGAGTTTATTGGAATTCTGTCGATGCTGTTAAAAATTGGTAAATTGGTCAGATATAATTTGCTTAGATATCAGTACCAATCGGAAGGTCTCATTGTGTTTGGGTTTTTTTACTTGGTTAGATAAGATTTTGGTTCAATTTTTGGAGGTCTATAAAATATATCCCAATGTCCAAATTAGTCAACAAATTTTGCTTGAAGTCTTTGGAGTCGTTGAGCCTTTTTGCTCCACTTAGGTTGCTGTGGCTTTCTCATGTCAAAAGAAATAGAACATGGAATTTCCCTTTCTTTGAATAACGGGGTTTACTTCTTTGGCATATTTTTAATTGCCCCACACCTGTTTTCCGCCGCCTGTTGGTTTGTCCTCAATTGTTCATTAAAGAGTCACTTTGGGTTTGGCAGTACCGCAGTACTGCAGTAGAGAAGGGAAACTAAAAGAAAATAAACGATGATTTTTTTTATGTCATTTGCTTTTCAAGTGAGCCAAACTGGTAAAACTGGTTAGGTGGGTTCCCAAGTGATTTCCCAATAAATTCTAGCGAGTTCGTGAGTTGATGCCAACCTGTCGGCGGCCGTATTCTTTGTCTTTCAAAATTCAATAACCTGACCTATATAACTCAACATTAATTAATTCAGTGACAGAAATGGCACCAAGCCACCAACAAAAGAGCATTCATTGTTCATTGTTCGCTTCGTACAGTACAGTGCATACGTTATCTGATACGAGTGCCTTTAATGACTGAAGAAACCCCATATTATTTTCAGCGGTCTAATTTAGTGCCTGACAACTGATCTACAATATGGCATTGATTATAGCAACTCTGGATTGACCCCATGGCAAGTTGTAGGAGAACCCTTGTGCTGTTGTGCTTGTGCAAGAGAAAATAATGACAGCAGCACCATTGAATGCTTCTGATAACTTTTGCTCCTTTTCCCAAAACAAAATCTTAATACCATCATAATGAACAATAATATTGTTAAATTCTCTCAGCAGGCCCATGCAGTAAGTCACATGGTATGGAGAGCTATTTAACGAATACAGTATTAGATTTTCTAATTTCTATTCCCTCTTGCCTATGAGCTAAAATCATCTCACAACAGCGATACTATCAGCTCGAACTACACTACACTGCTACCATTTGACAATTGCGACACTGGAATGTATCCATTTGGTCCCACTTCCACATCTGACATTCCACCGTTGCCGCCGGTGGTGGTCATTGTGCTGGACCAAGTTGAAACCTTGTCAAAAGACGAAGAAGGGTAAGAATGTACGAAGTCGTCAAACCCAACGTTGCTCTTTTTCTCGTAATCCCGCAATTGCTCTGGTGTCGCCACTTTCGGAACTGTTGATGCATCGCCACCTTCTAGATACCTCACCACGTCCCTCATACTAGGCCTTGCAGCTTGGTCCGGATGTGAACACATCAGTCCTACCTTAATTGCGACTGCCACCTCATTCCTGCTTGTTAACAAACAGTATTAAGAATTAACTAACTTTAAAAAATTCTGACTTGCTAATTGCATTTATACAAGTCCATAACAACACGTTCAGTTAATAGATATGTTGGAACACTAATTGGAGCTCAAGACCATAACATTTATAATTTCCAGAAAAAAAAAAAAAAAAAAAAAAAAAAAAAAAAAAAAAAAAACTGGATTTCTAGTTTGATTCTAAGACCAGTTTTGGTAGAATACTAAATCCAAACAGACTATTCCAGATAAAAATAAAATGTCTAATTATATTTCTTGAACCTGTTATACTCTCCTTCTAGTTTAGGGTCCACCACGTCAGCCCAACTACCAGCTGCCCACCGGTCCCGCACCCAATCAACCAACACGGCCTCTTCTGGTGCTGCTTTGGGCTCTATTGGCCTACGGCCACACACCACCTCAAGCACCATTGCTCCAAAGGCAAAGACATCTGAACCTGTCGTGGCACGACCTGTGCGGGTCATCTCTGGCGCGAGATAACCAATAGTTCCAACAACACGTGTGGTGCTAGGATTGGCCCCGTGTTCGTGTAACTTGGCTAGACCAAAATCGCCAAGCCGACCATTGAAATCAGCATCTAATAGCACGTTACTCGCCTTAACATCACGGTGCAGAACAACATGTTCCCACTCTTCATGCAAATACAAAAGAGCCGAGGCAATCCCTCGTAAGATATGAAACCTCTGAGACCAAGTTAACTGCCGGTTCTTTTTCTCAGGCGAGGCTGAAACATCACAAAAGAGAAACCCATCAAGGCTTCCATTAGGCATGTAGTCATACACAAGTAAAAGATCATTGCGACGACGACACCAACCCTGGAGTTGTACCAAATTACGGTGGCGCAATCGGCCAATACTTGCTATCTCTGCCACAAATTCAGGCAAGCCTTGCCGAGATCCATGTGAGATGCGTTTCACGGCAACTTGAGTCTTTGAGCCAGGAAGCACCCCCTTGTAGACCTTTCCAAATCCACCAAGACCCAACAAGTTACTGTCTCGAAAGCCTCTTGTAGCACGTTTCAGATCGCCATAAGAGAAGCGGCGGGGACCGTATTTCAATTCCCAAGGCTCTATAATATCAGCAGTTTTTATCTTGTAAAAGACATAACCGGCAATTGCAGCTATAACTACTACAGTTGCGAAAACAACTAATGCAACGGCTAGTATTAGTGCGGTGTTTTTAGATTTTAGTTTGGGAAGAGATGGCAGAGAGGATAGATCCAGTGATTTTGCAGCTCCATTCATTTTAAAACTCCATCCAAAGATGTAATGTGAGCTTGCAAGAAGCCCAGTTGAGGCAGAGAAGCCGACATACATTTTGTCCACAAAAATTGGGGATAAATCGACCGAGTAAGATAGAGTTGGTTTCTTAGGTTTTGAGGAAAAAGGTGAAAGACTCACAGTTATTAGCTTCTGAACTCCATCATACTCGACCCAAGCTTGAGTTGTATTACCACTTTGTAGTGTTATATTAAACTTTGTACCATCATCTCCATAGTAGGAGGCATTAGCAGAAGCATTTGAAACCATACTGTTCAAATTAATCCCAACATGGTTATCACTTATGTCACCAAACTCAAAGTCTTGTACCGTGTCCAATTCTATGGCAAATAAATGGTTGGTTCTATTGCCTAAATCACTGGAATTGAGTAAACCAAGATACTGACTGGGAAGTGCTCCATTGGGCTCCATGGAAGGAGCAATGGTGAAGGCAAGGCCATGGCCGCCTAGCTTTTTGAACTCCGGTACAATTGCAAATGCGAAAGCTGTAGAGAAGGAGAAAGCTGTACCATTATCACTGCTGCGGAATTGTAGTTGTGTCGGATAGAATGCGCGACCAATTTGTCGGCTTGTTTCATTTGTTAATCTTAGAATGCCATCATTTGTAATTTCAGAGACGCCATTTAGCTTCAAGGGGACATTACTGGGGCCATCAGAAGTGAAACCAGAGTAGATGAACTCTTCTTGCTGGGATGTTGCAAAAAGAAAGGAATTGAAAAGGAGTAAGGTAAGAGTGAGAGCGAGGTGAGATGTAAGCATTGCTAGAGGCACTCTGCTTGTTTTTGGGTTGTAGGTTTTAAGGTTTGGTAGTTTGATGGAGAGGTATTAGGTTATTTCGGCTTGCCACTGAGACAGTGAGGGACCCATGGGAGTTGGCAAGAAATGTACGGTTGAGAGGTGTGATTGAGAAGCCAGGATAGCAGTCAAGTTTTTAGGAATCATTTGTGAAGTCTTTTGATTACTTTACTTGATCCAAACAAGGTCAACACAGAGCTATCACAATATATTATTTAAACAAGGTTATTTTGTAATTATATGAGAGTATGAGTAATGAAATTGGCAGCTAAAGTAGTGACCCCGCACTCCCGCAGTGAATGAGTAAGTCGCCAAGATGGACTGGAAGACTTTGATTGGACAAGATGGCCAGTATATCTGTATAATTAATTAAAAGACAAAAAGATTAAAAAGATAGATAAAATGTTCGAACGTATTAGGGGAATATAAATAAATGTGCACTGGAGATCAGATGACCAAGATCGGATCTGATCCTTTCAGTTAGTTTTCTCAGATCCAATCGGAACTATCCAATATAAAATTGACGTTCCAGATTATTCAGAGGTAGTACAATAATTTGCTTTCAATTGGAGAGGAGCCTGACCGAGCAAACAGGGACAGTGCGAGTGGGGCTCGCGTGGGAGCATGTTATTTCGGTACGGATGCACTCAGAAAGAAGGAAACCACGTGAATTTGCGGGCCTTTGTTGTTGTTGAACGGAATTTATGTTTTGGAGCGGTCCTCGTTCGTCTTTTATCTTAACTTTCTTCTTCTATTTTTCTACCAAAAAAAATCTTAACGATCTTTTTTAATTTTTTTTAGTACATGACGTCGGTGATTTTTTAATAACACTAAAGATATTACGAAATTTTTCATAAAATATTAAAATTTTCTGTAAATTTAAAATTCCGACTGCAATATCACATTCATAGCTAGATAGCGACGGCACTGTTGTCGACATTTAATGCAATAGAAATATACAATTTTAAGTCATTTTAGCCTCATTTAAGTCGTAAAAACACAAAAAATTATATATATAAAGGGCACTATAGTCCTAACAATTGTCAGTTTTGTAATAATGAAGAGATTAATCCATTTGTTTGTTAATTGCCCCTGTGTTAAACTTTTTTGGACAAGCTTTAACATGTTCAACAATAAGAACATTAGCTTAGATTTTTCCAACTTAAGGGCTATTCGGAAATTCTTTGAGGGCAGTCTTACCTTCCCCTCCTCCCCCCCCCCCCCCCCCCCCCCCCCCCACTCTGTTAGAGAACTTTCCTTTTCTTTGGTTATTAGGATCATTTGAATTGGTTTGGTTGTTTGGGTAGTTTTTTAGACTTTGCTGAACTTACTTTTTGTTTCAACGGAGGCTTATCTCGAGCCACTTTAGCTCTAAAGAAAAAAAAAAAAAAAAAGACTATCTGCAAGTCTGCAACCTTCAACCTGCAAAATCAGAATGACAAAAAACCGTATAAATTCAATAATTCATATATTGCTATCTCTTTTACTTCTAGAGACAGAATTATTTGAAGATATTTTTTGTTATTATTTTCACCCAAATAAATTATAGTACCAATCAAAACTAAAAAAGATTTGAATCGGTGGATGGTTATGAAAAAACTAATGCATGCCATAGTTTTGAAAATTTTCACACAGGCCGAACTGCATCTGACTTATTTGGACTGTGTGAACGATTTTTCTTTTTATATATTTCTAAATTTCAATTATAGAATTTGATCAACCAGGCCGAAAGTTGAAAGAGTTGAAATAAGCCGATTGAATTGGCCCATATTGACAAGCACTCGAGGTTCGAATTACAATTCACGGCCTACATATAAATTGTATTATTCTTATTGAATATTAGAGGCCCAACTACTTAAGGCCTCCAAACAAAATAGTTGCGTTGTTTTGTTTCCAAATGAGTCATTTTGACAATTGGAATGGCAGCTAACAATAATGAAATGATACGTGAAAGAGAACGCCCAAGTTTACATGGTGAAAAATACAGGGATAATGTGAAATCAAATTTGTTTCTGCGCACCAATACAACTGGTTATGTTCCTAGGATTAGAATGTATTATGCATTTATGCATAGTTGCATACAGAGAAAACTAGCATCCTACGGGATGGTTATTCAAATAAATAAATCAAAAGAGCAGAGAAAAACATGCACATGAGGCTCAGCACAATAAATGAGAGGAGAATTAGTCCAACGTGAAATTAATCATAAGCGCATCACATGCACATCTTTCTTTATTTTTATTAAAATTTGCCGTTAAAGCGTTGCGCTTTTTTTTTTAAATAAAAAAATTATGCATCGGAAAGATCAGTTAGTTATGGACTTATGGAGATATTGAGATCTCCAGTGGACAAATTACTTAAATATGATATTGGAAAATAATTATTTAGAACCACGGTAGAATGGTTATTCAGTTCTACTTCAGTATTATTTAAAAAGTAAGTCATTTGATAAAATATTAACTAGAATAATAGATTAATAAATTGTTTAGAAATATTTAAGCCATCCCCACCTCCCCCCCCCCCCCCCCCCCCCCCCCCCCCCCCTATTTTCTATTAGATGCTCCATTCGAGAATATAGTGGAATAAACTATCGAGTAATTGTCCTGAATAATCGTTTTTTTTTTGTGATATAATATTTTCGTTGGAATAGCACTCTATTCTATTATTGTGCTCCCAAACTGAGTTATCAATTGAACGGTGGCATGCACTTTGGCCTAGAAGATTATTTTCTTAAAATTAAATATCTCTACTGATATGCATAAGGTGAGTTTGCCTAAATAATACCACAATAATAAATAGGAAAATTTAGGTTTGTACACTGCAAAAATTGGAAAGTGGGGAGAAGCATGAAAAAGGAAATAAATAAGGACGGAGAAACACCAAAAAATACATTATGGCGCTATGTTGAAAAGAAAGAAAATAAAAACGAAAAGATAACTGAAAGTATCAAAAAAAAAAAAAAAAAAAAAAAACGAAAGAAAACGGTGGACAACTGGAGAAGGTGTTTGAAGGACAGATCCCGGAGAATAAGAATTATTATTATTTCAATAAAAAACACTTTTCTTTGATAGAGTTGTAATTTAATTAACGAACTTCCCTCAATCAGCTGCAAGCAAAAGATTACTTACCTTGTCTCGACGAAAGTTATAGATTATCAGTGCCCTGTTCTTTGACTGTACTCGCCGCCTCTGTTTTGACCTTTCCTAAGACTGCATTTAATGCGTCCATATTTGGTCATAGACGTCCTTATTTCTTTTGGGAAAGAAGGAGAGTTGTCAAGGAGAGTTAGGGTTACAAGTTTTTCGTTTCGCACCGTTTTTTCATTTCGTTTCGTTCTGGCGAAACAATTAACGAAATAAAATTCTATTTGGTCTGGTTTAACGAAATGATTAACGAATTAAAACCTGTTTCTTCCCTGTGTAAATTACGTAATTTTCATTCGTTTTGACCGTTTTAGTGTTGCGAAACGATTAACGAAAGATCAAATATGTTTCGTCACCAAAACGAAACGGTTAGCGAAACACTCCATTTTTCGTTCCGTTTCTAACTTCTTGCAGCCCTAGGAGAATTATGCAAAACCAGGAAACACTAAACAGTTGACTACGAGTTTACATTTATGAAAAATGTAACTAAAATCTTTTGGTGACTATTATTATGTCTAATATTTTCGGTGGATACATACCATTTTTTTTTTAAGATAAGCTTGGTAGCGGCTACCGAATGGAACGTTCCATATTTGAGTCGCATGACCCCGGGATGTGGTTGCAAATTTATCAGGATAAAATATTTGAGTCGCATAACCTGTATTTAATGTAATTAACTCGATGTTGAATATTATTATTAAAATTTATCAGGATAAAATATTTTCAGTATATTCTGATCCTAACGCTGATTTGATATCATTATAAACTTAAACAGCGCTAATACTTTTTAGTTTCTAGAAGGGCCTGCGATGCTCTGCTCCACTCGCAGTCTTCCACTATTTTCTTTGCCTCTAAAGCACCGAATTGGCCATTCATGTTTTTAGCAGTCCGTGAAAAGATCATCCCCAATTTTTAACACACACACACACACACACAAACGTACTTACTTCCCTGTTCCAATAATGAGAATATGGGACACTCAAGTTAGACAAATCATGTTTTTAATGAATCATGTAAGCAAAAAATGTAGGACAACACACTAATTCTAAAAGAATTTGTCACTCTAGTATTTGAGAGATCTATTCAATTCTAATTCTAGATATTCAAACTTCAAAGCTTATTTGCTCAATGATCTCGACCACCGAGACCATAGGAACAACTAATGAATACTGGACATCTCAAGTGGCTAATTGGCCACAAACCACTTCCCTTTGAAAAGTATTACCCACAAATAATGGGCTCATGGCATCTAAACCTACAAAGAATTGCATTTTCTTTATCCCCTAACACGAAAATTGGAATTTAACTTTTTACAAACAATCCTCAATTGAATTTATAAGAACCTTAGAAGAATCGAAACGAGCCCTGCCTGCGCTCTTCGTACCAGCACAGGCAGCTAAGCCCGACAAGCAATTCTGCGATTGCTGCCTCAACTTTTGCTTTATTCGACATGTGCAACGTGTGCAACATTAGTGCTCTTGGCCCAGTCACGAACCGCCGCTTCCTATCCATACTCCTCTCATTGTACCACCTCTCAGTGTCTCTTGCCACCGGGCTAAGCCATGCCAAAATGCTGCCCGCTGCTTCTTTCCACCCCTCCGCTAGGTTCTGATCCAATGGCCCAGGATTCCTCCACCAATCTCTGAGTTTTGATCGTACAATTGATTTTAGTGCTACAGGAAGCATATTGTACATCTCCTCTCTTTCGGCTGCCACCTCATCCTCCCTCCCTTCAGCTTCCATTTGTAACAACCTCTCTGCTGTTAATATCACATTTGCATATCGTAAAGTGAGGCCAGCAGCTCCTACTGTATCAGGAGGAGCTTCTAAAATTTCCTTCCAATTTGTTCCTGATTTTATGTCTGTAGAACCAAAAATTGGGCAAGAGCTGCTCATCGGAATATTGATCGGGATATCTCGCCGCTCCATAATTGGGCCTGAGGAAAATTTTGCCCGAAATCGGGAAAGTGTTCGGTTGCGATCAGAGACATGATGCACAGCAGGTAAACCCGATACAAATGGACCAAAAACAGTGCATATCCGTATGAAAAGAGCGCAAGCTGACCTGGCCATTAGCGTTACAGCCTTGTCAAAGCTCTTATTCCATAGGGATTCCTCCTTGAGTCGTCGCACAATTTGGCGTTGTGTCTTGAGCTCAACTCGGAAATCATCAGGTGCAACTGGCAGCTGTGGTTGCTTTGGTATCGGACCGCTTAGTCGGCCCCAAAACTTCTCCATTTTTCTCTCAGATGCTTCTAATTCTTCAAGTGCCTCCATCTCTGCACCTAATTTTGCCGTTGCAACTATTAACTTTTCCATCTTTTTAAGTTTCGGGTGCTCCAATTTACCAATATCGGTGGAACCTGACTTTAGATTCACATAGACACGTGTAAAATCATGAGCTAGAGAAGCAGTCCCATTGCACCGTAACGAGAAGCGGGAAATTGTATCTGCCACATGCTCAAGTTCCTCCATCAGCTCGGCACAAGCTAGCCGAAGTAGAAGTGCCTGGTCTTTGGAGTTCAAGTAAGCCACGCCTTGGGACCGCATGGTGTCAGATCGCAGCTTGGATATCCGAGCATCAGATAACGATTGATGCAGAGATACGAGTTGGGACATGGTAGCGGCTGCCTCGAAAGAGAGGATACCAAGTTTGTCACTTGGCTGAAGGTCCCGGTCTATTGTGCCAGGCTCATGGCTTACAGGAGAGGAGGCAAGCCATGACTTGGGGAAGACAACCATCTTCTATGTATAAGTTTTGTAATTTGTAGCACAAAATTTTAGATAAATTTGTAGTTTGTCATAAAAGAGTGTGTTATGTGAGAGGTATGCTTAGGCCTAGGGATGTATAAAGAGGGCCACGAGTTGCGCGTGCAAATTTTCTAAGTGGCTTCGGCCAAGCGCGTTGGTTACAGTTAGGTCTTTAACACGATAATGTGTTTGAAAGGGGATGAATTGGATTTACTGATGTCGATGTTATGTTACTCATTGTGTTTCGAATGATGCATTGTTTTGTAGCATAACACTTTTTTTCATTATTATGGATTTGATTATTATAGATTGAACAAACTGAACTGAAAATGAATCTCTTTTCATGAAGTTAATAACAGAAAGTAGAACCTATCTTCTAATGTTATCGATATTTTCTTGACCTGTAACAAGCATAGAGATAGAGAATTGGCTACAATACATCGTCCTTTGGATTGAGCAAAGTAGTAGAAGAAAAGAAAGGGAGAGATACGACCAAATAGTAGGCGCTGACCGTGACGTCGGCATCTAATTTAAAGAAAATATAGATACACATGTGACTAACTAAAAAAATAGAAGACATATATTAGGTGTGATTCACATCCAGATTCATTGCTATTATCGTGCATGATAGACTGGTGGATTATATTTTTATTATCAATTTTCAGCGGTCCAACTAAGATTGAATGGAATTTTAGTGTAGAATAAGACAGCACTGACCAAACTCCAACTATAATCGGATTTGCAATCCGCAAATTTATAACGTTAAATTGAGGTGGCAAAATTCTGACTATTGTAAGTACCAGTCTCATTTGATTTGGATATGAATTTAATTTGATCTGATAATTTAAAGTGAAACTGACACAAGTCGACTTGATCTAACTTAAGGCAATTATTTGAACCCAAGACATTCAACACAAGATGGCACTGTTTTTATTTTTTATTTTTTCTTTTTCTTTTTTCTTTTTTTTTAAATATTGGCAATGGCTGCGAAGATGGCACTGACTTTAGGACGATTTTACCTATATTTTGGCTTGAATTAATTATACAGTATGTCCGAAATAGGATCCATTAGTAATTAATTAAATTAAAAAGTTAAAAGTTTTTAAGAATAAAATTCAATAAGAAATACAGAATATAGTTAGTATACAACGTGAATATATATTGTGTCAATTTAGTATTTATTTTTTATGTTTTGTCGTTTATAAAGGGGTTTATATTTTCAGGACTTTGTAGAAAAAAATATTATATTATAAAATATTATAAACTGTATGCAATACAACTAACATTATGCTTATACTTTCCATAAATCAACCAGTTTGGTTTTAAGCCTTTAGAATCAACCCTTTTGGCTTTTTAGCCTAATCGGTTGGAGTTATGAAATTGATACAAAATTATCAAAGGGCATTTGATGAGAAATTTCATCCGAATATTTATTTTACACCAGTTTATTCTAGTTCCCCATGCTTTATAAAATAGTGGTAAATAAAACTCTAGAATGAAAAGAGCAGATTCCTTACAGGATTCCTGTTGAACGAAAGACAAAACAAAAACTTAAATTATGATGCGTGTCAGCATCTAGCCGCCGAGAATTTCCATGAGTACACACAGTAGACTTGACACTTATGACTATAAATTTAACTAAATTAAAGCAAGAATTTGACTTTTGCATGCACCGTGTGGACATACATAGCCATAAGCGTGAATGGCTAGTGGAACCTGACGCAACTCAACCTGGTATTTTATTTTTTTTTGAATTACAACCTGGTATTACCTAGACCAACTTGTCTTCTGCGTGTGGGTCCCACCACAGATGTGACCCCAGTCAATTTAATTTGATGAATTTATGCGAGAACCAATTTCGTAACCAATCGACTAAGGAAGACCCGTGGCCTTCCAAACTTCTGAAAACATATTGATGCCAATGATGCGTAATTGCGTAACTAGAAATTCAAAGGGTATGTCACCATGAATTCATGATTCAGAATTAGTAGTAGTACTATTTCAGAAAAAGGACGTTGCTTATAAAATTAAAACCACCTAAATAAGGTGGAAGTAATATTGTTTTCACTGTTTCTAAGAAAACTACGAAATAATAATAAAAAACAATATTCTCTTCATCATCATCATTTCAATCTTAATATCCAAATTATATTTACTATTATGAATGTGCTCAATATAATAATTTTTTCTCCAAATTAATTCCCACTATTTTCAACTATTATTTAGAAAGTACTTTTTCTTATTCTTTACTTTGATGAGGTTTTAAAATTCAGATAGCTTTCTTATTTTATTTTCCTGTATTTTCACCTTTCTTTTTCTTCTTTATTCTTATAATGGCAATTTACCTTCCAGTTAAATGCCAAACCTGTAATGTTACTGTATCATTTAATTTAATGCAAAGATGGGAGCTAGACTCCTATTTTTCGTCAAAAAAAAAAGAAATTACTTTTTCTTTAATTTTTTTTTAAGGCTCCGGAGGAGCATTTCGTTAAAATAAGAAAATATTTACAAGGTTTAATTACAAAAGGTTACAAAAAAAAAAAAAAAACTAAAATGTACAGAATGATCAAGAAGGCCCTCTCAGGTATGCTGAACCCCTTTTCTTTAAGTTAAATGTGCTTAATATTTCGTATTATTTTTATGCATCCAAATACGCCTAGAAAAGAAAAAATTGCATGTTAACCACAACGATATAAGTAGAGATACACATACAAAATATCAAATTGGTACTGGCTATATATACATATACTGCCTTACGGTTCCAGAGTCTCCAAAATTTCGCAAGCCCTTCTTTCATGGGCGCCAAGAGGTGGGTATACACAACTGGTCCATTTCCGACCCAAATGAAAAATGTATATAACAGTACCACTGCACCCAACAAAATGCAAACCAGTATGAAGATTAAATTCAATGCAACCTCAATAACCATATATGGTTCCTTTTTCATCAATTTTTATCTAGAGTATACTTTGCCAAGGGCTTTTGTTCTCGTACTATCTGCACCAATTTTTTTTTTTTTTTTTTTTTTTTTTTTTTTTTTTTATCTTTAGCGATAAATAGATTTCTACGTCACAATGTAGAAAAAAATTCCCCCTTTGTCCAACCATAATTCAATAATCCAAAATACTATACATGTTTTTATATAGTGTTTACAGTAGCATATATACATTTTCACTCGCGGTCATTCTCTTATGTTTCAAACCTTGGATGTAAAGATATTGATGAAAAAGTATAGGGTACATAAGTTTTATAATCTCCAAAACTAAGATTGAAGAGAGTAAACAGGGAAAACTCTAATTAAATTATCATAAAATATATTGTATGAAATGTTGTGTTAACAAAAATATAAATTTATTAATAATAAACTGACTTGACAAATATAACGACGCTAAAAATATTTATTCAAAAGCAACACTAAAAACTAACCTGTATTTTAAAATTTGACAATTAAAATGTAATTTTATTTTTACTGCGCTATGCACAATTGCACATGATAAATTTAAAAACTTACTAAAAGTTTTAATTATTCATTAAATTAAAGTTACAGAAAAAATCGCAGATCTATAATTAGTGGGTGTTTGATTTAATATCGAATGGCTCCCAAATTAAATTAAAAATAAATGTACAGTCAATCTACAAGACGAATAACATGTCAATAGCTTTTTACATCCTGGAATATATTCTTTTCGACTTGATCTTGACAAATTTAGTTGTACCATTGAGAGGTTATAGATGCTTCCAAAACTTCTAAACTAAAAAACAGAATCACAATTATGTTAATTGCTCTTAAGACTTAAGACTTAGAACATTTACATCTTTGACTAATGAGGTTTATTATAGCACTCAAATTAGGTTAAGTCGACACGTCATCATTAATGAACAAATATTATGTTACAGTTAATATTTTAATACGACTTGTTTTGTTGTTAATAGCTCAGTTATTGTGGACGTGAATGGCATCGATCATGTATAATTTATTAATTTTGAATGAGAACTTAATTGACGTGCCTTCAGCAGTTTTTGCTAGGCAATGGCCAGCGCATTCTTGACTTATTATTATTATTATTATTATTACTACTACTACTACTATTGTTGAGATTGTGATTTCCCAAATGTAATTTTTTTTTGGTTAGGCTTGGTAGTGGCTACCAAATTAATGTGATCTTAAGAAAGGTATTGTTGCAGTATATATTTTTTTCTTTCACCAAAATTGAATTTTTAAAATGGAGTGCATGCGGAGAGAAATGATATGGTGCATCACAATGTATTAAGGTCTTTGTACATTATGGTCATATTTGTCTCTATTTTTACAAATTGACAAAGCTAATTCAACCAATTAAATAAACATATTGAAATCTCAAAGCAAATAAAATTCTACAGTTTTTTTTTAATTTGTTTACTATATTTTATAATTCTTTAAAAACTTGCATTTTTAATTACAAACTAATAATATAAAATTTAAAAAATGATAATTACTTTTATGAAATTTGAAAAATAGAAAAATATTCTAAAAAAATATAAAATTTTATTTTATATGAGAATATAAATTGAATTAGTTAAATTAAATTTGTCAATTTGTAAAAAATATCAACGAATATGATTGTAATGCATGAAAAAATTCAATATATTGTAATACACCATATCATTGACTTACGAAATATTATATTTTCTTTTGAAGATTTATTTTATGTAACGGTATCTTTTCACACCACTTTATGATTTTCTTACAAAGTTACAATTTCTCTGCAAGATAGAAACAACGGAGTCGTGGAGACACAATCGAACCAGGTGTGAATAAGTGTCAAGTAAAGCTCAGTTAAATTAAGGAAAAGGTAAACATTAAGTATTAGATTGGATGGTTACGAGGTCAACAGAATCTATCTCGTAGTCAAGACGACAACTTAAACCCCCAGAAGATGCTAGAGCTTATCATTTCCTACAAAATGCGCGTTGCCTCCCTGTGAGTCTCATAAGAGTACAATAGAAGTGGGGCAGCATTGATTTCAGAATCAAATTATTGGGCATCAGTTTAGAAAATTCAGTCCAATCAGAGCTATTAATTAAGCAACAAATAAAGCATATTTAGTACCTAGGTAACTATTCTCTAATTAGAACAGAGCATTTATTTTTAGTCTTCGTTATTATTATTATTTTTTTTATAAAACTATCTTTCTATTCTGACTTTCCTTTCTCTTTATCCTTAGTGCTTGTTTCCTTGTTGGCGATCACCATGCAATACTCCTTGACACGGCACTGAGTGCCAATCTAAGAGTTTGCTTCTTCTTTTGGCAAAGCATGTTGAATTTTATTTTTCTTTTCATAATCAGTTTAACAGGTCTTCAGAATCAAACATGATTTTTAAATAGTTCAACGTACCTTAATTGCTCCTAACTAGGCCCAGTTTCCTAAACTAATGGATTCTTAGTAAAGAGAAAGAACCATAAAAGTATAAAACTTTTCTTTCTTTGATGAAAGCGAGGAAAAACCACTTTCATTTATTTCGCTCCTATTTAAAAAGTTAATTGATATATTCTTCATGTATATCCTCAATAGTGATTTGACCACCAGCTCATGAATCTTTGCCGGAAGAAAGTAGAAAAAGAAATATAAGAAATAGGAGAAAAAGCCGATATATTGCTCAAAAGTTTTATTTTTCTTCACGAACTCACTTTGAAGGAGCGATAAAGAAAGAAGAAGGAACACAAGAAAAACAAAGATACATGACTTTGCAAAATATTTGTACACTCTACTTTAAAAGATAAAAATACACAATCCTTTTGTTTTCCATTCCCTTCTATCCCTAGCACATTTTTTCGCAACATCTGTAAACACAAGCCCAGAATCGGCCCCAAAATGTGGTTTGAGAACATTTCAAACGGACCGACTGGAAGCCCAAATATTCCTGAGATGGACCACAGCACATATTTACAATACAGTATGTTTGATGGTCCATTTCATGATTTTTCTAAACAGTATCCATCCAACGAGACGAAGGGTCCACAGTCCAATGATTCCATCCATTAGGCGTTTTTGTTTTATGTTTCCAGGCATCAAATAATTTATTCCTTCACACGCTAAATCAAGCTAAGAATGGGGTTCTAACTCAGGTCTCTCATGATTGATTGGGGAGAATTGCACAACTACTGAACTAATCAATTTCCCAGCTGGATCAATGACTACTTTGGTCGAGCTAGCTTGTTCGGCGGCATTAACAAGTTTAATCATGGTGACTCTGTCTGTGCTATACTGGACTGATCAGAAACGCAGTTTGTCATTGAAGTAGGAATGAGATTGTTCTGTTTGTAAGGCTTCTCTAAAATATTATTGCAAAGTTATTTGGGACGCAATTAAATGTGCCAATATAATTTCTTTTGTTTGGTTTTGTTCTTTGATACAGATATCCAGAATTGCAACGTATCCTTGCCTATTTATTTATTTAAAAAAAAAAAAGAAAATTCTCTTGTTTCTTTAATTATATACATGTTAATTTGACAATATATAGATAAAGTCTCTCATTGTCTGCCTCCCAATCCAGTGAAAGTTTGCAAAAGTTGTTATACTGAATGCATATTTATATGTACAAATTGTTATGCAGAAATCATGCTGATGTGCAACTCAACTTCTTAGCATAACAACTTTTGGAAATTGTTGGTGAGAAAAACAAATTAATATTTATCTTTCAAGACTCACAGAAGTGCAGCTCAACATTTTACAGGCTACAAAAAATGCTAGTACCACTTACGTATATAGAGTGTTTACAGCCAATCCACGTTACTGGAATGGTACAAGCAAACCTCCAGGCCTATTGCAATATTTAAATTCACAAAAAGAAAGAAAATACTGTACTTAAAATATGTTGATGTTTCACTGGAAAACTATCAGGTGAATGTAAGATTCTAAAGACGGCATATCTTTGTACGAAATTTTCTGCAATCTAAACAATAGTAGCATGGTGTTTGTTCCAATTTGTTGTGCCTAATTATATCGAAATGCCACAATACTGCAAAGTTAGCAAGATATCAGCAAGTCAGATTCCAAAATTGGATCAAATCTTTTTTTGGCAAAAGAGAAAAAAAAAAAGGGAAAACTAGAAGCAAAAATATTTTTTTTTCAAATTAAGGTTTCTTCGGGAGTATATGTCCTTGGTCGTTAAGACTAGCCAATTTGTACTAACAGGTTCTATGTAAATGCCTAAATGGAGGAAAAAAGTAACTAATATGTGCTTTTTAAAGAACAGAAAATATAAAAACAAACACAATAATATTGAATTATAAATGTATTCTGCACTATTAGATTGCTCAGATTGCGATAGTAAACACACAATTCCATGCATACTCTGGCAAACCAACAACAAATATATATATTCTAAAATGGTCACTGATATATTAAATTGTACCAATTTTGTTAACAAATATCATAAAATAATACGGTAAGAAGAAGAGCTTTGATCTATAGGACCTACTCCAAAATGGTAAAAGATCGTAATTCATTCAGTCGACTTAATTTTCTGACAATATTGATCCCCCTTTTATTTGTTCCTAGCCTCATTCAGTGATCTATAGCCGAAGTTCAAGATCAAGTACCTCTGTATCTTGTGACTCAATCAGAGGGTTTGTGCATCTTCTCTTGGAACTAACCGGTGGATCATCTTCCATGAGAAACTTCACATCTTTTTGTCTTATGACAGATGAATTAGGAGAAAGAGTGCAAACCCTAGGTGAGATGGGTGCTCTTTTATACCCACATATAGTTCTTGAGTTGCTTCTTTCCAATGTTGGTGCATGAAGTGTAGTGCGATCTTCATCATTTGGATCAGGATGTAGTCCTTGTCGGAGTCTTGCACGGTCTCTTCGGTGTACATTCATGTGTCCACCTAGTGCTTGTGCTGAACGGAATTCGCGGTCGCAGAAATTGCATGAATAAAATCTTGGGGGCCAAACAAAGAGACGCTGATAGTTCTCATCACAGGGTTTGTGTTCTTCACTATCATATTCCCATGGTCGATTTAGCAATTTGGACGCGAAGATTCTATCATACTGGAACGCAGAATAATCTTTGTTATAAACTACTCTCCTAGTGGTGTGAAGGTTCTTATCGTGATCCATGATGGATGAAGTGTAGTGAGTAGAGAATTCTTATGAGGATGTGTAATTATTTAGAGAAACTCCACCCACCAAGTAGGGTACAGTAAAGGGAGAGGTGTGAACAAAGAATTTGGATTCTCCTCTCTTTTCCTTTTATATATATTGTAGCCTGTAGGCCTCGACATGGTGACGTAATATAAACATTGAATGACAGTTCACATTGTAGTTGCCTTAAATAAATGAAATTAAATGCCAAAAAAAAGAAGAAGAAGGAATTGGAGTATGAGCACAGTTCCTTACTATCAGATCATCAGGACGTAACCAAACATATATATTTATATTCTGTTTTCCTATTTGGTAGGGACGTTATATATGCTACAACTTTTCTACATATTTGAGGTCTTCCACATGTGAAACTACAGAGGTTTTTGAGGCAATGAATATCAATAAATTTTAACTACAAATATACTCGTCATAAAAGTACTTCCTCTTTTCTTGAATCTTGAGACAAGTACATAATGCATCCCTAAATTTTAACGTATTGATGTTTCCTAGTAAAATCCAAAAGCATACTCTATTCAGGAGTAAAAGGATACTTGAAATATTACAGAACGATTGTAAGTTTGCTCCAAACTTTTGTTTGTATGAAATAAATAATTAGTTTCTGCCAATTTTAAGAAAAACGTAGAACTAACTTTTGAGATTATTTTGACTTTTTTGATCAATTTGTTTGGAGGTGTATTAGAACTAACTAATAAAATTGTCTGGACTCATGAATATCATCAACGATTCAATCGAAATCTAACTTGGACGTGCTAGACTGCTAGTATAAATTAAAATGAAAGATAAGAATAAAAAAAAAATTCAGTCAGGGCCGGACGGATCTACTTTGTATCAATGGGTCTATTGATAGATCCTTCACTGATATTAATATTTTTAGATTTCTATATCTTCATTCTGTTTTATAAATTTCTGTAATTGATCTCCATTCTTTAAATGCACCAAAAAAAACCAAAACATTATTAAACTATATATCCGTGCAAAATTCACCTCTGCAAATTAAAATTTTGCTTCTACCTTGTTTTCTGCTAGAAGGGGCATTACCCAAATTTAGCATTCCCTAGAACGCACTTTTTTTTTTTTTTGAAATATAGTACTCCAAGCGGGAAGTCCATTATCATTACTAAAAAAGTTTTAAAGTCACAAGCAATGACTGGAATTACACACAAAGAAAAAGCCAAACAGATTGAAGTTTCACATAGCATGCAGATTTGAAGGCTACAACCAACAAGTCAACAAACTGAGAGTACCAGTTTAAAAAGCATACTGTCGTTTGGGATGGTTAGGAATAGGGTAGGAATAGCATAAATTTAGGGAAAAACACTATTCACAGGAATTGGAGGAATTGGCTATTCCGGAAATTAGAAATGTTGTTTGGATGGTGAGTTTAGGAATAGCGTTGGGAAGTGTGAAAAAGTAGAGAGAAAAGTGTTGTTGGGAAGAGTGTTATTGAAAATTGTGTTAGGAATGGAATTGGTTATTCCAAAACCGTTTGGATGAAAAATTCAGGAATTGGCTATTTCTAGGAATTGGCCTATTCCACTCATCCCAAACGAGCCCGTAAAAACTAAAACTACAGTTGTCTAGAACTCCACAACAACAACAACAACAACTAAATTTTTGTCCCAAACAAATTGGGTATGCTAGAAAAGAAACCCAATAAAAGTCATCAAGCCACCGAAGATAGAAAAGCAAGTGTGAAATACTAAAAAATTAATAGTAATAGTAATAATTATAGTAATAATAGTAATAGTAGTAATAAAATGTACGCCTCAATCGTAAGCTAATTTTAAAACCTACAAACCTATGACATCATATTTGTATTCTAGATTTTTATGTCATGGCTCCGGCTAAACCTATGACAGCCGTCTAGAACTTCAACTCATAAAATAGAACTTTTACTCTTTAGGTTCCATAGACTTGGCTGTTGCGCTGAAAATGAGGTGACCAGAAGCTTCTAAACCTTAATGATCGTATATTTCATAGGCAAACATAAATTTCCTTCATCTATTAGGTTTGAAATCTAGAGTTAGCTCTCTTTGTCGCCAGAAAGAAAGCACCAATCGGACATAAAATCCAAAAGGTTCCCAATTGGAAATTAGTTGGAAACGGCATTTCAACGAGTCAGACAGCTGCAGGTGGGGTCCATCTTTAACAACCACTCGCCTTCTCTAGATTCCTTCCTGCTCCTGACATTCAAGCATTATATTACTATTTCTCTGGTCCCAGTTCTTATTCCACATTATTTCCTCCAAACATTTGATACTAAACAATTATCATTTAACTTGTACTCCCTGAACTTAGACTAGCATTAGACTATTATCAATGTTTTGAAAACTAGACTGACCATAAAACCAAAGTAGTTTTAACAGACTGTTTAGATTCACTGGCTCAACTTGAACTGAACTGAATTGACTGGATTTTCACTAGTTTAACAAGAAGGTTTTGGACGTCACTTGAACCAGACTGGTGGCCAGTTCACAATCAATTTAGGTGTTGATTATTGATATAATTTGAAAAGTAGCAAACGTGACTATCATTCTATTGTCGCTTTTCTTATTCTCTGGTCATGATGCTTTCACTCATATCTTCATAATAGATAACTGTTTTAATTAAGATTTTTTGGCTAAACATTCAATAATTTTTTTTCTTAGTCAAAAGGCTATTAATAAACAACTATAATTTTCACTTGTCAAGTTGTCATTTCAGTGGCTCTATGTAAGGACTATGAATAGACGACCCGTGACTCCTCTCTGTATAAGAACTGTACAAGTGTTTGGTTTGTACATCAGATATATCCAATTATGTCATACAATAATCTTGGGAAAGTACCTTATACACTGTCTCTCATAATTCAGGGGTCCCAACGAGATGAAGGGAAAAAAATAAATAAATAATTAATAACGCTTGATTCTTGTTATGTTGGATCTTTCAGTGACAACTGTCCTTTAATATGCTCCGGCAATTTATGTTTTTGTCAAAAAATAAGGACGTAATGAAATATGAAAAGATCACTAAATCTTGTCGTCATGATATTGTCATAATTCGCAATCCACATTTCGGCTTTATTGGTGGTAAGTATATCCCATCAAAGTTTAATTAGGCTAGGAGGTCAATATTGGGTATTTGGGTGAAACTTTTTTCACCTTGGAAACAATTACATGGAGCTAGTCTTTATGATTTAAGCCCAGATAAGCCTGCGCATGTCTCAAAGAAAACGAAAAATTTTGAGCCCGAGTACATACATTCTTCTAAAAATTTTGAAAGATACCACGAGCTCAGCACCTTCATATCTATTTCTTTATAATTAACTAAGTTTAAACTCCATGCTTTGGCAGCTGGTCCCTCATTCTTGGGTCATATATTTGACATAAAGATGTAGTTGCAAAATTATAGTAATGACGCAATGCAAGATATTTTCTATCGGAAACCAGTTGCTTTCACATTTACCTGTAATTTACACTGATAATTTATCACGCAACCAGAAACTTTCTATTCTTTTTCCCCCGATAATTTATTTTTTTTATTTCTTCTGAATTTCTGCAATTTCTTTTATTATCTGATGCTGAAACGTTTAATTCTTAATTTTGATGAAGCAAAAGCTTCCAAGCCTGAAATCCTGTTTGATGCATCCTCGAGTAACAGAGGTGCATTAATCAATTCCTATTTACTGTTTTGTGTGTGTGTGTGTGTTTGGGGGTAAACGCATGACATGATTATTCATCTATAAGAAGCATGACATGACATGTTTTTTTTTAAAACTTATTGTGTTAGACGACAATAAAAATGATAAACTTAATAAACAATATAAATCACCAAACCTAGAAATTAGTTATGGCGCCGGAGGCGCCACCTGAAAATCTAGTTAAATTAAAAAAGTCTCTTACATAAAATAACAAAATAAAAATTAACAAAAAAAGGCCTAAATTTAAGGCCCAAACTTAAATCTCAGAAACAACTTAAAGATTAAAAACAGTGGATAGGTTCAGGTGATCTTGTAATCATCGCACCAATTATCCTCAAACAATGCATTTGTCTTCAAAGACGGATCGGCGGCGTAATACTTGTCAAAACTGATCAAACATGCAAAACATATTTGAACTCAGTAAAATATAAAGTTGTAAAACACGTAAAAGTTTTAAAAGGACCATGCAATAAATACAGGTGAAGGGGAAGAATGCATACTTGAAGAAGGAGACATCGTTGTTATTGCTCCAATTAATCTGGCTGCTGAACTTAGTATCCAAAACACACAAGTAAATAACCGAACAAAAAATTGAAAACAAAACCAAAAACAGACCCGCTAACACTAGACAGATTTAGCTAAGTATATCATTAGTAATAGCGAGTCAAGTAGCAAAAATGAATTGCTCAGAACCAGACAAATTAACAATGATGGCAAATTCCTTAATGTAAATATTTAATTAATTAATAGTGCATATTAATTGACTTTTTATTAATTAACCACATATTATGTGCTCTATTGAAAGCAACAGCTATATGTTATTGTGAACTATCAATGAAGCAGTCTTGGTGCATGAAGAATTGTTTAATTCTGGTATAGGATTCCAAAAGGCAAAAAGTTGAGCATCAGTTTATAAGTTATTAATCCCTTAAATAGTTAAATTACAATAATGAATATTAAATTGTACCAAAAATAAGATTTATATTGGTCCCTTCCAATATCTCATGCTTAATATTAATGTTTGATCGCACTTAAAGAAATATTTTAATCTAATCGAAATCAGAATCCATAAACTCCTCTGAAAAAGTGTTCCTTTTAGCAACTAAGAAAAGGCTTATTCTGACAACTATATTGACAATGTATCACTTTATTTTTTTATTAGCATGTAGATCTTATTAATTTGGATCTTCATATATTAATAAGATTCATCAGTTTTAAGGGGCAATCACAATTTTCAGTTTCCTAGTCATGAGATTTAAGCATCTAAGCTAATTGGAAAATTCACTCACATAAGTTTTGTGTTTAGACCAATTCACATGAGCCTCTCTTGATTAAATTAAAAAAAAATTATTGTTAATCACGAATTATGTTGATCAAAGAATTTCAATCAAGATAAATTTTTTTATGGAAAATAACTGGTTTTAATTAGGGCCACTGAGTAAATATGATAACCATATAATAAGCCTACCTATGCACGCGGGTACACTTATGTCCGAGTCCACTCCATAAGGTCAACTCATAAGTAGCAGCTTTGGTGCTGGCATTTGTGAGTAAAAGAAATTTCTTAACACGATTACAAGCTGAAAAGAACACTGATCCAAAATGAACTGTCGAGCTATACCAAGTATCCAAGTCGATTTAGCTTTCAATTAAATTCTGTTCTGATCCACTTTGCTAAATATGTATATCTTTTAAGAGATTTTGAATTTAAATTGAACTTCTGAAGTTCGTAAAAAATGAAATACCAGTTTTTGTTTTTTACTTTTTCTTATATATTTCCCTACGTGATTATTTCATTTATTTTTTAATATCATTTTCCTACGTGATCTCTATAGCTTCACTCCGTTCAGAGTACGCTATTTTCAGTCTTCGACAAGCTCTGCTGGTTTATGCGAACGTCATTGGTGGTTCTTGACCTATTTTCAGTCTTCGACAAGCTCTGCGGGTTTATGCGAACGTCATTGGTGGTTCTTGACGGAATACTTCACATTTTGTTGTGGGTTTAGTAATATGTCATATGTGGTTGTCGATATGCAAGGACTGCTGGCTTTGACTTTTGCATTACAGTATACGATTCAATATTACAAACGTATATAATTTCCATGACTGACCAACTGTAATTAGTAACTACAATATATTATGAAATAATCGGAAAACTCACAAGCAAAATCTCACCCAGCCACCCTAAAGCAATGTAAAACTCTTGTGGGCTAAACATTTTTTTTATTTAGATAGCGGGCCCAAAGGCTTAACATTTTAAAAAAAAAATTGTTCCATACATAAAATAACAAAATAAAAATCAGCGGATAGATTAGTAATCATCGCACAATGCATTTGTCTCCATGCACTGATCGCCGTAATACTCATCAAAACTGATCAAACACGCAAAACACATTAAAATTAGTTAAATATATAAAATTATAAAATACGTAAAAGTTTTAAAAGGACCATGCAATAAATACAGTGATGCACAAAAAGGACATACTTGAAATATTCGTCGACGAGGTCAATAGAGACGTTATGGCTCCAATCTGGCTGCTGAAGATAGTTCAATTCTTCCACCTGCATAGGTGATTCTTGCGGATACAGAGGTGCATTTTCTGGATGCAAGGCTGTCATCATTTGTTGCGGTGAATGCACCTACACATATTGAAGAGGCATATATTTCATTAGCTGTGATTGAGAAAATCTTGCAACACAGCACAACTATTAAGAAAGTAAAATAATTTTAAGAGCATAAATTCATGTACACCCAAGCTAAGTTGCATATACATGCTAATACACATCCTGTGTTTTGTACATTTTCCATTTTTATCTTTTAATTTCTCATGAAATGGTGTAGATTTAGAGTCCTACTTCTAAAAGAAGATCTTCATATAATCTTTAAGAGTCCTACTACCAAAGGAGTGTTTTCATATGATCTTTTACAAAAAAAATAAAAATCAGCAACTTACATAACTCAATATTTCACTACATTAATATAACATCACAAAAAATAGACTTAGCATTGATAAATTAGTGTACCATGGTAGTTGGCATGGAGGAGGATGAGGCTTCTGACCGTTCTCTTAAAATATTGTTCTGATACACAAAAAAGAAACAGTTCATTAGCATTCATCTCATTATAATACCAGAGTGGCTATGAAAACTCGCTTTGGAAAGAAACAATAAAGACCACTATACTACTGAGGAACCACATTTAGCTTTGAGATAATGTATACTCTTTTATACAGAAATATTATGTTTTCCTCAGTGTTGAACTGAAATAACCTCAAAAACATTAATAAGTAACAAAAGAAAAAAAAATAGAAAACAAAAGCGGAAACAGACCCACTAAACAGACAGAAATGAATTGATCAAAACCAGACAAAAATGGCACCCAGAATTAATTGTACATTTACCTTCCTCTTGGTCACTTGATTGAGTATTTCCCTGATTTTCCTTGTGCGCTCGTCAATCTGAGATGTAGATGTGCTTGGTACTTCAGAACACAACAACCTATGAAATAATCAAGAATGATCATTATTCAGTATTATTATCATATGATATCCTCTCTGTTGAGACTGCAAAGTGTTAACTCTGTATACTTATAGAATCAATAAGTGTTGTCTATTGAGAAAATAAAAAATTCCACAATTGGAATATTTGGAAGGCTGTAACTGATACCTCATTTTTTATATACTCAGAAGATGGTAAAGACTGTTTATTCTTTTGCAAGCCCAAAAAATGTGTCAACTTCCATCACTATGTTGAAACTAACAACCTCGTGATAAGTATATTAAAGCTGAATTTAAAAGTGGCATCTGACCTGAGGTAGCCTTTTAGGGTTTCTAGTCTGCCATGACATTTGATCATTTGCTGATCAATATTCTGCAAATTATGCTGATCAATATTCTGCAAATTAAGCTTTAGATACAAATCCATTAATAAATCTTAAATGCAAACTATTAAACAAAGAATTCTCTCTTCAAAACCATTGCTAGAAATACTGGTCAATTATGCACGTGTGCCTGGTCAAACAACAATGAAGGAGAAGATTTGGAAAAATAATTGCTAACTCCTCTCCTTCCAACGAATAGATCATGTGATGTGACAAGTCTGATATAAGTTTAAGAAACTACAGTCCGGTCAAAATGTGTTTGAGTTGTAGTTATGAGCCTAAACAGCTCTGAGATAGATTAAAAAAGCACACTATTAGGCAACAAATAGGAAGAAAAATAAGACATGATTTTCCCACAACAATAATAATGCTTCCGGTATATAGAGTACCACATGTAAAGCAAACAAGAGCAATAAGATTAGGATACTTTACCTGCTGATCCTCACCAGCTGCTAAGGACTCCAAATTAGGACTTGCATTCTGACTTTAAAATTAGCAAATTATAACAAAAATAAGATTAGCCATACTGCTTTGGTCATGTGAAAGAATTAGAAAATTATAACACAAATAAGATCAGTAATAATGCTCAAGTCATGTGAAAGAAAAATTAATATTAATAAAATAGCAAATAACAAGAAATCCCACAAGTATTTAATACTGATGGTACTTTCGTTGGTAGACAACAAAGTTTGGTAATTAACAATTCATAATGATCATTTGTTATAAAAAAGTACTTTTACAAAATATTAATGGAATTTATGCTATGATTTACAAGGTTGTTTTGGGTAAAATTTAGTACAGAAAATGTATTTGCACATACTTGGGCAGTTTTGCAATACTGTCTTCCTCAACTTTCAAATTTTCCAGTAAGACCGTCAGGCTCTGCATTAAATAAAGGGTAAAATATTTTAGAGGGAAGATCGAAGCAAGGATCTAGTAGGTAAAACAAGAGAAGAATAATATGGGCTCCAAAACACTTGGAAAAAGTTTTTTTTCCCCCAAAATATAACTATCTTTCACGATCCGAATTTGAAACAGAAACCTGCTTAACCCTAGACCACCACAGGTATAAACCCATTAAAACAGATCTCATCATTCAAACTGACCCATGCATGAGAATAGCCCATCACAAACTACTCCGAACCAATTGATAAATCTGATCGGCCAAATCAGATCTCTTTGAGGAAGGGACAGAACACTGGTGTGAAAACATGGAGAATTAAATTGGGTTTTGTGCATAAAAGAGAGGAACGGGGGCAAGCGTTGACAGTACCATAAGTGTGCCAGTGTGCTCAGAAATAGAGGTTCCAGGAAGCATTTAATCCAACAACCTCTAAATAATAAGAGCCGCAAGTGCACAGTTCACTCAGTTCTGGGTCACATGGTTTGGGTTTCCTAATTGTGGACAAACAGCACCCGATAACGGAGATGTTTATGATGGTTGAAGCAGGTTGTACAGAAGCCAGATCATGTGTGAGATGTGAACAAGACACTGATGGCCGGATCACGCACACTCAACACAGTCCAGATCAAAGTCGCACAATCAAGGCAACCTAGTGTAAGAAGGAGCAAGGCACTGATGGCCAGAGGCTATCAGCTGAGGTTGGAGCCAGTGTTGCAAGGGCTATATCCATCAAGGTTCATTTGGACATTTTAGCGAACACCTTGCGTGCATGGCAGGGCAGATTATGGGTACCTTTGTAAGTTGTCTGGTTTTACACCTAGCGCCATTTGTGACCTCTTTTGTAAATGACGGTGGGTTAGACAAAAGAGGTGGCCACTAGAGAGGAAGATAGCTTTGGTTCAGGGAGAAAAGAGAGGAGAAGCCGCAGAAGCATACTTTAATTACGGTCGAAATATAAGAAAATTAGTGGCTGTGTTTAAGAAAGAGATGTGAGTAGTCAAGGATGAGGATTAATGACTGAGAAGTGCGGAGAGAAGAGAAGAGGAGAGGAGGCCAAGCGTCAATAGGCGAGGAAAGGGAGGTGGCGGAAAGGTGGCGGAGGGTTATACTTATGCAACAGAATAGAGACAATCGTGTTGAATCGGACGATTCAGATTATATTCTGAAATAACGACACGATCTCAAACGGCCAATTCTGACTGGATGACTCACACTAAAATATGACTTGTTCGTATTAGTGTATTTGGGTGCTTTTCTTTTGTGGGGAAAAAATGAATTACCTATTTGCACCGACATGTAATTAGACCTAGAATTATATGTTACAATAAAAAAAAATAATATAATTTTTTATTCAAAAGTTACCATATATTAATTTTGAGCAATTTTCGCTTTTTTATTTTTCTAATTATATGTTAAAATACAGAATTTAAAGATTAATTACCTCTTTATTTGGGATCCGATTGCTGGAGCTGTGAAAAGACAGGAAAAAATAGGAGCAAAAGAACAAATTAGATTTAAGAAACAATTAATTGTCAAATCTTCAAAAATAAATAAAATGTGAGTTAGTATAGTTTTTTTTTTTTAGATAGACTAGCCAGCGTGAGTTAGTATAGTTAATAAAAAGAATAGGTCAAGGTAATACCTAGGTACTTGATCCCGGCAATTGAGATATTTAATTAGAATATCCTCGAACCTGTCAAACATTCAAAAACCCAAATGGAATTAAAACAACATCCAAAAAAGATTTTACAAGGAAACAGATGCGCCTTTAAAAAAAAATTGACACAATTAAGGAATCATCACGGAGAATTATTTTCAGATTACTTAGCTACTAAGAAAATTATCCTAATGGAAGATTTCTATTATATGGTGGCATGCACAATTTTTTTAATTTGACTGTCTACTCAGACATTAATTCAAATCAAGAAAATAAATTTCGACAAAAAGTTGAGGACATAATTGTTATTTGTTAGACATATACGGACAAACTTATTTACGCGAGTCGATCAATGTTAAACCATTATTACTAGTTTCTCTTCGACATCTTTAAAGGAAATAGCTAGCTAAGATATATTTCGACAAAATGAACTACTTACCATATCTAATTATATTTCGCACATGAATATACCAAAAAAACTTTGTGCTTGTATTAAAGAAAAAAAGTTATTGTGTTAAAATTTAAAAAATAAGGCCATACAATTTTCAAGGTTTCTTACTAACATCAAGAAAATACATTAAATCACGATTATAGATTATGGATTGAGCTTTTACCTGCTACGACCAGAGAAACAAGTGATCCTTTTGCCAGAAGGGTAAAACACAAGCAACCCCACATCTGTGTCACATAGAACGGATAATTCATGTGCCTTCTTCACGAGGCCGCTGTGCCTCTTAGAGAAGGCCACGCGACGCTTCTCGATATCATCTATCTTCTTCATCTCAATCTTCACTCTTTTACCCATTTCTCACTTCAAGAATTGAATAAATTAGGGTTTTTTGAACTCGCAGATTGAAGAAAGGTAAGTAATCGCGACTTAGATTTAGAAATTAGAAGTTTAGCGAAAGAGAGAGATCACTGTCTCGTATATATATATAAGAAGTGAGATAGAACGAAAGTTTGACCGTAGTGGGACGAATGTCGGTTGACGACTCATCTCAAATATATAAAAGCAGAGCGATCTATGATCGAACGGTTGATAACGCACTGCAGGGTTTTCTTTCCCTTTGTGGCTCGTGGCGTTTTAATTAGTTGGAGATTAGCTCGTATAGTCTAATTCTATAATTGGATCACGGCTTTTTTTAATTTTCACTTTTGATTTGTTGGTGCATTAATTGGGAAGCATATTCAGGTATAGTAAGTTTTGCTATCCGCTCCTTTAATTTAAGTCAACTCCCGGAAGGATATCTTATCCTTTAACAATTAATTAATCATTTCAATAAATGATTATTCGCTTAAGAAAACATTAAGCAATATTGTTTGAATAATGTTATGGTATATATTTAATTATTTATTAATTTTTTGTTGGATTCAATATAGTTACCGTATATTGATTTTTAGCAATTTTCACTTTTGTTAAATTTTCTAATTGATTCAAAAACACCGAAATTAGAGATAAATTACCTTGGGATCAGATTGCTGTAGCCGAGAAAATACCGGAAAAAGAGAAAAAGAATAAATTAGACAAAAAGCATTTAGTTGTGAAAATAAAAAAAAATAAAAAGTGACTTTAAGTATAATAATAAAAATAATAGGTCAAGGTAATACTAAGTACTAGATCCCGTCGATAATTTAATAGAACATCCACAAAGCTGTCAAACATAAAAAAAAAAGACCCCGAACATAATGAAAGCGATATCCCAAAAAAAAAAAAAGGAAAAATATGCGCCTTTGTAAATAAAAAAAGTAAAAAAGAAAAAAGATGAACAGTTGCGAGGAATATAATAAAAAATATTTACAGTTTAATTATGAAGCTACTAAGAAACTATTTAAAATGGAAAGTTTCCATTACATTGTTTCGTATATGTACAAAATCTCAATTTGACTGTCTTGTCAAATTTTCAAATCAAGAAAATAAAAATATCATGATATGTGAAAAATTCTCTTTCAAAATCAAATACTCAAATCAAGAAAATAAAAACATTATGATATGTGAAAACTTCTCTTTCAAAATAAGTTAACTAGAGAGTTGTTAGATATACGAAATGAAATATTTATGAGGAAGGTTCCGCTACCAATATTTTGGTTGTCCAACAACCAAAATGGTGGCTATGGAAGAAAAGAAACGCACGAATCTTCAGAGGGGACAAGCGCTCGGCCAGGACGATTGATCGGAGGGTTTCATGCATACATTTCAACCCCATTTAGGCCCCAATTCCAATCGAAAAGTTGTGTTTTTAGTTTGTTTTATGCTCTTTTTGCGTTAGAATCATGGTACTGCTATTGCCTTTGATATTTTGCAGGTTTTTGGAAGATTTGGCGCTATTTTGGACTTGAAGCGGACACTGAAAACGAAGAAAACTGCTACTGCCAGGTTTCAGGCGGACCCGTCAGGATTCAGACGGACCCGACTGAAAACAGACGGACCCGCCAGGATTCAGACGGACCCGACAGAAACGAGCCAGAACTAAAGATGAAGAAAACTGTCTCTGCCAGATTTCTGGCGGACTCGCCAGGATTTGGACGGACCCGCCAGAAACGGTCCAGTGACCAGATTTGGAAGTCAGTTTCTTGTCCAGGAAGTCAGGCCAGCTTTGGAAACTGGCTGGCTGGCGCCCAGCACACGCCCCTGGATTGATTGAGTGCCCAAGAGGTTTATAAAAGCAAGTTTAGAGAGAGAAAAAGATATCTCTCAATTTTTATTCTCTCCCGACGTAACTTGGAGAAGGGGCACAGCAGCAGCAGCCGCCGCGTTCTGGCGGGTCCGACCGAATCCTGTCGGATCCGCCCGGACACCAGCTGAGACCGAAAATGATGGGTTTTGTTGTACTCTTTCTCTAATTTGTTTGCTGATGATTGATACAATGAATTCCTTCGTTTTTTGTCAGTTTAGTTCATTAGGGTTAATTTTAGGGATTGAATACTTGGTGGCTATGTGATGTTTATTTTAGTTGATGTTTTGTTTGATTTGATTTATCTTGCTTGTTTAAAGGTTCATTTTGTCAAATAGAATATTTAACCAAGTAATATGATCAGACGTCATTTTCAATCGGACCCGACTGAATTCAGTCGGACCCGTCTGAAAACAGCCAGGTACAGAGACCGAAGGATTGACCCTGATTCCTAAACTTGTTTGTACCTCGACTCTTTTCCATCGAATTAGATAAATTAAGACTAGATAAAACCCTAGAAGAGGAATAGTTCCGTCCCTGTGGATTCGACCCTTAAGCTATCACTGCAAACGATTTACATCGGTGATACTGAGGACTTGTTTTGACCTGGTCCCCCAGACCGATCAAAAATGGCGCCGTTGCCGGGGACGGTTTGCTAGAATATTGATATTTTGCTTTAGTTAATTAAGTTAGACACCTTGTATCCTTGTATCTTCTTGTTTTATCAAATAAAAAAAAAATTCCAAAAAAAAATTTTCTATCACCATGTTTCATGATTTTCAGGAATTCGAGCGCAAGGAGGAGCCAAATTGGAGGGAAGAAATTGCCAACCACATGATTAGAAGATATGGACTCGATGCGAGCATAAGTCCATTTGAGCATCATTTCAACATCGTGCAAAACACGATAAAAGTTGCATGTGGAGAAGCAAGAAGCGACAACCAGAACTTCAGCAACCTCATCGGCTTGAACGAACCGTTTAACTACCAAATGGATCGTTCGAGATTCATCTGGAGGGAACCTGAAGCATACAACATAACTGCCATTTCAAACGGACCATTTGAATTTCAAACGGACCGTTTTGATTTCAACAGGGAGATATACAATTCTGGTTTGAATAATTACTCTTCTTTTGCTTTGAACAATCATGGTTTAATGTCTCAACCATACCATAGGTCTTATCATTTTCCTAGTTTTGATGATTTTCCATCATATACACAAATGTTAAGTATTGAATCAAACTTTGAAAATTTTAAAGTCAATCAAATCAAGCAAAATGAGGAACTTCTTGAGGAATTAAAGTTTTTATCATCTTCCATCACGATGTTAAAAACTATAATTGCTCAACGAGAGCCTTCCTCATATAGGCCAAAAAATGAACAAAACAATACGTTGACATTGTGTAGTGATTGCGAATTTCAAAATTCTAGTTCCAAAAAGACCGAAATTTGGTTAGAGACCAATGAAATTGAAAGCATACAAGTTGAGAATTGGGAGGTACAAGAGGAATTTGATGAACCTGTGTGGACTTTTTCGTCATTTCTCGAAGAATGATCGGGTTTCCTCAAGAATGGGAATAAGCCTTAGATTCACCCCTCACGAGCTTAAATTCAAATGCAGAAATGCTTCTTGACGACAAGAAGACATTAACGTGAATCTATTCTCATGAGGGTTTATTAATTTTGTGGATCCTTTCCTTCCAACAGGCGCAAGCCCCTATTGTTAATTACCCCGTGACGAATCACGAGAACCTCTGATTAAGGGATTCGAGAAATTATATGTCGTAGACTAGAAAAGTTGTTATCTCAATTTATTATTGTTTGACCCGAAATTTTTGTGATCGATGAAATAAAGAAAATTGCAAGAACTTCCGAAATTCTCAAAAAAAATACCAAATTAGCTCCAAAAATCCCATAAAAATAGGAAAGATTTCTATAAAGGGTATACAAAATTGTGGAGGTCTCAAATGTCTCAAGAGATATCTGAAGCCCTTATTATATGCAAGAAAGCCCCTAGATTTGCATAAACTAAATAAAATATTTTAAAGGGTGATTTTAGAAAACTCTTGGCACCATTAGATTGTACGTATTTTCATGAGTCTACATATGAAATTTCATGAAGGAACTCCATGGAAAGGTCCCAAATAAATTGTTTTCTTTCAGCAACCAAAAGAAAATAAAATAAACCCACCAAATGGACTGTTCCATTTTATGAAGAAATGGAGAAGAAAACAAGAATGGAAGAAACGTTGGCTTTGAGTCCCATTTAATCAGACATACGGGCCACCACCACTTTGTGTCGCTGATTGCTGGGCCCAGAACAAAGAGTTCGCCTTCTTCAGCGAAAAAGAAGAAAGAAAAAGAAAAGAGAAAAGAAGAAAAGAGAGGAGGCGCTGGAGCTCGTAACCTCCTAACGGCCTAACCACTCGGCCAACTGAACCTCCCAAATCCGTTCAGCCACCTTCTAGAAGCGCTGAAGCGTAACACAATGAGAACCGTCAGATCCAAGGTCGATCCGTGGGTAGATGGGACGAGGGGCTGAGATTAACCAAGCTATCTTCCTTCCAAGAGAAGCTATCGGGCATCCCACGCCTATATATACCTGATAGCTCGAAGAAACAGAGGCTCCTCTCTTGATTCAGGCACAAGTCAGATCCATTCATTCTCCATTTTTTTAGCTTAGGTAGCAGGAGAGAGTGAGAGAGCATTTTAACAAACAGGTTGTAGGCAAGGCTGGAAGAGAGGAATTAGGCGAAATTGAAGCGATCCGAGCAATTGTAATCAAAGAGTAAGCAAAATTCAATTGTAAGTCGTGGATTTGTAACTGTAATTCAAAGTTCTTGATGAAAAGTTGATTTCTTTTGTTGAAGAATTCGGTTTTCAATTTTCTTTCTTGTTCTGGACCAGATATCCTTGTTACTGCTAATTGATTAGTTCTTCTTTTATCTTTGATCTTCTTTCATTCAATTTGATAATAGAGAAGCTTATATTTCAATTGACATCGGTTTCTTTGTTCCTTTTCGACTTTCAATTAGCAATAAGTTTAGTTCTGATAGCGCATTGCGCTTGAGGATCTTGATCAAGAGATGACGTAGAGGTTTTGAGCAAGATAAGTCTCAGATCAAACTTGCGCATGGCGCATGGAAAGTTTGAGCGAAAGCTTGTCTCAAAGCGCTTATGCCTTCAGTTGTGATCGGATCACACTCAGTGTGTGATAGTTATAGTTAATACTTTGAAATTAGTTAGGAATAGTTCAGTTTGCTTCAAATACTCACAAATCGAGACAAAATCTGTTGATTATTAAAGATTCAATGTCAATTGAAATATGAGTGACCTTTTATGAATAATGAGTTTGTTGATATATGATGCAATAAAATTAAGTTGTCATTCCTTTTCCTTTGGATCTGTATGGTTAGGAATAGAAGTAGTGCTTTCTTTCTTTTAATTAAAGCAAGGCAGAGACATGGCCTTTCATATAAGGATCAGCAATACAAGTTCTTCTTCAAAGCTCTTTTATGATCTAATCAGATTCTTGACTGCGCATGGCGCATGAAAAGTACTTGATTAAAGCATGAATAAGTTAGCTTGGCAAAAATTTTAGTTTAACTTTGATAGCGCGTGGCGCTTGAGAAGTTGAATTAAAAAGGCACCACACCTTTTCTGGTTATATTTCAATAGCGCACAGCGCTTGAGAAATGAAATCAGAATCTTCAAAACTTGTCTAGCTCACCTCCATAGCACAGCTTTGGTAGGCCTAGTCAAGATATTGCTGCTATAATTGAACGTATTACAAGAATTGCTTGTTATATGTTTAATTAAGCATGCATTTAAGTACAAACGATCTTCACAAGATGGGCTATGTCATGCCCTTCCAGGGGTTATTAAATGAATGTGTATTTATGGTAAAACCAATGACCAGACTGAAGTTTCTTTTCATGAGAAATTGTTACCCAGTTAACTGCCTTTGTAATGAATGTTAGTAAAACGTACAAGGTTTATTTGTAACTATTATGACTGAATTTGTTAGCTGGCTAAATGGTATAGACCAAGTGCAAAGACATAATTTAGATACAAGGGCCCAGTTTTCTCTTTGTTAAGCCAATTTGTTGAATACTGCCTCTGTGTACAGCTAATGTGTAAGCCAAAATGTAGTTCTTGAGCAGTTGTAATTTAAAGGTGCTAATTTGATAGCTAGTACCCTTTGTAAAGAAAATTTTGCAATAAAAAGAAATATGTGGACTTTGTAAGTTTCCTTTAGTGCTCTAGCTTACTGCCTACTGCCACTGTGTATAGTTCATATATAAGCCAAATGGGATTCTTGGAAAAGCCAAGGATTGTGGTGAAAAGCAGTACCACAAAATATTTTAAATTGAATAACTATATTAAAGGGGTGTCAATTTGATATCCAACGTTTTATGTAAATAAGATTTGGTAATAATGTGAGATGTCTGAACTTGTTTGCAATAGTAAGTAAATGACTGTTATAGTTTTGGGTAATGAAACTGCACTTCCTATTTATGTGACCAGTGTGTTCTTCTAACAAATGAAGTTAACAGCTTGAAGATTATATTAAAAAAATTTATATTGATGTACATTTGCGTTGCCTAACTCTCTTTGTTTAATTGATGATATAAATAGTCCAGTGGAGGTATCATGTATAGAAAAGCCTCACGTTCTTAGACTATACCAGCAAAGTTCGATAACAAATAGGAACCTGAACCACCAAATTAATTTGTGAAAAGCAGCACCAATGAACCCCTTTGTATAACCAGTCCATAGCTATCACGAGTTCGATTCCAAGTTGCAAATTAGTCATTAATTAAATGCTTTGTTCTCACTGCTTCGAAATTAGACAAATCAATGTCGGTACAGTGCCACTTCTCCAAGCTTCAATCGATACCAAATCTTTGACTCACCGTGCCAACCCATGGCTCAATCAATTAAATTAGATAAACGCAGCAGAAATTAACCTTATCCCTGCACTGTCCACTTCATCGAATATATGTGAGACCCACTCCTGGTAAAGCCTAGCTCTCCAATTTCATCAACGGCAGTCGACTATCACACCGTAGCAGCATATGGCTCACTCACTATTAGAGACCGATGCGAAGCAAACTGGTACCATGGTCGTCTTCCTCTCAGAACCACGATGCCGTCGAACTAGTCCCTTGACCTTGCGATGGCCGGGAACGATAACGGATCCAAACCCAAAATCGTGCGAGCCCGCTAAGGATAGAATTGAAACCCGCTTCTCCTCTCTCAATCCAGCGCCAAACCTTTTCTCCCTGCTAAGATTTTATGTGGCAAAAGAAGTGTCAATAATGACAGGGATTCGTTACACCAAGTGCAGCTCAAATAAAAACAAAAAAACAGAAAAGAAGAAACATAAGAAATGACAAGGTCCAAAGTTTAATTGAAGCCCATGAATAAGATAAGCTCGGTGCCTAAAACCATTTAAAACTCTCTGTCACCTTATCAGGTCCCGTTGGCAGCCTAGTCACTTTCTTTTACCCAAACGTGGCCCAACCAGGAGTTGACAAGTCAGTCGAAACTTTGAAAATTCACTAAAAATATCAGGAAGCTCATAAAAATTCAAATAAACTATCTATAAAATTCTAAAAATCCATAAAAACCAGATTTACTTATATTTTGATATTAAAATCTTTCAAAATATTAGCCTTTTATATTTTTGAAGTATTTTCGTCATAAAAATTAATTTCATAAAAATAATAAACACAATAAAACTTAGAGAAATCTTCTATAAAATTTTCAAACTAAAACCTAAGTGATTTCAACACTAAAACAACCTTCAAGTGACTATTTTTAATTAAATACCTTTAAGTAAGTATTTTCAAAAATGTAAAAATGAATTTTTTTTTCAAATCTTTAAACCTCTAAAATCAAAATAAAGGAAAATAATAAAAATCACTAAAACTCAAAGAGAAACATTAGAAAATTAAAAGTCCAAATACGATACTCAAAGTCAAAGCCGAAACCTCTTCAGGTAAGGAAAAGTCACTCCCCGAAATCAAGATCAGCGTTGGCATAAAGTCAAATTGTCTTTCCAGAAACCTATTCCTACAGCGGCCCAACATAGCCCTTGGAATCCAAATCTCTTTTGTTCCTACAGCGACCCACACAGTCCCAGGAACCGATTCCTACAGCGACTCACACAGTCCCAGGAATCAAATCTTTCCTTATTCCTATAGCGACCCACACAGTCCCAGGAACTGATTCCAACAGCGGCCCAACATAGCCCTTAGAATCCAAATCTCTTTTGTTCCTATAGCGACCCACATAGTCCCAGGAACTGATTCCTAAAGCGGCCCAACATAGCCCTTAGAATCCAAATCTCTTTTATTCCTACAGCGACCCACACAGTCCCAGGAACCAATTCCTACAGCGACTCACACAGTCCCAGGAATTAAATCCTTCATTGTTCCTACAGCGACCCACACAGTCCCAGGAACCAATTCCTACAGCGACTTACACAGTCCCAGGAATTAAATCCTTCCTTGTTCCTACAGCGACCCACACAGTCCCAGGAACCAATTCCTACAGCGACCCACACAGTCCCAGGAATTAAATTTTTTTCTTATTCCTATAGCGATTCACACAGTCCCAGGAATATAATCCAAAGTCTTTTGTCCTTACAAGTCGTCAAATGATCAAGAACTAACTCCTACAAGTCGCCGAAACCAAGCTACCGTCTAAAACCTACCTGATAAAACAAATGTCCTCAATTGGGTCCCGTTAATTAGGACTGGTACCGTCAATTGAGTCAAGTTTAAACCAAAAGAAATAAATCATCTATTCTCTCAATTGTGCCCCGTCAATTAAGTTTGGTAACACCAATTGAGTTTAGTTCAAACTTAAAACAAATTGAGATAACAACTTTTCTAGTCTACGATATATAATTTCTCGAATCCCTTAATCAGAGGTTCTCGTGATTCGTCATGGGGTAATTAACAATAGGGGCTTGCGCCTATTGGAAGGAAAGGATCCACAAAATTAATAAACCTTCATGAGAATAGATTCTCGTTAATGTTTTCTTGTTGACAAGATGCATTTTAAACTTGAATTTAAACTCATGAGGGGTGAATCTAAGACTTATTTCCGTTCTTGAGGAAACCAAATCATTCTTCGAGAAATGACGAAAAAGTCCACACAGATTCTCTGGCACGCCCGGTGGGACATCTTTCTCCTCTCATCTTTGGGATTCAAGGAACATAATGTAAAGGCTAGAAAATTTGTCAAGTTTTGAAATTTAAATACTAATAAATTCTTGTGGAGTTGTATTCTTTGCAGGAAAATTCTCTCAATCGAGTTGTCACACATTCGCTGGGGCAATTCTTCGCGACAAATGCCAAATAGCCAAAAGAATGGCGGAAAAAAAAATGAATGAAGAAGAAATGCTCTTCTCTCATGCGAGCCCTCGTCGCATTCGCTAACGGCAATTCTCTGGGGCAAACGCCTCATATCCAAAAACAATCAAAAAATAATAAAATATATATATATATATATATATATATAATAAAGAAACAAACAAAAAAAAAAACAAACACAAAATGAAAATCCAAATTTTTTTTAATGCTTATAAATTCTTGTGGAGTTGTTTTCATTGCAGGAAATGACATTCACACCCACAATAGTTGACCTCTCGAGATTTGGCAAGTGTGTCATGTTCTGGGATTACAAAATCAGATCTAGTAATGAAAATTGAAAGCTTGAAATCACCAAAACCTCACACTTTTGAAAGTGTGCATCTCAAATATCTGAAATTACCAAAACCTTACACTTTGGAAAGTGTGCATTTAAAGCCTCTGAAATTACCAAAACCTTACACTTTAGAAAGTGTGCATCTCAAATATCAGAAAAATCATCAAAACTTTACACTTTAGAAAGTGTGCATCTCAAGTCTCTGAAATTACCAAAATCTTACACTTTGGAAAGTGTGAATCTCAAACCTCCACCATTGGACGAGCTGCGATCCCAACGCGACAAACCATGCTTTAAAAAGCATCATTGTGCCTCAAAGCACCAGTCTTGCTTCAACGAGACGAGTCGCGATCCCAACGCAACAAATCATGCTTTAAAAAGCAACATTGTGCTTCAAAGCACCAGTCTTGCTTCAACGAGACCAGTCGCGATCCCAATGAGACAAACCATGCTTTAGAAAGCATCATTGTGCTCTAAAGCACCAGTCCTGCGTCAACAAGACCAGCCGCGACCTCAACGCGACAACCCATGCTTTAAAAAGCGTCATTGTGCTTCAAAACACCAGTCTTGCTTCGACGAGACCAGCTGCGACCTCAACGCGACAACCCATGTTTTAAAAAAACATCATTGTGCTTCAAAGCACCAGTCTTGCTTCAATGAGACAAGCCGTGCTCCATCACGCAACAAGTCGTGCCTCATCATGCAACAAGCCGTGCCTCATCACGCAACAAGTCGTGCTTCATCATGCATCGCCATTATGCAACAAGCGTCGTCATACCTCAATATGAATAAATTGCATTTCGATATGCAGCCTTTAAATTTCTGGGAAAAATATAATTCTCATAAAGAAACTTAAAATTGAAAACAAAAAAAAAAAATTTAATTTCATAAAATTGAAAAAGAAAAAAATTTTAATACTAATAATTTCTTGTGGAGTGTTATTCTTTGCAGGAAAATGAAATTTTCTCACGCAAGTTGTCGTCACATTCCCTGGGGCAATCTACTGGGGGTAGATGCCAAATATTCAAAAGGACGAAAAATTTTCTAAGCCAAATTGTCGCCGCATACGCTGGAGCATTCTTTGGGGCAGATGCCACATATTAAAAAAAAAATGATGATAATAAAATAAATAAATAATCCAAATAAAAAAATCTCTTAAATTTTTTTTTAGTACTCGTGATTCTTTGTGGATTGTTATTCTTTGCAGGGAAAATAGAAGTCTCTCGTTCGAGTTGTCGTCGAGTTCATTGAGGCAATTCATTGGGGGCAGACTCCACATATTTAAAAGCTTGATCAAATCAATGATACATGAAAATTCGAAATAAAGATCCAATCAACCACAAACGAACCTTGATTTGGTATTTCTTCAACCTCGATCTTTCTACTTTCTTTGTTTGAGTTCATTGGGGCAAGGCCTTGTACAATTTAGGTGTGTAATATAAAAAAAAAAAGTTACATAATTTAGTTTCCATACAAATAAAGCTTGGAAAATTGATTGAATGTGCTTGTATGGTGCTTGAACTGAATGTTTCACAAAGAAAAAAATAATAAAAAAAAGGGAAAGAAAGAGAAATTATGTTCACACAAAATGTTAAAATGAAAATGGTATTCAAGGTTGTTTGCAAGGGCATTGAATTTTAGGTAATCTCTTGGTTGGTTTGTTGTGCCAATGGACCGAAAGGTTGGAGATTTAAATTGATGAGACTTGAAACCCGGTTGCTTATAATTGTTAATCACTGTCAGCCAAAGTCACCCTTTTGCCGAGTGAACTGATTCGTACTTTACACGTGGTTTTGTTCAAAAAGAGTATCATTAACATGTGTAAACTTATTTTGAGTCTTGACTGATGTTTCTTTTAAAATGCTTGGTACAACAAGCAAACTTAATCAGACTTATCAAATAGTGTGATCATGAGGGTGCTTTTGACATTAAGCGAGAAAACGAGAGGTTCAACCATAAAAAAATATTATTTTATTTCTCGTTGTTCACTTTATGCAAAAAAAAAAAAAAAAAGGGAACTAAAGCGTCGTCTAGTTGATGGCTAGGCGGGTGGTTATAGGATAATTGTGCCTTGCGGGAGACCCGAGCGTCACAAATTTCTGGCCACCTTTGTCGCAATATTTATGCCCTGCAAAAAAAAAAAAAAAAAAAAAAAAAAGGGGAACTAAAGCGTTGCCTAGTTGATGGCTAGGTAGGTAGCTATAGGATACTTGTGCCTTGCGGGAGACCCGAGCGTCGCAAATTTCTGGCTACCCTTTGTCGCAATATTATGCCCTTATTTTCTTTTCCGTTGTTATATTTACTTTATATGCAAAAAAAAATTGGAAAGCCGCTCACTTTTCTTGCTTTAAGTCTCTTGCGTAAAACCCTAAGGTGTGTAGTCACCCACACTCAACTTGCACAATATATTGGTGAAAACTGTGTTTTTGAGAAAGTCTCCAAGCTAGTTGGCATTTTAATGAAATTCTTTACAAAATCGTGGAAAGTATGGGGAAGAACGGGCTAATGGAATTGACCTTGCATGTTGTTTAATGAAGAGAAGCTAGAGTCCCTGAGGCCAAAATCGAAATTCCTAGTACCAAGTGTTACATAAACCAACCAAGAGGATACTTAAGATTCCAATCCGTTGAAAATAAATTGCAAGGACCGTTTGCATTGATTTGAGATGTGAAAAATTATACTTGCACAATTAATCAATGTCTCTAATCTTGTAGTCATTCGAGACGTTTAAATCAAATTTGAATATTAGGTCTTAAAGTTCTTGTTGCGTTAACGAGCAAACTTAAAGGGAATCAGAAAAATAGTGCAAGATGAAGTTGCCTTGAGATATTGAGCACATCATGCTTAACTCATGACATAAAATTTTCTTAGTCTTGCACTCAACCCATTGTGAATTGATAAATAGTGCGAAATTGAGTTGCTTTGAGACATTAAGCATATCTTGCTTAACTCTTCGCATAAAATTTTCTTAGTCTCGCACTCAACTTACACAATAGAAGGGCGAAGATCAAGGTTGACGTTCGACCAGGCCAAACACCAAATTCAAACTCAAACACTTAAAAATTGTGTGTTTACCTTTTTTTTTTATCTTGTAGAAATTTTGTACTGCTCTGTTTTAATTTTACATTGTAGGTACCCAAAAAAAAAGAAAGAGAAGAAGAATAAAGGACAAATAGTTAACCAAACTGGGGCAGCCGAGCTAGTGTTGGGGCAGAATTTGACACTGGGGCAAGCTTGCATCAAAGCCGTCTTCCTACACTATGACAACAAGACCCAAAACCAAATCTCATGAGCCGCAAAATGGCCTGAGAGTTACACAAAGTCAAACCCTTTTTGCTCTCATAAGTCACCAAATGACCGAGAACCAATTCTCATAAGCCCCCAAATGGCCGAGGATTATAAAAGCAAACTCTTTTGTTCTCATAAGTCACCAAATGACCGAGAACTAATTCTCACAAGCCGCCAAATGGCCGAGGATTTTAAAATCAAACCTTTTTGTTCTCACAAGTCGCCAAATGACCGAGAACCAATTCTCTCAAGCCGCTAAATGGCCGAGGATTTTAAAATCAAACCTTTTTGTTCTCACAAGTCGCCAAATGACCGAGAACTAATTCTCACAAGCCGCCAAATGGCCGAGGATTGCAAAATCAAACCCTTTTTTGTTCCCACAAGTCGCAAAATGACCGAGAACCAATTCTCACAAGCCGCCAAATGGCCGAGGATTGTAAAGTCAAACCCTTTTGTTCTCACAAGTCACCAAATGATCGAGAACTAATTCTCACAAGCCGCCAAATGGCCGAGGATTGTAAAATCGAACCCTCTTGTTCTCATGAGTCGTCAAATGACCGAGAACCAATTCTCACAAGCCCCCAAATTAGCCGAGGATTTTAAAGTCAAACTTTAATGCGAAAACTAAAACCATATATTGAAATAAAAAACCTAACAAAAACACTCTGAACCCAACAAAAACCATATTCAAAATCCAAATACCTTAAATTCAATAAAGACCTCAATAAAACTTTCAACAAAGACCTCGACTAAGGCCCCCCCTACGAAGTTTGCTAAGGCAAGCCTAATAACCCAAACTAAGCCAACCAAAGAAGGAAGGACCGAAGGTCAACCAAGCTAAAGCAACCGAGCTAATGCTGGGGCACCGCAACAACGTCAGGACAAGCCTGTATGAAAACCAAAGCCTACACTGGGGCAACAAGCCAAAATCAAATGCTGATCAAAATCTCCAAGACCAAACCTAAAATCAAAGAAATTCAACAAAAAATGAAGGCAAGAGCAATTCAATCCAACCAACTCTAAATTCTAGCGAAAACTCGACAAAACCCGTCGTGCGATAATTAGATAAATTGAAAGGGTCAAGTAGGGGCCACCAGAGTACGTTGTTTTGCCCAAGATTCTCACAACCTACTCTGGTGGGGGGCATTTGTTTGACCCGAAATTTTTGTGATCGATGAAATAAAGAAAATTGCAAGAACTTCCGAAATTCTCAAAAAAAATACCAAATTAGCTCCAAAAATCCCATAAAAATAGGAAAGATTTCTATAAAGGGTATACAAAATTGTGGAGGTCTCAAATGTCTCAAGAGATATCTGAAGCCCTTATTATATGCAAGAAAGCCCCTAGATTTGCATAAACTAAATAAAATATTTTAAAGGGTGATTTTAGAAAACTCTTGGCACCATTAGATTGTACGTATTTTCATGAGTCTACATATGAAATTTCATGAAGGAACTCCATGGAAAGGTCCCAAATAAATTGTTTTCTTTCAGCAACCAAAAGAAAATAAAATAAACCCACCAAATGGACTGTTCCATTTTATGAAGAAATGGAGAAGAAAACAAGAATGGAAGAAACGTTGGCTTTGAGTCCCATTTAATCAGACATACGGGCCACCACCACTTTGTGTCGCTGATTGCTGGGCCCAGAACAAAGAGTTCGCCTTCTTCAGCGAAAAAGAAGAAAGAAAAAGAAAAGAGAAAAGAAGAAAAGAGAGGAGGCGCTGGAGCTCGTAACCTCCTAACGGCCTAACCACTCGGCCAACTGAACCTCCCAAATCCGTTCAGCCACCTTCTAGAAGCGCTGAAGCGTAACACAATGAGAACCGTCAGATCCAAGGTCGATCCGTGGGTAGATGGGACGAGGGGCTGAGATTAACCAAGCTATCTTCCTTCCAAGAGAAGCTATCGGGCATCCCACGCCTATATATACCTGATAGCTCGAAGAAACAGAGGCTCCTCTCTTGATTCAGGCACAAGTCAGATCCATTCATTCTCCATTTTTTTAGCTTAGGTAGCAGGAGAGAGTGAGAGAGCATTTTAACAAACAGGTTGTAGGCAAGGCTGGAAGAGAGGAATTAGGCGAAATTGAAGCGATCCGAGCAATTGTAATCAAAGAGTAAGCAAAATTCAATTGTAAGTCGTGGATTTGTAACTGTAATTCAAAGTTCTTGATGAAAAGTTGATTTCTTTTGTTGAAGAATTCGGTTTTCAATTTTCTTTCTTGTTCTGGACCAGATATCCTTGTTACTGCTAATTGATTAGTTCTTCTTTTATCTTTGATCTTCTTTCATTCAATTTGATAATAGAGAAGCTTATATTTCAATTGACATCGGTTTCTTTGTTCCTTTTCGACTTTCAATTAGCAATAAGTTTAGTTCTGATAGCGCATTGCGCTTGAGGATCTTGATCAAGAGATGACGTAGAGGTTTTGAGCAAGATAAGTCTCAGATCAAACTTGCGCATGGCGCATGGAAAGTTTGAGCGAAAGCTTGTCTCAAAGCGCTTATGCCTTCAGTTGTGATCGGATCACACTCAGCGTGTGATAGTTATAGTTAATACTTTGAAATTAGTTAGGAATAGTTCAGTTTGCTTCAAATACTCACAAATCGAGACAAAATCTGTTGATTATTAAAGATTCAATGTCAATTGAAATATGAGTGACCTTTTATGAATAATGAGTTTGTTGATATATGATGCAATAAAATTAAGTTGTCATTCCTTTTCCTTTGGATCTGTATGGTTAGGAATAGAAGTAGTGCTTTCTTTCTTTTAATTAAAGCAAGGCAGAGACATGGCCTTTCATATAAGGATCAGCAATACAAGTTCTTCTTCAAAGCTCTTTTATGATCTAATCAGATTCTTGACTGCGCATGGCGCATGAAAAGTACTTGATTAAAGCATGAATAAGTTAGCTTGGCAAAAATTTTAGTTTAACTTTGATAGCGCGTGGCGCTTGAGAAGTTGAATTAAAAAGGCACCACACCTTTTCTGGTTATATTTCAATAGCGCACAGCGCTTGAGAAATGAAATCAGAATCTTCAAAACTTGTCTAGCTCACCTCCATAGCACAGCTTTGGTAGGCCTAGTCAAGATATTGCTGCTATAATTGAACGTATTACAAGAATTGCTTGTTATATGTTTAATTAAGCATGCATTTAAGTACAAACGATCTTCACAAGATGGGCTATGTCATGCCCTTCCAGGGGTTATTAAATGAATGTGTATTTATGGTAAAACCAATGACCAGACTGAAGTTTCTTTTCATGAGAAATTGTTACCCAGTTAACTGCCTTTGTAATGAATGTTAGTAAAACGTACAAGGTTTATTTGTAACTATTATGACTGAATTTGTTAGCTGGCTAAATGGTATAGACCAAGTGCAAAGACATAATTTAGATACAAGGGCCCAGTTTTCTCTTTGTTAAGCCAATTTGTTGAATACTGCCTCTGTGTACAGCTAATGTGTAAGCCAAAATGTAGTTCTTGAGCAGTTGTAATTTAAAGGTGCTAATTTGATAGCTAGTACCCTTTGTAAAGAAAATTTTGCAATAAAAAGAAATATGTGGACTTTGTAAGTTTCCTTTAGTGCTCTAGCTTACTGCCTACTGCCACTGTGTATAGTTCATATATAAGCCAAATGGGATTCTTGGAAAAGCCAAGGATTGTGGTGAAAAGCAGTACCACAAAATATTTTAAATTGAATAACTATATTAAAGGGGTGTCAATTTGATATCCAACGTTTTATGTAAATAAGATTTGGTAATAATGTGAGATGTCTGAACTTGTTTGCAATAGTAAGTAAATGACTGTTATAGTTTTGGGTAATGAAACTGCACTTCCTATTTATGTGACCAGTGTGTTCTTCTAACAAATGAAGTTAACAGCTTGAAGATTATATTAAAAAAATTTATATTGATGTACATTTGCGTTGCCTAACTCTCTTTGTTTAATTGATGATATAAATAGTCCAGTGGAGGTATCATGTATAGAAAAGCCTCACGTTCTTAGACTATACCAGCAAAGTTCGATAACAAATAGGAACCTGAACCACCAAATTAATTTGTGAAAAGCAGCACCAATGAACCCCTTTGTATAACCAGTCCATAGCTATCACGAGTTCGATTCCAAGTTGCAAATTAGTCATTAATTAAATGCTTTGTTCTCACTGCTTCGAAATTAGACAAATCAATGTCGGTACAGTGCCACTTCTCCAAGCTTCAATCGATACCAAATCTTTGACTCACCGTGCCAACCCATGGCTCAATCAATTAAATTAGATAAACGCAGCAGAAATTAACCTTATCCCTGCACTGTCCACTTCATCGAATATATGTGAGACCCACTCCTGGTAAAGCCTAGCTCTCCAATTTCATCAACGGCAGTCGACTATCACACCGTAGCAGCATATGGCTCACTCACTATTAGAGACCGATGCGAAGCAAACTGGTACCATGGTCGTCTTCCTCTCAGAACCACGATGCCGTCGAACTAGTCCCTTGACCTTGCGATGGCCGGGAACGATAACGGATCCAAACCCAAAATCGTGCGAGCCCGCTAAGGATAGAATTGAAACCCGCTTCTCCTCTCTCAATCCAGCGCCAAACCTTTTCTCCCTGCTAAGATTTTATGTGGCAAAAGAAGTGTCAATAATGACAGGGATTCGTTACACCAAGTGCAGCTCAAATAAAAACAAAAAAACAGAAAAGAAGAAACATAAGAAATGACAAGGTCCAAAGTTTAATTGAAGCCCATGAATAAGATAAGCTCGGTGCCTAAAACCATTTAAAACTCTCTGTCACCTTATCAGGTCCCGTTGGCAGCCTAGTCACTTTCTTTTACCCAAACGTGGCCCAACCAGGAGTTGACAAGTCAGTCGAAACTTTGAAAATTCACTAAAAATATCAGGAAGCTCATAAAAATTCAAATAAACTATCTATAAAATTCTAAAAATCCATAAAAACCAGATTTACTTATATTTTGATATTAAAATCTTTCAAAATATTAGCCTTTTATATTTTTGAAGTATTTTCGTCATAAAAATTAATTTCATAAAAATAATAAACACAATAAAACTTAGAGAAATCTTCTATAAAATTTTCAAACTAAAACCTAAGTGATTTCAACACTAAAACAACCTTCAAGTGACTATTTTTAATTAAATACCTTTAAGTAAGTATTTTCAAAAATGTAAAAATGAATTTTTTTTTCAAATCTTTAAACCTCTAAAATCAAAATAAAGGAAAATAATAAAAATCACTAAAACTCAAAGAGAAACATTAGAAAATTAAAAGTCCAAATACGATACTCAAAGTCAAAGCCGAAACCTCTTCAGGTAAGGAAAAGTCACTCCCCGAAATCAAGATCAGCGTTGGCATAAAGTCAAATTGTCTTTCCAGAAACCTATTCCTACAGCGGCCCAACATAGCCCTTGGAATCCAAATCTCTTTTGTTCCTACAGCGACCCACACAGTCCCAGGAACCGATTCCTACAGCGACTCACACAGTCCCAGGAATCAAATCTTTCCTTATTCCTATAGCGACCCACACAGTCCCAGGAACTGATTCCAACAGCGGCCCAACATAGCCCTTAGAATCCAAATCTCTTTTGTTCCTATAGCGACCCACATAGTCCCAGGAACTGATTCCTAAAGCGGCCCAACATAGCCCTTAGAATCCAAATCTCTTTTATTCCTACAGCGACCCACACAGTCCCAGGAACCAATTCCTACAGCGACTCACACAGTCCCAGGAATTAAATCCTTCATTGTTCCTACAGCGACCCACACAGTCCCAGGAACCAATTCCTACAGCGACTTACACAGTCCCAGGAATTAAATCCTTCCTTGTTCCTACAGCGACCCACACAGTCCCAGGAACCAATTCCTACAGCGACCCACACAGTCCCAGGAATTAAATTTTTTTCTTATTCCTATAGCGATTCACACAGTCCCAGGAATATAATCCAAAGTCTTTTGTCCTTACAAGTCGTCAAATGATCAAGAACTAACTCCTACAAGTCGCCGAAACCAAGCTACCGTCTAAAACCTACCTGATAAAACAAATGTCCTCAATTGGGTCCCGTTAATTAGGACTGGTACCGTCAATTGAGTCAAGTTTAAACCAAAAGAAAATAAATCATCTATTCTCTCAATTGTGCCCCGTCAATTAAGTTTGGTAACACCAATTGAGTTTAGTTCAAACTTAAAACAAATTGAGATAACAACTTTTCTAGTCTACGATATATAATTTCTCGAATCCCTTAATCAGAGGTTCTCGTGATTCGTCATGGGGTAATTAACAATAGGGGCTTGCGCCTATTGGAAGGAAAGGATCCACAAAATTAATAAACCTTCATGAGAATAGATTCTCGTTAATGTTTTCTTGTTGACAAGATGCATTTTAAACTTGAATTTAAACTCATGAGGGGTGAATCTAAGACTTATTTCCGTTCTTGAGGAAACCAAATCATTCTTCGAGAAATGACGAAAAAGTCCACACAATTATTAAACTAAACTCAATTGATGTTACCAAACTTAATTGACGGGGCACAATTGAGGAAGTAAAAGACTTAATTCTTTTGGTTTAAAGCGAACTCAATTAATGGTGCCAAGCCTAATTAACGGGACCTAATTGAGAATACTTAAGATACTTTATCTAAAACTAAGCCTTGGTCATTTAGTGACTTGTAAGACTGGAAAGACTTGATTTCGTGGTTCTTGGCTATTTGGTGGCTTGGAAGAACTAGGTCTTTGTCATTTGGCGACTTGTAAGACTAGGGAACTTGACTTGATGGTTCTGGGCCATTTGGCGGCTTGGAAGAACTGGGTCTTTGTCATTTGGCGACTTATAAGACTGGGGAACTTGACTTGATGGTTCTGGGCCATTTGGCGGCTTGGAAGAACTGAGTCTTTGTCATTTGGCGACTTATAAGACTGGGAAGCTTGACTTGATGGTTCTGGGCCATTTGGCGGCTTGGAAGAACTGGGTCTTTGTCATTTGGCGACTTATAAGACTGGAGGAACTTGACTTGATGGTTCTGGGCCATTTGGCGGCTTGGAAGAACTAGGTCCTTGTCATTTGGCGACTTATAAGACTGGAGGAACTTGACTTGATGGTTCTGGGCCATTTGACGGCTTGGAAGAACTGGGTCCTTGTCATTTGGCGACTTATAAGACTGGAGGAACTTGACTTGATGGTTCTGGGCCATTTGACGGCTTGGAAGAACTGGGTCTTTAAGTTTTAGGGTTTTTAGATTTCTTTAGCTTGGGTCAAGGTTTGATTTGGGTATTCCTGGAACCATATGAATTGCAATAGGAGTTGGTTTTTGATAGGTAGCTTGGTCTTGTGAAGGTTGATCTTTTGACTTCACTAAGGGGGGTTTTGGTTTTAGGTATCACTTTGGTACTCGAAACTCTTGTAAGCACTTTTGTTAAATTTCAAAGATAAAAGGATTTAAAATTCATTTTTTACAATGTTGAAAGTATTTATCTCAAAATACTTAGTTAAAAATGATTCCTTAAAGATTATTTTAATATTGAAATTACTTTTAATTTTGCTTCAAATTTTATAGGAAATTTACTCAATTTTGTTATGCTTATTTACTTTTATAAAATTTAATTTTCTAATGAAAATACTTCAGAAATACAAAAGAATAATATTTTGAAAGATTTTAATATCAAAGTATCAGTAAATCTGGATTCTACATATTTTTAGGATTTTATGGACATTTCATTTGAATTTTTCTGAGTTTTCTACTATTTATAATGAATTTTCAAAATTTTGGGCCGAATTGTCAATTACTGACTGGACCACGTAAGCAAAAGATGATGACATGGCAGCTGGGTGGGCTATGCTCTTTAAAATAAATCTGGTTTTATCTTTAAACGTTGGGTACCTGGGTCTCTTTTTATTTGGGCCTTAATATCATTTGGGTTAAACCTTTATTTTGCTTCCTCTTTTATAATTTCTGGTACATCCACATAATCTTATACAAAGTTTCGGCACAGAGGATCAAAGGGAATTTCAGCGCTGAACATCAATTGAAGAAGACGGGTTTATTTATCTTCCTAACGGGCTCGTGAAACTGTCGGATGTAGATCCGTTAACGACTCCGGCCACCGCAACGTCGGGGAATGGGTTGCACGGCATCGTAAGACCAAGAGGAAGTCGATGGCAGGTTTGGTTTTTGGTGCGTCGGCCTCCGATGGCGGGAGAACCAAGATCGTATATGGCTTTGAGGCGGATTGACACCATTGTTATTTGGAGGGGTGAAATCGTCCCAGAAATGTATGGTTTACAACCAAGGCGATGAAGAGAAAAGATTTATGAGTCTAATTTAGGTTGAGCTTGTTCAACTTGATATAGGAACGAATGATTTGGCACTGTGAGGTGAGAGTGGTACTGAGAGGGTCATTGAGGGATGAAAATGCTCAATCGGTTTGGCTTAGGGGACAAGTATAATTAAAATCCTATGTTCCTTAATTGTCAACAAACAATTTCCTATATGAACCTCAATTATGTTTCCATTTTTATTACTGGGCATGTGCGTCCTTTGATCTAGTTCAAGGCAACAAGAATGGTACAGTACATTATCACTAATTTCACAAGTCACACGGTCATTTACACATAGCTATTTCATCATTTGGCCTATGGCAAATTCAGGACAGTGAATACTTTCCATGGTTTTTTACTTACAAAATATGTGGTCAGGTAGGAAGGCAATATCACAGTTTCTTATATACAAATCTTAACATATGATATTACTTAAGGTTGTCTTAATTAACTTTTTATATGGACAAGTGTTGATTGCTAACATGGTTTATTAATTGGCAATTTTTTTGTAAGCTCAGATTTTGGGCATTATGTCACTTTTGATACGTGCTATGTGTGAGCAGGCTTTGCAAGTTCTATTATACACAATATTATTTATTTTCTAACTAAACCTCTAACTTACCACTCCAGGGAAAGCCAAGTGTACATGAATCAATTACTATCAATACTTGATCAATATTTCTTTTGGCATACCATTCCTTACAGTCCTATACCACGTATACTTCAATTCAAAGAAGAAGTGATATAGTTTACAATGCTATGGCATATGCTTGGTACAAATATCAATACATGGTACCATTTCAACTGTTCTATATCGCTAGTAATCATTTCTCATAAGTTTATTTGACAAGACTCAAAACTACTCATGTTACAAGCTTGTAATTAAACACTTTGTTACAGTTATTCACCGTTATCATCGTGAGGAAATTCTATCATTTTTTATAAGCACCTGTAGTCTTAAACAAGGGCCAGCTGAAAGGATATTAAACGAGGACAGTAAACAGAGATCAAACAAATAGATAGTTTACAAAAGTAAAGTACATCACCTGGATACTTACCTTAACCAATTTAGACAGTATTTTCAGAAATTCATTATGTTATACCTCTAATATCTGGTTTTTCACAGTTTTACCAATCAATTCTTGACTTTCAAATTATTACCAAATATAAGAGATCAGTGTAACCCAGCCATTTTACTGATCTAAGAATGGGATTTCCTGAAACAAATTATAGCACCTGTTGACCTTTTATTTACAAGCTACATTCTATATCATTTAACATCCACTAAAATTAAGATATTGAAAAGCTATTGGACTAACACTGTGTCGAATCACAGAAAGGTATATTCACTACCTAAGCTTCTAGGCATGGTCAGGATCTAAGGAAAGAACTTAATGAAACTCAAATTGTTTTTAGATCATGCAACTTCACTATTGCTTTTTTTAATATCTGAACACTACACTCTAATTCAGAGGTAATCTGACTAAAGGAAATTCTCATAAAAGCCTTTATAAACTCTATAATTATGCACTTTAGTTCGAATTTTTATGCAAGAATCCTAGTAAACTCCATAACTATGCACTTTGTCCTGACTTTTTGGTGTAAATTCACTGAACATCAATTCTAACAAAAATCTGGCAGCACCTCCCCTCTAAATTGTTACTCATTTGTCTCCTGCCATGGCCGAAGCCAGGTGGAAACGAGTAACCAAGAGCTGGAGAAACTCCAGTCGAGGCGAAGGAAGCTAAGAGCTGAGTAAAACTCAGTCGAAGCAGGATTGAAGATCAAGGTCTGAGTAAAACTCAGCCGAGATCGAGTAGCACTAGAATTGAGGAACATAACCCGCTTGATCGGGGCTCAAAAGTGAGCAATAATTGAAAAGAAAAAGGGAAAAGGGAGACGATTCGATTCAAGAAATGCAGTTAATAAGGAAACAAAAGCTCAATCGAACAATTCACAACTGAATTTCATTCTCAAAGCTATCAGATCAAAGCATGATGAATAAAAAGTGCAATTCAGTGATCAAAACCTCAATTTTCTTCATTCAACTTCGAATTGATTACACAAACTCTATTCTTACCTCGTTTCTTACCTTTCTCTTCGATTACAACCGAGAAATGCCCTTGAATTTCACTCAATTCCACTCTCTCTCACTGGCACTTCAACTGTTTGTTGAAATGTCTCTCTCACTTCTCTCTTTTCTAGCCTAATTTCTACTCTTGATTTCACTGGAAAGAGAACCACTCCCCCCCCGCTCCAAGCTCTCCCTTTGCTGCTCTATTTATAGACCAAGCCCCTTACTCCTTTTCCGTCCAGATTCGATGAACTTCGCTGGAGCCCGGCGGTTATCGCACAACAAACTCATCTAACCAATTTCTGTTGAGGCCACCCCCTTTCTCCATGTCCCACCTTTGAATGAAATTGGCGTACTATGAACCAAATCTTCCTCTTGTGGGTCCAGTAGCTACTCTCTCTCTTGGTCCATTCATTCCGGGTGCACCCCTCTTTTACTTCACGAAGGGGTCGGGTCTATACATTCAGCGACAACAGCACTCTTCATTTTCTGTAGACTTGGTTTATGGTGAGCCGTATAGGATTTTTGAAAGCATGGAACGCATAGAGTATGCACCTGGTTTATTCAAGGTATATCTTATATTGGAGGTAAATTCAAATTCCATTCTGCTGGATTCCTTCGCTGAGGTGAATGACTGGAGGAGTCCAGTTGTTTTCATGCTTCATGATTTCATTGCATTTCATGCACCCTTTTTTCGTTTGATCTTAATTTCCTATGCCATTTTGCACATGTTTTATAAACATTCCTGTATATTACATATATATATTTTTTTTATCGCAGCCACCCTCATTGTTTTATCTCCTTTTCTTGTTTATTCCTTTTTATTTGCTCCATTAATCCTTACTTGTCATAATCTTCAACCATCATTAAAATTTCATGTTCAACAAATGCCCCCACTAAAGAGCATTACAATGAACCATTGAAGGGTGGTGCTCTTTAGTGTTATTTTCTTCAACTAGCTGTTGTTTGCTAACTTATAGTCCCTTCTCTTGGTTCGTCTGAATCATGTTCTCATTCTGACGCATTTCTTATTTTACCCATAGGACAATTATCTCTTGACTGGGTCATAGCCTGCGTCCCTTTGTATGGAATAGAGACAAAGGAAATTTCTACACGCCAGTGTTTCTATTTCTATTCGTACCCTTTGTCAGTAACGTTCAGATTCCGTATTTTATTGTTTAAACACGGTGCAACTACTCCCTCTCACTAGAATTTCCCACTCCATGGGTTCACCCTTCGTCCGTTAACACTGGTCCCCCCCATCTTTTGGCCTAGCTGCGCCAGTAGAAGCTGTCATGCCATTCATTTCTTAGGTGGGGTTCCCGAAGCGAATGTTTTTGATAATTTCATGATTGTGACAACTGAGACCGTGACAACGGCGCTTCAGCAATTATGGGATTTGAGTTTATCTACTGGAGCCTTTTTCTTTCCCTTCAATCCTGCCTGGTTGGCGGGTATTCCCCAAGGTGTTCATATCCCCGCTCTTCGAGAGTTGATGTTGGATCATATTTCTCCTTGCTCTTCTGATTTGTTGAGTTTAGCTCATGGCTTTGAGAATGGCCATTATGATCAATTCTTATCCATCCAATCAGTGCAGTCTTATGAACGCATGATGGCCGCTAGTTCCATTACTGATTTACTGCGTGAACAACATGAGACTGCCTTACAACTTTCTTGGACCACGGCCCGTGTTGAGGAGTTGTGGAACTCTCGGGCAGATCCCGCGGTCATATCTCACATGAGGCGAGAGCTATTGGAGTTTCATGAACATGCTAGAGATGTTGCTATTCGCTTAGCTAATGCTACTGACTCTTTTCACGCAGCTTCGACCGGTTTTCATAATGCCGTGAATCAAGTGAGAACTTCTCATCACGAGTTCAATGCTCGTGTGCAAGCGATCAATACCCATTTCCATAAAATCCTCACACAATTGGGAGCCATTCGCCAGACCTTTGCTGTTTAGATGTTTTAGAATCCCTTAATTACGGTCACGTGCCGTTTTAGTGGTTCATTATCTTAGTTCTTTTGTAGTTGAGACTTTTTTGGTTAAAGGATGAGTTATGCCCCTTAGTAATTTGTGCTGACTCTTGTATCTTTATTCAGTCATTTCTCTTGTTGTTGATGTCATGGATGTTTGTTATGAGACTTTAATACTCTTTACTTGTTTGGATATTGATGCTTTTGTTGCATGCTTATATCTGTTTTGGCTTCAGCACTTCCATCTTTTCTTTTGGTAACATCTGTGCTATGGATTTTGGCTCTTTTTCTCTTTATTTTCAGGTCGAGTCATGGAGGACATGGACCCTGCGCTTCCCCATCCTCATGAGGATGATGATGCTTACTGGGCCGTTCACCAGCCTAACCCAGAGCTTGCCTTCATGCAGCCACCTCCTCCGCCTATCTTCGCAGGTATGTTTGTGCCCACATTTTTTGCTTTCCCTGACCTTGCATGTGTTTGTATTCTAATGGCCTTTTAATCTTTACAATAGGCATGACGGTGCAGTTCCTTAGGAACGAGGTGATGGCTCTTTATGAGTCCAGCCAGAGCACTCCTGCCGTCTTTCACCGCGTCTCTGCTAGGCTATTCTCGAGGCTTTCTCTAGAGCTTCCTTCCAACAGGGGCGTTCCGGCTGAGGCAGCCGTTCTCATTGGGGAGTGCTATGCTTGGCTGACTCCTCTTCGCTACGATTTCCTGCTCCAGGAGTTGGCCTCTATTGAGCACCGTCTTGCTTCTTGCGCTCGTGCTATGGACGCTGTTTCTGATGCTCTCAGGACTCTTTCTCTCCGTTATCAGGTCATTACCGACCGCATCGCTTCCCATTGTGTTGCATGTGTTGATGCAGACCGCCAGGCTGACCTCTCATTCACACACCGCATGGAGGCGTGTCGCTTGGACCGTGAGTTGCAGTACTTGGGTCAGCTGGATCAGGACTATCATCACATCTTAGACGAGTGGATCAAGTTTCATGCTGTGGTTAGGGAGCGCTACCATGATGCGTCTAGGGAGGTGTTTGGGTTTCGTCTCAGGTTGGATTCCCGTGTTACTTCTGCTCGTGCTTGTTTCCGTGGATTGATCCGTCTTTTGGCGGAGGCTAGGGAGAGATCCATTGAGGCTCAGGCTCAGGCTCAGGCTCAGGCGCAGGCGCAGGCTGCCCCTGCAGCTTAGCTTCTTCACGTCTCTTTTAGTCTAGTTACTTTGAGAGTTGTGAGGCTTATCTTCTTATCTGTGGACTTGGGCTAAAGCATTTTAGGATGGCCATGCTTAGCTTTGTATCTTTATCGTGGATGTTGTTTGTCGAGTTTTGGATTTAGAATGTTTGGTGGTTGGTCGGATTTAATCTTTACTTGCTTTATGATCTTGAATTTTTGCTTTTTTGGTTTGCTTGTTTGTTTGACTCATATGCTTATGATGATTATTTGTGCCTGATGGAGTTTTCGCGCTCAGGGCTTCTTTCAAACTTGTTCGCGAAGCGACAGGCAATCTCATTTCCTCCCTACTTTCTCTCGCATGTAGGTATTTTGGCCCACATTTGGTTTTACTTGCTTCGTAGGGTACGAGACACACACGAATTTACTCCATGACCAAGAATAGGGTAATTTGGCCCATACTCGTACTTCTCTGGGTTTAGATTCATGTGGGCCTGTCATTACATCGAACTCAAGTTTTGGCCCTTGCGTCTTTCTGATTTTTCATACTTTCAGTTACTTATATGAGCGGTTTCTTTTCCACGACATACCAACCCCCCACTTTCTTCCACTTCTTTCCATCACATGTTTCCACTACCTACGAATAACGCCTTTTCACCCAAGAGTCTATATAAGACCGGGTCTTGCACTGTCTTTTCCATCCTATCATCACACTATATCCGTTGCATCCTGATTATCTTTCTTATAATCTCTCTTTAACCATGTCCGCCCCTAAGCGCCCAAGAAACACCACTGAATCCTCCTCTTCTCGAGTTAACCCCATGGTTCCAAATTGGTCCTTTGCCCCTGACAACCGCTACCTCTTTCGTGATGAGATAGCCTTCAGTAGCTATCATGAAGATATGGGTCGTGATGACCGTCCAGTGGCTGAATGTTTCTTCTTTCGTCACCAACGGCGTATCCCAGTAGAGCATACCAACCTTATACACGGTTGGCTTGACTCTTGGAGTCTTCGTGGGCTTGTTGACTTGGACAACCCCTATCATCCTCGAATCACTCGCCTCTTCTATGCCAATCTCCGCCTTTCTTATGATCATTATGGTACCTCTCTAGCCACTTCCTATTTGTTTGGCCAGTATTTGACAATCACTGCAGAGAGTTTGGCTGAGTTCTTGCAAGCTTCTAACACACTTACTGGCTCCACCACTTATGCTTTCCATCGTTGGCCTCGCGGCTTTGGTAACTATTCTGAGTGCTTGCGCTGGTTCAAGGCTGCCCCTGTTGGAGGCGATGTCGAAGTGGTTTCCACTGAACATCTTCCTGCCCTTCATAGGTATCTTATAATTTTTTTGTTTTATTTCTTATCTGTATTACACTTTCTCTTTTGCCGCCCGTCTTTGACAATTTTCTCACAGATTCCTTTTTATGGTGGTCAACGGCATAATCTTTCCCCAAGGAGAGTTATCCAATCACGCTTGTCCCGGGGATCTGTTTTACCTTCGTCATCTTATTCAAAAGCATCACCCTATTAACCTGGGCCATATGATTATTTACTTCATGCACCAGGTGGCTATGGACTCTCGCAGCCATCGAGCCCTGCCTTATGGCCATCTTATTGAGGCCTTGATGCGTCGTGCCCGTATTCCTATTCCAGAGATGTTGTGGGGAAATCGTATCTCTGAGGCTCACGTGACTCATCCCCGCAATCTTCTCTCCTTGTTTGATTCTACTGGGTGGGTAGAGTCTTCCATGAACATGCTTGTTCCTGACCCTAACCGTCCGATTAATGAGTACATCTTGGCCCCCAATGCTGAGCCCAACCAGTATAGTCCAGTGAGGGTGGTTTCTCCTCCTCTTGATGATGATTCTGTGACCTTAGCCCTTGAGGCCCCTGCCCCTGTCTCTTTTCGGGCTTTTATCGACCAGCGCTTTGGAGAGTTGAGCGCTCGCTTGGAAGCGATGGAGGGAATGCTTCAAGCCATCACCACTGCTCTTGCTAATTTAGGGGGTAACGTTGCTGCTGCTGTTATTCCGGAATAGAAGAATTTTCTTCTAATTCCTTGCGCCTTTTGTGCCTGTATCTTTATGCTTTCTAGTAGTTTGTATTAGGCTTTCTTTTCTTTTGCTTGCTTATTGTATCAGTTTCTTGAAACTTGTATCACTTCATGGTTAATGAATGAATCCTTTCTTTTACCCCTTTTTATTCAAATTCCCATCTTATTTTATTTGCAAATCACATGGCTGCCCCAATGTGAATAGGCTCGCCCCTGATAAATTCGACTCATTAATTCTGGCATGCATAACTTAAGGGACATGGTGTTGTTGTGGTTTGTGTGCCCTCAGATGACTTCATAGGGCGATGCCTTGATGCCTTCAGTTGCCACACAGGCTTCTTCATTAGGCATAGGTGTTTTAGAGAACCACAAAGGCTCTCTTCAATCACGGCTTCGCGTTCTCTGGGACCCGAAGGTCCCTTCATTGACCGCGGATTTGTCAGGGTAAACTAACCTTTTGTGCACTTGGCGACCACACAGGTCTCCTCAACACGATTTTCCCTATCAAACTGCTATATTTGGCCAGTGGGTTTTGTGGAGTTGGGAGTTTTGGTGGAAAGATTGACTCATGGGGCCGTAAAGGCGAGTCACCCTTTTCCCTTACCCTCTCGTCCTCACCCTCTCATTAGGTATAGGCACTCATTGTAATGGCTCTCAATCGGCATAGGCGTATTGACACGACATTGACGAAGTGACCATAGAGTTTGGGGTTTCGGCCGATTTATTCCTTTATCATGCTTAATACAAGGTTTATTGACTTTGATTACAAGTTTTTGATGGATTTCTTTTAGTGAGGTTAATCCATGGGGATTGGAGCTTCTCCTTCCGCCAACCAACCGCCCCTTGCGGAAGGTAGGAAGCTCTTATTGGATGTTTTGTTTTAAGGGACATTTTTTGTTTTTGTTGAGGTTTATCGGCCTTATTGGAACTTTGTTGAAAGCTTTATTGGTAACATGTTTTATAGACAATGGCCGTTTTAGTGAGATTGGTAAATAGGGGTTGAGCTTCTCCTTCCGCCAACCAACCGCCCCTTGCGGAAGGTAGGAAGCTTAAGTTAGGTGTTTTGAGAGAAGTTTTTGGTTTAATTGGGTTTAACGGCCTTATTGGAGTTTGATTAAAAGCTTTATTGGTGGCCATGATGTTTTTGGTATTTATTGAGTATGATTGGGATTTTTGGATTTATAAGGTTAGGTTTTTGTAGTGTTTTTTTTTTTTTTTTTATTTGTATAGTCTTCGTGAAAGGTAGATTTCATGCATAGTACTTCTTCAAGTACCGTCCGTTGATAGGTGGGATTGTGCATCTTCCTTCTTTGTCCACGAGCTTGTAGGACCCCCCAGTGTAAACTTCCTTGATCACATAGGGTCCTTCCCAATTGGGTGAGAATTTCGGGCCATGATGATGACCCAATATAGGTCTTCGCAAGATCAGCACCAAATCTCCTTCTTTAAAGGTGCGCGGTCTTACCATTTTGTTGTATGCCCTCTCCATTTGAGCCCGATACAATTCTAGGCTTTGTTGGGCCATTAACCTTTTTTCATCCAGCGCATCAAGCTCGTCGAGCCTTAGACGCATTTGCTTGTCCATTGGTAGACCCGCGTACATGGCTACCCTCAAAGATGGCAATTCTATTTCTAATGGTAGAACAGCTTCCGCCCCAAACGCCAAAGAATATGGAGTGGCTTGAGTTGGCGTACGGAAGGTGGTGCGATAAGCCCATAATGCCTCTTGCAACTTCTCGTCCCAACTTCTATGATTATCACCCACTATTTTTCTCAAGAGTTTAATCAACACTTTGTTGAAGGCTTCCGCCAATCCATTTGCTCTTGGGTTATAAATGGAGGAATATTGCCATTTTATCTTGTGTTGTCTCGCAAAGGCAGAAATTTCACCACTTTTGAAAGTGGTGCCATTATCTGATATTATCTCCATTGGGGTGCCAAAGCGGTATAGCACATGGTTCTTCAAAAACCGGATTATATCCTTGCTCTTTACTTCCTTTAATGGTACGGCCTCGGCCCATTTTGAGAAGTAATCAGTGATTGCAAGAATGAACCTGTGTCCCCTCGAGCTTGGTGGGTCAATTGGTCCTATTACATCCGTCCCCCATTTATTGAATGGCCATGAGGCCACTGTTGGGTGCAATGGGTTAGGGTGTTGGTGTATGAAATCTCCATTCACTTGGCACATGTGGCATCTCTTTGCATAATCCTCACAATCCACGATCATTGTTGGCCAATAGTACCCCATTCTCTTGATGTGAAGTCTCATTTTGGGACCCGATTGATGAGCTCCGCAAAATCCCGAGTGTACTTCTCTTATAATCTTTCGGGCTTCTTCTTGTGACACACACCTCAACCATAACTGGTCATATGAGCGTCTATATAGAGTGTTGTTCACATAGACATAGCGAAGAACTCGCCGTTTCAATTGCTCTCTTTCCGTTTTTTCCTTGGGGAGCACTTGATGTTGGAAATAATCCACAAAGGGTTTTCTCCAATCTTCCTCATTATTTACCCCTACTTCCATTACTTCATCGGGGTCTCTCATTTGGTCTTCCTCCCATTCTTCTAAGTCCGCATAGAGATGAGCATTGGCTCCTCTTTCAATTTCCATGAGATAAGGTGCCAATGATCGGCGATTCCTTATCGTGATTTGAATTTCTTCATCATCTGGCTTACTCAATTGTGTAGCGACCGGAGCCAAGGCATCGGCCATACCATTAGAAGCTCGAGATACTTTCTCTAAAGTGATCTTTGTGAATTTAGCCATCAACTCTTGGGCCCTCTCGTGGTATTTCACCAACTCAGGTTTCTTTACTTCGAACACCCCTTCAATCTGGTTGAGAATTAATTGAGAATCTCCACACACTTTCATTTCTTTTATGTCCATCTCAATAGCTAATTCCAATCCAGCAATCAATGCCTCGTATTCAGCTTCATTATTCGTGCATGGTTCAGTCAATGCTATGGAGTGTCGAAGAATACCTCCTTGAGGTGTGATAAAAACTAGACCCACTCCCGCACGAATTCTGGGCATCTCAGGTCTCTTGGAAGGTTGAATGGCGGATGACCCATCGAAAAACATCACCCATCCTGACTCTTTTTCTTCAACACATAAGCTTTGCTCATCAGGAAATTCACACCTCAAAGGAGAATCACCTGGAATGGGGTGTGCGGCCAAGAAGTCGGCCATCGCTTGACCTTTTATCGCCTTTTGAGGGGCGTAGGTAATGTCGAACTCCATTAGGGTGATGGCCCATCTTGCTAATCTCCCCGTTAGCATAGGTCTTGTCATTAGATATTTCAATGGGTCAACTTTGGATATCAAAGTGATCTTATGAGACAACATGTAATGTCTTAATTTCTTTGTAGCAAACACCAAGGCTAAACAATGCTTTTCAATGGGGCTATATGATTGCTCAGCCCCGACCAACATGCGGCTTAGATAATACAATGCGTTTTCTTTGCCTTCTTCATTTTCTTGAGCCAATAACGCACCCAAAGATCCCTCCAATGCCGTGGTGTAGAGGATCAACGGCTTTCCTTGAATAGGTGCGGCTAGAACGGGTGGCTTAAGAAGATATTCTTTAATATCATCAAAGGCTTTCTGACACTTTTCATCCCACTTAAAAGGCACGTCCTTCTTGGTCAAATGGGTAAATGGCTTGATTCTTCCCGAAAGGTTGGCGATGAACCTTCTGACATAAGCCAATTGCCCCTGTAAAGAGCGAAGCTGCTTGAGTGTTTTAGGAGGAGGCATCTCCCTGATCGCCTTGATTTTTGCGGGGTCAATCTCAATGCCCCTGTGCCTTACCACAAATCCCAAGAATTTTCCAGAGGATACCATGAATGCACATTTCAATGGGTTCATTTTCAAAGAATACTTCCTCAACCGTTCAAATACTACCCTTAGGTATTCCAAATGTTCATCAATGGATCGCGCTTTCACAACCAAGTCATCCACATAGCACTCGACTATTTTGTGGATTAGATCGTCAAAAATTTTGGTCATTGCCCTTTGATAGGTGGCCCCCGCATTCTTTAATCCAAAAGGCATTACTTTGTAGCAAAAGATGCCTATCGGCGTGCGGAAAGATGTGTGACGCTGATCTTCTTTGTCCATGGGAATTTGGTTATATCCTGAAGATCCATCCATAAAAGAGTACACCACACAAGAAGAAGTGTAATCAATTATCAATTCCGTTACAGGTAGTGGAAAATCATCTTTCGGGCACGCTTTGTTCAAATCCCGAAAATCCACACAAACTCGAATCTGTCCATTCTTCTTTTTCACTGGCACAATATTGGCCACCCAAACGGGATTTTCTTCCTCTCGAATAAAACCCGCATCAATTAACTTCTTTACTTCTTCTACAACATTTTCCTCGAGCTCGACTCGCATCCGTCTTGGGCCTTGTTTGACGGGTTTCACATTGGGATCAATCTTCAATTTGTGAGATGCCAGGGCAGGGTCAAGTCCCGGCATTTCGGTGTAGTTCCACGCAAAACAATCTTTATACTCCATGAGAAGTTCTTTTAATTGTTTTTGCTTTTCCACAGAGAGTGAAGCGCTTATAAAGGTGGGTCGAGGATCATCTTCAGTGCCCAAATTTATCTCCAAGAGCTCATCAATTGTGTTTTGCCCGCCTTCTTCGAGTTCTTGGGGAGCATTCTTTGCGGTTTGAATGAATTCTTCCTCCTCGAGTTGAGTTTCAATAGGCATTATGCCCACCATGTGACTTTCCACAATCTCAACCATCGAAACTTCTCCTTGAGGAACTTTAAAACCCAAACCTTTGGTGTTTTTCCATTTTCCATCTACACCAATCACCCATCTTGATTTTCCACTCCATAACTCCTGAAAAGCTTTAGCTCTTTGTTTGGAAATGGGATCTAGACAACGAGATCTTTGGAATAGGGGCATCAACTCCTTATTATAATAGCCCATTACCTCAATTCTTTCATATTCATCCTCTTTTTCATTTAACCACTTCTCCCAATTATCGGAACATGCTGCCCCATCAGATGGTTCTACGCTTTCGGCCTTGTAAAACAAGATTCCTTTGTGTAACACTACCTTCTTTTGCACCTTTTCTGCCTTGGGGGGAACGTAGAAAGTCTCTAACTCCTTCACTTGATTTACTTCCCTTGGGGTGAGTTCTTTGAGGTGACCCACGGGAACTTGCTCAATAGCCATTGAGTCTTCACTCCGATCACACACATAAATCGGATTTCTCTTTCTTTGGCCTTTGTTCTTAGACTCATTTGTAACATAGGAGTTTCTCCTTGGCTTTCTCTCTCCATCTTCTTCATCAGATGACCCGACATAAATGGGGGTCTTAACAACACAAGAGACTTTAGATTTACTCCTCAACCTTATATTTTCATCATTTCCATTTTCTTTCTCCGCCCGCCACTTGAGTCGAGGGGATGTACTCCTTTGTGAAGCGGGAGTGAAGAAACGGTCTATTTCTTCCAATTCGACCTCATGTACCCCATAATATTGTGGGTCTCCTTTGATGGTCTTTTGTTCACCATCTTGAAGGTATTTCACACATTGGTGCAAGGTAGATGGCACGAGATGGTTCTCATGTAACCATGGTCGGCCCAGCAAAGCCTTGTATGATGTATCGGCATCGATCACATAAAATTTTACAAGGGTTTGAAGCTCCCCGAACTTCATAGGGAGAGTCACTGACCCTAATGCCTTTTCCGAATTCTGGTTGAAGCCATGAATATAGACATTTTCATCACACAAATGCCTTCCTCCCAAGGCTAATTGATTTAATGATCGCAACGGCAAGATGTTGATTGAGGATCCGGGATCCACTAGCATGCGACTCAGATGGCTTCCATTGGTTTCTCCCGTAATGTAAAGTGGACTATTGTGCATAGCCGTGCCTATCATCATATCTTTATTTGTGAAAGTGATTTGGCTGGACGGTTCCACATAAAGTGCCTCTGTCATTTGCTTTTCAGCCAAATACACTTGGAACTTCTCGGGATGTTGCAATGCTTCCATCATTATATCTCTAAGCTCTTGTGACATCATAAGCGCCTCAAATACACTCATCAGAGCTGGTGTTAGCCTTAAATGAGCCAGGATGTTGTATTCTCCCATAGCTCCTTTTGGCCGTTGACTTGGGCCCACTTCACCATTAACCTCTCGGGTTTGATCTTTACTCTTTTCTTTAGCTTTCTCATTTTCTTTTGGTGCTTGTCTCTCGGGCAAATTTGTTCCCGAACGCAAATTCAGATGGCAGTCTTCTTCCTTGAACATGCCTTTCGAGAAAAATCCCATATAAGGCGCTTCGTTTTCATCTTCTGAATCGTCATAGTAGTAAATTGTAGAGTCTTCTTCCTTTTCTTTTTCTTCTTCTTTTTCATTTTCTTTTTTGCTTTCTTTTTCTTTGTCATTCTTTTCTTCATTTTTCTTTTCATTTTTCTTTTCATTTTTTATTTCTTTCATTTCTTTTTGATTACAATTGGTTTTTGACACTTTTCTCACTTGAAAGTCTTCTTGGTCAGACTCATCACTTACTATGACTATAATATTACACTCAACGTCGCGCCTATCACTTTTTCTTTGGAACACCGCATTCGCTTGAGCATGTGGAGCGGGTGTTTGTTTATAACTTTCAGACAACACCAATTCTCCTTCCTTGATCATTCTTTCGGCAACATCCTTGAAGACATAACAATCTTCGATCGGGTGCCCCAATACCCGATGATATGCACAATATTTTGGGTCATCCACTTTATCTTGCTCATGTGGCCTCTTGCAAATGGGCAATTCTATGGCTTTCCCCGTCAACAATTGTTTGAGTAATGCCGCCGTTTTCTCCTTCTTGAAAGAATAAGGTCTTTTTAGGCGTTCGTTCAAAGGAGTTTGAGATCGGGTATTACTACCACCATTATTGCCACTATTTCTACTCCCTTTATAGCCACCACCTTGGCTTGTAGAAGCTTCATTAGCTCCCGCAACTTTGATTGGGCCTTGGCCTTTGCTTCTATTGTAAGTGGATTGTGACTCCTTCGGTGGTCCAATGTGTACCACCCTCGCCACGCGAGTGACCAAGTCTTCGTATGTGTAGATATCACTCCCAGAAAGCGGCCTCCTTATCCAATCATCCAAATTTCTCACCAAAAACTCCACCGCCTCCCTTTCGGGCATTTGGTGAGTACATCTTATGTTTAGGTTTCTCCACCTATTGATGTAGTCGAGAGCCGCTTCTCCCGACTTAGGTTTTTCATTTGCCAAATCAGCCATTGTGATTCTTTGAGTTACCATGGCAAACTTGGCTCTGAATAAGTCCTCCATTTCATCCCATGACTCCACTGAATCGTTCTCCAATGAAGAGTACCACTCAAAAGCGGGACCCGTCAGACTTTGGGAAAATTGTTTTAAGAGGAGAGCCTCATCATGCGAAGTGTTACCACATGCATTTCTGAACTGCACCAAGTGTTGCTCGGGAGTGATATTCCTTTCGCCCGTCCCATCAAACAAATTGAACTTTGGTACTTGGTAATTTGAGGGATATTGCACATGCTCATATCTCTTTGGATAAGGCCGACCACATTTCTTTCTAAAGTTAACCAAGTGCCCCGCACCCGAGGCTTGCAATTGCTGGCTTATCATCTCTTGGATGACTTGCTTGGTTGTTTCGGGCCTTTCTGCCCCATTTCGGGATCCTGCCCCCGGGATTTCATCCTCGTAGGACCCGTACTTATTCTTACTCCTCCTTTCTTTGGAAGGTCTTCTCACTATTCTCTCGTCCTCGGACGAGTCATACTTGCCTTTGCTTTTCCTTCCTTTTGAAGGTTTCCTTCTACTCCTTTCTTCTTCTTCTTCATCTGAAGAGTAGTATTTGCTTCTACTCTTCCTTTCTTTCAAGGGTTTTCTCTTGTTTCTTTCTTCTTCCTCATCAGAGGATTCATACTTGCTTTTGCTTTTCTTTTCTTTAATAAACTTCTCTTTGTGTCTAACTTCCTCTTCAGAAGAGGAAGGGTACTCTTTGTCAAGTTCTCCCAACAAATTTTTCTTTTCCAAAAGTTTGTACATCCTTTTGACAATATCTCTATCTTTCTCCCTTTCATTCATCAATTGAGAGATCCTTCTTTCATTCTTTTCTAGGATACTCTTCAATCGTCCTTTTTCTCCCTCGGCCCAACGGCCTTCATCATTACTTTCATTTTGATCGATCCTAGCAATCTCTTCTTCTTCATCTCCTTTGCGATTGTGGCAACTTGCTGAGGGATCATCTTGCTTACTCTTGCCTTCCTTTCGGTTTATAGGAATTTCTTCGTCACTGGTTGCATGCACAAATGCGTGCATCTCAAACCTCTTGTCAACATCGACCATGTTGACACGAGCATGGATGACTGGCTTCTTTTCTCGCCATACCATGCGTCTCTTTTTATTTTGTGGCTCTTGACTAGCCACTTCAACCACCAACCGGGTTTTGTCTTTTGGTACCCATATTTTCTTGGATCCCTTTTCTTTCTTTATGGGCCCCAATCGTTCTTTGACTGAAGTTGTCAGTCTTTCCCCCAATCTTTCTTTCACAGGGGTGGATGCCCTAGCTTTTCTTTTTGGTCCTAACCTTTCATGGACCGGGGTTCGCGGCAATGAAAGTCTCTCTTTAACGGACACCCTTGTTTTAGGGCTCCTACCCCTGAATTTTGCTTGATACTCGACTGGAAACTCTTCCAATGTCTTAAGTTGGGCCTTCGGAGAGTTCTTTTTGACCAAGCGGAGTGGTGCAAAAGGGTTACTAACGGGGAGATTAGGCTTAATCTCTAGTTCCCGTTGGTACGCTCCTTGGATCTTCTTGAGAGTCCTTGAATTGTTGGTGGTTTGGGCGTAAACCTTCCTCACCGCCCCTCTCTTTTGAGGAGAGCGGCGGCTGGACCGACGCTCGACGGGTGATGTCGCAGGAGTAAGGAGAACTTCATTTTGCGGGACAAGGGCCCACTCACTTCCATCATTTATTACCGGCACCTCGGGCACGACTTCCTCGATGCCCCTAATGTCTTCATCTTCTCGAGCAATCTCCATCTGACCGTCTTTGCCATGTACTAGCGGTACATAGGCAAATCCGAAGGGCATGCCGCCGAACATGAACTCATGATTGAAGCGAATGGGGACGGCCCCAATGGTGAACATCCCGCTCGGCTTACTCAATTCGATGCTCGCATTAAACGCCATTTCAACCTGCGACCACAAACAACTCAATGTTATTGTTAGTAGCGTTTATTTGAAGGTTTGAAAATTTTGAGAAACGAATTTCTAGCCTATACATTATATTCCTTAAATCCCGAAGATGAGAGGAGAAAAAGGTCCCACCGGGCGTGCCAGAGAATCTGTGTGGACTTTTTCGTCATTTCTCGAAGAATGATCGGGTTTCCTCAAGAATGGGAATAAGCCTTAGATTCACCCCTCACGAGCTTAAATTCAAATGCAGAAATGCTTCTTGACGACAAGAAGACATTAACGTGAATCTATTCTCATGAGGGTTTATTAATTTTGTGGATCCTTTCCTTCCAACAGGCGCAAGCCCCTATTGTTAATTACCCCGTGACGAATCACGAGAACCTCTGATTAAGGGATTCGAGAAATTATATGTCGTAGACTAGAAAAGTTGTTATCTCAATTTATTATTAAACTAAACTCAATTGATGTTACCAAACTTAATTGACGGGGCACAATTGAGGAAGTAAAAGACTTAATTCTTTTGGTTTAAAGCGAACTCAATTAATGGTGCCAAGCCTAATTAACGGGACCTAATTGAGAATACTTAAGATACTTTATCTAAAACTAAGCCTTGGTCATTTAGTGACTTGTAAGACTGGAAAGACTTGATTTCGTGGTTCTTGGCTATTTGGTGGCTTGGAAGAACTAGGTCTTTGTCATTTGGCGACTTGTAAGACTAGGGAACTTGACTTGATGGTTCTGGGCCATTTGGCGACTTGGAAGAACTGGGTCTTTGTCATTTGGCGACTTATAAGACTGGGGAACTTGACTTGATGGTTCTGGGCCATTTGGCGGCTTGGAAGAACTGAGTCTTTGTCATTTGGCGACTTATAAGACTGGGAAGCTTGACTTGATGGTTCTGGGCCATTTGGCGGCTTGGAAGAACTGGGTCTTTGTCATTTGGCGACTTATAAGACTGGAGGAACTTGACTTGATGGTTCTGGGCCATTTGGCGGCTTGGAAGAACTAGGTCCTTGTCATTTGGCGACTTATAAGACTGGAGGAACTTGACTTGATGGTTCTGGGCCATTTGACGGCTTGGAAGAACTGGGTCCTTGTCATTTGGCGACTTATAAGACTGGAGGAACTTGACTTGATGGTTCTGGGCCATTTGACGGCTTGGAAGAACTGGGTCTTTAAGTTTTAGGGTTTTTAGATTTCTTTAGCTTGGGTCAAGGTTTGATTTGGGTATTCCTGGAACCATATGAATTGCAATAGGAGTTGGTTTTTGATAGGTAGCTTGGTCTTGTGAAGGTTGATCTTTTGACTTCACTAAGGGGGGTTTTGGTTTTAGGTATCACTTTGGTACTCGAAACTCTTGTAAGCACTTTTGTTAAATTTCAAAGATAAAAGGATTTAAAATTCATTTTTTACAATGTTGAAAGTATTTATCTCAAAATACTTAGTTAAAAATGATTCCTTAAAGATTATTTTAATATTGAAATTACTTTTAATTTTGCTTCAAATTTTATAGGAAATTTACTCAATTTTGTTATGCTTATTTACTTTTATAAAATTTAATTTTCTAATGAAAATACTTCAGAAATACAAAAGAATAATATTTTGAAAGATTTTAATATCAAAGTATCAGTAAATCTGGATTCTACATATTTTTAGGATTTTATGGACATTTCATTTGAATTTTTCTGAGTTTTCTACTATTTATAATGAATTTTCAAAATTTTGGGCCGAATTGTCAATTACTGACTGGACCACGTAAGCAAAAGATGATGACATGGCAGCTGGGTGGGCTATGCTCTTTAAAATAAATCTGGTTTTATCTTTAAACGTTGGGTACCTGGGTCTCTTTTTATTTGGGCCTTAATATCATTTGGGTTAAACCTTTATTTTGCTTCCTCTTTTATAATTTCTGGTACATCCACATAATCTTATACAAAGTTTCGGCACAGAGGATCAAAGGGAATTTCAGCGCTGAACATCAATTGAAGAAGACGGGTTTATTTATCTTCCTAACGAGCTCGTGAAACTGTCGGATGTAGATCCGTTAACGACTCCGGCCACCGCAACGTCGGGGAATGGGTTGCACGGCATCGTAAGACCAAGAGGAAGTCGATGGCAGGTTTGGTTTTTGGTGCGTCGGCCTCAGATGGCGGGAGAACCAAGATCGTATATGGCTTTGAGGCGGATTGACACCATTGTTATTTGGAGGGGTGAAATCGTCCCAGAAATGTATGGTTTACAACCAAGGCGATGAAGAGAAAAGATTTATGAGTCTAATTTAGGTTGAGCTTGTTCAACTTGATATAGGAACGAATGATTTGGCACTGTGAGGTGAGAGTGGTACTGAGAGGGTCATTGAGGGATGAAAATGCTCAATCGGTTTGGCTTAGGGGACAAGTATAATTAAAATCCTATGTTCCTTAATTGTCAACAAACAATTTCCTATATGAACCTCAATTATGTTTCCATTTTTATTACTGGGCATGTGCGTCCTTTGATCTAGTTCAAGGCAACAAGAATGGTACAGTACATTATCACTAATTTCACAAGTCACACGGTCATTTACACATAGCTATTTCATCATTTGGCCTATGGCAAATTCAGGACAGTGAATACTTTCCATGGTTTTTTACTTACAAAATATGTGGTCAGGTAGGAAGGCAATATCACAGTTTCTTATATACAAATCTTAACATATGATATTACTTAAGGTTGTCTTAATTAACTTTTTATATGGACAAGTGTTGATTGCTAACATGGTTTATTAATTGGCAATTTTTTTGTAAGCTCAGATTTTGGGCATTATGTCACTTTTGATACGTGCTATGTGTGAGCAGGCTTTGCAAGTTCTATTATACACAATATTATTTATTTTCTAACTAAACCTCTAACTTACCACTCCAGGGAAAGCCAAGTGTACATGAATCAATTACTATCAATACTTGATCAATATTTCTTTTGGCATACCATTCCTTACAGTCCTATACCACGTATACTTCAATTCAAAGAAGAAGTGATATAGTTTACAATGCTATGGCATATGCTTGGTACAAATATCAATACATGGTACCATTTCAACTGTTCTATATCGCTAGTAATCATTTCTCATAAGTTTATTTGACAAGACTCAAAACTACTCATGTTACAAGCTTGTAATTAAACACTTTGTTACAGTTATTCACCGTTATCATCGTGAGGAAATTCTATCATTTTTTATAAGCACCTGTAGTCTTAAACAAGGGCCAGCTGAAAGGATATTAAACGAGGACAGTAAACAGAGATCAAACAAATAGATAGTTTACAAAAGTAAAGTACATCACCTGGATACTTACCTTAACCAATTTAGACAGTATTTTCAGAAATTCATTATGTTATACCTCTAATATCTGGTTTTTCACAGTTTTACCAATCAATTCTTGACTTTCAAATTATTACCAAATATAAGAGATCAGTGTAACCCAGCCATTTTACTGATCTAAGAATGGGATTTCCTGAAACAAATTATAGCACCTGTTGACCTTTTATTTACAAGCTACATTCTATATCATTTAACATCCACTAAAATTAAGATATTGAAAAGCTATTGGACTAACACTGTGTCGAATCACAGAAAGGTATATTCACTACCTAAGCTTCTAGGCATGGTCAGGATCTAAGGAAAGAACTTAATGAAACTCAAATTGTTTTTAGATCATGCAACTTCACTATTGCTTTTTTTAATATCTGAACACTACACTCTAATTCAGAGGTAATCTGACTAAAGGAAATTCTCATAAAAGCCTTTATAAACTCTATAATTATGCACTTTAGTTCGAATTTTTATGCAAGAATCCTAGTAAACTCCATAACTATGCACTTTGTCCTGACTTTTTGGTGTAAATTCACTGAACATCAATTCTAACAAAAATCTGGCAGCACCTCCCCTCTAAATTGTTACTCATTTGTCTCCTGCCATGGCCGAAGCCAGGTGGAAACGAGTAACCAAGAGCTGGAGAAACTCCAGTCGAGGCGAAGGAAGCTAAGAGCTGAGTAAAACTCAGTCGAAGCAGGATTGAAGATCAAGGTCTGAGTAAAACTCAGCCGAGATCGAGTAGCACTAGAATTGAGGAACATAACCCGCTTGATCGGGGCTCAAAAGTGAGCAATAATTGAAAAGAAAAAGGGAAAAGGGAGACGATTCGATTCAAGAAATGCAGTTAATAAGGAAACAAAAGCTCAATCGAACAATTCACAACTGAATTTCATTCTCAAAGCTATCAGATCAAAGCATGATGAATAAAAAGTGCAATTCAGTGATCAAAACCTCAATTTTCTTCATTCAACTTCGAATTGATTACACAAACTCTATTCTTACCTCGTTTCTTACCTTTCTCTTCGATTACAACCGAGAAATGCCCTTGAATTTCACTCAATTCCACTCTCTCTCACTGGCACTTCAACTGTTTGTTGAAATGTCTCTCTCACTTCTCTCTTTTCTAGCCTAATTTCTACTCTTGATTTCACTGGAAAGAGAACCACTCCCCCCCCGCTCCAAGCTCTCCCTTTGCTGCTCTATTTATAGACCAAGCCCCTTACTCCTTTTCCGTCCAGATTCGATGAACTTCGCTGGAGCCCGGCGGTTATCGCACAACAAACTCATCTAACCAATTTCTGTTGAGGCCACCCCCTTTCTCCATGTCCCACCTTTGAATGAAATTGGCGTACTATGAACCAAATCTTCCTCTTGTGGGTCCAGTAGCTACTCTCTCTCTTGGTCCATTCATTCCGGGTGCACCCCTCTTTTACTTCACGAAGGGGTCGGGTCTATACATTCAGCGACAACAGCACTCTTCATTTTCTGTAGACTTGGTTTATGGTGAGCCGTATAGGATTTTTGAAAGCATGGAACGCATAGAGTATGCACCTGGTTTATTCAAGGTATATCTTATATTGGAGGTAAATTCAAATTCCATTCTGCTGGATTCCTTCGCTGAGGTGAATGACTGGAGGAGTCCAGTTGTTTTCATGCTTCATGATTTCATTGCATTTCATGCACCCTTTTTTCGTTTGATCTTAATTTCCTATGCCATTTTGCACATGTTTTATAAACATTCCTGTATATTACATATATATATTTTTTTTATCGCAGCCACCCTCATTGTTTTATCTCCTTTTCTTGTTTATTCCTTTTTATTTGCTCCATTAATCCTTACTTGTCATAATCTTCAACCATCATTAAAATTTCATGTTCAACAAATGCCCCCACTAAAGAGCATTACAATGAACCATTGAAGGGTGGTGCTCTTTAGTGTTATTTTCTTCAACTAGCTGTTGTTTGCTAACTTATAGTCCCTTCTCTTGGTTCGTCTGAATCATGTTCTCATTCTGACGCATTTCTTATTTTACCCATAGGACAATTATCTCTTGACTGGGTCATAGCCTGCGTCCCTTTGTATGGAATAGAGACAAAGGAAATTTCTACACGCCAGTGTTTCTATTTCTATTCGTACCCTTTGTCAGTAACGTTCAGATTCCGTATTTTATTGTTTAAACACGGTGCAACTACTCCCTCTCACTAGAATTTCCCACTCCATGGGTTCACCCTTCGTCCGTTAACACTGGTCCCCCCCATCTTTTGGCCTAGCTGCGCCAGTAGAAGCTGTCATGCCATTCATTTCTTAGGTGGGGTTCCCGAAGCGAATGTTTTTGATAATTTCATGATTGTGACAACTGAGACCGTGACAACGGCGCTTCAGCAATTATGGGATTTGAGTTTATCTACTGGAGCCTTTTTCTTTCCCTTCAATCCTGCCTGGTTGGCGGGTATTCCCCAAGGTGTTCATATCCCCGCTCTTCGAGAGTTGATGTTGGATCATATTTCTCCTTGCTCTTCTGATTTGTTGAGTTTAGCTCATGGCTTTGAGAATGGCCATTATGATCAATTCTTATCCATCCAATCAGTGCAGTCTTATGAACGCATGATGGCCGCTAGTTCCATTACTGATTTACTGCGTGAACAACATGAGACTGCCTTACAACTTTCTTGGACCACGGCCCGTGTTGAGGAGTTGTGGAACTCTCGGGCAGATCCCGCGGTCATATCTCACATGAGGCGAGAGCTATTGGAGTTTCATGAACATGCTAGAGATGTTGCTATTCGCTTAGCTAATGCTACTGACTCTTTTCACGCAGCTTCGACCGGTTTTCATAATGCCGTGAATCAAGTGAGAACTTCTCATCACGAGTTCAATGCTCGTGTGCAAGCGATCAATACCCATTTCCATAAAATCCTCACACAATTGGGAGCCATTCGCCAGACCTTTGCTGTTTAGATGTTTTAGAATCCCTTAATTACGGTCACGTGCCGTTTTAGTGGTTCATTATCTTAGTTCTTTTGTAGTTGAGACTTTTTTGGTTAAAGGATGAGTTATGCCCCTTAGTAATTTGTGCTGACTCTTGTATCTTTATTCAGTCATTTCTCTTGTTGTTGATGTCATGGATGTTTGTTATGAGACTTTAATACTCTTTACTTGTTTGGATATTGATGCTTTTGTTGCATGCTTATATCTGTTTTGGCTTCAGCACTTCCATCTTTTCTTTTGGTAACATCTGTGCTATGGATTTTGGCTCTTTTTCTCTTTATTTTCAGGTCGAGTCATGGAGGACATGGACCCTGCGCTTCCCCATCCTCATGAGGATGATGATGCTTACTGGGCCGTTCACCAGCCTAACCCAGAGCTTGCCTTCATGCAGCCACCTCCTCCGCCTATCTTCGCAGGTATGTTTGTGCCCACATTTTTTGCTTTCCCTGACCTTGCATGTGTTTGTATTCTAATGGCCTTTTAATCTTTACAATAGGCATGACGGTGCAGTTCCTTAGGAACGAGGTGATGGCTCTTTATGAGTCCAGCCAGAGCACTCCTGCCGTCTTTCACCGCGTCTCTGCTAGGCTATTCTCGAGGCTTTCTCTAGAGCTTCCTTCCAACAGGGGCGTTCCGGCTGAGGCAGCCGTTCTCATTGGGGAGTGCTATGCTTGGCTGACTCCTCTTCGCTACGATTTCCTGCTCCAGGAGTTGGCCTCTATTGAGCACCGTCTTGCTTCTTGCGCTCGTGCTATGGACGCTGTTTCTGATGCTCTCAGGACTCTTTCTCTCCGTTATCAGGTCATTACCGACCGCATCGCTTCCCATTGTGTTGCATGTGTTGATGCAGACCGCCAGGCTGACCTCTCATTCACACACCGCATGGAGGCGTGTCGCTTGGACCGTGAGTTGCAGTACTTGGGTCAGCTGGATCAGGACTATCATCACATCTTAGACGAGTGGATCAAGTTTCATGCTGTGGTTAGGGAGCGCTACCATGATGCGTCTAGGGAGGTGTTTGGGTTTCGTCTCAGGTTGGATTCCCGTGTTACTTCTGCTCGTGCTTGTTTCCGTGGATTGATCCGTCTTTTGGCGGAGGCTAGGGAGAGATCCATTGAGGCTCAGGCTCAGGCTCAGGCTCAGGCGCAGGCGCAGGCTGCCCCTGCAGCTTAGCTTCTTCACGTCTCTTTTAGTCTAGTTACTTTGAGAGTTGTGAGGCTTATCTTCTTATCTGTGGACTTGGGCTAAAGCATTTTAGGATGGCCATGCTTAGCTTTGTATCTTTATCGTGGATGTTGTTTGTCGAGTTTTGGATTTAGAATGTTTGGTGGTTGGTCGGATTTAATCTTTACTTGCTTTATGATCTTGAATTTTTGCTTTTTTGGTTTGCTTGTTTGTTTGACTCATATGCTTATGATGATTATTTGTGCCTGATGGAGTTTTCGCGCTCAGGGCTTCTTTCAAACTTGTTCGCGAAGCGACAGGCAATCTCATTTCCTCCCTACTTTCTCTCGCATGTAGGTATTTTGGCCCACATTTGGTTTTACTTGCTTCGTAGGGTACGAGACACACACGAATTTACTCCATGACCAAGAATAGGGTAATTTGGCCCATACTCGTACTTCTCTGGGTTTAGATTCATGTGGGCCTGTCATTACATCGAACTCAAGTTTTGGCCCTTGCGTCTTTCTGATTTTTCATACTTTCAGTTACTTATATGAGCGGTTTCTTTTCCACGACATACCAACCCCCCACTTTCTTCCACTTCTTTCCATCACATGTTTCCACTACCTACGAATAACGCCTTTTCACCCAAGAGTCTATATAAGACCGGGTCTTGCACTGTCTTTTCCATCCTATCATCACACTATATCCGTTGCATCCTGATTATCTTTCTTATAATCTCTCTTTAACCATGTCCGCCCCTAAGCGCCCAAGAAACACCACTGAATCCTCCTCTTCTCGAGTTAACCCCATGGTTCCAAATTGGTCCTTTGCCCCTGACAACCGCTACTTCTTTCGTGATGAGATAGCCTTCAGTAGCTATCATGAAGATATGGGTCGTGATGACCGTCCAGTGGCTGAATGTTTCTTCTTTCGTCACCAACGGCGTATCCCAGTAGAGCATACCAACCTTATACACGGTTGGCTTGACTCTTGGAGTCTTCGTGGGCTTGTTGACTTGGACAACCCCTATCATCCTCGAATCACTCGCCTCTTCTATGCCAATCTCCGCCTTTCTTATGATCATTATGGTACCTCTCTAGCCACTTCCTATTTGTTTGGCCAGTATTTGACAATCACTGCAGAGAGTTTGGCTGAGTTCTTGCAAGCTTCTAACACACTTACTGGCTCCACCACTTATGCTTTCCATCGTTGGCCTCGCGGCTTTGGTAACTATTCTGAGTGCTTGCGCTGGTTCAAGGCTGCCCCTGTTGGAGGCGATGTCGAAGTGGTTTCCACTGAACATCTTCCTGCCCTTCATAGGTATCTTATAATTTTTTTGTTTTATTTCTTATCTGTATTACACTTTCTCTTTTGCCGCCCGTCTTTGACAATTTTCTCACAGATTCCTTTTTATGGTGGTCAACGGCATAATCTTTCCCCAAGGAGAGTTATCCAATCACGCTTGTCCCGGGGATCTGTTTTACCTTCGTCATCTTATTCAAAAGCATCACCCTATTAACCTGGGCCATATGATTATTTACTTCATGCACCAGGTGGCTATGGACTCTCGCAGCCATCGAGCCCTGCCTTATGGCCATCTTATTGAGGCCTTGATGCGTCGTGCCCGTATTCCTATTCCAGAGATGTTGTGGGGAAATCGTATCTCTGAGGCTCACGTGACTCATCCCCGCAATCTTCTCTCCTTGTTTGATTCTACTGGGTGGGTAGAGTCTTCCATGAACATGCTTGTTCCTGACCCTAACCGTCCGATTAATGAGTACATCTTGGCCCCCAATGCTGAGCCCAACCAGTATAGTCCAGTGAGGGTGGTTTCTCCTCCTCTTGATGATGATTCTGTGACCTTAGCCCTTGAGGCCCCTGCCCCTGTCTCTTTTCGGGCTTTTATCGACCAGCGCTTTGGAGAGTTGAGCGCTCGCTTGGAAGCGATGGAGGGAATGCTTCAAGCCATCACCACTGCTCTTGCTAATTTAGGGGGTAACGTTGCTGCTGCTGTTATTCCGGAATAGAAGAATTTTCTTCTAATTCCTTGCGCCTTTTGTGCCTGTATCTTTATGCTTTCTAGTAGTTTGTATTAGGCTTTCTTTTCTTTTGCTTGCTTATTGTATCAGTTTCTTGAAACTTGTATCACTTCATGGTTAATGAATGAATCCTTTCTTTTACCCCTTTTTATTCAAATTCCCATCTTATTTTATTTGCAAATCACATGGCTGCCCCAATGTGAATAGGCTCGCCCCTGATAAATTCGACTCATTAATTCTGGCATGCATAACTTAAGGGACATGGTGTTGTTGTGGTTTGTGTGCCCTCAGATGACTTCATAGGGCGATGCCTTGATGCCTTCAGTTGCCACACAGGCTTCTTCATTAGGCATAGGTGTTTTAGAGAACCACAAAGGCTCTCTTCAATCACGGCTTCGCGTTCTCTGGGACCCGAAGGTCCCTTCATTGACCGCGGATTTGTCAGGGTAAACTAACCTTTTGTGCACTTGGCGACCACACAGGTCTCCTCAACACGATTTTCCCTATCAAACTGCTATATTTGGCCAGTGGGTTTTGTGGAGTTGGGAGTTTTGGTGGAAAGATTGACTCATGGGGCCGTAAAGGCGAGTCACCCTTTTCCCTTACCCTCTCGTCCTCACCCTCTCATTAGGTATAGGCACTCATTGTAATGGCTCTCAATCGGCATAGGCGTATTGACACGACATTGACGAAGTGACCATAGAGTTTGGGGTTTCGGCCGATTTATTCCTTTATCATGCTTAATACAAGGTTTATTGACTTTGATTACAAGTTTTTGATGGATTTCTTTTAGTGAGGTTAATCCATGGGGATTGGAGCTTCTCCTTCCGCCAACCAACCGCCCCTTGCGGAAGGTAGGAAGCTCTTATTGGATGTTTTGTTTTAAGGGACATTTTTTGTTTTTGTTGAGGTTTATCGGCCTTATTGGAACTTTGTTGAAAGCTTTATTGGTAACATGTTTTATAGACAATGGCCGTTTTAGTGAGATTGGTAAATAGGGGTTGAGCTTCTCCTTCCGCCAACCAACCGCCCCTTGCGGAAGGTAGGAAGCTTAAGTTAGGTGTTTTGAGAGAAGTTTTTGGTTTAATTGGGTTTAACGGCCTTATTGGAGTTTGATTAAAAGCTTTATTGGTGGCCATGATGTTTTTGGTATTTATTGAGTATGATTGGGATTTTTGGATTTATAAGGTTAGGTTTTTGTAGTGTTTTTTTTTTTTTTTTTATTTGTATAGTCTTCGTGAAAGGTAGATTTCATGCATAGTACTTCTTCAAGTACCGTCCGTTGATAGGTGGGATTGTGCATCTTCCTTCTTTGTCCACGAGCTTGTAGGACCCCCCAGTGTAAACTTCCTTGATCACATAGGGTCCTTCCCAATTGGGTGAGAATTTCGGGCCATGATGATGACCCAATATAGGTCTTCGCAAGATCAGCACCAAATCTCCTTCTTTAAAGGTGCGCGGTCTTACCATTTTGTTGTATGCCCTCTCCATTTGAGCCCGATACAATTCTAGGCTTTGTTGGGCCATTAACCTTTTTTCATCCAGCGCATCAAGCTCGTCGAGCCTTAGACGCATTTGCTTGTCCATTGGTAGACCCGCGTACATGGCTACCCTCAAAGATGGCAATTCTATTTCTAATGGTAGAACAGCTTCCGCCCCAAACGCCAAAGAATATGGAGTGGCTTGAGTTGGCGTACGGAAGGTGGTGCGATAAGCCCATAATGCCTCTTGCAACTTCTCGTCCCAACTTCTATGATTATCACCCACTATTTTTCTCAAGAGTTTAATCAACACTTTGTTGAAGGCTTCCGCCAATCCATTTGCTCTTGGGTTATAAATGGAGGAATATTGCCATTTTATCTTGTGTTGTCTCGCAAAGGCAGAAATTTCACCACTTTTGAAAGTGGTGCCATTATCTGATATTATCTCCATTGGGGTGCCAAAGCGGTATAGCACATGGTTCTTCAAAAACCGGATTATATCCTTGCTCTTTACTTCCTTTAATGGTACGGCCTCGGCCCATTTTGAGAAGTAATCAGTGATTGCAAGAATGAACCTGTGTCCCCTCGAGCTTGGTGGGTCAATTGGTCCTATTACATCCGTCCCCCATTTATTGAATGGCCATGAGGCCACTGTTGGGTGCAATGGGTTAGGGTGTTGGTGTATGAAATCTCCATTCACTTGGCACATGTGGCATCTCTTTGCATAATCCTCACAATCCACGATCATTGTTGGCCAATAGTACCCCATTCTCTTGATGTGAAGTCTCATTTTGGGACCCGATTGATGAGCTCCGCAAAATCCCGAGTGTACTTCTCTTATAATCTTTCGGGCTTCTTCTTGTGACACACACCTCAACCATAACTGGTCATATGAGCGTCTATATAGAGTGTTGTTCACATAGACATAGCGAAGAACTCGCCGTTTCAATTGCTCTCTTTCCGTTTTTTCCTTGGGGAGCACTTGATGTTGGAAATAATCCACAAAGGGTTTTCTCCAATCTTCCTCATTATTTACCCCTACTTCCATTACTTCATCGGGGTCTCTCATTTGGTCTTCCTCCCATTCTTCTAAGTCCGCATAGAGATGAGCATTGGCTCCTCTTTCAATTTCCATGAGATAAGGTGCCAATGATCGGCGATTCCTTATCGTGATTTGAATTTCTTCATCATCTGGCTTACTCAATTGTGTAGCGACCGGAGCCAAGGCATCGGCCATACCATTAGAAGCTCGAGATACTTTCTCTAAAGTGATCTTTGTGAATTTAGCCATCAACTCTTGGGCCCTCTCGTGGTATTTCACCAACTCAGGTTTCTTTACTTCGAACACCCCTTCAATCTGGTTGAGAATTAATTGAGAATCTCCACACACTTTCATTTCTTTTATGTCCATCTCAATAGCTAATTCCAATCCAGCAATCAATGCCTCGTATTCAGCTTCATTATTCGTGCATGGTTCAGTCAATGCTATGGAGTGTCGAAGAATACCTCCTTGAGGTGTGATAAAAACTAGACCCACTCCCGCACGAATTCTGGGCATCTCAGGTCTCTTGGAAGGTTGAATGGCGGATGACCCATCGAAAAACATCACCCATCCTGACTCTTTTTCTTCAACACATAAGCTTTGCTCATCAGGAAATTCACACCTCAAAGGAGAATCACCTGGAATGGGGTGTGCGGCCAAGAAGTCGGCCATCGCTTGACCTTTTATCGCCTTTTGAGGGGCGTAGGTAATGTCGAACTCCATTAGGGTGATGGCCCATCTTGCTAATCTCCCCGTTAGCATAGGTCTTGTCATTAGATATTTCAATGGGTCAACTTTGGATATCAAAGTGATCTTATGAGACAACATGTAATGTCTTAATTTCTTTGTAGCAAACACCAAGGCTAAACAATGCTTTTCAATGGGGCTATATGATTGCTCAGCCCCGACCAACATGCGGCTTAGATAATACAATGCGTTTTCTTTGCCTTCTTCATTTTCTTGAGCCAATAACGCACCCAAAGATCCCTCCAATGCCGTGGTGTAGAGGATCAACGGCTTTCCTTGAATAGGTGCGGCTAGAACGGGTGGCTTAAGAAGATATTCTTTAATATCATCAAAGGCTTTCTGACACTTTTCATCCCACTTAAAAGGCACGTCCTTCTTGGTCAAATGGGTAAATGGCTTGATTCTTCCCGAAAGGTTGGCGATGAACCTTCTGACATAAGCCAATTGCCCCTGTAAAGAGCGAAGCTGCTTGAGTGTTTTAGGAGGAGGCATCTCCCTGATCGCCTTGATTTTTGCGGGGTCAATCTCAATGCCCCTGTGCCTTACCACAAATCCCAAGAATTTTCCAGAGGATACCATGAATGCACATTTCAATGGGTTCATTTTCAAAGAATACTTCCTCAACCGTTCAAATACTACCCTTAGGTATTCCAAATGTTCATCAATGGATCGCGCTTTCACAACCAAGTCATCCACATAGCACTCGACTATTTTGTGGATTAGATCGTCAAAAATTTTGGTCATTGCCCTTTGATAGGTGGCCCCCGCATTCTTTAATCCAAAAGGCATTACTTTGTAGCAAAAGATGCCTATCGGCGTGCGGAAAGATGTGTGACGCTGATCTTCTTTGTCCATGGGAATTTGGTTATATCCTGAAGATCCATCCATAAAAGAGTACACCACACAAGAAGAAGTGTAATCAATTATCAATTCCGTTACAGGTAGTGGAAAATCATCTTTCGGGCACGCTTTGTTCAAATCCCGAAAATCCACACAAACTCGAATCTGTCCATTCTTCTTTTTCACTGGCACAATATTGGCCACCCAAACGGGATTTTCTTCCTCTCGAATAAAACCCGCATCAATTAACTTCTTTACTTCTTCTACAACATTTTCCTCGAGCTCGACTCGCATCCGTCTTGGGCCTTGTTTGACGGGTTTCACATTGGGATCAATCTTCAATTTGTGAGATGCCAGGGCAGGGTCAAGTCCCGGCATTTCGGTGTAGTTCCACGCAAAACAATCTTTATACTCCATGAGAAGTTCTTTTAATTGTTTTTGCTTTTCCACAGAGAGTGAAGCGCTTATAAAGGTGGGTCGAGGATCATCTTCAGTGCCCAAATTTATCTCCAAGAGCTCATCAATTGTGTTTTGCCCGCCTTCTTCGAGTTCTTGGGGAGCATTCTTTGCGGTTTGAATGAATTCTTCCTCCTCGAGTTGAGTTTCAATAGGCATTATGCCCACCATGTGACTTTCCACAATCTCAACCATCGAAACTTCTCCTTGAGGAACTTTAAAACCCAAACCTTTGGTGTTTTTCCATTTTCCATCTACACCAATCACCCATCTTGATTTTCCACTCCATAACTCCTGAAAAGCTTTAGCTCTTTGTTTGGAAATGGGATCTAGACAACGAGATCTTTGGAATAGGGGCATCAACTCCTTATTATAATAGCCCATTACCTCAATTCTTTCATATTCATCCTCTTTTTCATTTAACCACTTCTCCCAATTATCGGAACATGCTGCCCCATCAGATGGTTCTACGCTTTCGGCCTTGTAAAACAAGATTCCTTTGTGTAACACTACCTTCTTTTGCACCTTTTCTGCCTTGGGGGGAACGTAGAAAGTCTCTAACTCCTTCACTTGATTTACTTCCCTTGGGGTGAGTTCTTTGAGGTGACCCACGGGAACTTGCTCAATAGCCATTGAGTCTTCACTCCGATCACACACATAAATCGGATTTCTCTTTCTTTGGCCTTTGTTCTTAGACTCATTTGTAACATAGGAGTTTCTCCTTGGCTTTCTCTCTCCATCTTCTTCATCAGATGACCCGACATAAATGGGGGTCTTAACAACACAAGAGACTTTAGATTTACTCCTCAACCTTATATTTTCATCATTTCCATTTTCTTTCTCCGCCCGCCACTTGAGTCGAGGGGATGTACTCCTTTGTGAAGCGGGAGTGAAGAAACGGTCTATTTCTTCCAATTCGACCTCATGTACCCCATAATATTGTGGGTCTCCTTTGATGGTCTTTTGTTCACCATCTTGAAGGTATTTCACACATTGGTGCAAGGTAGATGGCACGAGATGGTTCTCATGTAACCATGGTCGGCCCAGCAAAGCCTTGTATGATGTATCGGCATCGATCACATAAAATTTTACAAGGGTTTGAAGCTCCCCGAACTTCATAGGGAGAGTCACTGACCCTAATGCCTTTTCCGAATTCTGGTTGAAGCCATGAATATAGACATTTTCATCACACAAACGCCTTCCTCCCAAGGCTAATTGATTTAATGATCGCAACGGCAAGATGTTGATTGAGGATCCGGGATCCACTAGCATGCGACTCAGATGGCTTCCATTGGTTTCTCCCGTAATGTAAAGTGGACTATTGTGCATAGCCGTGCCTATCATCATATCTTTATTTGTGAAAGTGATTTGGCTGGACGGTTCCACATAAAGTGCCTCTGTCATTTGCTTTTCAGCCAAATACACTTGGAACTTCTCGGGATGCTGCAATGCTTCCATCATTATATCTCTAAGCTCTTGTGACATCATAAGCGCCTCAAATACACTCATCAGAGCTGGTGTTAGCCTTAAATGAGCCAGGATGTTGTATTCTCCCATAGCTCCTTTTGGCCGTTGACTTGGGCCCACTTCACCATTAACCTCTCGGGTTTGATCTTTACTCTTTTCTTTAGCTTTCTCATTTTCTTTTGGTGCTTGTCTCTCGGGCAAATTTGTTCCCGAACGCAAATTCAGATGGCAGTCTTCTTCCTTGAACATGCCTTTCGAGAAAAATCCCATATAAGGCGCTTCGTTTTCATCTTCTGAATCGTCATAGTAGTAAATTGTAGAGTCTTCTTCCTTTTCTTTTTCTTCTTCTTTTTCATTTTCTTTTTTGCTTTCTTTTTCTTTGTCATTCTTTTCTTCATTTTTCTTTTCATTTTTCTTTTCATTTTTTATTTCTTTCATTTCTTTTTGATTACAATTGGTTTTTGACACTTTTCTCACTTGAAAGTCTTCTTGGTCAGACTCATCACTTACTATGACTATAATATTACACTCAACGTCGCGCCTATCACTTTTTCTTTGGAACACCGCATTCGCTTGAGCATGTGGAGCGGGTGTTTGTTTATAACTTTCAGACAACACCAATTCTCCTTCCTTGATCATTCTCTCGGCAACATCCTTGAAGACATAACAATCTTCGATCGGGTGCCCCAATACCCGATGATATGCACAATATTTTGGGTCATCCACTTTATCTTGCTCATGTGGCCTCTTGCAAATGGGCAATTCTATGGCTTTCCCCGTCAACAATTGTTTGAGTAATGCCGCCGTTTTCTCCTTCTTGAAAGAATAAGGTCTTTTTAGGCGTTCGTTCAAAGGAGTTTGAGATCGGGTATTACTACCACCATTATTGCCACTATTTCTACTCCTTTTATAGCCACCACCTTGGCTTGTAGAAGCTTCATTAGCTCCCGCAACTTTGATTGGGCCTTGGCCTTTGCTTCTATTGTAAGTGGATTGTGACTCCTTCGGTGGTCCAATGTGTACCACCCTCGCCACGCGAGTGACCAAGTCTTCGTATGTGTAGATATCACTCCCAGAAAGCGGCCTCCTTATCCAATCATCCAAATTTCTCACCAAAAACTCCACCGCCTCCCTTTCGGGCATTTGGTGAGTACATCTTATGTTTAGGTTTCTCCACCTATTGATGTAGTCGAGAGCCGCTTCTCCCGACTTAGGTTTTTCACTTGCCAAATCAGCCATTGTGATTCTTTGAGTTACCATGGCAAACTTGGCTCTGAATAAGTCCTCCATTTCATCCCATGACTCCACTGAATCGTTCTCCAATGAAGAGTACCACTCAAAAGCGGGACCCGTCAGACTTTGGGAAAATTGTTTTAAGAGGAGAGCCTCATCATGCGAAGTGTTACCACATGCATTTCTGAACTGCACCAAGTGTTGCTCGGGAGTGATATTCCTTTCGCCCGTCCCATCAAACAAATTGAACTTTGGTACTTGGTAATTTGAGGGATATTGCACATGCTCATATCTCTTTGGATAAGGCCGACCACATTTCTTTCTAAAGTTAACCAAGTGCCCCGCACCCGAGGCTTGCAATTGCTGGCTTATCATCTCTTGGATGACTTGCTTGGTTGTTTCGGGCCTTTCTGCCCCATTTCGGGATCCTGCCCCCGGGATTTCATCCTCGTAGGACCCGTACTTATTCTTACTCCTCCTTTCTTTGGAAGGTCTTCTCACTATTCTCTCGTCCTCGGACGAGTCATACTTGCCTTTGCTTTTCCTTCCTTTTGAAGGTTTCCTTCTACTCCTTTCTTCTTCTTCTTCATCTGAAGAGTAGTATTTGCTTCTACTCTTCCTTTCTTTCAAGGGTTTTCTCTTGTTTCTTTCTTCTTCCTCATCAGAGGATTCATACTTGCTTTTGCTTTTCTTTTCTTTAATAAACTTCTCTTTGTGTCTAACTTCCTCTTCAGAAGAGGAAGGGTACTCTTTGTCAAGTTCTCCCAACAAATTTTTCTTTTCCAAAAGTTTGTACATCCTTTTGACAATATCTCTATCTTTCTCCCTTTCATTCATCAATTGAGAGATCCTTCTTTCATTCTTTTCTAGGATACTCTTCAATCGTCCTTTTTCTCCCTCGGCCCAACGGCCTTCATCATTACTTTCATTTTGATCGATCCTAGCAATCTCTTCTTCTTCATCTCCTTTGCGATTGTGGCAACTTGCTGAGGGATCATCTTGCTTACTCTTGCCTTCCTTTCGGTTTATAGGAATTTCTTCGTCACTGGTTGCATGCACAAATGCGTGCATCTCAAACCTCTTGTCAACATCGACCATGTTGACACGAGCATGGATGACTGGCTTCTTTTCTCGCCATACCATGCGTCTCTTTTTATTTTGTGGCTCTTGACTAGCCACTTCAACCACCAACCGGGTTTTGTCTTTTGGTACCCATATTTTCTTGGATCCCTTTTCTTTCTTTATGGGCCCCAATCGTTCTTTGACTGAAGTTGTCAGTCTTTCCCCCAATCTTTCTTTCACAGGGGTGGATGCCCTAGCTTTTCTTTTTGGTCCTAACCTTTCATGGACCGGGGTTCGCGGCAATGAAAGTCTCTCTTTAACGGACACCCTTGTTTTAGGGCTCCTACCCCTGAATTTTGCTTGATACTCGACTGGAAACTCTTCCAATGTCTTAAGTTGGGCCTTCGGAGAGTTCTTTTTGACCAAGCGGAGTGGTGCAAAAGGGTTACTAACGGGGAGATTAGGCTTAATCTCTAGTTCCCGTTGGTACGCTCCTTGGATCTTCTTGAGAGTCCTTGAATTGTTGGTGGTTTGGGCGTAAACCTTCCTCACCGCCCCTCTCTTTTGAGGAGAGCGGCGGCTGGACCGACGCTCGACGGGTGATGTCGCAGGAGTAAGGAGAACTTCATTTTGCGGGACAAGGGCCCACTCACTTCCATCATTTATTACCGGCACCTCGGGCACGACTTCCTCGATGCCCCTAATGTCTTCATCTTCTCGAGCAATCTCCATCTGACCGTCTTTGCCATGTACTAGCGGTACATAGGCAAATCCGAAGGGCATGCCGCCGAACATGAACTCATGATTGAAGCGAATGGGGACGGCCCCAATGGTGAACATCCCGCTCGGCTTACTCAATTCGATGCTCGCATTAAACGCCATTTCAACCTGCGACCACAAACAACTCAATGTTATTGTTAGTAGCGTTTATTTGAAGGTTTGAAAATTTTGAGAAACGAATTTCTAGCCTATACATTATATTCCTTAAATCCCGAAGATGAGAGGAGAAAAAGGTCCCACCGGGCGTGCCAGAGAATCTGTGTGGACTTTTTCGTCATTTCTCGAAGAATGATCGGGTTTCCTCAAGAATGGGAATAAGCCTTAGATTCACCCCTCACGAGCTTAAATTCAAATGCAGAAATGCTTCTTGACGACAAGAAGACATTAACGTGAATCTATTCTCATGAGGGTTTATTAATTTTGTGGATCCTTTCCTTCCAACAGGCGCAAGCCCCTATTGTTAATTACCCCGTGACGAATCACGAGAACCTCTGATTAAGGGATTCGAGAAATTATATGTCGTAGACTAGAAAAGTTGTTATCTCAATTTATTATTAAACTAAACTCAATTGATGTTACCAAACTTAATTGACGGGGCACAATTGAGGAAGTAAAAGACTTAATTCTTTTGGTTTAAAGCGAACTCAATTAATGGTGCCAAGCCTAATTAACGGGACCTAATTGAGAATACTTAAGATACTTTATCTAAAACTAAGCCTTGGTCATTTAGTGACTTGTAAGACTGGAAAGACTTGATTTCGTGGTTCTTGGCTATTTGGTGGCTTGGAAGAACTAGGTCTTTGTCATTTGGCGACTTGTAAGACTAGGGAACTTGACTTGATGGTTCTGGGCCATTTGGCGACTTGGAAGAACTGGGTCTTTGTCATTTGGCGACTTATAAGACTGGGGAACTTGACTTGATGGTTCTGGGCCATTTGGCGGCTTGGAAGAACTGAGTCTTTGTCATTTGGCGACTTATAAGACTGGGAAGCTTGACTTGATGGTTCTGGGCCATTTGGCGGCTTGGAAGAACTGGGTCTTTGTCATTTGGCGACTTATAAGACTGGAGGAACTTGACTTGATGGTTCTGGGCCATTTGGCGGCTTGGAAGAACTAGGTCCTTGTCATTTGGCGACTTATAAGACTGGAGGAACTTGACTTGATGGTTCTGGGCCATTTGACGGCTTGGAAGAACTGGGTCCTTGTCATTTGGCGACTTATAAGACTGGAGGAACTTGACTTGATGGTTCTAGGCCATTTGACGGCTTGGAAGAACTGGGTCTTTAAGTTTTAGGGTTTTTAGATTTCTTTAGCTTGGGTCAAGGTTTGATTTGGGTATTCCTGGAACCATATGAATTGCAATAGGAGTTGGTTTTTGATAGGTAGCTTGGTCTGGTGAAGGTTGATCTTTTGACTTCACTAAGGGGGGTTTTGGTTTTAGGTATCACTTTGGTACTCGAAACTCTTGTAAGCACTTTTGTTAAATTTCAAAGATAAAAGGATTTAAAATTCATTTTTTACAATGTTGAAAGTATTTATCTCAAAATACTTAGTTAAAAATGATTCCTTAAAGATTATTTTAATATTGAAATTACTTTTAATTTTGCTTCAAATTTTATAGGAAATTTACTCAATTTTGTTATGCTTATTTACTTTTATAAAATTTAATTTTCTAATGAAAATACTTCAGAAATACAAAAGAATAATATTTTGAAAGATTTTAATATCAAAGTATCAGTAAATCTGGATTCTACATATTTTTAGGATTTTATGGACATTTCATTTGAATTTTTCTGAGTTTTCTACTATTTATAATGAATTTTCAAAATTTTGGGCCGAATTGTCAATTACTGACTGGACCACGTAAGCAAAAGATGATGACATGGCAGCTGGGTGGGCTATGCTCTTTAAAATAAATCTGGTTTTATCTTTAAACGTTGGGTACCTGGGTCTCTTTTTATTTGGGCCTTAATATCATTTGGGTTAAACCTTTATTTTGCTTCCTCTTTTATAATTTCTGGTACATCCACATAATCTTATACAAAGTTTCGGCACAGAGGATCAAAGGGAATTTCAGCGCTGAACATCAATTGAAGAAGACGGGTTTATTTATCTTCCTAACGAGCTCGTGAAACTGTCGGATGTAGATCCGTTAACGACTCCGGCCACCGCAACGTCGGGGAATGGGTTGCACGGCATCGTAAGACCAAGAGGAAGTCGATGGCAGGTTTGGTTTTTGGTGCGTCGGCCTCCGATGGCGGGAGAACCAAGATCGTATATGGCTTTGAGGCGGATTGACACCATTGTTATTTGGAGGGGTGAAATCGTCCCAGAAATGTATGGTTTACAACCAAGGCGATGAAGAGAAAAGATTTATGAGTCTAATTTAGGTTGAGCTTGTTCAACTTGATATAGGAACGAATGATTTGGCACTGTGAGGTGAGAGTGGTACTGAGAGGGTCATTGAGGGATGAAAATGCTCAATCGGTTTGGCTTAGGGGACAAGTATAATTAAAATCCTATGTTCCTTAATTGTCAACAAACAATTTCCTATATGAACCTCAATTATGTTTCCATTTTTATTACTGGGCATGTGCGTCCTTTGATCTAGTTCAAGGCAACAAGAATGGTACAGTACATTATCACTAATTTCACAAGTCACACGGTCATTTACACATAGCTATTTCATCATTTGGCCTATGGCAAATTCAGGACAGTGAATACTTTCCATGGTTTTTTACTTACAAAATATGTGGTCAGGTAGGAAGGCAATATCACAGTTTCTTATATACAAATCTTAACATATGATATTACTTAAGGTTGTCTTAATTAACTTTTTATATGGACAAGTGTTGATTGCTAACATGGTTTATTAATTGGCAATTTTTTTGTAAGCTCAGATTTTGGGCATTATGTCACTTTTGATACGTGCTATGTGTGAGCAGGCTTTGCAAGTTCTATTATACACAATATTATTTATTTTCTAACTGAACCTCTAACTTACCACTCCAGGGAAAGCCAAGTGTACATGAATCAATTACTATCAATACTTGATCAATATTTCTTTTGGCATACCATTCCTTACAGTCCTATACCACGTATACTTCAATTCAAAGAAGAAGTGATATAGTTTACAATGCTATGGCATATGCTTGGTACAAATATCAATACATGGTACCATTTCAACTGTTCTATATCGCTAGTAATCATTTCTCATAAGTTTATTTGACAAGACTCAAAACTACTCATGTTACAAGCTTGTAATTAAACACTTTGTTACAGTTATTCACCGTTATCATCGTGAGGAAATTCTATCATTTTTTATAAGCACCTGTAGTCTTAAACAAGGGCCAGCTGAAAGGATATTAAACGAGGACAGTAAACAGAGATCAAACAAATAGATAGTTTACAAAAGTAAAGTACATCACCTGGATACTTACCTTAACCAATTTAGACAGTATTTTCAGAAATTCATTATGTTATACCTCTAATATCTGTTTTTTCACAGTTTTACCAATCAATTCTTGACTTTCAAATTATTACCAAATATAAGAGATCAGTGTAACCCAGCCATTTTACTGATCTAAGAATGGGATTTCCTGAAACAAATTATAGCACCTGTTGACCTTTTATTTACAAGCTACATTCTATATCATTTAACATCCACTAAAATTAAGATATTGAAAAGCTATTGGACTAACACTGTGTCGAATCACAGAAAGGTATATTCACTACCTAAGCTTCTAGGCATGGTCAGGATCTAAGGAAAGAACTTAATGAAACTCAAATTGTTTTTAGATCATGCAACTTCACTATTGCTTTTTTTAATATCTGAACACTACACTCTAATTCAGAGGTAATCTGACTAAAGGAAATTCTCATAAAAGCCTTTATAAACTCTATAATTATGCACTTTAGTTCGAATTTTTATGCAAGAATCCTAGTAAACTCCATAACTATGCACTTTGTCCTGACTTTTTGGTGTAAATTCACTGAACATCAATTCTAACAAAAATCTGGCAGCACCTCCCCTCTAAATTGTTACTCATTTGTCTCCTGCCATGGCCGAAGCCAGGTGGAAACGAGTAACCAAGAGCTGGAGAAACTCCAGTCGAGGCGAAGGAAGCTAAGAGCTGAGTAAAACTCAGTCGAAGCAGGATTGAAGATCAAGGTCTGAGTAAAACTCAGCCGAGATCGAGTAGCACTAGAATTGAGGAACATAACCCGCTTGATCGGGGCTCAAAAGTGAGCAATAATTGAAAAGAAAAAGGGAAAAGGGAGACGATTCGATTCAAGAAATGCAGTTAATAAGGAAACAAAAGCTCAATCGAACAATTCACAACTGAATTTCATTCTCAAAGCTATCAGATCAAAGCATGATGAATAAAAAGTGCAATTCAGTGATCAAAACCTCAATTTTCTTCATTCAACTTCGAATTGATTACACAAACTCTATTCTTACCTCGTTTCTTACCTTTCTCTTCGATTACAACCGAGAAATGCCCTTGAATTTCACTCAATTCCACTCTCTCTCACTGGCACTTCAACTGTTTGTTGAAATGTCTCTCTCACTTCTCTCTTTTCTAGCCTAATTTCTACTCTTGATTTCACTGGAAAGAGAACCACTCCCCCCCGCTCCAAGCTCTCCCTTTGCTGCTCTATTTATAGACCAAGCCCCTTACTCCTTTTCCATCCAGATTCGATGAACTTCGCTGGAGCCCGGCGGTTATCGCACAACAAACTCATCTAACCAATTTCTGTTGAGGCCACCCCCTTTCTCCATGTCCCACCTTTGAATGAAATTGGCGTACTATGAACCAAATCTTCCTCTTGTGGGTCCAGTAGCTACTCTCTCTCTTGGTCCATTCATTCCGGGTGCACCCCTCTTTTACTTCACGAAGGGGTCGGGTCTATACATTCAGCGACAACAGCACTCTTCATTTTCTGTAGACTTGGTTTATGGTGAGCCGTATAGGATTTTTGAAAGCATGGAACGCATAGAGTATGCACCTGGTTTATTCAAGGTATATCTTATATTGGAGGTAAATTCAAATTCCATTCTGCTGGATTCCTTCGCTGAGGTGAATGACTGGAGGAGTCCAGTTGTTTTCATGCTTCATGATTTCATTGCATTTCATGCACCCTTTTTTCGTTTGATCTTAATTTCCTATGCCATTTTGCACATGTTTTATAAACATTCCTGTATATTACATATATATATATTTTTTTATCGCAGCCACCCTCATTGTTTTATCTCCTTTTCTTGTTTATTCCTTTTTATTTGCTCCATTAATCCTTACTTGTCATAATCTTCAACCATCATTAAAATTTCATGTTCAACAGAACCAAAATATATACCACCTCCTCCCTATATCCCTCCAATTCCATTTCCACAAAGATTATTTAGAGATGAAATTGTCAAATTTAATGAGTTGGAATTGAAGCATCCTCCAGTTGAGCACATGAATGAAGAACTTGAAAAGAAGGAAGATGGTGATGCAACACTCAAGGTCGAGGCATCCGACAACACAAATGAAAAGTTCAACCAATTCGACTTGAGCACACTTAGAAGATGTTTGGAGAAACTCGATGTGATGGAAGACAACAAACCTCAAATCAAATATCATATCCAATTAGAGCCAAGGAAGATGACATCTAAAAAAGAACACTCCAAGCATGTTTTAAGGCGTCCATTCAAGTACTTTTGGAAGAACTATGATGCTTTAAATGGGAGAAAAGTGAAGATAAGATGAGCACAATGCAAGGTGGTCGAGCTAGAGACCAAAAACAAGCGCTTCTTGGGAGGCAACCCAAGACCCAAAAATTTCATTTTCTTTTATTTTAGTAAATTTAGGTATAATTAGGTTAAGTTAGATTATAAACATTGATCTTTGTTGTTGGCTTCAGGGTTTTGATGACAATACAAGCTTTTGGAAGCACAATATTAGCACATCCAACTTCAAAGCAATGCGGCTTCTTGTGAGTTTTTCCTGACTTTTTCTTTTTACTTTTCTTTAAACTTGAATGTTTTGAGTTTTTATGCTGCCATAGAGCAAGTTTGGGGAAGGAAAATTGAGAAAATTGGGAAAAATTCACGTGCATCTAGGTTTACATCATGGCATTTAGTCAGTTTAGCCTCTGGACCCATTTGGACGGACCCGTCTGATTTCGGGCGGATCCGTCTGGATGAGTTTTGCTCTCGGCCAGGATTCTGTCGGTCCGTCTGTTTTCAGTCGGGTCCGTCTGAAATCTGGTCCTGAGTTGCATTGCATGTAGGAAACTTGTTTGCATTATAAATTCATGTAAGTTTGCATTTAGGAAAGTTGAGGGATTGATTTGGGAGATGGTCTAAGTTTGGTTTTTGAGAGAATTTGGACTTGGAAAATGCGTTGCAAAGTTTTATCTTGAAAACGAATTTGAGAAATCCAAAGCTTGAACTTCTTGGCGAAAAGGGAGAGTAGTTTTTCGGGAATCGTTTTTCTAACTAATGGGGTGGTTAATTTGATAAGGGTTTAGTTGAATTCGTTGGTTAGAGCCGGCAAAGGGCAACCACCATTTGTCTAAGATCATTCTTTCAACTCAAAGGTTTGTCTAACCGTAAGTTGTGTCTCGCATGTTTAGAATAGTCGAACCACTTCTTTAAGTCTTTTTTGTTGCAAAAAAAAAAAAAAAAATCGCAAAAATCACAAAAATACAAAAACACCTAATAATTCCTGTTGCGAACATGAGGGTGCGAAGGAACTTGAAATCAAACAAATATTGCTAGGAGCCCTGGCCCAAGTGTACCGTGGCCTTGGTCGTGCGATATTGGAGAGATGACGACCTGGCGCGAAAGCGTTGGTAACGGAGTTGCTAGGAGCTCTGGCCCAAGTGTACCATGGCCTTAGTCGTGCAACACCCGTCCGATCTCCCCGGTGCGTCATGTGCCGGTAGCTATATCCAAGTTCCAATAGCATAAAATCCTAAGCGATGAATCGCCGCAACTTAACATCTAAATTTTAATTTATTTTTGTTTAAAGTGGTTCGAAATGTCTAAACATGTGGTTCACGACTTAGGGTTAGTTTAGGTCATTTGAGCTGAGGGGGTTCGATCCCGTTTCTACCTAACTTGAAATCAATTGAAGCTCTTTGAAAACTTAATCAATCCATTAATTAGGCAAATAGTTCTTGGTCGATAACTCACGTTTGATTCTAGGTTTGTTCACAAAAGGATTGTCTCGGCTTGAAACTTTTGAATTGCTATATTGAAATTGTTTTGTCATTTCTGATTCCAAAAACTCTCAAAGGTACGACTTTAACCTTCTTGAGACTTTCTCTTGACTTGTAGTGAACCAACCTTTCAATTGTAATTTGGTCCTAAATTCTCCTCTTTAGTTTTAACTGTTGCTTAGAGACAAGCAAATTTTAAGTTTGGGGAGATTTGATCGGAGGGTTTCATGCATACATTTCAACCCCATTTAGGCCCCAATTCCAATCGAAAAGTTGTGTTTTTAGTTTGTTTTATGCTCTTTTTGCGTTAGAATCGTGGTACTGCTATTGCCTTTGATATTTTGCAGGTTTTTGGAAGATTTGGCGCTATTTTGGACTTGAAGCGGACACTGAAAACGAAGAAAACTGCTACTGCCAGGTTTCAGGCGGACCCGTCAGGATTCAGACAGACCCGACTGAAAACAGACGGAGCCGCCAGGATTCAGACGGACCCGACAGAAACGAGCCAGAACTAAAGATGAAGAAAACTGTCTCTGCCAGATTTCTGGCGGACCCGCCAGGATTTGGACGGACCCGCCAGAAACGGTCCAGTGACCAGATTTGGAAGTCAGTTTCTTGTCCAGGAAGTCAGGCCAGCTTTGGAAACTGCCTGGCTGGCGCCCAGCACACGCCCCTGGATTGATTGAGCGCCCAAGAGGGTTATAAAAGCAAGTTTCGAGAGAGAAAAAGATATCTCTCAATTTTTATTCTCTCCCGACGTAACTTGGAGAAGGGGCACAGCAGCAGCAGCCGCCGCGTTCTGGCGGGTCCGACCGAATCCTGTCGGATCCGCCCGGACACCAGCTGAGACCGAAAATGATGGGTTTTGTTGTACTCTTTCTCTAATTTGTTTGCTGATGATTGATACAATGAATTCCTTCGTTTTTTGTCAGTTTAGTTCATTAGGGTTAATTTTAGGGATTGAATACTTGGTGGCTATGTGATGTTTATTTTAGTCGATGTTTTGTTTGATTTGATTTATCTTGCTTGTTTAAAGGTTCATTTTGTCAAATAGAATATTTAACCAAGTAATATGATCAGACGTCATTTTCAATCGGACCCGACTGAATTCAGTCGGACCCGTCTGAAAACAGCCAGGTACAGAGACCGAAGGATTGACCCTGATTCCTAAACTTGTTTGTACCTCGACTCTTTTCCATCGAATTAGATAAATTAGGACTAGATAAAACCCTAGAAGAGGAATAGTTCCGTCCCTGTGGATTCGACCCTTAAGCTATCACTGCAAACGATTTACATCGGTGATACTGAGGACTTGTTTTGACCTGGTCCCCCAGACCGATCAACGATATTTCAAGACGTTTTAATTTGCGCGAGAGATTGCTTTAGATACTGCAAAGCTTTTTTTTTTAGAGTTAATTTTTTTTCTGTTTTACTTCTAGGTAGCTACTACCTAGCTTTTCTAAAAAAAAACATTTTGGTTGCCCTCAAATGCCAACATTTTACTTTTTGATTATTTTTTTCAAATTTTAAAATTTAAACGTTGAATCCAAACCGTTGATCTTATTTAGTTTTTTGAGCGATGCATTTTCATATAAGTTTTGTAAATTTCGAAGTTTATTTGATACTCGATCATGAGATAGAAACCTTATTAACTATTATAGATTTGTTCTAATACGTTCATGTTTTAGCATTTGATCGAGTATCAAATAAACTTTAAAATTTATAAAATTTATATGAAAATGTGTCGCTTAATAAACTAAATAAGATCAACAGTTTGGATTCGACGTTTAAATTTTAAATTTTAAAAATATAACCAAAAAGTAAAATGTTGGCATTTGAGGGCAATGAAAATGTTGGTAGCGAAACATTCCTCAATATTTATTCATGTACAATGTTAAATCCATACTTACTTCTCTTCATCTAAAATGAAATCAGGCATGATAAAGACCATCATATATTTTGACCATCACCGTCATTACGCGATATGCACTTTCAATTTTCGTATGAGTTACTCAGATCACGCTTTCTGTTATATTTATCTAGATCAACGCTGATCTTCCATCGGCATACTTTCCCTCACCCTAATTCCCCTGACCCATCCCTTAATCGTTGATCCACTACCACCAACTCTCTCACCTCCCCATGTACTCGTGCCGTCGACTCCCCTCCTCCCCCTCCCCTCATTTCCTGCATTATTACTCAAATTGTTGTGGTTATTTTTCTAATTGGCCTTGTTGTTGTTCTAGTTGTCATATTTAATTGTTGATCTAATTGTCCTAGTTATCACTATTATTGTCCATTTGTCCTTGTTCTTATTCTAATTGTTCCAGTTGCCATAGTCGTTGTTGGTTAGTCCTAGATATACTCTAATTGTCCTATATAGAAACACTAATTGTCGTTTTTTGTTACTCTAATTGTCATTGTTGTTACTCTAATTACCCTTGTTGTTATTCTAGTTGTCTTGATTTTTTCTCCAATTGTTCTGTTTATTATTCTAATTATCATGGATATACTAGATTGTTACACTAAATATCCATGACGTATTTGGGGATCGGAGCCGATTGGTTGTAGAGAAGGGAGGGAGGTAGAGGATGGTGGTGGGTCCGGCAAGGGAGGTAGGTCCAATCGGCGAAAGGTCTATTAGGTAAACGCTGGATAAAGGATGGATTCTAGGTATAAACGTTAATAAAACGCCGCATAGGATAAGGTGAGAAAAACGTGCGATTGTGATAATTATAACACTCTGATGGTTTGGTTCTAAGAAAATGAAATCGCTAAGTTCTAAACAAATGAAATCGCTAAGATGTATTTTGACAACTGCAATTTCGAAAGTAATCAAATCCAACGTATCTCGCACATGCGTACCAAAAAGCTTTGTGTGTTTATAAAACATGTTAGGAAAATTATTTAAGTTGACTGCGTGTTTCATTCTAGTTTTTACACATTCGCTGTGCATATAGAAATCAGAAACGATAACTGCAATCTGCACTTTTGTCATCGTTTTAATAAACATGGCAGTCGCAATTTCGCTGCGCTGTATAAAATATAAAAATTTATAATATAAAATATAAAAATTGTCGTAAAAAATTTGTCAAAATTTATGGAAAAAAATTTGTAAGTTCAAAATTAGTAATTTCTTTCATCAAAAGTCTCTATATAAATTTGACATAAATGCCCAAAAAAGTCTTGCTAATATTAATGATTGGTACGAATATTTTTAATTGGTATGACTATTTTTAATTTATTACTAATATATATCTTAGATGAATATATAAAATAGACAAAGTGAACATATACAACTAAACAAGTTCAATAAAATTAATTTAAATGTGCATATAAAAATCTGAACAACAATAAAAAAATAAAATATAATTCATAATTGAATAAAATTAACGCATAGATAAAAAAAAATTGGATATATAAATGAATAAAGTAAACAAATATAAATGCGATGGTACAAAATGATGCTTCGGAGAGATGGCAGAATCCTATAGAAATATTCTTTTCGTCGTTATTAATCAAGGCAGTGATATAAACACTTGGGCTGGACCCCTCAACAAAAGAAGATAATCATAATAGCCAAACATTAATTTCAATGTTCTCATTTCTTTTATTTTTATTTTACATTATGGATTTAACTGATTTTCATTGATCTTCATGAACCTAAAATGAATGCGCTCATACGACATTGATGATCAATTCATGCTAGCAGCTAGGACCACTCATTTATATCTTGTTTTTTTTAAAAAAAAATTATATAAACATATTAATGTCGAATTTGAAAAATATATGTGACTTTCCATTGGCCAACGTTTCATTATATAGCAGAATAATATGAATAATCATGCCCACTACACTAGATACAAGTTCAATGATTCCATATTTCATTTATAAGTTATAGCATTGGAGTGAACCGAATGTGTATTCAGAAGTTTAGAGAGAGTGATAGAAAAATGATTCCTATCAGATAGGAAGGGAAAGTGGCAGTATGACGTTTTAATTGTCGGTTGGTTTCTCAATTATCCAAAATCAAGATTAGATCAAACGGTCTTAATCACAGCAACGGTTTTTTTCCTTTTTTTTGTAGTTGGTTCTAGATTATAGAATAGCTTCTCTTTTATAGTTGGATCGTTTTTGCCTTTCTGGGATTTTTATTTTTTGCGCATTTATTTGCGAGCATCTTCTAAAAATAGTAAGTGTCGTTTACTTCATCTTCTAAAAATGATAAGTTTTGTTCACTTCATTATCTATGTACTTTTTTTTTCAAATACAATGATCTCCACTCTAATTTAACACGCCGAATTAAAGTTTTGATCTTCCCTTGCCAGGATCCTTTGACAATTAATTAATCATTCATATAAATGACCTAATTATTCCAATAATAAAATTATTAAATATTGTTTAAATAATGTTATGATATATATTTATCAATATTTATTAGAAGGAATATACATAAATATTGTATACAATTCTTGTTCTTTATTATCTTTTTGTTTAAAAATTTAGAAAATATTTAATAAGATGTAAAATAGTGCAAAATAAAATAAATATTAGTTATGCAAGATCTTATTCTTGTGAAAAATGTTTGATCCCAAGAAATTTCCGTCCTTATAAATTTTTTTCCCCAATCCATTATATATATCAGGGATAAGCCATTCTAGGAGTTATGTCAATATTTCTCGGGTAGCACAATTTTATTTTTGCTTCAATTCTAAAAACTCGACTTTCTAAATTTTTGATAGGGAATTTGTGATTTTAAATTAATCTAAACATCAACATTTTCATAGTACGAAAAAAATTTGAAATCATCATCACGTCAATCATAATGATACAAATTAAAACTATATAAGTGGGAAATCATGATCAATTATTATCAAAAGTATGAAGTGAAATTTCAATCGAGTTATTGAACTTATATTAAAATTGTTTCGTCACAAATATATAAAATATTATTTCACAACAACCAAAAGTGATTTTTTAAGGAAAAAAAAATAGGATACATTCAATAACAATTACAAATTTAAAAATTATTTTAAACGAAGTTTGCTTCTTGATGAGGCTGATATTACAAATTTACAAAGACGTATGCAAAATAATCGAAAGACTGATGAGCCTGATGTTTTAACAATGGTTAACTTAATAATTTTAACAATGCTTCTTCAAATTAATTCAAAGAAATTCTAAATATAGATGTACTTACATATATATTACACTATTTAAGCTGCCACAAATGCCACAGATTTTCAGCCCTTGGATCAACACAAATTGATGGTTGTGATTTATCCAACAAAGAAAGTTACTTTTTGTTTTTTTTAATGTTTGTCTTCTCCTTCTCCCCACGACCTGAAATACAAGGATTAAAGGACGCTCCATCTGACTCTCTCTCTTCTCTCATGCGCGTTATTTTCTCTTGCTTGAGTTTTCTGGTTCTGTTGCTCCTTTTCTCTTTCGAGCTTCAACTTTCTTTTGTCTTATGCTCTCTTATTTTGTTTGTCGCACTCTTTTCTCTCATGCCCAATCCATTTTCATTGTTGTCGGTAAATGAAAAAAAAAATCAAAAGATGAATTTACAAAAAATAATCACATAAATAACAAATGGAATTGGTACACAGCTAATAAAGAAGCAAAGGAAACAAGAAAGAATACTAATAACAAAAACTCAAAGGATCCATTTCCTTCAATTTGTTTTGTTTTTCTTTTTTTTTTTTCTATTTTTAGCGTCTGAAGATCTTTAAAATGGAAAAAAAGTTGATTTCTTGATAGGGATTCCTTTCAAAATTAGGATATTTTGAAATTGGAGAGAAATGTTTGTGTATTAGTTTGTGTATTAGTTTGAAGTAATTTAAATACCATTTCATATTCCAACAAAAATCATCGAATCTCGATTTTTCAAATTTCAAACAGTTTATTGAAGTAATTTATTTATATATCATCTCATATTCCATCAAAAATCATCAAATGTCTTTTTTTTAGAAAGCTTGACAAGGATACTGACAAAACTTAAACCGAACAGTTACTGATATTTAAAACATGGAAACGCTAGACTCCTAACTAAATTCTTAAGTACAAAATCTAAGATAGTTGTTGCCTTCTGCCAAAATCCAATCCACCACGCTTTCCTCTGTTCTGCGTGCTCCTCTGAATAGCCTGTTGCTTCGCTCGATCCAAATGGAGTAGAGAGATGTAGCAAGCATAGTATTCCAAACTCGCCGCTACTCCTGGCTTGAGCAAAAGAAGTTATCACTGAATCCATTACACTGGCCTCTGAGACAATTGAGGGGCATGGACAGCATGCTGTCAGAAGAAGAGACGCACGGACAGCACAGGGGCATTCAAAGAATAAATGTAAAGCAGTTTCCACACAAGGTGAACCACATAAGCAGCAGCCTGCTGGTACTGCAAACCTTCTCCTGTGTAGTTGTTCTGACAACTTGTATTGTGCCAACAACACTAAAAACAGTTTGATGGTTGGAGGTACTTTGATTTTCCAGATGAAGGGAATCGAATTTTGCCAGTTGAGATTAAGGCCTTGTATGTCGAAGCAACCAAAAAATTGCCATGTGCAGTCCATTTCAAGAATTCGATCATTAACTTGACCAAGAGTAATTTCATCAATTAACGCTTTGTGTGCAGAGAAAATCATCAAATGTTTTCAGATATTTTATTGAATGGTAGAATTTGTATAAAATTTTATGATATTTTATGTGTGATATACTGATATATATAAAGTATTGATCACATTTCAAATAGCGGATGATAGAAACTGGAAATTATTTTATGATTATTAAACTAATTAATTGTGAAAGGATCCCATCTTTAAATTTGTAAAATGAATTTTTAGTCAAAACGTATTGTTCGATGAAATAATTTTTGGCAATGTTGTTTACAATTCCTTGAAGAATTGATGATTATTTAATTGTAATTTAATTAAGTTAGTATCATAATATAAGACATTGTTCTCTTAACTCCGTCATAGAAGCTACAGCAAGACCAATTGCATGTGTAGTGTTAAATGGCGATTGGCAAATTAGATATATATGCAACTGTTTATTAAATATATTTCGTGGATAGTGCAACTATCAACTATATATCATGATACTTATCGTTTTGCAAGAAGCAAAAGTACAGTCCTTTTTTTTGTGTGTGTATAAACAAGAAGGTTCTGCTGCCTCAATTTTTTGCTGCCACCAAATGCCACCAATTATCAACCGTTAGATGAGTATTAATTAACGTATGTGATTAATCAGTAAGCAGCTCAACATTCAAGTTCTGTTCGGACTTTCTCAACTCCCCAGAGCAACTTTATCTCTTGTTCTTTTCCCATACAACATAAAAATAATAATAAATCATAAAGCTGCTCCTTCTTAATCACCATATACTATCTACCTTCCTCTTTTTCTCTCTTTAGTTCTTGTTTCCCTGCTTCGAAATTTCTCCGCTAATAGTTTCATTTCTAGAATATTTCTCACTGACCATCAAAGTTGAAGGTTTTGCGGCCTAATAAATTGATATCTGATCTAAGGTCCATATGAACAGGAGTTGGTCGGTCTCATATATGTATATATCTCGAGTCAATGACAAAGTTCATATTCTACATTTGCTTCTTTTCAGAGGGCAAATATTAAATTACATGTAACAAAGAAAAGAACAAATTTAATTGAAGGGAAACATCAAACATGAACTTAATCCCATCTCATGCGAGATGCGTTGATGCTTTTTAATTTTTTAGTCAATCTGGTGCTTTTCAATACAGTTATGTCTAATCAATATTTTGCTTGTCATTATAAAACTGATCTGATGCTCTTCTTGTGTTCAATTTCTATGGATTATCTTAGTTTGATTCGAATGTTTTTTTTTCTTTTATTATAATGAGATTGAATGGAGATATTACTTTGGAGGTGGAGACTGGAAATAATTGAATTGCATCTAATAACACAAGGCACACATTAATTTTTTTTTTTGGAAGCTGATGAGATTTAAATTTCTTTTATCTATTTTATTTTTAGTTCTTTTCTTTTTTTCATATTTTTCTTTTGTCAATTCCGAGCTTTTAAACGAATTCATAGCAGACTTATTTTATTTTTATTGTTCAACTTCGTTGTCCTCTGTTTTCTTTTGTTCCATTATGATGTATTCAAAGTTTATTATTATGCTTTATGTATTGAATTGAACTTTCACAAGTATGGTTTCTATCAAATTTCAAATGAAAACTGCAAGAGCAACTTAGTTTATAGATCAAAATAAGATACGTTCGTTCTCAGTGTATATTGAAAAAAAAAAGATTATTTTTCTGAGTTATCAAAAAAAGAAAGATGCTTGAAGTTCCAAATGCTCCCTGCGCTCGTTATTTATTACTCAGACTAGACAGGGGAGAATGAGTGGAAAATAGTGAGCTATTTATTGCTCTCCGGAGATGAGAAAGTTCATGCAATAACTTAAATTAATTAGCTTCTCATGGAATGATCACATTCGTTAATCAATATTCATCCAACGGTTGATAACTTGTGGCATTTGGTGGCAGCCAAATGTTGTGGCAGCGGAATCCTTCTCATCCAAGTGTCCAACTGATGGGGAACAGTTTTAGCGTTTCATATTTCATTGGAATGAACGTCACAGTATAGCACAGTGCACATATTGTCAAATGGGTCCACAGTTATTTTAAAGGTAACCAGTTTAATTTATGCTGGACACGAAAGAAGGATAATTAACTTCATTTCACAAAGTAGGTTATGCTTATAAGTAAATGGTCTTATATATATATATATAAAGGTTTGATATAGTACACTCGGTGTACAGATCGTCTCCAGTACAACTGATTTATTTTCAAAATCTATAATTCAAATAGTCAATCCAAATTTTTCAAGTTATTCTCCTTATTGTAAAATTCTTAGAGACCAAATTTTACATTTTTTCGATTTTTTTTGCTATATATTATGATATTTAAAAAACACTATAATTGAAGCTATGTTACCCGGTTCGGCCAGGGTGAAAGCGAACCAGCACCGGGTGCGAACCGGGTGCGGGTTCGGCACTGGTTCGACACCGGTTCGCACCCAAAGTACCACGTGGCGCACCAAGGCGCACCCAATCGAACCAGCTCCAATCGCGACTCATGTTGACCCATAAACCTGGCCACAGGCGATCAAGTTAACAAGTCTGTCATGTATTTGCATGTGGCCGCCTTCCTTAATAATTGAGCAAACGGTGGCATCTGTTATAGGATAGCTTCTATATATATATTGCCTTAGAAAATGTTTGAAAACCCTTGTGGTACTAAGTCTGCTCTGGAAACCGGACGGAGATCTTCTTTGAATAATTGCGGCCATATAAAGTTTCTAATCTTAAAAACACTAGCAACCCAATTGTATTAAATATTTTTCATACATGAAAACTTTTGAATATTTGATCGTACGGTAAAAATCTTTGAACTTTTAAATAAAGAAAAAACCTAACATTAACACTAATATATGTATTAACGAAAGAATCTTTAATAGTGCGATAATGTTTATTTAAAAAATATTTTTCATATTTATCAACCCTCATCAAATATGTAGAATACAAGTAGAAAACCCTAGCTGAACGAATGATACTACTTCAAAATCATTATTTTCATGCCAAACATGTTCAACATTGTTGAAAATGCGAAAATTTGTGCTAAAATTTTCACTAATGCAACCGCTCCAATTACAACATAATTAAAAAAATACAAAATATATATATATATCGCCGCACCCGCACCGGAGATTTTTGAAAATTTTCGAATCGCCGCATCCGAATCGCACCGGGTGCGGTTCTCGAACCCGAACCCGTGCAACATAGAATTGAAGTATTGCAACCCTCTAATTTGAAAATATAATAATATATGGACAAAATCAAAAAATATAAAATTTAATCTCCAAGGGTTTTCAATATGGAGAATAACTTAAATGGTTCGGATTGACTGTTTGAAGTTTGAATTTCGAAAACGAGTCAGATGTACGGGCTGATTGGTACACTGAGTGTATTTTATCCATCCATTATATATATACTAGTGGTGCCGTCGCGCGTTGCGCGACCTATTTTTCCTCGTATTTTTGTTCAATTTTACTATTATAGAAAATTTTATTTGTCGTTCAATTTATTATATGTATCAACCATACAGAGGAAATAGATAAATTGCGAAAAAAAAAAATTAATATGGTCCACACAGCTCACGTCTTTTCAAGGAATCGAAGCAAGAGATTGTGTGTAAGTTGCTATGTTACTCCATGCTTATATTATATCCTAAAACTCATCATGACAAATGTTTGCAACGAAAAAATAATAAATAGGCACCATTGTGAAGATAACAACATGAAGGAACTAAAGCAAGTACACGTAGATAGACATAGATGTCAAACAAAAGACTATACTTGCAGACTTGAGTAGATAAATGAAGATAAAAATAAAAAAAAAAAAACCTACTCCAACATTTTGAGTTGTGTTGATTATCTAGTAGAAATATAAAAAAACCAAACCAAATACATGTCCAATTGGACTTCTATTTGAAAGAAAGACATGAACTTGGGGATGGTACAAAATTGAAAATTATATATATATATACATATAAAGTTTAGCTACGGTGAGTCGCAATCAAAACTCCTAGATCTAGTTCAAATTGACCGATCCAAACCATCATATGTGATCTCCCTATTGAAATCTCCATGCAGACCAAATTTTTCATTTTTTCGAAATTTGTAAGTATTTTTTCGGATTTTTAAAAACTGCTGTTTTTGAATGGTTCAAAACTAATTAGATTAACAATTTTTTAAAATTTCAAAAAAACACTTAAAATTTTCAAAAAAATAAAAAATTTGGTCTGCATGGAGATTTTAATAGTGAGATCATATTGGACGGTTTGGATTGGTCATTTTGAATTAAATCTAGGAGTTTTGATCGCGACTCACCGTAGATAAACTATATATATATATATATATATATATATATATATATAGAGAGTTTGGCTATTGTGAGTTGCAACTCACAGCCCATCTGGTGAGTCGCAATCCAGTCCATCGGATCTGCTTCAAGATTCGTGCAAATCAAAGAGCGCTGATGCGTTTAAAATTTTCCGTCCATCTGCGATTTTCTCCGTTCCGTCTCTTTTCCTCTCTACTCGACACTCACTCTCTCTCTCTCTCTCTCTCTCTATCTCTTCGACAGAAATCGAAATCGAGACAGCGCCTCTCCTCCTCAAACCCTAGAAAAAAATGAGAGAGTAGATCGGAGAGCTTGAGAGCGGATCGGAACAAATCAGACAGCTTGATCGGAGCGCCTCTCACCACTTGGATCGGAACAACTCTAGTTGAGCGAAATCCTAGAGTTCGGCGGGGGATCGGAGAGCCACCGTGCGACTCTGTGCGAGATCGGAGAGCACGACTCGAGAGAACAACTTCGAGTGGATCAGATACTGGATTGAAGAGCACGACTTTGAGTGTGAAAGCATTCGTCTTTCTCTAAGGTTCCGCCTCTGTCTCTCTCAGTCGCAAGCTAAATCTAAGGTGAAGTTCTTTCTCTTCTCTCAATCGCAAGCAACACCTCAGTCTCTCTCTCCATCTGAACGTATGGTTGTACTTGTTAGGTGATCTTTCATTGGATTTCAACATGTAATTTTTTTTTTACGCAATAGCAAAACAATTTGGAGATTTAATTCGCTGATTCTATTTTTAATTAAGCGAAAACTCAATTTGAACTTTTTATTTTCGCTTGTTAAAAAACCTTGTTGGGAATTTCAGTGCTTATTGCTTTGGGTAATGACATTGTTTGGTAAACACCTGAATTTCAATGCTTTTCGCATGTTAAAAACCAGTGCTGATTGCTTGTTAAAACAGTGCAGATTATAGTGATACATACCCATGTTTATTTATTTCTTCTCTTTCAATATTTGTGCAGATTTCATTAAATTAAACTCCATGGAAAGCTCAAGATCATGTGTTTATTTCCGAAAAGGTTCAAGATTGAAAAATTATATTTGGAAAAATCATGGGTTCAAGTTCGCCTAAATACCATCTCTCTCTGCATTTTTTATTTAGTTATCTAACAGTAGTCATATTTTACTGAGATGAAATGTCAGTTTTGGATTAATAATGGATTCCTGAGATCAAATGTCAGTTTAAAGAAACTCTAGCAACAGTATAACCTTTGAGTCATATCTTACTTTGATGAACTTATAAATTGTATTTAGGTGCATCGACATTTTCACTCTTGCTGAGCAGAAAATTCTAATAAAATATAGAAAGGAAAATTTTGCTACCCCTCTAAATTTTAAGGCTTTTTAGTCAGGGACATATATGCTGTACAAATTAGTTTGCTACCACATTACACATACCAGCTACATGCTGTACCTGTGGTTCCCAAACTGTTATTTACTGGTACCATGTGGTATTATCTTATTTCAATCTTTACAGGATTGATGCACTCTTTGGAGGTGGTTTGAGGCAAGGTCAGGTGACTGAAATAGTGGGGCCCTCCTCGTCTGGCAAAACACAAGTTTCTTCTCAAATTACTGAATTTTACATTTTGGAAATCAGGTAATAACCTTTCAGCAAATAGGCAGTTTGATCATTCATTATGTAGGTGTGTCTGTCTTCTGCTACACATGTTGTAGACAAGAAATTTGCCCAAAGAGGTAGCATTTCTTTTACTTTTCCAAATATGATTTACTAACTAGTAAATTGTTTCTAAATTGCATTGTAGGAATGAGCAGTCAAAGCAATTGGAAAGAGCGACCAAACCCGCTTTATAATTGACTTAGTGAACTTTCTATGTATTATGTTAGTTTAATGTTGGATTGACTTAGAATGCTGGTCAAAATGCTTGTCATGTGATGATATTGCTTGTATTGACTTAGTATTAAAAGGATCAGTTTAGAGTTCTCAAATTCGCTTGTATTGCTTGTATTGACTTAGCATGCACACACTGCTTATAAACAAACATTTCAATGAGCCTTAATATCACTGTACCTGCTTGTATTGCTTGTTTTCTCTTGTAACAATTTCATCGTACCTCTCAATTTCACCATACCTCTCAATTTCTCTTGTAACAAATTCGCTTGTATTGCTTGTATTGTTTTCTCTTGTTTTCTCTTTTAATGCGAGGCAAAGAAATAGCACACCTTCAGAATGAAACACTTCATATAAGCTACCCAGGATGGGAGCAATTTAAAAAACGCTTGTATTGCTTAGTATTAAAGAACATTTGCATATGAGCCTTAATATCACTGTACTTATCACAACATTTCAATGCTATAAACGGCTTCTCTATTGTACCGATCCATAATATCACTGTACCAGCTTCTCCTTTGTACCGATATGCATGCTATACACGCATAGTACTTGTACTTATTTCAATAAATGCATGGTATAAACGCATGAACTAAATAACATAGTACATGTTACTATAAATGCATGGTACAGACATGACCAATTACTAAACAGAAAATAAAATTACATGAACTCAAAACTATCTTTGGGTCGGCAACTCAAACATCCATAAATATTCATAACTCAAATATTTATAAATATTCTCCAGCTACTAATACATAATTCAAACATGCATTAAACATAAATTAGAAAGACATGACCAGCTACTAATACATAACTCAAACATCCATAAATGTCTCCAATGCCCCTGTTGCTCCATGATATATCTTCACTTATCTCCAATGACCTAATTCAACAGAAATAAAAGAAGTTAGTACAGAAATTATCTCTAATGGCTTAATTAAACAGAAATTAAAAATATTGACTAAATTCAGTAATTAAAATTGTGCTACAGTAAGTTGAGTTGCATGCTAATTTGAGCATGCATGTGCTACTGTCTTTCACCATCTTGCACTAAGTGGATAGCACCCTCAAGAGCATTCACCATTTGTGAAAATAAATGAACACAACGCCATGAAGCATTGACAGCATTATCAATCAAGTATAAACAAACAATGAACATAAATTAACCAAATATATATATGTATGACAGACCTGAAGAAGATTAAGGCTAAGGAAACCACACAATAGGACGTCAGCCTCCAGAAACCAGCTAGGAAATAGCAATTCTTCAGCCTCCAACCATGAAACCTGAAATTGAAGGAAAAATGAAGCCGGTTAGAAAGAGAAAATGCAACACTGTGATTTATCTTAGAAAATTCAGACATATCATTTTAGTGGAGTATTTGCCCTCATTATTTTGAAGCCATATCATTTTATCAGAAGAGCTACTAAGAGGAATATATGTTCTCATATCTTGTTTTATCTTTGAAAATTCAGACAACTGTACTACTGAGCTAACAGGCTAACAGGCTATTGCTAACAGGCTAACAGCACATATTGCCAAAACTTTTTTAATTAATATCTTGTTTCTTTTATTCTGCAATAAACCTATAAATAAATTAGTACTTCTGACAAATTTTATATCTCTCTTCCTACATACGGGTCAGCAACTGGAACATTTCAGTTAGGTGTCATCGGTACCAACAGAATGTGCAGTGATGTGAAATCCTCAGCAAAATCACTACACCACAATACAACTAACTCAAAGAAGCTCAGCTGATTTTGAACTAATAAATACACCTAAACAATTGTTTGTAGTCTGCCAATATTTACTTAAAAAGAAATCCAGCTAAACCAGCTTGTATGTACCTAAAAAATTGCAACAGCAACCAACCAAAACCATGATTTAGAAACAATGCCCGCTGAAAACCAGTGGTGAGCAAATTAAGATACAACAAAAAAATAAGTACAGAGGTGAGCAAATTGTTTGGTGGAAAAAAAAAGAGAAGCAATGTCAACAAACCACGATTTAAAAAAAAAAAAATAGAAAACGAACAAAATTAAAAACGAATAGAAAACCTGTGAGAGGGAGGGAGGTAGCAACGGAACCCTAGTCCTTCGCACAGAGACGGTGATGCTCTCCGATCCCCTTCGCACAGAGTTGAGGCAGCGACGGATCCGCTCCGATCCGCTCTCCGATCCGCTCTGATCTGCTGCGATGCTACTCTCTCATTTTTTTTTCTAGGGTTTGAGAGGAGAGGCGCAGTCTCTCTTTCGATTTCTGTCGAAGAGAGAGAAAGAGAGGGAGCGAGAGATAAAGGAAAAGAGACAGAACGGAGGAAATCGCAGACGGACGAAAAATTTTTAGTCGATCAGCGCTCCCATCTTTGCACGGATCTTGACGCGGATCCTATGGTCTGGATCGCGACTCACCAAAATGGCTGTGAGTTGCAACTCACCATAGCCATACTCTATATATATATATATATATATATATATATATATATATATATATATATATATATATATTATAACCATGCCAGTTGGAGCATTGAAATTGAAAATTATATTAAAAAAAACCAAAATTGAAAATTTACCATACCAGTTGGAGCACTTAGCATAGGATATGGTACAAATAGGCTTAAAAATGAACTCTTGTGCCACAATATCTAGTTTTCTAAGAACTCGTTCCAGTTGCTTATGTGTTTATCACTTATCAGCATCATATACCTGCAACACAGAAGTAATAAACAAAGAAAAGATGAAATAACCAGTGATGGAACATGCTGCAACCATTTGATGAACGAATTAATTGACAGAAATAAACAATTGCCGATATTATTTTCAAGAATGAAGAATTGGATTCAGAAATTGTCCAAAAAATTAAATGTAAAATTAACAAATATTTTCAAAAAAAAATTATAATCTAAAAGCCAATATTCAATTGTGGGTTTATGCATGCTTTATGGGCCACTCAGTTCAATATTATTTTTTTTGCCATAATTTGATCTATACACATAAGAATAAAGGAAAAATGATAAGTAAAAGCAAAAAGTAAGAATGAAAATATATCAACTATATTGAAGAGCTTGAGTAGATAAATGAAGATAAAAAAATACTACAAAATTGCCAGTATAATGTTTGTATTCCTTTTCTTCTTTGCCAGGAATCAAAAGAAACTTTAGGAAAGAAGAGAAGACATATCATGAAGAAAGAGCTAGAAATACCTGTTATTGGCTTGCAAAAGTTTCACCATTTAGAAGATAAAAATAAACTAAGGGCTGCACCAATTAAATATGACCTTAAATCTTCATAGTATAAGTTTAGAAGCAACAATTTTATATGAATTCAAATGTCAATTAGCTACAATAACCGTAAGCAGCGAATTGCTCAACATATTAACCAATTTCTGATTTCAGATTAACAAAATAAATTGAATTAATTGGTAAGAAGTTCGTTTTCATTTTCCTTGCATAAACTGAGATCATCCTATTCCCCCAATTAACTATCCTAAGTTTTAACAAATAACAATACATGGATTAGAGAAATAAGAAAAAAAAAAACTGAATATAGTATCGATTAATACATACCAGTACATGGGAGACAAAGGTCATGTGCAGAGCTAAAGGTCAAAACCTGCAATTGAGACAAAAAACAGAAATGTTAAATGCAAATTAGATGGAAATGAAAGAATGCAAGGAAATAACCTGCATCAGGAGCAAATTGATTTGAAAAAGGTATCAGTTTACAATTGATCACTTTTCAGATGGTTAGAAATCTTAAGAGAACTGGATAAAATGAAATCGATCTCAGTTTGAGAAGGCATTCTATCGACAGGAGATCTGTGCCTTGATTTTTTCATCAGATTCTGACTCGAGATCACTAATGTCACCTTTAGATTCGCTTGAGGGAGTCATGTCTCTCCTAAATTCACACAATTCAGCTCGAAGAAACTGAACGAAAGTAACTCGGATAAAGAAAATTACAATTAAAAAGGAATTTAACCTTTCTCTGTTACATTCACAGTTACCAACCGAGCTTTGCTGATCATCTGAAACCTAAAATTAAAACAAAAACCTTATCAAACCTCAACAAAACTTACAATTCACGAAACAAAAATCATAATTGTCTCAAATTACACTAAAATTCTAGCATGTACTCGCCTGTGCGCTTCTAGATAGGAGGTTTGAGCACCAACAGAAAGACAGAATGCTGCAACTAACAACGAAATACCTCGCATTCGGACAAAAACAAAGTTATTCAGCACCACAAAAGCGAAAAAAGAGTACGATGATGAAAAAATTGAAGAACACTAATCTGCACGAAGAGGAGAGCATAGGAAATAAAACCTTCTGGCAGCAGCGACAACAGAAGACGAAACGAAGCAGGCAGAAATGAACAATAGGAAGAAGGGATAAAAGGGAATTACCAACTACATCACACAAATGCCGAGAAGAACATGAGAGAGCAGTCGAGACAAAATGGCGATGAACCAAGACCAACAAACACCGAGTAACAAAGGTAATCGTCCAGAACAGCAGCAGGAAAAAACAATTCTAGGAACGAAGGAAGGAAAAGGGGATCCGTAAACCGCAACCATCCATCCGAAATGCACCAGGAGAAAATGAGAGGGAAGGGTGCACGGACCAGGATCAACCACCGGAACCTCTCCGTACAAAGGCCACATGGGCATTGACTGGAGGCCATCCCTTGGAAGTTGGAAAGCAAGCGAGAAAAGTAGGACTGTAGGAGGAGAAAAAAGGCGCAGCATGAGTACGACAATGGAAGGGATGTTTCTCGGATATCTGCTGAAAAGAGAATCAGAGGGATGAGACGGAACTGATCGAAGGGCTGGGATGCGAAAGGACAGACCAATACCCAACAGATCGTATCCACTCCATCTTAGCCGTGCGATCTGACTAAACCTAAATAAATGGCCAGGATGCGGTACTGTCTGAACAACTTTTTAGCTATAGTGGGTCAATGGAAAGTCAATGTGCGGCGCTTAATAGTATAAATGATTTCATTGGAATGTTTCATTTTTTTTTCTTTTTTTTTTTTACTTTTGAAAGATATGGTTTGTCATTTGTATCGCGGTTTCATGGTTCAAAATATGTTTTCTTTTGTTATTACTATTATTATTATTATTGTTATTATTATTTTAATAGTTCAAAATATATATCTAGAATTACATCATGTTCCTGTTAAAAAGAAAAAGTTTATAGTGCGGTATGGCGTCAGTTTTTATAGTTATTAAACTAACTAAAAATCTAAAATTCACAACAAGCCGACTCAGGCCCGATAAATATGTAAATATATGACAACTTGTCAGCTTTTTTTTTTTTTTTAATATCCACGCCCTTGTATATTGCTAATTTGGGCCACAGAGTTAAAATTTGGGCCCAGTACACTAGTCTACGAGGAATTCAACTGTTCTTAAGCTTGGCAGCCGCTGCCCAGCAATCTAAAAAAAAAACCTATTCAACTGTTCTTTTCTCTAACAGTGAAACAAGTTCTCTTCTGCAGCTCTGCTTTACGTCATCCGTCTGATTAATGATAGATGTTCTGTAATTAATATTGAGATTCGTATGACCCGTTAATCTTAATTATTGGATTGCGAAGGGACGGATTGGATTTAATAACTGCACTCTGCAGACTTTTTTTACAGCTGCAGAGGATATGGATCCCTACTCACTAGGTCCCAATTATGCCGAATTAGCGTTTCACTTTAGAATTTTCTTTATGAATAAAATCCAATCATCCCGTATAATTCATTAAAGGTTCATTTTTGTCATTCTGTCTCATCAATTATCAATATAAAGTTTTGTATTATGCACGGTAAGCTATTAATATTTCACACAATGTTATAGGTTCCGGTCTTCGTGGCCTATACCTAACCAAGTCTACATGATTGATCCTGGGGGTGTAGTAAAATGTATTGCATAAGAAATTTATAACGATGTTATAGCAAATATGGCAATGTAGGGTATAAAAAAAAAGAGAGATTTTTAACTCACTTAAGCAATTCCTATTTAGCTCTTTTTTTCCTTTTTCCTGAAGGAACGGCCTTTAGTAATGTGGGATCAAATTTAGGATACATCAAATCCAGAGAACGATATCAGAACTTTGAATGCGTCATGAATTACAGCAAGTTGGTAGGAGGTAAAGTTATGGCTGGTTAATAAGTTAGGTGGGTCACATTGGTACCCTGAAACAGCAGTAAATAAGCAAACATTTGTCTCAAGGGGACGATATCTACCTTGAGTCCTTGAAAAATCCACCTTTGTTTGAATTGTTTCTTCATCCAAGACCCAGGAATTTAGGCCAGCGATGAGCCATGACTATGGCATGACAACTTTTCATAATTTGCATAGTACTAATATGCCCAATTTCTGGTCAAATTAAAATTAAATAATCATAAAACTTGGGCAAATTAAGTTGGGTTGTTCGGTCCAGTAGTTTCGCTCTACTCCGCCAACTAAGTGGTCATTGGTTCTATTCACGAAGAAAGTATTTATTTTCAAATTTTTTTATTTCAAAAAATCGTTGGTTTCAAACAAACCTTCAAAAACTAAAAAATTGGGCAAATTAAAATTAAATAAATAATCATAAAAGATCGTCCAACTAAATTTCAAACCAGGAACCTCCACAACGTCGTACTTTGCCACTAAACCTAGGATTGATATTTAATCCTAATCATTTTCACAAACAGTCTTACAATATAATGAGTGTGAAAAGTAATTTTATTGATTTGTTTCTTATCTTACAATGTTGGATACAACCATATTTATAGGCCATACAACGAAAATCAACAAAAATTGAATAAACTAATTGCCTTCAAGCAAGCTGCTTCTTTGGTATATAATAGTCCAAAACTTGATTTCTAATATTTGAGAAATTCATCTAGATTATGGATTCGACAAACGAAAATTAATATTTATGAATTCTCTTGGAGCCATTCTAGAAGCTCTCCAGATTCTAGAAGACCATGTTGCAAAAAAATATGATCATGTCAGAGTCATCAGTCGCCAACATTGTGACCCTAGTTTATGGGAAAATTTAAATGATTTTTTAACTTGATTGCGTGGTTGAGAACAGTTGCTATTTGCTGCAAATGCTCTCACCTATTAGATATAAACGTTCGTCTATGTTGAATAAATAGCACCTCAAATAGAATTCTCATCTCTTTATATATCAGATAAAAGGTCCGTAAAAACATTAGCAACATGACCATGGAAAATGGAAACAGGTCCAAGAGATGGTCACTTGCCGGTGAAACTGCTCTCGTCACTGGGGGTAGCAAAGGAATCGGGTAAGAGTAAGACATGATAAGTTTGTGCCAAAATAAACTTTTCGAAAGGGATCTAGGCTGGGATACATCATACATGTTTAAAGCAAGTAGATCGGCCTGTTTCTCCTCTCATATTTGGTAATAATTGCAAATTTGCAACACTGAGGATGACTTATGCCTTAACTAAATCTTAGTTAAGTCTGTGTGTAGCCAAAACCGCAAAAGAACCAATTGGACAGGTACCTGGCCTATCACATACTATGCCTGTCATGTAGTGTACCATGAAACAGGTAGCCTTTTCTTGTAATAACCACATTATTGCTATTGTGCAGGTATGCAATAGTTGAAGAGCTGGCAGAATTAGGAGCAACTGTACATACTTGCTCTAGGAATGAAGAAGAGCTAAAGAAGTGTCTGCAACAGTGGAAGGAAAAGAAATTTAAGGTCACTGGTTCAGTATGTGATGTGTCTTCTAGAACTGAAAGAGAGAACCTTATGGAGACCGTGAAATCGGTTTTCCAAGGAAGGCTCACAATCCTTGTAAGTTCATGAATTCAGGCTACATTTAGCTCACTTAGTCATCTCTTCTCTTTTTGATGCATTTGAATTTAAGGTTTCGATTGGTACCACTGGTACTGATGGACAAAAAGTTCTTAACTTTTTGCTACAATTTTGTACTGTTATTCTTAATTTGGTAAATAAATAATTAATCCTGAGATCAAGAACAACTAACTTTTTTATGTATATTTTAATACAAGTTCCACTAAAATTTTACATCCATTTTTTATGCAAGCTTTGAATGTTGTCTTCTTTTACAGTGATGCTTAAATTTCATATATGGATAGGTAAATAATGCAGGGACGGGTTTTATAAAAGCTGCAGAAGAAATAACAGAAAAGGAGTACTCCTTCCTGATGGCAACCAATCTTGAATCTGCATTCCACATCACCCAACTCGCGCATCCTCTTCTCAAGGCCTCAGGTGGCGGCAGCGTTGTTTTCAACTCTTCCTTGGCTGGTCTACAAGGAATTGAGAACCTCTCTCTTTACTGTGCTACAAAAGGTGTTTCATTATAGTCCTAAATACCTTTGAAACTGAGTGTACATGCAACCCTTTGCAAAACTATATTTGATAATGCAGTAAAAATTTTGGTACAAAGTGCAATTAGAAAATTGAATGCAGTAAAAAGACCTTCAATGGAATTTTGCATCTGGTTTGGGTCCTATACTGGTATGTGCCAGAGAGAAGTGGTATAGATTGGCTTAGAAAAGGTTTGGTCACTTTTTATTCCATTTTTTAGTTCTTAAATTGAATTTAGCATTTTAGCACAATGGGCATATGAATTATTGGGAAAAAATATTTTACAATGGAAAATGCTGCTCAAGAGCAGCAGAGTATTCAGGCCACACTTTTTGGAGTATGTCAAAAATTACAACGTTAGCTGAATTTCAAGGCAATAGGCTGAAATTATCCTCTGCCAATATTTTTATGAAAAAAGGGCATATTTAAGTGAAAGAATAAATGATATTATCAATATCCCAATTCCAAAGAGGATATTGAAAATAAATAAATAATAAAATTAAGGGAGAAGCTTAAGTCATGTAAATGGTTTTTGTTTAAATGTATATGCTTCGAGGAGTGGATGTTGATTTGTTTTGGGATTAGATAGCTTTGGGAAACTGGTACTGTGTAGAATCCAATACCAGTGCAGCTCCGCAGGTATTTTGTAAAAATTCTATTTTTCTTCTGGTAAATAGAAGTGTCATGGTCTTCATAACTACCTTGTTTCAAAAGAAAATAAAAGTTCACCTAAAAAGTATAGGCTCAATATTGTGTCAGGAGCGATGAACCAACTGACAAAAAGCCTGGCCTGTGAATGGGCAAAGTGTAACATCCGATGCAATGCTGTCGCACCTGGCGCAATCGAGACCCCTCTCATGAAACCGGTAATGTGTTTTCCTGCAATCTCTTTGACTTTCCAATATGTTAACTCTATGCCTCTAACAGTTCATTTGAATTATAAATCAAGTCCTTAATTCTAATTCCACAAATTAATTGATCATTTGAACTGATAACCCATTATTAGTTGTGTATAGGTTTTTGATGATGAGAACCGTAAAGCAAAGCAACTTGCCGTCATTCCCCAAGGTCGCGGTGGCCAGCCTGAGGAGGTTGCAGCCCTGGTGGCATTTCTCTGCATGCCGGCTGCTTCGTACATCACTGGGCAAATCATTGCCGTTGATGGTGGTCGCTCCATTAATGGCAACATGAAGTAAACAATTTGATTTACTTGTGTGTGACCTTTATAAATGTTATGCTTTGGGCTCTTAGAATGGCCTTCTTCTAGTAATATTATGTGTTATTTGTTGAGAAGATGGACTTTGAAGTAAGATTATGTGAATTGTCTGATGATGGAAAATTGGGATAAAATGTTTCATGTCTGGCCGTGATTTTTGCGAGCACCTTTTCGTAGTTTTCTCTTCTTCTTGTAGTGCTGAGTTTTTTACATAACATGATCGCTTTTTTTATCCCCTCCGGAGTCGCTCAATAAATAATTTGAATTGATTCCCCTTTGACTGGCATAACAGGAAAAAGTTGTTAGTTAAGCGGGGACCTGATGGATTATTTACGTACCAAGTTGCAAAACCCAGAATAAAATTGTTGTCCGGCCCAGAGTTAATATATAAAGATCCAAAAAAGCTGTTAAATTTCTAATTTTAATTTGCTGATTTTTTCTTTTTTTGGAAGAAAGAGGAAGATTTTTGCGATTCAATTTATTTGGAGAAGTCATTTTGATCGGACCTGTTGAAACAAAATTTTGTTATGCATTTTTTTTTTTTTTTTTGTATATGCCATTAAGCATTTTCGATCCGATTCTAAAATGGTGCTTCGTCACTTTGTCTCTTTCTACTTTCTGTTGGTGCCGCCTTTCTTTGTTGGTTAAAGTAAACTATAATTCTTTTACTTAGATATTTTTTATGTACTTTAGATTAAATTTCTATTCTGTTTTTCGTCTTTTAAAGGGTGATTTTACAAATATAATAAAATAGTTGACAATTGAGAAATATCAAAATCATGTCATGAAGCCTGATCATCTATAAGAGTGGGAAATATCAACACTTCATCATTTAGCCATTTTTTCATAATTGTTTTTTGAGGGCTAGCAAAAGCTAGCAATTTTCATTACTAAAAAGAAAAAGTTTACAAATGTCTCAAAACAAAAAGGCTCGTACCTAAACCGGTACAAACATCAAAAGAAAAAACAAGGTAAACTCTTAACAAGTTTAACAAAAAAAAATTTCATAATTGTTACACATTAGTTAGCTATATTATATGAATATATTGTTATCCAAGGATGATAATTGCTATCGCATTCTGACTTTGGCCTCAAATATCTAATGACAAAATAAAATTGATTGAGATTAGACACCAAAATACGTATTGATCTCTTCTTTTATTCACAACTAATTGCTATTCAGCAAAGAGGTCATTCTCGCCATGTTGTGAGTTGTCCGGCATATAGGCACTTAGGCCTTGTCTCCCCATATTTATACTGATTTTACTGCGATATAGATATGGCGTAGATGCTCGACTTAAAATGGTAAAAGTTCCAATTTCGCTTTAATTTTTTTTTCCTCCTTTGAAGAAGTGCCGTATGAATAACTATCAACTAAAAATCTCGGGTCACTATTTTGTATTTTGAAAGTACGTTGATTGTTGTAACGAACTTTCGGCTGATACCATGATAAAATGCACCGTAGGTTGAAAATCTTATCTTTTTAGCTAGACATATGAGGTGTCCAGACTATGACTTGCGATTTTTCAATAATGATTACGACACGATACTGTTGTGCTCAAACATGATTGTTGGAAAATAAAAGACCAAGCACAAATTAACTTGTGTTGGAGCATACTGAAAAGAAAATTCAAAATAGTATCGATGATAATAAAATAAATAATTAGAATTATGTTCATCTGGATTGTAAATCGTTATTTTAAATATATTACATTTTCTAGGCACAAAATGATGAAATTGTTAAGATAGTCCTAGATTGTCACTTATTGGCGCATGACCAAAAAGAAAAATGACTGACAATACCCCCAAAATACTCAGGGAATTATATTAAGAAGTAACTGGAAATTAAATTTGAGAATAATTTGATTCGTTGCGGGGAATATTGTTTAATCAATTGAAATAAATGTGTGCCATATATATCATAGCCAGAAAATTATGTTAGACGGAAACTAATTATGTATATGTTTATATTAATATTTAATTGGGAGACGCACGGTTCTTAGGCAGCATAGCACGCTCTGGAACATTTGGAAGGGCAAAAAATAAATCGTAGAACCTTCTCCGACGCACACAAGTTAATTAGCCCTTGATATTTACGATGACAACGAGGCTTGGGTTCGAAGTTGAGAGAATATGAAAATTTTTTAGGCTTTTCATCCTTCTCTTTGGTTGTACAATTTTTTTTTTTCTTTTCGCCTTTAATTTAATTTTGTTTTACTTCTTACGCTTCACTTTGTACATCACCATATTTCGCTTTAATTTTTAATAAAATCATTTAGTAGCCCAGATAAAAAAAAAATGAAAAAAGGTTACAACCGTATAAATAATTGAATATTAGAAAAAAAAGGTTTGAGCTGTCCAAATTTAAGTTCGCAACTTGAGACTTTCAGTTTTTATATATGATATATGATAGTCCATTAGTTCATGCTAACAAAAGGAACTCATTTTAAGATTATGCATGCTTAATTATTAATATGAATAATCAAAATATACATTTTTCGGTATTAATTTTTTTTTAGCATAGTATCCTCAAAATTAAGTACATTGAATCTGAATTCCTCGCCTCCTTTAGCCAATTATTAAATACATTGAATCTGCAGTTTTCTTTATTAATGTAAAAGAAAAGTCAAAAAAGCTCACTTGAGGGATTCTTTTCAAGAAGGTAGAGATAAGAAACCACATGAGGAAAAAGTATTTGAATTGTCGCCTTGTTGGTTTAGCTTGTGCAATTAATTAGCAGACATTTGCAGAAAATGGAGGCACACAAAATTTCAAGTACTTGAATTTGGCCAACTTAATCATTACAACTTACTTCTGATAGGCATATAACTACGCCATCTATGCATATTTTCTTACGAGAAAATTTTGCAGTGAAGTAAAATGTAGCTTTCTCATTGCCTTCCAATTCAGCGAAAACGTTATTGTAAATATGAAACATAATAAATATGTTCGGTTGAGAAAACTAGCTCTTGGTCTAATGACAAAGAGTAATGCACTTTTATTGAAGGTGATGGATTCGAAACTGGCTGGAAGTCCTTTGTGGCTTTGTGACATTTAATTTCGAAATAGATGGAGAGTTTGACCCATCTAATACTGAAAACAAAAATGTTCGGTAGGATAAGTTCTTTTTATTTTTAAAAGTGAATTCCTTAGCTTATTAAGATCACCTCCTAAATTTTCTTTTTCTCAAGTTCTCAACTTTTATCCGGAATTATAAATATTTTTAATTTGAATTAAGCCTTGTTAACCACTTTCATGATATAATTATTTTCTAAAAAGCAACATATGATTTTTTTTTTAAATGGATTAAATTTAATTCTACTTCATTAGTCGAACAAGTCCATAAAAAATCACATGCATGTCCTACTTATCATGCCTCGCCAAAAAAGTAGTCCGAGATTGTAGGGAACAAAAGGTGCTTTCACCTTAATTCCGGTAGTTGGGACGAATATTTGTGATTTCTGAAATAGCCACTCTTCCCACTCTTCCCACTCTTCCCAATAACACTCTTCCCAACAACACTTTTCTCTCTACTTTTTCACACTTCCCAACGTTATTCCTAAACTCACCATCCAAACGACCTAGGAATAGCACTCTTCCCACTCTTCCCACTCTTCCTACTCTTCCCACTTTTGCACACTATTCCCACTATTCCCACACCATCCAAACAAGCCTAAGCTAATCCCATAAAGCAACATGAATTTTAAGGATGACGATAACACCTTTGAATTTGATGATTCGCTTTTAGTAATAGGGTCAGTTGTTTAAGGAGCAAATTCGATTTTCTAATAAGATCAACAAGTTTATTTATTGCCGTTAAAGCTAATAAAATCATAAAATTATGGTATATATAATATTAATTATATATAATTTTTTAATTTTTTTTATAATACGTGGACTAGCAACTCAATAATAGAAGCGTTAGACTGATTTTTCAGATGTTTAAAATTCAAATCCCATATGTGGTAACATTACTAAAAAAAAAAATGACGACGACCTCTATCTTATTCAAAAGAAAAAAAAATGCTTCAGAAATAATATTAACATACACTAAACTTATCTTTCAAGTTTCACGCTAAAAGTACTTACGATGAAATTTAAATTAAAATTTTACATTATTTTCTATAAGAAATTTCATGTTTGTAAAAAAAAAGTTTTTGATGTAATGAAGATCTATACGATGGAAAGTAACATAAAAACTCGTACAAAAGATATATTCAGAAAACTGCAACATGCATTGTATTAACCTTTCTTATATTTCAAGTACATGAAAATATTTATTTAATAAATTATATAAACTCTTCGATTGTAAATAATAAAAAGACAGAAAAAAAAATTTGGACGACAAAGAAGTAGATAGCGAGGAAATTTTGTACAAATAGTATGATAGGAACCGATGCAGAGAAACCAATCAACTAAAAAGGAAATCAAATCAAGAACACCTTCCCCTCATCTAATTCGCACATTTTCAGAGAAGAGACACGTGCCAGAGGCTGGGGCCTAGGAAAAAGAATCCCACATCGATTACACGCAAGCAGCGCCACGCGTCAGAAGCTCTATTGACCGACCGCTGTCTGCTGCCTACCGGTGCCAAGAGACGACTCCTCCTTAGTCCAAGTTCTCTGTTCCAACAAGGCAACATAAAATAGTCTTAATTAAGCTACCTATTATGATAACAATTTTACAATCCCTTGTTAAGCATCAATTATACTCTTTCCTATTCTAGGTCTTCTGTGATGATTGCGAAGGAAATGCGTGTAGCTTATTACCAACTTGCGGAGCCATACGACTAGCTAGAGATGACAGTATGAAAGTGACCAGCCATGTGTATGATTATATAGTTTTGTCTGATCCTGAAAGATACTAGCAATATCAAATTTTATACTGTTGAGGATCTTATCTACGGCTAGGAAAAAGGTTTATAAACACGACACATGTCCGGGTCCACCCTCATAAATGGCCATCTCTGCAAATATGCCCCTAAAAACTTTGGTTTTGCAGTTTTGCAAATATGAAATAGCCTCTTTTGTTTTTTACATTACATTTTATTTCATGACAACTTCTTTGGTGTTCTTTTTGTTGAAAATATATAATTTAGATATTCTAAGAGAATTTTTTTTTTAAAAAAAAATCTTCCTCTTAAAAAACTAAAAAAATTAGCATCTCTTTCGTATTGCATACCTTAAGTCAATTTATGCTGAAAAGAAAATTGCAAAATCAAAGTATGCTAATTTTGTCACAGAATATTATGATTTGAGTACTCTCTAAAAGTACATGTATAGCATTAAGAGAACAAAATTATAAAATCATAATTATGCATTTACTTTTATCAAGCAAAGAGTATAATTAATTGCAATGAGCTTTTTACAATAGTCTAGATAACACAGTTTTGAATCCTTTGATTAAGAAAAGTTAGAAAATAATTAAAATTTACTTATTATTAAGTAATTCACTGAAATGGTATAAACTGATTAAACAATTGTCTTTATGGACCAAGTAGTGTCAAATAAAAAATAAATTTAGAAGGGCTGCTAAGAAGGACACCTATTAAACATGACTTTTTTTTGGGGTACGTATGAAAACGAGTGCAGCTGTGCCTGTGCTGCAGCAGATGGACACGCGTCCCGCAGAAAGTTCTCTCATTAAATAAGAAAAAAATAAACGTAGATCCCACCGAAGCCAAGTTTAAAATTAATATAATTAATCAGAAAACAATGCTGAAGTTTCTTCCGTTAACTGCTAACTTGCTGTTTTAAAAAAAGAAGGAAAAGAGAAACAGAAAAAGTAATGGTAGCAAACTAGCAATTATTATATGGAACAGAACATTTCACATGCCTCCAATTCAGTTGATGCACGTGGCCGAACTCTTAAGCTGGTCTCCACGTGTTCAGATCTAAGGGAGGGGAAAAAAGAACACTACTTAATTGGCGGTTGAGATGTACTCGTACAGAAGTTGTGTCGAGCCATTGACCCATTGTTTATGTCTGGGCTGCCCGTGACGGTGCGGGCAGCTGATTGATACTCTGTATCCCTGGTTCCTAGACCGGTGCCATGAGGGTCCATTTCATTTTTGTATTAGAGCAAATAATTTATGTTTAGTTTGATTTGTTCAGCTATGAATGTATTTGAATTTAGTTTTCTCACGCCAATGTCCACGTTGAATTCTATCATAAAATTGACAGACCAATAAATAACCATTTATAGAGTTGTAACTGTAAGAATTTCAAAGGTAGATATTATAAGTAAAATAATTATCATTTGTTAAGTCAAAACTAACTCATATTAAAAACAAACATATTGAAAACTATCTTAATCATTTTAATCCCCGACAAAAAACCATTGACTTTCCAATACATTTAAAAGTATAAATATGATAATTTTTCATCACACGTGTCACCTGATAACCATCTATGAATATATAAATAATTGACAATTTCAGAGTATTTAGATTATATAATTCATAAAAAAATAAGTTTAAATAAATTGCCTATGATTTTTATGTGCATGGATTACATTACAGAAGTATACCGGGTCCAGTCAACAACAACTCCAGGCTCAAGCTCAACACATATACAATTATACACAGCTGGACCACAACACAACACACGATATTATCCTCTTCCCTTCCCGGGTCCTTCTCTCCTCCTCCTTTCTTTCTCTCTCCCTTTCTAAACGCGCCAGCTGCTCTCTTCCCTTCACTAGTCTTCCACAGTTACATTACACCACGCCAGGCCAGGTCCCCAAAATACTAATTAATATACTCCTCATACAACTCTTGTATAAGAAACACAAACAACGCCTTTAATTTTCTCTCTATACTATTTGTTAATTTCTATATGGCGGAAGTCCTTTGCGAAGGAGCTGAGGTGGCGACTCTCACCACCTCTACTATATGCGAAGCGAGCTCTATTCAAGCTACGACACGCCCGATTGAGATCCGACGGCTGAAGGTTCTTGAGAGAACCAGATCTACTGGCTCTGAAACGGAGCCGACACCGAAGAGGAGAAAGACTAAAAGTTCTCATGTGACAAAAGGAGAGCAGAGCTCTTGTTCTTTGGTTGGATCGGATCCGAATCCTGTTAACCCGAAAGAGAACTTGGATAGGTTGGATATTGCCGTCCGGTGCCCGAGATATGGAATGATGTCGGTTTGCGGGCGGAGAAGAGATATGGAGGATGCTGTTTCGATTCGACCCGATTTTGTCCCGAATCGACATTTCTTTGGTGTTTTTGATGGTCATGGCTGCTCTCATGTATGTCAAAATTCTCTATTTTCTTTTTTGTTTTGCTTTATTAAGTTTAGAAGTGGGTTTTTTATGTATTAATGAAGTGATTAGGACTTTGCAATTGTTCATTAAATTTCAATTCGGCTAATTTTTTTTTGGGATTAAACCAAAACCAATTATGGTAAGAAAGCGTACTGTTGAAGACATGTCCAATTTTGGTACGCCCATGAATCGTATATCTATAATTTATAATTTTTAGTCCCGACAGAAAGAGTTACTACAAAGCCCATTGAAAAAGCAATTTAAGGTTCAGCTACCCATTTTCCCTTTTTTTGGTGTTGGGTTTGGCATGTTAGATTCCATATTCCCAATAATTAAGCCAATTACTTTTCAACAATGTTGTGACATTCTCCTTGGAATACTCTTAGGTGGCGTCGACATGCCAAGAGCGAATGCATGAGCTTGTTGCCGAGGAGTGGGAGAAGAAGATCGAATCAAAAGATTCACCGATGACTGACACATGGACTGAGGTGATGAAGCAGAGTTTTGACAGGATGGATGGAGAGGCTGTGAATTGGACTGGCGAAGGCCGTGTACCTGCATGCCGGTGCCAGCAAGGCCGGCCAATGAGATCTGAGCATGTGGGGTCAACAGCAGTTGTGGCTGTTGTGGGTCCTACTCGCATCATTGTTGGTAACTGTGGTGACTCGCGTGCTGTCTTGTCCAGGAATGGTGTCGCAGTTCCCCTCTCATCCGATCACAAGGTACTTTTAGATTCATTCATTCAGGGAAATTGGGTGGTGATGTTGGATCAGATGCAAAACTGTATAATTGACTATCCTTGATTCTTCCATTTCATGTATTAGCATTGGATTTGGATTGCAATTAATGCTTGGTGCTTATTTTGAATCAGCCGGATCGGCCTGATGAGTTAGAGAGGATCCAATCTGCTGGTGGCCGGGTGATCTACTGGGACGGCCCAAGAGTTTTAGGCGTTCTTGCAATGTCCAGAGCTATCGGTAATTTTCTTTTAATTTCAACAAATATGTAGACATTCTCGATTTTACAAAACCATTTCTTAGTAACCTTTTGACGAATTACAGGGGACAGTCACTTGAAGCCATTCGTGACGGCAGAACCAGAGGTGACTGTGACTGACAGGGATGAAGGGGACGAATGCCTGATTCTGGGTAGCGATGGGCTATGGGATGTTGTAACGAATGAGATGGCGTGTGAAGTTGTCAGGACGTGCCTTCAAAGCAATGAGCCAGTTAGAAGAGGCGAAGGCGAGGTGGGAAGGGCATCAGATAAGGCTTGCTCAGATGCTGCATTGCTACTGACAAAGCTCGCACTTGCAAGACGGAGCAGTGATAATGTCAGTGTAGTAGTAGTCGATCTACGCAGGAATGTTTAGATTTTTTTTACTTTTTTCTTTTGTTCTTTATTTTCTTTGGTTGATTGGAAAATAAGTGGTTTTCCTAATTATTTATATTGCATTACGAACTTGTAATTTTTTTCTTTCCTTTTCAGTAAAGAGCCTCTTTCTAAAAAAAAAAGGTGGTAAATAGCTAGAAAAATTTGCCACTGTGATCAACTGTCCAGTATGACATGATAGCTAATCATCGAAGCATGTTAGGTAAAAATTACCGTAACAACTTTGGCAAAAAAAAAAAAAGGAGAATATGTAAACAGTATTTATATAAGTTTAGTAGATAAAACTTATATTGGAACTACAACCAGAATATATAATGAGAATGAAAATCACATGTTACGACAACAATTTTGTATGAATTAATATTTATTTTAAAATTTCAAACATATGTGGAGTATTGGTGAAGTTTTTTGTGACCACACTAAGAAATATCAATGCACATAATTGCCAGTAATCGGCTGTTTTTGTTCGATGCTTGTTCGTGTACTAAACCAACTCGAAATTTTATAAACTTTTACGCATAAATACTATTTGCGGCAAAAAACAAATTAGTTAATCATTTTTATCATGTATAAATTAAAATTATGACCACAAAGGCTAATATTGTCATGATGTTGCCAAAAACTTTAATTGAATTTCTCATCGTATGTTATTTTAAACAATGTGATTTAATAGGGAAATGGGCCATGGTTTAAGCCCATCTTGTGTCACTTAGCTTGGCAGGCTAACAATCTACTAGGATTTACAGTTATTTGTCAAAAATTAGAACATGATCGAAGATAAGCCCACAAGAGCCGTGAGCCCCCCAAATTTTCCTTTCTTTTGGAATTAGGTAACTCTGACATTGATTAAAGATAAGCACACGCACTTCATTTTTCGCATATTACTTGTCCAATTTTGTACGAAGTAGCTCCGGAAATCTGGTGGGGAAAAAAAAATGGATGTTCTATCTCTTGTTCTTAGTCTAGATGATTGATAAAGAATAATTAGTCAGTTTGGTTATTTTATGAATTCTTTTGGTTTAATGCAGTATTTGATAGTTGGAAATGTTTTTATTAAGATCCTTTTCACAAATGGCAATGTTACTTCCCTTTATGTATAAACATATTGTTTTGGATCGGTTGAATTAATTATGGGATTTTCTCAAACTATTTGATATAAAACAAATATAGTGGAGAAACAGTAAGTCAGTAAGTCTGCCCTGGTCAACCCTTTTTTATTTTAGAGGAACAGCCCTGTACATTTCCCGGTTAAGAATATATAGTTTTATATTAACTTAATCATGCTAATTCATAATTGGTGAATCACTTAAAAAGTTCTATTTTATTATAACTTGTTCGAATTCGAACGAGTTAAATTACGTGCATATATATTCAACACATTACAACTTGTTAGTCTCATCTCGCGAATGTTCAATAACGATCCAAATTAACCTGACTGTAAAATCTAACCGTTAGATCGAAACCGACGGTGATGATTTGCTTAACACCTCTAAATTAAGTTCCATTATCTGCACAACCATACCGAACCCAAGAGGCGAATAGCGTCGGTGAACCGGCTCCAACTCCCAATTAGGTCACGTACTTTATTCCAAGCAAAGTGTACCAACGGACGAGGTGGGGTGGGCCCCCACCGCACTAAGCAATGTACAGTCAGAACTGCGATCCATAACCGCAACAAATTAGAGGTTTTACGATACGGAGGCGCCAACTCCGAATTCTTCCATTGGCGAATGCTTCCTTGATTCCTTACCCAATTTTTCTCGGTATGCTTTCCGTCTGTCGCTCTCTCTATGATTAGTGGTTAGCTTTCCAGTCAGTTCCTGCATTGGCTGTAACTGCAATTGTACTTGTTCCCTGTTTGATTTTATCCAGGGAATATAAGTTCCAGGTGTGAATTTTGGTACTTAGGTTTTTAGACTAGGATAAAGTAGAGATTCTGAAACTCCGCCTGTACTAAACTTTGCATGCATTGTTTAGTACAACTCGGTCCCAAGTCCGAGTAAAAGGAGGAGGGTTGTGATAGGCTTGGCGAGCCAACGTAAAAAAATCCAGCTATCTTCATGGAAATGAAATCCAATCAGCTTTCGTTGGGGCGTAACCCTCTTAGCGACGCGTCTTATCGGAACCCGGATAGGATGATAAATGAGCAAGGGCCGGGTCGCCACTCCCTTAGTGGCGCGCCTTATCGGAACCCGGATAAGGTGATAAATGAGGAAGGGCCGGATCGTCGCTCCCTTAGTGGCGCGCTACATCGGCGCCCGGGTGTAGTGACAAGTAATAACAAGAAATAATTTGTGGAGAAATATTTTTATTGATTTCTGTTGTGTTTTACAAGATGGCTACATCTCCTATATATTGACATCTAAATTACAGAATAAAATCTTTGCAAATCTAAAAACAAATCTTTCTATATATCTAAAATACATGCTTGATATACTTAGCTAATCTAGCTAATCTTTCCATAATACTCCCCCTCAAGTGGAGCATGAAGATTACGAATGCCCAACTTGCCAAGTAGATAATGAAACTGACGCTTTCCAAGAGCCTTTGTAAATATGTCAGCTAGCTGTTCATTAGTGCGGATGTGAGAAGCAACAATACACCCGGCTTGAATTTGATCCCGCACATAATGACAGTCAATTTCAATATGTTTTGTTCTCTCATGAAAAACTGGATTTGCTGCTATGTGAAGAGCAGCTTGACTATCACACATGAGTTTCATTGGTTGAGTTTGTGAAACTCCAAGAGATGTAAGAAGTGTTTTGAGCCAGATCAACTCACAAGATGTAGTGGCCATCGACCTATACTCGGCCTCTGCTGAAGAACGGGACACAGTGTGCTGCTTCTTAGTCTTCCATGAAATGGGAGATGCACCCAGCATCACAAAATATCCGGTCAATGACCGTCTAGTCAAAGGACATGTCGCCCAATCTGAATCACAATACCCATATAAAGTTAGATCACTCTCAGCACGCAACAAAATTCCTTGTCCTGGACTACCCTTCAAATACCGCATAACACGAATGGCTGCATCATAATGAACATCAAGGGGTGCATGCATGAACTGCGCCAGTATATGCACCGAGTAGCACAAATCAGGACGAGTGATCGTCAAATAAATCAGCCGTCCAACAAGGCGCCTGTAGCGCTCAGGATCCTTCATAAGTTTGCCAGATGCAGTTGACAAATTGTGATTTTGCTCAATGGGAAAAGCTACAGGTTTCCCACCTAAAAGTCCACACTCAGCCACAATATCCAAAGTGTATTTTCTTTGGCACAAGTAGAGTCATGTCGAGTTTCTTGCTATCTCAATACCAAGAAAATACTTGAGTGCACCCAAATCCTTCATATGAAATGTGCTACTCAAATATTGCTTGAACCGCACTATAGCATCTGAATTATTTCCTGCTATGACAAGATCATCCACATATACCAAAATGGCAAGAAATGTATCATGCTTCTCCAATGTGAATAGAGAATAATCAGCATATGACTGAGTGAACCCATAGGCCTTTAGTGCTTCTGTGAGTTTAGAGAACCACATCCGAGGTGCTTGACGCAAACCATAGAGAGATTTTCTTAGTCTACACACTTTTCCGGGATGCTTTGAAGCAAAACCAGGTGGCAAGCGCATGTACACTTCTTCGTGCAGATCACCATGCAAGAATGCATTGTGCACATCCATCTGATGCAACTCCCAGCCTCTTGCCACCGCTACAGCCAAGAATGTGCGCACACTGACCATCTTTGCAACCGGAGCAAATGTCTCTTTGAAATCAATTTCTTCAACTTGTCGATTTCCTAGCACCACTAGCCGAGCCTTGTACCTTTCCACCGACCCATCTGAGTTGTACTTGATGCGATACACCCACTTGCATCCAATCGCCTTCTTGTTGGAAGGCAAATCTTCAATGGACCAGGTGTTATTATGCTCTAGTGCCTCAATTTCAGTTTGCATTGCTTTTCTCCAATTACTGTCCTTCATAGCTTCTCCAAAGTGTTCGGGTTCCTTCTTCGCTGTTACTGCAGCTAAGAATTGTCTATGTGCAGCGGAAAATTTGTCACAATTTACATAATGAGCTATAGGATAGGGAGTACCTGAGGCAGCTGCTGATGTGGGGTGAGCGCAAGATGGGTCACATTTTGCGGTGTAGCAAATGTAGTCTTGTAGACGAGCAGGAGGATGACGAGATCGTCTGGGTGCACCCTGACTTGATGCACTTGCACTAGGACCCGATGCGAGTGCACTTGGACCTGATGTGGGTGCACTCTCACCGAACGATGTGGGTGCACTGGGACCCGATGCGGGTGCACTGGGACCCGATGCAGGTGCACTTTCACCGGACGATGCAGGTGCACTTTGACCTGAGGTGGATGCACTCTGATTATCTGTGGATTCAGAGTCATCAAAAACATGACCACTCCCCCTTGCTTCTACACGCTCATCGTCTAGCAGATGTTCATCAATTGTTCTCCTATGTGTTGCAAGCTGTATAAATGATGCATCATCACTTTGACCAACTCTGGGTGCATTCTGCCCTGAGAGACCCGATGCGGGTGCACTCTCAGATGCCATATTAGAAAAGGGATACACGTCCTCACAGAAAACAACATCCCGAGAAATAATAAATTCTTGGGTTTCCAGATCAAACACCTTCCATCCCTTCTTCCCATATGGATATCCAACAAATGCACACTTTCTACTTCTACTTTCAAATTTATCAAAAGTGCGAGACTTAATGTAACACAAGCATCCAAAATTTCTTACAGCTGCATATGAAGGTGGTTTGCCAAACAACAACTCATAGGGGGTTTTATTTGACAGTACTTGAGTAGGCGTTCGGTTGATCAAATAAGCAGCAGATAGAACACATTCACCCCAAAACTCAAGCGGTAAATTGGCTTGAAATCGCAAGGCTCTAGCCACATTGAGAATATGACGGTGTTTTCTTTCCACTCTACCATTCTGTTGTGGTGTAAAAACACAAGATGTTTGGTGTAAAATTCCAGATTCAGCATAAAATCGCTTCATTTGGTGTGATTGAAACTCCAATCCATTATCACTTCTAATGCATTTAACATTGACTCCAAATTGTGTTTGAACCATTTTACAAAAAGATTGTAACAAACGCCCCGTCTCACTCTTTTCAGCCATCAAATAAACCCACACAGCCCGGGTATAGTCATCCACAATAGTTAGAAAATAATGAGCACCACAGTGTGATCCAACACGATATGGGCCCCAAATGTCACAATGTATAAGATCAAAATAATTGGCTGCTTTATTCAAACTATCCGGAAAAACATCTCGAGTTTGTTTAGCTCGCATACAAATTTCACAAACATCACTAGAAAAATTATTATTACTAAGTCCAGCCAAAAGTAAAGTTATCTGCTTAGAAGGATGCCCCATGCGTTGATGCCACAAGTCATAAGATCCTTTTCGGCTCACATGAAACACTCTTCCAGATGCACCCCGATGATAGTAGTAGACCCCATCTTTTTGCTCACCCACACCAATCAGCGTCCTCGTACTGTGGTCCTGAACAAGACAAAGCCCATTAGTAAATGTAACAAGACAATTTTTGGTGCTGACTAACTTGCTAATAGAAACAAGGTTGCATTCCAAACTAGGAACATATAATACTCTTTCAAGAACAAACCCTTCACTTAGGACAATATCTCCTTCATGTTTTGCCACTGTTTGCTCTCCATTTGGGAGCCCAACAGTGGTGGGATTAACTGCACAAACATTTTGAAGACAAGCAAAATCGCCTGTCATGTGATGAGAGGCTCCGCTATCAAGTATCCAGTCCAACTCTTGTATCTTACCATTCAACTTTTCATTGGATGCACCTGCATTAGATTTAGCTATAATAGCTATAATCTGTTGGAGCTGAGCATCAGAGAGGCCAGGTACAGAGACATGTGATTCTTTTTCACCAGATGCGCCTGCACCAGCACTGGATGCACCCGCACCGGATGCACCCGCACCCGCGCCTGCACTTGAAACTGCTGTTGCATATGCGTGTCCACGGCCTCTTCCACCTCGTCCACCACTTCGTCCTCCACGACCTCCACGGCCACCACGACCCCAGCCTTCTGGGTAGCCGATTAGCTCATAGCATTGTGCCTTTTCATGGCCAATTTTGCTACAGTGAGAGCATACCGGACGTTCACGTGGTTTGGAGGCTTGAACTACAAACCCAACTGCATCGGTCATCTCTTCTTTACCACGAGCAATAGATCTATGGCGCTCTTCTTGGATCACCAGAGAATACACCTTATTCAAACTAGGAAGCGGATCCATGCTCAAAATGTGCGATCTCACATTTTTAAAAACAGAATCATCAAGTCCCATAAGAAATTGGTGAGTTTTCTCATCTTCACGCTCCTTAAGAAGATCCTTAGCCATGTTGCAGGTGCACCCATGGCACGTGCACATCGGCACTTTAAGATAATTGCTGAGTTCATCCCACATGCCTTTGAGGCGTGTGTAGTAGGCAACAACGCTTTGTCCTTGCTGTCGTGCAGCCGCGATGTCCGCCTTAAGTTGATGAATACGTGTAGCATTGCCAATAGCAAATCTCTCCTTCAAGTCGTCCCACAGCTCCTTCACCGTCTCTGCATATGCTATGCTTGGTTGAAGAGCAGGATCAATTGAATTAAAGAGCCAAGACACCAACATGGAGTTGCAAGGCCCCCACAAGCTTGCTTCGGGTGCACCCGCATCCGCAGGTTGCATCACAGAACCATCTATGAAACCAAGCTTGTTTTTGGCACGAAGCGCATTTCTCATGGCCTTCTGCCACAAATCATAGTTGTCTCCCTTCAACACGCAAGAGCTAATCATGGTTCCTGGGTTCTCGGACGCGTGGAGAAAGAAAGGAGACGATCCATCAATAAGTTTGGATGAAGTCGCCTCTGCTTTCTTACCAGCACCGTTGTCGCCGTCGCCGTCGCCTGCCATGAGATGCTCGTGCGTTTAGGGCTCTGATACCATAACAAGAAATAATTTGTGGAGAAATATTTTTATTGATTTCTGTTGTGTTTTACAAGATGGCTACATCTCCTATATATTGACATCTAAATTACAGAATAAAATCTTTGCAAATCTAAAAACAAATCTTTCTATATATCTAAAATACATGCTTGATATACTTAGCTAATCTAGCTAATCTTTCCATAATAAGTAAGCAAGGGTCTTCGCACATTTCACGACGAGTGCGGGGGGCAAGGAAGCTAGTCAGAGAGAGTAAGATTCGCTTAGGTAGTTGGAATGTAGGGTCCTTAACAGGAAAGTTAAGAGAGTTAGTGGATACTGCGATTAGAAGACGTGTGAATATCTTATGCGTGCAAGAGACTAAATGGACGGGCCAGAAAGCAAAGGAAGTGGAGAATACCAGATTCAAACTATGGTATACTGGACAAGAGTGCAACAAGAATGGAGTAGGTATCTTAATCGACAAGAGCCTTAAAGACGGAGTAGTGGACGTTAGGAGACAAGGAGATATGATCATCCTAGTTAAGCTAGTTTTTGGAGATCTAGTTCTAAACGTCATTAGTACGTACGCTCCACAAGTAGGACTAAGCGAGGCCCTCAAAACCAAGTTTTGGGAAGATTTAGATGGCATGATTAGAAGTGTGCCCAACACTGAAAAGCTTTTCATTGGAGGAGACTTCAACGGGCATGTAGGTGAAACTAGTGGAGGGTTTGAGAGGGTGCATGGAGGTTTTGGATATGGAGACAGGAATCAAGAAGGTGAAGATTTCTTGAACTTGGCCATAGCTTATGACCTCATGGTAGCTAACACCTTCTTTAGAAAGAGACAATCCCACTTAGTTATCTTCAGTAGTGCGCAACACTCCTCTCAGATTGATTTTGTCCTTACTAGGAGAGAGGCCAAACGAGCTTGCGTTGATTGCAAGGTTATACCTGGGGAGTGTGTTGTGTCACAACATAAACTGGTAGTGGCTGACTTTTATTTTCCGACACGCTTTAAAGTCAGTAGAGGCGCTCGAGTGGCAAGAACGAAGTGGTGGAAGCTCAAAGGAGATGTGTCTAGTATATTTAGGAACAGAGTGATTGCACAAGGACCATGGACTATAGAAGCAGAAGCGAATGTCATGTGGAAAGAGATGGCAACGTGCATCCAGAAGATAGCTACGGAAGTGCTTGGAGTTACCAGAGGAAACAACCGCGAACCAAAAGACACTTGGTGGTGGAACGACGATGTACAAAAAGCCATTAAAGAAAAAAAGGAATGCTACAAGTGCTTGCACCATGACAGGAGCGAGGACAATGCACAAAAGTACAAATTGACGAAGAAAAATGCAAAGAAAGCAGTGAGTGAAGCAAAGAGTAGGACTTTTGAAGACTTATACCATAAGCTAAATACGAAAGAAGGCGAGAAGGACGTCTATAAGATAGCTAGGATTAGAGATAGGAAAACGAGAGACTTAAACCAAGTGAAGTGTATCAAGGACGAGACTGATAGGCTTCTAGTGAAGGACGATGAGATCAAGACCAGGTGGAGGGAATATTTCGATAAGCTATTCAATGGAGAAGATGACGACCTAGAGATTGAGCTAGACGACTCTTTTGATGATACCAATAGACGATTCGTTAGGAGAATCCAAGAGTCTGAGGTGAAAGAAGCCTTAAAAAGAATGAAAGTGGGTAAGGCTTTGGGGCCCGATAACATACCAATTGAAGTATGGCGTTGTCTCGGAAATGTGGCAGTAGTTTGGTTAACCAAACTGTTCAATAGCATCTTCCGATCGACTAAAATGCCGGATGAGTGGAGGAGAAGCACTCTAGTACCAATCTTCAAGAACAAAGGAGATGCTCAAAGCTGCACAAACTATAGAGGGATAAAGCTTATGAGCCATACGATGAAGCTTTGGGAGAGAATGATCGAGCATCGTTTGAGACGGACAACAGATGTCTCGAAAAATCAATTTGGTTTTATGCCTGGTAGGTCCACTATGGAGGCCATTTTCCTAGTTAGGCAGCTTATGAAGAGATATCGGGAGCAGAAGAAGGATCTCCATATGGTTTTCATTGATCTGGAGAAGGCATATGACAAAGTACCAAGGAAAGTCATGTGGTGGGCACTTGAAAAGAAGAAAGTCCCCACCAAGTACGTTACCCTCATCAAGGACATGTACGATGGAGTTGCCACTTGCATCAGGACATGTGATAGCGTGACTAGTGACTTCCCTATTAAAATAGGATTACATCAGGGATCGGCATTGAGCCCTTACATTTTTGCCTTGGTGATGGATGAGATCACGAGGGACATACAAGGAGAGATTCCTTGGTGTATGCTCTTTGCGGATGATGTGGTGCTAATCGATGAGAGTATGATAGGTGTCGATAGAAAATTAGAGTTGTGGAGACAAACTCTAGAGTCGAAAGGGTTTAGACTTAGTAGAACTAAGACAGAGTATATGAGGTGTGAGTTTAGTGGGATAGGACCAGAAGATGGAGATGTTCGTTTAGATGGACAGGTAGTGCCTATGAAAGACACTTTTCGATATCTAGGGTCAATGTTGCAGAGTGATGGCGACATAGATGAAGATGTTAGTCATAGGCTAAGAGCAGGGTGGGTGAAATGGCGACAAGCACCAGGAGTGTTATGTGACAAGAAAGTCCCACAGAAGCTAAAAGGAAAGTTCTACAGGACGGCAATTAGACCTGCGATGTTGTATGGCGCTGAATGTTGGGCTACTAAAAGACGACACGTCCAAAAGATGAGTGTAGCAGAGATGCGCATGTTGCGGTGGATGTGTGGGCATACGAGGAGGGATCAGATTAGAAATGATGACATACGGGATATGGTCGGGGTGGCACCGATAGAGGAGAAGTTGGTCCAACATCGCTTGAGATGGTTTGGGCATGTCCAACGTAGACCCCCCGGAGGCACCCGTGCGTAGCGGAATTCTCAACCGCTTTGAAAACACAAGGAGAGCCAGAGGTAGACCAAGATTGACATGGGAAGAAGCAGTAAAAAGGGACTTCAAAGAATGGAACGTTTCCAAGAAATTGGCATTGGATAGGACCGCATGGAAGCTAGCAATTCACGTGCCGGAACTATGAGATGCGAATTTAGGGGTCAAGTGTTGTCTTAGATTTGTAGGTTATAGTATTAGCTTACGGCTTAGGTGTAGGCCTCACTACTACTACTATTTATCATTATTATTATTATTATTATTACTACTACTACTACTACTTTATTTTCTCTATATATTTTTTTTTTACTATTATTAGCCCTACTTTTGACATATACTTCTTTTTTTGATGACTTGGTGACTTTGTTGGGTTTCTTTTCTAGCCTACCCCAACTTGTTTGGGACAAAAGGCTTAGTTGTTGTTGTTGTATAAAGTAGAGATTCTGAGAATACCTGTGTAAAATGAATGTCTAAGAAGTGATTTTTCCTAGTATTTGTGTTTCACATCTTACCTATTCCTTTCTGTGTTACTGGTGGTTGTATCGCCAATTCGCTATAGTGTTTTGAACTGGTCGACACTCGACAGATATTCTTTTGGTTTGTTTTGATTATTAAACCAATTTGTTTGGTTGTTTTCCTTGCATGCAGATATAATTATTTATATTGCATTACGAACTTGTAATTTTTTTTTTCCATTTCAGTAAAGAGCCTTTTTCTAAAAAAAGGTGGTAAATAGCTAGAAAATTTTGTCACTGTGATCAACTGTCCAGTAGTATGACATGATAGCTAATCATCGAAGCATGTTAACAACTGTCCAGTATGACATGATAGCTAATCATCGAAGCATGTTAGGGTACAAATTACCGTAACAACTTCGGCCCCCCAAAAAAAGGAGAATATGTAAACAAGTAGATAACTTATTGGAACTACAACCAAAATATGTTATGAGAATGAAAATCACATGTACAACAATATTTTTTTATGAATTAATTATTTATTTTCAAATTTCAAACATATATGGAGTATTGTTGGTGATGGTTTATGTGACCAAACTAAGAAATATCAATGCACATAAATACTATTTGCGGCAAAGAACAAATAAGTTAATCATTTTTATCATGTATAAATTAAAATTATGACCACAAAGGCTAATATTGTCATGATGTCGCCAAAAACTTGTTATTAAATTTCTCATTGTATGTTACTTTAAAGTAATCACATTGTTTAAACTTTAAACAATGTGATTTAATAGGGAAATGGGCCCTGGTTTGAGCCCATCTTGTGTCAATTAGCTTGGCAGGCTTCCCAATCTACTAGAATTTACACTTATTTATCAGAAAATATAGAACACGATCAAAGATAAGCCCACAAGAGCCCCAAAAATTTTACCGTTCTTTTGGAATTGGGAACTCTATCTGGGAATCGGAATGGGATACTCGGCAGTAAAAAAAAAATGACTGCTGAGCAGTTCTTTTATTTATTCTTTTAATATTCAAAATTTTTTAAATTTATATATCAAATCCAAACGTTGATCTTGTTTAACTTAACGGGCGATACGTTTTCATATAAGTTTTATAAAATTTTGAGTTGATTTGATACTTGATTAAGTGCTCAACAAATGAACGAATCTGGTTTGATTAATTCTAATATGTTCATTTGTTGAGCACTTAATCAAGTATTAAATCAACTCTAAATTTTATAAAACTTATATGAAAACGCATCGTCCATTAAGTTGAACAAGATCAACTATTTGGATTTGACATATAAATTTTAAAATTTTTTAATATTAAAAAAACAAATAAAAGGACTACTCGGCAGTATTTTTTTTTTACTGCCGAGGATCCCAGTCCGCTGGAAATCACATTCGTGAGCAAAGTGCTCATCTTTGATCTCAACCGTCCGATCAATAATGGATGTCCCGTGAATAATATTAGATTGATAGGTTTGAAAAAAATTAATCGTTGAAATTAGATTGGACGACCGGATCAAAAGTGAGCACTCTGCTCACCTAAAAGTCCACTCTAGTTGTGAGAAAGTGACTAGCTAAATATAAACACATCTCTCTCAAAAAGCATCTAGGCACACGCACTTCATTTTCAGCATATTACTTATCCAGTTCTGTGCAGAGTAGTACCCGAAGTGGTGGGAAAAGAAAAATGGAAGTTTTTTCTCTTGTTCTTAGTCTAGATGATTAATAAAGAATAATTTTAGCTAGTTTAGTTAGGTTATTTTATGAATTCTTTTTCAGACTATTTGATCTAAACCAAATATATTGGAGAAACAGCAAGACTCTGCCCTGTTGAACCCTTTTTTTTGTGTGTAGGAACAGCCCTGTTCATTTCCCGTTTTTATAATAACTTAATCATGCTAAGGCATAATTGGTGAGTCGCTTAAAAGAAGTTCTATTTTATTATTAACTTGTTCGAATTCGAACGAGTTAAACTACGTACCCATATTCAACACATTATAATAGCTGATAGTCCCTAGTTTTTTTCATCTCGCGAATGTTTAACAACGATCCAAATTTCCAAATTAACCTGACAGTAATCTAACCGTTAGATCGAAACCAACGGTGATGATTTGCTGAACACCTCTAACAAGTTCCATTACCCATAGTACCGAAGAAAGTGTACCCAAAAAAGCGAACCCAATAGGCGACCAGCGTCGGTGAACCGGCTCCAACTTCCAACTAGGTCACGTACTTTATTCCATGTAAAGTGTACCAAAGGGCAAAGGACGAGTGCGGTAGGCGGTGGGCCCACGCCGCACTAAGCGATGCACAGTCAGAACTCAGAACTGCGTTCCATAAACGCAACTAATTAGAGGTTTTACAATACGGTGGCACCAACCGCGATTTCTTCCATTGGCGAATGCTTCCTTGATTCCTTCCCCAATTTTTGTCGGTATGCTTTCCCTCTGTCGCTCTCTCTGTGATTAGTGGTTAGCTTTTCAGTCAGTTCCTCCCTTGGCTGTAACTGCAATTGTACTTGTTCCCTGTTTGATTTTATCCAGGGAATACAAGTTCCAGGTGTGAATTTTGGTACTTAGGTTTTTAGACTAGGATAAAGTAGAGATTCTGAGAATACCTGTGTAAAATGAATGTCTAAGAAGTGATTTTTCCTAGTATTTGTGTTTCACATATTACCTATTCCTTTCTGTGTTACTGGTAGTTGTATCGCCAATTCGCCATAGTGTTTTGAACTGGTCGACACTCGACAGATATTCTTTTGGTTTGTTTTGATTATTAAACCAATTTGTTTGGTTGTTTTCCTTGCATGCAGATATAATTTCAGAAAAATGGATTACTATGATCCAAGATCCACTGGTGGTTTGCCACATAGTGTATTGGAACAGTGTATTGAAGAGATACTCTCTTTAATTAAACCCTTGGAAAGTGACCGAAATAAACGATTAAACACTGTTGATGAGCTTGCAAGATCCATTCAGTCTATTGGAGCCTTGAAAAGTAAGCTATTTCTTTTTTTTTTTTAAGTACACCAAAACAATACACTAACATTATGAGATAAGATTACTCAACAGTGATATTTGACAATATTTCTCATATCAAACTTTATGTGATTCAGCATTGTTTGATAATCGAACAAAGTATGATTAAGTTTAGATTGTTCACAGTTTGAAATTGCTAAATGAACTGTAAAACACACATCAATCTTCAGATTTCATATGCTTGATACTTCAATAATATAGATTACATTCAAAATATTGGATTTTCTATTTTATGCTTCATTTGTGATTATTGTCAAGATCACCAATTCATCACCTTTCAATCAATACTTGCATATACAGGGATAATTCTTATATTAAACTAGAACCGAAGCATGGTTGGTTTCTTATTCACCTTATTGTTATTAGGTGCCACTGTCAAGCCATTTGGATCATTTCTTTCAAACCTCTACTCAAAGTGGGGAGATTTGGACATTTCTATCACTCTTGACGAATGTTTCAACTCCTCAGCAAGTCGTACGAAGAAGCAAAATATTTTGCGGGAGATTATGAAAACTTTGCGAAAGAGAGGTATCTTATTTCATTTATGATTTGATCCTCTCTCTCTTTCTCTCCCTCTCTCTCTTCTTGCTTGCTTGCTTGCTCTGTATGTATTACAATTTACAAGTGAGTTCATAGTTAATACTACATGAAAACTTTTTTTGCATATTTTGAGATTTGAGCATATTTTACTAAAACTAGTTACCTCTTGTTTACTTTTGTTTCCTCTGAATTTTTCAGGCCTTGCTCAAAAGATCCAATTTATACCCCAGGCAAGAGTGCCATTGCTTGTGTATGAAAGTAGACTGTATGGTATTTCCTGTGATGTGTCAGTTGATAATCATTCAGGTCGAGTCAAGTCCAAAATCCTACAACTTGTTACCAGCTTGGATAATCGGTTTACTGACATGGTTATGCTGGTAACGTTTTCAATATCACTACTACTACTTTCCACTAAAAATAACAGAAAGAGTAACAGTGAGTTTATTTGTGCAGCTTCATGTCGCGAATGAACGCAGTATATTTTTTGTATTTGACTTTGTTGGGTTTCTGAAACTTAAGTGACCCTTGAGATTTCATTGAGTCCCTTCACATTTTTTTTTTTCCCTTGCAACTATCTTTACAGATCAAGGAGTGGGCCAAAGCTCAAAATATAAATAACCCGAAATCAGGAACTCTGAACTCATATTCAGTCTGCTTGCTCGTTATCTTCCATCTTCAGGTTTTTTTTTTTTTGGATTTAAACCAACAAAGCTTTTAGACTTTAATATTGTCTGAGCTTAACTGTCACATTTTTATCGAAAGATCAATTGAGAAACCTTATGGAGGTAATATATTCTGTGCCCATATGATACTGTATAGTACCAGTATTGTATGTAGTGCTATGTGGTACTTATTCGATAGGTTGTGATCTCATAGTGATACAAAAATTTTCTATTAGGGAAGCTTCCAATAAATTTTGAATTTCTCAATGCCATTGAGATATTTTGGTTTTATTCAATATTTGAGATCTCATGAAATAAGTCAGACGGCTTGGTACTGTTGAATTTAGCTTCTAATTATTTGAAATGTTTTAGTTCTTTGATTCTTAAAACTTCCTGTAGATGATTTTATTTCTGTTGCTTTAATGTTCTCCCTGCAGACATGTGAGCCCGCAATTTTACCACCTCTTAGGGAGATATACAATGGCAATGTTTCTGACGATGTGGAAGGTGCTTTCTCACAACCATAATATACAATTAAACTTTAGTTCTCACAATTCACCAATACCACCTATATTCATCTGCACGTTTGTGAATACATTGATTTATTCTACTAAAAACATGGAATTTTAAGTTCTTGATAAAAGTATGTGAAAATTAGCTAATCAGATTCTATCAGTTATGTTCACTCCAATATAAATGTAGGGTTCAGTTGAAATTCATTAGAATTTTAAGTTCTTGATAAAAGTATTTGAAGATTAGCTAATCAGATTCTATCAGTTATGTTCACTCCAACATAAATGTAGGGGTCAGTTGAAAGTTCATTTGGGAGAAATACTAAGATAACTGTAAGAGACTAATTACGGTTGCGACATCTTTGTTGTCATTTAATAATGTATTGTGACTTCTATATGAAGGGGTGGAAACTGAAATAGAGAGAGAAATAGAGGATATTTGTGTTCTGAATATTCAGAAGAGTATATCTCGCATTTCCAGCTGTCGAAACCAGAGCTCTCTTACTGATCTTCTGGTGTCTTTCTTTGATAAGGTACTCTCATTCTAAGCTTACTTGATCATCCTTCTCTAAAATAGACCGGATGAACAAAATCTCTAATATGATTTAATGCTTCATGTTTTTCCCTTCTCCCTATAGTTTTCAGAAATCGAAGCACTATCTTCAGAATATGTACTCTGCACTTTCACAGGTCGGTGGGAAAGCATGGCAAGCAACCCTAGGTGGACTGAAAAATCTTACAGTTTACATGTAAGGCTCATCTTAACTCTTCACTAAATGCATGTGGAGCGGATGCACATTTGCAAAGTGAAGCCATGAAACTAGCAACTAAAGTTATGCTAATATGCAGATTGAAGACCCATTTCAGCAACCCGATAACTCGGCACGTGCTGTAGGCCCGAATGATTTAAAAACTATAGCAGAAGTTATTCAGAGGACACGTCAGCTTCTATCATCATTATACATTCTCTCTGATCGCGACTCCTTACTCCGTCTTTTGTCTCGGCCTCTCATCTCCACACAACACAGTGCACCAAGAAAACCCATATATAGTCACCAACAAGCAAATCTACACCTCAACAGAAATGTAACCCAACAAAGTGATGGTGTTGTTGGATATTGTGTATCAGCATTTGCTGAATCGGAATTTAACCAGGATAGAACTACAAGGATGGGAACCGCTGGAAAAGTGCATATTGATTCAAATCAGTCAACGCAGCTAGCTAATGGCAGTAAGTCAAGTCCAAAAAGCAACCAGAGAGAGAAATCGGTCAAGTATGCTACCTCATCATTTCAAGTGGCCAAGGACCAGGTTCATGATCCAAACCTGACCCATAAGGGCAATCATTTAAGTCGAAGCAACCACGGAGAGAAATTAGTTGAGTATAGTGTACCATCATTTCGAGGAGAGAAATTAGTTGAGTATAGTGTACCATCATTTCGAGGAACCGTGGAGCCACTTTATGATCCAAAGCTAAACCATAACCATAGAAACCACCGGGTAAGGTATTCTGCCCAACATGTGGATAGAGTTGGCCAGGATTGTCTTGTCAATCTGAATGGACCGCACAGAACAACTGTCGAACCAAAGTTTGACAACTCGGCAAGAAAAAATAGGAACAGTGGGATCAGGTTTTCTGGACAAACTCCTGAAAGATTTGACCGGGGCCATGATTCAGGTTCAAGTGGGTTGTACGAAACAGCAAAGGCAAGTGTGAAGGCAGTTAATGATCCTAGTTTGATCAGAAACCATCAGAGTCATGAGATGATCGGGTACAGCACCGCTCCACCTGGAAGCTCTAATTTGAACTATGATGTTGGTGTGAATGAAACAAATATGACATATACGTCAGGGTATATAGGAATTGTTGAACCTGTTACTGAACAATTACATCGCACATTGAAATTTACTAGGCAAAGCTATGGATCTAGGTCTGAGAAGGGTAAACAGATTTGGCAGCCAAAAGTTGCAAACAACCATGTCTTTCAATAGCGAACCGTAGTAACTAATCTGCATGAATCAAGTTAATCGTTGACATTGTGATTTTTATGGAGCTGAGGTAGTTTTTCATGAGTTGTATGATATATAGGCAGATCAGATGTAAGAAATTGGTTTATGCATTTTTTAACATGAATGGTGCCAAAATTTATTGTTAACTCAATTTATATTATTTTGGCCCTCTTTGATTATAAACTTGTCAGAGCTCATCTGTCGAAATCTGAAAACAATTTGGCTTGGTTTGTGATTCTGATGTAGCAGTAACAATTGTAAGGTCGCTCGACAGTTTACCGTTGCTGGCTAATTAGTGTTGTTTTAGTTACCAAACAGTGTTCTTGCTGTTGGCTTCAGGTGGGTAAGTAGAGGTTGCCCTTGTTCTCTGTAGTTGTTAAACTTTTAGGTTGTTAAATTTGAAATGTTAATGTAGGAGAAAAGAGATGCACTTCAGCGAGTTCTGTTTCCTTTCAAGTTTTTGATAAAAGTTTCCTCCCAAAGAGTAAATCGAACCATTTGTCTTGTTTTCTTTTCTTCTTATCCTTTCCCTTTCTCCTTAAACTTCGAGAGCTGATTTAAAAGTGATCATGAACTAATGCGCTCGAGAATAACAATTTTTTATAATTACATTTTTGTGTTTGCGCTTTTTATTTGACTTAATTTGTAGTTCCGGAACGTACTGGCGAATACATAATCATGTGAAAACAATTTTTGGAATTTATCATCACAAATATGATTGGTAATGAATGTGGCTACTGCGGACTCTACGTTCACGAGCTCTTTATTTTTGGATAATCTAGACACAGACTATCTAGAAGGTTGACGAGCTTTTTTTATGCACATTGTTTTGTGTCGGCTTTATAATTCAGAATTCGTAGTCATAACTCCAAGACCATTTTATCTTATTATATTTATTGAAGTATCAGTACACGTCAAAAAAAAAAAAAAACTTGGAATTTCTTTTGAAATGGGATCGTGTGGAAAATCCGGAAAAGAATCAACATGTCATTTGCCCAATTTATGACAATGAATGAGTCAATTTCTATCTGTCATTAATCTATAAAACAAACTCTACAATTTTTTTTTTTGCTGATGCAGTTCTTTTGATGAACACAATAATGAAGTATAGCACCAAACTCTACAATGAACATGTTTCAATTTTTTGGAGTTCGGTTACAAGATATGAAATTCAACAAATTTTAATTCCAATCAATAGTGAACACCAAATAAAATCTATATATTTTTTTAGGCTCAATGAAAAATAGCTTGACTTACCAACCTTATTAATACTTTCTGTTGCTGGTTCTATAAACTGATTGTTTTTCAATTTTCACACAATACAAAATTTAATCAAATATCCTAAAAATATTTTTGACTGTGAAATTTGAATCAAGTTTCATCACATATGTAATAACATGAAGTATCTGTTCCATTTCAATTGCAGAATTTCAAATTTATACCCCCTGAATTTCAAAAGTTATATCCAATTTTCCCTATAATTAATGTTTGATGATGTCAAGTTAATCCGCTATTAGTGGATACCAGCCTTTTTTTCCTATACAATTCGATCTACTCAAAAGGTCAGTTGGCAATAACGAAATAGTGCTACAAAAAAGATAGCTGGAAAAGTGTGATAGAAGGGCGATATTAAAAGTGCATAGTATGTTTGGTAACGAAAAATAAATAGCATTGGATTTTTTGAGAAACAACACGGTTAGCTGGCAGAGCTAAATGTGCAACGCAATGCTACTTCAAAAATAAATAAATAAATGTACTATGCAATGAGCAAAGGATGACAAAATTGGCATACAATGTGTTGTAGTAAACAGAAACCTAAAACTGTACATGGTGTTTTATGTAAATACTCTCTTTCTACAGACAGGTTTAGGGTTATAAAAAGGCAGTTAGGAACGAGGCATTGGTTTTTCACACATCAAGATCTTCATGCTTGCATAGGGACCTTCCGGAGTATCACGCACATTGACCCTCCATCCCATGGCTTTAGTAACTTCTCTTATGTCATATATGATGTTTTTCTTATCACGAATATAGGCCTTACCACCAGGCCTTAGGATCCGATCCATCTCCAGCAATATGCTCGTCATATTACATCTGAAACATGAATAATACATTTTACCATCAAATGGAGTAAATTAAAGGACGATATATGAAACAACATGATAAAGAGAAATCTCTACCTCTTTCTCTCAGCAGAGAATAGGCCAAATGCATGCAATAAATCGTAAGTTCTTGGATAAGTATCAAATGGTTCACACCTGTCATTACAAAGCAGACAATTGGTAATGCTCTCTGTGGGAGCAAGCTTTATAATACAATGACAAGTGCATATAATCATAAGTTAGATATGGGATGAAAAACTGGGTATCACCAATTGCAGCTGTACTGTGCACAAAATAGAATTTGAATTACAGAAAGTTGAGAAATCTCATACCAGTCATGAGCAGCTCCGATAAGACCTCGATCATAGATCACTGGCAATGTGTTGGGTCCACTGATGGGTACCACATTCATCACCCAGCAATCCAGCTTTTGATCAATTAATGCAGCAGCAAAGCTGTAAAAAAAAAAAGGAAAAACAACAAAAGGCATGTTACATCCTATCTAAAATTGTCATGATAACAAACCAAGTGAATATTGCAATCACAACACAAAATTCACATTCTGAATGGCAATACATTATTCCCTTTTTCTTGTTAAAGCTTCAAGTCGGTTAGCAGAGTCATTCTGAATGGCAATACCATTGGTCCCAATACATTATTGGAATACAAGTTACTTCTGGATATGGTGCTGTCCATTATATGATGCTAATAAATTACCTTGCAGCTACTTGATCAGTGCAACACAAAGCGAAGAATGACTCTGCTAACCGACTTGAAGTCAAAATTCAATGGATTTTGGGACCAATGGTATCAGTTGATTTGTATCATGGCGAGGAAAAAATATAATTCTTTTTGTTTGATAGCCATGACCATCTATGGACATGACAGAACTAGTGAATACAGCATAAATAAATTAACATGATTGATGGGACAGAAAGAAGGGCATAGTTTTTAATTAATTCATCTAAATTATTTGACAAACTCACCCTCCAAAACCAGCCCGCATATCCATCACATTACGCAGTCGCATCTTTCTCCATCTATAAACACGGATAAAACCTGAGACGATCTCATTCCAGAACCTTGTCTCGGCCTTGAAAAGCTCATCTTTTGCCATGTATGCATCCATGTCTACACTTTGGAGCCTCTTTGGCGGCTCATTTAAGCGAGAAGGCCATGCCACTAAGTTGGATCCTTCTCCATTTTCAGGCATTCGGCTTATGCATGCTTTCAAGTCGACGTACCTACAAACAAGGAGGAAGAAACATTACAACATGAATCAATTACCCAAAGAAAAAGGATCAGGCAAAATATATGAGAAGATAAAACTTACCATACAATGTTAGGGTTATCATCTTCGCATAATGGTGGTTGGGCCCCAGGGGCACGGTTCAAATAACAAGTATTATTTGTAGGCTTCTTCCATATAGCAATATATCCCTCTTTCTTCACAAGCTCCCAGCATAGCCGCGCAGTAAGGTCTTCCATCTCTATTGTATTTTGCATTCTATCAGATCAGCTCAACATCTCTGGAATAAAAAATAATGAGAGTTTGCTTGATTCAGAATTTGAGAAGTTACCTTTCCAAACCTTCTGTTGAGCCTGCTCATGCTTATATACAGGTTGTGCTGCCCAAGCGAAGTAGCCACCAGCTCTCAACATTCTATTGACCTCCAAAAGCAGAATTCCATCTTCAAAACAGTTCGAAAAAATAATTATCAATCACAACAGTATATTAAAATAAACTGATGATATAAATTAAAATATAAAATGAGAATAGGAAACCATCACATGAACAGTAAAGTATAAATACCATCACGTGTCCAATTTATGCGGCACCTTGAGCAATGGATCAAGTCAAAAGCTTGGCTTGGGTACATTAGCCGGTGAGTTGCAAAGGCTGCCACCATTGCTGGCACACCACGCTCAAGTGCAAATTGGATCTGATTCTCATGCACATCCTTAGGTGCAATTGACATGGTTAAAACATTTCGAGAGAGTAGATATGCCCCAAAACTCGCAACACCGCATCCAACATCAAGTACAACTCTTGTGTGAGAGCCAAATGCAATGTCTGGAATCATCTACAGTCAGAAAATTGGATAAATCTGGATTTCTACAAAACTAAATGAGAACTAATAAAACAATACAAGGAAATGGAAGACCAATACCAGCTGCTTAATTTGTTTTGGTTCATGAATAGTTCGAATCTAGCTAGAGCTGCTAACCTAGAGCTCATTGTAATGGAACTTATTTTTTAATGTATTTTTCCAAACGTATACTGACTGACGTAATATCGTGGTGACAAAGCAATTTCATGATGCTGACGCCTGACGTGATAAGATAAGAATTGCTCAGTTTATCTGGAATACACTGGAACTAGATAGCATTCTTAAGAGTGAAACCTGAGATATCTGATCCAGGTACTCATCTGCACCATGTATAAACTGGGTGCCGCCCCCTGGAAATCGAAATTTATCCTTGACTTGCGTAATCCAATTCTGGCCTCCTTTGTCTTCAACCAACCTTGTGTGAGGTACATTACTGAACCATACCTATGATAAAAGTAAGAGTGTAAGCCATAAAAATCTACAGGACAAATGGTACGATAAACAAATGTTTATATGACTCCCAATTTATAGTGGCCATATATATGAAATTGGAGTGTATCTGGTAACATTATCATGTATCAAACTATGCTGACCCAACTATACATTAATGAACTGGAATGGTAACTTCATCCTGGAAGTTTGAAATATAGATACTTCATGACTCTCTAGATTCAATCAGAAACCAAATACTCAACTACAGTAGAAACTTAGAGCAAGTAATGTTGCATCTGCAATGCTAGCTTGTAAAATTAAATGCCAAACAAACCTCGTCTCTGCTCTTAGGCCAAGGAATTGGAGACTTATATCCCTTTGGTACAGGTACCAAACAATTCAACCCCTTTCCTTCCTTAGGACAATGCCTCTCAAATTTCTCTCCCCACTCAGTCGACACAAGCCTTTTGATCTCCTCTTCATTATCCAAACATGGAATATATTCCCTAAATCTCTCTTCACAAACCCCAAACCTCTTCACAACAATCCCAGCACCACCTCCACTATCATCCCCAGCACTAACGCTAGCCTCCGTCTCCGTACTGTTCTCTACCACCTCCTGATCCAAATCCGACAACCCAGTTTCGAAATCATCACGCATTGCGCCATTTTCATCGACGATCCCGAATCTGAACGGCGGAGGCGGAGGCGAAGGAGGCGGCGGAGGTGGCGGAGAAGGGGTGGCTGGAGGAGGAGGTGGAAGGAGTTGGGTTGGAGTCGGAGAAGGAGACGCGTCTTGGGTTTGGTTTATGAGAGAGGAGAGATCGAAAGAGAGGTTGGAATTTGGGGAAATGGCGACGGAGTGGGAAGTGCGAGGAGCGTCGGAGAAGGAATAGAAAGAGATGGGAAGAGGATTGTAAGACCAGTGCTTGCCTAGAAAGAAAGCCGCGACGCAAGCTGATGCGACGAAGGTTATACGGAGGAGGAGCGGATTGGACAATTGTTTCATGGCTTCGCTTCTCTGGCGATGCTTCACGTCGCGGGCCTCGCGGCTGAGGCTGAGTGTGATGGCTTGAGTTCGGAGTTAGGACTCACTGGAGATGAGTGAGATGCACGTGCCGCCATCCCGTTCCCCCCCGGGTGCGTATCACTGGAGATGAGCGATGACGCCGTGTCTCACGTGAGACACGTGAGCGTTTAGTTTAGTTCCAGCAAGTGGTCTTGCGGGCCGTTAAAAGGACGGCCCATATCCAAAAAAAAATTATGGCCATTGAGCCCTTGATCAAAATGATTTTAGGTGGGGTTTGTTTTTCCTCTTTTGCTGATGAAGAAATCCTACATGAATAATTTATAATGATTTCTACTGAGGATTCGATTGAAAACGCTAAAAGAAAAGGATGCAATGTGTTATTTTCTTTCAATTCTATGGACTTTTTGCCTGTGTGATCATTAAACTAAAAAAATCAATTTCTCTTTGATTCAAGCACAACATAAAAAAGAAAAAAATATATATTTCATTCAAATACTCCAGCCAATTAGCGCTTTTCAAGTTTCTACTGTTTGTTCAGCTATAAAAGGGAACAGAAGTGTTAGTTGCACACGTGTTATTCTTCTGTTAATAAGGCCAAAAATGAAGGTGATGATCCTCGTACGGATCCCCATCCGACGCTGATAGCTTGCCACGTAATATGCTTTGATTCCGAATCATTCACGGCATCTTGATCAAGTCGTGTTCGTGTTCAAACAAAAAGACCAACAACCACAGTTTACATGACACGTTGTAATTCTTCTACTCCACCCGTCGTGTTGTGAACCATGTCGTGAGTCGTGCTATTGGCTTCTCAAGAGGACTCCCTGGTGTGTTGACCAATCATTTTTTTTAAATGCCTGTTGGCCAATGAATTGTTCTCTATTTGGTTCCCTGTACACGAATAAGCACCATTGGTTTTACTTTTAAAACTTCATTTTTATTTTTATTTTGTGTCGTCTGATCGATTAATTACATACTGATATTAAAACTCAGGCGAGGAAGCTACGGAAGAAATGAAACACAAGGTCAACTTTACTTGCAGTGATTAGTTATCTAGTGACATGTGAGACGTCTGATCGTATTAAATTATTAGTTGTGGTAAGTGGTAGCCGACTATCATCGACAGTAGCAGATCAACCACAGAAGACTTTTATCCGCTGCATGTATTAATCGCTCATTCCTACCACTTCCATATCTGAGTTGACAACTTCAGTCAAAAAAAAAAAAAAAAAAAAATCTGAGGTGACAACAATATAAAGTGGAGTATCCTGATAATTTATAATTTAAGGATCTATAGGTAAACTAAAATATTTTATGATCATTGCAATATATTATATTTCAAATTTTCAATATACTTTAATGATTCTGGCCTTTAGTTCATTTAAATTTGTCCGATTGAAAATGGGAGAAAGGACCTTTCATACTTGTAAACATGATGTGTCGCCTAAGCAAATTCATAAACACTTTACACACGTGTGTTAATTTATTTTGAAGATATATTTTTTTAATAGATGTTGATGATAGAATTAAATATAGTCAATTTTATGTTTAATTTTTAAAATTAAATTTTAAAGACCAAAATAATAACTTATAATATTAAAGGACCATTTATATAATTCACTCGCAGTCGAATAACAACTACATATGAAAGATCATGTAAAACTTCTTCTCTCTCGACGTGGAAAAAGAGGTTATTTCTTTTTGGCATTGTTTTCTTCGTTCTCGAAGTTTCGACATACTGCTTTCCAATTTATCTTTTTGACTTGTGTGGTAATTTATACAACTTTTGCCCCCCGCGATTATTTTATGAGATGCAAAATGGGTCAAATGATCAAATCCTTCTTTAATTAGTAAGTATCTTTAATTAGTAAATCAATAGCGATGTATATCTTGACAGATCTCAATTGCAAATTATAACATCCCACTTCTCATTGAAAATAGTAATTTTATAAACTTTTTCTTCAAGAGGAAAAATAGATTTGCTTAATCTATAATTTAAGCATTAGTTTTGGGAATTAATTTGCACACCCCTCAAATGATAAAGCACTCCAAAACAACTTTATAAAGACTAAAATATCCTTAATTTAGATCGTAACACCATGCATTAAAAAACCTTATCGAAGAGGGTATTTTAGTCTTATAATTTGTTTTGGAGTGTTTTATCATTATACGGGGTGTGCAAATCAATTTCCATTAGTTTTTGGTGCATATAACACACCTAGAAAAATGATGAATTTTAATATATGCAACACCATTTATTAATTAATCTGAATTCCAAAATCCAAAATTAACAATTCTCAATACATTATCAAAATGTTATTTAAATTACATGAAATTTGTTCATGACGCTATATATTCATCTAATAACATTCTATAATTTTATGTTTTTAGTTTTCAACATCATTTGAGTTTTTCTTTAAAAAAAAAAAATTACTTCCTAGCTGCCAAGATAATCATTATCAAAGTGCATTGCGACCCACCCCTCTCAAGATTCTGTCCATTAACAATGGAAAATTATTATCAAAATTGTCAAAATAACCATCGTTAAGTGATCTCTCTACACCTACAATCATACATAATTTAATATATAATTTGATCCATCTATTTTGAATTTTGAACCGAACGTATCTAAACCGAATATTACTAAAAATTTACGATGTTTGAAATAGAAGTTCAAATTATTTATCATACTCCACTGGCATTCAAACAATGAAAGCATATACCAATCCCAAAAAAAGAATTAAAAAATAACGAAAACGAATACGAATACGAATAATTCCATGTGTATAGTGCATAATAAATACAGTATAGGTTAATAGCTGCACCGTGGCCTTGGAGACCGGCGGAATAAAAGTTTCACTCCGTTCAAGAAAAAAAGAAAGAAAAAGAAAAAACATCTGGGCCTTTCGAGAAAAAAAGTATAAATAATATTCGGAAAGGAGTTATCCTAATTATATAAAACTGGAGAAGATTAGACTTAAATCAAACGTCACGACGTGGCCTACTCCATTGTCCGACACGCAACTAGAGGCGTCCCGGGAGTGGGTCTTTGAGACTGACCCACCAAACGCTTCCAGAAGCTTCCGGTTAACTCCTGGCCAGAAATGCTCGAGCTGATCGACCGGTCACCATCCCGCCACGTGTCGGTCCTGCACCACGTGGTCATCCTACGTGGCTTCCTTATGCACCAACAATTGATACGCCTCATTTTTTTCCTCTCTTCGCCCTTTCGGCTTTTGCCCTTTGTGCACTTTTGGCTATCTATCCCTGTAAATTAGATTGTTTTTGTGAGGAGTCCCTAGAATATCATTACCGAAAGAACCCTCATATCTATTTCTTCCGTATAAAATCATCTACATCAAATACATAATAAATTATTATTAATGTACTAGAAATTAAGTTCACCCAATGTACATCATAATGAACATTTTTAGACCCAAATTGCAATGGATTTTCCCTTTTTACATTTGATGAATATTGTCCATAATTTTTTTTTTCTTATTTCTGAAAAATGAATGCACCTTTAAACGTTTTTATTTGACATCAAAGTCTTAAACTTTCATTTGGAGTTAATATTTGTACCGCATATTCAATCAAAGTACAAAAATTAATGATGCAGATCGCATATAAGGTTGGATACACCTTTCAAATTGAAACTTTTATAGTCTTGAATTTGTGCTTTTATATATTTGTAGAGAGTATTAGAGAAGCAGGGATTTCATTCGAAAAAATATATATGGTGCATTGCTTATTATAACACACAAGTTGGATAAAACGATTAACGGAAACAACAAAATGATTTTGGACCATAAAGTAATGGTCACATTCATATTAATAAATTTTTGTGATGAATTGGAGTCAAACTTTTCAACTCACTTCAAATTTAAATGGCACGATAGAAATTGTTGCTATACACGTTCAGCTATAAATATTTTGGTGCATTGTATGTCAAAATTCTAAGAATTACGGCTATATAAACTTTTAACGTTGATTTCAACTATGTTTAATTATCAATCGAGCTATCACTGGCAAAAATATCATATGTGGAAAAAAAAAACAATATGAATCTATATGCATTAGGTGTAATATTACTCGATGGAAACAAGATAAAGTATACACACAATAATATAATAAACAAAAGCTTTGGGCCACGTACAAAATAAATTCCATAGAAAAATAATATATTGACTGAAATAAACTAATAATCTAAATTATAATACTGAAGGACATATCAGCATAAAAGAGAAGCAGCACCACGAAGGATGGTAATTTTTTTAAATATTCTCGCATAAAATTATTGAAGTCCTTAGTTTTAATAGGTAAAGTAAAATAAATTTAAACCTATTTGAAAAAACACATTATAGCAATATTATAAATCGCATTTATCATTCAATCCTAAAAATTTAATTCGACGAACTCGAAATGTCGATGTTGTCGTTCTATTTTATGAGGACGATTATTATTTGTTCAGACAAAATCATAAAAAATGAAGCTTATTCAATATAAGATCAAAACGTAACAATTGATTGCAATACTTATTGATTTTTAATGATGTTTTGATTTTATACTAAAGAAACTATAATAGTTTTTTTTTTTTTGTCTTTTGCTACATTTTGTATTGCTTGTGACATAATACTAAAGTAATTATTCATATTTCATATTTGCTTTGGAACTCAAATTGTTGGTACAATAGATAATGGATATTGTTATCATTATGTACCAAAAAGGTTAAGAGAGATCTCTCCATGTAACAAATAAAATATCATCCCAACAGAATAGTCTGGAACTAGCTAGTAACAAGTTCAAAGTTCGAGAATAATTTGACAACCTCCATTTATCAATATAAGTAAAGTATAGCTCCATATTATTAATTATGAATTAATATTGATTAATAATGTATCAGACTATTGATATTTTTTCTTGAAAAAATAAACCATTAATAAGAAATTCCTAAACTTTACAAATAATATGAACATAAATACATGCAATTCATAAAATTTATTAAGTTTGAGAATAATATAAACAATTAAACATCAAATGAAGTATTTTTAAGCATCAATTTATTCCACAGTTTGGTAAATAAATGAGGCGCATTATAAGTAAGCAAATTACAGTGGGCTAATTGTTGTTTATATATTTTTTCAATAAAAAGTAACTTTTAAAATTATATGATAATTGATTTGAAGAAAGTATGACTCAGAATGAAAATTTTGATCCACGACAAAAAGTCCAAGACTCCAAGCAGGAATTGTTGAGAAAGTTTATTTCATACTCAGGTACAAACACCAAGTGCTAGGGGGGTAAACAGAAAATACAGGGGTATAAATGCAAAAAATGTGTCCTCCTTGGTGTCCCTCGCTCTTCTTCCACTCCAAACGCAGTCCTCTCGTTTCTTTCTTCCTTTGGACGGCTATTGCAACTACTACAAAAGAGGACTTTAAAATTGTCTCAAAAATCGACAAATTTGATAGATAAGTTTCTGGTGCTCTTCACAGAAGAAGAAAGGAAAAAAAAGCGAGGAATCCAGATCAAAGGAAGAGCAACTCTTGACCTCTCTTGAGCTGAGCAATGAACGGCGGAGGTGGAGAAGGAGGAGGCGAGGAAATGGAGGAGGACGGGAAGGAGCGGACTGGAGAGGAAGCGAAGGAGAAGGTCGTGCTCATGTGGGGCTACTTGCCTGGTGTCTCGCCTCAGAGATCCCCTTTGCTTCACCCTGCTCCAGTACGGCTGCCTGACTCCTCCTCCTCCTCTTCTGGCGACACGTGGCGAGATGTGTGTGGTGGAGGTTGTGGGTTTGCCATGGCTCTATCTGGTAGTAGATCTCTCTCTCCTCTTTTGAAGTTCTTTTCTTTTCTGGTTGAAGTTGAACCCTCTCAAAATGTGCTTTTTTAACTTGACCTTTTTTTGGGTGATTCTTTTGGACTGTTTGTAAATTGCAATGTATGAAAATAAGGCAACTTTTGTGTATTGGGGAGTTTCTGATTTTGCATTTAAGTGTTTTTTTTTTTTCAATGCTATTTTTTTAATTGAATTTATAGTAAAAAAATTGTTAACATTCTGTTTGTGTCTAAGACTTCTGTTTTTTTTTTTTTTTTTTTTTTTTTTTTTTTTTTTTTTTTCTCGTTTGAGGCATTAGGTTATTTTCTCAAGTACTAGCTTGTTCTCCTTTACCTCCTAATCTACAATGTAAATGGTCGAAACGATAATTGTTTTCTAGTAGGTCAATTTCAAATGGGATTATTAGCGTTAACACATTTAGAATTTTAGATGGTTGGCAAAACCAATTTGGACTATGTACCAAAATTGGAGCATAACACAATTAGAAGTCCAACTAATGTAAGTGCTTTTATTTTTCCCTTTTTCAACTGTTATGCTCCAAGTTGTTGCAATTACAATGAGAAAACTAAACTTATTTGAATTACTACAAGCTTCCTAAAGAGGGGCTACATACTGCAATTAGAGTGGTTCAAATTTAGAAAATAAATTTGGCTAACAAATTTACGTCTGTGTTTTGTTAAAGAGTCGTAGCAATTTTTTATATTATTATTTTGGATTGAAAGAATGGTGCTAATTTACTAATTTGTTAATGTGTTTTTGTGATAACTTAAATTTACTGAATTTGTATTCAGGATCCTTTCTTTAGCTTTTAAAAATGTAGTTAGTTTCTGATCATTTTTAGCTAAAAGAGATTATGTTTTTCATCACTTTGGAAAGGAGCACCTCATGTTTATATGCCTTTTGTATCAGAAACTGGAAAGATCCTTACCTGGGGCTCAGTTGATGACATGGGGCAAAGTTATGTTACTTCAGGAAAGCACGAGGTACATACATTTTTTTTTTTTTTTTTTGCGTGCATTTTTATTTCTCTCTTTTCTTGAGTTTGCATGTATACATAAAGAATTGAGTATATCCATCCATCTTGTCTAAACCTATTTATGTATTCATACATTTGGGATATAGACCAGGGGAAAAAGATAATCATATCAATATTGTCATAGAGGATGATTCAAGTCAAGCAATATGACTTGAGAAATAAAAATATATAATTCCAAAAGGTTGTGAAACCCTGATTTTACATCTGACGTCCTGGCATGTGTGACTTACTGTTTATTTTATCGGGCTTGAAGTTTGGAATTCTCATTTGTGCCAAGTGTTGATGCTGCCATTTTAGTCACTAAAATACTAAATGCATTCCATTGGAGTACTCTTTGGAAAGAAAAATGATAGTAGGACCCAAATGGTACACAATAAGAATATATAGGACTAGAATGGTACAAAGAAAAATACATATATATATATATATCCAGATACGGACTAAATGATTAATTGGCTTGACGATCCCTCATGTAATTACTTGTTCATTTTACTATGTTGTTGTTTGTATGCTCTTACAGGAAACACCAGAGGCTTTTCCTCTACCTAGCGACATTCGGATAATAGAGGCAGATGCAGGCTGGGCCCACTGTGCTGCCGTGACAGGTTATTGGCTGACCTTGTTAGAAATATTCTTGAATATTAATATTTTTGAGAATATTAAATGCACCTATCATTTTACCAGATAGAGGTGAAGTATATACATGGGGGTGGAAGGAGTGTGTTCCAACTGGGAAAATTGTATCAGATCAATCCTCAGCTGGAACATCTGAAAGAGACATTGATCAAGGTTTTTACATCTCCCCAAATTATTCAAATGTATGTTTTATTTGAAAAAAATGTATGTATATATAACATAAGCTCTGTTGTACAGTGAGCCCGAGGTCTCAGGTGTCAAGGTCGGGTGAAAACCGAGGTGCAGCAGCTGAAGAGGCAACAAAACGAAGAAAAGTGGCCTCTTCTTCATCATCTAAACATGGGTCTGAAAGCTCTACATCAAGTGATGAAACCCTGTCAGCGCCTCCATGCTTGGTGACGTTTAATACTGGGGTTAGAATTGTAAAAGTAGCTGCTGGTGGCCGCCACACATTAGCATTATCAGGTACGTTTTGTTACCCCAATAAATCAATTTGCATAAGTTTGAAAATATGGTTTCTAATATTTTAAAAGAAACTCAGCAAGGAAGCATACAAAAAGATTTGGTACAGTATGGCTTAACAAATTTGTTAATTCTGATTAATATCTCTTATATATGTTCTCCGAAGCTTCAGATTTGGGACAAGTTTGGGGTTGGGGGTATGGAGGTGAAGGACAGCTAGGCCTTGGTTCTAGAATTCGTACCGTCTCATCTCCTCACCCGATTCCTTGCATTGAATCAGCATTTTATGGCAAGGACCGAGCATCAAGCATGAGAGCTAATAATAGAAGTTCAGAGGGGGCTGTTAGTAAAGTTACCGGAACCTGCGTGAAGGCAATTGCCTGTGGCGGCCGTCACAGTGCTGTAGTCACAGGTATATTGTTCTCATTTCCTTCTGTAATATTCAATATTATATTTGTTGCGATGTTTAATGTGAACAAAAAAGTGCACTAATAAGTTTTCTTGCATTCAGACTCAGGGGCACTGCTTACCTTCGGATGGGGTCTATATGGGCAAGTAAGTTCTGATATTATGTTTCTTAATCTCAAGGAGTCTTTTAAGCATGCATTGGTTTTTACCTAGTGTTCTTTATTCTCCAAAGACATTTAGTTGTAAAGAGCTCTTTGAATTTCGAGAAGATTACCAAACCTGGTCTAGGAAGTAAGTACTTATCTATGGTGCATACGACTAAACTGAATTCCCGTTTTGTATCCTAACTTGGTTTTATGAGTCGAGTCCCTTGGGCATTAGTTAGACGACCAAAGAGAAAAATAAAATATGCAGTTTTCTCATGCACTGATATGAGTGTTCTATTGTTTTCCCGCCATTCTGTGAATATTTGGACAAATTCTATTTTGTTTTTATGTTGCAGTGCGGACAAGGAAGCACAGATGATTTGTTAAGTCCAACATGCGTGCAATCTATCTTAGGGGTAAAGATGAGAGACATTGCCGCTGGACTATGGCATACTGTATGCACATCTGTTGATGGAGATGTCTATTCTTTTGGTGGTAACCAATTTGGCCAGCTCGGCACTGGTTCTGACCAGGCTGAGGTACATTTCCAAGTGAATGATGGACTTTTCAGTCTATTTTCAGATTTTGTGACAGGTTTTTATTATTACTGATGTTCCTTTATTGTACAGACTGTTCCAAAGCTGGTCGAGGCATCGTGTTTGGAGAGTAAGAATGCAAGAGCTGTTTCCTGTGGAGCCCGGCATAGTGCAATGATAACTGGTACTCAATTAACCTTGAGATATACTAATCTCAACTGAAAAATTATGCGTTTTTCTCCGTGGATTTCTTATCTAGTAATTATTACGTCCTTATCAAATGTAAGATACTATAACGTTTTGTCTTTGCAGACCAAACAAAATGTGAAAAAAAAAATTCAATCATTTATTTTTTGTTAATTGAAGTTAAAATTACCCTTATTTTCTTCACTACTTGTGTAGAGATTAATCGGGAGAAAGATATGACAGTTTGGACATCTTTTAAATTATTGCAGAGCATATGCTATTTTATTATGGTATACGTAATATTTCTTCCTTTTGCAAGAGCTTATTATCTTAGGCACTGGTTACATGAAATGCAATCTGCTACCACAAAATATTGGTGCAGTCTAATGTTGCATGCTTGCATGCATTTTAGACTCGTCTCTTCTGAACAACTTCATGGGTTCAAATTGGCTAAGACAATGCATTCCACATGGGAGATGCAGATTTGAAACCTATTAGGTTGTTTGGGCTGATTAGTGGATCTGAGTTCTTTGATCCTCATCTCATTCTTGAAATGAAAAACCTTAATTGGTTCAATTTTGTAGCCTCTTGCTTTTTGTAGAACAAAATAAAGGATGCACGGTTTCGGATACGCATACATCCTTTATGATGTAATGAAAAATAATATTGTTGTTTGAGGCTGGACATTGAACGATTGTTGAGGAATTGACACTTTCTGCATCAGAGTTTGAGGGTAGCATTGCACTCTATTCATTTATGTTTAGGCCAGGCTACTAACCTTTTGTTCTGTTAATGTAGAGGATGGTGTGGTGTTCTGTTGGGGGTGGAACAAGTATGGACAGGTAAGATTTTTTTTTTTTTTTCTGAGAAATAAAAGTTCTTCGAGACATATATTCGTTATAACTTCCCAAAATTTCAATGTGCAGCTTGGCTTGGGTGATGCAATTGATCGGAACATTCCTTCTCAAGTCCAAATTGAGGCCTACAAGCCATTAAATGTATCGTGTGGTTGGTGGCATACGTTGGTGCTTGCTGAATCTCCTGCTTAATTTTACCACCCCCTCTAGGGAAACAATGGACATCTTCAAGTTCGCAATTTTGTTAGGGTTTCGTAGGTTTTGGTCAAGAGAAGGCAGAGATATTTATCATATGTAAATACATGTCGATGCATAAAATTTCACATGCATGAATTAGCATTCAATTCTTTCCTCAGGTTTTAACCATGAATTTGTGCACTCAGGGTATGGATTGCTTCGTCCATAGTGCATGTTATTAGCTTTAGATTGTACGTTTGTACAACTAATTTATTTTACAAATGTATTTTATGTCACTGTTGTGCTCCGAAAATCACTGAAGTGGAGAAAAGCTGACGAAAAATAAATTTTAGTCGTTACTCTTTGAACATTTGCACGGTCTTTTTGAAACGTTTTTTCTCCTGGTGTGCGCTATTCGAAAATTTCTTATTGTTCACTAATACCGCTGGGTACTATAAAATTCTTGTTAGTAATTCTAAAACAACCAAGCACGATCTGATGTCATGAACTCCATACGCGCATTGATTTGTTCCGTGGACTTTAGATCGTTTCATGGATTTTTAACTATCGTTTAAACAGACTTAAGTGTAATTCCAGAAGGTTAGCTCTAATACGCATGAACAGTACAGACGATTCTCTCGGGACGCAAAATAGAGTAATGAAAAATGTGAAAAATATAATATGATAAAGAGATAATATGTGTTCCTCTGGTTTGCACGGCGAGATGGTTCGCGACTTTCCACAAAAAATCAATATTCTGAGATTTTGAAGTAAAATAGTTATTATTTTTTTTTTTGGACTGAAGTAAAATAGTTAGCCGTTTCCCACCCCAGGCGTTACATAAACAATTTCTGCAACTTCATCTTCATACATACGAAACTACAAATTAATTACACCCAACAAGTCAAGCTACATCAATTCCACAATAAGGTTTTATGAGAAAACTGAGGGGGGAAGAACTCCAACTGTTATAATAAATTAATTTACATCAAATTCCATAACTATCTTCAGAGCAACTCTATGCAGATTCAATGCAGGTAAGATCTTTTAGAGCACGTTTCTGGCTCTGATACTCAACAAGTATGTACAACTTAAAATGATCTACTTCCAGGTCTAAATAAGGGCAACCAATAAGTTGTCCTAGCTTTTTGTACATTGACAGTTGGCTAGCTTTACCTAACCTGCAAGAAAACAAGATAAAATAGTATAAGATAAAAGAGTCATGATACGGAGGCACTTGAACCCTGCTCGTTTTGGTTTCAACAATAGGACAACAGAAAAGAAAAGGTTCAAAATGTTTTCATTTGTGAACCTCGACCGTCCTGTCCTTGGATTAATGAATGAAAATCTGAACTCCAGTAAGAGAGATAAAATTGTTACTTATGGTCTACAATTGCTCAGGCACAGATGAAAGATTGCAACATTTGGGGTTCATTTTGCTGCACATCAAAAGCAAAGTCCCATAATGCTCATAGCGGCCAGTAGTAATTTCTTCATGTGTACAGAAAAAACAGGATAATTCGCACAGATCCTTTTATTTTTATTTATTCAAGTTTTACATTTTAGTTCATTAATCTCTCAAAAGTGAAGGAATGTTGAAAGCACAAAATACGGAGGCAGTCGAACCATGCTCATTAGAAAATACTTTATATGGATTATCTGGTTCTGCCCGGTACTAATATACAAGCATAGTAAGAAATCAGAAGCTTACTCGTCTAAATAGAGCATCTAGAAGCGGGCAACTTTTTGCATGACACCAACAGAAGGCATGGAAAACTGCGGTTCTGCACTGGCAGAAGTCCTCATTATACCGTGCTCAGTTGGCATATCATCAGCAATTGCAATCGGCTTATTCATCAAAGGCATGGGTCTCACACCACCTTGATCCATCAATGCTCTTACCTAGGTGTTATTTGTTCGTTAGTGTCTTAATTTATTTTCTCAAACCTTTTTTAGGTCTTAATCCTAGATTAAACATCAAAATTAAAAGCTTAGGCAAAGCGAACAAAAGAAAACAGAGTTAGAATTACCATTTCCATCCGTCTTTTGTGGGTGTCAGCAGCTACCTGGAAAAGTGAAGCGTTAAGAGTCAGTCAGCTAAATGTCCAATGTATATTTTCTTATGTAGAATTTTATATAACAAAACCTTTCATAAATTTAGTCATTACAGCATCCAATTATATCTGGGACAAGAGGCCCAACACTATCTTCCAATTTCCAACATTGTGCTAGCTCTCTTGTGCTCAGATCAGGCTAGCCTAATGCTGAGATTGGGTTTATAGTGTTGCGAAGTGTTGTGAGGGGCATGAGCAAGCAAAACCACATACCAACACATGAAAAAAGGGTCAGAATGCCATGCCATGCTCAGTGGAGGCAAGGCATGGTACTCCTAATGGCAAGGCATGGTACTCTGTTAATGCCAAGGCATGGTACTCTGTTAATGCCATGGCATGGTACTCTGTTAATGCCATGGCATGGTACTCTGTTAATGCCATGCGTTCTGTGCTAGTGGAAGAGTTTTCAATTTTTTTTTCCATTTTCCAGCTGGATTGGAGTAAAACGTTGAGTCGTTCCACCTTGCCACTCTGGTTCTTTCCGAATTACACGAGGTTCATACAAAATATGAATGCACACACACATAAATTGTGGAGTTAAATTTAACCAAAATTCATAATAAAGAACCAAGATCATATGATTAGATAGCCTATGTTAATTGAACATTGTACAATCATATAATGCCACAGGTAATATGCAAAATTGTTATAAAAAAAGAAAGTGAATGAAAGGCATCAGTAGAGACATGATATGTTGCCATAAATAGCTTATAATAGTGATTTTAAAGGAGCATTTGACTGAAAACTGAAAACAAATACAGATCAACAGGTAAGTGGTTTATTAAGAATATCCCCTTTTTCTAAGGTATAACACCAAACAGGTAATATGCATGAGCAAATTTCAGAGAACAGAAATTGGTGAAGAGAAGGAACAGAGAGAAGCCAATTGCGAGAGAGATACGATGGATAAGATAAGTTATATTATGCAAATGTGAATCCACCAGTACAAATCTACAAGGGCTGATCAGACTCCAATCCCCCCAAATTTCATTAGCCTTTCCAAACAATATTTCAATCTCTTCAACATCTAGGAGTGAGAGTTCCTTAATTCGGAGGAAGAAAGGAGTACATCCCTACGATATCAAATGGTATTTTGCTAGGCGAGGTGTGGGGGAAATTCTACTTGGGAGGAAAGGAAAGTGTGAGCTTTCTGGAGCTAGTGCCTAGGGATAAACTCAATTAAGGTTTATCAGGACTTTATTGGATACATAGCTTGCCTCTGACAAAGATATTGTTCTTTCTAATTAAAAGAACAAGTGTGCTAAAAACGCAACAAGGTGAGACTTCAATGAATTGACTGCACACCTTTACTGCAAGATATAATCTTACCAAAATTTGCATCTATTTCTATATAAAAGAGAGAACTGAAAAAGGAAAGCTACTTAAAAAATAATATAATTCTTGATACTCACTGAAGTCTTCTGCTTCTTTTCCTCCTTCGAATAACCAGGAATAGTTAACTGCCAAGTTTTCTCTGGAAATATAGACAGAAGTTTGATTATATTATGTAAAATCGATGCAAGATGGTATAACTGGTGCTGAGATCAATCAATCATCTAGTTTGACAACCCATGGGGACAGGCTAACAAGCACCATAATTATGTTAATAGAGATGTGCAGTAAAAAGAAATACCTAGAGGAAGCAAAAAGTCCTTGGGTTCTAAAGTTGACGATTTTCTGTGTTTTGCAAGATTACAAGCAAATGATGCAACCTGAAATTAAATACAAGGGCAATTAAAAAAAAGAGATCAGATCTTGCTCAACTCGAGAGAAGCAATCATAACATATGAAGAAATTTAAAGAAAAGGATACCCATCATAAAAAAAGTTTACAAAAAATAATTACCGAATCAAGAAAGTCGTCAGCAACATCCAAGAGAAACTCTTCAGCGTCAGAATCTACCCTAACTAATGGATCAACCTACACTCACAACATTCCATATCTACTAATTATAAAAATAATAGAGAATTGCTTAAAAGAATATTTATACAGAATGCAATACGTTTAGGAATTAATCTCGAAACCTAATAAATTACCTGAGATACAATATCACTTATCTTTCTCTTTCCTGGGACATGATTTGCGGCTTCGGGGACTTGGTTTGCTAAACCAGTAGCAGTTGTTCCAGATGTGGGAGGATTAGTCTCCTGCTGGGAACCTGTCAGACTTGCAGTCCTCTGCAGAGGGGACCCACCCACCCTGGGAGACTGTTGCTGCTGCTGCTGCTGCTGATGGAGTTGCTGCAAGTGCTGTTGCTGCTTTTGCTGAGACAGTTGCAAAAGAAATGCTTGCTGCTGTTGCTGTTGCTGCTGCTGCTGTTGTTGTTGCATTTGCTTCAGCAACTGATGCTGTGGTGACAGCATTTGCTGGGAGTGAAGTTGTTGAGATTGGAGTTGCTGCTGCTGTTGGGGAAGAGTCATTTGAATAGGCTGTCCACTCTGAGATAAACCGGTTAACTGCTGGTTCATTCCACCAAGTGAAGATGCTCGTGTCAAGCCCTGCCCAGTCAACTTCTGTGTGGACACATGACAATTTGACATGTTATATCTTTTTTTCTTTAAATATAAAAAACAATGATCTGTAAAAGGACAGCCACCAAGTCCATCTCACAAGACAATGCAGTTTTCATCTAATACTGTCCATTGTTGAGTTCTTCAATGATCTTAAGTCCACCAAGCTTACTATTTTAGAACCTCATCTAAAGATAATATCTAACAAACGGCACAAAGAGAATGCGCAAAACTAACTGTTTCAGTTCCAAATAAAGATTTAGATGTAACTACCAAATGTGAAAAACGTATTATTAAAATACACTAGAGGAGTACCTGAGGAGAAGTAAGTGCAGTCTGATTCGAGATCTGCTGTTGGGGCCGCATTTGACTGAACCTTTGGTTCTGAGCGTAAGAGAGAGACCCATTAGCTCTAATTTGATTAATGCCAAGTGTGCTCATCTGACCCATCATGCCCATTGTTTGCATGCCAGGCAGTGGCTGACCAACGCTTGCTGGGTTGAATTGTGTGCCTTGGACCATGCCCTTCTGTCTTTGCTGTAACAAAGGACAAAAAATCATGAGATATCCATCTTTGTCCGACACTTAACATGAAGAATACAAACAAAACTTCAAAATTGGCAATGAGGTAGTGGATAGCACAATTCATAATTTCTGCATGTTTAGAAGTTCCACACAAGTTTTGTGAAAGTTTAGGCAGAGAATTAGAACGAGATGATACAAGTACAATTCTCTCATGTCAGACCAGGGCAAAAAGGCATTTTGCATTGGGCATGAAAACTGCATGTTTTATCTTATATAAAATATAAAATAAAGGCGCAAAGCACACTGAAATTGATAACGCCTTTCCAATTTCCCATTCTCAGGTTTGCCCTAAACTCTCTGTAGAAATTGGATAATGTTAATTAATCCCAATTCAGCACATTTTAATTTTCAAAATTTTATTCTTCACTTTCCGACCAATTAATGATATAGTATAGTAAATTTTCAGAGTCCAATCTTAGCTCACTGTACCATCTACAACTAGAAATAAAAGTTAGAAAATCCAAATTCCTAGCTCCAAGAAATAAAAATACACTTATTTTATTCTTGAAAAAAGGCACTTGCTTACACTGCTTGTTTCATTCTTGAAACAAGGTTAAATAAGCACAAAAAAAAAAAAAGGAATCATGTTGAGAACAAGCTTACAAATATAGAACTCTACACTTGGTTGCTATTTTCACATGAACCTGGAAGTGGAAATTTTAACTAAAGAAGCTCTAACTGCCAAGCAACTATACAATTCCAATTATCCAAATCCACCTAGAAATCTGAATACCCAAAGCAATCACAAAAACAGGTAATTCTGAATTACCTGATTCATGATCTGAGATTGCAGCCCATAATGCGCAGCAGTCTGCCCCGGTAGCATGGGTAACTGCCCCACCTGACCTATCATACCAGCGCGACTCATAAGCTGCTGCTGCTGCTGGGCCCCACCACCAAAACTCATCTGCCCGGACCCACCATACATCCTGAGAGCAGCAGCCGACATCCCGGCCCCACCAAACTGCCCACTCTGCTGCAATTGTTGCATCTGAGTCAATCTCTGCACCGAATTCGACCTTTGCAGCTGCTGTTGATTCATCTGAAACCCAGAATTCTGCGCCATGAGATTGGGTTGCTTCTGGCCATAATCTAGGGTTACGGAGCTGTGGGTGGCGTCGATCTGGCCTTGCTGAGAGAGATCGCTGATGGAAGGCGAGCCTATGGCAGGAGACGCCATGTTATGGCTCGAGTTGGGGTTCGAAATTGGAGTGGGGATTTGGTCGGCGTTGGGCTGAGAAGGCGTTTGCATGGGTTTTTGAGGAGACGAGGAGGTGTTATCCGCCATTGTGGAGAGAGAATCTCTCCCAATTTGAGTCGAATTAGAGCTAGGGTTTACTGTTGATCGAAGCTAAGTAGCTCCATTGAGGGTTTGGGATTTGGGGACAACAGGATTGGGACGAAGTCGAAGAGAGAGAAAGAGAGAGAGAGAACGCGTTTTTACCGAAATATCCAACTGACATGTGGGTCCAAACTATAGTGGGTCCGTTTGTTCAGGGAATGTTGTGCCACGTGTCAATAGTCGAAGTTCATGTAAATTGGCCCAATAGAAACTTTCGTTGGAAACATGGAGTTTTGGTTATTAGAAACTGATGCGATCGCATTGAATTTCTGTTATTAGCTCTTTGTCGTTCGATTTGCATCTAACGGTGGAAGCGAGCCCTCGTCTGAATATGATCCAATTGATGAAGTCCAGGTTAAAAGCCGAGTTTCCGTATATAGCTAGAAAGTTTATTAAACGGGTTGCAAGTTTGGTTTCCATTTCTGGTTCGGTCGAGATTAATTTGCTAGTAAGTTAAAATCTAACTTATTTGGTTAGAAGTGTCTCAATTTGAAGAAATTCGATATGCATTTATATTGTTCGTCCATTTGAAGTATCTGACCATCATGGCCTGACATTTTTCCCGCTGAAAGATTCTTGAGGGATGTGAAGACATTTTTGAGACAATTTGTGTTAGTGGTCCATTTAGCTTTATGTAGGTCATGAACTAATGATAAAACAATAAGAGATGCAGTAGCAATTGTAAACTTTTTGCTCAGGAAAAAAGAAAATTCAAATTGTCTCAAGTTTAGCACGTACACCTAAGGTTTATATGTAAGGGATAACGGATGCACTTATGATCGATTGATTAAGAACTTTTGGGCTCGTTTGGATGGGTTAGGAATAGAGTAGGAATAACATAAATTTAGGAAAAAATACTATTTACTGAATTGTGGAAATTGACTATTTCGGGAATTGAAAATGTTGTTTGGATGGTGAATTTAGAAATAGCGTTGGGAAGTGTGAAAAGTAGAGAGAAAAGTGTTATTGGGAAGAGTGTTATTGAAAATTGTGTTAGAAATGAAATTGACTATTCCAAAATGGTTTGGATAAAAAATTTAGGAATGAAATTGCTAATTCCGGAAATTGGCCAATTCCATTGCCATCCAAACGACACCTTTATGACTTGTACTAAACTGGTGAAATTTGTATGGTTTGGTGGTTTTATTACAAATATCAATGAAGTTTAACCTCTAGGTTCTAAATAGAAATCATGCACTCTAAGGCTTTGGTCGGAACTGGAGAAGAGCAAGAAAAGAAAGAAAGTTTTTAAACGTACGATTTCAATTCATTTCATTTTATTGAAATTTTTTTGATCAAAATCAGCGAATTTGGTGTCATTTGGTTGGGATTCCTATGTATTTAGGTCTAACGAAATCCTATGAAATCATACGAAATCAATTCAAATGAAATGAAATCCCGAGTAAAAATCATTGTGATTAGGGCCTTCTTGTCAAATTTCTTACTTTTGGATCCGGAAATTCATAAAGCTAAAAAAATTTCGCCAATTCTCGACGGAAGAGAATTTCCGCGCCTCCTTCGTCGATTTCGATCTTGGAGAAAAATGATTTCTGTTTACATTTCTCGCTTTAAATATGTGGTTCCAATCAGAGCCTAAAACTCAGCTTTTGCATTCCGATGAAGTTAGAATGGCTCAGCACGTGCGTTTCAATGGGATCAGATATTTTCAGTTACCTTCAATGTACTTTTTATAAACTTTTTGATAAAGCACTAGATTATATCATTAGCTAAATTTGGTTTATGATTTCTAATTTTCTTAAAATGATTTCATAAATTTTACGTCGAATAGAATTGCACTGACATTCAATCGAGTGGCAGAAAAATTCATAATGTTAATAACAAATGTCGTAAAGAAGCTGGATGTATCAAGGACTACATTGAAGTTCTGGTGCCGCGAACTAGGCGTTCCTGATTGGCCTTTTCCGAAACTGATAAGTTTCGCAAATCTGGTGGAAATTGTTATTATAGGTTTTCAACACCCAAGATTTAATTTTAGACCTACTTATAGCATGTTCCAATTTTCATTTTATATGTTTCAATATGAGTAAATATTTGGAACCATCTAAATGCTTCTTCCATGGTAATTATCATTTAGCGGCAAGCAGTCAATCGCATAATCTCATTTCAAATTTGAGCCAAATTAGTCACCAATAGATACGATTTACACCTTAATGGATTCTGATTGGCAAATCAAATATTTGACTGTTGGAACAAAGATTTGATATCTTGATTTTCTATAACATAGATGGAGTCATAACTCGACTTGTGGAGAATGCGCATGATACCAGTAATATGTGATTGGGTAAAAATAATATCCTTTACCCCCAAGTAATGACTAATTCCTCATGGCCTACGGCCTACCACACAGGGAAGAGCTGCATGCCTCCCGTTGCAATCAATTAAGGATTCAAATTTCCATAAAAATAAAATCCTTGATCACCAAGTAATGGCTAATCCCTCTCTAGAGATTGCCTTCATCTTTATGCTACCCACGGTGATTAGAATTAGATATTATTTTGATACACTCTCTAATATAACTGGAGTATGAGCCCTTCCATTTTCATTCACCAAAACAATAGGTAGTTGCTACCCTGAAATCCTGAACCCGACCTCTGTCCTCTCTGTACCATCTGAGAACCCGACCTTTCGATCATCTCCTCTACCCTTCTGGCGCGACGTGACTATCGACAACTAAGCGCCAAGAGTTCGACTGTTTGCTCTTTCTGAAGTTCTTTGTGTTTTCTTTCATCAAATAGGTGCGGGATACTCTCTTCTTGATATTCTTTTTGAAAAAAGTTATTTTGTGAAATTTATACTTGACTCCTGAAAACCGATTCGAAGTATTATATTCGATATTCCTATTTCCAACTCTAAAACTTTTATATTTTATTATTTTTTTTACTTTATCAATATCAATCGTACTACAAAATATTTTTTTCATAAGCCTAAAATTTTTTTAATATCTATATATGTCGCCAAAAAGTAGAAAAGAGAAAAAAAATTATCATGATCTCATATAAAATTATTTAAATATATATAATCGAGCGGGCTCGGATGATCTTGATATTTATGTTTTCTTCCCTGTTTAAGCATTCAGTTGCAAAAATAATATTGGCGATATAAAATTTTCTTCCGTAGCAAATCAAAACAGAACATTATCAATCCCGGAAGATTCTAAGTATTTTCAAATGTTAAATTTATTACCACTGTGATATGTTTTAAAGTTTAATTTATATGGAACTTTTTTTTTATCTAATTTTGTTTAATTTCTCCTACAGGAATCTTTCATTGCATTTAATTTCTAGCTAGATCTTGAAACTTCAGCCATCATTTCACCCTCGGTCAAATTTTTAAAGTTCCTCATATTATATTTTCACATGTCGAAATTTCATTTATCACAATTCTATTTGATTTCTTTCTCTGATCAAAATAAATGTTCTTATTTTGTGATTTGTTTCTGGCAATCTGCTTGTTAAAATGGTGATTAAAGCTTAATTAGGTAACTAAATAGAACATGCGGGCAGTAAGTTTACTGACACCAATATAATATTCATCAGGTAAGAATGTAAGATGTTAAGTTAAACTACGAAAAATATTCTTTGGAAGTTAGATTTTCATTATTTTTTTATCTTTTTTTTTAGCATTACAATAATTGTGAATACAGCATTAAATATTAAACGGACGAATCCACATTTTTAAACACAACACGTAGAAATATCCAGAAGAAACAATAGATCAACTACAAAATATAATTTACCGTAGTATGGTAATTTCTAATGCAATCTAGAAGGATAAAAAAATAAGAAAAATAAATAAATAAAAATTGACTTTGATCTTTATATGGAAAGAACTTAGCGTTATGAATACAGAGTTGTTTTTATCGAGACCAAAAATCACAAAACTAGAAAATAAACTTATTTTATCCATTAGTTGTTTCGTTCAAAATACTTTTCGAAGAGACTATAAGGAGGCTTGTAGGCAAATAAATTTCTCTAAATCCTTATATGTTATGTTATATATTTTATAAAAAATAAAACTTAATAAATTATGAAATTAGTATAATTGATATGAAATAACATTTTTGTAGATGTTGTTGGTAAAATCTATGATGGACCCAAAATTGATCACTTTCTCATATTGTTATGAAATTTACGAACGAAATGTGTTATTCATCCACGTTTACCTGAATGATTGGGCATGAATGCAAAATAAAATGTTTTAATCAATATATAATTGTAGTATAAAATAATAAATTAAGAAATAAAATATTATCATCAGACCATTACCGGATGTTACAGTCCGTAACCTCCTTTAATGTTCTGTCCATAATATATATTTAGTTTCTTAATTTAATGTTTTACTATAATTGTCCGTTGATGAAAAACTTTATATTTTGCACTCATGCCCAGTCATTTAGGTACACGTGTATGAATAACATCCTTCGTTCATAAATGCCATAACAATCCAAGAAGTGATCAATTTCGAATCCATCTTGTAGATCTTACGAACATCATCGACGAAGCTGTTATTTCGTATCTATAATAATAATTTTGTAATTTATTAAGTTTTATTTTTTGTAATAATATATAATATAAGGATTTGGAGAAATACATTTACCATTGAGTCTCTTCAAAAGCTACCTTTTAGAAAGCAACTAATGGATACATTGAAAAATTATGCTTATTTCTATTTTTGTGATTTTAAAAACAAGTTTGTATTCGTAATGCGATAATGAGGACCCCTTAAACCCCTCAAAGCGAGGTATTTCAAACCAATATAGAGGCTCATATTTGCATTTCGCAATTTCATAGATACGTCCGACCATTATATGATTTTGAAAGCAACTTTCTAGCATCTGCGGGACAATTGCTACTATTTTGTGCCTCTAAGAAAGTAAAAAACATATATTTTATAGTTATCTTTGTTGTTATTTATATATGTATTTGATAATTCATATTTAATATATTCACAAATAATGCGATTTAAGTAAAATCTATGCTGAACTGTCCACAAGAATGATCAGAACATGAAACATATCATGGTCGTATTGTGGTAGGTTTATAATCAGCTCGACGGGGAAACTCGTTAATCCACGGTACATAATAACTATTCAAGTCACAAATATTATTTGCCAACCAACGATTTTTCATTTATGAATTAAAAAAGTAAAAAAACTAATTAAATTGTAGAAAAGTACCAATACGATACTAAATGAGATTAAACTATCCTATCATAGTTTTTATATTAAGATGTATTAAAGTAATTGTATATCCTATTATTCTAAAATTAATGCTAGGCGTATCAAATAATTCCACAAAAATAAAAAAAGTTTCGACCAGGATAAAAATGAGAAATCATAACTAACTGATATTTTAGTTGATTGCTAAAAACTCGTACCTGGTGGAACAATGAATAATACTTGATGTAGACTTGAGAGACAAAGTGCATGAGCGTAGATCCATTAGTAATTTGATATCATGTTTAAATGATTTTTACATTTTTGTTTGTACGTTCACATTTCTAAGTTAGAGATTGCCTCTCAGTCAATTAAAATTTGCCAGTAAGTATTTCGGCGTATTAATGTATGTATTTTTTTTTTTTAGCAACATAATAACAATTTTTTTTCCTTTTGCTTATACTATTGTGAGGATTACCAACAAAATGATCTTTTTAGCGGTCAAATTCCGTGTGTGATATTATTACAAGTATTTACAGATTAATTAACAAATTTACACCTGTACAGACATTAAAATATCTTTAAATTTTAGTTTCGCGTTGTACCACTTATGTGCCAGTAGCATACAGTGGCACTGGACTAACTGAAGTACCGCCACAATATTATCTAATAATCTGTCAAAATATCATTTTATTTATGTATTGTTGTTGTATCACTGACAACTTTCGTATATTCTTTCTTTTTATGAATTACTTATTACTTATTATTATTTTATTATCTTTTTTTTTTTTTACTAAAAGTCGAGAGGCCACTACTCCAAAGTTACAACTCTCAAACTATGAATAATCTTCATACATTGATAGTGATATTTATTGAGAGATAAATGGAAGAATATTAAATAATCGCAACATATAAGTTAACAAACGACAATATAAATAGAAGGTAAAAAGTTATGATGTATTATTGGTGAATAACTCAATGCTGTAAAGGAAGAAAAATACACCAATATATTCCCATAATCAAATGATATACTAAGAATGGATGCACGCTAAAATATCTATTAATATAATTAAAATTTCAAAACTTAATAAAAGTTATTTCGCAAATGGAGATCGGATTCTAACGAAGTTGAATGGCAATATAAAACCACAAAAAAGAAAAGGAAAAATTGAACATACGTGTTATAAATTAAAGGGAAAGGAGGAGGAAGAGACAAATGTAAAAGAGAGAAAATTCTCTTCTGTATTTCTATTCTCAATTGTTAGATCAATATACAAATTACATCTCTCTATTTATAAGCCAAAGATGAATCTCCTAATAAATGCTAAAGATCTTCTATAATTAATGTAATTAATGGAAATAATAAAGATGGACAACCATATATGATTCATATCATTTATAACACTTCCCCTTGGTTGTTCATCTTTCATTATACACTATTAATATGATACTTCAGGATCAATATTAATATGATACTTTTGGATCATTTATACTGCCTCATTAAAAACCTTACCAAGAAAAACCCATTGGGATAAAAACTTGGATAAGGAAAAAAGAGTACAACGTGTATAATGCTTCCCCTTATTTTAATATTACTGGATATCCTTCAGTCGATGTAGACCTATCTTCTTTTTGAGTTGCTCAAAAGTTCTTGTTGGCAAAGACTTCGTGAATAGATCAGCTAAGTTGTTGCATGATTGAATTTTTTGAACATCTATTATGCCATCCTTTTGTAGGCCATGTGCTGAGAAGAACTTTGGCGCAATGTGTTTAGTTCGGTCTCCTTTGATATATCATTCTCTAATTTGTGCTATGCAAGCTGCATTATCTTCATATATTGGAGTAGGATTTTCCTTAATGTTTTGAAGCCCACATTCTTCTTGAATATTTTGAATTATTGACCTCAATGAAACACATTCTCGACTCGCTTCATAGAGAGCAATTAGTTCAGCATGATTCGATGAAGTAGCAGTTAGAGTTTGTTTTGTCGATCGCCATAAAATCGCAGCTCCACTATAAGTAAATATGTATCCTGATTGAGATCTTGCTTTATGCGGATCTGACAAATATCATGCATCTGCATATCCAGCTAAATTAGATTTTATATCATTTTCATAGTATAGTCCCATATCTCGAGTTCCGCAAAGATAGCGGAAAATATCTTTAATTCCATTCCAATGTCTTCGGGTTGGTTTGGAACTATATCTTGACAATAAATTTATAGCAAATGCAATATCAGGTCTTGTATTATTTGCAAGATATAACAACGCACCAATTGCGCTTAAGTATGGTACTTCAGGACCAAGTACTTGTTCATCATTTTCTTGGAGACGAAAAGGATCATTTTCTACATTTAACGATCGCACGACCATTGGTATTTTCAAAGGATGAGCTTTATCCATATTAAACATTTTTAAGATTTTTTCTATAATTTGATTGATGGATAAATATTTCATTCTTTAGATGCTCGATCTGCAGGGCCGAGACAAAATTTAGTTACACCAAGGTCTTTCATTTCAAACTCCTTTTTCAATAATCTTGCAGTATTTTCAATCTTTTCAGGAGATCCTATAATGTTTAAATCATCAACATACACCGCAATTATTGCAAAATCTAGATTTGATTTTTTGATAAAAACACACGGACTAACTGTATTATTCTTATATCCTTCTTTTAGAAGATATTCACTAAGTCGATTATACTACATTCGACCTGATTGTTTTAGTCCATATAAAGATTTTTTCAATTTTATGGAGTACATTTCTCTAGATTTTGATTTATATGCTTCAGGCATTTTTAATCTTTCAGGAATTTTCATATATATGTCACTATCAAGTGAACCATATAGATAGGCTGTGACAACATCCATAAGTTGCATTTTTAGATTTTCTGTGACTATGAGACCTATTAAAAATCTTAGAGTTGTTGCATCCACTACAGGTGAATAAGTTTCTTCATAATCAACTCCATATATTTGTGAAAAATCTTGCGCCACTAGCCTTGCTTTGTATCTCACAATCTCATTTTTCTCATTTCTTTTAATGACAAATACCCATTTGTAACCTACAGGGTTAATATCTTTGGGTGTTTGGACTACTGGTCCAAATACTTGTCGTTTATCAAGTGAATTTAATTCAGCTTGTATGGCATCTTTCCATTTAGGCCAATCATTTCTTTGCCTACATTCTTTTATGGTTTTGGGCACATTATCCTCTTTGCTTATAACATCACTAGCTACAGCGAATGCAAAAATTTCATCAACTTGAGTTTCATCTCTATTCAATGTTATGCCATTTTTCACATAATTTATAGAAATCTCATGATCATTTGGTATTTCAGTTTTTTCCGGAACTTCATCAACCTCTTTTGGGGTTTGAGTTTCTTTTGGGATATTATTAATATCTTCTGGGATTTTATCAACTTCTTCAGGAGTTTTAAAAGTATTTTCTTTTGTCACTGTACCAACTGTTTTATTCTGCTCTTTTCTTTTACGTGAATTTATATCCTTAGAACCAATTGGTCTTCCACGTTTTCTACGCTCATGAGATTCATTTGATATTTTTGTAATATCTATTCGAGCAGGTGCATTTATAGCTGGAATATGTGATTTAGTGACTCTATTTATATCTATGAATGCATCAGGCAATTCATTTGCAATTCTTTGTAAATTTATAATCTTTTGAACTTCAAGTTCACATTGACCACTTCTGGGATCAAGATGAGATAATGATGAATTCCAAGTCACTTGTTTATCCAGTTTTTGTTTTTCTTCCCCTAAATTTTGGAATATTGATTCATCAAAATGACAATCAGCAAATCTTGCTGTAAAAACATCTCCTGTTAATGGTTCTAAATATTTAACAATAGAAGGAGAGTTAAAACCAATATAAATTCCCAACCTTCTTTGAGGTCCCATTTTTGTGCGTTGTGGAGGAGAAATTGGAACATATATTGCACAACCAAATACCCTTAAATGAGACAAATTTGGTTCTCTTCCGGAGACCAATTGTAATGGGGAATACTTATGATCAGCAGCTGGCCTTAATCTAATTAGTGCAACAGCATGTAATATGGCATGTCCCCATACAGAAGATGGTAAACTAGATTTCATAAGTAATGGTCTAGCTATCAATTGTAACCTTTTAATAAACGATTCTGCTAGACCATTTTGTGTATGAACATGTGCCACTGAATGTTCTACAGTAATTCCAATAGACATGCAATAATCATTAAAAGCTTGGGATGTAAATTCTCCTGCATTATCAAGTCGGATTCTTTTAATTTGATAATCTGGAAAGTTAGCTCTCAATTGGATAATTTGTGCTAATAATCTAGCAAATGCAACATTTCTTGTTGCTAACAAACACACATGTGACCAACGTGTTGATGCGTCAATTAAGACCATAAAATATCTAAATGGTCCACATGGTGGTGTAATAGGTCCACATATATCTCTTTGAATTCGTTCTAAAAATGATGGCGCTTCAGGTCCAACTTTATTTGGAGATGGCCTAGTAATTAGTTTTCCAAGAGAGCATGCTGGACATGTTAATTCTTTAGATAATAGGATCTTCAGGTCCTTTAGGGGATGCCCATTTGCACTTTCAATTATTCTCGTCATCATTATATTTCCAGGATGACCTAATCTGTCATGCCATAGTGTAAATAAATTTGGATCAACTAACTTCTGGTTAGTCACCATATTTGATTCTATTGTACTTATATATGTACCATATAGTCCATTAGACAATGCTTGCATTTTCTCCATAATATTTTTTTGGCCATTTTTAATAGATATGATATGAAGTTATTCACAATTTCTCTCATTCATAGTTTCAATATGATAACCATTTTTTCGAATATCTTTAAAACTTAGTAGATTTCTTCTGGATCTACTCGAATATAATGCATCATCTATTGTTAATTTTGTTCCTTCAGGTAACAAAATACAAGCTCTTCCGGAGCCTTCAATAATTTTACTTGAGCCAGATATAGTTTGGATATTAGTCTCACCGAGATGCAATTGCAGAAAATATTTCTAACTTTTCAATATGGTATTTGTAGTACCGCTGTCAACTACACATGGATCTTCTTTATTTAACATTGCATCAGTCATTTTTCCTTGAAATAAAATAAAAATTCAATCAAATTAAATTTATTATTTCCGTACAATAAATTGAAGAAACTTATTCAAAATGAATAACGACCATTAGGTGGCACAGAAGGAAAAGATATAAGATTCGGACAATTATTTTCTTTGATTGTCAATTCAATAAATAACCAATGGCTGTATTAAAGGTATCATTAATCATTAATATAATACAATAAATAACCTTTATAAGGAAACTTAATTATAGCAATAAAAGGGTGCATTCTGGTCGACAATAATTTAATGGGATAAATAAAGGAAATAATAAAATACAAAAACAACCATATCTAGCTTAATATGAAGTATTTCGGGCAAATAATCATGACAGAGTTAACATTATCAATAATTATATTCGGCCATTTAAAAATGGTTGGAAATAATCAAAAGAGAGAATATTTTGTTATACCACATATGTTACAAACATCTTTAAGACGTTTTTCTTTTTTATTGCAAGAATATAATGCAACCATGTCAACGTCCTCTATTTTAAATCACATTCGCTTCAGGGAATGAATTTTCACGTGAACCATACTTATTGATTAATTCATTAAAAACTTGTTATTTATTATTATTATTATTTTTGCATTAACTTGGAGTATCTTTTGCTACTACAGGAGCAAATTTGAGACATGAATTTTAGAGAATTATACTCACAATCATATTTGAAATCATGTGGTCACATTTTTCTTTGCATAACTCTTCAAGAGTACTAACATGCTTTTATCATAACTTCAGGTTATTAATATTGTAACTTCAAGTTACGATAGATAAAATGGAGATAAATAAATAAACAAATAAATAAATAAAACTGCAATATAATAAATGAAAAATAAAATATAATTCATATAATTATAACTTCAGGTTATAATATCCAATGACTACACAATTAGAAGAATTTAATTGAAAAATAACTTCAAGTTGTTTTTCATTCAATAACTCATAAATAAAACTTCAAGTTTTAAACAAATAAATCAAGTATTAAGAACTTCATGTTCTAAACAAATTATTTCAACAATCAAGAACTTCGGGTTCTAAATAATTTTAAATCGAGAGATGAACTTCAGGTTCTTCATGTAATAAGAACTTCGGGTTCTTGATAAAACTTTCAAATTTGAATAAAATAATTATTTTTAACATTATTCACTTCGGGGAATGATGCTCGTTCATATAAACAATAAAAAAAAAAACAAATCTAAATGTCTTCAAACAGAATCGAAATTAAGAATTAATATATATTACATTCAATGAAGACTTACGGAATTCATATCTTAAATAAAACATTACGATATAAAAAAAAACTTGTTATAAAAACAGATTTACATTCGGTCAAATCTTTTACCCACGGAAAAAAAATCAGATTAAAACTTCTGGTTTTATTCGCATGGTGATTTACCAATTACCTTTTTGCAACTTCTTTGTGATTCCTCCAAAGCAATTCGTGCTGATAACTGTTATAAATTAAAGAGAAAGGAGGAGGAAGAGACAAATGTAAAAGAGAGAAAATTCTCTTCTGTATTTCTATTCTCAATTGTTAGATCAATATACAAATTACATCTCTCTATTTATAAGCCAAAGGTGAATCTCCTAATAAATGCTAAAGATCTTCTATAATTAATGTAATTAATGGGAATAATAAAGATGGACAACCATATATAATTCATATCATTTATAACAATACGGACCATGCTCAACAATAAGTATATTTTATTTCAAGAAAGAATGGTTTTTTGTGTTGTATACTTGTATTGTTTCTCAATTTCGAAATTTAATTAACAGAAAAATATTCCACTAAAGAAAGGCTGAATATCAGGTCTCTCTGAGAACCCTAATAAATTGTAATTTGGTCTGTTAAACTTTATCAAGGCTGAATATTACGTTTCTCTTATAACCCTAACAAATTGTAATTTGGTCCGTTATAACTTTGTATCTACTTGTATTCTCTCCTATGCTGAAAAGAAAAAGTCCAGCACAGATTTAATCCATTACCCTTCCGATAAAATAAAATAAAAAAGTGGATAACCACCTATTTCATATTTCCTAACTCTAACTAGTGCGCTTCGAGTGAAAAGAATTATACGCAAAAAATAATAGTAATAATAATTATAATAAAAGTTTTGAAAGACAAGGCCCGTCCCTTGGGCCTGTAAATAAAACAAAAAACTATTTCAAAGACACTAATTTAGGCTTTTTTTCTGCACTTCTTGCCCGTAGGCTCGATTTCAAAGACGATATTTTACGCAAGATGAAGAGTTTTTCTTCAAGAAGATTGGATCCTCAATTCATCATTAATTATGAAGATAACCATCACTAAGATTTGACTTTTCGAGGGAGTAGTTGATATCTAGTAAGATTGGCCCACAAAGTTTCCTCAATTTCATTACCAAGTTTTTTAGCTTAATTTTTAATAAGAGTAACAGTAAAATTTACTTTACTTTCTAAGATTTTGTACATATAGGGATATGAACTTATATGGACGGCTAGAGAATTTTGAAATAAAGTTGTGCACTATATTAATTATTGATATCAATATATATGACCATATCAAAAAATCAATTAGATTGTTACTAGTGAGATAATTTTTTTATAAGAGTTAAATATAAATATGTTTTAAAATTATATAGTACTAAGTCTATATACATATAAAAAAGTGACAAATATCGTCATCCATTGACTCTTCCTAAATCCGTCATCGTAATACTTAGGCTCCTTTTGTGGTGCAGCGCGCCATCAGTTGGTCCATGTAATAGTGATTTTTTTAGGCACGAATCACGAGGGAGATCAAACAGCTGTTGATGCATTATGCAACATAGATGTGGATAAGGTCTACAAGAAATGAACCGGTAGCTTTCGTTATAAAAATGTATATAGTTTTCATGATAGACTCCAAGCTTCTTAGCTACTACATTTTGGTAAAACAGGTCAATCATGGTGGACCAGGCTCATAGTGCAAATACTATTTCCTGCCTTGATAGGGAGAGATTCATGATGTTTGTATTGCGACAAGAAATACAATCCAAGTCACTGATATGCTTGTGCTGTGCTTCTTTCCTATAGTAAACCTAGTGCAGGAATTCTTGTTTTGAATGATGCCTCATCTCTCTTGGTTTTTAGTTTCTTACTTTAAATTCATTTGAAAGTGATATTTTGAGTTCTTGTTTATTAACGGTTGGTAACTTCGCTTAACGTACTCTGCTTTGCTTCGGAACTCTGGGTATATTAATTCGAATATAAGATTTATCTTACTTGACCTTTTATATAATTATGAAATTTCTTAGATTACAATAGATTTGGTCGGATGTAATTTTGGGTCCTTCAAGGACCAGATTTTATGATTGTGACCTTTTCAGAAATGAAGGAATATAAAGTTAAAATTTTAAAATAAAACAATTTCTATAATAAGTGAAATCGGAAAATAAATAAATATAATTTTTCAAATTGTTAAATACATGCATAATCATAAACAACACGATTAATCGTGTAAAAATTCATATAAGGGGAATAATAATTTTAGTTTAAAAAGCATATTGCACTTTAGTCATATCATACAAATACCATCTGTTATATGTTAAGAGAGAAGCATGATGCATGATCTATCTAATCAAGATAAAGAGAGGAGAAATAAATTGGGTATTTAAAAGTATAGATGATGTGGTATGTCCCAAACTTTTAGAAGCTTTAACTCTTTTTATGGATTATAAATTATATGAAAAAAATTTGGTTCTAAAAGGAGGTATGATATCTTTTATAAACAACATAAATATTTAAAATTGCCAATAACAAAATAAAATATATTATGAAAGCTCCTCCAAGTATGCCCAAGTAGCAGTAAGCTCAATATCCACAAAGTCAACGAAATTTGGTCAATGAGACCAAGTCGCAATACAGTGAACGGATATCGGCCAATGAGAGTATGAGACCAAGCTGGATCACTATTAAGGCTAGTTACATACAGCTGGCACAATTATATATTAGAAAAATGTGACAACAAGCAATGGCTATTTGGAACAGTCACGTCATAGTTAAGACTATAGTTATATATATTTAATTGTTGTTCTTTTGTAAATTATATAAAAAAAAAAAATAGTACAACTGGTCATCGAGTTTCTATTTGCAGTCGATGTATTAACAAAGTCAATGACAAAAATGTTTAACCTTTTAAAACTCTTACATGTATGGATATTTTGTCCCCCTCTGTATTTCAATAAGAATCTCGATAAATCATAGATGATGCTTGGTGGAGAACAAGAGAAAGATACAGAGAAGTATATTAATATTTCTTGTTATTACTTTTTTAAAAACTCTTTCCATTCAAAACGAATGGAAATCTCAATTGTGGTTTGAAGGAAATATATTTCTAAGCTTTAAAGATCTCCTTGGACATCTATTGCTGCGAAATATGAATTTTGGTTTCACATAATAAATTATGGATGATGCTTGGGCGAATTTTAATACAAATTTTGGCTTCACATAATAAATCATGGATGATGCTGGGTGGAAAATTAATCTTACAATTTGAGATTACAATTTGATAGTTTAGGTGTATATGAGCAGTTAATTAATTCGACGTGTCGAGTTAGAAGGTTGATTGATTCTTTGTTTTACATATTAATATCAATTTTATTCAGTTAGTTGGTAGAAAGAAGAAAGACCGCAGGATTTGATTTGATATTGCACTAACACTTCTATATATCCTCGTCAAAACAATTACATCAGAGAAAATATTTAATTCAACAAATAGCAATAAACAAAATATCCATCTTATGGAGTAGGTAAGATGGAGAAGTTTTGTGCAGGCTGAAAGCTATGACTCGGATAAATGCTCCCTTTTAAGTCTAAGTTTATTTTTGTTTTACGTCTCTATCTAAGACTAATTACAAAACTTCAACTCCTCTCCGTTATACACAGATTGGACATGTCCCTGATCTAAAGGTGTACATACCCAAGATAAAAAAAAAAAATGCACAAATACTATGCCATTCATAAATTTAAACCCATAAAATTTTCAGATTGAACTGTCAAAGTCATCATCAATAATGTTAATATTTCTTCTCTTCTGATTATATGCATATGTTTCAAGTGTCCAGAGTGAATGTAAGGCTCAACACTTCGACAAGGATATACGAATATTTGTAACTTTTTTGCCCAAGTAATTAATGTATTCAATGTGTTCTTTCAAGTTTTATAATGGCAAAATCAATATGTAATCCCGGCAAAGATTAAAAAAAATGTCCGGTCTATAATTGATTTTATTTTTTATACTAATCGCTTCATCTATCTCAATTCTAAAATTTGTTTACACGATCAAAGTATCACTGTATCAGTACATCATGCTGTATTATACTAGTCGCGTAATATTTTTCGTTGTGTTAGGTCTTAATACAATTTATGTAGATGTCCACCTTCCTTGAACAAAATGGAGAGGAAAGCAATCCAATTACTTAAGGAAGTCGCCCAATTACTTTCGCTTCATGTAATATCCCCTCTTTCCCTCTCTCTTCTTTTTAAATCACTCCTCTTCTCTCTCCTCTTGGACCAAGCTTTAGTTCAAGCATAAGGTTCTCTCCAATCCATTTACAGTTGTATATATTTCTTCATACCAACCATACCTTCTCCTTCAAGAGATTCTCAACCACCAGACTCTTGTATCTCCTCAATGGAAGGTCTCATTCCATTTGTATATAAGGCCATCGTGCAATATAGGAACTGCGGTCGAGTTTCTCTAGAAAGTCTATTGTTTGATGAGCCGCCTCCTTCATACTACATGCGTTTGCCTGGTGATTCCGGGAGATTTCAATCAACCGAGATTCGGCTCCTTTCATCTCCTCCAAGCACTGGTGCTAACAGTCTGGCTGCACAGCAATCCCCTATCCGCCGGTCCACCTCCCGTCGTCAAATCAAGTGATATGTGGGGACTTGATGAGTTTATCTGATTAGACAGGAGATGCTCAGAAGTCATTATTAAGCAATTGTACATAGTTACTTATCGAGGATGCTTTTCTTTATTTCTTTCTCTTTTCTCATCATGGGTTTCCGAAGGGACCTGAGTTCTTTAAGAACAAGAACTGCGCAATAATAAGTTTCTTTGTGCCGTAACAATGCATGCTATTGTATATACTTGTTGAAAAGCTTGCTTCTCAATAATCGTTATTGATGTTGCTATGTGAATTATATTATTTTAATCCTTCGTCATGGATCACCCAAAAATAGAAAGCATGGTTCTAGGGCACGATCCAATAAAAATCATGCCCCTCACTTGGTCTGAGCAGTCAGCCAATCAGGTACAATATCAAAATGAGACTATTCTCCAGGTTATTTCTTTTATGAGCATTGTTTTTTGCACCAATGTAATCTGGAAAGCCATACTATTTTGGTTGCTCGTCAAAGAAAGATAACATAAATAATTTGAGGAAAACCATAATCACTTCAATAGAAATATGATAAGTTACCACTGTTATCACACCTTATACTATTGGTCAAACAAGCAAAACTTTTCAACCGCATTTTTGCTTCAGTACCATAATCTTGGAACACCCCCCCCCCCCCCCCCCCCCCCAAGCCCCCAAAAAATTAAAAAAATACAATATCATAATCTAAATATCTGGAAATTGAAAGAAAAATAACTCATTTTGGAACAAACTTTTCCGCAACTATCCATACCAAATTTATGTACTGCACTTTACTAAACTAAGTTAAAACTGCAAAACAATTTAATTCAGGTCCTGCATCTCCTAATTAAGAATGAGAACCTCAATAGCATACTATAAACATCCAAATATCACATGCTATTAATATAAACGGGCAGCTAAACAGAAGTTGATGTGCTTATGAACTCGCAAAGAAATTTTCATGCAAGCTTGGACAATAGCTGAACACTTTTGTTCCTTTTCTTGCAAGCATATCAGGCATGATGAAGTGTATTTTCAATGTTGACTTCGAGCTTATCAAAATCACTTCTACTTGATCAAAACACAATTACAGACTATTTGATAACTAAAACGGGCAGATAAATTGTCTACTCTAGAACTGAGAAGAATATTTACATGTGAAATTTTAGAACATTGGATCATCATAATTTAAAATTCATTCTACAAATATATTCACAACATCTATCAGAGGTTAAAAATGAACACATATAAATAAAGTAAACAAAATTAATGGTTAACATCAGTGACCCCAGCAGATGAATGTGCATCCTCAAGAGCCTTAGTAATGGATCCGGCTCCACAAGACCTGGACACCGACTCAAACAGTTTCTCAATATCAGGGGCAACACGAGTGAAAGGTCGGTTCCAGAAATTGTATCGAGGATTCTGCACCAATAATGAAAAATATAAATATTGGAAATTTAAGTTCTCAGAAGCTAAACCAAGAGAACAAAGTGTTTTAAATACCTTGATCATCTCAATGAAGGTGATGAGAAGCCCCCAGGGATGAGGCCTGTTAACTATCAGACGCTCCAATAGCACCCTTGTTATCTGTTCTTGGATCAAGTCCTGATATGATGACAAGTAAGAATATTAATCATTAATTGATGATTACAAATCATTAGTTTGATATTACATGCACAATTTTCATGTGTATTCCTGCAAAAACTTTTTATGGAAATTAAAATGCACAACACAAGAAACATCATATCATGCCACTCAAAAGTTTCAATTGACCTCCTCTATAAGTCCAAATTTTCAGGTTCTTCTTCATGTTTGTCAAATTTTTTTAAATATAAAGAAAAAAAATGGTTTAGCTATCTAATTTTTCACAGGTAGGTAATATTTCATATGTTTTGAGGGGTACAGTATCTCTTATTTTTCTATAGACCAAATATCATACTACAAAGCTTTGACGGGTCAGGCATTGCCATATGCCAGAAGAATAGAGAAGTACAAAGTATAAGAAATGGGTGCTTTTGTTGGGATAACGTAGCTGGGCATTGACCAACTAAAATATGCCAAAAGAAAGGAACCAGGTATGGAGCAGCTAAATATCAAGACAGTACTTACGCTGCTTGCTTCAGCCCAAAGATAGAGAAGGACGAAGGAGAAGTAATGGGTGTGATTGTTGGGATAGCGTAGCTGGTTACAGATGGCATTGACCAAGTAGTAGCGCCCCTCAGTGTCAAGGTTCTTTACCAGACTCTGATATATGTCCATTGCTGCCCCCACCAAAAATATGTCCATCGGGCTGTGAGTCATCTGCTGGGCTGATGTATTCTTACTCTGCAGTTGTTGTATTGCCTGCACAAGTTATTTGAATCAATGTCAGAAAACAGGTTTTAAACAATTTTGAAGCTGGCACAGAAACAATATTATTCACGAGTATTCTTGAAGTAATATCTCAAAAGACATTAATCGGACATTAATGGTGCCACTGTTATTCACGAGCAATTTTATAACAAATATAAGAAATATAAATGAGACAAAAATAAAATCAGCCCCTATCAATTGGTAACAAGGAGCATGAGCCAGGGACTATATTCCTTGGTGTCATATTAAACATGAAAATCAAGATTAAATCAACCTCCAGAAGTATACCTGCATGCCTATGTAAAGAACAAGGGAGTTAATCAATGGGACATTATAGCGTGTCCCTGCCTGGCTCACTTCACTTTGAGGGAGCAGCAGCTTCTGCCTGAGTTCAGCTAAGAAGGGAGAACCTTCTGGTCTTGTCTAAACCATAAAAGCAAATTACCATTACAGAAAAGCTAAGTAAATTATATTAAAGACGGGTTTAAAAAAAATAACAAAAAATAAAAACACAATATGAAGATGCATTAATGCAATTTGAGTTTGAGAGGACAAGAGAAAATACAGATCAGGGAGAAACATAAGACATGTAACTAAACATATGTGCTCTAATAATCACAGAAAAAAGCTATAAACTTTTGTCAGCATGCAGAGAGACAATTACAATAACTAACTTAACTCTTACCTTGAGATATTCATCAATGTCACCCTTGATCTGTTTTGCCTTCAAAGCACCCTCCACATCTGATAGAATTCTAGGTGCTTGCAGGATTTCAGGCAGCAAATCGATCTGCATTTTGCCATAATAGTAAAATAAAGGTTACACACTTCAATGACCACTTCATACAATCACACAACTGAGCACTTAAAAAAGATAATTGTAATTGATTCAGAAGGATAGGCTTTCTATCGGGCTGCAATTATTGAGTACACCTTTCCAAGTTAATCTCTCACCTTCTGAACAAATTATGTTCACTTTTTGAGTGCTCACATTTGAATTCCCAGAATTAAAGCCATAATAAAGAACCTTTAGGTTAGGGGTAGAAGGATCTGGAAGCCTCATGTTGCGAGGGAATGCACTAAGAATCAAGTTACGCAATTGGATGCAAGTAGCAGGGATCACGTCACATAAACTGAAGTGATAGTCGCATAGAAATTCAGGGAAGTCATGCAGCAATACCAGCATCATTTTCAAGATACCCTTATACAGGAGGACAACCTACAAGAAATCAAAACACATAAGTGATGAAGAGCCTTCCTAACACAATTACAACACTGACATGGTAAAAACCTAAATCCTAAATTTGCCACAATATTGCTCAGACTGCAATAACAATCTTCTCAATACTTCTTTATGGTCATGTACTAGTTTATCTTGATAATAGTTTGACGGCAGCATATCGGTATTTATACTGTCACACTTTAGCCAAGTACAAGCCTAAAAACTGTGTCTGCACCAATAAGAATACTGCCATAAAGAAATAATACAAGAGGTGAAAAGACGGACCGGCTCAGGGAGCTGTGATTTTCTCAAGAATGGTTCCACAAATTTGAATAAACAAACAAGCAAGCGCTGAAAATGTGGCCAGCCTTTAGGAGAATTGCAAGTCAGGATTTTAGGCATGAAATTCTTGTGGCACAGTAACTCAAGCCAAGCAAAACTGAAGAAGATCACACGGAAAAAGAACACCATTAATAAACAGATGAATAAATAAACTAGAAGCTTCTTAGCACAACCTAGAATCATAAATAAGAGCCGGAAGCTTCATAAAAGTCAATTAACCAGTAAAAATAGAAGGCGAGAGAGAGTGAGACCTAAAGCTTGGCACGCGCAGTGGTTGTATAGTAAGGAATGCACTTGCAAAACAAGTCAAAACCTGAAATAGTTACATCAGATCATGAAACACCAGAAGAGTACATTTCTAAACCAAGAAGACTTAACATTATAACCCACAGCTTTGGGTTCCTTCATCATTTATAAACTGAAATGAGCGAACATCAGGTTGATAGCATCACATGTTTGAAAATCCTCGAAATTTTCATAATTACACTGGAAGAAGCATTAAAATTCAAAAAGAAGCAAAATCCATATCATGCTTCCAGTAAGATAAGGAATAGGTTATTAGAATACTACAGTTCCATTAATGAACATACCTGATAATTAGCACCATCAAGATCTGGAGAAACAATATCTAAGAGCCAATTGATAAACAGCCTAAAATATGGTCTGGCATTAAAGTCTGTTTTCTTTTCTTCTGCATCCTTCACAATAACTTTAGCTGTCACTGATAGAACCTGGAAATGCAATAAAGATTTATGAAAATGACGAACAGTTACTAGCATGTCTCCATAAACTAAGAGATTTCAAGTTATCAGGTATTTAACCGACCTTCATGAGTAGAAGAGCTTTATTTGGCACTTGATCAACTGAAGCATACTACAGACCATAGGAAAAGTAAAGGTTAGATAATAAGATTATATGCTACTATGTCATATAAAATAGCAAGCATGAAAGACAAAAATTCAATGCATCGCATATAGCTCATGACTTGTATTCTAGTATTGTCCTTAAGTTTTTAAGTTTCAACTGGTAAAATTCTCAATATAGCTTACAAACAAGTAAGATCACTAATCCGCTAGATTTTACTATCAAGATGCCTTGTCAGCTGCTGATATTTGGTAAAGAAACGATCCAAAAGTGAACACTAATGTCTAATGATCTATACAACACAGAAAAGCTTTTGCAATATAATTGCAAAACGAGGCCCATAACAAATGTGCAAAGATGCAACATACCTTAAGAATTACAACAGCAAGCCTTGCATACGAATCAATAGGGAAAAAGGAAATCTGTTCATTTGTCTGATTTTGCACTGCACCAGGAGCCCCTGGTTCTTTAACAAGGGAATGTGCAACAGATATTTCCTGAAACAGGTCCCAAGTTGAAAAAAGCATTACCTTCTTAAGAAATCAAATAAGTTACTAGAAAATTATTTACAAAGGAAAATACAAACTATAAATTGAAAAATTACTGTGAGAACGCGGAAGAAGCGGTCAGTGGTGTCATCGCCCTTAAGGAGGCCATGCTGTTGCAGCTGAGAGATGTAGTGACTGTAGGTCACATCATTCACAACTGGGAGATCGCATAACTGACACCAATCAGAGAATAGAACAGCAACCTGGATTCAAAGAGAAGAACGAATCTGTTAACCATAGAAGGCATGAAAACAAAACAAAGTCATCATATAATACTTTGTTTTTCAATTTTAATAAGATGTTGCACATCTTAGGGATTCTCCGTGTCGCATGAAAAATTCAAACATAATTCAAACATCCTATATGAATTATCCTTACCTTCTGTTTACTTATGCAAAACAGATCAATAATAGAGGATCGAGTGAAAGTAGAAAGAGGGAGGGAGGGAGGGAGGGAGAGAGGAGATCTATCAATTTATTATAAAACCTGATCTTGGAAACCAGCTGGGTCTGGCGATTGTGCTATGGCTTCACTTGAAGTACCTTCCTCCTTAGTCCCAACAGGACGACTAGATAAAACCTGATACGACACCAAAAAAGGGAGATATTTACAAATTAGTTTGACAATTAAAGTGACAGGATATAGCAAGACCGTCAATTAAGCAAAAAGACCTTTTTGTCCCTCGACTGCCTGGCCTTCTCATCCTTGCTAGGAGCAGTAATATTGCGCACAATCTCAATCAAGTGTTGTAATGATTCGGGAGAACCAGGCCTGCTTGCAATCTGATAAAAACAATGACATGATTCAGATTTAAAGAACAACATCATTCATATTCTTGCTAAGAAGAACCAAGATTCTTTTTCTTCTCAGTATGATATTCTTTTGTTACAATTTAGTGGAGATGAGGTTTCTACTTTTGATAGAGTATCTACGACATTGAATAGCTCAGAGATGAAAACACCAGATTCCTGAGTAACCAGAGTTTGCACTAGTGCAATGGCGAATTCTGTGGCCGCTTCTGTATACAAGAAAACAGTGAATTTAAGAAATTTAAATAAAAAAAAAAGATCAGCAACATCCAAAAGCTTTTTCATAATAAAAAATAGATTTTAAAAGGAGACATACTATGCCTTCCACCATCAATGAGCTTAGCCAAATGGAGATTGTACTCTCCAAGATTCATCAACTCAGAACGAATAAGCCCAATCATGATGTCTACATTAAATTTCTTCTCTTCATCAGAGTAGATCACCTGTCACAATAATGCTGTCAAGCTATGCAAAAATGCCACGAAAAGAATGCACGCAATTATAATTACAACAACAGCAATGTTTCAATCATTTAATAATAGATACACACCCAGCTAGTTAGCTCTTTAACGACAAGTTTGCCAATATCACGAATTGCAACAAGTATTGCCAGGTAGGAAGTAACATGGAGACCATTTGATACATTCTCAAATAAGCTTCGAAAGACCTGTCATTATACAACTTGTAAGAACTGCGAATGAATAATACAAAAGAATTTTTTTTAAAACAATGGAAGGAGAAATGGTATGCCTTTTGTGCCACGGCCAGAGCAGCCTCCTCTCGGCTAACACATCTTAGTATAATTTCTGGAACCTCAGAAACAACAGCCTATACAACAAATGAATTAATTAGTATCAACCTTAGAGCTTAATTTATAATGATTCTTCAAAAGTACCTGAATTTCCAAATCCCTGCCATCTTTAGCAATCAAAGCTTCCAACTGAAACAACAAAAGTATCATTCCAACCACAGCCCATAACATCATCCGTATCAAAATCACAACATCTGTACCAATAAGTTAATGAAGATTTGTACCTTTTGTGAAACTTGCTGATACCTCTCCAAAACATCCCCGGTACTCAATGGCTCAGGGGTAATTGTTCCCAGCCGATCAACAACTGGTGTAGGCGAAGGTGGCACAACAAGCCCCAATTCCTATTAAGGCATCAGAAGAAGTATCAGAAATAAGTAGAAAGAAATGTACTAATTGCCACCCAGAAGACCAAGTAAAACCCTTGCATTCTTACTTTCGTAGCAGGTGCATTTTCAGTCACAGGGAGATCAGGAGATGCCACTCTGGCTGTGAATTGAGCCGCAGCATTACTAACAGCCTCACTTGTCACAATACTGTAGCACAACGAAGCAAGGAATTAAACTTCTATACTGATCTTAATATGATTGTTTTGTAAACAAGATCGAACAATTCCCACATTTGAAAATGACTTTCAATAATCAGATGACATTAATAAATTATTAATACTCTGGGAAAGCCCAAAAGTTTACCTCTTGTACCTGAACTAATGAGCTACTAAACATTATATGAACAGGTTATGGATACATTTAAACGGACTAACACAAAAAGATTCAGACACTAAGCCATTTTTTCTTCTGGTCAATAAATTTAGTGTGCTTCTAAATTGCCAATATAACATACAGTCAAAAAGGTGGATAATTATATGCATACTTAGGTATTTGTGAAGGGATATGATCAAGTTCATCTGATGGTATATCCAAAGGCTGAGGTGCAAAGCCAGCAGTCTGTGCTGAAGTAGGGTAAGCACCGGTACTCATTTGAGAAGGACTTGGAGAGTATGCTCGTGGAGCGACTGATGTATTAGAGACAGTAGAGCCAGTGCCAGAAGTTCCAGTTGCCTGGCTGCCGGAGGCTGCACTTGAGTTTTGACTCCCTTGAGTTTGCCAGACATTAACAAAGTCCTACAAGGTGTAAAAGTATATTTCAGAGAACCAGATACTTTGGCTAGGTGAGAACACATTGAAGCCAGTACAATCTGGCCAGTCACTTCAAGCTACTGGCAGCTGTTAAAACAGGTATCTTGTGAATGTGTTAATACCTGGTTTTTAACTAATTCGGGGTACGCAGACCCATCTTTCACAAATTTATAACACTAATTATCTGATAGGACAGCACAGAACAAACACTTTCTTGCATGCTCCTGAAATAACACGAAACCTGAACTGCACAATTACTATTATACAAAATATACCTCATAGACGCGCAATTGAGCATTGGAGAGTTGACCAGGTTTGGGGCGAAGTGCATCCGGAACATGTGCGTACGAGCCTTGGGCAAATGCAAAGGCATCATAATATGCAGAGCCAGCTGCCTCCCTTTGTTTCCTGAGTTGAGCAAGTGCTTGCCCTATATCTGCATCTATTATCTCCACAGCCTAGAGAGAGAGAGCAATTGATTTTACTCTTATATTCTCTTTTAAAATCTAAATAATAGTCACAATTGCCAGGAAAATCAGAGGAAAAATTGACCATATATAATACCTTGCGGGTGGCCACACTCTCAATCAACGCACAGCCAAGATCAAGATGATCAGTGATAAGTATTTGAACGATCTGTTCATTGTTGTCAGTATTGCTGTTTAATGCCTGAAGCATTGTCCTTAGATTGCTTGTTAATGCATTACGAAGTGGTTCCTAAAAGAATGCTTTATCAGTCAGAAAACTAACATAACAGATAAGTGAAGTCATGCTCATTTGTAGAGAAACATTTTTTCACACATTCCTGTTCTCATTATGACAGCATGACTTTTTACTTTTATGTAAATTTACCAACTTAAGGTTAAAAGGACAAGATAAGACTTTGTGAGACCTTGCAAGTCACATGGGCTAAGCTCCCAGCAAGTGTACCAACCATCAAATGTGCAGCACGGAATATCACACCGTCATCAGGCTCCACAGAATAATCCTGAAAGGAGAAAAATTGTGCAACAACAAGGTTTAATAGATTTATAAGGATTTAACCAAAGAAAAAATTTGAATATGATATGGTATAATGTCAATTAGGACCTTGAGAATAAGTTCCTTTGTTGTCCGGCTAGCTATTGTGACACTCCGCTGAATAACAGGAGATATGATCTCTTTGACAGACTTATCCATGGCAGCTTCAATAAGTCTGAATATTTCAACCATATTAGAACAGAAAAAGACAAATAGCATTTACAATATAAGTCATGGTAAGAAGTTGAACCTGTTATAGGGAACTTGAGAACCGCCCACAGCACTAAGCTTAGGGTTAATTCTGAAGTAAGATTCAGCCCTGGGAATAGCTTGCAAGAGCTGCAAAACCAACATGCAAGACACAAAAAATGACACACAAAGAAATTAGCTGTTGCTAGAATGTAAATTAAGACCATGTTCTGTAGATAATAGCAAGCATGAACTGTGAATCTGGATAGAACCAAACATTCCTCAAGTTTCCAACAAAAGACCAGTGCTATTACAGACATACTTGCAAAAAGAACAGAAACATTCCATTAAGGTTGGCAATATGATATTATATAAGTATCATTGATACACAGTCTGAACAATGAAATAAGTCTGGCAAACCACATATTAATTTTTTCAGTTTATATGCATAGGTGATAAAACTATAACAGATCTTTTTTTCAAAAATGTAAAAGACAGAGAAATCAAATATTAAAGATTGAAAAAAGAAAAACAAACCTGATTAAGTGAAAAAGGAGATGGGGATGGGGAAGGAGGAGCAGGTGTGACAACCTGAGGGATGCCATGAGGGGAGGGAACCTGTTCAGGCATGACAAGAGGACCAACTTTGTCCTCTTCCACCAATGCACCATGAGCAAGATGGACAGGCCCCGCATACTGTAAAAGACAATAAGTTAAAGGGAAATAACAAATCTCAATTTTCATAATATTCAATATTTTATAAACTGGAAACAGGTGAAAGTACCAAGTTATTCTGAATACTACAATTTATGTTTTATTTTGTAGTTGTTCCTAAAGTCTTTTAAGCTATGTAGCTAAAAGAAGAAATGATTATCAGTATCTTGGTATTTCTTAACTTTTGGTTGCTTTAAATTTTAGGCATGCAATATGGAACTGCTGCAAGGATTATGTTATTTGGAATCTGCTAATGTAAAAAAAAATATATAGTTAAAAGATGGGTTGTGAAAGATCAGATCTTCACCCTTGTGCCAGCAGAATGATGGCCGGGCCCCGCAGCATAATGAGCGGGCCCTGCGGCATGAGCAGGCACCGCGGCATGATGAGCGGGTTCCGCATACTAAAGCAGCCACAAAAAAGAAAAAGAACAATGTGAAGAGCTAAACAAAAGGGTCCGTAGGATTGAGATAATATATGAACAATAACATGGTCAAATACTACTGTATTTGCTTCCTGAACCATTTTCTTTTACGTGTTCTGATAATAATAAACATGTCCACTCTTTCTCCCAACAGAAAGCAGACAGTTATCTATGGTCCAAAAGCAAGTTGCCAGATGAACATGTCAGACACAAAAGGCGCACAAGAACGAACACACCGAAAGCACAAACACAATTATTTAATTTCAGATTGCAAAATGTCAGTTAATATACAATAGAATATGAAAACAGAGCAATAAAGCCACAAGAGGAGAGGAAAGATATCAAGCTGAGAAAGATACACAACAAGAGCAACAAAGAAACATGAAAACAAAATATGGTTTCGGTCTGCAGAGGTTTGAATTTCTTCACTATTACAACTGATACACAACAAACAGGTCCTCATATTCAATGAAAATACATTAAACTAAGAATAGAATAACACTATCACTTTCTAGTTAATAATAACGCATGTTCATGCAGATAAAAAAGAGGCTCAGATCCTGATATTAGTATAGTTTATTTAAACTGCTTCAATTTAACATTTCTAATAGAACGAGAGAGTAATTTTCACACAGAATAATTGTATCATTAGGTTTGTACTATATGCAATAGGAACTTACCATCACAAAGCACACTAAACTAGCTTTTCCAGAAGTATAGAAGAGTGCACAGGAAATGCAAAAAGCTAAAATGCAAACAGCACTCTACTATTCAGTTTGCAAAAGATCAGTTTCTTAACCATAATGCCCAAAGGATACCTAGAGAACTGAAGAAGATGCAAAAGAGGAAACAAAATGAAGCACAAGACAAAGCAGAGTTCAAAAATGATGTACAATGACAAGATGACCATTTCATATATGCCAAAATCATGTCCAGATCTCAAGCAGGCATTTTGCGAAAAACATTAAAAAAAAAAAGCAGTGAAAATGCAGAAGGATTGGCCCTTGGAATTAATTAAGCAGAAGGATAGGCCCTTGGAACAGCACTAAATTATTTCATTCAAAGGTTTTCAGGCTAACTGGTCTCATCTGGTATGGTGGGAAACCACTACCAAGTCATATTATAAGCATATGAGCAAGAAATTGTTGGAAGCTGAGAAAAACCTGATTCACTATGGTTGGAAGGTTGGCACGACCAGGAATACTACTGACTTCAGGTGGCAGTTCCACATGGTTTCCAGGAACTGGTATGGAAGGTTCAGCAACAATAGGTGGTTGGGACACAGTAGTAATGTCCTTGTTAGAGAAATCGGGGTTGCCTTCCACCTCACGCACCCGGTCCTTGATCAGAGACGAGGGTTTCACTTCTTTCACATCCACTCCAAGATTCTTAAACAGCACCTAAGCATAATACTTAAAAAACTTTAATCTAGCTGCGGCAGTCATGATAAGCTCAATAAGGACACGAATTTGAGAAAAAATAAGGGCACCCAATGTTTTAAAATGTGGTTTCTGATATAGACACCGTTGGTCACTGCACAACACATATGCAGTATGCGAATGCACATGCATCAGAATATGCAGATACATTTGAAAATTCTTCCAAAAGTTGCAACTTAATTAGAATTCTTTCGAAAATTACAGTTGGAAATAATAAGTGCAAGAAAACATTAAATAATTACAGTTTTACTGAATATGCAGTGCTTGCACGCTTGCACATATGTGGCCTCATTTTAAAACATTGAAGACAACATAACTATTTGGATACTAATATCTACCATCTAAAATTCTAATAGTACTATTAAGTGCCAATTGATCAGGGATAACTTCCTTTCAACCCTTTATGATTTTGACAAGTATAGGTCAAGCATGTACTGGCCAAGAAGTAAAATTCTGATTTAAAAGAATACAGAAAAGAAAACAGATATTTAATAACTCATGCACCTCTATATCAAATCTCAAGTTCATTTTGAGGTTTGGTAGATTGTAAATCTCAGCAAGCAAGCTCAGGATACCCATGGTCCAAGGGTTTGGAGGCCGATACGCAATACTTGACTGGCAGGGTTCCAAAATCTGTACAAGCAAACCCAGAAAAAATTTTAGTACATCTTATATGTACATATTAGATGTATCATCACAGCTTGGGAATAAGGAGCAAACCTTTGATGTAAATGGAATAACAGCAATCATCAATCCCCGCTCATACGCCTGTAACGGAAAGAAAACAATATAATTTTTAATAGATTGTGAGAAGATCTAACAACCAAAAAAAGATGGATAACAGGAAGTACAGATTCAAACATACTACCTCTATAATTAAAGATTTTGGATCAATTTCTTTGGCTCTTAATGCCTGATTCCTGCCGATCGTGAACTTCCCCAACCAGCTCCCAAGATTTTTTAGCAAAGACCTTTCCTCGGAACTTGATTTTATTAGGTCAGATCTTAGCAAGACCTATATGCAAAAGATTGAAAGATACAAATAACAGGAGGGAACAAATTAAACATTAGTGTACCACAGATACTATTATATAGTAGAAACTGTATGCATATAAATTTTAATACACAAACAATATAATTATAAACAAGCTACCTTGCAATTCTCATATGTAGCTTTCAATATTTCCTTGTTCAGTGCTTTAGAATTCACCTTGTCCAGGAACTTTAAGTACAAGTCATGAAAATTTGGTTCAATGCTCGCTCTGAAAAGATAATATACACAAAGAATAAGTTAGTTACATTTCATGCTTCAGATAAGACTTATCTGGCCCAAAATTTTCATTTCCTTCTTTCCAACTCACCTTTTCATAACCATATATTGTGCAAACCAAGGGAAATACTGTTCCTGCAGGACTTCATTAAATTCCTTTGCCTTTGCCTCCATGTTTGAAGTTGAAATGTTGTTGACAATGAACAAAATCTTATCTTGGACTTCAGTCAAAGGTGTCTGCATGATTTACACAGTGTGAAAATATGACTTCTAATGAGATGTTTATTTACGGGAAAGGTATTAAAGTAATGTAGAAGTAAAGTCCAAACAGAAATTAGCAATATAAAGTCAGACCTCTATTGGTGTATCTCTTTGTTCAGCTGCGGCTACTAGTGTTTCAATGTTTAAAGCAGCACCAAATCCTGTGCTGTAAGAAGACTGCCTGAGCACACCTGTCAAAGATGAAGTACACAACCGGCATTAAACCTAGTAAACTACATATACGCATGTAATGAAGAAAGCAACATTTCAAGCATTCTAAGTTGGAATTTCAACAATATACCAGTAGTTGCCAAATTTCGAGTACGAATTGCACCGGCAGACCCAGCAGATGACGCAACAGAAGAATGAGATGGTGCAAGCAAAGAGGGTGTCACAGAAGGCTACCGGAATCATTTAAAAAGGAATCTTACAGTTTAGTGAGGCAAAATAAATTGAAGAGCTAGGAAAAGAAGCCAGCAAAACATAATAAAAAAAATGCACAACAATGCCATTCAGAAAATCAGTAATGCGATAAGAGATTACTTTGTAAGTTTAAATATATTAAATTTACAAGAGGTCAAAAGTTATATAGCTGATGTGTTGCCTAGTTGAAAAAAGCTATCCAAATATTGATAACTAATTATTGATAACGCCATATTTATATACGAAAAATACCTTTGGAACATTAGGAGCAGAATCATTGGGGGTGAAGCTAACTGCTGCTTGACTGATAGCAGAGATCATCGGTTTATTCTGATTAGTCGGCATTGCAGTAGAGGGCTTCATCCTTTCACCAAGAAAACCTTGAGGCGGCGGCCTCTGTTGCGGCATTTGGAATGATGAAACTTGGCGCCCAAGCTGAGACGGGGTTGCGCCCAACTGCCATGATGCTTCTGATGTCTGTAGTAAAATTGAACCACTTTAAAGTCTACTTCTGCTTTTTTTTTTCCCCACTTTCTTCAATAGTAAGGAGAAAAATTTTTTTTTGAGAAAAGCCACACCTCCATGTTTTCTATTGATGTTGGTCCTGACCCATGCTGCTCAAAGGGAAGAGAAGCCCCACCATTGTTTGGTTCGTTCTGACTGGAAGAAACCCTTGCAAGTGTTCGCTCAATCACCGCAACCAACTCAGGGTGGGTCCCACGTAAATGTGAAATTTGCAGTATGTGGTTACAGTACTGTGGCCACTCTACCAAACGGTCCATGAACTGCTCCAAGGCCTTTGTGCCAAAAATGAACATCTAAAAGGCAAACCAATAGAATATAAATCCAGTGAGTTTGATGATATAAAAATTGAGATAGTAATGTTATCTCTTGATGCAAATAATTAAACTCTTACTAACTTTTGAGTCAACAGATTTACGCAAGGCATCAAGAACCCCACGTAGAGCTATGCCAAGCGCAAGGTGAGTCACAAGCTGATGCTTTATAAGGGAGCCTGGAAGAAGAGATTTGCAGAGAAAATAAACACAAAAAGGATTACTTTTGTATGTTCTATATAATTGTTTTTGGTTTCTAATTCTAAACTGTTGTGTATTATAAAAAGCAAAACTCAGACAAAACATACTGGCACCTGTTGAGTTCGCAACCTGATAGCTATTGCAAACTGACAAAAAAAAAATAATAATAATAATAATAATAAAGCACGCACCAAAGAGAACAGCAGCGAGCTTAAGTTGCTTATCAGGGTACTTAGGAAAGAACTTGTACTCTTCAAATAGATTAGCAATCATGCAATTGAATATCATCTGCTCCCTGCAGAAATGACAAAAGAAAATATTTTTAACCCATGTAGCACTTTATTTTATTAAAGAAACACTGCAGACCTCTTACGCCAGCATCAAGATAACTACTTTAAACATGGCACTCAGAAATTTAGAAACCAAAAAAGAGGACCAAAGCAAAAGTTGTAAAAGAAACTATGACCCACCTCTGGTCAGAAGACTCCTTGAAGCGCGATAGCATCTGAACCATCTGTTCAATGGTGAGTTGGCCAGAAAACATCTGATGGAAGTATGTGTTGGCCTCAGCATCTACATCTTCTGTAGCTCCTGGTTGCTCAGCACCGCCTTCTGAGGATCCCCGATAAGACGATATAGGCAAGCTATTCCTTACCTTGTTTATCTCCTCAACAAGTCGCTCGGACATGGGCGGGCCCGAATGAGACTGCAAAAGCTGTTTGGTTGCAGAAAAAGCAATTTTTGAATGTAAACTTAATAGGTGGCCAGAATGATAAGTTCAGCCTGATTACCTGTATAAAGTATTCTAAGCACCATTTGCAGGTTTCTAATTCTTAATTGAAAAGGAAAGCTAACTGCATGCCTCATTACAACTAAATTCTCAAAAAAGTATGTTATTTAGGCTGTACTCCAATTGATGGTACAGGAGGGGTGTCTAAACTACCCAAATCCTTCACCTTGTACACAACTTAACCGATTAAGAGTAGAGAAGGGCGCAGAGGGCGAGAAATTTTTGAACTCTATACAGCCTCACAATTTTATGTATCCCTAAATTGGGGGTAACAGCCAACCTTCTCATCCCCTAACCTTCCTTCCCCTTTCCCCTCCCTCCCATCCATTAATCTGGGTGACAACCTAAGAAGAGTTCTGCGGCATAATGATAAGCACCTTCAGAAAAGTAGCCAGCATTTCCTTGTAGCTAAAAGCAACATCAGCTTGTGTACTGTTTGCACCATCTGACACCTCAGCAAAGGCTTCTTGAAGAAATTTAATACATTCCTGAATGAGCAAGTAAAATAGTGGAAAAAGATTTCAGAATAGCTAATACAAAATTTCAAACTTGATAATTGACAAGTATAAAACAATTAACATTACCTCACAGAAGGCTTCTTTATGCTTCTCCAAATTTTCAGTAAGCCACTTCTCAAGAATGTTTTGCTCTTTGGATCCAGCCACAGAAACCAGACGTATGCTGAAGGAAAAGGGCACTCCTTCAAGTATTGCAGGCAGGATCTATGGCATATTAAAGGAAGACAGAGTTAACAACCAACAAATATTGGTAGGATCCACTAACAACAGATTAACTTGACAATGCTGAGAACTGTCAATAACAGCTTATTATTTTTATATCAGACATTTGAAATAAGTATCGTGCTTTATGCATGTCGAACACATGATAAATGCATATCAAGCTTATTATCCTTATCTTTCGTTCTTTCGTTCTGACTTTCTCTTTTGTTATTAGCTTGTTGCTTTGCTCGGACTGTGTAGGAGCTCAACAGGTGCTGAAATATCATGTGACAGATAACTTCGAAAACAATATTCTAAAACTGACATCATGGGAAAGCGGGGCTAGTAAAGAGAGCCAAAATAGAAATGTTACATGACTCCCAACTAGCAATGCCGATGGACAGTTTTCCAACTCTAAACTACTACAGAATAACATCATGTTTGTTTGGTACATGCCAGATTCTAAAATTAATCCTTGGAATGTGCTTTGCTATATTATTATACCTTCAGTTCACTGCATACTGTGACGATTCTGATTAGATAACTCATATCTTTATTAGCTTCAATAAAGCCCTTGATAACCAGCTGTGGGTTAACTCTCCATAGACATCCAATTATGCTCGTTTTCGTAGAATCCTTCAATACCATAGGAACTGTGCAAGATACTACCTCATTCCGGATGAGGTTGTAGGCAGTCTGAGAAAAGAGAAGGTAACATTTGCTTCAAAATTATAAAAATAGAGATGATTTTCTGAAGGTAATCTGTTTAGTGATAAAATTGTACTTTGATCTGGCTAACTCCCAGTAGTAGGACCCCTGGACAGTGATCAATTGGGGAGCTAAGAATTCCCCTAACTGCCATGGCATGACCTTGCTCTGCCAGCTGGCACAGAATCTGTATGAGATCAAGACAAAACCATGCCTGGTTTCCTTGTTTAAGATATGCCACTTCAGAGAAAGCCTTCAAATTATAAAAAATGCCATTACTAATATGAAACCATAGATTGGGTCTCTCAATAGAGTTAAATAACTATTTTGAGGAAAGTGCATATACGGAAAGCATTGTTACATGCTTAATAAGTCATTTTTATTATATTCACAGAGCAACTTCAAAACTTAAATTTTCCCAATAATAGTTGAAGATTACACTTACCAGCTGATGTGTACAATGAGCGAATGTGAATACATCAGATGAAGCAGTGACGGCATACTTTAAGAATGATAGCTGGCCTTCTGTATTCTTCCACACAGAGCCACAAACAGCATGAAGTGGAAAAGGATCCTGCACAACACACTATTTCGTTAATTACTAGTCCACTGACTAACAAACTCAATTTTAATTGAAATAGGAAAGCTTGAGAAGTTCCTGGCATGCACGACTGTACAGTGACATGAGGAAATTGAAAGCCGCCTCATCTGGAACGATAAATCCCTCATGGTCAAGATTTTCCATTACATTCTTCCAATCTGTGCTAGGAGCCTACAATAGAAATTGACATATATAAGATGATCAAAATGATACAAATAAATAAATGTTACCTATCTGAAATTAAACTCACCACTTGTTTGACTGAACCCACAAAAATACCAACATCCCAAGTGCTCAGGGAGGTGGAGTCACCAGGTAGGCTACAACCAACAGCAGAAAGAAAAGTCGCATAGATGCCATTGCTATCATCAAGACCGGTACGGGTTCGTGTCATAGCACCAACTAGTTTTGCAACCATTGCATCATTAAGAGGCTGGAAAAGAGACAAAACAAATTTGCAATGATCCATGCTAGCAGTACATGCATAGCCAAACTCTGTTATCATGTCAGGCGAGCTTGTCTCCTTCTCGATTTCAGCTAAATAAGCATCTAGATCCTCATCAGAGGTGCTAAAGTAATGATTCCAAGTCCTACAAAGATAAAACGAAAAAGCAATTGACCACTTTAAGTTTATTGAGTCTACAAAGATTAGAGATTAACAAAGTAGTTCGCAAAACACCAAGAAGTAGGTAGCTCATAAGAACTTCATTCCCATTCTCCCAAAAATTTAAGAAACTTCATTGGTGAGAGACAAAGACGTGTTTTTCAGGACACAGGGAATTATTGGGTGACTGAAGAGAAAAAACAAAGCATTTCCAGACAGATTTTATACCATGAATGAAAGATAACTGTATCTATAACTGTCGCATGTAACCACTTTAACCTTTTCCCATGATCAAACCAGAGGAACCAAAACCCAAAAGAAATGTTTGTTAAATGTAGAACAACCACACAAGCAGAAAACCATTATTACATCCAAGATTGAATGCTGTCTAACCTCAAGGGTGCAACAGGATAAATCTCGTTCTTCGGGTTAAGACAAGGAACAGTAAAGGGACTTTCATTAAGTTGCAAATAAGAAAGTATTTTTTCGAAAGAGTCGGTATGCTTAGAGAGCTCTTTATTCTGGAGAATAAACACCGCAATCTCCTGGATATGAGCGTTTGATGTAGCCAAAGAAGGGTTTTCACAAAGCTCATCAATCTGAGCTACGATGAAGTCATGCCCTGAAAAAAGAACAAAAGTTAAATTGGCGACTTATTAACTCATAACTGTACTAGCATATCCAAAAGCATAGAAACAGGCCAAGAAGATTACATGATAGGTTGCAATTTCACAGGGCTTAAGTGCAAACAAGAGAAATGGCTTTTGTTTTTTTACCTCTAAGCCTTAGATCAAGATCATCAGAATCCAACAATGCCAAGCCAACTTCACTCTTTTCACGTCCAGACAGCTTAAATGAAGTTGAAAGATCTAGTAGAAAATGTTCATTGGTGGGTACAGTTTTCAAAGCCTCGCAAAAGCTGGCGCTGAAATAAGACTTCCCTAGCAAGTGCCTGAAGATATTTGAGAAGAGATCTCTTTTATGTTGTGCATTTTGAGCATCACCTCCTCCAATCAACTTCACTTGGTCAAAACAGCCCTTCAGCAGTAGCACACCACCCTCAGGTTCATAATCTACCAACTGAACAAAAAAGAAGAAAAAAAAATTGTCAAGAGAATACCATTGAGAACTAAAAAGTCAATAAACTTCATAGAAAAGGAGTGATCATTTAAACCCAAAATAAAATGGCAGTTTAATCTGTAGGATAATATAGATCTAGCAACTCAACGATAATTGATACAGCTTTGGTTACATTACAGATATAAACTGCCTGTTACCAAACTCCACTTATCAAGTCGGGAACAAACAACTGGCAATCAGACATCTTACACAATTCATTTCTGTCCCAAATTCCAGCACCCAACCACACTAAAATAACACACCAAATCAGCCCCGATTAGAAGCAAAATACGAAGGCCAGACCAAGGCATTAAAAACTGGATCAGATAAGACTACGCAATAAACCTATCTAGGGTTATGCTTTAGAGCGAAATGAGATCAGTCAGATATGTACCTCGCAGAGTTCGCGACAGATCGAGTCGAAATTGGAGTCGTTGAGGGAATCGACGAGCAGGCGGATTTGGGATGGCACGGTAGTCGAAAGCGGAACCATCATCGCTGGCAGCGCCGATGGCGGGAAAATCGGTCGATCGATTGTAGGGTTTTTGAGAGAGAGAGAGAGAGCAAGCGCGAGAGACACGAGAGCAAAGTTTTTTTGGGGTACAGATTTGTTCGACCAGACTGCGGACTGTATAGAAATTACTGGGCCGATTCTCTACGGATTTCATTTGTGTTTTTCTGTGTTGACATTTTTTGATGAGTGTTGGTGTAGTCTGTATGAGAGAGTGACTTGTCCGCTTCACAGGAAAGACTACACAGGTAGGGCCACAAAGAAAAGGAATTGAAGGACGGACCTAGAACCGGGTTTACGGGCGTCGGGATCGGTCGATCCTAATCGTGATTCCTCGAGACGAAAGGCTAATGTACAGTGAATTGGACAGAAGGTCTGATCTAATGCGTTCGTTCTTAATATTTTGTATCTCAAACGATCTATTCAAACCGTTTAATATGATCTTCGTATTGAAATCTAATACAAAATCGAATTTTACATTTTTTTTATGATTTTACTATTTTTTCATAATTTTTGAAAACGTTATTTAAAACGGTTAATAATTTTTTAGATCAATGATTTTCTAAAATCTAGAAAAAATAATAAAAAAAAATTACAAAAATGTGAAATTCGGTTTATGTGCTAGATTTCAATATGAATAGGTCAAAATAATTTTTCTTATGATTTTCAATTTTATACTGACTTTAAGACAGTGTTCATTAATTATCAAGATTCAACTTTATTCGGATCGTTGGTCCTTGTTTTGTTAAAAATTGGTTGATAAAAAGTAAATTATAATTGACAAGCTCCTCATTTAGTAGTTTTGGTACCAGCATGATGCAACCATGATAAATGGTCAGAGAGACGCTAGACGGACTCCTTTAATTAAATGCGTTACATATCCAAAAAAACAATAATAATAAATAAATGCGTAAATTTGTGCTTCAAACAAATAATCGATCGGATTCATTCAATATAATCATCGACTCGTCATATTAAAATTTAAATGTACTCGTTTTAGAAGTAATCGATCCAAAAATGTGAAATATCAAAAAGGAAATTCTAAATATCTGAAAAAATAGTAAAATAATTTAAAATATTACATTCGGTTTTCTACTTAAACATAAGTAACCAAAAAAAAGAATGAACTATTATTATACAATAAGTTTACGTAGTATTTTGAAAATCAAAGCTGACCTACCTGATCGACCAGGAGTCAGTCATTGTTTTGGTCCAATCCTCAAACCAACCGGTATTTTCTTCTTGTACAAACCCTAAGAATTAATGGAAAATGAATTATGTTTAATACTTTATAACTAATGTAGTTAAAATAAGATTTTTATATAGACAGTTAATTTGAAGCATTGTTGAAATTTTATCTAGATTAGCCCGGAAAATGTTAAATTCCATACCTTAATTTGTTTATCATACATAGGTTTTGAGTTTTCTGGATTTTATTTCAAAATGGATCATTAGTTTAATCAAAAGAATTGTAAATTTATCTATGCAAAAATAAATTGCAGAATTTGAGCAGCTGGTGAAATTTATTACATGACCGACTGACTATTTTCTCCCAAGCTCTTCGGCACTGGTATTAACGGCACTTCCAAAAGATGTCAGATTCGAGGTCCAATGCCCAACTGAAGAAGGTAGTGGGCTCCGATCCTAACATACAATGACATCGGTACCGATAAAGAGTCCTGTCAAACTGGAGTCTGATCGGAACCAATAAAATCACGCAAGAATTGGAAATGGATTTTTCCTTTTAACAATTCCTCTGATCGGAAAGTAGGAAATGCGGAGAATCGATTTCAATCAACGCGATTTGGAGAGAAAAGATTGGGTCAGGGAATTCCCATGAAAAAAATAGAAATTTCGCACGATTTGATTTTGCGCCGGACGTGCTTCCGATGAATGACCAAAATATCCTTCCAATGCTCATCTCTCACATTTTCATTTTTATTCCGTTCACTCGATTAGGATCGGGAGGGAAAAGCCTATGTGTATAGAGACTGACACTCATCTCTTCACTCTCTTCATCTCCGCAGCACAACGATTCCTTTATGAGTTTTATTCGTTGATTGGGAGAGAGAATCCACTATTACTTATCTATGCGAATCTAACTCAGGATTTTGTTGTTTTCATCGTTGAAAAAATTGTTATTGAGCTTTGAATCTAGTTCTAATCTATTGAGTTTTCTTTTTTGGGTTTTGGTTTCAAGTCATCTTTGCTCTTTCCGAGCCTAAGAATGAGGGTAAAGCTGTCAAATTCAAGAAAATTTCAATTCTCGTCAATTCTTCTGGTGTTGATTTTCGATCGCCGGATTTTATTTGAAATCCATTTCTATTGAATTCTATTATATTGAAATGAATTGAACTCCCATGAAGAGGTCATTTCGATCAGAGCCTATATGAACAACATTTGAGAAGTAGAGATCGAACGAAAGAAGTGAAAGAAAGAATGAACAAGGAGAATGAATGTTTTTGTTTTTTGTTTTTTTTTTTTGTTGTATTCTCTATTAACCTTTGCAAAAAATTCATGTCTCTCTTTTATTTTACAGTTTGAGAGATGAAATATAGCGATCATCAATTTGATGTTTTGTTTATGTAAGTTTAAAAATAGAAGCATTCATGAATGCAGTTTAGTTTGATTAACTGATACCTTAAACCTTAACACGTACCTTTCTGTAAGGGTGTTTTTTTTAGGTTTAGCAAATGTTGTTTTTTTAACAGTCATTTACCACTTTCTAATAGTTATATCACTTCCTCGTCAATCACTGTTAATTATGTATTCATCAATCAGATCATTATACCACTTCTTGAGGTTTCTTCTTGAATTCATCAATCAGATTGTCCAATTGAGCTTCAAGCCTAGCAACTAGCTCTAAGTGAAGCTCGACGACAGGCATGGCACGAGCGACAAATCTTCCCTTCGACTGGGCGGTGGGGCGATGCTCGACGACACTGAATACGAGAAAGATTCAAATCGGCTAAACCGATGATGCATGGCAGCAAGCCGACGAGGGCTGCGATCGTGCGAGAATTGAAGTTTCTAATGTTGAGAGAATAAGAGAAAGGAAGGTAGACTAGATTGGGTTCAATTTGGTGAGATCTGTGAGACTGGATAGTTTGATTGGGTTCGCGAGAGAAGAAGAAGACTTGGGGTTCATCTTCTGGTTCGTGCGTGGGAGTTGGGCTTGTGCGTGAGAGAGAAGAATGGGTTTGAGACAGAGACTTGCAAATTGGTTTGATTCATGGGTATAATGGTCACATATGTTTTTGTTAGGAAGTGCTCAATTTTCATTTAAAAGCCAACAATTAGCAATAAACACAAAATTAAACATCATGGATCTAGGCTTAAGGCCATTTACACATCATTTCACATGAGAAAGATAGGAGAAATTAAACCTCTCACGAAATCATATTCGTGAGGCGATCCAAATCGTTTGGAACCGGTGGCGTGCTTCTCCTACGCCTCTTCTTCTCCTTGGATGCCGCAGGCCTCGTGTCCACCAAGAGGTTTAGTCACAAGCTTAGGAGTTGTGCTAGCAACTCAAAGCTCTAGTCTAATCCCTTAGCTTTCTCTCTTTCTTCAACTAATTACTATTTAATTTAGTGGAGAATATGAGAGCTCAACACATGAGCAAGAGGAAGAGAGAAGGGGAAATGGCGGCTAGGAAGGGAGGATGACGGCTAGGAAGAGAGGAGAGAGAAGGCTAGGGTTCGAGCCTCCAAGGGGATCCTTATATAGGCTCAATCCCTAGGGAGCACTTTCACCTATTTACAAGTTTGTCATCCACATACCTTAGCTGAAATTCCTTAGGCCTTATGGGCCTCTAATTTGTAGAATTTAATCATTTATTCATTATCACTCCTTACCTATTTCCGCAATACACTACAAATCCTTACCTATGATTTGTAGAATTTAATCATCACTTAACTTGCATACTAATCTTTTACGATAATTAATGTTCCTTGTTAATTATCAAGATTATGGACGATTTAGATTTATTATTGTCATTCTAATGAATGATCCATAGAGATCTACAATTCAGTTCATCAACCTGAATAATCTGTCAATAATAAACTCTAGGAACAAATGATTAAACATCATCATTAACATAAACTAAGAAAATAAGTCATTAAATATTGACTTCTAGGACATAACTCCAACAGTTTTTTTCATTTTATTTGAGAATTATTTATGTCATAAAATATGGCAGAAGGGCAAATAGAGAAAGAGTTTCAAATTTAGAGGGGTAAAATCAGAAATTTTTACTTTTGGAGGGCAGATCCTCTATTTCCTCAATTCTGAAGGGTACAGAAATTTTTTTCCTAATTTATTTTATTTTATTAATTGCAGGTTCTGACATTTAGCATTAATTATTTTTTTGGCTAAACCACGTATTTTCTAATAAATTCGAAATATAAAAGAAATTTGGGAAAAAGACAAGAGACTACGGAAGGAGGCTTAATTTGTGATCTGGTCCTTCTTTATTTAAGGTCGTAAATTGATACTAATACCTTGAAAGTAGAATAAGAACTCCTTACAAATCCAAGGGAATTAAAGAGGAATGTTTATTCTAACATAGAAATAAAATAATTTTTGCGTCGGCTAATTTTTTATGTTTGGAGAAGTATGATATGTATTTATTGTCTATACATACATCTGAGTTGAATTCGAGCTATTCCTAACTCACTCAATCTCGACTCTTATACAGCCCTAGAGTTCGTGAAGTAAATTAATTTACAAAAGGAAATTAGTTATTTCTCTATTGCACTTACTGATTTTATAACAGTTGGACCATAAATTTTATAATTGTTGGTAAGAATTTTAAATTGAAATTTGAATTCCTGGTTATAAAACAAAATTTAGTCACCAATTTTCACAACAACAACAAAAAAGAAAAGTTAATAAACTCATAATATGATTCTCTTTTGTTGATATCCTTCTTTGTCTTCGTGTTTTGTATTAGACTAGCAACTAATTCGGGGAAAAATAATTCTGTTTGTTCGCATGTAAGCTTGAGGTGGTGAAATTAGTCCTTGATCGGTATAATCTGTTCTAAATAGCGGACATCATGATTTTTTCTCCACAAGACCACAACCATAGTGCTATGGAAATAGTTGAGCTTTTAGCTATCTTTCGGCTTGTATAGAGATGCACAAAAAATAACAAGATCGAAGTAACAAACTAAGCTATTTGTTAAGGCCACGTAGCTTTGGGAAAATATCATAAAATTATGACTTAACTAGTCATTGCATAAAAATTAATTATTTTTTTATTCATTTTGTTTCATTCAATGAACAATATGCTTTCATAAAAAATTATATTTTTTAACTGTAATATTAGAGCTAAAAAAATTATAGTTAGTTAAAACTAATTTATATACTTTTAATTTCCCATCTGGTGGAACAAGTGAATTTTAAAATTTATGATTTAAATAATAATTTATTGCTTTTTTTTTATTACTTTTGCAATATAATAAAGTAAAATGTTTTAGTTAGCTTAGCCGTTTGAAATTTTAAAGTTGAATTTAATTAAAAGAAGGTTACGAGTCCCCCCCCTCTATATTGATATCCTTTTTGTTTTGTTTTTAAATTAGAATAACAAATTGTATGAACTTATAAATTTGCATTTATACTAGGAACACAACAAAAAAATAAATAAATAAAGAACTGATATTTAATAAAACTAAATAGCATGCTATGAATATCTGACGTTAAGTCATTCCTCTCATAATATTATTTCTTTCGAGCCACGAATATTAAAAAAAAACCTGCTGAATATCTCATAATAATAGAAAAATATGGGCGAAAACCTTGGGAATGGCTCCTTACAAACTCCTCGTTTTGACGTGAAGAGACTAAAATAACCTCAATTGCTGATGCATCAAAATAGACCTGTCAACGGAACGAAAAAACACGTTCCGCCGTGACGTTAAAACCAAACGGAACGATTAACGGACAGAGATTTCATTTCGTTTTATGTTGCGAAACGGTAACGAAAGCAGAATTGAATAACGTGGTAAATTAATACGATAAACGGTATGAGTCGTTCCGTTTTCGTTATTTCGTTTTACCGTATAGTATTCTACATGTTTAGAATTGTTAAAAAACAGAGGGAGGGCGGAGAATACGAAGCAGCCCATAGTGCCTTCTCCTCTCTCTCCCGCACCATCATTGTCTGCCTTTACTCCATGAGAGAAAGAAAAGAAAAAAGCAAAGAAAAAATAAAGAAAAAAAGAAAAAGAAAAATCTAGGTCTCTCTACAAATTAAACCCAGCAATGGTAGACTTCTCTCCGACTCGAGCACTGCCTCTATGGAAACCCTACTCCGGCCACTCCTCTGTCTAGGTGGCCTCTTCGTTGGGCACTTCTGCCTCCGCCTCCATCGACGACGGGTATGGATCTAGAGAGGTCGCTGGACTGGAGGATCAACAAAGGTGCAAACTGGAGTGGATCTAATGTGTGCCCATGCACAACAGCACAAGTCAGACAGAAAAGGAGCTTCAATTTTTCAGAAATCGAGTCCCCACCAAGAAATTCTTGCTTCAAAGGTCCATGATCCAGATCCAGTTTCAGCTCTGATTTGGAAAATGATTGAGAGGCGATTTATTAGGAATGCGACCAGGTTAGTAAGATTCGAAGTCCCATATCAGAAGTGAAAAGATGTACTTTTATTTTGTGTCAATTTTCGATCTAAGAACAAATTTTGTATCAATTTTCATCTATTTTTCTCCTTTTTTTTTTGAGAACGTCTTTTTTTTTTTTTGCTATAATGTCTATTCAAAGCTGGGGCAAATAGTGGGATTTGAAATTTATATTGTTGTTGGAAAATTTTGTTGCTGGGCTTCACAATCGCTGGGTTGAAAACTTATTAAATTTTATGCTGTTAAATAAACGTTAAATCGTTTAATTCGTTTATTTAAACGAAACGATTAACAAAATTGATTTTTGTTCCGTATAATTAACGATTTAGTTAACGATAATATAAACTGTGCTGTTTAATTAAACAAAACGCTAACGATCAGGGGCATTTGGGCATTTCTGTGATCGTTAGCCACTTTTGACAGGTCGACATCAAAAACATCAAATGAAGGATAGCTCAGTCTTTTCACCTTAAAAAGGGAGTGTAAACCTTGATCCCTTCCACGGCGCCGACCCCTTCACTAGCTCAGTGTCCATGACTGTTCTTCCGGGGAGACTCGGTCCGCCCCTCTCTCGACCTCCTTCCCTTTTTCCCATCCCACCACTCTCCACCTCCGTACGACTGCGGCTGCGTCGGCTCCCCTCCGTGTCCGTGTCCGTGTCTGCGGCTGACCCAAACCCTTCATCTTTTAGCCCCGAGTACCTCATCCACTCATGCGGGCTCTCTTCCGATGAGGCAGTCCGGGCGTACAACAAGATTCAGCACCTTAAGACCCCCAAAAAACCCGATGCCGTGCTCCGATTCCTGCGAGATATCGGCATCAGCGAGTCCGACATCAGAAGGACGGTCTCGTTGGATTCTTGGATACTTTGCTCTAGCGTGGAGAAGAACTTGAGACCAAATGTCAAAAAGCTACAAGAGGTCGGCCTCTCTATTGATGACATTTCATATATCCTTTCCCATAATCCTAATCTGTTCAGGTTTAATTTTGCCCCAAAAATTGATTTCTGGTTAGGCTTCCTTGGTTCTGCAGAGAGTTTTTCTGTGTTTATGAGAAGATGTGGCGTTGTTCTTGGTTCCAACTTGGAAAAGGCAGTCCTCCCAAAATTGTGTTTTCTTAAAGACGACTGTGGTTTATCGTCTTCTCGAATTGTGCGGTTGATTAAATCATGTCCTAGATTGCTCACATCTAACATTGAAACTTTGAAGATGAAAGCCCAGAGGGCTGACCAGTTGGGGATTGCACGTTCAACAGGAACTTTTGTGGAAGCAATGATTATTGTCACCTGGCTGAACCAACAAACTGTTGATGCAAGGCTAAACAACTTGATAAGTCTCGGGTTTTCACAGGAGGAGGTAACCCAAATGATTGGTAAAGCTCCTAATTTGTTGGCGCATGCAGAGGAGGCGGTTTCCAAGAAAATGGAGTTCCTGTTAAAGAAAGCTGGTTGTGATAAGAATGATATTGTCCGATGTCCAGTTATGCTTAAATTTAGCTTGGAGAATCGACTCATCCCCCGTAATGTTGTTAGAAAGCTCCTGATGTCTAACGGGTTTCCGCCAAAAAATTACAAATTGGTTTCTCTTGTGATTCAAACTGAGAAGAAGTTTGTGGACAAGTACGTTCTGCCGTATGAACATGCTATTCCTGGCCTCCACCGAGCATATGCTGATGCTTGTGCTAGAAAAAAATGTGGCAATAGATTAGTTTCTAGAGTTTGACTGTCTTGAAGTTTTATGGTTTTAGATTTATTTTTAAATTTCAAAGTCAGTTCCAATTTATGACGAGGATATGTCAAAATTTTACTATGAAATTTTAACTAAGCTATGCTTATCTTCACCAGGCATGAGTCCATCATTCGAATTAAGTCCTTGCTGACAATTCTTGATTCAGTAAGTTGATGTCGACCTTATGGAAAAGCCACTGGTCATAGTTAAGAAAATATGTTTGTTATATGATACCTTAGTAGTGTTTAATTGTTTATCTAGTGTAGAGCAGGAGTTTGATTTTGATGGCATTTATTATTGGACGGTTAGCAACTGTCCGATGGTTTTTTGTGTTCTTGACTAAACTGTGATACTTGCTGTGGTTGCTATTGCTGCTGAATTAATGTTTCCACCCTATTGTTTTCTCAGTTTTCTTTTACCAGTATAGTTGATTTTGTATTTATTATTTTGTTCGTTTGATGCAAGAGCAACCAACCTAATTCATTGTATTTATCATTTTTGGTTATATATGTTTACACACCTAAGTGCAAATAAAGCAAAAAAAAAAAAAAAAATTGAACCACGGTGCTTTATGTGTTTATCCGTACATTATATTGTAAATATTAACCGACATTATTTGTATAATGTCATTTTTGGATATTAAACTAAATAAAATTTACTATTATCATCACATATGTAGTAGTAGTTGAACTATTTTGTCACGACTAATATTCAACCGATTTTGATTCCGGAGGAGAGTATGCTTGTTAAAAATAATATTTCGTTTATAAGTCGTAAAAAATGTGTGAAAGTTGCGTTAAATTTACTCGGCACAAATGGAACAGTTTAGTTAAAAGTCTAGCGTATAAAACGAAACAAAATGCTTAGAACTCAATATTTCTCTCTCTTCCTGGAGAACCCGATTGACTAACATTGGAATTAGGTCCAAAATAGAGCTAAACACTACAAAATTCCTGTTGGCTCAATTTTAAGAATGCAAGCTGCAGATGGTCAGTTTATACCATTTTCTATATATTACTTCACAATTTTTGTTTATTTATTTATTTGTTTATATACATATACATATAATTCAGCCAAAAGCACTTGCCAAGAGGAACCAACACTGAGCAGGATGAACGAGATGTATTCTCTCTCTCCCATATATTTCGTATTTTTTTTTTTTTCGATATCTTAACTGAAGCCGTTAAGAAGTTACACACCAAGAAAGGAAAACAAAACAAAACAATTAACAATACTTGTTGTACACTGAAACAGTGTATAATACCAGTATATTACCAGTATATTGTAAAGAGAAGATATAAGAATATGAACTAAATTTCTTTCATTGATTGATCGATTTGTGTTGTACAGAGATGTCAATATATAGCCAATACACTAATAGAAAATGTAAATACATGAATGTATCTAAATTCCTATTGGACACGTCTTGCTATTGGACAGAAGATGATTGTCTTCATTCTTGCGCTGGCATGGACAGCTGGTGATCTGTAGTTAGAGGAGTGTGGTCCTGAACACATGACTCATCAGTAGACGATACAATGGAGGTGTCCATTGGTATTGTAACAGCCCCCCCGCAAGCGAAAGGAACTGAAGTGACATTGAGCTTGTCACGAAGAAGTAGGAACCGAGGTGTAGAGAGAGGCTTTGTCATAATATCGGCAAGTTGATCCTTGGAGCAAATGAACTTGATTTGTAATTCCTTAGTTTGAACTTTCTCCCGAATGAAGTGATAGTCAATTTCAACATGCTTTGTGCGAGCATGAAACATCGGATTTGAAGCCAAAAAAGTGGCACCGATGTTATCACACCATAAGATCGGGGAGGAAGAGCAAGTAATGTGAAGTTCATGCAATAGGAATTGAAGCCAAACAATTTCGGCACTAGCAAGGGCTAAGGCACGATATTCGGCCTCCGTACTAGAGCGAGAGACCGTTGGTTGTTTCTTTGCACTCCAAGAAATCAAATTAGGCCCCAAAAAGATTGCATAACCCGATGTGGAGCGACGATCATCCGGGCAACCGGCCCAATCCGAATCACTATATGCATGAAGGATTGGATTAGTGGCCGGCTTGAGATGTAAACCATAAGTTAATGTGCCATTGAGATAACGCAAGATGCGCTTGACTGCCTCCCAATGTAAGTTGGTTGGAGAGTGCATGAATTGAGAGACTTTGTTAACGGCAAAAGCAATGTCGGGTCTAGTGATGGTCGCATATTGAAGTGCACCTACTATCATTCGATAGAGAGAGGGATTTTCCATGGGATCACCATCATGCATGGAGAGAGTTGTGTGTACTACCATTGGAGAGGCAGTAGGTTTAGATGCAAGCATATTTGCACGGCTAAGAATGGATTTCAAGTACTTAGTTTGGGTGAGATGAAAACCGCTTGAGTCGGAATGCACCTCGATTCCAAGAAAAAATTTCAAATCACCTAGGTCTTTGATGGCAAACTGAGAATTGAGGTGCTCAATAGCTTTTGTAAGAACCATGGAATCATCACCGGTAATGATAATATCATCCACGTATACCAAAACAACAATGGTAGAACCGTTATGATTGTAAACAAAGAGTGATGGGTCATAATTAGATGCACAAAAACCATAAGCAATTAGAGCAGCACTTAGAGTGTGAAACCAAGCTCTTGGGGACTGTTTTAAGCCATACAAAGCCTTGTTGAGCCGACAAACATGAGAGGGATAAGAGGGATCCACAAAACCGGGAGGTTGAGACATGTAAACCGTCTCATTAAGGTTGCCATGCAAAAATGCATTTTGAACATCTAATTGTCTTATCGACCAGCCAAGAGACAGGGCTAGAGACAGTACAAGACGAATTGTCATGGGTCTAATGACGGGACTAAAGGTATCGAAGAAATCAATACCTTCCTCTTGAGTAAACCCTTTTGCCACGAGGCGAGCTTTGTATCTTTCAATTGAGCCATCGGCATGTCGCTTGATGCGGTAAATCCATTTGCAGCCCACAACATTGTGATCACTTGGTGCAGGAACGAGGGTCCAAGTCTGATTTTGAGCGAGTGCATTGATTTCTCGGGACATGGCATCACGCCAAAGAGAGGACTGATTGGCTTGTTTAAATGTAGTGGGCTCAATGTCTGGTGAGGTAGTAGAGGTGAGAGCAACATGGTCTTTGAAAACCCGAGGTTTCCTTGTGTTATCCTTGGTGCGAGTAGTCATGGGGTGCACTGAGGTGACAGGAGCTGTGCGAACAGGGGTGTAAGCTGAAGCTGGAGTCGATGAAGAAGATGGGGCAGTTGGGTCAGATGGGATCGCCTGATGAGGTGGACGGGCAGTGCATGGAGGCTGATTACGGGCAGGAGAAGCAGCGGGCTCTGGAGAGGGTGTATGGATTTCAAAAAGGTGGGTTGGGCCAGGAGAAACAGGCCGTGTGGAAGGGGAAGCAAGTGTAAGTGGTTGAAAGCCCATAGATGAATTGTCTTCTGCCCTGAGAGGCGAAATTGTTTGCTGCAAAGCTGAAGTGCTAAAGGGAAAAACATTTTCATCAAAAAGAACATGCCGAGATATATATATCCTTTTGGTTGGTATATGAAGACACTTGTAGCCTTTTTGATTATAGGCATAACCAATAAACACACATGGCAAGGACCGGTGTTGTAATTTATTATCATTGTAGGGACGAAGATAAGGAAAATAAAGGCAACCAAGAACACGTAGAAAATTGTAGTCGGGTTTTGTATTGAATAATTTTTGAAAGGGAATTGAGTTGGTAGATGAGGTAGGGAGGCGATTTATGAGGTAAACTATACTTGCAAAAATTTCATCCCAAAAAGAAAGTGGTATAGATGCGTGAGTCATAGTGGCAAGTGAAAGCTCTACTATATAGCGATGCATGCGTTCGGCCAAACCATTTTGTTGAGGTGTATATGGGCAAGTTGTTTGATGAGTAATTTGTGGAAAAAGGCGAGAAAGAGGTTTGTATTCCGTACCACCATCGGTACGAAGAATTTTAATATGATGATTGAGAAGATTTTCAACTTGTTGTTTGAACAATGCAAACACTTTAGGCAATTCATCTTTTGTACGAAGAAAATACAACCAAGTGAAATGAGTAAAATCATCAACAAAAATAACATAATAACGATAACCATCCTTTGATAAAACGGGAGAAGGTCCCCAAAGATCCGAGTGTACAAGTTCTAACGGAGCATGAGACAAAGAAAGACTAGAAGAAAAAGGCAATTTATGAGATTTTGCCATACAACAATCACTACAAAGCAACATTTTGTGTAAAGAACATGGTAGACTAAATTTATGTAGTAAATGAAGAGTAGTAGAGGAAGATGGATGGCCGAAGCGTGCATGCCACAAGTTAGCCGAAACACGTGCACCCACAAGAGCTTGAGGAGAATGGGAAGAACGGGAAATAGTGAGAATGTATAAACCACTAATGAGAGGTGCTTGGATGAGAAGTGTCTTGGTTTGTCGATCCTTTATTAGACAAGAAGTAGAGGAAAACTCAATAAGTAAAGAATTATCAAGAAGAAGTTTAGAAAGACTCAATAAATTTCTAGTAAATTGAGGAACATGTAAGACATCATTGAGAGCAATAGAAAAGGTAGAAAAATGTAAAGAGAAATTGCCAATGTGTGATATAGTCATACCCAAACCATTTCCAATTTGAAGAGTGTCTTGACCATCAAATGCCACAAATGAGGAGAGGTTGTTGAGATCGGATGTCACATGATGAGTTGCCCCCGAGTCAATGCACCATTCATGCGGAGCCGTGGAGGTGTGCGGTTGTGCAACAAAGGCTTGATATGGAGGAGGTGGTGGTGGACGAGGCCGTGGAGGTGTAGGAGAATATGTAGGGAGGTAGCGGTTCTCAAAGCGATGATAACACTCACGAGCTTGATGATTATTACGACCACAAATCTGGCAGGGGGACCCATCTGTCATAGGTTGAAATTGTTGAGGTGCTGGTGGTCTAGGAGAGTAGGATTGAAGAGAGTAATTGGGCCTGGGTATGGGATTGAGGTTCGGCCTATTTGGAAATTGCTGAAAAGGGGTGTTGGGTCGTGGATTGGGCCGAGGGTAATTGGAGCGTGGTCCAGAGGGGCGAGACTGGTACGGATGTTGCGGTGGAGGGTAGCGGGGTCTGGTGGCAGAATAGAAGACAGTAGGTGGATCAGAGACGGCAGGCAGAGAGGAAGAAGGAGTATTTTGTGAGGTTAGGCGAGTTTCAGTGGTGAGAAGAAGAGAATGAAGGTCAGGGAGAGAGATTGGGTCAGATCGGGCATTGACAGCAAGCACAAGGGCGTTGAAATCAGATCCAAGCCCTCTTAGCGTATAGTTGACGAGATCTTTCTCAGGAACCGGAGCTCCGATGAAGGCCAGCTCGTCTGCTAGGGAGCGAATTTTTTGAACATAGTCAGCACAGGAAGAACCGCCTTTTGTGAGACCTTGTAGTTGTTGTTGAAGTTCAACAAGACGAGCTGTAGAAGAGGCAGAAAAGGTGCGATGCAGCATAGACCAGAGAGAGGCAGAGGTGGTGCATGAGACAACTTGAGCAAGTAGAGGCTCAGTTAGTGAAGAACGGATCCAACCCAAAAGTAACTGGTCTTGCTTATTCCAATGAACATAGGCTGGATTTAATTGAACAGTGGAACCAACAGTGACCATCGGAGATGGAGGAGAAGGAGATTCAACATATTTAAATAGATCGTAACCATGTAAAAGAGGCACGATTTGAGACTGCCAAGCTAGGAAATTAGTGCGATTTAATTTTGTGGAAATAGGTAAATTGAGGAGAATAAGAGATTCATGGGTAGAAGATTGTGTAGAGGAAGAAGAAGGGTTTAAGGAGGGGGTAGAAGAGGGTTCGGTGCCTGCCATTTGGCTCTGATACCATGAAACAGTGTATAATACCAGTATATTACCAGTATATTGTAAAGAGAAGATATAAGAATATGAACTAAATTTCTTTCATTGATTGATCGATTTGTGTTGTACAGAGATGTCAATATATAGCCAATACACTAATAGAAAATGTAAATACATGAATGTATCTAAATTCCTATTGGACACGTCTTGCTATTGGACAGAAGATGATTGTCTTCATTCTTGCGCTGGCATGGACAGCTGGTGATCTGTAGTTAGAGGAGTGTGGTCCTGAACACATGACTCATCAGTAGACGATACAATGGAGGTGTCCATTGGTATTGTAACAGCATGCCTTCTTCAGCTATGCTTCTTGCCAGTACCTGTACCGGCCTTTCAAGACTTCTAAAACGTCTGTAAACATTTCCCCCAAATCGTCCAAATTTCAGTGAAGAAAACAAACCATTCCACTCCTTTTCTCTAGGGCCTTGATGACAACTAAAAGAAGCCAGAGTCGTGTCCAGAACTGTATCCTTTTCCAAGGGTCTGGGAAGGGTGGTGAGCAACCCCACATGTCTCCACACCTGTCTTGAGCATGGAGGTCATCTTCAATCAAGCTGGAACTGCAGAGGATGCAGCCTGTTTGAATAGCTATATTACGTCTAAAGGAGAACCTGCTGGGTGAGTAGTTTCCTTTGTAACAAAAGAATCGCAAAGATTTTGACTTTGGGCTGAATCTTAAGCTTCCACACAGCACTAACCGGGGAGAGTGTCTTTCCTGCAGTGATCAGCTTTTTGTAAATCAGCACTTCCAAAGGAGAATGTCTCTGCTGTTTGAAAGCATTAACTGTGAAGAAAAATCAGAAATGCAAGAGACTCTAAAATTCTGTCGTCTTGGTAAGAGCTTAGAAAGGTCTGTGTGAGCTTTTACATGCATTCGATATTGTCTGTTAAGGAACATGAATTATATTTTATAATTAATATAGTTAAAATAAGATTTTTATATAGACAGTTAATTTGTTGCATTGTTAAAATTTTATCTAGATTAGCCCAGAAAATGTGAAATTCCGTACCTTAATTTGTTTATCATACATAGGTTTTGAGTTTTCTGGATTCTATTTCAAAATGGATCATTAGTTCAATGAAAGTAATTGTAAATTTATCTGTGCAAAAATAAATTGCAGAAGTTGAGCAGCTGGTGAAATTTATTACATGACCGACTGACTACTTTCTCCCAAGCTCTTACGGCACTTCCAAAAGATGTCAGATTTGAGGCCCAATGCGCGACTGATGTAGTGGGTTCGGATCCTAACATTTTTTTTTTGAAGGTAAGGTGGCTGAAAACCACGCCGACATAATTTCATTAAATAAAAAGAATTTACAAGAGGTGAGAAAAAACTTAAGAAAAAAAGAAAGTGAAAAAGGAAAACACCTATATACAAATTATACAGTAAAAGAAAAAGATAAAAAAAAAGAACTACAAAGCAGCCTTCCAAGAGCAGAGTAGAGCCGAAATCTCTCTGATCAATAAGAACGTAGGTTTGGAGGAATTTGTGAAGATTTGCTGTTTCTTTCCTTCCAAATGGACCAAGTCACAGCCCGATCCTAACATATAATGACACCAGTACCGATAAAGAGTCCTGTCAAGCTGGAGCAAGAAAGATATATGAACAACAACATTTGAGAAGCAGAGATTGAGCGAAAAGAAGTGAAAGAAAGAATGAACAAGGAGAAGGAATTTTTCGTTTTGTTGTTGTATTCTCCATTAACCTGTGCGGAAATTTTCCTGTCCCTTATTTATTTTACAGTTTGAGAGATGAAATAGAGCGGTCATCAATTTGATGTTGTTTTGTGTATTTAAGTTTGAAAATAGAAGCATTCATAAATGCAATTTAGTTTGATTAATTGATAGTTTGATATCTTAAGCCTTAACACGTACCTATCCATAAGAGCGTTTTTTTTTAAGGTTTAGTAAATGTTGTTTTCTTTATTCTATTTTATTTCTACTACTTATAAATGCACAGATCGAAAATGTGTTACACTCTAGGTCTAAATAGTAAACATGTGTTTCTGCCGTTGGATCGACTTGATCTGTGGTTGGATGTGAATCGCGAGACGAAGCACCACTATTATTTGGTTTTTCATCTAATATAGAAACAAATTGAATAACACATCTATTTGTATCACTGGTAAATTAAGCAACATATTTTTATTGTCTAACATAATTTTGTTCCTTTATTTGCCCACATATGAGGACATCTTATGCTAGTAATAGAAAAAGGATCACTATATTAATTTATTTTATTTTATTAACTGCAGGTTCTGACATTTAGCATTAATTCTTTTTTGGCTAAACCACGTATTTTCTAATAAAGTCGAAATATAAAAGAAATTTGGGAAAAAGACAAGGGACCACGAAAGGAGGCTTAATTTGTGATTTGGTCCTTCTTCTTTATTTAAGGCCGTAAATCCATACTAATTCCTTGAAAATAAAATAAGAACTCCTTACAAATCCAAGGGAATTAAAGAGGAAGGTTAATTATAACATAGAAATAAAAAACTTGTTGCAGGTGATAGAGGTGTCTCCATGTGTTGGGGCGTTGCCACTGCAGGTGGCAGGAGGTTAAGGGGATGATAGAGGTGTCTCCAGCTGTCTCATTCCGGAGGGGAAGTTTAATTAAAATGTCCAGTGGATGTTTTTGGATCGGAGCCATTCGATTTGATCTCGACGGTTAATTTATTCGGGCCTATCAATTCTGGTTTTATACACAGAGCATCAACGATTTGAGATTAAATCAGACGGTCCAGATCTAAAAACGTCCAATGGATGGCCATCCAGAGGATCTCATTCCGGAGGTTAAGGGCAATTGCAGGAACTTGGCACAAAAAACAAAAGGGGCACTGTACTGGATAATCAGCGGTGTTGTTTTGAGAGCTATTGATTACTTTTAATATTTTGTTCTGATTGTAATTTTGTGCTGTAATAAAGAGTGCTGGAAAGGATGGTCACCATACATAGGTATTGGTTGTGTCTGTGAAAAGTTTTTAGGGAGTTTAGATGATAAATTGATATGGGAGTTGATTTGTAATAAGCTAGATGTTAGAAAAGGATAGGGTACCACAGTTGGGCATACTGGTACGGAGGAGTAGATATAGGTAGTAGAGAGGTTTGGTAGATATAGATAGTATCGAGTCTAATTTGATTTTGTAACTTTTTACTTTTCTTAATGAAAAGTGGTGGGTCAAAACTCAAAACCCACTTATTTCAAAAAAAGAAAAAAAAATTGGTGTCAGTTAATTGCAATATCTGGTCAATATGTTTGGAGAAGTATGATATGTATTTGTTGTCTATACACATACATCCGAGTCGAATTTGAGCTATTCCTAACTCGCTCAATCTCGACTCTAATTCGACTCGGATGCAGCCTAGAGCTAGTGAAATAAATTAATTTACAAAAGGAAATGAACTATTTCTCGTTTCCTTATTGCACATACTAATTTTATAATAGTTGCACCATAAATTTTTTAATTGTTGGTAAGAATTTTAAATTGAAATTGAATTCCTAATTTAAAAACAAAATTGGTGACATTTTCAACAACAAAAAAGAAAAGTTATTAACTCATAATATGATTCTCTTTTGTTGATATCCTTCTTTGTCTTCGTGTTTTATATAAGACTAGCAACTAATTTGGTAAGAAAAAAAAATTCTGTTTGTTCGCATGTAAGCTTGAGGTGGTGAAATTAGTCCTTGATCGGTATAATCTGTTTTCAATAGCGGACATAATGATTTTTTTCTCCAAAGGACCACAACGATAGTGCTATGGAAATAATTGGGCTTTTACCCATCTTTCGGCTTGTATAGAGATGCACATAAAATAACAAGATCGAAGTAACAAACTAAGCTATTTGTTAAGGCCACGTAGCTTTGGCAAAAAAATCATAAAATTATGACTTAACTACTCATTGCACAAAAATTAATTATTTTTTTCATTCATTTTGTTTTATTCAATGAAGAATATGCTTTCATAAAAAAATAAATTTTTTTTTAAACTACAATATTAGAGCTAAAAAAATTATAGTCAGCTAAAACTAATTTATGTACTTTTTAATTTTCCATCTGGTGATTTCAGAACAAGTGAATCTTAAAATTTATGATTCAAATAATAATTTATTACTTTTGCAATATAATAAATTAAAAATGTTTTAGTTGGCTGTTTGAAATTTTAAAGTTGAATTATAATTAAAAGAAGGTTATGAGTCCCCCTTTATATTGATATCCTTTTTTGTTTTGTTTTGAAATTAGAATAACAAATTGTATGACAGTACAGTCTTTTCAGCTTAAAAGGAGTGTAAACCTTGATCCCTTCCGCCGACCCCTTCACTAGCTCAGCGACCATGTCTGTCCTTCCGGGGAGACTCGGTCCGCCCCTCTCTCGACCTCCTCCCCTTTTTCCCATCTCACCACTCTCCACCTCCGTACGATTGCGATTGCGTCGGCTCCCCTCCGTGTCCGTGTCCGTGTCCGCGGCTGACCCAAACCCTCCATCTTTTAGCCCCGAGTACCTCGTCCACTCATGCGGGCTCTCTTCCGATGAGGCAGTCCGGGCGTACAACAAGATCCAGCACCTCAAGTCCCCCGACAAGCCCGATGCCGTGCTCCGATTCCTGCGAGATATCGGCATCAGCGAGTCCGATATCAGAAGGGCGGTCTCGTTGGATTCTTGCATACTTTGCTCTAGCGTGGAGAAGAACTTCAGACCAAATGTAAAAAAGTTACAAGAGGTCGGCCTCTCTATTGATGACATTTCATATATCCTTTCCCGTTATCCTTATCTGTTCAGGCTTAATTTTGCCCCAAAGATTGATTTCTGGTTAGGCTTCCTTGGTTCTGCAGATAATTTCTCTGTATTTATGAGAAGAAGTGGCGTTCTTCTTAAATCCAACTTGGAAAAGGCAATCCTCCCAAAATTGTATTTTCTTAAAGACCACTGTGGTTTATCGTCTTCTCAAATTGTGCAGCTGATTAAATCATGTCCTAGATTGCTCACATCTAACATTGAAACTTTGAAGATGAAAGTCCAGATGGCTGACCAGTTGGGCATTGCACGTTCAACAGGAACTTTTCTGGTTGCATTGATTACTGTCGCCTGTGTGAACCAACAAACTGTTGATGCAAGGCTAAACAACTTGATAAGTCTCGGGTTTTCACAGGAGGAGGTAACCCAAATGATTGGTAAAGCTCCTAATTTGTTGGCGCATGGAGAGGAGGTGGTTTCCAAGAAAATGGAGTTCCTGTTAAAGAAAGCTGGTTGTGATAAGAATGATATTGTCCGAAATCCAGTTATGCTTATGTGTAGCTTGGAGAATCGACTGATCCCCCGTAATGATGTTAGAAAGCTCTTGATGTCTAAAGGATCTCCAGCAACAAATTACAAATTGGTTTCTCTTCTGAATCATACTGAGAAGCAGTTTGTTGACAAGTATGTTCTGCCGAATGAACATGCTATTCCTGGTCTCCACCGAGCATATGCCGATGCTTGTGCTAGAAAAAATGTGGCAATAGATTAGTTTCTAGAGTTTGACTATCTTGAAGGTTTATGGTTTTAGATTTATTTATTTTAAAATTTTAAAGTCAGTTCCAGTTTATGACGAGGATATGTTAAAATTTTACTTTGAAATTTTAACTAAGTTATGCTTATCTTCAACACGCATGAGTCCATCATTCGAATTAAGTCCTTACTGACAATTCTTGATTCGGTAAGTTGATGTCGACCTTATGGAAAAGCCACTGGTCATAGTTAAGAAATATGTTTGTTATATAATACCTTAGTAGTGTTTAATTGTTTATCTAGTGTAGAGCAGGAGTTTGATTTTGATGGCATTTGTTATTGGACGGTTAGCAACTGTACGATAGTATTTTGTGTTCTTGACTAAACTGTGATACTTGCTGTGGTTGCTATTGCTGCTGAAATTAATGTTTCCATCCTAGTGTTTTTTCAGTTTTCTTTTACCAGTATATTTGATTTTGTATTTATTATTTTCTTCGTTTGGTGCAAGACCAGCCAACTCATTGGATCTATCATTTTGGTTATCTAAATCAACTTTACTATTATCATCACATGTGTAGTAATTGAACTATTTTGTCTTGGTAAGAGCTTAGAAAGGTCTGTGTGAGCTTTTACATTCGATATTGTCTGTCAAGGAACATGAGTTATTTTTAATATTTTATAATTAATATAGTTAAAATAAGATTTTTATATAGACAGTTAATTTGTTTCATTATTAAAATTTTATGTAGATTAGCCCGGAAAATGTTAGATTACATACCTTAATTTGTTTATCATACATAGGTTTTGAGTTTTCTGGATTTTATTTCAAAATGGATCATTAGTTCAATCAAAAGAATTGTAAATTTATCTGTGCAAAAATAAATTGCAGAATTTGAGCAGCTGGTGAAATTTATTACATGACCGACTGACTATTTTCTCCCATGCTCTTCGGCATCAATATCTATTGAATTTAATAAAGATGTAATTAAAGGGACTCAAATATATGCACGCCTCTTTATTTTTTTTTCTTTGGAAAAAGTAAACTCAAGAGTTACCTTTTCGGTGAAAATGAAACCGGGTTACAAAACAGTACTTGTCTACTGTCCTAATATCTCAAACTTATATGCTTCTGTACTATCCTCTATTAAACTGTTACTGACAATCCCAGTCCTCATACTCATCGAGTACTCGAAACATAGTATTTTAGGAACCTTTATTACAAAATTAACACACAACAATCCAAGATAAAAACAAATGAATTAAAAATAAGATCCAACGCTCTAGTCCCGTTGGTTGCAAGATGGAACTCAAGTCCTGTTGCTTACAATCCAGTCTCAGTCATTGATGCATTCTAAAAACTTTAATTAATAAAAAACAAAAGAGACTATATTACTTTGCTGTATAGCCAGAAATAGAAAAATTCTAAGTATTATAAAAACCTACGTGTTTTCAAAGTTGCATTATGCAAAAACATTGTCATTAGAAAATCCAGTTCTATAAACAGTGGGTTAAGTTTACTGAAGTTTCGATCAAACCAGCCAATGTGTTTTGAAATTTTCATAATAATTCTATTAGTGGTACCTAGCCTATATCTAATGTACATGCACATACACTAAATCAAACCTATTTTTAAACTATTCAACTAAAACTTGAAAGATCATAACTTTAATACGAAATACATTTGTCTATGTAAATTTCTATAGAATTATGGACTCGATAAAATATAGGAATTTTCTTTGCCTATATTTGTTGCAAGTATGGGACAGTTTTTTCTTAGGGAATTTTTTTTTTCATGCACGTTAAAATTGGACCATCGGATCTAGATACTAAACTGTTAGTATTCATAGAGACGAAAAACTAATGTCCACTGCATTGGACGGAGATGTCCATGCAATGTGCTCGTCCTCATATTTTGAACCTCAAACGACCAATTCAAACCTTTCAATATAATATTCGTATTGAAATTTACATTTTTTTAATGTTTTTTACTATTTTTCATTTTTTTTTTTGAAAATCGTTATTTTAAACGGTTAATAATTTTTTAGATCAATGATTTTCTAAAAATCTAAAAAAAAATAATGAAACAAATTAAAAAAATGTGAAATTCGGTTTTGTACAAGATTTCAATATGAATAGGTGAAAATAATTTTCTTATGATTTCCAATTTTATACTGACTTTTAGACGATGTTCATTAATTATCAAGATTCAACTTTATTCGGATCGTTGGTCATTGTTTTGTTAAAACTTGGTTGATAAAAAGTAAATTATAATTGACAAAGTCCTCCGTTAGTAGTCTTGGTACCAGCATGATGCAACCATAAATACGGCCATAGATAAATGGTCAGAGAGACGCTAGACGGACTCTTTAATTAAATGCGTTCGTTTTCTAAATTTGTTCAATATAATCAACGACTCATCGTATAAAACTTAATGTGAAAGAAAATTTTGCATTGTATTAAATCATTATTATTATTATTATTATTATTATTTTATCAATTTTAATATTTTAAAAATCATCGATCTAAAAATGTGAAACATCTAAAAGGAAATTCTAAATATTTGAAAAAATAGTAAATAATTTTAAAATATAACATTCGGTTTTCTATTTAAACATACGTAACCAAAAAAAAAAAAAACTATTATCATACAATAGTTTTACATAGTATTTTGAAAATCAAAGCTGACCTACCTGATCGACCACGAGTCAGTCATTGGTTTGGTCCAAATCCTCAAACCAACCGGTATTTTCTTCATGTAGAAACCCTAAGAGTCAATTTTGCCTATAAAATTACCCTGAATTGAACTCTCTACCCCAACAAACCTTGTTATGTTGTATACGGATTTTTTTTTTTTTTTAAAAAATGAAAATGTATGCTATACCATCTACTAGATTATACATGTGTTTTTTTTATAGATAGATCTATCAATTTTAATTTGGCGTAACTAAAAACATCAATTGGACATCCTCGAACAATTTGAAAGATTAAAGCTCAATTTTGACACTTGATCAATAACATAATAAGTTTCCCAATAGTATCAACTTTTATACACAACCTACGCACGGCTTCTTTATTTAACAAAGGCAAAGCAAACATGAGTAAGTCGAGGAACTTAAGCAAGCATGAGTAAGTTGAGAAACTTAAGCAAGCAAGGCTTCTTTACTTAACAAAGGCAAAGCAAATACATCGCAGAGGGACCTCAGAAGAAAAAGGTAGAAACGCCAAAAACACCAAAATATCTACTTCGTTAACAAAAACCAACAAAACTATTCATGTGGTGCAAAAAGTCTGTCAACTTTACATTCCATGTACTGTAAAATTCCAACAGGTCTCACTCTATCAGGTATGCCGTGTGGTTTTTCTATTTGCCAAGATATCACACTCTTAACAAATAAACAAAGAAGAAAAGAAGAAGAAAAAAACTATGTTACAAAACACACAAATGTACAACAACAATCACAATGAGGCGAGTAGCCAAAACATGACAAGCGAAGAAGCTGCAATTAATGTCCAGGAAAGAAAAGCTAATGCAGTAGATAGCTGGAACATGCCACAGGGGAATCCAGGGACCCTTTTGCAAAAGTTCACGTCCTTTTCAAATAATACTACCACGCCCGCTGCTGAGCAGGCTGCTGCAAATGAAAGAATTGCAGTTACCTGGAAAAATAACACACTTATTAAAAAAATTATAGTAGATTGTTAGTTTTCTAATAATATGCATCGCGGGTCATGACATGCCATAGAAGAGGATTGGAGGATAGGAAATACCAAAACCAAAATCTGTGCAGTACATGCTTGCTGAAGTACGTAAAAGATTAGCTTGCTTCAGCACCTTTTTGTCAAAACTTGGTCACTGAGTTTCAATCAGGCATGTCAACTTAAATGAAAACCTCCACTAAACAAAAAAGTGCCAATGAAAAAAAAAAAATCTTATGACTAATGGTAACTCATTTTTTCAGGTAACATGACTGATGGAATCAGGTCCTGATTTTAACTGATAAAAGAGTCATATGAGACACTAAATGCTCTATTCAGATAAACCCATCTGCAAAGCAGCCAGATTATTTCACATTTTGCACATATGGATTGTCCCATTACCATCCTCTCAACTGCTCATGGACAATATCTGAAATTATAAAATTTCCTCCAGGGTCACTAAGTTTTAACCCAATTATACTCCATTTAACCAAATTGATCACTCAACTTCTATTTTGTTCCCTAGGAACCATTTAAATTTCTTATTGTCACAATCAAGTCACTCTATTTCTATTCTGCTAAAAAATATGTTTTTCCTTTTCTCCATGACCCAGGCCCCCTTTTACCTCTTTCAATCAACAAGAAAGCAGTGGGAAGTGGGAACGGACTTAGATCAGAATGAGAAAAGAAAGTGGTAAAAGTAATTGGTTAAACTCAATACTGAAAGAAAAGAGAACACAACGAGGATAATCGGAGAAGGAGAAGAGAGAGAGAGAGTTGGGAGGCAACGGAAAATTAGAATTATAGAAGGAAGTGGAAATGGACGAAAATGTTCATCAAACTTATTTTGTTGGATGACGAGAAAGTTCCTTGACTGTGACTAAATGGAAGTGCAATGGTTAATTGGAAACAAATCAAAGCTGAATAACCAATTCATGGCATGGGTTACAGTTCATTAAACTTCAAAATGTACCTAATTCTTATCAAGTGATATGACTTACCCAATCTCCAACTACAAATAAGCTGACGAGGATAGGGTTACGAAGATCTTTTCTCATCTTCAGTGCATATATATCAAGGCATGCTAATCCGAAGCTCCATAGTAGTTGCAATCCCATTGATGCAATTAAGTAGCTGAAAGAAATTCAAACTTATTTCCATTTCTCAGTTTTCTTCTATTTTTGGTATTTAGTTAATATCAGGAAACTGCGGAATGTAAGCCTTGCAGATTGAAATAGCATGACAATTTTTGGTATTTAGTTAATATTCAGCTGGACATGATGAAGATTTTGCAAGTTCATTTCAATGTAAAAGGTGCATTGCAGATTGAAATAGCATGACAATTAGAAAACAACCCTCATTTACAAAAAGTTTTTTCAATATTAGGATCAGATATCACCTTTTGTGGAATCATCAGATATAATTCTTTGGTCTGTACCTGGCATTTCCTAACCTGAATTACATTACTCAAGTCCTAATTACAACCAACAAAACTACGGCACAATTTCATCTAATACAAACCAGAGCTAACATGCAACCTATCAAATTGAACTCTAATATCATGCATCAAAAGGAAAAGAAAACTAATATACCAAAGAACATATCAAACAGAATTACCAGAAAGCAGTGTAATTAGCGAACCCTAAAGCAGAGACCATAACACCAATAGAAGCTCCAGCGAAGCTACACTGCCCAGCTCTCAGCACTAGACCACCCCATGTCCCAGGGCTTCCAACCACCTCTCTCATCCCCCCAAATCGATCAGATCTCTTCTTCGATCGATCGAATTGGGGGGTTTTGAAAGTCAAATTTCAGATTGTTGGACTGATTCAAGCTTCCAACTTTAAAATTATGAAGCGATTAGGCGATTAATATTAAGGATTAAAAGAGGTTAGGTTCTGGTCCAGAAATGGCGGTTTAGTCGGAAAAGGTAGGAGATGTCAGGTGGGATTTTGAGCTGATTATTATAAATTATAATTAGGTAAGGTTTCTTGGAATGGGATTAGCTTGTTTAATTTGGCTTTCACAATTTTGGAACCTTGTCGCTGGTGGTGGCGTGGCGTCGCTCGCGTGCGACAATAAAGAAACGGGAATATTCTGCTTGTTTCATCTCTCCACTAATTAATTTTTATACGGATACAGGCAAACTAGAATATGACCGCGTAAAAGTACTTGGGTTTGGGAAGAAAAGTAGAGAGCATCGCGTCTCGCTTTCAAGAAAAGTAAAAGTAAATTTTAATCGAGCGTTATAATTTTTATTGTAAAATATGTACAATAATTTAATTTGTACAACTTTGCTGAAACGGTAGTCTGTCTAAACATAACACATCAGCATGCAAGTCGTTTGCAACTGACGATGACGATTGCAAAAAAAAAAAAAAAAAAAAAAAAAAAAACTTTCGTACGTTGGCGATCACCAACCTTCTAAAAAAGGAGGAAAAAAACTGTGTATTGCGAAAATGTAAAGCCTGAAATTACAATAACTAAACCACGATTGAAATTAGAGTTTATTGCAAATACTGTAATAATATGGAATTGATTTAAAAATAATCGCTTAAGTAGCAAAAGGTTCAATTGCAATAACAATTGCAATTTGAATCACAATATGTCAATGTCAGAGGGATTATCCTTTATTCTCGATGCATCATCTCCAAATTGAATCAATTACAATTACAATATTGATTACAAAAGTATAATATAACTAGTAAGTTTGAACTTTGAAGCCTTATTTTATTGAAAATCTATCTGTAATACCACATCAACACAACATTTGCAAGAAGCCAAGAACTAATTTGAAATTATCAATAGCAAACTATAAAAAAAAATTATATTAAAATTATTGTTCACTTCCTCGTTACTGTAATTAGACTGATTAACGGCAATGATACCGATTAATAATAATAATTTTAATATGAATCATGGGACCTTCCGAAATAAATTTTGAGAAATAATTGTTCCATTTAAATATGTGACATATTAAGTTAGGGACTATGATTAAATTAGGAAATGTTATTTCTTGTGTTCAGGTCAAATATGGATATTGTGATTCAAATATACTAAAATTAATTAACGAGAAATTCGTTGGGCCAAGTTCCGATTCTGACGATTGTTGGGCCGGCTTAATTATCCGTTTTTTTTATTTTTAATAAGGACAGGCCTTTCAGCAAACGCATAAAAGAAAGGAAACAACGAAAGTAACCTTTTGAACATATAAGCTAAACATTGATGTATTTGATCATCAAATATGAATAATTTATACTATAATTGCAATAATAATACAAAAGCATAATACATTCAATTATTCTTTTTTAGAAATTCAGTACATTAAATTATTCAAGAAGCATACATTTGCGAGCTGCTAAAATGAGTAACATCTTCTTTACCATGGCAACAATTATGAACGGACATTCATCCAAAAAAAAAAAATTATGAACGGACTAGCCGCCTCCCGCCTGCCATACCGAATTGATTTTTAAAATTCTCTTTCCCTAACAAAGTATCTCTCTCAGTCAATATCCGAATTCACTTGTCTCCAAATTTTTAATATCCCTTCTGGAACCCAGTTCCTATTTTGCTTCGCTTTCATGTATCCTTCCGAATTCCGATGGCTTCTCATTTCATACTGAACACTGGTGCCAAGATCCCCTCCGTTGGCCTGGGCACGTGGCAAGCTGCGCTCGGTGTTGTCGGAGACGCTGTTTTGACTGCTGTGAAGGTCTCTCAATCTTTTACTCTCTCTAGTTAATCTGTATATACTTTTTGTTATTTGCTTTTGATATCTCTGTGGTTCATATCCTTATCAATACCATGAGTTCATACCTTATCAGATTCATTGGCTAGATTTAATGGTGCAGCACTGTAGCAGCTTTAGCTAATGGCAATTGATTCATGAACCATGCAAAAAAGAAATCTGATATCCAACAAATCACAAAACGAAATTTCAGATCCTGGGCGGGCGGAACCAAGTAGTACAAGTCAAAGTATGCTTGGCATACTCCAATTTCTAAAAAACCCTTACAAGTTTAAAAATTATATACTAATTTTTCTAAAATTAAAAAAAAATTTATATGACACACCCTAAAAAAAAAAAAAAACTGTATTATATTTTTCGTCTCTCTTATTTGAAAATCCTGGTTCCGCCCATCCTGCAACAGAGACTTCATGAGGATTTAGAAAAGGATGAAAATTGATGAAAGAATTAAAGTCATATTGTTACATTTTTCTACTAATGGCATGGGAAAAAAGACGCAAGCACTGAAACTAATGATAAGAAAATTAAATAAATCTAATAAATTAATTGTCACCCCCAACCCCCGCCCCTCAACTTCCCAGAAGAAAAATATAAATAAAATAAAAGAACTTCTGTTAAGTGAGGTGATAATCAATCAATGCGGAATAAATTCATCAAAACCTTGACCAAACTGTTGGCCTTTTCTGTAAAACCAAAGTTCTTTGCTAATTATTTTATAAGGATTGCCAATTGTTTAATTTATCGCAAGACTCATTAGCAGGAAATTTAAAATTTTAGTTTTTCAGAGTTTTACTTTTTTATGAGTTAATTTCATGTTATTTATTATTATTATTATTATTATTTTGCCTAATGTAGGCTGGCTACCGTCATATTGATTGTGCTAGTATATACCAAAACGAGGAGGAGGTAATTTATCCTGTTCAATCATAAACCTCAATGCCTTCTCCACTGTTCTACAAAAGGAAACAATTTTTATCCGAACTTCGTGATAATTTATATTGTTTTATGATGGTGTGGTGAAGCGTGAAGATCTCTTCATAACTTCGGAACTATGGTTATTTCCTATTACACAAAAAGAAAAACTAATTTCATTCGGATTTAAAATATTTCATAACATTGTTTTAAATTGGTTTGATATGCAGGTGTAGTGATCATGCACCAGAAGATGTGCCACAGGCACTGAATAAAACCCTGGGAGATTCAAGGCTTGATTATGTTGACTTATATCTTGTAAGTTTCTGCGGCCTAGAATGTTTAAGAAAAATCTTAATAGTTGTCTCGTGATTATTGTTACAAGTCAAATTAGTAGTTACAAATTCTCAATGTGATGCCATATTTTTTTTCCGTACAAGTGAGTCACATGATCATCGAGGTTATAACACGTTATTTTTTATTTTTTATTTTTGAAGATGATAATAGGTTAATTCTAGTGTATTGGAACACTTGTCCCTACATAAAGTCGCTCTCTCATTTATGTACAAAGCCACAAATTAGTTTAACAGATGATAAAAATCAAAGCCCAATTAAACAAAACAACTCAAATGAATCACATATAGACAGTATGAATGTGTACAGTACTTGACCTGTAATAAGGAGTGGAACAGAAAATTGGAACTGGAGGGGTCGAATAGCTATTGAGTGTGATTTTTTAATTTTATAAGGGGCCTTGAATTTGCAAAAATTTTGAGGTCGACTGAATAAAATTACAACCTGACCTAGCTCCTTTGCTTCCCTTCCCTTGGCTAGTTGGCTAGACTATGGTTTAATGCTATAGCTGTATAACATATTATATGTGTAACAAAATACTAACCAAACACACAGTTTGGACCCGAAATCAATGGATTTCGGACCGAAATAAAGAATAAACACACAATAAACAAAGATTTAACGAGGTTCAGCACCAACTTGGTACCTACGTCCTCCACACACACGCACATAATTTTTCTATTTCACTCAATTGATTGTTTACAACATGGGAGATGATATAAATAGAGAAATACAATTGTTTCTTAAGGCAACTAGCCTCTACAGCAAGAAATCCACGAGATATCACGTATCTCTCACCAGGGGAAATATAATCTTCAAGCATAAGGAAAGAATCTTCGAAATTGGTCACAAAATATTTCCTTATTCAGCATGTCGGTTTCCATTTCGCACCGAAACCATACCATTTCGGTCCGAAATGATACCAAATTCAGCATATTTTAACACTCCCCCTCAAGTTGGCATGTACAGATCAGTCATCCCTAACTTGCTAATTGCACCTTGAAAAACTGTACCATTTACTCCTTTGGTCAACACGTCGGCAAGTTGATTCTCAGATTTAACAAACTTTAACTCAATTACCTTTGAATCAATGTTTCTCTTTAGAAAATGTCTATTCACTCCAATATGTTTTGTTCTATCATGTTGCACCGGGTTATGAGACATGTCAATTGCCGCCTTATTATCTACGTGCAAAACCATTGCACTTTCTGGAGCCATATCAAGTTCTTTTAACAATTTCTTGATCCACATCAATTCACATACACCTTTAACAACTCCAATCAATTCTGCTTCAGCACTTGACAAAGCAACCACACTTTGTTTTTTACTCCTCCAAGTTACCAAATTACCACCAACGAATGTGAAATAACCAGATGTAGATCTCCTATCTGACACACTACCAGCCCAATCAGCATTTGTATATCCCATTACATTTAAGTGTCCATTTTTCTTGAATTGAATACCTCTCCCAGGGGCACTCTTTAAATACTTGATAATTCTCAAGACAGCTTCCATGTGCTCTTCACTTGGGTTATGCATAAACTGGCTCACTTGACTTACTGCATACGCAATATTTGGTCTCGTGTGTGACAAATAAATTAATTTTCCAACTAACCTTTGATACCTTTCTTTATTAGTTGGAACTTGATCTGGATACTCTTGAAGCTTTACACCAGAACCCACTGGATTATCTATTGGCTTGTATTCCAACATACCCACTTCTGCCAACAAATCTAGGACATATTTCCTTTGTGACAAACTAATCCCTTGACTCGACCTCGCCACCTCAATTCCAAGAAAGTACTTTAACCCTCCAAGATTTTTCATCTCAAATTCTTGAGCTAGTTTTCCTTCAAGATTGGCAATCTCCTCAACATCATTCCCTGTAATAACCATGTCATCTACATAAATAATCAACACTGTCAGTTTACTTTGCCTTTTCTTGAAGAAAAGTGTATGATCAGACTCTCCTTGACTATAATTGTACTTTTCCATTGCTTGACAAAATCTGCCAAACCACGCTCGAGGTGACTGTTTGAGCCCATACAAGGCTTTCCTCAACTTACACACCATATGTCCTTGATTTGCACCATTTCCATATCCAGGTGGCATCTCCATGTAAACTTCTTCTTCTAAGTCGCCATGCAAAAAAGCATTTTTCACATCAAATTGATGTAAAGGCCAATCCAAGTTTGCTGCAAGAGACAATAAAACTCGAATTGTGCTTAGTTTAGCAACAGGAGAAAAAGTTTCTTGATAGTCAATTCCATAAGTCTGGGTATATCCTTTAGCTACCAACCTAGCCTTGTACCTTTCTACTCTTCCATCTGGACCATACTTAATGGTAAACACCCATTTACAACCCACTGGTTTCTTTCCTTTTGGAAGTTTTACAATAGACCAAGTTTCATTTTTTCTTAAGGCATCCATTTCAATATCCATTGCTTTAACCCATTTTTCATCCTTTAAGGCTTCATTGACACTAGTGGGTATTGGCAAACTCAACATTTTATCACTAAACTCTTTTAAGGTTTCCGGTAATTCACTTGTGGTCACATAGTTTGTAATTGGATATCCAACTTCTCTACTTGTTCCATCCTCTGGAACATACCTCTTTGGTGGTTTTCCACGATTACTCCTAGGAGGTAACACATAATTAGAGAGAGAATCACTTACCTATGGGATATTCTCACGAGATTCTTGGGGCTGTGGTACATCTTCTGTTTGTATCACTTCTTCCACTTGTAATGCTTCTGGAACATCCACCTCTATTGGTTCTTCACCAAACTCTAATTCTGTATCACTTTGCTCTTCCAGTACGCCCCTATATTCTCCAAACTCCCTCGGTTTCGCACCGAAATCGATCGGTTTCGGACCGAAATAGGGATAATCTGACCCAAATTCCAAGTTTCTTTCATTTGTTGCATACAAATCTTCTCCTCTGTTCTCCCCCTCACTTGAGTACGGTCTGTAGAAAGATTCCTCTTCCAGAAAGGTCACATCCATGGTAACATACCACTTTCTTGATTCAGGATGATAACATCTATACCCCTTTTGACCAATTCCAAATCCTAAGGATACACACTTAATTGCACAAGGTTCCAACTTGGTTCTTTGGTGTTTAGGGACATGAACAAATGCAATACAACCAAACACTTTTGGAGGCAAACTCAAGACCGAAGGAATTTCAACAAACTTAGCTAATTTGCTCAAAGGAGTTTGAAATTTATTTATTAGAGAAGGTAACCTATTAATGACATAGACAGCCATAGTTATTGCACAATCCCAGAACTTTGAGGGTACCTTATTCTCAAACAACAAAGACCTTGCAGTTTCAAGTACATGTCTATTTTTCTTCTCAGCAATACCATTTTGTTGTGGTGTCCCAACACAAGTAGTTTCATGTAAAATTCCTTTTTCTTCAAAATTTTTTTTCAAAACTCCGTTTACAAATTCTCAACCATTATCACTTCTCAACATTTTTATTTTACTCCCAAACTGAGTTTGTACCATATTATGAAAACATTTAAAAGCATTTGGTACTTCATCCTTTTTCTTTAATAAATAAACCCATGTCATCCGGGTACAATCATCAATAAACAAGACAAAGTAACGATATCCCATTATAGATTCAATAGGTGAAGGACCCCACACATCAGAATGAATAAGATCAAAAGGTTTCTCACATTGATTCAAACTAATATTATAAGGCACACGATGACTTTTAGCCTTAATACATGTTTCACAACACAATTTTGAAATATCTAAACCCGAAAACAGATTTGGCAAAATTTTCTTCATATAACTAAAAGAAGGATGTCCTAACCGCCTATGCCACATCCAAACTTTATCATTCTCCTTTGCCGATCCACACACCACATTAACTCTTCCTTCCTTAAGGTCTTCTAAGTGATACAAACGTCCCTTCTTAGTACCACGCCCAATGATCTCCTTCGTGAGAATATCCTGCACAATACAAAACGTTGGAAACATTAGTACTACACAATTTTGTTCTTCCGTTAATTGTCCAACTGAAATCAACTTTGAAGCCAAGGAAGGTACTAGTAGTGTATTATTTAACCTTAGAGAATCGGTTATTACATCTCCACCACCTTTTACTGGGTAATCTATTCCATTAGCATTATAAATCTTATCCACTCTTGGTTTTCTTATTTCTTTTAAATCTTCTTTTTCAAAGGTCATGTGATCAGTTGCACCAGAATCAATTATCCAACTTCCTAAATTACCACAAGAAAAGGAACATATACCTGGACCAGATTGGCTACCTGTACCTGTACCTGTACCAATTTCCTCTCTGTCTGCGCCTTCATTTTGGACCGAAACGGCTTGATTTCGGACCGAAATTCCTTCTGTAACGCACAATTGTGTGCTTCCAGCTGCTGTCTGGTCCTGTGCTCGGTCTGTATCACCAGCTGTCCTCACCAAAGTCCTCTCATCTTGCCCAGAACTGTCCTTGGAGACAGCTACATACACTTGATTTTTTCCTTGAGGTTTTCCCTTTCTTCCTTTAAACCACTCGGGATACCCCACAATATCAAAATACTTGTCCTTTATATGACCTGGTTTTCCACAATTGAAACACTTAAATTTCGACTTGTCCTGACTAGAATAACCCTTTGAAACCATAGCCATTAAACTTGAGTTAAAATTTTCATCTCCTTTTACCATCACATTTTTTCTCACAACTTCTCTTCTCACCACCCCATATGCTTCCTCCACGGTTGGGAAAGGCACCATATGCAACACCCTAGCCCTCAAATTATCAAGACAATCATTAAGGCCATCTAAGAACATATAAACTCTTGACTTTTCAACATACTCATTAAATTTCTTTATGTCCTCTGCACTAGTCATAGGGTTAGGGCGTCTAAAATCAATCTCTCTCCATAAACCTTGTTGGGTGTTATAATACTCTTGAATTGACTTATCCCCTTGTCTCAACCGAGATACTTTTCTATTCAAATCAAACACAAGTGTCTCATCACTACCATCATAATAAGTTGTTCCTAGAACTTTCCAAATTTTCCATGCAGTCTTACATCTAATGTAATTGGGCATAATACTATCGTCAAGAGAACTTATCAACCAACCTTTTACCACAGAATCATCTATTACCCATTGATCATATCAAGGATCATCTTCTTTAGGAGGGGGTGGATTGCCGGTCAAATATCTCATCTTATTTCGACCTTGCACATACATCTCTACCACCGGAGCCCATATGCTATAGTTCGTGCCATCTAGCTTGACTGCAATTGGTGAGGCCTCCGTTGTCGAGATTTGAATAGAGTCTCCACTTGAAATCGGTTGTTGCACCTTCATGAGTTGAGTCATCTGGGTTTGTTGAAGGGTTACAAGCTCCGTTAACTTAGCCAACAGCGCCGCGGTGTCATTCTCTTCACGTGGTGTACTCATCTCTCAATTTCGCTCTGATACCATGTAACAAAATACTAACCAAACACACAGTTTGGACCCGAAATCAATGGATTTCGGACCGAAATAAAGAATAAACACACAAGAAACAAAGATTTAACGAGGTTCAGCACCAACTTGGTACCTACGTCCTCCACACACACGCACACAATTTTTCTATTTCACTCAATTAATTGTTTACAACATGGGAGATGATATAAATAGAGAAATACAATTGTTTCTTAAGGCAACTAGCCTCTACAGCAAGAAATCCACGAGATATCACGTATCTCTCACCAGGGGAAATATAATCTTCAAGCACAAGGAAAGAATCTTCGAAATTGGTCACAAAATATTTCCTTATTCAGCATGTCGGTTTTCATTTCGCACCGAAACCATACCATTTCGGTCCGAAATGATACCAAATTCAGCATATTTTAGCAATATGCTGGTAATTTGGACAGGCAGTCAAGAATACCATGGATTTGTGTTGTCTCCTAACCAAAACCTCTCAAATATATTAATTATGTGTAAATTCTAAAGATTCTTTGACCTAATTTAATCTAGTAAAAGTGATGTTCTAGAAATTGTAAAATACCAATCATTTGTTTTTTTAATCCATTTAATTGAGTACTTTACTTCAAAATAACATCTTTTAATATATGAAGATGCATTGGCCATTTCGGGTCAAGAAGGGCACCAACATTAGCCCGGAAAAAATTAGCACAGAAAACTTTGTTAACCCAGATATACCCGTCACATGGGAGGCCATGGAGAAGCTGTATGATTCTGGCAAAGTCGGGGCAATTGGTGTGAGCAACTTTGCCTCTAAGAAACTGGAGGATTTGCTATCTGTGGCACGGGTTCCGCCAGCTGTCGATCAGGTTGAGTGTCACCCTATCTGGCGACAGGAGAAGCTAAAGGCTCTGTGCCAGTCCAAGGGAGTTCATCTCTCTGTAAGTAATTACCATTCTAATAATTCTGCGCCTCTTCCATAATGTTGCATATCACGCAGATCATACCACGAAACCTATATCCACTATGTTCATCTAGCTTTCAAGTATTTTTCCATTTTGTTTGAACCCTTGAAAAAATGCACTGGTAGTTTACGCTGGATTGCTCTTTGCTAAATGATTGGTGCTATCTACAAAGGTGTATGTACTATGGCTATGGCAAAATTATTTTACTTGACCTTGGATTTGCGTGATTGCTTAGTAGTGTGTAAAGGTACATCTGCTTACCTTGGTTGAATAGTATAAATTTGGAGGCACTGTATTTGTATTTAAAGATCAAATTGTACATGCACAGTCATTCTAAAATGTCGTTAGCTCCATGAAGAAGTAAGTTGATATTTAACTGCATTCTGGATATCTAGATCTTGATCCTTTCTCAATTTGATGGTTTCTCAATTTGATGGCATATAATAAAATTTTGGTGGAATTTGAATAGGCATATTCCCCACTTGGTTCACCTGGTTCAAAATGGTTGAAGAACAACAATATTCTTGAGCGTCCAGGTATTGTCTCAATTGCCGAGAAATTAGGAAAAACGCCAGCACAAGTTGTGCTGCGTTGGGGGATCCAATCAGGTCATAGTGTACTCCCGAAAAGCACGAACGAAGAAAGGATCAAACAGAATTTGGACCTCTTTAGTTGGTCCATTTCTGATGATCTCTTTGCTGAATTTTCGAAAATAGAACAGAGTGAATAGTGATTAGTATTCCTAAATTAGATATATTATATTATATTATATATAATGCTTTAAATTTTTACCTTAGAGTGTGGTATTCTTGGCAATTTTGTTTTTAAGTAAAAATAGTGATTTTTTCCCTATCTTTGATTATGCAGGTTAGGCTCCTCAGGTCACAGTTCTTTACTGGCCCCCAAAGTATCTACAAGACAGTTGAGGATTATGGGACGGCGAAATATAAACGGAGAATTTATGAACACTTGAAGATATTTAAATGTACTCTTTCAGACTTTCACTTTGTGTTTTGTATCTGCCCGCTTTTTGAGGCAGAAAATCCTTGATAAAAGGTGCATTTTAGTAAGATGTGTTTGTGTGGTTAGCGATTGCTGGTTTGATATTTGAAAGAAGAAATTTTCACTTTTTTATATTGTGAAGGTCATTCCGTGCTGTGAAATCATATCTTTAAAGATGAATTATGATGGGGACAAATTGTCCAACAAATCCGGAACAAAACCAATTATAACTTTTTGGTCCTAACCTCGTTGTCCGTGCCAGTACCCGCCGAGGACCTGCCTCTTTACCTTTTCTCAAAATCTCGACTCTGGACTCTGGAGTCACCAGGTAACCTTCAAAAAAGTACTGTTGTCTATTTTGCGAGTGGACCTTGGTGCTTGTGGAAAGAAAGGAACACTCGGACCTTCCGAGGAGCTAGCGCTCGGTGTAGACTACTCTCCATGAAATTCTTCAATGTGCTAAGACTGTTTGAGATTTTGTTAGGCTTTAGTTTTATTTAATTGAAATTTTTTTTTTCTTTCTGTTTCACTAGGTAGCTGCTGCCTAGTATTTCAAAAAAATAAAAAAAAACTTTTTGGTCCTAATTTTTCGTCTTGAATTCATGGGTACATCAATTGATGATCCAAGCTTGCCTAATAATAACTAGCAATAATGCCCACCCGATGTGTGGGCGGACTTTAATACGTTAAAATATTATTTGACATGAATATGTGATCTATTTTCAATATCTAATATCTACGTTGTATTGGACGAAATAATTTGGAATAAAAAATAGTGACATATGGTACAAGTTTGTTTGGTATTTAATGGAGTTTTACATCTTGCTTTTATCAGTTATACTGCGCAAAAAAGCAATAACGACTGAACATGGAACATATAAACAAAAAGGAAAAAAACATTACTTCTTCTTTATTCGCTTTTTCTTTATTTTTTCTAAAATTTCTTAAAGCCTACTAATAATATATTAACAATGGCAGCTTTTGATTTACACCTCTCTAACTGCTCTATTTTATACAGCACAAAAAAAAATTCCAAGTAAAATTCACACGATCAAAGTTTCCAAATTTTATCAAATTACTGATAAAAAAAAATATTCTCATAACCTAACGGGAAATCCATAGTTATGGAAGGACCTAATTATGTAATCATGACCTGCTGTCATAATACCTGCATTACACCCACCCAGGTCACGATTTACAAAACTACAATATTTGTAGGGAGTTTCTCATATATCCATGTGACGGTGGGACCTAGAGGAAAAACCATGCTTTAAGAGAGACACCGTGGGAATGATAGGTCTGATGATTCTGGTAGATCTGGCTTGACTCGGCAAACACCTGGCTACGAAACAGCTATAGTACATTGCACAGCATTTTTAGGGCTAATAAATAGAACACGATTCGCCATTAACTGATGGTGCCACTGGAGTTCCAAGAACCACAGCTCCATCTCAGGCAGATTCAGAACCGGGTTGGCTTACTCTGTCATTAGCATAAGCATATCTCCCTGTAGGTGATCTTCCTAATTGACTGTTTACAGAAGCTGCAGCAGGTGGCAAGACTATTCTTTCAACAGTGTATCATTTTTGGTGTAAATAGAAAAGGCAAAATATTATTTTTATACCTTGACAAATTCTATTACCGAACTTGCTCCGATGTTGTTACTTAACAATTAACAATTATTTACTCCCAATCGTTGCAAGAAAGATCAGAAGATATATATTGAGTACTAATACTTAAGCCGCTATTTAACTTAGATAACACTATTCAACCTGTCGATTTCATCCAACAATGATATTATTTTTGCAACATACAAGTTTACCACATGGTATTCACATGGAACAATGACACTTTACTACAAAAGACATAGCACATTGCAATTCCTTGTCCTTTTTCCAGTACATCCATAAGAAAATAACCAGCACACTCACAGCACCAAATCCTAAGTCTCTAAATTGCTTACCCCAAGAAGTAAGAGGCTTCAACTATTACTGAGCGGAGATGGGCTCCATCCCACATACCGGTGATGACTCTGGTGCCTCAACAGCAAAAGCCCTAGCAATCCTCTTGGTTGGTACAAAATACTGGTATGAAGCAACCCTTTACCCTTTCTCAGCACCATCACAACCTGCAAGAACAATAGTCTGTTACTACAAAAGACATAGCTTATACCTCTGAGACAAATTGGCTGTAGTGGGAACAACTACATGTGCCACTTGGGGCACAAGCGGGAGACAATTAAGGGCACACCACGCATCAACAGCACGTTTCTTCGCGTCAGGCTCGTATTTGGTGTAGAGATCCCTTCCCACTGGCTCACACTTGGTGTAGAGGTCCTTTGCCACTGGCTCAACACGTGAGACTGCATTGCGGACAAGACCAGTTGCGGTGTCGACCACACCAGAACGGTGCACCTCTTCTGCAAAGGACCGGGCCACATTTGGTGCTTCCTTTACTATGGTGGGTACATGCTTCTCTATCTCCTGGACCGACTCACTAACCTAAAAATTGTCATGAATAGCAAAGGGTTTAGTTCATAATTCATTCGAGTACCAAAATAGAGAGTTATGCAGGTCACCAACAGTACAAGTTCAGTATGTGACACTTACAAATATTCCTGTAGTTGAGCAACCGTAGACAACTAAATCTTATACTTCATTTTGTCACCAGACAATAGCTATCAGCTATTAATTAAGAGCCTTCCAATATCACTTGAATTATGTCGTATTTCTTAAAAGTGATCTATGCAATTCGGTTCTATAAGCTAATTAACCTGAGGAAATATGGACCTCAGAGGGTTTTTTTATCAAAAACCACCAAACCATGTGATCTTATTATAAAGGAACTATACTGGAATCTCTATTACATAACTGTCAACTTACCAGCACATGCATCAACAATTAAATCAAATCCTCAATAATTAATAACAGAAGTTAAAATACCTTGTGATCGACGAACTTAAGGAGGTGGAAGGGAACATAATAGAACTTGTCATAGACATGATCCATGACAGTCTTCACAGTCCCCTCAATAGTCTCTACTCCCGGCTTGAGTGGGCCCATTGTTCTTTACATATACATACAGTGCAGCCACACACACAAGTTTTTTCACAGCTGCTGCATGCACTACTCCAGATACCTCACCCTCCCCTCTTCGCCCTTCCTGCACATATTTAAATATTATTAAAAAAGTGCAAATAAGTGTGAACAAACTGTCCTTGCTTAACTAATATGATTGTCATAAATCCTAAGATCTAATTAATGACGATATCATTCAAAAAGGGATCATGCGAATAACAAGGACAACCGTAATCCAAAATAGAAATAGTCTAATTTAAGAATACACCATCAGACAAAAGGGGGGAAATCGATGCCCCTCGAAAGACAAATTGAGAGAGCAGTCCAAGGTTACAAAACGAACTCATCTCTCTTAACATCAATATGACGACTGGAGGAAGAATCTTGTGTGTATATATATGCACATGAAATCCCTACGAACTAATAAGCTCCCAATAACAGTTTTGGTTTGAAAAAAACAAATTCACTCTAATTAATTGGCTCAAAACCTTTGAATAATTTATCTTTAAAGAAGTCTCGAAAGTCAAAACATTAATTCAACTAAAACGATTAAAACAAAGGAGAATTTCGAAACAACAATAGAAATATCAGAGAATGATGTGTCGCATTAGATCTGACTGAGTTCATAAGACAAAATTCCTTATCAAAATCTACAAAATCAGTAGAGAATTCACTCACCATTACTTGTTCAGTGAACCCTTGTCTGATTGAGCCATTTCTTGATCCAATTGGGAACGAAAACAGTGGAACGAACCCTTTAAAATCTATCTAGAAACAATAACATTGATATTATAGAAAAAAAAGTAAATACCTTTACGATACCAAACCAAAGAGGAGAGAAGGAAGAAAGGCGATTGAAAATTCGAGACGGAGAAGGAAAGATGAGATTTCACATCGCAGAACACAATTACACAAAAGAGGTCGAAAGATTCCAAAATCCTAGCATCTAAAGTAACGATGAGTTTCTCCTTTATCATCTCTAAAACCGTATAGCGCTTGCACAGGAGAATGTACAACTCTCTTCTTTTTGTGGTAGGCAATTTTTACCTGATTGGCGGCGAGTTTCTCCTTTGCCATCTCTGTCCACAGCGCTTGGGTTCTGGGATCGAAGAGAGGAAGAAACATAAGTGAAAATCGAAGAGGAGAGAATCGAGTGGTGTAGTGGTCTTCTCCTCACAAAGAGACGCAACGAAGAGAAGCGACTTGGAAAAAGGAGAAGGATAAATGAAATTTCAAAATGAATACTTAATTTCAGTCGAAGGGGGAAGGGGGTTAGGGTTTGTACGGAGCGACGGAGCGTAGACAAAAAATAAAGAGGGATCGCTAAAACATTTATACGAACATTATATAAAAAGAAATGTTGGAAGGAAGAATCGAACGGGGGCATGCCTATGACGGGCGACGCTGTACGTTCCGATCAACCGAAAGTTCAAGAAATAAATACCTCTTCGATCCGAGATACGATCTCATCCACTCATCAATATAATATTTTAAGATCAATGGTTCAGATTATAAAATAAAAGATAATGAACGGTGTAGATTGTCAGACCAAGGTTGTATCCTTAGTTCTCACACTCTTGCATTGGTGCATTTATAAGTAGTAATGATTACTGTTTGGAGTATATTGTTGTCCTTTCAATTTCTTGGAACCAAATGGGCCCAATTAATTGTTGGACTGGTTTGAAAGCTCCAGAGTCGAGTAATAATTAAACTTGACTCAAATTGTAAAAGGACAAAATCTGTTTTGTCCTTCTTATTTATTCCCACAGGACAAATCTAATTAGATGATGAAAGAACAAATGCCTTGTAGGCTTGTAGCTACAAAAGTATTCTAGATTCGTTCTATTCAAATTCATCTCTTATCATTGGTATTAACTGATTTGTACTCTGTTCCAGAGTTTCGAATGGAATGGAGTAGGAAGGAATGAAAGAGAGGTGGGATAAGATTTTAACCCCAAATTTGGGATGACAAAATGGACAAAAATTATATTAAAAAAAATTTTCTCATTTCCATCGTTTCATCTTCATTTTTACTCTATTATTATTATTATTATTATTATTATTATTATTATTATTATTATTATTATTTTGAATCAGAAGCAGCAGGTTAACCTATGTGGACAGATGTTGGCACTTCACCCTCCCTCCATGCACCCTCGGTGGTCCTTTGTGGAGCAGATCCTAAGAAAAATAAGGTCTTTTGACTCTTTCATGAATAATTTTTTTCGGAAATCACTGAACTTTATATGTAACTAGAGTGGATCATCGAGCTTCGCTCGATACATGAATTTTTATTGTATTAATATTATAAATGATAGAAAAATACTAATGAAGCAATAAACTTTAATTTAAGCCGAAAGAAAAAATGAAATTGCACATAAACTAAAATTTTAACTGAGATATTACCAAGGAACAATAAGATGGCACACCATTATAATCATTGATCAGCAAAAAATATATAATATATAGAGAGAGAAGGCACTGAAAAAAAATATTATCCTCAAAAAATCATGTATGTTTAAAAAAAAATACAATATTTTCTAAATATACTATGTTTTAAAAGAAAATATTTGCAGTTTATATCTGAGAAAAAAAGCTAACCCAATTATAAATTATAAAATTAATCGATCAACATCAGCATATCAATATAAAAAAATAAAAGAGAAAAATATGATTGCAACATGGTATCTTTTAAGAAATAATATTTAACGACAAAACAAAGCACCATATATATATATGTACTCTTAGTCCAAAATTTATGTTGGACATTATTTTGAATAAATATCACAATCATATCAATAGATATGAATATATTTAAATAATATGTCCAACAATATTATCTCATATAATGAATTTTGAGTTTTTCAAATATATGTCCAACATAATTTACAATATTTTTAGCTTAACTATTACAAATTGACAATGAAAATGAAAATAGGAAGGGGTCAAAAAAATCAGAAACAAAACAATGTACTGCCATATTATTGTCTATCGGTGAAGCGGGTCAATTTTATGAGGAATAATATCCAATACACAAATAGTTATAGATTATCATGTTACAGAAATAGGAAAAATGCTCTTTCACAATACTTGGAGTGTCGAACTACATTTAACTAAACGACCCCGACACCCACACATCTTTATTTATAATATTGATTAGTTCTAGTCACCAAATTTTAGTTTATTCTTTTATAGTCACTAAACTTTCAAATGATCCAAATCAGATCACGCCATTCTATTTGATTAATTTCGGGTTTAAATGGAATTCACGAATCAGGTTTCAATATTTGCAATCAAAATTAATTAAATAGAATGAAGTGACTAGATTCGAATTATTTAAAAATTTAGTGACTATAAAAAGAAAAATTAAAAGTTGGTGGCAAGAATCGAATTACATATAAAGTCCAGGGAACTTCGAAAATACTTCGAAAATACTTCGAAAATTTTACATTTTCCAATTTTTGAGTTCGACCCCAATATAATCCTATGTTTACGACAATTGCAGGATGTTTCACTTATATTGTACATGTTATAATGTCGAAAGACACACAAGCATGCTGCGTAAGCGAGGGAACTGCAACTTTTTAATTCCATATATGTTTCTATAATTAAATTACTTGTGCTCTTCTACTCCTTGTGCTCATAACTAAATATTGGACAACATGCTTCATATTTAAAAATTTTAAAAATCATATATCATCAATGTCTAATGAACAGTGCGTGTTTGTGTTTTTCATGTTTCGTTATGAAGTTTATATGTGGTGGATCATGATGACCCATATAATTGCGTAATATGAACTGTTTTATGGTGGATTCACATAGGCAGACTCACGTGACTCCTTAGAGGACGAGATGTGCTCCTTTGAGCCTACGGGCTTTAAATTCAAAAAAAAAGATGTGCTCCTTTGATGGTTTTGTAAGCACCCTGTGCAATAGGTTTTGGCTGGACCAACTAGGCACATTCATTCAAACAAATCACACGTGTATATATATCCCATTTTTGCGTAACAGCTTCACCTCGTGTGCTCTCTCATTCACTCCCCGAATCAACTCCTTTCCAATTTGTTAATATCCCTGGAGAACCTGTTCCTCGTTTGCTCCGCTTTTGTTATCCTTCTGATGGCTTCACATTTCGTACTGAACACCGGCGCCAAGATCCCGTCCGTCGGCCTAGGCACATGGCAACCCGGCCTGGGCACATGGCAAGCTGCGTCGGGTGTTGTCGGAGATGCTGTTTTGACTGCTGTGAAGGTCTCTTATTCTCTCTAGTAATTAATCTGTGTATAATTTTTTTTTCGCTTTTGATATTTGTCTGTGGTTCGTACCTTATCAATTCCATGAGTATGTGGCTATTATTATTTTTAAAGTACGGAGGACAACAATTTCCTGCTAACGAGTTGTAAATTGTAATACATTAAGCAATTGGCAATCTTACAAACAAAATTAGCAAAGGCCTACTGTGGTCAAATGATTGACGAAATTATGTCCGGATTTGTTGATTATCACCTTATTTAACAGAAAGTCTATCCATTTTATTTTTATTATTCTTATTGGGTATGGAGGGGCTGTGTAAAAATATTAGATTTGTCGACGGTGCTTATGCTTCTTGTTCCTGTATCATTTATTAGAAAAAGGTAACAATGTAGCTTTAAATCTTTCATCAATATACTCCTTTTCTAAATCTTCATGTGGTCTCTGTTGCAGGATCTGAATTTTTCGTTTTGAGATTTTGTTGGAACTCAGATTTCATTTATTTATTTATTTTTTTGCATGGTCAACTATGGATTAATTGTCATCATTTAAAGCTGCTACAGTGCTGTACCATTAAATCTAGCCAATGAATATGGCAAATGGAGGCTCAAAATTGATAGTTTTTCAGAGTTTTGCTTTGATATAAATTAATTTTACTTTATTATTACTTATTTTTTTGCCTAATGTAGGCTGGCTACCGTCATATTGATTGTGCAAGTATGTACCAAAATGAGAAGGAGGCAAGTCATCCTGTTCAATCAGAAACCTCAGTGCCTATTCCACTGTTCCACAAAAGGATCTAATTTTATCTGAACTTTTGTGGAAATTTTATAGATAGGAGATTCTCTCCAGAAGCTGTTTGATGATGGTGTAGTGAAGCGTGAAGATCTCTTCATAACCTCGAAACTATGGTTAATTTGGATTTTTGTATGCTATTACACAAAAAAAATTCCTTCAGAGGTTTAAAATATCTATAACACTTGTTTTAAATTGGTGATAACATTGTCTTCAATTGGTATGACGTATAGGTGTAGTGACCATGCACCAGAAGATGTGCCACAGGCACTGGAAAAAACCCTGGGAGATTTAAGGCTTGATTATGTTGACTTATATCTTGTAAGTTTCTTCAACCTAGAATATTTACCCACAGAAAAATCCAGTAGTTGTTTCATGATTAATTTGCTACATATCTTATTACTGGTGACAAGTTCTTAACGTCGTTTCGTATCTACAGACTTTGTTAAATCACTTTTTGCATACATGTGGGTCATATAATCATTTTTTGCATCCATGTGGAGCACTTATCCCTACAGAAAATAATTTTCTACTTCATGTACAAATCCACAAATTAGTCTAACAGATGATACAAATAGTGGAAACAGTACCTGACAGTACAAATCCCTATAAAACAACTCAGTGACTCACATATGAGCAATATGATTGTGCACAGTACCTGACCTGCAATCAAGAGTGGAAACAGAAAATTGGAATTGGAGTGGCTGGCTAGCTATTATGTGTGATTTTTAAATTTTATAAGGGGCCAATGAGTACTGTTATTTGTAAAAATTTTGAGGTCTAATGAAAAATTGCAACCTGACCTCCTCTCTTCCCCTTCCCTTGGCTTCTTCCTGTTGTTCAATGCTATAGTTGTAAATCATATTATATGCTGGTAATTTGGACAGGTATGCAAGAATATCATGGATTTGTGTTTTCTCCTTACTAAAATCTTGAAAATATATATTAATGATGTGTAGATTGTCAAGATGTTTTGACCTAATTTAATATAGTAAAAGTGATGTTTTTCAAATTGAAATGTACCAATCAATTGTTCTTTTTATCCATTCAATTGAGTACTTTACTTGACGACAATTTTCTATTATTATTATTATTATTATTATTATTTTTTGTTTATGGAGATCCACTGGCCATTTCGAATCAAGAAGGGCACCAACTTTATCCCAGAAAACTTCCTCAACCCAGATATATCCGCTACGTGGGGGGCCATGGAGAAGCTATATGATTCTGGCAAAGCACGGGCAATTGGTGTGAGCAACTTTTCCTCCAAGAAACTGGAGGATTTGCTATCTGTGGCACGTGTCCCACCGGCTGTCAATCAGGTTGAGTGTCACCCTGTCTGGCGACAGGAGAAGCTACATGCTGTGTGCCAGTCCAAGGGTGTTCATCTCACTGTAAGTACTTATTATTGTAACTAGTTTGCCCCTTTTCCATAATGCTGTATATCACATAGATCTGTAGATCATGACATGAAACCCCTATTATTTTGTTCATCTCACTTTTAAGTATTTATCCATTTTGTTTGAATCCTTGAAAGTTTTACTTATAGTTTATGCCGATTTGATCTTCCTTACATGATTAGTGCCGTCTACAAGGGTGGGTGTATGTATTATGGCAAAATTGTTTTAACTGACCCAGAATTTGTTCGATTGCCTTAGTAGCGAGTAAAGGTCCATCTGCTTGCCCCTTATTTGAAATAATGCAAATTTGGAGGCATGGTATTTGTATCAAAAGGTTATATCATTTGTGTACAATCATTCTAAAATAACATTTTGCTTCATGAAGAAGTTGGTACTTCACAGCATTCTAGATATCCTGATCTTGATCCTTTATATTAATTCGATGGCATTTATTTTTACTGTGTTCGGAATTTGAGCAGGCATATTCCCCACTTGGATCTCCTGGTTCAAAATTTATGAAGAACAATGATATTCTTGAGCGCCCAGTTGTTGTCTCCGTTGCCGAGAAATTAGGAAAAACACCAGCGCAAGTTGTGTTGCGTTGGGGGATCCAGTCAGGTCATAGTGTAATCCCGAAAAGCACGAACGAAGAAAGGATCAAACAGAATTTAGACCTTTTTAATTGGTCTATCCCCGATGATCTCTTTGATGAATTCTCAAAAATTGAACAGGCAAGTGAACAGTGATTACTTTCTTGAATCAGATAGAGTGAATTACTTTTGGAATTTTTTTTTTTAGTAAAAATAGTGATTTTTTTTTTCCCCCATATCTTGATTAAGCAGGTTAGGCTCCTCAGAGCAGAGTTCTGTGTTGGTCCTGAAAGTGTCTACAAGACACTAGAGGATTTCTGGGACGGCGAAATCTAAGAATCTCTACGGGTATTACTTTAAGCTCTAGTTTCAGAAAAATAGACAATTAATTTATGAACATTGAAAATATTTATAAATGTACCCTTTGACTTTGGATTCGTATATGGCCGCTTTTTGTGGCAGAAAATCCTTCATAAATGGTGCATTTTAGTGTGATGTGTTTGTGTGGTTACCGGTTACAGGTTTGGTGTTTGAACAAGAATTTTTTTTGCTTTTCCTATATGATGAAGGCGATTCTGTGCTGTTAAATCACATCTATAAAATAAATTATGATGAATTCAAATTGTTCAACAAATCCGAAACAATACCAATTATAACTTTTGAGTGCAATAATACTCTCTAAAAGACTACAATGCCACACAATCATTTTTCCAAAAATGGTTAAAAAGAATAATGTTATACATGAGAAGTAAATTCTACCGATGAAATGTGCAAAGCAACACTTCCTTTTTGAAATCTATAGGGTTTATCTTTTTGCGGTTTAAGCATTCAATCAAACCGAAGTGTTATGATGTCCGTTAACAAAATGTTGCACACCTGTAGCATATCAAACAACCAAAATTAAAACTAAAAAGTATTGTAAAGCCTAAATTTATGTTCAGCCTGTATCTTCCTATCAAGGCCCAAAATTACAAGTCGGCCTTCAACGACGAAGATAAATAAATTGATAACTAAAATTAGACCTACATAACATGCGAAACGGTGACGAAACTAGGGTGTTTCGTTAATCGGTGACGAAACTAGGGTGTTTCGTTAATCGTTTCGTGACATTGACAAATCTGGCTTTTAATTTCGTTAACTGTTTCGCAAGGACGAAATGATCGAAATTTCTGAAATTTCCGTGATTTACATAGCGACGAAACTGTTTCATTGATTCGTTAATCGTTTCACTAAACCGGACGAAATCATTTAATTGTTTCATAATCGTTCAGGAATGATAATTGCCATCTGCATTTTTGTCATCCCTTGTCATCGCTTGAACAAAGTGAAAACATGAACAGACAAACTGAACATATAGATAATCAAAGTGAATACAAACAAATAAATTTTGTCATTCTTGTTCAGATTTTTATATGTATGTTCAACTTATTTTTATTATACTCATTTGTTTGTAAATGTTCACATTGTCTATTTTATGTGTTCACTTTGTTCAAGCGATAGCAAGGAACGACAAAATTGCAGATAACAGTAATCAATTTCCAATCAATAAATTACCCTTGTATATGCCCGTAACAAAATCGTCCCGAATAAAGTGATCGATAGTATGATGACCCATGATGGGCCGTATTCTGTAACTAAGGCTTAAAACTTATGTGCAGCTTTGTACACTTCCATCATGGCCTAAAATTACAATTAGCCTGTATTATAAAAAGGGCCGATGATTCCGAGTAAATCAGATGGATGGAATCAGAACATATATGAAAGGGCGTTGGGTTGACCAACTATTCATTACTGTTGGTGCACAGTTAATCCATCTGGGCCGTCTGTTTATTTGATCGTATCCTGGCGGTAGTGAAAGACAAAAGGGCAGGGCCGGATTTCAAAGGATCGGACTCGACGGATTTAGTAGAAGGGCCGGGTTGGACCGGATTAGGAAAAAGGGTTAAGATGGGCCGGATTAAACGGGTTTGTTTTTTGAAACATGAGACCGGCCCTTCAAGAATCCGGCCCTTCTAAGTCCTTGGCCCTTCTAGTCCTTCTAAAATAATACCTACATTTAATTTTTTTAATAGTTTTTTAATCTATATCGTCTCATCAACATCAAATGGTCACTACAATTGAAGGACTAGGGCGGACCTGGCCCTTCGCAACCCGGCCCTTCAACATCCTTCTTTGAAAAAAATTAGATCCGGCCCTTTTAAAATCCGGCCCTTCTAAACCCTTGTCCATTGAAAGTCCTTCGAAGGGCCGGTCCGGTCCGGACTTTAGGACGGTTTTCCAAAAGACGGGCCAAGGGCCAAGGATTTTTGGACTATCACTACCTGGCGGTTCGATTCGGTCTGTCTCTTCCGTCGGATTGGTTTGTTTTCAAGGAATTCTGGTCTGCTCAAATTTTTAATCGTTTTTCTTTTTCCCCTCTCTCAAATACCTTCGATGGACCGGTTAAAGGACCTTCTCATCTGTCTCGCGTACGGACGCACTTCCAATTTGGTCTATCCATGCGCGTGGTTTGCGTATTCCGCATAGGAATTTATATTTTTTCCCTGTTTGGTCTTCATGCACCACCCACAAGGGACTCTTTTATGTTCTCACCATAGACATACGAGCTATCCAGGATTTCTCCAGTCTCTCTCTTCATTTTGACCTAGCAGCGCGCCTCCCCAGTAAAGAGGGAGGAGTAAGGTCTCTGGTCTTCGCCGCTTGATCGCAACCATCTCCGACTCTCTTCGCAATGCTCTATGCATAGACGAAATTCAGCGCTCTTCCTCTTTCGAATGAGTACCGCTTTTACCCCTTTCTTTCTCCTTTTTGTCTCAACCCTAATAAGGAACTGAGATCGGGAAGCATGACTAAAGCAAAGGTGGTCATTATGAACGAGAACCATGAGGTTAAGCGACACGAGGTCAGGTTCAATTTACTTTTTTTTTTCTTTCAAATTTTTCTTACTTTCTTTGTTTTTGGTTTTTATTCTCAGTTACTTTCTGTTTATTTTTTTATGGTGGTGACGTCATGCCGATTGCCAGGAGATGATAGAAGACCAGCACATGGTGATCCCTTCTCTTTTTTTACTGTGTTATTCTCTCCTTTTCCTTACTTTTTCTGCTGATCATTGTTTCTTTCTCTGTAATGTTTTCACACTTTTGCTTCCTTTTATTTTCAAGGAAAGGGACTTCATCAAGGGACGACAAAGAGGCAAAACACCAACAAAATAAGGTACTTAAGGATTTAGTGATATGTGAGCTCAAACAGCTTTTTGATTTGAGGAATTTCATTTTATAAATAATGTTGGTGCTTTATTTCCTTGCTGCAGTATTTCATAAAGTAATGACAATTAAAAATTTGTTTTTTCGGTATGGATATTAGAAAATGAATGAAGAAATTGATATTAGCATATTTTTTTTCATTTTTTTTATTGATATTGGACTACTTTTTTCTTGCTGATTTATTATCATCTCTTTTTGTTTTTTCTTCCAACTGAACGTTGGTGCTTAGTGTTCCTTCTTTTTAGTATGGAGGACAACCAGATTTCAATTGAGTTAAAGGCAAAAAATCTCTATTCTTCTTTGTTTTAGTGGCCATGGCACTTTTGGAGTTCTGGTGTGGTGGTTTTCTGCTTAGACATTCTATTCCAGCATCCAAGGTAATTCCTCATTATTCACATTTATATTTGAAACATGGTTTTTGATCTTTTAATATTGCATATGGCTGCTTTGACATGGATTAAAAATATGGTCGCTGAAGGATATTCTTATAAAAATGGTTCTCTTATAAAATATGGTTGATGAAAAATGTGATTGCAGGGTTCTGGCGGGCAAAGTCATGCCAGTGATTCTGTCGAAAGCAACCTACATTGGTCTAATTTGTTTCTTTCTCTATCAGTTGTTGCAGGTTTTCGCCGTTGTGTCCTGCAGATTGTTGTTGCTTATGCTTTTCTTCTGCTGCGTGCACCAATAACTCTACCTCCACTTCTGTTGGGTTTTTCCTCAGTGAGTGCACTTTCCCCATATTCATTTTTCAAGGCTACTGTCTTTGATTGAGCCTTCTTAGGCTCGAATATAAATGAATTTATGGACTTTTATCCTTTCTACTAGGGATGGTGGGTTTAGTTGTGATTTTAGAATCTTTAAGGTTATGAAATACAAATTCTTAATTAAATGGAATGGGATTTAATTTTGCTGACTAAGCATAATGTTTGTCAAAATTAGATCCCTTTGTTTCTTATTTACAACAGATTCAGAAATGCACATGTCAATAAAACATCTTACACATATGAGTGATTATTTGTAATTTTTTCAAGCTTAGTCAGCTAAGAAAGTGTATAAGATATTGTACTGCTATTCGATTGTTTAATTGTGCTTTTTATGTATAAAAGGCATTAATTAAGAAGAAGGGAAAGCCATTTCATATTAGCATAAGAGGCACTTACTATATAACAAACCATGAAAGACCAAGCAAAAAGAATAAGTCAAATTTTACAAGATGTTAAATTATACGATTATCCCGCTTCCACACTTTACTTTTTTATTTCAAAATAAGTGAGATCTCAGAAAAGAAATAACGGGGCAGGAGAATAGTTTTTCATTTCACATTCTATAATCTTCATTAAAGAAATGCGCTTCATTTCTATTCATCCAGAATATCAGCAAACCAAAAAAAAAAAGGGTTGTCAGAATCTTATGTTTACCGCAAACATGCTTTTGTGACATTTGAAAATTCATATCTGATTTTCATGAAATTGCCCAGACCTACTTTATACCAGAAATATCCCTGCTATCTTATCCAATCGCAAAAAATCTCTAGAGAACCATTCAACAGACTTCATGCAGTCTAAGTAAAGGTCAAATAAATTGCTATTACCATACTTAACAGACTCGATACCTATATTTACAAAGAGGTCGATCAGTACTTTTTATTATTCAAATATACAGAATCTGCTTGATGCTCACCTCTCCTTTGTGTGCTCCTCTTATTTTAGGAGGCTCTTGCAGGTTACTCCTTTGCTTTCATTTTTATTGGTCATCTTCCTTTGCACATGGCTTTCTCTTCCTCCAGGTAATGACATCTCTATTTCTGTTATTTTTTCTTGGCTTTTGTCTAGACGTCATCAGGTTGCATTGTTGATCAATCAGGCAAATGAACTTCTTTTTTTTTTATATATTTATAATGAACCGATCACTGTGTGCTCCTTTTTTACAAAGAAAAAGAATAGATTAAGCTTATCAACGTATGTTAAATTAGGTATTTCTTTCAATTAAGTTTCTTAGCTTTATTCCAAATAAACATAACATGTATCATGGAACATTCTTGCTTTTTTTTATAAAGCTTTCTTCTACCTACTTAGCTTATTTATTTGCAAGTCGAGCTGCATTATATGCAGTGTTTAGTACAATTGCATATTAGCATTTAATTTTAGTTCTTGGACTAATTTTTTTTAATTATATGTTGATTTTCAATCATGTGCTCATGTGTTTTTGCTCACTATTACTTACGGTTGTTAGGCAGGTAGCTTAATTGGTCAAAGCTATGGCTGAGTCAAGACTTACAATTGGGTCTCAGTAACTAAGTTGAGTAACCTCCATGTTCTTATTTTTCTTAGAACACTTCTCTGTTTATTTTTTTTAATTAGTGAAACCAAAATATCCATATATAGTACTGTTGATTAATGTATTTTATTATGTATGTGTTCTCAATATGATTGGTTAAACAAAGAAAAGGATTATATTTTTTTCCTTTTAAAAAAGGGTCGTTCTTTGCCTTTGTGCTGCAAGAGAAATGGATTAGGAAGTCTGATTACGTAAGCGCACGATTTAATCTCTGGCTTTTGTAAAAATTTATTTTCCAGACGATTTTATTTTCATTAGTTTCAGTTTTGGTTGTCACTCTTTATGCCTTTTATACTGAGACATGACAAATCATAGCACAAGTATCCCTATTTTTTTTTGTCATTATATCTTTATTAAATTTTAAATACATTAATTCTTTCAGGTTCTGCTCAATCATCCATTTGTAGAAGGTTGATTTCATATCAGAAACATGCATTCCAATTAAGTCATGGGTGTGATCAGTCCAGTGAGCTGTATTTGCTTTGCAAAGCCTAATAACAGCGTCGCACGACCGTCACTTGGTCTAAGTGTGTGTTCCTCGAACTAGGTTGGGATGTGACTTCACTACTTGACCGCTATTTCTTTATTTCTTTTTGTTCAATTTATTTTTCTCACAGAGTTGCTTGCTTTATCTCTTACTTTTATTTGTTTTATGATCTCAAATAAATATTTCTGTAGTTATTTGATAGCACCTACCTTTGGTACGACATGGAAGCATGACCATGGGCTAGAAGTTGAACAAATGGATTAAGGTCCTGTACCTTCTTCACTGCTTTCATTTTTCAAATTTCAAAGAATTGCATTAGAAAAAGTTGCGATTATATAGAGGAAGTGATTGAATTGCTTTTTCGGTTTCTCTACAGTTGTTAATTTTATAACTTTCTTTCTCAGTTTTTTTTTTATTTTTATTGTTATCTGCAAGGTTTGGTTTCCTTATAGTCTTGCTCAACACCTTAATTTGCAGGCTCATGATTTAGCCTTTACAGCTGCAGATGGCTATCTATGAAGAGGGGAGAATTTAGTAAAAATGAAGGATATTTGCTTCATCCAATGGTAAATGGATAATTGAAATTATATTATGTTTTTCTCCGGTCGACAAGTAGCCAACATCAATTAGATTAAAAAGTAGTTTACAAAATACTAAATATAAAAAAAAAAGATAAAAAGCTAAATTTGATGGTGAGCGTTCTCTCTATGATCTATTGAAAGATGGCAATTATCTTATAAATTGGCAGTATTTTAAATCTCTCCCTCTCCACTAATTTTAATGTTGACAAGGCAAGGGATTTACGAAGGGTATGGGTTCATCAACTTACATGTGCTTCAGAAAAAAAAAAGAAGCTGACACATGCTCCTATTATACATGTGTGGGATACGTTTCCTTTTATTCTTATTGTTATGACTTTTGTTTCTCATGAATTGCGAACTACATGTCAGCAATAACAACATAGCACTGAATTGCTTCTCATGAATTGTGACTATATATGTGACTTTTGTTTTGTTATTTTATCAGAAACATGCACTCCAATTGACTTTTGTTTCGCAGGTAACTTGGGTTCACTTTTGTTTCTCATGAATTGAACATATGCTCCTATTATTGTATGTGAATTGTTTATGATTTTGGTTCAGAACTTCGGATCGTTTATAGATTTTTTTTTTTTAAAACAGCAGCCTTCATGGAATAATGGGATGCATCAAGCATGTGTTTCAAATAAATAAATAAATAACCCTCCACCTAAAAATCCTTCATTTTCAACCAGCAGCTTATAAATAAATAAATGAAAGCTCAGGGACCTTACCATGAAGTATTATATGTTTTTTTTTTTTTTGTTTTAAATTATATCCTATGAACCGTCATATTTTTTAGATATATCTGGAATTGATAACCTTCAGGCCTGGGTGCACTTTTAAATTAGTTTTCCTGGAATGTCACTTGGACTTAGGATAATACATTTAAGGTTGTCAATTTTCCTTAGCAGCTGTTGAGAAGGATACAACAGGAAGCTGGACAGTGATCCGAGGATGGCGGGGTAAAGGAGCAAAGTGAATGGTTAACAAGATAGACTACGAGATATTTCCTCTTGCTGAAAACTGGTACATGATAGGCTCATCTCTCCATTTAATTTTTTCGTTCATGAAATCAAAAGATAACTTCATCAGCATAGCAATGTTCGAATGGCAAGATTAAATTAGGAATGAAACAAATAATATTGTTTATACTGGGCGTGCATGGTTTAATTATTAGTTATTTTGGACGAATTTTGATAACAGTGGCAAAACACAAGCTGTAATATTGCACTTTCAGGTTGCTTCTCTCTAAAAGATTTTAATAGTACCCGTTGTGTGTGCTCAGTTTTGCATTACCGTTGCCCTCTTTAAATAGTGGACATTGCCTCCCAATTTGAAACAATAAAAATAAGATATCTACATAAGTTTATTGCTACAATTTATGCGAGTTTCGTAAAGGGTACAACAATAACAACATAGCAGCGTATTGTACTGATTAGTCTATGTTTTCTTTTTAACTATATCTCTAATATTTTTAGGGAAGAAATAAAGGAAAAATCAAAAGGAGCAAAAGGATGGATGTGCTGCTTTGAAAAAACAGAAGTCGTTTCCTCATTCAGATTATTAAGGGTGTTCATTTCTGATGGTGTTGTGATATAAGTAAAGTAAAGGCGTTCGTTGTTCTTTTACACAAACATAAGTCATTTTTTATTATTAATTAATGATCAGATTGGCTTCCTAAAATAGCATTACGATATCTATCGATACAGCAGGCCTCCTAATCTTTGTACCATGCCACCTGTGCTGGTCTATATAAGGCATCTATCCCAGACTATTCTGAGCTATCACAAAAAAGCAGACAACGCAATGCTCCCTCTCAGAGATTCCAGCAGCATCAAAAGAAGAACAAACACCCACCCAAGCCTGGTAGAAGATTCCCACCGCATATCACATGTCAAAGTAAGAACAGTATCCATCCTGTTTACTTTTACGATAACAAAATATCACCAAACAAAAATAATACAGCCTTCTCTCATAAAAATATAAAACGTTGCCCACTTAAATTAATCACCTCCACAATTATTCTGTACAATAATCAGCCTACTTTCCCTTCGCACTGTCTTTTTTTTTTTTTTGAGGGCCAGCAAAGCTGACAATTTTCATTAATAAAACAAAAAAGTTTACAAAAAACATAGCAAAACAGAAAAAACCGGTACCAACATCCGGTATCAGCGACCTCCTAATAAAGAAAAACTAATATAACCAAAACCGGTACCAACATCCGGTTACCAGTGACCTTCAAACAAAGAAGAACTAATACAACCTAACCCATACCAGTATTAACATCTGGTATAAAACTGCTAACCAAAATTTCCCCAATCACCAAAACCGAACCAACAAACTAGCTCGTGACTCGTACCAAATGAAACTGATACCACAAAATAAACTAGGTTGTGTCATTGCCAAAACAAACTCACACAACCTATGTATGTCACGGCTGCCACTTGTTTACACCTCGAACGTCTCCACACCGAGACCAACAAAGCAGTGCTAAACAAACCTTCCCAAAAAAAAATAATATACTAACAACATGTACAATCCACAATTATTCCGTATAATAATTCTTACTAATTCTTATTTCTTCCTTTAACAACATCATTCACCCACACAGAAAAAAAAAACTTAACAATCATCAACATTCTTATTGATACTTATATAATATGCAAAATAACTACATTTATTAATACCCATAGAATTACTCTTCTATATATATATAGAGAGAGAGAAAAAAGATAGATCGCGCAACGCGCGAATGCCCACTAGTAATAATAAAAGATGTTTTATGCAAAGAGCATTCCGTTCTAAAATTCACTAGTTGATTGGTTCATAAGCGTAACCAGATACTCTCCGAAAATTTCTAGTTATTATGGCCAACTTTGAATAAAATGATGTTTATATTGGTAGTATCTAGGACGGTTTTGCCACACTTATAAAACATTCGCCCGTTGTTTATATTGAAAGATAAGTGGTGCGAAAATTAACTTATAATAGCAAATAGTTTTACAAAACTGCTTGTAAATTTGTCCATTGTTTACTATAAAGTAACCGACTAAAATGTAACTGAGGAATTTCAGTATATCACGAAAAACTGTTCCTGACGTATATAATGCGAGTCGAGAGTGGTTTTTTTTTTTTTTTTTTTTTATACCACTTAGGCCTGGATCAAACTATTTTTACGCGGGATTTCGTTTCATTTTAATTGATTTCTTAGAATTTTATTAGATCTAATAACATGAAAATTCTAACTAAATGACACTAAATTCGTTCATTTTGATCAGAAAATTTCTAATAAAATGAAATCATATGTTTAAAAAAAAAGGAGTTTGATTAGGGCCTTAAGGCAAATGATGGAGATAAAAAGATAATATCAAGACGCTCTCCAAAAAAATTAAGAGTTATCTTCTTGTTTAGCCTAGAATTTATGAATTGTTAATTTTTATCATCCAAATATTTTCCCATAAAGCCATTATTAATTTCAAACATAAAACAAATTTTACATATACAAATTAAAATACCATAATAGGATAGTTTTGTCATAGATATTGTTGTACTCAACTACTCTCGGTTTGTCGATTATAAAACAATATCATTTGGCATTTAACAATCTTCTTTGAGTTTTATAGGATTTTATAGGAAGAAGATGCAATTTATGAAGACTTGAATAAAAGATTATTGCAAGATCAAGATCAAGTCATTAGGGAGCTTGTAGGCTAGCTTAGACTAGATTAGAAGGTATACTTTAGTCCTTAATTATCCTTGAAATGGTCTAGATAGCAGAAAAGCTCAAGAAACCAACAAAAACCAGTTTTCTGGTTTTTGCGTTGTATGACGCTGTATAGCATCACACGACGTCCGGAGCAAATACCAGTTTTCTGGGACCTTGTGTCGTATGACGCCCCAGAGCATCACACGACGCCCTGTGCAAAAACCAGTTTTGAATCCTTGCGTTGTATGACGCCATATAGCATCACACAACGCCCAGACCAGTTTTATTCTGCCTATGCGTTATATAACGTTTGATTGAGTTATATAACGGATGAACAGAAGCGTTGCATAACGCCTTATGCGTTATATAACGTACCTTTGTTATTTCACTGGAACTTTTCTCAGAAAACACATTTCTGTGTTGAGCGTCGTGTGACACCATATAGCGTCGTGTGACGCCCCTGACAGTTGTCAGTTACCGTTTGAACTTTGCACCCCCAACGTTGTACAATGCCCTTTAGAGTTGTATGACGCCCTGACAACTCAAACGGCTAGTTTCTCAGTTTTGTCTTTTCTAACGGATATATTCTTGTGTGGTACGACGCTATATAGCGTTGTACGACGCCCGTGCTGTTTTTACTGGTAAACAGCTCTCCTCGAGCTCTATATATATCCACCCCTTGTTCTCTCTCTCAAGAGAGCTTTGCCTTGCAAAATTAGACCAGTATAGAGCCTTTGAACACATGGACATTCTCCCACTTGAGTTTTTCATATCTAGATCACTTTGAGAGATATTGTAGCCATTTGAGTGCTCCTCTCCCTTGAATAGCGAGGCCGTTGAGCCGCTTGAGCTAGGCCGTAGTGCCACCACATTGTTGTAGGCCGTTGTGCCATTCGAGTTAGGCCGAGCCACCTCGAGGTCATTGTGACGAGGCGATTCGGTTCGAAGTTGTAGTCCCGTTCTTATTGGAATTGAACGGAGGGCACCCGTTTGGTGGTTGCTAAACTTCCAGAGACGTACGACTAAGGCTAGCTTTTCTCTAGCGGGTCGAAACTCCGTAATCACATCTTGTGTTCGATTCCTTTCTCTCTTTTTCTCTTTATTTTCTTGCATATTTGAATTGCTTGTGTGTGATTGATTGTTTTGGGTACCAATTGACTTGTGCTAGGTAGTTCATACCAAAACCGGTCTAAAACCAACTAATCGCTTCCGCATAACTTGAAATTGGTTAAGCCGCCTACCTTCCTAGGGACAACAAAGTGGTATCAGAGCGGGGAACCTCGATTAAGGCCTCTTAATCATCGGTTTTCGGTCCAATGGCGACCAATTTTGTAGAGAGACCGGCCAAGCTAGGATTAGATTGTAAAAACTTTTCTTTTTGGAAGAGATGTATGGTGAACTACCTCAATATTTTAGTATATTGGCATATGGTAGAAAATAGGTATACCCCCGAGTATAAGCCCAATTCTACCGATTTGACCAAGAAATCCCGAGATGACCAAAAGGCCAATTATTGTGCGGTTAATGCCATACTAGCCTCGGTCCATGAGTCCATTGGTGTGACCCTTACCTCTTTTGACTTGGCACATGATATGTGGATGGCTCTCCTCAACCGCTATGAGGGCAATTCGCAAATTAGGCACTCAAAATTGTATGAGTTGTATACTAAGTTTGCGAATTTTCACATAGAGGATGGTGAATCCATTTCGGATATGTACACACGACTCGTACAAATCCAAAATGAATTCGCCAATGGAGGTGAGTCCCTAACAAATTGCAAGATTGTAGGGAAAATGTTGCAAGCTCTAAGTGGAAGACGTGAATGGGAGACGCATGTCGACACGCTTGAAACTTTGATTCAGATGGACCAAGAGTACACACCGGATCAAATGTACACCGAGCTCCGATGTGTTGAGGAGAAGCTCAAGCGGCAAACTAGGGAAGACACCAAGAAACCTAGCCATGACCTCCACAAGCGATCCCGACTCCACTTCCTCTTCTCATTCACCTCATTGTCGACACCCACATCAATCACCGGTCAACCTCTATGAGCTCGATGACATGGAGCAAGAGGAGATGATCAAACGGATGTTTCGTGGGCTTGTCAAGCATGAGAAGAAGTTCAACAAGGAGAGAAAAGCCAACAATGAACGGGAGTTGTGCTTTGTGTGCAATCGAGAGGGACACTCCATGCACAAATGCCCCAAGCTTTCTCCTCAAGTGCAAACCGACAAGTCACACCATAAGCACAAGAGAGAAAGGGCAAAGGCTCATGCATTTCATGCCGTTTGGGAAGCCGAATCCGAAGCCGACACTAGCTCATCCGACTCGGATTCTCCCAAGGTCTTTGCTTTGATGGGCATTGAGGACAAGCCAATGTTCTCAACGGATGATATTGAAGATGACTTGGTGCGGGAGGTCTTCGCCGAATTCAATAATGGGACAAGATATGTCCATCCTCTACTTCAAGCGAGACAAGTACCTCCTCAATCTTCATCATCCTCTCCATCATCCTCTCCACCATCCTCTCCACCGGCCTCACCAAAGCCGAGCTCTACTAAGGTATATTTACCTCTCAATGATTTCCTTACTAGTGATAGTGAGAGTGATGAAGAACCAACTTGTTCAACCAATTGTGTGAATTGTGATAGGTTGAACTCAATTGTTGATACCACCCATGGTGCCTTGGTTAGGAAAGCCGACATGATTGAGACCCTCAAAACCAAGGTAGATGAGCTTACTACTAAATTGGGTGAGTATGAGGCTAAAATCAAGGAGCTTGAAAAACCGGTTTTAGATCAAGCCCCTAAAATGGATTTGAAAAACCTTTTCAAGGGCCAAAAGCCTCATGACAAGTCCGGTCTTGGTTACAAAAAGTCATATCAAACCAAGAAAAAATTGTCACACAATAATGGGAAACACAATACACAAAACACACATTTTCAAAAACCTAGGAATCCACGTGGTCATGCACATATGTACCAAAGGAAACCTAGAAACACTAGAGTGCAAAACAAAATGAATTTGCAAAATCAAGAGACGGTTTTTGTTCCAAAGGCGTCCAATAAAATTTATTTTAGAGGACCCGATGGATGATTTTATGAATTTAAAGAGCTACACCACTCTCAAAACCACAATGCTCAATTCAATGAGCCAAAAAGGAATGTTTCCCAACAGATATATATATATTTTTTACGTGCACTCAAATCCAGACTCTTTGTTTAAGTCCTAATCAAATCACAATCATTCATCGTTCTTGTGATTTATATTCGGGCCATGCAAAATAAAAAATATTTATGGATGAATTATCATAATATTAATGTTCATATTATTTTATTGTTTTATATTTCTAGTTAGTTCAAGTATCAATCTTCGGCATGAAAAATTTTAGTGACATGAAAACATGAATGTCCATCGCAATTTAAAATTTATTCAAATTTAATAAATAGAGTAAATTAATTAAGGACAAAATTTGTTTAGTAAGAATGTTGATTTATTTTTATAATTTCAATTATATTGGTGCATTTTTTCATATCTTATTGAAATTACATGCTTCAGGAGGATATTTATAAAATAAAAACATAAATTTTAAAATATTGACAAGATTTCAGATTCGCTTGAAATTTCCATGTAAAATTTTTTGAGAAAGAAATAACAGGGAAGGCATTAATTCTCTATGAATATATATTGTATGTCATAAATGCTTAAATAAAATTATATTCATTGTCATTGTATGTTATAGAAATCTTTAAATACTATTTGATTATTTTAGAGAAACTACTTAAAATTAATAAACAACGGGCGAATCGGGACATGGTTTTACAATACCAGACAACCATATTATATATATATACACCTATCGTCCTTCTCTTCCAACACAAACCAAAGAGAAAAATAATAGGCCATTCAAATACTTTTTTCCCCCTTGAAATTATGGACCTGAGAAAAGGAAGCCGTAGTTAGTGAATATTGTAAGCATGGGTATCTAGAACAACTAGACTATTGTTTCCTAAATTAGAAGTTTTGGAATAAATTTTTGCGTTCTATAGGAATAGTTTTCTAGACCGCTCATGCTGATAATTTTCACTGACTCCATCCTTTTCTCTATCCATGTGTCATCTCACGTGAAATTCTTCATAGAGGATTTTTCGACCATCCTCTTACTAGATTTGAGGACGTCATGTTAGTCTCATCTCAGTTATGGATAAACAATGTTTTTGTGAGTCAAAACCAATTTCTCTCTTTACCTCATTTTTTTTTTCCACTTTATACTGTTTTCTTTAAATCTAAACCGGATAATGGAAAATTTTATGCATCTATATGTAATCTATGTATCCTACGGTCCCTCTCATTAGCTGTCTAGGATTTTGTTTTCAAAGATTTTATTTCATTTTATTTGAAGTAGAATTTTATGACAACAATCACGGAAACTATAGCTCCATTAATTGGTTTTCATCACATCAGTCATTTGCAGGTTACTCGGAGTTTGATTTCAGGATGCCTTTACCGTAAGATATTACTTAATTGATTGACTGTGGCTAGATCATTGTGACAGCTTTTATCAAAACAAAGTGAAAGGATCGATTGATGTAGCGAATCAGAAAAAGAAAGGCATACAGAGCACTTTTTTTTTTCTTTAATGTAGACTTATTTCTTAGGAAGCGATTGGGTTGGGTTTACAGTTGGCGAGAGTGATTATTCTCTACTATGTATTTCTATAACTTTTTTAGGCTTATATACGTTCTTATTTATTTTATTCCTTTTCTATTTTTTTAACACTCCATATTCCACCTCTGAAACGAATTGAACACTTGTGAATAATCAAAAGAATTAAATGAAATTGCAAATCCAAAATTACTACAACATAAGTAATAAATTAAATTTGTTATAGTTCTAAATCGTTACACTTTACCCCTTTAGTTCTCTCTGGAGCATAGTGTTAGTGCTTTTCGTGGCACTTTTTAGAGATTTCAATGTGACACTTAGGAGCAATACTCTGGCGCGTCTAGTATTTTATCATTTTTTCAATAATTGATCTCAAACAGCTTTGCTTTTGTTTGCTATTTTCTTTTTTACGAACATGGAAGTGACCGACATTTTATTAGTAGGAGAAGAAACAAAGGTCAAGCTGTTCCTTCATAGTATTTTCACTCTGATCAGGGGTTCATTAAAACTGAATAAACGGTTCTTACGTCGATTCTTCCGAAAGAATAATAAAAAGTTACAAATTTATTTTGCGTTGAGTTTAGGCTGGTATTGAGTTATAATTGGATTTGATGGAGTCCACCATCAAATTGATTTGGTTTGGAAGAAACAACACACAAATTCAAGAAGAACAGACTTGAAGTGAGCATTGAAAGTTTGGAAGAGACCCGCATCCTAGTCGCTTAGGGAAGAGTGGCATATATTTATAAATTAATACTAGGAATACAATATTCTTTTTATATTCAACATAAAGAGTTTGCATGTTATTTTTTATATGAACTAGCTTTTGATACGCGCTTTGCACGTGAGGCATTGTTCTTCCAGGTTTCAAGAGATTTAGATAATTAACCCTGAAAGCTTACATTGAGCAAAATATAGTATATGCGTCCATTGTGTATACTGTTGCATAAATCACTTCATATAATAATTTTTTGTGCTATGACACGGTATACAAATAGTAAGATTGCAAAATTGATTTCAAGGCCATTCATCCTTGAGATAAGGATACAACAATTACCAAAAGTTATTTTTGTAGTAATCGAAAATACCCCCATCAGTTTCTTCATGCCGCTATCAATCGAGATCCACACCAGTATAAATTTTGGTGATATTTAGCAAAATTTTGCAGTCCTGCCAGTATAATAATAAAAAATGTTCCTTTTTCACTTGGGCGATATTTAGCAAACTTGTTGCTCTATCATTATAAATTTTGGTAAGTACTATTGGGCTTGCAGTAAATTACATTTTAGGGTCTTTTTTTTCATCATCTCTTTGTAAATAGGGGGAATATTCAATCAAAATATGCACACCTTTCTCCCTTTCCTCATCAGCAATTTTTGGATCAAAGTACTCCTGTTGTTCCAATTCTTTCTTTGCTCTCTCTGCATCATTCAACTTCTTTAGAGTGTCTGGGTTCCTGTGCTCTGTCAAGGCCTTCTAGAAAGTCTCAATGGCAATGTCAAAGTCCTTGGAACCCTACATGGACCCAATGACCGGCATTCGGAAGAACATGAAATGAAACCTTCCCTTTTTCATGCGAGATTTGCTCCTTTTTTGAGAGTGCCTCTAATTTCTGAAGTATATGAGGCTGCCATCTGTCACTGTTTTATGCTTGTACTACAGCAATCTCTAATCCCTTGGGTGGATGTTCTAGCAAGGGCCAATAGTTTGTTTCTCTGTTCAATTTAATTAAAATAAAAGTTTAAAACATAGACTCAAATGAGAAAAGCTCAATTCTATAATTCTTACCTCAATCAACACTACAAAATTGAATCAAACACCAGATGTTGTGAAACATCCACTAAGAATGATTAAGAGCATTAAGATATCCTGAGTGGTTGGTTATTGAAATGAAAAAGTCGGTTGATCATTTAGTCCCATACTCCATTATTGTTAAAAGAGTAAAAAAATGTTAGATATTGTACTTATAGGAATTAAACATGTCAATGGCAGCATCGAGGTCAAAGGACCATGTAACAGTCTCCCCTGACATCTTCAAGTTGCTACCAATCCATTTTGACAGAGCCTTGGAGAAACCTAGGCTGAGCATGTAATTCACAACCCACCTTTTGTTTAAAAGAAAAGGAAATAACACAACATTTAGATATAGGTTTAAGTGCTGGCTTGATTAAAAATTTGAAGTTGAAAAATATAGGATACATGAAATGGTAGAAAAACAACATGGAATAACCAAACTGCATGACCTGACCAATCAGTAATAAAAATGAAGAGGAGAAAATATATACTTGCGAGATGGCAGGGGTGATGGGAGGCTCTTAAGGATGTGCAAAACCTTCTCCACTTCATCACTACCATAATCTGAATTAACATCTCCAGGCACTGAATCCAACACCCACAGCTGTTCTGAAAAAAGTTCTACTCGTCATTAGAAATAAAGTAGTAATATGAAATCATCAGACAACACAAAAAAGATGTAAACTAACAGACTAAGCCAGATTGGCGATCAGTAATACCAGTAAGACCTAGTGGATACAGTGGTACCAAAAAGATGCAATCCTTATTAGTTTATCACATTCTTATTTAATAGTATTTGATGGACTAATGAAAATTATAACAATGTGGCTTAGTTGTGGTTGTAATTAAGCTCAATGTTAATTTTAAAATTAATAATAAAATTATGCAATATATAAAAATTTAAAATTACTATTTGAAGTAAATTCTAGAGTCTTACTGTTATTATTTCTCAGAAGACTCAATATCTAGCCTAAGGATTTTTTCTGGCAGCGTCGATGGCATAGTTAGTTTATACCAGCTTTTCCAAGAAGAAGGATTTTCCTATATGCCTAATAAAAATATGAACAGCTGAAGGAATAAAAAAAATCTTTTAAACAGAATGTAGTAGTAAAGAGAATACTTAATATATTTGTTTAAAAGATTATTGCCAGAAAAATAAATGTAGCAGTTAGTAAATAAACAATATTGATTAAAAAGAATAACATAAAAATGATTTTTTTATGTTATTCTTTAAATCAACCGTATTATATTTACTTAAAAAATTGTTGCCAGAAATTCCAGGATGATCAATCACCCATGGTTGTCAACCTAATAGTTCAAGTAATAAAAAATTACTTTTCCTTACTATGACCAAGTAATGTATAATATAAGCACAAAATGAGAAGAGATATGAATAATATAAATACAGATATAGAAATGAAGAAAAGGTTGCACTAATTATTGTTGTATCTTCCTATTTTGCCCTTAATACATTCTCATCATGTCAACTGGTAAGAATGTAATAATATAATTTGCTAACATGACAAATTATCTTAATAAATATTACAGTTAAGAACATTCAAATACTCTGATTTGAAATATTTAAAAATTACCACAATACAAAGAGTAGATAACTAAACAATAAAATTATCACAATATTAGAAATGTTATTTTACCTTTTCAACATCCCAGGAAGTAAACTTCTGTGTTACAGAGCCAATTTCTCAATACTGAGTAGCAAGTACCCCAACTGAGGAAATTGCATATGAGATTCATTGATAAAGCTGTCATGCCAAAATGAATTATGAAACATGAAATGAATTGGGAAACATGAAAATAATTAGAGATTTGTACTACCTACAATTATTAGTTATTGGAAGTTGGAAAAGTTCTTACAATTCACACCAGCAATTTGGTGCCAAGGTCGACTTGTACCTTCAAAACTCTATGATATTTACTCTACATGAAAGGAATTTTACCACAAAATAATCCGTAGGCATGGCAATTAAAAAAATTGGCAGAAAAGATTTCTATCTTGATAATAAAGAGGATCAGTACAAACAATACCTGATTCATGTTAAGAATTGAACCAATCAAACCTAGCCAATTGCTCTTGTTGAGCACTGGTACCAACCCTCCTCCTTGGCGTACCATATCAGTGGTCCTCCCACCAAGTGAGGCTGACGCACCTCAATTTGACCCGGCCACCACCGGATTCTCCTATCTTCCGCGAGACTAAAGACCCGTGTCCAATGAACTGTGGTGGCTGGAATCGCCGGGAACTCGTCGGAGGGTAAAAAACAAAAGTGCAGGGGAGAGCGGCCGCGGCGGCCGTGGGAGGTGGGAGGGGTTTGTAATTCTGCGGCTGGTGGGTCGAGGGGATCTCCGTCGTCGGAGAGGTCGCTGGCGATGCGGGAGAGGCTCTCCCTATAGATCGCAATGGAGCTCCGCATCTTCTTCAGAAACTTTTGTAAACTACCTAATGACTAAGTAATTGAGGAGATAGAAGAGAGGGAGGAGGCGAGATAATTTCTTTTGATCGTATCGACAGCGGAGAAAACAACAAATCTGAACAAATCTGATCGATGAAATGTACCGCTGAGATTAACTGCTGACGTCATCAAGAAACACTGTAGAAAAGGCTCCCAACTTTGTAGTATTATTTGATACTTGAAATTCTGCATCAAAACGGAATTGAAATCCTATAAATTTTTGTGTGTATACAAGCATTATTAATGATCGTATCGATCTAGTCATTTGTTATTTAATAAACGGCATGACCAGATAGTTCAAGTAAATTAATATCGAATAAATGTATCAGGAACAATACTGATGTTAATATCGAGATTGTCTTAGGGCAGTTTTGTAAACCATTTTATATTTCGCTAGTTTTTCTTTTTTTTATTATTATTTTTGATTGGTAACCGGCGTTACGGGTGTTCCCAAAAACTTAAAAGAATTAATATAATTAATTCAATAGTAAATTATTTTGACAATACCACTTGTAAACTTGCCCATTGTTTATTTGGGAAATGTAATTGAAAGAAATAACTGCCGAAATCAGCGGAGAAGGTAATAATTATGGACATGGTATCAGTGAGACACCATATTTTGCTATGATTTTTATTGTATATAGAATGAAGATTAAAAAACAAAAATGTTAACTCTTACAGTAAATCTCACAAGAAATTAGAGTTAGCATTATTTCCATTAAAATAACGTTGCACGCCTCAAATTGAAACCAAATCCTGTGCAGTGCCGCGCACCTCTGTGGGCCGTTTGATCGAAATCTGATGGATATGGGAGCCCCATGAATCTAATAGGCCCGAAAAGAATGAACCGCTCGGATCAAATCGAATGGCTCGAATGGTGCGTGGCACGGGATAAGGATTCCTCAAATTGCCCCGAACAAAAGTGATGGTTAGTAGTGTAGCATATAACCAACCCAACTGTATACTTTACCCAACAACATACTTTAAACTTATATTCAGCCTATACTCTTCTATCATGTACCAAAATTACAATCCTATCTTATAAAAGAGGCGTGCGACTCCGAATATAAATCAGATGGAGGGGATATGGATATAAAAGAGGCGTGCGACTCCGAATATAAATCAGATGGAGGGGATATGGATAAAAGATGTCTTATACAAAGAGTATGTCATTTCAAAATTCACTTGTTGATTGCTTTAGTAAGTATTACCAGATGGTCTTAGAAAAATACTGATTATTATGGTGATTTTTAAATAAAATAATGTTCATATTGGTAGTATCTAAGGGTGGATTTACCACACTAATTAAACATTCGCCCAATATTGTTTATATTTACTTAAATTAATGTGAAAAATATTTTATAATTCATTAGATAGCAAATAGTTTTACAATACCACTTGTACATTTGCCAATTGTTTTAAAGTAACCGACTAAAATGTAACTGACGAATTCAGTGAATCATGAAAAATTATTGTAAATGTATATAGTGTGAGTTGAGTGGTTCTTTTTATACCACTAAAATTGTGTGTGTGTGTTTTTTTTAATCAGATAAAGAATAGAGATAAAAAAAATAACTCTTATCCAGACGCACTCCAATATATATCAAATAAGAGTAATCTTCTTGTTTATCCTAGAATTTATCAATTGTTATTTTAATCATCAGATATTTTCCCATTATTAATTTCAAACATAAAATAAATTTCATAACAACAAATTAAAATATAATGTTCATATTATGTTATTGTTTCGTATTTCTAGTTCAAGCATTCCGCATAAGAAATTTTAGTGACATAAAAAAAATGAATGTCCACCATAACTTAATCTTACTGGAAATTTCTTGGTTCTAGAGTGTACTTGTGAAATGAAAACATAAAATTTGAAATACCGACAAAATTTCAAATTCTATTGAAACTTCCATAGTTTTTTTTTTTTGGAAATAAATAGTGAAGGGTATTAAATCTCTATTCATGAAATCTTTAAATACTATTAAATTATTTTAGATGAAACTACTTAAAATAGATAAACAATGGGCGAATTGGGACATGGTTTTTTAATATAACACAACTATCCTATCTATATATATACATTTCGTCTTCTTTTTTTTTCCAACAATAACCAAAGAAAAAAATAATACACCATTCAAAGATTTTTTTTTATTTCTTGAAATTATGGACTTGGGAAAAGGAAGCCGTGATTAGTGAATATTATTAGCATGGACATCTAGAAAATTAGGTTATTATTCTCTCTGAATTAGAAGCTTAATTTTGTTTACACAACAAAATTTTGCCTTAAATATGATTAGTTTTCTAGACGGCTAATGTTGATGATTTCACTTGCTCTATCATTTTCTCTATCGATGTGTCTATTAGGAACTCTAAGTCCTTGTGCAATTTTAATTTTTATTAACATTTAACAAACAATTAATCAGCACGATTAACGGATCTAGTTATTTAAGCAGTTAATATATAAAAGAGAACGTGTAGGAGATTATACCTCTTCCGAAATCGTATTCGAAAGGCTTGATCTTTGCGTAGGAGTTGGTGGCGTGCTCGTCACCTTCACCACTGCCTTTGATGGCCTCGAGTCCACCTAGAAGATCAACCAATATCTCGAGACGAGTGCTAGCTTGTCCGAGATTATCGCTAATCCACCCTTTCTTTCCTTCTTACTATTAACTAGTTTAATTGGAAGAAAATTCTCAACACATGAGCAGCAGGGACAAAGAGAGAGGAGGCGCAAATTTTTTTTTTTTTGTGAAGAAAAACCAATTTTTCTTCCCCTTTTTATATTCGGCCAAAGAGAGAGAGAGTAGGGAGGCAAAATTAGAGCACGTCTAATTATAGCATTCCATACTTCATGATTATAACTTCCACATATAGATGGTTATAACTTGCTTCTCTTTTCATGGACAAAATTGCCCCTAATTTTGCCGAAATTTCAGAAGCTATTATGGGCCATATAATCACATTATATTGGTCCATTAATCCATACAATTAATTGGCCTTTAATCGGGCTTTTAGTTAACTGATTAAATAAAAGTCCGATTACCTCTATATCAGTAATTCGTGTTGAACAAATTTATTTATTAACATATTAATAATTAATTTTGGATTAGCATATACATTATATTATTTATATATGATCTATTTGAATTAATTGATTATAACGGTTCATAACGATATATAATTAATTAATCAACTTATCATATATTCGCAGTACTTGCTACTGCAAATAAATAAATAATGCACGTTTGGTTGAAGTCATATTTGTGTGACCCTTTGAGGATTTATACTATGTTGGACATGGAAAATAAATCGTCATTTCTTTCCAATAATCATAAGCGGTATCTAGCAATATGTTATGATTCCCAATTCGTATAAATAAATACTATACCAATACAGTGTTGGAATTGTGTTCTAAAAGTTATCTTATAGTGATTACTTTTATATGTTATATTTATGAATTGGATGTTATTACATTTTGTTCCATGAGTTTATATTCATATTTAGAAGTGTTCAAGAAGATGCTCTTGGTCTTGAACCGCAGAACTCTAAATAAAATGAATATATAACTCTAAAATGTTCACAGGTCTTGGATATTAGCAGGAACACTAATATTCCATATAAGACTGTCGTATTGATTAAAAGTACGTTGTAGTTCTGTAAATGTTGATAAAGGATTATCATTTAATAACACGAGTATTGTTGGAGTTATGTCCTAGAAGTCAATATTTCATGACTTATTTTCTTAGTTTATGTTAATGATGATATTTGATCATTTGTTCCTAGAGTTTATTATTGACAGATCATTCAGGTTGAGGATCTGAATTGTAGATCTCTGTGGATCATTCATTAGAATGACAATAATAAATCTAAATCGTCCATAATCTTGATAATTAACAAGGAACATTAATTATCATAAAAGATTAGTATGCAAGTTAAGTGATGATTAAGTTCTACAAATCATAGGTAAGGAGTTACCAACTTAATTGCATATGTGTATGTTATTGGAACATAGTACAGGACTTGACCCAATGAAATAAACATATGGATTGTGTTATGTGTCATTGTTTATTTCATATGAGTTTGATTCTAAGTTTGAGATGTTCATCTTTTCCACATGAGGATAGGTTCAATAAATATCGTCTAACGTTGATTCCTGATAAAGGCTGCTATAAGGACTTTATTTATGTTCTCTTGAATTGTGCGGGGAAAAGTTGTTCATCAAGAAAACCGTATGTCCCTCATTAGTATACCTAGTGAGTGATGATATCTGTTTGGGCCCCTTGATGGAGTTGGATCGTATGCATGCAAACTAGACGATCAATTCTAGATCAAGAAATGTATAATCTGCAAGAATGACACATTCCTATCTTGGATTATACAAGGATATCATGTGACATAAGAATCAGACAAGGAAATACTTATATTTCTTATGCAGGATTGAGATATTGTAACGGTACACTATTTATGCGAATTGGGAATCATAACGTGTTGCTAGATACCGCTTATGATTATTGGAAATAAATAATGATTTATTCTCCATGGCTAACATAGCATAAATCCTCAAAGGGTCACACAAATAGGACCTTGACCACACAATGCATTATCTATTTATTCGCAACAGTGAGTATTGCGGAAATATGATAAGTTGATTAATTAATTATATACCGTTATGAACCGTTATAATTAATTAACTCAAAGAGATCATATAGAAATAAATTAATGCATTATCTAATCCCAAAATAATTATTAATGAGTTAATAATTAATTTTAGATCAACACATTTTAATATAAATGGTTATATTGATTAATCGGGCCGTTATTTAATAGGAAAATATATAGCCCAATTATAGAGCAAACTAATAGGACTTTAATTAGGTGAATTAAAGACCCAAATGAGATTTTGAGGTGGCCCATATAGGCCCAATTCGTGGCCAGCCATAGGGTGGCAAGAGGTGTAATTTTGGGAAAGTTTTCCCTAGGGTTTGAGCTCTATAAAAGGACCCCTTTGGAGGCTCCAAGAGCTAGCCTTCTCTCCCCTCTCTTTCTCCCCTTTGTGGCTGTCACAAACCTCCTCTTTTCTCCCTCTTTTGCTCATGTGTTGAGCTCTCTTCTCCATTTAAATGAAAGATTTAATTGCTAGAAGAGAGAAAGCTAATGGGATTAGACTTGTTCTTGGGTGTGCTAGCACATACCTTGAGAACGTGGTTAATCTCCTTGGTGGACTCGAGGCCGGCGCCATCCATGGAGAAGAAGAGGCGTAGGAGAGCACCCCATCGACTCCCATGCCATGGATTCGAGCCTCATGAATGCGATTTCATGAGAGGTATAACTTTCTCCTACTTTCTCTCTTGATTTGATGTGTGAATGCTTTAGCACTAGATCCTTGTCTTGCTTGATGTTTAATGGAGATTAATTAGTTGTAATTGATCTAAAAATTAAAATATGAGCATTTCCTAACAGTGGTATCAGAGCTATGGTCGTGCTTAAGGTTTTTCACACTTAATTAAGTGAGAATTCGTAATTAATTAAGTTAATTAGTGATGTGCATGCTTGCTGGCCCTGGAAAGGCTGTTTTCTGTCTTGTTGCTTGTTTTTCGTGGTGTAAAGCTCTCTGAAATTTTTTCCTTCTTATTGGAGGTTGTAGCCCTTTGAGTTGTGGTTGTTTTCCCACTGGAATCATTGAAATTCGATGTAAAATGAATTTTTAGTGATTTAAACGGTAACGGTGCGCAGATCTGTTATTCTGCTGCACAGTTCTGTTGTTGTGGTTGGTAACAAATAAGTTTGTATACAAAGTACCTGTAACTTTTAGATAGGATTATTCTAAACTTGATGCTCTTTCTGGATATGTAAATTTTGTTGCATATTTCGGATATTATGTGGGCGTTCAAGGATGAAAAGTGATGAAGTTATCAGATCTATTTTTTCAAACAAACTGATTGTTTTGAAAAACTGTACTTATTGAGAAACTTTTATAGAAAAGTGTTGAAATGGAAATGTTCTCCTTTAAGTCTGGAATCTGTGAAAATTAATTTCATAGATTTTCATTGAGATTTGATACCTCAACCGAGTGAAACTTTTTTGGTCGACGGTCTGTTCCAGAACAGGATACCTTGCTTAAATGCTTGTTATCTCGTTGATCTTGAATATAACTTGTGGATTTTCTTTTCATGGAATGATAGCCTATTGTATGTAGTATTTTTCTATGTAAATTGTTTGCTGGAAAAATATCAAGGGGATGATCATACAGATCAAAAGGTTGAGACCCATAACAGAATTTTCTCTAACGGTGCTTCGCGCACAATCTGAGGATTTGTCTTTTTTGGTTCTCCCTGATGATAATTGATCTCTTCTTGAGATTTCTACAGGTAATCACAATCTTTGTAAGGAGTTCTCTGGATTTATTTCAGATTTTTTGGAGACCGAATTATTTTGAATTTTTTCGGGTCCCGAATTTCGTATTTTAATTAGTTAAAATAGTTTCTAATTAATCAATTTATTGAAATGTTAATTAGAAGACTCCTTAAATACCCTCCTTTCTGTTTTGATAGTTGGATTTAATTTAAAAGAGCTTAAACAATTAGTTGTTAAGGTTAAGCCTTCTTTGCATTCGAAAAACTTGAGCAACAAGTATGCACAAAGATTCTAATTAATGAAATTAATTAAGAACAAGTGAATCATGTATATTGTATATGTGCTAACTTTGTTTTGTAGGAGGATGTGGGTTTGATATGGCTCAAGATGTCAATGCTTTGTGTGTTGTAAAATGTTGTGAATGCATGTGATTGCTTGTAATGTGGCCTAAGGTGCCTTGATAATTAATAATTGATTAATTCTTGATGTAACTTGTGAGGCTTGCATGCCCCTAAGGCCTAGGCAGGGTTTTAGGATTTTATCACATGTATTTATTTCCCTTAATTATTAGATAGGATCTTAGTAATTAGTGGGAGGGCTTGATTAGATTAGTTTCGTTACATGGAGATGCGACGAAGACTAATGCAAGCGGGAGCCATACAAACCCACGGCAATGTTTGAGATGCTTATTATTATGTGATTGTTTGTGAATGCCTTGAATTGTCATAGGTAGGTATGGGTGTATGCTTACACGACCACCAAACAAGAGTCACTTATTTTTGTCCCAAACTAAATTGATTAAGTCGACCGCCTTCCTTCTCTCTATCCCCTTCACGTCAATAGCCAATCATGGCGCGGTCCGCCATAGCGGACGTCATGGTTGTCAACCTTGATAGTCGGGGTACAAATGAAAAGATTTGTTAGGAGCAAATAGAGAGAGGTTGCTTATCGATGGACCCAACAAGTTTTCTTGGACATCGGGGCGAAGTTTGTAAATATACTTAGATATTCACAAACCAAGAGTCATATGGTTGATATGATTGGTTGGAGAACCTACCTTGTCTAGTTAAGTAGGGTGTCGTGCCATAGCAGGCTCTACTTGACGAAAATGAGGATCTTGGAATCCATTACATTTAGGGACATTAATTAAATGTAGTGGGAGTTTTGTTTATCATTCCATAAACAAAACATTGCATAAACTAAATGACCTTAAATTGAAATTGTTATAGATATTAAATATGTTAATTTCGTTGCGATCAATCTTTGGAAAACGACAAGCTCGTTTCTAAGGTATTTACTTGGAGAAGAAATACCGATTTCTAAGACATGTTCTTGGAAATGAGAAACTTGAGCAAGTTTAATCCCAAAAACGTTCCTCGACTTCCCGAACAATAGCTTCGCAATGATTGATTAGTTTTGACGAAAATTATTCAATAAAGCGAATGCTTATATCCTTTTAGAAGTTCTAGACCTTTGAATTGGAGAATTCATAAGGACTATACTAAGACTTCTACACTCTCATCCATTTACTCAAGAAGACGTTCTTAGAGAAAGTAAAAATAGACTCAATCATTTATGATCGAGTAATGGAATGTGAGTTAACCAAGAGACTCTTCTTATAAGAAGATAAATGTTTCATTAGCTTGCGAACCGAAAGGTTTGAGTAGCTAATTGACAACTAGAGATATTGAGATCTCCAATATCAAGGATTGTTGATATTGTCATAAAATCTCTTTCTATGGATAAAGGATGTATTGTTCGCACACTTGTTAGTGCTAAAATGATTGGTTAAGTATTAAAGGAATACTCCACCAATATATGAGTTGAGACTTTGAGACCCTCACTAGTGACCGTGTGTCACATGAGATGTTTCATTTGCCATTTATGGGAGGCATTTGAAAGGTTGTCCGAAATATCATGATGTTCTAAACCTTAAGATATTTGTCGTTCAAATTATCTCACTATCTCTAATTCACACTAGTAATTAGGTGCTAGTTCATGTGCTCGCATTTAACGAAATGTGTAGGCAATGATGAATAAGAGAAAGTTCGAGATAAGTAAAGTAAACTCCGTTTTGGAAATGGCTTATACGTCTAAGCCGCTACCATTGAATACGTAGAGTTATCTTTATTAAGTAAAGAGTTTGTTTAGGAATTTGAGGTTGTATACCTTATTCCAAACATCTCATAAAACCTTATCTCCATTTCATATTTGATGATGGATGATCATGTTTTGTAATAGAGAAATGTTGTTCTCTTGTTTTTATAAATTTGTGTATAAGATTTCATGCATCTTAATTGAATTTGCTTGAAATAGATTAACAAATTTTGAATGACAAATATGTAAGACTTCGCATAAAGTGTTTGACTTTTATGTAAAATAGTTGCTTAGTCGAATATAAACAAGAATCGCATTATGAGAGTCTACGTAACGTGGAGCTCGTAAATCAATTCGATTGCAAAGAATCGCATTATGAGAGTCTACGTAATGTGGAGCTCGTAAATCAATTTGATTGCAAATCAATTGAAATTCATGCGAATCGTGTTTGTTAAATGACAAAAGCGCCTTTGACCTACGAAGGTTTAAAGGACAAGTAACCTTATTAAGACTTATACATATTGATGTATATAGACCTATAGGTACTTGTGCAATTGAAAGGTTGTTGAAACTTTACCACTTGACCAACAATCATTGTAGATATTAACGTATCTATTTGATATGGTATAAGTATGAATCTTTTGACAAGATCAAAAGGATTTCAAGAGTAAAGTTGAAAAACTATTCAATAAAAGCAAAAGTCTTAAGATGGATCATGGTAAATAGTTAAGTCATATAGTTTGATATATTGCCTAAAGAGTATGAAAGACGTTTCACTATTCGCTCCAGGAGGAACATTGAAAAATGTATCCAAAGATGAAGGTATCGAACATTGTTTGATATAGTTCGATCGGTAATAAATCAAATTGACTTGTTCGACTCATGTAAGGGATTTGTGTTTTGAGGACAATATTGTTTACACTGAATAAAAAATTCCATCGAAGTCTATTGAGAAAGATATCTTACGAGATTCGATCTCTAGGTATATTGTTTCTCAAGATTTGGTGTTGAGAAGCTTATTTCAAGGTTCGATTGATTGATAAGCTTGGACCCAAATAAGACGCTTAATATTATGTAGGATATCTTGAACTAACCAAAAGGTACTACTTCAACGAACATGATAAGAACAAAGTAGTTGTTGTTGCTCATCATAACGTTATCTTGAAGAATGATATTCTCAAGAAGAAGTAGTGGGAGTAACGTGAGCATTAAAGGAGTTTATGCGTCACTACAAGAAGTACATTTATAGGAAACTTGTCACTCCATACATGGTACTTAGTGGGAGTTGAGCTGAACTTAATTCACAAGCAGTTGTGAAAGGAAGAAGTTCATAAGCACGCTCGCTTCTAAAGAGTGCTCAAACATCTCACGAATGGATGATGTTCGAGAAACTCATGCAATATATTAGGATCAAGAACTTACTCTACAAGATGTTGTAGGAGTAGTTCATAGACCTCAAGCACCAATCCTACAAAGATCAACGAGAGTGAATTGCCTAAACTGAAAAGTACATAGGTTTCACAACATCCTCGTACTTGACATATGAGGATCCGTTGATAAATAAAGAAGCGATGGAAAGACCCGATTCCACAAGTATGGTTTGAATCTATATGATCTTTAAGTACAATCCATATATATAACAACAAGGTATAGACCTTGATTGATGTTCAAGAAGGAGCGATCCATCTAGAACATTTAGATCTTTAAAAGGAAAGATAGATATGGATAACAAGTCGACTTTGTACAAAGCACAATTTCATGATTGATGCTATGTCTAAGTCGATAACAAGTCGACTATGTACAAAGCACAATTTCATGATTGATGCTATGTCTAAGTCGATAACCAGTCGACTATGTACAAAGCACAATTTCATGATTGATGCTATGTCTAAGTCGATAACAAGTTGACCATGTACAAAGCACGGCTTCTCGCTTGTAGCTGTGTATAAGTCAATAAAGATCATTCTAACAATAGTTATATTTCGTATATATAGATATATGGAAAGATACATCAAAACCGTCTTCTTCGATTGAATGAAGGAAGTTGTTGTGAATTTGACACAAACTGAGGATTTGTTGTATTGCTAGAAATGTATATGTGCTTCAAGGATCAATTGATGAATTGAAGCAAGAATTGTGGAAATTGGAATAAACATTTTGACAAAGAAGTCAAGGAGTTGCACTTCGTCAAAAGTATCTTGTATAGACAAGATATTCAGTGGGAGCATTATTATGTTACATGTATTGTACGAGATACAAGACATTAATTGGGAATAAAATTAAAGAAATGAATATTGTCAAGATCTCATTGGAGAATGTTTTCTCAATAGAGAACTTGGGTAAGTCACCTAAATCCAAGGAAACAAAATCTATGGAGATAGATTATGATGGATTTCAGGTTTGAGAAAACGTGCATATAATGACAAAGTGTTCTAGTAACATGAAAAGATAAACTCCTAGAAAGGATGTCTAACCAAGTTGTATGGCATACACTTGAGTTCTACTCGGTGTGTTGTAACTCAATTCGAAAAGAGTGCACGATATATTTCGAGCATCCTTCTGTTATGAGTTTCATAACGGATGCCATATTTATGCACATGCCCCTATGTGTTGTAACCAAGGAGTATGACAAGCAGTTGTCAACTGGATACAAAGAAAAATACGTTTGGACAATAATCGAGAATATCTTCGAGTATCTTATGAGAAAGAATGATATGTTTTTCCATCTGATAAGATAAAAGAAAGCTCATATAAATTGATATATTGATGCTAGTTTTCGAAAGATTGATATAAATACAATTGAGCTACATATTTTATTTAAATGTGGTGTTGTAAGTTTAGAAGGTGTTCTAAATGGGATATTACAACCGTTTCCGTCACCAAAACAAATATATATATAGCAACTTGTTAAGCAATGAAAGAATGTAGTAAGGATCGTGAAGTTCTCAGTCAAGCTAATATGGTTCTATGCATCTCGAACCATAGCTTAAACTTGAAGAACCCAATATTAAATTGGTGATCCAACTAAGATCTATGACGATGTCACTTGATCTCACATGATGATGATCAAGAACACATATATAGGAGTATATATGTATATAGGGTCAAATAAAATTTGATAGGTTCGCGGACACAGCGAACACTCTAACTTAACCTCTACCTTAAGCGGTATACAAGATGCAGTTGTGCATCCATGCGTGATGAACGCATGAGTAACTTGCTTTAAGCGTATTATATCTTTTGAGGTTCGAGACATGTATATATATATGGATATATAACATTGTTCTAAATTCTTCAATGGCTAGAAGTCACTATTGATTGACTCTAGGCCAAGTGGGAGATTGTTGGAGTTATGTCCTAGAAGTCAATATTTCATGACTTATTTTCTTAGTTTATGTTAATGATGATATTTGATCATTTGTTCCTAGAGTTTATTATTGACAGATCATTCAGGTTGAGGATCTGAATTGTAGATCTCTGTGGATCATTCATTAGAATGACAATAATAAATCTAAATCGTCCATAATCTTGATAATTAACAAGGAACATTAATTATCATAAAAGATTAGTATGCAAGTTAAGTGATGATTAAGTTCTACAAATCATAGGTAAGGAGTTACCAACTTAATTGCATATGTGTATGTTATTGGAACATAGTACAGGACTTGACCCAATGAAATAAACATATGGATTGTGTTATGTGTCATTGTTTATTTCATATGAGTTTGATTCTAAGTTTGAGATGTTCATCTTTTCCACATGAGGATAGGTTCAATAAATATCGTCTAACGTTGATTCCTGATAAAGGCTGCTATAAGGACTTTATTTATGTTCTCTTGAATTGTGCGGGGAAAAGTTGTTCATCAAGAAAACCGTATGTCCCTCATTAGTATACCTAGTGAGTGATGATATCTGTTTGGGCCCCTTGATGGAGTTGGATCGTATGCATGCAAACTAGACGATCAACTCTAGATCAAGAAATGTATAATCTGCAAGAATGACACATTCCTATCTTGGATTATACAAGGATATCATGTGACATAAGAATCAGACAAGGAAATACTTATATTTCTTATGCAGGATTGAGATATTGTAACGGTACACTATTTATGCGAATTGGGAATCATAACGTGTTGCTAGATACCGCTTATGATTATTGGAAATAAATAATGATTTATTCTCCATGGCTAACATAGCATAAATCCTCAAAGGGTCACACAAATAGGACCTTGACCACACAATGCATTATCTATTTATTCGCAACAGTGAGTATTGCGGAAATATGATAAGTTGATTAATTAATTATATACCGTTATGAACCGTTATAATTAATTAACTCAAAGAGATCATATAGAAATAAATTAATGCATTATCTAATCCCAAAATAATTATTAATGAGTTAATAATTAATTTTAGATCAACACATTTTAATATAAATGGTTATATTGATTAATCGGGCCGTTATTTAATAGGAAAATATATAGCCCAATTATAGAGCAAACTAATGGGACTTTAATTAGGTGAATTAAAGACCCAAATGAGATTTTGAGGTGGCCCATATAGGCCCAATTCGTGGCCAGCCATAGGGTGGCAAGAGGTGTAATTTTGGGAAAGTTTTCCCTAGGGTTTGAGCTCTATAAAAGGACCCCTTTGGAGGCTCCAAGAGCTAGCCTTCTCTCTCCTCTCTTTCTCCCCTTTGTGGCTGCCACAAACCTCCTCTTTTCTCCCTCTTTTGCTCATGTGTTGAGCTCTCTTCTCCATTTAAATGAAAGATTTAATTGCTAGAAGAGAGAAAGCTAATGGGATTAGACTTGTTCTTGGGTGTGCTAGCACATACCTTGAGAACGTGGTTAATCTCCTTGGTGGACTCGAGGCCGGCGCCATCCATGGAGAAGAAGAGGCGTAGGAGAGCACCCCATCGACTCCCATGCCATGGATTCGAGCCTCATGAATGCGATTTCATGAGAGGTATAACTTTCTCCTACTTTCTCTCTTGATTTGATGTGTGAATGCTTTAGCACTAGATCCTTGTCTTGCTTGATGTTTAATGGAGATTAATTAGTTGTAATTGATCTAAAAATTAAAATATGAGCATTTCCTAACAGTGGTATCAGAGCTATGGTCGTGCTTAAGGTTTTTCACACTTAATTAAGTGAGAATTCGTAATTAATTAAGTTAATTAGTGATGTGCATGCTTGCTGGCCCTGGAAAGGCTGTTTTCTGTCTTGTTGCTTGTTTTTCGTGGTGTAAAGCTCTCTGAAATTTTTTCCTTCTTATTGGAGGTTGTAGCCCTTTGAGTTGTGGTTGTTTTCCCACTGGAATCATTGAAATTCGATGTAAAATGAATTTTTAGTGATTTAAACGGTAACGGTGCGCAGATCTGTTATTCTGCTGCACAGTTCTGTTGTTGTGGTTGGTAACAAATAAGTTTGTATACAAAGTACCTGTAACTTTTAGATAGGATTATTCTAAACTTGATGCTCATTATGGATATGTAAATTTTGTTGCATATTTCGGATATTATGTGGGCGTTCAAGGATGAAAAGTGATGAAGTTATCAGATCTATTTTTTCAAACAAACTGATTGTTTTGAAAAACTGTACTTATTGAGAAACTTTTATAGAAAAGTGTTGAAATGGAAATGTTCTCCTTTAAGTCTGGAATCTGTGAAAATTAATTTCATAGATTTTCATTGAGATTTGATACCTCAACCGAGTGAAACTTTTTTGGTCGACGGTCTGTTCCAGAACAGGATACCTTGCTTAAATGCTTGTTATCTCGTTGATCTTGAATATAACTTGTGGATTTTCTTTTCATGGAATGATAGCCTATTGTATGTAGTATTTTTCTATGTAAATTGTTTGCTGGAAAAATATCAAGGGGATGATCATACAGATCAAAAGGTTGAGACCCATAACAGAATTTTCTCTAACGGTGCTTCGCGCACAATCTGAGGATTAATTGATTTCCTAACGGTGTCAAAATCTTGGTTCTAAGTGCTGGATTAATTGATTTCCTATTTTCCTTTGATCTGAACCGTTCGATCAAGTTCTAAATTCCTGAATTTTTCTCAGCCGTCCGATTTGATTCTGATTTCTCTCTTTATCTCTCTCTTTCTCTCTTCTCTCTTCGACGAAGAGAGTCTTCGTTGACTCTCTCTCGGATTCCCTTCTCTCCCCTCTCTCCCTGTCACTCCGTCCCTCTCTCACCTCTGACAGAACACGCGACTCTCGCGACTTCCGCCACCCACTCGACTCACCCACCTTGACTTCCGTCGCACTTGCGACCCCACCGATCCTTTTTCCCTCACCTCCACCTCGTGACCGAGTCACCTCAGCTGTTGATCCCTCCCCTCTCTCCCTATATCTGTCGCCCCTCTCTCCTCTCTCTCTGCCCAGACCCGATAACACTCGATAAGAACAGAAAAAGAGAAAGGAAAAAGAAAGAGAGAAAGAGAGGTGGAGACGACTAGGCCGGAGGCGGAGGTGTCAACGAGACGAGGCGGCGGCGATCGAAGGCAGGTGGTGTGGTGTGTTGGCTTGGCGTGTTTTCCCCCTTCCTTCTTTCCGCTTGCTTCTTTGCTCTGTTGGTAAGGGTTCGAAACCCTAATTTTTTACCCCTTCTTGTGTTGTGGCTTGACTCTGTGATTTACTGAGACATTGCGATGCTTGGAATTGATCTGTGTGCTTGATTGTGGAAAATCAATGCTTAGCTTTGATCTGTGATTTGTGATGCTTGGATTCGATTTGATTGTTTGTTGGGACATTTGGGCACTTGAATTGATTATGCAATGCCTTCCCTTGATCTGTCTTGCTTAGTAGGTTTGCTGTTGGCTCGATGGAATTGTTAGATGCTTTATTTAAACTGTTAATAGGATGGTTGTGCTGGATATCAGTTCTTGTGGACTTGTTTAGTGTTTATGTTCATTCTGTGTTTGCTTATGGCTCAGTTTGATGAGTGTTGAAGGCTTGTTTGAGGTTATCCTTTGGTCTGTTGCTGTTAGGCATTTATGCTCAGTGTTGTGATTGTTTTGCTCTTTCTGTTTTAGCTGGTATCAGTAAATTGAGTTGGTTATAGTTGCTGTTAGACTAGTTGTAGTTGCTGTGGGCTAAATACTTGAAATTTGTTTAACTGTCATTTGTTTTGGATTAGTGGAGTAAGTGATAGCTTAGGTTTCTTGGGTTTTGTCATCTTAAGGTCTGTTGATCTGTTGTTATGCTTAGAACTTGTTAAAGACAGGTGTATCTCCATTGTAGTGTACCTTCTGGACTGATTTTAGGCTGGTACAGGCTTGGTACCAGTCGGTTTCCTCTCTGTATGCTTACTGGTACGGTTCTCAATAGGTCCAGGGACCTATTTGTGAGGTTTTCCGAGTTTTGGACTGTTTCGTAAATATTTTATAACTAGGCTAGGACCTTTCTGCAATTCTTTCTGTTTTTAGGGGCTTAAGTGTAAGAGTTCTGTAAATATTTTTAATCTGGGGTTCTTTCTGTTAATTCCCGTGTTTATTGGGTCGGGTTGCGTTTCTTGTTGGGTCCGCTTGGATCCTTCTCCTCTGTGGGCTGCGTGTTGGTTTCCTCGCTGGGCCGCTTGGCCTGTTGCTGTTTCTCTTTGTGTGCTGTGTTGGTTTTGCGTGGCCCATTCCTTTATGTGTTGGCTGAGATATTTTTGAAACTAGACTTTTGGGTTGGATTTTGATTGAATTAAAACTAGAACTATACTATTGTGATGGCATATGTTATTTTTGCAACACAATTCGAATTTTTGAGTTAAAAGCTTTTGGCCGAGAAATTAATCGAGACGGATTCGAATATAAAATGTGGGCTTATACAAATGGGAGATGATTAGATTGTCCGTAAAATAATTTTCAATACAGATACTATGATATAAACGGACACAGTATGATCCCAAAATAATTTCAAACAAATTTAGTTCTCTTCGTTAACCTTTTTAAACGAATTTTATCTTATTTTAGTTGTTTTATCAAAAGCGTTTCATACTTGAGCAAAACACTATTTAATTATTAACTAAACTTTTCAATTAATTTCCTAAACCAAACTAATGATGCCACGTCTCCAAACGTCATAGTTGAACTTATAGGAATCGTCAAAAACGTCTTTCTACACATTAACTTTATAGTTGGAACTTAACAAAATATTTTCAAAAGTGACAACTCAACTTTCCTTCTCAACTAGTTTCAAACGGAACTCCGTCAAATTATTTTTATAAACTAATTAAGTATAATAATATATTTTAATACCGAGTCCCTTTTTAATTAATTAGAAGTTAAGTCTGGTTAAAGATAACATAACCGGAACTTGAAACCAAATTGAGGGATAAACGGGTTTTATCGTTAGTTTAGCTTTAACGAAAGTTTCGTTCACCAGGTGACCAGGCAGATTACCAGGGAGACGAGTACTACCCCGAGTTCGAGGGCGGTGGCACTGAGCAGGACTACGTCGACCCTCCAGTAGAGTAGTCTCTCCTAGGCCCTACTTTCCAGGTGTGGATGCCTTAGGTTTTGTTTATTCTTTAGTTTAGGATTAGATCAATAATTAATTGTGTGCATATCATGTCATTAACATTAAGTATACAGTTAAGCACATGTCATTAACTCAAAACTAGATTGCACTTATAGGATATGCATTGCATATTAATAATAATGTGATTAATAACTTAAAAGTGCCCTTAATCAATACATGCATCTGGTGCGGATCAGGATAGAGAGACCGAGTGTGATAAGTTCGTTTTGTCTGGGGTTTCCATTATCGGGAGATTGCACCCAAGCCATTGCCGGTGGTCTCCTTATGATAGAGATCGTGGGCAACGCGTTTCCAATGATCACTCAGCAGACCGACCGTCAGGCGGTACTGCGGTCACTCGATGGTTATTTATTTTATTTATTGTATTATATTACCCTTTGACTTGACTTGAACTAAGAGCTGAGTGTGCCATTATAGCAGACTACCTCTCGATCCCCATGCGTCAGTTTACCGGTACCGTGTTTTACTGCCCACTCCTTTAGCGGGGATGTGGGAATAGGGGCAGAGTTGAGTTATCGAGCAGAGCTGAGTTAGGTAGATCTGTTGGTACGGTTCATGTCATATTGGGACTTGTGAGATTGATTATGGATTTTGTGTAACTTATGATTGACAATTGAGTGTGGGTGCTTGACTCTCGTATCGATATATTTATTCACCGTATATCATTATTATATTACTACTATTCTCCGCTTCTCCAGATACTTTTCATGTTTACTTGGGCATGTTAGGAATTGCAGATTAGTAGCATCATATCTTTAAACTTACACTTAGATGTTGCATTATAGGATTTAAAAGTGTTTAAGTACGGTTTAGTTCTAGCTAGAGTTAACCAGAACCGTAGGCTCACTCTATCACCACACTGAGTATTAATGTACTCATCCCACAATACTTTGATTTGTGGAGACAGGTTCAGGTTTGGATGACACCGTAGAGGAGTCTTTGCCAGAAGACCAAGCCAAGCTGGATTAGTTATCTTCCGTTGCATATTATGTAGTATTTGTTGTTTTATGACTGATCTTTTGATATGTATATTTATCAGTCTCTTTTGTTGTGTGAACAACTATACCTTTATTATGCACTTTTATTTGTGATCATTTGCTTTCTGTTTCACTGTTTATTAGCCTTACGTGTGTACAGTAGAGTGTATACACGTGGCGGGGTTGTCCATCTAGGATTATGGCTTGGTTCGGGGTGTGACAGAACAAACCTAATTGATAAAAATATTATATGGATTGTGTTTGTGTCATTAATATTTTTATCGTGTCATTAATTCTAAGATTGATATGATATATTTTTCACACAAGAGATATGCAACGTAATTATTATTAAAAATCATTTGAAGCAAGTGGTGATAAAAGTAATAGTTCTTTGTATGTAACTTGTGCAGGAGGAAAATATATATATGTCAATAGCTAATTGCCACTCATTAATTGAGGAATGATATTATAATGGGCCCCTTGGTAAAGTGAGATTATAAATGGATCCAATATAACTGAAGTGCAGTTATAATTATATAATCCTACTTATTAGAGACCAAGAAAAGATTATAATACGAGGATGACACAGCCCTACTTTGTATAATAATCATAATATCATATGGCAAGGAATAGACACAAGTAATGATAATAACATTACTAGAATGATCGTGTTTCGTAAAAGGATTTGCTAAACATATATATTATTTGGGTAGCTGTAATGTATGCTAGAGTACCGCTTACAGTTTATGGAATAAAATATTTATTCCATTGCCAACATAATATGGATCCTCAATATAGGTCACACCAACTGAATGGAAAATAAGAAATAAATTTTCTATGTACAAGGTTTCATGTTGCATGAAATAAAGTGCAAATAGAAAATTATATCACATGACGTGATTAACTAGCAAAGAATAAATTTATTAATATGTGCATATTATGAGGATAATATAAGTTTCATATATTATAATAATATATGAATATTATTATGAAATGTATAAATTTATTTGAAGCCCAAGCCCAATTATTTTAACAAATGAAGAAGAAAGAAGGCCTTAAATTCGGGTCAGAATTTGAGCCAACTTTAAACAGAAAATTAGTATAGCAAACGATAACCATTTTGGGCAAATGATAATGACAATTATAGCCCTTGAAGTGTAGAATCCAATGGTCCAAGTTTCAGGACGTTTGGAGTTTCCTACAGAGAGTTATCAAGGTTTTAGTGCTGCAACGTCAGAAATTAAAGTGCTGTTTTAATTTCTGCTTAGTGGCTTTAAATGCTATATGAATTTCAAAGGTTTCATGATGTTTTAAAAGGTAAAACAGATCAGAAAATTTGTGAACAAGTAAGTCTTCATGTGTTGAAGCTTTGTTCTTCTTTTCTTTTAAATACTTGTTAAAATATTCTATCGATTAAGCAATCGATTAAGATACGGGTGACGGAGCTAGGTGTTGACGGAAATTCGCTAGCACGGATTCGACTGTCATTCTTGTTTTGGATTCAAGGTGAACCGAAGAGGAATAGAGCTTCGTTAAAGACCATAGGTATGGTTCTACAATCACTATTATAGGAATATATTTGATTGTGATGCAAATAAAATAAAGAAAGTTAGCAATAATAAGAACGATCCTAGATGTTATCAGTTAATAAAATTTTAAAATTACCCGATTCGCATCATGAAATCCTTCATATAGTACTTCAATCCTGCATAAGAAAATGATATCTTATTCTTTTGATTTCTATGTCACATGATATCCTTGTATAATCCAAGATAGGTATGTGTCATTCTTGCAGATTATACGTTTCTTGATCTAGGGATGATCGCATAAGTTGCTAGCAAGCAATCCATCTCCATCAAGGGGCCCAGTAGATATCATCGCTCATCAGGTGAACTAATGAGGGACATACGGTTATCTTGATGAACAGTTTTTTCCCGCACAATTCAAGAGAACATAAATAAAGTCCGTATAGCAGCCCTTATCAGGAATTAGCGGTAGACGATATTTATAGAACCTATCCTCATGTGGAAAAACTGAACTATCTCAAACTTGGAATCAAACACTGATAAAATAAATAATGACACTTAACACAATTCATATATTTATTTCATCGGGATCATGTCATGTACTATGTTCTAGTAACATATACATATGCAATTAAGTTAGTAACTCCTTACTTATGATTTGTAGAACTTAATAATCGCTTAACTTGCATACTAGTCTTATATGATAATTAATGTTCCTTGTTAATTATCAAGACTATGGACAGTTTCGATCTATTATTGTCATTTATTATTTAATGAAACACAGTGATCCAAAATTCAGATCCTCAACCTGAATGAACTGTCAATAATAAAATCCAGGAACAAATGATCAAATATCATCAATAACATAAACTAAATAATTAAGTTATTAAATATTATTTTCTAGGACATAACTCCAACGGTGTCATCTCTTGTGAAATTCTTTATAGAAGAATTTTTTTTTGATCATCCTCTCGCTGGATTTGAGAAAGTATGCTAGCTTCATCTCAATTCTGGATAATCAATGTTTTTGTGAGTGGAAATTAATTTTTCTCTTTACCTATATTTAATTTATTTATTTATTTTGCATTCGTACCGTATCTAATTTGTCCACGTATCCCACGGTCCCTCTCATTAGCTGTCTAGGATTTTGTTTTAACGAGTTGATTTCGTTTCATTTATAGCAACTCGAGTTTCATGACAACAATTGCAGAATCTATTGCTTCATTGTTTTTTATCACATCAGTCATATTTTGCAGGTTACTCGGAGTTGCAATTTCATTGTCTCAAGATGCCTTTGTCTAATTGTCTTCACTTAATTGATGGACCGTGGCCAGATCTTGTGGCAACTTTTTTAGTTTTTTTCTAAGCAGAGTGGAAGAATCAAATGATGTAATGAGTCAGAAAAAGAAAGCCATATAGAACATGTTCATTTTAGTTTTTTTTTTTCACTATTTTTAATTTTGATGCAGACTAATTTTGTAGCAAGTGACTGGGTTTACAATTGGCAAGAGAGATTATTTTGTACTATGTATTTCTAGAACTTTTTTCACACTTGTGTGCTTACTTATTTTGTTCCTTTCCTGTTTATCTTTTTTCAAATACTTCATATTCCACCTCCAAAACAAATCAGTACTGATAAATGTAATTAAGCTATGTAATTAAGCTATAAGGCAATCAAGCAATCAGAGCTATTTTTGGCAAATTCGCTAATCTCCACTTTTCGAAAATGGAAAGCGCGTCACCCCCTCATGTGTTCGCTCTTCCCTGTCTGCGCATTCCTCATCCCGCGTCACCCCCTTCACGAGTGCCCCTCTATCCATGCACCCCTCACCTCGCGTCACATCTCCCCTCTTTTCTTCTCTGGTCCATCTACTCCTCTGTAACATTTTTGTACACATTATTTACTCACTTATATTTATTATGTACTTCCTTGTGGATATTATTTACTCTCTTTTTCTATATTAGTTACTCCATTAAATGAAACTACATATTTATAATTATTACGTACTCTCATCTCTCAAACTTATTTACTCCCTAATATAGATTTATTTACTCCTTTATAATTATTAGTTACTCTCTTTAATTATCTATGAATTTAAAACTTATTAGGTACTCCCTTATTCTTCTTATTTTACTCCGTAAAATTATTAGTTACTCTATTATTATTTACACCCTTAAATTCTTAAATGCACTATCGTTACTCCCTTATACTCACAATTTACTCTCTTATAGTAATTTTGTTACTCACGTACTGTAGCAGAACTGGCTCTAAACGTCTTTTCTTTTCTCACTATTTACTCCCTTATAATTATTAGTTACGCTCTTATTTTTTACACCCTTAAATTCTTAAATGTACTGTTGTTACTCCCTTGTACTCACAATTTACTTCGTTTTATTAATTCAGTTACTCCCACACCATATCAGAACCAGATCTAAACGTCTTTTCTTTTCTCTTCTCCCTCTTCTCGACCTCTACTTCTTTCTTCCTATTCTAGATCTGATAGCCTTTCTTCTCCCTTTCTCTCAACATCCAGAGCAAGGGAAGAAAATGGAGCCAGGGATGAACGACGACTGAGAAAGGGGTCGAAGTGAACGAGGCGGAGGGCTGGATCAGGTGAAGAAGAAAGAAGAATGGTGAGTCAGCGACTGGGACGAGAACGAAAGTGAAGGAGACAGAGGCTAGAATCGCAGTGGAGTGCAAGAGGTGAAGAAGAGAAGAGAAAAGACGCATGGATGAATAGGTACGGAAATGAAGGAGAGAAAAGAAGCACGTCAGATTTAGAGGGGAGCATGTGAAAGGAAGGGTGAGGGAAGTGCATCGCGTGAGGAAAAGGATGAGAGGAGGGATACACACTCTCCTCTGATTGCTTGATTGTTTAAGATTTTCTAGATCTAACTAGTTTACCAAAAAAAAAATAAAAATAAAAAGGAAGTCTAGTTTACCCAAAAAAAAAAAATAAATAAAAAGGAAGTCCCTTTGATGGGTCCAGATTCAGAGACCTGGACGACGGGCTTAGGGCCGGCTTAAGGATCTTTTCTTTGCTTTTTTTCGGGTTTTTTTTTAATTAAATTATAAGGTAGCAAATGAATTGCTCAGGCCTGTCAAAAGAAAGGGAAACAAACCAACAAGGAAAGTGATCTTTTGAAGGGATAACAGCAAGAGATATTTTGATCATGAAAAATGAATCATTTATAAAAAAAAAATTAAATAAGAACTTGCGAAAAATTTGTTTAGTTTCTAATATCTTCCTGCTCCATTCAACTGCCCCAGTCACTACAGTTTAATTTTCATATTATAATTACTGCTGCTTAAAAAATTCCACGAGATAATGACAAATATGAATGATCCGTTCCTGTTGATAGGGCTAAATAATCTTGTGGAGCATAATCTAATCAGACAGATTAATCAAAGAAGAAAAAAAAAAATTGTTAAATGAGATAATGAAGGTGTATGAAAAGATCTAAAGTAAAAAAAAAAAAATGAAAAAACTTAACCAAAAAACACAAGTGCGTAGTTAAATAAAACAATTTAATAATTATGGTCGTCACCTTAAAATTGCGCTCTATAATCACAAATTAATATAACAAAGATTAATTTTCATATGAATAGATCTCTTAACATCTCCTATTATTATCTCATAAATGACACCCTATCTTTTGAAAGTAGAATAAATTTTTTTTATTATAAATTTGTATTAATAATAATATAAAACCATTACATTAAATTATTCATTTTTTAAGAAATTCAACACATTAAATTATTCTTAGATGTACATTTGTGAGCTGCAACCATGAACCACACATCTAACATCTTCTTTGCCGTGCAAACAATTATGAACGGACTAGCCGCCTGCCTTACGAAAACGACCGACCCCACTACTGCCACTTAAAAGAATCTCTTGTTCAAACAAATCACACGTGTATATATATATCCGATTTTAGCGTCACAGACTCACAGCTTCACCTCGAATTTACTCCCCGAATTTACTCCTTTCCAATTTGTTAATATCCCTGGAGACACTGTTCCTCGTTTGCTCCGCTTTTGTTATCCTTCTGATGGCTTCACATTTCGTACTGAACACCGGCGCCAAGATCCCATCAGTCGGCCTGGGCACGTGGCAAGCTGAGCCGGGTGTCGTCGGAAATGCTGTTGACTGCTGTGAAGGTCTCTCAATCTCTTACTCTCTCTAGTTAATCTGTGTATAATTTTTGTTTTTCGCTTTTGATATTTGTCTGTGGTTCGTACCTTATCAATTCCATGTGTTTGTGGCTATTATTATTTTTAAAGTACGGAGGACACCAATTTCCTGCTAACGAGTTGTAATACATTAAGCATTTGGCAATATTACAAACAAAATTAGCAAAGCTCTAGCGTGGTCAGTGTTTGACGAATTTATGTCCGAGTTTGTTGATTATATCACCTTATTTAACAGAAAGTCTTTCCATTTTATTCTTATTATTCTTCTGGGGGGTTGGAAGGGGCTGTGTAAAAAATTATTAGATTTGTCTACGGTACTTTCGCCTTTTGTTCCTATATCATTTTATAAGAAAAAAGGTAACAATGCAACTTAAAATCTTTCATCATTTTTACTACTTTTCTAAATCTTCATGTAGGTCTCTGTTTCAGAATCTGAATTTTCGTCTTGTGATTTTGTTGGAACTCAAAATTATTTTTATGCATGGTTAACTATGGATTAATTGTCGTCAGCTTAAGTTGCTACAGTGCTGTACCATTAATCTAGCCAATGGAGGCTCAAAATTGATAGTTTTTCAGAGTTTTGCTTTGATATAAATTAATTTCGCTTTATTACTTTTTTTCCCCCTAATGTAGGCTGGCTACCGTCATATTGATTGTGCAAGTATGTACCAAAATGAGAAGGAGGTAATTTATCCTGTTCAATCAGAAACCTCAATGGCTTTTCAACTGTTCTGCAAAAGGATCTAATTTTATCTGAACTTTTGTGGAAATTTTATAGATAGGAGATGCTCTCCATAAGCTGTTTGATGATAGCGTGGTGAAGCGTGAAGATCTCTTCATAACCTCGAAACTATGGTTAATTTGGATTTTTGTATGCTATTACACAAAACGAATTCGTTCAGAGATTTAAAATATCTATAACACTTGTTTTAAATTGGTGATATCACTGATAACATTGTCTTCAATTGGTATGACGTATAGGTGTAGTGACCATGCACCAGAAGATGTACCACAGGCACTGGAAAAAACCCTGGGAGATTTAAGGCTTGATTATGTTGACTTATATCTTGTAAGTTTTGACAACCTAGAATATTTACCCACAGACAAACTCCAGTAGTTGTTTCATGATTAATTTGCCACATATATTATTAGTGGTGACAAGTTCTTAACCTCGTATCGTATCTACAGACTTTGTTAAATCACTTTTTGCATACATGTGGGTCACATAATCATTTTTTGCATCCATGTGGAGTTCTTGTCCCTACAGAAAATAATTTTCTACTTCATGTACAAATCCACAATTAGTCTAACAGACGATACAAATAGAAACCCAATCGAAGAAAACAACTCAGTGACTCACATATGAGCAATATGTTTGTGCATGGTACCTGACCTGGGATCAAGAGTGGAAACAGAAAATTGAAATTGGAGTGGCTGGCTAGCTATTATGTGCAATTTTTAAATTTTTAAGGTGCCAACGAGTACATGTATTGTAAAAATTTTGAGGTCTAATGAAAATTGCAACCTGACCTCCTCTGTTCCCCTTCACTTGGCTTCTTCCTGCTGTTCAATGCTATAGTTGTAAATCATACTATATGCTAGTAATTTGGATAGGAATACAAGAATATCATGGATTTGTGTTTTCTCCTTACCAAAACCTTGAAAATAGATATTAATGATGTGTAAATTGTCAAGATGTTTTGACCTAATTTAATATAGTAAAAGTGATATTTTTCAAAATTGAAATGTACCAATCAATTGTTCTTTTTATCCATTTAATTGAGTACTTTACTTGACGGCAACATTTTTTTTTGTTTATCAAGATCCACTGGCCATTTTCAATCAAGAAGGGCACCAACTTTATCCCAGAAAACTTCGTCAACCCAGATATACCAGCTACATGGGGGGCCATGAAGAAGCTGTATGATTCTGGCAAAGCACGGGCAATTGGTGTGAGCAACTTTTCCTCCAAGAAACTGGAGGCTTTGCTATCCGTGGCATGTATCCCACCAGCTGTCAATCAGGTTGAGTGAGTGTCACCCTGTCTGGCGACAGGAGAAGTTACATGCTCTGTGCCAGTCCAAGGGTGTTCATCTCACTGTAAGTAATTATTATTGTAATTAGTTTGCCCCCTTTCCATAATGCTGTATGTCACGTAGATCTGTAGATCATGACATGAAAGCCCTTTTTATTCTGTTCATCTCACTTTTAAGTATTTTTTTCCATTTTGTTTGAATCCTTGAAAAGTTTTACTGATATTTTTCGCCGGCTTGATATTCCTTACATGATTAGTGCCATCTACAGGGTGGGTGTATGTATTATGGCATAATTGTTTTACCTGACCCAGAATTTGTGCGATTGCCTTAGTAGCAAGTAAAGGTCCTGTTTGCCCCTTATTTGAATAATGCAAATTTGGAGGCATGGTATTTGTAGCTAAAGGTTATATCATTCCTGTTTAATCATTTTATAATAGAATTTTGCTTCATGAAGAAGTAAGTTGGTACTAAACTGCATTTTAGATATCCTAATCTTGATCCTTTCTGTCAATTTGATGGCATTTATTTTTACTATGTTTGGGATTTGAACAGGCATATTCCCCACTTGGGTCTCCTGGTTCAACATTTATGAAGAACAATGATATTCTTGAGCGCTCAGTTGTTGTCTCAGTTGCCCAGAAATTAGGTAAAACACCAGCACAAGTTGTGTTGCGTTGGGGGATCCAATCAGGTCATAGTGTACTTCCGAAAAGTACTAACGAAGAAAGGATCAAACAGAATTTGGACCTCTTTAATTGGTCTATTCCTGATGATTTCTTTGATGAATTCTCGAAAATTGAACAGGCAAGTGATTAGTGATTAGTTTTCTTGAATCAGAGTGAATAATTTTTGGAAATTTTTTTTAGGAAAAATAGTGATTTTTTCCTTATCTTGATTAAGCAGGTTAGGCTCCTCAGAGCAGAGTTCTGTGTTGGTCCCCAAAGTGTCTACAAGACACTAGAGGATTTCTGGGACGGCGAAATCTAAGAATCTCTCTATTATCTAAGGGTATTACTTTAAGCTCTAGTTTCAGAAAAATAGACAACTAATTTATGAACATTGAAAATATTTATAAATGTACTCTTTGACTTTGGTTTCGTATATGGCCGCTTTTTTGGCAGAAAATCCTTGATAAATGGTACATTTTAGTGTGATGTGTTTGTATGGTTAGCGGTTACTGGTTTGGTGTTTGAACAAGATTTTTTTGCTTTTCCTATATGATGAAGGCGATTCTGTGCTGTGAAATCACATCTTTAAAGATAAATTATGATGAATTCAAATTGTTCAACAAATCCGAAACAAAACCGGGTTGAGTCTTAAATTCACGGGATGAAAATAAAAAAGAACTTTTTACGTAGGGTTTCTTTTCATTTCGTTTCAATTGAATTGATTCCTCAGGATCTAATTACATAAAAATTCCAAACCAAACGACATCAAATCTGTTCATTTTGATTATTTTTTTTAATGAAATAAAATAAAATGAAATCCTATGTTTTTTTTTTTAAAAAAAAAAGATTTTGATCAGAGCCTCAGTATCCGGACTCTACTATTCTCCTGTCAGTTTCTTCGAAACAAATGGGTCCAATTGTTGGGCTTGAAAGCCCCAGGGTCGGATAATAATTAAACTAGGCTCCTCACATTTCCCTTTTATTATTGCCTGTGGGACAGGAAAAATCTAATTAGATGATGAAGGAACAAATGCGTTGAAGCTACAGAAGTATTCTAGATTTGTTTTATTCAAATTTATCTCTTATCATTCTTTGGTTGTGCTTAAGCAAAGTTAGGCCTCTTCCATTTTTTGAGCTCGATACGCAATAATACGTTTGCGACAATTGCAATAATCAGAATTTTCGAAAAAAAGATAATTGCAATAATCAGAATGTGTCACTTATAAATTCGAAATGTTATAACGTCGAAAGACACACAAGTATTTGGCATAAGTGAGGGTCCATAGTTCAGACCTGGACGAGAGCTTAGGGCCGGCTTAACAATTTTTTGTTTTAGTTTTTCTTTTTGAATTATATAAGGTAGGCAATGAATTGCGCAGGCTTGTCACGAAGAAGGAAAAGCCGAATAGGGAGATATTTGTTCATGAAAATAAATTATTATTAAATTCAATTAAATAAGAAAAAAATATAAATAAAGCTGCTTAAAAATTCCACGAGATAACAGGGACAGAGATGGATACTTCGTTCCTATTGATGAGGTTAATAATCTCGTAAAGCATAATCTAATCAGACGAATAAATTAAAGAAGAAAACCTTTGTCAAATGAAATAATGAAGGTGTATAAAGATCAAAAGACAAAAAGATTAAAAAAAAAACTTAACTAAAAAACGCAAGTACATAGTTAGACAAAAGCTTTTTCCTAATTACTGTCGTCACCTTAAATCCGCGGTCTCAAATCACGATTTTAATATAACAATGACTAACTCTAATAAGATAGATCTCTCAGCTAGCTTCTCCAATTACCTCAGAAATGACACCTTATTTCTTGATAGTACAACAAAATTTTATTTATTATAAATTTGTAATAATAATATAAAAGCATAATACGTTAAAATTATTCAGTTTTGTAAGAATTTAATTCACTAATTTATTCTAGAAGTATACATTCTTTAGCTGCAACTATGATTCTATGAGCCACACGTCTTCTTCTTTGCCGTGCAATAATTATGAACGGACCAGCTAGGCAGCAACCTGCCTTCTATATCCGATATAAGACCAAAAAAAAGAAAAAATACAAAATGAGCAGCCGCCTGCCTGACGGACACAAGCGGACCCACTACCACTAGCCCACTAGGACCACTACTGCCAGGATTCTCTTGTCCACAGACCACAGAACACACACGCATGACGCACACTTTTATAGTTATATTATATATGTATCCGATAAAAGCGCCACAGCTTTACTCGTGCTCTCTGTTTAGCTTCTATCACGTTCACTCCCCAAATTGACTCCTCTCCATTTTTTTCAATTTCCCTTCTAGACCTCCGTCTGTTCCTCTTTTGATCCAACTTTGTTATCTTTCCGATGGCTTCTCATTTCGTACTGAACACCGGCGCCAAGATCCCCTCCGTCGGCCTAGGCACTTGGCAAGCTGCACCTGGTGTTGTCGGAGACGCTGTTTTGACTGCAGTGAAGGTTTTTGAATTTTGTTTACTCTCTTTAGTTAAATTGTTAATCCGTATAATTTTGTTATTTGTGTTTAATATTTGTATGTGATTTGCTCATTTTCAAACCACAGAGTACATGAAACTTACTAACTACTAACGAGTCTTGCTTTACATTAAGCAAGTAACAAACTGACAATTATTCGGAAAAGGCCTCCCTTTTGATGAGTGGAAGGCCCTTTCTATTTTTCGTCTGGGCGGTTAGGGAAGGGGATAAATATTTTTTTTGTATGTTTAATTTGCTTATAATTAATTTAGTATTTGTGAGTCTTGTTCCGGTGCCATTAATTTATTACAAAAGGTAACAATGGTACTTTAGATCTAACCTTCAAAAAATAATGATACTTTAGATCTTTCATTGGCAACCGATCTTTTATTCATCAATTTTCATCCAAGTCCCCATGAGGTCTCTGTTACAAGACTTTAAAATTTTTCATTTTGTGACTATTTGGAACATAGATTTGAATGGTCTATGAATTAATTGTCATTATCAAAAGCTGCTGGACCATTAAATTTAGTCAATAAAGCTGCCCATTGGATGCTCAAAATTTATAGTTTTTCAGAGTTTACTTTGATAGTTTGATGTGAATTAACGGTCCCTTTTCTTTTTGTGCTTATTATAGGCTGGTTACCGTCATATTGATTGTGCTAGTATATACCAAAATGAGAAGGAGGTAAGTCATCCTATTCAATCAGAAATCTCCATATCTTTTATTTGTTCTACAATGGGACTTAATTTTATGATTTATCCCGTAACTATATGGTAATTTTTTTTTAGATAGGGGCTGCTCTTCAGAAGCTGTTTGATGATGGCGTGGTGAAGCGTGAAGATCTCTTCATAACCTCAAAACTATGGTTAGTTTTGATTATTCTTTCCTATTACAAAAAAGAAAAGCTAATTTTCGTTTAAAGATTTAAAATATGCATATTATTGTTTAAAATTGTTATGATATGCAGGTGTAGTGACCATGCACCAGAAGATGTGCCACAGGCACTGGATAAAACCTTGGGAGATTTAAGGCTTGATTATGTTGACTTATATCTTGTAAGTTTCTACAACCTAGAATATTCCCCCAGATTATACAAATCAGAACCCAACTACAGGAAATAACTCAGCAAATCACATATAAACCGACAAACAGTGTGAATGCACACAAAACCTGACCTGTGATCCAGAGTGGAAACAGAAAAATGGAATAGAATGGGCGCTGAATAGATATCAAGGGCTATTTTTATTTATTTATTTATTTATTATTTTAGAAGGGGGCCAACAAGTACTTGTATCTTTGTAGAGTTTGAGGTGTAATGAAAAAATTGCAACTGACCTCATCTGTTCCCCTTCCCTTGGCTTCTTCCTGTGGTTCAATGTTATAGTTGTAAATCGTATTATATGCTGGTAATTTGGACAGGCAGGCAAGAACATCATGGAATTGTGTTCTCCTTACCAAAATCTTGAAAATATATATTAATTATGTGTAAATTTTCAAGATGCTTTGACCTAATTTAATTTAGCAACAGTGATGTTTTCGAAATTGAAATGAACCAATCAATTGTTCTTTAAATCCACTATATTGATTAGTTTACTTGACGAATTAATTTTTTAATTTATGAAGATCCACTGGCCAGTTCGGATCAAGAAGGGCACCAAGATCAGCCCAGAAAACTTCGTCAACCCGGATATACCCGCCACATGGGGGACCATGGAGAAGCTGTATGATTCTGGCAAAGCACGGGCAATTGGTGTAAGCAACTTTTCCTCCAAGAAACTGGAGGATTTGTTATCTGTCGCAAGGGTCCCACCAGCTGTTATTCAGGTTGAGTGTCATCCTGTTTGGAGACAGGAGAAGCTACATGCTCTGTGCCAGTCCAAGGGTGTTCATCTCACTGTAAGTGGTTATTATAGTCATAATTTTTCCCCCTTCTGTAATTTGGTATGTCGATTGGATCATACCATAAACTCCTGTCCATTATGTTCATCTCACTGTTGAGTACTTTTCCATCTGTCTGAATCCTTTAAAGATGTAGTTACGCTGGTTTGATTACATGATTAGTGTCATCCACAAGGGTGTATGTATTATGGCAAAATTAGTAAAGGCCATCTACTTTCCCTTATTGAATAGTGCAAATTAGTAGGCATTGCATTTGTAGTTAAAAGTCATATTATACATGTACAATTATTCTAAAATATCTTTTGTTCATAAAGAACTAAATTGATAATTAACTGCTTTCTGGATATCCTGATCTTGAAACTTTTGATAAATCTGATGGCATTTATTTTACTATGTTCGTGGAATTTAAACAGGCATATTCCCCACTTGGGTCTCCTGGTTCAACATGGATGAAGAACAATGATCTTCTTGAGCGCCCAGTTGTTATCTCAGTTGCCGAGAAATTAGGAAAAACACCAGCACAAGTTGTGCTGCGTTGGGGGATCCAATCAGGTCATAGTGTACTTCCGAAAAGCACGAACGAAGAAAGGATCAAACAGAATTTTGACCTCTTTAATTGGTCTATTCCTGATGACCTCTTTGCTGAATTCTCTAAAATCGAACAGGCAAGTTAATAGCGATTAGCTTTATTTTACATTAAATATATTTGTATTATGCTTTAATTTGTTACTATAGAAGTTTATATTGTAGGGAAAAAAATGTAAAATAAAATAATGATTTCCCTTTTATCGTATGTTGATATGCAGACTAGGTTCCTCAGGGGAGAGTTCATTATTGGTCCCCAAAGTATCTACAAGACTGCTGAGGATTTATGGGACGGCGAAATCTAAGAATGAAGAATCTCACTTATATGATTATATCTAAGGATATTATTTTAAGTTAGGGTTTCAGAAAATTAGATAACGAATTAATGGGCATTGAAGATCGATCTTAAATAAATGTACTCTTTCACTTAAAATATGTATTTGCCCGCTTTTTGGTTCAGAAAATCATTGATAAAAAGGTGCATTTTAGTGAGATGTGTTCATGTGGTTATTGGTTTGATATTTCAAAAATGAAATTTGGTTTTTCTAGATTAGATAGTGAAGAAATTCCTTAATATAAAATCACATCTTTAAACATAAATTACGATTAGTGTGCTAAAAAAATACACATAGTTTCAGAACACAACACGGTACGAGAACTTAGATGTGTGGTATTCAAAACGGTTGAAATTGGGACAAAGACCTGAAGACAAATGATAAAAGGAATTCGGAACTTAGATGCGTGGTGTTTAAAACTGTTGAAAGTTGCTTTACGTTTCTATTGATGAACCGAGCTTGACTTATAATAACTGTTCGGAGACTATTATTGTCCTGTCAATTTCTTCGAACCAAATGTGCCCAATTGTTGGACCACCTTAAAAGCTCCAGCCTTGAGTAAATATATTTAAAATTGACTCAAATTCGAAAAAGACAAAATCTGATTTCTTTTTTTTCCTTGCATGTGGGCCATGAAAAATCTAATTAGATGATCAAATTAAGATTTAAGAACAAATGCCTTGTAAAGTTGTAATAACAAAAGTGTTCGGGATTCTCATCTCCGTTGAAATGAACATACACATAGAAAACGATGTGAAGAAATTTATTTGTCACACGGGCACACGGCTCATGACATGGGAAATGGAAAGGCCTCGTCAGACGTCAGCGGGATTTGCTCTACTTCCTCTCCAATTGCATTTGAGATCCGTGGCTGTGTTTGAAGAAAAAAAAGATTCGAGGGTATCTCCGACATATTAACAGATCTGTAGGGTACACAGCGACAATTTTTTACTACATAAAGTCATAAACAACAAAATGTTCTTTGGCTTCCTCATCAAAATTATAATTATATACTAGTTATCGGAACACTTACACTAATTTAAGGATTTCCAAATTTCGTATGTAAACAACTTTTATCGTACAGAAAACACGTTTATCCTTGAAGTTTTGTCAAATTAAATATATTGAGAACTATTTCATAAATAATATCACATCATCTTTATCCTTATATTATTTCGTATAGGTATATTCAATATCGAAAGTAATTATAGTGATACTGTTTTATTTTACATTCTTATAATAAGATTTGTATTAGTTAATGAGACTATTTTTGACAAAGCCACTAACGACAATTTTCTTAAGAAAATTAATAAAAAGCTCTACATGCGGGCAACAATTCTAATTCATCAATCATAGAAATAACTAGATACCTATCGTTTTATTGGTGTTGCATCAATTTGTAACTAAATATTTTACAGTCCTTTTTCTAAAAAAAAAAATATCTATTAATGAAATAATAATAAATTTGAAATATTTTTTGTAAAGTTATTACATTCAACAAAATACAATAGATACAAATAATTACATTTTTTTAAATGTAAAAAAGAACATAGTAAATTACGCATGAAATTTTCCGAGAACTTATAAAACCACAATTAAAATTAAAAGTATATTAAAAAAATAGAAAAATTGTGGCATAAGCTACAATTTGCAAGAATTCTAATTAAGGAGAGAGCCACGACACGTCGACACCTGACGCCTCTCTTCCAAACACCACTCTTTTGTGATACCAATTTCCAATTTCCATCACCTCTCACAATAATTACCACCTTTTCACCTAATTATTGCTCATTTGTCGCTGATCTCGTTCCAAAAAGTGATTAAGCGATGGCATCTGACGATTCTTATTTCACACTCAATACCGGCGCAAAGATCCCGTCGGTTGGCCTCGGTACATGGCAAGCTGAGCCTGGTTTAGTAGGAAACGCTGTTTACACGGCCGTCAAGGTCTCTCTTCTCTCCCTCCCTCTCTCTTTCTGTCACGTGCGCACGCGCAAATTAGTACTCCAGTAAATATTAGTTGGGTTTTCCTCATTAATTTTGTTTGTATACAATTTAATTGTGAACTGAGGTTTCGATTCCAGGTTTATTCTGAAATAAATTGCTTGTGTGAAGCTCCGCCTCAGACCACCGTACATATCGAATAATTTAAGAAAAATTTAGGGTAATAGGATACTTGCTCAACTTTGCAACTTTTAGTGTGCTTTAATTTGCAAAACCAATAAAATATTGCTAAATGAATTTTACAAAAAAATTCAATTTCCTTAAAATAAATTTATTCTGTCCTTATTAATTTATATTTTGGAGAAAACAAAGTAGACTTCGTTGTTATATTTGGATGTATTGATCATAAAGCTCATTTTTCTTTGTTCTATGTAGGTTGGTTACCGGCATATTGATTGTGCTGCTATATATCAAAATGAGAAAGAGGTAAAATTTTCTTCTGAATTGTAAACCTCTCTTTCTTTCTGTTGAGTTCTCAAAGGACGAATGTCATCTTTTCAGGTAGGTGCTGCTCTGAAAAAATTGTTTGATGAGGGTGTAGTCAAGCGTGAAGATCTGTTCATCACATCCAAATTATGGTAAGCAATTCAAGAGTATCTGAGAAAAACAAATTGAAAGAAATATACAAAATGAAGTTATTATATATGCATAAAGGATCCTATTGGAAGCTTGTTGTTTTAGATTCGGTTTAATGTATGTAGGAATGATCACCATGCTCCTGAAGATGTGCCAGAGGCACTTGATCAAACGCTCTCTGACTTGCAACTTGACTATGTGAACCTTTACCTCGTGAGTTTCTCAATCATTGTTTGAGAAGTATCACAAAAATTTTTTTTTACATTGCATTACAGTCCTTGATTCAAAGGATGTGTTTAAACATTTTATAACAACAAATTTAGTTTATTCCTAGAAAGAATAACTTGTTTACTTTGATGCTTTCAATAAAGATCCATTGGCCATACCGGACCAAGAAGGGGACTAGTACCAGTCCAGAAACCTATGTTGATCCAGATATACCTGCTACCTGGAGTGCTATGGAGAAGCTGTATGATTCAGGCAAAGCTCGTGCAATTGGTGTGAGCAACTTCTCTTGCAAGAAATTGGAGAATTTGCTCTCTGTGGCACGAGTCCCACCAGCTGTTAACCAGGTAGAGTGCCACCCAACTTGGCAGCAACCCAAGCTCCACGCTTTGTGCCAATCCAAAGGCATCCATCTCTCTGTAAGTACTCCAAGGGATTGATTGCTCTTTATCTAGGATAGCATTTTATTACTGTTTCCTTCTTGAATAATCTTTTCCTAATTCAATAACTTCATAAGCTTAGAAACAAAAAAAAATAAAGGTTCACTGCATGCCAACTAATAGTCATGCTGTCAGTGCATGTTGTGACATTTTGCCTAATGGAATGTGGAGTGATGTTTAGTTATAGTTACTGTAATAAATGCTCATAGTCATCGCAACAGAGTATCATGGGAACCAAATGATAAAGATGTAAATTTAAAAACAAAAAATGCATGTAGTGGTAGCAGGCGTCTTCAATTTGCAAAGGTTCCAGATTTTCAAATTGTATAAGTCAATATTATAAAATGCCTACAATGTTTAGTGCTTTGAAACATCTGATCTTGTCACTGCTTGTGCACAATTTGTGGTTGTGGAAACAAGGATCGGTTCCAGATTTTCAATGTATCAGTCAATATAACTAAATGTCTACAATTGGTATTGTCTAGTGTTAGTGCTTTGAAACATCTGATCTTGTCACTGCTTATCCTAACTACTTTTTGACAGGGATATTCACCTCTAGGTTCCCCTGGAACAACATGGATTAAAAGCAACAATATTCTCCAGCATCCAATTATTGTCTCAACTGCAGAAAAATTAGGCAAAACTCCTGCACAAGTTACCTTGCGCTGGGGTATTCAATCTGGTCACAGTGTGCTTCCAAAGAGCACAAGTGAAGCAAGGATCAAGCAGAACTTTGATCTCTTTGGTTGGTCTATTCCTGATGAACTCTATTCCCAGTTTTCTCAAATTGAACAGGTAAGTTACCCAGTAATAGAAATCTTAATCCAAAATCCAGCTTTTTTTCCCCCCTTAAAGGTTATGTGGATAATTGTACTATACCTTGATTTATGATGTGAGCTTGTTGAATTGCTTTTGGTATACAGGCAAGATTGGTACTGGGGAGGACATTTGTAGGTCCACATAGTGTATACAAGACAGTGGATGATCTCTGGGATGGGGAGATCTAAATTGCTCTAAATTAGAGGATCTGATTATTATTATAGAATTTGGGTTCTGGACATGAAGATCTTCATATTTTAATTGAGATTTAAGGGTAATTAGCTTTGTAGAAGTTCTACAAGATCACTATTTTCATCTGTCGGGAATTTCAATCAGATTTATTTGTGCTGTATAACTTAATATGAATTGTTAATAAAAGAGGATATGTTTCTCCAATTTCCATGGTTAATTTAATTTTTCTTCTGGTACAGATATTATTTTCTTTGGAAACCTTTTTGTTTATTCACATTTAGGCATCTGATTACTTGGGAGTACCATGAGGTCTAGTTGACAGCTTCTTTATGCAGATATATTCCTATTAATGCAAGTTAGAAGAGGCCTGCAGAATCCATTGCAAACAGTAAAAGTGAAAAAAATAGATATACTTTTTCGGCTTTGATGACAGAAATAGTTCCTACTGGCATTTAATATCAACCGCCAACATATTCACATATTCGATCTATTGAGATTTAGGGTACTATTGACTTTGTGCAGAGGAGGAAACTATAAGAAAAGAGTACCTGTATTATCCTCGCTTTCGAATTTTAATTTTATAGGGTGGATAAACGTGAAAAAAAAAAAAGAAAGTGTAATTAGTTCACCCTCTTTTTTTTTTCATTTCCTTTCCCTTCTTTTTCTGTCCTCTCTTTCTAGGTGGCAAACTTTAAGTTGGACAACTTGGACAACACAAACCTCGGAACATGCCAAAATCATCCTCGGGAATGTTTTGCTGTTAAAACTTTTGTCCTATGCGTAAAAGCTTATGGCGTTGTGTTGTGCAGCTGGGCTGCCTGTCAGTGTCAAATAAAAGATAAGCCAATACCTTAAGCGTTGACATTATCAATATATATTATTATTTTGGCCAATATTTATAAAAACTTTGTATTAACTCGTACTATAAGCAATATTTCTAAATAATTTAATCAATCATCTTTTAAAAATAATAATATCCATAATACCTTTGCCAGCTGGCCCTAAAAAAAAAATATAATATCCATAACACCTAACCAAATAGTCAAATATGTATAGGTGGCCGGCCCCTTAAACAAGATTAGTACTTTTCTCCCAATCCCCTTCTCTCTTGTAGTCTTGTCCCGGGTCCCCTTCTCTGCAGACGTAAAAAGAAGTAAAAATTATAGTAGTATTATTTTCTGTATACGAGATAGATATGGCGAAAGAATTTGTGCTAAACACTGGAGCGAAGATTCCATCGGTTGGTCTTGGTACTTCTACGGTTGGTGCTTCTAGCCGCGAAGTGGAAGATTTTGGAGATTCGGTCATCACTGCAATCAAGGTTGTTATTCTAGTGCAGTGTGTAATTTAATAGAACTTGATCTTTGGAATTTCTTTCTGAAAGGGGAACTTGATTTAGTGTTTAATACTTTCAGTATATTTTGAAATCTAAGATAAACACTAATTCAATTGTCAGAAGCAATTCTTTTGGAACATTTAAGGTCTAATAAGGATCCAAATTCTAGTTATTGGTGTCATAACGTTGCAGTTATGCTCCTTTTTTAAAAAAATATTAAAGGTGATTTTTTATTTAAAATGCGCTAAATTACTCAGGTCCTTTTTTCTATCTGATATGACAGGCTGGTTACCGGCATATTGATTGTGCTCAGGCATATGACAATGAGAAGGAGGTGTGCATTCTATTTCTAGTAGCAGTTTAATTAATCTTTGATGCTTATGAAAAAACTAAATATTTCTGCAAGTTAATTTATTGAAAGTATCTGGGTTCAAATTTCCAACTTTATAAAATTTTCACTGTTACATAGATTGGTGTTGCACTAAGGAGGCTATTTGAAGATGGTGTGGTCAAGCGTGAAGATCTATTTATCACATCAAAGCTAAGGTCTTTTCTTAAATTGCACTAAAAATTCAAAATAGGAATGACACATTTCATTAGTTAAAGATCTATATCTATTGCCTAAAGTCAGAAGAAATTTCAGCTGTGCCCATCTTTCACCAGAGGATGCACCTGTTGCACTTGATGCGACCTTAAAGGATCTGCAGTTAGATTATATAGACCTTTATTTGGTATGTTATTTTGTTTCAAATGTCTTTTGTAATTTAGCAATTTATTATCTTAACGGTTGCGGTTGCTGGTACTATTAAAAAAATGTTTCTGTAATTCATTTATTGGACTAACTTTTCTTGTCTGGTGCTTTCCTCTTCTTTCATTCAAGTTATTCTATCCTTTTCCCTGACATTAACTGATACCATTGCCCACTGGCGCATGGACTACTGCCAGTTGGCTGTGCACAGAACCTGTAGGAGGTGGTATGTTTGGACATATTCACAAACTCGAACTACCTTACTGTTATCCTGATGTAATTACTTTAGGGTGGGGATCTATGGCAATAATTAACATGACAAACTTGACAATATTTTTACAAAGTGATCCCTCCTTTGTTTGAATCATTAATCATGTTATTTAGATGGATAACTGCCTCTTTATCATCTAACGAAGATTCACTGGCCATTGCGGATAAAAAAGGAAGGCAGCTTAAGCCCAGAAAATTTTCTTCTGCCTGATATACCCGCAACATGGCGAGTAATGGAGAAGCTGTATGATTCTGGGAAAGCACGTGCAATCGGTGTGAGCAACTTCTCTTGCAAGAAATTGGGTGATCTTCTTGAAATAGCACGGGTCCCACCTGCTGTCAACCAGGTGGAATCTCATCCTGGCTGGCAACAGAGAAAGTTGCACGAATTTTGTCAGTCAAAAGGTGTTCACATCTCTGTAAGTCCATCTTTTATTGACGGAATGATATACATGTAGCCCTATGAAAGATGGAAAAATATCTCACAACCTTTTTATAAGAAGTATATATTACAGCTAATCGTTGTTTCCTGATATCGTTAAGTATTAAAATAATCTTTCTTGTTTTGTTGTTTTATTGGTATGTGAGTTTATTTTTGGATGCGGTTATCCATATTTTGTTGTTGAGGGTTGTACATGTTATAATATTATGTAGAAGTCTCTAAAATTATACCTTTTATTTACATTTCTTTTGTCTGACACATTACAACTTTGGGGTTTTGGCAAAGGCATATTCTCCTTTAGGTAGGCCGGTTTATTCTTCAGGTAACAGCATAGTGCTATGTAACCCAATTGTGAAAATGGTTGCTGAGAAACTGGGCAAAACACCGGCGCAAATTATGCTTCGTTGGGGTCTCCAGATGGGCCACACTGTACTCCCCAAGAGCAAGAATGAGGCTAGGATGAAAGAAAACCTGGATATTTTTGATTGGTCTATACCTGAAGAGCTATGTGCCAAGTTCTCTGCAATTGAACAGGTAACTTCAATTTATTGTTTTAGGAAGTATAGATATGCATTCAGGTGAGTCCTTGACACCTTGTCTGTTTATACAAACATTGAAAAACTCTCTTCGAATTGTTTCTCTGAGATTAATTCTTAGGGCTCATGGGATATAATCTGATCAGGGGCGGAGCCAGGATTTCAACTTAGGGGGGGGCGGAAATTTCGATTAGGTAGACTAAAATTTGAAAGTTAAAAAATGTAATAAATTGATAAAAAAAATAATGTTTCATCATTTTTATAGTAGTAAATTTTCTAAACATGAATTGTATCAAATACAATAAATAAGTAATTTTTTCTTAAAAAATAATAAGTAAGGATTTTTCATATTAGAGTTATGTTATATTTTTTATTTTTTATCTTCTAAATTTGCTCTAAAGGAAAATTATAATTAAATAGTTTGAACAAACAATAAACTTAACTAGATTGTATTTGAACTCTTTTATTAGGGGTGCAATATGTTATGTATTAATAAAATTTAGCATATAATTGAAAAGCTCTTCATATAAAGCTAAAATCTTAGGGGGGGCCAGGCCCTCTTTGCCCCCTACTGGCTCCGCCACTGAATCTGATATTCTAATATCACATAACAAGCATATATATATAAATATTTAATGCATTTCTGATTTTGCAAACATGTATATGGGATGGTTTTGGTTCTTTAGTGAAAGTTTCCTCTTGCCTTTGTTCTCAATGCATCATCTATTGGGGGGGGAAAAAAATAGCTGCAGAAGGAACTTGTCCATCAATTTTCTGAAAATTTACATTTGCCATTTTCAGTTTAAAATAGTGCGTGCGGAAGTATTCGTTCACCAGCAAAGCATCTACAAGAGTCTGCAAGATCTCTGGGACGGAGAAATCTAACGCTCCTGAAACGGAATTGTTTTCGTGGATAAACCATTATAGATGGAGAAATGTAAATAATTGAACCTGGAATTTCATTTATCAGTCCAAACAAAAACAAACTTAATTATGAAATAATGGTAACATTTTTTGAATGTAATGGAAACAAATTATCACCCTTCTAAATGGAATAAAGGATAACAAATAAAACCTTCTTAGGCTTTCATTTGGCATCAGCTTTCAGTTCAGTCTGCGCACAGTTTAAACTACTGCTTCCTGATGTTTTGACCTTTTATTTTATGAGCTCTGTTAAAAAACAAACTTAATGTATAAATTAATCACGTCAATGTAAATAATGGAGCAACAACGACATGTGTCAACTCATAAAATTATAGACTTATAGTTCAGTCTAACAACTGTATCAAAGAGGGAGATATAAATCTGAAATTCAGCTTGTCTCTCAAATATTCTGCCTTTCTCGGGCTCAAAAGAAAATAAAATTATTACGTAAAATACTCTGTGCTTGTTTCCCAATAAATCTTGAAAAAGTTGGTGCAGCATTCAAATTAATTACATAAAAGATGTGCTGCAGCATGTTCCCAGCAAAGAATCAAAATCACGTAAAAAACGATAGGTACCCAACTCTCCTCTTAAGAAAGTAGATTGGAATTTGGGAGCAACTCTCCTCTTAAGAAGATTTTTTTTTTTGCAAATCTTAAGAAGATTTAATTTTAGATAAACTTTGTAAATTATTTTTTTGCAGTAGAATTGCTGGAGTGGCTCTCGCTACCCAACCTTTAAACAAAAAATTGATTTTTTTAGTTGAGTAAGGTGATTCTGAAATTAATGTCTATCCATCGATGATCATATGAACAAAAAAATATTAATAATTGGTTGAGAGTGTGTATTGGCAAAATAAAGATAAATTGAATGAAATGAATCAACTGCTTCTTTTAGTTTGATTTGCTCGCTTGAAATAATCTGGATGAAATATTGTAGGCCGCGCATTGTGGTACAATGGCCGTTGGGCCAAGATATTTAATATTTCCTTTTATCAAAATCAAAGTTCCCATCTATGATTTTTAATCGACTTGTAGAGTTTGTAGTTCCCCTAAATCCCCAGCTTACCGAAGTTGTGGCTGCCTGGCTGGTGGCGATTAAGGCATATTTAAAGACATGTTTGCAGAATAAGATTTTACTCTTGAGGCACGCTTAAATTATGTAAGTTTGACTATAAATTGTGGCGGATTTATGATTTGGAATGAGAGTAAAATAGATTAAAAATGTTTATAAATTTACAAAATACGCTTTATAAATATTTTAACACCAATATTGTTAATTAAAAAATAGATGCAGTTTTAAAATTGCATCTTATAAACATTTGTTCTAAATTATACATGAACTATGCATGTCAATTTCAATGATTTTTTTTTTTTTAGATAAACTTGACAGCGTTGGAGAAGGTTAGCAAGAACCTCCCTGAACTTAGCATTCTTGATCTGTTATTGAAAACCTGGCGCACCACCTCTGACAGGTGGCCCCGTCACCTCCGTAGGGCCCTTAGACAGAGAAACACACAACGAATCCACCGCACGCGTCAAGCCGTCAACATTCCCACCGCTTGCTACAAAATTACCATATTATCCCTGATCGCAGCATCCGTAGTTAACGGTGGAAAGTCTGTTATGACTATGGACCCACCTGTCGGTGGCGGTGGTGCCACTTTATCGCCGTGAACCACCGACGACATCCTCACTCTCCCTATCCTTCGTCTTTCAGTTCCAACCCAAATCGTCTTTAACACTTCGCTGTTTAATTCTTATAATAATAATTATCTACTGTTGCCAAACAAATGAAAAAATGAATCTGGTCGCAGACTAATTAATAACAGTCTGTTGTGAAAACTTGTCGTATGTGTCATTGTGTCAAAGATAATGACGATGTGTAGCTGGACATCCGTGTTTAATTAAAGACAAGCCATGCCTTAATACATGGTCGCTGATCCTCAAAAGCGGTGTAATTATCAATAAATATATTCTTTTGATCAATATTTATAAAAATATTTTATTTATTAATTGGTACTCTAGTCAATATTTTTAAATAATTTAACAAATCATCTTGTTAAAAATAAGACAATTTTTTTTTCTGAACTAAAATCTGTAACCGAATTTAAACTCAGATCGTTTTAAAATTATAAAAAAATGAATAAAGTCATAAAGATGAATGATTAGATTCAAACCTGATTGGAGATTTATGCCCACTACCTAACTAACTAACAAATAAATAATATATACATAACAACTTTCGAAAGGTGTACCTACTACTTAGCTGGGCCTCTATACGGTATACCGGTCAGACCGGGCCGGCTTTGCTCCCAAGTCCCAATCATTTTCCTTTTCTCTTTTGGAGTCGTCCCGGCTTCCCTTTTCTGCAGAAGGTGCATTTATGGCGAAAGAGTTCGTACTTAACACTGGAGCGAAGATTCCATCAGTTGGTCTTGGCACTTCCAGCCTCGAAGTGGAAGCTTTCGGAGATTCCGTCATCACAGCAGTTAAGGTTGTCACACTTACTAGAAACTGATTATTTGAATTTCTTCGTGAAAGGTGAAATTGATTTAGTGCTTAATGTTAAGTAGATTTTGGAATCTAAGATCACACTAATTGTCAAAAGGATTTCTTTTGGTACCGCAAAGGTTTATAAAAGTTCTCCAACTTTCAAACTGTACAAAGGAGGATCCGAATTGCAATTAGTTAGCGGTGTCGTAAAATTGCTGTTACGTTTCGTTTTTATTTAAAAAATATAGCCCATTTTTGTTGGTAATGTAGGGATTTGTTATTTAAACTTGCTTACATTTTATTTTTTCTGATGTGACAGGCTGGTTACCGGCATATTGATTGTGCTCGGGCATACAAGAATGAGAAGGAGGTGACATTCTGCTTTTAGTAACAGTTTCACTAATCTTCCATGCTTATGAAAAAAATATAAATATATTTCTGCAAATTAATTTTATTAATTTGAAAGTATCAGCTGAACTTATTTTCAAGAGCATAATTACTGAGTTTGATTTGCCTACTTAATAATTTTTTTTACTTGTTATATAGATTGGTGTTGCACTAAAGAGGCTATTTGAAGATGGTGTGGTCAAGCGTGAAGATCTTTTTATCACATCAAAACTATGGTATTTCTTAAATCACACTAAAATTTTAAATAAGATATATATCTACAGCCTAAAGTCAGAAGAATTTTCAGGTGTAGCCATCTTTCACCAGAGGATGCACCTGTTGCACTTGATGTGACCTTAAAGGATCTGCAGTTAGATTATATAGACCTTTATTTGGTAAGTTACTATGTTTCAAAAGACACATGTACTGTAGCAATTTATTATCTTATATTTGTGACAGCTGGTTTCATTAAAATATATTTCAGTAATACATTTATTGGGTATATGTCCTATGACTTCCTTTTCTGTAATTCGAGTTATTGTACCTCGTCTGGTACCACTGCCCACTGGCATACAGACTACTGTCGGTTGGCTGTACGCAGAGCTTGTTGGAGTTATTATGCTTGTCCATATTCACAACGATCTACCTTGCTGTTATCCTGATGTAATTACTTTAGAATGGGGGTACATTGGCAACATTTAACTTGACAATCTTGACAATGCCTTTACAAGTGATCCCTCCTATATTTGAATCATAAATCATTCTTTTTAAATGGTATCTGTGTCTTTATCATCTATTGAAGATTCACTGGCCATTTCGGTTAAAAAAGGAAGGCAGCTTTGACCCAGAAAATTTTCTTCTGCCTGATATACCTGCAGCATGGCAAGCAATGGAGAAGCTGTATGATTCTGGGAAAGCACGTGCAATCGGTGTGAGCAACTTCTCTTGCAAGAAATTGGGAGATCTCCTTAAAATAGCACGGGTCCCACCTGCTGTCAACCAGGTGGAATGTCATCCTGGCTGGCAACAGAAAAAGCTGCACGAGTTTTGCAAGTCAAAAGGTGTCCACATCTCTGTAAGTTCATCTTTTTATTGAAGGATTCACATGTGAACCTACAGATGATATGAACAAACAGACTAAAGTATGTTCAGGTGTTAAAAATACAAAAAAGGTCTGCTTGCTAAAAACAAAAAAGGCCTTCCAGTAACTTTGGAAATGATTTCACAACGGTGTTAAAAACAAACAAGGTCTACTTGTTTCTATACCCATCCCAGGTTCTATATGTTCGGGTCATTCAGACTTGTTTTGTGTCTGATGTCTATTAAATTTTAAAAAAATGCTGACAATATAGTGTGAGAACTGCGCCCTCAAACTTTTCAAAACACTGAGTATAATTACTTCAGAATATTCTGTATTGCTGGGATCGGGCTTGGATTTTCTAGTCTGAAGAGTTAGCCATCAAATTTGATTTTCTTTTATGTTAGTTAAACTCCAGCAAATGTCAGTTTTGTTTTATATTTCTTTTGCTTTTTTTTTTTGTTTTATGTTTTTGGCAGATTTACCTACCTTAATAGTCTTAAGCTCTAAACATAAATTATGTATTAAAAAAAAACAATCATATGCAATCTACATAAAAAATGATAAGATTGAGGAGCCACTGGTCGCACCCAGGCACCGTTTAGCATGACCATTTGTCATGTTTGTAAATAATTCCGTTTGCTTGACTGACACATACATTTCTTGTGTTTTGGCAAAGGCATATTCTCCTTTAGGTAGGCCTGCTTATTCTTCAGTTAACAACAAAGTGCTGTGCAACCCAATTGTAAAAATGGTTGCTGAGAAACTGGGCAAAACACCTGCGCAAGTTATGCTTCGTTGGGGTCTCCAGAATGGGCATACTGTACTTCCCAAGAGCAAGAATGAGGCTAGGATGAAAGAAAACCTGGATATTTTTGATTGGTCTATACCTGAAGAACTATGTGCCAAGTTCTCCGCAATTGAACAGGCAAGTTTAGTTTTTTATTTTCTTCCTTTTTATATTAAAAGTATAGATATGCATATCAGAGGTGGGTCCTTTTGTCTGTTCATCCAAAATTCCAAATGATGAAAAGTTCACTTCTGATGGTTTCACTGAGATCAATTCTCGGGACTTATGTGAAATATTCTGATATTCTCTAATCTCACATCACAAGCATATATAGTGCATTTCTGATTTTCAAACATGTTTATGGGATGGTTTTGGGTCTTTAGTGAAAGTTCCTCTTGCCTTGGTTCTCACTACATCATTTATAGGGGAAAAAAAATAAAGAGAAGAGCAGAAAGAGAACTTGTCTATAATTTTTCTGAGAACATTTGGGATTTTTCAGGTTAAGATAGTGCGTGGGGAACCATTCATTCACCAGCAAAGCATCTACAAGAGTCTACAAGATCTCTGGGACGGAGAAATCTAATGCACTGGATCCTGAAACGAAATCATTGTCGTGGATGGAAATAGACAAATGCAAAATTTAATTTAACACGAATTTTCATTAATCCTTCCATTTCAAAATGAAATACTGGTAATATTTGTTGTTGATAATGAATAAAACAAAATATCGCCCTTCTTTGAATTTCAATTTGGCATCACCTTTCCTGCACGTTCGGTGTTTGTTGATGTTTTCAACTTTCATGAGGAGCTCTAACCAAAAAACAAAATTATCGTATCAATAAATCATACGAATATTGCAAAATTATGAAAAGTGAAGCATCGACGACATGAACATTAAAAATTAAAACTCATAAAATTATAATTAATTCCAGCAACATTTTGTCAAACTGAGAGGAATCTGGGATTGAACTTTTATCTCATCTCCTCGACGTTTCTCCATCTCAAAACAAAATAATAATAAAATAAATAAATATTATCCTTTAACTTTATTCCAATGAACATTCTTTCCCCAAAAAAAAAAAATCAAATACTTTCAGAATTTTATATTGTTCAATACAATTATTTAAATGAAAAGAAAAAAAAAATATTGATAGAAAAATGAGAAGAAAAAAAAAATCCAAAGCCTCTCGTGATGATAGGAATCAATATGTGGATCCGACCAAATTAATCAGTGTTTGTATATCCATTTATTGCGCCATTTTCTGTTACAACAGAATAATGCAAGTTTCTTTCGACATTTATCATTTATCGTTGTTCGCAACATGAAATACTACATAATTTCTTTTTGTTGATATTGTGATTAAAAGAAAATCTGAGTTATTTAATTGACATTGTGCAGAATTATGAGAAGTGCTTAGAAAAACTTGGATTTTTTTTCTTACCACTTTTGTAGGTCCTCTATTTTTTTATATATAAATTTACAAAATAATAATTTGATATGCGTACATATTTTATCTATTAAAATTTAAACAACAGAAAACATATCATAATTTTTATTAAAAATATATATATATACACATCCGTATCCAAACCGTATCTAGAATCCTAGTCCTAGATATGGACTCGAATGCAACAGCGGAGGTGACCCAAATTGTTTCTCTTTCTATGTGTTCTAGTGATCTAGTCTGTAGCGAGTCACTATGCTGGAACATTCTTCGGGGGATATGCCGAATTTCTCATGGACCACAAACGAGAATCCTTTTCCTCTTCCTTCTCTCCATTTCTCCATTTCGTTCCTTTCCCAGTTTCCCTGTAAAAGGCAACAGAATAAGATAAGAATTCTATATAGGTGATAATATGGCGAAAGAGTTCATACTAAACACAGGAGCGAAGATTCCGTCCGTCGGGCTCGGCACCTATAGCCGCCACGTGGAAGCTTTCGATGACTCCGTCATCAGAGCCGTCAAGGTTGTTATGTTATCACTCAGTATCAGATTCTTTTTTACTTGACCCACTTGAGACAGTATGTTATAGAAATTGGGTCTTTTAAATTGCTTCCCAAAAGGGTCAATTGATTAGTGCTGTAGATATCTGGACCCAAGATTACACTAATTGTTGAAAGGATTTTCTTCTGGCAAATTCTCTAACTCTCCAAGCATGCAATTTGTAGTTAGTTTCTTCTTAATAAAATTGAATGTTCTTACTTACTAAATCTTTCATTTTTACCTCTTATATGCGACAGGCTGGTTACCGGCATATTGATTGCGCACGAATGTACAACAATGAGAAGCAGGTACTCTATCCTTTTCCCAGTACTGTTCCATTAATCTGCCTTGCTTATGGATAGATATATTTATATCTGCATCTTAATATTTTTTATTGATTTGAAAGTATGAGCTGGACTTATTTTCTAGAGCATAATTACTGAAGTTGAAAATTTCTACTTTATAATGTTGGCTTGTTCAATAGATTGGTGTTGCACTAAAGAGGCTATTTGAAGATGGTGTGGTCAAGCGTGAAGATTTATTTATCACATCTAAGCTATGGTACTTTCTTAAATTACTAAAATTTCAAAATAGGATTTCCTATCTTTTATTCAGTAGCTAAAGGTATACATCTCTTGTCTGAAGTCACTAAGAAATTTCAGGTGTAGCGATCTTTCACCAGTGGATGCTCCTGTTGCACTTGATGCGACCTTAAAAGATCTGGATTTAGATTATATAGACCTTTATTTGGTGAGTTATTAAATACCACTTGTAAAGTAGTAATTCATCTTGCCAGTTGTGGTTACTGACTTACTGGTACCAGCCAAAAAAATGTTTCAGTTATTCATTCGGTGGGCTTATTTTCCTTGTCCTATAAATTTCCTCTACCACTAGCACACGGACCACTGTCAGATGGTAGTATACAGAAGTTGGAGGTAGTATAGTATGGCTGTCTGGCTATATTCACAAACCAGAATTACTTGTTGTTATACTGTGTAATTTCTTTAGGATAGGGATCCATTTCCAATGCATGTTCAAAATATTTTAAAAAAAAAAATCTAAAAATAGTATAAATCATATAGACATTCTGTTGGTCTTATAGATTTATTTGTCAAGTTTCATGCAATGAAAATGTCATTTGATATTCGATCAAAGGCTATTAAATCTGGACCATTGTAAAACTTGTCTTTTGATGAATGGTAAAAAATGCGTCAAACCTCATCAGCTGTTATAAGCATGTTATGCACTATGTAGGTCATACCTACAGTGTCAGATTTCAATTTTTTAAGCTTTATATTGGAAGATTGTCAAGTTATTTCTCCTCATTACTTTGTTTGAATCATAAATCGTGCTATATAGATGAACAACTGTGTCTTTATCATGTAGTGAAGATTCACTGGCCATTTAGGGTCAAGAAGGGTAGCAGTTTCAGCCCAGAAAATTTTCTTCTGCCTGATGTACCTGCAACATGGCGAGCAATGGAGAAGCTGTATGATTCTGGTAAAGCACGTGCAATTGGCGTGAGCAACTTCTCTTGCAAGAAATTGGGAGATCTCCTTCAAATAGCACGGATCCCACCTTCTGTCAACCAGGTGGAATGCCATCCTGGCTGGCAGCAGAGAAAGCTGCACGAGTTTTGTCAGTCAAAAGGTGTTCACATCTCAGTAAGTTCATCTTCATATTGAAGGAATGATTCATTCACATTGGCCCCTGCAAAATATGAAAAAGATTTCACATTTCCTCTTTATAATATAGTACACGTCACATGTTACTACTCTCTCCTGATGTCATTAAATATCCAAATCGTCCTCTTGTTTTGTTGTTTTATTTGTTGTGTTTGTTACTTTTATTATTGTGGGATTTTCTATGATTTTTTTGTTTCTGAGGGTTGTACATGACATTTAACAGAATTTTTTAATTTTGAAATGTAGACATCATAAAATCCTAATATATAATGTCAACTACAGAAGACATTTGAAAATGTTGTAGGGACCCAAAAAAAAAATTTCAGGCTCTTTTTCACTTGATGTTTTATCAATTTAGTAATCTGTCAATGTTATCTTGCATTTACGTTTTGTCTTTGTGTTGGCAAAGGCATATGCCCCTTTAGGTAGGCCAGCATATAGTTCAGGCGACAATGTAGTGCTGTCTGACCCAATTGTGAAAATGGTTGCGGAGAAACTTGGTAAAACACCGGCACAAATTGTTCTTCGTTGGGGTCTCCAAATGGGGCACTCTGTACTTCCAAAGAGCAAGAATGAGGCTAGGATGAAAGAAAATCTTGATTTGTTTGATTGGTCTATCCCTGATGATTTATGTGGCAAGTTGTCTGCAATTGAACAGGCAAGTTCAATCTATCAATTTTGTGCTTTTGTTATTTCTGGAAAGTAAGATATGCATATCAAAGATTTCTTTGTCAAATTATTTCAAGTAATGCAAAATGCTATCTGATTGTTTGTCTAAGATCAGTTGTTCGGCGCTTCTGCGCTTGTGTGATATGTTCTGATATTCTTTAATTATGTATATGTAGAGATAAAAAGTGTATGAGGATAATTTTAGTGTCTTAACTGAAAAATTCTCCTTTTCTATTTCATTATAGAAACAGGAGCTGAAAGAGAACTTGTCTATCATTTTGTTTTCCATCTAAGAATCTTAAGTTTGTTAATTCTCAGGTTAAGCTAGTGCGTGGGGAAACTTTTGTTCACCAGCAAAGCATCTATAAGAGCTTAGAGGATCTCTGGGATGGAGAAATCTGATGCACTTAATTCTGAAGTGAAATCTCTGTTGTTAAAATTTTTACTATTTTTATAATAACTCATAGACAATATCTTGCTGTTCAGGGACCAAATATTCTGTAAAGTTTGAGATGCTTCAAAGTATATTTGTACAACATACTTGATATTGTTAACCAAAGACTGACGTGTAGGCCACTCGTGGAAGCAACAACCAATGTCTCTGCTGAACTAAAATTGGGATAGTGATAGCTGTTTATGAACGGTCCCGTTTCCAAGTTCTAATTAAGTTTAAACAGCAGTGCACCTCAATGGCCTCATTGTATTAAATAAATCAAATTAACTGATTCGTCAATAAATTATGAAGGTGCCCTTGCCAGATCATGCTACTTACATTACGTAGAACCGACAAACAATTATTTGTCAATTTGGAGCAGATCATGATTCTGTGTTTATCTGTAATTCCCTTAATTCGACCAGATCCCCATTTTACTTGGAAATTATTAATTAATAAAGATAAAAAAAATAAAAGTAAAATAATAAAATAACTCGTTGATTATTACTCGCTTCAAGTTAGAACTGATGATTAGTTGGTCCAAGGTATTGTGCCTTTAAACATAAAACATGTTAAAACCCAAAAATGATTTGTTAACATGATTATAAGAAATTGATCATGCAAGTAGAGGGAATTTGAAAAGTGATTTAGAAAAAGAAATTAGAGAGAATAAGTGTTAATTCACCTAATTCTTACCAACGAACGCACGTACGCATAACACAAATTATAAAGACTTTATAGACATATATAGCCATACTTGTTTTATACTTCTAAACATTTTCTTCTACAATATTTTTTATTTTAACTATCCTCTTAATTATTCTTGACATTTTATACCCTTTTTTTTTCGTCTCCAAAAATTATCCTAATTCTCTCTAATATTATCCTAGGTCACGGCATTCCTGACAATCATATGACTATTGACTAGTACCGATCAGATTCGCTATATGATTAGCAATTTGGCCTATTTGCGATCAACCTCATAACATCTCAGATCAAGCATCTCGTTTCATGCAAAAAGCCATATTCCACAACGCATCCTCTCGACGTTCCTTATTCTTCTCCCGACTTAAAACTTCAATCCTCGACAAAAAAGACATTGAGATCGTTCATCCAAAAATTAAACTTTTAGATAATCGAAAAGGAGATGGAAAAAAGCGAGGATCAAGAATCTGCACCTCTCTACTTTGAGTTGAACACAGGTGCCGAGATCCCAGCCGTTGGTTTAGGCACTTGGAAGGCACCTTCAGGTCTTGTTGGGGACGCTGTAATTAAAGCGATCAAGGTTATCTCTTTTGCCTCTGTATTGTTTTGAACGTAATTTTTTTTGCAGTTATGTCCAAAAAGTTGCTGTGCTTGATTGAGGCCCTGAATTTGTTGCTCATTTGTGTAGGCTGGATATAGACACATTGATTGTGCAAGGGTGTATGAGAATGAAAAAGAGGTAATTAAAACTTAAATATTTTTCTCATTTTTTTACATCCTTTTCTAATTACTGTTCAGGTAATTATTAAGCGATTTAATTCGATGAGGGTTCAAATGTATTTAGTTTCACCATCTATCACGCTGTCACTTCCTAAATTCTTAACAACAAAATTTCTATTACTTGTGTTCATATTGAAGTGATTATAGCAAATATCCGCATTCATTATTGCTTGTGTTCATGTTGAAGACGGTATTTCAAGAGAAGAAAATTTGAGACACTGAGTTGACAAAATGACAACTACATGCACCATCACATCTGTATGCAGCAACATTTCTCATCTTTGAGTTTAAGATTTAAGATGTGTTAATGTAGGTCGGAGATGCCTTAAAGAAGCTCTTTTCTGAAGGGGTAGTGAAGCGCAGTGAGCTCTGGATCACTTCCAAACTCTGGTAACATATTAATGTATCTTTTCCTGCTTTACACATAAAAAATAATGCAGATTTCATTTGCCATGAAAAATGGAAGAGCTGCTTTTTTCTGGGTTGGGTTTACAACTATCAATATTACTTTTATCTGTAATCCATATTTTCCATATTATTCATGCACATGAAATGATGCAATTTTAACCAATCGTCAAAATATCTTGAATTTCGCAACATTTTGTATATAATGATCTTTGATTGAATATCAAATAATATTTTAAATTACATGATCTGACACTGTAGAAGCCCACCGAAATGTCTGTATGCATTTTTCAATTTTAATTATTTTCCTTGGTTTTAATAATTATCAAATTATGAACCTTCTAATTTCGTAACGAAGCTATCATACATGCACAAGACAATACTGTTACCAAGTAAAGATAGGTTTGCTCAAGTTTATGTACTGTGAACTCGGTTCAAAAAGGTGTTTGTAAAGTCATGGTGTAATGATATAAAATCTAAAAGTAGGAAAATCTAAAGTTTAATCTTTTTCCTTGACAGTGGTGCAACATTATGTCGAAATTATAAAAAAAAAAAAAATCTAGATTTTGAATTTGTAAGATCTCTCACTAGATAATCTTTATTTAGCCTATCTTAAAAAAAAGGTTTTGTAAGATCTCATACAAATAAACTCAAAAATTAGAAAATTTCAGTATGCATGCGTCACTTTTGTCATAGAATAACATCAATGGGAATTGATAATTTAAAATTTTGAATTATTAAGCCAAAACAAAGGTGAAGTTGCCAAAGCCTTGTTTAGTTGTATTGGAGTAAAAATTCTTATAGTAAAATTTTATTGAGATCAATCTTTCCATTTTCTTGTTATGCTGTACAGGTGCAGTGACCATGCTCCAGAGGATGTCTCAAAGGCACTAAGCAAGACACTCGAAAACTTACAACTGGATTACATTGACCTATATTTGGTATTAAAATCTACCATTTTTTTTCCCTTTTGCATTTGATGTCATTGTCAATTGTCATGACTACTAAACTTGAGTATATATTTTTTATTTTGTTTCTCTTAGTGTCCTGAATTCTGATTGATCTTCCTTTTGTACCATAATGTATTTATAATTAAATCCATTGGATCAAAAGCCGTCCCCTCACAAACTCAGAAATGAAAAATGCCACATATTATTATGAATTGCTCGAATTAACGAGGCTTGGCTACTCAAAACATCACAGATCCACTGGCCAATACGCACAAAACCAGGCTCTCGTGGATTTGAAGCAGAGGTTATGCTCCCTCTTTGCCTTCAAGAGACATGGAATGCTATGGAGGGGCTGTATGCATCAGGCCAGGCGCGGGCCATTGGAGTAAGCAATTTCTCTACCAAGAAGCTACAGAACCTGCTGAGTATAGCAAAGGTGCCCCCAGCTGTGAACCAAGTCGAATGCCATCCTGTGTGGCAGCAACCATCTCTCCACCACTTCTGTAAATCCACTGGAGTCCATCTTTCGGTATGAACTGTTTTTTGTTTTATTTTTCTTTTCTCAAAGGTTTAGTGTTCCAATGTGAGCAAGCAAACATCCTTTCCTGATCCAGCATAACAATATTTAAAATTGTGCAGACACTTGTCATGCATTTAGTTATTTGAGCAGTATAATACAATTTCTTTAAATTTTCGAATAAAGGAAGAAACTATATTATTCCCTACTCTGAATAGACTATGCAACGACTTATAAACAGGCATACTCTCCACTTGGATCACCGGGTTCATGGGTCAAAGGGGAGGTGTTGAAAGAACCGATCTTAATTGAAATAGCTGAAAAGCTGCACAAGTCGCCAGCTCAGGTTGCGTTGAGATGGGGATTACAGAGCGGCCATGGTGTTCTTCCCAAGAGCACTTCTGAAGCACGCATCAAGGAGAACCTGGATCTATTTAGCTGGTCCATTCCTAAAGACCTCTTTGACAAAATTTCCGAGATCAAGCAGGTACAAAAAATTAATCTGGCTTTCATTCGTTGTTTAGAAGAATTTCAGATATGTTTCTTATACCCCCCCAAAAAAAAAAATAAAAAAAAAATTGAAGGATTTGATCAGAAAATAATTATGGAGTTATTGTGTAGGGTTTGATCTTTGATGTTTGATGTGTATTATTTCTCTCGTCAAGCTCCAATTAAAATTGTAATCTTACGTATGCGTGGAGAATTGAATACGTGAAAAGCTAACCTGAACTAAAGTACAGAATTGGATGTATCACAAGTTCACAACTGGCTACTAAGTAAAAAACTATTTAACTTCCAGGCTAGGCTACTTAGAGGAGACTTTGCAGTTCATGAGACGGGACCTTACAAAAGCCTTGAAGAGCTATGGGATGGTGAGATCTGATCTCATGAACATCCACTTGAAAATTTGGTTATCAATACTTTCCATGATTGGTATAGATGTTCTGTAATGCAACGTTTTCCCCCCCTTGTTAAGGGTAATTGTATTTTAATTAGCATTTATTTTCTTATTTTTCATGGCATTGCTCTTGGATTTTCCCCAATTTGGAGGTTAACTTGAGATTCCGGATAATGTGACTGAATATGCTGAGGGTTTCTACTGCGATATCAATTAATTGTGATGCAAGCTTTCGCACTGAAAATTATTATAACTGGTTTACTTAATAACGGAATAGCTCTATTACATTCATCAATCAATGCAAGATCTACCAGAAGTTGTACAGCAAATCAGCTCAATCTCAGTGTGGTTCCACACAAAAACTTTACACATGTGGCTTCCGCCTCCTACAGTCTCTCTCCTTAGTCTCATATGTCAATGTAGATACATAAAAGAAACTATATATCACCTGATCTAAGTTCTAACAAGATATACTATGTAAAAACAAGCAAAACATTTGCAGCCTTCATGATACCTAAACACCGCAAAGAAGACCAAAATATCAAGCATGCCTAGTCATTATCAGGTAAACACATCCTTAAGCAAAAAAGAAAACTTTAATGAAAATTGCCAGAGCGAACTGCAACAGAAGTGCACTAACTGCTAGGGCAGCCATGTCAATTCCTTCAGCATAGTATTTGAAATTCGATGAGACAAACCAAGATGAGGCACCGCCAGCTAGAAGTATTATGATCCATCGGAGGATCTCCACTGGTATAATCAATAGTAGCTAAAAATAAGGGAGGAACAAGAGGCAAAGTTAGCAGGATGCTATAGCTAGAAAATAGGTGAGCTTTTTACAACACAGCTTGGATTAGTTTAAAGAGAGTACTTCGCTTCAATACAATTCTTTTCAATATAATCCATTAATGACTATCCATACCCTACAAAATTTTGGGGTTGGGATCTATTGACAAAATGTTGCTGACTACACAATCTTGACAATATTTTCTGAAGAAGTCAAAATAATTTCATGTAATTTGCGTGTTATTTGATATTAATCATATTTCACGTCTGTGTGCCAACATTGTCAAGCTAATCCATTATCAATTGATTCCGAACCTAGTTTTTGTAATTTCAGACGCAAAAACACAACATGAGACAGATCTGCGACAATCAAGCATTTTAATTTTCACAATGATGCCTGTGCTAATAAAAAGAAATCTCTCAGTCAAAGTGCTCCAAAAACATAGTTTAAATTAGATGTACCACCTTAAAGGCTTACAAGAAAGAAAATAACTAAAAAGCATACCGAGCTTGGAATGAAGATGAAGAGAGAGTAGCCCCACATGCACCAGAAACGAACTAAACTTGGGTGGGATCCAAAATACTGAAGCAGGAAATAGAATCCAAGTGGCACAAGTATAGCATAGCCATATATGACACATGCAGCCCAATTCACATAACCAACATCAAAATTCCATGCTTTGGTAGGGTCACTCTTTGTTTGCATCACATAAGTTGCTGTGTTACCAAAGGCAGCAAGCACGAACACCAGTGTAGTTGAAATCCATAACGGGCCATACCTACATGTTGCAGACAATTACTTTTTTAATTAAACTGCTTTGAAAGGTCAAACATGAGAAACCATATAAACAAAATAAATAAGTGGATTACTTACAGATCTGGATTAGCATCAATTTTGCTAAAGAAGTTACTTCTGGGATAAAATGAACTGATCACTCTATCCACTACAACATCAGTATCGACATTGAAAAATGGTGAATATGATGAAATGCTAAAGAAACCTTTCCAATCTGTTCCACTCTGCTCATTCCCATCTAAAACAATAAAAGAATACAGATTTTAATTAGCAAGGCATTAGCACAATCAATCCCAAGAAAAAATGTCATAAAATTGTGTTTTAGGCAGTACTTTCTGGCTTTTGGGTTGAAAGAAACAAAATGTATTTTCAAGGGTCTAAACCTAAATCTGTCAGTCCTTAACGGCTTATACTGTTTTTCTAATTCATTGTTGGCTTAATGTTTTATGGTTTGTTTGGAAGAATCTGTGCCAGAGAATATAGATTTGGATACTTGCTGCAAGAGGGCTTGGTACTGTCCCAATACCACAGAGGCAGGGACCAAGTGGTACATTAGGAAGCTTGGAGCTTGTGCTCACTGTGCAGGTATCATGCTTTGTGAGCAATGATCCCTATATAATAATTGAAGGCTCATTTTTATTGGTAGCCTTGATATTCAGTGGAGTTATAATTTGCATATCCGGTGCTGGTTGTATACTTTGCTGTGCTGGTCTTATGTTATTTTGTTTATAGGGAAACCTCCCAGATAAGCTTTTGGCCAAGGATGTGATTGGTTGGATGTTCTTAGGAAATTATATGAAGCCTGGTACTACAATTGCATCTATACTTGATCTATCTGAGACTGTTTTATAAAGCTATCCAGTCGGTGTAAAGGGCTGAGATAAGGCTTTTGTATTGGCCACTGGTTGATGTTGTACATGCGTTCAGGTAGGGTGGGGCGGGGACCACTGCTCTATTTATAGGAGAAGGTATATGTGCAATTTTTGTCCGAGAAAGAAAAACAATTAATACAGCACTTTTACTATTCATTGCTTGGTATATAACTTACCAGAGGAATGAGCCCTGATAACAAGATTCCTTTTTTTTCCTCCTACTTTGAGGAATAGATAAATTAGAGGTTCAATGTAGGCACTTGCATTCCAGAAATGGAATGGATCATTGAACAATAAAAAACTTTTTTCTAACCAATTAACAAGCTAAAACCTCTACATATTTTTATTTTCGGTGCTGTATAGAAACTAACTTAATTCCTTCCTTTTTTGGTTTTAATAAAAAACATCACAGTTCCTAATTGAGTTCAGTAAGCGAGCAAGTACAAAGAAAATTAATACCTGATGGATTCCCACTCCCAGGAGCTTGATAACCCCCAACAGATGGTGGAAATACATTCAAATTTGATGGTGAGGCTCCACCTAATAAATCCAAAAAAACAATTAATCTCCAATTTAATCACTTAATACAAGATTCAAGATCAGGTTTAGGTTAGTTTTGCACCTTCACCAAGTGAGGGTTTCTTCTCTTCAGAAATCACAGCCTGTACGAAAGGAAAGCAAGAAGATTTAAACTACGCAATTGCTTCAATAAATATACCAAATATTTGAGACCCAACAAAAAAAGACCCCAAAATGAAACTCAATTGGTCGAATGCCGTTTAATTAGCTCCAGAAATGAAAACAAATTAGGGATTAGGGTCGAACCGGGACGGAACCGAGCAAATGGCTGGTGGGGAGAGTGCCATAGCCTTCTTCCTCCATGGGAGAGAGAGAGTTCAACGACGATTCAACCTGAGCAATGGAGAAGCGAAAGCCTTGTCAATTACAATCGGAGAGAGAGAGATTCCATCTCAATTTCAGATCTCAGTGGCACCTTCGTATTATTTCCAAACCTTGGCTTAAACTAGGGATTGGCGAAGTAGACTTTCTTGACGGAGATGTCAGACCTTGCTTATACCAGAGAAAGGTGGAATGGAACGAACAAGTAGTATTCTTGTTTCTTTTTCTTAGCCTTTGAAATTAGGTGAAGTGGTAAATTTTACCGTCTCTACCGATAGATCTTGACACGATAGCTGATCAAACGGATGACATGTCACTACTTTTTTCAATTACACTGAAATTTGTATTATATCACTAAGAATCCTTCTTAACTATCTAACTGTGTCTATCCAATCTATCAGATAAAAAAAAAATTCTTCAGCGTTTGTAATTTCTTTTTCCTATTTTTTCCCGAAAGAAATCAACTTCGTTGATTAAAAAGTCTCGAATAACATAGGCCCTGATCACAATCTCTTTTTTTTAATGTAGGATTTCAATTCATTTCATTTCATTGGAAAATTCTTGACCACAATGAGCGAATTTGGTGTCATTTGGTTGGAATTCCTATGTAATTAGGTCTAACGAAATCCTATGAAATCTTACGAAATCAATTCAAATGAAATGAAATGAAATGAAATCCCGAATAAAAATCATTGTGATCAGGGCCATAATCTTTTCAGAAATTATATACACCATCCAACAAAAAACCATCCAATACCATCCAACTGAACCAGCGCCATCCAACAGGCTAAAAAAGCCTTTTTTCCGCGTGCTGACGTCAGCAAAATTTTTTGACCAATTTTCGAAATTTTTTTGATGCTGACGTCATCAAATATGCTGATTTAAGGGTTCAGTTAAATGATTTAAGGGTTCAGTTAAATATTTTAAGGGGTTGAATTAAAGTGTATAAGTGTTCAGTTAGATGCACCAATAATTTGAAATTTTAGTGTTTTATGTTCAGTTAAATACGTTAAGGGTTTATTTAAAAGTATGTATGTGTTCAGTTAGATTCAGCAATAATTTAGAATTTTAATGTTTTGTGTTCAGTTAAATACGTTAAGGGATGAACTTAAAAGTGTCTATGTGTTCAGTTAGTTGCAGTAGAAATTTGATTTCGTAGTTTTTGTGTTCAATTAAACTAGTTAAATAAAAAAAACAAAATGAACAAATACAACAAACATAGCGAACATTTACAATAACAATAAGAACATTTACAACAATAAACTGAACAAATGTAGCTAATTTATCTGACTTTCTGCATTAGATTATCACTTATCAACAACTAACTGAACAATTACAACAATAAAGATGATCCCTTATTTCATCTAAATGAACATTTGTACATATGAAATGATCAATTATCCCTTTTCATCTAACCATGAATGCCCATAGAATCCTCCTTCCTTCTTCTCCTTCATCTCTTCACCAAAGAACCATGGTCTCCAAACAAACCAGCACCACAATCTGAATTGAGCAAAAATCTTGAGCAAAAACCTTGACAAAGATAAATAACAAGTAACCTAATTTATTCCTCGACCTCAACACAAACTACAAGTTGACTAGTGCTCCTCTGAACGGCAGAAATTATCTTCCCTGGTCAAGAGCAGCTCGAGTAAGCTTGAAAGGAAAAGGAAGGTTGGGTTATATCGATGGCACTGAGAAAAGACCAGAGAAAATCTCAATGGAACAAAAAGAATGGGACATGTGCGATGGTCAAGTAATGTCTTGGGTTTTTCATTCCATGGAGCCAAATCTCAGTGAGATCTTTACTTACTGTGATTCATCTTTTGAATTGTGGAAAGAAATCCAAGACCATTACAGTGACCAGAACAATTTTTCATGCATATTTGATATAAAAAAGGATATTGCGTAAGCAAATCAAGGAACCAAGTAAAAGAATTATCCAATTATCTCAAAGCAAAATTCGAAGAATTGAAAACTTACAGACCTCCTACCACTGATCCGAAAATCCTTCAAGAAAGATTAGAGCAGGACCAGGTCTATGCTTTTCTCACAGCCCTAGACTCCAGTTACGATGCTTGATGGATCCAATAAGACTCAGACTCTCAGATCTAGAGAGAGACAGAGAGATTTGGGGTGTGGAGACGGTGGTGGTTGGCTGGGAAGAGGTGGCGGTGGACAGCCGGAGACGGGGCGGCGGGTAGTTGGCTGGAGCGCTAGGGTTTGGTTAGAAATGTTGCAACTGAGGGGTAGCCGGGTAGGGAATAAAAAGAGGGGCGCTGGATGGATGGTTTGGATGGTTATTCTTTGGATGGTGAGTAGTAATTACCATAATCTTTTCCATGTTTGTTGACGGTTGGATCAAGTATAAGTTCCTCCAGCTTGTATTAGTTGTACCCGGCCCAAATGACCCGGCCCATATATCCTTTACAGCCCAGAAAAAGGTAGGTGGGTCCCGTACTCCTGTTCTTGTTCTTCATCCCCGAGGCACAGGATCGGACTCCAGATAAAGGAGGCAGTGAATTACTGAATTCTGTCCCAACACAGTCGACCTTTTTAGTCATAAATATATCCACCTATAGCTCTCTCTTCACTTCCTTTCCTCCAAGTCTGAATTTACGAGCCAATTCCAATGGCGCTTCACGCGCCAGTACATCTCTCCAATTCACGACCAGCAGCATTTCTTCAGCGACAAACTAAAAATCCCAGTCTTAGTCACACAGCCTCAGCCATGGTGAAATCCAGAATTCATTCTCTCTCTTCTAAACACAGATTCAGATCGCTGAGTCCGAAATTAGCTGAATCGGACAACGTTGCCACTGCACTGCCTGTCACTGGTGACAGGATGCTTGTATGTATATCTATCTCTTCAGACTCTTCTTCTTGGTTTTAATGAATGGATACAGTTTTGATTGGGTTATGGGCTGATGGGTTTTGTGATTTTGTAGGTAATGGTGCCACCTCATCCGTTGATTAAGCACTTGACCTCTGTGCTTAGAAATGAGCAGACGCCTCCTGCTATGTTCAGTGAGTAATTGTGAAATTTGTTCTTTACTTAGGTGGTGAAAGAGCATTTGTATAATTACTTCCCATAATTGGATCTATAGACTTTAGTTTAACTGATGCTCAGTGATAATTTTTTTATTGACCACCCAATTATCAATTTGATCAGTTCTTTTTAATCAATTTAAATGGAAGTGTTCCTGAAACGAAATGGTCCTTACCTTTTCTTATTTTTGTAGAGAGTGCTATGGCAGAGCTTGGGAGACTTCTTATTTATGAAGCTTGCAGAGACTGGTTGGTAAGTGGTGACTTCTGATATCTGCTTATTTATTGCAATTACTATCCAACAATATGTAGTTTTTTATGAATTAAACTTCTTAGTATATGATATGCTGCCATTAAGGACCTTTATTTTTATCTCTTTGCATTTCTGAATGTTGCCTTGCCATCTTGGGGAAAGTTTCAAGTAAAATGAAAACACATTAGGTTAACCTTACGTCATTGTAGATTGTAACAGAGACATAAGGAATTATCCTCCTTATTTATGCCTTCTCCAAGTATACCTATTTCTTGGTAAGCATTTCATGACTGGGTGGGGTTGAAGTGGTGGGAGACGGGTGGGTGTTGGAGGTGGTAATGCTGGGCGATACTCCAGGGGCATTTATTTCATTGCTAATATTTGGCACTTCAAATAAGCTAATGTATCAATTATTTCAGCCAATGATTAGTGGAGAAATTCAATCACCAATGGGAGTTGCGAATGTTGAATTTGTTGATCCAAGAGAGCCTGTGGCAGTATGTTATTTATATATACTTTTAATATCATCCCTTTTCGGTAATTAGATTTCATATTGCTTGTCAAGGGCAGAATTTCTAACATTTTATTAACTGGAATTAACAGATTATTCCAATTTTAAGGGCGGGTCTTGCACTTGCTGAGCATGCTGCTACATTTCTACCAGCAACCAAAACATACCATCTCGGTATGGAATTTTGTAATAGAATTCTCGGGTTTTCACTTTTGATAATTTTTATGTATATTACTTATCTGGAACTCATGATAGTCAATGTAAAAAACAAAATTTGATAAGTGTTGACTCTGTGAAGTTCTATTGTAGTTGTTCTATGTTCCTTTTCTAGCTTTATTCTGTACATGTGATATACTTTCACCAGTTATTTATTTTAACTTTTCTTTTCACATGAATGAAGGAATGTCTAGAGATGAAGAAACACTTCAACCGTCAACTTATTTGAATAAGTAATGATTGTACTTGCAGTGATAGCTCTGGCTAAATCAAATTAAAATTATGTATTATGAATTGCAACTGTTTCTTCCATAGATTGAAGCGTTTCATTTACTTTATTTTTCACAGGATGCCAGAAATGTTTCCTGAGGGATCTCGTGCACTAGTTATTGATCCAATGCTTGCAACAGGTACTAATGGAATAATTTTTACATCATTTTCTACTTTGTGCTTGTATCACTTCTATTTAATAGCAAATCGCCAATTATTATGTTCAACACCATTACTGGAAAGTTCTCTCTTCTCACTAATTTTTAACAGTTGTCCGACTATTAGTTAGGTTTAATTTTTCATATGCTCTTCAACTCTTCTCCAATTGCTCATTTCTTCCTTATCTTTTAATCCAAGCATATCATATTTTTTTCCTTTATTCTTCTAACTCTTTTTCATTTTTCACATGGTCAATAAATCCAAGCATATGTCATTAACCAACAGACTAAAATCCTTAATTTGACTCGTGGCATAACTAACTGTGCCACACAAACCAGAAATGCTACTGGTTTTTGAAGTCCATGTGGCACAATAGTTGGGGAAAATGCTACTGGTGTGTGAAGTCCATGAGGCACATTAGTTAGGAGGATGCCTGTAAAAATAGGTTTTTCTAATTGTTTTGTCATGATTGGTGAGATTTACATTTTGCTTGCAGGTGGCACAATAGTTGCTGCCCTTGACTTGTTAACCGCAAAAGGCCTCACTCCCAAGCAAATTAAAGTGGTGAGTTCTAATTCATTCTTGCTTTTTACTGTGAAATATTTTCTCTTATGGTTTTGCCAATTACTATTCTTGTGTTTTATTTGCAGATTTCTGCTGTTGCAGCACCTCCAGCCCTTGAAAAGCTCAGTAGGAAGTTCCCAGGGTATGTTTGAAGAACTTATATTACTTGAATAGATGTTCCCTTTATTTTTAACTATATATATTACCTTTTCAAACTAGTCATATAGTGCTTTTTTACTCTACCTTTCAGGCTTCTTGTATACACTGCAATGATAGATCCGGTTGTGAATGAGAAAGGGTATGCGTGCTCATACCTCCTAGTGTCCTAAATTTGCTTCAGTGCAGTACTACATTACTGAATGATATTTGTTGTTTCTTCGTATCAATGCTTTTTAACATATCTATGTATGCTATTTCAGGTTTATAATTCCAGGATTGGGAGATGCTGGTGATCGTTGTTACGGCACCTAACACACCTAATTGGAATTGTTTACTCCTTTCCTGTTTGTGATATTCATCCAATATTGTTTGTACTCCCTATAGGCTTTGAGAGTTGCTCCGTATCTGAGGGCAGGGTAGATTCAAGAGTCTTGCATCTTCCCATACTCTATGTTGAGCGAGTGTTAGAGGAAATTTGTACTGTTCCTACATACAGTACAATGAACTTCAGGGAGTTGCTAGAGAAAATTTTGTAATCTCACTCAAAAGTCAATACGACCAATTAATCCTAGTTATGAAGGCATTCTTTATTGGTCCAGGTTATTATCGAACAGAAATAATATATGGACATGCAAGAAATAATAAACTGTGCAATGACAAAAGGCGTCCTAATCCGCTTCCCTTTAATTCTATTATCTTTCGCTCCCAAATTGTCTGTACATTATACAGTGCTGCCTGCTATTATTGTACAGAAACCATGTTTATTGCTGTATATTGTCCACTTTTAGAAACTAAATGTGATTTTTTCTGTAGCATTATATAATTCATATGAAAATTTCTACTGAAAAAAAAAAGAAAGACAGGAGAGTGTGTGGTGATTATTTATTATTATTATTTTTTATTTTTATTTTTATTTTTATTTTTATTTTTTTTTTTGTGGGGGGGGGGGGGGGGGGGGGGTTGTGGATTTCCAGAATTTGAACAGTATGAACTAAACAATATCCAAAACATACAATGAAGATTATTTCATCGAGAACATAAATTTGAAATATAAGCTACTCTGTCATTTACAAGATCTTGAGCTCAGAGAACTTGATTCTTCAGCAACAAGACTTCTGGTTTTTACAGAAATGATGGAAGAGTTCCATCGAAGGTATCAAGGATTTATACAATGCCTTAATGACCGCCTATACAGCTTCAATGAATGTAGCAAATAGAATCCCAGCCACAGGAAAAACACAACAATAGAACCTGCAAAATTATGTTAATTTAGATCAGTAAAAACTTGCATATCATCAGCAGCATACAGATAAATGAATCAGATCTAATAAGAATCAAACATTATAACTGAAGGTGATCAAAAATCTCATACAAAAACTTTCACTGGCTTAATTACTAATCTTAATTACCAATCGGAGCACATACCTAGCATAAAGTTTAAATTCAGGAGCTAAAGTACAACAATGAGCCAAAGAAGATGGGTAATTTTTAAGTTTATTTTAAATTCCAAAATGGCATGAGAAATAAACTTTTGTTTAAGCGGCATGATATAATGAACTCTCAAACTTGCAGTGTGCACTACTAATAAACATCCCTGAAAAAATACACCATTTTTAGAAGACAACAACCTAAGAGACTGGTGACTTAAGGTATATAGAGATACCTAAGTAAAATATGCAGCTAGAACTCCCCGTAATTGCGCCATGCTGAACGAAATTCCTCTCTGAATGTGCTTAGGCGAGCTTTGAGGTTTGGTACTCTAAAACTGGCATGAATCAATGTGGCTATATGCCAAATTATAATATATTAGGACCAAAAAACAATACTATTAGTACATGAAAGCTAATTAGGAAGCAATGTTGTCTTACTGAGCAGTCCAATAAGTAGAGCCCAGAGAACAGTCAGAAGACTATTTGAGGTGAACCAGAGCACACAACCAACTGTAAATAAAAAAATTAAAAAAAAAATGGCAGACATATAGTTATATATTATTTCTTGTTTGGTTCAAAAGACTGAAAAGATAAATGTAAGCTTCCTGTCCCAAATGGTGTTATTTTGACAAAAAGGCAGCTGATATTGACAAAAATGGTGCTTATTTTGACTGATTTTAGTTGGGGAGATACAAGGGATAGCCAAATTTGGGGGATACTTAGTTTTTTTCCTTGGGTGCCTAAGGTCTATAGGTAAACTCTGCAGATACCACTCCAGCACTCCCTGTACCAGAGTTGTTTTGTAATAACTGTTTGTTGCATCAATGGAACGACAGCAGGCCTCTTTTCCAAAAAAATAAAAATAAAAATAAAAAAATAAATAAATAATATGTTTCCTGCGCCTATAAGACCATGTGGAATATAATACAGTCTTGTAAAACCATTTGAAGAAACCCCTTCTAATAACTGAACTTCAGCATATAAAACCCACAATTTATCCAATAGTTAGAACAAAAATCATGAAGCTCCTTTTGGAGACAATAACTAGGAATGCATGGCAAAATGGTTTACAATAATAAAAGGATATCGAAAAGCGGAGAAACCTGAGGCAAAAAGGGCTACAAAAACCATGCGAGGTTGGCCGCATATGTGGATAGCTCTTTTTGTAGTTCTCTTTCCGCGCACAACAGGGCTAATATCAGTGGTAAAAAATAATTTTTAGTGCAATAATGTCATGAATCAGAAAAAAAGATATATGATCAAAAAATGAAAAAAAAAAAAAAAAAAGTTGACTCACGCTGCAGGAGGCCTCAACTTTGCAACTAACTGTGGAGAGAATTGTCTGATTGTACGAGTGACCTTTTCACTGAATGAAACTGCAAAGCTGTTTTAGAACAATTATTAGACATACTTTTAATACAAGAGGGAAATAAGCTGGAAAGCAAACAGCAGAATTCTTTCCTGATGGTGTACTGATAATATGCACAAAAGTATTATATAGCAACAACTAATATTGCGTAGTTTATGTGACTGGAGGAAGTTGAAATTTATAGTTTCTAATGAGTCTGAAGAGCACTTGTAGGTTACAAAACAATCTCAGGTAATAAAAGGATACATCAGTACATGTGACTTTGTAAGGGTTTGATTTACATTACTTCATTATCATCAGTACTGTTCCTGATACAATCTCAAATATGCTCATTTGTTATTTAATAAACTGCCCTAAACCAAAACAATGTTTAGAACCAAGACCACATTTTTGGTAGCTACAAATTTGGAAATTAAAAAAAGGTTTGTTAACTAATAAGTTTTTACAACAAAACCATGACTTGTGTTTTTCTGACAGTATCACTACCTGTCATTAAGCAATGCGATACTCAAGCCAGTCAAGAACGCAGCTAATACAGCAACTGGCTTCCTCAGAAACCCCATCCCTATATCAAATTTTAGTGATTAGAATCAATCATAAGACAAATATTTTTACTCAAATTAGTTCTTTACCAATTCCAAATAAGTAATAAAAATATGAAAAACAGTTAATCACAATCACATCAGTACCAATTATTTTTTTGGGTAAAACATTGAAAAAATACATCCATACCGAGAATAAACACGATGATAATGAAGTAATTCGTCCTGTAGCTGCAACAACGCAAACAAACATTAACAGTTTCAACAAAAGATTCATTAAGAGGTAATGGGTATTTTCAAATTGAACAATTGAAACGAGGTGGGAAGGAAGGAAGGAAGGAAAAAGTACTAGTAGAGATTGCACTTGAGGCGACTCTCCCATTTGGAAAGCGATTTAGGAGTGGTGAAGCGGGAGAAGAACTCCGAAATGGGCCGAGGCGGTGCTGACCAGTCCACCTCGCGCAGCGCGTCGATCAGATCCTCCGCCGTTACGCTTCCCCAATCCATCCTCTTTAGTCTTTTTTTCTCTCTCGATCGATCAAATTTTTGACGCGCGAGAATCTCTAGCCCGCAAATTTGGGAACTGCTCCTTGCAAGTGTCACTGACGAAATGGGCCCTGCCTACCGAGAATATAGTTGCTTGCTGACTTGCAGTTGCCGGACACGAGGAGAGTTTCCCCAAGTCCGGAACAGATTTTGGAGTTTTTTGCTCCTTTTCCTAATATATATTTTTTAAATGAATTAAAAAAAAAACTGACGAAATTACTACCGATGGTATATTATTACATCTGTTATATTTGAAATGGTCTTAAATTTTCGGTAGATTAATAAAATTTATTATATATTTGTAATGCAATATTTTTCATTATAAGCAAAACAATATTTTTTTATCACTTTAGTGTAAAGAAACCGTAAATATAGAAATTATTTGCAGAATACAGAATATTTATATTTAGATGAATAAAGGACTTATTTCGTCGGTGAGAAATTAAAAAGTTCTTCGGAGACTGCACAAAACAATTCCTCGTGAATTTTATTTCTTTTAGCAAGGCCAAACCTAATGTATTGAACAAGGGTTCCGTACAATGCTTTTCATTGGATTTTGACGCTCAAACTACTATCCACACCTTACAATGTGGGAATTGTTCCGCTCACTCCTCAAATTTGAGATCCACTCCAAATTTTTGTTGAAAATGACTAAAATAACCTTGATATATTGCACTTGAAAAAAATATGTTTATTGAAAAATGAGAGTATTTTGGTCTTTATTGGAGTGGATCTCCAAGTTTGGAGTGAGCAGAGCAATTCCCCTTACAATGCGCATCTTCATATTGAAATTTAATAAAAAAAAACAAATTTTATAGTTTTCAATTCTTTTTACTATTTCTTAAAAATTAGAAAATCATCAATCTAAAATTTATGAACCGATTAAACTAACGATTTTTTAAAAATTTAAAATAAAGCTAAATAATTCAAAAATATATAAATTTTAATTTTTTTAACTAAATTTTAAAATAAAATTCACATAGAACGGATTGAATCGGTCGTTTGAACATTAAATTCCAAAAGAAAAGCATTGGGATATTGGGTAAAGCACTTCCGTCCAATGCATTAGACAGGACTTTAACTTGCTCATTATTTTTTTGGGATCGCTTGGTGACACACGTCGTAGTTTTGGTTTTCGCCATGCTAGAAGACTTTATAGATAATCAGCATGTACATCGGCCGTATAGCTATGATTTGTAATTTCCTTCTTATCTTTTTCCTTCATTAATTTTTGTAAGTAAAAAGTTAGAAAAAGGGAACAAGAAAAACCAAGTATACTTGACTAGATGATTCTGATTTAATCAGAGCATCCATTTACATCACAAGCTCTTTGATGCAAGAAGAACACCAATGTATATACCATGACTTCAATAAATTAAAAACTGAAACAACTATTTTTGTTTATAAACGTAAAAACCTATTGCTTTTGTTGCGCCTGATGTCAACTACAACTTGTTTAATAAAATATTGCTCAATAATTTATATACTATGTTTCTCTTGTAACAACTAAACAACAGATTCTCTTTGGGAATACGAAGTGGTAATGGGCTGCTTCTCAAGGAGCAAGGAGGCAATGAGGCATATTAGCTCCGGTCTAAGGAGCGAAATGCAAAGATAATTGGATTCCCTGTGGAGGTGGATTCCGACGATCCAATTGAGAATTTTAAACGATCGATGGAGGAGATGTTCGGAGCGTACCACGTGGACCGAGGAGAGCCGTTGGATTGGGAGATATTGGAGGATTTGTGTCACACCCTCTCAGGAGTGAAGAATCCCGTTAACAGAACATAGTGATAATGATAAGTTTTTTTGTTTACATATTCCATTTTCTTGATTTCGATTCCCAGCAATCTTTCTCGCAACACAAACAGAATTAAGCAAACAAACAGATTATACATTAATCTAGCAACCAACCCAACTAACTTCCCAACTGTGCAGAAATATTACATATATTACATATAAAATATTATCAGTTTTCAAGCAGCAACAGCAACAGACAGCTAGAATAAGCACAACACACACACAACAACAACAACATCAGAAACTAGTCCTCACGCTTCCTCTTGCGAGAGAGGAACAGGCTCCTGCTTCGGAACCATACCATCACCAGGACCATCACCGCCCGAAAATTCAAGGTACAAGTATGCAAAGACCTCTGGTAGAGTGGTAGGTCTTCCATACTGAGCAGGATTGTAGCATCACTAGACTGTTTCAAGTACCGTTAGTAACTGTTTCACGGGTTCTTTTTAATTTGGTCGGTGAACTGAAACCCCATTAGACTGTTTAGTTTGGTTCCAAGTCTCAAGTTAACTAGTTAGCGAATTGTAATTAATTTTATTTAATTACTTGCCCAATCATCAGAAACTTCGTTTAATTACATTTCCTAATATCGAGATCAGAAACAAAAAATCTGAAATAATAATTTTTTTGGAAAAGAAGTACCTCCAAAAGGAGTGTACCTGCATTCATTAATGCAGTTAAAGCAAAAACTGAGTTTGAGTGCTTGAAAAAAGCACTCGCGATTGGAACAAACATCCAATCTAGTCAGTGAGAAAACAAAAGAAAGTAAAAGAATAGTAAAAGTTTTAAACTGCTAGAACATGCCTCGTAGCTAGCCAAAAGAAAACCAGAAAAAAAGAAGATTAGTCCAGCAAATCTTCATCCAAAAAATCAGTAAAATCATCAGAGGTACCCACATTCAGGACTGAGGGAATTCTAGCATCAGGTATTTCCTCCACACTGCCAGAATCATTCTCACAAATTAGGAATTAAAAATTAAACTCAAAATTCATAATAGGACATATTATTACAAGTAAGAAATATCAATCAAGAAATAACAAACAGAAATTATTTTATTGTTTTGCGGGATCAGAAAGTCTGAATAATTTGCCACAGTATCTGTTCATTTAAAACGTCAGACTTAATATCATCATTTCCTTAAGAAAGCTCACTATCGAATAATTAGACTAATGTTAATGGGTCCAAGTCTTTTAGTCTAATATCAAGCTCAACAGAATCCCTAATTAAGTTTAATTAAATCCGAAACTTAATTACATTTTCAGCCTATAATTAATTTCCGAAAATCTCAGCTCAGCCTACAAAAATAACAAGCCTAACTCCATTTTAATTTCCAGCCCAAATCACCTTCAGATTGACTCAGTCAACCTGACCCAGTTGACTGAGTCAGCCCGTAACGGGTCCGACAAAACCAATTTGGGTCTTCATTCGCATCCGATAAGCCACAATTTTTCACAACAACCCAAATCTTTCTTCAGGCCCTTTTTACACTGAAACCCAATATTCTTCACAATAATTATAGGTGGTGACATACAACATTCTTATAGATGGTGTGTGCAATAATGGTGAAATTGAAAGGGCAATGGAACTGCTGCATAGCATGAAATCTGAAGGGCACAAGCCTAAAGTTGTAACTTACAGCATTCTTATAGATGGTCTATGCAAGAATGGTGAAATTGAAAGGGCAATGGAACTGCTACATAGCATGAAATCTGAAGAACACGAGCCTAATGTTGTAACTTACAGCATTCTTATAGATGGTCTGTGCAAGCAAGGTGACATTAAAAAGGCAATGGAACTGCTACATAGCATGAAATATGAAAGACACGAGCCCAATGTAGTTGACAACATTTTTTATAAATGGTCTGTGCAAGCATGGTGAAATTGAAAGGGCAATCGTACTGCTGCATAGCATGAAATCTGAAGGACACGAGGCTGATGTCATGACTTACAGCATTCTTATAGATGGTCTCTGCAAGAATGGTGAAATTGAAAGGGCAATGGAACTGCTACATAACATGATATCTGAAGGGCACGGGCCTAATGTTGTGACTTATAGCATTCTTATAAATGGTCTGTGCAAGCATGGTGAAATTGAAAAGGCAATGGTACTGCTGCATAGCATGAAATCTGAAGGGCACAAGCTTGATGTTGTGACTTACAGCATTCTTTTAGATGGTCTATGCAAGAATGGTGAAATTGAAAGGGCAATGGAACTGCTACAAAGCATGAAATCTGAAGGGCACGAGCCTAATGTTGTGACTTACAACATTCTTATAGATGGTCTTTGCAAGAATGGTGACATTGAAAAGACAAAATAAATGCTGCATTGCATGAAATATGAAGGGCACAAGCCCGATGTCGTGACTTACAACACTTTTATGGATTGTATGTGCAAGCATGGTGAAATTGAAAGGCATGAGAAAGAGACTTTTGCTTAAATCCATTATTGGCCTTACTGTACTAATCGGAGCATATACCTGGCATAAAGTTTAAATCCATGAGCTAATAGACTTTCCAAAATGGCATGAGAAATAGACTTTTGTTTACGAGCCGTTATATCATGAACTCGCAAACTTGCAGTGTTCACTACTTATAAACATTCTTTAAAAAATAAACCATTTTTAAAAGAAAACAAACTTGAGACTGGTGATTTGAGGTTTATAAAGATACCTAAGTAAAATATGCAGCTAAAACTCCCCATATTTGCGCCATGCTGAACGAAATTCCTCCCAGAACGTGCTTAGACGAGCTTTGAGGTTTGGTACTCTAAAACTGGCATAAATCAATGCGGCTATATGACAAAATATAAAATATTAGTACCAAAAAAGCAATACTATTAATACATGAAAGCTAATGAGGAAGCAATCTTGTCTTACTGAGCAATCCAATAAGTAGGGCCCAGAGAACAGCCAGAAGACTATTTGAGGTGAACCAGAGCACACAACCAACTGTGAATAAAAGAGAAAATGGGCAAACACATATAGTTACATATTATTTCTTGTTTGGTTCAAAGACTATAAAAGATAAAGGTAAGTTTCCTGTCCAAATGGTGCTTATTTTGACAAAAAAGAAGCTGATATTGACAAAAATGGTGCTTATTTTGACTGATTTTAGTTAGGGAGATACAAGGGATAGCCAAATTCCGGGGATACTTAGTTTTTCCATGGGTGCTTAAGGTCTATAGGTAAACTGTGCAGATACTACCCTCTGTTGCTCGAATGGAATGGCCTCAGGCCTCTTTTCCAAAAAAAAAAAAAAAAAGAAAAAAAAGACGTTTCCTGCGCCAATAAGACTATATGGAATATTGCAGTCTTGTAAAACCATTTGGAGAAACCCCTTCCAATAACTGAACTACAGCATATAAAACTCATGATTCATCCAATTGTTAAAACTAAAATCATGGAGCTCCTTTTGGAGACAATCTAACTTGGGATGCATAGCAAAAAGTGGGTTACAAAATAATATGATATCGAAAAGTGGAGAAAACCTGAGGCAAAAAACAGGCTACAAAAATCATGCGAGGTTGGCAGCATATGTGGATTGCTCTTTTGGTAGTTTTCTTCCCACGAACAACAGGGCTAAAATTGATATAACAATGAATCCATAAGTGCACTAATGTGACAAATAAAAGAAAGATTTTATAGTTTTTTAAAAATAGGAAAGTCGACTCACACTGCAGGAGGCCTCAACTTTGCAGCTAGATGTGGAGAGAATTGTCTGGTTGTACGAGTGACCTTTTCACTGAATGCAACTGCAAAGCTGTTTTAGAACAATTATCAGACATACTTCAAATACAAGAGAAAATGAAGCTGGAAGAAGAAAACAGAATTCTTTGGCAGTGTTAACTGATAATATGGTCACTGGTCTTATATAGCAATAACTAATTACTATTGGTGCCTGGTAATTGCAGGTGATGGGAGGAGGTTGAAGTTCTAAGTTTCTATGTAGTTTGAAAACCATTTGTAGGTTAAAAAACAATCTCTCAGGCATTGGAAGGAGACACTCCAGAAAGTTTTTTCTGCTAATAGTACCAAGACAGCATTTCTGGTCTGGTGACTACTCTTTTGTGAAATTTTAAAAATGTTGTAGGAACTAATTAAGTTCCATCACAATACCAAACTACTGTTTTCCTGACAGTATCACTACCTGTCATTAAGCAATGCAATACCCAAGCCAGTCAAGAGTGCAGCTAAGATAGCAACTGGCTTCCTCAGAAACCCCATACCTGTATTAAATCTTTAGTGATTAGAATCAATCCTAAGACAACTGTTTTTAATCAAATAAGAACCAGTTCCAGATAAGTTATAAACATATGAATTAATAAAATCACATCAGTTACCAATTATTTTTTTTTTCTCGTAAAAACATTGAAAAATACATCCATACCGAGAATAAACACAATGATAATGAAGTAATTCGTCCTGTAGCTGCAACAACGCAAACAAACATTAACAGTTACAAAAGATTCATTAAGAGGTAACGAGTATCTTGACATGGAACAATTGAAACGAGGTGGAAAGGAAAGAAAGAATACTAGTAGAGATTGCACTTGAGGCGACTCTCCCATTTGGAAAGGGATTTAGGAGTGGTGAAGCGGGAGAAGAACTCCGAAATGGGCCGAGGCGGCGCTGACCAGTCCACCTCGCGCAGCGCCTCGATCAGATCCTCCGTCGTCACAAGGACCGGAGAGTCTCCCGAAGTCCTGAACAGATGAATTAGGAGATTTTTGCTCCTTTTCCTAATATATATTTATTAAATGAATTTTTTTTTTAAAAAAAAGACTGACTAAATTAATATTTAATAAAAATGGTATATTTATCCTTACTATATTATTATATTTGGAATGGTTTTCGGCTTCTTGCCAACGGGCTTACTATTAAAAATATATATATTTGAAATGGTTCTTAAATTTTCAGAACACTTTTTTAAAATATTATAATAATAACACAATATATAGGATAATAAAATTCATTATATTTCTTTCGTTTAGCAAACCAACATTTTTTATCACTTTAGTGTAAAGAAACGGTAAATTTAGAAATTATATGAAGAAAACTTAGATGAATAAAGGAATAATTTCGTCAGTGAGAAATTTAAGGCCCTGATCACAATGATTTTTACTCGGGATTTCATTTCATTTGAATTGATTTCGTAAGATTTCATAGGATTTCGTTAGACCTAATTACATAGGAATCCCAGCCAAATGACACCAAATCCGCTCATTGTGATCAAGAATTTTCCAATGAAATGAAATGAATTGAAATCCTACATTAAAAAAAAGTTTAAAAAAAAGAATTGTGATCAGGGCCTAAAAGTTCTTCAAATGTGGAACTTGGATTGGGAGATAATTGGAGGATTTGTTGGGTGCGTATTTGGAAGTGAATGAGAGAGCGACGTATAGATACATCTACGCGGCTTTCTTTGATCTGACGGTGGAGTTGAGTCACCGCACGGTAAGCGGACGCGGGTGACTGACATCACTGACATGTCAACATGAAATTTTGTCTTTTGATGAAAATCATAAAATTTTATTATCCTTAAGATCATGGAATTTGACGAGCGATGGGTTAATGTAATTTATGGGATAAGTACATTAATAATCACTGGTTTAGATTGAAAAGTTGCTAATTAATTAAGAAATCAACTGCAATGCAAAGCACACAGCTTTGAATGAAAAACTAATTTTTGACATACTGATAAGAAATCAACTGCAATGCAATTGACAATTTTGTAATTGTCCAAAATTGTCCAATTGGCTTTTTTAAATTATGATTATCAAACACAATGTAATTTGTTTCTTAAGTGTCACTACATTTTGTAATTATCACAATTAACCAAGATATCATATTGCGTTTCTAATTTAAATTCTACTGACATACTGATGTTCATAAAACTTGCATTTATATTTATATCAACAACAATATCGTCTGCTTTCAACAATCGTGTACCCATATATTCTTTAATTTATATCTTGCAAGATCAATAAATTGATACAGTTAGAATTTAGAGGAAATGAAATTTTGAGCAACTTACAAAAAAAAAAAGAACAACAATCACTTCACAAAAATCGGACTAAATTTTTATATCATTACTTTTGTATAAACGTGCAAATAAATGTAGTAATGTACATCGGTACTTATTTGATGCCATGAGGACACCGTGGTGTGACGACATTCAAAGGATACGGATAATTTTACACATTTTAAAACACTAGTCGCCGTTTACAATCAATTATTAACTCAAAATTCTATCAGAAACTTTCCAGCAAAACAGTTTTTTAACTACGACCGTATGGACCGGTTTCTCTTTGCACATTATATGCGTAATTATTTTGTCTAATCCAATCATTTTGAATAAGTAAAATTATAAACATATTCTAGATAATATAAAGAGCTAATATAGATTATTGTGATCAAATGACTTAAAATAAACTCAAAATCGATTGAAACGTTAAAATGATACTCAAAATATTCATTATTTGCACATTATGTGCGTAATTACTATGTATAATCCAATTATTTTGGATAAGTAAGATCAGAAACATATTTTAGACTGTATAAAGAGCTAAAATATATATTACTGCGATCAAATGATTTAAAATTAATGCAAAATCGATCGAAATGCTGAAATGATGCTAATAATCATAAAAATTCTAAGTCATTTGATCACGTTAATCTATATTTAAACTCTTCATATTGTTTAAAATATAATTCAGAGCTTACTTATTGAAAAATATTTAATTATACATACAAAATATGCATATAATAAGCAGATAAAGCTTATTCTGAGCAATATTTGAGCATTTAAGCGATTCTGCTCACATTCTAAGTCATTTAATCACAACAATCTATATTTAAACTCTTTATATTCTTTAAAACATGATTCTGATCTTACTTATTATAAAATATTGGATTATACAATGAAAATATGCATATATAGTGTAAATAACGCTATTCTGGGAATTTTTTTTAGCATTTCCAATGATTTTTCACTCATTCTAACTCATTTGATGACATTAATCTATATTTAAACTCTTCATATTTTTAAAAATATAATTTAGAGCTTACTGATTCCAAACTATTTAATTATACATACAAATATGCATATAATGAGCAAATAAAGCTTATTCTGAGCAATATTTGAGCATTTAAGCGATTCTGCACTCATTCTAAGTCATTTAATCACAATAATCTATTTTTGATCTCTTTATATTCTTTCGAATACGATTCTGATCTTAGTTAAAATAAAGTATTTGATTATACATAGAAAATATGCATATATTTTGTAAATAATGCTTATGATGTGCTTTATATGAGCATTTCGAGTGATTCTGCACTCATTCTTAGTTATTTGATCACATTAATCTAAATTAAATCTGTTTATATCTTTTGAAATCTACAGAGCTTACTTATTAAAAAATATTTAATTATACATACAAACTATACATATATGAGCAAATAAATCATATTCTGAGCAATATTTGAGCATTTAAGCGATTCTGCAAGCATTCTAAGTCATTCAATCACAATAATTTATATTTAAATTCTTTATATTGTTTATAATATAATTCTGATCTTACATATTATAAAATATATGATTATGCATAGAAAATATGCATATATTGTGTAAATAATGCTTATGATGTGCATTTTGCTAGCATTTCTCATTCTAAGTCATTTGATCACATTAATTTATATTTAAACTATTCATATTGTTTAAAATACTAGCAAAATATGCCCTCAATACGCGGGCAAATAAGAAAATAAAATATCGATATTATTTTTGTTTCATATATAACATTACATGTTAGGCAATAAAGATATGCAAAACAATTTAGTCTTTCATTTTAAATAAATAGCTAATTTGGTAGGAACTAGGAACTTAATCTTTTCTAATAAAAAGTCTGACCTTGATCTAGACCACTGATCAGATCAAATTACACAAATCAATGGTCCATAATTGATATAATAATTGTTTACACCCTTTTATATGACATGCTTACTCTTTTTATATGAATTGTTTACACCCTTCTCGAGGTGCATTTATAAGTAGTAAGGATAATTCAGAGCTTATTTATTAAAAATATTTAATTATACATACAAAATATGCATATATTAGCAAATAAATCATATTCTGAACAATATTTGAGCATTTAAGCGATTCTGCACTCATTTTAAGTCATTTAATAACAACTATCTATTTTTAATCTCTTTATATTCTTTAGAATACGATTCTGATCTTACTTATAATAAAATATTTGATTATACAAAGAAAATATGCATATCTTTTGTAAATAATGCTTATTCTATGCATTATTTGAGCATTTCGAGCGATTCTGCACTCAATCTAAGTCATTTCATCACATTAATTTATTAAAAATATTTAATTATACATACAAAATATGCATATATTACCAAATAAAGCATATTCGGAGCAATATTTGAGCATTTAAGCGATTCTGCACAACATATTTAAACTCGTTATATTGTTTATAATATGATTCCTACCATACATATTATAAACTATATGATTATGCATAGAAAATATGCTAATGTTGTGTAAATAATGCTTATTATGTACATTTTTTGAGCATTTTAAGCTATTCTGCACTCAATTTATGTCATTTGATCATATTAATCAATATTTAAACTATTTAAATTGTGTATAATATGATTCTGATCTAACAAATTATAAAATATATGATTATACATAGAAAATATGCATATATTGTGTAAATAATGCTTATTCTGTGCATTTTGTGAGCATTTCAAGAGATTCTGCACTCATTCTAAGTCATTTGATCACGTTAAACTATATTAAAACTGTCTATATAATTTAAAATATAATTCAGAGTTTACATATTAAAAAATATTTAATTATACATACAAAATATGCATATATGAGCAAATAAATCATATTCTGAGCAATATTTGAGAATTTAACCGATTCTGCTCTCATTCTAAGTCATTCAAGCAAAATAATTTATATTTAAACTCGTTATTTTGTTTATAATATAATTCTGATCTTACATGTTATAAAATATATGATTATGCATAGAAAATATGCATATATTGTGCAACTAATGCTTATTCTGTGCATTTTGTGAGCATTTCAAGAGATTCTGCACTCATTCTAAGTCATTTGATCACTTTAATCTATATTTAAACTCTTCATATTGTTTAAATATAATTCAGAGCTTAGTTATTAAAAAATATTTAATAATATATACAAAATATGTATATATTGCAAATAAAGCATATTCTGAGCAATATATGAGTATTTAAGCGATTCTGCACTCATTCTAAATCATTTAATCACAATAATCTATTTTTAATCTCTTTATATTCTTTCGAATACGATTCTGATCTTACTTAAAATAAAGTATTTGATTATACATAGAAAATATGCATATATTTTGTAAATAATGCTTATTCTGTGCATTATTTGTGCATTTCGAGCGATTCTGCACTCATTCTAAGTCATTTGATCACATTAATCTATATTTAAACTGTTTATATATTTTAAATTATAATTCAGGGCTTACTTATTAATAATATTTAATTCTACAATCTACATACAAAATATGCATATATTAGAAAATAAAGCATATTCTGAGCAATATTTGAGCATTTAAGCGATTCTCCACTCATTATAACTCATTTGATCACAATAGTCTATATTTAAACTCTTTATATTATTTATAATTTGATTCCAATCTTACTTACTATAAAATATTTTATTATACATAGAAAATATGCATATATTGTTAAAATAATGGTTATTCTGTGCATTTTTTGAGCTTTTCAAGAGATTCCGTACTCAATCTAAGTCATTTGATGACATTAATTTATATTTAAACTCTTCATATTGTTTAAAATATAATTCAGAGCTTAGTTTTTTAAAAAATATTTAATTATACATACAAAATATGCATATATTAGCAAATAAAGCATATTCTGAGCAATATTTGAGCATTTAAGCTATTGTGCACTCATTCTAAATCATTTAATCACAATAATCTATATTTAATCTCTTTATATTCTTTAGAATACGATTCTGATCTTATAATAAAATATTTGATTATACATAGAAAATATGCATATATTTTGTAAATAATGTTTATTCTGTGCATTATTTGAGCATTTCGAGCGATTCTGCACTCATTCTAAGTCATTTGTTAACATTAATTTATATTCAAATTGTTTATATCATTTAAAAAATAATTCAGAGCTTAATTATTAGAAACTATTTAATTACACATACAAAGTATGCATATATTAGCAAATAAAGCATATTCTGAGCAATATTTGAGCATATAAGCGATTCTGCACTCATTCTATGTAATTCAAGCACAATAATTTAGTTTTCAACTCGTTATATTGTTTATAATATGATTCCGATATTACATTCTATAAAATATAAGATTATGCAAAGAAAATATGCATATGTTCTGCAAATAATGCTTATTCTGTACAGTTTTTTAGCATTTCAAGCGATTCTGCACTAATTTTAAGTCATTCAAGCACAATAATTTATATTTAAACTCATTATATTGTTTATAATAAAATTATGATCTTACATATTATAAAATATATTATTATACATAGAAAATATGCATATATTGTGTAACTAATTCTTATTATGTGCATTTTGTGAGCATTTCAACTGATTCTGTACTCATTCTAAGTCATTTGATCACTTTAATCTAATTTAAATTCTTCATATTGTTTATAATATAATTCCGAGCTTAGTTATTAAAAAATATATAATTATACGTACTTATGCATATTTTAGCAAGTAAAGCATATTCTGAGCAATATTTGAGCATTTAAACGATTCTGCACTCATTATAATTCATTTGATCACAATAATCTATATTTAAACTCTTTATATTATTAATAATTTGATTCCAATCTTACTTATTATAAAATATTTTATTATACATACAAAATATGCATATATTGTTTAAATAATGCTTATTCTGTGCATTTTTTGAGCATTTCAAGCGATTCGGCACTCATTCTAAGTTATTAGATAGCATTAATTATATTTAAACTCTTCATATTGTTTAAAATATAATTCAGAGCTGAGTTATTAAAAAATATTTAAATATACATACAAAATATGCATATAGTAGCAAATAAAGCATATTCTGAGCAATATTTGAGCATTTAAGCTATTCTGCACTCATTCAAAATCATTTAATCACAACAATCAATTTTTAATCTCTTGATATTCCTTAGAATACGATTCTGATGTTACTTATAATAAAATATATGATTATACATTGCAAATATGCATATATTTTGTAAATAATGCTTATTCTGGGCATTATTTGAGCATTTCGAGCATTTCTGCACTCATTCTAAGTCATTTGATCACATTAATCTATATTTAAACTATTTATATCTTTTAAAATATAATTCAGGGATTACTTATTAAAAATCTTTAATTATACATACAATATATGCATATATTAGCAAATAAAGCATATTTGGAGCAATATTTGAGCATTTAACCGATTCTTCACTCATTCTAAGTCATTCAAGCACAATAATTTAGTTTTAAACTCGTTATATTGTTTATAGTATGATTCCTAACTTACATATTATAAAATATATGATTATGCAAAGAAAATATGCATATGTTCTTTAAATAATGCTTATTCTGTACATTTTTTTGAGCATTTCAAGCGATTCTGCACTCAATCTATGTCATTTAATCAATATTTAAACTATTTAAATTTTTTATAATATTTTTCTAATACAACATATTACAAAATATATGGCTATACATAGAAAATATGCATTTATTGTGTAAATAATGCTTATTCTGTGCATTTTGTGAGCATTTCAAGGGAGTCTGCCCTCATTCTAAGTCATTTGATCACATTAATCTATATTTAAACTCTTCATATTGTTTAAAATATAATTCAGAGCTTAGTTATTAAAAAATATTTAATTATACAAACAACTTATGCATATATTAGCAAATAAAGCATATTCTGAGCAATATTTGAGCTTTTAAGCTATTCTGCACTCATTCTAAATCGTTTAATCACAATAATATATTTTTAATCTCTTTATATTCTTTAGAATTCGAGTCTGATCTTACTTATAATGTAATATTTGATTATATACAGAAAATATGCCTATATTTTGTAAATAATGCTTATTCTGTGCATTATTTGAGCATTTCGAGCGATTCTGCACTCATTCTAACTCATTTGATCACATTAATCTCTATTTAAACTGTTTATATCTGTTAAAATATAATTCAGGGCTTAAATATTATAAAATATTTAATTATACAGACAAAATATGCATATATGAGCAAATAAATCATATTCTGAGCAATATTTGAGCATTTAAGCTATTCTGCACTCATTCTAAGTCATTCAAGCACAACAATTTATACTTAAACTCGTTCTATTGTTTAAATATAATTCTGATCTTACATATTATATAATATATGATTATACATAAAAAATATGCATATATTGGGTAATTAATGCTTATTATGTACATTTTTTGAGAATTTGAAGCGATTCTGCACTGAATCCATGTCGTTTGATAATATTAATCTATATTTAAACTCTTTAAATTATTTAGAATATCATTCTGATCTTAGATATTATAAAATATTTTATTATACATAGAAAATATGCATATATTGTGTAAATAATTCATATTCTGTGCATTTTGTGAGCATTTAAATGGATTCTGCACTCATTCTAAGTCATTTGATCACGCTAATCTATATTTAAACTCTTCATATTGTTTAAAATATAATTCAAAGCTTACTTATTGAAAAATATTTAATTATACGTACAAAATATGGATATAATGAGCAGATAAATTTTATTCTGAGCAATATTTGAGCAATTAAGCGATTGTGCACTCATTCTAAATTATTTAGTAAACAATAACGTATATTTTGACTCTTTATATTATATAAAATATTATTCCGATCTAAATTATTATAAAATATTTGATTATACAAAGACAATATACATATAATGTTAAAATAATGCTTATTCTTTGCAGTTTTTGACCATTTCAGTCTATTCTGCACTCATTTTATGTCATTTGATGACAATAATCTATATTTAAACTCTTCGTATTGTTTAAAATATAATTCAGTGCTTACTTATTACAAATTATTTAATTATGCATTCAAAATATGCAGATAATGAGCAAATAAAGCATATTCTGAGCAATATTTGAGCATTTAAGCGATTCTGCATTCATTATAAGTTATTTTATCACATCAATCTATATTTAATCTGTTTACATTATTTAGAATACGAATCTGATCTTACTTATTATAAAATATTTTACTATACTTTGAAAATGATGCATATTTGTAAATAATGCCTATTCTGTGCATTATTTGAGCATTTCGAGCGATTCTGCACTCATTATAAGTCATTAATAAATGAAAACTGAAATATGATATTAATGCATTCATTTTCCTTCTTTATTCATGTCCTAATTCTTCTCTATTGATCGACATTTACTCCATCAACTCCAATGCCCCATTTCAAAGTCTACCTGATACATCGAGATGGAACAAAGCCTTACTTCAGGGGATATTGGCAGGCGCATATAGCCTCAACTTTATTGTTGCTATCAAAAATAAGACGTGGGTGGATACCTTGTCTCTGCATATTAACTAATTAGGTATAACAAATACACTGCCTCCTGCGGCCTTTTCTTCTCGTACCAGCACTCACCGCTCTGTAAAAGGTCGACTTATCTGTGGCGAGGTACCCCATAAATCACATAAATCTATATTTAAACTGTTAATATATTTTAAAGTATAATTCAGAACTTACTTAATAAAAATATTTAATTATACATACAAAATAAGCATATATTAGCAAATAGAGCATACTCTGAACAATATTTGAGCATTTACGCGATTCTGCACTCATTCTGAGTCATACAAGCACAATAATTTATATTTAAAATCGTTATACTGTTTATAACATAATTCTGATCATACATATTATAAATAGAGTTTAGCTACGGTGAGTCGCGACTCACGGACCCTCCGGTGAGTCGCGATCAAAACTCCTGGATCTAGTTCAAAATGACCGATCTAAACCGTCCAATATGATCTCCCTATTGAAATTTCCATGCAGACCAAATTTTTCATTTTTTCAAAATTTTAAGTATTTTTTTCGGATTTTTAAAAACTGCTGTTTTTGAATGGTTCAGAACTAATAAGATTAACGATTTTCTATAATTTCAAAAAAATACTAAAAAATTTCGAAAAAATGAAAAAATTGGTCTGCATGGAGATTTCAATAGGGAGATCATATTAGAAGGTTTGGATCGATCATTTTGAACTAGATTTCGGAGTTTTGGTCGCGACTCACCGGAGGGTCCGTGAGTCGCGACTCACCGTAGCTAAACTCTTATAAAATATATGATTATGCAAAGAAAATATGTATATATTGTGTAAATAATGCTTATTCTGTGCATTTTGTGAGCATTTCAAGAGATTCTGCACACATTCTAAATCATTTGATCACATTAGTCTATATTTAAACTCTTCATATTGTTTAAAATATAATTCAGCGCTTAATTATTAAAACATATTTAATTATACATACAAACTATGCATATATTAGCAAATAAAGCATATTCTGAGCAATATTTGAGCATTTAAGTGATTCTGCACACATTCTAAGTCATTCTAGCACAATAATTTATATATAAACTTGTTATATTGTTTATAATATGATTCCGATCTTACATATTAAAATATATATGATTATGCAAAGAAAATATGCATATGTTCTGTAAATAATGCTTATTATGTACATTTTTTTAGCATTTCAAGCGATTCTGCACTCAATCTATGTCATTTGATCATATTAATAAATATTTAAACTATTTAAATTGTTTATAGTATGATTCTAATCTAACATATTATAAAATATATGATTATACATAGAAAATATGCATTTATTGTGTAAATAATGCTTATTCTGTGCATTTTGTAAGCATTTCAAGGGAGTCTGCACTCATTCTGTGTCATTTGATGCGTTAATCTAAATTAAAACTGTTTATATCTTTTAAAATATAATTCAGAGCTTACATATTAAACAATATTTAATTATTCAAACAAAATATGCATATATGAGCAAATAAATCATATTCTGAGCAATATTTGAGCATTTAAGCGATTCTGCACTCATTCTAAGTCATTCATGCACAACATTTTATACTTAAACTCGTTATATTGTTTATAATATAATTCTGATCTTACATATTATATAATATATGATTATACATAGAAAATATGCATATATTTGGTAATTAATGTTTATTCTGTACATTTTTTGAGCATTTGAAGCGATTCTGCACTTAATCTAAGTCGTTTGATAATATTAATCTGCATTTAAACTCTTTAAATTGTTTAGAATATCATTCTGATCTTAGATATTATACAATATTTTATTATACATAGAAAATATGCATATATTGTGTAAATAATTCATATTCTGTGCATTTTGTGTGCATTTAAATTGATTCTGCACTCATTCTAAGTCATTTGATCACGTTAATCTATATTTAAACTCTTCATATTGTTTAAAATATAATTCAGAGATTATTGAAAAATATTTAATTATAAGTACAAAATATGCATATAATTTGCAGAGAAAGCTTATTCTGAGCAATATTTGAGCATTTAACCGATTCTACACTCATTCTAAGTCATTTACTTAGTCACAATAATGTATATTTAAACTTTTTATATTATATAAACATGATTCCGATCTTGCTTATTATTAAATATTTGATTATACAAAGAAAAATATGCATATAATGTTTAAATAATGCTTATTCTGTGCAGTTTTTTGACCATTTCCAGTAATTCTGCACTCATTCTAAGTCATTTGATGACAATAATCTATATTTAATCTCTTCGTATTGTTTAAAATATAATTCAGAGCTTACTTTATACAAACTGTTTAATTATACATTCAAAATATGCATATAATGAGCAAATCAAGCATATTCTGAGCAATATTTGAGCATTTAAGCGATTATGCACTCATTCTAAGTTATTTCATCTCATTAGTCTACATGTAATATCTTTATATTATTTAGAATACGAATCTGATCTTACTTATTATAAAATATTTCACTATACATTGAAAATGTGCATATATTTGGTAAATAATGCTTGCTCTGTGCATTATTTGAGCATTTCGAGTGATTCTGCACACATTATAAGTCATTTGATAACATTAATCTATATTTAAACTGTTAATATATTTTAAAATATAATTAAGAGCTTATTAAAAACAATTTAATTGTACATACAAAATATGCATATATTAGTAAATAAAGCATATTCTGAGAAGTATTTGAGCATTTACGCGATTCTGCACTCATTCTAAGTCATTCAAGCACAATAATTTATATCTCAAATCGTTATTTTATTTATAACATAATTCTGATCTTACATATTATAAAACATATGATTATGCAAATAACATATGCATATATTGTATAAATAATGCTTATTCTGTGCATTCTGTGAGCATTTCAAGAGATTCTGCACTCATTCTAACTCATTTGATCACATTAATCTATATTAAAAGTCTTCATATTGTTTAAAATATCATTCAGAGCTTAGTTATTACAAAAATATCTATTTGAACATACAAATAAGCATATATTTGCTAATAAAGCATATTCTAAGCAATATTTGAGCATTTAAGCGATTATGAAGACATTTTAAGTTATTTTATCACATTATTCTATATTTAATATCTTTATATTATTTTTAATACGAATCTGATCATACTTATTATAAAATATTTAATTATACATTGAAAATGTGCATATATTTGGTAAATAATGCTTATTCTGTACATTATTTGAGCATTTCGAGCGATTCTGCACTCTATCTATGTCATTTGATCATATTAATCAATATTTAAACTATTTATAATTGTTTATAAATTATTCGGATCTAACATATTATAAAATATATGATTACACATAGAAAATATGCATATATTGTGTAAATAATGCTTATTCTGTGCATTTTGTGAGCATTTCAAGGAACTCTGCACTCATTCTAAGTCATTTGATCTCGTTAATCTAAATTTAAACAGTCTATATAATTTAAAATATAATTCAGAGCTTACATATTAAAAACTATTTAATTATACATAGAAAATATGTATATATGAGCAAATAAATCAGATTCTGAGCAATATTTGAGCATTTAAGCGATTCTGCACTCATTCTAAGTCATTGAAGCACAATAATTTATATTTAAACTCGTTATATTGTTTATAATATAATTCTGACCTTAGCACAATAATTTGCTAACATATGCATATTATAAAATATATGATTATGCATAGCAAACTTTGCATATATTGTGTAACTAATGCTTATTATGTGCCTTTTGTGAGCATTTCAAGAGATTCTGCATTCATTCAAAGTCATTTGATCACTTTAATCTATATTTAAACTCTTCATATTGTTTAAAATATAATTCACAGCTTAGTTATTCAAATCTATTTAATTATACATACAAAATATGCATATATTAGCAAATAAAGCATATTCTGAGCAATATTTGAGCATTTAAGCTATTCTGCACTCATTGTAAATCATTAAATCACAATAATCAATTTTTAAACTCTTTATATTCTTTAGAATACTAATACGATTTAATTATAATATAATATTTGATTTTACATAGAAAATATGCATATTATTTGTAAATAATGCTTATTCTGTGCATTAATTGAGCATTTCGAGCGATTCTGCACTCATTCTAAGTCATTTGATCATATTAATCTATATTCAAAACTGTTTATATCTTTTAAAATATAATTCAGGGCTTACTTATTAAAATAATTAATTATACATACAAAATATGCATATATTAGCAAATAAAGCATGTTCTGTGCATTATTTGAGCATTTCAAGAGATTCTGCACTCATTCTAAGTCATTTGATCACGTTAATCTATATTAAAACTGTCTATATAATTTAACATATAATTCAGAGTTTACGTATTAAAAAATATTTAATTGTACATACAAAATATGCTTATATGAGCAAATAAATCATAGTCTGAGCAATATTTCAGCATTTAAGAGATTCTGCACTCATTCTAAGTCGTTCAAGCACAATAATTTATATTTAAACTCGTCATATTGTTTATTGTATAATTCTTATCTTACATATTGTAAAATATATGATTATGCAAAGAAAATATGCATATATTGTGTAAATAATGCTTATTCTGTGCATTCTGTGAGCGTTTCAAGAGATTCTGCACTAATTCTAAGTCATTTGATGACTTTAATCCATATTTAAACTCTTCATATTGTTTAAAATATAATTCAGAGCTTAGTTATTAAAAAATATTTAATTATACATACAAAATATGCATATATTAGCTAATAAAACATATTCTGAGCAATATTTGAGCATTTAAGCACAATAATTTACATTTAAACTCGCTATACTTTTTTAATATGATTTCAATCATACATATTATAAATTATGTGATTATGCATAGAAAATATGCATATTTTGTGTATATAATGCTTATTCTGTACATGTTTTTAGCATTTAAAGCGATTCTGCACTATATCTATGTTATTTGATCATATTAATCAATATTTAAACTATTTAAATTGTTTATAATATGATTCGGATCTAAAATATTATAGAAAATATGCATATATTGTGTAAATAATGCTTATTCTGTGCGTTTTGTGAGCATTTCAAGGAAGTCTGCATTCATTCCAAGTCATTTGATCTCGTTAATCTATATTTAAGCTGTCTATATAATTTAAAATATAATTCAGAGCTTACATATTAAAAAAATATTTAATTGTACATACAAAATATGCATATATGAACAAATAGATCATTTTCTGAGCAATATTTGAGCATTTAAGAGATTCTGCACTCATTCTAAGTCATTCAAGCACAATAATTTATATTTAAACTCGTCATATTGTTTATTGTATAATTCTTATCTTACATATTGTAAAATATATAATTATGCAAAGAAAATATGCATATATTGTGTAAATAATATTTATTCTGTGCATTCTGTGAGCATTTCAAGAGATTCTGCACTAATTCTAAGTCATTTGATGACTTTAATCCATATTTAAACTCTTCATATTGTTTAAAATATAATTCAGAGCTTAGTTATTAAAAAATATTTAATTATACATACAAAATATGCATATATTGTAAGTGCTACGACAATTCTAGAATGCGGAAATAACCCAGAATCGTAAAATACCTCGTGCCATCGCTAATCGAAATCGATTGTTGAGTGGATGAACTTGAAACCTAGCGTGTCTTCTTCGTCTCTGATCTTCTCCATAACCTGCAGTGAGAGAATCACAACAAAGCCGATGTCGCAACCCCAACTGATGGTGTTTGATAGAGGTTAGTCGGCCTTGACTCGTTCCCTCAAGAAAATCCTTATCTTCTCTCATTCTGTCTAAACTAAGGTTAGAACTGAAAGAAGTCCTCTGACATACTCTCTCCATCATAGAGATATATAAATAGAGGGTTCAAAACGCTCAGAAGATGCAAATTGCAATGTTTAATGAAAGGGTGCGATGTTCACAGCATTCTGTCCAGGTGCACCGTATTGACTGAAACGATCCGTTTCACTTTGCTTTGTCCATTCTAACTGACAAAATACTACATATATTAGCAAATAAAGCATATTCTGAGCAATTTTATGAGCATTTAAGCTATTCTGCACTCATTGTAAATCATTAAATCACAATAATCTATTTTTAATCTCTTTATATTCTTTAGAATACAAATCTGATCTTAATTATAATATAATATTTGATTATACATAGAAAATATGCATATAATTTTTAAATAATGCTTATTCTGTGCATTAATTGAGCATTTCGAGCGATTCTGCACTCATTCTAAGTCATTTGATCGCTTTTGTATATTTAAACACTTCATATTGTGTAAAATATAATTCAGAGCTTAGTTATTAAAAAAAATTTAATTATACTTACAAAATATGCATATATTAGCAATTAAATAATATTTTGAGCAATATTTGAGCATTTAAGAGATTCTGCACTCATTCTAAGTCATTTAACCACAATAATCTAGTTTTAATCTCTTTATATTCCTTCGAATACGATTCTGATCTTACTTAAAATAAAGTATTTGATTATACATAGAAAATATGCATATAATTTGTAAATAATGCTTATTCTGTGCATTATTTGAGCATTTTGAGTGATTCTGCACTCATTCTAAGTCATTTGATCACATTAATCTCTATTTAAACTGTTTATATATTTTAAAATATAATTCAGGGCTTACTTATTAAAAATATTTAATTGTACATACAAAATATGTATATATTAGAAAATAAAGCGTATTCTGAGCAATATTTGAGCATTTAAGCGATTCTCCACTCATTATAACTCATTTAATCACAATAATCTATATTTAAACCCTTTATATTATTTATAATTTGATTCCAATCTTACTTATTATCAAATATTTTTTTATACATAGAATATATGCATATATTGTTTAAATAATGCTTATTCTGTGCATGTTTTGAGCATTTCAAGAGATTCTGTACTAATTCTAAGTCATTTGATCACATTAATTCTAACTCTTCATATTGTGCAAAATATAATTCATAGCTTGATTATTAAAAAATATTTAATTATACATACAAAATATGCATATATTAGCAAATAAAGCATATTCTGAGCAATATTTGAGCATTTAAGCAATTCTGCACTCATTCTAAGTCATTCAAGCACAATAATTTAGTTTTAAACTCGTTATATTGTTTATAATATGATTCCAATCTTACATATTATAAAATATATGATTATGCAAAGAATATATGCATATGTTCTGTAAATAATGCTTATGCTGTACATTTTTTTAGCATATCAAGCGATTCTGCACTCAATCTATGTCATTTGATAATATTAATCTATATTTAAACTCTTTAAATTGTTTAGAATATTATTCTGATCTTTAATATTATAAAATATTTGATTATACATATAAAATATGCATATATTGTGTAAATAATTCATATTCTGTGCATTTTGTGAGCATTTAAAGGGATTCTGCACTCATTCTAAGTCATTTGATCACGCTAATCTATATTTAAACTCTTCATATTGTATAAAATATAATTCAGAGCTTACTTATTGAAAAATATTTAATTATACGAACAAAATATGCATATAATGAGCAGATAAAGCTTATTCTGAGCAATGTTTGAGCATTTAAGCGATTCTGCACTCAATCTAAGTCATTTGATTGTACTAATATACATTTAAACTCTTTAAATTGTTTAGAATATGATTCTGATCTTACATATTATAAAATATTTGATTTTACATAGAAAATTGGCATATATTGTGTAAATAATGCTTATGCTGTGCATTTTGTGTGCATTTCAAGGGATTCTGCACTCATTCTAAGTCATTTGATCACGTTAATCTATATTTAAACTCTTCATATTGTTTAAAATATAATTCAGAGCTTACTTATTTAAAACTATTTAATTTTATTTACAAAATATGAATATAATGAGCAGATAAAGCTTATTCTGAGCAATATTTGAGCATTTAAGCGATTCTGCACTCATTCTAAGTCATTTAATCACAATAATCTATATTTGAACTCTTTATATTGTTTACAATATGATACCGATTTTACTTATTATAAAATATTAATTATACATAAAAAATTTGCATATATTGACACCGATCAAGATGCCATGTCAGATGCAGAATCAGCAAAAAGAGTTGTGTCATGTATTCAAAGCAGTCAAGGCTATTAATTAGTTAGTTTAGAGTTATCTTTGGTCTTAATTAGTCAAAATGAGTAATAATCTGTTGTTGTATTTTGTGTTTGTCTTGTGTGGTTTTCTAGGAGGTTATTAAGTGTTTTTGGTATTAGAAAAAGTAGTTGAGAACTTGTATTAATGGTTAGTTGCATTTAATTGTAGTAGAATGTTATTTAAGCTGAATTGGATGATGTAATATGAAGATTATTGAATGAATACGAATTTCTGAGTTTATCTCTGTTTCTTCCTCTTGAGAGTTGAGTGTTAATCCTCTTTGAGTGAATGTATCGTTGCGCTCGCTGGTTACACTAAGTCTCCCGATCCGAACGACGTCACATTTAATCACATTAATCTATATTTAATCTCTTTATATTCTTTATAATACGATTCTGTTCTTACTTATTATAAGATATTTGATTATACATATATAATGTGCATATACTTTCTAAATAATGCTTATTCTGTGCATTATTTGAGCTTTTCGAGCGATTCTGCACTCATTCTAAGTCATTTGATCACATTAATCAATATTTAATCTGTTTATATCTTTTAAAATATATTTCAGAGCTTACTTATTAAAAAAAATATTTAATTATACATACAAAATATGCATATATGAGCAAATAAAGCATATTCCGAGCAATATTTGAGCCTTTAAGCGATTCAGCGCTCATTCTAAGTCATTCAAGCACAATAATTTATATTTAACTCATTATATTGTTTATAATATCATTCCGATCATTAATATTATAATATATATGATTATCCATAGAAAATATACATATATTGTGTAAATAATACTTATTTTGTACATTTTTTTAGCATTCAAGCGATTCTGCACTCAACCTAAGTTATTTGATCATACTAATCTATATTTAAACTCTTTAAATTGTTTAGAATATGATTGTTATAAAATATATGATTATGCGTAGAAAATATGCATATATTGTGTAAATAATGCTTATTCGGTGCATTTTGTGAGCATTTGAAGGGAGTCTGCACTCATTCTAAGTCATTTGATCACATTAATCTATATTTAAACTCTTTTATATTGTTTATAATATAATTCATAGCTTTCTTATTATAAAATATATAATTACTTGATGCATCAGTCGCGGCTCCGCAACGACACGTAATTTATTTCTTAGAGAAATAATATTTTCGAATTTGTTAGTTTATCTTACTTGATGGTATTATTTTAACTGTAGGCAAAAGAAATAGGAGGCAATGTATAAAGTTGTGCAAAGTTTATTTTTAGGAAATTATTTTGTATGTGTTAGATATATATGTAAGGTAGAAGAACATGAATTTTCTTTATTAATTTTGAGAAAATATTGTATGCGAGGAATATTTCATCTCAATTGTTAATGAGGGGTATTGTCATAAGGGACCAGTATCCTCTACCCATCTCTATTGAGATGGGTAGAGTGCCCATCTCATCACGACCGTCCGATCTAATCTGGACGGTTTATTTTTTTCGGGCCAATAATTTTTTTCGGGAGTGGTGGAATTCACGGGGCTCTTTTAGCCATTGAGATTAAATCAGACGGTTGAGATTTAAGATGGGCACTCTACCCATCTTAAAGAGATGGGTAGAGGATGCGGTTCCTTGTCATAAGAACCAGTTTTGTTCCCGTCATTAAATATATTTTTTATTGAAAAATAATATTTTTTTATATAAATTTTGGTGGGTGAAGGGGTGGTGTTTTCATATGTTGATTGTGGCTGTGAAACCTGAATATTTGTATTGTAATGTACACTATTTATATATTGATCTGGTTGAGAATATTTCTTCAATAATTTTTGACCAAAAGCAAACTTATGGGACCCACCAAAAATTTTTTGGACGCTTTTATTTTTTTTCCAGAAATGAGGAAAAAATAGAAAAGCTGTTGATATTATTCTTTCCTAGGCTATTGCACAATTTAAGGAATTTATAATACATACCAGCACCGACAAAGCTAAAGAATGTGGATTAAATAGTGCGTAGGTAGATTATTAAATTATGAATCACATCCATACAAAAATCATTCATCTCTATTGTCCTTGCAACGCAACTCATGTGATCTTATTAACAACTTACAGTCATTCAAACGTCTACTTTCAAATTGCACACAATAAATCCCAGCTATTGTTGGCTATACAGAAATAAAAATGGCACATTTAGTATTCAATAAACCACTTATGCTAAGTAATCACCTCACAACATTGACACAATTGGTCTAGAAAAACAAAGCACACCGATTTCATCCAAATTAAAAAAGGAAAAGACCTCTCCCTTCCATATTTCCTTAGAAACTCTAACCAGACGAACCCCAACAAAACGGGTCAGTTGAATGTATAGAACGATCATAAATTACCCACCACACTAAAGACTGCACAGGGATGCACTAGAAAACAAAGCCGAGTACTATTCATCTCTTATTGAGAATATATTATTTTTTTAATATATAAAATATAAACTAATAAATATCATTTGCGCAGAACAAAATATTTTTTGGGAATACAAATACATGTATCGGTTGTTTTATTTACGAGGTACGCCCAATTGCCCCAATTTGAGCCAGACTGTCGGCCCATGAACGGGCCTGTAAAATCCTAATTTTTCTGGATAACCTCCTTTACCTTTCCTGTACACTATCATATGCTCATTCCACGCGGAACTGAGGAGCAATAATCGCAAGCAGATTCAGTACTAGAGTTGGGGTTGAGCGCCAGTCCGAATTTGGTTGCCCCAATTACAAGAGCAGCGACTCATTATCTCTGGTCCATGAATCGCTTACGTACCCAAGGTACTTGTGGAAATGTTCTTTGAAGGGCAAAGGTTGCACGACTACCTTCTTACCTGCATTTCAGGTGCGTCACTTGTTTCAATTGATTCTTGGTAAATTTGTGATTTAAGGTATTGGGTATACTGAAACCTAAGGTATATCAGCATGCATGGACTATTAGAAAACATAATTTGATTAATTAAGCCTCTTTGTCTAGCATCCGAACTTAGTTATTAATTTTCTTGCAATCACAGTACAAGTACCCCTATCCTCATGATGCAAATTGTGCTACAACTGCACTGGTCCCCGTCATTGCCATACGTGCGCCATGCTTTATACCAGTTTTAGAACCTTGAACCAGCAGTTATGAAATCCTTGCATTTGTCCCTTTATATATGGACATTAGGAACTGTCATTGTTCTCTCTTCCCAGCTTTTCCTTTAGAAACTATCCCCAATTTCTCTTTGATATTTCTGCTTCTTTTTTTCTTCGCCCTTTGTTCTCAATTTTCTCATTTTTTTCCCCCCATTAACCCCACCTTAGGAAAATAGGCCTACTGTTTGTATCGTCCCTTTCTGTCTTATGCTCAACTCTGGATGCCCACTGCTTGGCCCCTCTCCTTCTGATTTGGAGTCTACAGTTTGGGTTTGATAAAGCTTTGCTTGGTTTCATGAGGATCTGCCCCCTCCCCCATCCTCTATCTCTTCTTTACAATATTACACGTTGTTGGCTATTTTTTTTTTTATCATAACTTATTCTTCTAATCCATCGTTAATTGTGCACGACTTTAAGTCTGTTCAGGTGTTATACAATTAAGAAAATATATCAGAAGGTAGCTTGTCTTGTAGTAATCTGTTGAAACACTCCCAATACAGTATGTTGGCACAAGGTGGATATGATTTACTTCAATAGATAGGCTAGATCTTATATGACATTGATTAGTGGGTGTATAGAGCTGCTTTTATAATTGTTAAAAGGTTCCGATTCCTCCAGAAAAGATGGCAAGATTGGACTATTATTAATAACCAAATTGCATTGTTTTTCATAATCTATGTTAATAATGTGCTGTTTATGAATGCAGTGACAAAAAAATAACGGGCAGATTGTCACTTTGAGAGACAACAGTGAAAACCACATATGTTTAAGATGGTGCATACATTGTCTCTTACCCCCGTCTCTTCACTGTCACCTACAGCTTCCCAATCCCAATCACAGTCCTCGCTTGCTTCTCGTCATAGCCTCTGCCTTGTCTGCTACTCAGTCCTACAATCCAAATCTCAACACCACAGAGTCACCAAGAAACCAAAACCACCATCCAGTACTACCAACTACCCTAGTAACAATGATCTTGGGGAGATTCTGATGAAGCCGTCGCAGCAGCATTGCAAGGAGAAGGGGAAGCTGGAGCAGGAGGAAGGAAAGCGACACAGGAAGACAGGTCCCATTTCTACTCAAGAGGCGATTAACCAGTTGCACTTTTATTTGGCTTTGCCAAACACTCTAACATCCATTCGTGAGTTCAATCAAGTCCTGTCCGCCATGGTATGTGCCAAAACCTCAAGACATTACCCCTATATCTTTTCCCTCTACAATCAATTAACACTAGCCCTAGGAATTAGTCCAGATAAATATACCTATGGGTACATGATTAATATCTGTGCCCAGATGAATCGGCTCGACCTAGCTTTTATTTTTCTTGGGCGGCTTCTAAAAGAGGGTCACAGACTTGATGCGATAATCTTTACTCCACTACTCAAGCGCCTCTGTTCTGGGGATAGGATCTGGGAGGCAGCAGTCATGTTGCTTCATAAAATGCCTAAGCTGGGAGCCGTGCCCAATGTTTTCTCATATAACATTCTTATCAAGGGACTTTTATCTTATGGTAAGACTGACTTAGCCCTTCAGTTGTTTTTTAAAATGGTTAAAATTGGTGGTGAGTATGAACCCGGCGTGATCACATATACTACTATAATTAATGGACTCTGTAAGAAGGGTGATCTCACTAAGGCATTTGGTTTGTATCGACAGATGTATTCTATGGGGGTTATGCCTGATATTGTGACATACAACTCATTAATTAATGGTCTCTGCAAGGTTGGTGCACTAGACAGGGCAGAGAAATTGCTACTGACCATGGTTTATGAAGGTCATGAACCTGATGTCGTCACTTACAATATTCTTATTGATGGGCTGTGCAATAAAGGTGAAATCGAAAAGGCAAAGGAATTGCTGCATAGCATGATTTCTAAAGGACACAAACCTAATGTCGTGACTTATAATACTCTTATCGGTGGTCTGTGCAAGCATGGTGAAATTGAAAGGGTAATGGAACTGCTGCATAGCATGAAATCTGAAGGGCACGAGCGTAATGTCGTGACTTACAACATTCTTATTGATGGTCTGTGCAATAATGGTGCAATTGAAAGGGCAATGGAACTGCTGCATAGCATGAAATCTGAAGGGCACAAGCCTGATGTCGTGACTTACAACATTCTTATAGATGGTCTATGCAAGAATGGTGACATTGAAAAGGCAATGGAACTTCTGCATAGCATGAAATATGAAGGACACGAGCCTGATGTAGTGACTTACAACATTTTTATAGATGGTCTGTGCAAGCATGGTGAAATTGAAAGGGCAATGGCGCTGCTGCATAGCATGAAATCTGAAGGACACGAGCCTAATGTAGTGACTTACAGTATTCTTATAGATGGTCTATGCAAGAATGGTGAAATTGAAAGGGCAATGATTTTGCTGCATAGCATGAAATCTGAAGGGCACGAACCTGATGTTGTGACTTACAGCATTCTTATAGATGGTCTATGTAAGAATGGTGAAATTGAAAGGGCAATGGAACTGCTACAAAGCATAAAATTTGAAAGGCACAAGCCTGATGTCGTGACTTACAGCATACTTATAGATGGTCTATGCAAGAATGGTGAAACTGAAAGGGCAATGGAACTGCTACAAAGCATGAAATCTGAAGGGCACGAGCCTGATGTCGTGACTTACAACATTCTTATAGATTGTCTATGCAAGAATGGTGAAATTGAAAGGGCGATGGAACTGCTACATAGCATGAAATCTGAAGGGCACGAGCCTAGTGTTGTGACTTATAGCATTCTTATAGATGGTCTGTGCAAGCATGGTGCAATTGAAAGGGCAACGGTACTGCTGCATAGCATGAAATCTGAAGGGCACGAGCTTAATGCTGTGACTTACAACATTCTTTTAGATTGTCTATGCAAGAATGGTGAAATTGAAAGGGCAATGGAACTGCTACAAATCATGAAATCTGAAGGGCACGAGCCTAATGTTGTGACTTACAACATTCTTATAGGTGGCCTTTGCAAGAATGGTGACATTGAAAAAACAAAATAAATGCTGCATTGCATGAAATATGGACTCAAGCCCGATGTCGTGACTAACAACACTCTTATGGATTGTATGTATGAAGGACACGATTCTATTGTCGTGACTTACAACATTCTTATGGATTGTCTGTGCAATAATGGTGAAATTGAAAAGCCAACAAAATTGTTGCATAGCATGATTTCTAAAGGGCACAAACCCAATATCATGACTTGCAGCATTCTTATAGATGGTCTGTGCAAGAATTGGTGCATAGCATGATTCCTGAATGGTACGAACCTGTTGGGTCCCTCCTCATTTCTGCCCATCAGACTTGGGGCCTGTTTTGGGTAATGTTAGAAAATTGAAGATAGTTTCAGAAGGAGGGGTAATTTTGGAAGATCACATACTGCTAGTATTCTTATGGGCTGCTGCCACGTATCATTTAGTATACACTATCTATCTTTCTGTGTGGTTTTGAAATAGAGAGGAAGTGAACCAGAAAAGGAGAAGAGGGGAGAATAGTTTGCTGCAGTTTGTTTATTGTTTATCATTAGATGAGATAAGGTGATTGTGTTTCAACTTTCAACTGTTCAATTGAAGCTCCCTTTTTTACTTTTTTTGTTTATCTCCTCTTGTATTCTCTTAAGAGATTAGTGACTTTTGGAGAGGTGTTTTGGTTTGTAAGTAAATACTGTAATTTGAATGATTAGTGTGTACTGGTATTAAAGTAGTTGGTTGGCTTTCTTGCAAAAACATTCTTCTTTTCTGCCTAAATTCTATCCTGGTTTATGCTTGTACTAGCACTGGTATGGTGCTCAAATGGGTGAAGTTAGAAATCTGCTTGGCTGGTTAGATTTGTTGAAAGGTTGAATTGCTCACCAAGTGTTTGACATATTGCTTGAGTGAGTTTTTCTTTCTGGTTCCTGTTTCTCAACATCCTAATGCGGTAACTAACAACAATCTTATAGTTATTCTGTGCAAGAATGGTGGAATTGCAAAGGCAAGTGAATTTTTGTATAGCATGATTTCTGAAGGGCAAAGCCTGATGTCGTGACATACACCACTCTAATGGATGATCTGTGCAAGAATGGTGAAATTGAAGAGGCAAAAGCAATTGCTGCATAGCATGATTTCAAAAGGGCACAAGCCTAATGTTGTTACTTTCAACACTCTTATAAATGTGCTATTATGTAAAAATTGGGAAAGCTGGGAAATTAAAAGGAGTTGCTAAAAAGTAAATACCATGATTTTTTAGGTCATGAGACCTTAATTGTGACGTATGGCTATTCAAGAAATATCATTTTGAGGAGGCAATTATTTGCTGCGTAGCAAGATTTCTAAAGAGCACGAGCTCAAATTCATAACATATGCCACAATTAATAGATGAGCTGGTGCTGGGAGAAGGGTAAGCAAAGACGACACTATTTGGTCGATTATAAATGGCAATAATAGTTTGTTGATAAGATTTTTTTTTTTTTTCGTTGATAAATAGAGGACTTTGAGAAAGCAGAAGCATTTTTTCAATTGATTATTACAAACATACTTATACATATGTCTTCCTTTCGTGGATCTCTCGAGCGTAACTGAATATATTGAATTAAATAAATTTTATCCATGGAATTTGTTGATCTAAGTAAGATTTTATACCCATTTTTTTTCCCACATGGTATATGCCAAACGTAATTAAATTTTACGAGGCTAACAGTAGATTTTCTTGCATTTTTTATGTCTTTAGCGGTTGATGAGTGCTTACAAATTTTTTTAAGGCCCTCAGCCAATGATGTGATGTACACTTTTAAAGTTTTCAATGGCTAGTGGTACTGATGATGCATGACGCAGTTTTGGAACTCAACCAAAAGTACTCTGCAATATTTAAAGCACCTCTGAAGACACCTTTTCTGCTGGATTGCTTAATAGGTTGCTTACAAAAAATAGAGAGCACCCCAGTACTTGCAGACTTGGTACCCCAAAAGAATGCGTTGTGTGCTCAGCTTGCATTCTGGCTAAAACATAGAAACAAAAGTGCTGCTAGTTGAGGAAGAGCTGGAGGTGCACTGGATGAAACTGCTAATGCTGATGCTGGCACATTGCAATGATACCTATATTATAATTTATTATAAGCTTTCTAGTTTTGTCTGATAATCATTTACACTAGATCTGTGATTTTGCTCTTGTCATTAGCTCAGCCTCTTTGCGACTCAATTCCATTTTTATATCATTCCCTCTTGAATACATGACAAATTTCAAAAAGCACATGCTAAACAGAAAGATAAAAAATGTTCTGCTAGAGTAAACAGAGAAAATAGACCCATGAAATAATCATTCGTTTGAATAGGTACATTATAGCTTCTTGCAAGAAGATCGCCATTAGAGCAAAATTTTAACTAAAAAAACCTGGTAAATAAATCATAATCAGCATGAGATGAACTCCCTCCACTGTTTTAAAAGGAGTGACCTCCGGTTACAACATCATGGAAAGAAGCCCACCACTTCAATGGGCTATTACAATTTTAACCATGGTTAAAAAATTAAATCAAAAGCCAGTATAACCATCCTCAGTAAAAATACAGTTGGATAACTAACGTTCAGAGATTAATAATAATACAATTAAGCAACAGGAGGCCAGTGAACAGCATCTTTTGTTGTATCGAGAGATGCTGGTGGTATCCATTGCCAGAAAGCAGCTGGCTGGTAGTTCGTATACGCCACATATTTATTTGGAGCAGGTACAGGTGCAGGATAAGAAATGGTGGTAGAGACTGGTTGGCATGGTACATATTGAGGGGTGATGCTGGTACTCTTCAGCATTTGTTCTAATCTCTCCTTCTCAGCTTTCAGCTTTGTTTTTTCATCCCTTAGACTCGACTTCTCCACCTATCACAGAGCAACAACAGAGTATCAGACCCGCTCTTCAACTCATGCACAGCTGTACTGAAACCTGCCTTAATTTACAGTGAAGTGTTCTTACCTTGAGGTTTTTAATATTATCTTGGAGAGTTTCATTTGATTTTTTAAGTTTTTGTGCCTCAGTGCGTAGCTGGCTCAAAAGACGGGTAGTCTCGCTGAGAATAATGAGCTTATCGGCCTTCGGAGGCTTTCCAGGCTCTAAAACTGCGCACAACTCATTGAACCTGAACATTTGAATTAGAAAAAATAAATGTGAGTACAAGCAAAGGAAAAGCACCATTGTTACCACCACTCCATAGTCCATAGACATATCATAATAATTACTAATAGAGACCTTTCATTAAGTCGATCCCTTCTTTGTTTCTCACGACATGCTTTGGATCCTGGTGCAGCACATGATTCCTGCCTTGCTCTGTTCAAAATTTTGGTCAATTTAGATTACATCAAGCATTTTATTTTAATACCATAACACTCAAGTCTGATACTAGCTCATACTATGGTTGCTGTGCTATATATACATTTTGTAGAGTTCTCTTGGCTTCTTTTGTGTTTAATTCAGGTCCGTAATACCCAAAAAAAGGAAATAACAAAGAAAAAGATATTACTAATCTTGACATGCAGATAAATGAGAAAAAATCCCCAATTTTTTCGTAAGAACCTAAAAAAAAGTGGAATATTTACCGTTTCTTAGTGTTATCTTGCTTTTTCGTCTCCTGAGAACCATCAAAACCAAAGATCATACTGCAAAAAAGAAATTGAAAATGTCTTTAATTCCAAATAATGTATTAACACTATTGATTAAAGAATAGTTTTATTAGATTGGGGCCTTTCAATTGTCCGTAATTAAAAATTTGGGAACCCTCAAACATCACAGCAAATGGGGGGGAAAAACAAAACAAAAGAACTATTAACCAGATATATTGCTTTTGGTTATCTGTAATGATTAGCTAATCAAATATAGATCAAAATCAGGTCCAGACGACTTGTTTTATCTTCTCAGATCTTCTTTCTGTACTAACCGATCTACCAAATCAAATTTCAAATATAGCAACCTAATCAGGAAATTAGTGAATCTGGAAACAACAAACCTAACAGAAAATGAGTAAATCAAGACAATTTTTATTTTTTATTTTTTTGAAACCAAGCAAATAAGACAATTGCATATCATACTTCAATGATTAAATCTGAGCTCTAAAATAAACAAAACAGAAAGGAACTTTGTCTTTGGAATCAACTGACTACTTCAAACTTTCCTATTCCTCAATTGAAGAACCACCAATCAGAATTAGTAAAGCAAAATTGAACAATTCATGCTCGGAAACAGCTTGAATCAAACAGATTTCTCAGAGAAGAGCATCAAATCACCTTGAAACAGTCGGATCTTCGGCCAATTGAGGAGCCCATAAAAACTCGTATCCCTGTGAATCTTCTTCTGCAACTCCATAATCCAAAATCCATCCATTTTGCGCACCAGAACCACCCATCCCTCAACCAATAAAAACCTCCACCAGAAAGATCAAATCTCAAGCTCTTATAACCAAGGGGTCGAATAAAGAGAGAGAGAATCTAAAGCAAAGCGTGGAGCAACCACGAGCTCGGGTTCGAAACCTTTCTAGGGAATCGAAATACCACTGTTGGTTTTGAAGAGAGAGGAAAAAGGTGAGAGCTTTTTCTTGCTTTTAGTAATAGATTAAGTAGTTGGAGAAACAAACGGAGCTCTATGAATGTTGGATAGGTGGATGATGGATCAACACGGGATGGAGACTGCTTGTGCTTTGTAGTATTCTATTGCTTTCTCCAGATTTTAATTTCTGAAAATTGAACTTGTGAGGTTTGTTTAGTTTTTATTTGTCGCGTGGGAGGGGTCGGAGAGGAAAGAGAGAGGGAAGGTGTGTTTCCAGTGGCGCGCTTTGATTCTGCGGATCAGTTTAATTGAGTTATCCTGTTCCGATGGATTAATTAGCATTTCTAATTGAACTTTCTAGACCAAAACTGACCTACCTAATCACCTGAAGGAATATTATTATATAATTAAGAGGTAAATTGCAACTAGGTCTAGCACTTTTTTGAAATCTGAAGCAGCGGTTATAATTAAATTGGCCCTTTCTAAACCTTTATTGTCAACCTAAATTAATTTTAAAAAATCAGATGTATTATCTAATGGTGAACTTTTTATTAATTTAGTTGTTCCACTTTTAACTTAACTTACCTATCCAAAAAAGTATCAGTACAAATGATTAGCTCCGCTACTTGAAGTTTTATGCTTGCATTTACCAAATCCCAAAGCAAATTGAATTCCTTTGACACCATTATCTTTTTAGCATTCTTACCACCAAATAGCACATCCAAGGACTCTATATCATATCTTGTAGTTTTTGTCTCAAGGACCCTTCATATTTTCAATTGCTTTTAAAATATTCTGAATGCAACTACAAATTGAGGGGTCCTATAATTTATTTTTTATTTTCAAATTTTGCTACTAACATCCGTCTGAAATGAACATAGCACGTAAGAAAAATTATTTGTAGTTCTCTGAAAAGCTAAGTGGCATATACTTGTCATGCCTTTATAATCCTTTTGCGACATACAAAAAATCTTATGAACGAAAGTTCAAGCTAGCTAGCCGAACATAAAACATTCCATATTTCTTTTGATTTAAAATATTTTTGTTGTGAACATTGTTCCTTTCTTATAGAAAACATAAAAATGCCTCAGAAATTTGACCTATATCCTTCTATGATATATTACTCTCATACTTCATGCATGCAATTATATTTGTATTTGGCTATATTTATCTATTGTAGGTGTCCTAGATATATCCTACTATTTAATGTATATGGTTTGATTTATTGATACGGTCAACAATGCGTGTCTACCCAAGTGAACGACAATTGTTATTTATTAATTTTGTTGATATTTATGAAATTTATGCTTACTTTTAAGTGTAAGCAGATTTTTTCAATATATTTACCCGTATAAAAATGTTACGAATATTTTATTTTAAATTATTAATGTGCTGGTTATCGTTTCTAGTATTCTGCTGAAATTTAAACCATAAAACTTGAAAAAAAAATATAGAACATAGATGCATAAAAAACTTCTTAATATACTTCATGAGCCAGATAAATAATTATATGAACTTAAAAACTTTTTTAAATACTCAAATGTATTTATTTTCATTTTTCATGCATTACATAATGCATACTCGCTATTCTAAATTGCACACTTGGTTATCTTATAATTCAAACTTGTCTATCGTGTAACTCACAATTTTTTATTTCAATTAAATGTAACTGTTGGTACTATCTTAAACTTCTTGAGTATCATTCTCAATATATAAAAAATACACACTCGTATATATATATAGAGAGTTTAGCTACGGTGAGTTGCGACTCACGGACCCTCCGGTGAGTCGCGATCAAAACTCCTAGATATAGTTCAAAATGACCGATCCAAACCGTCCAATATGATCTCCCTATTGAAATCTCCATGCACACCAAATTTTTTATTTTTTCAAAATTTTTAAGTATTTTTTTTGGATTTTTAAAAACTGTTGTTTTGAATGGTTCAAAACTAATTAGATTAACGATTTTCTAAAATTTCAAAAAAATACTTAAAAATTTCGAAAAAATGAAAAATTTGGTCTGCATGGAGATTTCAATAAGGATATCATATTGGACGGTTTGAATTGGTCATTTTGAACTAGATCTAGGAGTTTTGATCGTAACTCACTGTAGCTAAACTATATATATATAAAACATATGGTGCATACTAATGTACCGGAGCTTCGGTGCATACTGATCCGAACTCTTCGATCTGCTTCAAAATGACATATCCAAACCATCTAATATGATCTCCCTATTGAAATCTCCTTGCCGACTAAATTTTATATTTTTTCGAAATTTTTAAGCATTTTTTTCGGATTTTTAAAAACTGCTATTTTTAACGATTCAGAAAAAGTGAGATTAGTGATTTTCAAAAATTCTAAAAAAATAGTAAAAAAATTTAAAAAAAATATAAAATTTGGTCAGCAAAGATATTATAATATCGAAATCATATTGGACGGTTTGAATCGATCATTTTGAAGCAAATCAAAAAATTTGAATTAATATGCACGTATATTAGTATGCACCATATGTTCTCTCTATATATACACACACATTTACTATTTTGAACATCAATACTTATTAGTTTGAATCGGCCTCAAAATTCACCACTCGTTATTATGTTTTTTTTGTCACTACATATTGTTCACTTGAATATTACATAACGTACATGAAATTCTATTTTTTATTTTGGAAAAGTTAATCATAAATAGTTAAAAGGTACTTGAGACGATGAAGATTCAAAAAGCAAGTATAATATTTTAATGATGAGTTCGATAGTGCATCTTAAAGATGACGTTTCCATTGACACAAATCGACTCTAGAAGCGACAATTAAAAATGTGTGCAAGCCCATATGTATTAAATTAAATTTTCATCAAAATAAAGTTTAGTTTCTGTAGGAACAGGTTATGTTTCATGGAGCCTTAGGTGCAACAAAACGGTACTTATTTGGATGAACTATGGGAAGCACATAAGCGTGTATCATAGAAGCGTCGCCAGCCATATTGCAGAGTACTGACTATTGACTTATTTATTATTTCAATGATTTCATTATTTTTGGCATGCTCCATCTTCTCCATGTGGCTTGTCATGTGGCCTCATCCTCATTGGTTTGGTTAGGATGATAAATATATATAATTATTTTTATTTATTTAAGTATTTGATTTTTTGTAAATTTGTCATCAATCTTTGATAGTTTTTCTTATTTTTCTACTCTTCAATTGAATAATAGAGAAATTACAAATGTTATGGAGCGAATAATGCAAAGCCACATGCTTATTTTTTCGAGTAAAAAACCATGCTTATTGATCATTTATTGAATGGATGTGGAAAACTAATATCGATGTCAAGTAATCAAATGGATGACAATGTAGCAAGCTTTCCCTTACTAATATATATACGAGTGCAAGTTACAACAATTGAAGGGTACTTGTTTGAACACGATCTCAATAGCTAATATACTTGCTGATACAAGTCGTCTATATCTAAATATTTTAAAAAAAAATAAACATAGATAAAAAAAAAACTATATCGAGTTTTCATAGCTCTAGCTCCCAATTGCACAATCTCAACGTCAAGAAAATTAACTGTAGATTGCTTATTTCTTTGACTCGCAAAATCAAATAATAAAATTTTACAATGTTTCGGACTCGCAGGAACCAATACTAAATAGCCAGAACTGTGTAACTTCATAAGGAAAACAAAAAAAAAAAAAAAAAAAAACAACGTCGTATGAAAAGGAGGAAAAATTTATGTGTTGCAACGTCTAAAATAAAACAATCAATCATTTAAAATTTTTTTATTATAAGTACTTTATTCGGCAAAATTAAATTGAGCATTGATGTACTTCTGTGGCGTCTTATCAAGTTTCGCAGATACATTTGAAAATTTACATTGTAATAAACATTATATATATGAAGATGAATTTTGGTTTAAAAAAATACCGTTTACTTTCCAGCTCTAAATGGTTCACAAGTCATAAGGCAGTATTTCCAAGTGCACAAAGGATCTGTCCTTGTACAACACATTTTATAATTTTATATAAAACCAACATGGGCACGCAGTTCCCGTGATATAAAATTAATCACTAGATTAGTGTGCCTCATCTAATTAACTATGTTCTAGGATGCTTGGTCATACTTATCTTTCAAATCAGCCAAGGGCCAAGGGGCACTATAAGCAATTGGCTTTTACAAATTCAACTCAACCGTTGGGGTGGGTAGGAGAATTAAGCGACAAAAATATCTTCAAAAATATCAAAAATAAAATTTTACCAATTCATAATTACATATTTTTATGTGTTTTGATGCGTAGGAATAAGTTAATTCTGTATGGAAGATGTGCTCTTTCAGATTCACAAATAATCTAAACACGTTAGAAAGAACCGGACTAAGAATTTTTTTTTTTTTTTTCTGAATTAACGCTTTCATCCTCTGATTGGAAGAAAGGACTTGAGAAAAAGACCTAACTCTTCTTCATAGAAAATTTTTTCCTCAAATGAAAAAAAAATAGAAAATTTTTTCCTAATTTTTTTCTCAAATCATCCAAACAGAACCAAAGTGTTTAACAATATTAATTCCAGCTGCTCTGTTATGCCTATTTTCCTGCAACATGCATGCATGAATTTGGGTTGTACAGCGATACATGTGATCTCCTAAAACATAACCATAAATTAATGCAAATTCTTAGTTTATGGCATCAATGATATAAAGATATTATAGAAGTATAGCGTACAGAGGCTGCACGTTTAATTGAAGAAGACTGCCGGGTCTACTCAACTTTTGGGGAAGGGAAAGGCCGCTTAGGTGAGAAAATGAATTGAAAGCGTGGAGGCTACTCTCGTGTGTGGGGCACGAACTATTTCTTTTTTTGACTTGATCCATCATTTTTGAGGAAAATAGTTTTTTAAAAAGACAAGACTGAATCATGACAGCCAAAACGGGAGGTCTGTTTTCTCCCAGTTTTCTTTCTTTTTTTTAGCAATTTTAAATTCCAATCTTTTTTAAATAACAACTATGATACTATTTATGAATTATGATCATCATTAAAAAAAAAAGGAACATAACATTGTTATGATTGATTTATGGATACCTGAACGAACTGTTGCATTTGAACAGCAGTAAAGTTAAAATTGTTTATTTTATATTATAGTTTTGGGATCTCTTGTAACCATGATGATGAAAATTGATAAATATGGTTTTTTTTAAAAAAATTGAACCGTACCAATACAACCATTCTTCCAAAAGAAGTTCGCCATGTGCTTACTGTCTTATTTAAAAAAAATAAAGTAAAATCATCAACATTAAAAAAAAAAAACTGTTTTTTCTCATTAGTTGAAGATATACAGATCACCCTCACTTTTTTTTTTTTCGAAGATATACAGATCACCCTCACTTTTTTTTTTTTTTTTTTTTTTTTGAAGATATACAGATCACCCTCACTTTGTTTTCCCTTTTTTTGTTTTAATTTGAGCCTACGTATTAGATGGGACATATCTAGGTTTTTATTTATTATTATTTTTTTTAATGGTGAGGACTGTGGAAGAAGAACAATTTAGTTCCCAAACGTAAGATGCCTATATCTTCTCGATACCTAATCTATGACCTATATCAAAGAAAAACAAATAAACAGCCAATTTTTTTGTTAAATTTATAACAACTAATTTATGACCGGATTCAGTCACTATAATTGAAAGACTGAGCCGCCATCCACACGTTGCACGATAATTCTGTTTCAAATTAATGATGTTGATTGGATTTGGAATCAGTAAAACTAAGTTTAGATGAAGATTCATATCCTTTCTTCCTCAGCAATTAAGTGGTCATTAGTTTTAACTTTATTGGCAAGATCGTGAACATAAAATTGTCCTCATTATGTCATTGGAAAAGGTCATTTTTACCTTGTTTTGTAGCTTTACCTTGCCAGCTGGCCTTCGAAAAACAAAAACTTTTTTAGTGCGTGGACTTTTTCGTCATTTTTCGAAGAATAATTGGGTTTCCTTAAGAACGGGAACAAGCCTTAGATTCACCCCTCACGAGCTTGAATACAAGTACTGATGACTCTTAACGACCGGAGAACATCGACTAGGATCTATTTGAAGGATTTCATGATGCGAATCGGATAATTTTAAAATTTTATTAACCGATAACATCTAGGATCGTTCTTATTATTGCTAACTTTCCTTTAATTTATTTGCATCACAATCACATATATTCTTATATAAGAAGGATTGTTGAACCATACCTATGGTCTCTAACGAAGCTTTATTCCTCTTCGGTTCACCTTGAATCCGAAACAAGAATGACAGTCGAATCCGTGCTAGCGAATTTCCGTCAACAGCTAGCTCCGTCGCCCGTATCTTAATCGATTGCTTAATCGATAGAATATTTTAACAAGTATTTAGAAGAAAAGAAGAACAAAACTTCAACACATGAAGACTTACTTGTCTTCTCTATTTTTCTCATCAGTTTTTACACAAAAACATCTGAATAAAACCTCTCAAATTCGTATAGCATTTAAAGCCACTAACCAGAAATCAAAACAGCACTTTAATTTCTGACGTTGCAGCACTAAAACCTTGATAACTCTCTGTAAGAAAGACCAAACGTCCTGAAACTTGGACCATTGGATTCTACACTTCAAGGGCTACAATTTTTATATATCATTTTCTGTTTAAAGTTGGCTCAAATTCTGACCCGAATTTAAGGCCTTCTTTCTTTCTTCATTTGTTAAAATAATTGGGCTTGGGCTTCAAATAAATTTATACATTTCATAATAATATTCATATATTATTATAATATGTGAAACTTATATTATCCTCATAATATGCACATATTAATAAATTTATTCTTTGCTAGTTAATCACGTCATGTGATATAATTTTCTATTTGTACTTTATTTCATGCAACATGAAATCTTGTACATAGAAAATATATTTCTTATTTCCCATTCAGTTGGTGTGACCTATGTTGAGGATCCATATTATGTTGGCAATGGAATAAATATTTTATTCCATAAACTATAAGAGGTACTCTAGCATACATTACAGTTACCCAAATAATATAGATGTTTAGCAAATCCTTTTACGAAACACGATCCTTCTAGTAATGTTATTAACATTACTTGTGTCTATTCCTTGCCATATGATATTATGATTATTATACAAAGTAGGACTGTGTCATCCTCGTATTATAATCTTTTCTTGGTCTCTAACAAGTAGGATTATATAATTATAACTGCACTTCAGTTATATTGGATCCATTTATAATCTCACTTTACCAAGGGGCCCTTTATAATATCATTCCTCAATTAATGAGTGGCAATTAGCTATTGATATATATATTTTCCTCCTACACAAGTTACATACAAAGAACTATTACTTTTATCACCACTTGCTTCAAATGACTTTTAATAATAATTACGTTGCATATTCCTTATGTGAAAAATATATCATATCAATCTTAGAATTAATGACACGATAAAAATATTAATGACACAAACACAATCCATATAATATTTTTATCAATTAGGTCTGTTCAATATATGAAACTTTTCATATACTCGTATTATTAAATGATAATCCTTTATCAACGTTTACAGAACTACAACGTACTTTTAATCAACACGACAGTCTTATATGGCATATTAGTGTTCCTGCTAATATCCAAGACCTGTGAACATTTTAGAGATATATATTCATTTTATTTAGAGTTCTGCGGTTCAAGACCAAGAGCATCTTCTTGAACACTTCTAAATATGAATATAAACTCATGGAATAAAATGTAATAACATCCAATTCATAAATATAACATATAAAAATAATCATCATAAGATAACTTTTAGAACACAATTCCAACACTATTCTCATGAGGGTTTATTAATTTGTATGTCCTTTCTTTCCAATAGGCGCAAGCCCCTATTGTTAATTACCCCGTAGTTTCTCCATGGTTTCCCACGAGAACCTCTGATTAAGGGATTCGAAGAATTAAATGTAATAGGCTAGAAAAATCGTCATTTAAGTTATTATGGTATTTAATGAGTGGTTTATTTATTTCGGTCTAAACAAGACTCAATTGGTGACACCAGACCTAATTGACGGGGGTACAATTGAGGGTATTGGTGATTTGTTTCTTTTTGGCTTAGACTGGACTCAATTGATGGTACCGGACTTAATTGACGGGACACAATTGAGAATGTCTAAAATACATCTAAAACCACATAATTGAAATAACCAAGAATGTCTAAAACTATTTATTTGAAATATCTAACAAGATTTAAACTAAAACTATCTAAAACTATTTATTTGAAATTTTCTTTATTGAGGGGTTTTGAATTTTGATTTGGCTTATGATTTGATTTTGATTAGAAGAGAAGTTTTACAACCCTCGAGGCCCTTTATGGCCTTCTTGTAAAGGTTGGTTCCTGGGACCATGACAGGTCTTCTTGTAGGAACAAAGTTTTATAACTCTCGGGACTTTTCATGGTCTTCTTGTGAGAGTTGGCTCCTGGGACCATGACAGGTCTTCTTGTAGGAAAAGGTTTTACAACTCTCGGGACCTTTCACGGTCTTCTTGTGGGAGTTGATTCCTGGGACCATGACAGGTCTTCTTGTAGGAACAATCCTCAATCTCAAATGTATTGCTTACAATCCAATCCGACAGAGGTAAATCTCTCAACTCTCGGGGCAACGGGAGGCCTTCTTTTGAGAGTTGGTTCCTGGGACAACGGGAGGCCTTCTTATAAGAACACGAGATACAAAATTTTATGACCTTCGGGGCCTTTCATGGCCTTCTTGTAAAGGTTGGTTCCCGGGGCAACGGATGGCCTTCTTATGGGAGAAACTTGACCTTTGACTTGATTTCTTTTACCTTGATGTGAATATGATTTGAACTTCATTTTTATTTCTTTTTATTTTTACATTATTTAGATTTCTTCTTTTCTTTTTGTTTGAATTTATTTTATCTTTTATTGAGTTTGAGTTTTAACTTAAAATTGTTTTATTCTTCTTAAAATTTGATTTTTAAATTTTAAAGAATTGTTAATTTTCTTTTACTTTTTTATTTGCATTTAGTAATTTCTTTTTGAATAATCATAATATTTCCTTTTTATTTGAAATTTTCAATTTGACACTTTTTTTGGATAACACTTGATAAAAAAGTCAATTTTATTTCTGAAATTACCTATGAAATTGATTTATAAATTTTATTGAAAAGTTTTACTATTTTTTTAGAATTTATAAAATTCATTTTTACCACTGTCTCGCACTTTTTCGCGGCCCTCGGGTTTCAAACAGAGGAAACAGAGGGGAAAAAGAATGCGGATCAGATACCCCTCGCGAGCCTCAAGAATGCCGATACTGATACTTCCCAGAGGAGAAATAACGGTACGGTCTTGAGTTCCCACGAGAGTTTATTATTTGAGAGGGGTCCTTTTTTTCCAGTAGGCGCAAGCCCCTACTGTTAATTACCTCCGACATGGTCTGGAGAACCTTTAGATTGGGAAAATCAAAGGATATGTATCATAAGCTATTAGGGAATTGCAATTTGTTATCCTAGCATGCGTTTATATCTTTTTGTGTTTTTGTTTTTATTATTATTACTACTACTATGATTATTATGCAGCGTTAGTGTTATATTTATTTATTAAATGGACTCGGCATTGCAAGGACAGCAGTTTTTAAGGCTTATGATTTGGAGAGGTCTTGGTTGATCTTCGCTGCTTGGACTTCGGTGACTTCTTCTTGTGATGTGAGGAATGGTTGGCTCTTGAATAATGACTCTTTAGATAATATCGGGGTGGCTCGTGATTTTAGGCTCTTGAGTTTGAATCTTATGGCTTGGAGTTTGGATTTTGTGGCTTGGAGTTTGGATTTTTACGGCTTGGAGGCATGGATTTCCCGAAGCGGGCACTTGAAATTCCCGAAAGATCGGGTTATTGTGACTTCTGACTTTTTTTTTATTTGGTGCTGAGGATCTTTATAAACTTTTCTTTTTCTTCTTTTCCTTCGATAATGTCGGACTCTTAGGCCGCGGAGTTTGTAGACATTACGCTTAACATCGGGCCTGTGGGCTTGTAGATGTCGATGACTTCGCCGGGCTTTAAGCTTTTGGGCGTCAAATGTGCGCGCGGGTGCTAACCAGGCAGACTACCCCTTGGTCTAACCTGACTACGGATAGATGCTCGTCACGTGGGCGTAGAGCATCAAAAGACGATCTGGCGCTCGTTAATCTTGATATCTTCAACGGTTCGGCTATCAGCGGAAGCGTTGTCAAAGTGACATCTGGCAATGTCAGAGACATAATCCGGTTCCCTTCCGGCGTGTTGAAATGGTTCCTGGTTCCTGACCAGAATCTTGAAGAGACGGTTTGATTGTTGTTTAAAACATTTAGAGTGATATCTGGTATCCATCCAGGATATCGGGTAAATGGTCCAAACTCCATTCAAAGCGTTGAAGCGCGTTCCGGCGGCTATTCCGAAACGTCTAAGTGAAGACGGTTTGACTGCCACTCAAACTGTTGAAAGAAACGGTTCAATTACCACTTAGAGCATCCCATTGATATCCGGTGGCCAGTCGAGATATCCGGTAAATGATCCAATTGCTCCTTAAAACGTTGAGGAGACATCTGTCCAGCAGGTGTCCATGAACAGTCCAGCCTTAGTCTGAAGCGTTCAAATGAGACGATTCGATTATTATTCGAGTCATTTAAGGTATAACCCGATTTTATTCGAAGCGTTGACCTTCGTTTTGGTTATTATTCGAGCCATTTGAGGTGATACCTTGTATCCACCAAAATGTAACCCGATTTTCTCTCGAAACGTTTATCTTCGTTTCGGTTGCCATCCGAAAACCTACAAACGATATCCGGTTGCCAGCCAAGATACCGATAAAGTTTGACTGTCACTCAAACTGTTGAAAGAGACGTCTGGTTGCCAGCCAGACGGTAGTGACACGATTCAATTACCATTCAGAGCATTGCATTGATACCTGGTTTCTAGCCAAGGTGTCAAGCAAATGATCCAGCTGTTTACTTGAAGCGTTGCAGCAAAACATCTGTCGCCAGTCAGATGTTCAAGAGACGATTCGATTTTCTTTCGGAATATTTAAAGAGATACCTGGTATCTAGCCAGGATATCAGATAAATACTCCGACTCCCATTCGAAGCGTTGATCTTCGTTTCAACTGCCACTCGAAACGTCAAGTTGATACCTGGTTGCCAATCAGGATATCGGGTAAACGATCCAATTATCATTCGAAACATTTGAAGTGATACCAGGTATCTAGCCAAGATATCAAATCAATGCTTCGTCTAATCAAAGCGTTTGAACTTCATCTGGTGCCCAGTCAGATGTCAATAGACCGTTCGGCTCCCACCCGAACCGTTGAAATAACGATGCCGTCCATTTGGCTTGTAGGCGCCGTGACACCACCCTCGGGTCTGTGTCAAAAATAAGGGTGCGCACGGGTGCTACATGAGTCGGACTTCCTATGGCCTTCTCACGTGCGGGGTGACAATTGGTCCTAAGACAGGGAACGATGCCTCGGCTATCGGTCCTTAACCAGCCATCGGATAGAGACAATTAGTCATCGGAAAAGGTACATAACCTCAGTTATGGGTCCTTAACTAATCGTTGATGAAAAGACGATTGGTCCTCAAATGGGGAACATAGCCTCAGCTATCGATCCTTAACCAATCGTTGAGTGGAGACAGTGGTCCTGGGACAGGGTACATAACCTTGGTTATGGGTCCTTAACCATCCGTTGAAGAGTGACAATTGGTCCTCGAACAGGGTGCGTAGCCTCAGCTATCGGGTCTTGACCAATTGTCAGATGATGAAAGTGATGTCCGGTTCCTGACCGGATCATTCAGTTTTAGTTTCCTCAAGCACCAAAGAGAGATATTTATGTTTTGAATTCTTCGATCCGGGTTTGATTCGACGGTCCTGACGTCGATCTCATCCTGGATTATTTGCTTTTGATGTTCGTTGTAGCCGGCCTTGGTTAGCGAGTCGCAATTCAACCAGATTCACAATATTGAGATCCGATTCTCAACATTGAGCTTGATTCTCTTCAACAGTGCTCCTGCTCATTTCAAGAGTATTGAATATCTTCGGTTGCTCCGCATCAGTCATAATGATGACTATCCACTGGTTTGAACCATCTTGTTTCAATGAGGCCCAGCGAGCCTTGACTCTTGATCACCGGGGTATCCCTATTGCGATCTGCTAGGCTTGAGAAGTTTTTTTTAATTTTATTTTTATTTTATACAACATGAAGATCTTCCCGATCGGGTGAAAGGTGCTCTTTCTCCCTCTTTTTTTATTTATTTTCTTTTTCTTCTGAGGTTAATTGAATGCCTTAGGTGAGTATGAGATCTTCTCCATGTTGAGGTGTTGTCCATGCCTCCTTTAATTTTGATTATGAGCCTTGGAGTCATTTTTATTCGAGCCAAAATGGGTTTATGATTGTGGAATAGTGATCTTAATATTTCTGGTGGGGTTTTTGGTGATGATGATCAGTAAAATATTTTCTCCACATTTTTCTGAGTTTGCAAAAATTTTCCTCACATTTTTCTAGGCTTCCTATGATTTTTGGTGAATTTTTGAAGTTTATTGGATTTTTGAATAAATCATAGGGTGATGTGGCAATTTGTGGTTGGCAAGAGTTTGAAATTTGGATTTAGAAATGATATGCAAGGAATTTGGTTATGGTTTTAGCATGATAATGTTCCTTGCATTTTTCTGGATTTATAGAAATTTGTTTTGGATTTTTCTGAATTACGGTTGAATTTCTACAAATTTTTGAAGTTTCCAGCAATGAAGTTGTGCCATATCAGCATGAAATAACACGTGGCAATTCTTGATTGGTCCAGATCAGCGGAGAGAGGAAAATCAGCTGCGTAGTCCCTGGTCAAAAGGATCGCCAGATGGCAGCACATAATTAGTCCATAATGGATGTCAGTGAGTTGCCACACTTAAATCACTTGCCACGCGAAAAGTGCCACAGACAATCGGGAATTTTGGGACGGTTTTCGTAAAATCTATTTCCTTCTCCCCGTGGACGAGGCCTATCGCGAAGAAATTTGGTGGACCGAGGGTCAACAGGTATGGTTTTGAACGTTAGCCATGTACCAAGTCTATGCGAATTTTTCGACTTCTTTTTTTCTTTCCTTCTTCCTCCCTCGATCTGACGAAGGAGAGACTCGCCATGGTTGTTCAATTGAGTCGCCTGAGTGGTGTATGGCAGCCAAGACCAAGTCATAGATCATCGTGAAGATCCCCTGGTATTATGGGGACCACTAATTAGACATGGGGCTGCTCCTTTGTCGTGCCAAACTTCCATCCCAATTAGCTAGGGTTTCGGGTAGAGCCAACAGCAATTGGTCATCTTCTGTAGTGAATAGATCGAATTAAATGATTAAGGAGTGTCGTGGGATATTGGGGAAGCCTGATGTTCCATCAATTTGGTAATTGGATAGCTTGAACATGGTGTTTCGCCTAATCCTAAATCGGCCATGACTGCGGAGAGGCGATTACAGCATTCAGTCGACTGTGGTGGTGAAATAAAGATCCTGAGAGCATGGTGGAGTGTGCAAGATGGTGTTCTCATCTCCAATTGGGTGATTGAGCACCTCCAACCATCAGTTTCACCAAAACTTGGTTCAACCATGGTGACAAGTGTTGGAGTTATGTCCTAGAAGTCAATATTTAATGACTTATTTTCTTAGTTTATGTTAATGATGATATTTGATCATTTGTTCCTAGAGTTTATTATTGACAGATCATTCAGGTTGAGGATCTGAATTGTAGATCTCTGTGGATCATTCATTAGAATGACAATAATAAATCTGAATCGTCCATAATCTTGATAATTAACAAGGAACATTAATTATCATAAAAGATTAGTATGCAAGTTAAGTGATGATTAAGTTCTACAAATCATAGGTAAGGAGTTACCAACTTAATTGCATATGTGTATGTTATTGGAACATAGTACAGGACTTGACCCAGTGAAATAAACATATGGATTGTGTTATGTGTCATTGTTTATTTCATATCAGTTTGATTCTAAGTTTGAGATGTTCACCTTTTCCACATGAGGATAGGTTTAATAAATATCGTCTAACGTTGATTCCTGATAAAGGCTGCTATAAGGACTTTATTTATGTTTTCTTGAATTGTGCGGGGAAAAGTTGTTCATCAAGAAAACCGTATGTCCCTCATTAATATACTTAATGAGTGATGATATCTGTTTGGGCCCCTTGATGGAGTTGGATTGGTTGGCCAACATGTACAATCAACTCTAGATCAAGAAATGTATAATCTGCAAGAATGACACATTCCTATCTTGGATTATACAAAGATATCATGTGACATAAGAATCAGACAAAGAAATACTAATATTTCTTATGCAGGATTGAGATATTGTAACGGTACATTATTTATACGAATTGGGAATCATAACGTGTTGCTAGATACCGCTTATGATTATTGGAATTAAATAAGCGATTTAATTCCATGGCCAGCATAGTATAAATCCTCAAAGGGTCACACAAATAGAACCTGAACCACACGTGTATTATTTATTTGTATTGGAGAATACAAAACATGATGGGTTGATTAATTAATTATATACTGTTATGAACCGTTATAATTAATTATATCAAGAAGATCATGTTAGAATAAATTAATGCATAAACCAACCTATTGTTAATTATCATCAATTTGATAATTAAATAGTCTCAACTACATTTAATATAATTGTTAGAATTATATTGAATATATAGGCTTTAAATTGCTAAGTCTAATTAAGCCCGAAATAACAAGCATTTAATAGGCCCATTACTTAATTGAATTAGTGAGCCTATAAGAGATGAATTCACCATTTGGTGAATTGGGCCTATAGCCCATATAGGAGGCGCCTAGGGTTAATGGCATGGATGTAATTTGGTTGAAGTTTGGAAGAGGAATGAGAGCTCTATAAATAGATCCCAAGGGGTGGCCTCTCATCCAACTTTCTCTCTCCTCTCTTCCCTCTTCTCCTAGCCGCCACCTACCTCCTCTTTGGAGATTTTCGAAATCTCCATTAGAGGTGCTCTCATCCATTGTTTGTTAGGGCCCATGTGTTGGGATTAGCTACATAATTAAGGTGTTAATTGTGATTAAGTGTTGGTTGCTCTAAAAGCTTGCTAGCACAAGCTTTTGAGAGGTGGTGAAGCTTCTTGGTGGATTAGAGGAAGGAGAAGAAGGCGCGGAGTGCACCCCATCGACTCCCATGCCATGGATTCGAGCCTCATGAATGCGATTTCATGAGAGGTACAATTTCTCCTACCTTCTCTCTTGATTTGACGTGTGATTGCTTTAGCACTAGATCTATTGATTTGCTTGTTGTTAATGGTGATTAATTAGTTGTAATTAATCTAAAATTAAAATATGAGCATTTCCTAACAGTGGTATCAGAGCTATGGTCGTGCTTAAGGTTTTTCACACTTAATTAAGTGAGAATTCGTAATTAATTAAGTTAATTAGTGATGTGCATGCTTGCTGGCCCTGGAAAGACTGTTTTCTGTCTTGTTGCTTGTTTTTCGTGGTATAAAGTCTCTGAAATTTTTTCCTTCTTATTGGAGGTTGTAGCCCTTTGAGTTGTGGTTGTTTTCCCACTGGAATCATTGAAATTCGATGTAAAATGAATTTTTAGTGATTTAAACGGTAACGGTGCGCAGATCTGTTATTCTGCTGCACAGTTCTGTTGTTGTGGTTGGTAACAAATAAGTTTGTATACAAAGTACCTGTAACTTTTAGATAGGATTAATCTAAACTTGATGCTCTTTCTGAATGTGTAAATTTTGTTGCATATTTCGGATTTTATGTGGACGTTCAAGGATGAAAAGTGATGAAGTTGTCAGATCTGTTTTTTCAAACAAACTGATTGTTTTGAAAAACTGTACTTATTGAGAAACTTTTATGGAAAAGTGTTGAAATGGAAATGTTCTCCTTTAAGTCTGGAATCTGTGAAAATTAATTTCATAGATTTTCATTGAGATTTGATACCTCAACCGAGTGAAACCTTTTTGGTCGACGGTCTGTTCCAGAACAGGATACCTTGCTTAAATGCTTGTTATCTCGTTGATCTTGAATATAACTTGTGGATTTTCTTTTCATGGAATGATAGCCTATTGTATGTAGTATTTTTCTATGTAAATTGTTTGCTGGAAAAATATCAAGGGGATGATCATACAGATCAAAAGGTTGAGACCCATAACAGAATTTTCTCTAACGGTGCTTCGCGCACAATCTGAGGATTTGTCTTTTTTGTTTCTCCCTGATGGTAATTGATCTCTCCTTGAGATTTTTACAGGTAATCACAATCTTTGTAAGGAGTTCTCTGGATTTATTTCAGATTTTTTGGAGACCGAATTATTTTGAATTTTTTCGGGTCCCGAATTTCGTATTTTAATTAGTTAAAATAGTTTCTAATTAATCAATTTATTGAAATGTTAATTAGAAGACTCCTTAAATACCCTCCTTTCTGTTTTGATAGTTGGATTTAATTTAAAAGGGCTTAAACAATTAGTTGTTAAGGTTAAACCTTCTTTGCATTCGAAAAACTTGAGCAACAAGTATGCACAAAGATTCTAATTAATGAAATTAATTAAGAGCAAGTGAATCATGTATATTGTATATGTGCTAACTTTGTTTTGTCGGAGGATGTGGGTTTGATATGGCTCAAGATGTCAATGCCTTGTGTGTTGTAAAATGTTGTGAATGCATGTGATTGCTTGTAATGTGGCCTAAGGTACCTTGATAATTAATAATTGATTAATTTTTTGATGTAACTTGTGAGGCTTGCATGCCCCTAAGGCCTAGGCAGGGTTTTAGGATTTTATCACATGTATTTATTTCCCTTAATTATTAGATAGGATCTTAGTAATTAGTGGGAGGGCTTGATTAGATTAGTTTCGTTACATGGAGATGCGACGAAGACTAATGCAAGCGGGAGCCATACAAACCCACGGCAATGCTTGAGATGCTTATGTTATGTGATTGTTTGTGAATGCCTTGAATTGTCATAGGTAGGAATGGGTGTATGCTTACACGACCACCAAACAAGAGTCACATATTTTGTCCCAAACTAAATTGATTAAGTCGACCGCCTTCCTTCTCTCTATCCCCTTCACGTCAATAGCCAATCATGGCGCGGTCCGCCATAGCGGACGTCATGGTTGTCAACCTTGATAGTCGGGGTACAAATGAAAAGATTTGTTAGGAGCAAATAGAGAGAGGTTGCTTATCGATGGACCCAACAAGTTTTCTTGGACATCGGGGCGAAGTTTGTAAATATACTTAGATATTCACAAACCAAGAGTCGTATGGTTGATATGATTGGTTGGAGAACCTACTTTGTCTAGTTAAGTAGGGTGTCGTGCCATAGCAGGCTCTACTTGATGAAAACGGGGATCTTGGAAAACCAACTACATTGGGACATTAAATAAATGTAGTGGGAGTTTTGTTTATCATTATAAATAAAACATTGCATAAACTAAATGACCTTAAATTGAAATTGTTATAGATATTAAATATGTTAATTTCGTTGCGATCAATCTTTGAAAAACGACAAGCTCGTTTCTAAGGTATTTACTTGGAGAAGAAACACCGATTTCTAAGACATGTTCTTGGAAATGAGAAACTTGAGCAAGTTTAATCCCAAAAACGTTCCTCAACTTCCCGAAAATAGCTTCGCAATGATTGATTAGTTTTGACGAAAATTATTCAATAAAGCGAATGCTTATATCCTTTTAGAAGTTCTAGACTTTTGAATTGGAGAATTCATAAGGACTAGACTAGACTTCTATACTCTCATCCACATACTCAAGAAGACGTTCTTAGAGAAAGTAAAAGATAGACTCAATCATTTATGATCGAGAAATGGAATGTGAGTTAACCAAGAGACTCTTCTTATAAGAAGATAAATGTTTCATTAGCTTGTGAACCGAAAGGTTTGAGTAGCTAATTGACAACTAGAGATATTAAGATCTCCAATATCAAGGATTGTTGATATTGTCATACAATCTCTTTCTATGGATAAAGGATATGTTGTTCGTACACTTGTTAATGCTTAAAATGATTGGTTAAGTATTAAAGGAATACTCTACCAATATATGAGTTGAGACTTCGAGACCCTCACTAATGACCGTGTGTCACATGAGATGTTTCATTTACCTTTTATGGGAGACATTTGAAAAGATGTCCAAAATACCATGATGTTCTAAACCTCAAGATATTTGTCGTTCAAATTGTCTCACTATCTCTAATTCACACTAGTAATTAGGTGCTAGTTCATGTGCTCGCATTTAATGAAATGTGTAGGCAATGATGAATAAGAGAAAGTTTGAGATAAGTAAAGTAAACTCCGTTTTGGAAATGGCTTATACGTCTAAGCCGCTACCATTGAATACGTAGAGTTATCTTTACTAAATAAAGAATTTGTTTAGGAATTTGAGGTTATATACCTTATTCCAAACATCTCATAAAACCTTATCTCCATTTCATATTTGATGATGGATGATCATGTTTTGTAATAGAGAAATGTCGTTCTCTTATTGTTATGAATTTGTGTACAAGATTTCACGCATCTTGATTGAATTTGCTTGAAATAGATAAACAAATTTCGAATGACAAATATGTAAGACTTCACATAAAGTATTTGACTTTTATGTAAAATAGTCGCTTAGTCGAATATAAACAAGAATCGCATTATGAGAGTCTACGTAACGTGGAGCTCGTAAATCAATTTGATTGCAAATCAATTGAAATTCATGCGAATCGTGTTCGTTAAATGACAAAAGCGCCTTTGAACTACGAAGGTTTAAAGGACAAGTAACCTTATTAAAACTTATACATATTGATGTATATAGACCTACAGGTACTTGTGCAATTGAAAGGTTGTTGAAACTTTACCACTTGACCAACAATCATTGTAGATATTAACGTATCTATTTGATATGGTATAAGTATGAATCTTTTGACAAGATCAAAAGGATTTCAAGAGTAAAGTTGAAAAACTATTCAATAAAAGCAAAAGTCTTAAGATGGATCATGGTAAATAGTTAAGTCATATAGTTTGATATATTACCTAAAGAGTATGAAATACGTTTCACTACTCGCTTCATGAGGAACATTGAAAAATGTATCCAAGGATGAAGGTATCGAACATAGTTTGATATAGTTCGATCGGTAATAAATCAAATTGACTTGTTCGACTCATGTAAGGGATTTGTGTTTGAGGACAATATTGTTTACACTGAATAAAAATTCCATCGAAGTCTATTGAGAAAGATATCTTACGAGATTCGATCTCTAGGTATATTGTTTCTCAAGATTTGGTATTGAGAAGCTTATTTCAAAGTTCGATTGATTGATAAGCTTGGACCCAAATAAGACGCTTAATATGATGTAGGATATCTTGAACTAACCGAAAGGTACTACTTCAACGAACATGATAAGAACAAAATAGTTGTTGCTCATCATAACGTAATCTTGAAGAATGATATTCTCAAGAAGAAGTAGTGGGAGTAAAGTGAGCATTAAAGGAGTTTATGCGTCACTACAAGAAGTACATTTATAAGAAACTTGTCACTCCATACATGGTGCTTAGTGGGAGTTGAGCGGAACTTTATTCACAAGTAGTTGTGAAAGGAAGAAGTTTATAAACACGCTCACTTCTAAAGAGTGCTCAAACATCTCACGAATGGATGATGTTCGAGAAACTCATGCAATATATTAGGATCAAGAACTTACTCTACAAGATGTTGTAGAAGTAGTTTACTGACCTCAAGCACCAATCCTACAAAGATCAACGAGAGTGAATTGCCTAAACTGAAAGGTACATAGGCTTCACAACATCCTCGTACTTGATATATGAGGATCCGTTGATAAATACAGAAGCGATGGAAAGACCCGATTCCACAAGTATGGTTTGAATCTATATGATCTTTAAGTGCAATCCACATATATAACAACAAGGTATAGACCTTGATTGATGTTCAAGAAGGAGCGATCCATCTAGAACATTTAGATCTTTAAAAGGAAAGATATATATGGATAGCAAGTCGACTATGTACAAAGCACAATTTCATGATTGATGCTATGTCTAAGTCGATAACCAGTTGACCATGTACAAAGCACGGCTTCTCGCTTGTAGCTGTGTATAAGTCAATAAAGATCATTCTAACAATAATTATATTTCGTATATATAGATATATGGAAAAATACATCAAAACCGCCTTCTTCGATTGAATGAAGGAAGTTGTTGTGTATTTGACACAAACCGAAGATTTTGTTGTATTGTTAGAAACGTATATATGCTTCAATGATCCATTAATGGATTGAAGCAAGTACTGTGGAAACTGGAATAAATATTTTGACAAGTAAGTCAAGGAGTTGAACTTCGTCAAAAGTATCTTGTATAGACAAGATATTCAGTGGGAGCATTATTATGTTACATGTATTGTACAAGATACAAGACATTAATTGGGAATAAAATTAAAGAAAGGAATATTGTCAAGATCTCATTGGAGAATGTTTTCTCAATAGAGAACTTGGAAAAATCACCTAAATCCAAGGAAACAAAATCTATGGAGATAGATGATGATGGATGTCAGGTTTGAGAAAATGTGCATATAATGATAAAGTGTTCTAGTAACACGAAAAGATAGACTCCTAGAAAGGATGTCTAACCACGTTGTATGGCATACACTTGAGTTCTAATCGGTGTGTTGCAACTCAATTCGAGAAGAGTGCACGATATATTTCGAGCATCCTTCTGTTACGAGTTTCATAATGGACGCCATACTTATGCACATGCCCCTATGTGTTGTACCCAAGGAGTATGACAAGCAGTTGTGTCACACCCCGTAACCAACACAAAGGTGCGACGGCCCAGCCGCGACTACGTGCTTACCTTCACGCACCCGCAAGGCTTAACCTGACAGAACACCTTCAACTCAAAAGCATGAAGCATCACAAATTCAGATGTAAACAAAAGCTGAACAGAAATAGTAAAACAAATTTCATTAAACCAAACGAGGTAAGTTTCAAAAGTTAGACTTGTACACGTAGCTTTGGTTAGCTATACAACAACAAAAGTACAAGTTAACTATACAAAAAGGACATCTAAACATCCCACACTTCATGCTCCTAGTCAAGGTGTAGGCTTACTCTGCAAATGCTCCCCGCTCGATCTACAACCTGGAACCCACAAAAGCGGAAGATGAGATAATTATAAATAATCATCTCAGTGCGGTATTTAGTTCCAGTCACACAAACCCGGAGGTACATGTTTAGGAACTAATCACCGGCCAAGACGGAAAATAATACAACATATTTAAATTCAGAATATACAGTTCAGAGAATAACATTTCATAATACACAATTATGAATGCAATCTAAAAGTCGAGTTTCCATTATACTAATCAATTATCAAAGTCGGATCAAACACTCGACTTGTACAATTTGGCCAATAATCTAATGCAAGTCTGGTTAACAAATCAAGTCAAGTCAAATAAAGAGTTCCTCGAACTCATAAGCAGATCGAGAGTATCATGGTTGTTTTTGAGAGTTATTCCGTTACTCACAAACGATGGTATGCGACCGCTGGGTTTTTCGGAACCCAATAACCAATCCCGTAGGATATATGGAGTTTAGTTTTACTTGGATCTCCCAATCCAAGGGTACGCAACCTATTGGGTTTTTCGGAACCCACAAACCAATCCCGAAGGATATATTGAGTTTTATTTTACTTGGAATCTCACAATCCAAGGGTACGGCTCAACCACTCTCTAATTCAGTTCCAACTTCACAACAGATAATCAGAGTGCAACAGATATTCATTCAGGGTAATCATTCACAAGATGGTAACCATTCATCATGCATATAATAATAATACTATAACTATAGCTACATGACAATTCGTGCAAATTATGCATGCAAGATATTGAACAATTCAAAGATGCAATGCATGTAATTGAATTCCTAACTCAGATATACATCAGGATTTGTGTGCATCCGCACCTGAATAAAAGCAGACAATCAAGCAAGCAATCCTAAGTATCACCACGTGTATCGGTCTCCCCGAGTCCCGACACGTCTCCGTCCAAATCTACACAAAAACACTTATTCTAAGCAAAGCACACTAGAACAAGTAAATCAAGCAAGAATAACTAATTACAAACTCCAGACAACTTTTTTTTTTAAAAAGGTTGGAAACGCAAAGAGTGCAACAAAAGCTTCAAAACAACCTAAGTTCTGGTGAAACGTTATACAACGCCATGAGGCGTTACCCAACGCAAGAATGCGTCATGCCACGCTCCAGAAAACTTCAGAAATTCAGCAACACTGCTAGACACGTCACACAACGCAGGATAGCGTTATGCAACGCTACAGAACAATTCCCAGACTCCCTGAAATCTGCAGAACTATAGCGTCACACAACGGAAGACAACGTTGTACGACGCTACAACTCTGATATACAACGCTACAGTACGTTGTAAAACGCACTTCAACAGTGCATCAAGACTCAACAACTTTGCCAGAACGTTGTACAACGTTACAGAACGTTGCACGACGTTCTGGTGAAGCGTTACACAACGGAACTGAACGTTGTACAACGGTTGAGTGAAGACTTCGATTTTTGAATGAAGATTTCAGCGCTCGAGTCAGGGCAATTGACTTAATGCGTTATGTAACGGCTCAGTGCGTTATACAACGCGGGTACCAGTAAAAACAGCAGAAAGACTGAGAAAAACGATGGTGGCAACGTTGTATAACGCCACCTTGCGTTATACAACGCTGATACCAGTAAAATCAGCAGAAAGCTCAGAAGTTGACGGAATCGATTTCGAAAACCTAAAACTCTCAAAACCTGACCTTTTTACAACTGAACTGAGTCACAACAACTAGTTTCCAAGCTATAAAATCAGAATGTAGTTTAGAACCACTCATTTTACAAAAGAAACCGAAATCTTGAAGAAAAACAAACCCATTTCGATTAAAGCTTTGAAAACCACTAAACTCCAACCAAAAACCTCATTTCTAACTCAAATAAGCTCCAAGAATTTCAAAAATTTGTTCAAAAACGAAATGCTACAAGTTTTCAAGAAAACTCACCAAAAGATGGCTCAAATCCGAAAGAAATTGGGTTGTTCTAGCTCTCCTCGGTCTCCTCTCTTCAAATCTGATTTTTTCCGAATTTATGGGGATTTTTCTGAATTTATTTGAGTGTGATGGTGTGTGTTTGAGTGAGAGAGAGTTGAGAAAAATGGGGGTTATGTGGAAAAACGTGGGAGAAGAGAAAAAATGGCTGTGGTGGGGTGGTTGAGAGTAGTTGGAATATTCGCAAAACAGCCCCTAGGCTTTGCCAAATTCAAAACACTTCTAAATTTCAGATTTGAGCCTCCAAACAAAATCGAAATCGCACAACGGTTCAAAATCTCCTTGTACTAAAATATATTTAGTACTAATTATAATATTCAAACTAATTTAAAATACTAATAACAACAATTAATTAACACACGGAATCTGATCAGAAATTCGAAAATTCGAAACAACAGAAAATCAACACGCTAAACTTAAAAACTCTACAGAACTCAAAACTGGGTATTACATCCCACCCCCCTTAAGAATACCGTTCAGTCCTCTGAACGGAACACGTACCTGAGGCGTCAAACAACTCTGGAAACTTCTCTCTCATCTCGGGCTCGAGTTCCCAAGTAGCCTCTTTCCTTGGATGTCTGCCCCACTGAACCAACACATACCGGATTGTTCTACTTCTCAACCGGTGTTCCTTGGTATCCAAGATCCTTGTGGGTTTCTCCTCATAAGTCAAGTTCGACTCAACTTGGCTAAGACCCGAGTGATCGAGTACATGCGAAGGATCGCGCACATACCTTCGGAGCTGAGATACATGAAAAACCGGATGAATCCGATCCAAACTCGGTGGTAAATCTAGCTCATAAGCAACCGCTCCTATTCTCTTATACACCGGAAAAGGCCCGATGTACCGAGGACTTAACTTCCCCGAAACACCGAAGCGAAACACCCCTCTCACGGGAGAAACCTTTAACCACACATGTTCCCCCTCTTTATACTCAATCGGCCGTCGATGCACATCAGCATATCTCTTTTGCCGATCTTGTGCGGCCTTGAGTTTAGATTTCACCAACATTACCTTTTCCAAGCTCTCCGAGACCAATTCGGGTCCCGTAGGCATATAACTTCCCTTGATCTTCCAACATAGCGGGGTTCGGCACGACCCGCCATACAAAGCCTCGTAGGGCGCCATCCCAATGCTAGCATGAAAGCTATTGTTATAGGAGAACTCCACTAGATGAAGATTGTCGACCCAAGACCCGCCAAAACACAAAGCACACGCTCTCAACATATCCTCCAAGGTTTGTATTGTGCGCTCCGATTGGCCGTCGGTTTGGGGATGATGTGCAGAGCTAAAATTCAACCTCGTTCCCAAGGCTTTCTGAAAGCTTTTCCAAAAGTGAGAGGTAAAGCGAGTATCCCGATCCGAGACTATCTCTCTTGGACATCCATGCAATCTGAACAAGTTCTTTAAGAACAACTCCGCTAGTTTCTCTCCACCAATATCGGGTCGAATCGGTATAAACCGAGCCACCTTGGTCAATCTATCCACAATGACCCAGATTCCATCTACTTGTCCCTTTGTTTTTGGAAAACCCGACACGAAGTCCATAGTGATTGACTCAAATTTCCCTTTTGGACACCGCAACGGTTGTAAGAGACCGGCACTCTTCCGTCGGTCGGCCTTCACTTGTTGACAAGTTTGGCACCGAGCCACAAATTCCGCTATTTCTCGCTTCATGCCCGGCCACCAAAAATGTTTCTTCAAATCCATGTACATCTTCACTTCACCGGGATGTATTGCATACCCCGATTCATGTGCCTCCATAAGAATCAACATCTTAATTTCTTTGTTATTCGGCACGCAAACTCTAGTGCCGAACCTCAAGATACCATTCTCATCCACTTGGAAACTCTCCTTGCCTTCTGCTATTCCGGCTCTAAACTTCTGACACTTCTCATCTTTCTCTTGGGCCACTTTAATTCTCACATGCAAATCCGTTTCAACCTCTAGAGCCGCTAAGAACACGGTTACGGTTGCAATAGAAGTAGGGTTGTCGAGGTTTCGGTTGACATGGCTAAGCACAAGCTCCTTGGATACTCCTACACACAACTCCCATCTTTTCATTTCTTCTAGAAGTTTTGGTTGACTTGTAATCATCGCCGCTACATTGGCCCGACTCTTTCGGCTTAGTGCATCGGCTACGAGATTAGCTTTTCCCGCATGATACAAGATCTCCATATCATAATCCTTGAGTAATTCCAACCATCGCCTTTGTCTCAGATTCAACTCCTTTTGCACATACAAGTACTTGAGACTTTGGTGGTCGGTGTAGATTTTGCACTTTACCCCATACAAGTAGTGTCTCCAAAGCTTTAGTGCAAATACCACCGCCGCTAATTCCAAATCATGGGTCGGGTAGTTCTTTTCATGTGGCTTTAGTTGCCGTGACCCATAAGCTATCACATGTCCATCTTGCATGAGGACACAACCAAGTCCGATTCCGGAAGCGTCGGTATAAACCGAAAACTCTTTCTCTGGTACCGGCATCGCCAAGATTGGTGCGGATACGAGTCGCTCCTTTAAGGTTTGAAAACTAGCCTCCTGTTCATCTCCCCATGAGTATTTAACATCTTTTTGTAGAAGTTGGGTTAGCGGCCGAGCGAGCTTTGAGAATCCTTCCACAAACCGTCTGTAGTACCCGGCCAACCCAAGAAAGCTTCGCACCTCTGACACATTTTTCGGTTGAGACCAATTAGACACCGCTTGCACCTTTGCCGGATCCACCGACAAACCCTTCCCCGAGATCACGTGCCCGAGGAATGCCACTTCTTCAAGCCAAAACTCACACTTCGATAACTTCCCAAATAATTGATGCTCTCTCAATCGGTTTAACACCGCTCTTAAGTGACCCGCATGCTCTTCATGAGTGCGAGAATACACGAGAATGTCATCTATGAAGATTACCACAAAGCTATCAAGATAGTCATGGAAAACCCGGTTCATTAAGTCCATAAAAGCCGCCGGTGCATTCGTCAAACCGAAGGGCATCACAAGATATTCATAGTGCCCATACCTAGACCGGAAGGCGGTTTTCTCTACATCTTCGGGTTTAATTCTCAACTGGTGATATCCCGTTCTAAGGTCAATCTTGGAGTATACGGACGACCCTTGCAATTGGTCAAACAAATCATCTATCCTTGGTAATGGATACCGATTCTTTATTGTCACCTTGTTCAACTCTCGGTAATCAATACATAACCTTAAGGTTCCATCTTTCTTCTTAACAAACAAGACCGGTGCTCCCCATGGTGATGCACTCGGCCGTATAAACCCTTTCTCTAGTAGCTCCTCCAATTGAATTTTCAATTCCTTTAACTCCGCCGGCGCCATGCGATACGGGGTCTTGGAGATTGGCACCGCACCCGGCACCAACTCAATACCAAACTCTACCTCTCTTGGAGGTGGCATACCCGAGATCTCACCCGGGAACACATCGGCAAACTCTCGAACCACCGGAATGGTTGAGATATCCGGTTGCCCATCTTCATCTATCAGCACCGCCGCTAAGAAACACATACACCCGGCTTGTAATAAATTCCTTGCTTCCACCGCTGAGATATACGGGGTAGGACCCCTAACCACTCTAAAATTTAGGGCACACTTGATCGGTCGACCCAAGTTGAAATGGATACGCCGCTTGGCACACTCTATCACCGCATTATGCTTTGCAAGCCAATCGAGCCCTAACAAACAATCATACCCGGAAATGTCTAACACTAGCAGATCCAAAGACAATTCCCGGCCCGCAATCAACACCTTCAAATTCCGGCACCCTAAAACTACTTCATTTGATTGTCCCAAGGGAGTTAAGACCCGAGACACGTCACTCCGTTTCTCCATTACCCAACCACAAGACTCAACAAACTCACGAGACACTATTGAATGACTACACCCCGTGTCAAACAAAACAAAAGCAAGGTGTCCCGAAATAGAAACAGTACCTGAGAGCATCTCACCGGGTGCTACATAGTGGGGTTGCTCCTCTTCGGCATGCTCCGCCTCTGCCGCAAAAACTCCGGCCCGTCCGCCTCTATGGCCTGCGGTGCGACCTCCCGCACGACCACGACTAAAACTTGAAGTTCGGCCCCCGCCCCTCGGGTGGCCTCCACTACCTTGGCCTCCAAGGTATCCCATCGGAGATGGGTTGGGACAATCCTTTCTCAAATGCCCCGGACTCCCACAACCGAAGCAAGTCCGATTGTGTCGATGGCATGTGGACTCGGAATGAGATTGGTTGCATGTCCGACACCAAGGCCCAGAAGGTCTAGCCTTGTTGGTTGTTACGGAGGAAGGGATTGGTGCTTTCCCCTTGCCTCGTCCAAACACTTGCATTTGTCCCCCTTTCGAGCGGACCTTTCTTGCCTCTTCTTCTTCCTCTTCCCGTTCTCTTTTGAAATGCACCTCTTTTTGTGCGGCATGAACCATTAACCTTCTTAAGTCGGTGACATAAGGGTCATCAATTGCACCCCCTATTTTCGGCTTAAGCCCATCAACATAATGCCTTCTATAGCGCTTAGCATCGGCTCTAATGTCAGGAGCATAGCGGGAGAGATTGGTGAACTCAATGTTGTACTCGGCCACCGTTTTATTCCCTTGTTTCAACTCCATAAACCTTCGCCTCATCTCTTCTTTCATTATCTCATCGGCATATTGCTCATTGAAACACTCTTCAAACCATTCCCATGGTATTGCTTCTTGGTCCCCATCAAAGTCCCTTTTCTTGTTTTCCCACCAAAAACGAGCATCTCCCTCCAAGTAATGGGTGGCGAGCTCAACTTGAAACTCCACCGGTGCCCGACACACCCGAAACTTTGACTTTATGCTAGCAAGCCATTCCTCGGCCGCCGCAAGTTTGTCTCCTTGGAAAGTGGGTGGGGAAGTCTTCCCAAAGGAATCATAGATCCATCGGAAACGATCTCCTTCATCCTCCTCTTGTGCGGCATGTCTACCGCGTCCCCGGCCAAAAGCCGCAAGACCTCGCTCGATGGCACTTGCCACCCTCTCCTCAAACTCGGCCCCTTGTAACTGTCCCCGGCCTCTACCGGCGGGAACTCTCTCATTTTCGGCATTGGAACTATCGTCACCCCTACCAACAGCTCCACGGGGGCGACCCCTTGTACCTCTGCCTCGGCGATCTCGACGATCCATTCTAACCTGAACAAAAAAAATCAATACCATACAAGAAAACAATCATGAATAAAATCGATCTCACATTCCCACTTAGACATACCCACGCTCAACTTGTAGGTCTGGTTCAGGTTGTTAGACCAACCGGGCTCTGATACCAAGCGAAGCTGTCACACCCCGTAACCAACACAAAGGTGCGACGGCCCAGCCGCGACTACGTGCTTACATTCACGCACCCGCAAGGCTTAACCTGACAGAACACCTTCAACTCAAAAGCATGAAGCATCACAAATTCAGATGTAAACAAAAGCTGAACAGAAATAGTAAAACAAATTTCATTAAACCAAACGAGGTAAGTTTCAAAAGTTAGACTTGTACACGTAGCTTTGGTTAGCTATACAACAACAAAAGTACAAGTTAACTATACAAAAAGGACATCTAAACATCCCACACTTCATGCTCCTAGTCAAGGTGTAGGCTTACTCTGCAAATGCTCCCCGCTCGATCTACAACCTGGAACCCACAAAAGCGGAAGATGAGATAATTATAAATAATCATCTCAGTGCGGTATTTAGTTCCAGTCACACAAACCCGGAGGTACATGTTTAGGAACTAATCACCGGCCAAGACGGAAAATAATACAACATATTTAAATTCAGAATATACAGTTCAGAGAATAACATTTCATAATACACAATTATGAATGCAATCTAAAAGTCGAGTTTCCATTATACTAATCAATTATCAAAGTCGGATCAAACACTCGACTTGTACAATTTGGCCAATAATCTAATACAAGTCTGGTTAACAAATCAAGTCAAGTCAAATAAAGAGTTCCTCGAACTCATAAGCAGATCGAGAGTATCATGGTTGTTTTTGAGAGTTATTCCGTTACTCACAAACGATGGTATGCGACCGCTGGGTTTTTCGGAACCCAATAACCAATCCCGTAGGATATATGGAGTTTAGTTTTACTTGGATCTCCCAATCCAAGGGTACGCAACCTATTGGGTTTTTCGGAACCCACAAACCAATCCCGAAGGATATATTGAGTTTTATTTTACTTGGAATCTCACAATCCAAGGGTACGGCTCAACCACTCTCTAATTCAGTTCCAACTTCACAACAGATAATCAGAGTGCAACAGATATTCATTCAGGGTAATCATTCACAAGATGGTAACCATTCATCATGCATATAATAATAATACTATAACTATAGCTACATGACAATTCGTGCAAATTATGCATGCAAGATATTGAACAATTCAAAGATGCAATGCATGTAATTGAATTCCTAACTCAGATATACATCAGGATTTGTGTGCATCCGCACCTGAATAAAAGCAGACAATCAAGCAAGCAATCCTAAGTATCACCACGTGTATCGGTCTCCCCGAGTCCCGACACGTCTCCGTCCAAATCTACACAAAAACACTTATTCTAAGCAAAGCACACTAGAACAAGTAAATCAAGCAAGAATAACTAATTACAAACTCCAGACAACTTTTTTTTTTAAAAAGGTTGGAAACGCAAAGAGTGCAACAAAAGCTTCAAAACAACCTAAGTTCTGGTGAAACGTTATACAACGCCATGAGGCGTTACCCAACGCAAGAATGCGTCATGCCACGCTCCAGAGCGTTACACGACGTTCCCAGAAAACTTCAGAAATTCAGCAACACTGCTAGACACGTCACACAACGCAGGATAGCGTTATGCAACGCTACAGAACAATTCCCAGACTCCCTGAAATCTGCAGAACTATAGCGTCACACAACGGAAGACAACGTTGTACGACGCTACAACTCTGATATACAACGCTACAGTACGTTGTAAAACGCACTTCAACAGTGCATCAAGACTCAACAACTTTGCCAGAACGTTGTACAACGTTACAGAACGTTGCACGACGTTCTGGTGAAGCGTTACACAACGGAACTGAACGTTGTACAACGGTTGAGTGAAGACTTCGATTTTTGAATGAAGATTTCAGCGCTCGAGTCAGGGCAATTGACTTAATGCGTTATGTAACGGCTCAGTGCGTTATACAACGCGGGTACCAGTAAAAACAGCAGAAAGACTGAGAAAAACGATGGTGGCAACGTTGTATAACGCCACATTGCGTTATACAACGCTGATACCAGTAAAATCAGCAGAAAGCTCAGAAGTTGACGGAATCGATTTCGAAAACCTAAAACTCTCAAAACCTGACCTTTTTACAACTGAACTGAGTCACAACAACTAGTTTCCAAGCTATAAAATCAGAATGTAGTTTAGAACCACTCATTTTACAAAAGAAACCGAAATCTTGAAGAAAAACAAACCCATTTCGATTAAAGCTTTGAAAACCACTAAACTCCAACCAAAAACCTCATTTCTAACTCAAATAAGCTCCAAGAATTTCAGAAATTTGTTCAAAAACGAAATGCTACAAGTTTTCAAGAAAACTCACCAAAAGATGGCTCAAATCCGAAAGAAATTGGGTTGTTCTAGCTCTCCTCGGTCTCCTCTCTTCAAATCTGATTTTTCCCGAATTTATGGGGATTTTTCTGAATTTATTTAAGTGTGATGGTGTGTGTTTGAGTGAGAGAGAGTTGAGAAAAATGGGGGTTATGTGGAAAAACGTGGGAGAAGAGAAAAAATGGCTGTGGTGGGGTGGTTGAGAGTAGTTGGAATATTCGCAAAACAGCCCCTAGGCTTTGCCAAATTCAAAACACTTCTAAATTTCAGATTTGAGCCTCCAAACAAAATCGAAATCGCACAACGGTTCAAAATCTCCTTGTACTAAAATATATTTAGTACTAATTATAATATTCAAACTAATTTAAAATACTAATAACAACAATTAATTAACACACGGAATCTGATCAGAAATTCGAAAATTCGAAACAACAGAAAATCAACACGCTAAACTTAAAAACTCTACAGAACTCAAAACTGGGTATTACAAGTTGTCAACTGGATACAAAGAAAAACACATTTGGACAATAATCGAGAATATCTTTGAGTATCTTATGAGAAAGAATGATATATTTTTCATCTGGTAAGATGAAAGAAAGCTCATATAAATTGTTATATTGATGCTAGTTTTCGAAAGATTGATATAAATACAATTGAGCTACATATTTTGTTTAAATGTGGTGTTGTAAATTTAGAAGGTGTTCTAAATGTGATATTACAACCGTTTCCGTCACCAAAACAAAATATATAGTAACTTGTAAAGCAATGAAAGAATGTAGTATGGATCGTGAAGTTCTCAGTCAAGCTAATATGGTTCTATGCATCTCGAACCATAGCTTAAACTTGAAGAACCCAATAATAAATTGGTGATCCAACTAATATCTATGACGATGTCACTTGATCTCACATGATGATGATCAAGAACACATATATAGGAGTATATATGTATATAGGGTCAAACAAAATTGGATAGGTTCGCGGACACAGCGAACATTCTAACTTAACCTCTACCTTAAGCGGTATACGATATGCAGTTGTGCATCCATGCGTGATGGACGTATGAGTAACTTGCTTTAAGTGTATCTTATTTCGAGGTTCGAGACATGTATATATATGGATATATGACATTGTTTTAAATTCTTCACTTGCTAGAAGTCACTATTGATTGACTCTAGGCCAAGTGGGAGATTGTTGGAGTTATGTCCTAGAAGTCAATATTTAATGACTTATTTTCTTAGTTTATGTTAATGATGATATTTGATCATTTGTTCCTAGAGTTTATTATTGACAGATCATTCAGGTTGAGGATCTGAATTGTAGATCTCTGTGGATCATTCATTAGAATGACAATAATAAATCTGAATCGTCCATAATCTTGATAATTAACAAGGAACATTAATTATCATAAAAGATTAGTATGCAAGTTAAGTGATGATTAAGTTCTACAAATCATAGGTAAGGAGTTACCAACTTAATTGCATATGTGTATGTTATTGGAACATAGTACAGGACTTGACCCAGTGAAATAAACATATGGATTATGTTATGTGTCATTGTTTATTTCATATCAGTTTGATTCTAAGTTTGAGATGTTCACCTTTTCCACATGAGGATAGGTTCAATAAATATCGTCTAACGTTGATTCCTGATAAAGGCTGCTATAAGGACTTTATTTATGTTCTCTTGAATTGTGCGGGGAAAAGTTGTTCATCAAGAAAACCGTATGTCCCTCATTAATATACCTAGTGAGTGATGATATCTGTTTGGGCCCCTTGATGGAGTTGGATCGTATGCATGCAAACTAGACGATCAACTCTAGATCAAGAAATGTATAATCTGCAAGAATGACACATTCCTATCTTGGATTATACAAAGATATTGTGTGACATAAGAATCAAACAAAGAAATACTTTTATTTCTTATGCAGGATTGAGATATTGTAACGGTACATTATTTATACGAATTGGGAGTCATAACGTGTTGCTAGATACCGCTTATGATTATTGGAAATAAATAACGATTTATTTCCATGGCCAACATAGTATAAATCCTCAAATAGGGTCGCACAAATAGGATTCTAACCACTTGGTGCATTTATTGTTTATTCACAATAATGTGTATTGTGAAATTTGATAAGTTAATTAATTAATTATATACCGTTATGAACCGTTATAATTAATTAAATTAAAAGGATCATATGGAAACAATATAATGCATTAGCTAATCATAGATTAATTATTAATGAGTTAATAATTAATTATGTTCAACTTACTTTAATTAGTTTGAGCTAATTGGGCTTCTATTTAATTGGTTAATTAAAGGCCCGATTTAAGGAAGAATGAAGAGACAATTAAAGGAGATTCATTAATTGGTGAATTAATGAATAAAGGCCTTTTATTAAGATGGCCCAAGAGAGCCCATTAGGTGGCCTCTTAGGGTGGATGGCATACTTGTAAATAGTATGAAAATTGGATGAGAGTGGTTGGCTATATAAAGGGGTCTCTTTGGGAGAAAACCCTAGCCGTCATCTCTCTTCCTCTCCCCTCCCTTGCGCCTCCACCTAGAAGAGAGATTTTTCTCTCTTCTCCATGGCTCTTCCCTTCCTCTCTTAGCTCATGTGTTGAGCATCCCACCTCTCTTCCTCTCCATTAAATAGTTAATTAAGAGAAGCAAGGTAATTAGCAAGAGGTTCAAGAGAACTAGCATTCTCTATGAGCTTGGTGGTGGGTCCTTGGTGGGCTAGAGGCGGCCATAGATGGTGGAGATGGTGGAGCACGCACCCCATCGACTCCCATGCCATGGATTCGAGCCTCATGAATACAATTTCATGAGAGGTACAATTTCTCCTACCTTCTCTCTTGATTGGATGTGTGATTGCTTTAGCACTAGATCTATTGATTTGCTTGTTGTTAATGGAGATTAATTAGTTGTAATTGATCTAAAAATTAAAATATGAGCATTTCCTAACAGTAATTTGGTTGAAGTATGGAAGAGGAATGAGAGCTCTATAAATAGACCCCAAGGGGTGGCCTCTCATCCAACTTTCTCTCTCCTCTCTTCCCTCTTCTCCTAGCCGCCACCTACCTCCTCCTTGGAGATTTTCGAAATCTCCATTAGAGGTGCTCTCATCCATTGTTTGTTAGGGCCCATGTGTTGGGATTAGCTACATAATTAAGGTGTTAATTGTGATTAAGTGTTGGTTGCTCTAAAAGCTTGCTAGCACAAGCTTTTGAGAGGTGGTGAAGCTTCTTGGTGGATTAGAGGAAGGAGAAGAAGGCGCGGAGTGCACCCCATCGACTCCCATGCCATGGATTCGAGCCTCATGAATGCGATTTCATGAGAGGTACAATTTCTCCTACCTTCTCTCTTGATTTGACGTGTGATTGCTTTAGCACTAGATCTATTGATTTGCTTGTTGTTAATGGTGATTAATTAGTTGTAATTAATCTAAAATTAAAATATGAGCATTTCCTAACAACAAGTCATTGGCTTTGCTCTCCTTTGCTGTTGCAGTTTCTGGGTGAGACAGGGAGGTCTATTGAGGCATTAGAAAACATATTTGCATACTTTGCAGTGTGTGTGACCTCTCAATAAGACCATGAAGGCCTTGTAGTATGGTCTGCATCTTGATTGGTGCTTTACCATGGTGATCAGCCTTGCCACTGACTGGAAGGTGGATAGAGTCACAGCTAAGAACCTGATGGCTTGTATCTGAGATATAACAAGCCATTGAGTTGTCACCATGAAAACCCCTAGTCCATGGCTCCTCCTTGTCCTAGGCAGTGAGGATGAAGGTTGCCTTCTCTTTCAATGCATTGGCGAGGTGAGATGTGCAATTCTCCATGAACTTCAAATACCTGCCGTCCATTTTCTCTTTTTTTTTTATTTGTACCTGCTATTCTTGTTCAATACCTGCTGTCCATTGTTCAATACTTGCTGTCCATTTTTTTTTGTTTTATTTCATATTTAATTTTCTTTTTTATAGATATGCTTTATATATGATGTACTAAGTTTAGTTAATTTTTCCTTTTTATTAATTTTTCATGATATTTTTATATGTAATCACTAATGCAAGGTATTTGAACTATATGAGCATAACATAAACTGAAAGGAAATATATTATTACACAAAAGCAAAATGCATGAGAAAATGAAGAAATAGCAACCCATGTCACTGTTGCATATACTCTCTTTTCTTCTTTGCTGCTTATTTGATTGTTCACATTTTTTTTATATGCTTATATAGTTATGTGATATGCCTATATTGACTAAATGCATTATGTACATATTTACATGGCTATTTTTATTTAATTCCTCACATTGTTTCTATATAAATAAGAAACCAGATATGATTAACAGAAAAGACAAAGAAAGAAGAATGAGTTTTTGTAAAGAGAGAAAGCCTTCTTACTGCACTTTAGAGATGATACAAGGCAATGAAGTACAAAGATGATACAAGGCAATGAAGTACAACTACAAATGTAAAACTATCCTACTGATACTCTCTTTTTTTTTGTTTTTTGCTCTTTTTTTTTTAGCTAAACCGATATACTCTATGGATGGTGATTCTTGACAGTGAGTGCAAGAGTGGATGTGTGAACTTCTCTCTTGGCCTATCAACGTGTGTGAGCTTCTCTCTTGGCCTGTTAATGTGTGTCAGCTTCTGGATGGATAAGAGCTTCTTTTATAGAAGAAGAGAGGCAATTGCTGTAGATGTCAAGCAGATTTCCACTTCTGCCCCTGGAGGGTATTTCAGGTATTTCTCTTCATTTGCATAGTAATTTTGCACAGGGTTTACATGGTCTTCAGTAGAGAATAAATCTTTCTCTCCAGTTTGCAATATGCACTTGTATATTGCTTCTTTCAACAAAATTAATCCTTGCTATTTAACATCTTTCTAATTTTGGATTAAGCATGGTCTGATTTTATTTCTGGTTTTGGAGCTTCTCTCAATCTTCACAACCTATTTGAACCTCAACACATATTTTAGAACTTGCTCCTTCCTGACACTGGTGTTTGTACGACAAAAGAGAGTAATATGGCATGAGCTTCCTTTTTTTTTTCTTGCTTTCCTCTTGGCTCAATAATAACTCCACATATTGCTTTTTTTTCTTTGATGAAATTTGCAAGCCGAGCTATCTCAGGATTTTTTTTTTAATTTCCTTCTCCTTCTGTTCTAGTGGCCTCTTATATATATGTTTATCCAAGTATTGGAACCAATACCCTATTAACCAGGTATTGCCCAATTTATAAAAATCTGAAATTTGGCATTTTGTTTGCTCACGGCTATTCCATGGTTTCATGATCCCTTCAATTGACAACTAATTGGCCATCGAAATTGCTTCCTGGTTATTGCCTAATGGTGATTAATCTCGAGAATTTGAACAACTGATTGATTTATCCTTGAAATTTCGAGACATGGCATTTGGCTCATCCAGGTTTGCTCCTTGCCACCATGGATTTGCTTCATTAATTCTTTTAATTAGTATCCCATACAATTTCGCTGATGCTTCCTGGTTATGGATTGACCATAGAATTGAACCAATTGAGCTTCATTCATCGTAATTTGGCAATACTGAAATCTAAGAAACTTTAGAAATTGAAACATCTTCACTCGAGTTCACTGGAGAGGACAGAGAGATTCCCTTCGCTCAATTATCTGTCAATTAATTGCCATGTCGGGTGAAGGATAAGAGGGGCGAATTGAGCTATCGTAGCCTCCCGAGAATCACGGGAATGATATCAACTGAAGCAGTAACGGGTCCAAATGGAGCAATTACGGGTTCATTGGAGCAGTGGAGCTGCGAGATTCCCGCCTGCCATCATGTGTCAACAAGAAATAAATGAGGAGCAGTATGGTATCGTACGAGAGAGAAAGCTCTATCCTCTGCGTCATGGCTCGCATCAGCAGGAGGCAAAAACGGAGAAGGAGACGATGAAGGGGATGAGTTGTTGTCTGTTGGGCTGAGATGTTCATGGGCCGCCTCTTTTCCTTTTTTTTCAATTATTTCCTTTGGGCCTTCGTGTTTTATTATATTTTTTTTGTTTTGGTTTAGATTTCAGAATGGGCCGACATATAAATGGTGAATATTTCTTTGATCAAATCATATCTCCAAATTTGATTATTGCACAAATCTTGATGCATCCATGATTGTTCAATATGCCAATTTCACTCTCCCTTTTTAAATATGATGTATAATTGTATAATTTCACATATGGATATTCATGAAATTATGCAATTATTATTTTTTTATGTTGTATTTTGAGGCATGGCTTGTATTTTTCACGGATCCAAAAAAAATATATATTGTATGCTAAATTAATATGATTTCATTTTTCATATTAATATTAGCATCAATATAGGTGTTTGAATTTAGAACCATGCACAAATCTTGATGTATCTGGGACAGTCCAATTTATATTTTCGTTGCAATGTGATATATATAATTACACAATTTCTCATGAAATTATATAATTATTCATACCATATTTTTTGAGGCATAGCTTGTAGTCTCTATGGATCCATATTGTACCAATATAAATATTGTATACCAAGTTAACATGATATCATGTTAATATTAGTATCAATATAGATGTGAAAATATGGAACCACTCGTCTCGGCATGATTTTGGAAATTTGGACTGTTAATATAATCAACCGATTAATCCGGGATAATTTCCAAGCCACCCTTGGAAATTTATTCGTGCACTAGGGGCCCAATAAATTTGCTTATAATGGTCTCGAAATTCATCTGTCAATTCGTCAGGTAAATATGACAATATTTTAGAAATTTTTGAATATTTTATTTGGATTTTTCTGAGCTTCCTACTTTTTTTATGAATTAACAAAGTTGTTGGCATTTTATAAAATTCAATTTTTAATTAGAAATACTTTGAAAATACAAAAGGAGAAAATATTGACATAATTTCATACCAAAATATCAGTAAATCTAGTTTCTACAAATTTTTAGGATTTTATAGATATTTTATTTAAATTTTTCTGAATTTTTTACTATTTTTAAATAATTTTTGAAATTTCGGATGATTTGGAAAATTCCTATTGGTCCACGTGTGCTTTGATTGGGCTGGGACACGTCAAGATGACGCAAGAAGGCGCTGACCTCGTCCTGGATTTCGTGTAGCGAGTGACGCGACCTGCCACACACTCTTCGCCACTAAAAATCCGCGCGAAGTCGCGTTTGAACTCATTCTCCCTCCGTCGACCGCGGTAATTTTGCAGAAAGACCCTCGGTTACTCTCCGGCGAAATTGCGGCGTTCCAAGCCACCATTGCTGTCGAGGTTAGGTGCATTAGAATCGTGGAGCTGTGGAGAAGAGTTTGGTAGGCTCCAATCGTGCTGGGGAGGCCTGTATCGCCACGTGGCAACTGAGAGAGCTCGGGAAGCCATTAATGGCGCTCGAAGCTCTCTGACGCTCCATTTCTGCCAGCAGGAGGTTCCTTATACTCTTGAGGGTGCGTAGAGGACATTGGTGACGTTAATCTTGCATGGTAGAGCCTGGAAGAAGGTGCATTGGACTGAGGCAGGTTGACCTAGTTCTGGTCTGATTTGGGATTATGTCGTGGGGCCCACAGAGACACCTCCTTGTGCCAAGCATTGCATGGATAGCTTCAGGAGATCACTTACATGAATTTTATGTCTTTAATTTGGTTTGAATCATATCAGTTTGGTGCATGAAGCATAAGGCAGAAGGTACCAACTTTTGTACTTTTTGACTCATTTTCAATTTGCATGCCAGTCCATTTACAGCAATAGAGTTTGATCATTTAGGTCAGATTGAATGTGTTTTAAATGTTCAAATTGATATAGAGAGTGAGAGTAGCTTTTCTTGCATTTTTACAACTTTCAGATTTGATTTTTAAACCATTTATTCACTGTCTTTTGATGATCTCCAATCTCACTTGTCCAGATGCATGAAAACGGCTTGCAGATGTCAGAATGTACATAAGTAATGCACTTAAGCCAGTTGGAAGGCGAATACTAATTTTTTTTATGGAACTTTTGCTTATTTATGTATTTTTTGTTTAATCAAACAATAAATGATAAAACTCATTTGCATTCATTCAAGAATTCTGAAAGTTTGTAATAATGTTCACAAGCATACTTATAAACTCTTCAAGTGAATACTTTTTCAGGAAAGTCCTAGATTTAGAGAATAACAGTTTTATTTCACAAAATGCCCCTGTGCCTTAATAAATCGTATAAAATCACTGAAAATTCCAAAAATAGAAATTTTTGCTCCATACTGTCCAGAAGCTTCAATACCTGCTGTTCATATACTTTTTGATATTTTTATGCAAATAAAATCTTATATTTTCTATTTTTTTCTTCACTGGACAGATTTGGACATTGATGTATTTATGTACATTTATTTATTTTTGGTTGTTGTGCAAGACTTGGCTTAAGGCACATAGAACTCATTATTCTTTTGCACTTAAATCCTAAACTTTGAGCAATTTCACAGACAAAGGAGACTGGTTGGGGGCAGCATGACCACTTTATTATCTTTTTGCTGTTTTTGCATTTTTCTAATTCTTTGAACATGGCTGGACCAAAGCTATGCTATGGACCCATGCCAAGTCAAGTTAAGGCTATCACTAAAGGATTGAGCTAGGCTACAAACCCTCAAGTGACAGCCACGGTTGCCTTTACATGGGACATTAGAATACTCCATGAAGCAAGGAGCTAGGCTCCAAAGCTTCATGCAGCGTCTTAAATGAGCTTCCTTATGGCCATGGCTGATGCTGCGCTTCAGGCCATGGCTCATAGGAGCTGTGATTTCATAGATCAGACACACCATTACTTGGTGACTGAATTAGAGGAAAAGAAACAGAAACACATCAACTTGATACTTAAAACAAATTTATTTCATTGATACAAACACAGTTACAGATTGGAACCCATCCCTTTACCTTCCTGTCTTTCTCTTTTACAGCTGCTCGATCTAATGCCTCTTACAACTCGAGTTCTACTTAGCCTAATTGAACACAATGATGATAACCTAGACCCAGCCTGGACTTGTGGTGGCTCCCCTCTCTCTTCTCTCATCGAATTTGATGGGTTTAAATAGGCCAGGAGCTAGGGCAACTCTTTCATGGACGTGGGCAATCACGATCGTCTAATTTCCATCAATGGTCCAGATGTCGTTGCTTCTAGGGCTTGGTTTTGGAAAATCACGGGCGGGGAATGGTGGTTTTGGAGTATGTGGAGCTGGAGGAAGCCACGTCGTCGAGTTTCAGTTTTCACCCGGCTTCCATGGTAAGAAAATCGCGACTTCTAATTATACCAGAGGAAGAGGACGGAGCTGACGGGTGGGCCCTCTCCTAACAGTTACTGAGAGAAAGAGAGACAGGTGGACTCGGTCTTTCGTAAGCCAGCGACGAATTCCAACTTTCGATGCATGAAACAGGTGCACCCAGCTTCACACCCGGGGGAGTAATTTTTTAAAGGAGAGTGACGTCTCTTCCCCCCCTTGGATCCCCTGCAATTGGCCGGACGCGCCAAAGCCATGGATTTTTCTGGGATTTTCTTGCTTTTTCATTTAAATTTCTATTAATTATTTACTGCCAAATGGGAATAAATCATTTGAGGGCCTTCCCTTGGGTACTTTCAGATGAACTCCAAACGTAGTAAAGGATTTTCCGGTGGGATTGGAAGAATAAGCTAAAATGGTAATGTATAGGTTGAAAGACGCAAATACGGTGAATATTGGCCCGCCCCTTTCGGGGCGTGGTGTTCCGCAGAATTCATAAAACAATTCTGCACAAACAGAATTAGAGGTGTGTGGATGGCTGGGCTCACCCCTAACGGATAGTTAGAGTTAGGGATGCCCGGGGAGGCGGACTCCGGATTGAAACTACACTCTTGTAGATAATATTCTACGCGAAATGTCATATAGGTGGCGAACATCAACTCTTAGGGCGAATGTAAGCGTTGACCTATTTGAGTGGAGTTTCTGGAATGAAGTTTCTCTCCAGGGTGAAGTCGTGTATATGAGAGCAACGATCGTTAAGATAGAATTTCATTTTGCATCCGCCCGTCCTCTGCGCCAACGACATCTTTGACAAATTTGACGAACGAAAGGTGCGCAGCAATGAAACCCCCAGCCACACTGGATTCGAGTACTGCACCTGCATGGCGGACTGGTTTTTTACGTTGAAATTATATCGGAGGAAAAGAAAATATGCATTGTGTTTTGAATAACTCCCCTTTTTCTTACGAATCGGTTCATCTTCCTTATTTTTCTCACTCACAAACGCGCTTTTGTTTATCGAGTTCGACCGAAATAGAGCAAATTATTGAGCAACTATTAAAGTTTCGGGTTCCCTATTACGTCCGTTTTATTGGCTAGACCAGGCGAGAGACCCAAATAGCTAGCTTATTTTCCACTTATTCATTGGAAACTATTTCTGCTTACTCGTCTTTTGCTAAAGCTGGGAATTATTCTCTTCGTTCAATAGCTGCGATTCGCCGCTACTGGAAAAAAAAGGAAAACTAGGATTCCGGATCAGTCTATACTCAATCCCGTCGGTCAAGTCATAAGGGAATCCTTCTATAGAATATGTTGCTACCTACCTTGTTGGATAGCTTGGAATGGAGCCACCAAATTTCATGGGTAGGTTCAGAAAAATATGAGAAATTTAATGGTTCAAAGGATTTTGTGAAATTCCTCATGGTTTTATTTTGGTAATTTTATGAGTTTTCGGGGTTTCCTTGCAAAATGGAGGGTTTCTGTTGTCATTTTTGGGATTTTGAAATTATGATAATTCACCATAATTCCTATGAGATTTTTGGGTATTTTTGGGAATTTTTTGGAGTTTGTTTGGTATTTTTCATGTATTTTTGGACTTCTTGCATTTATTTGTTATAAAATGGGTTGATTATTTCATGTCTTTTGGCATAATATTTTTGGGTCAAACATTTAGTAACTTTTTTTTAATATGCGCAATGACGAAAGTGCTACACTAGAAATATTTCCTGTGTCATAGGATCTGACGTAATATTCTCATCATCTATGGCGAAGTAGAGTGCTTTTAGTATACAAAACGGAAATTATACAAAGGTGCAGTCAAAATGCCGGAGCAACTAGAATAGAGATTCATAATTTATTTTTATTAATAAATAAGCGTGAGTTAAACTTTTAATTCACAAGTATAAATCCGAAAGAAAAATTATACATGTTATTAAAAATATGCTGATGGATGTGAAGTTCCAGTGTTCCACACGGATGCCCAATAATTTCATCGTTTTTCTAAAATGATAAATAAATTTAAACTCTACAAAGTATAAAAAGTAGAATTTGATGATTAAAAAAAAAGCATTGGATCATACCCTTTAAAAGACCTCATACAAAATGTATGCCGAATTATATTTTGCAAGAAAAGAGATCTGTTGATAAGGGTAATGATCAGAACATTCGTAGATACAGTTTTGATGTCACATATTTATATATAGTTTTAGGCTGGACTTTTACCCAAACTTTAACTCGAAACGCTTGATTTTATTTAGTTTTACTTATTTTCTGTTTATCTTTGTAGAAATCTGGTACTGCTTGGGTTTTATTTTGATTTTTAGGGACTTGGAGCTAATTCGCAACGAAAACGACACCATTCGGCACAAACCAACGCACAAATCGGGCCTCAGATGACCCTGTGCGGTCGCACAGGAATGCCATGCGACCGCACAGGCCTATTTTGGGCCTTGAAGGTGTGCACATGACTCAAGTTTGGGCCGATGACTTTGGTGCGACCGCACGGGCCTTTTGTGCGACCGCACTGAGCTCCAAACCCTACCCCGACCCCTATATAAGGTGCCCAAAACGCCGAAATTAGGGCATCATTCATTCCACCTTCTTCCTTGGCGGCGCCGCACCCCGAAACCAACCCGATCCACCTCCAGCGGCCCCTGTGCGACCGCACCGGTGTCCCGTGCGACCGCACCACCTCCCTGCCGCCTTGGAAACCCCCATTTCGACCTTCCTTCGCCTCATCCTTCCACCCAAGTGACCTCCCGACGAATCAAGAAGATAAAAGAGGCTTGAATAGGGGCTCTGGCCTTCCTCTTTCCCTTTTGGTTTCCATGGAGTTTGTATCAAATTTCTTTCTTTATTATGTTTGTTTTTGCATCATGTTAGGCTAAATTTAGTTATGTTCTAGGGCTAGTTGAAACTGAGGTTAGGTTTGTTGATTTGACTTGATACTTGGTTTCTATTGTGTACTACTTGTTTGATTTCTATATTACTATGTTTGTTTGTGTTTGATTACTTAATTGAACCTCCTATTAGGTGAATGGCCACATCTAATCTAGGCAAAGGGTGTAGATTGTTTAGTTGAACCAAATAAGTACTCAAGGTAGGTTAGGAGCCGAGAGGTGACCAATTTAAGCCCGAGAGGGACAAATTTCTGCTTAGGCGAGAGTCTAGTGGATGCCTTAGAGAATCAATAAGTGGACTTAGGTAATTAAGCCAACATTACGAGAGTTGAGGGTCAATTAACCTAATGGGGGCTTTAGACTAGGTTCCATACCAGGTTCTGTGACCAACATTACGAGAGTTGAGATTCAGGAGATTAGGTATGGCTAGATCTGTCCCACACAAGCCAGAAACCATGTTATTGTGTCGATTTGGCATTAACCAAGGGTCGTGCGGTCGCATGGGATCCCTGTGCGGTCGCACAGGATCTCCAGGCACGCACGAGTCAACGTTGCGGAGCGAGAGCGACGCCCGTTGACAGCCCGAAGCCTAACCAAGGTGAAACCGAACCCCTAGGACATTTTTATACCATATTTTACCTCTTAAAATACCAAAACTTGCTACTGTTTTGTTTACCTTTGGTTGATTGTTTTTGTTACTTGTTGATTAAGTCCAAAATCCATCATTTTACCGTCTAGATTTTGTGAATAAGTAAGGTTTAGTACTCATCTTACCGTCCCTGTGGATACGACCCCGACTGTACCAATGAATTACCGTACGCTTGCGGTTGTTTTTAGGTTACTTTTGGGTATTATAAGCTCACACATCAAGTTTATAATATGCATAATATTTATTATTTTTTTTTGAAAGAAAACTTAATATTTCATGTTAGTAAAGACCAAAAGATCTTGAGTTATTTTAAAATTCAGGAAGACCTTCACCTGACTGGCAGGCTAACATAGAAATAGACTTCAACAAAATTACTGGGCATATGGACCTAGCCTAATAATTGCGTTTTACAACTTGGTCCATTTGGGCCCTTGAAAGACAAGTTTTTCGATAGAGCAGGCCTAACTTTTCTTGTTCTCCTTCAATCTCGAAGCTGTTTTTTCACCGAAAAAATTATAACTAACCTTAATTAATTAAGAAATTTTAAAATAATCATGTTTTAATAAAAAATTAAAAATGACCGTGCAGTATCGGAATCTCAGATTCAGATACTAATTCTACTTAGTATCGGAATCCGAAATTCCGATACAAGCTAGTATCGGAATCTCAGAATCCGATACTAGCTAGTACCGAGTCTATTTATCAATTAAATAAGCTAGTATCTGAGATTCTGGGATTTCGATACTAGCTTGTATCGGAATTTCGGATTCCGATACTAAGCAGAATTAGTATCGGAATCTCAGATTCCGATACTGCACGGTCATTTTTAAATTTTTGATTAAAACAGGATTATTTTAAAAGTTCTTAATTAATTAAGGTTAGTTAAAAAATTTTCGGATTTTTTCACTTGGTAGCTTTCTGCCCTTATCAACATAGTAGTCTAGTAGCTTTCTGCATATATACTTCTTTGGCATCAACGAGACTAACACAATGTCACAAATTAATTCATTGCTAATAGTAAAGACGTAATATTATATGGTTATTCTTCAAATCGTCTACTTATGTTAAGGTAACTTTTAATGTACCAATCGATCTCTCTTGGCCTCTAAATTAAGTTTTAAAATTAACAAAATAATTATCTAAACCATTCAATTTGATATACAATTTAGGACTTTATAATAAAAAGTTTTAGAAAATTTTAACTACTTTTTAAATAAGAAAGGAAATCAATGTCATTGATTTTAGAAAATATGAATTGTGCAATAGCAATAATTGTTTTCCCATTATAACAGAAAAGTCTCACAATCGTAAATTATTTTGTTAAATAAATATTTCAATACGTAAGCTCAAATATGTTTATTTAATTTTTAATTTAAAACTAAAATTTAATGAGAAACATCGAACATTAGCTTCGTAGAACATTTCAGTTGACGGTGCATATCTGCCGAAAAAATTATAAATAACTTTAATTAATTAAGAAAATTTAAAATAATCCGTTTTTAATTAAAAATTAAAAAATGACTGCGCAGTTTCGGAATCTCAGATTCCGAAACTAATTCTGCTTAGTTTCGAAATCTCAATTTCCGAAACTAGCTAGTTTCGGAATCTGAAATTCCGAAACTAACTAGTTTCGGAAATTGAGATTCCGAAACTAAACCTGCCGACATTTTTTGAGAGAAAATATATTTTTAAATTTTTTTTTAATTAGTATCGGAATTTAGAATTCCGAAACTAGTGATTTCACCTACTTTCCCAGCGCACTTTAATTTTTCAATTTAATTTTTTTAAATTTCACCTACTTTTCAGCGCACTTTAATTTTTTCAATTTAATTTTTTTAAAGTTTTGAATTTTTTTTAATTGTAAATTCTGATAGTATTGATAAATTGAGTGTTGGTCCACCATTATAATTTTCGCTTTCCGTCCTATATAAACCCTCAAGATTCATTCTCTTCCCACCATTCTCTTCTCGTTCTATTCTTTGCTCAAAATAAGTTTTTAGAAGTTCATATCACATCCGGTAACGTTACCTTACATCTTATTTAATTTATTTTATTTACAAAATGTAAATATATGGTAATTGTCTAATTGAGTTGTGAAATTGAAATTTTATTTTAGGTCTTAATGGGTCCTAAACCACGTTGCGTGTCTTCGGAAATTATTTTGTTAGGAGATCAACATACCACTGAATGTGGTTTAATATCATTATTGTTGCTTCATCACCCCCGCGAAACTTTTAAAGTCAAGAAACTAGAAGAAAATCAATTTTATGTTAGAGGCCCAAAGTTTTTTACCGATACAGTGGAGAGAAATCGAGGTATTGATCTTCAAGGCAAGTGGTGCAGTTACGTACCAATAGTTCCACCTGGTTTTGAAAATCATCCGTCATCTCAAAATAGCATACATCTTCGATAAATGTAGTATTGTATTGTTTGTTATATTGTATGCTTATTGTATGGTTTGTTGTATTTTATTGTTTTTAATTGTATAGTTTGTTGTGTTTATTCGTATTTTTAAATTATGAAATTTAATATTTGAGGTATGTTTTTTGTTGCTTACTATTGAAATTGCCAAAAAAAAAAAAACTTAGAACTCAACAAAATAGATAAACACACCAAAAACACTAATAGATAAACACACTAAATACACTAATAGATAAACACACTAATAGATAAAACAACCGCAAATCATTACAATGATACATAACTTAGAGATCTTGACTATCTACATATTTCAGAATTTCATCCCACCATGGTTCATCCTCTTCATCTTTTTTTTTTCCGGTTGATTACTGGTACTGGCACCGGGGTTGTCAGCGAATTGAGCGGCTTCGTTCCAGAAAGCGGCCTCAGCCTCTTGCTTTTCAATCTCCGCCATACACTTTTCTGCATTTGCTCTTTGTCTTGCTCTTTCTTCCTCATAGTTCCTACGCCTTCTCTCCAATTCGTCAAGTTCTTTTTTCCTTCTCCTGGTCGTCTCTTCTTCCTTTAGCTTTTTTTACGATACTTTTCTGCATATCTTAGCTCCCACTGACGATACTCTTCCATTTCTTTTTCTTCCTTAATTCTTTTTTCTTCTTTTTCCCGAGCTTCTTTTTCTTCCTTGTCACGGCGCTGGTGGTCATCGTAGTGGTCACGCAAGATGGTTTCTTTGTAGTTGAAAACTTGACCACACCTTGTACAGTTTACTGTGTGGTCTCCACGATAATTAATTATTGATTCAACAAGAGTCCATGGTGTTGGTATTCGTGTCCATGTCTGTTGTCCGGTGCTCGGTTTACGTGGCAAATATTCTGACCAATCAGTTCGCTTTGGACGGTTGCGCCTTTCTCTTTCCTCCGCGCCACTTACGTGCCAGTGGTAGTGCATTTTTAACTCCAGGTCATACCACTCTTCAAACACATTGTATTGAAAACTCTATGAACATTTTTGACAGGTTGCGCACCATTCTCCTCTTTCTGTGAACACATTCTAGTTTCGGAATCTCAAACTCCGAAACTAGCTAGTTTCGGAATTCCAGATTCCGAAACTAAGCAGAATTAGTTTCAGAATTTCAAATTCCGAAACTGCACAGTCATTTTTAAATTTTTGATTAAAAACAGATTATTTTAAAATTTCTTAATTAATTAAGGTTAGTTATAATTTTTTCGGGCATATCTGTCGCTCTGTTACCTTGTCAAGGCCCAACTATAACAGCTATCTAGGTTTATCCAAAAAAAAAATGCCCAACTATAACAAAGTCAAGTATATATTGTCATGTAGGCATGTAAAGCACATGATATCATTCAAGATTTTTTTTCTGAATTTTGATATCAATCAAGATTAATACTTTGTGTTTATCATAATGGGGTATACTAACTGGCCCTAAAATTAACCTATACAAGCAAATGCACGTACTAAACTGGTACAAAGCCCTCAGTAGCAGACCATCCACCTTCTCAAGTCAATTACCACACAAACGGAACACATACACGTTATAATAGGACATTGCACAGAAAATAATTTAGCTTATATGTCACGTTAGAAGGGTTTCCCGGCTCGCTGGTAGTGTTCAGTAGTTGAACAATATCTTTGTATAGGGTTGGCACGTAACACTTGGCACCGAGTCTAGCTAGTTTGAACGAGTTGAGTCTAGTCCAAACTTTGAAATTAAAATTTTGTTTTATCGCATCGAGTTTAATTGAAAACTAGCTACAAGCTCAATTCTTATAATTTTTTTATATATATTTTCTTTAGCCAAGTTCAAATTGATAAATATTTATTAATTTTAAGATTATTGCTATTTATAAATTTATATTTTATTCATTTTATAATAAGACTGTAACATAATAGGATGACCAAATTAATTTAATTTAATTAGAATCGATTAATAAAAATATTTGGAGAATTAATTGATAAGAAAATTATAAATTTTAATGATTAACATATTTATAAAATTCAAATAACATACAAATAAATCAAAACTAACATGAAAATCGACTCGAATTCGAAATTTTTGACTTTGTGTAAACTCTATAATTAATATAAAATATTCTAGTAAAATCAGAGCTTAATTATTTATAAAATCTAGTGTTAAATTGATTAAATCTTAGGAAATTCGAATTTTAAATCCTTTAAAAATAAGTCGCCACACAGATGGCCACAAACTTTTCGCCACAAAGGATCTGGACGAGCCATTTGGCTTCATCCCCTTCTCTCTTTCTTCTTTCCTTCTCTCTTTTCCGCTCCGTCGGATTATTTCCGACTCTCCTTCCGTCGCAGCTACGCCCCACGCGATTTTTGGCATGGATCGACTGTGGCCAACCAATCGAGTTCAGCCACAAGGTTAAGAAGCCAACATTCCTCCCTTCAATCCCAGCCGTAGGGTGTTGATCGAGTGAGAAATCGAGTATGGGGGGGGGGTGATTCAAACTTGGTGATTCGAGGTTTAAATCAACACTGTTGATGCTCTTCTCTATTCCTTTCCTCTCCATTGTCTATAAATACGAGGGTTGAGGAAATTTTCGAGTTTGGCCGGGTGAAAAGAATTCCAGAAAAAGAAAAAAAAAAAGAGAGGGAGTGAGAGAGGAGAAGGAGGAATTGGGAACAAAGAAGAGAACGTTAGTGAAGAATTAAGGTACTACTGCCATCCCTATTACTTGGTTTGAGTTAATCGAGTTAATTTGATAATTAGGAAAAGATTAGGATTTTGGTTTAATTACGGGTTAATAACCCCTATGTTAATGACTGAGATTGAAATGACTTTCTTTAGGTTAGCTTGATGTTTGGAGAAGATGAAATTGATGTTTAATATCAAGAATGAAATCAAAAGAGGGTTTATGGGTCGGCCATGGAGAAATTTGATCAAAAATCGATGAAATCCGAGTTATTTGGCTGATAGTGCTTAGGTGGAGTATTAGGGAGTGAGGAGAGGAGAGTGGAGACCTGGTACCAGCAGCTGGTACAACAACCGTACCTCTGGTACGTTTCTGGCAAGAGTAAGAAAGGTACAGGGGCTGGTTTGTAAGAAAAAAGTTAGCCAGGGACCAAAGTGCGAAGAAAAAGGACCAAAAAAATAATTAAAAGGACCAGTTCGTAAAAAAAAGGACTAAAAAATAAATAGAAACGACCTGTTTGCGAAGGAAAAGGACTGGTTTGTAAATAAAAAGGACCTATTTGTAAAATAAAGGACTAATTCGTAAGCAAAAAGGACTAATTCGTAAATAAAAAGGACTGAAAAGAAAAAAATTTCGGACTGGGCCTTGGACTTGGGCTTCGGCCTAAGGTCAAGGAAAAAGAAAAGAAAAGAAAAAAAAAATAACTCTGGGCCGTGGCTTAATTGTTTGGCCCAGTACTAGATTAAAGATGGAATTTATAATTTGTAAACCTAATTAACAAGTTTAATTAACAATTAAACTAATGAACTAACTTCTAAATCTTAATTAATGATTTTCTGATCTATTATTTTGAATTTATAATTATATATATTCCATTAATAATTTAAATTTCTAAATAATTATATAATAAACAATATATTAAGGAAATTATTTAAAGTAAACATAAATTGATTAATTATTAATAATTAACTAATATTAAAGAAAGTATTAAGATTAATATTATAAATATAAAATATTTAATTAAATAGTTACTTAAAAATAAAGAAGTAAATAAAATAAATAATTAAGAAAACAAATTAATTAAAGTAAAATAAAAATAAATCAAAATAAATCAAAATAAATTCAAATAAATTCAAATAAAATAAAATAAGATAATAATAAATAATAATTAAATTACTGAAAACACAAGCAATTACTATAAATTTAAATAGAAAACTCAGTCAGTCTGGTAGCTTAAGCCGGACCACCTTTTCAAATAAATAACCGTTAGTTAATTAATAACGGTTTTATTAATTACAGGGGACTGGACGGACAACTGACGTAAACACAGGTGTGGATACGTGGATTTCTATAGAAACTTATTGGTAATTTTAAATTAATGCATAAGCATGCTGATCCCCTTTGTTATGCATTTATGAATTTATCATATTAGATTATAGGAACAGATATTACAACTCATGTTGAGTCCATCTCCGTATTCATTGATTTAGAATATAATAGGCAAGTTTGAATGTCAAATTAACAGAAGAGCTAAATCCGTCTAGCTCGACCCAGTCTTGCCTAAAGACATCAGATCCGAATTGTGCAAATGGAATGGAATAAGGAAAAGACATAAAGGTCAAACCACTCTCCGGAGTCGGTCGGCCACCGGCTTCGGCCAGTTCGGTAGCGCTATTTGAATATGGAATTCCCTCGTGTGCCCGGGGTTAGGGATTCGTCCCTCGTGTGCCCAGTGGATTAGGGAAAGGTTTCCTCCTGTGCCCAACCGGTTGGGTTAGGAAACATGAGTGAGTTATGATTATTTATGATGATTATGATTATGATTGTGATATGACTTGCTTGACTTTATCTCTTATTTGTATTCATGCATGATTGTTACAGATGGTACTGATTGGATCATACCTACTCCGTTGTGCGGTATGCAGATGAAGATATATATTGATTGCATCACATTATGTTTATTCTTCTTATTTATATTACCTTATTTATTATATCTCTTGTTTCATGTTGATTATTATGGGTATTATTTCTAGACAAATATTTCGACTAGAAATCCACGTCTGGAACTAAAACCCGCACTGGAAAATATTATTATTTCTCACTTGATTTTTGTTTGCATGTTCCTCGGCGGTTGGGGGTTCCAGGGGACGCACAGGCCAGTCAGGGGCCCTCCCATAGCGGTCTTTGATGGCACTTTCTTCCACCAAGTGTCTATGTTCCACACCTTCAGGCATATGTCACGCATCATATATCTTTTGCTCCCACCGACGTATACTTTTACATTGAGCACAGTGCACCAGTTCCAGCTCCAGCTCCTCCCCCGGCCCCTGCACCGGAGGTCCCTCCCGTCATTGTGATTAGTTCTGACTCTGAGCAGGAGCCGGAGGTGGATGTTGAGTAGATATTTTGTAGTTTGGTTTGATCGGACTAGGGTCAGCTTTTGAGTTATACTAGTATAGTCTTGGTGTAGATATGGGCTATACTTAGTCTTGTTTATAGACTCTAGTTCGGGAGTTGAGTCACATTTTGTGGAGATGTTGTTGTATGAGACTTGATACTGTGTTATGTATATATTTTATGTGGTGTGCTGTAGTTTATATTGCTTATATTTATATTTATATCCTTACCATCGTCACGCTGATAATATTCGATTATATTATCAAAAAGAAAAAAAAAATATATGCATCTTTCATAGGTTAGATTATGACTTAAGCCTTACGGGAGTACTAGAATAGGTACTTCCGTGGCGGGAAACTGTCATATCAAGCTCAGGATGTGACAAAGACAGTACAGAATTTAATATTTATTAAATATATCATATATCAAATTAAGTACTAAATGCTATAAATTAAATAATGAATTCCATATTGAGCCAACGTCTAGTTCCTTTTGATTGCAAATTATCACAAGTCCAATCAAGCGAGTCAATTTCAAGCAAATATCAAATCCATCTCAAGCAAATCACGAGCCGCGAGCTGATTTTTTTTCCCCTTTTTTTGAAGGCCCATTTACTGCCACGCGTTATGGCCTTATGGGAACTTCCTAGAATTTTACTCATTTGGTGACTAGGAAATTATGGTAATTCTAGGACGAAAAAATTATAACTAACCTTAATTAATTAAAAAATTTTAAAATAATTTAGTTTTAATTAAAAATTTAAAAATGACCATGCAGTATCGGAATCGGAGATTCCGATACAAGCTAGTATCGGAATCCCAGAATCCGATACTAGCTGGTATCAGAATCAGATTCTGATACTAGAACAACCAACTTTTTACCTACTTTAGTAAACTTTTATTATTATTTTATAAACTTTTATTAATATTTTATTAACTTTCCCGCTATTTTAGAATACGATACTAACTAAAATTTATAAAATTTATATAAGATTTAATAATTATATATGACTTTATTAATATCAAAATCTATATCTTAGTAAAAATTAAAAAAATTAATATTCTTGACGAGAAATTATCAAAATATTACTAAATATCATCCACTTTAATATAAAAATATTATTGAACTATTTTAGTTAAATATTACAAAATAATATTTACATCAATATTTAAAAAAAATTCATATTCATAAATATTATAAAATAATACAACTAAAGTTTTGACAACATTATCAACATTATCAATATTACATAATAATACAAATAATACAACTAATGTTCTTGACAACATTACCAACATTACCAATATTACATAAATATTACAAAATAATAGAACTAATGTTTGACAATATTACAAAACATTCATACAAATATTACAAAATATTCATCATATTAATACAAATATTAATGTCTTCCCCATCCTGGGATGTTGTTACGGATTCGTGCACCGAGCTTGGTAATTCTTGTTCGTATTCCCCTTCCCCCAGCACTGCTTGTACTTTCTGTTCTCCCCCGCCCTCCTCTGCTACTTGATGCCTGCTGACTTGGATATCGTTCTGAAACGGATCGTGGGTCCGAGCTTACTGAATTACGACGTGGTTGAATACCTTCTATTTCTAGACCGAGACGACTTTCTGTACGAGGGTTTGTACTAATGGAATTCCGACTTGGTTGAACTGGATTGTACGACGTGTTGGCCCCAGCCCTAGAAGTTTCACCTCTCTCTCGTGCCGAAGATTGTGCTCAGTTCCTTGTGCTTGTTCTTCTCGTTCTTTGGCTGGTGGTTTAGCGACCGGATTGAATGTCCTCCATAGCCGTAGGAGGTTCTTTACCTCTGTTTCTTTTTTTTTTTCTTTCGCATTGTATCCATCCACATCCAATCACGGTCCTTCTTGCGCCTTCCCCGATTAATCATTCTCCTATCAGGATAAATCAAGGGTCTATCGTAAATAGGCCAATTCTCTTCGTCTTCGTAGCAGTGAAATTCACCGGATGACCATATTTTGAGCATATTCTCCGTGCTATATCGGTCATCTACAAACTCATCAACTTCCCATCTGTATTTACTGCAGACTGCAATGACATGAATACACGGTATTCCCGTCAGTTGTGGCTTTCTGCATTGGCATATGGCACGCCTGGTGAGTAGTTGAGGATCAGTCGGTTGGTAAGCTCGTCTGATTAAAACTTTGTACTTCCACGTTACACCTGGCTCAGATTTCTCGTAGGGCACTTGAGCTTCGAATTCCCCACGCATTTGATCAATAGGCACAACGTTTACTCCCACTGTAAATATGAATTTATATGATTATACATTTATTTTAAAAATAAAATGTAAATAATATTTATTAGTAATTAACTTTGGTACCTGCTTTTAGAGTACGTTTGGTCAACTTTTCTTGGATTGTTTTTGGCCATCGCTCTCCTTCTGCATTTCTCTCAAATGATAGGAGTTTTCTCTCATTAAACCACGAGACCGTTTTGTACCAAGTCCCTTCGACAAGTCCAACAACTGGGAGTCTTCTCTCAGCCTTGTATCTACTGATGAGTACTGGCCAAATTTCACCCATTACCTTGACGATACAAATGAAGCACAAATTGGAGATTATAAAGTAATTTATCGCAAATGTCAACACACTTTCAAATACAATATCAATGAAGACATCAGTGAAGACGGACATGAGTATGGCTTAAAATTACACTACCAGTGGCACATTAATGGTGGGGACGAAAGCGAAAGGCGAGACGAAGAGCGCAAAACGCATTGGCGCATAAAACCAACGACATCAAATCCTGACTGGTGCAAAGAATATTACACACCAGGAAAAAGCTCACTCTCAGAACCCATCACCACACTAGACTCAAAATCATCTTTGAATTTTCAAACACCTGCGAGCGTTTACGAAGAAATCTACAATTTTAATCGTGACCACACGGTGACCTGTACAAGGTGTGGTGAAGTTTTGAATTACAAAGAGAAAATCTTGCGTCACCACTATGATGACCACAAATATGACGACCACCTAGACAAAGTACGTCGCGATATAGAGACCCAGAAATTTATTAGAGAATACAACGAAAAAAGAACTCGTGAAGCACGAGAAAGGGACAAAAAAGAGAGAGAACTAAGGAGCTGAATATTAGAAAAAGAATGGGAGGTTAAAAATAGAAAAAGAAGGATTAGAGAGGAACAAAGAAAAATTGCAGCAACTAAAATGGCAGAGATAGAACAACAGGAAGCTGATGCAGCTTTCTGGAATGAAGCCGCTCAAATGGCTGAGATAAAACAACAAGAAAATGATGAAGCTTTCTGGAATGAAGCCGCTCAAATGACCGACAACGCTAGTGTCAGTGAACATGACAAACCATGGTGGGATGGAATTCTACAATATGTGGATAAGAAAAATATCTAAGTAGTTTGTTTTATCTATTAGTGTATTTGTAGTTTGTTTTATCTATTAGTGTATTTAGTGTGTTTATCTATTACTGTTTTTAGTGTGTTTATCTATTAGTGTTTTTAATGTGTTTATCTATTATTTTAAGTGGTTTGTTGATAATTTAATTACATAGCTCAAAGATTAAATTACATAATTCAAAAAGCATAAACACAATACGCATACCATACAATACGCATGCAATACAATACAGCATACCATCACACAAATATAAAAAAAAATATAAGTACATAATACAACAACATAAAATACTACATTTATCGAAGATGGACAACGTTTTGAGCTGACGGATGATTTTCAAAACCAGGTGGAACTATTGGTATATAAGTGAACCACTTCCCTTGAAAATCAACACCTCGATTTCTCTCTACCATATCTGTAAAAAACTTTGGGCCTCTAATATGAAATTGATTTTCTTCTAGTTTTTTGACTTTAAAAGTTTCTCTTGGGTGATGAAGCAACAATAACGAAAGTAAACCACTTTTAGTGGTTTGTTGATCTCCTAAGAGAATAATTCCGGAAGACACACATCGTGGTTTACGACCCATTAACAACACCTAAAATATAATTCAATTAAATTAAAGAGAATGAAGAAAGAAGAAATTATGTAGTATAATTAAATTAAATTACATAAAAACGGTAAGATAACGTTACCTGATATGATAAGAACGTCTAAAAACTTATTTTGAGCAAAGAAGAAATGATGAGAACATAATGAATTTTGAGGGTTTATATAGAACGGAAAGCGAAAATTATAATGGTGGACCAACACTCAATTTATCATTAGTATCATATTCTTATAATCCGATACTAATTAAAGATAATAAAAAAAATTAAATTGCACCGAAAAGTAGGTAAAAATCATTAGTATCGGATTCTTAAAATCCGGTACTAATTAAAGATAATAAAAAGAAATAAAATTGCGCGAAAAGTAGGTAAAAAGTTGGCTGTTCTAGCTAGTATCGGATTCTGGGATTCCGATACTAGCTTGTATCGGAATTTTAGATTTCGATATTAAGCAGATTTAGTATACTGCACGGTCATTTTTAAATTTTTGATTAAAACTGAATTATTTTAAAATTTCTTAATTAATTAAGGTTAGTTATATTTTTTTCTGAATTCTAGGCACCTTTAGGTTCTGTTGGATTTTATCCATTTTCTTTAGTAGTCGAATCTCTCTTTCTGTTGAATTTCACCAAAAGCGCCAACAAATAAATGTAAGGAATTACAGAAATTGGAACGGGTAAATTTGACTGTTGCAATAATATTTGAAAATGGAAATTAGATCTTTTTAAGTAAAACCCTCGATCTTTAGGTTCTCTATCTTAGCTCTTCACCAGAGAGCGGGCCACCTGTTAGAGTTTGTCATGATCCTGTATGAATGGAATGATTTCTAGATAGTGTTGATTTTTAGTTAGGGGGGAGACAAGAATAGACTAATCTTTCCGAAAGAGTCAAAATATATATGTCTCTTTTATTAGTTTTATAGTTCCAGAGTCCAGACGTAGAGATAGGACTTGGATGGTTTCTAACAAGTGTCTTTTTGTGTTGTTCTGCGTGTATTTTAAATTTGCCATTATCTTTTGTTAACTTAGACCTTTTCTCTTTGAAACATTTTTTGTAGTTTTGCTTATAATTTATGTTTTCTTAATGGAACTAACAGTTTTACAGAAATGAATTGATTTAATAGAAGTATTGATTCAACTAAAAAGTAAACCAAAATTAATATGATTTCTTACAATTCAAATGTTTATATTGGGCAGATATATATCTAGAGAAAACAAGACACTTGTAGACGGTTGATTCTCTTGGAACTAACTATGACCTGTAGGCTGTAGCTGATCTGACCGGAAGATATATCATCATCAGTCAGCCATCCCCTAAAAATTAGTACCTTTCCGATGATTTGTCCTATAACAACCCGTCAATTGAACTTACCTGACAATTAGGGAGACCAATTTTGTATCAATGCTGGTAATTTCTCAGGCTGGATAACAACATCTGCTGTTCGTGATAGTGGTGTGGCACAGTGATGCCCATCATTGATCTTCGAGTACGTAGTCCGATGAAATTAAACATTCTTGATTGTATCATCACAAGACCCATGGGTCGAATGAAATGGGATCTATTTATTGTAATAATAGTTGATATCAATTATATGATGCCTAGTGCTACTCTCACACCATTAATTCAAAAAAAATTCAGTCTTTAAAATTATACATATAATTTGAATTCTTATACATTTATTCATTTATTTATTATGCGCTCCATTTAACAGAGGATTGCTGATAGTTGATGCATTTTTAACTTGGAAAGGGAAAAAAAATTCAAGTGGAGGTTAATTATACGTAACTACAGTTTGTAGAATATTAATAATTCATTAATTTGGAAGACGTATATAAAACACCATTTTTGAGCATCTCCGTCTCCAAAATATAATTCGTGATGAGTAAAAATACAAACCAACAAGATTCGATTAATTAAAATGAAACTACAACGGACTTGGTACCTTACAAGCAGACCAGAGCCGAAGGACTTTACCATAATTTTTACCCCTGTAAAAGCGGAATAGTCTGACATTTTTTCCTGCTCTCCGCCTGATGCTCACAGTACAAACTCCTAAATGGAAGTCGATGCAATTAAATGTATATTGGGTGAAATTTACTTCATCAAGAGAGTAAAATCTCAACCAAGAGCGGTACAGCATTTTGCTCGACAAGACGACAACTTAATAGATAGTTAAAAAAAATGAAACGTTCGACCAACCAGCTCATCACCTACGGTTGGAAGGAGAGATCCGGCGATCCTATGGAGAAAGGTACTTGACACTTTGACAGGCAGTTCAGCGACGGGAAACAAACAGACCCCAAACGAACCACTCTCCCATCCCCCGCCAGAGACCAACCAGCTTATCACCTACGCACGGTGCATGACCCACGTATGCACAGGCCGTGAACAAGTCCGACCACTCGCTCCAAGGTGTGATGGAACTTTCTAAATAAAACGAGTACACTCATACACTCATGCATGTAATAAAGCTAGAATAGTAAGAAATATGTTATGATTATAAAAATATAAGGAAATTGATTTATCAGAAAAGCAACTAATGACTTGTTCTATTTGGAAATTTACATAGACACAAAGGCGTCTCTTCAATTAAGAACAGTGCAACAATCATTAAATGAGAACTAAATTGGAAAGATCAAAGAATGAAACAAATATATATTTTCTCTCTCCTGCAAGCGTCCATATCTCTTATTCTGGGTTTTTACAAAAGAATACATTATAAATAGTTCTTATTCGTTATCCTATATACTTTCTGTTTGGTTGGGCCTCTATTCAGAAATAAGACTACTCCTTATTTGTTATTCTGATCTTATTTGGACCAATCAAACAGACTTCTAGTGTTCATGATAAAAAATTAAATAAGTGGATATCAGGTTCATAACAGACAACCTCAAGTCATATATCGTGTCCTCTGAACAATAAATTTTGACGAAAAAATACATGTAATATTATAATAACATGGTCCCACATGTTTCATGTTTGTTTGATTAATCAATCTTTACTAAAATACATGTAATATTATAACAGCGGACTACAATACAAAATATGTGGTGCGATATTTTATATTTTTTTCCATCGAACATTTTGTATTATACTTAAAGTTATACATATATAACGGTTTTTAGAAATCTTGTATTTGGTCTCTATAAAATAAATTATTATGACTATATATACTTCTATTATTAATCTTCTCATTTTGTAGCTCAAAAAGATTATATTTTTTATATAGTGATTCGACATATATTAAGACAAAACAGAATTATTCAATTATTATTCAGTTTATGATTTCAATTGAATTATTTTTTCACGCTGTCGATAAATATAATAAAGACATAATTCTCATATATCATATTTTTTACATATAGATGGAATTTTACTGCACCAAATTAAAGCCTCTCGATCTTATTGTTTAAAAAATATATCTATATTAACAGAAACTGTGACTAGCAATAAAAATTTATGATTATGATATTCACTTTTTAGTGAGATTTGATTTTTTGTTCAAAGTGTATTGTGTATCGTCAATTTAGAATTTTTCTGCATATAAAAAATATTATCCGAAAATTTATTTTTGGTCCCACATGTCATACATCCAAATTAATAAAGCCGTGGCTGTATGACAATTTCCTTGGCTAAGGTGGGACATGTGTTTCTCCGTTTGTGCGCTACACAGTATATAGCGCGACACAGGCATCCAAATCATGCAACCGGTTAGGCGGTCATGGGGACCACTATTTAAATCACTATTTATGATCACAAGTCAGAAGCAACCGGTGAGGTCTTAGGCGGTCAGCCGGTCAAGCACAAGAAACACGGCAGCAATTGACGTTGACGACATGCAAATCACGCAAAGCTTCTCTGCGTTAAATATGTTCGGCTAGCATAAAGCCTTTCATTTTATCTTTTCTCCGAGTCGGACATCCTGATCTCATTCTCTGCATTAGCTTGTGAAGAATCAGAAACTGGTATGACACCTTTCTCACGAATTTAATGTTCTATCTTTTCAGTAACTAGAAAGACGATTGATTAAACAAATAGTATACAATATCCTGACCCCTTTCTAATTTTAAATTATAGTAATTAATGTTACAAATAGAATTCAAATAGACACAAATTTCAATGGAATTTCTAATATATTTCTCACTCAATCTCTAATTACAATTACAATATCACTCAATTACAATATCTCTTCTCATACATACATAGCTATATGTATATATATAGGCATATTGAGTCGGTTTTAGTTTGCCGACTTTTTCAAAAAACAAAATTTTACAGCTCAATTGAATTCATATCATGCCGACTTTTAGCTGGCACCTAACAGCATGTATGAGATGTTTGACTTCAAACATTTTTTGTTCACATTTGCCGACATGCCTCTATTTTCTATTTGAGTTTACATTACAAATTCCTCCCTTAAACTCAAATTTCTTCCATCTTTCATTCCGATCTTCGTTTTGCAATTATTGAATAGCTCCGTTGGCAATGCTTTTGTGAAAATGTCTGCTGCTTGATCACGACTCGCTACGTGCCTCATTTGCACTTCTCCATTTTTAATATGCTCCCGAATAAAATGAAATCGAACATCTATGTGCTTGCTTCTCTCGTGATGCACCGGATTCTTGGCTAGCTCTATCGCCGATTTATTGTCGACTCGAATCTCAGTCGCCTCATGTTGCGGAAATTTCAGCTCGTGCAGTAAGTTCCTTAACCAAATTGTGTGGGCAACACACCACGATGCTGCTACGTACTCTGCTTCGCATGTCGACAATGTTACTATTGGCTGCTTCTTCGAGGCCCAAGTGAATGCTGTGTCTCCCATATAGAACACATAGCCCGATGTGCTCTTGCGATCATCTACATCTCCGCACCAATCACTGTCGGAGTAACCCATCAATTTGTATTCTTCTGAGTTCGAGTAAAATAACCCGAGTGCTTCAGTTCCTTTGATATATCGCAGAATTCGTTTGATCGCCTTCCAATGTGAGTACTTCGGCTCCTCCATGAATCGGCTCACCACGCCGACACTATATGCAATATCGGGTCTTGTGCATGTCAAATACCGCAAACTTCCCACTAGGCTTCGGTATTTGCTCGCATCTACTCGATCTCCTCCCTCAAACTTGGAGAGTTTTGCACCGAGCTCCATCGGTGTTGAGACGGGATTGCATTCATCCATCTTATACTTCTTAAGGATTTCCTTTGCATATGCCTCTTGCGACACAAATATCCCTGCATTTTCTTGTCTAACTTCTAAGCCAAGAAAATATTTCATTAGTCCCAAATCCGTCATCTCGAATTCACGAGTCATGACTTCCTTAAATTCTTTTATCATTTTTTCATTATTTCCCATAAATATGAGATCATCAACATATAAAGCAACGTATAGCAGATTACCTTCCTTTTCTTTTACATACAGTGCATGTTCATATGGACATTGCTTGAACTTGTTTTTCTTGAGATATGTGTCGATTCGGGAATTCCATGCTCGAGGTGCTTGCTTCAGGCCATAGAGCGCCTTTTTTAATTTCAGCACTTGTGTCTCTTTTCCGGCTTTCATGTATCCGGGTGGTTGCTCCACGTATACTTCTTCTTCAAGCACGCCATTTAAAAATGCTGATTTCACGTCCATTTGATAGATCTTCCATTTAAATTGAGCTGCTAGCGATATGAGAAGTCGAATTGTCTCCATTCTCGCAACCGGGGCAAAGACTTCATCATAGTCAATCCCGGCCTTTTGTCGATATCCTTTTGCAACGAGTCTCGCCTTATATCTCTCAATTTTACCTTCAGCATTCATCTTCTTTTTATATACCCATTTAACTCCTATGGGTTGATGTCCTTCTGGTAGTTCGACCAGCTTCCAAGTGTCATTCTTTTCGATAGCAGCGATCTCTTCATCCATCGCAGCTTTCCATCTTTTATCTCTCACTGCTTCTTCAAATGTAATATTTTCGGCATCTGCTAAAAGACATACTAGATGTACTTCAGGTGTTGATTCATATAGATCTTGCAAGCTTCTCGTTCTGGGTTGTCTTGGCTCATCTTCATCATCGGAATTCTCGTTACTCGTGTTTGTTGTTGTCGGTGTAGAGGTTGACGGTTCTTCTTTTTCTTTATTTTCATTTATTGTCTCCTTTTGATTGTTCCAATCCCATGCAGTTTCTTCGTTTACTTGTACATCTCGACTTATGATCACCTTCTTTTCAATCGGGTCGAACAGTCTGAAAGCCTTCGTCTTCTCGTCATACCCGATAAATACATATTTCTTGCTTTTATCATCTAGCTTGGTCCTTCTTTGATCTGGTACGTGCGCGTAGGCCACGCTACCAAATACCTTGAGGTGCGACACCGTTGGTTTGATTCCACTCCAAGCTTCTTGTGGTGTCTGATTCATCAGCTTTGCATGCGGACATCGATTCTGCACATATACGGCACATCGTACCGCTTCTGCCCAAAACTCTTTAGGCATATTTTTGGTCTTCAATATTGACCGAACCATGTCGAGAATGGTTCGATTCTTTCTTTCTGCTACACCGTTTTGTTGAGGCGAGTAGGGAGCTGTCAGGAATCTCCTTATGCCGTGTTCGTCGCAGAAATTCGTGAAGGCAGTTGACACATACTCACCACCTCTATCCGACCGCAACGCTTTAATATAATGGCCGGTCCTCTTTTCAACCATAGTCTTAAATTTCTTAAATACTTCTAGTGCTTCAGATTTCTCTTTAAGAAAGTACACCCACGTCTTTCTTGTATAATCATCAATAAAAGTAATAAAATACCTCTTTTCTCCAAATGATTTGGGTGTGATTGGACCGCATATATCGGTGTGTATCAATTCGAGAATTCTTTTTGCACGATATTCTGCACTTCGAGGGAACGAGCTTCTTGCTTGCTTGCCAAGTACGCATCCTTCGCAAAATTGCTTGGGGTAATCTATCTCGGGTAGACCATGGACCATGTCTTTTTTCACCAACTCTTTTAGGCCATCTCGGCTCAAATGCCCAAACCGTAAATGCCATAGCGAGGCTTTATCCGTCATATTAATTTTCAAACACGTTTCTTGCACGTTTCTCAAGTTGAGTTTGTACGTGCGATTCTGGGCCATCTCCACCCGTGCAATTAGGCGGTTTCTCTTGTCCTTCAAGAACATCACCCGATTTTTCATGAAAACCGAGTAGCCTTTTTCCATCAGTTGTCCCACGCTCAGGATATTACTTTTCATGTTTGGCACATAGTACACATTTTCAATTGTACTTTCTTTATCGTTATGATAAAATTTGATTTTACCTCGACCTTTTACTTGAATTTTCGATGCGTCACCAAATGAAACGTGACCATCTTTGACCTCTTGCATATCCTTGAATAGATGTTTGTGCCCGCTCATATGATTGCTAGCACCCGTGTCGAGATACCATACCGTGTCGCTGTCGGGAGTGGTATCATCATGTGCCATCATTAGAACACCGTCGTCTTTTGTCTCTTCTGTCACGAAATTCGTATTTTCTTCCACCTTCTTTGGTAATCGACAATCTCGCGCATAGTGCCCATGCCGACCGCAGTTGTAACAGTCGATGTCAGGACGATATCCACGGCCACCTCTTCCTCGTCCACGTCCTCGTCCACGAGAATTTTGTTGAAATTCATTTGGTTGTTGTCTTTCTTGGTAGTTGTTATCTCTACCACGGCCTCGACCTCGACTTGAGCCACGACCTCGAGATCTGCCTCCTCTTCCTTGGTGGTTATGCTGCGCATACATCGCTTTATCTTCATTAATTGTCGCTTTTGCTTGTAGCGCCTCGTCAAGAGATTCTTGTTGAATTCTCTTCATTCTTTCTTCATGGGCTATCAACGAATCATTCAACTCATCGATCGTCATGGACTCTGTATCCTTCGATTCTTCAATTGCCACCACCACATGGCTAAACTTTGAATTGAGAGACCGTAGTATTTTTTCTACGACTCTCACATCTTCCATCTTCTCGCCAAGTCTCTTCATTTGATTTACTATCGCCAATATTCGAGTGAAATAGTCTCCTACGGACTCACTCTGCTTCATCATAATTGTCTCGAACTCGGCTCTTAGAGTTTGGAGTCGAACCTTCTTCACTTTATCAACTCCAACCACCGAATTTCTCAGAATTTCCCACGCATCTTTAGAACTCGTCTCATTGGCTATCTTCTCGAACATGTCGTCATCCAATCCTTGATGGATGATACTCAGAGCGCATTGATCTTCGCTTCTTTTCTTCTGCAACGCATTTAACTCAGCTACTGTGAGTCGGGTTTCATCTTTCGGTTCTTCAACGCCATTCTCGACGATGTTCCACAGGCCGTGAGCACCAATAATGGCCTTCATTCTCAGCGACCATTGATCGTAATTGGTTTTGGTAAGGATTGGATATTGGAAGGAAATATTTGGATTTCTGGTGGCCATTTCGACAAGGCTCTGATACCAATTTGTTACAAATAGAATTCAAATAGACACAAATTTCAATGGAATTTCTAATATATTTCTCACTCAATCTCTAATTACAATTACAATATCACTCAATTACAATATCTCTTCTCATACATACATAGCTATATGTATATATATAGGCATATTGAGTCGGTTTTAGTTTGCCGACTTTTTCAAAAAACAAAATTTTACAGCTCAATTGAATTCATATCATGCCGACTTTTAGCTGGCACCTAACAGCATGTATGAGATGTTTGACTTCAAACATTTTTTGTTCACATTTGCCGACATGCCTCTATTTTCTATTTGAGTTTACATTACAATTAATCCTCTATCCCCCTGCACCCACCATCACTCCAAAAGAAAAGGAAACTTTTTTTTAAAAAAAAAAAAAAAAAAAAAAAAACAAACGCAAACAAACTAATTCACCCTCGTTGACTTCCATAATTTTAATTTTTAAAGAGCACCTGCAGGTTTATCAGTCCAACAAAAAAGCCTTTGCGTTTGCAATCAGAAAGTGCACATTGATATTTTTCTAGTTTACATTTATCTTCTTCATTTGGTAGATGCGTAAGTATATTAATTTTATCAGAGTTGATTATTGCACTAGTGGTCACTATATTATTTTCCACATTACATGATATATTCTAATATAAATAGGAAGTCTTAAAGATAACCACTAACTTCATACTAGCAGCACAGGGAAAAAAAGAACTAATTAATTATGCATATATAGTTTAATTAGTTCATATTCAAGTTCAATAAAACTGTAAGAAATAAAAACTCAAATTTCTTTACTTCACACAATTGTGTAACTTGTGCATGCATGTTTACTGAATTTGAAACCAATATAAAAGCCTAATAAGGGGACCTAGATGGGATTGTCCGCAGCTCAAAAGGTTGAGAGGGCTTGTTAGAATAAAAAGGTTCAGGCTTGATGTTTTGTGGTTCAGTGACAATACCGCCAGAAAGTTGAAGGGCTGGGTTTTGATAGATCATTCCATAATCCATATTAATATTAAACATAAAATACTTTTGAGTCTTTAAACAATAAAAATAAAAGAAAGGAAAACAGTATATATATATATATATATAGTAAGTGCTAAACTAACATGATCCATTCCAAATAACTTACTCAAGTTAATTAGAAGTTATTAATTACTACTTGATAACGGTTTTTCACATTGAGTTTAATGCTCCCAAACCTGCGCTCGTGCACTATAACCAGTACATATAGAACAACTTACAAACATGCAGTTTATAAAATATAATTTGAGCTATAATTTATTTCTTTATTTATTTTTGCATTGGCACAGCTCTAGACAGCTCTCTATGAAGAGAATGAAAAATAACCTGAAACTTCTAATCGCCATCAATATAATTTTGCTTCCACTGGTCTCATCTCTCCCTTATCAGCTCAGAAGTTCTTTGTCAAAAGGATCTTCCCTCTCAGTTGAAAGAAATGACATGGATATACTTGTCTCTCCTAACGGAGACTTCACCTGTGGCTTCTATTACATTGGCTCAAATGCCTATACCTTCTCGATCTGGTTCACAAACTCAGTCGACAGAACAATAGCATGGACTGCAAAATGGGGAGTTGTGGTTAATGGCAAGGGTTCGCTCTTTACCTTTCGAGAGGATGGCAGAGTAGTTCTGACTGACTTTGATGGTCGCATAGCTTGGAGCACAAACACGACCTCAACTCAAGCCAACCAAGTGCAACTTTTGAACTCAGGCAACCTAGTTGTAACTGATCCTAAAAATAATATCTTATGGCAAAGCTTCGATTATCCTACCAATACCCTTCTCCCAAGACAACCAATAACAAGAGACATAAAGCTAGCCTCCTTAAAGAACAATGGATCAGTCAATCCAGGTTATTATAGCCTTTACTTTGATAATGATAGTGTTTTAAAGATGTTATATAATGGACCTGATATCTCCAGCATATATTGGCCCAATCCTTACTATGATGTCTGGCAAAATAGTAGAACAATTTATAACAGCAGCAGGTTTGGAGTTCTTGATGAATTTGGGCAATTCACTTCAAGTGATAGGTTCTCATTTAATGCATCTGATAGAGGTGGTGGTATTATAAGGAGGATAACTCTTGATTCTGATGGTATTCTAAGGTTGTATAGCTTGAATAATTCATCTGGCACATGGTTTGTGACTTGGGTACCAAAATTATTGTTGTATGAAGTACATGGGCTGTGTGGAAAAAATGGTCTTTGCCTCCGTACTCAGGCTAGAGCTACTTGCTCATGTCCACCAAATTATGAAGTTAATGATGCTAGCGATTGGAGTAAAGGTTGCAAACCCAAATTCAACATAAGCTGCAATGAACCCAACCTGCAAGTTGCCTTTGTACAGCTTCCAAAAAGTGATTTTTGGGGTTATGATCTTAACAATACTCCTGATATATCATTACGTGAATGCAAAAATCTTTGCAGAAGGGATTGCAGCTGTCTAGCCATTCAATACCTTAATGGTCGCTGCTATACCAAAAATATTTTATTTAATGGAAAATCCTCCTCATCGTTGCCAGGTAGTATGTATTTCAAAGTTCCAAAAAATACCCGAAAGTCAAGGGTTGATGCACCTAAAGCGCTTCGTTTGTCCTGCAATAGTAGTGTAGTGATTGATATGGGCTCACCAAATTTATATACAAAAAATGGAGCAAAGACCAAGTGGGTATATTTCTATGGTTTCATTGCTACGCTTGGATTGATAGAGATCCTTTTTGGTACATTGGCCTGGTTTTTTATTTATAGTAGTGGGAGGAATGCATCACTAGCAGAACAAGGCTACACGCTGATGGGGAGCCAATTCAGGAAGTTTACATTCAAAGAGCTAAGAAAGGCAACTCAAAATTTCAAAGAGACGATTGGAATGGGTGGTTCTGGGGCAGTGTATAAAGGGAAATTAGAAGATGAAAGAACTATAGCAGAAGATGTTGAAAGATGCGATCCTAGGAGAAGAAGAGTTTTGGGCTGAGGTGAACATAATAGGCAGAATTTACCACATGAATTTAGTCAAATTACTAGGATTTTGTTCTGATGGTACAAATAGGCTTTTGGTTTCTGAATTTATCGAAAATGGTTCCCTGGACAGACACCTCTTCATCGGGGATACGTCCAAAAAAGTTCTTGGATGGACAGAGAGGTTCAAAATTGCACTAGGGACGGCAAGAGGGTTAGCTTATCTCCATGAAGAGTGTCTCGAATGGGTAATACATTGTGATGTAAAGCCTGAGAATATTCTCTTAGGAAACGATTTTGAACCTAAGATTGTAGATTTTGGGCTTGCAAAACTATCTAAGAGAGGAGGCATTGGATCAAGCATTTCCCGTATAAGAGGAACAAGAGGCTACATGGCTCCAGAGTGGGCTTCAAATCTGCCGATCACAGCTAAGGTTGATGTGTTCAGTTACGGGATTGTGCTTTTGGAAATAGTAAAGGGGAAGCGGGTTTCAGATTGGACAATGGAAGAAGAAAATGAGTCATTGGACAAGATGAGACTACTGGTGCAAATGTCAAATGAAAGGCATGAGATAGAAGAGTCGTGGGTTTGTTATTTTGTCGATTTGAATTTGGGTCACAATTTCAACAAAAACCAAGCTAAAGCAATGGTTGAGATAGCACTGTCTTGTATCGATGAAGATAGAAATCGGAGGCCAAGCATGAACTCCGTTGTTGAGATGCTTCTGGCGCACGAGGTTTAAAAGATAACACACGCTCTGCATTGGGTACGATCATGTAATAAGGCGGTGGGTTCAATTCCTCTGTTAGTTGATACATGTGTGCTTTTATATATTGGAGTATATTAAGCTAGGCAGGCTTAAGCGCTAGATGATATATGGGAAATTTTAGTTATTTACCATTTTCTGTAGCATTGTTTATATGCCATCAAAATTTGTTTCATATGTATGCCTACCCAACTTGTTTGGGACAAAAACTTAGTGTTTTTGTTGATGTATGCATTAAGTTCTTACTAGGAACAGTATCGGTTGCCGACACTGGATGCTGGTATTGGGTACTAGCTAGAACTTTGGGTTTTAAGCCTGTATTATAACTTTATTTCAGGCAAGGTAATTTACTAATTAGCCTTGAAAAAAAAACTATATATTCATTTGATGTTAGAAAGCAGGTATTTATCTAATTATTCTTGTAGTATACTACTTTAGCTTGTTATACTGAATGAGTACTTTCCAGTCAAGTGCCACTATATTTATTTCAAGTGACTAATTTTGCAAAGTTGTTTCCAAATTAATAGTGATTGGAATAAGGTGAGAGGAAAATGAAGTTGAAGAAACTGAAAGCTCAAGGCTGACTAACCAATTAACAACTAAATATCTAAGACGATCCCCGTCTTACAAGCAACCTTATGTCTTTTTGGTAACCAATATGCAAAACATTCTAAAATTTTAATTTTGTGGGACATATTCAGTTTGTTGTGTTAATTTCTCGCATTACTAGTAATTTAAATTGAGGTTAACTTATAAGTTATAATTTTAAATAAGTATTGTCGATCCCCCTGGCCTTGTAGATTGATATTTGCGTCAAAGAAAAAATCATATTGCCAATGTTTGGAGATTTATCCAAGCTGCTCAAAACTTACCATCTATGTCCAGCTCGTACACTTGCCAGCAATCTTTGTTTCAAATCATACAACGACTTCATAACAATGCTTCTTCCTTAGTTTACCTTGCTACAACATTATGGGCCGTCTGGATTGAGCGTAATGGCAGACTGTTCAGAAATAACACCAAGGATGCACGTACAGTGACGAATTTGGTGCTTCAGAAAGGATGTAGTTACTTAAAATATTGTTAGCTTTATTTTCTTTTTCTTTTTCCTTTTTCCAATTGACAGCCGCTGTCAATTTTTCTAAAAAAAAAAAAGTCACTCTGGAAGAACAAATGGACAATTTTTCTACCAGTATAATCTTATTACAAATTAGGTTGGTTTCTAAATACGTTTTGTGTAGCTCATCTGCCACCAATTATAGGCATGTTAACTAATTTATCTTAAAAAGTGGTTTTACAAATGCAACTCATTTTCTATTGCAGCTGAGCATGGATGTGACTGTTGAAATATTAGTTCGTCTGTTGTATGGATCAGATGGACCTTTAAGCCATCTAGTTTACAAATATAATTAGAAAAGAGGGATTTGGTGGGAGTAATTAACTTGAAGATCCTTTAGACAAATTGTTGATGGCATCAGACTTATATATACTGGTTTGGGAGAATAAGGATAACTTCAGGTCCACTGTCTTTCAATGGGTCGCCTTTTCTGTTATCTGGAAACTTGTTTAATTTGTACTTCTTAGCCTTTATGATTTTGACATAGTTCATTTGACTATATTCTGCTATTAGATGGTTGAAGAAAAGTAATTTCATTAAATACTGAATTCTCACCAAATTTTACTGAAACCTCAGAGGTCGGACACAATATGTATAATAAATAATGTTAAGACTTAAGAGAAAGAGGGCATCTATCTAATTAACATAAAGGTTGCGACTTGACATTAAAAAGTACGGATCTATAATTTAATAATTGAATTAGATTTAAATTAACCTAATAAAAAATTGGGTTAAAATTTCGTAAAGAAAAAAAAAGAGGTCAAGTAAAACACACCCAAGTATTGTAGTATATAATTTTTTTTTAATTCGAACATAAAAGTAACATGATTGAGAAGTAATGAAACACCTTATTATTGTTCATTTTTTAATGAGAAATTTTTTCTATGTTATTGTTAGTTAACCTACAGGTACACTGTGAAACACCGCCTGCTTAAAACAAAGCTAGGTTAATGTGGCTTTTATTTGTGATTGGTTAGATGTAGTTTAGATTATTCAAATTGATTATGTGGCTTTGTTTGTGATTGGTTAGATGTAGTTTGTATTATATTATATTTCAGCTGTAATGAATTAAATTGAATAATAATGGGAAAATAAGTCTCAGATTGGACAATTGAAGAAAAAAAGAGAGTTCTTTGAAGAGATGAAGAAGGTGGTCCATACACTAACTGAAAGGCATGAGATAAGAAGAGTCATGGGTTGGTATTTTCGTGGATCCAAAATTAGGCAGCGACTTTGACGAAAGGCAACCTGAAGTCATGGTGGAGATAGCACTGTCTTGTTTGGAAGAAAACAGGAATGAAAGGCCGGGCATGAATTCCATTGTTGAGAAGCTACAATGGTATGAGATCTAAGATAAAGCATAATTTAGATGGAGTACTAGATAGTAAAATAACTGATGTTCTGCTTAGTGGATTGCTTATTTAATTCTGGTTGCTCTCATATGTATTATATGTATTAAAATAATATGCCAGTAAATTTCTGGAAATGTTTCAGCTTCCTATATGTACCTTTTTTTCTTTCAATTGTAGCTTCTGGTGTACTTGAAATCATCAGATGTTTAATTGGACGTGTACCATGCTTTGAGATTTGTATGTTATTTATTCACATAAATGTCTACCATGCTTCTCAATTTTCTTTTGCATCAATAAAATACCATGCATCTCATTTACCTTTGTAATTTTCAAAGAAATAAAAAGAGAATGGTTGCCCCAAGCTGTACAAGTAATTCCTGGAGTTCTATTAATGGATTCATCTCATTCACAGAAACAAAAGTAGAAAATTTTGTACAAACCTCAATCCAGCTAATACCGGCAAGTTTAGCCCATTCACCTGCCTTCGAAGCTTCTCGACTTAGTCAAATTCTTCTGGCCTCTATGCATTTCTTTATAGATCCACTAAACGCATATAATTCCCAAAAGTCTTAGGTTCAAGCTCAAAATTATGAGAGTGTGCCAACACAGCATACTCTATATGGCCATTATGCTGTACAAGCACCCATAATAAAGAACAGTCTGGCTAGACACACTGCAGCTAGTAAGATGGAAAAATTATAATCGCACTAGCAGCGAGGTTTGGGTCTCCAATCACCATCATCTCACAAAACAGGTTCAGCCATCATACAGTCATTGTTCCTTACACAACATCCAATCAGGTCACTCCAAGCCACCAAATTTCTCACAGACATTTCATCGAACATTTGCTAAACATAGGATATGACACCCAAATTTTGCAGCAATCAACCAGGGCCACCGCCAGTTCGCCACATATGCAGAAGAATCATACCCTCTTCTAATTGCATCACATTGCAAAATCCACTTAACACGCAATACAAGATTTTGCAAGTCCAAGAATAACATAACTAGTGAGCTTTACACCCATACAATAATTCCATTGCAGAAAGCCAATGTCTCCTCTGCCTTGTCATCTGTTATTAGAGACTGTAACTTCACATTCCATACAAAATACTTTCAGTAGGAACATCAGAGAGCAATCTGAATTGATTGTACATTTCGATCAGCTTGGTGGACATAAAGTCATAAACGGATTCGTGTCAAAATCTGATTCGATTATAAAACGATCAATCAATGAACCATAAAATGGGATTGTTCAACTGCCAAAAGCGAAATTGGCGACTTAAAGGTCGACACGGCGACGGGGGTGTGCAAAGGATATGAATTTAATGGGTATAGATTGGGTCTAATTAAGATAGCCTTTGGAAGGCCCGTGAGAACAAAAAAGGCCGGTCCTTCTCGTGTAATGCTAAAACTCGGTGTATAAAAATAAGATGGGCCTTGATGTGTAATAAATTTTATCGGTAATTACTACTCTCCATCCAACTGATTACCATCCATCACCATCCACAGGCTCTAAACAGGCCAGATTGGACCTAGCTACTGGCCCAATCTATATATTTCCCTCTAAACCTCCTCTCTCTCTCTCCAAATGCAAACCCTAGCCGCTGGTGCCTCATCCCGTTTCTTTCTTCAGTTGCCTTCGACCCCTCCACGTCCACGGGGACCCACCTCATCCGGCGACCCCCTTACGCCGTCGACCCTCCTACATCTTCGACCCCACCACCTTCGTCCATGTAGATCCCTGGTACTCTTTCTTTTCTCTATTTCTTTATTTCTTAAATTATCATCTTCGAGGGATTTTGAACAATTTTTGCATAAAATCATTTCATCTAGTGTCGTTCTGATAGAAATATGGGGCTAAGGTTCTTCCGTTCTTGTTTCCAAACTGTATTGAAAACAGATGGCACATTGTGCTTGTTTTAAATCAACAAGTCCATACCTCGAAAATCGTTGTGCATGCAATACTTTTGCCATTTTAAATCAACAATTCTTTTCAGTGGATCTGAGTCAGTGATTTAGTTTTTTTTTTTTTATAATCGGAGTAGTGGGTATTTAGTGTATAGATTTCTGAGCACATGGTGCTTGTTTTAAATCAACTATTTCTACATTTTAATGGATTTTAATTTTTTTTGTTCTGTTTGTATTTTGTTGCTTAATTTCAAATTTCTGATTTCGGGTACCTCATTTTATTTTTTTTGTTGCTTAATTTCAGATTCAAGGAACACAAGAAGTAAATTTCGACTGAATTTGCAGGCTTCTATTGGTTCGAAGATACAATCGATTTGTAATAGTTGAATATAATTTACTGCGTTTGTTGTGGGTTAATTTATGCATTGGAATAGAGAATGATTTGTAATGGATATTATTGTTAGTAGAATTGTTCAGTTTGTTTCAATAATGGATATCATTCTTAATAATTGATTAGTGTTCACTTAATTGCATGGTTATTAAAACGTGTTTGATCACAACTAACTGAACACACAAATAATGTTAATTGAACCCTTAACTAGTTTAATTGAACACAAAAATTAGGAAATCAAATTTTGCCGTAACTAACTGAACACATAAATATTTTAAATTAATCCCTTAACGTGTTTAATTGAGCACAAAAAACTACAAAATCAAAATTTTGTTGCAACTAACTAAACACATAAACTCTTTAAATTCATCCCTTAATGTGTTAAACTGAACCAAAAAATGCGAAAAATTCAATTTTGAGATGTAACTAACTGAACACATAAACTTTTAAGTTCGTCCCTTAATGTGTATAACTGAACAAATAAATATGAAAATTCGATTTTAAGATGCATCTAACTGAACATATAACAAGTTTAACTAATCCCTTGACGCATCAAACTGAATACAAAAATCCGTCTATTTTGATGACGTCAGCGTGAAAAAAAAAATTATGAAAATTTTTTTCGAAAAAAAATTGATGACGTCATCACGCGGTTTGATGACGTCATCACGCGGAAATAAGGTCGCTGGAGCAATTCTAGACGAGCAATTTTCTTCCAAAAGCCCAATTAGGCCTAATAAAGCCTGTGAATGGTGATGGATGGTAAATAGTTGGATGGTGTATATCATTTCTGAATTTTATCATCTCAGAACTCTTTAGTCTTTACCCCCAAATTTATTATTTGTCGAAAATATTAATTGATAAATGAAACAATGAAACCAGGAGAGGTGATGTTCCTGGTCACATTGGCCTCGGCGCAACGTCTGTTTCTGTTGTTAGAAAACATAACCTAATTAAAGGCTACAAATTATATTATGTAATTGTGTTGTATACAACTTCTGGAATATATTTTTTTAATGAAATTATGGTGAATAATTTGATATATTATAGAAGTTCAAAAAAAATGACAGTTCTATTTTGTTAATATCAATCATTCAAAAATTATAACATAATTTCTTAAGATAAAAAGGTCATATAGAAAAGTACATTAAATTAACTAGGCGGACATAAAGCTATTTAGCTATTTAGTGTGCCATGTGGACAGTAACTGCATCTTTCCATTTCAATTAACGCCCCCTGATCGGTTTGGTGCCCACAATTCCCGCAGGTCGTGAAGCGAACTATTTGGTGTTTCATATTTATGGTTCATTTATTTGATCCAGAAAGACTAAAGTAGAACTTAGTGACACCGCGCGTTCCACCATTCTATGTCACCTTTCCGGCTTTCTATTTAACAATTTTGAATTTTTGATACTTTCATTTCTCATCTCTGAGCTCTATATTCCTACCTTGATAGAATATTTTTATCACGGAACAATTCTATAAATAAATTTGTTACTCTAAATTGTCTGTTATAGTCATAATGACATGACTTGCAAACATTCACGCTAAATGCCTAAATGTATCACATGTTAGTTACAGCTCTACGTTTCAGTGATATTTTTCTTCTCTTTTTTTTTTTTTTTTTTGTCTGTGTAATTGGTTTCATACTAATGAAATAAGTTTTCACTAAAATAAAAAAAGGTATCATATCGTATCACACCATCACATTCACGAATCTTGCTCGCTGGCATTTTAAAAAAAAAAGAGCTTTTCAACGAAGAAGCATTAAAGAAATTGATCTGGAGAATAGATAATGTGGAATTAAAAGAAGTTATGAGGAACTTACGAAAAAAGAAGTAGAGATTTCATTACATGGATGAAACGAAAATAGTTTATTGAAATGGTAACTTATGTGGGCATCTAGATGTCAAGAATTGAGCGTCCATTCGGCTTTAAATCAATTAAATTTGTGTGAACGACCTTCTAATTAGTTTGCACAATTGTAAACTGAACTATCGTATATTACGTCATCAACCAAATTTTATTTCAATTTATTAATTTAATTGAATAATTTTTATAAAATTTTTAATTCGTAAATATAGAAGTAAAAACCTTATTTAAACTAAATAATTAGTATGATTAAACTTTATTTAATTTTTAATTCATCCCCCTAGTGAATGAAGTGAGAGCCCGGTGAAAGATTGTAATGGACCTGTAGACCTATCGATCTTTCCAGCCCACAATAATTCCAAAAGCCACAGATTCTATTTGGAACTTGTTTCTACTTCACCGCATAACAGGCCTTTTACGGCCCTCATCTGATTCGTGTAAGTTTTGCCATATACTCCCGGAACTGTTTCAAACGGGTCCGCTTGAATTGAAACGGGTCCGTTTGGTCGCGTGCAGTGTATCTGGACAGAACAAGTGATCTCAGCGCCTTTTGGATTCCACCGCCCTATTGCACCTCCTGAGTGATTTCTGGCCCTTTATATACCCTATTCTGATGGAGAACAATATCCAAGTTAAGTCATATCACTCTATTCACTAAAATAGAGAGGAAGATAGAGAGAAGATAGAGAAAGAGAGGGAGACAAGGTCTAAATCGATTTCTCTGAGAATACCATCAAGGCACGGAAAGGCATTTCGGTTTAGTAGTGCCCTCTTCATTGTAGGTACTGCTATTGGAGTGAAGATTGCTTGACAGATCTCTCTCAAGTTGGTGCAATTCATCCACAATACTTAAGGACAAACAATGGCTGGAGGTAATCCTAGATCCTAGTTATTTCCGCATTTTGATCTAAGAAACACTTACAATTCGATCTTTGTACATGATAACATCAATCTTGGAGCCAGAGATAGGTTCTCCAATCAAGCAATGAAGTCACCACAACCATCGATGCTACTATGTTAACTGACTGAGGGCGAGATGTATATAATTTCAGGCCTATCATAGACGAAAATACCCTTGAGTAAAAGGTTTAAGTACCGGCTCCCTGTATATTAAATATAAGCAAATTTTATAATTTTATTAATTGTTCTCCACTAAAGGCTGCCATTTTTTTCGGATTTTAATTGAATTGCCGGTATGATGCAATGACGTGGACTGGCGTCAAATTATATAACGTAGGACTTTTTTCAAAAAAATATAAGATCATTTATTTATATAGATATATCTCATTATGTGAAAATAGAGTTTATTCATTTTCTTTTGCGTCTAACGGGAACTGAACTCGTTACCTCTAAAATAACGTCAAACCACAAACTATCTGATCCCCCACGTTATATAACGTAAGACCTTAATCTAGCGATAGAAGACAGAGTACTTGTTGAGATTTAAATCATTTAATGCAAAGATAGCCAACAATTAATATAGCATTGACTTGAAACTTAAATTATGGCAAGAACTGTTGTGGTACCCCTACTACATAACCTTCTTGTCTCTAGTTTAGGAAGTGGGTCATTTTTTTTTTAATAAAGTTTAGGGTTCCAAAGCACTGATCACTGAACAAATTATTTTGAAAAAAAGTGTGAGTTTAATTATTTGAGCTCTGATAATCCAGGTTTTGTTATGGTTAGGATATCCAATACAAGCAATTACAATCTCATGTTCAAATCAACACCATTCATATATCGACTACTAAACGAGTAAAATCCGTACAAGAGTGCAGAGAGCCCATGTACTCTTGTCCTATTTCGGTGGTTCAAATCCTAAATTTAAGTGCTTACGAAAAAACTGTTTCGGATAAGATTTATTTTATGTAAAAAAGAAGGATCTACCCTTACTCTTTAGGATTTCAACAAGAAAAAGAAAACGGAAGAGCAGTGAATCATTTAAAAAGAATAACAAGAGTTTAAAAGCAAACAAGAAGCCAAAAAGAAAGAAAGGAAGAAAGGATAAAGCAATTACACAAGCCGAGTAATAAGAACGGAATTGCTACACTCTGAACAGTGAATTCTTTATCAGGCGTAATTGTCCAAATCGGGTAATCAGAATCTTCATTCTGTTGCATGGGTCTATAAATGATAAAATCAGAGAAAGTTGGTGTAGTTCCAAGGTTGCATGCCTAGACAATTCAGCAAAGAAAAAAGCAGCTGGATCCGAGAGTAAAATATGGATAGAACTCTGTTGCACAATTACATGCATTATGGGCTGGATTATCGATATTAATGCATTAACTAAGATTTTAAAATAATATCAAAATCAGTTTTTTATTAGAACAGCGAAAACAGCTACTCATTATGGTATATACATGTTATATTGAAAATAATAGTTTTATTTGTTTATTATTTATTAGGACTACATTATATAAATGGGTAATCTACGATGGACTGAAATTTTAAACCAGGCTTAAATCTGGATCGTTTATTTTATTTGAGAATTATTCATTATTGTAACATTGTACATCTTAACGGATAAAAAAGAATGCTGATAAAATAATTCTGTATAGAAAAACAAATATGATCGGTACATCCAATCTGTACCATCTCTCTACTTGTGATTTCTGAATGCGTAGTATACATAGTTTTTTTTTTTTTTTTGACAAGTGTAGAATACATAAATTCAAGCCTACAAAAACTAGTACACAAACTTCCAGTTTATAATAAGAAAAAGACGAAAGAATCTACATTAAGCTGATATTGGAGAGTGTATCTCTAAGTTTGGGCGTGTAGAAAGCAATTCCCCTGATATTGATATAAAGTGGGGATGAAACTAAAAAACTACAAAACGCAAGGCATTGCACAGGATTTATAATTGTCTAGTAGCAGTTGAGTGAGTGTCATTTCCGAGAAAAGCAATTATTCTACGCAAACACAGTACTACCTGTCATTTCCCAGACAAAAGCACGTTGGGCTCAGCACCTATCTTTGGACATTTATTACTGCATCCATTAAATAACGCTTTTAATTGGATACGATATCAATGCAAAGACTAAAAATAATGATGGAACTAACCAAACTGCATAGAGAAGGTTGAAAGGAAGCTAGATTGATCTTTTCTCTTTTCATTTTCCATCTGCCAACGACAGCTAAATATGCTCCTCGCTCGAGCTCCCCCAAAGGAGAGTTTGTTTGTTAACAAGGAAGCATGAATTGTTGATTGGACTTGTTAATTCCGCTTAAACAACAAGACAACTTCATACAGTACTATGTTAGCATCTCTATGTTTCTTACTGAATTTAATAATACCAATCTTTTTACTCTATCAAAAATGATTTGTACTGCCGGAAGTGTTTATACCTGTAACTCTTACTCTGACTTTTGTAATTCCTTTCTTTGTATTTTGTTTTATTTAAAAAAAATGTAGTAGCATATTTACCTAATAGCGTAAGAAAACTCGTAGTCTGACTTTCATGGAAAAAATGACATGTCACAGAGACGAACTGAGGATTCAAGGTAAATGCTACTGAAAAGGAAGAGCAGTTCACATCGCATAAAAGCTTATTAAAGAAAGAATCCATTTCTAAATTTTGTCTAGAGTGATTGACAGCATCTTTGTTGTCTGAACTGTTAGAAATTACAGAACCAGATTCTGAAATTTTACTTTGCATTTTATCTCACTGACAGTTCACTTTCTCTGCTCTTCATTTCTTCTCACAAAATCATGAGGTCTTAGCTAGTTGTCAGTTCTGTTGGCAAAATGAAATTGCATTACTATTATTATTTTATGGACCTAAGTTAGCTTAAATTGGGACAGATTATTAGCATCATCATATACGTAATTTTGATAATGTGGCCACTATAACCTCGGCGCTACATTAAATTTACAGTGAGTAATTAATTGTCAAAATATCCCATGTTATAATACTCTTTTTTTTCACAATTATTATTTAGGATTTTTTGTTGCCAGTTTAGTTTTCATCCAAAATATAAAATTTGATTTCCTGTGAGATTTCAGTATATATATATAGAATGAAGTAATTTAATTGGACTTATCAAATTGCATAAATATCAATAAATAAGATAATTATATAGAAAAGGTTCTATGCATAATGATGCGCCACAACATTGTTCATAAAGTCTTTCTCAAATCATAAGTATTAAATTATATATCTAATGAAATCACATAAGACAGTCAAAAATTAAAAAGTCGGTGGTTTGATAACATTCGGTGGTTTGATAACATTCCAAATTTTAGTTTCGAGACAAATGTTTCCCATAAAATACATTTTTTCCTCAACATTCTTACAATATTTTAAGATATAATCACATAAATTAGATTGAAAAGAGATTCACTTTATAACTTTTTTGTATTATTGTCGACACTATTTTTTGGCTAACTAGGATTTAGAAATTTCGAATTATTAAATGTAAATTATTGATCTTGTTTAATATATATCATCACGAGCAATACATATATGCCTAAATAAATTTTACTTTTTAATGTTTATGTAACATAATGTCAACCTGTTTAAAAACAACCGTACGTGTACTCCAAATTTTGCAACTGTACATAGTAAGACTGAACAAATAACATTTCCGATTCCTATATTCTGAATTTCTGATATTTAAATTTAAATTGGTAAAGAAATAAAAGTTTAATCTTGGTCTATCTTCAAAAGTTATATATTGATTCTTCTCTATCAGAGCTTAGGTCACTGTTTATAAAAATGATGTAGGTGTCACTTTGCTGGAGGTAACACTTTTACAGACCATAGAGACGTTGCATCTGTTAAGACAATACTGACCAATTTGTTGTTCAGATTTACGAGGTTATTGCGTAGATGTAAAGAGGAAACTTAATTTAATACAATCAAGATGCTTCCAGTTGTAATACTTCAGAAAAAAATTTAAATGCATCCACGTAGCCAATTATAACTAAAGCAGAGTTAATTGGTGTTATTATCCTCGAAGTACTTCTAGAAATCTTGAAATTATTGTTTTCTGTGCTTTTATTTATTTGTTTTGCAAATGTCAATGTACTCGAGCATAAATAAGTCTAAGATTTATTTTGTTCCAATATTTATTCAAGAAAATTTTAAGTAGCAATTCATAATCTTCTTGGTCGCGCTCATAAAATTAAATACCCCCAAAATTCATTTTTAACCTCTCAGATGAGAGTGTTTAAAGAGAAAATTGCCAGATTATATTAGAAGGATATTGTCCATTTAACAGGAAGACTCATGCTTGTGAATTCGGATTTAAGTTTCCTGCCTTTGCATTTTATTCAAGTACTCAAAATTGCTTCCTGACTAAACATATTAGTACACTAAAGAAATTTTTGTCTGGAGAGGATAAAATGTCATGCAGCCACACCGCCCGGTTAATTGACGCAAATATATCTCTCTAAAAGAAGAATGGGTCTTCTTGGGTTGAAATTTTGTGGCTCAAATCAACGCTTTGCATTTAATTTAAAATAGTATATCTTAATTATCAAATATCACTTTTTTGGGATGATGTGATTCAAATTTTTTAGATTATGTTTGAAAATAAGATAAATCGATCGTAGATGATTAGGAGATATATAAAACTATAACATGTAAGAGCTGATCTAATAATTGTTTTCTATTTATCTCGCCCTGCCAAGTATTACCTATGTTGGATACTCGGGAGCTTTCTCATCGAGGCACATGATGTACCAATAATAATTTAATTCCCCGCGCTTTGGATTTAAAAGAGAGCAAATATCACTCAAGAAAAACATGAAAAGCAGTTATTTATTTATTTTTTTCCCGAAGGTGCTCTTTGCAATCAATGCTTTTCAGAGTTGAACAACACGGTGGCGAATTTAGATTAAAAATGTGTGATACAACTCATACGAGACAACTATAAACTTTATTTCTTAAAAGAAGCATGAAAACTATTGAAATATGAACATTAATTATCGTGTTTGGCAACCGCTGCCTAACTGTTCTTAAAAAAAAAAAATGAAATATGAACATTATCTATCTGGATGAAGTCATAAGCTTCACAACAATTTCTTTTAAAAATAAGCTCATGATATGCCTAAACTCGTCGGTGCCTAGATTTGTGTCTGGAATAATATATAGGCCGTGATCAAAATGATTTTTATGTGGGATTTCTTTTCGGTTGAATTGATTTCATAGGATTTTGTTGGATCTAATTAAATAGGAATTTCAACTAAATGATATCAAATTCCTTTATTTTGATCAAGATTTTCCAACGAAATGAAATGAAATAAAATCCCATATTAAAAAAATAGGATTTTGATCAGAACCATATTAATCTGATTAAAATATGGATTGTCTTAAGTTATTGATGTCGACAAACTTGATACATTATTCAGTAGTTGAAAGTTTTGACTATACTGTTTTCTTTTATCAATATAAAAGTTAAAGTCATGACCCAATAATTTTTTGCATGAGAAAGCTTGTATTACTTATCTTAGCTGTGTGGTTGTCCGGAATTAAAAAAGAATAAAAAAGAGAGAAGAAAAGATCAAGAGGGCCCAATCAAATATGAAATAAAACAATCTATTATGAATGCGTTAGTTACACAAAAATAAGAAATAAGAATAGAGAATACGATATAATCTCAACCAAACATAGTATGAATACAAAAAAATAAAAATAAAAATAATAATAAGGAATAGAGAATACGATATAATCTCGACCAAACTATGTATGAATCAAGAGATAAGAATATTGATATCATACTATTTATTCCTATAAAATCATGATAGAAGAAATATAGTATAATTGTATAAATAGCGTTTCGTACTCAGTTTGGTCGTGGTCGTGGCTTATACCATATTTCTCTATTCTCTATTTCTTATACTTGTGCAATCTAATACATCCTATCGCAAACAGTGGTTTGCTAACTGTTGAATGTACATTTTTAAGTTGAGGAGGATTCTAGTGCCCACCTTTTGTGTGCCCACAAATGTCCCCAAACACTTTTTATTATTTTTAAAAAAAAATAAAATTCAAAAGTCGAATCCAAATCATTGATCTTGTTCAATTTAACGAGCGATGCATTTTTATATAAATTTTATAAATTTTTTAGTTCATTTGATACTCGATCAAGAAACAAAAATATGAACGTATTAAAATTAATCTATCGTATTTTACAAGATTTGCTCATTATTCAATCTCTTGATCGAATATGAAATGAACTCGAAAATTTATATATAAACATATCGCTTGTTAAATTGAACAAAATCAACGATTTAGATTTGATGATTGAACTTTAATTTTAAATAATAATAATAAAGTGAGTTTGAAGCATTTTAGCATACAAAAAGGTGGGCAGGACACTCCTCCTTTAAGTTTGTCTGTAGATGTTTTTTTTCTAGACATCCTCTTTGTACTTTTATTTTCTCTCTCTTATGAAGTAAATAGGAGATTCGCCAAATTAGACTCCAGCACACGAATCGTCCCATATGCCTGAGTCGATTTTTTAAATTTAAAATTTAAATAGTCAACCCAAACAGTTCAAGTTATTCTCCATATTGAAATTTCGTAGGAAACTAAATTTTATATTTTTTTCAAATTTTTTTATTATATATTATGCTATTTTCGAAAAAATACTATAAAGGAGTATTTCATCTCCTCCATATATAGCAATTTTTTTCCTTCTTCCTTTTTCTTGTGCTACCAGACACAACTTAAAAATAATCTAGTTCTTCCATCTAAGGACAAATAAGTTATATCGTAATAATTACAATAATTTTTCTGTCGAAATATTTAGATCAAACATATTGATTTCATCTATTTTAGATGAAACGAATTCAAACTTCACCGAAAATGAAAGAGAAAATATGTATTATTTACAACGAACTGTACGTGTCTAAATAAGTACATTTAGCTCAAAAATCATTAATCCTAACGCGGCCCGTCAATGAAATAATTGACACTAAATGTTAGATCATGTTCTGTTTTTCTTATATAAAAAGCTACTAATTAACCTCCGCAAGATCAGTATCAACAGAATGAATACGCTCCTGTATAGAGAACATATATATATCTTTGGCACATACATAATCTTGTAATCTACATTATTTATCAAATAAATGATAGCAAATTTTTTAACATACACATTGACCCTCGACAATGATATTGCTAAATGCAAGATTTTATTTTCAAAAAAATCCTGCATTGTCATTAGTATTAGAATGTGGTTATTATGGAAAAAACTTCAATTAATATTTTTATGACAAGTTGGAACTGATAGTAGAGTAAACCCAAGGATGGTAGTGACGCTCGCGCTCACAACCAACTCAAATATGATTTTGCGCTACACCGTGTAGTGCAACAATTCAGATCCTCGATGTAGCGCAACAATTCAGATCCTTCAAAACCAATCCATCAATCTGTATTTATTATAGAAAAATTGAGAGAAACAAGAGAACAGTTTGATTGATTTTGAAAGATCCGAATTGCAGCGCTACATAGTGTACCGCTACACCGAATTTGCTTCCGCTCACAACTATTTTCATCCATCCTGTTACAAGCGAGGAGAAATAATCGTCTGGACAAAATGTTCCCAATATAATATGCAATGCAGAAATAATAAAATAAAGAAAGAAATATAATTGGATGCGTTTGCAATCCAGCTCACAGACATAATATTTAATCACTAACCAGATGAGCTAGTTGGCTGGTTCTAAATTTAATATTAAGAGGCGTCCTAGACTCCTAGCCTTTCAAAAAATATTACATCTGTTGATTAGCCAAGACAGTTTTAGCCTGTCTCGTCTTTGGGAGACTGTCACAAAGGATAGGCTAATCACTTGCCCAATTAGATAATCATCAAATTAAACATTAAATCTAATTAATTAAGGCTCTATTTGGATCATTAGAGAATAAGCCTACGATTAATTATTCATGATTAAATATTTAATCTTAAGCTGTTAAGAATAAGCTTATTCGGTGAATAAGAATTTTTGTTTGGATAGAGCCTGGAAGGAGAAAAGAGGAGGAGAGAGAAAGGATTGTCAGTTTTTAAATTAGAGCGGTTACTTTTTTCTTCCAGATTTTTAATCCTGACTCTTAATCCAGCTTCTAGTAGGATTAGTTAATTTATTCAATTAATAGAATAAATCACTACTCCCAGTCTGTTTGGATTCCGTTTTAATTTGAATAGCATTTAATCGAGAATAGAAGCTTATTCCGTTTGATCCAAACGCCCCCTAAATAAATATTCATACGCATGGGGATCATACACTCAATAGTTAATTAACAAAAGAGATCCGCCTAATTGTTTAACATCTGACAAGGAAACGATAGATGTCATGTGCGGCAGTCATACTAGCTACTTTCATTTTAAGAGAACATACCTAAAACCTTTTCCTATTAGCAATTTAGTCCCTAGACAACATGCATGATAGAAAAGACATCAAATGGCTTATCCCCCCGTTATATCGAATGATACTCGATCTGTTCAATCTGAATCTGACATGACAAAACTTATGGATTCCTCGCAAGTGTGTGTACATCAATAAAATTCCGCCAAGTTTAATTTAAAGGTGTCACCTTTCATATGCTGGAAATTTAATAATAAATCAACAAAAACAAATGATTTTATTCGTTATAAAAAAATCATCAAGAACATAAACGAAACCTCAATATCGTTCAGCAAGGCTTTTTTAAGTTTAACAGAATCTTGTGAAGGAAAAAAAATGAGTACATGTCAGTACACGTCAACACTTACCATTCCCAAGTCTGACCAGGTTAGAATTATAGTACAATATAAGACCCGAAATATTTGAAATTTTGATTAAAACATTACGTAAGTGATGGACAGCATGTGTTGACTGCGTAGGAGCCAAACAAATAAATGACCCACATACGTGAAATACTTTGATATTTATAGGGTATTAAATTTTGGCAAAACAAGAACTACATATGGCATCATACAATTATAGAAATGGGCTGCCCCATACATAAATTCCAAGAATTAATTCGTAATTCCATATGTACGCTAAGATACAGCTAACCAAGCATGCATTGACACCAATAGTTTCATCCAACAAAATCATGCAACAAGTGATGACCCCCAACATCCTTCCCAAAATGTCGACCCTGCGCCTCAAACGAACCCATCACATACGGATCGTTGCAATCTTCAAGCCCGAAGCGGTGAACAAGGTTTGCAGGAATTGTTTCAGTTAGACAGACGCGGTTGTTCTGCTGGAGCCCAAGGGTCAATGACACGCCGCTAGGATTCGAACTCCCAGCACTGAAACCAATTCCAGCTCCAAGACTGCTGTAAGAGAAGTTGATTGGCTCTTGTATGCTGTTCGGCATTTGAGACAGCTCAACAGCTTGGATGCTTCTGGATGTAGTGTTAGGGTTGGGGGATTTATGGTTAGTGTGGCTGCTTTGGCCCTGTACCAGATCTGACGGGTTAGACCCACTACATTCAGACAGTTGCTGCGTTTGGGGTATGCCAGTAGGGTTTAGGTTAGGATTTTTATCATTGCTGGAGTGCCTGCGTAGTTGGCACATTTCGAGATTGTGTATTTCTTCCACCATGGGCTTCCAAAGTCTCACTCTTGCATTGATGAACCAATTGGAGACCTAGATGCACAGAAACATTATTTAAACACTACAATACCTATCATCAAGTGAACATGAATGAAATTTAGCAGCTACTAGTAACCTACTTAAACCAAAGAAAAAAGCACCAGCTACATAAACTTGAAGGTAATCTAACAGTGTAACACTTTCAGATTTAAGAAATAACATTGAAGAATAATAAGAGAAATAATACACAAAAAATAAATAAATAAAGGAGTCAATATCTTATCTTTACCTGGTTTCGAGTTAAACCAGTTTGCTTGGCCAACATTTGCTTGTCAGTGTCAGTTGGATACCTACAATGTTACAACAAAAAAGTTAAAATAACGAGAATAAAGTTCTGCAGGACATAACAGATAATAATTCCATTTCTCGACTTTCTAATACAATTTCATAGAGGAGCACTATTCCATTGAAGGGACGTTAAGAAAACAAGAATTACCAGTCCATGTGGGTGGTAAACATAAAAATGTACGGACTGTGGACTCCACAGTGACGCCAATGGCTAAGTTAAATCTTGCTACAGATCTCCAGCAGATTTATTAGCACATTGTAAATGGAGACGGATAGAGCAAGGGAATTACATGAGATAGCCTTTATATATGGCAGTAAATAGTTGGAGATGCATGTGCAAGCTGCAAAGAAGATGAGTACACACTAACTTTCAGGGGAGGTTTTGCTGCAATAGCAGTTGTCAGAAAGTGAGTTGCTTTAACAAAGCCATGTCATTCACAATCTGACCTGTGAATCACTTTATGATCTTTCCTATAAATGCGGGTGACACTTGTGACAGTGTCTTTTTAGCAGTTTGTTGTGTCAATGGGGCGAAAGAGATAAACAAGAGCTCACAAAGACGAGACATCGCCTCTTAGACAACAAAAGCATGACAACACATTAAGCCACCAAAGATAAACTAAGCACAGAGAAAATTTTTCCCTTTCATTTTTTGTGTGTACAAGATGCATTCACTAAAAGAAATCAATTTCTTGAAACAATTTAGAACTTTCCACAATCCCAGAAATAAGTTGAGCTTCACATCAAAGCTTTCAAGGTTTGTGATAGTAGAAATATGCATACACAATTCAAGCAAACTAATGGTCCGGGCACTACTGGGATCTAATATTTATAACCTTAGTGAGTGTCAAGTGATATTTTATAAAATAAGTTATGACGTAATAAATTGAGAAAAGAAACTGGAGAAACAGTTATGGAAACTGGAAGTCCACTAAAGTGCCATAACTTGATATGGCAAAACACATACATGATTTCATTCCTTGTCTAGCTACATTACATTACTACGCCAGACTATATATCATATTTACCCATTAATTAATAATGGCTTATTAATTAGCAAATTGAAAGGTGCAAAAAGAAATCACTCACGGATGCAAAAAGTGATCAAATAGCCATGCACGAAGAACAGCAACTGCACGCTCGGGCAGCCCTCTTTGAGGCCGCCATATATGTGGTTGACCAAAACCTGACATATTATGACCTCTTTGACTGCCGCCACTACCGCCGCCACTTAATAGCCCAAAGCTTGGCATATCCTCTCTATTAAGGGTTTCTTTTCCATTCATCTTATTAGCATTCCTCAGCTGGTTAAGTATCATGCTTTTCAAACACTTAAAATGCTTGGACATTGATTTTAGTGCCACTGATGCAAAGGGTGCTGCATTACTTAGGCCCGCTACAGATTCAAATGATGTTATTACAGCTTGAATCTGCTGGTAGTATTGCTTGTATCTTTTGCAAACCTACATGCAAGTATCATTGAAATATTAATTAATATATACAGAAAAAAAAAAAGAATAAACGAGGCAGGAAGGATTAGTTAAAAAATTCATGACTCTGATTACTTTCAAATATACATTTTCTGTGCTAAGGTCCACACATGTGGAAAGGCAGGTTGTATTAGGTGATTTAAGAATTATTTATATGGAAAATTTAGACTTTTGCAAACCATGGGACATCCCATTACATCAATAAATAAAATATAACTTTGATGTTTGCAGAGTGTACGTGCTACTTTAATATTCTAATTCTAAAGATAGAACACTAAAAGTTGCAGCCATCAACAAAAAGAATACACACAATCATATAATTAAGACCGATCATCTAAAAAAGCAACTGAAAAGTTTACTTAAGCAATAAATAATGAGGCTTAGCTAGTTGCAGCGTCACTGATTTTTGACTTTCTATCTCCTTTATGAGCTAACTATGTCTTTAACCAACCTCGGTTTTGCTAGTAAGACAAACAGAATTGGGTGGCTTAGTTTAATAGCTAAAATGAAAACTAACACATCATAAAGTACACAATTAAGAGCCTCAGCTAAGAGCAGGACCAAAACCCAGTAGATTTTTCCATGTTATGGTGCAATACTAAAATAATAGGAACACTCCTTGCTTTTTATCTCAGATACAAAATGACGTGGAAATCTATTGCCAAAATAAGATGTTTTTAATTTTATTTTATAAAAACTACATCATCTTTCGACTGGCATGCCATGACCCAAAATTTTCCAATTGTTGCATATAACTATGATATTGGACAATACTGCTTGCTGCAGGATGCAATTTGAATAACAAATAAAACACTCCAAATATATATTACTACAAAAACCAGTTAAAGAAAGATGAAAGATTATATACTAATGATAGAAAGCCTCGATGATTGCAACAATGATGTGACCACTATTTCCCCATGCACAGTAAACTCAGATTCCCATATTATACCCATCCAAACAAAATTTCATTGACATGAAAGCTCATGCCTATCTTCCTTTCAATTCCAAAATCACCAGTATAAAGAAAATAGAACAGGTAAAAATAAGTACAAAAAGACAAAAAAACAGAAGCAAATATTCAGAGAAGAGATTCACCTCCTCCATCAAAGAGAGAAGTCTAGTTTTCTTCCAGTGAAACTCACTACCTTCACGGCTGCTATCCATACCACGATCAACGGCTGATAACGATTCCCTTTCACTTGGATCCAAATCCAACAACCCATCACCAATACCAATATCCATCTCTTGTGCAATATCACGGCGACCAACATCACAGATCTCCTCAAGTAGCATCCTTGCCGGTCCAAGAAACCTCGACCGGCCTAAAACAGCAGCATAACCCGTGAAGGGGCCATATGGACCAGGGACCGCACTGCCAACCTGGCGTCTCTGGCTGTTAGAAGAGGATGGAGAGAGAGACAGAGAGAATCCACCTTGGCTTGTTATCATTGGATTGTAAGGTAAAGGGAGTGCTTCTGGCAATACACCTTGATTGTGTTGGGTTAGGAAGACAGGTGAGTAAAGAGAGGCCACAGGAAGAGAGGTTTCTTCATGTGGGTACCTTAGTTTCTCACGCCGGCTGTGTTGTGGTACATGGTACAGGTTATTGCCATGTTGATTGTGTTGTTGGAAAAATAATTGTTGGTGATCGGTAACACGATCAGTACCGGGCAAATAGGGGTGTGTGGTGGATGATGACATGGCGTTCTGGGGTGTAGTAGCCCGTTTTCTTCTTTTAATGATATACAGCTTTTTGTAAGGTGGAGGTATAGTAATGAATTACAAAGAGAAGGGAGAGAGTAGGGATGGATGAATCTGTGAGTGGGAGTAGTGAAGGCAGTGGGCTTTTTGGAGGAGTTTGTTCAGTAGGTCTTTCTCATTTCTTTCTGCAAAGGGTTAAGAGGAGGTGGGGTGACTAGTGAAAGCGAAAGGAGAAAGGAAGGTAATAATGGGTAGGAGGAGATGGTATAATTAGGGCTAGAGATAGAGAGAGAGAGAGAGAGAGGTGGAGGTACTTTTCGTGTGGGAACCGGGAAGGACAGGGAGAGTGAGACGGGTACGGTTCGTTTGATTGACCCCTTTATTTTATATCTTATAATTACGGTGGGAGTTTACTATTCCTTGCTCCTGCTCAAACTGTGCTCTTTTTACCCTTTTTCTCCTTTTCTCCTTTTTGTGACCAATTCTATATAACAGGATAACTGCTGCTGCCGTTTCTTTTTGAGGAGACATTTCTGTGTAGTTTTTTGAGTATAGCAATTTTAGAATGTTGCATGATGTGCCCATGGTCGGATTCGGATATGAACAACGGCATGATAACATTAATTAATTCGATATAAATATTACTTACAAGATAGAAGGAACGGAAAAAATTAGAGTGAACATGAAAAGTGGCCGTTAATCTTTCAAAAATTTTGGTGAATATTCGAACAATACTCGAAATTACTAAATTTGTATAGAATTTAAATTTGAAGCTATAAAAGATATCGGTAATTTTGCTTTCTTTACTGTGAAAATAGTTTTAAATTTTTTTTTGTAAATTTCAAATAAATTTGATGCTAAGGTAATCTATCCCATGAAAGGGGGATGATAAAATAAATAAGAGAAGATTTTAGAATCACTTGCTTTCTCGACAAGTATACTAACTTGATTATCTCAATAGAAATTTGAAAATGGAACGAGATTTTTGGGAGAGAACCGCTGAATCCTGCTTCTATTTCTTCGCTCTTGAACAGTGTTGACTGGGAGTAAATTTGGTCGTCTTGTTTAAATTCATAATGCTACATGTAACTTACAATTATACTTGGATCGCATTCGCATGCAAACTTCTGCTCGTATGACTACTCTAGCACATAAGTAACAGAAGATCATGGCAATTAAAATAAGGATTTAGATTATGACAGACTAAACCTTGCTCGTAATTCGGCGACTAGATGACGCACAGATAAAATAGCGTAGAATCTCAAGCACTGAAGCTGTGTCAGGTGTCATGGGTCCGTGCGCCAGTTCTCTCCATTTTATTACAAAAACAATCCAACATTTACAACTTCAACACTACAAAACAGAGACCTCTAAGTTCCTTGAACTGGAGAAGATTACAACACTGGGGTCTTCACCCTTCGTCACTAAAATACTCCGTTACGCAACAATGGCAATGTACAGTGCACAAATAATGCAGCCTAATTAATATCCCAATCTTCTGCAAGCAGACCCATGTGATTGCTATCTCACCGTCCATCTCCAGGTACGGATGAATCAATGCGGTTGGATCAAGGCTCCATGCGTTGCTAATGGAATCGGTGGGCCCCAAAGATAAGACGCTACATTAAAGCCTCTCCATCTAACAGCGGATCCATTGGCCCCATCAAGAAAATTTTACTATCACCGAATCATTTTTTTTCCCTCGTGTGATTAGTTTGCATGTTGGTTCTTCTTGGACTTGGATTTTTGACATGTCTACTTTTGTGAATTGACTTTTCCTTGAAATGCAAAGATAAAAATTCTGTTGCCAATTTTAAACAGAAAAATTACCCATTTTAGAATTTCTTCAAAATGGTCCAGTGAACATTGTTTTGATTATTTGAATGTGCTCACTGTTTCACCCTCCTTTTCTTGCGTAATTTTACGACTCTTGAGGACTTCATATGAGAATAACTATATAATCAAACTGTGAATTTTAGCCTCGGATTACAACAATTTGTTCCGAGCGTTTTTTCGTCCGTAAGCTGTACGGCGTAAAATTAGTAAAGGCAACAAATATTAATTCATCTTCTCATGATACTAGACCAAAATTAGTAATTTTAAGGATCAATATTGTCATCGATTTCCCAAAAAAAAAAAATAGAAAGAAGGAGAAGGACAGTAATTATTATGCAAGAGGACGTTATTATTGATTTTTATTAGAAGCGAAATCTCTTTAGGCAAATTGAAACTAATATTTGCATTTCTCTACTAAGGATAAGGAATATGATACATTTTTGGACGAAAATATGAATTTTTCTGCCTGGGTACGAGAAGAAAATATATCATGTCCTCTAAACAATGGATTATAAACGAAGAAAATACAGTACTAAATAAACATTGGTAAAAAGGTTATTAGCTAAGACAGAGAAAAATGAACAGATAGAAGAACGACAAAAGTCTTCAGACAAAATGAAATATACTATCAATGTACTTTCAAAAAAGGACCCTTTATTTTTTGAGTGTCATCTGGCAAAATACCACGCCGACAGAAATTTCATTAAAAAACAAGAGTAAGGTAACAAGAAAATACAAAACAATCTAAAAAAAAAAAGATGAAGAAGTAAACTATACAAGAAAACTAAGAACCACAAAACAAAAAGGGACCCTTGTTAGTCAGGCATTTTTTATTAATCTTTTTTACCGAATTAAAGTTCAGCTCCTTAGTAATGCAAGAAATTCATTTCATTATTTCAGTCATATGTAAATATTGATTTTAGTTCAATCAAGTAATGATTTTCATTCAATAAATCCAAAGTTAATATTAACAATTTAATTCCATCAAAACTTTACGATATGAAGTAAATAATGTAATATGAATTCTATGAGGAAATAAGTAAAACCCAGCTTCAAAATTAAACTAAATAATAACTTAATTCAGCCGGATGTCGAATTTAAAATCATAATTTTCCGTCTGATTCTCTACTTGTTTTTATTTTGTGTCAATTTTCTTTTTCCTTCAACATCTAATAGTTCAGTATTAAAAATACTAGGTTGGCTTCCCTTCTTTACACTCGGAAGCCTCTTTCTAGTTTCTCCAAAAAAAAAAAAAAAAAAAAAAAATAATACTAGGTTGGCCTCGATTGTTCAAGTCTGAAATGCACATTTTTTATTTAATAAAAATGAGATAACAAATAGCCAAAGACCTCCCTCTTAAAAAAAAAAATTATTTTTTTTTAAGGTTGGTCTTCAAAAAAAATATATATATTTTTTGAAACTAATAAAAAAATATTACATCAGCTTTTCTATGGTATCATTAAGATAGAGAATCCCGTAAGCAAAGTACCGGTACGGGACGTAGTAAATCAATGTCAGGCATGATTACAGCCAGTGTTACTGTTCTAGAAAAACGGAGCTGATACAAACTAAACCAACTGGACGCGTCCGGAGATCCTGGGATTAATTGTACGGTGCGAATCGAAGTCATCATTTGCCACGTGTCGGCTTCCAATAGGAGATTTTCTCGTACTGAACTCAACGATTAGTATGATTAGGGCCTACAGTTAGCCCTGTGCCAAAACCACACTCCCACTGTGCGATTCAATTCCAAGCAAAACCAACCAAACGGGTTAGGTTTCCTCACTGTCCGTGACGTCCCTGCTTGCTTGATTCGCCGGATTTGAATTTTTAAGCTGAACTCGGTCTGTAGGGCGTAGGAGAGGCTCAACAAGAGAGTAATAGAGGTTGTACAAATAATTTGGTTATTTAAACTCTAATTTAATTTAATTTAATATCGGTAAAATCGTTTAAAATAATTTGGAAGTTTGGGTTTATATTTATTATGTGAGTTTTATAAATTAAATTAAATTAAATTAAATTAATTATTAGCCAAATGAATCGAAGTATTAGAAAATATTAATTAGGGTGATAATATTACAGTACATGTTATAATTTAATAAGTAACTATATCAGTTTTTTGTTTGTAAATTAATTATATTAAAATTAATTTGGTCTAGCTTATAATTCATTTGATGGAACTATTTGAATGTTCGAATAATCTTATGCAAACTATATAAATATTTAGCTTGATTTAACTGAATCAATCAAAAAATTTTATAATTATTGTGGCCAGAATAAAAATATATTTGCATCCTACAAATCTAATCATATAGACACTTCAATACTAATATAATAATTATCTTCTAACAAAACTACGCATTGTTTAATAAAAAATATTAAACTGTCATAAGTGGACTTTTTTGCGAGTGTATTTTTTGACGAATTTTGAATACGGTTCAAAATTGATTGTACTCAAAATTAAGCTAAAATCTGATGAACTATTTGAAGCACACCCAAGTCTCCAAAAGTTGATTGTAGTCAAGTTCAAAGTCAAGCTTCGTACTTATCATAATTAATTTTATGTACTATACTAATTCCTGAACTTAATTAGCCAATAATTCTTAAAAATTTTTGGAGAAGCAAACATAAACCAGGTGCAGTGAAAAGCTTCACGTGTGGAAGGCAACAGTGTATGGCTATAGTCTGGATTTATTACTGTGGGTCTGTGGGCGGAGCGGGGAGAGGAATGAATTATTTCCAATTTTCCTTGCCCTTTTCTTATTTAATTCCCTTACAAAATAAACAATAATTTCCGCGTGGAATTCTGCAGACTTGGGTAATTGCATTGGTGTGACAGAGGAGATCTTTTGCTTGAGAAGAAAAGAAATGAAATGAAGTGAGTGAAGGTGGTGCGAAGGATAGATAGATAGATAGATAGAGAGCGCCCGAGTTTCCCGTCGATTCACAGATAACGAGGCAATATCTGCCGGGCCCACGCTGTCCACTGTACGGTCACTGTTGCTCTGGTCTCGCTCCCACTTTAATTACAGGTGGTGGTGGTGAGAGAAAGCGAGACGGATTTGGATTCTCGGCTGGGTCCAGCCTTTGGGTGCGCTCTGGTTCCGGTCTGGCTCAGTTCTGTGTCTACATTTGCATTTTTGCATGGTTTGGTTCTGTGGTGGCCCATCCAGATAGGTTAGAGAAAAGCAAAGAGGGAAAAAAGCTACACAGGCCATTGATATCTGCACGCCCGTATTGTTTCCCTTCTGACCCCACCTCTTTGAATTCACTTCAATCATCTGTTTCTCATTTTATTTATTCTTTTTTTCAAAGTAAGATATGAAAAAAAAAAACCCAAACTATTAATTAAGTTCAGCCAAATATGTATTATATTATATATGTCAGTTGTGTCGTGCATAAGATGTGGAATTAATTAATTGAAAAATTGTTAGAGCGAGTCAAGGAGTTTGAATTTCCTTTAGCAGAAAACAATAAAGAAGAGTAATTTCTTGCATGCACACACTGGACTGGAGTATGGATTATTGCAAGCTCTGTACTGGCACTGCAATCCATTAAATGCTCAATCTGCCGAGAACAATTGAAGATTACTATAAGTGCGTCCAATGAAGAAAACATGTAAGAGAGAGAAAGAGGTAGAATTTTTTTCAAAAGATATATAAAAGAAATGTTTCTCTCTACAAGTGATGGCATTAATGTCGCATCATCCATCAATCAGATGATGGGATGTCGTCCCACTCTTGTTCCGGATTGAGCTTTGAGTGTAAAATCTTCACCATTTTTGAAAAATGGAGAATCCAGTGATGAATGTCGGGGGTTGATGTGTCGTCCTCTTACGGTGCTACTCCAAAACGCCAAACTAGCCTCCTACCGTCTGATTTTATCAAAGAATTTGGTTGTAGGTTTAGTAATGCACAGAAAAACAATCCCCATCCACGCTAATATTTTGGGATGAAATGTGATCTTTTTTTTAAAAAAAAAATGGATTGTGTAAATTATCTGACTTTATATAAAGATGATTTTTTTGCAAGATTGTCTGCAATTTGTAAGAATAGGTTAACAATAGTTAATTTCAGAAAAAAAAATGTAACTATGTTTATAAAAAAGGATTGAAACATCATTATTACAGAATTTTTTGTTGTGAAAGATTTGGCCTTATGAAATATAACGCTGAGTTCAGCCATATGAGATCCTGTTAAGTTTAGTTAGTTACGTTTTTAAGGAACCTTGACCATATATATACGCTAATGCCTAATAGCTCATTAATGAACAGGAGCCTATCAAATCCTAATTTAACCGACTTCTATGACTTGTATACACTCTCAACTAAGACAAGTTGTTTTCACAGAGAACGGGTCAGTTTATATTTACTTTTTTTATAAATCAATGTATGAGATATTTGGTATTTCTACATTTTCAGAACAGAATGAACAAAGATATTTCGTAAAAGACAAAAAATTGACAAACGCCACTATAAAAGTAAGAGTGTAATTGTGTAAACAGAGTATGATTATAAGCAGTCGACTCGCCAGATTTCATATATATAGGTCGTTAATTCGATTTTATTATAGTCGAATTACAACCAACATCTTCAATAACTGCGCGCCCAATCATACATAAAAATACTCATTTCGAATTTCTTTACACGGTTGCGTTTTGTAAAATTGGTGGATTTTATTAATTAATGACGATATGGTAAAAATATAAGCAATAATAAATTACAAGTGACAGATGTGACATATTCTAATTGAAAATAACATAGACCTCATAGTTAAAAATTTAAAAAATTAACAATGCTAAGGTCACATTTTTGTCATAGCTTTATATAAACGTATTTCTTTGAAATCTGAATGAAATAATATCCTAAGGTCAAATTTTATTCGACTTTTATACAAAACTAGTAAATAATCAATCCGTCAGGTTCAATAAAATCCAATTTGTAACTATGGTCAGATTAATTGAATTACACTTACAATCTATAAAACTTAATTAGATATTTTCTTCCTACTCTCATATATGGAGATCTCTTTATTTGAGACGAAGGATTTAATTTCTTCGACATTTTTATTGAAAATTGTTAGAAAAAGTGTGTGGAGCCGTTCTGAGCGGGTCGCTAGTTGGGTTAGCGGGCCACTGACACTAAACGGCCCAGCGGGCCGTTGGATGTCAGGGACAAAACCGACTATATATACCCTCCTCTGTTATAACCGACCTCTCTGTTGGAAATCCTCCGTGTTTGTGTCCACAAATACAGAGAGAGGTTTAGGTTTGAAAGGGAGGAAGTCATCCGAGTGCTTGGAGCAATCGGATCACACGCACGAGTTGAGATCGGTACTTGGAATCGTGAAAGGTGACGCCAAGTCCTAATTTATGGTTGTGGTGTAACGGTTGCATAAGGAGAGAGACAAGTGCAGAACCGAACTACGATAAGAGTTTAGGCATTCGATCAACTTCCTCTGCGGTATATCTAATACTCTAAGTTATTCTTATATGTTAAGATATCCATATAGGTTTATACCCGGTTAAATCTCAAAAAAATACCGCTAGTTTTTTTTTTAATTAATAATTTCTTCTCTGGTCGCTGTTTTTTTCTTTCAACAACAGTAAATTAAGAATGACATTGATGACTGATGTCTAATAGCACTGCACTATTTTTATTATTCTAATGAAAATTTTAAACCACGGGAAACGAGCCAATGGCAGGAACGTAGTTTTGAGATGATGATTATAAATTTTCAAAAAAAAAGAGATGATGATTATAGAGTGATCGAGACGATGTCTAAATTCAATGATTTCAACGATAGTTGGTGGACTTTCCAAATAATTCGACGGGAAATGCTATATTTCGTGCGTTTATTTTTTTTAAAAGATAAATTGGGTCCAGACTTCCAACTTATTTTTAAATAAATGTTTATAAAAGACTTCCAGTCGAGTTTCGAACTTGCGACTTTTCACTCAAGATGCATTGCTTTTTATCAATAGATCAATAGTTGGTTTTCATTTCGTGTGTTTATTTGTCGTCTAGATTTTGATAAATTATGTGCAAATGTAGTTTTGCTACTTTCAAATTATGACAAAGTTGTAATGGATTGATTCCATTTACCGGATTTATGTTCAGATTGTTCTATCTGAAATATGAAGGAATGCACATGATTGATTAGAGCACAATCCTGATCAATCCTGATTTAAAAATTAGATTCACCAAAAAATTATCCATAATTTCTTGTTATAAGCATTAATTTTGTATATGTTTTTGAAGACAAACTATGCATAATTAGATTTTGTCTTCAAAAGTGTGAATAATGTGGAAAACGTATACCAGACGTGAATCATGAAGTTTGATTTATCGGAAATATAAACTAGTTAGAACTAATATTAATTAAAAAATTATATGAAGAACGAACCATGCATAAATTTGATTTATAAAAACATTAACTGTATTAGCGTATCAAAATGTACGCCATCGACTCGGCGACATATCAACAATTTGCCACGGGCAATAAAAGCACAACATAAACCTATATATCAATTTTGGTTCCAATTAGGACGCCGTTTGTGATTATTGATATCACTTAAAAAATTTTCAGCCAACTTTAATAAAAAAAATATTACACTAGTTTAATAAGAAGGTATTCTACCGTATAAACAAAATAAAATCTATATAAAAGAAACAATTGTAAAGTTTGATGATTGGAGACATAAAAACTTTTTTTTTTATTGGCGGAGACATAATAACTTAACCAATTTGGATACATAGAAATATAGAATGGATAAGGCGATGCGAGCTGACAAGTTTGCCCTATGAATTTTCCACTTTTCATCCTATGATTTGTCCACTGATCCTCACAGGCAATGATACATTGGGTAACTATAGTCCGGGCTGTCAAACGTGGAAACATGTTTCGTTTTCATTTCGTTCGGTAATGAAATAAAATATTTTTCATTTCGGTAAACGAAACAATTTTTATTTTATTCTGTTTATTTCTCCATTTTCTATTGATGTCACTATGTCAGTCCATTTTCGTGTTCTGTTTTGTTTTGTTTCGATAGAGTTAATAAAATCACATTTCGTTTTCGTTCTGTTTTGGACGGAATGGAACGAAAATGTACGAAATGACAGTATATTGACAGAATTATAGCCCTAACAATAGTACTATATTTAAAAATAACTTGAGGTGTTTATTGCTGCGCACTACACTTGTTAGCTCTTCGTATTGACATTTCTAGCTAGATTTCCAAGACAATTTGTTAAACACAGAGGTAGAAAATGAATCATTGGTTCTTTTTTTTTTTTTTTTTTTCCGAGCTGTGAATTTCGTACGTGTTAGTTTTACGCAGTTTGATCCATACAAAATAGAGTCATCTTATGATTCAAGAACTTGTACTAGCTAAAGTCTCCCAAAATATTCTGAAAGGTCAAATAGAAAAAGACTGATGTTTCCCAACATATTAGAAAAGAAACCTGATATCAAAGCGAAACTCAAGTTCAAAAACGAAAGAAGAGCTTTATGTCGTTTTAGGCTGTCTTTTGTTGTCAGTCCAGTAGATGTCAATTATCAAAAAAAAAGTCCAGTAGATGTCAAAGGACATTTCAGGTTGCTTTTGATTTTCAGATGGTGTACCGATAGATTAATGGTACCACTGCAGCTTTAGGGCTGTTGATTAATTTTGTATAAACTTTTTATTTTTATTCAACAATCTTGTATAAACTGGATTGTCCAACTATTGTTTTTATGCTAAACATAAGTGGTAGAGTCTCAACTCTCAACTGAGCATACTTATTATCTCAGGAATAAATTTCAAGGGGCCTAATTTGTGGGCCCTTTATAAAACAAGCCCAAACTTATTACCCTCCGTATTTCCAAACTAGTGAAAAATAATTTAAGCCCAATACTCTTGGGCTTAATCTAGGCCTGTCTTTCAAAACCGACGTGTGTTTTACAAATAGAATCCATTGCCTTTTCTTCTCCTCCAAGCAGCACTAACAAGCTCCGCAGCTAATAGAACCAACAAACAACAAAGAGAAGAAAGAGAGAGATTGAGAGAGAGGAAACATGGACAGAATCCAGAGAATGTTCACGGCGGCGGGGACAATGGGAGGACACCCTCCTAGCGACGCGCCACTTCTCGACACGGCTGAACAGGTCTACATCTCCTCTCTCGCTCTCCTCAAGATGCTCAAGCACGGTATCTACTCATCCCTCTCAGATCTGATCTTTCCTCTATTATTCTTTACCTTTTTAATTGTATTCTTAGTTGTGGGTTAGCGTTTAGTGTCCTCAATTTTTGACTATCTGGTATAGGGTTTTATTTTCTCAGACCATATTACTTCTACATACTCTTAACATATTGAGTTCTCAGTTAATGTACTTTTGTAGTTTGTTGCACATGTGTAATTGTGAGGTAAACAGATTAGCAATCCAAACAGCACAATGGGTTTAAACTTAGTTGTAGTCAGAGTGTGACTCATGTCTCATTTTGATTTTGGACATCATCTTAGTCTGTAAACTGATTAAATTACTTTGATTGATGATTAAGGGAGAGCGGGAGTACCAATGGAGGTGATGGGGCTTATGCTTGGAGAGTTTGTAGATGAATATACAGTGCGTGTTGTAGATGTATTTGCCATGCCCCAGAGTGGTACTGGGGTATCTGTTGAGGCTGTTGATCATGCTTTTCAGACTAACATGCTTGATATGCTCAAGCAGACCGGCAGGTCTGTCTGTCTGTCTCTATATCTTTCTCGCACATGCGTGCATGCACACACACACACACGCGCGCTTTCCCTTCTTCCACCCCTACCCAGTTTCCCTGGCTTAAAAAATTAAAGAAAACACATATTCTTGAAACATTAAGTTCAAGCTTTTCAAACAATTTGCACAGATTCATAAGTGTATTCTGATTGTTTTCTTCAGTAAGTAGTTGGGCTTTGTATTACTATTTTGATTGGACGTGAACTATGAATTGGCATGAAGAACTTTATTAGTAACTGATATCGCTCATATTGTTTAGTAAATAGCAAATACAAGGTTTTAAGTAGAAGTAAGCAACATACTTAATGCATCCCCTATTGGGTCAGGTTTGTGTTTTGCTGGATGCAGGAATTTACTATACCGGAGGTCTGTGTTTGGATGGCACCACCCTGCAATAGTAGATGTAGTGGGGTGGTACATAGTGCTTTAGCTTACTCTTTGAATAGTTGACTGAACTATGGACTATTGTGTTCACTTGTTTTAGGATTTCTAATGAATTCGGTCAGCCTGAAACCCACTGTTTTCAAAAAAAGGAAGGAAATAGTAAAAAAAAAAAGAAGTTATTGATTTGTATAATCATCTCATTTTCTGCTTGTTCTCTCATCTTCACTATGATATAATTTGTATAATCATCCTATTCTTAATATTTTTTCATCATTATACAGACCTGAGATGGTGGTGGGATGGTACCACTCTCATCCTGGTTTTGGATGTTGGCTTTCTGGTGTTGACATTAACACACAACAGGTTTGCACAACCACTTTTTACTTGCATTCAAGTTTTGTGGTATTTGTCTACATCCAATTGCATCAATATCTCTCAATTCATTTTGCTATTTTTTTTATGGTATAGAGCTTTGAAGCATTGAATCCAAGGGCTGTTGCTGTTGTGATAGACCCAATTCAGAGTGTCAAGGGCAAGGTGGTCATCGACGCCTTTCGATTGATAAATCCTCAGACAATGATGCTTGGCCAGGAGCCTCGTCAAACAACATCTAACGTTGGCCACCTCAACAAGCCTTCTATTCAGGTTTGCACCCATTCTGTCTTCTAAATCTGATCAATGTAATTTGTTAGCAAGGTAGACAGTTTATGATGCTTCTCTTTTTGCTGCTACAGGCGTTGATTCATGGCCTGAACAGGCACTACTACTCTATAGCAATTAATTATAGGAAGAATGAACTTGAAGAAAAGATGCTTCTCAACTTGCACAAGAAGAAATGGACTGATGGCTTTGTGTTGCGTCCTTTTGATGCACATTCCAAAACTAATGAGCAGATTGTTCAGGTATGCACATATGATGTATAACATATATAAGGCAAACTCTTTCTTGAAACTGAGAAAAGCCCTTTGTTGTACTACTTGCAAAACGGCCTCACCATTAATTTAATATCTGCGAGGGCCAGCTAGCTTATGTGGTTTTTATCCAGAACCTTATCTTCTTTTATACTTGTAAGTTGTAACACACAGTTCGGGGTTTGGAGTTTTGTGGTGGGGGTGGGGTGGGGTGGGGTGGGGGGGGGGGGGGGGGGGGGGTGGGGGGGTGGGGGGGGGAGTAGGGCTGTCAATGGTACCGTTTTAACCGTTTACCCTACCCGTATTGTATTCGATAAGACGGGTATGGGTAAAGTTTTATTTTCGTTAAGTTATCGGGTATGGGTATTGATATAAAATTTTTTTTTGTTAATTTATTGGTTAAGGCTATTTCGTATTCGATAATTACCCGTACCGTTATGTATATAGTTTATAATCTAAATCATAATAAAAAAAGATGTAATTGTAAGATTCAATTATACAATTATACGTTAATAACAAACAAAATCAGAAATATATCATTGTAAGATTCAATTGATGCGTTAATAATTAAATTTTTAGATTTGATTGAGATAATAATGCATTAAATTGGAAAGATATGATGGTACGATTCAATTGATATATTAATTTTTTTTTCTGATCTTCATTCACACGCTACATTAATAAAAGAATACTAAACTTTTTCAAAGATCCCTTCGTTTGAGAAAATATTGAATAATTAGTAATTACTAATTAGTTATGTATTTTTTTTTGACAATTGGAATGAGAAGATATTATATGATTTTATTTTATATAAAGTAGTATTAAATAGTGTACTTTATAAATATATTTATATGATATTTTTTATTTATTCATATTGTATAATTTTTTCATTGAATTATTAACATTATTATCCATTTTCTACCGTTACCCTACCCTTACCGTTAATTTTTAACGGGTAAGGGTAGGGTACGGGTAAAGTCAATTTTTAACGGGTAAGGGTAGGGTATGGGTAAAGAAAATTTTAACGGGTATGGATATTAAAAAAGTCTTTACTGTATCGTTCCCTACCCATTAACAGCACTAGGGGGAAGGAAGGTTGTTTGAGAGACTAAAAGGAAGAAGAGAGAAAACCAACCATGTTAAATATCTAACTATAGCAGATGCTCTTTGTTCACTTGTTAATAGAATTGTCATCTCTCTTTCAAATTTGTTAAAAGGAGGTCCATTGCAGTTCTGTAAATAGCAAAAAATAGTGTTTTTTGCAAAATCCCTAAATTTATTTTCTAGTGCTCTAATACTGGCGAACTCATGTGCAGGAAATGCTTAACCTAGCAACAAAATACAACAAGGCAGTACAAGAGGAAGATGAGCTACCCCCAGAAAAGCTTGCTATTGCAAATGTTGGGAGACAAGATGCAAAGAAACATCTAGAAGAGCATGTCTCTAATCTCATGTCTTCCAACATAATTCAGACCCTTGGAACCATGCTTGACACTGTCGTGTTTTAGGTTTTATGTGTTTCTAGATATTTTATTTACAGAAGAAACTTTCTTCCTTTTAACTTGAAAATGGGTTGTATGTATGAGCTTCCTTTGTACTAGCGATTGCTCGGTTGTATTCTTGTATGCATTACGCTTAGTTTACTTTGGTTTGCTTTGGGCTGTCATTCAGATTCTGAGCTGTTTTCCCATTAGGAACGAACTGCACTTTCCTCCTGTAGCACTTGTGTATCTTTCTTTCGTCTTCTTGAGACGTCTTTGTGCTTATATCCTTTTCAGCTTAAAATTATAATTACAATTATCGAATATTTGAAATTGCAGTATACTTTCTCTTTCACAAGGAGAATTTCATCATATAATATTTAATTGGATAGCCCTACGTCCTGTTGAGGCTCTTTGCGTAAATGTTATTTCAACGCCTCAGATGCATTCGTGACATCTAAGGGTAAGTTTGGATTGTTTAAGAATAAAATTAGGATGAATTATTTGTAATAAAAAAATATTATTTATAAATGATCAAGAATAAATTTTTTTGTATTTTGAGTATTATTTTTAAGTGGTCCAAAATTCGAAATAAATTTTTATTTATAGTGTATTTGAATCATTTTTTAAATTCGGATTAAATAGTGATTGGGATTACTTTTAAATTCGGATTAAAAAAATAATCTAAACACATTAGAAATAAAAAATTATTCCGAATTTTGAACACTTAGAAATAACACTTTAAATTTTTAACTTATTCTCGATTGTTTAGAAATAATATTTTTTACTCTCAATAATAAATCCTAATTTTATTCTTAAGCGATCCAAACGCACCCTAAGAGATTCCGTTCCTGTACTGTACATGTACCTCTCGGTAGTTCTTTTTTTTTTTTTTTTTTCTTTTATTGAACCTCTCTGTAGTTGCTTTCAAAGCTTCTTGTCTTTGAAAGCAGGTGGCACAGCATCCTTTTTCAAAGTTGCAAAGTGTTTCCGTTATTTGGTTTTAGTGTTCATCACTTTCAACGGACCACTGGTAAACAGTGGCAATGGTAATGTCTGTTCTGTTAAGCCATCAGTGTGCATCATTTGCTAACTTGATTTGAAATCAACTGGTAAGTTCTTTATTTCTTTCCTTTTGAATAGCATGCTTTATCATGAGCAAAAATAACTGTCTGACCTTTCCAAAACTAAAAGAGCTAGAGGTGAAATAGCAATAACAAACATCGATTTTCCTGTCTGATTTTTTCCGTCTGCCATCATCGAGATAATTTAGCACATTCAGTGATTGTTTAAATGATTAAATCACATCAGACCATTTGGAGTATTTTTACTTTACCACCATAGAAAGGTCTGTTATGAAAGATCAAATTTCCAATTAGGACTTTTCTCTCTGTATTTTTTGACTCCATTATGTTTGAGAGAATATTAATAGGTTCTCTGTGGATGCGATTGATGCACAAGAATAAGAGGCTATTCTAGATTAATTTTTTAATTAAAGATTAAAAATAAACAAAGCGAACTTTAATTTAAAAATTATTCTAAAGTTGATACCATTTAGAAATAACACTTTTAATTCAAACATATTAATTCTCAACTATTTAGAAATAATAATCTTAATCCTGAAGTTAATCCTAATCTCATTCTCGAACGATCCAAAAGCACCCAGTATGATTTTGGAAGACCAAGCAACCAGAGAACTTTGGAAACTGCAGTGAAATGAATTACTTTAGCTTTTTTGCCTTTTTCCAATTTTGAAAGATTGATGCCCCAATTCAGGGGCGGATAGGGATGAAAACGGACCGGATACGGATCGGATAGTGGTCAAATCATATCCGCATCTGCATTTTTTTTTCAGATATGAATACGAATACAGATATGTTCGGATACGAATACGGTCCGGATGTTAAACGGATTCGAATACGAATCGGATATTGTCGAATATGAATACGAATACATTTCGGATATTAAAACAAACTAGAATTTTTCGCTCAATCTTTTTTTTAAAGAAGTCACTTAAAATTTTTAATCCCAACAAATTAATTAAATTTAAGCATTTTATCTATAAACTTTAATTAAAAATTCATTTAAGTGAAATAATTTTGTCTATCATATAAATAATTAGTCAAAATATTCTAATCTGATATACTATCTTTTTTAATTTACTTGCACTTAATCATCAAGCCTGCTTGATTCCTGTATCCTATAAAAAGCTAATGGCTAATCATTTATCTTCGTACAAATAACTCACCTCAAGTAGTAAGTCTTATACAAAAGTTTATTGCCTATGAACATGATAACAGCCAACAACCAAGTTAAGCAATTAATAGAAATAGTATGGGTCTATGCCAAGTTTACCAAGTTAATGCATTAATGAGTTGATGCGTTGTTGGGTTTGGACTTGAGCACAAAAAGAAGTAATAAGATTATGGTAGTGGCTAGCTGGGCCGATAAATATATTCGGATATTCGCTTTGAAAATATATTCGGATCCAGATATTATCCGGATCCGGATCCATATCCGCACCAATATTCGTTCTCATATTCGCATCCGTATCCGCTTAAAAAAATCCGGATTCGTTCGGATCCGGATATTAAAATCCGAATCCAATATCCGGATCTGAATCCATATTCGCACCAATATTCGTTCTCATATTCGCATCCGTATCTGCTTAAAAAGATCCGGATCCGTTCGGATCCGGATATTAAAATCCGAATCGCTATTTTTCGGATACGGATGTGGATCGATTCGGAGTTTATCCGATCCATTTTCAACCCTAGGGGCGGAGCCAATAGGGTGGCTACCTGGGGCTGTTGAACCCCTGTGCTCCCAAAAAAATTAAATTTTATGTATATTTTCTTTATTTTTTAGAAATTTCTTATAATTGACCCCCTAATGAATCATGTATTGTTCAATTTTTAAAATTTTGCCCCCCTACCATAATTTTCTGGCTCCACCCTGTGCCCCATAGTTTTCCTTTCTTACCACCTCTTTTGTTTTGCTAGTCACAAATACAGGTGATTTGGTGGGTTTTGCTGGTGAATATTTTGTATTGTTACAGGTTTACACCTCATAGGTGTGCTGTTTCAAAATGATAACGCTAACACTCTGATCACCTCTATTTTACTGGTCCTTCATTGACTTGAGGTGGGATTGCTCTTCAGTCGTGCGTACTTTATTTTGTCTTATGCTGGAATTTCTGTCTTATACATCATAAGGCATTTCGCTTTGTTACTTTCCATATTTGCTGCTGTGCTTTTACTGTTTATCTTTGAGATATTAATTATGACAATATCTTTTTGTATAGGAACTGAATGCTCTGACCGTTAGTTTTATTTTGATGTTAACTTATCATGCCAATGGTCCAATCTGAATTCATACCTTAGTCAAAACGAGATTTTGAAGAATTATACTTGATACCATTGTAATTTTTTTTTTCTTTTCTTAATTAGTGTTGGTTTCTTCAAAATAATATTTATGAAGGTTTGTAACTAATAATCCTGTTAGCTTTATGGACATTTTTATGAATTGGATGATAGCATGATAATTACTTACAGCAACCTATAAAGTGTAGACAAGGAAACTTGTCAAATGCTAATTAGATGCCAGTGTGTCATGCTGTAGGTAACTCAAATAGGAATTCTCGATCAAATTTAAGGTTGAAAAAGCGAGCAAGAATTATCGTGACCTTATCTTAGTAGAAGATACTCTTTTATCTTGTGGTTTAAATAAACCCTAGTATGAACATTAACCTTATCTTGAACAAATCAATCTCCAATAACCAATAAATGATATCTGATGTTTGACCCAATGCCAGAATGTGACTGCTGACATCGACCTGGGAAGTATTTAATTATCTATTCTTTTGAAAAGAGGCAATGCATTCGTTGAACATGTACAGGTGGTTTCAGTATAACCAGAATCTACAGAGTGTATAAAATCACCAGATACAAATTAATTGGATAATTTTATGTGTTCTTTTTTGAAGATCATGTTGTCTATCTTAACGAAGCTTTCATGACAACTGGTGCAGGTAGCTAAGAGGTACCAAATCTAGAACAGAATTCCCATATATGATGGATAGATCAGGTTTGCAAGGAGATCTCCTTTTTATTGGTACCTCTATGATTGACTATTGCTCATCTGAAATAGACGTGTCACAAACACTGCATGTCACATATATGACCACACAAAAGATTCGAACTAATGTCTCGTCACTTTCCTCTGAAGCTACTTGCAAAAAAACAGATCTCCTAAAAAAAATGAAGTGTTAATATTGCAAGTAGCGGGTCAATACTCATTAATATGGTGACATTATTTCCTTACAGAACGCTTTTACTAAACAAATATGACGCAAATGAGCTCCAATATTTTCTCTACACAATCAGCACATCCATTGTAAGGAGGCTAATTTCTATATTTGATGAAATAATGGAAAATAAAGAGCTCTTGCAAGTGCAGGAGGCAGCACCGTCAGCCTGGTCCCACTAAGGTGCGGTTATGGGCCTGTCAATTCCAATCAAAGCCCATTATTTCATTCAAAGGGGCCTTGATTGTGGTCCCATGGACCTACAATTGCCTCATTTCTCCGTCAATTTCTCATATAGGATATGTCTCGGTGCATATGACAAAGCACCTTTTTATCCTCTTTGAGATTTTGGTTGAATAGAATAGACTTATCAAGAGCAATCATGGTTACACCTACAACATTTGATATAATAAGCAACTCTGATCTCCTAGCAGAGCTAGCAAGTGGTCCTGATACAAGTACACTGTATTAGTCCTGATCGAAAAGAATTTAGCAGATAGTGAGTGTGATTGGTATTGTAAATGTTGTGGTTGATCGACAACTAAGCTAAATAGATTTATTGCAACTTGCAAAGCCGGTGAACAAGACTAACTCTGCTTTTAGTCCCAAGCTAATATTATCAGTGTGAATAAATTATGAGTCTATACATAGCAATGAGAATCTAATTTTTTAGTGTTGAGATAAGGATGATGTTTCTCAACAAGGAAAAACAAAGAAAAGTAGATTCTTATGTTTCAGGTCCCATTTCTATGGAAAGATGCACATAGATGATAGATCTAGAGTGAAGAGATAAGAGATAATTCTTGAGTCCTCTTTTTGTTTCTAAACATATCTGGTTGATTGACAATAAAGTGATATGAATTGCAACCCTCATACATATCTTGTTGATTGCTAAAAAGAAATGATACATCCTTACTGGATTACAACCTTCCCCTATACTCCTCTCTATATATGATTCGGAAGTACGCGCTAATAAAAAGAATTATGAACTTCAACGAACTCGGTATCATTAAGAAAAGATATATCACACAATACTAAAGATATTTTTTATGATGGCAAGGTGTACTGAAGAAAGAAAGGGATAAGGGGAGAGAGATGGGGCTGGGGCAGGCCGGGAAGTTATTCTATAATCAATTGTACATGCCAAGCAAACTTTGAGATATTTTCGCGACTGCTAGGGAGGGGAAGGGGGGAGAGAGTAAAAGGTATTATGCCCGATGCGGCACGTGTAACTCGCATCTTTCAAGCAAGTTGCATGTCAAACTGAACCTATTCCTAAGAAATTATTTAAGAGATTCGGTGTTGAAATGCAAATCTTGGAAAGTGAAAACCGAATTCATGTGAGACACATTGACTAAGTTATGTTCTAATCCCCCAAAAGAAAACGGATCTTTCAGCTTCCACTGTCTATGTTGTATTCCACGCTGAACCGTGCCTTCTACTATTCTACCTCATCATGGTCATGTACGTCACTTTTGAAAATTCGATTTCTCCTTACTTGGTCCAAATCATTGGATGCTCCAATCTTGCCTCACTCAAAATCTCCAAAGTTACAAATTTGAAACCATTAAATTTGTTGACCTTAATTTGTTGTTGCTTCCAACCCTGTTAAATGTGTTATACGTTGTGGGTTTAGTTTTTCTAAAATGAGATGGCATAATGAATCTTGTCTTGCTTTTTTTTTATTTTTAAAAAATACAATGATTCGGTTGATGCTTTGGATATAATTAGGTTAAGGAGCATGAACCTTATTTAATTACTCTTGGTGGAGTCCGTTAAAACAAGCAAAGCTACGGTAAGGAAATTCGGTCCTTCTATAAGTGGCCATGTTGCTCAAGTAACTCTGTATAATTCTAATGCTTCGCTTGACCTGACCTCTTTACCAGAATTAGCTTCTACAAGCAACGCTATTTGCCAAGTGGAGACCAACACCTGGACCCTCTACAGGAATTTTCCACATTTTGACTTTAAAAAAATGGTTCGCTGCACGTATTTTGGAATTGGATTCTTTAAAGTATAATTTTTAGCAGATGCTAATAATTGTCCTAGTGTACATTGCAAGGCCAGTAATTATTTTTTGACCAGACTTATTCGTCAAAAGCTTTCTTTCGAAGGATCTGTTATTTCAGATCAAATTTCCTTATTTCACTGATTTGTCCTTAAAAAGAAAAAATGTCAACTACTGCTTTCGAAGATTAGCTTTATGGGCAACAGAAGATAAGTGGTGTTATATCAAGATTTAAAAGAGATAAATTAGTAAATACCAAAAGCATATTCTATAGTGAGAAATACATGATATGATATGAAAGAGATGTAAAAAGAGAGAGATTAGACATGTCTAATTGTTGAAGTAATGTCGATGAAGGTGGAGATTACGACATATATCTTCGAAAATGTATATATTTAGATAACTTGAATCCAAACACAAAGTAATTTAGAAAAAGAAAACATAGAACATAGGAGGTTGGTATCTTTTTTGGTAACGGTATCTTGTTATAACAGAGATGTTACAGACGATTCACAAACAATCAGACCACAAAATCAGGCTATCTATTTAGGCATACTCCTAAATTGATTTTAATTATTGAAATTTAGAAGAAGGAAGAGCAGGCATTCCTTACAACTCTCACGTTTGTGCCAATAGAATACGGACGTACGTAGATGTTTTTACTGGCTTAGGTTAGCTGAGTCTATAATGTCTACTTCTCTAGGATCATGTACCTGAGTACATGCATTTGCAAAGCATTCGTTGATCAATTGATGTTTCTGTTTAAAATTTCACATTGAATTATTTAAATATTTATTGAGCTACCATAATTTACACATCAATATCTTATAAAATTTACATTTTCAAGATTTTAAATACCATCGTTGTGATAAAAAAAATTATAATTTTTAAAACTCTGAAATGTCAAATAGCAATGGTTTTCTCCATATTTTTATAGCAATGGCCTGTTTTTCTAATAAATTAGGATTACTAAGAATCTGAGCGTATCATCCGATTCACAGAATATTTGTTAAAATGTTTTTCTAAGCATATCAGATAAGGGTAAGCCTTAAGGGCAAAAGATGAGAAGTTTCCGTACCAACTATACTTTACCTATTACCCTGCAGGCTGCAGATAACTAATTGGAATATGGACCATATATATCTAAATTATTCGTTTGATCACGTGATCATGAGACCTTTGTAGATTTGGTTAAATGTACCAAGATACCTGGTGGAGTATTTCAGAAGTTTGTAAGATTTTTTAGTAGTCAGGATAGATCTTCACCAAAAGGAAAAAAAAATGTGCAGCGTAAAAGAGGATTTCATCTAAAATTAAAAAATATTCACAACGTGACAATAAGATTCAAAATCCGATGAAAAATAGGCGATGTAAGAGATTTTCTAATTACAGGATTATAGATATTTTCTTGAACATTAGAATCGTATAAAATGTGTTAAAATATAATTGAAGTTTAATTTTATTTAATTTATACAACATAATACTTTGACAATATTATCTAAGCGTAATATATTTAACAGGAAGAAGGGGAACCATATCTAAGTTTAATTCTTCATGAAAGAAAATTTAATAGCATTTAAAGTGACCTCTAATTAGCTTTTGTATGAAGAGAAGGAATTTACTCTCTTTGACTCGGTCAACCTCCAAAAAAATTTGCATACAAGAGAGATATAACATGTAGCATAAACTAGTAAATTTAAGATTTAGGGAAAAATTAGTACTGGTAATGCAACAGTGGAATGAAATTTCCGAATTTTATAAACATCACATGTGAATATGAACCATGATGCAAAAAGATAAGAGAGAGTGTCATGAGATTCTTCAAATCATGGAGATAAATCTTAGGGTTTGGTTGAATATATGAGAATAGGAACGGTTTATGGCTATAGTAATAAATTATCATGATTATGACTATGATTGATGAATATAGAAGTAGTTTTTTTTTTGTTATCATCATCATCATTATGAATAAATCTATTATGCATCATGATGTATAGAGAGTTAGAGACTATCGTGAATTATGGACTTAGTAATCGATGGTTTTGCAAATTAACAAATTAATCTAATTAACCAATTCAATTTACATATTGAAATCTTATTGCAAACAAAAATTTTATATATTTCTTAAATTTCTTACTATTTTTTTAACTTGTCATTTTTAGATACAAATTAGTGGTGATATTCCAAAAATATAAAATACTAAAAAAAATGAAAAAATATTACAAAAATTTAAAATATAAAATTTTGTTTGATATAAGATTTTAATATACTAGCATAAGATGCCCTCATATGTGGGCAAATAAAGAAACAAAATAATGTTAGACAATAAAAATATATTGTTTAATTTACCAGCGATACAAATAGATGTGTTATTTAATTTGTTTATATATTAGATGGAAAACCAAATAACAGTGTTATTTCGTCTAGCGATTCACATCCAACCACAGATCAAGTCGATCCAACGGCAGAAAAAATTGTTTACTACTTAGACCTAGAGTGTAACACCTATGTGTTACGTGCATTTATAAGTAGTAGAGATAGATGGGATTGATTAAATTAGAATAGTTTTAGAATTGCCAATTTACAAAATAGGAGGGTTCTAATGCCAACATTTTTTGTCCCCAAATGCTAACATTTCACTATTTGTTGCTTTTTTTTCAAAATTTGAAATTTAAATATCAAATCCAACGGTTGATCTTATTCAATTCAACGAACGATGTGTTTCCATATAAGTATTGTAAATTTTAATTTAACTTATGATGTGGTCCCATATATATAAGTTTTGTAAATTTTAGATTTTATTTGATACTAAATCAAGAGGTAGAAAAATATAGGAACCTTGTGAAATATGATAGATTCATTCTACTATGTTAATATTTTTAGTCTTTGATCGAGTATCAAATGAAATCTAAAATTTACAAAACTTACATGAAAAATGCATCCCTCCATAAAATTGAATAAGATCAATGGTTTGGATTTGATATTTTGAATTTTAAATTTTGAAAAAGTAACCAAACAATAAAATGTTGACATTTTAAGGTCGGCAAAATGTTGGTATTGAATCTCTCCTTTAAAATCATCGACTGATAAGAACATTGTACACGAAAGTCTCTATCCATCATGATGCATAATAGATTTACTCATATTAGTATTACTATTATGACATTTATTATTGTTGTTGTTTATATGATTATTTTTATTATTATTAATCAAAATAATTGTAATCATCATCATGTTAATAACAATAACATTATTAATAACGGGCATTCAATTTATTTTCCGTCTCTATTTTTAGCACAATCCAAATAATATTTCATATGCACAAATAAACTCTATTTTTAACCGAACTCGTTCCAATTCTCAAAACTTAATTTTTTCACGTCTATTCTCATCTTATACTCATGCCCCAGAATTTGGCCTTAAAATAGTTCTATATGTATCATATACTTTACTTCTGCAACTTATTATATATAATTATATGATTTTATTAAGTAACTTTTTGCTACTATATTTCCTTAGTTGAAAAATTTTGATTAAATTAAATTTTGAAGACTTGCATACTAGTTTAACTCGCAAGTCATACTCTTACTCTTCGTCGATTTGAATCTATCTTGAGTTCGACTTATTCAACTCGAATTTTTACTTGCCGCAATTTGAATTATTCTAGCATCTGAATTGCCTTAACAGAACTTTCTTAGATATTGCTCAATATTTTACTGAAGTGTAATTCATTAATTCTTAAAATAAAAAAATAGTATAAGGTTTTCATATTTTTTATGTATCTACATTTTTTATTCTTTAAAATAATTTGTATAACGTTTATCTAAAAAAATTAGTATAACTAATAGAATATATTGATATTTGAAAGGTCTCACTAAAGCACAAATTAATTCCGTTAAAAAAACTAACATTTAAGAAAAATTCAAAATTAATTCAATTCGACAAAATAAAAAAAATAAAATAAAATTAGGTCAGAGCTTCAGTCAGTCAATTGGACTCGTACAGTTGCCAAAGGCAGGACCCAGGTTGGGCTATTGGCGGTGCACGCTAGGTTGAGGTGCAGTCAGACAAGAGACGAATAGTGTAGATGTATAATGTATTGCGGCGGCCGTAGTTCCTTTTTTATCCAGATCCACACGTGCGACCACAGGCGGTTCCAACTTGCCACTCGGCCCCACCGTCCATAGATGCCCGGGCCCACGTGGCGCTTATCCGCACCCCATCCGTATCCGAATAAAAGATCTCCTCCTTACCTCCTAAAACACCCCAAAATAAAAAGCGGAAATTACAGGGGCGAAATCCCAAAAAGTTGCGGAAAGGCGAAGTTCCATGAATGGAAACTGCCACTGGGGCAGTGCAATCTTCGGAGACGGACTAGGCAAGGAATATTTGATTGATTCAAGTAAAACCAGGATTTTGTTTTTTGACTGGGGAAAATTGATAAAATAAAATAAAATAATAAAATATTATTATTATTATTATTATTATTTTATTCGTGTGTGTAGGTGGAGAGGTCTTTAAAAGGAAGAGGCGAGGCACGAGGCAAAGCAAGAGCCGTATCACCGCCTCTCAACAAAACTAGTAACTACTAATCTCCTCTTCTCCTCTTCTCCTTTCCTTTTCTCTTTCACGAGTTTCTCTCTTTCTCTTTCTCGTCTTTACCCATCGACATTTCTTTACGACAAAAGAGCGAAAGAGACATTTGATCCGGATAGAGTTTGTTGTGGTGCAATCGTTAATCGATCAATCGAGTTTATTGGTTCGAGATGGAGAGCAAGAAGGGAGGTGCTTCGATCGATGAGTTGTTTGGTCGTAAGGATGCTAACAAGCCTTCGTCTGGTTCGGGCTACTTCAATTCTGTCTTCGCTTCTTCCCCTAATTCGGTATGGATTTGTTTTTTATCCGAGTTTTTTTATTGGGTTTGGTCGAAATTGGGTATTTGAGTTGTAATTGAGATAGTTTGATTGGAGAAGTAATGCAATGTATTTTTGGTTGATAGGGAACGGGGAAGGAAGCGATACAGAACAAACAGAGAGTTGAATCCCATGCAGGGAATGGTTATACCTACAACTCAGGTACTTTTCTAGTTTTCTTCCTCTTTTTCTCTCAATTTTTTATTTTTATTATAATTTCAAAAGGCTATTTTGAACATTATCTTAAGCTTAGCTGTATATATACTTTGTTGACTACATGTCATGTATGAAACAGAACTTGTATATTTGAGGATATTATTATTTAGTCATTTAATTTGAATTGTTTAAGCTTACCTCAATAAATTCTGTTAGAAGTTAGAACTCAAATAACAATCTAGGATCTATCATGTCTTAGTCAAACTGTAGGTCAAAAGCTATTAGACTAGGGACCAAACCTTTAGGTTAAACTAAAAAATGGGAAAAAGATTGAGAAGTCTAAACAAATGTGGTATGAATTTAGATTCTGTGGGATATCCCATGGCAAAATTTGTCTATAATTGTGTGAACACTGTTTTCACTTTTAATTATGCATGTTGATTTGACACACACTTTTCTGTTTTTCACTATCAGCACAATTGTAGACTTGTAGTTGCAAATTCTATGTGATATCCTCCTCTGGGTAATAAAAGTTGCATCCTGTGCTAATTGAAAATTTTTCTCAATAAGATGCATTTTACATGAAAACTATTATATGCATCTTTTTCTTTTTTGTAGCCAACCTACTGAAAATATTGTATGTAATTTTTTATCAACATTCAAAATCTTGTTTGTAACATGAAATTCAAATTTGTTGTGTTATTACAGATGTTAAGTCTCAAGGCAGCCCTACAAAAAAACAAACTGGGTACACAAAAGATGGCAAGTCTTATTCTTCGAGTGAATCTGCTGAGTCGCCATATTTTGGTTCATCTGTGCATTACGGTGGCCGTGACTTTTATGGCGGCTCTCCACCTAAGCACAATGTAGAAACCTCTAAAAGTGTGAGTGGCAGAAACAATTATATTGTTTGTTTTTAAGCACACTGTGAAAATCTCCAAACGCGGAAGTGACAACAACAATATTTTGGCTTATTAAGTTTCATAAAAATGATGGAAAGAAAGGTTTGGTACAAGATTTCGGAGAGAAGGAACAAAAAAAACATTTTTAGAATTGATGACTCAAGTTAGAAAGACTATTTTTTTTCCCTTACCATCAACTCATTTTATGTGTTTAATTTCAGTACAAGGATGACAATCAGGATGGCTCTGTTGCTACTAGAGGTGACTGGTGGCAAGGTATTAATATTCTTAGAAAAAAACACTTGAAGTTTTGATTTATAATTTGGAAAGTCTCCATTCACATTCTTTCAATATACACCACTTCAGGGTGATTTATTAATCTGAGAATTTTTTTTTGTTTACCAGGATCACTCTATTACTGAGCAAGCCTTTTGTTAATAGCTCTCCATATATATAGATATTAATAAGGTGAGTTTTTTAACCTTTACTAAATTACTCCTTCTCATACAGTTTCTCTATTGTAGACCACCTTTTGAAAAAAATTCTGGGCATTTGATTTGTTGTCAGCATGGTTTTTTCCAAAATTCCATTTCAACTTGGATCATGTTTTGTTGGATCTAACAAGCCAATGCTAGATCCAACATCAAGAACCTTCTTACCAAGCTTTTTGGCCGTTTGACCTTTTAAGTGGCAATCAAATCATGCCAAATAGATATTAGAAAGTAGTTGATATGGGAACACAGTAATTATAGTAATATCATATACTTTCTATTAGTTACTACATAACTGATATATTTATTATTGAATACCATGCAGGTACTTGGTGGAACTAGCAAAGCTAGGTTGTCCATGTCAAGTAATACCATAGTAGTCGAGTCAGCATCTGTTCTCGGGTGTATGCAACATTTTGATGCATCTCCCTATATCTGAACAAATGCAAATTATCTCTGTTTTTGTTTGAGATCTAATCTATAGAAGTGTAGGTGATGTCAGGGTAAAACTGTAGAAAATAAAGTAGATGCTCATACAGGTTTCTCTTGCTAAAAGATGATAAGAGGCTGGAGAGCTTTGTTTGCGTAGCTTTTTTCTGTGTGTGTCGAAACAGAGTGTGGTGTCTAAGGCCCCATCTAATACTTTGATAGAAATCAAAATTGGATGGACTGTCACTTGTGTATTATGTTATCTGCTAATGAATGACGTGTTTCTGTTTGTGTTATAAATAATCCCTTTTACTGTTTTGCCTTTTTATTTTCCTTGTTTTAATAGTGCCGTTGTACACTTGTACTTACCTTTTTTCTCGAAAAAGAAAATAAAATCAGTGACGTCAACTGGAATAAAAAATGGGGAGTGTGTAAGTGGCAGAATTAAATTGCGCAAACTACCTGTTGTGCTGATAATCTGGAGAGGAGGTTAATTTTTGCCTGTTGTGCTGGTAGCCTGGTACATGCTCTTACTCCGTGCCAGTTGGTTTCTGTCTTTCTGAGTTCAGAAAGGCAGCTACCATAAAATACTGTTTTTATAGTCTTATATCCCTGCCAGGTCAACAACCCAGCCATGGTTCTGTTAAGCGGCTAAGTTATAGAATAGTTCTCATCTGTTCTTCTCTCTTAGATCATTACTGCCAGAAACCAGATTTGAAGTTCAAAGATATATATATCGAGAAACGCATTCTCAATTCTTCAATAATTAAAACGGCGGAATTTGCGCAAGAGAAATATCTTGAGCAATTTATTCAATTACAGTATCAGAAAACTGGACGTAGCAAACACATGTCAAAGTAGACATACACTTATACATAACATAGTCTTAGTGTACTTCGATTATTTTCCTACTCGGAGACGCCTCTGGGGCAGTCGTCCTCTTCAAGGCAGGGTATATGCTGCAATATGCAAAACAACAATAAAAAAAATTGATAACATAAACTAACTTAAAACCAATTTTCATCACAAGATCCAAAAAGAATGTAATGGAAACTAATTCATCATACCTCCACATTTATATCCAATGGGACGACTGGCAATGTTGCACCGTTTTGGAATAGTTATAGCAACCTCGGGCTTAATACCGGCACTTTTGGCTGTGTTGGAAAGAAGGACAGCGCATAGGCAGCCAGGGTTCTGGCTGAATGATTGCACCTGAGAGCAGCACTGGCTCGACACCTGTGCGTTCGCATCCTCTGCAGCTGTTGCACATGGGGCCAATCTGAATGCCATTGCATCAGGCGAGGTTCTGCCACACTCACCGGCCCCATTGACTTTGTCAACTCCAATTGTGCCAACCAACACAAGTGCCACAAAAAGGGCCAGAAGCTTAGGAGTGAACACCATTTTGTCTTAGTATTTGTTCTTACTTGTGGAATGGTATGGCTAGAGGATTCCTGGGGTTTATATTGAAGAGGGGGTGGTAGTGGGAGATACTAGTGGGTGCAGCACTAGTGTTTGTTTAATTTGCATTCCGACTATTGGAGTCTATAAGCAAATGATTGTTTGTTGGTGATAGGTGCACTTAGTGCCAATGGCCAATTTAGAACTGCCAAGTTTACAAGCGGTTCTCTTGTGTGGGGTTGGCCGGTGCTCTTATGATTTTTTTTCATTAATTAAAGGTGAAACCTAACACTGTAACACTGCTCACTTTGAAAATTCGGCCGGAAGCCCGGAACTAGAGGAAAAATCAAATTGGGCCTGGGATGAGGTTTTGCTCTCGGCCCATTAAGCCCTCTTTATTAGTTTTATAGCTGATGTGATTTACATTAAATCACATTAGGCCCATGAGGTTTGTTTCGTTCAAATTGAAAATTTGAAATGTGTTTTTCATCGCAGTTATGTACCGTACCGACGCTAATTTGACTATAAATTGTCAGTTTGTCAAGTGTTACCATCATAGCTTGTTATTTGGTTCTCAAGTGTTACCATCATAGCTTTATTCTAGTGGGTATTAATTTATGCTCGATATGTGTTCGACGGAATGACTCTTTGTTTATTTGTTTCGTCTGTGTTAGACACCGCAAACGAGTTTAAATACTAAGAGGTATATCCATAATTGATGTCATATTTATCTTTGGGCAATCAATTTAATATTTTCTTTTTCTTTGTTATTTAAAATTTTACAATTCTAATTTTAATCATATGGTAAAAGGTGCATTTTTCTCTTGATATTTCTCTATTAGATTGTCTATGGAAAAAGAAAATAAAACGACAGGGACCACGTGGTGATTTCAACCAATGAGACATCGAAGAGTTCAATTCGATGACGGAGAATCTAATTAAAAACTATGATTTTAACTAGAATTATTTTTTAGGTTATTAGTTTTACATTTAACTTTGCAACCATTATGATTAAAAAGTATATTTGTAGATCAATAAAAATATAATAATGCATAATTTTATTTAATATCAATACGATAATATTAATATTATGACTTTATTGAACTCTATCACAGCCATTGGACGTATCGCTGTTTGTTGTTGATAAATAATTTCTTTTCCTTTTTTTCGCCTTGTTTTCCTTGTAACGATGGTGCCGTTGTAGACTTGTACTTTTTCACAAAAAAAATAAAATAAATTAGTGATATCAGCTGGAATTGAATGCAGAGTGTGTATGTGGCAGCATTATAGCAGTGAATTGCTTGAAGTAATTGTGCTAATCATCGCAGGCAGGGTTTAATGCTTGTACAATTGTACCTGGTGCGTTAGTACATGTTCTTACTCTGTACCAGTTGTTTTCTGAGTTCAGACTTCAGAGAAAAGCAGGGCCCATAAAATATTGTATTTTTAGGCTTCAATCCTTACCAGATCAACAAACCAGCCACTATCTAAAATATTTATATTTATATCTTAAATCATTGGTACCATAAACAAAATTCGAAGCTATTTACAGAGAAACTCATGATTCAATTCATCAACTATTAAATTGTGGAATTTAATAGTACAAAGTGGTACATCCATAATTGATGCATATTTATCTTCGGCCATCAATTTAGTATTTACAATTTAAACCATACGGTAAAACAAACAGTATTTTATCTGGATGTTTCTCTACTAGATTGTCTATGGGGCAAAAAAATAAAAATAAAAAAAAAATAAAAGGAAACGACAGTGACCACATAGTGATTTCAAACAATGGACATGAGTACATGACAGAGTTTAATTAGATGATAGAGAATATAATTACAAATTAAAAATTTAACTAGAATTATTTTTGCCATTATTATTTTTTTATCATTGAAATGCAAAACCATTATTATGATTTAAGAGTAAATTTGTAGATTAACAAAAAAAATATAATGATGCATAAATTTATTTGAAGTTAATATGATAATATTGATATTGTGAACTTATTGAACCCATTACAAAATTTTCTCATTTCGTCATTCTGTCACTAGACGTGTCGTTTTTGCAGATAAATAATTCTTTTTCGTTTTTTGTTTCTCTCTTAGTTCGCTTACTTCAGTGGTGTACGCATGGACTTTTTTTTATAAAATTCAAGAAAATAAATTAATGACATCAACTGAATTTTTTTTTATTCATTTTGCTGTTTACATCATTTGGAATTGAATGATATGAGTGTATATGTGGCAGCACTACAGTAAGTTGCACAACGTAGTTGTGCTAATCATAGCAAGGAGTTCAGGTTTCAACCTAGTACATGTTCATACTCTTTACCAGTCGGTTTCTCAGTTAGGAGAAAAGCACATTCTATAAAATATTGTTTTATAGGCTTCAATATCCCTACCAGGTCAACAAACCAGCCGCTGTCTAAGCCTCTAAGGTACCAGATACAAAATTCAAAGTTTAAACATGTAAATAGCGAGAAACTTATGATTCAGTTCATCAATCATTAAATGATGGAATTTGCGCAAGAGAAGTATCTTGAGCAATTCTTTCGATTACAGTATCAGACTATCAGCCTTTCAGGACACTGGACACACAAACACATGCCAAAGTAGACGTACACTTGATACATAGTCTTAATTAGTTTACTTCGATTATTTCCCTACTTGGGAACACCTCTGGTAGCTCGGTCAGGATATAATCTGCAGTATACAAAAACAACAATCAAGAAAATTAATAACATAAGCTAACCCAAATCAATATTTATCACATGATATAATGAAAATTTTAAAAAAGTAATTAATTCATCATACCTCCACATTTATATCCAACGGGGCGATCAGCAATATTACACCGTTTTGGAATAGTTATAGCAACCTCGACCTTAAATCCAGCACTCCTCAGAGTGTTAGAAAGGAGCACAGCACATAGGCAGCTGGGGTTCCTAATGATTGATTGCACCTTGATACGTCTAGCTTAGTAGAGAGATCAACAATAGGTAGAGATTGAGATTTGAGAGGCAAAAAATAGATCTTTATTGATGATAATATTTGATTACAGTGTAGAATGTGTGTGAGTATATGAGAAATTCTGGAACCCCCTTTACAGTGTTCTACCCCCGCTATATATAAGCCTCGAGTAGAGATTCCTCTGCTGACGTCACCAGACAACGGTTATATCCACTGGTGCCACTTGCTTGACCCGAGATGTTGAGGATCCTCGAATATTCCTTGAGGGGAAGCTTTTCCTTCAACCCGAGAAGTTATTCCAGCATTCTTGTCGACATCTCGGATCCAGATACTCTAGTGGGCCCCGCCTGGGTTGTTCAGCTCTAACGGTCTGGTCCCCTCCTGGATCTCTATTCATTTCGTATTTTTCGCTTGTTTTTGGTTTCCCGCCTAATTTCTCTATGTTTCCTCGAACGACTTCTGGACCTTTCTCAGGCCGGGCCTTGTGCTTAGCTTTATTATTAACTTATTCAGGATTGGGCCTTTTGGGCCATATCCTATCATAAGCCCTTGAACTTGTGAAGAGTTTAGTCTTCGGAAGTTGTTAATTGTACTACCGAGTTCTCAAATCTTAACATAATATCGCACTCGAGATGAATTCTCGAGTCCTTGAGTCTGAGCCTAAGAATCTCTTCCACAGGCGTTGTTAAGCTTGTGAAATTTTCCTCACTGTTATGCCCGAGATGTATCGTCGAGCCCTTAAGATATTAAGATATCTCGTCGAGCCCTTGAGACCTAGCTTAAGATATTAAGATATCTCGTCGAGCCCTTGAGTGTTGACTCATGATATTAAAATATCTCGTCGAGTCCTTGAGACCTAGCTTAAGATATTAAGATATCTTGTCGAGCCCTTGAGCCCTAGCTCGAGATATTAAGATATCTCGTCGAGCCCTTGAGCCTTAGCTCAAAAATAACTCATGAGATGTAACGTTAAATTTTTTAACTGCTTCAGTCCTCTCTATAGACCCGAAATGTTTCGCCTCACTGAAGACTTAATCTTTAAGTCTTCTTGACCATCTGACATGCTGTCGTTTCGCCTGCTAGCATTTAAGAGGGTGGGACGCGTGTCACTTGCTCATTCCCTTAGAAACTGCACACTTCTTTTTGTCTCTCTTGGGATTATCGCGTTCCCGCCTTTTCCCTCGCGTTCTTCGCTTTCTACACCCTTCCAACTTCTCTCTCTTTCTCTTTCTTTTACTCATTTTACCGTCTCTCTCTTTCTGTCGCTTCTTCTTCTTCGTCCTTTGCTTTCTTTGCTTGTAGAGTTGGTGGTTGATTAACTGTGTGTTTAAGGTTTCTCACTTCCTTCGTCTTCTTCAACTTGGCTCAGGTGATCGCCGGCGCCACCATTAGCAGGTAACACCCATCTTCTTTTCCTTACTTCGTTTAAGTTTTTTCTTCTATAATCTTCTTGTCGCTTTGACACCATTAATCCACTGTATAACCAGGTCGTGACCCATCAAACCAGACCTTCGGTTATTAATACCTTGCCTTGTAACTATTTATGTTTATCTCTCAACCTTGATCGGTCGGTAATACCATTGTTTTCTTGGCCAACAGCGTTCACAAGGAACATTTGTTTTGATTTTCTTGTTAACCTATGGCTTGTTTCCTGGTATTGATCTCTGTTCTTGTACCTGTCTTTAGGTTTGTACCTACCTTGTTTCTGTAACTGTTTTTTTTTTTATGGTACTAGAAGGTATTATGGAGAAACCCTTCTTCTTTCTTCTTAATTAATATAGGATTGATTTCCTATACCTGTTAGGTTTCCCTTGGTACCAGTATACTGCCATGTCTGTATCAGTGGCGATATCAGTATACTATGTAGCTGATATTAATATTGATACTGGTATTCTTGGTTTTCTTTGCTTGATGTATCAAGTATTGTATCTTCAGATTAACATCACGATATTAATTTTTTGTCTTACTTTGTTGACATTTCATGACTTTGTTTGATTATCAGATATGTCTTCTAAGGATCTGACTTCTGACCAAACTGCTAGAAGTAATCAGGATGATTCCTCCGAGAAGCAGAAAACTTCTCGTGAGGGTAAAGAAATTGCTCAAGTCGCTGGAAGTAGTTCAGATGCTGCTGCAGAGAAGCAGAAATCTAGTCGGGTTGCTCCGAAGAAAGAAGCATTTCGCCGGAAAAGTCATCCCTTAGATTCTGTTTTTACCAAAGCAGCTACCTTCCAATCTATTCCCTGGGATGATGAAGAGGATGTTCTTGCATTCTCGGAATCACTTGGATTAGGAGAACCTGAAGCTCTAGTTATCGCTAATCCCGAAGATCGCCCTTATGACGATACTCGGGGTGCAGTACTTTTTTGGAAGATAGCCAAATGTGGCTTTCGCCTGCCTCTCTCCGACTTTGTGCGGAGCATTTTGACTCTTCTCGACATTCCTCCTGGGCAATTGCACCCTAGCGCTTGGTGTAATGTGTATTCCTTTGAAAAATTTATGACTGTCTATGCTCCGGCCTTGGGTCTTCCTCAACTGACTCCATCTCTTAGTCTCTTTGGGCATTACTTTACTTTTAATAAAGCTAATGACCTGTGCTCCATCCGAGCTCGCCCGAATACTCCCCTTTTCGCCAACAAGATACTCAAGATAGATAATTGGGAGGATAGGTTTTGTTTCTTACAAGAACCTTTTTTGAATATCTTTCAGATAGCCCCTAAATGGAACAAAGACCGTGACAGTTTCAACAAGGTAGTTTTTGACAAGCTTTCTGTTCCCGAGTATGCCTTCACCACTGCTCTCTAAACCATATTAGAAACTCGAGGGCTTGTTCGCATGGCTTATACTGGGGTATCCGAGAAAGATGAGATTATGTCTTTGATAGACCCTCGTGTTGGAATTCCTCCTGCTGCACCGGTACGTGCCCCGAAAAGGAAAGCTAAAACCACTGCTGCTCCCACAAGTCGTAAGAAGAAAGCCATTGCCAAAACTCAGGCCCCTATTCTCCCCGAGATAAATGAGGAATCTACTGGTAATGATTCCGAGAAATCCATTGAAGACCCGCCCCTTATTCGCAAGAAAAGGGGAATTACTCAGTCTCAAACTCCTGCCATTCCTGAGTCGCATGAGGGTATTACTGGTCAGGATTCCGAAAAGACTATAGAGGACTTTCCTCTTCTTAAGTCCAATCAGGAGGATAGTTCTACTGGGAAAGCGTCGGGTTCCCAAACGGGTTTTCTGGATCAAGCTCCCGAGACTTCTGTCAATAAGGAGGGACCTTTGTTGATAGAATTGACCGACGATGATGATGATGTTTTGTTTGAGATCAAAACCCGGAAGAAAGCCCGACAAGCCATTCCCAGTACGTCAGTATCCGAGTCGGTCCCACTTATTGTTCCGACTTCTGAACCCGAGATCCCTATTTCTTCTTCTTTGGAATTGATTCCCACGGAAATACAGGGAGGTTTTGAGCGGGAATGTCCTGCCACCCCTTGCAGGGATCAGTTCTTAGGCAGCGACGACGACATGATGCCTAAGAGCCATCCCTCTGCTTCTTATGCAGCTCTCTCTCCTGAGGCTGTCCGAGTTCATGCTGTGACTTCTTCCCTTCGAGCTAGTTCTCCTACCTCTGCTCGCTTACCTTCTCTATTAAAAGAGTTGGTGGATGCCTTTGAAGGTAAGGATGCGAAGATTGCTCGCTTAGAGAGGGAGTTAGCTGACGAGAAGCGAAAGGCGCATGATCTACAATCCCAGCTTGACTCTAAGCATAATGAATGGGAAGGTTTATTGTCGAGTATGTTGGACACTGCTAAAGAACTCGACTCCAAGAATAAGGATTTATCACTGGTAAATGCTGAACAAGCTTTGAAGTTGGATAACTTTGAAAGTTTTCGGCATGTCATCTTGCTAAAGTTTGATTCTGCTCTTCGGCAGCGAGATCTGGCTATTTCTCAGTTGCATGACCTCCGCTCCGAACTGACTGATGAGAAGGCTAAGAAAGTTGTTCTTGAGAGCAACGTGAGCAGCTTGCAAGATCAGGTCAGCAATTTATCATCTCTGGTTGCTTCTCTTACCATTGAGAAGGAAATCGCAAGTTCTTTTAAGGAAGAGGAGAAAGAGCAATTGTGTAGAGAATATTTAAGCGATTTCCTTAAATCTCGTGCTTTCAATCGTGCTTCGGCTATTAAGCAAGCTCCCACTCTTCGACAAGCTTTGATTGATGCAGCACGGGACTTGCAACCATACTTTCCTTTCACTGACGTGGAATTCGGTATTCCCGATGTCTCCAAGATGGATGAGCTGCCAGACGTTTCTAAATGTTCTTGGTATCGTCCTAAAGATCGACTGATTGACGAACATGGGAATGTTCTCGGGGGTAGAATTTTCATGAAAGAAGAGGGGTATGTTCCCGCACATCCTTGGCCTGAGGATAAGGTTCCTTGGCCTGTAGATGTACCCAAACCTCCAGTTCCAGAAGAGGATAGTTAGGTGTACTCGGGTTTAGTTGTTTGGTGAACTTAAGGGATTTTTGGTTGATGTATGTTGTTGTAAGACTTGCTTTACTTTGCTTGTGTGATAACTATTTTTGCTATCTTGTGGTACTTGTACAATTCCTTTTTTATGCTTTGGAGTTTAACTGACTTGTTATTGTTGACGATAAATAGCACGCCTATTAATCGTAAACTTCTCTTATTCGAGTTGTCATGCGTAGCGTGACGACTTGTATGTTTTTGTATAATATAGTTTCCCTAGATTATGCACTTTAGATGTTAACATTGTTTTGAGATCTTTACCAACGAAAACATTCTTCCGAGAACTCATTCATTCCCGAAAATTCATCATAATAACATAAAAGTCATCATATTGAGAAATTTCATGAAACGTTACACTTTTCCGAGAACTCATTCATTCCCGAAAACTCATCATAATAACACAAAAGTCATCATACTAAGAAATTTTATGAAATGTTACACTTTCCCGAGAACTCGTTCATTCCCGAAAACCTATCATAACACTTTACACTTTCTCAGACTATCCTACAACAAATACGTTTTCTCCGACCTCTGTGGACTATTGCCCTGCCTTTCCGGGTCTTCTTTGTTGAAAATAGTGTTAGACAAAGGCCACACTGCAAGGTGTGCCTTGTCTTAGTGATGTAGCTTCTACCCTTGGACTTTTTGAAGATAACGAGATGACCAGAGACCCATTGGCGGGTGAGAAAACCCTTTGATAGGTGTCTTCTGGCGTTTACTCGCTCGCAAGGGCAGACCTCCATCACTTGAAGGTTGTGCCAAGTTGATTCCTGCGAAGAATAGCTAACTTTGCTTTGTCAGCTATTCTACTAGGTTGTCAACTTGGCTTCAGCTATTCTACTAGATTATCTGTAGTTCCGATTTTTCATTTTCTTTTTTCTTTTTCATTGTTTCGCTGTTTGAGAAACAAGAAGATGATAGGAGAGAGAAGTGAAGAGGTGTGTTGAGATTCAAGGTTTGCATCCTTATTTATAGTGCTGAGTTCTGACTTCTTCACGTGATTCGCGTTCGACTTTTAGTATTTTTCCTCCTTTGTTTCTGACACTGGGTGAAAGTTTGTTTGTCTTTTACTAACATTTTAATAAAGAGCCTTAAATGACGTACGAAATGTGTCAGATACTTTTTATCACGTGAATTTCTTAAATGAGACGGTTGCTTCTATATCCTTTCGTGATCTTTTTACTCCGAAAACTCCATAAGATGCGCTTACTCCGAGACATAATCTCAGGAGGTTCACGACTGATTCTTATGGTGACGATTTATCCGAAAGCTCCATAAGATGCGCTTACTCCGAGACATAATCTCAGGAGGTTCACGACTGATTCTTATGGTGACGATTTATCCGAGGACTCCATAAGATGCGCTTACTCCGAGACATAATCTCAGGAGGTTCACGACTGATTCTTATGGTGACGATTTATCCGAAAGCTCCATAAGATGCGCTTACTCCGAGACATAATCTCAGGAGGTTCACGACTGATTCTTATGGTGACGATTTATCCGAGAACTCCATAAGATGCGCTTACTCCGAGACATAATCTCAGGAGGTTCACGACTGATTCTTATGGTGACGATTTATCCGAAAGCTCCATAAGATGCGCTTACTCCGAGATATAATCTCAGGAGGTTCACGACTGATTCTTATGGTGGAGACAATAATTTGATCCTTCTCAACTTTTTTATTTCCATCATTACAAATTACAGAAACCAAGAATGCGAAATCAAACAAAACAAAAAAGTTTTGAGAAAACTCTAAACTACGGTACATTTTCTCAAACTTTTCAACATAAGAAAAATGAACTGATATTTACACATAAAATTTCCTGAGATGTGCGGCATTCCAAGCATTTGGTATCTTCTTTCCTTGCATATCTTGTAAATGATATGCCCTTCCTTCAATCGACTTGGTCACTTCAAATGGTCCTTCCCAAACAGGATCCAACTTCCCCACAGGTTTTCCAGTTGCTTCCACTTTCCTTAGTACCCAATCTCCAGGTTGAAAATGCTTTGGGGCCACTCGCTTATCAAAATTCTTCCTCATCTTCCTTTGATAATCTTCTGCCTTGACTTTGGCCTCCTCTCTCAACTCGTGTATCATTGTCAATTCTTGCTCACGCTTAACGCCATTTGAAGACCATTCATAGGAAATAGTGCGCAAAGATGGATGCACAACTTCCATTGGTGTAACTGCTTCCATTCCATATACCATTGCAAAGGGAGAACGACCAGTAGCTGTGCGAGGAGTTGTTCTATAGGCCCACAGTATTTCATCAAGGTATTCGGGCCAAGTGTTCTTACTTCCTTCGATCTTCTTCTTCAATCCTTCAAGAATAGTTCTATTGGAAACCTCTGCTAAACCGTTGGACTGAGGGTGACAGACAGAGGATGTACATGATCTGATCCCGAGACCTTTGCAAAAATCTTGAAAAGGTGCTCCCGAGAACTGTGTTCCATTGTCCGAGATGATTGTATGAGGAAGACCATACCTGTACACTATCTGATGTCGGACGAAATCGACCACCTTCTGTGAAGAAATGGTTGCTAGAGGTTTTGCTTCAATCCATTTTGTGAAATATTCTACTGCCACTACCAGAAACTTCACATTTCCTTGACCTTGTGGGAACGGTCCCAATAAATCTATCCCCCACACATCAAACGGCCATGGACTGGCTATGGATTGCATGGCATGGGGTGGTTGTCGAGGAATGCGAGAATGAAACTGGCACTTTTCGCATCTTCTGATAAATTCTTCTACATCTCTCCTTAAGGTGGGCCAATAAAACCCAGCTCTTATTATTCTGTTGCTGAGCGACTTCATTCCTTGATGACTTCCACATATCCCTTCATGTATCTCGCTCATTAGTTCATCTGCCTTGGTTCGTCCCACACATGTCAACCAAGGGATTCCATACCCTTTCTTGAACAGATTTCCGTCCATGATGGTGAATTCCAAGGCCCATCTTTTCACCTTTCTTGCGACTTTTTCATCCTCTGGCAATTTGTTGTGGTTGAGGAAATCCCACAACAAAGTGTACCATTCATCTCTGACTTCCACCATGTATATTTCCAACTCCAGCACGTCAATACTCGGGGAGGGTATCTCTAGCATGACTATCGGCTTGTCTCTGTCCAAATCGCTTTCCTTAGCCAATTTGGATAATGCATCCGCTGTTTCATTTTGTGTTCTCGGAACATATTCAACCGAAGCCATCTCAAAGGTTGCAATGATTGCCTTCACCTTCTCTAAGTATAACATCAGTTTTTCATTGGTTGTTGCATATTCCCCACTGATTTGGTTAACCACTAACTGTGAATCTGTGTGTACTTTTACTTTTTTGGCTCCTGTCGCCTCGGTGAGTCGCAAACCTGCTAGCAATGCTTCATATTCTGCCACATTGTTGGATACATTGAAGGTTAAATGTATCGCATAATGAAACTTCTCTCCTTTAGGGCCAATGATCTCGACCCCCACTCCAGAACCTCTCTCTGATGCAGCTCCATCAACATACACATGCCATACTTCATCTTCAGAAGAGAGCTCGGAAGATCTTGCTGTGCATTCTACCACGAAATCAGCCAGAATTTGACTTTTATATGCAGTTCTCGGGATGAATGTGACATCATACTCCGACAACTCCACTGCCCATTTCAATAGTCTTCCTGCCACATCGAGTTGTCCCAAAGCTCTTCTTAAAGGTAACTCTGTGAGTACTTTGATTGGGTGAGCTTGAAAGTATGGTTTGAGTTTTCGTGAGGCTATCATGACTGCAAAGGCTGCTTTCTCTACAGGCGGGTATCTGGTTTCTGCATCTCGGAGAACCCGAGATATGAAATACACTGGTTTCTGAACACCTTTTTCTTCCCTCACCAAGGCAGCGCTTACTGCAGTGTCTGACGCTGCTATGTACAAATATAGAGTCTCTCCTTTCAATGGCCGGCTGATGACTGGTGGCGTTGCCAAATATTCCTTTATTTTGGTGAAAGCTTGCTGACACTCTTCAGACCATTGGAACTTCTTATTTTTCTTGAATGTTTGGAAGAAAGGTTGACATATTTCGGCTGATTTGGAGATAAATCTTCCCAAAGCTGCAATGCGACCTGTGAGCTCTTGGACAGCTTTGATAGAATTCGGTGGTTGCATATCCATGATCGCTTGGCACTTACTCGGATGCACTTCAATTCCCCTTTCAGACACTATGAAGCCCAAGAACTTGCCGCTTGCTAAGCAGAAAAAACTTTTCTTCGGATTGAGGCGCATTCCCACCGCCTTCATCTTCGCGAACACCTTGTCCAGATGCTCTACGTGTGTCTGACCCGAGCAGCTTTTGATCACCATGTCATCGATGTAAGCCTCCATAATGTCGCCCAACTCTTCTTTGAAGAGCTTATTCACCATTCTTTGGTATTCTGCACCTGCATTTTTCAAGCCAAAAGGCATTACTTGATAACAATACAAACCTTTCTCGGTGAGGAAACTTGTTTTCTCTTCATCTTCTGGATGCATTTTTATCTGGTGATAACCAGCATTAGCATCGACAATGCTAAGGTGTGTGAATCCGGCTGTCGAGTCAACCATTGCATCAATACTCGGAAGAGGGAAAGGATCTTTTGGGCATGCTTTGTTGAGGTCTGTGAAGTCGATGCACATGCGCCACTTGTTATTGGGTTTTGGCACAACCACAGGATTCGCGAGCCATTCAGGACAGGTCACTTCTCGTATAAACCCTGCCTCCAACAACTTCTTTACCTCATCTTCAATAATCTTTTTTCTGTCATTCCCAAATTTCTTTTTCCTCTGATGAACAGGTTTATAGTTTGGGAAAAGTTTGATGCGATGTTCTGCTACATTTCGGCGTATGCCAGGCATCTTGCCCCCTTCTTCTACGAACACATCAGCATTTCTCTTAAGGCATGTTTTCACTAGCTCTCGGTCTTCAAGATTTAGAGTGGTCCCAATTTTGGTTACTATTCCCGGTCCTAATTCAACCTCTTCTACTTCTTCCACAGGTCCGCCTGAACCCGGTGGCTTTGTTCTCTTTATCATCGCTTCCTTTTCTATTTGTGCCACATGATTTCCCAAAGCTACTTGATAGCACTCCCTAGAAAGTTGTTGTTCTCCCCGAGAAATTCCCACTCCTCCTTTTGTAGGGAACTTGATCATCAAATGTTTGGTGGATGCAATTGCTCCGATGCTGTTGAGAGATTTTCTACCCAATATTGCATTGTATGCCGAAGGAGCATTGACCACTATAAACTTTATTTTTGTTGAGATATCTCGGGGGGATTCCCCGAATACAACATCTAATTCAATGGTTCCCAAAGGCACTACTCGGTCTCCGGCAAAGCCGACAAGTGGTGTGTGCATTGGGGTTAACGGGAATGTGGCCAGATTTAACTGTTTTAATGCATCAAAATATAAGACATCTGCTGAACTTCCCGTATCCACCAAAATTCTTTTTACTCTAGTACCATGGATTCTCAACATTAATACAATGGCATCATCATGAGGGTATCTCACTCCTACACAATCTTCTGGACCGAAGGAAATTTGTGACTCAACAAGAGATCCAGCGGCATGTAAATGGAACACTTCATACCGAGAAGGGGTATTTGTGTTTTTTGAGTTTGCATAGTACGCTCTCCCTTTAACTGTGTCACCACCAGATGCATCACCGCCTGCTATGTAAGCGATAACAGGTGAAGCGTCTCGTTCTTCTTCTCGGCTATTGATCGGGTTGTTGTTCCGAGATGTTTGAATAGGTGCTCTGTTGGGACGTGACTCGTTCTTTTTCCAGTTGTTCGGCTTGCAAGGCTTTCTTGTGTATGATTCCCCTTCTTTGTTTTTCTCTAGGTATCTTTCTAGCAAATGAGTTTGCCTTATTAACCTTTCAATCTCATCTTTTAGTTTCAAACAATCTCGGGTATGATGTCCTGCACTTCTATGATAATGACAAAAGACACTCTTGTCTATCTGTTCATCATCTTTCAAAGGTTGAGGTTTCTCCAGCTCTTTACTATCCCTGATTGCAAAAAACATTTCTTCCCTTGATGCATTCGTTATGTGATAGTTTGTGTAAAAAGGAGTGTAATCTTCGCCAGTTCTTTTATAAGAAGAAAGTTTGTAAGTTGGTCCTTTGATTTGTCTGTTCTTTTTCTTATTTTTCGGAGATGGGCTTCTCCTTCGACGAGGAGAATAGCTTCGGTGACGGGTTTGCTGGACATATCTCGGGCTGTTTTGATCTTGATATCTTCCTATATTTGCTGCATCTTCTTCTGCCCGGATAACCTGGTCAGCGCATTCTCTGAATTCCTCCAGAGTTCGGCAACCTTTTTTCACCAGCTCGTATCTCAGATTTCCACTTCTCAGTCCTTGCATTGCTGCTGCCAACACCAACTTTTCATCAAAATCTGTTGTTACTTTATTTACTTCTGCGGAAAATCTGGCAAGGAATTCCCGAGAAGTCTCAAATTGTTCCTGTTTCAATGTCAGGAGACTGGCACATCTGACAGCTGGGGGCCTGAGACCTCCAAATCTTTTCAAAAACTTCCGCATCAAGTCATTGTAATCCATGATGGAACCTCTCGGAAGCTGTGCATACCAATCCCAAGCTGGTCCAACTAGTCGGGTAGGAAAAACGAGGCACATCACTCTCTCTGAAGCCCCATTCAACGCCATAGTCTCCCGAAAACTATAAGCGAAGGAATGTGCATCTCCGGCCTTGTTGCTGGGATATTTGTCTAGATAAGGGAAATCCTTCATATCAATTTTCCTCTTCCCTCTATACAAGTGTGCAGCCAATGCTCCTGGAGGAGGGGGTGACTGGGAGTTATATGAATCCGGGCTACTATCTTCATTATTACTGCGATCTTTCCTTGAAAGAGGTCGGCCCCGAGGAGGATTTTCTCGAGTATTTTGCTGTGGTGTAAGTTTAACTGGGGGATCTGGTGCATCTCTGGTCTGTGGAGGTGGCTGGGGTTGTGGAGCTGGGGGGTAGCGCGGGAACTCCTGATACATGTGTGGTGCAATGTATTGGTATGGGTGTGTTTGGAAACTTGTTGGATGGTGCTGATAATATTGGTATTGCTGGTGAAGATTGTAGTTCTCGCGGGTCCATTGGTATGGGTTGTTATATGATCCCTGCACCATGTGCGGATTCCATGCATTTGTCGGATAATATCCCCACGAGTTGTAAGGATATTGACCTGCCTGAGTGTGGGTTGACGGTGTGGTTTGAGGTATTGGTATCTGAGAAGTAGCATTCGTTGTTGGTGCATTGGGTTGTTGAACAGGATGAGGAGAGGGTTGGGCTATGGACTCAACGACTGGAGGTGCCGGAGTCGACGACGCTACGCCGCTTGGTGGGATAGTACTGGTGTTTGCTACCAGATTTGCTGGAGACATTTGTGTAGGATTGGATCTGACTGTGGATGTCCCAGATGATCCTCCTATCTGTGTACTTGGAGGTGGATTTGATCCAGATGGATCAGGTATGCCCGAAAGTCTCGGTTGTTGAATTGGTACTCCTCTTGCGAGCTTTGGATCTGGAATTGCTTGATCTCTACTCAGAGGACTTGAAAATGCCTCAACTGCTGGCATTCCAAGTGTATGTGAGGGAACTTGTGCAGATCGTGAATCTGACATCATCTGATCTGCGTTGGTAGAACTTGACAATGCTTCAATCATCGGCATACCAAGCTGTGTCTGCTGAGTTGCATGAACTTTTGATGTTGAAGGTGTGATTTGCGTGTTGCATGTTGAATCTGCCATTGCAAATTCAAAATCGAGATTTCGTGGATTGACCACGCCTCGAATCTCACTCATCAAGATTTGATGCTGAGAGTGATGAACACTGAAGCTCTTCGATCTATCACTCTAGCCACGATTTTCAGGTGGGCGCCAGTTGATACGTCTAGCTTAGTAGAGAGATCAACAATAGGTAGAGATTGAGATTTGAGAGGCAAAAAATAGATCTTTATTGATGATAATATTTGATTACAGTGTAGAATGTGTGTGAGTATATGAGAAATTCTGGAACCTCCTTTACAGTGTTCTACCCCCGCTATATATAAGCCTCGAGTAGAGATTCCTCTGCTGACGTCACCAGACAACGGTTATATCCACTGGTACCACTTGCTTGACCCGAGATGTTGAGGATCCTCGAATATTCCTTGAGGGGAAGCTTTTCCTTCAACCCGAGAAGTTATTCCAGCATTCTTGTCGACATCTCGGATCCAGATACTCTAGTGGGCCCCGCCTGGGTTGTTCAGCTCTAACGGTCTGGTCCCCTCCTGGATCTCTATTCATTTCGTATTTTTCGCTTGTTTTTGGTTTCCCGCCTAATTTCTCTATGTTTCCTCGAACGACTTCTGGACCTTTCTCAGGCCGGGCCTTGTGCTTAGCTTTATTATTAACTTATTCAGGATTGGGCCTTTTGGGCCATATCCTATCACACCTGATTGCAGCACTGTCCCGACACCGGTGCATATGCATCCTCTGCAGCCGTTGCACATGGAAGCAATCGAAGTGCCATTGTATCAGGCGAGGTTTCGCCGCACTCACCTGCCCCATTGACTTTGTAAACTCCAATTGTGCCAACCAACACAAGTGCCACTATAAGGGCCAGGAGCTTAGGAGTGAACACCATTTTTGTCTTTGTAATTGTTCCTACTTGTGGAATGGGCTAGAGCATTCCTGGAGTTTATATTGAAGAGGGCACGGTAGTTGGGGATACTAGTGGGGTTTAGTATAGTTTTTGTTTAATTTGCATTGCGAGATTTGGAGTCTGTAAGCAAAAGATTGTCGGTTTGGTGATATATTATATATATATGTACTTAAGTGCATGCTAGACTGCTAGTGGCGAATTAATTTGATGCTGCGAGGTATTCAAGCGGTGCTTTGTGTGGGTTGGCCCGGTGCTTTTTATGATTTTCCTTTCATTAATTAAATACAAAAGGGAAACCTAACCCTGCTCGCTTTTACTAAAGTACGTTATGCTCACGAATTTTGTTTCATTAAAGCGAAACGTGGTGACTTCCAAATTATAAATGTGTTTTAAATTTCACTATGAATTGTCCCACGATATCGTATATATATGTCCAAACTGACACCATTGATGGACAGTAATTTGACCCTTGAATTGCTGAACAGTATCTATGCCTCATATGTAAAATTGCACTACTAATTGATTAATTTCTAATCCAACCAAAGAAAAGAAAAATTACAAACCCCATATCATAAAGAAATGAAAAAATAAATTTGTTATCAGCACCGATACAATTTTCATGCAGACAAGAAAAAGCAAACTTAATTCTCACTATAGTACAAGATTCAGTAAGAACTACAGTTTAATAGCAAAATTTGGCATGAAACCTCTTCAATTTGATAGTATATATATTGATTTTTCCCTAATATTTTTAGGCAGAAAAGTCGAGATAGTTTGCTGGATACTGTTTTTGAAAAAAATCAGGCTCTTGTTCGTTTTTTTTTATTTTTTTTATTTGTTCGGTCACTGTTGGGATTTAGGATTTGAAACTTATCAATTTTAAAACAGACATACAAAATTGATGCAATGAAGGTGCACAATTTTTTTAGGCATACAATTTTTTTGAAGGTGCACGCTGGTTGATTTCCAGTCCGACAAATACAGTAGGTGAACGGAAACTGCCACTGGCTTGCCAAAAAGATGACGGGTAGGAAAGGAATATTTTAATTCAAATAAAAGGATGATTTAATCATTTTGATTGGGAAAAAAAAAAAAAGCTTATTCGGATTGATTTTTTGTTCATTTATTATTCTTGTGAGTCGGGTAGTGGTTTAAAAGGGAGAGCCGAGACACGAGGCAAAGCAAGAGCCGGATAGAGTTTGTAGTGGTACAAATTCAGTTGGTTGATTTGTTTGGTAGCAAAGATGATAAGATTCCCTCGTCTGGTTCAGTGGTTCGGGCAACTTCAAATCTGTTCACTCCTCCAACTCTCCAAGGATATTATGTATACGTTTATTTCAAATCTATTATTTTGGAAACTAACAATGATTTGGTAATAACAATTGGAGTATTGTTAAATTAGAAATTTTGTTTGGTAATAAAACTTTGATTTTGATATAAGACGGTTTTAAATAAATATTTAATTTAAAGTTTAGATTGATTTTGGTAATTACAATTATATGGTAACGAAACCTTCCAAAATTTTACGGATTTCATTCAAATTTTCTGTTTTGGTTTATTTTGGTAACTAATTTAGTATGGCAGCTAAATAAAGTAAATTTAGTATGGTTTAATTAAATTAATCAAGCTTATTAAAGAATTTAATCAAGAATTTGATTACGTTAATCATTCAATTTTGGAAATAAGCATGATTTGGAAATGACGCTTTAAGATTGTTAATTAAGAATTTAATTTTAGAAATTTCGATATAAGATATATTTGAATATAAAATTTCATGCTTGATTAAAGTTTTAGAAAATTTTCTTTTGATATAAAGTATTTGTTAAATATCAAATTTGAATTTATTTATTATCTGACCTAATTAATGGATGAATTAAGAGTAGTTTAGTTGTCAAGGTAAGCGATAAATCTTTAGAATTTCTCTATTAGTTTAAGACGAATTCTACTTCTCTCTGTCTACGGTTTGTTTCACTTCAAAATAATCTTTTCTAGTTCATGTCTTGGTTGCAGACAGTTAGATATTGACCGTATTGATTTTGAAATATTTGTTTAACGTCATAACGTTTTGTCTCGGTTATTATGTAGCTTGTACGCATTTTATACAAGCAGCAATTGGTTACTATTTATGGCCTTTCGTACGTACAAGTATCACCTATAATCCTTGCTCTTCTTTCCCTGCCTTGACTTTCAATAGTAAGAGTTTTGAGCGTTGGGTTACACCATATTATAATGAGGACAAGTTATGTCGCAAAAAATAGCATCAACGTCTAAGTATCCATATGGTCCTAACTTTTTCGGATGTGATGTAATTTCAATGGACTGAAAATGAAACCACCATTTTTCTTTTCTTATCTTAATGCAATGCATAGTGACTTGTATGGTTGCAACTCTCTCTTCTTTAGTCTCTTTTGAATGATCTGTTACTTACTACTTTTAAAATATATTAAACTCAAATTTAATTCAATTCATCTAACAAATGAAGAACAACTAGATCAGAGCTGCACTCACTTGCAGCCTCAAGTTAGTCAATTCGACTAGTACATGTCCTAAGTTAATGAAGGATAAGGTTTAGTGATCGAGGGTGCACGTACGCTTGTTGAGTTCTAGTCCCAAATGATTGCAGCCTCGATAAATGAATGGAAACTGCCACTCGCTCGCCAAAAAGTAGACGGAGTAGGCACAGAATATTTTGATTTAAAGAAAACGCTGATTTGATTTTGACTGGGGATAAAAAAATGAGAAATGCGGATTCGGATTGATTTTTTTTTTTCATTTATTATTCGTTTGTGTTGGTGGAGAGGTCTTTAAGAGGGAGAACAGAGGCACGAGGCAAAGCAAGAGCCGGATAAAAGTTTGTAGTGGTGCAATAGTTTATCAATCAATCGAGTTAGTTAATTCGAGATGGAGAGTAAGAAGGGAAATGCTTCGTTGGATTTTTTGTTTGGTCCCAAGGATGTTAACAAGCCTTCGTCTGATACGGACCTCTACGAGTATTTGTCAACTTCTTCCCATAATTCGGTATTGATTTGTTGCTCCCCCACCCCCCACAACACACACACACCCCCGTCATTTTGTACACTCTGAATTGGGTCGTTAAATTGAGGTTGAGATAGTTTGATTGTCATGTGATGCCATGTGTTTTTGTTTCACAGGGGACGGGGAAGGAACCAATGCAGGGGAAGGAGAGAGTTGAGCCTCCTCCAGAAAATAGTATGAATTTAGATTCTGTTGGATAACCAATAACAAACTCTGCCTATACTAATACAGTTTTCACTTTTAAGTTTTAATTATGCATTTATGCATGCTGATTTGACACACACCTTTTTTTTCCACTATCAGCACAATTGCCGCAGCAATACCGTTGACATCCTCCAATGTGTAGTGAAAATTAATCCAGTGATATTTGAAACTTTTCTCTACAAGATGCATTTTACATGAAAATTATTACATGCATGCTGTTTATTTTTGTAGCCAACCTACCAAAATTCTGGTATGCAAGTATTTATCAGAGTAGAAGATCGGTAAGCTATGTATGTACGTGTAATGTAAATTCAAATTTGTTGGATTATTGCAGATGGTAAATCTCAAGGCAGCCTTACCAAGGAACAAACTGGGAACATAAAAGATGGGAAGTCTAATTCTTCGAGCGAATCTGCTGAGAATAATGGTGGTCGTGCTGGCGTCCCTCCATCTGAAGAACTCCTCAAACGTGTGAGTGACAGAATTGCCTTTTAAGCACACAATACCATTGTGGAAACCACCGAAATTGCAAATGAATAAAAAAAAACATTTATTTATATCTCTAACGTGTGAAGACCTACTAATTTTCATGATAAATGGAATGAAAGTTCCAGAAGAAGACAAAAGGGCATTTAATGAACCAACGATTTCATTTGTTAGACCACTTTTTCTTTACTGTCAGCTCCTGTGTTTATTTTCAGAATAAGAATGACAATCCGGATGGCTCTGTTGCTACTAAAGGTGACTTCTGGCAAGGTATAAATATTCTTAGAAAAACACTTGAAGTTTTGATTTTTAAATTTTAAAAGTGTCCATTCACACTATTTTCATATCCAATAATTTTAGACCATTTATTGATTGGATAATTTTTGGCTTACCAGGATCATTTTATTACTAAGCTAGCCTCTTTACAGCTCCCCACATACAAAGATATAATAAGGTGAGTTTATGAACCTTAAATAAATTATTTTTTTTATTTTTACAGTTTTCCTACTGTAGACCACCTTTTGATAAATTTCGGGTCTCCCAATTCGGTGTCAGCGTAGTCTTTCCAAAATGTCATTTTAACTTGGAAATGCAGAAGGATCATAGTTGTGTTGGATATAACCAACCAACCAACCAACATTTATATGTTTCTTACTATGCTTTCTTTGCCCTGTGACTTTTATGGGGCAATATAACTACGCTAATTAGATATTATAAATTTTACTGTCCACGTAGTTGATATTGGAACCCAGTATCTATAGAGCATATACCTTCTATCAATAACTACATTACTGATAATGTATTGCTGAATGAATGTATTACTGAATATAATGCAGGGATTTGGAACTAGAGAATCTAAGTTCCCCATTTCAAGTAATGCCAAAAAGTAGTCTGAGTCAGCATCTGTTCTTGGGTGTGTGTGCAACATTGCGATGCATCATCCTATATCTGAACAAATGCAAAATTATCTGTCGTTTTTCTTTAAGATCTAATCTATATAAGTGTTCGTGATTTCAGGGTAAACTGTAGAAAATAAAGTAATGCTCATACAGGTTTCTTTTGCTGAAGATGTTATAAGAGGCTGGAGAGCTGGGTTTTCTTAGTTTTTTTCTGTGTATGTTGAAATGAGTCTGGTGTCTAAGGCCACATTCAATACTTGATGAAAAATCAAAATTGGATGGACAGTAACTTGTGTGTTATCTTATCCTATAAATAATAATGTGTCGCTGCTTGTTCTTAATAAATAATTTTTTTTCCGGTTCTTAATAAATAACTCTTCTTTTTTTCTAAAAAAGAAAATTAAATTAGTGACATCATCTGGAATTAAATAGGGAGTCAGTGGCAGCAGTAAACTGCACAAACTACCTGCCGTGCCAATCATCGCAAGGAGAGATGAATGTTTGTACCTGGTGTGCTGGTATATGCTCGTACTCTCTACCGATTGGTTCCTGAGCTCAGAGAAAAGCAGCTTCCATAAATATTGTTTTTATAGGTTTCAATTCCTACCAGGACAACACAAACCAGCCATGACCGTTTCTGCTGAGCGGCTAGGCGTTGTTGTTTGGATACTCATACATGCTCTAATCTACTTCAATGGCGGTATGTCCTTCAGGGCAGGGTAGATTCTGCAATAGACAAAACAATCAAGAAAAGAATGATTCCATAAAGTCATAAACTTTAAACTAACAACAATCCGTCCTCCAGGTCGGGTTCATGGATTTAATTATATATATTGAATAGGAAATAGTGCGACATACTAGTGGGTGCAGCACTAGTGTTTGTTTAATTTGCATTGCAAGGATTGACATATAACTATATAAGCAAAGTAGAGCTACCAGTTCGAGCGGTTCTCTTGTGTGGGGTTGGCCCTGGCCCGTGCTCTTTGATTTTCCTTTCATTTATCGAAAGGGAAACCAAATCCTGCTCATTTAGACAATTTTGGGCCTGAAACTATGGGAAGAATGAATCTGCAATAACGTTTGCTCTCGGCCCATTAGGCATTGTTTATTACAATTTTGCAGCTAAATATCGGGAATTGATTTTTATAAACGCGTTTTTGCGGAATGACATCCTCTGCGCGACGGGCAGAGTGCCCATCGGCATCTCAACCGTCCGATTATTTATGAATGCCCCGTGATTAATATCTGATTGATAGGCTCAGAAAAAATTGACCGTCGAGATTAACTTGGACCGTCGTGATGAGATGGGCAGAGGATACAAATTTGCTACTCGCGACATAATATTTTTTCAAATGACTAAACTGCCCTGGGGCTACTCTGACGCTAATCTTTGCAAAACAACTTAAATTTTCTGTCCGTCAAATGATTACAGAAGGGATGAAAATGGATCGGATAGTGATGAAACCATATTCATATGTATCTATCTTTTTATCGGATATGATACGAGTCGGACATTAAATGGATACGAATATGGATCAGATAGTCGGATATAAATACAAATGTGGATATTTTTCAGATATAAAACGGATATAAATTAACGAATTAATAGGTATAAAAAATAAACAAGATAATAATATCGATATCAAATAGATGGTCTCATTGAACTTGAAGCAAAACGTGGGAAATTCCATAGGTTTGAACTTTGAATTGACACCATTGATGACACAAATTTTGGTGTGTACATTACTATTTCGACGCCATTAATGGATAATAATTTGACCCTGAACTGCAAAACAATGTCTCTGTCATATGTAAAATTCATGACTAATCCATTCTCAATCCAAACAAAGAAACACCCCCCCACCCCCCAACTCCCTCCCCCCAAAAGAAAAAAATTACTGACAACATCAGAAAAATCAACCTTAATTTTCACTATAGTACAATAATCAGTAAGAACTACAGTTCAATAGTATCACCCACACAATCAAGCAACGCTCCTGTTCTTGGCATTCCCCTCCACACCAAGATACTCGGTAAGAACTTTTTTCACACCAAACCCCCGATTAGTCGATAACCGGCGATCAATCAACATGGCTCTCTCTCCATTTGCCGAGCTGACAAGTGCTGTGGGAGAGAAGCTAGGTGTGGCATAAGCTGTGGCGAACGGAGTGCCTGAGACCGACACACCATATGAGACGAGAACCTTGCTGTTGCACCCAATCTTTCCATCTGTGGGTGCTAGAGGATCAGAATGCCTGCTCACCTCATCCACGTAAATTAGATCATCGATTCGTGCAATTATGTTCGATGCAAGGCTTTCTAAGACTCTTGAGTAACTCTCTAATATTGATTTCCCCACATCCTGCAATTTTTAATGCAAGCAAGAATATGAAAAGTTAAAAAGGATTTATTTTCCTCTACAGTACAAAGAATAAGAGAAATAGAAGAAATTAAGTGGACCAAATCCCCAATAAATTTGTATGTGCCTATGTGGTTTTTATTCTATTGTTAGTATTCTGTTTTCATCTCTTCTTGCCTCACAGCACGGCACCTTTGAGTTTTTTAACAGCAATTCACCTTGTCAGCAAAAACCATACAAAAACTCAGCTCACTACAAGTGTACTAACCTTGTTGTATTGTATTTTGCACATATCCAAGGTCGTCTGTGTAAGACCGGGAAACCTCTGCTTCAGCAAAATTAACAACCCCTCAGCTCTCTCAGCTAACAACTCTCTCTTTTCTGGATCAATTATCATATCTTTAACCATCTCCCATGATGACTTGCCACCACCTCGGCTGGCATGACTTGGTGGTTTAGCTGAGGTCCTCTTGCGCCATACATAGACTGAAGCCTCAACTCTATTAGCAATCTCAAGTGCATGGTGTTCTGATGATAAATCAAGGCAGTCTAAGAGACATTCTGGCAAGAATTGCTCTGAGGAAATGTAACGGTATATTATGTCGCCTAGGCTCGCTCTGCCGTTCTGTTGTTGTGCATAAGAGAAGTAAGCTAGTTATCTAAAAAGCAAGAGGATGCACATAAAATGGCAGAAAACACATTTATGAAGTTCATAAAAGAATGCTCTGTGGAAATGTAACGATATAGAGGAAATTCACAAATTTTCCCAACTTTGTTAAGAATACAATGCTATTGTAGAAAAGCACTTTCTCATTCTTAATTATGGACAAGGCAATACTGTGTTAAGATTACAAAAGTGAGTCCCAATTTCTAGTAGGAGTTTTTCAAATCAAGATCATCATGAGAAGTGACAAAAATAATAATAAGTACATTTTAATTCCTAGTTTCCAGAATCCATGATTTTCAGGATTATTTTAACAATATTGTTTTTTTCCTGAAAAAACTAAGGGTAAACAAAACTTCTACATTTCTTAAAAAGGCAGGTTCAAACTTCACAAAATAAGGGCATACACCCCCACAAATAAAAAGCCTCTCCTCAAATTCCATATCCTAAATGGGCTCTCTTGCCAATTTGCCTTTTATAACAGAAAACAGACAAAACAAACCTTAGGAAGTGACTCGAGATAAGATTCAGGCACATCCATCTCAGCCAACGCATTGCTGTTTATTGCCATGGCTGCCTTCAAGATCTGACTGGCACACTCACGTTTGTGTTGCAATTGCTTCCTGGATTCCTCACTTAGACCACCAGGTGGGACCCGTGGGACAGGAAGCCACCATTTCTCCTCCCGCTGATGCATGGTTCGCCTGAAGGACGCCGAGCCATCACAATCAGGCGCTGCTATCCCTTGGTCTACATACCAAAATTCTGGTTCAATGAAGCTATCCAGTATTTCCTGATTCAACAAAATTTAGAAAGAATTAACATAGGTAATTTGGGTAATTATGTGAAGCAATTACAAAATATGTAGCAAAATGTCTAAGATCTTACAAGAAGCATGTTATCTAGTTTTCGCAATGCAGGAAGGTTCATGAAAATATCACATCTCGGCCGACAAGACATCACCTGAAACGAACCATACAAACTATATAATATTGAGAAAGTAATTTCCAAATATTTCAAAACATTGTTAAGTGTTTACCTCAAGCTTAGTTCCATCTGGGAAAGTTTGCCATGAGGGAGTGAGCTCAACAATATGTTCGCTAACACACAAAATGCATTCCATTTCTCTTCGCCACATTGATTTCTTCTCTGGAGGGAGTGGCTCCAATCTCCATAATTGCCCAAATATAGTTGCTGAAAATAAATCATATTGTCATAAAACTAATAAGATTCTTCTTTTTTTTTTTTTTGAAATGAGTACATTTTTAAACAGAAAATGCTTATTTACCACAGAGGTTAGTAATTGCATTTGAAATGGCCAATGCGGTGCAAACTCCCTTTCCAGAGCCTGACATGTCTTCTCCGAGTAGCAATTTTGAGAATCTCTCCTTCATCATTTCAATTTCTGTGAATCCACAATTTACTAACCGATTAGAAACAAGTTCATTGGAGATATTTGTAGGAAAACAGCCACTCTCAGGAAGAGTGCAAAGTTACAAATCCGTTAGTATTAGTTTAAGTAATGAATTGGAAGAAATACACAAGTTCTTTTAGATTTGAGTATAATGTTTGCTTTATTAGCCAAAATGTAAAAATTTTAACTTATACTGTTTTCCTTTTCCCATAGTATTTAAATGGTCACAAATTCACAATGCTTACAAAAATAATACCGTTTTCTATTAAAATTGAGTAAAACAAAAAGCGAAAAATAAATAAATAAAATAATAAGATACCTCGTTTCTGCTTCTCTATTATCATTTCCAAATCCTCTTTTTGGCTTTTCTCCTTGTCTTCCCCCAAATCAGAAACCACTTCCTTCTTCACTTCCCAACCAAGACAACTCTCCAGTTCCTTCCCCTCCACTTCCTCTCCAGTAAACCCCGAAGGCCCATCACTCGTCATTGTCTCTGAGCTAGAGCTACTACCGCGACACTCCGAATCGCTGTACGAATCCGCCACATCTTTCTCCATTTCAAGCAGCACTCTTGCTCCAAAAACTGGAGAAAACCAAAAAGGAGAAGCGCCACTAACCTTATCCCAATCTCTCTCAGCAAATGGATTTTTCACCAAAAACCCATCAAATTTTCGAGATTTCCTAAAAGGCCTAGAACCCAAAATTTCTCCAAAGAGCGTTAATGGAAGGCAATGCTTGTGTGTCTCCGTTGGCTTGGGTAAAGGAAATGATGAGAAGTCCATATGAAGTGTTTCATTTGTGGTGTGTGTGGTAGGTTTGTGGGGACTATAGAAAATATAAAATGTATATATATAATGTAGGTAGTATTTTGGATGTTAATGGAGGGAAGGGATGCAAGGCAAAGTTAAAGGATGGGATGAGGAGCTAGTATAGGCTTGGAAGGTTGCTATAACGCATGAATTTGATTGGCTTGTAATAAAAGAGGAGAGGGAGATGACCGTTGGGACTTAATTTTTGTTTAATGCCTCCTAACGGTTAGTAATTAGTAATTTATGATGGGTCGGCGTGGAAGCTACGCTCTCTTGTCGCTGTTTGGGGACAGTAGAAGAGGAAGTACTCAGTACAAAAAGGAAGAGGAAAGCGAACAAGAAGAAAAAAGAGAATGGGGAATGGAGGGTTTCAAATTGAAATGAAGATTTTGAAATGGGGTGAAAAAGGTGAAAGTGGTGAGTTGTTTTGAAGGACGTTGCAGGGAAAAGAAGAGATGCGTGCTTGTTTGACTCGGAATTTGTGACCGGATAAAAGCTTTCTAAGATACTAAATGTTGTTTATATTCATATAATCTAAGATTTTTCTAATAAATTGACACATTGATTAAAGTTGTTACTTTTATGTTAATGTGAAGTTGTGATTTGTGAACTGTGAAGTTCTCTTTTTACCCTTTTTTTAATAATAAAAATTTAAAAAAATATAAATCACAAAAGTAGAGAAAAGCAACGGACATGATTTTATGATTTATGTAGAAAAAATTGAAGGTATTACAACTTCAGCCTTTCTCAAAAAAAAAAAAAAAAAAAAAAAAAAAATGTAAAAGAAACAACTTAATTTTGGAACTCATTTACACTTTATGACTTTTGTCAGATAAAACCGTCAGTTCTGTAACTGGGGACCAACTGACCAAGTTCGGCACCAACGAATAAAAATGAGAAATATGGTATTTGTAAGGTGCACTTAATCCCTATTTTTCTGCTTAAATAAATATTTGTACAAATTTTGGTTCACTTTTGTTCGTAAATGAATTGGATTTAGTCAATATCATTTTTCATTTTTCATTTTTCATTGATATCGATATGGCCAAACAGAAAACTGCATCACATACAGGACCAACAACACCAGCGAAATTTGCGGTATAATTGAACAACCGATAGAAACATTTAATTCTCGTTAAAATTCAAGGGCTAACAATAAAGCAAATGTCAGTTTATGGAATAATTTGATTTTAAATAATTTAAACACCAAAAAAATTTGCCAAAATGTACGGTTTTACTGTATTATGAAGTGTGAACGTTCCGATCTGTAAAAAAAAATACATCTGAGAACGATGCTTGAGGGAAAAAATAAAATTATAGTAAATAACATTAACTCGTGATTAATATTCAATAATAAATAAAAAGCATATTATATAAAAATAAATGCACACAAATGCCACTACCTTGTCCTTGCTAGTACTAGTCAACCATGAATGCCTGAGGAGCGTGTCATGTGACTCTTGTTTCCATCAGCTAACGACTAGTAGATATCCATTAAATAAGTAGAAAATTATCATATGCCATGAGAAGGTAATATAGTACCAGCCTGGTATTCATGTAAGTATTAATATTTCTCTTAGTTTTCTCTAAAGTCTAAATGCTAATCGACAGAAATGAAATATTTTGAAGACCGTAAATCCGTAATACTATCATAACTTTTCATTACAGGGCTAAGTTCAATTTTTTTTTTCAAAATTTGAAAATTTATGCTTGGGTTGGCCAGGAAAAAAAAATCGATGCAATGATAATTTCTGTGCTGCACATTTCTTGAAAATATCGGACGATCATAGTTACGGTTTAATCGTGCAGAAGAAAACTTGCATCAGCGACCTTGAATTTTTTTTTTTTTTGAAAAAGTATTTTCCAAAATTACTACAAGAACATGACAACTGATAAAATTTGACAGTAGAAAAATCGAATTATGAGGGTCTATCATGGTCTGAAAAATTGAGTCGCCCATAGAATTATGTTCAAAATGACTTGTTTGAGGTTCTATAGGAATACAATAAAAAATTATGGCTGAACTTTAAGTATCCAATCAAAGATTAAAACTAGACTTTCAAAGTAATACTTCTGTTGCTATCCAATTTGTAAGTTTTGGTTCATGTTAATTTTGAAAACTCTTTTGAAAAACAAAGTTTGCGCTGTCATTATTGCGCCACGAAGATGCTATTTTATTAGCTGTCCATTAAAATTAAGTAATTATAATCTGATAATTACTAAATCACCAGTCACTATTAATGACGTCGATTCAAACTTCAAATTTAAACCGCACGGCCCATGTTCTATATAGACGTCTTTAATTAGCTCGTCGCATTTTTTTAATGACAATATTTAATTAGACAACATGCCTAGCGGAGTAGTGGAGGTAAATATAATACAACATGTTTCATAATCTGAACATATTTTCCTCTGAAAAAGGGTCATATTCTCTTTAAATTATTTAAAATATGATTTCGAATTTATAATAACTTAAATTTAAAATTTAAAAGCTGGTGTTAAATCACTACATGGGATCTCTAGGAATTTTTTTAACAGCAACTACATTTTGATGCAAATCAAGAACATGGACACAAGGTGTGTTCACTGCTCAGAAATTATAAATCGACTGAATTTCTGAAAATTTTGTTGTCTATCATGCTAGAATCGAAATTCCTTAAAATATTTTTCTTAATGATGTTGATCACATTTATGAATTCATTTTGACGTCTGAATTTTGAATTATGTTATTGCTTTAATTTGAAAATAAAGACCCAACCAAAGAAAAACAATAAGGAAAGTTAAGTTTGACACAAGTCCGGTTGTCAACATAACCAAATTAAAATAAACATATTGGGACCAAATACCTTCATTAAAATGATGAAACAGCAAAATGCCAAGTAATAATAATAGCCCAATCAAAGTAATCAGCTAAGACGGATAAGCCTAGAAAGAAGCAAATGGAGAGTGGCTAGGATTTCTAGCTTGTCTGCATGCTGTTGTCTGGTAGCAGACTTCCCTTCCAACCTAATCTGACAGCTCGTTTCTCAAGACAACGCTGGTATCCGAGAAATTTTGTGCAGTTTTCTTTTAACGGCGTCATTAATTAACTTAGCCCCACGCAAATGCATCGTTTTGAACAACCCAAGTAGTAGTTAATTAACTAAAGTGAAGAAATTTGTTTGTTGAACTATCACTTTTCCAGTGGGGGAATAAAAAAGGAACATTCAGATTTCTTCCTTCACTTGGAAGGCTTAGGTTCATGCCTACTCTATCACAACAATAATTTCTGAAAAATCAAGGAACTTTTTCATCTAATTTTTTTTATTTACAAAGTGGGAAAAAAAAAATAAGAAAAGGACAATAATTGATTGTGGGTTTTTGGTACCAACCTAACTAAGGTTGGTTGATAGCAGGCTGCTGGTAGTGGTGACGACCCACAAATTGGGCCAGTTGCTAATCACAGTATCACACTTTTTTCAGACCACTGTTTCTGGCTTCTGCTTGCATGAAAATTCGCTATGCATGCTCAGATCGTGGTTCGCCTGTCTCCTAAATTGTACAATACTTTCCAAAGGGGACCTCAGCCCTGGGATGTATAAAGATCTGATTTGTCTGATCCAACAGGAAAGATTTGTAACGGTACTATTTAGGAAATGTTTTAGTGTTCACTGTGGGAAGTCCAGTATATGTTGATTATGTTCCCTGCTACTCTGCTAGTGGTTCTGTAAGGATTAGGCTCCGTTAAACAAATTTCAGGGTAGAATTACTTCCATTTATATTCACGTGATTTAAAATATAATATAATAATAGAATTACTAAACTAGCTTACAAGATATTAAAACTGCAAGTTCATCGTCATAAAAGAAAATGAATGCCTTTAAATCCATCTTTGTTCTCAAACAAAATAATAAAAATAAAAAATAAATTTGCTCGGACGCATTTAGTACCAGCCGATGTAAAACGAAGATTTAAGAACCCAAGTTTGTTAGGAGACTTCTAAAATTAGCTAAAATCCCCCCAAATATGAAGTACTATTTAAAAGGCTCATGCTGAACATTGTATATTTGTATTTTTGACCCAGTCAAAACTGTGTTTACTAAATTTCTACACGAGCCCAGAAGAGCTATACAAATATTTTTACGCAACAAACAATGAAGTATGTTAAAATGCTATGAAGTAAACAATATCATAAGCTGATTAACAACTTCCAGTGAACACAAAAATGCTCCGTGTAAGTTAAATGAAGAGTTAAATTTAGGAGAAACCTCTCACTTATTTTTTTCTTTAATTTTTCTTTCTTATATTCATGCCTTTTTAAAGTTCGATCTACCATAGTTCGGACTTCGGAGCGCAAGGAGTTACTGGTCTTCCAATTTATATCTTTTTGCCTTTCCTTTTACTTTGAACATCCTAGCCATGAGGCAGGAGCACCATATTTTTAGGCCATACGCACTGAATCGGATTCGGCAATCTGTAATCAAAACAGGTGCACATTATCTCCACAAGAAGAATGTAGAAGCCAAGATGTTCATCATTGCAGTGAGGGAGTGCATAACTACAAGGAGATAACTTTTAACTATTGATGGTCCCATGCACACTTATACATAACTAACGCATGCTGTAAATCTAGCCAACAATATGCACATATGTTCTTGCTTTTTATTACAAATTCATCCTATGAATCTGAGCCTATAGCTCTTTACTTTGTTCAATGCATTCTTTTTTATGGTGTTTTATCTACTAAGTATAAATAAAAGAAGATACAAAGATGTATATTATCCAGCTCTACATGTCCTGATGTCCATATGCATACTCGGTCGTCTGTTGGTCAGTAGAATAATCTTAAAAGAAAAAAAAAAAAAAGAACTTTTGAAAGAAATGGATTATACAATATGCCTACGTTAAAAGATGGTCGCTTTCTTGCTGCAGGCCACAAAATCAACATGAAGACAAAGCCCAAGCCCGCATTATCCGTTTTACTCGTTACAGTACAAACTTATTTAAGTGTTGTTCTTATCCACAAAACCAGCAGCTAGTTCCATAAGTTAAAGGGATGAAATGCAAATGGGATAACTTCACTAAAATAAATTAAAATATATATATATTAAACAAGAATATTTCCCTCCAAGTAAAAAAAAAAAATGATTTCACACAATATCCAACAATTTGAATAAAAAAATTAAACTAAGTGTCGTCAGACAGCTTAAGTTACAAGCTTAGTGGCCGAGTGGATCATACTTGCATTGAGCTCCTTCTAGTTTACAGTTATTTCTGCGTAAACATTTTAGAAGACAAAATCAACCAGAAGATATGTCAATGTTGCCTGTAAATTTACTGGTAATGACTGACAGCTGCAGTATTAACAATAGAAAATTTCTTTCAGACTTCATTGCTTAAAATGTATAGATAAAAATAATTTGTATCAACTTACCGACTTTTTGGCATGAATCCAGACCGTTACTCTACGAACTCCTCCATAAGACCCTATTTGCAGCACAGTCAATATTTTATTACAACAGATTAAAGAAGAATTACACACTGAAAATTCAGCATTAAGATGATAGTGTACAAAAGTACCTGAGAGATGAAAGGTTCAGCATCAGTTCTCCTGAGAAAATGAAATGAGTCCTTGGTGAGAGATACTGCATGGTCCCCAAGGCTAACTTCACCTATCTCACTCAGAACTCGCACCCTAATATACGGGTCCTTTGGAGGTATCATATCCTACCCAAATTTATAATTTGAAAATAAAAATAACAGAAACCAAATTAAGGTTTTGTATGAGCTTTTTCCATTTCAACAGGTTAGGCACACAACACAGTGAAATGAGTTTGAAATCTGATTAATAAGGTAACTTGGTTCCATTAAGATTTCAAGTTTTACATTTTGATCCAACAGATTTCAATGTGAAAATTTTCGTGGAACATTTATTAAAATATTTCACCCAAATCTTGTTAGAATTTATCCAAACTATCGATCGTTTAATTGAGAGATGAAGTAAAATAGAAATCAGAAAATAAAGGGTCCATGAATTCTAGAAACGTCAGTACCATTTGTGTAATTAACTCAAATATGGTGATATTTCAGTGACCATTTCTATTTGCTCAAAAGGAAAAGAAAAATGAGAAAACATTTACCACAGTTAGATCTAAATCAAGGTCCTTCATGTAAGAGTCAATGACACCACAGTAATTCTTGAAATACTCTTGCTCAGAGAAATTTAGCTTATCTTGAATTTCTCTAGGAAGGACTCGCCCCACATTCCATCTATAACTTTGAATTACTTCTGCTCTTTTATACCTTCATCAAGTGCAAAACAAAACTCAGTTCTAGCTATTAATCATTAAAAGTGTAATTTCATGAGTATGATGAGATGCTTACATGTAAGCCATGAGGCATCTTTTATTACGGATTATTGAGAGATGATGAATGAAAGAGCCATAATGATCTTCATTTTTTGTTTCTATATCTTTATCCCTACAATTTGCAAACAAAATAAAAACCTGACAAGACGGAAGAATCAGCAAATAAGTCGGTAATTTTGAGACAAAATACAAAACTGACTTACCTTATCAGGGATTGAAACTGCCGACTATGCTCTTCACATTCTCTTATTACTTGATCAAATTTGTCACCCTATAGAACGAGGTTAGTCAAAATCATTGAGATTTACAGTGATTAAACAAGTCAAATATGTGAAATCAGAAAAACCAATAAATTTGTTTATGCTTCTTTTCAATCCTATAATTGATGCACTAAGGATGAAAAATACATTGTATGGAGGAAGCTGTCCCTCTTCACAGGAGGATAGCTCTTGTAAAAGCTGAGCCGCCCTTCGCGCATACATTCTCTAATAAAAATTTCCAATGCTCGTAACCTGTTCGACAAAATGCTTCACTCAGAAAATAAGCGACTCATTCTTTTCTCGAATTAACCAGTAGCAAGTGAGACAAAACAACATACCTGATCGGACTAGTTATCAATTTAGTACCTCATGTTGAAAAAAAAAATGAAAGAAAAACAATTGACAAAGGAGATTTGGGATCAGAAAATAAGGCAACAAACATTACCTGAGATCTACTCGCAGGAGCAATTGAAGAGTTTTAATTCCGCGACGAGGAAATGGAGACTTGAGAGATGCCAAGTAAAAAGCGATGTGAGATCTCCAAAGTCCAAATTATCAATGCATTTTTTTTTCGTTCCTTTTCCCGCCTCAAATTTTGCGAAGTATGATTTAAGGTAGTAGAAGGCGGCAATGTGTCGGATCCGGTCAGTTTTCAGCGGATCGGGTCCGGATTAAAAGGGCCCTGATCTAACCCGTGTAATTGTGTGAGAGAATTTTAGGCCCAATTAAAGAGGCAGCCTACGCTTTGGGCCTATTGAATGATTTAGATTTGTGACAGTTTTAGTTTTATCTTGTTATTTATTATTATTTCCATATCACTGTGTTGACCTTGTCAATGTCATATGGTATATTATTTAATGGTAATATTTTCAAAGGAAAACAGGAAATTGATTATCGCAATCAGCGAATTTACCATCCCGCGCCATCGCTGAGGCGCTCCCTCAGCGATGGTCTCTCACCCAGCGAAATTTTATTTCATGCCTAAATGTTTAATTTGATAAGTATAAATGTTCCGTTATTTGAGTATAAATGTTCAGTTAGTTGCAATAAAATATATAAATGTTATAAACAAAAATGTTCATTTTATTAAGTATAAATGTTTAGTTTAGTAAGTACAAATGTTCAGTTGGGTAAGTACAAATGTTCGGTTCATTGAGTATAAATGTTCAGTTAGTTGCAATAAAAAAAATACAAATGTTATAAGTAAAAATGTTCAGTTTATATAGAACAAATGTTCAGTGTAGTACGTACAAATGTTCAGGTTATTAGATATAAATGTTCAGTACGATTTTCGGTTTTTTTTAATAGGTGAGTGAAGGGGTCACGAACCGGACAAAAAACACATGAAAAAATTAGAAGGGGTCATGAACCGATCCGGTTCAAATAAATTTTTTTCCGATTCTGCCCCTAGTGCGCCTCTCTCCAAAAATGATGCGCGATCTATATAATAAACCATTACTTGACGCATTTAATTAAACACTTTCGACCATTAAACTGAACATATATTATTATTAAACTGAACATTTGTAGCAGATACATGTTCTGTATAGCGATGGCAAGCGATGGTTTTTTTAGGGATGGCAGTTATCATTTCTGAGGAAAACATATCCTCAATAGATAGTCTGTATTTTGGGTTTTATGGAGAAATAGAAATGATTGTTGCTTTAATCAGATTAGACCGCATACAAATAGTAGATGTTTGTCTGAAATAGAAAGAATGCTTATTCATTGGTCAAGTACGTGGAAACTGGAAAGCAGCTTTTAAGGAAGAGATATAGCTTTTGGCCAGCAGATGATGGGATGCCAAGTCAGCTGGAGAATGGTACAGCAAGGACAGAAAATGCTATCGAGGGAGGGAGGCTACTGATATGTGTTGAATAGAACATTCTTCTTTGTTACTTTCTTTATTTCAGGGGTTTTGTATTGTAATAATGAGATATTAAAATTTGGTTTGGTTGATAGGGACAAGAGACGTGAGATAATGCTTGGGGCACTGGTACACTTGAGTAGGAACCGTGCATTGGTACACTGGTACACTAGCATTTCCCTTTGTAAGAAGGCATCCTTTTCTCAAAATTGAGCTTTAGCGTACTAGCAGTAAAGTAATCTGACCATCCAAAAACACAAAGGGCAGAAGTAGGTGCATTTAACATCAAAATAATTTGAACTATAATCTTATTACATGGGGTTATGTATCAGCAAATGCCAAAAGTTACATAGTCTTAAGTCACAACAATCCCAATGACTTAATTAACATTACCTACTGTCAACTAATTCAAGCCAACAGAACCAAACAAAAAGTTTTGAATTACACATAATAAGCCACTACAGCTAGGAATATCTATCTAAATTGGTGTTTTTTTAATCTTTCATGCAGAGCTTTGAAAGATCTTCAGCAACTTCTGAGGGGCTCTCTATTTTGCTTAATGGTATGCATTCACTCTTCCTAACAGAACTCTGGAAAATGTAAAGAAATAACACAAATCAATAAGATAAACAACAGAAAAATATATCCAGATATAAATCAAACGAAAATTAAACCAGAAGTCCAGAGCTAAAGCTTAATATCTTTTTCATAAAAAAGAAGAACAAATCCAAACAAAGTAATTAGCGTAGTTCAACTCAGCCCAATGCATTAATAATAACATTGTAGCGCTTGTTCGCATTAAAACCAGCATGTCTTGCTATTTTTGAAGTCTTTGTCTCAAAAAGTTCAATTTAAAAGAAGAGGGAAAAAATTTACAGTTATCAGTAAGTAAAACTCAAGTTGAAAGGCTAACCTCAGAATTGAGATGCATTCCTTGCACTGCCTGGCATAGATTATTCTGACTATCCTCCTCCATTATTTGCCTAATATTTCTAGGAAGGGGCAACTTCATCCTCCTCCTATGCGCTGTTCTATGTTTCATAACAGACCTTTAAGAAATGCAACATTAATCCATTAAATTTTTTTTTTTATGTTAATGTTATCAACATGTAAAAAACAAATATAATAAGATTGCCTTAAGTTATTTTTGAAAGAGTAGAATTGCTCACAAGTAATGTAATTGGGTTTTTGTTCTATGAATTGATGCGATAAGAAGATTAAATCTATCTAAAACATCTTTCCTTTGAGTCGGTTTCTTGCCTTGTTTCATTATATCCCTGATAAGGAGGAGATAGATGTTAGAAATATTTTAAATCAGATGGAGACAGAGTAAAAGAATATAAAATGAGCATAGTTGGGATTTTCGAGAGATGAAGAAAGGACATACCTCCTCAAGCAATCAATATGTAGATCACGCAGCACGCAAGCTCTGAAAAGTTCATTAAGTGATTCATTCCTTCTTTCAATTGGATCAAGATGTGTGTCTTCCTGTATGATTATAAAGGACGAACTTAGTGTTGGAACTTCTCATTTTCTTTTATTAGTTAAATCAGACATATCTTAAAATAAAAACATGGGCACTTCTATAATTATGTTGTAGCCTCATGCTCGTAAGCTCGTTCTCACTAGAAAGTAAACTAAAGTGAAGTTCATATTGCGTTGTATTTTATCATGTGATGCATGATACTCATATCGGTCTCTCACTCTCTCTTGCATTCAAACTTTCTGTTTTTTTAGTAGGCAAATGACTGCAGATTCTCGTTGAATAAATTGTGTGCCAAGAAGAACAAAAATAAAGACAAGGTTTCGTGATATAAATCAATTCAAATTTTCTTTCATTGAAAATTATAAGCCAACATACCCAGCAAAAAGAAGAGATTTCAAAACTAAATTAGTTCAAAAGTAAAGAATATGAAAATGAAAAAAAAAATTATTAATTAGCAAACAAAATGGCAAATAAATTAATAGCAGAGCATAGCTTAGCAGACGAGAATTGACAGAAGCGACTATCCCAATATTTGCATCAGTCAAAATTATAATTTTTTTATTTTAGTTTGTGTTTACGTAACTAGGAATCCTATTGAAAAAATTAAACAAATGGCTTTAGTTCAAGGCTAGGGTTATACCCAATTTTCCCTTGATAAAACTATATCATGTCATAGTTTCTTTTCAAGGTTTATTTATTTACGGATTCAGCCTAATCAGTAGACAACTCCAAATGCTAAATATGCTGAAAACCTGCTATTTAATAAATGACTAATACAGACCCATAATCCTAATTTTAGATAGTTTACAAAGAAACACAATTAATGGTAGCTAATGCACTAATACAAACAATAATGGTGAGATCCAATTAAAATTTCGTGAATAGTTCCAACTTCCAACTTATGTGTTAATTGCGATGAATAAATAGGTCGAGCCAACTCCAATTCTGATTATGGTTACAAATTGGAATGAACTAACAAGTGTCTTTCAAAAATCAAGTTCATCATGAATTAATTGGGGCAGGATGAGGGACTCACCATGAATGGACAGGATGGAAACGGCTTAATTGGGGCACAACTGAACTCTATGTCCGACGACGATCGCTGCATTTTATCTCCTGAAACCGGCAGGTCCCGACAGTTCGACGAGTCCATTATTTGTGAATCCTTGCTAATAAACCTTACTAACCGTGAATGCAAGCAGCAGTGGCGGTGGTTCCCTGATTGCTCCTTTCAATGATAGACTTGATTGCTTCGAATTTTGGGGACAAAAAAATTGGTCTTAAGAGAAGAACTGGAGAAAGCTCTTTGGATTTTTGATATATTTATGCGGATGGGATAAGGGAGCCTTGGAGAGGCGGTTTAGTCTGCCAATAAATTTACGAGGCTAATTTTGATCTGAAATTATGGAAGGAATCAATTTCGCACCGATTTTGAAGGGACGGCGAGACGGGCGAGTATATTTGGGGATCGAGAATACAAATTATTTATACGGACAGGCCAAGCAGATCAAATCTCTGCTCATTGAAATATGCCGATCTGAGTCGCACGTTTTCAATCGGATGACTCCCTAGACGGCTAGCTTTATCGGCCGTGCACGGACAGTCGGACACGGGAATTCTCAGGGCACTCCAAAGTTTGCAAAACACTCCATCTAAGACTAAAATACCCTTATTTCAGAGGAGTATGATTGCAATGTGCAAAATAATTGAGGGTACTACTGTCTTTTAACGAAAAAGGTTGGAGTGTTTTGCAAACTCCGGACTGACCCGAGCAATTCCCGTCGGACACATTTAGGAACGACACCTTTTAAACATTTCCTATTTTTCCCTGCCTTAATCTGGCAATAGTGGCAATCCGGGAATTACGACAGCCTCAAGCAAACTCAAACTCTTGCAAACCACATATTGGGCCGGTTCCAAGCTAAGTCGGGTTAAACGGATCAATTGTACATAGTCGACAATAATTTGGATTTTTCAAAAAAAAAACAATAATTTGGGACTCTAAAAACCACGTTACGGCCTCATAACTTGTCCGATCATTTTCAATCAGACCAGGGTAGCAAGAAAGCACCATAAAAAAGTAAAGAAAGAGGACAAGAAAAGTATAACAAAGAGCATGAAAGGAAAGGAAAAGTATCAAAGTTTTTGCATCTTTCATTCACAAGTCTTCATAGACCTCCTTAACACAAAGAAAGATAAATCTAGTCTAACATACACGTTCCAACATAGGTAAGGAACCGGTTTGAACAAGCAGATATTCAGATATCCTATATAGTTTCAAGGTTCTCTCTCAACTGACATAAGAGAAATTCTTAGAGAAATCACTTCTGAGAGGCAACATCTTTGACAACTGTCACCGGGCATGAAGCATTTGTGAGCACATAATTTGACACACTTCCGAGCAGAATCCTGCAAACATTATAAAGCAACCAATATTAGTTTCACATTAACAAATTACGAAAGTAGATGAAGAAATGTGACAAATGGACACACGATTGAAATAATACTTCAAAAATCATATTTGAAAGACCAGTATTTTGGGGGTCGAAGCTTTCCAGTAAACAACTCCATTTATAATCCTTATAATAACAACAGTTAGTAATTTTATAGCTAAAAGGATAACATTTTCACGTTTATCTGATAGAAAGTAAGTTTATATTCTCAAGCCAATGTTACAAAAGTTTTGAAAATCTGACTCAAACCTCCATTAAAAGTACCCAATAAATTTAAACACTAGTTGAATTCATAAAATTGTACAAAATTATCATCCCAAACCTATGCTTTCAACTTCTATCTAATCAGATCATATTATTGAAAAAGCCATTTGACAGACCCAGACCCATCATTATTGAACTATTTTCTGCTTCCATTTCATCCCAAAAGTTCGAAAAATTTTCACGTTGGTCTGAGATTCTACCAATCTGTACAACATTGACCCAAATCTTCTAGCTATGCAATTTGGGGATAACTAATTGCTATTGGACGGTACATATCACCAAAATAACTCAGTTGCAGAGCATTCACTGTATTTTTCTTTTTTCCATTCTTTGTCAAAAGTAAAATTATAATAGGAGCCAGATGGTGAATATATAATGCTCAAGTACCACAATGAGATGAGACAATTCTTCATATTTCCCAACTAACAAAATGTGACCTGTCTATTTCTTTCAGTAAAGAAAGTATCAGCCATGTTCCTTTTCACTTGTTTTTGGGAACTAGTTCTCTTTTGTTGATTTTCAATTATACATCACATTAAATAATAAAATGGAAAATTCAAACAAGAGACAATGACCTATCCTGCATTCCTGCATGGTACTATCAAAAACTTAAATCCTACAACAAATAAGATAAGGTTTGGATATGTAGTCACTTCTATTTTAAAAATTCAGTCGTTCTACTAGTTGCTTTGATATAAAACTGGGTTGAGGGGTTTTTATACAAATATAGAACTTGTTGTACTAATAAAAAAATTTTGGTCAACTATCACGACTAAATTTTCCTAGCACGTAATGCCCCCAAAATATATATCAAATAAAACATTTACATTGTACTAAAAAATTGCAGAAACAAACAGATAATTTTTATACATAAATAATTCTACTATCCCCAAAACAAAGTTGATAAGTCTTGCCTACTGCACTCTTATCTCAACAAAAAAAAAAAAAAAAAAAAAAAAAAGTCTTGCCTACTGCTGGAGCCTGGACCCAATTAAGGATAGCACCAAGATGGGTCCCACATATAAACCCGCTCTTGGAAAACCAAGTCGTTTTCCACAAATTATTCTTTCCTAATGGATTAAGTTTCCGTAAAATAATATATTATCCAAAATCAACTAGAACCTTCTAATTGTGTTCTTAAACAATTTGTACATCTAACGTTCAAAGTCAACACCAAAACCTGAATTCTAGAAATTTAATAATTTAAACCAATTCTTCCCAATCCTAACAAAATATTAAAAAAAAAAAATTAGTACCTCTGGATCGGACCGAGCCCCCTGCTTCCCATCACGATCGAATCAAGGTGTAAATCCTCCGCAGCATGACACAGCTTCTCCCTTGCATCACCCCAGTACAGCTTAGCCACAACATTCGCCTATGTTTTGATTTCACAAAACAAAACGAGTACAAAATCGAATCAAGGACGCAGATTGTCATGAAATAGATTGATTCAAAAGGGGAAGAGCGAACAATCGATCAATCTACCTGTTTCTGACGAGAGGCAGTGTCAAGCATGTCAAGCACCTCCATGTCAGACTCAAGATCGTAATGCTTCATCACCTCCGGCTCCCTCAACTCGCTAAGCGGGATCAGAGCTTTCAAAACACAACAAATTAATCAGAACCCAAACAAATTAGACAAACAAAACCGAAATCTAACCAACCCACAAAAAAAAAAAGCAAAAGATCGAACTAACGAGAGCCAGATTGGATCCAGATAGCATGCTTGGTCTCATCGACAAGCTTAGAAGACATGACGTGGATCACGATCAGAGTGTCTCCATTTTTTAGCAGATTATGTATTGCCCAGTCGAGCGCCTTCTTGCTAGTCTTGGAGAAATCTAAGGCAACACCGATCTTCTTCGCTCCAGACATTTCTTTTCTTTTTGTTTGTTTTTACTTTCGCAGTGTAAGAACTAATAACAAAGAGATGATGGATGGAAAGAGAAAGTGGATACGACTTGGTAAGGGAAATGGAAAGAGACAGAATTGAATGTGAGAGAATGTGGCGGTTTCTGAGAAGAGCAGGCCACGTGGAGCTGACAGAAAATATTGGGTGTTCCGATGCACATTTGAGGGATGTGGACATATGGACGGCACGATGATCACGATCTGAGTTGATTATCCATATGGGAATTTTTTTATTAATTTTGTTTAGTCGGTGTGGAATTTATTATCGCTACTTCCGCTGCAATGTCGCTATACTGGAATTTAATTGTGTAGATGGGAATTTTAAAAACCTATATCTGACATGTCTCTTCCTATAGTTTATGTTCGATGTTAATTGGACAGGTTAAATTAATTACGTGTACAGTTTGTGATGTTATTATTATTGTGATAATGATAATTAATGCAGACTCGGTTTATAAAAGCCTTGGGTACCATCATGCATCAACGCTATGCAAGCATTAATCTGATATAAGATAGAAATTCTCAAAAGCAGAAAATTAATAATAATAATAATAAGATAACGATTTTGTTGGATTCATTATGATAATTACTCATCTCTCTTCAAGGTCCTCACAATTCTCTGATACAAGCATGCTACGACATCCAAGTTTGCATGGAATCGTATCCTCTGCTCACCTTTAAAAGGTGAGCAGAGTGCCTACCTCTTATCTGAATGGTTGGATGACGATCCAACGGTGCGAGTAGAAAAATGAAAAAATACGCTCAATTCGACTCCTGCCCAGAGCTGCCCGCAACGGAGTTGTCTCCTCTTACTATTCATTCTCCACATTTACTTCTTTGCCTTCTTTCTAGTCTTGCTCTCTCCGCTCCTCTCGAAGCATTTCGGCCTCCTCAAAGCACCTCTTTCTGTTAGGAAATGCTCATTTTTAATTTTTGGATCAATTACAACTAATTAATCTCCATTAAACAACAAGCAAGACAAAGATCTAGTGCTAAAGCAATCACACATCATGAGAAAAGGGATTGAACCATTACCTCTCCTTGAATCGTATCAAGGAGGTTAGATCCAATGCATAGGAGTCGGTGGCGTGCATGCTCCGCCTCCTCCACCACCAATAGTCGCCTCTAGCCCACCAAGGACCCACCACCAAGCTCAAAGAGAATGCTAGTTCTCTTGAACCTCTTGCTAATCACATTGCTTCTTCTAATTAACTATTTAATGGAGAGGAAGAGAGGTGGGATGCTCAACACATGAGCTTGGAAGAGAGAAAAGAGGGGCAGCTAGGAGGCGCATGGGATGGGAGAGAATGACGGCTAGGGTTTCCTCTTGGAGACCCCCTTTATATAGCCAACAACTCTCATCCACCTTTCATACTATTTACAAGTATGCCATCCACCCTAAGAGGCCACCTAATGGGCTTTCTTGGGCCATCTTAATAAGAAGCCTTTATTCATTAATTCACCAATTAATGAATCCCTTTTAATTCTCTTTATTCTTCCTTAAATCGGGCCCTTAATTAACCAATTAAATAGAAGCCCAATTAGCTCAAACTAATTAAAGTAAGTTGAACATAATTAATTATTAACTCATTAATAATTAATCTATGATTAGCTAATGCATTAAATTGTTTCCATATGATCCTTTTAATTTAATTAATTATAACGGTTCATAACGGTATATAATTAATTAATTAACTTATCACATTTCACAATACACATTATTGTGAATAAACAATAAATGCACCAAGTGGTTAGAATCCTATTTGTGCGACCCTATTTGAGGATTTATACTATGTTGGCCATGGAAATAAATCGTTATTTATTTCCAATAATCATAAGCGGTATCTAGCAACACGTTATGATTCCCAATTCGTATAAATAATGTACCGTTACAATATCTCAATCCTGCATAAGAAATAAAAGTATTTCTTTGTTTGATTCTTATGTCACACGATATCTTTGTATAATCCAAGATAGGAATGTGTCATTCTTGCAGATTATACATTTCTTGATATAGAGTTAATTGTACAAGTTGCTAGCAAACAATTCAACTCCATCAAGGGGCCCAAACAGATATCATCACTCACTAGGTATACTAATGAGGGATATACGATTTTCTTGATGAACAACTTTTCCCCGCACAATTCAAGAGAACATAAATAAAGTCCTTATAGCAGCCTTTATCAGGAATCAACGTTAGACTATATTTATTGAACCTATCCTCATGTGGAAAAGGTGAACATCTCAAACTTAGAATCAAACTCATATAAAATAAACAATGACACATAACACAATCCATATGTTTATTTCATTAGGTCAAGTCATGTACTATGTTCCAATAACATACACATATGCAATTAAGTTTGTAACTCCTTACCTATGATTTGTAGAACTTAATCATCACTTAACTTGCATACTAATCTTTTATGATAATTAATGTTCCTTGTTAATTATCAAGATTATGGACAATTTAGATTTATTATTGTCATTCTAATGAATGATCCACAGAGATCTACAATTCAGATCCTCAACCTGAATGATCTGTCAATAATAAACTCTAGGAACAAATGATCAAATATCATCATTAACATAAACTAAGAAAATAAGTCATTAAATATTGACTTCTAGGACATAACTCCAACACTTTCTCCTCTCGGATCGCCTGGATCGACACATCTGCCTCCGCCTCCTCTCGAAGCACTCCGATCTACACCTCTCGAAGCACCTCCGCCTCATCTCAAACCCTAGAAAAGCTGCTTTCTTTCTTCCAAACGAAAAATCCCAAGGTAGTCTGATCCTCTTTCTCTTCCTGTTGTTTTGCAATTTATTGTGGTTTTTCGTGTTTATTTCCCGTTTACAAAAGCGTTTGAATTGAATAATTAATTACAAGATTCTTTTCTGAAATATTATCTTACTATTATTTATGTTTGCAAGATCAAGGTGCACAAATCAGATGGCTTGAAGGCTCCTATTATGGGCTCAATTTAAGACTTCAGCAATTTAGCGCTTTATAATTCATGTTCTTGTATCACCCATTCACCCCCAAGACGCACCAGAGGTAGATCCAAGGCCAGAGCCTCATGCACCAGCAGTTCTAAAGAGTTCAAGGATGCCTAAAACTAGAGAGAACTAATCATGCTCTTTGGTTTATTTACATTCATATTAAAATATAACTGACAAGGATGCCTGAAACTAGAGAGAACTTGTATTCAACAAATATTATAAGTGACAAGTCCTAATGTATGTTTCAAATTCGAAAATGCACAAGAGAAGATCGATTAGTGAGCTTTTGATCGAAGTTCCACGCAGTAAGCTTGTCATCATTGGCTTATGGACTTATGGTGCTAACTTTAATGCATATTGCATATCAACATTTTTGTAATATACAGTACTGAATTGAAAAGGAAGGTCGTCCACTTAAATAAGAGCATGACAGTACAACATCAGAGGGTATATATAAGCATCTTGCAAATATAAAATAACTGAATAATTAAAGAAGGTAATTAAATCTATTTCATAAAAATCATATCACACAAATTTAATTCATTTATTTTTGTAACTCAGTTCAGTTGTTATGCACGAATAAATAAGAAATTCAAGTATAATACAGATACAAAAATCCTCAATCCAAATCAAAATATAACTCTCGTTGCAATCCAAACCGCCCCCTCCTCCCCCAACAAAAAAAAAAAAAAAAAAAATGAACATGCAAATAACTAGTAGGATCAGAGAAATAGGCTTGATTGTGATATTTTTTTTAAAAAAAGAAAGAGTGTTTCATGAGTTTGTTAATGTCATACTATATGTTTTTGTAAATCAAATTAAATTTGAACCTAGTAAACATTGATATCTCTCAATTTTTTTAGCTACAGTGCCATTTTTCTATTTTGGTGAATTATCGTGATCCTTGCTTTTGATCTTGCGGTTGGATGTAAACAGAGAAGAATGATGCTGCTTTCTCTATTGTAACATCAAGAAGATAGATTTTCAGTGCCATAATTAAGCATTTTAGCGTGTAGCGACCCAATTATTGAGTCTGAAAGAAAACTCACACATCATATCCTCCTCAAAATTGTCCACATGATCCACGTGGGTGGGACCCACAGAGGAGCAATCTGTCCATTAAAAAATTAAAAGTGGACTCGGTCCATGGAAAGTAATCATGGAATAATATTATATTGATACATAGTGTATGTTGGTCTAATTATTAAATGTGACTCCCGTTGTTGCTGACTGCAAATCAAGCAAACCGAGTAAAACTCAGTAGGCTATTTTCAAATATTGGGAAAAGAAAACTTTTGGGCACTGTTTTTAAAACCCTACCGGATACTGGAAATTTCCGGTTTTATCGGGTTTCGGATCACCATCCGGTAGGAAATGAATGTTAATACCGTTTGGTCAAATACCGGAAAATTTCGGTCAAAATCCGAAAATACCGGTTAAGCCGGTTAGTTTGTCTTCTTTTTTTCCGCATATCCAAGGATTAATACCCAAAATTTTTGACGGGGGTGAGAATCAAACCCATGAGGGCACCCACGGAAGCAACAACTCTTTCCACTGGGCCGCTTAGCCCTTTCTGTCTATTCATTTTGTTATATATATATATTATATAACTAACAATACAAACCGGTACAAAACCGGCACAAACCGGTAATACCGCATACCGGCCCTTTGGCCGGTTTGATGGCCGGTAGGAATTTAAAAACATAGCTTTTGGGAGGGAAGGTGGGAAAGTTATCGGTGACCTAATTTTCTGATCGTTCACACGTCGGCCACAATAATCGGCCAAATTTCCTTGCTCTCCTCACAACGAGGACTCTGTAGAGATCCGTCTTCATCAGTTTCTGTCCACCGTGCATTGCTCATCGAAGAAGAGAACAACACAGGAGGTGCCTGGAGGCCTGCTGGGCTGTCTGACGACGCTCTTTGGTCTTGGTGTACTGGTATCCATTGCGTTATTTTTTGTTCAAACATTAGGTTTTTGCAACTTCCGTTCATATTTCCTCTTATTTGTACTTGGATGAGAATTAAATTCCATATACTCTTTAAACTCTTATTTATCACAAATTTTCCTGTTATTTATGGATTTATTTTCATTTTTTGAAGCACGGTGGCGAATTCACTGGTCGGGGGATATTGACATGTCGTCGATGTCGAGCTACGTCTTTCTATCCCGTCCTTCCTTTTTTCTATCATTTGTTGGATTTTAATTTTAGGGTTGAAATCCGTCTGTCAATGCCTGATTATTTTCTCAATTTTGAAAAACTTATTTGCTTTCTTTTAATTGACAAAACTTTTTCAAATTAATAGCGCAATTCGTCATTAGTCCATCATTGCATCACACGTTCTTTTTTTTCCTTTAGATTTTTTTTAGAAGTCCACGGCATATTTTCAAATTATGACATCGCACAAATTTACTTCCTAATTCGGTTAATTTCTGTAATTTTCTAATATTATTTTTATTTTATTTTTTTTCAACCAAGGAGCTACTGTAGAAAGCTTGATGCCATTTGGATCTATTTTTTGGTAACTAAATTCACTCAAATAGAAAATAAAAATTTCTTTTATTACGCCTAGGAAATATCCCATAGTATAATCCAAAGCAAAGAAAAAAGAAAAAAAAAAATCAACCCAACCAAATCCAAGCAAACAAAAAAAGAAAAACAAATTCTACCCAATTATACTTACGGCTCCAATGGGAAGAGGAAGAAAACATTAATGATGCTTAAATTCATGCTGATCCAGGAAGACCAGGATGAATTTGATAGCATTTAGGTTTATGGTATAATAGGGCAACTATTCTGGCTTAAATCGTATAGTATCGTGTCTGTTTGCGATCTCTCTGTTGATTCATTAATTGTGATCAGTGAAGCTTTTCAAATAGTAATTAATATAGGCCACCCTAATTCTACACGGTTGATAACTTGCAACTTCATCTTAAATAAATAATTAATGTATTTTCATTCATCATTAGAAGAAAGATGGTACTGCTCAGATAAAAAGGTTTAATTATTATTTTTTATGTTATGTTTTTCAACATCAAGGAGTTTAAATTGCAAGTAAAGAAATTTCGGAAAAAACAATTAGCTGCTGACCAAAAGCTTATAGATAATAGATTACTGGAGAGCTGGCAATCAAAATCAAAGCTTGGAACCAACCTATTGGGGAGTTAGCAAGCCGGACTGAAACTTGAAGCCAAGGTAAACGCAACAGTTGTTACCTAGAAAGTTGGCCAAATAATTTAATTAAGGGAATAATTTATTTATTTATTTTGTGGTTTTTGGTACTGTTTATCTCTGAAGAAAGAAACTGTGTGTACTGCTCTGTATTGTGAAAACAGAAAAGTGAATTTCTTTTTTTAGTTGCAAGTTAGAGACCTCAAACTGATGCTGAATGAATTAAGTGAGGAACCAACACAACTGAATTATTTGGCCACACCCAAAGATGTTGTAACTGATCATAGAAGCAAAAATTAGAAATGCAAAGAATAGTAATATAGATACTATCAATTTGGTATTGTGAAAACTGAAAAGTGAAATTTCTTTTTCGGTTGCAAGTTAGAGACCTCGAACTGATGCTGAAGGAACTAATTGAGGAACCAACACAGCTGAATTATTTGGCCACACCCAAAGAGGTTGTAACTGACCATAGAAGCAAAAATTAGAAATGCAAAGAACAGTAATATAGATAATAACAATTTGGACCATATAAGCAAAAATTAGAAATGCAAAGAACTATTTGGCCACATTCAAATAAGTATGGTAACTGTAAAAACTAATATTTTCTGTATTACTTTGCATTTCTATGTTTTATTCTTTGACTATGTCGTAGGTGCATACAGCTTATTCGAGATATTGCCGCAAAGAACAAGCTGTCAAGATCAGATGTACATAGTTAAGAATGAATTGTAACTTTCGACAATTCAATTTGGGCAACAATTCATCTATTGTCGCAAAGAACAAGCTGACTATGTCGTAACTTTTGACAAGTCAATTTGGGCAACAATTCATCTATTGGGAAAAAAAAAAATTTGTTACTTCCTTTTCAAATTACAAAACAGTCTTCTTAAGAATGAAGATACTAAGATGGGTCTGGCTAAAAGGTAACAGAGTGAAAACGTAGCAGGTTCTTGACCAGTTATTTTCTTTCAAAAAAGAAAATCAGTTCAATTCATGCTACAGCAGTCTAACCCTTGCACAACTATCAGATTTATAGAGGGCTTGGATATGATTATGATACTGATTGTTTCATGTAAGTCTATTTCCATTTCCATTTTGACTTTTTATATTCTTTGATAAAAATATTATTTTTTTTTCGATATATTTGTTCAAGAATATAGTTCCACGTATTAGTTTGGATTGGTACATCAGGTCCCACCATGCCAGTGCTATATGTTGAATTGTGCTTGATTTTGCTTACATGATTTTAAGGACTTGGCATCTGGAGCCACTCAGTATATGTAACAATAGATCAATGTAGTTTTCTCAAATCTTGAGAGGGATTTGTATTGTAGAAGCTACAAAATTTGTATTATAGTAGCTACAAAATTAGCTCAAGTAGAAGATCCTTAGCAGCTCAGTATTCAGGATGACAAAATTTCCTACCAAATATGTAAAAGATATTCAATATTTTATTGAGAGTTAAACATAATTATATTCTCTTTTTTCTCTACTAATTTTAACTTTGCGCAATGCATTAGTGACTGAGATTGGTTAAATATAGCTGATAATTATTTTATTTAATTAACTTATTTGTACAGATAAAACTTGCTAAAAAGGCACATCATGGGCTTTCTCGCAGTGATTTATGTGTCTCCTCTCTTTTTTATCGATATGTAATTGATTAGGCTTAATTAATTCTTCTAAAATACAAAATATGAGGGTGGTCGCGGCGGAGCCGCGACAACAGAGTTAACTAGTGTAAGATTTATACTTAGACAGATATGTAGAGCGATTCTTTTTTTTTTTTAACTCAAGACAGTAGGCATCACAGTTATACAACTCACGTTTGGTGAGACGCTCCAACTACTCCCAACAACATCAAACCCGACATACAAAGAAGCCAACAGTACTGTCAACATACTAGCAAATAAAATACAATCAGGTCCACCAAAGTTTCAAGATAAGAGAAATCAAGTAAAAGTGTGTTAGACATATTCATTATCAACAAGTCTGACCACCACAGCCAAGAATTGTCTAAAGCCATGATCCACCTTTTCCTTGTGCTCACAATTTCTCGCCTTCTGCTCTCTGGTAACTGTATCGCTGTTGCTTTAGTTGACAAGAGTAAGCTAGTGTAAGCATTTTTCTTTTTGCATTCTTCAAAAATTTGTTGCTGCCTTTTGAAGGCAAGAATTTCACAGATCTTTAAGAATTAATTAGTTTGGAATTTGTAATTTATGGGCAGTTCCTCATGGATGGTCGACAGAACTGTCAACTATTTAAATGGGACACCAGAGTATATGGGTTAGTGATTATATTTTAGCAAAACTATTTTTCCCTGGCTTAATTTTACAATTCGTTTTACTTTTTCTTTGTTTGGGAATTTGTAAAAAAAACTAATTTATTTTCCTTGGTTCCATTTCTAATACTGTCACCGGTACATTTCTGTTGTGTAAGGTTCAGCATTTTAGAGGGAGAGGGGCGCTAGTTACTCGCTCCAGAACTCAAAAGCGAGAGGAAATGAAAGCGACTCAAGGTGCGCTAGTTCCATCAAAGAGCTGATTTTCGTTACTCCCAAATCGGAGTGTACAGGGAGTAAAGAGTAGTTAAATTACATAAATGTCCTCTAAAATATTAGCGCCAAATATCATTTTCACTCCCGCCAAAGACTCCTGCTAGTTTATTTGGCACAGGAACATTCTATATAAGTTGTTATTTCTCCAAACTTTCGGTACTTATCTCTTTTCTGTTGAAAACGAAAAGAAGAAAACTGCAGCCAGTCTTTGCTCTTTGTGGCGCCAGGAAAAAATTAAAAGGTTCCTTTTCCTTGCAAATAATTAAATAAAATCTGAGATTATTTTCTTTCTTCTCAAATATTCAATTTATAAGCTGAACATAACTTGTTCCTTTCACAATTGCAGCTCAGATGCTTTGGGTAGGATTTTTCACTCTCTAGGTTTTGTGTGCTGCTCCAATTTTCTCTATATTAACCACTCATGTTTGTATTTTTATCTTTCTTTGTGTGTTTTATGTTGTTTTCTTGTTTGTTAGTTGTACAAGGTAGCAAGAAGGAAAGCCCCAAAAGAAAATCGTGTAACAATTTTACAGTTTCTAATAATTTATTTGTTTGCTTTACTAGTAAAACTTTAATGTAAAGATTTTATTGATAATATTTAATGACAATACTGATAATACTAACAAAGTATATTTCGCTCATTTCATAATTTTAGGATGATAAATCAAGTGATCATGGGTTATTGTTTGATTATGATTAATTATATACTTTACTATTGTTTGACCCCAAAATATTATGCCAAATTGCATGAAATAAATAGCTCATTTTATGACAAATAAATCCAAAAAAGCTCTAAAATCCACAAAAAATACCAAACAAACTCCAAAAATTAAAAAAAAAATATTCAAAAATCCCCCATGAATTATGATGAATTATCATGGTTTTAAAACCCAAAAATTATCAACAAAAATTCCAAAATTCTCAAAGAAACCCCAAAATTTCACAAAATTCCTAAAATAAATCCATAAATAATTTCACAAATCTTTTTGAACCAAAAAATCCTTTATATTTTTCTGAACCTATCCACAAAATTTCATCCAAAAATACCCTTGGGAAGGCCCTTAAATGGTTTATTTCCATTTGGCAGTAAAATAAATGATTTATTTTAGAGGAAATGGCTAGAAAATCCCACAAAATTCTGCCATTTTGGCGCGTACGACCAGTTGCAGAGGATCCGTAGAGCGGAAGGATGTCGCTGCCTATTTAAACAATTCTCCCGCCTGGAAATTTGGATGCACCCGTTATATGAACCGAAAGAAGTGAATTTCTGTTGGCTCACGAAAAACCAATTCCACCCGCCCCTATCTCTCTCATTAACCCTTACAGGTGGGGCCCGTATTGTCAGAACCATCTTCATCCCCGGTAAAAATGGAAAACGCGATTTCTTACCGCTGATGCCGGTAAAAGAAGGTGAAATCGAGGGTTCTCGTCGACGTGGCTTCCTCCAACTCCACAGAAGAAAAACCACGCTTAGGCGCCCATGGTTTTTCGAAACCAAGCCCTAGAAATCGCTGGATCTCAGCCGTTGGAGTGAAATGGATGGTGTTGATCCGCTCGGTCCCAAGGATTGAAACCCTAGAATCTAGCCTATTTAAACATCAAGTTGGAGCAACAGAGAGGAGGGAGAGCAGCCACAAGTCGACATTAGGGTTAGACAAGTTGTAATTGAGCTTTGTTTAGCATAGGCAGAAAAGAGAGGAGATAGACATTTGATCAAACAGTGCGCTAGGGTAGAGATAGGTGAGAAACTGAGCAAATTAGTGATGTAATTTTGTGTGTAAAGATGAAATGAAGTAAATCAAAGTGTTAATTGAGTCGTTGATTCTTTCTTCTTCCCTTCAACTCGGCCACCAAGCAATGGTGTGCTCGAGCACATGCAACATAGCTCCCCTGAGCAATGGTCTGAAGCCTAGCATCAGTCATGAGCTTGGGGAGTCACTGGAGAAGATACCTTGTGAAGGTTTGGAGCTTAGCTCCTCGCTTCATGGGGTATTCTTGTGGTTAGTATAAAATTAACCATGGCTGCCACTAGAGGGTTTGTAGCTTAGCTCAATCCTCTAATGGTGGCCTTAACTTGACATGGTGTGGGTCCAGAGCGCAGCACTGGCCCATCCATGCTCAATAGACTCTGAAAAATGGCATAAAATGAATAATAAGCCACTATATTGCATAAAAATTCAATTAGGTATTCTACACTGTTTCAAATTATTTGCTTATGTGTATTAGAACCTCTGTAAGCAGTTTTACTGCATCTGGATCAATAAAAACGAAATTCACTCAAGACAGTGGAGAAATCACATAAAAGCAGAAATTGAAAAATTGTACAGAGTGCAAACAAGTTGGCTACCACCTCTCATGATGATTTGAATGCACAAAACTTACTCAAAGTGACCTCAATTGAGTCTCAAACCAAGCTATGTTACTGTAAAATCACTTACATGTAAAATCCAAAATTGAAATAAAGTGCTTAAAGTACACCTTCTGCCCCTGTCCCTCCCACAGCAAATTGAGACGACTCAAAACAAACTAAAGGCATTAATTTCGTTGTTTTGAACCCCTGAAACTATGTGAGCAATGACTGGCGCAAAAAATAGCTCTGTGGGTCCCATGACATGAACTCAGATCAGACCAAATTTAGGCCGAGGTGCCTCAGTCGAATACACATGCTTCCAGTCTCCTTTATGCCAAATTAGCTTCATAGTCCTCCTCCATGAACCCTCACGAATAACAAGAACCTGTTTCTGGTGCAAGGAGATGTCAGGAAAGCTCCAAGCGTCATTAATGGCGTCCCGAGCCATCTCAGCTTCTACATTACTCCACAGGCCACCACAGTAAAAATGGAGGGCATTAACGTCTTCCTTTCTCTCCCACGATTCCAAAGAGTATAACTTCGACTGAAATGGAGGCCGGAGGCGCCGTAATCTCGTCGGAGAAAAGTTAGGGTCTTTTCTGCAAAATAACCAACTCTGTCGGAGGGGGGAGGAGTTCAAACGCGACTTGGTGCGGATTTTCTGTGACGGATTTTGTGTGGCAGGTCAGCTCACTCGCTACACCAAATTCAGAGAACAGTCAGCGTCGCTCTAACCTCGTCAGCGCCCAGTCAACGCACACGTGGACCAATTAGAAAATTCCAAATCAGCTAAATTTTCAAAAATTAATTAAAAATAGTATACAACTCAGAAAAATTCAAATAAAATATCCATAAAATCCTAAAAATCTCTAGAAACTAAATTTACTCATACTTTGATATGAAATTATGTCAATTTGTGCCTTTTTTTGCATTTTCAAAGTATTTTCTAATTAAAATTGAATTTTATAAATTGCCAAAACTTTATAAATTTACCAAAAATAACAGGAACCTCAGAAAATACGAATAGAATATCTAAAAATTTCTAAAAATCTAAATAAACCAAATCCAATATTATTTTGACAAAATCAAGAGTTTCATATTTTTGAAGTGTTTTATTATGAAAAATAAATTGTATAAACTCTAGAAAAATAGTAAAATCTCCTAATAAAAAATCCTAAACCAAATTTTAAGATAATTTCATGATTAAAAATGACTTTCTCATCCTTTATTTTATATAACAAAAATTCTAAATTTCAAATCCCAATAAAAAATCATCAAGACTAAAATTGAAAATATATTGAAATCTAATACCAAAATTAAATTAAAGTTAAAAATCTAATTCAAGTTAAAAAAAAAATCAATAATTAATAATTAAATCAAAGCTCAAAGGAAAAGAAATTAAATTTCAAATTTCAAGAATTTCTCCAAAAGACATAAAAGTGGTATTTTAAACTTTAGATATTAAATCTTTGAAATAAATAATAATAAATAAAATAAAATAAAATAATAATAAAAAAATCCAAAAAAATCAAGATAAATTCAAGTTAAACTTAAATCCAAATTAAATTCATCAAATTAAAAATCCAAAACTAAATAAAATAAAATAAAAGAATAAAAAAATAATAAAAAAATAATAATAAAATTTAAAAATCAAGATAATCTCAAATAAATCAATATAAATTAAATTAAAGCTCAAATCCTCTTAATAGAAATATTTTAAATAAATAAGTTTAGATATACTTAGCTTTTCTCAATTGCGCCCCGTCAATGAGGTCTGGTGCCTCAATTGAACCCTGTTTAAGTCAAAAGAAATAAACTCCTTGTTAAATACAAAAATCATTTAAACGATGATTTTCTAGCCTATTGCATTTAATTTCTCGAATCTCTTAATCAGAGGTTCTCGTGGGAAACCACGGGGTAATTAACAATAGGGGCTTGCACCTATTAGAAAGAAAGGATCCACAAATTAATAAACCCTTACGAGAATGGATTCCGGTCGATGTTCTCTGGTCGTTAAGAGACATCAGCACTTGAACTCAGGCTCGTGAGGGGTGAATCTAAGGCTTATTCTCGTTCTTGAGGAAACCCAATCGTTCTTCGAGAAATGACGAAAAAGTCACCACAGATTCTCTGGCACGCCCGGTGGGACCTCTTTCTCCTCTCATCTTTGAGATTTGAGGAATTAAATGTATAAGGCTAGAGAAGTTGTTTCCTTGCAGGAGATGGCATTCACAACCGTTGATTTGAGCAAGCCTATCGGAATGTTCAGGATTGGGGCAGTCCCGATCTGCTACCAACATGAGTTCATGTGTGGGGCCATACCATATGGGTACTCCTTTGTGCCTATCGTACAAGTGAAAGATGGGAGTTTTCAACTTGCCCATGTTGTTGAAGAACCACAAGAAGAGCCAGTGGTGGCTTCGGAAGTTCTTGAAGTTCCCATTGAGATTACTATTGAAAAGGAGGAATGGTCTATTGCTTCTCCAAAGGGGGTGATCCAGTCTGGGGCAGCATCCTCTTCCAAGGGCGCAAAAGCTATTAAGAAAGTGCAAGGAGCATATAAAAGTGAGTTGGGTGAAATGCCCAATCTTCCTATAAGCAACTCATTCACACATCTTTAGCTAGTTAAGGAGAATTCCCCAACAGCCAAGCTTAGACCCAAAGGTGCCAAAAGATCATTAACCCAGGTCAAGGAGAGACTGGGGCATGCTAAAGAGAGCAAAGTGTTTAAGAAAATGTGGGTGCCCAAGAACAAGACTCATTCGGTGGTTGAAATGGCTAATCAAGATTCACAAAATAAGAAAGGGCAAATGTTTTGGCATAAGAAGATGCCAATAGTGCACCCAAGAGCGAATATGATTGAAGTAGATAAAGAGTGTGAAATGCATGCGTCTGTATACATGGTTGAAGTTGAGGAAGAGAAGGCATATACATCAAATAAGCAAGAAGACAAGAAGAACAAGGATGATGCCTCATCGAGCCGTAGTATTTCGGGGGAAGACCATGATGATAAGACAAAAGAAAATGAAAATGGGCCCAAGGATGATAATACTGATGAAAACGAGAATGCTCAATTAAAATGCGTAATTGCAGAAATGCTGAAAGAGAAAAAACGGACAAATAGAATTATGGGGAAAATGCTTAAATTCTTGGAAAAGAGGAATTTGTTGGGTGAATTTGGTGAAGAAGATGTCATATCTGATGAAGAAGATGAAAGGCCCGAGGCACGGGTCTTAAAAGAGAAGAAGGATAAAGGCAAAAATCAATCCTCTGACGAAGAAGACAAATGTAAGAGGAGACTGTCAAATGAAAAGGAAAGAAAGAATAAAGAGAAGCACAGTTCTTGCGAGGATGAGAGTTCTGAGGCAGAATCTCAGGATGAAGTAGAGAAGAGCGAAATAACAAAGCAAGTGATTCGAAAGATGATCAATCAACAGTTACAAGCATCTGGGGCAAGTACTTTGGTCCATATAAAGAAGAAGTGTGGAAGGCCATATCCTAAAAGGTATGATCAGGTCTTATTTCCCCCAGGTTACCAACCTCCCAAGTTTGATTTGTTTTATGGCACGGGAAAAGAAGATGTTACTCCCGACCAACACTTGATTCAATTCCTCCTTGCATGTGGAAATACTATGAATGAAGAGGCTCTCCTTTTTAAACAATTTCCTCTAAGCTTGAAGGGTGCTGCGCTTAGTTGGTACACCTCTCTTGAAAATGATTCGATTGAAACTTGGGATGAAATGGAAGAGATTTTTTGTTCAAAATTTACAATGGGTAAGCAAATGATTACAATGGCCGATATGGCATGTGAAAAGCCTAGAGTGGGAGAAGCGGCCCTCGATTACATCACTCGTTGGAGGAATCTCAATATAATGTGCACCCATCAAATGCCTGAGAGAGATGCAGTAGAATTCTTAATCAGAAATCTCGATGATTGGATCCAAAGGTCACTCGGAGGTAGTGATATTACCTCCTATGAAGATCTAATGACACGAGTGGCTAGGTTGGAACGCATGGGGCCGCCTGAGGAAGCACATGTATCAACCAATCAAAATAAAATGGAAAGAGGCGAGGGAGCAAGAATTTTGGAGGCTTCCATGGGTCGAAACAGGGGCAAAAAGAACGGTAATCAAGGAAGTGAAAGCCAGTTGATGATTCCCCTATCTGAACGATTAAGTAAGCCATATTCTTTCAAGAAGGAGAAGACAGATGCAATCCTCAAGTTGTTGCTAAAGAACAAGAAATTAGAGCTCCCTCAAAGAAAAGCACCTAGAAATAGGGGTAAAATTGACAACTCTAAATATTGTGCATACCATAGGATGCCGGGGCATTTGGTTGAGGATTGCTATGTATTTAAGGATATTGTTGAGCAAATGATTGAGGAAGGAGAGTTGGTACTTCAATCTGACTTTAAACAAAAGTATGCTCCTCATGAGATAATGTCACAAGAGTGTCATGTCATTGAGATTTTAAGTGAGGGATCAAGTGATGATGAGAGTCTACAACAGCTTGCCAGTAAACACATGGCGAAAGCACAACATATTGACCAAATGGGCTCTATTACCTTTACCAATGAAGAAATCCCAGTGATGGGGGGTATAGACCACAATGAACCGCTCTACATAACGGGCAAGATAAATGGAATTAGGCTAAGGCGCGTGTTGGTTGACTCAGGATCTGCCGTCAATCTCATGCCTTTGGAAACTCTCAATCAAATAGCCTTACCTATCAAATGCTTAACTCAAGAGAAACTACTCATACGAGGGTTTAATGAAATCGCAGATAGGGCGTTGGGAGCCATTGTTTTGCGAATGCAATTCGAAGAACTAGAGATCTTTGTCAAATTCTATGTGATTGATGCTGACACACACTACAAAGCTCTTTTGGGACGACCATGGATACATGAAAACCGTATTGTTCCATCAACCCTACATCAATGTTTGAAATACCTCAAGGGGGGTGAACAAAAAGTTATCAAAGGAGATACATCAAGAATAAAAGAGTTTAAAGAAAGAGGAGAAGGGTCTAGAACTTCCATCAACTCCCATCCTCTTGAAAATAAAGACAAAAAGGGTAAAGAGGTGAAGGAAATATCAACAAAGAGGAGTAAGAGTCCCGAAACACACAGTTATATTAAGAAGGGTGATAACAAGTACCAGCAAGGTCTTAACGAAGGTCCAAGTGGGGCAAAGGAAAGTTTAGAGGAAAGAATGAGTAAATCCTATACTTTCAAGAAAAATAAAACGACCCTGATCTTCAAAGAAGTCATGAAGGACGGACTTGCAACTTTGCCTAGAGCTAAGCGACCCGAGGAAATAGGAGAAGATGGTCATCCAAACTATTGCCTTTATCATAGGATGCTGGGGCATAATATAGAAGATTGTTATATGTTCAAAGATTGGGTCGAAGAAGGAATTTGCGAAGGAAAAGTTAAGGTACCTGATGAGTATAGGCAAAGACCCGCACCTCACACAAGATCTAATAATGAGTTGCAAAGGTTTCCGAGCTCCCTTCAAAAGGCAGTTGATGAACAGACCACCCTGCTTGGGACATTAGCTATAAAACCTTACCCTGAAACAACCAATAAGAGCAGCAGTTCTAAGGCTCCTCCATTGCGTGTTTCCTTAATGGAGAGAAAAAGAAAACCTTATTCATTCAGAAAAGATAAAGTTAATGAGTTGTTTCCTTTAGCCATAATTTATGGACTTGAGTTGCCAGAAAGTAAACGTCCTGGAGACATTGAAAAGAGTGAAGACTCTAAATTTTGTCACTACCACAGAGTAGTAGGGCACAAAACTGAAGATTGCTTTGTGTTTAAAGACTGGATCGAGGAGAAGTATCAAAATGGCGAAATCACACTCCCCACTCAGGTGCTGCAAAGACCATCACCGCATGAGTAGAATTAAAATAGGAAAATGATGTGAAAGAAAAGGAAAAAAGGAGAAAAAGAAAGAATATATTAGAATCAAAGATGAGAAAATTACCTCACACTTTGGAAAGTGTGCGTATCTGAAAATGAAGAAATTTTTACACTTTGGAAAGTGTACATCTCAAGAAAATTACTTCACACTTTGGAAAGTGTGCATTTCTGAAAACGATCAAAATTTTACACTTTGGAAAGTGTACATCTCAAGAAAATTACTTCACGCTTTGGAAAGTGTGCATATCTGAAAATGAAGAAATTTTTGCACTTTGGAAAGTGTACATCTCAAGAAAATTATTTCACACTTTGGAAAGTGTGCATATCTGAAAATGAAGAAATTTTTACACTTTGGAAAGTGTACATCTCAAGAAAATTATTTCACACTTTGGAAAGTGTGCATATCTGAAAATGAAGAAATTTTTACACTTTGGAAAGTGTACATCTCAAGAAAATTACTTCACACTTTGGAAAGTGTGCATCCCTAAAACTACCAAAACCTTACACTTTGGAAAGTGTGAGTCTCAAATCTTCACTACAAGACAAGTCGCGACCCAACGCAACAAACCATGCTTTAAAAAGCATCATTGTGCTTCAAAACACCAGTCTTGATTCAACGAGACAAGCCGCGATCCAACGCGATAAAGCATGCTTTAAAAAGCATCATCGTGCTTCAAAGCACTAGTCATGCATCAACGTGACAAACCAAGCTTTAGAAAGCGCCAGTGAGTTTCAAAACCACAAAGTCATGCATCAACGTGGCAAACCAAGCTTTAGAAAGCGCCAGTGAGTTTCAAAACCACAAAGTCATGCATCAACGTGACAAGCCATGCTTTAAAAAGCACCCGTGAGCTTCAAAGCCACATGACATGAGTTAACGTGGCCAACCGTGCTTCAAAAGCGCCAGTGAGCTCTAAGGCCACAAGTTATCGACATGTATCTTCATATTCCAATGTTTGCAAGCAATAAAAAATATATAAATAAAACAAAATCCTTGTGCATTGCGCCAATGCCGTGACAATGCGTCAATGCCAGTTGAGTGACATTACACTGAGTGCCCATACCTAATGAGAGGGTGAGTAATGAGAAAGTGAGGAAAATCCTTAACCCCACAAAATCCACTAGCCAAATATTGTAGTTTAGGAAACTCATGTTGAGGAAGCCTGTGTGGTTTTCGAATACATGAAAATGTGAGAAATTTGCCCTATAAATCCGCGGTCGATGATGAGACTTTCGGGTCTCGGAGAACACGAAGCCGTGTCAAGGAAAGCCTTAGTGGTATTCCAAGACACCTATGCCTAATGAAGAATAAGCCTGTGTGGCATCTGAAGGCATTAAGGCACCGTCCCATGAAGCTATCTGAGGGCACCAATCCCCACATCAACCGCGCCCATGTCGTATCAATGTCGATTGAGTGTCAATGCAACGAGTGCCTCTACCCAATGAGAGGGTGAGCATGAGAGGGTGAGGATAATAAAAAGGAGGTTTTGCCTTTTATGGCCCTATAAGTCATTCCTTCCACCAAAATGTTCCCAACTCCACAGAATCCACCAGCCAAAATATAGTATAGGAATTTTCTTTTACAGGTTGCGATTTATGACGGGATTTTGTGACTCTTGAGTGGGTGAAATTTTCCATGTCATTTATTAGAAGGGATACAATTGCCAGAAGAAGGTGCAGGGAAGTCAAAGTGTTCAAGACCGGTGTTAAAGGAGAAACTGAAATTGAAACAAAGACTCAAGAAAGAAACAAGTATGGACTGAAATTCCCACATCCAAAACCCAGATTGGAGCGAGAGTATATGAAATTCATGGAAGGGCCTTGAGCATGGAAAGCTGACCAAGCACAAGTTCGACGAGAACCGAAGGAACGGAACCTCATGATCCAAGAAGAATGAGTCAAGAAAACGGTCAAGAGAAACCACTGGAATCACTTGTTCCCATTTCAGAATTGTCACAACCAATTCCAGTGGGGGGCATTTGTTTGACCCCAAAATATTATGCCAAATTGCATGAAATAAATAGCTCATTTTACGACAAATAAATCCAAAAAAGCTCTAAAATCCACAAAAAATACCAAACAAACTCCAAAAATTCAAAAAAAAAATATCCAAAAATCCCCCATGAATTATGATGAATTATCATGGTTTCAAAACCCAAAAATTATCAACAAAAACTCCAAAATTCTCAAAGAAACCCCAAAACTTCACAAAATTTCTAAAATAAATCCATAAATAATTTCACAAATCTTTTTGAACCAAAAAATCCATTATATTTTTCTGAACCTACCCACAAAATTTCATCCAAAAATACCCTTGGGAAGGCCCTTAAATGGTTTATTTCCATTTGGCAGCAAAATAAATGATTTATTTTAGAGGAAATGGCTAGAAAATCCCACAAAATTCTGCCATTTTGGTGCGTACGACCAGTTGCAGAGGATCCGTAGAGGGGAAGGATGTCGCTGCCTATTTAAACAATTCTCCCGCCTGGAAATTTGGATGCACCCGTTATATGAACCGAAAGAAGTGAATTTCTGTTGGCTCACGAAAAACCAATTCCACCCGCCCCTATCTCTCTCATTAACCCTTATAGGTGGCCAGGTGGGGCCCGTATTGTCAGAACCATCTTCATCCCCGGTAAAAATGGAAAACGCGATTTCTTACCGCTGACGTCGGTAAAAGAAGGTGAAATCGAGGGTTCTCGTCGACGTGGCTTCCTCCAACTCCACAGAAGAAAAATCACGCTTAGGCGCCCATGGTTTTTCGAAACCAAGCCCTAGAAATCGCTGGATCTCAGCCGTTGGAGTGAAATGGATGGTGTTGATCCGTTCGGTCCCAAGGATTGAAACCCTAAAATCTAGCCTATTTAAACATCAAGTTGGAGCAACAGAGAGGAGGGAGAGCAGTCACAAGTCGACATTAGGGTTAGACAAGTTGTAATTGAGCTTTGTTTAGCATAGGCAGAAAAGAGAGGAGATAGACATTTGATCAAACAGTGCGCTAGGGTAGAGATAGGTGAGAAACTGAGCAAATTAGTGATGTAATTTTGTGTGTAAAGATGAAATTAAGTAAATCAAAGTGTTAATTGAGTCGTTGATTCTTTCTTCTTCCCTTCAACTCGGCCACCAAGCAATGGTGTGCTCGAGCACATGCAACATAGCTCCCCTGAGCCATGGTCTGAAGCCTAGCATCAGTCATGAGCTTGGGGAGTCACTGGAGAAGATACCTTGTGAAGGTTTGGAGCTTAGCTCCTCGCTTCATGGGGTATTCTTGTGGTTAGTATAAAATTAACCATGGCTGCCACTAGAGGGTTTGTAGCTTAGCTCAATCCTCTAATGGTGGCCTTAACTTGACATGGTGTGGGTCCAGAGCGCAGCACTGGCCTATCCATGCTCAATAGACTCTGAAAAATGGCATAAAATGAATAATAAGCCACTATATTGCATAAAAATTCAATTAGGTATTCTACACTGTTTCAAATTATTTGCTTATGTGTATTAGAACCTCTGTAAGCAGTTTTACTGCATCTGGATCAATAAAAACGAAATTCACTCAAGACAGTGGAGAAATCACATAAAAGCAGAAATTGAAAAATTGTACAGAGTGCAAACAAGTTGGCTACCACCTCTCATGATGATTTGAATGCACAAAACTTACTCAAAGTGACCTCAATTGAGTCTCAAACCAAGCTATGTTACTGTAAAATCACTTACATGTAAAATCCAAAATTGAAATAAAGTGCTTAAAGTACACCTTCTGCCCCTGTCCCTCCCACAGCAAATTGAGACGACTCAAAACAAACTAAAGGCATTAATTTCGTTATTTTGAACCCCTGAAACTATGTGAGCAATGACTGGCGCAAAAAAGTAGCTCTGTGGGTCCCATGACATGAACTCAGATCAGACCAAATTTAGGCCGAGGTGCCTCAGTCGAATACACATGCTTCCAGTCTCCTTTATGCCAAATTAGCTTCATAGTCCTCCTCCATGAACCCTCACGAATAACAAGAACCTGTTTCTGGTGCAAGGATATGTCAGGAAAGCTCCAAGCATCATTAATGGCGTCCCGAGCCATCTCAGCTTCTACATTACTCCACAGGCCACCACAGTAAAAATGGAGGGCATTAACGTCTTCCTTTCTCTCCCACGATTCCAAAGAGTATAACTTCGACTGAAATGGAGGCCGGAGGCGCCGTAATCTCGTCGGAGAAAAGTTAGGGTCTTTTCTGCAAAATAACCAACTCTGTCGGAGGAGGGAGGAGTTCAAACGCGACTTGGCGCGGATTTTCTGTGACGGATTTTGTGTGGCAGGTCAGCTCACTCGCTACACCAAATTCAGAGAACAGTCAGCGTCGCTCTAACCTCGTCAGCGCCCAGTCAACGCACACGTGGACCAATTAGAAAATTCCAAATCAGCTAAATTTTCAAAAATTAATTAAAAATAGTATACAACTCAGAAAAATTCAAATAAAATATCCATAAAATCCTAAAAATCTGTAGAAACTAAATTTACTGATACTTTGATATGAAATTATGTCAATTTGTGCCTTTTTTGCATTTTCAAATTATTTTCTAATTAAAATTGAATTTTATAAATTGCCAAAACTTTATAAATTTACCAAAAATAGCAGGAACCTCAGAAAAATACGAATAGAATATCTAAAAATTTCTAAAAATCTAAATAAACCAAATCCAATATTATTTTGACAAAATCAAGAGTTTCATATTTTTGAAGTGTTTTATTATGAAAAATAAATTGTATAAACTCTAGAAAAATAGTAAAATCTCCTAATAAAAAATCCTAAACCAAATTTTAAGATAATTTCATGATTAAAAATGACTTTCTCCTCCTTTATTTTATATAACAAAAATTCTAAATTCCAAATCCCAATAAAAAATCATCAAGACTAAAATTGAAAATATATTGAAATCTAATACCAAAATTAAATTAAAGTTAAAAATCTAATTCAAGATAAAAAAAATCAATAATGAATAATTAAATCAAAGCTCAAAGGAAAAGAAATTAAATTTCAAATTTCAAGAATTTCTCCAAAAGACATAAAAGTGGTATTTTAAAATTTAGATATTAAATCTTTGAAATAAATAATAATAAATAAAATAAAATAAAATAATAAAAAAAAATCCAAAAAAATCAAGATAAATTCAAGTTAAACTTAAATCCAAATTAAATTCATCAAATTAAAAATCCAAAACTAAATAAAATAAAATAAAAGAATAAAAAAATAATAATAAAATAATAATAAAATTTATAAATCAAGATAATCTCAAATAAATCAATATAAATTAAATTAAAGCTCAAATCCTCTTAATAGAAATATTTCAAATAAATAGTTTTAGATATATTTAGCTTTTCTCAATTGCGCCCCGTCAATGAGGTCTGGTGCCTCAATTGAACCTTGTTTAAGTCAAAAGAAATAAACTCCTTGTTAAATACAAAAATCATTTAAACGATGATTTTCTAGCCTATTACATTTAATTTCTCGAATCTCTTAATCAGAGATTCTCATGGGAAACCATGGGGTAATTAACAATAGGGGCTTGCACCTATTGGAAAGAAAAGATCCACAAATTAATAAAATCTTACGAGAATGGATTCCGGTCGATGTTCTCTGGTCGTTAAGAGACATCAGCACTTGAACTCAGGCTCGTGAGGGGTGAATCTAAGGCTTATTCTCGTTCTTGAGGAAACCCAATCGTTCTTCGAGAAATGACGAAAAAGTCACCACAACTATACATCATTTGAGATCTAATTTCAATTTACTTAGTTTAGTATGCTCAAATGCTTCATTGAGATATATTGATGATTACAAGCAACTACCATGTGGCTGCAAATGATGATGCCAGTGGAGTTAATTTTTTGGCAGACTATTAATTTTTCATGCCTCAATTCTGGTCCTAATAATAAGCATAATAATATATTTATTTTAACTACTTGTATTTCTAGTGAAAAGAAAATTGTTCATGGACCAGCTACACAATAATAGACTTCATGTATTACGTCGTCTCCATCACTTGGCTTTACTTTACTTTTTTATGCACTTGTTGTGGGTGATGTTTCAATTGGCGAATGAAACAATTAAAGATATTGAGCGGGAGTTAAAGGTTGAGAGGGACCGTGAATGGGATAAATTACTCTATAGGCTTATCACAGTGGGCAATGTCATAACATAGTCAAAATGGATGCTAGGTCGTTTTTGAACTTATGTCATGTGCTAGAAGAAAAAGGTGGCCTTGTTCCAAGTAAACAACTTGGTATTCAAGAGTTGGTTGCGAGGTTTCTATACACAATTAGTCATAATGAAAAACACAGTCCAACGACATTCTTTTTTGAGCGTGGGAGAGCTGCTATAAGTCGTGGTTTTCATAAGGTCATGAATTCTATAATAGAGTTAGAAGAAGAGTACCTCAAACAACCTGATGGATCAATTGTTCCTCCTGAAATATTCCTCAAAGACAATTTTTTTTCCTTACTTTAAGGTATCTATTAATTCACTCAAATTTTGTAAAATATAACAATTATGCTATAGCATGTATTTATTTCACCTATATGAATCAAATTTAAATGACAGGATTGTGTTGGTGCAATTGATTGCACACATATTAGAGCAAAAGTTGAATAAAAAATAGCCACCAGGTATCGTGGTTGAAAAGACAACCCAACAATGAATGTATTGGATGCGTGTACATTCGATCTAAAGTTCACATATGTCTTGGTTGGATGTGAGGGTACAGCATCAGATTCAAGAATCATAAAAAATGCATTAAGTAGAAGGTATCCGCTAAAAATACCAGAAGGTAATTGTACTAGTCAATAATTTTAATTTCATAATGAATATCATTACTTTAAGTAAATTAATAGTCACTTTTTTTACTAGATACTATTAAACTTTTATAGGAAAGTTTTATTTGGTTGATGCTGGATTCATGATAAGGAGTACCTTAATTACACCATATAGAGGAGAGCGGTATCACTTGAAGGAGTATTCACAGAGTAAATCGAACAGAACGTGAATTGTTCAATCTCCGTCATTCCTCTCTAAGAAATGCAATTGAACATTGTTTTGGTGTCCTTAAGAAGCAATTTCCTATAATAAGAAGTACCACAGAACCACATTACTCTACTGATACCTTGAAGAAGATCATATTATCATGTTGTATATTACATAATTACTTAGTAGATAAGGATACCGACCTACCAGCTATGCTTGCTGAGGTTGATGCAAAAAATGATAATCGTGCAACTAGGCGTCCTAGTCGACCTGCTAATCGAGCTGAAGAAGCAGACATGAGAAATGAAATAGCAAATCATATGTGGAGGAATTATGCAAGTACAAATTTGGGTTAAAGTGCTTTTGTTGTAACTTTTCTTTTTTGCTTGTTGTAACTTTTATTTTTCTTTTCTGTTGGACTAAAGTGCTTTTGTTGTAACTTTTGAAATATTAGACATAGTTAATGACGTGTGTTGATTTAGTAATGCTTTCTTTCTAAGATCATATATTATGTGTTGATTTAACTATATGTTTTTTTTTATTTTACTCATTAATGGCTATCTATTTTCACTTTATTAGTAATATCTTGTGCAGTTTCACAATGACGAACCAGCAAGGCAAAGATAATAGGAATGAACCATTAATCTAGAATCAATCAATGGATCGTGCATTAATAAATGCATTTGTACACCAGCAAGACATTGGTAATAGAGTAAATGGCTCATTCACAAGCAAGGCACTTGAGAATGTTGTCAAGGAGGTTTCAGAAAAATTTCCTGGTGAGAAGCTTGACAAGGAGAAAGTAAAGAATCGCATCAAGTACATTAAAAAAAGGATTTGCAGCTCGCTATGATATATTTAAAAACTTAAGCGGTTTTAATTAGAACGAAGAGCTGAGCATGTGGTGTGCAGACTCAGATGTGTGGGATGACTTAGTAAAAGTATGTTTATTTTACAAATAAATATATATATACTAGTACAAAAAAAAAGCTTGGTCAAAGGAAACTCAACTGTGATATAGTTGAAATATTCAATTGTCTCCAGGGGCATTTCGATCAAAGGAAAGATAAAATACTTGAAATATTCAAATATGAGTTATAAAAGGTTGGTGTTTAGTTGAAATGTGATATTGGTTAAGCATTGCTGGTAGAGATAAAATGTTATTCTTGTTCTTTTAAGATTATCTTGCTGGCACCTGTTGCTTGTGATTTTCTTGTTGCAATTGAGTATGGTGATAATTGTTATTTTATGTGAAAATGCAAGGAATTTCCCACTGTGATAACCTTTGGTCTTATATGATTGTATTTGAAATCACTGGAAACAAATCCTTAAATAGACAAAGAAGAAGAATAAATTAAATAACCTGAAATAACTATTTCTTTTATCTCATGATATACTAATTGAATTAACTATTTCAGTTGAAATATTTAATTGAACCATGTCCTTTACAATTTACTTTTTTATTTATGATAATATGCTAATTTCTTTGCTTTTTTAATTATTTGTAAGAAACATCCTCAAGTTGCTGCATGGAGGAACAAACCTATCCCCAATTATCACAACTTATGTCTATTATATGGTGCTGATCGTGCAACATTAGAAGAGGCAGAAACTGCTACAGAGATGAGAGAGAGAATTAGAAGTGAACAAGAAGAAAGTCGTGCTAATACAATTGAAGAAATTGATCATATGGTCCTTAATGATGAAGTAAGGTTGGAAGGCTATGACACACCGCTAAATGCTGAAGGCCGAAAACGAGCAAAAAGAAAGGTTACATTGGTTGAGGAAGTTACTTCTGTGAAAAAATCATTTCAAACTGCTGCAGATGCCATTGCGAAAGCAACTGCAGAAATGGAAAAAATTCAACCAACTACAGACATGGTGACATCTCAAGAAAAAAGCCTAATGTCGAAAAGTGAAATATGGAAGTTGCCGGAGGAATTGAATCTGAATGTTGTACAACTGCACAAGGCATATATTTTCCTGATCAAGAATCTAGAAATGCTGGATGGTATTCTTAGTTGTCCATCCAGCGATTTAAGTGAACGAAGAGATCTTCTATTTGAAATGATGGAGTGAGATTAGCATAGTAGAGCCTGTCAACCTTTTGTTTCGATGCCACTAGGCATCCTTTTGTGAATTCATGTTTTATAATCTGAATGTTTAGAATAGTTGATAGGGGCTGATTTGGGGAAAGGTTTATATTTTGTGAATGTTACATATTAATGCCAAGATTGCAATTTCTCTTTCATATTATGAAGTTAAGCTGATTTTATGTGGCTGGTTTTCTAATTTTGAATTTGGTAAAATGCCAAGGTAATTTGATGCCAGTTACAGGGTGTCTTTTCTTTCATATTTGCACTAGAATTTTTTTATGTTTTTAAGATTTATTGTCGATACTGATAGGATGGTAGGAAGGTAGAAACAATAGTTCATGTCACTTTGATTTAGTAGCTTTGTTTTGTTTAATTGTGTAACTCATGGGGGTTGGGAGACCAGGCAAGGAGGAGAAACAGTACGAACCCTGGGGGTTTGTTTAATTGTGTAACTCGTGGGGGTTTGGTGAGAGGCTGACAGCACCATAGTGTTGGTACGGTATGGAGAGGGAGTTGGTACCGATGACATCTAGGAAAAGTGTGTCGTACCAGAGATGGATCTTTTGGTATTGAGGTAGCAGGGAGAGGGTGTTTCATTGGTCAATTTGTTATGAGTTCATTCATTTTAGTGAGATTATCGAGTGATTAAAACAGCAAAGTTATAAATTCAGTACTTATGTTGAGTTCTGACAATATTAGTTATCATTAACAATTGTTGGTCAATTGTTGGGAGTAACAATTGCTGCAATCGCTGGGAATACAAAGCACTTTGGGCACCAATTCCTCTGACATAGTGGGCTTCAAGTATTGGTACCAATCGGGTACATTACAAGAGATAAGAGCAATAACTGGTATTAGTCATCAGGGGGTGTTGTTTAATAAATAAGTTAGGTACTTTCTTAGTTATCAGGGGTTGCCGCTTAGCTAGTTTAAGCAATATTTGTATTAAGGACCATTTGTACCAGTTTGTTGTTTAATGAACTCTTGCCTAGTGGTACATCAAAGAAAAAATAAAGTTGATTCCATTCCATTTTTTTTGACATGAAAATAAGGTCCAGCCCTTATTTTTTTCATTTTAAAAAGGTGAAGTTTATAGATTAGCCAGTGGCTAAAAACTAGAAATGAAAAACTACATTACATAAAAAAGAAAATTAGAGCTGATGAAAAAAAGACAGAATACACTGAGAAGAAAGAAGAGAAGTAGAAAGAATTTAGCAGCTTTTGAAGTGTAATCTCTGATATGCATTCAATTGCTTTTGAAGTTGAAACTTTCCCATTCAATAGCATGGTTGTCTTGATAGAAGAAAAGATAGAAATTTTCGAGGCAGAAAGAAGAAAGTAATTTGTGTTTTGCTTGTAGTGTGAAGTAGCATTCATCAAAGAGGTGTTGTATTGATTCGATTCCATTTTCTGTTATAAAGTATCTCCCACGACAGCTTTTGACATGAATATAGTATCCAAAGGCAAAATGTGTCCACTCCATCTATTATTCAATTTATATGTCAAACATATCTGGTTACTATCTCTCCCCTTGTGTGAAGCACTGGAGCAAGTAACTTGTATAACTTTAATTCTCTCCATACCCTCCTCTTCCTCTCTTGACCTCTCCATCCGCTCCCCTTCCTTTATTACATGACTTATGGAGCACAACCTTAATGAGAAGAAACGACCGTTGGGTTTCCGCTCTTGGGACTTCGCTTCGCTCTTTCGAAAAAATAAGCGAACAAAAAAAAAACCCCTTTCCCCTCAAACCCTAGGCGGGGAGGCAGCCGCCGCCGACCTCCCCCGCCACTTTTTTTCCATTCTTTCCGTTTCTTTTTCTACAAGTGAGCCAGTAGAAGGCGGTGAGATCCGTTGATTCGGCTGATTCAGCGGCTCGAGCGTCGGGTGTCGTGCATTGCGGAGATGTGATTTGGTTGCCAAAGGGTGCGCAGCAAAGGTGTAGTGTGGTCGTCAAGGGTGCGTATCCGAGATTTGCAGCGGGGCCGTCATGAGTACGCAGTTGAGGTGCGGTGGACCTTAACTTACACAGTCAAGGTGTGCTGCGGCCATGTGGGCGGACAGCCGAGGACGACCATGTGGGCGGACAACCGAGGTTTGGTGCAGGACGGCCGTTAGTACGCACAAGAGGTCTGGTGTGAGGCGGTCATCGTGGGTGCGCATTCGAGGTAGTCGATGTGCCGTGCTAGTTTGGGTTTTGCTGTTGCCACTTTAGGCGGTAGAAACTTCACTCCAAATCTGGATTGAGACTTAGTGCTAGACGATGCGACAAGTGCAGATACTTTGATGTTATCCTCTCCGTTTATGGCCTTGTCGGTGGTGTTGTTTTGCATCATCTTAATGGCAGCTCATAATTGCGGGTTAGATTATGGATTGTGTTTGGATGAGTCAAGTTTTGCAGTTATGCGGCTCTTCAAGAGCAGCTCGTTGGCACTAGATAGGTTTAGACTAGATTTGGATGAGTTGATACCGGTGTGATACAGGTACAATAGGTATAGACGTTGTTAGAAGTTTATACCATTTGTTTGTTGTGATGTACCAGCTTTAATACTGGTACTTATTTTCAATTTTTATTGTTATACTTACGTAAACTTTTTTTTATTATTAATGAAAATTGTCAGCTTTCGTTGACCCTCTGTGTAGACTTTTTCGTCATTTCTCGAAGAACAATTGGGTTTCCTCAAGAACGAGAATAAGCCTTAGATTCACCCCTCACGAACTTAAATTCAAGTATAAATGTCTCTTAACAATAAGAAAACATTAACGAGAATCTATTCTCATGAGGATTTATTAATTTTGTGGATCATTTCCTTCCAATAGGTGCAAGCCCCCTATTGTTAATTATCCCGTGACGAATCACGAGAACCTCTGATTAAGGGATTCGAGAAATTACATGTCATAGGCTAGAAAAGTTGTTATCTCAATTTACTCTTGGCTTAAACTAAACTCAATTGATGTTACCAAACTTAATTGACGAGGCACAATTGAGAATTTATTTATTTTGGCTTAAATCGGACTCAATTGACGGTAGCAAACTTAATTAACGGGACCTAATTGAGGACATCTAAACGTTTGTTTATCAGGCAAGTTTTGGGTGGTGGCTTGGTTTCAACGGTTTGTAGGAATTAGTTCTTTGATCGTTTGACGATTTAGAAGAACAAAAGAATTTGACTTTTGCGATTCTTGGTCGTTTTACGACTTATAAGAACAAAGGAAAGATTTAATTCGTGGGACTGTGTGGGTCGCTGTAGGAAAAAAGGAAAGATTTAATTCCTGGGACTGTGTGAGTCGCTGTAGGAATTGGTTCCTGAGACTGTGTGGGTCGCTGTAGGAACAAAGGAAAGATTTAATTCCTGGGACTGTGTGAGTCGCTGTAGGAATTGGTTCCTGGGACTGTGTGGGTCGCTGTAGGAACAAAGGAAAGATTTAATTCCTGGAACTGTGTGAGTCGCTGTAGGAATTGGTTCCTGGGATTGTGCGGGTCGCTGTAGGAACAAAGGAAAGATTTAATTCCTGGGACTGTGTAAGTCGCTGTAGGAATTGGTTTATGAAAAGACGATTTGACTTTGTGCTAGCGTGGATTTTGGAGAATGACTTTTCCTTACCTGAAGAGGTTTTGGCTTTGACTTTGGACATCGTGTTTGGACTTTTAATTTTCTAATATTTCTCTTTAGGCTTTAGTGATTTTTAATACTTTTCCTTTATTTTTCTGGTTTTAGAAATCTAGAGATTTAAAATTCAATTTTTAAATTGTTTTGTAAAATACTTATTTGAAAGTACTTAATGGAAAAATAATTCTTTGAGGATTGTTTTAATATTGAAATTATTTAAATTATTGTTTCAAATTTATATAGAAGATTTAGCTAACATTTATTGTGTTTATCGTTTTATAAAATTCAATTTTTATAGAGAAAATACTTCAAAAATATAAAAGGCTAATATTTTGAGAGATTTTTATATAAAAATATCAGTAAATCTATATTCTACAGATTTTTAGGATTTTATGGATATTTTATTTGAATTTTTCTGAGTTTCCTACTATTTTTAATGATTTTTCTAAGTTTCAGCTGACGTGGAATTTTCTGATTGGGCCACGTGTGCAAAGATGGGCTGACTGGGCTCTGCGTGGCGCTGAATCAGCGCTGACTGGCTAGGTGATGTCAGGTTGACGCAAGAAGGCACTGATTCTCCTCAGGATCCCGTGTAGCGAGTATCTGACAAACAACACACTCGTTTGGCCACAGAAAATCCAGGCGAACTCGGCGCTAAAGTTCCCTTTGAAGAGAGGTATTTTTACAATGCGATCCCTCAAGTTATTTTATTTACAGAAAAGTCCTCTGAAGATGGAGTCTCGGCGATCTAGGCCGCCATTGACGCCGAGGTAGGGTGCTTTTGGTTTGCGAGGTTGAGGAGAATCCAATGGTGATTTCCATTTGGGCTGCGTCGTTTTGATTTGGTTGGAAGAGCACCATTTCACACGGGCTGAGTTTGGATTTTATTCACTTTGGTCCCTGTGGTTCTTGTCTTCGTGTTTTCCAGCGAACTAGGCCGCTTCGACTGTCCCAAATGAGTTCGATAGAGTCACGAAGGAGAGAAGGAGGGGGATGAATGTTCAATTTGAACTTTAACCCTTCAATTTTGGGCAATATACTTCGTCTCCTCCATGGTTTCTGTCGGGCTTCTCCGGCGAAATTCCAGCCATTGGGATCACCATAGTCCCTGAGGCTAGGTTGTATAGTTTCGTGGGAGGTAGGAGAGAGCAGTGGTAGTCTTTATTGGTCTTGCATTAGCCTCGATTGATGGGAGAGGCATGAGGCAAAAGAGGGAGTGTTTTGAGTACTTCTTTTTTTTGTTAACTTACTTGTAAGCCGTTACACAGTAAAAGAATTCATCTTGATGTTGAAATTAGGTCCAATCAGGTGTGCTTTGTGTGCTAAAATCAATATAGCAAGTGAGATTGAGTTTGTTTGCGTTTTGTCAATTTTTACTTTTCATTTTTATGTAAATTTACCACTGTTTTGGATGATTCTTGTTTAAATTGTCTAACTGCTGTAAAACCAGTTACAAAGGAGTGTAAAAAGCCTAAGAAATACACCCAAGTTATAAGACAGTTTCTTAACAACAATTTCACATGAGAATCTTATTAAATATCACCATTGTTGATTTTCAGTCAAGAATCCGGCAGCATCTCCCCCCTCTTCTATGTTTAATGGGGTCTCCTACCCATGGTTAAAGCCATGGAAAGGGAGATGCTACCAAGGGTTGGTGAAACACCAGCCAAGGTAAAAGGCTAAAATTGGAGAGACCCCAATCAAAGCAAAGAGATTAGCCAAAGCATGGAGAGACTCCAGCCAAGACCACCATTAATTAAAGCATAGTAAATGAATTAACCAAACAGGTTTACATCAAAACATATTACAAAAAGGTCGATTCAAGCAAGGTTTTCACATAAAACCAAAAATTTTCATTCGAACTTCACAAATCGAGTTACAAAAACGATCTTTACATATACCTTCGTTTTACCCTTTGATTACAACAGCTCAGAGGAGCTCAATTGCTCTTCGCTTTACCTTTCTTTCTATGTCGATCAACTGTTCGACGAAATGCTTAAAACAATCTCGCTACTTAACTTTTCTAATAGCTATCCTATTGTGAGTGTGTGTTAGCTCAAAAGTTTCTGTAGAAGATCTACAGAAGTTCTGATGTGTGTAGAGTGTATTTTTGGAACTGGAAGGAAGACCCCTGCTTCATCTGTTGATGAGGTATTTATAGGCTTTGATCTTCAGTGGCTTCTTCAAGAAGATTGCAGCTCTTATTTGATCTTGGCCATCCAATTGAGGAGCACACGGATATACAGGTTATCGAACGGCCGCAATTGCGTTACGCTGTGTTTGTTTTGGTGGTCAACAGCGAAGGAGGGAAGCTTTGACTGAGGTGGTTACGGTTTGTTGCATCGTCATCATTTGCCTGTGTAACGATCTTCTCTTCCCACAGCTTGGATTGATTCGAATTCAAGTGGGAGCTAGCAGATTCAGTTGGAGGCGATTACGATGGTTGCAGTGGTCATCCCCTCTTCCCTTTGTGATTTCCTTTCCTCTTTCTTCTGTTATTTCGTGGAGAAGACGAACGCTTCACATGGGCCCCAGTAGTCAGGTTAAGTGAGAGACAGACAGAGGCGTGGGGTTGGTTCTCCGTGGACCAGCGAAAAATCAAAGGATTTCGATGTTTTCGGTTCATGCACCATGCCCAAGCAGACGTGAGGCGGGAGAAGAAATTTTAAAAGCCAGCGACATCACTTATTTCCCCTGGATCCCCTGCAATGGGATGTACGCGCCAACTTCTTTTGATTTTCGTGGGATTTTTCGACATTTCATTTAAAATAAACCATTTATTTTGCTACCAAATGAAAATAATTTATTTGAGGGCCTTTCCAAGGGTATTTTTGGATGAAAGTTTATGGATAGATTCAGAAAAATATGAGAAATTTAATGGTTCAAATATTTTTGTAAAATTCCTCATGGATTTATTTTGGTATTTTTATGGTTATTGTGGGTTTCTTTGCATAACATGGGACTTCTGTGAGGCTTCTGGCCAATCTTAAAACACCATAATTTTCCTCATGCTCCACTGAATTTTTGGATAATTTTTCCTTAATTTTTGGAGTTCGTTTGGTATTTTCCATGATTTTTCTCAAATCTAATGCATTTATTGCTTAATGAATTTATTCAATTATTTCCGTGATTTTGGCGTCATAAAATTGGGTCAAACACCCTCAAAAAAGGTTCAGCATTTAATTGGTGCTGACTTGTATACCAGTGCTAGTATTAATACTGACGTATCTACATTAAATCAGTTTTGCATATTGCATCCTTCTTCTTTTAATAGTACATGGTACAAGAAGTTTTACAAATCAACCCTGCACAGTACTCAAAAGCTGCATGCATTTGATAGACTATGTCCCTCCATACCCTAATATTGTGTTGGGTCAATCTGTCTCGGCCTACCGGGACTGATCACCTCTAATCCAGCCAACAACACAACAAAACTTATAAATAAATAAACCTCCTGCTATCTTCCCTCATATAACATTGATGAGAGTCATGAGATTGTTCGCAATAGTTACAAAAAGGACGCCCTTCTTTATAGCACAAGCATACACATGAAGAAAATGTAGGAGCAATATCATATGCTTTTGTTTGGAAGCTCCTTGCAGGCTCCAACTGCCACCAGAGCACTTGTTACAGGCATATCTCCGGTCCTGCTCTACATTTTTGTACAGACTGGTAACAATACCTTCTTCTTTGTCGACATTTTCTCTAACCTGCCGCATGTTTTGTGGCAAAATTTCTATATCCACCAATCAAATTTTAATTCACTGAGATGAGAAACCTGAAAAAAAAAAGAAAAAAAAATTAGCAGGTTCTGTTTTTTAAACCATGGATGTCAGAAAAGGCACTCTCCCCCCATTTCTTTGTATGGCTTATATATTTCTGACGGCCTAGGTTAACCAATTTTCAATAATAGTATTTGGATTTGATCTCACATAAGGTCCTAGCCAATGGTTTGACGCTTGGAGAGGAGAGATAGCAAAGGCTCCTAGGTTCTGTGTCTTTTCTGAGATAGGAAGACGAGGAGAGAGCGCAGAGTAGGGGTGACAACTTAAAAAATTGTTCTGCTGCTAGAGAGATATGCTTAGATCTATTCAAATAGGGAATGGGGAAAAAACTTTATTTTGGGAAGATAAGTGGTATAATGGTACTTCTTTGAGAGTGCCTTATCCACACCTCTATGAGATTTGCGCTGATCATAAGATTATTGTGGCTATGGCTCTTTCCAATAATTATAGAAATATTGAATTTAGAAGACAATTGTCTTTTGTGCAACATAGGGACTTTTTGTTCTTGTTACAAGATATTGCTTGTCATTCCCCTCTTTCATCTGAGATGGATAAGGTTATTTGGAAGGGTAATATTGCAGGGTATTTTAAAACTAAAGAGATGTATCTTTAAGTAGAAGATAGAGGGATTCCTAGTTCATTCTATGATTATATTTGGAAATTAAAGGTACCCTTGAATATACAGATCTTTCTTTGGTTACTGTGTAGGAAATCACTTTTGACTAGAAGCTATGTTGCACGGGTACGGGTACGAGTACCGTACCCGGTACGGTACGGGTACGGAGGTACGAAAATTTTTAAAATCTCTGGTACGAGTACGGCGATATATAATATTATATATATTATATTTAAATTTTTTAAATAGGATGAGAGTTGATATATATGAAAAATATTTTTTAAATAAATATTATTACGCTATTAAGATTTTTTCATTAATATAAATATTAAGATTAATGGTGGGTTTTTTTCTATATTTAAAAATTTAAACATTCCCGTAAGATTTAAGTCAAAATATTCAAAGTTACAAGTATATGAAAATATTTAATATCATTGGCTGTTAGTCTTATTGGGCCGTAACTTTTTTATATAACAAATCTTTTTTTTTATAAATATCCGATTTTACAGCGGACTCTTTAGTCCCACGGTTGTTTTTAATGTTCTCAACACCCATTATGTATAGCTTCTGTGCGCGTGTGTTAATTAATTGAATTTCAATGGCTGGCCGACAATGGCCACGTGAGTTGCTTTGAAATGCCATGTTGATATCCGAAAAAATTATAAATAACTTTAATTAATTACGAAATTATAAAATAATCCATTTTTAATTAATTTTTTAAAAATGACTGCGCAGTTTCGGAATCTGGGATTCCGAAACTAATTCTGCTTAGTTTCGGAATCTCAAATTCCGAAACTAGCTAGTTTCGGGATCTGAGTTTCCGAAACTAGCTAGTTTCGGAATCTGAGATTCCGAAACTAAACCTGTGGAAAAAAATGAGCGAAAATATATTTTAAAATTTTTTTTTGTTTAGTTTCGGAATCTCAAATTCCGAAACTAGCTAGTTTCGGAATTTGAGATTCCGAAACTACAAAACGTGTAATTCGGTCTGGCGTTAATTTCAAAAATGCGGAAAGTGAGATTATTTAATTGGACAAAATCATGGCAGTGTTGTTTTCTTCTTCTTTGTCGTTTTCTTAAATAATGCATCGTGTACAGACGGTCACCTATACCAATGTGCATCAATGTGCATCATGCATAGATGGCCATATACCTAGGGATGAAAACGGATCGGATATTATCCGTGGATATCCGGATCCGAATTCGAAAAATGGCGGATTCGGATGTCAATATCCGGATCCGAACGGATGCGGATGCGGATACGGATGTTTTTAAACGGATACGGATGCGGATATGGGAACGCATATTGATGCGGATACGGATACGAATACGGATAATTATCCGGATCCGGATAATTTTAAAAAACGGATATCCGCTTAGCAATTAATCGCTTGTTTTCTTTGACCTAGATGGAGCGTAAGTAACTCAGACATGGCCGAATGGGATGGGAAAGATAAACCTGACATGTGGACCATATGTATTAATTGTAAGGATTAGATAATGGGCTGCAGTGGGCCTTTGTCTTTTCTTTTGTTTTTATTTGTCCTTTTCTAATTTGTTTCCTATCAGCAACTCTAGGTCTCGTAAATACATCAATATACTAAAACTTTTTAACATTACATGTTAATATTTAATATAAAATAAGATAATGATTCAATTATAATATTTCTAGAACTTTATTATATAGTCTACTATAGTATATATAAGTAATGTAGTATAATATATATATATATATATCTCGTAAGTAATGATAATAATAATTTATACTAATTATAAATAATGTTTAATACTGATTATGATAATAATAATTTGTACATATTATATAGTACTAATGTGTAACCATTTGTGATATATTGATATGCGACAAACTTTTATTAACATAAAATACTCACGGATTAATAGAAAAAATTATCAACCATAATGTGATTCGTATCCGACAAAATATATCCGTATTCGGTTTCGTATCCGACAATATCCGAACCGTATTCGTATTCGCTTAATATCCGAACCGTATCCGTATCCGAACGCATCCGTATTCGTATCCATATCCGAAAAAAAATATGGATGCGGATATGAGAAGACCAACATCCGCTCCGTATCCGATCCGTTTTCATCCCTACCACAAAGAAAAATAAATTTGTGCGTCATGCGCTGAAAAAGAATTCATGTCTGTTTTAGCTTGAAAATGCTTTGTCACTTAATTTAGTTGAAGGCTTTGTCATACTAACCCATTTGTCACTTCAACCAACCGACATTAAAATCCTTTTGTCCCTTTGCCTCTCCATTGGTTCTTTTCTGAAGTCTCTCTAAATTTTCAGTGTAAACCAGACATGAATTCTTTGTATAGTATATATCAATCATAGTGCACTGAGGATCGTTGTCCCTTTAATTATATGGTATATGGCATATCATTCCATTATTTTTATGAAAGAAAATAAAATATTTTATCTTTTTAGATTGCTTCAATCCATCAGGAATGTAATGGAAAAAAATAAAATAAATAATTAAAACGGATAACTTTAAAATAAGAGAAAAGTATCTCATCAAATCTTCATCGCATAGACCTATACACTTTCTATAACAATAAGAAAAACAAAAATAAAACGGTGCATTTACAGTCTGCATTGAGTTCTCATAATATTATTTTGGGATTAATTTACTATTATTTAATTAGGCAACACCAGAATCATCAAATAGATAGAAGCACTCTAAATTCGTACAATCTGATTTGGATTTTTATGGAACAAAAATGTACATAAATTCTACTTGTTTATAATCTTAAGCATACATGTCACAGAACATAGCTACAACAGTATATAATATTTGTATAAAAAAATATATGAATATAAATACATAATTGACGACTACTTTTCTCTGTTTTAATTTCCCCTGTTTTCAACCCTACCTGTATATACTCATTCCAACTCAGAAAATTATAAAATGGGGTTCAAAAAATTTGTAATATTTAGCACTTATTATTTAATTGAAATAAATTCATACAACATTTAAACATAATAATTCTAAAATTTTTATACTAAAAATATATAAAATATTTAATCAAACACTACGATAGAAAGTATTTAGAAATCAAAATATAACTCATTTTCACTCAACTTGTATTTTTTTTCATTAGTAAATAATTCTACATAAGTTTAAACTATCGTATTCATATTCTATCAACATAAAACTTAACCTTGTGCTTCAAGCCTTGAAATGATTAATATAAATTTATAACAGTTATATTTTATGAAAACAAGTGTATGACATGTGTTCTTCAATTTATTTTACAATGAGTCGAAATTGTAGCTATTATAATATTGTTGTTGTTATAAAATATATAAGAATTATGTACTTTTAATGATCCACATTCGTACAATTTTTAACACAGAAGAATTGCATTTTTTATTCATTTTCTTTAATTTATATCAAAAAAATAGAAGCAAGCTCGGTTATCAAATCATACATTTCTATGCATAATTAGGGAAAAAAAATATTATCGCATGTTTTTTCTAAAAGTAAAACGGAGAATTGGTAACTTGGGAATTTTTTTTGTCTCATTTAATGTGTCTTTATTCAAAATTGGAAAAAATGTTAACTTTTTACATAATAAAACACTTCATGAGATACAACATGAATCAAATGGGGTTTAATAATAGAAAAATATCTTTATAGTTATGGGGTTCATATTGAAAATAGTTATTAAGAATTTTATTTTGTAAGCATGTATTTTGTATGTAAAGTAATACTTTTTGAAATAAAACAAAATGGACATATTTGTTTTTTTCCCCCGGTCATTACTTACCAGTGAAGTATATCAATTATTTCTATTTCTTCAACTTACTTTTTGCTCATTTTCAATTTGGCTATATGTATGCACGGAAGAGTGATAGGTGACCGCCTGGACAATCTGTCAGTGCATGACGCACAAATTTATTTTTCTTTGTGGTATATAGCAATGCATGATGCACATTGATGCACATTGGTATAGGTGACCGTCTGTACACAATGCATTATTTAAGAAAACGACAAAGAAGAAGAAAACAACACTACCATGATTTTGTCCAATTAAATAATCTCACTTTTTGCATTTTTGAAATTAACGCGAGACCGAATTACACGTTTTGTAGTTTCGGAATCTCAGATTCCGAAACTAGCTAGTTTCGGAATTTGAGATTCCGAAACTAATTAAAAAAAATTTTAAAATATATTTTCGCTCATTTTTTTCGACAGGTCTAGTTTCGGAATCTCAGATTCCGAAACTAGCTAGTTTCGGAAACTCATATTCCGAAACTAGCTAGTTTCGGAATTTGAGATTCCGAAACTAAGCAGAATTAGTTTCGAAATCCCAGATTCCGAAACTGCGCAGTCATTTTTAAAAAATTAATTAAAAACGGATTATTTTATAATTTCATAATTAATTAAAGTTAGTTATAATTTTTTCGGTGTTGATATGTTGTGGCTGTGGTCTAAATTCTGGGATTCATACGCGTGGGTAGACCTGGGCAACGTTGAAAACGGAAACGGAATGGGTCGTTCCGTTTCAGTAAACGGTATGACTGGAACGTCCGTTTGCGAAACGGAATGAAATTTTGTTCCGTAATATGTTCCGTTTGGACGGAACAGAACAGTTTCGCGGTATACCGCGCCCACCCCTACGCGTGGGTACGCATACCGCTGACCGAACCACCCGGTCAAACCAGATTAAAATATCTGGGTACGCCAGCTGTCATATCCGGTACGTACTGCGCTCGTACCAGAGCTGTACCCGTACCTGGTACGTACCCGGTACGCATACTGTTGGAGTTATGTCCTAGAAGTCAATATTTCATGACTTATTTTCTTAGTTTATGTTAATGATGATATTTGATCATTTGTTCCTAGAGTTTATTATTGACAGATCATTCAGGTTGAGGATCTGAATTGTAGATCTCTGTGGATCATTCATTAGAATGACAATAATAAATCTAAATCGTCCATAATCTTGATAATTAACAAGGAACATTAATTATCATAAAAGATTAGTATGCAAGTTAAGTGATGATTAAGTTCTACAAATCATAGGTAAGGAGTTATCGACTTAATTGCATATGTGTATGTTATTGGAACATAGTACAGGACTTGACCCAATGAAATAAACATTTGGATTGTGTTATGTGTCATTGTTTATTTCATATGAGTTTGATTCTAAGTTTGAGATGTTCACCTTTTCCACATGAGGATAGGTTCAATAAATATCGTCTAACGTTGATTCCTGATAAAGGCTGCTATAAGGACTTTATTTATGTTCTCTTGAATTGTGCGGGGAAAAGTTGTTCATCAAGAAAACCGTATGTCCCTCATTAGTATACCTAGTGAGTGATGATATCTGTTTGGGCCCCTTGATGGAGTTGGATCGTATGCATGCAAACTAGACGATCAACTCTAGATCAAGAAATGTATAATCTGCAAGAATGACACATTCCTATCTTGGATTATACAAGGATATCATGTGACATAAGAATCAGACAAGGAAATACTTATATTTCTTGTGCAGGATTAAGATATTGTAACGGTACATTATTTATGCGAATTGGGAATCATAACGTGTTGCTAGATACCGCTTATGATTATTGGAAATAAATAGTGATTTATTCTCCATGGCCAACATAGCATAAATCCTCAAAGGGTCACACAAATAGGACTTTGACCACACAATGCATTATCTATTTATTCGCAACAGTGAGTATTGCGGAAATATGATGAGTTGATTAATTAATTATATACCGTTATGAACCGTTATAATTAATTAAGTCAAAGAGATCATATAGAAATAAATTAATGCATTATCTAATCCCAAAATAATTATTAATGAGTTAATAATTAATTTTAGATCAACACATTTCAATATAAATGGTTATATTGATTAATTGAGCCATTATTTAATAGGAAAATATATAGCCCAATTATAGAGCAACCTAATGGGACTTTAATTAGGTGAATTAAAGACCCAAATGAGATTGTGAGGTGGCCCATATAGGCCCAATTCGTGGCCAGCCATAGGGTGGCAAGAGGTGTAATTTTGGGGAAGTTTTTCCTAGGGTTTGAGCTCTATAAAATGACCCCTTTGGAGGCTCCAAGAGCTAGCCTTTCTCTCTCCTCTCTTTCTTCCCTTTGTGGCTGCCACAAACCTCCTCTTTTCTCCCTCTTTTGCTCATGTGTTGAGCTCTCTTCTCCATTTAAATGAAAGATTTAATTGCTAGAAGAGAGAAAGCTAATGGGATTAGGCTTGTTCTTGGGTGTGCTAGCACATACCTTGAGAACGTGGTTAATCTCCTTGGTGGACTCGAGGCCGGCGCCATCCATGGAGAAGATGAGGCGTAGGAGAGCACGCCATCGACTCCCATGCCATGGATTCGAGCCTCATGAATGCGATTTCATGAGAGGTACAAATTTCTCCTACCTTCTCTCTTGATTGGATGTGTGATTGCTTTAGCACTAGATCTATTGATTTGCTTGTTGTTAATGGTGATTAATTAATTGTAATTAATCTAAAATTAAAATATGAGCATTTCCTAACAGTGGTATCAGAGACAGGTTGTGCTTAAGGTTTTTCACACTTAATTAAGTGAGAATTCGTAATTAATTAAGTTAATTAGTGATGTGCATGCTTGCTGGCCCTGGAAAGGCTGTTTTCTGTCTTGTTGCTTGTTTTTCGTGGTGTAAAGCTCTCTGAAATTTTTTCCTTCTTATTGGAGGTTGTAGCCCTTTGAGTTGTGGTTGTTTTTCCACTGGAATCATTGAAATTCGATGTAAAATGAATTTTTAGTGATTTAAACGGTAACGGTGCGCAGATCTGTAATTCTGCTGCACAGTTCTGTTGTTGTGGTTGGTAACAAATAAGTTTGTATACAAAGTACCTGTAACTTTTAGATAGGATTATTCTAAACTTGATGCTCTTTCTGGATATGTAAATTTTGTTGCATATTTCGGATATTATGTGGGCGTTCAAGGATGAAAAGTGATGAAGTTATCAGATCTGTTTTTTCAAACAAACTGATTGTTTTGAAAAACTGTACTTATTGAGAAACTTTTATGGAAAAGTGTTGAAATGGAAATGTTCTCCTTTAAGTCTGGAATCTGTGAAAATTAATTTCATAGATTTTCATTGAGATTTGATACCTCAACCGAGTGAAACCTTTTTGGTCGACGGTCTGTTCCAGAACAGGATACCTTGCTTAAATGCTTGTTATCTCGTTGATCTTGAATATAACTTGTGGATTTTCTTTTCATGGAATGATAGCCTATTGTATGTAGTATTTTTCTATGTAAATTGTTTGCTGGAAAAATATCAAGGGGATGATCATACAGATCAAAAGGTTGAGACCCATAACAGAATTTTCTCTAACGGTGCTTCGCGCACAATCTGAGGATTTGTCTTTTTTGGTTCTCCCTGATGGTAACTGATCTCTCCTTGAGATTTTTACAGGTAATCACAATCTTTGTAAGGAGTTCTCTGGATTTATTTCAGATTTTTTTGGAAGACCGAATTATTTTGAATTTTTTCGGGTCCCGAATTTCGTATTTTAATTAGTTAAAATAGTTTCTAATTAATCAATTTATTGAAATGTTAATTAGAAGACTCCTTAAATACCCTCCTTTCTGTTTTGATAGTTGGATTTAATTTAAAAGGGCTTAAACAATTGGTTGTTAAGGTTAAGCCTTCTTTGCATTCAAAAAACTTGAGCAACAAGTATGCACAAAGATTCTAATTAATGAAATTAATTAAGAGCAAGTGAATCATGTATATTGTATATGTGCTAACTTTGTTTTGTAGGAGGATGTGGGTTTGATATGGCTCAAGATGTCAATGCCTTGTGTGTTGTAAAATGTTGTGAATGCATGTGATTGCTTGTAATGTGGCCTAAGGTGCCTTGATAATTAATAATTGATTAATTCTTGATGTAACTTGTGAGGCTTGCATGCCCCTAAGGCCTAGGCGGGTTTTAGGATTTTATCACATGTATTTATTTCCCTTAATTATTAGATAGGATCTTAGTAATTAGTGGGAGGGTTTGATTAGATTAGTTTCGTTACATGGAGATGCGACGGAAACTAATGCAAGCGGGAGCCATACAAACCCACGGCAATGTTTGAGATGCTTATTATTATGTAATTGTTTGTGAATGCCTTGAATTGTCATAGGTAGGTATGGGTGTATGCTTACACGACCACCAAACAAAGTCACGTAATTGCTTATGTCCCAAATTAACTTGATTTAGCCAAATCGTCCTCCTTCTCTCTATCCCCTTCAATACAATTGATTGTCTATTGATGCATTCCTGCCGACGCGGACATCGTAGTCCATCATTGTAGTCGGGGTGTAAATCGGATTTACTAGGAGCAAATAGAGAGAAGTTGCTTTACAACGGACCCACTCGGATTGGACGTTGGGACGAAGTTTGTAGATATACTTATGATATCTCACAAACCAAGAATCATATGGACAAGATATGATTGGTTGGAGAACCTACCTTATCTAGTTGTTTTAGGTGTCATGCCGACGCTGGCCCTTATTTCAACGAAAATGAGGATCTTGGAATCCATTACATTTAGGGACATTAATTAAATGTAGTGGGAGTTTTGTTTATTATTCCATAAACAAAACATTGCATAAACTAAATGACCTTAAATTGAAATTGTTATAGATGTTAAATATGTTAATTTCGTTGCGATCAATCTTTGGAAAACGACAAGCTCGTTTCTAAGGTATTTACTTGGAGAAGAAATACCGATTTCTAAGATATGTTCTTGGAAATGAGAAACTTGAGCAAGTTTAATCCCAAAAACGTTCCTCAACTTCCCGAACATAGCTTCGCAATGATTGATTAGTTTTGACGAAAATTATTCAATAAAGCGAATGCTCATATCCTTTTAGAAGTTCTGGACCTTTGAATTGGAGAATTCATAAGGACTATACTAAGACTTCTATACTCTCATCCACCTACTCAAGAAGGCGTTCTTAGAGAAAGTAAAGATAGACTCAATCATTTATGATCGAGTAATGGAGTGTGAGTTAACCAAGAGACTCTTCTTATAAGAAGATAAATATTTCATTAGCTTGCGAACCGAAAGGTTTGAGTAGCTAATTGACAACTAGAGATACTAAGATCTCCAATATCAAGGATTGTTGATATTGTCATACAATCTCTTTCTATGGATAAAGGATATATTGTTCGCACACTTGTTAGTGCTTAAAATGATTGGTTAAGTATTAAAGGAATACTCTACCAATATATGAGTTGAGACTTCGAGACCCTCACTAGTGACCGTGTGTCACATGAGATGTTTCATTTGCCATTTATGGGAGGCATTTGAAAGGTTGTCCGAAATACCATGATGTTCTAAACCTTGAGATTTTTGTCGTTCAAATTATCTCACTATCTCTAATTCACACTAGTAATTAGGTGCTAGTTCATGTGCTCGCATTTAACGAAATGTGTAGACAATGATGAATAAGAGAAAGTTCGAGATAAGTAAAGTAAACTCCGTTTTGGAAATGGCTTATACGTCTAGGCCGCTACCATTGAATACGTAGAGTTATCTTTACTAAATAAAGAATTTGTTTAGGAATTTGAGGTTATATACCTTATTCCAAACATCTTATAAAACCTTATCTCCATTTCATATTTGATGATGGATGATCATGTTTTGTAATAGAGAAATGTCGTTCTCTTATTGTTATGAATTTGTGTATAAGATTTCACGCATCTTGATTGAATTTGCTTGAAATAGATAAACAAATTTCGAATGACAAATATGTAAGACTTCGCATAAAGTATTTGACTTTTATGTAAAATAGTTGCTTAGTCGAATATAAACAAGAATCGCATTATGAGAGTCTACGTAACGTGGAGCTCGTAAATCAATTTGATTGCAAAGAATCGCATTGTGAGAGTCTACGTAACGTGGAGCTCGTAAATCAATTCGATTGCAAATCAATTGAAATTCATGCGAATCGTGTTTGTTAAAAGACAAAAGCGCCTTTGACCTACGAAGGTTTAAAGGACAAGTAACCTTATTAAGACTTATACATATTGATGTATATAGACTTATAGGACTTGTGCAATTGAAAGGTTGTTGACACTTTACCACTTGACCAACGATCATTGTAGATATTAACGTATCTATTTGATATGGTATAAGTATGAATCTTTTGACAAGATCAAAAGGATTTCAAGAGTAAAGTTGAAAAAAAAAACTATTCAATAAAAACAAAAGTCTTAAGTTGGATCATGGTAAATAGTTAAGTCATATAGTTTGATATATTACCTAAAGAGTATGAAATACGTTTCACTACTCGCTTCATGAGGAACATTGAAAAATGTATCCAAGGATGAAGGTATCGAACATAATTTGATATAGTTCGATCGGTAATAAATCAAATTGACTTGTTCGACTCATGTAAGGGATTTGTGTTTGAGGACAATATTGTTTACACTGAATAAAAAATTCCATTGAAGTCTATTGAGAAAGATATCTTACGAGATTCGATCTCTAGGTATATTGTTTCTCAAGATTTGGTGTTGAGAAGCTTATTTCAAGGTTCGATTGATTGATAAGCTTGGACCCAAATAAGACGCTTATTATTTTGTAGGATATCTTGAATTAGCCAAAAGGTACTACTTCTATGAACATGATAAGAACAAGGTAGTTGTTGCTCATCATAACGTAATCTTAAAGAATGATATTCTCAAGAAGAAGTAGTGGGAGTAAAGTGAGCATTAAAGGAGTTTATGCGTCACTACAAGAAGTACCTTTATAGGGAACTTGTCACTCCATACATGGTGCTTAGTGGGAGTTGAGCGGAACTTAATTCACAAGTAGTTGTGAAAGGAAGAAGTTTATAAACACGCTCACTTCTAAAGAGTGCTCAAACATCTCACAAATGGATGATGTTCGAGAAACTCGTGCAATATATTAGGATCAAGAACTTATTCTACAAGTTGTTGTAGAAGTAGTTCATAGACCTCAAGCACCAATCCTACAAAGATCAACGAGAGTGAATTACCTAAACTGAAAAGTACATAGGTTTCACAACATCCTCGTACTTGACACATGAGGATCCGTTGATAAATAAAGAAGCGATGGAAAGATCCGATTCCACAAGTATGATTTGAATCTATATGATCTTTAAGTGCAATCCATATATATAACAACAAGGTGTAGACCTTGATTGATGTTCAAGAAGTAGCGATCCATCTAGAACATTTAGATCTTTAAAAGGAAAGATAGATATGGATAGCAAGTCGACTCTGTACAAAGCACAATTTCATGATTGATGCTATGTCTAAGTCGATAACAAGTTGACCATGTACAAAGCACGGCTTCTCGCTTGTAGCTATGTATAAGTCAATAAAGATTATTCTAGCAATAGTTATATTTCGTATATATAGATATATGGAAAGATACATCAAAACCGCCTTCTTCGATTGAATGAAGGAAGTTGTTGTGTATTTGACACAAACCAAGGATTTGTTGTATTGTTGGAAACACATATATGCTTCAATGATCCATTAATGGATTGAAGCAAGTACTGTGGAAATTGGAATAAATATTTTGACAAGGAAGTCAAGGAGTTGCACTTCGTCAAAAGTATCTTATATAGATAAGATATTCAGTGGGAGCATGATTGTGTTACATGTATTGCACAAGATACAAGACATTAATTGGGAATAACATTAAGAAAATGAATATTGTCAAGATCTCATTGGAGAATGTTTTCTCAATTGAGAACTTGGGTAAGTCACCTAAATCCAAGGAAACAAAATCTATGGAGATAGATTATGATGGATGTCAGGTTTGAGCAAAATGTGCATATAATGACAAGGTGTTATAGTTACACGAAAAGATAGACTCCTAGAAAGGATGTCTAACCACATTGTATGGCATACACTTCAGTGCTACTCGGTGTGTTGCAACTCAATTCGAGAAGAGTGCACGATACAATTCGAGCATCCTTCTGTTATGAGTTTCATTATGTACGCCATACTTATGCACATGCCCCTATGTGTTGTACCCAAGGAGTATGACAATCAGTTGTCAAATGGATACAAAGAAAAACACATTTGGACAATAATCAAGAATGTCCTCGAGTATCTTAAGAGAAAGAGTGATATGTTTTTCCATCTGATAAGATAAAAGAAAGCTCATATAAATTGATATATTGATGCTAGTTTTCGAAAGATTGATATAAATACAATTGAGCTACATATTTTGTTTAAATGTGGTGTTGTAAGTTTAGAAGGTGTTCTAAATGGGATATTACAACCGTTTCCGTCACCAAAACAAATATATATAGCAACTTGTTAAGGAATGAAAGAATGTAGTAAGGATCGTGAAGTTCTCAGTCAAGCTAATATGGTTCTATGCATCTCGAACCATAGCTTAAACTTGAAGAACCCAATATTAAATTGGTGATCCAACTAAGATCTATGACGATGTCACTTGATCTCACATGATGATGATCAAGAACACATATATAGGAGTATATATGTATATAGGGTCAAACAAAATTGGATAGGTTCGCGGACACAGCGAACACTCTAACTTAACCTCTACCTTAAGCGGTATACGAGATGCAGTTGTGCATCCATACGTGATGGACGTATGAGTAACTTGCTTTAAGCGTATAATATTTGTGAGGTTCGAACATGTATATACATGGATATATAACATTGTTCTAAATTCTTCACTGGCTAGAAGTCACTATTGATTGACTCTAGGCCAAGTGGGAGATTGTTGGAGTTATGTCCTAGAAGTCAATATTTCATGACTTATTTTCTTAGTTTATGTTAATGATGATATTTGATCATTTGTTCCTAGAGTTTATTATTGACAGATCATTCAGGTTGAGGATCTGAATTGTAGATCTCTGTGGATCATTCATTAGAATGACAATAATAAATCTAAATCGTCCATAATCTTGATAATTAACAAGGAACATTAATTATCATAAAAGATTAGTATGCAAGTTAAGTGATGATTAAGTTCTACAAATCATAGGTAAGGAGTTATCGACTTAATTGCATATGTGTATGTTATTGGAACATAGTACAGGACTTGACCCAATGAAATAAACATTTGGATTGTGTTATGTGTCATTGTTTATTTCATATGAGTTTGATTCTAAGTTTGAGATGTTCACCTTTTCCACATGAGGATAGGTTCAATAAATATCGTCTAACGTTGATTCCTGATAAAGGCTGCTATAAGGACTTTATTTATGTTCTCTTGAATTGTGCGGGGAAAAGTTGTTCATCAAGAAAACCGTATGTCCCTCATTAGTATACCTAGTGAGTGATGATATCTGTTTGGGCCCCTTGATGGAGTTGGATCGTATGCATGCAAACTAGACGATCAACTCTAGATCAAGAAATGTATAATCTGCAAGAATGACACATTCCTATCTTGGATTATACAAGGATATCATGTGACATAAGAATCAGACAAGGAAATACTTATATTTCTTGTGCAGGATTAAGATATTGTAACGGTACATTATTTATGCGAATTGGGAATCATAACGTGTTGCTAGATACCGCTTATGATTATTGGAAATAAATAGTGATTTATTCTCCATGGCCAACATAGCATAAATCCTCAAAGGGTCACACAAATAGGACTTTGACCACACAATGCATTATCTATTTATTCGCAACAGTGAGTATTGCGGAAATATGATGAGTTGATTAATTAATTATATACCGTTATGAACCGTTATAATTAATTAAGTCAAAGAGATCATATAGAAATAAATTAATGCATTATCTAATCCCAAAATAATTATTAATGAGTTAATAATTAATTTTAGATCAACACATTTCAATATAAATGGTTATATTGATTAATTGAGCCATTATTTAATAGGAAAATATATAGCCCAATTATAGAGCAACCTAATGGGACTTTAATTAGGTGAATTAAAGACCCAAATGAGATTGTGAGGTGGCCCATATAGGCCCAATTCGTGGCCAGCCATAGGGTGGCAAGAGGTGTAATTTTGGGGAAGTTTTTCCTAGGGTTTGAGCTCTATAAAAGGACCCCTTTGGAGGCTCCAAGAGCTAGCCTTTCTCTCTCCTCTCTTTCTTCCCTTTGTGGCTGCCACAAACCTCCTCTTTTCTCCCTCTTTTGCTCATGTGTTGAGCTCTCTTCTCCATTTAAATGAAAGATTTAATTGCTAGAAGAGAGAAAGCTAATGGGATTAGGCTTGTTCTTGGGTGTGCTAGCACATACCTTGAGAACGTGGTTAATCTCCTTGGTGGACTCGAGGCCGGCGCCATCCATGGAGAAGATGAGGCGTAGGAGAGCACACCATCGACTCCCATGCCATGGATTCGAGCCTCATGAATGCGATTTCATGAGAGGTACAAATTTCTCCTACCTTCTCTCTTGATTGGATGTGTGATTGCTTTAGCACTAGATCTATTGATTTGCTTGTTGTTAATGGTGATTAATTAATTGTAATTAATCTAAAATTAAAATATGAGCATTTCCTAACACATACGACCCTATATCAGGCGTACCGGGGTAACATGGACTAGAAGTAAACTCAGTAGAACAGGTTGGAAGGGGCCAATCAATTGTGTGTACTGTCCAAATGATGAGAAATTGAGCACCTTTTTTTTTGCCTGCTCTCATGTTCAAAGGATTTGGAATTGGTTACTTAGTAAATTCAATATTATGGATAGTCCAAATTCTCTTGATCAGTTTCTTGTGATTGCTAATTTAGCATCAGATCAAGATCAAAATGCTTTTAGGTTACTTAGTGCAGCCCTTCTGTGGGCTTGTTGGTTGCTAAGAAATGAAGTTTGTTTCAAGGAGGCTCCATAAGCTACAACGACTACTTACATTGCCAAAATTACCCATCTTGTGTCTTATTGGTCAGGCTTATGGGCCCCACATATAAAGGAGCAGGTGTTGAAGATGGTGGCTGTGGAAATAACAGATAGAAGTGAAGTAGAACTAATAGGGTATGACATGTGGGCCCTACCAATTCAAGTGTGGAGCCCCATAGACACAAAGATGGGGGATAGGTGATGGACCCCCTTTGACATGTAGGGTCAGATGATAAGTCACTCTGAGATAAAGCTACAAGCAACTCAAGGTGATGAGGTGGCTGGGCGAATGAATCAGAAAGGACAGGTGCAAAACTTAGCAGCAATAGCTGAATGATAGCCTCAGGATCAATTGGAGTGGGAGATGGAGTGGGGTTCTAATAAAACAAGTTTTTTGTTGGTCGTTGAAGTAGATTTTATGCATTCCTGAAATGGGTTTCTGTTTTCTCGATTTTTGCATTATTTTGATTTTAAGTTCTCATGGATTTCTGGATGAGATGTAACAAAAGTCGGAATGACTATAGAGGTTATTGTTTAGATTAGATGTTCTAAAGTTAAGAGTAGAGGCTGTCAGTACCAGTTAGTACATCAAAGGTGCCTGGCGATACTCAGGTTTTAGTTAGAGAGACAATTAGCTTTTTCTAGTTGTATTCTTTTTGTACTCTAGCATGCTTTTCTCAATGAAAAGTGGTGAGGTCATTGCTCACTTGTTTCCAAAAAAAAAAACAAAACAATAAAGAATTATGAATATGCTACTGAAAAATAATTGTTCCTTACCCCCCCCCTTTAAAACATCATCAGTTTTGGCGTTTTGGGTATTGCCCTTTTCTAATATCTAGAGACTATGCAACTATCCTTATTATTTTTATGGTTTGGGTGTGGGTGTGGTGAGTAAGAGGGAGATGCTTGTGTTTCTCAGATTGCAATCGTTCATTATCCAAGTGAGAGTAATTACTCAAGACAACAATTATAATAACATGGGAAAAATATTTACTTCAATATTGTTGTAGGAAGTATGAAAGACTAACCATGGAGTGTTTAGACGAAGCTCGCAAATCCTTTGCCTATGAGGATATTATTTTGGTATTTACTCACCTTCTTCCAAAATTATTTACTTAGGTGTGGCATACTCCAATTGTAACTTGTCTGAAACATATATCCAAATAATTAGCTTGTGCATACCAAAGCAGGTCTCATTAGACGGAACAGATGGACCAAGCTCTGAACATATTCACGTGTACATAGGAAAAATAGTTTAGTGTACAGTTTTCTGATAGTCATTGTTTAAGCAAACCAGGTGTTGTACAGTAGTTTGTGTTGTGTCGTGTATATTTGTATAGTCACTATTATCATGTGAAAATATTCTTGATTGGCAATAATCCAAGCTGTAAGTAGATACCCTCTTCCTGATATATGGTTAAAAAAAAAAATCCAATTTCTTGAGATGTCGAAAGTAATATTACTTCAATATAATCTTTGTTTTTTTAATCTTTCTAAAACAGTATGTGCCATCTATTCTATTTAAGGAAGTCTTAAAATGTCATATCATTATTTAGATCGGTTGATTTTTATTTAGATCGGTTTATTACTCAATTCTATGTGAACTCCTTAATTCTATTTTAGCCCCTTAATTTCATCTCTCGGTCCTTGGTTTAAGTGCTCAAGACAAATATAAGTTGTTCCTAAACAATTCTAAGTTTTTACTCTCGGTACTAGGGATGGTTCAGTTTTACTTGTGATTTGTAGGGTATTTACTAACTCCTTTCGGTCCATAAATAAAAAAGAAAATTTCTCTCTCGAGACTAATCGATGACCCTACTTGTTTGTAATAATCAATCTCAATTAGTTCAAGCATGACCAAAACTAAATAAGGTCTTATTTAATCATGTACTTAAAGTAATCAAGTAAACAATTTGAAACAATTAAGCATAGCACAAGTTAAAAACATAAAAGTTAATAATAATCCTAAACTACATTAAAGTATCAAATCTATACAACCAAAACCCTAAATTTATCTAACTAAGTAACAAATCAAGCATAATCGTACCAAACAATAAACAAACCCTAAAGATGAATATTACAACCGAAAACAACCTTTAATATCGAAGATTGAACCCTCTATTGCGGTCCATAGATAGCTCTTGCTGATCACCCTTGTGGCCTTGCTGTTGATTTGAGTGCTATGTTATTCCCTCCTTTCACCTTGAAGCTTTGAGAAAGCTTGTCGTCTGACTGGGTACGTTCTCTCAAGTCGTATGGGTTTAAATAAGACAACTCCAGGTGGTTTATGCCTAGAAAGGTCGTACTAAAAGTAGGGAATCGTGCTCCAAAACTGACCTCTAAAAATAAGAGTCGAAAAAGTGATGAAAAATGCGTCCGTTAAATATATCACGTGGTCCGTAATTCTTCAATGAATGTTGGTTCTTCGATCTATCAGCTTCTTCCCTACGATCTCTCTACAGTGCATTTTGGTGTATCTCGTGTGATCCGCATGAATGAGCTTATCAACCCGTAGAGCTCCATCTTCTTGGCAGATTTCAACCGCTGTTGACAAAGCATCGACACTTGACTTGAAATAAGAGTATACGGCAATATCTTCTCCTAAAGAAATACTTGAAAGATAATAACAAAATAGCAATTTAAAGCATAAAACCAGACATTATCAATGTACGAAATCGTGTCATTAGTTTGCCTCAAATTACGATTTGGTTTGGGGTGAGACACATTTGATACTTGATCAATAGGTGAAGAAATACTTAATTAAATCAAATAATTCTTATTACTTTAGACGGTCTAGATGGGCTTTTTGAAGCTAAAAAAACAAAAGATAGGTCCTAGTAACTTACCTCTAGATATGACATAATACAATAGGAATTTAAAGCATAAAACCAGACCTTATCAACGTACGAAATCGTGGCGTGGCCGGTTTTAACTTACATCTAGATATGACATTATAAATCTACTAAATGCAACGTCCACCTAATATTTGGGAATATCTAAATAGGAGAACAAATTAAAAATTTTTTAGGAAGAAAATCTAGCCAAAATCTGACAGATCGGTAGTGCATCTTCTCATTTTCTGCGAATTTAATGAGAGATGATAACCTAGGTTATATCTTTCCTTTTTTGGATGCGATTAGGAGGAGGATGATGAAAAAATTGGAGAACAAATCTTGCCTTGGATCCTACCATTCCGGGTCAGACTCTTTTTTGAAATACAAATCTAAATCGTCTATGCACAGATCAATCGTCCATAAAAACTATTAACAATGCGATTTGACTCCTTTACAAAAAGTAGTCGGCAGGTTTTAGGTGTGTTTATAAGTAGTAGAGATAGGAATGGATTTGGAATGGATAACAAACAATAATGAATAGTGCAGTATAAAAAAAATTATCAATCGTACGTTAATCACCATTAACCTTAATCAAACTCCCAAATAAAAGACTCTATAAATAATTATTTTCTATGCATCGAAACTAACAAAAAATAACTCCAAACTTTTTATTGCAAAAATATACCATCCACAAATATTGTGTCAAAAACTACAAGTTGAATTTACACTATTATAAAATCAAAATTAAGTTCCTTCCAAACTTAATCAATTTATTTCCATTCGTCCCAACTTAGCAATCTAGTGATAGATATTCTTTAAAATAAGATGAATATAAAAAGTTAGTTGTGAAAATTTATATTCGGCAAATTAAATCATATGGCTTAGAATAAAAGAAAGTACAATAAAAACGTTTACCAAAGAAATAAATAAATATAGATGTCTTAAAACTCAAGAATGCAAAGAATGGCATAAAAATAAATATATATGGCTTAAAATTAAAACAAGCAGCACAAAGAATGGCATAAGTAGGGACAAAAAAGTCATTTCAAAGGTTTCTCTATGTTAACGCGTCTCCGAGTCCACGTCCTCAAACTATATAACAATGGTGTATTCTTCTTTTATTTGTGCATTATTATTATTTACAATTTACAAAAGGGAACCCTCTACTCCTCCAAAGTCCAAACCAAGCAATTTTCTCGTCGCAGAAACTCGTTCGGATCACATTTCCTTTTCACCCGGCTCCGCCTAATACCGAGTCCGATTTGCGAAATTCGAACTGCCAATTCCCTCCTATATAACTTAGAACCCCACACACAAAAGATGTTCCTTTCGGTTGCTCTTCCCATCCGAGTTCATTTTCCAATGGAAGCACGTAACGCTGATCAAAGTGGAAATGGGAGCACGGGTCGCCTCAATTTCACGGATGGTATTAATCTATTTATCGCGATTGATTAGTTTAGGATTAGATTTCGAAATTCTCTTTTGTCTCGATTCGGATTGACATATTTGTCTTTCATTTATGAGTTAGGATTAGATTTTAGTAAATATCGATGAGGAACTATTTTTTCCCCCCGATTAGGATTTGATTTCAGTAAATCTAGCTGAAGAAACTTTTATTCCCGATTAGGATTAGATTTCAGTAAATTAAGGAATTTTTTTCCCGATTCGGATTGACAGAAGATTTATTCTTGAGTTAGGGCCAAAGAACTCATGTTTTCTCGATTTGGATTCACCGAAGAATCTTGTCCTTTCTATATCGCTCAACTCTTTCTTTTCTTGATTCGAAATTTACAGAAGAATTCTGCGTTTTTTTATTCACAAAATCTTTCTTTTCTTTTCTTTTTTTCTTGATTTAGTGCTTTTTTTTAATCCGATTGACAGAATATTAACTGTATTCACATTCATTTTGTTTGTAGTTGCAAATGATCCCCTACTTTCTGGCTGGGAGATCCACGGATTCCATACTTATTCCAGTAAGAATTTATCCATTACTTATGCAATTGATGATCCATTATATGTATTTAGTACATTTAAGTTTTTATTACTCTTTTCTTTTGATTTTCAGAGCTCACTTACCCTGAACTTGTTGCAAGGCAATCTGAAAGAATCTTGTCCCCAGAGGAAATCTATGCTGTGCTAAAAAATTCTGATCTATATCTGGGACATCAGTCTTTCTACCAGACTCCAGGTATTCCTCTCGTGTATACAATAAAATCCCCTATTACGCGATTTTTAACATTGTTGATGGATGATGGATTATTTTTACATGCTCCCTTGATCTAATTTGTGGAATTGGATTAGATAAGATATGTGATTTTTACCATTGGTGTTGCCTATTCATTGGTCTGACAGAATTTCTGAATGCAAGTTATCACTGTTGTAGGGTAGTTTAACTTTGCTGTACACTGCCAGAAGGCATTCTACTTTAACTTTGTAGGGTAGTTTCTGATTCCCTCACATATAAGAGTGCCTAACTGTCAGGCCTACCACCTGTTGAGTTTTCCTTGTAATTTTTAACAGATATACACATCATCTTGTTTATTTAGTTGTCTGTTAGTTGTTATTCAAAAGTAGGCCTCAGTCTTTGAGTAATTGATATAGATCTGCAACTTGCCTTATTAATTGGGAACTTTTAGTCTCTCAGGATTGGCCTTCAGTAGCTACCAGTTTCCAATATATAATTATTTACTGAATTTCTGAATGCAAGTTATCACTGTTGTAGGGTAGTTTAACTTTGCTGTACAACTGCCAGAAGGCATTCTACTTTAACTTTGTAGGGTAGTTTCTGATTCCCTCACAAATAAGAGTGCCTAACTGTCAGGCCTACCACCTGTTGATTTTTCCTTGTAATTTTTAACAGATATACACATGATCTTGTTTGTTTAGTTGCCTGTTAGTTGTTATTCAAATGTAGACCTCAGTCTTTGAGTAATTAATATAGATCTGCAACTTGCCTCATTGGGAACCTTTTAATCTCTGAGGATTGGCCTTCAATAACTACCAGTTTCCAATATATAATAATTTACTGAATTTTGTTTTAATTTTTCAGATAAATGGTTGTTGACTAGGGATGAATTCTTGGTGTCTCCTTGGAAAACCTGTACAAAGAATTTTACAAAACTTCAGGTTAAAAATCATTTTATATTTTTTTTTATTTTACTTTTGTTTATATATAAATAGTGTATTTTTAAGATGGCAATTAAACTAGTGTTTATAATTTAGGTGAAAGGCCATTTTTGTGCTCACGAATACAGTGACACATCTGGAAAAAGGTTCCGCTACACTCTTGTGAGGTACTACTGTACTTTCAATTGCTCTAATATTCAAGTTGTTTCTTGCAATTCTCTGTTCCAGAATATAGAGAAGATGAAATTCTAGCTGCCCCCTATTATGTCTATTTATTAACATTCAATTCTGACTGCTTGTTCTCAAACACAGTGGTGATGTCGAGGTGGAGAACTCCGTCTACTTAGTGCAAAGTCTTCCTTCAAAGAGGAAGAAACCAGAAGTAAGCATTCTTAACATAATTTATTTGAAATTTTCTGTGCTGCCTCTCATTGGTGTAGTCATGGAGAGAACTAGATGAGGGAGTTTTACCATTTTAATTTTTAGGGATTTGTGTTGGAGATTTTTGTTTGGGCATGCTGACTGTAGTCTTATATTTTCTTGTCTTGCACTCATTTTATGTCCGTTTAACTTATTTTGCAGCCGCTCGAGGAAGTTGATGGTTTTTTATGTGAGTCGTTCAACATCGGGATCGATTGTTTGAATAGAGCAAAGAAGACTAAGAGCGTCACTGAAGCATGTGCATTGAGAGATGAGGCTATTCGGATTGTGTTGGCTCTCGAGCGCAATGCTGAACCAATTCAGGTCGTGAGGGATGGGGAGCGCAATGCTGAACCAATTCAGGTCGTGAAGGATGGCAAGGGCGGCGCTGAATCAGTTCAGGTCGTGAGGGATGGTGAGGGCGGCGCTGAATCAGTTCAGGTCGTGAGGGATGATGAACCAGTTGAAGTTGTGATGGGCAACCAGGGCAGCGGTGAACAAATTGAGGTTGTGATAGCTGAGGAGGGCAGCAATGGTGCCTCTTAATCATGTGAAGGATTTGAATACTGTTGACATTTTAGTCTATTACTGTATGTTTCAGCTTTGCAAGTCTCATTTAGGCTGAGGCGATACTTGATACAAATTGTGATTCATTTGTTAATATAGGGTTTGTAAGTAGTAGTTTGATAAGAGGCGGGTTTGGTAGTTTAGGTGGGAGTTAGCATAGAATAGTTTGATAAAAGGGAGGTTTGTAAGTAGGGTTTGCATAGCATATTGCTCAGGTGTACGAGGAGTTATTTTTAAAAAAATAATAATAAATAAAAACACTCATTGTGATTCATTTGTTGATGTAGGGTTTGTAAGTAGTAGTTTGATAAGAGGCAGGTTTGGTAGTTTAGGTGGGAGCTAGCATAGAATAGTTTGATAAAAGGGAGGTTTATAAGTAGGGTTTGCATAGCATATTGCTCAGGTGTACAAGGAGTTATCTTTTTAAAAACAATAATAAATAAATAAAAATACTGTAGTAGTACCAGTAGTAATGACTCATTTGTGGATATTTTTTTTTCAATTTTGTGAAATCTTGGATGGAATTGTTTCTGTTTGTTGGAATGCCTAAGATTCGATTTAATTTTAATGTTTATTCTATGCATTTTCCTGAAAGGAAATTCCTTTCGTCGACATTTACAATTCAAAAAATGCTCTTTTTGGGCGTCATTTCTCAATTTGAGTTAGATGGTTTACCTATGTGAAAGAAAGAACTGGCGACAAGATTTCCAAAAAAGCTACACTGAAGCTATTGGTAGACATTGTGATAGCTTTGACTCTTGCGATAACAATGAATTATCTACATGCGCACTTTTCATTGTCATAGGTTGCACTTTTACTTGTCATTTTTTGAACTTATATTTGCTTCCCATGATTAATTGGAAAATACATGAAACCATCATAACAGAGAAGACCTAAATTTACAAAATGAACTTAAGTAATATAGTAATATCTATCAAAATGCAAGTGTCCTTTCAGAAGTGGGGCGGAGCCAGGATTCAGCTTACATAGAATTTTAACAATTTGATATTATTTTTTATTACTAAAGTAAGACTATCAATTTTTTGAAAGATCATGTCGTCGGTTCATTAAAATTGGGCTTTCAAATTTCATATCCATTTTTTGATATAATTCATAACAGAAATATATTTTGATTTCTGGCGTGTTTCGAGAATATATTTTTCTTAAGGGGTGCTAAGTTAAACAAAATTTATAAAATAGATTGACATTAGTAATGCAACCTAAAATGTTAGGGGGGCCAAGCCCCCCCTTTGTCCCCCTACTCCCTCCGCCCCATTATTCAATAAAAAATAAATGCAACACTAAAAGACGGATGAAAAGAAATCATAACAATAACATCTTATTCCTTTTGTACTCGGGGTAATTTGATTAAAATTAAAAGTAAAGTAGGCCGGGAGTGTAGTAACTGAGTCTCTGTAAGTATGAGCCCATTTAAGTCCTTTTTTGGGTCCTTTTCGTTTTTACAATAACAACTTTTGTTCGTCCTTATCCTTGTTCGCACGCCTTTCCAAACACGGCCTTAGTTGATAACATTTATTTAAACTCATTGCATGTTATAACTGGACCTAGCAATATTTCGAGTAGCTAATTACTCTATTATAGAACTCGAGGCCGTGTTCCCCAGTCAGATCATACTAGCTATATGTAGAGAAAATGATGACTACTTGCAAGCACGTAATTAAATACGTAAGAGCGCGATTACTCTCTTGGCGCATCACGGACAACTGGACAAGCCTAGTCGTAAGGAGGCGCAACAAGACCCGTCAACATATGCTTGCCTTAGCACACATAAGGAATGTAAGGACGATGCTCCAGGAATCTATGGTTACAGTTGTTATTGCTCCGGCAACAGTGGCGGAGCCAGTAGGGGGGCAAAGGGGGCCTGGTCCCCCCCTAAGATTTTAATTCTATATGAAGAGCTTTTCAATTATATGCTAAATTTTATTAATACATAACATATTGCACCCTAATAAAAGAGTACAAATACAATCTAGTTAAGTTTATTGTTTGTTCAAACTAGTTTAATTATAATTTTTCTTTATAGCAAATTTAGAAGATGGAAAATAAAAAATATAACATACTCAAATATGAAAAATCCTTACTATTTATTTTTTTTAAGAAAAAATTACTTATTTATTGTATTTGATACAATTCATGTTTAGAAAATTTACTACTATAAAAATGATTAAATATTATTTTTTTTATCAATTTATTACATTTTTTAACTTTCAAATTTTAGTCTATCTAATCGAAATTTTCGCCCCCCCCCCCCTAAGTTGAAATCCTGGCTCCGCCCCTGCCGGCAATTATGCGGGCAACCCTTACAGAACTATTGTCACAGTTCAATTGTGACTTGAGGGAATTTTTAGGAGATTTTTGATGTAATTTTGGGGTATTTTCGGAGATAAAATGGATTTTATGGAAGAATTAAGAAATAAATTGAGTACAAATTGATTTTTTCTATTTCATAAATATGTTTTACAGCAATAATGGCCTAGTTATAGGCGCTAACAACTCACAGAAAAACAAAATGTAATGTTGCCAATTGGGTTTTGTAATTCTCAAAATGTAATGTTGCCAATTGGGTTTTGTAATTCTCAGGAATTTGAAAAATATCAAAATATGATTCACAATTTGATCTCCATATTGTAGGATTAGAGCCATCAAAAGAGAGAAAGGTAGTTTTTGGTAAATTAACCATATGCTCAGTGACTCTACCATTTCTTTTGCCTTCTTCATTGATAGGGCTATCAAGATTCACAGGTGTACCTCTTGGAGGTGTATTTCTTGGTTGTGGCCCACTTGCATTGTCCAAACCTGAACTGTCACTTGAAGAAGGGTTGCCAGAAGAATGATTCTTGAGCAATTGCTCCAGCATTGTCTTCATTTCGCCAATTTGTTGTATACTGGCTGATTGCTGATCAATGCGAGCATTAGTCTGTTGAAGCTCACGGCTGAGACGCTCATTCATTTTTTCCAAGGCGAGTTGCAAATCTCCACTAGATTGATCACTAATTGCTTGTTTAGGAGACATCTTGATCGATCTTGAGGGTTCTTGCTTGCAGAATTGAAGAAGAACCCTAGTTGGAAGCGTGTTGTCTCTAGATACCAATTGTCACAATTTAATTGTGACTTGAGGGAATTTTTAGGAGATTTTTGATGTAATTTTGGGGAATTTTCGGAGAAAAATGGAATTTATGGAAGAATTAAGAAATAAATTGAGAACAAATTGATTTTTTCTATTTCATAAATCTATTGTACAGCAATAATGGCCTATTTATAGGCGCTAACAACTCACAAAAAACAAAATAATCAATTTCCCTTTATTAAATAATTACATTTTCCCTTTAATTAACTAACGGATAGATCTTCCTCTCTGCTTAGATCCAACGCTCCAGATTAATTCTTCCCAGCGCCTTCCGTTAAATCTCTAACGGCCTGCCAACGCTGGGCTTTCCCAGTGGTATGGCACTAAACTCTCTACGGAGAGTTCTGGGGTTCGAGTCCCACCATGGGGAGTGGGGCCTGTGTGGGTGTGTGGGAGTGCCTACGGGCCATATATCAAAAAAAAAAAATCTCTAACGGCCTCTCCTTCTCCTATCAGCGAAGGGACTGTTTTTATTAACATTGTGTCACTGCTGACCCCACCTGACAGACCCTCATTAGTTAGTTGATCATTTAATGGCTCCTGTAACTGTCTGATTTGTTCAGCCACATCAGCGTTCTCAGCTGATTCACCAGTAATTCTGTTACCTGACAACTGATGGATGCCAAGGTAAGAGCAGGCTGCTCCAACTTCTATTTGTCTTTTAGTGAACACAGCGGTTGAACTTTTCTTATGGTACATAAACTAGTTTTGCTCGTTTTCGCGGCTTCGCCGCGAGGCATGAGCTGGTGTGCGTTATGAGTAAATTAGTGCAGTTTTAATAGGTTTAGGTAATATTTATTGTTATTCTTATTTATGATGGAAAGAGAAAAACGTAAAATTGAAAGTAAATACAATTCGTGTGATTAAAAAAAATAAACAACCGACACAATTGTTAAAATTGATGGCCAAATTTATGTAAAATACACTTAATTTGATGACACTCATCAACTTATTGAAATTATTAAAAAAGTATTACCTTTAAATAAAAGGAAAACACATAGTTGATACAATAAAATGTTAACTAAAAACTTTAGCAAGTTTTTAAAAAAAAAATTTAAGACGCTATCTAAGCCTTGCTGTCTGTATAACTTACATTTTTAAACTCGTTGCGCCGTGGCCTTAGGATCTACTATTTAACTCATTGAATTTTTTGGACCGCTTGATCATCACTCTGTTTTAGTGCTTGAATTAACTGCTATCTTCATTTGGCCTTTTTCTGCTGATTGCGAAACTCGTCTGTCTTCCTCCTGGGAAATTGCCAAGCACAATTTTCAAAACCAACCGCCACTTTGCCCAAACTTTCCTTGCCACTTCAAAATGTGGACCCCACTCGTTAGTCTTCTCCCCTTTGCTTATTTAAGCTGTCTTCTTTTGTCAATCTCCTGAATTCCTATTATCTACTGAGAAAATTACGGACAAAAAAAAAAAAAGAGACGGCACCGAAAAGAAAGAGAGCTGGACTTTGTCAGCGATGGAGAAGGAAGCAATTACAGCGAGGCGAGGCGGTGGCTGAATGAAAGCACGGTGGCTGTAGCGGAACGACATTGACTCGAATCGCATTTCTTTGTCACTTCCCTCCTTTGAGCTTTCCAACGGTAACAATTGCAATTCTAATATTTTTCACTCAATTTCTTTCATGTGCTAGAACGCTTGTCTGACCAAGAAATGAAACATTTGTATCTCCTATAGGTAAATGGAATTTATAACGTCCACACTGCATACTCTCTCAATTTTATTAGACTAACATTGCCGGTAACTCCGTCATTATATATCATACCATTGTCAAAAATATTAAGACTAGATAGTTCTGCTGTCGCGGCTTCGCGACGCCTAGCTTGGTTCTTTTTTGGGTAGAAATGCATTTTTTTTTCCGTGGCAACGTCTTCTTGCTGGTGATGAATATAATGGCTGGTCAATCAATCTGTAAAGTATGTCAAACAACCTTTAAAGCATATTTCGAAGAGTATACTGCCCTAGATATTTAAAAATCTTTTCCTTAGCAATACTGCAATGCAATAGCCTGCATGAAGATTGGTAAAAATATAGTCAGGGAGCAATCAGCAAGAATTTTTTTTAAAAAATGACCATTTGTTCGAATAAGTACATAACCTGTACCAGTCTCTAATGCGGCTTGGATAAGCACAGGTACCCTCTTCAATTTTTCATTAATGACTGCATCATTTGAGTAAATTACATATTAATTAGTCAATCAAGGAAACCACATATATTCTCCACCCATGGTACATGACCGTTTTCACTTATTAATTTCATTTGTTATTTCCCTCAATTTCCTTTCTACATTTTAGTGTTAAAAATATCATTTAAAATGTATTGTTTGTTTGGAGATAAAACTTTTTCTTAAACTATAACTCTGAGCTTAAAAAATACATTTCATATTTTCCTCCTACGCATTTCTTATATATACCAGTATAATATATATTCTAAATATAAAGGGTTATAATTATGGGTTGCCTTAAGTTCTTGGGTCAATATTTTTCTGCAATTAATATGCCATTTTCACTGCATAACTAAACTTCACAATCAGCTTATTACAAATCACTATTACGCAAGCATAAAAACAACAATGCAAATTTTGTATCAGTTAGAATTTTGTTTCACTCCTACTTCAGAGATCTTTCTTGGCTCCATGTTTCTCAGAATGTACTGATCCATTGTTGCATGTTGCCATCAGCATCGCCTCCACCCATCATGCAAATGAAAATTTTTTCCAATTAGACTTGTTCTATTGGAAATAGACCTAAAGATAATAATAATACACAAAGCTAAAATATAATGCGAAATCTAAAGTACAATGATGTACTAACTGAAATATGAGGGTAAAGCAAGAAAAATTGGCATATGCATATATTGGAAACACAGAAGTAGAGTGGCAAAATTGGCAATTCCAAGAAACAATTCTTTTCTCAATATAGAAAACCTGATATTTGGATAATTCCCTAATCTTAATGTGAAAATAAGGGCAAAGCAAAAAACACAACAACAAATAATTGACAAAATATTGATAATGAAAAATCTCACCTTGCAACTAAATTAGTCATATGCAAATCATAAGCCAAATAGATGCAAGGTCATCAAATTTAACCTTTTTTTTATTAATTTGCCCCTGCAGTATGAGACGTATATGTCAAAACAATCAATGAAACAGATTGACCAAATTAAATTAGAAAAAAAAATGTACCTTGTAGAGAAGAACAACTACCCATATACTCACGCATCCTGACTCACAGATCTTTAGCAGTAAATGAAATTATATCCATAGTATTAATAAAAAATTCTTAGCAATATATAAGCGAAGGAAAAAAAAAAATAACCTAAGGCCTGTAATGCATTACGATAGACTTAAAGAATGTACTGAAATGTAGTGATAGAAACTTGACAAAAGTAACTAATCTAATATTAATCTATTGGTCTTTGGACCTAGTTGTAAAGGAATAGTGATTGATTCCACACTCTAAAGTGATTAACTGAGGCTTGATTCCACAACTTATGAAAAGCTTAACTGGGCTTCAAAGAATTCAATATTAGGATACTATATTTTTTATTCTCTCAACTCTAACATGTTAACAATTGATTGATTTTGAAATGTTATTACAAATAAAGCATACAAATGTTCTTGTTATTACATGTTTTAATGATAGATCAATTGTCTTGTTCTGGAAAGGTGTTCTTCCTCTTAGAACTGCTCTTGGACTTGCGTCTCTTTAAACGCCTGTGATCTTGTTATAGCTTGCTCCCAGCAAGATAATTAGTTTTTTTTCCCGTGGGGTCCACTCTGTAGGGGCACAATTTTCGATAACCTAGGCTTTGACAGTTGCTATTATTTTCAATAGTCTAAAGTTGTTGTTTAATAACTACACCTAAACTTAATTATTCTTGTTAATATAGTCATGTTATCAAATTATTCAAAATAAAAAAAATGATCCGATAGTTACATCTAAACTCAATTATTCTTGATAAGATAGTCATGAATATAAATAATTATTATTAAGAAAAAGGTCCAACTTGTATCCACCTAATGGAAGGCATTTTTGCTCTCTAAGACAAGTCTCAAATCATGGGTTCCTGAAGCTTTGTTATCTGATGGAATAGCAGGAATAACCACGATGTCGCTTTCTTTCCTACTAATATCACGAAGAAATAAACAAATTTACTCGAAAAAAACAGAAGACAAACCTGTATGACCAGATCAAACTCTAAAACATTCTCTGGGCCTGCCTCATTTGTTTCACCGACAATCTGTGAGGAACACGAAATAAATGTGATACATCTGACAAAGCTGACTAAATTATCATTGTTTAGTTTTGGAAAGTAAGAAACGAAGTGGATACCACTTCAAGGGCTAAAGTGCTCTCTTTAGTGAGCAAAAATATCGGAAAGTCATATTTGTTCCACAGGATATCAGAATCCTACAAAATCAATGAATCAGACAAATGAAGATTCTTCCAGCCTCTAAAGTCATGATATCAGAATTTATTTAGAACTGACATGAAGATTCCATTCATAACTTGTATTGTGTAATCTGGCACATCATTAACCCTTCAAATGCCAGAACTTCATAAACTTTAGCTAAGAAAAAAAAAATTCATAGAACACAAACCTTTTTCTTTAAAGCATTGTTGTGGGAATACTGTAATATTCCTTGCAAGCTCAAGTTATGGACTTCACGGACTAAAGAAGTTAGTGTACATAACATCTGAACAATGTAACATTTTTTGCACATTACTGCTGCTTCTATTGGCTACCATCCATACTACAACATGTGAAAAATGAAATGAATTTGAAAGAAAGCAAAGAAAAATCATGACAACTTAACACCACAGGAACAATTAGAGAAGAGAATTAAGCGAGCAATTTATTAAATCCAAGGGAAAATAACCCTGCAATCACTATAGAATTTATGTCCCTGACAATATATTAACACAAATGCATACCACTAACAGGTACCAATCCTTACAAAGGGAACATAAACTGGTACCAACAAATGAATTTAAGTATCAAGAAAACTAGCAGCCATCATCAACTCAAGTGTGATCTCAGGCTCTATATAAAACTCTGTTTCTCTGCCACTGCAATGAAATTCATTTCATTAAGATTTTATTAACAATGTAATTAACATGAGTGCATAAATTACAGAACATTCATGTCCAGCTCAATACCACGTGTTCCATGATTTATAGGCTCAGATTATTTGAAGTCCAAACTACCAACAAAATTTAGGAAAATACTTGAATTGAAGAAAATTAGGGCCAGATTAGAGCAAAATAGTGAGAATGGAGGCAAGCAAAAGTGGCACGGCAACACATGTACTCTCCCTTGTACATAACTGCATCAATCATCAATCAAGAGGCTAGATTTAATTCAACTTTCTATATAGGCTAGTGAATGCATGAATTAGTGGGAGCCACTGAATTTTACAAAAAAAAAAATCTATTTCATAGTACGAATTTCACTTTTTTTTAAGAGATGTTACAAATCTCATCAAAACCGACCCCACTAATGACCCATTTTTTCCCCATTTTGAGGACTTAATCCTGTAGGAAATCACTAATGATCCATCCTAGTTTTGCTAGTACTACTACGATTTTGTCCCAATTTAACAATGCTTTTATTTCCAGTTTTGATCTTCTCCTTTCATTTCTGAAAAATAATAACTTCTAATCCATGCTTAGGCTTAATGATTAAAGCAAATTGTGTACTGTCAAGTGTCAACTTTTTCTGAACAAAACAGTGCATACTTTTAAAGCCAATGATTCTTGAACAATTCCAAATTTTATTTTCATTGCAATAGTATTTTTCCAATTTTAGCTAACTTTTCTAATATAAAACAAATCTACAACTTATTGTGCTTTCCCCCAAATTCTAAATTCCAGACAGCATGCTTCAAATTAAGACATTATAAAAGCAACCGAGATCGCTAGTCAATAAATTTCTAAAAAGCTAGCAACCCTTGACAAGTTCATGATAGAAACAATTGCATAAATATTTTCCCTAATTTCGACCAAATTCTCAAAGTAAAGAGCTGTGTGCAACAACCGATATTAATTGGTACATCCAAGAATTACATACTTGAGATCGAGTAACTTAGCACAATTTGAAAATTTTACCTAATATTTCTGGTAGGATTGGCTTGTGTTGAGCTCCAAAATTTCCTAGGGAGAGATAAAGAGGATGCGCATGGATCATGTCTGGGAACTGATTCTTGCGCCGCTTTCGACGCGGGAGTGTTAGGTCGGAGGAGGGGACAGGAACTGGGTCTGGGTCTGGGTCTGACCGTCTGATGCGGGAGGAGGCGAAGGAGGGGCGGGAGAGGGACTGGCGTCATTGGGAGGAGGAGTGGCTGAGCCGGTAGCTACCGCCGCGGCAGTCGGCAGTGGGCTTCTTGACGCAGTCGTAGTGGCGGAGGGAGTGGCAGTGAGAGAGAGAGCGGGGAAGCAGGAGGTCCATGGGTGCTCAGCAGCTCGGCGAGAGATAGAGAAAGAGAAGAAGGAGGCGGGGGTGCTCAGCTTGGCGAGAGAATGAGCGAGCGCGGAAGGAGAGAAAAGAGCGGAGAAAGAGAAAGATGGGAGGAGAAGAAAAACGTATGCGGACGGCTGGGATGAAATCCATCGACGCGCCACGCGATGGTACGGTCGCGCGCGATAATTCAGACAAAATTCGCTGGAAAATCGGAAGAAATTGAAAAACCATACTGTAGTTATAACTAGCGGGCTTGTCGTCGCGGTTTCGCCGCGACCAACCCCCATAACACTTTTTTTTATTAATAATGGCACATATCAAGATTCATAACATGTTAATCATATCGATCAATTACCTTAGGATGGCTTAAATTGTGCTTGAAAGTCTAGATTCATATTATTGTGTAGTAAATATATATCTAAAAATGTGTCTGCTCTAGCTCTGCTCAAATGAATCTTCCAAGATGAAACCGAAAAGATTAGCAATAAATAATAATGCTTTTTCCACATTTGCATGATAATTTGCTGCAAATGATATGTGGCAATACTTAATTTTGAGTTAATATTTTTTATATTTTTAAATATCATTGTACATAAGATTTGTATTTTATTTTATGTATAAATAATCTCATGGTTATTAAGAAAAGTTTCAGCAATATGTATATATATATATAATATTTCATCCCTTATTATAAATTTGAAAGTTCATAGTTACCATAAAAATTTTATTATGTAATATGATAAATTTTAATTGAAAGTGCATCAAATAAATTATATTTTCATGTTATATAATAAGTTTTGTATTTCTTATTTCATTATACCTTAGTGTGGTTCATTTTGGGTATATTTTGCATATTACTCTCCACACACTCTCTCTCCAACTTCAAATCAAATACATCAATTTTCCTCTCTCCTTCTCTCCCACGCTGCCTATTTTCTCACCATGGAGAACACCATCCATCCCTCTTCTTTTAATCTTTCTTCTTTCTCCAAACCGAGCCCAAAGAGACCACCAACGAAAAATAAAGAAAATTAGAGAAAATTCAGGAAAAATGATAAATGAATAGTGGAGGAGTAGGAGATGACATGCAACCTAATTTTTTTCGCTTTTGAGTGATTTTCATGTAAGTTTTCCATTTTACTTTATTTATTTCGTTTTTTGGCCAATGTAATAGATGATAATGGTAAATAATGGTTTAAATAAGATTTTGTGTGAATAAATCTTGCATGCATGGTACATTCTTTATATTTCGGAATTTTCTTAGATTTTTGGTGAAAAATGGCTATGGATGTTTTGTTTGAACACTAATTATGATTTTTATGGATTTTTGATGAAGGTTTAAAACCTAGGTCAAATAAATTTATTCCTAAGGTTTACCTCACTAGTCGTTTGGTAAAGCTAAGGGTCGAACCCACAGGGACGGATTAGTTGATTACCGGACTTAATCGTTCTTAAAATCTAGAGAGATGAATTTTGTATGATTTTCGAAATAAGATGCAATCAAGTAAAATATAATAAAAATAAAGTAATAAAATAAGTAATAGATAATTAAATATTTTTGGGTGATTTTTCAAATTCTTTTTACTAAAACAGATGCAAAAATATGTCCTAGGGTTGTGTGTTCAATTAGTTTGGCTCTAAAGCACTTCTGCCCACGATTTTCACCGAGACAGAAGCCTATTTCGGACCGAAATGCCTGTATTTCGGTGCGAAATCCATACTGTTTCGTCCCAAAACTCGCTTTAGACCTTCTGTTCTGACTTGATATTTTTATGGGATACTATGTGAAGGTTACTTGACGACCAAACCTAAACCCTAACTTCAGCTGTCGCGTTTTAGTTCTGGTTTGGTTTGGGACCGGCTTTTACCACGTAAATAACTAAACCTCAGCCGTCGCGTTTTGGTATTTAGAAATCTAAGAATATTTAGTTGGATTTCCAGAGGTATTTAAAGTCTTTTCAGATCATTAAAAGTTACACCTTTCGGTCGTTAAACTAACCTCCTCTTTCGAGCGATTGGCTTACCTCAAGTACTTAGTCAACTACAAGTTTGGTTTATAGTTTAATGCCCTAAAGACGTCGCGATTCGTCCATAGGTAAACATCAATCAAACAAATAATTTAACTAAGCATAAACAACAATTCACAACTAAATAAATCACATAATATATCATAAATCCATCAAGTCATCACAAAATACCAAACTAATCTACTAACTACCCCTAAGACATAATAAAACTACTCACACATAGTCATGACACGCATAACAATAAATATCATGCAAATAAACAAGATACAAGCCATGAAATAACAAGATAAAAGCATAAAAAGAGTAAACCAATAGTCTCTATGCAAATAACTCGCTACCAAGGCCAAGGAATCGATGTAGATCTCGCTGTCTGCTGCTGCTCTGCTCCAAACTCACAAGAACTCCAAGGAAAATCGATGAAACACTCAAAAACGCTAAGTAACAAGGGTGGAAAATAGGTCTAGAGAGTAGAATACGTGCTCTGGCGGCAGGAAATGCATATATATCATCCCAGGAGGCGGCTAGGTCAAGGAGAGGCGGTTTGCTCCTTTCCTTCTTCGAAAATTTCCAAGTTCGCACTTTCCAGAAACGCATTTCGGTGCGAAATGACACCATTTCGGTGCGAAATGGCGCTTCGGATCTGCTGGATGGGCTGAGAATCAGGCCCACGCTGGAGATAGGCTCGGCTCTGGACTCCTGTGGTCTTGTGGCACGTGTGTGTGGGCCAGGAATGAGTCATCTGGCTGAGAATGCGGCACATCCTTCACAAAAGTCGTGTTTCGCCATTGATTTCCAAGCAATTCTACAAAATAAAACAAGAAGCACGGCAGCAGCAATATCCTGGAAAATATAGCAATTTATGAGACAATTTATGATGGTTTGATCAATGATTAAGGGCTAAGTACGGTCAAAATACGTATAAAAATAAGAGACATCAAATCCCCCCAAACTTGAATCTTTGTTTGTCCTCAAACAATAATCTAAGCTTAAAGGGTAAGACTGTACTTAGACCTATAAACGAAATATCCCAAACCAATGATGCAACGAAAATTTATTAAAAGAGATTATTCAAGGTCCCACAAGTTAAAAATAAATGAAACAAATTAAAATTAATTCTAAGGATAAGGGTTTAGTTCTCTTTTTGTTTAATTTGTGCAACTCTTAGTTCTCATGAAATCTCAAAATCAAATCAAGGACCCTAGCTTCACTTCATCAAATCAAATGCAAACTCAAATTCAAATGCCCGTTCTTTTTCATAAGTTGCAAACGTTTGCAAAGAAAGTTTTATCAAAACTAAAAATTCTATATTGAGTCTAATTTTCAAAAGTTTCACCAATTTTGGATTTGTGCAAGTCGAGTTGTGGTGATTTGCATCACTTAGGGTTTTACGCTACTAGGACTTACATTGAGCTACCAGCACGTGACATACTGGGGAGATCAAACAGATAATTGCACGACCAAGACCACGGTACACTTGGGCCAAGGCTCCTAGCAATTTCCGTAATCCTTTCTCCAATTAGTTGTGGAAGATCAAACAGGTGATCACACGACCAAGGCCACGGTACACTTGGGCCAGGGCTCCTAGTGACACCCGTTATCATGTCTCCATTTATTTGGGTTTTATTGAAGTCCATTCGCACCCTCATGCTCACAACTATTTTGATTTATTCGATTTAAGTTTGCTTGTTGGTGATTCAAGCGTTCAAGAACAAACTAGACTCATTTTGCAATTTTTAAAATTGATAAAACATCCTTTAAACAAAAATTCACAAAAGACAAAATCGTTCACTCGGCAAAAACCTGTGAGGATTGACTAACAATGAATTGATAATTCTAAGCATCCAATTTCAGGTCCTATCATATCAAACAATCATTCAATTGATCTATTGGTGCACAAACTAATCCTAAAATCTCCTAAACAAACGTTTATCCTTAAGAAAATAATTTTAAAATTGCTTTAAAAATTCAAACAAGTGTGAAACAGTGAATAATATATCAATAGAAACCTCACAGTGATAATGCAGGCATCAGAAAAAATCAAAATCAAAAGTTCAAAAATTTTCCAAAATTCCAGAAGGAATTTCGCACCGAAATGGAACCATTTCGGTCCGAAATGGACATGAAAAATCCTCAAAAATGACTTAGACAAATGCAATTCAACCCAAAATTTTTATTTCCATCTTCTTTTCCCCCCCCAAACTGATTCAAGCACTGTCCCAGTGCGTCACAATCACAGAAAATAGAAAAATAAAAGAGAGGGAAATAAAAATTGTACCAAATCAATGAGAAGAAGATGGCCCGGCCCCACCATGTGGCGGTGACTCGTCCCCGTCATCCTCGTCTGAATCACCAGTGGAGGAATCCTGTGGCCAAGATCCATAGCGCAAAAAGTACTCGTGCGCATCAACCTGTCTCTCGATATGTCGGATCCTGGCATCCTGCTCCGCCTGAACTCTGAGACCCTCGCGCACCATGCCTCTAGTCTCTCTCCCCTCAACCAGTAGGGTCTGCATGAGGCCAGTCAAGTGTGCCATGGATCCATAGGGGACAGAATCCGGTCTATCAACATCCATAGGCAAAGGCATAGGCGGAGGCGGCATAGGAGGTGGGGCTCCATCCACGTATCCATGGGGAACAAGCCATGTGCGATGATCACTCCTATCAATGGGAAGGGGATAGGGTAGCAAGAAACTGGCACGATCTCTCATCAACCATCTAAATCGTCGTGCACCCCCAAATGTCACAAACTCCAAATACTTCATCTCCCTATATCTCTCCGGGGTAGCCCGGTGCCATGCTCCACAATCCGTCCTCGCTGGAATAGGTACATCCGGTCCGATACCATGCATAATGATAAGCGTGACATAAGCGCCCATAGAAATGGCTCCAGTGCCTCCCTGGTCACGCTGTGCAATCCAATGGTCAACCATAAGCTTGGGTATGCAGATCTCCTGAGGCTCAGGCTGTAACATGAGGTGCATAAGAATGAGGTCCTCGGCTCTGGCTCTACGCATGGTCTCACCTCGAGCAAAGATGGTAGAAGCAATAGAACGGTGTAGAATCCTCAAGGTGGGATGCTCAATCAAAAACCCATGTGTGTCTGAGCCAGCGGAGCGGGTGATCCGAGTCCACAATAACTCTCTATCAACCATAGACCCCAACTCCATGATGCCCCGAGGCTGATGTCCCTGCTTAAACCCGAAAAGATCTCCAAGGTTATCCAAAGGTATTCTCCACAGGGAATCCCGCAATCTAAACTCAATCTGATGGACCCCGTTCAACTCAAATGTCACCAAGGATGAGAGAAACTCCAAAGTCAAATTCTTATACGCATAGCAATCATGCATCCAAAACTTAGGCTCAATCCCAATCGCCCCCGTTAATTCCAAAAATTGGTCACCAATTCCCATTTCATGCAATACCCCTAAATCTACCAATCTGGTGTGCTCAATCGGCCTCTTGTAGATCTTTTTGAAACCCTCAAATTGCCGCTTTGACGGCATATGAAATCCATACTTACGCTCATACGGGGCGGCAGCGGGATCATACTGCTCTAACGGGTCTACCTGAACAGGGGGTGGAACAGGTGCACCACCACGGCCCTGTGACCTTGTCCTCGGCCGGTTTGGGTCCATTTTTCACAAAATACCACAATCCAGAGTACGATTTCGCAGCGAAATGAGGCTATTTCGCACCGAAATGACCACTGTCAGACTAGAAAAATGCACTTCCCGTCCTCCAAAAATCCTCAAACTTTCTCAAAAAATCAGAAACAAGGAAACACACCCCCGACACCCTATTTCGTGGTCTAGAAATCCCCAGAAAAATTTAACTCGAGAGATTTGGGAACGGGTCAAACCTTAAATGTCTTGAAAACTCAAAATCCGCAGCAAGGACCCAGAGAACCACTTGTAGACTCTTCCTAGACCCGAGGAGAACTCTACTGCAGCGAGCAAACTCGATTTCGGGGCAATCTCTCCCCAAACCCGAAATCTTCTCTTCAATTTTTCTGCTTGTGTGTCGATTTTCTTGCAAATCCGAGTGGAGAATATGGAAGAGGGCTGTGAGAGGAGTGGATAGATGGTTCGATCTGTGGAAATGGTGGTGGGAGGGTTGGTGTGCGTGGAAGAATAGGAGGGGTTACGGCTTGGAGAAGAAGGTACGGGAGAGGAGTGAAGAGGCGCGTGGGAGAAGGGAGAGGGAACGGTGGGGAAGGGGTGTATTTAATTTTTGGGCATGGGTAATGGGTTTTGGATTTTTGGAAGTGGGCCAAGAGTACAATTCTCCTTCAAGTCGAATTGGGCTGGCTACAATAATTTTACAAGATAAAGTCAGAAGGCCCACAAATCAATTAAAAATAAAACCCATCGAAAATCATTAAAATTCGGCCCACAATTAATTCCAATAGCGACATTTCGCACCGAAATGGAACCATTTCGGTCCGAAACAGTCAGCAAAAAATCGAAAAATGCAGTTCTAGATCCCCATTTTCCCTCAAAGTTTTTCAATAAATCCCCAGAGATAATTCCCACAGTTGTGTGAAATAAAAATCAAGAAACAGTGGGCAAATAAAGAAATGCAGTGGGGAAATTGTCTCTTGTGTGCGATTTTCCAAGTCAAGGCGCGGTGCAACTCGCATGAGGTCGTGCATGGCCACTGTTTTCGACTTCTTTTCTGGCCCAAGGTGCTCTAGCACGAGTTGTTCCTCGCCTTGCTTCCAACGATTCCATTTTCCTACACAGAACAAAAAGAAAAAATGTTAAACACAATATTTTTATGTCATTTTTTTTATTTTCTAAATTTTTTTGTGTTTTCTTGATTTTTCAAAAACAAATGAAAATAAATAAAACTCTAAAAACCCTTGGGTTGCCTCCCAAGAAGCGCTCTTTTTAGGTCATTAGCTTGACCCCTTTGTTTGGCTACGTCTCACTTGGAGATTCGGAGAAGTAGACGCGTGCCACTTGCCCGATGTCTTCCGTGGCGATGTAGTGCTTTAACCTTTGACCATTGACTTTGAAAGGCTCCGAATCCTTGTCACAAATGTCAATAGCGCCAAATGGATAGACTTTCACCACTCGAAAGGGTCCCGACCACCTTGACTTCAACTTGCCAGGAAAGAGCCTCAACCTTGAGTTGAACAACAAGACCAAATCTCCTTCCTTGAACTCCCTTCTCATTATTTTCCTATCATGCACAAGTTTTGTCTTTTCCTTGTAAAATTTTGCATTTTCATAGGAATTGAGACGTACCTCATCAAGTTCATGCAAGTCCAAAATACGCTTTTCACCAGCTTTAAGCAAATCCATGTTGATGGCTCGTGTTGCCCAATATGCCCTATGCTCAAGTTCAACTGGTAAGTGGCAAGGTTTACCATAAACAAGCTTGAAAGGACTCATACCTATGGGAGTTTTAAATGCAGTGCGGTAAGCCCAAAGTGCATCATCAAGCTTGTTTGCCCAATCCTTGCGCGTGCGTGCCACGGTCTTTTCCAAGATGCTCTTGATTTCTCGATTCGAGACCTCCACTTGACCATTTGTTTGTGGGTGATATGCTGTGGCAACCTTGTGTATGACACCATGCTTCTTCAAAAGGCCATCGAAATGTCGATTGATGAAGTGCTTGCCACCATCGCTTATCACCGCCCTTGGCACTCCAAAGCGTGGAAAGATGATCTTGGAGAAGAGCTTGATCACTGAGTTTGAGTCAGCTGCCTTGCATGCAATGGCCTCCACCCACTTTGAGACATAATCAACAGCCACCAAGATGTACTCAAATCCTTGTGAACTCGGAAACGGTCCTATGAAATCCACACCCCATACATCAAAAACCTCGACTTCAAGGATAGGATTGAGTGGCATCTCGTTCCTCTTTGAAATGTTACCTGTCCTCTGACACAAATCACAAGAAGAGACAAAAGAGTAAGCGTCTTTGAAAAGAGTGGGCCAGAAAAAACCTGATTGGAGTACTTTGGCTGCCGTTTTTGAGAAAGAGGCGTGGCCACCATAGGCAGAGGAGTGGCAACTAGCAAGGATTGGTTTGACCTCTTCATAGGGCACACATCTCCTAAAGATATTGTCGATGCCGATCTTGAAAAGGTGAGGCTCTTCCCAAAAATAATATTTCGCGTCTGATTTCAGCTTTTTCCTCTGTTGGGAAGACATGTCGGAGGGCAAGTACCCACTGGCCAGAAAATTCGCCAAATCCGCAAACCATGGCTCACTATTTTTCGCTCCAGAACTCTCATTTCGCACCGAAACCGATCCATTTCGGTCCGAAATGGATGCCAAAGCCATGATTTCAGCCATTATTTTGTCGAAATCTCCCTCTTCTGCCACTGATTGGATGTTATCCTGTACAGAGAACAGCTTTTCATCAGGGAAAGAATCATTAATTGGAATTTTATTACCTTCTTCCCAATGGAGACGTGATAGGTGGTCCGCAACCGAGTTTTCCGTGCCCTTTTTATCCTTAATCTCAAGGTCAAACTCTTGGAGAAGTAGTACCCAGCGAATCAACCTGGGTTTGGCATCCTTTTTACTCAAGAGATATCGGATTGCAGCATGGTCGGTGTAGACGATCACCTTGGATCCCACCAAATAGGACCTAAACTTGTCAAGCGCGAAAACGATGGCGAGAAGTTCTTTCTCCGTGGTTGTGTAATTGACTTGGGCAGGGTCTAGCACCTTGCTAGCGTAGTATATAGCCACTGGCTTCTTATCCTTGCGCTGCCCTAAGACTGCACCAACTGCATAGTCACTCGCGTCGCACATGAGCTCGAAAGGTTGGGTCCAATCTGGTGGTTGTAGGATGGGAGCCGAGACAAGAGCCTCCTTCAACCTACAAAAAGCATCAATGCACTCATCAGTCACAATGAATTCATTATCTTTTATCAAAAGGTTAGTTAGAGGTTTAGCAATTTTTGAAAAATCTTTGATAAAGCGGCGATAGAATCCGGCGTGTCCCAAGAAACTCCTAACATCCTTGACATTTTTAGGCATGTCGAGTTTTTCTATCACCTCCACCTTTGCTTTGTCAACCTCTATCCCCTTTGACGTGACCATGTGTCCCAAAACAACGCCTTGTTGCACCATAAAGTGGCACTTTTCCCAATTCAAAACTAAATTCACCTCTTCACAACGCTGCAAAACTTTGGAAAGGCTAGTTAGACAAGAATCAAAACAAGTGCCATAAACAGAGAAATCATCCATAAACACTTCCATGTCTTTTTCAATAAAATCAGAGAAAATAGCCATCATGGCTCTTTGGAAGGTAGCTGGTGCATTACAAAGACCAAAAGGCATACGCTTGTACGCAAAGGTACCCCAAGGACAGGTAAAAGTGGTTTTGTCTTGGTCATTTGGATGGATTGGTATTTGGAAAAAACCTGAATAACCATCTAAATAACAAAAATAAGAGTGATTAGCAAGCCTTTCAAGCAACTGGTCAACAAAGGGCAATGGAAAATGGTCTTTGCGTGTCGCCGCGTTGAGTTTGCGGTAATCGATGCACATCCTCCATCCAGTCACTATCCTGGTTTGAATCATCTCTCCTTTCTCGTTTTGCACCACCGTCGTACCTCTCTTTTTCGGCACCACATGTATCGGGCTCACCCATTTGCTATCTGAGATTGAGTAGATGATGCCCGCATCATGGAGCTTCTGTACCTCCTTTCTGACCACTTCCGTGAGGTTGGGGTTGAGCCTTCGCTGCCCCTCTCTTGATGGTTTGTGGTCATCTTCCAATAAGATCCTGTGGGAGCAAATCAAGGGATCGATACCCTTCAAATCAGCAATGGAATAACCAATTGCTCCCTTGTGCGCTCGAAGTACCACCAATAGCTTTTCTGTTTCTGCATCACTCAACCCAGAGTTAACGATAACAGGGAACGTTTGACTTGGGCCGAGAAATTCATACCTGAGAGTCTCTGGCAGAGGCTTGAGATCAACTTGGGGGGCCTCTGTTGATGGGGAAACGGGAGGATTTGGCTCAGAAACGCCAGTTTGCATCGAATTGACCTCCTCCGGGGGACCATTTCGCACCGAAATGATATCATTTCGACCCGAAATGGGTACGGGCAGAGGCAATTCTTCGCTGTCTTGCTCGATTTCTTCTTCCTCCAAGGTTTCCTCGACTCCTATGGCTTCCTGCATGTCATAGAGAAAAGATTGGTAAGTATCCAGAGCAGTTTCATATTGAATTTCAAGTAATTTTTCAATATTAGGCTCAATTTCTTCAATCATGAAACATGTCCTAGGGGGACTTGGGCACTTCATGGCATGCTCAATGGGAAAGTGCAGCGTCTCCCCCCCTATTCTGACCAAAATGGTGCCGTCTCTGGCATCCATCAACACACCTGCCGTCCTTAGGAATGGACGCCCCAAAATGATTGGTACCTCCTCGTCTTCCTTCATTTCCAATACCACAAAATCACATGGGACAACAAATTTTCCTATACAAACAGGTACATCATCCAATTCTCCTAATGGCAACCTTACAGAAGAATCCGCAAGGTGCACTGTCATTATTGAAGGCCTTAATTCCCCAAACCCAATTCTCTCATACACAGTCCTTGGCATTACACTCACACTCGCCCCCATATCACACAAAGCTTGTTTAATCATGACTTTTCCAATTGTACAAGGTAAAGCAAATCTTCCTGGGTCAGGGAGCTTGGGTGGCATCTTGCTTGACATGAGCACCGCCTTGAGCTCCTCAATGGACTTTTTACCTGTACACAATTCTTTCAAAAACTTAGCATAAATAGGGAATTGAGTGAACACGTCAGTTATAGGAATTGAAATTTGAACATCTTTTAACATTTCCCAAAACCGTTTGAACTGTATACCCTCCTTTTCTCTGGCCAACCTCCTGGGGAATGGGACAGGGGGTTGGTAGGGGACCACTGGAGTCGGCCCCTCCTTAGATTTCTTCTTTTGGGGCTCCTTTTCAGCCCCTGTGGGTGTCATTTCGGTGCGAAATGGAGGGATTTCGGACCGAAATGGAACCTCTGGACTAGATTTTTCGACTGCTGGCACCTCAATTTCCGGGCCAGAGGGCGTGGCTGTATTCTGGAGCGGTGGAAATGGCAGAAATTGCTCCAGAATTGGATCTCCCACTTGCTGGACGTCATCTTGACCGCGTGGTTGTGTCTCGGCCCACGCCGGCATTGGAGGATCATCATATTGCTTGCCGCTTCTCAACGAGTGCAGGGCTTTGCACTCCGCATTTGGATTGACTTGAGGTTTGCTTGGAAATTTTCCTTGCTCCCTCGCGAGATGTGTCTCCATCAATTGCTCCAACCTAGAAACAACACCGATTTTTGATTGTAGTTCCTCAATTCCTTCGGCCAACATATAATTGTATTTACCTTGTTCATGCATGAAATTTTGGACAACAAATGGTACACCATTCTTGTTATAAAAAGGTCTCTTTTGAAAATCTTTGGTGTTTTCATTTGATTGTGCATTTTTGTACAAGGTTGGTGGGTTGGTAGGGACTTGCAAATGTGAAGGGGCAAAAGGGAGTTTTCTAAAGTCTGGATTATTCAATTGGTTCCAATCCCTTTGTTCTCCCTCTTGTAAGGAATAACTACGACTAAAGACATTTCGTGGGAAGTAGGAAGGCTCGTTATTGATCGAGTTGACTTGTTGTGGGCCATCCGGTTGCGCCATTGGGCATTGAAGGGATGTGTGCCCCTCTTCACCGCACGCTCCACATGTGTTCGAGTTGAGGTGGGAGCCTTGGAGAGAGTGATATGCGGCCAACTCCGCTTCTAGCTCGGCAATCCTTCTATCCCTCGTCGAGAGCTCGTTCACATGTTGCTTCCCACTTGATCGGCGTTGGTTGACTTGTGGCATCCAGTTGTATTGCCTTGCACATTGCTCGATCAAGTCTCGTCCTCGCAACGAATCCATCTTCAAGAAGCTTCCACCACCTGAAAGAGAATCCAAGTTAATCTTAATGTTGTCATAAAGACCATTATAGAAATTCTTAAGAATAAGCCAATCTTGAATTCCATGGTGTGGACAAGAGTTCTCTAAATCCCTAAATCTTTCCCAAGCAGCTTCCATAGACTCATCATCACTTTGCTGGAAATTGTTCAGTTCAGTCCTAATTTTGTCAGCCCTACCATCAGGGAAGTATTTCTCAAGAAAAATTTGGGCCATGTCATTCCAAGTTCTAATTGACCCCTTTTTGAGAGTTTTGTACCATTTTTGGGCTTTGTCCTTAAGACTAAACCTAAACAGCATGAGTCTAATGGCATTTTGAGGCACCCCGTTAATTTTGATCAATCTAGTGTATTCAGTAAAAGTTTGCAAATGTGCATGGGGGTCCTCGTGCTCGTCTCCATGGAAAGAGTTTTGTTGGACGGCTGTGACATGGGCGGGGAGGATTTGCATGTTGTTCGCTTCAACCCCTTGAATAACCACTGGCCCGGCAATGTCCTTGACTCGCGGAGCGCAATAGTCCATGAGAGATTTGTTGGGGTTATCAGCTGCATCTTCTCCATCGGAGTTCCCATGGACGCTTTCCTCGTCCAATGTCCATCGGCGCCTGTCTTCCTCAAGCTCGCGCCTTTGGTTATCCACACGCCTCCTCTCGGCCATGATACGAGCTTCCCTCTGCTCCAGTTGGATCCTCAGGGCCTCAAGGCGCTCAGCCTCTGCTGCTACATCGACAGGTGCACCAGTTCCTGCCATCACGCTCGCTGTTTCACTCTCTGGTTGAGGATTTCGCACCGAAATGGGAGGATTTCGGACCGAAATGGGATCTGGCAGGGCCGAAACTGCTTGCTGCTGCTCCGGATCCTCCTCCAATCCACGTAGGAAGTAACGTCGCACAGGAGGTGGAGGTTGAGAGTGGACTCCCTTCCTTCTTCCTGCCAGAATTCAACCTGTAGCACGAGAGGAAACAAAAAGATGATTAAATAAAAAGAAATCTAGCCTCTTAATACTAGAAAAAGTACACGATATCAAACACCGTCCCCGACAACGGCGCCAATTTGATGAAGGTTTAAAACCTAGGTCAAATAAATTTATTCCTAAGGTTTACCTCACTAGTCGTTTGGTAAAGCTAAGGGTCGAACCCACAGGGACGGATTAGTTGATTACCGGACTTAATCGTTCTTAAAATCTAGAGAGGTGAATTTTGTATGATTTTCGAAATAAGATGCAATCAAGTAAAATATAATAAAAATAAAGTAATAAAATAAGTAATAGATAATTAAATATTTTTGGGTGATTTTTCAAATTCTTTTTACTAAAACAGATGCAAAAATATGTCCTAGGGTTGTGTGTTCAATTAGTTTGGCTCTAAAGCACTTCTGCCCATGATTTTCACCGAGACAGAAGCCTATTTCGGACCGAAATGCCTGTATTTCGGTGCGAAATCCATACTGTTTCGTCCCAAAACTCGCTTTAGACCTTCTGTTCTGACTTGATATTTTTATGGGATACTATGTGAAGGTTACTTGACGACCAAACCTAAACCCTAACTTCAGCTGTCGCGTTTTAGTTCTGGTTTGGTTTGGGACCGGCTTTTACCACGTAAATAACTAAACCTCAGCCGTCGCGTTTTGGTATTTAGAAATCTAAGAATATTTAGTTGGATTTCCAGAGGTATTTAAAGTCTTTTCAGATCATTAAAAGTTACACCTTTCGGTCGTTAAACTAACCTCCTCTTTCGAGCGATTGGCTTACCTCAAGTACTTAGTCAACTACAAGTTTGGTTTATAGTTTAATGCCCTAAAGACGTCGCGATTCGTCCATAGGTAAACATCAATCAAACAAATAATTTAACTAAGCATAAACAACAATTCACAACTAAATAAATCACATAATATATCATAAATCCATCAAGTCATCACAAAATACCAAACTAATCTACTAACTACCCCTAAGACATAATAAAACTACTCACACATAGTCATGACACGCATAACAATAAATATCATGCAAATAAACAAGATACAAGCCATGAAATAACAAGATAAAAGCATAAAAAGAGTAAACCAATAGTCTCTATGCAAATAACTCGCTACCAAGGCCAAGGAATCGATGTAGATCTCGCTGTCTGCTGCTGCTCTGCTCCAAACTCACAAGAACTCCAAGGAAAATCGATGAAACACTCAAAAACGCTAAGTAACAAGGGTGGAAAATAGGTCTAGAGAGTAGAATACGTGCTCTGGCGGCAGGAAATGCATATATATCATCCCAGGAGGCGGCTAGGTCAAGGAGAGGCGGTTTGCTCCTTTCCTTCTTCGAAAATTTCCAAGTTCGCACTTTCCAGAAACGCATTTCGGTGCGAAATGACACCATTTCGGTGCGAAATGGCGCTTCGGATCTGCTGGATGGGCTGAGAATCAGGCCCACGCTGGAGATAGGCTCGGCTCTGGACTCCTGTGGTCTTGTGGCACGTGTGTGTGGGCCAGGAATGAGTCATCTGGCTGAGAATGCGGCACATCCTTCACAAAAGTCGTGTTTCGCCATTGATTTCCAAGCAATTCTACAAAATAAAACAAGAAGCACGGCAGCAGCAATATCCTGGAAAATATAGCAATTTATGAGACAATTTATGATGGTTTGATCAATGATTAAGGGCTAAGTACGGTCAAAATACGTATAAAAATAAGAGACATCAATTTTCAATGATGCATGTAAAATTTTGCTAATTTAAAAGCTTACATGTAATTATTATTGTATGAACATAACTACTTAGGGTATAAATAGTGATTTAAAATCATATTTAGGCATGAAAAATTAGTTTGGATGAATTTAATTAATTTTCATATTTTTGTTGTGAGTTTTTAGTGATTTTTTAAAGTAAATATAGTATGCATGCAAACTAAAATCAAAGGAAAATATTTTTATGGTTATTGTGCTAAAATAATTAATTAATAAATAAATAACTGACTTTTCAAAAAAATTTGCACATATTGCATCATAGTAGTTCATATTTATCAAATGCATATAGTTATAGCTTAGGAAATAAATTTATAATTTTTAATTGCTTGCATGCATAAATACTTTATGATAAAAATTTGGACATCAAGCAAACATTTCATTATTAGTAAAGTTTGGCATGAAAAATAAAGTAAAACGATATGAAATTTAGTTCTAAACAACATGGTAATATTAGGGAAGTATTAGAATGTCATAATTCATGGTTTTGCAAGTTAAATTGGAAGTTACAAAAGAAATTATAAATCTTATCAAATCTGAATTTTTAATAAAGATCGTGAATTCCTAAAGAATAAATTGTGGGATTTTGGTTAACCTTAGACTTTTGAGAGCGAGAAGACTAATACGCAGTTGCTTATATATCAAATAAATAGCAAATTTGGGAAGCAAATGATGTAATTATTCTTTCTTTCATTGCTTATCAAAGACATTGACTTTTGCCTAAAATTTAAATTTGAAATCTATTAAATAACCATAATTAACATTCAATGGTGTTTCTCTTTATGATTTGAAACCTAGATTTATAAAGATCGATTAAGATATATTTAAGATATAGCATATCAAATTTTGCATCAAATTAATGAATTAACATTACTAAAAAAAAAAACAATACAAAATTAATTCTGAGTGGATCATGTGGGAAAAATGATGTCGTGTTATATATAACATCGTTTAATAACAACTCCATTTATCATAGCATAGCTTCATTTTCTTTTTATAAAGAGAATTTCTGATTTGTTAATTTTATAAACCATTGTGAACTGACAATAAAATTAATTAGAAAGAATAGTCAAGGAATGCATGCACTGCCTTAGTATACTAAGGAAGCTCCAAAAAACTTATTGATGAAAGCACAAATTCATGTGTTGCGATGAGAGAGGGAATAAATCTCTGGAGCAAGCTAATTTGGACTTGTCCAACTAAATTGATATTAAATGTCTTGAGTTTGAGAAACACATCGAGTATCTTTTTAAAAAGAGGAGCTCATATACTTTATAAAAAAAAAAAAAAAAAAAATCAGAAGTTGCTCACAACTCAAATTTTAGGGGAGGCCAATCCTTTGCTAGCACCCTCCACCCTTCTTTGCGAAGAGACGAGAAACATTGGTCTTGAGACCTTATGATGAGAGGAGCACCGTGGCAACATCAAAATAAGACCATTGCTAAACCTATCTGCACATTTATCAAAAAAAAAATAAACCTATCTGCACAAATTTGTCCATATGCTTTTTTTTTTTAATATATAATGAAAAGGAGTCTTCTGTCTCTTGGAAGAGGTGAAGGGTGAGAAGAAAATATGAAAAAGGCAGTGGCATAGAACGGCACATAAACAATTATCATTAAATTTCATAAACCAAGTAAATGGAAACACAATAGTATAAAATATAACATATAAGTCTTCATTTAATAACGTGAACCAAGACCACAAACCAAAATTACTGAAGATACCTGGTCACAACTCCACCGTTTTTCCATCCCTAAATCCAACCACACAACAAATCAACGTTCCAGATTATTCTTTGAAAATTAAAAAAATGTTACTGTAGATAAGGAAGTCACATGGGTATCAAGCTTTACTATGTTCAAATGTCGGCAAACATTACAAGTCCTAAAATGATGTTCAAGTATAAAAATATTTACCAAACTTTTTAATATTTTGGAATTTGTTTTGGTAATCCATCGAAACATAGTTTATTTTAAATAGTTTAAGTTAGTACGCTTGCTATCATATTTATATTTTCAAATTGGAACAAATTTAATCCCCCGCCCCCATCCCATTTGAGAGATGGAAAACGTACACATCATAACTTAATTTTTATCAAGCTTTTAAATTTCACCGAAATAACACCATTTTTACCGAAATAACAGATTTTTGGAGCAAAACGCATCAACGTTACAACAACCAACCACGAAATAACAGCTATGTTATATTTCCGAAAAATCGGCGATATAACTTAATTTTTTCATTTAGCGACGTAAAAACGGACGGGTCATGTAACTTACAAAAAAAAAAACTTTTTGCTGAATTCAAATCCATACAAAAACCCTAATTTGTTTAGTTTTTAATACTTTGATTTTGTCTATTTTGCCTTTTGACTTTTTATTTTTTTATATTTTAATTTTTCAAGTAACTTATAAGATAGATTAGTTGTATAATTGTCTTTTTGTACACACCTTTTTTTCTCCGTTATATCACCGATATAATACCGAATCGCTAAATCAACTCTGTACCGTCATACCATAAAAACTGCATTTTAAAACCTTGATTTTTATCATGGACTCCTCTTAATTATGCTAGTCAGGATATTGGGGATAAATTTGCCTGACTAATATGCTAAATCTTCGTATTTGTAGCTTCTAATTTCAGAGAGATTGAAGTGGTTTGATATCGGGCAATGTTTTGTGTGAATTTAGGAACATTTGGCGTTTAATCATCAATTTTTCAAATCTACATAATAAGAGTTAACAGTAGTTTATCAATTGAAATATGGGAATGTGTATTGATACATTAGGAGAGGTGTGTTGATACAGTTGACAGCTATGTCGATTGTACATTTTTAGTGCTTGAAATGTTTATAATATATTTTAAGGTTGAGTTCGTGGAGGTGATTATTAGGTTTTGAAGAAAAATTACCAACTGGATCCAATTTGAAAATACCACACTATATCTTTCTCTCGCAACTCTGTTTTCTCTCTGACTGGGTTGGTTGAATTGTTGTGCCCAGAAAAATTATTGGTGAAATTGATGCGAAGTTCGTTCAATTAGGAAGCGAACTTGCAGAAAACAGGAATTAGCGAAACCCACTTCTTCTGCCCAGTCTTTTACAAGAGATTGCGCAACTTGCTCGAGAATGAGGACCTTTTTTAGATTCCATCTCGACACACACTGGCCCAGTCTTTTACTGGTATTATATTCTATTTGCTCAACTCGTTTAACAAAATCATAGTTTGATGGTTTTTATTTCCAGTTACACATTTAGTTTTCTGTTATTATTTTGTTCGTTGTTTTTTCTTTTGTACAAAATGAAAGAGTTCGAACTTCTGGATTAAAGAAAGAGTTGGTCATATTTAGGTTCAAAAACGATGTGCAAGTTTTTAAACAAATGATATGCTATTATGTACAGTCTATTTAGTATTTGAACATGAAATTAATTAGATTAAACTGAATTTTTAAATCTGTCATTTAAAAATATATGACACACAAAAGCTATTTGTAGATAATTCTGTCTTTATACTTATGTTTAAAAGCTATTGTGGATTAGAAATTGGCCAAAAGGCAAGCTCTGTGCTACTACCCTCTCTATTTGACGTATTTTGTTTGTTATCTTCTTCTATTTCTGAATTTTACAATTAGGAAGGGTATTTAATGGTTTTAATATATTTGTTTAGTGGTGTCCTTGCTTTTAGAACTTTATATGGATACCTCTGTATCTATAAAACCCTACAATTTAAAAATGATAATAATGTCAGAAAAATTTACATACACATGACCTGTCAACGGTTTATGATTAAGCTTACTTTTGTTTTTACATTTTGTACTATTCTGAAAATATTCACAATTGTTGGTGAGGTCAGCGCCGCTGGAGTTCTCCATATGGATAGAGAATTGCTTTGAGGGGATTATTAATGAAAATTTCAGGTATATTTTCCATTTTGCTGCCAGCTTACAGTGGTGTGCATTTTATTGAAATTGAATAACTTAATTCAGTTTTCTAACCCTACTTTAAAAGTTCATTTTGTTCATTTTCCATCATAAGTAGGATCTTATTAACTTGCAACATCTTAGTATTGATGTTGTCTTTTTTGGCTTCCTCTCAGGCATCATACTGAAGCTGGGTGAGAAATTAGTTCATTTGAGTTCTTTATTTATATGTTTCTTTTTATTGTCGAGTTAATTTATTTATATATTTCTTTTTGTTGGTCCTAGCAATTTATTTAGACGAACAAATATTTTGCAGGAGAGACATGAGCTATTTCAGTACACATGCGGATGATCATAGAATGAAATAAATGGCTATCTTGGAGCTTTTCATAGACTATATAAGTTTATGTTTAAGCTCATTTGAATTTTTTTGGATTATACATTAGTTTATGTTTATATACAACTCCATAAGTATATATTTATGTAATTCAAGTAATTTTATTTTATTTTATTTTGTTATTCTTATTTATGTTTATAAATTTTGTTTAGCAACAAAGTAGAACAGACGAATAATATGTGCAATTGTTTTTTCGTGAAATTAAATGGTTTCCACTAGCTCAGTCCTTGTACAATCCTATTAAATTTTTTATTTTATTTTATTTATAACATTTTTGCGTTTTTTTTTCGGCCGCGCATATGAAGACTGGATTTCGTTGCATGGTACTTTGATACTGGAGATCTGGACAACATATAGTCACTTTTTCGTTTTAAAAAATAAAACATACCAAATTTAGTTTCTATCTTGCAATTTTACTGGGTTTGCAATTTTCTTTTATAATGTAAGACTTTTTATTTTTTTTTAACTTTTTAATAAAATTTGTTGGTCTGGCTATCGATCACCAACCAATCTTCAAAAAAAATAAAATAAAATAATTCTATCGTGCAGCTATAATATATAATGTGGTTGGAAATCAATTAATGATATTAAAAATGTCCTATTAAAATGAACAATAATTACCAAAAATACTAAAGTCTGGTTCTACAAAAATTCTCCGAATTCATCCTTGGGATAAAAATTTAGTTGATCAATATATTAATGGACCTAGGGCCTAGGCACCTAGCAATATTTTGAGTAGCTAATTATCCTATATATAAATGAATAACTCGTGGGCTTGTGGCCGTGTTCCCCACTCAGATCAATACTATAGAATAAATGACTACTTGCAGTCACGTAATTGCGCGATTAATTAACATTTCCAACTTGCCATTTGCTAAATTAAAGATTTTAGGGCAACAAAGACTACGAGTCAATTATTATATATTTGTTCTCTTTCACTAGTAAGACACCATATAATTTGTTACACCAACTCCATCATCATTCATCAGTTTCTGTACCTTCTTTCATCACCAATAAGAAAAACAAAAAAGAGTTTCTTGTACCTTCGGTTTTGGAAAACCACTGCACTGGATAAACATTTGAATTTAAAAACCGAGTCGGTGGTGGATAAGTATGTCTCCCCCACGTTCCCAATCAGGCCGCACATAATTTTCCTAGGAATCAGATCTGCTGTGTCACTTCAAGTGTTTCTGTTAGTCGACCGGTTTTATAAGAATTATCTTATGACCCGCTAGATGAGTGACTACACAGACTATTTGCAGAAACATAGAACAGTTTCTAATAGCATGTTTGTTGGTTGGTGCGCTCTTTCTAGGCCAGTTGCTAGTTGCTACCAAATGATAACGCCAATTAAGGAACTGGGTAATGCAACCCAATCCTATCCGTTAAGATAGTGCCAGTAGGTCATCTGAAAATCCTGCGCTTTTATGAAGTACGACAAATTACAATTGCAAATTAAAACAACCTTATCTTCCGAACTGCTTCTCTTGTATAGGGAATTACAATTGTGCAGTGAATTTATAATTATAGGGAACTGTTTTGAATGCACATCCTTTTCAATTTTTTGTATGAATTTAGAAGTTGTTCACTTGTATGACGGAGCATAGTAGAGAAAGGTAATTTCAGCGTTGTTTAACTATTTGGTAGGGAAATAAAGAAAAATGTTTTATGGAAAAATTTTATGAGTCCAAAAAATTGATTATTAGAAAATTATATCTACATTAGTACCTAATTCTAGAGCCAATTTCAAGCAAAGATGATAATAGATGCTTGTGTTTTTCCTTAAAAATTGATAATTAAGTCTATGAAAACTTAATATTAATGTCATGAAAATATATTTTTTAAATGAAAATTAAATCTATGCAACTTAATTATTATCATTGTTGTTGTCTTTATATATATATACGACAAAATATTATTTTCTACTTATTCCGCAACAAGCTCATCCCAACAAGAAAATTTTGTGGGGGGCATAAGTTTTCAAGACAGTTATGCAAACATGGTGTAAATGAAGTAATGCGAATTTTATTTAAATGTAATTATACGAAGCAAAGAAAAATCTTAGACATGACAAGTGCAGTTAACTTACATACCAAATCATTTTAAAATACAATATTATAATAATAGTGAAGTAATAAGATGAAATAATAGTAATAAAGATCTAAAATTATCTTCATGTACTATATCAACAAATAAAAATAGTAAAAAAAATCAGCAATAAAAGTTTAATACTTAAGCTTACTCTATAAAAAGTATTTAAACTGTATTTTACCTCAAAATAGTAATTGTTTGAATTATAATTATACATTAATTTAATGTAATCTATGCTACTCGCCTACTCCACTTACCATATGTCCAATCCAAATCAAACTATAACATCAATGGGTCACGGGTCGGAGTCCGACCCGGAAGTGGATCCCGTTAAAGAGACGGTGGGACCCAATCAAAATCATTCCCTCCTGTTCTGGAAGCTTTGAGTCATGGACTCTTGGGCCTCATGGCGGCAGATCGTCCGGAGAAAACACCATAATTAAATCCACGCACCAATTTTACGATCTTTTTACATTGTCACGTGGCAAATTCTTATTGTCTCTTGCGTAACTTTTAAAAAGTAATTGGATGCAAAATCCAATACCATCTCCCCACGTTGTCCAGATATACTTCAGAATCCCAATACATAAGATAATACGTTACATTTATTCACAAAAAAACTGTCGTAAACATCTGACATGTGGGTCCCAATAACTTTCCAATAAAAAACCCGACACAAAAGTCCTGTGGGACCCAATTTCAGAGACATCTCCATTAATCTAACAAAAGAAAAAGTAATGGAGAATCCGGGCCCAGTTCATCAAAGCTATTCTGGAAGGGGAAAATGGGGAGAGAAAACAACATATTAACAGAGAACTGCGACTTGATAGGTCTGAAAATGAAAACCACTCTCTCTCTCTTCTCACTACAACCTCTTATAAATCCGCTTCCCATTTCTCCATTGGCGCGCTTTTGCACTCAATTCGCCTTCGACCCTTTCGTGGCACCTCGTCGAACGATGTTATGTGGCCTCTATGCGTAATCTCAGATAAACTAGCCAAGATGATCGGCGACGGAGAAGAGAAGCTGGAGTGTGATTCTGATGAGCATTTGCCATTGAGTCGCCAGTCGTATCATGTTGATGTTAGTGAATTTTGCGTTGGTTGTTTGTAGAGATGGTTTTGAATTTTGAATCTTTTTCTCTGGATTGATGAATTTTGTTGATTGGTTTTTGTGGGTTTTAGGTGCCACATGTCAGGCAGATGTTCAATTGGGACTGTGGTCTGGCTTGTGTGTTGATGGTGCTTAGAACGCTTGGAATTGACAGCTATGACATTGCTGATCTTGAAAAGCTTTGCTCTACCACTAGGTTTGTCTCTTTTAATCATTGGTTGCATTGGAGAGAATTAGTTGGTGTGGTGTTGTTGAATGATTTTTCTCAATTTTTTATTAGCCAATTTTAGGATCCTCTACTTTCTCTTTTTGTTAAATTGTAAGAAATAGTGTTTTGACAAGATATTCTTTCAATTTTCAGCATATGGACGGTTGATCTTGCATACTTGTTGCACAAATTTTCAGTGAATTTCTCTTTCTTAACTGTAACTGTTGGTGTAAACCCAAGTTACTCAGCTCAAAGCTTTTATCAGGTTAACTTTCATTATTTCTTATGATTAATTTAACTACTTTGCTTCTTTCTGACACATCATTCTTTTTTACAGGAGCAATTAGAAGATGACACGGGAAGAGTTGTTGACTTGTTTGCAAAAGCAATACATGCTGGGATTTGTATACAGGTACCAACACTTCACTGATGGACAATTTTATCGTTTATTGATTTTATTGTGTATTGTTTATTTATTATTTTATTTCATTTTATTTATTTATTTATTATATATATTTTTTTTTAAGAAGAAGTGGTAATATGGCCTTGGTTTAGGAGAATCCCCAGTACCAGTATGGAGAATTCCAATTACTTAGTCTGCCTTGTGTCCAAACTAAACATCCCCAACCATTCCCAACAACATCAAACCCGACATACTACTGGCAAAAGCAAAAATACAATCAGGTCCACCAAAGTTTCAAAATAAGAGAAATTAAGTAAAAGTGTGTTAGACATATTCATCATCAACAAGTCTGACTACCACAGCCGAGCATTGTCTAAAGCCATGATCCACCTCTTCCTCGTCCTCTGACATGGTATACTTCTAACAATTATGTTTTTGTTTCACAGTGCAGATCAATAAGTGTGCGTGAAATTTCTCGCCTCCTGCTCTCTGGTAACTGCATAGCTGTTGCTTTAGTTGACAAGACTAAGCTAGTGTGAGCATTTTTCTTTTTGCATTCTTCAAAATGTTTGTTGCTGCCTTTTTGCATCGCTTTTGAAGGGCATTTTTCTTTTTGCATTCTTCAAAATGTTTCCATTAATAATAAAAAAGTTTACAAAAGTTAAACAAAGTAAAATTAAATTCAAGCTTCAAACGAAGCTTCTCACTACTGCCTACTGGTACCGAACCGTACTAGCCTTTCAACCCAGCCAAAGGCCAAAGACCCCAGACCAGTCTGATACAAAACCAAAAAGAAAAATAGCGCTAACTCTTCCAAACTAGTCCCGACTCCCGATTTAACCGGTACCTACGAGGCAATCTTCAAATGGAATGCAAACCATTTGAATTTCACAGATCTCTAAGAATTAATTAGTTTATAATTTGAAATTTATTAGCAGTTCCTCATGGATGGTCGACAGAACTGTCAACTACTTAAATGGGACATCAGAGTATATGGGTTAGTGATTATATTTTAGCAAACTATTTTTCCCTGGCTTAATTTTACAATTTGTTTTACTTTTTCTTTTTCTGGGATTTTGTAAAAAAGTAATTTATTTTCCTTGGTTCCATTTCTAATACTGTCACTGGTACATTTCTATTGTGTAAGGTTCAGCATTTAATTGGTGCTGATCTTGTATACCAGTGCCAGTATTAATACTTATGTATCTACATTAAATCACTTTTGCATATTGCATGCTTCTTCTTTTAATAATACATAGTACAAGAAGTTTTACAAATCAACCCTGCACAGTACTCAAAAGCCGCACTCTAATGCATTTGACAGACTATGTCCCTCCATAGCCTAATATTGTGTTGGGCCAATCTGTCTAGGCCTAACGGGACTTATCACCTCTAATCCAACAACCAACACAGAAAAACTGATAAGATAACCAACCTCCTGCTGTCTTCCCTCATATAATGTTGACGAGACAGTTCGCAATAGTTACAAGAAAGACTGACCTTCTTCTTTATAGCACAAGCATACAGATGAAGCAAATGTAGGAGCAATATCATCTGCTTTTGTTTGAAAGCTCCTTGCAGGCTCCAACTGCCACCAGAGCACCTATTACAGACATATTTCCCGTCCTTCTCTGCTTTTTTGTACAGACTGGTACCAACCTTCTTCTTTGTCGACACTTTCTGGAACCTGCCGGATGTTATGTGGCAAAGTTTCATATATCCACCGATCCAATTTTAATTCACTGAGATGAGAAACCTGGAAAAAGAAAAAAATCCAGCAAGTTCTGTTTTATTTAAACCATGGATGCCAGAAAAGGCAATCTCCCCACATTTCTTTGTATGACTTCTAATTTTCTGACGGCCTATGCCGACCAAATCTCAGTAATAGTATTTGGATTTGATCTGACATGAGGCCCTAGCCAATGGTTTGACCCTTGGAGACAAGGGGAGAGACGGAGTAGGGGTGACAACTAAAAAACTGTTGTCCTGCTAGAGAGAGGAAGCACTGCAGAGGAGAGAAAAATGCGCTAAACATTCTGAAATAACTTGAGAAAGAAAAAGACTACGTCAACAAGATGTGAAATTGTTTTTTAAAAAATTAATCCATATCGTATGTGGCAGGGTAATTTTGGAAATATACGTTGATAAGTCCCATCTCATTGTCTTGAGGCTGAATTTATCTGGTCCTTAGCTGCTTTATAATATAGTATAAAGCTGGCATATTGTTTTCCTTATATGTCTATACTCTATAGTTCTTTGCAAGGAGAGATTACCGAGAACTTTTCTCTCTAGGATCTTTTAATTTGTACTACCACTTTCCTAACAACGTTTCATTCATACCTTCTTGTTTTCCTTTACGCACTATTATTTCGAGCAACCATAGGGTATTCTCTTTTTAATCTGGAGTACCTTGCCAAAGGGCGAATCTTCTGATATGATCATTCTCTTTAACATGATCTTTGGTTTTTGTTCATCAATGCATAGTGTCATCCTTTTTTTCTTTTTTGTATATAGCATTTGAGTCATCAACTATTTATTCTTACTGTCCCTTTCTGCGGGTCTTTTCAGGTCATTATATAGTAATATGTGGTTTTGATGCTGGAACCAATGAATTTGAAATCAGAGACCCTGCTTGCTCCAGGTATATCATCCTTTTATGTAAATTATCTGTTATTCTATTGTTCTAATATACTTCCATCATGTTGCTCGTGTGGTCAGCATGTGTCTTCTGTGATTTGTTCAATAGGTCTTGTATGCTAAGATGCTTTGAGCCTTGGTTGTACAATTAATTTCATGTATGCACCCACAAAGCAATAAAGAATTATGAATATGTTTCTGAAAAACAATTATTCCATACCCCTCTTTAAAACATCATCAGTTTTGGCCTTTTGGGTATTTCCCTTTTCAATATCTAGAGATTACGCAACTATCCCTCATTATTTTTTTTGTTTGGGTGTGGTGAGTAAGAGGGAGATGCTTGTGTTTCTCATGTTTTTTGGGAGTATATTGATTTTTTTTTTCCTGTTTTTAGTGGAACGATTTGGTTCTCTTTACTCATTTGCAAGTGATGTGCATAAAATTGCCAATGATAGCAATCGTGCAGATTGCAATTGTTCATTATCCAAGTGAGAGTAATTACTTAAGGCGGTAATTAATAACATGGGAAAATATTTACTCCAATATTTTTGTAGGAAGTATGAAAGAGTAACCATGGAATGCTTAGATGAAGCTCGCAAATCCTTTGGCACTGATGAGGATATTATTTTGGTATTTACTCACCTTCTTCCAAAATTATTTACTTAGGGGTGGCATACTCCAATTGTACCTTGTCTGAAACATATATCCAAATAATGAGCTTGTGCATACCAATGCAGGTCTCATTAGACGGAACAGATGGGACCAAGCTCTGAACATATTCACGTGTACAATATGAAAATTAGTTTAGTGTACAGTTTTCTGATAGTCATTGTTTAAGCAAACCAGGTGTTGTACAGTAGTTTGTGTTGTGTCGTGTATATTTGTATAGTCACTGGTATCATGTGAAATATTCTTGATTAGCAATAATCCAAGCTGTAAGTAGATACCCTCTTCCTGATATATGGTTAAAAAAAAAATCCAATTTCTTGAGATGTGGAAAGTTTATATTACTTGTATATAATCTTTGTTTTTCTATCTTTCTAAAACAGTATGTGCCATCTATTCTATTTAAGAAGTCTTAAAATTCATATATGCCTAAAAAATAGAGCAAGGCCAAAGGTGAAGAGGGCATGTGCCCAGCAGAGAATGTAAGCCTCCTCCAGTACAACTCAGGGTTGTAAGCCTGATATTGAATGCACAACTCAGGGTTGTAAGCCTGATATTGAATGCAGACGGGCGGATCAGGCATCAAATTGTCAGGTTGTGGGTTGGGTCATCCAGGTTTAAGATTTGAACATTGGTTCAGGTCAAAGATTTAGCACAAATTTAAATATATGGAGTCCATTGTGATTCCTGCGGAAAAAACTAATACCAGTACAGTGCTGCTAGGATAAAACTCTGCTGGTACAGGGGCAAAACAGAAGTAAGAGAAATTGCAGTGCTGGCTTGAAAGTGTATTGGTTAATGTAATTGAAATGCATGTGCAATTGCTTCCATTTGTAAGGTGCTACATGTAAGTGTGCTTGGTTGTTTAGTTTGTCCTGGACTTATCATACCAGTAGCGAGATTTAGGTTGTCGGCATTTGTCTAATGTTGATTTGGATGCAAGTACAGAAATGATACAGCGAAAAGCTCTCTTCGTTGATGCTTTATCCAACACAAGCAGAGAAAGAATCATTTTGAAAGAGATCGCTTAGTGGACAAAGTTAGACGTGTTTTAGACGGAGGCAGATCGTTCATCCCTTGTGTGATTTGCTGTTTTACTCTGAATAGTCCTGTATGAAAGGAATAATTGTAATAGATTTTGTACCGGTCCTTGCTTCGTTTTATGAAAACAAAGCACGAAGCAAACAAAGCACCTCGCACCTTGTGCCCCGGTGCAATTCAAGTAACAAAGTTTGAAAGCACAGAGCCCGTTGCTGCGTTTCATATTTTATTACCAGAACATTAGAACCTAGAAACCCCTAGTAAGGCCCAACATGCGATGGTCCACCCAAGGCTTCTACATGGGCCGATGACAGTGATTGATTTTTTTTTTTTATACAATTAAATAAGAAGGGCTAACACTTGCTCCAATTCTTTTTCCTGGGCAACAATGAACGTTGGTAAAATCAGTTGTCGGCAAATCCCCGCCCACTCGCAAAGCCGATTCAAGTAAGTTTACACTAAGGCTGTGCTCCAGAACTCGATTAGTAAAAGAGGGGAAGGGAGAGGAGAGTAAAGGTTGACCGGAAATTGTTACCCTCCGAATCGGAGGGTAGAAGTTTACTCTAAAACTTCCGAAATTTAAGTGTGTTTCTTCCGTCGTCTTCTCTTCCCTTCCCTCGTCTTCTCTTCCGCGTGGAGCGAGTAAACTATCGGGCAGAGTAAGCTCGTCCAATCGTTCCGTTACTCTCCTCTCCTCTCCCTCCAATTTGGTGTTCTGGAGCACAGCCTGATAGTCGGAGGTTCCGTTTGAAACAGGACCACTACTCAACTCCAAATTTATTAATTTGAATGGCAAATAATGTTGTGGACTAAATTTCAAACCAAATGTAAATTTTAAATCGCTCATTTAAAATTATGAACATATACGATTTAGTATGATTTAAACTCGATTTAAAATTTTAGTACACTACAATGTTACTTCTTGAAAATTATATTAAATACATCCGCATATGCGGGCACTCAGATCCTAGATTTAGGATAATAGAAATGAAGGTAGGTTGATATATCAAAATACATCCGAAGGATGTCACTTTCATTTAGTACTTGTATGGACGTGAATCTGATTTCTGAATGATTTATCGTCAATTTATTTAGTAGAATCTGAGACGCTAAATTGTATAACTTTTATGAGACGCAAAAAGATTTTATGGCACATATCTCTTTCAGTATTTCTAAATCCGATATCTAAGTAACTTCATTTATAGATTTACACATAATTTCTAAATTATTTTTATTACAAATTTATTCAGGACGGAAGAAAAGGTAATTAGAGAGCTTACATTAACATCTTTATAAACATGTGTATTTTGTGTGTTATTTGGGTGTTTTTTTTCCTTGTAAATGACATTTACAAAAAAAAAGTGAGAAAGTCATCCTATTCATTACCGAAACAAAGTTGTTGCTTGTAAGATGACATTATTCTCCGCGTGAAATTAATCTCCCTCAGAAACACTATTAGAAACAAAAAATCAAAAAGAGAAATTGAGGGATGATGGATGGTACATTTCACCGATTCAAGTAACAGGACTGATTCAGTCCAATATTGCTGCTACGTGCGTCGATGTCATGACAGGGACAAAATTCATGTAAAAAAAAGAGCTGGATTTGTTACAACTGCTAAGCTACTATGATTGATTGGTGCACTGGTTCCATCCAGTCATTATCGAATAATGTCATCCCTTCATTTTGGATGCTAACCCACTACTTGCTCTTATTTTTGTGTTTTAAGTGATGTCGCCTTCAATCAACCCACAGCAATTCCCCAATTATTGCCGTTTCATTTTGAAGATTCTATTTTCAAATTTCAATTATATACGACTACAATTTGATTCTATACTCACGTCAGTGTTAAATGAATCTATTGCAGTTTGTGCCGTCCGTTTTGCAACTTTGAGGTTGTTCATTAGTTGCATATTAATTGATTTATCACGTCAATTTCTCGAAATGACGATATTTTCCTTTAGAAAATAATATAAAATAAAATATTTTTTATTTAAAAAAATACTCCAAATAAATATCTAAAATTGACGAACATGACCGGATGACCCCCATTACATGTGACCAAGTGCAAAGCGTACGTAGTTTCTAGTTGCTATACATGTGCAATGAATGCAGTAATATCAATCAGCAATAATAATTTATTCATAACATTCCAAAATTATAAATATCGAGCGTAGTTTCTAGTTTCTAGTTGCTCCTGTACTATTGAGAAACAACAAAAAACAGTTGGATACATTTTTTTTTTTTTTTTTTTTGTGGCAATACTTTGTCTTCAGATAGATCAGACATTTCCTCGGTGCGTGAAAATGAGTCACAAGATTATTTTATTAAGATAATCTGATCTAAGTTGAATATAGCAAAGCAATTGCAGATTCAAATTATTAGCTGCTATACATGCGCAATTAATGCAGAAATATCAATCATAATAGTAATTTATTTATAATATTGCGAAATTTTTGGAGGTACTGTTGAGAAACAACAAAAACAAGTTGATATAAAAAATAATTTGCTTTTTATTGAGATAACAAAAACAAGTTTTTTTTTTTAGAGAGATAACAAAAACCAAGTTAATATTCCGGCAATACCTCGTCTTCAGATAGATCAGAAAATTTCCTCCGTGTGTGAAAACGAGAGTCACAAGCTTATTTTATTTGGATTATTTGATCTTAGTTGAAGATAGCAAAGCATTTACAGATTCAAATTATTGGGGTTCCTGAAAGAGACATTGGGTATATCAAAAGATTGTCTTTAATGACAGGTAAAATATCACCTCATTTGCGTACTCCCTCCCATCAGACATAATTTTAACTAGGTAGTATTATTTTAGCACGGTTTCTAATTTGTGGCGAAGAAACATATTTTTTAATTATTATATAGAACATCTCGATTAATGGTAGACTTTGCCCAATGCTTTTCACATCATTTTTTTTTTCGTTTATTAGCTTCACACGCTCACGCGCCTTCACTACTTTAACCCTTTAAACCTCGGACAGCAATAAATGCTGCCTTTCTCCTTCTAAAAATCAATTAATTAGTAGGTCATTTTATTAGAACAAGTAAACATATATTAAACAAAAGAATAATGCACTAATTGGTTAACTATCATTCGTCCTCCCAATAGAAACATTAAGCGTCTAAGTTACATGCTGATTACAAATTCAAATTACTAAAATGAAAAAATAAAATGGTTATGAATAAGTTCCATTCTCGCCAATAAATACATCGTGTAGGATCAACCATTTGTTGATTAGATTCATTTGCTTTTCGTGTAGGATTTAAGGAGACAGGTCAGAATGTATGATTGTATTTGCAACTATAAATGAGGAGCAATATAAAGGGATTAACATCTCGCGTCATATTTCTTTAACTTGAAGAGATGCACTGTGTAAAAGTCAAACCCACAGAAATAAAGCACTCTAATGGAGAATTAAAATTTGCTGACATAAGAAAAGACAGTGGTTTAGTGTGATAATGATGGGTTTGTTTGCTAGATTTGACTTGTTATCAACAGATATGACTATTAAAAAAAAGCATCTTTTTTTCATGTATCTATCTATATAACATTAAAGGATATATCAAAAAATTATTATATGTTGTTGCAATTTGCAAAACATACTTTGCGTGAATAAATTAATTTAAATAATAAATTCATACCCTCTAGAACCCTATAAATAACTTTAGCTGTCTTGCAGTTAAAGATGATAACCTTCCACAAAAAAAATTAATTACCGATACAGTTAACTTCCACCGCCGACTATGAAAGTGATACCATGATAAAATATTTCTTTTAGAGAAAAAAAAAAAAAAAAAAAAAAAAAAAAAAAAAAAAAAAAAAAAAAAACAGGACACTTTATACTTCATTCGGCCAAGGAAAGGACAAAGGATAAGCGGATGTGAGTAATGAAGCCGTGAGTGAGAAGCATTTGAAGGGGTGTGTATCAAGGCAATGGTCCATATTCAAGTATTCCAAATGGGAGGTGCTTTGGACAACTGGATTTTTTCTTGGAGCAACATATATTTTTACTAAATGTCTAAATTATCCTTAATATCAATTAAGATCTATTACCAACTTATTCTTTCACCATGCTTTAATTTTATTTCCTTAGTTGTATTTTTCTTCTCTTTTAATTAAGTTTCCCGCTAAAAAAGATATGAATTATTCCTCCCTCTTTTGACATCTTACTGACGCTATTTTCAAAAAATTACCTTTGCAAATCACTTGTGCAAATAAATCCCAAGTCATGTGGTGATAAGGAATTTCTTTTTGACTTGCAATTTTTTTTAATCTTAGTACTGCAATGATAAGTATAAGCAAAAAAAAAAAAAATAATAGAGAAAATTTGAATCATATTAGTGCATTAATTATTAAAAATTTTGTTGGTTATACTCAAAGCATATCAAGTGAATGACCAATAATTTTTATGGGGTTGAAATGCATAATTTCTTATGAATATAATGAATATGGTCTACTTAACTACAAAATACTACATAACACATACAAAAATATTGGACTAAAAAAAATAATGGTGACGTTGCATCCTTTGATGTACTTAGATCCATCATTGTGCCCAATTATATTTGACCAGCAACTATTTGAGAAAGAAAAATGGAAAAAGGAAGGTAATTAGGAGAAGATTTGAGCAATAATTAATAGATCTTAATTGGTACTAAGGGTAATTTAGATATTTAGAAAAAAATTATGTTGCTCCAAGTAAAAATCCTGTTGCCCGAAGCACCTCCCATTCCAAATTAAACAAGAGGCCAAAAAATCACGGGCTAATTATCCAATTAAACAAAAAAAGTTAAAAATCCAAAACCATTACTTAAAATAGATCGGAAGCGGTTGGGATGCTCCTATAACTTTTTTTATTAAATGCGACCCTGAAATCTGGAGTATTCTTTTGGATAAAAAGGACATAGTGTGAATAAAAAATTACTTAGCACGATTGTAAACCGCTTGAAATACATAGTTTGTATTTTAGTTTTGATGTTATTAAAATATTTTTTGCCTGTATAGCAAATTTTGAAAATGAAAGGATCAGCTGAATTCAGCTCTTTATGCTTGGAACCATAGCCTCTGGAGTGGTACTGCAGTGTGTTCATCAAGAACCGTCCGATCAATAATAAATGTTCCGTGATTCTATATTTGTCGAGATTCGTGCTACCCGTTAACCTTAAGCGTCGAAATTCAATCAGACGTTCTTGATGAACAATTGCACTGCAGTGGTTATGCAGAGAAAAATTGTCCATTTATGCTTGGGTCTGCTCTTCTTGGGAAACCATTGAATCACCAACAATATTTTGTATCATTATTTTCATCTACATGTGTATCTGAAATGCCTACGTTACTTTTTAGTTTCGGAAATTAAATTAAATTAAACAGTGAATAGATGCAGACTATCCATAGTTTAGTTAATACTATATTTTATTATTTTTTATGTGATAATGTTAAAATATCGTCGGTCGTCGCAGCGGAAATAATTCTTCATCAATTCAGATGTGGGGAGGCACGATCCAAGTACATCTTAGGATCTTGATACAGTGAACTCAGAAATAAATTAAACACACAGATAAACACGAGATTTAACGATGTTCAGCACCAACTTGGTGCCTACGTCCTCCACACACACGCACACTATTTTTTATTATTTTCTAAATAACTGAGTTGATACAACACAAGAAGATAAGTGAATAAATAGAAAAAATAATAACTTCTTTCCCTAAACACATCTTCAGATAATCTAATCAGATTCTTGTCAATCAATCATCACCTTCCTTGTGCATATTCTTTCCTTATCTGAAATATCTCCAATGATCATTTTCTCTTTCTCTGAGATACTTCCAAATAAGATCAGGACTGTCCTTTTATGTCGGTGCCATGCATCTGATCCAGGACACGATCTTATGCGGCACAACCCGTTTCAATCCATGCCATGTGTCTGATCCCAGGTACGATCTTCTGCGGCATCATATTCCAACAGATAATTTATATTTTTGTTATATCACGGAGTAATTAAAGTATTCATTTCGTTACATTTACGGAGTAATTATAGAGTTTTACGGAGTAATTATAGAGTTAAAACTTTTTTGTACGAATTGTGTATTATGTTAACGATAAGGAATATATTTGAACTTATTTCTTTTAAGAATATTTCAGGATATCAATTAAAAATATACTGAAACTATCGTAAGAGTGGATTATGCACACGGTTCCTATACTGCCATCAGTGCCATGCCCTGTTTTGTCAAGTCATCAACTTGCATCAAATTAATTAATCGTTAGTTAAAACATCGGTTAAAGCATACAGAAAACTGAATTTTTGCTGGCCAAAATATGAGTTCCGCATTGAACTATATTTCACCCTCTTTTATTTAAAATTACTCGGACCTTAATTAGTCACGACCTTAGTCAAGACAAAGATCATGTTTATCTTTCTACTGCAGTATCAATCTTACAGTTCGCAATCAATAGAAGTTACAATCCTCCTCATTATTATAATTAGTATTTTGGCAAGTAGAAGTTACAAATCTCTGAGGCCAATAATTGCACATAATTGTCACTTCATGGTATCAATTAACGACACCAGACGACAGTCTCTTGTCATGTGAAAATTAACATGCAACATTCCTAAACACCAATCTGATTTCATAGGAGAGTCAAAGATACCAATAAACAAAAATGAGTCCACGTGCTTACAATCTCCATTCGCATAGAGAGTGGGAAATTAATTAAGAACAAGAACAGGGGATTGGCTGTAGAGACAGGCTACAATTTAGGCTTAGTGTGTGCTTGATAGATGAGGAAATTATATTAGCATAGAAAGAATAGACAAATCAACGTGCCATGAATTCCGCTGTCACTCTCCATTGTCTCATTGCTGTCTATCCATCCATGCATGATGCATGGCAACTCAATTAGCATGATGTATACAACCAACAGACATGTTACCATTAATTTCTAAAAAATAAAATAACTAGTTACTATGATGTTCTGTATACTATTTATAAATACCGCCGCATCTTTAAGTGCGTCGGTGCCTAACAAAAAGCAGCCTTTTAACTTTATTAGATTACTACTTGATTACAAATGTCAATTGAACTTCAGAGAGTTGGTTAATTGAAATTATGTAAATATTACTGGTAATTATTGCACATTCACACTACAGGAGACAAGTGAGTTTTCACATCTTAAAAGTCGGACCGTAACAATCATAAACTCTTATCTTTAGTTTTGCTAGCATATTAAATTAAAGATTAAAAGATAAAGCCTTTTCAAGCTGTTCTTAAAAAGACAACAACCCAAACCAGACTCAGAGCAGACATAGTGCCAAAAAACCTGGTGCAGTGTAACATGTATTTTGTTGTGATAAATATCAACAAAACCAAACATATAAACACAATGGAAACAAAACATGGGAGGATATAATGGTAGGCCACCAATATCTCCGAATTTCGAAAGAATACAAAGTTCCAAAAGTGACAAGGACAGGAAAAATAAAAAAGATAATGGAGTTGACCAATACCCATTTTCATGTATACCATGCACCTTTAAAATTTATATCTGTCTCCCAAAGTCCCACCGATTGGTCCCCGTTGCATGCAAAAAGAATTTTTTAGATGCCAAAATAGTAAAACCAAGTAATGAGAAAACAAAAACAGGCTAATCAATTTGATACTTAACTTCCACTCAACGCTCTCTAATTGCTCAAGCAAACACTGGCCGATGGTATCCACTGTTATGCTTTTCTTTCTCATGATGATAAATAGAAGTGTTATGTCAGAAAACAAAATTGTTGGCATTATGAATTTCATGCAACTCTCTTAGACGCTTTCATATTTTGATGTAAGGGTACTTATCTTTCCTCTCACGATTTAAAAAGTTAGAAACGAAAAATGACAAACATAAATATTGGCCCACAAATTTAATTGAGTTTTACAACCATCGAAGCTAAAATTAAAGATACCATTTGTGTTCATATAGTTGTCCTCTGATTAAACCAGAACTACTCCAACCTAAGATGCGCCTTGTCATCATGACCTTCACCTTTGAAACTTGAAAGTAAATTATTTTTTGTTGGCAAAAATGAAATTTCCAAATAAAATTACATAAAACATGTGGTCTAGTAGCTTAATTACAAAGATGTTAGACTGATTCTCAAAAAATAGATTTTTAAATCATGCATGCATTTAATTAAAAAAAAATCGAATGGTTATTTTTATTATTTTTTTTTTAGGATTTGTGATCTCACTCGTTGAGTTTTTTGTTCAAAAAAGAAAAACAACATAAGTTTTTTTTTTTAAATAAAAACAACTCAAGCAGGATTACCAGCTTTCTATTAAGCAAGGCAGTAAGATACTAAAACAAACATCTACGAAGAGAGTGTCTCACCCAAGATGAGTCACTTCTCTTATCTAAGGTTCAAGTAACTACAATCCAATTCCACAAAGTAACTAAATGAAAGGGCTTCTTCTAACCAAGAAGACACCGCCACAATCAACAATGATGACAAGATAAATTAGCAACAAGATAGCACAAACAGCAAAACAACCACACACATTTAACTATGCGCTAAGGAAGTAGTATTTATGACGTGTCCCTCACTGTTCCTGCATCACTAGCTCTAACAGCTGCTTGTAACTCAACCAAGTTGTTGTAGCTGCCTTCCATCCTAGCACTGTTACCTGTCCAAAAATAAAACAAGTTTAAAACATTTTATAATTAGTATAATAATTACAATTTTTTTTTTAAACGATATGATCGGTAATGGTTGGGGCTTGCTTCCAGATAATCGAAGCTTATTCTTTAGGACGAAGTTCACAAAACCCCAATCATCCCTATACGACTTATATGTTACGTCTCGCACGTTTAGCCAGACAAGGCCGATTGAAAAGCTCCGGATATTGCAAAAAATTTTCTAGACTTAAAATCCACATTGAGCTCGATAACTCTGACCTCAAACATGTCAACTTAGGTCTTAACAATCATAGGCCCCGTTTGTTTGTGACTTAAAAGATGCATAACTTACGTTATGCATCCTTAAGTCACCAAACACCCGTTACATAAGACGCCTTAAGGGTGCGTAAGTTATCCAACCTAAATAGGTTGCATAAGTTATGCACCATCCTCTTTAATTTTTTTCCAACAATACCCCTTAGAAATCATAATATTTAATAATTAACAATTAATAATATTTAATAAGTAACAATAATTATTAAAAAACATAATTAATAATAATAATTAAAATAATTAATCAATAATACATTTTTATCATTAAATAATTAATAATATTTAATTAAAAGTAATTATTAATATTTCATAATAATAAAAATGATTTATTATTATCATATATAATTAATTTTTATAATGATTGATAATTAACAATAATGAGTAATTAATAATATTTAATAATTAGCAAATAATTAATGATAACTAATAAATAATAATATTTAATAAGTAATAATAATTATTAAAAAATCGTAATTAATAATAAATATTAATAATATTATTAAGTCATTACCGATTTTCTAATTTCAAATGGTGCATAAGAAATAAGAATAAAGGATGTGTTTGATCGCTTAAGAACAAAATTAGAATTAATTATTCATAGTGAAAAATATTATTTTTAAATGATCAAAATAAATATTTTCAGTATTTAGAATGCTAATTTTAAGTGGTATACTATCCGAAACAAAATTTTATTCATAATGTGTTCGGATTATTTTCTTAATGCGGATTAAGTTGTTGAACTACTTTTTAATACAGATTAAAAAAAAATAATCCAAACATATTAGGAATAAAAATTTATTCGACATGTTGAACCATTTAAAAATAACACTCTATGTCTCCAAAAAATATTATTCTTGATCGTTTCGAAATAATATTTTTTACTCTGAATAACTAATCCTAATTTTATTCTTAGGCTATCCAAACGCACCCAAAATTACAATTAGTTGTATGGATAAAAGATATATTCTTAGGTACGCTTGTATCGCTTAGAAATAAGATTAGAATTAGTTATTCGGGATAAAAAAAAAATATATCATTCTTAAATGACAGAGAATATGTTTTTTGGAGATTTAGATTGTCATTTTTAAATGGTCCAACATTCTGAAAAAATTCTAGTGTGTTTAGATCATCTTCTTAGTCCGGATTCAGATGTTGTTGTGTATCATTCTTAAATGAAAGAGAATAAGTTTTTTGGAGATTTAGATTGTCATTTTTAAATGGTCCAACATTCTGAAAAAATTCTAGTGTGTTTAGATCATCTTCTTAGTCCAGATTCAGATGTTGTTGTGACTACTTTTTAATCTGAATTAAGAAGATGATCCAAACACACTATGAAAAAATGTTATTTCAGTTTAGAAATAACACTCAAAAGCTTTAAAAAATAATTATTTTTAATCGCTTAGGAACAATCTTTTTTACTTTGAATAACTGATCATAATTTCATTTTTAGCGGATACAAACACACTCTGAATGGCTAAAATATTTGTTTTTTAGATTATTAGTGTTATTTTCAAATGATCGCAACTGCATGATAAAATTTTCATCTAAGTGTGTTTGCATCATTTTTTTTATCTTGAAGTAAAATTTTATTCCAACAAACTTTTTAATCCAAATAATAAAAAAAAGGAAATCACATTTTCCATTTTCCATAAGCGCACTATTTCTAATCTCAAGTACACGCTCACCATTTTTTTAAAATACACTAGATAGTGACTATATATAAGATAGCGGTCTTGATAGATACAAGTCCATTAATCAAATACTTAGACCTGTAATCGAAGACGACGGTGCCTATTAATTGACTTTTGGTCTTATGGGCATTAGACCATATGTCTTCATGAACTAGAATAAATCATATATTCCACATAACTCGATCGTAATAATAATTATTAATTTAATCATACATTAAAAATGAAAACAGATGTATCGTGAAGCATGTCGGTTGCAAAATAAAAAGGTGATTTATTACTAATACTAATATGTTAAAAAGTTTCTTTCCTAAACCACGGCATAATTAATTTAGATTGTTTATTTATTTATTTTTTTGAAAGCAAGATTGTTTAAATTGATCAAACAATGTATAAACATAGCGATACATTTTTTTAGATAAGGAGTTGTTAAGAATATTGACTTTAGATATCTATAATAATTTTATAGTATGAAAAATATTCACACTAAAATATTCCATTCGAATTTCGAACTCGCGCATACTGCTATATATTCTTAATATGCTACTATTACTATAACAACTAGTTTTGCAAAATAAACAGATGTCGCATGCCCTATAAACTGATATTGTTTTTGTTTTTTTTTTCTAAAATTAAAGTTTCAGTTACATGACGTTTAACTTATTAATTCTGTCCATTTATCTTAAATTCAACAACCCTATTATAAATAGTAAAATCTTACTTTTTTTAATGGGAAAAAGTAGTGTGTATGGACTCCTCAAATTAGGCCTCCACCCGTCTGTGATGGGAACAAAGAACCGAAATCACCGAACTAATGTACTGACATGTAAACTAAAATATTGCAAATTTGCAATATAATCAGTGCAAATTTGCAATATAATCAGTCCGCTACAAGCGCAACAAAGCAAACTTCCAAAGGTTTGGATGGTCCCAGCGACAGTATAAAAGAGTGAAGGGATGATAATACATTAGTACGGCTGCCCTGATAAGCCGGTACTTTGATCTTTTGCAACTAGATTCGCATTACAATGACGCAACAAACCAGGTTGCTTATTATTTAATTAGTTGTAATTCAGATTGGAGCCTTCTAAAATCTATGATTAGCCCAAACCAACAAGGAGTAATTTTAGTTAATTAGGGGGGGGGGGGGGGGGGGGGGTGTATATAACCGAAGTTACCTCCATGTGCAGTGGGTCCCAAATCAAATCTGTGAAACATTCTCGTAGAAACGTCCCATCCGCACAATTCTTTCTTTCAATTCCAATAACGAAATTGTTTTTTTAATTAGAAAATACAAAGTTTTAGTCGTAGACGAGGTATATGGTTGTACACGATAAGATGCATGATGTAGTATGGGCGATTTCTCGAAAAGAAAAGAGAAATATATTCATGCATGATACATTGATACGGAGTCCTGGGACCCACATTCCAGGGACAAATTAACTGTATACTGCTGTAAGCCTGTAACCCATTAGCCCTAGAAGTAAGCACCAATCCAGGTCAATTTAAACTTACAGGAACGATTTATAAATTGCAATGTTATCTGTATCCGACGTATATCGTGATTGTTATGGATGTATTCCACGATATTTTATACTATATTATTAATTAAATAGAAAATCATGTATTTGCATCGTGTAGTAGCACATCGCGTTGAGAATTTGTTTATGTCAGAGCTGTGTAGACTGAAACAACATAAATAACAACCAAAAGTGTTGAACTATAAACGATTAAAGTATTTCCTAGTGCTGTAAATTCATATTTGGATTTGCGTCGATACTATATTGAAAATGCCCTCATTTTCATAAATAAAATACATTTTAGATAAAATGAATCAGTTTTTTCAATTTATTCTTTTTTTTTTCGAGATCCTGACAGCAGCTGTCAAGTTGAAAGAAACAAAGCAAAGAAATGCAGAAAACAAACAAAACAAAGCTAAGCTAAAACTAGTCTAGGAATGAATGAAAAACATCTCGCCATCAGCTTTTATGTTTCTAGCCAGTACCAAAGCCGGTTTTGATTCTCCTCGAAACCGCCTGTTATTTCGCTCTGTCCAGATGTGCCAGAGTCCCGTTAGCAGTAAACTGCTCCATTTCTCTCTCTGCGTTGACAGAATCCCTTGGTAAAAAGAAAGTAATGTGTCTAAGACCGAGTCTCTATCAGGAGGTATAGGCATATCCGACAAAAGATTGAGGTTGTTCCACACGGCCTGAGCAAAGACACACCGGAAGAAAAGGTAAAGGTCGTTCTCTACAGTTTGAGAAGGGCAACATGCACAACCAACTTGTACCATGATATTTCTTTTGATCAACACTTCTTGAGTGAGAATCTTTCCTTGAAGTAGTAGGATGCCAAAGAGCTTTACCTTTGGAGGGATCTTCAATTTCCAAATGAAACAAGAAGGGGATTGAACTTTGCCTGCTAAGATGAACTGTGCATAGGTACGATTAGCGAAGAAGTTGCCATCCCGAGACCATTTCCAAGAAATGGCATCCCTTCCCGTGCTTAAAGGTAAGTGTAAAGCTTGTTGCAAGAGTCCCTGTACCCTTAAGCTATTAGGTTGCGGCAACAATTGGGGTAGAAAAGGTAGAGCTTTTACTAAGGAAAGATGATGTCTAGGTGCATTGCATTCAAGTTGTGTAAGAAAGATCAATGGTTGTCCTCCCCAAGAGTCAAACCAGAAGGAGGGAGAGTTACCATCTGTAATGGCCCAAGAGGTAGAGATTTGGAACATTACTCTTAACTTGAACAACTCTCTCCAGAAAAAGGATCCCGAAGGTAACCAGGCTAACGGAGGCATCTGAGTATTTCTCCTGGCATAAAGAGCAAGCATGATTGTTGACCAAAGAGATCCTTTTGCTGTATAGAGTCTCCACCACCATCTTAGGAGTAGAATTCGGTTTTGTAGTGGGAGATTCTTGATGCCAAGTCCTCCAAATCTTTTCGGCAAACAAATGGACTTCCAATTCTTAAGTGGAAAGCCGTGAGCCCAGAGGAAATTCCTACTCAAAGATTCAATCTTATCTGTCAACCAGCGAGGTAGAATGAAACAAGACATATGATAGATTGGGATGGAAGAGAGGACCGAGGAGATGAGCTGCAACCGGCCTGCTCTGGATAGTAACTTACTTTTCCAGCTTGCCAGTCTTCTTTGCAATTTTTCGAAGAGTGGTTGGAAGCATGCTCTGTCTGGTTTTCGTGAGGTTAAAGGTAGGCCAAGGTAAGTCAAAGGTAAGGAAGAGCTGTAGCAATTGAAAACTTGTTCAATTTGTTGTAGGGTGTGTGTGTCAAGGTTTAGGGGAACTAGGCTACTTTTGGCAAAGTTGATGCGCAACCCCGAAATAGAGCTAAAAAGGTCAAGAGTTTGCTTGAGGTTTCGAACCGCGCTCTCAGTGGCAGAAGAAAAGATGATAGTGTCATCTGCGTATTGGAACAAGTAGTAAGGTTGCGGAAGCTTTGGGGTTAGGGGTTGAGGCGCAAGTCCCCCTATATTTGTAATCAATCTTGTAAGCACATCTGCCGCTAGGATAAAAAGATAAGGTGAAAGAGGATCGCCTTGTCTTAATCCACGTTGATGTAGGAAAGGGGTCCCAGGCATACCATCTAGAATGATGGAGGAGGTGGCAGTAGAGAGAAGAAGTTTGACCCACGAGATGAAAAGTTCAGAGATCCCCCGAGCCTTCATGACATTTGAAAGGAAGTCCCACGACACCGTGTCGAAAGCTTTGGCAAAATCTATCTGAAGTAGAAAAGCCGGGTATTTGTTCGAGTCGACATGATGCAGGATTTTCCTTGCACAATTAAAGTTTTCAGCTATGAAACGCCCCGAAAGAAAGCCCGTTTGACTAGCCGAGATTAGATCAGGCAATGTTGTTTTAAGCCTGTTTGCTAATACTTTGGAGATTAATTTAGGCACATAGTTGATGACGCTTATTGGGCGAAAGTCTTCGACCCTGCAAGAAGAGTCTTTCTTAGGTACCAGGACTATGTGGGCCTGATTTAAGAGAGAGAGTTGCAGAGTGCCTTCATGCAACTTGACGAAAATGGCGGCCAAGTCATGTTGCACTGTTTCCCAATGGAGTTTGGCAAACTCATTGATTAACCCATCTGGTCCACTAGCTTTGTTATCTGCCATTGAGAAAACAGCTTGCTTAATTTCGAGGCAATTGAAGGGACCATCAATGGGTATCTGAACTGCTTCGGAAGGGTACAGATTAAGTAGATTAAAGTCATCAGTGAGAACGCTAGTACCTAGGAGAGCCACAAAATACTCCCTAAAAGCTCTTGCAACTTCCGCAGGTTCCCTGATTATAGCCTGATTAGTGTGCAGTTCAGAAATTTTCTTTCTCCGCATTCTTGACGAGGCATAAGCATGGAAGAAAGCCGTGTTTCGATCACCCTCTTTTACCCACTTACATCGCGATCTTTGGGACCAGCGAGTTTCCTGAATATTACAAATCTCAAAGGACCTCTCTCTGCATTTTATTCTCAACCAAATTTCAATTTGTGTGAGGTTTCTTCTTTCCTCTAAAAGATCAAGAAAGAGGACGAGGTTCTTTGCATTTTCCAATTGCAAATGTAAGTTGGAGAAATTGAACCGATGCCAAGATTTCAGTTGCACTTGAAGGTGTTGAGTTCGCAAGGAGAATCTTGTGAGCGGGTCATTTTCAAGGTTGTAGCCTGCCCAGCTATTAGTTATTGCCTCATCGAAATGCTTGTATCTCAACCAAAACTTTTCTAACCGCAACTGATGCGGTCTAGATGTGTTCTGCCTCAGTCGTAGGATAAGGGGAACGTGATCAGAAACGACCATAGGTAACGCAGATAGGGACAAATTCGGATAAAGTTGTTCCCAACAAGAGGAGAGGAGAATACGATCGATTTTAGAAAGTACCGGCACAGGGTGCTTGTTCGACCTAGTGAAAGAACGATTGGTGATAGGAACATCGAAGAGTGCGAGATGAGAGATTAGGTCATTAAAGTGCTGCATCATAGAGTAATCAAAGGCAAGATTAGAGCGATCCGTGATCCAACGAACAATGTTGAAATCACCTGCGATTATCCAGGGTACATTTATAAGAAGAGAAGTGAACTGAATTTCCTTTAGGAAAGTTCTGCGCATGGGATCCGTATGCGGCCCATAAACAGAAGTTAAGGCCAACATGTTTCCATTGCGCGTGTCCCTCAGAATAGCAGTGCACGTGTGTTTAGTTACCCAAGAGTTGACGTGTTCAAAGCAGTGTTTCCAGGCAATAACTATGCCGCCTCTTGTGCCAATGGAGTCTAGAGTGACCGAATTCCTACTGAAGTAGGAAGGAGAGAAAGAGGAGAGATGTAAAGCTGTGAGAGAGTTCAATTTCGTTTCTTGAAGGCAAAATAAGTCACAACGAGAGGAACGAATCGTTGCTCTGACTTTTCAATTTATTCTTTAATTCAGTAAAACTGTAAAACCATACGACTTCGAGTAATGGTTCGAGAAAATTTAAAACAATTATTCCCAGTAAACTAAACGTAAATGGTGTAATGAGAGGGTAATTAATATTACACCGTTAAAGGTACCAAAACTGAGTTATCGAGTCAACATGTGTATTTATGATCATAAATTTAAATTTTGAAATAAGTTTGACTTCATGGTTGATCGGATTATTTAGTCAATTGGTTTGAATTCGCATAAATCGAACATGATACGTGAAGAATTTTTTTTTTTTTTTAAAAAAGAGAGATACAGTTGTCAGTTGGGCCACAGCATCGCGCCAGTGTTCAAATTAAACAACGAAACATTTTTCAGATTCAAACAGGGCACCAAATAGTCGATTGGGAACAGCAGAAAGCAAAGAAACGAGCTCCAAATTTGCTCGAAAATATCATCATGTAAAACAACGAACTTTTGAAATTTGAAGGCGTACGATGCATCAAGTTCGGAATTCAAAACATTTTCTCCTTTATGGAACAAAATTAACAATTCACAAAACGAGAGAAAAGGTACTTAAACCGGGCCAAGTGTCAGGTCGTTTAGGCTTTGTGGGACCCAGTAAATTGGCGGGAAATTTTGGGGAGCTTCCTGGCGGGAAAGAAAACAAACAAAACTTGTTACATGGTAGGGCTTCTTATTTTGATCTCGTGAGAACATTTTCACACCTAATGGAACAACTTTGAAAATTCATTTCGTTTCAATAAAATAAACTTAAAAAAATAATTTCAATTAATTTTTTAAATTAGAAATAAATAAAAAGAAGGAAAATAATAAAATCTTATATATTTTATATTGAATACTGTATGAAAATAAGAAAGGAATTACTTTTTATCTCGTACAGTGTGATAAACTTGCCTTCAATCTTGTTGAAAGTTTGGTTAGTTGTCGAGAATTGGATTAAGCCCTCCGAAGTACGAATTTTAAATCCTTCAACCAATAGAGCTTAGAAAATATAGATTGAGTGCGGAAAAATACATTACTGGTATAAATACCAACATCACATTTTGATATTGTATAGATCTTGTCTGGTTCTGGCAAGTGCTGGTACTAACTTACGATCCACCTTTAATTATTTGCTTATTGTCCTAATTGTACTTTAGCAATATCCATGATTTGACTTTTGTTCGCTGGAGTTTAAAATTCTTGTACATGAGAAGCATAAACATTTCTCTTTTATAATAAAACACTGTTGTTGTCCTGACTTAGGCTTCGAGGTTGGCGAATAGACATAATTTTAAGTATTAAATCAGTTTAGACGATTTTGCGAAAATTAAAACGATTCGTATGAGAGAACAATTAATCAAATAATCGAGTAAAAAAGAGAGACACAAAAACTTGATAACAGAGTTCCGACACTTTAGAAATTTGCTAGTCTTAGTTATGTATCCGAAAGTTTCGCAACTATGAGAAAAGTGCACCCCGCTCTAGTCCGCTATGAACAAAACTACAATTTCGAACCGAATCATCTACGCATAATCAAGATCTCGAGGTGAACCGGCCTAGCCAGTACTGCAATCCTCATACAAAACTAGGAGAATGTTGCTTTCGATCAATATCACTTGATATCTAGTAATAAATCAATATAGTGTTTGATTGAAGCTAACTAATTTTAAGGATTTTGAATCATTTTGTTCACTTAATTGAAATCGGCAAATACGAATGTATAATTGTTTACTACAACAATCGTGATGATCTAACAAATAGCCAAACTAGAAGTGAAATCACTTCGTTACATAAAATATTCATTACGGGAACATTTGGAATTTGAACGAGAAAAATAAGGAATCATGTTGGACTAACATCTTAATTCAGATTCAAGAGTGGTCAAAACATACTTACGTTAAAAACTTATTTAGAAGTTAGAACTACGAACCGATTAATTCCTCTAATATTTGATTGGTATGAGATTTCAGGAGGAGGACTGATTAATCGTCTGATGTCAAATATTAGCTCTCGGAATTTATAAGAAAGTCCGAAGTGAAAAATATGATACCTAGTATTTATAAACTAGTCCAGTAAAGAGAGACTCTTGCCGAATTTATTACGAGCATATATATTATGCAAAATATGTTTTATCGATCATTAGAAATAACATTTTTGTTTTTGAATAACTAATATTTGTTTTATTTTCTGAACAATTGAAACACACTAATATGCAGTAAGATATTCACTTGTGCGATATAATATTTACTTTACGGGGTACAATGCATTATGTAACCGCATTTTCACTTGCTAAATTACACACCCGATGCATAATTTGGCATTAAAAACTACACAAAAGCGTTTACAATATATTTTTGTTTTTTCTATTATTATATACATATTACATTTAAAAATATTTTTTTTATCTATAGCTTTTTATTTACGAGGGCTAATTTGTATACATTATTATTTAATTTTACAATTAGCTGTCATTCATATGTAATTTGCTTAACTCAACACACAATTACAAAGGAACTGTATAAATAAGAAATTCCTGTCAACTCGCATTGCATGTTTTTATAATTATATATTGCGCACACAAACAATTTTTTGGTTCAGTATTACACAACTGCACAGTCCCATATCATGCAATCACGCCCAGTTTGATTGGAAAAAAATAATACTGCTCTCATATATAATGCACAAGGATGTTTTCTTTGTTTGTTTAATCTCCCGCACTCGAATTTTATGATTGTTTGATTTTATATCTCCAATAAAACTAAAAATTACGACTCACTATTTTAAATCCAGAAAGAAAGGATTCCAGCCGACTGTCTCGTCGGCACACAATTTAAAAAACTTTCAGGGTTCATATCAAAACAATGCAAGTAAAAATAAAAGAAATCTAGGTTAATAATGGATGGACAAGGAAAAGTTAACCATATACAATAAGGAGTGGCGTCCGCGAAGCGGGGAGTTTCGTGGGTCCCACCGCGTATATCACGGCAGTTGAGGGCCAACTCCTTCCGTTACATAAAATCGCCTTCATCCGTTACAAGTAACGGCGAATGGCACTAGACGACAGAAGTATAAGTGGTTAATGTTAGATACAAAGAATCTCCGTTACCGCCACATCAATTCCTTGGAGATTCAAAATTCTTCCTGTAGAGGACGAGGAGCGGTGTGGTCACCCACCTACGGTCTGTATTGAACTCGATCATACTTGGCTTCGTCTTTATAGACTTTCTGTGCAGCGGGTAATGGTCTCAGAGATATTTCCTTAGTGATTATTTGCTACATAAAAGATACACAGAGGTAGATACGAGGAATCAAACATTGTTGTTTTTTCTGTGACAGCGACGCCGAGAAGTGGTGTTGCGTGTTTTAGTTATCCAAAATTTTTGAATTCGTTCGAAAGTGGTAGGGAAAATAAATTTAATTAAGAATACATTTACAGCGAACTTACTATTCTCAAATAATCATCAAAAATAGATTTTACTTCTAAAAATATTGAAATCCAGTAATTCGGACTTAATATTCTATATTTGCGAAAACTGTATGTACAAAATGATAAATTTGATGCAGTTTTATTCAGTGGTTAACACAATATTCATTTTATAATATTACATTTTAATTTAATATCCTTTAAAGTAAATAATTAATTATTGATAAATTTAATAATGTACTTACGAAAATTTTCAATAATCTTCTCTATATTTAAAATATCACCAAAACTATTGAACAAAAGTGTTTGTATATTTCCAATTCTCAATATTTTTTTCGTAATTAAAAATACTATCATTTGTCTGATTGAATCGTTAAAATAGCGACTACTTTTGTACTTAATTTTTGATAACGATCATGATATAACTGTCAAAAGAATAACCTCTTACCAATTTATCCACAATGAAATTAACATGACTCTCACAGTTTATTTATCGAAAAAAATGTATTCATACGGACTAGTCAAAGGGGAAGATGCAGGGTGAGCAGATACTTTTTCACCGGTGTACCGCCGTTTAACCTGTTGTGAGGCGCGGTAAAAAGCACGCGTGAAATTGGCTTTTACCGTTTCGTCTGAAAAGACATTAAATGAACAGCGAGTAATGAGTAATAATGGAAAAAAACATTTTCTACGTGACCATCCTACGGTACTTTACTTTTATACTGATTTCTTGCTCCAGCTACTGACATCTTTTATTGCGCTGCACATAAATAAACAAAAATTAACAGAAGCCCCATCGAATATTTTATAATCACACTACAGACCTGGCTTGACAGTTAATTAACTTGACTAAAAAATTAGGAGACCGATTAACAACCTACACACCAGGTCTGCTTGCTAATAAGTTTGTTGAGCTAACCACGACAATTGACAACTTAGTGAAGTGGGTGCCATGCAATTGACCTTATTATTTCAAAAAATATAACAAAATAATATCATATGTCAGGCGAGGTGGGCAATTTATGGTACTGATATTTCTCCTCATTCTTCGAAAAAAATCTTAATATTTTTCTAACCACAACTGTGCTAATAAAATATAAAAAATTATAAACTACTAATAAAGATAAGGTGAACACATGAAGCGTACCTCGTTTCTTTTATAAGGCGAGAGCGAAACTGGCTGGTTGACCCATTGCTCTTTAATTCCGCACACATTCCCTCTCCTTCTTTAAAACCTCTCTCTCTCTCTCCATCTCTCAAAAGGAAAGGAAAGGAGGAAAGAGAGAGGCAACAAAGGGACCCGCTGTGTGTGAGCTTGTGTGGAGCTATTATTATTTCTTCTCTATCCAGCAAAAACCCACCACCCCCTTTCATTCCCTTCCCTCTGTTTCCCTATTTTTAGAACCTCTCTCCTCTGTTTTCTCCAACAAAATTGACACCACCTCTCTTTCAAAAATGGAGAAGGAGATGCAAGACGCTGTGTTCTGGCTTCCGTCCGAGTTCCTCGACGACGATTTCTTCGCCGAAGAAGACAAGTCAAGGCTCTCCCTTACTGAGAGCGATGAAGATGAAGATTACATGGCTGGTTTAACGAAACAGATGACACACTCCATTCTCTTAAACGACGTGAAGGAACGCACTGCTCTCAAACCCGACAACCCCAAGGTGTGCATCTTTCAAACTTGTATTCATGTATTTGAATATTTCTCTGTTCTTGGTTTCTTTATTTCAATTTTGTTCATTGTTGTGTGAAATAGGTCATGGCTGGTTCGCCTCAATCGACTCTGTGTGGCCATGAGAGCCCGAATGGACCGTCCGAGGTCAACTCGCCGCCTTCGTCTCCTCTTGAACAGAACAAAGACGATTCAAGTGCTCTCTTGGCTGAAGCAGCTGACCAGGTTATGCGCATGAAGCTCAACCTAGAACAGAACATGTACTCGCCTAATCTCCATGGCTATGGCATGTTGGGTCAGCAAAGGAAACCCGCTTCTCAACCCGTTTCCGCTCCTATAAAGAACAACTCCTATGCGGGTCTGTACCCGACCCAAAACACTGTTCTCACTCAGCGCCAGATTCAAGCTGCTCATGTAATTAATTAATTATCTCCTTAATTTTTAAATTTTATTTTTATGTTTCTAATTTTTTTTCTTGTAATCTAAACATATGTACTTTCTTCTGTGCAGTTCTTTAATCTGAGGCAGCAACAACTAATGAAGCAACAGCAGCAGCAGAAATTAATGGCTGCAAGTTGGGTAAAGCCAAGCAGAAATAATATCGGATCCGGGTACGGAGAAAACGGACCTCCACCTGCCTTCCGCGGAAACAACACGCCTCTTGGTCTGTCCCCATCCGCATGGCCTCCACTTGCAAAGCAAAATCCGAATCCGCAACCCGGATCCGGTATGAGAGCCGTTTTCCTGTCTGAAAGTGGTACCAAGAGGGAATCCGCTGGGACTGGCGTTTTCTTGCCTCGCCGTGTCGGTACACCCGCGGAAACGCCGCGTAAGAAGCCGAGTAAGATATTTTTCTTCGTTTTAGTTATGTTTTTCATGATTTAAATTTTTTGGAAGTTATTTGAATCTAACTTTTTTGTTTTTTTGTTGTTTTTTTGAAGATTTTTCGACTGTGCTGTTGCCAGCGAAGGTGGTTCAAACTCTGAATCTGAATTTGGATGATCTCGGTGTACATCCGCGCATCAATGGCGGTGTCCTCTTGGACCATGGTCGGTTTCAAATTCACTTTTTTTCTATAGTGCCTTTAACTTTTTAGTTATTCTGTCTTGTCCTTGAAATATAATAAAATGTTGTGCCTAATTTTGCGCAGATGCCCTTGTGAACCGAACAAATATGATGGCATCGGGCAATGGATACCCGAGGCGCACTGGCATGGATAAATCTCAGCAGTCCGTTAGACCGCTTGCCGGACATGAGGTGAATCTGCCTCAGGAATGGACTTATTGAAGCATGAATCTCTGTTTCTCTACTAACATTTTGATTTGGTGGTTAGCAAAATTAGAAATAGGAAATAGGTAGTGGGTTAGGGGTTTCAAGCAGGTTTAGGTGTGTGTTGTTCTTTCATGATGTGGGTTTATTATTATACGTAAAGGGTGATTTTGATATTATTGGTTTTGTTAAAACGGTGGTGTGGCGCTAATGGTTCTTGGTTTGGGATGGATGGATGGATGGATGGATGGATGAAATTTAGTAGTGAAGTAAATGTTGAATAAGTGGTATTTGGAGGGTGTTTTTTGAAATAAGCGATGCAGCTGTCCCAGATCTTTTGCAGGGCCCTGCTTTTTCTTTTTTTGAAATTCAAAAAGAATTGAGCGGATGGCTCCTGAATAAAGTATAATGTTTTCTTGGTTTTTTAGAAGGCTTGTGTAATATCAATCTATGAAGTTTGGCTGTTTAATATTAAAAATTTAATTTATTTGAATTGAATGGATTCCGTACTCAAATAATAAATATTATTATTATAATTTTTTTATTGTCCAACTCGAACGGCGTTCATGGTGGTGGCATGCACTTTGTATTATAGAAACTTGTTTTGTATTTGTATAGAATCTATGCTTGGAATGTGGTAGTGGGTTATTGGGTTGGGTGCGACTGGTCAGATGCCCGAAGAATCTGTTGGGTCGTGACTTGGTATCTGGACTAATCTTAGGCCCCACAATGAATTTAAGTAATTTGTTATCTTTTAGAAGAAAGCGATGTTTAGGCTATTGAATAATTAACAATTAATCAGCTGTTAATACATCATTAGCTTCTCCTAATGAGGAAGGGAAGAAGCAAAGAACAGGACAAGGTGGTATCTTCCTATTGGATGCAGCAGGGCAGGGGGAGAACCTGGGTTTTGTTCTTATCTCTTTTGTTTTGTTTTGTTTTGTTACTTTTGTACTGTAGCTGAGCCTGAGTCTGAGGCCTGAGGCCTGAGCTGACCGGGTCAAACAGTGACCTTTATTGGAGGAGTGCTCTTGGAGTGGGGTCATTAAATGCTTTTGCCCGCAGTAACCTAGTCACGGTTTAGGGATGTTTTCCTTTCTTCACCCAAAAAGTTTTGTGTGGTGAGTGAGATGCCCTTGTTCATGGACCGTTCGTTCTTACTCTCATTACTGACCTCCATTTGTTGAAGAAATGGCATTCTCCATTTCTTTTTTATTGGTGGTATTTAAAATAAAAAAAATTTAGAGCAAACAACTGGGGATTGGATGATCCATAGAGTTCAGAAGTCGGATCATGATCATATCTGGTGAAGGACTTAGTATATATTGTTTTATTATAGAATACTTTTAATTAGATTCATTTGAACTATTCACAGGTATATTGTCGTCATTTTAATAAAATATCATCTGTTTATTTTTAATAATACTCGTGACGCTGCAATTGCTTCCTGAATTACAGGACTATATTTTAGAACAGATCAACATCATTTTTAGAATAAACATGTCTTTAATTAAAAAATATTATAAGACGTGCCGAAAGTAAATTAGCTTAAAAATAATTAATACCGAAAAATAGAAATTATACTAAGAATTAGAGCTCTCCAGTTGGGCGGTGACTTGGGAGGCTCCAATTAAATCGGTGGAGTGGAAAGCACGTTCTCCAGCGTGGTGTAGTGCAAGAGAAAGCTGTAATTTTGCTAAAATGGGCTGTCTACATCGGTGCAAACTGCAAAGTTTTAAATTTCTCTGTCTACAGAAAAAGAAAGGGTTTAACAATAAAAACAAAAACTTGAAAAAATTGGAGGGAAGAAGAAAAGGGGGGCCTACCCATGTGCTTCTCACGTTCCATCTCTCTGGCCTCTCCGTGTTGCATCAGTGGCAACATGCAAACATGGGTTTGGTGGCTGGCACCTCTCAACAATCCAGGATGTAATTTTACTTACATTTTCTTGTTGGAATGTTATTATTATTATATACATTTTTTCTAATTTAATGGAGGTGGTGTTGGTATATGTGGGCCGGGTATTTTCATGTGTTGTACCGAACTCTTGGACCATAGTAATGATTCCTAGGTCCAAGGCCCAACTGTACATCATCCTCTGACCGACTATGTAGATGAAATATTAACTACCACAAAGTACACCATATTGAATTAACATTCTTTTCATTTATTTTTCGCAGATGTAGATCAGGTGCTCACTTCTTTAACTGTATTATTCAATTGTTCTTTTATTCAAGGGTGTTCCGCATAAAAAATAAAATAAGAGAATTCGCATGGCTTCATGTAGGAATGTCGAGTATACTAAAAAAATAGATAGAATTATTTTTATATTCGTATCATACACGTATATATCTTCAGCCGTTGGGCATTATACTATATGATATACCCTTACACGTTAAGGAGTAAGGAACAGCAGCTGACCAATAACCATAAAAACTGATGATGTTAAATATAGCCATATATATGGAAAACAAACGGATACGTAATATTATATCCAGACATTATATTAAGGAGATACTCTTAAATTCTTTTTCTGAATCAATTAAAGATACTTTGAGAAAAAGTATATATAAAAATATAACATACGCGAGCCAGTCATTATGTTCATCAAAAAATAATATCGTTACATTATTCTTTTTGTTAGAATATGGTGTCACAGAAGATCATAGTTTGGATCTAATGTGACACCTGACTTGGCAAGGAAGAAACGCTAGACTTGGAGCACAAGAAACGCTTGACTTGGTGTGCAAGTCATGAGTGACTTGATGTGCAAGAAATCTTTTCTATTTATATGCTTTCTCTCCTTGTATTGTATCAATTCAGATTTACAGAAAATAATAAAAAGAGAGGCGTGCGTGTGTTGTGGACGTAGGTACATATTGTACTGAACCACGTTAAATCTTTGTGTTCTCGTGTTCTTTATCTTATTTACTTTCTTTACATGGTATCAGAGCGGTAGGTTCTGAGATCTGTGTATTTTCTTTATTTTGTGCGAGTTACTGCACAAGATTGAATCCTTTATCCCTGTGCGAGTTACTGCACAATTGGATCTTCTCGACCAACTCTTATCTCACCGAAACCCTGACCAGACCTGCGATTTCGGACCAAAATTAGTCCATTTCGCACCAAAATTCCTTACTGACTTGCGTGTTCTTTTTTACTTGTCCTTTTTGTTGTGCGAGTTACTGCACAGTTGGACTTGATATCTTCCCTGCACAAGAGATTTGTGTAGATAATCTTTACTGAAGACCATGGCTCTTATTCAAAACATAAACGAAACTTGGATTATAGATTCTGGAGCAACAGATCACATGACTTACAACAAGGACGATTTGATAAGAGAATCTCACCCAAAGAAGACTGAGATCGCCAATGCGAATGGGGAAGTTTATCCAGTCACAGGGGCTGGAGATGTTCAATTTTCCTCATCTTTGACACTCTCAAATACTTTATTGGTCCATTCTCTTTCATCAAGACTATTGTCTGTAGGTCAATTATGCGAAGAACTTAATTGTGTTGTACTCATGTATCCTAGATTTTGTCTCTTTCAGGATCTCATGACGAAGGAGATTATTGGTCGTGGTACTAAGAGGGGAGGGCTGTATCATTTGGAAGACATAGCTGCCGGAAGAGCTCACTTATCAGCTGGCTCAAGTTCAAGTAGGAAGTCTTCGATTTGGATATGGCACAGACGTCTAGGCCATCCTTCTTTCGGGTACCTAAAGAAACTTTATCCAAGTTTATTTTCTGGGATTGAGAATGAATCTTTTGATTGTGAAATATGTATTAAATCTAAGAGTCATCGAGCCCATTTTCCTAGAAACTTGGATAATGACAATACCACTCCTTTTGACCTGGTTCACTCTGATGTATGGGGGCCTTCTCCGGTTGAATCCCAAGTTGGTAACAGATGGTTTGTGTTATTTGTTGACAATTGCACTAGAATGACTTGGATTAATGTGGTAAAACATAAACATGAGGTACCACTTGCCATCAAATCTTTCATTACCATGGTAAAGAACCAGTTTGACAGGAATGTTAAAATTTTCAGAAGTGATAATGGAAGGGAATATGTCAACAAAACATTAGGGGAATTCTTTAACACCAATGGAATTATACATGAAACAAGTTGTGTGGGCACCCCTCAACAAAATGGCATAGCGGAGCGAAAGAATAGACAAATTCTAGAAATGACCAGGGCAATGATGCTAGAAAATAATGTACCTCATTCTTATTGGGATAATGCAGTTACATCTGCAGTTTACTTGATGAATAGGTTGCCTTCTGTGGTACTTGACTTTCAAACACCCTTGCAAGTACTTTCAAAGTACTGCTTAATTCCCTCAGTTCTTACGATTCCACCAAAAGTATTTGGTTGTATAGCCTATGTTCATATACAAAAACATCAAAGGTCAAAGTTAGACCCATGTGCTGAAAAGTGTGTGTTCATAGGTTATGGTCAACGTCAAAAGGGATATAGGTGTATGAACCCGGCCTCTAGGAAAATTTATACCACAATGGATGTAACCTTTATTGAAAATGAGGGGTATTTTCTGAAAGAGCAGACTCATTCTCAGAGGGAGAGTACAGTAGAGAATGAGCCTTGGTTTGATGCAATGACAGATGATGAACCTCAGTTCGGTCCGAATTCTAGTGGTTTTGGTCCGAACGGAGATACCAGTGGAGATACTAGACCTTTGTCTGGACCGAACTCAGAACAATTCGGTCCGAACAGAGAAGGAACAGAGGATGACACCATGTATTTAGGTCCGAACTTGTTGGATTTTGGTCCGAATTCAGAACTGGTAATTGAGAATTCTTCTGATCCAGAAATAGACCCTCTTGATAGTTCTGGTCCATCAGATGATGATGAAGATGAAGAAATGATACAGTCCCCTCCATCACCACATGACCATACTCCGGAGTCAGAGGTAAGTGTTTCTGAACCTGTTACTACTAACCCTGGTTACCAGTTGCCTCACAGGGTTAACAGGGGCATACCTCCGAAGAGATATCGACCGGATGAAAGTGGTGAAGGCAGGTATGCAATGGCTAACTTCATGACTTTGTCTCACATGCCGGAACAAGTGAAAGAATTTGACAAGGTTCTTGCCTCAGCTCATGTTCCAAGAAACCTGAATGAAGCTCTCAGTGACCCAAAATGGGTTGAAGCAATGAAGACAGAGATGGATGCATTGGAGAAGAATGAGACTTGGGAATTGGTAAGAAGGCCTAAAGATAGAAAAGCGGTAGGTTGCAAATGGATATTTACAATCAAATATAGGCCCACTGGAGAAATTAACAGGTACAAAGCGAGGCTGGTGGCAAAGGGTTATTCTCAAACTTACGGAGTGGATTACCAAGAAACTTTTTCACCAGTAGCCAAGCTCAACACTGTCAGGATTCTGTTGTCCATTGCAGCAAACCGAGACTGGCCTCTGCATCAGTTTGATGTGAAGAATGCTTTTCTACATGGAGATATAGATGAGGAAATCTATATGGACATTCCACCAGGATATGGTTACTCAAGTGAGCAACCTGTTGTGTGCAGATTGAAAAAAGCACTGTATGGTCTAAAACAGTCGCCGAGAGCTTGGTTTGGACGATTTTGCAGTGCCATGAAAGGATATGGATACACCCAGAGTGATGCAGATCATACTTTGTTCTTTTTGAAGAATAAAGAGAAGATTGTTATCTTGATAATCTATGTTGATGACATGATAATCACAGGTGATGACTCTGAAGGAATCCGAGACTTAGAAGAAAAATTATCCAAGGAATTTGAGATGAAGAACCTTGGAGGTTTGAGGTACTTTCTTGGAATAGAGGTGGCACGAAATAAGGAAGGTATATCTCTATCTCAAAGAAAGTATGTACTAGACTTGCTAGCTGAGACAGGGATACTAGATTGCAAACCTGTGGACACGCCATCCAAGCAGAATACGAAACTAGGAGTGCTTCCTGGTCAGGTACCAACGAACAAATACCAGTACCAGAGGTTGGTGGGAAGGCTTATTTACTTATCACATACTCGGCCTGATATTGCTTATGTCGTGTCTGTGGTAAGTCAGTTCATGCATGCTCCTAGTGAAGAACATATGGAAGCGATTATGTGGATTTTGAGGTATCTCAAGGGATCCCCTGGACGAGGTATCTTCTTCAAGAAAAATTGTCATCTTCAAGTTAAGGGCTATACAGACTCTGACTGGGCAGGAGATGTGACTGACAGGAAATCCACATCTGGATACTTCACCTTTGTTGGTGGCAATTTGGTCACTTGGCGAAGTAAAAAACAGAAAGTAGTAGCTTTGTCTAGTGCTGAAGCTGAATTTAGAGGAATTGCTAAGGGTGTTCAAGAATTGTTGTGGATTAAAAGGGTACTCAAAGACCTTAGTCTTTATGATGGCGAGGAGATGAAGTTGTTCTGTGACAACAAAGCAGCTATTGCTATATCTCAGAATCCTGTGCAACATGATAGGACCAAACACATTGAAGTGGATCGACATTTCATTCGACATAATCTTGAAGAGAAAATTATTGGCATTCCTCATGTAAGAACTGAAGAACAGCTGGCTGACATACTGACAAAAGGAGTGTCCAGTAACATCTTTCATACTGCAATTGGCAAGTTGGGCATGCGAAATATCTACCTGCCAACTTGAGGGGGAGTGTTAGAATATGGTGTCACAGAAGATCATGGTTTGGATCTAATGTGACACCTGACTTGGCAAGGGAGAAACGCTAGACTTGGAGCACAAGAAACGCTTGACTTGGTGTGCAAGTCATGAGTGACTTGATGTGCAAGAAATCTTTTCTATTTATATGCTTTCTCTCCTTGTATTGTATCAATTCAGATTTACAGAAAATAATAAAAAGAGAGGCGTGCGTGTGTTGTGGACGTAGGTACATATTGTACTGAACCACGTTAAATCTTTGTGTTCTCGTGTTCTTTATCTTATTTACTTTCTTTACACTTTTCTGTCCTCCTGGATTTGATTCTTGGAAATTATATGTCGAGTCTTATTCGAACTGAAAAATCAGTCTAGCTAATTAAAAAAATTCAATTATCTGCAATTTTACCCGAGCATACTTGTGAGTAATTTTCTATATATTGCAAATTTTAATGAGTCGATTCAATTGATTCGAAATATTGGGTTGAATAGTTGAATTCAAATTAAACATTACCGAGTCGATAATAAATACGAGCTAAATTTACATCCCTAGAACTTATCTATCAGTAAGCGTTTGATAGAAACCTGAAAAGTTGGAAAATACGTCAAAAGTATTAGACGTCATGAAATAATAAGGATGGAGTCTTCTTTTTAGATAAACTTGAGAGTAGTTATCCAGGCAAGGTAAAAAGAAACTACAGCTAAGAAAAGAACGAAATGAAAATTATCTTTCTCTAGGTTAGATTAGATTTTTTTTTTTTTTTTTTCTCTTTTATCTACAACCCCCAAGCAGAGAACTTTTTTCGTAGAAGTTAGAAAATGAAGGAAATAATTTATAGTTTTCCTACCAGCCTAATAAAGTAAATTAGTCTCACAGGCTCACGGCTATCCTAAGTTTCTTTTACTAAAAAAAAAAACTGAGAAAACAAAAATTGAAAATTGGTCAGTGAATTAGATTAGATATTTGGTAGAGGTACTGTCGTATTCGTTTTAAAAAATATCTTATTGTCCCAATGTTTGAAAATGGCAAAAAAAAGAAAGTCATGCAAGAGATTGACAACGGAAACTAGTACTTACGCTGGAGCAATTAAACGAATTAATTAACGGCGATGGGTTTATTAAATATGTACAGGCGGATCTCTCTCACAACGGGCCGGTTTTTATTCTTAGTGGGTTTTAAAGCAACATTTAGAATCCTGGCCGGAAAGTACGATAATTGTAATTACATGGGCTTGCACAACATGAGCAAATTTCTGTTACGTGAATTGATAATGTTCAAGCAGTTTGTGGATGAGATATTTACTTTTTTATATCCCTTGAATTAAGAAATTTTAGCTGTTGTTTTACACTTGCATGCATTTAACTTTCACATATTTTATTCAATGTTTAAACAGTACTTTAATTCCCAATTAATCTCATTAGCGAAGAAGAGTACGGGGCAATAAATTTCGGCCAGATATCTAATAAAAGCTACTAAAGAAAATATAGGCCAGGGACGCTTTCTAGGCTGGAGTTCATTAATATTTAAGAAGCCCCTCATCAAATTCTATAACGAATAGCTTTCAATTAAGAACATAATAAAGAAGATTGAAACTTATAATTATATTTGATTACAACTTATCTTCTCATATTATCACAACTCCATGCACTGTCAGTGGGCAATAACGAGATAACTCGTCATTTGTTTTCTCCAATTGTTAAACCATCTAAGATTAATAATTACATGTCTAGTTCAATTGCTGTCTTTGTGCCTAAAATACAAATGTTCCAAAAATGAAAAAGAAAAAGGTGAAAACATACAAAAGTGAGTGGGATGGAGACGCTTCGATAGAACAGTCTAACATATGCTTTGGAATTGTTTCTATTTCCTAACTGGGTTCAATGACAGCAACCCCAACGCCACAAAATTCCCAAACAATCAACCGTTTAAATCAATATGATAGTTGATGATCCTAGTGCAAAATAAAAACACAAAAATGTAAAACAAACTTTCTTTGCCCCAAATTTCAACTAATCCCTGCATCTGACAAATTGAAGGACAGGGACATGTAATATTAGACTTCCCAGTCCTGGTGGGAGGGATCCTATGTAATGGGAATTGAGTGAAAGAAAAATTGGCACCATCTGCCAGATGTAGACATGTCAATTCTAAAGGGAGCATCTACTGTGTAGTCACTGCTCCAACAGTGTGAATGAGAGGAGGATCAATGAAAGTGAAATTTTTTTGTGGGGACTGACTACTGTTTGTCCGTTTTAAAGGTAAACTGGTCCTGTGAACTTGCCTTTCCTGGTTATTCTACTACAAAACTGCTTGGGACGTTTGATCTTGGTCCCTTAGTTCAATCAAATTTAAAACTTTCTTCTGTGTTTATTTAACACTGAAACTTGGTCGCAATTTTCCTTTTCCCTTTTTCTTTTTTCTGAGCATAAAGCTGACGATGTTCGAAGTCAGAGTGCTAATTCTAATAATACTTGTTATGCTCATCTTGGATTTAGGTTTTTCCCCATTTCTTACATAAGTTTGAACAGAGTACAAAACTACAAATTATGTCTGTGGGGGACTTGGTGTACCCTTTTTTGTGGTTTATGTCACTTTTATATGATTTGGTTACTGGTATGCAGTTACTTGGTTTGTGCTTATTTCATAATTGATTAATTAATATTTTTTTGATATGCATGAGTATTCTTTGTTTGTTGTTTGTTATGTAAATTAACTCATAAAAAGTAAAAACAACCCAACGAATTAACCAGCTAAGTTGAAATAATTGGTCGATCAATTATGAAAAATTAAACATGCTATTAACGACACAAATGGGATAGCTTGAATTCTAAATGATTCAAACTCGAAGTAACTTGGTTTCTTAATGATGATTCAAACGCAATGGAAAATGAAATAGCTCCATATGAAAAAGGACGAATCCAACTCAAATTAGTGTATTTGATTGATACATAAACTTAGCTATACTTCTTCAAGCTAAGTTGGGGAACTGGCCTAGCCCATTTGTAGTATAGCTCAGACACTAGTCATGAATCTAATTATTAATTGTCGTCATGATCTAGTTCTGGAATCACCATCTTCTCTAATAAATGAATAGATAGGTGTCTTGATGGTCTCTCTTATCCAGAATAGTAAAGCATATTATTAGTCTATCTAAAATAAAACAGCAACGCATATTATCAGTGATCTGCCAAATGAAAAAGAACAACGCATCGATACAACTTAAGGTCATTTGGCCGACCAAACATTCCGTTCCAAAGGAGAAAATGAGAAAATCGGAGGATATAATACGTACACGGTGTTATATTTTCGACACAGTACGAATTATATACGTGTCTAGATGCATTAAAAAATGACACGCGTTCATTAGACGAATCGTATTTTTAAATTTGAATTTGTTTTTAGCATGCCACGATACAACGAAGTATTAAATACATCTGACACGTCTAAAATATGTTCAAACATGACACTAGTGTCAAACATGCATGTATTTGAAAATATGATAATATAAATTTTTCTACAAAAGCCAACACATAACACCGGATATCTAATCTGACGGAAAGGATCGTATTTTTTACATGAGATATCGCACAACATATATGAAAATACTCTCTCTCTTAATGCTGAGTGCTGACGCAGTACAATACAAAGCCAAACTACGGCAGTACGGCAGATCCCATTCCGCATGGTACGCTGTTCGAGCGCATCATAACAAGCATCAGCCTTCAGATCATTCTCATGATTGATGCTGTACGATATCAAACGGTTGCCATTGTTCTCCGTGTATTGAAGCACGTATAAGATCAAAGACTAAACAGAGACTTTTTAGTCGGCCAAAGGAGTTCTCTTTTTCTTAAGAATATTACACGTCAGCTTATTTTCACATACTAAGAACTGCTAATCCAGTCTCTTTAATTGTCAAAAAATCAAGGAGGATAAAATTAAATATTGACAAGTCTGTGTCGGAATCACACTAGATGCTGCCTAGGAATGACAAACGCAAACTTCAGTTGAAAAAAGTGACAACTACAACATATATATGTGTGTTAGGTTGTAGCGAATTGTTGTTAAATTGTTTATAAGAAGTTTAAGCAAGTTGTGTTGATTTCATTATCCAACTTGGTGTTTCGTCATCGAAACAGTTGATTTTAAATGTTCAACTTGATGTTTGAAATTGCATAAATTAATGATAAATCACATGTATTGGTCAATTGTAAAGTATCATTTCCTAAATCTTATTATAAGTTATAACTGCAGTCTTAGATGCTTTAAATTTTTTGGAAAATATCCTATGAAAAGTTAAACACCTGCACGCTGAAGTTATCAAATGATTCGTTATTTTATTTTTGTTAACGCAATTTATGTGATCCAAATTGTCTGATTTTAAAAAATGTGCTATTGATATATCATTTGATATAAGCGACTGAAGCGTTCATCGCGTTGGCAGTTGCGGGTATACTTGAATTGAGAGGTTTGATATTCATATTTATCTTAAAAAAAGTGTAATTATTGGGGTCAATTATATATATAATTATAACATAATTAAAATGGGATGACTCAGTTTCATTGACCAGTGTATATATAATCCGAACTATTTTATTGCGATTGCACACTTCCCGTGAATAAGGCCAATACACTGCCTTGCGTTCATGATAATGACATCGGTTCTTCATACGTATCGTTCGTTATATAATTTATCATGTTAGCTGCAAATATTGACCCTTCTTGTACTAGATGCGTGAACCATTTAAAATTTATGTATAGTTAATTTGTATGCAGTTTACATTTAATGCAAACAAAAATAGTATATGCAGACAAGAATAATTGTGGATAGTAGTAATTAAGCAGCGTTAGTATCCCTCCTTTCTATAATGGAGATAATTTACATGTATTTTTTACATAAGAAACAAAAATAATTGTGGATTTCGACCCTTTTTTTTTTTTTTTTTTTTTTTTTTTGCTACGCTCCTTACACCTTGTTTTTAGTTTCTTTTAAATTAAAATTTTTAAAAAATCTACGGATTTGCTTATTCTACAGTTACATTGATGATTGGAACCTCATGTAGTCTATTCGGCTAGAAACTCAGAGTCCACCTATCACTAAAAATTTTCAATTTATTGTTAATTTTGGTAGAATCCAACTATCATACACTTACTGGTGTTATTATATTTAGACTTTGGCAGTCAACACGAACTCATCTAGCAGTAGTTGGTGTAAGGTCTATGTAGCAAACTAGCAATGCATCTAGCTTACAAATAATAACCTTTGATATAGGTCCGTTTCAATTTTCAAAACAGATAATGGTACCTATTTTAAGAATAGAAAAGGATTGAGATTCTTTTAAATATTTTTATAGAACGTAGAAATAGAGTGTTTAATAACTCAATATTCCATAATCTACATGATGCACTATTTAATTCCACAAGCAAAACGTTTAACTTTCTTTCTTTTTTTTTTTTTAAGGAAAAAATTGAAAATGACTGTCGAGACTAACAAAAAAAAAAAAAATTAGAAAACCGTTTCGCTTGTTACCAATTATACACGTAAACAAAATGCGGGTCATAAATAAAGTTGAATTTGTTTCGTTGATAGAATTGTCTAAATTGACATCGAGTCGTAATTAACATCTTCGTTAATCAAAGTTCAAATGTTCGGTGATTGACGCTTGACAAAGGCAATACAGACATGGCCCCAGATGATTGTTAAGCGTGTAGCCTTTATTGCTTGGGAGATTCGCTCAGAGGTTATGCCTGACATTATCTTTTCATTCCATCATTAATAATTATATTTTCTCATATTATGTCTTTCTTTAATTCCTTCTCGAGAATAGATATATTAGGGTGTGTTTGGTATGGCTACCGAATAGCCAATTCTAGAATAGCTAATTCATTTTTGCTGCCAAACAAATTTTCAAAAGATTGAATAAGCAATTCACATGCTTATTCTAATTCCATCCTTTTGCTGGAATTAGCTCGAACAAGGAAAGAGGAGAGAGGAGAGAGGAGAGAAGAGAGAGAAAAGAGAGATATGAGTAGTGAGTGGGTGGGTCCCACCATGTGCTTGAATTGCTAATTCTTATTGTTATTCAAGAATTACTTATTCAAGAATTACATAAATAGGATAGAGATTTATGTAGACGAACATTAATATAGTTGCTTTATAATATTTTATTGCATATTAGGCAAGTCAAACATTACTTTTTTCAAACAATTAGGAAATTAATTATTTACAATTCTTTTTTGTAATGTTTACTCAGCTTTCGGTTTTCTTCAGATAAGATTACAAGAGGGCCCAATTGTTAACTGCAGCCCATGAAATGCCAACGCATTAAGTACTGGACCAGCGCAAACAAAAACTTAATCCACCTTTTAACTAGACGATGTCAAGCACGTTCAAGTAATAAACTTTTCCCTACTCTCGGAGTAAACCACGTAACCGCTAACCATGCAAAAAAAAACGCGTACAAAATCAATCAGGTGCACCTTATTACATCAAAACCAAGTTCATCCAAATATTTTAAATTCCCAAAAGAAGAAAACAAAGGTAGGAGATCCGAACTGAAGAGGCGAATTGTAAACAGCCTGGGCGAAAAGGTTAGTTAAAACAAGAAACTACTAAATAAGCACTGTTCTAATTCCTTTTTACGAAAAGGCCCTTCTAGTTTTGTTCTCTCACATTCCAGTCCTAAAAAGTTAAAAACCTAACCAGGTCTCTCATTCATTCTGTCGTTTTCTCTCTTCTTCCCTTGGTCGGCCTTCCCACTCTCTTTGGCCGCGTTCCTTCCAAGGGACGACGAAGATCTCACTATTTTTTTAATTTTTTTAAAAAAATTATTATTCTCTGCGGCTCTTTTAAAACCGTGTTTATTTAAATAAAAAAAAAGAAGCAGCGCATTTGAACCTTTGTTAATCTGAGCGAATAATTCTCTCTCTTTTGAGGTGGTATAAAAGGAGAAAAAGAAAAAGAGAGAATTTAAACTGGGGTTTGGTTTGACTTGAATCACTTGATCCATCTCCGCACGAATTTTGAAATCTGAGATCGAGAGAAAGAGAGAGAGAGAGAGAGAGAGAGATCGAAGCATGATGATGACGATGAGAAAGAGATCGAGATGCTCTTGCTCTTGCTGACAGAGCATGGAACTGAACCTTCCAGCAAGTGCCAGTTGCAGTAGAACGAGTTGCAGTTGCTCTTGTAGATTCAGTCATGACCTTTTACATCGCTCGCGAGGCTTCCAAGGTGTGTATTAACTAACTCTCTTCGGATCGCGATTTCGGTCCAGTTAATTTCTCCGATTTTTGTTTGATTTTGCAATTATTTGTTTTTTTTAATTGAATTTTTAGTTATGGAGGAAAGTTTGCATGGAGACTACTGTGGAGGTTCAACTTCTAATGGAGAAGTGGAAACTTCTCTTAGCAGGACTTCTTTTTCAGGTAATTATTACTGACATGGAGTGTGCTTTTCTTTGCCAAGTATTTGGTTGAGGTTTTCAATTTGTTTCCTCATGTTGGTGCTATTACCTAGCATCTTTATCTTGGAATATTTGAATTGGGGAAATTAAGTACAAACCTCCATTGTGTGCAACATGCTCGTATCTTCTAAGGAATACGGGGTTTTTTAGTTATCAGTGATTTAAGGATCCTATTGCTCTTTTCATTTACTGCTATAATTAGGATTTATTGTGTGCTTGACTGCTTATAGGTTTAAATCCTTAGCCATATTTTTCTTTTCCAATTTTCTCTCCAGAAAGAGCTATGCGGTTGTTGATTTTTATAAATTGAAGCAAATAATAGGTAAATATATTAAAGTTAATTGGTGAAGTTGCCTCTTCCTTTTATCATGGCTCGTTGTGCATCGAATTTTGATTTTAGATGTGGGGTTTTTAATAGGAGGGTCCTAGTTACCACTAGTTACCACTTATCGGCGCACAAAATTATGGCCTCTTTATTTGTGGTATGCTGCATTCTAATTATGGAGTAAAATTGTGCAGTATAGTCTAAATATGTAGTCCTTACCTGGTGAATAAGTAAAGGGATACGATAGGTATACCACTTGGGGTACATTTAGTCGAATACATTCCAATTGTTTAATGTAATCTTTGAAATGCTATTTATAACAAATGATAGCAAGTGGTGGCTATATTGTAGTTGTACCTTGTGCCTTACATTATGAAGCATTATATTTTGTCAGTTGAAAGAAAGAATATATCAATAAGTATAAAAGTCTTTGTTTGGGTTGTAGCTTCACTCTTGAACTTGAGCACTTCTATAGAAACCATAAATAATATACTGTATTGTTGTAAGCAGTACGTACATGGGTTGGCTGCACGTGGGGTCCACTATTTGCATCGCCCTGGACCAGTCTTACAGGATCTTGGCTTCATGGCCCTTCCTGTATGTTATACCTTTTATTTTTCCTTTTTTTTTTCTATTCTTTTTGTTTCACAGCCAGAATAATAATTTTTTCAAATTGATAGATGTACTACTGTTGGCTTGTTAATATAGGAACTTGGGAAAGACAGAGGATATCTCAGCGAGAGCCTATTCACTTTTATCTTCATCTCTTTCGTTGTGGTACCAAATTCTCTCTCTCTCCGTTGACGGTTTACATGCCTTTCATCTGGTTCATGTGTTTAACTAGAATTTAAGATATATGCAAAACACCAATCAACAACATTTATGTTTCCTTCAATTATCTGTCATCCATTCATATTTTCTTCATTTAGTAAGAAACAAAATATTGGGCCTATCATTTTTGATCTGCTACCATGAAACGTTCCTGTTGCTTTAACATTTTTATACATCTGTCAATTAAGTTGTGGTTGACTTTATTTTTGCTTGATATTGGGAGAGGACATTATATGCTTTCATCATAATATTGTTGCAACAGTAGCTATCATATTTAACATCCATCACATCAGAAACATTACTTAAATTGCAAAGATACTTTTTTTTTTTTCTAACTTGGCTAATTTTCTTTGGTAAACATATGTTATGTGTTATATCATGAAACAATTGGAAAGTATAAGCTTTGTGATTATAGCTCATCTCATGTTCTGAATGCTTCTTACGTGTCGAAACTTTAGTTCGTCATCAATCTTTGTTCTCATCTTTTTATTTTTAAAATAAAAAAGAAGGGAAAATTTAGGTTTTCATCCTCGAGATTTTGCCAAAAAAAAAAAGTTTTTTCTACTTTTATTTGTTCCAAATTGGCTCTTAAGGTTTGGAAGAAACTCAAGTTGGTTTTGGAACTTAGGGAAAAAAAATTGGTTGCACCTAATCAGTCATTGTGAACTTTTGAAAAGGAACTTAAGTCAGTCCTTCAAATTCTGTTAAAGTAACAACATTTGGCGAAGGAGGGTTATGACTCCATATTCACTGCCATAGAGGTGATGGCGGCTGTGTACTATACTTAACATGCTGCCTTGGTGGTTCAGATAATAGTTTCCTGTTTTTTAAAAAAAAAGGAAAAAAAAAATCAAAAGTGTAATTTGGGTTGATCGGGTTTGATTGGTCGGCTCACAGAAATTAGGGCAACAAATTACTATTACTTTTCTGGCAGCTGATGCAGGCTTGAAGGACTGACTTTGTCATATTGAGAGAAGATCAGGGACTGACTGACTTAGTTCTTATTGAAAGTTTATGTACTGATTTTTTTTTTTTTTTGGGATTTGGGAAAACTCCAAGGATTAATTTGTTCAAAATAAAAGTGAAGGACTTACTATTTTCCTTTTTAGAAGTTCAGGGACTGACTCCAACTCCATACCTACATTTAGAGCTTGAAAGTTCATACAATTTGCAAATTGTCTGTCTATTATAAACTGTCAGATTTCATCAGTAAAACCTTTGTGGCTTTTTTTGGCATTTTGTTGCAGTGGACATTTCATCCATTTGTCTACCATAATAAGCGATTCTACACCGTTCTACTTTGGAGACGTGTCCTTGCATTCTTAGTTGTATGTTTTCTTTTTGTTGTTTATTGTTTTCCTTCCATATCTATTCTACATTTTAAAAAGCATTAAAAAATCAATGTTTGCCTGCAGACTTGTCAGATTTTACGAATTGTGACTTTCTATTCAACCCAACTTCCTGGCCCGAATTATCACTGTCGCGAGGTATCAAATTTTTGCATTGTTTAATTTTCTTTTCTCTTAGTTTAATGTTACCATGGAATTCATTTTTACAAGTCATAAACTAATTTGTGAACCCTTATATTGCCTACTGTACAGGGATCCAAACTTGCACGATTGCCCCCACCTGATACTGTTTTTGAAGTGCTCCTAATTAACTGTTAGTCTATCCTTCACAAGATCAATTGACTCTATTATTTACATTATATAAAATGCTGTTTTTGATGTGCTTATCTCACTCGCAGTTCCACGGGGAATATTATATGGGTGTGGTGACTTGATATTTTCCTCTCACATGATTTTTACCCTCGTTTTTGTTAATACATATCAGAAATATGGCTCTAAAAGGTAATTTCAGAATTAAATATCCTCTATCCATTGTATGTAGCCAATAAATAAATATACATATTTATATTTTTGAACTAAATTTTATGGCAGGTTTATCAAATTTATCGCTTGGATGTTGGTTATTATTCAGAGCCTCCTCATAATAGCAGCTCGCAAGCATTATTCTGTCGACATTGTTGTTGCATGGTACAGTAGTAAATTTTTATTTGTTTTTGATTCTTTCTATCATTTAATTTTTATTATTTTTACATTCCTACTGCAGGTATACTGTGAATTTGGTGGTTTTTTTTATTGATAAGAAACTACCAGGTAATAATTCTTCCTCAGAATTTTTTCTGTTATCATGTACATATTTCTGCAAATTAAAAGAATATTATGATACACATTTTCATGTATGGACGGCACCATGTGTAACACAAGGCTGTACTGTTACTTGATATTTCTTTTGGACAAGTAATGAAAAGAGACAGACTCATAGAAGGGGGTTTGGGACTTTGGAGTCATAATAAGAGTCTGGATAAATATAAATGATCGTATGTTGCCTTTTGTATGGTACATTCTAAGGTTTGACGGTAGCATACTAGAAATCTTTCTTCAAATTAAGAGGATAACCTAAATTGTGTTTTGTAATAACGTCAACTCCTTTTTAATTATCCATTGATTTGCTTGTACTACAGAAATGCCTGACCGGACAAGCGGGGCACTATCTTTGCTGCCCTTGAGTGTTAAGGAGAAAGATGAGAAGCCTAATAAGTTGTTGGGTGGCAATCCTGGGGATAATAATACTGATTGGGTACATGATTGTAGTTGATATATACATTTTTTCCTTCAAAATAAACTATTGATGCTACATTCCATTTTCTTTTTACCGACCATTGATATCATTTTTGGGGTTTCATTGTTTTTGTTCAGCGACAAAGAACACAGATGAATGGAAAGCATGGAGAAGAGGTGAATGTTGTGAAGCCTGATGTTACAGCTAATGTAACATAGCACGAGATGTTAGAAAGAGGGGGAAAAAAGGCTATATGGTTTCTGTTAGAACTTCTGTTTAGATGAATTGAGTGGTAGCAGCACTCAACCCCATTATCTGATTTCTTTTTTTCTTTTTGTTTTTTTTTTTTTATAGTCTTAGTCTCTCTGTAAAGAATTAGAAACAATAACTGGAACTGTTAGCTCTGGCAGGAGTAGAAATTTTGTCCTTTATTACCTTTAATGAAATCATGATTAATGGTTTTACTTTACATGTGTATCTAGGAATGGTTTCTGCAGTTGTGCCTGCGGGGCCGTTCTACATTGTGCTCAGGCGATTTTTAACTAGGACTATGGTCATATTATATTTTTCCATGTTCCATTATTCAGGTAATGTATCACCAACTTTTTTGGGTTGAGTTCGTTTTCTGATCATTTATTATTTATTTTATAATATCATAACCAAATATGAAATTGAAACAATTTTGCACATTGCAATGTTAAAAAATGAGCTCAGAAATTTAAGATTACTGCAGCCTAATGCGTTTTGGGCCGATCAACATTTATCGTTCAACAGGAAAATGCGCATTGCACTATTCTAGAAAAACATGTTTATTGTCCAATAGCCAATTCTGCAGTTTAAGGTGCGGGGAAAATGGATAATGTTAAGAAGGTGATTATTTGATTTTGGTTAGTTTAATATCCCTTCTTATTGTAATGATCTGCTGTTAAAATGCTAGGTTCAAGAGGATATGTTAACTACACACTGCTACTCTTGCTGCATTTCCGCAGACAGAAGAGTTGCTACGTCGTCTAACATCACAGAATATTGTTTTTCTAAAACTGTCATCTCTGCCTTAAAGAGGCATACATGGGCCTTGATTGTTCAAAGAAAAGTAAAGCAGAAAGTGATTATAGCCTTATAAGAATTCCTTTATGGCTGAGTCCAGCCCAATTAGAACAATGGTGTTATAAGTCATACTCATACAAGCTTCAGCTTCAGCCTGGAAAATAATTGGACATGTGGGGAATCAGATCCTCTGGACGTCCATCCTCTGGACGTTTGGTGGACGTTTCGGGATCTGGACCGTCTGATTTAATCTCAACGGCTATAAGGGAGCCCCGTGCATTCCACCACACCCGAAAAAAATATTGACCCGAAAAAAATGAACCGTCTGATTTAATCTCAACAGCTCCGATCGAAACGTCCATTGGACGTTTTTAAAAAAACATCCAGAGGATCCTGGTCCATGACACATGAGCCACGCCCAAACTAAGCTCGCATCGTGGATAGGGAATTTAAGAACTATGCTTCTACGACGAGTGCTGTTTAATTTATGAGGGGCATATAGAAACACAATTCAACCACTAAAACAGCTAATAAACTCGAATGCTCTTCGTCCAATTGATTGAATGCAAAATCATTTGTGCAGAGGAAAAAGAATAAAGAAAACATGGAACTACGTACTTGATAGCACCAGAGAATATATCAACAGATTAAACATTGCAATGTAACAGATAGTGCAGTAGACCTATATCCCTTCCTAAGACAAATTAAAAACTCACCACATCCACAAATCTATCCATTCACTCCCCATCTTTCAAATAAATATGATCATGACTCATTGACACTTGTTGGGCAAAATCCCTTTTTAACATTTCTCGTTTAGCTCACTTTATTATGACAAGAGATCTTAAAAAGAAATTAACCTGGCACATTAAAGTGAAAAAGCCAGGATATAACAAAGGCAAAAACCATGCAAGCAAGTAGAAAATTGAGAAAACGATGGCCATGCCAGAACCGGCGTGTTTCATTTGCCGTCACCACAACAGGTGCAGTTGTGGTAGTGTTGCCGTTGGCTTCATTCCAATGCTCTATGAACTCTGTCTCACCTGTTCCAATCACATTTCGTGCCGTTGATCCACATATTTCACATGTCCTGTTTAAGAGATGAACAAACAATGAACAATAAGCACACAGAAGAAAGAAACATTTTCATGAAAATGTAAAAATGTGAGATGCGTGACAAAGATGTATGTATTATATGGATGGGTTTGTAAGGTTCATTTAAATTATTATCACATAAAAGAGCATGGCTGCATCTAATGGATGCAAGTAACCTAAGGATGAAGTCAACCTGTAGAGATTAAAGAAGGGTGATTTATGAGATGAAAATATAGACTTCTTTATAGGAGGCTCACAAAACTACAAAGGAGCAGATTCAACCTACAAAAGTAAATTGATTGGACCACAGATAGAACATTTTCTTTAACCAGTTTGTCTTCTTCTGTAACTAATTACCCCCACAAGAGAACAACAGTTTCTCAAAGTGAAAATTCTCCTGCTCAAGAATACGCTAGTTCACAAGATATCAACATTGGTGTAATGTTTTCAGTATCTAATTACTACATGAAATCATTATAATATCCAATTAAAAAAAATAGCCCCTTTTTCTCAATTAATATCTCTACGTCTCTACCATACACTAGTCCAATGCTCCAGTTAATACCAAAAATGTTCATGCTTCTATCTCATTAGTAAGCAATAAGCACATATTTGTGTCCAGACAGTACTAGGAAACAAACAAATATCTACATACAACCTTATCTCAAATAGTGAAAAGTCAAAGAAGCACTTGTATTATGGTCTAGTAAAATAATCAGATTGAATACCATAACAATGCACAAAATGAATATAAAGTACAGGCCTCAAAATATTGCCATCTGCTCATTCCTTCAACTTTGAGCTTATTTAGATTATTATCAACAACTTTGCCTTTTCCTTTTCCACTTAACCACCTTTAACTTTTCCACTAATCAAAGAGAATTGCTCATCATTGAGATTCCATTACCATGTGTATATATGTCATCGGAAGCATAATTATTCAACAGGCACCTAAATATCATACACGATTACAATAACATTTGATACCCAGCAAGAGAAAGATACCTATTTGCTAAGCATTAAGGATAAATTATGGCAAAGGAATCTCAACTTTAGGACCTCTAATTCAGCTCAGGAATATATAAGAACAAGAATCTATCCACAACAACATTATGCTGAATTAATCTAAAACTGGTACAAATAGATGATTCGATAACCTAAAACAAAAAAGACCAAACTTAATTACAATCTAAACCCCCCAAATAGGAACAAGACACTAACGCAGCATAAAGCATTTCTAAGGTAAATCAAATTTACCAATTGGATAACAATGGGAAAGATATATATGGATTTCAGAATTCATTTGGAAAATACCAAAACACGGGAACATATTTATACAGATAGAAACCTAAAAACTAAACTGAAGCTAAAGTAAAAAGGAATTGAGAAAGAACTCACTTGTTACCCTTGATCTTGAACCAGGTCTCTGCACACTGTCTGTGCGCTGCTGCCAGGTCATCTTTGCAGGAACAGCCCAACACTATACCCGTACCCGTTTCTGGACCCGAACCCTCTAAGCACAAATGGCAAATCCTACAAATCTTCTCTGCCTTTTCCGTGTTGGGACTCCCCTTGATGATCTCAGGGTCCGCTAACCCACTTTCCAAATCCGTCTCAAGGGAACAGTCCGAGACACAGGATTTCCTACACGGATCTGCCACAGGCGCAGCACCAGGCGATGCCGCGTCAGTGTTGTTGTATGGCGACACGGATGGGTTGTTGGGTGAGGCCGAGTGAGGCGAATGGCGCCACGAGTGATCTTCTGCGTCGGAGAAACAGAGGCTGCCCGTGTTGTCGCTCTCGTCGGACGTATCACCATCTGCAGCGTGGTCGCTGTTGTTGGGTCCCATTTCTATGTCCTGCTCAAGTGGTTTCCTTAGATTAGAAGCCATTTTCTGAGGAGAGATTTTGTTGGGCGATTCGAAAATGAAACAAGATCAGCGAGAAAAATCAGAGAATTGAAGAGGGTTTAAGGGAAAAAACGAGTTGAGCTGAGTAATGGGTAAGAGAATTTAATGTGATCGGAAGTAATGGAACCATAAATGGGAGAGAAGATTGTAGCTTTTAATGAAGGAATTGAGAACCGATCGGAAATTTTCAAAACAAGCGCGTTTTGAGGAGAGGTTTCGTTGCCAATAGAGTAGCAAAGCAACTACACGGAAATAAGATGGAAATTACAGAAGCTAGCTAGCTGATAGAGATGAGCATTTTAATCGCTATTTCTTTTTTGTTTTTGTTTTTGTTTTTATTTTTGCTCTCTCTCTTGGGAGAGAAGCGAGTGCTGGAAAGGGAAGTAAGAATTACGGCTTTTGATGCACAGTGAGAGAGAGAGAGAGAGGAGACAGGAGAAATGGGAAAAGAAAAAAAGAGAGAAGAAATTGAAGTGAATAGTAGCCCCATGTCCCTTGGATTTTACACAAGATGAAAGAGCCAGGTGCCTGATTTCATGTGCATGGGATACGGGAAGTGCGGACTAGGCTTTTCAGCTGCTAGCTACATGACTAAATTTTGGATGCGTTTGGTTGTATTAGTAATTTAGTATATATAAAAATAAACTTAAAATAAAAAATAGGAAATTAAGAATAGAAAATTGATGATAGTGAAAATTGAGTTTGGTCAAGTTTACTCGTAGAGCTGATTCATTTATTTAATTTTAAAACAGATGGGAATAGAGAATATTATGACATGGATATGAAAAATGTATTTTGATATTATTTTACCTGAATGCATATAATGCATAAAAGGATGTACATTCCTCTTTGTGTTGGTTTCATTTCATTAAAACTATAGGAATTGTCATGACAATATGTTTGACATTCTATGCTTGATTCGAACAAATTAACTAAGGTAAAATTTAAAATACAAATATATCGTATGATATCCGTGAATATTTGGTGAACATAAATAAATATGGTTTCGATTATTATTCAAGTAGAAGAATACAAATGCAGCTTAAATTCAAAATTGAATAAAATAGACAATTATTTGGTTTAAATGTTGTTCTTAAAGTGTTATATATTTGGACTAATAATATGTAGAAATTTATAATCATTAGAGTAACGATACTCGCATAAATGACTTGTTATTACATTATATTTTATAATACGATAAAATTAATTGTTCTTTTGTAAGTTAGTATATAATTTTCAACTGACAACTCTGTTATAGATATATTATATTGTTCGTTTATGAATGTCCACATAATAATATGTACAACTTCTATAAAGAAATTAATTATTTAATTTTTATATTTCAAATGATACTCATATCTGTTTAATATTTAATCCCGGTCACTGATCATATCTGAATTCTTCATTTGAATTAAAACAAATATATAAATGATTTTAATTTTAATTTTAATATTTGTAATTGTCTGATTGGCTTCTACCTCTGCGCTGAGGTCTCTAACAAGTAACAGCCATTCGCAACAAAAATAATCATCGAGTCGTAATATTCTTTCGAGATGTCCTGATAATGGCTACCAAGTTAAAAAAATTTAATCAACTCGCAATATTAAGGTCAACTGTTTATCCGTGAAGCAACAAGCCCTGGCGTTGATATCATGTGGCACCAAAGCCGTGCACATAACTATGAGGCAGTCGAGTACTTCTTAAAAAATACAACCATGCTCTGGGTTTTTTTGTTTTTGTTTAAAAAAAATCATCATTTTTGCTAAACGAAAATATTACATTAAGTATTAGTGTTGATATTTTTGTTGAAAGTTTTTAGAAATTTAATAAGTAGTAGTTAAGACCAACCTATTTTGATTATATCCCAAGCATGAAGTTTGACGGTTAGAATTATTAAACTTGCTACTTATTTTTTTTTAATCTATAAAGAATTCCAAATTACCAAACACTCTCAAGTTACGCATAGTCCATTAAAAATGTTTATATCTTGCGTGCATAAAATTTAAATATTCTTATAATCATTTATTAGTAGTTTTTGGAACATGTAAATACGTTTGAAGTGAAGTAAATATTAGAAAGGCAAAGATGATTTCATTATATTTGACATATGGAGTACTTAGCTACATAAAATTAATAAATGATAATCCCCCCTCTCCAATACCGGAACCCCTGTATCTCGATTCCAACCTAAATCTATCAACTAAACAAGAACATCAATTAATCCAATAGATAGATAATACACAAATGATGCATACAAAATAAGATCTTAATTCGTTAATTAAACAAAAATACAAAACACACCGAAGTCTACTTCAGAACCATATATCTTCTACTTTCATGAAGCTATATCTATCAGTAACCCAACAGGAGGTCCTTCTCAATAGAAATATTATCTTTACTAGTAGACAAATACCTCTAACTAGCAGTCGTAGGTGGGCTCACCTCCATCTTCTCAAGAGCAAATCTACATCACAATCCTGACATCCTCAAAAACCGTAACTTGAGTTGAGATTTGAGAATCACCTTCGCCAAAAATAAAAAAGAATTCAACAGTGTAGCTAAATTCTACTACTATTTGGCGTATTATTTTTAAATCTAACTTTATACTACGTAAATTTAGCAAAGCATACAATTCCAGACAATTTTCCCCCATATGAGAGGTGCTTCTACCAAGGCAAATATTTAAGACCCCTAGACCAATAATTAGTTTCAATTAGTTTTAATTTCTTGACAATAAATCAACAATCAACAGATTCATTTGGGTCACAATAGAAGCAAGCCGAATCGCCAACCCAACTTTCTAAAAGCTAAATTATTCATAGTAAAAATTCTATTTCGCTTCACCAAATAAAAAAGGAATCTCGACTTTTAGAGGTACCTTAGTACCTAAAAAAAGCGGAATCTTCTCTAGATCGCTATCCCAATATAATATAAAAATCTTAATTAAGAAACTGGAGTATTTTCAAAAGCGTTTGTATTTACTATGTATGTAAAAACATTTGTCATGGGTATAAACACTTCTCGGAAAGAAGTATAAACTCATTTGTTGTGTAAGTAAGAAGTGAAAGAAGTATAAACTCATTTGTTGTGTAAATAAGAAGTGAATATATGATGGTGCATGATTAATCTCTCTATATGATAAAATATGCAACATAATTGAAATCCTACTTGTAATCCATAAGCATTTCAAATTACTCCTTTTTTATCAACCATTTTAAAAACCTCGAAATAATCATTTATCCTTATATTTTAATTATTTATAAATGTATTTTTTTCAGAAGTCTAATATATGAGTCGCGAAATGAAAAAAAAAAATGAACTTTTTTTTTTCTTTATAAAGACTTGGTAGACAGGTAGAGACTAGAGACTACCAAGCGAGAGTTACAAAATTTAACTCCTTTGTTTGTAGCATAATTTCATTGAGCAGTAAGCACTTAAATATTCTTCCTACTTTTTTTTTGAAGATAAATTGGTGGCAAGCCTCCTAACTTATTTTTAAATTAAATGTCTATGAAAGACCTCCAGCCGGATTTCGAACATGCGACCTTTTACTTAAGGTGCATTGCTCTTTGCCACTAGACCAAGAGCTGGTTTTTAATATTCTTCCTACTTAGCTCGGAGTCTCTGGATATGTTCCTGCTTGATGCTCAATTTTTAATCTTCAAACATAATACAATTGTCTAACTTTGATAATATCATTCTTCATTAATTTCACGTATATCGACTACTGCATTTCGAAATATAACAAGATCGATTTTGAAACCCTTCTTATACTTATGTTTTAGATAGAAAAATAAAAAAATAAAAACATATGCGCTAAAGTGGATTATGTAATCCCGGGTCTGATTGGTCGGAAAATTAAATCAGATTCCCATTGCTTATTCCTGTGTTGAGAAAATTGATGATGGACGGGATTGGCCTTCTTATATTTTAAAGAATCAATTGTTTATTCTTTTAAAGATTTAATTAAAAAACTTTAACTTTATCAATAATAAAAACTTCGTTATTTTTATTAAAAAAATGGGAGCGTCTCTCATTTTCATTTAAAAAAGAAAAAAAAAATACAAACTCTCTAACTCATTTGAAATAAAAGAAAAGAATCATTTTTGTGGATAATGTCAAAATAAAGAGGCAAGAGAGCAATGCCCTTTCAACAATTATTATATGGATGCGAACCTGATGAACGTCTCAACCACGCTTTCAATAATTCCATTGATGGAGACTCGCTCTTTGTCCAGCTCTCTCCCCATCATTATCAATTTACATGTAAATAAAAATACAGCTCAGGATAATAGATTGCACCTACTCATTATTGCAGCGTGTAGCGAGCATTCCACATTGTACCAACACTTCATAATGAATCCACATGTTGTGAGTTACTGTGTTGTCACCGTATATCTGGCCAGTGGCCAAGTGTAATTGATCTAGCATACATACATAGAAAAATGTTGCTTATGTATAATTATTATTTGGTCATTAAATAGCCTATAGGCACAACATAAATTTGGTTATTTTTTTCTTAGTGGGTGATGTCAATGGTGCATAGGGACACATGTGAGTACTATTGTTACTACAACATGTTAGATGGAGAACATAGGTTCCAAACCGGAACAATAAATGTAATCGATGTTACAAATGAAAATAATTTTGAGTTATACAATAAATGTTATTTACTTGACATATGGGCCCAGAATGTTGGACCTATGTACAACATTCACCGACCCAATTGAGGAAGAGGTGACAACGCCCCCACCTTGTGACCTGTGACCTATATATGGAGTTAAAATAGAAATTTGAAAGATATATTTCCTTGTGTCAATAGCAGATATATATCTACCTAAGAAATAGACTCATAACATAAAATGGACACTGATCTTTATTCAAGCTGCTTTGACAAAATATACTCATTTTCAGCTCTCATGACTTGTTGATGATGGCGTACCAATGTCATCTGAACAAACACATGCGAGAGAGATGTAAGATTAATGATTGATAGAATAGAGGAATTTTTAATAAGAAGAGTTGTTAGCTAATAATGTTGCATTTATCATCGATGGATTTGCATATCTCTGCCTAGTCCTGTGCTGTCTAGAAAATAAATGATAAAAACAATTATTCGTCGCTGGTTCTTGTTGAACTTGGTTCTTTTGGCAAGGCACATGGAGTGTATTATAGTATAGTGCAATTGCATTAATAAGTAGGACATAAAAATCCATGAAGCAAAACATTTATTTATTTATTTTTTGGTGACATTAATGAAGCAAAACAATTGATTACCTTTCCCTTTCCAACCAGTTCGTATCAAGTGCAGTTCATGAATTATAATAAAGGCGAGTATGAATAAAAGGGATAGCTTAGACTCGTGATATCTAGAGAGACTTTATATCTATCTATACACACTAGTTTCTAGCCTTTAACTCACTTCATTAACATGCATTTACTGAATAAATAAATGCTCGTCCTTGTTTTTTCCTTGTACAGGAGAGGAATTGTCATAGAAACAAGTACTTTTCAGGAAGTTTAACAAACAGAAAAAAGGTACTTTAATTATTTGAGGGAGTGCCCTTTCTTTTCACCCTTTCACAGTCACTTTGTGATTTAGAGAGGCTTGGATATCTCCAAGTTCAATACAAAAATGGGTATAATAATAGTTGCAATAATTCATGATTCTTATGTTATCCGTAAGTAATACAATTTCATGCAACAACATTTCACTAGAACATTATTCATCTGCAAAATTGGAAGAAACCCATCAGCTAGTACCGCATTTTGTAAAAAAAAAAAAAAAGGTAAACAACAAATCTCTCTTTTTCTTTGTTTGTTGTTTGTCATGAATGATCATGATTCCTGTCAACAAGAGTACCAGCGTGGTCATGTTCACGACAGAGGAGTGAATAGAGAGGTGCAAGGACACTTGCAGAAGCTCTAAGAAAAGAAGAGAGGACCCAACTCACCTTTCACAGTCTCAGCGTCCTTTTCCAGACTCTCAAGAAAAGAAATTAGATACGTACAAAACAGCAAAAGATTCCCTTTACCCTTTCCTGGTCTTTTTTTTTTTAGGAAGGGAATGATCACAGCAAAGGCATGGCAGTTCAATAACGGACACCATCAAATTTCAGAGAAGTGTTGTACAAAAAAATAATTACATGAATTTTAAAGCAATAATTACATGAATTTTAAAGCGACGCTCATCGTCTGATTTAATCTAAAAATTGAAGGGCACTAGTTTGGTGCGAATTTGGATTAAAGGGACTAGACAAATATTGTAACAGACTAGTCACAAATGATGAGAGTAATAATATCACCTAACAACAATTTAACCGATGTAATTATTTTACCTAACAGTATAACACCAACAAAAGCCCCACTTGACAGCCACTGTCAAGCTTCTCTAAAAAAAACAAAAGCCGTACAATCCATCTCATGATGGGATTCAACAGAAATTTAGAAAGAAAACAGAATACTGTGCGTTCAATGGTAATGCATTATTAAAACATGCTCTCAACAACAAACCTAGGCCTAAGGAAACGTCCCAGAGTGGCATGACAGACGAGAGCTGTTAAAAAATTGCCACAGAAAAAAGGTCCCAGAGTGGTATGCGCGTATGACAGACGAGCGCTACTAAAAAATTGCCACAGAAAAAAGAACAACGGCGAGAATTTATGTGAACTCAGAAGAAGTAAAATCAATAATTCCGTGCTTTAATGTCCGAGCCTCCGAGGACCTTATAACCAGCGAAGCATCAATATATCGATCTAGAATTGTGAAAGAGTAGCAATTTTGTTGGATAAGATGCCTACCTCATTTTATTGGCTAGAAGAGTTTAGCACAAACAGCCAATAGTGACAACCTATAGCATTGGCTTTTCTTTTTCTTAAAAAGGAACACCTTACTACAACCAAAACCTTACTACAACCAGAAAGAACCAGACCTAATAGCAGTGCCATCTGTCAATACAAACTAATGATGAAAGAGAGAGTTAGATAGAGATCATTAACCGAGATTCCATGCACTCATTAATTTTGATCTGTACTGTGCTTATAGCCCCTAAACGGGCAGCTGCCTGGAAGGAGTTTACTAAGTACTATAGTAATTACAAAAATGGTTCAGCCTAACAATAGAGAAATAAATGTTCAAAGTAATTATAGAATAAAAACTCAAGATCCATATTTCAGGCAGGATTCATTCCGCCAGTTGGCAATACAGGTTGCATCAGACTACTAGTAATTCCACTCTGCAATCCACTCTTTATCCATGCTATGCTGCTTATATCTGACATCACTGACGCCAGCTCATCACTCATTATTGGTGCAGTTTCCTCATAATCCACAAAGTCTGGACCCATTAAGGATCTCTTTCTGGTTCCCAAATTTTCATTCCCACTATCGCTGGTACAGCATCCATACCCACATTTAGATGGAACCTGCCGTTCAACTGATCCATTTGCAGCAACAGTACACCCCATGTTGCTCAGCTTTATTGCCGGTGCACAGTGATGATTATATGGTCGGAATGCACTTACTCTGGCAACAGGGCGGTGCAAGTAAGGTGGGTCCTGACGAACTTCAGGCTGGGGAGTGTAAACCATGAAATGCATTGGTTCCTTATCATTTTCAGAAGAAGTACCCGTTTCAGGACTAAATTCCTCTCTATTGATATTGGGCTCGACAAAATGCATGTTATCAGAAGGCAGAGGTGTTTGGTTATTGGGCATGGTATACCTCATATCCATGGGAACAATGGATTCAGAAGAATGGGACCCGTATGGGTTAACCATGTAACAGCGGCGCCTCAGGGTGGAATTCCAATGGTTCTTTATGGCATTGTCTGTTCTGCCATCTAGAAGCCTTGCAATCACAGCCCACTTGTTGCCATGGATGCTATGAGCTGCAATTATTATGCGGTCTTCTTCCTCTACAAAAGAATGAAAGAAAATAAGTTAAATTTAAAGTGTGCCTAACAGCAGAAACCCTGGATCAATTGCAATACAAATCTAATTGCCCAATAATTAAAACTTGATGGCAGGACAGAAGTTCTTCAATACACGCCTTTCAAAGTGCAAAATCAAAGGAATATGTTTTAGAGATGTAATGTATATCAGATAAAGCAAACAATAATATTTTGCACGATTGCATTCCAACCTATGAATAAGCAAATATATATGTCAACACCAGAAACATAGATATGCATTCCCAACACAAGTGGCAGTTTCTTAAGCTCAATAAACTATCCCAATTTCAGTGACGTTCTAGAAAGCATGAGCATGCTTCGGCATTTCCATGAGCACCGTGTGACTATCTCTCAGGACAATCAAATTCATGCGTCTCAACTCGATGAATCCCCACCAACTGCGCATTTTTCAAAGATCTAGAAAGTGAGAAAAGTCTGTTTGTGGTTCTTAAACTATTGTATTTAGTCCAATTCAGCCCCTAAATGTTATTTTTTGTCAGCCACTTGGTTCAATCAAACCCTTGGCAAATACTAAAAATATACTAACCATGCCCACACTACCCTTTTCAAATACCAGTGATGTTGATCTGATATAGAACTAGGTCAACAGCATGGTGCTGGTATGGCAATTAGGGCTGGTGACATGGCACAAAGTCAAGTGCTTAGCAGTGTCACATCATCATGTCTTGTGAAGGAAGAGGGTAGACTTATTGAACCAAACTCAGTTTTAGGAGTCTACTTGAACCAAGTGCAATAGTTTACTTTAACTTGCTTTGCATAAATTACAGGTACCGTATTAATGGTATAAATTTTTAACTCTAATTTACTGTTTTGGATATATACCATGCGACTCAACATCAATTGTCGAAATATATAGTCGACAAGTGATCCTACTCTGTATGAATATACATCAAAAGACACACAGAAATATACTCACCTTTTAAGGTTTTTAAATGAGTGGGCGAAATTGGTCATTGCTCTCTTCCCTTTACTCATCAGTTCCAAATGTAGGGAAAAAGTATTATTTTTTCTTTAGATCACTTTTCTCTCTTTTTTTTTTTTCTCTTTTTATGCAACACATCAAACCATGACGGAAGTACTATCATTATACTTTAATTAGCAATAATTGCTGCTGTAGATATGCTGGAATTTGCCATTCCCTCTTTGCCCTTGCATGGATGAAAAATTTAAATGATTCCTCTAAAAAGCGTGAGAGTGCTGGAAGATCCTATACCTCATACAAGTTTACTTTAGTAAAAAGCATATGACATTTTATTACTGAGTTTCTATTATACCAAAAAGAATATTTGCCATTAGAGGACTAAAGATGAGAAACCTAATAGTATGATCCTATATTAAGATCCAAAAGAAAAACTGAATATTCATAAGCACTAATATTCTAATAATACATGCAGATCAACATATACATGGAAATTTACAATATAAGCATACTAAAAAAAAATCTACATGACTACATCCACATGATATGTGCTGAAGCACTTCTATTAACTCATATAAGCTTACTACAACTCTACAAGAATCCAAACAGATTGCATAACGATGACAAGCCAAGATTAGCAGATTCATCTATGAAAATTGACAAGTTTACTATCAGTCAAATTACATATAAGCAAGTTCAATAATTAAAATTCACAATATGCATGTCATGGTAAAATATTGAAACATATAAGCAAGTTCAATAACCGATCTCCTAACATGATTAGTAGATTTGTTGTCACTGTATAAATTGCAACCAGCTGTGTGCTGTTATGCTCAAGATAACTTAAAAGCATTAACAGCTCAAGATAACTTAAAAACATTATGCTTTCAAGTTATCTTGAGCATAACAGCACACAGCTGGTTGCAATCTATTGATCCACATTTGGCATGCAACTCGGGCTGATTTGAGAACTAATGATCTTGACAATGGTGAAAATAGAATTTATATTATATCAAAATCAATTATAACAATTTAAGTGATCTATCATTTGATTAATCACTATTAAATTGAAGTGAAGTATAAACATCTATCCATCCAGCGACTTGTGGAATTTCATGGTACTATGAAAATAATAAACATCATATTTATTTAACTTCTTTGATAGATGACAGGAGGACTTGTAATGATATAATGAAGACTATGAACCTTTTAGTTTCCAGAAAAATATGCCCCAATGTAAAAATTGGTGTGGATTCCAAAATTTTCAACATAAATGATCGTCAAGTGACCATCACTCTAATATAGAACAAGAAATGTGGAGGGAAATATCTAAATTTTAGTTACTTCTAAAGTTCTAATGTATAGAGAGAAGGCACATGTCCTTTCCAATTTAAGATTAGAGCAAGATGTCAAACCAGAAAGATATTTTTGCTGCGAAAAATATAATTTTTGGTCCACTTTGTCCTTTCAATTGCTACTTGGATGAAAAATGCAAAAGGGCAGTTACTAATGCATATGAATGCTACTAGTTGAACACTATTATAGTAGCTCACCTAAGTATAACACAGAGAAACTCAAATTTGTAGCCCACTGGCCTATTATATTATGAGTTCCTAATTTCAAGCAAATATGAAGTAAAAGTTTCAGCATTTGCCTCGAGTCATTCATAAGATGAATCTAACAATATAATCACACCTATATCCTAAAAGAATCCTCAATTTTAGTAAACAGCAATATTACTTGGTCATTCCTACTCTAACTGAAATTGAACAAAACAACCAATCCAAATAAACTAATCCCTGTGATAGACAATTCCCTGAAGAAGTGTTAGAACTACAATATCTTGTCACATTATCAAAAAACACGACTAACATATTCAATGATATCTCTAATTGAAAACAACCCAACATGCTGCCACTGAAATTCAAGACAACAAGTAACATACACAAGTAAACAAACTAAAAAACTAAAGCAAAACCCTAGAATGAGAGGTACGAATTTAGCATACCAGTAAAAGGTTTGCGCTTGACATAAGGATCGAGCTGGTTACACCATCTGAGGCGGCACGACTTCCCGGAACGGCCAGGGATGCCTCTCGCAATTGTACTCCAATTTCTCGCGCCGAACTTACTCACCAAGCGGCTCAAAATGGCATCCTCCTCAGGGGACCAGGGCCCCTTGACGCGATCCTCGAGAGGAACCTGAATGCCGACGCCCGACGCCACGGCCTCCTCAGCAGCCGAGCCGGGCGACAGAGGCTGCTGAGACGAGGAGGACGGCAGAGGCAACGTTGTCGGAGGTGGCAAGTCAGAGAGGTCAGTGGGAATTATTCGAGTGAGAGGAGGTAAGGTTTGTTCCTTGTCGGAGTCGGAGGAGATTGTTACGGGTTCGGGTTCGGGTGGAGACGTGTCCATAGGGGTTGGTGTGGTGGTGTGTGGAAGTGCACGATCGTCAGAATTCATTATATATAGAGAGAGAGGGAAGGGAGTAGAGGAGAGGAGAGGAGGCGGCGAGTGTGGAGTCGAGTGGGGTGAAGAGAACTAGAGAAGGTGAGGTGTGGGGGTACCGACCGCGTAACGGAAAGTTGGGGTCCGCTTCTTGGTCGTTTTTCTATTGGTTCCTACTCTTATTATATTCTAAAATATAAAGAAATGATTTCTAAAATATAAAGAAATGCTCTTTCTGGACAGTGCTACACAAATAGTAATATGACACGGACATTATAGGCCCAAGAGGTCTTTATTGGGCCTAAACTTGTTGGGTTTTTATTGAAAGCCTTATAAGGCGCACCAATTACGTTTTACCGGGAATGATAACTATCCGAAAAAATAAAGTGAAAATATACGTATACAAACTAAACATATATAATAAACAAAGTGAATCAATATACTTATTGGATATTACTTTAGTATTGCCGTCTAAACAGATACTAAATACTCGTTACAACTAACTAAACACTTACACATATTAGACATTCCCTTACTAAAACAAACTGAACATTTAGGGAATATGAAGCATACAAAAAAGATAGAGATGGAGAAGAACAATACTAAACGGAGGCAGGTAGGAGAGGGAAGGAGGTGAGAGCGAGAGAGAGGGACGGGAGGGAGATAAGACGTAGAAAGGAGGGACAAATCACGCTGAAAGAAAGATAAATAAGAGTTTGGATGACATCGATGACATTTGGATGGATGACAAGAAATAATTAGGGTAACCTGGAACAAATTCAGATGCAAAGTTTTGTTTGTGGAAAAAGCTGTTGACAACTTCTTAACTTTCAACCATTTTAAAAAGCTATGTGGAAGAGCACACTGAACTTTGTGCTATTTGTTAATTGGTGTCGTCAAGTGCACAGCATGGTGGAAGAAGCTAGTCTTTTCATAGTTTGTGATAATTTTTTCTTTGTGCAAATGAATGTAATTCAATTGTGAATTGATTATCTCAAACTTGTGCTACTTGTTGATTGATGATTGATGTTGCATGAGTTAGACGATAAGGGGGTTATGATGCCATTGTTGAAATTTTTAGGGAATTTGGAAATTGAATTGTGTAAATGTTATTTCTGTTTTCTCTTTTTTCTTTTTTTCGAATGGAAGTGGCGATTAGACCGCTTGTTCTCGAAAAAGGAAAAAAAGATATATTTTTATATAAACGGTAATTTCTATTTTTTAAAAAAATATCATTATTTTACCAGAATTTTTCTTTTATTTATTATTAGTGAGAGATTATTTTTTAGAAGTTTCTAGACCAAGATAGTTCCTTCAGTCTGATTTAAGCCTTAACCAATCATGTTGTTTATGTCTACTCCATATAAACACACAGATCTAAGAGGGGTTATACACTACATCTAGCATGTATCCATCTGTTTGTGTTGTTCAATCAATTTGATATGTGGTTGGATATTGATTGGCAGACGAGGGGTTACACACTAGATGTGTTGTTTTTTAATTTTTTTTTTTCTCTTTCGCTCGCTCAATCGCCTGTCGCGCGTCACAAAGGCGATATGAGGGTTTTCTCCGTTCCATATCTTGCCGATTGTTAGTCTAGCTTGGCTCCCTTTCTTGATTGTTTCTAATTTGATTTCTTTCGTCTTTCATAACGTCGTCTCACCTTGACCTCGCCTCAAGATTTATCCATTTTTTCTATCGCCTCGAAACCTTGGATGTACAACAGCTTGTAGTAAGGCACAAGCTCAGGCAAGAGTCGTTCAACCTCTTTGTTCTTCCTTTGGTCAAGTGTCAAAGAAGAAAGGTGTAGGGGAGCAAGAAAAGAGAGTTGAAAGTTCAAGTCAAAAGAAGGCCATTGTTATCCTGGTGAGGTATAAATTCAATGATTTATTTGAGACACGCATTCAGGACTAATTTACCCTAGACCCTAATAATTTTGATTCATGTAAAAGCTTGATAAGATGCATTGCAATCTGACAAATACAGTTCATCGACTGTTATATTGACTTTTATTTTCAAATTTGGTTAAATTTTCTACACGACGATTACTCTTAACACATCAGCTATTGCAATTGAAGCTTTTCGTCATCTGTTTAATATTTCTCTAGTAATCTTGTTAGACACTATAACACCTCAAATTTCACTACTGCACTTCCATTTCTAAATCAGTATTGCAACTCATAATTTCATATAAAACGAATTTTGACATAGCCAGCTTAGAAGATACCTATTTATATACATGTTTTTTTTTTCTTTATTTTTTGTTTTTGTAGAAAGCATAAGGATTTTTTTTTTTTCACAATTTTGGACGAAAGCTATACTGGTTGTTCAACTCTCAGTTTTCATGTATTATTAAATAGTAAAAAAGGTATTTAATTTATTATTGATTTTTCTAAATCGATTGATTGTATAAGGTCAGCTTAGGATAATTGAAAGATAGTAGCATAGTAAATCTCAATTGAAAAGTTTCCAATCAGTAATTGGCACTAATAATTGGGTTAATTCCAGCCTCACAAATAAAATTGATTTTTTATTAATGCGTTCAACACTTTTTTGAGAAAATTTGGATGTAGAACTGGAAAATAAATATTGATTTTATATACAATATTTTGAATAATAGATTATTCAAAATAATATAATATAGGCCATGATAAAGAGCATAAATAATAGATTATTGTGATGAAATAATATCGAAGGAATTAAGAATCAAATAAAATACTCAAATGAAGCTCCATAAAAGCTTCATTTGCACATTATATTCATATTTCTATATATTTAGTGCACTATATTTAATAATTAGGATCTTAACTATATTATCGACCATATCAAGAGCTTAATATGGATTATTGTGATCAAATGACATCGAATGAATCAACAATCACATAAAATTCTCAACTGAATCTCCAGAAAAGCTTTATTTACACATTATATGCATATTTCTTTCTGTTTAAAGAAATATTTTGAATAAGAAGGATCTGAATTATATTATGGAATTTATCAAGAGCTTAAATATATATTATTGTAATCCAATGACATTGAATGAACCAATAATCTCATAAAACAATCAACTGAAGCTTTTGCTCCAGAAATGCTTCATTTGCACAAAATATGCATATTTCTTCAAGATAAATGAAATATTTTGAAAACTAAGGATATGAATTATATAATGGTCCATATGAATAGCTTAAATATAGATTACTATGTTCAAATAACATCGAATGGATCATGAATGACATAAAATACACAACTTAAGCTCTAGAAAAAGCATCATTGGGACATTATATGCAAATTTCTTTACGTTTCATGCAATATTTTAGAACAATTAGGATCTGAATTATATTATGGGCCATATCTGATCAAATGAAATCAAATGAATCAATAATTGCTTAAAACACTCAACTGACGTTCCAGAAAAGCTTCTATATATTTAGTGCACTATGTTTTATAATTAGGATCTAAACTAAATTATCGGCCACATCAAGAGCTTAAATATGTATTATTGCGATCAAATGACATCGAACGAATCAACAATCACATAAAATTCTCAACTGGATCTCCAGAAAGGCTTCATTTGCACATTATATGTATATTTCTTCACGTTTAAAGTAATATTTTTAATAAGCCAAATCTGAATTATATTATGAGATATATCAAGAGCTTAATTATATATTATTGTGATCAAATGACATCGAACAAATCAACAATCACATAAAATTCTCATCTGAATCTCCAGAAAAGCTTCATTTGCATATTATATGAATATTTCTTAAAGTTTAATGAAATATTTTGAAAAATTAGGATCTGAATTATATTATGGGCCATATCAAAAGCTTTAATATAGATTATTGTAATCTAATGACATCCAATGAATAATTAATCACATAAATACACAACTCATGCACCAGAAAAAGCATCATTTGCACATTGTATGCATATTTCTTCATGTTCTGATGCAATATAATGAATAAGTAGGATCTGAATTATATTATGGGCAATATCAGGAGCTTAAATATAGATTATTATGAACAAATGACATCGAATGAATAAAGAATCCCATAAAATACTCAACCTAAGCTCCAGAAAAGTATCATTTGCAAATGAAATGCATATTTTTTCATGTTTAATAAAATATTTTTAATAATTAGGATCTTAATTGTATTATGGGCTATATGAAGAGCTCAAATATTATTTATTATTCTGATCAAATGATATCAAAAATCACATAAAATACTCAACTGAAGCTCCATAAATGCTTCTTTTGCACATTATATGCATATTTCCTCATGTTTAATGTAATATTTTAAAAAATTAGGATCGTAATTATATTGTGGGCTATATAAAGAACTTAGCACCAGAAAAAGCGTCATTTGCACATTATAAGCATATTTTTTTATGCTTAATGCAGTATTTTGAAAAATTTGGATCATAATTATATTATGGGCCATATCAAGAGCTCAAATATTGATTATTCCGATCAAACGATATCAATAATCACATAAAATACTTGTCTCGCATCTTTTTGGACCCTGATCCTCGGAAGGGGGAAATGACCGGATACTTCCGCGGGGAAAAAAGATATTGCGGACTAGATACCCCTCGATCGTCTCAAAACTCAGCCATGAGTACTTTTCTGAACAGAATGAGAGTACTGATGCGGTTTTGAGTCTTTCGAGAATTTGATTGTTTACTGCAGGTCTTTTTTTTCCAGTAGGCGCAAGCCCCTACTGTTAATTACCTCTGAACCAAGTCAAGAGCACCTCTAGATCGGAATAGTCGATGGATTAGGCATAACAGACAGCTTCTCATTATTTTTACAAAAGACGCTTGACATTAAAATAAAGAAGATGATTCCATGAAATGCAGGATGTATGCAAGATGGTGACATGATACAAAACTGGTGCACAAAAATTAGTAATGTTTATATATAGTTTAAGATTCCCAATATCCCTGGAATTTAATGTTGGATGGCTACAAGTTAATTCCTTTTAACTTTTAACTCTTTAGTTTTTTTTACTTAATTCTTCTTGTGCTAAACACACTGTAAGCTCAGGAAGAACGAACATAGACGTATAAAGTTTTGGTATTCTGACATATTAGAGCTTTTGATTTCTTTGTAGCTCCAATATATCAACATGTTTAAAACTTTGGTCTATTGTTGACGTATTAAAATCAAGGTTATCAGACGTTTCTGGATGCTCAGGCATTTAAAGCGTGTAGAGGTTCCGGTCTTTGAACGTATGTCGATTTCGGTCAACTATTGACGTGTTGAATCTCTGGCCTCGTGACGTGTGAGAGTTTGGTTATAAAATATTTTAAACTCTGGTATTAAGACGTGTTTTGAAATTCTGGTCATCTTGGACGTTTTAAACTTTGGTCTTCTTATGTTCTAGAATTTTTTATAAGATTCTGATTTTCAGACGTATTTGAAGTTTAGTCCGTGGGTTTTAGTAATTTTGATGTGGTTCTGGAACTTTCATGTTACTTCTGGGTTTGTGTTTCTTTTGAATTCGAGTTTGGGCTTTATAGACTTTTGGGTCTGGATTTGAGTTTGGGTTTGGATTTTCTGAATTCGGATTTGATTTGGAGCTTTTTGAATTTGAGTTTGGATTTTAGAGATTTGGGTCCAGATTTGGTATTTCGGGCTCGAATTTAGATTTTCTAGGTTTGGTTTCGGAGTTTGTCTTTAGATTTTGAGTTTTGCATCATGATTTATTCGCCATGAATATGTTTTGTTTGCTACCTCTTTTTTTTTATTATTCCTAGATTTCATGAGACTTCATATTTCCATAATTTTGGTCCTTGACGGCTATTGTCGCCTGATTGTACCTGCTGTCCAAGTATATGTATTATCTTGGGGTACCTGCTGTCAAAGGGGTTTATACCCTAACACTTTTATTGAATTTTATTATGGTCTAACTTTGGGCATTTTTTTCCGCACTATTTAGTATTAATCGTTTTTTGTGATTTTAATTTTTATGTACTTGAAATATTATATGAAAATTTTTCTCATAATTTTCTGGTCATTTTGGTATTTTATGGGAATTTTATGGACTTTCTAACTATTTCTAATGTATTTTTGAAGTTTCTGTATTTTTAGAAAATTCTTATTGGTCATGATTTCGATGTTTCATGTTCTGCTTGTCAGGGATCCGCTACATCGTTCGCGCCACAGTTAATCAACAGACTGTAGAGAGTGAGTTTGGACGCTTGGTCCATACGCGCGCTCGTGCTCCCGGTTCACGCTTTTTTACTCCTTTTCAATTCTTCCTCCCTCTTCCTTTCTGCTCGAGGATTTCTCGCTTCGACTGGACAACTCCAGTGACCTCTCGACAACGACTGTTAGTGGCTAGAGAGGCTCTTGACTAGGTCGTGGGGGTCGTGGCAGCGCCATGAGTATGTGTGCGCTGTCCATTAGGGTTGCGTCGCCTAATTTTAAGGTATTTCGCCTCCGCCTCAGATCATGAAAGACAGCAAGTTGGGGTTATGGCTTCGGGTTGTCGATGGAGATTTTCTTGCCAGAAACAGTTCTTCGTGCATCATAAGACCTAGATAAAATCATCTGTAATGACAATTTGTGATGTTTTGGCCACGGCTTTGGTTTCTGGCTCAACTTTGGTCTGTCAAGACAGTTGATTGCATCGAGTTGATTCTTTCAAAAAATTTTCTACTAATTGACACATTCCCCTGCTAATTAAAAGTTTCTTGATATAAAGGCAAAAGAATTTCGAACTTATTAATATGATTTCCAAGATTGTCGTGGTACTAATCTATTTGTGCCAATTTTGTTGGAGTTATGTCCTAGAAGTCAATATTTAATGACTTATTTTCTTAGTTTATGTTAATGATGATATTTGATCATTTGTTCCTAGAGTTTATTATTGACAGATCATTCAGGTTGAGGATCTGAATTGTAGATCTCTGTGGATCATTCATTAGAATGACAATAATAAATCTAAATCGTCCATAATCTTGATAATTAACAAGGAACATTAATTATCATAAAAGATTAGTATGCAAGTTAAGTGATGATTAAGTTCTACAAATCATAAGTAAGGAGTTACGAACTTAATTGCATATGTGTATGTTATTGGAACATAGTACAGGACTTGACCCAATGAAATAAACATATGGATTGTGTTATGTGTCATTGTTTATTTCATATGAGTTTGATTCTAAGTTTGAGATGTTCACCTTTTCCACATGAGGATAGGTTCAATAAATATCGTCTAACGTTGATTCCTGATAAAGGCTGCTATAAGGACTTTATTTATGTTCTCTTGAATTGTGCGGGGAAAAGTTGTTCATCAAGAAAACCGTATGTCCCTCATTAGTATACCTAGTGAGTGATGATATCTGTTTGGGCCCCTTGATGGAGTTGGATCGTATGCATGCAAACTAGACGATCAACTCTAGATCAAGAAATGTATAATCTGCAAGAATGACACATTCCTATCTTGGATTATACAAAGATATCGTGTGACATAAGAATCAAACAAAGAAATACTTTTATTTCTTATGCAGGATTGAGATATTGTAACGGTACATTATTTATACGAATTGGGAGTCATAACGTGTTGCTAGATATCGCTTATGATTATTGGAAATAAATAACGATTTATTTCCATGGCCAACATAGTATAAATCCTCAAATAGGGTCGCACAAATAGGATTCTAACCACTTGGTGCATTTATTGTTTATTCACAATAATGTGTATTGTGAAATGTGATAAGTTAATTAATTAATTATATACCGTTATGAACCGTTATAATTAATTAAATTAAAAGGATCATATGGAAATAATATAATGCATTAGCTAATCATAGATTAATTATTAATGAGTTAATAATTAATTATGTTCAACTTACTTTAATTAGTTTGAGCTAATTGGGCTTCTATTTAATTGGTTAATTAAAGGCCCGATTTAAGGAAGAATGAAGAGACAATTAAAGGAGATTCATTAATTGGTGAATTAATGAATAAAGGCCTTTTATTAAGATGGCCCAAGAGAGCCCATTAGGTGGCCTCTTAGGGTGGATGGCATACTTGTAAATAGTATGAAAATTGGATGAGAGTGGTTGGCTATATAAAGGGGTCTCTTTGGGAGAAAACCCTAGCCGTCATCTCTCTTCCTCTCCCCTCCCTTGCGCCTCCACCTAGAAGAGAGATTTTTCTCTCTTCTCCATGGCTCTTCCCTTCCTCTCTTAGCTCATGTGTTGAGCATCCCACCTCTCTTCCTCTCCATTAAATAGTTAATTAAGAGAAGCAAGGTGATTAGCAAGAGGTTCAAGAGAACTAGCATTCTCTTTGAGCTTGGTGGTGGGTCCTTGGTGGGCTAGAGGCGGCCATAGATGGTGGAGATGGTGGAGCACGCATCCCATCGACTCCCATGCCATGGATTCGAGCCTCATGAATACAATTTCATGAGAGGTACAATTTCTCCTACCTTCTCTCTTGATTGGATGTGTGATTGCTTTAGCACTAGATCTATTGATTTGCTTGTTGTTAATGATGATTAATTAGTTGTAATTAATCTAAAATTAAAATATGAGCATTTCCTAACAGTGGTATCAGAGCCATGGTCGTGCTTAAGGTTTTTCACACTTAATTAAGTGAGAATTCGTAATTAATTAAGTTAATTAGTGATGTGCATGCTTGCTGGCCCTGGAAAGGCTGTTTTCTGTCTTGTTGCTTGTTTTTCGTGGTGTAAAGCTCTCTGAAATTTTTTCCTTCTTATTGGAGGTTGTAGCCCTTTGAGTTGTGGTTGTTTTCCCACTGGAATCATTGAAATTCGATGTAAAATGAATTTTTAGTGATTTAAACGGTAACGGTGCGCAGATCTGTTATTCTGCTGCACAGTTCTGTTGTTGTGGTTGGTAACAAATAAGTTTGTATACAAAGTACCTGTAACTTTTAGATAGGATTATTCTAAACTTGATGCTCTTTCTGGATATGTAAATTTTGTTGCATATTTCGGATATTATGTGGGCGTTCAAGGATGAAAAGTGATGAAGTTATCAGATCTGTTTTTTCAAACAAACTGATTGTTTTGAAAAACTGTACTTATTGAGAAACTTTTATGGAAAAGTGTTGAAATGGAAATGTTCTCCTTTAAGTCTGGAATCTGTGAAAATTAATTTCATAGATTTTCATTGAGATTTGATACCTCAACCGAGTGAAACCTTTTTGGTCGACGGTCTATTCCAGAACAGGATACCTTGCTTAAATGCTTGTTATCTCGTTGATCTTGAATATAACTTGTGGATTTTCTTTTCATGGAATGATAGCCTATTGTATGTAGTATTTTTCTATGTAAATTGTTTGCTGGAAAAATATCAAGGGGATGATCATACAGATCAAAAGATTGAGACCCATAACAGAATTTTCTCTAACGGTGCTTCGCGCACAATCTGAGGATTTGTCTTTTTTGGTTCTCCCTGATGATAATTGATCTCTTCTTGAGATTTCTACAGGTAATCACAATCTTTGTAAGGAGTTCTCTGGATTTATTTCAGATTTTTTGGAGACCGAATTATTTTGAATTTTTTCGGGTCCCGAATTTCGTATTTTAATTAGTTAAAATAGTTTCTAATTAATCAATTTATTGAAATGTTAATTAGAAGACTCCTTAAATACCCTCCTTTCTGTTTTGATAGTTGGATTTAATTTAAAAGGGCTTAAACAATTAGTTGTTAAGGTTAAGCCTTCTTTGCATTCGGAAAACTTGAGCAACAAGTATGCACAAAGATTCTAATTAATGAAATTAATTAAGAGCAAGTGAATCATGTATATTGTATATGTGCTAACTTTATTTTGTAGGAGGATGTGGGTTTGATATGGCTCAAGATGTCAATGCCTTGTGTGTTGTAAAATGTTGTGAATGCATGTGATTGCTTGTAAAGTGGCCTAAGGTGCCTTGATAATTAAGTGGTTAATTTTTGATGTAACTTGTGAGGCTTGCATGCCCCTAAGGCCTAGGCGGGGTTTTAGGAATTTTATCACATGTATTTATTTCCCTTAATTATTAGATAGGATCTTAGTAATTAGTGGGAGGGCTTGATTAGATTAGTCTCGTTACATGGAGATGCGACGAAGATTAATGCAAGCGGGAGCCATACAAACCCACGGCAATGCTTGAGATGCTTATGTTATGTGATTGTTTGTGAATGCCTTGAATTGTCATAGGTAGGTATGGGTGTATGCTTACACGACCACCAAACAAGAGTCACTTATTTTGTCTCAAACTAAATTGATTAAGTCGACCGCCTTCCTTCTCTCTATCCCCTTCACGTCAATAGCCAATCATGGCGCGGTCCGCCATAGCGGACGTCATGGTTGTCAACCTTGATAGTCGGGGTACAAATGAAAAGATTTGTTAGGAGCAAATAGAGAGAGGTTGCTTATCGATGGACCCAACAAGTTTTCTTGGACATCGGGGCGAAGTTTGTAAATATACTTAGATATTTACAAACCAAGAGTCGTATGGTTGATATGATTGGTTGGAGAACCTACCTTGTCTAGTTAAGTAGGGTGTCGTGCCATAGCAGGCTCTACTTGATGAAAACGGGGATCTTGGAAACCCAACTACATTGGGACACTAAATAAATGTAGTGGGAGTTTTTGTTTATCATTCCATAAACAAAACATTGCATAAACTAAATGACCTTAAATTGATTTTGTTATAGATATTAAATATGTTAATTTCGTTGCGGTCAATCTTTGGAAAACGACAAGCTCGTTTATAAGGTATTTACTTGGAGAAGAAATACCGATTTCTAAGACATGTTCTTGGAAATGAGAAACTTGAGCAAGTTTAATCCCAAAAACGTTCCTCGACTTCCCGAACAATAGCTTCGCAATGATTGATTAGTTTCGACGAAAATTATTCAATAAAGCGAATGCTTATATCCTTTTAGAAGTTCTAGACCTTTGAATTGGAGAATTCATAAGGACTATACTAAGACTTCTACACTCTCATCCATTTACTCAAGAAGACGTTCTTAGAGAAAGTAAAGATAGACTCAATCATTTATGATCGAGTAATGGAATGTGAGTTAACCAAGAGACTCTTCTTATAAGAAGATAAATGTTTCATTAGCTTGCGAACCGAAAGATTTGAGTAGCTAATTGACAACTAGAGATATTAAGATCTCCAATATCAAGGATTGTTGATATTGTCATACAATCTCTTTCTATGGATAAAGGATATATTGTTCGCACACTTGTTAGTGCTAAAAGTAATTGGTTAAGTATTAAAGGAATACTTCACCAAGATATGAGTTGAATATTTGAGACCCTCACTAGTGACCGTGTGTCACATGAGATGTTTCATTTGCCATTTATGGGAGGCATTTGAAAGGTTGTCCGAAATACCATGATGTTCTAAACCTTAAGATATTTGTCGTTCAAATTATCTCACTATCTCTAATTTACACTAGTAATTAGGTGCTAGTTCATGTGTTCGCATTTAACGAAATGTGTAGACAATGATGAATAAGAGAAAGTTCGAGATAAGTAAAGTAAACTCCGTTTTGGAAATGGCTTATACGTCTAAGCCGCTACCATTGAATACGTAGAGTTATCTTTATTAAGTAAAGAGTTTGTTTAGGAATTTGAGGTTGTATACCTTATTCCAAACATCTCATAAAACCTTATCTCCATATTTGATGATGGATGATCATGTTTTGTAATAGAGAAATGTTGTTCTCTTATTGTTGTAAATTTGTGTATAAGATTTCATGCATCTTAATTGAATTTGCTTGAAATAGATAAACAAATTTTGAATGACAAATATGTAAGACTTCACATAAAGTATTTGACTTTTATGTAAAATAGTCGCTTAGTCGAATATAAACAAGAATCGCATTATGAGAGTCTACGTAACGTGGAGCTCGTAAATCAATTCGATTGCAAATCAATTGAAATTCATGCGAATCGTGTTTGTTGAAAGACAAAAGCGCCTTTGAACTACGAAGGTTTAAAGGACAAGTAACTTTATTAAGACTTATACATATTGATGTATATAGACCTATAGGTACTTGTGCAATTGAAAGGTTGTTGACACTTTACCACTTGACCAACGATCATTGTAGATATTAACGTATCTATTTGATATGGTATAAGTATGAATCTTTTGACAAGGTCAAAAGAATTTCAAGAGTAAAGTTGAAAAACTATTCAATAAAAGCAAAAGTCTTAAAATAGATCATGGTAAATAGTTAAGTCATGTAGTTTGATATATTGCCTAAAGAGTATGAAAGACGTTTCACTACTCGCTCCATGAGGAACATTGAAAAATGTATCCAAGGATGAAGGTATCGAACATTGTTTAACATAGTTCGATCGGTAATTAATCAAATTGACTTGTTCGACTCATGTAAGGGATTTGTGTTTGAGGACAATATTGTTTACACTGAATAAAAATTCCATCGAAGTCTATTGAGAAAGATATCTTACGAGATTTGATCTCTAGGTATATTGTTTCTCAAGATTTGGTGTTGAGAAGCTTATTTCAAGGTTCGATTGATTGATAAGCTTGGACCCAAATAAGACGCTTATTATTTTGAAGGATATCTTGAATTAGCCAAAAGGTACTACTTCTATGAACATGGTAAGAACAAAGTAGTTGTTGCTCATCATAACGTAATCTTAAAGAATGATATTCTTAAGATAAAGTAGTGGGAGTAAAGTGAGCATTAAAGGAGTTTATGCGTCACTACAAGAAGTACCTTTATAGGGAACTTGTCACTCCATACATGGTGCTTAGTGGAAGTTGAGCGGAACTTAACTCACAAGCAGTTGTGAAAGGAAGAAGTTTATAAGCACGCTCGCTTCTAAAGAGTACTCAAACATCTCATTACTGGATGATGTTAGAGAAACTCGTGCAGTACATTAGGATCAAGAACTTATTCTACAAGTTGTTGTAGAAGTAGTTCATAGACCTCAAGCACCAATCCTACAAAGATCAACGAGAGTGAATGGCCTAAACTAAAAAGTACATAGGTTTCACAACATCCTCGTACTTGACATATGAGGATCCGTTGATAAATAAAGAAGCGATGGAAAGACCCGATTCCACAAGTATGATTTGAATCTATATGATCTTTAAGTGCAATCCATATATATAACAACAAGGTATAGACCTTGATTGATGTTCAAGAAGAAGCGATCCATCTAGAACATATAGATCTTTAAAAGGAAAGATAGATATGGATAACAAGTCGACTCTGTACAAAGCACAATTTCATGATTGATGCTATGTCTAAGTCGATAACGAGTTGACCATGTACAAAGCACGGCTTCTCGCTTGTAGCTGTGTATAAGTCAATAAAGATCATTCTAGCAATAGTTATATTTTCGTATATATAGATATATGAAAAGATACATCAAAACCGCCTTCTTCGATTGAATGAAGGAAGTTGTTGTGAATTTGACACAAACTGAGGATTTGTTGTATTGCTAGAAATGTATATGTGCTTCAAGGATCAATTGATGAATTGAAGCAAGAATTGTGGAAATTGGAATAAACATTTTGACAAAGAAGTCAAGGAGTTGCACTTCGTCAAAAGTATCTTGTATAGACAAGATATTCAGTGGGAGCATTATTATGTTACATGTATTGTACAAGATACAAGACATTAATTGGGAATAAAATTAAAGAAATGAATATTGTCAAGATCTCATTGGAGAATGTTTTCTCAATAGAGAACTTGGGTAAGTCACCTAAATCCAAGGAAACAAAATCTATGGAGATAGATTATGATGGATTTCAGGTTTGAGAAAACGTGCATATAATGACAAAGTGTTCTAGTAACATGAAAAGATAGACTCCTAGAAAGGATGTCTAACCAAGTTGTATGACATACACTTGAGTTCTACTCGGTGTGTTGTAAATCAATTCGAAAAGAGTGCACGATATATTTCGAGCATCCTTCTGTTATGAGTTTCATAACGGATGCCATATTTATGCACATGCCCCTATGTATTGTAACCAAGGAGTATGACAAGCAGTTGTCAACTGGATACAAAGAAAAACACGTTTGGACAATGATCGAGAATATCTTCGAGTATCTTATGAGAAAGAATGATATGTTTTTCCATCTGATAAGATAAAAAGAAAGCTCATATAAATTGATATATTGATGCTAGTTTTCGAAAGATTGATATAAATACAATTGAGCTACATATTTTGTTTAAATGTGGTGTTGTAAGTTTAGAAGGTTTTCTAAATGGGATATTACAACCGTTTCCGTCACCAAAACAAAATATATAGCAACTTGTGAAGCAATGAAAGAATGTAGTAAGGATCGTGAAGTTCTCAGTCAAGCTAATATGGTTCTATGCATCTCGAACCATAGCTTAAACTTGAAGAACCCAATATTAAATTGGTGATCCAACTAAGATCTATGACGATGTCACTTGATCTCACATGATGATGATCAAGAACACATATATAGGAGTATATATGTATATAGGGTCAAATAAAATTTGATAGGTTCGCGGACACAACGAACACTCTAACTTAACCTCTACCTTAAGCGGTATACGAGATGTAATTATGCATCCATGCGTGATGGACGTATGAGTAACTTGCTTTAAGTGTATTACATCTTTTGAGGTTCGAGACATGTATATATATAGATATATGACATTGTTCTAAATTCTTCACTGGCTAGAAGTCACTATTGATTGACTCTAGGCCAAGTGGGAGATTGTTGGAGTTATGTCCTAGAAGTCAATATTTAATGACTTATTTTCTTAGTTTATGTTAATGATGATATTTGATCATTTGTTCCTAGAGTTTATTATTGACAGATCATTCAGGTTGAGGATCTGAATTGTAGATCTCTGTGGATCATTCATTAGAATGACAATAATAAATCTAAATCGTCCATAATCTTGATAATTAACAAGGAACATTAATTATCATAAAAGATTAGTATGCAAGTTAAGTGATGATTAAGTTCTACAAATCATAAGTAAGGAGTTACGAACTTAATTGCATATGTGTATGTTATTGGAACATAGTACAGGACTTGACCCAATGAAATAAACATATGGATTGTGTTATGTGTCATTGTTTATTTCATATGAGTTTGATTCTAAGTTTGAGATGTTCACCTTTTCCACATGAGGATAGGTTCAATAAATATCGTCTAACGTTGATTCCTGATAAAGGCTGCTATAAGGACTTTATTTATGTTCTCTTGAATTGTGCGGGGAAAAGTTGTTCATCAAGAAAACCGTATGTCCCTCATCAGTATACCTAGTGAGTGATGATATCTGTTTGGGCCCCTTGATGGAGTTGGATCGTATGCATGCAAACTAGACGATCAACTCTAGATCAAGAAATGTATAATCTGCAAGAATGACACATTCCTATCTTGGATTATACAAAGATATCGTGTGACATAAGAATCAAACAAAGAAATACTTTTATTTCTTATGCAGGATTGAGATATTGTAACGGTACATTATTTATACGAATTGGGAGTCATAACGTGTTGCTAGATACCGCTTATGATTATTGGAAATAAATAACGATTTATTTCCATGGCCAACATAGTATAAATCCTCAAATAGGGTCGCACAAATAGGATTCTAACCACTTGGTGCATTTATTGTTTATTCACAATAATGTGTATTGTGAAATGTGATAAGTTAATTAATTAATTATATACCGTTATGAACCGTTATAATTAATTAAATTAAAAGGATCATATGGAAACAATATAATGCATTAGCTAATCATAGATTAATTATTAATGAGTTAATAATTAATTATGTTCAACTTACTTTAATTAGTTTGAGCTAATTGGGCTTCTATTTAATTGGTTAATTAAAGGCCCGATTTAAGGAAGAATGAAGAGACAATTAAAGGAGATTCATTAATTGGTGAATTAATGAATAAAGTCCTTTTATTAAGATGACCCAAGAGAGCCCATTAGGTGGCCTCTTAGGGTGGATGGCATACTTGTAAATAGTATGAAAATTGGATGAGAGTGGTTGGCTATATAAAGGGGTCTCTTTGGGAGAAAACCCTAGCCGTCATCTCTCTTCCTCTCCCCTCCCTTGCGCCTCCACCTAGAAGAGAGATTTTTCTCTCTTCTCCATGGCTCTTCCCTTCCTCTCTTAGCTCATGTGTTGAGCATCCCACCTCTCTTCCTCTCCATTAAATAGTTAATTAAGAGAAGCAAGGTGATTAGCAAGAGGTTCAAGAGAACTAGCATTCTCTTTGAGCTTGGTGGTGGGTCCTTGGTGGGCTAGAGGCGGCCATAGATGGTGGAGATGGTGGAGCACGCATCCCATCGACTCCCATGCCATGGATTCGAGCCTCATGAATACAATTTCATGAGAGGTACAATTTCTCCTACCTTCTCTCTTGATTGGATGTGTGATTGCTTTAGCACTAGATCTATTGATTTGCTTGTTGTTAATGGTGATTAATTAGTTGTAATTAATCTAAAATTAAAATATGAGCATTTCCTAACAAATTTGACTCATATGATGCCAACCATTGATTTCAGACTTATCTAAAACATTGTATTTCTTAGCAAATTAGCCACGCCAAAATTTTACAAATAGTCCAACAACTTTTGAATCAAGCACTATTTATTAAATCATCAATTTTGTCGTTTATTAACTGGGGATAGATCTTTATAAATCCATCATTCTTATACCTGATTTTTTTTTGCTATGTTCATGAGTTCTGACCCGAGCCCAGATGCATAAGCTACCCAAAAAATGTAAAAGTTTTCATTAAAGTAAAGAAGGAAGTTCAGATTATAATTCCTATGTAAAGAACACAAATGTAACAATGGTTAGATGTACTTACTTTATTAATGTAATGAAAACTTGAAACTAAAAAAATGTGGGATCAATTGGGACGAGAACTGAAGCTTTGTTGTTACTTTGTGATGATTCAGTCTGATGTTTGTCAGGTCAATTTTGACTAACAACCTCTTCTATACTTTCAGAAATGATCAATAATGTTAACCCGGACTCGAAGCGTTTGTAAGCAACAATACTAGTCTGTGTAATATCAGATTTTGAAGGACATAAAGTATGTTTATCATGAAACAATCTGCTAGCCTCTAATCGAGTGTTATTTGCCTTATTCTATACACATAAAAAGTACAAGGATTATCAATTTACTTCTATGGGCCTATAGTTTAGTAAATAAAGTCGCAAGATATGACTATTAATCTTACATTATGTTCACGAATTCTAATTTTGATCCCTTCTTAAAATATGAATCGACATAGTTCAGATTCAATGATAAATGTAATCTAGGACTGACTATACCTTCTTTATGTGTATATTTTTTATGAATACCCAAGGTAGGAACACAGATCTATCCTATGCCATAAATGCTTTACTTATTAATACAACAACAAGACTTGATTATGCACTTCTTTCTTATGAAAACTTAAACTAAGAAGCTCGAACTAAAAGAAAGGGCAGATTTACAAAATCCAGTACTTTTTGTTATAATATTTTTATTGATTTAACATGGCCATCAGAAGGGCAAAACTGACCAACATATAAATAAAAGTTTTTTTGCAAACAGGACTCATGATATTCAAGTATGTTATACTGTCATTGTTGTTATTTCTTGATCACAACCTTTTGTCACTTCTCTAGATTAAAAGGAAAGAAAATCAAAATGAAGCAAATAGCTGAATTCAACTTGAAATTGGTGTTGTGCACATATATGCACTTCTGATATACTATACACGTCTCTAATTAAAGGTTTATATTTTCTATAAGCATAATTAGTCTAGTAACTTTCCCCCCTTTTTTTTGACTTGATTCGACTCTATTATACAGTCTAACCCCTCCTTTTTTCTAAAAAGAAATAAATACCCCTTTCCTTCATATCAGGAGCCAACACATTCACGAAGGTGGATCTTATTTCACACACTTCAGTAAGGTGTCAATTACTGATATATAGGTCTGGAGTCTCAGAATTTTGCTACAGTACATACATACATACTTTCCTTTTACTAAGAATTAGTTTTTCAAAGTAATTATATGCAAATTACACACTTATCTTTCTGTATTAACAACCATCACGACATCCACAGGATGTGGATCTTATTTCACACATCCCATGAACTCAGTGGCCATTAATTTTATAAACAAACCAGAATTAAAAAAGAAGATCAAGGAAAAGAAATTTTTATATATATATTTTTTTGAAACTTTCTTCCTAAGTTTCTGATCAACACCCACAGCAGTGGATCTAATTTCACACATACTGTGGATACTATCATGATTCCCAGAAAGGTAAGAAACAAAACATAAATAAGAAGAGATTGAATTCCTTATTCAACTTAAGATTTCGTACATGCATTAAACCTAAGACTTAATTGCTGATGAGATGATAAAAATGAAGAACACTTATAAATGAAATAAAGAAAGAAAAAGCAAATAAACTATAATCAAAGAGCTTTATTTCATAACTGGAGGCCATTACAAAAAAGTTTACCTTACTACAAATTCAAATTCTCTTTGTTTTCAACGCAAAAAACACTAATGGCCTCCTCTATTTCTGTGGAGAAGATCTTCTTTTATAGAGGAGATGCTAGGGTTTGTGTCCCTCTTCCTTGGCCACGTGGCAACATCTCTATCCTTCTGGCTTTGATCAACAGCTAAGATGTGGGGAGTGGCAAACCGCCTTGTTATGTAGGCATGACATGTGGGCCCCTGAGGCATGGAATGTGATACATGGGAGTGCAATTTGACCCCAATTTACTGAGTATGCTTGGAGAGGGGGGTGCTTTGGAGCCAGCTGCATCCATGAGGACAGATGTCATGCATCCAATGGTTGTGTAGGCTGTAGAGGGAGAGGAATGGCATCATGCATGTATCCTCTCTATATTCCTAGACTGGGGCGTCAGTACATGAATTTGATGATTATGCCAGCCTTTTCCATGCTCTCCATTTGCATTGTGTTGTTTAGTTTATGCATCAACATCTGGTGCAGCCTTGTGTGCAACCAGATGGTCAAGAAACCATGAGTGATGGACCCCACAGGTAAGAGAGGTGCCTCATTGAGTGGGATTGAATTTATCCAGGGCCAATTAGGTATTTTTCAGACTATCTTTCATGCTAATTTCTTTATTTTGTGACTGTGGAGGATATTAAACGATTTCCAAACCATCAATTTCCTCTTTTACCCCTCTGGCACTGCACACCTCATCCTCCATTCTTTATATTTTGTGTTCTATAGGAGCCTTTTAATTCAATTTAGGTTTTCACTAGTATTGGTCAGTTTGGCTGTTTGGTATTGAGACCAACTCGCAGTTGTATCATATAATACAGTTCCCTCTGGCGCCAAGAGATGAAGGATCTTTTGTGACCTCACTATAAGCTGACATTTTGACCATATGGTTAATGTAGCTGATCTGGTAGGACATTATCTTCCCTTTCTTTTATTATCCAAGGGTTTTAATTAAGAGGTTAAATGTTCATAAATCAACTTGCAGCAGTTCCTTGCTGTATTGTTGAGTTAATCTCATACTGGGTACTGGTGTGGTACAATTATATGCTTAATTGTACATTTGGTTGCATAGAAGCAATGTCCCTTGTAACAGGCTTGGTATTTGGCGATATGTTCTTTTGCAATCCTGCTCATATGCATACCAACTTCACACATAATCCCCCATTACTCTCAGAGAATAAATCCTCATATATTATGTAACATCCTTTCTAATCTGGGCCCTTGGATATGTCAAGTTCATTGTGCAATTATTCTTGACATACTTCCTCTTTGTATCACATCCCTCACGGTACATTTTTTTGTTTTATACTGTAGCAAAAAGGTGCATGAGACATAAGAGTCACTATCATCTTTTTCCTTCATCGAAGCCATCCAACGGCTAAAAATACCCATGGCCTCATATGCCCTGCTAAACCTACGAGTCTCCTCAGGTGTAGGAGCTGCTTTTTCAGGCGTTAGAGTTGGCAGCAGGGACAGGTTTTGCCTCCAGTTCGGCGATGGGCACACCTTTTCCTTACTGGAGATTTCCAGTGTTTTCATCACTGTGGAAATTTTGGCTTTATACAGATTTCCTTGCGCTTTTGAGCATACATTCTCACCAACTCACCCGTGGAGAGCATCAATTGAGAGCAATACACCCCTTCTCATCTCCATGTCGAGCTTTGAGCTGTTCTCATATCTGTCGCCATGGCTGACAATACTATCTCCCCCTCCCAGCAAAATTGACACCCTGTGGTTCGTCGTTTTTCCCTTACAAACTCCAGAGAAACTTCAGAGGTATCGTGTTTTGTCAATTGCTTACTAATTTTGATCAATTTCACTTTCCCATTTTCTGTCGCAGCGCGATCATTCTTTCCAATTAATCCCCTTTCAGCACTTTTCCTCTGTCGAATCTGGTACCATTAGACTCAGGAGCTCGTCGCCTACGCAGCGGCGTGTTTAATTCGGGCTGGGATGGTGTAGAACGGCAGTGAAGCCCTTCTTTTCGCCGGCGCACGCGGTTTCCTTTTAAGGTAACTGTCTTTCTTTCTCTCTCTCTTTCTTTTGTTTCCGTTGAGAGAGACGAGGGGCCCACGAAAATAGGCCAATTAGATGGTGACGCGTGTCTAGGGGGTTTTGGCTCGTCGACAGCGCGCCTGGACCCGACGCTCGTTGCGTTTGGATCTGGGTTTAGATAGGCCAAGTTAGTTTGGGCTAGATTTGATTCAGTGAGGGCCCAATTTCGATTTAAATTGTATGGGCTAGCTTTGCATAATGGATGTAGGCTTGGATTTAATTTTGTTTGACCATTCCACATATAAATTTCAATTTGACAACGAGCCCAATTTAAACAAATGTAATTGTTCGGTCGTTTCCGGTGCAGGATCACTTGTACTTGTTGTCGTACTGTGCCCTGTCCATATGCCGGGATTTTTATATCGCTCTTCTTTAAGCAATCTGAGTGGGGTCATTTCTTTTAATTAGTAAAGCGTAGGTTTTGGCATGAAATTTGGCTTGAGGTTCTTAAAAAAATGTGGGGTATTTATCCTTTATACCATTTCCATTTTTTTCGAGCCTTTATAATTAATCAATTAATTAATTATGTGGATTTTATCATATTTCACATAATTAAATTAACCAATTAATTGCTCATTTGACGAGCTCAGTTATCTGTGTCTTTTTGCTTTGAAATATGGATCATGACTACGGATTTTACTTCATCACATGCCATTTTCCATGTTTTTTTTGCAGGTTTCTCTGTCGACGTCTGATGGTTCATCTTATAGCAAAATTTGGAGGCAAACAATACTCAACTAAAGCTCCAGAAATACTTGTTTTGCACATTATACGTATATTTCCTCATGTTAAATGCAATATTTCAAATAATTAGGATCATAATTATATTGTGGGCTATATTAAGAGCTTAAGTATAAATTATTGTTATAAAATGACATCGAATGAATCAATAGCAATATAAAATACTCAACTAAATATTCAGGAAAGCTTCGCTCAATGCAATAATATATGGGCCTTATGAAGAGCTTAAATATAGTTTATTGTTATCTAATGATATCAAATGAATCATTAATCATGCAAAACACACAACTGATGCACCAAAAAAGGCATCATTTGCACATATAATGCATATTTCTTAATGTTTAATGCAGTATTCTGAAAATTTTGGATCAGAATTATATTATCGGCCATATCAAGAGCTTAAATATTGATTATTGTGATCAAATGACATTGAACGAATCAAGAATCGCATAAAATGTTCAACTGAAGCTCCAGAAAAGCTTCATTTGGACATTATATGCATATTTCTATATATTTAGGGCACTATTTTAATAATTAGGATTTTAATTATATTATCGGCCATATCAAGAGCTTAATATGGATTATTGTGATCAAATGACATCAAATGAATCGGCAATCACATAAAATTCTCAACTGAATCTCCAGAAAAGCTTCATTTGCACATTATATGCATATTTGTTCCTGTTTACAGTAATATTTTGAATATTAAGGATATGAATTATATTGTGGGATTTATCAAGAGCTCAAATATATATTACTGTGATCCAATGACATTTAGTGAACCAATAATCGCATAAAACACTCAACTGAAGCTTTTGCTTAAAAAATGCTTCATTTGCACCATATATGCATATTTCTTCAAGATAAATGAAATATTTTAAAATAAGGATCTGAATTATATTATGGTGCATATGCAGAGCTTAAATATAGATTACAGTGTTCAAATGACATCGAATGGATCATGAATGACATAAATACACAACTGAAGCTCCAGAAAAAAACATCATTTGCACATTATATGCAAATTTCTTTATGTTTCATGCAATATTTTAAAACTATTAGGATCTCTCTTATATTATGGGTCATATCAAGAGCTTAAATATTGATTATTGTGATAAAATGAAATCGAATGAATCAATAATCGCTTAAAATACTAAACTGACGTTCCAGAAAAGCTTCATTTGCACATTATATGCATATTTCTATATATTTAGTTCACTATGTTTTATAATTAGGATCTAAACTAAATTATCGGCCATATCAAGAGCTTAAATATGTATTATTGCAATCAAATGACATCGAACGAATCAACAATCACATAAAATTCTCAACTGGATCTCCAGAAAGGCTTCATTTGCACATTATATGTATATTTCTTCACGTTTAAAGTAATATTTTTAATAAGCCAAATCTGAATTATATTATGGGATATATCAAGAGCTTAATTATATATTATTGTGATCAAATGACATCGAACAAATCAACAATCACATAAGATTCTCATCTGAATCTCCAGAAAATCTTCATTTGCACATTATATGAATATTTCTTAAAGTTTAATGAAATATTTTGAAAAATTAGGATCTGAATTATATTATGGGCCATATCAAAAGCTTTAATATAGATTATTGTGATCTAATGACATCCAATGAATAATTAATCACATAAATACACAACTCATGCACCAGAAAAAACATCATTTGCACATTGTATGCATATTTCTTCTTGTTTAATGCAATATATTCAATAAGTAGGATCTGAATTATATTACGGGCAATATCCGGTGCTTAAATATTGATTATGTGAACAAATGACAAGGAATGAATCAAAAATCTCATAAAATACACAATCTAAGCTCCAAAAAAATATCATTTGCACATGAAATGCATTGTTATTCATGTTTAATACAATATTTTTAATAATTAGGATCTTAATTATATTATGGGCCATATGAAGAGGTCAAATATTGATTATTCTGATCAAATGATATAAAAAATCACATAAAATACTCATCAACTGCAGCTCCAGAAATGATTATTTTGCACATTATATGCATATTTTCTCATGTTTAACACAATATTGTTGATAATTAGGATCATAATTATATTGTGGGCTATATAAAGAGATTAATTATATATTATTATTATCAAATGGCATCGAATGAATCAATAGCAACATAAAATACTCAACTGAAGCTTTTGGAAAGCTTTGCTCAATGCAATATATGGGCATTATGAAGAGCTTAAATATAGTTTATTGTTATCTAATGATATCAAATAAATCATTAATCACACAAAACACACAACTAATGCACCAGAAAAAGCATGACTTGCACATTATATGCATATTTCTTAATGTTTAATGCAGTATTTTGAAAATTTTGGATCAGAATTATATTATCAGCCATATCAAGAGCTTAAATATTGATTATTGTGATCAAATGACATTGAACGAATCAAGAATCACATAAAATGCTCAACTGAAGCTTTAGAAAAGCTTCATTTGCGCATTATATGCATGTTTCTATATATTTAGGGCACTATTTTTAATATTAGATCTTAACAATATTGTCAGTCATATCAAGAGCTTAATATGGATTATTGCGATCAAATGACATAGAATGAATCACAATCACAATAAAATTCTCAACTGAATCTCCAGAAAAACTTCATTTGCACCCTGTTGAAAGTAATATTTTGAATAAGCAGGATCTGAATAATATTATGGAATTTATCAAGAGCTTAAATATATATTATTGTGATCCAATGACATGGAATGAACCAATAATCACATAAAACGCTCAACTGAAGCTTTTGCTTCAGAAATGCTTCATTTGCACAATATATGCAAATTTCTTCAAGATAAATGAAATATTTTAAAAAATAAGGATCTGAATTATATTATGGTCCATATGAAGAGCTTCTATATAGATTACTGTATTCCAATGACATTGAATAGATCATGAATGACATAAAATACGCAACTGAAGCTCCAGATAAAGCATCATTTGCACATTATATGCAAATTTCTATATGTTTCATGCAATATTTTAAAACAATTAGGATCTGAATTATATTATGGGACATATCAAGATCTTAAATGTTGATTATCGTGATAAAATGAAATCGAATGAATCAACGATCGCTGAAAATACTCAACTGACGTTCCTGAAAAGCTTCATTTGCATATTATATGCATATTTCTATATATTTAGTGCACTATGTTTTATAATTAGTATTTAAATTAAATTATCGGCCATATAAAGAGCTTAAATATATATTATTGTGATCAAATGACATCGAACGAATCAACAATCACCTAAAATTTTCAACTGAATCTCCAGAAAAGCTTCATTTGCACATTATATGCATATTTCTTCCTGTTTAAAGTAATATTTGTATAAGCAGGATCTGAATTATATTATGGGCTATATCAAGAGCTTAAATATATATTATCGTGATCCAATGACTTTGAATGAATCAAAAATCGCATAAAAAAACTCAACTGAAGCTGCAGAAAAGCTTCAATTGCCTATTATATGAATATTTCTTAAAGTTTAATGAAATATTTTAAAAAATTAGGATCTGAATTATATTATGGGCCATATTAAAAGCTTTAATAAAGATTATTGTGATCTAATGACATCCAATGAATAATAAATCACATAAAATACACAACAGATGCACCAGAAAAAGCACCATTTGCACATTGTATGCATATTTCTTCTTGTTTAATGCAATATATTAAATAAGTACGATCTGAATTATATTGATCTTAAATATTAAAAATGGACAACAAATTCATATCAAATAATATTTTTCATGTATGAAAGTCCGCCCATACATTGAGTGAGCACTAAAAATTTTAAAAGTGACGATCTCTGTCCAAATAAAGCTGGTCCCTAAAATTTGCCATAATTGTTTTTATTTTTTTATTATTATGAATATCTTATGATAACCCGGAGGGATCCATTTTCATAATTCTTTTGTTACAATTTTTTATTATTCAATGATTTTGTAGAGTTCTTAGAATTCTCCCTTGTACTTTTCCTCCTTCCAACTCACACACACATGCATACACAAAGTAAATCGATAGATAACTATGGGTAATTGGAGTCCGACAGATTTTTGCTACTTAGCTTGACTGATACCTGATATTTATTATAAAAATAATATTTGGGAGTCATTATCGCACGACTAACCATTGAAACTTGCCAAACTAGATTGAGGAAAAAAAAAAAAAAAAACTACTTTCATTATCGCACGACTAACAATTTTTGCTACTTCTTTTGGTAATGACGTACATATTCCTCCTACTTGCTTTTCAGCTGACATATATATGGACAGCTGGCTATTTAACAAGCAAAAAAATTTCCAAAATATTTTGCTGTCTCTAGGTATGCGGCTTTCCACAGTTCCACACCGATATTAGTTTCAAGGGTATAGTTACTACTTTCTACTTGATCGTTGTAATTATATATTTTTTTTTCTCTTAATGGTTATTTGAAATAATCTAATTAAAGTTATTTAGTATTAAATTGAAAATTTTTAATGGTTAAATATTAATGATTTTTATACGGATGACTAATGCGATTTCAATTTAGTTCTAATGTTATGCACATTAGCCTATCTAAATAATTGAGAAGGCATCTACATTTTATTATTTTAAGACATTATAAAGCAATCAAAAGATGAATGTATAGCTCTAAACGTAATTAAATAAATTTCAATTAAATATAAATAAGTAGCAACATTATCCAGCATACATATATCTAAGCTAATGCAACAAGTTACCACCATACGTGGAAGCATCATCCTATATATGTCAAAGTGACCCATCATCCGATGCAAGTGAATGTTAATGTTTGATCAATTGGCGACCCATAGATATATATGATGAAGTCTCGTAGCAATGAAAAAACTTTATATTTCTCATTTTGTTGAAAAAATATAAAAATATTAAAAGATGCAGATATAGATGGACCATCAAATATTTATAAAAAAAAAATGAAATTTAAGTCGTTTTGGTACTATTTGAGGACCATCGATCAAGCACACTCAAAATTGAACTATCTTAATTTTTCAATTCTTCATTCTCAATTGCACCAAATTTGATACTGTCATCTAAAATGAAAAAAAAACTTACAATTTTATTTTTTAATTTTAATAACCATTAAATCGAACATCGCAAATGTCAATATATATCCTTCCTTTAAAAATAGGGTAAATTGAGAAAACGAGTCGAATGGTACACACGCATGTAACCATGTTATATATTTTCTTATTTTTAAATATTGATAAATTTACTAACATTTAGATCGAAATGAGTTTATCCTCTTTGTATGAAATTCACAAGTGGAGCGGAATTTATCATTCCAGCACTCTGTTGCTTGTTGTCGTGGTTTTCAACTAGTTGGATATGCACAAAATTGGAGTTTATAAAATAAAGGAATGCAATTTAAGAGCATCTAAAGAATTCTAAATATTGTTGAAAGTTATGCTGACTCGTACTTGCTATGTGCAGATACTGTTGTTGTGATTGTGATCCATCAATGACAATGCTAAATTGCTAATTGTGGTGATCTGTAAAGGTTTCATACATATGCTGAGTTGTACTTGATATATTTTCACTATTAGCTGATGGTCATTCCATGGAGAGAGAAAGATAATAGAGAATACAATTACCTGAAGGTGACAACAGATGATTCCTTTCGAAAGAGGTTTTCCACATTTCCAAATCACCTAGAGAATACAAAATTAGCAAATAATGACAAGCACGCAAAAGTGCATATTTACTTTTCGTAATTCCTCATTTCTCTTTTTCACTTCTAAATTAGTTATATATACTTGGTAAGTTTGCTTATAAAGGATATAAGGACAAAAGAATTAAAACATAATTTAAGCAGCGGACAATGAACTTTTTTTAAACTCTTGTTCATATGCATGTCCGTTTATTAATATCACCAAAAAAATCATAATAAGTTAGATTGCAATCAAATAATTCTAAATTTATAAGTCAGCCACTATCATCAAATAGCAATTCATATTCTTGAGTAAGAGCATATGAAAATTCGGATTATGATATTATTAAGGCAAAATCAGGTATAATTTTTTTGTTTTCCATCTGTAAATAAATCACTTAAATTTCAAATTCGATATAAATTTCCCTAATCATGTTAAATCAGGATATAAACTTTTTATTAATTCTAATCATATTTTAAATTAAAATTATTAATTTTTAAATATAATCCTCACATAATGAGTTGGCTTTGTTGGGGTTGAAGAAAGGTTGGGTGATTAACAAAATCCACAGAATGAGATTCCGAAGAGGTGAACCGCGTCCTCTAATCAAGACACCAAAATTGCATATCGCAGAGCCACAGATGTAGTTTTTTGCAAGGTCATTTTGTACTGTGGTTTGAATGACTTCAGGGAAAATCTGGGATTTTCAAAACATAGTCGTAGTTTGAATGACTCATAGATCGATATAAAAAGAAGTATGATAATTGTGACAAAAAAAAATATTCCATAGAAAGAGTAATATCGTGTCATTTGAATGACGAGGGGTAATCTTGTCATTTGTAAATTTAAAAAGTTGTTCAGAAATACATAAATTTGTCGAAATCAACCCCTAAATACAAAGTAAATAATGAAATAGCACCGTGATATTATCTTGACAAAAACAAAGACATGTATCAGTATTGTACCAGTTTTTGGTACCACACTATAGGGGACCTGCCGTCGTCGCAGCAGCAACCCAGATCAACAATTTGAAGATCCGTTGCCAGCACTCGTTTCTTCATTAGAGTGAAAGCAATCTAGTTAAACAAGTCTTTTTTTTTGTTTGAGGGCTGGGTGACAATCACCACGCCAACGATTTTTATTAATAAGAAAATTATTTTAAAAAAGAGAAAAAATAAAAGAAAAACTATACATAAAATAAAATAAAATAATAAAAAAATAAAATCCTAAGCATTCTTCATCTAGGAATCAACACAAGCATAGATATCTTTTGAGTACAAGGGCCGGAGTAGTGTAGAATTTCAAAAGATACGTCGGTTCTGAACTTTTCCAAAGGTTCGATGAAGTTGCTGCCCAAATGATATTCCAATTTTAACTCCAAAATTTCTGAAACCAAGCCATAAATTAGAAAGGTTTAAGCTGAAGTTGAGCTATGGAAGTTGATACCAAAATGATATCCCCATCTTTTAACTCCAAAAATCTCTGGGGCCAAACACAATGTGAAATCGACAGTGCATGGAATAGTCACAGATTACACATTATGAAGCTTGAAACTTAAAAATTCATAAGATATAATTACTAGTAGTTAAACATTTAATAAAGCTGAAATCAGCTGCTCAAACTTCTGCTCATCCCTTTCGTATATGTTTTATTTATCATTTACCTCTTATTTTTTGTTTTAGTTTTTTTTTCTTTATTTCCCTTAATTTTTTTTAAATTGTTATGGATTTCGGTAATATATATATATATTTTTTCAAAGTGGGTTATTCCCACCACTTTCTACTTATATTACATCCGCCTCATCAGTACAATCACATCCGCCTCAATGCCTGAAAAAAGGAAATTGAATGGTGGGTCAACCCGCCATGTTTCGAATAAATCATGTTTCCTCCATTTAAAGAGTAAATTAAATTCATGTTATTATTTCTAATCGATGAACTGAACCCTGAGCTAGCCCGCAATGTTTCGAATAAATCAAAATCCTACAAATTTTTTGATCCAAATGACTAAATTAACCCAACTAGAATCATCTGATCTGTCCGTCTGAAGGAACTGAAATTTATTTATTAAGAATTCATAACCAGTCCATTTGACCTAAACCTCAAGGTCCTCAACCAAATAAAGTTGAAACCAAACCTGACAAACATATGACGACAAAACTCAACATTGTCTAAAAAGAAAAATTAGACCCCTCTCAAGTATTTTTGTCGAAATGCAATGCTCTAAAATGAAAAAATTAACCCTAGACCTAATTAAAGTGAACCTGGTTTGACCAGACATAATTGAGGCTGAAACGATGAACCATTTGTTTTGTCATCTCTCTTTAGGTGTGAAGAACATTTGAAAAACTTCTGCTCTCGTTAATAGCTTTAAGCTTTAAGTAATTATTATAAAGTTGTCAATTTTATGGTCTGCTTCTCTTTCTTAATGCTTAATTAGGCTGAGATAAGCAAACAAAATCTAACATTTTCTTTTTTGTAATAAATATTGTAAAATGAGAATTACAAAACGGCCAAGATATTATTAAAGGGAAGAAAATAAGCAGCCACATAGGAAATGACCTAAAGTCGGCCAAACAAATTCCTAATCCATACTTTGGCACTACTTACGTTAGCTGAGAGAAGGTGATCTATAACTTGGAGACTAAGATATACTTAACTCACATGATTATGAAATTAGAAAAATCAGAAGTGATAGAGTTCACAGACCAACATGAGATAATAAAAACTTGACCAATACTTCATCTGAACAAACAGGACTTGATTAGTTTATCAAATAAATGGTGGCTTCAGAAGAGAGAATAATGTCTCAGTTCTTCTGGAAAAGCCTTGACAAGATAACGAATCACAATAAATTTTTGAACTTTAAATTAGAGTTGTTGCACCTCAACTATATAGAAAAAATGTTGATAAATGTAGAACTCATTTAGTATATAGGATGTGGTTAAGTTTTGGGCATAAATATATCAAAGTTAATTATGGAGTAATGACCATTTGGAATAATCAAATATGAACAATTATCAAAATGTTGAGATTAACTTTTGTTATAAAGCATATAGTAATATTTAACTTATCTTTCAATTTCAAAACCCATGCGTGCTTCTTTTATAATGTCCACAAAAATGTCCAGAATCAGCTAAAATTTTTTATTGTTGTCTGGCGCCAGGAGACTGCATGATATCTCTGTTTTTTTCTCTGTACAGAATATTTCATCGGACTCGTTTTAGTAAGAAAAACAACTTCAACGTTTCTATCTTTATTAACGTAAACATATATGCAAGTTAGGAGCTTGGCTCCTATGTAACCAATTTCACCAAGCCCCCAAGATGTCTTTATTATATGGAAAAAGAAAAAATTGCCAGAGGTCAATTCGGAAAAGTTAAATGGCATTGATATTATTATATTATATTACTGATGCAAATAAAATAATATATAATAAGACCGAATTTATCAAGCAGCCTACACGAAGATACTTAGCACCAATCTAATTAAAAAGTTCCTTGAAGACTAATATCGTCTTTGTCTTGTTATTTATCATTTTGGATCCATCTCTCTCCGCTTTAATTTTTTTTTCTGTCTAACTCGAGATTCGTTTTAAACACCAACAAATCCTTGTTTTTAGAAGATAAAAAAAATGAATATATAAGTTTAATTGTGAAAATGACAAACATTAGAAAACCCAAAAAAAAAAAAGAACTGAATTTTGAAGTTTAAAATTTTAGTGAATGCATTCGAACAATATTTCTGAATGCGTAATTCAGATATTGCAATTTCTTTTCAATATATTAAAAAACAGACATATTATGTCTATTCTTTGTAAAATCTGGATAGATAATTAAAAAAAGATTTCTTTTTTGTTGTTGTCATAACTTCAGTACTTATTTGAAACTTTTTTGTCATTTTTTTTTTTGTCAAAATCAGACTTTGAGAAGGATAATATTGATTAAACTTGAAAACAGCAAAAATAAAATTTGAGAAATACGATTGGAAGTTTATTATTCCAAATATTTAAAAATTCTGTAAATTTAGCTAAATCAGTACATGATAAAACATTAATAGTTATCATCTTGACTTTTGCATCTCATTTATTTTATTTTATTTTAATGAAAGTAGCATTCCAAGTAGCCTGCTTTTATTATTAAAAAATTGCCAAATGCTACAGAGTTTCTCATACAGTGACTGCGAGTGCCTCAAACACAGAACAAATTAAAGCTCCACTCCCTGAAATTTCCAAAAACTAACTTTTGAAGGTAAGATGCAATCAAGCCTCTCAATTTATTTTAAAATTTTAAATCCGCTAAAAATTTCTAGATGAATTTTGAATTCACAATCTTTACTCAAAGCTACAAACTAAGAATTAATTATCAAGCTAAGAATAACTCACGTTATTCTTTACCACTAAACTAAGAATTAATTATTAATTAAGCCACAAAAAAATTAATTTACCACTTTATTATAACCATTACAACAAGCAGATACAAACAGCAAAAGCTCTAGAAAAAATAAATTTAAATAAGTCTAAGAGGTGTTAATGGCTGCCTCAGCTTCAGAGCCATCCCACATTGTTTTTCTTTTTGTTGAATAATTTTTTTTTTTAAATAATGCCATCCCTTATTGTTGCATGCCAAAAAAATCTTGCTCCATTTTTGTTGGTTCCTTTGTACTATGAGCATACTCACCAAAGACATAAAGAAATATAGAAGAAACAAAATATTCATCAGTATTATTAAAATTTCTTCTATTTCGTCCCCCTCAAATAACCCACAAGAAAGCAGATAAGATATTTGACAAATATTTCCAAGAAGTATTGGGTAGAAAGAAACAATAATCCCATACTTCCTTAATAGAACTACAAGGCACCTTTGATTTAAAAATAATTAAATATATAAAAAAATTATCCCGGAACCTTTTAAAGATATAAACAAGTGATTAACACTTCCCCTTGACCAGGTGCACTAATTAAGTCACAATAAACACTTTTGCATCTCAATAAATGTCTTGAATTACACACATAGTTTTAATTAAGGTGGTGAATTTACCTAGTTGGTTGGATCAGTCAATGTTGCTTTAAATCTAATTAAGCACGTTAGTATATGATTCCAGTTTCACCAATATAATATTTCGGTGTTGTCCTATATTAGTGAAGCCTGCTAGAAGATTTAAGAGCTTCTGACATGCTCTCATTATTTAAATATTTCTATTGATTGATAAAAATATAAGAATGCAATAATATTAATGGGATTTATATCACTTGTTATCTAACTTTGGATTCATTTTCACGAAGAGCATGAATATACGACATAAAGAAATCATTCACACCAGGGATAATTACAAAAGCTTTCAATAATCTTATTATTCCGGTGAGAATGATTTCTTTATGTCGTATATCCATGCTCTTCGTGAAAATGAATTCAAAGTTCGAATGAGTTTTAATAATTTGTCTAATAATTATTATATTTTTATTGAAAGATTTTGGAGAATTCTAATAATTATTGACATTTTATCATTCATTGAAATGTAATTTGTCTAATCAAAATCTAATAATTTTATTATTTATTCAAATTTTAGACTTAAGCATTTAGAAAGCAACGCATTTGGTTGTTAAAAGGAAAAGTGTATATTTTCAATCTCTAAAGTAATACCAATAATATATATTTGTACATGATGTCAGCCTCCAATTTTTTACTAGACCAATCATAAGTTCATACCATCGAACTACAGTAAGGTGAAGTTCTTACGAAACCAGTCACAGACCTAACTGTATTAATTAGCTATTTTTAAATCAGAACAACTGTCCCGCGTTGAACATGTCAGTTTAAAACTTAGATTGCCCGCCGTCTCCAACTCCTATATAATTACATGAATTCTTTTCCAACCTTAATCTCACAAGTTGCTTTTAGTTTCTATCTTCTTAAATTTCCTATTTGGAGTGGTTTTATTCTCAGTGCAACTCATCTGCCTCTACAAGTATCTAGTCACTTCTTTTGTTAAACATGGCGAACTTCCTGGCGCTCACATTTCTTTTTGTTCTCTTTGTATCCGTTGCGGATGCCGACATAGTCGAACATACATTTCATGTAATATTTGTATCCTCTCTGTTTTTCTCTCTGTTTTACACACACTGAGCACATAAGAGTTCTTACATCCACAAACCACATTCTTTAGTAACACACTCGGTAGTGTGCTTTGATCACATTCTTTGAGGGTTTTATGGCCCAAAATATTTTTCCCCCAATCAATTTCTTTAAAGGTCGATAGAGGGATTGGTGATGATCAACAAAAATATTAATAAAAAAAATGCTTGTCCAGTGGAAGTCATTGGTTCGAAATCCCGATGGATATCATTTATAAATTTTTAAGAGAAAAAATATTTGATCCCAATTATGTAACTTTAAAAAATTAACTTTTTATTTTTTGTTTACATGATATTAGAGAAAAAAAATATTTGATGCCAATTTTTTAATTTAAAAAAATTATTTTTTTGTATACATGATATTTAATATATAAACTTTTTAAATACATAATATATCATTGCAATGTCGGAGGATTGCTCTTGACAACAAAATGACATTTTAGTAACTTCAGTTTTCTTGTTGATTTTTTTTGGTACCTTCCACGTTTTTTGATTTAACTTTGTTGATCAGTCTCATTGCTTCTTATTAGTTTAAATTTATTTACGGAATCTTAATCAATCGATTATTTTTTGTTTTTTTTTTGATGGTCAATTGATTAGTTGTTTTAAATTCGTGCGATTTAGCAAATTCACATTCCAAATTCTAATCAACGGAGCAACTATGAACAAAATAAATTTAGTTTCGATAATATAGTAGCTAATTTTAAATAAACACAATCTAGATGTTAAAAAAAAAAATCAAGGCAAAGAGACTAGTGAATCCAATATCCACCGGGAAGCAGTGCAAGGTTGGGAGAGAGTGGGAAGTGTTTTGAAGTGTAAGAATAATTTGGCGACCAAATTAACAATGTCTTACGGTGAACATGCTGTAAAATAAATTGCTTACAAAATCAATTTTTATTGCATTACATCAAATCATGTTTCTTGAATCTTGATTATCACAACAGCATAAAGTACTTTTTTGCTTTATGCCGAATATCATATATAGTTTATGTTAAAAAAATCTCACCAACTTTTGATTGCCACTTAAATTCGTATAAAGATAAAGACTGATCCACTATCTTTCTCATCTAAGCTTCTCTAACTAAATTATTATTTTAATATTCGGTAAGGCTGCTTGGTTAGAAAAAAAATGTTTCACGTCGCTACTTCCTTACCGAACGGTTGGTAAAAGGGCTTAGTCGTTTCTTCCAATAGTCAAATTCCACGAGAGAAATTACAGCTCATTCATATGGTGCTATCTTCACTATTTTCTTTATTGATTTTATCAGGCGGCATAAGATAAGCTGATTTTTTTTTTTTTTTTTTTTCATTTTATAGGTACAAAACTTGACAATTACACGTTTGTGTGAAACAAGGGTTATAACCTCCATAAACGGCCACCTGCCGGGACCAAAGATAGAGGCACACGAAGGCGATACAATTGTGGTCCATGTTATCAACCAATCACCTTATAATATCTCTATACACTGGTAATGCAGAAATATACGACTTATGTATTATGTACGTATGGAAAATACAATGCTAAAAAGTATGAACTGATGGATTAATTCTCTTGAACGAACTCACAGGCATGGAATGTTTCAAAGGTTAACACCATGGTCTGACGGGCCAGACATGATAACCCAATGCCCAATTCAACCCGGTAACAGGTATACGTACAGGTACAATGTCACTAACCAGGTAGGCACCTTGTGGTGGCATGCACATGTATCGTACCTTCGAGCAACTGCGCATGGTGCACTGATCATTCGACCACAACATGGAGTTAAAGCCTACCCTTTTACAAGGCCAGACAAAGAAGAGACCATAATACTTGGTATGTTATTAATATGAACCACAATTTATTTATTTGCTGATTACTGAATGCATGTGCATTGAAATAAACTTAAATTAAAGTATAACAGCATGTTTGAGAAAACTTCCTAAAAGCATATGCAGTAAAAATTTCTCTTTTGTTAACGTTTATTTGTACTTTGTTGTGTATAGGTGAGTGGTGGAATGCAAATGTGGTGGATGTAGAGCAGGAGGCTTTGAACTCTGGTGGCGCAGCCAATGCCTCTGATGCATATACAATCAATGGAAAACCTGGTGACCTCTACAATTGTTCTGAAGATCGTACGTATATATATAGCCACAGCAGAATTTATAAAAATGGCCAATTGAAATTTGCAACTAAATTGCTGCAATAATTTATAGAATTCATAAATACATATATACTTTTTTTCCCACGAGTCTGCATTAAAAATGGCTCGAGGTATTAAAAATAATTGTGATTATACTAAAATTTGCAACCTTTGTGCTTACATTTACAATTTTGTGACCTGCACAGAGACACACAAGTTGGAAGTAGAATCTGGAAAGATATACCTTCTGCGAATCATCAATGCTGCACTCAATACCGAGTTCTTCTTCAAGGCAGCTGGTCACAACTTCACTGTGGTTGCCATTGATGCTGGATACACCGATCCCTATGAAACAGACACAATTGTGATAGCCCCTGGTCAGACAGTCGATGCACTAATGAGAGCTGACGCTGATCCCGGCCTCTATTACTTGGCTGCTTCTCCTTATGAAAGTACCCTTGGCCTACCTTTTGCTAACATCAGTACCCGTGGCATTGTTGAATATGTTTCTAATGTCTCAGCATCAAGATACTCTGACTCCACTCCCGTCATGCCAGTCATGCCTGTAGCGAATGACTCTGACACAACGTACCGGTTTTACACAAATATTACTGGTCTTGTAAGGTCTAATAGTCCAGCTGTGCCGTTACAAGTGGATGAGGACATGCTTGTCGCATACGGGTTGGGTCTAACCCCTTGTAGGCCATCCCAGACAAAGTGCAATGCTACCATTGGTTCAATTGCAGCAAGCATGAACAATGTGTCATTCCTCTTTCCGACCAAGACATCACTACTCGAGGCGTTCCACAAAAACGAGCCTGGGGTCTACACAGAAGACTTCCCTGAAAAGCCACCAACTACTTTCGACTTCACAAATGCTTCAGCAATTACAAACATCTTTACAGCCAAAGGGACAAAAGTGAAGAAGGTGAAATATAATTCCACAGTGCAGGTGGTGCTTCAGAACACCGCAGTTATCGGAACAGAAAACCACCCAATACATTTGCACGGCTTTAATTTTTACGTGCTGGCACAGGGTCTGGGTAACTTCAATGAATCGACTGCAGTAAAGAAGTATAACTTGGTCAATCCACAAGTGAGAAACACTATCGCTGTGCCAGCAGGCGGGTGGGCAGTCATCCGGTTTGTGGCTAACAACCCAGGTAACAATTTCCATTACACTAAACTCTTTTTCAGGAATTAATTACTGCATCATATCGATCTTCAATATTGTAGCGATATTTTACATGCATTTTCTTTCATTAATTTATGTCATGATAAAGTCATGCAATAATGTTATTAACTGGTAAATAAAAGTTATTAACTGTGTAAAAGGTACGATTTGCACGTTAAGCAGCATATTCAATCTAAAAAGTAAAAATCATTCTATTTCAAAAAGCTCAATATCTATTTATAGAATGCTTTTTTGTTCATTTCATTATATATCCTGCATTGTGATATATATGATTTTTTAGTTTAAACTTCATTGTTAGAAGGCCACATTCACAAATTCATAATTTACCACTGCTGGTAGAGTAGCCAGGTACATACGTATAAAACATTAAGTGGACCCTGTGACAGGGCATATGTGTCATTTACTACCAGTAAGTTATATTTCCATCAAAAGAATGACCAGAAATATGAGTTTTCAAAACATACGCCAAGTCGCCAACCAATCCAAAAGGACGGCTTACTATTTTAAAGGAATAAAAGAAAGAACTGTTGAAACTGCCACAGGTGACAAAGACGCTCGAACTAATCTTTTTCTTGTTGTATTTAAATTTGCCAACCTGTACATAAAGGTTTGAGATTACTTAACTTTTTGTAGGTATATGGATCATGCATTGTCACTTTGATGTACATCTACCTCTTGGTTTGGCTATGGCCTTTGAAGTCGAAAACGGGCCCACACCTAACGACATCGTTCCTCCACCTCCTGAAGACTACCCGACGTGCTAAACGGAAATCATGATTTTTGTGAAATCAAATACATACGTTCAATTACTCCAAAGAAGGAGAAAACAAAAGTTAGCTAGATTTTAATATATTTTATGTTTCTGAAATTAGTGTGATGATTTATTTAATTTGTTTGAAGAGATGTGAATGCCATCTGTTTGAATTATTCTGTCCCTACTTTTGTTAGCCTATATTAGGTTCAGTTCAGCAATGTATTCTTAAAGAACTGTGTTTACAAACACACCAATAAATGAATTTCATTTCTTTTCAAACGCTGCAGCTAGCGCCACCCCGCCCTTTTTAATTTTTTGTTCTTTTCTTGCTCTTTCTAGGTGATGCATGTCCCTTTCATTTTAGGATTTGATAGTATTATTGTCTAGATCAGTTGCTTATGCAATAAGGCCGTCAGAATTATATACTTATGTGAAAACGAAGGCCCATTAATTTTTTTAACAAGTAGCCATGAATTTGCTTTCGGCCCATTACGGGTGGACATATATAATGGTTATTTGATTTGTCCCGTTACTTCAATAATTGGAACCGTCGAAGCCGAACCTAGGATGGAGTATATTATGCTTATAAATAAACATGACACAAGTTTTCATCTATAAACTGTAAACAAATTATGTTGGTGCACTTGACAATAAACAACTGGACTTTAATTAATAGGAGTAGCTGAAGACACTAGTTTGATTTTGTGTGGAGAGGAAACGAAATGCACCAGACTGATGAAAGGAACATGGAAGAGAAGAGCGGAAGTAAGGTAGAAGAGGAGGAAAGACGATGCGAATGAGGTTAGAGAGGAGATGAGAGGGCGAGGGAAGGAAAAAGTAGAGGGGAGAGAATCGTGCCGCGTGCGGGAAGGAGTCACGTTAGGGGTGAAGTGGGATGAGAGGCGACGGGAGTGAGGGAAGGGAAGAGAGGAACACACTTTTCGTTTTTTGCAGCGCCTTATTTCCATTTTAGTGCGCTAATTTTGACTATACATTAGGTCAATATGAACTTATTTTGATTATACGTATGTTATTTTAAGATGAGGTTTTATTTTGACTATACGTATGTTATTTTAAGAGGAGGTTTTATTTTGACTATACGTATGTTATTTTAAGAGGAGGTTTCTAGTGCCATCAAATGTCGTAACTTCTTATTTTATTAATATTTTAAAATTTTAAAATTCAAATGACGAATTAAAACCATTGATCTTGTTCAATTTAATGAGTGATGTGTTTTTATATAAATTCGATAAAATTTGGAGTTGATTGATATCGATCAAGAAGTCAACAAATGAACGAATCTAGTTAACTATGACAAAATAATTTCAATATATGTTCATGGTTTGAGCTCTTGATCGAATACTAAATCGACTCCAAAATTTATAAAAATCCTATGGAAACATATTGCCCATGAAATTAAACAAGATCAACGGTTTGGATTCAATGTTTGAATTTCAAAATTTAAAATTATTGATGAAATAAGAAATTGTGGCATTTGGTGGCTAAAAAAAATTGATAACATTAGATTTCTTTTCATGCCGAGGTTCAGATTATGACATAAGTAAGCAAATTGCCATGACTTTTAATTAAGTGTAACTGATTCTTCTTTCGAGTTCACACTTGATTCGTTTGGCTCACAAGGAAACGAGAATGTCATGAGTTATATCGTGCATTTTAGATGAGAAAATAATAATACCATGAATCATGGTATATAATTGTCTTCAATATATGGGCCATATTTTCACTCTCTTTTTTTCCATCGTTAACATATTAATATAAAGATTATCATTCTAAGATAATATTAATTAAAGTGTCTAACAAAGTACTTTAAACTTCTTGATAGAAAACATATGAACAATGTGCAACGTTTCATAGTGCTTAGATGTAATTTGGTTACTAAATACATGTTAGATATTGGAACAAAACAAAATTTTATGAAGTTTTTTGTATTATCGTCCTCAGCCTTAACCTTGAACTCCTCCGAGAGAATATTCCTGTCGTCTCCCATTTCGAAAATTTCTGGAAATGTATATCTCCTCTCACAAGCATGCTACATTTTTTATTAGAATTTTTTTTTTACTTTATGAGTGTGAATTGTAAACGTATTTTCTTTATTTCTTTATTATTTTTGAACTTATTCTTCTTTATAAACTCATTTTAATTCAATGAAATTTATAAGCTAAATCTAAAAATTCACATGCATATTTTCAAAAAAAAAAAATTTCACATGCAGGTACATGCTCTTTTTGCAAAATTTATAAGCTGAATTTGATCTCTGACTCTGAGCCAAGACGACATAATTTTAACAAAAAAAATCATAATAAAAATTCATATATTTTTCAATAAATTATAACTGACCTATTGAGTGATAATATATGTTTTTTTAGTGTTCTCCAAAATAATATGTAACTATTGTGTTAGCACGACACGAGTACAGAAAAACAACATGATACAAACATGTTATCACATCGCCTTGAAAATTATAAAACAACTGGTAAGATTCGACATGCTACGAACACAAACTGATACGTCACAAATACGATAGACACAACACAACAACATGAATTTAAATTTAATATTAATTATTTTGAAATTTGATTTTCTTTTCTTACTGACTGATTTAACCAATCCAATGCTCCATATTAAATAAAGAAAGCACAATAAGTTTATTTTGACACGACTCCAACGCTTCAAAAAAAAATATAGTCAAACTCTACACCATGTAGGACACATGGGAAGAAAAAACGAATATTTTATTACTTGTTTTTATCTGTTCAAATGGAAAATAAATGTGTTAGAATAAAAAATGAAAAATTCAATAATTTTTTAATAAAGATATCCGGACAATTCGGACAATTTGTACCGATATATGTACTGAGTTTGTAAAAATAATCAAATAAAGTGCAACCATTTTAATTTTTTTTTAATTTTTTAACAAATTTTTATAAGAAAAATAAGAAAGTGTCTGACACGACTTGACGTCACTAACATAATGTGTCAATACAACTGACATTATCATATTAGTCGTATCATGCCAAAATACATGTCATATTATTTTTTTTACCACTCAACACAACACAACGCGACATGAAGTAAATAGAAAAGTAATGCGTACCAACGCAACACCACTATACGATACGTTACGTACACAAAAAACACTGGCTCTGATCATCAAAACTTATGGCTCGTTTGGATGGGTTGGGAATAGGCCAATTTCTAGGAATAGCCAATTCCATTCCTAAATTTTTCATCCAAACGGTTTTGGAATAGCCAATTCCATTCCTAACACAATTTTCAATAACACTCTTCCCAACAACACTTTTCTCTCTACTTTTTTACACTTCCCAACGCTATTCCTAAACTCACCATCCAAACAACATTTCTAATTTCCGGAATAGCCAATTCCTCCACTCTTCCCACTCTTCCCACTCTTCCCACTATTCCCAACCCATCCAAACGAGCCCATACGGCTTATAAATTTTGCAACACCCAACGTTCTAATGTGAGCGGTGAAAGAAGATCCTTCCATATGAGTGGTAAATTTGCAAGATCCTTCCATCGCAGCGGTCAAAAACAGCAACACCCAACATTCCCAGACTGCAAAATAACTGCCTCAGAAGATCCTTCAACCTCCCTCTACCTACGCGGACGGTTGCGATAAAACAAAACCAAACCCCAGATGAAGTCCACCGTAGTTTTAGTTGTTTTTTAACAACCTGGTGCTTTTGTTTGTTTGCTTGAGTTCTCATTTACTTTCTCTCTTTCTTCTATCTACTTTGGCTTTTCATTCTCAGCTAGTAGGTTAGGACAGCACCAGAAATTTTTTGTTTTCTTGTAATATGTAATTTTATTTTTATTGCTAATTGGAAGTTTAGCCTACGGGCAACCATCAAAAAAAAAAAAAAAAAACCCCAGATGAAGCATACGGCCCAGATGTAGTAATATTCATAGCAGGATAGCACTGTAGAAACAGAGTGCTCAGAACAGTATGTTCTTGATGATTGATATTGTATAATGTATAATATAATGATACCGAATATGTATTGAAATAAATACAATATAACATATAATTTTGGGTGTATTAATTATACATGTGATGATACCGAATATGTATTGAAACAAATACAATATATTGCCTGCTAAAAATTAGAATAAGAGAGCCAGAATATCATCAACATATATTATGAGCTGCACTGCAAAAAAACTTAACATCTTTCCAACAATAAAAAAATAATATGGAATAAATCCAGTAATAGAATGAATGAATATATATATGCCGATGGCGACAAGCAACACATATATTGCCGGCCTGAATTATTCCAACCCCATATGACTCACGGATACAGCAATATTATACTTCGTGCAAATTTTATAATAGACAAATCAGAGCAAAAATCACGTCACCAAAGAATTTCCCTACTAATATATATAACCTAGTTTTAGTAGAAATAACTGCTGGGTGGGCTTGTTGGGGCATAAGCCTCATATCCGGACTCGGATTCAAACAACATGCGCTCTCTGCTTGAATGCACTGTCTTGCACATTTCCTTGAGCGAGACACCTATAGTAATATGTACATTGATTAATAAGCTAGTTAAACTCCACTAATTACCATTATTGTTTGGGTTCGGATTTAAACCCTTATCTTATTTCGGTATAATTCCGGTGAATTTTAGCAAAAGCATTCATATATTCTAGGCTTAATTTGAGCTTAATCCAGCCTCTATGATCATATATACTTGTTTTACCAAAAAGCCCATTTTCTTTCCCAATAAAACGGAGCTTTTTTTAAGTGTACTGAATACCTCCACAAATTGGCCAACTTATTGGTAGACTGGTAGGTAGAACCAACGGACACACACGTTGTGAAACTCTTTTCTGTTATTTGGTAATTGGTACGTTATTATTTATTATTTAAAAAAAAAATTGTTGAAAATTCAGTGCTCCCCTAAATGTGATCGATCGTGCATGCCATTTCCCCTTCAGTCAGTCGTCAAATGGATGTTCTCTACGTCAATAAAAATATATGATCTTGTTGGCAATTATTCATAATAGTTTTTTAAAAGTTAATTTGATGCCAATTAATTTGTTAAAACTTCCAACAGAAGGATGAACATAATGTGCTGTTTTTGCAAAATAGAATTAGGAAATTAAAGACAAAGTTCAAACATTGTTAATCTCTAGTACTTATAAAAGCATCATTAAAAAGACATAAACATATCAGATAAAAGATGTTAGCAATATCCTAACATCAAATGTAGATCATTGATTTATGATCAGTGGCTTAGATTTGAATATCAGATAAAAGGTTGATCTTTTATTTGAAAACTGTTTGGGGGTGAAAACATCACATTAATATAAATTTTTTTTGTCAATCTCAATTAATACAAAAAAAAATAAAATCAGATAATATAAATAAGGAGACAATCTGTTTTGGAAGTTTAGATGATCTGCGAAATCTTTTCATTATATGTATTAAAAAATATTGTCATAAATTATATTTTTAATAATTTTTTAATTTGTTAAAATTTTGAACTAAATTTTATAAACACATTTTGGTGGTCGCATTTGATAGTTAAAAAAAAAAAAAGACGGGAGTGAAAAGATGTGGAAAAAGCTAACTTAGGTTACAGTATACTAACTTCTTAATTAAGACGTGGCGTACCTTTTTCTTTCTTCCTTTTTTTTTACATTCTATGATCATGCAATGATATATTTATAGACGGTTTTAATTAAATTAATTACAATTTTAGAAGTATTTTGTATAATTTAACTAAGTTATGATCCAAAAGTATTGTGTCAAATTTCGTCACATAACCAATAGTGCTACATAAAGGACGCAGAACATGTATATGATTCAATTTTTAGTTTAAATAGCATTTGAGAAAATTAATGAAAATTAAAAGATGGGCTAGAGATACATTTTTAAAAACGTATCCCCATTGGAAGTTAGTATTAGTTTCTGATCTCCTGATAAAATGCGAACTTGAATGGTCGGTTTTTTCAAAAAAGATTCTACATATTTAATAAAAAGAAAATTCTGTAATTACACATGTAAATTACTCTCTAATGATTCTGGCAAATTGATAAAATTTGCAGGTAAATATGGAATATCTTTTGGTAAGTCTGATAATAATTTTCGGGTAAATATGAAATATCTTCTTGTAAATCTAATAAATTGTTTCACCCAATTAAGTTTATGCAATTCAAACTTGTATCACGACCTATGTTCTTTCCAAAATTAATTTGAACACAAAGGTATATTGCAATTTTACTCATAACTCATATAAGTGAAGTACGAAATTCTCACCTTCACCGGAGGCAAGGTTTGAGTAGAGGTCGATAATGTTGGGACAGCCCTGGTAGCAAGAAATAGAGCAGAGCTGTTCCCTAAAGTTTTTCTCAAGCAGAGAGTCAGAGGAAATGCCGACCATGGTGCGGTCCAGACCGCAAGAACTCACACATTCATCAGTTTCGATCCAGTCTGACATGTAGTTTGCAACAACCACTTCTGACGTTCGGCACTGGTACCTGGTCATTTCTCCATCGATGGAGCTTTCCAGCACGCAGCGCCTCCCGGATGACGAGATGGAGAATGCACACAGATCAGGCGGCAGTTCCTCACATATCACGCCGGTTAAGTTGGCTGTCAAAGTTTGTTGTTGATCATGTTATCCACTAACTAGCATGCAAATTGATAATATGCTTAAATAATTGAAAGTTGTAGGCTTGTTGCTGTGCATGTATACCCATATTCATACACAAATTAAGACATGCGTGCATGATCTGATCAAATAATTGGTTCAATGAAGTTGTTAAAAAATATTTATTGCTTCTGTTAAATGAGTTTAAAGTTAGATGTTGGGTTATTGCAAGTCAAGACAACAGAGACGCGTCAACATAACAACTCTTATTATTGGGAAAGACACACATATCAATGTTCAAACAGAAATCTCTCTGTTTGGATAGCTGAGGAAGAGTCGCTAATATATTAGCAACTATTTGAAACTCAAATTTAGATTTGAAAGCAGAATAATAGTTGGAATAGTTGTTAATTAGTTCAAGAGTCGAATAATATTGTTTTTTTCCATTCCAATTCATTCAAATAAACCTTAAATGATAGTTTTTTTTCTTTGTTCTGTGAAACAGAGCTGCCTCGCTCCTAATAAGAGATTTCATAGTAAAATTGTAATTAAGACATGTACGTACCATAGATTGAGGGTAGGAGGAGAGGAAGGGAGACGAGAAGAGATAGAGAAACAATCAAAGAAGAGGAAGCCATTCGGTTGGGTATTATGAAGTTTGATTCCTTGATATCGCCTCTCTTCTCTTGTTTTTTATTTTGTAGGAAGTTAGTCAAGAGGCCAGTTAGATGTGCTTAAGTTGGGTTATGAGGTACTTAAATAGAGAGAGGGCGTAAAAGATTCAGCTTGTTTTTTGTGATTCATGCCAATACTCTAGTAAAAGATTCGATTTTGTTTTAAATAATTTAATTTGCTTTTATTTTAAAAGGGAATCTATGTGCAATACGTGTGATTAACATATTAATAATCTTCTCTTCCCTAAATTTTCTTTTAAAAATGTATCTTTCACTGCTGGCAATTAAAAAAGGGGTGTTCAACATCCATGTTTTTGTTCTTGACACGATTATAATATTTTTTATACATAATTAACATCTAAATTTTAAATGGTATTAGTGAACAGTTGATCTTCCTGAATATGAGTTTTTTTGACAAAATTAAAAGATAGAAAATTCAATGATACAAAATGTCAGAGTTTTTTTGTTTTAAGTTTAGTGTCAGTGAATTAACTACTTTTCAAAATATGAGAAAGTAACATTTCACTATTTGTTTTGATTTTTATTATTAACATGAAGAAATCTAAATCACAAGAGAAAAAAAGTATGTATGGACACTGGATATATATACACCTTCTTATACCATTTCTACCAAATTAAATATTTTGTTCTTACGTACCAACAAATCTTTTGACTTGTGAGTAAATTTCCAGTTACCACAAGCAGCTTTTAAGACATCCGTCTTAGACTCTTATTAGATAATTAGTCGTCAACGTTTCCTATATGTATGATGTATGGTATTTAATTAACTTGGTTGAAAGCTGATAGATGCCACTAAATGAATAAAAAGACATGCCAGAAGTTCAGATATTAAGTTTGACTGATTTGAAAGATAATAGTTATAATAAACTGGGGCTGATCGATCGAGCTTCGCTCGAAATTTGACATATCAAAATTATAATGGTTGATTATAAATAGCTTGTTATGCTTGTAACACAAAAGAGAGACGGGGGCAAGATGAAAATGAAAATAGAAAGGGTTACAAAAATGAGAAACAAAACAATGCGTTACCATATTATTGAATGTCGGTGAAGTGGGTTAGTTTTATAAGCAATAATATCTGACACACAAATAGTTACAGAATATCATGTTATAGAAATTGAAAAATTTGTAATTTTACAATACTTGAAGTGTCGAACCACATTTAATTAAATGATTCTGACACCCACACATATTTATTTATAATTTTGATGAGAGATTCCCTTCGTTCGAGAATAATGTAATTTATACGACAAATTAATTTGAATTTTCTAATTTGATGTTCATATTTATATACATAAATATTCATAATTTACAGAAAACAAATTATTTACCTACTCAAGGAAAAAATATGTATCATATTATGTCTGAGAATGGACAGAATTAAAACTATACATATAAATTAATGATATATTTTATGCCTTGAGATCGAAATATTCAAGTCGTTTTTAAATGATATGTTTGATGTTTTGATTAATAAAATCACAAGTCGTTACTTTTTGTCCTCTCTAGCCAGACAAAGGATCTTAAAAGATTTTTTTTTTTTTTTTTGAAACTAGTGGATTTTTTCGAAATAGAAGAAAATATTTCGGTCGAATTTTCTCCATTCTACTGGGCACAAAAACAAAAATCAACCCATACCGGTACCCCCCCGTATCAGTATATCCCTACACCTAATTCCGAACCAAGTAATTACCCAATTTTCAACCTGCACTTATTACATGACAGACCCAATATATTGTCTAGTTAGAGAACAAAACCTAATAAAAGGTACATATTTAGCAAGTCGATTGAGGTTTGGTGGCAAGCAAATTGATTTTGACGGTTGATTACTGTTCAAGACTGCAAAACCAACCGAGTACATTATACATGAATATTAGGCCCCCGCCGCCAATTAGTAATCGATCTTGATGGTTGTTTTTTTACAACATCAGTCAAGATACCCATTTCTTTTTCAAAGATGATTGAGAAATTCTAGAATAATATTTGTATAAAAAACACAAGTCAATCTCAATATTTGAAAAAAAAAAAGAAAATAAAAGGAAAAGTAATTCCTAAAATTCAGCGAATAAATATGGCTAGCACGACAAGCCACACTGTATCCGCCGGGCCACATACACCGGTCTACATTATTATACCTGCATGTGTCTCACCAATATAGTAAAATAATCTTTCTTACGTTAAATTAATTTATGATACACATATTAGTATATTACTAGAAGAATAATTAATATTATTTATTTGTAATATCAATAATATAATGTATAGCTTTTAGGGAAGGAGCTTTGGGTGCCATTGGATGAACGATTCTGGCAAGGACCCTGTCAGTCTTCAACCGCATTGAAGGTTTCTTTCATAGATACACCAATCATTTACAATTTAATATTTATATAATTAAACTTAATTAGGCACCACTGGTTTAATTGACAATATAATTAAACTCCATTAGTCCCATTAATTATTGCTGGGGTTGTAATTTTGAATTGTAATGCTCAAATTCAATATATATGATTCCGTTGAAGCTTCTATTTAATCATAACAGTGCATCTCTGTTGAAAAAAAGTGACCAGAGGCCACCGACTTGATTATTAAAACAAAGTTTGCACAAACTAAGACCCTCATCCTCTTCTACCAAAAAAAAAAAAAAAAAAAAAAAGAAGACCCAAACACTTGAAATTACAAAATCACAAGACAAGATTCACACATATAAATTATATCCTGCTAGTTCCAAAACTATAAATCATCCATTTGAGATGACCAAATCCTGTCCACAATATGTCTAACAAACTGCTGGCGTAAGCAAAATTAAAGTTCTAAGTATTAGGAATACCCTTCCCAAAATTTCTATAAAAAGCTTTTACAAATATTCAGTGGAGTACTATAAAAAATATTTCTTGTGAGAATATATGTCTGATACCTCAACGAAAATACACTCATAGTCATAATAATCACATAATTGGTACTTCGGAAACAGACTGTAGAGGGCAGCGGACCAGCGGTCAGCAAAACTGATAGAAACAGAGACGCTTTCACTCCTGTGATTTTCAGGAGTATTGAAGAGCGATAACTACTTTGTCAGAATGATAATTCTTGAGAGTATTTTGGAAATTTCCAATCGCATACACTCCATCAAATCTTAACGGAATAATATCATGGCCCAAAATATAAAATTGCTTGCAGCAATTTGATTGGACCGAACCATTCACAGATACCAGTAGCAATTTAAGAGGCAACGATTAGCGGACAAAACGAACAACAACAATAATGAAAATAATAATAATCATCTTTTTCATTTATAATATAGAAAAACAATAAACGAATAATCTGGTTGGTTCACAAGCTAGATTCAAACATACAATTGCTGGACTGAATTATTAATTTTTCACTGTAAACCAAACCTTTCACAAATAAAATTTTATGTTTATGAATAGATATACCACGAAAAAGAAAAATCCATATATTCATATACAATATAATATGTTTCTATCCAGCTCATAGTATGATAGTAGGTCCGATTAGTGGTGCGCCGGGGCAGGAGCAATGGAGCGAGGGGCACCATCTGATTGAAGTCCCAGCATCATACGGTCTCTGCTTCCCTTCACCGCCTTGCACATTTCAGGGAGAGATGCACCTGCCGAATTTTAAATTAAAATTTAGTTGACTGCAAATCAGTGTAGCTCATAATAAATTTGCTCATTCTGTATTTCAATTTCAATAACATTTTGGTGAGGTCGCACAGAGAGTGGTGAGCCAGAATCCCAAAAAATGGAATGATTACAGCTTAATTGGGTATAATCTGTTGTTATTTGCAACAATGTAGGATGTAGTATATTCGAATAAAGATGCTACGTACAAGCCCCACAAATTCTTCTTTGACAGCTCTTTTAGTAAACAAATGAAAAAAAAATAATAAATAAATAAAAGATCACCTTCGTGCATGCCATTTTTAAATTAAGTAACAACATTCCAAAAAATATATAGTTAAAATTGACTTCTTGTTGTTCTTAAAAAAATTCGAATAATATAATCTAGGTATTATTAAAATATAATTTTCTTTATACTCGTTGTGGCTAGGTTTAGTCTAGAAATATTCCTGATACACATTATGATATTATTTGATCAGTTATTAACTTATAAGAGACTAGATTGAACCAAGAGAAGAAAAGTATTATGCACGTATAATTAGAACAATCTGCGTTTGTTACTGGAGAGACGACTCAACATCATGCATATGATAAAGTATGAAACTTTACAGATTGACGAAGTGAAAATTTATATAGTATCAAACTATATACTTTAGCAATTGAACTCACAGTTATACATGTTCGTCATGTTAAGAATAATCTAGTTGTTGGTTAACTTTCTCAAGCTCATGTGATCTATTTAGCCATGAAGCATGTAATTTTACTCAATAATATATAGAGATTTTCTCACCTTCCCCAGCGGCCAGATCAGAGTATAGGTTGACAATATTGGGGCAAGTGTTGTAGCAGTTGTCAGAGCAGAGCTTCTCCCTGAAGCTCTGCTCGAGCAAGGCATCAGATGAGATGCCAATTGTGTTGCGATCAAGGCCGCACATGTGCACGCACTCATCAGTCTCAATCCAGTCTGACATGTTGGGCACAACCACTTCTGAGGTGCGGCATGTGTACTTGGTCACTCCTCCTTGCAGGTTGCTTTCCAGCAAACAGCGCTTCCCAGACGATGAAATGGAGAATGCGCATAGGTCGTTCGACAGCTCCTCACATATCACATTAGCTGCATTGTCGGTGAATAAAAAAACATTTGAAATTGTAAATAATGAACGCCACACTTATTACAGGGGAAATTAACAAAGTGAATCATGCAAAAACTAGTTATTTTTTAACAATTTCTGGACACTGATAGGGTATCAGGATCATTTTTCCAGTATTTTCATCTTACGTCCAACAAATACTAAATAATTAGTCATCCTTAATTATCAGAAAAATGATATATAAGAAAGCACTGGAAAAAGAAAGAAAGAAAGAAAATAAATGGACATGCTTTTGGCTCTTTGTCCTTGTTCATGTCAACATGAATATATATAAGCTAAAACATGAACATGTGAGATTAATTGTGCTTACAACTCGTAGAAAAGTTCTTTAAAAAAGAAAAGAAAAATGAATCTAATACATACCAAAGGCTGAGGGGAGGAGAACAGAGAATGCGGCCAGGAGAGAGAGAGTAACGATCAAAGAGGAGGAAGCCATTTCGAGTAGGTGTTAAGTTATGACTTATGAGTTGCCTCTAAGCTCTTGTTGCCTTTTAGGAGAAAAGTGAGAGAAATGTACAGAGGCCGGTGACACGTGTTTATGTTGGTGTTAAAAGGTATTTATAGATAGCAAATGCTCTCTGGTGTCGACTTTGGTTAATTATATTTCTGACAGATCATTTAGAGCTAAACGCAACTTGTGATTAACTGAAAATTGAATTATTCCTTCTAATGCATGCTTTTGACAATGACTATATTAATTCTTTACTTCATAAAAAAATAAGGAAATATAAAATTAATTACCAAATATTCTATGGCTTTATGAATCAAATGACAACTCTTTTTCTTTTTCTTTTTTTTTGTCAATTGTTAAATTTGAAGTTTTAAAACCGTACTTGAACTGTTGATATTGCATAATGAATCAATGTCTTGATAAATAATTCTCCCATTGGAAATTACAAAATTGAATTTTTTTTAATAGAAAATTACCAGAGCTATGATTTTTGTGTGATTTGAAATTATCACTAAGATTTTTTTATTATTTAATAATTGTATGGAGGTTTATTTATTTTTAGTTAACCGCTATTCATTATTCGTAGCTTATTGTATGAGCCTCTAGCACGATGTTATTATACTAGACCTCACAAAAACGGACTGTAATGTGCTATTTTTCGATTGCCCGCTACGTAGTGAGCAATCTATGGTTGAATGTGGACATTTGATTAAATTATTAATCCAACTATTAGTTTGACCATATTTTATGTGTCTTTAGAAAGTTGTCAGTGTATTTCTTTTTTATGTTATGATGATTATTGCATAACTTTAACTTCTTAAGTCCGGAATCCGGATTCTTTTTTAATCATAATATACAGTTTAGTTTGTTCTTCTATTGGTGAAATATCTTTGAATTTCTTTCACATTTTTATTGCCTGACATTTTGATTAATTTGTTGCTTTGAATTTCTATCATTGCGATAATATCATGTAACAAAATGTTAAGGAAAATAGATGAAAAGACGTAGATTGTGCGTGGGAAGAAGATGATAATATTGTCATCACCGGCTCCTAATAAGAGTACAATAATTGTATTTTTGTGTCATCTGGAGATTACAATTGCTCTCAAAATTATAGCTTTTTTTTTTTTTTTGATAAACTGTCGTGCTTAATGCATGCCAGTCTTTTCAGTCCATATATAAAAATAATAATATATATAGGGAAAAAACAAAGATACTTGATTTTCTATAAGAGTTTACATATTGGCATGTATTGTATTCTAGACTAGAAAAGACAAATTCAATTAGTACGTGCGAAGCTTGTACTGATAGAACGAGTCAGCCAATCAGTCGAGGGGAAAAAAAATAAAAAAAATAAAAAAAAACATCTTTGATTCTTTGCACAGATTATTTACAAACAGGCGACCAATTAAAGGTCGGAGAATATAGAATTAAATATTTTCAAATTCTACAATGAATGTTGTCGGTAGAAGATAAAAAGTTCACGGCATTTGAAGTTTGTTTGCGCGTGGGAATGTGGGATAAAGACTCAGCTGTCAGAAAGGTTAAAAGAAATAAAAAAGACACGTTTTCGTTAGCAACAAGTTAACAACAGAAAAATAAAATATACATCGCCTGACAGAAAATTTACTGGGAAAGATTGTGAAATCTCTGAAATATTCCTACAAAAGTCTATTCATTCGATTAATATGCTTATATGCATTTGATTTCAAGTAGGATGCACTATTGTTTTTCTCAAATTTTAAATTGTACATTTTGACTTGCCAATGATAAAATGAAGGCACGCACGCGAGTGAAGTCAGACAGGGTTGTAGAGAAATATTTTAAATGACGTAATATGCGATGCAATACTCGTCTTTGTTGCTTCTTCAGACTCGATTTGCTTCTGTTGTAACAAACCGTGGTTATGACGATAGCAATGTTAAAGTGCGGAAAAACCATTTGTACCCAAAAATACGAGATTTAACGTATCACATTGAAGATTGAGAATTTGCGTTTGTTCACAATACGGGTCCATGTTCTTAATTTCAAGTTCCTCTTGAATCGCTGTAGTAAATGACAACATTTCATACTCATAAATGCATTATCTCCATCGTCCTATATTGGATCTTGGAAAATGATTTCAATAAGATACAGTTTGCAGGGACTTCGATTGAACTTCTACACAATACATAAACACTATTCACAGGTCGCAGCAATCAGAAGAGAATCTACATATGGCAAAATATTGCCATCATCAACAATAATCTGTCTCAACAGGACATTTTACATCTTTTACATAATGTTCAAAAAAAAAAAGAAACAGTTGCCGAGGGAGCATCTTATGTTTGCCAGTTCACATCTTCAGGATGACCAAAATCATGTGGATTTAAAAAAAAAAACAAAAAAAACAAAAAAAAAAAACAAAAAAAAAACAAAAAGAAATAAAGGTAAAAGAGAACTGCAGGCCAGAAAAACAAATTGCAAAAATGCACATAATTATCTCCCATGACTTAGTAAACCCTTTTTGTATGTTTTTTTTTTTCTTTTGCTTCTCTCTTTGACATAGTAAGCCTTTTTTTTTTCTGCCCAATGTAATACCTTTTTCAACCCAGTAAACTTGGCTTGCAAAAAACAGTTATGGTGCCAATATTGTGGTGATTTCTATTTTTTATGTAATAATCGCAGTAAAATACATTAAGCCAAAACAGCAATTGAACAGGAAAATTAGTTAAGAGTAACAAATTTGCCAATAAGTAGAATTTTGACAACGGTTCAAATGGGTTCATTATGCGTCCACCTTTTTTTACTTTCCTGATAACAAAAAATTAATACTCAAATAACAAAATAAAAACCATTAGATGAGATTGATTCCATATTTCCTACACTTGTAAAGACGTTAATGTCAATTTGACTTCATTTTCACAAGGCATTATGAAAGTGGAAACCAATGATCTGAAATTGTCCACATCGACAGGTGCAGGAATAACATAGGTAAGGAAAATGGAGGCATTTGAACTGCTATTATTTTGAAACAGAAAGTTCATGATTTCAATGACTAATCATACTTTCAATAGTGCACTTTTTCTTAATATTGCAAACCTTTTGTAGCCAATGGAATATTTGATTTTATTTTTTATATATATATGGGTTCTGTACCTTTGTGAATATGGAAGCAGCTTCAATTTTCTTTTAATGTTAGCAGCCTTACAAAAAAACAAAAGTCAAACCAGAAAAGATTAACAATGTTGAAGTCTCATCCTCAAATTCTGTTGTGGATCTGTAGAGTTGTTTAAGATCTGCTGTGGTCATAACCCCCAAAAAATGTAGAAATTATACCCAAAAATTTTGAAAAAATTGTTTGAGAGAGGCTGAGATGGACCAATTATCTCACAGGAATCTAATTTTAGTTGTTCTCTCTGTCAGATAATTAAATCTATATTTGCAAAAAGTTGAGTAAGTTTGAGCAAATATCTATTGTCAGTACCCCCATTCACATAAAATAAAAAGTTTCTTTAAATTATAATATAAACATACCAATTTGCTGGTTTCATAGCCATCATGTAGCAGAAAGGCAAAGGAAACTAACTATCCAGGCAAAGCAGCAAAATGTGCTATCCCAAAACCATGTACCATACTGTACCTAAAGTGTGTCACAAAATTTTCCAAGCATAATATAAAAATGAGAATCACAGTTAAGCTAAGCTGCTAGTCAAACCATATGCCATAATAAATGAGCAAACAACCGAAAAATTAATTCAAGAACTGGAGCAAAACCAAAGCTAAAGGTAATTTGATGAAATAGCTCATGCTAATACAACAGCAAGTTGACTTGTCCCTAATATTCAGAGGTCATTACTGCCAGTACAACTAACAATTTATTTTCTCATTTAATTTTTCCTTCAGAGCTAACTTACACTACAGTCCAAACAACTATAGTTCATCTTTCATATTGGTCCTCAATCAACTGGTTCATCCCTCCAATTTAAGTTCCTCAAGTTTCTAATTTCTACAAAATAACTCCCACTTTTAACATCCAATGATAATTGGATGGAAATTGACATCATTGTAGCCACAATAGTGACTCGATTATCTGAGGCCTTACATATGATGTTATTACTTACATCAGGATCCACATCAGCTATAGATGAATTGGTACTTCCCAGTGAAGTACCTGATGTGGGCGCTCGTCATCATCATGCACAAGATTATGTATCAAAGATGTGAATGCCAGCAACATCATGATGACATGGATGCTTCTGTAGATTTCCATAACTAATGTTCCCAAAGGTCTAGTTAGCTCCAAATTATAAACCAAGGACCAAACATAAAGTTCAAGAAATTTAGGGACCAACCTGGAAAGTGAGTTAAACTTTCATGACCATTTGTGTAATTTGCTCCTTTTATTTATATTGGACAATGGAAGATGCCATGTTCCCTGGTTATGGAACTAGTTGATGCCCTTTCTTCAGGTAATAATACTTTATGTGCCTAATATCAGCATTCAAGTAATGTTCTTTACTGAGCAGCAAAGGTAAACCTATGCCCATATGTCTTTCATTTTTCAATACTTCTGACAACATTTACTAAAAGATTTATCTAGTTTAAGTAGCATATACAACATTCTACCCAAATATGCCAGCAAATACATCAAAAAATTACGGCTGAAGATCAATGATGTTATTTGTTCAGCTTTCTCTATAGGTGTATTTAGTGTAGGTTTACGTAAAATATATTCATTTATATACTAGCAAATTTGTTTCGACCAATTTTCTTAGGATATCCCGTGCACTCTATTTTGTAAAAGGATTTACTATTATGTCATCTCGCTGAGAGAATCCTTCCTCCAATTTGTAGTCCTTGTAGTTACATGACATTTCAAAGAGTCAATTACAGACAATGCCTTTAAATTACGACATAGTTAACTTTGCAATCTATTTAGATCACAATTCCCATGTTTGTATCTATCATTCACTATCTATATAATTCTTTGGATCAAAATGAAAGCTGCCAAATTCTAGACAACAAAATGGGAAATAGATCATACCCATGGTACCATTCCTTTAATTTTACTGCAACTACGATAAAGGATTTCTAGTATGTGCTAAAATGTTGTGTTTACCAGCTAACTTAATTTATCTAACGGAAGCAAGTAAATAATTGCCTTACCCAAAGTGACAATTTTCAAACCGAAGAGTAACTGAAGTAGAATGGATTGAATCCTTGAGCAGTTTTCTGTACTTTTTTAACAGTCTCCTTCGAAATAAAACAACAAACAAAAAATACAATTCAAACTTCAAGCTATGAAGTCCTTCCCAAAGTATTAATGAAATCCAAGAAAAGATAAATAATAACTAAATACAAGATAAAAATTATGGGGTAATATTTAATTTGTCTCTGGTTCAAAGATCCTACTAATATCAGAATCATAAAAATAAAAAATTAAATTCCTCCATTGACATAGTCTAAAGCCTACCTCTATTAGGTCAGGTGATCCTAGATTAATTTTAAGAGACAATAGAGTACAGGAATTAATTATCAGGGCTACACACTTTTCGTTAATCAGTCATACATACATATTGTGACATTCCAGGACAGTGAAATGGACACTCACACACCAATATAATCACATAGTCACAGCAACTATCCTCCTTTTCTTATTTTCTACTTTCTTTCCACTTTCTATCTCCTTCACACACTTATTTTAAATTTTTACTTTTTTTTCTTTGTGTTGCTGGAATGGGTAGGGTCAGAGTGGGTCAAGGGTTAGGGATCAATACCAACAATGAATGCTCATTTCTTGCCCAACCTTTACCGCACTCCACTTACTGTTCCATTTAATTAAAAGCTCAAATGGACTCGTGAAAATATTTTCTCTACTACCCACCCCTTATTGTTACTAACTTAAATTTCATTCCCCTGGATCAGTATCTCCATAGCTCTGATCTGGTCTCTAATACAGTTTTGCAACTCAATTATCAGCATTGTTCATATTATAAGGATATTAGAATGGTTCATATAAAGGGATACTCTGCATAGCATTAGCATTATATAGCAGCAAATAGAGCATCCTTGTTCAATATAGGTAAAATAGTCTAAATCCTGACCAAAACCTTCCATTAATGAATTCCCAAAGATACAAAATGTTATTTAGAAGGTATTGTGATGCAAGTAGGACAACAGTTAGAAATAGAAACAATGGCAACATTACAGCTTATGAAATAAAAAGAAGTAAAAAACTTTTTATGATTAGTCAAATAATAAACAATAGGTATGCCATATTTTAATTCAATAAAATTAGAGTTGCATCCATGTAGCATTGAAACCTACCATGTCCTGATGCATCAGATCAATATAGGTTTAATTAACTTTGTAATTCCAACTTCAAAAATTTCACTTTGTTTCAAAACTAATATTCACGTGACATATCCTAAGAGGCCTCTTGGCCCTTGGCAATATGATTTATAATTAACAGAAGTAAAGAAAATCAAAAGGACCCCAAATAGAGCACACATTACATAATATAACTATATAAGATAGCTAGAGATATTCACATTAATGCATGAAAAGTGAAGCCATGCAACAATCAAACTAATAAATTGAATGAGCAATTCATCTAGATATTTTCTGTTGATATTATCACATATAGTATTAATCCTTTATTTTACACACTTCCATCTTATTGTTTACAGCGAATTAATAAACTTTACAAGTATGAATGTTTTCTAAGAAAATCAATGAAATCTAACAATCTACAGGAGAGATCAACACCGCCTCCTTTTTCTTTTAACTTTTCACAACCCCCCCCCCCCCCCCCCCTTTTCTTTTTCCTTTTATTTAACCTCTTTCAGAAAGGTCAACACTTCTTCCTATCAGGTAAAACACGTCTAAATTTCAAGATGAGCATTACATAAATAAAATAACAATTATACCTATTTTGCACAAAAATTTTGGCTTATCAATGCACCTCTTGTGTGTTTTTCTTCATTTATAATGTTAACTTTGCAAGTTCATAAATAACCATATGAACTGAATCTCTAAACATATCCCTTGACTACCCATGTCAGTGCTTTCAACACATTCGCTATCAAGTTGCATCATACTGTTTTTAAGGGAAAGCCATAGTTGCTTTGTTGTTTCACTATTTTTTCCCCTTTATATATTTATCACATCTAACTTTTCCAACAAAAAGTTCAACACTTTTTAAAGCATCTGCTGATCTGCCAAAATAGTCTATTTTAAGGATTCCAGCAAAAAGCATCTCAAAATTTCAAGATAATTAACTACGATAGATGTTGCTACTTCAAAAGCATCTAAACCAAACAAAGAGCTCTTATATAATATGCCTCATGTCCAACAAGTAACTACCGCATAAGAACTACAGAATTGAAAGCAGGAGAGAATTATGCAATTCTAAGACCATATGATAAAAGATAAAGAAAAGAAAGGGTTGCACTATAACTGCAGACCATGAAAAAAAATAATAGAAGCATGGACATACATCTTCCTGCTGAGCAAAATCTTTGACTCCAGTCTTGACTGCAATCTGGAAAGTTAAATCAGACAAGGCTGATAAATGATGATTCAACAGAAGCCCTAAGAGGAAAACCTAGTTAAAAAAGAAAGTATACCAAAAGTGCCTAGTTTTTAGACATGGTATCCAACTCCGAATCATGAGAATCACATATCCCAGTAGCCACTTCATGCTCAACTAACCTATTCACAAGAAAGAAGGGTCCTTGCAAAAGAGAATCCATACGAAACACAATTAGATATAAACTAAAAGTTACTTACAAGTTAGGCTTCCCGAAGACCTGCTGCTTGATGCTGAGAATCATATCCATAGCCATCTTCTTGTGATCCTTGGACTGAGAATGACTTTCTAATCCCTCAACAGTACCACAATTTATCTTGCATATGCGACACCAGCCCCCAGTTGAAAACCTTCTCTTTCTTGAGCGCTCAATTGAACTACCTTTGCCACCAGGAAAGGTCTAAAGAGGATAAACAGAGTTATTCAATGTAATTTATCAAAGGAAGAATTTCAAGACCCTGTTTCATGGCAATCATGATGTTCAGAAATCATGATGACATGGAACATAAGAGACCTTTCATGTTAAGTTGGACAGATTTGAGAGCTATTCCAAAACAGGAAAAGATAGAAAATTTTCTACTTCATATATAGAATAAAGTAAAAAGACCTTTCATAATGAAAAGTGGTGGGTCAAAACCCACTTATTTGTTTTTTTTTAAAAAAAAGAGACCTTTCATGTATTTGAGGATTTGCTCTTGCAGTAAAATTTTCTCTTTATTTTCTCCACTTCTGTTTCCTGCTCGTAACTATTCTTTGGCGTTTAAAGGACTTCAAATTAATGATTTTATATAAGATTCTTTTGTATATGGGTGGTTCTTTTTACATTATCCAAGTCTACGACCAAGAGATTTCATAGGTTTGTAAGCGCCATCCAAATAGGCTCATGTACTAGATGCTCTCGTAATTTGCTTTTAAACCATCTATATTGAAGGGTTCAACAATCACTCCAATACTTGTTACCAAGAAATATAAGAGGTACAAACCCGTATCTACTTCTCCTTTTTCCTCCCGATAGGTAAGAGAAAATGAGAGGGGAAAGAAAAGCCAAAACCCCAAATTGCTACCAGAGTAGGTCCTTAATAAAACATGAACACATATGGTCCTGCACTGTGTGGCACCAGACCTAACAAGTAATAAACTACTAGGAGTGAAATCAAAGACACAATCCCAAGTAAAAAAGGGTGAAGTTTACTTACTGCGCCAAAATTGTCAGGAGGGACATGTCCAGGCCCACCATACCTGCTGTATCCACCAGGTTCACCAAACCGCCTTGCACCAGAGCGGCTGTTAGGTGGTGGGTAGTTAGATGGTACTCTTGATCTCTCGTAATCTGCCCCAAATTTGTGGTAAGGTGTTCCACCATACTCTTGTCTACCAGGACCTCTGAAGGGTGGGGGCCCACGGCCATATTCAGGATCACCTCGTCCATAAAATTCAGACTGGTTAGAGGGATAGGATGGCCTTGATAATCCCTCAAGTGGCGGCCTAGGATACGGATTTAAACCGTCATCATGCAAAGGTGCATGCATCCCATTAGATCGCACCATGCCTGACACAGCAAGTGGCGGCTCAAATGGTGACACAGGCCAACCCCTTTTAGGATCAAAAGCGTCCGGTGGGGTCTGTGGACCAGTGCCAATGGATGGACGCATATAGGCCGCCTCACCATAAGGCCTTACACTCCCATTATGAGGCATGCGAATCTGACCACGTCCATGTGGTGGCATGTCTGGCGAGTGTCCGTATGGAGGATACCTTTCATATGGTAAGGTGACCGGAGGAGGTGTACTTTGGCCTGGAATGGGACCTGCCCTGCTAGCTGCTTTATTGTCAGATCCTTTCTCTTTAAGAAGTTCTTTGATTTTACCATTGGTTTCATCAGTAAATGCCAGCTTTGATGAGCCAGTAGGAGATGGCTGGAATTGAGGAGGTGGTGGGGTGCCATGGTTCAGTCCGACAGGAGGTACACCTAACAGAGGTTGACCATGCAAATGAGGGGGCCCCTGTGGAGGTGCTTGATAAGGAGGTGGTGCATACGGTCCCTGTGGAGGAGGGGCTACAGGTTGCTGGGGTGGCAGCATATGTGTGAATGGCTGCTGGGCTGGGGCATGCTGAGGTTGTGGATAAGATGAGTAACCTGTCACAGAAGAGGGTATTGGGTTCTGGCCTTGTGGAGCCAATTGCTGATGCAAGTGTGGGGCAGGAAGTGGGTGGAGAGGAGGGTGCTGGGGAAGTGGTTGTAATTGCGGCGGCTGGGCTTGCTGCTGTGGCTGTAAGTGCGGTGGTTGCGGAGGTACATTTTGAGGTACCGGTGCCTGCATCTGAGGAACAGGCTGGGATTGTGGTGGTTGCACTGCGCCTGGAGCTATTTGATGCTGAGGCTGCTGTGGGTACTGAGCATAGGGGTCATACCCAGGATACTGTTGGTAGTATTGCTGCTGGTACCACTGATCCACTGCAGTTTGATCTGCAACCCCTGGAGCTGAAGCTGGGACAGGAGCCCCAGGAGCAGCAGCAGAGGTTGTTGGAGTAGCATATGCATTCTGTCCGGCAAATTGAGTTGCAGCTGCGGCTGCCTGAGGCTGATTGGGGTCCACTGGTTGACTCACTTGAGGGGCCAATACCTGCACGATCCAGAGAAGATAAGTACAACAACTTAAACTAGAATTCTATATCTTAATTTTGTTCTTGAACTTTTACTAAAGAAACACCACCAGATCACTTACAGGACAAACTTGTGCATGCTCCTGCACTTGACGGTGCATAATCTGAATACCACACCGGTTGCAGAGAACAGGAGAGTTACCATAGGCGCAGGTTGCACAGTGTACGATGCAATCAGACAAAGTGCCTTGCCATTGGCAACTACTCCTGTAATAAAGACAGTGAACCTGAACATTCCCTATAACATCCGCAAGTGGCTTGTTCAGCTCCATCAGAGGCTGCACACAGCAATTTATAAACATAGCTCAAAAAGAAATCTTCGCAGACAGTGATTTTGTCATAAATCAAGCTAAGTACCTTAGAATCAGCTTCAGTGACAAGATAGCCGTCATAAGGGCAAGCATGGGTTGTGGCCACAGTATGAGCAAGGCATGGTTTACAATAGAGATGCGTGCATTGCGTTTGTAAAGCTTCTGTCGGGTAGATCAATGTACGACAAACAGGACAGAAATATTCGCCCGGAAGCGATTGAATGTTCACAATACACTCAGTATCAAAACCCATTGATTAATGAGCACCAGTAGCGATCAAATTTAGATCTGAATAAGAGGTAATAAAATAGAGACGATAAGTTTGAGAATCAAAAAAATTACATAATGCAATCAAACATAAAGAATGTGCAATTCGAACACCCATTAATCTTGAATATCGATTCAATGCTATATGGTAAGGGAATCAAAGTATAATAACAAAGCCTGTTCGCAAAAGGGAACAAAAACACACACAACAACAGGAGCGAATGGTAATATCAAATAATAAAAAGTAAACCCTAAATGCTTTGAATTGGGATAAAACGGAGAGGAATCAAGGCTGAAGACCAATACCTAGTAGTCACCTCCAATCGAGGTGTTCAAAACCCTAAAGGGAGCACCGAGGCAGTATGAGACTAGGGTTTTGGGGGAGACCCTTTCGATAGTAGTAGTAGACAAAAATTTGGTTGCGTGAAAGGGATGGTCGGAAACAGGTGGCGCAGGAAATTAAAAAGGGAGTCCGGAGTCGGTGTATTTCTTGTTTTCGTTTTGGTTTTGCAATGCGGAGGGCTTTAACGCAGAAAGCTGTTTTAGCGATTTTTTTTTTAGGAAATATGTAGAAAAAATTAAAAATTGATATGATTGTTTTGTTTTCCACATGATGTAAAATAATTTTAAACAAATATTTTAAAAAGTATTTTTAGGGTTTAGGGTGAGTGTATTAAAAGAAATAAGTGGCAATGCTTCATTTCTTTAATTTTTTTTCGGGTGTAGTGAAACGAATCAGTATTGTTTTTGTTAGACAAATGCGGTTGTTTATTTTTTAGAGCCATAGGGTTAATTTGTGTGACTGTGAGTGTATAATTACATTTTTTTTTCGGTGTGTATGTTGTGAAACAAATCGGTATTCGGAAAATAGATCCGTTTCAAAGGTCCATATATAAACTTTAATTGGATTTTCAACTATAACGTAGAAGTTTATAAAAAAACATATATTCTCAATAAGAGATGAATAGTACGCGGCTTTGTTTTCTGGTGCATCTCCGTGTAGTCTTTAGTGTGGTGGGTAATTTGTGACCGTTCTATACTTTCATCTGACCTGTTTTGTTGGGGTTCGCATGGTTAGAGTTTTTAAGAAAATATGGGAGGGAGAGGTCTTTTTCTTTTTTTTTTTAAATTTGGACGAAATCGGTGTGCTTTGTTTTCCTAGACCAATTTGTGTCAATGTTGTGAGGTGGTCACTCAGCATTAGTGGTATATTGAATACTAAATGTGCCACCTCTATTTCTGTATAGCCAACAATAGCTGGAATTTACTGTATACAATTTGAAAGTAGACATTTGAATGACTATAAGTTGATTTTCGTTGTTAATAAGATCTGTTATATATTTGATCACATGAGTTGCGTTGCAAGGATAATAGAGATGAATGATTTTTATATGGACGTGATTCATAATTTAATAGTCCACATGCGCACTATTTAATCCATCTTCTTTAGCTTTATCGGTGCTGGTATGTATTATAGTTTTCTTAAATTGTGCAATAGCCCTAGGGAAAAATAATATCAACAGCTTTTCTGTTTTTTTCTCATTTCTCGAAAAAAAAAATAAAAGTTTCCAAAAAATTTCTGGTGGGTCTCATAAGTTTTCTTTTTGGTCAACGATTATCGAAGAAGATATATTCTCAACCAGATCAATATATAAATAGTGTACATAATAATACAAATATTTAGGTTTCACGGCCACAATAAACGTATGAAAATGTCACCCCTCCACCCACCAAAATTTATATTAAAAAATATCATTTTCAATAAAAATTATATTTAATGACGGGAACAAAACTGGTTCTTACGACCATATTGAAATAATAAGGAGAAAATGTATGTGATCAAATGACTTAGAATGAGTGCATATTTGCTCGAAATGCTCAAATAATGTACAGAATAAGCATTATTTATAAAATATATGCACATTTTCTATGTATAATCAAATATTTTATAGTAAGTAAGATCAGAATCGTATTCTAAATAATATAAAGAGATTAAATATAGATTAGTGTGATTAAATAACTTAGAATGAATTCATAATTGCTTAAATGCTCAAATATTGCTCATAATAAGCTTTATTTGCTCATTATATGCATATTTTGAATGTATAATTAAATAGTTTGTAATAAGTAACCCCTGAATTATATTTTAAACAATATGAAGAGTTTAAATATAGAATAATGTCATCAAATGACTTAGAATGAGTGCAGAATCACTGGAAATGCTCAAAAACTGCACAGAATAAGCATTATTTAAACAATATATGCATATTTTCTTTGTATAATCAATATTTTTTTATAAGTAAGATCGGAATCATGTTGTAAATAATATAAAGAGTTTAAATATAGATTATTGTAATTAAATGACTTAGAATGGATGCAGAATCACTTAAATGCTTGAATATTGCTCAGAATAAGCTTTATCTACTCATTATATGCATATTTTGTACATATAATTAATTTTTTTCAATAAGTAAGCTCTGAATTATATTTTAAACAATATGAAGGGTTTAAATATAGATTAACGTGATCAAATGACTTAGAATGAGTGCAGAATCCCTTGAAATGCTCACAAAATGAACAGAATAAGCATTATTTACACAATATATGCATATTTTCAAAGTATAATCAAATATTTTATAATATTTAAGATCAGAATAATATTTTAAACAATTTAAAGAGTTTAAATACAGATTTTTATGATCAAATGACTTAGATTCAGTGCACAATCGCTTGAAATGCTCAAAAAATGTACAGAATAAGCATTATTTACACAACATATGCATATTTTCTATGCATAATCATATATTTTATAATATGTAAGATCTGAATCATATTATAAACAATATAACGAGTTTAAATATAAATTATTGTGCTTGAATGACTTAGAATGAGTGCAGAATCGCTTAAATGCTCAAATATTGCTCAGAATATGCGTTATTTGCTCATATATGCATATTATGTATGTATAATTAGATATTTTATAATAAGTAAGCTCTGAATTATATTTTAAACAATACAAAAAATTTAAATATAGATTAACGTGATCAAATTACGTAGAATGAGTGCAGAATCTCTTGAAATGCCCACAAAATGCACAGAATAAGCATTATTTACACAATATATGCAAATTTTCTATGTATAATCAAATATTTTATAATATTTAAGATCAGAATCACATTATATACAATATAGCGAGTTCAAATATAACGTCAGAACTACAAAGCTAAACACATGAAAGCAAACTTCAAGTCACAAGTGCAGAATCGCTTAAATGCTCAAATATTGCTCAGAATATGCTTTATTTGCTAATATATGCATATTTTGTATGTATAATTAAATATTTTTTTAATAAGTACTCTCTGAATTATATTTTAAAAGATATAAACAGTTTAAATAAAGATTAATGACTTAGAATTAGTGTAGAACATCTTGAAATGCTCACAAAATGCCCAGAATAAGCATTATTTACAAAATTTATGCATATTTGCTATGTATAATAATAAATTTATAAAATGTAAGATCGGAATCATATTTTTAAACAATATAACGAGATTGAATATAAATTATTGTGCTTGAAAGACTTAGAATGAGTGCAGAATCGATTAAGTGCTCAAATATTGCTCAAAATAAGCTTTATTTGCTCATATATGCATATTTTGAATGTATAATTAATATTTTCAAAAAGTGGGCTCTGACTTATATTTTAAAAGATATAAACAGTTTAAATATAGATTAATGTGATCAAATAACTTAGAATGAGTGCAGAATCGCTCGAAAAGCTCAAAAAATGCACAGAGTAAGCATTATTTACAAAATATATGCACATTTTCTATGTATAATCAATATTTTATAATAATTAATATCAGAATCGTATTTAAGAATATAAAGAGATTAAATATAAATTATTGTGATTAAATGACTTAGAACGAGTACAGAATCAGTTACATGCTCAAATTTTGCTCAGAATAAATAAATGCATATTTTGTAAAAAGTAAGCTCTGAATTAAATTTTAAACAATTTAAAGAGTTTAAATATAGATTAATGTCATAAAATAACTTAGAATGAGTGCAGAATCGCTCGAAATGCTCAAATAATGCACAGAATAAGCATTATTTACAAAATACATACACATTTTCTATGTATAATAAAATATTTTATAATAAGTAAAATCACAATCGTATTCTAAGTAATATAAAGAGATTAAAAATAGATTAATGTGATTAAATAACTTGGAATGAGTTCAGAATCGCTTAAATGCTCAAATATTGCTCAGAATAAGTTTTATCTGCTCATTATATGCATATTTTGTACGTATAATTAAATATTTTTAAATATGTAAGCTCTGAATTATATTTTAAACAATACGAAGAGTTTAAACATAGATTAACATGATCAAATGACTTAGAATGAGTGCAGAATCGCTGGAAATGGTCACAAAATGCACAGAATAAGCATTATTTACACAAGATATGCATATTTTCTTTATATAATCAAATATTTGATAACATCTAATATCAGAATTGCTTGAAATCCACACAAAATGCTCAGAATAAGCATTATTTACAAAATTTATACATATTTTCTGTGTATAATTATAAATTTTATAAAATGTAAGATCGGAATCATATTATATACAATATAGCGAGTTTAAATATAAATTATTGTCCTTGAATGACTTAGAATGAGTGCAGAATCACTTAAATGTTCAAATATTGTGCAGAATAAGCTTTCTTTGCTCATTATATGCATATTTTGAATGTATAATTAAATAGTTTGTAATAAGTAACCTCTGAATTATATTTTAAGCAATATGAAGAGTTCAAATATAGATTATGTCATGAAATGACTTAGAATGTGTGCAGAATCGCTGGAAGTGCTAAAATACTGCACAGAATAAGCATTATTTAAACATTATATACATAATTTCTTCGTATAATGAAATATTTTTTAATAAGTAAGATCGGAATCATATTGTAAATAATATAAAGAGTTTAAATATAGATTATTTTGATTAAATGACTTAGAATGAGTGCAGTATCGCTTGAAATCCACACAAAATGCACAGAATAAGCATTATTTACAAAATTTATGCATATTTTCTATGTCTAATCGTATATTTTATAAAATATAAGATCGGAATCATATTATATACAATATAGCGAGTTTAAATGCAAATTATTGTCCTTGAATACTTAGAATGAGTGCAGAATCACTTAAATGCTCAAATATTGCGGAGAATATTTTTTATTTGCTCATATATTCATATTTTGTATGTATAATTAAATATTATTTAATAATAAATGTCTGAATTATATTTTAAAAGATATAAACAGTTTAAATATATATTAATGTGATCGAAACACTTAGAATGGGTGCAGAACATCTTGAAATGCTCTCAAAATGCACAGAATAAGCATTATTTACAAAATTTATGCATATCTTCTATGTATAATCATAAATTTTATAAAATGTAAGATCAGAATCATATTATAAACAATATAACGAGATTAAATATAAATTATTGTGCTGGAAAGACTTAGAAGGAGTGCAGAATCGATTAAGTGCTCAAATATTGCTCAGAATATGCTTTATTTGCTCATATATGCATATTTTGTATGTATAATTAAATATTTTTTGCATAAGTGGGCTCTGAATTATATTTTAAAATATACTCAAATAATCCACAGAATAAGCATTATTTACAAAATTATGCACATTTTCTATGTATAATCAAATATATTATATTAAGTAATATCAGAATCATATTCTAAATAATATAAAGAAATTAAATATAGACTAACATGAATAAATGACTTAGAATATGTGCAGAATCGCTTAAATGCTCAAATATTGCACCGAATAAGCTTTATCTGCTCATAATATGCATATTTTGTACGTATAATTAAATATTTTTAAATATGTAAGCTCTGAATTATATTTTAAACAATACGAATAGTTTAAACATAGATTAACGTGATCAAATGACTTAGAATGAGTGCAGAATCGCTGGAAACGCTCACAAAATGCACAGAATAAGTATTATTTACACAATATATGCATATTTTCTTTCTATAATCAAATATTTGATAATATCTAATATCAGAATAATGTTCTAAGAAATTTAAAGAGTTTAAATACTGCTTTATATGAACAAATGACTTAGATTCAGTGCAGCATCGCTTGAAATCCACACAAAATGCTCAGAATAAGCATTATTTACAAAATTTATGCATATTTTCTATGTATAATTATAAATTTTTAAAATGTAAGATCGGAATCATATTATTGAGTGCAGAATCACTTAAATGTTCAAATATTGTGCAGAATATTTTTTATTTGCTCATATATTCATATTTTGTATGTATAATTAAATATTATTTAATAATAAATGTCTGAATTATATTTTAAAAGATATAAACAGTTTAAATATAGATTAATGTGAATAAATGACTTAGAATGTGTGCAGAATCGCTTAAATGCTCAAATATTGCTCCGAATAAGCTTTATCTGTTCCTCATATGCATATTTTGTATGTATAATTAAATATTTTTCAATAAGTAAGCTCTGAATTATATTTCAAACAACATGAAGAGTTTAAATATAGATTAACGTGATCCAAAGACTTAGAATGAGTGCAGAATCGCTGGAAATGCTCACAAAATTCACAGAATAAGCATAATTTACACGATATTTGCATATTTTCTATGTATATCAAATATTTCTTAATATGTAAGATAAGAATAATATTCGAAACAATTTAAAGAGTTTAAATATAGATTAATATGATCAAATGACTTAGATTCTGCGCATAATCGCTTGAAATGCTAAAAAAAAATGCACAGAATAAGCGTTATTTACACAATATATCCATATTTTCTATACATAATAATATATTTTATAATATGTAAGATCGGAATCATATTATAAACAATATAACGAGTTTAAATATAAATTATTGTGCTTGAATGACTTAGAATGAGTGCAGATTCTCTAAAATGCTAAAATATTGATCAGAATATTCTTTATTTGCTCATATATACATATTTTGTATGTATAACTAAATATTTTTTAATAAGTTATCTCTGAATTATATTTGAAAAGAAATAAAAAGTTTAAATGTAGATTAATGTGTTCGAATGACTTAGAATGAGTGCAGAACATCTTGAAATGCTCACAAAATGCACAGAATAAGCATTATTTACAAATTTTGTGCATATTTTCCATGTAAGATCATAATTTTATAAAATGTAAGATCGGAATAATATTATATACAGTATGGCGAGTTTAAATATAAATTATTGTGCTCGAATGACTAAGAATGAGTGCAGAATCCCTTAAATGCTTAAATATTGCGCAGAATATGCTGTATTTGCTAATAAATGCATATTTTTATGTATAATTAAATACATTTCAATAACTAATCTCTGAATTATATTTTAAACAATATGAAAAGTTTAAATATAGATTAATGTGATCAAATGACTTAAGATGAGTGCAGAATCTCTTGAAATGCTCACAAAATGCACAGAATAAGCATTGTTTACACAATATACGCATATTTTCTATGAATCATCATATATTTTATAATATGTAAGATCAGAATCATATTAGAAATAATATAACGAGATTAAATATAAATTATTGTGCTCGAAAGACTTAGAATGAGTGCAGAATCGATTAAGTGCTCAAATATTGCTCAGAATATGCTTTATTTGCTCATATAAGCATATTTTGTATGTATAATTAAATATTTTTAAATATGTAAGCTCTGAATTATATTTTAAACAATAATAAGAGTTTAAATATAGATTAACGTGATCAAAAGACTTAGAATGAGTGCAGAATCGCTGGAAATGCACACAAAATGCACAGAATAAGCATTATGACTTAGATTCAGAGCAAAATAGCTTGAAATGCTCACAACATGCACAGAATAAGCATTATTTACAAAATATATGCATATTTTCTATGTATAATCATAAATTTGACAAAATGTAAGATCGGAATCATATTATATAAAATATAGCGAGTTTAAATATCAGTTATTGTCCTTGAATGACATATAATGAGTGCAGAATCACTTAAATGCTCAAATATTGCGCAGAATATGCAATATTTGCTCATATATGCATATTCTGTATGTATAATTAAATATTTTTTAATAGGTAATCTCTGAATTATATTTTAAAAGATATAAACAGGTTAAATATAGATTAATGTGATCGAACGACTTAGAATGAGTGCAGAACATCTTCAAATGCTCTCAAAATGCACAGAATAAGCATTATTTGTAAAAGTTATGCATATTTTCTGTGTATAATCATAAATTTTATAATAAGTAAGATCAGAATCGTATTCTAAAGAATATAAAGAGATTAAATATTGATTATTTTGATTAAATAACTTATAACGAGTACAGAATCACTTAAATGCTCAAAGATTGCTCAGAATAAGCTTTGCTTACTCAATATATGCATATTCTGTGTGTATAATTAAATACTTTTTAGTAAGTAAGCTCTGAATTATATTTTAAAATATATAAACAGACTAAATATAGATTAATGTGATCAAATGACTTAGAATGAGTGCAGAATCGCTTGAAAAGCTCAAAAAATGCACAGAATAAGCATTATTTACAAAATATATGCACATTTTCTATGTATAATCAATATTTTATAATAGTAAGATCAGAATTGTATTCTAAAGAATATTAAGAAATTAAATATATATTATTGTGATTAAATGACTAAGAACGAGTACAGAATCACTTAAATGTAAGTGCTACAACAATTCTAGAATGCAGAAATAACCCAGAATCGTAAAATACCTCGTGCCATCGCTAATTGAAATCGAGTGTTGAGCGGATGAATTTGAAACCCGCAAACCAAGCGCGTCTCCTTAGTCTCTGATGTTCTCCATGTCCTGCAGTGAGAGAATCACTACAAAGCCGATATCGCAACCCCAACTGATGGTGTTTGACAGGAGTTAGTCGGCCTTGACTCGTTCCCTCAAGAAAATCCTTATGCAGTTATGCTCTCTTTCTCTCTTGTCTAAATTCTATTTAGATCTGAAAAAGGGCACTCACTTATACTCTTTGCCATCACAGAAGAGTATATATAAGGATTCAAATCGCTCAGAAGATGCAAATTGCAACGTTTCACGAAAGGGTGCGATGTTCACAATATTCTGTCTAAGTGCACTGTATCTATTTCGTTCTAACTGACAGAATACTACATCAAATGCTCAAATATTGCTCAGAATAGGCTTTATTTGCTCAATATATGCATATTTTGTGTGTATAATTAAATATTTTGTAATAAGTAAGCTCTGGATTAAATTTTAAACAATATAAAGAGTTTAAATATAGATTAATGTCATAAAATGACATAGAATGAGTGCAGAATCGCTCGAAATGCTCAAATAATGCACAGAATAAGCATTATTTACAAAATATATGCACATTTTTTTATGTATAATCAAATATTTTATAATAAGTAAGATCACAATCGTATTCTAAATAATATAAAGAGATAAAAATAGATTAATGTGATTAAATCACTTGGAATGAGTGCGGAATCGCTTAAATGCTCAAATATTGCTCAGAATAAGCTTTATCCGCTCATTATATGCATATTTTGTACGTACAATTAAATATTTTAAATATGTAAGCTCTGAATTATATTTTAAACAATAAGAAGACTTTAAATAGAGATTAATGTGATCAATTGACTTAGAATGAGAGCAGAATCGCTGTAAATGCTCACAAAATGCACAGAAAAAGCATTATTTACACAATATATGCATATTTTCTTTGTGTAATCAAATATTTTATAATATCTAAAATCAGAATAATATTCTAAACAATTTAAAGAGTTTAAATACAGATTTATATGATCAAATGACTTAGATTCAGTGCAGAATCGCTTGAAATCCACCCAAAATGCCCAGAATAAGCATTATTTACAAAATTTATGCATATTTTCCATGTATAATCATAAATTTTTTTAAATGTAAGATCGGAATCGTATTATATACAATATAGCGAGTTTAATATAAATTATTGTCCTTGAATGACTTAGAATGAGTGCAGAATCACTTAAATGCTCAAATATTGCATAGTATAAGCTTTCTTTGCTCATTATATGCAAATTTTGAATGTATAATTAAATAGTTTGTAAAAAAGCAACCTCTGAATTATATTTTAAACAATATGAAGAGTTTAAAAATAGATGAATGTCATCAAATTACTTAGAATGAGTGCAGAATCGCTTGAAATGCTCAAAAACTGCACAGAATAAGCATTATTTAAACATTATATGCATAATTTCTTTGTATAATCAAATATCTTTTAATAAGTAAGATCATAATCACATTGTAAATAATTTAAAGAGTTTAAATATAGATTATTGTGATTAAATGACTTAGAATGAGTGCAGAATTGCTTGAAATCCACACAAAATGCACAGAATAATTATTTACCAAATTTATGAAAGTTTTCTATATATAATCATAAATTTTATAAAATGTAAAATCGGAATCATAAATTATTGTCCCTTAATGACTTAGAATGACTGCAGAATCACTTAAATGCTCAAATATTGAGCAGAAATATGCTTTATTTGCTCATATATGCATATTTTGTTTGTATAATATAATATTTTGTAATAAGTAATCTCTGAATTATATTTCAAAAGATATAAACAGTTTAAATATAGATTAATGTGATCGAAAGACATAGAATGAGTGCAGAACTTCTTAAAATGCTCACAAAATGCACAGAATAAGCATTATTTACAAAATTTATGAATATTTTTTATGTATAATCATAAATTTTATAAATGTAAGATCGGAATCATATTATAAATAATATAACGAGATTAAATATAAATTATTGTGCTTAAAAGACTTAGAATGAGTGCAGAATCGATTAAGTGCTCAACTATTGCTCAGAATATTCTTTATTTGATCATATAAGCATATTTTGTATGTCTAATTAAATATTTTACAATAAGTGGGCTCTGAATTATATTTTAAAAGATATAAACAGTTTAAATATACATTAATGTGATCAAATAACTTAGAAAGAGTGCAGAATCCCTCGAAATGCTTAAATAATCCACAGAATAAGCATTACTTAAAAAATATATGAACATTTTCTATGTAAAATAAAATATTTTATAATAAGTAATATCAGAATCGTATTCTAAATAAAATAAAGAGATTAAATAAAGAATGAAGTGATTAAATGACTTAGAATGTGTGCAGAATCGCTTAAATGCTCAAATATTGCTCAGAATAAGCTTTATCTGCTCATTATATGCATATTTTGTATGTATAATTATATATTTTTTCAATAAGTAAGCTCTGAATTATATATTAAATAACATGAAGAGTTTAAATATAGATTAACGTGATCCAAGGACTTAGAATGAGTGCAGAATCGCAGGAAATGCTCACAAAATTCACAGAATAAGCATTTTTTACACAATATTTGCATATTTTCTGTGCATATCAAATTTTTAACAATATGTAAGATCATAATGATATACTAAACAATTTAAAGAGTTTAAATATAGATTAATATGATCAAATGACTTTGATTCAGTGCAGAATCGCTTGAAATGCTAAAAAAATGTACAGAATAAGCATTATTTACACAATATATCCATATGTTCTATGCATAATCGTGTATTTTATAATATGTAAGATCGGAATCATATTATATTCAATATAACGAGTTTAAATATAAATTATTGTGCTTATTAGACTTAGAATAAGTGCTGAATCGCTTAAATGCTCAAATATTGTTCAAAATATGCTTTATTTGCTCATATATGCATATTTTGTATGTATAATTAAATATTTTTAATAACGAAGATCTGAATTTTATTTTAAACAATATGAAGAGTTTTAAATATAGATTAATGTGATCGAATGACTTAGAATGTGTGCAGAATCTCATGAAATGCTCACACAATGCACAGAATGAGCATTATTTACACAATATATGCATATTTTCTATGCATAATCATATATATTATAATACGTAAGATCGGAATCATATTATATACAACATAAAGGAGTGTAAAAATAAATTATTGTGCTTGAATGACTTAGAATGAGTGCAGAATCGATTAAATGCTCAAATAATGCTCAGAATATGCTTTATTTGCTAATATATGCATATTTTGTATGTATAATTAAATTTTTTTAATAACTAAGTTCTAAATTATATTTTCAACAATGTGAAGAGTTTAAATATAGATAAATCTGATCAAATGACTTAGAATGAGTGCAGAACATCATGAAATGCTCACAAAATGCACAAACTAAGCATTATTTACACAATTTATGCATATTTTATGTGAATAATCATATACTTTATAATATGTAAGATCAGAATTATATTATAAACAATATAACTAGTTTAAATATTAATTATCGTGCTTGAATGACTTAGAATGAGTGCAGATTGGTTTAAATGCTCAAATATTGCTAAAAATATGCTTTATTTGCTCATATATGCATATTTTGTATGTATAATTACATATTTTTTAATAAGTAATCTCTGAATTATTTTTTACAAGATATAAACAGATTAAATATAGATTAATGTGATCAAATGACTTAGAATGAGTGCAGAACATCTTAAAATGCTCACAAAATGCAAAGAATAAGCATTATTTACAAAATTTATGCATATTTTCTATGTATAATCATATATTTTATAAAATTTAAGATCGGAATCATATTATATACAATATAGCGAGTTTAAATATAAACTATTGTGCTTGAATAACTTTGAATTAGTGCAGAATCACTTAAATACTCAAATGTTGCGCAGAATATGCTTTATTTGCTAATATATGCATATTTCGTTTTTATAATTAAATATTTTTCAATAAGTAAGCTCTGAATTATATTTTAAACAATATGAATAGTTTAAACATAGATTAATGTTATCAAATGACTTAGAATGATTGCAGAATCTCTTGAAATGCGCACAAAATGCAAAGAATAAGCATTATTTACACAATATATGCATATTTTCTATGCATGATCATATATTTTATAATATGTAAGATCAGAATTATATTATAAACAATATAACGATTTTAAATATAAATTATTGTGCTTGAATGACTTATAATTAGTGCAGAATCGCTTAAATGCTCAAAGATTGCTCTGAATATGCTTTATTTGCTCATATATGCATGTTTTGTATGTATAATTATTTTTTTTTATAAGTAATCTTTGAATTATATTTTAAAAGATATAAAAAGTTTAAATATAGATTAATGTGATCAAATGACTTAGAATGAGTGCAGAATCGCTCGAAATACTCAAATAATCCACGGAATAAGCATTATTTACAAAAAATATGCACATTTTATATGTATAATCAAATATTTTATAATAAGTTTACGATCAGAATCGTATTCTAGATAATATAAAGAGATTAAATATTGATTAATGTGATTAAATAACTTAGAATGAGTTCAGAATCGCTTAAGTGCTCAAATATTGCTCAGAATAAACTTTATTTGCTCATTATATGCATATTTTGAATGTATAATTAAATAGTTTGTAATAAGTAAGCTCTGAATTATATTTTAAAAAATATGAAGATTTTAAATATAGATTAATGTCATCAAATGACTTAGAATGAGTGCAGAATCGCTGGAAATGATGAAAAACTGCACAGAATAAGCATTATTTAAACATTATATGCATATTTTCTTTGTATAATCAAATATTTTATAACAAGTAAGATCGGAATCATATTTTAAATAATATAAAGAGTTTAAATATAGATTTCTGTGATTAAATGACTTAAATTGTGTGCAGATTCTCTTAAATGCTCAAATATTGCTCGGAATAAGCTTTATCTGCTCATTATATGTATATTTTGTATGTATAATTAAATATTTTTAAATAAGAAAGCTCTGAATTATATTTTAAACAATATGAAGAGTTTAAATATAGATTAACGTGATCCAAGGACTTAGAATGAGTGCAGAATCGCTGGAAATGCTCACAAAATTCACAGAATAAGCATTATTTACACAACATTTGCATATTTTCTATGTATATCAAATATTTAATAATATGTAAGATCAGAATAATATTCTAAACAATTTAAAGAGTTTAAATATAGATTTATTTGATCAAATGACTTAGATTCACCTATGGGTTTACTTTCAAAACAAAAAAAAAAGACTTAGATTCAGTGCAGAATCGCTGGAAATGCTAAAAAAATGTACAGAATAAGCATTATACACAATATATCCATATTTTCTATGCATAATCATATATTTTATAATATGTTAGATCGGAATCATATTATAAACAATATTACGAGTTTAAATATAAATTATTGTGCTTGAATGACTCAGACTGAGTGAAGAATCGCTTAAATGCTCAAATATTGCTCAGTATATGCTCTATTTGCTCACATATGCTTATTTTGTATGTATAATTAAATAGTTTGTAATAAGTAAGCTCTGAATTATATTTTAAACAATATGAAGAGTTTAAATATTGATTAATGTCATCAAATGACTTAGAATGAGTGCAGAATCGCTGGAAATGCTCAAAAACTGCACAGAATAAGCATTTTTAAGCATTATATGCATATTTTCTTTGTATAATCAAATATTTTATAATAAGTAAGATCGGAATCATATTGTAAATAATATAAAGAGTTTAAATATAGATTATTTTAGATTAAATGACTTAGAATGAGTGCAGAATAGCTTAAATGCTCAAATATTGCTCAGAATAAGCTTTATCTGCTCATTATATGTATATTTTGTATGTATAATAAAATATTTTTCAATAAGAATCTCTGAATTATATTTTAAACAATATGAAGAGTTTAAATATAGATTAACGTGATCCAAGGACTTAGAATGAGTGCAGAATCGCTGGAAATGCTCACAAAATTCAAAGAATAAGCATTATTTACACAATATTTGCATATTTTCTATGTATATCAAATATTTAATAATATGTAAGATCAGAATAATATTATAAACAATTTAAAGAGTTTAAATATAGATTAGTATGATCAAATGACTTAGATTCAGTGCAGAATCGCTTGAAATGCTAAAAAAATGTACAGTTATTTACACATTATATCAACATTTTCTATGCATAATCATTTATTTTATTATATGTAAGATCGGAATCATATTATAAATAATATAACGAGTTTAAATATAAATAATTGTGCTTTAATGACTTAGAATGAGTGAAGAATCGCTTAAATGCTCAAATATTGCTCAGAATATGTTTTATTTGCTCATATATGCATATTTCGTATGTATAATTATTTTAATTAATTAGTAAGCTCTGAATTATGTTTTAAACAATATGAAGAGTTTAAAAATAGATGAACGTGATCAAATGACTTTGAATGTGTGCAGAATAAGCATTATTTACACAATATATGCATATTTTCTATGTATAATCATATATTTTATAATATGTAGGATGAGAATCATATTATAAACAATTTAAATAGTTTAAATATAGATTAATATGATCAAATGACTTAGATTCAGTGCAGAATCGCTTGAAATGCTCAAAAAAGTACAGAATAAGCATTATTTACACAATATATGCATATTTTCTATGTATAATCATATATTTTATAATATGTAAGATCGGAATCATATTATAACAATATAACGAGTATCAATTGTTGTGCCTGAATGACTTAGAATGAGTGCATGATCACTTAATTGCTCAAATATTGCTCAGAATATGCTTTATTTGCTCATATATGCTTATTTTGTATGTATAATATTTTTTTAATTAGTAAGCTCTGAATTATATTTTAAACAATATGAAGAGTTTAAATATAGATTAACGTGATCGAATGACTTAGAATGTGTGCATAATTTCTTGAAATGCTCACAAAATGCACAGAATAAGCATTATTTACACAATATATCCATATTTTCTATGCATAATCATATATTTTATAATATGTAAGATCGGAATCATATTATAAACAATATAACGAGTTTAAATAAAAATTATTGTTCTTGAATGACATAGAATGAATGCAGAATCGCTTAAATGCTCAAATATTGCTCAGAATATGCTTTATTTGCTAATATATGCATATTTTGTATTTATAATTAAATTTTTTAATAAGTAGAATATAAAGAGATGCTTTATTTGCTAATATATGCATATTTTGTATGTATAATTAAATATTTTTAATAACTAAGCTCTGAATTATATTTTAAACAATATGAAAAGTTAAAATCTAGATTAATGTGATTAAATGACTTAGAATGAGTGCAGAATCACTTGAAATGCTCACAAAATGCACATAATAATCATTATTTACACAATATATGCATATTTTGTATGCATAATCATATATTTTATAATTGTAAGTGCTACAACAATTCTAGAATGCGGAAATAACCCAGAATCGTAAAATACCTCTTGCCATCGCTAATCGAAATCGAGTGTTGAGTGGATGAACTTGAAACCAACAAGCCATGTGTGTCTCCTTCTTATCTCCTGCAATCTGCAAAGACTCCTTAGCGAGAAGGCACTACAGAACCGTTCAGACTTCCCGTGACTCGATGGTGTACTCGGGGAATGACGGTCCTGACTTGTTTCCCTCTCTCTCCTTATATTCTCTCTCTCTTGCTCTCTAATCAATAGAGGAACTAAAAGAATGCCAAAGCCTTACTGTACTCCATCAAAACAGAGGCTTATATAGGGGTTCTAAACACTCAGAGGGCGCATACAGTGGATCTGAACAAAGGGTGCGATGATCAGACTGTTCTGTCTTGATTCAGTGTCCCAACAGTAGCGACCCGCTAGACGACGTTTTGGACAGAATACTACAATAATATGTAAGATCAGAATTATATTATAAACAATATAACGAGTTCAAATATAAATTCTTGTTACAGATTCAATTGGTAATGTTTAGATTTAATTATTCAATTATATATATTCATCTTTCATCGACTATTATAATATTTATTTTTCTGGTTATATTTTGAATAATAAAATAATAATAATGGAGTGCCTTGTTGTTTTGTTAACTGTATATTTTTTTTAACCAACAAGTTTATTGCGAAAATATTATGTTGTTTAACTTTTTTATGAATATGTACACGAAATATATGTATTCTTCAAACGAAACATATGATAGTTTTATTTAACATCCGAGTTATGTTCATAGTCGTGGTCGTCTTCGTGTTTGTTAAATATTGATCTGTATCCATATTTGACCACATATACTGAGGATTACTATAATGATGCGCATATATGGATGGACTCGTGCAATACATTCAAAACTCAAATTGTATACTTCAAATAACTTATCTAAATCACTCAATTTGTTCTTTATAATGTGCATATATGGATGGACTCGTGCAATACATTCAAAACTCAAATTGTATACTTCAAATAATTTATCTAAATCACTCAATTTGTTCTTTATATTAAAATTTCGTTAGTCCAATTATATATATATATTTTTACTATTTCTCCTAGATTTTTAAAAACGATTATTACGAGAGAGCTCAAAACTAATTTGATCGACGAATTTCTAAAATTTTAATAAAATAATAATATTAAAAATTTTTGAAAAAAAAGATAAAATTTCATTTCATATAAGATTTTAATATGAAGATGAGATTTAGATATTTGCATCGGTCATTTGAAGTATACAATTTGAGAGCAAATGCATAGCAGGGGAGCCATCCGTGCTACGCGTAGCATTCTAGCAATCATCCACATGTATATATTGGAAAATTAAAATAATACAAGTATAATTTAGCTATTATTCATCCTTTTTAAAAAACAACAAAGAAATAAAATATATATACCTCCAATAAAATAGAAAGTCAATAAAGAAAGATTTTTATAATCAAGAAATAGCAACCACATAGCTTTGGCACTAAGAAAATGCTTTAACAATTAATTTTATTAATTTATTAAAGATATCCTGCAGCGTGTCATATCTATATTTTCAGTTAAGTTTATTGGTATTTTTTTTATATGTATATGTTAAGAAGTTTCGGACTATTGTTGCGTTTTGCACAAAATTTCGATCGGGACAGCAGCTATTCCGCTATTCCATTCGAAATTTCGGCTGCCAACACAGCGCCATGTCATGTAAAGTACTTTCGAATGGAACGAAGACATCGACATACCGAGTTCCAACTCAGTTTAGTATTCCTCTTATAAATTAAATAAATAAAAAAATACAATATTATACTCTTGTGACTTGTCAAACAAGAATAACTACGATACTGTTCTCGATTTAAAAAAGGGTTCGACTATCTAGCATCCGTGGAGCAACCAATGCCACACCTCGCCAACTTATCTCCACCACAAATGAAACCGCTAGACTTGATATAAATAGTTATTCAAGTAATACCAGTATTATACAACTCAAACCTTCCGCATTGCTCATCTCCCTTCACCTCTAACTCTAAATCATTCAATTTAAGAGCTCTCTACTTCAATTGAAAGAAGATGGGTATGATGCTTGGCAAAATCACAGTGGAGACACCCAAATATGAAGTTCTCCACACCTGTCCCGATTATGAGATACGTCGTTACAACCCATCAGTTGTGGCAGAGGTCACATACGACCCAAAACAGTTGAAAGGCGACAAAGACGGTGGCTTCATGATCCTGGCAAATTACATAGGTGCACTGGGGCAACCCCAAAACTCCAAATCCGAGAAAGTTGCCATGACTGCACCTGTCATAACCAAAAACCCTCCAGAACCCGAAAAGATTGCCATGACCGCACCCGTTATCACAACCGGAGATGGCATGGTAACAATGCAGTTTGTTCTGCCGTCGAAATATCAAAAGGCAGAGGATGCACCAAAGCCGGCAGATGAGAGGGTGGTGATCAAGGAAGAGGGAGAGAAGAAGTATGGCGTTGTGAGGTTTAGTGGTGTGGCAAATGATAAAGTGGTGGAAGAGAAGGTAAGGAAATTGAAAGAGAGTTTGGAGAGAGACGGGCATAAGGCAGTCGGCGATTTCTTGCTTGCAAGGTATAATCCACCGTGGACACTCCCGCCACTCAGGACCAATGAGGTCATGATTCCAATTGAGTGATATGTAATTGGAGACTTTATATAATTTGTTTTATTTGGGGGGATCCGGATTTGTGTTGAATCTTCTCTTCCCTTTCTAGGTTTTGTGACTGTATTCTACGGAATGTAATTGATAGTTTGTTGGAATAAACTGTTCTGAAAGTAAAAAGGTTTTTGTGCTTAAATTTGCGCCGTAAATTGATTTACCAGACCCATCATTAGGACTATTGTATCTCAAAGTTCATATATGAGTACGGCCAGTCCCAAAATCGCACTGAGATCCTCTATTTATTATCATAAAAATCATACAAGCTATACCAGTATGCAAGAGAAGCACTGGTACTGACTGGTATCAATGTTGGAAGATTATCAAACTTGTAAACAAATATAAATAGCAAGAAGACAAACAAAAATGAATAAATAAAGAAGTAAGATCAGCCAGGTATGAAATTAACAAGGATACTGATGGCATTGAAAAGAATCAAGGGAACATGTAGGTACTGAAAGTTGCAAATTAAACTGCTGATTTAGCCTTTCAAGGTCTTGGCAGATACCTCAGAGAAGCTCCAACCTATTGGTGCCAGAAATGGTTCTCCATTCAGCATAGAAATAAGGAAGTGCATTATTCTCCAGGAGTAAGTGTTCCTCCAGCAATGTCCACAAAGTTATTTCAGTACTTCTACTGACTTGCAACAATAAGGTCAAAAAAATTACAGACATTGCCCTTTTCAGTTATTATTTCAACTGAAGAAAGGGGTGCTTCTCAGTTTTGAGTCATGATGTTACCACTTTAGATTTATTATTCTGTAGTTTCTTGAGGTACCAAAATTACTGAGGTGAACATAATTCTCTTTCTTGAGTCCTGCAACTTTTAAAAAAATTACTTCGTATATTGAGTAGCCTGTTACCAGTAAACAGGATGTTCAAGGAGAGAGGGAAAACATGATCTGGAAAATATCAGTTCAATTACTATAACCTTACACCATGATCTGATTATCAGTTCAATTTCTAATTAGTGAATATATAACAGATAAGAAGTAATCAATTTCATAATTAAACTGGCAAACTGAGTAACTGACAATGGAGTTTCCAAAGCAAACAGGCAATCTGGAAAACATTTACTAATTACTTGACCCCTCCTGCCGAGAGCTGGGCATATGTGAATGATCGATCAGCATTCAACAATGGCAGCAATAGCTTACAAAAAGGGCCCCCAGCTGACGAATTCTGCCATGACAATCCAAATGAGTGATGTTACAGTAAATTATATGTTTGTCAATGATTACATGATAAGTAATTGCATGAAATATTTATAGTATTTAAAACCTCCATTGAAATTCATACACAGGGTGTCCATCCATTACACAGCGCTGGTCATGCCAGTATCATGACTCTAACATCACAGTACCTCTTTAATCGGTTAGGAATTTCTATATCTTACAATAACATATATCTGAAAGGAAAATATGGGAAGCTCACTGAAAAAATCCACGATGCGTGACACATAATTGGAGATCGTAGAACCAAGTATTTGGTTTGATCTTCGCAAGGCAAACTAAAGTTTAGAGAGAGAGAGAGGGCCATGATTGGAAATGAAAGCCCAAGCCCAAGACCAAGCCCATTGGGCCCTTGAGTGCTCTTTTCTTCATCGATCCTGTGTTTAAAAAAAATTCACATTTTTTATGCAAAGTTTTATAGATCATACAGTAAATTTCTAAACAAATTATAAATTTTCCACGTATTACAAATTTCTCAGTGAAGTGATTTAAAATTTTTTAATTTCTCACTACAAGGCATTGAATTTAAATTTACAATTAATTATTTTCTAACTTATCCTATCCACAAACAGTTTCGCAATTATCGGGTGCGGATGCACCTTTGTCGTCGGGTCTAAATTCGCAAAGACTAAAACCCTGCCAAACCCATACAATCTTCTCATAATTTGAAGATTGAGCAGCTGAGCTACAGACTGAGAGAAGCACAACTGCAGAAGGCAATAGAGGCGGCACTGGCATGGCCTCCCTTCTTTCTACCAATCCTCTCTCTCTACCCATCAAACCAATTCCTTTTCTCCACTCCCATAAACCCTCTCCACTGCTCTTCTCACCTCCCACCACAACAAAACCCACCCTTCTAGCATATGCCGCCTCCTCTCCACCTCTCTCCACAACAACTCCAAACCAAATCAATGAAGACCCAACTAGTCACACAGAGCCCCCGCTTGTCTGTTGTTTCGGTGCGGCGCAAAGAGAATTCATCCCGATGGTACGCGTTTCGGACCGGCGGATGCATCCTGACCAATACTCTGATTGGAAGATGTTGCATTGGGACCCACCTGAGTTTGCACGTGCACCGGGCGGACCCGTATCCAATGTAGCCATGGGCCTTGCCAGACTGGGCGGCCGAGTTGCCTTTATGGGGAAGCTCGGAGATGATGACTTTGGGATGGACCTGATGTATGAATTAAATAAGGAGAAGGTTCAGACAAGGGCTGTGGAGATGTCGGAGGGTGTAAAGACAGGCACTTCTTATATGAAGCTTGAGTTTAGAGATAGAGAAGATGGAAAGGGGAAGAAATTGGTGGCTGAGACTGTGAAGGATTGTGCTGAAGATTCCTTCCTGGAGTCTGATATCAATGTTGATGTGTTAAAAGAGGTATTCTTTCAAATATCTCTATCTTTTTTCCTGTTTGTGTCAACAGGGCATGGTACTTTGATACAATCCTAGTTAAAATTGAGCTTGCTTTTACTTTCTGGATATAATTAAGAAATTATATGCGGTTTCTTGCACGAACTTTCTTGTTGTGTAACTATAATTACTGAAAGATTGTGTGCTTCTCAATTGTAAAAGCATCTTTGGCGAGAATTGAAGAAATCGGAGAAAAAACTTATCTGTCTTTGGGCCTTTCTGACATGCTAGAAAATATAAGAATCCTATAAAACACTACAAACACCTTTCCTTCATCTTAGTTTCTGGAGATTTTATTGTCCTATTGAGATGTTTGTTTTCCAAATTCTAAAATCCTAGAAAGCACCTTTGATGTTTGGTTCTCCATAATCAAATTATTGTTGGCAAGCGAAATAGAGATGGTTATCTCATTCATCAATTTCTACAAACAATTTTCCAAAGATTTACTATTGCTGATGCAATATTAGCCATCAAAACCTTAATTTAAAGATGTATCAAAACTTAATTGTTCAAAAGTATGTATCAGAACTAAATTATTGGTTAGGTACTTAGGTGGTAACAATGGAACGTCATGAATTAGAAACTGTCAAGACAAGAAATAGTAGTGTCCAAAAATCAACAACCCTACTAAAAGTTCGATTTAAACTGTAAGTTTGTTAATATAATGAATCTTACAGCTTGTGCTATGTTCTCATTCTCAGTAATTGTTGTAGTAAATTGTGGTTTAGCAGATATACATACAAATATAGTACTAAATAAATCTCAGTTACTGATAGTATATTCTGAGAGAGACTTCATAAGAATCCAAATGTATGGCCAAATTTCATATTAAGCCTAAATTAAGACCATAATTTACAATATTATACCAAATCAATTGTTTTCCTTTAGAAAAAGCTGTACATATGAGTTTTCCGGTGTACCCATACCAGTTATAATTAATCCAGAGTTTTCAGAAAAAAATCGTTAAGGTTCAACATTCTGACCAGCTTTCCAGCAAAATTACTCTAGAAAGTAGAAACATTACAAAATTGGCAATACAAAAGAAGAAGCAACAATTACTTGCAAACAAAGTATGAAAATTTTACACAAAAAATATTTTAATTCTGAAATCTAAAGATTTTTCAAAACTTTCTGAGAATTGACAGATAGTAACGTATATCAAAGAACTTTAGTATATGAATGCATAAATAGAGAAGGTAGTCAATCTAAAGGAACAAAAGAGGAGGGATTGGGAGGCAGAGGAAAGAGACAGATGCAGATGCAGATGTGAAGGAGGCTTCAGTTATGACTTATGGGGAGGAGATTATGGCAGGAACTGAAAAGGAGAGTGGACACAGAGGAAGAATGAAGCTAACAAGAAAGATACAAAGGAAACTCCATTTTCTGATGAAATTAGGTGACATGAGGGAGTTGTACAAAAGGAAATGCTTTTTAAGAAATTTGACAATCAAATGTTGCAGAGAAAAAATATACTGGAAAATTCTTCTTTCCCTTGACTTTACTCTGTATCAAACTGGCAGTTTATCTGTTCAGTTTTCTGATAAGATTTTAATCAAGCAAGTTTATCTGATATGGAGAAAATATGCATAATGATGAAATAAATTAAAGCAACATAAATGCCCCTAGATGCAACATTTCAACTTGTATATCCTGACCTCTTAAATTAAAGCTGATATGACATAAATGCCATTAGAGCTGATATGAAATAAATGTGAATTATCCTGACCTCTCTTTCTCTTGCATATCCTGACCTCTTAAGCACTTGTAGGCCAGAATGTTCCATTTCAACTCGGAAGCACTGCTAACTCCTTGGATGCACTCAACACTTTTCAAGGCCATGAACATCTCAAAAAGTTTCGGAGGTGATATATTCTTTGATCCAAACCTTCCTTTACCTCTATGGAAATCTCGGGACGAGACCCTAGATCTTATTAAGCCGGCATGGCTCCAGTCAAATATAATCGAGGTCTCACGACATGAGCTCGAATTCCTGTTAGATGAGCCCTACTTTGTGAGAAAACGTACTGTGCCACCCCAATACTATGCTGAGTCAGTCGAACTAATGAAAACTTACAACCGCGACTACTACCACTACACAAAGGATGACCTGGCACCGCTCTGGCACGATGGAATAAAGCTTCTGATTGTGACACATGGCACTTTAAGGATTCATTACTACACACAAGAGTTTGATGGGTTTGTGATTGGTACAGAGGATGCGATTCTTGCACCATCTACATGTGATCGATCAGGATCTGGAGATGCAATTGTAGCTGCAGTGATGCGAAAGTTGGTGATCTTGCCAGAAATGTATAAGAATCAGGATTTGCTGGAAAGGCAATTGCGGTTTGCAGTTGCTGCTGGGATTAGTTCACAATGGACAAACGGGGCCATAAGAGGGCTTCCAACTGAAAATGCTGCTCAGAATTTGAAGGAACAAGTGTATATACCTTCTCTGTGGTGAACTTTTATTTGAAACTTGATTTTTAGTTTTACTTGTTTTCCTTTTGTTCTTGGTTCTTTTAGATAGAGTCAATTATATAGTGGAGGGAGGGCTAGTCTTTGGGTAGGAATGGTGGCAAATGCATGCTAAAAATCTTATTTTTGCAATTTTGTCACTTGATATACAACTTGTTCCAGATTTTTTTATATGCTCTTCTAGTAAGTTAGACCTTGATAAGTCATGGAGCTACAGAAATTAATAATTTAATAATAACATCAAGAAAAAACAGACAGGTATATAAGGCCATCAATAATTGATAATATACAATGGGAAAATGAGCAATTTAGCTGAAAGTAAACCAAAATTGAAAAGAAAATAAAAATGTAAAAAGGCTACCTAATTACATCTATAAACACCTATATTTTGGAAATAGCTGCAATTGGCCCACATGGAGCCCTATAAGGTATAAACTATTGTCAATCAGTATCCACACATCTGGCAACCTAGGCCTGGATGCACCTTTTATCTTTACAAACTAATTTCCTTTCTTTCCTAACCAAAAAAATAAAGAAAGAAATAAATAAAGTTTTATTTCACTGTATGTACTCTTTTACACAAGCAACCAGGCAGAGGATTTGCATAGAAATACTCCTCTTGTCTGGGTGTAAAACCGGGTTTTCTCTCATAAGGTCCACCCTGCCTGTCTTTATGATCCATCTTTACTTTTCTTTGAAATTCTTCCCATGTTATGAGACCACTGTCGAATTTATCAATCAGATGGACAAACTGTTTCCTGAAAATATGATACAAGTTATTCTTTTGAACTTATAAGTAACCATGTTCTTCAAATAATAGAAGAATGTACAAATGAATAAATATAACATACCTGTTAGGATTTATGGTCTTTCTAAACCCTTCAAAGCGTCTATGACCTTGCACTGCCTTGGCCATATTACCATCATAGGTATACACAAACACATCACTTTCAAGTGCCACTATATAATCCAGAGCTGCAAGCTGATTCTGGTACAGCTCGAGGGGCTCCAGTTCAGATGGGTTGGCCAGGATGTAATGGGTGTAGATATTTGGGTACTCAGATCTCAATACATCCATGCTATTGGATCCATAAATTTCACCTGCCACTATGTAAATATTTGTATCCGAAGGGTATCCCATGGCCTTGAGGAAAATTGCAGCCTCTCGTGGTGTCATGGGGCAGCCTCCTTGCAACCGTCTTTCTTTGCTGTTAATCTCTTTCTCTTTCCAATGACTCACATGGTACCGCATCTCTTTTAACTCCTCTCCTTCTTCCTTTGTCAGGTTATGGCTACACCCAGTAAATGACAGCATGTCCTTCTCATATCTGTCATTTTAATTTTGTATGTGTAAAAGATGGATCTCATACCATGTCAATTAAGTAGAATTTGAATATTTCCATTCATCTTGATCTGTCATAGAACCTGTATGTACCAACTGGTATGATATAGTATGCATGTTCAGAACTCTGTGAGTACACTTTTGCACAGCTGAAAAAGGATAAGTACCAGGTAGGTTGGTAGCAGTATATTCCAGTGCAGGAGTTATGATCCCTCCTGGTACTGTACCAGAATGGTACATGCTGGTTTCATCTATGAGAAATGCATACTGTGTCACATATTATCAGCAGCTTGTTCTGGCATATGTTGAGTACAATCTATTAAGGGTGGCACTCAACATTTCTTTTACCACAATAATCTGGTATGTGTCGGTTAAGTCAACATCTGTGGCATCTCAATTGATATGTTGAGGCAAGTTCACTAACCTTAAATGAAGTGCAATGTAATGGTTGGTGCCATTTCTTAGACGATCAACTAGTGTCCTCCCAAGCACTTCAATCTCTTTCCGATACCTCAGTGCCTCGTAATTGGCACGACATCTCAGCCGTTGGATCGAAGGAGCAAGCCCATTGTTGCTGATCCGTGCATCAGTGTGGGTAAACTTCACCACTTTGTGTTTTTTCAAGGTTTTTGTGAAGTCCCTATAATAAGATGCCTGCATAATTAGAATGTCAGATTCTATTCTAAACTCCAAGCTATAAACTTACCCAAAATAATAATAATAATAATAATAATAATAATAATAAATTTACTAACCCTAGACCAAGAGGTGGGGGCCCGCACAAGAGGCCGAACTCGTGTATAGGACAATGGAATAGATTCTACAATGTTGATGTCATCCTTCAAAATTTCAATGAAGTGCTTCAGATCAAATATATCTTTAAATTCACTGGAAAAAAAAAAATAGCACAAACATATGATACTTTTATTTTTATTATTTTTCTCTTAAAGACAATTTTCTGATTTTTTAAGATTTTCACACATACCTTGGGTCGGTCCAGAATGAGTCATGGTCCAAGGTTGGGATGACAAGTGTAGCATTCATTAGCTTAGCTATTGCAACCATGTCACTAATCTGTGTTTATAAACAAAAAAAAAAAAGGAATGTGAGAAAAATTCAAAATTTACCCAAAAACTCAATTTAAATATTGTAATAGGAAAAGGCATGAGGATTTAGTGCGTACTCCCATTCGCATCTGGTTCAAGCCCCCGTTAGCATGAATCATTAAATAGCCAACAGTTGCATTACTAGTTCCTAAAAAGTAATTAACAAAAACGTTAAGTTAATGTGATATAACTAATCAGAAATTAACTTCCATAATAAAAAAAAAGCTTCAGGAAGTGTAAATGGGGAAAAAATATAGCTTACTGTATTTATTTTTCGGACGTTCGATACATTTATTGTAACCCCCGGCATTCGGTTTCATCCAAATCTCAGGTACCTATCACAGAAAAACTTGTCTGTTATGCAATTTAATGATCAACAGGATCAAATATCAACTTTGAATTTAGAATCTCAAATGCTTAGTTCTTTCTCTCAAAATTAAACAGAGAAAATTGGCTGCATTACAGTTTTTTTTTTTTTTTTTTTGTTCCTGGAGTTGTAAATTGTATTAGGTGAGTTACACAGAGAAAATTTGCGTCATGTCTCTGTTTCAGCAGATAATAAACTCAATGATTTAATGGAAAGTTGATTGACCAACCATAATGTGCTGATATTAATGACAAGTATTTTACAAAATTTAAATGTGTCCTTACTAAACTCAGCTATTTAAGGGAAAGTTCATTGACCAAACCATATTGTGCAGGTGGTATTAACAAGAAAGGCTCCTAAAAGTAAATTAATACTTTCAGTTCTCTTTGCTTATAATTCCGAAAGTGCACTTTGCGTTTTACTTTTAAGAGCAAAATCAGCTTCACGCCTCTTTAAAAAGCAAAATTTTTTTCTCTTTCTACAAACATAAGTAGCACTGCCAAGTGTTTAGGTTCTCTTTCACTCCTCTCAATAAAGGAAATAATAATTATGATTTTATAGGTCTCCATATACTCAGGATCATGCTTTCTTCACAGAAGTGTAAATATGCCAAAAGTAGTAGTAGTACTGGTTATTTAACTCTTTTGCTTAATTGAGTTCAAAGCAATCTAGAGGAATTCATCAAATTTAATTACTCCCTACTTTTTTTTATTGTGAAATAGGATAATAGCTGTGAACTGTTGCAAATATGTAAAATTTTAGTTAATATTAAATGATACTATTAAAGTATGGCATAAAAGTACTAATTCCAATTGGAGTCTAATCATAAGCTGGTGAACAATGATGATCTGATTCTAAGACAAGATGACATGATAACGAGAGGCTTAAACTCAGTCTACAGTGACAACTGCTTCTGTTTGGTTCTTCTATAACACTTATCGCTGTGGCAGTTTTATACCTATGTACTTTAAAAACAAAAATGGAGCATTCTAGATAAAGAAGCTCTTAATTACCATAAGCTAGACATTCTTATAAAATAATTTAGTATGAAAGCACACCAGGACACTTGAGAAAAAGATGGGACCCACATTGATACACTGTATGCGGATATAATAATGAAGGATCAGATTGAATTAAGCTCAATTTGAATTATACTACATATCAGCCACTGAAAAGGAAATTAAAGCAATCCATATACCAAGAACCTGAGGCCCTGAACCACACTGAAATCAGAAAAAAGTTTTTCAAAGATAAAAATTCATACTCAACACCGTGCAATGAACTCTCATAGGTAATATGTGCACATACCGGCGGGTCGGGCTTCCTGAAAGGTCGGGTCATGTTCTCCGTCATCCAACTGGAACTATGTACGGCTCTATCCCTCATCCCTACCTTCCTAACAAGCTTCCCTTTATCAACACCAAAACCAAAACTGCTAATCCGGTATGAACACAACAAAAAGCTCATTAACACGAGGAGAGAAAGTAGCACCACGACCATGCCCCTCATCAAATCCGTCAAATTTGAAAATGAAACGAATCTCCACTTGCAATTGCTGGGTTTCTCTTTAAAGAAATAACAGGGTGCGTAGCTGTAATAATCCTGGTGGTCTGAATCCTCCTCGGTTTCGTCCGGAAGCAATCTCTCAATATCGGCGGGGCGTCGGCGCGTGACTGGCGTGCCGCAAGAAATTGATGCCATGCATGTACTGTTTGCCAATGGCTTGAAAGGAAATAAGGGGATATTTTATTTTCTTGTAAGAGGTGGTTAAGGTGGTTTTCTTTGGGGAAGAGAAGAGAGAGAGACGGATGAGGGAGAGAAAAGCCCGGGAAACAAACGGTGATATAAAGCTCTCTCTCCTAGTGTCTCTTTTTCAACTTTTATTTTCTTTTGGTAACCGTTTCTCTCTCCAGAATTAGATAGAGATGAGCGAAGTCCGAAATAGGAGGAGTTAAGAGGAGCGACGCTTCGTTTCTCCAGCACGATTGTTATACAGCAAGGCTTTCTATATATATATGTATATGTATATGCTATTGTCATAAGTCACGTTATGTACAAGTTATTAGAAATCATGGTTTGATGATATAATCATGTAATGCATAATTATTGGAGGCACGCACTACTAGGCTTTTGAACCTATTTGATGGTTTAATAGGGTTTGTGCATCGCTATTGGGTTTGTAAGAGTAAATGCAATCTTAGAGCTACGCTTTGCATATCCACAAATGCACCCAAATGGACTAATGGAGCGATGGTTGCATTATCTAGCAGGTTTTGTATTTATGTAATATATTTTGATGTGATATATATATTTTGTATTTAATGCTCGCAAAGAGAGCAACGTGCTATAAAATATTTGGTTTAGAGTGCGTTGCTTAAACATCAAAGAAAAGTCTATTGCTCTTTGGTTGGTGCAGGACGAGTCAAACTATATCTAAAATAGAATCACTATCAACTAATTAATACAAAAAATGATTTAATTTCTAATAATACAATTATATATATTGAGACAAAATAAAATAAAACTATATTTAATTTTTTGTTTTTTGTTTATACTTGTTTAATTTATAAAAATTAATAAGCATCAGCTAATTAATCTGACAATAATAAGAAAAATCATTCCCATTAATTATTTTACTTCAGGGAAACTGATATATATATATACTGTTTCGGTTGTCTCTAAGTTTACTGAACGCATAATTTCCATGTGGGTACAATATTGATATTCAACTAATACTGTTGATTGTATAATTAGTTAAGCTTTGCAGCGGTTTTTGCATATTTTTTCTAGTGATATGGTGGTCCTCTTGCCAATGAACCTATGTAGACTCCACAATATCGACAGGGATACCCATCAATTCTTTGATGCTCAGTGCATACCATCAACTTCAACTAAATAAAATAAGAATGATCTTCATTTTAATTTTCAAGTAAATCTATATAAATAACAAAATCTATAGAAAACTGTTTTTTTCCTGAAGAGTAATTTGTTTTTAAGAATTACGTTTTATCATATATTTCTAGGCAATTCACATATTTCAAAGAAAAGAACTGTATTTATTTAAAATATTGAAATACTTCAAAAAGCATTTTTTTAACTGTTCTTTTCATTTTCAGTGCTTTCAATAAGTGGCATATTCTTTATTTGATTTCTGTGAATGATAATTGATAAGATCGAGTTCCTTTAATTAGCTTTACAAAAATAAAAAGTCTGATGCTCCAGTTTCAAAAGTTATATGTTGGGTTCCTTCGATTAGCTTCACAACTCACAATCGAAAAGAGACTACAACGTGGCCAGGAAAATCATAATAAACAAAATATTTTCGCAGAACATATTCGTAATATTTTTAATCAATTCTTTAAAAATCGAGGAATATTTGCGTTTGGATACCAAGTCAGAAAATAAGGCTAATTTATTCCAGCTTTCAATGAAGATTACCATTATCTCTCAAAGCCGAAAGAAAATGACTCAATTGATTGACGCAATATCAAGGCAATAATAAATACTTTGCACCATATAAAAACAAATGTGACATTCTCATACTTTTATTTTAGTTTTTATATATATGGGCCAATTTTGAAAATAAAATATTTATAATTTCTAATAGCATAGACAATAACATGTTTTGTTAAGTATATGCTATAATGCTAACTGATTTTTTTTATTAATAACAAATAATAAGAATAATATTAATTATATGTACTTTTTCAAATTTTGGCTTAAATATAAAGACACTCTTTTAGATACTTAATTTTTATTATAAGTCTGTAAACAAAAAAACATTTTTAAGAAGTAAATTCCCAATTCATTTTTTTGCCAAAATTTGATTAAGAATATTTACAGCCAACACATATGTAATATCACTGTTATCAATTTTACAATTTACAAAACAGTCTTATTAGTCAATTACAACTCGTCATTAATCATGCTCCAACTCATCAGTCCCCATCAATGGCATCTGGGGACATTAAAGGGTACATTCTAGCTTGGTGTGCGAAGCTTGATAAGAGTTTGATAAAAAGCGACTTCTTTTTGGATTTTGCAATGGCCAAGCCATATGTGGATCTCTCCAATTCTGCCGTCTGTTCTTGGTTGGACCCATACGATCTATAACGACTTCTCGTCATCGATGATACACTAGAACGCGTGTGACATTGGCATTTTTTTTAATATGATTTTGCCTGTCAGAAAATTGTGTTCTCGGGTTAATTTACTAGTAATTATATAAGGGATTGGTTATTTTAAAGTAGAAATTATGTTTTGCATTTGAATTATCTATGAAAAAAATGCTGTCTATTGATAACGTATGACGTGGGTGTCATTCAATCACTGATAATTTTATATGACTTTATTTTTGTTTAGAATTGTTCATCTTGGATCATAATATCCGTCATTTTTCCTTAAAAAAAATATGTTCTTAATCATAACATAACTTTCTATTTTGAATTTTTTTTTTGGTATAAACATCGTCTTAAGTTTCCCTGTCAGTCCTTTGACAGCAGCTGTCAAAGCCTCGAAAAAAAAAGTTTCCCTGTCAGATAAATTTCTTGTTGTAAACCCTTATTAATATATAAACATGTATGGTTTCAGCATGAAGAATGCGTAATAGTACAAAAATCTTTTTCTAAATAATACGACTTTTAGTTAACAGTATAAATGTAATTTTTAAATTACAATTAACAACTTCAATAGTATGAACATATGTTTAAACCGGTCAACAAAACAGGGTTCTTATTATATTTTTGTGTATTAATTAATATAAACACCTAGGCAGCTCAAGTTTGAATTAATAGGAATACTTAAAAGTATTGTGCACTTGATATGCAACGTTTAGCCATTAGTCTTGTGGTGTCGATTAGTTGGTGTATATATATTATGATAAGTATAAATGTTTAATATTATACAAAATTTGCAGTGGATCAGTTTTTTTTATGAGGGCTGAAATATAGACTTTTTTAAAGTATGAATAGTTGTAATTGATCAAAATTTAAATCATACCAAATAAATTGGTATAAAGCATATTATCATATGATATTATAGATATAGTCACTCAGATTAATTAATTGTAGAGATAGAGTGCAATTAATATGTACGTAAAAGAGGGCACATTAATATGTATTATATTATTATAAATAATAAATTTGTAAGAGAGACTGATTTGAAGAATTGAAATTAAGACATGTTAGCCGACGTGGACATGCAATGACTTATGATGTAATAGTAAACTGTTATCTTACCAATTTATATATTAGCATACCTAAAACTAAATTAAAGTGCATCAATGTTTCCGTTGGTATTAATAAAAACAATAACGTCTGGATTTCCCCCTTTCCTTGTAAAGGAAAATTTTCCGTCTTGAACTTTCTTGAGCTTGGCAGTTGTAATTAATACGTGGATTAAGAGTTTCCCAAAACAAAGGGTAGTCACTTCATAGATTAGAAAATGCTTTATTTTTGGATGCTTTGGTCCAAAATTAATTCAAAGTACATGCAATATGAGTGAACCGCGCCGAATAATGAAAAATCCCCAAGGTACAGGAAAATCTTCAAGATAGCAAGGCAAAAATTGAAGTGGCTAAGGCTAATTAATGGATAACTCTTAGATTAGTTAATTTGCTTCATTTGGTGATTTTTTTTTTTTTTTTTTGAAGCACTTAGTAGTGGAAACCGAAGGGCAAGGAGTGCTTAATTTGATAATTAAGACCAAAATTAGCGATAGTTAATTGAGAACTGACAAGTTTCATCTTGCATTATTCTATAACAATTCCGTAGGACAGCTGACAAGTATCATCTGCCCACTACCAAGAGCATGGCAAAATTTATTTTGATCGTACATGCCCTTTAATTACTTTTAAATTAGAAATTTTAAAACGTGTTTACTCATGACTGCTGTCCAATAGCCTCCTCTTAATATTATTATTATTATTTTAGCACCACCAACCCATACAACACGCCCATGAGCCCCCCACACTAGCCTCCAGTCAAATATTTCTGTGCAAAATATTTTCCAGATTAAGTCATAGCATGCGTATTTGCGTACCCACTATTTAACAATCAATATTTTTTTTTTCATTACAATAGCAATACTTGAATTACCATTATGAAGGAAAAGAGTATTTTGAGTCATTTTTTATGTTACACGAATCCCTTACAATTGAATTTTTATCATGTTGGGATCCATAGAGCACAAGGCCACATCATTAATTCCGATCTCATGGTTGACATGAATTGGGTTGGCCAATTTGGAGTAGAAATTGGGTCAGTCAATGGTTTAGTAGAAATGTCGAATTGGTAATAAAGAAGAGCCACTGGAGTATTGACTGATGACTGTTTGATACTTGACCACTGGCTACTAAATTTAAGGAAAAATGAATGCTGATGACCGGAGACTAAACATTATTTAGCTCCTTTTACAAAATTGAATTATTCTTTTGTAGACCTTGTAAGTCAAGGTACATATGTTTTCAAATGCTTTTTATAAAATTAAAATTCACTTGTCTATTTTTTTTTTACTACAGTCCATTTAATATTTTTTTTTTAAAAAAAAAAGAAACCAAGAGGTTGCCACTTGCCACTCCATTTATTTTTTTATTTTTCGTCTCCATTTTAATTTTGTAACTCCACCTTTTAAGTCGTCCACCAAATTGAATGGCCTATATTTGAATTGTACCTTGGCTTGGTAAGCAGCTGAAACATATCCTCCCATAAAAAAAATAATTTTATTTTTCAAAAAATAAAGTTGGATAAACTTTGATCTATCTTCATGTACAAGATCTGTACAGGGTCAATTATATATCTCTGCAATATTTGACACCGCAATACATGTACGTGTTGGGTCAAGCTCATTACATATGCATTAAGACTTAAGATCAGATTGTTTGGACTCCCGAGTTATCTAACATCAGATCAAGATGGGGTCAGATCATATTTTCTGGTCTCATGAGTTCGGATCATTTCTAGATACTAGCAAAATTGATCTCAATATTTGAATAAATAAGAAAACAAAGTATTGATATTTCAATTATAATGTACTCAATATCTTATTGAATATTAAATAGTTTGTTTTTTATTATGTTCTAATAAGAAATTTTAAATAAAAAACTAGTATTGGAGATATCAAAATTAAATAAAACTGAAGCAATTACAAATTATTTTGTTAACATGGAGTCAATTGTTATTATTTGTCATCCTAAACGAAAAGTTAGATTATAAAAATTAATAATCCAGATCATGTAACAAGGATTTTTTTTTTTAGATAAATTAGGATCAAATCTCCTAACTTATTTTTAAATTGTCTATGAAAGATTTTCCAACCGAGTTTCAAACCTGCGACATCGGATTTGATCCACTTTTGATTTGAGATTGTATAAATCCATGAATTAATCATTTTATGAGAAGTAGGAATGGGATTGATTAGTTCCGGCCATTTGGTTTTTGATCGGGTCTGGTTTTCGATTGTCTGGTTATAGCCATAGGTTATCTTAGGTTTTCAGTTGTTTTGAATCGGGTTGAGAATTGAGAATCGAGTCGGATTTTGGATTGTCTCGGGTTTCGAGTTATTTCAGATCGCCAGATCGGAATGAATCTATTTGACTTTTTAGAAATTCCGAATTCAAGTCAGGTTTAGATCGAGACGAGTCGGACGGTCCTTAGGTTAACTTAAGGATCAGTACTTGCCTCTCTAATTATCAAACAATACTACAATGTTGGGTACATTATCTACAGTAACTTTGGATGAAGTCATATCTCCATTTTGAAAAAACAATGGACACCTCCATTTCAGAAATTTCAGATTAAATATAGTTTAGTTTTTAAATTGTTTAGCTACATTTAAAAATTTATTTGACTATGAAAAATTATGTGTGTGCTCATAAAAATGTAAAGGATTTAAAGATGTAAATTTTTTTAATTATAGACTTAGAAAATATTTTAAATAATTTTATGAATCTCATAAAATTTAATATGCATAAAAGTTTCTAAAATTGTTTGGAGGCCTTGAATAAATTATTTGGCTATGAAAATTTATATACTTGCTCAAAAATATATGAACAATTAATTGATGTAAAATTTTAAAGTTACAAACCTATAAATATTTTAAATAATTTTTTGAATCTCACAAAAAATGAATTTCCGTAATTTCATAAATGTCATTAGGTTTTTAATTATTCTAAGATATTTACAACTTTATTAGTGTATGAAATTTTATATAAATGATGTGAAGATTATAACAAATTCAATCATGCCATTGAGCTATTTTTAATTTAATCATATAATTATATGAAATATGAAATATGGTTGGTGCTTTTAAAATTATTTGAGGACATTTATTAATTCAATTGACCATAAAATTTTATATCCTTCATAAAAAAAAATGAAATACCCTGCAATATAAAATTTCATAGTTAAAGAGTTCTAACATATTTTTGTCAAATTTCTAAATCTGATTACTCAATTCTATTTGTTTCATAAATATAATTTTGTTTTTTATTGTTTCTAAACCTTTCCAAAATTTGTTGATTTATAAAATTTTATATACGTAAGAAAATCAATCTAATTTTTTTACTCCTCCTTAATTAACATAACAAAATATCACGCGCGAAGCGCGTAACAAAATGCTATTTTTTTTCATCTAAATTGTAAATATTTTATTTTTTTCTATTTCGAGACACAAATTATTTTTAACACAACATTTTTCCTGAAATATTTAAATATGACTATTAGTAATTATAATTATCTTATAATAATATATTCTTATGATATTATATGAATCAACAAAAATTATATGAAATCAAAGTGATATAGGTTTTTCTTTTATACATTTCTTTCCACTTTTGTTTAGTTGTTTATAAGATTTTTCTAGATTTGTTTGTATTAAATTTTGTGGATTGTCTTCAAAAATTACGTAAATAAATTAATATTTTTTAGAGTTTTAATATATTAATTTATCTATCAATATTTACATAATTTAAATGATATTCATTGATAGATGTATCATGTTAATCAAGTTCATCCTTCGTGTATTATTTTCCACTTTCCCACCTCCAAACTTAACTGGCCAGACATCAATAACACCTCACGCGCGAAGCGCGTATACAACGCTAGTTGTTCTAAAAGGACGCATCCATGTTGACTTGTTCTATGTTAGGCCAAGACGCACGCCGTTGACCTCGAGTCACAAGTCCGTATTGCATAAGCACCCAAAGATTTGATTAATTTGTTCTTAATTTAGACCATTAATTTGGGAAAAAGTAGCCTTGTGGTAGGTGGACTTTTCATGGTTTGGCATGGGTGTGATTAGGCCTGCTAACAGGACAACCGTTATTCATTTTCCGTATCGTTCCGTCCATACGGAACGAATAGCGGTAGAAATTTCGACAGTCATTTCGAAAACGGAACGGAAAACGGAACGGATTTCGGTATTAGTTTATCTCTACTACTTATAAATGCACCTAGAGAAAGGTCACAACAATTTTTGTTAACAATTTTTTTTTTTTTTTTTTGGAAATAAGTGGGCCTTAACTCCCACCACTTTTCATTACGAAAAGCAACTTATTACAATCACAACAGTATAAACCAAAAACCAAAAGGAAACGGCACTGGTACCATCTATGTAATTGGTACCAGTGCCCAAGTGCTATCTAACCTCACTAAACTGTTAGATAGCACTTGGGCACTGGTACCAATTTTTATACCGTTGATCTGTAAATGTATGGTTAGATCTGTCTCAACACATCTCTATGCGCACACAAGGAAAGAATTATCTCGGTTTTGAATTGCTGCACAGAAGGAAAAAATTTTCTTTGGATTTGATTGGTTTTCCATCTAATATAGAAACAATTGAATAACATATCAATTTGTATCGATGGTAAATTAAGAAATATATTTTTATTGTCTAACATTATTTTGTTTTTTTATTTGCCCACATATGAGGGCATCTTATGCTAGTATGGAAAATGGACGAATTTCAGCCATTCTGTTACGTTCCGTCCATACGTAACGGATAATGGAACGTCGAAACATACCATTTCAGCAAACAGAACGGCAGACGAAACACCCTGTTCCGTTGCCGTTACATACGTTAGTCAGCCCTAGGCGTGATGACATTGACAAAGGACGGTTCAATACTCACAAAATTAAAAAATTGCTCCCAATAGACGTTCTGTCATACGATTTATAATTATAAATATTTTATTTATAAATCTTCATATGTTAATTATTTTATGTATTAATCTGAATCAACTAGTTCATATACGCTTAGTGCGCCTATCAAACCCATTTTTTTTTAAATCTAGTGCGCCTTACTGCTTTATTTCAGTATAATCTGTTTATCACAAGTTCATAACTAATAACATGATTAATTGTCAGAAGATGCACATATTCGTTCTTATCTTTTTTAAAAAAAAAATAAGTTCTTATAGATCGAGAGTCAATAATCTATACTGTATATTAAAAGCCGTGACCACATTGCATTGATTTTAATGCGGTCACGACTTTTAATTATAGATCCATTAGTTTAATTAAAAATATGTTTTGTTAAATATATTAAAAATAGTCATACCAATCGTTATTTAATTAAGAATTAAATATATTTAGAAACTAAGGTAATTCATGCCTAAACTATAGAAAAAAAAAATCACCTCATACGACATGCGATCTGAGCCCTCCAATTTTCATTGATTGATCAACTTTAATTTAAGAATTAAATATATTTGGAAATCAAAGTTAGTTCATGCCTAATCTATAGAAAAAAATTTATCCTCTCCTACGATATGCAATCTGAGCCTTCCAATTTACATCGATCGATTTATTTGAATTTATGCAAAAAGTTTACCCTTCTTATAATTCTTATAATTACACTTCTCAAAAAAAATATTTTTAATTATAGAAAAATATAGCCACGACTTTTAATTATAGAAAAAAATTCTTTTAGAAATTACTTTTAATTTATGTCAAGTTTATATGACGATTTTCTAGAGTAGAAATTACTAATTCTGAACTTACAAATTTTTGTCTAGAAATTGTGGCAAGTTTGTCGAAATAGATTGGATTATTCTCAATCCCACAAAAAATTGAGCTACACTTCCATGTCTAGTTATATATTAGTTTCCTAAAGAAAATACTTTTCCATTGAACATAAATAGATGTAGTCCTTCACAGAAAAAAAGGGAAAACATTGTTTCTTGTACAAGAATTTAAATTATAAACCCTACTAAAATGTAAATATATGTAAAAATCGTACTTATCCCAATAATACTTAAGTTTTGAATCAAAGTAATCTTACTTCCATCTTAATCTTTCTCTTTCTACATGGCAGCATCCATCATCTTTTTTTTCCCCTACAAAAAACAGAAGATAAAGGTACTATTATCTTTTTGGGTGATGATGAAATCAATAAACAGCATTAAACCTACAACAGTTTGCTTGCGTGCTCTGGATGCGCAGGTGGTGTAAGCACCGTATATAACCTTTAAGAATAATAAAATAATAAAAATCTGTACAATTTTTCTCGCGATAAAGAAAACTAATTAGCGAAGAGGGCTCAAAATATTGTAGATAGGAAGCAATTTAATAACGAGGAGTTTTCGATACCACAATTTGAATGCTTCTAATGTTTTAGAATTCACTTTTTTATTCTTTTTTCAAATATAAAATTCAAACTTTAAATCTAAACCATTGATTTTATTCAATATAATGAGTGGTGTTTTTTCATATAATTTTTATAAATTTTGAAGTTTATTTGATACTTGATCAAGAGTTTGAATATTGAACGAATCTAGTTAAATATGATAGATTAATTTTAATATGTTCATTAAATCTCTTGATGAAGTACCAAATAACTTCAAAATTTATAAAATTTATATGAAAATATATCGCTCGTCATATCAAATAAGATCAACATTTTGGATTCGAAGGTTGAATTTTATATTTCTGAAAAAAATTAACAAAAAAAAGTGAGTTTTGGAACATTAATTGGGACATTCAAATTGTGGGCACTAAAACCCTCCTCTTTAATAACATATATGCAAGATCAATATTTTTTTAGTAGAATTTGTTCATGACAAGTTAATCATTTTGACAATAAGAAAAATGCAAATTGAAATTCCAACATTTAGAGACTAGCATACGAATCTATGGAATGCACAGAACAATTTTATTTTTCAAAAGAAAACACTAAATTTGGCAAAAATTTTATTTGAAGAATTCATGGGTACAAAACCATTTATTTATTTATTTTCATTTTAAAAGAAAACTAATGTTTACCAACCAGCCACAGATCAAATCAAAATTTAACAATCAATCTAGATTACGTTTAAAGAGAGATGTACTCTTGGTTAGGAGGTGTACATACTCTTTAATTAATCCGTATTTTTATACAAAGTAGAGATTTTCATGCATGCATCATGCATAAAGATAATTATAAAATTTATGCATGTTTTAGTAAAATGATGATCTCTTTTCATGACCAAACTCTTTATGAAATTCTTATTAAAAAAAAACTACACCCTTGAAGCTGAATCTACTCTGGAAAAGTAGGTATACATCTCTATCACAGAATTGCACTTGAAATTCTTCCTAATTAATCATCACAACGACACAACGTAAGTGGTCAACAGAAACGAGTGCCTACAATTTCCCCATTGGAATGATAACTACTTACTACCTAGATCACACTATAAACCCATACTTAGAACTGCATATCTTATCATGAACGACTCTTAACTTGTGTTTTACTAGGCGAATCATTTTCTAGCTTGGCAGCACTAACAGGGACAAATGCTTCAATATGGTATTGTCGCTGCATTTAAACCTTACGTGATTTAGATATACATGCATCCCTAGATAAAGGACCTTAATCCACACTCGATCTATCACTTTCGTTTTCAATTTGGGTTGTAAGAGAAACATGACAGCTAACCACCAAAAACAAACCATATGACAATTAATGGTGGAATATATATGCGCCTACATTACAACATTTCGAGTCCATGTTGGGATGAATATGTCTATGATGTTAGTTTGTTACATCATTCCCTCGTGCATATCATTAATAGCCGCTGAAGCCACAAGAGCACCATTCACACACTTTTTTTTTCCCATTGTGGCCCCAATTTTTTTTTTTTAAATTTCGTTTGTTTTTGCTTCTTTTGTGTTTCTCAATAATAAAAGAAATTGGACTGATATTAGGCCCAAAATTAGCCAAGCCCGGTAATAGGTCCATCCGTATAAAGTTTTGGTCCATACTAAATTTGCGTAAGCAAATATAAAATTAAACTAATAATAAATTTGCATCAAACATTAAGGTCAATGTATTTTAAAATTGTAAATAAATTATGTATTATATTACAAATATGACTCGGTTCCACCATCGGTAAGAGGTTTAATTTGACTTGAAATTATGGGAATAAACGAACCGCACGACAAAACAAAAAGTAGAAAATTTGCTGAAGTGTATAATTTCGTAAATAATTTGGGAAGGATTGTGAGAAGATGAAACTCCAAATTAATAATAATAATAATAATAGTAATAATATCGTGATAAGAACAATTTCACATGTCAACAATTACCAAATCGGCCAATTAACGAAATTAACCATAATGAAATTGCAACCATGCAGAAGAGCTCAGAGTCCTTTCCAAGTGCAATATTTTCAAATCCTAAGAGAACTTTATTTAAAACTGTACACACCAAAGTTGCCCATTTGTTAATGGTTTCTTGCGAGATGCTCATCTTTGGTACTGGTGGCAGTGGCCTGAAGAAAATTACATAAACAAATGAACAAATTACTCGTTGAATATAAGCATATGATCATGAAGAAGAGAGAGTTGCTGAATACCGATTAAGAGTCCTTGCAGCTTTGGCCCAGAGGAAGAGAATTGTAATTAAGAGAAGCGACACCTTGGATGCAAATGTGATGAATGTTTGACCAGACGCATTGTAAAGCATATATGATGCCAGGGTCATAAAGAAGACCACCCCAAGAGGAAATGATGACTTCTCCTTTGTCGATTCAGCTGCATTGGTATCTCCTAATTAATCATCAAATCAAAAATGAAAATCAAATTTAATTTAGGAAAGATGAACAGATAAGAAAGCAAGGAATGTTGTATGTGTTGTTGATTACCGCATTGAGCATTGACATTCATTGGGGAGAAATTCATATGGCGGATCTTCAAAGAATGTTATGAGATGTAACCAATAATGGAGAAGAAGGAATATAACTGGGAATGAGCTGTGATGAAGACAAACCTGATCTTCTATAGACCAAAAAGATAACACAAATACCTTTTTAAAAAAAATTGTTCAACTATTACTCTGTCTAACAAGAAACCGGGGAACAATTCAATAAAGATACAACTGAACTAAAGGACCCATTAGTCATGTATTTGTCTGAATTTGTAAATATTAAATAATATATAAACATACCCTAGAAAGGTCAAAAGGCACCACTCCCATTTGTCTATTAATGGGTAACACAACATTAATAATATTATAAGGAATAAACTCCGATAATATTTTGCTATACATACAAATAAATCTGTTGCAGTTTTAAAGCATGTGGTTTCAGAACCAGAAAACCTCCTTTGTAAGTGCATGTTTGATGTCATTGTTAATTACTGTCATGTGACAGTGCAATCAATTTGTTTCATTAATTACCAAGGTATATTTATAGCAGCAAGCAAAATTATCCTCGGAATAAAAACAATCAATTAGCATCACTGTACGTCCACATTCCAATAAAAAAACAAATAAAGAAGAAAATAAAAGTAATTCGCATTATTAGCAACACAAATCAAGTTCTGCAAACAGTACTATCTAGCACAAAAATATCCCAGTGCCACCAAGAATTGAACGGTCCTAGTGGGTCGCGTAGAGTACAGGCCGGGGTTGCCCGAGAGGTCTCAGAAATGCAAATGGTGCTTTTAATGGGGCCCTTTAAACCTGGTGGGTGCTGGGTGGTTCAACAAGGTTGCACAAGAGGGCCAGAAGAGCGTACGGAAGCACTCTAATTGGCCTCTGTGCATAACTGTTTATTTCGGGAGCTTGAAAAAAAGAAAAGCCACAAACAAAACAATTAACAACCGGTGTTTCTCCATTTCTGGATTTCCTTATAACACGTGTATCTGTAAATCATATCCTTCATATATATATATAATATAAGTTGAAATACTGAACGCTCAGTAGGTTGTGATAGAACAGGCAATGAGCAGATGGTAATTTGGTCACAAATGTTAGAAATTATTTTTTGTGAATTTAAATACGATTTAAACCAGTTAAAAGGGTATATCAGTAAAGAATATAATTTGAGGGGTTATGTCCAGTTTTGATGATTAGAAAGGATTATATCCGGTTGGTGAAGGTTAGAGGGAGTTATATCCGGTTAGTGAAGATTAGAGGGGGTTATATCCAATTTTTTCAAATAATAAATCCTTAAAGTAGTGTGTAGCGTTAATTGACATTATGATTATAGAAGTCCTTATTTTTAACTGATATCAAGCCAGATGGACTAATCAACAACAAGTTATCATCCTCTCTAGATTTTTTTAGCCCCAAAACGACTTTCTCCTCTTCATAAATTGAAATTAAACAACATTCACGTCAACAAGATGTATGGTAAACTCCTCAAGTCACAAGCACTTTATAGGGCCTCTGAATGCGCAATTTTCAGAAATAAATCTCATGAAATGCTTGACAAGGGTCATTTCAGTAAATTCCCTCCTTAGGAAACAATATTACACCATCACAAAGACACTAAAAAATGAAAGCCACAAAAAACAAGTATTTGTTCGTAAATCAGAAAGTAACACTAATGACAATCTGCATATTCCTAAAACTACGAGATTTAAATTGAAAAATAAGTAAATGATAATATATTAATATATATACCGTAGAGAAGGTGTTCTGCTGGGAAGTGGGAACCCATTAGTTCATATAATGGGGAATACCATCATATTGTAGGCAACAAAATCTGATTATTGTATGCAGTTAAATCTGTTGTGGCCTTTAAGCATCAGAGCACATTTGTTTATATTATTACAATTACTTGGAACAATCAAACTTATATGTATACCGAGTTACCGACAAACAAAATACTCAAAATTAGAATCATGAATCACTGTACATTTACAGCCTTACCAAAGGATGAATGGTGACCATAATTGTTAGGAATTTTAAACCACCAAGAAATCTAGTGTCTACCAAAATTTAATCACAATGCTAACTCCGGAGCTGAACCAGTATTAGTATTTACCACATATTAGAACCTATGTCCTCTCTATTATGGTGCCCGGTCAGTCCAATGCCTCTAGGATGGAGCAACCCTAGTGGGTCTCGCACAACAGGGGTTGGTCGGGAGGTCTTGGAAACGGCGGCAGTCCAGTTGCTTCAAACGACGGCCTAAGTACTGGTGGGTGGTTCGGAACAGAGTCTGGTGGGCCATGGGTAGATTGGCGATGTATAGGTGGTGGACCATGGCTAAGCAGGCCAAGCATAGGTGGTGGGCCATGAAGCTGCCCCGCTAAAAGGTTGTACTGGTGCAGGAACTGAATTGCAAACTCTGCAGACAATAAAATTAACAATTTGTTAATATTTTTACTACGGATTATTCTAATAAAAAATTCACAATTTCACATAACAAATCAAAAGGCATACCATTAACTGCCAGACCCTGAACTCCTAGGACCAAAGATGTCCATGATCCCACATGAAGTTGATAAACCTACTAACATTCAAGTTGTACCAGCTCTATAAAGAAAGACACTAGTTAATATCATAAATTTAAAACAAAAATATTGGAATGAAGCATTTTATTTCATACAAGAGAGCTTAAAAAAGAGAAAAGCCACAAAGTAAAAAAATAAATAAAAATAAATAAAAAAATAAATTAACCACCATTAACAATATATAACAATACAGCAAATATCAATGTCATCAAATAAAAAAAATGCCAAAATTGTTTGAGAATTATGTCATACCTTATTAGAGGAGGTATTGAAAATTTCATTCTCGAAGCAATTTTCCAAGTTATATGCTTCGAGGGCAAACTTATAAACTGGACTTGTCCTCCTTAATTCTTCCAATCTATAATTTGAAGCAGAAATCTCTTAGATTATATTTCAGTCAAATGCTTACTCATATCTATAATGACAATATTAAATCCCTTAAATTTCAATCAATTTTTTTTGAGCTAATTAATGTGGCTCGAGATGGGGTTCCATTGAATTAAAAAGAGATGCCAGTAAACATCTATGCAAAAAAAAAAAAAAAAAAAAAAAAAAAAAAAAAAAAAAAGCTATTCCAAACCAATATAATTGTCTCTAAGGAATAGCTAGCTAGAATGGAACTAGCAACCAGGAACTAAAGATCACTTTAAATGCACCTAAAACTGCCTTTAAATCCTTAACCCGTCGATCACACAAACACAAGAAACAAATTACTAATACACTTCCAGAGGCACATTCACACACGTCAAGATAATAGGAGCAGCTTCCAGAAGCAGCTAGAAACTAAAACATAACGAAGAAGGCTGAAGCATATGAGATGTTGAAACTTTCAGTCAATTTATTATTATTTTTTTTTTTGAGACTAGAATATGATTAAAACTGAAAACATCAAGCTTTTCCTAATTTGTTTGTTACATGGGATTTGATAAATACCTGCCATAAAATGGCTACTTAAAACCCATACCCCCATCTAGTTCATCGATAATGATAGTGTGAGATTTCAACATAATGACAAACACATGATTAGTGCATTCAAAAATAAACTTTACCAGTAATAACTATACTGAACAAAAGAACACTTAGCTGACACTAATAAGTTGATATCATAACTTAACCAAACATATAATTTTACAAAGGAATTTCTCATTTGTTTTCGTAATTAATTTTGAATCATCAAATGACTTAGAGAGAGACGACTTGCAAGAAAAAAGGAGAAGCACAAAGCAACTAACTGTAAGTGATGGTGAAGAAAGAATTTAAATCAAATTTTAAATCTTGATGACATATCGCCATAATGCCCCTTTATATTTTCCATTACAAATATATAAATTTACTTAATTACCCTTCTAATTGTATTGAATTTTAATATTTTTAACCCTTCTATATTTAAATTTAAATTTAAAAATATTAGAAAACAACTTAATTCGATCAATTCTTTATATCTATCAAGATAAAATTTTGTATTGAAGCTTAAATTCAATCAATTCAAGTATAGATTTATATTACCATTTTAGTTTTCTCCAAATTCTTAAGTTTTTATTAAAGATAACCATAATTTCATAATATTTTGATTGATTATTGAATTTATATAATGACAATCATACACAGACTGAATTTTTGGACACGTTTGGCATTGTGTTATCATGCTTATCGTGCTCGATCTCTTAGGTATTGTTACGTATAACAAACTAATTATTTTTTTAAACAATGCTATTGTACAATCTCACGTGTTTTAATAGTTGGTTAATGTAGTACTGTGTTTTTTATCAGTTTATGTGGATGATGTGTCCCTATGTGCTGTGACTTGTGTGTTTGTAGTTGTAAAACGCATTTGCTTTTTGTAATGAAGCAGCGCCGCCCCGCCCCCCACCCCCCCAAATAATAATAATAATAATAATAATAAATAAATCATAATAATAATAATAATAATAATAAAAGTACTTGGGAGCTACTTGGTCAATAGACAAAAAAAGTCAACTCTTTTGTAAAATTAATATAAAATCCGACAATTATTTTTTCTCTAAAACCTTCAAGGTTTAAGAACCAGAAACCTTCTTCAATCATCACTGCATGTTTGATTTTATTGCTACTCTCATCTAACAGTCCAACTTGTTTCATCAATCACCAACATATATTACAGCGACAAGCAAAATTATTCTCAGAATTAGAACAATCAATTAGCATCACTGTACATCCACACAGCCTAAGAAAGAATGAATACTGAAGAAAATAAAATTTATCCGCATTATTAGCTAGGCAATGCAAGTTCTATGCAATCATATGCATTATCCAAGTGCGGAAACTGTTAAAAATCAACTCCTACACGAACACCAAAATAAGCAACCTATCTTTCTGAAAGAAAAAGGGAAAAAAGAAGTAAACAGAAGAATGAGTTAACCATGAATATTAGGATTATCCTCATTTTTCACACTGACACTTGGGCTGCTTGTTGAGGCAGGCTCTTCCTCTGTATTGTCTTTCTCATTTTTATTACTATCCTCGATGGCTTCTGACATATGAGCCTCATTCTCCAATGTTCTACTACTCTCTCCTGTTCCTGATATGTGGGTCCCGTACCCTGATGTGCTGTTGCTGGCATCCAACAAGCTAGCAAGTATGGCTGCATTGAGGTCCTCGTCCTCTCTTGTTGCATAGAGCATGTCCATTTCCTGCTTTTCAATGTCTGTTGCTCGAGTTACTTGCTGCTTGTTGCACGACTCTGTTATCTTCTTGGCATCATCAGGCATCAACCATTGACCAAAGCCGCTTGCCGACTCCGAAGGAATGTTGCACTCCTTGGGAAAATTACCTGTGTCGTTTTTCTCCATTATGGTTAATCATATTGATAAAATACCACATACAGTTTTGTGTTGTAAGACTTAAAATTAGATCACAAAGCACAAATCAAGGACTAATGATATGTTGACCAACAGGTCACTCATTTTTATTTCTACTCAACAAAAATGAAGTATCACCTTACAGAAATGAGGAGAAAAATAAACCCAATACTCTTCCAAATTTCTTCTAAACACATCAAAATGTCCATATATCTTCCTCTATCGTGGACTAAACAGTGATGATGTGAGTTAAGTAAAAATTTCTAAATGAAACAGAATGTTGTGCCTATAATACAGAAAATTAAAGAACACATCTAACAAACAAGTATCACCATGATGCTGATCAATATGCAGAAACTAATAGCAGCCTACATGAATGACCTGTCACCTGTATCACCTATACAGCTTCCTCTCCTAAATTTATCATTATTATTAATTTTTTTTTTTTGGAGAAATGTACAGTTTAAGAACCTATATCCTGATTGTTTTTTTGCAAAAACATGATAAATATAGCTACCGTAGAGTTCTTTTGAACGTGAAACATACAATCAGGCAAAGGGATTCAAACTATAAACAATAGCGTCATGACCATACACGGAATTTCAATTTTCTACTATAGACTAAGTATAAGGTATACTCAAGGCCTCACAAGATGGTGCAACAAAAAATGCTTTCATAGAAGCAAACTACTAAAATCGAGGAAAAAAAGAAATAAAAGAATTAAACAGAGAAAACCATGAAAGAGCAAAAATAGAGAAAAACCTTTGACAGTGAAGATGGTCCAGCCAGAGGCCTTGAGGGAGTCGAGGTAGGCACAGAGGTAGAATTTGGAGAGGTGCTCAGGGGCAGGGTACAGGCTGTTGAAGTTGTACCACTCACCATTTACCTTGCGGATGCAGAACCAGTGGTCCTCCTGGTGGCATATGAATGCATTCTCCAGCTCTTCTGGGTTGTACTTCGACTCCTCCAGCGCCGGTGCATCCAGTGGCACCACCTCTAGATCCCAGACCTCCAATGCTTTCTGCAACACCTGCCAATTTTTTCCCATTTTTTGATGATTAAGGAATGATAAGTAGGGCATGGGACTAACATTATGAGATAGACACTTGTTTTATGAATACCAACAAGAGTATAGATTATTCTTAACTAGTCTGATTCTATGTGGATTCTATATTCTGTTACTTAACGTGAAGTCTATTGCTATAATTTATAAACATTGTGTAAATGGCAAATCATAAAATAATTTACTGCCTGCTGTTCCACACAAAAAAAAAAAAAAAAAACAGCAGCAACAACAACAGTGAAGCGGCATATGTTGCTCGATGCATATAGCAACAAACTTGAAAACAGTGTTGCATGAATGCATGCAAGAGTTACAAGTACTGCTAACTTTAAGTTCGACAGTTGTTCACCTGATTCAAATATTTCTGCCACAGTATTTTCATGGAAACTGAATCAGCAATTTAGTCAAAAATTTAAAGTGAAACATCAAAGGAAACATAATGTAACATTGTAGGATCATATCCAGTGAAGCTCATTCTATGCTACTTCAGATTAGCTAAGTGACATGGAATAGTCAGAAGCAATCTTAAATGCACAAGGTACGAACAATGTCATCTAGCTCCTTTTATTTCCTTGAAGCTACTTTTCATTTTTTCTGATTTTTCTTGAAACTACTATCATGTAACAGACTAATTTATCATACAAAAGAAAGCATAAGGTAATGACTGTTTAACGAACATGCATAAGTCACTGCTCTCGAAGCAAGAATGTCAGTATAAATACTGGTACATTACTGAATGCATATGATGACAACCAATAGAAGCAGCAGTACATAAAATGCATTTTAGATGGAGTAAGACTTCGTATGGTAACAAAATCCATAACTTATTTTAGAATTTAAGGAAAACATACGAAAGGACAGTGTCAAATGAGTCTTTATCATTACATCCAGTTAAATTCATTCTCTAATTCTTCATAAAAGTGATAGAGAACAGTCTGGGGCACATTCATATACAAGGAAACAATAGATGCCTTTTTCCAATTTTAGTTCCTCCCATATCTTTAATTGAATATGCTAATCAATGCCACCACATAATTCTATCAAACAAAGTGTACACTGCTCATTGCTTAACAGATTTCTTACAAAAGTTGCATTCTTGGGAGTAAAAACATCAGCATTCAGTAATTAGACTGTAATTCTGGTAGTCCAAAAGAGAACATAACAAAATTCGAGAGTATTATGAAAAATCTTTCCTGTAAAGAAGGTTGTCTACTTATTGTTAATCAGAGGTTTCTTGTTGACAACAATTTCATCATAAGTTCTTATAAATGGCAAAGAACCAAGAACCCAACAAAATTACAATTCAAGTATCAATTACCATTACAATTACTTGAACACACGATTCACTGGCAACAACCAAGAACCCAACAAAACGAGGTTCACAAAGATTCAGACCTGGATACTGAAATTGCCTTCCAAGGAGACATTGTGGGACCCATCAGACAAAAAATCGCCATGCTCAGGTTGGAGCTCCCCACCAAGAACCTGGCGCTCCTGTTTGTCGAGATCGGAGGCGAGCGCGGCGAGATCGAGCTCGGAGAAATAGGGGCCTTGTAAGACGGTGTTCACGCAGTGCACGGCGCACAGCTTCCCCTCCTGTACTTCGTGGTACAGGAGCCCTCCATTGCTCGGTCCTTCTTCCATTTCTCGGTTTACGATTAGACGAGAGGAACGGAGAGAAGGGAAAGAGAAGGATTGATTGAGAAGTTTCGGATTTTTTGGAAGTGAGAGAGAGATGGAAGTTAAATTGAAGTAGAAAGTAAGAATTACTAAGAAATTAATATAGGAGGAAACAGGACGACAGCTGCACCTGCTAGCTTGACTTTACTGTGCCGAATTCTTGATTTCCAGTCATAGCTTTAAATTCTTCTATTCTTTTTTCTTTTTATTATTTTTTATTTTTATTTTTTTTCTTTTGTTTAGGTAGGAGTCCTAGCAAATTTAATTATTTCCTTTGTACTGGGTTATTATTAATATTATTATTATTATTATTATACTTTTTTTAAAAATGTATTATTATGCTACTAGCTGGTATTATTATTTTATGAGATGTACATGTGCATATCATCACATGATCTGCACTCAATGATGAATTCGATGAGCTTTCCACGTCAATCTCATATCTTTGTCTAGAAAAATAAACTGATTTACAAATTTCAACAAGCACGAAGCGTTGTAAAAGTTTGCAACTCGTGGTGTAACAAAAAAGTTGGACACGAGCCTTGGACGAAACTATACCTAATGTGCAAACTTAGGTTCCATTGTTAATTCCATGCTTTGAAGCCTTTGATGTTACTCAACATTAGTTAGTGGAGGAAGTAATTCGTTGGGAGGAATCTGTTGATAAACTACTTTAATAGTAACTTGACCACTAATTTTAATGTCATCAAAATTTGTAAAAATTATATTGTAAACCTGTTGTTGATTGTTTAAATAATTATGTATCGTTTTTTGTGTAATGTGAAAAAAATTATTCATTAATCAAATACCAATAAGAATTAGCTTTTTTCAATCAAGCAATGTATGGCTAGGGAATCTATTATCAAACTGTACAAAATTTTGTACTAAATTATAAAAAACTGAAATTTTCATTGCAATATTTATCTGCGTCGTCCAACTTGTTTGCGTTTTCTTGAAAAGTGTCCATGCCCTGATAATTTATATCTTTTACAAAAAAATAATAGTTTTTTTTTTATTACAAGGCAAGGTGCATACAAATCGAAAACGCATGAAAGCTCATACTATATACATTTTTTAAATTTCATTTACAAACTCTTTCTAACATATATTTTTGAATCATATAAATACTTTTTAGTAGATTTAATATATTAAAAAAAAAAACATCTACAAGGATATGTTATTATAAGAGGAACAGGATCGAATAACTCTCATCAGAGGTAATTTAGAATTAGGGATTCTAATTAAAATAATTCCAAATACACATATTTATTTAAGTTGAACGAGCGCATTTAAAATATTGAACAACACATTTCATAAGGAATGAAATATTTCTTTTTTGAAAAATGTAGTGGCCACGTAATCAAGACGAGCCACACTAGACATTTCCCCCAGAAATTCCGCCTCAACAATATATAGCATGACGCGGATTATTGCGCATGATCTTTTGGTTCCTTGCATCCAATTATACGCAGAATAATATTTTTTTTCTTTGATCTTCAGAAGCAACGCATATTTTATTTTTGTACGGACACTCTGGACATTTCTCCTAGATAAAACGGATTAGAATTCCTTTTTTTTTAGATTACAAATTGTTTAGAATTTCCGTCCATATTGATACACAGCAAACAAGTATTCATGAATCGACCAATAGGGAATATTGCAATATTACTGGAGATGAAAAAACGGAGACGATATTAACACAGTTATATTGGGTCCCGCCATCCAGTGACGCGGGCCGTTTAATTTATAATCAATAGAAAAGCCCATTAACTTGCGCAAGTTGGCCCAATTAGTCCCAGACGTGGGACCTGAACGCAATAGCTCAATAGCTCATTGGAAAGGAAGAGGCGGGTGGTGCTTTGGACGCACTAGCTCATTAAAAGGAAAAGCCGCTTAATTAATTGATGGTTTCCGGTCAGCGTTAATTAAATAATTAGTCCCACAACGAGCGGATAAATAAAAATGGACAGTATATATACAACCTTGAGATAGAGCCAACTGTGGTCGTTTGCTATAGGCGACCATAGTTCCCTTAAATTACTTCGGGAATTTAGATGTATGTTGTATAATTAAAGATTACTGTACATATATATAATGTACAATGTACAAAAAATATAGCAATTTTTTTTATCTTTTTTCCCCCTCTCGCTTCAACATGTTCAACATCGGTGTCTTATTTTTTTTCGCAATTTCGATGCTATGGTTTAAATTTGAAATGAATTCAACTCGAAATAATAGCTTCATCCAATCCAAATTCGATTTCGACCAAATCTTGTTTTCAACTAGTCTACACGAAGTGACATTTGAGAAAATATCAAAATAAAACCAACTAAATTGCGACGAACCAAAACTACCTTTGGACTCATACGTGTACAATTCGAAATTGAACAAATAGAACTCGAGATGACCGGAAAAAAAATAACATAAATCAGTCGTAACTAAGGAATTGCAAGTTATGTGCTAACCAAAGCCGAAGGACATTAATCCTTAAAGAAAGAATTTTAAAGTTTATAAATTGCACTGAATTGTTCGACCTCAGACTTGACACTTGTTATCAGTTAATAAATCTTTGATTTCTTGATGCATGGTTCCATGGACAAAAATTATATTTCCAGCATATTTGTGAGCATATATTAAATTGTTCTGAAATTTCAAACTCGATAAAAGCTTCAATTATTGGACAGGATATGTTTTATATGGATTTCATGTACACACATATAGCAATTTGGGTATATATATTTTTTTTTCTCAAATCAGGTAAAATAATGTAAGTTATCAAAATATTTGCATAATATTTATCAAATTTTGTTGATTGCATCGCTGAAAAAAAAATGCCGAATCTAGCTGATTAAATAACATTAGTCCTTATTAACATTTAGCAATTCCAAATTCTTTTAAAACATACAACATTCTTTTTTAAGTTGCAAGAATAAAATGAGATTTGTTGGTTGAAAAATTATTAAGGCCTTGTCAAGAAAATTATGTATCGTCTTGTCCTCTGCTGCCAATCCTTTTGAATCCTGTTGTGGCAAACGATTACGAAATTAATTAAGTGATTATTTTACTAAAACGAAAGGTTTCTGAATTCTGAACTAAAATGCTACCGTTAAGTTTTGCCATTTCTTCCCTATAATTATATCACCAAAATTCCCTTAATTAATTGAATTATTTCTTGAACAATAATAATAGAAAGAAGTAGCTATTAGTGTATCAGCGAATCCATTTCTGCATATACTTTTTTTTTTCTTTTTTTTTTTGTCATTTAAAATCAAATGAGGCGGCCCAGATTATTCAAGAAATAAAAATAAATTTAAAACGTATTAATTGTTCATCCTAAAATCAATCCAAGAACATAAAAAAATTGGTAATTTCTTTCTCTAGGATACTAACTGATGTATTAATGTGTTTTAACAAAAGTATCTTCACTTAAAAATTATTTTCCTAACTTTTTCATTTTTTTTTTCTAATTTTTAAGACATTAAATATTATTTTAAAAAAATCAAGTTTTTTATCATATTTTTTTATGATTCATCCGATTCGACTCCTTGGTCCAACCGTCTGAGTCAGATTCTGATTTTCAGAACCATGGTGATATATTCGCATTGTGATGCACTACATAATAAGACCCTTAAAAAAAGCTTCCTTTTAAATTATAAATAAATGATATATCATTTTATTTATACTAAAAAAAATGCCTAGTAATGTAATATTGTTTATGAAAGAAAGAACATATAATTCCTGTAAAAAGTAATAATTGATACTGTTAACAAATATTTATCATTTTTTTCATGATACATCAAAGATATATAAGTATCACCGTTGGAAAAAAAACAATACTTAATTTCAAAATCTTGAACTATCAAAATTATCAAGTAATTATTAAAATAAAAGAAAAGTGTGAGTCTTTCAAAGCGGCAGCTTAGAATGAGACCAACGAAATTGCATTTAAAAAGTTTTGAGAGTGCAAATCAATTTTAAGATGATTATCGGTTAATAATGGTCCTTTAAAGTGAAATGTTAAAAAATAACCTAAGATATTTTGCTATCAAAAAATACTCCAAGCTCAGGAACATTATCTACAGTAACGTTGATGACGCCAGCATGACGTCACCACTCCACTTTTTTTAACCAATCTGATCGTTCGTTTTGCTTTCCTAGATTATGTTCGTCAGATCAATATTTGACCTTGATCTGTCCGTCAGTCCAGCGAAATGCTTCTTTGTTCCTATTGTTGGAGTTATGTCCTAGAAGTCAATATTTCATGACTTATTTTCTTAGTTTATGTTAATGATGATATTTGATCATTTGTTCCTAGAGTTTATTATTGACAGATCATTCAGGTTGAGGATCTGAATTGTAGATCTCTGTGGATCATTCATTAGAATGACAATAATAAATCTAAATCGTCCATAATCTTGATAATTAACAAGGAACATTAATTATCATAAAAGATTAGTATGCAAGTTAAGTGATGATTAAGTTCTACAAATCATAGGTAATGAGTTACCGACTTAATTGCATATGTGTATGTTATTGGAACATAGTACAGGATTTGACCCAATGAAATAAACATTTGGATTGTGTTATGTGTCATTGTTTATTTCATATGAGTTTGATTCTGAGTTTGAGATGTTCACCTTTTCCACATGAGGATAGGTTCAATAAATATCGTCTAACGTTGATTCCTGATAAATGTTGCTATAAGGACTTTATTTATGTTCTCTTGAATTGTGCGGGGAAAAGTTGTTCATCAAGAAAACCGTATGTCCCTCATTAGTATACCTAGTGAGTGATGATATCTGTTTGGGCCCCTTGATGGAGTTGGATCGTATGCATGCAAACTAGACGATCAACTCTAGATCAAGAAATGTATAATCTGCAAGAATGACACATTCCTATCTTGGATTATACAAAGATATCGTGTGACATAAGAATCAAACAAAGAAATACTTTTATTTCTTATGCAGGATTGAGATATTATAACGGTACATTATTTATACGAATTGGGAATCATAACGTGTTGCTAGATATTGACCACACGTGCATTATTTATTCATATTGGAGAATACGAGACATGATAAGTTGATTAATTAATTATATGTTGTTATGAACCATAATAATTAATTATATCAAATGGATCATGTTAGAAATAATTTAATGCATAAATCTCTTCAAGAATTAATTATTAATAAGTTAATAATTAATTATATACAACACATATAATTTCTAGAATTATATTGAGCTAATGGGTTTTATTTAGTTAGTAAATTAAAAGCCCAAATTAAAGAGAATTAAAGGGGATTCATTAATTGGTGAATTAATGAATAAAGGCCTTTTATTGAGATAGCCCAAGAAAGCCCATTAGGTGGCCTCTTAGGGTGGATGGCATACTTGTAAATAGCTACAAGTGTGGATGAGAGATGGGTGGTCTATAAATAGGGGGTTCTTTTAGAGAGCAAACCCTAGCCACCACACCCTCTCTTCCTCTTCTCCCATGCGCCATCTCTCCCTCTCATTCTCTCTTGAGCTCATGTGTTGAGCACCCCTATCCCATCTCTCTTCCTCCATTAAAATAGTTTAATAGAAAGAGAAACTTGGATTTGAAAAATGGAGAGCTTGGACTTGAGAGAAACTAGCATCTCTCTCAAGTCGTGGTTGCTATCTTTGGTGGGCTAGAGGCGATCAAGATGGTGGAGGTGGTGGAGCACGCACCCCATCGACTCACATGCCATGGATTCGAGCCTCATGAATACAATTTCATGAGAGGTACAATTTCTCCTACTTTCTCTCTTGATTTGATGTGTGAATGCTTTAGCACTAGATCCTTGTCTTGCTTGATGTTTAATGGAGATTAATTAATTGTAATTGATCTAAAAATTAAAATATGAGCATTTCCTAACAGTGGTATCAGAGACAGGTCGTGCTTAAGGTTTTTCACACTTAATTAAGTGAGAATTCGTAATTAATTAAGTTAATTAGTGATGTGCATGCTTGCTGGCCCTGGAAAGGTTGTTTTCTGTCTTGTTGCTTGTTTTTCGTGGTGTAAAGCTCTCTGAAATTTTTTCCTTCTTATTGGAGGTTGTAGCCCTTTGAGTTGTGGTTGTTGTCCCACTGGAATCATTGAAATTCGATGTAAAATGAATTTTTAGTGATTTAAACGGTAACGGTGCGCAGATCTGTTATTCTGCTGCACAGTTCTGTTGTTGTGGTTGGTAACAAATAAGTTTGTATACAAAGTACCTGTAACTTTTAGATAGGATTATTCTAAACTTGATGCTCTTTCTGGATATGTAAATTTTGTTGCATATTTCGGATATTATGTGGGCGTTCAAGGATGAAAAGTGATGAAGTTGTCAGATCTGTCTTTTCAAACAAACTGATTGTTTTGAAAAACTGTACTTATTGAGAAACTTTTATGAAAAAGTGTTGAAATGGAAATGTTCTCCTTTAAGTCTGGAATCTGTGAAAATTAATTTCATAGATTTTCATTGAGATTTGATATCTCAACCGAGTGAAACCTTTTTGGTCGACGGTCTGTTCCAGAACAGGATACCTTGCTTAAATGCTTGTTATCTCGTTGATCTTGAATATAACTTGTGGTTTTTCTTTTCATGGAATGATAGCCTATTGTATGTAGTATTTTTCTATGTAAATTGTTTGCTGGAAAAATATCAAGGGGATGATCATACAGACCGAAAGGTTGTGACCAATAACAGAATTTTCTCTAACGGTGCTTCGCGCACAATCTGAGGATTTGTCTTTTTTGGTTCTCCCTGATGGTAACTGATCTCTCCTTGAGATTTTTACAGGTAACCACAATCTTTGTAAGGAGTTCTCTGGATTTATTTCGGATTTTTTGGAGACCGAATTATTTTGAATTTTTCCGGGCCCCGAATTTCGTATTTTAATTAGTTAAAATAGTTTCTAATTAATCAATTTATTGAAAAGTTAATTAGAAGACTCCTTAAATACCCTCCTTTCTGTTTTGATGGTTGGATTTAATTTAAAAGGGCTTAAACAATTGGTTGTTAAGGTTAAGCCTTCTTTGCATTCGAAAAACTTGAGCAACAAGTATGCACAAAGATTCTAATTAATGAAATTAATTAAGAGCAAGTGAATCATGTATATTGTATATGTGCTAACTTTGTTTTGTAGGAGGATGTGGGTTTGATATGGCTCAAGATGTCAATGCCTTGTGTGTTGTAAAATATTGTGAATGCATGTGATTGCTTGTAAAGTGGCCTAAGGTGCCTTGATAATTAATTGGTTAATTTTTGATGTAACTTGTGAGGCTTGCATGCCCCTAAGGCCTAGGCGGAGTTTTAGGAATTTTATCACATGTATTTATTTCCCGTAATTATTAGATAGGATCTTAGTAATTAGTGGGAGGGCTTGATTAGATTAGTCTCGTTACATGGAGATGCGACGAAGATTAATGCAAGCGGGAGCCATACAAACCCACGGCAATGCTTGAGATGCTTATGTTATGTGATTGTTTGTGAATGCCTTGAATTGTCATAGGTAGGTATGGGTGTATGCTTACACGACCACCAAACAAGAGTCACTTTTTTTGTCCCAAACTAAATTGATTAAGTCGACCGCCTTCCTTCTCTCTATCCCCTTCACGTCAATAGCCAATCATGGCGCGGTCCGCCATAGCGGACGTCATGGTTGTCAACCTTGATAGTCGGGGTACAAATGAAAAGATTTGTTAGGAGCAAATAGAGAGAGGTTGCTTATCGATGGACCCAACAAGTTTTCTTGGACATCGGGGCGAAGTTTGTAAATATACTTAGATATTCACAAACCAAGAGTCATATGGTTGATATGATTGGTTGGAGAACCTACCTTGTCTAGTTAAGTAGGGTGTCGTGCCATAGCAGGCTCTACTTGACGAAAATGGGGATCTTGGAATCCATTACATTTAGGGACATTAATTAAATGTAGTGGGAGTTTTTGTTTATCATTCCATAAACAAAACATTGCATAAACTAAATGACCTTAAATTGAAATTGTTATAGATATTAAATATGTTAATTTCGTTGCGATCAATCTTTGGAAAACGACAAGCTCGTTTCTAAGGTATTTACTTGGAGAAGAAATACCGATTCCTAAGACATGTTCTTGGAAATGAGAAACTTGAGCAAGTTTAATCCCAAAAACGTTCCTCAACTTCCCGAACATAGCTTCGCAATGATTGATTAGTTTTGACGAAAATTATTCAATAAAGCGAATGCTCATATCCTTTTAGAAGTTCTGGACCTTTGAATTGGAGAATTCATAAGGACTATACTAATACTTCTATACTCTCATCCACTTACTCAAGAAAACGGTCTTAGAGAAAGTAAAAGATAGACTCAATCATTAATGATCGAGTAATGGAATGTGAGTTAACCAAGAGACTCTTCTTATAAGAAGATAAATATTTCATTAGCTTGTGAACCGAAAGGTTTGAGTAGCTAGCTAATTGACAACTAGAGATATTGAGATCTCCAATATCAAGGATTGTTGATATTGTCATAAAATCTCTTTCTATGGATAAAGGATGTATTGTTCGCACACTTGTTAGTGCTAAAATGATTGGTTAAGTATTAAAGGAATACTCCACCAATATATGAGTTGAGACTTTGAGACCCTCACTAGTGACCGTGTGTCACATGAGATGTTTCATTTGCCATTTATGGGAGGCATTTGAAAGGTTGTCCGAAATATCATGATGTTCTAAACCTTAAGATATTTGTCGTTCAAATTATCTCACTATCTCTAATTCACACTAGTAATTAGGTGCTAGTTCATGTGCTCGCATTTAACGAAATGTGTAGGCAATGATGAATAAGAGAAAGTTTGAGATAAGTAAAGTAAACTCCGTTTTTGGAAATGGCTTGTACATCTAAGCCACTACCATTGAATACGTAGAGTTATCTTTACTAAATAAAGAGTTTGTTTAGGAATTTGAGGTTGTATACCTTATTCCAAACATCTCATAAAACCTTATCTCCGTTTCATATTTGATGATGGATGATCATGTTTTGTAATAGAGAAATGTTGTTCTCTTATTGTTATAAATTTGTGTATAAGATTTCATGCATCTTAATTGAATCTGCTTGAAATAGATTAAGAAATTTTGAATGACAAATATGTAAGACTTCGCATAAAGTATTTGACTTTTATGTAAAATAGTTGCTTAGTCGAATATAAACAAGAATCGCATTATGAGAGTCTACGTAACGTGGAGCTCGTAAATCAATTTGATTGCAAAGAATCGCATTATGAGAGTCTACGTAACGTGGAGCTCGTAAATCAATTTGATTGCAAAGAATCGCATTATGAGAGTCTACGTAACGTGGAGCTCGTAAATCAATTCGATTGCAAATCAATTGAAATTCATGCGAATCGTGTTTGTTAAAAGACAAAAGCGCCTTTGACCTACGAAGGTTTAAAGGACAAGTAACCTTATTAAGACTTATACATATTGATGTATATAGACTTATAGGACTTGTGCAATTGAAAGGTTGTTGACACTTTACCACTTGACCAACGATCATTGTAGATATTAACGTATCTATTTGATATGGTATAAGTATGAATCTTTTGATAAGATCAAAAGGATCTCAAGAGTAAAGTTGAAAAACTATTCAATAAAAGCAAAAGTCTTAAGATGGATCATGGTAAATAGTTAAGTCATGTAGTTTGATATATTGCCTAAAGAGTATGAAAGACGTTTCACTACTCGCTCCATGAGGAACATTTGGAAAAATGTATCCAAGGATGAAGGTATCGAATATTGTTTGATATAGTTCGATCGGTAATAAATCAAATTGACTTGTTTGACTCATGTAAGGGATTGTGTTTGAGGACAATATTGTTTACACTAAATAAAAAATTCCATTGAAGTCTATTGAGAAAGATATCTTACGAGATTCGATCTCTAGGTATATTGTTTCTCAAGATTTGGTGTTGAGAAGCTTATTTCAAGGTTCGATTGATTGATAAGCTTGGACCCAAATAAGACGCTTATTATTTTGTAGGATATCTTGAATTAGCCAAAAGGTACTACTTCTATGAACATGATAAGAACAAGGTAGTTGTTGCTCATCATAACGTAATCTTAAAGAATGATATTCTCAAGAAGAAGTAGTGGGAGTAAAGTGAGCATTGAAGGAGTTTATGCGTCACTACAAGAAGTACCTTTATAGGGAACTTGTCACTCCATACATGGTGCTTAGTGGGAGTTGAGCGGAACTTGACTCACAAGCAGTTGTGAAAGGAAGAAGTTTATAAGCACGCTCGCTTCTAAAGAGTACTCAAACATCTCACGAATGGATGATGTTAGAGAAACTCGTGCAATACATTAGGATCAAGAATCTATTCTACAAGATGTTGTAGAAGTAGTTCGTAGACCTCAAGCACCAATCCTACAAAGATCAACGAGAGTGAATTGCCTAAACTGAAAAGTACATAGGTTTCACAACATCCTCATACTTGACATGTGAGGATCCGTTGATAAATAAAGAAGCGATGGAAAGACCCGATTCCACAAGTATGGTTTGAATCTATATGATCTTTAAGTGCAATCCATATATATAACAACAAGGTATAGACCTTGATTGATGTTCAAGAAGGAGCGATCCATCTAGAACATTTAGATGTTTAATAAGAAAGATAGATATGGATAGCAAGTCGACTCTGTACAAAGCACAATTTCATGATTGATGCTATGTCTAAGTCGATAACAAGTTGACCATGTACAAAGCACGGCTTCTCGCTTGTAGCTATGTATAAGTCAATAAAGATCATTCTAGCAATAGTTATATTTCGTATATATAGATATATGGAAAGATACATCAAAACCGCCTTCTTCGATTGAATGAAGGAAGTTGTTGTGTATTTGACACAAACCAAGGATTTGTTGTACTGTTGGAAACACATGTATGCTTCAATGATCCATTAATGGATTGAAGCAAGTACTGTGAAAATTGGAATAAATATTTTGACAAGGAAGTCAAGGAGTTGCACTTCGTCAAAAGTATCTTATATAGACAAGATATTCAGTGGGAGCATGATTGTGTTACATGTATTGTACAAGATACAAGACATTAATTGGGAATAACATTAAGAAAATGAATATTGTCAAGATCTCATTGGAGAATGTTTTTCTCAATTGAGAACTTGGGTAAGTCACCTAAATCCAAGGAAACAAAATCTATGGAGATAGATTATGATGGATGTCAGGTTTGAGCAAAATGTGCATATAATGACAAGGTGTTATAGTTACACGAAAAGATAGACTCCTAGAAAGGATGTCTAACCACATTGTATGGCATACACTTCAGTGCTACTCGGTGTGTTGCAACTCAATTCGAGAAGAGTGCACGATACAATTCGAGCATCCTTCTGTTATGAGTTTCATTATGTACGCCATACTTATGCACATGCCCCTATGTGTTGTACCCAAGGAGTATGACAATCAGTTGTCAAATGGATACAAAGAAAAACACATTTGGACAATAATCAAGAATGTCCTCGAGTATCTTAAGAGAAAGAGTGATATGTTTTTCCATCTGATAAGATAAAAGAAAGCTCATATAAATTGATATATTGATGCTAGTTTTCGAAAGATTGATATAAATACAATTGAGCTACATATTTTGTTTAAATGTGGTGTTGTAAGTTTAGAAGGTGTTCTAAATGGGATATTACAACCGTTTCCGTCACCAAAACAAATATATATAGCAACTTGTTAAGCAATGAAAGAATGTAGTAAGGATCGTGAAGTTCTCAGTCAAGCTAATATGGTTCTATGCATCTCGAACCATAGCTTAAACTTGAAGAACCCAATATTAAATTGGTGATCCAACTAAGATCTATGACGATGTCACTTGATCTCACATGATGATGATCAAGAACACATATATAGGAGTATATATGTATATAGGGTCAAACAAAATTGGATAGGTTCGCGGACACAGCGAACACTCTAACTTAACCTCTACCTTAAGCGGTATACGAGATGCAGTTGTGCATCCATACGTGATGGACGTATGAGTAACTTGCTTTAAGCGTATAATATTTTGAGGTTCGAACATGTATATACATGGATATATAACATTGTTCTAAATTCTTCACAGGCTAGAAGTCACTATTGATTGACTCTAGGCCAAGTGGGAGATTGTTGGAGTTATGTCCTAGAAGTCAATATTTCATGACTTATTTTCTTAGTTTATGTTAATGATGATATTTGATCATTTGTTCCTAGAGTTTATTATTGACAGATCATTCAGGTTGAGGATCTGAATTGTAGATCTCTGTGGATCATTCATTAGAATGACAATAATAAATCTAAATCGTCCATAATCTTGATAATTAACAAGGAACATTAATTATCATAAAAGATTAGTATGCAAGTTAAGTGATGATTAAGTTCTACAAATCATAGGTAATGAGTTACCGATTTAATTGCATATGTGTATGTTATTGGAACATAGTACAGGACTTGACCCAATGAAATAAACATTTGGATTGTGTTATGTGTCATTGTTTATTTCATATGAGTTTGATTCTGAGTTTGAGATGTTCACCTTTTCCACATGAGGATAGGTTCAATAAATATCGTCTAACGTTGATTCCTGATAAAGGCTGCTATAAGGACTTTATTTATGTTCTCTTGAATTGTGCGGGGAAAAGTTGTTCATCAAGAAAACCGTATGTCCCTCATTAGTATACCTAGTGAGTGATGATATCTGTTTGGGCCCCTTGATGGAGTTGGATCGTATGCATGCAAACTAGACGATCAACTCTAGATCAAGAAATGTATAATCTGCAAGAATGACACATTCCTATCTTGGATTATACAAAGATATCGTGTGACATAAGAATCAAACAAAGAAATACTTTTATTTCTTATGCAGGATTGAGATATTGTAACGGTACATTATTTATACGAATTGGGAATCATAACGTGTTGCTAGATACCGCTTATGATTATTGGAAATAAATAACGATTTATTTCCATGGCCAACATAGTATAAATCCTCAAATAGGGTCGCACAAATAAGATATTGACCACACGTGCATTATTTATTCATATTGGAGAATACGAGACATGATAAGTTGATTAATTAATTATATGTTGTTATGAACCATAATAATTAATTATATCAAATGGATCATGTTAGAAATAATTTAATGCATAAAGCTCTTCAAGAATTAATTATTAATAAGTTAATAATTAATTATATACAACACATATAATTTCTAGAATTATATTGAGCTAATGGGTTTTATTTAGTTAGTAAATTAAAAGCCCAAATTAAAGAGAATTAAAGGGGATTCATTAATTGGTGAATTAATGAATAAAGGCCTTTTATTGAGATAGCCCAAGAAAGCCCATTAGGTGGCCTCTTAGGGTGGATGACATACTTGTAAATAGCTACAAGTGTGGATGAGAGATGGGTGGTCTATAAATAGGGGGTTCTTTTAGAGAGCAAACCCTAGCCACCACACCCTCTCTTCCTCTTCTCCCATGCGCCATCTCTCCCTTTCATTCTCTCTTGAGCTCATGTGTTGAGCACCCCTATCCCATCTCTCTTCCTCCATTAAAATAGTTTAATAGAAAGAGAAACTTGGATTTGAAAAATGGAGAGCTTGGACTTGAGAGAAACTAGCATCTCTCTCAAGTCGTGGTTGCTATCTTTGGTGGGCTAGAGGCGATCAAGATGGTGGAGGTGGTGGAGCACGCACCCCATCGACTCACATGCCATGGATTCGAGCCTCATGAATACAATTTCATGAGAGGTACAATTTCTCCTACTTTCTCTCTTGATTTGATGTGTGAATGCTTTAGCACTAGATCCTTGTCTTGCTTGATGTTTAATGGAGATTAATTAGTTGTAATTGATCTAAAAATTAAAATATGAGCATTTCCTAACACCTATCGCATCTTTAATCCTGAGAAGAGACAGAAGAGAGAAGAAAAGAAGATATGGAAGAAGAGAAAGGGAGAGAGCGAAAGCGAAGAGAAGGGTCGTGGACTCTGGCCTGAGAGAAACACGGCGGCTAGGAGAGCGGACTAATTCTTTAATATTTCCATGATTCTGCCTGTGCTTTTCTTCATTGTTCTTCAATTTTCTACCAAAACCAAAAGGAGGGAGAGAAAGGGGGGACCCGCTCAGATGAAAGAGGGGAGGGGGATGCGAGGCCTCTGGTGACTACTCTCAAATAGATCCATATGGAGGATCTCTGTCTCTTCCGCAAACAGCTTACTTCCTCATATCATTTCCACCTCCAACGTTGCCTCAAAGCCTAGATTTTACAGCTTCCTTTCTTTCAACGGATTACTAGCTTGCTCTCCCCCTCTCCTACTCACTCTTGATTCTAGCGGATACTTTCTTGTAACACCTCGATCTCCACCAAAGGTTCCTCATCCCTCTCTTCTACATCACCTCCATTGTAATTTGTACAGTACTTCAATCGAGCCTCGATTTATTTAACTTTGGTGTTTATTTTCTTAACTACTACCATTAATTTAGTTAGTTAATACTATAAGATTACTTACTATTTCGATTGAATTAGGCAACAATAAAGAAAAATGGCTATCATTTGTCTATACTCTTTACCAGTACGACAGAGGTATATAGTACATAGCTTGGTTTATAGAATTTCTAAATTAATAGCTTTATTCAATTATTTTACAGGTGAAAAGTAACGTGCCATTTGCACCATGACGATCTACAGCCTCTATCCCATGTCTTCCTGTAGGAGGATATATTGTACTGTCAGTTTGAGGTATTTGCTTAATTCTTATTTATGTTAGATTAGTGAGTATTAGAACACATATTTTAATTCGTTTCTAATTTTTCTGAAATGTCTTAGTTGCATGATTTGGACGTTTATAACTTCATGTGTGGTAAAAATTAACAAAGAACATTTTATTCAGACAATAAATCTTTAGTTCATTAGTAGTTTTTTCCCCTTCTTTTTTATATAGAAATTATTTCTAACTATGTTATCGAGTCTTCTTTGACTATTTTCTCTTTTTAAGCCTTTCTCATGTGTGTTTTTAGTTATTTGGAATCTATGTTGGCAGAGATTGAACCAATTTTGGAAATATTGTCACACATTATGGTCAGATTGACCAGCAGCAGAAGTAACAAGCTAGACATCAGATAGACCAGCAGTGAGGCTCTTAACTTTCTTACTATTAGTTTTCTCTCTTTTTTCTTTGTGTCTGCATATGATTTTGATTAATAGGGTTACTTCTCTTTTTCTTTATTCATGTTTTTGACTTTTTCTAATTTTCTTTTATCATGCTTGATTGGTTGCAGTTTGAGATAACAACGATGTTCTCTCTGAGCGGCTTTGGTGTACATGCCAGTGTTATTTTGGCATTCATTTTGATTCTTTCCCTAGAGTCGGCTATTGTACGAATGATGTACATCATCTGCATGGCTTTTCATCACTTTTGTTTCTTGGAGGTAGTGTATGAGAGCTACAATACTATTTTGTGACTGATCAAACTTTTATTGTTGCAATTTCTCTACAAAGTAGCACACTGATAAAGTAAATTATGAGAATTTGTTTCTGTATATTTATTGACGTTCTCTGTACTTGCCTATAATATGGAGATAGGACTTCAGTTATATGGATTTAGATGTAGTATATAATAGTCCAACATTAATTGTTGTTTTAAATTATGGATATTGCAAGTCCACCAAATTGTTACAGATATGAGCTATCTTACTCTAGGACTATATTGTCTTATACTTTGGTGTGGACAGATTAAGCCATGCCAGATGAATTGCATTTGTGTTGTACGATTTTTGTAGTTGTTAACATTACTAGAGAAACAAGGTTCATATTCTGTACATCTAAATCAGAGTGGCAACATATTCAATCGTAATGGACAAAAAGTGCATTTGGTAAAAATTGTATAGAGCAAGTCCACAATTCAATGTGGTGTTGTTATGATGTGATCGAATTTCTATTTTGTTTAGGTACGAGCCTGTTGTTCAATTTCTTCTGTTTATTGGTAAGAACTTTTATTTTCTTAGATTTCTTTTGCCTTTTTTTTTATACCTCTTGACATTTGTTTACTTTGGACCATTTTGAATTGTGCATTATTCATTATTATTTCTTTATTTATAGATGTTGAGTTTATTTGATACATGGATCATCTCTGAAATTTGCTCATTTAAGATTTGACAATGCATGAAGCAGAGAAGAATAGAACAATAGCTGCAAACCAAAGAATGAGTGCTGGAAGGATTACAGAAATCAAAATAGGAGAAGGAAATAAATGTACACAATTAGTTTTTTTATCTTACACGATTAAAATTAAACTTTACTATGATTTTCTATATCCTTGCAGATGTTTTTTATGTTTTAAATTAAATATTCACGTTGGCTGTGAATTAAGTTTGCTTTTGCATTGTTTTTGTTTATATATTATATCTAAATTTACACAATTTAATTTTGTGCTCTTACTCTTACTCCTTTTAATTTGATCACAGGTTCTTTGTTAACTTTGTTAATTTTTTTTTTTAAAAAAAAACTTTGCTGGCTTCATAATGGTAACTTTCTCTATCAAATTAAATCATAATTCTAATACTTTTAATAATTGCATGCCAGCCTTAAGAAACCTCTTTATTATTCCATAACAAGATTTGTGATTTATTTTATTTCAGAATTAAAATCATATGCAGATTATATTTTCTTGTATTAAAGCCTGCTCACCCAGTACATGTTTTTCTCTGTATCTTTCGATCTCTAAGAATTAAAATGCACATTATATTATTCAATTGTAAGATAAGCATAAAAACAGTAAATGTGACCCACACATCTTTTGTCAATATGAAAAAATATTACATGGCTAGATCCTTAAAAATTATAAATCACTTTGCAATTTTATTTCTGCATGAAATATTATATAAATTCTTCCAAAATTATAACAAATCTAATCATACCGCACAACTTTTTTTAATCTAATCATATAATTTTGTGAAATACGAAATATGTAGTACTTTAGAAATTATTTGAGGATCTTTATTACTTCAATTGGGTATAAATATTTTATATTTTTAATTTCAAAAATATGAAATACCCAGCAATATAAACTTTAATAATTATAGAGTTTTAAAATATTATTTTTGAATTTTTAAATCTGATTCTGTTATTTCAGAAATATAATTCTATTTTTAATTGTTTCCAAGTCTTTTCGAAATTTTATAATGTATAAAGTTTTATATAAGTAATAAGAAAATTATAAAAAAATAATGATACAAATTTTTTTGTTTTATTCTTTCAAAACATTTTACATAATTTCTTACTTCTACAAACATTTTACATAATTTCCGAACAGTATTTTAAATATTGGGTTGCTAAATATTGAGTTTCTGACAGAGCTTCCTAGATTTAATTTTTTTATTTAATTTTATTTGTATGCTTTTCAATTATACATTATCCAATGATATTATTTTTTTTCCATTGTTTACAATAGTTTTCATGGTTTTTAGATTTTTCTGAATTCTGTATCATTGCATTATATTTTTTAAATTATTTGACAGTTTGTTAAATTACTTTCTCATCAAATTTTATATGAATGGTAACATATTATGAGAAATCCATTGATGCCAAGTATTTTATATTATTTGTAAGATTATATTCAGTTTTATTGGTATTCAATTATAGATTATTGGTAATTGAAAAAATTAAAAGTTGATCAAATTTTTAAAACTTATAAAATCTTAAGGAAATTGGTTTTGCCCAAGATGCACACAGTTTGTTTTGTTATCATAATTCTAACATTTTTTTATATAAAAAAATTTAATGATTACATCCTAACCTTAAGACAATCCTTCACTTTCCATATACTACAAATGTCAGAGACAATTAAGATCCCCTAAAAACAAATTAACGTCAAAAAAATAGTAATGACATAAATGACAAATATAGAAAAAATGACACACATACCAAAACTATAATTATAATTCTTTCACTTATTATAATTGTACGTCGGTCTTAAAACAATTACCATTGATATCCTATCCCAACTTTAAATTACCCAATATTTACTATTTAACTACAAGAACAATGCTTCACGCGCGAAGCGCGTATCAAAAGCTAGTTGTTTTAAAAGGTAATTCAACAGACTAAAGAAATATTACGTGGTATATAGAAATAATAAAATTTATGTCCTTAATTTTACACGAGTAAATTTGTCCAAGAGAAAATAGCGGAATGTTCCGGTGTATTTTGGGTTCCAAAGCACCGCCTGGAAAAAACTACTCCGGTTGTGCGTTTCTAGTTTTCTAGATGATTCATGATTGATTTAATTAATTTTCCTTCTCTGTCGTACAGGACCCGGATAAGTCTCTGCCACCTTTTCCTACTTGGACCTAGATTTCTGTCCCCACAAACATACATTATTAATGTCGCGGGTCACAAAAATTCTTATCTAAAACAACTCGTTACATATATTTATACAAAAGTGGTAAATAAACGATACTCTATTCGTTTCCGATCTGCTTCGTCATTATGGCGGTCCCAGGAGGGACCTACTCAAAACTTAAAATAAGACGATCTATCTTTCACCAACCCAACCAAAATCCGCATTACAGTATTTCCTTCTTTAGACTTCCCTAAAAAAGAATTCTTAATTTCTACTGCCAGAAAGAAAAAAAAGTTGCTTAATTAAATTTCGCATTAGATCAGATGGCACGACGACCGGATCGGAGCGACCAGAGCCTTCCACCAGAGGAGGCAGCGCGAATTGAGGCGGAAGTGAGGGACTATTTTGAAAAAGTCGCGCCAAAACGCCCCTCCAAACCGCCTCGAAGCGACCCGTCTGATGCAAGTTCGGATTTAGTCGTGTCGTCGGATCCGGATTTGATTCCTGAGTTGGATAAGCTTCGGCGCCTTGAATCTGACACCCAGGTTTTTTTTTGTGAACTATTTTGGTGTTTTTCTTTTTGATTGTTTTAGTTGGTTAGTTGACTGTTTTGTGGGGTTTAACTGTAGAGATTGGTGGTGGAAGGAGGAGAGGTTGTGGAGGAGTATGTCGCGACGGAGTACTATAACGGGATCAACTGTATTGACAAGCAACACCATACGGTACTTGAAATTCTGTGCATTGTTTATTTCCCATTAAATAGTCTGCATTAATTCTTTTCCTGAATAAGTAGGACAATTGAAGTGTGTTGACGCCAAGGTGTCTTGTCAGATACTCTAATTTTTTCTTTTATATATATAAAATTAAACAAACAAATGAGAAGATCAGAATGTAAAATTGCAAAATTTTAGAATCGCCAATTCCGCAGACAATATCTGCAAATTTTATTTTTTGTTTATGGACAATGTCAGTGAATCTGTCATTTAGGAACAGCACAGGTGTATTCGCAGACACTATTCAGAAACCAAATAATGGGGTTTGCCAACAATTGGAAGTTTAACGTGCCATGTTTGAACAGAGCAGCGCCAATTATTTATATTGATGATTGGATGATTGAAAATTGATTGGGTTTAGGCTGTATATGTTGAGAAATGTAAATCTGGTTTCAACTTTCAAGGCAGTCTAAGGTTAATCAATTAAGATGTTCTTACTTCTACCATTATTGTCCAATTTATTACTTTTTTTTGTCCTAGAAATCTGTCTTAATTTTCCTTTATTTGGCAAATACTTTCTGGAGCTTCTCTGAACTATAGCAAATCCAAATTTTCCCTTTATCTGCACAAAAAAAAGAGCAGTTGTGAGCATCGTAATGCGATGGAGTTTGCAGTTTGTTTGGTTAGTAGGTGGAGAAGGGAGATGATAGAGAAGTGATAAGGAAATGATCATGGAAGGAATTATTTTTTTTTCTTATTTGTTGTTGGGATCTTTTTTCCTTGTTAGAAAAGTTTTTTATTACAGTATATATTTTTTTTTCTTGTTACTTCTTTGATTGGTTGGACACTCATTTTTATCCTTCCATTGCATCCCTTTTTTGGAAATTGCACTAGATTAAATAGTAATTCCATTTGCCCTAACCTCCTATTAAATATTTCAGCCGAACAATATCAATTACTTCTTCTTTCCAAAATGGAGCTACTTTGCATCTCATTCTTTGTCTCAATTTCTTCTTTTTTTCCCCTTGATTCTGTTGCCTTTATGGATTATCCACTAGCCATGTAACAAACTATGATCCACTGTGACATTAATGTAGTATTGGGAACATAGTTTGCATTATTTCATCCATTATTTTTGCAGACTGGATCGGGTTTTATCAAAGTGGAGAAACCAAACAGGCCTGCTTTTGATGCACAAACAATTTCTTGTACAAGCTGTGTAAGCAATGGTTGCTACAAGAGCAATCCCGCGACCAATGATTGGATACCTTCTACTGACACGGTATAGAGCAACACTTGGTTTAATAGTTAATTTGATGTGAACGGTAGACGAGTTTAAATGGAACAAATGGGGTGCAATGTCACCCATTTTTTTGTCCAATCAAATATTTTTATATATAAATTTATTGTTATATGGACATTTTTTCTAAGAAATCTACTATTTGAATCCCATAAAAATACAAATGTAACTCCATTGGTGACCCCATAATTAAAAATTTAATTTTTTGACATGAAAATTCCATTGATATTGATAAAAGTTAATTAATTAATCTTTCACTTATCTGAATGAACCCCATTCCAATTTTTTCTGGCCTCGCTACCCATATTTTTTTCCCCCATTTTTTCGGCCGAATGCTTGTTGACAAGTTGCCAACAGCAGGTTGAATAATTAAAAAGTTGTAGTACAGAGTACAAGATGCAAGCTTAAAAAGAAAACAATTGTAAAGGTGGACTAAAACTAAAAGTCAACTTAAAATACAAACTAACTACAAGCTAAGTTGTAATTCTTTGGGAGCCATAAGTTAGCGCAAGAAATAGCTTTGCTGAGTACAATTTTTCTTTGGCGCAGGTAATTCCAATTTCAAACAAGCCTAACAGGAGTGAGAGCTGATAGTATATTAATACTATATTTGGCTACATGATGGTTCAATTAGAGCACTCCTTGTGTAATTTATTTTTATACAACTGTACTGCTATTAAACCCTTATTATCTTGAATTTGGTAATGACATTGTTGATTGAACTTAATTCCATATGAATGTTACGTACTATAAGCTGTGGTATGGTCCATAGGGGTGTCAGAAGTGTGCCGTTTCGCACGTTTTCGTTCCGTTCTGTCCGAAATGGAACGAAAACGGTAGGAAAAATGAAACGGAATACGGAAATGGGCTGAAATCAATGGTAAATGAAGGACGAAACGGAAACGAAACGGTTTTTTGTTTCGTTTAACGAAACGGAACGGAAACGAAACATTTTTCTATTTCGTTGGTTGAAACGGAACGAAAACAAAACAGGCTGTTCCGTGTCGTTTTTTAACGTTTGACAGCGCTGGGTATGGATCTCCCTCAGGATGGGGGAATGAAGGATGAGACCGCCAGCCATGAGTTAAAGTTTTTTAGTCTTTTTTCTTGTTGATTTCCTACTAATTATAGAAAAAATCATGTTGACAGCCGCTGTCAACCTTGTCTGAAAAAAATAAAAAGGTATAGAAAATATCATATTTGATTCCGATATTCAATTTTTTTATTTTTAATTCCCTTTTTTTTGGGCTAAACGCATAAAGTTTTATGAAGCATAACGTAGATTACTGGTACAAAGATTAATTGAGACAAGATTGATAATAGATCGTAAATGTGATAAAATATAAACACATGATGATAAGGCGTGAAATCCACCAAGCACAAAGATGTGTTCTTAGGATTGAAACCGTGAATTCGCATGTCAGACCCAAGAGCGCACAACAATTTTAAGTCTTTGATATTCTTATTGAAATGTAATGTAAATAAAGATAAAGCTGAACAGTAGATTGAAGAGTTGAAGAAGATGTAATCTGTTGTGTTGTATTGCAAAATGAAATTGAACTGCTTAATACAAACGCTAGCTGCTGCAGTATATATCAGATACAAGGAATATTCTCTTATTTTGTTTCTATTGTCCTAACCAATTACATGATAGCACCTCATTCATCACAGCTGGCTGAAGCCGTTATCTGATGCTGAGATACCAGCACGTCATCTCCAGTTGTAGCATGTCTCCAGTACTGGTGTAACAGCCCCCCCGCAAGCTAATGGTGAGGAAAGAACCGTTAGCTTGTCTCTAAGCAGTAGAAAACGTGGAGTAGTCAGTGCCTTTGTCATAACATCAGCAATTTGGTCTTTGGAGGAGACAAAGTTGACAAGGAGCTGTTGTTGTTGAATTCTTTCACGGATGAAATGGAAATCTATTTCGACATGCTTTGTACGAGCATGGAACATAGGATTGGAGGCCAAGAAGGTGGCCCCAATATTGTCACACCAAAGGATGGGAGGAGAATGGCATGAGACATGAAGTTCATGAAGTAGATATTGAAGAAACATGACTTCAGCACTTGCAAGCGCCAATGCCCTGTATTCAGACTCCGTGCTTGACCTGGCCACTGTGGCCTGCTTTTTGGCACTCCATGAAATGAGATTCGGCCCTAAAAAGATTGCAAAATCGGATGTGGTGCGACGGTCGTCTAGACAACCGGCCCAGTCGGCATCCGAGTAAGCGTGAAGTTGAATAGAGGTGGTCGGTTTCAAGGTTAAGCCTAGTGTCAATGTGCCATTTAGATAGCGTAGAATACGCTTGACTGCCATCCAATGTAGATTAGTGGGTGAGTGCATAAATTGAGAAACCTTATTAACGGCAAAAGCGATGTCGGGCCGAGTGATGGTGGCGTATTGTAAGGCACCAACCACCGTACGATACAATGTGGGATTGTCCATTGGATCGCCTTCAAAGGCTGAAAGTGAAGTGTGCACAACCATAGGTGATGCACATGGCCGAGAGGCAAGCATATTGGTCTTCTGTAGAATCTCTTTGATGTAGTTTTCTTGAGACAGATGAAGTGTATTGGAAACGTTGCTCACTTGAATGCCAAGAAAGAAATGAAGAGAGCCCAAGTCCTTGATAGCAAAGTTTGATTGAAGATGATGTATGGCAGCATCAAGAGAGAGAGAACTGTTGCTTGTAATGATAATATCATCAACATAAACCAACACAACAATGATGCAGCCATTGAGATGATAAACAAATAGGGACGGGTCATAATGGGAGGCATGGAACCCGTAGGAGATCAAGGCTGAGCTAAGGGTGGAGAACCAAGCTCTCGGAGACTGTTTCAGTCCATAAATAGCTTTCTTGAGACAACACACATGAGTAGGATGAGTAGAATCAATGAAACCCGGTGGTTGAGACATATAAACCGTTTCGGCTAAATCTCCATGAAGGAAGGCATTTTGCACATCAAGTTGTTTGATAGACCAGCCAAGAGAAACGGCAAGAGAAAGAACTAACCGAATTGTAGTCGGTCGAATAACTGGACTATAGGTTTCAAAGAAGTCAATGCCTTCTTCTTGAGTAAAACCCTTGGCCACAAGCCGGGCCTTATATCGTTCCACAGTTCCATCGGCATGACGCTTGATTTTGTAGACCCACTTACAGCCCACGATGTTGTGATTGTCTGGAGGTGGCACAAGAACCCATGTTTGATTGGCCATGAGAGCTTGAATTTCTTTTGTCATGGCTTCTTGCCAAATGGGTGAAGAGCTAGCTTGTTTAAAGGTGGACGGTTCAGAGATGAGAGAAGTGGAGGAATGCAAGGCCACATGATCAGGGAATTATCGAGGACGACGGGTGTTGTCACGAGTGCGGGTTGTCATAGGGTGAATAGAGACAGAAGAAGAAGTATTTGGTGGATGTGCTATCAGAGATGGAGAAGAAGGAGTTTGAAAGGTAGGGGCAGTGCGGTCAGCAAAGGGAGCAGTTGGAGAAGCACGGGCAGGAGTCTCCACAATAGTCGGGGCAGGCATGTTTAAAGTTGAAGCAGGGGTCGCTGCAACGGCTAGTTGAGGAGCAGTGGGCTGAACAGAAACCATGGGCTGAGCAGAAGTAGGCTGGGGGGTGTTGGGCTGAGCAAAAGTGGGCTGAGCAGGAGGTGTGGAAAAACCTGGCGGTGCCAACCAGGGATGCAATTGTGTGCTTGTTTGTTCAGGCCGAGAGACTGCAGGTTCCTGTGAAGCTTTGAGAGAGCTAAAAGGAAACTCAAGCTCATTAAATATCACATGCCGAGATATAAAAATCTTGTTGGTAGCTAAGTTGAGGCATTTGTACCCTTTATGGAGATGAGAGTAACCAATAAAAACACATGGAACCGATCTATTTTGAAGCTTATGATCATTGTATGGCCTAATGTGAGGATAACATAAACACCCAAGGACTTTTAAGAAGGAGTAATCTGGTTGTTTGTTAAAGAGTTTGTGGTAGGGAATATCATTTTTGGAGGTGGTAGGTAAACGATTAATGAGGTAGACAAGACTTGCAAAAATCTCATCCCAATATTGAAGAGGAATGGAGGCTTTGGTCATGGCAGCTAGGGAATGTTCAACAATATTTCGATGCATGCGTTCGGCCAATCCATTTTGTTGAGGGGTATAAGGACAAGAGATTTGATAAGTTATTTGTGGAAAAAGGCGTGAGAGAGGTTTAAATTCCGTGCCTCCATCAATACGAAGAACTTTAATTGTGTGATTAAGTAGGTTCTCAACTTGTTGTTTAAACAAGGAAAATACTTTTGGCAACTCATCTTTGGTATGAAGAAAATACATCCATGTGAAATGAGTAAAATCATCAACAAAAATGACATAGTAACGAAAACCGTCTTTTGAAACAATGGGCGAAGGGCCCCATAAATCGGAGTGCACAAGCTCAAGAGGAGCACTAGACAAAGAAATAGTTTTATCAAAAGGCAATCTATGAGACTTTGCCATACAACATTCATTACAAAACTTCATGGAATGCATAGAACAAGGAAGATTAAAATGTTGCAAAATAAACATAGTAGTAGAAGAAGATGGATGGCCAAGACGTGCATGCCAAAGGTCAGCCGGGGCTTTTTCTCCAAGGTAAACTTGTGGTGGGATAGAAGGAGGAATGTGAAGATGGTAAAGACCATTAGTAATTGGGGCTTGAAGAAGAGGGCTCTTGGTTTGACGATCCTTGATAACACACAAATTAGAGTAAAATTCAATGAGTAAAGAGTTGTCACTTAACAGTTTTGAAAGACTTAACAGGTTTTTAGAGAAACGTGGAACATGTAACACATCAAGAAGAACAAGAGAAATAGTAGAAGTTGTAATTGAAGAAGAGCCAATATGAGCAATGGGCATACCTATTCCATTGCCAATGTGCAAGGTGTCAGAACCTGTAAAAGGCACATATGAGCTGAGGTTGTTCAAGTCTGGAGTGACATGGTGAGTTGCGCCGGAGTCGATGCACCACTCGTGTGGAGAGGCAGGAGGCGCTGAGTGAGTCACAAAGGCCTGAAATGGAGGGCGAGCGGGGCCAGGAGCAAAGGTGGGTGGAGAGTTGTAATAGCGAGCATCAGAACTGAAGCGATGATAACAATCTTTGGCTTGATGGTTCCTGAGACCGCAAATCTGGCATGGTTCCGGAAACAGGGGACTTGAATTTCTGGGAACAGGAGTGGCGGGAGAGAAGTTGAATTGATTGGGAGCGGGAGGTCTGTTGAGAGTGGGTCTGTTGAAATTGGGTCGGGCTTGGTATGGAGCAGGCCGAGGAACAAAAGTGGGCCGAACAGGAAACTGAGGACGCGGCCCAATAGGTCGATTATTACCAAATCCAGAAGCTTGTCTCGGAGCGGAGAAGCGTGGGCGTTGATTTGCATAGAAGGCCTGTGGATCAGATGCGGCAGGAAGAGAAGTAGAGATCGTGTGTTTACTGTTCAAACGAGTTTCACTGGTGAGAAGAAGACCATGGAGGTCAGGGAGAGAGATGGGTTCAGCTCGTGCAGTGACAGCAAGCACCAGAGGATCGAAGTCTGTACCAAGACCACGCAAAGTGTAGTTCACCAACTCCCGATCAGAGACAGGAGAGCCGATGAAAGCCAGTTCATCAGCGATAGATCTAATCTTCTGGATATAGTCAACGCATGTAGAACCCCCTTTAGTTATACCCTGAAGCTGTTGTTGAAGCTCAATTAATCGAGCTTGAGAGGAAGCCGAGAAAGTAGCTTGAAGCATGGACCAAAGAGATGAAGTGGTGGTGCAGGAAACCACTTGCGCCAAAAGGGGTTCGGATAGAGAGGAGCGCAGCCAACCTAACAGCAATTGGTCTTGCTTGCGCCACTGAAGGTACTCAGGGTTGACAAGAGTAGTTGTATCAGTTTGTAAGACTGGATTGGGTTGAGAAGAAGAATCGATATATTTGTATAAATCGTATCTATGAAGCAATGGAACAATTTGGGACTGCCAAGCAAGGAAATTGGTGCGAGTTAATTTGGTGGAAATGGGTAAATTGAGGATAACAATGGAATCAGTAGAAGAAGAGGAAGAACTGTTGGTGGTTGAGGCTGTCGTCGCAGCCATGGAAGAGATATCGGCGTAAGCCTAGAGATGCTCTGATACCATGAAATGTAATGTAAATAAAGATAAAGCTGAACAGTAGATTGAAGAGTTGAAGAAGATGTAATCTGTTGTGTTGTATTGCAAAATGAAATTGAACTGCTTAATACAAACGCTAGCTGCTGCAGTATATATCAGATACAAGGAATATTCTCTTATTTTGTTTCTATTGTCCTAACCAATTACATGATAGCACCTCATTCATCACAGCTGGCTGAAGCCGTTATCTGATGCTGAGATACCAGCACGTCATCTCCAGTTGTAGCAGAGACTGGTGTCTCCAGTACTGGTGTAACACTTATCAATGCAACTTTTTACTGAATCCATCAAGGATTGACCTGAACATGGCTAGAGAAGTAGAGAACCTAACTGGAACGCTATATTGCGTTCCTGTCATCTCTATCTCGTGCAGAACCGAATTTTGAAATGTGTAATTGTACTGGAGATATAGATGCGGACGTTGTTATGGTGCGGCCGACGATGGCAGGTCTAGCCGTTGTTATGGTGCGGCCGACGATGCGGACGCGGTGCGATACAGCCATGGATGCGGTCGTGGAGAACCGACGGGTCTAGCTGTTGTTATGGTACAGCAGGCGATGCGGACGTGGTGCCATGGATGCGATCGTGGAGAACCGACGGGTCTAGCTGTTGTTATGGTGCGGCAGGCGATGCGGACGTGGTGCGGTACAGCCGGCGGCGAGTGTACTGTCCTTTGTGGGTCTCGGGTGTGGCTGAGGTGAAGGACAATTGTTGCGACTTGCGATGTGGCCGAGGAGATGCAAATCGACAGTAGGTGTGGTGCGACCGACTACTGTGTTTTGGTTATGGCTGTGTTGTAGTCATTCTGGTAAGGTTTCGGACGGGTAGTTTCAGTATTGGATGGTTCGAGATTGGTTACCGGCTTAGAATGTAAACTTGTTTAGAGTTTACTTTCTTTTTTCTTTTGATATTCGTATCAGTTTTGGTATGAACTTGGAGATGTTTTTTGTTGTTTGAGACTTTGTAAACTTTTTCTTTTATTAATGAAAATTGCTGGCTTTTGCTAGCCCTCAAAAAAAAGAAATGTGTAATTGTACGAACTACGAAGTTAAAATCAAACAGTTGTGGTAAATCTCCACACAAAACTCCATGAAACGGAAGTCGGGAAGTGGAACAGCAAATGTGTGATTGTGTTAATATTGTTTTGTAGTCTTTATTGAACAATATAAAAACTGTCACGCCAGCTGCCAGCTGCTAATTTTCTAAAAAGAATATTACTAATCTCTCTAGCGTGCAGCACCAGAAACTAAAATAAAGCTACTTTCGTACGGCTCCTGGATTTTATTCTCCACAACAATAATAAACAAATAAATAAATAATACGTAACTTCTATACCAGAAACAAGACCATTATACCTCCTCACAATTCACAAAGGATCAATTACCGACAGAAATCACAATGGATTTCTCGAGAGACGAATCACTCTACAACTCCCTCCTCCTAACCCTTTACCTCCTAACCCCACTAACCCTCCTTCCTCTCCAGTTCCTCTCGGCGCCGTACGGGAAGCACTTGCGTCCGGGATGGGGACCCACCATCCCGGCCCCACTGGCCTGGTTCCTAATGGAGAGCCCAACACTCTGGCTCACCATTTTCCTCTTCCCTCTCGGCCAATTCCGGTCCCACCCTCTCTCTCTCTTCGCTTTCTCTCTCTACCTCCTCCACTACACCCATCGCACCATTATCTACCCTCTCCGCCTCTTCCTCTCCAGTAAACCCACCTCTCCAGTCCCCATTCTCATCGCCACCTTCGCCTTCGCTTTCAATCTTTTAAACGCCTATGTCCAAGCTCGATCCTTGTCCCACTACGCGAATTACGCCTCCACGTGGCCTTGGCCGAGTTGGGTATGGGCCCGAATTGTCATTGGAACTGCCATCTTCGTTTGGGGAATGAAGGTTAACATCTCGTCGGACCGGGTTTTGTTGAGGTTGAAGGAGGAGGCGAAAGGAGGCTACAAGATACCGAGAGGAGGTTGGTTTGAGTTGGTGAGCTGTCCCAATTACATGGGTGAGTTGGCGGAGTGGCTTGGATGGACGGTGGTGACGTGGTCGCCAGCTGCGCTAGCGTTTTTTCTCTATACATTTGCTAATCTGGGACCGAGAGCGAGAGCAAATAGGAGATGGTATAGGGAGAAATTCGGAGAGGAGTATCCGGCTTCAAGAAAAGCGGTTGTACCGTTTGTGTATTGAAGTTGGTTTGGTATGGTTTGAGTTATGTAATTTGATTGTTTTTGTTGTGTTGTGTGTGGGTCTGAGAATTGTGTAATTGACTGCTGTTCTTTTGTTGGAATAATTGGTTTTTCCTTTTTTTGGGTTTTGATGTGCTCAGTTGTTTATTCGAGAGTTACATAGAAGTTGGAAAGGTCAACCCTTTGACTACTGTTCTTTTGATGGAATAATTGCTTTTTTCTATGTTTTGATGTGCTCACTTGTGATTCGAGAGTTACTTTGAGAGTTGTTAAGGTCAACCCTTTGATCAAAGTAACATAGTTTTTTTTAAAGATAAAATGGATAATTTTTATTTCGAAATTAAATGACACGAATAAATTTCAGTCAAGTTTTTTCACTGAAAGTGTGTTGTTTTTTTAGGAAAAAATGGAGATCTAGTCTCCATCTTTTTATTAAAATTAAAAGTTACAGAATTAGCCAGAGGCTAATTGAAAGTAAAAAAAGAAAAAAGAAAAAATTACAGAATTACTAATAAAATTAGAGGCTAGCTAGTTGAAGAGCGTAAAGTCTCCCATTCCAGTAAAGCATGTTCGACCAGCACATTTGCTGACAGAGAAGAACTAGAAAAAATTCTATTGCACCTCTTTCTCCAAAGTACAAAACAGAGAATTGCCATGAGTTCCCTGTGTTCTTTTGGCACCGATTTTTCAGTCAAAAACTGTGGGTTTGAGCTAAAAGCTAGATTGGCGAGAAAAGAGGATGATTCCTGTGCCTTCCGCACAAAATCAACAAAGAATAGATAACTATTAAAAGGTGGCTGGCCGATTCTTCATCAGACGCGCAGAGAATGCAAAAATTTGCCAAATGCCAACATAATTAACAATCAAATGATATTATTGTCTGTTTGGACAACATAATTAACAATCAAATGAATTATATTTTAATTTTTAACTAATGGTATCATAGCAATAGGTTTCATTCCTTCTTCAGTTTCTAGGCGGCCTAATAAGAGATGGATGATGAGATAGGATGGATGGAATGAGCTTGTTTGTTGGTAAACCGGAGCTTGGGAAGGATCTCCTCATTGCACAAAAATAGAAGTTTATTGATATGATCAAAGATATAAATCAAGTTGTAACTTTATGTTTGAAAACAATGCGCATTAATAATTTCATATCAAATTGAAATTGATTCCGTAATTGATTATTCATGTCAACATAATTTGATTTGAACTGAGAACAATATGCAACATAGTTGATTAGAACTGAGAACAATATGCATTCATTTGTTGGCATCACTCCTTCATGTCAACATAATTTGATTGGAACTGAACTAGAACGATATGCATGCATTTGTTGGCAATTACCACTATTCTTAGCATCACTCCTCTGTTGCTAGGTTCTTTTATTTAATCCACACCACTGCCTCCATCTCTCTTCGTCGACTTTCCACTGTTCTTTTTTTATTCTTAGTAAGCGATATTACCAATTTAACTGGTATAAAATATATAACATGGCCTATCAAACCCAAAGAAGCTTCTTGGCCCAATAGTTTTTTGTACTCGATAAAAAATTTATATATGATTTGCACTTAAATCTTATAAAACATAATTTAGACATGTTATGCTTTCGATGGTATTACCCATGGTAACAAAATTCCTTTTCAAGACAAAATCATGAAAAATAAACGAACCAATGAATATGGAGAGGTGTTGGGGAGTTTATTAACACAACCTGTCCCTTTTCCCAGATAAATATTGAAGAAAAAGGACGGTACAGCATTAACACATAGTAGTCTAATACTCTAATATAATCTATTATCGAAGGAAAGTAGGCTTTCCGTAAAAACTAAGTGAAATTCTGCATGACAGGTTCTGCAACAAAAGCTGATAAGCTAGTATTGGCTACATTAGCCAACATTATTTATTACAACAATGACTGCGAACTATAAACACATTCTTGTGTTATCATACTATATGACATTCTTCTATTATCATACTATATGGCATGGCATTAGATTGCATACAAAAATAACAAGAAAAGTGGATGACAGCTAACATCTTCCACCATTTTGGGGTTGTACATGCTTTGAAGAAATTAAGGTACGCGACACTCCTCAATTCCCCAAATTTCTTTAGCATACTGAGCAATTGTGCGATCACTGCTGAATTTGCCGCTACCAGCTGTGCTTAAAATTGACATCTTCAGCCACCTTTTCCTGTCCCTGCAATCATAAGGGAACAAAAAATGTGTTAGAAAGGATTATAGATTGTTCCAATAAGGACCCATTCCCTATGTAATCTGATGGTCTGATCAACCCTCAAAAATATCAACACAGTATCCCCAACCCCCAAACAACAACACGTGCAAGCTTAAATTCATGCTTGTTGTCGCTTCTAAATTTGTACAACAGAGAGGCCGGATTACTATTGCTCTTTCTTCCATTGAACAATAAAGGATCAAGGGAATTAGCCATTTGTTACAAGTGAGTGCAAGGGAAGAAGTTTACTCATCAACACAACAAGAAAAGTTTGTTGTGACAAATTTAGCTAGCAAATGATAGTTCTTTTCTTAAATAAATCTTACTTGTAGGCTTCATCAACCCGAGACTGTGCATCAATATAGCTAGGGAAGTCATGACCAACAAGGAAGTAGTCACCTCGTCCATAGCCCGAGTCACCCTCCAACGAGCTCAAGAGATCAGCATAGTTATACGAACCAAATGTGCCAACCTTAATAAATTCGCTTGCCTCTTCAAAACGGGGGTCTGGCTTAAACTGTATTAGTTAAACCTTAACAATATTAGAACTGTCACACAAGGGATAAGTTGATAGACAAATGATATTCATATCTTGGGACCTGGATGCATACTTTCTATCATATGCTGGGACAAGTAATAGATATTTGGTATTGACATTGTTTGGTGCTCAGCTAATCAGACATTGTTGGGTATATGGATCATTGTGCTTTAGTGTTTATAATCTGTGATTTTGTTTGTGATTGACTGGCTGAAGGTTTTCTGGTATGTTAAATTGTAGTTTGTTTTCATTGGCACCAATTTTCAAAACCACTGTGCCAGAATGAGGTGAGATCCTGATGCTAGACTATGACCTATTATGATGTTTGTTATATATATCCAAGTTTTTCTCCCTCCACCTTTTCTGCAAAAGGATAGACTGGATATCTGTGTGGGATTGATGGAACCAGGCAGGTTCACCTGCCACTTTTCTCAGAAGAAAGAAAAAATGGACAAAAAAAATACACGATTTAGAGATAGAGAGGGGGAATTTTGTCCACTGATATAGTGCCCCCTAGTTCCTGCACAGCTAAACCACAGGCACATACGAAGAAATAAAAAAATAAAACCATAAAGATAGGAAGCTTGCATTTACCATTCCCATTTCTCTCTCCTTGCGCAGACGAGGGACCTCATCAGCCTTGGCACCAAAGAGAAAGAAGTTTTCTTCTCCAATCTCCTCTCTAATCTCAACATTTGCTCCATCCAAAGTGCCAATTATAAGACAACCATTGAGAGCAAATTTCATATTGCTAGTACCACTTGCCTCCATGCCAGCAGTACTGATATGCTGAGACAGCTCACTACCTGGTATCAGCACTTCTGCTACTGATACATTGTAGTTTGGAATGAACACAATCTGACATACATTGCACATATTGTCAGTATACCTGCTCTTTGAAGAATGCTAGCTATAAGAGAGACAAAAAGGACATGAATCACATACTTTTAAGTACTTGTTTGTTTCTGGGTCATTATTTACTACAGCACCAACGTCGTTGACAAGCTTGACAATGAGTTTTGCATTGGTATAGGTCGCAAACGCCTTTCCCCCAATCATTATCGTACGAGGAGTCACCTTCTGCCTCTCTGTCTCACTCATTTCCTACACAAGTTAAACAAATTTTTCCAGCCATTTCAACACAAAACATGCTTCTTCTTTTGCGTCAATAAAGAAAATGTTTTAGCCCAATTTACGCATCAAACAGCCAAGGGTTGTTTGTACCAGACTACTATAACATATTACCTGACTGAGTACAGCAGTGAACAACTTGCAAGTTGACTAAATTGTAATGTTTTGTTTTGGTGAAACTCACTAAGGATTAAAAAACAAGATAAATGAAGAAAACAAACATGAAGAGAGAACATTTTTCCATAAATTAGGGCATTAACAAATGGAAATAATGTACCTTGAGCTTCTTGTATCTATATACAGCACCCAAGATATTAAGCAATTGTCTCTTATATTCGTGAATACGTTTGACCTGTATATCAAAGAGACTGTTCGGGTCAATGGACACACCGGTTGCATTTTTAACATACTGCACAAGCCGATTTTTGTTAGCTAGCTTTGCTTTTGCCCATTCTTCTTGGAGATCTTCATTGTCTGCAAACTGTTATGAAGAATTTATCAATAACATCAGTAAAGATCTGGCATTTAGGTCTCAGACATAAATCAGATTTAAGTCAAGTTAGACTAAAATTTTCTCATAACTAACTAATGGGTAGGTTACTATCAGTGCTTTGAAAAACACCACAGTTGACTGAATAATCATTGTGTCACAATTTGCATGCACAGAGGCTATTTCACACAAATGAATGCCAAATCAGCCAATTAATCAGACAAATCAACTGAGTTCCAGATAATCGGCTGTTTAGACAGCCCATTTTCTTCTAATGAAGAAGCCTGTAAAAAGAACTATTGCATGCAGGCTCCAGGCAGGAGGGATACGGCTGTCATGGGCGAACACAGCAGAAGTAGGGAGCTGGAAAGCTTCTATATTGAATCCGTAGATCTTGTCTACCTTGTGGGACTAAAGGAATTGTGACTTCCAAGTCCGAACAGGTAGCCTTCTTCTTTGTTTTTTTTTTAATGGAACATGCTGGCTGCATGGACTTGCATGAGAAGAGGCCATTTAATTAATATGTAAATCTTTTGTAACAATGCTTTTTGCATTGTCATTTGGATGGTTGAAGAAAATTTAACCCTCTTAAGAGTTATGATTTAAAATTTTATATACAGTTGCCTTATCATTACCAATTACATATATATATTGTCTTCAAATAAAGTTACATATTTTATACATATAAAAATCATATAATATTGAGAACACTAAATTTCCAGTCAAAATCTAATTAATTAGCCACATACCAATTAATCGCTTGGTGGTACCTTTTTGTCTGTCAAATGCATACTATTTTTTTAACAGAATACATACTGTCTCTTCCTCTTGTATCCGCTACCAATGACATGACAAACCGTATCCCTCGTCATTCTTGTACCAGTATCAGCCACAAAAATTTGAGTTATGTTTCCTCAAATAAGCTCACAAATTTTACTTTTTAAGTTATAATGCTAGCCTTTCCCGGAAAGGAACACATGGTTTCCCATGGATGCAAGGAAAGAAAAAGAAAAGCCAATTCTGAGAAGTAAAAAAATAAAAGGATTACAAAGACACATACTGTGCGAAGGCCAGATAGGAGATCAAGATTATTGATCCATTCATCAGTCTTAAGCCATTTGGTGATAATCTGACTAAGCTCAGGGTTACAGAAGAGCAACCACCTCCTAGGTGTGATACCATTTGTTTTGTTCTGAAATTTGGTTGGCCATATCGACACATAGTCTGCAAATAGCTCTGCTTTCAGGATATCACTATGCAACTGTGCAACTCCATTCACCTGTGAGATACGTTGAAGTTGTTAGTCTAATATCATCCAGAATTAGTAAATGAAACTTGAAGCTTTTAGCAGTGTTAAGCTTACCGTATGGGAAGATACCACACACAGATTTGCCATGCGCACAACAGGCTTTTGGGGATTTGAGTTATCTAAAATCTGCATACCCGGTAGCTTTCCCGCCATGTCCGTCTTAGTAGCATGTACCATCTCCTTGAACTGATGAGTCGATAGATAGATTATCAGTCAAATTGAACCAAACACAACAACAGGTATATGCAGATATAGTAATAAGTACCCTCTTATCAATTTCTTCTATAATCTCAAAATGACGCGGCAGAAGCTTCCTCATTATGTCTTGCGACCATTTCTCCAGTGCTTCTGGGAGAACAGTGTGGTTTGTGTATGCAAAAGTCCTGCAATGATAAAACAGGAAAGATAGGATGTTAACATCATTACATATATTTGTACAAAACATAAAATAATTGATGCATAAAACAAACATACTTATAAGTAAGATCCCAAGCAGAGTCCCAGCCAAGACCCTCATCATCCATGAGCAAGCGCATTAGTTCAGGAATTGCCAGAGTTGGATGAGTGTCATTCAACTGAACAGCGACCTTATTGGAGAAGTTGTCCCAATTTACTGCAGATCTCCTCTCCTTAAACCTATAAATAATATCCTGCGGATAGAAATATATTCACTTCTTAACGATGCTTTTTCAGAAAAACAAATTGAAAGTTACAAGCCCTCATAAAATAAATAGCTAGATTGCAAACTACTCAGTTCTACAGGGATAATGGATTTGAAGTAAATATATAACCTGCAATGATGCACTGCAAAGGAAAAACTGTTGTTTCAAGCGCAGTATCTTTCCATTTTCAGTGGAGTCACCAGGATAAAGCACAGCGCAAATCTAAAAAAAAGAAGGATGCATACTTCGTCACTATTTGCTAGTAAAATGAGTACTTATTAGTAAAGAAGTTATGAAATGAAATAAACACCTTCGAAACTTCATGTCTGTTGTCTTTATATATATATGACTTAGTCTAAAGATGAACTGAGATAAGATTGACAAAGGTTCATAAATTGAACAGACACCTGCTGAGCCTTAGAGTGGAAATGTGCAGCATCTTCGTACTTGCCATCATTGAACAGAAACAAATTAAAATCTTCAGCACTGGCCTTTGCCTCCCACAACCGCAAACTAATTGTATTCTTTGTATTAAACCCAGGAATTGGCACATCATATGCAAGTGCATTCAGTACTTCTCCACCGACCCATTTACGCCTACAGAATTATATACAAAAAATAAGTATTGCAAATCAAAAGCCAGATATCCTCAAGGGATGAAACATCCATAGAAAAAGGGGAATCTCGGTACACATAAAAGTTTTGTTGAAGGTTCAGTACACATAAAAGTTATAGACAACAAATCTTTGTTTCTTAGAAGGAAAATCTACTCATCAATAAAACATTTTACTCACGATCCATCAGGATTGATCTGAACATGGCCAAAGAACCTAACTGGATACACTATGTCATGCCTGACAATCTCCCACGGGCTGAATTTCTGTAAAATTAACCATCAAGAATAAATTTAGCAGCAAAAGAGATTAACATAACATAACATAATATAATGCAATTAATATAAGGGTCCATAATGCAAAAAGGTACCTCTAGCCAATCTTCAGCAACTTCTTCCTGGCCCTCTGGTGTGATACGTTGCTTGAACAAGCCATACCTAAGACACATCCAGCAAAGAAATTAGCAATAATAATCATCTCCTCCTAAAAAACAAATTAAAATAAAAAAGCACAGAAAAAATTTGTACCTGTAACGCAAGCCATATCCCCAAGCCGGCAAATTGAGGGTCGCCATTGAATCAAGAAAGCATGATGCGAGCCTACCCAAACCTCCATTTCCCAAAGCTGCATCCTTTTCCTGCAATCCACAGGATGCAATCGGAAACTATTAATGAGAAATTATGAAACCAAAAACCACCCTCTCAAAGTAAATAAAATTAAAAATTATAAAAATAAAAAAGACCCATAAAAAAATAATTCCAGAAAATAAAAGGGATGGAAGAAAAAAGTAACCTGCTCAACAATATCTTCAATTAGATACCCAAATGACTTCAGCGCTTGAGCATATCCATCAGTAATACCAAGATTTCCAATCGCGTTGGTTAAAGCACGGCCTTGAAGGTACTCCATTGAGAGGTAATACGTCTGTTTCGGATCAGCCTTGTGGAATTGGAGGTATGTGCTGTTCCATCTCTGCACAAACAAATACAAAATTCAAAATCATCAACAACCCAAAACCACAAAATCTCCACAAATTATCAAAATTTGCAAAAACTCTTACCTGAACCAGGTAGTCGCGCACACTCTGAGCAGCAGCGTAAAATGCATGCTCGAGATCGAATCTGAGAGGATAGAAATGCGGAGTGTACTGCGCGTGGTACACGATGTTAGAAGCGATCTCTGATTCTTCCCTTGCGCATGGAACTGCGACCCCTTTGACATGGCCTCCTACAAAGGTCAGCTGGCCATTGGCCTCCTCCGACTTCGCCATGAACTAAATAGAGATGAAGTTCAATAAGAGAAACCCAACACAGAGAAAGAGGCAATGCAGTTGGGAATTGAGTAAGAAAGAGAAAAAGGATAAATGGAAGTGCTTGCTTACTGGTTTCTAAAAGAGAGAACGAACGAGTGTCACGTGAAGAAAACGAGAGATCCGAGATGCTTTTAATTAATGTTTGTAATGTAATGGGAGGAGGAGATATTTATCAAACAAATCGAAGGAAAATGCGAGCTTTTCAGAGAGATATTTTTAGTAGAGTGAAATGAAATGAGTGGCGTGCCGCGAGAACGACAAAGACATGGAAATATAAAAGAGAAGAGAAAAAGGGACCGAGAGAAAACTCAGTTAAAAAAGGTTAAAATAAGAAAATAGTTGAAATTTAGAAAAAGGAAGAGGAAGAGGTATCAGACTCGGGAATCATGAGATCAGGAAGTAGTTCGGATTTACTGTGGCGTGTTTAGGTATGACGTGTATACGAAAAGTGCCTGCCAGCAACTATTAGCCATATTCGTTAGTGAACAGAATCTTTTTAAAATTCTTGGTAACGGTTGTTATTGAATAATTTAGGGACAAAATTCAAGGATTTTATTTAAGATGTTATTGGCAAGTTTATTTTTTAATAAATTTTTCTTAATGGAAAAATAAATGAGGGCAGAACATTTGCTTTTATTTTTTTTAAAAAAAAATATTCAAGCTAAATGCTACTTTCATGATTCATTTTGTGTTTATTTAAATAAGTGTTTTTCAAATCAGATAACAAATGTCAAATTTTAAACTAAACATAATACTGCAAAATATCTTTTGTAATTTAATAAATTCTATGCATCAAATAATAAAAAATTCTTGCAAATTATTTAATTTAAGTCGATTTTTCATATAAAATCAACATGTATTTTCTTTTTACATTGTTGTAAAAAAAAAATTGCTTCAAGTCATCAAGTCATCAAGTGGGCCCATTGGCGCTACCAGTTGCAACCTTTAAGCGCGTCAATTGTGCCACAGTAGACCTGGGTCAATACAGAACGCTGACGTGTGAGGGGTGGACACCTGAAGGAGTTACACGTATCATGGTGGCAAATTTCGGACGGATAGAGACTGGATTCATTCTCATCCGTCAATTGTGTACGACTTACCCTCACAATAAAAAATAAAAAATAAAAAAATTTCTGACAGTTCGATCGGATCAACGGGAATTTTATTAGAAATTCTTCTGGACGGTTAAGCCCACGTGCTTCACTCTTCGATTCACGCAGGAATCGATTTTCGCACCAGTATCGCTGATCACTACTCAGTGAACAACGGAGCACAAATTGAATAAATTAATTTATAAAAAAAATTGAATAACTTCGAGAGCTGTAAGTCTGTAACTCTCGTCAGATTTACCAGAAAGGGATTCCAAAATATCCCATCAGTTGATACTGTGGCACAAAGAAATATCCCCTGGAGATCCAGCCCGATGTATTTGAACTGTAGCGAGTAGCGACTATGCTAGCCGTCAAATAGACCACGTCACAATCTTTGGTTTGCCTGGACAAGGAGATGGAGCCCCCAAACACTGGTGATAGTTCAATTTCTCCAAAATGAAACTCAGTTAATATTAATTATAATCTGAGTTTTCTACTTGTACAGTTGTACATATAAACTCTACATATAGGTTGAACAAAAACCCTCCATTTTTTTCACTTGAATAAAAAAAATAAAAAAAAATCTGCAGTTCTAGGAATTGAACGTATATAAGCTCTTTCCAACGGAAAGACTGAAAGAAAATAAAACTTATTGCTGTATGTGCCAGTAATTTTGAAGTTTAAACACCATAAATTCATCAGAATCAGTCAAGTACCAGAATTTTTTTTTTTTTTTTTTTTTTTTTTTTTGCCTGGAATCTTTATCGATGTCCAGTCCAGGTTGGCATGAGCCAATTTTAGTCAGCAAAAATTCAAATTGAGAGATGAATTTGTTAGAAATTATTTCTTTTACTCCACGACATGGTTCCAAGAATCAAATACACCAGAGCTAGGATTGCTTTTATCTTTGTTAAGACAAAACTTGGAAGGCATACAATATACTTTTGCAAGTATTATGCAACATTTGTACACTTGCCAATTTTTATCTTACATAAGCACGAGGTCATATATTTACAAACATTTTCCATCAAAACAAGGAATGTAAGACCAACATTTAATCTGTACTAGCAGTACCCAATCCACACGGGGAAAAAAGGAAAAGAAACAAGGCTGTTGCTTTTGCTGTTGCATATATACTTTAATACGCTGCGAAACTAAAATTATTCCTCCCTCACTCCTGGAAAGGAATTCTTCTGCGAACCTGTTGTGTTTTTATCTGAACTAGCTGAATCTAATTGGTTTTGCTGTTGCCTTTGCTGCTGATGGTGGAAGTCCCGACGGATGGCCCATAAATCCTCTGCACATTTCCGCATGGACGGCCGTGATTTCCTTGAGGGGTTCATGCACTCGTCTGCTAACTTCATCATCTTCTCCACTGCACCCACTGATGCAGGGCTCCGCCTTAATTTTGCATCCATTGCTATCACTGCGTCCCCTTCCCTGTATTTTCTTATTGCCTGCGTTAAAAATTGGTATCCAAATTAAATTTCCAATTTAATTTCTATCATTTTATTCTCTTTTTTTTTTATCAGTATTCCATAATTCAAGAATCCAAAAGTTCTAGGTTGGTACTTTCATGAACCTATCTGACTGAGCACCATGTTCATTAAAAGCTGGTAAGATGGTTTTACAACTAACAAGATGTAAAAAATACTTGTGGAAGGGTCAGCATGTCATCTAATGAGTTCAAAGAGATAAGAAAGGTGTATATTCATTGTAAAGTAATGAACAAAAATGTGTATGTTTGTTCCTGGAATGCTCAAATCTTTCAGAAATCAACAAAACAATGCATGCTCAAACATGTCAGAACAAAATAATTAAATCTGGATTAAATAACTAATTATTCATGTTTTCCTATAAAATTTTGAAATGGCATTAACTCATTTTGTAGCGCACAAATTCTCAACTTCCAATTCTTACTACCATCATACTTAGAACTTGGCAGGGTTTCTGATGAAGAGAAAACAAAAAAGGGGGTAAAAAGAAATTTAGCATTTTAGTAGCCCCTTACCCACTTAGTTGTCATTCTCTCGCTCTGGTCTTTTCCACGCTCAATAGGCCTGCGGCCAGTTACAAGTTCGACAAGAAGAACTCCAAAAGAGTAGACATCACTCTTTTCTGTTAACTGGTAAGTGCGTATGTACTCAGGATCCACATATCCTGCAGTACCTTTAACTTGGGTCGATACATGAGTGGCGTCTGGATTGTCAGGGGCCAACCGGGCAAACCCAAAATCAGCAACCTTGGCACGAAACGTGTCTGTTAGCAGAATATTTGAAGACTTTATGTCGCGGTGAATTATTGGGTGGTCTGCTTGTAACATGGCAAAATAACTTGTTTAGAAAGTAGTAGCCTTTTTTTGTATTGATTGAAGAAATTAAATTTTAAATACCTAAGAAATTAAATATTTAGCAGTGTTGCTTAATTTCCTGTATGTACAAAATGGCCATTAAAACAAATCTACTTTTTGGTGGTCCAAGGCCAGTAGAATAAGAGCAGGCATGCATAGAATTTTATCAAGAAGTCAAAAGAAGATTATACAATAGCACACTGAATGTGACATTAAATAGTGACATTTGATATTGTTTTTACTTATTTTCTTCTATTTAATTCTGTGTAAACTGTAAAGCGTCCATTTGTAAACATTTTCTATACCAGTACCAATTTCTTTTGAAAGGAATTTTGTCTTCCAACTTTTAAAAAGAAGTAACAGAGAAATAATGTAATTGAATGTTTGACAAGAAGAGTATTACATATGGTGAATATAATTACGAAACAAGAAGGGAATGAAACCTGCATATTCATGCAAATATGCGACCGCATGAGCTATGTCAGTAGCTATATTGAGACGTGGCAAAAGCTCTAGTACATCTCCATGAATACCTGCATATATCCCATGGTCTACTGTTACTCAATTAAGAGATTCACCCTCTTTATGTCTTTTAAATCCAGAATATTAACCTAAACAATGATATTACTTAAACAAAGGCTTTCTTACAAATCAAATAATATAAATAATAATTATTATAAGAGTCAAGGAAATAATAGCTACCATCAAGGTGTTCCCTCAGAGATCCATTATTGACATACTCAACCAATATAAGTCGCTCATCTTCATGCTCTAGGTACCCAAGAAGCCTAACCAAATTGGAATGCTCAATTTTGGAAAGTGTCTCTATTTCGCTCCTAAACTCTGCAGATAGTTGGTTGTCATACATAATCTGCCAATTCAACAAATCAACATTATATGGTATCAACATCTTAACATTTCATTTGCATCTCTAAAAAGTAAAATGTTTTTTTTTTAAGCGATAAAATGTAAAATGTTAGAATATCAATTAAACAATACAATAGTTCCAGGATTGCAGCAGGCCAACAGTATATGTTATCTCAAAACCAATGAGATATGTATTCCTTACAAGTCTGGTACCTTAGTGGTGGTACCATAAGTAACGGTCCAAAAGGCTGGACAAATATGGTACCAATTTTCAAGCTGGTTTTTTCCTCAAATTAAAGTTTCAGACCAAAATTGTTTTTGGATAAACTAGACAGTGACTATCTAGTCGATTCAGAGCAATATTCTTGTTTTAACCTTTTTAGCACGCTTAATGGCAATAAGAGAACCATCTCTGAATCTCCCCTTATAGACAGTACCGAAACCTCCTTGACCAATTTTGTTTTCAGCACTGAAGTTATTAGTAGCCCTATAGATCTGATTAATGGAGAATTTTGTCGGTAGTTCTGCTATGGAATTACTGCTATCAGAATCTCTTCGTCTCAACTTGAGAGCACTACTATTGCTTGCTATTGATTTTCTTGAAGCTGAAAGGAAACAACAGGTTGATGAATGAAGAAGGCTTAGAATCACTTACAAATACATTTCAAAAAAAAGTTTACTCCATATTTCAGAAAACAAGCCACAATGAAAAATGAAAAAACAAATAATAATGAATTAAGTTGGGCAAAATTAAAATCAGAGATGAGTTTGCAAAACACATCATTGAAGATTGCTCTAAAACCCAAAATTCGTTGCCTATTAGCAGCTAAAATTCTTCTTTTAATCTTAATATCTCATATATATAATCTCCTACTTCTCCTTCAATTTTTTGCCTCTGAATTTGTAAGGACTCTATTGCATCTTTCTTAATTCATTAGCTAACACATGCACCAACTCCCAATCATTCTCAAATCAAAATAAGGGTATTTATTAAGCTTGGAAATTACCACTCAAATAACAAAACTCCTCAAAAAAATAACAAAGAAGGAAGTTGGAACTTACTGGAAGCATAAGAAAAATCAGAATCCTCCTCAAAAATGGCACCATCATCATCTCCTTTTGTATTACCTTTTGTGGGGGTGAAGCATGAAGAAAAAACAACAGTCCATGACCTTGAATTAGCCTTTTTCTTTACAATAGACTTGTCCTGATAAGATTGTACCGATCCAGCGGTATAATTCGATCTCTCGGTATAAGTGGAAGCCCTGGAAATACTAGACCGGTACAACCCATGACTGGTACCAGAAAAATCCTCGCTACCACTAATGCTAGAGGCCTGCTTGTTTCTTTTCTTCATCGAAATTGAAACTTTAGCTAATTTGAGTCGCTCATGGAGGTCGTTTTGGTTGTTGGTTTCTCTGTTTCTCCTTTATGGTTTATGGCATAAGTAGAGGAGAAGACTGCTTCAAGGACTTCACGAAATTTGCAAGGCTGGCTCAATTAGTGGAATTTATTTCGGTTATCAAGTGGGGCTTTCTAATTTATTTTTGAAACTCCGAGAAGGTTTATAATATTCAAATTTTGCTTTGTTTAATGGTCAATGCCATGAGCCAGTCAATGGACTCGGTCCACATAATCATATGCATATTCTTATGGGGTTCAATGGGGCAATCGAATACAAATTTTATGGTGACATTCCTGATTGGAAAACGTGAATATTTTTTTTATTCCAATTAAAAAAATGATGGAATTAATCATTTAGAACTTATTTTATCTGATTTGACTTCCTTTTAATAATTGTCTGAATAATACAAAGACAGTTGTCGGTATTAAAATTTAAAGGTTACTAAAATTCTTAACAAGTGTACTTGTATTTATTTGGTAGTTGAATTTATATATTGCGAATTGATTAATTCATCCCATCCGAATTTTTTAATTACATGTTACAACCACGATAGATTTATAGAGGTACAACATTGGCTGATTTTAAAATTCGTAACAGACAATCAGAATGCTTGCCTTAAAAAACGGAACTACCAGAATGCTGATTATTTTAGTGAAGTACTCTACTGAATTTAAACTCCATGTTCAAACCCTTTCTGTCAGTGATTTGGCTTCTGATTAAAACAAAATTGGATTTTCTTTTGTTTTTGTTTTTCTGCTTTTTCCTGAATCAGATTGAACAGGCTTGGGTATCGGCAATAATTCTTACATTAGAATTTCCATTCAGAAATATTTAGCACATTAGTCATTCTATTGTCTCTGAGTTAGACATCTAATTTTGCAGAATTGGAATGCTTCTTTTGTAATAATAGCTCTTTTACAGTATTATATTTTTCTCGTTAGGTCAGTGGTCACTGTATTGACTCAGTAACGTTTACTTCACTCCATGAAAATTAACAAGTTTCACACAAACATCTAAAGTTAGTTCCCAGATGTTGTTCTTTAAGGTGGCTATTCCTTTTCTTCCAATTTAGCTTTGATGCCTTCTCTTAGCTGGTTTTTCAAGTAAGGTCTGTATAAAGGGAATGCAATATGCAAATTCGACCAGCTGTTGTAGAAGAAATCCGTTTTACCAATTTGCTTACAGGCGGGCGCCACAAGCCAAAGACACAAAAAGATTGAAGGGTAATGCAAAGCTAGACTGTTAGCGATTCTGATGCGTAGGATGTGCTCAGCATCAGCAGTCAGCACAAAAGAGTCAGGACTGAGACATCGGCATGTTATTTTTCATCGATTATTTCTTTCGAGTGAAAACGCCAAACAGTAAAAAATGGAGTAAATGAATATTGGTCAAAATGATATTGGATATTTGCATTATATTAGGAGACCTGGGTACAATTTAGCACCACTCCATTTCTCTTGCTACTAACAACTTCAGTGAAACACCAATGCATAAAAGCTATTTCCTTGGACCTTGTGTTTCCTGCTCGACAGATATGGAATGTCACAAATGCTCTGATACAAAGAATGCAGAACAAAAACCTATTATTTACTAAACTTCTGCCCTTACAATGGATGGATTGATGCAATCGACAGTCTTGCAAAAAGAAATAGTAATAAAAGAAAATCTCAGGAGAAAATGAGGTCTCCGGTTGCATAGAGATTGTAGAATACTGTAGCGCTGAAGTATAAAACTGCGGTGAGCGTTAAGAATGCCTGGAACGATCCCAGCCACTGCACGAAATATCCTGTACCTATTGTGCTTATTATAGCAGCTACTGTACCAATTCCATTTGTTATTCCTGTTCACAACACATTAATACAATCAGAACAATTTTGCCATATCCAATTGGCAATGAGGATATATATACTTTTTTAATCTGGAATTACAATTTTCACGTACCATGCAAAGAACCAGCATATTTTGGAGCAACATCCTGTTCAGAAATGACAATTTTCAAATAAAGAGTCAGCTTTTATTGGTCTCAAATGAAAATACACTAGTTAGTATAAGGATTCTGTACTGATGATGGAACAAAGTATGGATATGGAAAAGAGGATTATAAGGACAGATACTCACTTGTACATTGCAGAAGTATCCAGCCTGGCTAAAGGAACTCAAGCTCAAAGCTATAGTCATGAGAAGTGCTGCCACTGCCGGCGTTTTTGCAAAACTTAAGCATAGCAATGCAACACCGGGGCCCACAAAACCAATTGACTGCAACACACAGAAATGAGACCCACCAGTCACTTTAGCTCATTTAAGTAATAATACTGACTCATTTCAAAAAAAAGGTAACGATAATGACAATAGTGCTTGTTATTTATTGTTTCTTTGATGAAGAAAACAGTACCTGGACAATTTTGCGAACTAGTGTTACAGAGAAGCCAGATTTGATTAGGAAATCTGCTGAGGCTCCTGCCACGTAACCTGATAAGGCCATGACTGCCCATGGTATAGCACTGAACCAAGCTGCTTGCTTCAGGTTCACATCATAAACCTATTGAAACACAAAGTTAAAGAATAATCTAAAATAATACATGAGGTCTTTAAGATTGAGAATGAGAAAGGGTTTTGGTTCTTACAGTTTTGAAATATACAGGCATCCATGAAAGAAGGACGAAGTAACCCTGTAAAAGAAACACAGTGACAAACATTAGTTTCTAGACCTCAAATATTTTCTTGCAATGAGTACATAATCAGCTGGTAAACCCCAATGAAAAGCTAAACCATTTAAACCCTGGTATCATGCAAATGACATCAGCCCTGATAATCAACAATCTTTCTAGACTAAACAATGATCAAAATCCATAAAAAGCAAAGGAACAAATATAGAGGATAAATAATATAAAAAATAAGATAAACACAAAGTAAACACAAATGGTGAAATTGTATTGCCATTTTTGTATTCTAACAAATAAATAGAATCAAAGAATGTCTTAGTATATATACCCAATTATTGACGATATTAGCAACAACAATAGCCCACATCTGTATCTTTGACATCAGAAGCCTAAGAGATGGGAACTTATTTGATTTGGATTTTGACTCAGTACGGCCAGCTTGGATTAGGTCCAACTCAGCTCGACTAATATGGGGGCTGTCATGGGGCTCGTTTGAAATAAACAACAGCCACACGCACAACCATGCATATCCGAGGGATGCGAAGAATGCAAAAGTTCCCTTGATTCCTATGTAGGACATTATGATAGGAGATGCAAGGAAACTGACGACATTTCCTAGGTGGAAACCGGCCATTGAGATGCCAACAGCAGTGGCACGTTCATGTGTAGGGAACCACCTGCATAAAAGTGATGGCTCTTTTATACAGTCAGGGAAGAGAAAGATAATATAGACAAATCAATTAATTAACTCAATTGGGATTTTGTATTTGGTATTATTTGGGTACCATATTTTGCAGAAAACTGTTATGTTACAAACTGAAACGTTAATTGGCTTAATTGTGTCCATATCATATTTGAACATTTTCAAAAAACTTCAATTTCTCTATCATTTTGCTACCGCTCAACAATCAGCTCAGCTAACAATTCTGAAATTTCTGCTCGACCTGCAGCATGGGAATAGAACAAGAAAAGGAATTAGTTAAGTACCTAGGCAAGAAGGTGCTCATTGTAGGGAAGGCAACTCCTTCAGCAAGGCCGAAAAGGGCGCGTATGGCAAGTAGAGCTGCTGTGGATTTATGAGCAGCCAATGGTGTGAGAAATGTGGCAAGCGACCAAAGTGCGGCAGCACATGCCATCACACGCTTCCCTCCATACCTATCAGCCAGGGTTCCTCCCACCATGGAGGATATCACATACCCCCATAGAAATGATGACTGTATTGCCACAACAAAAGGTTACAATCAAATTTGAAACTTTATATTAATCTTACTTTAAGCTGTAATTGTGACCCTATTGTTTATTGTACTTTGATTAAACAACAAATTAAACCTAAACAAACATGGAATAACTCGAGCAAATTGAAAACTTTCAAGTTTCAACCAATTAAATTGTGAGATCACAAAGTATAAGCATGACTAGTTTGTTTAGTTTTTCGGAAAAAATTTTCCAGAAAAAAGGAAATATGAGGCGATCCACAAGGAAAGGTTGGTAAACAGTCAAACAGGCCTGTCTTCATGTAGTAATTTGGTAATGGACCTTTAGCCCGTATATATGATAGATAAGCCTACGTCAGAATAAGGGAAAATGACTTTTTGTCTCCGAATTACTTACTAAATTTTCGGACATTCGGCTTCATTTAGTTCAATGTCGCGAAAACGATCTTCACGATTAATTACTCAGTTAACAATTCCAACTTAAATTTGTCAACGATTAATTGACTAACAAAGACAGTTTAGTCATACATGTTTTGATTAACAAAGATGCTATTTTTTAATACCACATCAGCCACTAACATCAATTAGTAGCCCGTTTTCCTATTTATCAGCTGCAGAATCCTCATAATCATCAAAAGTTTAGTTTGGTTTATCATCTATAATGCTCAGCCTTGTAAATATATTAAACATTTACAAAATTGTAAATTGTTTGTAAAAATCCATTAAGTATACTCATATATGATTAATTGTTTGACAATACCATGTCTATCTATCAAGCTTAAACTATCTTTCAACACTGACTGAAACTGAATATATAGAAATTTAAAAATGAATTAATATTTTCTAGTTGAATAATTTTTAGAAATTCTAATGAAGATGATAAAGGAGCAATAATATACGAACCAATTGAAATTTTCTAAGGCTGTGTTTGGTAAGAAATAATAAAGAGATTATTTTCTTATCCTTGTCTATTTTAATTTTACTATCAATATAATTTAAGAAAAAGAATTATCTTCATATCCTTTTATTTTATTTCCCCTTCTATATATAAAGTCTGTTTATTTTATTTTTCCCTCTAAGTATAAATAAATTGTTATTAAGAACCAACAAATAAGTGATTGAACAAGAATTATTATAATTACCTTCTAAATTTTCTCAACCTTCAAATATTGTCCGCACATTTTTGGTCAACTCATTAAAAAAAAGTGGGTACCCAAAATGTTCAATTCTCGACGAGTTATTTTTATTCAAATTGATGTATATTTTAGAACTGTTAAGAAAATATTAAAAAATTCAAGGTAGCAACTAACAAGTCTCCATTTTGATCATACTGTACGTGTGTAAAATCTAGAAATTCAAGATCGTCGTTCATAATTGACAAACACATGTTAAATTAAATTATAGTTGACTAGTTGTGTTCATTTTAATTCAAATTCAAATACGTACATATTCTGACATAATAACAAATTGTATTTTTTATAAAAAAAAAATAATGAAATTGCACGGAAAACATTTAAAGCGCGAGTATTTTTATAGTTATTAAACCCTGATTAAATAATTGACTAATAAAAAAAAAAAGGTCAACAAGCTGGCTAACGAGGTTTTAAAACCAAAGCACAGGTAAGCAACCAAACAACCTAATTCCGATTCTCTGTGCCGATTCAAAGGAACTAACGAGTCAATGCCTGACTACCGATTCAAATGGCACGATGCATTTAATGACCCTACATGTCAGAGACACCATTAGGTGAGACTGTTCTGTACTGTAGCAGAGTCGCAGAGATACTAACCTGGACTATTCCAACAAAGGAACTGGACCAGCCGTACTGTGCAGCGAGTGGCACAACTGCCACAGACATGACCACACGGTCCGCGTTACAGAGCAACATGACCACCGCCATCATCGCCACCACCTTTGCTCTTTCCGATATTGCCAAACCGCCCCTTTCCCGCCCCACCCTTCCTCCGATCCCCTCCAGTCCCGCACTACACTGGACCACTCCAGTTTCCTTTCTCCTTCCTTCATCTTCTCTTCTCCTCTCCCGCCACGTCTCATCTAAACTCAACCCATTTGAGTTCCACTTGCTGAGATCACTACAGCTTAGAGTAATCTTATTTGAATCAATGGGTGATCTGACTGCACTAGAGACTATCCGAAGCCTTGATCTTTGGTGCTTGGTTGTTGGAGACGAGAGAGATGAGAGTGACCCATTGGCCAGACAGCGAGAGATCGCTGCCATGGCGAAAGGAATGGAATTTGGGTTGTTGGGTGGTGTTAGAATCGGGAAAGAAAGAGTGTAATCAAAAGCATTTTCATTTAAGAGGAAAGCTATAAGAGAGAGGTTAGGTGGCCGATCAAAGAGGAAGGAAGGAGCAGGGAGAGGGGCATAATGGTCATTTGCCAAGTCATTAATGAGCACATTTGGTCAATAATAATAAGTAAGTGGGATAAGTTTGATTGGTAGATTATTCAGAGATTAGTCGGATCTACCTACCCCGGTCCTCGTGATGCCTTTTTGACATGTTGGAAGAACGTTATTCATGAAATTACAGATGTGTTAGGAATTAAATAATAATAATTTTCAGAAGAGTACGGTAAAAGAGTGTTAGAGTATTATTCCGTGAAATATTATATAGTCACAAGAAAATATTAGTGACCACTGACCAACTATATTAAGTAGGCAATATTGTTTTTTTATAATTTTTTGGTCGGAGTGGCGTTGATAGTGTAGTAATAAGTTGAAAAATTCAAGAATAATTCGATATGGTCTCATGATTCAAATAGATTATCAGCATAATTCGGTAATAGTTCATATTTATTATACAGATAGTATATGAAAATTTTTAGATTAAAAAAAAATGTATACAATTTGCAAATAATTCAGATATAGCTCTCATATTATTAACAATTTATGAAATATATAAATGAAATGAGTTTGTAAATATTTGTAAAATTCATCTATTTGTTCAAATAAATGATAAATACATATATATGGATAGTAATAATTTTTTTCCTTATATTGTGTCTTTCGTTTTTTTCCATCTCTCCATTAATTTGAAAGAGATTAAGAGAATGGCAGTAGGTTTTTCTATTCACAACTTTTCTATTTTATTAATATTTTAAAATTAAAAATTCAAACTTCGGATTCAAATAATTGATCTTGTTCGATTTAACGAGCGATATGTTTCTATACAATTTTTTAGAATTTTGAAGTTCATTTAATACTCGATCAAAATGTAAAGACATGAATACGTTATAATTAATCTGTCGTGGTTAATTTGGTTCGTTCTTTTTTGGCATCTTTATCGAATATCAAATGAGCTCTAAAATTTACAAAAATTATATGACAATGCATCGCTTGTTAAATTGAATAAAATAAACGATTTGAATTATAAAATGTAAAATATTTATAAAATAAAAAGTTGTGGTTTTTGTGAACTTAGTGAAATAGTGTTATCAGTATTATAAATAAAGATGTGTGGGTGTCGGGATCCTTTAGTTAAATATGATTCGACACTCCAAGCATTGTAAATAGTTGTGCAATAGTATTTTTCTGATTTCTGTTATTGATACTTTGAAACTAATTGTGTGTCGGGTGTTATTGCTAATAAAACTGACTCGGTTCAACATCAGATAATAATTTGGCAACACATTGTTTCGTTTCTGATTTTTGTGACCGCTTCCTATTTCATTTTCATCACGTCTCTATCTCTTTTGTGTTGCTTAGAGTCCATCTCCACCTCAAGTTCTCTTCATCACCATTCTTAATTTTGGTTTACAAAATATAAATTAAATTCATTCAATTGAAAATAGAAAAAACATCAGATCTTTTACGATATATAGTTTTTTATTTAAGACATTTATAAACATATTACATTTCATGAATAATATCAACATAATATAAGTCAAATTAATCACATTATTTCAGATAACTATAACTATATTTACACACATATATTTTTTTTCTTTAAATTGATCAAACTCTTTAAATAAATTTAATCAAATCAAATTACCTACGATAACTAAACTATATTTTTAAAGATAAATATATCTTAACCATATATCAAAAAATGTACATAATTAAACTATAGAAACATAATAAAAATATTCTTATTAGAGGTATCTATCTCGAGCGAAGCTCGATATGCCCTCTAGTATATATTAAAATTTGCGTATTTTTTTTTTCCCCTCTTTTCACCAACTACTCAAAATAGAAAAGGCGTCTTGGGTAAAATAATGGGTTGTTGTTGAAACACCACGATGACTCGATGACTAGAGTCAAAAATCAAAATAATCGACGAGGCTTCGGTGCCCTTTATGAGCTGTCCTATTCTCCTATTCTCCTCTGGAAAATAAATATTGGAATGGTACGCATAACAATATATCTTCCATAATTTGGAATTGTGACAGAGATGGCCAGATGGGTAGTAAGGTAACAGCGACAAGAGTGATTTGCCAAAGTGGGTCTTCAATAGAGGACCAGCATCCTCTACCCATCTCTAAGGAGATGGGTAGATTGCCCATCTCATCACGACCGTCCGATCTAATCTGGACGGTTTATTTTTTTCGGACCAATAATTTTTTTCGGGTGTGGTGGAATGCACGGGGCTCCTTTAGCCGTTGAGATTAAATCAGACGGCTGACGATCCGAGATGGGCACTCTGCCCATCTTAAAGCGATGGGCAGAGGATGTGAATATAGATGGATGCCCGTTATTTCCAGCCCCGATCTGATATCTTTTGAACCTGTCTGGATTTACCCAGTTGGCAGCATCTCATAATTCCATATAATTAGTTAAATTTTATATTTTTTATATTACGTAATAATGATATTTTATAACATGTTTAAATAATTACTAAAAATATATATTCAATAGCTTGTTTAAGATACCATATGTTTATTTTTTTTAAATTTTCGAAATAATCACTCAATTCGCAGACCTCATTGTGAGCACGCCAGTTTTTTTATATTATGTAATAATGATATTTTATAACATGTTTACCTTCTTATCTCTACTACTTATAAATGTACGCATACGAAGGGTGTAAACAATTCATATAAAAGGAGTAAACATGTCATATAAAAAGGTATTAAACAATTCTTGTATCAATTATGGACCATTGATTTGTGTAATTTGATTTGATCAATAGTCTAGATTAAGGTCAGACTTTTTATTGAAAAAATTAAGTTACTACCTACCAAATTAGCTATTTATTTAAAAGGAAAGACTAAATTATTGGTTTTACCGTATCTTTATTGTCTAACATGGAAAGATTTATATAAAACAAAAATAATATCAAAATTTTATTTTTTTTATTTGCCCGCATATTGAGGGCATCTTTTGCTAGTATCTAGTATAAACACTTGAGCACACCAGTTTTTTCAATAATTTTTTTTGAAATAACACCTTTTTATTATTTAACAAAGTCAATACAAAAATTTTTAGCCAGCGGCTAAAAAAAAGAGAAAAGAGAAAGTACAAACTAAGAGTGTTAGCCATAAAATAAAATAAAAATAAAACAACTATAGTCTAAAGATTGTATCAACCAGAAAAATTTGAAGTCTCCCAGACCAGTTTTTTTAATATTTTCCATAGGTTTCCCTTCCATTTCCTCCGAGATCTCATTGTGAAGCAGACCCTAGTTGTAATTGTTTTACCATCGTCTATCGAGTGCCACACATTATCTTGCTTCTAAAAACCAACTCTGATTGCGTTTATCGTAAACCTGCTATTTTATATAATATAGGTTTGTCAAGATAGATAAATTATATTAATGTTAACATTGTTTCTTCGATTGCACCAATTGACATATTTTAAATCATCAAAGAGAATAAAATGTATATACAACAAAATTAAACGAGCCTTAGGCAGAAGATTCAAATTACAAGTGTGATTTTTTTTTTTTAAAAAAAAAAAAAAAAAAAAAAACAAGGTAGTAGTACATTACTCGGATCGTTCTCTTTCTATAGGATCTTCAATAAACTAATAGACCATCTTTTCTCACACGAATCCCACGTTTTCCAGAAGACTAGCACAATCCATGGAGATATTGATAAATTGTGAAGGTTAGGAAAACAGTACCGGGCAGCAGTGTCAAACTTAAATGCATCGGGTTGATTAATTGGGTTTTGCATCGGTGATTAACCAATTAGATTTTATAATTTTCCGGTTTTTAATCTCGAATTATATATAGAATCACTCGACGTGTTTATATTTTACGTTCTTGGGTTTTAAAAAATAGTATAAGAAAACTTTTAATTTTTGTAAAAAAATGTATAGAATTTGCAAATAAGTCAGATATAGTTCTCATATTATTAACAATTTATGAAATATATAAATGAATTGAGTTTGTAAATATTTTTTTAATCCATCTATTTATTCAAATAAATATGAATAGAAAGGTACAAGATTTTGAAATAGACGAGTTCTATTCTTTCCCTTTTCGGGTCTCTCCACTAATTTATAATAGAAAGCTACTAGACTTTTTTATGCAACAAATATGAAACTTCTCTATTTTATTAATAATTTTAAATTTAAAATTCAAACTGTTAATCTTTATCAATTTTAATGAGTCGATGTGTTTCTATATAATTTTTATAAATTTTGATGTTCATTTGATACTCAATAAAATCAAAACATAAATAGGTTGGAATTAATCTGTCATAGTTAATTTGATTCGTTCATTTTTTGCATCTTGATCAAGTATCACATTGACTCTAAAATTTACAAAAATTATATAAAAATATATTGGCTTGTTAAATTGAATAAGATACGATTTTAATTCGAAATTTGAATTATAAAAATTAAAATTTTAATAAAATAATACAGTTGTGGTTTTTCTGAACTTAGTGTTTATGTGTGTGTATTAGAATGCGCATAGTTCTTTTCTTTTCACCAACTACTCAGAATAGAAAAAGCGTCCTCGGGAAATAATGGGTTGCCGTTGAAACACCAGTTACACCACGATGACTCGATGACTAGAGTCGAAATAATCGACGAGGCTTCGGTGCCCTTTATGAGCTGTCCTGTTTTTCCAGATCTGTTCTCCTCTGGAAAAAAACTTTTTTTTTTTTTTTTTTTTTTTTTTTTTTTTTTTTTGACGAAAGCCCTTAGCCCTCTGGAAACAACAATAGAATGGTACTCACTGGTGTGCGCGCGTCCCCTGTAAGCAACAATAATTCCTACAGGAGATAATTTAAAAAAATGGTAAGGAGTGCTAAGATTCTAATACAACTGACAACTTAGAAAATACAAAGTTACAAACATTTTGGCTGTAATAACCAAATAAAGGTAGAACACCAAATAAAAACTGAAACCCAAAATGAAAAAAAAAAAGAGATTGTTTATTCCCATGTTTGGTTATCTGCTGTTAAAAATTTTGAAGAACTCAGAAAGCCCTTTTGCTGAGGAACAGCTTTCATCTTTCCATGCCTTTTTCACCATATCCCTGATTTCTTTGGCCCTTTCCCTCATATCCCGCCCTTTCTCATTGTCACCCATCACCATTTCAACAACACCAGCTACCTTCTCTTTTTCTAATTCTGAATTTTCCATGATGCCCCTCGCCACCTCAACACACACTCCCAACTCGACCAATACTGTTACATTATAAGGCTGCTCCCCTCCTATTGGCAAACCGATGATTGGGACACCTGAGTTTAGGCTTTCGAGTACCGAGTTCCATCCACAATGACTCAGAAAAGCACCTGTGGATTTATGACTGAGAATTGCAATCTGTGGTGCCCACCCATGCACAAAGAATCCTCTCTTCTCCTCTTTCATTCTTTTCTCGAAGCCATCAGGTAGCCATTCATCTTTGAACTCATCATTCACGTTAAATCCTGAAGGCGGTCGGATGACCCAGATGAATGGTCGCCTACTTGCTTCAAGGCCAAGTGCCAACTCCAACATTTGATTTTTCTTTATTGAGTTTTGGGACCCAAAGGAAATGTACAGCACAGATGCCTGTGGATGTAAATCTAACCATTCAATAATTTCAGTTCCCTCTGATGGAGATGCAGTATTGAGACCACCAATCAAGGGGCCAATGGGAAAAATTGGGATTTGAAGAGTCTTTGCAACCATGCCTATCCATTTTTGTTCCAGCTCCTCAATGGTATTCACCAACATCGCATCAGTTTTACAACAGAGTAAGAATTCTCTATGAAGATAAATTGATGAAAGATCGGTTCCATCAGACATCGAGAGATTTTTTCTAAGCTGTGATCGGTGAATTCTGATGTCAGGATATTCTGGCAAAGAAAACCACTCACTTGTAGTCTTAGTATGGGGTAGATTAATGAATAAGGAGAGAAAAACAGCACCTCCATAGCAACTCATGGTAAGGAATACAGAGTGAAACACTCTGTATTTTCTTGCCACCTCCACAGTCCACCCGAAAAATATGTCAGAAACAATGACAACCTTGGCGCCACGAGAAGCAGCATCAGAGGCAACAACTGAAATAAAGTCGTCAAAGGCAGGCTGGAGGGACTTTGTAGCATATAAGAAGGTAACAAATTGAGAAACTTGAAGATCAGCCAACGACTCGGTGTTTGGAGGGAGGCCGTGTAATTCAGGGGACCAAGGGAGTGAATGGAGCCTAATAGAGGAGGAGAAAAGGGAGGAGGAGCTGACAGATTGGATGTGGCGAGGTGTTGAGACGAAAGTAACTGTGATGTTGGGGTTGTGATGGTGGAGAAGGGACGCAAGGTTGGCAAAGCCATTGATGTGGCCATGAGCCAGGTAGGGGAATATAACTATGTGAGAATTATGTTCTTCCATTAAACTCAACAGAAGAAATTATGTTTTTTTCTCAGTTTGCTGAATTCTGAATAAGACGGAAGTATATTTTGCTAGTGTCGAGAATATATGGAAATCCTTACTTCGACTTGAACCCTCAGCAACCGTCAGCCATGAAAATCGGTACTTCAATTGATCTCATTTCAGCCAATCAACCGATGGGATATGCTGCATAAGCTAATGAAATCAGTTATCCACTCTTTAATATAATAATAAGATGACAAGGGAGGGATGCTTTGGAAAAAACTGTTTTCATACTTAAAATGACCAAACTTACCGATAAAATATATATAGGACAAAAGATTCGGTACAACAACTCAGCAACACATTTATTTATAAATATAAATACTAGTGTGAATCTCAACCCAATATAGATTATCTTGTTGTTAACAAAAAATAATAATAAAATAAAAAGAACAAAAAAAAGCAGCAAGCCTCTCTAACCTTTTAGGGGCTTCTAGCGTGTATGATATTAGTAACTTTTAGACTGGTAACCTAATTTGTTAACTTACGATGGCCAAACTGACTTGAGGTCATCGTGATTAGTACTCACGTAGAACTAATATTTACTAATTTTATCTCAAACACTAATCCTAAAAATACTAACTTTAATTCCTAACCCCACTAACTTATAGTGTTTGGCAACGCTCCCTTAATTTCCTGCTCAATGTGATAGTTACTGAAGAACGATTACCGATCTTCAAAAGTTGTCTGGACTAAGTTATCATTAGTAAACTTGAAACATAATTGCACAAACCAATTACATCGTACTAGGTCAAGTTCATATTTATTCTCGACTGAAAATAGCTTTCGTTCCGGAGATCATATGTTCCATACAATTGTACAAATAGGAAAATTTTATCAGTTGGATGTATCAAAATCAACACGTTCTCCAGTTGCAAATATATTCCAGAAAAGTGCACTTAGAAAGTACAGAAAAGATGTGAACATCAAAAATCCACGAAAAGAACCCATTCGCTCAGCAAAGAAACCAGCTCCCACAGTTCCCAGAATGGCTGCTAATGTGCCAGCTGTATTTGACATACCTGTTACCATAATTACAGCAACCATATTAGTATAACACAAATATTAGAACCCATGCCTCTAACAATACAAAAACAATAAATTGCTAGTATTCAAGGGTAACAGAAGTTACCATGCAAGACTCCAGCATACTGTGGGGCGATCTCCTGCAATAGCACAAGCTATTTGTGTTTAATTTGTAAACCAAAGTTAAAGTGAGCTTAATGCTCAAACGTTTTTAAGAATGTAATGAGGATCAGTCAAGATGAAAGACCTGAAAGTTGACCAGAAAACCTGAGTGGCCAAAAGATTTCAAGCTAACAGCGACGGTAAGCCAGGCTGAAGCAATGGCTGGATTTTTTGCTGAATTGAGGCCAACAAGAGCTAAGCCGGGACCCAAAAAACCAATTGACTGCAATAGGTCGAAATTCACACAGTCAAGAAAAAGTTATAGGAAGTTCGAAAGTACAAATAACCTTGATCTAGACTTGGTCTTAAACTTGGAAGTTGGAACCCATTTTTAAGATTTTATGATGACATAAACAGAAAAGGATGTTGAAGCTATACATTGTCCAACAATAGTTTTATTGGTCAAGAAACAATTAATGTATTTGCACATTTTAATGATAACAGGAATTACAATTTGCATCACTAATAATGTATGTATTATATAACGGATAGGTTATATTGTCAACAAAACTTATTTGACAACCACAACTGATCAACAGTTATTCAAATTAGAAAAGTAAAATCATAGATATATTTTATGTTGTTTAGATAGATTGTGTGTCAAATTTGGGGTAATTTCAACATCAATTGATCATTAATCAAACAATTTGACAAATTAATAGCTCAGTTTTTCTGGCACATTAGCATCAAATAGTATATACAACCTATAAACTATAAAAAAACACATCTACATCTTCAACTTTTTATCTTGATATTTGATAATCATTTTGTAGACCCTCAAGTTGCCAATAAAAATGATTGTCAATATATCTCTTCCTATTATATAACATACCTTTTAACCAAATCAGTTTTATCCTAATCAGAACTTAACATCTTGAACTAGCAATAAAATAAATGTAATGTACTTGAGAACATAAAGTGACCACGTATGTTGATATACTAAATGAATGCTGTTATTTTATAAATAAGGAAATACGGTCAATATTCAGCACTCAAATATAGTACTTAGATACCTGCATGACTTTTCGGGTAGAAGTGACACTGACTCCATTTTTTATCATCATATCTGAACCAGCACCAGCAACATAACCCAGAACTGCCATCATGACCCAAGGTAGTGCACTGAACCATGCAGCTTCCCTCAGGTTTACCCCATATATCTAGCAGGAAACAAAAAAAAAAAATACAGAATTTACTATATTAAAAAAGAAATCACTAAGCTAGAATATTCAGCCAAATAGAAGATAATTGACAAGCTTGACTTACTGTATTAAAGTAAATTGGCATCCAGGAAAGAATAACAAAATAGCCCTGGAAATAAAAAGAGGCAATCAAATAATATCCAAAATCGTGAATGTGGGAAGTTAAGAACAAACAAATACAAAGCAAGACATCAGAAAAATTTACCCAGCTGTGCATAGCATTGGCAGATATTAAAGCCCATGTTGGCCATTTAGAGAGTAGTTTATTAAAAGGAGGGATAGCCTTTGATCTTTTCTCAGGTCCATTTGATTGTTGAGTCATTTTTTGACCCTTAGTGATGTACTCGAGCTCATATTGTGATATCTGAGTATGTTTCTGAGGAGTACTTGATGCAACTGAGATCCAAACCAAGACCCAAAGAAAACCGAATAGGCCAAATATGACAAAAGGTCCATAGACACCAGCCTGTGACATGAGAATAGGAGAAAGAAGTAGCCCAATTGCACAGCCAAGTTGAAAGCCGGCCATTGCCAAACCAACGGCTCCTGATCGCTCTGTTTGAGGAAACCATCTATAAGAAAATGTGCAGTTTTATATCACAATATTGGATTGCAGAATACAGCAAGTTTGGTAAACAAATAATAAAGAAATGAGAAAATAGTTCTTTGGCAGAGGCAAGAAAATTATGCAAACCAACTGCTTTTTCAAAAGAATATGAATTCCCTTTTCTGCTAGCTAGATAGCCAAAGACTCAATTGCATGCACACATCAACTAAAGCAGGGAGCTAGTAGTAAGAAAATAATTGGTATAAAATATTAATTTGGACAGAAGATGCAGGAAAGTGGTTGATTGAACAAAATTGAAAATAGTTTATGTGTTCAACTGAAACTGTTAGGAAAAGGAGACAAAGGGTGTTCAGATAGACCTTAAAATCATGTTGTTCATGCTAGGCAAAGCAACACCTTCTGCTATACCCAAGAGAGCTCTCATGGCAAGTAATGCTGATAGGGATGACTCAGCAGCCCAAGGGGTAAGAAAAGTCGCCATAGACCATAAAGCGACCCCATAAGCCATGACTCGCTTACCCCCATAGTAATCCACCAGTGCGCCTCCTACAACTGGAGATACTAGATACCCCCAAAGAAATGACGACTGCTCTGTGCGCATCCATGATACATGAATAAGTCTCAGAAAAGCTACAGTTGTTTATGCAAGTATTTACAAGAGTCAGACATGCATGCTTAATCCCGAGTGATATTTTTCAACAAAAAAAAAGGAGACTTAAATTGAGAATCAGGTCCTCACCTTTAAAAATGAGTGACAAGTTAATCTAAAATGATTGGGATTTAGAATAAATTAAGCTCTTAAATCTTCTGTCAATTAATCACTCAACTTTGATTTGAATACAAGCGTCATAGTTTCATTCTCTTCAAACGAGGCCATCATTTTAAAAAGATATATATCTTTTGGGGGGAAATTTGAGAGAACAGAATAGTTAGATAATTGTGCCTTGAGATTGTCCAAACATTTCTTTTTAGTTCCATGCAATTTCAAAGAATCGGGATTGGCATTCTCCATGATGCAACTATATATGTATTAAGAAACAGTTTAGCAATTGAGAGAGACAAAATTTGGTGAGTCCTCGACTAGTAATCAGCAACAAGACCAGAATTTTGGACCAGATTGAAATTAAGGCTGTGATGACACAATCAAAGCAGAGTAATCCATTTGGAACAAGGGGTATAAATGCAGCACCCCAAGAAGTCTAATGCTCCATTTTCTTTTTCTTTTGTAAGTAGTGATATAGGAAGCAATTTCTATTGCAACAGAATGAATTTGCTAAACCCTAAAACCCTTTTAAGCTAACAATTACCACTAAGCACCAAATGCACATGCTTAATTCCATTCATAACTAAACTTATGATAAAGTAAAACAAACCACCTGAACAATTCCAGAGAAGGACTGGCTCCAACCATGCGCCTTAGAAAGAGGCACAATAGCGACGGACATAACAACCCGATCGGCATTACACAGCGCGAGCGCCAGACCGAGCATGGCGACCACCTTGACTCTCTCAGAGGTGACGAATTCCAACACACTAGGAGTCTGAATCTCCCCTCCTGCGTCCGGCTCGAACGAACCGGACACGGGCTTCGAGTAAGACCTTCTAATTGGGGAATGGAGAGGGTTGTGGCGCAGCCTACATGGGAAGTGGTTAGTTGGATGGGGCTTGCGGGTGTGGGAATGGAGAGGGAGAGTGGAGTGACGGACTGGAGAGGATCGGGGAAGTGGGAGTGGAGTGGTTGGGGAAAGGCGGAGGAGAGAAGCCATGATGTTACAGTGGTTGGAGCGGAGCTTCACTCGCAACTGGAGTAGAGCATTTGTGGAACTTTGTGTTCCGGTCTTGGAATCTCAGGTTGGAACGAGATCGTAAATTATTGCGTGCCACACTGATCGAACGGTGAGCATCACTTCGTGATTCGTAAGATGCACATCTAAGGGCGAAGGAAAACAGGCCAGTGGACCGAAATTGGAGACAATCTTAGAAATCAGTTTTAATAGGATGAAAGAAGCCTGTCGCTGTCGGATTTTTGCTTGAATTGAGAATTGGGCCTTGAAAAGAGTCTGACGCCCAAGACATTGGACTTTAATTTGATCTCACTGTGCAAACGCGAGCTTTACTGGGTCACAAGTCTGGTGGCTAGGGTTTACTTTAAGCCCATTACTTATTGGGCCGATGGATCTTCTCGGCTCAACAACATTTTTAAAACAAAACTGTCAGTGAATTTTCCGGCTTTTCCACATTTGCAGATGTTTAACTTTTGTAATATTTCTTTTCTGAAAAAAAAAACTGACATATAATTATGAACATTTTGTATGCTTTTTGGCGATGTATTTTATATTACAAAGGCTTATGGATTCACTAAATGTGGGGTGTCCTCAACGATGCAAAACTTTTCTTTGAGAATTATCTCTTGGTTAGTGCCAAAAACAATACACCACTCAGAGTGGAGGTCGCGTGTCTAAAACCCGACTAGAGATTCCTTGCGATATTTAATTTCGAAAATTTGACTAGAGGTTCCTTGCAATATTTAATTTCGAAAATTAGGTTTTAGCCTCCTCCCTTCTTCAAAAAAAAAAATTATAAACTTCTTTGTTTCGGGGGAGGGGAGGGGGGGGTAGATTCTCAAAAAAATAATTGGATATTTTCCGTATTCGTTGTTAATTAAAGGCTGAATCTAGGCTAAAAGAGATGTCTTCGGCATCTGTCTACAAAAATGTTAATTTCACTGATAATTTTTTTTTTTTTTTTGACTAAAGATAAAAAAAAATTTGTTAATTTCGATTATGCATCAAAATTCTTAGTTTACTTTATCAAGGCAGAGGATGACATGCAATTAAGCAAAGTTCTCTTACTTTGGTCTGATGCAACTAGTAACCTTTCTCAAACTTGGATTTTACAAGAAACATGTATTGCATTCTCACAGCAAAAACAGCCAAGAAATATTTACCGAAGTTAAAAGTTAAAAGTTAAAAGCTGAAAAGCATGCATGGTTAAAAACATGAATTAAATTTGCATCAGATGGCAGGGTTGTCATGCCTGCAACGCATGCAGGCTCAAACAAATACTTGGTACCACTCAAATTGGTTGATGCTAGAAAAAACCAGAGCAGCCATTATTCTCTCTTAGGTTTCGCTTTCTTTCCTATCGTTTGTGACTCTCAGGAACAGGAAGAGAGAGTTGCACAACAGAATTGCTCAGCTTTTGTCAAATACTATCTCTGGCACAGACCATTATATCATATATCCATAATTTGATACATAATTAGATTTATTATCACAGTGACACATGATAGAAATAATAATGTGAACTATTGGATCCGGCATGTAATGAGAAGATAAATCAATAGGTTCCTGATTTTATAGCTTACCTTCACATTTGAAGCCGCCAATTTTTGTAAAAATAGTTTTGTTGTTGAGCTAGATCTACTAATTTCGTGTTACTTTCCTCTACGTAAGATCTTGCATTTTCAGTCAAATTGTTCAAATTAAAATAATAAATGTCTCACTAGTTTTCTTCAATAACGTTATTACTTATTAAAACCTATTTCACATACAGCACCAAGTTGATCTATAGTGTTTTATTTTAGGTTGAACCGTTCAAATGAAAAATAAAACCTATTTCACATACAGCACCAAGTTGATCTATAGTGTTTTATTTTAGGTTGAACCGTTCAAATGAAAAACGTGGAATCTTAATTCGGATTGAAAGTAATTGTAAATGCAAACTGATTTCTTACCGGAGATGAAATAACTTCGGATCCCATCCCCAAGGATATGCTCAACAAAAGAATTGATGAAGCAGAGTAGACTTTATTGCAGTTACACACGCAAAATGATACAATGAAAAATTCCTGTTGTTCTCTTTACTTAATCATACGAGTTTAGCGCTCCATGTAGAGTGAATAACACACGTTTTGTTTCAAACTTTCGGCGCATAAAGTATATCCCAATTCATTACAACCAGGTCCAGGAGGATTCAAGTATTCTTTTTCTTACAATTTTTATTTTTTTTTTATGGTAGATGTTTTTAAGTTCAATTAACAAAATGAAAAGCATCGTATGTATGCATATTTTTTTTTTCTATATACGTGTAAAAGGGACGGCGCATCGACTTTAATTTGATACAAATTAAGAGTTCAAAAACAACATTCAAAATTATTTACATCGCTAAAATGTAACAAGTTTTTAATATCTATCAAAACAACATGAAATTTTTATAATTATTTTACACTCGTATAAATGGTGACATAAATTACATTCACCAATTACCGGTCTTATTTAATAATTTAAGATACTAAATTTTTAAAACATAAATCACATTCCATTTATTTGTTTTGATAAATGTACTTCTATAACAACTCAAGCACGAGGTCACAAATACAACAATCCAACAAATTTCTGAAGCTCACAAAAATATTTCGGCTTATGTATCCTTTTCAGTTTTCATTCTCTACAACTAACTAGGTCCAACTACGTGATTACAAAATTAGTGGGGTCTATACATACATGATATCAGGAGAGACAGAACTACAAACCCATCAAATTCTTGTTATGTTTGTGGGAACTTATTATGCGAGGATTCCATATTTTGGAACTAAAAAATAATGGGACCAAATGCTGTCTGCTCTGTTTTGTTCTCCTTAACGTCTCCGGTGCTGAGGCAATACATTCAACAAGTGATGTTTGGTCTGGTAAGATGAGAGACAACAGGTAGGCCAAAGGGCCCATGCATGTTATATATAACAAATCAGAGATAGAATGAAAGAATCAAGCAGAGAATGGTATGAACTATGAAACTATGGATGATAAGGGTATGTGAACAGAAGAGAGTGCTCTCACTGCTCTTTTCTCAGTTGAGAAAGCGAGAAACGAGGGACCAAGAGAATATAAAGCCATTCTAAAAAAAGGCTTTAACGGCTTACGAGGTGCAAAGTTTTGACATGACCATTCAAGGCTGGTGAAAGCGCTTATTAATTCCTCCTTTCCAGTCACCAGCCTGATTTGATATCTGCTATAGAAAATTGCATGGCATTATTCAATCTAATTTTAAGTTATCTCCTTAAAAAGAACTCAAGTTATGGAAGTTCAATTGTTTAGATCTATTTACATTGTATTAAGTTCAAATTTTCAAACCTTTTCTGTATAGTGTATAGTGTATAGTATTGTACCAATTGAGGAATTCAAAGGAACTACCTTACTCAAAGCAGCGACATATATCTGTAGCTGGCATTTAAATTTATGTTAACTTTTCATGTTTCGTTTGCTTTTAGAATTCAAATTAAACCGTATCATCCAATGGCAAAAGTATTCCAACTAGAATGCTAAGAAAATTTTATTCACAAGGGCCGGTAAGTTAATTCTACATAGCAGGACAGATTTCAAGGCTCTCAGAAATTTAACAAAGTAGTAGGGAAATTAGAAAACAATTACTAAGTACTAACCCAACCAATTCACTTGTTATCCTTGTTACCACCCCCAAAACAAAATTTAAAACAGAATTCGTAGTATTCAGAATCTAATTAAAAGATGAAGAACATAAAACTATCCCCCAATTCTCAACCAGTTCTGTTGTGTACCTCAATACAACCCAATAATACTCCTAGCAAACAAATGTGGATTGACATGCCTCCCCTTTCCTGCTATGCCGTTACGCCTGCTATTCCTCATAGGCGTCAGATAAAACCGCAACATGCCATTGTCAAGCCGACTCGGTGAATACCTCGCACTACGGTTCCTCTCCAAACCATGCCTCCTTGAGCTACCAAAGCTACCATTACCACTAAATGAGCTCCTTGAACTCACGCTGCTCCTACTGTTGCTCCTCATTATCTTCGCACCATTACATTCTGATAATGACCTCCCCACTAAACCATTTCCTTCTCTATTGTTACCTTTTCTGTGAATGAATGCCAATATGCCCCATCCCTTGCCCCATCGCTTCGCCTTCTTGGCTGGGTTAGCCTTGCGGGGGTCCCGGAATGCTGATTCAAAACTAAATGACATATCATCTTTCAATGAATTAGTAGAGACAAATTCACGGTCCAGAAAATGGTAGAACTCAGACCCACCAGCAGGAGGTGAAACCTTGGTATCAACTGCCATGGGCTTACTCTCATTATTTTCAAGACTAAATGAGGGTCTTCGCACAGAACTTGACCTTTCAAAACTTCTCCTCTGGCGATTTGATGAATCAAGATAATAATCCCGAGCTTGACTGATGCTACCTGGAACGGTACCAGTGACACAATCCTCCTCAACAGGGATTAGACCATCTGATCGTGGTACAGCAGGGATCGGTGCATCTTCTAGAACAGAAAGCATGGGAAGGGGACGAGATAGCACTGACCGACCACCACCAATCAAGTACCCATCCCAAGAAGCACGCGGCTCATCCCACGAAAATGTCGGATCATCAACTGACATCCTTCCCACATCAAGCGAGAATCTCGGGTCAGTGTCGCAAGACCTCCGACCCAATGCCTCACCAGAAATGAATTCTGATTCACGGGACCATCTCCGACGAAGCCGCAAGAACGAGGGTTTTGTAAGATTTTCTGGAGGCGGTGGCATGGCCGCAGCAGCCGCCTTGCTGCTACATTCTTTCTTAAGCTTCTGCTTGCGCCGCCATTTTTGCCATTTTTTACTAAACACTGACGCGGCAAGCCAGAAACTCCCAGCAATCTCCTTCAAGTCTTTGGTCGGCGGCTTTTTGGGTTGTGATTCCAGGTCTATATGATCCTTCATCGGCAGTACATTATCTAGCCTCTCATGTAAAAAACCTGATACTGGTACATTCACCGAATCTTCTATTTCACCAGACGTCCCGTAAATTAGTACCGGCTCAACAACCGGCCTGATTTCGTCCCCATCATCAGCATCACAATACTCTTCCTCTTCAATTTCTTCCCTCGCCTCCTCTTGGGTCTCAGTAAAACTCATGCGCGAGTAAACAAGGCTACCAGATTTCTCCGGTAAAATCTCACCAGACAATGCCACCACCGCAGCCGACGAAGAAGCCGGGAATGCATCAATCCCGGTGCCGTCGCGCACTCTCTCCCTATCATCCTGGTGAAACAATGACCACAGAGTATTCCTTCCCCTCACATCGCACGAGTGGCGTTGCGGCTCAAATGGGTCACCATTGTCCCCACCGCGACGGTACGAAAACGATTTGCACCGGCGCAAGTCGGGTCGAAGGAAAGAGTTGGAAGAGGGCAATTTGGGGAAAAGGGATTTCAGTGCAGAAGTGGACTTACGGCCAGGAGCACAAGTGGAGTTGGTGGATTCGAGACCGGAGAGTCGCTCCCGGAGGCAAGAGGCGCAGAACCCAGTAACGGTTTCCTCTGGATGGAGCTCACAAGTGGTGGCGAGAGTTGGTCGGAGAGGAGGAATCGGTGGCTGGATAGAGTCTATTGGGAGACTCATTGCAAATGCACTTGCAACTGCTGTTTCTGTTTCCTCTCTTCACAAAGACAATGGCTTTGGTTTTGTTACTGGTAATAATAATGATGGTAAGTTTGTGATTTGGATTTGGTTCTCATCTGGGCATGTTGTTAGGGTTGTCGAGTGGCATTGTGTCGAGTGCTTAGTTATAGTTGGGATTGATGGGGTTTCAGAAAAGTGGGAGATGAAATATGGAAGGGGAAGAGAGGAAGACAAGACTACAAGAGGCAGCGCTGTGTCTGTATGTGCTTGTAAAAGACGAGTGAAGTGAGGAGAAAAATTTTTGGGGAAAAATAATAAATTGGGAAAGGAAAAGAAGAATAATATCTGAAGGAAAAAGGGGGTAAAAAGAAAACGGGAGCGTCACGGGGTCACGGCCTCGGAGTTCCTTCCGCAAATTACTTTCTCGCTTTCTTAGTTTCTTTTCATTTCAACGGAGTATGTACTGTATACAGTACACCTACTTCATTCTTTCCGTATATGTCGCGTATACAATGCAGTCTAGTTGACATGGCAAACTGGAAGAAGATACTGAGGTGAGGTGAGAGTGAGCCAGTGAGGAAAAGGCATTTGACAAAGAGTGCCATTTTTCTATGGAAAGAGTGAGAATAGACGTATTAATTTGACTTTTGTTAGCTTACTATAGCCTATAGGCAATCAAAGTAAACAAGGTAGTACTAGCTAGTGAAGTGGTGATTAGCCAAGACAGTTTTAGGGTTATTGCTTACTACTTGCTGTGTTGTCAGGTAACTCCGTTTTATTTTATTTTTATTTTATTTAATTAGTGGCAAATTTAATTTTTTAAAAAAAATGGGCGCAATGTAACTATTTTTCTTAGAGTGCAACTTGGCGTTCGTTCTCAAATTTTCTACTTCAAATGTCCAATCCAAACAGCTCAATCTCATATTTGTATTGAAATCTTATAGAAATCTAACTTTTATATTTTTTTCTAATTTTATTTTATTTTTATTTTTTTATAAATTTGTCGATCCTATTAGTTTTGAGCACTCTAATAACAACCGTCTTTGAAATCCGAAAGAAATAATAAAAAAATTGAAAAAAATAAAATAAAATTTATCCTCCATTGATGTTTCAATATGAAGATACATTAAGCGATTCAGATTTATTATTTAAATATAAAAATTGATGACAAATGCCTCTTTTTTATTTAAAAAAATACTGGATCGGTGTAATAAACTTTTTGTAAACAGATTGAAATGCAAATCTGTAAAAATTAGACTAAACTGTATAAATACAAACCGTGCTTTGTCTGAAGATATATATCGATACTTGGAACATAATTATAAATATTATTATCTTACCATATCAAAAGGTAAGGGAGAACTATTGCCCAACAAAAACTTGCATTAAATTAGATGGAAGCTGTCCAAGTCATCCAATCCCACTACTGCTGTAACTACACTTTTGCTGCAGGAGCATCATTGCAGACATAGTATTCTCTTGTAATTCGATCAATATTTAGAGTTTACTTGTATTTTCTTGAAAACCATGTAATTTGGTAAATATATAATTTACTACGGCGCTTCTTTTATATGAAAGTAGTGTGGTGAATGCGCGCAGACCGAATTTTTTCTTTTTTTTTTTTATATTCACTGAGTGTTCTTGTAGGTTATTTTAAAGATGCAGGATGGCGCTGCTTAAAAAAAAAAAATTGAGTGCAAGCCATATTTAAATCATTTGGATTATTAAACATCCAAAAAATGAGGATAATATAGAGTTTAGAATTGAAGTGCTGCAAATTTATAAGATCTTCAGTTCAATATCAATTTCTAACCTAAATTGTTTTAATCAAAACTCAATTTAATCATGTGTCGTAGTTTCTAAAGTTATATATCAACTAGAGAGGTGCATAATTTATTTATTTTCGTACAATGGGCAATTAAGTTATTTATTTATTTCGTGAAAAAGGCCAGTGGGGCAATTAACTGGCGGGGAATAAATTCAGCTGTCAGTTAGACTGGTCGGATTCTTCCTCTCTTCAAGCAAAAGTTTTGATATTTTCCTGTTTTACTCTTAACTAAACCGAAATTAGAGTTCGGAAAGTGAGTTTTACTTGTGTCGTTAGCTTATTTCAACTATTAACGACTCTTATGAAATCGCAATATCATTATTTAGAACAGAAAACTATATTAAAAAAAGGGTAAGTGCATCACTGACTACGTGTCTAAAAGTATGTTGTCGTGGTACGTTTTTAAATTGCATTATGGACCACATCTTTTGTTTTACCAAAATTTGGGTCTTATTTGATAAATTAAGAAATAGTATTAGAATATCATTAAATAATTTTTTTAATTAGAAGACAAAGGGTACTTATTATAATATTAATTTCGACTTTTATATTATTACGATAAAAGGTATCCCAAGTTCTGAGTAACAGATATGGTCTTATTGAAATTACAGAGGATATGCTCGCAATCAATGAAAAAGAAACAAAGCGTTGCCCGTTGTTTGGATTAGTAAAATAAAAAAGGCAATTATCCGAAATAAATGAATTAATTAACAAAAGGCAAAACCTTTACCCTTTAGGCCTTTATCCAGCTAGAAAGCGTCCTTATGTCCTATCGTCCATAAATTCCATCATCCCATGTCATGATGAATTTTTATTGGCACCAATGTTGTTCTCACATTTGTACCCGGCCAATTTTATCGTAATCAAACTGGAATCAAATCCTGTGTTGCGCTACACACGGTGTAGCGCACACACGGGCCGTCCGATTTTGATCTGATGGATAAGGGAGTCCCGTGAAAGTAACCAGATTCGTAGGCCCGAAAAAAATGAACCGCTCGATCAAAATCGAACGGCTCGTGGGTGCGCTACACGGCGTGTAGCGCAACACCAAATCAGGGTCCAATCAAACTGAGTAATTGCAAGTCTGCAACAAGGTCATGCCAGAACAATTAAATTCAATTTTTGCTGTCTTATTTTAATTCGATCAAACAACAGAGGTGGAATTTTCCACTGTCAATTCTTCTAAAAAAAACAGAGGTGGAATTTTCATCCTGGGGTACTAATTCTAAAATATTGCACATAGACGGAAATGAAATCGCACGCCGTAATATTTATTTACATTTTCTTTTGAATCGACTGAGACAATTCTGTTATAAATAGGTGATAGATTGATTCTTGTAGTATTTAAAAAAAAAAAAAATTTTGTTGCTCAAGGAATAAGAACTTTAAAATGTCACAGCTTTTTTTCAACTGTTAATAACTTATTACTAAACTGAGAACTAAGAACTTAAAAATAAGACGGATTGCTTTAACGCATCCTACATTTGTCCAAAAACATGTGATCGTAAAAAAAAAAAAAAGGTTGTCATCGTGCCAAATTCAAAATACACTTTCCGCCATATATTTTGTTTCATCGAAATTCAATAGTATAAGGCCTAACGCAGCATTATGGTGAGATAATCATGGAAGCAAAAGGTTTGAACCAAATTCACCATCTATGATGGCGCTTTATGATCTTTAATTTGACTAATGATGCACGTTTTCAATTATTATGGCTTCCTGATTTTTGGCAATTACATTAAGAGAAGTTTGCCAGAGAAAACATGATATGACGTCATGCTCACGAATACATAAATTTTCATGGATTGCGAATAACCTCGTACATAAATGAAATTTTCAGAAGCCGAAATTCTTCTAAATGATTTATTTCGTAATACTCTTCGGTACAAATATCTTTATTTAAGTTCTGAAAATGATTAACTTTGTTAACTGGCATGGTCATTATCGGTAGTATATGTAATTTGACGAGAAATAATTTTTGTTATCATATTATCTTTTAAAAAACGACGAAACAGTTTCTAAAAACAGAATTTTTCAGTGATATGAGCTTGCTTTGCTCGTGATAGAAGTTATGGATTTTAACAATGTACTATAGAGTTAGATACCTTTATTCTTATGCCTTCGTGCAAAAAAACATATATAATCTTTATTACTTTTTCTAAGTACGCACAAAATATAATGGTTTTATTTTAACAAATGTTAACGCTTTTACATCTCGCTGAATTTAGGACATTGTCTTTTCATGGTCCTAATTTCCAATTAGATAATATTATTAAATGTCTCGATTTGTGAAATTTTAGACATTATCTTTTCCACAGACCTAATTAATTTTTTTTCCTCGCTTTGGACGAAATTATTATATGATTTTAGCTTTAAATTCCATCTATTACTAAAGTTATATATTATTTGGTAATTTCACAAAAATCCATGCGAGAGGAGGTGAGATGATAGTATGATATGCAATGATGCAGTTGGAAAAGCAGCCTTATATGACGCTGCCTTTGCAATATGTTAATTTCTAATCGATGGATATGAGATTAGATGGTCAAAGTATTAATTTCTCATGGAAGCTTTATTGAGAAGGGAGAGTGAACTTTCACTTTCTCCGGGCCTTCTCTTTTATCCTCTTTTCTTTGTTTCCTTCGCTTTACTGGCATATTCTCATTTTGTTTTTAACACTAAAGTGCAACCATGATTTTGATCTATCTGTAAGTTTTATATTTATATCCATCATGGAGAAGAGAACAAAAGCCCATTTGGGGGTGACTGTTGCCACTTCAGGTTTGTCCCATTAGAGCATATTTGTATAAATAAATATATACAAAGTATTAACTAAAGATGGTCTGTCTAGAAAACCTAGGAGGTTTAGATGTTTAATTAAGAAACACTAGACACATCAGAGTTGGCTCAATTTGTCCCTTCTAGAGCTGTACAAATAATTGTTAATCATTTGTACTTTCTTCCTTTTGTTTATTCTTCCCTCTCTAACGCTTGGATCTTTCGTTTAAATGGGAAAAACTAAATAAAAAATAAATCACTGGGATCATTTATTAAAGTTGAGTCAGCAGATTCCCGTGAGGCCGTCAACACACACACACACACAATAAGCATTACTAATTCATGTTATCATTTATTAATGCCAGTGTGTATACTAGTAATATTTGCTTACTCATGTCAGACAATCATTTTTCTAAAAAAATATTAAAGTAAAAAAAATGAATGCCAAATGAAATGAGTTTCACTGGCTGGCCCGCTTCTAAATTTAGACGTGGTGAAAAGAAAAGCTTAAGAGATCTAACAGCTTTTAAATAAAAAAAAATGTTAATTAGTGCATTGTTGTTGGTGTAATGCTATTGTGTGTTGTATTACATTTTAATGTTTGTATATTAATTGATGTTTCGCACTGTTTTTCTTTTAATCTTATCATTATCATTAATTTTGTTGTTGTTGTTTTCCATCAAAAAGTTTCTTACTGTTAAATACTTAATGTTGTACACTATACTGGCCTAAAAAAAGTTAAGTATTCAAGCCCCGCATGCATCTTTGATTAAAAAAAAGATGACAAAGACTTTTCTCTTTCTTAAAAAAAATAATAATAATGTTGTAGTAACAAATATTGTAAATGCTTGACAGTCACCGTCAAGAATTTTTTTGGGTTTCAAAAAAAAATCTGGCTAGTCATTTTACTAGAATAATTATGAAGGCAGAATACGAAGTTAAAGAAAACGCATATAAATATAGTTTAGTAAAGTCATTCAGAAGCCCAAATTATAAAATTTAATTATCTGAATGCAGATCTGAGATCATGCATATATGTACGATCATAGTTAGTGAACAGAGAGCTTTAGATCGGCCAGATCAAAGCAAAATCTGGTCTTGGTTAGCTCGCTTTTATTAAATCTGTGATTGGGATCAAGAGATGATTACGCCTCTTAAAAAGACACTCCCACAAACACATTTTTTCCAACTTTCAAGTTGCATAGGTTTCAAATCCCATTGCATGTGTGGGAATCCCGAGGAAAGGGATGTTGTTTTTGTTTGTAATGGGTACAAAGCATGTAGCCCCTGCAGTAAAAGGAACAACCCCCGCCTAGGCTTAAGGCTTCTAATTTCTAATAAGGGGGCTCACAAATATATTCCTCTCAGATCTCTTTGGCACTGTGTCACCATGCCTCATCTCATCTCATCTCCTGTCGGTGCAAATATTATTACTGCTCTAATTCCTGGATATGATATGATGATGCTTATTAGTTAATTTATAAGTAATTATTTGAATCGGTACATTTTAAAATAAATGTAGTCGGTATTATTTGAAGCATTATTATAGCTCATAAGTGATTTTAATTTTTTTTAAGATGTCTGACTTATTGAAAGAAAAAAAGGAAAGCAATAAAAAGACTGGGAGTTCTGAATCTAATACAAACTAAGCGGAAATATATTCTATAAATTTGTCATACCGATAAACAAGTAACTTGAATTAGTACTCTAAAAGTTTTGTAGTCCCATTGGTGCATATAAAATCCGATACCCTTATATACTGCGTTTTCACATAGCAAAAATCATTCTATCAAACCAACTGGTTATCAAGTATTAACCTTTTAACCTGTTCTAAAATATATATTTACGTATATATCAGTTAGTTTATTTTCTGTATTATGTAACTCTTTTAATTATAAACATATTGTTGTATTCATACTGACTAGACAAACCTTTTCTTTTACAGAGATAGACAGAATTATTTTAATTATAGTTTTAATTAAAAGTTTAATTCAATTAGCAGTTGTAGGTAAATAATTTCTCGAGTTGTATAATTTAATTCCTTTGCAAACCGAATCAAACCAAATGAACAAACGAGAAGCCATTAATGCTGATGGATAATATAAATTGAAGAACAAAACTTTTACTCGAGAGATTAGTAGACGCTAATTGTTTGTAAAGAACTGGAGAAAAGGTGTCATGCTAAAAACAACAAATGAGAAATACTGCATGCATGACTCAGAGCATGCCTCGGGAGTTCAAACCAAGGGGGCCCAAATTTTGTATCAGCATTTTAATTTCTTTTCCTTTTGATTTTTGTATGAAAAAAGGAGGATTGGATTGCTTGGAAATCATTTCAAAGGTGTTCGATGCGGGAGAAAGCAAAGAGAGAGATGCCAGCTTTATTTTTTTGCTTTTTCTCTCATGTGATGGTTTAGTGGTCTCTCTAGTTTTTTTGTACGTGTGATTTTTCATGGCAAAGTTTAGTGGAAAAAAGAACCTCTTTCCTTTGGAACTCAAAATTCTGTGATTTTGATCCTATGCATTGATGCTACCTTTTCATATTTTCAATACCCTCTCATCCTACAGATTTGGCATTGCCACTTCGTTGCGTGTCAGATTCTGACAATTTCTAACCAATGTTTTCCAAACTAGCTTTATGATCTAGTCGATATAATATCAAGCTTGATATTATAAGGGATTTTTCATGTCCCCCCCCCCCCCCCCCCCCCCCCCCCCCCCCTTGTTGTAATGATATCCTCGTCATCAATAGATCATCATCTGTTGTTAGTACAATTTGTGATTGTTATTATTGTTTCGAAACTATGATAGAAAGTATTTCTATTTTGAAAGAGGAGGGAATTATACCCTTTGAAAAGAACTATTTTTAAATAACTCCAATTTGATTTTGTAAACATAGTAGCAAGAAATTAATTCTAAAGTCAATGCCAAAATATTATTATCAGTTGCTATATAATCAACATTTTCTACATGAAAGTAAGAAAATTACAAACATTTTACTCAAACTTAATAAATATTAAAGAGATCTTTGAAATAAACTCAAGCGGGGTAATCTTTATTTAAATTTTCTCGTGATGCTCATCAACATATCGTTAATGCCGTAATATTTCATATAAATATATCAAAAGCGATAAAGGCCAGTCTCGATAATTTAAATATTAACTATAAACTTTTGATGTTATCATTTGAAAAAATATATATAATATCTAAGAGAAAATTCGCCTATTATTGTCCGACGTGATGGCACATTAATGATCAATGTGCTAGAAGTGGAACTATAAATAAATTAAGTATTAAATATGTACAAAGTTTTTTTTTTTTTGTAAACTAAGTGTAAACCATATACAAATTATAATTTCAAGCATGCGTCATATATAAAATTGATATGTTATGTTTAAGTGTGACTCATGTTCAAATTTGAATTTATATACGGTTAATGTTTCACACTATCTGACGGCTCAAAATTTGTACACGTGCTCACATAAAAATTTGTGACAACTCATGGATAACAATTTGCACACCTCTTGCTATTATTTGTCAGAGATGTTTGAAGCTTTGTTTATTTTGAAACGTGAAAATATATTATTGAGTTCCAATTTCGAAAGTTGGGATTAGCAGAATTATAAAGGACTGATTGGCTATGTTATTATTTCCCAACCTTGGCTAGAGACAACAAACTCTATCCAAATTGTTACGAATTTAGGTATAATTTCCATATAAACTATAAAACTAAGTTTCGAGTATTGATCGTGTTATGTATAAAAATAGTTCATCAAGTTCTCAAATTATTAAATAACCACCTCAAACTGCAGAGATTGCACGGCAGCTAACCACAACATTAGAGACTTAAGACATTGGATTGGACCCATGTGGATTTTTTTTTCATTTTCTTTTGGGTGAATTAAAACAATCAACAGTCGAATATTATCTCATGTCTTAGCTTTCACAAACCATTTCGCGCTTGATACAAAGTTGGGAACAGTATGTAGCTAAACCACAATTAAGCTGTCGTAGCTTTTCCCAGAGCATCTTTAATTGCTTGTTGCTTAGCTTTCTTAGCTAACATAGTAGAAGGCTAGAAGCAAACAATGACACTGTAACGACTGGGCTATGTATTTCTCTTACACAGTACAGCCCAAAACTGGCAGTGAGCACTTGTCTAATAAATAGTAATTGAACGGAGTTAAAAAGTTCCAAACTTGGTACTCTAGGAAATGTTATCTAACAAGCTTCTTTAATATGCCATGTTATAGAGAATAAGATTCTCCTCTTTATTATAGTTTTTAACACAACCATACAACTCCGGCCCATGAACACAAGCCCCTCGTGAAGAATTTAATGCAAGGATGAAAATATACAGACAGAATACACGCACTTGCGCAGAACCTAAAAAAAGATTGAATAAAGGTACAGAGGTACTGTAAAATTGCAACTGTTGAAATAACAGCCTATTAAATTTGCAGGACCGAACAGTGAACACCAAACAAGCTTCTATATTTGTTGGAAAAAATGCATACTCCAACTGTTATCTTGGGCCCACACAAGCACTTAGAAAACGTAGACTCCTATCGAATTAAAGTCGACAAGTTTTCTTTCATATAGTAATTCATTACACAGGACTAGCACTGAAACGCTCAAATTATGCTCCAAAATTGCTCGGAAGCACAAAACTCTATTGATGCCGTCTCATCTTTCTTCACAAAATGAATAAAAAGAAATCTATGATATAAACCATGATCTATTTTGTCAATCTATCAATCAACCTCTAAAATCACCTCTAACCAAAACCAGGAGAACAGCATGGAGCCTTCTATTTTGGACTATACAAAAAATTAGATTGGGCACCAGCCTGACAAGTACTGTTGATCAAGGTAGAATATGATGGCATAAATTTCCTTCTATCAGCTCACAGGTTCTTTCTTGTCATGCGGGCCCTAAAACAATTTGGATAAGATGTTAAATTTCAAATGTAGCACCATCCAATATTGTTATGGAAATATGATATGCATATAACTTGTCAATGAATGTAATTACAACAATCTAGATGAACAATGCAACTACATGTAAAGAATTACCATTGAAGTAGTTAATTTTCCACTAACTACCTTTGGCAAAAAAAGAAAACAAGCAAATCAAATAGAACCTCTACCATATACAAGAAAATTCTTCATAGAAAATTAACATTCACAAATTGGGTAACTTTGATGTTGGGAACTAAACTATACTCAGGGTTCCGAAGTTAATTTGTCTCCTAGAGGTTAGATGCAACTTTTGTTTTGATCCAATCAGGTCTGTCTCTCTCTTCCATCCAACAAACAACTCAAGAATGAAAAATTCTTTCTATATCACTTCATTTCTCTCTCTATTTCATTCATCTATTATATCCCCTAGGTTACCCTAATTCTTCCAGCCTCACCATCACCCCCCCCCCCCCCCCCCCCCCCAATATTGTCCACTTTTTTTGGCACTACTACGGTTGACATCTAGGGGTGAAAATGGACCATATAACATCCGCTCCGACCTGTATCCGTATCCGAAAAATAGCGGATTCGGATAGTAATATACGGATTTTTTTAAACAGATGGATATGGAAAGCAATATTGATGCAGATATGGATACGGATAAATATCTGTATTCGCATTTTTATATAAAACAGATATCCAAATTGACAAGTTTGATCTACTAATGCTTTGTTGGACATGATATACTTTTTTTTTTGTAAATCTTAGAATATATTACCAGGCTCACTTTTAGGAATTTACTAAAAAGAATATTTTGTTATCAATTTTGTTGAATTAATGAATTTATTATTTTTTTTATGGTTTTACTTTTTCTTATATGCATCAAAAGATATACATATATTCTTTTTTGTTTAATTGCCTGCCAATAATCATAGTATAAAAAGTCTGAGATTGAAACTTTTGGTGGAAAATGGATTAACGGTCAAGATGTTTAATAAAATAAGAATCAAGCAAAATAAAATCAACAAAATATATCCGTATCTGCTTAAAAATCTGACAAAAAATACATATACAGATATGGTATGACCACTATACGATCCGTTTTCACCCCTAATATTGAAGAGAAAAAGGCAGAAAAGTTAGCCTGATCCAGGAAACTCCCAAATCTAATCTCACCAGATTTTTTTTGTTAGAAAGTAAAAAAACCAGGAACCAACTAGACCTGAATCCGAACTGATCTTAACTTGAGAAAGTCTGAAACCAGAGCTGACCTGACCTACAACTGGCTGCACCTGAAAACTGAACCTGACCTGCCCGATTTCAATACAACTCCTCGACCAGCTCAACCCAATTTTTGGCCAAATTAAACCCGAAAAACACTATCATTATTCCAAAGTCAACATTTATTAGGCAAAAACTCAAACAATCTGAGCCTTGAACCTGCCCAACTGAAAACTTGAAACAGTCTGTACCTGAAGTGACCTGAGACTGAAACAACCAGGGACGTGAAAAGTGATCCAGAACCCAAAACGATCCAGCACAAAACCAAAAAACTCCATATTCTCCTCTCACTGTTTGATTATGAAAATAGAAATGGAAATAGGTGCACACCCGATTCCTTTGGGGAGTGAGGAAACCCAAAGGGCTGATTGGGATAGAATAAAGTTACAGCCGCTCTCAGATTACAAATCAAAGTTAACTTTAGCCAATCTGTGACATAGGGTTTTTGTCTAGTGACTTAATTGGTACAAAACCCTAGTAGCACTCATTAATGGACAGGAACTGAATGCAAAGCAAACAACTAATCATTCAGATGATCTAACAGGTAGCCTATCCAACAATAAAAAAAAAAAGAATTATAGGAAACCACATAATTATGATCTTGTGATTGTAGATGATACTTTGGTGTGCTTGTCATTTGGCTAGGTTCTGACCTACTAACCTATCTTTCCAGAATAATGAAGAAAAACAAGAAGAAGAAATGGAGACCAAGTCATTAACAACTCCATAGGTTGACGTGCCACCCCCCACCCCCTCCCCCCCCCCCTAAAAAAAAAAAATAAAAAAAAAACTGCCCTCCCCAAATAAAAATTGGAAGGAAGACGAGAGGATGAAATACAACTTGATATTTCAAATCTCATTTGTCAATTATGCTTTTGAAAAAAAAAAAATAAAACAACATTAATGTGCCAGATTGTACAAAATTGACACTACCATGCCTAAAACTGCCCGCAAACATATAGCATTTGTTACTGAAAACACATTTTTAAGTACAAGATGAAGGAATGGCATGAATGCATGCTTCTGGGACAGCCACAATGCAGCATCCCGGCAGTCCTGGAGGCTGGAGGCATGCAGTCAGGTCAGCTTTCTCATCTGGTACTTTTCAAACATTTTTTCTTTAATACAGTCAGAACTGTTGAATGAATGCATTGAAAGAAAGGAATACATTCATCCAATATTTAATACATACAGGTAAAAGGGCTATTATTTTAAATTGCGGGATAGGTAAACAAAAAAATAATTCAAAGATTCAGCTCCTAGATAACTCAAAATATATAAGGATCAAATTAGACAATCAAAATATAAAATAAAGACAAATAAATTTACCTATTAGAAGATGGAACAGCGTATGAAGCTTGGACGATTACAGAATCCTTCTGGCCAACATTACAAACTTGTGATTCATCCTCATCCTCATCATCTATGATATCTTCATCGCTGTCAATACCACTAGCAGGCCCCATCCGACTCTGGTTCCCCACCCGTCTCAGCAGATACACATTAAAAAAGTAACTCACCAGATGCCTCCTCACCACTGTATTCAAATGCTTGGAAGCAGTGCTCCAGAAACCTTTAGGCCCTGACAAGGGAATTATCCCTCTTTCAAGCGAATAAAATAGCATCTGCTGTTCACGTGTGAAAACCTTCTCAACCTCCTCCCCCATCAAGTCCAACCCTAGAGCCGAGAAAGCCTGACTTAACTCAAACTTGAGCTGGTTTCGAGCTACACTCACATGGTAACTGACACATGCAATGGCTCCTGGAGTGATGCACCGACAGTAATTAGGCATTGGTTTATCATTTACATGTTGTGGCAATTTTTTACGGTGTTTTGTGACAGGTTTTTGTGGCCACAAGCGGGTGCCCAGCCACCTTGCAGTATCAGGATCATTTCTATAATTTGATCGATACTCATCAGAGGGTGGGCCCGACCAATCTGGCACATCAGCTTGAAATAGGTCACCAACCCCAATGCGCTTGCGTAGGCTGGCAAGATGTGCCGCTGGGATGTTGAAGTTCCTGGCAATACGCTCTGACCTTCTTTTCCCCTTGTATCGCTCATCAGAGAAGTGCCAAGCCTTCTTCTTCTTCTTCTGAAAAAGTAGAAGTAAAAATAAACATCTGTTATTTAATATTGTAAATAAACTTCCAAACTAAACAGTATGAGAGGAGGGACAGCAAATGACAGTATGCCAATCTGACCCATCCAATAGCACCTTTAGGCATGAAAGTTGGTAGACACAACTGGATTGAACCAACTTCAACCCGAACAACAAATGGACAGTGAAAAATTATGAGAATCAAACAAGAGGAGTCAATTTAGCGCCCATTATTTGGATTTGACTTGCACCAGTGCTCAGTGATTTGTATAGACTATTATTTGGATGCAAATAGTCATAGCCGAGCCAGCCAGCTTAGTTCTCGTTAAAAATAACCAATTCCTATATTACAAATTATATAATATCTCTTTGGACTGGAAAGGAATTTGCATTAATACACAAATGACACTTTGCAAAAAAATTAAACTGAAAACTGTGTTACAATAATTTGGCTATAATGGACACCAAAGTAGCCTCAAATTATAGCAGATTTGGAGATAATAAAGCAATGCACACAAAATTGTAAATGAAGACCTAATAGTTCAAATCCAAACCCTTGGCAAGAATTGCAAAATGAACTAGTCGCTTTAGTTTGGAACCCACAGATCTTTGGGTTTTTTTTATATTCGCTTGTTTTATAATTCTGATTGGTGGGGGATTGAATTATGTACTGTGATGTGATCTTAAATTAAAATTGTAAAAAAGGACTCTCGAGTCTTGAGCTTAAGCTCATCAAGAAGTCAAAGGTGATCTTCTGGAGTAATGTTAGCATGAGCTTAAGCTCACCAAGTTCCTGAGTTTTAACTTCAAATTCCGTTATGTTGGTTTCAAATGACAAATCCAAACCATGATCTACTTGACAAACTAAGCAGTACACTCCACTCCATTTTTCTTTTTTTACTTTTTCAAGTTCATCTTGTATAAGGTCAAGACGTTTAAAAAATAGACATATATTTTTGTGTATTCTTTTTTCAATAATTATCAACCTCTTCATCTCACACAAAATGAAGTCAAAACGTAAGGTAAATCTTTGACACATCAAGTATAAGAACAATGATGTTAATAGTTACATACATTGTTCCATCCGATTTGATGGTTTACAAAGCTAAGCTCATATACCTCTTAGAAGGGCCTTGAGCCTCATACTAGATAGCTTCTCTCAAACTTTTATGGTTACAAACTACAACACAAATTCAATAAGTCCATAAAATATTCAAACTTTTGAAACTCCGATCTCACAGTCCTTTCAAAGAGTCTAATCACAAGTAATCAGCAATGACCAACGTTTAAATTATCTGGGCCATAAAGGAATTCATCTCTACTAATTGTCTTTTATTTCCGATCAAAGGATTTAACCAAATGAAAAATCCATTTTTACAAAATACAAGAGGATAATATTTCCAAAATACAAGAGGGATATTGTTTCCGATCAGAGTGTTAGGTTGATCTGGATTTCCAAGTTCTGAATTTTGTTCAATTTGGTTTCAACACTTTGCATGTGGTGTTTTCACATTTCAAAATTCTAAAGCATAAAAATAGCAACAATAATCAATCTCTTATCTAACTATATTTAGCTAAATCCAAAACACTGAAAAATATAGCCAGTAAAGGTCAGTACCAACATATATTTTCCAGTATCACTAGAATTTGTCATTAATTAATTAAAAAAAATTATCATTAATTTTCTCTAGGATTTAATAAATTTAAGGAATTGCTATTAAATTTTCCTATAATTAAAAAATCTAATTAGAAAGAAAATGTGCCTATTTTCAACTTAAAACCCATGATTATTTGGCTGTCAGATAATCAGTTGCTCCAGTGACCTAGATTTATATCCTAGTTTTATGTTAATTAACAACAGCTAAAACAATTCCACTTAACAAAGTAGAACTCAAACAGTAGAGGGTCACTCTTACATTGGACTAGCTTTCCCATTTTAGCAATTAGGCTCCAGCTGGACTGGACTCTGGAGACCATAACATAACAGCATATAAATAAATAAATAAATAAATAACTAAACCTAGAGGGTTACTAGAAAAAAAAAAAGACCAAGCAAATGATAAGGGAACTGAAACTGAAAGAAAGGAACTAGGGTTTCCATTCTAGTACAAGAGTGTACTCAGTAGTCAGTACTCACCAGGGAAGTAAAGCTAGGAAGGTCCTCGAGATTCGCGACGTCATCAATCTTGAGGAACATCTGTCGCCTCATATTCAAGATCTCCTGCTCGCGCTCAGGAATCACATACGCCGGGTCCACGGGGTTAAGCGCGACACCTCTAAGCCACGCCACTGACGCCTCCAACTCCCGCTTCCGCTTCTTCGTCTCCAGTTGTGGCGACCCAGAGTCGCCATTTCCATTTCCCATCGCTTTAACACCCAAAATCTCTCCGACGAGAACTTGTAAAAGCTTACTGTTATAGTGGGCCTCTTTGTCGGGTCCTATAAGATGGCGATCGGGAGAGGAGCTGGTGTCGGGGAGTGAAGGAGAGGAGGAACTGGAGATGTCCTGTGATGGGTCGTTGAGAGACGCGGGGTCGAGTGCACCGGCCATCGAGAGGCCGATGCTCTTCTAGGCGAAACGGGTTCTGGTGAGAAGCGGCGAATGGTGAATGGTTTAGGCGCTCTTTTTTTTTGGAAGATTTGGGAAGGATTGTAATGGCGCCTCTCTGGAGAAAAATTTTCAGTTAATTGAATTGTCCAATTATCGATTTCTAGGAAAAAGAAAAAGAAAATAAAAGGAGAATAATTGGCTTATCGAGTAATAAATGCTGCGGTTGAAAGGATTCTGCCCAAAGGGGATTATTGTGCTTATAAATTAGTAAACTGATCTGCTCTGGTGTTTATATTCGGTTTGTGATGGAATTATTAAAATGAAAGTATGGAGTCAATATGAAATTTGTTTAAACTGAAGGGTTGATTTGAATAAAAGAAGGTCCAATTGTTAGTCCACCAGAATATTGCAGTGAGCTATAAGAAAATTGTCAAAATTATATATAAATAAAACATGGTTAGTATACAATGCAAAAATTTTAAAAAATGCATAATTATGGAATTTACATCTCTTTAGGCTTTGCTCCGAAATTTGTTGGAGGCGAGAATAAAATTGAAGTTATTATTTTTTTTGTCCGACGAGTTTGTTATAAGCTACAAAGTGGTGAGGTTATTTAGTAGTGTAATTTTTGTCGGCTACCATACGTCTACCACTTTCTAAAAAAAAAATTAAAATTATAGTATGATAAGGTTTAAAAGAGGGATATTGATAAGATTGGAGTACTGGTGTAGAAAACAAAAATGTTAATATCAGTGCAATTTTAGTGGTTTTTACAAGAGTTAGAAACATAAGTACTTTTTTAAAAAATTTTGATGTAAGCGTATTACTTTACTGTTCTTGTTCAGTGATTAATGAAGGGGCTTCCTACATTTATTTGCCAAAAAAAAGAACGTAATGAGGATATATATATATAATTGAAAAGTAACGATCCGATGTAACATCTATTAAATTTTATTTTTCCCATATTTTCCCTTGACCGCGGAATAAAAATTAAATCATAAGATAGTTCGGTCATCTGATCTCTCTCTTTACCCATGCTCTTCTTCCAGCTCAAGGACACGACAAATTAGATTGCAGTTAGATCCTCGATTTGAATTTTAATTTTTAAGGGTGGCCGAACTAGAAATACGGTAGGTGGATTAAACCATTTGAATGACACTCGCACAGCTCCTATCGCCTCCTTCCTCCGAATCGAATTTTATTCAACAAAAAATTTAGAATAGAATTAATATTTTGAATTTTGTATTGTTATTAATTTATTGTAGATATATTTCATTCTTCCACGATTTTTTTATGTTAAATTACTTTAGAATTGTTAGTTTGAAAATTATTGTTAACTATGTCTATATTAGACGTTATATTGTACATAAAATTTTTATGGTCCCTGCTAACATAAATTTCTAACTACGACCATGTTTGTAACCGACATGCATAATTCCTACCACTTACAAAAGCATTCATAAAAAGGTGTTAAGAATTGCACTTAATGGAGTGTGAACAATTCTTATATCAATTACAAGCTATTGATTTGTGTAATTTGTTATGATATGTTGTTTAGATCTTAATTTCAGATAAAAGGTAAGACTATTTATTGTAAAAGAGTCAATTCGTCACTAAATTGTTTTTTTATTTAAAAAATAAGCCATTGATTTTACAATATCTTAATTATCTAACAGTAAAACATTAAAAGTTCTATATAAAACAAAAAATATATATATAACATCTTTTGCTAGTGCGCTGGAATGTCCATGCAAGAGATTATGTATATTCACCAAATGAGATTAGTCCGTAATATTATCGATTGTATGAAATTTTAGTCTATGTAAATTTTTTTTAAATTATCGCAAAAGACAATGTATCTTATAGGTATTTAAATTCAAAATACCTGAAGGTTTTGACTCACTGAATCATTCTTTCGTACAAAGATAAAATAAATTTGAATTTTGTCAAGTGGTTTTAATCTCACATTAATCTTACGGGGAAAAATATGATAGACTTTTGAATGACAAAATACCACATTTTGATGAGTTTAGCTACGGTGAGTCGCGACTCACAGACCCTCCGGTGAGTCATGATTAAAACTCTTAGATCTAGTTCAAAATGATCAATCCAAACCGTCCAATATGATCTCCTTATTGAAATCTCCATGCATACCAAATTTTTCATTTTTTCGAAATTTTAAAGTATTTTTTTGAAATTTTAGAAAATCATTTATCTAATTAGTTCTTAACCATTCAAAAACAGCAGTTTTTAAAAATCCGAAAAATATACTTAAAAATTTCGAAAAAAATATAAAATTTGGTCTGCAAAGAGATTCCAATATGGAGATCATATTGGACGGTTTAGATCGGTCATTTTGAATCAGATCCAAGAGCTTTCGTGAGTCGCGACTTATCGTAGCTAAACTCACATTTTGATAACTAGTGGAAGAAATTTCTAATAAAAAAACAATTAATGGATATTTCAAATAGCAATAGAAATTGGAGTATTTTGAATTTTGAACCTGCTGAATGAAAAGTGAAATATAAATTATAAATTAATCGACCCCGTATATTTTAATTAGCGATTTCTCTCTTTTTCTCGATTTTCTTCCCTGCCTTTAATTTCAATTTTTGGATTGTTATGTCGATCTTTGTGTGGTGGAACATGCTACGAACCAGATTTGTCGTTTATACTAACAAATTCGACCCGTCATGCGTTAAAAGCTGCCTCATTGTCACAGAAAAAATAAAGAGAAACAAGCACGGGGACCGCCACTGACTTGGCAATTGCGGATGGACACGTGAATACGTGATGCCTCAGCGTCTGCTGTCCGTGGAAGATTGTTGATTGCATGATCTTCTGTAACACCATCCAAGTCTCGAGCGTATTAGAATTGTCAATTAATATTATTAACAGCGTTACACAGAGAAAGGTAACAGAGTTCGCGTCTCAGGCTCTCAGCCTTCGTCTGCCGGTCTGCGTAAGTGGGAATGGCGCGTCCCGTTACATCACAACAGAGGATACGGAGTGCCATGAATCCGTATCCTCTGGACTTCTTTTTAGAGAAGTCCAGTGGACTTTCTCTCATCGGAGCCGTCCGATTGAATTTCAACGGTTAAATTTTTTTCGGGCCTATCAATCTGGTACTATTCACGGGGCACCCATCATCATCTGATCTAATCTTGACGGATCAGATTAGAGGAAGACCACTGAACTTCTTTTTGAGAAGTCCAGAGGATCTCATTTCGGAGTGCCATTGGCTGGAGCCCTGTTGATATCATTGGATCATGCTTACGGGGTTGATAATTTTTATTTACCGGTTAGGGTCTGCTCCTCTGGAGGGTAGAGGGGCTGAATGGAGGAAGAGGGCATCTGCCCTGACCCTGCCCCAAGGGTTAACCTGCTCCAGAAGCTAAAAATTTCAGTGGAAATGGGGAGGACTGGGGAGGAATGGGGAGAACTACACTTCATATTTTTCATCAAATATTAATCCCCAAATTTGGGGATCAAGTTTTAGTTCCTCTCCCCTCTCCCATCACCTTCCATTCCACTCCACCCTTGATTCTGGAGCGCACCCTTAGTCTTTCAAAAATTTTGTAATTGCGAAAAAATTTCAAAGAAATATTAAATTTTCTTTCGTGTATATACAGTGAATTACTAAATTATGGATAACTAAGTGTGTTGATATGTTACATATTCATGTCATTATGACACGACATGGGAGTGTTGGTGTGTCTTATTAAAACTATATTATGTTGGTTTTTTTAATAAAAGTTATAAGGTTTGCATGACACAATTACAACATGGTTCTATACATTTTTTAAATTTAAAAAACAGTATAAAAATATAAATACATCATAAAAAATAACAATGATTTGAAATTTCAAGAAAAAAATACCATAAAAAATATAACTAAAAAAATTTCTAACTATTATTATGTAATTCATATCTTATTATAAAATATTAACAAATTATTTTTTATAAAATATAAAAAATATAATCAATTTTAAAAACTTAATATAATTTTTCTCGATTTTTCTCTAATTTTAAAACATATAAAACTATTTTTTAGAGAAAAAAGTGAAATCTTGACATGGTTCCACACAATTGACAAAGCTGTGTTGTCTCGTGTCAACTATAGCATGTCGATTTTCGTGTTGTGTCGATCTCCTCCTCTACCTAGCAGCATGATACAACATACGACACGGTTTCAAATCCGACCCGTATCAACACGACATGGTGCAGACACGACACACCACGATACGACAAGATTTTAATTTGCTAGTAAGTATATACCTGTTGCCGTTAAGTATGATTTGAGATAATTGTTATAAAAATTTAATCTCATTTATATTATTAATTTCGATGGAGTTAATCGATGCTTTAAATTTTTGGATCTTGCATTAGATTTTTTTTTTTAAAAAAAATGATAACAGCAATGCATTAAGCTCGAAGAAAGTATTATAAATCGATAGAAAAGTACGGGTCTTGTGTATTAATCTAAAGAGAGCTATATCTTTGAGTTTTAAAGCTACTGATTCTTTCCGATTTCCCTGTCCTGTTTAATTTATTTTTTTTCTTATTTATCTCGACAAATGTCTATTTTCTTTAATGATATGTTTACAAAATCGCTTTAAAGGATGGTCTAGAATGTTGTAGATTAAGGATTTAAAAATTTTGAAATATAGTAAAAAATTTAAAAAATGTAAAAATTTGTTTCTAAGGATATTTCAATACAAATAACATATTTTACGGTTTGAATCAGCTATTTGAATTTCGAATTTTGAAAAACAACTCTAAAAGTATCACTCGATCCTTACTTTAGAATGTATCGTAGTCATTATCTCTCTATAGTCTATATATAAATATATAATTGCATGGTCGCTTGATATTGTTGGGACCAAACGCACAATAAGTTTACAGTTTTATACAAGGAATTTGTTTTTTTGCCCCTTTTTATAACATGGAATCTCCCGCAACAGTATATAGTTTCCCGCAAGGCTTTCTTAATTTTTTACATATGGATTCTCAAATTAGTTGCTTGATATTGACATAATGATAGAGAAATGATTAGTCGTGTCTGTCACCAGAAAACCGAGGATTAAAAGACTTGAACTTTATAAATTTAATTTCATGCAATCAATTTTTTATGACGACCAACAATCGGTTGAAACCAAACAAATTTTTTTTTTTTCGATTAACATAAATAACTGAGTTTATCAAGTGACGTAATTCTCTCGACCGAATAATAAACTGAAATCTGATTAATATATTTCAGCAAACCAAATTAATATGATTTTGTTTGTGACCATGAATAATATATGTATAACTCGATAGATTATATCAATATAGGAATTTATTTGTAATGTTATATGTTTGTTTTAATTGATTTATTATTGACAAAATCGAGCCACAAATTAAAATCTAAACTTCCAAAAATTTAGACCAAATTTAACACTTAAAACATTTTATTCATATCAAATCTCGTTTTTTTTAAAATCAAATTAATTGAATTGTTTGGGCATTTCTAGACAAGATCGTTAAAAAATAGAATCTTTCCAATCCGCATCGTATCCGACATCCGTTGACATTCTATTCGCAATGCTGAAAGTTCAACCTCCTAAGTCCTAACAATAGGAACCTCCAATTAATTCGGATATTCAACGAAATTGTTCTAAGTATTTTCATAAAATTTCGTCAAATTGAAGTACGGGTCGACTACGAATTAACCATTGGTTGTTTGCTTTATTATTAAACATTGGTACCGCGTTTCTTACTTAAACTAGAAAAGGACGTGCTTGTTGATTATGCGACCACATCCGCATGCTTGCTTTTCATTACCAAATTAATTACACTAGAACAAAAAATAAAAATGAAAGGAAGGGGCAAAGCAGAAATTACCAAATTAACTTCAGAAGAGATGCCCAATGAAAGGAAGGAACAAAGCGTTTTGAAAACTTCAGATCATCTGTTCTTTAATTGCCCAATCAAACTGGCCCTTTGGACAAAAATCAGTGCCTCAACTGGACTCGTACCAGTAAACTGCGACACCAATTGCTTGCTGACAATGGAATGTTTGTTCCAATTGACAAACTCTAATGTGTTTCAAACCACGATCGTCGCAACCACACTCTGGGCAACAGCAGAATATTTCGGAATGAACATCGAAGAATCGAAGCCATCCATGATTGGATCGTTCATGAGGCCACCTTCTTCATGAAGAATTGCTAAGCACTGACTGCCTGCCTGTTTTACTTTTTCTGTATTTTTTCACTTTCTTTTCTTTTCATTTTGTTTACCTAGACAGCCTATCCAAAAAAAAACTTCAGAAGAGACGCCGTGGGAGCCCAGTGTAAACTTCGAAGGTACTCCAGCAAGTATACTTGGGTCTTGGGCTGATCTGCTGATGGATCTGTAGAGTGAGGTCCGAATCAGACCTCTTGGACTCCTTAAATAAGTAATGGTTTACATTGATTTAAGTAATGGCCTAATGGGCGAACTGGCACTTCCCTGTGCCATATCCAACAAATTTTTTTTTTTTTTTTTTTTCTCTGTAATCATATGATCATATCCAACAATGTTGTCCTGTTGGTTTGAGGGGACACTCAAAGATATCATAAGAAATTTCAATTCAGGAAACGGGAATGACAAACTGATCCAAACTATTTAAAAAGGGAAATTGATTAGTACCATCGTCTCATATGCCATCCCTGACCATCGCGTCTCTGTGCAACGCTACTCAACAATGATCCTTCACACCTGGGCACTAATTTTGTATATATAAATGTTCAGTTTAACAAGTATAAATGTTTTGTTATTTATGTATAAATGTTCAGTTAGTTGTAATAAAAAACATAAATGTTATAAGCAAAAATGTTCATTTTATTAAGCATAAATGTTTATATTAGTAAGTACAAATGTTAAGTTTAGTAAATAAAAATGTTCAGTTTATTATTTATAACTGTTCAGTTTTGGAAGTATTAATTTTCAGTTTAGAATGTTTAGTTTAGTAAGTGTTTAGTTTAGTAAGAACAAATGTTCAGTTTTGCAAGTACAAATGTTCAGGTTTAACGTATAAATGTTCAGTTTATAAAGTATTACGGTCAGTTTTTTTAATATATGCAATGTCAAGCGAAGGGGTCATGAACCGGAAAAAAACCACATGAAAAAATTAGAAGGAATCATGAACCGATCTGGTTCAAATTAATTTTTTTCCAACTCTGCCCCTGGCGCCTCTCTCCAAGGCTGACACGACTGACGCACGATGGCGTATTTAACTAAACACTTGTCGTATTAAACTGAACATTTATAACAGAAAATAGCGATGGCGCGGGATGATTTTTTTAGCGATGGCACTTATCATTCCTGTTTAAAAAGAGTTATCTTTGGATGGGTGAGGATTGATAACAGTCAAAATGCTAATTTATATTTACTCAAAACTATGTAGGCCAAAATGAAACTATACAATTTATACACAATAGCACATGGAGTTTTTAGCTAACATCCATAACTGAGTAAATCCTATTGCTACAACTTGGATTTTTATCACTAACTAGGTTCTTTCACTTGTCTTTGTCTTGAGAATTCGAAGAGAAGTCTTGCTCATATATCAATTGCGCAACTAAACCAATGAAAATCAGCCCCAATGCCGCAACCTTCCGCCAATCCACCTCACCACCTGGTGCACTCAGAATCAAATTACCCATTGTTAGTGCCAATAATGACATGAGTGCAAGGTATATATTTCTTCGAATTTTTGATCCAGCTTTTTCTCTAGTAATTTCTTTAATCTTCTCAGCCTCCGCCTTCGCTGCCATTTTCACCTCAGGTTCGACTTCAGATTTCTTATCTTTCAAATTTTTGAAGAATAAACCTTCATTGCGACCCCTCTCGATTCGTCTCTCAAATTCCTCTAACATTTTATCATTTTCCTCGATCTCCTGCCATCTGCTTTCTGCTGCCTCATCAAACGCTTGCATTCGGCTATCTAGCTTCTCTGTTATCTGCCACCAGAAACAAAACAATTAGAGTAATTTAATATTATTTAGGAAGACAGTAATTTAATATTATTTATGTAGCTGAAGGTCTTGACAAAGCATGCACCAAAAATAAGCAAAATTTTAAATTTTATTAGGTACCCAATTTTTTTTTTTTCTCCTCAGAGTAGGAATGCTTTGCATTATTATGGCTTTTGAAACAACGGCGCACTTGCAAGAGAATTTTTATTGTGAACCATGATGCATAGAGAGTTCCGTGCATCACGATCATTTTGATCGGTGATTTTACAAATTGACAAATCTAAATTAACAAATTCAATCTATATATTGAAATCTCATAGCAATCAAAATTTTTAATTTTTTGAAATTTTTTTACTATTTTTATTTAATTTTTAAAATTTTGCCATTTCTGACTATAAATTATGGTAGAATATTTCAAAAATAACAAGTTAAAAAAAAAATCGAAAAAATTGTAAAAAAATTTACAATATATAACAGTTGAAAGTAAAATATGGACATAATTATGCACAGGACCAATACGTCCCATAATGTCCTTAGATCTGATTTCAAAACTATTATAATAATACAGAGTATTAAATTGCTGATATAATGCCTAATTTTGTTTTATTTTGTTTCTGTCTCAAATGCCATGCGTGCATAAAAAATGCGGGAACATAACTATTAATTTGTTACAGATAACACCTATGTATACACTAACTACTAATCTTTCTAATAAGTAACTCCAATACAACAAAACTTCGGCCAATCTGTTTGGTATCTAAGGCTTAGTCTATGTGATTATTCTGATCTAAGAATTCAAATAGATAATTCTTTTTAATCAAAATGGGTCGGCAGAGGACGAAGGTTAGTGATTTAAAGCCTCACTCCAAACTAAACTTGTCCAAATCATGGCATTCATCACTCTCTCTCAAGCCAAAACATCTCTCACTTGTGCTTTCTATCCTTTAAAGTCGTCAAGCGACCAGTCTCTCTTTCTACTTGTTGAGTAGAGCATCCAATGATTCCCTTCTAATCTCTCTCAATTTAGAAATCAGTTCAAAATTTCATCTCAATTACTAGCAGATCAGCTGCTAATATCTCTTCCATATATCGTGCACATGGCAGTGAGATAGGGGAAAAAAAAATTGCTTGCAATGAGTTGCATTTATCATTTTTCTTGTTCTCGATTAGTTGATTGTCAATACCAATTAGCCTCTTATTTAACTAGACAGGGTGCCTATATTTTCAAAATAAATTACAATCACAGCCTACCAAAACCGAAATTGGTATAGTTCAACATGGAAGCATTTATGCTAATATTCGTTTATACCAACCTCCAAATAATATACATCGCATAATCTAATGCAATATCCAGAGCATTCATTACCACCAATTATTTTCCAAACAAAACAACACATTAAGGGTATGTTTGGCAAGTAGCAAGAACTAGGAACTAGGAACCAGCTAGTTCTAGTTCTTGTTCTAGTTCTAGTTCCAAATTTTGGGGAGAACTAGGAACTAGCTAGTTCCTTGTTCTAGTTCTTTGTTTGGGTTCCCTTGTTCTAGTTCTAGTTCATGAACAACTAGTTCATGAGGTTCCCAAACACACCCTAAGAAAATTGAGCAAAAAGTACAAACCCGTTCGCTCAACTCATCAAGTTCATTGAGTGTACTCTTCCCAATCTCCTGAAGCTCTGCATTGGCATCCTCTCCAAATTTGGTGAGATACTTGGCTCTTTCGTCTAAGAAATCGGTCACGCGGACCTTTTGAGCCTGAAGCATTGCGATTTGCGCCAGTATTTCTTGCTTTCTCCGATCGCCGCCAGCTGGAGAGTCAGAGTCTGAGCTCTCTTCCCTTGAACTGCATATGCATATAAGGCGCCTCTTTCCTTTGAACAAACTGGTTTTTGTTCGGTGTGGAGGTGAGAGAGAGGTCTGAATTGAATTGAGACTGATCATTTCTCTGGTTTTGTTTTCTTCGTTTCAATTTATGCTTCTTCAATAGGAGAAATGGAGATCTTTGTGCTCTGTTTTAGATAGTTTATAGGAAAGATATTTTTGGTTGTGAGGAACATGAAGCAACGATATCCATTTGCTTTTCGGTTTAGAAGACTCGGAAAGGGAAGTTGCCAAGTTGCAAGGGCTGATTGAATGACTACTTTACCCCTGAACTTCATATTTGTGGATACTGGATAACAATGGTAATGGGCTTTGTTAGGACTTCATTTATTCGGAGAACGGGCTATGAATAGATTTTCAAGAGAGAGTTTCTCTTAACAGGCCGTAGACTCTATTTATGATTATCGGGCCGAACTCCTACCTTTGTGCGATATCATATTATTAAGCCCGGCCGGTAGCCTTTTCCTGGTCTGTATTGACACTTAAAACTCAGTTAACAAGATATGGGTTTTTAACTTTTTATGTTTTGCTAAAAATGTCCTGTGATTTGTACAGAAAAGATCATACATATGTTATATGTTTGTATATTTGTACTGTTTATGTATGTGCATTTCTTTATTTTTCTTTATTTTTCGTGGACATTGAAGTTCTCACAGTGCCTTTGTTTTCCAGACTTCTAGTGCTCTAACTTGAACTGTCTATTTAGCAAACATTTGTAAAGTGTTCCAGCAGGAACAGTTAGTTACCTTTACACTAACAAAGTAAGATATTATGATTATCCCACACGGCCACACCACACAGGTGCAGCTCTGGAGATGTCATGTCAGGTTTGTTTTGTAAAGATCAATCACAGAGGGCACAAATAATCATGAAATTTGATGCAAACCACTCCAGGTGAGGCCACCACCTTCCCTCAAGAGAGAGAAAGAGAAAAAGAAAAAAGACTCCACGTCTCCACTTAATAGTCTGGACCCCCTCCCTCTGCCAATGAGCGTTGTTTTGAATATACTTAATCTTAGTGGTGGTCCCATATCTAAAGAAGTCCTGGTTCTCTCCTGCAATTTGCTTGAACCAACCTGTAATAGGTCACTGTGTTAGATTTTTTTCATGTACCTCTTATATGTAATCCCCACATGTCAGAGACTTGCAAGACGAAATAAAACTGTAGATTCGGATTCTCTAATACATCATGGGGTATGGAAGCAGTGGTGGAATCTCTTGAATGGAGGAAGTTCAAAGTGAACCATCCACTCTTTGTTAGGGACTAATGCCTAATGGCCTAATGGGTTATTTATTTCCTTAATGGAATTGAATCTGATATATCAGTGGTCTCTTTCCTTCTTGGTGATGTTTTGTTTATTTGGAAGAAGCATCTCAAGATTAAGTGTCACAGTTTAACCAAGCAGAGATCTAATGGAGCTGGTAGGGAATCTATGGCTGTTGCATATGATTTGTATTTGGTTTGCATGCGGTGTACTTTCTTATGGCCTAATTCATCTAATATATTGGTAGTGGATTCTCCATGTGCTCTTGTTGTCGCCACTTTTGTGCTCTTTATCGTTCTTTTATTACTTGAGAGGGCGTTGCGGGTTGCAGCGCTTGCACCAGCCAAATTTTGCACCATTAATTGTAAGGGTCCATTTAATTAAGACTTTTATAATTATTATATACGAGACTTGCACCTGAATTTAGGCCATAGACGTCTACTACTACTTTAATTACCTAGAAAATCAAAATTAACTAACTTGATGCTAGGTTAGTGCCTATTCAAAGTTTCAAACATTAAACGCCAAAAAATAAGCAACAGAAAACTCGTACATGAGATAAAAAAGAAAACAAGAAACGAAGAAAGCTGTATTTTATTATACTAGCATAAGATGCCCTCATATGTGGGCAAATAAAAAAACAAAATAATGTTAGACAATAAAAATATGTTTTTTAATTTACCATCGATACAAATTGATATGTTATTCAATTGTTTCTATATTAGATGGAAAACCAATCAAATCCAAAGAAAATTTTTTCCTTCTGTGCAGCAATTAAAAACCGACATAATTCTTTCCTTGTGTGCGCATAGAGATGTGTTGAGACAGATCTAACCATACATTTACAGATCAACGGTATAAAAATTGTTAACAAAAATTGTTGCGACCTTTCTCTTGGTGCATTTATAAGTAGTAGAGATTACGATTACGATTTGTCAATTTTTTTCGAAAGGAAGTTGCATAAGTCAGCGCGCCATCAGCCATTCTTTCAGAAAGGGAGAGAGTAATTCTTTTTTTTTTTTTTTTTTTTTTTTTCTGAAGGTCAGGTCGCAAGTACACACCGACAAATTTTATTAATAAGAAATATTTACAAAGGGAGAGAGTAATTCTAAAGTGCATCATTTAGCATCTTGATGATATTATCAAACATAATCTAAAATGTAGATGTATTATTACTATTTAGATTTAGATAGAATGAACATCTAATTTGACTCGATTCAATTATTTTTTTCCGAGATATATATTGTCGTTGCTGCCAAGTTAAAAATGTTTAGCCCATTGTTGAACAATTTAAAAAAATATGAATGATATATTTTTAACACCTCTCCAATGGATAAAGTAATAGATTCTAACTAAAATCAATGTAACTTACATATCTAGATCATGCATAAGAGGATGGTTAAAAGCACATTTGCATCCCATGTAAATCTCACTTTTGTAGAATTCCTTAATTTGATTTCTATACTAAGATTTAGAACGAAACCAAATTATGTATATGTATATTTATATTTTTTTTATTATTGCTTAGAAATGTTCTTACTAAAGGGTTCATAATGCTCAGATCAAATAATTTGAAAATAGTAAAAATATTATAAATATAAATATTTTTTTTCTAAAATTTCAACATAAAGGCCATAATCGAGATCATAGAAAAATGTCAAACATTAGTCATGTAAAATATGCCCTTCTTTTCCATCAGATCAAATTGCATATCGAGTTTCAAGCGACCAATTCAATCTATCAGTAGCACTGGCCTATTGAATTTTATTGTGCCGTTTTAATAGAGACAAATTGGCCCAGGTGTTTCATTATTGATGAGGTTCTTAAAGCGGAAAATATTAATTTGCCATCGCATATCAACATTTCGTACTTTTGTGAAAAATTCTCTATCTAGCTAATTGTATTAGAATCGAATTCGGTTTTATAAAATGAAAGGAGTGTCTTTTTTTATGAAAAATGTCATCGATCGATCTTGAACTGTCGTATCGTTTTTGCCTTCAATTTCAATCACTTGCCCTATTTATTATTTCTTATATCTACTTAAAACGAAATTTTTATATATTATTTTATGTTTGTAATATACTTCTATTTTCATTTAACGAAAGAGTTTGTCTTATTTCTTACCAGTTTCAAATATATACGTTATTACACTAGCTGATCATAACCGTAGTTCTGAAAATAGTTCCACTTTTATAAAATGTTATTTCAAAACTATAATTTAACAAGAAGCTCCTATCTAAAATTAATGGTAATTACTACTTATCATCCAACGACTCGCCATTCAAGCCATCCAGACTCATTGCGCCCTTCATTTTTCCACACCCAACCAGCGATCTGATCAGATCCGAGCGCACCTACCCCTCACCCACGCTACCTTCCTTTCGATCCGAGCACACAGCGCCTCATCTCCTCTGAAGCACCTTCCTCTCACCCCCAGTGCTCCTCTCACCGAGCGCACCTTTCCCTCTCCCCCTCTCTCTTCCCCGTGCTATCTCCTTTCCATCCCTTCTGTCTCCTCTTTCTCGTGCTCACAGGTGATTTTCTTCTCTGTTTCTCACTGATTCTTCTAGATGTTTATTTTTAATTTTATATGTGTTCAATTTATTTGTTCTATTCAGTTGATTTTCCAATCTTCTAATTTTTATATCTGTTTATTTTGTTTGTTGTATCTATTCAATTTGTTGTATTATGTATTCACTTTGTTTGTTTTGATCTGTTCGTTTTATTTCTTATATAGTTATTTTTATATCTATTCACTTTGATTTTTGTATCTGTTATCTATGTTGTTATATGTGTTCTATTTTTTTCTATATTTGTTCAATTTTTTATTATAGCTGTTCATTTTATATTCACTTTTATTTTTTTATGAGTCCACATGTTTGTTATAATTGTTCAATTTATTTGTCATCTCTGTTCAGTTTATTTGCTCACTTTAATGTTTTTATGAGTCCACATTGTTTGTTACATTTGTTCAGTTTATTTGTTTTTTATATTCAATTATTTGTTATATCTGTTCGATTTATTTATTATGTATGTGTATATATATACACTCTTATTAAATGTTCATATTATCTTTCTATATGTTCAATTTATTGTTATATATGTTCATTTTAAAAACGAATAAAGTGTGAGGGAGAGGAAGGGAAAATAGATTGTCAGAAAGGAGGGAAGGACGGAAGGGAGCGCGAGAGAGGAAGGGCACATGAGGGCAGAAGGGGCGTGAGGGCGGAATGACGCGTGAGGGAGGGAGGGGCGCCTCATCCAGGCGCGCGGAAAAAAAAAGCGAAAGATGGAGGAGATGAGAGAGTTGGATGACGCGGATGATTTTTCGCTGGATGACGCTTATCAGCTCCGAAAATTAATCAAGAAATTCCCGGCATAAAGCCTCACATTATTAGTTATTACACAATAACACGTCCTATATGCCAGTTAATTTTAAAACTTTTCATACGTACTTTCTGTTCTTTGAAATCCGACTAATTTTTGTTTATTCAATAAGCATTTGTATAAGGTGTGCGTGCGGAGTTGAGGACAAAAAGAAACGAATTCGGTTCTTCACAAATTGTACGGAATTAACAGAAAATTATTAAACATGTTCACATCACTAATTAGAGATCAAATGGTCTTGATTAAGTCGGATTTTGTTATAAATAAAATCAGTCAAACTAATCAGATAAACAATACACATACAGTAGTCAAAATAATCCGAACTAAGTGATCTGAAATAAACGGTATAAATTCACTTAAAGACTATGAAATGAAATTAGAATAATTAGAGGGGACCAATAAAAAAAACCTCTATTAAATCAATCCATTGTCCTGTAAGAAGCAGCTAGGTTTGAGGAGCCAATCACCTTTTTGAGATCTGAGCCTACGGCATGTGAGGAGAGAAAAAAATAACATAATAGGCCAGCTACTTTACTGTTTTTGACTGATTGAAATTGAAAAATGCTTCAGCAGCCAAGTGAAAAGAAGCACCAAGAGACAATGGTACACTCTAATATTTGCCTCTCATCAAATCCATTGCAAGTACAGCTTGTGTGGTGCATTATGTTTGAAGGGTTGCGTCTTAAATATCTTTTAGTTGTCGCTCTGTATCAAATGTGTTTTAATTATAAAACTTTGTCGGGTGAGCAGCATCAAAGTGAGAGAGAGTTTCATTCAACGACGAAATGGTTCCAAGACCCAATTTTGCATATTGGTATGCTCGATGATGTATGATGTTGTTATACCTCTAGCAAAGGTTTTAGATTTGCAAGATATTTGCGGGTTTGGATTAAAGAGTAGGAACAGTGTTAAAATAGTAATATCTTGTATTTTGCAATTTGCATATTAGCATATTAGCTATATTATGACTCCTAGTCAACGCGCGTTTGGCAAATAAATTCGAATTTCAGTATAGTAACTAATCCAGATCCAGATTAGTGACTATTTCTCACCCATTCAACTATAGATTCTACATAGATAATGTAGATCTGTTTATTCCAAAATGCCAAGGATTTGAAGTTGTGTGATAGCTGAATCATATTTTGCTCCTTTGTTAAAACCTATGAATTAGCAAGTGCTTTTATATTATTGAACTCTCTAGAGCAAAAAGCCAAAAACTGTTAGTTAAAATGACATGAAACATTGAGTTATATGTAGAATATTAAGTTCATGCAAATTAGGATAGGAATGACTGACTTTTCTTTCTAAATATTATATGTTAGGAAATTTTCTCTAGCTGTAAACTAGCAAGAAATACTTATATCCATGTCGTCAAATAAATAATTAATTCACCGAGAAAATAGTCACTTAACAATATCACATTTTCAAACAACTATAATAATTCTAAAATCGAACGACAAATCAATAGAGACATCACACATTGCGGAGCACGATAATAAATTAACCATCAAACTTTCTTTCTTTTTTTTAAAAAAAAAGAAAAAATTGACTACGAAAAATTTATTAATTTTGATACTTTGATGAGTCAGCCAACATAATCGCTATAGAAAAATAATATACTAGAAATTCCAGCCAATAATAAATCAAGCCGGTGGAAAATCATAGTCCAAAGTTAAAATAATAATAATGCTCCAATTAAGCACTCCGATGTATCCAGCTTTGACTACATAAATAAAATGGGAGAAGTGTCTCTTGGCTTTGACACATGCAAAGTCTCCGTAACTAACTACAATTTTTTATATGTTAGCGGACCAATAACCACATTATTTTTCCCTAATCACATCATCATGCCTCCATTATTTAAACACACAGCATGAACTCATGATTAACAATTTCTGGGGGACATGACTTAGTTCCAAAAGTACAACGCTTTTTGTTCAAGTGAGTGTTTAAAATTCAATAATCATCAATTAAAATTAATTAGTGGAATCTGGAGTTGGTTAGGTAGCTGCTGCAAGTTAGAACTCAATGAAGACTCGACACGTTGTTAATAAAAAGACAAATTAGCTGATCAACATATTTCTTAAGGCCACCAAACCTTTCGTGGCACTCTCTGTGTAAACAATTGTGCGGTCAGTCATTATTCTTGCAATCTTATTTAATTCTCTAAGATAAATTCGTGGTTTGTGGCTTCTTCAAGATCAGTTTGATTTTAGCTCAACTTTAATTTCTTTTTTTGAAAAAAGAATTAATGTCTGAGACCTCTCTGCTTCATTAAGCAAAAAATAGCTCAAGTTTAATTCATTCACTTTTTTTTTTCACTATCTTATTTGAGTTCAACCCAACTCGCTCAAACTTGACTTGAAATTAGATACTTATATTTATTTACATGATTTATAATCTGTCAGATATAATTTTGATGTATAATACATTTATTTTTATATAAATATAAAATTTTTTTCACAATTTTATTCAAAAAAATATAATATAAAAATAAATAAATATTTATTAGCTCGCACATTAATTATTATTGAATATAATATGAAATCAATCGAAAATTATAATTCGTGTTTGAATTAATTCAAATACGGTACTTCGACTGAATTTTAGATTGAGAACAGTATAGTTCGTTTAAACTGAAATTAAATTAGAGCCAGAATCAATTCATTGGAGCTTGATCCGTTGAACTAATCTTATATAAGAATATAACTCGCTACACCACTTGTTGTACAAATGATGCCGCGGTGAGAGAAAATGAAAGAGTGGGTGGTAGTTGGTCACGTCGAATAGGGACCGCAACGTGATGGGGCTTACAAGTATTTTCCTCTTTCTCAATTCCAGAAAGAAAAGCTCAAAGACGCAACTCCATTTACAAAACCAAATATTAGAAAATTAGCTATGCCAAATTGCATACACAACCTCCAAATGGAAATATATTTCATTTCATCACAGGTGCCGTGAAGAATTTCTTTTGACTTTGCGACGTTGAAATAGTCCCTTTGTATATTACTCTTTTATCATAACGAGATCAGACATCGATCATCAAAACATCGGAGGTTGTTAATTAGGTCAAGTTAGCATTAATTTTACCACCATCAGTGGTCATTAATCACGGTTTTGCGCAAGATCCAAAGCTGGAAAGAGTTTTTTGGGAAGGGGTAGTAGTACTTGTCAGTGACGGTGTGCCATTATTTGCAAATGGCATTTTCTTTTCTGATTCGAATGTGAAAGCTTGTGACTTGCTCTTCGTCCGGACATGCGGATGGATACCGCCACTTTCCATCATTTTTATGAGAATCTATATATACTACTTTTAGGCTTTTGTTGTATGTATTTGATATAACGGGTCTCTATTATTTATGAGGTCGACCTGCAACATGCAATGCTACACACAAGGGGTTCATGAGGAATCAAACTTTCCGTAAAGGGACCTTGAATAACCTCTTGTGGAAGCAACGCTTTGGCTTTCCTGATTTTGAAACTAGTTGCCCACTTGTTGGTATAATAAGCTTCCAATTTCAAAAGTGGCAAGAAGGAATATGTAAATATCTTCGATTAATGGAGGGTTCTTTCACCAAAATTAAAGTACAAAATTATGCTTTGCAGCTCCACCGAAATTAATAATAACAGTAGAGGGTAAAAGAGGAATTAGGAATATGAAAGACAAAAACAATTGTTTCTCTTTGACCATTTTGTTGGAAAGGTGGAATAAATATCGTTGAAATTACTCATTTTTACAATTATATTATGATATAAATAAATTAGGAAGAAAAGGTTTGCTAGACTGTATTAATGGCCCTATTACTCGAAGTATGAATTTTAATCCGTCATGCATTAATTTCTCTTCAACGGGTGTTTTCACTTCATGTTTGAACATTCTCCAGCCAGGAACACAAAATTGAAGAACAATTTCATTAATTTGGTGATATTTACAGGTCCCTACCGTTCAAATTTTGTTTTGCACAATTTCAAAATTACATGCATAAAGATAGAGTGCAGACAAAGGACTGGACAACTAAACCAATAAACTTCTTCCATTATTTTATTGTGAACCTTTTTCAAAGAAGCACTTTTGTATTATTTTCTCCAGCCTGTATACAAACACCAGACCGAAATTGATTTTTTATTTAATTAAAAAAGCAACACGGAGGAGAAGTCCTTTCCGCTCATATCCCCTGCAGTCCGTACGCTCTAGTTAGGTCCATATATTTCTTTTTTACAAAATAATACTTTGATAATTGGAGATTAATTAATATACAAATACACACTTTATATTTGTAGTAACAGAGAGTATGAAAATTAATATTTATTCATAATATTCTTAATAATAAACAAAAGTAGTTGACAATAAATCATGATTGTCAATAATGAGAAAAAAAATATAGTTTAAAATATATATTTCTTTTTAAAGGACTTGTATTTGTTGTCAACACAATTATCACCTTATGTCCTTTTTTTTAAAAAAAAAATTTGTGAATGCTGAGATAAAGTCAACTTTTTTTGCCTAAAATGTATCATCCAAATAATTCACTCTAGTTTAATTTAATCTGTACCATCATTATGTAACGAAAATAACCTTTTGATTTGATGTAAACCTATCTGTGTTGTAGAAATAATCATAATAAACTCCTGTCAACATAATTAAGATAACAAAAATATAAAGTCACCTAACTGAAGTAAATAATCTATGCAATATTCTAAATTATGTACAGTGATTACTTTGACACAAACTCGTCATTTAGTTTTTAACATTGTAATATACTACAGAAGCCGATAAACATCACTTTTGCAACCATCATGCATGATAAATAAAAAATTACTACAATTTTGTACTCACACTATTCAACTCTGTGGGTACACAGCGGTAATTGTACTAAAGGAGGTCTCCAGTAATAGTATCACTGGAGAGAGAAAAGGAATGCGGAGGGGTCAGAACTGCAAAGGCTTTCCCATGGTTGAGAGGGCACAAACTCCACCACCAAGGCCCAATCAGAGGTCACAACTTCCCTCTTTCTGCCTTTAGTTTTTGTTGCTCTCTTTTTTATTTTAAGCCTCCAAACGGTGGAAAAGAGGAATATAATACACTCCCCAGTGCAGAATTTGCCTCGCAATACCAACAATATTATTAGTACTAGATCCATCTCCAACGCAACCCCCTCTCCTTCTCTCTCTCTCTCTAATTCCCTATTGGCTCCTTCCATTCCATCTCTCCTCTCAAACAAAACCCTTCTCAAATTCTGTCAATTACTAGCTTTATTGAGATGATGAAGGAGTCCTGGATGGAGGTGCTACCGCCAACCGGGACCCACTTTTCTAACCAGAGCTGGTTGGGGATACCGATCCCCAACCAGCGCCGCAGCATGGCGTGGACCTCAGAGGAGAACAAAAAGTTTGAGGAGGCTCTTGCCCGCTACGACCGCGACACTCCCGACCGATGGGAGAAAGTCGCAGCCTTGATTCCTGGCAAAACTGCCACTGAAGTACTGACCCACTATCGCGAACTCGAGAACGACATCTGCTGTATTGAAGCTGGACATGTTCCCTTGCCTCAGTACTATAATCCTTCCTCTGGTGGGTTCACTCTTGATTGGGAGAGCAGTCATGGGTTCAAACCGGGGTATTGTGTCGGTGGTAAGCGTGGCGCGGGTAGAGGTGCCGAGCAAGAGAGGAAGAAAGGTGTGCCTTGGACCGAAGATGAACACAGGTTAGTGTCTTAATTAATTACTGTTGTATATCTTTTCCTGTATTTCAATATTTTGTATTGACATAGATCCTTACGTTGGTATTGTTTTTTTTTTTTTTCAGATTGTTTTTATTGGGCTTGAAGAAGTACGGGCGAGGCGATTGGAGAAACATATCTCGAAATTATGTGACGAGTCGGACGCCGACACAAGTGGCTAGTCATGCACAGAAGTACTACATAAGGCTTAACTCAGGAGGGAAGGATAAGAGGCGGTCGAGCATTCACGACATAACAACCGTTAATTTACCAGACGACGAGCGAGACCCATCTCCACCTTCAATCATCACCTCGAGCCCAACAGCAACTCCTGGTTCCGACCATTTCTCTGTTATAGTCGACTCGAAGCAGCCGAACGAAGGGATTGGTGCATTCAAGACTCAGCAATTTGTGCGCCAATCACCATACGGAATTTCTTCTTATGAAGTTAAATTAGAGCCTAATAATCCGTTCTCACTTATGCAAATGCAGAGCAATCACCTTCTCCCTCATGTTTAATCAAGTTTTAAAATGATGGGTATAAGCGTGTCATATCAAAACTTGATCGAGGTAAGATGGAAAGAGGGACTATTCAGGGTGGTTGAGCTCACAATATGATATTCTCTTGAATTAAAATGCATTGATGGATATGCATATGAAACTGAGAAGGTGGATTCTAAAGGAAATGTGGGGGAGAGGGTTGGGAATTGGGATTCTTTTTCACATCTTCTGTATATAATTCATATTAGCAATACATCTCTGGGGTATTTGCGGAGAATAAGAATTACCCAAGATGGTGAAGAAAATGGAGCTTCAATTTGATATTGGAAATTTACTTATTATGAGTAATTTGAGTGTAGTTAGCTAGTTAGCGTGGTCCTGTATATGTTTTTGAACTGATCTATTTTGCTGTTAAATCAATCTCGATATTTAGAGATACTTTAGCATTGGTCATGTCTCATTGACCCTTCTGAGCTTGATTTTGTCCGCATGTAATTTCAACATTTTGTTTTCTGTTGTGCTTCACCTATGGTCAGAATATTTATTTTCTTTATGTATTGGGATTCGGGATTTTTGGTTTTCCATGAACATTGCAGATGTAGGAATTTATTGACGCAGAGTTTAATTCTTACCCGTCTGACCAGAAATAAATTTAAGGAGTAGAAACTACAGGGGTTGCTTTGATATGCTCCAATTAGGCATGGCACCATTTCCAGACAAGCCCACTATGCAGTTGGTGCTTAATTTGTATTGGTTGAAACCTCTTTACTAAATTTTTCATTTTATTTTGAGAAAAAGATAGTAGGAGATGAGTCAGACATCCACTTGCATTCCACACCATCACGTCACATGCTTCAATCTTTCTTCTAAATTCTCTCTTGGCTATACTTAATATGAAATTGAAAAGTTCTTTTTAAGGCGAATAAATAGCTATATAGTTTCTCTTTCTGCTATGGAAATGTGGGATGGATCCGCTGACACTTTTAGGTTTATCCAACTAGGACAGGGGCCGAATAGTATAGTGCTCATACTGTTGCAAAAAGAAGGGGAGGAAATTTAACAAACAAGTGACTTACTTTAATGAGACAAATCTGTTGTCCAATTCATATGATCTAATGTCTTTGGCCTTTTCACCTGTGAAAATCAGTTCTGTAAATCATGAATTTTGAAATGCCAATCACAAAATTAAAGTAGAATCTTAAGCTTCACAATTTCCTCCCTGAAAAAAAAAGGCTTGCTTCCATAATTCTCCTTTTGACTATTTATTAATAATTCATATTTCATATTTATAAGAAACCTAAGAAACTTGCAAGCTTGCCCATACATGCGCAACTAGAATTTAGGTCGCAAGCAATGAAGTTTGAAAAAATAGTTTTTATTAATGATTGATACCCATGAATCCATGATGCAAGTTAGAATTGAAGAAAACTTAACAGAGTGACAAAAGCGAAATGGTTGAAATGCAATTGCACGGATCCATACAAAAAGGCAATGGAATCTGACTCAGACCCATGCAATCCAAAGCCAGTCTCTTTCATCTCGGAGTAACTAACAATGCTGTTGCTTAGCCCTTGTACCGGAATTGCTTCTCTGGCCAATATACCGAACATATTCTCTCCTCAGACCCAATTTTGTCCCTTCTCACCGCCTACACTTTTACCAACCTTTCAGTAATAATAATCCAGCATATCACTATCCCTCTAAATGAAAGAGAGATAACAGTGGTCTCCTGCTGTTTTTATTTTCTTTATTTTTCCCCCCTTGCATTTCTTTTATCAAGTCTCAGAAGGCTGTCTCTAAATTGACGGCAGGAGCAATCTGTGCATTTACTCTTCCGCATTTGAATTAGATCTATGCATATAAGCCCTATATTTTCTTGCATTTGCATGTATCTCCATTGGGAACATTTTTCCAGAGTTATGGTTCTTTTAATATTACTATTGTATCTAAAAATGGTTAAATCAGACACAGTGAAAGAAGAAATTTTTTTTTTTTTTCCTTCATGATTTTCTGAGATACGAACTGATAGCAAGTACATAATACTGATACATGTCACCAGTCAATTAACTGTTTTTTTTGGAACTGAAACCAAAATCAACATTGCAAGGTTATACACACAGACAACATGATTAGAATGAAAGTACAACATCTTTGTCTCAAAACAAAGCAAATAGACAAACCAACAAACGGACAAAGCTAAACAAATAAACAAATAAAAATACAATAATCAAAGAGCTTGTACGCAAAAGAAAAAAAATATATATAAAAAAATGCCTTTTTGTTTTTCTTTTTAATAATCTAAGCATGAATTTGGTGATAAAAAAAAGTTTTGGGTTCTTTATAGTCTTTACTGATGTTGTGTGGCAGCTGCAACGGTACAGTGTACACGGTGCTGCTGTGTCTTCAAGCATCAGAGACAGAGAGAGAGAGAGGATGGTACCTAGACAGCTCACTTGCCGAATTATTATTTGTTGTGGTCCCAATCCTAATTGGAGAAGGGAAAATAGGAACCTAGATTAATTGAATCTTGTTGAACAGTGTGGTCCCCCTATTTAGCTCCCTCCATTCATAAAAGACATAAATGCCCCGCTCTTGGAAAGACAATGATGCTTCCCTTTTAGTTTTAGGCCCCTTGCAACTTGTTCTTGGTGAGAGCCATATGTTGATTTTCAACTTTATTCTTTGTTGAGCTTTGATTCGGGGAATTAGATATTGTAAGACTAATAGACCAAATGTACAGTCACACTCGGTACTTTTTAGTAGACATATCAAATGGGTTCTGATTCGAGTCTTGCAAATGGGGCATATGATTGGGAGATTTCTAGAGGTAGAAAAGAAAGATGCTTAGTTTCTTTGCTTTGTTATAGTGGGCACAAAATACAGCAAGTGTGGCTGTCCCTCTGTTAGCATATTGTGTCACATCTTTGGAAAAAAGAAAATCTTTAAAGAAGATGAATTTGATCGGAGAAAGGGAAAGTTCAAAGATTCAAGAAGTGTGGAGAGCTCACTTTGCATCTCTTAAAGCCTTTGGAACAAATTGCAACTACCGTTGAAGATTCCTTTTTCCTTCAATTGGCAACAGTTCTTCCAAAGGCTGCGGATCAAGCAATGATACTACACTACACTACACAATTAAACTAACTGTGACAATGCTTAGTGCACAAGGAGTGTTATTTTATTGAGAAAATGTCTTATTTCTAAATAAAATTAGCACTAAAACTTAAATCAAAGAGATGAAACTGATATTAAAACTAAATTAAAAAATAATTAAGAGTTGTACAAAACTTATATTCCGTGACAATTGTCACCTTCAAAACGTACGATTAATGCGCATTGAAAAAGAACGGTAACTTCGGAAGAGGCAGATATTATAACTTTTTATCACAAGTAAAATTATTTTTAGCCGTCTCACAAGTTCCACGATAACCTTAAATGTGGTAGCCAGATATTAACTACTATTATTATAAAAATCAGAGAGAGTTAAGTAGCCAAATATTGTGTGACAAATTTAAATGGAACGGTAACTTAAAAAGAGACGAGTACTATACTTTTTTTTTTTTCCATAAAGAATATTTATTATTTTTAGCCATCTTACAAGTCCAAATAACCTGAAATTTGGTTGCCAATATTAATTATTACACAACAAAAACAGAGAGAATCAGGGCTTCTTATCGAACATCCTAAGCCCGAATCCAATGGGAAACAATGGATCATAGCCAGCACCCATGCTAGAATGCATTGGCAGCTGATCAACTGACCTAAACCAGCTCACAGGCAACACCCCATGAAAATCACAATCTCCAAACAAACAATCAGTAATGCCACCACCTTCACTGCCAGGCAACCATACTGCAACCAAAGCTTCAATTTGATCAAGCAACTGTGTTTCTAAGACCAAAGGCCTTCCAGAAACAACGAGTGCAACAGTGGGGATGGTGCCAGCTATGAGAGACAATGTGTCATGGCCATTAAAGGGAATAGAGAGGTCAGTTCGGTCTCCTAACATCTCAGCGTAGGGGACCTCTCCTACCACTACTATTGCATAGGAGAACGGCTCCTTTTGTTGGAGTTGTAGAAGGGTTGAAGCAGTGGGGTTGGGCTCATGTACCACCTCTGCTTCCTCTCCTATAGCTTCCCTTATTGCCTCTAGTATACTTGTCCCTGCCAAGATATATTTATTGTTATTCCTTAATTCTTGTTTCAGTTAAGCATGGATTCGGCAACAAGTAGTTTCTAAATATGCATAATTTGTATCTTAGGCCAACTAGTTTCGACTGTCCTTTATTGGAAACCAATATAAAGTGCCTGACCAGCTTGGGAAGCTGTGCAATTTTAATAATCCCAAATGAGAAAAGTTTGTTAAACGTGGTCCATCCTTGAAAATCAAATAAATTGCGTGAAACCTACCCAAGATGCCTTTCCCATTGGTGGATGAAAGAGTGGTCGTACTATTTTGTGAAAGCATTAATAACAAGTGGCTTCTAGAAATCTAAAAGCATACAAACTCTCACGAGTGAGCACCAGAGACCAATGAGAAGGGAGAGCTATCAGATATTTAATTTAGAGTAAACTTTTACCAGGAGGTCACTGAACTTCATCCTAGTTTAGGTTTAGTCACATCAATTTATTCAATTTTTGATCTTGAAACTTTGATATCTATCAGAATTAATTACTTCATTATGGTTTCCATTCAATACAGACAGAATGATAACACAATTAACCTAGTGAATGAGCTATCTATCTTCTCTCTCCAAGTCAATACCTGTATGTTTGCATATAATCATACCATCCTGATAGCCATAATCCATCTTTTTATTTTGCATTTATTGGGTTTATGTTTAGTTGTGTATTAATTGTTTCATGACCAGTCCAAACTGGTCCTTTGAATAATGTGCTAGACAGGTGTATCATCAAAATGCATTGCCTGGTATCTATTCAGGGAACAGTATCAGACTCTTAACTACTTGAGTTGTTTTTCACAATATTTAATTTAGTGAATTGCATCATTGAAGTCTTACTCTTTCCTATCGTATAACCAAACCAAATGCTTCACTTATGCCAATAAAATTCAGCAATAATAAGTATTTCAACAAAAACCTTGTTACGAGGCCTCTCACAATTCAACAATAAGTTACAGATCTGCAATCCAAAATAAAGCATGCCACTTCTCCATCCCTACCCTCACACCAATTACTGAAGAATTTCCCTCGCGAATCAAATGCTTGTTAATTTCATTTCTTCAAACAATAGCATGGCCTCTCACAATTTCATGTGCTTCAGTGAAGTAAAGATTTGGCAAAGAAGTCATAGACAAGAGGCGTTTAGATCAAATACAAGAGTTGGGACTGAAGCAGATAGAGGATAAAATGGTAGATTTACAAGAGATAGCAGACATTATAGGGTGGAATAGAGCACAATATGCGGAGGTGAATTCTAATATAGTCAAAGTTTAGCAATAAAACTGGAAAATAAGTTCAGTGACAAGAATAGATTTAAGGATAAAGTTCAATGACCTCCAAAAATGTACCCTTCAATAATATTGCAAGCCCTGAATCAGGATGTCAAGAGAAAACTATAAAAATTTTACAATAACTGCCAAAAAACAATAGGAAAATTTCATGTTTAAGCCACACTTTGTAATAGTTTTTGCGATTTTAAAGAACACATTCTGCACAGAAGATACGAATCTAGAATGGCACTTTGTGCTACAAGCTATCTTGGAGGTCACGGCCATGACCAGATAGATCATTAGTTCTCAATTTTTTTATTGGCATGTATTATCATTTTTACTTTCATTTATTATTTATTTAATTTTTTCGCTTGATATTCGATTGTCCTGGTTTGTCTAATTGAAGAAATGAGGCTCACCTGGGTATAGAATGGTACTGATGGGAGTCTTTGTTAAGGAAAAACTAGAATGAAGTCGGGCTAACAAATTGAGGTCCCTTGCATAACTAAATTTGGCGGTACTTTATCTGATATAACTGCAACATTGCAGAAACGGGAACATTACAGTTTCAAATGATTGTACGAAGACAGAAAAAGAACCATCCAATATGTGCCTCATGCAAAACTTCTTAGGAGATATATATAAGTAGATGGGAAAGAAAAGGCATACCAGCTGTAATTCTACCAGAACCACCATACCAGGCGATTGTCCATCCACCACACTGATAGCCAATATTATCAGCGTGACTTCCAGCAACTAAGATTCTTTTCGCATTTTTCTTCAAAGGAAGAAATGGTTGCCTTGCCTCTTTTCCATTTTTTAACAAAACCAAGGACTTACGAACAGCATCCCTAGCCAGTAACCTATGCTCCTAAAGAGGTGAAATGGTGTAAACTGAATCACTTCCCTGAAAATGATACCTGATGTAATAGCACTAAAGAAGAAAAGATACCTTGCAACCAACTACATCAAGAAGAGAACGGTCTGAGAAAGGTTGTTCAAAAATTCCAGAAACAAACTTGACCCGCAATATTCTCTCCACTGCATCATTGATTCGTGACATTGGAACCTCCCCAGATTCAACAAGAGATATCAGATCTTCAAGAAACTTCTCATATCTGAAAGGTATCATTATCTATAATCCTTCATCAGAAACCTAAGAAAAGAAGCATGAAACTAAATTCAGTTGGAATTCTCATGTGCAATTGGTTGTTACCATGTCAACTCCAGCATTAATTGAAGCAGCAACACAGTAGCGGTAGTTTGACCCATGAGGCTTGCAGAGCCTATCTATCCCTTCCCAGTCAGATACTACCAAACCCTAAAAAATAATATTTTTATCAGGATAAGCTTTTAATAACAAAATTGAAAAGATACTGCAAAACATATGCAAGTTGTAGACATGGATTTCTAGAACCAGTTATGGGCTAGCACCAGTAAGGTTCATCTACATTTGTGTGCTTTGTGGGGGGACAGAACTACAGACACATCGTCCCTTTCAAGGAGTTCTTTCTAGGTATTAGAATTTCTCTTATCTAATGTTTTTTGAGTGAAATGTATCAATCTCCTTTACGGTGGCCTGATCTTATCTTTGGCAAATAAGTAAATAACCTTTTCAATCTGAGCATATTAAATCTGCACCAATTTAATTATTACCGAAAATATAGACCGCATTCAATACATATCCAAGTCCATGCAAGCCAGTAAAAAGAATTTTGATGAAACAAGAGGAAATCACCTTAAAACCGAGCTTTTCCTTTAGAACATCAGTTATGAGAAAATGGCTCGAATGGAGGGGTTCACCATTCCAGCTAGTGTAAGAGGCCATGACAGTACATACACCCTGATTAAAACAATCAGGATATGGACTCATGTGGATTTTCTCTAACTCCTCGTATGAACAAATTGTATTGCCCTCGTTTATCCCTTTATGTGTGCCGCCATCACCAACAAAATGCTTGGCACAAGCAATCACATTTCTCCTGCAAAATCAGCATTTAATGTTAGTTAATATGCACTTTTCTGATTCAGAAAATTTTTTTTTTTTGAAAAAACATACAAATTATTTTGGATGCACCAGTAATTTTACTTGAGAGATAACTCTAAATTAGGTAGCCAAAACAACCAATAAAATCAACTAGGGTGCAAACTTCTCATAGGTTCCTCTTGTTTTTTCTGTGATTATACAAGTAAGGTTCCACATATTAATGGAAATTTAATATGCTACTTCAACTAAATAATTAAATAAAATAATAACAGATAAAACAGAAAAGATCACAACTTCTCATACTCAGTTATTGCTATTCATATGATACTACTGTTGACAGCTTTTTGCCATCTGTTGGCAAGTCTTGCCATTTAGAAAAGGAGACTTTTCATGATTGGTCTGGACTTAATTTAAAAGCTGTCTGTATTGTTATTTTGAATCCTTTTTTTTGTTTGGGGCAGGATATAAATAATAAGTTGGAGCATCTCTATATGTCTGAAATGATTTGTCTTGATGACCGTGAGCGTATTTCTGAAGACACTGATGCACATTTGCTGAATGATTGATCTGTTTACTGCAGTTTGTTCTTAAATCAGCTCTGTTTTGATGTGTTCCTTGGAGGTCTAGACTTGGTACTGTACGAATATTTTGGTTGTGATGACTTCTGTTTTTATGTTTTCATGGAACTTGTTTGCTTTGCTTAGTTTTGATGGTGGTCTTTTGGAGTCAGATTTGTTGGGGTCAGTACCAGTACCAGTCTAACTGGTATTGGTAGGGAGTTCTTACCACAGTACAAGGGTTTAGTTTGTTGTCTTTGGATCAGTGATAGTTTTTTTAGGTAGTTTTGGTTAGAGGCTTTTTCTAGGTGGGTAATTAATTTTCCTTTTCTTTTAGATTTTCGTCAGTTTTCTTTTGAGAAATTATGAGTTCACATTTTCAAAAGATTAAAGTAATAATCAAATGAATATTCAGTATTCTGATATAAGTAAAAAGCTAAAGATAGTTGAGAGGGTTACAAGTTGCAACAACATACTGTCCAGCAAGAAAGGGGTAGCCAGAGGGATGACCTTCAGGAGGGCTTCCTTGCAAACCCGATACAATGGATGTCATCATTTGTACTATCTCCGGTTCCTCACCATAGCATTCATAGCATCTACCCCATCTTGGGTCTCTACATACCTACTTGTGCACAAATCAATAATTATATACTCAGCTATCAAATTTAAGTATGATAGATAGACAAAAGAAATTGATTACAAGCACGAACCATTACTTACTGCAAGGCAAGGTGCAAAAGTCCATTGTATGCCACTGGCTCTAACTTCCAATGCAGTTACCTCTCCAATCCTGCGTGCTAGCTCTTTATCCCTAAAATCAACAAAAAAAAAAAAAGGAAATTTTGCATGAGCACACTCGGATTTTAACTGAATTATTTTGTCTGCATTCACCCAAAACAATTGCAAGCTTCCCCAATATTCCTTCAATTTTTTTTTCCCTTTTATACATAGATGAGAAGAATCCACTTAATTCAAATTTCCAAATCTGCATTTCTGCACTGACCACTAGACCTCATCTTTTTGCTATGTTTCCCCTGAATTTATATAAAGAATTACGTCATGATGACTAACTTTGATCTCTCTGTCTCCTTTTATTTCTTCTTTCTTTGTCTCTTTTCTCTTATATTCTAAAACCCATACATATCTCCTATCATCACTAAATTAAAAAAGGTGAAATTTTCCATCAAAATTCCCATAAATTCAAGTTTTTAACAAGTTTCATTAAAAGACATCAGTACAGAAAACCCAATTTACTCTACAAACAAAGCAAAATAAATAAACAATTACAACAAATGAACATAAAAAAAAAAACCTGGTAGCACCAAGGCCAACATTATGAGGGAAAATAGTAGCACCAAACAGATTATTATGTCCATGAACAGCATCAGAGCCATAGATGATGGGAACACCAAGCCTAGAAGCAAGGGCCCACCTCTGCATCTGGTCAACCATGTCGGCCCACTCCTCGGCCGTGGCGCCATCCCGAGGCGAGCTCCCGCCGGCGCTGAGCACGCTCCCGATAGCGAGATCCGTCAGCGCGGTAGGAGTGGCGACCCGCCGCTCGATTTGCGCCATCTGCGCTGCCTTCTCTTGGAGCGTCATGCGCGAGAGGAGGTCCTTCACTCTCGCCTCCACTGGCTGCATCGGATCCTTGTACAATGGAGCCTCCGTCGCCATATTTTTGTTTTGCGCCTCCTGCGGTTGAGAACTGAGACTGATAAAGTTCGACAGTCTCAACTACTGGATTGTAAGACAGTGTAGTAGTTGCGTAGGTACTTTCGTGTTGGGATTGGTCGTTGGTAGGTCAGTCGCCTTGTCAGACGTATGTACTAGAATCATTTTTTTTTTTTTAAGATTCCTTTTTTGTATATTGTAACATTATCCAGAATAGAATCAACTTGTATTGAATTTTATTCTTCTTTCTGGGCTTAAATTAGCGGCTGTGGGATACAGTTTCTTCTTGGGCCTTTGTAAAGTGGCCCCTTGTTGCAACCAGATTATGAAAAGATCAGACGAGTAATATCCCAAAAAAAAAACAAAGCTCTGATCAGAAGTGAAATTTTACTCTAAAATTTGTAAATTATAATTACTAGAGTGGGAGTATGGAAGAATAAGGCTCTGATCAGCAGTTGCAATTAGGGTGTATAACGTTTAAAACGATCACAAAAATAAAATTTTGCGTTAACCGTTTCGTTTTATGCAATGAAACAAAATTTATTTACGTTGACCGTTTCGTTTCAAAAGATGATCAAAACGATCGAAACAATCAATTAATTTATATATATATTTTTCTATTTCATATGTAACTGTGTTTGATTCACTACGTTGATAATTAATTTTTATACATGTTCTCCTATTTTGCATGCATAATCGTTTCAAAAGGTTCTGATCTTTCAAAAGGATCTGATCAGAAGTTGCTTGAAATTGTTAGTTGCTTTTTTTCCCCCTGTTTAATGTTTGTTTTGTGAATAAACCCTTGTCAAGGGCTGACTGGTCCCATACTTTACTAAATCTATTTAATTGATAGCTATATTGCATCCTTGTATTCATCAAGATTGCCTTTGGCATTTCTGATTGCAGTATTGCATTATTTTATGAGTACGAAAACTTGATATAGTCATGTCATAAGTTTTTTCTTTATTTTATTTTTATGATTGATTTTTTAAAGTGTTCTAACGTATTTAAATTCTAAAAGTAGATTGCTTTTGAATTTAAAATGACATGTTGTTCACGTCTCATTTATTCTAAATTTTTGGCGGTCGAATACAATTTATAAATGACATGTTGTTCAATATTCACCTCTTTTTTTTCAAAGGGAAATCAATATTCATCTCTATTTTCGTGATGTCCTTGAGTTCTTGTATCAAACTAGCTAGAATTGGTCATACGTGACAACTAGTTTATTACGTCCTAAAATTTATACGATCTTTTTACCTTCCAGAAAAGGAAGTTGAAAAAAAAATATAAGTACTTGGGCAACCAAAAGATAGTGCAATAACTACTCCTCATTCATGTCTAAATGATGATAATAAGAATGGTGTGATTTCAATAGAATCTGTAATATAAAAACAACGCGATTAAAAGAAGTTATTTCCTATTTTATAACTAAATTGGTAAAATATGTTAAAAACCCAAATAATATTTCTAAGAAATGAGTTACGGCAATCAATTTTCATAATTATTAGAGGACAAATTACACTTACAAGATATTGGAGGAAATCATCGTTCTTTTACAGGTAAAAGTTTACTAAGAACTCTATACAAGCAAATTAAAAATGTTGTTTAATTTTAATGTCCTGAAAATAAAGTGCGGCCCTGTATGCAAAGACTAATTTTGTTGTACATCTTTTTGCATCATGCTCTTGCCTAATAGTTATTGAGTATGGATCCAACAGTAAAAAAAGTAATACGTTTCACAAACATTAAAATGAAACTATCAAATATTGCAGGAATTTCTTTGGTCTGTAAGTTGTTGCGAATGTACGAAAGATCAGTTGTGCATTAGTGCCAATTCAAGCACGCAAATGTCGGTGCTATTGCATAAATTGCAGATGTTGACGAGGATTGAGAGAGACGGGCGTTGATGGTGTAGAGAGAGAATGATATCTTACTTAATTGTAGAGACAGTTATAAATAATTGTCACTAATCTCTCTAATAGAGTGTACACTAGTAAATAAGAGATTAAAAACAACTGGATTATTGATTGGCACGTGATTAAGCTTGGGATGTCATGTAATTAGTAAATTGATTGTAATTAGGACTTCGGATATGGAACCGACAATAGGCACTTAGATAAGCTCATTTATATATATGTATCAGACACCAGTGTAAATATATCTTAATACAATCAATATCATTCCTTCTTTACAATTACTGTTTACTTTTACTTTCTCTCTTCTTGTTTATGTTCACTCTCTTTTTAAATATATGAATTTCTATATTTATATAAGCGTTATAAATTGATTTGGGTTAGGTGTTCGGGTAATTTGATAATACGGACTAAGTTTATTATAAATCAAATAATTTGATAGTTCGGTTCGGTTCGTTTAAAATTTATAGGAGTTCGAGGTAAGCAGTACCATTAATCTGCTTTGTGCATTAGTAATTTTCTATAATGTTGGCGGCGACTTCAATTGGAAAATTTTCTATAAACTTTCTTTGATCAACAGTGCCAAATGGCATGAAAATTCTAACTATTAACTAACGATAATATATAATCAATTACAATGCATTGATTGAGCTGCTTAGGGTGGAAAAAGCTGGAAGAAAAAAGAAAGAAGGAAAGAAAACCCCTCAAAAAATACAAAATTTACAAGGGTCCTAACAACGAGAGATTCCCAGTGGATTGTGTTTTTTTTTAAAAAAAAAATTAAATGTCTATGAAAGATCCTCAGCCAGGTTTCGAACATGCGACATTTTTTGAGTGCATTGCTCTTTGTCACTAGACCAAGAGCTAGTTCTTTGACACAATGTCAAAGACTAGTGCACAATTGTGCCAGAATTGTGCACTAGTCTTTAACATTGTGGCAGAAGGCCATAAAAAAATGATAATAATCAAGTACTAAACATTTGCTATAAAATATATTGCGATGTAAAGATTATCTACCTCATTATGCAAATCAAATAGACTGGCAAAAACAATTTGACAATAAATGGATCAAGTATCAAGTTTGGCTCAAGGAACAAGAAGTTCCATAATTCGCATAAATTCAAGTTTCACAAAAACAAAATTAAAAATAAGCCGCATGAAATCAGAATTTCAAATACAAAAATTGTTTTGAGTGCAAATAGCTACCCATTAGACCCTGGCATATGCGTATCCAGTGACAATAGCATGGGATGTTTTTTTTTTAGGGTCAGGTGGTAAAGCACCACACAAACAAAATTTCATTAATAAAAGAGAACTGTACAAAGAATTTACAAAAGGAAAAAAAAAGGAAAAGAGAAGGAAAAGAAAAGAGAAAGAAAAAAAGAACCTATACAAAAACTAGTTGAAGTAATAAAAAACAGCGAAAAAACAACGATAGTGCTGAAATTAAAACAAAACCGTAGACAACTAGCCTACAAAAGCCTTCCAAAAAACAACGAGAGACTCGATCTCTTTTTCTAGCAGAAATAGCGGCTTGGTCAGAGAGTTGAAAATCCGATTGTTGCGCTCCTTCCAGATAGTCCAATTGGTGGCTGCCCAGATGGTATCCCACTCGGAACCCAAAGTAGAACGGTTGGTTAGCCAAAAGGCGAGCAAATCGTCTATGAGGAGAAGAGTAGGAAAATTGAAGAGTTGTTGTACACTGGTCCAGATAGAGGAGGCCAGGGGGCAATCTAGGAAGAGGTGATGAGCAGTCTTAAGAGGACCGGCCAAGCAGCAGGGGCAGCCCTCGTTAGTAGGCCAATTTCTTAGCAGCAGGTTGCTTTGAGTAAGTAGTCTATCCTGCAGGAGCAGCCATATGAAAATCTTTACCTTGGGGGGTACTCTGAGCTTCCAAAGCTTGCGATGGTAAGGCGAACTAATCCTCGGGTTGAAAAGAATGGTGTAAGCGCTTGCCGAGGTGTAAATACCTGAGTTCGTCCAACGCCAAGATTGCGAAGGGTCAGTTCCCAAAGAGTTAATCGAAACAGAGAAGAAAGGAAGGTACTTTAAGATGTCAGAGAGTCCATGCGAGAGGAGGTTGTTATGAGCAAGCAGAGCAACGTCCCTAGTACCATAGAGAGCCTGAATGGTAGTGGACCAAGTAGAATAGGGCTCAGCGTATAACTTCCACAACAATCTTAAAAGAAGCGCCTGGTTTTGCAGGTTGAGATTCAGAAAGCCTAAATCTCCAGTACTCTTAGGTGTACAACATTTATTCCAATTGACCAAGCAGTGACCGCCCAAACATTTGCTCTTTCCTTTCCAAAAGAAGCTTCTACGAATTCCATCTAGGTGCTTAATCAACCATGCCGGGAGTTGGATAACTTGCATGAAGTGGAGAGGCAACGCAGTAAGTATGGCTTTCACCAAAGTTTGGCGACCAGCCGAAGAGAGAAGAGTTGACTTCCAGCCATCAAGTTTTCTTTGAAATGCGTCTAAGAGAGGCTTGAAGTGCACTTTCCTTAATCTTCGAATGGATAAAGGTAGCCCCAGGTAGGTCACCGGCATGTCTTTTGGAGCACAGTTCAAAATCTGTGATAACCCAACGAGGGAGGAGTCTGGGATGGCAACTGGTACGAAAAGACTTTTGTCATTATTAATTAGCAGTCCAGAAAGCTTGGCAAAGTTGGAGATGTAAGAATTTGCAAACGAAATTCTATCTTAAACCCAAGATCATCTATGCAGAAATAAATTAATAATGCAGCGAAAACTTACAATCCATCTCTTAATGCCTTCAACTGACTCTCAATCAGTATCTATGGTCTTGTACGTCGTGTTGTTGAACTATGGCTATTGAGTCCTTCCAAAAGCTAGCAACACACCTTTTCTCTTCTCTGTTTACTGAAAAGCTAGCAACACACCTTTTCTCTTCTCTGTTTACCGAATTATGACAGAGTATAATCACTCTTGATGGAGCAGAATTGGATTGTTGTGTGTTGTAGCCTTGGAGACCCAGCCCCTCTTTTATACTTGTAACATTAACCGACTTTAGTTTTAATTTCTTTGGTGGTTCAAAAATAACCAGCCACTTATAAGTCTCGTTTCCTTAATTATAAAACTGAATATAGTCCTTCTAGAAGTTTAATATTTTCAGCTTTTAATTAAGGCTACAAGTATTAATTGTAATTAACTATAATCAGTCCATCAATAATTATAATCAATTACTCCATATTTTCTATACGTTTCGGATCCAAATCCTAATCTGAAATATATATATTAAGTGCCTAATTAATAGAATTGATCACTTATTTAGGCATTTAAGTTTATGACAGTTATTACATATAACTATAATACACGTAGTCCAATTTAATTATTTGGATTTAGACGTCTCTAAATCCAACAATCTCCCACTTGGACAAGTGTTACCTTTTAATTATATGTTTAAACCTTATTGCATGCAACTTTTCTATCAATAACTTATCATATTTCCTGAACAATTCTGTCCATTAATTATACTAATAAAGAACTAAGCGGCAGTTGTTACATTTATTTTTATTCGTAACTAAACCGACATAGATCACATTATTAACACAATTAAATGACATGAATCTGATTTGGACGTGTAGTTTGAAAATTACACGAAAATGTGATCTTACGTGCCTATTTTCAATTGGGTCACCTTAACTTAATTTTGAGGTCAAAAAACTTAAACTTTTAAAGGAGAGTAATAATGAAATAAAAACTGAATACAATTTGTATAAAATCATTAAACAACTGTTTACAAATTACATAACATAGAACATCAAAACAAAAGACAAATCAGACTCCTACATTTTCTATGTATCCACAATGGGAATTAGGCCCATTCGAGCGACATGCTCATGAAACTTCTTAGGCGGTAATCCCTTTGTTAGTGGGTCTGCTATCATAAAGTTTGTCCCTATGTGTTCTACACATAACTCATTTTCTTGTACTCTCTCTTTTACAATTAAAAACTTGATGTCAATATATTTTGACTTGGTGGAACTTCGGTTGTTGTTTGCATACAACACTGCTGAATTGTTGTCACAAAATAACTTAAGTGGTCTCTTGATATAATCCACAATTCGCAGCCTTGTAATGAAATTCCTCAGCCATACGCCATGATTTGATGCTTCATAGCATGCGATAAACTCAGCTGCCATTGTAGAAGAGGCTATTAAAGATTGCTTAGCACTCTTCCAAGAAACGGCACCTCCTGCCATCATAAAGATGTAACCAGATGTTGATTTCATGCTATCAAGACATCCTGCAAAATCGAAATCGGTATATCCAATGACCTCGAGCTTATCCGATTTCCGATACGTGAGCATGTAGTCCTTTGTTCTCTTTAGGTATCTTAACACTCGCTTTGCTGCCTTCCAATGTTCTATACCTGGGTTACTTAAATATCTCCCTAGCATGCCAGTGATAAACGCAATATCCGGACGCGTGCATACTTGAGCATACATAATGCTGCCAACAACGGAGGCATAGGAGAATCCTTTCATAATGTTCTTTTCTAAGTCATTTTTAGGACACTGTTCAAGACTAAACTTATCACCTTTTGATACAGGGGTATCTCCTGGTCTATAATCTTGCATGCCATATCTGTTTAAAACCTTTTCGATATAGTTTCTTTGGGATAATCTTAGAATACCTTCGGATCTGTCCCTAAGTATTTCAATCCCAAGTACAAATGAAGCATCGCTGATATCTCTTATATTCATTGTATTTTGACCGTACTTGGCACTCAAATGTTACCCAAACCATTATATTCGTTGTGCTTTTGTACTATATTTGTCAAGAATTGGGTACTGTCGTGGCATTTGGCTTGTTTTGTAGGAACTTGGTGGATTTGACACAATAATTGCATAAAATGGAGGATTTTGGAGAAGGATATAGCCAAATGGTATCAATGGCGTTGTAGGGCTCATTCTAAGCTTTCCAACGGTCTTTGAATCACCTCAATCGGAGTCCGGATGAAGAAATTATGCCCGAAATACTATATGCTGGATTTACTCTCTGTCCGGTCCGAACTGGGACCAGTTCGGTCCGAACTGGCACCACTTTGGTCCGAATTGGACTAGTTTGGTCCGAATTGGACTACTTTGGTCCGAATTGGGACTACTTTGGTCCGAATTGGTGTAGTTTGGTCCGAAGTGAGGCTAGTTCGGTCCGAACAGAGAACCGACATAGCTGTTTTGGCAAGTTTTCGATGAAGGAAAGTGAATATTTTGGAGAGATTTCGTGATCTTTGACCCTAGCCTCCTTCCCAAGTCATCGTAGACCTTCTATAAAAGTCTCATACTGCCATGGATGAAGAAAAAAGCCACCATACACGAATTTCCATCTCCCACCACGTTTTGGCACCTTTCCACCATCGTTCTCGCGCCGAAAGGCGCGGGAATCCTCATCTCCCTTTAGAGCACGACCATGGCATCAACTTTGGAGCGATTCTAGACGCGACGGCGGCAGAACCGACCCAACCACGGCTCTGGACGTTCGGTATCTTGAGTTAGAGGCGATATTTGGTTTATTTCTTCCTTTCTCTTGATATTTGATCGAATGGAGTTTGTATCTTGTTTATTTGCATTTGTTGTTTGTTTTATTAGCATGTTAGATTAGATTTATGTTGTCTTAGGAGTAGGGAAGTAACTAAAGTTTGGATGTTGTGATTTGATTTGATATGCTATGATATGTTTTGTTGATTTGCTTTGTTGAGAATTATGTTGATTGCTAGTTTGAATTGCTTGTGATTCCTAATTAACTTCTAGATGTCGGCCGCATTTAGTTAAGCCTAAGTTAGGATAAGCAAGATTAGTTCGAATTAAGTACTTGGGGTAAATCGTAGATCCGAAAGGGGAGATTAATTGACACCAAAAGTGTAAGTTTTTAGATAGTTCAAAAGACATCTAAATATCTGTAAGAAACCCAACAAACAAGTTTAGATTAGTCACCTATACCAAAAGTTGTGGTCTATTAATCTTATCAGGATACATTGTGATTAAACTAGTTTCTAGTCCAACAAGCGAAAGCTACGGTTTAGTAAATTTAGGTTTAGCCAACAAACCCTGACTCAAGGCATAAAGTATCGTAGAAAGTCAAAACCACACACTATCACCTTCTGTTCGGACCGAACGGGTCTGGTTCGGACCGAACTGAGAGTTGATTGCTTGAAAAACACCGTTCTAAGCACGAAAGTGACGAGTCCTGTGTTCTAAAGTCCAAACTAAGGTAAAACCTGAATCCTAGGGCATTTGTTTGCATATTTTATACCGCAAAACCCTAAAAACTCTTTACTTTATTGCACTTTAGATAATTGTATCTTTAAATCATAAAATCCCAAAATATTTGTCTTGTTTAGCTTTCGTGAGGAAGTAAAGTTTAGTACTCATTAATCCGTCCCTTGGGTTCGACCCTAAAGCTTTACCGTAACGACTAGTGAGGTTGAGTTCTAGGTATAAATTTATTTGATACTTAGGGTTTAAATCCTTCATCAATCGCCAAGATCTTTCATTTCAAAATTCTTAAATAAAAAGTTCTTAGTTTGATGCAACATATTCTTATCGTTACTAGCAAGCAATATATCATCAACGTATAGAACCAAGAAAACAAACTTACTCCCACAGAACTTATGGTATATGCATTCATCAACCAAGTTAGATCTGAAACCAAATGATCTCACAACTTGATGAAATTTATAATACCATTGACGAGATGCTTGTTTGAGTCCATAAATAGATTTCTTAAGTTTGCAAACCATAGACTTTGAGTCACCTAATACAAAGTTTGGTGGTTGCATCATATAGATCGTTTCATGAATGTCGCCATTAAGAAAAGCGGTCTTTACATCCATTTGATGGAGCTCTAAGTCAAAATGTGCAACAAGTGCCAATATAATCCTTAAAGAGTCCTTTGATGATACTGGAGAAAAGGTCTCTTTATAGTCAATACCTTCTTTCTGCGTGAAACCTTTTGCAACAAGACGTGCTTTATATTTTTCAATATTGCCTTTAGAATCTCGTTTGGTTTTAAATATCTATTTGCAACTAACAGATTTCTTACCTTTAGGCAATGGAACAATATCACAAACGTCATTGTCTTTCATAGATTTCATCTCCTCATTCATGGCATCTATCCATTTTTTAGAGTTAGAGCTTTCCATAGCTTGTTTGATATTTTCAGGATCATTTTCAAACGCACCAATGTCAAACTCATGTTCTTGAAGATAAACGAAATCTTTGGAAATCGTAGATCTTTTCTCTCTAGTGGATCTTCTAATTGGCATATGTTCTATATTTCTTTGAGAATTTTCAATAACTGGATTTTCAACTTGTTGAGGAACACTAGTACAATCTTCCGAATTACCCATAGATAAATCATTAGTGGTATTGCTCGAAGCATTACCTAAATTTGGGTCAGATTCGGGTCCATTTGTATCCTGAATATTATGTTGAATTTCTATTTGAGTCATTTGAGGTGGAGTTTGCCTATTAATAAAAGATGTATTTTCAATATTAATGGGAACTGGAATTTGAACAAAACCAGGACTTTGGCCCTGAGTCTCATCCTCTTCCATGTATTCTTCTTCAAAAATGCTATCTTTTATCATATCTCCCCCTACAAACTCATTATTCTCAAAGAATTTTGCACTACTTGACTCGAAAACTATATGTTCTGTCGGATTGTAAAATTTATAACCCCTAGATCGTTCAGAATATCCAATAAAATAGCAACTAACTGTCCTTTCTTCTAGTTTCTTTTCATTTGGTTTATAAGGTCTGGCTTCAGCTGGACACCCCCAAACTCGAAAATGATTTAGGCTAGGCTTGCGCCCTACCCAAATCTCATAAGGGGTTTTGTTGGTTGCTTTAGTGGGTACTCTATTAAGTATGTAAGCTGCAGTCTTTAAGGCTTCTCCCCACAAATTTTCAGGTAGAGTTGTACGAGAAATCATACTTCTCACCATGTCTTTAAGAGTTCTATTGCGCCGTTCAGCAACACCATTCATTGCAGGTGAACCTGGCAATGTATACTGTGGTACAATACAGCACTCTTGTAAGTATTTTGCAAAGGGACCTGGACATTGTTCACCTGATCCATCATAACGACCATAGTATTCTCCACCACGATCGGATCGGATTGCCTTTATACGTTTGTTAAGTTGTAACTCAACTTCCGTTTTGAAAATTTTGAACACATCCAAAGCATCAGCCTTTTCCTTTATTAAGTATATGTGGCCATATCTTGAATAATCATCTATGAATGTAATAAAATACCGATGACCATTTCTTGTAGCCTTTGGAAAAGGACCACATATATCGGTATGAATTAATTCTAAGACTTCATTACACCTTTTGGCATCATACGTTCTTTTATTGGTTTGTTTTCCTTTTATGCAATTAATGCAATCATTAAATTCTATAAAGTCTAAAGGTTCGAGAATATCATTTGACACAAGACGTTCAATTCTTTTAATAGAAATATGACCTAATCGCTTGTGCCATAATGTTGCTGATTTCTCACAAGTAAATTTACGTTTTCTAGTATCTATGTGTAGGGCCTCTGAATGTGAAGGATTAATATTGAGAACATAAAGATTATCATAAGAAGATAGAAAACCAGAACCAACTTGTTTTGAATTTTGATATAAACTGAAATTTCCATTACTAAAAGAACAAGTGGATCCTTTCTTGTCCAAATAAGAAATGGAAATTAAATTCCGTCGAAAGGACGGAATTATTAAAACATCCAAATTCAAATAAAATCCTGAATTTAATAATAATCTAAACATTCCTATAGCTTCAACCTCCACTTGATTGCCGTCTCCTACGTAAACGTAGCGTTCAGCCTCACTTGGCTTCCGACAATTTTGGCAACCTTGCATCGATACACTAATGTTAGATGTTGCACCTGAGTCTAACCACCATGTGTATCTAGATACAGAACTTAAATTTACTTCAGAACAAACCAAACTAAGGTTCTTTTCCCATTCTTTGAAATTATTTCCAGCGAGGGGTTTTATTTGACTTAGATTAGACATTATGTTTGCTGTTAAAATTGAACAGAGGAAAGAATTAGTAAGACGTCATGCATCACGATTTTCTTAATTTAAAATCTATTTAAGGCTTTTACTTTATGCTCCATTAATTTTGACTTCATTATTTGTACGTTACTAAATATCCTAAATTTAATGAGACATCTTTGGATGCAATCATTAAATTCTAATATTTATACATTAGTGAATGATTAAATATGTGACCTTATTACCAATTATCCTTTGGGTTAATTTGGCATATTCCATAGACTAATGCCCAGGCGAGTCAATGAAAAATTAATTTTCACTAATGATCTTTATAAACTTTTCATATGCCCTAAACAGTTTCAATAAGCACTAACCCTCCTTTGGGTAGGCTAATTCTAATATCGACTGCTAGTGTGTCAAATTAATATCTTATCATGCAACCGTCCTTTGGGCCGGTACATGTATGAAATCTAGAAGCCAATAAATAGATTCTAAAATTAAGCCTAAAGTCTAACCTAAAACTACCATTAATAGCTAATCGTCCTAATTAGAATTTAGAATTAGTAACTTAATACTAATAATAGACTAATAGAACTTAATAAAGAACTAAATTCTATTTACGTACATATATTAATAATATAATATATAATTATCTGAAACTATGAATTATTAAACACGTGAATTTACTTAAATTTAGAATTATTAATTAACGACACAATTTAAATTGTTTTGAACAACAATTTTAAATTTAGGAAAAAATGTCACGTGTTTATTTTAGAATAAAATCTTTATAACTAAAATAGCATTCATACATTGATTTGCAGAACCGAGAGAATTTAATGACAAACTTAAAACTAAATTTCTTTTCAAATCTGTAAAAAAAATAAAGTAAATACAATTCTAATCAGATTTGTATGCTTATAACCGTTTCTATAAATAAAAAAAAATTAATTAACTTATTTGCAATGATCAATTTTGCACAAATACTATATTTCTTGCGCAATAAAACAAAGTCACAATTTTTAACCAAATAATTAATTTTGTGCAAATACCAAATAATCATGTGCAATAAATAGAAACGGTTAAACAATTCACATAAAAATTATTCAAAACAGATCAAATTCATCTCTAGATCAAACAAAAACTTATTTTCTGCATAGAGGTGCTCTGATGCCACTTGTAAGAATTTGCAAACGAAATTCTATCTTAAACCCAAGATCATCTATGCAGAAATAAATTAATAATGCAGCGGAAACTTACAATCCATCTCTTAATGCCTTCAACTGACTCTCAATCAGTATCTATGGTCTTGTACGTCGTGTTGTTGAACTATGGCTATTGAGTCCTTCCAAAAGCTAGCAACACACCTTTTCTCTTCTCTGTTTACCGAAAAGCTAGCAACACACCTTTTCTCTTCTCTGTTTACCGAATTATGACAGAGTATAATCACTCTTGATGGAGCAGAATTGGATTGTTGTGTGTTGTAGCCTTGGAGACCCAGCCCCTCTTTTATACTTGTAACATTAACCGACTTTAGTTTTAATTTCTTTGGTGGTTCAAAAATAACCAGCCACTTATAAGTCTCGTTTCCTTAATTATAAAACTGAATATAGTCCTTCTAGAAGTTTAATATTTTCAGCTTTTAATTAAGGCTACAAGCATTAATTGTAATTAACTATAATCAGTCCATCAATAATTATAATCAATTACTCCATATTTTCTATACGTTTCGGATCCAAATCCTAATCTGAAATATATATATTAAGTGCCTAATTAATAGAATTGATCACTTATTTAGGCATTTAAGTTTATGACAGTTATTACATATAACTATAATACACGTAGTCCAATTTAATTATTTGGATTTAGACGTCTCTAAATCCAACAGGAGAGAATTTCCTTAAAAATTACGAGGTTTCGTGGATAAGCCTCTAAGAGGAGAATAGTATCGTCTGCGTATTGCAGAGCCCTTGGCGGAATAGCATGGGATGTTATCCCGCAGTCTGATCCTTAGTTTGAAGGGCGCTGAAAACAAAGCCAGAATCCTTGGTTGAGGAGTTTGAGTTGGGACTGAAGCCTGAGGTAGACAATTACTCTCAAAGGCTAGTCGAATTTTGTAGCTTAAAGGCCCTTGAACCCTTGTCACGCAATCTGTCCAAAAAGATCAATAATGGAGAGTTTAGTCGGTTTACTTATGATATGATGCTTGCATGGGAGAAACCCTCTCCTCTGCCTGATGAACAGCGTCATTCGGTAAACAACCTTTTACTTGTTTCTGAAGTGAAGAAGGATTTAAATTTTGAAATGTTTTGTGTTATTACCTTAATACAGATTGAGGTTACTTAAAGCTAGCCATAATTTTTACTGTATAAAATTCATTTAAATATGAATGTTCTTTAGTATTGTCAGTTGGCAAAATTACTTCAGTTCTATTTTATTACTAGTTGTAATATTGCTATTGCAATCCTGGTGCGACAAATTAATATGTTTAGTTTTTGTAGCGTAGATATGTAATAGCACTAAGTTGACCAAAATTCTGAACAAACTTCCAATCAACTCAGGGCCATCTGAAATTAAGACAGTTCAGATAAGTTTGCTTGGAAGACTTGTATATAGCACGTGGTTATTACTAGTATTTTGTGCGCAATCCATATTTGTGGTATACAGATGGATTATACAAGTACTAACCATAAATTACATACCACGGGAGTGCATTGCAATATAAAGATGGGTCCCAGAACCTCATTTTTGCTTCACAGGAGTGCATTGCAAAAGAAAATGAAGACAAAACTATTTCTGGTGTTCCAGCAAACTATTAGCAGTTAGCCAATCGGTAATTTCGTGCTGGGATTGGTTTGGTAGGTCCGTTGCCTAGTCAGACGTACATCGAATCATTTTTTTTATTTTTCAAGATTACTTTTTTTAAAACTGTATTGATTATCCATAGACCATAATTGAATGAACTTTGTATTGAATTGTATTATTCTTTCTGGGCTTAAATTGAGCGGCTGTGGCGATACAGTTTCTCCTCTGGCCTTTGTAAAATGGCCTTGTCGCAACCAGATTATGAAAAGGTCAGACGAGTAATACCCAAAAAAAAAAAAAAGAATCCTCTTATTAGAAGTGAAATTTTACTGTAAAATTTATAAATTATAATTACTAGAACAGAATTACAGAAGTATCAAGTATGGAAGAATAAGGGCCAGGCTCTGATCAGAAGTTGCTTGCAAATGTTGCTTTTTCTTTCCCATTTAATGTTTGTTTTGGGAATAAACCCTCGTCAAGGGCTGACTGGTCCTATTATTTACTAAATCTATTTAAATGGTAGCTATATTGCATCATTGTATAGATCAATATTGTCTTTGGCATTTTTGATTGAATATTGCATTATTTTATGACTTATGAGTACGAAAACCTGATATAGTCATTTCATAAGTTTTGTCTTTATTCCATTTTTACGATTGATTCTTTAAAATGTTCTAACATATTAAAATTTTAAAACTAGATTTATTTTGGATTTAAAATGACATGTTGTTCAATATTTCACCTCTTTTCTTTTTTCTTTTTTTTTTTTGGAGAGAAATCAATATTCTTCTCTATTTTGGTGATGTGCTTGAGTTCTTCTAACAAGCTAGCTAGAATTGGTCATCTGTGACCGCTGGTTTATTTCGTCCTAAAATTTATATGATATTTTTACCTTCCAGAAAAGCAAGTCGAAAAAAATATAAGTACTTAAGCAACCAAAAGATAGTGCATTAACCACTCCTCATTCATGTCTAAATGATGATAATAAGAATGGTGTGATTTCAATAGAATATGTAATATAAAAACAACGTGATTCGAAGAAGTTATTTCCTATTTTATAACTAAATAGTAAATTATGTTAAAAACCCAAATAATATTTTAAAAAATGAGTCACAGCAATCAATTTTCATAATTATTAGAGGACAAATTACACATACAAGATATTGGAGGAAATCATCGTTCTTTTATAGGTAAAAGTTTATTAAGAACTCTATACAAGCAAATTAAAAATGTTGGTTAGTTTTAATGTCCTGAAAAAAAAGTGCGGTCCTGTATGCAAAAACTAATTTTGTTGTGCATATTTTTTTTTTCATCATGCTCTTGCCTAATAATTATTGACTTTGGATCCAACAGTAAAAAAATTATATGTTTCACAAAGATGAAAATAAAACTATCAAAATATTGCAGGTATTACTCTGATTTGTAAGTTATTGCGAATGTACGAAGGATTGGTCGTGCATGAGCACCAAGTCAAGTGCGCGAATGTAGGTGTCATTGCATAAATTGGGGAGATAGACAATAGAATTGAGATGGGCGTCGACGGTGTAGAGCAAGAATGATATCTGATTCAAGTATAGAGACGGTTATAAATAATTGTCATTCTTCCTGCTAGTATTGTGGCAGATGTGAGATTGTGGTCTATGTACATTTAATCTTGACCTTAGGTCGTTTTTTTGTGGTCCTTTTCCTTGTATATAACTCTGTAAATATTTTTAAAGTAATTTTATTTGTTGGCGTAAGCCAACCCTCAAAATATAAATAATTGTCAATAATCTCTCTTTTTGGTACATTTTCTTCATTTCATTAAAACCGTAAAACTATGATATCAATCAAATAATTGCAACCATAAAAGTTAACACCCATTACTATTTCTTCAGCACTATCATATATATAATATACGTCTCTAGTATATGTAGGAAAAAAAAAGGCTAAAATAAGTAAGGAAAAGATCATCAGGCAATAATTTGTAAACTGTAATGCAATGAGTTTGTTCTTGACACTAATTGTATACCTCGTTGCTATGTAGCGTGAGTTTGTTCTTCACAATTCTAGCTCTAACTGGTACATTTCTCAGTACCACTGCTGCTTTCTGGGTATGAATTAGCACCAACCTCAATGGGCAATTCATGAGAAGGCTTCCATATTATCAAAGAGCCTGACATGAATACATTTTGGAGCCGACCATTTCTCACCTTTTATCACTAGACAGCTCGCATGGGGACTCTTTGGATCCAGGGTCCCATCTGGACGGAGTCTATAGAAAAGCACTGACCACCTTGACTGATTTTGCTGTATGTAAGTTAGAAAAGTTGTTAGGAGAGGAGGAATCCATAACATAATGTTCCTATTTAGTGCTTACATGAAAGTAAATATTCTGATTCATAACAGGTTAATGTAGGTTTGTTAGGGTATCTAAAAGACTATAGCCTGTACCAGAAGAGTCAAAACTAGAAATCGATTGATTAAAAATAAATGTTTTCCTTTGTATCAACTTTTGAAAATTTTATAAGAAAATAACCAACCAATTTATAAGAAAGCCCTTGTACAAGAATATCCTTAAAAACCCAAAAAATAATTGTTTACAGAAACACTTTGGTCCCTGCTACGTTTGCACACAAATATCTTCTCAGTGTAAACATACACAAATATTCTTTTGATTTTCCTTAATCGTCAGTTGAACTAAAGAAGGTATTAACAGAATAAGCAACATAATTGAAACTTTTAACTATATAACTGGCAGATGATTGGGCAAAGCCACTGAAACGACTAGTGCTTCTAATCATAAGAGTTTGTGTACTAGTAATGAGATCCAACTTATTTTTAATTCCTTTACGACTTTCTGGCGAGTAATTAAATGAATTTTGGTTTCAAATGTCTGACATGAAAATCTTAAAGTAGCAATTTCTAACTTTCTGAGGAATCGTATAATATACAATATGGAAGATCGAGTTCGGTGTAAATATTTTAGACAGTCTGATTGTATTGCATTCCCTAGACAAGTTAAACAAGTTCTGACGGATGTATCAAATTTCTAGATCTGATTTATCCATTCAATACCTGTCATCCAAACAAATAGTAAAAATTGATTACAAAACATAAAGTACAATAACATCAGAGTATTCTGATTTAATTGTAGATATTATGAAAATCACATTCCCACACCGAGGGCGGGTAACAACAAGCAGTCCGTCCACCATTTTACATGATTTCCTTTTGGAAAGGTAAATCGCCCAATGATGTATTGATCAACCTTATTGTTCTCATTCAGCATATTGTCCAGAAACTACAACAACCAAACATATTGCCAAATACATTTACAAGCTTCGTACATGAAGCCAGACAAGCCGCTCCTCACAGCTATTAACACTGTACAATATCTGCTAGATGAGCTCATACATCATCTACACTAACCTAACAGATTTATAGAACATATCTACTAACTCGCGCAATTGCATTCCCTCTACACCAAAAGCCAAACAAAATAGGGGAAAAAATTGCAAGATAAAATGCCTATGCATTTTTAATCAAGATCAAAACAAAGGCACCACATACTCAGGATGATCCATCCTCTGACCTGCAAGGGAATAATATGCAAGCAGCTGCGGTTGAGTAACCAAAGTAGCTCTTCCCTCTTCACTTGCCTCCTCACTTTCCTCGATTTCAGGAGGAATAAACTCGATGTTCCAGTACCTCCGCCTCATTTCTCTGAGTCCCTCACCATCCAGAGATGCTATGTACCCCTGGACCCACACATATCTCAGCGAAGGCAGTTGCAACATAGCAAGGGCCAGGGCATGCTCACTAAACCAACAACAACTCCTCAATTCCAACTTCACCAACTTCTTGCAACCCATTGCAAAGCGCATCAACCCCATATCAGACTCTCCCACATTACCTAATAACATGTACCTTATATTTCCACTATACTCCCCTACATACCCAAGCCCCACGTCTGACAACCCACCAGGCCTTAAATAGAATGCGAAACGACCAAGCTTGGAACAGCCTCGCAACAAAGCCCGCACACCATTATCGAGGGGTAAATCGGTAATATTCTCCTCACTGTCAAGTAAGACAAGGCGGAAGTCGCGAAGATTGGAGCTGAAAGTGCCAAAGGCCTCCAGGGCAGCATTTGAGATGTCAGAGGCATAAATGGCTATATACTCGAGCTCGCGGCACCCAACAGCTACTGACATCAGCCCGGCTTGAGTAACACGGCCCTGCTCATTTTGCTGGCCTGGATCATCATCTCCTCTCTCTACTCTTAGGTGGCGGAGTCGCTTGCATGTATTGCTCACCACTTCAAGCCCTCTATCTCCAATCACGTTTCGCACCTGAACAGAAACAAAAAATAAAAAATAAAAAATTGAAGTCCTGCGATGCTAAATTAGTTAATTTGAAATAATGAATGCATAGGCCATAGGGTGCAGCTATTCATTGTTTGATTACAAGCGAAGGAACTTACAACATCTCTCTCCTAATGGTTTGCATAAGCTCAGATTAATAACCACTTAAAAAGTAAAAGAATACTGCTGACTACATACCAGTCAGTACCAACACAATACTAGCGCACAGTAATAGTGACAACATCCTATGTGATGCAGTTCTCTAATAGTATTCATGACAAAAAATAGGCCTACAATTTCAGTATGTTTGATTGATGTTCAACTGAGCACAACTAGATTTGATATTTTCAGTTTCATGTTTCTCATTACATGCAAATAAGCCAAACACAAACACAAAATGAACGACAGTAAAGACAAATAAAACAACGAATGATGAGTGATGACAAATATTTCTAAGTCAGGAACATTGAACTCTCAACAGGATATGCATATGACCTTCAATAAGTCTTTCCTAGAATTTCCAAGCGAAAAATTCTTCTATAATGTCTTCAATCATTGACCAAGCTATTCTTTCACCAAAACCAGCAAGTTTGATATGTCTAGACTCTAGACTAAAGAACATACACTTAATGGCAATAGATTGTACATACCTCCAGAACTTCCAAATTGGGGCACTTCTGTATTAGCTGGCAATGGTCCTCTGTGTTGAGAAATGTATACTGCAGATCCAGCTTCTTCAATGAAGCGCAAAAAGGATAAATTACTGACACCTCATTTGTTCCCATAAAAAGAAGACTCAGTGACAATAGCCTTGGTGGAAACACAACTTTGTTGTATGCACCAGCCTCTCCTTGATCAACATTGAAGGAACCACCGCCAAATTCTTCCAACTTTGAGGCTGATTTAAAAAATTTGATCAAGGCAATGAGGTCGCACTCACTTAACTTTAGAGAAATGAGGGATTTGCAGTTGCAAGCCAGTAACTCAAGGTCTTTTGCCAATATTCTGAGCTCTGTCATGTAGAAATTCAAATGCATCAGCACAGTGTTGTTGGTGGCTAGATCGTGAAGCCATTCCCCACCGTGATCAATAATAGTACTTTCTTCCAAGTACAGAGTCCGAAGGCATCTGTTCATGCAGTAGAAAATTATGTTAGAGAATTATCAGGGTAAGCTAAATGAAAGATACAAAAACAAGTAAAGACTTCTGGTTTCAATGCTAACTGTAGCTTTGTTATCAGATTTAATTCAGCTTGATAGAGTACTGAGTACAACCAAGCTTTTGTCTGCCCCCGGATATCATTTTAAACCAATTCTACAATTCTGCAATGCCCATTTTACCAACTTAACAAATGATTGAACCATGGGTGTAAATGAGCCGTCTTTATACCTGATATATTCAGTTGTAATGATGATGAAAAAAATTATCATGACACATGATAGGAAAGAAGGGGAAAATAATAACAATAAAAAAAAAAAAGAAAACAAGGGCATAAGAGACGAATTGATAAAATACAAATACAAATTTCCTCTTGGAGGAAGAAAAACCAATATAAATCAATAAGCTTTTTCACAAATTAATCGTCACGGCAAACTTAGATCGATATATGAATCTATTATTATCAAACTCGACCTAAAAATCCAAGGTCAACCCACCAATTTTCCCTATCCCAACCAAAAAAAGAAACAAAAAAGAGAACCACAAAATTAGAAAGGTCAACGCATAAAACAAACTACAACCCAAAAAAAAGAAGCAGTTACCTGCAATTAGTAGCGATAATTCTAAGCCCATCAGTGGAAAACCCAGAGCAACGATCGAGCTTAAGAGACTGAAAGGCATGACCTCTTGCACCAACCAACATCCCTATATCCTCATCAGTGACCACCATACGCCTGAGATGCAACTCTTTCAAGCAATCGAACCCGCTCGCAAGCTCCGCGATCCACGGACTAGCGTACCCACCCCAATCCTCCGGGATCAGATTAAACATGGCAGCTCTGGGCTTTCCTTTCAGCTTCAGCGACTCGAGCCGGGCGAACCGGGACCGAAGCATAGCCGGTGCAGCGGAATAACAGAAGGCTATGGTAACATGTTTACGTGTGGCTGAGTCGATTCGGTGCCACTGACGACAGACGAGTGAGATCGCCTCACGGTCTCGCGGATCGTCTATGCGGTCCAGGACGCAGTAGAGCGCCTCGTCTGGTACCATGCGCCGTAGCCTCGGCCCATGGTGGTTGTCGTCCATGGTTGGGATGGATGCTCAGAAAATCGCCAACAGATTTGAGAGTTGAGACTTGTTTGGTTTGGTTTGTTTCTCTGAGGAGGAATCAAGTGGAGTATGGGAGATTGGATTAGATTTTATTTTTATGGGCGCCGGTATTTGTGGCCTCCCAACTCTGGCAAAAGCGTTTACTTCCTTTGAGTTGGTGTTGTCTCCATTTCTGTACTTTTACGGGAGATGTGTCGTTTTTGGAATATGCTGTTGTGAAGACTTCTGAGATTCCTAATTATGGCAACTAACAAATTTTGAATTTTGTTGATTGGATAAATATAAAAAACAGCTTGTAAATTTTATAAATTGGCTAAGCTCAAGACAATGCGTCTATTTTTTTATTTATTTTCAATTACCAATTAGAATTGCTTCAATTTTTTAATGGGCACGCGGTTTTTTTTTTGCACTTAATTAAATCATTTTACTTTGTTTGTTTAATTAAGATTGTCAAAATGGAAGTTCGATTTTATTATACAAAGTTCGAATTTATTGTCTGTGAGAAGCTAGCTTGAGAAAAAATTTTGTTGCTAATGGATTTAAGTGCAATAAATATCAGGATGCCCCTGCTTATGAATCACTAAATTTGTACAATATTTTATTTTTTTGAAAAAATATTTCATTTTGTTTTCTGTAGTACTCTCGGAAAACAATTAATAGTGACATTTATTATTGCATTGATGATTTTCCCATCCTTTTTTTTTTTTTTTTTTTTTTTTTTTTTGATTGAAAGCCAGTAGGCATCTTTATTGATTGAACCAAGAAATAAAAACTACATCTTGTCGAAACAAATCCTCAAAAGAACTATCACTGGTGTTAAAAAACTGCAAGACTACCCTACCCAACAAAAAACAAAAATTAAGCTAATACATAATCTAAGACATATAAAAACTAGTACCAAAGAAAAAACAGCTAAACACCAGTGTATATTAAAAAGAAAAACATCCAGGGTTTTAAGGCGGGGCTTGTTGCACCCTTTGAAAAAACCGAGCATCAATCACATCCCTAATCTCCTCTTCCTGCTGCAATTGCCAATGCAACTGTCCACTTAGCTGCATATTTTTCCTGCGTGCCAGATTCGCCAAAACGTGTGCTTGCTGCACTGCATCTCTATGAGCAAAATGAAGCGTGGCTGTCAATTGCATATCCTCCATCATCTTTATAATATCATTGACCAATCCTCTAGCTCTCCATGAAGGCAATTGCTCTATGTCACAGTTATTTACCGCCTGCACCAGATTGTTACAATCGGAGAAGAATTGTATCCTTGTTATATTTGAGACTCCAATTTTCTCAACCATGTAATTAATTGATTCTTGCAGTGCCTTTGCTTCTGCCATGAATGGATCATTCAACAGCTCACTATGCATGCCCACAGAATGTAACAGCCCCCCATCATATACTATGTATGCACATCCAGCCCTGTTGTTTGTATCCCAAGAGGCATCCATGACAACTTGCCATCCATTTTCATAAATATCATGAACTTCTTGCCCTTCATCAATGTGTTGTACTGGCAAGGTCTGTATGGGATCCATGGTTATTGGAGTTGTGATTGCCTGTACTCTTTTCAAAACCTCGGTTGGTTTAAACACTGTATGTTCAATAACAGCCTTGTTTCTTTCTTTCCACACCTCCCAAATAGTGGCAGTGAACAATTGTATACCATAGTCATCTAACCCCTCCATAATTTGTTTTAAAGCTTCTCCTATTTGCAATGGCAATTCATTCACTCTGAGCCCCAGTGGACTGGCAAACCAAACTTGCCGAGAGTTTTCACAGAAAAAAAGACAGTGCATATCAAACTCATTCTCTTCGTAACACCTCTGGCACATAGGTGAAAAGTTAGGGAACCTTGCATGCATGTGCACTGCCATGGGCAAACCTTTGTTGATCAGTCTCCATAGAAAAATTTTTATCCTTGGTAAGATAATTTTGTTTTTCCATATCCCCTCCCAGAGAAGATTTTGCTCAGCATTTATGCCTTCTTGCATTTGCACTATCGCATTATACCCTTCTTTTGCTGTGTATTTGCCACTTTTTGCTGGTTGCCAAATCAAAATATCCTCAAGAGTGCCATCCATGTTTGGTTTATTAGGTCCTTGAATAATTTGTTGTACCTGGTGTGGCTGATACAATCTATTCAATTTCTGCATATCCCACTGCCCATTAACTTCATCAATTAAATCCTTCACCCGCAAAAGCCTGTCATGCCTACACCCTTCTTCCTGCACCACCCATCCTTGGAACCAGGGCTGTGATAAGGCGTGAGCTTTTGAGCCATCTCCAATGTGCCACATTACATTATTTTCAAAGAAATTTCTCTCACCCATGATTTGCTTCCACATCTTACTAACATTTGTCACATTTCGAGCCCTCCAGTACCCCACATTTGGATAGTACTTGGCTTTACAAACTTTTACCCAGGGCTTATCCTCATCGGCCATGAGTGACCAAACTAGCTTGAGAAAAAGGGCCTCACCAAAACTTTGCAAATCCTTTACTCCTAATCCCCCCATATCAACTGGTTTGCACACTTTCTTCCAAGCAATATAGGCTAAGTATCTGTTTTGATCCGTCTTTCCCCAGAAAAATTTTGCTAGCAAACTGTTGATCTCTTTAATCACCCTTTTTGGCAGCAATTCAATTGACATATAATAGACCGGCATTGTCATTAGCACAGACTTAATCAAAATAAGCCTTCCGGCATGAGAGAGCATATTTGACTTCCATCCTGCTAGTTTCTGCTTCATTTTTTCCAACAACAAATCGCCATTTTTCTTTGAATCTCCTCTCGGCCCTATCATAATGCCCAGATATTTTTCATCATGCTGCACTCGTGTAGCCCTCCAAGCTTCTTGCACCCTGTTTACTGTGAGATCATCACAATTTTTTGAAAACCAAAGTCTGGACTTACTCGGATTTATGTGTAGACCCGAGACATATCCAAATTTGTGCATGATGTTAACAAAGGCATCCACCTCAGCTGTGCTTGTATCTCCCATCAGAATGAGATCATCAGCGTAGATGGCATGAGTCAAAATCGGGCTTGTGTGAGCAACTCTCACTCCCTTCAGCACACCTTGGGCAGTGGCCTCTTGCAACCATCTCGACAGTGCCTCCATCGCAATGATAAACACATACGGTGACATAGGGCAGCCTTGTCTCAGTCCCTGTGTTGGCCTTATAAACCCGTCACCCCGACCATTAATGGTTATGGTCACTTTTGCCCGTTTATAGGAGGAAAGCAATAGAGAAATGATTTTTTCTGGTATGTTTAGATATCTCATAGCTCTCTCAAGAAACGCCCAATCCAATTTGTCAAATGCCTTATTCACATCGGCCTTTAACATGAAGTTTTTCTGTTTGAAATGATTTTCCCATCCTAAGTATATTAGAACAATGTAAATTGAGATAACAATTTCAGCAAGCTTATAGGCCAAAAATGGTTATTTTAGTTATTAGCAAATATTTGTTGACTTTTTAATAAATTTCCTCCCAATTTTTTTGAGGGTTAGTTGGCAATTACCAACCAACAAATATCATCAAATAAAAAAGATATTTCATCCCAATTTTTACTTTCGAAGAAACTAATTAAATCCAACAAAGTTCTTACCAGAATGCAACTACTACCCAACTTGCCAATTTGAGTCAAATGGAGATGAGCATAGCTCGAAGAAGTATAAGACAAGACTAAGATGAGCATGGCCTAGAGAAGAGCATTCAGTATTTTATATGCAGAGCTTAGGGGTTCTTTTATTTTATTTTTTTTTTCAGATTTACGTGAATGTCACAATCAATTCATATTTTAACTAATCACTTCATTTTAAAAAAATGAATGCCTTCAGAGATAAAATCTTGATGTCGTCATAAATTCATCTTAGATTTAACCACTCCATATTTAAAAAAACAAAAAAATATTTTGATAAACAGAAGGACTAGAATTTTGAAATTCCATTGATTCTAAAAGTTGGAAGTGCGGTCGTGATTACAATCATAGCCAAAATTGTAAGGTCCAATCTTTTGAATTTTTTTTAATTCTCTGATTTGAATTCACACCTATTAATTCAAAGATTTTTTATTTCAGAAAACAAAAATCTCTTTATATGTTTAGATAAATGTATATTATTTTCTCAAACAAATAAAAAAAATATTGATATAGGACAGCTTATATATTGATATAAGTATTACGTACGTGAGTACGTCATATCATTTGCAAGTATTAATTTTGATTCTGTTGAATGGAAATATTATCAAGCACTAATTATTTTATAGAAATACTTTCAAATCATCATATATAAACAATTGGGAACGGATCAAAAAATAAACAAATATATTTAACCAGAAGTGTGAACAGAGAACAAGTGGAGCCAGGGTTGCGTCAGGGAAAGATCGTGGGCATCCTGACCCACTTGAGCAGGCTAAGCACTCCCTTGTGATTTTTCCCTTTTCTTTTTGTTCTGTTTTTGTTAGTATTTTCTTTTTATTTTATTGTATTTTGAGAGAAAAAAAGGCCATAGGCAGCTGTTGCATTAAATGCGATTGGTGCAATTTGTCAGTGGGTCCCCCATTAACTAACTTAATTTCGACAGCTGTTCCGCATTAACTCAAATCAATTTTTATCCCAATTAATCAGGAGTGGCTCATCCTCTAAATTCATCAATCCTGTCATGTCATGTCTTCAAACAATCGGACCGTTCAATTTATCCACAGATAGAATTTTTTTAGTCTTATTCCCACATTTTTATACTTCTTCATTCCATAAAAGAAAAAAAAAAAAAACGGATTTGACTGTTACCAATCATGGTAAAATTCTTTCTACTGTTAGTTTAAAGATATTTTTGGGAAGAATAATCATCCAAAACTGGAAAAACCCCTCGGTTATTGGGACAGTTTGTCGGTTTGTGCTTTTCCAAGCCAGCTAGGATGCTAGGATTAGAATAGCTATAGAAAATCTAACAAATAGTACTTTTGTCCTCTCGGATATCGAGAGGTGGGTCCCGCCACTTGGATCTTGTATGGATGTATCGCTGCATTCCGCAGCAACGTCTGCAGCATAACGTGGTCGGCAGCGGTTGGCTCCGGCTGCTAGGGTCAGGTGGGGCCCACAACATGAACCCTTGAGCCGAGCTGCTATAAAGTAATAAGATTATTATTATGATTGATGCCTTTTTAATTTATTTTTCAACGGTGCAGATGGAAAAGGTTTACTGGCCAGCCTTGTTTAATTGTTTTCATTATTCAGAAATTACCCAGCAGGTAACTCGCTTCGCTAGATTCCTGTCGACAGACAAAATCATTTTGCATTACGAGGTACTTCCTATCCGAATCGTTGCATATTTTTGTGTTATTAATTGATACGAAAATTCAAGCAATTTTAAACTTTAAGATCATTGTATCGAAATCTTTTTTAAAGTTTAATTTTTGCTGAAAGGTAAAATTTACATCAAGTTTTTCATTTTTTTATTTGTATGAAATGCAAGTAGTATTCATCACATTCTACCTAAATAATACTGAATTCCGAAATTCAAAGTTCTTTTTTTCGATTGTTAGGATTTCCCGGTTTAACATATTGCAAAGGGATCCACACTCACACCCTACTTAAGTCGGAGCAAATTATTATTATTTTTTTTTTGGCAATGTTTTATGTTGTAGATTGGCTCCGCGTAAATTTTTATGTCATATCGAAATAGATAATTTTTTTCATGTATACTCTTTTTTAACATGAGTCTAAATCAAAATTATTCATTCACAATGATTAATGATTGTGATTTGATTAGAGTTTGAATGAAAGGTCTAGATTCAAGTACATGCAGAAAAAAAAAAAAAAAGTATTCACCCGCCAATGTATGCCTGCATGTCAAAAATATTTTAAATCCAATAATCTTAACAATCATCGCATATTACTTTAAAAATCGAGAATGTCATACGTAAGATGTATGTCTATCGACTGGAAAATTATATATATTGAAAATTTGATGGCGGTTGTCAAAAACTGGAAAATGATATTGTTAGGCAGATAATTTTAAATCTGTGAAGGACAATATGTAACTAATTTCGATGGGAAATTATTCCATGGATATATATTTTTTTTATATGCTCAAATATAAATTATTTGTAAGTCCTAATCAATCAATTACAGTCATTCATCATTCTGAATAATTCAAATTTAAACGCGCGTAAAAGAAAAAAAAACATTCATAACAACATTGTCCTATATTGACAATTGATTTTGAAAACAACTAGATGATGAACAACAAAAAGATGAATTGTATAAATGGTCTGTACAATTGACGTATTTTGTGTTTTGAATTTAGTGCAATTTAAAATTCGTTGGCTGCTGATCATGTTCTGACAAAACTAAGCAATTAATTGTTCAAACCATTCGATGGATAATATATTGTTGTCCCTAAGTACGGCCTAGAGGGGGGTGAATAGGCACAATTAAGCACAATAAACCGGTTTTAACAATTTTGCGGAAATAACTAAAAACAACAATTCAAGGTTCACAAGCAAGTAAAAAGAGTAAATAAGCAATAGAGAAAAGACACGCAAACTTGATTACAGAGTTCCGACCCGCTAGGAAATGCTAGCCTTAGTCGTACGTCTCCGGGAGTTTCGCTACCACTCAAAGGGTGCGCTCCGTTCAATTCCAATATGAACGTGTCTACAAATTCGAACCGAATCGCCTCGTCACAATAGACCTCGAGGTGGATCGGCCTAACTCAATGGAAACCACACACAAGCTTCCTTCGACTCGAGAATGATGCTCACAACCAAAACACTCAAAGATTCTTGCACTAATGAACTTGGAGTTTGATTGAAGCTAACTAATCTCAAGGAATTTGCTAAAATAATGCTCAAACAAGACAAGTAAGTGAATTAGCTGTTTGGAGCTCAAAGGCAAGTGTTTTGCAATGTATTCAACAGATTAAAACAGCTCAATAATGGCTGATATATATAGAGGGCGCAAACAGCTCCAAAACAGACTAATTTCCTCTAGGGCGTTGCCTAACGCCAGACAGCGTTGTGCAACGCCCAAGTTACCGTTATAAAATCCAACGGCTAGTTTCTCTGACATCTGACAATGTCAGAGCGTTTTGCAACGCTGGGTAGAGTTACACAACGCTGGTCAAACTGAGTTGAAAAAGGAAAGGCTGGTTTGACCAACTAAGCAAGGCGTTACACGACGCCAGACACCATCACACAACGCTGAACAGAAGCGTTGCAGAACGTTTGTTTTGCGTTAAACAACAACTCAAAACCAAAATGTTATACAACGTTCTGTAACGTTAAATAAATCTGAGCTGAGATTCATCCCAAAACGTCCAGGGAAACAGAGCTAAACCGTTGTATAACAGAAGCAAACGTTATACAACTTTTAGTCTTTGGACCGTTGTGAAACGCCAGATAGCGTTGCCTAACGCTAGGCTAGGGGGAATGCACTGACTCAGCGTTGCCTGACGCTAGACAGCGTTATGCAACGTTGTTTCACTGCTTATCAGAGATTTTGCAATTTTCAAACGAAATTTAAACTAAACGACTTGCGTTGTGTGACGCTATTTGGCGTTAGGTAACGCAGGACAGTATTTTGAGCATTTTAAACAGCAAATTGATTGAGATTAATTTAAAACAAAATTAACCTTAAACTCATGACTCTAACTGTCCTATAAACAACTCTTGATGCTCCACAACTCGTGCAAATTATGCCTTGAGCATTTCTTCAAATTAATATCTATAAATCACTTAAAATAAGATGTTAGAAACGGGTTTGGTGTTGTTTTGCAAATCGACAAATAACGGATTAAATTGTTTAGACCAACATATATAAATCAAGTTTCAAATTTCATCAAATTTGATACACGATATGGGGATGGTTCATATGCCTTCAATCTGGTCGTCTCCATTTTATAAAACCCCGACAGCAATACCTAAAAATCGAAACAACAAATTAAAACTTTTAGATATAATGTGTATCACTTCATCTACACGCGCACAAAAGTTCATAGAATTTCATCTTAGTTCGATGCGTAGAGAAAAAAAACTTAAAATCAACTTTTAAAAAATGTCAACGTCGGCAAATATATAATAAGCTTTTGATGTGAACCGCAGCAAAGTAAAAAAAAATATCATAATTTCTTACGTTATGTATAAAAATGACACTGGTAATATATAATAGATTTATTTTAATATTTCCATTTTAAATCTTGAGTTATACAAATTATAAAATTGACGCCATAGGGAAGGAAAGAAAATAGCGACGTTTAAACCCACTCACAACATATACTTAGTTATATAGAACATATTTATATAATTTTAACTTTTTTAATCTTTGATAATCGTGTCGTTATAATCTAACTCTTCTCTTTATCCCCGACATAACCACATAGATTACTTTAATTTGAATTTGGAATCTAAGTTTATTACTTGCGTGCAATTTGCCTGAAAAATAATAAATTGGTCCTCACTAAAGTTTTGAAAATGCCATAAAGTTAAAAACTAAAACAAAGAAAAATTAACTGACATCGTACTACTAATTGTTTAGTAACGAGAACACATTTTACAATTCTTAATCTACGGAAGGATTGACACCAGAATCTATGGTCTGATGAATAAATACATTATACTCTACGCAGTGTCTGGAGAGATCTATCAAACTTTGTTTTTCATTGTTTTAGGCCTAAATTAGAGGTTTATTTATTCATTATTGCTTGCGTAAATTATTTGTCAGATTGGCTTTCAAGAGACGGGAAAGGGCGGAAAAGGATCCCACATGATTGGTGGGGTCACATCACGTGACTCGGATCGTTCGAAAGTAACATTATTAAACCCACCAATCCTATCCGGTAATAATGCATGACCAGCATGAACCTTTTCACTCGTGCATTCATCCACAATTTTGAAATTAAGTATTCTTAGATTATGTTGATCCTGCTCTACTGACATCCGGTACAAAGGTATCTAAACAAGCGTAACTACAATGAATCCATAAGTTCATGCGTTACCTTTTAACAAAAGATGGAAAAATATTAAAAAAGCAAAAGATGAAAGAAAATAAAATTAAGTGATCCGACGAAAAGTATTATGTTGTTGTATTAATTACTACATCTTCAAAATGGAAGAATTTGCTAATTGTTTTAACATTTTAAAAAAAAAAATTCCAACAAATTTTGTTCCTGTAGCCGAATGTTGTTTAATCATTAATAAGAATGCTGTATATACATACATGACACATATCACTGTCGACGACGAATCATTCTACCAATATAATTTTTATTTCTCTTCGTTACCACTTATTTTTGTTTTCATAACGTAAATGGACAATTCATAATTTCCATGTCAGAAATAAAGAGAGTGTTACTTCAGTTTTTTCTTTGCAATTTTTTAGAGAGAATACGTACAAAACATTTTTTTTTTTCATTACAGCATCAAGATTTGACAATTTTGTCCATCATAAATTCAAATGTGATTTAAAAACTAAGAATGTCTTTAATCTGACAAATAACAAAATACATAATTTTCATGGACCTATAAATAAGTAATTAGTTTTTATCGACCAAATATTCTGAAGAACTCTAAAAACAAAATTGGTAGACATACGATTTATAACGACAACCGATTTTCTGATACAGTAAAATTATAATAATTTCTAGTAAACCTAATAAAATACTTTAGTCTCAGCCAAACTACTTTAAAAAAACATAGTTTTCATCACAGAAACTTTATCGAATAGTAAAAAGCCTCTCAAAACTTCCAGAGAAAAAATTGAACAGGAGATCGAAACGGTCCGCTAGCTGGCCGTTAACTTTTCTTGCAATATTTAATATGAATATAATGATAACTAATAAAATAAATTGTAAACAGTGAAATGAAAAGTTAAAAGGTCGATATGTTCTTCGAAATGTGGATATTTCATTTATCAAATTTTATATAATTTAATTGTATGATCGGTCACAAGTGCAATAAAATTAAGCAGACAAATAATCATTTAAAGCTTATAATTTGATAACTAATTAATTTTGAATTATATCAATTATTAAATTTGGTCGCAACACAATTAAAAATTTATGTAATATAATTTTATGTAGAATTTTTTTATTTGTTATTACTTATTATATTTGCCAAATAAAATTATCGCCATTGTAAAATATGCTGTACACAAAAATGGTACAATCATGGCCGTAATTTTTTCTCTAGCGAGTATAGTTTAGGACTTCTGTTGGTCAAATTAGAACGACACTTCCGTTACTTTTGCACTTCGTTTAGATAATAGAGAGTCAACGAAAAGGGGAAGAAATATAGGTGGAAACGGATTGGAATGTGATAGGATGAAAAATTATTTAACGCTACGCATGTCTGGATGATTTATGAAACGAAAGAAATTTTTTTTTTCTTTTATTCGTTTGAATGATCTCATTAAATGTAGAAAAAAATAAAACAAAAATTATAGCGAAACAAATTTATATTCCTCTATTCTCTCACATTTGGAAATGAAAAAAAAAATTTGTATAAGAAAGTTCAGAAAAAAAAAGTACACTTCCCTTATTAAAATTTTTCTCTCATAATTTCCCTCTAACCAAACTTAAAAAATATTTAAGTTTACGTTGTTTTTCTTTTCATCTTTTCATTATTCTCTAACCAAATATTTGAGGTTGGTTTTGATCTAACGATTGTTAATGCAAAGAGAGTAGTTTATTTTGACCTCATAATACGTTTCTATTTTGTCCTCTTAGTTTAGAACAAAAGAACTAATATTTTCTTCTCTCTGTCTCAGCGAGAAAAGTAGTTCGGTCTACAAATTGCGACGTGATTTTTTTTTTCTCTCTTGTGATTATCTTTTGGATATATTATCTAAGTGGCTGCTAACAAATAATTGATAACGACAGAAAAACAATTTTAATTTTTCTGAACTAAAAGACGAAAAAATTTTCTTTTACTAAAAATCTGGAGGTTATGCTAGCTAGGTAACCTGTATACACGTCAACATGGCGTATAGCTAGGAATTCCAATTTTCTTTTTCTAAAAATATATTTATAACATGATGTCTAGTATAATAATTTTGTTAAACAAACAATTCTAAAACAACGTAACATAAAATAAAATTCATGAGAAATTAAATATATCTATCACAACAACACAAGATCTAAAAATAATATATCCAATATAAAAAATAATAATTCAAAACAAAAAGGAGGAAATAAATTAATTTCTAAGATAGATCTTACAAATATTTTAGATGGGTCCCTATAATATTTTTATTACATATAGATCCTATATCAAGTAAAAGAAAAATTTTAGGTGGCCTTCGCCCCTGCATGTCTATTCTTATAAAAATTAAAAAATAAACTTAAGGAACTAAATATACCTTAGCATATGTTGATCGAAGACCTAGATCTTTCTCAAACTCCAGTTCTACATCTTCTTGTATCTCTCTCCCTATGTGATCGATACACTACAGTCTCAAGTTAAAACTGGATGTCACCTTTCAAGAACCAAGCGATAGTCTACTCCTGCGTATGACTCCGATTACTCCAAACGGCCCGTTGGATTTATCCCTCTCAAAATTAACCCTAGTTTTTATTGTCTAGTGTTGCACACGAAAGACAAGTTCCTGACAGTTACGAAAATGGTTATATAAAGGCAAATTCAAATTTCGATCGAAGTGATTCGTTAGGCCGTTTAGTGAGAACGGTCCATTTGTCCATCAAGCGGTTCACCAAGAACGGCTCCACACACATTTTCCTATTCAAATCAGTCAACGGTTCTAAATTTATATAAGATTTTAAAGGCAAACATTTTATGTACCCATCAAAATGACTATGGATTTTTCTAAATCACTTTGTTTAGAATTGAAAATATCATCAAAATTCTTAAATGTTGCATCCGATTAGATAACGACTATTTTTTTATTTTGTTTTTTATTTTCAAGACATACGTACTTCACAACAAATAGAGGCGATAGCCGTCAAAAATGCAGCAATAAAACAAACTCAAACACAGATAAAATACCCAATATCATGTCCCAATAAAGTTTAAGCACGAATGAAATATGGAGTCATAGTTTTCTTTTTTCGGATTTAGAAAAGGACTTGTGCTTGAGCTACATTTTTTTTTTTTTTTATAATTAACCCCACGTGATTGCTAGGCATAAAATCGTATATACTATGGAAAAAAAAAAGTGTGATGAACTGATGATGTGTTGAAACGGGAATATGGAATTTATTCCATTTCAACATGAAGAGTACAAAAGGAGGTTTTTTTTTTTTTTAATTAGGTACAAAAGGAGATGAAAAAGGTGTAGTGTGTTTTCTTTTTCCTTTTGTCTGCACCACTATTTATTTATTTTTTAACTCCTCGGAATTTTAAAATTTGGACAAAGTCAGTCACTCCTCTAACGCGTCTTATCTTTCTCTACCCGATCCTATATGCTTGTTGTTTGAGAGTTGAGAGTTGAGACCACAATACATCGTACGAGTCCGAAAGAAGGTCAATAGAACCAACGATTCGTAACCTCTCAAAAATATATTGTGTTTAACAAAATAAAAAAAAGTAATTAAAAAAATTGAAATTAATAAATTTTAAATTAAGAATGACCGGATTTTGGAAGTTCACGCAATGATGTTTTGATTGTGCGGTCATTATATACTTGTATGTACGACTGAAAAATTCTATAAATGGAAATTTTAAAGTAAGGTTTTAGTGATATGACAAAATGCCACAATTTCACATTTCATCAATATTTTTAAATTTTAAAATTCAAATGTCGAATCTAAATCATTGATCTTGTTCATTTAACAAGCAATGCATTTTCAATTTTTCATATATAAGTTTTATAAAATTTCAACTCGGTTTTAATACTCATCAAGAGGTCAAACCAATAACGAACTTGGTTAACTATGACGGATTAATTCTAATACGTTCATGATTTGACCACTTGATCGAGTATCAAATGGACTATAATTTTGATAAAATTTATATGGAAACACATCACTCGTCAAATTTAACAAGATCAACAGCTTAGATTCGAAGTTTGAATTTTAAAATTTAACAGAATTAATGACATGTGAAATTATGATATTTGGTGGCACCAAAAAGTGATGACAATATAACCTTACTCCTTTAAAAATTAGCCTAGAAATGAAGTCTTGAGTTTCAAATTCTGATTTACCCGTTTCTTCTTTTTTCAATTTTAATTTTTACATGATAATTTTATGTTTATTTTTCAACGAGCAATAAATAATGTTTCGTTCTCTTTAACGTTAGAAAGTTCCGTCAAAACTATGTAAATATTCTTATTCATCAAAATATTTAACCATTAAATTTTCCCAATAAATTTCAGGACGAAGAATGGACTGGATTCTTGCTCTCGGTCACAAGCTATGCGTGTCTTGAGGAAACAGATGGTGTAGATTTTTTTTTTTTTTAAAGATTTATGTAAAAATTGCAAAAAATACTTGTAACAATGTTAAATAACGCCTGTCGTCAATTCAATACATAATCTAGTACCATACAACAGAGAATCTCGATTACGGATGGCCTAGAAATCCTCGAGCCAGTTGAGGAAGTGCAAATTTAGATGGAGACAAACACTACATCACACTTCCCAATCAGTTTGAGGCACCTGAGAGCTTTCTCCTCCATTCATTTTCTATCTTCAATCTGTTTCGGGCACAATCCAAAGCAAAACTTGTCTTTTGTAATCCATCTAGGAATCTAACTAAACACTTGTTCGAGAGATAGGAACCCACGCCATCTGCTATTTAATGGGTCTATCGTGGAAAGGCACTATTTGAACGGACACATTAAGCAGATAAATTGGTAATTAACGACAAGTTGCCAAATTGCAAGAAACAACTTGGATGTAAAACAATCATCTCCAGATAGAGCTATTTTTGTTGTCCATATACATGCAACTAACGGTGTATGTCTGTCGACAGCTTCTGTCAACCATTTCAAAAAAAAAAAAAAAAAAAAAAAAAACTAACGGTGTATGATTACGGCCCCAGTTGCAGATGATTGCTCAGGAAGTAGTTAGATGAGACCAATTTGTTCCTGTTACATGAATCTAACCTCGTTGTTTTAATTCTCTTGTATAGATTCGGATACAGAGCATGTGGGGCGGCTATATCTCACCAGTCACGAGATTTCTTGATTATCGAAGAGAGGGTTTTGAGGTTTAGGACCGGCCTACGTGAGTCCAATAGTTCCTATTTGAAATTTTGAACCCAAATAAAATGAAAAGCAAAATGAAGTCGAGAGCAAATTGTGGATCCGGGAGTTTGCTCAGTTTATCCTTGTTTGCAACCTCGCATTACAATTTACACACAACTACGCCTATACAACAGAGATGGTGCTTCACAGAAGCAGATGTGCCAATCGGACTGGATACGGGTGGCTATTTTGCTCGAATCTATAGGAGCATAATGTAAAAATACATAAATAAAATATTAATAACAATAAATAATTTTGATTGACCGATCGATTTTCTTTACTAGATATCTAATTTTTATAAAACACATGAACGGAACTAGAAAAACGATTGGGGACTAACTGTTGTATTTACACATAATTATATAAAAATTAATCTAATAATTAAGGTAAACTAACATCTTGGGGTGTTTTGTTGCGTTTGTTTTATTTTTGAAAATGTAGGTTTTTATGCTAAAGATGATATGTAATTTTATTATATTTTTTTAACTGTTTTTGATGTGCCAATTTTCTTTGTTTTATAAAGTAGTTTTGGCTGAGCGGCAACCAACTTAATCAAAATAGTAAAAGTGGGAAATCCAGAACAAAGTTTGATCTCCATCCAGCATTGACCAAAGCTTTTTTGCGGAGTCTAGGCCTCTAGGGCTAGCATCATAAACGTACGGATGACTCATGACCTGATGAGTGATGACAACAATGAAAAGAACATTATTCAAAAAAAAAAAAAAAAAACAATGAAAAGAACATTGAAGGTTTGTTTTCCCCTACATATGGACCCGGTGGCAAAGTGAGAAATGAAATCGCTAGGATCAATAAGTTGACTAACAATAGAACCAATCGTAACTGGTCCTACTATTTGTAGATGCGTGGTATTGAAAATTGTAACAGATAATGTGCTAATAAATGGTTGATTTAGAATAATACTTTGAGATCCATATCTCTTATCAAACTGATTGAGTTATTTGATAATAACCTGCAGACTTGCATTTTGCTTTTGAACAAATTCTTTGTTTTGATTTTCTGTCTACTATTCCTAAAATAGTAATTTCCCAAAATTGATAGCTCCTCCTTAACAATTCATCTTTCAATACCATTTTCCCTTTTTAAAACAAAAGGTGATGATCGGTCGCTGACTCAGATTTTAGAAAGGTTTAAACATATAAAATTTCATGTTGCGACTAGTTAATCACGTCAAACTACTATTCAGTTCATATTATTTGTCCTATTCCAGCCAAGTTGCTTGTACATTTCTATGTTTGTTTATTTCCTTACCACAAAAATTAATCTGTGAAATGGTAGTTCCTTTCGTTGTGGGGTCCATAATCCCAGCATGATCTATCAAAAGGACAAACAAACAACGAAACCTACTAAATACTCCACCAAAGCACGACCAGATACATGCCATTAATTTATCAAGAAGAAAAAGAGTTCTAAAAAGTAAAAAATGCAACAGGAAGTACAAATGATATTTCGAACTTCTAATATATATGTGTACTTCTTTTTTCTATGGTAACCTATGGGCGTGAAGCTGATCTGCTTTCCATTCGGGGTGAAACCCCAAAAGGCCCAGTTTGAACATAAAAAAATATCAAAAGAATTGACCTCCGAAAGTTTGTTTTTATTTCTTTTCCTACAATTAAAATTTTTTTTTCGTGGGAACTGAAGCGGATCTAAATTTACTTTTATTTTTCTTGAGAACTATTTTATTTATTTTCCTACAGTTATTTTTTTCCCCCGTTCGAACTGAGGCGGACCTTAAAATTTGTTGATTACATCCTTTTATTTGACTCATAAATCTGAAAGCTAGTTTCTTTCCCCCCCCCTTCTAGAACATGCCCTTTTATTCTGAAATTGTGTTGTGCTACTCGCAGCATCGTATATTACACGCGAACACTACATAATGAAAAAGCCCAAAAAAAAAAAGAAAAAAAGAAAAAAAGAACAGTGGTCGTTCTTTACTCCTTGCAAGGTGCAGATGAGGTCCTGGAAGCGTTATTAACAATAGAATTGATTTTGGGATAATAATAAGAGTCAACTTCGCCTAATTTTCATAAGAGATTTGATTTTGGGATAATAATAAGGAGAAAAAGAAATCAAAAGTTACAACACAGCAAGCATCGCAGAAAGAAAGGGAAAAAAAACCCCTGAAAAGGATAGAGTCAACTGTTTGCGATTTGTAATTTGTATTGATCAGTATTCACTCTTCAGTCCAACCAAAAATGAGAAAATAATAGAACAGAGAGGTGCGCCAGCTTGGGCTATTGACGTTTGACCCAGAAAACTTAAGATGGGCTTTTATTTGTTAATTAGAGAGGGCCTAGCATGTAACTTCTCCTAAATATATTTCAGTATTTGCTTACCTGCATTTAACTACAAATGACCTGCTCGTGATGACGGCTAAGGCCTTGCTCCAGAAAGGGTAGAGGAGGGAAACCGGGAGAAGGTAAACTGACCAAACCCTGCCCAGAGGTGTTAACCTGCTCCCAATCAACAAAATTTCAAAGGAAATGGAGGTAAACTTGGAGTAATCTGGAGAAATCTTACGTAAAACAATGAAGAAAATGGAAATTTGGTTCACCCCCCAATTTGGGGAGTATCGACCTTCTCTTTGCTTTCTTTCCGTTTCCCTTTTCCTCCAAATTCTGGAGCAGGGCCTAAAAATCAGAGGTTGAATACCTATTCTTAAAAAAAGAATTCTGGTCAGGCATCATCTACCCTTGAAGAAAAAAGAAATTACAATTGTTCCGGGAAGGGCATAGATTCATCATTTATTTTAATGAATACTCAAAATTCTGGCTTTGACAAGTCGTTATTATTATTATTATTATTTTTTTGTTATGGCCTTGACTGTCTTTTTGGAGGCTTGTTTGCAAGGCAATCTTCTTGACCTTGCTATATGCTTGTAGAGTTGTAGCCCTAATGGCTTCAAGGATGAAGCCATGAAGGCTTTTTTCTAAAATCTCATGATGCATCATTGTAGATGTATAGTAGATCTTTTAGATCAATCGACTGCCTGGATAAAACCGAGTCGTTTTAAACTCCATGCCAGTTAAAATTTTTTGTTATAATGTCATAATTGCGTTGGCATTTGGAACACATTTGCAAAGCAATGTGTTCAAACTGATCCCTGGTGATTCAACCTCTAACATCATTTTTTTTTTCATGTTTTGGATAATTGGTCGAGTGTTGAGGTGATTTTGCCAGGTTCACCAGTTTTGCACTGCAGTATCAATGACTACCAACTAGTTAACTACTCGAAGCAGTAGCACTGGCCCATAAACATTTGGAGGTATAAGAGGCCCACGAAGGATTGAAACACAGGCCTCAAGTTGCCTCGTCTTCAAACTACAAACCCAAATAAACAAACAAACAATACAGCCAGCAAGCACCGCTTTCGAAGGATAGATACAAAACAAAAGGAAAGAAAGAAAAGAAGCAATAAAACCGTGCGGGTCCCTTCCCGTCAGCTACAACCGCAACCGAAACCGATCCACCAAATCAAACCAAATCACCGCCGTTCCAATTCTAGCCATGGCCACCGCAACTCCTCCACCTCCTCAACCACCCACTAACACCTCCTCAAGATCCTACGACCTCGAAATAACAGTAATCTCCGCGAAGCACCTAAAGAACGTCAACTGGCGTCACGGCGACCTCAAACCCTACGCCGTTGCGTACCTCCATCCCGACCGCCGTTCCGCCACCAAACCGGACGATTCCGGTTCCACCCGGCCGGTATGGAACGAGCGGCTCTCCCTCTCCCTCCCCGTTCCCTTCTCCCCTCACGACCCTTCTCTCCTCTTAACTCTTGATATTTTCCATTCCAAACCCTCTGAAACCCCCAAACCTTTAGTGGGGTCCGCTCGGATCCCTTTAAAGGATTTAATTGATCCGGATAATTTTCTGTCCTCTCATTCTTCTAGTCCGATCAAGACGATTGAGCTCTGCCGTCCCTCCGGACGGCCCCAGGGAAAGGTAAGAATTAAGCTTTCGATTCGTGAAAAACCGGCACCACCACCGCCGCCGCCTCCGGAACAAAATTACCAGTTCCCCCCTCCTCCAACAAATTTTTACTATTCAGTCCCTCCACCTATTCGTTCTTACTCACCGCCGCCACCGCCTACACCCCAACATGTAATGTCTTATGCCCCTGCTATTCCTCCTTCTCGACCATCCCAGTATCCTTATCCCTCCTATTCGGACCATTATTCCGGTTACTATTCCACCACTCCGTATTACTCGGCGCCTCCAGCTGGGGTGCTGCCTCCTGGACCGGCTCCTGCAAGACCATACTATGATCGGCCAGCTGGATATGGAGGACCATCTGCTCCAGTGGATTATGCTCCCCGACAATCATCTTATGATAACAGAACTAATAGTGGTAAATTTGGGGTTGGAACTGGGCTTGCAGTAGGTGCAGTTGCTGGAGCTTTTGGAGCGATGGCTCTCGAAGAAGGGGTCAAATATGAAGAGGAGAAGATTGCGGGAAAAGTGGAGAGTGATCTAGGCACCAGGGATAATTACAGTGAGTATCGTGCAGACTACTAATCTAAGATGTTTTGAGTAATTCTCTTACCTTTTTCTCCCTAAAGAAGTTATCAAGGCTTCATTATTCTGGATTGAAAACTTCAATTTTATAAATGTTGTGTATCTGTGTATAGGTTTTCACTTATAGTTGATTGGGTATTTGGCTGCAATGTTTATCATTTGTAATGATAACTGTATCTTAAACTATCTAGCTTGTAATGGTTATGCTGTCATGTAACTGTAAAACTTCAAAGTTAAGGTCTTTTTTACATTTGCTTATGTGTTGCCATTGTCTCGGATTACTCTGGTCATATTTAATCTTTCAAATCGTCATTTTCTCTACTTTGAACCTTTATGTCTTAACTAGTCAGCCTTTGACTAGTATATATAGGGGGAAAAAAAATACTTATGCAACAAAAGTACGTATTAGGATTTAATCTACAATGTTAGGGACCTGCCTCGCTATAAAATTGGACAATGATATTTGTAGCCAGGAGTTTCTTATTTATTAGAGTGAAGGCATCAATGGTGGATGTCTGGACGGTATCTTGCAATCAGACATGGCATATGAGTTGTGTACCTAACAGTACCTCTTGTCCTAGGCAATGCAAATGTAGTCACACCTTGTATTTGCATTTTTGTTTTTGTTTGCAAGGGTTCCTATGATTTATGTGGTTGTTTCTTTAATTACTTGATGAATGCAATGCTTCTTATATAAGACTACGATTTATGAGCTGGATTTTGTACAGGTGCATACCTTTTGAACACAAGTTGTTGAAGTATGATGATTTTTCCATGCATTGAGTTTGGCCAAATTTTATGGACCCATAAATAAAAAACACTCCCAAAGAGTCAACTCTTATTCCTAGAGAACAATCCCTAATCCCTACTTAGCTTGTCTTGCCTGATGAGTTGACTTTGAAGTTTACAAATGCTCATCATTTTTGTACCAGTGCATACCTTTATAAAACAAGTTGTTTAGATTTGATGAATTTTTCATGCAACGTGTTTGCTAAAATTCATAGAATGAGCAATCCCTGATTTTACCTCCTTCATTGTCTTGTTGCGGTGCTGGAACCTTTGTATTAACTTGATGCCATGAGTTGACATTTAAGTTTACAAATACTTATGAGCCGACTTTAGTTTTCAGAGTTTACAAATGCTCATGAGAAGGACTTTGTACCAGTGCATACTTTTTGAACACGAGTTTTTTAGATACGATGAATGTTGCATGCACTGTGTTTGACATTTAGAGAAAGCGATTTCTGATTATCCCTCTGTTTGTTGTCTTGTGGTCCTGGGACCATTGTATTACTTGATTTTCATGAGTTGACTTCAAAGTTATGAATGCTCATGAGCTGACTTTAGTTTATAAAGTTGAAAGTAGGACATATTCATTGGCCTGTGTCTACCCTTTGGAAGAAAAAAGTTGCTGGGTGAACAGATGACGGCGAGAGTAGTGTGTGTGTCAGTTGGTAATGGCTGTCCACTTATTGTAGATATTGGGTTGATGCGGTTCGAGGTAGAGATAAAATTGGCAGTGAGATACCAAGGGACAAGATATTTGATCTTAGACTTTTTGAGTTAATCTTGCTTCTTGGTCGGTTCCCCTGGTCCCTGATACTTGAAAAGTGGTTTGATGCATGAGTTCTCAGCCACACGAATAATCCCTTTGGTGGTTGATTAGATTAGGCTAGTTCTAACAGCTGCTAGTTATTTCTACTTACATGAGAATTTGCATTTGTTGTTGTTGATGTTGATGTTGATGCTTTGTGCTTGATATCATTATATGATGATTATTATTGTCACAAAAGTATTTGTTGGTAACTTTACTATTATAGAGAGAGAAATCCTAACTTGTTCACTGTGTACTTACTAGGTAATTTTCAACTTGGCATATTTATTTATTAAGGTGGTTGTTTTAATTTGCTGCATGTACGGTTCTTATCTACTTGATGATACGTCTTTTTCATCTTTGGAGGAGTTATTTATCAAAATTAGCATCCCACTGAGTTCCCCACGCAGTAAAAACTCCTCTTATGAAACTGCCATTTCCATATAGAAGGTCTTACGTCTTCTTCCCAAAACAAATAGATTACGTTAACACTTCTGGTGGAAATTGCATCGTTTGCTTTGGAAAATTGTAGTTGGTATTTCTGTTTTCACTGTAGCATTGTACCAGTTCCTCTCTGGTATGAGGTCTATTTCATGCTCCAATAATTCCTGGGTCTCATGACATTGTCCTTTGTAGTAGCATGTTGTACTGATGTCTATCTATATTATGTAAATTGAATAAACCGAAGTGTCCTGATACAGTTCATCAGTTTAGCTAGATTGTCCCAATCCAACCGTGCGCAGGTATTGCAACTTGAATTGGATATGATTTGCAGCTTCGAATGGGCCAATTCCAACTGTGGTTAACCAACCGTCCTATTTCTGTTGGTCTTGTTTTATATTGTGACATCAGATTGAAAATTAGATTAAAGACAGCACCAGATGGGGGCAAATAGGGCTCATTGATTGTATTTGTCTCTGTTCAGTGGCTGGCATGTCGCAACTCCAACGGCTCCATGGCCCAGATAGCCTAGTCGGTTTACCTTCTTCTAAAAAAAGTGGTTGGTTTTTGTCCCTTAGGATCAGTTGATGTTTATCGTGGCAGCGTGTTATAGTCTTCATTTTTTTTTTCGGCTATGGAACAAATATAGAGGGGTCCCGGAATAGTCTCTTCTTCACCTATACCGATTTTCTTGGACTGTTTAGGACCTCCAGATAATTATTTTTTAGTTAACGAAAGAATTTAGGTATTGGGTTATTATTATAAAGTGGAAACTAGTAAGTTTTTATGTTTGCGCCTTTTATACGATTTTTTATTTTTTATTTTTTTGTGAGCTAGATGTGCTTTCCCAGATCAATTTATTTAAGAGTAAATAATTTAGATTTAATTAAACTGTATAACTAGACTAGATATGTTTATTCCTTTTGTTGGATTTTGATGATAAAAACTCAATTTATTTGTGTCATTCACTCAAATTTGAGGAGTCCATCTAATAATTTGGGTATGGGATATCTTCAAAATATTTATTTTCGTCAACATTGAAAAGAATTGAATAAACAAGCAGTAATAGTTGAGTATGTTTGGGTGCAATTCTCAAGTATGCATTGGTACAAAATTCAATCAAGTATTATGTAAGTTTGTATTTTCTGAAGGTCGAAAAATGAGTCCGCATGATCAAGACAAATAAACCGTAGTCAAAAGGTATTAACATATGTCAACAATTATGTCTAAATTTACTTTGGAAAGTGTCCGTATGCAGTGACCAAATTATATCATGAAATAGCAAAGAGCACTTTGCACATAAACATTACCCAATTATTAAGTGTGCATTGCCATTCTGACATGCGTGAAAAAAAATTATTAAAGGCATTTAGCAAATTAATGGGTTTATTGAAGATGGTACTTAAGCTAATATATACATAAATTTAATTTTCTTGACATTTATTTTATTAATTATTAGCAGGGGAATAACATTTTTATATTCCTTCAAATTTTTTTTTTTTTTTTTTGAGAATCTTCGAACGTTTTCACAATGATTTTTTTTTAAGACTTTAATTTCACAGTTATACTTCTCCCTAGTAAAATATTCATCTAATTTTAACTTTTAAATTAATTCCGTCGAATTTTTATGGTAAAATTCGCTCTACTCGAGCTTGATTCTAGTTTTAAAACCATCAATATGCATGGATATATTGGCGGATCCACATTCAAAGGAACAGGAGACAATGTTCCCCATTTTATTAGATAATACATAAACACATAATAATGTCATTACTTTATTATAATTTTCATAATAAAGGTCATATTGACTTGTCTAAAAAAAAGGTAATATTTGAACTCCATAAAATATAAAAATATTTTATTATTGAACCCCAATGGTAACAATTTGATAATTTTGAAGCCATCATGACACTTGCTACTTGTGATCAAATAGTGCTCGATCTGCTAAGGATTTTAATTTGCTACTTAAGACATTAATGTGACAAATGATATACCTATGAAGCTTTCTAATGATTTTAATTTGTTTCCGACTTACTGAAATAACCGGAAATTAATGTTATTTATTGTTATTATTATTATTATTTTACTTTAGATGAGCTTTCAACGCGTGTAATCCGCCCAAATTTGGGCATCCAAATCTTCTAGTAGATTTGATTCCTATCCTCATATTGGACCACTAAATAGTGTTTTCATATCTTTTTGGAGGTAGAGGTTGACGAGAAACAATGCAGCAGAGAAACAAATACTCACTAATATGTTTGATAGGTTGACTTTTAACTTTTCATTGGTAATTTTGTTAATTTGTCTTTTTCTTTAAAAACAAATTACCAATTAGTTGCATACAATTCTACATTCTCAAATGAAACGTGTAAGCAATGTGAGTATATATGTGACTAAAGCCAAAGTGCCTTACGCTTGCACCCATGCGCCCACGTTCGTACATGAAACAATGACGGATCTAAACAGTTAGACAAGTATAAACACAGTATTAAGAAATATAAAGGATAGCAATGACGGATCTAAACAGTTAGACAAGTATAAACACGATATTAAGAAATAGGATAATATGGATAAGTTTTTTTTTTTTTTTATATTGGTTGAATATCAGATCATCTATTCAGATTTTCAGAATGATGAATGATTGTGATTGATCAAGATTTGAACGGCTCTTGAAAAACTCATCCATGAGTGCAAGAGCATGCGGTGCTTTGCTTGGTGATTTTTTATGATCATAATGTTTGGAGTTAAAAAGTAAGCCAAGGATGACTTATGAACCCCGCCAATTTTTGTTTTGAAGGTGACATATCTTTTTTATAAGACCTTTTGTAAATTTCATATATTTTCGAATTGTTAAAACAAAAGCATACATCCAAAGTTGCTAGACACGTTGGCGTTTATCCGACTTAATAATGTTCCGAATATATATGTTATCACTTTTTGTCACATTGGCAAATGAACATAGTGGATGCAGAGGTCATCGATCACCCATTTCGATGCATGCACTTACAATTTCCGCATTAGTAAAATGGAATATTGTCCTTGAAATTGTTGTTACGTGCGGAACTTAGTCCAAAATTGCGGCAGGTTACATATTTTGCATATTATTGAGCATGCCAAAATAATTATGTATCACAACGAAGATTTTGCAAAGAATTGCGTAGTCCAAATTTATGCATTGCAATATCGTAAACATTTGATGACGAATTTTGATTAAATTGTACAAAATCCCAACCATGAAAAAATGTATCATATGATGTATTGAAGATTAACTAGTCAAGAAAGCATAAAATAAAGGGTGCACATAGAATTAGATCCGAGGTATGGTTCTATAATTTATGATATATCTAAGTAAAATATTTTTTTTCAAGTTTTGTTTCAGTAGAATATTTCAACTAAACATGATGATGAACAAGAAGCTATTAGTTTTTATGGTCTCTTTGCACTTACGCATCACATATACGTGTTTTAATTAGGTATTCATCACTTATATTTTAGAACAATAATTCCAAAAGAGTGCAAACTTTCGATGGCTATTAGAAACTCAAACTGAGCAGCTCCCATGGTTTAATTAGTGGTATTTTTAATAAAAAAATAGATTACCTAAAAAATTTTAATAAGAAAAACGAAATTATTTTTTTTTAATAAGGAAAAAAAGCCCTAACGCGTTTAAGGACACAGTTAATGGTCTGTGTCCTAACGCGGTCAACGACCGCGTTAGGAGGGACTTTTGCAGACGATATAGTGAAGAATTTAATGTAAACAATTATTTAATTGTTCTAATGTGTTTATTAAATGCGTTACCATTTTTTACATTTCAAACAATATGCCAGGAAATTTAATATTAACTTTTAATTTTTACATTTTAATCCGTGCATGTTTTTTATTTACAAAATATTCATATAGTGATAGAAATTAAATTTTACCATATATAGATGTTAAAAACCTATGTACAATTGCATACAAATAATATACATATAATATTTTTTTATTACATGCATTTAAACCATAATTAAATTATAATGATTTTTTTTACAATTTGTAAAAATGAAACATGTATGGACTATAGATGTAATGAACATATTTCAATTTACAAAATGAAACAATTTGTAAAAATGAAACAATTTGTCCCTGCATATTTCATTTTTACAAAATTCCCAAAAAAATATTTCAATTTAAATATGTATGTCACAATAGTGACTGTAGTCTGGTGACCAAGTCCTTATCTGTCTGAAATTACCAATAATTAGCGGTATGATCAAGAAATTAAAGTAATTAAATTATTGCAACAGTAAAAGTTGCGGGATTTCCTGATCTGAGAACCTGGAAAGGTTCGATTGGATTTACAGAAATTATTGGTATATCACAAATATCTGACTTCTGTGTTAGCCTAATTAAATTAGTTAAGGAAATAGCTAATTTACAAAATGTTTTATTAGTGAATTGCTACATGAAAGGTCATATAGTTACTGCCACAAAGGATCTGGATAATTTTTAATAAAAGAGTGAGAGACACTCGTCTCTTTCTTCTTCCTTCTCCTACTTGTCTCTCTTTTCTTCGTTCTTTCTCTTCGAGGCTCGTTCACGAGCTCTTTCCTCTGTGTCGAGCTCTGGTTGGCTCTGATTTCGGCTGTCTCCTAGTTGTCCTCTCGATGGTCGCCATCTCCTTCTTCCTCTCTGTGTTGGCACGAGGAGTTATCCCCTCTCCTCTTTGATCGATGGCGGGCTGTCAGGAGAGTTATGGAGGGGCGACGTGGCTGTCATGCACGCCTCCACAGTATCTCCCTGCCTTGTCTCCTTCTCCCCATCCGTCGAGGTAAGTTCCTTTATCAAAGGGGCCGAGTTAGGGTTTCAAAAATTGGGGAAAATTGGGGAGGAGAAGAGAAGGGAGGTTGAGACGGCTTGGAGACGGTAATGACATCCTTTCCCCTCTAATTTGAATTTTCTGATATCAATTGTTATGAAATTGATATCGATTTCTTGTTTCTGTGAGTCTTAGGTTTATGGAGTTGAGTTTGTTTCTGATAAGCTTGACACTGATCTTAGCGTTGGTTGTGCTTGAGTGTTTGAGGCGATTTGTCAAGTCCCACGAGATAGGTATAATTCCCTGTTCTTATGTTGCTTTCCTGTGTTTGCTGGTAAACTGTGCTGGTTAAGCTTAATAGCAGTGGCTATGTAGCAAATAACATGTTAATTAGTGTTTTCTAGGGACTAACAAGGTTCACTTTAGCTAATTAGGGTTGCACTAATTGTAGTCTGATCTGATATGGTTGATTTTGCTTGATGAATGGTTATTATACTTGAGCCAGTGATGATACAAGCTAATCTGAGGCTAGCTCTGAGGTTCTGAGGGGTATGTAAGCTGATACATGTGCATGGGTGCATTTAGTTCACTTATAACAGTCAAGTATATATATGAAACCAAGTATATCATGTTAAAGCATACTAAAATCAGTGAAATGTTATGTTTAGGAAGTTAGTTTCATGAAGAAAGTGTTGACTGGTGCAAGATATCAGTATATATGTGCATATCACACTTATCTGTTATGATTACATGTTATAAATGAAGATAGTAGGACTGATGTGAGCTGCTGGCTTAGTATTATGCATGTATAGAGTTCAAATGCATATAAATATGCTTACTGGTGCAAGATTGAAGTTTATAGGTGCATATTTTATTTGTCTGTCATGAAGATTAGTTATATGCATGATATTCTTGAGTCTTAGAGGATTGATAGCTTGATGAATTGTTGGAGCATGAGTATTGGTGTCTAATATGCTATCTGTTATGAGTGTGTAGCTTGCATATGCTTACTCTATGAAATTGTAGGAGCTGTTGAGGTATTATGATGCATATATTGAGTTTAAGATGCATATAGGCACCGTGATGGTAGCTGGAATGAGGGAACATGGATTTAAGTAGCAATTATGCATATTTAGCTGTGACAGTAGAGGAAAAATCATGAACATGCATTTTCACATATATATATCTATGCATTATCTGAGGTATATGGTGCAAATTAAGGCATTCAGTGGCAATAAGCATGTTAAGTTCATGTAGAATGCATAAAATGACTAATTGAGACTGTTGCGAGAGTTGTACCAGCTACTGGTACGAGCTTTGGTGATTTGGGTATGGTTCTGGTATGCTTAATGATGCCCAAGGATGATTTTACAATAAAATAAACTTTCTGAGGGCTAAAGTGAAAAGTTTGAGGGGCTTAAATGTAACAGAGGGAGATTTTGATGAAAATTGTGGGTTGAAATGGAAAATAGAGGGGCTTATAAATTTTCGGAGGGTTTTAATGAGAAACCGTGGGTTATCGGATCGGGTTGGATTTTGTTAGTTGTGTCGGACCCGTTACGGATCTGTCTCGGTCAACCGAACCATTTGACTGGGCTTAACCCAGTTGGTTTTTGGGCTTGAATTGTAGGCTGGACCTGTCGGGCTGAGAAAAAAAAATTAAAAGAAGAGATTTCGGGCTGGATTTCTGTGGGCTTGATTTATTTCGGAAAAATAAATTGAATTGTGGGCTGATTGTAAATTAATTGAGATTAGATTTTCGGATTTAATTAAGATCTAATATCTATGTGATAATGACGGATTCTGTTGAGCTTGATTAAGACTAACCTTAGTCTAATATTAAATTGTGGCTTATTAGGGAAATGTGACAATAGTCTGTGTATTAATGAACAGATACTGTAGCAAATAAACCAGACTTTCTGATCCCGCAAAATTTGAATGAAATAATTTTGATTTATATTTTCTGAATTTGTTTTAATTGTGTTTAACTATTTCCTAAATTCTGTCTGCTGATTCCGTATTCTATTTTAATGATAATTTTCGATATAAGGAAATAAATGTTAAACATAATTCTGAATGATTGGAGAAGTAACAAAAAATTTTTTATAAATGACATGATTTAAACCAAGGACTTGGAACCAAACTAAAACAGTCATGGTGAACGTTAGGAACTAGACTCAGATTTAAGAAAACCCATTAAATAAATGTTAACGGTACTTGATCTGTGGTTTGTAAACAGGCACGGACCCTGAAGTCTCCCGCGACTAGTAAGGAAGCATGGTGCGGATTTATGCGGTTTCTTTGTACAAACTCGAATATCGGTATCTTTAAATTCATGCATAGCATGTTGAGATATACGAGTGCATTTAATGCATGTAGTCGTTAAGAAACCCTGAATAAACAAAACTCATGTTGAATCAAACTGTTCGTTTGATTAGTGATCATTATGAATCTGACTTATCATTTCTTTGATAACTTTTGGATAGTCAGAATCACAAAGACTGGAATGATTTCCGTAAATTGATTATATTGCATGATTTTATTTTGTAATCGAAGAATCTGACTTTGAATTAAATCGGACCATTCTCTTTCAGTCTGAATAGCATAATATGAACTTAAATTGTGTTACTCTCCGGAGTATGGTTTGGCCACCTACCCGGCCAGGATCTTAGCGCTATTATTTCTGGAAATTTCCTCTGAAATCTGTACCTAGGGTTGAACCTATGGTTTTGGGAAGAGTTCTTTCTGAATCTGACCGGCCGATAAGAACTTGAGTAAATACGATTTTTTGTGGAATAATTATGCTTGATTTGTTTCTGTGCATATTCATGATGCAGTATGCCGGTCATCGGACCTTTTCATCTGGTACCCACGGTATTAAAATTTCTGAAAATAATATTTCTCAAATTACAATCATTATATATTAAATAAAGTGGGTGTGGATTCCGTTACTCGGTTCATACTTGGACCCGCGTACTGGAACTAAAACCCGCACTGAGATTGTATCTCACTCTGTGCTTTGTTTTGCATGTGTCCTCAACGACTTGGGGGTTCCAGGAGCGTCGTAATGGAGTGAGGCGTAGTACTATAGCAACTTTGGAGTGTAGTTACCTTCAGTTTGCGGTACGGATCCCGAGTCTGAATTGTGAAGCTGTTTTGTGTATCTGCTTAGATGAACTGCTCGAGGTACTGGCTTACCTATATTTTGAGATGCCTCCTGCGTCTCCAGCGTCCGAGGTTGAGGTTGAGCCAGAGCCGGAGGCTAACTTCCATGAAGAGGAAGTGTTCTGATCGTTAGCTTCCTTTTCCTTGTTGGGAGGGGGTCGGAGTGTGTATGTTCCCTCTGGTGTTGTGTTGCTGTGGTCTTGTTGTTGTAGTGCCGGTTCCTAGTGTTGGTTTCTATGAGTCTTTTCTTGGGATAGTGGTGGCAGTCCTTGGTTGGATAGGCGGTTTTTCTCTTTTTGTGTATTATATGTCTATATGTATATAGAGTGAGCTTGAGAATACCAGTCCTTAGGAAAAATAAATAAGCCAGGATTGGTTACAGCTTGGTGTGGTTTGCTTTACTTTTGTAGAAAAACTTGTGTAAACTAAGCTTGAAATAATGTGAAATATTTTCTGTGTGCTTATCTGTGATGTTGTGTGAATTGTGGGCCGAAATCAAGAAAATGGAAAGAAAAAAAAATAATAGTCTGTCTGTCTGTTTGCCTTACAGGAATGGAAAACTATTCTCGTGGCGGAGGAGACATCACTCCCTCAGTTCGGGGTGTGACAATGTATTAAATAGATATAATGAACATATTACACATACTTTATATGTATTTAATTGTACATAATTCCTTTTGAAGATGTGTATAATATCATTTTGTTTGAAATATTATTTGATCTTTTTGTAAATAAAAAAATAGAGAGATTAAAATGCAATATAAATCTGCAGAAATAAATAAGTAAAAAGTAGGGTCATCGGCGAATAATGCACAAACAATATAATTGAGATTTTTCGCCGATGACCCTACTTTTTACTTATTTATTTCTGCAGATTTATATTTTGCATTTTAATCTCTCTATTTTTTTTATTTACAAAAAGATCAAATAATATTTCAACCAAAATGATATTATACACATCTTCAAAAGGAATTATGTACAATTAAATGCATATAAAGTATGTGTAATATGTTCATTACATCTATTTAATACATATTTAAATTGAAATATTTTTTTTGGAAATTTTATAAAAATGAAATATGCAGGGACCTTGTTGCAAAATATTTTTTAATAAGTCAATTTTTTCGTCTCTGAACACTCTTAACAACGTAACATTCTTTTTTATTTTGTAATTTACATTATAGTCCATACATGTTTCATTTTTACAAATTGTAAAAAAATCATTATAATTTAATTATGGTTTAAATACATGCAATAAAAAATATGTAACATAGTACAAAATATCAAGATGGATTGAATTAATTGAGTTAATTCTAGGAATAAAATTAAGAAAAATTTATTCTATAAAAATAACATCATTCTTAAGAAATAAACCCGAATCAACATGAAAATCAATTCGAATTCGAAATTTTTGATTTTGTGTAGTATCTATAAATAATACAAATTATTCTAGCAAAATCAAAGTATAGTTAATTATGAAATTATTATTAAAATTGATTAAATCTTAATGAAATTCGTAATTAAAATAACTCAACACGAGTTGCAACACGTTTGACTGCATAGTTACTGCCACAGAAAATCCCAAAGAGCAATTTTTAATAAAACCAAATTCTTTTTCTCTCTCTTCGCTGGCATCATCCCTTCCCTTGTTTCTTTTCTTTCCTCTTCCTCGATCCGTTTGATCACCCCTCTCTTCTCCGACGATGTGAAGCACGATTTTTGATGGAGGGGATGAAGTGTGGCGAGCCAATCGCCTCAAGCCACAAGCTCACTTGATTTGCGGCTGACCTACCGTGTGCTCCCGCGTGGGAGAGTTGGATTGGCCGCGGTTATGAGTTGGATTTTGAGATTCTTACTTGTGAATCTCCATTGGTGACTCCTCTCTCTTTTCTCTTCACTCTTGCATCGCCTATAAGTACCCACTCTCGATTTTTGTTGAGGTTGGCCGGTTTGAGAAATTCTATATAAAAAAAAGGGGGAGAAGAGATTAAGGAAGAAGAGAGAGGGATTAGCAATACAGATTTCAGGTATAACTTTCGTTTAGTTTAATTTTACATTTCTATTTACAATTTGGCCGAGTTAGGTTAGATGAAAGTGATAATCTTGAAAATTAGGTTAAATCGGAATTTTGGTTAATTAAGGATATTTGATACTGTTTGTTATTTGATTGGAGTTAAGTCGAAGTTAAATGAATGATTGAAGTAGGTTAGGAAGTGATATAAGTATTAAAAAGTGAAAATTAGGGTATAAATTTCGGTTTCATGGTTAAGAGCAAAGTAATAGGGATTCTTGTGGTTTGTTCTGATTAAAAACTTTAGTCAGAAGATAGAGGTTCAATTTAGATGCTAAATAAAGAAGTTAAGGTGTTAAAGTTGATGGATACAACAAATGAAATGAATATGCATTTCGGGTCAGAAAAGAAAATGAAAAATTGAAGAAAAACCATGAATTTTAGATGTTTTGGTTGATTCGATGGTTTGGGTTGCTAATAGAGATGTTGTGCAGGTGTATCGTGAGGTGGTACCAGCCTCTGTACCGTTGGTTCTTCCTCTGGTACTGATCTGGTACGACGTGGTTGTGTAGGGACTAAGCTGTGAAAAAAAAAAATAGATCTGAGGACCTTTTTGTGAGAAGAAAAAGACCTTTTCATAGAGAAAAAGGGTCTGGTTGAGAAACAAATTGATCTAGGGTCCTTTCCGGAATTTTGAATGAGGTTGCAGATCGGATCCGTAGCTGAGGTTAGCGGATCCTGTCAGATGGGTTGCGGACCCGCAGGTCGGATCCAGGTCAACTGGACCAGGTTGACCTGGTCCAGCCAACTCGTGGGAGTTGTGGGCTTCGTTGGTTTTGGGCTTTGGGTTGTTTTGTGTGTGGGCTTCGGCTGGAAAGAAAGAAAAAAAAATTTTAAGTAAGCCGTAGGCTTACTCTTTTGGCCCAGCAATTGAATTAATAAATCCAAATTGGATTTCGAACTTAATGATTGATAATTAATAAAACTTAATCAAAGATTAAGTTATTTAAAATGTGGGCTTAATAAATAAAAATAATTAATTAAAGGAAAAGCCACTTAAATGTCGGGTATTCCTTTAATTAATCGCGGCTTTCGGGAGATGATGAGAATAGTCCGAGTGAATCTAGAACAGATACAAATCACCGATTTTCTGATCCCAAATAACAACAAAATCAAATAACTTTCAGATTTTTGAATTTGTTTTATGATTTTCTGATTTTGATTTTCGAATTTTGAATTCATATTTATTCGATGATTTAAATCCTTATGAAATAAAAATAAGTTTAAATATTAAAGTAATTGTTTAAATTAAATATAAATAAAAGAATTAAATTATACATAATAAAGAAAATATTAAGAATAATATTATAAATATAAATAATCTAATTAATTAAACAATTAGCAATGGGACAAGAAGTAAATAAAATAAAATAACTTTTAGATTTTTAATTTTGTCTTATGATCTTTATAATTTTCTGGATTCTTGATTTTTTTATTTTCGGATTTATAATTTACATTTAACTAATGAAATAAACCACTTAACCAATATAATGGATTAATATTAAAGAAAATACTTAAAATAATTATATAAATGAAAATAAATTTACTTAATTAATAAATGCTTAATAAAGATTATATTAAAAGTAATATTAAACATAAAATAAATAAATAATTGATTAAGAAATAAACAAAACAAATTTAATTAAGAAATAAAATAAAATAAGTTAAAATAAAAGAGAATTAATATAATAACAAATCATAAGAACTAAATTTACTGAAAACACAAGCAATTACTATAATAATAAATAGAAATCTTTAGTCAGTCTGGTAACCTAAGCCGGACCACATTTAAGGATTTTTGGGTTGAGTTAATTTATAAAGCCGTTTAGTCAGATCTTAACGGTTCTTGACTATTATACAGGAGACTTGGCGCAGACAGAACCCGATCCAACAACAGGTGCGGACACGTAGATTTTTATAGAAATTCGGTCCTGGTAACTTTAAAATTTATGCATGGCATGTTGCTGATTTCATTGAATGCACTATACAGTAATCATGTAGATTTAGGAACAGATATTACAACTCAAAAACTCATGTTGAAAAGATCTCCTTTGTTAAAATGGTTATACAGCCAGGCAAGTTTGCATATTCCTTTTTGCTATGGATGAGCTGAGTTGTACCAGCTCAATTTAATCTTGCCTGATAATCTGGAATTTTGACTGTGCATGAATGATATTGTGTGATAACTGAAGATGATATGAGAATGATATGATATTCTGAAATGATATTCAAAGCCACTCTCCGGAGTCGGTCGGCCACCGGCTTCGGCCAGTTCGGTAGCGCTATTAGAATATGGAATTCCCTACTGTGCCATGGAAAAAGAATACGTCCTTACTGTGCCCATGTAGCAAGGGAAAGGTCTCTTACTGTGCCCAGCCGGTTGGGAATGGACATCTGAGTGTGTTTTTGGTGTCATACTGTTATGAAAGGATACGTTGAGACTGATATGATTGAATGATATGTTTATATTCCCTTTTGCCTGCCAGGGCGAGAGATACGTCTCTTTTGCCTGCCCTGAGCGAGGGAAAGAAATGTTTTGCTCTTGATTTGTTTGTGTGCATATTCATTGCAAAATGGTTAAGATGGAATCGTTCTTGGTTTTGTTGCTCGTCATGGAACTGGCTATAAATTTTCCATTTGCATTGCCTGAATGATTTATTTAAATATAACTATTTAATTGATTACTAAGTTACGTATTCATGTTGATTATTACGGGTGTTACTTTCGGACTAAGATTTCAACTAGAAATCCACGTCTGGAACTAAAATCCGCACTGAGAATTTTATTCTCATTCCGTATTTGTTTTGCATGTTCCCCGGCGGTTGGGGGTTCCAGAGGACGTACTGCTAGTACATGAAGACTGCATTTAGAAAATTATGACGAATATGGAGATCACCTTTACACAGCCAGCTAGTGATCTTATTTTGTTATAGTGTGACCAGATATACTAATAGGTTAGATATGTCAGAATATGTATGATTTTGCGATCGATTGTATGTCAATATACTTTGTTTTGTATTTATTTTGTTTATACCCTTAGCTTGATAATATTTGACTATATTATCATAAAAAGAAAAAAAAATTACTGTCAATTTTAGATTAGATTTCAGGTTAAGCCTTACGAAAGTACAATTATCTGTACTTTCGTGGCGGGAGCTGTCACGTCTGGCTGCGGGATGTGACAAAATATTATATGTATATTATTTGTATGCAATTGTACATAGGTTTTTAACATCCATATATGGTAAAATTTAATTTTTTATCACTATATGAATATTTTGTAAATAAAAAACATGCACGGATTAAAATGTAAGAATTAAAAGTTAATATTAAATTTCATGGCATATTGTTTGAAATGTAAAAAATGGTAGTTTAATAAACACGTTAGAATAATTAAATAATTGTTTATATTAACTGTGTCCTTAAACGCATTAGGACTTTTTTCTTATTAAAAAAAATAATTTCATTTTTCTTATTAAAATTTTTGAGGACATCTATTTTTTTATTAAAAATACCACGTTTAATTACTATATTATTCCACTCAGCAAGAAGAAGTTAGTTTATAGCTTGAAGAAAGTCATTTTTGTCTAGAACATAAAAAGTTAAATTTTAAATTGCTTAGTGATGCGGAGGGAGCAGCTCAAAAATAATTGAAGGGGTCCTAGAAAAGGGAAAAAGAACACATGTTTAAGAGATTAAACAAATATGAAACAATCGTAACTTCTGATGGGAACATTTGATTTCACGGATGGCCCTTATTAAGGAGAGCTCGCATGCAATATGATACACGTTCATTTCAGTCCATTACTTACGATCGGTTTTGGATCCAAAAAAACATCGGTGATGGCCGGAATACTGTGTCAATCTTTTTAATATTTTTAATTATTGTAATTGTTCTAGGAAAATTTTATATTTAATATATAGAGGGGATGTGTATTTCCTTTATTTTCGATTGAGACTGTCCTCAAAAAGAGATTGAAGGACTACTGATTATTAATATAGTGTATGTCTGAACATATATATATGTAGCAAGGACAATGAATGAGTGACTTGTTCGAAAGCCTCTAGAAGACGCATATATCAGTTATTACTTATTAGTTAGCATAGTTTGTTTGATTCTTGATACGATAATTTTGGAATTTTAAACGGGGACAGGTGGCATTTCATTTTTTTTTTTTGGTTGGTAATCAGTGATATAAGACAAACTATATTTTTATTTGCAACCATTGGGATCTTAGTGGCTGCTTTTTTTTTTTCAAGTAAAAATATTTTTGTTTAAAACCATACATATAATGCTACATATACTTTTCTGAATATAGTTTGACAATGTAAAATATTTTTTCTTGAAAAATTAAGCAGCCACTACTAATTAAGATCCCTCATGATTGTAGAAGGATATGTGCTGCTTGTTCCACAAAAAAACAAACTTGATGATAGAACTCAAAGAAAGAATGTCAAACAGCGACTTTCGGTCATTTCTTGAGGATGCTACACATATAACATATCAGACTTCGGATATGACATGTAGTTATATCTTGTAGGGAACAAACAAATTCATACATTCGGAGAGGTATTCCTCGTCTCTCGGGGGAGTGAATCGTCGATGAGTTGTCGAGACAGGGAAAAATCCACCAACCAATTAGATCTGATCTCCCATTGGGAGGTCAACACGTATCCCCTATATTTTTTAGAACTATTTTATACCATTTTTTTTCTTGGGAACAGTACCCCTTCACTAGAAACAGTCACTTCACTGGCTAGGTTTTGTAAAGTTGCATCCCGACCACTGATATTGGGTGCGTGCTCATCCGATACATACCAGTATGGGGCTGTCAGGTCAGCTAGTTAATTAGATCTCTTTGTCAGAATTGCATTTCCTTTTGCATAACTTCTCTGCGATCTTTGTCGGAATCCATTCATTGGCTCCCATGAAAATTCCAGTCATTGAGAGTAATTATTTACTTAATTAAGGAATATTGGTTTAATAAAGTTTATAATAGACAGTATAATGGTCTGTTTCTGATCAAAACGGACTGATACAAAACTATAAGGATGTTATCTGCTGTAATAATGGGTCGTAATAGCCTGAGGCGAACCGTTATAGACATGCAATTATTTTTTTTAAGGGTTGGATGACAAAGTACCACACCGGCAAATTTTATTGAATAAAAAAGATATTTACAAAAGGAGTAAAAGAAGAGAAAAAAAAACCTAAAGCCTATACAGAAAAGACATGTAATTATTTATAAATCCATTTATTAGTTAGTGGGCTGATCTGAATAACGGTAAAATGGTAATTAATTTAGGACTTTATGTGCCTAATTCTTTAATATCATGGGTAGTGCCTTAATAAGCGGGATTAATGGAAATCATCATAATTAATTATGAGATGTTAGGACATTTAGTAATGAAGATAATGACCATTATAGCCACTACAGCCCAGTTGGAGAGTATTTTTCACTATCACTATATAAAAGGTTGGTTACTAAAATATAAGGACTAAATAACACACTAAGCTATTGTGCACATACATCTATAGTTTCATCCATTTAATTTATAAAAAAAGTAAGTAAATTTCAAGGCAAACTAATTCCAAAAGTTATCCCTTGCCCTATTGGAAGATTATTAATTGTCCAATCTTGGCATGTTGCCGAGCTATTGTAAGGTAATTCGATAAATAACGAGCAGAACATTCAAAAACATAGAAAATACTAGATGGATTCGTTTAATTTCGAATCTCTTTGTTTTCAATTGTACAGGTACATAACGGTCCGTTTTCTTTATATACGCATGAGTTTTTGACATGGGACTGTATAACTCACTTTAGTTATTGTTTTGTTTAATTAGTTGGTTGTCAATTGAATCCAAACAAGGGAAACTTAAAGTACTGAACCTAAATGAAATAATTTGTGCCAAACGATATATTCCTCGAGATATTTGCGTTTCGGATGATGCCCAAATTAAGCAATCATTGTCCAGAGAAAATGACGCACTTCGCATGAGCAAGTTCAATGCATCCTCCCTAAAGCCACATTGTAATTACCTCCATTGGTGACACGAAAATTACGACCAATTTCATTATTATATTTGCTTGCTTTACAGGTGTTACGCTCCTTTTAATCACGAAGGCATCAGTGGATTCGTATCCATTGTTTAGTGGAACATAAATATTTCCTAATTAAAATATTGATTGCTATATACATGACAATTGACAATGATTTGTTCGACGCATAAGAAGATGTATCCTTTCTGCCTATAACTAAAGGACACCTAGCTACCTGGCTAATATTTTGTCATAATAAATATTGGTGAAATCTTGTAGCGACTTAATCTGCTATAAGTCTGCTAGAAGAATGAATTGTAGTCCGATTAGTCAATCATAGTTAGGTTTATCTATTGGGAGAATGCTTAAGAAAACAACATTAATTTAAACATCGGATTGCGTACATTTTTAAACACCGGACAATAAATTTTGAATAATATATAGTTAATTTTGTCGAGCAAATTATAATATATAGCTAACTGTGCCAGGCAAGAGGGATACTGTTGGATTCTAATGATTAAAACTATTGTTTTAGAATGATTTGACAGAGGGTAGCCCAAGTTAATTAAAACTAATGAGCAAAATTTTCCTCAAGCAATTAGTGTATTGAATGCTGATTTATAGGATCAATGATTTAGAATATATAAATTATGTTATGATTATCTATTATTTAAATTTAATTGTTGTTCATTTATCTTGACAGATAAAATTAAAATAAGGTTGAGAGACGAATGCTTAACAAGTAATGATAAAATATAATAAAATAAATATTAGTGAATATATATTAATATGAAAAGTATATTTATTCGATCCATGACTCCTGTTGACACCATTAACGTCTATAATGGTGAACGGGTGTATATTCCGTTCGAAGTGGGCTCCAATTCCTGGTCTTCTCTACCAAAAAGAATGGTTTTCATTTTATTTCGCAAAGGTCAGCGCATTTTGCTTTATAATCCTAATAATTTAAAATTGAATTGATGTAGCTACGGGCTGTTGCTTTCCAATTTCCGAACACGTTTTGCCTTAAACCTACCTCCAATATAATTTTTATGAGGATTAGGATGCCTCTCAAGAAACCAATAAGGTCGGAGCTAAATATCGACTTCAATCAATTATGATTAAGGTACTGATTTTGCTTTGTTTATATTTGATTTTAATCGAGTCAAAATACTTACGTTTGTTGGATGGAAATGCCGTCCCGAATTGCATAGATGTGATCTGCGACCTCAATTTTGTATTCGATATAGTTTTATATTTTACAATTAATATACCACATGCTGCCGAGTCTTGTACGGTCAAATATATAAATAATCAGTGTTATTATAGTAAACAAAAAGAGGATTGTCGTTGATGCGTCTAAACCAGCTTGTCTCTAATTTTGAATCATTTATTGATGATAGTCAGATAGCTATATTTTGATGCAATGATCAACGGGAAGATTTTCAAACATTACAGTTTAAATTTTTTATTTTTTTTATTTCTCCCGAGGGGGTGGGGGGGGGGGGGGGGGGGGGGGGGGGGTTGAACTAGGCAGGTTTCTCAGACATTGTGAAAATTGTAAAATTAAAATTTTCAAAATTTTTAAGGAAATAAATATCAGGCTGTTTATCTAATTTGTTAATCATAATTAACAAATGAATCTGTAAAAAAAAAAAATGACCACTGACGAAAGAGAGCGGCCGGTGTCATTAAAAAAAAGTTCAAGCTTGGACAAATACAAATTAATAAGTATCAAAACATTCAATAAAAAAAATCCCTTCATTGTTGAGAGGAAGAAATATTCTGCATTTGTTAGCATAATCTTATACCAACTAGTAAACAAAATATAATTTGGACAATAGCAAGAAATTCACAAATCTATATTTGAAGGGTATTACTGGAAAGTGGAAACTACGTACTCTGTTGTATATCCATTTATCTTGAACTGCTTACATACGTACATGTCAAATCAAACTACATAATTACTAACTATAAAAATGTTACGAAATATTTATAAATTATTCATGGTAAATTTAATAATTATTGTTGACAACATGATTAGCGGACGTTTAGGTGGAAATATCAAATAACATGGATGGATTATAATTAAGCAAGGTTAATAATTTGAAAATGTTACGAAATTTTTCGATGGCAACTTCTGTGCTACTTTTCATCATGCCAAAGATTTATGTGCCAACTGCGAACCTTACTTGACCTGTCTCCATCCCAAGTCTACTTTCAGCATGGATAAGGTGTTTAATGTGGTATATTGATTATTGACTGGCTTTTTTTTTCCTTTCCTTTTCTAATAACCGACCACATATTTTTTTCTTGGGTTAGATTCGAAGCTGTAAAACCTGGTGGGTGTTACAATCAAAGCACAATATCTTATATTTTGTCACTAGGACTACACAGTAACACATAAGCATTTCAAAAAAGAAAAGAAAAAAAAGAAGATACTAAGAGATATACGCAAAATACAAGACAAGATACAATCTCCAAAACAAAAAAAAAAAAAAATGGTGAGTGAAGACACACACACACACACACAGAAAAAAAAAAAAAAAAGACGATCGAGCGGCTGTCGAGTGATGATGGGAAAATGCGGTGCCAGCAACTGAGGACAAACTAATTGGGTCCTCATTGTTGCCACCGATATAATGCAATATTTGATATCCAACTGATGTGCGATCCCCTTTTCTTCTTAACAGCGTATATGCCATCTCAAGAATGTCACCAGAAAGCAACTATTCCTACAAGTCAAACACTAACTTTTGTCTTCAAACCAAAAAAAAAAAAAAAAAAACTTCACTCTCTATTTTTACTAGAGGGTTATATCGATCTTCGCTCGATATAGATATTATAATAAGAATATTTTTATTATATTTCTATTGTTTAATTATGTTCATTTTTTGATATACGGTTAAGATATATTTATCTTTAGAAATTTAGTTATTGTATGTTTAATTTGATTAAATTTAAAGAGTTTGATCAATTTAAAGAAAAAATTATATATGTGTAAATATAGTTATAGTTATCTGAAATAATACGGTTTATATTATGTTGATATTATTCACGAAATGTAATATGTTTATAAATGACTTTAAAAAAATAAATATTGTAAAATATCTGATATTTTTTCTATTTTCAATTGAATGAATTTAATTTATATTTTGTAAACCGAAATTAAGAATGGTGATGAAGAGAAATTAAGGTGGAGAGGGATGATGTCACATATTTATATATGGTTTTAGGCCGGACTTTTACCCAAACTTTAACTCAAAACCTTTGATTCTATTTAGTTTTACTTGTTTTCTGTTTATTTTTGTAGAAATCTGGTACTGCTTGGGTTTTATTTTGATTTGTAGGGACTTGGAGCTAATTTGCAGCGAAAACGACACCATTCGGCACAAACCAACGCACAAATCGGGCCTCAGATGACCTTGTGCGGCCGCACATGAATGCCATGCGACCGCACAGGCCTATTTTGGGCCTTGAAGATGTGCACATGACTCAAGTTTGGGCCGATGACTTTGGTGCGACCGCACGGAGCTCCAAACCCTACCCCGACCCCTATATAAGGCGCCCCAAGTGCCGAAATTAGGGCATCTTTCATTGCATCCCATTCTAAGCGGCGCCGCAGTCCAAAACCAACCCAGATCCAGATCCAGTCCCCTGTGCGACCGCACCACCACCTTGTGCGACCGCACCGCCTCTCCGCCGCCTTGGAGACCCCCGTTTCGACTCCCATCTCCTCATCCTTTCACCCCAAGCCATCTCCTTGTGGATCCAGAAGTCAGAAGAGACTCGAGAAGGGGCTTTCGCCTTCCTCTTTCCTTTTGGTTTTTCATGGAGATTGTATCTTTTGTTTCCCTTATTTTAGTTGTTTGTTTTAGCATTATGTTAGGCTAAATTTAGTTATATTCTAGGGCTAGATGAAACTGAGGTTAGGTTTGTTGATTTGACTTGATACTTGGTTTCTATTGTGTACTACTTGCTTGGTTTCTTAATGTCTATGCTTGTTTGTGTTGAATTACTTGATTGAACCTCCTATTAGGTGAACGGCCGCATCTAATCTAGGCAAAGGGTGTAGATTGTTTAATTGAACCAAATAAGTGCTCAAGGTAGGTTAGGAGCCGAGAGGTGACCAATTTAAGCCCGAGAGGGACAAATTTCTGCTTAGGCGAGAGTCTAGTAGATGCCTTAGAGAATCAACAAGTGGACTTAGGTATTTAAGCCAACATTACGAGAGTTGAGGGTTAATTACCTAATGGGGGCTTTAGACTAGGTTCCATACCAGGTTCTGTGACCAAAATTACGAGAGTTGAGGTTCAGGAGATTAGGTATGGCTAGATCTGTCCCACACAAGTCAGAAATCGAGTTTTCGTGTCATTTATGCATTAACCTAGGGCCGTGCAGTCACATGGGATCCCTGTGCGGTCGCACAGGATTTCCAGGCACGCACGAGTCGACGGTGCGGCGCGATAGCGACGCCCGTTGACAGCCCGAAGCCTAACCAAGGTGGAACCGAACCCCTAGGACATTTTTATACCATTTTTGCAACCAGATTACCCCCAAAAACAATTTATTTCTCTGTTATTTGTTATTTGTCTATGTTTTTAGTAATTGTTAAGCCAAGTTTGTTTGATTCCCTCTTAAATTGCTAGATTTAGACTTTGTGAACTTGTGAGTCCAGTACTTGATAGTCCGTCCCTGTGGATTCGACCCCGACTGTACCAACGAACTACCGTACGCTTGCGGTTATTTTTAGGTTACTTTTGGGTATTACTAGCTTTGCATCAAGGGACTCTAAGCAACACAAAAGAGATGGAGATATGATGAAAATGAAAATAGGAAGGGGTCACAAAAATAAAAAACAAAATAATGTGTTGTCTTATTATTATCTGATATTGAACCGAGTCAGTTTTATGAGCAATAAAACCCGACACACAATTAGTTATAAAGTATCACATTACAGAAATCAGAAAAAATGTTATTGCACAACTATTTCACAATGCTTGGAGTGTCGAATGATATTTAACTAAAGGATCCCGACACCCACACATCTTTATTTATAACTAGAGGGCTAATCGAGCTTCGCTCGATATTTTACATAGTAATAAAACTAAATATGTTATCATATAATAAATGTTGATTATAATTAGGTTATTATGTTTGTAATTAATTTAATGTGTAATAATCGTTAGGATATAAATAATAAATTATATCTCCATATGTTGAAATATTTTATAATTAACTATCACAAATAAAAAATATTGTTCCATCATTTCTCATAGAAACAACTAAGAGAGAGATTGAAATAAATTATGTGATAAAAATGACGCGGTATAATCAAATTGGATCTCAATAATGCAACATAAAGAGAACACAACTCTAAGCAATACATATGACAACACAATAAGTAACACATAAAAATTTAACATACATTTAAAAGAACGGACCAGATTAAGTCGGAGCAGGAAAATCAAAGGTCTTGATGGCGTGTCGCACTAATATTAACTAAAACTGAAATCGACACCCACACATCTTTATTTATATTATTATAATATTGATATTGATTTGTCCTTTGTGCGTCCTATACCCGACAACTTATTTTTTTTATTAATTAACTGTGTACTCATCTCAATCTCATTCAAAATTAATTAAAGATATACAAAGTATAATGTTTAAAAATAAACCCAAGGCAGCGTTTTGTTATATTTATGGTACTGCTAAGGTCAATTGGTATATTAATTATTCTATGGTTAATTGTTTTTTATTTTTTAGCCCGGCCGGTTCACAACCATTCATAATTTTTAAAAAATAAGTTAAACTTTAAAGTCTTTATAAAAAAAACTAATTTTACTGCAGAATTTGTCTCTTATATTTTGTAAAATGATGAGTGTTGTTCTCTTATATTAGCTAGATGTCCGGCATTCTTTATCAGTTCGTTATTCATGTGTTTTCTGGTAAATTAACAGATGACAATAATACATGAACAAAATCAAAATTTTGTAACAAAGATAAGATATAAATAACAGAAATATAAATTCTTAATTGACAGACATCAAAAAACCTCAATTCGACTCATACCTGTGTTGGCTGCTTACTGCTTAGTACTAATGTCATAATAACTTAATTGGACTGGCATATACATCCTACTACTTACAAAAACACCAATCTAAAAATCTAAAGAATTAGATTATATTCCTACTATTTATAAAAATGCCAATCGAAGGACCAAACAATTAGATCAAAAGACGTAATATTTAGACTATTTAGATAATATACATTTTGGACCTTAATTTGATCGTTTTAAACTGATTTGTTAAGTACCTTGATGTGAATCAATATTATAAATTTAATGACTTTTCATTTTAAATAGAATTAATTATCGCTGCATCGCTAGAATAAAATATAATTAATTATTTTATTTTAAAACTTTATTGTTGGTGCTCCAACCATCAATTTTATTTTAGTGGCATCAATGAATTTTTTTTATATGAACTGATTAAGATATACGGTATTTGGACATTTTTACTACAAATCTACAATTGGTATATGGCTGTTTTGATTGAACAAGAGAGAGAAAAATAATTTGGTGAAATTAAATATTTTTAAAATAAATAAAAAATGTATATTTATGTAAAATAAAAATTTGCTCACACATTCGGTGGGTGCTATTATTAGCCTGACAAAAACCGACCACTAAGGTCCGTTTTTTAGCACATCAGACTTTCTTTTATTTTTTTATTTATTTTTTTATTTTTGCCTTTCCAGGGAAAATAACATTTTTTCTTTGAAAACTAATGTGTGATAGAATTTAACTTGGGCTTCTAAGCATAAATTACAACTCCTTAATCATCACACCAGTATTTAAAAATTTTTTTTTTGCTTAAAGACAATGTCGAATAAAATAATTAAAATCTTAACAGATCAGACTAGGCCATATGGCCCACATCGACGTTCCTTTGATTTTTTTTAGTCGAACCGGTAACTCCACTGCTTTGACGTCTGGTTAAATGTTGATCAAAGACCTGACTATATTGCTTGCCTTTTCTCAAAACAAAAAAAAAGTAACAAAGAAAAAGAAAAAAAGAAAAAAGGGAGCAAAACGATGGAAGGTCCAAATATTATCCACTATTGTATATAAAATTATTATTCTTATCCACAGACGGCTTTTGACCTCATTATTTAAGAAAAGAAAAAGAAAGATATTTAAACAATCATGGCAGCAAATTAGCGCAGACAATAACATTTTTTTAATCTTTCATGTACTTCTTCCCATATTCCGTAGAAGCTGAAGAAGCTAGTCGTTTTTCATTTTTTTTTTTTATTTATCTTTATTAAGGCTAATGTTTTGAAAATTGGACCTGAGGATGAACCGGGAAGGCAATCGGGTCGTCGATGGCCAGTTTCTGCGGTCAAACTAGAAAAAAAAAAGGCGGTTGAACCAGAAACGGACCACCATCGGGTTCCCGGTTCAACCAGTTCGAACAGCCAGTCCAGCCCGGTTTTCAAAATTATTTAAGACAGATGAATTAAGCTTCATATAGTTAGTCCAAATAAGTAATTAACATAAAGATATACAAAGCTAATATAGAGAAGACAAACATGTAATCATGAGCAGAGTAAATGTACGATGGTTGAGGGTTGTCAATCATGCATGCATGGAAAGATCGGAGACAGAGAAGAAAGCTGTCATGGAACCAAGTTGCATCACCGACCCATGCAAATACATTTGACGCAAGGGGGCGGCCATGCATACAGTACAGGAGCCCAAATGCAGCCCACCTTCTCCCCTTCAAATCCAGGAAAATAAATTCATATTACATATTATATGACAAATGGCATAGGTTACTTCATTCTTTACATTATAATTACGCATGTCCTAGACAAAAGAATCATCTTTACAATTAACTAATCCAGAACTTGGTACTAGTACTCACTGGGATCCGAGCCTGCCAACTAATGACTGTCTGTAGGCTGTAGTTAAAAATAATAATACAACCGACCCTTTTTTCTTGTTTGTTAAATTGTACAGATTTCAAAACCCAAGGCAAATCAAGCTAGCTGTATGTTGGATTATTTCTTAATTAACCACACGAGTGGCGTTTTCCTTAATTAAGAAACAATTGCAGGACGCTTAACAGTATTTTAGACCAAATTGGAATGAGGGGCGGCCTATCACAAATTAAATGTGGTAATTTGACAGCCTATTATTATTATTTTTTGTCTTTAGATCCAAGAGACTGACAAATTATATTACTGATTTTGCGGCCCACTGTCCTTTATTAAACTGAATCGCCAATAAACGGACAAGGTTACTTCAAAGAGGCAATTAACCAAATTAATTAATTTAATTAATCGATACATACTCTTCTTTCTATATTTTGAAGTCGTGCATGGAAGGATTAGAATTTAGAGGTGGGGGAACAGAAATTCGCCAGTTTAATATAAAAATCACTGGACCATTTTCAAATGATAAATTTTAATTATTAATATATCTCAATTTACTTTGTCAGCGTGTGTATTCATATTTGTAAATCGTAAGATATTTACAATTGATTTTTCATTTTGAATAAGATATATTTCTAAATTATAAATTTGAAATTTAAATCCATGATACATCAAAATCAATTGTTAATATTTGTTGTTAGAAGGAAATCTAAAATTTCTCAAGTTAAACTTATAAGGTGGTCGAGCGAATTTTAAATTTACCTGTGCAACACTCTGATATCTTATATGTGTAATTTACAAAACTACTTAAAAATGAAGAGACAAAAAAAAAATAGGGGAAAAAAATGTTTTGACGGATTGTGTTTTCTGAAATCAGGATTACATAGGGCGGCTATGCATGGTTGGCAGTTTGGCACTTGGCAGCGTTGCTAACTGGATGAACTGTACTCTGACATGGGAGGTGGATTCATGAACCGTACATTAGTTTGGTTTTGATGGTGGATATGCACACTGACCGTTGACTTTCTTTAAATTAAAGAGCTTAGCAATGCCCACTATTCCTGTTTAAATTAGTTGACGAGACAATCATGGAAAAATATTTTTTTTTTGTTTAAGATGAATGAAAAAAATTGCAATGAGCGAAAGCAACAATATATATTAGATATATACAGCTCAATTATAAACTAGCAATAAACCCAAGGTCGATATTACAGACCTTCTAGGTTAGACCCACTATGTTTAATCCAGTTGAAGTTTGCAAATATTTTAGCCGTTTACCTACACATCAAATCCAAATAAATATATATAAAATAACGCAAAAAAAAAATATAAAATACATTGGCCAAGGCCGGCCGTTATTAAAAATAAAAAATAAATAAAAATGAGTGCCTCCCTTGGCCATGGGATCATGGCTAACTTACATGAGTCCAGAAAAAAAAATGCAACTCCTTTTCAAACAACTTTCTATAGGGTAATTTCTTTTGAGGTTTCTAAAATGCATCTCATTTATTTAACACTGAATTTTGATTTGTTCTTTTCTTGTTACTATTATTTAATGTTCAAATTTACACATTTTCTTAATAAGAAGCTAACGAAATATTGATTCAGGCATATTTCCACAATAATATATATATATATATATATACACATACATACATACTTGACATGGCTAATTCTTTGTTTTTTTGTTGAAAAAATGTACATGTTGTTGATATGTGTAAAAGTGTAGTTCAAATGCAAGTAAAATAAATGAAAAATCAAACACAGAGATCTTTCTAATGATACGTTAAACTAACATCGATCTAGCTCAAAATTCCAATGGTTCTTTTTTTTTTTTTCCCCTTACCAATCTGCTTTGACTCATGCACCGTATTTAGAATGTAATAAATAAATGCCATTTAGTCACAATTAAGGAATACCGTTTGTGCACCAAAAAGGCACATGAAAAAAATTTAAATAATAATGAGGAAGATATCATTTCCTAATGACTTGCATATATATATATTGAGGCAAACATGCTAATGATTAACACGAAGATATTAGTAATTAACACATATCTCTTAAAAAGATATGTATTTGTCAGCTTCATTTATTGATATATACCTTTATAAATTGCCCTCAAATCGATAGATCGAGGGAGTACTACAGTCTTGATGATATTTGAAAAAAAAAAAATCTACGCTTCTTAATTCAACAAATCTGTACTCTACATCTTTACCCATTTTCTCTCAAATTAAAGAAACTAGCTTTTACGTAAATTTTAAAATAACAATACGAACTTATTTTTCTACTGGAGTTTATGTACCCCATACTTCTACTGTAGAATTGACACTTACTCATTTTGTACATTCCCAAAATGCAATGGAATGACTTAATTTGAATAAAATTTTAATCAATTTATTTGTCAGAATACATTGAGGTTGAATTACTAGTTTCTGAAATCACTGAAAATTTGTAATTCCTTTCCTAAAAAAAAAAGGCAAACCATAAGGAATTGATTTTATTCGTGTAGTTTGGACAGGATATATTACTATAATTTTCAAAATGTTAAATACAAGTAAATTATTAAAAAAATTATGATTAATCGCGTAGTAATTCATGCACAAGTATACAATAAAGTTGCATTATTTTAATGTTATAATTTATCTTAAAGATATCAAACATATCAAAATTTTTTTTGGAAAGTTTGGCAATAGCTACCAAGTTGGCAAGATATCAAACACATATCCTTTTAATAAGAAGGGATATGCATTAGATATGAACTATCCAATCAAGATAAAATTAAAAAAAGAAAAATGAATCAAATGGTAAAGATTATTGGCGATGTGAAATGACTAAATAACTTGAAAACTTAATCCTCTGATAAGCGACATCAAGCGTGCATTCATTTTAAAATAAAACCACGAAACATAACACATAAGTTACCAATTAAGATTAAAAAAAATGTAAACTTAATTTATAGCTCAAAATTACCGTATGCGACATAATTTTTAAAACATCAATTGTTCTCATGTGTCATAAATGTTAGCATATCTAACAGACCTTCAGTAAAGAAGTTTGGTGACCTGCACTGCATCCAGCTTCTTTATGTTGCGTGGGAATCATGACACTTTTTTGGTGCCGTTGCAGGCTTGCACCATCTCGTGGCGTTGCTAGTCAAATCCAAAGAAGCGTGGCGCTCAACAGAACTGGCACGTCATTTTGACCCCGTCACACCCAGGTAGGGTTCTCCAATCGTGCGTGTCGTGTCGTGTCGTGTCAAACACGATCGTGTTAGAGTCTCGTGTCGTGTCGTGTTGACACGAACTACTTTTTTAATCGTGTCGTGTCGTGTCGTGTTAAATGATGGGGATAGCCAACACGACACGCATTCTGACACGACACGACTAACACGATCGTGTCGTGTCGTGTTGACACGTCGTGTTAGTCGTGTCAAATCGTGTCAGATTATTTATTATTTTTAAAATTTAAAAAATGTTAAAAAATTGAAGTTAAGGAAAAAAATTACTAAATAATAATTAAATTAGAACAATATGAGTCAAAGGATGGTAAATAATATGATATAGTATTATAAATTGAATTTAAAGTATTAATTTTATTTAATTACTTAACATTAATAATTAAATTTGTATTAATGTGTCGTGTTAATTCGTGTTCGTGTCGTGTTCGTGTCGTGTTGCGTGTCAAATCGTGTCGTGTTGGATCGTGTTAAACTTTTTAATATCCCAACACGACACGATTATGACACGACACGATAACACGATCGTGTCGTGTTAATTTTGTATTCGTGTCGTGTCGTGTCGTGTCAACACGCATACCGTGTCGTGCCAACACGATCGTGTCGTGTCATTTTGGAGAACCCTACACCCAGGCAACCCTGCTCTTTTTATGGCAATTGCCACGTACCCCTAACATACTGTGGCGACATTTATTTATTTAATCATATTCAGATTTTGCAATCCATAATTAATTATGGATGTCAAATAAAATATGAAATTAATTCTAAAGAGATTCGCTGTGCTATCTACCGATCCATTTCTAAAATAGTACTTCATTTTTTTTAAAACATATCCAAGGTCGAAATAGAAACGATTAATAGTAAACTTAAATATATATCATGACTTCAAACAAATATGCATTAATTTAATTAGAAATGCTTGACACTGTAGCTCTACAATTCGTATACTGTGGAGCTATAGTTTAATTTCTCTACCATATCTTGCATGTCTAGGAGAAATAGCATCTCAACGAGTGTACTATCCCCACAAGCAATCTAAATTTTGAATTTTTGATTGATGATGAAATAAGGAAAAAAAAAAAGATAAAAAAGAAGAATGCTTGATACATACATTTCCATCGTACAAATTGTCCTAAAAACCATTTATAATATTCTATCTCAGAGTGAAAACATTCATTCCCAGCGAAATAAACAAACAGGAGCACAAACGTTTTACTTAATAAATTTTTCTAGGGTTTTGAAGCTATAGTTAATTTTGTCTCCCAGTAAATAACGTTCTTATGTTTTGGGGTGTAATACTAGTAATTTAGTAAATAACGTTTCCGATGGTCCTAGACAGGTTGCTCAGATCTGATCGATCTGGACCGTCCCATTTCAAATCCCAAGGTCGATTTCTGCTTCATATAATACACAAAAATTTCTGCGCTTGCTGTCACTCGTGGCAAATGGCAGCTGATTTACCAGTTACTCCTGAAGTCAAGGAGCGAGGTGGTGGGGGTCACAAACAACGTTGACATCGCACAAGCTTACTAATGCTCATTCTTTGTCCCCCTTATCATTATCTAAGAATTTCTTATCCCAAATAATAACCTAAAAAGCGTTATTTAAAGAAAAGAATTAGAGACTAGCAGTGGCCCTTTTAGAGGTGCATGAATCCAGACGCGCCTCCGCCTATAAATACCTTCTCGCCTTCCTTCCTCATAGCACCACACCGCACACAAACTCAGTAACAACAATTTTTAACTTATCCATAAAAAGATGGCTCCAGAGATGGCCTCTTCTCCAATTGATTCCTCCTCCCTTCCTTTGGTAACAATTCTTTCCAAACGCACCGTTCTCCCTGACTCCCCATCCGCCATGCCCGACCTCAAGCTCTCCGTCTCCGACCTTCCAATGCTCTCCTGCCACTACATCCAAAAGGGCCTCTTCTTCCCCAAACCCAACATGCCAATGACGTCTTTGGTGTCCCTCTTGGTCTCCTCTCTCTCCCGCGCACTCACCATCATTCCTGCCTTTGCTGGACGATTCACCACTTACCCCGATGGCAGCATCTTCGTCTCTTGCAATGATGCCGGTGTAGACTTCTACCATGCAACTGCACCTCGCCTCTCTCTTACTTCCCTCCTTCCGCCTTCGTCTGATGTGCCTAAGCCGATCAACAATTTGTTCCCCATGGACCGCACGATCAGCTACCAGGGGCATTTTCGTCCCTTGGCTGCATTCCAGTTGACTGAGCTCGGTGATGGTGCCGTCTTTATTGGTTGTGCTGTGAGTCATGCGTTGGTCGATGGCACTTCCTTTTGGCATTTCTTCAATACCTGGGCTGAGCTTTGCCGTGGTGGTTCTCCCAACCAACCAGATTTTCGCCGCAACTACTTTGGCAACTCCAAAGCGGTGCTTCGGTTTGCCAGTAGTACGGGTCCAGAGGTTACATTTCCTGTTGATGCACCGGTTAGGGAAAGGATATTCCACTTCAGTGCTGATGCTGTTCGGCTTCTCAAATCAAAAGCCAATCGCAGCCAAAACAGCCCGAAGCTCTCCCTTATTCCCGGTCAAGAGGCCGAGATTTGTGGAAAGCAGATACATGATTTGAGAACTAACACAAAAGGAAGCGAGATTTCCTCCTTCCAATCTTTGTCTGCTCTTATCTGGCAAGCCGTTACACGCGCAAGGAAGTGGCTTCCTGGCGATTACATGACAACCTTCCGTATGGCGGTAAATTGTCGGCACCGTATAGAACCACGTGTATCACCAATGTATTTTGGCAATGCAATTCAGAGCACACCAACTAGAGCAAAGGTGGAGGAAGTGACCAGTAAGGATCTTAGGTGGGTGGCCGGGTTATTACACGCTAGTGTGTTGGCGCATGGTGATGCGGCAATTAGGCAGGTAATCTCAGATTGGGAGGCTGCTCCAAAGTGTTTCCCCTTAGGAAATCCTGATGGGACTGTAATTAATATGGGCAGCTCGAATCGGTTTCCAATGTATGAAGGGAACGACTTCGGGTGGGGCCGACCCCTGGCGGTCAGAAGCGGTAAGGCTAATAAATTTGACGGGAAGATGTCGGCATTCCCCGGGAGAGAAGGGGATGGAAGTGTGGACATAGAAATGTGTCTTGCTCCAGAAACCATGGCAGCATTGCTGCTAGATGAGGAGTTCATGGGGTTTGTCTCTGATTAGTGAGAGGGATGTTTCTGCTAACATCCGTATATTATTAGCTTGCACTATTCAGTGGCTTCTTACTTTGTTTTTTATTTGATAAATAATTAATGAGTAGCGGATTTGTACCGGTACTGTTGCGAGTGGGGTTGACGCAGGTTAGGATTAAGCATGACTTAAAAAACAAAAAACAAAAAAAACATAAAAAATGAGCCGTCTGGAAATGGGGCGACTGCAGCCTCTTGCACTTGTTGAATAATGTGCTTCATCCGGATTTGGTTTGAGGGAAGCATTATCAGCGATTAGAATTTGAAGTTTAATATTTCAATTTTCAAATTGGACATGATGCTCGTCATGTGCTACTGTGAATATGTGATGAAGCAAAGCAAGCACATCGAACGGAGAATCAATGGCTTCTGGAGGCCTGGCCCAAGACCATGAAGCCGCTTTTGTTTTTGTTTTGTTTTCCTGGTGCTTTTGTTTACAGAATGTAGGCATTGTCCATGATGCAGGCCCAGTGTACTTTGCCAGGGCCTCCAAAATTTTCATGGTGTTCTCCTTTTCCAGGAGTCGCATGTAACAACTTTGATATGCTTTCAAGCCAGGAAGCATATCAAAGTTGGTTAGCTGGGTGTTTATTCTCCTTCGACATTTCTCGAGAACTTAGTCATCTATGTTTATTTTTTTATTTCTCCCTTTTTGTTTTTTTTAAGCTTGGCAGCCGCTGCCCAGCAATCTAAAAAAAAAAAAAAAAACAACTTTGATATGCTGCCCAGCAATCTAAAAAAAAAACAACTTTGATATGCAATAAAAAAAGAAGGTTGCTGTATTACCTTACTCCAATGAAAGCAACATTTATTAAAGTCTTCCTTCAAGTAATAATTGTTTATTTTTTTAATAATAAAGTAATATTTGACTAAGATTGGAATATAACAACACTTTGAAACTACAATACATAAATTGAAAGCTTGCAAGGTGAAATTTACAAAGACAAGCATAATAAGAAGCTAATTATATTCTAACAACGCAATCTAAACAGAAATGATATGAAATTGCTCTCTTTATTATTGTTCTAAACAATATTGACAATTTTATCATAGTTCTTTCAAAGTTCAATCGCTACGCTACTATAAAAAAAAGTTATGGTATTTTAGCTTAAAATCAACAGAATATGTAATATTTTTTGGCCAATCTATTATTCAGTTTTGTAATATTTGGAGATATTAAGTAATATTTAAACCCGTATGTATCATTTTTTCCTATAAAAACAAAATGGGAAATCAAACATTCACGTGTAATCTGCAATCAGTGTGCATTGTTTTCGCTACCACATTAAGAACTGGTTCTCACTTTCTTTTATCTTATATTCTTTCTCTATTGTTGTGCTCTTTTATGTGTAATCGTTTTTTGTCTTTAGCATATATTTATGTGCAATTATCACATACTGTAGTTTTGCTTATAGTCATCAGTTCGATATAACCTCAATCCTCAATTGCCACATCGCGTCGTCTACAGAATTTGGTCTTGTACTTGACGCTGAACAACATGTCTACCGACATGACAGTAATTTTACCTGTCTGGTAATTCGGCAGAAACGACGAATTATTTCTTCCGTAGAATTACCAACGTTTGTACAAGGCAGTCCAGTTTTGTTGACTCTGCTGAAAACAAATTTGAACTAAAGAAAAAAGTACTAATAAAATGGTAAAATAGTATTTTACAGAAGCTTTGACCATTGGTCAAATTACCCAAAACAGAACTTGGCAGGGTCTGACAAGCTTGGCCCACAGTGTCCCCTTGCCAACTGAGGATCCTTCCAATGCCATGCGCAGTCCGTTTCACTACTGTAGTACACAGTATTGTGGCCCTCTAGGCCCATTTAATTTCAGGCCGAGGAATCTAATCTCACCTCGAAAACCGAGCTGACGTGGCCCAGTAGACCCTCTGCCTCCCTCTAATTCCTTTCTGTAATGATACATCACTTTCAATTCTGTTAAAACATAACCAGCCTCTCTCCAATTTCTTCCATTCAACAGAGCTTCTAGCCAACATAATTTTCCTGTACTACTATGTACATCTCAGTATTTTATTACTATGGTTAAAGTCATTGAAACCTCCGAAGGAAATTATAACGCGATAAACATATACATTTTATTTTATTGTCGAAAAGGTTGGTATTTGAAATGGAATCATCTATTTACAGGGGCAACTTTACTAATAATTTGTTACAAAAGTTTTAACCTTTCAGTGTGGGGTCAATGATGTATCAGGCTTTCAGATGCTGCGCATGTTTTGGATTCCACACTTGCTAGACCCATTAAGGCACACAAAAGTATTTTTCTTTTCGGGTTCTTTTTTTTCTTGTTTTGGATATTGATTTGCGATGTAGTTGATGGCATTGCAGCTTGGTGTAATGATAAATGTATAGCTAAAGGTTTAACTTCTATGATATTCCCTACTTTTAGCTTTTCTTTAATAGAATTAAAAAACTTGGAAATAAAATTGAGATTTTACTTTTTGTTTTGTCCTTTCCTACTTGATTTCATTATTTTAGACTGCCAAATTTGCACTGTTTTTAAAGATTTCTAAAATTTTTAATTATGAGTCCATATATAAATATAATATGCAACACAAAGTTAGCTAGTATGTCTCCGTCACTGTATCGATGCAATTCAAGGAACCTTGCCATTTTGAACAGCATAAATTCATTTGTTGCTTTAGCGATTCCAGTGTGGCTACTGTTTTACAAGGATATACACATGGTCCACCATAACCATTACTGAAAAAATGAACAGGGTACTTTTTTTTTTTTCTCTCACTTCCCTTTTTTATCTCTTCTTTTTAACTTTTACTTTATGTTTTGGCACATAGCTGCAACTATTTTTGTGAAACAAGCAGTGCGGCACTCCTATACAAATATGATGTGCCCTACATTGCTAATTGCTTAGGAAGTGGAGTGCACTACCATAACAGACCTCCAAGGGAAAGAATCTCCAGTGCTTATCTTTGAGATAAAGGATGGCAACCAGGCGGAACCGGCGAGTGAGCCATATCAGCCCGGATGGAAGTAAGAGAATTGTTTTAGTTGATCCATTGACCAAACCCAATGCAAGAGAAGACAAGAGTAAGAAACGCCAGAAAGAGTTGCCTAAATCAGCCAATTACTGCCCATGCCATCTACTGAGGAATGCCCGGCGCTCGGCTGTGAAAGTTTTCAGGATTGTAAGGGCAAGAATGGCAAGGAAATTTTGTTTCATCTCCAGAAAATGCTCAGGCCAAGATGACAGGGATTCTGCTCATCAGAAAATTGCTCCAGCAAGAGATTCTCACCAGAGTGAAGCCGTTGAAGACTGCATTGCCTTTATGAACTCATCATCTAGGAAGTACGAGTAGTTCTTTTTTTTTTTTATCCTTTTTGTATTTCTTGGGTGTTGGGCTTAAATTAACTTAAAAAACGTCACTACGTACTTCGTGTGTCATCGTGTGGTTTGAGATATGTCATATGTATATGCTTGCCTTTCCAACCTGTTACTTGTTTCCTTCTCTTAATCTGCTATCTAAACTTTGTTTGTGTTAACTCCTAACGCATTTCCCTCAAATTTCTATCCTTGTCATCGATTTCCTAGTATGTTTTTCATTTGTTGTCATATACAATAAGCAGCATAGTACAATAAAACAATGCATGATTGAGGCATGTCCCGAATGCTAAGGTATGGAAAATAAAATTATATTATTATACGTTCAATTCATCCTCGAGCCCTCATTAAGCGATGGCAGCAGCATTTGTACAGATATGCACGTAGTAGCTCATATTAATCCTTGGTTTAAGTTCATCAGCATAGTAGAAAATCATTTCATAACTGGCGACATGGAATAGAGCAATGGCAAAAGTCTTAAAAGTTATTTAACTAGTTTCGCATGAGCAAAATCGTGCAACAGGCGACGTCGAACAGTGAACATTCGAAAGTCTTTGGATCCGGTCCTGACCAAGTCCTTCTAACACAAAGAGCCGGTCTGACCTCTCTAAGGGTCTGCTCCAGAAGGAGGGAGCCGGAACGAAGAGAAAGGAGGAAGAGATCGGTTATCTTGCTCCAGAGAAAGAGAATCGACGGAAATGAAGGATAGTAGAAAGGAAGAGATCGGTTACTCCCAAAATTGAAGAATACTGAGTCTCTCCTTCCCTCTGGAGCGGAGCCCAAAGGTTTAAGAAGGACTAGAACCTAAAGAGGGTAGACTTAGGAAGAGTCATATCACAATCTTAGCTGAAAAGAGGTTTAGAGAGGTTAGACTTTGGAAGGGCTAGGACCTAAAAAGGCTAGACTTACGAAGGACCAGGGTTCAGAGAGGCCGAACTTATGAAGAATCAGGCACAATCTCAATTGAAGGGTAGACCAATCTGATCCAATCAAATCCAATCTAAATTGATTATTTCAATAATAATAAAATTATTTAACATGTTGATGCTAAGATAAGTTAAAATAAATAAAATTTTCACATTTTATGTTATGTTATTTCATACATTCGTAATTTTCAATTATTTTAATTTATTAAAATATTAACAAAAACTGATTTTTTTAACTTTTTTCTATGTTGTTATAATATAACTGGTCCTATACCGAAATTAAAGATGAAAAAATAATCTTTTATAAATATTTTTTATATATTTTAAATATAGTTTAAACAATTTTTTTTTAAAAAAATTATTTGTTCATTGACCCTTCAAGTTGACCTCTCGAAACCCGAAAGGTCTAAAAAGGTCAAGCTTGAGAAAGGCCAGATCTTCATATTTAAACCCTTTTAAGCCCAACATTTCCAAAAACCTCCCTAAGTCTGACAGATCCAACCCTTGAGCAAGCCCGACCCGACCTCCGAGAGCCCAGCTTAGCCTTCGAAGGTGTTCACTGCGTGGAATAGAGCAATAGCAACAAGCCTTAAAGTTAACCAGTTTCGCATGAGCAAAATCATACGTACATAAAGTCCACTACTTTGTGAGACAACATATGCTAAACCACAGCCGAAATATATTAAGCAAATAAAGAAACATATCTACTGAAAAACTAAAAAAAAACAGGGAGACGTTCCTTGAGAGAAAAAAATACAAGCCCGCTATTGTATCTAGTTAATAAAAGGTACAAAAAATGTGAAGCTTGACCAAGGTTACAGTACAATTTGCAAAGTACAATGGTAACGGTTATAATTTAGCTTGCAGCAGCAGGGGTAACAGTAACCTGAGAGTCTTCCATCTTCTCGTGTTCCTTGTTCAACATCTGCCAACCAAAAATCACAGCTTTCTTATTATTCATTACCAAGAAAATCAATGTTAATTAAATAATGTTGCACTATTTTTACTTTAAGCTGAGTTTGTGTCATTGCATTGTCAATTTCATTTTATCCACTGATGTTTAGAGAGAGAGGCAGATTTTTGGAAAGAGAGAGATTAGCAAACAGCAAACAAAAATTTAGAGGCGGTTCACGCTGCTAGCAAATACAAAATAACCTCCTTTAAACTTCTTTCAAGACAGAAGATGACTAAACAATCAATTACCTTGTTATTGATGAGGTTGTGAAGTGCAATGACACTACGAATAAGCGAAGAGAGATAAATCACCAGCATCATATCATTTGTTTTAACTGCAAAAACAATTGTGACCATATTAAATGAATTACTGTACTTCAGAAACTAAACCAATCAGGCAGCCATCTCAATTTAGGTTAGCATAATTAACTCATATAATGCTTCACCTGAAAAAGCCTTGATCAACTCATTCACATTCAGATTGGGCAGTAAATTGAAAATGTCCTGTTGAAAGGAAGGAAAAATAATAAGAATACAGAGCACGTTACAATACTTGATTGGCAAGAGAAATTTAGGTATTGAAGCCCTAAAGGTGCTCTCAACTTATTTTGATGGATAATTTACTGAATGTGTTAACGAAACATCATAAGTCCACTATTGTAAACTTTAAAAATTTTCATTTGCGCCATTAGTACATCGAAAACCAACCCTCTTCACCAGACTGTCAACTTTAAATTAACCACCTGCTGCTCGACAGAACAGCCCGGGTGTGACCAGATGTTGAAAAGCCCGTGGATCAATACAATTCTTCAATATGCTTACCACAGCCCAACTAAAAATTGTGTATTTAGTACTACACTGTTCACATATAAGTGTGTATAGAGAGTTAGAGACATTAATACAAAGCTTTGTGGTGGGGTGCTTTAGATCATGTGCCTTCTATGCAAATGGATTTGAAGTTCATGCGTTTGTACAAAGTGATCAGACAACCCTCATTTCTTCCTATTACTTTATAGAATTTGACCAGATATGCCGGGTTCCTCGGCCTCTTTTGAATTCATTGGACAACTTATCCAATGCATCTCAGGCACATAAATATTTCCATTGGTTCAGCTGGCGAAAATAATCTCTCTTTTTGCAGTGCTTTGTATGATAATTGTGGAACTTTGAGTGGTGATGTTATGAGCTCCATCATGAACAATTGCATACAAAATTTAGAAATTTTTAAGCTTCTCCCTAAGTACAGAGTTAAAAACCTTCACATCTTGTCTAACAAAAATACAAAGGTTTCAATGTGCACCTGCAAGTGGTACAAAATCTCATGATTGAGAGGGAGTTTGCCATCAATGACAAGTTCCAGGTAGCTGCGTATCTCTCTTAGCCTAGCATCCAGTCCCTTTAATGCTGTCAACTTGCTAGTAACCTTCATTAGAGCATACATCACTTAAACATTAATTAACCACCAAAAAAGAGTTACTCAATTAAAATATTGCACGATACAGCTACTGCTAATTTACCTCTGTAGCAAGGGTGCTGATTGTTGTGTCCTTTACATCTCTCAACAAGTGCTCAACCCCTGGCCAAATCAACCCAATCACAAAAAAACAAAAGTAACTGTTAAGCATCATTCATCTAAAGCATGCCAAAGAAGAACAATGTTGACCAAACAGAATTAATCAGACTAGCCACAAATATGGGTATGATAATGTAAATAACTGTGCTGGAATAGGCCACCTCAAAATTATGACATAAAAGTTCATACTAGAAAAAAGCTAAGGGCTACACAAATAGAAAAACAATAACAAAATGTAACTGCAATAAGAAGAAACATACCAATTTCCTCAACTTCATGGGCAGCAATCTCAGATGGCACATGAACAAATATCTTCTGAGATTTCTGAGTCGCGTTCTGTTAAAAAAACAAAAGTAGCTTAACATACTGATTATTTGAATTTACATGTTGCAAGAGGGAAATTGGGTCACACAAGGGTTCGGATTACCTCCTTGACTTCTTCGATAGCATAATATGCTTTAGTTGGTATCCCCAGCTCCTCTGGTTGCACATCAATAATCACCAACACTGGGTTCGGCACATATCTACATGAATTTCACAACACTTACGGACTTCTCACAATGCAAAAACAAACAACTAAGTATCTGAGTTCCACTTTCCCATTAATTTGGTTAGCAGGCCTAATGGATCAACTGGCCTGAATGATTTCTACCAAAAATTTTGTCAGATACTTCTAAGACTCTGTCAATATTGTTTGAAGCAGATTGACTAATAACTGCTATGGTCCTGGAGAGACTATTTTGTTTATTAAGAAATTTCCTGCCAATAAAACCATCAGAAACACAACAACAAACATGGCTTGTATGGTAAAGGAAATGTCATGCAGGAAAATAAATCCATTGGAAACAAAAGAACAACCGAATCTGGCTCATATGGTCGGGAAACACACCAGCAGGTCAAGCATGAACACATACAAGTTATAATTGCTCATAAGTAAAAAATAGAACAAACAGCTGGTTTTAAGGTCTTACTGGGTAAACAGAGAATGAACACTCAAATCATTTTCCCGCAGCTTCGGGCCAGTGCTGTACCATCCAACAACATGCTCCTTGGCTAGTGGAGAGCAGAACATAATGATTAGCCTTGTAACTAGAAGGTAAAATATTACAGTAAGAGCAGCAAACAAAAGAGAAATAGCACATACCATTAATTCTTTTGAACATGCCGAACATTGCTTCGTGGTAATTATGATCAAGGAACCAGATGCTTGGGTCTTTGTCATCCTCCTCAAAGGGCACTACAATAGCATAAACATAAACAAATATACATGAAATAAAGCATGTAAGACCAAAGTCAAACAACGAATAAAAAGATGTACGACTATGACAATTTTCTTGTCAATTTAGAAGGACCCAGTACTAAAACTACTTCATAAAGAAAGAAAAATTACAAATCTAACCAATGCGCAATTTTATGTCAGGACTCAGGAAGACACCTCTAAGAACTAGCTAAAATTCCAAATAATCAATTTGTAGAACAAGCTAACAAGCACTGACCCAAAGCTAATTTCTGATCAATTAGACCTGAATGAAGCGTAATAAGTAACCCATTTAACAAAAGAAGCGAATCAAAATAAAACCTGCATAGCTATTAGTGACGTCGACGGTGCCTCGGTGGATGGAACCAAGGAGCACACCGACGACCCTCTTGCGCGAAACGCTGGCAACTCTATTGTAGTTATCGACGATGCTGAGAAGTACCAAGGGGTGGACTATGACCTTCTCAATCGATCTCGAAGAAACTTGTTGCGCCTTTATTACGTCCATCGCCTCTCTCTGTGTCTCTCTCACGTTCTAAACTATCCTTCCTCTAATGCCTCGCTTACAAGGATCTGGATCGGAACGCTCTAGCTTCTTCGTGCTTTGCTTATTGCTAGGGTTCTCTCTTTGGAGATTGTTACTTCTCTCTCTCTAGAGGATGCTTGAGGAAGGAGCAAGAGACGAGTTTAGAGATGGGCTTATACCGAAAACGAGACTTCCAATAGAAAGATTAATTATTGGGCTCAGTTGAGTGGGCTAATACGGGCTTGTAAATGGGAACCAAATCCTCTGGTCTGCAGACCAGATGGTCTGTTTGATTTGGACCGTCTGATTTAATCTCAACGGATAGAAATGCCCCGTGAATAATACCAGATAAATAGGCCCGAAAAAATTAACCGTTGAGATTAAATCGAACGGCTTGGATCTAAACAGACCACCTGGTCTGCCGACCAGAGGATACGGGTCCCTTGTAAATGGGCTTAACTTTCATTAACGGGCTTCTGTCGGTCGGAGATGAATATTGTTAATGGAAGCATTCCTTAAAAAAAAAAATGTTTTGAAAGTTATTCTTTTTTATTTGAGTGAATTATTGTTTAACTATAAAAGTTTTCATTCATCTCGATGCCATTTTAGTATTCCAATAATGTCGATGTAGTCAGAAAAACAATGCACATAACACTACACCAAAAAGGGGTTTTAGCAAGGCCCTGATTGCAAGGAATAATAACTTTCTTGCTATTTATATGCTATTGCATAATTAAGTCGCTACACTAATGATCACGTTGCTAGGCCAGACATAATTACAAGATTAGTGGCAAGACTAAATCTATGTTGCAATAAAATTGTTTGACAGCGCCAAATTTTTGCGCCAAAATTTATTTTTCCAATAACTTACTGCAGTTTCCCTCTCAAATAAAGACACAGGAAACAAATTAATAACCCTCTCTGTAACCTCCATCATTACTGGAAAAAGAAAAAAAAACTTCCATCTTTCATTTACTTATAACCTCCATCATTACGGTTTTTATTTGAAAAAAAAAACTTCCATCTTTACATTTACTTATAACTTCCATCTTTACATTTATATTTACATTATATATTTATATCTAAAGATTCTAAACCATATAGTAATAGTACTGTCGCTCACCTCCCTCTCCGTGCCATTAATTTCACCAATTCATGAATTCCATCACATAATTTCACCACCCTCTCTGTCGCTACTAATCCCAGGTAGATTCCTCAATCACATATTTAGCAGACTTTTAGTTTTAGTTATATACGAACCTTCTTGGGTACAGATAATACTTGAATTCGTTTATAATTTTTAATTCGCATAATGAGTCTTAGTTTTTTTGCATTTGTGGAGTATTAACTGTGTATAAGAATTGGCGTCAAAAGAGCTTTTGACATAGACTAAGGAATCTTATATTCTGCTTTTGTTATAATTGCTTTGTTGAGTTAGTATTGGTTGGTCACATATATTCTATAAAATGTTGCATTGTTGGGTTATAGACTCAGTCGATTAAGACTGTTTGGTCACATATACTATAATTGTTGCTATGTTGTGTTACAGTGATAGTTGATTAAGACTGTAATTATGCAGTAAGTCCTGTCTGCTACTTTATTTCCATGAGATATAATCTTATTTCCTTGAAAGTTAATTTGATATATTTCCTTTTGTTCAATAAGGTTGCTTTTAATTCCCACTGGCATTCACACTGGCGTTGCCTCATCTAATTAATTTTCTCTTCTATTATCAAATTTTTATATATTTTCCTTACTGATTCAAATGGATGTTGCCAATAGACATTGATTAAGGGATTCTGAATGTGTGAACTGAATATTAGTCTTGGTTGTCACTTGCCAAATTGTGGTACCAGTATGGCTGACTTGGCCTCTGTTTCTATTAGACCTTTGCTCTCATTTATCAATTAATTAATATTTTATTTGATTTCTTTTGAGTTGCCATTATATAATACAATTTATTTTAATGCATTTGTAACAATATTTAGGATCAATGACTAGAAAGAGAAGAATTCGAACTCAAGATACCAACGAGGAATATCAATTAGACTCTCATGATCGAGCAAACACAATGTTCAATGTGGAATCTGAAGTCAAATCTGAGGGTATCGATGCTACCGAAGGTATATTTTGTCACTCTTAAATATCCTATTAATTAGAACTATATATAATTCATCATATGGAATAAACTAGATTTCGTGCCTTTCTATAGCAATGCTTAATTTTATTATTGTTATTTTAGAAATATGACTCATAATATACATAATAACCACCAGTCAGTTATATTTTGTGCAACCCATGAGACAATGTAATAATTTAAATTTTTTTATTGTAAATAAAGACAATTGGGCCCAACGCACATAAGGCAAGACTCTTCTTGGCGATATTTGGGCACTACCACCTGTGCATAGAGTGGTTGTTAAAATAAATAGTCTTAATCATATGAAATATCGTGCATCAGCTCAAACCCCTCAAAGGTTACTTAAATCCCTTTATTTTAATTCTTTCAAAAATATCAAAATTACAGAACTTCTAATAATGCGCTAATACGTTCCTAATTTTGCAGGTGGATTTCTTAATTTGTTACATTCCAATGGTGCTGATGATGGATTGATCCCTGACTTTTAATTTCTATTTATAAGTACTGGATGTTGAATCTAATTGCTGTTCTATAATGATTGGAGATGTCAGATAAAAGAAAATATACTACACTTGTTGCTTTGGTTCTAAACCAAAAAATTCGAATTTTATTATTGTCTGATCAACTCTTTCAAGTCCAAAGTTATAACTTGAAATTAGCGATCATATATAAAACCAGAAATTTTTTTCATATCAGTCTTAAAGTTATATCAACTGCGAAATAAAATTTTTGAGTTATAGATTTACTATTTAGGGAGTAAGTTCGTACCATACTCAAATAAACATTTGAAGCTGATTTGATGCGTTCAGATGAGAAAAATGGTGATTAAAGTAATCTTAAGGATGTAAAAGCTAATTTAAACAACTTAGCATTACGTTGTAGATTTTGTACCAAATGAATCTAATAATTTATGCGAATAATTTAATTGCATTTGACATTCATCATTGCGTTTAAAATTATATTAAAATAAAAAATTAAAAATATATATAATTATTTCTATGAAATATTGATGTGAGTTGCTTCCAAAAAAAGCACCATTTTAAAAGTCGTAATTTACACTGGGAAGTTCGTTCGTAATATACTTCCATTTTTTTTCAAATATACTTTCATTTGCAATCTTGGTGAGATGCACTCTTTAATAGTTTCAGATTCATGCGTAAACTCGTGTTAACATGAAAATTTATATTATTAATATGTTAAGATGATAAATATTCATACATAAATTAATAATCTTAAAAACAATAAATTAAAAATTATATGTGAAATATTTTATATATATACATATAACATATTAATTAATTTTCATATATAAACATATATAAACATATTCACAAAATTAAATTTTCTTGATATGTATTAATAGACTAATTTCGATACATAAACATATTTCTTATTATTGTGTAAAAATAAAAAATATTCATTTTAAAAAATGTATAGGCTAAAGAATAATATGTTGGACGGATGAGTCTGTCCAATACATCTACTTCAGTATTTCAAGTTTGATATGATTGATCTGACATATTTCACATAATCTTCACATTAAAATCTAGTAGAAAACATAATTTTACATTTAATGATTTGCTTACTAGTTTTTAGAGTTTTAGAAAATAATCAATCCAAAAACTTATGAATTATCTAAAAGAACTTTTATCTAAAAATCTTAAAAATAGTAAAAATTTTGAAAAAAAAATGTAAATTATGATTTTCTACCAAATTCAATGTGGATATCGCGTTAAACAATTAGCATTGGTCATTTCAAACTTAAAATTCGAGACTTGACATATTGGATGAACCTCACCCATCAAATGTGTTAGATTTAGCCTTATTTGTATGTTATGATATGCCAATTTCTCAAAATTATAAAATTAATACACGACCACGATAAAAATGAGGAGAGTTCTAAACCATTGTTATTGGACGTTCCATATAAGTTATGAATGTAGTTTTTTTTCAAAATACAAAATAAATATTAAAAAATTTGAAAAAAATGTAAAATTTTGTTTCATACAAGTTTTCAATACAAAGATTCAATCTAACGATTTGGATCGGTGGTTTGAAATTTGATATGTGAATACGACCATGTTGGACGGGCCACATCGGCCCAACGCTTAGGACTTTAGCATTTGTCTTCTTAGTTTTTTCGAAACCTAATTTCTAAATACTCGAAAATAAGAAAAATAAGCACAAAAACATATATGTTTCTAAAGATGGAATAATTTATCATACATAAATGAGTAGTACATTATAAAATCTATTATACATGAAATAGTTTCTAAAGATGGACTAGGATACGGCTGATCCGAACTGTTCACTTTGTTCACCACATTAAAAATTTCTTAGAAATCAAATTATATATGTTTCTTTGAATAACTTTGCTATATAATATGATATTTTTCAAGTTGGAGGATCTAAAATGGACAGATATTATTTCTGAAAACTATTGTAGTCCAACTCATTTTTTATATATGTAATATTAATTATACAATTTTATTACATTGATTTCATGCATCTTATACAACATTTTTAAATTTATTTGTGTAGAATTAGTTTAAATTTATGTTGGAATGATCAATTATAAATAATATATGTATTAATAATTTAAATTGTTTACATATGGACATTGTTAGTTTAGCTCTAATATAACAGTGTATCTTTCTAAAATAGCATGTTAATTGTGACAATCATATTTTTTTTAAATTTTTTTTACTATTTTTTCAGATTTTCTAAAAATCATCGATCTTAAAAATTATTGACTGTTTTAAACGACTATTTTAAGGAAATATGAAAAAAAAAATAGTAAAAGATTTCGAAAAAAAATATGAATTTCGATTTTCCACTGGATTTCAATATGAAGATCATATTTAATTGTTTGGATCGATCGTTCGAGGTTCAAAATTTGAGGACGAGCGTATTAGATGAGATCCTTCCATCCAATGAATTGAACATTAGCCCGACTCATAAGTAATCAAATCAAAGATAAAAAAAAAATACAAATAAAGATGTGTGGATGTCGAGATCATTTAGTTAAATGTGGTTCGACACTCCAAGTATTGTGAAATTACAATTTTTTTCAATTTCTGTAACGTGTTATTTTGTAACCATTTGTTCGTCGGGTATTATTGCTCATAAAACTGACCCGCTTCACCAATACTCAATAATTTGACAACGTATTGTTTTGTTTCTCATTTTTGTGACCCCTTTCTATTTTCATTTTCATCTTGCTTCCATCTCTCTTTTGTGTTGCAAGCATAACAATCTATTCATAATCAATCATTATTAAATAATAATATTTTAAATTTATATTAATATGTCAAATTTCGAGCAAAGTACATCTAATCAGTGTTTTTGCCTTTTTGCAATCTAATTTGCAATTAATTGATTTGAAATACATATATGATAGAATTTATTCAAGTATCATTGAATTATACATCTTAATTTTTGTTAAAGTTTGATGCCTGATGATAAAATCATGCCAAATTGTTAGTTAATTAGAGTAGTCTAATGATTTGTTATAAATTTGAATAAAATTCGGTTATACATTTAGGAAAATTATTCCGCCAAAGTCCTAAGTTCCCAACTATTTTGGTAGTTTTCACAAAAAAAAAAAAAAAAAAAAACTGCCCACCTTTTGTTACGGTGCGTTAGATTGAGATGGACGATCTCAACTGTTGAGATGCTTCAAAAATTAAAAGAAAAAAAATAAAATTAGCAACTCTCCAATTACGATCGAGTCGCTGCTTCAGTCTCTCTCTAGTCTCCATTACCGTCACACTTCTCTGTCCCACCCCTTCTCTCACGAGTCACGACAGAACCCCCTCTCTTTCGGAGAATCAGAGATCAACCCCGCCTCTTGCGCCGACGCATCTCTCTCGCCTCCCCCAGTCTCTAAGAAAGTGATTCAGGTCCAGCCCCTCTTGACCGATGCATCTATTTGCACAACCCTCTTTCGGCGGAACCCTAGATCGGAAGTTCGCGAGATCGCCTCTTTCGTACAGATATCTCTCGCTCTCAACCGGCTCTCTACACCTTCCTCTCTCTTGCTCAGGTTGTTCGTCCTCTCTCTTTCTATTTTGTTTAGAATTGGAAACCCTGGATCCCACATTCCCACTCTCTCTCTCTCTTGCATTAATTTGTCTTGAATATTACTACTAAATAAGGGAATATTTGTGCCAATCTCGATGTAATTTGCTTATATTCTCATCACTCACAAATATAATTCCTAGGTTCTTAATATTGCAGAGTCTTGGTGCACAAAGTTTCAAATTTGAAGGAAAGATTTTTGAGTTTATCGCAGGTATGCTCATTTGTCACCAAACTTTACCTGTTGTTCTAATCCAACATATAATTAGTGCTTAATCAAATTTATGTCTAATTAAAATAGCGACAATGATACTCAGGGGTCTTAAATCTTAATGCTAACATCGATCAGCAATTTACTATTTTTTTAATGTGCATAGCAAATGAGGCCAAGCATAATTGCAGATAGTAAGATAGTGGGTACTAATGTAGTTCAATCATATGTATATTGGAATGGGCATTAACCATCAAGAGGTCAGTTAGTATTATTGATTGTTGCATGTTGTACCAACCATATGGTTGAGCATTGGTAGGGTAGTACTACTAGTATTGATTAGTAAATTTTACATAGCAATATTATAGCTTGTATAATATGTTTCACTCTTTATGGATTAGTATTATTTTTAAGGAAGGTATGGTCTTATGAAGTTTATCAAGTTGAGACCGACCCGATTTATGTTTTTTTTTTATATTAGTCATCTCAAATATGCATGTTATTTAATAATTAATTAAATTTTATTAAGTGTTGAAGTTGATAATTTACATTGTGTTTGTTCCTATTTTTGTCAATACAACAAGCTACTGGTTTAGGTCTTTGGATGATTTGCATGGATGAGACACATGCTCAAGTTAAACCTTTGCTACAAAATTTAGATAAGTTATTTTTCTTCTTTACCAATGTTTTGTAGTACCAACCTTGTAATCCAAGACTATGACTCATTGAATTCTAGAATCTTCTTAGTTGTTCCTAGCTGGAAGAGCAGCAATCATAAGAGATATTTTATTCTTAGTTATTTATCTCTTCTTCATTTTAGTCACTTCAGTGGTAAGAAAGTTACGGTTGACATCATCATTGTGGTTATATAGTTATATCATATTTATACTAGTCAACTGGTGAGACTTCAACCTTTTAATGTATTGTTTGATTTTCAGGAGAAGCGAGTACATTTGGACAGATTGACTAAATGCAGTTGGTCATTTAGAGGGAACTAAACCTAAAAGCTATGAAGTATATCCAAGTACAAGTATGGAGCTCTTATGCTTCTATCAAGGTACTTATCACGGTACTTGTCAAGTATTATTTTTGGTGAAGGGCGATCCTGTAAAATATCACAGTGAGGATTATAATAGTATAGTAGTTTTTGTTAAATTGGAAGCTTCTGATGCGAAAATGTTGAAGTGTTTGTTGATTTATATGTTTTCACTTTTCAACTGATCGGCCTTCCAGCATATCTGGACCTTAGTATTGTCTTATATAATTTTTTTTAATTAATCAATTGCTAATGGCTCTTTCTCCATCGCCTACCAAAAAATAAATTTCTGGTTTATCTGGTTATGCATGTGTTCTTTTGATGCTTCCAGGTTAGTTTTCTTCAAACCTTATCTCATATTATTTTTATAAATTTCTTAAAGAAACAAGAGCACTAAATTCGTGTGCCGTTATATTTTGTGATAATTGTAGGAAGGAACATATAAGACAAGCCATAAATTTTATCTATTGGAGGCATAACTACAGGACAAGGATCAAATTATTACTAGAATTTCTTGCCCAAGGTAATTTGTGCTTTTCTTTTTTTTGTTCTGGTTGTTCAATACATGTTATTATTCAAGTGATTGTGTTAATGTCGCACAATGTAGAGGAAATAGAAGGAATGAGTAGTTTTACATTTGTTAACTCTTCAGGTTTAATGCACAAAGATGATAGACTAGACCATAAACTATTCATGATGGCTCAGTGACATTTGTTAACTCTTCAAGTTTAATGCACACAGGTGATAGACTAGAACATAAACTATTCATGATGGCTCAGTGACATTGGAGTAAAATCAGTAGATGTATATGAAATGGAAAATGAAGACGAGTTGGAAGTGGTCGAACATGTACCTTATCGTGCAGTCTTGTTGGAACTAAGATTATCATCGACCTCATGTTCAAAAGACTAATAGTTTTTTTTTTTTTTAGACAGACTTAGATGTATTGAATGATTTGTTCTTTATTATTAATATATTTTCTTGCGTTCTCTTCATAATATTATGATTCTTTATATTTAATTAAATAAAAATTAACTCTCATAATTAATTTCATTCGATTATTCTATTAATTAAATTTGTAAATTTAAATAAACATAAAATTTGAATAGAATGCAAATTGGCGACTAAATTAACTAGATTATTTGATGTTGCAAGTAAACGTTTTGCAAATTGTCATAATTAGTTCTGCAACAAGAGTGGCTAGACTAATAAGTCTTGCAACAAAAATAATAATTAATGAATTTTCGTACTTTTTCTTCGGATCAGAAAAATGAAATCGCAAGAGTATCGTTTCTTGCAAACGAGGTCTTGCTACATTGCAACACTCTCCCGGTCTTTACCCACATGCCGAAAACTCTTTCTATAGACCCTTGCTACAGGACATTTTGCAAGATACAATATCTCCTTGCAAAAATAGTTCGCAAGACCTATGAGGCCCTTCCTGCAAGGCTCTGCTATCTTGGTAAATCACCTTTTTGGTGTAGTGTAACATGCATATAATATATTACTAGCTATTCACATAATCACATATTAATTGACATCAATATATGTGTCCTACTATAACTCGATCTAAACATTGTACATCCTCACATTAGATATTATCATGATATAAATTATAATATTAATTCTATCTAGTGGTTTAGCGGCTATAGAAAGGGGGACCAAATTGGCTCAAAGGAAAACTTTATAATGATAAATGTTACTATTTAGTCATTTAAGGAGTAAAGTGGTAAATGAGTGATTCTTTAATTAAGATTGGATTGTGTATCAATTTTACTCCTTTTTATTTTAATTGTACAAATTTTTATGCACAGCTTGTATGCATATTTTGAAATTATAGATTAGATAAGATTTGTAGCTGATTGAGCAAGATTTCGATACCACACATATTGCCTTAGCATTATTATTATTTTTCTTTTGTTTTTTTTTTAAGATTGATTGCCTTTAGTATTTCATAACACAAATAAAAACTACACATTTGAACCTCATTATTATTATTTTTTTTTTCATATAACAATGCATCCACAAAAAATTCTAGTTTTTGAGTTTGCTTTGCACGAGATCATAAGTCTGTATAGAAAACGAACATATCAAGTTAAATGTAATTAATGGTGTTTTTTGTCTTTTTATAACCTTTGGATTCGATAAAGGAACTAAATCATATTTGAAAGTATAAGTGGACGTATATACTGCGAACACAAATAAGATTAACGGTTTAAATTATGTTATTTGTGCATGGTACTTGTTAAGATTGAAAACTAATCATTTACTTCAACATTCTTTTCCTATGTGTATCAGTATTTCCCTGTCACTTCAAAGTTCAAACTAATTCCGGACGTTAAGTCATCCATTTATGTATAAGCTTATTCATTTTATAATATATCGAAATAGTCTCAAGTTTGAACACTAGCTAATTGGCGTAAACTATTCTTCAGTGTACGTAATAAGACTGTTAACTATTTGCAATGGCAGCAAAGATCACATGGGCTAATTAAATTTCATCTGCGTGCAAACAGAATTTGAAACTCAAAAAGAAATTAAAACTAACCTGTTCCCATTGAAAGGAATTTTAATTTTTTAATCTTTTTCTACTAGCCGGTAGAGAAGGACGTTGACAAAGGAAAAGTTGGTCAGAAACAAAACAAATAGGAATTAGGTGAGAGAGGAATCTGAACGAAACCCCCGCGGAACAAAAGTTCAACTGTTCAACGACCCAAAATTTGAAATCTCTGACAGGCATTGTACGTTTAGTCATGTGTTCTTACTGTAGGTCGTACCATGCATTAATACATAATTCAACTCGAGAGTGAGTGAGAGACACTGATGATGAAAGAAAGAGTTAAATAGAAATAACTAAGATTGATCCTTTATGCAGGCAAGTATCTCTCCATCCAAGATTCTTCATGCAAGAACACATTAATTATCAGCTTTTAAGTCTCTCATGACGACAAATACATAGCAAGAGTAAGATCAAATACAAAGTGACGAAAAATCTACTATAGGAAACTTAACCGCAGTTCCAATGGAGGATTAAAAATAGAGATCTCTTTGATCTCAGTTGTAGTTCTTGTGCACCTCACCTTCTCCATCTCTAAATCGTATGCCTTTAATGGAAACAGCTCTAGCGTCTCTATATCTCTACCAGTTCTCTCCGGCCATGTTATTTGCTCTTCCTCCTTTGCAAAATCTATAGCAAACAATATAAATAAGTCTTCCATTAGTAGTTAAAACTAGAATAATGTTTATCTAAAAGGGATATTTATTTAACAGAGTGGGCTATACCTCTATATATAAATGACCTTATTTTCAAAAAAAAGAAAAGAATAATGTTTATATATATATGAGCTAGCCTTTCTCAAAAAAGTGAGAAAAAAAATATATTCAAGTACTTAAACATAACCATACGCAAATGGCAAAAGGCTAACAAAGAGTACGTTAATGAAAAGAAATGCACGAGAGATTCATGACTTTAGCAAAAAGAGGAAAAGGGATGAAGTTGTGTGACAGATGCAAAATTAGGCTCGATGCATGCAAATTTTCTTTTTCTCCGTACCAGAATATTGTCAACTTTTTTTTTTTTTTTTGTTTTTTTTTTTTTTTTTTTTTTTTTTTTGAGACATGCATGCCTTTCTTTGCCAAATTAAAGTGCATGTTTGAATATTATGGTAACATGCACATGCTAAACAATCAATGGTAATATATATTAATTAAGCTTCACCTACTTGATAGTACTGATCGGTGGTTCAACTTGGCCTCCCTCTTGCAGTCAGGAGAGATAACAAACTTGTGTTCTGTTTCTGCCTCCTCATCTGATGAGGACCCGCGACGGCGTTTCTTGTGGTGCCGTTCTCTGGCCTTGTGGTTCTGAAACCAGTAGAACACGTTCTTACTCTCAACCTTACCAAAATAGCTCAAATGGTTTGATATTCTCTGAATTTGCTCGGTGCTAGGGGTTCTCAACCCTGCTCTGAACAGGTCCATCAACACTTTCACTTGTTCGGTTGTTGGATTCCACCTGCCGCACTTGACTCCGACCCGACCTGCGTTGAACCCGCCTGACATCACCACCCCAGCCTCCCCTTCCATCTCCATATCTATCTATCTATCTATGTAGTTAATTAGCTTTTATGATTGTATTTGTCTTATGGTGATTATATGGAGAGAAGCTGAAAGGCAAGTAGCCAAAGTTGAAAAGACTTTCTTGCTGCTTCTCTTTTGGTTTGTAGTGGGCTTTTTTGTTCGGGGGCTGCTACTGAAATCAATAGATGTTGGGTTCTCTTAAATAAAGGCGGATCAGTGATCTGCGACTGTGAATGGTGCGAGATTTCGGTGTGGTGGCTAATCAGTAGAGAAAAAAAAAAGGTTAAAAGGAAATAAAAATGAAGAATAAAAAAGTGGTGGAAGGAGACATGCAGAAAAGCTGCCACTCTCCAAACAATCTTGGAATACGAGCAGCGACATCCTTAGGCCTCATTTAATTATGGCGGTTCATGCATATCTAAGTGCCATCGTGTCTGATAGCATGTTGTCTTATTCCATGTCTTTTTATATCTACTGTTCGATTAAATATTACCATCTCACCCAACAGAAGGGGTTGTTGAATCGGGTTTATTATATTGTAAAATGCGTTTGGCACCATGCGCCAGTCGCTACTATAAGCTATGGTATCAACTAAACGTATGATTTGAGGGATTACAAATTCTGACTTTTGGGAGAGGTGACTGTATTTAATAAAAAGAGAAGATTAGTAGCTTCTGAGGAGTTTGCTTAGAATAAGACAGGATTCTCATGTCAAGCACTACGTCCTTCCAAAAGAAGACAGATTCTTGCAACAAGTTTTGAGTTTCCAAGCTTTGACTATACGGTTATTTCATTTTCAATTGCTCGATTATATTAGAACAAATCCCACTAGATCGATTGTTTCCATGCAGTTAATTTCAGCGCGAAATATTTCAGTGCTGCCAGTTCAAAATCATACTTTAAAACAGAGCAAGCAAATTAACATAAGTTCTGTATTTAAATCCAACCTTTGTGCATATAATTGATCAACTACAAGAACATTCTACTTGCAGAGACGCTTATAATTCTAGTACTTGTGGTGTGGACTTATAATGGGGAAAAACTTTCCCAAAGGTGTTACATGAAATAAATTATTTCAGAAAATGAGCAGGAGATCATATATATGATATTGTCATCATTTCATGAATAAAGACGGACAGATGATTTGACACTGTTAATAATTAATGACAAATATGATAAGAGAAATGCTACTGTAATTCAAATAATGTTACTTTTGTTTTTATTCTTGCTTAAATTTATAATTTTTTACCACTAAATATATTTTATCATGTCATTTGAATACATGTATGTAAGAGATCATAGGATTTGACTATATTTTGATGCCCTCAAGAGACGTGCTTAAATTATTAAAAATTTGGCTATTGATTTCTTAACAATAGTTTTTTAGGGCCAGGTGGCAATCACCACACTGACAGATTTTTAATTAATAAGAAAAAAAATATGTACAAAAAAATATAAACAATAGTTATTTAAAATTTTATTTCACGGGTACAGCTGGTAGCAAATCTTTTGGCATTAGATCCATCAGTAACTATTAACTAAAAAAAAAAAAAAAAAATCATACAGTGCAACAAGACTGAAGTACTGTCCAACTTTCTGCGAAAAATAGTATTGCAAGAGAGCTGGATATTACTTTGTACATGATTTGAATATCCCATGCAGTGCTCTTTTATGTTCTGTCTTTCTTTAAATTTAGACGTTATTTTATTTTTCAAGTTTCTTGTATATACGTTCTTAGAGTAGTCATTAAGAGTAGCCTTTTTCTCATTTAGTAGTTTCAAGGGGGGGAAGTACCTTCAGTTTGGAACGGCATTAAATCATGCACTGGTATACTCATGTACATTGGTTTATTTCAATGAAGTTAGCCTACTGGCATGCATCATCTCAAAAAAACAAAAAAGTACTGTCACTAGCTTGACAACTTGTGAGTAATGCAATCATATTCATGAATTCTACAATGACAATAGTGTTAAATGTTATGTTAAGAATTAAGAGTTAAGACAGAAGCTCACCAAAAGTAGGAGCAACTTTACCCCAAAATGGTGGTAGATAGTGGTAACATTTAAGTGGCCCTAAAAAGCATGCCAGTCTAAATTACTATGGCATTGTACTCCTCACCTTAAAAGTAGGAAATGCGTCAAGCAGAAAGTATTAAGCGCCTTAACTATGCATCATTAACAACTCCTTTTCATCCAACACAAAGTACCATCTTTTTATGAAAATCAAAATTCTGTCTGACAGTCTGGACGACAAAGGATTAGTCTGTTCAACCCGTCTTCAAATCTGTAACATTAGTGACTGACGTATGGTAAACCAAGTCCTGAAACTGTCTGGTAAATCGATTAAGAATCGTTTATTATTAATATTGTATAATAAAATCAAATCTGACGGTAAAACTTGTGGGAAATTTCTGTTGTGAAGTTTGAGAATGTATATCTTGGTATTTGGAATTTTTCTGTATGATTGCCACGAAGAATTGATACTAGAAATGTTATTTAAATTGATTAGGGGAAATAGCTAATTTACAAAATTAGACTATTTAATCTGTCATTACACCAATAGCCACAGAGATCTGGCCACAAAAGATCGAGGGGGATTTATTAAAAAGGAAACGACGAATTTTCGTCGTCTCTTTCTCTCTGTCTCTCCGATCTGTCCGTCTCTCTCTTTTCTTCTTCTTCCCTTCTTCTCGAGATGTGCTCGAGGCCACCTCCTCTCTGTTTCGTTGTTGCGCTGTGATTGGTTAGGGCGTGAGGCGCCGTAGTGATGCCTTCTGTCCTTTTTCGCACCTCCTGCTTTCTTCTCTGTGCTTGCACGAGAAGGCAGCTGCTCCTTCTCCTCTCTCGATGGCGACTGTCAGAAGAGTAATGGAGGGGCTTACGTGGCACGCATGCACCCTCTCCACGCTGCTCTCTGTCCTATCTTCTTCTCTTTCCCCTTTCGTTGTCAGGTAAGTCGAGTTCTCTATAAAACTAGGGTTTCGGATTTGGGGGAAATTAGGAGGAAGGAGGCAGGCAGATTGAGGTGGCGCTGGAGAACGGTAATGTACTCTCGATCTTAGATTATGAATTCTTAATATCAATTTTGGTAATTGATATCGATTTGGTTACGGTGAGTGTTAGGTTTATGGAAGTTGCCTTGTTCTTGATTAGCTTGACGCTGATTCTAGCTTTAGTTGTGCTCGAATTTCTGAGGAGATTCCTCAACGATCAGAGGCAAGGTATATCTCTCGTTACTGTGGCTTGATTAATTTCGTATTTAATTTATAGGTTTGCTGTGGTTATGCTTAAGTTAATTTGGGGTTCTGAGTTTGTGCTATGCTATGACTGATAGCTAATATTATTTGTTTATGTTGCGATCTATGCTCTGTGGAGATACTGGTAGCCATTATTGATGCTGTTCTTAACTAATTTTAGAACTGTGGGATACTGATGATGCTTGTGCTATGTGTAGCAGTAACTATTATTGCTTAGGATGTGATTTGTGAGGGATGGAACAAGTTAATTGAACTTGACTATATGCTAATTTATTTGCTGATTTTCTGAGAATAGTTAGTTAAGCGATAGAGTGCTAATTGCAGTATCAGTGGTGCTAATTGTTGTGGTCTCATTACTGTCAAGATGTATAAGGGTTGATGCTTTACTGATAGGAGATGTTATATGGCTCCGAGCCCATGTCTCACATCTTGCTGTTGAGTCTAGTATATAAGCATGTTCTATATATTAGCATACTTAGTTATTTGATTATTGAAATATAGTTAAGGAGCATATAGGTGCCACTGTGGTGTTTTAATGCATATAATGGAGCATTTGAGTTTCATATAAGTCTGTCTATGCATATACCATGCCATAGGGTACTGGAGTTGTATATATTTGAGTAGTTATGTCATTTTAGGCACTGTATACTCATTTCTAAATAATTTGTTGTTATTATGCACTGTCTAAAAACTATTTATGCACCTATATGTTGTGAAAGTCTCAAATATATGTTTCAATATAAGCATATAGTCACAGCATAGGGTTGGGCTAACTTATTTATATGTATATAGTCATTGTTCTTAGTCTGAGTTGGCATATGAGCATGTTTCAGTGTATATAAACCTTGTTTTATACTTTTCTGATATAAAAATGGGTATTTTGCATAGATAAACATGTATGTATTTCTATGTAGCCACTGTGTACATGATTTGGGTTAGCATAGATGCATATTTTGAATATATATTGCTATATAAAACTCTGTTGAGGTGTTTAAGGGTTATAGATTGCATACTTTTAACTTATATTAGGAGAAGATTACATGTTATGCACTTATACTCTATACTGTCTCGAGTTATAGCTTTATACTTTGTAAAATCTTGTAAATGGGGTGTTTACTGACTCATGGTCAGTGAATATAGGGTTCTGGACTGATGATTGAGTTGATTATATAAAAATATGGTGAGTAAATGTCATACTGGTATAGTTTCTGTTAAGACAGGGATGATGTTGCGAAGGAAAAAGTGTAGTGGGCTTTTCTGTAAATAATTAGGGACGGTTTTGTAACATAGAAGGTTTTAGTAAAAGTTTGAGGGGGCTAAATGTAAATTAGAGGGTTTGTGATGCTTCTGTGGGCTTGAATGCATAAACCTAGACTTATCGGGCTTGGATTTGTTAACTGTAGGTATTGGATCTTTTTCTGGATTTCTGGCGGACCCGTTATGCATTAGCCCAGTCAACTGGGTCAGGTTGACTGGGTTGCGTCTGTTTGTGTTGCGTTGCGTCTGTTTGTGTTGCGTTGTGTCTGTGTCTGGTTGCGTTGTGTCGCTGTTTGCTCTGTTTGCTGTTTTGCTGTTTTATTGTGGGCTTTCGTTGGATTTTTGCCTTATGGGCCGAAAGGAAAAGGAAAAAAAAAGAAGGGCCTGTAGGCCGAGACACGTTGTGGGCTTAATTTCGGAAAATAATTTCGGATATTAGCTTTCGGATTTAAATAAAGCTAATGACGGATTTCTGTTAAACTAAATGACTTGGAAACAATGTACTTAGTTTAACTATCGATTGTGGGCTTTTTAGGGAAATGATGAGATTTAGTCTGACTTTCAAAAAGAACGGATACGTGGCAAATCATTTAGACTATCTGATCCCGCAAGAACAATTAAATAATTTCTGACTTATATTTTCTGATGAGTTTAATTGAGTTTCCTAAATTTCTGTATAACTATTTCTGTTATTTCTGATGATAAATCTTCGATATTAGGAAACGTACAATTAAACGCTAAAACAAATACTGGAAAATGTAATTAAAAGTGATAACGGTGTTAAAGGACTTGGAACCAAAACGTACAGTCCAGTTACCCATAAGTTACCAGACTTAATCATGTTTACCAAACGGATTTAAGGAACCCGTTAAACATAAATTAACGGTACTTGATCTGTAATTTGTAAACAGGAACGGATACTGAAGTGCCCCCAGACATCTGAATCAAGCAAGGTGCGGATACGCGGAATCTTTGTTAGAACTCGGGTTTCGGTACATTTAAATTTGTGCATTGCATGTTGATCATTCTTTGATAATGCATTTCCAAATTCATGTAGTCGATAGGAATCCCTGAAATATGAAAACGCATGTTGAACCAAACTGTTCATTCGATTCCACTAAAGAAATATATTCCGACATTGAATTTCCGATTGACAATCATTTGAATAGTCGGATTATACTAAAGGACTGGAATGGCTCCGTAAATTGACTAATTTGCATAAATATCTTTTGTGATAGAAGAATCAGATTTGAATTGAAATCGGACCATTCTAAATCAGTCTGTACAAGCATGATTATAATAAGTATCACTCTCCGGAGTCAGGTTTGGCCACCTACCCGGCCAGGATTATTAGCGCTTTAATTACTGGAAATTCCCTCTGTAATCTGTACCTAGGGTTGGACCTATGGTGTGGGAAGAGTTCTTTCTGATTCTGTTGGGCCGATAAGAGCTTGAGTGTATACTATACTCTGTTGAAATTCTGTGATAAATATTTATGCTTGATTTGAATTGATGCATATTTCATGTTGCAGTATGCCTGTTATCGGACCTTTGCGTCTTGTGCCTACGGTACAAAGCATTCTGATTTATTTTTAAATATATCCTGAAAAGCAATGATTTCTTATTTTATAAATGTTTCAAATATAAAGGGTATTATTTCCGATACCGGTTCGTACCAAGAAGCCGCGTACTGGAACTAAAACCCGCACTGAGATTTATTTCTCATCCGAATTTTTGTTGCCTCTTTTGAGGGTTCCAGGAACGTAGGAATGGTGCTAGGCGACGGTCTATAGCTACGGTTGAGTGCTCTTGTCTGCAGTTCTGTGTTCATATCCCGAGTCTAAATTGTAATGCTACCCTAGCTCTGTATCTGGATGAACTTCCCGATGTCTTGGCGTATCTGTATTTGGAGATTCCTCCTCCGAGTCCGCCGCGTGAGATGGAGGTCGAACCTGAGTCCGAGGATCACTCCGCGGAAGCGTAAACGCGGGGAGCGTTAGTATGGGACGGTTGTGTTGGGTTGTTGTTATTGTCCTATAGTGGTCTTAGTTCCGTGAGTCATGTTGGTATCGGGGTTTGTCGGGAAAAATTTTATATTTTGTAATATAGCTTGTAGAACTTAATCGGGCTTGTGGTAAATGGCAGCAAGTGGCAAGTGGGGTGGTTGTCAAATATGTTCTATATGTATACAGCGTGAGGTGTGCGAACCAGCCCTAGGTTATACAAAAATAATAAGCCTAGGCGTCAGAATGATTTACTTTTGAGAGTGAAATAAAAACTTGTATAATGATCTGTGTGTAATAATATGAAGTTTGTTTATTTATCCATGTTTACACATGTAAGTTCGGGACCGAAACCAAGAAAATGGAATAGCAAATTGAAAAAAAAATTTTAGCTATCTGTCTGTAGCCTTACGGGAATGACTTGTCATTCTCGTGGCGGAGACGACGTCAGCATCTCGGGTCGGGGTGTGACAAAATCTGACTCAAGTTTTACCATATGGATGATTAAATATGACTCTTGATTTTCATGAGCAACATTACTTAATTAAAACTATTACAAATAATGAACAACAATAGTGCATAATTAAATTAGGCGGGAATAGTTTAAATTGTTAAACAATTCCACATCTGCCAACATTTATTGGCTCTAAAAAAAACAATGAGAGTTCCACATCTTCCTACATCTGGCAAATGGATGACAATTGCAATTAAAAAAAAAAAAAAAAGAAGCAGGGGGATGCAATAGAGTTGCCACAGTAAATTCTAAAATTTCAATGGCATATTTGAACTACTGATCGTGATCTTTCAAGATATGCATATATAAGATATATAAATTTTTTTCAAGCTCAATTGATAAAAACCATAATACGAACAAGCTAAATTAATTATTCAACATTGCATGTCCCATTCACTTTTTCAGTTCCATTTGTATAGAACGAATTCAAAAGTTTATGAATTTTTGTATATTATAATTGTCAAATATAAACAATTTGTAACTATATAAATTTTATTAACCACCAATTCAGCACTAAGACCGTTTTCCTTTTTAAAAAGTATACGTCAGCTAACACTATTGTTAGTTACTTGGCTCAGTCTCTCAGCGCGCAGTTGAAAAGGATAAGAAAAGTACATTTACACTTTGTTTTTTTCCTATGTCACATCGCTGCAGATTTTTTTCACTCTTGATAAATTTGAAAAACTTTGAGCTTGAACAGAGCGAATGAAAAACAATCGACATAAATTAACTATTTCTTCATAGGTGGCCAGTGGAAACTATTTGCAATTTTCCCTAAAAAGTAGAGGAAAATGCCATCCTTTTGGGGTGGCGATCACCACTAATTCATCATCAATCTTAGTAGATCAGCAGGGGCCCACTTTTTGAACAATTAGAATTCGGAAAGCCGTTTCCAAAAGAGGAGGCAAATAGTGTTTTATCTTCTCTTTCTCTCATTCGTTTTGTAGCAACTCACATTATTTAAGAACTTAAAAAGAAAGAGATGTCTGTCATCATGCTTGCACCCGGTCCACATTTTGATTTAGATAATAATATCTTGAGTTGAATAGCGTGGGGCATCCCGCTAACTTTTAAGAGTTGTTGTGGTGATGCTTTCCAAGTTTCATGCACGTAAAATCCGTTCTGCGTGGGTTTGAAAGCTGCAATTTCCGAGGCATATTCACACACAGCATCAAAGTCGGGGGCTTCTGATCTTGCCTTCTCTTCTTCTTTCTCTCAGACCAAATCGGATCACTTGGGATTTTTCTCCCTCAGTCGTTGGGGGTCCACTTGAAAACAATATACTTAATTAGCTTTAATCAATTTAATCTAGTTCATGGTGTCACTTTTAGACTACAGTGCTCGAGTGACTCCTTGACCAGCACGGGTACTGATATTGTTGGTACAGCTCGTCTTCTCCGGAAAAGACAGACAGATGTCTATTGGACCGTTGGCAATATGTGCTCATTTCAATTAATTATTGTGTTTCTAAATTTTGATTTTAAACATTTAAATGACGGTTCGAATACAATTTGATTTAGATATTCATATTTAGTAGAAACTTTAAAATTTTAATTTTTCAAAATTTCAATATCCAGCTTGAATATTTGTTTGGAGAAAATATTTCTATTAGATGAACTAAAATTTGATTGAATTTTTTGCTTGAATTAATCATTTGAATTTCTGAAATCAAAATTTCAAAATCATGACACTGACCTATATGCTATACATAATGTTAAGCCTCATTCAAAATTAATAAAGACCAAAAAGTTTTTGTTGCCAAAAATCAGATTGCAACTAACAGTAGTACTTTTGGCAACAACTGGTCAGTTTGGCGACTGCAGCATGAACTATTGGTGGATGCAGCACTTGTTATGTGTGGTTGCCATAGCGGCTGGTTACCGCAGAGACAGTGTAGATTGATTGTTGAATTTGAATTATTTGACGTCTGTGTAGTATTGTCATGGATGAGGTGCGGCTAGTACTGTGGTGTAGTCGATGTGTAGCCATGAGTGTGCGAGGGTGCAGTTCGATTATATGTCTGGTTGTGGGAGCGACACGACAGTGTGGATGTAGAGAGTTAGGTTTAGTCATTGTTTATGCTTTGTGAAATGTTATTTTGCTAGATTAGTATCTATAGGTGTTAGTTACTGTGCACTTGTTATATTATTGTGATGTTTTGGCAGTAACTTGTATTACATCTGTTGTTGCATTTTATTTGTAATACTCACTTATCTTTCTCGAAAATTCAGAAAGCCAACAATATTACTTTTAATTTCTCTCTTTAATCTACTTATTTTTGTCTCTTTGAATGCCCGAATTCTAGGGTAGTGGCCATAAAAATTCCGTTAAGAGATTGCTCCAATGCATGTGTACATCGTACAAAGTACATATCAAGCTGCAACTATTATCATGATCGTGGTAATACGATAATCCTCATTTTGATATTTGAACATCCTGCTCAAATAGATCTCATGTAAGCAATTTAATTTCATGCCACGAGTGATTATTATACGGTTTGAAATTCGAATTAAATGACTCAAATTAAATAGTTTATCACGCCTTCAACACAACAACGCATGAGAATTGCAGGGATGTTGATTCAATAGTATGAAAGAAAGATTTAGTATTCGATAAAATTATTAGAAAAAAGGCAGACATGAATTTTAAACATAGTCGATTGAGATATAAATAACAATAGTTTTCTATAATCAATAAAAGAAGTTAAAAAAAAAAAAAAACAATAGTCTTAAGTTTTCACAACTTGTCCTGTAGCGTTCGTCCAAATTGGATTCTTCTTAAAATTAACTAATATCTCATCTCTAAAAGGATAATACCAATTTTCCTCTTAGTAGCATAGGCACATATACCGGAACATGGTTTTGAGAGCAACGACCAATTCAGCCATCGTGAATCCCATGGGGTACACTCGGAGGAGAGAGGGAACAAGGCTTGCAATTCTGTGTCGTTCTCTCCATGTCTTCATCAAAACTAAACACACCCTACTTCTTCGATTGTCTCTTGGCATTGTTCTCATCCCTGACACAAAATTGACCATCCCGTAACAAATTCCAGACTCCCAAGCGGGTCCCCACAGTATTACTCTGACTAGGGACTTTGACTCGGAGATCTCAGATTGTGCACTCAAGTTTGGATTTATCTCTCTGACGCCTTGCAAACCCATTTCCAACGTACCAACTCAAGTCATTTCCAACAAATTCCAACAAATTGGATCGAATGAACAGTGATTCTGCTGGCCTGCTGCTTCTTGTTCTAGACTTACTTTATTAGCATATTGTTTTGTTTCCAACGAACACCATGTAGTGCACCCAATTCTGATTACGGTATCTCTTTCCTTTTAATCTATTGAATTTAAAGGCGCATGTTACTAATAAATTTTCGGCCTACTCTACTAATAATAACAAGTGGCCTTCCTTGCTTTTTTGGGCGCATAAGCTTAATGACAAAGACGGGTAGGTAAGGTTTGAGGATTCCTGGGCCATTAAGACATTCAGGAGTCGGGACTTCATATCCATCTCACTTTCTCCATCAGTTGGGAGTTACAAAACTTAACAAGCCTGCATTATTATTGAAACATAAAATTGCCTTCAATCCTACATTACTTCAAAAAAAAAAAAAAAAAAAAAAAGGTGAACTCAGATAGAAACTTATACAATCTGACTCCACTTTTCTTAAAGCGTATGGGATCTGATAAGTTACAATGTAATAGAACTCCACTGCCAAAGGATTAGGTACAGGTGATACTGTTAAGTGCTAGCAAAGTAATATGCCACCGTCCAGCACAATCAGGTTACCAACAGTCGCTCAAATGATCAGCAATCGCAAATTTTTCATCATAAATAAAAACAGCATATTTGGCCCAGGTTTATCTTTCATGGCACTCAAAAACAATAACCCAGGTTCATCAGAACTGCCCATATGAGATATCGAGCCGAATGAACAAAAAAACCAAAAAAAAAGAAGAAAGAAAAAAACAACCCAAAGTTGACTATCTTAGAGAGATGCAAGTGCATCAGCCACTAACAAAAATGTAAAGAGCAACAAAACTCTAAAATATACCTCAGAATAATATTAAATGATTACAACCCCAGTAAGGTAAGAGGAAACTGTCTATCCTAGAGTTCAAAAAGAACACACCACCTTAAAATAAATGCCGGTACTATCTAGAAAAGAAAAGCAATCTGAAACAAAGCTCAACAAGATCTACAAAATCTGAGCTGCAGTGTTCAATTTCTCAGCTATACTGAGCTGTGTCCTGGTTAGGCTTGACAAGTATACCAATGAAAGGTTATCCTGAAACACACAAGAGTCGAAACGTGTTTTTAAGCAACAAAAATATACACCAGGTGAACAAAAATTGAACATTGTTAAAAAAAAGATAGGGTCCTATTAATGACCGCGTTCTATGCAGTTGCTAAGAATAATATCTTAGCCCACATGAGAATGGTACATAGATTAATTGTATTCTGTATTAGAGGATATTTGACTAACAATTGCTCTCATTACAAAAACAACATTAGACATTCAATTATATTTTACAACATATGGTGTGATCATTATGTTTGTAACTGCCTAGCATGCAGTATCAGCAGCATCGTTTCAAAATAAAAAGTGAAAAGGTTAACGAACCTGAATCTTGTCATTGAAAACCTTGTCAAAAGCAGCTGGAGACAGTTTTGGCAGAGAAGCCAAAGCTTCAGCGATAAACCTTCCTATATTATTATCCCCTTGAACACGCCCTTCCTGCATATGAATCATCAGATAAGAAAACATTCCTGTCTACTGGCAAGACTCTTTTAACAAAAAGGCATGAATAGGAGGAAAACAAATAAAAGGAGAAGAATCATACAACGACATCATCAACATATTTGTAAACATCATTTATGAGAGTATAGAGTCGCTCCATGGACGACTCCATCCCTTCAAGATCATTTGGAATTTTGTCAACACTTGTGTTCTTCAACAAGTCAACTGCCCAAATGAGAAATTCCACATCAAAAAACAAAACAATCATTATTGAAAATAAGAGACAAAGCAAGCATGTACATACACCCAACGCGTTCAGCCTCAATAAGGCGCATATCAAGAGGAATTTCTTGGAAGTGAGCAGCAAGTTGCCTGTCTCCCAGAGTTAAGTTGGCAGAGACATACGCCTTAATGGATGCCTCTCCATTTGTGAAGCCAGTGTCTACTGTCAGGTGGATTGGGTTCTGTACCTCTCTCGAATAGAACTCATGTATCAGTGAACTACCACCCGACACACCAAATCCAGTTGAGAACCTACATATAACCAGAAGAACAAACCAATTCATCATTTCACATCTAGTTGTGTCAACATTCCTACAATCCCTCATTTATTCATTCAGGAATATAATCAAAGGGCGTCTTAAGCCCTCTTAATAACAATTTTAAAAATACACCAAGGATTAAATGTCAGGGATGCAGAAAAACTTTTAAGAGGCAGATAGTTGGTTTTATATTTATCATTCAGTAAGGAAGAACAGATAAATTTAGGTAGAGGTGAGCTGATATAAAACTTTCAGTGATGTTTAGTATGTGCTGTTTCATTTAATAAATTGGAGACTTGATCACCTTATTTTTTTTATACACAAGAATTCCAACAATTTAAAAGGTAACAAAGCAAGGGACCAAGTGCAAAACAGAGAAACATAAAATTGAGGAGAGAGAGAAAGAACTGACCAGCCAACAATGACTTCCTTGGGATTGACCTTTTGGTGAGACACGAACATATTATGGTGGTAATCGATATCCAAAGCAACCTAACACACCCACATACTCAAACCCATTAGCAATTCAACCACAAGTGTCCCACAAATAATCAAACAAAAAAGTTTTTTCAAAAAAAAAAAAAAAGACCTGGTCGGCGGACTCGTTGTGGGGAACGACATATGAGTTCTTGATCTCGACGGTGCCATCAGAGGAGGTGGACCCAAGGAGAGTGCCGATGACGCGACCGGCCTGGTCGGGGCGCCGCACGAACGCATCGCAAATGTTGAACAGCACTACCGGGTGGATCCGCGCGGAAACGCTCGGTGCTGCTCCTGGGTACTGGAGCACCGTCTGCTTGCTACTTGTCGTCGCCGCGGTCGCCATTTTATGAGTTGAAATTTTAGTAGAAGATTTGGGGTGGCGCCGTCGTAAAGGGTAGAGAGAGAGAGAGAGAGGAGGGTTTTTTGCTAGGGCTATTCGGAAGCTGGAGAGGTCGAACGGAGGAGAAAATGGGAATTTCGCGTTCTTATTTTATTTTTTGTTTTCGTTTTGTTTGTTTTGTTTTGTACAGAATTGTAACGTTTTGATGGGCTTTATGATGTGTCGTTGTGTTTAATTTGGGCCTAGTTTCACCCTGTTATATGAGAATCTGCTACTGAGACTTGTTTTGTTCCAGTTTTATTCCTTATCCATGTTTCTTTAATTTCTCCTAGTGGTGCATTTTAGTGTTATTATTATTTTTTTTGAATTACACAAGAGTAGCTGTTAGGACTAAGCTCAAAAATTAGTCATTTGGAAAAACAAAACCACAAGAACAACCGCGAAATGCCATCGAGAATTAATCGACACTGTTATCATTGTGGGCTTGTGATTTGAAGATGCTTCCAGCCTATCAAATTCCGAGTAGAACTCTTGACGGTCTTTTTTTTTTTATTAATTAATATATTCTTATTTTTTATTTTAAACGTAAATATGATAATAATTTAATTTTAAAAATAATATTGTAACTTCGGTGTTCAAAACTCTGAAGTGACCTGGTGACCCATTTCGGGGTTCGAAATCCTGAAATGATGACGTGCCAATTTTTTTATATATTTTTTTCATATTTAAATTTAATTTATTATTAGACAAATAAAAAAAGATAAATTATGTAAAAAATCCAGAATAAAAAACATTTCTGGATTAATTTTTTTATTTTGTTAACTTTATTATTTTAATATTTTTAATTTAATTTATTATTTGATAGATATAAATAATATATAATACTATGTCAGAAAAATACAGTAAAAAAGTTGCCATTTCATCACTTTGGAGTTTTAAACCCCCAAATATGTGACCAGGTCACTTCGGAATTTTGAACCCGAAGTTATATCATTATTTTTTAAATTTATTTTTTTATCATATTTATTTTTAAAATAAAAATATACATATATTTATTAATACAAAATCGAACTCTTGGTAATGGATGCATTGCTGTCAAACCTGTTTCTACCCACAGGACATAATATCCGTCAAACTAATATCGGGTCTCAACTGCTCCATTTGATTCTAATATTTTTCCACACAGAATTTTGATCATTTTCTTTTTTTGTTTCGTCATATATTTCATTTGTACTGAACTATTAGGAAGTCCTAACAATTGGTAGTTGTCTAGCTCTTGGATGTGTTTTATTTTGAGGGCCCTCTTGGATGTGTTCTAATTTTGTTTTTAGCGCTGCGGGTGCCAAACAAGAAGGCAAAAGGAAACAGAAAACCTAATAAAACTAAAAACGTATAACATAAATTGTAGAAGTTAGTTAGAAGATAGATACTCCAAGCCAACGTAGATGTTTTAATTTCTGGTGTTAAAAGTAAACATTGTAACTTCTATGTACCGATTAAAATCGTATAACCAATTTGATAGTACAAAATTAGAAACTTTCTCCTTTTTTTTATCATTATTTTATTATTATTAAAATTCTTATTTCTCATAAAAGTATCAAGCCATCTAAAAAAATGTAAACGATTTTAGACCAGAGCAAGTATATATGAACTGATTCTTAAAATCTAATTTGATGGATGGTGTAAATGGTAGTGAAGAAAATAACTCTTCATTTAAAATGAAAAGACTAAAATAATTAATTTTATAATATTTTAATTGTTTAATATTTACAATTCTTTATAAAACAAAATAATAGTAATTATTTTCTTTTGCCTATCGGGGCATTTTTTACTTAGTATAATAATAAAGTGTCTAGTTCGCCGTTAGCTCTTAGTTTCCTTTCATTGCAGGTCGTCTATTCCACATTCACGAGCCTGCTTTCTTTAGAAACAGTGCCCAAAAAAAAAAAAAAAACACAGTACACTAGTTAAACAACTTCTAGGCGCATCAGAAAAATTAATTAAGAAAGCACTCTCATTACTAATTATGGCCTTGTGTAATTTCTCTTGCACTTCACCGCACAAATCCCTGCAAGTTTCTCTGAATGGTTGAACTGTTGTTGACCTCAAATCCAGGGATCTGAGACTTGTGGCCATCACTTGTCAAATTTCTTGAGTTAACTTAACTCGTAGCCTACCTCAATGCAACGGGTTCGCTGAAGTGCCTTAAGAAAATGTCCATTATTATTCTTGCAAGAACAACTTTAATTTCTTGTTGGAAAGTTTAATTAAAACTTGGGCAATCCAAATCCAAGCTAATTTCTCTACTCTTTTAGCTAGCAGCTAAATAAAACAATAAAATTTGAAATCCTTACTAGTACTAGACATGATTCTAACCGACATACTAAAACGTTAAAACAAACAATTAAAAAGTATTATGCGAAAACAAGGTGTCCACAGTTAGTCTTTGTATCAATTGACATAGTTTCTCTTGTTTCTTGTATCAATAATAATCTGTCTTGTTTCAGAAGCTAAGCGTTCTTGCTGTATATATGCACTCCTTTCCTGTGATACAATCTCAAACGCATACTGCACACAGTTAACCAAGCAACTCATATACCAGTTCCATCTCCTTCGGTCTATTGTCACCAATTCATCATCCTAAATCCAGAAATTAATAAGAAAAATAATCTCTAGTTAACATGGGCATTACCATGAGCCAGAGTGCAGAAGACAATGGCCTCCAGCTCTTCATGGCTACAGCCTCAGTCATAGTTGCATCTGCATACATGATGTGGTTTTATCTTATAAAACAACGACTTTCAGGCCCATATATGTGGCCCATTGTCGGCAGCCTTCCTGCTTTGATCGCCAACCGTAAGCGCCTCCACGATTGGATTTCTGACAATCTAAGAGCCACAGGAGAGGTAGCCACATACCAAACCTGCATCTTACCATTGCCGTTTGTAGCACACAAACAAGGGCTTTTTACAGTTACCTGTAACCCGCGCAATCTTGAGTACATTCTTCGAACTCGTTTTGACAATTATCCAAAGGGACCAATGTGGCAGTCTGCTTTCCATGACTTGCTTGGCCAGGGAATATTCAACTCTGATGGTGAAACATGGCTGCTTCAGCGCAAAACAGCAGCACTCGAGTTCACCACACGGACGTTGCGCCAAGCCATGGCTAGATGGGCCAACCGGGCCATCAAGACCCGACTTTGGCACATCTTGGATGCTCATTGTGATGTGCCAGGAGCAAGTGTTGACCTCCAAGATCTTCTTCTCCGCCTTACTTTTGACAATATATGCGGCCTTACCTTTGGAAAAGACCCCGAGACATTGTCCCCTGACCTTATCAATGACCCCTTTGCATCAGCATTCGACTCTGCAACAACAGCAACATTAAAACGCTTTTTGTACCCGACATTTCTATGGCGGCTTAAGAAGGCCTTGGGGATGGGGAGCGAGAAAAGCCTCCGAAATAGCCTTGAAGTGGTTGACCAATACATGACAGAGGCCATAGCTGAGCGCAAGGCAAGACCTTCAGATGATCTCCTGTCCCGGTTCATGAAGAAAAGGGATGGAAATGGCAAGGCATTTTCTGACGATGTGCTACAATGGATTGCACTCAACTTTCTGCTCGCTGGCCGTGACACTTCATCAGTTGCTCTTAGCTGGTTCTTTTGGACGCTTATGCAGCGTCCAGATATAGAAAGAAAAGTTCTCCTTGAGATTGCCACAGTACTAAGGGAGACTCGAGGAGAGGATACCGCCTACTGGACAGAGGAACCATTGGACTTCGATGAACTAGAGCGCCTTGTTTACCTAAAAGCAGCTCTTGCTGAGACATTGCGTCTCTACCCATCTGTGCCACAGGACCAGAAGTATGTATTGGAGGATGATGTGCTACCAGATGGCACTGCTGTCCCAGCAGGTTCATCCATTACCTATTCTATCTACTCAGTGGGGAGGATGGAGAGCATTTGGGGGAAAGACTGCATGGATTTCAAGCCGGAGCGTTGGCTCTCAGAACAGGGTGATCGGTTTGAGCCGGTTAAGGATGCATACCAGTTTGTGAGTTTCAATGGAGGCCCTAGGACCTGTTTGGGCAAGGATTTGGCGTACCTCCAAATGAAGTCCATCGCATCAGCAGTGCTTCTCCGACATAAGGTGGTGCTCGTGCCGGGCCATAAGGTGCAGCAAAAAATGTCGCTTACCCTCTTCATGAAGAACGGGCTACGTGTGCACGTCAAACCAAGAAATCTCAAGGACTATGTTAGTGCTCTTTCATCTATTGACAAAGTGGAACCTGTTACAAGCGACACAGTCACAGCTTCTGCGGCATAGGTTCCATCAATTTTGATGCTGTATACTTTGATTTGGAAGGGTTTACTGAATTCAGGTCAAATGGTTATGTTTGGTGTTAAAGGTGCTACAGCTTTGTGCTTTTGTCCATGTATGTAGCTATTAGTGTGAAGTGTTACAGGGATTGGTCTTTAGTATATTTCTCGGTCAGGCGTGAAAATGATGTGTAAAAGAAGTGCTATTCAGAGACTATTTCTGTATTAAACTTTTCTGAGACAAAGTTTTGTGTTATTTTTCTTCACAATTAATTAATATCAATTAAATTTTTAAGTCATAAGAATGTCATGCGTGTTATTTAATTTAATTTGTGAAACCCTCCGGCTCCGGCATACCCTTCATAGTTCGAATCTTGTTTCACACAGAAGCCTTGCCGGTCTTGATTTAATCTGGACTGTTGTCAGTCCTAGAAATCGAATAAGACCAATCAAATAAATTGATTGTATCAGATCGAAAAATCATATTTTATATGGAAACATAACTTTAAGATTTAAAAATAAAAGTAGGAAAAAAATATTTTAAAAGATAAGCTGAAAATAAAAATTGAAAGCATAAAATCAACTTTAAATATAAAAATAATACATTACACACGGTTTAATTATAAATCTAAATTTATTAAATAAAATTTGAATATATTCTTCCTTAAGTTGTAAATCATTTAAATGCCTCAAGAAAATTGTAATCCATTTAATTTAAGTTGATTTGACAATCAAATATAAAAATTTTTAATTTGATTTTTAAATTTTCTTTATTGATTTCCATTAACCTTATTTAGTTTCCATATTAAATTCATAATTTCCGTAAGTAATTTATTGAGAGGTTTAATCTACCTAAATAACGAGAAAAATGCATAGATTACAACAATGGCATCGTTGTGCGGTGGTATAGATGCCTATATTTATTGGCTAAAAGATATCTTTGAAGATATCATTTTAGAAAATTTTTAATCTACTTAGTTTTATACCCTTCAATTTTAAAATTCTGAATTTTTTTTTTAAATTAAAATATAAAATTTAGTCTCCAACAAAATCTCAATAAGAAAATCACATTGAGCCGTTCAGATTGGCAATTTTATTTTTAATAGTTGCACATCAGATCATATTTGATGTCAGATATGTTTGACGATGTAAACCCGTCAATTGCGATTTGATGGATCTGAATTGTTTCTATCGCTTAACTGGGTAAAAAAACCTTATAAAGTTTACACAAAAAAAAAATACATTTAATCTTTTTTGTCAAATGACAGCAAACCAAGACGATCGAGAAAAAGTGCAAGGAAAAAGACATTTTGGACATCGGGAAGAACTAAAAATAAAAATTTATTAATGACATCATTGATCATTGTAATGATTTGCCCTTTTTTTTGTTTCTCTAACTCTTCAAGAAATGACGTTTGTGTTCATGAAGTGGTTAGTGTTTCTCTGGACGTGTTACTTGTATAATAAGAGATCAAAGAGCATGTGATTGGAATGAGGGAGGAGTTCTGCACGTAAAGAAAAATTTGTCGTGGAAATTTGGTCTCTTGCACAAGAACAAGAGCTGGATTTTGTATCTTGAAAATAAATATATAGAACTAAAATTTGGAAAAAAAAATTCTGGTAATAACATGAACCAGAACAGAGTCTGAAATGGCGTTATCTAGTATTATAAGACAAAATACAAGGATAAATACCGGATTTTGGCTATCTGGGGCTGGTAGAGGTGCCGGTATGGTATTCAAAAGTCTAATCTAAAAGCGAAATTTCTACATTATAATATTATATACCTTACTTGTGCTCATTTGGCTTCATTATTTCAAAAGTTGCTCCGCCATTTGTTAAACTAATTTGTGTAATCTCGATCGGCAGAGCCAAATACGACATCTCATAGAATAATCAGAGGTAATATGAACATGCCTGGATTCAATAGTCTTTGCCTCTTTGGCATGCCTTTATTTATAAGAACTCAACTCAGATGTTAAATTTTTGTATCGATATTCAAGATTCTCTTCAAAAGATTTATGATCGATTCATTTTTTTTTTTTTTAAAAAAAAAAGTCCATAGAGGGTTCGCATCAATATTATAAATAAAGATGTGTGGGTGTCGGGATCGTTTAGTTAAATATAGTTCGACACTCCAAGCATTGTGAAAGAGCATTTTTCATATTTCTGTAACATGATAATCTATAACTATTTATGTACTGGGTATTATTCCTCATAAAATTGACCCGCTTCACCGGCAGACAATAATATGGCAGTACATTGCTTTGTTTCTGATTTTTTTGACCCCTTCCTATTTTCATTTTCATTGTCAATTTGTAATAGTTAAGCTAAAAATATTGTAAATTATGTTGGACATATATTTGGAAAACTCAAAATTCATTATATGAGATAATATTGTTGGACATATTATTTTAATATATTCATATCTTATTGATATGATTGTGATATTTATTCAAAATAATGTCCAACATAAATTTTGGACTAAGAGTACATATATATATATATATATATATATATGGTGCTTTGTTTTGTCGCCCAATATCATTTCTTAAAAGATACCATGTTGCAATCATATTTTTCTCTTTTATTTTTTTATGTTGATATGCTGATGTTGATCGATTGATATTTATAATTTATAATTGAGTTAGCTTTTTTCCTCAGATATAAACTACAAATATTTCCTTTTAAAACATAGTATATTTAGAAAATATTGTATTTTTCTTTTGAAACATACATGATTTTTTGAGGATAATATTTTTTTTCCATGCCTTCTCTCTATATATTATATATTTTGTTGCTGATCAATGATTATAATGGTGTGCCATCTTATTGTTCCTTGGTAATATCTCAGTTAAAATTTTAGTTTATATGCAATCTCATTTTTCCTTTCGGTTTAAATTAAAGTTTATTACTTCATTAGTATTTTTCTATCATTTATAATATTAATACAATAAAAATTCATGTATCGAGCGAAGCTCGATGATCCACTCTAGTCTTTGATACAAACGTGTATTCATTAAAGAAAAAATAATAACAAAGTGATGCCTTTGTGCACTAATTCACTGTTTCAGTTGAAATGATTAGATCTCCCTACCAAGTACCAACACGGCAATCACAAACTTCGAACAAAAATTCTCATGAGTATATATTCATCATCCTCCGACTGCATTTTTTGTTTTACCCTTTAAGGGTAGTTCCGACATCAGATGATAGTGCACTTGGGGTGTATTGAACATTCTACAGTGATCTCTGGTAAGAAATGACAAAATTAATTATTAATCAAATACTATACTATTTTGGTATTAAATGACAATTTTATTTTCCTATTTATTAGCCGAAATGGACTGTTGAATGTATGTATGCGATCTGAAGACAGATACTTGATTTTGTATATATATAGTAAGATGACAGCTCCATTGTGCATGGGGACCCACGTTATAGTTAAAATATTGAAAATTTGTAATAGTTAGTTTTGAAAAATTTCAATGAAGTGGCTTGAATTTTGCATCAATGGTACTAAGGTAGGTGGTTGCACAAACACGAGTAAGTTTCTTAAGAATTGAAATCATTCGCTGGCAGATACGATAGCCTGATTCGCCGACGTCCATACTGCCAGCCAGCAGCACTTCATCATTTTCTTACTTTTTCTTTTTCCTTTTATGAATATTACACTTGGTTTTTAATAGAGATTATGTTTGAAAGATACAACATCGTCAATTCGTCACTCCCTCCCAAATTTTGATGATAAGTAGAGAAAATAGTTGTGAATTACGTGATCAATATGCTTCCGAGCGAGATTTGAGAATTTCCAACGCATCTTCCTCCCCAAAAGTAAAAGAAGTAAAACGACAAAAAAATGCACATACCGTGACAACTGATGTGCATCATATCGATTAAATAAATCGATGCATTTAACTTCTTTTGTTGGTTATTTCATGATTCCAAACCATCTATTAGTAAATGTTTTACAATAAATTTTGATAATACATATGCCACTCTGAAATGTGAGTGTCTTGTCTACCTATATAAGAAATTCGGTTCTATAACTAATTAAAATTAAAGGTAGCTAAAGAAAATTTTTGCAGGAGTACGAATTTACTTTCTAAAGAAGAAAATTGATGTAAAGGAACATCCATGATCTATAGACTGGTGACATGTAAAAACTTCCAGTCAGTAATTTATCAAAGTTCACATCACTGGGTTGTTAGTCCAGTGGTTTGGCTCTATTCTGTCAATCCCAGTTATGTGCTGCTGCCATTCTGTGGCCATACAAAGGAAAATTTCATAAAAAAAAAAATCGACTAATATCATTTATGCATCTCAATGTTTAATGTAAGGAAAAAAAAAAAAGTGAATTGATCAGGACTAACTATTTTATGAGTTACAGAAACTTATGGCCCTCAATCAATCCATTAAGAGTTCCTTCTTTTATGAGACAAATGACAATATTCAATAACAATACCAATCTTACTAATAAAGAACATCAAAATAATAACAACAATAATAATCAATCACCATCGCAGTTTCTGCACTAGCTAGACAATATTTCAGGTGCTTCTCTATGCCTTCTCCTTCTTGGATGGAACCCGACCATCAGTACCGGCAAGCATGCTGTACTTGTCCTTCCTTGTTAGGTTGGTGCACTCAAAGCCAAGTTGACTGCCCAGCACCTTTTGTATGTAATTAGCCACCTCAATTGGCGTCTTTCCGCCACTGCAAGTGAGCTCTTTAGGCAATTGGTTCAGAAATGTTATCTCATATTGTGGTCTGGGATTCATGAAAAAGAAATATGGGTCAAGAATCTTGAACCCTCGAACTGTCGACCCATGAAACATGCTCTGTTTTGTGTTTATTGCTACCGGCACAATCCTGTCAGTGAGTTCGGCAAACAGTGCACTAAAACGTAACAGAAATGGTTCTCTGCAGGTCGTCCCTTCTGGACAGATGACCAGATCACCTTCTTCTAGAAGGCGCTTAATGTTCTCAGCATCTTTCTCTCTTTCCCTCGAGAGTGCAACTGCTTTGATTGGGGAAATGAGTTCAGAAAATTTACTGATACTGTAAGTGACACAACTGACTTTACGTCCAAGCGCAACTGCAGTGACAACTGGATCAAGCACAGTTCGGTGATTGCATACAAAGAGGACACCTGGGTGGCCTTTCTTCGGGGGAGGTGGTGGAGTGCCTTTAACAATAAGGTTGATGCCCATGATCTTGTATGTGTAAAAGACGATGCGCTCAGGTAAGGGGATATTGACATAGACCCGAATCAGTGAAAGGAAAAACCCAAATGGCATCCAAAGGAAGGTGATGAGGGCCACAAGTGGGTTTGGTCGCTGCACCAGACGGCCATCATGTACGATCAAAGGGCTCAGAAGCTGGTTTGTTGGTACTGGGTTGTATTTTTTCGGCGGTACAATGTAGGCTTCCTGTCATGACCAATGACGACCAGTTAAGTGAAAGAATATGTGTGATTAATAATAAAAATTAAAAGAAATAAGTACTCTATAATACTAAAATAAATAAATATTATAAATAAAAAACTTAGTGGGGATTAGGGGTAATAAATGGAGAGGTGTGAGATCACATGGTAACTTGTCCTTGGAGGAGGTAGCACTTATGGTTGATTTAATTCACACACCTACCTATCCAGCACATATACATTCATAGCCAAGGGTATCATGCACCTCAATAATTTGAAGTTGAACTATCTAATTCTTCTATTACAGTTGTCTGTAATAGATTCTCTTACATGGCCCTTGCCAGTAGGTCCGACCAACAATGAAAGTGTCCGGTGAATAATAAATATTAGCCCGCAAGTAAGACTTGTAATTAAACAAGATATGTTGAAGGCGATATGTAACAGTAAACATGCACTCGAAGCATGGGAACCATTTTAATTATCATCTACATTTGGTACTTATGGCTCTGAAAATAGCATTGCAATAATTAAGCAATTAACCAAGCGAACCAGACTACAAAAACGGATGCAATTTAATGCTGCTGCTAAAAACATGTGACCAAAATATATAGCATTGCAGGATTTTAAAGTAATTTTTAAGTTATTTCTCATAAAAATCAAAACCTATTGATATTGTTGATCGAACAAAAGTGAACAAAAAATTATTGTTAACGGCCCCATTGCCAGTCTGGGCCATATACTCTGCTGTTGCATGTGTCTCCAAGCCTAAATTAAATACGATCACCAAAATTGGATTCAGCTTAGGGTTAGAGAGACCATGAAAAAGCGGATGGTAAATGGATACACGGATATAGGAGAAAAATAGCATTTAATGACGTTAAATAGAAAAAAGTTGTGGTCCTTTTCGGCTTTTACAAACCTTTTCTTTAATATTTAACCTCGTCCTTTAATTTTCATTCCCTTTAAGACAAAAGATTGCCGTTTCCTTGAGAAGAAACTAACTTCTTTTTCTCCTTTTTTTTTTTTTTTTGGTTCATTGAGATGACTAACTATACAAATGGCTTTTTCAGGCCAGTGTAACACAATTATTGTGACCTAATTTAAATCGGATGACATGGATATCTAATTAGAAGTCATGCAGTGTTATCTATCACACATTTATCATTGCTACAACTAACGTGAAAAATTGGATTGGAATTAGATAGGCTCCTCATAAACAACCCAAAAGAGTAAAATTAGCACATGAAGACTCCCCTGATGACCCTTGGCTTTTGAATTCCATTTTCTCAGCTGCCACAACACTTTCCACTCCCAGATGCCTTGCGGGAGCAACGACGAATGCACAACACGTCAGGGATGTCATCATTCAATAATGTACAGTTTGAGAGAGTTCGGTTTTCTTCTTAGGATTGTACTGTTCTTTAATTATATGCAACATTTACCTATCATTTAATCTATCTTCATTTGCATCTACCCTTTACTGTTTCCTTCTTTCTGCATCTGTAAGTATATGCATCTAAAATATATTTGATTTGGTTTATAATAACCAGATATTTTCATCTACTATTTTTTTTTTTTTTTAAATGTATTGGAATCATCTATGACAGGAGTTGACGTATACCAGAAAAAGGTTGCCCGCCACAGAGGAACAGTACCGTTGAGGCCCACGAATTAATATTGGATGATAAAGTTGGTGAAATAAGATAATATTTAACTCACTCTCAAACAATGTCACTAAGTATCGTTCGGGCTGAGTCTATTTCGGAACAGAAGTCAATTTTCTACTTCAATTGATTAATTAATTCAATTATGATTACATGTTTGCATGATCTTGTATGTCCCCACAAATTAATTATTAGTAGTTTTCAACACTAATTATATAATTAATAATCCAGATCAATCACACTCAACCCAAATTCGCATTATAAATACGAGGCTTGTGTTAAAGTGGGCCCTCTGATATCCAAATTAAGAAAGAGCTCAGTACTGAAATAAATTAAACATGCAAAACAGCTAATGCAATTAAAATACACGATTATGCAAATCAAATTAACATGTTCAATTAGGAGCAATATCAAACCTTGCATATGGACATGAAGTCGTAATCTGTCGGTCTATCTCCTAGCGCAAGATCCGGCAATGCCTCGCCAAATTCCTGCTGCACTGCATGCTTCTTGTGCTCACCAACCAACACACCGGGATTCGCCAGGAAACCGGTAGCCTTCCCCGATTTCGTCACCTCCAATTCAGTACCAAGCACCTTCTCCACGCCAAGGAAAGTCTTTGCAAATGGCTCCACCATAATTCTCGGGCTTGCTGTTACAATGTAGCGTTTGCCACAAGAACTAAAGAGACGCCAGCTCTCCGGGTGCACATCCTCCGCATAGAATTTCGGTAGGACTGATCGAGCAACCATCTCAATATCTTTAACTTTTAAACCGGCAACAGAAATATATACTAGCATTCCTATTGCGGCTGATTCAGAAAAGAAAATGTATGTAATATAAACAATTGGCACGGATAGGAGAAGAAAAATGGCTCTGAGAATGCTACCGGCTTCGAGAGCCACTAGCAGGTAATATGGAAAGGCACTACGTGAAATAAGAAGGGTGCCATCTAGATCGGCCGCAACCGTCTGGTTGCACCTTCCTTCTGAGCTACACTTCTCAATTGGCTCAAATTTGGGAGGTAATCCCATGCTTGGTTCTGCTCTACTCTGCTCTCTGTTTATTTTTGTTTGCCTAATTTTCTACTTGTACGAGTGAGCGACAAATTTAGACACAGAGAGAGAGAGAGACAGGGACAGAGAGAGAGAGATGTATCAGAACTGATGGATAGAGAGTGAGAGAGGCGAAGGTATATAAATGAGGTGGGGATGGAAAACAGAGGAGGCAGTATGGTTAGTAGCTAACTTGAGAGGTGATAGTTTCTAGAGGCGTTATTATGTTGTATGGATCAAACCTTAATCCCAGAACTTAAGTACACAGCTGGGTTTGTCTGTGCGCGTGTTTTAATTGTCCCTCAAGAGAACTCTCTCTTTTTATAGAGGAAAAGAAAAAGGGAAAAGATTTCCTGCCTTTCCTCGATTCCCAAGTGAGTAAATTGAAACCGGTAGCTATCACTATCAGTCTATCACTTCTCTTGCTCGTCTATCTTAATTTTCTTTTCACCTTTTTTGTAGGAGTCGTCACAACACCTTATGCACCGTTTTGGTTGTAAAACAAAATGTAAGGTTGCTATTTTCCTACATGATACATTTTACAATATCTTGTTTGGCATGTTGCTATATTATTTTCTTTTCCTCTGTTTCGTTCTGAAGTAGAAATTAGTTAGCAAAATTTTAACTAGTGATTGTGAAAGAAAGTTAATAAATTGGTTATTCGTAGTGTATATTTTTTTTTTTAGCATATTTAGTTGGTGCCTTTATAAATGTATCGCATAATCGCAATTATTTTAGAAAAGTTTCTATCAAATTTTGTTTTAACTTTAAATTTTAAAATTAATACTTATTCTTATGTCCTCATTCATTAAACAACTTTGCCTTGTTTAGAACTAACTTTCGGAAAAAAAAAATGATTTAATATGTGTGTATGGCACAATATGAACGTATATGAGTATTTGGAAGATGAGTTTAGGAGATCAAAACAATTGCTTGGTAGCAGTCAAAATGTATCGCCCTTCATCGATTCTTCATGACAGTTGTAAATGATTGCTTTTTAACTGAAATCGACAAGTGTGCATTAGTACAATGAATGTGCGTGCGTGCATGATACATTTATGTATGTATTTTGACTGTTTCGAAAATGAATTTAGCAAATTAAAAGAACTGTTCGGTATGAATCGGAATGTGTTTGCATTTCATCAATTCCACATGATAATTGTTAAATGGTTTCCTTTTAACTGAAATTGGCAAGTGTGCATTAGTACAATGAGTGTGGGCACAACATATTATATGTGTCATGTGTTATGTTTGTATTTTGGGTATTTGGAAGATGAGTTTGGGAACTCAATATATGTCTAAACTCCATCAATTTTGCATGACAACTGTGAATTGTTGATTCTTAGTGAATAATTGTACATGTATGTTCCCAGATATGAAAAATCGATGAGGGTATTTAGGAGGATGGGTTCTGTCATTATTGGAATGGTTACTAGGACCGTGTAAACTTTATTCGGTCATTTATCAAATTATATAGTTACCTAACAATTTAATATCAGACAAGCACCTAATTTTTTTTTTTTAAAAAAAAGAAATTTCGGTGATGAATTTGAAAATATCAAACGAATGCGCTACAAATCATGTTTCATTGGAGAGTACTCGAAGGTATAATAAAATATTTTTTAAAATTAAAAAAAAATGAAGGTGTAACAAAGAGGGAAAAAAACATCAAACATATTAGATGAAATTAAAGCACGCCTTTCATTTAATGCATTACCTCTTATTTATATCTCCTTTTTGGACGTCTTCCAATAACATTAAAAATCATAAACTTCTACAGAATTTACAAATTTAGGATAAAAAATAAATTAATTAAGCTTGCAAAGTTTTCCGACATTCCAGCCTCCCTGCTTCCATTAAACTATGTAGTTGAGAAATAAAAACTACTTTGACTCGTCAGGATTAAATTATGTAAAAAAAATGAGCGTAAATCTTATACAAATTAATTAAATAAGTACTAATATAAATTTGAATTTGTACAAAATTCTTATCAATGAACTGAAGTAGTAAACTTCATTAACTAAAATAACGAAAAAATTCCTCAAATGGGAAAAAAATTATTTCTATAAATCAAATAGTGTTGACCAACCGCACGAGGTTAACAATGATTTTTATTTTTATTTTTTTTTAGAGATGCCCGTAAGCTTTTACAAGATTTTCTTTTCTTTTAGCCCACGGTGTCCGAGTCGTTCCTTTGATAAAAGCGCCAAGTCAAAGAAATAGACAGAGCAAGGAAGTAGAGTGCATTTAGTAAAGGGGAAAATCACAAGAAAAGAGCACAGTTTCCACAGGACGGATATGTTAGTTGGGAAGTAAGGAATTAGTTGCTTGTTTTGCCGCTCATTAATTGAATTTGCTTAGCCTCTTTTACGGGCAAAGACCAAAGGTAAGGTAAAATATATGGCACCTCATCTTACATTATTACTCCAGCAGGATCGACGACAACAGCATTGAAATTAGTTCTAAATTTAATTTGTGGGGTCGTTTCTTAGTCTGTCACCATGAAGCACGTAAGTTTGCTTTGCTACCGCTCTCCACATATTTCCCGAGATAAAAATTAATCAAGGTTAGGCGCAGGAGTCTATACTCTTTGAGTCTTGACGTATAGTTGACTGCAATGAGTAGACCGGCCGTTCAGTCAATTTATGAATGTTTTATTTTATTTTTTTAACAAAATCCATCAATTTTGAATTTTATAAATAAAAATATATATAAAAAAAGTTAAATTTAAAATCTTTGACCATGTCATGTCATATTATTTACGCTCTCAATAATATGATTCCGATTATTTCTCCTGAAGATTATAATTAATGTGTCTAAAACCTAGCAAAATTCTTAAGAAGTTATAGTTTTTTATTCTTGTTATTGGCATAAAAAAAATTTTATGATAAATTACAGGTCGAGTCTCCTAACCTCATACTCAAGAAACATTACCTTTTTACCACTGGGCAAGAAATGAATTTTTTTAACATAAATGTGCATGTTTATATCACAAGGTTTTTAGTGTTTCAAAAAAATATATATTTAAAAGGGTAATTCAATTGTGTATGCAAAAAATTACTAAACATAATTGCATTTGGTACATTTAGCAGTTGAAATTACATTCTGGTTAGCAGTTCTATTTTTTTGCCCCCATCCCGATATTGTAACTTCGTTAACTAGGGGTATACTTGGAACAAGTAATTTCATTGAAGGAACGGATTCAGTTGATGAAACAATTGAAATTTTCGGGATTAAATGGAAGAGAAGATAATTGAAAACAAAGGTCTAATTTGGGGGCAACATTCAGCTTATATCACGGGCCTGAGATTCAAATCGAAGCATAACATAAATGGTAGGTCTAAATCTAATAGAATGTAAATATCACACTTCTATAGTTCTATTCAATCAGACTCAATTGACATCGTCCGATTTATTCAATTATACTGAACATTATCCTATCTAAAATCAATTGCTCAAATCTTGTTGAGACATTTCAATGCTCACAGTTTTATTTAAACAATAAAATAGTCACTCATTTTTGAAAATATAAAAAAATAGTCACAGTTGATAGGAGCGAAAAGGTTGTTACAAAGCGTGTGGGTCCTTTGGTGGTAAATGCAAAGTGTGTGCTCTTCTACCTCTGCACACTCAGTCTGAATTTTGCTGCTGCATATACGCTCACCACGTGATTGTACACTAACAAATAAAATTCCTGTACCTTATTTTATTTTACTTATGCTAGTTGCTACTCTTTCATTTGAATGATTGAATCAATACAAGCAATTGTATACCGTAGTGATTCAACTTTTGTGTTTCTGATTCATCAGGGTCCACTTGTCAATGTATACATACAGCAATCTGTTCTGCAAAGTGCAAACTGAAAAAGGACGGAGGCATGAAAGCCAGGATAAAATAAAGGAAAGGAGGTTTCAACTTCAAAGGACATAGGGAGTACCTCTTGCCTTTGTGGGCTACAGCGATTATTGTGCCAAGGACCGTACCTAGTTCATTGTTTCTGTTGAAGCATTCTTATCTTGTTTCATATTCTAGTACCAACTGTTCATGTATCAATATTACTCAGAAAATGAAAATTATACTGGAATCTGACCCACATTTTCAATCCTTTAAAGAAAAAAAGGAAAATTAAAGAACAGTACATTTAGGTACCAAAAAGGTTCAGTTAGAAGCGTTTTGCCAGGACTCACGAATTACATCCATTTGGAGGTTTAACGTATCTGGAATTTTACCAGAAGCCACTTTTAGTTAGAAATATAAGTGCTTGCGTAGGAATTTGTTGATATATGCTAGAATTTTTTGCAGCTCTGATTGCAAACTGTTAACTATTATATATAAATATATTACCATTGACAAAAAAGAAATCGTAATACATTATTCATTTTGGGTTGTGCTGGGTAAACAAATGGAAATCCAAGAAATTGTAAGCCAAATAATAAATTTACAAAACCATATATTTATCCCTCAAACTGTCTAGAGACTTAACTGAATCCTTTTTCAGCATGCATGAACTTGAGCACAGGGCAACAATTTAATAAATCATAAACGCAGCACCAATGTGAAATTCTATAAACAACTCCAAGGAGGCGTAATCCAAGTTTCACCTTTTCCATACTGACAGCATATATGACTTCCAATTTATTATCTGAAAAAGGTAAAAACCTACTAAATAACAAAGTAAAGGAATTGGCAGGTTCAGGCACTTTCTTTAATGCTGCATCTAACCCATAAATCCCCCAAAATTGAATAACAACTTTGTTGTTCTTTCTTTAGCTGGTAAATATTAATCAAGTACAAATTGGAAATTGGTTAGGTAAGGGTTAAAAAAAAAAAAAGAACCTTCCATACTCTATAATACAGATTCAGAAGAAAAAATCTAAGACGGTAAGCACTAAGCAGACCACCAAAACAGAAAATAGGATTGTGTGAGAATAATAGTAGTCTGTTTTATTTCATTAAAATAACCTTACATCATGAAGAACTTAGGATTGTGTGAGAATAATAGTAGTCTGTTTTATTTCATTAAAATAACCTTACATCATGAAGAACCTAGGTTGGTTATAATCAGTACAAAAAGGTTATAAATGCTAAACATGTATATCTACAGTTCGGCCAAAACATTACATGGGACAATGACTGCTGAAATAGCGAATTGTCACTAGTATTTCCTACCTTCAATTTACCAGGAAACACAACATCTAAGGAGCACCTTGTACGTTTTTAATGAGATTGGGAGGTAGTTTAAAAGATTAAAGGAAAGGTAAGAAAAAGTAAGGTGGTCCTAGGTACTAGCTAAGGCAAAACCTTAATGGACGCTCTAATAGGTAGGCGGGAGGTTGTAAAGAGCTATGAATGTGCATACGGTCTTTCTGGCATTTCATATTTTAAGAGGCCATTTGAGGGAGGTATATATGCTCCCTATATTTTAATTTAACTAAAATGAGTCTCATCTAGATCCAACTCAATGCACATGGCTTCAGTTCTTCTTCCTAACGCCTAACCAGGGAAGTTATAGCCCATCATCTTAATCTATCACCCTTTTTTGCATTTATGACAGAACTTTTCACTCATATATAATTATACGTAAATCCTGTCCTCTCCAATCCGTGCACAACAGGAGATTTCCTTAGTCACTTGATAGTACATACTACATACACATAAGAAGTCATATGCCTCTTCTGGTAATGGCAACAACCAGGTAGTGACTGATAATGATCACTATGTCTAAGTCACCAACTATGCGGAGACGCATTAATTTTACAACTCTCTGGTTCACTGCCATTGAAAACGGTACTTATCCTAACCTAATCTCTGACTCGCTGTAATTGCATGACAGAAAGTCCATATGATTTTAGCTGCTAGCAGCCTAGCATTCACTAGTTTTGCTGTGCATTAGCAGGTAAGGTTCATTGAACATGCTATTAACACATAGCTTGCTAGTGCTTCAGAAATAAAGCTATATAATTGTTAGATGATTGATTACCCAATTCTTTTCCAAGCACAAGATTAAATAGTCTTTCACAACCACAATAGCTGCTATTATGGATCAGATGATTACAGTTACCATAGATTTGTTTCGTCGGGATCAATTGTAGTAGAATTGTAGAAATTGAATCAGATACTGTAAAATTAGATCATAAACAATAAAATCCGGAAATAAATTAATAACTACAAGTCTATAATGAGAAGATTTTATGCCGACAAAATTATATACGCTAGTAAGACGTATTGGCACTGGTTTAAACTTAAACATGCGCAAAAGAGAGTACCACAATACCGTATTGGTCCCTCTTATTCCAATAATATTAGTCCTAGATGATTGGCAGCTACGAATCAAGTGCAGAAGCAAGAAATGGTCGTTTTGCAAAACTAGAAACATAACTAAAGCGAGAAGGCCCAGGACTGCAAAAATCTGATCGATGCATCCTTCAGATGCAACAAGGTCCAGCCTATGCTAAAAAAAATATAGACACGGCTACTGAAATTGCAGAGGACAAAAGAGGAAGGGAACAAAAAACAGGGTAGAAGACTGACACGAATTTGGTCATTGCCTTTTTAGTATTTTATGGTGTTTCACGTTACTAGTCAAACAAGAAAATGATAATAAATTGGCATTGACACCATAAGACAAACACAAGCAGTAAGAAATCTATAATAAAACAGAGGAAATGCACTGGGAAGATTAAGTTAGATCAGCATGTTTATTAATTCTACAAAATCTTCTTTTGAATATTTCAATTTTATTTTCAGAAGTAAATTAATTAATTATAAAATGTATTTTCCTATTATGTCAAAATGAGTCAGTCCTTAAAAGAGACTGCTGCATTTATCCTTTCATGGTCTTTTGAAATCAAACTCTAGTTGTTTAATTTCTTTGTTAATTCTTGTGAAAGAAGTTTTTTTTTTTTTTCTTAGATAAGCTAGGGACCGACTACCTAGAAATTCTTGTGAAAGAAGTTAGCGAAACTTGTGTGTCCCACGAGAATTCATGTTAGCATGTTTAAAAGAGGATTAACAGAAAAGAGTAAACTTAGGTGCAATTTCATTATTTTTGTCCTTTTTACTTTATCACATTAAATCAAATGGATTTTAATGCTTCAAGAATAAGATCACTGGAGGAAACTTCGTTGCGAGATTATTAAATACATGTTTGCAATATTATTATTATTATTATTATTATTAAAAAAACAGAAATCAGCATATCTAATTTAAGAAAAAATATATGTTTTTTATACCGTATATTTTGTAGTGATTTTTGACATTCATTATACAAGATATATATGTGAAAAAATTGAACACGTTAAAAATAATCTACCAAAATATGCTAGAATCATTCTTTTTCTAATAAGCAACACTAATTTATCGACTGATTATTAAGGTCCTTGTATAATCAATAAGCAACACTAATTTATCGACTGATTATTAAGGTTAGCAAGTGAAAGGCAAAAAGGCCGGGCCAGATTTCAAAGGACCGGACTCGACGGGTTTGGTAGAAGGGCCGGGTCGGATTCTAATTTTTTTAATATTTTTTTAATCTCTACCGTCTCCTCATGATCAAATGCTCGCTACAATTGAAGGACTAGGTCGGACTCAACATCTGTCTTTGAAAAAAATTAAACCCGGTCCTTTCAAAATCCGGCCCTTCTAGACTTTTATTCTTCTTAAGTCTTTCGAAGAGCCGGTCCATATTTTCAGACGGTCTTCCAAAGGATGGACCAAGGGCTACGGATTTTTGGATTATCACTGGTTAGCCAAACCAGCTGATTACGTTCGAATCAATTCTGTAGGTGCCCGATCAATCGAGTATGTCGGTCAATTTGGCATTGAGATCTGAAAAAATCAATTTGAAACTATCATTTATCAATAAGTTTAACTTGCATACTATAGAAAATCGGGGATCATAAACTGAGTACAAGATCAATTTTGCTGGTATTCAGAAGAAAATCATGATGTTACTTGCTCCGTTCATATTCATCGAGAAAGGTATTACATACTTTATCACAAAGTTCTCAAAAAAGAAAAAAAAATAAAATACTTTAACACAAAATAAATAAAAAAATGAGCACGAGTTCTAGGCTCTAGTGAATAAATATTACAAGAAAGTGACGGTCTGGATTTAACTTTTTCTGAAGAAATTCAGAATGATAGATTATTTGTTTTGTTTTCATATCCCGACATTTGATTTCTTTCCTTGCATATCTTTTTCTTTCGAACTTTTATCTTTGAAGGCCCAACAATAGATGGCCTAATAGGCCGTGCATCTCTAAATAAACTTCTTTGTCCATTAACACCTTGTTTCTTTCTTTGGGCTAGTGTAAACTTTCAAATGGTTTTTTCACAAATACTGCACCAAAATGTTTAGGTTATTGCGATCGTGCGAGTTTTTAGGTAATATATCAACAATCTTAATTACCTCAATCTAACTGATCAAATTTTAGTGAAATGTATCAAAAATAAAAAATATAGATAAAGATGTGTGGGTGTCTTTTAAACTTTTGTTAATCGCTAACGACACGTTTAACTAAGGTTAATCTGCGTTGCTTAAAGTTTTTTCGATTTTGTGACAGCAACTCTGTCAACGATTCTGATGCTGGAACTAAATCATTTGTTTGACCCGTTACAGAAAGTGCGTACATATGTATGGCCTTTTCATTTCTTCCGACCCTTTTTAGATTTTTTTTTTTTTGTTCTGCAGAAAAAAAAGGAGGAAGCCCTCCGTCCCTCCCAATCCCTTTCCTAATTTTTTCTTTCTTTCTTCCTCTCCGATCGTCTCTCTCACTCGCACCGACTAAGAATCCAACCTCCGACGACTCTCTTCTCTCTCCTCCTTTGCGCTGGAGCCTCCTTTGCTCAAGAACAAAAGTGTGCTCCGTTGCTCATACCCACCGTACTCTTGCCTCTGTCAAGGACCAAAAGCTTCCTTTTTTTTTTCCCTACCGATCGATCAACAAAAGGTTACTTATCTCATTTTAAATTGTTCCATTTTTAATCTTTTAATTTCCATTAAGTTTTGTTTCTCCTTTTAATTTAATTTATCAGTTTCATTTCCATATCTTAAGGTACACAATTTCTTTGACATTGAAATGGTTTCCAAATAGAATCCTAACATGATTTCAGTAGCTAAATTGATACAGAAACAAAAAAAAATGTTCTCGCTAATGCTTCTTTAGATAAAGCTTTTTCCATATCGATGAAGGGAAATTATTCTCATGGTATTACATTTTTAATAAAGGTCAAATATTTTTTTTGTCTCTTTCAGTGAGCTCAATTTTATTATGGCCTCTTTTCCCTTTTTTCTTATTCCAATCAATATTATATTTTTAGGATTACATATGTCTAATTATTTACAAAAATTTTTAGGAGTATGTGTTTTAATTGATGCTGCCATGTATTTCTGTATGTTGAGATGGTCAATTTTTATAAAAATATAATATTAATTTGGTTATTAATGGTGGTTTAATTTTTTTAGGCGTTATCCATAGGAATCACATGGTCTCATTTAATTTTTTCCTCCATTTTAATGTGCCTTTAAATGTTTTTAAAAGTTTAAGAGACATTACAGGTTATTCATTGTCTCATTGCATTAAATAGTGATTAAATACATTTAAATTGCTATTTGATACATAATTATAACAGTTTTGTTGCTTTTGTTGTTTTTTTCTTTATCAAACTTAAACAATCGTTGGTCTTAAAATATGGCCAAACCTGAAAAATTGCAGAAAACCAAATCAAGTATGAAGAGCAAGGAAATCAAGGATTGAGCTGTGGCGTGCAAAGACCAGGAGTACGAATCCAAAGGGGCAATACAGGTTCTGAAATTTTTTATTATGATTATCTGGGTTTGGTCATATCAAATGAGATTGATTTTGGAAAATCTAGAATGTGTGACCACGATTAGATTAAAATTGGAGACCTAGAGCACATATTTGGTATTGATTAACTAAATATTTTCTTTCTTTATTTTAATGTTTTTTTTCTTTCTTGAAAATTGCAGAAAAGTTTGGATTTAGTGTGGATTTCGATATAATTGTGTCTCATCATGCTAAAACGCTATTCATCCGTCTTTGCCTCCGCCTCCTTCTCCATCAAGGATGGTGACCTCAAGCTCTTCTTAATCTTAAGCGACAACCATGGTACTCATTTATGTCTTTTATTTCTTCAATTTAGAAATCAGTTTAACAATTAGGATTTTTGTTAAGAATTTTTGTTTTGATCTGAGTTTGGGAGAATTAGGGAATCAAATAAAAATTTGGTGTCAAGTTAAGAGTTTTTAGCATGGAAACTCTCAACATATACAGGATTGTAATGGATTACAATTTTTCTGTTTTTGCTTCAAATACAGTGTTGCTAAAAATCTATATTTTCATTTTCTCATTTTTCTTGAATCTAGAACGAGACTAGATAAAAACATTTCTAAATGTTGGAATGGATCCAACTAATACAAGCTGAGATTTGGAGATTGATTTTCTGATTAAATATTTAGGAATCTTTGGAAATATTTAAGATTTCTCTTCCTTCCCAAGTTGGTTATAGCTTTGTTTAATTTTTGAGGGCAAATTTCCCCTCTCCAGAAGAATTGGTTGTTGCTTCCAATATACTGATCATCATTGTCGGACCAAATATTTATTTGCAAAAATTGTCGAGCCAGCTCGGATTCAATCAATTCTTTTTAAAAAATTTTGTACAATATGCTGGCAAGTCAAAACAAAAACAAAAAAAAAGAAAATAAATAATGCCTAGGTAGTTGCCAGTCAAACAAGTAGGTCTTCATTTAAAACAAATTTATTAATCAATCGGCCGGATGGTTAAGTATATATATATATCCTAGCACCAGAGAGATAATTGTGTTAGTCTTGGACACTATGATGCTAATTAGCAGTATTGACTTCATAGGATCAAAGAAATTTGGTTCCTGTTTTTGAACAACTTTCATATAGTCAGAAACTTAATTATGATGAGTGGATATAACAAATATGTGGGATCCAAATGTAAAATTTGTGACTGGAGCATTGAAAAATATCTTACTTTCAAACACATGTTAGCCTTTCAATGCTCAATTTTATTTTATATTTTGTTGTTAACCTCCTGTGATACATGAAGGGTATTTTTGGAGAGAGTTGATATTGACATTTAGACATTTACGTACGCATTAATGTTGGACTTTGGCTTACTAACTTTAAAAAAACATAGTAAATACATCCAAATTCTGAGATATAAATGTTCTTTGTACAGTTTAGATATGCACAAAATGCTAGTGGATAGTTGCTACAATCATAGATATGTATACCTTCATGAAATGATGTAGTGCAACAACGAGCATATGAGATGATCACATAGGTATACCAAAATGCCTGAGTTTTTGCAAATCCATATCAGGATACATGCTCTGTTGGACTCAATTAAGGTAATTATAGTACCTAATTTATTATTTACGAACAATAATAATTTCATCTTTTTTGTTTCATATGAGATGTCTGTGGGGGCATATGAGATGATCATATGGGAGTACAAGAATCTGATCATATGAGATCACATCGTTTCTTGGTTGTTTCCATCTGAAAATTTATTTTATACCATTAATTCCAGCTAATCTTCAACTATTTTGTGTTTCTATTATTATTCATTTGTAGTTACAATAAGTCATAACAACTTACTTTTTTAAAAAAATTATTTGAGAACTATGTTGTAGGTACTAGATTCGCCAAAATGATAATGCCCTAAATATCTTTCTGCATTTAGATTGGAAAGAAATGATTAGATTTAAAAACTACTAGAGTGTGCAATTTTAACAAATTTGTTACAAATGTGTTTCAGTATTGCAAACCTTCAGGGGTAAATATGGAAACTTTGGTAAACAATTCATTTCCTTACATCTTTGAAAGCTGTATAGTGCATAAAATGTATTAGGTACAGCCAATGAAATGTATAAATTGATTCAGTAATTGCAAGTTAACAAAATAAAGAAAAAGAACGTCATTTGTGGGAAATATAGCATGACAGTAAATATTGTATGAAAAAAGAATCAATACTTTCTACTGGTACAACTTTGAGGGAATTTCCTTCCTTACAAAATTTCTATTGTATTTTTATTTAATTAATTATTTTTTTTATTTTCAGACTGAGACAAATAGCAATGGAGTCAAGTCATGCAGAGCGGTTTAATAGGCTCTGATTTAGCTTTTACAATGTGACAATTTCTTTTTGTTTCTAATAAGCGATATTTGTTTGATTGTGTTGTTGGGGGATACAACGTGGTGAGGATGCCACAATGTAATACTTGATTTTGTAACTTAGAAGTCAATATAATACTTGATTTTTTTAATTTTCCTTTTTTTTCAATGATTTATGCCTACATAATAACCACCTCTCCGTTTTACACTGTATATTATTTATATAAGCCCACACTTTGTTCTAATCTTTTGGCAATAACTCAATTGATAATTTTTAAAAACAACTACATATATTTTATTTATATCTTCAAATTATTACTAAAAAATATTAAAAATTTATATTTACTTGAAAAATTCAAAATTTTAAAATATGTTAAAAATATTGTATCGAGCGAAGCTCGATGTCCAACCCTATATAGATAAATTTGTGTGGGTGTCCTATTTGGTTTTTAAAAAGAGGAAACGACACGGCAGGGTAATTTACTATTGGTTGAGATGTGCAGTAATTTTTTTTTTCCAATTTAACAATGGTAACTCTGTGAATAATTTGTGACGAATTTTTTGCGCATCAAAATGACCCGTTTCATATATTGTAGCATTTTTGGAATCGCATGATTTTTTTTCCATAAGCTGCCGTCCCTTTCCATTTTGGCCCATCGCAACCAAAAGGGAAAAATAAGAAAAAGGCTCATTGCCTCTCTCCTCTTCGTCGCCGTTCCCAGCACCCATCGACTTCTGCCGCTAGGAAAAAATTGACGCGGCCTCTCCTCTTTTTCAGTGTTTGGATGCCCCTTTCAGTGATGCCGCACCTCCTCCCTCCGTTCATCCTCGTCTCCGACTGATTTCCAGCACCAAAACCCTACCTATGTTTATAAAAGTTAATTTATGGATTTATGGAGGGGCTGGCTGTCACGACCTTGGCCATGATTTTGGGTCATATCCATATGTGACACTGGCAGAGGGGATTATGAAGCTATTACACAGGTGGTGAAGATAATAGCCAAAGTGTCTGATGTTGGTTAGTTTTGCAACTATCTATTTTGGAGCTGGCTCTTTGGTTGAAGAAATACTGCAAATGGGGTGCTTTCTTGGCTGCTTCGGTGGAGGGCGGCAGATGCTAAGGAAGGAAAGGAGAGGGCGCTGCTCTGAGAAAGAAAACACTTCTATTGCTTTCATCTCTACGATGGTGTCAAAAAAGATCAGAGGTCAATTTTTTATTTGTCTTGCTTTCTCATGATTATTCTAATTGTTGAATTTGTGTCTACCATAATCCCATGGAATTCCAAACTGATTAAATAAAATCACTCAGCAATCTAAATTATGTCATGAAGATGATGTGAAAAATATCTGACCGATTGGGTTATTGCCTTGTCATGTGCTTACTGGTGTTTGATTTTAATAGTTACCCTTATGATGTTTCTTTAGTATATGTTTCTAATTGGATAAACAATTGGTCATCATTGGAATATTCTCACTTCCTCTTTTTTTCTTTAAAAAAAAAACAATTGTTCCTTAAACGTAATCTTATTTATGTGTCTATTATATTGTTGTAACAGGTTCTGAGGGTATACCCTTTCACAATTGCCATCACAACTGTCCAATTTGTTGTTGGTGCGGTGCTGGCTTTGTTTATGTGGACAGTCGGTATAATTAATAAACCCAAGATTTCAACTTCTCAAGTACAAAACTGAATTTTTTCAACTATCTAAAACTCAATTCTTAATATTAAACTACAAATATAATAAATATTTCACCATAAACATAATATAATTTTCTTAAATTTTAAATAGCAACATTATTTATGTTTAATTTTAAAATAACAGCATTATTTTAAGTTAAAAAAATATGTTGCATTATTTGTGTTTATCAAATTTAATTATAATGATATTAATGATTTGATTCAAATTTCTTACAGGTTGTGCACGACATAAAGTGCATTAAATTTCTATTTACAGATATTAAATATTTATAATTCAATTTTCTGAGATTTGCTTTACAGGTTGTGCATGGTCTAAGGGCATTAATTTTTTTCTTAAATACATTTAAATTTCTAATTAGTGCAGAATGATTGCAGTTATTTTGGGTTATGTTATTCTTAGGTCTATATATATGATCCTATGTGAGATAATTTGTTGTGTGCCTTTTCAATTGTGATTTTATTATCTATATTCTGTATCATCAGAGGTATTAGCGTTGTTTTTTTGTGCATTCCCACTTTCTTAGAAAACTCGAGCTAAGATTATTTTTAATTTTAGGTCATTCTATCTATATTCTCTATATTATATATTATCAGAAAATGCAATTAGTCTCTCTTCAAAATTTTGATTTTGATCTTCAGGTATTACCTCTTTTTTTTGGCCATTTTCTCTATTAGTTTCTTCCTGATTTTTTTTCTCAGATTGGTGGTATAAAATTTTGATTTTCTTTGAAAGTTTAGTTCATTTTTGCATAAGCTGAAAGTACTGAATGTAGCAATCAATAATCTTTTTTTGGTAGTGTAGTGGTAGGATAGCTCCATTGTATGCTAAATAGACCAAACATCACATTCTTTACCTTTTCAATATCCTAGTTCAAAATTCAAGTTTAATAACTGTAAAAATATATGATATGTAGTGAGGTCTTTCAATCTTTCCTTTATTCAGTGACCCTTTCCTGAAGAAATTAAAAAGAGCATTTATACTCCCATCTTTATTCTCAACTTGGCTTATGATTCTTGGCAGGTCTGCTTTATTCTTTTCATACCCTACCTAATTCTTTTACTAATTAGTATTCTATCTAACTTCAAATATAAAATTTAAATGTTGTTCAGATTTCAAATTATGCTGGCTCCAGATCCTTCTGACCCTTCTAATTTGTGGTCCATTTGCAAATCCAACATCAACAAGTGTAAAACCAAAAAAGTTCTTGCAGGTGCTTATTTTAATATCCCTTAATTTGTTTCCTCTTTGGTAGATTTTGGCAAATTTTATATACGACTCTAACAAAGGAATGCTTTGCAGGATTTAGGGCAGCACTCCTTGACAACATAAGTGAGGTTAAGCAGAAAAAGGATTGGGAAATTTTCATAACGTCATGTTTGGAGCATTGTCAATCTATATACAAGAGTACATGGCATGCGCCCCCTACTATCAAGGTATTAATAACAAGGTAAATTACAAAAAAAATTGAATTAACTATTTCAGGGTATAGCAATATTTAAGCTCATTTAGCACACCAGTTTTCTGTACAGTCTCAATATTTAAGTTCAATACCAGCTTAAGAAAACAGGTAACGGCTTATTTTTGTGCCTTGGATTGGTATGACCTGGTTCAGAGGCTCAATGAGTTAACACGCAGGTTTGTGTCGAGCTTTTGATTCGTTTTCATATTGACTAAAATAATAAACCCAAATGATGTCAGTTGGGATGATATTTTGCTATTACAAACGACTATTATCAATCTTTGAATTGTTCAATCCAAAACGACTATCACTGATAAATGCCAAAATTAATTAAGAGCCCAAAGCTTTATGAGGGCGTGAAGCAGTACGTGATCTTACTTGGATACAGTAATAGTAAGTATCAGTGAGTTGTACTACTATCTGATGTCAAAGACAGAATATTAGTTGGTGTAAAAATGATAGGGATTCATGGATTTAGTATACTACAGGGACGTACCTTCATTCCTCTGGCTATACAAGCATATACAATTAATGGGTCTATGTTTGTTAGTTTTCTTACACTGTTGCATTAGCTGGCTGTACTGTTTTTTGTATTTTCGGATGACGCGTGACAAATTGCATCTTATGAATTGAGTTTATTTGAGAAATAAATCAGATAATAATAAGAACAATATAACAATTTCATTAATGTCAAGATTTTGATGCAGTTTTTTTCCCTTTCAGTGATGTCAAGGTTAAATTAATCAATTCATTTGCTCTTTTTGGTCTCTTAATTGCGGCAGGTTATGATATTACATACCAGTATAAAATGTTTTTTTTTTTATTTCATCCTTTATAGAAATTCTAAAACAATTTTATAATTAAATAAATACAGATACAGACGAATAGATGAAGTGCAGAGCTCAGGACTAAAAGTTCGTCCTTTATAGATGGTGCAAAGGGCAGTGGTGCCACGACAGAAGGCTGGAGCTGATGGCTATTATTGTTCGGGCTCCTACGGTTATTTTTGCAAAAAGTTTTCTGTACTAAAATTTTATGCACTTCTGTTGAGTTAAAAAAATATTACAATAATTAGGTGGGTTAATTTCGATGCAAAAGATTTAAAAAGTTAATGCATGCCAATTGTTCCCATATGTCATGCCATAAAATTTATTAATTTATCAGACATTCCCAAATAATAATCATAATTTATAATTTCCTTTAAATGCCCAATCTTAATATTGCATTCGTACCCATTATTTTATTGTTGTACGTTACTGTTACAAATTTCCTCATCCCTGAATTCGAATTTTTCAAGTCTCATCGATTTCTTTAATAATTTATTAATTACATTAAATGTACAATTTTCTATTTCCCTTTTATAAATGTACCACTCAACAAACATTCTCCTTACCTTTAAAAAAAAAAAAAAAACCAAAATAGTCCCTATTCTCAAATGACTCTTTTTTTTTATCAATTCTACTTATCCGTTTCATTCTCTATTTTTTTAAATTTATTGAAGTCTACTGTCTTCACATGATTCGGGTCAATTTATTCCGTATGTTATTTTTCCTTTTTTTTAAATTTTAATTTCATTTTAACTACATATCTTTCACAATTATTTCCCTTTTGATTTATTTTTAACCAATTCCTCCTTCCATCTATGATGACATTACATTTATATTTGATAAATTCCATATAGATGATGTAAGAGAATCATACTGATGATCAATGCGACCCGGTAAACGACATATTTGATGTTGAATATTTTCTTTAGAAATTTATATATTTTTTATCTTATTGTATCAGTAATGTATGTTTCAATTGTTTGTCATCTTAGTTCGAATTAAATTTTTCAATTTCTAATATTTTTCCCATCGCAATACTCTCTTATATATTGTCAAATTACTTAAAAAATGTATTCAACAATATAAAACATTTTTACATACTGAATTATTAGTTATTATTTCTACACTACTGTAATAACATCTTTAAATTAATTACCAGCATAACAACCTATTCATAATCAATAATTATTTTATAAAATTATTTTATTATTTTTTTATGTCAAATATCGAGCGAAGCTCGATTAGCCCCTCTAGTGTGTACACACACAAATCGAGTCACAAATTTGTGTGTTATATTTTTTTTTCTATTTTACGCATCATTTTACTTTAATTCTTTCACAAATGTTGGGCACTTCATCTCTTATACTTAATGCCACTTTATTTCAAATCGCAAAAAGGTCGAAAATGATTTTCACTAAATGAAAAAATAATTTAAGAGTTTAAGGACGTGTTTAGGTGGTGTAAGGATAAGGTGAGTAGCCAATAAATCTCTATTTTTTTTTCCCAACCACAATCAAACGTACTCCATGTTGCTTATTTTTATTCCACTCAAACTTTAAAATTTGCTGAACTGACCATAATAAACAGCTATATTTTTAACACACTCTTCGAATAACGTTTTCTGTTCACAAAATATACTCAAACTCTTCAAATTCATCAAACTCCTTTTTGGTATTATTCAGTTCACTAATTTTTACTATGCAAGTATGCATCCAAGCGGACGGGAACAGCGACTCTTAGGCCAAACTCCATTACATGAGAAATCTTTTGGGAAAAAAAATTCTCTCTTTCAAAAAAAATAAATAAAATAATAATAAGGAAGTAGCAGCTTGGATCCAAGGCCTGAATACTAGGCAGAAAACTTGACTCAATTTTTCACAAAAGCCGAACAAAAATAATTAACTAGATATATGCAGAACTCTATTGTTCACTCGAAGCTTCCTTCTTATAATTATACTTTCGATGACTTCATCAATGTTACTTGCTTCTTAATTTCCCGCTAGACCACGTCCGGTGCTCAATTTTGAAGAAATGGCATGTATTTCACAAGAAAATATAAGCTTTTAAAACAATGACACTATTAACAGTTGCACTGACGAAAGCAAAAGAATATAATCCTGGATGATTCCACCCCAACCCCTCCGGTTCACCCCCACACACCAAACACTAATTCCCCACCCAATAAAAAACAAAATCGACTTGATCAGTATCATTTGTTTTTTCAGAAGCTACTTTACCTAGCTTAGCCAAATCACCCCTATATGTGGGGCGGTAATTTTGTCATGGTTTGAACAATAAGAAAATTTTGTTCCAGGAAGAAAGTATTATAGCCACTTGCCTTAAATTTAGGAAGGGAGATACTTTTGATGCAAAACAGAAAAAAAAAAAGCAAAAAAAAAAGAATAATAATAATAAATAAAGACAACTATATTACAATATTTTGAGAACGGTTACAAGCAGTATTAGTGTGGTACCAAACTCAAAATGTTTACGGTGCATAAACGTATCTCATTACTTCTTACAACTATTGCGCGGTCACTACTTAAAACTATTAATTAAATTTGTAATTGTGTTTTGTATTATTTGGTTGCACAACCAGATTGCCAAGTATAGTGATGAAAATATATATATAATATATTTGTCTTGTCTTACCTTTCACCTGATTGTCGGAGGATAGGAGTGACAGCGGTGCCGCATTGGCCTGTTCGCACTAAAATGATAGGCACAGCTGAAGATATACATGTCTTTACTTTTTGGTTGTTTACGAAATTATGATTGAATTTTTATTATGTAAAAGGCAGACAACTTTTCCTTTGATTTGTGCTTTTCTATATCTGGTGAAAAGAAGATGTTGACACCTAAGAAGCTGCTCAAGATGGTTTGTCCACGTGTTGTGTGCACCAGTGGATCTGTGGTTTTTTTTAGATATCCTAGATAGCGACTATCTGGTTCTGTGGTTCTCAATTCATGAACGACAGAGGAAGCTACAATTCTAAAATATAGATAAAGATGTGTGGTAGCAGATTTTATTTTTTAAATTATAAAACTGACACGGCAAGAATTTTTGGATAGGTTGTTGTGTGCGGTTCACAAATTTATCATGGTAACTCTGTAAAAATTTTGTGCCGAACCATCTCGTCCACAGAGCAACCTGTTTCGGCATTTCAAACGTAATTGGAATCGCACAAAGTTTTCCCCTAATATAGCGTCCCTTCCCATCGCAACCACAACGACAACAAAAAAAGTCATTTCGTCTGTTCTTATTCGCTGTTGCCAGCACCTTCCACCTTCGTTTTTGTCTCCTTTACGGACAACAACTGAAGCTTCTCTTAATTAGTCTCTATGCCTCTAATAAGGTGCCTGCTGTCAGCCCCTTGCACCGCACAATGAAAGTATTTATTTAGGTTAGTTGATTTCCTTTCTAAATTTTTATACATTTCTACAGTATAAAACTTGAGTGTGCATCTTAACCCCAACCACCTTTTTTTTTATATGTTTTAGAGATTAGTTTACGAATTAGATTTTCTTTTTTGAGAATTTGATTCAGGTCTAATTTTGGGGTGATTAGGAGATCGATTTAAGAATTAGATTTCGTTATAAATTTTACCCAATTGAATTACCAATTTCCCTTAATTATATTAGTTGAATTATTACCAGTTATATTACCAATTTTGGGGTAATTAGTCAAAATTGTGTGCTCATCGGCTTTATTGTGTCCTTATACAACCAAGATTCCATTCAACATAATAATCTAATCAATTTTTTTTCTTTAATTTTTGTTGTTACATGTTTTCCCTAATTCCTTATACTGGTCCACATTTATATATAAGTTTATGTACTCTCTTCATAGTCAATTTATCCTCCTAAATGTTTATGTTTTCAACCAATTATATCTAAAATTGCTATATAAATATTGTACCATGATGAATTAAATTTAATTCAACTTTATTTTCTTCTCTAGGGTCATTTAGCTTTGTTGCATTTTTTCTTTGAAGCGTCATTCTATGTGTTATCACTTCTAAGTTTTTAATCTTTTTAAAATTAAATTACGAAAATAACACTAAAAATTGTACTGTGAATTTTAATTGAGACATTTTAGTGAAGGTTGCTCATTTTTCCAGCTATAATATCTTGACAGATGCTGTCAAGTTCTCGAAAAAAAAAAATTTCCAGCTATAAACTTTAACATTTGATTGATTGAAAGGGTTGAAATATCTGTGGTCTTGCTTTTCATCAACGCAAACAATAAATCTTGCATTTGAGAGAAAAAGAAAGGTTTAAAGCTAGCACTTCCGTATTGAAATAATTCACTTTATAACAAATTAAGTACAAAAATTTGCCTATTCCGATATTTTGTTCACTGCCTACACAAGGTCAAGAAGTTCCACAACCGATTTCTAGCTGAGGGACAAATGGGTCATCTCCAACAATCGACCGGTGTCGTTCAAAAGCTTGGTAAGTTTTTTTTTTTTAGTTTATCTTATTTTGAGTGATTTTTTTGTATATTTGATACTTATTAGCAATTTTATGCTAATAATAATAAAAGCTGTCAAGCTTAATTAAAGAGAATTTTTTGTTTTTATCAATTTTAATTCCTAATATCTATATTGTTTTGATAATTTAGTACCAGATACTAATTTTGTATTATACATATGATTTTTTTTTTCTGATGATTTAGTTAAATTTAAAGAATTTAAGCAAAAACTCATAATGCCGAATTTCAAAAGAGATTTGCCAGAGACAGCTCAATTATCCTACAATAAGGGAAGCATCATTTTAATGCCGGCCTTTTAATTATGTATTAAAGGTGATAAATGCTATATTTTTCTCAAGACTTATGGATAGATGCGCAAATGAGAGGACTATTTAATGCAGCCATTTCAATTTTCTTTTTTAAATGTGATTACAATTGGTATTTTCCTATATATCCTTGAAAAGATTTTCCTTTTATTGCGCTTGGACAATAAAAATGGTATCATAACTGTCTATAATCTCGCATTCTCCATTAATTTTATATCTATATAAATATATATGGCTTCTATTGGAGAGTTCATCCTTTTTTAAATATATCATACCAAAACCTGTGAATTGTAAGAGAGAATATACATAGGATGCAGTCAAATTAGTATTTCCAATTTAATTATTTTAGTTTATGTCAATTGCATTCTCAACAGTTATTTGTTCTTCCCTAGACTATCATGATGACCGTTCTGCCGATTGCACAACTAAATTTATATAGATATATTGTTTAAACTAAATTAGTGTGTACTGGTAAATATTCTTTGCTCTTACATTTTTTTTCTCTATTATTTTATTTCTTCTTTATTGCTATTAAAGAGATTGAATGAGCGGTTATGCCAATTCCTCTATTAAGATTCAGGGAACGGAACATGAATTGAATCCACAAAAAAATGGTACCATGCAGGTCTATTTGTTGTGTACTAGCTGAGAATGGATATGGGCACTGAGAATAATGGAAATCGATACTAGACACTGATAATGTACCATATAAATTCAATTGAGGGCAACGGGTAAGACCATCAAGGGTTGTTGCATAATTCTTCTGGATGGAGACAAGGTAAAGTAAACAAACTTGGTTTCAGAATTTGTATTTTGCACAAATTAGCTTTGTTTAGTGGATTTTTTTTTTTGACAAAATTGGTTCGGATTTTGAAAATTGTACTTTATTTTGGAGGCTAGGGAACTGTAATTTATTTTAGATTTTTTGACAAATAAACACGATGTATTGGCATAAACGGTAATGAATGGTAATTTGTACATCTGGCAAATTTTGATGGGAGGAAATAATATGATTTTTAGATACTAGCATAGGAATCCTGATACTGTTTCAAATTGGGTATGTTCTGGGGTCAAGGAATTCTTAAAGAGCTGCTAATTATTTCTCTTCTTTTTATAGTTCAATATACTTTTAATATCACTAACTCTATGCAATATTGTAAGATCTGCAAAGGTCTGAATAGAAATGGTAACAATAATATATATCTTTTACATGATTTATGATGTTATAATAAATATTTTTCTATCATTTATCATTTATTAATACTATTTCCCTTTCATATAATTTTATTATACAGGTACCATTAAAGGCATTATCTATGATGAATCTAGCGGATGCAACATCCTAAATGTACTATTGTATTTTAATATGTCAGTTGCTCACAGTCATAGGTGAAATAAACTGAAACTAATAAAGTTTATAACTTTTAGAAATATGATATATCTCTGCGTTCAATTTGTTAATTGCTTTTTTCTTCCCTCAATATAGTATACATTGTTGGCATTTTTATCATATTTGGAAAATGAAAAAAAAAAATCAAAAAATCAGCACTACCTTGGTTTACTAAATTTACAACGATTTTTTTTTTACATCCGTTTCAATTTTCATGGATTATACATAGAAAACAATTACTTAAAAGAATCAGGTGGGATCTCTTCCCTTTTTCTCTCAAATTTGATCATTGCCATAATCAATTACTTATAAACTCATGTATCGAGCGCAGTGGCGGAGTTAGAAAATTTCAGCATGGGGTTCAAAATTAATATTATCAATTAAAATCAATTTTATAATCCTATCAAAAGCACAAAATTCTAACTAAGGGGTCACAATATAATATTTCTTAAATATTTTATGGGGTTCAAAAATTAATTTTCTTCAATAATTTACATAAATAATATAGAAAATGACAAATTTCTTTCTCTAACTAACAATCAAATGGGGGACAATTGCACCCCATTTGATATATGTGGCTCTGCCACTGATCGAGCGAAGCTCGATGTCAAATTCTAGTTTAAGTAAAATTGCAACAAGAGACACTTTGTCTTACAAGAAAATAAAATTATTGATAGTCGGTGAGAAGCACTTCCGTTACTGTGTTACATGCCTCTATATGATGGAAACTTTGAAAGTACAATTTTGTTTAGATCAGACGGCATAACGCTATAATGAATCTTTCTGATAGCTTGCGGGATTTTTTTTTTTTATTTGATCTGATGCTTTAGGATTGTTGTTATCTTTTCAGCAGATTGTTATTAAGAGGCGGACTTGCTCCTCCCTATTTTTTGAGGTGTCCGAGTATCAAACGAATTAAATAAATAAAACAACTGGGTCTATGACTTCCAAAAAATATTGCTAGTAAATTTTTGTGTTCATGACACAGGAATCATAAAAAAAAACATTATCACTCGAAGATCTAAGTAATTTGGGAAAAAGAAAATCGTGTCATTCTTGTATAGGTGATGCGTTGTCACAAAAACATTTGCGCCTTTTCTGTTTTTGTTAGTGCGATGTTTTAGTGAGATTCTTTTTCTTTGCTTATTTAAAATTTTCCATTCCCATCATCGCATTGCAGTATTGCACTAATCTTCATCACTCCATCAAGGCCATTTCTACAATAACAACAATCACAAACATTCACTTCTGGCTTTCAGCTTTTAATTTTCTGTATTTCTGTTTTTCTTTTTTCTTTTTCTTACTAGGTAGCCACTATCTAGGCTATCCAAAAAAAAAAAAAACAATCACAAACATTCGGAAGAATTAGGCCCTGATCAAAACCTTGGTTTTCTAACACGGGATTTCATTTCATTTCACTATAAATTTTTTTTTATCAAAATGAACGAATTTGATGTCATTTGGTTGGAATTTTCATGTCATTAGATCCAACAAAATTTGAGGAATCAATTCAAATTAAATGAAATCCTGTGTTAAAAACATTTTGATCAAAGTCACATTATAACTTCGTTGCTAAAATTCCATCATTTATTTATGAGGCGAGGTTTTGTGTTATTTGTAGATCGCAGAATGTAATATTGAAAATTTGTAATGTCATATTTATAAATGTGCACTTCGGTAATTTACCAACTAACCCATTTCCTTGGACGAGAGATATTTGTTGTTTACATTTTTGACCCGTGATAAAAAAATAAAAAATAAAGAAGCACGCCAAAAGCTCTCTCTCTAATATGTTCTGGATCATTCTCCAAGAATCACAAATGGTACAATTTTATTTTAAAAAAGGTATTTGAAATTTCTCAAGCGTAGACAAGTTCATGGTAGAAATTAACTACTTAGAAATATTTTAAAGAAATAAATAGGAGATAAAAAAATCTAAAGCAGTGAAATATTATTTGTTGGACAAGATAACCTAACAACTATTTATCTTGATAATTATCATAAAATCATAAATTTAAATTTTAAAATTCAGTATCATATGCAGGATCTATATAGTTCAAATATTATGTTTTTATATAAAAATAATGGTTGGTTCATATTTCATTGTTATGAAATAATGTTGAACTTTTCAAGGTCTTAAAGATACATCACAGAAACGGTACTTTAAAAAACCAACTAGTAGCATATCTACATTTTTCGCGTCTTGTAAGCCGCTTTCCAGTTTGTCTAAAAAAAACAAAAAAAGTTTTGGTTCTCCATTTTTCAATATCAATTAACTTGATTTAAGAAAATGGTTTCAAAATTGTCGACATAATTACCAATTCTAAAGTGGACATTTTCTTTATGGTTTTTGTATGCATAAATATGATGTCTTTCGGTTTAAAGGCGAGTTGATAAATATATTGTTCTACACTGCCCATCTCAAATCACATAGTCAAAATTAATATCGAAAAAGTTGCTAGCTATTGTAGCTGATAAATTAAGAAATTAGAATAATTATAGCGTACATCCAGCTTTATTGTACGTATATTTGATTCCATAATAAATATTTTTCAATTTAAAATGGTGTGTTAGTGTGTGTGTGTGTGTGTGTTGCAGTTGTGTTCCCATTGTTTAGAGAAACTTGATTTATATCTATCTGAAAGATATTTATATTGAACTTCTGAAATTTTCTAAATAGTTTGATTAAAAAGTTAGGTAATATTTGAATCGGTTCAATTTGATACTCGCTCATTCTAAATAATGAAAAAAATACATATATATTTATAACTTTTAATATAAATAACATCTTTGCGATATTACGAAATTGATGTCCTAAGAATTAGCGAAACATGAGCGCCATGAATAGTCTGATTAATTTCAATAACCAAATTTGTCTTGAAACAAAAGAGGCGATCAAAGCTTGAACATTTTCAAAAAAAAAAAAATCAAAGCTTGAACTAACGTAGCACACAATATATACACTAACACAATCCCTTATGGCGAGGAACAGGGGACAGCACCTGAATATTTTTCTTTCTTTTTGGAGTATAATTTTTCTCTGTCATGCCAACTACGAAGAAAAAAAATTAAAAAATTATTACATTGAACTATTTCAAGACTCAATAATCATAATTTCGCGAAAGAAATATTTTAAATTCTTTGCTGGATTTTTCTTCATTTTGTCAGGAGGCCAGATTCTGGGGCCATCTTCCTTGGCACACGCATAAATTTTTAATGATCTTCGACTTTGTATCAACCAAATCTTTACTTGTTTCAGATCTCAGATGAGATATATTTGCTTTCTTTAACATTTTGGCACTTGAGAAGAAAGCACACCAACACTCTGTTATGCTCTAGACCATTCTCCGGAACCAAATTGTCTTTTTATAGCAAAAATAAGGGTCAAGCCCTCATATTTCCACTAAAATTAAAATAGAGTTACAAATACAGCCAAAGTTAAATCGTCAAAAAATTATATTAAAAGAAAACAAAAAAGAGAAAATAAATTAAATATGGCCTACTTTCCACTAATTAGAAATTTAGGATAGAAAGATGAAACTAATGAAACTTTGGAGCCTCGAGGGGAGCAATTGCACCAGCACTTTGCATGTGAATGGCATTCTCCTCCATATGTAGCTGTTCGGTAAGGTGTAAATAGACGGTAAATAAAATTAGAGACATGAAGCACTTATTCGCTATACATTATACATTATACATGGTGCGATTTGGTGTACAAACGTTCAACTAGTTTAATCTGCGCTTCTGCACTATCCATTTCAAAATCAAATTGTCAAAATATATCTTACCAGAATAGATATACATTAATATATATATTCCAGCTGTAAGTTTAGAACAATTAAACAAGGTTAAGGTTAATATGAACAGTCCAATGTAATTTAAAAATTACCCAATTTGGGTTAAAATAGCAGAAATGGAGAGGAGCCGATCGAGGCTTGAACCAACAGAGCGCACAAAAGTGCAAAACCATTCCTAGTGGTATCCGTTGTTTAGAGAGAAGAAATTGATTCAGCGGCCCACCTGAAAAGTGAAAATTATGGAGGAGAATGAATGAGCTTGGGCCGCTGATGTACGGACTGTGGATGGGGCCAGACTACCAGAGTCCCCTAGATGTGCCTGTGGGCCCCGTTTCTCAATGCACCACGACAGCGAAAATAATTAAAATGGACTTTGGTACGAGAAGTGGGACCCACCCACCAGATATTTTTGCCTATTTTCCCAAAATTGACCCCGTTGTATAGCCCTCCATTCAGGTGCAGGTCACAGAGATACAAGCCTCATTCCTGCTCTCGACGGCTTTCCAGGTTGGTGGAATTTCGTCCTTTGTCTATGGCTCCAACTAGTGTTCTCCAAAATGACACGACACGATCGTGTTGGCACGACACGAATACAAAATTGACACGACATGATCGTGTTATCGTGTCGTGTCATAATCGTGTCGTGTTGGGATATTAGAAAGTTTAACACGAACCAACACGACACGATTTGACACGAACACGACACGAACACGACACGAACACGAATTAACACGACACATTAACACAAATTTAATTATTAATGTTAATTAATTAAACAAAATTAATAATTTAAATTCAATTTATAATACTATATCATATTATTTACCATCAATTTGACTCATATTGTTCTAATTTAATTATTATTTAGTAATTTTTTTCCTTTACTTTAATTTTTTAATATTTTTTAATTTAAAAAATAATAAATAATATGACACGATATGACACGACTAACACGACGTGTCAACACGACACGATACGATCGTGTTAGTCGTGTCGTGTCAGAATGCGTGTCGTGTTGCCTATCCTCACCATTTAACACGACACGACACGACACGATTAAAAAAGTAGTTCGTGTCAACACGACACGACACGAGACTTTAACACGATCGTGTTTGACACGACACGACACGACACGTACGATTGGAGAACCCTAGCTCCAACTGCATGAAATCACGAAGACAATGACATTAAATCAGATTGTTTGGAGCCGTAACGGATCTAGATTCAAGCAATGTGTCTAGATTCAACATATGTGGTAGGTGCTTTCCGTTTTTTTTTTTTTTTTTTTTGAACCATATACTTTTATGCTATTTTACATATATTTATTAGCATTTGTCTTAAAAATGTTATATTGGAACCACAAAAACAATAATAATAATTATTATATTGATGACCTTATAGTTACAATTTATATTATAAATATAATCACATATATTAATAGTAACATATAGTATTGTACTTGAGCTCATTAAAAATTTTTCCAAGAAATTATTATATTACTTAAAATTTTCATTTACGATGGAGTCTACAAAATTGCATTAAGTATTCGATTCAATCTCTTTAGCCGCGAAAATACATGCATTCATAGCCTTCGAAAAAAGAAATTACATGCATTCATACACACCTGATGACACATCTAACCAGAGGTCAACACTGAATTTTGGGAAGCGATTATAAATTGAAGCATCTTTAATTTTTAGAAGATAGATGATCTGAGTCGTAATTTGTGGTATACTTGGTTTGGAAATGTGGAATCTGGTACCGGTTCCAGAACCGCTTTTAATTTTAGCTGGAGGTTTAGTGGGTTAGAGGGAGGTCACACAGGTTTTATTTTATTTTGTTTATTGTTCTCTGATTCATTTTCATTGAAACGGGGTGGCAAGTGGAAACACCTTTTTTCAAGGAAAAAAAACTGTTAGAAGATATATAGTATATATGAACCTGTCATAAAAATCTCGGGTCATGTCATGTCATGTTTATCCCACTCTTCGATCATCTAAGGGACCAAGATTTCTGTTTTCCTTTTCCAATTTTGAAATATATTGCTCTTGACATTTTCTAGACATAATAAATAATACCATATTCAACATGAATTGGAGAACTCTTTTCTTACTACAATGTCTTTAATTATACCTTTGAAACAACACAACACAAATATACCTCCGCATAACACCAGCAAATATAATGTCATTTACTTTGTGAATTTTTAATTCTTATATTATGCTTGTGATTTAAAAAATAGAATTCTTTTTGAACAATTCTTTAAAACCTCCAAAGTTAATATTTGATTTCCTATAATTATATGTGAATATGTGGTTGTGAGATTTGATTAAATAAATGACGTTGACGATGAATTTCATACATGATTCGCACTTAAAATTAGAATTCTAAATAATTTTTGAAACCACCAAAGTTAATATTTGATTTCCTATAATTATATGTGAATATGTGGTTGTGAGATTTGATTAAATAAATATCGTTGACGATGAATTTCATACATGATTCGCACTTAAAATAATGCATGTTGTAAACGAAATAGAACACACACATCGATCTATTCCTATCTCTCCTCATAAAAGAAAAAAAAAAGTTATTCAATAGTTTATCCAACTTTTAAATAACTGCGTATTCGTACGCATAGCAACATAATTGATAGATGAACCTAAAAAAAGTATCCTTAGGCTGTGCTCCATAAAATATTTGGCTGAGGGGAGATGCGAGGAAGAGAGGTAAAACTATAATGGTCAAACTGACCGATTTTTGTTACCCTGCTCCAAAACAAAATGAAGAAGAGGTAAACCAAAGAGTGATGAAATAAACTCTGAGATATATTTGTATAGAGTTTAGTACGATGTATTTGGAAATCTGTAAACAAGTCTAGTTCGCGAACTAGACGAACAAAAATGCTCTCAAATCTTACAAGAACTTGCCAAACAGTTAGTTCCTTTCCTTGTTCTAGTTTTAACTTTTTGTTGGAATAACTTTTTTTTTTTAGTAGAAACAGCCCGTAGGCTTGTTGTTATAAGAACTAGTTGGTCACGAAATAGAACAATTAGTTCTTGCTAGTTGCCAAACACACCATTTTGAGGTGAGCTCTCTTTTACATCTTTCTCCTCTCTTTTCTTTCCCTCCCCTCCCTCTCTTTTATCTCTGCCATTTTAACTAGAGCAAAGCTAGCCAACATGCCAAATTATTCTCATAAATAATATCATTATTTGTTGTAACAATTAGTGTCAAGAAGTCCATTATTAACTCCAAACACTGAGGATATATTTTAAATTTTCAATATAAAAAAATAGTCAAAGTGGATTTATTTTATTGAACAGGATAGAGTTAAGGGCGCAATAATTCGAATGTCAACAACAATATTTTAATTTCCATTGTTTTTTATGTTGAATTAGTGAATGACAAGATCGTTATGTCCCACAACATTTAAAAATAGAATAATTTTTATAAGCTTAAATATTGATTAAACAAAATAAATAAAATATAACCGGAGCAAATTAAACAGAGGACCAACATATTTTTGTATTGGATAGGTAGCTCTCTATATATTCTCCCATACAGAACTTCGTAGTTGTCTTTGTCGATGAATTTCAGATGCTTAAGAACAGATAAACGTGCGAAAATGAAAAATTTAAGAACATTGAAAATTTAGTAAAAAAAAAAAAGAAATGGAATCTGTTCGCATATTCAAAATGTTGTTTACATAATATGTTGAGAATAGAGTTTATTCAGGAGAGTCAATTCACACAATTTCAGTGAATGTTAAGTATATGGCTACTCGTGATTAGTGAGATATGTTCAAACATTAATAAATAACTATCAAATTGGGCTAATAAAATTTTCAATACTTAAAAATCAAATATTAAGCATAAAATATTTAGTTCCTTTAAAAGTTTGAGTAATGTTAGAGTCGAACGCGTTTGACGTCAAACACGATTCTAATCTCAACTATTAAAATTTGAAATGACCGATCCAAACTGTTCAATATGATCTTCGTATTGAAATTATTTTGAATACCAAATTTTACAATTTTTCAAAATTTTAACTATTTTTTCGATTTTTTTTAAATTGGAGGGCCCAGAATTAATTAGATTAAAGATTTTCTAAAATTCAAAATAAATAGTAAAAAAGTTCGAAAAATATAAAATTTATCTCTTAGGAGATTTCATTATAGAGAATAAATTGAGCAGTTCGGATTTGCCATTGTAATATCGAAAATTGAGATTCTATCGTGTTTGACGGGCTCAAGAATCAAACGCGTTTGACTCTAGCATTACTCTTTTAAAGTTTTTCTAACAACTTAATTGTACCTACAAATAAATTTAAAAAAGGTTTTTTCTAATACTGACCAGGAGACGATGTTTTTAAGTTTAACCTGAACATTGAGGTACTGGCTGGTATATTTTAAGTTCAGTATCATTGTGAGGTACATGCTAATAGAGAGTTATATATGTCAATTAAACACAGGGAAAAAAATGGTTTTCTAATACTTAACCAGGAATGCAGGTACACTAAACTGAAATTTGAGGTACCGTCTGATATTCTTAATCCTAAAATATCTGGTGAGATTTTTTTTTTATGAGGAACTCCATGGTCTGGCTACAAAAGATTTAAATGTCATCGGTAAAAAATGTTGTTAGACATGAAAGAAAGATAAGGAAAGCTAAGAGATGAGAGATGGAGAGGCGCCGAGCGACTAATGAAGTAAAGAGAACGATAAGAGGGATGATTTACAGTCTCATATCTAGGCCTACGTAGCAGTCATTATCTGATGTCAAAACCACCTAAAAGAGCCTGTCAATTCTGGCTTCTCTTGTACTTGATGAAATTTACGTTTGTGAAAAAGAAAATCAATTGACGGAACCATGAAATTAACATTTAAAAAAAAATCAATTGACTGGGAGTAGGCACCCCTATAAATAATTGGAGAAAAGAAGAATGCTACGGATTTTTTAATTTATTTTTTTTGAAATTGAATGCTACGGATTTCATTAGATGCATAATTGTATACATAACTGTGCAGAATTAAGAAATCTAAAAATATGAAAGGTACAACTGTTGTTGAAAGAAATTCTGCTTTCAATTCATCCACTAATGGTCGTACAGTTTACAAGTGCTATTTTTACATTAAGGATGCCAAAATTCTAATGAAGACCAAAATTATTCGCCCAAAAAAATTTAGAACTTTGAACCGTTCGTCTACATTGACGTTTGCAATACCCTATTCCAAGCCAGCAGTATGCACATGTGAAAATTGTACCAAAACTAATTGTACCGTTTCCGTCCAAGTTGGGACTAGAATGGTAAAGAATATTCCGCAAGAATTTGGTTGGTGGAGGACCACATGAATCGCTACGAGGCAAGCACCAGCATAGATTTCTTTTATTGTATATATATAAAAAAAAAAAGAGTTTTAAATATCAATTGGTTGATAATTTATCAAGGACCTCCAGCAAGAAGTGTAATTAATTAGAAGAATTGTAATGACAGTCATATTGTAAATTCAATTTTAATATGCAAACTTCGTGCATTGCTTAATTTAATTAGTTAGTTCAAATATTGAAGGATTGGAACACTGAATAAAAAAAATCGACTAATGAAGGATTGCGCAAAAGTCTATAATAGACAAAGAAGATTAAGCATCTCAACATTTTAATCATGCTACATTATTTACACTATTAGTCGTCTGATTTATACTCTTTTTTTATCTTCTTGCTCATGTGTAATGTCCTATTTTAAAAGCGATATATTTTATACGCATAAGTAATATGATCCTTATAGAAATGCAACCCCGTTGTTGTATATTTTATATAAATTACTACGTGGCAATTCCTATTATGCACAATTATATATACTTTTACTATTTAGAAAATATTTTTACTTGTATTCAGATTTTACTGCATATAAATCTTAATTTAATAATTAATATATATTTTTGTACGAAGTCCGAGAGACTCCCAAATAAGGAGGTATGCATTTCATTATCAAAATGTCCAACTACAAAGTACTCTCAAGTCAGTAAACTAATTAAATGCTCCTTGAACTATATGCAGGACGTTTTCGTTTGGTTTCAATATTCTTGAGACTTGAACAACGGTAATTTTTTTTTTTTAAATGGTTGACAGAAGCTTATTAAAGACTTAAGAGGCGATAAGTTTTATTTTTAAAAAGAAATTATAGAGGCGATAATATACACATATAAAGCTGGAAGAGGCTATTTTTCTTTTCTTTTTCGTGAAAGTGTACACTTTCAAATATCATTATTATGCTCCATGACTTTGCTGCAAAATCTAATTAATTCCGGCGTGAATCGCGACTAAGGATTGTTTTCAATTTTTCATCAGTCTTTGCTTTTACCATTAACATTTAAATATTTAATACTATACTCCATCATGTTACATTAATTGTTACTGGATGGGGAAACAAAAGGTAAACTAGAGTGCCTCGATCAAATATAAAGAATAATCTAAACATTCTTTATTATGCTCTTAAACTTCGTTGCGAACTTAAATTGTATTCCAGTAGCTCCCACGTGAATTCCGAATAATAAATAACATAACTCTTCGTTTTTTCTACATAATATATCTTTTCAACTCTAATTAGTGCACTCGATTAATCACGTTCCTGGATAAAAAGAAAGACCAGTGTCTTGAAATTAAACCATCAGCCAAACGTGAAAAATTACCCATTGTAACTTGTTAGTCTTATTTAATTCATACCTCTCGAAAAAAAAAAAACTTATTTAATTCCAATATCTCACGAGGAAAATAGTAAAAATATTTAAAAAAAAATGGTGTTTTGTCAGGCTAGATGCTGGCATCATTGTCAACTCCCCTGTCAGATTTTTCAGAAAGAGATTGAAATAGTCACTGAAACAAACCAAAGCAATAAATTGCTCTCCGAGCCATACTATGACAAACTAAAATCGTCCCTCGCGAAGCCAACTTGACCTTCAAATTTCCAAATTAAGAGATCCTGACTGTTGATCATGATCTGTGTCACCGTGTAGATTTTGATCGCACCATTTCTTAACCGTTCATACAAGCGGAGAGAGAATAAAATCTTGGGTCAGTCAATTTCTGATGGCACAGGGTCTGGTCCATTCAAAGCACAGTTGGTCACTTGGTTTGTTGGTTTTTGCTTCTTTTCACCTTCTATTTAAGCCGTTCATTCACTAGAAGCTGAAGATATTTATTTGAGCCGCCTTGTTTGTTAGTGAAAACAAGTCGCTAAATGACAATTGTGTGCCCCATTTTGAGCTGTCTATTTACCATATTTTTCCATTCGTATGTGCAATGTAGGCCTTGCTATGCTTCTATATCTACCTAGCCTGATGCTATTTCTACAGGAGTGGAGATAGAAATGTGAAAATATCATAGTGCAAGGCGTCAATAATTAATCACTGATTTGGTTTGTTAGATGAAGGCATATAACAACTACCGCGTAATTTTAAAAATGGTGTTTGGTAGTGAGATAATAACATTTATATGCAGGTGTCAGCATCCATGATTGTAATCTGTTGTTTTATTTGTATTTTTTATGAAAGTAGGCGAGTCCTGTAGTGCTAATAGAACAATATACAATTGACTGCCGATTGTGGAAAGAGGTAACTAGTGGTGGTAAACCGGTAGGAGATACTGGTCCAAGCAACTCAACGGCCCAAATTAATTTGGAAATTGCCATGGGGCCCATGCGTCTGACCATTGCACATATTATAATGTTTTGTTGTGTTGCACATATAAATAATAATGTTTGTTGTATTTTTATTGGGATAGTCCAATTTTAAGGCGTCATGAATCTTCATGCTGTGCTTGGCCTATCTTTTGATATTGAAATTTGAAAAGAATTCCCAAATTTTCTAAATTTTCAGCAGGGGACCTTTTAAAAATTAATATATATAATTTATTTTTGCTGAATTTCAAAAGCATTTGCTTTCTCGAAGTAATTCTTAAGATTTTTTTTTTCAAATTACAATTAGGAGAAAATTAAGTATAATTATCTTCTACCACATATGCGTTCGAGACCTCTTATGGATATATTAAATTCAAAAAATGGGAGATTAACCCCATTATTTTTTATAAAAAAAGGAAAAAAAGTATCGATCGGCTGTCTGGCGAGATAATTAAGGATGAAGCCGTAAGTATTAGAATATGAAATTAGAGTAGGATTTTAAAAATATGTAATATTTACAAATTAATCGAGCTATTTTGAGTCGAACTCGAACGAAGTTTTCAAAATAATTTTGAACTTCAAACCGAAATGAGCTTGTCAAAAACATATATTATTAAATTGAAATCGAGCTAAAGCAACGAATCTTGAGTGAGCAGTGAGCACTGGATACAATCGTTAAGCCTTCGAAAAAAAAAAAACGAAGCTTTAAATACAGTTATGAACTATTCTAGGAATAACAAAATATTATCATAAGCCTTCGAAAAAAAAAAAAACAAAATGGTCTAGCGCTGCTAGTGCAGCCGGCTAAGACACTTGTCTGGCTCCATGGAGACCAGAGTTCGAATCCCGACATTTGCTGGTTGAGAGTGTGTGTGAGTGGGCCTACGCGCAATTATCAAAACAAAAAAATGAAAAAAAAAAAAACAAAACGTTATCATAAGCTGAAATTTCCAACATTCATTTTTTTTTTCTCCTTCAGTATCCTATAGGGTTAATTTTGTTGAAAGTCAACTAAATTGATATAAAATTCTTTTCACTTAATAAATTTTGAATACTCTTTTTTATTCACTAAATTTCTATGTTTAACCAAATATGTTCACTTTATTAATTATTCCATATAAAACGCAGATGAATGCTGACCAAACAAGGATGGAAAAGTTGACAGCGTTGTCAAATTTAAAATAAATATCAAGATTTATTGACTTAAAATAAATACTTTAAAATGAGATGATAAAAAATAGGTTTCATATCAAATTTAATGATCTATGACAAAATTAACCCCATCTTATGAAGAACCACAACGATATGGATACCTCCATGAGTCGCGAAACTATACATATAATTTTTTAATTCTTTTATCAATTTCATCGAAAAAAAAGAATAAAAAGCGACGACTGTGCACAATGTATAGAAGACAGTTTTACAGACTTGCAGTGAGATGACACCAAAATTATATCAGAATCTAGATCAGATAATGATTCATAACTAAATGGATTGCTTCTTATAATATTTTGTCTTGTATTTCTAATTGATATTTGATTTCGACAGTACAACACCATCATTTTTCAATAGTTGATACGTGGTTTTCAATAAAAATCTTAATACATGAGGCTTACAGGCATTTGAAATATACAAAAAAAAATATATAAATATATTTTTATTCACACTAGTTGAACAAATATTTAAACGGTACTTAATTGGATTCATTCTGTATTATTCGAGTTATTTAATCAAAACACAAGTTAGCTGGAAAATATTCAACTCTTGTGCAAAATTCTTAGCAAAAATGGGATATATTTTTCTATTCTAACCGTTTATTTAATTTTTTTTCAAAAAAAGTACTATTAGTTTTTACAAGGATAGTGCTTACCGCACTACATATTTGAGGGAAATTTTAAATTTTTCACAAGTTCTGATTTTTGAAGCCGTACGTGACACGTCCCCTTTTTTTTCAAGAAAAACGGAATTCGCCCTCCTTTTATCCATCGTGTGCGTTTTAGATTAGGGCTAGTTAAAATTTCTATAAACGAATACTTTAGATCTGATTAAATTGCTCACTCGTTCATCAAAAATCATTTTTTTTAATCAAGATTTTTAAGGTACTTGTTTTCTATGAAATCTAATAACCATTCATATTTTCAATTGTTTTGTTTAATATAGACAGTCTTGATTAAAAATTTTTGAATCATGGCAATTTTTTTATCCCGAAAGTGTCCCTTGACGATCCCTTGTCAAACCAAAAAACTAGTAATAAGTTTAGATAATCTCCCTTGTATCTTTGGAGCCCGATGATATGATTGTAATGTATTCGTGATATAGATGATTTATTTATTTTTTTTTTTTTGGTGAAGAGAGTATAGTAATTTAGGTTTATCTGGTTCGATAATAAATGCAATATGATTATTTTTAAAGTCAATGATGAATTTAATAAATTTCATTCAGATATATATTATTAAAATTATATAAATTTTTTTGGGACTTCATAAATTTTACACTTTGATGGATACATCATGCGGATTTTGCATTTTTCATTTTATGATTATCCATAATAATAACTTAAATGACGATCCTATTTGATACTGTGATAACTCTCTGGTCGTGTTTAGGAGATAATTATTTGTCAGGTAAAGTCTATATATGAAGGTAAATGTATTTTCTTTAGTTTCATATTAGACAAAGGTCAAAAAAAAAACTCTCATTTTATCTCTTTAGAACTGCTAGAGGGATACATCGAGCTTGAGTCAATAAGAAAATTCTTATTGACATTTAATTATCCAATTTGTTGCAACAAATCGAGTTTAATTATACAAAGAATTTATTAAAATTTTAATATTAATTATCATTTGCAATGATTATATTGCAAGTTGGATTATATTATATTATTTTCAATTTTATAAAATTGTTGCATAGTAATTTAAAGCAACGGTTGAAGAGGCCAAATAACAATTAGACATGAACTACCTTATATTTCTAAATATATTTAATTCTTAAATTAAATAATGATTGCTACTATTATTTAAAAAAAAAAACAATATTATTTTCAATTATAGAAAATGAAAAAAAAAAGAAAAATATTTTAACTATAGAAAATGAAGCTATGGTTTTTAATTAATAAATATAGATTACCGTATCAAATAAAAGCAGTAAGAAATTAGTATGATCACTTCAATTTTTGGAGTTATTCCCGATTTGCACCAAATAAATCATCAGAATAAAGTTATATTTTAGCATTTGAGTAAAGAGTAAATGATAAAGAGATAACTCTTATTTAGATGAGAGTAATGATAAGATTTATTTCTTTATCAATTTAACGTGATGAGTACCGTCTTTTTATCCTTAGTTATCATTTACTACCAAACATGACTTTTGAAGTTATACTTTAGAAATAAAAATGATCTATTTATGACCTTCATTTTCTTAGAAAAAAAATGATCTCTTAATCATTTTTTGTATATGAAAAATAAAGGATGAATTAGAGATAAGCCTCTTCACAAAACTCGCATGAGATAAGAATTGCCGTCTTACTTTTCATTCTTTTATTAAAGATAGTTTTGAAGTTATCCTCGTATCAATAAGACTATAAATATAAAACAAAAATCTTTCATATCAAATGAGAATTATTTTCACATTTCTTGACAGATGATATAACTTATCTCTTCATCGTGTAAGAATATATGAGATAGTAAAATTATCTCTTTATCATGTATTAATGTGATAAGTATTACATTCTTATTGTTAGTTGTTAATTCTTTTATCAAACATGATTTCTTGGAGTTATTTCTTATACCAAATAAATTTTGTAAAGATAAGGATTATCTATTTATCTACAATAACGTAAAGAAAAAACATAAAGAAATAAGATGACAAACATTATCGTAAGTAACTCTCGTACGTGATAAGATTAAAGATCTTATCTCTTTATTTTATCTCTATATCAATACAATTTTGAAATAATCCTCATAACAAATCAATATCAATATTATAAATAAAGATGTGTGGGTGTCAGAATACTTTTAGTTAAATAGCATCCGACACTCCAAACATTGTTGAAATAGTTGTGCAATAGTATTTTTTTTATTTCTGTAATGTGGTACTTTATAACTAATTGTGTGTCGGGTGTTATTGCTCATAAAACTGACTCGGTTCAACATCAGATAATAATTTGGCAACACATTATTTTGTTTCTGATTTTTTGTGACCCCTTCCTATTTTCATTTTCTTCATGTCTCTATCTCTTTTGTGTTGCTTAGAGTCCCTCTCCACCTTAATTTCTCTTCATCACCATTCTTAACTTTAGTTTACAAAATATAAATTAAATTCATTCAATTGAAAATAGAAAAAAAATCAGATCTTTTACGATATATATTTTTTTATTAAAGTCATTTATAAAAATATTACATTTCATGAATAATATCAACATAATATAAATCATATTAACTATATTATTTTAGATAACTATAACTATATTTACACACATATAATTTTTTTTTAAATTGATCAAACTCTTTAAATTTAATCAAATCAAATTACCTACAATAACTAAATTATATTTCTAAAAATAAATATATCTTAACCATAATTTCATATAAATAATTTAGTTATAAGTAACTCTCTTACGGGATAAAATTAAAGGTCCCATCACTTTATTTTTTCCTAACAAACCAAAATTTATAATTTTTAAAATTTTATTACTATTTTTTTTCCAATTTTTTTGAAACCTTTCAATGTTCGAATATTCTAAATAGTAGTTTGCTTCCAAAAATGACGGATTAAAAAAAAATCGAACAAATAGTAATAAAATTTTAAAAATAAAAAATTTTATTTTTTAAGAGATTTAAATATTTAGATTAGTTTGGTTCAATTAGATTTGTCAATTTGTAAAAATTCCAATGAAAAAGATTGCGATGCATTGAAAGGCCTATGCATCACAGTGCACCCTCCTAATATATTAGATGGATGGGATCCGTCCAATACGATCATTCATTTTTTTTTGAAGGTTTGTATGAAATGAACGATTTTGTTATAAGAAATTTGAAAATAAATGCTCTCTCCGTGAATCGAACCAAAGACCACCTGGTTGGCAGTACAGAGCCAAACCACTGGGCCGAACAATCAAGCTTCAATACGATCATTCTCACGTTTTTAAATCTTAAATAATCGGTCCAAACCGTTCAATATGTTCTCATATTGATAACTTATAAACTACCGATTTTTACATTTTTGTCAAAATTTTTACTATTTTTTTGGTATTTTAGAAAATCTTGTTATTGGACGATCCATAATTCTTATATCATAAGTTTTCTAAAATATAAAAAAATAGTAATTTTTTTTTTTAAAAAATTGATTTCTTATAAGTTTTCTATATGGAGAATATATTGAACGGTTTGGATCAGTTGTTTGAAATTTGAAACATAAGAATGATCGTATTAAATGGACCCATCCGTCCAATATATTGGACACTAGCATTTCTCAATAAGAATTATTGTTATAACCAAGCCACGGGATTAAAAAATATCTTCTCCAATCCTCCGGAATTCAATTTATAGTAAAATGTGATTTACAATGCAAATTCATTATTCCATCTCATCTCCTTAGCCGATTATTACCTGACAAAAATTTACTACTTAAAATAAAATTTCACATAAAAATATTGTAGATAAAAAAAAACAAAGGAGGCCACATTTAGTTACGTTTTTGAGACAAAATACCAGCAACTTAAAAGTTTTATGAACTCTAGAAAGTTTTTTATTTGCTTCACTAAACCAAGGATTAAGCACACAATAAAACAGAAAGGAAAGCACCCCATAAAATCCGCAAGAAAAGAACGATTAATGACGTGCACATGTATTATTTCTTATACCAAAAATTCAGAAAGTATAAAAAAGTTAATGAGTTGCACGTGAGAATAGGAACAAGCGAGGTGGTACGGTGACACGCGGAGAACTCTCAGACGCATACGTAAAAAGGGACAGGAGTATGGGCAATCGGTTCACGCCATAACTCGGATCAGAGGGTAGCAGATCCAGAAGCACGAAAGGTAACAAGAGATTTAATTGTTGGGTGGTGACTGGCAACACTCCAGCGCCAGCACAACACCTGTGGACGGTGAACACGTGGAGGAAAACAATACGAGAGGAGTCAATTTCATTTCTAAGTTTTACTGTGGTAGGAATAATTTCATAAACCATCTTAGTTTCCACTCATCCGTGACCAAATAACATTTGATATTTTTTAAAATTCTGACTATTAAGTAGACTAATTTGAAATCCAAAATAAATTAAAGCAATAGACCTCATGATCCAAATCCATTTATTTAATTAATTTTGTTTTTTGGATCCCGTTTGGAATTGTTCCGGTTTAAAACTATATATGTTTAAGAACTACAACATTTCATGTATGAAAAATATAAATATGATTATAAATCATTGTAGGTGGCACTTTACTTTGTAATTTCATTACCTAAAAATATTATATGTAAATTCATTATATGGTTAATCGATTTTTCAATCAGACTTTAAGTTCCAATCCATCACAGACATTCATAATTTAAAAAAAATAATACGTTTTTAAGGCCATATAAAAAAAGATTAACTACAAAATTTGCCATATTATTTATTTTATTAAACGAATTCAAATTGAGTTGTTATTTGGATTCTATTTAATCTATATAGACATTTTAACAAGCTTGTGGGTTCCATCTTAAATTATTAAATTTCATGATCCATACTTATTTCTATCAATTTAATTTTATGAGTTCTTATTTATTTAATCGTTCTTGTATGTATACAAAATAAAAATTGTGCTCCCACTTATTAAACTGTTTTTTAAAATTGTATGTGTTTATTTGTTATATATTTATTGTGTAACTTGACATTGTAAATCTACTGAACATTGTAAATCTACTGAACAAAAGAAAAAGTTCTGATCTGAAATATTTTATTTCACGTGATTCCGGTAAAAAAGGAATGGTAATGAAATTCAAAATGTCAATCGTTGCTTTCTAGTTTCTGTATACATCTCTGATCTATGTACGCCTATAAGCCCGTGATAACCATAGTTTACGCGTTGAGGTAATTAGCACCACAGCCCACCTTTTAATTTATCACAATCACCGCGCCGTGAGCCGGTACGGTAATTAATTAGTTCCACATCTCACTTTTTGATTTATCACAATCACCGCGCCGTTTAACTTTGGGACACATCAAGGCAAGAAGAAACACCAATCTTCCATCATGTATTTTGCTTTTTGCCAAAATTAAATGTTGGGTCCCGGAAGATATTTTACTATTTTATTATTAATTATGTTTGATTTTTCTACCCCCATATGATATTTTTGGAGTTTCAGGTTGACATTCTAAGGTGCCTATTTTGGTAGCTGCTTTGCATTATATGAAGGTGCTAAGGAATATGGATTTTTTTTAAACGGGTATTCACCCGCTATATGGGTTGACGAATGCTGATTTAGATTTTTCTTCTTACCCAGTTTTACCACAATATTTGTATAAATTTCATACACTCCTTATCTTAATGCAATGAACACATAATCTTGTAATTAGGCTGATATCTTTCTATGTTTAACTCTTTATTACACATGCATGTTTATTTATGTGCCTATCCCAAATTCTGATTTTATAATTAATATCATTCCTATTCTATCCAACGATAAGAAAGTGAGATTTAGAATATATGGAAACAATTAGCAATAAGATAACCGACAGAATAATTTGTGCGCATGTTCAATGAAATGAAGTCGAACATAATCTCTAATTAACCATATATTATATTACCATCAATAAAAAAAATAACGAATTTATTCTCATTGACTAATATATTATACGTACAGGAAAAACATATGTAAAATAGAAGACTATCCATGGAAAGAAATCAAACTGATATGTTAATCAATTGCGACAAAGTAAGCAAGTATTCAATAAAATTATAACGACTATGAATTATGCATAACCATTCGGTGATACTTTTGGATAAGTGCATAAAACGAACCAAAATTATTTATACTTCTTAGTAATCATAAGCTATTATTCTCGTGATCCATATAACAAGTAGATTTTATTTTATAAATTCCATCTGCATTATAATTTTAACCGGAGAGAGAGTATAACCATCCCAACGACCAAATTGTATATATTAAAAATGAAGGACTGTTAAGCTTATATTAACCGTTAACATCCAACTATTGATTTACATGATTAATGACTTATATTGCATAGAGTAAATAATTATTTACATCATTCGTTTAATTTTTTAGCTCTTGTGTACTTACTTTTATAAGTAGCAGAGATAAAAAAAAATACTTTTAATATTAATTTTAAGTTGCGGGTCTCTTTACGGATCGGGTAAGAAAAGAAACCCGAACCGGTCACTTGTCCCCTGATTTTTCGCATGTGGAGATTCCCTTTCCAGTGGGCCAGACCGACTTAACCAAGTATAAAATTCACATAAATAGGCCGCCCCATTCACTCTTTCCAGTGAACTTGTCCTTTCCCTTCTTCTAGCTTCATTTTCTCTTCATTTTCCATTACTACCTCCATACTAATTCCAGCCTTAGGAAGTGCACAAATATCTTCCTAATTCTTTCATTTTTTTCCTATATATTTAAAAATTTGACGAAGACTTCTCGATCACTGTCCAACTAGATCGTTCTTCACGGGCAATCCGCGGGGTTTTGACCTGAGACAAGTGCTTTACTCTTTCCTGAATTGATTATTGTTTACTAATCAAAGGCTCTCATCGCTCTTGTTCTAAAGTCTAAACTAAAAGTTGCGGTTTTGGTGAGGTTAAGTGGGTTGTGAACTGCCTTTCTGTGCTTCCCATCAACGGTTGTACAGATGGCTGGTTCATACCTTCGTTTACCTTCCACTGGTGCCGCCGCAGCCGCAACACCACCTCTTCCCAACCCATCTTCTTCATCTTCTCAGATCGTGGCGACAATTTCCTCACACTGCTCCTCTAAGAGCAAGGCCAGAAGCCGGGTTTCTGATCTCTCTGTGGCGTATCGGATCGAGTGCCGCTCCCCTTTTCTCGGCACCCGACCCAGCGGTCTTTACAGAAGCCGATCAGTGGAGATTGGCAATGGCCAGAGAAACAAGAAGCAAACTTTGAGGAGAGCAATCAGTGCCGACCTCCAAGTTTTCGATGAAGACGAGGAGTTCGTCAAGAGGCTTCAGGAATTAGTCCGCGGTGGAAACCCGGTCGATTCAAATCGACAAGAATCAGTCCCCTCCACTTCTCCTCACTCGGGTCCGGTCTCCTCCACCTCTAATCACCCGTGGGAAGCGAGCGGGTTATCGTCGTCAATTGCAATCCCGCAAGGTGGGATCGCCAACAATTGTGATCTTCCGGCATCTCTTCGAATTATAAAACAGAAGAAAAAGAAGCAGCGACTGGCAAATTGGGGGGAGGGGTTCCGGCCCTTCCGGGAGGTGGGAGAGAACGCTCTATCCTCGGTGAATAAAGCGTTCTCCTCCATGGTGTTTATGATCAGAGAGTTGCAGAGCTACACCCTGCAAATGAGGCAAGGTCTGTTTTATGAGGATATTCAGGACGTGCTCGGCCGGGTGCAGCAAGACATGAATGCCTCATTTGTGTGGCTATTCCAGCAAATCTTCTCTGGCACACCGACTCTCATGGTTTCGGTTATGCTCCTCCTCGCTAATTTCACTGCCTATTCCATGACCAGTTCTGTTGCCTTGGCTGCTCCTTTATCCCCGCCGCAAGCCAATGTGGTTGTGGCTATTGTGGAGAGTAATTATGAGCAGAAGACCAATCAGCCGCTGTTTGATCGGGCTGCTGTAAAGACCTCTCCTGGAAGGACAGCGTCAGTAGGAGGCAGTGGTGGCGGAGGGAAGGTTCGCCCTGTTGCAGGGTCTACAGATGATGGAAGATCAGAAGGTCCTACTACATCTCGGCAGATTACCCATGTTGGCAATCCTTCAACAGTCGAGGTGGTGAGAGAAGAAGATGAGGAGACTGCTTGGAATCGGATTGTGGAAGAAGCAAAAGAGATGCAAGCGAATACCAAAGACGAGTCTTTAATGGATCCAAATGTTCTGAAATGGCTCGGAAAAGCGGTGACGGTGGAGTTGGAGCAGGATGCTTACTCAGAATATGCAAAAACTGAGCTCCATTATCAGCTGGCTGTCCAGCAGGAACCTGAGAACACTCTTCTCCTATGCAATTTCGCTCAGTTTCTCCAACTTGTTCTCCATGACAATGAAAGGTATATTCCAATTGTTGCATCTTTTTAAGTTCATATTCTAGAATTCTCAATTATTAATATTAAGCTTGGCCCACTGAATGAGAGCATGCATATACTGAGATCAATGTAAATGAGCACAGCATATGCCCTTAGGTGTAGAGTTCAATTATCTGATTTTCAGAGGAGTATTCGACATGTCTAAACATTGCCAAATCCTAAATTCAGTTTTAAATCAGAATCTGGTATTCAAATTGCGTTCCCAATTGATTGTCCTGATGATAAATGAGATGAGCATAAACTGTTTGATGAAATGCCTAGTTGACTAGTGTGCACTGTTCTCTTGACCTTCTATCAGTCTCCTAGTTCATATTTTTAGTACGTGGCATAGCTTAACATTATTAATTTTGGTGTGCAGAGCGGAGTTCTACTACAAGAAGGCAGTGGCAGTAAAGCCAGCGGACGGGGAGGCGTTCAGCAAGTACGCCGCCTTCCTGTGGCATGTTAAGGATGATATAGGCGCGGCAGAGGAAAATTATCTGGAGGCCATTGCAGCTGATCCAGAAAATAGCTTCCATGCCGCCAACTATGCTCACTTCTTGTGGAACACCGGCGGTGAGGATACCTGTTTCCCTGCTGCCTGAGAAAAACTAAAAACTTAAAAAGAAAAAAATTAACAATTAGGAGAAAAAAATTACTAAAAAATAGGTTCAGGCGACTGTTAAGTCGAGTATTAGTCAAAAGGAATCACAAGGTGCATGTGCTACTGATGGACGCAAGTTACAACACCAAGTAGGAGGAAAAAAATTGTGATTCTACAAATGAAAAGGTGGCATCCGTGGCCAGACAAGACGCTGAAAGAAGGCTGCTAGTGGTTGTATTGTACTAGTAATGCTACATGCTTCCTAGGGGATTGGTACAGATCCGGTACAGGTACCTAGAATATCGGCTTCTACAAGTTCATCTCCTCTTGTTGAGAGTTTGTTTTCTATTGGGTCCGGGCTGTCTGGATTTATTTGTGGAGATGGGCTCTTCTTTTGAGAGGTTTGTCTGCTAGGATGAGGGAATGGAGGTGGGCTTGGTTTGGTATGGATTTGATTTTATTTTGTAGTTCTGTTCTTGGTTTGTAGCGAGAGAGTGGCAAGGTAGAAAGTAGCTCTAAAAACAGTATATTTATTGTAATTAAAAAATATAAAAAGATGATATCAATAATAATAAAATAACTCCATTGGTAATGGAGCTTTGGCACACTATATTCTCTTTCTGATCTTTCTGGGATCTGGCAAATTCTTCTAATGAAACCGAGGGAGCATAGGGAACCAGAGGGCTAGTTGTTCACACGCCACTTGCTTATTCTCTTCTTTTTATTGGTTCAAAGTTTCATTGGCAAGGCCAATAATTTGATGTTTACTTATACAAAAATTTAACAAAGTGCAAATTATCTGCCGTTCGACTAGTAGGCCGAAGATAGGCTTAAGCAGACAGCAAGTTGCATATAAGCCTATCAGCATTGATGCCAGAAACTAATATCTGATTTATTCCTTGATTTTCTGCATAGTATTTATTTGGAGAGCGTCATTTTTTTTTCTCTTTCTGTAAAGCTTTAGTCTATGAAATGTTTTCTGAACAGTTTTTATGCGAATTATTCACACATAACTGGTTCAATGTATTTTCGATGCATAATAGCAGCAAAAAGCAAAGAACAAATTAGTTCGTTTTCACAAAAATCAGAAGGTACTGCAAGTAATCTAGCAGGGTTCTCTATGTCCGCCAAATGTATTGCAACTGTACTACGCTTTGGTTTTGAAAAAGATGGCTATGAAAGATTTAAGAGCATAAAGAAACTTCTCTTTCAGTATTCTAAAATTTGAAAAATGGTGGGGATATTTGATTTAGCCAAGCCTAACTAGTTGTGAATGATTAAACTTCCTAGATGAGGATCAAATTTCTTGAAAGGGCACCCTCCTTAATATACCAAATTTGCTTGAAAATGACGCGCATACAAAATGCAGAGTTACTTTATTAGTGTAATGCTCCAGGCAGTCACAATACCGGAGTAGGATCAAACAGTCGAAGATTTGTCAAGACATGAAAGAACGAAATGGCTCTAATCTGAACATGATTAAGTCATACTGTTTAAATTGATTAACAAGACAAACTGATGTCAGAGGTATCCTTCTGGGAACAGTAAAATAACACTTGTTCTTAATTCCGTTGGCTTTGCGCGTTCTAACTGATACAATTCATCCTCTAGACCTCTACTCTGGCTAAAATTTTGGAGAAGCACAAGTTAGTACTAAATTTCCTGCGCACGCATGGGACCTGTATTGGAGTATAGCTCATCTTTTGAAGTCTTGCAGAGCGAGTAAACTTTTGTTTATCTATTCATCAGCATAATATTATTTAGGAGGAATCCGTAAAACTTTGTTAGGAGTTTACTATTTGTATGTGTTTTGAGTTTTGTTGCGGTAGCTTTGTACATTTCTTTCTTTATTAATGAAAATTTGCCAATAGTTTCCTGGCCTTTAAAAAACATAATTTAGCTTTTGGATAATTTACTTTCTCTTGCTTAGAGAATACGCGTAGTGGCCAGGAGACAAAAATAGGATTGGAACATGAAATGAGTTACTGCATGGAAAAAGGTAAAAGAATGTAATAAAAATCAGCAAAACAGAAAACAACTAAGCAACTTGAAATTGTGGGACTCTTTCAAGATAATTGAACACAAGCGAATTTATTCTTATCCTGTAAATTTCGTCCTTTTAGAGTTTTAATCCTTTTTTTTTTTTTTGAAAATTTGGCTGGAAAATTCTTTCTTTTTGTTTGATTTTTGTGGATATCACAACTTAAAGAGTGAATATGTTTTCCATGCGCTTATTTGAGTCCTTTTTTGCTTTACCCGGAGAGGCCTTCATGTTCTAGCTCATATTTTGTTAGATTATTCTTTCTTTTATTTGATTATATATATATTTTTTCTAAAGTTAAAAGGAATAAATCTTTTTAGTTGGCTTCTTTTTGCTGAATTGGTGTCTTACTTTTAATTAAACGATGGTTCTAAATATTTTTCTTTTTTCTTCCTTTTTTTTTCTTATTGTAACTTGATGCCATACGTACGTCTGCTTTGAATACAGAAACCCGTTTACAAATTAAGTAATAAAGCAAACTCAAATCCAACCACTAGTTTGCACGAATTTGGCTCTCTTTTGCTTGAACTGTTAATTTTCTGTCAAAATATTGTACACCACTTTACTTTGTTAAAAATTAATTTGGTCTTACCAACTAGATCAGAACTTCTTTTGGCTTGATTGTTCCATTTCTTGTTGGTTGAATGTTTATTTAAATTGGATATTGTATTTTCTCAAATCGATTAAATTTTTCGTTTAACTAATTTTAATTCGGTCCAGACCACATTGAGCTTGTTCACTTTACCGCAATATCCAATATTACCTTTTAGTATATAGCGTTTTCTGTCATGACGTCTAAGTTAGATTCCTCTTTTTCATCAACTGTAGCAGCATTAATCAGAGCGCTTGATCACAAGTTTTGGGTCCTTGACTTATTTGTTATAATATGAACTCTTAAAATATGAGCTGTCCATATGTGCATACACACATTTGTAGGTTATGTGCTACGATTACAGCGGACAATTTGAGCCCATTCCAACTGGTACGCATCAGCTTTAAGGGTGTGCACAGTAGTCAGCAACAGTTGGATTACACAAAAATAACAACATCATAGTTAACTGAAGTGATGAGCAAACTATTAGAAAAGGATTAGAAATATGCACAAAGAAGACGAGATTAAGGTCTCTATCACCAAAAAGCAAAATTGACCATTCCTTAGTTTTCAAGAGAGAGAGTTGTTCACTTCAGGCACACTGTTCCCCCTACTTTCTTTTTACTGCCTTTTCTATGAATTATCCCTTCGCTGGATTTTAACAGGCAAATTAATCTCTTCTTCACAATTTTTCTGAGATAACCTGCAATGAATTAAATATTCCTATAATACTTCGAAAACCTGATATTACTGTACTTTTTTTATTTTTTGTTCTATTATATATGATGTATATTTTTACATTGTTGCATTCGGTGCATCTGTTTGGTACCATATTGAGAACATTGATGGGTTATGGTACAAGATTAATCATACACATGGATTGATTCCATTTTTGATACTTCTTCTCTGTTTAATACACAAATGCCACACAGAAAATGCTAAATTGGGAGAAGGAGAGATGGGATGACATTGTCATTCTTCTGTATGTGATCCCATGCTTGCCTGATTGCTTGTTCTTATTGAGTCCCTAATATGACCCACTCCTACTCCTAGCCAATACATTCCTAGTGTCTTCATAAGTAATTAATTGATTTAAATAAACTAAAATATATATATATAGAGAGAGAGAGATATCCTGCTCGAGTTAATTGAAGTCCTGTAGAACTCAACTACACTTTGGAACAATATATGCTTGTCAATATCAGGCCTGAGAATGACATTGCTTGAACTAGTTGTTGAGAGATGAAATCAACTAGGCCTATCATGGGACGATTTAGTTTTGCCTAATCTAGTTGTTTGAATTACTTTGATAAGAATCTTAAATTTGCTTAGAATATGCGAAGAGAGAGTCCCATGTAGCACATCCATTTAAATCCTTTCTGAACCTTCGTATCAAAAAAAATTAATTAATAGCATACATGATTGATTTTGATGGATTCGAAAACACCACCAAAGGGATCCAACGACACATTCAATAGTAACAGGCATATCCTTAATTACAAAATTGGATGGGCTGTCTCAAACTTTTTTAGCATTTAATTAAAGATTAGTTTACTAATTTATGCTTGTTGAATTGTCTCAAACTCTCAATTGCATAATTTCACATTATTTATTATTATTATTTTTTGAATATCTAATTGCATATTATTTAGTATTTACAAGACCGATCGAGATCCTACTGATTCTAATATAAATGCTGCTACATCCTACTGGGAGCCTCCGCGGTTAGAATTATAAGGTGATACTTCGTTTTATTTTCAATTTTTTACATTTGTTTCCTACAATATGTAATTTTCTGTTTTCTTTCTTTTTTTTTTTTTAGATAAATACTAGATAGAGGCTATCTAGTGTTCTGTTTTCTTTCTTCCATGTACTTATTTTCTTTATTTTAATGAAAGTTGTTGAGTTGGCACTCACCGTTCACCAACCAACTTAAAAAAAAAAGAGAACAATAATGATAAAGGAGTAAAAAGTACATTTGGAATTTGCAAAACTCAATCTGATTAATCCCTTTAATTTCTTCAAGTTCAATCAGTTCTATTTCAAATTCGGTGTCATTGGCCTTTCTTTCCTGCAGAATGGGCTATGAAAAGAAAAAAAATAAAAAAATAAAAAATAAAAATAAACTAAACAGAGACTTTTGTAACCTTTTTGTTGATTATGTTATCAAATTCTTGCCCATTATGTTTTCCTCCATCCACAAGGAGCTGTTCAATCCGGACAGAATCAAACGGCAATACTCCTTATCATTATCTCAGCTCTATTATTTGAGAGAGTCCATCCAGACCGTCCATTTCTATGATCAGCCCACTCATGCGTTGGGTTGGGTGGGAAGTGTTGGCATGAACCGGACTAATTATATCAGATCTCTGTCGACTTCCCCCACCACATCCACATGGTTAATAGGTATGAGGAGCGTTCCGCTGCCTTATTTTTGAATGCCCCCAATTATCACAAATTTGCAACCGTTGGATCAACCTTCGATAAATGGTCTGGATTAAATTTTCATTAAACTATGTATCACTCTGAAAGAGAAAACATAAAAAATGGAAAGACAGAGAGAGAAACAACCTGCCCTCTCCTCTTCCATCGCTTTCTTCCTCCGCCGGCAACTCCACCTCTTCTCTACTCTCCCTCCCCATCACACTAGCTCGCCTGTACTGACTTTTCTCTCGACTCCAATCACTCTCGCTCGCAATCCTGGATTCTGCACTGTACTTAGACACGACTTGGACAGTTGGACGCAATCAGTGCTCTAATTCAGCATTTCCATCTTTTCCATGCTTTTCCTTATCGTATTTGTAAATAGAAAGTATTTTTGTTGGATGTAGCAAAGAAAATTTTAGAATTTGGGTCTTCTTTTTTGAGTTTATGAGGTACTGTACTCTTGTTTTTTTTTTTTTTTCCTTTTCCAATAAAATTGATTAGCTACTGATGGATGAGAAATGAGTTTTGTAAGCGGATCTTTTTTGCTCAGTGAATGATTGTATAGTTGAAATTTTATTTTGAACTTAGCGCATCATATCTACTATTTCCTTTAGTAATATCCATTAGACGGTATTTGAATTGTACAATTCAAAGGGGAATGGTCTATTCAAGAAAAGAACAAGTGAATCTCATTTGAATTACTTGAGGTTTCTAGTAAAAACCTCAATTAAAGAAAGTGTCAATTAGATGCTTAAGTTTAATTCGACCTCAACAAAGTAATTAGCACATCAGACGTATTTTTCTGACGATTAGAAAAAATTGACACTTGGTCCAAATAAAGGCGATGAGAGAATCTAGGGTTTTGAACTCGAGCGATTGGGATCGAGCTGAGATAGTAGAGGCGAGAGCCAGAGTGACAGGGAGTCATGGAGAGAACGAGCTGCCGACAAAGCAGGTAGAGTGCGATGCGAGATGGGATGGGAGGCGATGATATTCTCTTTCCATTTCTATTCTCTCTTTCAGGGCGATAGAACATTTAATGATAATTTAATCCCGACCGCTTATCAAAGGTTGATCTAATGGCAGTAGATTTGTGACAATTGGGGGCATCCTAAAATGGAGGCAGCGGAACGCTCCTCGATAGGATCAGTATCCTCTGCTCACCTTTTAAGGTGAGCACGGTGCCTATCTTCAATCCGAGCCGTTCGATTTAATCACGACGGTTAGATTTTTTTCGGGCCTATCAATCTGGTATTATTCACGGGGCACCATCATTGATCGGACGGTTCGGATCTAAGGTAAGCACCCTGCTCAGGATTTCATTTCCTCCTGGATAGGTATTTATGGGCTTGCAGAGAACTGAGGTCCTAAGTCTAACTTTCCAAAGGGCTACTACTATCACGTGACGACCCACGTGAAAGCACGACTCATGTTCATGTACAAACCCCGAAACTGAAGTAAGTATTTATTTTATCAAAAAATATGAGTAATGCTAGAGTCAAACGCGTTTGACACTTGAGCCCGTCAAACACGATCGAATCTCAATTTTTGATATTACAATGGGAAATCCGAACCGCTCAATTTATTCTCCATAATGAAATATCCTTAGAGATCAAATTTTATAATTTTTTGAATTTTTTTACTATTTATTTTGAATTTTAGAAAATCTTCAATCTAATTAATTCTGGACCCTCCAATTTTTAAAAATCCGAAATAAATAGTTAAAAATTTTGAAAAATTGTAAAATTTGGTCTTCAAGATAATTTCAATATGAAGATCATATTGAGCGGTTTGGATCGGTCATTTGAACTTTTTGATAGTTGAGATTATAATCGTGTTTGACGTCAAACGCGTTTGACTCTAGCATTACTCAAAAAATATATATATATATACTAACAAATTTCCGATGATAACCCTGTCAAGACTTGTATTTACCAAGTTTCTTATTATGAAAAAATTATTCTTAAATATTAACATTTGATTTATGAAGGAGCATAGTAAGACATTTTGAATGAAGATCATCTTCTATATTTCATTCTTTTTAATGTTTTGATTTTCTTAATAAAATACATATAGCACAAAAACACTATATATGTATTGTAGATATAAAAAAATAGTTATATTGTCTTACATTCACTCTTACTAAATCCGCCAATTTTGCCACAAGTTGAATTTTTTTCAGCAATATTGAGGATACAGACTCGGAGTAGCAACAGATCGGAAAGGACAAAAAAAATAATATTAACTAATGACGAGAAGAATGTTTTCTCTAATTATTTTACTTATTATTATTATTATTATTATTATTATTATTATTATTATTATTATTATTATTATTATTATTATTTCTTTTTTGGTGAAGGGTCCTGGGGAGGGAAGCAGTAAGGTTGGAGTTTGCGTTCCCATCTAAACAGTGTCTTGATTAATATTACTGTAGAACTTTATGATGAATAAATTTTTTTTAGAAAATAGTAATACTATCTTTGAATTTGACATGTATTGAGACGCTTGATTTAAGCATAAATCGGACTAAAGTTCCACGTTCAAATTGCAATTTTAAAAAATTTGTTAATTTCTTGGAAATATGGACGTCCCATATTGAATTGTACGGGTTGTAATTATTTACTTCCTTCAATTTACACAAATAATAATTATAGTAGATTACTTGACAATGCTTATTTTAACAATTTTGAAAAAAAAACTAATAAAAATTATAGTTGAAGAAAAAACTAAAATTATAGGTATACTATTTGACATATAGGTAGACTAATAATTAAGATTCGTACATTTTGCGTAACGTTTGATGATGCGTTAAGGTTAAGTATTGTTTCTTTTTATTTGTTGAAAATTAATTCATAAACCCAATCTCATTTTTTTTGTTTTTATTAATTTAAAAATGAGCATCGTAGAGATAATGCTGCAATGTTGGATTTTCAATTTTACAATTTACGTTTGAAAATTTCAAGATTCTTAACTGCAAGATGTATCAAGTAAATGGGTCAGTGTCATTTTATGGGTTGCTGTCGGTTAATTTTCACTTTCATCTCAATATTCTGGTAACATAATGCCATCTTACCCTTCTTGTCTTTTTCGGCGTCATATCTCGGACAATCATTTGTAATCCAAAGCAAATATATTATTTTGAATCATTACCTCCGTTTGACCAGAAAATAAGAACATTCAATCCACTAATCATCATCTATTACATAGCTGTTATATGTATAATGCCCATTTACTGATAAGTGTAGACAGCTACTTAATTTTATCTGTTGCATTTATTTACTATAGTTGTTGCTGTTAACTTGGCCAGGATAAGGACGCTGCAAATAAACAAATTGGACTGGAATTGTACCTGAGGTTAGTCAACAACTACGGCTTTCACAATCTGTACAGATAACATAACAAGATCCTCCAAAACAAAGGTTTATCGTACCAGCAATAAATTACTTTACAGACTAAGACACAGACACATTGTCCATAGACACCTTGTGACAAATCAACATTGAACTGATGCACAATCTAGATAAAAAAGAAAATGAAGATAAGATAAAGTACATAACAAATACGACCGCCTTTATAGGTGTTAGGAAGTGACCTAATTTTAATTTTTAAACTAACATTTAGCTTATTAATTAATAATTAAACACAAGAGGAACTAGTGCTAGAAGCATTCACACATCAAAACAATGAGAAACATGTAGGAAAAAATATATCTCACATGAAATCGCATTCATGAGACTCGAATCCATGGCATGAGAGTCGATGAGGTGCGTCTCCTATGCCTGTTCTTCTCCATGGATGGCGCCGGCCTCGAGTCCACCAAGAGATTTAGTCACAAGCTTAGGAGTTGTGCTAGCAACTCAAAGCTCTAGTCTAATCCCTTAGCTTTCTCCATTTCTTCTACTAATTACCATTTAATTAAGTGGAGAAGATGGGAGCTCAACACATGAGCAAATGGAAGAGAGATGAGGGAGGTGGCGGCTAGGAAGAGAAGAGAGAGAAGGCTAGGGGTTGAGCCTCCAAGGGGGTCCTTATATAGAGCTCAATCCCTAGGGAGTACTTCCTCATATTTACAAGTATGTCATCAAGCCCTAGCCGCACCCTTTATGGGCTGTTAAGGGTCACCTCTCAATCTCTTTTGGGCCTTTAATTTCTATAATTAAATCCCCTTTTCATTGCTCTTCAGTTGGACTATTCATTTGCTATGAAACGACGGCCCAATTAATTAATATAACTATTTATATTAATATGTGTTGATTATAAAATAATTATTCATTCATTAATAACTATTTTGGGATTAGATAATGCATTACTCTATTTCTATATAATCTTTTTGACTCAATTAATTATAACGGTTCATAACGGTATACGATTAATTAGTCAACTTATCATATTTCGGCAATACTCACTGTTGCGAATAAATAGATAATGCATTGTGTGACCAAAGCTCTATTTGTGTGACCCTTTGAGGATTTATACTATGTTGGCCATAGAAATAAATCGTTATTTATTTCCAATAATCATAAGTGGTATCTAGCAACACGTTATGACTCTCAATTCGTATAAATAATGTACCGTTACAATATCTCAATCCTGCATAAGAAATAATAATATTTCCTTATTTGATTCTTATGTCACATGATATCATTGTATAATCCAAGATAGGAGTGAGTCATTCTTGCAGATTATACATTTTTTGATCTAGAATTGATCGTCTAGTTTGCATGCATACGATCCAACTCCATCAAGGGGTCCAAATAGATATCATCACTCATTAAGTGTATTAATGAGGGACATACGGTTTTCTTGATGAACAACTTTTCCCCGCACAATTCAAGAGAACATAAATAAAGTCCTTATAGCAGCCTTAATCAGGAATCAACGTTAGACGATATTTATAGAACCTATCCTCATGTTCAATTTCCTGTACTATGTTCCAATAACATACACATATGCAATTAAGTTGGTAACTCATTATCTATGATTTGTAGAACTTAATCATCACTTAACTTGCATACTAATCTTACCCGATAATTAATGTTTCTTGTTAATTATCAAGATTATGGACGATTTAGATTTATTATTGTCATTCTAATAAATGATCCACAGAGATCTACAATTCAGATCATCAACCTAAATGATCTGTCAATAATAAATTCTATGAACAAATGATTAAATATCATCATTAACATAAACTAAAAAAATAAGTCATTAAATATTAATTTTTAAGACATAACTCCAACAATAGGTCATTATCAAACTAAGCTGATATGTTAAATAATAACTGCAGCTTAAGGTGCTATTGTAACTACTACTGAGCTTGCTTAAATTGGTAAAGTCCATTATACTAGGAGCCTATGATGACATACCAGGCCCAGATATTTTGTCCGGAAAAGCCCAAAATGTTTCAATTTGCCAATTAGCACGAAAGGTTTTAGGAATTTAGGTTGATATGTAATTATGTATGGAGTTAGTATAGAAAACCGTAGAAGTGGCGAATGAAAGTAGTTTTGCGTTCCAGCTTTGGACATGTAGCGCCACCTCATAGGGAACTCAAATCCAGTGCCGCACAGAATTCCAACCGTCTGATAGATGATGGGTGGTCCGTGAATAATACCAGATTGATAGGTCCGAAAAAAATAAACTGCTGAGATCAAATCAGACGGCTCGGATTTCTGCGCGGCACGGTTGCCACGCGGCATCAGAATTGGATTCCCTCATAGGGACTTGCATAGTTACATTCATACACGTGGAAATGTTGCTTCGATTAGTGAATTCCGCTCTGGCGCTCCAACTTGTCTTGGGCTGATGATTGGATCTCAAATTGGGTTCATTGGATTACCATTTATCTCTAATTGGGTTATTTTTTCTAATGGAGGCCTGTTCGGTCCACCTTTCAGATAGAAGCCCAACAACAACTTAAGACTACAAAGTCCAAATCGACTGCTACAGCTCGAGACTTCGAGTTGAAGTATTTTTGACCTTTTTTTGTAAACAAACTGTGTTCGGATGGGAGTAGAATAGGGAATAAGTCCCTTATTCTTTATTCGGTGAAAATCAAACAACACAAGAATAAGAAATTTGGGCTTATTCGTGCCCTTATTCATATTCTAATAAAATCTTAGTATTAGAATAAGGAATAAGGAATACACCTATCCCTATTCAAATTCTCTATTCTCCTCCTATCCAAACACACCAATCTTTAGCCCGAATTATTTTCGGCAAAAAACTCTACTTTACCAATTTTTTTTTTTCATTTTAATTTTATTTCAAGTGCATTTCCCTCTATGACCGAATGGGTTTAACATATCCACGACCGATGTTTGCTATATAAAAAGTACAAATTTGTTTTAATAAAAAAAAAAGTATAAATTTGTTCAGGGTTGTGCACAGATGACGCATCCAATTGGTAAAAAAAAATTTAAATTTGTAATTGGTCAGCAGTAATCACCTTATGAATTTTCAAATGACCAAAACACAGAGAATTAATCACCAAATACTTTAGAATACATACACGAAAGTTCATTTGAGAAACTCTTCAAAATGCATCAATTTTGTGCTTACAACCGCAATTAGATTATAGTATATTGTAAACATCTATTAGTGTTTTTTAAAAATTAATTCAAGACACGTTTATAGAAATCATTTACAGAACAAAATTGCTTCTTACCCAAATAAAATCACAATGCAAGAAATGTTCATTTTACAAGTTCAAATTAACAGATCTTTATTGTGCAATAGAACTTGAAATGCATTTACAGAAATTGCATCTATTGATGTCAATCAAGTACAAGAAATGTTCATTCTACAAGTTCGATAATTACCATCTATTATTTAATTTGAAAATAGAACTAGTGAAATGCATTTGCAGTAATTACATGTATGTATTGATGTCGATCAATCAAACCGCAATCCAGTTCGCAAAATCATCAGTTGATACTCTAATAAAAAATAATATAAATTTAGCATAAATGTGTGTTTGTGTTTTTTCTTATTTTTCAAATCCTGAAAAGTATATCAATCGTTGAGCATACGAAGAAATTCTAATATAATTGCAGTATAGTCTGTGCATATATACGTTGATATTTTAATTAGTTCGTACTTAATTTATTTGATGATACGACAACAAAGCATTAACAACATGCTTCTGTTATTTAACTAATATATTAGTGAACCTATGTTTTCTTCAGAAGGCTGCATCAGATGGTTGATGTGTGCACCAGATGGCCAGTTCAATGGACGACAGCACGAAGGGAGAACTGCAAAACACTGAGATAAGCCAAAGTTGAGAAAATATAGGCCATCCGATGCAAATCAAGCCACACCACAACACGCGCGGCTATAAAAAAAAATAATAATTGTTACGAGTTTTAGCGTCTTATTTATATAAAAAAAATTTATAAAAGCAAACCTGTCACCCGCGTGGCAAAATAAAATGAGACCTTCTAGACTATCCGGTGTTTAAATATATTGGAAGGACTAGTTCAATAGATTTTTGTATATATTCAACTCCAACTGTGTGGTTCTGAGGAGATTTCATTGACATGTATCATGATAAACTATTATTCTTGATCCCCTTTGATCTCCGATCCGCGCTTCAGTCCAGCACCGGATAGGATACAGATTTCTTGCTGCCCCAGTATGTTACACATTGTTATTTATTTATTACTTCTTTTCTGAAAGAAGCATGTTACACTATTGTTGAACGCCTGTCTCACACTATGTACTTCAATTTTTGTTTAGAGGCAGATGTTTCGTGCATCAAAAGAAAGGTAGAAAGCCAAATTGGTACACACAGCTCCAACAATAATGTATTTCAATCTAACTCTACAATGGAAGCCCTTTACCAAGTCTAACCTAGCTCTGTGTGTGTGTGTGTGTGTGTGTTAAAAGAAAAAATTAGCTTATTCATTTGCAACTCAGCACAATGCATCTCTAGCTTTTGATGAGATAGTTTGGGAAATTCTGAGACAAATCCGTACATGCATATATAGTATAAAGTTCTTGTCATGTTGCTTGATCTCTATGAATTCATATTAAATGATAGTCGGATTACTAATGTAAGTACGATAATTCAGATTTTAAAGATAGACACCAATTTAACTTTTTTTCTTCTTCTGTAATTACGAAACAGCAGGAGTACTAACAACTATTTTGCACGACAGTCCATTCATATACTATTTTAATATAGTTCTAAACCAAATTAACACTATTTTGTCAATCTAACCATAGTTTAATTGAGTTGAAAGGGAATTTATAGGTCTCATATATATCCACTATAATATTTTTTTTTTAATCCTTGCCCATGAGAAAAATATATGTAGACAAACATATATATGTGGTATTTTAAATCCGCTATACTGATGTGGTTTATTCTTATTGTTGTGCGTAATTATGTCTTGGGAATAGAAACTTATAACAGTATCTTAATTATCCTAGTAACAAAGAAATTAAGAATCAGCTAAATTGCAATAAAGAGTTATAATACAACTTGGGCGAATAGTTAAAGCCCATAAATATGCACAATTATGGTGGCGGCATCATGTTTTCGTGGGTAGGAGGTTGAAAGTTCAAACTTAAAACCAATTACGAGGCCTGTAGTACTCTAGCAAATAATTATATATTAAAACCAATTTCCTGAGCGGAGTACTGTTTGGATATAGTTCAAATCTCTTCAATAGCGTTCGACTAATCCGTCACATCAAATTAATAATTATATACTCTTTAATTTGCTTAAGTAATAAATGACAGTCTTTTCCTTTGGGTTTGGACAAACCAAGGAAGATACGGAGGCTTCCAATAATTCTAATCCTTTTGTGTTTAGAAGAACTTTTTAAAGAAAAAAGTTCGCAATTTTTTGGAACTTATCAAAATTATCGCAACTTATTTTGAAATATTAGAATTAGTAAATCGCAAGTGATTTTGTTACGTCCTAGAATGAGAAATTTTTGAAAGATGTCAATTTGTTTGATGCATAAGGAAGTTGATCCTTGAATGGATAAAATATTAAATAAATAATATCATCATTTATTTTGAAGAAAAAAAGAAGAAGAAGTTTATCTCAGGACGCATCAGCAAGAGTCTCATGAATTATTTGTTTATCTTACGATCATTAGAAAGATTTATAGGCCACTTATTATTATATATAAAAAATCTTATTTAAAAATATATACATTGCAAAATTATGTTTTTCATATAACTTTATGCAAGAAAAATTTAAATCAAAGTACCAAAATTTGAAACTAATTATATTTCAAAAAATAACTTAATATTTTCCTTTCTGTGATTTAACGGTCGCAGCACTCCATACAAAAAGTTTAAAAACAAAAAAGAATGAAAAAAAAAAAAAATCAAACAGTAGAGAGACTCTTCGGACCATAGTCTGCCTTTAATTTGGTGCACCATTAGGCCTTAAGATGTGCTCTCTTTAACGGCTCATAATTACGCTTTATAACCACGCTGCATTTGTGGAAAGGTAACCAGAATTTAAGACAATTTTCACAGTCAGGGTTAGTGTTAGTACTTTGTATACAATCATCATGGGACAATTATCCCACCCAAGGGGCAGTGCTGGCCCTACGATCCAATATAGATCGAATATAGAAGTATATAAATTACAACAAACTCATGAACCGATCTTTCATCTTAAGGATTGAAAATAAGTCGGACAAGCATGCATACAACCTGACTTGGGCCTAATCAACAATAATTAGAGAAAAAAGGGTAACGGTAACCCCTTCCCTCTCCCTGAAATATAGCAGTCCCAGAAGACCAGCCTCTTCACATTCCTCACGCCTTCCATCTCTCTCTCTCTCACTCTCCCCTTCTCCATCTTCTTACCTTTCACTTGTTTCTTTCCTTTCTTTGGTGTTAAAAATGGAAGCCTCGTTTGGTTTTAGAGAGCTGGTTGAGAAAAAATTCCAGTCTCAACGTTCACCCAATATTGTGACGCCGCTTGAAAGATTTCTCTCCAGCTCTTCCCATGTAACCAAGCCAGCATGCCATGCAACAGATGGAGATGATATTTCAAACTTCTATACTGATGGGGCAATTAGTCTCTTTAACACAATTGGCGCAGTTCCTAGTGGGATTTTATTGAATAATTCAAGCATGTTTGAGGGATTTGTCTGTATTGGTGGAAAAAGTTTGGCATCGTTAGCAATGGATAAGATGCATGCAAGTGCAACCTTCTCTTCTTCACCTTCGTCTTCTAATTCTACTACAACTCCAGTTATGAACAACATAATCAAAGGGCAATGGACGGCCGAAGAGGACAGGTTCAATTTCCATTTTATTTGAAATTATTTACAACATTTACAGACAGTTTAATCATTTAGTGAAATATATATAATATTGTAAAATTATTAATACATTTTAAGTAGTTAGAATGAAATTTAGTGACTTCTGTTCTTGCATGTTTTCTCCAGGATGCTGCTTAAGTTAGTAAAGCAACACGGAGAGAGGAAATGGTCTCAAATTGCAAAAAATCTGGTAGGTAGGATTGGCAAGCAATGCAGAGAGAGATGGCACAATCATCTTCGTCCAGATATCAAGGTTTGATCTAATATAAACTTAATATGTAATAAGTTCCAGCTGTCCAATTTACAATCTCTTTTTAATATAGTAGATCCACTCATTTTTTATAAAACAGTTTTCATTTTTTATTGATTTGGAGTTTTCTTCGAATAGAAAATAAGATTGTCATTTTAGTATGCTACTAGCCTAGCTACTACTAAGTACTAACAAAAATATCAGAAAGTTACTCCACGCAAACTTTTAACACACCTTAAGTTAAGTGTGCTGTTAGTTATTAGATCACTATTTTTTTCTGACTTGATACCAAGCATCTTGTTTCACTGGGAAATGTAAGATGAGGATTTACTCTCCTTTATAGTGAACGATCTTATCATTCTTTTGGGTTATCTTTAATAATATTTCATTTAGCACTAGTATAATAATTTCCTTTGGTCGTGAACTTGGAAAAAAGATGAACATGACAAGTTATGTTGTCAGGCATGCATGACAAAACTTAATTAACAACTGTGTTTCACTTTACAGAAAGAAAATTGGACAGAAGAAGAAGAGAAGCTGTTAGTAGAAGCTCACAAGAAGTATGGAAACAGATGGGCAGAGATTGCAAGGCACGTCCCTGGAAGATCTGAGAACTCAATCAAGAACCACTGGAATGCCACCAAAAGGAGTCAGAATGCAAGGAGAAAGACAAAGAAAAAAGCCGGCCAAGGCGCAAAATCGCGTTCTTCCATCCTAGAGAACTACATTCAGACAAATATCACTAAACCTTCCTCATCCACTTTGACCACTCAATTTAACCTCACTTTTGATTGTGGTGCACATGAACAAACATCCCAGATTCCTGCCTCCACTGAATTAGACTCAGCCGGAGTAAGCCAGTGCATGCTTCCGACACAGTCAATATTAAACTTCTCAACTGGCATGCAACATCAAAACACAGAGAAACTTCTTGGGTTTTCTGGTTTGGGAGATGATGATTATCTCCTGTCTGGTGAGGATACTTGCATGTTGCTCGCATCACCGGTAGCACCTAGCTTAGAGTTTACAGAGGAAACCAACAATCCTTATCAAGTGGAAACTGACAATCCTTATCAAGTTCCAGATGTTTATTATAGTACTAATGCACAGATGATCGGTTTAGAAGTGCCTGAGTACAGTAGTACCCCTATAGACTCAGTTAGTGTAAGGCGAGATATGGATCTGATGGAGATGCTGACGTGGCAAATGGCACAAGCACCTCAGCCTCAACAGAACACAAGCAGCAGCAACGGTAGTGTCTAATTTATGTTTAATAAAAGAAAACGAAAGTAGTATAGTTGTAAGTTGTAACCTGGTCAGTTGTCAAGGCTCGTTGGTTTTACGAGTTTACTTCTAGCTTTTTGGTGTTCTTTTAGTTCTAGCTTTTGTACGCTGAACATGTTTCGTAGTGAAGACCGAAAGTTTGCCTTTTTCATTGCAAATCGATTTTCATTTTGAACTTCTCGTTTACAACTAATGTGCAAAATCTAACTCAATGTTCGTATCTCTCTTTCGTTTCGGTGTTATTAATTCTCTCCAATGTATAAAATGTGTGATTAATTAATAATATACACTACAACAGAAATTATTTTTAGAGACGCCATTTTTAGAGGCGGTTTTCCATAAACCCGTTTCTAAAAATTACTAGTGGCATTTTAGAAATTTTTGTCAATTATTTTTAGAGGCGGTTTTTAACAAAAACCGTTTCTAAACTTTTTATTCCAAAAATTAAAAAAATAAAATTATATTTAGAGGCGGTTTTAATAAATAACCGCCTCTAAAAATCCCATTTTTAGAGGCGGTTTTTAAGAAAAAACAGCCTTTAAAAATGGAGCATTTTTAGAGGCGGTTTTTTAAAAAAACAGCCTCTAAAAATACATATTTTTAGAGGCTGTTTTTTATAAAAAACCGCCTCTAAAGATGCTGAATTTTCGCATTAAAATTCCCATTTTTAGTGGCGGTTTTTAACAAAAAACCGCCTCTAAAGATATGTATTTTTAGAGGCGGTTTTTAACAAAAAACAGCCTCTAAAAATACATATTTTTAGAGGCTCAACTAAAAATCAGAAATGGATTTTTAGAGGCGGTTTTTAACTAAAAACCGCCTCTAATAATCATAATCCGATTTTAAAAAAATTTTGATGATAAAAAATATTCAATTATGTAAAATAGTAATAATATAAAATGTTAAAAAATATTTAACTATTATAAATAGTGAAAATATTTGATGTTAAAAAATATTTGATGTTAAAAATAGTTCAAATATAAATTATTTAAGTAAATAAAAAAACAGTAATTAAATTAAAAATCAGAAATTAATTTTTAGAGGCGGTTTTTAACTAAAAACCGCCTCTAATAATCATAATCCAATTTTTTAAAAAAAAAATGATGATAAAAAATATTGAATTATGTAAAATAGTAATAATATAAAATGTTAAAAAATATTTAACTATTATAAATAGTAAAAATATTTGATGTTAAAAATAGTTCAAATATAAATTATTTAAGTAATTAAAAAATAGTAAATAAAAAAAAATAAATTAAAAATCGGATTATGATTTTTAGAGGCGGTTTTTAACTAAAAAACCGCCTCTAATAATCATAATGCGATTTTTAAAAAATTTTTGTGATAAAAAATATTGAATTATGTAAAATAGTAATAATATAAAATGTTAAAAAATATTTAACTATTATAAATAGTGAAAATATTTGATGTTAAAAAATATTTGATGTTAAAAATAGTTCAAATATAAATTATTTAAGTAATTAAAAAAACAGAAAATGAAAAAAATAAATTAAAAATCGGATTATGATTTTTAGAGGCGGTTTTTAACTAAAAAACCGCCTCTAATAATCATAATGCGATTTTTAAAAAATTTTTGTGATAAAAAATATTGAATTATGTAAAATAGTAATAACATAAAATGTTAAAAAATATTTAACTATTATAAATAGTGAAAATATTTGATGTTAAAAAATATTTGATGTTAAAAATAGTTCAAATATAAATTATTTAACTAATTAAAAAAACAGAAAATAAAAAAAAATAAATTAAAAATCGGATTATGATTTTTAGAGGCGGTTTTTAACTAAAAAACCGCCTCTAATAATCATAATGGGATTTTTAAAAAAATTTTGTGATAAAAAATATTGAATTATGTAAAATAGTAATAATATAAAATGTTAAAAAATATCTAACTATTATAAATAGTGAAAATATTTGATGTTGAAAAATATTTGATGTTAAAAATAGTTCAAATGTAAATTATTTAAGTAATTAAAAAAACAGTAATTAAATTAAAAATCAGAAATTGATTTTTAGTGGCTGTTTTGATGTTTAATAATTTTTGAACTAAAAATATATAATGTTAAAAAATATTGAACTATTAAAAACACTTAAATATTTGATGTTTAATAATTTTTTATCATTAAAAATAGTTAAAATGTCCTTATGTGGAAAATAAAAGAACTCTAGTGTTATGTCATTAATATTTTTCAAAATTATAGATGTGCCACTCTAGTTAGATAAATGCCACTCTATTTTCTTTTTCAAAAGTCCAAATTTCTCTCATTAGATCAAATCATTACAAAAATGAAAAGGAACTTATCGATAAGAAATGAATTTTTAAAATTTTTAAATAAAAAATTGAAATTATGATAGTTAATAGAACTCTTTCTAAATGAGACAACATCATATGACATTATAAATAGTGTATTCATATTTATAAAATTATTGTGGTTTTAGTTCTACATGTAAGGTTAGCTAGTCAAATTAATTACTATATATGCATGCATAATGACGCAAGCTAGCAATAATTAATTTTGATTTAAAAAAGTAATAAAAATCTAAATTGTTAAACAATCATGGCCCTCAATATACTTGTAGGAGTCATGTATCAAATTTGAGAACAACTCAAAGAAAACATAATCATTTCAATTTTACACGAATCTATATAAAGTCATTTGCAATAGGTGAGAAAATATGAACTTTGCTCGATGTGTTGTACTTTGCTTGACATGTTGTATAAATCTTTTTAAGGTAATCTCAATATATCATTTTCCATAAAAGATATAAAAAGAAATAATTAATCAATCATTATAAATACATGGTCCAAAATTCTAAGTAGTTTTATGTGATGTTTAGGTTTGAAAACTTTCAAAGTAGATTTTGGAGGTTCAGACATCGTTTTTTGGCCCCGAAAATGGTCGTTACGGGGTAAACCTTGTAGATCTCGTCGCAAGCTTTCCGGAAAGTCATCATATGCCCAAAACGGACGTTCCTATCAAAAGTTAAGCCTCCTTGAAGTTATAGTGTTCCAAAACATCGATTTTTTAAAGTGTTTTATTTTCTTTCATCTCTCTTATATGTATATATAATATGTTGAGCTACTCGTCATGAATCATAAAAAATATTTAACTATGTAAAATAGTAATAATATAAAATGTTAAAAAATATTTAATTTCCTCATATTACTAAAGATATGACTTTTTCACATAAAAATTTTCATATCCAAACCATGCATGGATATGAAAGAATAATTGATATTATTTTTTGTTTCATATAGAACTTTAAATGTTATACACAATAAAGATATGATAAAATCAATAATTTTTTTTGTCTTTCCTTTAAAAAAAATGTATATCTTTATTTTATGAATTATTATAGTGTCAATTTGTACATCCAAGCTCAAATACTCGATTCTATTCCATGAAAAATAAATTAAAAAAAAAGAAAAAAATCTTAAAAATACTAAAATAAATTATTTTCAATATTTAACTATTTGATGTTAAAATAAATTATGCTTAATTAATAGTTGTACATTTTTTAATAGAACAATTTGATGTTTAATAGAATATTAAAAGAATAAAAAAACAGAAAAAAAACTTAAAATTCGAATTTGATCTAGTTTGGCGGTTTTTACTTAAAAACCGCCTCTAATAATCAACAAAAAAGAAATCAGAAATTGATCTTTAGAGGCGGTTTTTAGTTAAAAACCGCCTCTAAAAATCAAATTCTGATTTTTAATTTATTATTTTAAAAAATAAATTAAAAATCAAAAATCATTTATTATTTTAAAAAATAAATTAAAAATCAAATTCAGCATTTTAGAGGCGGTTTTTTAACAAAAACCGCCTCTAAAAATACATATTTTTAGAGGCGGGGTTTGTTAAAAACCGCCTCTAAAAATACATATTTTTAGAGGCGGGTTTTGTTAAAAAACCGCCTCTAAAAATGCTGATTTTTAATTTATTATTATTTTTAATTATTTTTAATTTATTATTATTTTTAATTTATTATTTAAAAAAATAAATTAAAAATCAGAATTGATCTTTAGAGGCGGTTTTTAACTTAAAAACCGCCTCTAAAAATCAGTTTTTGAAAAATTTGTCTACTTAAAGCCCCGGCCCTCTCTCTCGTTCTTCTCTCACACACCGATGATGAGAGCTGCGGATAATCAATGCTCTTGTTGAGCATTCTGGCCATGTCCCTTGTAGGTATGTTCATGCTACCTTTTGCTCTAATTATTCATTCTTTTTTTAACCTTTATACAACCTAGCCTCTAACTTATTTAATATTTTTTCAGAGAAAGCAAATTGACTAGGTTGCTAAGAGATTCGTTGGGAGGGAAATCATTATTGTGTTATTGTATATTTGTATTACATTGTTCTTCTTTTGGTCACTTTACTTTTATTGTTTGGGCAAATGACAGAACTATGAATTGATAAATTATTAAATATTATATGTGATCAGGTAAAGAGCTGGAGTTTGGCAAGATATGCTGAATTTGGTTTTGTGCGTGTGAGTACAACGAGAAATAACCTACAATTTGAGGTTAGCATTGATATTTGAATTGTTATGTTGATATTTACAACATACAAGCTTCTTAGTGCATTCCTTTTATATGCCGACTATCCAAGTTTGTACCTCTGACATGATTTGATTGTCAAAATTATTAATGGCATATTTGTAAAAAAGATACTAATTATTCATTTATATATATGTAACAGATGATGATGAGAAAAATGGTCGGATGTGCCAAGTCCATGATTGAAGTATGGGAAAATCAGATAGCACAAGAGAAGAACAAGCAAATTGAGCACAGTCGCTGCTTTTCCCTTTCCCCTTTTGATTTCTGTTTTTTTTGTTTGTTTAATTGTGTCTTTTGGATCTGTTCAGGCAAAATCGATTTAGGCAAATTAATTGAACGACTTTTATGCATGTATTACTTTCAATGACTTTTGTTTGTATGATTGTTAATTATGAATTGTTTGTGCTGGTACCAATTGGTACAAAATGCTACTATTTCTAGCTAGCAAAAAATAGGGCTTACCCCAAAATTTAAATTTATTTTTTTTAATTCTCATCTATTATTAGAGGCGGTTTTTTGTTAAAAACCGCCTCTAAAGATTCATTTAATAATATTTAATTTATTTAATTATTTTAAATATTTAATTCATTTAATTATTTTAATTATTTATCTTTAGAGGCGGTTTTTAACAAAAAACCGCCTCTAAAGATCATGGAATTTATTTTTATTTTTTTTTTCGAATCTTGCTATTTTAGAGGCGGTTTTTTATTAAAAACCGCCTCTAAAGATTCATTTAATAATATTTAATTTATTTAATTATTTTAAATATTTAATTTATTTAAATTATTAAATTCATTTAATTATTTTAATTATTTAATTCAGATATCTTTAGAGGCGGTTTTTAACAAAAAACCGCCTCTAAAGATCATGGAATTTATTTTTATTTTTTATTTTTTCGAATCTGCTATCTTTAGAGGCGGTTTTTTATTAAAAACCGCCTCTAATTGAAAAAAATTCATATCTTTAAATTCATATCTTTAGAGGCGGTTTTTTATTAAAAACCGCCTCTAAAAATATATCTTTAGAGGCTGTTTTTTATTAAAAACCGCCTCTAAAGATATAGAATTTTTTTTTTCAAATCTGGCTTATTTTTAGCCACGCCATTTTTAGAGACGGTTTATTAGCCATTTGTCATTTTTAACGCCGCCTATTTTTAGTGACGGTGGAAAACCGGCTCTAAAAATGCTTAAAAAACCGCCTCTAAAAATGTTATGTGGTGTAGTGATATATATAATTAGGTTTTAAAGCGTACAATGAATAAATAAAGAAAAAAAATTTTTTTCCGTTAATATGCATTTGCTCGTGCCTTATTTATAGTTAAGAAAAAAGATAGTATATATAGGAGCATTAAACCTTCAAGTTATATATAATTATATATATATTCTTTTCAGCTGAACAAGTCGTAGCAAAATCTGCAAAGGCCGAAGTTAGTTAGCCACGTGAATTGCAAACCATTTTTCTTTTTTCCTTTTTTGCACTTGTCGTTTACAGCTAATGAGCAGTGTATATATATCTGTCTTCGGTTGTATCTCTCTTTCATTTTCAGTATCATTCTCGCCTATAAAGAAAGAAACCATCCGTAAAATATGATTTTAGGTACCACAAATCAATAGAAACAACAGAAAAGAAATTCGATTCTTTTATTTAGTAAACATTAATTACGCGCATTTGCATATACATAGTTAAGAAAGAAGGTTAGTTAATATTATGTATTCGCCAATGTTTCCCACGCAAAACTGAAGTAATTAACTGAAAAGCACATATCCAAGACCGGTTATTATAATGATGAGACATAATGCATCTTAAGTCTGATTAATATTGCTTCAAAAATAAATATGTATGAATCAAATATGCAGTGGAGACCACAAGCTTAAAAAAATGTCACCGCATATTCAGTAATTAATTAATTCTAATTATTTAAACTACATGTGTAATTCGACATATAAAATTAACTTTATAAATAAAAATATTTTAAGATGATTATAATATATTGTTGCAATTTGTTTATTATATCTTGATTAATTAATTTTCAAAATATATAATTCATTTGAATTAAACTTTTGAAATATTTTAAAACATGAATCTACTTCTTGAGGGAGAGGTTTGTTGAATAATGAATATTAATCAAGTTCCATTTTAATAGAACTTAATATTGCTAATAATGGAGCTGGTACGTATTTAAACCAGTTAGTGCCATTATCTTTAATTGATTAGATTGATGTTGGCGTAAGAAAGCCTCTGATAAATTCAAATAACTCTTAACTGTTTTATATATATATATATATATATATATAGTTGTTACTTGGTTTCCAAAATTTTAATTTCGCGTAGTTAACTTTTTATCTAATAAAAAAATAACAGAAATTGTGGGAAAAATGTAAACAATAATGGTTTATAATGGCCAAATTAAGATACGAACGACAATTATGTTTGCTTTTTCTTTTTTATACAAAGTTTCACGATTTGTTAAAATGAGGACAATCTTAAACTAAAAGAAATTTGATGGCGACATAACAAATTGCCTAGAGGACCATATATAATATAAAACAAAGAAACGATCTGATTTGAGACCATATCGTGATTAATTACAACATAAAAAATTATATCAGTTTGAACTTTAATAAAAACAGATCACTAACATCTCTTTCGTGAAATATACGATATCCGGTCAATCTAATCCTTTGATTTGAATCAGACAATCAAAATACTAATAGGTGGTAGCTTTCTGTAGAGAAAGAAAAGAGCCGCTGATTTTCTCTTGAGAGAAAAATTAAACATTAAACACTCTATCCAAACAAGTTTATCAATTTTCGCTGAAAATTAAACGGAAATCGAAAACTACAGCGAGCCCAAGCCCAAACAAACCCTTGATCAATTAATCTGTTTATTATCATTTTAGTTCTTGTTAAGCAAGGTCCAACAAGGAACATCAAGTCCAGAAGTCTGCTAAATGACCTGTGCAGCTGCTGTGCAGTGCAGTTCTCCATAATTTTCAGCTGGGCTACTGTATTGGAAGTCTTGAATGCGGCGTATTACATAACACGTGAATTTTTTTTTCCCCATTTTAAATTAATTAGGCTTTTTAAGGCCTCATCTAAAAAGATTGCATATATCCAAACTAGATACCCAACTATATCTGTCTGACTATATATAATATGGGCTATGGGCCGAAACCAATATACGACCACTCCACCAACCAATGCATCTGTATGTTTTAATTTTTTTTTTAACAATTGTAAATATTTTGACAAGAAAATTGTTCGAAATATTTTATTTATTACATACATATTGTCCAGCAATTGCAATTTTTTGGTTTGAATTAGTACACATTACATTTTTTCTTCAGTTACATGATGATTTTTTTTGCATATGCAAATTTTTTTGGTTCTTATTGAGGAACAAACAATATATATATATTTTTTTTTTTGACGAAAGGTGATCTTAGATCTCCCGACTCATTGCAAAATGAAAATAACGTATCTTTAATAATTAAGAACATAAAAGAATGTCCCATATCTAAAAACCTTTTTTAGGTTAGGGTACCGGATCTCAACTTATACAAAGGTCCTGTACCCTTATACCTTCACAATCTCCTATTAGCAGTTTAGCACTAGTAGCAATTGACAGCAAAACCAGCATTCAAACATATGGATCACTCCTAGTCAGAGAAGCTAATTTCTTTTCAGATTCTTCAGTGTTCTTTATAGGGTCCATCACTTCATTTGTATGGGGCTAATGTCCAAGTTGTCAGGCAGCCAGCTTGCCAGACATGCTTTCCAATGCCCATGTAAACAAATCATTAAAAAAAAAAAAATGAAATTTCATATTGTATTATCCCGATTATTTTATTTTCATCGGTGAATCGAAATCTTCTCCTGCATTCTGGGGGAGGAAATAATTTCACATCATCATATAACAAACTACTCCGCATCAATTAAAAATGAATTTTGTGCGTCTTGATCTCATTACTAAGTTTACAATTTCAATCAATAATTATTTATGTAAAACAAATAACATTGATAACAATTTTATTTTACAAAATAACAAATTAAATAGTTTATACAGTAAAAAAGATTTACATATATGTTTGTACAGCTTGTATAAGTTGTCTATTAAATTTGTATAATTTAGAATAATTATCTATCGGTTTGGAATTTTAATACTTTATCGATATTCCATCAACGACCAAATAATTTCAAAATATTATTAAATTGAAACTTGATCTATCTAACAAATCAATCTAATTAAATGACAAAGAATTCAATCAGTCAAACAACTCTAAATTGTACTCTCATGTCTCAAGTGAAATGCTAACCCCATAGCTCATAGGCTCCCAACTTCCATTCAGAGCAATGCGGCAAGTCGGTGAATTGCTTTTGTAGATTTATTACATGGATGAATTGTGTGCCAGTAACTTGCCTAAACACCTTAGCAGGGAACTATCAGTCTATCATCACATAATATGGACTTTATCTTGTTTCGGAGAAAAAATTACATTCAATTTGTTTAATATGTATATGTACATTGCATTATGAGTGTACAGTTTCAGACATACGAACAGATGCAGAATACACAGGCACTTCAAAAAACTCAAAATTTTCAAAATTACAGGGCAACTCCCCTGAACAATTATGAAAAAAGAAATCAGCATCTTTGATTTCCTTAATCTACAAAACCTACTCAAAATCATCACAAAACGTCATTAAAAAATTCTTTTGATGGAAGAACTTTGTGTTCACTTATGATTATGCCAGAAATCTCCCAAGAAGGCCTTAGCCGCATCCAAGCTAGGGTAATACGGCGGCTCCAAGAACATTTGTGCCAACGAATCCAATGAACCCGATGGCATAAACAATGCCCTATTCCCGCCGGCCTCCAAGCTTCCCATGACCGCCATTATCAGCTGCCTGTAACCGAAAAAGAACTTTTTCACGGCTGTTTCCACGGCCTGAAATGCCTGTAACAAATCAATCTTTCCAGGATTGCTGCCTTCTCCTCTCCTCCTGCCATGGAACAATGTCATCGCCGCATCCTGTATCCTGGGACCACCGTTCGGGTCCACTTCCACACCAAGAATCCAAGGAACCTTGTGCCTTAGGTCCTTTGATTCCGCTGTCACCTCAAGTAATGCTGCTGACCGGAAGCAGAACGCATCCGAGCCAGAAGAAGCATTGATTGCGAGGTGGCTCTTCAAACGAAGAAAATCATCAGGATCCATCAAGAGATGAAGGTCCTCCACCTCGCTTAGAAGTTTCCAGATCCTCTCAACCAGCCAACAATCACTGGCTGCCTTCTCCCATTCCTTCTCATCAATCCTTTCCCCGATTCGGGAGAGCAGCTGTTTTGCAGTGTGAAGCCATGATTCGAGTATCTGATGGACAGTGAAAAGGGTTTCATTCTCACGGTTTCGGCGGGTTTTGGACTCCAATGGACTTTTCTTGAGACTGTGCAGCTCGAGAGGCCGGACAATAAGATCATATTCAAGCACGGGCTTGCCGGCAAGGTTCGGCTCCCCGAGACCTAAAGTAAAAGGGCAACGCACCATCTGGCTCTCTATTTGGTAAAGAATTTTGTTTGCCACATCCTCAGATTTGTCCCAGGCTGCTAACCGGGGAAGGAGGCTGGCCTCGCTTATGCGGCTCACGACCGCGCTGGTACCAGGAAGTTTCCACACCTCAGAACTAGCTTGACGAGACAACATACCTTCAGACGTGCTTAATTCGGCAATAGGGGCTCCTCCACCAGACAGCTCTTCCTCACAAATAGCAGCTATTATCTCAACCTGGCTGGCAGCAAGCGACTCGAGCCGTCTTCTCCATTCACGATGGTTGGCATATGGACGAGGATCGGAGAGAGCCACTGATATATGACGGAAGGTGATCTCTAGGGCCTGCAAAGCTGGTTTGATGAGGGATTCATTCTTCCACTGCGGGAAGTCGTTTGATCGCCATAGATTAGATAGCTCCGGAAGCCGGAGGTACTGCTCATATGCTTCCATGGCTGAGGTATCTTGCGCCGGAGGTGTCGAGGGTGGATTAGGGATGCACTTCTTCGTGCCTTCCGATAAGGCGACCGACCAAGGCGCTACCTCTTGTGTAACCATGTTTAATGTTGTCTCTGAATATGAGATCCGGCTCAGAATATGTAAATGGGGATGAATTATTTATATGATTATTATGAAAGAATTCAAGTATTGAAGGAGTTGAATGTATGGCTTGAGAGGCGATGATTTTTGAGTTTGTACTTTGGTTTAGAATCGGCACAGATGAGTAGAAGAGATGTATTTATGTGTGGAGGGAATGGTTATCCGTGTGAACAAGGAGACGTGTTGCACAATATGTTTGGATTTCCAAACCGCGGCGTTTATAGGAATAAATAAAAGAATATTTTCCGAATTAAAAGAATATAAAAGGATAATAAATAGAGATGGGTAAAAATGGAGAAATGACCAGGCTCCGGTGGCTGGATTACAAGATCATACGGAGCTTATCCAAACTTGAGACGTCTTCCTTGTCCCATATTTACACTTATGCCATCATTATCCGATCCAATAAAGTCATCGATAATTTTATATAAAGAAAACAAACTCAATAAAGTCTAATATTTTTAAGTTAAGGCTTGTATACAGCTCCTACTGACAGCAGGTGTCGACATGGTAGAATAACTACAATTAAAATATTGGCACTCCCTGCGGGGAAAAAAAAGAAAAGAAAACACTGTATAAATGACCAATTCAACCAAAAAGTAGTACAAAATGCCATGACATTATGACAATGTATAAAAAAAATGTTTTGTCTGCAATATTGAATCTAAAAGATCCATAGAAAAGTAACCAATGTTGTTCATTAATCATAAAAAGATTTGACAACAAATTTAAAGACGATATATATTTTTCAAGAAAATATTGAAATAACGTTTACAACAATAAAAATTCTATATGCAATAACATGTTTTCTCTGCATTTCTTTAATCTATTTCTTTTATTAATAAAATATATAAAACATTATATATTAGTTAGACAATATGAGTGAACATTTCATTTTGCATATAATCATCAAAAGTAGGAGTACGTTTCATAAAAAAAAAAAATCAATGTTTTTTAAAAATGATAGCATTATTTAAATTGATTGGGATCACACCATTAGTCTATTTTAATGAGATCCGTGTAATTATATAAAAGGAACTTTTAAAATTTAGACTTCAAAGTTAACCGGTTCAATTCTACACAATTATAATCCTCCCAACACACCAATTACAGACGAAATAGAGTCAAGAAATTATGATTTTAATGTCACATTTTATTAAAGAAAATAATATAATTCTAGATTATAATTATGCTTTATCAAATAATAAATTATTCAATATTCAATAAAGAGTTAAGCACAGAAAAAAAAAATGTAGCTCGGTGCAACTCAAAATTGACATGGCATTGGAAAACTACATATACTAGCTACTGTCACCGGTGTTGGAAGTAAGAGCATACTATGGAGCAAGCATGCATTTCCTATAAAAAAAATAAAAATAAAAAAATAAAAATTAGTAACCGGAGGTATATCGGAAACATGTTCACCAAAAGGAAATATGTAGCTCCATTAAAAATTAAATAAGAAGAAGACCAAAACGTTCCATAATATAAAAGAAAATTTTCTTCAAAAACGACAAAAAACACGATATTATAAATATAAATATAACATAGTATGTGCGACGGGGGAAATAACTTTGACAAATGAAATAGTATATTTTTCAATTAAATAAGAGCGGCCTCAACTATCAAACTCCTAACCCCAAATTTGTCAACTAAACATCAGAAAACTCTAGAGTTTGTATTTTTTTTAAAATTATAAATATATAGTTTCCAGACCCTGGACTAATTTATTCAATGTTTAGGTAATATATTTTGGTGACATGGCACGGACAGTTCAACTTCGACTGGCCTTGGTCGCTGCTGTTGACTATTCGATCTGAATTTTCCCATGGAAACCTAGGAACCCCACATATGCCAAAGAAATGTGATTAGATCCTCTCCAATTCATGATTTTAATTGATTATTATGATTCAAATCTGAAACGTCCATTTAGTTGTCGGGACAATCTATCAGAAATAAACGGTTCAGATATATTTGGTACGACCTTTTTTTCCGGACAACTTGAGAGAATCCAATGACCGTGTGAAGGAAGTCAGTGGGCTCCATTTTCATTCTTATCACAAAAGATCAATAATCAGACAAAACATGTTCTGACCCAAGAATCCGAGTCTTAAGCTGCCTAAATTTGACGACCAACTCTTCTACTGCGAACCAACGCAGAAACCTATCCGACAAGTAAAGGAAGTTGCTTCCTAAATCCTAATCCGCTAGAAAGAATTAGAACAGTGGTCTTATGCCTCCTGATTGACGTCATAAAAGGAAAAAGTAAAGGAAATTACTTCTTAATCCTATCCTAATCCACTAGAAAGAATTAGGACAGAGATCTTGTGCTTCCTGGTTGACATTTACCAGATGCAGATAGAAGCCCATCTTTGAATATCAAGCGTGAAAAAGAGACCATATCTGACTCTGAGTGCCCGCCAAAATTTAATAGAATCACAACGTATATCTGTCTGTATTTAAAGCTGTACGATGTAGATGCATGAATACCCATATCCCTAAAATTACGCAATTAGTTATGTTATGGAGGCTCAGTATCCTTCCATTAATTCAGGCTTCAATTCGGAGCCCCTTTCCTCATGCAATGTATGCGGCTTCTATATACGAAAAAAAATTATTATCCAAAGATATATAAATTTTTTCTCTATATGCTCCAAGAAATTTCAAATTGTTCTCATTGTTATTAAAATTCTATTCTATGATCCATAAATAATTGTTCTATTCGGGTCCAAAAAACTTAAATTTTTAGTTTGTTTTTCTAAAAAAATTACTATCCATAATTTGTTTTTGGTACCATTGGAATTAAAGATATAGTAAAAATTCAGCTTTACAATTTTACTCAATTCACAACTAATTTCCTGATTATATTTTAAATACGTGAAAAATAAGAACTTATTTCAACTCAAGTTACTAACTCCCCTTAATTTCACTGCAATTGGCAAACTAAAAATCCCCCACCCCCCCCCCCCCCCCCCCCTTTTTTTATTTTAGAAAAGTACAATTGAGCAGTATAAAGGGACCCAAAAAAATTTGGTAAGCTTCATCGTAACAGTTAAAGTCAACATAATCCTAACAAACGGTCCTTAATACTACACTCCTCACCTACTAACAAATTTGTAAAAGCAAGTTTAAGTACGACACACATAATTAAAACAGAGACCATGACAAATGTTGAACAAACATATTCATGAAATTTTGGCTCAACACTTGCCTTATGCCAAATTTGTACCGTCGGTGCATTCAAAAAACATAGAAATCCCCCACCCCCCCCCCCCCCCCCCCCCCCTTTTTTTTTTTTTTTTTGATAAAAGTACAAATGAGCAGTATAAAAGGGACCCAACAAAAATCTGGTAAGCTGCATCGTAACAGTTTAAAGTCCACATAATCCTAACAAACGGTCCTTGATACTGTACTCCTCTCCTATTAACAAATTTGTAAAAGCAATTTCACGTGTGACACAAATAATTAAAACAGACAACATGACAAATGTTGCCAAATTTATACCATCAAGCCTAACACCCACTTCTGACCAAAATTACAAATCAAATACATCATCACATTCGCAATCACAGATTCACAGCCCAAATATCGCAACACTTGTGCATCGCATCACTTGGTAATTAACGAAGAAAACATTTAATAAGGAGGGTAACAGAATAACTCGCGCACACCATAAGCTAAATAATATGTATTAGAGAGTCATAGTCTGGATGGTTTCTCTACGGGAGGTTCTTCGGGCAACATGATATTTACTTGGAGCAACATAATTTTTTTCTAAATTTCTAAATTATCCTTAGTATCAATTAAAATCTATTAATTACTGCTCAAATCTTCTCCTATTACCTTCCTTTCTCCATTTTTCTTTCTTAAATAGTTGCTGGTCAAATATAGTTGGACACAGTGATGAATCTAAGTATATCAAAGGGTGCAACGTCATCATTATTATTTTTAGTCCAATATTTTTGTTTATGTATTATGTAGTATTTTGTAGTTAAGTAGACCATATTCATTATTTCATAAGAAATTATGTATTTTAACCCCATAAAAATTATTGGTCATTAACTTGATATGCTTTGAGTATAACCAACAATTTTTTTTTAATAATTAATGCAATAATATGATTCAAATTTCCTCTATTGTTTTTTTTTTTTGCTTATACTACTAAGATTAAAAAAAATTCAATTAAAAAAGAAATTCCTTACCACCACATGACTTGGGATTTATTTGCACAAGTGATTTGCATAAAGTAACTTTTTTAAAATAGCGACGGTAAGATGTCAAAAGAGAGAGGAATAATACATTTCTTTTTTTAGCAAGAAGATTAAAAGAGAAGAAAAATACATCTAAGGAAATAAAATTTAAGCACGGTGAAAGAATAAATTGGTAATAGATCTTAATTGATACTAAGGGTAATTTAGACATTTAATAAAAATATATGTTGCTCCAAGAAAAAATTCAGTTGTCCAAAGCACCTCCCTTTGTCTACACAACCAGAGCCAACGTGATTTTTTTAAACGGAAATAACTGAAAATTATTTTTAAAAGAAGAAACCTTTGACCTTTGAATTTAAAAGAACAAATATGTCAAGACACAGGTGGTCTGACGCGGGCTCTGACTGCTCAATGACGGAGCCACTGGCACTGGCGCGGGCATGACGAAGCCAGTGTCAGTGGAGCGGGCATGGCAGAGATTCAGATATCTTTTTTGTCAACTCCAAGCATCATCAAACATGCGCCAAAATAATTGAAGTGGCTGCGCCACTGACAATAGCTTCGCCATGCCCGCTCCACTGGCAGTGGCTCCGTCACTTAGCAGTCAGAGCCCGCGCCAGACCACCTGCGCCCTGACATGTTTGTTCTCCTAAATTCAAAGGTCAAAGATTTCTTCTTAAATTTTTTTTTTCAGCTATTTCCGTTTAAAAAAATCACGGCCAGAGCCACCTAGCCTTCTGCTGCCCCATATAGATAGAAATTAGAAACCCATTGTCGTTCGGCGGAGGCCGTCAACTGCTAGTTTGGATAGGAAGGTGGCTCGATCATCTGCTTACATGGCATTTGGCATCCGAGGAGGCAGGTTATCCACTAATTACGGACATGTAACTTTCTCAATTACACGTGATTTAAAAGAAAAGAAATTGATTTATACCACTGAAATATTCTAATTTCAAATATATCAGCGCAATGTCTAATTAAACACCAAAAAACAACACAAAATTAATGTCGTGATTTTTATAAAAACATATTAAGGTTAGTTTCTAAAATTAAAAAATACAATTTACATACAAGATATTTTACAAAAATTTGAAAATTATTTTTAACTTTAAATATTAAATAGCACTCACAACTCACCGCTCACCATACAGAAGGGGCACTCTGGTCACAAATTTATTTTTATTTTTTTGTAATCATATAAAATTAATTAGTTGTTTTGCATGTGATACCATATCTCAAACTTAAAAAAAATTAAAGTGGCATGCATAAAACGAATTGACCCAAAGAAGAAATTAAGGCATGGGCTTTTCCTCTCTTTCGTTTACTTTTTTTATGAATATCCAAATCAAGAATCTTGAATGCATATTTTTAAATGAAGCTGGATAGGATTTGTTTTCTTTAGAATAAAATCTTAGGGTAATCTCTCGATTGGACTATTAATTTGGAACTTAATTTATATGCAGAATATTTGCGCCTACTAAATTATACTAGCATAAGATGCCCTCATATGTGGGCAAATAAAAAAATAAAATAATGTTAGACAATAAAAATATGTTTCTTAATTTACCATCGATACAAATTGATATGTTATTCAATTGTTTCTATATTAGATGGAAAACCAATCAAATCCAAAGAAAATTTTTTCCTTCTGTGCAGCAATTCAAAACCGAGATAATTCTTTCCTTGTGTGCGCATAGAGATGTGTTGAGAAAGATCTAACCATACATTTACAGATCAACGGTATAAAAATTGTTAACAAAAATTGTTGTGACCTTTCTCTAGGTGCATTTATAAGTAGTAGAGATAGAGATGTAAAATAATATATAACTTCTAATCCGAAATCTCGTCTGTTTTCTTACTCAAGTGCAGATATCTTTATTTATTAGTTATTGCTACAAAAAATATTCTTAATCCACCTAATAAATTCCTTTTAAACGTAACATATCTCATTAATTAATATATATATAAACCACAATTAATTCGATGAGATACGCGCAATTAATATTTAGATCTGCTTTGCGATATCAAGATCATATATATTTATTACGTGTCCATCGAGTCATATTTTTGTCACATGAAATTTCAGAAAGCATGCTCCTGGCCTGCTTCCTTTTTAATACGGCACGATGATCATGTACCGTAGGTATGGAGGACCAATGGAAAAATGTAAGGCAGCGGATGCGTGTGGGCCATTCTCTTTCTAGAAATAAAAAATGAAGACCAAAAAAAAAAAAAACATTTCCTTAAAAGAAACAATAAGAAAATAAAAGAAAGAGGGAACAATGACACATGGAGATGGAGGCAACCCATGACGCCCGTTACCAAGTCATGAATCCTGGATAAGTGATTTAATTGAAAACTGCAATCTGGATAAGAACAGCTTGACCAAATTTTCAGTCTCGTTTCTCTTTTATAGACACTGTCATTGGGCCCCACCAGTTACTAGGTCCCCTTCCAAATTCCAATTCCGTCATTAATCTTTTGTGGCTGTGTTCGGCGCAGTCACATGCGATTTCTAAATCCGTGATTCACTCACTCTGAGTCTCAGATATTACAACCAATGGATGGAGACGCGGTCCTTTTGTGGAGTGGTTTGGTCAAACCTTTTAGCTGAGAAGGAAGGAAAAGAGACAAGTGGAGAGCTATTGCGCCATGATACACGGCGGATCAATGGATTTCCTTTTCAGGTCCCAAACCCGCTGCCATGTTGAGCTTCTTTTGAAGGGTGCGGTTTCACAAATCACAATTACCCGACCCTTTATCAACACCCAATTGGCTATGTTTGGTTGAGCTTGGCTCTAACTCTCAAAATTCATGCAACCAAACATATTTTGCTATACTTTTCTAATTCATGACCAGCTTTGAAAAATCAATAAAAACAATTAATATTGTTGTTGTTATTATTATTATTACTACTACTTGTGTAGTAATTACAATATTAATAATGCTTATTAATTATAGTTATAATATTTTAATAATAATAATTATTATTGTTGTTATTGTTATTTTTAATAAAATTATGATAATAATAATAATTATTATTATTATTATTATTATTTAATATTTAGTAATAATTATAACATTAATTGTGACAAAAATTAAAATAATAAATATAATATTATAATTAATGATGATTATAATTATACAAAATACATAATTATTATTATTATTATTATTATTATTATTATTATTTGGTAATCATAATATTAATGGTAAAATAATTATAATAATGAAATAATAATTAATAAAAATTTTATTGTAATAGAAGTAATTAGTTATAAAAGATAAAATATATAAACTAATATTTTATTATTTTCTTTAATTTCTAACCCCAACATACCTATACCGAACAATATTTTCTAATCTCAAGCAAGCAATAACTTTTCGCGACCATAACTTCATACACTTCAACCACTAACTTTAAAAGTACTAACTTTGATATCTAACTTCACTAACTTAACCTTCAACCAAAAATAGCCGATGTGTATATATCAACTTGGTTTATCATGGACGTACGCGTACAAATGGATCGGATCACATTTTTTGAACCTAGTCAATTATAATCAGTCCATTTACAATTATAATTAAAATAATATGTACTTTGATTGGATTCATTAATTAATATCCGCACATGCATAAACCGGAAATGCAGACGTTTTTTTATTATACAAAAAATAATACCCACTCATTTGTCATTTGCAATGACATATGAGAGATTAAATTTTCCATTTTTAACCAGTTATCACTAAGAAGCTGTAAAGATTTAAAAAAAAAAATTGGAAAATGATCAGCGTGGATAATGTGAATTATGGGCTCGTTTGGATGGGTTGGGATTAGGCTAGGAATAGCTAATCCGGGACTAAATTTGAGAAAAAATACTATTCACGGGACTAGTAGGAAGAGTACTATTCCGGGACTAAGAATGTTGTTTGGATGGTGAGTTTAGGAATAGCGTTGGGAAGTGTGAAAAGTAGAGAGAAAAGTGTTGTTGGGAAGAGTGTTGTTGGAAATTGTGTTATTCTTGGGATTAGCTATTCCGATCTTAGTCCACTTCCGTTTGGATGAAATTTTTAGTCCGGGATTAAGCTATTCTCAGGATTAAGCTATTCCGGTGCCATCCAAACGAGCCCTATTTGATTAGAAACAATAGCGGCTTAAATGTTTCTAGGACCATGTAATAAATTCAATCTTTCTTATAAATGACCAAAAACTTAAAATGTGAGACGAGGACCATATATTTAATTAAGGTAACGTGATAACATATTTTACTAATTAATGTGTCGTGGTGATGAGATATCCCTCGGCTGGCTAAGGAAAAAAAAATGTCATTATTTATTGCATAATTTTTAGTATCATTATTTTGTAATCAATGCGAAATATATGCTGTTTCTGCATGATATATATTGCAGGATGTGAAATCATATATGCTATGAAAGCCTTTAAGATTTTATAATACATTTTATCTGTTTGGGATATATATCAATTAGTTGCATTTTATACATTTAATGTAAGTAATATTATATTTGGAATTATGATATTGTCATATTGAGATAAGCACGTCTGATACTGTTTGTTGAGATATTATCTTCATTTTTCTGTGCAAAAGATCACGAATTCAATATTTACTACTCATCGAATGATTTAAAAATTATCTCGGGTGCCTCGTGCAAAAAAAAAAAAAAAACGTATTCTGATTTTTTTTTTCAAGTTAAAAGAATAAGTGTAAACATGCAAAATGCAGTTGCCTAGCACTCGCAGTCTACAACCTTTCGGTGTGAAAAAATTTCAAAAAAAAAAAAATAGGTGTAAAATATAAGTCCATGTGGGCTGCTCGTGTCGCCTGTGTCCGTGGGACTCAGATCCTCTGGACGTCCATCCTCTGGACGTTTGGTGGACGTCTGAAGATCTGGACCGTGTGATTTAATCTCAACGGCTATAAGGGAGCCCGTGCATTCTACCACACCCGAAAAAAATATTGGCCCGAAAAAAATGAACCGTCTGATTTAAATCGGACGGCTCCGATCAAAAACGTCCACTGGACGTTTCAAAAAAACGTCCAGAGGATCCTGGTCCTGTGTCCGTGTGCCTCTTACCTGAAAATCTGAGAGATACGTGGTTTGTAGATGGCCCAATCACATGCAAAGTCCAGCGTTGAATGTTCTGCTCACATTTGAGAATTTAACCCTTTTCTCAAAAAAATAAAAGGCATTTATCCCTGACTAAAAATTTAAAACTGGATGTTAGAAAAGATTATGGCCATGTACATGGCATCTGTGATCTGCATAACGTGCTGCTGTTCTAAAATCGGCGTTGAAGAGGATCCACATGTTTGACGGTGTACATCTGGATTAAGAGTTTTTCATCTTAGTTTAATCATCGCTCCTACAGATACCTTTATGGCTTTGCCTTTATCTGTTTATCAACATTTTGATACAGTATGTTAATGAAGTTCATATCTGCTATTATTTCGGATTCGTAAAGAAATTTCTCTTCTACAGTTTAGACAGTTTGATTTACGATGGACCTAGCTATATCTAATTAATTCGTTGATGAATGATGAGAGATTTTTTATGCATTTATTGCAGATTGGACAGTTCGGACTAAAAATAGCATGTTACTGTTCAAGTCCGAAATAACTACAAACATAAAGGTAGAGTTAAAACTAGGGCTGTCAATGGTACCCTTTTAACCGTTTACCCTATCCGTATCGTATTCTTTAAGACGGGTATGGGTAAAATTTTATTTTCGTTAAGTTATCGGGTATGGGTATGGATAGGAAAATTTTTCGTTAATTTATTGGGTAAGGGTATGGGTAAGGCTATTTCGTATTCGTTAATTACCCGTACCGTTATATATATAGTTTATAATCTAAATCATAATAAAAAAGATATAATTATAAGATTCAATTATATGTTAATAACAAACAATATCAGAAAGATATAATTGTAAGATTCAATTGATGCGTGAATAATTAAATTACTTGATTAAATTACTAGATTTGATTGAGATAATAATGCATTAAATTGGAAAGATATGATGGTAAGATTCAATTAATATATTAATTATATATATATATTTTATCTTCATTCACACGCTACATTAAAAAAATACTAAACTTTTTCAAAAGATCCCTTTTTATGAGAAAATATTATATAATTAGTAATTACTAATTAGTTAGTATTTTTTTTTTGACAATTGGAATGAGAAGATATTGTATATTTTTATTATATTTAAATTATTATTAAATAGTGCACTTTATTAATATATTTATACGATATTTTTATTTATTCACATTGTACAATTTTTCATTGAATTATTAACATTATTATTCAATTTCTACCGTTATCCTACCCTTACCATTAATTCTTAACGGGTAAGGGTACAGTACAGGTAAAGTCAATTTTTAACGGGTAAGGGTAGGATATGGGTAAAGAAAATTTTAACGGGTACAGGTATGAAAAAATGTCTCTACCGTATCGTACCCTACCCATTGACAGCCCCAGTTAAAAGCTTTGGTTCATCATCGGCCCATTTGTACGTACCTTTGTTATTTTGCCTTCTTACTTGTATATATTAAATTTTTGCTTGAGACTCAAAAAACATATATTTTGTGTTCATATTATTCTACCCAGTATTTACAAACGATACTTCGAAAAAAATAGTGTCTTTTGCTAAGAAATAGAGAAATTTGTTATAATTATGAGTTAGTGTAGTAATTCATTTATTTATGATTCTTTTTACAACTAAAAATTTATTTTCTTTACCACATTAATTAATTTCAATGACGTATATAAGAATGCATTTATTCTATATCTGAGAGTGTCATGCTAGCTAAACTGTTAACTGTTGTGGAAGTAGATTATCCTTCATTTTACAAGCATGAAAGCACAAATTTGCATAATTAAATGACCAATTTATTTTTTGAATGTAAAAAAAAGAGAGAGAGAGAATACAACATGTAATATATATTTTCTATATTTATATCCGAACTATATTGGTCCTATGTACAAACCAAAGATAGAGAGATAGATAGAGAGAGAGAGATGAATCAAAGAATTGTATTATATATGTTTGCAATCTTGATTGAAGTATTGTACATCTCCTGTATATATATGCATGCTAGCTATCTTACCAAGATAGAGAGAGAGATGAATCAAAAGAATTGTATTATATATGTTTGCAATCTTGATTAAAGTATTGTACATCTCCTTTATATCAGTATGTTACACATGTTTATGAACTAGAATTAAATTATACATTACATAAGTACTTGGTTGTATAATTGCAGTCGGCTACTCGGCTTATGAATGCTAGCTGTGTGACTTATTGTTTCCGCAGCATCGCTAGCGTTTCCAACATCGCCATGTGGCATGGGTGTCTACATTGACCAGTTTAGCAAATCTTAGTTGACGCGTGGGTGTAGAGTGCAAACAGCCTCTAGACCTGAGCGCGGTATACCGTTTATACACGAATTCGTTCCGTTCTATCCAAACGGAACGTGTAACGGAATGAAATTTTATTACATTTCGCAAACGAAATGTATTTCGTGATTTATTTATATAAAATACAGTTCAAATATGAACTGTTCCGCCACGTTCCGTCGAAACGGAACAAATAACGAATCATTCTACTACATATCGTTACTAAAACAAAACGATCCATTATGTTTCTGTTTTCAATGTTACCCACCCCTAACAGGCGCCTCTCTAGCGGTCTTGCTTCTCTCTGGATCGTAGGAGAATTTGCTACGAATCGAGTTTTTTGTTATTCGATTTGGGCATCGATCCCTGCATACATCTTTGATGTCTAGTGGCTGCTAACATGGGATATGCTCATTGGTTTGACAGTTTTTTGTTTTTAAAAAGAAATTTCGATTGGTGTTCTATGTCAATTAACTCCTCTAATATGATGGGATCACTGCGTCATTTTTTCTTTTTAGAAATGGTTTTCTATAGATTTTTAGCACCGGTTTGACAACGGTGCTAAAAATAGGTGGTGCTAAAGAGTTATAAAAAATCGTTTCTAAAAATGTGATTATTAGAAACGGTTTTTATCCAAACCGTTTCAAAAAAATGAACCGTGTTTTATATTTTTTTTTGGCAAAAAGTTTAGAAACGGTTTTTTTAACAAAATTGTTTCTAATAATAACCACTGATAATTTTCAAAATGCCACTAGCTATTTTTAGAAACGAATTTTTTAAAAACCGTTTTTAATGGAGTGTTTTCAAAAATCTTTTTTGTTGTAGTGGGTGAAACATTCATGGCCGTGAATACTAATCGAATGATCCAAAGACCATTTTGTATAAAGTTTTTTTTATTTGCTTAGCGTTTAGGAACAAGTCAGATGGCGACCTTATGGTCTGAAACTATGCATCCTTGTGCTTGATAAAATTATTAAATTCTGAAATATAAAGATAAAAAAGTTAAGTTGCTTAAGGTTTTATATTGATCTCGTGGTAAAAAAATGTATGGCCATAATTCTTTTGGATGTGGACTACCGATATATAACTAGCTTTAAGTTAATGTCTGAATGTTGTCTATATCATGAGTTATTAGTAATCGTGCTCATCTAATCTAATCTATGGATAAATTTTTATTTGAAAATTTATCATATTCAACGAAATATAATTAAAGGTTTTTATGGTATTGACACAATTTATTTATTACATAATAAGTATTACATAAATGTTAAAAATCAGGGCATTTCCATAATTGCATCGAGTCTTGCATCCACATGCAAATACAAATCGTCTTTTGTTAGCAGCGTATGAGCATTTCTTGGCTCTGCATGATTGATCTTTCCTATAGTCACAGCCATAAAAGTGTAGACCAAAAAAAAAAAAAAAGCATCAATAATGTGAAAGATAGCAATAGATGTTTAAAAATAATAAATAATTTATCACCAAATTGACTTAGGTTTCTGCTAGAGTGCTAGTTGTTGGAAGAATCATTTGAGATAAAAAGAAAAGACGTTTTTCAATAGGTATTTACTCGTATGTGTATATCAGTGATAGAGAAAGAGAGAAAGTTGAGAGATAGGAATCAAAATATTTTTGCTTAATTAATTATTCTAGAATTTATTACATCATATCTTCTTATATTGTTATTTGTCATCAATAATTGTTTAGATAAACTATCCTAAATGTACTCCAGTCAAGGTATTATTGATTCTCTTTGGTTTGTCTCTAACTCTTGGTTACACTTGTCACTACCACAAAAAAGGTTTTCTGTAACAAGCCATTTATAATGTTTTTTCTTAAACACGTTACAGACCAGTTGGCGCGAAAATTCTCATTTAATATGTAACGTTTTACATATATTACACGTTATAAGAATGTTCCGTCATAAAAAAAAAAACATGTTAGGCCTTCTGTGACGTCTTTTACCAAATAGACGTCACAGATCTGTGACGCCTTTTAAGTAAAAGACGTCACAGAAGCTAAGACACCTTTTATGACGCCTATTTTATAAAAGGCGTCACAGATTCTTGCAGATATTGTTCGCCAAAAAGATTCCCATGCAGATTTTTTATAGTATAAAAGCCTTCTGTAACGCCTATTACTTAAAAGGCGTTACAAATCTGTGACATCTTTTTGTTAATAAACGTCACGGAATGTGACAATTTGTGACGTTTACTCCATAAGAGACGTCACAAATTTCTCTGTAATTTTAAAGACGATTGACTTCCTTTCTCCCTCCTCCATTATTTTTCTCAGCCGCTCCAACTAACCAATTAAAGACCACGGAAGATTTAATTTTTTCATATTCAATTTCTCCAAAAAAAATAGCAAAAAATTTCGAAAAATTCTTAAAAAATAAGAATTAGAAAGAGAAAGAGAAGGAGAGCATATTGAAGGTAAAACAATTAAATTTGAACAAATTTTTCATATTTTTGTATTTTGTTTTTATTTTTATTTCGATTTGTATTTAAAAATAGAAAAAAATTATAAAAAAATATGAAAAAAAATAAAATTGTAAAGAGAAAGAGAAGGAGAACATAATAGTTAAGAGAAATTAAATTTATTTCTCTTTTTTCTATTTTTTGTCTTATTTATTTCGGTTCTCTCTTTATTTATGCTTTAAATTAATGAATACTTGTTTTTTTGACATTAAATTTTGAAGTCTCATTCAAGAAGAAGAATTACATCACAAGGGTAGAAAAATTTCATCGTATTTAAGGTATTTTTCATAAACTTTTCTATTTTTTCCATTTTTATTTCTAAATTTTGCATGCATTTAATAATTTGCATATGCATTTAATATTAATGGTATTGTCATATAGGACCAAAAAATATCGGAAAAAAAATACCGAATTTAGGTCGTTGCTCGTCCGAGATTAATCCATTAGGGATTAAATCTCGGATAGTCCCCATTTTTTGGGACTGCTCTTTGGATATTCTGTCTCATTTAGGATTAGCGAGTGGTACGCTAGATGTAATCTGTTGTTTGAGAAAAATTCGACGGCATTTCCCTTTATGTTCCCACGGATGGGTTCTCACGATCAATCGTGTGTTGGCGCATTCAGGGAACATTAGGGAAAATGCTGCAGAATTTTTCTCAAACAACATGTTACATCTAGCGTACGCTCGCTAATGAGACAGAGTATCCAAAGAGTGGGTTAGGATGGTGACCGGCCCGAAAACATTAATTACTAGATGGATCGGACGTGGATGTACTCAAGTGATCGATCGGCATTTCAAAAAGGTGTTGAAGAGTTTATGCTTTGTGCTAAATAATATCTGAAAAAGATTGAAGATGAGAAAATTTTGTCCTTGTCGTTCTTGTCAGAATTTGTTGAAATCATCCAATTTGGAAGAAGTGAGAGCTCATTTGATTAGAAATGGATTTCAACCGGATTATACTCGGTGGACGCTTCATGGAGAGACTGGGAGGGAATTTTTTAATGTTGGGACTAGTAAAAATGTATTCGATTCACAACATAATCAGGAAGAAAATGTATTATTGGATGATGAAAATGTATTTGGTGAAGAAAATGATGTATTTGGTGATGGAAATGATGTATTTGATAATGAAGATGTGTTTGAGACTGAAAATGTAGACAATACAGGATTGAATGTTGATTTAGATGAAATTGTGAATAATGTAGATGCAGACTTTGTTGATAATGTTGAAATTTTTGTATGTTACGCGAGGAAGATAAGATAAAGTTATATCCTGATTGTGAATTATCCAAACTTAATGCTGTGTTCAAACTGTTTAATCTGAAAGCCAAAAATGGATGGAGTGATGCCAGTTTCACATCTTTGCTTAAACTTTTGCGTACAGATTTCCTTCCCAAAGATAATCAGTTGCCTGATTCAACATATAAGGCCAAAAAAATATTGTGCCCTTTGAAACTCGATGTAGAGAGAATTCATGCATGTCCAAATGACTGTATATTATTTCGAGATGAGTACAAAGATTTGGATAAATGTCCAAAGTGTAAAGCATCACGGTATAGACAGAGAGATGATCCGATTGAGGAAGGTAGTAAGGGACCAGCTGCAAAGGTTTTGTTTTATCTCCCAATAATTCCAAGATTTCAGAGGCTCTTTGCTAATGCGAAGGATGCCAAATTGTTGAGATGGCACGTGGATTGCCGGAAAAAAAGGTGATGGAATGCTCCGGCATCCAGCAGATTGTCCGGATTGGACGAACATAGACGGTGCTTTTGAAGAATTCGGCAGTGAACCTAGAAATTTGAGATTGGGGTTATGCACAGATGGGATGAATCCTTACGGCAACATGAGTAGTTGTCAAACTACGTGGCCAGTCTTATTGTGTATTTACAACCTTCCTCCATGGTTATGCATGAAAAGAAGATACTTGATGATGCCCTTGTTGATTTCAGGTCCTAAACAACTAGGAAATGACATAGATGTGTATTTGCGTCCATTAATAGATGATCTTAAAAAATTATGGAATGAGGGAGTGAAAGTATTTGATGCAAACTCTAGAACTGAGTTCAATCTCCGTGCCATGATATTTTGCACGATTAATGATTTTCCTGCATATGGTAATCTATCCGGGTACAGGAATAAAGGAGCCAAAGCATGTCCTATTTGCCAGAAAAATACCCATTTTGTTTATCTGAAAAACTGTAGAAAAAATATTTACTTGGGACATCGCAGGTTTCTTAGGGTTTATAAATTTTGTGAGCTGTTATGCAAATTTTGTGGCTGTTAGGGGCTGTTTTGCAAGTTGAATAGGGGCTGTTTTGCAAGTTGAATATTTTTTATCTGAAATTAGGGGCTGTTTTGCATAAATATTTTTTAACAATGAAATTTGTATGGATAATGAAATTTAGAGGGGCTGTTTTGCATAATAATTATTTTTAGGACTGCTAGCTTTGTTGATAATTTATTTCTCATCTAATTTTAATTTATGGATTGAATTTGCTTGATAAATGTTATGGGGCTGTTATGGGATATAATGGGACTGTTGTGGGATATAATGGGGCTGTTATGGGGCTATAATGCGGCTATAGGGGCTGTTATATTAATTTTGAAATGTTAAAATGGTAAAACTATATATATACAGGGGAGGTTATGTCAAAATTTTATAAAAAAATATCTATATACGACCTTTTTGATTGTAATTTGAAATTGTTATTGGGTTTAGATGGAGAATGACAAGAAGATTGTTTCGGACAAGGAGAAGGAGAATGTTAAGGAGGTTCAAAAGGAAGAGGAGTCGTATACTTATTTCGGCCGAAAAATAAAAGGGATTAAGAGAAGGAGTGTATCGGCTGTACGTCGTTATCCAGTGGGATGTGGCAGGCAGACTAAGACGGAGGTGGCGGAGGAACCGTATGAAAAGGCCCCAAGCGAGGAGGAGGAGGAGAAGGACGATGGTGGCTCTAGTAAGACTAAGGAGGAGGAGAAGGAGGAGGGTGAGAAGAAGTAGGATTTAGGGTTTAAATTTCTAGTTTGTTTCTTCTAGTGTTTATGAATTTATGTTTGTGCTTGTTTTAGGATGCGACTTGTGTTATTTGAACTTATGTTTGTGCTTATGTTTGAACTTATGTTTATGAATTTATGTGTGTGCTTATTTGAACTTGTGTTAACTGCTTGTGTCAATTGTTTATCTACTTATTTATCTATTTATTTGTGTCAATTGTTTATCTACTTAAATTAAATGAATTTAGAACTTGTTATCATTTGCAATTGTTATTTAATTACAATCATTTAATAGATGTCTTCTGGAGAAGAAAGAGGATATGATGGACAGGCTAACATGGAAGAAGAAGTGGACGGAGGGACGAGTCAGAATAAAAGAAGTAGGACCAACATGGAGGAATTTAGACGACTAAGGCAAAATGGGTACGCCTTCAAAATTACATTCGACGAAGAAGGAGTGCCAAGTAGTACTCAGAAAGGCACAGTTGCGAAATTCAGTACATATTGTGCATATCTCGCTAAGGCAAGAGTGTCAATCTTAGTTGACGATTGGAACAAAGACGTTGCAAAAGAACAGAGGGATGAGTTGTGGGAGGATGTCAAGGTAATTTTCTAACTTGTAACTATTATATTTTGGCAATTTCCTAATTTGTAACTATTATTACATTTTGGCAATTTCCTAACTTGTAACTATTATTATTGCAGAGTGCATTCAACATAAGCTATAATAAACACAAGAAGAAAGTCTTAACTATGATGGGTAGAGCTCATAGGGCCTTTAGAAGTAGGCTTGTGACTGATTTCATTGACAATGAAAATCCAAAGAATGCATGGGACATATACCCATTTTCAAAGAAGGAATGGGACGCATTCTTCGCCAAGAAAACAAGTGAGGAATATCAGCAAAAAAGACAAAAAGGAAGTTGTTGAGACAGCAACACAAAGAGGTTCACAGGATGGATTCTTCCGGCTACAAAGGACAAAAAACTAAATTCAAACCTACAGACACGATTACCATACCAGGTAATTCGGAGGGGGTCGGTTCCACAAGTATCACCATCGGCAATTTGGAACCGAGGAGTGCTCAGTATTTCATGGGTAGAGCCGTGTCTACTGGGACAGAAGGTACTTAATGTTCTTTCATTATTAAATGTTCTTTCACGTTCGACTAATCTGATTTCATATTAAATGTTCTTTCATTATTTCACTTATAAATGTGATTTGAATGCAGGTTCTTACACCTTCAACTCAGGTGATACAGCGACTATTGAGGCATTCGGTCGGTCTGTGACGTTGTCTCAAGAAGTTAGTTCTGGGACAATCGACAAGAGAGAAGTTTTGAGTAAGGCGGTTGGAAGACCTGATTATTCTGGTAGAACAAGAGGTGCCCCTGGATGGACCAATCAGACAGATTTGTATGGAAGAAGGTCTAGGAAAAATGTGCATGAAAGTTGCATGACACCGCTCCAGATTACAGCTTTGATGGATGCGGTCACTGAGAGATGTAAAAATGAATTAAAGGAGGAGGTGAGGGAGGAAATGAAAAATGAGTGGACTCAGCAGGCTACTCAGCAGATGACGACTTGGTTTGTCATGAATGGAGTGCAAGTACCAGAATTTCCACCGCAATTTTTACAAATGTAGCCTTATGTTTTGTCGGTCGAGGTGGACTCTGCAATGCCTAGAGGTGTTGGCTCAAACTATGTTCCTCCGGATCCGAGTGCCGGTGTTCAGGTTGATTTCAATTTATCATTTTTATGAAGATATCAATTTAAATCTATCTGCAATGAATTTTTGGAACATTATCTTTTTGTAAATAAAAATTCTAACTAAATCTATTTGCAATTTCAGGAACAAGTTGAATGCAATCTGTTTTTGCATTGTAAGGATGGAAGCCGTGTTCACGTGGCCAATGGGTTCATTATACCGTCACAGGTGGGTCAGATGGTACACAACGAGCCCCTACTTGCAACTGAGACTTATGTCCATCTTTCCCAATGTGGCGACGAATTCCGAGATTGGTACATCCCTAAACCGTCAGATGAACAATTAGGCTCGAGTTTAGGAGGGCTATTCGCGTGGCCGTCAGCTGATGTGGAGCCACGACAAAATGTATCACAATTTTATTTCACACTTTCTACAATTTCATATTAATACTCGACAAAATTGAAAACATTGAATTAATTGATGTAGAACTAATTAATTGAAAATATTGAATACAGAGAATTAGCCAACAAAATCCGATGGGAAAGGGGAAGGAGCCGATGGAGAAGGGGAAGGGGACGAAAGAGATAGAGAGGGCGAAGAAGGTCGCGAGTGAGGTATCCATGATTAATCGCGGCGAGCTTCTCGAGCCCAAATATTTGGCCAAACTCTCTCAAGCCGAGCGAAAACTATACTCGGTGTTGAAGTTTATATCGGTCGGAGAGGAGACGATTGAGGTGCGTGATTGCGACCCTTGGGGTACGCACGAGAATGGTCTCTTCATTTTTAACTTGGGAGATATTGTCGAGTGTTTCCAACGAGAATGCTTAAACATATCGATGATCAAGATATACTCCTGGTATGTGATTTTCAAACTTTGTTTTTTCTCAATATTCGATTTAATTGGAAACATATTGAAGTATTGGATAAATGCAGGTATTGGATGATCGAACTTTCTAAAGAAGTTGGGTTCTCTAAAAGCATCACCATATGGGATCCGGATAAACTAGCTGAAATAACCTGGAATGCCAACGAAGATTCTAATGTGAGTTACATGAAGAGGTCGTTCTCAGAGAATCCGGAGTGCCAATACTTTATTTTGCCGTATAATCAGGGGTAAGACCAATTATTAAACTCAATTATTAGTTTCCTTTCAATTTCATTAATAATTAATATGTATTACAGGTTTCATTGGACAGTCATTGTTGTTGATGTCCACAAAGAGAGAGTATATTATGTGGATTCCTTGGTACGCGACAATCCCATAGATCAATTAGTAATTAGGCCGTTTATAACAACGTAAGTTTTAGATTCTAAATAGACAATTTGATATTGTGGAAAATACTATATATATATAAATTAAATCTAATTTAATGAATTGAATTGCATGTAGGGCATACAAATTTTACAAGATGGAGAAGACTGGCAAGGCTGTACGTAAAGCTAATATATTCAGCTGGTACGAATTGAAGGTACGTAACGATATCTTATGGATTTAGGATTTAGAGATTAAAATTTCTGAAACTAGTCTAATTTTCTAACCAACTATTTGTTTGAATTGTGATTGTAGGCTCCGAAGCAAAAGGGCAATACAGAGTGTGGATACTTCACAATGTGTGCCATGAGACAATTATTATTCTATGTGAGAGGAGTCGGAGAACTACCCAAGGTATTGCATTTTCATATTTAGAGTTTAATAGCCGTTTACCAAATAATATAGGATTAGGGTTTACGGTTTTGGATTTAGGGGTTTAGGGTTTAGATACAATTTGATGTGGCTTGTTTAGGGTTTGATAATTGACAAACTTTCAAATAAATCCGGTGGTATAATCAAATAATTAACTTAGGCTTAGGATTTAGGGTTTCATAAAAATCAAATAGTTTGGGAATTTATGATATTAACTAATATGATGTTTTCGATTGTTTTTGTTAAATCAAATATTGTAGCAAATCGATCAAGTTGGAAAACCGTTTACGAAAGAAAACATTGGAGAAGTCGTCAATGAACTTATGGAATTCATGTATTTGGATAACTTAATTTGTGGTACATTTGTAAATTGATATCTTAATTGATTTTTTTTCATTTGATATGTGCTTGATATATATATGTGGATTGCATGATGAATATGTGTGTTTGATATATATTTGCTTGATATATGAATCTGTTTTGGTACATTGAAAATCAATGTACCAGTTGGTACGGCTAGCAATATGGGGCTAGCCACAGAATATCACGTGTACAAAAAAAACATTTTATAAATTTGTAGCGTTTATTATTAAAAAACCGTCACAGATTTATGACGTTTAATTACTATTAGGCGTTAAAAAAGGGTTAATGGGAAAAAGGAATAAAATAAATAGAAAATATAATTCTGGAACTTCTGTAACGTCTATTAGAAATAGCCGTCACAGATCTGTGACGTCTATTTCGTTAAAGGCGTTACAAAAGGCAGCGTATAAAGAAATTTAAAAAATTAAAAGCAGCAATCTGTAACGCCTTTTAGGAAATAGACGTTACAGATCTGTGACGTCTATTTCCTAAAAGGCGTCACAGATTCATAACGCTTTTTAATTTTGTGACGGAGGGTACAGTAACGTGCCCATAAACGTTACAGACCCTTTTTTTTGAACGTTACGGAACAGAAAATCTCGCGTAGTGTGTATTAACACTTTTCAATATAAAAAATAACAAGTTCCATTTTGAATTTGAGCAATACATTTTCAAAACTCTTCGTTAATATATCTCATTAAAAGTCAATTATAAGTTATTTGATTTTCTATGGTATTTCACGAAAGATGAAAGTAAAGTAGAAAATTAAGGCTAGACTAAATATATGGGTTGTAGCCATAATAATATTCAAAATGCATCGTAAAGATTTTCGAAATTTTTTTTTAAAAAATGTTCTGTTTTCTTGGATTAATATATACACGTTTAGGTAATTTTGTTGTGAGCAAAACAGTGCTTGTATGACTTAAAACATATCTTGAATGATTTACTGGTGTATTATGTGTGATATAATTAATAATCAATCTTGAGTCCAATGAGAGAATATTTGAAAATACGAAATGTATTTTTCAGTAGATTTCGTTCTTATCGAAGTAAATACTGCTCTAAGAACAATGGATAAAGAGTACAAGCATACAGAATGCACAATAAATTTCTTGGAGAAAATCTATTGACAAGAAAACTTTTGTAATCTTTTACACAATTTTAAAAAATAAATAAATAATATTAAATTTGGTTTTCAAAAAAATTTTGATATGTAGATCACTCGAGCGGAATCAAATGTTCAAATTTTAAAAATAAAGACATTCGCATTGAGTATACTCAGTCCTTTACTTTGCATAGCACCTCAATATAAACTCATTATATTTATATCATGCACAGAAAATAATAAAGTTTGATATATTTTTACAGTTAATTAAAACAACCTGAAAAATTGTGAAGGTACTATTTAATCAACCTTTATGGAATATCAAATTATTTTTAATTAAAAAATTAGATTGTTTTCAGAATAATAAAAGACAAATTCTGATTTGGATAAATATAAGGAATTGAAACATCAGATTTGAAAATTGAAAAAATAATTCTTTTTAGATGAGAGCATAACTGAGAAAGGAAATCCAGTACCAAGATAACGATCATCAATATTATAAATAAATATGTGTGGGTGTTAAGATTCTTTAGTTAAATGTCATCCGACACTTCAAGCATTGTGAAATAGTTGTGAAATAGCATTTTTCTTATTTCTGTAATGTGATACTATGTAACTATTTGTGTGTTGGGTATTATTGCTCATAAAACTGACCCGGTTCACTCGCAGACAATAATTTAGCAACACATTGTTTTGTTGCTGATTTTCGTGACCCCTTCCTATTTTCATTTGTATCATGTCTTCATCTCTCGTTTGTGTTGCTTAGAGTCTCGCTTCACATTTCTATTCTCCACCATTTCTTAACCAAGCATGACTAATATATCTTGATACTAAGTTGCTAATCAATCAATGTTTCAGTACCAAAACATAAACACAAAGATTACGAATACAATTCCAATTTATAAAAATTATTTTCTCCATCCACATTGAACTTTTTGTAACCATTTTAGTTCGCTCTAGGTTCAGGTTTCTTCATTTATATACGTCACCTATGCACTTTTATTAGCTTTTATATCGGTAAACTAATAAAGTTCAATTAAATTAAATTTGATTCATGCCCTTGACTAGATAACAAGATCACAAACAATTTAAATTTTTCGATTTGACAAAATTGATACACTTTTTGTCTACATTGTCCAATAAATCTATTTTTCGTATATAGTTACCATATGTTTCATTCAAGTTTCTTCCAATGAAAAAATGTGAAAAATGACATTTAAACTTTCAATAAGTAGTGAACTAAAATTTTTTCTCTTTCTATTTAACATTTCATAAAAATTTATCAATTCTAACTGTATACTTCATTTTGTCTTTTATTTGGTGTTACTCTAAATCTAGGTAACAATTTCAATTTCATATTTATATATAGATTATATTTTGTGTTATTATTCATTGTTAAACTGAATCATACCCTGTCTCTTTGAATTTCTTTCAAATTTCACAAGTCTTTAATTGTCGGTCTCTTCGTTGCAATGTGAATAGATTTAAATATGTTATAATTCAATTGGTGTGTTAGTTACAAATTTTAAATCTATAATATATTTTTAAATTATTAATTAAAATTTCAAATATTTCGCTCGATTAGTCTTCTAGTTTGGATAAAGATGAGCTGTTGCTTCTGGCATCCAAGTATCACAAATTGATTCCCGTTTAAGTTACAACAATCCATCTCTTGAGATAAAATCATTGAATCAATACGTCACTGATTTTAACTTTCCTTGTGACCAAATCTTGAGCCCAATTTTTTATCTCAATTAAACTATCTTATGTGTTTAGACTTTAGACAGTATCTTTTAATTTAGAACCCTCTTTCTCGTAACCCCCAAACTGCATCTGACGAATGTTAAAATTATATGGTGTCATGATGATGTAATAATTATGACGTCCTTTTGAATTGTATTTGATTCCGCAAGCACGAGGACAAAGGATAGCAGCAACACCATATATTAAAATTGATGGATGTTGTTGAAATCGTCAAGCGACTTCAATATTTACATCCTTACGAAACAATTACCGAAGAAAATATAACGTAATAATCACGATATATTGTTTGAATTTTGTGCATGAAGTTCTCCTTCAAACAAAAAAATAAAATAAAATAAAAATTCAAGTTTTCCTCGCCGAGATCTTATTACAGAATAACAGAAGTATCCACGTCATCTGACATGCGACAGTCGTTGTAATACATTGACTGACAGATCGGAAAGCAATCATCGTGTTCTTAGTTCGAATGGTCCAAATTGTATGGTCCGCTAGTACCTATCTAATTGGGCTATCCACAAATAATCTCTTTGTCATAGACTCATAGCCTAATAAATTCAATATAAAAGCTCTTAGCTTGGTGGGCTTTCGCATCCGTGTTGATATGGGCCTACAAATTGATGAAGCAATGGGCCTTTATTTGCTGGTTTCCCAAGTAGACGTACGTAATGGGTAATTGATTCATACCATCCAGCTATTCGCCATCCAAGCCATCCAACGAAATCGCTCCCTTTATTTTTACGCATCCAACCAACGATCTGATCAGATTTGAGCGCATCTACCCCTCACCCACGCTACCTTTCCTCCGATCCGAGTACACCTTCCCTCACTCAGCACCTCATCTCCTCTGAAGCACCTTCCTCTCACCACAGTGCTCCTGTTACCGAGCTCACCTTCCCCTCTCTCCCTCTCCCTTCTCCGCGCTACCTCCTTTCGATCTCTTCTGTCTTCTCCTCTTTCTCGTGCTCACAAGTGATTTTTCTTCTCTATTTCTCACTGATTCTTCTATATGTTTATTTTTAATTTTATGTGTTCAATTTGTTTGTTCTATTTAGTTGATTTTTGAATCTTTTAATTTTTATATCTGTTTATTTTGTTTGTTGTATATGTTCAATTTGTTGTATTATGTATTCACTTTGTTTTTTTGATATGTTCTTTTTATTACTTATGTAGTTAATTTTATATTTGTTCACTTTGTTTTTTGTATTTGTTATCTATGTTGTTATATGTCTTCAATTTACTTTGTGTATTTGTTCAATTTTTTTATTATATCTGTTCATTTTATATTCACTTTTATTTTTTTTATGAGTCCACATATTTGTTATATCTATTCAATTTATTTGTCGTTTCTGTTCAGTTTATTTGCTCACTTTTACTTTTTTACGAGTCCACTTTGTTTGTTACATTTGTTCAGTTTATTTCCTTTTTATGGTCAATTAGTTGTTATATTTGTTCAGTTTATTAATTATGTATGTTCATTTTTGTTCTATATATACGCTATGTTCATATTATCTTTGTATATGTTCAATTTATTGTTATATATGTTCATTTTAAAAACGCATGATAAAGTGTGAGGGAGAAGAAGGGAAAATAGATCGTCAGGGAGGAGGGAAGGATGGAAGGGAGCGGAAGGGAGGAAGGGCACATGAGGGCGGAAGGACACGTGAGGGAGGGAGAGAAGCTCACCCGAACGCGCGGAAAAAAAAAAACGAAAGATGGAGGGGAGGGGAGAGTTGGATGGTGCGGATGATTTTTCGCTGGATGACGCTTATCAATTCCGACTAACAAGAAATTCATTTGAGAACCATGACAATTGATCAATAAACAATTAGAAGTTAAAAGTATACATACGTTCTGTATGGTTTAAAAGAGGTTGCATGTGTAATTGAAATTGAAATCGTGCAATATGAAACTCAAAGTGATCGTCTATGGAGTGTTTTGAAATTTTCATAGTATTATCTTTTCAGGCCTATCTAAATAGAACGTTTTTATGATTTTAATTTTACGAGTATGATAATTATTTAGCCGCTTGTAGCAATTGTCAGGTAAAAATGATTGTCAATGTATTCCTGAAAGTCAATTTTTTGTTTTTCTTCCATTTTTCAGTTGTAGCCATTTTTTTTCTCAATTGTACCCATTAGTTTTGCCTACATTAAATCAGTATGTCACTAGTACTCTTCAATACACAAAAAGAAGTTAAATTTTTCAATTTTCTAGCTGTGTCGCATTATATTGATTTAGAACCGTTTGATCCATCTCTCTACGCACTAATGGCTTGAGAAAAATTACACGATCTCCTCAAACTCCGGATTGACTATTTATGTATTTTCTCTCGAACTAGCAAAAGATGCCCTCAATATGCAGGCAAATAAAAAAAATAAAATTTTGATATTATTTTTATTTCATATAAAACTTTATATGTTAGACAATGAAGATACGGTAAAATCAATAATTTAGTCTTTCCTTTTAAATAAATAGCTAATTTGGAAGTAACTTAATTTTTTCTATAAAAAGTCTGATCTTAATCTAGACCACTGATCAAATCAAATTACATAAATCAATGGTCCATAATGTTTACTTCTTTTATATGAATTGTTTAAACCCTTCGTATTAGAGATAGAGATTAAATAGTTTCGCGCAAGCTTATAGATATTTTATAAGGACCACGAATTCTTTGCTCGCAACTATTTGTAATTTATACGTATTGTTAATTAATTACAGAAATTAATGTGCTAAAATTCATCATATCTATGCACTCCGTATATGACTTCTAAAAATGAGTAAATGGCAGATAATGAAATTTATATATCGGTTATAATTTACGAGCATATAAAATTGTCAATTCAAATCTTAATGCGTCCTAATGCATTAACCCAATGTTAATCCTGGTTAACCCCATCAACTATTCACTTTAAATCCTCTAATGACAGCGTCAGCATGAGGCCTGCATGACTCCTCTATGTCCGCACTAACAACTCAATCCGCTCACAACAACGGACAGAAAAATGAAATGAAAGTGAAGAAGAAAAACTTACTTATATTGTCAAAATGATGTGAAAGGGAGAAATTGTGCTTGAGCATACAACTCATTTTCTGTCTGCCACTATTTGTTCGCTTAGGCGCGGCCAGTTGAGTGTTGATCTGACCAATTTCCACCAATATTCCCTTAAAACCAACGAGAAAACGCTGGAGAAAAATCATGTCCCGGACCCCTCTCGCTAGTCGTTACAAGGGTGCGACAAATGGGTATGCACGTGTGTGTGTCCCAGCCGATAGAGAGAGAGCTCTCTATTTTCTGACTGCACGTAGTACTGATACCGACGTGGCGATATTTTGATTCCTCCTCTCCACCCGGATTGAGAGTGACTCGTCTCATATATGGTCACTTTGGTGGGGGTCTGTTGTAATTCTGGGCTAAGGATTAGGTTGTTATTGGGCTGAGTTTTTCTTTACGGTTAGAGTCATTTTCAGTTGGGACATCGTAATTTTGTTTTTTCCTGTGTATAAATTTTAAACAACGTTCAGAATCGAAAAATATTTTTGTTTGAAAAAAGAAAAGAAATGATATAGAATATGCAAGTTGTAAGTATTTTTATCCTTAGAGGTGCTACATGCGTGCCGTGCAGTATTTACATGAATGTTTTATGATCTTCACTGTTAAATTGGATAATAAAAGCGATTAGTCACCGAATGATACATTCACGACATTATGAACAATGCCAGAGTAAATGCACCGATCACGTAATGAAAAGAGTTATTTTTTATTTTATTTTTATTTGTAAAATCCAATAAAGATGTGCAGGAATCATTACTTGTCCACTGCAAGTCATCGGGACTTGTTATTCGCAACTTTTACCCGTCAATTCAAAATTAAAGAAAAACAAATAAGGAATCTACCCTTTCATATTAAAATGGTTGTCGAGATTCAACTGATTTTTTTTTTCAAAAATAGATATCCGGTTGGTTTGCGTACATTCAAAACTATAAATATGCCCAACACACACAGAAATCTTCAATATTTAGAAAAAATTTAGCATGCATTAAGACGGAGAATAAAGAAATCAAGATATAAATTTAAATAGTTAAATAACTCAGCCACCATATTAATAGAATAGAAATATATCTAAATTATATTATCAACAATCAATTTGACTTTCAAGGTTAAGAGTACTCAGTCTAATTAAGTTTGAAGAATATTAAAGTCACAGGCTTTTAATTGAGAAGTAATCTAGAAAATTTTTTATTCGTATTTTATATTTGTCATGTTAATTTTATATATCCATCAGGAAAATTAGTAATTAGTGTGGCTATTTAAAATTTATTAAAAGTCACATGGTACTTATTAGCCCGATTAAATGTACCCCATACGTTCCACAATTGCGAATGTATTAATAAAAAAAAAAAACAAAAACAAAAACAAAAACGAAACAAAACAAAACAAACAAGAGGGGAATCATATCTAGTACATTGTCTATTTATAGTGTGCAGGTACATGTCCAAATCAGCTTTCAAATTTTCGATTACCAAGGATTAATTTATTGAACCCGTACTGCCGTAGATTGGCAGAAATTATGATTACAGCTATGAGAAGGTCCATATCGGCAACTTTCAGTTAAAGCCCTACTTAAATATTATGATCATTTTTGTACACTACGCCACCCCAATTTTTGATATATCCGTGGAGTGAGGCTAGTGTTCTCCAAAATGACACGACACGATCGTGTTGACACGACACGACACGACACGATACGACACGATCGTGTCGTGTTGGGATATTAGAAAGTTTAACACGAACCAACACGACACGATTTGACACGCAACACGACACGAACACGAATTAACACGACACATTAACACAAATTTAATTATTAATGTTAATTAATTAAACAAAATTAATAATTTAAATTCAATTTATAATACTATATCATATTATTTACCATCATTTGACTCATATTGTTCTAATTTAATTATTATTTAGTAATTTTTTTCCTTTACTTTAATTTTTTAATATTTTTTAATTTTAAAAATAATAAATAATATGACACGATGTGACACGACTAACACGACGTGTCAACACGACACGACACGAGACTCTAAAACGATCGTGTTTGACACGACACGACGCACACAATTGGAGAACCCTAAGTGAGGGTGCTGATCTGGACAACAAACAATATAGTCCGAGCAACATTTTTAAACTCTTATGACTAAAATACCCCTATTTCCTCTATTACCCTATTTATTCTATTATATTGTGTTTCCTAAAATAATCTAATAACTTTCTTTAATTATAGTCTTCTGAAATTAATATAAATAATTAATTAATGGATATATAAAAAATATGTATTTGATAATTTATTTGTCCAATCATTGGGTGTATATGTTTTTCAGTCTCCTAAAATCCATGTGGCATTTTGTGTTGGAGTTATGTCCTAGAAGTCAATATTTAATGACTTAATTATTTAGTTTATGTTATTGATGATATTTGATCATTTGTTCCTGGATTTTATTATTGACAATTCATTCGGATTGAGGATCTGAATTGTAGATCACTGTATTTCATTTAATAGTAAATGACAATAATAAATCGAGACTGTCCATAGTCTTGATAATTAACAAGGAACATTAATTATCATATAAGACTAGTATGCAAGTTAAGCGATGATTAAGTTCTACAAATCATAAGTAAGGAGTTACTAAATTAATTGCATATGTATATGTTACTAGAACATAGTACAGGATATGACCTCGATGAAATAAATATATGGATTGTGTTAAGTGTCATTATTTATTTTATTAGTGTTTGATTCCAAGTTTGAGATGGTTCAGTTTTTCCACATGAGGATAGATTCTATAAATATCGTCTACCGCTGATTCCTGATAAGGGCTGCTATACGGATTTTATTTATGTTCACTTAAATTGTGCGGGGAAAAACTGTTCATCAAGATAACCGTATGTCCCTCATTAGTTCAATTGATGAGCGATGATATCTACTGGGCCCCTTGATGGAGATGGATTGCTTGCTAGCAACTTGTGCAATCATCTTTAGATCAAGAAATATATAATTTACAAGAATGACACATTCCTATCTTGGATTATACAAGGATATCATGTGACATAGAAATCAAAACAATAAGAAACTCATTTCTTGTGCAGGATTAAATGATTGTATTAGTACATTATTCATTTATGCGAATTGGGAATCATAACGTGTTGCTAGATACCGCTTATGATTATTGGAAATAAATAGCGATTTATTTTCATAGCCAACATAGCATAAATCCTCAAAGGGTCACACAAATAGGACTTTAACCATACGTGCATTATTTGTTTATTTATAGTAGCGAGTACTGCGAAAATATGATAAGTTGATTAATTAATTGTATACCGTTATGAACCGTTATAATTAATTAACTCAAATGGATCATATAGAAACAATATAATACATATGCTAATTCCAAATTAATTATTAATATGTTAATAATTAAATTCGTTCAACATATATTTATTATACTGAGCTAGTCGGTCTTTTATTAAATCAGTTAATTAAAAGTCTGATTTGAGATTAATTAATGGAGTTGATTAATAGCCTAATATAATATGTTATATAGCCTATAATTATACACAAAATTTCAGCAATGAAGGGATAATTTTGTCAAGACAAAATTATGGAAAGAGAGCAAGGTTTAGAAATAACAAAATATGGCAACGTTGTTTATGGAAACTCCGAGCCCTAGATCTTTTGCCTCTCTCTTCTTATTCCCTTGCGCAAGAAATAAAAGAGCAGAAAATTTTCTGCCCTAGGCGCCTCCATCTTTCTCTCAATAGCTCATGTGTTGAGTGTTAACTTTTCTTCCATGAAAAATAGTTAATCGCGCGAAGAAAATCAAAAGGAAATTAGCTATCGTCTCAAAACAAGCTAGCACTTGTTTATAGACTTTGGTTAATCTTCTAGGTGGACTAGAGGCAGTGAAGGTGTGCATCCATCGACTCTTAAGCAAAGGTCGAGCCTTCTAGTTACGATACTAAAGAGGTATAATTGTTAGAAAATGCTCATATTTTAATTTTAGATTAATTACAACTAATTAATCACCATTAACAACAAGCAAATCAATAGATCTAGTGCTAAAGCAATCACACATCCAATCAAGAGAGAAGGTAGGAGAAATTGTACCTCTCATGAAATTGTATTCATGAGGCTCGAATCCATGGCATGGGAGTCGATGGGGTGCGTGCTCCACCATCTCCACCATCTATGGCCGCCTCTAGCCCACCAAGGACCCACCACCAAGCTCAAAGAGAATGCTAGTTCTCTTGAACCTCTTGCTAATCACATTGCTTCTCTTAATTAACTATTTAATGGAGAGGAAGAGAGGTGGGATGCTCAACACATGAGCTAAGAGAGGAAGGGAAGAGCCATGGAGAAGAGAGAAGAATCTCTCTTCTAGGTGGAGGCGCAAGGGAGGGGAGAGGAAGAGAGATGACGGCTAGGGTTTTCTCCCAAAGAGACCCCTTTATATAGCCAACCACTCTCATCCAATTTTCATACTATTTACAAGTATGCCATCCACCCTAAGAGGCCACCTAATGGGCTCTCTTGGGCCATCTTAATAAAAGGCCTTTATTCATTAATTCACCAATTAATGAATCTCCTTTAATTGTCTCTTCATTCTTCCTTAAATCGGGCCTTTAATTAACCAATTAAATAGAAGCCCAATTAGCTCAAACTAATTAAAGTAAGTTGAACATAATTAATTATTAACTCATTAATAATTAATCTATGATTAGCTAATGCATTATATTGTTTCCATATGATCCTTTTAATTTAATTAATTATAACGGTTCATAACGGTATATAATTAATTAATTAACTTATCACATTTCACAATACACATTATTGTGAATAAACAATAAATGCACAAAGTGGTTAGAATCCTATTTGTGCGACCCTATTTGAGGATTTATACTATGTTGGCCATGGAAATAAATCGTTATTTATTTCCAATAATCATAAGCGGTATCTAGCAACACGTTATGACTCCCAATTCGTATAAATAATGTACCGTTACAATATCTCAATCCTGCATAAGAAATAAAAGTATTTCTTTGTTTGATTCTTATGTCACACGATATCTTTGTATAATCCAAGATAGGAATGTGTCATTCTTGCAGATTATACATTTCTTGATCTAGAGTTGATCGTCTAGTTTGCATGCATACGATCCAACTCCATCAAGGGGCCCAAACAGATATCATCACTCACTAGGTATACTAATGAGGGACATACGGTTTTCTTGATGAACAACTTTTCCCCGCACAATTCAAGAGAACATAAATAAAGTCCTTATAGCAGCCTTTATCAGGAATCAACGTTAGACGATATTTATTGAACCTATCCTCATGTGGAAAAGGTGAACATCTCAAACTTAGAATCAAACTCATATGAAATAAACAATGACACATAACACAATCCATATGTTTATTTCATTGGGTCAAGTCCTGTACTATGTTCCAATAACATACACATATGCAATTAAGTTCGTAACTCCTTACTTATGATTTGTAGAACTTAATCATCACTTAACTTGCATACTAATCTTTTATGATAATTAATGTTCCTTGTTAATTATCAAGATTATGGACGATTTAGATTTATTATTGTCATTCTAATGAATGATCCACAGAGATCTACAATTCAGATCCTCAACCTGAATGATCTGTCAATAATAAACTCTAGGAACAAATGATCAAATATCATCATTAACGTAAACTAAGAAAATAAGTTATTAAATATTGACTTCTAGGACATAACTCCAACAATAATCTCCTACACGTTCTCTTTTATATATTAACTGCTTGAATAACTAGATCTGTTAATCGTGCATCTTAATTGCTTATTAAATGTTAATAAAAATTAAAATTATACAAGGACTTGAGTTCCTAACAGTGGTATCAGAGCGCTGGTCGTTATTCGAGTTTTTAATATTTTAAGATCGAGAATTAGTAATTAATTAAGTTAATCAGTGATGTGCATGCTTGCTGTTCTGGAAAAAGCTATTTTTCGGTCTTGTTGCTTATTTTTCGTATTGTAAAACTTTCTGAAAAAATTGTATTTTTATGAAGGTTGTAGATCTTTGAGTCATGGTTCTTTTGGCGCTGGTTTCACTATTTTCTAAGCAGTTGTGAATTTTTAGTGATTTAAACGGTGACGGTGCGCAGATCTGAAATTCTGCTGCACGGTTCTGTTTGTATGGCAAAAAAAGACGTATTTTGCAAAATAACTACCTGTATCTTTTTTACTAGGGTTATTCTAAATTTGATATTCTTTCTGAATATGTGTAATTTGTTGCATATTTCGGATTTTTGGGACGTTCAAATGTGGAAAGAATCGAAGTCGTCAGATCTGTCTTGCTGAACAAGTTAGTTGTTTTTGGGAAAACTGAATTTATTGAAGGACTTTTTTAGAAAATTATTTAAATAGAGTTGTTCTATTTCGAATTACGATTCTGTGAAAATTAGTTTCATAATTTTTTAATAAAGTTTGATGCTTCAACTGGGTCAAATAGTTTCGGTCATCAGTCTGTTTCAGAACAGGACTTCTTGTTTATTTGCCTTTTAACTTGAGGATCTTGAATAGACCTTGGTATTTTTCTTTCCATGGTTAGATAGCCAACTGCATATAATAGTTCTTCTGTGTAAATTGTTTGCATGAAAATTGCATGTAAATTGATAGCCAAAAGATTGAGATGAAAAACAGAAAATTCGATATCGGTGCTTCACGCATGAAATCTGGATTTGTTTTTTTTGATTCTCCCTGATGGTAAGTGATCTCTTCCTGAAATTTTTACTGGTAGTTATACTCATGATTGGGAGTTTGCATGATTTATTTCATAATTTTTGGAGACCGAAAAATTTTGATTTTTCTCGAGTCTCGTTTATTATTTTAATTAGTTAAAATATTATTTCTAATTAATCAATTGGTTGAAATGTTAATTAGAATACTCCTTATATAACCTCGGATTCTGTTTTGGATTGTTGAATTAAATTTCAAAGGTTTAAATAAATAGTTGTAATGTTAAACTTCATTGCATTTGGAAAAACGAGCGACAAGCATACACAAAGATTCTAATTAATGCAATTAATTAAGAACAAGTGAACCATGTATATTGTATATGTGCTAACTCGTTTTTGTAGGAGGATCGTGGTTTCGTATGGCTCAAGATTTCAATGCCTTGTGGTTTGTAATTGTATGCATGTGTGAATTTGTGTAATGCGGCCTTTGGTGCCATTAATTAATTTTGATTAATTTTAATGTAACTTGTGAGGCTTGCATGCCCCTAAGGCCTAGGAGGGAATTAGGATTTTTCTACATGTATTTATTTCCATTAATTATAGGATAGGATCAATATAATTAGTGGGAGAGCTTGATTTAGATTAGTCTTGCTACATGGAGATGCAGCGAAGACTGATATGCAAGCTGGAGCCATACAAACCCACAACAATGCTTGTGTTTGAGATGCTAATTATGTGAATGTTTGTATGCTATGAAATGTCATAGGATAGGTATGGGTGTATGCTAACACGACCACCAAACAAGAGTCACATAATTGAATAGTCCCATTAATAATTTGATTAAGCCAAACGCTCTCCTTTTCTCTATCCTCTTCATGCCGTTTGTCTTCTCATGGCGCGGTCTGCCATAGCGGACGTCATGGTTGCCACTCAGAAGTCGGGGTACAAATAAGATTTGTTAGGAGCAAATAGAGAGAAGTTGCTTATCGATGGACCCAACAAGTTTCTTGGACATCGGGGCGAAGTTCGCGTTGCGAACCAAGAATCATAAAGTTGTATGATTGGTTAGAGAACCTACCTTGTCTAGTTAAGTAGGGTAACGTGCCATAACAGGCTCTACTTGATGAAAATGGAGATCTTGGAAAACGAACTACATTTGGGACATTAAATAAATGTAGTGGGAGTTTTGTTTATCATTATAAACAAAACATTGCATAAACTAGAAGACCTTAAATTAAAATTGTTATAGATGTTAAATGTGTTAATTTCGTTACGATCAATCTTTGAAAAGAACAAACTCGTTTCTAAAGGTACTTACTTAGAGAAGTAGTACCGATTCCTAAGACATGTTCTTAGAGAAGAGAAACTTGAGCATGTTAATTTCCAAATTCTTCCTCGACCTCCCAAATAAAGCATCACGTGATGATTGAAAGACTTTTGCGAAAAGTTCTTCAATAATAAAGCGGATGACGATATCCGCATTTTAAGATCTTTAGACCTTTGAATTAGAGAATTCACACGGACTAGATTGGCTCATATACTCTCGTCCACTTACTCAAGAAGGAGTTCTTAGAGAAAGTAGATGTTGACTCAATCATTTATGATCAAGTAATAGAGCATGAATTGAGCAAGAGAGACTTCTTTCAAGAAGGTACATGAATGTTCCATTCGCTTGCGAACCGAAAGGTTTGAGTAGCTAATTGGCAACTAGAGATATTGAGCTCTTCAATATTAAGGATTGTTGTTATTGTCATGTAATCTCTCCCTAATTGATGAAGGATATATTGTTACCTTTCGCACACTTGTTGGTGCAAAAAGGTGATTAGTTAAGTATTAAAGGAATACTTGACTAAGGTATGAGTTGAAACTTCGAGACCCTTATGTGACCGTGTGTCGCATAAGATGTTTCATTTACCGTTTATTGAAGGTATTTGAAAGGTTGTCCGAAGTACCATGATTATCGTGTTCTAATCCTTTAATGAGTATTTGTCGTTTAATTTGTCTCACTATCTCTAATTCATACTAGTAACTTTGTACTAGTTCATGTACTTGCATTTAATGAAATGTGTAGGCAATGAAGAATGAGAGAAAGTTCGAGAATAGTAAAGTATACTCCGTATAAGAAAATGACTTATTCGTTTAAGCCACTACCGTTAGATACATAGACTTGTCTTTACTAAAAGGAATTGTAGGTCGAGTACCTCGTTCCTTATATCCTAAAAACTTTATCTCTATTTATATAGATGATGAATGATTACGTTTTGTAAAAGACAAGCGATGTTCTTTTATTGTGGATTTGTTTATATGATTTCATGCCTATTGCTTGAATATGCTTGAAATAGATAAACGAATTTTGAATGACAAATAGAATACGTAAGACTTCACATAAAGTGTTTGACTTTCATGTGAAATAGCCGCTTAGTTACATACATAAACGAGAATCGCATTATGAGAGTCTACATAGCATAGAGCTCGTGGATCAATTCGATTGCGAATCAATTGAGATATGCGGATCATGTTTGTCAAATAACAAAAGCGCCTTTGACCTATAAAGGTGGAAGGATGAGTAACTTGATTAGAACTTATACATGTCGATGTATATAGAACTATAAGTACTTGTGTAATGAAAGGTTATTGATACTTTACTACTTAACTAACGATCATAATAGATATTGACGTATCTATTTGATAAGGTATAAGTATGAAACCTTTTGACAAGTTCAAAGGTGTTCAATAGTAAAGTTGAAGAAATCTTTCTACAAAAGGTATAAAGTCTTACAATGGATCATGGTAAATATCTGAGTTATATGATTTGATGTATTATCTAAAGAGTGTGAAATTATTTCACAATTCACTCCATGAGAAACATTATTTTAGAATAGTGTGTCCAATAATGGAGGTATCGAACATCATTTGATATAGTTCGATCAGTAATAAATCGAATTGACTTAATCGACTCATATTAGGGATTTGTGTTTGAGGACAATATTATTTACACTGAATAATGTTCCATCGAAGTCCATTAAGAAAGATATCTTACGAAATTTGATCTCTAAGTACATTGTTTCTCAAGATTTGGTGTTAAGGAGCTTATTTCAAGTTTGTTGATTGATAAGCTTAGATCCAAATAGGGCACTTAATGTTTTGTGGGATACCTTGAATAGACTGAAAGGTACTACTTATACGAACATGATAAGAACAAGGTAGTTGTTGCTCATCATGACGTAGTCTTGGAGAATAACTTTCTCAAGAAGAAGTAGTGGGAGTAAGGTGAGCATTAAAGGAGTTTATGCATCACTATAAGAAATACCTTATGGAAAACTTGTCACTCCATATATGGTGCTTAGTGGAAGTAGAGCAAAGCTTTATTCACAAACTGTTGTGAAAGGAACTGCGCTCCTTCCAATGAGGACTCAAATATCTCACGAGTTGATGATATTCGAGAATCTCAAGATATAAATGAGGATCAAGAACTTATTCTACAAATCGTTGTAGAAATAGTTCATGAATCTCAAGCACTAATCCTATAAAAGTCAACGAGAGTAACTGCCTAACCGAAAGGTGCATAGGCTTCACAATACCCTCATACTTGACATATGAGGATACGTTGACAAATAATGAAACGATGGAAGAACCCGATTCCACAAGTGTGGTTTAAGTCCATATGATCTTTAAATGTAATCCATATATACCAACAAGATACAGACCTTGGTTGATGTTTATGAAGGAGTAATCCATTAAGAACATTTAGATCTTTAATGAAAGATTGACATGGATGATAGGTCGACTATATACAAAGCACAGCTTCTTGCTTGTAGCTATGTCTAAGTCGGTAGCTAATTGACTGTATACAAAGCACAGCTCTTGGCTTGTAGCTATGTCTAAGTCGGTAGCTAGTTGACTATATACAAAGCACAGCTCTTGGCTTGTAGCTATGTCTAAAGTCAATAAAGATCATTCTAGCAATTATTATGTTTCATATATATTGATATATGGAAATGCACATCCAAAAACCGCCTTCTTCGATCGAATGAAGGAAGAGGTTGTGTATACGATACAAACCGAAAGTTTTATGTTGATGTACTGCTAGAAACATATGTATGCTTCAAGGATCCATTAATGGATTGAAGCTAGTATTGTGGAATAAACATTTTGACAAGAAATCCAAGGAGTTGAATTTCGTCAAAAGCATCTTGTATAGACAATAGATTCAGTGGGAGCATAATTGTGTTATTAATATTGTATAAGGTAACAAAATTGGAAATAACATTAAAGAAATGAATATTGTCAAGATCTCATTGAAGAATGTTTTCTTAAAGAGAATTGGGCAAGATCATCTAAATCCTAGGAAACAAAATCTATGGAGATAGATTATGATGGATGATAGGTTTGAGCTAATGTGCATAAAATAATATAGTGTTGTAGAAACATAAATGGTGGACTCTAAGAAAGGATGTCTAACCACGTTATATGGCATACACTTGAGTTCGACTAGGTGTGTTGCGACTCAATTTGAGAAGAGTGCACGAAACAGTTCGAGCATCCTTCTATTGTGAGTTTTATTATGTAAGCCATATTTATGCACATGCCCCGATGTGTTGTACCCAAGGAGTATGACAAGCAGTTGTCAACTGGATACAAGGAAAAACACATTTTGACAATAATCGGGAATACCTCAAGTATCTTATGAGAAAGAGAGATATTTTTTCATCAGTTAAAAAAAAAAATAGCTCGTGTAAGTTGTTACACTGATTCTTATTTCAAAAGATTGATAAATCTCAATTGAGCTACATATTTTGCTTAAAGGTGGTATTGTAAGTTTAGAAGGTGTTCTAAACAGGATATTACAACCGTTTCCGTCACCAAAACGAAATGCATAGCAACTTGTGAAGCAACGAAAGAGGATAGTTTGGATCGAAAGTTCTCAGTCAAGCTAATATGGTTCTATGCATCTCGAACCATAGCTTAGTCTCAAAGAACCCAATATAGTATTGAAGGTCCAAATATGATCTATGACAATATCATTTGATCGCATATGATGATGATCAAGAACATATACGTAAGAATATATATGTATTAGGTCAAATAACATGGATAGTTTCGCGAACACAGCGGAGACTCTAACATAACCTCTACCTTAAGTAGTACACGAGATGAAAGTGTTCATCCATACGTAATGGACATATGAGTGGCTGGTTTTAAGTGTATTATTTTATAAGGTTCAAGACATGTATATATGTAGATATATGACATCGTTCTCAATTCTCGTTAGCTAGAAGTCACTATTGATTGACTCTAAGCCAAGAGGGAAATTGTTGGAGTTATGTCCTAGAAGTAAATATTTAATTACTTAATTATTTAGTTTATGTACTGATGATATTTGATCATTTGTTCCTGGATTTTATTATTGACAATTCATTCAGATTGAGGATCTGAATTGTAGATCACTGTATTTCATTTAATAGTAAATGACAATAATAAATCGAAACTGTCCATAGTCTTGATAATTAACAAGGAACATTAATTATCATATAAGACTAGTATGCAAGTTAAGCGATGATTAAGTTCTACAAATCATAAGTAAGGAGTTACTAACTTAATTGCATATGTATATGTTACTAGAACATAGTACAGGATATGGCCCCGATGAAATAAATATATGGATTGTGTTAAGTGTCATTATTTATTTTATCAGTGTTTGATTCCAAGTTTGAGATGGTTCAGTTTTTCCACATGAGGATAGGTTCTATAAATATCGTCTACCGCTGATTTCTGATAAGGGCTGCTATACGGACTTTATTTATGTTCACTTGAATTGTGCGGGGAAAAACTGTTCATCAAGATAACCGTATGTCCCTCATTAGTTCAATTGATGAGCGATGATATCTACTGGGCCCCTTGATGGAGATGGATTGCTTGCTAGCAACTTGTGCAATCATCTCTAGATCAAGAAACGTATAATTTGCAAGAATGGACACATTCCTATCTTGGATTATACAAGGATATCATGTGACATAGGAATCAAAACAATAAGAAACTCATTTCTTGTGCAGGATTAAATGATTGTATTAGTACATTATTCATTTATGCGAATTGGGAATCATAACGTGTTGCTAGATACCGCTTATGATTATTGAAAATAAATAACGATTTATTTTCATAGCCAACATAGCATAAATCCTCAAAGGGTCACACAAACAGGACTTTAACCATACGTGCATTATTTGTTTATTTGTAGTAGCGAGTACTGCGAAAATATGATAAGTTGATTAATTAATTGTATACCATTATGAACCGTTATAATTAATTAACTCAAATAGATCATATAGAAACAATATAATGCATATGCTAATTCCAACTTAATTATTAATATGTTAATAATTAAATTCGTTCAACATATATTTATTATACTGAGCTAGTCGGTCTTTTATTAAATCAGTTAATTAAAAGCCTGGTTTGAGATTAATTAATGGAGTTGATTAATAGGCTAATATAATATGTTATATAGCCTATAATCATACACAAAATTTCAGCAATGAAGGGATAATTTTGTCAAGACAAAATTATGGAAAGAGAGCAAGGTTTAGAAATAACAAAATATGGCAACGTTGTTTATGGAAACACCGAGCCCTAGATCTTTTGCCTCTCTCTTCTTATTCCCTTGCGCAAGAAATAAAATAGCAGAAAATTTTCTGCCCTAGGCGCCTCCATCTTTCTCTCAATAGCTCATGTGTTGAGCGTTAATTTTTCTTCCATGAAAAATAGTTAATCGCGCGAAGAAAAATCAAAAGGGAATTAGCTATCGTCTCAAAACAAGCTAGCACTTGTTTATAGACTTTGGTTAATCTTCTAGGTGGACTAGAGGCAGCGAAGGTGTGCATCCATCGACTCCTAAGCAAAGGTCGAGCCTTCTAGTTACGATACTAGAAGAGGTATAATCTCCTACACGTTCTCTTTTATATATTAACTGCTTGAATAACTAGATCTGTTAATCATGCATCTTAATTGCTTATTAAATGTTAATAAAATTAAAATTGCACAAGGACTTGAGTTCCTACCATTTTGTTATGATTTTTATTTATTCATTAGAACAAATTTCGACTGATTAAGAATCTTCTTTTACCGGTGGTCAATTTGTACCCTAAAAGGCCAAAATTCATGTTTAGCTAATATTACAAGATTGAGACTCCGAAGTTATCGAGCAAAGATGTCGAATCTTTGGATGTAAAAGACAAGTATTTATCTTTTTATTCAATTCATTCCAAATCCAAATTAAAATTCTCATCGTCAGAAAAAAAAAGAATTGAGTAAAACAATTGCGATATCAAAGATCCAAGTGTGATTGATGAGATTCAGTACTTGATATTTAAAAAAATAAATAAATAAAAGTTGTCAACCAAAAAAAAAAAAGAAAGATTTCAAAGAAAGCAAGGAGAAAGGTACGAAGTTGGAAGGGCAATATTGTCATTTATAAAATATTTTGTTGTTCCGATCAATTTATTTGTTGTCCGGATCAGCACCCGTGGAGTGAAACGAAACAAATGTAGAAAGCTTTACGTAATACTATTGATTTTCTCATTGTTAAAAAAAAAAAGATCAAACAAAAGTCATTATCACTTTAAGAAACTCATTAATTTTTCTAATGCATAGTTCGAAATTTAAATGATAAAACAAAATAAACACAAATTGCATCACTTTGCTATATACAAACGAAACAAATATTGTACTTGCGTTTATTTTATTGATAGAATGTTCACGAGTTACTTGATGCCGTTCAAATTAGACGAAAGAAAAAATTATATATATATATATTTTTTTTTACGTGCGCGTACGTGTAAAGATTATGAACTTAATAACTATTTTATTTTTTCTCCACTCGGGTTTGAGGAATTTTATAACAATTGAAAAAGAGATATTTAAATTGTTATATGTAATATGTGATATAAAGTTCAAAAAATTACTGTAAATGGACAAAAATTTGTTACCACCTAATTTCATACTGGTTAGACATTTGTTAAAAGAAAATGAAACTATAATAAGCACTAATCTATGAAATAGCAATGCTTATCCAACTAATTTAATTATTTTTTTTTTAGGCAACAGCACCTTTTCTATTCTCATCTTTTCTTTATCCCCGCTTTGTTTACAAACAATTGGGCTCCGGCCTTCAGATTTTACGGAAAATATCACATTCTGCCCGCCATCCCCTTCTGTGTGGGAACCACCGTTGGGTTTCACAAGAGATGCAGAAATTATAAGGGGACCTTTTAATCCAAAAGTGGTACTGACAAGAGTTTGTTGAATTATTTCCTGATAATATAAAATATCATAAGCACCATTTAATTTATTTAAGAAAATTAATTAATTAAATGTTAAATATTGATTGCTTTATTACATGGGTGAAGTCGTAAAACTTACATTTGCATTAGAAAATAGATTATTAAAAAAAATTTAATTCCTTCTCCATGTATTCCAAAACACCACACGATTTAAGTACTAAAATTAAATTGTTGTACGTAATAATATTGTTATACGATTGAAGTTATAAAAATAAAAAAAATAGTTATTTTTTGAAATTTAAAATTCAGGAATATTATGATATAATTGCCTATATGCTGCAGTCAAGATAGTAGTTATAGAACATTATCATCAAAATTAATATATGTCAGTACACAATTTGACATATCGTGGGTTCGGGCTAGCACGTGAAAAGCACCACGGACGATCACAAGTTTGTTCGAAATCTTATGTAACTTTGTGGGCCCGGCCCCATGACTCTTAACTGGGTTCAGGTAACAATCTCGGCCCCTTTCATCTCCACAAGTCCCCAGACAACATCAGCATTTATTACGAAATTTCAAAATATTAGGCTTTTCCTCATGAAAAGATGGTTTTTGACATTTTTGGCATAATTGCCAACGAAAGTTTAACCGTTGTTTCCGGAATGTCCATATTTTTTTTTTCTTTTTCCTTTTTGAGATTAGATCGGCTCACATCACCTTTGATCATGAAACTCGTATTACTAAAAATTTAAGCTCTCACTACCATGAAAACACGCCATAATAAAACATTTACTGACGTGACATTTTTCTTCCCAATTTAACTCTGTCAGATATAATAGAAGAAAGTTTTAAAATATGCCTAGCAAATATTTCTTAGAATGAAGGCTTTACATGATAGCTTATGTGTAATGTGTTCGCTGGAGGGCTTCGGTTGAAATCCCCTCCTGTTATGCTAGACGACTAAAGTTGGAACTGTAACAATGTCAAATCCAAAAGGTTATCAGAAGAGACCGTGGGTAGGACCAATTCCTTAATTGTTTATTTTTAATTATGATTTTAGGTTTTAGTATTTCTAAAATTAATCTCTTCTACTTCATTCATCAATCAAATATAAAATACCAACAATAAATTTTATAGATTACTTCTTAATTTAATTAATTAAACCTAGTACTTAAATCTTAAAAATAAAAAATTGATTGTTGGTAATCTAATAAGATGTATAATTTATATGTTCGTTGAGTTAATTAACTCTTAAAATTTGTCTTGATTTCTTTATTCTCCGTCGGAACGCATGCTGAAATTTTCTGAAAATTTCGAAGGACTTCGTTTTTTTTTGTGTTGGACTAAACAATTTAATCTGATATTTGCCGATTTGCAGAACAACACCAAACATCTTCTAATATTTGAATTTAAGTGATTTTTAGGCATTTAACTTGAAGAAATGCTCAAGGTATGCATTACACAAGTTGTAGAGCATTAGGAGATGTTTTTAGACTAATTAGAGTCACTAGAATAGGTATATTAATGTTCCAAACTCATCTCAATCAATTTGTTGATCAAAATGCTCAATTTATTGGCGCCACTTAGCGTCACACAACGCTGTAGCTTATCTCGTTTGAAATTCGTCTGAAATTACAAAATCTCTGACAAGCAGTGAAACAGCGTTGCACGACGCTATACAGCGTCAGGCAACATTGGGTCAATGCCTTTCCTGTGTCAAGCATTATGCAACGCTTTCTAGCATTGTAAAACGATCCAAGAACCAAACGTTATACAACCTTTGCTCGCTAACTTCTAAAGTTGTGTAACGTTAGCTTAGATTTATATAACTGTTTGACCCAAAAATATTACGCCAAAATGCATGAAATAACCAACTCATTGTTCAAAAATCCACGAAAAATACCAAACAAACTCCAAAAATTCCCAAAAAATACCCAAAAATACCTAAGAATTATGATGAATTATCATGATTTCAAAATACCAAAAATATCAACAGAAGCCCTCCATTTTGCAAAAAAACCCACAAAACCTATAAAATTACCAAAATAAATTCATGAGGAATTTCACAAAAATATTTAAACCATTAAATTTCTCATATTTTTATGAACTTACCCATAAAATTTCATCCAAAAATACCTTTGGAAAGGCCCTCAAATGGTTTATTTTCATTCAACAGTAAAAATAAATGGTTTATTTTAAATGAAATTATCGAAAAATCCCAAAAAATTCCTGGATTCTGGCGCGTACAACCAGTTGCAGGGGATCCAAAGAGGGGCGAAGGATGTCGCTGCCTTAGTAAAAAATTACCCCTCGCGTAGACAATTTGGGTGGACTCGTCGCATAAACCGAAAGCTCAGAAATTTTAAATCTTTCATTGGTCTACAGAAAACCGAGAGCACCTATCTTTTCCTTTCTCATTAAACCTTACAGGCGGGGCCCACCTGTAAGGGTCTTCTTCTCCGTTGGTAAAAAAGAAACAGAAGAGGAGGGTTGCGATTTTCTTACCATGAAGGCCGGATAAAAAATGTAGAAGACAAGAACTCGACGACGTGGCCTCTTCCTGCTCCACAAACGCCAAAACCATGGTCTCCAGCCCGTAGTCATCCCATACCAAACCCTAGGCGCAGCTGATTTAGAGTCGTGGATGGAAATTGAAGGGTATGGATTACTCTCGGCTCAAGGATGAAAACCCTAGATGCTAGCCTATATGAACTCAAAATTGAAGACAGGAAAGGGGAGAGGAGATCAGCCGCCAACTAAGGATAGGGTTTGGTTAGTTCCATTGGTTCTAATTAGCTTAGGAGAGAGGGAGTTGCGGGAGGCATTCTGTCAAACACTTGGGAAAATAGAGAGGAAGGGATAATTAAGTAATTTGTTCTTGTAATCATTGGTATGTGAATAAAATAAATGAAATCTTGATGCTAATTTGGTATCTTCCCCATTTCTTCTCCTCCTCTAGCTCAGCCACCAAGCAATGGTGTGACTGAACAGTTGAAACACAAGTCTTATGGGTCATGGTCTGAAGCTTAGCTCAGTCATGACCATAAGATGGTTAAAGAGGTGCCACATGAAAGTTTGGAGCTTAGCTCCTCGTTTCATGTGGTGTTCTCGTAAAGTCAGCCATGGCCACCATCGGAGAGTTTGTAGCTTAGCTCAACTCTCCTGTGGAAGGCTTAATTGGACTTGGTTTAGGTTCAGAGCTTGGCTCTGACTTTGCCATGTTCAAAGAATTACCAAAACACAAAAACAGTAAGAAAAAAATATAATAATGGTGAATTAATCCTAACTAGCCCCTTTGTTTACGGCATTGCTCAAAGTTCCTAATTTTAATGCATGGAGACAATGGATTATGAAACATTATAAAATAAAATACAGTACTATGAAATAAAAATACATATGCCCAATCTTAGACAGAGATTGCATTGAATAAAAAAAAGAATATTTGACAAAATAATTAGAGTTGTTTTGCGCTGTTTCATTTGCATCACTTATACATGGTTGGACCTCAGTAAGTCATTTTCTTGCATTTTAAACAACTCAAAACAAAATTACCACCAAAACAGTAGCAGATTAACATGAAAACAAAAATCTGAAAATAGAGAAAAATGCAAAAGAACTTGCTCTTATAGCCTGTAATGTTTTGAACACTTAAAATACATCCAATTGGACCTAAATTGAACATCAAAATAAGCTTAAGTGCTGTAGCTCGACTTGCATGCAACTTAGAAATTGAAGCAAATTACACAAGTTGAGTGCCTTCTGTCCACATGCTCTTCCCGTCAAATGGAGATGACGCAACATCAACCAAGCACACCAGCATGCTCTCCCATCTTCCACGATGTCAAAGAACCCAATCCTGTGAGCTGAAGTGGTCCCAATCGTCGGAATTTCAATGGTGAAACCCGACAGCAGTTGCAAAAGGGATCAGGGTTAATCCTTCGAAATTGGGTAAAAAAAAGTAAAATTGAACATAATTTCCTCTAACCCTCTCTTTCTTTCTTCTAACGAGCTCGAGTTTGACGGCTGAGGCGGCCTTGCTCGCCGGAAAGCACAAAGACAGTAGTTACAGGGACTAAACTGAGTAAATATCAAGTTCAGTCAATGTGAAGTGATGGTTTTATGACCAAACGAAGACGACGCAAGCAAAAATAAAGGCACCATGATATTCTCCTCAGCCTCACGATTCTAACGGATCTAGTCTCGTCGAGCATGGTGGTCGGGATCGTTGGAACTCCGGCGAAGAGGATCTGTTGTGAAATAAAATAAAACCAGGGGCCTTGGCATAAAGTTCTATCTCCTTCAACGAAAACTCACCGCCAATTATACTAGGATCTTCTGTGACAAAATTCATGTGGCAGTCGCAATCACTCTTTACACGAAAGTCTAAATACAGTCAGCGCCCACGTGGCCCAATCAGAAAATTCCAAATCAGTTAAAATTTCAAAAATTCATTAAAAATAGTATATAACTCAGAAAAATTCAAATAAAATATCCATAAAATCCTAAAAATCTGTAGAAACTAGATTTACTGATATTTTGGTATGAAATTATGTCAATTTGTGCCTCTTTTATATTTTCAAAGTATTTTCTCATTAAAATTGAATTTTATAAATTGTTGAAACTTCAAAAATTCACCAAAATTAGTAGGAATCTCAGAAAAATCTAAATAAAATATCCAAAAATTTTTAAAAATCTAAATAAACCAAATTCTATATTAGTTTCTACTTAATTTTGATAAATCAAGAGTTTTATATTTTTGAAGTACTTTATTGTAAAAAAATAAATTGTATAAACTCTAGAAAAATAATAAAACCCCTCATTAAAAATTCTAAACCAAATTTTATAGATAATTTCATAAATAAAAAGTGATTTACTTATCAATTATTTATTTTAACAGGTTCTAAAAGCCGAATCCTAAATAAAAAATCCAAATCAATTAAAATCAAAATTAAAAATATGTTGAAATCTAAAGTCAAAATCTAATTAAAGTTCAAAATATAATTCAAATGAAAAATCAATAATCGAATTCAAATCAAAGTTCATAAAAAGAAATTAAATTTCAAAATCAAGAATTTCTCCAAAAAAAAGATATAAAAATGGTATCTTAAATTTTAAATATTAAACCTTTAATAATAATAATAATAAATAAATAAAATAAAAATAATAAAAAAATCAAGATAAATCCAAGCTAAACTTAAGTCCAAATTAAATTCATTAAATTAAAAATCAAAACTAAATTATAATAATAAATAAAAATAAAAATAATATATAATAATAATAATAATAATAATAATAATAATAATAATAATAATAATAATAATAATAATAATAATAATAATAAATATTCCCAAATGTTCTTAAATTTTAGATATACTTAGCTTTTCTCAATTGTGTCCCGTCCATCAAGTCTGGTACCACCAATTGAGTCCAGCCTAAGCCAAAAGGAGACAGATCACTAACACCCTCAATTGCGCCTCGTCAAATCAGGTTTGGTGCCCTCAATTGAGTCTTGCTTAAACCAAAAGAATTAAATTACTTGTTAAATACCAAATATCATTTAAACAACGACTTTTCTAGCCTATTACATTTAATTCCTCGAATCTCTTAATCAGAGGTTCTCGTGGGAAACTACAGGGTAATTAACAATAGGGGCTTGCGCCTATTAAGAAGAAATGATCCACAAATTAATAAATCCTCACGAGAATGGATTCTGGTCAATGTTCTCTGATCGTTAAGAGGCATTAATACTTGAGTTCAAGCTCGTGAGGGGTGAATCTAAGATTTATTCCTATTCTTGAGGAAACCCAATCGTTCTTCGAGAAATGACGAAAAAGTCACCACAATAACATTACAATCAAATTTATTTAACGTTACAAAACGTTGTATATCGTTTTGTTTTTGAACTATTGCATGACGTGTTGAAACGTCGTGCAACGTTTTCCTAGAACCGTTGTGTGATGGTATTTGGCGTTGTATAACGTCCAGCTAAGTTGGTCAAACCAGTCTGCTTTTGTTCTTTCTTGGTTGACCAGCATTGTGTAACTCTCACTGGTGTTGCACAACCCTCTGACAGTGACAGCTGTCGGATAAGCTAGTCGTTGGAATTTATAACGGTAACTTGGGCGTTGCATAACGCTAATGGGCATTAGGCAACGCCCTAGAGAAAATTAGTTTGTTTTGGAGCTGTTTGCGCCCCCTATATATATCAGCCATTATTGAGCTGTTTTGGTCTGTTGAATAGATTGCAAAACACTTGCCTTTGAGCTCCAAACAGTTAGTTCTCATACTTGACTTGTTTGAGCATTTATTCAGCAAAATCATTGAGTTTAGTTAGTCTCAATCAAACTCCAATTTCATTAGTGCAAGAATCTTTGAGTGTTTTGGTTGTGAGCATCAATCTTGAGTTGTAGGAAGCTTGTGTGTGCTTTCATTTGGGTTAGGCCAGGGACGGATCCACCACTGGGTCGGGTGGGGCTAGAGCCCCACCTAACGCCGTCGAGCCCATGGAGCCCCACCTTAGCCCCAGCTAATTTTTTCTGCCATTGGAGTACTCAAAGGTCCATTGTATGAGATGGATATATGATGAACTTATGTTGGTCCAATGTTCTTATAAACTCAGCCCCACCTAAATATTTTTCCTAGATCCGCCACTGGGTTAGGCCAATCCACCTCGAGGTCTATTGTGACGAGGCGATTCGGTTCGAATTTGTAGACACGTTCTTATTGGAATTGAACGGAGCGCACGCTTTGAGTGGTAGCGAAACTCTCGGAGACGTACGACTAAGGCTAGCATTTCCTAGTGGGTCGGAACTCCGTAATCAAGTTTGTGTATCTCTTCTCTCTTGCTTATTTATCTTGATTACTTGCTTGTGTGAACCATTTATTTGTTGTTTTAGTTATTTCCGTAAAATTGTCCAAACCGGTTTATTGTGTATATTTGTGCCTATTCACCCTCCTCGAGGCCATATTTAGGGACAACATTTTGTACCGTGCATACTGATGCAACTTGTTTGAAAATTTTGGTAAGATGATAAATGTTCTAATTCTATTTTTAAGTAATTGATTATCTTCATTACATTTGTTGAGTCTGGCAACTGAAATATACAAAAGGCAGGGCCACGTCTCTTGAATACTCTAACAGCAGGATTACTGTATTAGTGTATTTTTATAGGTCTTAATACAACTGCTATAAAAGAAATGTCCTTACCCAAATCCGAATAAATAATTATTTGCCTAAAATGTAAAAAGTACCAGGAAATTCATTTATTTTGTTGAATAAAGTAAACTTGAACGGTTTAGATGGCGATGTGTGGAATTGCCAATATATTAAGAAACCATGATGAAAGAATTCGTACAAGTCAAAGTAAACTAAAGGCACATGGAGCAGTTCGGTACTTCGGTGCTCACAGAAATATATATTCTCTAAAAATGGTGTTTAACGGCTATTAACACATGTTAAGTATCTATATAAGATAGTATGCAGTGCTCTGACAAGGCTTTAGTCAAATTTTCAGACTACCTTTGCCACTAGTCTGATTAGTCAAAATAGCTTAGATCCAGGGAGACCAAAGACCTGCGATTAAAAACACCAAAATCTCTTTCACACATTAATTAATTTACGGATATAGATTAATCATTCTCCTATAAATTGTGGGGCCTTTAAATAGAAAAGGATCAATCCTTGCAATCAAGAGGCTACTCGAATAATTGTCCTTGCCACAAAAAATATTCATATGCCATTTTAAAATTTTGATGAATGTACTAATCCATAATCATGGTGTAATATATATATATATTTTTTATGTCCAAACCTGCACTATAGGTTATACTGGTTCTAAAAAAAAATTGGAAATACAATATATATATGGAAGGAAATACATGCACTGATGCACAACAGCACAAGTATATTGTTCACTTTACCGTGCATCTATATTGCGAGACAAAACACTACATCACTATAAACGCACGACATATTGTCCATTAAGCAATCTGTTCAAGTGACAGGTAAGGTTCCAACTTCCAAAGAAGTGGTAAAATGGAGAGTGGTCCCGATAATTGAAGAGGAAAGCAAACCGGAGGCAAATTGGTCCGGGTTGAAGTTGGACACTAGGAATCTGTCACCAGAAAATACTTAAAGAGATGGGAAAGTGGGGCATTATGGATTTAGGAGTATCTGATATGATTGATGGGGACTGTAGGGGTGGGCGCGGTATACCGTTTATACGCGAAACCGTTCCGCTCCGTCCATACAGAACATATTATTGAATAAAATTTCATTTCGTTTTAGCAAACGAAACGGTAAACGGAATGCGTTTCGTGATTCATTTGTGTGAAATACAGTGCAAATATAGCCGTTCCGCGGCATTTTATTGAAACGGAACGAATACGAATCGTTTCGGTCATACCGTTTACTGAAACGAAACGGTCCATTCCGCTTCCGTTATCCACGTTACCCACCCCTTGGGTAGAGAACTAGCTGCTTAGTTTAAATCTGCCGTATCTCACGCCGGACCCACCGACACCACCACTAGGTACATCTGCTTCTCTGTCAATATATATTTTATAAATCGTCTGAGCCCAATTAGGCGCAGTTCTCTTCCTTTTCCTTTTCTTTTTTCTTTTTGGTTCAATTCCAATTGGACTCACAACGTTACCGACAACTTTGACTAATTGACCAAATAGAATCAATGGAGGATTTGTCTGAAGTAATCACTATTAGCATTTGTCTGGAGTAATGAGTGAAGGTGGGAAATTGGGTCACATTAATTCCTAATTATGGGATTTGCTTAGAAAATATGTACGCAGAAAGCGTCCTTTGAAACGACTGATGGAACTGGAATTCGTCTTTTATGTTTTATCAGCGGGTAATTTATGCTAACATTCTTTGTTCAACATTATTGCAAAATTTACACTACTAAATTATTGTGAAGCAGTAGATCTCATCGAGAGATGCATCGTTCCATATTTTTGACATTTTTTTTTCTTTCGTGCTCCACATTGTCTTGATACGTCTGTGAGTTAATTTACTTTAAATCTTTACCTGGTCTTTCATATATCACACAATTTTCAGTGTAATTCATCTCATTTTGGTACTTTCTAGTTCACATTTAAGCAAATAACACATCATATGACAATACTTTGGTCCCAAAACCAACAAACAAGAGGGACAATTTGGCGAACGCCGGAAAAAAAAATTGACCTCATTTTTTAATTTCGATAAAATTGAAATGACATATATTTGTTCAATTTTAATAATTTCAATGAAATTATGTCTAATGTTGGCATGCCTTTCTTATGGAATGAATATGAATCGCACATGAACAAAAGTGTTAAAAAAAAATTAGATACGGTTTTTCGAGGCCAAGTCAAAATTACATGCGCTTGTGCAGTGGATGTGTGCATTTAGATCAGCCAGTTTGGTATCTGTAAGTTCTTTTTATTACCATCTGAATGCATGTATTTATTAATTTGACCGAATATATGTACGCGCTCGAAAATCAAACATTACGTTGTCAATTTTTCTTTTTACGTCAGTAAAATACTTGTTGTCCACGGTTATATTCTGCTGCAATAAGCATTGTCGGCTATAAACTTCTGTTAATAAAATTTGACCACTGCAAAAGAATATAAATGTGTTACCCGCCTATTAAGTTCCCTGTTACATTTTGACCATCTTTTATTAACATTAATATTTGCCAATATTTCTTAGTAAGCAGGTAACACATTTATAAATCCCCCTCTTGCTTCAAATTAATTATAGGACCGTTTACTTTTTTCTTTTTTTTTTCGGTACTATTGGACCGTTTACTTACCTAAATATATGGACCGTTCTATATCATTAATTGATTGACATTAATTTTTTAATTTATAGCTCGGAACTAACGCGAGCTATTGCATTCATTAAGCAACGGTCATTTAACTTAATATATTATTGTACCCCTACTAACGACCGTCCTTAGAAGAGCGTACGTAAATAGGTTGTATTGAAGGTTGACATCAGTTGTAAATTTCAATTTTTCCAAGCTGACAAAAAATAATAAAGGTTTTGGTTAATTAATTATGTGCATTCTTAATTCTATGGCTCGTTTGGATGAACTAAATTTTTCATCCAAACGGTTTTGAAATAGACAATTCCATTCCTAACACAATTTTCAATAACACTCTTCCCAACAACACTTTTCTCTCTACTTTTTCACACTTCCCAACGCTATTCCTAAACTCACCATCCAAACAATATTTCCTCTTTCCGAAATAACACTCTTTCCACTCTTCCCACTCTTCCTACTCTTCCCACTATTCCCAACCCATCCAAACAAGCCCTATGATCATAAATATCGAAAGTTGATTGAATAGTCTAGATATTTCACGAGAGCGGCACTTTAATCCCTGTGTTTTCTTTGCTCTTTTCGTATACGTTGGTATATTACAATCTCAAGTTAATTTGAACTAAACGTCATTATTCACAATTTCAAGAACCAGTTGACTAGTGTGTGTTTTCTGACTATTCCAGGTATGTAATAGGATGAAATCTTCCCTCCCAAACTTAGATCTATTTTCTCCGTTTGGTGGTGCACTTAAAAGTCATGTTTTATTAATTAGAGATACGACGATATATGAAAGGAGTATATATATAAAGTACTGATCTTATAAATATATGATGCCTATTAAGCTCCCGATATAAGCAGTCCGCTTGGCCATAGCAAGTTATCCTTCTTAGATGTCGTCCAATAATGACGACATGCTTAAACAGTAGACGGTATGCCTATAACGGCTCCACACATATTTTCTTACAAATAAACTACAAAACATATCTTCAAAAATAATTTTGACAAATAACTTCGTAAGGTTTTAAATTAAAAATTCTTATCAAATCTGAATTTGATCGTAGCGAAAAGCTTCTAATTCTTAATTTTTATAGGTAATATCGATTTATTAATATTTTTTAACCTTCATTCTAAACCTCTTCCATAGAAGACAATTTTTATAGTTTTTTAAATCGCAACAGCAATTTTTCATGGCATAACTAACAAATGTTGAAAATCCTTTTACGATATAGACATCAAGCCTTCTCTTTATTGGCCGAGTCTAAAAAATTTCAAGGGATCACTAAATAAATTAATTAATTAAATAGTATTTTTTAAAAATAATTTCATAAAACTTCAATATGGATTTTTTTTCAAATTGTGATGATGAACAGTGGAATTAATGTAGTTATATATATTATACACAATGTAGTTATATTGTTATTATACTCAAATATGTTATTTTTTAAAATTATTCATATAATCATAAATATATATATGCAAATATAGTGAGAAAAAAAATATAAAAGCCATTCCACCTCTTACATTGACTTTAATTCTTATCTAATTCTTTTTATTTAAGCCTCTTTTCCCTACTTCTCCCACTCTCCCAGTATAAATGAGAGAAAAAAGAAGAAAAAAAAAGATAATGAACTACACTCTATTCAAATAAACCAGCATTATTCTAACTAAATATCGTATGAATAATGCTCAACGTCGATTGGTAACCAAATGCTGTGTTGATTTCTTGTACACTCGGAAATAAGTTCAGGTGTTGACTTTGAGAAGGATTAGAGTGTCTCGCGCGTCGAGGAAGGAGGTGGCATTCGCTCTCCACATAAGACGCACGTGAGCTGTATCAGCCTCCATTGACTTTTTTTTACTCATTTCTCCATTCCCCTAAATGATTGTATAATTTACCGGATAATACAGGAAACGATGCTTGCAAGATTGGCTGTTCGTTTTCTTCGCCTTAAAAATTTACAACATGGCTGCTCCCACGGCCACACCGTTGATATTTTGCGCGTTTGCACGTGCCCCGTTTTGGCGATTGTGTTTTCTTTTTTGTTTATGGTTTCCCGTAGGATTTGGCGATTGTGTTGGAGTTGGGTTTCAACGCTACAAAGAGCAAGCCAAATCAGATATAGTTAATGTACCTAATTAATTAGTAACCAAGCTAAATCAACCTTAGATGTTTCTTAGCTAAGAAATCGCAATCTTGGATTCTCTCGCTTTCTCCAATACTCGCAAATACAGCTCCACGAGATGTTTGAAGTTGACGCAAAAATTTACCAATATGATTTTTTTTTCTAAATATTGTTGTTTTCTTTTCCTTGGAGTTTCAACTTTCACCGCTTCTAAATAAAGTTAAAGCAAAAATATAGTCACAAAATTCTAAGCTATATTAATCAATGACCCAAAAGAATCCAATCAGAAACTTCGGTGCTAATTTACTAGATGATACTTCCAATAAATATTGAATTCAAATTTTAGTTACCACATTATAATAAGAAACCTGTAAGTTATTTTACAATTACCAAAAAAGGTATTGTAATTTTGACAGTTTATGAAGATTTTATCAGTTGTACGGTGATCGTTAACTGTCCTCTTTTTTTTAAATGAAATTGATTGATCAAAATCAGATTATGAGATGTGTTGCATTTGAGATTTCAATAATGCATCTGGACTCCAAAAATACTATTGATACGACATAATGAGATGAATACGTTTGTCTCTACTTTTGGAATCCTAAGATTATCAATATAATTACAAGACACTTGTAAAAAATAATTGAATTCATTGTGGACAACATATGTACATGTCTCTTGAGCTGTCCAACTTCAAATCTTCAAGTTGCCATAAATATTTTCTTAAAAAAAAAAAAAAAAATTCAAGTGGCAATTGCTATACTTTTGGCCGATTTTGTCTGATCGTCTAAGTAAATACTAAAACAGAGTTCGTTTTGAAGCGACGGTGAGCTATGCAAGAATCAATCATAAATAAAGGACGTTCGCAAACAACTTATAATATTGCTTTCGAATTTGATTGTAAATATATATATAAACAGAACTCATCTGGGTTTGCAAATTTGTATGCTGCTCAACTAATTGGTAAAGAACATTTTCGAGTGAAAAAAAAAACAGTTGATGGAATTAAAAACTTTATTATCTACTTAGCTCTTTTCTTTTTTATGTTATTTTGTGCCTATTGCAAGCACCGAGTAGAATTTGACCCATTTTATCTAATTGTCAAAAATAAATTGAAACCCCGAAGCCAAAGACCCTACTTCTTTATATCCGCTCTAACCGAGAAATTGAATTGATTTATCGAAAGTAAAACTGGTTAGATTGAAACAAATAATCATATCAAATTAACTCTTTAGTGGAGCTGGATCAGATCAAATCAACTCAAAAAATTGGAAGTAGCTAGGGCTCCGGGTCATTTGGAAAAGAAGCCTGGTTATAAAAATAGCATTCGTTTTGACGTTTACAATTGAAGGATAGCGTTCAAACCTACGAAAAATATAGCATATTTTTGACGTTTACAATTGAATGATAGCTTTCAAGCCTACGAAAATAGCATATTTTTGACGTTTACAATTGAATGATAGCTTCCAAACCTCGCATTAATTTTTTTTTATTATATGTTTGGATGTATTAGGGGTAGCAGACTAACAAGTAACAACCGGTGTGGGGTTGACATTAAAAGCAAGGACGTCAGATAAGCATTCAACTAGTTGGTCTTAGTCTAAACTCCACGATTGGTTTAGGCACCTATCTATTGAGTAAAATTTGAGTTCCTCGTAATGTTAAGGAGTTAATGGAAGTCATCAATATTTTTGGAGATGTGGAATAAAGAACAAAATTGCGTGATTACCGAGTCCACAAAAGTCATCATGGTAGGAAGTTGGAATTGGCGAATCTATCCGATCAAACTATAACACATTGGATCCTGAGATTATGTACTTTCACACTTTCATTGACAGCTTGTACTGAAATGAAACAACCAATCAATTAAAAAAAAAAAAAAAAAAAAAAAGCGAATAGCAAAATGACCAGTTTCATTATACTTGCCCCTTAGTGCTAATTAGTAGCAGTACTCCATGTCGAACGTAAATTTTGAACCAATCAAAATTTAAAACATTAAATACATGATCAAACTATTAACGAGTGTCCGACCGGCTCACTCCTAAAATTTAATCACATCAATTATGTATTAAACTATTAACGAGAGTTTCTTTTCGAAATTTTAACATTGAACGTCAAATTAGTATCTTCTTCTTTTTTTTTTAGAAAAACTAGATAGAGGCTATCAACGTCAAATTAGTATCACAACATGAAATGTTACAACATCAACTACAACACAACATTTCAACAATAACTATTATTGAGAACAACTTGACAGTTTTTGTCGAGGTCTCACTGCCCCAGCAGCCCTCAAATGATCTGATTTGCTTGGAATGTGTTTGGCTCTCGCTAAGATAAATAACGTTACAATTATGGGATTGATGCTGAAGGAAGGAAAGAATGCGAAAAGCGGAGTTGGTGACCAGAGATAGAAAAATAGATAGATAAAAGAAAGAGATTGCTGAATAGATGAATCGGATATGATAAGTAAGAGAAAAATTCGGTGGAGAATATAGAATTACGAAGGAGAGAGAGAGAAAAAAAATGAACTGATTGGTCCGAATTTTCAGTATCTGTGATGGTACAACCGGCTGACATTTTTTATTTTAAAATATCAGCTTCCATTAAAAAACCATACTTTTTTAACGTAAGGCAACTGAATCAATCAATAAAGAAGCCGTCTTAACCAAAATAATTTACGGCGCCCTTTTTATAATTTTTAAAATTTCTTTTTTTGGGGTGTTCAAGCCCGTCGCCAGATTAAGCAAAAGAGTTTAACTAGAGTAAACAAGCACTAAAGTATCTGGCCAATCAAAGAGTGACACGAGGAAACCAATGATTCCTGGAGACGCCAAAAGGCATTTTCCGTCCTTGCAGGATTGATCAGTAGGTCCCACCACCTTACCTTCCATCATGCATTTTTTCTCATTTTTAAAGATTCCTACGTTGATCTAATTAAAGAAAGCGACTCCAATTAGTAAAAACAATAAACTTGGAAAGACATATATAAGTAACAAAAACCCACTACCAAAAGCAGCAAAAAAAAGGGAAGATCAGTCATCAGCGGCTGAAGGCTTTCTTCCAATCGAATCCGGAGTTGGTGGGAAATTTAATTAAGTATAGAAAATACCGTTGTATTGTGCCCACTTAAGATAATATATCTGTGTACATGTGGTTATGAGAATGTATAGTTCCACTTTCATTAGTCGCATTAATAATTCCTGAGGATATAGTTAACATTTAAACTCTCCGTAACGGTTGTGGCACTCTTGTTGCTTAGTAGAGTTCAATATTGTTGTTAAAATAGGGGAGTACACGTCCATAGGATGAAACAAAATGATAAAGTTTTTTGTTTTCTTTAAGAGTTATACATAATTTAGTGGCGGATCTAAACAACCAATAAAAAGAGGAATGATTGAAAAGTACCCATTTTTTTAACTTAATTTCCATACACTGGCAAATTAATTATTAAAGCATTAAATTTATTGTATCTTAAAAAAATTGAAGAGAAAAATTATTAATATCCTTATTTTGCACTACTATTCTATATAAAAAAAATCGATAACCCATTTTGACCGTGAAAACCATAAAGAACAATTAACGAGAAAATTAAATATATTACTTATCTTTTTGACAAACCCTATTATAATTTTGGAAATTAGTATTGAGAATCACAGAGAGATAACAATGGCTGGAGATTTTGGTATTAGGTGATGCGTTCTTGTTATAACACCAATGGATTCAACAGCACAGCATACTACTGGAGATAATGCAAAGCTGACTGGAGACGATGACACAGCTGATCTGCTACCAGTAACCACTTGAGCCAGCTGTACATATAGCGTGGAGGATTGTAATTGGTGTTTCAGTAGAAAACAAAATAGAAGAATCTTTGTATCTTTTATATACACTTGATATCGCTTTGTAAAAGACAATTAGAATCAATACAGAAAACATTTTATAAAACTATCTCTTATCTTCTTCCTTATCTCTTCTCTTAGCTAAACCTTCATCTAAATCCTATTTCATAGTTCAATTAAACATTTCATGGTATCAGAGCCCTATTGGCTTGCGCCACCTCACTCTATATCTGTTTCTTATCTCTCTTCTCTTTGAAACCTTCCTCCATGGCCGCCACCACCTCCTCCACTACAACAGTTTCTAACTCTTCTACTACCTCTGACTCCATCGTCATTCTCAACCTTCCTATCTCTACCAAATTAACCAGAACAAATTTTTTGGCATGGCAATCTCAGATCGTTCCTCTTCTTCATGGCTAAGACTTGTTCAAATTTGTTGATTCTGCTTCGCAACCCAATCCCATCATTCAAACTGATACAACCACCACCGTCAACCCTGAGTATCTTCAATGGAGGAAACAAGATCAGTTGTTGCTTGGGTGGTTGCGTTCCTCCTTGTCAGTATCTCTACTCACACAAGTGGTGTCTTGTACCACCACTGCCGCTCTCTGGTCAATGCTACAAAGCACTTTCTCAGCTTCTTCTCAAGCATGCCTTATTGAACTTCAACAACAACTTCAGGGCATCTCGAAAGGGGGTTTGACATGCGCTGATTACATTCAGAAGATCAGATTTATTGCCCTCCTGTCTCTGACCGAGAACTTGTCAACTATACCCTCCGGGGACTTGGGTCAGATTTCGATCCACTGATGCTAGCTATCACTGCGCGTTCTGAACTAATTTCTCTTCCTGATCTCCATGGCCTTCTCTTGACCAGTGAGAATCGATTGACTGCGCAGCACACAATCTCCAACTCTTTACCCGTCACACCAGATCCTAGCGCGTTCTATGCGAATCCTAGGCCTCGTCATCCCAGACCCGTTAACAATTTCCCATCTGGCAATAACTCCTATTGGTTTCCTGGGCCTCGTCCTCAATATCACCCCCGGCCCGTTGCTCCTAACTTTCCTTCCCGGCCTGCACAATATCCTCCACGTGGACCAAATTTTAACAGGCCCCCACCTCTCAATCGCATTCCCTCCCCTCCCAAATTTAGTTCAAATCCCTCTTACCCCCCAAAACCAAACCCAGCTCCTATGTTTCCAACACCGTGTCAAATCTGTGGATTGCGCAACCACCAAGCCAGGAACTGCTACCATAGGTTCAGCCATGATTCACGGTACAATGATGCTCCACTGGTCTCCACCCAAGCTGCTCCTCCTTCAACCTTTCAAGCATTCATGGCTCAGCAGGCTCCATCGACTTCTCCTCGCGAGTGGTATGTTGATAGTGGTGCTACTCACATGTCACTCCAAACCTTAACAACTTATCCAACTACATGCCTTTCACTGGAGGTGACACACTACACATTGGAAATGGAACAGGTATGCCAATAACTCACATTGGATCTTCCTTTATTTCTATTGCCAATTTTTCAATTGCGCTTCATGATATTCTTCATGTTCCAAATTTTTCTAAAAATCTCTTAAGTCTCTCGAAACTATTACTTGATAACTCTTTACTCATTGAATTTTCTTCTCATTTGTGTATTATCAAGGACCGTCAATCCAAGATCCCTTTTCTTCAAGCCACTCTTTCTAATGGTTTATATCTCCTCAAACTTCCCTCTTCTTCTATCCCTCAAGTTTATCTTGGCGAGAGAGTCTCGGCCGACATTTGGCATGCGCGTTTTGGCCACCCTTCTTCTTCTACAACCTTGCAACTTTTACATACTTTTGCTCTTCCTTGTTCTCTACATAAAGTTTCTATGTGTAATGAATGTTGTTTGGCAAAGAGTCATAAATTACCTTTTGTTGCTAGTTCAAATGTATCAAATGCACCACTTCAATTAGTGCATTCGGATTTATGGGGGCCGTCGCCCATTATATCAAAGGATGGTTTTCGCTATTATGTTGTATTTATTGATGATTTTACTCATTACACTTGGATCTTTTTCTTTCATACAAAAGATAAATTACCAAAGGTCTTTGCTTTGTTCAAACAACAAGTAGAAAATTTATTAGGCCACACAATTAAAATACTTCGTACCGATGGTGGTACGGAATACAAGCCTCTTTCTCGCCTCTTTCCACAAATAACATATCAAACCACTTGTCCATACACACCACAACAAAATGGGTTGGCCGAACGAATGCATCGCTTCATCATTGAGCTCTCTCTCGCTACCATGACCAAAGCATCAATTCCTCTCTCTTTTTGGGATGAAATCTTTGCTAGTATTGTATATCTCACCAATAGATTACCTACTACCTCCAATAATTCAATTCCCTTTCAAAAATTATTCCACCAAAATCCAGATTTTTCTTTTCTCAAAATTCTTGGATGTCTTTGTTACCCATACTTACGCCCATACAATGACCACAAACTTCAAAATAGATCTCTTCCATTTGTGTTTATTGGCTATGCTCACAATAAAAAAGGATATAAGTGCTTACATTTAGCTACTAACAAAATTTTTGTGTCAAGGCATGTAGTATTCAATGAGCAGCAATTTCCTTTCAGCTCAGTGCAAAACTCACAGGAACTCCCTTACAATGAACAATCTGGTTCTGCTTTACTCCTCTGGATTCCATCACAGCCCACTCTTGTTACTCAGCCCAATATCAATCCAACAGCCGCACATGAGCCTGTTGCCCCAACTTTCAATATTGCTGCCCCACGCATCATCGCGCCTGACCGCTCCTCTCCACAAGTGGCTGACCTGAATTTAAATACTCCTCATGCCCATCCCAATTTAAATGTGCACCCCTCTGACCGATCTGACCAGGCGCTTCATGCAGCTGCTGCTTCCACACCAGATACTGTCAATACTGTCTCCGTCTCTGTTCATCCCATGACAACACGCACTCGTGATAACACGCGCAGACCTCGTCAATTTTCTGATCATGTGGCTTTACACTCTGTTTCTACGGCCTTGACAGAACCCACAACATTCAAGCAAGCTATTCAATCACCAATTTGGCAAGAAGCAATGTCAAAGGAAATTCAAGCCCTGGTTGCTAATAACACATGGGTTCTTGTTCCACCTCCTATTAATCAAAACATTGTGGGCTGCAAGTGGGTATACAAAATCAAAAGACATGCCGATGGTACTGTGGAACGGTACAAAGCGCGCCTTGTGGCTAAAGGCTTTACTCAAGAGGAGGGCATTGACTTCTTTGAGACATATAGCCTGGTAATTCGCCCCACTACAATTCCGTTAGTGCTCTCTATTGCCCTTACTCTTCGCTGGACCATCCGACAACTAGATGTACAAAATGCATTCTTGCATGGAGATTTACTTGAAACGGTTTATATGGCTCAACCTCCCGGGTTCATTGATTCTAATAATCCTAATCATGTTTGCTGTCTCAAAAAGGCGATTTATGGCTTGAAACAATCTCCCCGGGCATAGTTCTCTACCTTGAGTTCTACTCTTGTGTCGTATGGTTTTCATCCTTCCAATTATGATCCCTCCTTGTTTGTGTATCATCTTCACGGTTGCACCATAGTTGTGTTGGTATATGTCGATGACATCATCATCACCAGCAACAGCTCTATTTCTCTAGATGCTGCAATTCAATACCTCCAAACTAGATTTGCAATAAAGGATTTGGGCTGTCTTCATTATTTTCTTGGTATTGAAGTGTGCACTCGAGACAATCAGCTCCACCTTTCTCAATCTGGTTACATCAAGGACATTCTCAAAAAATCAAATATGCTCAACTCAAAGCCATGTGAGTCTCCTATGGTAGTACATACTTTCCTCTCAACTCATGATGGGGATGCTATGAATAATCCCATACTATACCGAACAATAGTCGGTGCTTTACAATATGCAACAATTACCCGACCCGATATTGCCTTTGCAGTCAACAAAGTCTCTCAATTTATGCACTCTCCCACAAATACTCACTGGATGGCAGTCAAGCGTATATTGCACTACCTCAATGGTTCTTCTCATCTTGGATTAACATTCAAACCAGCATCCGCATTTGTTCTTCATGCATATACCGATGCGGATTGGGCGGGCTGCCCGGATGATCGTCGATCAACCTCTGGTTTTGCCATCTTTTTAGGATCCAATTTAATATCATGGAGTGCAAAGAAACAAGCTACAGTGGCACGGTCTAGTACAGAGTCAGAATACAGGGCGTTGGCAATTGCAGGAGCTGAAATTATCTTTTTGCAATATCTTCTCAATGAGCTGCATATTTCTTGTTCATCTCCCCCTCTACTGTGGTGTGATAATATCGGTGCAACGTTCTTAGCATCAAACACGATGTTTAATGCTCGAACCAAACATGTGGAAATTGACTACCACTTTATTCGGGAGAGAATTCAAAACCATCAGCTTCTCATCAATTTTGTTTCATCCAAAGACCAAATAGCTGATGTCATGACAAAACCTCTCACTACACCACGATTCCTCTTACTACGGGACAAGCTAACGGTTCTTCCATCACCATTAGCTTGCGGGGGGACTGTTATAACACCAATGGACTCAACAGCACAGCATACTACTGGAGATAATGCAAAGCTGACTGGAGACGATGACACAGCTGATCTATTACCCAGTAACCACTTGAGCCAGCTGTACATATAAGAGCTAGCTGTACATATAGCGTGGAGGATTGTAATTGGTGTTTCAGTAGAAAACAAAATAGAAGAATCTTTGTATCTTTTATATACACTTGATATCGCTTTGTAAAAGACAATTAGAATCAATACAGAAAACATTTTATACAACTATCTCTTATCTTCTTCCTTATCTCTTCTCTTAGCTAAACCTTCATCTAAATCCTATTTCATAGTTCAATTAAACATTTCAGTTCTAATTACTTCAAGATTCTCTCGGAATATTGTTTTCCAATGATCCTTCGAGATATGCATCAATAACACTAAAATATAGAAGAAAAAACACAGATTGAGTTAATGCGAGCCATGTAAAAAGTTTTTGGGTGTTGGTACCTTTGATGCTTTTGTTAGACAATAAGCATGATGCGTAATGGTCAACGGTTACCTTTTTTCATTTCTTTTTCTTTTTTTGCCTCAAATCACGTATGAGGATGGTCAACGCTAAAATGCATGAGCCAGGGCCATTAACGAGGAATTATTTGATCAAGGAAAAAGGCGGTGCATTTTTTTGGCACATCCACTGAACAATTTTAGAGTTGCTTTAATCTTCATTTGCAAAAAACCAATCAAGAATTAAAGCTTGAAAAGCAGAGGGTGTGTTCAGGTGAGTCATGCACTCATGCCCAAAAATGAAGAGGGGGAAGAAAGGTTGCATTTGTTCTTGTAGCTATCGCTTGAGTGGTCCCACCGGAAAGCCACCAAGCAGACCATCTCCTGTTTGTACGGCTTCCGTGGGGTTTGTATTTCATTTGCACTCAGATAAATCAGTATAAATAATAAGAAATGCTGCCATCAAATAGCTTCGACTTATAGCTTTGTCAAATTTTATTAGATCTCGAAATTCAAAAGTTTAAATGCATGATCGAAACTGTTAATGTGTTCTCGCCAAATTTTACATTTTCTGATTTTTTTTTAAGGATTTTAAATACTGTCGTTTTTTGAATGGTTCAAAACTAACTAGATCGTGAACTTTTAAAATATTTTTAAATATAAAATTTGGTCGTTAAAAAATTGCAATATGAAGATCACGTTGAACAATTCAAAACAATCATTTAAACTTGTAAATTTGAAATAACTCTCTTTCCATATCACTTTTACCATAACATTTCTCTAAATAAAATGATTTTTTTTAAGAAAAGTTAAATAATAGCATAGAAGTAGAGAACCCCCACTTTAAAAAACTAGGATCGAAAAATACTTACATTAAACGTGACAAAAATGTTAACAAGTTTGTATTCTCAGTCGGATAGTTGGGTCGCAAAAATAAATAAATAAATAAAATTTACGAATGCCTTGTGATGCGTCAAATCTATAACAGTGGCAGAGACAAGTGTAACAAGGGGGTCAATTGACCCCATATTAAAAGGAAAAATTACTACCTTGCACGTAGAAAATGTGTCTATAAGATGAAATTTCGTATTTGATATACTAATGTGAACCCCATAATAAATAAATTACTTAAATGTGCTATGTCGTGTTTTTTTTTTTTTTTTTGCCTTCATGTTGTATTTAATTTTAAATTATCTTTAACTTTATTTGTTTTGTAATGGATTTTTTTGAAAATTTGATAATATAATTTTACATCAATTGAAATAATGTTAACAATTGAAAATTAATTTATACATGGCTACATGCTATTAGAGATACTGACAGAGTACCAAACCAATTTCTAACAATTTGAAAGTCGTTCAACAATGCATCAAGAGCCGTTAATTTCGAATTATTTAAAAGATGATGGATGAATGGTAAAAATATGCACCAAATCTCATTATTTCTTATATGCATTATATTGATATCACTTGATCTTGTATGGAGATTTATATTTATAATTGTTAAAACTTCAAATTGAATAATCAAGTGCTGTTGGTGATTGTCACCTGACCCTAAAATAATTGAACAATCAAGTGATTCTGCTCTTTGTTGATTTATAAAGATGCCCTTGTTGTCTTATAAGGATACATTTTTAACAAAATAATTGCTTTGTTGTCTCCTTTTAAGACAAGTAATTCGAAAGAAACGACAATTTTGTTAAATTTTAAACAAATATCATCTACAAACAACACACAGGTACTAAGAAAAATACACTCGAACTTTGATGAACAAATAAAAGACGCATCCATTGGTTTAAATTACTGTAGAAGCTGCCAAAGGCGCAAAGGATGTGGGGTCCATTAAAGTTTATGGACGCAAAGAATAAGAGGTGTTTCTGATTTTCAATCGGAGTTTTAAAACTTTGCGTATTCAGACTTCATCTCAAAAAGAAAAATATTAAACAAAGAAGAAGTAAATTTTAATAAGATTGTTTACATAAAAAGAATCTTATACTTAGCTTCTTTTTAGACAAATATTTCTCTAAAATGCCTATATACTTATTCCGTAAAAAGTAGGATATGAGTCATAGAAAAAATGAAAAATATTCTAGAAGTTTCATTACGTTTAGACACATTATACACGTTCTTTAAAAAAGAGAAGAAAATAATAGAATTATATAAGCATTTCAATCAGAATACACATTGAAAGAAATTAAATTAGATTGTTGACGATATAAATAATGCGACATATCCAAAATTTAAAAAACTTAACTCATTTATGTAACTATAATTCAAACTTGCAAAAAGTAATTAGATTTCTAACTCGGCACTTTCAATAATTAGAGCGGAATAAAAAAAAAAATCGGAGTAGAAAACGACTTAACAAACGTAAGACTATTACAGGGTTTTGTTTTGAGGATTTCGATAAGCCAATATATTTAATAATAGCTTAATTATATCGCGTGTATATCACTTTGCAATCAATTATGGCTACAAGCTATATAGATTCGTGGATCCTCACCTCAGATGCCCGTGCGCACCATCAGGGAAGCTACAAGCCACCACTCTTTTATTTAATAATTTAATACTTAGTTAGGCTTGATAAAGACCATTATATGCCATTGTATGTCCTTTAAAGGCCTTCATAAATTCTTTGAAAAATACATTATTTTTCTTATCAAATCCATAGAAAGTGAAGGAATTGGATAGGATTCGGACCACATCTCGAATCCATTTAAAGACGATTAAGTGGGTCTTATTATATCAAATCAGAACCGAGTTGATAAAATGACCTAATAATTGCCTCACATGTATGTAATATTGATGGGTAATTAAGTGAGCATTAATTTTGATAAGCATGTGTTAGATAGAGAAATTAAATTTAAATTAGTTGAAAAAATAATTGAAATCCAGTTTTCTTTTATTTCCAGTCCTGACAAAATTTTGAATCAATTCAAACAATATGTCTATAGGTGTCGTTTGGGATGGCCGAGAATAGGCCTATTTCCGAAAATAGGCAATTCCATTTCTAAATTTTTCATCCAAACACTTTTGGAATAGACAATTTCATTCCTAACACAATTTTCAATAATACTTTTCCCAATATCACTTTTTTCATTACTTTTCATCACAATAACACTCTTCCCAACACTAGAGTCTGTCTACACTACACTAGAGTCTACAGAGTTGACTTGTGTTTTTTAATCCTGGCAAAGGAGAGGTTTTCCCCTTCTTTTATATTTAGTTTTCTTTTGGGGATGTAACACGACTATATTAACTTTGTCTTTTTCATTTATTTAATACATTTGCCGTTGGCAACTTGCTAACAGGCATTCAAAAAAACACTCTTCCCAACGCTATTCCTAAACTCACCATCCAAACAACATTTCCTATTCCTGGAATAGTCTCTTCTCACAATTCCTGTGAACAGTATTTTTTCTTAAATTTATGCTATTCTTACCATATTCCTAACCCATCCAAACGACACCATAACTAATTTTGCATAATTTTTTAAATTTGATCTGAAAAGACATCGTCAAGATTGTTAAGTTAATTGTTATTGAATCCCTATATATACGTAAAAATATATTTAATTGCTTTTTTATTTTATTCCATCGTGACACACGCGCCAACAAGTCAAAATAAAATCTTTTTTTTTTTCGTCAGAGCATTTTAGATAACAAAGTTTTTTCGTATGCTACTATGTTATGTACCTCCTGCACTTGATTCAAAATGAGATAAATTTGTATAATATTAATCTCGGAGTATGTTTGGATCATGGCTTGGTTAGTGAAATTAGAAAGAAAATTTGAATTATTTTTTAAAATATATCGCTAATCTAACTATTGATTGAAATAACAAATTGGCGGTGTTAGTCTGTTAGACTATTTTGTACAGGTAGTCAGGTACTCACTCATCCAAACTCGCAATTCTATTTCGAAATAGTTTTTTTTTCCTTTTTTTTTCCTTTTTTTTTTTAGGCATAAACTAGATAGAGCTATTTTGAAATAGTTACTAAGGAAAATTAATGCAGTTCCTTGTCAATGTAAACACACGTTCAATACCACTTAATTTCCTAATTTTGCTGTTGGCGTAAGCCAACCCTCAAAAAAATACCACTTAATTTTCTATTTCTCTCTGGGGTATTTTCCCCCAATCTTTAGATGAAAATAATAATCTAAGTTTTCTATTTAAAATATTTATAAATATTTTCTAGTCGAATTTCTAATCGGTAACCTCTTCCAAAAATATTTATCCTTAGTCTTTGAATTAACGAAGACTAGTCTCCACTTAATACCCTATCTCAAATTGAAATTTAACAGGCCGTCCATCAAATAGAATACGATTATACGAAGTGTGACTGGCAGTAGCGGAATTCATGGCTCCAACGAATGTCGCCATTGATTAAATACGACTTGTACAAATTGATCTGATTAGGTATAGTTTCCTTTATACACCCTTGGCTACGCAATTCTGTCTATCATTGGTCCATTCCAATTAGATAATGATACGTGATATCGTGAAATAAATGAGCAAGCATTCATTCAGGCATTTAAAGAGTTGTTATTTTTTAATCAAGCAATATCAAACCTTACTTTTGGTACAGTGTAATGCCACGTGGCGTCATCTGGTTGGACATGTTCGACCAGAAAATTTTTGCCAGATGTTGGCAGAGGATCCCATCCCTGATTAAAACTATAAATCTATAATAAAAACCAGTCACATGCAGGAAAAATTGTATTGACTGGTTTCCGAACCAAATGTTGGTAATGCAGCTGTTCCATAATGTTTGGGTGTGTTAATTCTTGATTATATGGGGAAAGATTCTTTTATATTAACAGAAGATAATTCGCCAAAGTGGGTAAGTAGTAAGTGCTAGGGGCAAATTATTCGTCTATATCTAGTTAGCCAGCTCCTTTTTGTCAGTTATCATGTAAATAAAAAATAATAAAAAAAACTAAACGTTGAAAGGAAAGAAAAGATGAAAAGCAAACTCACACCTTCCGAACAAGTCATTACTTTTTACTAAGCAAGGAAAGATTGGCCGTCAAATCTAATCAGGCTGGCAAATGTCATTTTCATAATCTAAGAACCCACTAACCCACTTAAGATGCCATTATTACAAACCTTATTTTTCGTCATTGCGTCGCTTAATCTTATCTTGCTTCTCTCTTGCAATGATGTCTCATCACTTAGTAGTCAAAATACTGGGCTATCATTGCAGCAAACCATCGTGCAAAGAGCATTTTATATCTGGCATGCTCCACCCAAACATGCCCACCTACGGTATATATGCCATCTTTCCAAACCTGAGATCCAATCCATCATCACTTCTATGTTTTCCACTTGGATTCCGATTGACTACTTTCTCGGTTTTCCTATTTGGTTCTCTGTTTGGGATTTAACGGTTCACAACTGTAGTTGTTTGCCTGTTGAACTTGATTGAGGTCTCCAATTTGACGCGATACATGTACAGCATAAGAAAACCAAATCTATCTTAGTTGACTAAAATATTGTTCTACGCACGGAAGATACGTAAGGATCGCATCGGATTGACATTATTTTCTTAGAGGATGTGTTTGCGAAGATACGGAATGATTACATTGGATATGATATAATTTTCTTATTAGAGTTTGTTTAGAGGCACGAGAATAACATTAAAAAATAAACAGTTTTTAGTGTTGTAGTTGTAAAGGATGAAATTGAATTTGAGTAAGAGCAATAATATTTTGGAAATTATAAATAAAAATGGCCATGAAATTATAAATAATAATGTTATTATTTAGGGTCAAATTAATTTTTTATATTACTGTGAAATAGATGGTTTAGTTTTCAAATTTATTACGTCATCGTCGCCATAAAGAGGGGAGGGGAGTGCGACTTATTGCTGGATGTGTGTATTTATTTATTCATGCACCGGAGACGGAGAACTGTCCCGTCGCAGCACGTGGGCTCTTAATTACAGATGCAACGGGTGTATGTAAAACAAATTTTATTAAGCAATGAAAAGCAAGATCCAGCCACCGATTGTCTGCTACTTGCGGAGAAACGTTGGCCTGACCAACATGATCTCATTTCCTCCATTATTCCAGAATTGTTTCCCCGCCATATTGAAGGTTGCAATTAAAACTCGTTCGACTACATTTTTGAAATAATGGAATTTAGGAAAAACTTAAAAAATATTATCAATTTATTTTGTATTGTAGCTATATTAGTTTCTCTTTATGTAATAAATCATTTGTATATAAAATTATAAATATTTTGATATTGCCATATTAATATTAAGAACTATTAATGACGGCAAGGACGATAATTATGGTCCTGAAAATATAAGGATTAAGATCAATGAGGTGTTAACTTGTTACATAGTTTCTTTGTGTCGAAACTTGAATATACCCCCTGAATTCTTCTTTAATTGAATATAACCCCTACAAGCTTCAAAATAAGAAATCCCTCTGATCATGGTGTTAATGGTTATAACACCTTTTTTTAATTAATTTTAATCATTTTTTCCTTGAAAAAAAAAAATCAAGCCCATAAAAATATAATCAAAGTACCCTCTCTATTAATCCCTTCAATCTTTCTTATCACATCACCTCGTCTCAATTTTTCTCATCACGGTGGGAGCAGAAGGGCAAGAAATAAAATAAAATAAAATAATCCCTTATGACTCTCATTAATGACTGTTATGTTGTACACCTTACCCATCAATCCTTTCTAACTTGGATTTCCATTTATGTATATACTAGCCCAAAACAAGTAGTGTATATAATCATTAAAGTTGGTTTTGATAGTTCAAAAAGATTATGGAATTTTGAAAACATATTGAGCAATATTTTTAAGAAAAACAAACTCGTTGGTAATACATACAAATATATAATTACATTTACGTTCGTTTTGCTGAAATTCTAAAATTAGAGACAATTTTCTAGTCCGATCATAAAGTTCACCTTTTGTTTTGTCGCTTGTGAATTTCCGTTTAGTGGATTAACGAAATATTTCTTGCGATTTAATTTTCATGGTACGCTAACATCAAAATTATATAAAATGGATTAATGCGTACTGTAAAAGCATCATTATCCAGAAATTTCTAATAACTAACCCTCGTACTTGGACAAATAAAGAAACAAAAATAATATTAAACAATAAATATATGTTGCTCAATCTACCAGTGATACAGGTAGATATGTTGCTTGGTTTGTTTCCTTATTAGATGAAAAATCAATATATCTTGTTGTTTTATCTGGCGTTTGACATCCAACCACATATCAAATCGATCGAACGACAGAAACACATGTTAACATGCTAGATCTTTGTGTTTATAAAGAATAGAGATAATCAACTTTCATTTCGTGTCGTTGTCACTTTTTATGTTAAAATGCATCTTTTAATGCACTATGTTTCATCATTTACATTTCTTTTCGTATTTCTACTTAAACTTCTACCGTTTAGAGAATCAACTCTTGGTCTAGTGGCAAAGAGCAATGTGCCTTGAGTGAAAGATTGCATGTTCGAAATCCGACCAAGAGGTCTTTCATAGACATTTAATTTAAAACTAAATCGAGAGGATCGACACCGCTTTATTTAAAAAAAAAAAAACTTATACGGTCTTCGTTTTTGTCATTTGCTGAGGTGGGCAATTAAAGTGATCAATGCAATTAGATATTAGACATGGGACATTTTTATAGCTATCTTATTAGCGATTTTTTTTTTCGTAAGAAAGAGGAGGTCTTTGCCATCCAGCTTTTTTCTGAAATTAAAGGTGCATGCGGGGGCTTGAACCCTTGACCTCTTGAAAACCAGTCTAGTGTTCTTACCACTCAGTCACTAGGCCACATGCCTTATTAGCGAATTATAAAACATAATACGTTAAAACCATTGTGTAGTTGAATCGAACCAGTAATTCACAAGCACCTCTATTAATTATGGTTTCGTTTTGAATTTAATTTGCTGAAATATGGAAGAAAGAGTATAGTGAGGCGAGGGTGAATGGACGGGAGAAGGAATACCACAGGAATATTTTGGTGAAAATTGTTGAGGGCAATTTGTAGAAATATTTTATAACCAAAAGTAAATATTTAATATAATCAACTGGTATATAATTGGGTTTCAAAAGTAATCTCAGGTCTGAATTATTTTTTTTTTTATAAAACTAGGTTCTGGGAGTACTTTTGGTTCTACATTAATTTTTACTTCCCTAATATCTCTGCATTTGTTTGCTTTCGCAATAAATTGGAAAAGAATGGGTAATATCCATTTGTTTAAAAGAAAAATAAATTAAAAAAATCTCACAAGAATATAAGCCGTTATTTTTCATTTTCTCAATTTAAAATTGTTAAACAAACGATATGTTATCGAAGTTCTTATTTTTTTTTCATAAACTTACATTTTTTTCATTTGTAAAGATAAATAAATTTCTATACTTAACTGATTTACAAATTTTATAAGATAATATTATCACAAAAGCAAAACGCAAACGGTCTATCCGAGTGGGTAAGTCCGTAAGAACGTGTTGAACGGACGTAATTGTTTTTTTTTTTCTTTTTTCTTTTTCACCATCTCGAGTCATGAACCAACGCCAGTCGGTCATTTTTAAGTTTTAACTTGTAATAGTAGCAATTAGCAAACTTAGAGAGCGGGTGGACTCAACTGTTTCTCTTTTCATGATCAACGCGAACTTGTTTGTCCTTTAGTGGGAATTTGTATGATATAATAAAATTTGAAAGTGAGAAAGAGTTGGCTTATAGAAAAGAAAAAGAAATAGAACTCTACACAAATCGCTTACTAATTATTTTTTGACCCATTTAGTTGGGAATTAAAAACATGTATTTGCCAAACGCGTTTTAACTTTTTTTAAATAGTAAATTCGACATAATGATGTTATAAAATAGAGTCTACATTTTTAGCCTTTTTTCGCTATCTATATATTTAGGAATACTATACTTATTTCTATGTTCTTATCTTCTAAACACACTCTAATTATATTTACTAACTTTATGAAAACAAATAATATATGTGTGTCACTAGCCCAATATTCTAAATTTTGACAATAATTTTTTTTGAAGTAAATAACATTTACCTTTTATCAAAAGACTTGAATTTTACAACGATTTATATTAAAATTCGATGAAACACACACAATATTAAAATTTGATAAACTCCTAATTTGAAAAGTCAAAGTACGTACGGTCGAGTCAGCTTCGCTCCTTTAATGATATTTCTAAGGTTCTTTTTTCTATTTTCAAACTTTCTTTTATTACTTCGAAAAGAATATCATCAAGATTGTTAATTTACCGTTCTCAGCGAACCTGCATTTGCTTTTTTTCATACATGAAAAAATTGTTCAGACAATCAACGCACATACACTAAAGCGGGACAGATATTTAGATAGTGGTTGATGAAACGTATCGACGGACGAAATGGGGTTGGACAGAGGAATTGTGCTACGGTAGGTGGACAAATAAAAAAAAAAGTAAACACTAAGCCACATTTCTTTTCTTTCTTTCTTTAATTTTTTTTGGGAATTCAATAAGCACCAATTCAACAGAAGCGGTAACTGACAAGCCAGCGTGGTTGCTATAAATAAGAGGCCAGTCTAATGGTTTTATCCCCTGATCTCAAATATTTCCTCCACTACCCATCCCCACTGATTAATTAACCAAGACCAACCCAGCATTACATTAGCATCCATCCATCCGCTCCCTCCCTTCCTTTTTCCCTCCAGTGTCGCATCTGCTCAGAGAAAATAATAGAGGCAGAGCAGAGTGCGTGCGCGCAGTGTGTAGCTTCTAAAAAGCAACTGAAAAGAGGGACTGCAATAGAACAACGCATTTCCTCTCTCTTGAGCCCTTCTTTTGCGCCGTCCTGGTGCCCACATTTCTCACTAAAGAGCGCTGTAGCCTGTACTAATAGCACAGTCTCTTCTTCTCTCCGACCAGACTACCATCACTTTTTATTCATCTCGAGACGCTTTGCGCCGCATTGGGGTCAGATTTGAGAGAGGAAGTTTTTAAAGAAAGTGAGAATTACTCCAAAGCATTTATTTTTGTGTCTACAGAGTTTCACATCGTCAGAAAGTAGCCAGAGCATACAGGTAGAATTTAATTACTGTTTTCCTTCTTTTTGCAGAGAACAATTAATTTTAATATTATTATTATTTATCTTCAATTTGTCTTTTTGGCACATATTTATTTATCGAGTATTAGACTATTAGTGCTCCATTCCTCTCTCTCTCTCTCTCTCTCTCTTTAGTGCTTCCATTCACTGCGCTTATTATGCTATATTTGGAGTATCCTTTCCCCACTATTTTCGCTCACAGAAAGGTACAGCTCACTGTGCTTCCTTCCTAGGAGAAGTTATGTATTATTAAATTTAATAAAATCTCTATGAGTAAATGAATCGAGATACATTCGGTGTAGCAATTTATATCTATTTATTATCCTTTGATTTCTCAAACTCAACCCAGCCTCTCTACTCTTCTAGCTACCTCCCTTCGTTTTTGTTTTTGACTCTGTTTGCTAAGGTTTGATTCGTTCTCTTTTGTTCTCTCTCTGCTGTTCTCTTCATACCTTTGTCCTGTTAATGGAAAGGTTGTCTTAGGATTGATTTGACTAGATGTTGATTTCCATCTAAAGTTATTGGTGGTGTATGTACAAATTCGTTTTCCCTTTTGCAATACATCGTTTTCACACGGTGATATGTCTATATTTGCATTTTTCGAACAGATTGGGATTGACACTAAGTTGGGTTTCAGAATCTAGTGGTGCTTAGTTAGAGAAAAACGATTACTCAAAAGGAGAAAGAAGAAGAAGAAGAAGATGCCGCCACAGGAGCAAGCAGAGGAGGCGATTGTTCCCACCACCAATGAAATGGAGATCGATGGAAGCAACAAGGAGGAAGAGAGAGGCGGAGACGAAGAGGCACATGGCTCTTTCAGCTTGAAGAGTGTTCTCTGGCATGGTGGATCTGTTTGGGATGCTTGGTTCAGTTGCGCTTCTAATCAGGCAACAATCCTTTACACTTTCTTTGTACTCTGTTTTTTAATTAGTGAAAACTTTATTTTTGAATTGGGTTTTGTTAATTTGGATTCAAATAGGTGGCGCAAGTGCTATTGACGCTTCCATACTCGTTCTCTCAACTGGGTATGTTGTCAGGAGTGTTATTACAGCTGTTTTATGGATTCATGGGAAGCTGGACTGCTTATTTGATCAGTGTTCTCTATGTTGAGTATCGTACTCGTAAAGAGAAAGAGGGAGTTAGTTTCAAGAATCATGTTATCCAGGTATACTCACTCACTCAAAGCGCCTTGCCAAGTTCCTTCTATCATTCTTCCTTTTTTTGCTTTCTTTTGGTTTTCTTTGTGAAAGACGTAAGTGGAAGCTGAAAGAGGAATTAAATTCCTTCTTATCCTTTATTATTTCTTTTATTCCGGAAGGCCATGATGGGTGATGCTGGCTTCCAGCAAAGTATGAGTTTTATTTTCCCATGTGGAATTACAGATATGCCCTTATGCTCTCTGTGTTTGAGTTTGACTCTCTGTTTTACATGTGAACAGTGGTTTGAGGTGCTAGATGGCCTTCTGGGTCCCTATTGGAAGGCTGTGGGCCTTGGCTTCAATTGTACCTTCCTTCTCTTTGGTTCTGTTATTCAGTTGATTGGTTGTGCCAGGTACTGCATTTTGATCCCTATTTTGTTTTAATGCACTGCATACTAAATTGGATGTTCAACAGTTAATTGGTTCCTAACAAATTGGTCTTCTTGAATAATTATGTGCAGTAACATATATTACATAAACGACCATTTGGATAAGAGAACATGGACATACATATTTGGGGCTTGTTGTGCGACGACGGTGTTCATACCATCATTCCACAACTACAGGATATGGTCATTCCTTGGACTGGGTATGACCACCTACACGGCCTGGTATCTTACCATCGCTGCCCTCATACATGGCCAGGTACAATTTTAGTTATAATGTACATTCACATAGTTTTATTTTATAATATAATTCCAGAACACAATCAAGACAACAGAAGATACAGAGCCACCTCTTAATTTGTCTTGTTCTTTACCCATATGCACCCCCATTTCCCTGATGATCTTGTTGGAGTTCCAATCCCCTGTTAAACTTTTTGTTGCTTCTTTTGCCTGTTTATAGAAGGGCAGAAGACATTGTAAATTTGTTTATTTTTTTTCCTTAACATAATGGTCTGTATTTTGTAATGATGATGAAGGTTGAAGACGTGACACATTCTGGTCCAAAGAAGCTAGTGCTCTACTTCACCGGTGCTACCAACATCCTCTACACTTTCGGTGGCCATGCTGTCACCGTGTAAGTTGGCATGCTCTTCCTTTTTTTTCTAGTAGTACAATCTCATAATACTCATCCCCCCACACTGCAAGCCATCTTTGCAGTCTATCATATTGTCTGGGATGTTAATGAGGTAAAGAATGCTAGAATCAAGTGCACACTTTTAAAATTAAACGTTCAATTGGTTCTTCTATGGAGGAACCATTGGACCTTCCTATTGCCTTTTTATTATTGATTTTCCACCCAGCCACAACAACAAAAGAGCAGGAATGAGGGGTGAAAAGTGTGTCTTTTCATCTGCTGCAGCTTTTGCTGGGTGGAGGGGATGACATATTTCACACCTCCTCACTGTTAGAGATTTGGTTTCATCCTCCTGGTCCCCTCCATTTTCTTTTCAGTTTTTCCGTAGAAAAGCCAAACGTTCTGATTGTTTTTTCTATGAACCACTCACAGTATTATTTTAAGTTCTCCTTGTTTTTTAGCTTTCTAAATCATCAGTGCAAAACAGCTGGTTGCATTTCACTATTTTGTGACTTGTTATTTAGTGTAATTTCTTTTTTTTTTTTTCAAACTTCCAGTACCCATATAAAATTACCTGTAAAACTATATCTAGGTTTTGTTATATAATATTTTTGTTCCCTCCACAAGATCATGCTTATTGACACTACCTGATTAATAGTTACCTTTAACACTGCTACCATTGATACAACTCTAAATAAGAGGGAGATTGTTTACACAAGATAGTTTTTTTAATTATTTGATATTATGTTAAAGAGGCAATAATTAGCTATAAGTTTGGAAATTAAGCCTCATATGGCCAACTAGTGTTCATTACTACGCTTGTTGCTATCATCAATTGATCATAAGCACCAACTAAAAGGTGATTGAGTGGGGAACAAAGAGGAGTGCGAGGTGTTTAAGATTATTGAAAAGTAATTCTTAGTGGATCAGTCTTTCGGCTTAATATTGTGGTTGAGCCTCCATATGGTTAATTAGAAGTAGAGTTTAGGGACCATTTAGCTCATTAATCCTAAGTTTAGGATAGCATTAATTATATCAATCATCAATTTACTTTTGATAAGGTCATCTGCCACTACCTCCTAACTGAAAGAGTAACATATAAGATTACTGACCATTCAACTGCATTTAGGCATAAATAATCTTTGTCTATTTTATTGTTTTACATCACAGAACTACAGCTTGATGAGTACAAACTGAAAAAAATAATTAATCTAACTTAATATTTTTATATAATTATATCTAACGGCTTTATGCCTTGGATCTAGTACCTTTTGCAATTATGATAAGATTTTAGTGAAAGTTGACAAGATTCCCCCTTGCCATGTACACGGAACCTTTACATGAGAAGCATTAACTATTTTTTTTGCTTTTTTAACAAAAGCAAATTTCATAATCAGGCAAGCATGTGCATTAGGCCGTTTTGTTCGTTCGTCCATGTTTCTTTAGTGAAGCTTGATTTTTTAATTAGTCCCACCAGTTCCTATACATCATTGGTCCACATTACACAGTCCAGACACTCTAATTGTACAAAGCACTTCACTTTTATTAACCACACATTCCTTCTACATCTTTCACTATATAAGAATATATTTCTTTATAGTACAACTTAAAAGAAAATGATGTTCATTGTTTTCTTCTTTGTTATTAAATATTTACTTATATCAAAATCTAACAAATCTCTTTATTTACAGTGAGATAATGCATGCAATGTGGAAGCCACAGAAGTTCAAGCACATATATTTGATGGCAACTCTGTATGTGTTCACTCTGACCTTGCCGTCAGCTGCAGCCATGTACTGGGCATTTGGCGACATGCTGTTGACCCATTCCAATGCCTTCTCCCTGCTGCCGAAAACAGGTTTTCGTGATGCGGCAGTGGTATTGATGCTGATACACCAGTTCATTACTTTTGGATTTGCATGTACACCACTCTATTTTGTGTGGGAGAAGGTGATAGGGATGCATGACACCAGGAGCATCTGCCTGCGAGCGCTGGCCAGGCTGCCCGTGGTCATACCTATCTGGTTCTTGGCTATCATCTTTCCCTTCTTTGGACCAATCAATTCTGCTGTGGGGGCCCTCCTTGTCAGCTTCACTGTTTATATCATCCCTTCTCTCGCCCATATGTTGACATATCGCAGCGCTGTTGCTAGACAGGTTTTTATGATGTTCCTTCTTTTTATTATTCTTAAATCAATTGTGCATTTTGTGGTGCTAGGAAAGAGCAAGTAAATGCAATGTCCAATGATTAGAGGTTAGAGGGTGCAGCCTATATGATTTGTCAATACGTGCTAGGAACTCCAATATGTATTGTTTTGGTTTCATCCAGTTTGAATGACCCAGCTTCTTGTCCCCAATCAATTGTTTTACCCCCACCAAACAGTAGTTAGATAGATGGGTTTTCTCTAACTTTGACCTAAAAAACTTTGCTTAAGAGAACAACATCATTCTTCGGGTGTTGTTTTAATATCAGCAGCCATTTATATTTATTTGTACCGGGGTCTATTCTAATGATGGAGAAATGTATTAGGTGGGCTTGTCCTTTTGCCAACTCTGGACCAAAATTTCTCCTTTTTAGAATATGGTCCCCTTCTGATTTAGTTCCTATTTTGTACAGTATCTCTAGTACATTGTATATCCTCTAATTGAAACAGTTTATAATTATCTATCCTGTAAATATTAAACATATTTGTAATTAATTCATATAAGCTTGAATATTAAAATAATTATAAATATATTGTTCAATATAAAGAAAGCCTACCATCAAATACTCAGTGCAATTTGAATATTATTTGGTGATGTATTAAAAATCATCAATTTCAGATTTGTAAATTTAAATCTCTTGAATAATATTAAAACATGCATTGAATCTCTTACTATTTTTTTATAGACATTTCCATAAGCACCATATTTAGTCACCCCTTTTTTGGGTTTTGTAAGAATAAAATAAACTTAGCATATTGATCAACAATAAAAAAATTTAAGTATTTCCTTTTTTAGCAAATTTGATTCAGCTTTTTGAGAACTTGAGACGAGGCTCCAAATTATATATATATAAAAAAAAAAAGAAAATCAATGAGGGGGCTGTGGGACTTTCAAACTTATTATGGAATCTAAAATTATGAAATGAAATTATAAGGCGCCGTAAATGCTAAAGTTTTTGTTGGTACAACTGGGTGGGTTAAGCTGTGAAAATTACATCCATTGAAGGTGGTGTGGTACCTATCTGTGTTTGAAGTCAATTGGATTTAGCGTAATCCACTTATTTTTATCTTCTCCACTATATTTTTGTAATGTGGGTTCCATCCTATGGCTTGGGACGCATGGCTCTGGACTGTGACTACATTAATGGTGATGGTGGCACGTTCCTTTCTTCTCTCCTCTCTCTATCTATCAATTTAGGGCTCAACAATTCTCATTCCCCACAAACATTTCAAAAAATTCAGTGTACTCTTACTATTTATTTTGCCTTCTTTTTTATATGAATCAGTCTTGTCGTTTAGCTTGTTGCATCATTAGCACTCCAATAACTGTTGTGCATAAGGATTCCATTGGTTCTGACCCTGCGTTATGGGATATTACTGTGGTATATTGACTTTGTTAATTTACAATTGCAGAACGCATCAGAGAAGCCTCCATTCTTCCTGCCAAGCTGGACAGCGATGTATGCAGTAAATGCATTTATTGTGGTGTGGGTCTTGGTTGTGGGCTTCGGCTTGGGTGGGTGGGCCAGCATTACCAATTTTGTAAGACAAGTGGACACATTTGGGCTTTTTGCAAAGTGTTATCAGTGCCCAAAGCCTCCTTCTCCTCCTCCTGTTGCTCTATCTCCTTTGCCCCACCACTAGGCTCCAACCCCTTCCTCCAACCTCCCTTTGTTAAGAATACCCAAGATCTACTCACCATCCTACCTAAAAGTTTAGTTAGTCTTCATCAACCCCAACTCTGTCCCTTTTTTGGTGACGTGTAACATACAACAGACGGTGGAGAAGCATTCTGAAGTGGGCCCCCACTGGCTGTCTGCATGTGTGGCACTAGTTATCCTTTTCTTAAATTTTTTGAGTGATTTGGCTTTCTTGATATATATTGATAGCGATGATGGTCTTAATGTTTGTTAATTGACCTTTTATATTACAGACATATATGAGGATTTGAGAGTTGAGATGTTTGTGCTTGTGGTAATTTAGTAAATGGATATACTGATTCTCTCAATTTAGCAAAAGAAAAGGCAAAAAGAAAAATGTTATACCTTGTGTAAATTATGGCTGTTAGTGGAATTTCTTGTTATGCGCTCTAGGCTTTTTCATCGAAATATGTGTGCATAATCTAGCGCAGTAATTGAAAAATATTTGCTATTGGGTAGTGGAGAACGCAAGTTTTTGTCATTATTGCTTGCATTATTCTGTGTATTCAAATAGAGGTAATTGCATCTGGGTTTAAATGTAAATTGTAAAAGAGGGGGGGGGGGGGGGGGGGGGGGGGGGGGGGGGGGGAGGGGGGAAGTAAAGATACATTAACGCATCCTTGTTTTTTCTCAATTCGGTGGAGCTAGCAATCCTTGTGAGAACACATTGATCTATTACTTTTTTTTGGATTTATATATTATATATTTTTCCCATTCCCAAAGCAATTAAGCGTTTATTATTTCCTTTTTACAACCGCCTTGTCAAAAATCAGAAAATTTTCTTTCGAATCACACCAGTTTTCCAAAATATTGTGCTCCAGCTGAGATTCCCCTTTCTTTAAAGAACAATACTTGACATTAGCAGACGCAATAATTCTCTGTAGTTTATGAATAAAAATTGAACTTTCTATGCCAACTTATTGAAGTTCTGTCGATCAGAAGTTTTTTGTGCGTTGAACCTACACATCGGTCTATAACTGCAAGCATGGTGTGCGATGTACCATTCTGTTAAAAAAATCGGAATGGACTCTGAAACAGACTTGACGAACTTGATTTACACCGACCTGTACTGAGCTGCACATGTACATGTGCCCTGATATTGACCACCACATTACTTTGATTAGACCTCCAAATCCGTTATTTTGATTGTTTTCTTCTTCTTCCACATGCATCAAGTATCAACTTGTCCATTGAATTTCAACCAACGCAAGTGGACATTAATTCAATCTCGGTTTTGATATTGTTCTATATTTTTGCGCAACATAATGTCAAATATCATATAGACATATCAAGTGGCGCTTAAACATAAATTATAAAATTCTATAATTTGTTTTTGTAAGATAATAAAGTTGAAAAAAAGCCATATTTCTCGGAGTCGAGTCACAGGTTTCCTAACAAGAATATTTCCTTAGAATAGGGGTCAACACCTTTGTTTTTCTTGTTCTTACAAGAAAATTAATTTTATTTTTTCAATTGGAATCAATGACTTGAGATACCAGGATATTAATTTTTACTTATTTAATTCACAATGAAGACTCAAGATTAAACCGTAAGATTACATTGCTAGTCGTCCAATAAAATTCAGCAGAGATCTGCATTTTCTTTAGATGGCCCTTTTACCAACAAATTGGAGACCGTTCTCAAATTTGGATGCACCGTTCCCATTTTTTAGAACCACATTAGTATAAAATAAAATCCCTTCTACTTGACCGGAAATATCACCTATTCTGATATTCACATTCCTTTAAACGCACGCTATATTCGTGCCGTTAAAATTCTAATACTGATGGCTCACATGATCGTTTGCGCTCAGCACTTTACTAAATACGTATCACTCTACAGTACGTATTACTCTCTGCACGAGTCCACTAGCAGTAGAATTCTTCACATTAAAAGCAAAACGATTGACAATTTTTAAACAAAACTTGCTGCAAGTGCTTCCGAAGTTGTGTTTTCGAGGCTCAAATTTGATAAAATCCCTTTGTAATTAATTTTTACTTTGATAAATTTCCTATTTGTTTAAACAAATTTGATCTTATCCAGAGATATTTGAAACATAAATGATCAGAGCCCGAATTATTGTAAGAAACAACCAAATTCATGATAAATTGTACACAAGCGTCACGTCAATCTGCTTGCATTTTTTTTGGAAGCTGATTGATACATGAAACTAAATCCTCAGTCCCTCGTGCAAGAAATTGGCACGCTTACTTTACCGACCGATTGAGACTTTTTATTTTTTATAAGTTTCTCTTTTGTTTTGTTTTGTTTATTTGTGTGTGTGTGTGTGTGTGTTTTTGGTTGAATTAAGAGGTCCCCAAGGAGGGGATAACTTATAAGTTTCTCTTTTGTTGTATTCCTATTTTTTTATAATCTTGGTATCAAAGCGAAACAAATTATCTTCCTATTTTAGGCTTATTACTTTGTTGGGACATCTGTAAAAATTTTCCATATCTATCATTTCACTTTAATGTGTACATATATTGAAGTTCTTTTATTTGTCATTTTGTTTTAATCAATTTATTTCGTCTAAATACTTTTTTGAGCCTTAATCGCTTGGAAATTTTATTAATATTAGTTTTTTTTTTGGACGTTCTATGGTGAATAAGTTTTTCAAGCTCGATTTGAGCCATAATCAATCACATCCGTTCATAATTTAAAATGAAAGCTTACTTTAATTTTATAATCCTATAAAATAATTGATCCATTATAGAACGTATTTTTTTTTCGATCAAGCGAACTTAATAGAAATATAAATACATATAAAAAAAAAATCAATAGTTACAATCCATTGGGCCTTTATATTTATAGGTCCTTTCTGACCCAATTATCACCCCTAAACTCAAATCGGATCTTAAATATTTCTTCACATTTCACTTTTACAATTTACAAAACATACAAGCAGCCCAACTCTGTTCTCTACTTCTCTATTCTCAGATCGGCCTGAATTACACTCCTTTTCCAGGCATCTTTCCCTCTCCAGTCTCCCATCCATCTCCATTCCCGTGTAAAATTCCCCCAAATCCAATCAGCATTTATATTCCCTTCGACCCCAAAAAGTAAAATTCAGCGATCGTGGTCGATTCCTCCTCCTCCTGCTCCTGCTGTCTGGTGTGCGCACCCAGATAAATATAATCCACTAAAATTGGATACCAAAGGAGGTCGAATCGACCCAATTCAAATCCGATCATATTAGATGGCGGTGAGCTTATGGAGGGCAGTAGTAGGCGGTCCGAGCACTGGAGAGGATGCAAGCGGAGGTGTAGATTTCTGGAACAACCCAGAACGGTCTGGTTGGTTGAACAAACAAGGTGAGTACATCAAGACCTGGAGGCGCCGTTGGTTTGTGCTCAAACAGGGGAAGCTGTTCTGGTTCAAGGACTCGGTCGTGACGCGTGCTTCGGTGCCCCGCGGCATCATCCCGGTGGCATCCTGTTTGACAGTTAAGGGTGCTGAAGATGTGCTGAATCGGCAGTTCGCGTTCGAGCTGTCGACTTCGAGGGACACCATGTACTTTATTGCTGATTCGGAGAAGGAGAAGGAGGAGTGGATCAACTCCATCGGACGGTCCATTGTGCAGCACTCCCGATCTGTCGTTACTGATCATGAGGTGCTCGATTACGACAGCCGTCCCCCTACCCAGTCCCAAAATTCCTAGGTTTGTGTATTTATTTCCCCCTTGTTATCTATGCCCTTTTTTTAGTAATGTGTGGGTGTGTTGTTGTGCTGCAATTATCGAAACAATTGTTGTTATAATAAATTTTGTGTAGATCTCGGGTAAATCTAGCTTATGTAAGTTTATGCATTGTATATTGTGTGCTGCTTGGGTTTTTTTTGGATTAAATTGTGCTTGTGATGTATGTGTGTCCTCTTTCTGCTAGTCAATACTAGTTATGTGCTTTATCTCTCTGTGTGTGTGTGTGTGTGTGTGTGTACTTGTCTGTTACTCTTGTGTTACTTTGACACTCCTAATGCATACTGAATTGAGTTCTTGAAAGACAAGTGTACAACTGATTGAAAATAATGGTGGAAACTCGCATTGCCTATGATTCTTTTTGTTTGGTGAACAAACTACAAGCTAAGTTTCAAATTTTCGTTGTACTTTTTAAACAAGTTAATTTATTATTGGTCAAATGGTCTGTTTGCACTGTTGTCTGTGAAAATGATCGTAATTCATTTCAGATTTTTGATCCTTTGATATCTATAGAAACCCGGACACTTTTCTGGTCTTAACATGGGAAGCTAACCACTGGTCAAATTGCCATGTTATGTTTCGGTGTAAGCATTCCAGGATTGGGCAGAGTCCCTGTCTATGCTACAAACTGTTTTGGACAGTTCCTATTACAAATCAGTGATGGGCAACCTGCATGGACTTTTATAATTCTCTGGAATCCACATGTCAGTGACTTGTAACAGGGAGTTTGTAACAGTAGATTTGAATTTGACTACGCCTAACTGGAATGCATCTTCCTCATTTGAATTTGATATTATCTGCCATTGTCACTTAGTTAAGGACTCCTCATTGTGGTTCGGGCATAGAACATGTTACCTTGTCAGGAGCTGCCTCTTCAACAATAATGGAACCAAATGTAACATATATCCTGGCCATCCATAGCTCGATTTAGTTCATTGTGCACTTGTGCTTTTTAGTTTTAAGGAACTTTTTGGTTGACAGTGACTTGTGATTTTTAGTTTTAAGGAACTTCTTTTGAGTCTTTTTGCTGTTTTTTCACATACTTGTTTTTGCAACTGATACATCTTTAATGGGTGTAACTCTTGGGACCAAGGATATCTAGTTGCAGCTAAATTTGTTTATAGCTATTATGCATATGCATTTGTAGTTGCTGAGACAGATTTTTAACTTCTTTTCTAGACTAGTCTTTGCTGGTATTATGCTAAGAATAATATGGTTAATTTTGTGCTTTTTATATCTGACTGAATTGAATCCTAAATTATTTGTCAGTTAAATGTTTCATAATTAATGTGTTTCATTCAATTTTTAGATGAGAGTTGTACTGAATCTTGTATTTCAAGGCAACAGTTGTATCTTGCTTTGATTATGCCTGTTATAGTTTGGCTGAACATCAAAAGAGTAATGATATTACTCTGTGCCAACTTGATTAGCTTTAATGGTGGTTAATATAAAGCAAACTATCTTAGAATGTCAAAAGACTAATTATGTTACTCCGTTTTTTTCAGGCAGCAGTCCAACTTTAGTTATCCTAAATTGTTGTCAAGTCATGCTGAATTACACTGTTTTTCTATTTGATAATTCACAAGTAGGAGGAAATACTCCAAACCATACAGTTTAAAGTTAGGAAGTTCGCAAATAATAAATGTAAACTGGCTTTTGATTTGCGGATGTCACAAGAAACCAGTTTTTTTAATCAAATATAAAATTATAAAATATATTAATTACACAAGTATTCATTTTTGAATGAAAATGACCAGCCAGATCAGAAAATTTTATTTGGTCTACGTTAGAAATAATACAGAGTTTATTTGAGGGCGACACATAGAGAAAATTGAAATAAAGTTGCTCTTAATTTACAATCCGTTGTTTTGAGACGACCCTCGCCTTTTTCATCCTTCACCGCTTCCCCCGTACTATCTTCGTCCTAGGATATTGTATGGCGTAAGTGATTTGAGAATCCCTTAGGTACAACTATATGGGGCCGGAGTTGCAGGAGTACTGCAAGAGTCTAGGACAGATATCCAATGGATTTAATACTCGCCGAGTAAAAAAAGGAATCATTAATATTTAACAGAATGGATTATGTCTATGTAAACAAATAGTGTTTGTTTAAAAAAAATTGATGCGATCAGAAGAAAATTAAAAAAGGTTTGATGCATTCTTTCAGAAAAAATATATTATACTGCATAGACTTTCAGGTCCAGAAAACCCCGTCCGGAGCTCCGATTCTTTATTATTATTATTTTTGGATTATTTTTTCCTTTTTTTCAGGCCACGAATTTAACATTGAGACATCAGGTCAATCACGATCCTTTGTTGCGTGTATAAAACAAACAACCTTGTAGAGAGTCTGTGATAAGATCCCATTCTGGACTTATTCACGTGATCTCTCTTCGGTGAACTCACACGCTGTTTGGCGTGTCCCATGCATGCCACAGCCCACATCACATGTGGGAACTCGGGACACGTGACAACTGAGGTCCTCTCTTCCTGTTTTTGGTGGAAGTTTGTGGAAAGGGGGACTAGCTGCCGAGGGGACACAACTCACACAAGCAACAGAGAAAACCAAGGACGGAAATACCCCCTTGTGTTTTCACTTTGGAGAGAAACTGACATACGGATAGGAGAGAAAGAGAGATGGATACTGTGGGAAAGGTGAAGCTGCAATGTTGGAAGTCTCAGTTTCCAGCTTGGAGGAAGCTCCCCTGCTTCAGTTATAAGTTAAGCTTTGAGATGAAGAGGAAACTGATCTCACTCCCACTGTTGTTGGTCTCACCTCCTTCTTGCTCCCTGTCCATGTCACCGAAGGTTTTTTTTATCTTGTCTACTTTGAAAGCTTTTACGTGTTCTTCTTTCTTGTTTCTAGTTTTGATTTATTTGATTATTTCTATGTTCTGAGAATCCTTTGTATCTTTAAATTTTTAATCTAGCATAAGTAGACGTAGTTTGGTGTATCACAGTATCAGTCTAGCTTTGTTAAACATGGAATGTTGTGTTCGATCTGATTAATGCAGGTTGATGAGGAACAATCTGATTCTGTCATCCCCTCTACAGGTGAGTGCACAAATTAAATCATAAAAATTTTAGAGCTTAATAGATATGTTTGTAAAACTGTTGCTTGAGGCTTCTATTAGTAGAAGTGGCAGAGTCCTTTTTGACTTTGCTTATTTTCAAAAAAAAATTAATAAAATAAATCATAACATTTACCATGGAAAAAATAAAATTGTTTATTGTAAGGATTTGTTAATTTTGGAATTCAGCTCTCTCAGAATCAGACTCAATTCTAGTGCATGTGAGATTTGTGCTGCAAAAGGAGTGCATGTTTGGGGAGAGATTTTATCTTGTTGGCGATGACCCCCTTTTCGGACTTTGGGACCCTTCCAATGGAGTACCATTGGATTGGTCCAATGATCATATCTGGTCTGTTCAACTGGTAAGACGAACTCTATTTTAGCTATAGTACTGTGCCTTTTTAAATGTCCCCTTAATGTCCTTCTTTTCATTTGGAAATATTTAGTAATTTGGTTATTCTGAAATAAAAAGATGAATCTTGTGGTGAGCAGGAGGATGTGCCAATTAGTAAGAAGGTTGAATTCAAGTTTGTGCTGGTAAATATCTCAGGAGAAGTACAGTGGCAGCCAGGACCCAACAGAATCTTGTTACTTGACCAAGTAATGGCAAGCACAAATTCACAGGCAAGCACCATCACAGTGTGGGAGGATTGGGACTCAGCTGGTTCCCAGACAATATCATTGGAAGATGATGTACCAGTATCAACAGAAGCCACTGTCATGCAAGATGAAATACAAGTTCATGGTCCAGATCAAACCAATGAAAAAGATGAAATTGAAGTTCATGGTCCAGATCAAACCAACAAAAAAGATGAAATTGAATTTCATGGTCCAGATCAAACCAACAAAACCAGCAATAATTCTGAGTCAACACAAGAAGATGCAAATTCTGGAAATATTTCCAAGAACAGGCTTGAGAGCAGTGAACCTGACAGAGAAAGCCATTCAGAAGGAATGTCTTTGGTTCCAGGCTTGAATCCTGAAACAACTTTTTCCCAAGAAAATGATTCGATTAAGCATCTTGAAACTGCAGATGGAGATGGCAGTCCAGCAAATGAGGTACTCCCTTCTTTGACTGCTAAAACTTGTCTCACTTGTATTTTTCCACTTTCTCAACAGGTAGTTTTTTCAAGCAGGTAATTCCTTAATAAAAGGCAGTTCGTTCTAAATAGAGAAAAGGTGAGCAACTGGTTATAAACTGTTAAAGGTTCTAGTGTGATATTTTATATTCTCTGTTGGTTTCTAATCTAACAATCTCATAACTAGATGACCCTGGATGACTGTGAAGAACAGAGCTATAACAACGGGAGAGAGGAGCTAAGTATCTCTTCTGAGGAAGTGAATTTGGAAACTACAACTGCTGGCATCCTAAGAAATGACTTGCGATGGGGTCAGAGAGCTCTGGAGGATTCTACAACTGCGAGCATCCTAGGAAATGACTTGCAATGGGGTCGGAAAGCATTACATGATTTCATTTCTGGTTTGGGATTTGATTTTGACAAAACATAAATTTCCCATGGGAAATCAGGCTAGATGAGACTTTGTATGAAACAAAGGAATTGGAGAAACAATTATGATCGCTTTTAATCACTTAGCATTTGTCCCGTTCTGCACAAAATATTGGGAATGTGCATCGCTTGACGTCTCTCTTCTTGTTGTGTATGAAGAATAAGAAGATTGTATTGACATTTGACAATGAATTCTTGCATTAATTTCTTAGCGCTCGGCCAGAGAGGATAGTTCTAGACTTCTAGTTAGAACTTAGAACGTGTGCACAGTGCACTAGTGCCTAGGGACCAGCGGGAGAAAAGGTCAAATTAAAAGAATTTCTTATTACCTCATTAGTAATTGGGCTGGCAGGAAAATTTTTTCCAATCAATAATTGCTGCTTTGTTGAACAAAAAAAAAAAAAAAAAAAAAATCAATCGTTGCAGAAGGTTTTGATGTATTAAACCAATACACAGTTCTATCTTAAATTTAGTAACAAAATAATGCAGAGTTTTTCTCATGATTTTCCATCATCCCCTGCATTTCGATTCAGAATTTCAGCATTCCTGATTTCAAGCCCGCTGCCCGCCAGTTTAAAGAAATTCCTAGATTTAAGTAATCACAACATCTACTCAACGAGAGGAAAACTAACATTTACTCAATAGTTAGACGGTATACAAGATATTATGGGCGACGTCCAAATTAGTCGGTATAACTCTTCGAACTCTACATATTTGTAACAATTCTCTGGGTGTTAATTTTTTTTTTCTGAAGAACCCTAATTCTGTAAGCTATTTGTACTTGCCATGATAGTCAAAAGAGGCACATAAGTCAGAGAGAGCCATCCCCATCATTGTTTCTTTTCTGCAGAAGAATCACAATTATGACCAAATGCTTCCAGTGTATCTGCAAGTCCATCAGAGTTGTGAAACATTAGGTATCAAGGAAAATAAAGGAAAAACAGAAAACTAAAGTTGAAGAGAGAAAATAGCTGATACATCTTCTCTGCAGATTCGTCTTTAGGTGTTTGGGAAAACGTCCTGAATGAAGAAACCTCTATGACTTAGGAAGATGATCATGTGAGGAGGTAGCATCTTCCAGAAAACCATTAGAAGACTTATCGAGATCATTGCGCAGCCCGCCAGAAATTGGAGCCACATATGATAAGTAATAGCCTAAATTCACATCACAATGCAATTAAATTAAACATTCTGCATTCCTTTTTGTATATTCATTTGTTGTCAATAAGAACTTCTTTTCTTTCTCTCTTTCTTTCTTTTTGGTGGTTTCTGTTTTTTATTTCTTTTCTTTCTCTTTCTTTTTTTTTGGTGGTTTCTGTTTTTTATTTTTTATATTTTTTTCTGGTAAGAGCAAGTTCTTACTGGCCAGATTACGAAGAGCATGTTCAGCAGCTTGGAGCTGAGCTTCTTCTCTTGTTTTCCCCATCCCAATGCCAATTTTGTCGTTGCTGAATAAAACCTACAAGTATGAACAACAGCATCTCAATACACATTTCTTCTCTGTTTATGTCGCTTAACTCAAAAAGCATAAGGAGGAGGTCGTAAAATTTGGTATAAGAAAACAAACCTCAACAGAGAACTGCAAATTTTTAACAGTGGACCTGAACTCCACCTACATAAAAAAAAAAAAAGCACAAGGGGGAACAATAAATAACAATATAAACTACATTTGGTTGCATAGATAAACTAAAAGATATAAACATATGTGCTAGGAACATAACTCATTTTTTTTGAAGGTAGGGTGGCGACTGCCACACCTACAAGATTTCATTAAATAAAAAGAAAGTTTACAAGTCAATCATAACTCCTTGTTTTTACCTTCGAGTCACAGCGGCGTGCTATTTCTTGTAGAACAGTGATCGATAAAGAAGGAGTTGCACCTGCATGTGATCCTCCCTCAGATTGTGAAATCCTATTTCCAGTTGATAATCGACTGGCTGCAGCATCATCATCTGGAAGAAACAAATATTTCACTTATTTCAAAGAATTTTTGGAGTTAACATCCATTTATATTTACCTAGAGAAAAAATGGCATATGACTATATCAGCTGGATTGTTTTTTGCTAGTTAGCTTGTCAGCCAAGGTAATAATATCATTGGAAAATCCCATATTCGTTATTCAAGGTGAAAATAATATAAAATACGAATAGGATGCCGTGATATTGAAATCTAACGATTTTCCAGGCACATACACCCTGCAAGATGTAAATGGCACAGAATAACAATAGACCAGACTCAAAGAAGAGCAGATCTAATGAACCAACAGAGTATATTAGAAACCTGGGTAACGACTTGCTGCAATTGGTTGCATTTGGCGATCATCTCCATGATTAGCCTGGCAAGACAAAAATGGATTAAATACAGTTCTTGTAACCTAGCAGTCTTACTAGAGAAGTAAAGCCACAAATTTCCTTTGGGGGGTTGGGGTTGTAAATAAGTCAAATAATATACAACATCCATCAACCGAGAAGCAAAGCCATAGGAAAAGTAAAGAATAATTGTGAACTTATGATACAAAAAAAAAAGATATATATTTTAAAACACATCTGTATTATAATAATAATAATATCACAGCCCCACTCCTTTTTTTTTTTTTGAACGCCAGCAAAGCCCGTAGGCAACACAGCCCCACTCCTCCCCCCAAGAGATGTCATTCAATCTATAGAAGGCTTGCAATAACTATATAGTGACAAAAACTTAATGATATATGAAAATGGCGCAAGGAGAAAGGACAATGGTAGAAAGGAACAAACCAGTCCATTAATTCTGCGATCCACCTCAGCTCCATTTATGCCTTCTGGTATAGGGGCATCTTTACTGTTATACTCCTAAAAAATTAAATACAAATATCCAAAGTAAACATTGCTGAAACGTAATTTTTCAATTCAATAATATGCTAACTAACAAGAACACAAATTCACCTCTGATAGCAAGTAATCACTGACATCAGGGGCATATGGCAGATCCGTTACATCACTCTCATAGCAAACCTCAAATATCTTCCTCAGCATAGTCTCATCAAACTCTCTGCCATTATAAGGATAAATTAATAATGCACATTATTAAAAACAAAACAGAATAATAGAATTATGTCAACATAGATGAGGTGTTTAACTAACTGACCTAAAGAAGCCACCTCTAACATTGCATGCGACATTTCTCGCAACACAGAGGACAGGAACAGCATTGGCAGTCTGAAAATAAATAGGAACAACATGACATAGTGGGTATGACGATCAATGCAAGCAAATCATCAATTGATGATCATATAACATGTCAAAAAGTAAAGATGGATTACACAGAAAGAAAGATGAAAAAAAGACAAACCTACCTCAGCTTGAGGGGCATAATAAGGAGTAAAGGCAGGTACAACATGTACACGGGGTTGGTCCTTTTCATCCCACACCTGAAGGCGGTCATCTATCACCATCGCCATCTTTGGATGGCAAACTCCCTCTTGAAACACAGTTTGCAATGATTTCTTTAACCCTGCAATCATAATATTCATTTGATCACACATTTCTAGCACTTCAACATTGACAAAGAAGCAACTAATCCTACTACTTGCCTGGCTTTACACAGACAACTCGGTCTAAGAGCTGCTTGGAGTTGATGAGATGAGACCCAGGATCAAGAAGCCTCCACATCTCAAGAGCATAATCTCTTTCGGCCATTGTACATACATACACCTCAAACCTTTTACGTCCTTTTGCTGTCAAGTAGCTTCTCAAATCCTCCCAAGCAGGACGAAGCCTTACAAACACACTAGTGTCACGAATCTACAAAAGATCAGCAATGTTAAAAAAAAAAAACAATGGTCGACAATGTTTCAACCAAAAATCTTTCACTCACTAAGAAGTTAAAACCCAAAGGCTTAGAGGGAATTGATAAAAAGTAAAAACCTCAGGATTGATGCGAGTGAGAACAACATTCTTGTCTGGAAGCCTAATTACAGGACGAAGGATGCGCTGCTGGTCCTGAACTGCAGACAGGGCCTCTTCATGTTGCACAGGAAGCTTGCCGCCATCAAGAGCAACGCTATCAGTTTCTACAAACTGCCTAAGAAGGTCTCTATCCTCAATATACCGTTTGAGCTCAGCCGACATGCCAGAAACCCTGAGAAGATCATCCTCGGCATCAATCTTGCGGGAAAGAGCGTCTATCTTGTCCTCAAAAGACTTCATGGTATTGGCTACAATCAGGGTCTCGTCAAGGTCGAACACAATGGAGAGGCATCTCATATTTAGCATGGACAAACACGACCCATAAAGGCCCGGCTGTTGCACAGCGCAGCACCAGAAGCAGGACACCTTCTCCACTTTACTAGGCATTGCCACCAAATGCAGCTCCTCCTCTCCTCCGACCAACACCGCACTCTAACAATTCAATTCTCTTTCAAAACCATAATTGAACCCATAACCAACAAACCAAAAAATACCAAACCAAAGATAAAAAAAAAAAAAAGAAGACCCACCTTGTATTCTTGGAAACAAGAGAGGTAGAAGCGATGGAGAAGGGGATGAGTAGTTATAGATTTAGCCTGGAGCTTGAAGCGAACGGCGAAAGGGGAGATGGTCTGAAGGATGGCGAGAGGAGGACACCTCTCGCTCTGAGGCGACAAGTGGCTGATCCGAATCTCCCTATTGTTCCCCAAAGGGAAATTCTGAGTCTGAGTCTGATTCTGGTTCTGGTTTTGATCTTTAAAAGGCGGGAGGAACATCTCCGCCTCCCCTAAGAACACGTCGCCGTGGAACACCTTGGTGCTTATTCCCGCCATGCGGTTCATGCTGTACGCTGTGCTCCGCCGCGCGCCGATCAGTTCGCCTGAGATGAGAGGAGAGGGAAGTTGGATTGGATTGAAGGAAAAGTACCGCCAGTGAGCCCAATGTTTATTGTATTGTGGTTTTATAGGGCCTGTTTGAAGTTACGTCGTTACTGTAGGCCTTTAAAAGCCCATGAAATAGTTTTGCTTAGGAGGGTTAAAAAATCTGGATCTTCTGTTTGAATTCTTTAACAGGATTACTGATTAGTCGTTTTTCCAACCAATTTGGTCTCTGATATATATAATGCAAAGAATTTAGGTAAAGACCTATAGAGTAATTTGGAGGTAGTTACGGCCTATTGGTGGACTTCCACGTTCATCTACTCTAAAATTATATATTCGCGTATTAGATTTGCTAGATCATATAGTAATAACGCTTTCTAGAAGTCAAATAATGTTAGGAGACTCTTCAAAGAAAATCTTCCCAATTAAAGTAACATGTGTAATATATTTCGAGTGAAACCTCTAATATATTTCAAGTGACACTATCATGAGATTTCAAGTTCATGAGAAATATTCTGTTTAATATATAAAAATTTTTAATTCTAACTTTTTATTTTAATCTATTTAATAGAGGAGTTTTACATTCCAAACTTACATTTGCTTTTCATAATTTGTATAATCATATTGTATAAAAGCAAAATATAGAAATTATTGAAAATAAGCACTCTAAAATGTTTCATCTTTCAATTTCTTGATCTCATATAGAAGAAATTAAAAAAAAAAAGAAGTTAAAAATACAAATGCTTGGCTTGTCGAGCAACTGAAAATCCGTTTACTTTCACTATTTGAAGCCTCTTTGGCACCTTCTGATTTTTAAAGCTTAATTACTACATTTCGGAGGGTGCATGATATACAGGCATAAATTAGTCAAGGATCTATAGTACATAGAATCGATCCAAATGTTTGACATTCTTCGCAATTATGAGGAACGACAACTTTTAAACGATTCATGACCATTAGGGTTAATTTTCGTTAATTTCCATTCCATTGAAAGAAGTAAATCTCAAGTTGACCGATCATCTACTATAGCCATCTGAAGGTTATTGTGGGTTTTAATTTGTAAATCGATTATGTTCAAAGTGACAGGAGATATAGAGTTCGATGTTCTTCGTTTTGTTTCTCCTTCTATTTTACAGTAAAAGTCTAAAAGATAAGTAAATTAAAGCGTCTTTGGCAAATGCAACTTCCAACATTATCCTTGTATATTAATTAAAGCGTCTTTGACAGCTGCTGCCAAGCTCTCGAAAAAAAAAAACATTATCCTTGTATATTAGTTTAAGCTGAGGCTCATCATCCAATGTTGAAACTTGCCGAGTGTAATATACAAATCGCAGCAACAACAAAGACAAGCCAAGAAAACAGTGCGTAAAGATGCTATACCAAGTATCCAGGATTGTGCTAAACAAGGGTCAATTCAGACTGAAAAGGAGAGTTTGCAATTCCATGAAAGCTTATGTAATAGCTCTTTTTCACCTGTAAACTACTCTTATTATAAAATACAAACAATTCTCAACTCAAAACAATACTATCTAAATCAAGTTGCTCCAATTCAATTCACATTACAATCCAAATGAAGATAAAATTACATAATAAACAAAGAAACCTAAACATATATATGTGAGTTGATTTTATTTTCCCACAGTACTGAGCTTTCAGCATAAAGCGAAGCGTGAGATTAGTAAATCCAAGTCGATCATCTTAGAAGCAAGCATCCAGAAGGCAGCAACAACAAAGAGCAGCTAGGCTGAAAGTTTTACATGAAAATAAGTTAATTTCAAATTCTGAGTCATATAGCAAATTCATAATCAAATATGCATTAATAGATTGATCGTACACAGACACGCCAAAGAGGGAGTTCCGGGGTGGGAGAGAAAGAAAAAGAAAAATTAGGCATACCATCCTTCCATGAAGGAAGGGCCACTACTTTGTTGTCGAGGCGGCGGCTGTGCATAGGGTGGAGGGTATCCCTGAGCAGGATAAGCCTGTTGAGGGTATCCCTGTGCGTATCCTTGTGCCGCGTAACCTGGAGGTGGGTATGCATCCTTCCCATATCCTGATAGTCAATTCCCAAATTTATCAGGTTTCAATTCCACCATGTTGAGGGTGCATAATAAACTAAGTAATCGCTAATTGAATTGTGTTGGATTTAGAAAATATAACTTTTAGTAATGTTTAAAAACTGTTGAATGAAAAATTATAGGTACATGTAAAGGACGCACCACAACTCTGTCCAATTTTGAAAAAACCCAATATTCACGATTAATTTCTCGTATACTCTAACTCAAATAGTTATTTCCAAATGTAAAGCCATTACCACCTTCATAATCACTAATCGGGCTTGACACTTCTCATGTCTTCAATAAATTAAGAGAACTTAAAAACAAATCGTCATTAAAGCACAGAGCACTGAGCGGACCCTAACCCTAGACCCAGTAATCATATTGATTAATCTTAGTAGTCATTTCTTCTGATCAAACCAAGTAGGAACTAAGAATTAAATTGGGTCAATACAAGAAGCCAATAACCAATTGATCAAAGCATCACGCAATCAAGCTCTGATAGTAGACATAAAACCAAGTTTCCACGAATTTTAAAAGAATAAAACATAATATCAAGTGTTAATACCTTGCTGAGGAGGAGCACCAACGGGAGGCGGCTGGTTGTAGTAGCTCATGTTTTGTTTCTCTCTTGATTTTCCTTGGTCAGAAATCAATCAATCAATCAATCAATGAAGTTGGGGTTTGGGAAAGGTGAGAAGAATATTCAATCTAAGGAAGATAAAAAGGTGAGTGCAACAGCAGAGGGAGAAACGAATGGGGGCGGTGCAACAGAGGAAGGGACTAGGGAGAGAGAAAAGGGGGCGGGGACGCGCCATTGGGCGTTACGTGTCGGTGAATACACCGCGTACGAACCGTGTATAGCTAGCTAACTGCATTAAGCTTCTTCCTATCTTGTACACGCACACCTACCCGCAATACGGCGGATACTAAGTTAAAAGTTGATAATAATAATAATAATAATAATAATAAAGTTTTGTTACTCGCTTCAGCGGTTTAGCCTACTTTTCTTTTTATTGAATATTTAATAATAGTATAATACTAAGTTAAATCACGAAAAAATAGTAAAATTTTTAAATTTAAATCCGATTGAAAAATATAATTCAGGTATTATTCAATTTTTCTGACATTTACTGAGATCGTCTTTTAATTTTTTTAATATTACAGAGATTGGAATTTTGAAATTCGAGTCCGAGAAAAGGACTAAATACAAAATTCAAACCAAAGGAACGACTGAAGACTCAAATAACGGTCTTTCTAGAACCTAGACTTTATATGAATACTGTTCTTGGATAATCAAAGTTCGAATTGCAGAATTTCAAAATAAATATTTCAAGTATCGCCCTTTTTTATTCTTAAATTTATTTATTATATTTTTTAAGGCCTTAAATTAATGTTTTACTTAGATTTATCAAAAAAATAATAATAATAAGGTTCTTCATTTCATACAGAATTAATGTTTGTTTCTGCTGTCTATACAATAATATTTTTCATTTTCTAAATATGATATGTCTATTTTCGCAAGCCAGAATTGTCAAAGATAAGTTACGCCCACAAGGGAAAACGCGGAACCATAATAGACATGAAATCATTTACCAAAGGACGTCCCTCCTTTTCACAGAAGTCATCTCCTTTCTTTTCCCATAAATAGACCAATCAATACTCTTGCTTTTCTAAAGTTTTATTAAAATGTTAATATTTAGAATAATCATATATCCATAATATTTATTTAATATTTCCTCTGCTTGGATGATAATGAAGACCCTGTCCAATAATATGTTACAAGCACACAAGGGTAAAAACGGCACTTTTTTTTAACTGTTATTTCATTTCGTTTCATCCAAAACGGACGAAACGGTTAAAGATTTTGGTTGCATTTAAAAAACGAAACGTTTAACGAAAGCTTCAAACGGTTTTGTCCATGTGTATTTTTGTGATTTCGATCGTTTCGTCCAAAATGAAACAATTAACGGAATTGGTAGTCAGTTTCGTGTCCAAAATGAAATGGTTAACGCAGTTTCGTATGTTATGCAGGTATAAGCACACTTAGACATGCGTCCGGATCCTCGGCAGTCCTATTAAAGGACTGCTGAGCAGTCAAACATTTTATTTTTTAATATTTAAAATTTTAAAATTCAAATACCGAATCCAAACCGTTAAACTTGTTCAACTTTACGGGCGATGCGTTTTCATATAAGTTTTATAAAATTTAGAGTTGATTTGATACTTGATTAAGTGGTCAATAAATGAACGAACCTGGTTTGATTAATTCTAATACGTTCATAATTTAAGTACTAAATCAAATATCAAATCAACTCCAAATTTTATAAAACTTATATGAAAACGCATCGCCCGTAAAATTGAACAAGTTCAACGGTTTGGATTCGATATTTGAATTTTAAAATTTTTAAATATTAAAAAACAAAATGATTGGCTGCTCAGCTGTCCTATAAAAGGACTGCCGAGGATCCCTTCGCAGTTCGCACTTAGACATCATCTCATCTGTCTAGGTGATCGTTAAATAGTAGACTGGCCTAAAAGTAGTGGGCTCTGTTTCAATCCCACAAAAATATTGGGCTAATTTAAGTGCCCAGATGATTTTGCTATTGGATCACTTCTCGGCCCGATATAAATCAAGGCCTTCATTACAAGAAGTAAATCCTGCTTCTATACAACAATACGCAATTCAATCTTCGTTTTACATTAATACAAACTTGAGCACTAGTATTATGTGGGATATGAAAAAAATATATATCAGAATATCAGATATGTAGCGACAAAGCATAAGTCGCGATAAAACTGACCACGATATATGAACAATTAATAATGCAATTCACTGACCGCAGTTTTATTGCAATTCTGATTTTTATCCGAACTGCACTGGTGGAGGAGAACTGGCCTGCTGACTCACACACGTGTCACATGAAGTGCAACCTGACCATGCGCATGCATGCCTTCTTAGCAATCGCGTGGCCATGCACGTGCGCGCATGTGGGGCTTGAGTGCTGGTCACCGCACTTGACACTCTGCATCTGCAACTGATACACTGCAATATGCACAAACAAAGCCTCTCGCATTCACACTACAGTAAAAGTTGAATTTCTCTTGAATAACATAACAAGTTCACAACCGTAGTTAAGACTCGGAGTAATGCTTGAACCAATTATCGTTGTGTATTTATAACGACAAAGTCGATAAATAGTGTGAGTTATCAATTTATCATAGATTATTATTCGAAATCAGCAGATTTGGATTCGATCGTTAATTTCAATTTATAATGACATCGTACGTCAATATTAGATATTTATGAAAGTAAGAAATTTTAAAAAAGCTTTTTTTTTTGTTTTGCCAAGATATAGAGTAAAAAAAAAAAAACTTAGATTCTAGTACAAGCTATCGTGTTAGATGATTTACGAATTCTGCCATCCTTGACCGCGTAACATGTCCGCCGGATACAAACGGTACGCATTTTTAAGTAAATTGTGGTAATTTCAACAAAATTTGTACGTATTCTGAAGCGACAACAACCGTTCGATGCATTACAATCCTCGAATTTTGGACGATGGATTCGTAGAGAATTATGAGGATTCTACATGGATTTGTCTCACCAGAGAATTCGCCTTATCGTCTTTATTGCCCTTGGTACCTAGTCCGTACAAAATCTTTTTTTTTTTGAAGAAATCAAGGGGTCAAACTCCAAAACTTTTATATATATTAAAGAAGGTAATTACAAAAAAGAAAGAAGGGAAGGCAGAAAGAGCGAAAAAAAAAACAGCAAGGTTCAGAGAATGAACCTGGAAAGAAATTGCAAAAGAAAAGTAGAAAAATAAAACCTAATACAAGGAATCTAAAAACAGTACTTAAGCAGTTGGTGTCCCAGAAGGGTTTAAGGGACACCATTCAAGAAAAACTTCGTCCAGAAGGATTGTGATGGGCTTGAACTTTGAAGAAAAAATTCTACTGCATCTTTCCCTCCATAAAATAAAACAGCAAATGAGCAGTAGCTCCTTTTGCTTTGCATCAGCAGAGTGGGATTGCAGTATTTGGAAGGTGTTAGCTGTCATAGGGTAGGAGATGCTTCCATGCTGATAAACCCGAGAAATAAGAGAGTTGAAGAGAGAGCAGTGGTAGGATAAATGCATTGCACTTTCTTCCTCAGAGGTACATAGCACACACATGTTAGGCAACTGCCATCCCTCTTTTTGAGGTTGTCAATCGTGGGAAGTCTCTCGAGCAGCAGCTGCCACCCAAAGGTTTTGATTCTGGGAGGAACTCTCAACTTCCAAATAAGTCTGATTGGAGAGAGGTGCAAGGGGTTGGATTTAAAGAGCGTGTACAGGGAGGAGGAGGAAAAGGAATGGGGCCTAAATTTCCAAGAGGGAGAATCAGGAATTGAAGAATGGGAAAGAGCGAGGAAGTGAGCATTATCAGAAAGGAGTTGAAAGAGGTGAGTAAGCTGAGTAGAAGGTAGGGAAGTGGAGAACATTGAAGGTAGGAAAAGATTTTGAGGCGAAGACCATAGAAGGAGGAAATCAGCTATAGTGATAGTGGTGTGTGCAGCAAAAGAGAAAAGCTGTGAAAACCTGTATTGAAGCAACCCCAATCCCCAGTCATGAAGCCAGAAAAGAGCTTGCTGACCAGAGTTGATGGAGAAAGAGAAACCGATCGAGAAAGCTGGCCAAATAAGGGAGAAGGATTTGGAAAGAGCAGGGATGGGAGGAGGCAGGGAAAGATCAGCAGAGTGAAGGAAGGAGAGTGGGGTAGGTAAAGGAGCAGAGGGGGAAGCCAGGAAACGCCAAATCCATTTAGCAAGGAGAGACAAGTTAAAAGAATGTAAGTCAAGTACTCCAAGCCCTCCAACTTTCTTAGGCTTGCAAATAGCGTCCCAAGACACCAAGATCAATTTCTTATCCGTTCCCGAAGGACCTTTCCAGAGGAAAGAGCGCCTAATCTTGTCAATTCTGTCAATTACCCACTTGGGAAGAGGGAAAACTGACATGAAGAAAACAGGCAAGGAGGTTAGGGTGGCATTTAGCAGAACTAGTCTGCCAGCAAAGGTGAGCAAAGAAGCTGACCAGCCTGTTAGCTTGGAAGAGAATTTGTTGAGCAGTGGCAAGTAGTCTGATTTGTTTAGTTTTTTGTCAGAAAGAGGTAGGCCAAGGTAAGTAATCGGGAAAGAAGAAACCCTACAGCCCAGCTACTGCGCAAGTTGCGAAAGAGAAGAAAAATTGTGTGGAATGACTAGTAAGTCAAACTTTTGAGGGTTAACAGCCAGGCCAGAGACTGCTTGAAACCCCAAAAGAACAGTGCCTAAGAGCTGACAGTGTTGGATGGTAGGCTGAAGGAAGAAAAGTACATCATCAGCATAGAGAAGACATGGCTTGAGTCCAGTGAAGGGTAAGGGAAAGGCACCTGTGTGAACTAGCTTGGCCAGCCACCTAGAGAGGTAATCCATAGCAAGAATGAAGAGATAGGGAGAGAGAGGATCCCCCTGCCTCACTCCCCTTTTAAGGGTGAGACTTCTACCAGCAACCCCATTTACTATGACCTTTGAGGAACCTGGAAGCACACTGAAGCATCCAATCGACCCAAAGCTGTGGAAAGCCCAAAGCAAGAAGAACTGATTGAATGAAGCTCCAGCTGAGAGTGTCAAAAGCCTTGTGGAAATCTGCCTTGAAAAACACGAGGGGCAAATTTGTCCTTCTAGCAAAATGTGCAATTGTCTGAGCATATAGGAAGTTTTCTGAGATCAATCTCCCTTGCACAAAGCCAGACTGTGCATCAGAGATAAGCGAAGGGAGTAGGGGCCTCAACCTGTTAGCTAGGATCTTGGAAGTAATCCTCTGAAGAGAATTGACTACACTAATGGGTCGGTAGTCACTTGGAGAAGTTGGATCACTTTTTTTAGGAATCAAAGTAATGAAAGAGTTGTTGAGAGGGTAGAGAGAGCCATGAGCAAGAGCCCAGTTGATGGAGAGGAGCAAATCAGGTAGCAATTCAGGAAGGAAGAATTTGAAAAACTCTCCAGTGAAGCCATCAGGTCCCGGCGATTTATTTCTCGGCCAATCCTTAATGACATTTTTAAGCTCATCCTCAGTAACCGGGTTAATTAGAGAATCTGGTAAAGGGGGAAGGTGCTGGTAAAGCAAGGAGAAGTCTTGCACTGGCGAGGTGTCGGAGGGTGCCCCCATCAAGCTAGAAAAGAAGGAAAAGAAAGCTCTTCCTTTTTTCCTTTGATCAGTAACCATCTGCTGCTGCTCCTCAAACCAGATCTGCTGGATATGATTTTTCCTTTTGTTTGCAGTGGCCCTAGCATGGAAGAAGGAGGTGTTTCTATCACCTTCCAATTTCCATCTAAAAGAAGATCTTTGCTTCCACTGCTGCTCTTCCAAGTTTGCAAGCTCAGAAAAACGCAGTCCGTACAAAATCTTTTATATTGAGTGATCTAAACAGTCAAATATTTCACGGAGAGAGAGAGAAAAATAGGGCATGTAAACCCTTCAATTGTGCGCGATTCAGGGTGCTTCGTTTTCTTTAAAATTGCAATTCAGGTAAGAATGCTAGATTGATTTCAAAGAATTTAAGAGTTCCAAATCCGGCATGCATCTTTAATTTTTTTTAAAAAAATAGATGATAAAATCTCTCTTTCTTAAAAAAAAAAAAATTCAATTCATTAATAACTGAAAATAATCTAATAATAAATTTTCAAAAGTCCCAGCTCCTCTCGCGTCCCGTGAAATTTGATTCTGATCTCATGAAAAAAACACACACACACAATCTCCAGCTACTTGTTGTGGATATATCATCCTTTAAATAATTGTTTTACGTTTTCCTAATCAGCCACTGATTAGTTTCTCTTAAAAAAAATAATTGTTTTACACAAATGTCAAGCATTAAAACTAGCGACAAAAAATTATTTGAGTTTGTCAACTTTAAATATATGGTACAAATTTACACGTGGCAGCCCCACGAATTTTAAGATCGAAAGAGGACCAAGTAGTTAAGAGCAATGTTTAAGTAGAGGTAAGCGTATTCGAAACCCGGTTTTAAGTTATTTTTTTAAAAAATTCAAAATTTTAAAACTTAAAGAATCTTTTTCTCCGTGGAAAATTAAAGAGGACCGTAATCCATTATATTCTGGATGGTAATATATTTACAAAATGCCGAGATAATTGTATTTGACTTTCTTATAATTTATAAGTGGTTTTGATAAAAAGAGTAACATGTTCTGTATGCATCATGAATGTCCCTTGTAATCGAGAAATATCTATTGGGGACCGGATGATCTAAAGCCTTAATCTGACCAATATTGTTAGTCGATTACGTACAATTAATTTCTCTATATGGGCCGATTTAATTTCTGAACCTACTTTGATATTAGCTTTTTTTCCCCTTCTTTTTTCTTATTTCAAAAGAAGAAGAACATTTAATTTCTGAACATGTCAATGCATGCATGCCACCGCACTAGAGATGACGTGTGCAAGGCATTAAATAATACAAGACAAACAAAACAACTGTTCAGAGAGAATAAATAATCTTTTATTTTATTTTTTCCGAACAAGAGAGTTTGTAAAAAACAGAGTCTAACAGAATAGTTGTGCCGTACATCTATATTTTAATCGTATATTTATTAATTTTGGCAATATTGTCTGCCGTATAATTATGGATCTACACTCCATTGATTAAGCATGACAAGTATTAAATTTGTATTAAGTTGCGAATTACATAGTTTCCATTAAAAAATTTAGACTTCGATATTAGTTTTTGCATCTTCATGTTGAACAAATTTAAATTATATTAAAAATTTTCGTATCCCACAGTTATATTAAATAATCACGTCTGTAACTCAATCTCTTTATCTAAATAATTTGGTCGACATTACAAGACTGAGCAAATAGTACTCTCTGCTCTCTCAAAGGACAAATAATAATTCTAGAAAAAGTTTCAATTATTTAGGAATTCAATTTTCTTAACACATCAGCTGCAAAACTATCATTAATTAGTATTTTAGAAAAATAGTCAAAATAAAATTTACGAAACAATTTGCAATTACCAACATAACTTAATTAAGTGGATTTGTTATGATTAATGACATTGCTGTATTATATAAAAAATCATGTTGGGATTATGATGCATAATCACAAAAGCATAGAAAAAGCTTCTTTGAGACTTCAATTACATGCATAGACATGCTGTACATAAAAAATGAATTAAATTCAGAATTTTCGGAGACTTGCAGTATCAATGTGCATCATTCATTATCCGATCTCCCATGCCAGCTGCGCATGTGTGCTGGTAAGATAGCGCATCTGATTCTGATAAATAGAAGATTCAATAGAGGGATAAGAAAGAGAGAGAGACAATTTCGAGTGATGGGTGAACGTTCGAAAACCCACCTAAATGCCTCCTTGTTCAATTCAATTACATCCATTTCTTTGTGCCATGGGTAGGACGAGACAAGAGGTTGACTCGGACCATTTGTTTATACATGTTTTGTAAGGTCACATGAACCATGGATGCTTTCCCGGGAGACAGGTCTCCGGATAAGCACAAAAACACTATTAAAAGCAAATTAAATTAATCAAGAATAAGATGCATGTGTACGACTAAAGCTAGCCATAGAGTTTTAATTAAGCGCAGAACTTTTGTCTCAAGCGGAGAGACACCAACTCTAGGCCTCTAGCTGCGTGGTACAAATCTCACAGAGGGATATGTATAATTAAAAGATATTCATTAGATGCATGAAATCTTTTAATTTATCTAACCTACAACCTATTATATTAAAAAGTGAGAATCTTCTAGGAAGGCTCTCCACTGTTAGAGAAAAAAAAAGGAACAGGACCTCATGATGATCCTATTTCAAATTTTCAAGTAAAAAACATATAAAGGCACATTACTGCTTCCACCAATTTGGTCTGTGGCAATTTATTGGAAAATAGATATCCAATTTTAAGAGAAGGAAAATCACTCGTCGAATTAGCGTGGCTCTTGTGCGTAGCAGGTGTTTGTGGATTGAATTTACTTGTTACATGGAGACTGTGTAAGTTAGTTAATAGAGGAGATCACGAGAAAGAGAAATGGACCACAATATAGAAAATTTTCGGATGAGCCCCGTGCGATACTTCATACTTTATTTTATTCATTTTATAGGTTTTTTAAATTTCACCAGGATCTCAAAGTACAAACCTTTATGTAAGTATCGGACTCCAAATATGTTGGTTCTTTATTAAGAGTTTAGCTAAGGCGCAACACGTTGTATATAGACTCCTATGCGATGTATTTAGTTAAGAATAGAGCAAAGTTCCAATGCCATATTTTTATAGTGCCACAAATACCACACAAGCCTCCTATATTTTCAACGAGCATCAGTTATATTAAAGAAGAAAAAAAATGTTGATTGCTATGTAGGACGAATAATGATACATTTATGTCACTTCAATAAGGCAATAGACATAATAATGGTACATTGAGTCAAATCAAAATTATAACCAGGAAAAAGAACAAATACCACATGCATAACTTTAGCAAAGATCACGAAAAATTGAATTGAAGAATAATTATTATAATAATATATGAAGAATAACATTTAAGTTTGGATGAAACTTGAGTCTGTTACTTTTAATGCCCGGGTACATTTCCCTGCTAAGTGTTTTTAAGGAACTTGTACTACAGGGACAGCAAGGCCATGATTGCATGATGCATCTCTATGACTGCCCCTAGCTGTTGCATTATATCCTTGATCAGGGAAGTTGCCATATATATAGATACACCCATTGGGCCCTGCTCAGCTCCTACAGTTGGCATCCCAATAGTAGAAACTAGAAAGGCAAGGTAATGGTGGGTTGATCTTTTCAAAAGGGTGTCACCAATCAAGTCTTCTACATTGACTCATGAGTGATGACAACTAATGCAACATGATATATCAACTTGGTACCTGCTGCCAAGGCTGTGGAAAATTATGATATATGCTTCTTAAAAATGCTTAATATACCAAGGAAATAAATATTCTAGAGAATAACCAGGTGCTAATTTTAAAATTCGTTTGTAATAGCCTTTTGGTCATTAATAAAGGATAATAAAAAGATCATTACAGGACATTGTGTTAGTAATTTGACTTAACATGTTACACTTTATTTTTAATTTTCAGGTAGTTTTGTTTTTATCGTGGTTAGGTAGCGTTTTGTTCTATTCTAAATAAAACAAAAGAAATGTATAGGGAAAGTAGAGCAGGCAACGTGGCCATGTAGGCATTATTAAGGCATTACTGGATGCGGTGACTCATCACTGACCAGAGATCATTACAAACTCTCTCATTTTACATCCCTTTTATTATAACGGGAAAAATTAAATGTCAAACCCATGACAAGGCAAAGAAAAATAAAGACAGAAGTAAATTATAAACAAAGAAATCAGAAACCAGAGGCCACGTTATAATTTGCTTCTTCGCTCAGGTTGTTCCCCACAACTCCATCCGTTGGCAAGTACTCATGAAATAAAATAACAAAGAAAATTAAAAAGACTATTACCATACTACTACATAAAAAAAAAAAAAGAAGGAGAAACATTAAACAAAAGAGGGCCGTACACTAAACTAGCCCAAACTGACAAGAGAAAATGGGTTATTTCAAAAAAGAAAAGAGAAAAAGGGTACATAAAAAAATTGAAAAGTATCTCTTAAGAGATCTCTTTTCTTCTCTCTCTCTCTTCTTCATGAAACAGGACAGTCCAAGAGCATCAGCGCATCTTCTTTTTGCCACTTTCCTTGCACACCTGTTTCATAGAACGAACTTACAAACTTTAGAGAACAGTGTTCAAGTTTATAAAACTAGCATTTTCTGATATAAAAACTTACTGGTCTTTGTGGGATTGGCTTAACAACTGGAGGCGATTGGAAATAGCATAAGCGGCTCTTGTATACAGATTTCTCCTGAACATAAATAAAGAAAAGAAACCAATGTAAAACTAAAATCCATGTTTGAATATAATCTAACAAACTAAGTTCTTATTTTGAGTAAAGAAATTACCTTGAATTGGGTTGTAGAGAAAGAAGAAGAGAAATCAACCATGGCATTCATAGCTCCATTGTTGAATTTATGATCATAGAAAGGGGAGCTAGCTGTGTCATCGAGATAAGAATTTGGAGACAAATTCCTCTGCTTTTCTTTTTGAACCCTAACTTTCTTCGAGCAATCTCTCGCATAAAACAGAGCAGGAGCTTCATGCAAGTTGACATCCTCATGAAAAAGAGGCGACGGCCCCGACGAAGCATCAGACAACATCGAGAGGTCTTCCTCTTCCTCCTCTCCTTCCATATCCATGCCATGATTCTGGCCTGAATAGGAAGATTGGTCTAAGTACATGGTCCAACCAGATTGGCAACCACTGCTACATTCTGAGCTCACATCCTCCATTCCTAGCATCATTCTGGCAAGCTCTCTTTGTTCTCTTAATTTCAGGTGCAAGTATGTTGTGAATGCGCGTATGTTATTTGAAAGGGAAGAATAGATGAGGAGAGTGAGTGTGTGTGTGTGTGTGTTGAGGCGTGTCGTTCGTGCGTCTGTTGAATGAAGAGGTGTTGAGAGGGAGAGTGGAACAAAAAAAACGGAGAGAATCGGAGCCAAATCCCAGAGTCGGGTCTTGTCGTTTAGTAACCCATGCTAAAGGTGCTCCTTTTGTGAACCCGGTATAGCAATCAGTGCTCAAGTGGTGGTGCCTATTAAATTATTCTCATTTTGTTTGTCTCATTTCAAACAACTCAATCATTAATACAATTTCATAATGTCCATATCTATAACAAAATTTGATATTCTATGATTTTGTTTTCATCAAGGAGAAAAGTTATTTTGATGAAATTTGTACTTTTTAAATTGGTAAAAAGGGTTTAGTCTGAGAAGTAAATGGAACACCAGGTTGAAATGAGAGCAGTTAAGGTGGCCAGCACTTGCCTTTACTTTCCTCGGGCGCAGGCTACATTAAGACTGCCAGTTGGGCATTTGCCTCTTTGTTGGTACTGTGACCAAAGAGAGAGAACCAATTTCTCTCTCTCTCGCCTCTTAACTTGGATTCACATGTAATACAGCGAGGCTGTGTGTACGTCTCCGTTTCTGTTCCGTTTTCCTTACCTTTTCCCAATTTCCCTCTCTGCATTCAAAACCTGTGAATCAATGATCCCGTTATCTTTACATTAAGATCTAACGGTTGAGGTTATTCCATTGAGGATGGGCTAGATGCAATCTACACCATTCGATGGAAATAACACTGTTTGGTATGCTGCCAGATAATTCTAGCATGAACAAAAAAGCATGGCCCCATCACTTGTTAATGATTTGATTTGAAATGAAGGGAGCCAGTGCCACTTGATCAGCGAAAATAAATCACGTAATGCCGGGTTCTACAGTTTTGGTTACCCCAGCGAATAGCTAGTGACATATATTCGACTCAGATAAAACAAGCAAAAAAGGGACCAGTCTGTTCCTCAACTATTTACCAACGTGCTCCCAGATAATTATATCAGAAAACAACAATTAAAAGGCAAAGCAAAAGACCTCCAGGTTACCTCATCTCATTCTTTTGTTTTTTCTTCTTTTTTTTTGCCCAATTTTTTTTTTCAAAAAATAAAAAAAAGGGAATCCATGTTGGCATATGAGGTCAAGCTTACAAGTCTTATTCATCAAATTTTAAATTTGAACAGGTCCTGCTGGAACAGTAATTTGGAAGGAAGCAGATTGTTTTGTCCGATTTGAAATGTATGGTCTGAGTTTTTGCACGAGATTGAGTTCCGTACCAGTAGATAGATAAGCATGATGATGAGGTAACTATTAACAAGTAAGAATCAAGAAAGTGGGTCTTATGATGGACTAATAATAATTTGTGAACAAAGCATGTTCTCTTGCTGCCAGAAATGGCTAAACGTGTGCTTATGGTCAAGCTCAGCGGTTCTAACCACCTCTCTTTGTCTACTACAACAAAAAAGTTATGCCCATCATTTTTTCTCTTTTCAGTATCTTGTGTTCACATTTCCACTTTTCCTAGGTTCTCTAACTAGAGAACAATTCTCAAGTAGATTGGGCTGTGGTCAAAATGAAATATAATGTTCTAGATTTAATTTAATTATATTAATCCGTAAAAGCGTTTCTTTTAGGATGTCATCAACCTAACCGTTGATATTATCTGACCTGTATGATGGTTTAATTTTGAATGCTGGTCTAAGCCAGGTCGAATTTTGGATGCTAGTCTAAGCCAGGTCGACTCATGCCACAACTGGATTGGCTAAGGTCTCATATTTTTCAGATCCGGATCCAGTAAATTTACTGTTAATTATTAACATAATTTTAAATAACCCCGAGTTCTATCCAAACCAATTAATGGACGCCCCTAGTGCTAGTCTACCTTATGAACACATACGTGTTCCAATCGGAAATCAATTTGAAAATGCATGTTAATGTAATATCTATTACACTATTACAGGATTACAAACTAATTATTTATTTAACAAGCTTATCTATTTAGCAATTTTCTTAAAATAAACTTAAAATACAGTTGCTTTGTAAGACGTACTACAAAGATATAAAATTAATTTTAAAATATAAAATGAGTCATACAAATTGAAATTGAAAATGACTTGTAAAGATAATATTAATTTTATATTATTTAAAATATAATTTTTAAAAATACTGATATGGTATAAGTGATTATTTTGTTATAACTGCAGAAAGGCATGTACTTTAGTTGTCCCCCTGTTATTAAGTTAAGTATTGCTTGATTAATTATTAAGCATACCACAATTCACGTGACGCAACAACATATCACAGCACATGTGCTTCACTATAAGTCTTTTCTTAGTTTTCGAAAATAAGATTTGCTAGCTTTGAAAACAATAATTTCATAATTCGAAGCTCAGAAAATATGTTCTCTCTTTGTTCCCAAATTACCCTTTAGAGTGCCTTATTCATGTGTTATGCTTATATTTGGTAATTATTAAATAGACTTGAAAGTATGCTATTTGGCCCGCATTTTTCTCGGATTATTCGACAAAATATTTTTTTAAAATATCGTATTTTTTCCGGATATTACAATTGAACTTAAAGGGCGAAGATTTTTTTTTTCCTAAAGAATTTGTGTTTGCGAAAAAAGCGAACGTTGGATACATCTTTCTAAACCATGTATTTTTTTTTTTTAAAAAAAAAAAAATGTAATCAGTATCAAACTGTCCGTAACATCTTCTTTTTTTTTCTGTTGTAAAATCTGGTTGTCATTATGCTGTCAAATATGACAGCTCTGGGTGTTATGAATTGTTTATTGATGAGTACTAGTGTACTACATACATGTGTTTGTACATAGGAGGTACTACATACATGTGTTTGAAATTTAGCAAGTATAATGGTAATAGGACCAAACATATATGTTATGGTTTACATTAATCTCTATATTAAAGAGCTAATGACATTATTTCTTTTTCCTGCGTTTGAATTATGATCCATTAAAATGCTTTTGTCAACGGATATTATTTTTTTTAAGAAATTAAAAAATATGCCACTAAAATCACAGATCTCACAAAACTATAGAATAGTTTTGTAATATTTACTTTCAGCGCATAGAAATCTGACTGCCTTGTAGATAAGCATCGTTAATTTGGACATAAGTAAATATGACCGCATAATGTTGTCTATAAACAAATCTTACATTTTATTATCCTTTGTGGCAGAGAGAATAGTGAGTGGGATGTAATGCCTTTGATTTTTGATTTACAACCGGACGTGGTCTCTCTACCGAGGGTCCGTGATCGTACCAAACACGGACAAAAGAGTACCGATTTCGAACACATATTGCGACATTTGATTCAGACATGTGCTCGTGCACATGCACCTTCCCTCTCCCTTTCTCCTCTCAAACACTTGACCCAGTGGACACTCTTAACCCAAAAAAAATTCATTCAAGAGCAATCCCAAATTATCTCCTCTCTTTTCTATACAGGAAGATTACTGTTATTTTGTAAGGATGTTATTTGGTAACCGCTTATACTGTATTATTTCAACACAAGTATTAAATATTGAGCAACCAATCATTTTAGATGAGACTGATGATTTTTGTGAATTGAAGAGGAGAATTGGGACCGTATGATTTGGGCCGTCTTCCAGCTAGCTTTTTCGTTGCAGGTGTAGAAATGTACGCGTATCACAGTCTTCCCCATTCTTGGATGCTTGGCCGAATATCGTAGGCGTCATCAACAACAAAAAGAAAAAGGATGTAGGGACCGTGATCTCTTTCTAGCTACTAGTGTCACACAATTTTTAATAAATAAGTATATTTGTTGTTTCAAATTGCGGCCAGTATTGCCAAGCCTAGTCACTCGGAACAAATGATCCAAAATCTTTTCTTTTCTTGCTTTATTTTTCTTTAATTTTTGTGCCCAAGAAGATCCGAGGTTAACAAATCTATAAATACATGAGAATGCTGATTGATTAATTTACTAATAAGAAATTTAAATATAGATAGATGTGTTATGAATCTATTCTATGTTATGATTAATATTCTAATTAATGTGGCATGTATTATTTAAATTTAAATATGAACCAATTCATTTATTGATTTTAATTAAAAATTACATTGGATTTTGACGGAAAATCTAATGTACCATATTCATTGTATATTAGATCTCTTTAATTGCCTTAATCATTAATACTTCTCTCATTTCATTAAGAAGCACATTTTTTCTTAATTTCACCCATTAAAGAAAATAGGCAGAAAGAGAGAAAAACACCATAATTTTTCCATCATTTGGACTAAGAAAAATTGAAGAAGATCATATATTCCGCTTTACAATATGTCTTTCTTTCGAAGTTATAAGTAATAACTTATAATTTATTATTTTAAATAACATGCGTGTTCTTGGACTTCTAATTATAATATATTATTGTGAATTAAGATTTATTATGTAACATTATAAACATAATATCAAAATAAAAAAAATCACAACAAACAAATATTGACTTTAAAAATGTTATATCTTGTCTTCGTGTCACTCTTTTTACACAATCAATATTCATCGATGTTAACATCTCTGTCAACCTCCAAGAAGATGGTCGGTGCAACGCCTCTTGCATCCGTATGCATACAAGTCAGACATGAACATATGTGGTCTTCAATTTGTGTTTTATCTTTTATCTAATTTTATGATAAATTATGAGATGCTATTAAATATCTTTTAAAAATTCAATTATAATTATTTGATTTCTCTAGTATTTGATAAAATATGACTGTATGGTAAAAAAAAGCTGGACCAGACTAACTGTCCAGTAATAAATATTGTTCAACAAGCATGGTGTAGAAAGATTTTCGAATTTTCTGAAATTTCATTGCTCTCGTTTTGTTAGATTGATTTGTACACACTCATGCAAATTTATTGTGAGAAAAACAATACTTGCATGACTTGAAAACATGTCTTGAATGATTTACTGGTGCATTACCTGTAAGGCTGTGATACTATTAACAATCAATTTTGGCTCCAATTAGAGGAAATATTTGAAAATGCGAAATATATTTTTTAAATGGATTTCGCTAGTTTTATTGAAGAACCCACCATAAATTTCTTGAAGGACTCTGATTTTCAGAAAAATTGTAATCAAATTGTTAATAATCAACTTCTTCGTTCTATTTTTTTTCTTCTTTTTGCTCAAATGTCCGAATACGCTAATTCGCAACTGCTATGGAAAAGACGTACAATTTTCTCCCAATGTCTTATAGGATTTTATATTTATTCATTTTTATGAGAGATTCGCTTATTACTTTTGGATCTCGTCGTAATTCATAAAACAATTATATTAGAATCGATCTATTATATTTAACTACACATTCAGCTTTTGTCCACTTATTTAATATAAAACAAACTTCCAAAATTATCATAGATACTTCTCTTGTGTAATTGATTAACATAACAGTTTAAGATTTAATATTTACGTTCTAAAATTTGAAATATAAATAAAAAAAATCTTATGGAACAGTACTCTTTCAAAAGTGGCAAATCAAAATAAATCGCAATTATGTGACACGGGAAAAACAATGCAAACTAACTTTAGAAATTTATGTTGATCAATGTTTTTTAAATAAATTAAGGTTAAATTTTAAATGGCCTAATTATACGTGTTTATGCTTATGAAAGATATGGATTCCATTGGTTCAGGCCCGTACGACATTACTATAAGAAATCGACTATATCCAAAAGATGGAGTGTGGAATATTTGTGACGTTTAAATTAGACAATTGATGGTTTGATTTTATCAAAGCTTAAACTCATGTGGTAAGAGCACTAGACTGGCCTAGTGGCTCAGTGGTAAGAATACTGGACTGGTTTCTAAGAAGTTAAGGGTTTAAGTCTCGTATACACCTTTAATTTTATAAAAATTTGGTTGGCAAAAACCTCCCTCTTTCTTTTAAAAAAAAAAAAAAAAAAAAAGACTCATGCGTGTCAGCTCCTTGTTTTCTAATTAAAAGAAGAACTAATGCTTAGTAGATCTGAAATCATAGGAGGCAGTTGAGCCATTTTCTTAATTTGGTTGATTCATGCACGGAGTAGCTCTAGCCATGTGGAACAATCGGCAAACCAACGACCTTCCATACTTTGACAACCTAGGCGAACTTGAAAAGGGCACACTCTTTCCAATGACTAAAATGCAATACTAATGTAGATTGTTACTCTTTCCGATTTCTGGGTGCCATATGCATGTGATTGGGTGCTTGATGTCTCATTCTTTGTCTGATCCCTGTAGAAGTCGACCTTCTTGCTAACAAACTTTTATCCCCTATTGTTATCATAAGCTGCGATGATGAACAGTTTTTATCTGTTCAAAATCCAATGAAAAGGAGTGGGTATTTTTATGTTTAAATTAATGTAGATAGTTTGAGCTACGTACCAATATTCCTCATGAAGATTTGCATTCATTTATGAATGTCAAAAACATAGAATAGGATTTAGGCTAAAATTAAGAAGGTAAAACGACAAAAAAAAAAGATTGGTGTTGATAGTAAGTGTTAATGATCATATATAAGCAAATCTCAGATCTCTTTTTTGGATTATATCTATTTTGGTATTTACTTAGTTTGATTTTCTTCCACCATTCCTTCTCTTGTGGATCCCTAAATCTCCATGCCCATTTAGCCCTTTTTATTTATTTTTTTATTTTTAATATAAAATTTTTTATTATTTTTGGAAGAGTTTTAGAAATTTATTTTGTACATTTAAAAATGGAAGCACGATAAACTTGTAATGTAACAGAGTTGATCAGATGCCATTTTCCTCTCTCGTCCCTAATAAGCCAATCATCGCATTACATAATCTCAAATGGATGATCTCCCGTGTAGTTGTTTTCTGGCTTTCGGCAATTAAGATGCACGTGCAATACTTCTGATAATGGCTAAGAGAACGATTATTATTCCAAAGGGTTCTGACCTACGATTGTCCTCCTCTTTGCACCAAAGTAGAAAAAGATTGGAAATGGTCCCATATCCAGATTCAATGGACGTCACTTTTAATCCAATTGAAGACTAGTTAATTATTGAGGTGATGTATACAGTGTTAATCCCACTTAAAGACCATGGTAATAATTGAGGTGATGTGTCCCAATTTATAGAAATCGTATGCTAGAGTAAGAGGGTAGAGGGAGAGAATTTTCAAATATACCATTGTAGAAAATGCTTATTTTTTGTTCTCAACTATGTTGAAATGCAAGATCAGGTATGCATTCTTTCTATGATTAATTTACCTTATTATCAGTGATTTCTAACATATCTGTTTTAAACTTAATCGGCAATATGGCCCATTCCACGTCCACTTTATCTTCTCGATTTTACCATCTGTCCAATCTGATCTGAACAAAATAAAGCCTAAAGGGCCGGGCTGGACAAGGGTATTGGATGATAAGACACATCCGTCCGGTCCCTTGGTATTAATACATATATCTTTCAATGCGATATTAAGTATATTCTTATACATAATATGCATATATAATTATATATTTAATAAAAATTAATGTTTACTGAATCATTGAAGCACCAGTTACATTACTAAACACTGATTGAGGTACTAATGTTGATGGAAAATATTGTTATTAATATTCATCTATACAAAATCCACTTATTTATAAGTTATAATACACATTAGTTTGAAATAATTAATTCCAAGATTTTATTTTACTTGATTCTGTAGGATCGCACAGGACAGCCGATCTAGTAAAATTTTTACAAGCACGCCAGACTCGTTGATTAGGGACGGATGGTGCAGTTTAAATTCAGAGTCTAAGAGCAAACCTGTAGTTAGCACAAATATAATCTCATCCGGTCTATTACCAGAAGCAAGAGTAATTCTGTCAAAATTGCATTTTATGGTATGGTCTATCCCTGACCCTGAGATCAAAAGATGACAGGAGCACTGCCGACTGTGCTGGGTTGGGTACCCTTTAGTTTGGGTTACTGGGCCTAATTGTGCTGACTACTGAGAGAGAAAGCTTAGTTGGTACCCTTTGTTTCTGTTTTTCTCCAAGAACACTGCAGGCCTGCAGCTAATGTATTCGTAGTTAATAGTATAATTCATCAGATCTGCTTCCTATACTACAATGTAGAACATACATAAACCATATGACATCAGATGTGTAATAAAATATGTTGTCACAAAAACCTGCAAATCTGCATTTACGTACCATAACCTAACCAGTGAATTGATAAATAAACTCATAAACAAATGGCAAGACCACTAAAATCTTGCTCTTTAAAAACTTAAATATTTGGTGCTCTCTTGCCTCTGTTATGTGGACAGCACAGATCGAAGAACAACACAACATATAACAAACTGATAATAGCAGCCAATAATAAACTGATCATCAACAATATCAGCCTAACAAGGAAAAAGCTGTATGATAGTAAAAAGAGAAATCAGGCTTAGCAGTGAACGATTTCATCATTGCTTAACTTGCAACTGGCAAGACATCGCACTGTAAGAACACAATTTTTTTGCAAACATTGACTGGGAAAATAAAGGTATCCGTCAACAAAACCCAATAAGCCGTGTTCAATTAATCTGCAGAGTAATGTTAATGGAAGTTCTAATTATAGATACATCGTACAGCTACATATCATATTTACTACATATCAGTTAGTGAAAGAATGCAGTCATCTCTTTTGAAGTCAACCACAAGCATTTTTAAGTCTCTTTGCTGCCTTCATGAACCCCACAAGAACCTGCATTTCATCCAATTGCTTGACAGGTAGAAAAGCGATTGGGTATATTTAGAAGTCAATTTCCATAAAAGAAAATTTTATTTACTATCAAAATCACTAGAATAGTTACGTTCTGATGTTAAATAAACAGGCATATGTAAAACAGCATCTATTTACAAAATGAACTAACACTAACATCAATTAACCAGTGTTTGAAGACGTCACAAACCACCACATAATCATCTAAACCTAGTTCGCAAATGCAATGGGAATAAAATTATGTAGCTAACGAGTATTTCAATTGTAAGTTTAAAAAATAGCATTTTAATACCTGTTTAAAGGAAAATTGTGCCGATTCTATTAGGGAAAGGAATATTATAAATGAAACAACCATCTTATGACAAAATCCAATAATATTCTAAGGATGTCCACTAACCTCAGATGAATATGCCTAAAAAGCTGATATGTAGGGACCAGTTTTGAAATTTGCATATTTTTTTATGTTTTTCATATTCGATCACAATAATAATGGGATGTGCTTCTGAAATTAGTTAGATACTGAGTGAAGTTTAGGACCATATTGCACCTGTGAAACAAAATGTCTCTGAACACCTTCAATCAGCTGCTCCTTTGAAGGGTTAGGACTCGAATCCTGTAGCAGAAATATGAATAAAGCAAGATTAATATAAAACCAGGGATGTATTTCCTCAAAAACCAATTGAAGAGCAACCTACAAAAAGTAAGACAGTCTTGGTCAAAGAAAAGATCTGAGTTAACTTGGCTTACTAGATTAAAATGTTGACAATATCTCCTCAATGCATCTGTCTCTAGCTTGCTCAGGTCAACTCTCTGCACAAACATAGACAATTTCTAGTAATTCAAACTTAGCAAAGTACAACTGAATTGTAAATAAATGGAGAGAGAAGATTAATTAAAAATTGGTTATAAACATACTGAAGCATCTAGGGAGGAGGAATCAGAATCCTTAGATCGAGAGTCACAAGAGTGGGACCAGCTCAAGGATTTGTGCACTGATGATGATCTGTTAGGCTTACTTCTCGGCTTTTGCCTCTTAGGTGAAAGAGAGTCATCTAATTTGCCATATATTTATTATCATAACAAAGTTAAGTAGTCAGAAAAGAAATCTGGTATAATTGTTGTTTCTTTCCTATGACCTACTGGTTTATGGAACAAATCCCCTATTTTATTTTCATCATACTTAAGGCTAATCAATAAGCATCCTTTTGCATTACTGGAACCAGCATAAACCAGTGCTTTATATATTACCCTTTAGTAATATGGGGCAGAACTATCCACATTTTAGGAAATGTAACTTATTATATGCAGTTAACTAAAATTTCAGTCATATAAGAACATGCGAGGGATGGTTCACTCGATAACTGTTATCTTGACAATCTTGTCAATCTTCACAATCCTCAAAGATAAATTCTAATTTAAAATCTGATGTTTGGTCAAAACATATATGACGCCAATATCATGAATATAAAAGATGGTGATATTTAGTGCAAGTGATTTAATTTTCAACGATTTGAAATTAAGCATTATTGAAAAATCACAAGACAATGTTCACATTGTAAGAAATTTTGTTAGTAGCGTATCTATACGCCCAACCACTTGTCTATCTATATATTATTTTAATTTTTCATATTTTTTTCAATATATTAAATTATTGTCAAGATTGTCAACATAAACATCGTCAAGAAACCTCTCCTCATATGAAAATAAGTGAAATGACCTTAAAGGGTGGTGGTAGTTATATTCCAGATATAAGAAATGTTGCCTTCAATTCGCCTAGGATGCTGGTTGTCATTTGGAAAGGGACAGATGACTCCTTGTCAAAAATCAAGGCATTATTTTTTTAATTAGGGGTGCTTGAGAATACCTATGTCAGTTGTTAGGTTCCATGGATTATTATCACATATGAGGACATCATCTGTCTCGTTTCCATTAGGGGCTTCAATCACTGTCAGTGCATTTCTTTGCAACTTCACCTCTATGCCATTAGTCAGAATCTAAAGTTTGGAGAAAGAATAATTAAAAAATTGCAATGATCTTACAGAAAAACTAGCAGAAAATGAACTATAATTAGTGTAACCTCAATGCTTGAATAACAACAATCTCGGAGTTCTCCAAACTAAATGCATTTTGATAAAAAAATTATAAAAGATGTCTACAATAAATAAATTTAAATAAATTTAAATACCCATAGTCAACAGAACTGTGAACTTAATTTTAAAAATAATTACAATTGCAATTCCCAATCCATGAAATATTAAAATTGCAACTTGCCAATCCAATTTTTTTTTTGTTATTGAACTTGGTAAAGCTAAAACTATCAAAGGACAGGATTATTAGCATAAATTTTGGAAATTTGGTTGACATTCCCCCATGTGATCGAGTTAAACCATGTTTTGTGAAACACAATTTACCATTGTTATCAATAGTCCTGCTCACTAACATTGAATTGAATTCTTTCACTTAAAAAGCAAGAGAGAAATTATGCATTCCACAAGGAGAAAACGTAATTTCCAAAAGAAAGGAAATGACAATTACAACCACTGCCCCCACAAAAGACTGTCAGATATATTTATTGTACATTGGGACCACAAAGGACAATATTGTGAATTTGTGATAAAAAGTAGGTAAACAATTTAAAATTTGAAAATAAGAACTGCAAGTATTAAAGACAGCCAAGCTGTATCTAAATCCATTTAATTTATATAGCTAGCAACTTCAGGTTTATTGATTTAAGTACAATAACGAAATAGAATGAATATACAGAAAATGAACAAGAATTTTGCTTTTTGAGTATAATTACTTATTCTCATTCATTTGAAAATTGCGAGAATCAATTTTACACTGGAAAATTTCCACTGTCTATCCAAAAAAAATTTTACACTAGAAAAACAAGGAAGAATTTCAAAGCCGCTTCACATGGGAATTTGATGATAAAACACCGTTTATTTCCAAATTCCTAGAGCCAACAATTTCATGAATGAAGTAATTTGAAATACCCAACAATGAAGAGTTGAAATTTTTGAAGCCGAAGAAACAATTAGCCATCTTAGATCAAAAGACAAGGAAAACATACTATAACCAAGAAAACTTCTCCGCAAAAATACAAAATTGAACAAACATTCGTGCTAGAATGACCCAAAATAAGTTTCCAACCAAAAAAAAAAAAATCTAGGACCACACTCAACTTTTTTGAATTTTGGACTGGAATGCAAATTGATTATTTTATCAATCAACAATGCCAAATTGGCACTCGGAACTCCCAGTAAAGCCCAAACTCTTTTTTGTTACAAATTTGGGACACAATTTTGAACCTTAGAAGCGGCAAAATGGCATTGAAACCTTCCCAATTCCCAATTATCATCATCATTTCTTTCAAAAACAAAAAAAAAAAAACAAACCAAAAACAAAAAAAAGAACAAAACCATTCAACCAACAATTACAAAAGGAAAAAAGGAAAAGGAAAAGGAATTGAGTGAGAAAAAAGAGTACCAGCCAATGCCAACCTCCAAGACCAACAGCCTTCTTGACAACACCTTGCAATCCAATGAGCACAGATTTGGTTCTATTATTCCCTGTCACCACCACCTTGGTGTGCACAGGCAGCGCCGACGCTTCTTCTTCACTGCCACTACTACTGTACCCCATCCCATTTCCCATGGGAACAGACCCACCACTCATTTCTCTCTCTAGGGCCCCAAGCATTGCATTCCTTCCTTCTCAGTTTTCTTACACTGTCTCTCTGCTTTCTTAGTAGCAGTAGTACTAGTAGTAGAAAGAGTGCTAATAGCTTTAGTTAGTACCAATTCCACTGTTCAGTTTGGTTGACTGTTGACTGTTGAGTGTTGAGAGAATTGAAAATTGGAAAGTGTTTGGTAAATTTTATAATGTGGTTGGAGTAAATGGGGAATTCAATAGAAAAAATAATGTAATGGAATGCACTGGGATCAGGATTACTGGAGTAGAAAAAAAAATTGGGTTTCTTTTCTTGTTCGATAAGAATTATTAAAGCGGTACAGAAGACCCTTTTTGACCTTTTATTCTGGAGCTATGCGCTGAATCCCAATGAGAACGGAGGAACGAATGGGAGGAGAACACGTGGCTGACGGTCAGATGAAACGGAAAGAAAATGTTTGGGGAAATGACGAGTTTGTCCCTGATAGATAGGATCGTTTCGGGTTGGGACGGTTTTGTTTGTGTATGACAGACAGACCAATTTGGTGGGATTAGTGTGGTGACTTTGTCGTGATAATTTTGATGATTGTCGCTTTTTTATCAGCTGAAATTGATGCATTATCGAAATCAAAATTAAAATACCGGACCCGCTCGTCTATTAGTGAACATGCTGGGTGTTTTTATAAAGTTAATGATCAATGATTATATCTAGTTCCTTTTTTTTTATATTCCCCAGCGTGTAATAATTTCTATCACCACTTTCATCGTCAAAGTAATTAATTTAATATATCCATAAATTAGCGTTTTTAAGTGCAATCAATATTATGGTTGCCCCAATGTAATGTGTACGCATAAATATTGCCTGTTTGGTACGTAAAGAAATCAAAATTAGAAGTTATCCTCTTTTATATTTTTAAGATCAATAAAACTGATACTCTAAGCCTCTAACCATATCCAATTCAAAAGTGCTTCATTTTTTTTATATAATTTTATTCACTATCCACCAAAAATGAAAACATTATTTAAATGTTTATAAATAAAATGATCTCGAACGTCAACAAATATTCATGAATAATTTCAATTCCATGATTAAAACTCAACCGCCAAAAATCAATATGCAATTTGATGAACTATTGTTAGTTTTTTTGTTTTTCTTCTTGGAGAAGTTACTTTTGTTCATAACTACAGAGTTGGTTTTGTGGATATAGCACTACCGTGTGTGTAAAACTGGAGCGAGCATTATAAAATTATTGATCGGACCAAACCGGGAAGTGCTTCGGGCACCAGACATTTTTCTCCGAACAACGTATTTTATTTTGAAATGACTGATTTGCCCTCTGATATTTCTCTGAACAAATTAGATCTCGCCACTAACTTTCAATCCTCTGTCAACTCCACTAACTTTCAACCCATCTCTCTACGATCTATCATCTCCAGAATTCATCTCTCATTCTTTCTCCCTTCATTTAATTGGATCTTTCTCTCTTTTTTACCTTTGTATAATTTTATCACTACACACAGTGGACTCTACGTCAACTTTTTTATGTTAGAGATTAATTTTTTTCTTTTTCTTTGTAGGTTAATATTTTAAAGTTTGTTCCTACATCTTTCTTTCTTTTTCAGATTATGAGTTCATGTTATCGAAAGTTAGCGGTGAATAAAAGATCTTCATTTATACAGGGGTAGTTTAGTAATTTGAGAAAAAATAATGTTGCTCCGAGTAAAAACCTGTCGCCAAAAACACTTCCCGACCAAACCTTAATGACCACTTAATTATTTGAAATTGAATATTAAATCCATACAGAGGGGCAAAAGTTAAGAGCATACCTTTTGTAGGCCTCCGTTACTTATAACGCCGTTTGTGGGCCCCGCAGTAGTACGGACCAAGGACTTATCGACATCTTTTTCTTTTCTGCGCAGGCACTATGACTGGATTCACTGCGTCTACCAACGAATGAAATCTTTGATGCGGGTTAACGTACGTAGATATATGACTTGCGTAGAAAGACGCGTATTTCTATTGTTACAGACGAATTAGTTGATGTTTGGAGTGGACGACGATTAAAACTTTGCCTTGTTAATGAAGTATGCTGACGTCAGATGAAAGCCCAAATATCTGCCATTTAGTTTATGTGCATAATATTACTAATATATGCAGATTAAATCCGTTTTTTTTTTTCGAGAAAAAACATTAAAAATAGTGTATTTATTATTTTTTTACTATATTTGAGTCAAGAAAATTCAATATATTTAGTTATTAAAATTGTATAAGATTGCGTCTGAGAAGTGAGAATATATTCATGTGCACTGTGCAACTGTTAGCTATGATCACCTTTTGGCGCGCTGCCGTTACACAAGCAGCTCTTTCTATTTCTATATGTGGTCAAAAGGTTGTGATCCTTAGTATGGAAATTTTAATCACGAGATAAAAATTACTTTGTAGCTGGACGTCATTAAAACTTTCTTTAAAAATAAGAGAGAGAGAGGGGATAGGCAGGCATATAATCACGCATGAATATGGTAGCGCTAATTTAGGAGCTGGGGAAAAGAACAAGATCATGATGGATTCCAATAATATAGGTCTCAGGCTGTAGGACCCATGCATCAAATCCGACTTTACTTAATTACATTTTTCTTTTATATAATATATGGAAACGGAGTGTATAGGAAACGACCTTAGCGTAACTTAAACGGCCTTTTTTTTTTTTCTTTTCTTTTAGTGGAGATTAAACAGCTCTTTTCCGTTGAGGCAGGTTCCAACGAACCGCTTGCACAGTTTTCTGTCAATAACTTGTTCTCGTGACACTGTAACAGTATACTTTTTAGCATGGCCAACTTTAATATTTTTATATTAAAATACTTAATAGTCATTTCGATTAAAATAAAATTAAAACAATGTCTGAAAATGTCGTCATTGGAACTTGGAAGCGGTTGGAACAAATAAATTATAATTATACTAATGTCAAGGATCCATTCAAAAAAGTACTTATATACATCGTGCATGTCAACTGGTCAACGGGACCACTGATTGACGAGTAGTAGTCGGTAACTTGATCAGAGATTGCACTCAAAAAAGTATTGTCGTCATTTTATCAAAAAAAGAAAAGAAAATTGCTTTTTTTATTTGGTTATATAAAAAAAGGAAGTACGAAAAATCAATCATATATGCAACAGTTTTCTGAAAATGCATTATATGTTGCATTGCGCAGGATGAGTTTGTAAAACATGTTTGCTGATTGATATTGTGTTTGATAAGCTAACTTCTCAGTTGTAACAAAAAATTGTATTTTCGACTTCTGCTTTTTTTTTTTTTTTTTGCCTTTTTCTCATTTTTATATTTTCAAAACATAAATTGGAGATTGCAATAGGCGACTGTTTGATTGATCACAAAAAAACAGAAGTACCTCAGATGTTCGAAACTGTAGAGAAGAAAGCTTTATTGGGAAAAAAAAATGGTGGACGAATTGATTATTTTCGAAGAAGTTCGAATTTGCTGTCATAGTTGTTAATTAAGGGTGTGTTTGGTTTCACGTGGGAACAACCCAGTGTTAGAGAATGCTCATATTTTAATTTTAGATTAATTACAACTAATTAATCACCATTAACAACAAGCAAATCAAGAGATCTAGTGCTAAAGCAATCACACGTCAAATCAAGAGAGAAAGTAGGAGAAAGATATACCTCTCATGAAATCGCATTCATGAGGCTCGAATCCATGGCATGGGAGTCGATGGGATGCGTGCTCCACCACCTCCACCATCTAAGGCGCCTCTAGCCCACCAAGGACCCACCACCAAGCTCAAAGAGAATGCTAGTTCTCTTGAACCTCTTGCTAATCACCTTGCTTCTCTTAATTAACTATTTAATGGAGAGGAAGAGAGGTGGGATGCTCAACACATGAGCTAAGAGAGGAAGGGAAGAGCCATGGAGAAGAGAGAAAAATCTCTCTTCTAGGTGGAGGCGCAAGGGAGGGAAGAGGAAGAGAGATGACGGCTAGGGTTTTCTCCCAAAGAGACCCCTTTATATAGCCAACCACTCTCATCCAATTTTCATACTATTTACAAGTATGCCATCCACCCTAAGAAGCCACCTAATGGGCTCTCTTGGGCCATCTTAATAAAAGGCCTTTATTCATTAATTCACCAATTAATGAATCTCCTTTAATTGTCTCTTCATTCTTCCTTAAATCGGGCCTTTAATTAACCAATTAAATAGAAGCCCAATTAGCTCAAACTAATTAAAGTAAGTTGAACATAATTAATTATTAACTCATTAATAATTAATCTATGATTAGCTAATGCATTATATTGTTTCCATATGATCCTTTTAATTTAATTAATTATAACGGTTCATAACGGTATATAATTAATTAATTAACTTATCACATTTCACAATACACATTATTGTGAATAAACAATAAATGCACCAAGTGGTTAGAATCATATTTGTGCGACCCTATTTGAGGATTTATACTATGTTGGCCATGGAAATAAATCGTTATTTATTTCCAATAATCATAAGCGGTATCTAGCAACACGTTATGACTCCCAATTCGTATAAATAATGTACCGTTACAATATCTCAATCCTGCATAAGAAATGAAAGTATTTCTTTGTTTGATTCTTATGTCACACGATATCTTTGTATAATCCAAGATAGGAATGTGTCATTCTTGCAGATTATACATTTCTTGATCTAGAGTTGATCGTCTAGTTTGCATGCATACGATCCAACTCCATCAAGGGGCCCAAACAGATATCATCACTCACTAGGTATACTAATGAGGGACATACGGTTTTCTTGATGAACAACTTTTCCCCGCACAATTCAAGAGAACATAAATAAAGTCCTTATAGCAGCCTTTATCAGGAATCAACGTTAGACGATATTTATTGAACCTATCCTCATGTGGAAAAGGTGAACATCTCAAACTTAGAATCAAACTCATATGAAATAAACAATGACACATAACACAATCCATATGTTTATTTCATTAGGTCAAGTCCTGTACTATGTTCCAATAACATACACATATGCAATTAAGTTCGTAACTCCTTACTTATGATTTGTAGAACTTAATCATCACTTAACTTGCATACTAATCTTTTATGATAATTAATGTTCCTTGTTAATTATCAAGATTATGGACGATTTAGATTTATTATTGTCATTCTAATGAATGATCCACAGAGATCTACAATTCAGATCCTCAACCTGAATGATCTGTCAATAATAAACTCTAGGAACAAATGATCAAATATCATCATTAACATAAACTAAGAAAATAAGTCATTAAATATTGACTTCTAGGACATAACTCCAACACCTAGAACAAGGAACAACCAATAGGGTGTGGGCCCCAGCCCAAATTCGAACAACTTGTTCCCAGTTCTCAGATTTTGGGGAACTAGGAACTAGGACCTAGTTCGTAGTTCTTGAATTTTTGGACAACGTTTGGTTCCGTGAGAACTTCTTAGTTCACGAACAGAGATGTTCGTATTCATACCAAAAATGTTATCGGATTTTTAATATGCAATCTGCACAAAGTAAATTTTCCTTAGAACAATTTCTAGTCCTATTTACTAGAAAATAATATTCGGTTCTAGTATAAACTTAGATTTATCAAATGAAAAGTAATATCTTCAATTCTACATACCAAATCCGACTGAAAATTTTGAAAAACTGAAGTCAGTATTGATATACATATTTTTTTTACAGTACAAATATTTTTTTTAAAAAAAATAAGGATAAATGGGGTGAAATTTGTCTTGCAGGAAATCCTCGTTAAATTATGTTCACTATAGCAGGAGTCTTTTATGGTCATTATTTTTTTTTAAATGAGAAATTGCTTCCCATAAGTGCATTTTGTGTCAAATTTATTACTTGCAGTAAAATTCAATCTGATCAAGTGCTTGTACTCATTTTTTGGAAAGAAGAAGAAGAAGAGGAAGAGTAATATTTCACATTCATCTTTTAGAATTTGGACTTTTAAATGAAAACAATATATATATGGCAATATGAGACAAAAAAGGAAAAAAATACATCAGATTTTTGCTCTTAATACTCTGTAAGAGCACGAGCATCTTGAAAATTGCTATGATTTCATTGCATAATTACTTTAATTTAAAATCAACCAATGTCGCATCTTCTGCTACAACGAAGATAATATTTCTTCAAACAATATAACAAGGATGATATTCTTTTAAGTATTGACTATTGACTACTAATGTGTTAGAGTAATTTTTAAGGGCTTTTCTGCTCTATCTCTGTACGAGTGTACTGCATAATATAACAAGTTGCTCCAATTTTTTTGACAAAAAGGTACTCGTTTTCTTTTCACCATCAAAATAAGCACGAAGATTTTTCAAATACCAATTGCAATTGTTTATTTTATTATTATTTTTTTAAGTGGAGCAACTTTAAAACCCGTCAACACTGATTTTTTTATCTGAATTACATCAATAATGATACTTATTACCAGTTGATGCAGTCCGTTCATATTTTTACAGCTATTTGTATTGTTTTTATTCACCAAATATTATAGTGCTAAAATATCCAATTTACAACGTTGGGCTGTTTAAAGCCTCAAACAGCGCCACGTGGTACTAACAGATGATCCCAAGTCTCTTTCTTTCAATCGAAAAAAAAAAATAAAGCAAGTCCCTTTCTTTTTTCTGAGAAAAACCTCTAAGTCCTATTTAATCCGAATAAAACGCATTGATGAAATCGGTCACGGATTGGATGAAGCATTCAATGCGTGTCACGACTCTGATCCCTGCATTTAGTGCTACTAGCTTCTAGAGAAGCAAATTTCCATACAGCAGAAAATGTTTCGCGCGACACAACGTGCAACGTGGATCTGAGCCGTTCGATTTTGATCGGGCGGTTTATTTTTTACGGACCTATCAATCTGGTTACATACACGGGGCATCCATATCCATCTGATTCAGATCGGACGATCCACAGCCCGCACTATATACTGTGCCGCGCGACACAGGATCTGAATTTTTAGTGCTACAGCTTCTAGAGAAGCAAATTTCCATACAGCAGAAAATGTTTCGCAACTATAAATGCGCCTCTCTCTCTCTCTCTCTCTCTCAATGTGGCTACGGATCAAGATTTTATAAATTTTTTTTCATCGTAACTAAGTTTATTTTTATTTAATGTAGCCGAACAATTTTTCGAGGCTTTCTCCATTTATAATATTTAAATGGACTTATTTAAATAATAATTCAAGTGGGCAATCTTTTTGGTGGTATTTTTTATAAAAAAATACTAAAATAGATTTCCTCACAAATTTTAATAAGAAAAACGAAATTATTTTTTTTAATAAGGAAAAAGTCCTAACGCGGTCCATAAACGCGTTAGGGCTTCCAAAACGCGGTCGTTGCGTAACTTTTGCAGGTTACCGTTGTTGGGCCATTAAAAATTATGATAATATGATGCTAGCAAGAAGGAAATGAGGAAAGGTGGCAAAAATGTATATAAATCCATCCATCATGATAAAAAAAAAAAAACGAAGAAAGAAAGGAAAGAAATATATAATGGGCATCATATTTTGACACCTGCATATTTGACTGGTAAAATAACGTGTAAAAGAAATAAAAAAATGATGAAAACGAAATAAAAAAAAATGAAAATGAAATGAGAGCAAGGGCAGTAAAACAAGGGAAAAATTGAACTTCAATGTGAAACTGTCGCTCTCCATTGCTGAATTGAACGGAGAGAAAGACAAATCGGATTTCAAAATTCCCTCCGTATAGAACTTGGGGATGGATACGCCAGTTTCAGCGTACACCAAGTAGAAATGAATTCTCATGCCACAACGGTATACAAAGGCCAAGTTCATACAAAAAAAAAGGAGGAGATGTCGCTGAAGGCGCGTCTGGTTAAAACTGACCCCTTTGACTAATGCAAAATGGGCACGCTCGGAGCTGATAAGCCAAGAGAAAAGGAGATCGATGGACCCGCGAGATGAAAGTGTGGCGCATCATGCACCGAGATCAACCAAAAGAAGAAAAGAAGAGGCGAAGAGATCTCCAACAGAAGGTCGTTGGAGAAGGTAGCTGCAAAAAACCGCCGGGCGTCGGGGAAGATTCATTGAATCCGGACGGAGAAATGAACAGGGACTTAGCCTATAAAAGGAGGAGCTTGGCAAGAGAGAGAAGGCAAGTCAGAGATCACCTCTTCCCACACACATTCACCATTAGAAAGAGAAAGCTTTAGATTAAACATTTACACAAGCACTTGTCGTGCATAGGTAGGAAAAGAGAGAAAAGCGAGGAAAAGAGAGAAATTGAAGGGCAAATTCTTGTAATCAAGAGATTAAACAGGTGAGGTTTGAAGATCAAAGGTCAATTTGTAAGAATTCGGAGCTTTTCAATGAAATGTGAAGCTTTCTTTGAAAATCGAGATTGCATTTTTCTTTTCTTCCTTTTCCGATTTAATACTTCAATTTCCAGCTCTAATCTGAAGCGCAGCATCAGTTAGAGCATGTTTATTGTTTACTAAACTCAATTCTCTGTTCATTCCTTTAGTTGGACTTATTCCTTTAATCTTCAATTAGTCAGCTAAGGTTTAATCTAGTCGATTCAATTTTCCTGTAGCATGTATAAATCTTGATTTGAAGCGCAACATTTCTCAAGATTTGAAATTTTCTTTCAATCCTCTTCTCCTAATGTTCAATTATACTCTTATTTGAAGCGCAGCATCAATGAGAGTGTAACTTGATAGTTTGAGTTTTGTTCTCTGTGAAAATCGTTAAATCATTTCTTTCTTGAGTCCTAAGTGATGAAATTAGATCTTAATTTGAAGCGCAGCATCAATTGAGATCTAATTTTATTTGACATCTCGGAATTGCACTCTAATTTGAAGCTCAGCATCAATTAGAATGTGATTCTTTAGTCTCGGTTCATATCTTGAAACTGTGCCTAATTGCTTCTCTTTTGAGTTTTCCGATTGATCCAAGTAAGTGTTAACCTTGATTTGAAATATAGTATCAGTTGATATCCAGCACTTGTATCATAGCTTGATTTCGCAGCGCTATTCCCTAAATCCAAGCACACCTTTCTTTCTTATAGGCATATCGAAATCAGTAACAACTATTCTAGTGCCATGATTTGAAGCGCAGCATCAATCATGGTACTTTGAGAATGTGATGTCAGACCATCTCATGAGAGTTTGAAGCGCAGCATCAACTTTTATGGGGTGGTAATGCATACTGGTACATTAAAGAGGGCAATTCCATGAGATCTGAAGCGCAGCATCAGTATCATGGAAAAGCTACCGACCTAATCTAACTAAGAGTCAAAGCTCAGCATTGACTCAGTTGGCATTAGGGTTCTCTCATGGCCAGAGGAAAGAAATTTGGTTAAAGAATTGATCAGATCCATGGCTAAGAGAAGGTACCAGTAAATCATCAGTTCGCTGTGATGGTTTTTAGTGTACAATAATCCTTTCCCTACAGATCTGTGCTGACTAAATATCCAATTTAGGTTATGTTCAGGATTTATTTGCATAAATTTAATAAATAGTTTACTAAAATCCATCCTTCTCCCTTTTCTTTGGCTCTGGAGTTAAGTAGCAGAAGAAGGTAATAAATCTTCTTTGAAAGTGCATATTAGCTTTGTCAAAATAGTGTACTGTGAAGTGATAAATCAAAGGTTGGAAGACCAGTTAGTAAAATGCCATGTAAGAGTATGGTAGTTATTACTTGGTATGGTTTCCTTGATTAAAATAGCTAGCTATTAGTGTTATGAGGGGCAGTATATAAGATTCCAGCCATCAGTTGACCTGACAGACCAAATATAACTTCTGAGGACTATACTGAAAGGAACAGTTATCAGAAAACCTGAACTGCATAAACAGACTTTGGATAAGCCAGTTTGATATGTGTGTTCCTGGAATGATATTTATTAATTACATAAGACAGTTGAACCTTTCTGTAAAAATATGTAAATTTCCTCAGAGATTGAATTTGTGTTCCTTGATTTTACAATTATTGTATCTCTAAATGATTGACATTATAAAGTGAGTGACAAATGAATTAAATTAGCAATGACATTTATGTTAGTGAATGGCTGTGTACTGTTAGCATGTCAAAGTGAGTCAAGGTGGATGTTAACTTAGGACGGAGACATTAATGTGTCAGCTGCAAACTTTATTAACTGGTGATGCTCGTAACAATACCAGCCCATAAATATCATTTAGCTACAAATTAAAAAAGTTTAAATTACAATAATTAAAGTCTCAGTTGCACCAAATCACTTCTAACCACTTAATTCCCAAATTCAAGCCAAGCCATTACTGATTTAATCCTCTACTATATACCTCTTCCCCTTTTCTCCTATTGTATATACCTCTTCCCCTTTTCTCCTATTGTATCCACCCCTTTTGGTCTTACCATATCCGAATAAAGTTCTCAAATTAAGTAGACGGAGCAGCAATTGGTCCTTAATACATCCCCTCTTCACTATAATGACGTCAAACAAGCTACTTCTGACCCAATTGGTACCAATTCACACCTTCTAGCATCAATTTATTCTTGACCGTACCAACACGATGATTCATCCACCATTTGAAGCCGACGCAACAAAGACCAAGCACACCATTGCACTCTCCTCAGCCTCACGAGACCAATAAGCTCATTTCCCAACCTCATGGTGGCCTGAACGGTTAGCGGATTTAAATCCGTTATCTGTCGAACCTGTTAAGAAAGTAAAAGAATCCGTCTTCTTCGAGCGACATTCAGCGCCAAGCCCCTTTTAATCTCCTGTGGCAAAAACGTTGTGTTGCATCAACCACTCGCTACATGAAGCTTCCGCCTGTATAACGGATGTAGATTAAAGCAAAAAGATGCGTTTAACTAAATCAAAGCGAAATAAGCCCAAAGCCCACATTGAAAACAAATTAAGACAACCCTCCTATCAAGCCCATTCAATGCCATGTCATTCCCATTTGTCCATATGGACTAATCAGCTAGTGCCAAATCAGCCAAAACTTAAAGGATTTATTAAAATTAGTAGGAAGCTCCATAAAATCCAAACAAATGACCACAAATTCAGAAAAAAATCCCAAGGAACCGACTCCACTGATACTCCACTATCAAAAATCCATCAAAATAAGTGCCGTTTCTATTTTTGAATAATTTTACCCTTTGCAATAAATCCAACAGACCCAGATAAATTGCCAAATCCAAGCTCAATCAATTCCGACAGGCCGTCAAATGGCCGGAAATTATGAAATCAAGTTTTCCCAGCCTTACAAGTCACCAAATGACTAATACCTAGTTCTTTCAAGTCGTCAAATGGCCAAGAACCATCAAATCAAGTTCTTCTAGTTTTACAAGTCACTAAATGACTAAGACCTAGTTCTTCCAAGCCGCCAAATGGCCAAGAACTACCAAATTAAATTCCTTCAGTCTTACAAGCTACCAAATGACCAAGACCTAGTTCTTCCAAGCCGCCAAATGGCCAAGAACCAACCAAATCAAGCTCCCAGTCTTACAAGTCACCAAATGACCAAGACCTAGTTCTTTCAAGCCGCCAAATGGCCAAAAACCAACCAAATTAAGCTCCAAGTCTTACGAGTCACCAAATGACCAAGACCTGGTTCTTTCAAGCCGCCAAATGGCCAAGAACAATCAAATCAAACCCTTCTAGCCTTATAAGTCACCAAATGACCAAGACCCAGTTCTCCCAAGCCACCAAAACCAAATTATTTGAATAAATTCAGTAAAGTTGCGGATAAAGTGTTTTAGATGTCCTCAATTTGGGTCCCGTTAATTAGGACTGGTACCGTCAATTAAGTCAAGTTTAAACCAAAAGAAATAAATCATCTGTTTTCTCAATTGTGCCCCGTCAATTAAGTTTGGTAACATCAATTGAGTTTAGTTAAATCTTAAATTAAATTGAGATAACAACTTTTCTAGTCTACGACATATAATTTCTCGAATCCCTTAATCAGAGGTTCTCGTGATTCGTCACGGGGTAATTAACAATAGGGGCTTGCGCCTATTGGAAGGAAAGGATCCACAAAATTAATAAACCCTCATGAGAATAGATTCTCGTTAATGTTCTCTTGTCGTCAAGAAGCATTTTACACGGAATTTAAGCTCGTGAGGGGTGAATCTAAGACTTATTCCCATTCTTGAGGAAACCCAATCATTCTTCGAGAAATGACGAAAAAGTCCACACAGATTCTCTGGCACGCCCGGTGGGACCTCTTTCTCCTCTCATCTTCGGGATTTAAGGAATATAATGTATAGGCTAGAAATTCGTTTCTCAAAATTTTCAAACCTTCAAATAAACGCTACTAACAATAACATTGAGTTGTTTGTGGTCGTAGGTTGGAATGGCATTTAATGCGAGCATCGAATTGAGTAAGCCGAGCGGGATGTTCACCATTGGGGCCGTCCCCATCCGCTTTGATAACCAGTTCATGTTCGGCGGCATGCCCTTCGGATTTGCCTATGTACCACTAGTACATGGCAAAGACGGGCAAATAGAGATTGCTCGGGAAGATGAAGATATCAGGGGCATCGAGGAGGCCGTGCCCGAGGTGCGAGAAATCAGTGATGGAAATGAGTGGGCCCTTGTTCCACAGAATGGAGTCCACCATGCTCCCGTGGCTTCACCTAACAAGCATCAACCCCACCGTCTCTCTCCCCAGAAAAGAAGAGCGGTGAGGAAGACCTACACATCAACCACCAACAATACGAGAACTCTCAAGAAAATTCAAGGGGCATACCAACGGGAACTGGAGACCAGACCTAATCTCCCCGTGAGTAACCCTTTTTCACCACTCCGCTTGGTCAGAAAGAACTCTCCCAAGGCCCAACTCAAGACGCTGGAGGGATTTCCAGCAGAGTATCAAGCCAAGTTTAGGGGAAGGAGCCCTAAAACAAGGGTGTCCGTTAAAGAAAGGTTATCACTACCACGAACCCCTGTCCATGAAAGATTGGGGCCGAAAAGGAAAGCGAGAGCATCGACTCCTGTGAAAGAAAGGTTGGGAGAAAGATTGGCAACTTCAATCAAGGAGAGATTGGGGCCCGTGAAGAAAGGGAAGGGACCCAAGAAAATATGGGTTCCAAAAGACAAAACTCGATTGGTGATTGAAGTGGCTAGCCAAGAGCCGCAAAATAAAAGGAGACGCATGGTGTGGCGAGAAAAGAAGCCAGTTATACATGCTCGTGTCAACATGGTCGAAGTTGACAAGAGATTTGAGATGCATGCATTCGTGCATGCAATCAGTGACGAAGAAATTCCCATAAACCGAAAAGAAGGCAAGAATAAACAAGATGACCCCTCGACGAGTTGTCACAATCATAAAGAAGGTGAAGGAGAAGAGGTCATTAGGATTGACCAAAATGATAGCAATGATGAAGGCCGTTGGGCCGAAGGAGAAAAAGGACGATTGAAGAGTATCTTAGAAAAGAATGAAAGAAGGATCTCTCAATTGATGAATGAAAGGGAGAAGGATAGGGATATTGTCAAAAAGATGTACAAATTCCTAGAAAAGAAAAACCTGTTGGGAGAGCTCGACAAAGAGTACCCCTCCTCTTCTGAAGAGGAAGTTAGACACAAAGAGAAGTTTGGTAAAGAAAAGAAAAGCAAAAGCAAGTATGAATCCTCTGATGAAGAAGAAGAAAGAAGTAAAAGAAAGCTTCTTAAAGAAAGGAGAAGTAGAAACAAATACTACTCTTCGGACGAGGAAGAAGAAAGAAGTAGAAGAAAACCGTACAAATGAAGGAAAAGCAAAAGTAAGTATGACTCATCTGAAGATGAAAAGGTAGTGAGAAGGCTCTCTAAAGAAAAGAGGAGTAAGAATAAGTATGGATCCTACGAGGATGAAATCCCAGGGGCAGGATCCCGAAACATGGCAGAAAGGCCCGAGACTACCAAACAAGTCATCCAAGAGATGATTAGTCAGCAATTGCAAGCCTCGGGTGCGGGGCACTTGGTCAATTTTAGAAAGAAATGTGGTCGACCTTATCCAAAGAGATATGAGCATGTGCAATACCCATCGAACTATCAAGTACCAAAGTTCAATTTGTTTGATGGGACGGGTGAAAGGAATATTACCCCCGAACAACACTTGGTACAATTTAGAAATGCATGTGGTAATACTTCCCATGACGAGGCTCTCCTTTTGAAACAATTCTCCCAAAGTCTGACGGGTCCCGCTTTTGAGTGGTACTCTTCATTGGAGAATGACTCGGTGGAGTCATGGGATGAAATGGAGGACTTGTTCAGAGCCAAGTTTGCCATGGTAACTCAAAGGATCACAATGGCCGATTTGGCAAGTGAAAAGCCTAGGTCGGGAGAAGCGGCTCTAGATTATATCAACAGGTGGAGGAACCTAAATATAAGATGTACTCACCAAATGCCAGAAAGGGAGGCGGTGGAGTTTTTGGTGAGAAATTTGGATGATTGGATAAGGAGGCCACTTTCTGGGAGTGATATCTACACATACGAAGACTTGGTCACTCGCGTGGCGAGAGTGGTACATATTGGACCACCGAAGGAGTCACAATCCACTTACAATAGAAGCAAAGGCCAAGGCCCAATCAAAGTTGCGGGAGCTAATGAAGCTTCTACAAGCCAAGGTAGTGGCTATAAAGGGAGTAGAAATAATGGCAATAATGGTGGTAGTAATACCCGATCTCAAACCCCTTTGAATGAGCGCCTAAAAAGACCTTATTCTTTCAAGAAGGAGAAAACGGCGGCATTACTCAAACAATTGTTGACGGGGAAAGCCATAGAATTGCCCATTTGCAAGAGACCTCATGAACAAGATAAAGTGGATGACCCAAAATATTGTGCATATCATCGGGTATTGGGGCACCCGATCGAAGATTGTTATGTCTTCAAGGATGTTGCCGAAAGAATGATCAAGGAGGGAGAATTGGTGCTGTCTGAAAGTTATAAACAAACACCCGCTCCACATGCTCAAGCGAATGCGGTGTTTCAAAGGAAAAGTGATAGGCGCGACGTTGAGTGTAATATCATAGTCATAGTAAGTGATGAGTCTGACCAAGAAGACTTTCAAGTGAGAAAGGTGTCAAAAACCAATTGTAATCAAAAAGAAATGAAAAATGAAAAGAAAAATGAAAAGAAAAGTGAAGAAAAAAATGATAAAGAAAAAGAAAGCAAAAAAGGAAATGAAAAAGAAGAAGAAAAAGAAAAGGTAGAAGACTCTACAATCTACTACTATGACGACTCAGAAGATGAAAACGAAGCGCCTTACATGGGACTTTTCTCGAAAGGCATGTTCAAAGAAGAAGACTGCCATTTGAACTTGCGATCGGGAACGAATTTGCCCGAGAGACAAGCACCAAAAGAGAATGAGAAGAATAAGGAAAAGGGTAAAGATCAAACCCGAGAGGCTAATGATGAAGCGGGCCCAAGTCAACGACCAAAAGGAGCCATGGGAGAATACAACATTCTTGCTCATTTAAGGCGAACACCAGCTCTGATGAGTGTATTTGAGGCACTCATGATGTCACAAGAGCTTAGGGATATAATGATGGAAGCATTGCAACATCCCGAGAAGTTCCAAGTGTATTTGGCCGAAAAGCAAATGACGGAGGCACTTTATGTAGAGCCGTCCAGCCAAATTACTTTCACAAACAAAGATATGATGATAGGCACGGCTATGCACAATAGTCCACTTTACATCACGGGAGAAACAAATGGAAGCCAATTGAGTCGCATGCTGGTGGATCCCGGGTCCTCCATCAACATCTTGCCGTTGCGATCATTAAATCAATTGGCCTTGGGAGGAAGGCGTTTGTGTGATGAAAATGTCTATATTCATGGCTTCAATCAGAATTCAGAAAAGGCATTAGGGTCAGTGACTCTCCCTATGAAATTCGGGGAGCTTCAAACCCTTGTGAAGTTTTATGTGATTGATGCTGATACATCATATAAAGCCTTGTTGGGTCGACCATGGTTACATGAAAACCATCTCGTGCCGTCTACCTTGCACCAATGCGTGAAATACCTGCAAGATGGTGAACAAAAGACCATCAAAGGAGACCCGCAATATTATGGGGTACATGAGGTTGAATTAGAGGAGATAGATCGTTTCTTTACTCCTGCCTCACAAAGGAGTACATCCCCTCAACTCAAGTGGCGGGCGGAAAGAGAAAATGAAGATGATGAGAACATAAAGTTGAGGAGTAAGCCAAAAGTCTCTTGTGTTGTTAGGACCCCCATTTATGCCGGGTCATCTGACGAAGAAGATGGAAAGAGAGAGAAAAGGAGAAATTCCTATATCACAAATGAGTCCAGGAATAGAGGTCAAAGAAAGAAGAACCCGATTTATGTGTGTGATCGAAGTGAAGACTCAATGGCTATTGAGCAAATTCCCATGGGTCACTTCAAAGAACTCACCCCAAGGGAAGTAAATCAAGTGAAGGAATTGGAAACCTTCTATGTCCCTCCCAAGGCAGAAAAAGTACAAAAGAAAACGGTGGTGCATAAAGGGATTCTGTTTTACAAGGCTGAAAGTGTAGAGCCCTCTGATGGGGTAGCATGTTCTGATAATTGGGAGAAGTGGTTGGAAAGAGAAGAAGATGAATATGAAAGAATTGAAGTGATGGGGTATTATAATAAAGAGCTGATGCCTCTTTTCCAAAGGTCTCGTTGTCTAGATCCCATTTCCAGACAAAGGGCCAAAGCTTTTCAAGACCTATGGAGCGGAAAGTCAAGATGGGTGATAGGCGTGGATGGAAAATGGAAAAACACTAAGGGTTTGGGTTTTAAGGTTCCTCAAGGAGATGTCCTAATGGTTGAAGTTGTAGAAAGCCACATGGTGGGCATAACCCCTATTAAAACTCAACCCGAGGAAGAAGAGTTCATTCAAGTTGCAAAGAATGCACCTCGAGAACTCGAAGAGGGAGGGCAAAACACAATTGATGAGCTCTTAGAAATAAATTTGGGCACTGAAGACGATCCTCGACCCACCTTCATAAGCGCTTCACTCCATGGGGAAAAGCAAGAGCAATTAAAAGCACTTCTTATGGAGTATAAAGATTGCTTTGCATGGAACTACACAGAAATGCCGGGACTCGACCCTGCCCTAGCATCTCACAAGTTAAAAATTGATCCCAATGTCAAGCCCGTCAAGCAAGGCCCAAGGCGTATGCGGGTCGAGCTCGAAGAAAAGGTTGTGGAAGAAGTGAAGAAGTTGATTAATGCGGGTTTCATTCGGGAGGAAGAAAATCCCGTGTGGGTAGCCAATATTGTGCCAGTGAAAAAGAAGAATGGACAGATTCGAGTTTGTGTGGATTTTCGGAATTTGAACAAAGCGTGCCCGAAAGATGATTTTCCACTACCTGTAACGGAATTGATAATTGATTACACTTCTTCCTATGTGGTGTACTCTTTTATGGATGGATCTTCGGGGTATAACCAAATTCCCATGGACAAGGAAGATCAGCGTCACACATCTTTCCGCACACCAATAGGCATCTTTTGCTACAAAGTAATGCCTTTTGGATTAAAGAATGCGGGGGCCACATACCAAAGGGCAATGACCAAAATTTTTGATGATCTAATCCACAAAATAGTTGAGTGCTATGTGGATGACTTGGTCGTGAAAGCTCGATCCATAGATGAACATTTGGGGTATCTAAGGATAGTATTTGAGCGGTTGAGAAAGTACTCCTTGAAAATGAATCCATTGAAGTGTGCGTTCATGGTATCCTCAGGAAAATTCCTAGGATTTGTGGTAAGGCACAGGGGCATTGAGATCGACCCTGCCAAAATTAAAGCAATTAGAGAAATGCCTCCACCCAAGACACTCAAGCAACTTCGTTCTCTACAGGGGCAATTGGCCTATGTTAGAAGGTTTATTGCTAATCTCTCGGGAAGAATCAAGCCATTCACTCACCTGACCAAAAAGGACGTGCCTTTCAAGTGGGATGAAAAGTGTCAGAAAGCCTTTGATGATATCAAAGAGTATCTTCTCAAGCCACCCGTTTTAGCCGCACCTATCCAAGGAAAGCCGTTAATTCTCTATACTACGGCACTGGAAGGGTCTTTGGGTGCCTTATTGGCTCAAGAAAATGAAGAAGGCAAAGAGAATGCATTGTACTACTTAAGCCGCATGCTAGTTGGGGCTGAGCAGTCATACAGTCCCATTGAAAAGCATTGCTTAGCCTTGGTGTTCGCCACAAAGAAGTTGAGACACTACATGTTGTCTCACAAGATCACGCTGATCTCTAAAGTGGATCCATTAAAATACTTGATGACAAGACCCATGCTAACGGGGAGATTAGCGAGATGGGCCATCACCTTAATGGAATTCGACATTACCTACGCCCCTCAAAAGGCGATAAAAGGACAAGCGATGGCCGACTTTTTGGCCGCACACCCCATTCCCGATGATTCTCCTTTGAAATGTGAATTTCCCGATGAGCAAAGCCTTTGTGTTGAAGAAAAAGAGTCAGGATGGGTGATGTTTTTCGATGGGTCATCCGCCATTCAACCTTCCAAGAGACCTGAAATGCCCAGAATTCGTGCGGGAGTGGGTCTAGTTTTTATCACACCTCAAGGAGGTATTCTTCGACACTCCATAGCATTGACTGAACCATGCACGAATAATGAAGCTGAATACGAGGCATTGATTGCTGGATTGGAATTGGCCATTGAGATGGATATAAAAGAAATGAAAGTGTGTGGAGACTCTCAATTAATTCTTAACCAGGTTGAAGGAGTATTTGAAGTGAAGAAACCCGAGCTGGTAAAATACCATGAAAGGGCCCAAGAATTAATGGCTAAATTCACAAAGATCACGTTGGAGAAAATATCTCGAGCTTCTAATGGCATGGCTGATGCCTTGGCTCGGGTCGCTACACAATTGAGCAAGCCAGATGACGAAGAGATTCAAATCACGATAAGGAATCGCCGATCATTGGCACCTTATCTCATGGAAATTGAGAAAGAAGTCAATGCTCATCTCTATGTGGATTTAGAAGAATGGGAGGAAGACCAAATAAGAGATCCCGATGAAGTAATGGAAGTAGGGGCAAATAACGAGGAAGATTGGAGAAAACCCTTCGTGGATTATTTCCAACATCAAGTGTTCCCCAAGGAAAAAATGGAAAGAGAGCAATTGAAGCGGCGGGTTCTTCGCTATGTCTATGTGAATAACACCCTATATAGACGCTCATATGATCAGTTATGGTTGAGGTGTGTGTCACAAGAAGAAGCCCGAAAGATTATAAGAGAAGTACACTCGGGATTTTGCGGGGCTCATCAATCGGGTCCCAAAATGAGACTTCACATCAAGAGAATGGGGTACTATTGGCCAACAATGATCATGGATTGCGAGGATTATGCAAAGAGATGCCACATGTGCCAAGTGAATGGAGATTTCATACACCAACACCCTAACCCGTTGCACCCAACAGTGGCCTCATGGCCATTCAATAAATGGGGAACGGATGTAATAGGGCCGATCGATCCACCGAGTTCGAAGGGGCATAGATTCATTCTTGCAATCACTGACTATTTCTCAAAGTGGGCCGAGGCCGTGCCATTAAAAGAAGTGAAAAGCAAAGATATAATTCGGTTTTTGAAGAACCATGTGTTATATCGTTTTGGCACCCCAATGGAAATAATATCTGATAATGGTACCGCTTTCAAAAGTGGTGAAATTTGTGCTTTTGCGAGACAACACAAGATAAAGTGGCAATATTCCTCTATCTATAATCCAAGAGCGAATGGATTGGCGGAAGCTTTTAATAAGGTCCTAATCAAACTTTTGAGAAAGATAGTGGGAGACAATCATAGAAGTTGGGATGAGAAATTACAAGAGGCGTTATGGGCTTATCGCACCACCTTCCGCACGCCAACTCAAGCCACTCCATATTCTTTGGCGTTCGGGGCGGAAGCTGTCTTACCATTAGAGATAGAATTGCCATCTTTGAGAGTAGCAATGTATGCGGGCCTACCAATGGACAAGCAAATGCGCCTAAGGCTCGACGAGCTTGATGCGCTGGATGAGAAAAGATTAATGGCCCAACAAAGCCTAGAATTGTATCGGGCTCAAATGGAGAGAGCATACAACAAAATGGTGAGACCGCGCACCTTTAAAGAAGGAGATTTGGTGCTAATCTTGCGAAGACCTATATTGGGTCATCATCATGGTCCGAAATTCTCACCCAATTGGGAAGGACCCTATGTGATCAAAGAAGTTTACACTGGAGGGTCCTACAAGCTCGTGGACAAGGAAGGAAAATGCACAATCCCACCCATCAACGGACGGTACTTGAAGAAGTACTATGCGTGAAATCCACCTTTCATGAAAACCATACAAAAAAAAACTACAAAACCTAACTTTATAAATCCAAAAAATCCCAATCATACTCAATAAATACCAAAAACACTATGGCCATTAATAAAGTTTTCAATAAAACTCCAATAAGGCCGTTAAACTCCAATAAAGCCAAAATTTCTCTCAAAATCACCTGTCACTTAACCTAAGCTTTCTACCTTCCGCAAGGGGCGGTTGGTTGGCGGAAGGAGAAGCTCAACCCCCTATTTACCAATCTCACTAAAACGGCCATTGTTACATGTTACCAATAAAGCTTTCAACAAAGTTCCAATAAGGCCGATAAACCTCAACAAAAATCAGAAACATCCCTTAAAACATCCAATAAAAGCTTCCTACCTTCCGCAAGGGGCGGTTGGTTGGCGGAAGGAGAAGCTCCAATCCCCATGGATTAATCTCACTAAAAGAAATTCATCAAAACTTGTAATCAAAGTCAATAAACCTTGTCTTAAGCATGATAAAGGAATAAATCGGCCGAAACCTTAAACCTTATGGTCACTTCGTCAATGCCGTGTCAATACGCCTATGCCGATTGAGAGCCATCACAATGAGTGCCTATACCTAATGAGAGGGTGAGGATGAGAGGGTAAGGAAAAAGGGTGGCTCGCCTTTACGGCCCCATGAGTCAATCCTTCCACCAAAACTCCCAACTCCACAAAACCCACTGGCCAAATATAGTAGTTTGGTAGGAAAAATCGTGTTGAGGAGACCTGTGTGGTCGCCAAATGCACAAAAGGTTAGCTTACCCTGACAAATCCGCGGTCAATGAAGGGACCTTTGGGTCCCGGAGAACGCGAAGCCGTGTTGAAGAGAGCCTTTGTGGTTCTCTAAAACACCTATGCCTAATGAAGAAGCCTGTGTGGCAACTGAAGGCATTAAGGCACCGCCCTATGAAGTCATCTGAGGGCACACAAACCACAATAACACCATGTCCCTTAAGTCATGCATGTCAGAATTAATGAGTCGAGCTTATCAAGGGCAAGCCCATTCACATTGGGGCAGCCATGTGATTTGCAAATAAAATAAGAAGGGAATTTGAACAAAAGGGGTAAAAGAAAGGATTCATCCATTAACCATGAAGTGATACAAGTTTCAAGAAACTGATACAATAAGCAAGCAAAAGAAAAGAAAGCCTAATACAAACTACTAGAAAGCATAAAGATACAGGCACAAAAGGCGCAAGTAATTAGAAGAAAATTCTTCTATTCCGGAACAACAGCAGCAGCAACGTTACCCCCTAAATTAGCAAGAGTAGTGGTGATGGCTTGAAGCATTCCCTCCATCGCTTCCAAGCGAGCGCTCAACTCTCCAAAGCGCTGGTCGACAAAAGCCCGAAAAGAGACAGGGGCAGGGGCCTCAAGGGCTAAGGCCACAGAATCATCATCAAGAGGAGGAGAAACCACCCTCACTGGACTATACTGGTTGGGCTCAGCATTGGGGGCCAAGATGTACTCATTAATCGGACGGTTAGGGTCAGGAACAAGCATGTTCATGGAAGACTCTACCCACCCAGTAGAATCAAACAAGGAGAGAAGATTGCGGGGATGAGCCACGTGAGCCTCAGAGATACGATTTCCCCACAACATCTCTGGAATAGGAATACGGGCACGACGCATCAAGGCCTCAATAAGATGGCCATAAGGCAGGGCTCGATGGCTGCGAGAGTCCATAGCCACTTGATGCATAAAGTAAATAATCATGTGGCCCAGGTTAATAGGGTGGTGCTTTTGGATGAGATGACGGAGGTAAAACAGATCCCCGGGACAAGCGTGGTTGGATAACTCTCCTTGGGGAAAGATCATGCCGTTGACCACCATAAAAAGGAATCTGTGAGAAAATTGTCAAAAACGGGCGGGAAAAGAAAACAGTGTAATATAAATAAGAAACAAAACAAAAGAAATTATGAGATACCTATGAAGGGCAGGGAGATGTTCAATGGAAACCACTTCGACATTGCCTTCAACAGGGGCAGCCTTGAACCAGCGCAAGCACTCAGAATAATTACCAAAGCCGCGAGGCCAACGATGGAAAGCATAAGTGGTGGAGCCGGTAAGTGTGTTAGAAGCTTGCAAGAACTCAGCCAAACTCTCTGCAGTGATTGTCAGATACTGGCCAAATAAATAGGAAGTGGCTAGAGGAGTACCATAATGATCATAAGAAAGGCGGAGATTGGCATAGAAGAGGCGAGTGATTCGAGGATGATAGGGGTTGTCTAAGTCAACAAGCCCACGAAGACTCCAAGAGTCAAGCCAACCGTGTATAAGGTTGGTATGCTCTACTGGGATACGCCGTTGGTGACGAAAGAAGAAACATTCAGCCACTGGGCGGTCATCACGACCCATATTTTGATGATAGCTATTGAAGGCTATCTCATCACGAAAGAGATAGCGGTTGTCAGGGGCAAAGGACCAATTTGGAACCATAGGGTTAACTAGAGAAGAGGAGGATTCAGTGGTGTTTCTTGGGCGCTTAGGGGCGGACATGGTTAAAGAAAGATTATGAGAAAGATAATCAGGATACAACGGGTATAATGTGAGAATAGGATGGAAAAGACAGTGCAAGACCCGGTCATATATAGACTCTTGGGTGAAAAGATGTTATTCGTAAGTAGTGGAAAACGTGCGAAGTAAAGGAAGAGATAGAAGTGGGAAGTTAGTACATCGTGAGGAAGAAACCGTTCGTATGTATAACCGAAAGCCTGAAAAGTCAGAAAAAGTGTAGAGGCCTAAACTTGAACCCGAAGCAATGACAGGTCCACATGAATTTAAACCCAAGGAAGTGTAGATATGGGCCAAAATACCCTATTCTAAAGCATAGGGTAAATTCGTGTGTATCTTATACCCTGTAAAGCAAGTAAAGCCAAAAGTGGGCCGAAATACCCCCGCACGAGAGAAAGTAGGGAGGAAATAAGGTTACCTGTCGCTTCGCGAACAAGTTGGAAAGAAGCCCTGAGCGCGAAAGCTCCATCAGGCACAAATAATGATCGTAGGCATACAAGTAAAATAAATACGCAAATTAAAGAAAGAAAAGAAATCCAAGGCCACAAAACAAATAAAGATCAAATCTAACCAACCATCAGACATCCCAAGTCCAAAACTCGACGAATAATACCCAAAATAAAGATACAAGGCTAAGCATGATCCATCTCAATATGCTTCAGCCCAAATCCAAAAACAAGAAGATAAACCTCACAACTGTCACAACTCTCAAAACAACTAGACTAAAAGAGATGCAAAGAAGCTAAGCCGCAGGAGCAGCCTGAGCCTGAGCCTGAGCCTCGATAGACCTCTCTCTAGCCTCCGCCAAAAGACGGATCAACCCACGGAAACAAGAACGAGCAGAGGTAACACGGGAGTCCAGCCTGAGACGAAATCCAAACACCTCCCTGGATGCATCATGGTAGCGCTCCCTAACCACAGCATGAAACTTGATCCACTCGCTCAAGATGTGGTGATAGTCCTGATCCAGCTGGCCCAAGTACTGCAACTCACGGTCCAAACGACACGCCTCCACGCGGTGTGTGAATGAGAGGTCAGCCTGGCGGTCCGCATCAACACATGCAACACAATGGGAAGCAATGCGGTCAGTAATGACCTGATAGCGGAGAGAGAGAGTCCTGAGAGCATCGGAGACGGTGTCCATAGCACGAGCACAGGAAGCAAGGCGATGCTCAATAGAGGCCAACTCCTGGAGCAGGAAATCATAGCGAAGAGGAGTCAGCCAAGCATAGCACTCGCCAATGAGAACGGCTGCCTCAGCCGGAACGCCCCTGTTGGAAGGAAGCTCTAGAGAAAGCCTCGAGAAGAGCCTAGCAGAGATGCGGTGAAAGACGGCAGGAGTGCTCCGGCTGGACTCATAAAGAGCCATCACCTCATTCCTAAGGGACTGCACCGTCATGCCTATCACAAAAGTCAAAAGGTCATGAGAATATGAACACATACTAGGTCAAAGAAAAAAGAAAGAGGAGGTGAGCATAAACGTACCTGCAAAGATAGGCGGAGGAGGTGGCTGCATGAAGGCAAGCTCTGGGTTAGGCTGGTGAACAGCCCAGTAAGCATCGTCATCCTCATGAGGATGGGGAAGCGCAGGGTCCATGTCCTCCATGACTCGACCTGAAAATAAAGAGAAAGAGAGCCAAAATCCATAGCACAAATGTTACTAAAAGAAGAGAAGGAAGTGCTGAAGCCAAAACAGACATACACATGCAATAAAAGCATCAATATCCAAGCAAATAAAAGAGTACCAAAGTTTCATACAAAACATCCATGACATCAACAACCACTAAGTTCCACTAAAAAGCTAAGGAAAGATACAAGGGTTAACACGAGCCACTAAGGTGTTAGAGCCCCACAACCCTACGAACTACCTAAACTCTAGAACCTTAAAAACATCTAAGGAGCGAAAGCCTGACGGATGACATCCAGTCGCATTGAGATTTGATGGATGTGATCAGTGACCACTTGCTTGCGCACACCCAGTTGATGGTCAAAGCTCTCTACTTGTTCAAAAGCCACATGGAAATTTAATGAGGCAGTGTGAAAATCCTCCAAGACACTCGCCAAACGGGCGGAAATATTGCGGGCTGCATTCCGAAGAAGAGATAACTCATTTCTCATATGGGCTAAGGTCGCATCTCCTGCTCGAGTGGCCCACAAAGACTCTAAACGGCTCCTCACCCAAGAAATCCGCATGGCTGTCTCTTGTTGCTGACGCAACAAATCATTCAAAGAATTAGCCACTGTGGAGCGCTCGTGAGCACGCACTGATTGGATAGAGAGAAGTTGATCATAATGCCCCTGAGAGAAGTCATGAGTCAGGCGGCGCAATTCTCTTGCGCAAGGGGAGACATGATCCAGTAATAGCTCTCTCAAAGCAGGGATATGTATTCCATGAGGAACACCCGCTAGCCAAGCCGGGTCATAAGGGAAGAAAATGATTCCCGTTTCCTGACTCAACTCCCATAGCCTTTGTAGAGAATCAATTGCGTGCCCTACGGTCACTATCATGAAATCAGGAGGCGCATGGTTGATAGGGAACTCATTTATAGGTTCATTCACTGGCATGACATTAGGAATGAAACCATCATCATCATCATCCTCCAGATCAATGACAGGAATAGGCTCTCCTGCAAGTATATCATGAAATTCCTCTTCAGCCTCGGGTTCTTCCTCTATAGGTTCTACCTCAGGCTCCTCTCCAAGTTCGGGCTCCCCATCTATAAGATCCCCTTCCATGAGAGGCATTTCAGGTTCTACTACAGGTTCAAGTTCGACGGCCACTTCAGGCTCAACCTCAAGGACATGGCCCTGATCTTCTTCCATAAATTCTCCTTCTATGGATTCTTCTTCCATAGGCTCCTCCGCACGCGGCGGTTCAGGAACATCGTTAGTGGAAATAAGAGAAACTCCCTTGGGAGAAGAAGTAGAGACTTCATCAACCCCTATGAATATGAAACGAGAAAAGAACAATTAAAAGTGGGAAGTGAAATGACAAAATTGAAAGGATCCAAGAGCGAATGAAGATAAGCTTACTAGAGGGAGAAGGAGAGACTAAGATGACACTAGGTTGACGAAGGGAAGAAGAAGTCGCTGGAATAGCCACACCATCGTAACCCTTAAAATCAGGAAATTCCACAGGAGGCTTGGGACCGTTAGGAATCTCATAAGTCCTACCCCTTTGTTCTTCCAATGGAAAAATGAACCTCTGGATTTCTTCTCTTGGTCTTCGATGGAAGGCTTTGGTCAAGTCACGGTGCCGCCTGAACGCCTGAGCTGAGAGGTGAACTCGGCGCGAAGAATGAGGCATCAGGAATTTGACTCCTGTACCCAAGCGCAAAGCAAAACGCCAACATGCGCTAAAGAAGGCCAGATCAATTGTACGACCCTCCAAGGAAAGATAAGTGTCAGGGATATCTTGGTCCAATCCAAACTGATGAGCGACACGCTGTGGGAAGTAAGGTTCCAAAATCAGACGATTTCCTCCTAGGCGTAAAGGCAAATAACACTCTCGAATGCAAATCAGAAATTCTGCATCCCTATAATGGTCCTCTTTTGAAAGGAATAAGCGCGAATGCGCATTGGGGTGCTCTCGAGGAGTGTCTGTGATATACCAATCTGAAGACCTGGGTACACCCTTAGACAAAATCCAAGGATATATAGGCTCATCCCGGACCCGGTTTCTGATAAACATATAATGAGCATCAATGGCCTTGAGAGAGGGTATTGTGGCGCTGGCGATATCAGATAACGCAGGCAACTTGTTACGAAGGGATTCAGGCACGGCCGGGGTGTAACAATCTGACCAATAAGCGTTGATCCAACCGCTTATCCAATGGAAGGGCATAACTTCCTGGCAATATGAAGGATCGCGTGAAGCAGCCACGGCTCTCAAAGAGCGATACACATTGGCTAAAGCGGGAATGGCCAATGAAACCCGTTCGCCTTTGGCAAGAAGATTAGCCATCATGAACACCTCAGGTCTGATCACGTCGGCTGGTGCGGCGGGAATGACAAAATAACACAACCACCAAGCGAAAAAGGCTGTAAGGAAAGTCTCACGACTTTCAGGACGTGTTGACAGGGCAACCAAATCTGGACCATAACCATCCGCATGGATTGAATGAGACCCCGTGCCCAGAGGGCTTAAAACATCTACGCCCGATGCATTCTTGCCCCGAGAACGGTCCATGAAATAAGAAATCCAAGTATAAAAAGGCACCCCTTTCTCACTTTTAGAGCGCCTCTTCTCTTTCATTTTATAATAAATCTCATACACCTTGCGTAGAGATTTTGAGAAATTTGGAGAGCCAGTTGGTTGGGTACCAAAAAGAAGAGTATCGCGAGGGGAACATTCTTCATAAGGAAGCCCCAAAACCGGTAGACCTGAAATTTGTCTCATATCCCACAAACTGGGAGCCATCTCCAAATCTTGGGTGAACAAGGTATTGGTGGCATAGTTCCAATTGGTAATAAAACCTTGCATAAGTTCCGGGCTGTGTGCATAGTCAAAAAGAGAGAGATAGACAGCCTCATAAACACCAGCGCTCTCTAGAATCTCTCTTTCATGAGTAAGAACATAGCGAACCCATTCGAGCTGACCAACGCAAGAATGTAATTTCCCTTGCACATTGAGAAGTTTAGGGCACCACCCGAAGTTTCGGCTAGAGTCTATCATCTTAGGCCCTATCAACTGCAAAGGGGGTTTGTTGGCCTTGGGATTGCGAGGCAACAAAGTAACCATGTCCATTTCTTGGATACCAGAAAGTTTGTGGTCAGAATTCCATTTAGGAAAATTGGCAAATGTGAAAGACTGGACGGTTTTGGTCAAACAAGGGGAATCCTGCTCATGAGAGAAGGTGAGTGGGTCAACTTCAGAAAGAAAAGGAGCCAACTCGTGACGAGGTATTCGTCCATGAAAGATATCGCGTCCCTCCAATAAACGAGCGCGCCATTCAGAAATGGTCGCGGGAGATTCAAATTCTAAATCAGCTTGCTTAAGGAAGTCTTTGATAAAATCCTCAGAAGGGTCTTCAGGTTTCATGTCGGCAGGACGGGACCACGAAACCATGGTGACTAAAAGAAATTGGCAAAGGAGAAGGAAAAATGAAAAGCCTGTGAGACTAAAAGAAGACTGAAAATGAGGTGACTGTGATATGGAAACCTAAAAGAAAGTAATTTAGGTATGCTGCCAATATGTGAGGCAGAAATGGAAATGAAATAGGTTGCTGCTGCGCTGCAAACCTATTTTCACCCCATGGGTTATAGGAGGTTCACCCAAGAGACCGATGCTGCGCTTCGGATCTCTAAAAGGGATCACCTACGGTCATAAGAATCAACTCGAAACCCTCAGCTGCTGCTGCGCTGCAGACTGAGAGCCTCAAGCTCAGATAGAGCCTAAAAGTGCGGATAACCATGACGAAAATAAGGTTCGCCTATAGAGACTGATGCTGCACTTCAGACCTCCATAAGCTCACCCCTTTCACAATGCCTCACACAAATTTTAATTGCTGCTACGCTGCAAATTAAAATTGGGCTCGGCCAAAGTGGGGAACGACATTCATTAAATAGACAAATGGCACTAACATTTCTTAAAACCCGTACCCAATCAAACCTAGCCAATTACATAATTATTAGAGGAATGCTTAATCAACAAAGGCATTTCATTAATGCCTCCAAGAAACGGATTGAAATATTATTTGATGCAAACAATACAAACCGAGGTCATTAAATTAAGAGATGCAAATGACTGAAGAGGTGACCCAACAATTTGAGTGTACAATCAAACAGCTGAGAATTCATTGAATAAACAATATCAAAGCTTAGCCTCATACAACAACAAAATAATCCACAGCTAATTAAACTTCGGAACCAGTTGGGCCATAAACAAAGGCCTGGGCCATATACGGAAAGCCCGAATCACGAAATAAGAAAGAACTGATTCAGAAACAAACCTGAGAAAGGCCCGACCGAAATCAACAAGCTGCAATCCGAAAACCCAAACACCAAGCCTTCTTCAGCTGCAACAAAGAGGGAGAGAGATTATAAATCGAGGATGCTAACTTGAGGTGCAATGCTACCAAGCAGACAATAGCAAAAGAGATAAATTATAAATATTGCTCGATTTAGAGAATCGGGTCCCTATTTGATTCATCACATGGGAAACCGAGATAAAAATATTGAACTGAGTATAGCTATGACAAGTAAGCCTAAATGCTATTTAAAACATTGAAGAGCTATAAGCCCGGAAAGGCATGGTTCAAGGTGTCTAACCAAGGCTGGTACTGGAAGAGTACACAAGTGGTGATTTTGAGGAAAGGAGCAAAAGTTTAGAAAACAAAAGCACATATAAAAAAAAATGGAGAATAGATTTCCTGAAGAAGTAGTCTCACATAAAAATAAAATAAAATATGGAGTTTGAGGCGAACCCCAAGGTTGTTTGTTTATAAAAAAAATAAAGGTAAAATGATGGAAAAGATTTGTTACTAAATAAAAAGGAAGATATAAGAGGGTGCCTAGCTCAGATCTGAGCCATATAGACACCAAGTGATAAGAGGCTTCAATTAAACATTTTCACAAGATAAGTATACTATATGGATTTTAATTATCCCAACTCCTTAACCATCTCGATTGACCAAAGACTGTAATTTGGGATAAAATTCTTGGATAACGAAGAGCTAGCTACACCTTACTAAACTGGTGAGTGCCAGAATGCACCATTCCAGTGTCAGAAGCTCACTGCTCTAAGAAAAATGGAAATAAAAGAAAAGAGAAGAGCGCTTTGAGAGAAAGACTCGATGTCGGGCTATAAGAAAATGATGAAACAAAAATGGAAAGGAGCCTGCTTTCTAAAATAGAGATGAGAAAAGTAAATAAGGCGTGCAGTATCAAGTGGTAAAGGTTCTGAATCAAGAGTTTCACCTCAGAATAAGAAGACAAAAGAGTACATTAAAAATAAATCAAGGTTATTATCCCTCTTATCATTGGGATCAACCAAAAGAAGCAGTGATGAAAAATTTCCGAAATAAAAGGAGAAGAACAAAGAGGGTGAGCAGTATTCGGTGGTAAAAAAAGTTTTAAATCCACCGTTCTCAAAGAAAGGAAACAAAAAGATGAAGATATCAAGTGTTTTCATCCCTCCTATTGTCAGGATCGATCAAAGACACTAGCTTTGGAAAGTTCTTAAAATAAAGAAAGCTGGATAAAAAAAAAATGGATGAAAAGCATTGAATGCGAAGTACTGAGAAAGAAATAAAGAGGCATGTGCTAAATCCCTTACCAGAGCTATAATAAAGGAAAAGAAAGGATGGCTCTCGGTGGAAAGAGATGAAAGTTGGGAGTAGAAAGGGGTATATAAAAGCATCAGGCTAGGGTTTCTTCAATGAGAGAAATGACAAACGAAAGATGTATGGTGTTTCATGTGGCCACAACATGATAGCAAGGTGTGTAACATTGCAAATGGGAAGAGAAACTGAAATGTGGGGCCTAAGGGAGTTCACAACGCGCGTGTCTCTTTATAAACGCATCTCAAGAGGAAAATAGGGGACCAGTGTGTATGAAACACTATGGACCGATAGAAAAAGGCATTGTCTACCGACTGTTGATGAGGTACACCGAGAGTAAGCACCAAATACTGAAAGGAGATGACAGTACAAATTGGAAGCTGGAATGGCTGACGTGTAGAAAGCCTCTTTGTCATTTACCCTATGGAGATGGCTAGCCATAACGGTCCAGTCAAACGAAGCTGAATCCATTGGATAAAAGCGATAGAAAAGGGTAGAAAGGGCATAGTACACAATTGAATACACCAATCGGAAGGGGAATGCACCAAAGAATGTTGCTCCCAAGCTTCAAGAAGTTGAATCCGTCCCGAAAATTCTTTGGTGGGGGCATTTGTTGGGCCATTAAAAATTATGATAATATGATGCTAGCAAGAAGGAAATGAGGAAAGGTGGCAAAAATGTATATAAATCCATCCATCATGATAAAAAAAAAAAAAACGAAGAAAGAAAGGAAAGAAATATATAATGGGCATCATATTTTGACACCTGCATATTTGACTGGTAAAATAACGTGTAAAAGAAATAAAAAAATGATGAAAACGAAATAAAAAAAAATGAAAATGAAATGAGAGCAAGGGCAGTAAAACAAGGGAAAAATTGAACTTCAATGTGAAACTGTCGCTCTCCATTGCTGAATTGAACGGAGAGAAAGACAAATCGGATTTCAAAATTCCCTCCGTATAGAACTTGGGGATGGATACGCCAGTTTCAGCGTACACCAAGTAGAAATGAATTCTCATGCCACAACGGTATACAAAGGCCAAGTTCATACAAAAAAAAAAGGAGGAGATGTCGCTGAAGGCGCGTCTGGTTAAAACTGACCCCTTTGACTAATGCAAAATGGGCACGCTCGGAGCTGATAAGCCAAGAGAAAAGGAGATCGATGGACCCGCGAGATGAAAGTGTGGCGCATCATGCACCGAGATCAACCAAAAGAAGAAAAGAAGAGGCGAAGAGATCTCCAACAGAAGGTCGTTGGAGAAGGTAGCTGCAAAAAACCGCCGGGCGTCGGGGAAGATTCATTGAATCCGGACGGAGAAATGAACAGGGACTTAGCCTATAAAAGGAGGAGCTTGGCAAGAGAGAGAAGGCAAGTCAGAGATCACCTCTTCCCACACACATTCACCATTAGAAAGAGAAAGCTTTAGATTAAACATTTACACAAGCACTTGTCGTGCATAGGTAGGAAAAGAGAGAAAAGCGAGGAAAAGAGAGAAATTGAAGGGCAAATTCTTGTAATCAAGAGATTAAACAGGTGAGGTTTGAAGATCAAAGGTCAATTTGTAAGAATTCGGAGCTTTTCAATGAAATGTGAAGCTTTCTTTGAAAATCGAGATTGCATTTTTCTTTTCTTCCTTTTCCGATTTAATACTTCAATTTCCAGCTCTAATCTGAAGCGCAGCATCAGTTAGAGCATGTTTATTGTTTACTAAACTCAATTCTCTGTTCATTCCTTTAGTTGGACTTATTCCTTTAATCTTCAATTAGTCAGCTAAGGTTTAATCTAGTCGATTCAATTTTCCTGTAGCATGTATAAATCTTGATTTGAAGCGCAACATTTCTCAAGATTTGAAATTTTCTTTCAATCCTCTTCTCCTAATGTTCAATTATACTCTTATTTGAAGCGCAGCATCAATGAGAGTGTAACTTGATAGTTTGAGTTTTGTTCTCTGTGAAAATCGTTAAATCATTTCTTTCTTGAGTCCTAAGTGATGAAATTAGATCTTAATTTGAAGCGCAGCATCAATTGAGATCTAATTTTATTTGACATCTCGGAATTGCACTCTAATTTGAAGCTCAGCATCAATTAGAATGTGATTCTTTAGTCTCGGTTCATATCTTGAAACTGTGCCTAATTGCTTCTCTTTTGAGTTTTCCGATTGATCCAAGTAAGTGTTAACCTTGATTTGAAATATAGTATCAGTTGATATCCAGCACTTGTATCATAGCTTGATTTCGCAGCGCTATTCCCTAAATCCAAGCACACCTTTCTTTCTTATAGGCATATCGAAATCAGTAACAACTATTCTAGTGCCATGATTTGAAGCGCAGCATCAATCATGGTACTTTGAGAATGTGATGTCAGACCATCTCATGAGAGTTTGAAGCGCAGCATCAACTTTTATGGGGTGGTAATGCATACTGGTACATTAAAGAGGGCAATTCCATGAGATCTGAAGCGCAGCATCAGTATCATGGAAAAGCTACCGACCTAATCTAACTAAGAGTCAAAGCTCAGCATTGACTCAGTTGGCATTAGGGTTCTCTCATGGCCAGAGGAAAGAAATTTGGTTAAAGAATTGATCAGATCCATGGCTAAGAGAAGGTACCAGTAAATCATCAGTTCGCTGTGATGGTTTTTAGTGTACAATAATCCTTTCCCTACAGATCTGTGCTGACTAAATATCCAATTTAGGTTATGTTCAGGATTTATTTGCATAAATTTAATAAATAGTTTACTAAAATCCATCCTTCTCCCTTTTCTTTGGCTCTGGAGTTAAGTAGCAGAAGAAGGTAATAAATCTTCTTTGAAAGTGCATATTAGCTTTGTCAAAATAGTGTACTGTGAAGTGATAAATCAAAGGTTGGAAGACCAGTTAGTAAAATGCCATGTAAGAGTATGGTAGTTATTACTTGGTATGGTTTCCTTGATTAAAATAGCTAGCTATTAGTGTTATGAGGGGCAGTATATAAGATTCCAGCCATCAGTTGACCTGACAGACCAAATATAACTTCTGAGGACTATACTGAAAGGAACAGTTATCAGAAAACCTGAACTGCATAAACAGACTTTGGATAAGCCAGTTTGATATGTGTGTTCCTGGAATGATATTTATTAATTACATAAGACAGTTGAACCTTTCTGTAAAAATATGTAAATTTCCTCAGAGATTGAATTTGTGTTCCTTGATTTTACAATTATTGTATCTCTAAATGATTGACATTATAAAGTGAGTGACAAATGAATTAAATTAGCAATGACATTTATGTTAGTGAATGGCTGTGTACTGTTAGCATGTCAAAGTGAGTCAAGGTGGATGTTAACTTAGGACGGAGACATTAATGTGTCAGCTGCAAACTTTATTAACTGGTGATGCTCGTAACAATACCAGCCCATAAATATCATTTAGCTACAAATTAAAAAAGTTTAAATTACAATAATTAAAGTCTCAGTTGCACCAAATCACTTCTAACCACTTAATTCCCAAATTCAAGCCAAGCCATTACTGATTTAATCCTCTACTATATACCTCTTCCCCTTTTCTCCTATTGTATATACCTCTTCCCCTTTTCTCCTATTGTATCCACCCCTTTTGGTCTTACCATATCCGAATAAAGTTCTCAAATTAAGTAGACGGAGCAGCAATTGGTCCTTAATACATCCCCTCTTCACTATAATGACGTCAAACAAGCTACTTCTGACCCAATTGGTACCAATTCACACCTTCTAGCATCAATTTATTCTTGACCGTACCAACACGATGATTCATCCACCATTTGAAGCCGACGCAACAAAGACCAATCACACCATTGCACTCTCCTCAGCCTCACGAGACCAATAAGCTCATTTCCCAACCTCATGGTGGCCTGAACGGTTAGCGGATTTAAATCCGTTATCTGTCGAACCTGTTAAGAAAGTAAAAGAATCCGTCTTCTTCGAGCGACATTCAGCGCCAAGCCCCTTTTAATCTCCTGTGGCAAAAACGTTGTGTTGCATCAACCACTCGCTACATGAAGCTTCCGCCTGTATAACGGATGTAGATTAAAGCAAAAAGATGCGTTTAACTAAATCAAAGCGAAATAAGCCCAAAGCCCACATTGAAAACAAATTAAGACAACCCTCCTATCAAGCCCATTCAATGCCATGTCATTCCCATTTGTCCATATGGACTAATCAGCTAGTGCCAAATCAGCCAAAACTTAAAGGATTTATTAAAATTAGTAGGAAGCTCCATAAAATCCAAACAAATGACCACAAATTCAGAAAAAAATCCCAAGGAACCGACTCCACTGATACTCCACTATCAAAAATCCATCAAAATAAGTGCCGTTTCTATTTTTGAATAATTTTACCCTTTGCAATAAATCCAACAGACCCAGATAAATTGCCAAATCCAAGCTCAATCAATTCCGACAGGCCGTCAAATGGCCGGAAATTATGAAATCAAGTTTTCCCAGCCTTACAAGTCACCAAATGACTAATACCTAGTTCTTTCAAGTCGTCAAATGGCCAAGAACCATCAAATCAAGTTCTTCTAGTTTTACAAGTCACTAAATGACTAAGACCTAGTTCTTCCAAGCCGCCAAATGGCCAAGAACTACCAAATTAAATTCCTTCAGTCTTACAAGCTACCAAATGACCAAGACCTAGTTCTTCCAAGCCGCCAAATGGCCAAGAACCAACCAAATCAAGCTCCCAGTCTTACAAGTCACCAAATGACCAAGACCTAGTTCTTTCAAGCCGCCAAATGGCCAAAAACCAACCAAATTAAGCTCCAAGTCTTACGAGTCACCAAATGACCAAGACCTGGTTCTTTCAAGCCGCCAAATGGCCAAGAACAATCAAATCAAACCCTTCTAGCCTTATAAGTCACCAAATGACCAAGACCCAGTTCTCCCAAGCCACCAAAACCAAATTATTTGAATAAATTCAGTAAAGTTGCGGATAAAGTGTTTTAGATGTCCTCAATTTGGGTCCCGTTAATTAGGACTGGTACCGTCAATTAAGTCAAGTTTAAACCAAAAGAAATAAATCATCTGTTTTCTCAATTGTGCCCCGTCAATTAAGTTTGGTAACATCAATTGAGTTTAGTTAAATCTTAAATTAAATTGAGATAACAACTTTTCTAGTCTACGACATATAATTTCTCGAATCCCTTAATCAGAGGTTCTCGTGATTCGTCACGGGGTAATTAACAATAGGGGCTTGCGCCTATTGGAAGGAAAGGATCCACAAAATTAATAAACCCTCATGAGAATAGATTCTCGTTAATGTTCTCTTGTCATCAAGAAGCATTTTACACGGAATTTAAGCTCGTGAGGGGTGAATCTAAGACTTATTCCCATTCTTGAGGAAACCCAATCATTCTTCGAGAAATGACGAAAAAGTCCACACAACCGTTTTCGACCGTTTCTCTTTTTCTGCGCGCGTTCGATTTAAAAAGAGGATGGCAGGGAAGAGTGAGGCACAACCAGAAGAGAAAGAAAGAAAGAAAGAAAGAGAAAAAAAAAAAAGAAAGAGAGAAAGAAAGAAAGAAAGAAAGAAGAAGAGAAGAAGAGAAAAAAAGTTAGAAAGTTTTATTAAATTATTTTTTTTAATCCAAAATTATTAGAAAATGTGCAAATGTGCAATTGTGGTATTTTTTAAAATATTAATAATTTTGTGTTTTGTTAAGCCAAAACTATTAGAAATTTTGTATTTTGTTAAGCCAAAATTTTTTGTAATTTTTTTTGTTAAGCCAAAATTATTAGAAATTATTAATGATAGTCAATTTCCATTATTAAAAAAAAACATAGGTAATTTCTTATAAAAAAATCATGGACATGATTGCATTATTAATAAAATGAAACCATAAAATATATTTATAGTTTTAATTTAAATACTTTTTAAAAATAAATTATTCACTTGCCAAAAATTATTAATTTTAAAGAAATTTAAATATATTGTTCCTAATTTATATTTGTCATTCGTGGTTGAATAAAAATGGATTTGAAACCACGCAAGGTTGTACTAGTGTGCTACTAGAGGGACATAATGAAGTATACGACCATCACATATTGAGGACACTGTATTGGATGTATCCGAACGACAAGTTCCATTTGGGAGATTTGGATGATGTATACGATGAAGACAACGAAGTGTGGAAGGTTAGAGGACCCAAGCACTGGACCAACAAAGTGAAGAGGGAAGGGGGTATCGCGTCAAGGTGGCCAACAATATTACAATTTGGCGTAACTAGAAGCGTACTTGCCCCCTGGGTTTGAAAATCATCCCGCTGCTGAAGGCGACATTTATCATGCTTAGATTTTTTATGTTTTATTTTTTCATTTATGCTTTAGTATTATGTTATGTATGTTTTTAAGTTTTATGTTATTATGTATGTTTTATGTGTTATGTTATGTATTTTTATGTTTTATTTATATATTTAATGTTTGTATGTTATATGTAAATGTCTCGCACCTTTTTGGACCCTGATCCTCGGAAGGGGGAAATGACCGGATGCTTCCGCGGGGAAAAAGATATTGCGGACGAGATACCCCTCGATCGTTTCAAAACTCGGACATCGGCACCCACCTGAAAAGGGATGTGGGTACTGACGTGGTTTCAAACCTTTCGAGAGTTTGATTGTTTACTGCAGGTCCTTTTTTTCCAGTAGGCGCAAGCCCCTACTGTTAATTACCTCTGAACCAAGTCAAGAGCACCTCTAGATCGGAATAGTCAATGGATTAGGCATAACAGTTAGCATTGTAGCATTTTACCGAAAGACACTTGACGCTTAACATTAAAGAATGCAAACGCATGGTGACATAAATAGAGCGGATGATGCAACCATGGGGGGATTAACATGATGCAAAACATGATGCAAAGGAATTTAATTTAAATTTAGAGTTTCAAAACCTCTGAATTTTGATTTCGGGTGATTATCTATTAATCCATATTCAGCCCTATTTTGTATATTTAATAACTTTTGTTTTGTTCCCTTTAAACTACACGCATTGTAAGTTCGAGGAGAACGGTCATAGACGTGTAAAGTTTCGGTATTCAGATTATATTAAAGCTTTAGCTGTTTTAAAACTTCAATTTATCAACGTTTCAAAACCTAGGTCTGTTTGTTGATATGTTAGAACCAAGGTTATCAGACGTTTCTGGAAACTCAGGCATTAAGGCATGTAGAGGTTCTGGTCCCTGAACGTGTGTCGATTCTGGTCAACTATTGACGTATTGAATTTCGGGCCTGTGACGTGTGAGAGTTAGGTTATGAAACGTTTTAAACTCTGGTATTGAGGCGTGTTTAGAAGTTCTGGTCACTTTGGACATTTTAAACTTTGGTCTTCATATGTTCTAGAATTCACCAAATTCTGATTTTCAGACGTATTTAAAGTTTGGTCCCTGGATTTGTATTGATTTTGGATTTAGGTCCAAGTCTCGAGTTTTGATTTTCTGGATCTGGAGTATGGATTTTCTGGGTCTGGATTTAATTTAGGTTTGGATTTTAGATTTGAATTTGGGTTTTGGGTTTAGTTCGAATTTGGGTTTAGATTTGACTTGAGTTTGGATTTGGATTTGGATTTGATTTTGGATTTAAACTGTATTTAAGTTTGAGTTTTGGATTTGACTTGAGTTTGGATTTAAACTGGATTTGAGTTTGGGTTTTGGATTTGACTTGAGTTTGGATTTAAACTGGATTTGAGTTTGGGTTGGATTTGACTTGAGTTTGGATTTAGACTAGATTTGAGTTTTGGTGTTGGATTTGAGTTTGGGCTTTATTTACTGACTTCCCACAAAATTTGCTCTTAGCGGTAGTTATCGTTTAATTGTACCTGCTGTCCAAAAATTTTGAAGTACCTGCTGTCCAAATATATCTGTCATTCTGAAGTACCTGCTGTCAAAGGGGTTCATACCCTTATACTTTTATGTATTTCTAATAAATTTTGACACAATGAGTGTTTTGTATTTATTAATTTTGACCATTTTTCATGACTTTATTTTTAATTTCCTTTTGGTTAAGAATTTGGATTTGAAGTGTTATAGAAAAATATTCCTCATAATTTTCTGGACATTTTGGTATTTTATGGGAAATTTCTGAATTTTCTAACCATTTTTAACGTATTTTTGAAGTTTCTGCACTTTTAGACAATTATCATTGGTGCTAAACTGGTGTTCTGTGTTTTGTCAGACATCCGCCACATGTTTTATGCCACAACGGATCAGGTGGAGTCTTTGAGATTGGATTCGACTGGACCATTTGGTTCATGCACGTATCTGTACACCAAGCTTATCCCCTTTTTCCTTTTGACCTTCATCTCCCTCTCTTGATTTTGTTGACCCGACGACAACGGAGAGGAGCGCCGTTGACTTTGCTTCTCCGGCCGTCATTTTTCCATCAAGTTAGGTTCTACAGGGTCGTCTTCTCTCCCTCTTTTCAACGGCGTCTTCAATTTGTGTTGCGTCGCTCAATTTAAAGTGTTTTACCTCCATCTCAGATTGGGTCTGTCAATGATGAATTGTTGATTTTCTGACGGCAAATTGAAGCAATGGTTTAAGACTACTAGTGGTTATTTCGTGCCAGCAGTTACTCCCTAAGTTTTACGAGCTTACTATTTGATCATTTATGATATCAATTGGGATTAAACTTCCTCAACCTAGGAGTTCGACTCTGGTTCTTTGGTCTGGTCTGACAACAAGTTGAGCCAACAAAATTGGCAACTGTCAAAGGCAACCTTTTTTCCAATAGATGACTATGTGGCCCCATATATGCTATTTAAGATTTTGACTAGGATCAAGGACGATCACACGACCTTATTTTCTTTTAGTTTTACAAATTAAGACAATTGCTCATGAATGTGAACACACACTGAACTTAAGTAAATTTGTATCATTCGGCAGACTTATTCTTTTATGTGTATTGAGGTTATCCTCTTTATGCACCCATGTTTTCTCCTATGTACAGCATCTTAAAACTCGTCCCATAATATTAGGACTCATCTATTTGACTATGGCTAAGGGACTTGGATTGATGAAAAAAAAGGTTGACCAAGACAATTATAAATGATTTTAGACACTGTTAGTAATGAAATTTTTCATCGTTAGAATAAAATTTTGGAATAAGGCAAAGTGGAGCCATCTATCTAATACATGCTTAGCATTATATGCGTTTTATTTTCTGAATATGCTTTTATCTAAGGGAAGGAATTGAAGAATTGGAATTAAGTGATGCAACATGGATTTATGTTTAACTACAAAAAACTACAAAAATGCGAAAACATACTCATATGGCTTTAGATAAAGGGCATGTGGTATATTCTTTAGAGGAAATAAGGATTAGAAATATATCATTACTGTTGTTAAAATTTTTTATTCAGATAAGCCCCCTCTTTTTTATTCTTTTTATTTTTTTATAAGGAGACCCCTTCCTTCTTTCCTTTGTACCAGAAAATTACTGTACCCTGTGAAGGTGGATCTTATTTCACACGTTTCACAATGGTACCAGCAACTGATTCATGGACTCAGAGTTTGAGGTCTCAAAAACTTATTATGTTGAATGTATGCATATATATTTTTTATGACACTTGTACGCAAATATAAATACCCTTTTATTACCAGGAAATAGATTTTTAGAACATGCATATATGAGTTACATAAATGTATTTCTGAGCTAGCAACTAACATGATATTCAGGGAGTATGGATCTTATTTCACATGACCCCCTAAAATCAGCAATTACCAACTCATACAGATGGACTAAACTTAAAATGAAAAAGAAGGATACCACAAAAGAGATTTTATTTATATATACTTTTTTTAGCTCTCTTCCTAGCCCTGATTAGTACTCACAACAGTGGATCTAATTTCACACATGTTGTAAACACTCTCATGGCTTCTCAAGAGACAAGCAAAGCAACAACGAAAAAGATTATAGATGCATGATTAACGAAAGAAATTTGTACACTCATATTCTTTATTCCTCCCCTGGATTCTTGACTGAAACTCATAGTAGTGGATCTAATTTCACACATACCATAAGCATCATCAAAGCCTTCCAGAAGAAAAGCAAAGGTTAAGAAGGAAGTTCAATAATAAAAAAAGAAAGAAAGAATAAAAGGAAAACACACGTGCATTTATTAGAAGGACTCATAAAATTCTTATTTTATACAACCCAAACAAGTTATCAGATGGTGTATCCTTCATGAGAAATGGATCTAATTTCACACTTCTCACAGAGGAACAACAGCTGCTGACTGTTTCAAAAGAAGACTGAAATCTACTGCTTACTATGCATATTAATTGAGAAATGATGCAAGAATCCTAATGCCCATAAATCATATGTTTTAGCCTCAGCAACTGACTTGACCTCCATGGGGAATGGATCTGATTTCACACAACCCATGGAGGCAGTAGCCACCAATTTATGCAAAATAGACAGATGATAGAAGAAAGATGATTTTCTATACGATTTCATGCGCCTTAAGAACTTATTTATTTTTCTGAACCTGTATACTGAATTACCTATTGACATCCACATGGGTGGATCTAATTTCACACACCCTGTGAATATCAACATCATTTTCCAGAAGCAAGCACTCAGAGAATAATAAGGAAAGAAAGAAAATCATGAACAAATTATATTTCACAGTAAACATTAAACTAAATGCCATGAATAAGAAAAGGATATAGAAAGATAGAATATAACAAAACTTTTATTTCAAATATTTGGAGGCCATTACATTACCTTAAAAAAAGTTTACAATGACAGCAATTCGACTAAAAATAAAAAATTGGCCTCCCCTTTTTCTTTCTTCTGGGGGGTATTTATAAGAGAATTCTCTAGGGTTTGCTCTTCATTCTTGGACACATGGCAGCGTCTTCCTTCTCCTGATCTTGATCAGTGGCTGAGATTGAGAGAGTGCTCTCCAAGTCGGTTCTTCATCTCATTTATGACAAGTGGAGCCCACTGCCAGGTGAGTATAGGGAGGAGTATGGCATGATACAAAGTGTTTCCTCTGAACACCTAACTGCATAGGTATCACAAGCGTATGAAGCTGCTTACAATCCTCTCCATTGATCCAGAATCATGGTTTTGATGCCCATTCTTATGTGGCCTTATGTGTGACAGTACAAACATGAGGCTATGCATGTGGGGCCCTATGATCAGGCATGATGTATTTACTGGGCAGAGCTAGGCCCTTTTGGGGGTAATTATGTCATTTGCTAGTTATTCTCGCTTTTGTTAGACTTAGTTCAGAGGTATGGAGGGTGTAAATAAGGAATTTTCATTTTTATTTTCCTATTCTACCCTTCTGAGCTTAGACAGTTGTATAATGATATGTGTAATTTCTGGCGCCAAGGAATAAAGGGGATGTTGTGGTGTTCTGCATACTGATCAAAGAAGTATTAACTCTCCAACTGTCATTTGAAAGGAGCCATCTGGATCAACTACAATGTTTCTTTTGATTTGGTCTTAAAGACACCCTACAGCGCTGTTTGAACTCAATCTTCAGATTCAAAATTGAGCAATCTGGCCAAATATTGCATATAGAAGATTTAATGCATCCCCCATTGTATCACATCCCTCGTTTACTTTATCTCTGGAGATGGTACAGTGTACAATTGTCGTTATCCCTTTCTTTCTGACTCATCACATTGATCCAAGGGCTGTGAACCCTCCTTTGATCATGCGCCTGTTTAACCTAGTAGTCTCCTCAGATATAGAATGAACTTTGCAGGTGTCAGTGGCGCCAGCAGGGAGGATTTCGTCTCCATTTCAGTGGTGATAACACATTTTCTCCACTGGACACCTCCAGTACTTGTACCATCACTGAGATTTTGGCTTTATGCATTTCTTTTGCATCTTTTGAGCATACACCCACATTCACTTATCATCAGAGAATATCAGAGAACATCAATTGAGAGTGCCGTCCTCTTTCTTCTCCCTTCATTCCAAATTTCTCAATTAAGCCGAGGCTGTCGCCATGGCTGATGGTGGTTCTTCCTCCCTTAACAAAATTGCTGTTTAATAACTCACCGCAATCCTTCAGGATATTCAGAGGAAGTTTCTAAGGTTATGTGTTTCATCAATTTCTCGCTAATTTCCAGAAACCTTGCTTTTGGTTCTCGACTTTTTAACCTGAGTTCATGTCGAATTAACCATTTTCAGGTTCCTTTCTTCTTCAAGCCAGGTGTCGTCGTGCTCGTGAGAATATCGTCTATGCAGCGGTGAACTTGGTTTGAGGGACCACGACCTGGAACGACGACGAAACTTCCTTCTTCGCGGTAGCCTCGCTTCTTCTTCTTTAGGTAAGTTTTTTTTTTAACTTTTCTCTTTTCCTTCAGCTATTAACGGTAACCGGTCCCACATTCATTGATCAATAGGAGACGAACACGTGTACCGTCTGAACTCGACTCGATCGAGCCACTCAGACGCTGTTGGGTTCGTGTCGCTCGTGCCTGGTTCCGACATTTGATATGTTGGGCTGGGATTTGGCTGGGCTGAATCTAATCCAGTTTGAGCCCAATACGATTAAACCATTTGGGCCAATTTTGAACAAACAAGATGAAGTCAGTTTTAGTTTCATTGAAGATGCAATTTGAATTTGACGATAAGCCCGAAATAAACACATGCACCCATTGGGTTGTCCATGGTGCAGAGTTATTGGTACTTGTTGTCGTACTTGGGCCCTGTCCGTATGTCGCCCTTTTTAATTAATTAATTAATCAATTATGTGGGTTTCATCTTATTTCACATAATCAGACTAACTAATCAATCATTTATTCAGTGGGTCCTTAGAAAATGTACAATGTTTGACCATTATACAATTTTTATCTTGTTCTTTTCTTTTTTTTTTTACGATTAATCAATTAATTAATTATATGGGATTTCAGTATTTTCCACATAACTTAATTAATTAATCAGTTTCTCAGTGATTTGGCAGACTTTGGTTTTGGGTCCCTAAAGATTTTACACAAATTTTATTTTTAGGGCCCTATATAATTAACCAATTAATTAATTATGCGAATTTTATCATACTTCACATAATTAAATTAATTAATTAATTAATCATTTAGTGGGTTCTGGTTTGAGCTTCTTAAGAAAGCATACAGCGCATTCTATTTTTGGAGACTCTTTGTATTTAATCAATCAATTAATTATGTGAGCATTAGCGTATTTCACATAATTCAATTAATTAACTGACTATTTTGTGGACTAATGGGTCTTGTTGTTTCGTCTGTGGGTCTTCTTTTTTGTATGGGTCATGATTAACATTTCTTTATTTGCAGGTTCCTTCAGATATTCCATCATTTTTTTTCAAGTGGCGAAATTTGGAGGCAAACAGTAAAAAAAACCTTAAAACACCATACAAAAAAATTATAACAAAAAAAAAAAAAAACTAAGTAAACCATTCAATAAAACATGAATAATTTACAACGACATAACCACAATAATAATACTACTAAAGCACAATAATAATACAACTGTAAATAATTATAACAACGACTAAACCACAATAATAAAACGACATTCTAAATCTACTTAGAGATCTTGACTATCTACGTATTGCAGAATTTCATCCCACCATGGTTCGTCATCTTCATCTTTCTGTTCATGTTGATTACTGGCACCGGGGTTGTCAGCGAACTGAGCGGCTTCGTTCCAGAAAGCTGCCTCAGCCTCTTGCTTTTCTATCTCTGCCATACACCTTGTTGCATTTCTACTTTCTTCATCTCTCTTCCTATGCTGTCTCCGCGATTTCTCATTTTCTCTTTGCTTTCTCTTGCTCTCCTCTTCTTCCTTTAGCTTTCTCTTACGATACGCTTCTGCTTCCCACGCCAACTTCTGACGGTACTCTTCTTCTTTTCTTTCATCATCAATTCTCTTGGTCTCTCTGTCCCGAGTTTCTTTTTCTTCCTTGTCACGGCGCTTGTGGTCATCGTAGTGGTCACACAAGATTTTCTCTTTGTAATTGAAAATTTCACCACACCTTATACAGCTCACTGTGTGGTCTCCACGAAATTTATATATCATTTCAGCTACGTATATGCTTGTTGGCGGTGGTATCCATGTTTTATCTCTCGGCTGTTGTTCGGTGATCGGTTTAGGTGGTTTGTAATATTTTGACCAGTCGTATCGCTTTGGACGGTTGAGCCATTCTCTTTCCTAACGTTCTCTTTCCTCCGCGCCACTTACGTGCCAGTGGTAGTGCATTCTTAACTCCAGGTCATAGAATTAATCACACACATTGTATTGAAAACTCTGAGAATATTTTTGACAGATTGCGCACCATTCTCCTCTTTCTTTTTGTTAGTCGGTAAGAGTATAATGGAGGAATGATTTCCAACACTCGGTAATGAAAAAATTTGTCGGAGGAACCGAGTTATTATTCTTGAAGTTGGAGCTATTTCCTTTCTCCATGGTGCTGAACTTCTTGTAGAGAAGACAGATGAGTGCTTGAACCTTGGTGTGGTGGTTTTATATAGATGAGTTGAAAGTAATGTCGCAAGATTATATAAGTTTGAATTGAATATACGAGGTAATGAATTGAATTCTGTTTGAAAGAAGTAGATCCTTTATATAAGTTTATCTAACGCGGTTATAAACTCAGTTATTTCATCGACAGTTATTTGATTGAAATGACAAAAGTTTTGATTTGAGCCGTTGAAATAACAAAAGTTTATACTGGACAAGCTAACGCTATTAATAAACGCGTAAATGTATAGCTAACACGTTTATTAAACGCGTTAACTGCACCTAACGCGATTCTAAAATGCGTTAACAGCCTATTTAAATAAAACGGTACAGTACTGCGGATTCTCCTGTTTTTTTTTTGTCTTATTTATTCAAATTTTTTCTGCTTTATTTATTTCTTATTGTCTGCTTTATTCAAATTTTTCTTTGCTTTATTTAAATAAAAATTTTATGTTTTTTATAGTTAAATGAAAGGGTTATTTTATAATTAAATAATTTTGTATGATTTTTAATTATTTTAAATTCAGTCAGAGAGCTACGGAAATTTTCCCTCCTAACGCGGTCAATAAACGCGTTAGGTTATTTTATTCAAATTTTGTATGATTTGTATGACCGCGTTAGGACCAGGAGCATTTACTATGTCCATAAACGCGTTAGGGCTTTTTCCTTATTAAAAAAATAATTTCGTTTTTCTTATTAAAATTTCTGAGGAAATCTATTTTTTTATTAAAAATACCACATCCTTTTGTGTAAGGTACATTCAATTGTCGTCTTAAACAATTTTATTGAAAATAAAAATATTACGGGTGAACTTTTCATCATATAAATAGAATGTAATGTCAAAGTTGAGTCAATTTAATTCATTTTCTATTAAACAAATTGAAAAACTTTAACATTAACGCTTTTAATGACTTTTTGACGGATGATCGTATAAATTCTAAATTGACTTAACATCCTTCCGACACGACGTGTGCTTCATATACCTATACTTTTATTGGTTAGCTTGAACGATAATATTAAAATAAATGTGTACGATATTAAAGAATATCAGAAATGAATAATGCTTTACGAGTTACGTCCTATCTTTTGTAACCCATTAAAATTCTACAGACTCTTGCATCACTGAACCATATATTATCCGGCAAGAGTAATTAGAAAATAAAAAGTTTTTTTTGCGGAAATTCGAATTTATTTCATTTTGTTAAGTATAGACTGATAAATGACATATCTCACAGTCATCAAGAGTGGCATAAAAAATACTTTTAAGGGGCTGTTTGACAGCAAAAGTTTTTACTAAAAGTAAACTACATTTGAATTTTGTCTTCTAAAAATTATTTATAAAATATTTTAAGAGAATACTTTATCAAAATCTGCTTATAATGACATAGAACAAATTTAAATGAGAAATTAGACATTCTACATTTCTATTCGTAATATTTAAGAAAATTATTGCTTGAAAAAATGTCGATTTCTAAATTTCTTCGACATCCTGCGACCTGCGCCACCTTCGTTCCCAACTTCCCATTCAGTGTATATATTTTTTTTTTCTTTTTCTTATTGATGTGTCTGGATTTTTTGTATGTGCATTTTAAAATTTGAAAGTGGATAATCGATTATGTATTTAGTATTCTGCATTTTTTTTATTAAATTTTTTTATATGAAAAAGAAACAATGACTTCATTTTTAATACGCTAGATCCAATTATAAGATTTTCTGCGCAGAGTATCATGCATTTTTATTCTCAACACATTGATCGTATTTTTGCAATACAAACGAACTATTTTAAGACTCTTTCTCTTTAACATAAATAATTTCATCAGCGAGGATGTTTGATCCGCCGAGATGTGCATCATAATATATTGAAATGTTAAGATCTACCTGGAGAAGAGTTATAGAGTCCTTTGTATAAAAAACAAAAAAACAAAATAACTATCATGCACATCACGCGTAACTCTGTTTTTCGAGAAGGAATAAATGCAATCCTAATTCAAGTAAGAGGAGGATTATAATGTATATATTTCATATCGGTGCTTCAACATATTCACAAACTCACTTTATATCAAATTTAAAACTTCGAATTCAAACAGTTGTTATCGTTTAATATAACGAGCGATACGTTTCCATATAAATTTTGTGAAGTTTGAAGTTTATTTGATACTCGATTAAGAGATTGAGGATGCGTTTGATTGTGTAGTAAGGAATTGTATAAATGAAGGATGCATAATGTCACATCCTGAGCTTGACGAGACAGTTTTCCGCCACGGAAGTACTAATTCTATTACTCTCGTAAGGCTTAAGTCATAATCAAACCTATGAAATACGTGTATATTTTTTTTTCTTTGATAATATAATCGAATATTATCAACATGACGATGGTAAGACTTATAATTGTAAATAGAAGTAAAATAAATCACGCCACACCAAAATAAAAAAAAATATATACATAACATAGTATAAGTATATTACATCACCAGTATCAACAAAATGTGGCTAGCTGTCCAACACATCCTGAACAACCAGAACCTTGAACTAGAGTCTATGCACAATACCAAGAACGACCCATATCTACACTAAGACCATCTCAGTATAAACCAAAAGCTGACCCTAGTCGATCAAACCAAACTACAAACACAACTGAACTACTACTCCATGGCCACCTCCTCCTCCTCCTCTGGCTCCTGCTCGGAGTCAGAACTGATCATTAAAACAGGTGGCTCCTGAGGAGCAAGGGCCGGAAGAGGAACAGGAGCATGTACAGGAGCACTGTGCTCAAAATGGAAATAAACACTCGAAGAAGAAAAAGAAATAAGATGAGTAACATCAGCCTAGAAATGCGGGACGAAAACCCATTAATGGAAGTATGTCCCATCAAAAACAGCTATCGGTGGGCCCCTCACTGGCCTGTGCGTCTCCTGGAACCACCAACCGCCGAGGAACATGCAATCAAAAATCAAGTGAGAAAGTATATTTCTCAGTGCGGGTTTTAGTTCCAGACGTGGATTTCTAGTCGAAATCTTTGTCTAGAATTAATACCCATAAATAAACAACATAAATATAAAATATAATAATAAATGAAATAATATAATTGAAAGCATAAATATCATGTGGTGCAAAATATATTTCCATCTGTATACCGCACAATGAAGTAGATATGAACCGATCAGAACCATCTGTACAATCATGCATGAAAATGAATCAGAAATAATCACAAATAAACCATATCAGATCATACCATATCATACCATATCACATTAAAACAGAATACACCCAAGTTTCCTAACCCAACCGGCTGGGCACGTGAGGAAACTTTTCCCTAACCCACTGGGCACGTGAGGGACGTATCCCTAACCTCGGGCACGTGAGGGAATTCCATATTCAAATAGCGCTGCCGAACTGGCCGAAGCCGGTGGCCGACCGACTCGGGAGAGTGATTTGATTTTCATGTCCTTTTTCCTTATTCCATATCACTTGCATAATCCGGATCTGATACCTTTAGGCAAGACTGGGTTGAGCTAGACGGATTTAGCTCTTCCGTTAATATGACATTCAAACTTGCCTTTATATTCCAAGCCAATGAATACGGAGATGAATACAACATGAGTTGTAATATCTGTTCCTATATTCTAATATGATAAATTCATAAATGCATATCAACGGGAATCAGCATGCTTATGCATTAATTAAAATTTCCAACAAGTTTCTATAGAAATCCACGTATCCGCACCTGTGTTTAGGTCAGTCGCCTCCTCAGTCCAGTCTTCTGTAATTAATAAAAACCGTTATTAACTAATTAACGGTTGTTACTTTAAAAGAGGTGGTCCGGCTTATGCTACCAGACTGACTGACTGAAGTCTTTTATTTAAATCTTATAGTAATTGCTTGTGTTTTCGATAATTTAATTAATATTTATTATTATCTTAATTTATTTTAATTTATTTTATTTAAATTAATTTCATTTTATTTGAATTTATCTTTAGTTTATTTTAATTAAATTTTTCTTAAGTATTTATTTTATTTATTTACTTCTTTATTTTTAAGTAAGTATTTAATTAAATAGCTTTATATTTATAATATAAATCTTAATATTTTTTTTCGTTATTATTAATTGATTATTAATAATTAAATCAATTTATGTTTACTTTAAATAATTTCTTTTAATATATTTATTAAAAAATTTAATTTATTTATGGAATTAAAAATCTTGAATTAGAAAATTTATTAACTAAAATATAAAAGTTAATCTATCATGATTAATTTAAGTATTAATTAGTCTTTGTTAATTAGGTTTAATAGTTATAAATTTTAGTTTAAATTTCGGTATTGGGCCAGAACAAAACCCAGCCCAATAGTTTTTTTTTCTTTTTTGAGTTTGGCCAAAGCCCAACCCGACAGCCACTTTCTCAGAAATTTTTTTTTCAATTCAGTCCTTTTTATTTACAGATTAGTCCTTTTCGTTCACAGTTAGGTCCTTTTTGCTTACGGATTAGTCCTTTTTATTTACAATTCAGTCCTTTTCTTTGCAAACAAGTCCTTTTTAATTATCTTTTTGGTCCTTTTCTCTCACGCTTTCGTCCCTGGCCGAAGTTTTTCTTACGAACCAGCCCCTGCACCTCGCTGTCTCTTACCAGAAACGTACCAGAGGTGCGTTTCTTGTACCAGCGACTGGTACCTGGCCTCCAAACAATGCAAAATCTCTCTCTCGACTTCCCTTAAGCTGTTCTTAACTCAAAAACCTCAATTCATCGATTTTTAATCGAATTTCATCACAACGGAAACCAAAACCCTACTACTTGCATTCTCAAACTCTGTTATTCCTTTAATTCTATTTTAAATCATCCATTCCGCCTTGATTCACCTAAATTAAACTCAATATCAACCCAAACATTAGTATAAAGGTTATTAACCCGTAATTAGTCTAATCCCTATTTCGGAAAATTAATAATTTTCCCCTAATCTGAATTCGAACAAATGGTCAAGGTGGTGATTATACCTTATTCCTCAGCTTCTGATCGCCTTCTTTCTCTTCTCTGGTCTCAGCTCTACCCTGTCTCTCTCTCTCTCTTTTTTTTTTCTTTTCCTATGGATTTTGCTTTTCTCTCGGCTAACCATCAATTCGACCGAGATTGGGTTTTTTATAGGCAAAGAGGAGAAGAGGGAAATCAACGGCGTCGATTCAAACCCCAAATCGCAAAGTCTAAGTCATCCCCTTACCTCCGCTCGATTTCTCACACGTACCCTGTGATCGATATCGGAGAAAAGAGGAGTGACGGCGCTCTCAACCCCGTGGCCAGAGGCGATTGGAGGGTCACAACTGATCCCCTTCAATTTCCGTGCTAAGCGGTGCGACGAAGAAATGGCGAGGCGAAGAAAATCAGACGGGGCGGAAAGAAGGAAAGAAAAGAAAGAAAGAAGAAGGAGATTTCGCCAATTGGATCCGTCCAGATTTTCTGTGGCGGAACTTTATGGCCTTCTGTGTAGCAACTTTTTTTAATTGGTTTGAATTCGAATTTCATTAATATTTAATCAAATTAACACTGGATTTCATATTAAATCAAGCTTTGATTTTGCTAGAATATTTTATATTAATTATAGATTTTACACAAAGTTAAAAATTTCGAATTCGAGTCGATTTTCATGTTGGTTTTGATTTAATTTTATGTTATTTGAATTTCATAAATATGATAATTATTAAAATTTATGATTTTCTTATCAATTAATTCTCTTAATATTTTTATTAATTAATTCTAATTAAATTCACTTAGTTTGGTCACCCTACTATGTTACACATAAGTATTTATGTTATGTAATAAATGTTGGGTTGTGTAATAAGGAAGAGTAACTTAATGCATGTATATATTCATGTCAAATGACTAAAATAGTTTCGAATTTGAGTTATTTGATTTAATAAAGGATAATGCCTATTTAGTATGCAATACACACTTGAACCGTCAATTTCAGATCAGACGATTGAAATATGATCTAATATATGTTATGGGTTGATAATCATATCTGGTTAGTTTCATCGAGCAGAATATTATTCTGTATGTATTTTATTTTGCAGAAGTGATGTAAAAAAAATCATTTTAAATTATATCAGGACAGCTATTTAGGTATTTTCTTCTATTATATTAATGCATGAATTAGATTAAAAAAAATACAAAATTTTCACAACAATAAAGGGAGCCTAAACTGACAACATAAATTATGTGAATTCATATTATGAACTGCAACAATTTAACTCACACGTATATTACGTACAAGACCCAAACCAGGTATTACATACCACTAGCATCATTAATAAATTATTAAATGCATTAGTGCCGAACACTGAGAGCCGCTGAGAATTAATTGAAGGGTACAAATGCCAAATGAGATGAGATAATTCAGTGCATAAGTTATGCAATCTTCTTGAAAATAATAAGTTATGCAACCTTATGTAATAGGTATTTATGCCCCATCAAAAAATAATCAAAATAATTATTGTCTTGATAGAGTAAATTCCTTGCAATGGGACCAAACATAAGGAGCTTCTTTGTGTTACAAACTTACAATATATACTAAAACAATAGCTAAGAATAGACTCAATTTAGATACGATGAGCTTGAAAGAGAGATGAAATTACTATTTATGCATATATGTAGAAAGGAAAAAAAATATATATAATTGCTATTAATACATACATGTAGAAAGGGGAAAAATAGAATCATATATCCTTCTTTGCGTGCATGCTTTTAAGAAATTAGCAGATGTAATGTACAAAAATTACAACGTAATAAAAACATAAAAGATGCAAAATATAAGCTAAAAATATGAAAACGTCAACTTGCAAAAAAAAAATTGAGAAATAATTAGTAGATCAATAATTCAATTATTCACGAGCAAACGAGCATAGTACAAATAAAGCAATTACATGAACATGTTTGCGTTGATTATTGTAAACTCCTCTATATTTCTATAAAATTTAATCAAAAGATCTTAATTTAATGGCGGACTGGGATTATGTATCGGGTTCGGACCACCAGGGGTTTGACGGTCGATGTCGATTTTCAATGGCGGACTGGGATTATGTATCGGGTTCGGTCCACCAGGAGTTTGACGGTCGATGTCGATTTTCAATGGCGGACTGGGATTATGTATCGGGTTCGGACCACCAGGAGTTTGACGGTCGATGTCGATTTTCAATGGCGGACTGGGATTATGTATCGGGTTCGGTCCACCAGGAGTTTGACGGTCGATGTGGATTTTCAATGGCGGACTGGGATTATGTATCGGGTTCAGACCATCAGGAGTTTGACGGTCGATGTCGATTTTCAATGGCGGACTGGGATTATGTATCGGGTTCGGTCCACCAGGAGTTTGACGGTCGATGTGGATTTTCAATGGCGGACTGGGATTATGTATCGGGTTCGGACCACCAGGAGTTTGACGGTCGATGTCGATTTTCAATGGCGGACTGGGATTATGTATCGGGTTCGGTCCACCAGGAGTTTGACGGTCGATGTCGATTTTCAATGGCGGACTGGGATTATGTATCGGGTTCGGACCACCAGGAGTTTGACGGTCGATGTCGATTTTCAATGGCGGACTGGGATTATGTATCGGGTTCGGACCACCAGGAGTTTGACGGTCGATGTAGATTTTCAATGGCGGACTGGGATTATGTATCGGGTTCGGTCCACCAGGAGTTTGACGGTCGATGTCGATTTTCAATGGCGGACTGGGATTATGTATCGGGTTCGGACCACCAGGAGTTTGACGGTCGATGCCGATTGAAAAAGAAAAGGGCTGAAGTCTTTTGCATGATGTTGCTCTAAATGATAGAGCAAACACAACAACAAGGAGTAAGGAGGATTTACTTAACATTATATCTTTTATCATGTGTAAACTCCTGCTTTGAAAATAAGAGTCGAGTCTTCTTTTATAGGGGGTATGTCATGTGATTTTGGTTTTTATTGTGTGGTTCATAAAGATTTATATGAAATTTTTTAGAGTATTAAGGAGATATATTCTGTTTTTTGTTTTTTAGAATTGTTATAATATAGTTATATAAGTAAATAATATACGAGGATTATCTAACAAAATTAGGCTAGATTTATACACTTTGACATAGCTTTAAATAGTAAAACACAACTGCAAGAAACACCATACTCATTACAGATTAGTTGAAATAACACCCTACTTAATTATAAACAATGGAAGAAACAATAACAGTTATAGTCGCGTGTAAATTAAACCAATAACGTTCCTTTGTTAGAAGGAGAAAATTGTAGGCATATACATAAATAGCCAAAAATGTTTTAACTATCAACTATTAGAAGGGGAAGACAACAAACGTTGCAAGATAAATACTAATTAGGGGATGTTTGGAAGTGTGTGGAATAAGAACAAGAATTAGAATAAGGCATGTTCTTGTTCTTATTCTAGTTTCATGGTTTTGTTAGAATAAGAACAAGGTTGATTTTGTTAAAGAACAAGCTATTCTAGAGGGTACCAAACATGAAATAGCTTGTTTTTGTTCTAGTTCTTATTCTTGTTCTTATTTTTAAAACACAATAATTTTATTGAGAAATAAGTAATTCTCCGTTATGGTTAAAACACATAAATACAATGTATTTTATTTGTTCATAGCATGACAATTGTGAAGTTATTAGTTATTGATTCTTATTTTTTAAAATATATTATAGGCTGGATAATTCGGAAAAAGAAAGCCTTCGTCGAAATGGATTTCAGCTACATACCAAAGTATTAAAAAGTACGTTGTGGAAACCGATCCGCATCTTGTTTATTTGCTGATGTGGTAAAACCAGCTGTAGCCATGCACCTTGACCAATTAAGCTAATAAATAATGTTAAATTTGAATGGAGAATAATGCAAAATATTTTCTGTTATAGCATCAAAATTGAAAACTCATCAAATTCATATATTAAAGTTTCAAAAATAGCATTAGTTTTTCAATATTATATTAGTTAGCTAAACAAAATAAACTAGGTGAAAATGATTAACAAATAAAATCTGATACCTTCTTGATGTGCATTGCTCTTGACGGTGTTTGGACAAATAAATAAATTTAATGCAATTTTCTAGTTTTCCTCATTTCAATAAAAGTATTCCAATATTTAATTTAGTGGTAATTTGAACTTTTTTCACGGTACATATCTTTTTTATATTAACTGAAAGTACAAAATAATAACGAAGTCTTCGATGCAAACAAATAGTGGAGTCTACTCCAATGTCTCTGCCTACGACATTTTATTTCCTTTTTTATTTATAGTTTATTTAAAGCTAAAAAGAGCACTTTCATGTTATCTCGTTGTCACAAATGGCTAGAATTATTATTATTATTATTGTTATTATTATTATTATTATTATTATTTTTACTTTCAAAGAAGTTAAGAGTGTGTTGAATCTTTTAAGATTACTGAATCATGCATAATGAGTTAAGTCGAGTTTCAAGGAAAATATATGTCAGGCCCTTGATTTTTTCGCCACTGGTTATGGGTTGATAATCATATTAGTTTTTGTTTCATGGAGTCGAATATTATTCTATATGTGTTTAATTTTGCAGAAGTGATGTAAAAAAATTTCATCTTAAATTATATAAGGACAGCTATTTAGGTCTTTTATTCGATTATATTAATGCAGGAATTATATTAAAAAAAAATACAAGATTTTCACAATAATAAAGGGAGGCAAAACTAACAACATAAATTATGTGAATTTATATTATGAATTGCAACAATTTAACTGACGCATATATTACATACAAGACCCAACCCAAATACCGCACAAGTATTACATACCGCTAGCATCATTAATATATTATTAACTGCGCTAGTGCTGGACATTCAGAGTCAGTGAGAATTAATTGAAGGGTAGAAATATCAAATGAGTTGAGAAGAATCTGGTGCATGAGTTATGGAACTTTTTTGGGAGTAATAAGTTATGCAACCTTATGTAACGGGTGTCTGATTGCAAAGTGTTGCATAGACTCTTATGCAACCTCTTATGCATGAAACAAACACCCCTGAATAATTAACGATTCTAGATTCTAGTTAATTATGATAAATTAATTATAATACATTCATATTTTAGTCATTGATCACACATCGAATGATCAAACAAACCCTAAAATTTATATAAAAACACATCGCTCGTTAAACTGAACTAGATCAACTATTTAAATTTGTTTGAATTTTAAAGCTTCAGGAAAAAAAAAACAGTAATTTTTTTGTACCAAAATGATGGGCATCAGAACTCCTCTTCAAGTAAGTACCCTCCGAACCTAAGATACAATTAATTTCTAAATGCAATTAACTCGTTCTATTCGTTGTAGTTTAATAAAGCTGGTCACCTTTTTGGTGTTTTTTGTTTCAAACAAAAAATATTTTGTGACTCCGTAAAGGTACAGTGGGTTTTTATTTGTTATATAAGTTCGGAAAATAGTTAGAAATTTCAAAGATAATTCGACCGGTTTTGTTAGAAACGAGTGGCTTTGTACAGTAAAATATAATGATAACTATGATGATGAATGTAACAATAAAAATGTTGTAACGCTTGCAATTTTGAAATAATAAATGAATTATTTTACCTTTCTTCTCATCAATGTAAACGAGCGGAAAATGTTTTTTTTTTTTTACTAACAAATTTGAGAATTTATTTTCCGTTTGTTTATACAAAATTATATTTCACAAAACTACTATTTTGAAACAATTTCTAGCAAAGGAAGTACTAACAAAACATTGAAAAGATAAGCATTCAATAAATCTTCGGCTGGGATGAGGAATTGTGGCTCAGTACAACTGTACAAGCGCACATGACGCGGTGAAAGAAAAGTAGAAAACAAAACAGAAAAGGAAAACAAAAAGAAAGGCAAAAGAGTACTCGCGTGGGCCCTAATTGGGCTCTAACGGACCAAGTCTAGGTCTTAAGGTTTTGGAAAAGTATTGTCACGCCAGTTACTGGGGTTGAATATTCGCACCTCACTAATCACTATCAAGGCAATTTCATACCTACACATGATGTTCAATTCACAGTTTCGCTCAAAAAAGAAATTTGTGGAATCGTGTCACAATAATTTGCATAATGAATATCAGTGTTATATTTGCGAGGACAATCTTTTAGAAATTCGGTTTAAATTGGTAGCATACGTTTCTTACCGTACAAGATGTGCTCGCTTTGATTTCAGGAAAAAAAAAAAAAGTGTTTTGTTAAATTGTTAGTCTAGTATAGCAAACCTAATAGATATTTTAAACAAGCAATTTAGTTCTTAGCAGGCTATGTAGCACGCGTAATACATAAAGTTTAGAAAACACTAGTCAAAGGCACGAACATAAAATAGTTTCGTCTCTTATTAGTTTATAACTTCATAGAGGTATGAGTTTGTTAAGGTCTCTTTATTTCTTGTAAGTGTTGTGATGCATAAAATGAGAAGAGAACATCTGCTCAATGAAAGTTCAAAGCTCAAAATAATCATTTTTTTTCATATTAATCCCTTATCTCTTTAACATATTAGGATACTATTCGAATTATGAGTGACCGGTACAACATGTACCAGTTGAGTACCAAAAAAAACTCTGAATATGAATTTCCAACAAGTTCAAACTCAAATTCAACCAAGAAAGTCATATATTACTCAGCTTTAATTAAACAAACATTAATGCACTTCCCATAAGCTTGGAAATATGAAAAAAAAGAAGAAGAAAAAGATAGAAATTCTATGGTTGTGCCCTATAACAGTTTCCAAACATCTCTCTTAAGTCTGAACTTATTATAATTGTTCCCTAAGGAATCAGTCAGTTCTAACTTTGTTTCTGACAATTCTTCCTCTTCAAGGAACTTCATATGCTAATAAACTTAACTAATAAACAATCAACACAATCAACACAATCCTCTAAACAACATCCTCTGAATAAAAAAAATAAATAAACATGAAGTGAATGAAATCTAAACTGTAAAAAAAAATTAAGACAGATAAAGGAGAGAATAGAAATAAGATGATGCTGACGATCGCACGACGAGGATTACAAATTTCAGGGTCATGATGACACAATAAGGGATTACAAATCAGGGCCAAGATGGCACCTGTTTATTGATCTTGCAAGCGAAATCGGAGGATGAAGGTGGTCAAGTGATGGTCAGATGGGGGTACTTGATAACCCTCTGAAGAGGTCATTGAGGAGTTCAATTAGGCTGTCTAATAATTCTCTGAAGTACAACAGTTCTGGCACGACTAATCTCCCTGCTGCAGCGGTCGGCCTGCTCTGCTAAATCCTCAACACTCTTCATAAACACCTCCACTCTCTTCTTTATATCCTCCACTGCAAACTTCACTCTCACTTCTTCCTCCTCACCCATTGTTGCAAACTCCACGGTCTCCAACAAACCACCAATTTCTATCTCAAGCTTGTTCACAAGTACCTTGATACTATCCAGATCCTTTATGGCGATGTATGATCCCACCTGCATTGAGCTGATGACCTCCTTTTGCATCCTTAGAGCATCTTGGTATCCCTGAAACAGCGAGTCAATCCACTTCCCCATAGAACCCACTGGCACTGACGCGGCTGCAGCCAGTGCAGCAGCCACAGGAGGGGCAGCAATTGCTGCGGCCACCACTGAGCAGATGAGGACTGCAGCAAGAGTAGTGGCAAAGATAATGCTTGAGAGTCTGCGCCATGCCTTTATGGATTTCAGTTTCTTGTCCAGCTTCAGCTTTCTCTGTTGGAGCTTTTGGAGCATCGATACTTGCTGTCTATAAACAGATTGGAACACCTGTTTCCCCTCAACATATAAAATATATCTGTTAGTGGTTTCCATCAAATAATATTGGGATAGTGCTAATTTGGGCACAGGAACTAATTTTATCTATAAACTAGTAAAAGGATCAACGTTTACACCATTTGGAATATAAAATTGGTAATGACGACAACTGAAAAAGAGGGATATTTTTTCCACATCAGTTGACAAAGTCAGAAGGGATGACTTGGTGTATCTGCAAAATTATGTATTCCTGAAATGTTATACAGTGGATCTTCTGCTCAAGCACATCTGCGAGGATATCGTTGCGTGGAGTAAACATTCTTAGGAGTTTTTTTTAGATTTTTTAGGTTGTAGATTTTCGTTTTGACTTTTTTATTTTTTTAATTTTTTTTTGCCACTTGCAAATATCAATTTTTTTAATAAAATTTTGTCGGCGTGGTGATTGCCACCTGACCCTCAAAAAAAGAAATGTTATACGGTGAATCAAATTTACCTGGAATAAAGAGATTCGAGGCAGATTATTGATTAATTATTGTTTCAATTGCAATGGAACATGAAATGGACGCTTGTTACTTCAAGCCCTTTTCTTAATTTATATTTCTTGTTTGGTGTTTCATGTTATCATTGGTTCCCCTTTCTTTTGGAAAATCCCCAATACTTGGTCACATTGACTAGGTATAAGCTATCCCTTATGCATTATTTAAACATGCAAAATCCTTGTTAGAACAGACGGAGGGAGTGAGGGACTATAAATACTCTGATATGTTTTAAGACAAATTGGTCATTTATGTGTTTCAAGGAAAAGAAGTTACTCCTTTTCAAATATTTTAAGGACCAATCTGATCACTTGAATAGTACTTAGAATCAAGTTGACTCTTCCAATTAATTTAAAGCTTAAATATACAAACAGACCAACTGAAATACAGGTAGAGTTTCAAACAACCAAAAACACTTCTATATTATCATACTATAAGGTCAGATCCTGCTGATTGATATAGGCGATGAGAACCAGCATTTCTGTGTTTCCATTAATTTCGGTTTTTTTTTTGCAATTTTCTCATTATAACTAATTTATGTGCTGACACTTCTTTCAATCCCTTCAATTAGGTTCGCCAAATTTTGGAGACCAGACTTATGGTTCAAAATTCCCAATATCAATAAAGTATGTTGGGCTCTGGTGCCCTACACAAATGTACCAGCTTCTATTTTCATGTTTATTAAGCAAGCAAGGGTAAGTTGAGCATGAATGGGTGAAATTTGGTTAAATAGAAGCAAAGTTGCATAATTAAGGAGTAATTGCATAGTTCAATCTTACTTTGGGCAATCCGGGTTAACTCACAAAATTAGATAAGGTGACAGCACCGTACCGGTAAAATTCCTTTTCCATGTTTGGATTGATTTTACCTAAATCTCGTAACCCAGGATCACACTCTTATTGATAGGACAATAGAGAAATAATAAAAAGCTAATTTCTACCTGGTAAAATTCTTCAGTGAAAGGGTCCCCAGCATCTCGAAAGTGCCCCAGTTCCTCCAATGTTCTAGTGTACTTGTTTCTCTTCCTCTTACCAGTGTCTTGCTCCTCGCTCTCCCCCTCCTCTTGGTCTTCCTCATCAAACCTCTGAAGTGACACGTGGAGAAAGAGCTGAGAGTCCCGCGCACGTTTCAGGCATTTCTCGAGAACTGTGCAGAAATCGAGCGTGTGCAAGCTGCAATCAAAGTACTCTTCCACTAGAGAGAACAGCTCTGGGCTTTTCCATATATCCTTTTTACACTCTAGTATTACCCGGACCACCTCTTGGTTCATGTCCAGAAGGCAACCTGTTACTTCACGTAGCGACCCGAATGAGAGAGCCCGCACCTCCACACCTCCAGCGAGGGTGGAGATTGCTCGGCTCGTGCGCTCCTGGAGAGCTGAATCAAACAACATTAGCTCTGGGTCCAGCCGGCATGCTGCTTCATACGAGCTTAGTTCGTCTGTGTATTGGGTGCCAGTACCTGTACCTGTCTGGCCGGAGGTAGCAGCTGCTTCGGGTGTACTTGGGCGTTTGCTCGGTTGCGCACCCATTAAGGGAGGATATCAAATATAGATTGGGGGATCTCTAAGAATTCGGTCGTTGATTTAAGGATAGGAACTTTAGTAATTGTAAGATGTTTAGCTGATACAATAAAAATATTAGGGATTTTTGCTATATGGTATTCTCTCTTTTATGCCAAATTTTTTTTGGATTACACAGCCAATCTGGAAAATAAGGAAAACGGGAATGTGGGTTGAAAGTGCTTGAAAATTAAGAAATCAAGGGAGAATTTGACTTGTATGGTTGTTGGGGAAATGAATTTGGGTTTATAAGTGGTTCTATTCCCTGATGAACTTTCGATGGTTTTACTAGGATTTTTGTGTGGCTAAGATTTTGGGGAGGAATAAGAAAATGTGTTTTTGGAGTATATCTAAATCTTTAATCAAACTCTAGTTAGTAGTTATCATGAATTGAAGGAGAGATTTCATGGAAAAGGTTGGTTGGACAGAAGCAGCCAAGATCCAAACTTTGGGATTAAGCAAGCAAGTGTAGAAGATATAATGACTACCCAAAGTGGAAAGTTCGGCGCCTTATTATTTTTTTCAACAAAGCTTGAACCTTTACACAGCTTTTGGGCCTTGGCTTGTTGGAAAACAGAGAGAGATAGATATCAGAGAAATAAGGGAGAGAAAGAGAGGGAAGCAAGGTTGAAAGGGAATGAATATCAGACTATGGTATTTGGAGATAGCTTGTACGCATGAAGGAGTAGTGGCGGCGAGGTGGCAAATGGGGATCGCTGGAAGCAAGCGCTTTCTCTGTTTTTTCTCTAGAGAGATAATGATAATAATGAGGTGTATTGTGTATAACAATATGCAAAATGTGTATCTTTATCACTAAATCTCTCTAGTTTGCACGCGGAAAGCAAGAGGGTTTTGGTGAAGGTGAGGAGTGAGGGAGATAAAAAGCATTAAATTGCAAGGAAACGAGGAATGGCGAGTCTGACTGACGACACACGACGCGGTCTTGTGTGAATAGTTGTTGACTTGGAGACTCACTTAAGTTAAGAGTGAGATTAATCATTCTCCTCTGTTATTACTCCGCTATTATTAAATTTTAAAATTGGGTGTCCGCGTGTCGGCCTACTTATAACGAGAAGAAGTGTACGTTTGCAATTGGTTAATAATAGAGGATTCGGATATGATTGTGAGAGCAATTTGCTTGAACAAGTTACCTATCTTAATCTTACCTCATAACAGTTTATGAGTTTTTTAGGCTTCAGTTACGTCTTGCAAGTGGCGACTATGAACCGAAAATAGCCTAATTTTTCAATCCTTGCACAAATTTGCCCCTATCGTTTGTTTTCTCTAATTATGCTTAAAAAAAACTGCGCATAAAATGGATACATGAATGAATGGTAACTTTATTTAGCATATGCCCTCAGAGTATTTCAACTCCAATAAGGCAATAACCAATTCTTTTTTTAGATAAAAATATGATTAAGCCTCTTAACCACTTGCCTAAGGATTGATTTTTATTAACTTCATTAAATGCTTTTCAATTATTACGTCGTTTAAAATAAAGGGAAAAATAGTAATACTCACATCCTAGGGGCAAAAAAAATTTATCTGCAACTCACATATATCCACGTCTCGCGAATGCTCCAACTGACAATTAATTATTATGTAATAAATAATTTTTTTTCACTATCATGTATTAGTTTCTAAGTCGCCAAATTATTTATTATATGTATGATGTTAGATGTCTCCACATGTACCATACAAACACTTGATTTTGCCATATTAAACTTTAATACTTGCAAAGTTAGATGCTTATATTTAAAATATTTAGTGGTTAGACTTACTCCGTCATATATTCAAAATTATATAGTACGGCCTTCGTAAATGTTTACGATAAAGAATATTTTATTAACTAATTAAGCAGGCATTTATATTTTTAAAAATTATTAACTAATTAAGTAGGCATTTATATTTTTAAAACTACTGTTCGTATTATTAAAGTCAATATTTGTATTTTAAAATTTGGTTTAATATTTTGATGCTTTTGTATTTTGAAATTCGTAATGCTAGTCCTTGCTACTCTTGAGATAATATTTTCGCCCTTGAAAGGTTGTAGGTTTGGAACTTGGCTATCCTTTATTAGATTTGGACTGATTCAAAATTACAAGAACTTTTTGCGATGCATCTCACCGTAGCCTATGGAACGTATTTGGATTATCCTAAGAGCTCAAGCCCCAAATCCTCTACCAATCAGCCAATCAGACGGCCCCTTATACGTTGAGATGTGCGTTTTTTTAACAATAAAAAAAGAAAAAGAAAAAGGCCAATCTACATCAAAAATGTGGTAACTGGTAAACGTGCCCAACGCAATTTGTACTGCAATATCAGTATACTCACAATGATTAGGCATTTTGTCATTTTCATTTCTTGTTGGGTCGAAATTTAATTTTTTTTATAATTGATGCAAAGTCTCAATCTATGTCCGTTCTATTTCAAATTTTCAACTCATGAAGAGTGTAGCAAAATATCAACATTTATAAATAAATTCCCAAGAGAGTAAAGATATTAAGGCGGCGGCACATGACAGTGGAGAGGGTACTATCTCTACAGATGATTTAGCACAAAACGCTTTTGCATAAAACCAAATAAAACAACCTACACAAGTCAATTCTATATAAGCAGCGATCACCAAAATATATACAAATTTCAATCGATATAGCTTCTGATGCGTTGGTTGTGGCTAATACCGGGACAGAGTATTGCTCTGCGCAATACGTTTATATTATTCTTCTCTTGTTCAAATATATTTTTTAGTTCATTTTTTTAGCTTAGGAATGTTATAAAATATCAGACTCGGGACCAAAACTCCAGAACCAATGGTACAGAGGGTGCTAAGGCTTGTTCCATGCGGTGGATAAAGCGATAGCTGTGACAACAAGACACTTGAATCTAGTATTATTAAACAAGCACTGCACAATAGAAAATCCATAACAATCTACACACAAATTAAAATAAACAAAATATATACGGTACTAATAGCTTTAGACCCACAAATATGCCTCAGAAGAAACACAAAAATTTCTTGCCAATTTTGGCAAGCCTCTTTATGGACTTCCTTCTCTTGCTTTGCGGAGTTTTAGAACCGCTCTTACTACTGGAACCATCATTTCCACTCCTAATACTGCTTTCACTATCATCACTGCTGCTGCTAACGTCTTCAGATCTGTCTGATAGGTTTCGTTTCACCTGACCAGTACGTGAACTCGCCGATGTAGGGCCCCCTTCTGGAACAAGACCAAGTTGGTCATTTGGCTGCTCATTCTCATCTGCAACTTCAAATTTATCAGTGCGGCTTGCCACTGATTCTGCAAACATAAATAGAATTAGTTTCAGAGAGACATCGGTATATGAGTGCTGTCAACCAGTACATGATAAACATCAATTACCTGATCCAGTTAGAGAAACTGGACTTGGAAGAATGGAATTCTTCACGCAAACACTGCAATCAGGCTCATCATGTTGTTCCTCTCCAGATGCTCTACCAACCCCTCCAATATCCCTGAGCAACTCATCTGCATTGAAGTACTCAACAAAATTGCTGCCACCCCTGCCGTCCAAGTCACCTGAATCGAGAGAAGCCATATTAGAGGGGAGGAGATCTCTCAGTTCCAGGTAGTCCCCATTTGAGAAATCATGGGATGTTTTGCTTGCTTCTTTATCTGAAGATGGTACACCTTTCAACAATCTATCCCTGTCAACCTGGTGTAACTGGACTGGTTCAGTGACACTAGAAACACAGTCAACCTTCTCTTCATTCTCTATAGGTAAAGGACCATCCCTTATCTCTCTCAGCAGCTCATCAACATTAAAATACTCCTCAGAATTAAAACTCATGCGACTAGAATTTGCAGAACTGGTAGAAGCTGTGTCAGAGGTCAGAATGTCATTTAACTCTAAGTAGTCCCCATACAAGGAGTTATCATATGGGTCGCTGATTTCTCCATCTGAAGACATTAGATCTTTCATTTCAATGAAGTCGTCTTGAGAGACATCTACTGGCACATTACCATCAGCCTCACTCTCCTTCTTTTGAGTTATCAACTGACAAAACCAATTTACAGAGTCAATAACAATAATATCTATAGGAAAAGAAATTATTCTAATGACATTAACCAAATAAGAAAATCTACATACATCAGATCCCAATGTGAGAAAGCCAGCACAGGCAGTGAGAGAATTATTTGGTTGGGAGGAATTAACCCCTTTGTCGTTATGCAAGAATAGTCTACACAATAAAATATTCTCCTGCACAAAAGAAAAGCACAATCTCATATATTAGCTGTTTGTTTCATTGAGGGGCAAAAAATGCTATATTATTAGAGTGCTGATTTAATTCTGATAATGTAGAGATATCACAAATCATATACTACTGTAAGGAGAAGAATAGTTAGTTCCATTTCTATCAGAGTTATCCTTTCTTTGAAAGGACAAAGGACAAACATTCCAAAATAGAAAAGGATGCAGAAGCAAAGTACCTGTAAATGACTAGCCCCTTCAAACTTTGGTCCGGCATGGTACTGGTGCATCATCCAGCTAGTTCTGGTTCCCAATGGAGGATTCCCTTGGTAAAACTCAAATACATTCTTGAAGCCAATGGTGGGTTTTGCTGGTATCCTAATTGTTATGGACCATTTCCAGAATCCGTTTTCAGTCCTCCTGACATCACCTTCCTGATGCCCTTCATTGGTGCTTCCTTCAAAAAGATACCAGCTATCCTCTACAACACACAAAAAAATATCCAATAAGTCCATCAGACTCCATTGCTTTTCTAATGTACTAACTCTAAGTAGCCTCAATTTATCCCAACAGTGCAGAAAACAAAGAACTGACAAAGCAAAGTTTAATGTTATCTTTACTAATGTAGTATCCAAGGATAGCTGACTTAGTGCTTATATTTGTCAGATGTGGCTTATTTGCCCCTGAATCTGACTGTAGAAATTAGATAAATATAAACATAGACAGCACTGAGTAATTATTCTCTCAGCGCAGAACTTGGTTCTATGTTCATTCCATTTTTCAATATTCAATCTGCATAATTATCACTTGCTCCAACTGTAACCAGACTCCAATCTGTTTCAGTCCACTCCCTCCCTCCCTCCCTCCCTCCCTCTCACTCTAACCAAATGAACCATACAGTATGGACTAGACCCAATGCCACCTCTCTAACTGTTATGTGTCCTTAAGGAAATAATATATTAGAATATAATTAGATTATAGTTTGCATCCAAATCAGATATACTAGATTCTATCTGATTTTAAATATATTATGTACCTTTCCTTTATGCATCTTTCCTTATTTTACAATTGTTGCTGTAATTTTAGTTATTACCATATTAGAAATGCTCTATATATTGAGCTGAAGTATTGTATGAGAAATTAAGCAGAAATCAATAAAAAGTATTCTTCTCTTATCTCTCTCTCTTCTCCTTTGTCTCTTTTCTTTTCACCACGGCAGAACCAAACCAGCCCCTTAATACCCCTTATAACCCTTAATACCCCTTATAACCCACGACCCACTAAGGCTCGTAACAATTTGGTATCAGAGCCATTAGGCACGATGTCTAAGGATAAAACAACCCCACCCGCATTTGACTTCACGGCTGCGTTTCAAACCCTTCTCCAAAGCAACCAGATCATGCAAGGCCAACAGGAGTTAATGCGCCGCCTTGAATTAGCTGAAGGACGTCTCCTCGCATTGGAAAACCCTTCCAAAACTGAGGAGACCATCCACCTAAACCACGTGACACGCAGGGGGTGCCACGCTACTACAAGCTTGATTTCTCGACCTTTGATGGCAAAGATGATCCATTGGGTTGGCTAAACCGATGTGAACAATTTTTTCGTGGGCAACGCACCATGGAGGAGGAAAAGGTTTGGCTTGCTGCATACCATCTCACTGGAATTGCCCAACAATGGTACTACCAATTGGAGAGAGATGTCGGTTTGCTGCCCTTGGCCCGATTCAAGGAGCTTTGTCACCTGCGATTTGGCCCACCTGTTCGTAGCAACCCACTAGGTGAACTAATGCATTTACGCCAGACCGATAGCGTTGAGGAATATCAAGAGCGTTTCGGGGCCTTGATATGTCGGGCTGATTCGGTGACCCCAACTCAACAAATGCATATTTTCACAGCTGGTCTTTCAGAGCCTCTTCGCACTGATGTTGAATTACATAAACCCTCTGACCTGCAACATGCCATGAGTTTAGCTCGTGCTTTTAGCGTCGCTACCGCACGACCCCTGAAGCAAGTATTTTTGCTAAACCTCCTGAAGTGTTGGCAGTGCTTGCATCGTCGGAGTCTGGACCTGATCAACGTCCTTTACGTCGCCTCAATCCAACTGAGATGGCTGAGAGACGACAAAAGGGCTTGTGCTTCAACTGCGATGAGCTATACACAAAAGGTCATAAGTGCAAGCGACTATTCTTTCTAGAGGTCATGAACGATGATGAATATGAGAATTTTGAGCCTCCTGGATGATATCTGCATTTTTACCCCATTTTTTCAGCTTGAGGACAAGCTGATTCTCATGGACGGGGGAAATGTTATGTGTCCTTAAGGAAATAATATATTAGAATATAATTAGATTATAGTTTGCATCCAAATCAGATATACTAGATTCTATCTGATTTTAAATATATTATGTACCTTTCCTTTATGCATCTTTCCTTAGTTTACAATTGTTGCTGTAATTTTAGTTATTGCCATATTAGAAATGCTCTATATATTGAGCTGAAGTATTGTATGAGAAATTAAGCAGAAATCAATAAAAAGTATTCCTCTTATCTCTCTCTCTTCTCCTTTGTCTCTTTTCTTTTCACCACGGCAGAACCAAACCAGCCCCTTAATACCCCTTATAACCTACGACCCACTAAGGCTCGTAACACTAACTCCTAAAATGACAACTCTGATGAAAATGGGTGATGGCAAAGTCGTCAATAAATTATAGTTAATTAAAGGTGCTACAAGCTTCTACTTTAAGTCCAAGTCGCGTAATTGTGTCAGTAAATACGCATGAAAGGACTACAGATACAGTATAATTACCATGTCGATAATTAGTGTCACCTATCTAAGACAGGCTACACTGGTTATGATTCTGCTTTCCGGTTGCAAAATCATATTATTGCATCAAATGAAATAGATAACAGCATTAACGAAACAAAACCTATTTTTAATGTGAAGTACCTTACGATTATCCCTTCATATTAAATAGGATTTTCTCAAGGTTAAGAATTACTGTATACTATGTGCTAATGGCCCCACTCAAGGATAACAATTTCAACTAGAAACAAATTACAAAATAAAGGACAGTTCAAGATATGAAGCAAAATTTGCTTATTGTTTGATGAAAAAAATTGATTGTTGCTCAAAAGATTCTCTCTTTTCTTAATCTGAAAGTTTCGAATTACTCTGACACACCTAGACCTGACATGATAGGTCAAGTACAGATCCAGAAATAACACCTGTATGTATTTTTGGGTGTTGTATTGGTTTCTAGGGACAGAACTCGGTAGATTAAGCCCCAGTTGATCCATGTGTACACCTGGAAATTAAACAGAAAATTGAGCATAAAGTATAATTTGTGTCGTTGGTCTTTCTCTGGTCAGGAACTAGGTGACATAGATTACAATATAATTGTTTTTCTATATTACTGATGGTGACCAATTTTGATGAATGCCAGAATAAAAAATTAAATGAAACACCAACAAATACTTTCAAGTACCTGGCATAGTATGAATTACACCTCCTTTGCTCTTGGGTTGTCACTGGCACAACCAGCCAGACACAAAAGCATAGGAAGTATGAATTTTCATGTCACATTTCATAAAGATTATAAAAGGCATATCCTTATTTTTGTACCATACATATATTTTTGTTCAGTTGATCAAAATAAACTTCAATACAGTAACAATCTCAAGCCATAAAGTAGAAATCCCAATTGATGTGATAATGACCATAATTGAACCCAATATATGTTCTTAGGGGAATTTTGGTCATTTGGAATTCAATTTTATTTTCCGATCTGCATAATAACTATATAAGTATATAACACTAAAAATGCAACAACTAGAACCAACAATAAAACACATATGCGCACTACTAGCATGATATTATTATTTTATATAATTAACATATCCCTATAATAAGTCAATGTGATATTGAAATTGTGGCGAGGTATCAGGCTGAAGAGCCAGAATCCAACCCACAATCCTAAGTGATAAAACCAACTTGGCAACCTTCACTGAGATGCTAGTGATTCATTGCCAGTGCATGACATTTCACTAGGTAATTCTTTCTTGTTTAAGAAAAAAAAAAGGCATATTTAGATGCAAACAATACTGCATATCTCCTATTTAGCATACCACTAATATATTTCAACTAACGGAAACAAAAATCCAAACCAAGCACACTTTTACAGAAGCAAGGCAGATGCAACAGTAACAATCAGAACACTGAGACAAAATTAGGTGAGATTAGAGGTGGTAATGGTATTAGGTGGTACCAGAGCTTGTCTTTGTTACCCATATGATAAAGAATACTTCCTTTCATTCAATTATTTATGTATAGGCATATCATACCGGTACGGATGGGCGTACCAGAACAAATAACAGTTTCAGATGGTTCTGTGTAGTTCTGGTAAAAATACCAGTATGAAGGCGTGATAAAAAAAAACACGGTAATTGGGTTTTTCTTTCAGTAAATAAAAAGTGGCAGGGAGCATCCCTATTTACTTCCAAAATATAATTGAGTGAGATCAGTCTAAGCTTTTCAAGAAGAACATAAACAAGGAACTCGATTACTCAAAAAAATAAGAAAAGAAATCTTACCACGGTCCGATGGATTCGATTTGAATGGATTGTCCGTGAAGACGCCAGGTGGAATTGGGTCGTCTTTTGTCCTGAAAGCGAGGTAATTTATGTATTGCTCCTCGCGGGGCCAGCTTCCGAAATCCATCGGGAAGGTCTCGAGCGGAGCGGAGCTGAGTCGACGTCGAAAGAGATGGTCAAACTCGACTCGCGCGAGACACAGAGAGAAAAAGCGAGAGTTTGAGAGAGAGAGAGAGAGAAAGAGAGCGAGTTAAGAAATCAACGAGTGTTGAGACTTGAGAGTTGAGAGAGTGTGTGGGGTATATTACGTCCGTGTCGGAAATGTAATCATATTGGTGTAGCGGGTCGATATTAACTGGAAATTATTAGGAAATACGGTCGACTACTCCGTAGAGACGACATAGATACTATGCAAGGGAGGCGTGTGCTCTTTTTTCACAGTTGATAACCAGTTTTATCACCTACACGTGTAATTTCAACGAATTTTGCTATATAGATGGTAATGGTAGTATCATATGGTACTTGGAATCAATCAAACGTGTTTAAATCGTGATGAATGGATCTATATTATGTCGCATCTTTGTATCGTGAATCGAATTAAATCGTTCAAATACAATAATTAGTCTGAGAAAAAATTATGAAATAATAATCTTTAATATATTGAAAATATATTTCATTTAAAAAACTATTATAATAATATCATATGCTATCATATCTTTTTAATCTAATAAAAATACACCTGAAATATGAATTCAATTTCTATTATATATTTTAGCATCCTGAGTCTTAAAAAATATTATTTAATACCATAAATAAATATCAAATTTTTCTTTGATAAGCTTGTCGGTTCTTTTTTTTTCCCAAAAAAGTTGGCTCATGTCCACCCGTTTCAATAAAAAATTAAACAAAGTCTCTTACAAATTATCACATATTATTGCTGGGTTGCCTCGGGAGTCCCCTATCTACGGTACACTTTTCCATTGTTCAACGAATTATCTTGACCGTTGATCTGCATCATAGGGTGGGTTGATGAATAAACTAATGTTTCCCACTTAGGTCTGCATTAAAGGCATCGATTATCTGAGACATGGTATGTGTTAAAATGTGTAGCAACTTTTCTTATAGGTTCTAGATTCTAGAATGATGTAAATATACACGTTGCACCAAATAATTCACAGTAGAGTTCACATGAATCCACATCCTCTACCCATCGCTGAAGCGATGGGTAGAGTTCCCATCACTCGCGTCAGCCGTCTGATTTAATCTCAACGGCTAAAGGAGCCCCGTGCATTCCACCACACCCGAAAAAAATTTTTGGCCCGAAAAAAATGAACCGTCCAGATTAGATCGGACGGTCCTGAAGTGATGGGCACTCTACCCATCGCTAAAGTGATGGGTAGAGGATGCTGATCCGAGTTCACATGATGTTATGATCTGCGTGGGCGGGTCCCATGGACGACCAAGTTGCGAGATTAAATAATCTTGCGATTATAATGGATTCAGTGTATAAAATTAAATGATTGGCATAATATTTTATCAAGAAGTAATTTAATTTCGGCTGCCCCAATCTACAGTAACGTGCACACCAACACAAACCGTCCGATCTTTGGGCTGTGTCCGATGGATTTCATCCTGGTCATCCGCTAGCGATTCGATCTAGAACGTCTATTTCCTCTATCGAACAATGCAACCATTTGCTCGTTTAGGCTTCTCGATTGTTCTTCGTTTTTCCCTTCTGCGCGAGTTCAGGAGAGAAACAGACAGCTCGACTTTCTACCCCTCCCTCGCCATGGCTCTGAAGAAGGAGCGCTTTCTCTCTCTCTCACTCGACCAGACTCTCGGTCTCTCCGCTGTCAGTTCAGTCGATTCCCCTCTTCTTCTCATCTCTCTCTCTCTCTCTTTGACAGCTTAGAGCCTCTCTCTCGCTGCGCCGAATCTTTCTCCCTATTGGTTGGCTGTTAGCCTTACGCCAATTTTACTTCCTCTTCTTTTGGTTAGGTACGATCCTTATGATTCCCTTAACTCATGTGAAACAAATCCTAATATCCAAGAACATGTTCTTAATTAGATAGTGTGGCTGTTGGAGACGATATGATAAATATTTTAATTAAATTTACGCAATTTCTTATTGGTGTTTAGAATCTCCATTGGTATATTTTTTCTATTCTTGGAGGTGTTATGCTAATAAATTGTCCCATTTCTGCGCACATGATGTGTTTGAAGAAATGCCGCAAAAATTATAATGTAACAGTTATCGACTGCAATTTATTATTTATTGGCTTCGATTATAGTACCGTAGAGTGCTTTTGCAGACACGAATGTTTTCTCTCTCTTTTTTTTTTTTTTTTGGTTTTTATCATGACCAAGCAATTCATTGGAGGTGTCCTAATTACGGTGTGCATTATGACAGAGAACAAAATAATCAGGTATTTACTAAAGAGAACTGAGGGTAGATACTTATGCGCAAGCTTCATCGTCCATTTTATATTATATATGACCGTTGCTTTAATGAGTTTTACAGAGTAAAAAGAAAATTTTGTTATTTGCTGCTCCACAATCAATTGAGTTGTCATTAACAATTTTCCTGCATTAAACGATTGTAGAGCATTTGATATGAACGTAACGATCAAATTTGTGAGTATGATTTTGGTGTGTTTTGTTCAAATAGCCCTTATTATTTTATAAATGCAGTGCTCTAATTTAATTGGGAAAGATGCTGGCTTTGATGATTATAACATAATTCTTATTTTTGACACCTCCAGAGCTTGGCGCAAAGTACAGAGACAAGTAGGAAAATCAAGCTAGAAAGAAGCCAAAAGAAATGTTAGCTCTTTTGTTTCTGTTCCTTCTTCTCGCTGAACCAAAAATTATGCGATAAAATATGAGGTCTATTGATGGTATCTCTGGACATTTGCAGCAGCTTTTAATCATATATATATTCTCTGAGTGAAGGGGTATTGAAGTATTATATTTTCCTTTACAACAGCTTTAACCTTAACCATTTTCCCTTTTGGCACGGATTGGATTGTATTATATTTTCTATTTTAATATTTGAATCTATTTTGTATCAAATTTATCTAAGTGAAGAAGTATTGAGTAAAAATTAATAATTAAGTTTTCATCGCGCAAAGCGCGATATTATAGCTAGTTATTCCTTAACAGAAATTATATACACCATCCAACTAAAAACCATCCATTACCATCCATAGGCCAATTAAGGCTTAATTGGGCTTTTCGGAAGAGAATTCCGCGTCCCAGGCGCTCCAGAATTCCATTTCCGCGCGATGACGTCATCAAAGCGCGTGATGACGTCATCATTTTTTTTTCGAAAAAAAAATTTTCGGAATTTTTTTTTTGCGCTGACGTCATCAAATGGACAGATTTTTCTGTTCAGTTAGATGCATCAAGGGATGAGTTAAAGTTGTTAAGTGTTCAGTTAGTTGCATCTCAAAATTGAATTTTCGCATTTTTTTGTTCAGTTAAACACGTTAAGGGATGAACTTAAAGTATTTATGTGTTCAGTTAGTTGCATCTCAAAATTGAATTTTCGTATTTTTGTGTTCAGTTAAACACGTTAAGGGATTAATTAAAAGTATTTATTTGTTCAGTTAGTTGCAGTAGAAATTTGATTTCATATTTTTTGTGTTCAATTAAACTAGATAAGGGATCAACTAAAATTATTTAAATGTTCAGTTAGATGCATCTGTAAATTAAAACACTAATAATTTATTAAGAATAATATCCATTATTTCAACAAACTGAACAATTACATCGATAATAACATCCATTATTGATAACACGAATCCTACACAGTTTTAACCACTACAAACTAACACAATTCATCGACTCCTCCTTCGAATCCTTCCGCACAATTCTTCTCACCATGTCCTATAATTCCTACACAAACAAAACAAAAAACAATTGAGATAAATTTAGTTCTTAACAAAATTTTCTGCGAAAATGAACATAAGAGAAATCAGAAATTGACATCGAAGAAAAATTGTAACATGAAAAATCGATGAACATTTCAGTTAACAAAAAGTTCGGATACAAAAATTTGTAATTGAAGAAAAATGATGGATCTGAATCCGAAACATGAAAGAATGGTAGTCGTGCACTTAAACATAAACAAATCGGTAGTTTGAGAGGATCGTGAGTCATAACTCGAGGGAAGAAGGAAACCTGATAGAGATATATCGGCGGATAAGGAAATCTGGCGGAGGGGAACGAAGTGGCGGCGGAGAAAATCGATCGGCGGAGAAAGATCGGCGGCGGAGAAAATCGATCGGCGGAGAAAGATCGGCAGAGGAGGAGATCAATCGACGGAGAAAGATCGACGGAGAAGGATCACCTTTGTCGTGCAGGATCGGCGGAGGAAGATCGGGGCTGAAGAATCGCCTCAGAATCGCCTCTCTCTCCTCTGGCTGCGGCTAGGGTTTTGGAGAGAGAGGGGAGATTTCAAGTATATATGGAGAGGGCCAGGTGCTGGTCCATAAAAGCCTGTTTTGAGCCCATGGATGGTGTGGATGGTAATCAGTTGGATGGAGAGTAGTAATTACCATTCCTTAATTATCCTTTTATGAAATTTGGGCCTTGAGAGCATTTTATTATTTTTTGGTAGAGAAGAAAACTCAGCATACTGTCAAGCATCCTTTATCCAATTCTCTATACCCCTGCCATTAATTAACCATTTATTCTCAAATTAAGTCGTATACTATTGCCAACTTATATTGGGTAACTGCAGTATAGACGTAAAGTACCAAATTTTGGTCTTATACCCTCCACCCCAGTTGTGATGCCAGTGCTTACAGACCTTGTTTCTATTGTGGTTTTAGAATGTAAATGATGCGCTATGTTTCTTTTTTTCCCTAGGAGGCAACCCACAAAAAATTTTCAATCGGTGCCTTTATTTATTTATTTATTGTTATTCCTTCTTTCTTTCTTTCTTTAACACCAGTCACCGAAGATGACAGGAGAGAAGGTTTCTTTTTCCTTTTCTTTGGTTTTACCACAAGTTATGACTATGGTGCTCCAATTGATGAACATGGTAATTATCAAAGACTAAGATGCATCATAATAAATATATGCGTGGTCATCCATTTTAATTTTCTAACTACATGTAAATTTGCATGGATGGCATGTGAGCCAAAATATGGTCATTCAAGGGAATTACACAAAACACGATTATATTATGTGAGCAAGCTTTGGTTTGAGCTGACTAGGGTTCTCTAAAATGACACGACTCGATTGTGTTGGCACAGCACGACATGACACGAGTACGAATTTAGCACAACATGATCGTGTTATCGTGTCGTGTTGACAATAAAAAAAAAATTAAAATGATTTGACACGACACGACTAACACACAATACGACACAAACACGAACTAACACAACACGAACACGACACGAAAATATGAATTTTATTTTTAACATTATAAATAAGAATACATAGAACATAAAATACTTCCTATTTTAAATTATTTTTTAAAAATTATTATTAAAATTGCTTTTATGTTAAAACTCAATTTATAGTCTACTTTCCTTTTTAACGTCTATTTAATTTTTTTAAATATTTTATTTTTTAATCTGTTTAAAAAACAAGCAAATGTGTTAAAAAAAATAAATCATCCGTTGGCATTTTAACAAAAATGTTACAACAATTTTTGTATTGATATATATACTGAATTTATAGAATAATCAAATAAACGGTAACAATATTTTTCTCCATTTTAATATTTTAACAATGTTTAATAAATTATTATAAAAAATAAAGAAAAGTGTCTAATACGATTTGACATGACTACACACGACGTGTCAACACGACACGACATGATCGTGTAAATCGTGTCGTGTTGCCTCTTCTCACCACTCAGCACCACAAAATTAAAAAATTAGTTCGTATCAACACGACACGAGACTCTAACACGATCATGTTTGACTCGACACGACACGACACGCACGATTAAATAACACTAGAGCTGACCCCACCGTTACTTCTCTCGGATCCATGCAAAAGGTGTGGTTTTATAGTAATAGTTGTAATAAATATGTGGTTTTATCAGTTTATTTACACTTGTCTATTGGCACAAAAGAGAAGAAAGATCGAATCGTTGAAGAACAATCATCAAAATTCCATTCAGCCATATCATCAACTCTTCACAATTGTATGCATAGTTTGTGTCAACCTCCAAAAATAATGATAGTAATATCTCTGCCATATCATCAACTGTTCACAATTGTATGCTTGTTTCATTCACTTTCGTCAGAATCGTAATTTGCACAAAGTGCCTGCAGGACATTTTCTGCATGCTTCTTGCTTTCATTCTCAACCTTGGTTTTTAAAGTCGGATCCAAGCGCATCTTTTTAGAAGAATCATCAGTTGTCTTTGGCTTCAGCACAAATTTCGGCATAATTATGGTAGAACCAGCACGAGTTCCTACAATACCAGTAATTAACCATGAGAAATAGTAGCTATCGTTCAAGGTACAAACCAGTGCTTAACTGGCAAAAACATAATAGGTACTGGTATCGAGGTGTTGTTACTCAGCATAGTTCTACTACCAAGTTTAAGTCTCAAAAACTGACTACTACTTGCCAAAAATACAATAAATGTAAAAGAAGACACCTGACTCCTAATCTAGTATTGTATATCCTAATTAATTTCTAATATACTAGCCAATAGTGTTTTATTCAAATAGAATTCTAATTCTAAACTACACACTTATGTTAAACAATTTTTTCTTATCCATCTGAAGTAACACTTACTGCAGTACCAAAAACTTAAAGAGTGTCGTCCACAAATAAAGATAAACAACAGAGACTGAAGCATGAAAACCAATCAGATAAATAGTAAACATGCCTGCACTCTTTGAGCTGTCAGAAGTGCTTGCACTTGCTAAAGAATCAGTTGGCTTACCAAGGGATGAGCTCTTAGGCTGCGTTGAACGAAAATATATTATTATGCTATATATAAAAGCACAAAATTCTCATCATACAACTCATGTATTTCCCTGTGTGAAAACAACTCGAAGATAATGTCTACCTTCACAGGTAAACCTAGAGAAGAGGGTTCTGCTTCCATATCAAGGTAGTCCTTTGAATTCTGCATAAAGTGTAAATTCTAATTAGAAACAAGAAATAACCGGCAAAGAAAAAAAAAAAAAAAAAAGAATGCTACTAGAAATCCTTACATGGAAAACAATAGATTTTATTAATGCTTCATCTTGTTCATTCAATGCTTCCCTTGCATTTTCGTTTTGTTGGGACCGCTTCAAAGTCTCCAACATACACTCAAAGCTCACAGTCGCATGCCTCGACTATACATGACACACGAAAAGAAAATAAAAATTAATTAGTAACAAATCAAATATTATTATATTAAAAAACAAACAACAGTTTATTCTAGAGAAAAGAGAAATATAAAATTGTTCATCTTCATAGACCTCATTTCTTCTAGAATTAATATAAGAAAATTAACTATATAGGAAAACTGGCCTTATTTCGTGCACCGATATAAAAGACCTTTATAAACACAATCAATAATTTTTGAAAGGTGACAACATATATGTATTTAATAAATTCGAAGTATGTTGTCTAATTTTTTGAAAGCTGACAAAACGTGATTAAAAGAATAGGGAAAAAAATAATATACATTAATTGATTTTAAATCGACTTTTGCATTAAATAAAGAAAAAAATAATTCAAGAATTTAAATAAAAAAATAAAAAATAAGGGAAAATTGAATATAACCCTCTCAAATCTCGCTCAATTGAAAATAACTCCTATAATCACAAAATAATTAGATATATGTCGGTTGGCACTAGGCAACGCCCCACCGACATTGACGGATTTTGACTACAATTGACCATAGTTGACTCGTTGACCATCTTTGGCTACATCTCTGGAAAAACGAACTAAAATAAATCCCTCCACAACGGACGAAAGTGTTATTAAATAATACTTTTTTACTTTGTTTTATGTCCGCTTATTGTAGAATCTTTGCATGCATCTTCTGTCAAAGGTTCATCATGTTTTTATTTTCTTTATTTTTTCAAGTATGCCCAGCGAAAAAAGCACTTGTCATCTACCGTGATGCTTATGTTTACGGTCTGAGATTTCCAAGAAGTTTTAAAATTTGTGTTAGCATTGAATGTTAAAGCAGATGAACAGTCTACGATGATTTGCTATGTTACGTGATCTCAAATAAGCAAAAGAGTCAAGATTTTTTTTTTCTCTAAATTTATTTTCATGTGAAAAAAAAATATATAGATTGAAATTGTTATCGTGCCTTTGAAAAGGCTAGTATTAATAAACCAAGGTACTCATTCTTATATGCAATGTCTACTCCTTATAAAACACGGATCCAAAAGTGGTTACACGCTAGATCTAGCGTGTAACACTTGTTTGTGCCATTCGATCGATTTGATATGTAGTTAGATATCAATCGCTAGATGAGGTAATAATATGCTTTGATTTTCCATCTAATAAGAAAATAAATTAAGCAACATATCTACCTATATCGCTTATACATTGAACAATATATCTTTATTCTCTAACATTAATAATGTTTATTTATATGCCCATATATGAGGGCATATTTTTCTCTTTTAGTAAACATCAAAAAATTATAAACTATATTTGGCAATATCTGATTAAAAAAGCTTCGTTGAGTATAATATTAATTTGGTGTGGATTACAATTAAATTTGGGTTCTTAGTGATAAAAACTTAATTGTTATCCAATGTTTCTTAAAATAATTTATAAAAAATAGGTGAAAGTTAGTATTATACATGGAATGATTTCAGTGGATGGTTAGTGTTTTTCTTCATCTTTTTTTGGGGTAAAGGGCCCGTGGGCTTTGCATTAAAAGGATTAAAGGAATATGTTTTTACATACACACTATACTGAAAAGAAATATTAACACACTTAAAAGAAAAGGCAAATAAAAATTAAAGGAAGGGCTTGAAAGAAAGAAAACCCCCTTATAAAAACCAACTACCCACTGAAGACCCTAACCCTGAAGGCTAAAGTTCAATTCCCTTTCTTCACCATCCACTGAAGAGTGAAGACCCCTTATATGGTTGGAAATCACTGATAATTAATAAACCAAGAAGATTAATCAAATAGATTTTGTTTCGTAAATTTGTAGTACATTACGAACTGTTTGGGAATTTAAAAAATTGACAACGTAAATTCATTGTGGAAGATAGTACATCTTCTTTAATGAGCCTCATCACCAACTACAAACTCTTGCTTCGGTGGATGTTAATAATCACCGAAACTACAAATTAATAACAGTAACATAACTTTTATACATGAAATTAATTTAGCGATTATTTAAACAGTGGTTGAATTAAACTTTTAATTTAAAACATGTTCCAGTGAAATACGTATGTCTACGGATTAAATAAAATTTTAGTTAAATTGTCTTCTTTTCATTTTGGTCCATATAAATTTCGAATATTGAAGACCAAAGAGAATATTGTACTTTCTCGAGTTATTGTTATTTCCCCCAAAAAGATTCTGGCAGAGTTGAAAAAATTCCCAACATATTATCGTAATCAACAACTAACAATTTTAATCCAAAATTTTCTTATACACTTTAGGATGCGTGTGAGCGGGAATGTGAGCATTTAGTTATATAAGTAAGAAATTTGCAATATTTATGTATGAGATTGGCTAAAATGCTTTCTAAAGCATAGGTGGTGTATGCTTTAGAGTTTATGGTCGTTGGATCTTAGTTCGGATTCGTGCAGAAATTGAATCGGATGAATCAGATTTTAAGCGCTGAGGCGATGTGGTCTCCGTTAATTTTAATTTTCTTTCTTCCATTTTAGACTTGCTCCGTTTCCTCTATCCTCCTTTCCATGGCAGTGATGGAATCCCCAGACCCCAGCCCATCTAGTCTCTGCCCCGCCACACCCTCGCCTCCCCTTCCCGTAGACTCAGAACTCTGAGGCGATCTCTTCTCTTCTCCGCTCCTGTTGCGGCTGGCGCCTCAAAACCCTAGGCGAACTCTCACCCCTCCCAAATCACTAAATGCTAACTGGAATCGGCAAGCAACCCACATTCCAGGCGATGTGGCAATTAAAATACACAATTGTTAGGTTTCAAGCACTCAGGGCAACTTCGATTGAAAATTTTACTCGTGTACAATTTAATCATGCTTGTCCTGTATGTTTGTGTTTTATAAAAAATTTATTGTATGATGATGCTAGTTTTATGTTTAAAATTTCATACCAGTTTTAATTGAAAGCGGTCAAGACTCAGACTCTATTTATTGTGGTAAATTTTATGCTTATATGCTTAATGATCAGTGTATATATGATGTAACTAAGAAGCGATGCTTTTAGTTGTGTTTCCTGTATTTACATTTTTTACTTTTAGTGGAGTCAAATTCAAAACTGGAAGAAATTTGGGAGGCAAGCATGTTCAATTACCATACTTCCACATAATTTGACTTTGCCAAGGAAAAAAATCACACAAATTTGAGACATTTTGACTTCACTAAGACCAAAATCACAATTAATTGTGGAAAAAATGAAAATTTTGACTTTGCACTGAGGATAAACGCACGGAATTTGGGGGGGAGAAAATTTTTGCATCATGTCTATTGTCTACGTACTAGGATAGCGCACAAAATTTTGGGGAAAAGATGAAAATTTTTGTGTCATGTCCACATAGCAGGGTAGCGCACAAAATTTGGGGAAAAATAAATTTTTTTTACTTTACTATACCAACCAGATAAGGCACGAAGACAGTATAGTATACTTCAGTTAGTGCCATAAGAAGGTTGAGCGCACGAAGGGAAATGAGAAATTAGGATTTGAGCGGAATCAGGCGAAGTAAAAAAGCGCAAGAGGACAGTAAAAGAGGAGAGCGGAGCAGAAGCAAAAGATGAGACGATTTGACATTTGAGGAAGAGTGCTTCAGCGTTGATAACTGACGGAAGGACTTTTCAGAAAAAAAAAAACTAACGGAAGGAAAATTTTAAAATTAACGGGTAAAAGAAGGGACTAGCGCTCTCAATCAAAGTCGTCTAAACCGATCTGAGCACAAATCTTGAGTCGATCGGACGGATCTAGAGTCTAAAGCATACACCACCTATGCTTTAGAAAGCATTTTAGCCAATCTCTTTATGTATTGTACAATAATTAAAATAGATACTTAAGAGGTGCTTTAAAAAAAAATAATTGTAAATATTCAAAATAATGAGTGTGCATTCAACAATAGACAAGTGCGCGTTCGGCGTTTCGGAGGGGTTTCGCATATGAATATGCGAGTTGATGACAACTATCAAAAAGTTCAAAACACATATTAACTTAACTTGGCTATACCTAGACAGTCACTGTCTAGCCTATCCAAAAAAAAAACTTAACTTGGCTATTTCTCAAAAATAAATAAATAAAACCAAAACATGTGATGGCAGCAGTCATGTTTGACTGAAACTATGAAACTGAAACATATAGACCAATACAGGAGAACGAGATATGGCCCGCGTTTTCCTTCTTAGGTCGTATGTGTTTTTGGAAGTATTAATAATTAATTTTAATTGTTTAAATTGCAACATATGAGAAAACGTCAGGAGATTACGACGGCAGTGGTGCGTCGAAGGAGGCTGCTATATGGCCATGTGGGATTTTTTTTTTTTTTTTTCATGGTGTTGGCGAAAAAGAAGAGAGGACAGAAGGAGAGGGCGAAAGAAATTACATTGTTGAATATTGGTTAATGGATAAGATTGATCATCGATAAAATTTGGAGGGTTCAGATGCGGTGTCGCATAGGGTTTAGATGTCGTGTCGCAAGAGGGGACTAAATAACGGACTGGGATCCTCAGCAGTCGTTTAAAACGACTGTAACGACTGCTGGGGCAGCCGTTCATCTTTTTTATTAATAATAATTTTTTTTTAAAATTCAAATGACGAATTCAAACCGTTCATCTTGTTGAATTTTACGGGCGATACATTTTCATATAAGTTTTATAAAATTTGGGATTGATTTGATACTTGATTAAGTGCTTTAATTATGAACGTATTAGAATTAATCAAACCAGGTTCGTTCATTTGTTAATCACTCAATCAAATATCAAATCAATCCCAAATTTTATAAAATTTATATGAAAACGCATTGCCCGTAAAATTCAACAAGATGAACGGTTTGGATTCGTCATTTGAATTTTTAAAAAAAATTATTATTAATAAAAAAAGTGAACGGCTGCCCAGCAGTCGTTTTTAAACGACTGCTGAGGATCCCAGTTAACTAAATAACGGGCGGCAACACAGACGGATTTTAATTAATACTATAGATTAATTAATTAATAATATAAACTTGTAAATTCAAAATTAGTAATTTTTGTCATAGAAAATCACCATATAAGATTAGCATAAATTTTCTGCCAAAATTTTTTTTTGTCAAAAATAACTTCTGGCATAAATTTAGATCGATCGATCGAAAATTGGAGGGCTCATATCACATGTCGTAAGAGGGGATAATTTTTTTTCCCTATAAATTATGCATGAACTACTTTAAATTTTCAAATATATCTATTCTAAATTTCCAAATATATTCTATTTTAATGATTGCTACGACTATTTTTAATTTATTTAATCAAAAAAAGGGAAAAAAAACTATTTTTAATTAAAAGCCAATAACGATCCACATGTTTTAATAATTAATAATATAGATATATATTTCTCAAATGTAAAAATGTTATACGAAAATATAATATGATTGATGAAAAATTTGAAAAGGGGATACTATAAATAGATGATATGTTAGCACCTTTGATAAAAAAGACATCCACTCGGTTGCACCTTTGGCGAGGCCATCAATGACACGTTAGCCTTTCATTAAAAACTTCATCAAAATTTTAATATTTTAGAGTTTTTAAATAATCGTGTTCATCACGTGACACACCCGATACGAGTATCGATATCGGATACGTATCCAGCACGAGTACGACAGTAGTTTATAAGTATCAGTGCAAACTAGCTTGTTTCAATTAAAATTTAGTTCATTTTTTGGTTTAGGGAGGTCATACAATGTTAGGCCTAGGACCAAAATTGCAGAACCAATGATGAAAGAGGTGTTCAGATTTAATCCATGCAGTAGGGAAAGCAATACATGACAAGAAGTATTATTGAAACCGGCAATGCACAAAAGAAAATCTATAATTATAAAATCTATGATAATATACACAAATATGGTCCAATTAGCGTCACACTATCCACTCTAAAAATATGACTTCAGAAACAAAAAAATTTCTTGCCAATTTTCGCAAGACTCTTTATGGACTTCCTTCTCTTGCTTTGTGGAGTTCTAGAACCGCTCCTACTACTGCGACCATCATTCCCACTCCTAGTACTGCTCCCACTGCCATCATTGCTATTGCTGCTGCTGCTGCTGCTAACACCTTCAGATCTTTCTGATAGGTTTCTTTTCACCTGACCAGTATGGAAACAAGCCGATATAGATGGCCCCTCTTTTGGTACAAGATCAGGTTGGTTGACTGGCAGCTCATTCCTGTCTGCAACTTCAAATTTAACATTGCCACATGCCACTGATTCTGTAAACATAAATAGAATTAGTTCCAAAGTACTAGAAAGACATCAGTATACTACTGCTATCAACCGATTGGAAGTTGTATATGCTACCAAAAAACCAACAATTTTTACAACATCAATTACCTGATCCAGTAAGAGAAACAGGACTTGGAAGAATGGAATTTTTCACGCAAACACTGCAATCAGGCTCATCATGTTGTTCCTCTCCAGATGCTCTACCACCCCCTCCAATATCCCTGAGCAACTCATCTATGTCAAAGTACTCACCAGAATTGCTACCACCCCTGCCACCCAAGTTGCCTGAGCAAGGAGAAGCCATATTACAGGGGAGAAGATCTCTCAGTTCCAGGTAGTCTTCATTTGAAATATCATGGGACGGCTTGCTTGTTTCTTTATCTGAAGATGGTATGCGTTTCAACAATATATCTTTGTCAACCTGGTGCAACTGGACTGGTTCAGTGAAACTAGAGACGCAGTCAACCTTTTCTTCATTCTCTATAGGTAAAGGGCCATCCCTTATCTCTCTCAGCAGCTCATCAACATTAAAATACTCCTCAGAATTAAAGCTCATGCAACTAGAATTCCCAGAACTGGTAGAGGCAGTATCAGAGGTTAGAATGTCATTTAACTCTAAGTAATCTCCATACAAGGAGTTATCACATGGCTCGCTGATTTCTTCATCTGAAGACATTAGATCTTTCATTTCAATGAAGCTTTCTTGAGAGACATCTTCTGGCATATTCCCAGCATCCCCTCTCTCCTTCTGAGTTATCAACTGAGAAAACCAATGTACAAAGTAAATAACAATAAGATCTATTGGTGAAGAAATTTTACTCATGTGACATTTAAAAAAAAATAAGAAATATCTACATACATCATATTCCAACTTGCGAAAGCCAACACAGTCAGTGAGAGAATTATTTGGTCGGGAGGACTTAACCATTTCATCGTTATGCCAGAATAGTCTACACAATGAAATATTCTCCTGCATAAAAGAAAAGCACAATCTCATATATTAGACTTTTATTTCTGTGACGAGCAAAAGGAATGCTAGATTATTCTATTGCTAATGTACTCTGAGAATGTAGAGATCACAATGTATACAATCCTACTGTGAAGAATAGTTACATGCATTTCTATCAAAGTTGTCCTTTCTTTCCAAACTACAAAATAATAAACATTCCTAAATTTCGAGAAAAAAGGATACATAAAAAAAAAGTACCTGTAGATGACTGGGACCTTCAAACTTTAGTCCAGCATGGTATTGGTGCATCACCCAGCCAGTTCTGGTCCCAACTGGTGGATTCCCTTGGTAAAACTCAAATACATTCTTGAAACCAATAGTGGATTCCACTGGTATCGTAACAATGCTGGACCATTTCCAGAATCCATTTTCAGTCCTCCTAACATCACCTTGCCCATGCCCTTCATTAGTGCTTTCTTCAAAAAGATACCAGCTGTCCTCTGCAACACACAAGCAAAAATTTCAATAAATCCATCAGACTCCTTTGCTTTCCTCAAGTACTATATAGCCTCAATTGAATCCAACAGTGCAAAAAAAGAAGAGTTGACAATGTAAGTTTTTAATATTATTTGATTTATTTCTACTATATTTTAGTGTCCAAGGGCACCCGATTTAATGGTTAGATTTTAGAGATGTGGATATAATTTGCCCCTGAATCTGATTGTAGAAATTAGATGATGTAAAAGTAGACAGCCATCGTTAATGATTCTCTCAGTACTCTAACTTGGTTTAGAATTCATTCTCTGCTTCAATATTCAATTTGCACAACCTCCTCTCTTTTTTGCCCACCTCTGTCCAACCTCTACACTATTCTCTGTCTCTCTCTCTCTCTCTCTCTATTTCCATGTGAACCCTATAGTATGGAGCACAACCAATGTCACCTCCCTGTTTTCTAAAATGACAATACTGATAAAATTGGGTGAGGCCGTGTTGTTGATAATCTAAACCGATTTCAATTTAAAGGTATGTTTCAATGTGATTGACTTCTCAAAATAATATTCCTTGTATGTTTTTGGTACCCTAAAATACTAAATACTTGTTTATAGCGTGCCCAAATGTACAAAAAATATGGTTCTGGATGGGTAACAATACACACTGGTACAAGCTGGCAACATTTACAACACAGAGAACAGTTTGCTTGGAACCCACCCAAAAAGAAAAAGAAAGCCTTTTATTTTTAGTACCAGTGCATTGTGTTGGACTGTATGGGAAGTAGAAATGATATCATACCCACACTGAGACAAATATTTATGCTGATCTCTCATATAATGGATTACTATGCAGCATAGTTGTTGAATCGTAAAGTGAATCGTGTACTGTTGTATTTTGTATCGTATAGAATCGTTAAGATACCTAAGCTATCTTTGAAAGCATGTAAAACAACTACTTAGAACATATTGAACGGATTCTTTAAAAGAAAGTCATAGCAACAAATTATATCATTATAATCATTCAGCCACCAAGGCATATTGTTTGCCGTGCATGAACATTGGTTATTACTTATCAGTACTATAATGTATGAATATCATACATTATAATCATTATCAATCATTATACTGTATAATCTGTATAAATTATAATCATTATCATTTATAATACATTAATACTGTATAATCTATTAAAAACTTTTATTCATTAAATACAAATTCTAATCTATATAAATTATTAACATTATACTAGAGGTGTACTTCCATAAATCACTAATAAAGAAGTATTGTCCTCTCGGTTCTCTGAATTTTCATTTACTAGGAGAACATTAGTAGTGCAAAAGGAAAACAAAAGGCTCACCAGTCTCCAGGAAAATGAGCCAAGAATAATAATAATAATAAGAAGAAAAAAAATTCGACTATGACCAGAAAATGATGTTGAGTGAAGAGTAGAGGTGGAGTTTTAATCAGCAGCTGGAAGTATCACATCTTTCTATTGGTCCAGTCCTGTATCGTCCATATCATAAAATTCATTACAGATTGGTAATCACAGGGTGAAACGCAAAAATCCCTGTGATTTTCTGAGGCATCGATATAACGGAATGACACGCATCGTCAGGGTTTTGTAGGGTGTCGTATTGTATCGTATCATGCAATATATTGTGAATTGCACAATACTAACTTCAATGATGTACAGGGATGTGGGCATTAACAATTGGAGGGTACTCAGATACACTTCATAATCAAATTTTGATTCCACCAGTTGGGATAAAGGGGGCTCATCGCAATCATGGCAATGACAGGAATAGGCATGCTGTCAGTCATTGCATTGATGGAATAACTATATAGTTCATAGTTTTTTATGATTCCACACTTGTTATCAGATACAATTTGTGTGATTGTTTTGTACACAGAACAGGCTGGCTACTTTGGTTAGGCAGGTACCGAGGCTGGGCAAAACTTGCTGATGATGATGAAATAACATTGAAGAGGCGATGCTGTGTGAAAACAGCATCTCTTCGCGTTGAAGCTGACTACTATATGTAAATGTTGCATATATTAGCAGTGAGAGGGTAATTAGGAATTTCTGCACTCTCGTGCTGAGTGCTGTATTGAGTTTTGTAAATGTTTGCATGTTCTGTTTAATAATATAGCTAGCCACAGGCTATTCTTCTCAAAACGAAGGAAAAAAAATGTAAAGGTACTACAAGCTACTACTATATGTCAATGTGCGCAATTGTGTGGGTCAATTGTCATCTCATTAATTAGTGTTGATGTCAACTCTCTTAGAAAGCTCTTTATTAAGCAACCACTTAATTACAAAGTACCAGATCAATAGCAGATCCCTAAATAATAATAGTTACACTGCCTTAGAATTTTGCTTTCCAGTTGTAAAAGATCATCCTTATTGAAGTTAATTTTAAAATAGCAAAATTAACAGAATAAAACCTATTGTAGATGTGTACGTACCTTACTATAATTCCCCCTATTAAACAGGGCTTTTCAGAAGGTTAAGCATTATTGTATCCTAAGTGATACTGGCCCTACTAAGGGACTACCAATATTTACTAAAATCAAATTACAAAAAAAAAAAAAAAAATGGATAGTTAATGAGATTCAGCATAATTTTCTTTGTTACTAGATGAAACATTGCCTTTGGCAGTTTCAAGATTATTTCTGTCCTAATCTATCGGTCCTAAATTACTCCAACAGCTAGACCTGACAAGACTGGTTCAGAGCATCCCCCCCCCCCAACCCAACAAAAAAAAAAAAAAAAAAATCCACCTGTATGTTTTTTGGGTGTTGTATTGGTTTTGTGGTACAGAACTCGGTAGATTAAGCCTCAGTTGATCCCAGAATACCTGGAAATTAAACAGAAAATTGAACATAAAGTAAAGTTTAATTTGTATTGTCCCAATTGGTGTTGATCTGGACAGTGACCACCAACTAGGATAAGGCATAGATTACAAATCTAGTTACCTTTTGCACCAAGCTTTCTTTTATATCAAATGGTGATTAATTTTGAGGAAATGCCAGCATAGAAAATTCAAAGAAACACCAACAAATGCTTTCATGTACCTGATAGAGTACAAATTACACCTCCCATTGCTCTTTGGCTGTTACTAGCACAACCAGCCAGATACAAAAGCATAGGAAGGATGAATTTCATATTACATTTTACAAAAGGATTATAAAATACATATTCTTATTTCTGAACCATACATTTATTTTTATCGTCAAAATTTACTTTAATAGATTAAAAGATCTAATTCTACAAAGTCAAAAAGTCAAAATCCAAATTGATGAGATACTGACTATTATTGAACCCAATATATGTTATGTATGAACTAAGGGGCAGTGGTGATTAGTTTTTCATATTATAATTTCATAGAAAAGATGGGTACATAACAAGTTTATAAGTTCTCTCTACAAATGTAATAACTTGAACCACCATTCTACAGAGTTAATCCATCTCTATAAGAATTCATGGTGATATAGAAACTGTGGCGAGGTATTGGGCTGAAGAACTAGAATCCAACCCTCAAGCATATTCTATAGAGATTAAATGATAAGGGGACACAACAGCGATCACAGCAACTTGGCAACTTCCACTGATCAAGCTGGTGATTTCATTGCCATGGAATTCGCTATATTTTTTTATTCTTATTTAAAATAAAGCATATTTAGAGGCAAATAGTACTGCATATTTGTCATACTTAGCATACAGGAAATAAGTTTCATTTAAGGGAAACAATTGCAATCTAAAGCCAAACACACTTTTCAGATTTTCCAGGGTATGATTAGTATATTTCATGTCTCTGGTAACATCTTATAAAAGACATACCAATGCTTTTCACATAAGCAAGGCAGTCAGAATAGCAAAACACAGAGATAAAGTTGTAATGAGATTACACTTCTTATATGCTTAATTTTGTTTACATATGGAGATAGGATGTAGATAATCAGTCTATACTTTATGTAATATAAGAAAAAGAAAACATAAACAAGAAATTTTATTATTTAACAGAGAACAAAATGAAAGAAATCTTACCATGGTCCCATGGATTTGATCTGAATGGATTCTCCATGAAGACGCCAGATGGAATTGGGTCATCTTTTCTCCTGATAGCAAGGTAAGTTATAAATTGCTCCTCGACGTGTAGCCAGTTCCCAAAATCCATGGGGAAGGTTTCGAGCAGAGCTGAGGCGAGAGAGAGAGAGAGAGAGGGTCAGACTTGTCGCTAAATAAGGAACATATTGCATCCAAAACTTGTAGTAAACAATATCTTCAATATAAAATCATAATCTATTCAAATCAAAACAAAAATTGTGATGATTTTCATATTACAAATATAATACTGCATTCAGAGATAACAGTCATAATTATTCATATTGCATCAGAGCCTAGCTGTAGACATTTTGTTTCCCATATAATAAAAAATAGTCAAAATCAGGATAAGTCAAATTTCAAAATGATTAATGTTTATATCTTCATGATACTCAAACAAAGAACTTCGTTATCAGCTTAGCCAACTCAGCACCCAACACTAAAAGCTAAAATTTTCTTCAAACATCATGTTTTGATGCAAATATAGGTTGTTATTTGAAAACCAGTAAATTACTTGTTATAATATGGAAAAAAAAAAAAAAAAAGACAAAATGATAGTCACTGCCTCCAATTCAGCAGCATGAGGGTAAGGAAAGATACAGATTCTTAATCAAAGTTGGGCCATACAGAAGAGAAAGCGTGCTAACAGTGAAACATGTATTTACAATTGCAACCAACTATACTGAACTAGTTGTAATCAATTATACTAATTGTAAGATCAGACCAAGTACACAATTCCAATTTTTATACTCAACTGGTTATAAGTTCAACTAGTTGTGTTACCCAATCAGAAGTCATACGAACAGCTACAAGTTTGTGCTAAAAAAGGACCCAACCCTAATGGAGTACAAATCAGTACCAGATTTAACAAAAAAAAAAAAAAAAAAAACCCAATTTACAGAGCCAGAGAAAATATTTAAAAACGCAATTACAGTACCGGATTAGCCCAATTACATAATCACCGCACTGTTTTGTGAAATTGTGAGATTTTAGACTATAAGATAAAGGGCGAATCATGAGTATTCACCTTCCCACACAGACTGAGAGAGAGCGCCACTGCGAGTCTGCGACGGCCGTCAGAGGCGCCCAGGCAGACGAGACTTCGAAGCAACGCGCGTGTAACGGCGGAGAGAGGGCTAGAGATGGAGGTGAAGGTCTGAAGGGGGCGGAACAGGTGCAGCGCTGGTGTGTTTGTGCGAGAGAGAGAGAGAGAGGCGAGTCTTTTGTGCGTGTGATGCGAGAGTCCGAGAGAAACGGAGCTAGTCGTCGTCTGGGGCGGACCAGCGAGAGAAGGAAATAATACAAAAATGGAAGCGCAGACACTATTATATGGGAATTGCTTTCTCACTCCTCAAATTAGAGATATCAGATACTCCATTTTTTAAATATTGACCAAACTACCCATATTTATTGATATATGCATAATATGATCAATATTATTGAGTATTACTATTATGGTCATTATTCAAAAAATAGAAGTTGTATCTCAAATTAGAGAGGGAGTGAGGAAACCAATTTCCATTCATATGCTTCACCGCAGTCTGCGGACCAAAATACCCTCACACGGTCACACCTCTGCGCGTTTTCTTCTGCGCTGGAAAATGAGGATATTTTAGGCATTTTGGGAGTGAATCTAAAGTGGGAGTGTATTGACTATTGAGTTTGTTGGGCAGTCGGTCATTATTTAGTCAGGGCACGTGAAATCCAATTTTTGGACATAATATTTAAGAAAACATGAAATCCTATTTTTGGACATAATATAATATTTAACTAAACGTACGTTTTTTATTTTTTTTCCCTTTTAGTATATAAAAATAGTTTGGTGAAAAGATCCAAGTTTTTCATACAATTCGACCAATTCACACAGTCATTTGGTTTCGATTTCAAAGATAAAATGTTGATTTCAATTTTTTATTCTGAATTTGAAAACTATAATCTCTCGTATATATAGTATTTTTGATACTTCATAATATCCAAGTTAATTTTAATATCATGTAACATGAGCCGACCAAAATTCCGAACAGTAACTATATTAAAATTTTATGCTTTTGTATAACTAGTTATATACTGTTAGTTTCGGAAATATCGGAAAACGTTGAGCGACTAATTTTTTTTTAAGTAGTTATAAGCGACTACCAAATGCGCTAATCCGAATGTGTGGACAAAATTTAGTTCAGAATTTTAACAAATTAAAAAATTATCAAAATAAAATTTATAGCAATATTTTTTAATACATGTAATGAAAATATTTCGCAGATCATTTAAATTTCCAAAACATATTGTCTCATTATTTATATTATCTGATTTTGTCTTTTTTCCATAAATTGAGATTGACCGAAAAAATGAATTATATTAATGAGATATTTTCACCCAGCGCCTAGACAGTTTGACCTTTTATCTAAATCGTATCAGATTAACAAAATCAATGATCCATATTTGACGTTAGGGGTTGCTAACACATTTATCTGACATGTTACGTCCTTTTAATGGATGTTTTTTATAAGTACCAGAGATGTATCAGATTTGTAAACAATCCAGATACTTGCTTCTTCATTTAATTGCCTAAGATATGAATCACATTATTTGCGTAGTTATTTCGTATAATACAATATTTTTAATAAGTAAGATATGAATCACATTATAGACCGTATAAAGAGCTTAAATAAAGATTATTGTGATCAAACAACTTATAATGAATGCAGAATCGCTTGAAATGATCAAATAATGCTCAGAATATGCATTATTTGCACATTATATGCGTGATTACTTTGTATAATCCAATATGTTTTTATAAGAAAGATCTGAATAATAGTCTAAACCGTATAGCGAGCATAAATATATATTATTATGCTTGAATGCCTTAGAATGAATTTTGAATCGCTTGAAACGATCAAAATAAACTGAGTATATGCATTAGAATCGCTTAAAATGCTCAAACGAGCTCAGAATATGCATTATCTGCACAGTATATGAGTAATTACTATGCATAATCCGATATTTTTTTAATAAGTAAGATCTGAATCATATTCTAGACCGAATAGAGAGTGTACATTTAGATTATTATGATCAAATGACTTAGAATAAATGCAGAATAGCTTGAAATGTTCAAATGATGCTCATAATATGCATTATTTGCACATTATATGTGCAATAACTATGTTTAATACAATATTTTTTAATAAGAAAGATCTAAATTAATATTCTAGAAAGTATAAAGAGCCTAAATATAGATTATTGCGATCAAATGACTTAGAATGAATGCAGCAGAATCACTTGAAATGCTCAAATGATGCTCAGATTACGCATTATATCATTATATGTGTAATTATTACATATAATCCAATATGTTTTTATAATTAAGATCTGAATTGTATTCTAGATCGTATATAGATCTTAAATAAAGATTATTGTGATAAAATTATTGTAAACGACTCCAGAATCACATGAAATGCTCAAATGTGCTCAGAATATACATTATTTGCACATTATTGGCGTAATTATTATGTATAATCCAGTAATTTTATATAAGTAAGATCTGAATGATAATCTAGACCATATAAAGAGTTCAAATATAGATTATTGTGAATAATTACTGTAAACGAACCCAGAATCGCTTGAAATTCCGAAACAACACACAGAATAAGATTTATTTACAATTTATATGCGTATTTTCAGTGTATAATGCAACATTTTTAATAACTAGGATATGAATTATATACTAGATTATATAAAGAGCTTAAATATAGATTATTGTGATCAAACGACTTAGTATGAATGCAGAATCGCTTCAAATGCTCAAATGAGCTAAGAATATACATTATTTGCATATTATATGCATAATTACTATGTAGAAACCAACATTTTTAATAAGTAAGATCTGAATCATATTCTAGATTGTATAAATAGCTTAAATACAGATTATTATGATCAAATGACTTAAAATGAATGCAAAATCGCTTGAAATGCTCCTATGATGCTCAGAATACGCACTATTTGAACATTATACGCGTACTTACTATATATAATCCGATATTTTTCAATAAGTAAGATATGAATCATATTTTAGGCTGTATGAAAAGCTTAAATATTGATTATTATGATCAAATTACTTAGAATGAATGCAGAATCGCTTCAAATGCTCAAATGAGTTCAGAATATGCATATTTACACATTATTGACATAATTAATATGTATAATCCAATAATTTTGATTAAGTAAGATTTGAATAATATTCTGGACCATATAAATAGATTAAATATAAATTATTGTGATTAAATTATTTTAAAAGAATCCAGAATCATTTGAAATTACAAAATAACACACAAAATAAGCTTTATTTTCGATTTATATGCATATTTTCAGTGTAGACTTAGAATGAATGCAGAATCGCTTGAAATGATCAAATGAGCTCAGAATATGCACTATTTACACGATATAAGCGTAATTACTATGTATAATACAATATTTAAAAAATATTTAAGATCTGAATCACATTCTAGAATGCAGGAAGAACTCAAAAATAAATTATTGTGATCAAATGACTTTTAATAAATGCAGAATCGCTTGAAATGCTCAAATGATGCTCAGAATATGCATTATTTGCACATTATATGTGTAGTTACTGTATAATCTAAAATGTTTTAATAAGTAAGATCTGAGTCATGTTCTAGACCGTATAGAGAGCTTAAATACAGATTATTGTGAGCAAATGTCTTAGAATGGATGCGGAATCGCTTGAAATGCTCAAATGTTATTCAGGATATCCATTATTTGCACAACATATGCATAATTACTATGTATAATCAAATATTTTTTTGATAAGTAAGATATGCATAACAATCTAGACGTATAAAGATCTTAAATATAGATTATCGTGATGAAATAACTTAGAATGAATGCAGAATACCTTGAAATTCTATGAGCTCAGAATATGTATTATTTGCACATTATATGCTTAATTACTATGTATATTTCAATATTTTTCTATGAGTAAGGTCCAAAACATATTATAGTCCGTATGGTGAGCTTAAATATAGATTATTGTGATTAAATTACTGTAAACGATCAATAATCGGTTGAAATTCCTGAATAACAGACAGAACAAGTTTTATTTGCAATATGTGTATTTTCCGAGTAGAATGCAACATTTTGAATAAGTAGGATATGAATGATATACTAGACTATATAAAGAGCTTAAATATAGATTATTGTGATCAAAGGACTTAGAATGAATGCAGACTTGTATATTATATGCGTAATTACTATGTATAAAACAATATTTGCATAAAAAAGATCTGAATTATTATAGACTGTATAGACAGCTTAAATACAGATTATCGTGATCAAATGACTTAAAATGAATGCAGAATCATTTGAAATGCTCCAATGATGTTCAGAATATGCACTATTTGCACATTATACATGTAATTACTATGTATAATTCAATATTATTCAATAAGCAAGATATGAATCATATTCTATACTGTATAAATAAAAAGTTTAAATATAAATTGTTCTGATCAAATGGCTTTGAATTGAATGAATGCAGAATTGCTTGAAATGCTCCAATGAGTTCATACTATGCACATTTACACATTAACGACATAATTACTGTGTATAGTCCAATAATTATGTATAAGTAAGATCTGGATAATATTCTAGACAATATAAATAGCTTAAATATAGATAATTGTGATTAAATTATTTTAAACGAATAAAGAATGATTTGAAATTACAAAATAACACTCAGAATAGGCTTTATTTGCGATTTTATGTGTATTTTCAGCGTATAATGCAACATTTTGAATAAGCAAGAGGTTTGTTATATTCTACACTATAAAGAGCTTAAATATAGATTATTGTGATCAAATGAACTAAAATGAATGAAGGATCTCTTGAAATGATCTAATGAGCTCAGAATATGTACTATTGCACATAATATGGGTGATTACAATGTATAATCCAATATTTTTTAATATTTAAGATCTGGATCATATTTTAGACTGTATGAAGAGCTTAAAAATAGATTACTGTGATCAAATGACTAAAAATGAATGCAGAATCGCTTGAAATGCTCAAATGATGATCAGAATATGCGTTATTTGCACATTATATGCGTAATTACTGTATATAATCCAATATATTTTAATGCGTAAGATCTGAATCATATTCTAGACCGTATAGAAAGCTTAAATACATATTATTGTGATCAAATAACTTAGAATAGATGAATAATTGATTGAAATGCTAAAATGATACTCAGAATATCCATTATTTGCGCATATACGCACATTATATGCGAAATTACTATGTATAATAAAATATTTTTTGATAAGTAAGATCTGCATCATAATACAGACCGTATAGAGAACTTAAATATAGATTACTGTGATGAAAAAACTTAGAAGGAATGCAGAATCGCTTGAATGCTCAAATGAGCTCAGAATATGCATTTTTTGCACATAATATGGGTAATTACTATGTATATTTCAATATTTTTCAATAAGTAAACTCTTAAACATATTCTAGACCGTATAGTGAGAGTAAATATACATTATTGTCAACGAATCCAGATTCGCTTGAAGTTCCCAAATAACACACAGAATAAGATTTATTCTTATTTTATATGGATATTTTCAGTATATAATGCAACATTTTGAATAAGTAGGATTGAATTATATACTAGACTATATAAAGAGAAAATACAGATTATTGTGATTAAAGGACTTAGAATTAATGTAGAATCTCTTGAAATGCTCATATGAGCTTAGAATATCCATTATTTGCACATTACATGCGTAATTACTGTGTGTAATCAAATATTTTTGAATAAGTAAAATCTGAATCATATTCTAGACCGTATAGAGAGATTAAATACAGATTAATATGATCAAATAACTTATAATGAATGCAGAATCGCTTGAAATGCTCAAATGAGCTAGGAGTATTCATTATTTGCACATTATATGCGTAATTACTATGTATATTTCAATAATTTTCAATAAGTAAGATCTGAAACATATTCTAGACCTTATGGTGAGCATAAATATAGATTATTATGATTAAATTACCGAAAATGAATCCAGATTCGCTAGAAATTCCGAAATAACACACAGAATAAGATTTATTTTTATTTTATATGCGTATTTTAAGTGTATAATGCAACATTTTGAATAAGTAGGATATGAATTATATACGAGACTATATAAAGATCTTAAATACAGATTATTATGATCAAAGGACTTAGAATTAATGTAAAATCTCTTGAAATGCTCAAATGAGCTTAGAATATGCACATTATATACGTAATTACTGTGCACAATCAAATATTTTTTAATAAGTAAAATCTGAATCATATTTTAGACCGTATAGAGAGATTAAATACAGATTAATGTGATCAAATATGACTTATAATGAATGCAGAATCATTTGAAATGCTCAAATAAGCTGGGAATATGCATTATTTGTACATTATATGCGTAATTACTATGTATATTTAAACATTTTTCAATAAGTAAGATCCGAAACATTATAGACCGTATGGTGAGCTTAAATATAGATTATTTCAGTCAAATGACTTAGAATGAATACACAATCGCTTGAAATGGTCAAATGATGCTCTGAATATGAATTATTTGCACATTATATGCGCAATTACTATGTTTAAAGCAATATTTTTTAATAACAAAGATCTGAATCATAGTCTGGACCGTATATAGAACTTAAATATAGATTATTGTGATCAAATGACTCAGACGAATGCAGAATTGCTTGAAATACTCAAATGATGCTCAAAATATGCATTATTTGTACATTATATGCATAATTACTATGTATAATCTAAAAGTTTTTAGTAAGTAAGGTCTGAATCATATTCTAGACCGTATAAAGATAGTAAGTATAGATTATTGTGATGAAATTATTTAGAATGAAAGCAGAATCGCTTAAAATGCTCAAATGAGCTCAGAATATGCATTATTTGCACATTATATGCGTAATTACTATATATATTTCAATATATTTCAAAACGTGAGATTTGAAAGATATTCTAGATGGTATGGTGAGCTTAAATATAGATTAGTGTGATTCAATGACTTAGTATGAATGCGGAATCGCATGAAATACTCAAATGATGTTCGAAATATATTTTATTTCCACATTATATGCGTAACTACTATGTATAATCCATTATTTTATAATATTGTGATTAAATGACTTAGAATGAATGCAGAATCGTTTGAAATACTCAAATGATGCTTAGAATATGTTTTATTTGAACATTATATGAGCAATTATTATGTTTAATGGAATATTTTTGTTTAATATGAAAGATATGAGTCATATTCTAGACCTTATAGAGAGATTAAATATGAATTATTATTATCAAATGAATTAGAATGAATGCAGAAGCACTGGAAATGCTCAAAATATTTATTTTTTGCACATTATGTGCGTAGTTACTGTGTATAATCCAATAATATTTCGTAAGTAATATCTAAATCATATTCTAGACTGTATAGAGAGATTAAATATAGAATATTATGGTCAAATGACTTAGAATGAATACAGAATATTTTGAAATGCTCAATGATACTAAGAATATCTATTATTTGCACATTATATACGTTGTTATGTTGCATTACCCAATAATTTTTAATAAGTAAGATCTGAATCATATTCTAGACAATATAAAGAGTTTAAATATAGATTATTGTGATTAAATAACTTAGAATGAAAGCAGAATTATTGTGATCAAATAACTTGAGTTCAGAAAATGCATTATTTGAACATTATATGCGGAATTACTATGTATAAATATAGATTATTGTGATCAAATGACTTAGAATGAATGTAGAATCGATTTGAATGCTCAAATGATCTTATAATATGCATTATTTGCACATTATATTCGTAATTACTATGTTTAATCCAATAGTTTTCAATAAGTAAGATCTCAAAATATTCTAGACTGTATGGAGAGTTTAAATATAGATTATTGTGATGAAATTACTCAAAATGAATGCAGAATCGCTTGAAATGCTCAAATGAGCTCAGATTATGCATTATTTGCACATTATATGCATAATTACTATGTATATTTCAATATATTTTAATAATTAAGATCTGAAATATATTTTTGACTGTATGGAGAGCTTAAATATAGATTATTGTGATCAAATGACTTAGAATGAATGCAGAATCTCATGAAATGCTAAAATGATGCACAGAATATGCTTTATTTGCATATTATATGCGTAACTATTATGTATAATCCAATATTTTATAATATGTAATATCTGAATCAAATTCTAGACCGTATAGAGAGCTTCAATATAGATTACTGTGATCAAATGACTTAGAATGAATGCACAATCGCTTGAAATATTCGATGATGCTTAGAATATGTATTATTTGCACATTATATGCGCAATTATTATGTTTAATGCAATATTTTTTAATAAGAAAGATCTGAGTCATATTCTAAACCATATAGAGAGATTAAATACGAATTATCATGATAAAATAACTTAATACTGAACACAGAATTGCTGGAAATGCTCAAAATGTTCTCTATTTGAATATTATGTGCGTACTTACTATGTATAATCCAATAATATTTCATAAGTAAGAGCTGAATCATACATATTCTAACTGTATAGAGAATGAATACAGAATATATTCAAATGCTCAAAGGATACTCAGAATATCTATTATTTGCACATTATATATGTTATTAAGTTATATTACCCAATATTTTTTAATAAGTAAGATCTGAATCATATTCTAGATGATATAAAGAGTTTAAATATAGATTATTGTTATTAAATAACTTACAATGAAAACATAATCGCTTGAAACGCTCAAATGATGCTCATAATATGCATTATTTTCGGAACTATTATTTATAATCCAATAATTTTTAATAAGTAAGTTCTGAATAATATTGTAGACCTTAAGAAGAGCCTAAAAATATATTATTGTGATTAAATGACTTAGAATAAATGCAGAATCGCCTGAAATGCTCAAATGATGCTCATATTAAGCATTATTTGCACATCATATGCGTAATTACTATGTATAATCCAATATTTTTATATGCGTATTTTCAGTGTATAATACAATATTTTGAATAAGTAAGATTATGGATTATATTCTAGACTATATAAAGAGCTTAAATATAGATTATTGTGATCTGATGACTTATAATGAATACAGAATCACTTGAAATGCTCAATTGATGCTCAGAGTATGTATAATCAAATATGTTTAATTACTATGTGAATATTATATTTGTAATTACTATGTATAATCAAATATTTTTTAATAAGTAAGATCCTAATCATATTCTAGAACGTATATAGAACTTAAATATAGATTATTGCGATCAAATGACTTAGAATGAATGCAGAAGAGTTTGAAATGCTTAAATGAGCTCAGAATAAGCATTATTTTCACTATTTGTGTAATCAATATGGATAATCCAATAATTTTAAGTAAGCTCTGGATTATATTCGAGACCATATAAAGAACTTAAATATAAATTATTGTGATTAAATTACTTTAACGAATCCAGAATCGCATGAAATTCCTAAATAACACACAGAATAAGCTTCTTTATTTGCAATTAATATGCATATTTTCAGTGTATAATGCAACATTTTAATGACGTAGGATATGAATAATATTTTAGTCTATATAAAGAATGCAGAATAGCTTGGCATGCTCAAATTATGCTTAGAATATTCATTATTTAAACTTATATGCGTAATTACTTTGTATAATCCAATATTTTTTAATAAGTAAGATCTGAATGATATTTTATACCGTATAGAGATGTTAAATATATATTATTGTTTTCAAATAACTTAGAATGAATGCGGAACCGATTGAAATGCTCAAATGAGCTTAGAATAAGCATTATTTGCACATTATATGCGCAATTACTATGTATTATCCAATTTTTTTTAATAAGTAGGATCGGAATCATATTCTAGACCGTATAGAGAGTTTAAATATAGATTAATTTTATTAAAAGACTTAGAATGAATGCAGAATCGCTTCAAATGTTCAAATAATGCTCAGAATATGCACTATTTGCACATTATACGCGTAATTACTTTGTATAATCCAATATTTTTCAAAAAGTAAGATATGAATCATATTCAAAACCCTATGAAGAGCTTAAATATAGATTATTATGATCAAAAGACTTAGAATGAATGCAAAATCGCTTGAAATGCTCAAATGAGCATAAAATATACATTATTTGAAAATTATTGGCGTAATTACCATATATAATCCAATAATTTTGAATAAGTAAGACCTGGATTATATTCTAGACTATATAAAGAGGTTAAATATAGATTATTGAGGATAAATTACTCTAAATGAATTCATAATCGCTTGAAATTCCAAAATAACACACATAATAAGCTTTATTTTCAATTTATATGTGTATATTCGGTGTATAATGCAACATTTCAAATATGTAAGATATGAATTATATTCTAGACTATATAAAGGGCTTAAATATAGAATTATTGTTATCAAATTTAGAACGAATGTAGAATCTCTTGAAATCCTAAAACGAGATCAGAATGTGCATTATTTGCATATTATATGCGTAATTACTATTTATATGTCAGTATTTTTTAATAAGTTAGATCCGAATCATATTCTACACCGTATAGAGAGCATAAATATAGATTATTGTGATCAAATGAATGCAAAATCGCCAGAAATGATGAAATGATGCTTAGAATATGCATTATTTGCACATTATATGCGTAATTACTATGTATAATCTAATATTTTTCAAGTAGTAAGCTCTGGATCATATTCTAAACTGTATGGAGAGCTTCAAAATAGATTATTTTAATAAAATGACTTAGAATGAATGAAGAATAACTTCAAATGCTCAAATGAGGTCAGAATATGCATTATTTGCAAATTATATGTGTAATTATTATGTATAATCGAATATTATTCAATAAGTAAGATCTGAATCATATTCTAGACCGTATGAAGAGCTTGAAAATATATTTTTGTGATCAAGTGACTTAGAATGAATGTAGAATTCCTTGAAATGCTCAAATAAGCTCAGAATATGCATTATTTGCAAATTATATCCGTAATTACTATGTATAATCCAATTTTTTTTTTAAAGTAAGACATGAAACATATTCTAGACCATATTAAGAGCTTAAAGATATATTATTGTGTCAAAATGACTTAGAATGAATGCAAAATCGCTTTAAATGCTCAATTGAGCTCAGAATATGCATTATTTGCACATTATATGTGTAATTACTATGTAAAATCCAAATATTTTCAATAAGTAAAATATTGAATCATATTCTGGACCGTATGAACAGCTGAAAATATAGATATCTGTGATCAAATGACTTAGAATGAATGCAGAATCACTTGAAATGCTCAAATAATGCTCAAAATATGCACTATTTGCGTATTATACGCATAATTACTATGTATTATCCAATATTTTTTAAAAAAGTAAGATATGAATCATATTCTAGACCATATAGAGAATGTAGTAATAGATTATTGTATTCAAATGATTTAGAATGAATTCCGAATCGCTTAAAATACTCAACTGATTATCAAAATATGCACTATTTGCACATTATAAGTGTAATTACTATGTATAATAAAATATTTTTCAATAAGAAATTAATCATATTATAGACCGTATGAAGAGCTTATATATAGATTATTGTGATCAAATAACTTAGAAGGAATGCAGAATCTCTTGAAATGCTCAAAAGAGCTCAGAATATGCATTATTTGCACATTATTGGCATAATTACAATGTATAATCCAATAATTTTGAATAAGTAAGATATTGATTATCTAGACTATATAAAAAGCTTAAATATAGATTATTGTGATTAAATTACTTTAAACGAATCCATAATCACATGAAATTTCCAAATGACACACGAAAGAAGCTTTATTTGCAAATTATATTAATATTTTCAGTGTATAATGCAACATTTTGAATATGTAAGATATGAAGTATATCTAGACTATACAAAGATGTTAAATATAGATTTTTATGATCAAATTACTTAGAATAAATGCAGAATTGCATGAAATGCTCAAATGATACTCATAATATGCATTATTTGCACATTATATGCGTAATTACCATGCATAATCCAATAATTTTGAATAAGTAAGATCTGGGTTATATTCTAGACCATACAAATTGCTTAAATATAGATTATTGAGAATAAAGTACTTTAAACGAATCCAGAATCGCTTGAAATTCCCAAATAACACACAGAATAAGCTTTATTTGTAATTTATAAGCGTATTTTTAGTGTATAATGCAAAATTTTAATAACAAAGACATGAATTATATTCTTGACAGATAGAGCTTAAATATGGATTATTGTGATCAAATAAATGACTTAAAAAGAATGTAGAATCGCTTGAAATGCTCAAATGAGCTGAGAATATGCATTATTTGCACATTATATGCGCAATTACTATGTATAATGTAATATTTTTTAATAAGTAAGGTCTAAATATATATTCCAGACCGTATCAAGGACTTAAAAATATATTTTTGTGATCCATTGACTTAGAATGAATGTAGAATCAATAGAAATGCTCAACTAAGAATATGCACTATTTGCACATTTTACGTCTAATTACTAAGTATAATCCAATATTTTTCATTAAGTAAGACATGAATCATATTCTAGACCGTATGAAATGCTTAGATATAGATTATTGTGATCAAATGACATAGAATGAATGCAGAATCACTTGAAATGCTCAAATGAGCTTAGAATATGCATTATTTGCAGATTATTGGCGTAATTACTATGTATAATCCAATAATTTTAAATAAGTAAGATCTGATTATATTTTAGAATAAATAAAGATCTTAAATATTGATTATTGTGATTAAATTACTTTACAAAATACAGAACTGTTTAAAATTCCTATAAATAACGCATAGAATAAGTTTTATTTGCAATTTATATGAGCATTTTCAGTGTATAATGGTCTATACATAAAGCTTAAATATAGATTATTGTGTTCAACTGACTTAGAATGAATGAGAATCGATTGAAATGCTCGTATTATGCTTAGAATATGCATTATTTACACATTATATGCGTAATTATTTTGTATAATCCAATATTTTTAATAGGTAAGTTCTGAATGATATTCTATAGAGAAGTTAAATATAGATTATTGTGATCAAATGACTTAGAATGAATGTAGAATCGATTTGAATGCTCAAATGATCTTATAATATGCATTATTTGCACATTATATTCGTAATTACTATGTTTAATCCAATATTTTTAATAAGTAAGATATGAATCATATTCTAGACCGTATAGTATTTAGATTATTGTGATCAAATGACGTACAATGAATGTAGAATAGATTGGAATGCTCAAATGATGCTCAGAATATGAATTATTTGCATATTATATGTGTAATTACTATGTATATTCAAATAATTTTGAATAAGGAAGATCTGAATTAAATTCTAGCCCAAATAAAGAGCTTAAATATAGATAATTGTGATTAAATTACTTTAAACGATTCTAGAATCGCTTGAAATTCCTAAATAACAAACGGAATAAGCTTATTTTCAATTTATAAGCGTGTTTTTAGTGTATAATGCAACATTTTAAATAAGAAAAATATGCATTATGTTCTTGACTACATGAAAAGCTTAAGTATAGATTGTTATGATCAGATGACTTAGAATGAATACAGAATCGTTTGAAATGCACAAATGATGCTCATAATATGGATTATTTGCACCTTATTTGCGTAATTACTACGTATAATCCAATATGAAGTGCTTAATATAGATTATTGTGATCAAATGACATAGAATGAATGCAGAATCGCTTGAAATACTCAAATGAGCTCAGAATATGCATTAGTTGGAAATTATTGGCATAATTACTATGTATAATCCAATAATTTTGAATAAGTAAAATCTGGATTATATTTTGACCATATAAATATCTTAAATGTTGATTATTGTGATTAAATTACTTTAAAGGAATCCAGAACCATTTAAAATTACAAAATAACACACAGAATAAGTTTTATTTGCAATTTATATGCGTATTTTCAGTCTATAATGCAACATTTTGAATAAGTAGGATATGAATTATATTCTAGTATATATATAAAGCTTACATATAGATTATTATGATCAAATGACTTAGAATGAAGGCAGAATCGCTTGAAATGCTCATATTAGGCTTAGAATATTCATTATTTACACATTATAGGCGTAATTATTTTGTATAATCTAATATTTTAATAAGTCAGATCCGAATGATATTTTATACCGTATGGAGAAATTAAATATAGATTATTGTGATCAAATGATCTCATAATATGTATTATTTGCAAATTATATTCGTAATTACTATGTATAATCTAATATTTTTAATAAGTAAGATTAGAATCATATTCGCTGTCAAGCTATCTAAAATAAAAAAAAAATATTTGAATCATATTCTAGACTGTATAGAGAGTTTCAATTTAGATTATTGCGATCAAATGACTAAGAATGAATTTAGAATCGTTTGAAATGCTCAAATGATGCTCAGAAAATGCACTATTTGAACAATATATGCGTAATTACTATGTATATTCCAATAATTTTGAATAAATAAGATCTGAATTAAATTCTAGCCCAAATCAAGAGCTTAAATTTAGATTATTGTGATTAAATTACTTTAAAAGAATCCAGAATCGCTTAAAATTCTCAAATAACAAGCAGAATGAGCTTTATTTGCAATTTATAAGCGTATTTTCAGTGTATAGTTCAACATTTTGAATAAGTAAGATATGAATTATATTCTAGACTACATGAAGAGATTATGTTTATATTACTGTGATCAAATGATTTAGAATGAATGCAGAATCGTTTGAAATTCTCAAACGAGCTCAGAATATGCATCTTTTGCACATTACATGCGTAGTTACTATGTATAATCCAATATTTTTTAATGAGTAAATCTGAATCATATTCTAGACCATATAGAGAGTTTAAAAATATAGATTATTGTGATCAAATGACTTGAATGAATGCCAAATCGCTTGATATGCTCAAATGATCTCAAAATATGCAGTATTTGCACATTATATGCGCAATTACTATGTATAATCAAATATTTTTTAATAAGATATGAATCATATTCTAGACCGTATGAAGAGCTTAAATATATATTTTTGTGATCAAATGACTTAGAAGGAATGCAGAATCGCTTGAAATGCTCAGATGAGATCAGAATATGCATTATTTTTGCAAATTATTGGCGTAATTACTATGTATAATCCAATATTTTTCAATAAATAAGATCTGAATTTTATTCTAGCCCAGATAAAGAGCTTAAATATAGATTACTGTGATTAAATTACTTTAAACGAATCCAGAATCGCTTGAAATTCCCAAATAAAACACATAATAAGATTTATTTGCAATTTATAAGCGTATTTTCAGTGTATAATGCAACATTTTGAATAAGTAAGATATGAATTATTTTCTAGACTATATAAAGAGCTTAAATATGGATTATTAGGATCAAATGACTTAGAATGAATGCAGAATCGCTTGGATTATATTTTATAATGAATACATATTATTGTGATCAAATTACTTAAAATAAATACAGATTATTGTGATCAAATTACTTAGGATGATTGCAGAATCGGTTGAAATGCTTAAATAATACTCAGAATATGTTTTAATTGCACATTATATGCGTAATTATTTTGGGTAATCCAATATTTTTTAATAAATAAGATCCGAATCTTATTCTATAATGTATAGATAGCTAAAATATATATTATTGTAATCAAATGACTTAGAATAAATGTAGAATCGCTTGAAATGCACAAATGAGCTTAGAATATGCATTATTTGCGGTTGCACATCATATCCGTAATTATTATGTTTAATACAATATTTTTTTATAAGATATGAACCAATATTCTAGAACATATAGAGTGTTTAAATATAGATTATTGTGATCAAATGACTTAGAATGAATGCAAAATCGCTTGAAATGCTCAAATGATACTCGAAATTTCCATTATTTGCACATTATATGAATAATTATTATGTATAATCCAATATTTTTTGATAAGTAAGATCTGAATCATATTCTCGACCATATAGAGAGCTTAAATATAGATTATTGTGATCAAATTAATTAACATGAATGAAGAATCATTTGAATTGCTTAATAATGCTCTGAATATGTATTATTTGCACTTTGTGTGTGTAATAACTTTGGATAATTCAATATTTTTTTGAATAAATAAGATCTGAATCATATTCTAGAATGTACAAAGAGCTAAAATATAGATTATTGGGATCAAATGACTTAGAATAAATGCAGAATCGCTTGAAATGCTCAAATGAGCTCAAAATATGCATTATTTTGCACATCATATGCATAATTACAATGTTTAATACGATATTTTTTTTTATAAGTAAGGTATGAATCATATTCTAGACCGTATAGATATTTTAAATATAGATTATTATAATCAAATGACTTAGAATGAATGCAGAATTGCTTGAAATGCTCAAATGATACTCGGATATCTATTATTTGCACATTATATGCTTAATTACTATGTAATATCTAATATTTTTTTAGAAGTAAGATATGAATTATATTTTGGACCGTATAGAGAGCTTAAATATGGATTATTGTGATCAAATGACTTAGAAAGGATGTAGAATCGTTTGCAATGCTCAAATAATACTCGGAATATCCATCATATGCGTAATTACTTTGTATAATCCAATAGTTTTTAATAAGTAAGATCTGTATACAAAGCTTAACTGCAGATTATTGTGATCAAATGACTTAGAATAAATGCATAATCACTTGAAATGCTCAAATGATACTAAAAAATATCTATTATTTACACATTATATGCGTAATTACTATGTACAATCCAATATTTTTTATGAGATCTTAATCATATTCTAAACCGTACAGAGAGTTTAAATATAAAATATCGTGATCAAATGACTTGAAATAAATGAAGAACAAAATATAGAGAGTTTGAAATTCTACATGAGTTGCAAACCGAAGGGAATTGATTTGCACATCTGTAAAATTTTTCTACTACCAAAATATACTTTTTTATTATTATTGAGTAAAATAAATGTTATCACTTATATTATTGAGTAAATTTTTCAACTAGAGGGTGCTCAAATCAATTCCATCACCGAAGGGACCTCCTGCCAATTGGAGGAAATTTTAAGCAATAGCCCAGAAGGCCTGAACAAACAGCATTATAGGTTTATTTTATTTTAATTTTTTTTAAAAAATGGGTTTCTCAAGTGTAGCAAATTATCAACATTTGTGAATAAATTCCCCAAAGAAAGAGAAACTGGCGGTACATAACAATGGATATAACAGATCTTATTGCGGAAGCTACCATCTCCACGGACGATTAAGAAATAATAATTTAAAAAACAGCCTAGATTATTATTCTCTGTTTTCAATTGAATTTTAGTTCATCTTTCGGTTTCGGAAGGTTATACAATGTTAGACCGAGGACCAAAATTGCAGAACCAATGATAAACGAGGTGTTAAGGCTTGTTCCATGCGGCAGGTAAGGCAATGGCAGTGATAAGACATATATTGAAATCGGCACTACACAAAAGAAAATTCATAGTCAGAATAGATAAGGTATGCTAGGAGAAACTGATATTATATCTATTTATTTATTTGCACGACACTTCTTGGGGGAGGTGGTGTGCTAACCTGCCAAGGTTGCTGCGAGGGAAGCAACTAAAGCTGATGTCATCTTAACTAAATTAAGCAGTGAAATGTTGAAAGCCATGTTTGTTGCTATGAAAAGAAGAGGTAGCAATGGGGCTCCTTGGCAGTCTGCAAGAGCAGGAACAGAAACCACATTATTGCATGATGCATACAGATTGTACCAGTGGCCTAATTTTTATGGATAAAGAATTTGCGTCTTAAAGGTTTTATTGCCTGTTTAGGGTTCATATGTGTGTCTTTCTGCTTCTTTCCCATTTTAATTGTTAAGTGACATCTAACAAAATAATTGCACCCACTAATTGTAACTGTACCACAATGCTTCTGCTACCTACGGATAACACGGTAATCACTGGTGGTATATATGGCAAAAGGAAACAAAAAGAAAAGATAACTTGCCTACTAGATTGCCTCCAAAATTTAAAAAGCAAGCAGCACCACTTTTTAAATAAGCTGGCAGCTCAGAAAAAGGTATCCCTCTCAAACTTGAAAGAAATGGAAGAAGAAGAAAAACAAATAGAGCCTGCACATTCCGTTACAAGAAATTTCAGTTTCACATTATGAACTCTTCCAGATTCTTATGATTGTTTTTTTTTTATTTTTTTTAAAATTAGACCAAATAGTTACCAACAAGAAACCAGCTAACCTGAAAGCCAGAGCCGAAGGAATTGACAACAAATATGTCTGGTGGTTTTCCCTGCTTAAACATGCGTAAGCTTTTTAGTGCACAACCTCTTTCCTCTTGGTGTAAGGTACAGAAAAGAAAATATATATACTAAAAGGGCACAATACTCCCAGCACCAGTACCACACTGCTTTTGTTTTTCTTCCTTTTTTGGCCTTTTAATGCCCAACTTGGGATTGAGAATGCAAGTACCAGTAGAGGACCTTTCTAGATGTATAGAACAAGTACCAACCTTAAGCCGCCTAGCGCCATCAATGAATACAAATTCCTGTATTATACCAAGAGTTAATTTTCCTTAAAATAACTAAAATTATAGAAAGAGAGTAAAATGTGATTGGAAGTTAACCTTGAGTATGGAGGCACCAGATTGGAAAGCAGCAGAAGCTATCATTAGAGCTGGCCACATAAGCTCTACTTGGGACACAACTTGGCCACCACCTGATCCACTACATTAACACAGAAAATGTAAATTTATACAAAGCTGGCAAAATCTAAATGGACTCAAAAGCATGCTAGACCTTAAACCAACAGTATCCCAAACTATTTGAAAGCCAATGACCGGAACAGCCTAAAAAATTCCAATCAACATTCAATGAAATTCAACCTGCAATTTGGTCTCAGCTGAACCCAAACAATCTCCATAAACCCAAAAAATGATTTCCTGACCGATCATTATCAGAATTTAATTGGACAAACAAAATAAAAAAAAAAGCCAAACACAGACAGCAGAACAAGTTCATGCCAATAAATTTCTCTAACACCAGATCCTGAGTTCAACCAGAATACACATCCTGATTTGGCTTAAATATGAAAATGACCTGATATTTTATGAGAGTGACAATCTGTAATCAGCCTAACTTGAATCTGATCAATCCATATACCACCTTAGTTCTCAATTCTAAATTGTATGAAACTCCACTATTATTTTATCTTTGCAACTGACACCTAACATGCTGTTTCCTGTCTACAGGTTGCAATAAACTATTATCACCAATATCGAGCCAACAACTACACCCATATTATTTCAAGATAGCACTAGACAAATGTTCAGCAAACTATTAGTTTGCTTAAAACTGGAAATGACACTTAATAGAATGCTTACATTCATCTCAATCAAGAAGAAAAAAACTCACAATTTGATGAAAGAAACAAACAGGCTACAATTAACTATATCTTCCCAGCCACAAAAAGGTGTCTGTTATTTGCAAGTGATTATAAATTTGTATGACACTAGTTGAGATTTAGAAATCCCTTGGCCTAATAAAACAAGGTCGACAAAATAGATTTCAAAGGTTTATCTGTCAAGAAGAATTATGTAACATTAGATCAAAGGAATCTGATCAATCTAGACATCCGCACTAATCCCAGTTATTTGATTAACTCCCTGACTCTCCCCAGAGCACTATTAACATCAGTAAATAATTAGCTGCCTGCTACTTTTATTTTGCCAGTTGCATCTGAAATTCAAAAGAAAAAGAGAATCCTCGCTATCCCATGCAATTATCATCCTTTTTCAAGATTAAAAAAAGCTAATCCATCAATTCCTTCTCAGATATGATTTAGCATAGTGTCAGAGGTTGAATCTCGCAATTTTATTTTGAAGCAGCTTTAGTGTAAATGCTTGTTGTATTGACAATGAACTAACTGATTTCTCCTTGCATAATTAGTAACATGTTATATATTTTGTGATTTTTTAATGGAAATTCTCCAACTAATTTTAATTGTGTAGTGCACTTTTATCATTTATTTAAGATAATGCTTATATATATTTGGCTTAATTGATAATGATTAGGCAAATTTTACTGTGAACTGAATTTTTAAACTGGGCATAAATCTAGACCGTTCATTTAAAATTATGAATAGATATTATTGATGAGGATTCAAGCCCGGTTGGAAATTTTAGTCCACAATAGAATTACCCTAATAATTATAGATTTTTTCTGTCATCCGATTCATGTTGTTGTTGTTTCAGTTTATCAGAAAAAAGAACAAATGAGAAGAGCTTCAGTTAATTGCACAATTCTTTTCTATAATCCTCATTCCTCAGGACAATCATAACAATAAGGAAGGTGTTTCTTAAAACAACAGAAAAACTTATAGAAAAGGTCAAAATTTGCAGGATAACTATGACTATACCTTGCAACTGCTATGATAACGCCAGCAGTTACAAGCAAGCAACCCAAAATTTGATTGGTTGAGTACTTCCTTCCCAAAATCAGAACAGAAAAGACTAGCTGCCAAACTAAAAAAGACTGCACATACCAATCAAAGGGTGTGAAACTGTATGCAGAAATATAACATAAATAGAATTGGAAAAACATTTCTAAATGCTCTAATTCAAACCTGATTCAGTATAGGAATGGCTGGTCCAGGTAGCATTGCTGGAAAAAGAATGATATATGAGGAAATTTTGAAAAAATGACAATGTTGACCCAAAGAAGTCACAATTTGCAGATATATAACATGACATGTACAATCATATAGTCCATTATGACAATGATTAACAAAACATTTTTCCTTCACTTCTTTCATGAATTCAAAAATACCTGCTGATGCCATGCCAGAAGCCACGCCGATCGCTTCAAGAGCACCAATGGCCGCAAACCGGGACTTGGGCAACGCAAGCATTTCTCTGGTGACTATCCCAGACCGGTACCTCAGGTACAGAACCATAAAATAGACTGCCACATAACCAAATGTAAGGATTTGAGCAAGAAAGAAAGGGTAATTCCTCAAGGGAACAAGCGCGAGCTTGTAAAGAACTCGATTCATCACCGCGAGAATCACTGTGAGGCTTGATCCAATCACAATCCCTCCACCAAAACTCTCAGGCAGTCCATCTTCCCTCTTTGAGGCTCGCACAAACCCATTACACCACTCACGCCCGGGTCGGATCCTAATTCCAAGTCCAATACCATTCCTTCTCGCCACACTAGAGATAGAGGTCGGTCTCAGATGAGATAGTTTCACGCTCGAAGGGACGATGCTTGTGTTTCTACGAGGGATTGCTCTGAGATGAAAGAGCTTGGGTTTTGGAGGCGACCCAACTCGACAAAAGGAGAGAGAGGTGGAGAAGAGCTCCATTTCTAAATTTCCCTGGTTGCGTGGCGCGCATTGAGTGGCGAGAGGTATAGCATAGCACCGCTTCACCACCAGAATATCAGAAATGCTGTATTTATCCCATGCAAAACTTTTATACTCATAATACCAAATTTTCAATTGTACAGGCTGGTATCTCGGCCGTATATACAGGCTTAACCTCTTTCGGAAAGTTAACAGGCCATATATACGGCCCAAAATAAAAACACTTATTTAGTTCCAAAGCGGACAGAGAAAGAAAGGAAAGGCGCGAATGGAGGCGGAGCTGATGAAATCGTTCATGGAATCCGGCGTGTACAAGCTGGACGAGTCGGACGTGGTGTTCATCGACCCCGTCAGAGTTCTCAACGAGTCGTATTCGCGCTTTCGCCTCTCTCCTTCCGCTTACTACTCTCGCCACTTCGCGTCCTCCTCTACTCCGAACGAGAAGCGAAAGCGCAAGCGAAAAATAAAAGACGCGCCTCTTAACGAGAGAGAGCTCTGTGCCGAGGAACGACACCAGCAAGTGAGGCCCTTGCTGGTGAACGCGCACAGAAAGCTGCTCGAGGCGTCTCAACTTTTGAAGATTTTGCCAGAGATTGTAGAGAGTGAGGTGGAGTGCAGAGAAAGAGATGTTGGGTGTGATTTTGTCGAGCTTGGAAGCAGCTGGAGAGCTCCTTTCTGTGAGATAGCTCTGTGTAATGGAGTGCAGAATGAGATTGAGAATTCTCATGGTGGGTTGGCTTCAATTGTTTGATTAATGCATTTTAAATCTTTTTACTTCTAATTTTTTTATTCTTCATGAAAATTTGAATGATGAGTTTATAAACTAATTACCTCTACTTGGTCTTTCTGAAGGCAGGAAATTAGTCCCTTTGTTTGATAATATTATCAGTGTGGAGTCAGATGATGATGTGGAGGCTGAATTCCAGAATGCAACTTATGTTTTACCATCAAGAAGCCTTTTCCTGATGGTATGCTAGATAATTATCTCATTGTCAATAATGTTAATTAATAATGATTTTCATATTGACAATATTGGTACATACTAGTAACAGACCCAAATTGCATGTTAATAGAGTGTTATGGTACCATTCAGTGTACTTCTATTATATATATGTATATTTTAAATTAAAGAATTCTGTTGGAGTTTGGCCATTGTCCAGCCACCAGGTACATGTAGTATCTGCCTCCTGTAATGAGAGTTCTGATCTGCTTTCATAGTGTGAATTGTGATGCCTGAAGAAACTATGGTACTAATCTAAAACACAATTCAAATGGGTCTAATCGTAAACGACTAAGAACATACTGCAACATGATCTGATGGTTCCATTAAAATTTGGCCTGCTTGTACCATGTACATTAGACTTTATGGTATCACAACAAACAGCAGATCCTACCTTCCTACCTCCTTGTAAGTACAGGCAGTTCTTCGAGCAAACACCCACATCTAGTTTGACCTTATTTAGATTTTTCTAAGGTGCCTGTACTTTGTAATTTTCTTTGGAAAAAACATTTTGGAGGTGATTACTTAAAGTTAGTGTTTTATTTGTTTATTTCTGGGACATGAATGATGGCTATAAATGGAAGTCTGACTTGAGACAAGTTCGTAAACTCATTCCTGGTAATTAAAGTGTTCAGTGCTCACCAACTTCACATAATTTCCTGAAAATTACAGTTATTTATATATTTATAGTTTTATTTTTTAAAAAAATTTTCTGTGAATGTTTTTTAGGGGAGTCTGCTGAAGGGTTTAACCTCATTGTGATTGATCCTCCATGGGAGAATGGAAGTGCTCGCCAGAAAGCCATGTAAGTGCATTATATTGCTTCCAATATATTTATTCTTGAAATTTTCCTGCTTAGGCCCTTAGGGAATCTAAATTACCATTGTTACTCCTCCAAGCAAGAATTATACTGATTACCCATTAATTATGAAAGTAGAAACTATGAGTAAGAACTAAGGAGGGCTATGTGCCTTATGGAAAGTATCAGGAAGATGTAAAGATTATTTATTGCAGCTAGGGTTGTGTATGGGATACATAGGGCATGCATCGCACTCTTTTTTTTGGGGGAGTACATTGATATCTTGAGATATTCTAGAGCTTTTTGAAAAAAAAGAAAAATATTATTATGTTGAAAGGCTTATATCTCAACTGTTGGTTGCTATGTTTCATAGGTATCCAACACTACCAAACAGGCATTTTATGTATCTTCCTGTAAAAGAACTTGCTCATTCAGATGGAGCACTTGTAGCTCTATGGATTACAAACAGGCAGAAGTTGCAAGATTTTGTGGTGAAAGATCTACTTCCTGCCTGGGGAATGTCACATGTCACTCCTTTCTACTGGCTCAAGGTGAGAAATTTCTGCACTAGTGCATTGTTATCGAATTAGTGTTCTATTATAGTCATGAAGTTTCCAGTAGAGGAAAATATATTTAATTTCTAATAAAATGTAAAGCATTTGCATGATGCATGATTCTTTTAGAACTTTTCACCATGGCATGCCCAAATGGAAATCATTGTGCCTCCGATCCATATCCGGTATTCAACGAAATACAACCCTATTTTCTGGTAACTAGGCTGTAGTTTCCGTTCCTTCTTGGATTCTTTTTCCTCATTCGACCTTTGCAGGTCAAGCCCGACGGCTCTTTGATTGGTGACCTGGACTTGTTTCATCATAGACCCTATGAGTTCCTTCTTCTGGGATATGTGAATGTGGTTTGTTTTTGTTCCCTCTTCTCAAACACACACACACACAGAAAAACCAATTTGTGAGTTTTTGGTTGTGATCTCTTCAATGCAGGATTTTAACTCTGAATGTATGCATCTGAAGGAGAGTAGAGTGATCATTAGTGTTCCTGGTGCATATTCAAGGAAGCCTCAGCTGGGAAGTATCCTCCCTTTAATTATTTTAATATTTCTGTATCCGATTATGGCAACAATTACATTGATCGGTATTACTTAAGCATTAGGTTTTATGATTTTCATTGGCTTCAAAAGGCTACAGACATTAATTTCCAAGGAGCACTTAATTTGCAAAATGGTAATTTATTCCATCTAATATCACATAAAATGGTACAAGACCTTGCAGGATCAAACGTTGCATATCAGAATGTGTATGCATGTGAACAAGTGTTCCAGAATACTAATTCATCATTGTCCATTCAAATCAAATATTGCAGTAAAGGTAGGGCGAGCTCAAGCTCACTTAAGATCTTTGTAGTATCAGTTTCAAAAGCAATTTTAAACTGTTGATTATGATATAATTCTTGAGTCAAGTTGTTAATACTAATTTTTGAGTTTTTGGAGTTTCTTTTTATATATTATTGAGAGATTGAACTATAAATTTTAAAATTCTATCTTGGTGCATTTTTTGAACTCAAGCTCTTGGCCCTAACACAAAAAACAATCTCGAATAATTACAAAAGTAGAACATAAGTGCATTACATGTAAAGTGCATCATGATAATGGAGCTGATCCAACAATTTTTATTAAACTCATGAGCCCCCAGATTGAGCCTAAGCTCACCCGTTTTGTACTGCAGGCGTTGAATACTATTTTAATTAATCAAATGAACTCTTTTCTTGTATCCTTGACTATTCGAGAACTTTTAGCAGAATACATACCAGGCCAAAGGCCCAGTAGGTGTATTGAGCTTTTTGCAAGAGAATTGGTAGCTGGATGGACCTCTTGGGGAAATGAACCACTTCATTTTCAGGATGCAACATATTTCTTGGAAAAATAATAGTCTTGGGATTATTCTTGGTAATTCAGTTCAATAGAGCTGCTAATTAATTAATGGTTGGCTATATGCATGTGTGCCTTTTTTGTTTATGGCAGTCAGATGCACCTGAGCTTATCTTCCTCTCCCCCTCATCAGCTTATTCAAGGATGCATTAGTATGTCTTCCATTGTTTTCTAAATTGCTGGATGCTTCTCATTGGATTTATAGGGTAGGTATTTTGAAAGTTCATAAAAAAAGGCGTGCCCAGGTCGAGCTTAAGCTTTCTTTTTTGAGATAAAAGTAGGGTCAAATTTTTCAACTTTAAATATCCATGAGAGGTTTGATCACAACAAGCTTGCTTCAACGGAGTGTAAAGGATAGATAGGTTCTTGCTAATTCTGTTAGGTTTGGATGCCCTTTTTTTTGGGTATTTAAAGCTCTCTATTTTAATACTAATATTGAATATCATGCTGGTAAATTTTTTAGTTTTAGTCATTATATCATGCGACTAATAATGTGTTTCTTGTGAATACAATATTTCATGATATCAGGTGAATTCCAAAATTTATGAACTAGTACAGTAACAAGTTGCAACCTGGTCAGTGCAAATTTGTCTTTCAAACTAACCAAGCTCTAATATAGCAGTTAAATGAAGTGGATGGATTCTAGGTGTCACAGTGCAAAGTATAGATTGTCATTCGGTTCGAACTGGACTGGAGATATCCGAAGCAAATGTTTTTCCGTTTTGCAAATTGCAAGTCTAAATGATATCCTAATGAGAAAGGAAAATCTACAAAGATAACATAAAATCAAACAATATGAACTGATAAAATTTCAATTGTACAAGTTTTGTGAACAGAATTCATAAATAATATTATGTTATTCACTAACTAATTTACTTGTTATTATACGACTAGTACTAAAATTACTACAAATTAAAATACCGCTCTTTTGCCACGCTGCAAAAAGCACACCAAAATAATCAGACCATCTTAGTCAAAATGAGAAGTTAAATTAAACCCAAATACAACCGATTATAATGGACAATCGAACTGCAGAGGTGAACATATGTGCCCTTTTGTGCGAAGTTCTTTGTTTGGTGTGTATTTGCATTTGGTTGCTAAACTCGAGTTATGCTTTGGTTGCAAGCTGGCCATCACTTTGACATATCCTTGCTGGATTAAATTTAAAACTAATAAGTTCCACAGAGCTCCGAGTAACATCGCATTATTTTTTCTATATGATTTCATTTTCTTAAGTTATTTCTTTAGTTCAACTTTGGAGGCGTGTTACAAATAATGAAATAATCTTTAGTATATCTTGGTTTGAACGCAAATCCAAATTGGGCCAGGCTATAAGTGGAATATTAGGCCCTGAAAGGCAGAAAGCATCCAAAATCTGTGATTGTAATCTTTGCTCATTGTACGTTGGGAATCAGATCCTCTGGACGTTTGGTGGACGGCTGGGGATCTGGACCGTCTGATTTAATCTCAACGGCTATAAGGGAGCCCCGTGCATTCCACCACACCCGAAAAAAATATTGGCCCGAAAAAAATGAACCGTCTGATTTAAATCGGACGGCTCCGATCAAAAACGTACAGAGGATCCTGCTCCTTGTACGTTGTATCAATATACATAATTGATTCTAACTTCGAGGAGAGTTTGTTGTTTTAGACCGTTTAAACAAATACGTTAACCTAATGATGGCTGTTTATGTTATGACAAATTGGCTTAACATTTTATGGTACATTCAATGAACCTCCCTTTGTCTCTTGACTAAATTGTCAGAAAATGGTTGAGTTTGATTTTCTCTCACGTTCTGTGGATCTCTTAATCGATTTATTCCGATGGACCACTCTTTTTTCTAAAGACAGTTGCAATTGACCAGAGTGGATCGCTATTTGTCTAGGAGACAGTTGCAATTAATCAAAGCGATGAAACCAGAATTTTGTTGCAAGACTAGAGCAAGTTAGAATGAAATGCGGAAAGTTACGGATACAAAAAGTTGTCTACGTTTTTCAAAAAGAAAAAAAAATGTTGTACGTAATTCTCCTGTAAAACAACACAAAACAATTTGAGAACTTCACCATGAAATCACCCTTAAAAGAAATACGCTACTAATATATGAGATAATAAACATTTTCTCTTTTCAGAAAGTGGTACCAAATACACTGAATGCATAAACATAACATTTATGTGACTAGTCATATCTTATGGTTGTTGGGGCCTGATTTTTCATTCACTTACCTAATTATGTTGTACGGATGTCGATCTGGTACCAAATCTCGCACGATAGCTGTAATCTCCCAGAGAATATCCATGATATTATTTGACTATACGGCCATTTTGTTTAGTACAAAATTACATTCTTTTATAATCTAGTTGCACGTGAATATCCAATCAAAAACAAAACATGTGACCTCAAAATCTTAAGACTAACAATGGGGGTGCGGTTTCAATTGTACCACACTACGGTATCAATAAGAAATATAATGAATCGAAATTTACTACAAGTTTATAGCTCTCAATCCATCTTGCTCCTCATACATACAATATACCCATTACACAAATAATATTTTCCTCACAAATCACCTAAAAATCAAAACAATTTTTTTTTTCTTAACTTATAGATCCCTCTTTTTTTTTTCCCCACTTTTGCAAGGATCCTACAGGTAGAGAGCCAGTAAAAAAAAATATTGTAGTCAGAGCAGAATTTATATAAGAGGTGTTGCATTAAATTATATATGTACATATGAAGATACAATAATCGGCCAATTAAAAAAGATCAACCATTCCAAATTAAGGAGATAATAATCACATGCAAGGATATGACAGATTGTAGATCGACCTTAGTAGTTCGGTATCTAATAGTTTCATAAAGCAAGACAATCTAACATGTATTTGTTGGTGTATATAATATGCTCGTATTTAAGCAGTGCATACAAGTGTAGTGAATATTCAAAAGTAAGAGCCAGCCAATGTTGGTTGTGTACCTTGCAAAAAAAGGAAAAAGAGAAAAAACTAAAAAGTGAATATTAACCGAAGGCGCCAAATTTTCTCCATGGTCGACACGTACTCTCCTCATGAGGCCCTGGTTGGGTCTTTCATCCAATCACAGCGTGCTGACATGGCATGCACACATCAGTCAGTATGTCACAACCATTCCAGAATCCGCCAATAAAAAATTCTCCGAGTACTGAGCTCCAATTGAATCAATTCAAAAAAAAAAATATTGCAAAATTCTTCTTGTAAAAAACTCCCACAGGGGTGACAGCTTAGAGTCTACAAAAAGTTAAGAGTGCCTGAGGCCACGTTTCGTCCTATCAAGGCCATCGCTCCATAACCCCACTCTTAATTGGTTAACACCTAGTTTTAATACCAACTAATTAAGTCTTAAGTACTGATGCAAATGATTATTTTTGGTAAATTAAGCCTCCCGAGGTCTCGACTTAAGGGCTAAGAATCTCTACCCAACTAACCAATAGAGTTGCTGCTGCTGTTTCTCTTCAGCTTTATCTCTTGGCCTCACTTTTCCCCTTTGTCTCTTTGTTCCTAGGTCCCCTACAGAACTCATCCTCAAAATTATTCTGGTGTAGTACATGGTACTACCCTGGCTACAAGTTTCATTTTTATTTTTTACCACCCTCTTTAAGGGATCTTATGGGAAAAATGGTAAAGAATTATTTTACAGAATATGCTACAATCGGGTACGGAATGCATATCCGTTATGTAGATTTTTATTGGAACACCGTACCATGACCTAACTGCAATTTTGGTTGACTGGTTATTTAAGCTGCATGTGTACTGTAAATAATTCAAATGAAGATCACCAATTTAGATTTTCCAGTTGAAATTGAGCTGTTGGTAGCTAGCTAGACATTAGCGCTGTACTGAGAGCCAAGTAGGAATACGCAAATTTTTTTATGGAGTAAATATTGCGAGTGTTATTTAGTTGTCAATAATTGTAGTTTGATTTTGTTGTTTTAAGAGAGATGCAGTTGGTGAAAACATGCCATGAATTTTTGGTGTTCAATTACTTAAATCTACAGTACATTTGCTTAAAAATTCGAAGAAATCACACCCCTTAGTTCATAACCGATTATTATTATTTTTTTTGGGTGTAAAAAGGTGAGAGTTCTTGACTCCAATTTTTTTCACATGCATTCGCTCTTGAATATAATAAATCTCAACTAGTTTATGTGTGTTTGATAGGAGCATATACCGGCACCTTGTGTAGGATCATATAATTAGAGTTTGAAGAACTTATCTGGAAGTTCAAAACATTTAATAAAGTTATTTTAATCCAACTCTTCAAGATATAATTAAAGGTAAGTAATTAAGGAGAAGTTTGATAATTCCAACTTCTAGAATCAAGTAGAAGACGAGATAGTTTATAGAAAATGTGCCAAAAACTCGATAGAAAAATATACTGAAAGATGTCTAAAACATTAGTAGATCTTATATATTTTCTTAAATGGAAGATATTTTTCCTTTGGACGAAGGTATAGATCGACTATTCCATCTTTTGTTACAAAAATGTTATTCATCTTATTTTCTTTCTAATATTTTTACATTTTATTATAATAATAATTTTTGTTCCATGATCCAACAACAACAACAATAATAATAATTGTACTTGTAATTGATGTGGCATATGTTAATAAAAGTAACCATGATATTTTCCTTACATATGATCTAGTAAAATAATCACTTTTATAATGATACATTAAGTACATTATCCTTTTTTTTTAATATTCTTGTTATTATAATAAATTTTGGAAAAGTAAGATTAGCAATATAAATTTATATAACAATTGTGATATTAATAAAATCAAAATACAATTATAAATTTATTGTTATATTTTGGTAGGTGTGTTAACTTAACTCATATTTAATAAATCAATTTTCTGTAAAGTTTTTTCTGCAATGTTGAGTTAAATGTTCTTCATGTTGAGAGACTAATCACTTTTCTCGTGGGTTTGATTGATTGGGATTAATTTAGTATTAGTCTGATTCTTCCAGGTTGATATTCATTTTTCCGACACGATCCCCAAAATTCAAAGACGTCAACAAATTAAAATTATGACCGTGATTTTTATTGTCATTAATTCCTCTGTTAGTATCCAACATCTAATATAAATAAATATTTTCAAAGCATGTTCCTTGATAAAACATACAGCAACGATATCTTCTATAAATTTAAATAGTCAGATAATTTCCATATTTTTTTTAATCCAAGTAAAGCATATTTTTCTTTTTTCTTTTCTTTTCTTTTGTTTTTTTTGGGGCCTACTTATGGACCGGGTCACAATATATGTATGGCTCGCTGTCCATGGGTTACGATTGTAGGAGATCGGGTACATTTCTATAAGCAAGGTCGAAAAACGTGCCGATGAACTCATGATTCTCTAAACATCTCTAAAATAAAATTTTCATATATCTAGAGTAGAATGCACACTTGTCTAATATACTAATGTATTCAGTTAAAACATAATTGTTGATAGTTACATGTAGGTTTGACCAAGTCAATTACGTTTTAACGACTGTCAAACAATTGTATCGAACTTTCACACACATTTTACGAGGAAACTCGAATATTCGTTAAAACTATTGTGCTAATGCAAACTTGAATATTGAGCAAATAGAATTTTTTTCTTAGGAACTGAAAAGCAAGTATATTTAATAAGTAATAAATATAAATGGTAATTCAGTTGTATATCTAAAAATTTTTGGTACATCCACTCCATGGTGTATTTTCAATCTCACACATATATTTATAAGGCGAAAACATACACTTAAGCTTGGGAAACTAAAACTGATAGAAATGTTAAAGGACGTCGTCTCTCATTTTTTTTTTACTTGTGACATTTAATCTCTCATAACGAATACTGGAAACTGATTATAATATTTTCAAATTAAATCATTTCCATGTATTAGTACCGCTATTAAATTCTTCGTGTCTATGAGCTAATAATATTTCGAGCCTTATTTGTTCCGAGTATCTAGAATGATGCTATTAAGTGAAAATATTAGACCAAAATAGAAAAAATATCTAACATATTTTGATCTGATTTCCACCATTGATTTTATCGTAATAGTTATAAGTAAATGTAATAATTAAGAATGCACGGTAGCATTACATTCATATAATTAAAAAACTATTTCTTCAACTGTCAATCTTTTTTTCATGCTCGTGCATTTTCCTCAAATAGTAAAATTAGAAGAAAAAAATCACTTCATAGTGGACCTGCAAATCTTGGTAACGGCTAAGCAAGTCTATTTAATGCGATAAAATTTAATGAACATGTCAATAGGTGCTCTAAAATCCCAGCAAATCAGACTCATACGTGCCTTGGACTTGAAGATTAGTCTAATCACCTTAAAACGTGGCATAAGATGGGGCACGTTTTAAGGACGATTAGCATGAATCCAGTTAACCTCACTTAAAGAACTGAAACCGTGCAATATGCACCCAAAAGAATACACCTATTTAGAATAATCCTACATAGCATCAATTTTGTTCAGACCATATTACTGCACGAATTAGATAGATACTAACTTGTCTGATAGAAGATGATAGCGCATCGATAATGTTAGTAACTATTAATTTTAACAAACAAAATGTACATTGGCACTCAAGATGTCATCTCATTAACAATTAACAATTAAACAACTATTTAATTTGGGAGACATTTTGTTAGTCAATGACTAGAAAACGGTAAAATAAAAATACTTTTAGAACGTTCAAGAGATTAACTCTTTTATTCATTTTTTTTTATATCCACTTGAGACTAAATGAAAGTACCTCAATGCTTTGTCATTATTTTTTTCATGAAAATTATACACTTCTGTAGTTTAAATTTTCGACCCGAACTCACTAAAATTTCAGAAATTGGTCAGAATAACACTTTTATAAATGTCATCCAAAATTAAAAAATATTGAAATTAAATTTTAATTCTCTGATAAAATTAATTAATCAAGTTAAAATAATATACAACTGTAAGCCTATATATACTTGCTAGACACCAGTTCATTATTTAAAAAATGGATAGTGGTAATGTGAGATTTAAATATTATAAATTCAATAAACCTTGAACAGATATTAAAACTATTTTTTGCATCAGTAATATTGTCGGCCAAGTCAGAATTAATATCCACAGCTATGCATTTATTATTATTATTATTTTAAAGAAACTAAAGAAAAGAGCATCAACAGATTACTCTGGGTAGACAAAAACGGTGCTCTAGCAATTTTACCTTTCAGGATGGACATAGGGGGGCACGCGCCGGCATGGGCAATTTAATTAGAGTTGTTGGTCCAACTCTAAATACAAAGACATCCTAGCCAATGGTAAACCTCTGTCCTGTGATTGGATCACCCAAAGAGCTAATCTAGTCTTTCTGTAAAATATGTGCTGGCTTAACATAATTAATTAATTAGGATCTTTTTCCGAGGTGATTAAGTTTGGTAGGTAGGAGGTAGCATCGTATCTGCTTTTGATCTTCTCCATTATCACACAAAGCAAATGTCCAGGTCATCTGAGTTAACCTGCATAATAGGAATTTGTATTTTTATATTGTACCAAGTTGTTTTGAAAATGCATATTGTGATTCCGATTCATTATTTTCACAAGGAATTAAAATAAATTTTATATTGTACCAAGTTGTTTTGAAAATGCATATTGTGATTCCGATTCATATATTTTCACAAGGAACTAAAATAAATTTTATATTGTACCAAGTTGTTTTGTAAATGCACATTGTGATTCCGATTCATTATTTTCACAAGGAATTAAAATAACACAAGTACACAGCTTTTATATGAATTTATTAATACGATTAGAGGTAAGTTGCTATAATTATATTGAAAAAGTGATCAATTTGTATTAAGTGGCTACAGTACGAAAAATGGACTTTAGCATCTTCTCCATCACACAAACACCGAGATCCAACTTTTAGAACTAAGTTCAATACCATGTTGTCTTTAATAAAGTTGCGTGAAATTTCATATCGTAGCATTGTAAACAAATAATATCATAACTTGAACCGATCAGATGCAAAAAAAAAAAAAAAAAGCTATAAAAATATACGTTTACAAAATGTCCTCCTTTCTCAATCTTTGCTACTGAACTTCATCGGATTTTATGCTTTAACTTTTTTAAATGATTTTTTTATAAAATATTTACAACAAATGCAAAGGTAATTAATTTGTATGGGTTATTATGTCGTATTTTACAAAAAGAACATTCAAAGATTTGATTCTGAGAATTTTTATCATATTGAGAACTTATATTATTCCTTTTGCGAAAAACATTATTTTTTTAAGAGTGGAGATTCATTCACAACGGATTAGTTTTACAACTTTGTCAACAGTAAACATAAATTATACTTTTGAAATATGACATCATTATTCACATTTATTCCTTTTGCAAAAAGATACTGTATTTTTTTATCGGAGTGGTGGGGATTCCTCCGCGACACATTAGTTTTACAAGAAAAATCAATTTATAATTTTGAAATCTTACATTATGCACGTTATAGCAATATAAAATGATGTAAATTTCGTGCAAGTTTTACCGTCTGAAATTATCAAATTTGATGAAAATGAGAGTCAAATTACTTAAAACATGACACATGACTAATCGATGATGCTAACAAACTGTCTATAATTTTTTAATCTTTTTTAGAACATTTTTTTGAAAAAGGCATAGATATTGCGAAGTTCAGCTGATGTCAATGAAGTCTAACTTCTTTAAAATTATAAACTAAAATTCAATGTCATTTACAATCCTTATCTTTTGAACCATTCCATTAATCTTTCTCGCTTGGTATTGGAGAATTAAAAGTGTGATCTCATCTCTGTAAGAATTAACTTGAGCCACCAATTGTTGATAAGACATGCTTAATTTGAGGGTCCATACTTAGTCTCGAGCTTGAAAATATTTGATAGATATCAAACTTCTATGATTTATCCATATCGGCAGTCAAAGAGTAACCAAACAAGTATAAAATATCTACAAATTTAATGCAAATTAAAATACTTTGTAATGTTTTACCTCCCGATGGGACGTTATATACTTATATGTATGCATTTAAAAAGTAGTCCTCTATTTTTTTAGCAATAATACAAACATGAATAAATATTCATAAGCTGATTGCAAATCCTGTGTTAGAAACTCCACAAATTTGGCCTCCTCTAAATTCTAAATTTTCAAATTGAAAAGTTACCTTTACATATTAATACTTCTGTATTATATATCGACCTTCTTTAAGATAATTTCAAACTCCAATGTCGATTTTAGAGAACAAAATTTACTGATATACATCTAAAAAAAAATAGTAATGGAGAGGAAGTTAAAATAGTTTAATGTGCAGTGTAGAAGTCAATAACGGAGAGCTTGTTTGGGTTGGAGGATGGGGAACAGGAGAAAGGAGTGTCTGGGATGAGGACGGCACCATTTCTTTAATCACTCTATGTAATCAAATATTTGTTTATTTCTACTAATATTTATTCTTCAATTTTTCCCATCATCTTTTCTTTCCAGAAACCAGGTATATATGGTGGCTATGGCCAGCCGGAGCTGATGCTAGGCTAGCATGTGATTGCGAGGGAATCCCACCACAAAAGCAAGCGCACCTCTATGGCTAATCTATCAACCTCATTAAAATTAATTTAATCTGTTGGATTTACGGACCGGATTCGTACCGTTAAATTGAAAACGATTGCCATCTCTATTCTGTTGTTTCAGTGCATCTCCAGCAAAAGAAAGTTATCGGCCCAAGGCCACTGAGAAATTCCCTCTAGGTGATCTATGATTTTTTATTTTATTTTTTTTCACAGATCGCCTCAAATTAGGCCTACTTTTATTTTATTATTTATTATTTATGTTTTGCTATTGTTGTCCCTATCGTATGATTCCAGAGTTATACTTGCTATGCTTTGCAAGTTAAATACGTTTGACAAACTATAAAAATTGTTACGCATAATGATTATACGAACTTGAAGTTTCACAATAAAACTTAGAAGTATCTTAAGACAATATGTTATTACCACAAACTTTGGCAACTGCGAGGACTGATTAAATAACTATAAAAAATAAATAGTTGTCATTTAGATAGGTCGTCTATCAAATTTAATACAAATGTACAATTTAAAATCAATCAGTCGCCAATCAAGAAAATTTAAAAAAATTCACAGCCCAATTTTTGCAACACCTAATCAATGATTAAATGATTCTCGAATTGTATTAAATTTTATAACCAAACAATTTAAACTATAGAAAAAAATATATTTTATTTCTTCGAATGTTGACGTTGTCGAAATAACTTTAATAGTTGGTACATTTGTTGCCTACCTATTAGACTTAATGATGTTTGAGCATTTTGGAAGCATCTATTCTTGCTACATCTAAATACTATGGCGGCTTAACGTTACTTTAATTATTAGATGGAAATGAAATAGTTCACCAATTTTATGGCGGCTTAATGTTCCTTTATTATTAGTTGAATGTAAATGGTTAAGGGTGTTGCTAATATTTATGAAATTTGTAGCATCGAGTAGCTATGTTTACATGCATTATTTTCAGTATTTACTTGGGCCTTTTGATGTTGTTATTAAACCAGCGTATATAAATTAGCTAAAGGTATGAATTAGCAAAAAGAGATATCATTAAATTTTTTTGCCCGGCAACTCAAACTGAATTGGACCATTATCTTACTTGCTCATAAAACAATATGGTTCTATAGTTTTTTTTTTTTTATTTAAGGATATTTATTTAGAGAGGCATATCCCAATCAATAGAGACTTTATTCCTCTTCCGCGCCAATTGAATCCGTTACCTTTAGGTAAACGATAGAGGCACTGACCAGTTGTATTGGACTCCTACGTTAATTTGTGGATGCCTTTGAATTATATATATATATTTTTTATTTAGTACTTTGGCCTCTCTTAGTAAGCTAAACTAATCTTATTTCCTTGATCCACTGGATATTAATTTAGCTTTCTATTCAGCAACAAAAGTTTATTTACGTCATAAATATTTATGTTGATTTCAAAAATTGAAAAAAAAAATAATGAAAAGATATGTAGACATTAGAAAACAATAGTTGAACTAAAGGTGTTAACACTTAACAGTGGCGGTTGATTGTCATTTTTCTTGCGAGGGTTTAAAAATTAATATAGTTTGAATAGACCTGAACCCTGCGGACAAATTTCTGATAGAAAACAATGTTCAAATTTATTACTTTATAGAAAAATATTCTGTTGAAGTTTCGTCACATATATACAGCACACCAAGGAAAATAGATTTATTTTTCTATTTATAGGAAAATAGATTTAAAATTTTCTCTATGTTTTGAGGCCGTGTGGACTTTTTGGCTTTGCAAGTAATCTCCGGGATGAAAATTTGAGACACTCATCCTCGTATGCTTAAGATATCCTATGAATATTGATAGCTTATAAGACACTCATCCTCTTTTTTCTCAAGTATAAAATAATCTTTCTTAGGTATGTAAAATGATATCTGGACATAGGTGTCGTTAAATTGAGCTGCTTGAATAGCAATGATAAACATTACTAATTTTGAAATAGTAAAAAATTTGAAAATTTTGTGAACAATTTGAAAAATTAAAAAATAGTTAATTTTTGAGAGGCCGTTTCGTTATAAGTTAATTCTCTCAAGCAATTCATTCTGTTATCCTTTTAGTAATAAGACGATAACTTCAATGTCCATCGCCTTAAATAACTTTGTCAATCTATGCTAATATTTGGACAAAAAAATAGTGATTTGATCGACATAAATAAAAAATTCAATAATTTAAAAGATCCAAACTAAAATCGAATGATCAAATTTTTTATTTAATTTCGAGAGAACTTTCGGAGACCTCTGCATATACTTTATGAATATAGCATTGCATCAATGTCGTAATTGTTCTTCATTGTTCGAAACACTCTATTAATTAACAAACAGTACTAAAGTTAAAAGACACCGAATTCTTAAAATTTGTAAAGTTTAAGACACTAAATGGAAGTTTCCGCCAGGGTAAAAAACCGGAGCAGGGAATCCGCGCCCACAAACACTGATCCTTATCCCCTTTCTCTTACTTTGGATTAACTAAATCATCAACAATCTTCTTAGAACAACAAAATACTACGACTTCTTACGCATAATGACATGGCAAGTAATTACTTGATTTCAAGTAGCTCCTCTACGCACGCAGATATTTGCCCAATAGACTAGCAACAAAGTATCTTTAAGTACAAGATGGTAGAAAATTTAGTTGAAACTTGAAAGAAATCCTGTGAGTGGTTACTTTGCTTGAGTGGCAAATATCGTGGCACGTGAGAGCTTTGGGGTAGGATACCCTATTCAAGGATAAATGAGGTCCTAATAAGCTTTTCCAATATTGTTTATCTATTGTTGGTTATCCTAAACTCCTAAAGTAACCTTGGTCCGGATTTGGACTCCGCCTCCTATGCTTTGTACCTTTCTTTCTTTTTTCCTTTTTTCTTTTGTTATTTTTTGTTATTGTTACTTTTGATGGTCTGCACGAAGAGTCGTAAAAAACGGAATGGTTACTTTTTACATTTATCCGATTTAATTTTTTTTCATTACAAAAATTACAAAATAATGTGCTTGATTAATTTCGTTAAGTCCTTCAAAATGTCCTTTAATTTTTGTTTCGTACTTTGGACTTCTAGCATTGATAAGTTGCGCCCTTATTTTTCATATTGGCAAAATGGGTCGCTTCATGAACCAAAAAAACATGATTTGAAGACTGAAGTGGATGAGGGTAAAGCTAATTGAAACCAAATATGGCAATAACTTTTTTGAAACATAAAAAGAAAAAGATATATAACAAAAGGATTCTTGTTTTTTTCCTTGTCATCAAAACAACAATAAATGAATTGGAAAGAACAGGTCGAACAAAGTCTTTGCTAGGATAAGATCATTCAGACTTCTCTATGTCCTTTATATCCAGAGACAGGTCAAATAGTCACTAATCAAGTAAATTGTAAAATGGTTAAGAAGTTGCCAGGCAGATGCGTGCTGTAGCCTCTAGGGCTGGTCCATAAACCCACATTTAACTTACATTAATTACTCTGATGTATAAGTTCTGTTCAATTAAATTTGAATCAAGTACTTGACGCGTAGTAACAAGTATTTTAAAATACACTCCGTACACTGCTTATATATATGTAATTAACGTATGTTTATGGGGTTTTAAAATGTGCGCCTAACAATAAGCACTGCATCATAATAGCTTCTAATTTTTTTTTTCCAAAATATTAATTTTATTTAACATCTAAAAGTGAAGATTTTCCAATACCATTTAATAAATTAAAAATAAACTAACAATTTTATTAGTTTATTTTTTCAGTCTTGACTAAAGTTATCTAAAAGATTCCTTTCCAAAGCTCTCAAGCCTTTTAGAATCAGACAGTATATTAATATCCTACTCTATATGCATCTACGTATCACTTTGTACATTGTAGCGGTCGGCCACCATATTGCATTTATCTAACGATTTAGTTTTTGATGAGTTTTAACAAGTAATTCTGACTGAAAATAATAATCAACAACATTGTCTATAGCTACTATGCTGTGGCAGCAATGTGTCGTTTTAGGTGCGCAAAATTTTATCCTATGTAAAACCAAGGGTTGCAACTAGGGATGAAAACGGACCGGATTTTATCCGCTCCGATCCGTATCCGAATCCGAAAAATACGCGTAATATCCGAATCGTATTCGTATCCGAATATATCCGTATTCGTATCCGTATCCGCCATAAAAATATGGATGCGGATATAATTTGATATTATTCCATCCGAATCCGCATCCGACAAAAAAAAATATGGATATTATTCGCATCCGGTAGATATTAATCCGTTTATCCGTATCTTTAACGGCATAAGATGATTAATATAATTACTTCTTTATATTAGAGAATACTATTAATTAGATAATACTTAACTTTTATTAGATAAATTCTCTTACAATAATATTTTCATTTGGACTAGTAACATAAAATTATTTTTATTTTCTATTTTTGAGATGATTATATATGATAACAACACTAAAATTAATGTTTTCTCTAATCATGATGATATTCGTATTTGTACTAACATATACACTGAGTATATTGAATATCATTATATTTTCATTAACTGCTATTGTAAATAAATAAAAAAGATTAAAATGCAATCCGTATCCGACAAAATATATTCGTATTCGACTCCGTATCCGATAATATCCGAACCGTATCCGTGTCCGCTTAATATCCGAACCGTATCCGTATCCGAACGCATCCAAATTCATATCCGTATTCGAAAAAAAATATGGATGCGGATATGGGAAGACCAACATCCGCTCCGTATCCGATCCGTTTTCATCCCTAGTTGCAACGTCACAAAAATTTCCCAACATCGAAGACATCTGTGCATTTGAAACTCAAACGCATAATTCTACTTTTGGAAATGATACGGATATATATTTCAACAACAATTAGCACCAACACTGGAGTGATCAATAAATACAGAAATTTTATCACATGTGGCGAATTAAAGTACAGCAGGAAAAGTCCTTCACTCTCGGAAACTTAATGGGGCACTATGTAGACAGGCTTATCTATATCATTAATTTCTTACTTTAAAAGGAGAGTCGGTATATGTGTACATTTATTTATTATGGAAAAGTTGTTTTGGTTCTAGTCGGAAAAAAAAACATATATTTAAAAATTTTAAATTTTAAATTAAGGCAATTTTTAATAAAACTTCTGTATGTAGCGAAATTTGGACACAAAACGTCGAAAACATGTATCATTGTAAACACACACGCACACGCACGGGGTTGATTGCGCAGTCAATTACGTAGTAAAATACAATTTTTTTGCATTAATTTTGGGGATTATATTGTACCTTAACTCAGGCAAATCAAACGTATATTCTTTGTAAATGAAGATAAAGAAGAATGAAAAATGAACCAACCTATCAATATAAAAAGCAAGGAGAGAAATAAAATTGGACAACCTGTGATTATAGATGGCATAATATTCTTAAAATTTTTGAGAAATTTAACCTTATCCATACAATGTCATAAACATATTATTTAGTTCAAAAATTGACAGTTTGGTTCATTACAAATGTAATGTGATCTCGCAATATTTATTGAATTTTTTTTATATCGAGTGCACACAACCTTTTTTTACATAACAACAACAAAAATATACACAGAAAAGTAGAGTAGGCTAGAAATAAAATCCAACATTTTTTTTAGATTAAAACCGAAAAAGTCAAGGTCAAGAAGAAACAATTCCTTTGTTACATAAAAACAAGGGGAAAAAAAAGATTTTCCTTGAAGAAAACAAAAACAGTTTGTCGTGTAGCGAAGGTAGTCTGATATTTATCAAAGAAATTAAGAATGCGAGTCGACTCGCTACACGAAGGTGAATATGACATCTGCCTCATCCTGTTGGGATGGTATAAGGTCCCAGTCAGAGTTACTAAAAAAAGGGGCCTCCCTTTAGGGTTGATTGGTGGGGACTGGAGAGAGAGCAGAGGTCGTTAGCTGAAAAGGGGATTGGATTGGGGACTCGGGGTGATGGCCTAGAGTAGAACGAACCCGCCAGGCCCTGACTCTTTAACACAGTTGGAGGAGAGAAAAACGGACACGTATGGGGCCCCTCCTGCTCCCTTCATTGGCCCCTCCCTCGTCGTGACACGTGTCCCAATCTCTTACCTTACCATGTGCCTCGTTTTGTCCCCATTTTGTCCCTCTCCCTCAGGAGAAATGGAATGGAAAATATCATTATATCATATGTCAAATATGGAATGAGTTGAGCATTGCCCCTAAACCCTGGCGCATGTACCCCAGCCACCACGTTTGGTCCGTCACTTTCCAGTTTTCGATCCTTCTCTATATGCCAAGGTCTGGTCTTATAGGAATTTCCAAGCCCGAAAAAATAAAAGGAATGAACAGGCTGCCGATAACTATCGAAAAATACCATCAAATTTATATTAAGTTCATAATTGTCAGTTTAATTATTTTAAATATAAATTATATATATAAATTCACGATCTGTACTTAATAACTTGATACAAATAAAATTGTTCAGGTGAAGCGCATCTACGAAGGTAGATTAATATAACTTTTTTATCCTTAAACGGCATATGACCTGCTTCTAGAAGAATTATTTTTTTTAGCTCGTCCAGTTAATATATTAAGTGTATGCAATCTAAATGACCTTTGTTAGTTTATTTAAATTACCTGTTTAAGAAATCACTATTTGTTTAAGCATTAATTATTTTTTAAGGTGTTCATGTATAGTTAAACCAATAATTATTAATTAGTTATGCATTAATTCTAAAGTTGTCAAATACCTTTATTTCTTCATCACCCTTTCACTTTTTAAATCTCAATAAAAAATCTTTAAGCTCAATTATAAAATTATAGACCACTTTGAAATGATTGATATTGCTTTCTTACACATATAAAAAGTTTAAATGTTCAATTTTGTTATAACGGAAATAGGAAGCTTTGAAAAATTGATATTTAGAGAATGTCCACCTTATTGATTTATTAAAATATCATAATTATCGTGCATACAAAAAGGTGACAAAATAACATACAATAGGTCTTTTTTTTCTACACTTTGAATTATTCAAATTTTAGAAGGAATCTAAACTATTTTCTTAAAAATTTTAGGAGATCCTTTTGTTGCCTTTATTCGTGAGAATCTTTTAAAAAAGATTATTTGATACATTTGTATGATTAAAATAGAAGGATGCTTCTAGTTGTTTAATCATCTTCACAATCTTAATATTTATCAAAAATAAAATCTAAAATTTAAATTCAACAATAAAGGCAAGACCTTTTAATCCAAATATCATACATGTAAATTAAGGAAGATGCAATTTATAGCTTATTTGGCTGTCCAAAGTGATCTAAAATTTCTAACATTTCAATGTTAACTATTCAATGCTCAAGTTGCATGAAATTTGATGGTACTCCTATCTACACATAAACAACATTTTTATAATTTCTTTTTGAATTTTCAATCGTATTTGAACTGATAAAAAATATTATAAATAAAAATCATCAAGATAAAATATCCTCAAATGATTTTCTTGAGTGTCTCATCATGGTTAAATATTCTTCTTAATTAGACATACAGTTCGGCAATGTTCTTTATTCTCTATGTTCATATTCACTGCTTTTTTTTTTGTCGGGAATTGAAATGACTCTATCCGTTTGATACAACAGGTGTCCCTGCAATTAGAATTTTTGATTCCTCCAATCCATAAAGTTTTGTTATCAATTGTTGAATTTATATCATACAACTCAAACTCTATGCGAATTAAGTAATGGAAACCAACCGTACGAACCAAACTTAATTAACATATCACCGTACAATTATGAAATTGTGATGAATTTACTTTACTTTCTTTTTGAACTTGTTAGTGTGTGAATGTAACCAGTATACTAAAGGCCGCACAGAATCGGAACGCGCAATGCCGCTAATTTTGTGACATTTGTGAGTTTTCATTTAAACAAAGCCTGTATATATACTAGTACAAAGGTTCTCTTTGTGAACAATTCCAGTAGCAGATAGTTCTTCTTTTCTACGTTACATTTATTTTAACGATTGGTGTGCACCATGCGCGTTGAACTGATGAACGAGTATTTTGTTTTAACTTGTCCTTTCTACTTTTACGCATTTTATGGCTTTATGGGTTGGAATAATTGCCACTGTAGACTTGTGCAGTTGAGTCGTGTCCAATGAGCAACCAACTAGTAGACTAGAGGAGAGCTAACGAAAAAAAATGTGTTTTTTTACAAGAGAAAGATCGAATTGGAATTACTGCTTTGAGCTTCTTTCTCTATTCACGAGCTCACATTTCTAGAATGGAAGAAAGCAACTTAACTTTTGGCCGGCTAGTCGTCGTTTCATAGTACAAGTGTAATCTTATGCATTCACACTACTTCCAATTCTGAATTGATTTGCTCTGATTTTTCTATGATCTTTTACAATGAATTGTTTTTTCATATTTTGCAAGTGCATTTTATAAGGAAGAATTCCATCTCAAGTATGAAAATAAGAATGGTGAAATTAGTACAATATATATTTAATTTCTCATCACTTAGGCAGTTAGGCTTTCTCTAAATAGAGACGTGATGAGTCAGAAACATCTTATCCAATTTCATTTATAGAAAAAGCATGTAATTATTTCACTTATGCGCGCACTATGAATATACTTAATTACTTATCTTCATTGTTTTATCGAAAGGGGAATGGACCAAAGACAGCTAGATGACATATGACATGCATATGGTTAATTAGGCCGAAGAAAAATGAAAATTTTCTCAATTTGACCTAGAGAATCTACCTGGATCTGCCTAAAAGTCAGTTGTTTATAAAATGAAAATCATGTACTATTTAACAGCTTAATCTTTCCTTTTGATCCCTGAGTTTCTCTTCTTTAATTTTGCTGTTGCAAAACATGGGTAACAAAGTTCAGAATTATATTCATTCTAGCTTTGGAAACAAAATTTAGACGATTAAACATAAAATACTGTACTGAGGATGGAAGAGATGAGTTTTGCTTAAAAATTAGACGGAGCCATACAACCATACTATCTATGGCCTTCACTATTTGATCTTATTTGTACTTTTTAGTTATTCTGATCGGATGGTTCGTGTACTTGCATATTTTTTCTTATTTAATTAGATATTTATAATTTATCCGAGGTAAAATTCTAAAAGTGAATAGCTTTTTTTTTTCCTGCTCAGTTTGAATGAATTTTCATGCGAATGATTGTGTTATTTTTATTATACATACTTTACCATTTAAAAGTTCTTTATATATAGAATATGCTGAGTGGAAAATTATTTTATAGAAAGTATATTAAAAAATATAACTTTTTTTTTGACATTTTTAGTTAGAAGTTAGAACTCAGAATCTAGTCATATAAAAATATGAAAAATATTATATACACTTGGCTCGATTCAAAACATTCAACTATTGACTGCCAAAAAATAACAGTCTCAAACACTGGAAACACTGTTTGAAAATGAGGAGCGCAGCATTGAGCAGACACCACCTTTTTAAGAAAAGCGATTCCCTACCACATGACACGTGTCGGTCCCCACGGATTCCATTCTTCATCTCTCTTTCCAGTTTTTCTCCAATCAATTTCATCCAAAAATAAAGGGCATATTTGTAAATCCATGCTGCAATGCGCCTTTGCCTCCTCTGCGCCGTACCATCCGAGTTTTTCTGTTTCCTGGAACCAGGCTACCAGCGGCCCATCAGGCTTGTGTCTCTTTCAGAGCTAGTGGCACTCACGCTATTTGCGTCTCTTTCAGGGGTATTTTCGTTCATTCATATTTGTTTCTGTTATAAATTCAAAGGTTCCGATAACTGAGACACAGAGAGAGGGGGAGAGAGAGAGAAAGAGAAAAGAGTCAGCCATCAGATCCTTTCTAACTCTTCCAATAATCATTTCTAAGTTTGTTTTACAACACCAAGAGATCGGACGGATAGACATGGACCAAATTGAAGAGAAGATGCTGTTCCCTTCTTATGCTGTTTCTGATTACTACGACCAAGTTCAAGTTCAAAACGGTACTATATATATTTGTTGCATATTTCTTGACCTTTTGTTGAAGTCAATTTCTTTCTACTTGCTTGTCATTTTTGCCTCTAGAATTCAGCCCATTGTTGTCATGCTTATTGAGCAACTACAATGTATTAAACTTCTTTTTGAAAAATGAAGTTTATGTTTTATCTAAAAAAAAAAGTATTTTCCAATTTTGTACAGTTGTTTCCCCATTTTGGTATTATAATTTCAGTTGCAGTAACTAATTACATTGAGCTTATTTGTTTTGTTTTAACAGGGGAGCAGAAACCTCGGAGGAGGAGAAAGAAGGCGAAGGGAGACGGGTTGTTGGCAGAATTGAAGAAAAGAAGGCTGAACGACGACCAAGTCAAGTTTCTGGAGTTGAGTTTTAAGAAGGAACGCAAGCTCGAAACGGGTCGTAAGGTGAGCCTAGCATCTGAGCTTGGGCTCGACCCTAAGCAGGTCGCCGTCTGGTTTCAGAACCGCCGTGCCAGGCACAAGAGTAAGCAGCTCGAAGAAGAGTACCTTAAGCTCAAGTCGGCTCACGACTCCGTTGTTGTTGAGAAGTGCCACCTTGAGAATGAGGTACATTTTTTATCTTTCTTGGTTTTTAATTTCTCGAATTACTGTGAAATACAATATGAAGTGCATCTAATTTGAGTATTTGACTAAACCATGTTTTCTAAGATATCAATTATTCATAAACAACAACACCTCAATTCTTTTCTTTTACTCTTATAATTGCAAAAGATTTTACTCTACTTTAACATACTAAACACAAGAAAAACAAAAAGCGTATAGCATAAGCATTACAACTTGAATCAGAATTGTACTTAGAATTGTGAACTTTCTTTACTGTAGCTAAGTCAAAATTAATCCAAAAGTATTAACAAAGTTAATTTTGTATATTTGATGTGAAGGTCATGAAGCTGAAAGAGAGGCTGTCTGAGGTGGAAGAGGAGATGAAGAAGCTATCCATGACCAACAACACAGTACCTTCAGCGGGTGGTAGCAGCCCGAGCTCATCATTTTCAACCATCACATATCATCCTCAGCCTGTGGTGAAAGATTTTGGGGTAGAGGCTGAGCCAGAGGCTCCACAAGACATCTTCTATGTGCCGGAGTACAATGAATATGGCTACCCCAACTTCCTTGACTGGGCCAGTGTCTATGGAATTTGAGGTCTTCTGAGTTTTGGGGGGTTTTGTTAGTATTGGTATTTAGGTTCTTACTGCATTTGTAAAATTGTTGGTTGAAGGTTAGAAGGGAATAATTAATTAACTTCATATGTATAGATTAAGCGGCTATGGTATATCTTTTCTTGCTTATTTAGGGGAAAGAGTATGAGAACTTTGGGGATGGAGTATGGAGATGAAAATGTAAATTAAATTGTCTATTAAATATTTCTATTCTGCGTATCGGATAAAATTACTCGGTGATTTTGTTTTGTAATTCAGCTTGAATTTTTTGTTTCTGGCCTATGGTTTGCTGATATAGTTTATGGGCTATAAGTTATTTTATGCTTATAGATAAACATGCTTGTCATATTTATACATACATGTAGCATTGTAGTGTATTGGAGCAGTATATATACATGCTTTTCATGACTGAGATTTTTGTAGGCAGTGAAGGAAATCGGAGTGGAACAACCATCTCTAGAATAATCACATTACATAGAAAATTTTAATGTTTAAACGATGACAGCACAAGTGTACTAACTGAAATATTGCGTCCCTGCTGATGTTTGCATAACGTACAAATCCGATTTTTATAGTTAAATAAGCACTTTGATGTAAGTGCTAAAATGGCCGCATATTACGCTGCCGTAAATTATTTGATATGGCTTAGGGGAATCAACGCTATGCAAGGATAATTTAGAAATATGAATAAAGGTCAGTATTTATCACATGAATAATATAATTATCCAATTGAAACCGTATACACAGAGAATAAGAAAACGAATTATCCACTTATCAAGCAGAAATCAGAATGTAATATCGAATTCATTATTTCTGACACTAGATATTTAAAATATTTAGTTTTAAATTTTTTTACATAAAAAATAATGTAAATAAGAAATCATTAAATAAATGGAGACATTTTTATGGTTTGAACAGTAGCAGCGTCCACTGTGCAATTTAATTTTACAGTATTACCAGCTGACCAGCAGATACTGTAACGTTTTCAAGTTGCTATGCACTTTTTTTTTTAAGAGGGAAAGGCCCGTACATTTTTTTTCTTTCAAGTTGCTATGCACTTATGATCGATAACAGCAATTAATTAAGTACATGAAATGATCCGTCTATATATGCTTATCGTGTCGATCAGTTGAGTGACACACTGACACCTCTTGTGAGAAAAGATTCTCATAACAGTTTAATTGCATTAGACTCCAAATTCTATAAAATGAAGGTAATCTCTTTGTTACCAATTTGGTATTTAAGGGAGCCTCCTCAAGCCATGATCAATGACGAGGAATATGGCCATCGTATACATCGGAAGTCTTCTATGTAGAGGACTACAGTATTCTTTAGTGAATGCAAAATACAATATCAACCAGGCTAATTCAAAATTCATATTTTCTTATTGTAGACTTGTAGTATGCTATTTTACTTAAAGTGTTGAGTATATAATGCTATATTCTTTTGAATTATAAAGTTTGGTTTTGCTAAATTATTGTATCGATCATCAACTTCCTGTTTATTTCAAATAATTTTCAACATACACATAGTAATTATAATTGCCCAAACAAATTAACTAAAATGAACATAAATAAGACTAAAGGTGAATGTAATCTGTTTGAATTAAAAAAAAAAAAAATCTAATAGTAAACTGACTACATAATAAACATTGTAATGCGCAGAGAATTGTGAGATGCAGCACTGATCGAGAAAAAGAAATATAATTCTTTTTAAAATAGATCAAAGTGTAACATTTAAATTCATTCCAAATAGATAAATCGTTCATAATTCAAATATAATGCGTATTAAATTTGATGCAATTGAAAACGTCTGATAAATTAAACAATCATGCTATTTTATAGTTTTGAGTTTTAATTTCTCAAACTATTCGACGGACAATAAATCAGTTCAATTTAGACCAAAACTTGATGCACAACTTAACCTACAGGAAAGATACTTGTAATCTGTAAGTTTTAAATTTGATTAGCATTTATATCCGTGGTCACAATTGCAAAAGAAGGAAAAAAAAAAAAGTTCACTGGTATAGATTTATTATTTGAATTTCGATTTGAAATAGTCATAAAATAAAAGAATACTATATAAGAAATGAGTATGAGCAGATTGCTTGGGGTAGGTGACGCACAATTGTTTTGTCGTGTTTCATTGACCAGTAAATGTTTTGATCTATTTGAAAAAGGAATAGCGTGAAGTTTCCGTCTACGACTGGCTTTGAACGTGTTTTAAACAAGTTTAGAAAATCAATTGAATTTGGACTCTGTACGAGTTTGGTTAAATAGTACAGCTGCAATCAGCCTCCAGCCCCAAACCTCCCAAGAAAGGACAGTCCAAAAGATTATGCAAACTTCTGCTCAACCTTGGATGGCCCACATATAAACGAACCCTATCTTGACCCGAAGTAAAATCCACTCTCAAATCACATGTTTAGTAGGTTAATCCAAGTTATGATTGGATGATGTAAGTGATTTGGACATCTAAAACCCCTGTTCTCATCTAAAGAAACAATCATTTCTAAGCATTTGTTTTCAACCGGATAAGATTCATAAAGGCTTTGACAGCGACTAGAGTGCGCCTACGTCAAGTTTCTTTCATAATCACATGTTCATATTATTCTGCTATTTGTCTATGCACCAAAATATGTTGCATTGACAGACAATCTAACAATGAAATCTTGCCTTTATTAATATTATTATTCTGCTATTTGTGTATGCACCTTAATTAAGTGATAAGTTATAATTTTATTTATTTCAATTGATGAGAATCATAATCCTACGCTTACTAAGCTGATCTTACTGTAATGATCCATCTCCAAAATACTGCTTTATAGAATATTAGATTTTAAATCCATAAAAATAATTTTAACTCTAATTTATATTAGGAAAAATTAGAGGATGCCTACATAATTATTTTGACCATTCTCTTTGCCAACAAGGGCATAAAACACGCCAACATTAAAATACATGCACTCTACCAATGAGTTAAATGCCAAGCAAATATTTGATGGCAAAGATTATAAATTTGAATAACACAAATCATTCTAACCCAAACTCATCACACAATTGAAAGTCATAGGAAGTCCTACTGAAAATCATGACCCAAAGCAAAGAAAGTCAAGCCCATCCATCTGGGAATCGACATGTGTCAACAAACTTAAGTCTGTGACTAGTACTGGTACAGCTGATCTTTTGTAACTGTGCTTCTTCTCTCATTTTTTCTGACATGCACCAAAGTCCTTTCTTGACTCTTTTATCATGCATGATACATGTACTCCGCATCAAACAAAAGAGGTCTCTTTCAGCTCTATCACTTATCTCCAAAGCATGCGTACTGAGTGAGGTCTGTACACTAATATTAGCAAACATTATCACCAATCCCATTGCTTCTTACGAAAGGTACACCAAAAAGCTTCTGAAATTTCAGCCTTAGGTGCAGTGGTGTCTCTCCCCTACTTGTATTGTCTGTAGCCACCTTCATTAGTGCTTGTGCTGTTTCGGAATTAAATGATGATGTTCTCTAATGAGTCTAGTCTTATCACATGGAATAATTTGGTGAGGTGCATGCATTGTAAGATATTACAGATTAATCAAATATCAATCGCAGCTTAAATGATTGAGGTATCTGGATAAAGTCCGATTTATATCAGTATAATTGGACAGCTCAGATAGACTAGATACATAAAAGAAACGTATCTTTGTAGTTTCTATTTCAGAAAATGTTTAGTATATCACTATATCTTAATATGATTGCATTTTAACTAGGGGTGAGCAAAAAACTCGTAACTCGTGAGTTTACTCGAACTCGACTCATAAAAGCTCGAGTGTAACTCGATACAGAATAACTCGAGTTGACAGAACTCGAGTTGTATCAACTCGGTTAACTAACGAGTCGAGTTTGAGTATGGCTTAACTTGACTCGTCAACTCGTGAGCTGACTCGTGACATAATAAATATTAAATTTAAGTAATATTATCAATATGATTTATGACTTATGAGTAATAAAAAAGTAAAAAATAACACAATAATTTTTTATTGTATTTTTTTAGATAGTTATAAAATACAAAATATTAAGTTTCAAAACATATTTTTGCTTCAAATCAATAGAAAGTATAAAATTGACGACAAATTTTATTATTTGTTAATACTGTATATATAAATTAATTTTAATATTGAAATATTATATGATTTTAAAAAGAAAATTTCAAAGTACAATTGCTTATATCCAACTCGTTCGTGACTCGTGAGCCAACTCAAGTTGGAGCGAGTTGAGTTTGAGCTAGCTTAAATAACTCGAAAGTATTTCTAACTCGACTCGGGACAACTTGAGTTACTATCGAGTTGAGTTTGAGTTGTACCCAACTCACTCGAACTCGGCTCGTATACAGCCCTAATTTTAACCTTTCATAACAGTTCTATTTGTAAAGTTAATAAATTGAAAGTTTATATATTTACTAGTATCTAAAGTGTCTGCTTTGTACCATTCAGAGAGTGGCACGTAAATTCCCTGATAAATTGATTTTCTATTGCCCAATATTTTTATGTTGTTAAAAGTATGGCTGCTGATATTATAGTTCAGGGAATGAGGTAAATGTCAACACTTTTCCACTCACGCCGCATTTTACAAATTGTAAGATATATGGTCCGAAAATAGCATATAAAAAAACATTTCATAGTTTGTGGAGTATGCTGATGCCGCAAACTTTTGGTAGCATGTCAAAACAATATCCCCCATATAATATTGCAAACTAGGAGACAGCGTGGTCAAGTAAGCCAGTTACACTTGCCAAAAGGAACCCAATGCTCTGCTGATAGCATGATAGCATCTCGTCCAGTTGATTCCTTATGCTCGCACCAAAATGTCATGCGTTGCAACGTGTCATCTAATGGTATCGCAGCTATTAAGAAAGCAAATGCACAGATTCCTTGTGAAATCAAGACCAGTGAAAGAAAGAGACAGAATATGGGGCCACAGGCCCACAGCACACAAGGTTATCTAAGCGTAGTACATGGAATCTTTTTCCATACCAAACTTCCGCATTAAACTTGGAAAAACAACTCTTAATTCCAACCACGTTGCATCCCTTGGGATTTCATTGTACGCGGGCAAATATACAATAATACAAAGGCAATAGGAACCATGCTAACGATTTGATACCTCACTAGAAAAGCAAACAAAAAGACAACTTTACAGGCATCAGGTGTGTAGTTCTAGAGTGACGACTAAAATATGCATAGAAGACGCATGTACTCCCTTCCCTGAACTCAGTGATCATACACACAGAGGGATTCTTTCATTGTTTGAACTAAACAATAAAAGAGAAGTTGACTCTTTTCCTTTTGAGTTCAAGGTTTGGTTATGAGGAAAGAGGTAGGCAACTATTCAGCACACGAGAAGATCTCAAAAGAGATGAAGAAGATTGCGGGGGCCTTTGACTAATGGAAATGGATGAGAAACAATTGAAGGAACCCATAAGTCGCCTCCTCTCAGAATCCTCAGGTACAAAATCAGGGTCTTGCCGGATAGCTGAGATTTTAAGTGCGCCAGGAAGAATGCAATTGCAAAGAGCACCTGACAATGAAGTTATTACACTAGATCAGACTAGTTGTTTAACATGGGATTCAAAAACAAAGGCCTTCTCTATTTGTAAGCCCAACAGGCCCAGCTATATCAAAATAAATTAACAACCGTATCTTTCTAGAAGCAAACATTCAGCCAAATAACACATCAAGAACTATTATCTTGATAAAGACATGGAAAAGAAGAGTAGGATACCTATTCTTGCAAGACGATTCACCCATTTGGGAATGGAGTTGCCGGTTAACTTATAACAAATATCCTTGCAGAAGTGATTACAGTTCTTGGTGATTAAATGATAGCTGTCTCCGTTGTAGTTTAGGGATTGAATTTCAATGAACTGCCTTAATTGTATAGGATCAAGGCGTGTAGTGCCAATGAATATTGACTTCCTAAATATAAAACCTGGGCACTGTTTTGGTTCCACCTCAAAAACCCCACTTGAAGGGAAGTCATGGGCCCCAAATGCATATTCTACACCGTGAACTGAAACCAGAAAACAAAACAGCATAAACCATATCAGAAAGTGATTAGAAATTATTTGTATAGATCTGTTTACAGGCACACAAAAAAGCAAGACACAAATTTCAAACTTAGACCAATGGACCAATCCAATGACCAATATATGCAGAATTGTATATATCTGTAGTAGCCTGAACCTGGACAGTGCCAAAATCTGGCACTTAAGTAAGTCCATTATAACTAGAAGCTAACTTTCCTCACTTGAATTTTGCTATTTCAGCAAGGAAATCTAAGATATAGCTGAGTTTATGCCAAAGATAGTTGCAACCAAGTCGAAGAACATCAAACTAAGGTTCATAAATGTACTTGTCCTTTCAAGATTAGGAATACCTGACAGCAAAGAAATAACAACAATAACTCAAAACTTTGCACGAGGTGTGTGTTTGTAGTGTTTAGGGGATGGGGTTTTGGAAGTGTATTTTGATTGAGTTTCACCCGCTCCCCTTTTCCTGTTGCTTGGTCCTTTGCAACAGAGCCTATGTATCTATATAATTTCTATCAATAGAAACAGTAGTCCTTGGACTACTTGTTTCATAAAAGGAATTATACATTATTATTCCAATTTTAATATTGTACATCATTTTTTTAATCATCTAATGGTTTTCTAAGATTTACTTCTGTTATTAATACATGAGTCTTCTAAGTCCAAGTGATTATAAAGAAATCTTTTACCCAAATGATGGAAATGCAATGAGTCTTTCAGATGTGTACATCATTGTTTGTGTATAAATTGTTGTTACTTTGTACTAACTTTTACCCAGGTCACTGCATTTTGGATAAGTTTAATCCACTCATATAATCTAGACTCTAGAGAATCTGAATCTAGCGGAAAGATTATTGAAGAAATATTCAATTTAGTTAACAGATTATGTATTTAGTTGTTGTAGTTTCCCTTTTTGTTTGTTTGTTTGGCACTGATAGGGTAGGGAAATCTACCAAATGGTGCCAAACCCATAGTACTTTACGAGAACATCAATATCCTACTGCTCAGGTTGAGCTATATGATTCAGCAAACATGTCTCACTCATTATCATACTTATGAGAAATTACCAAAATCGTATTGAATTTACCACTTATATTATACTGGCTTTACCTATGTAAGGCTTCCTATGCGTGTACAGGTAAATTAATGGAACAACAATCCACCAACGACATAATAAAACTCATCTCAACAGGTCTGAGATGCATAGACTCTCTCCATTTAAATGGTTTACAAAGGTTTTCTTTCCCTTCTAATAAACATTTTGTTACTGTAAGATTCACGGTGGTTAGACTTCCATTTTGATTTTTGATCCCATTAGTTGAATGGTATTGGTACCCAAGCTTAAAATGCAAATTGAATAGATAAAAGAGAAATTGATAAAGGGCACATCACATTTCCATATTGCAGTGCTACGGTATAACTAAGAAATCTTGCAAACCTTATAGATCCATCCAAATAATTTGAACCAGATCAACCCACAACCTGAGCAAAGCTAAAATATGAGAACTCACTCATCGAACCAGACTTTTAACCTAAAAGAACCTCAAGAACAACTCCAGACCAAATTTTGAATATAACCCAGAAATGACCCTAACTATGAACTCTACCTAACTAGGAATGCCATCCTGACTCGATCAAAACCCAAACTACATGAATTTTGGAACAATCAGAACCTTGGTTATGAACATGCGTCTTAAAGGCATCTTAGGTGTTCACCCTCAATAAGGCCGGTTCCAGTACAGCTAATATTTCAGGCAGAAAAAGGCATCTGGTATCAGGGGTGGTGTTACACCAAAGGAAGGTAGAGCCTTGGTTGCTTGAATAGGAAGATGATAGAAGTGCTTTGGTTGCGTGGTGTCCTGGAGATATATATGTTCATTGTGTTCAGTTTCAGATTGCAGCTGGTTGTTAGTGGCGTTATGTTTTGTTGGTTCTGCTTTGGTTAAGGTTTCAGTTGTTTTGGTGTAGGAAGTAGTGAGTTATTGGCCTTACATTTAGTTACATTAAAATTTAGCTCCTAAGGGTCTACGCCACAAATTAATTTTGGAGGGGGTGGAAAGGGATGGATCATGGAACAGGAACTTAAAAAATTTTACCTGTCCATCTTTGTTTACTTGCTCCACAACCGAATGAACAGAAGGGAAAGGAATGGTTCACAAAGTGAAAAACTATAGATATCGTGAAGCATTAACATCCGACCTCTACCTTCCGATTTTGGGGGTACACATATCCGGTCACACATTCCTTCCCCACCCCTTCCATTCCATTACTAAATGAGTTCTGAAGCAGACCCTAAGGTTACCAAGCTGTCGTACCTATATCATTTGTTAGTTTCTTAATGAAACTGAGGTCAGAGTACCTTTTTTTTTTAAAATATAAAATAGAAGTTTTGTAAGTGGATTTATTAAACAAGAAGTTTTTACTTCCATGGTAAAATTTACAGAGATTAAAGTTGATATACTGATATACATCAAAAGCCTTCACATCCAGACAATTTAGTTATTGTTTAAGCAAACAGAGATTACTTTCCCCAAGTAAGCACGATAAGCCAAAAAGTTACAATACTGTAAACCATGCATGGATATATAATTAACAAAAATATATATCTAAATCGATTTGAAGATTTAAGTCTCTAGCCCAGATATCCAACATAGCCTCCCTGAATCAGATATTGGAAGTCTGATCCAACATTCTTAATTTTTCCTTTTCCCAAAACTGTTGACCAATTTGAATAGACAGAAGTATAAGATTAGAAAACAATGAAAAGATACGAAGAAGCAAGTTAACAAAAAATAATGGGAATAACACAAAGTTATCCTGCTACTCTCTGCCATTCCTTGTCCTTTGGTGAAAAGCGACAACAGAAACAAAAGTAAAGAAGAGAAAAGTTGTGTATTAACGAGGGAAACAGAGAAGAAGACGAGATACAATGATATCTATATATTTTTGTTCTTGTAAATAGAATTTGCTGAGTTCACTCTGAACAATGCTTAGCTTAAGTATATTCTTGAGAATTACTAGGTTCTAGGTAAATAAGAAAATAACTTGTTTTTAACATGAAATCTCATGCTGTCACAAAATAATACTGCTCATTTTGTTACAATGTTTCACCCTTTATTTTCAATAAGCAGAAGCCTACCAAATAACAAAATATAATTCGTTCTTCAATTTCGACTATTAAATTATGTTGCCCAAATTGTTCAAGCTCAACTAAATTCAGCAGAATCCATTTCTCTTAACAAGTTTTGAGCGCTTACATTGCAACGTGAATATATCTTTTGTCCTATTTATTAGTGAAATTATAGAAAAAGAGTCATTACAACATTCTAACTTCATAACACTTTGTTTGAAAGTTTTCAATTGAAATGGTTTTTTATGCATAGTTGTGGTCAGCAAATTCAGATCCTCTGCTGATGACATCAGAAGAAAAAAAAACAAATCCAAGCCGTTCATCTGTGTCAAGATCTGCGTAACCATGTATCTCAAAAAATTCAGGTTGCTCAGATTCATCAGGGAATGTTTAGGTGCATGCAAGGATTTGGGATGGATGCTTACCCCTCTCATTAACAAATCCTGATTTGCCCTGCTAATACCATAATTATTTCGACTATTTTTTAGCTGAACAATACTGATATATGGTGTTTTTCCTAAGAAGTAGGTTACATTGCCATTAGCGTGCCTTTTCTTTTCTACCTTTTTCATGGGTGATTGGAGAAGTATGAAATTATGGCTTTACCATGGTTCACATAAACACATTTAGAATAAGAATCTAAATTGTTTCCTTTTCCCTTAGATAAAACTAATACTATATAGTTATGTTCATCTATATCTCTAGGACATGGGAACAATATTGACAATTATATAACAATATTAGAACAGGGTGACAAACTTTTGTCAATTTTAAAAAGGATTCTGATGATTTCATTTTCCACATTTTAGGCAGAAGTAACAGAAACAGGCTTCAATACAAATTGTGGGGTCCACCAATTTTTTCCTTTTTTTTTTCTTGGGAAGCAGGAGATTTGTTAAGTCAATTCCATTGTACCTTCCTTTTTTTTTATCTACAAACATCTTGGGCTAAAGGGCTTGGTTATGGACTAATTTTTAGCAAATTAAGCTAACTAGATGAGGAAGAAGGCATACCTTCAACTCCTGAGTGAAATACACCAATGCCGGCCCAACAAATGTATCCGTTGACAGGTGTCAAATCATAAACGTTGAGATAAACGGGTGCATATCCCGGTGTTTGACTGGCTCTTCTCACCTTAGGAAACAAGCAGGAACGGGAGGTAGATCTCTTGTTCATTCGGAATGGAACAAGCGATTTCCATCCCTTTCTTGAACCAAACTTCATGATCCTTCTGTGGCAAAACAAATGATGAGAGGGTCATTAAGTAATCAGATCATTTTAATGCTCAAAATATAAGCTTTCCACTTCCTGATGCATTTTTAATTTATTAGCTAGTAACACTGTACAAGATGAAAGCCAATCTAAATCCCTTCCATGTTCAAGTGTTGATGATTAAAAAGAAAAATTGCAGGGAGCATCAATTAGGCACTGATGGTACAAAATCTAAGAACATTTGTGAGTTCAAAGACTTTCAATTGGTTCCACAATGGAAAATGGAAAAGGGAACTAATCAACATCATTTAGCCTACTAATATTATCGTCAGTTCGACTATGCTGTCCACAACAATTAGAGAAGTTCCTTTAACTTTGCTAAGGTTTTCACTAAACTAAGTTCAGCTTAGAATAATATGCCGGTTCCTTACCTAGCTAATCAAAGCTGCATGAAGCATATATTATTGGTGATTTTCTATAGTAAGGTCCACAAAAGTAAAACCAACATCCTTCCTTCATGTTTGAAAATCTAAATCTACTCATAACTTTAAATAGAATTGGGTTTCCCAAAAATTTGGATTTTTCTTTGCCTTTTACTTTTATCTAGTATTTACCCCTTCTACAAGTGTCACTATATAAATCAAAATGTAAAAAAAAAAAAAAAGAAGATCTTATCAACCAATGCATTTTATAGATACAATGTATTGTTTGTAAAGCCTGGTTGACAAGTAAATGGGGGGACTTTGAACCAAATAACAGTTCCTAGGGAAATCAGTCATACAAAATTTCATTGTACAGATATATCTAAGAAAAACAAGCACCTCAAAGGTAATTAAAGCAAAATCTGGTGAAAATTATACAGCAGTTTTGCAATTTAATACAGGACACACCAAAACTTGCCACATTATTAATTTATCAATTAAAATGCTTTAAGATCTGAGGCAAAAACAGAATATGTTGCAATTTGCACAAAAGCAATGGCGTCTTGACGAGAGAATTAATCAAATTGAGCAAAATAAGTAAAACCAACAAATAACATGCAAAAAAATAAAATGGGGGGAAGAAGAATTGCTTACGATGGGAAGAAGCAAGGCAAGAAAGGGAAGGCGAAGAGGAGGAGGAGGAGACGAATCTGAGAATGCTACATGGAATTAATGATAATGCGTCATTTTAACTTTGAGAAAGGAAAAGAGGGAGACGAGGCAGAGGCAGAGGCAGAGATTCCCTCCACGCGAGGGAATGTTAGTGAAAAGGAGAGGAAGGGACACCAATCACCCTCCTCTCAGTCTCAGCCTCTCTCTTTCTCTTTCTTTCTCTCTCTCTCTCTCTCTCTTTCTTGCGCCTGTGAGATAACAGAGCTTTGGATTCCCTTTTCCGCATTTATCTCGGGTAAAGTTACAAGAAGAGAGAGAGAGTCAGAGAGAGAAGAGAGAGACAAGGCCCTCAGAAGGCGCGCTTGTGCTAAATTTTTATAATTGTACCAGGTGGTGCATATTGCATAACTGCTAAATGCTAATTATAATATCATCATGATTCCTATTTTAGGGGGTTAGGATTTCTATAGCTTATTTGTTTGGATTAATGATTTATCTATCTTGTTGGCATTATACTAAATGCATCTCTAGATGAAGTTACTTACCAATGATAAGGAAATAATACCTAATGGGAATTTAATGTAACAAGGAGAAGGAGGTCAGTGCTTAATGAAGGTAGTGTTTCGTAATATTGGTAAAATATGAAGAAAAATGAAAATATAATTCGTTTCGCTTTTAAGAAAAGTTTTGTATTTTTCTTTCGTTGTTTTTGTCGTTTTTAAAAAATATTAAATGTAACCAATTGCTGTCCCAAAACGGACCGTATTGGACTGTTGACGTCTTCTCTGTTAAAAATATGCAAGTTTTATTCTTATTACAGGAGAAAATTTAAAAATGCTAAAACTAACAGAACATTTTAAAGGAAAAATATTATTCAGATTCATTTAATCATGCACTCCCGATGTTTCTTCAAACCAATTTCCGAACATGCCCAAGCCATAACTCGAGTCTCGAGAGCAAGATCAAGTTCGAGAAGGAGGTTTACTGTTTACAACATCCAAGGCCCAATTATTCACTTTAAAAAGAAATTTGTCTCAAAATTCTCTGATCGTGCCAGTCTAAATATCAAGTGAAATAAATTTCTCAAATTTCTGTTTTAAAATAGTGAAATAAATATGTATGCACTGACTTAACACCAGGCTAAATATCAAGTTTGCATTGTGTAATTACCAAGTCCATCTTTTAAATATTTGAAATATTAATTCTGAATATTAAGACAGTTATTTAACAACTATCAAAATACATTATCACTCAGTCAAAATTGCATGATAATACAATAGTATTTTAATTGAATTAGACAAGTATGCATCAATATATTAAACACGCATACATCGACACAACAGGCAAGTGTGCATTATGAGTATTGAATACCTATGTATAATAGAGAATATAAGTTCGTTGAGGTGGCTATCATGTCCGCTTAAAAATGAAACAAGAGTTTAAACTATTTACGACAACGACTCGCGGAGCCAAAAAAAAATTTTATAATGGGGGTGTACTAATTAAATAGTATTTAACTATCATATTAAATTTAGATAAACTTTGACAACATCATACATTTATTACTTCAAATTGACTTTTTTTAAAAAAAAATCATGATGCTCACAAAATATGCATGAGGTTCAACAATGAAAAATCACTTAAATTTTTGCGGGGTTCAAATATATAGTATATATATAACACTTAATATATAACACTTAATAGTATATATAGTTATAATATAAAAAATAACTTAATATTTTTTTAAAAAAAAATAGAGGTGACGTTGACATTCCTTTATTGCCTGTAGCTCCATCCATGATCTATGATTAGTATATAATTGGACCATCAAACTGTGTTATCTAACTCAGCCTAATTTTAACATTTGAATCCTTCTGCAAAAAAGAAACAAAATGCACCAGATTTCTGGTGTTTTCTTATGGGCGATATTGATGGCCTGGACAGTGGACGCTGCTACTGTTCACGTATAAGGCTGCATGACTGCATCATGGTAGCCAGCCAACATTAAATTAGGCACATATCGATGAAACGGTTTTAAAGCTATTTATTTAGTAAAATGCGGCCTGTCTACCGGCCTACGCAATAACGCATGTGCTTCTTCCATAATGACCGGCCAATGCACAGTATATTTTCAAAAATATAATTTCCAGTTATCTATGTACTAATTTCTACTTTTGATCCTATTTTTTCTTTATGTCCTTAGTCAAATGAAAGTTATAAACTTAAATTATGGTTTGATCTTTGCAAGTAATTTCGGACTTATTATATTTCTATTTTTTTTGTATTACTAAATTTATTGGTTTTGCAGTCCCATTGATAATACTTTTAAAATTTTCTATTTTTAAAAGTGGATATTCAGCTTTTATAGCCTTTGATATTCAATGCCGGATTTATAATTAAATTTATACTTCTAGTATTATCAAATTTACCCAATGATGGTTTGCAATTCCATTGACTATTGTTAGTATTATTATTATCTAGACTGGATACTAAGCTTTATAATAATTGTTATTTGAATGTAGACATCTTTTTTTATTGGTGGCTGTCGTATTAATCAAATTTGACTCAATCATTGTTTTTTTTTTTTGGCATAATATAGGGTTTAATTTTTTTTGGGTTTGACCACCTAATTTAGGACACGTGATCCGAATTGTGATGAAATTATTTAAGACTCTTAGATATCGAATGCGGTAAAGGTCGGGATCTAATTAGTTAACTAAATTAATTATGGTTTGAAACTCTCGGCCAGTGCTAAACTATTTAGACGCATTTGTTTTCCCAAAATTGCTATTGTTGATGGTTCTGAGTTTTTTATATTCCTAGGAAAAATGATCAATATAAAAGCAACTCACCTTGGTTAGTTGCTAGAACGCACATTGAAATTTCTCCTCTGGCCACCTTAGTTGCTAGATATAATACTCGGTGAAAATCTTGTTTATGACCTTGTTTAGTTTTAATTAAGCATGATAGTTGCAGTTTTTTTGCGCTATGTTTTTTAGATGACAATAATTCAGCATGAACTACTTTAGATTTTCAAATATATTTAATTCTTAAATTAAATAATGATTGGTACGACTATTTTTAATATATTTATTTTTTTTAAAAAAAAAGAGAAACCTATTTTTAATTATAGAAATAGCAGTCATGGGTTTTAATTAATACTATAGATACCTTTAATGGCGTCATATTGAATTTTATAAAAGACGGATATCGTTAGTTTATTTAATAATTTTGACAACTGTTAAAAAATAATATTGAATTAAAATTTTACATTACAACATGATTTGCAAATTTTCAAGTACTTAAATGGTATATATTTATTAAAACAACAATACATTGTAAGATATATATTTTTAGTATTTTTAATTAATTAAAAGAATCATGGATGAACCCTCGCCGTTCTATAAATTGGGGATAGCGGCCTTGTAAATGCAGTTCCGGCTACATAGCATAAAAAAACTTTTATAGGCCAACAACCAGCTTCTGTGAAGTATCCTTTATACTCTGCATGACCTGCATGTTGCTTCCCATGTTTTTTTTTTAATGCCTACTAAATTAAAAATAATTATTGATAGTTGTTGGTCAAAACACGTTTGACATTACCGCTATCCTGATTTCTGAACTTCCAAGCTCTTTACTAGAATCCTCAAGGATGCTCATCTGGTTATTGCATAATGAAATCTTATCTGAATTGATGGAGGTAAATAATTGCATAACAATTCGGTTATTTAAACTACATGATTGGTCAGGTCCAAGCTCTCGCATAACGTTCACTTTGATTATCTTATAATAACGACTAACGAGTACTTGCTTATTAATTTTTTTTTTTTTTAAAGTTGGCCCAAAATAATTGAAAAATTCAAGCTCCTCACTTAAGCAACGATAATATTTTTGTACGTTTATTAAGAAATGAGCAGGAACCAAATGTACTGTAACATTGTAGGTTACAGGCCCATAAAAAAAGGATATATTAAGCCTATTCAGTAATGCAAGGACTTTGTAGGTCCATTGGACCATTACAACGGTATCGTGACAATTGCTCGAGCCAGAAAATTATGGTATGGGTTATGTCAACATGGAAGTGCATGCCTGGCAGCAATTCAACGTTGTATATGCAGCATGGAATGGCATGTCTTAAGAGTGGACATGCAGAGTTTGCACGACATTTGGAAGCATCAACACTAAAGTAGTGGATGCTGAAATCATGTTTTACTAGATAATGAACTTCCATTGCCAGAAGATTTCATTCAGCTTCATTGCTCTCAAAGCTTTCTTACCAAGATTAACTAAAAGAGATTATTTTTTTTCTTCTTATACTTTCTATTCAATACAACTATATGGCACATAGACCCTCAAAAACTATATGGCACGTATAGAGAATGTGTGGAATAAGACCCGGTATCACCAAAAAAAAAAAAAAAAAGAAAAAAAACAAGGATAGGAGCCGAGAGCATTATTTTTCTACACGCACATAAAACCCCATGATATCAAAGAGTAAATTGATTCCACGCCTCCTGCGAGAAAAGAAAAGAAAGGACATTTGATTATTTCCAAGGACAAACTCTCATTGCCTCTCTGCCTCTGGTGGTGCACAACTTATTTGGTTTTAAGTCATAATTTTCTCCATCAACCCACGAACAATTAAGGTAGAAAGAATCTAAAAAATAGACCTGACCAATCATGTATGTGCTTGTGCCAATGAAGGTCAGGTCAATGCTAGAGGGGCATCGTCAGAATATTACCAATATATCGGTTAATACTAAGGCCTGACCATGGTTAAAACTTGAAAAGGGACCAAGAAACCCTCGTGTACCTGTAGAATCTCAAAAACCCTTTCAGCAATGTACTTCTCATGCGGGGCTGCACCTCTCTGCTGCAGCTTATCAGGATGCAGACAAAGGAGTGCCTTTTGGTATGCTCTTTTGACTGCTGGTGCTTCTATAATACTGACAAGTGGGACCGGTTTCCACCCACTCCCAGGCCAAAGAACCTGCCAAAAAAAATTAAAAAATAAAAGGACATAAATTAATAAATTCAAAACATAAAGTTTAATAATGCAATTTCAAAACACAAGAAAACAATAATTAAACTAATGCTCACAGATTGTAGAGTCGAAAGTAGGGATCTGATATTTCCTTCTTTTCCTTTTGACCATTCCCGTATTTTAGATTCAGATATCTGACATAGATTTTGAACAAAGATATAAGAGATGATTATTTCAATTTTTTTTACCAACTTATTAGGAGTAAGTAAAGACAGTTACTTTAGTCTGATCTTGATCTATGCTAATATCCAAAACTTCAGGTGGCTCTTCAATGGAATGCTCAACCTGTATCCAAGAAAATCAAACTGATTTAAATCTTGAAGTAGCCCGACGCCTAGCTATGAAATAAGGAACTGAACCATGGATTAGCCAAATTCTGAATTAAAAACTTGAACATACCAAACATTCTTCAAAATCTTCAAGATGTGATTCATTTTGCACTTCATGTGTCTGTCCTACTGTTATAAAAGAAAAATATAAAAGACAGTATTATAAAGTATCATTATTAGCATATGGCAGACAAGTTGCTGCTTAAATTACTGTCCTTAGATTAAACTTTAATTAGAAGGACAAAAAAAGAAATATGTTAGAACAAAAAGGAACTCATTATAAATGCAGAAATATGCTACATTAAGCATAAGTTACAATTCAAATTGCAGACCTGAAGTTGGTTGAAATGTTTGATTCCTTTCCAAAGAAGAATCACCACTTCTCTGAGGTTCCGAACTAGATTCAAAGGCCTTCTCCTGCACCTTCGGTTGTACTTGGTTGGCCTAAAGCGACAACACTTTAATCCATTAGCATGCTTCAATCAACCATAGCTTTTCATGTAAGTTTAACCTATGCTCTATTGAATCTAAAAAGGCCTCACCTCACTTTAATATTAATTATGCAACTCAGACAGAGAAAGGGAAAGAAGAATTGAAAATTTGATGTGGAATAGCAGTAAAAAAGATTCATATCAGACTTGCTGTAGGACTGCAGGTATTAGTGCTACTAGTACTGAACAAAACTGCAAGTATCAAAACCCGATTTCGCATTCTTACTCTTAGTGCCAACATATGAAAGTTGCTCGAGTATTATACACTTTTTAAGATAAAAACATACTTGAGATAACTGGGAATATGCAAAGACAAATGCTTCTTCAAATTTCAACTCAGAAGATTTTTCTTCCCTGCTCGACTCAGAAACAGATGGGCTGAGATGACCTTGACGATTTTCTCTAATTTTATTCTTGTCTTTCTTTCTCATCTTCTGATCACGTTTTGGTGAGCCCTCAGAGTTGAATCTTTTAATGAAATCTCTTACTTTTTCCTTCACTTTTTTACTGCGCATTTTCTCTTCTGATACACTCTCAGATTGTTGCGTAGTTTTAAGTTCATTTTCTTCAATTTGTGAATGCTCAGATTCAAGACCTATGAAGAGATAATTAAGTTAGATTGAAACGCAACAATATCAAAGAGTTCCTTTGATAACAGATATAATAAGTGAAGTGTGCAAAAAACCTACCTGATTTTCCAACATCATCCATCATAAGTTGGTGGAGGTTCTTTACATGAGATTTGGATTCAGCTGTGCTTTGAATTTCTTCTCTTTGAGTGCTATGCGCTACATGTAATTTAGGAGAATAAAACAATCAACCAGTAATAATGAACCAGGAAGCACAGAAGAGAAATAATTTGCACCCTCCTTTACCCTGCTTTCTTCAATTACTGAAACCACCCTGAAACTCTTATTAATGATAGGACAGCTAGTCTCAGTAATGCTTCAAAACTTACAGTAAAAGAGCAATTCTGATATTATTGGAATGTCTTTGACATTTCGAAATTTCAGAGCATAAGAAAATTTAGTGGATCTTTGGAAGCTGTCGAGATACCTGATTCTACAGTTATATCACTGTGAAGTGAGTCCTTCTCAAGTTCCTCTGTCTTAACCAAACTTGCATCATCCATCCTCTCCATATCAATTGGACCTTTTGATGTTCCAGTGGCAGTTGACATGCTGTCATCATCATTGTCAGTTAAGAGATCTACTCCCTGTATGACAACCTCGGGCAGCCCCATAATTGCAGTAAGACTCTCACCATCATCTGCTTTTGGCATATTATGAAATTTAAGGGAGACCCCTTTGCCTGCCCATCTGTAGAAGGAAAAGTGGAAGTTACTGCTATTAATGTAACTATCCAGACTTGCAGAACCAGTAGTCTTCTTAGAACCGTTCTTAGTGGCATTTGAACTGAGGCGAGAAGAAGAATTCGGGTGGTACAGAGAATGGATATCACTTCTGAGGTTTGCATTTGAACTCGAGACGGATGCACTTGGTGAGGTTGGGAAACTGTACAATTCAGACAATGCATCATCACTTCTGTGCTGACTTTTGGAGAACTTCAAAGAGTGGCTGAAATATCCAGAGTTGAATAGACAGCAAAATAAGCTCCAATTTGTAGAGTTAGGAGATCATATGCAATTTATTAAGCAGTAATGGGTTACCAAACTGGCAGAAGGGTATGTGATGTGAAACCTATTGAAAAACATGTCACAAATTTTTCTTGGAATTTTTTTTTAACAATTCACTTTCTTTTTAGACTTTTATTTTTACCAGAAAAGTTTCTGGCCAGCATAGATGAATACCTTTTTTTAGCTGACTAAACATTGAGGCTACTTAAAACCAAAATCAGGTTTTGAAGTCCGCGTGCCCAAAAAACTTTATATAACAAGAAAAAAAACCAAAACCACTATCATTGTCTTGTATCTGTGCACTTTCGTACCAGTATATGCATTCTGAATTGTACTCTTTGAAATAGGAACTTTCACTGAAGTAACAACCAACTGAATGGATCGAGAAAATATTTTCTATTATAAATATAGGTCAATTTCGAAAAGAAATTCAACATTTTCCAACCTGACTTGAGCTGGGAGAGATGAACCAACGCTTGCAGCCGGCTCATATTTATTCTGACCCTGGCTATTCGGGCTATGAACAAGTGATTCGGGAGTCGAGCTAAACACATCCTTATCAACTCTCTTCGGCGTGGAGCCAGCAGAATCACTCCCAGGAAAAATATCACTGAAGAATTCGTCCCCGAAATTCCTTCTCCGACTAGAACTAGTGCGACCGACCTCACCAAAGGCCGGTTTCTCTCCCGGCCCCGACCAGTGCCTCCTTGGAGGAATCAAATCTAGTGAGTCAGCACGAATTCTGCCCCGCTCATGGATCGACGAGTGCCGCCTCGGTGGGCCCCCAAACACATCCTGGAAATCTACATCGGATTTCTGTGGCTGCACTGTGCCGAATGGGTCTTTGAAAGAGAGCTTCTCTTCCATCTTCAAACCCTCCTCGTTTCTATTATTTGAGATGTAAAATCAAAGTAAATTTGGAAAACTGGAAACAAAATGAGAGAGAGAGAGAGAGAGAGAGAGAGGGTTGTAGGAGTGGGGCCAGAGAGGAGAGGGAATTGTGGATGGGAAGAGAGGCAAAGGATTTGAAAGAGAGAGCGAGGTAAGTGATTACTGAATAGTGAATAATGATTAGTAGTTTCTGTGGCGGGGAAAGGCAGAGATTTCTATAAATCCTGCGCTGACGTCAAGAGAGAATTTTGGGTTGGGCTTTTACCATGAAGGCCCATGTCTGACGTTAATTGACTATTGCAGCCCATAATTAGCTTATACTTGATGCTTGCGTACAAAATCGATCAAAAGTAGTAGCATGCAATGACCGTTATTCCGACACGGCCGATCACATGATTCACATCTCTAACAAAAACCAAAATTGAAATCAAACACCGCCATGGCCCATGGATCCCTGTTCTCATCCAAAGACGTGGTGCCTCGAGTGAGCTACTCTCCATTCCTTCATGAAACGTGGCAGCCATGCACGTGCTTCGTCACTACTGTCCTTTTTTCTCTCTATCCTGTGCATTCCCTTTTTAAGTGTAGTAGTTCCTTAGAGACGCCAGGTAAGACTTGATAGAGTCAGGCAAATGGCGAAAGAGAAGGTTTTGTTTGCGCTTGTTGGGGTGTTTCTCTGTCTATGGAGCGTACTTGGTCATCATGTGGGGTTGGTGAAGAAAGAGGAGAGGAGAGTGGTGTCTGTCTGTGAATCGGGTTCGATCTCAGCTGTTGATGTCAGAGATTGGGTTGGTGGTGCCAATTATCATCTCCAGTTCATTACCATGGAGCCTGACTCACTGTTTCTTCCGGTGCTTCTTCACGCTGATATGGTGTTTTATGTACATTCAGGTGTGATTGCCTCCTTATTACATTATGAATTCGAGGGAAAGTAATCATTTTTCTCAGTAAATTTGTTTGTTTGCGTGTAAGCGTGTCATTGAGTGCTCTAGCTATTCAAGCGGTACATTGGATAAAGTTTCGTCAAAAGTCTAGACGAGCCAAAATGGCATTTATTAGCCCAAAATTAATGCATGCAACATTTAAGAAAAAAACAGAAAAACTTAGGATAAATAATGAATATTGAAGGGTACATCATGCATGCCTTACAAATCACAATGCTGGTAGACAGACTGAAAGCTTATTTTTATTGTGTAGAAATAATCAGTAATTGCTAAAGGTTAATTACATTGGTTAAGTTGCAATAATTATGTTGTGCAATTATTATTGGTGTTCTGATTGACTCGATTTTCAAACTAAGTACCTTAACAAAAGGTTTGAACTGGCGTTCCAAATAGCAATTGTAATTAAGCATGCTAGTTAATATGCCAGTAATGTGTCATTGATCAGTAATCCTGTTCTTTTGCAGGGAAAGCGAGAATAAATTACATAGACGGAGAAAAGAGTGATGGCGAAAATAAGAAAAAAGAAAGCAGTGAAGGATCCAAGTCAATTGATGTAGAGCGAGGCGATGTTTACAGGCTTCAACAAGGCACAACATTCTATATAAGAAGCTACCCTGCTCCATCAAGAGTGAAATTTCGGATCTATGCCATATTTAATACTAATGTTGCAGATTTTCGAGTAAGTATTTTTTTTTAATATTGGACTAATTGAAGTTAAGGAGAATGCATCCGTTTCCTTATTATGTTGAGTTGAACTGTTCACATCAGTCACCACTTCAAGTAGAAAATTCATCTGAATTTAAAACAAAAACAAGTATAGTAGGCATTTTGCGTCAAAGTAAATAAAAAAAGAAAAGTATAAAAGCACACATACTTGGTAACCAAACTCTAAATAATCATGCAAGCATATACTCTATTAACTTGAAAATTAGTAATTAAGGTGACTGTAGAATTGCTATTTGTGCCGAACTCTCTTTCACATAAAGACCTGAAAATGTGTGCCACCTGTCATATGAACTTCAGATATACTAATTTATGGAGATTTATGCTATAGTGAACTTCCCTGGAATATGAATACAAGAAAATCAATTGTGATTCTTGATCTATTTTATATGAAACAGAGTGCTTGCTCTGAAAGTGTAATTTATGTTATTCACTCTAATAATGGTTTATATCATCCTAATTGTGTGAATTATGTTATTAACAACAATCAAGCAGGAGCAATTTTTTGGAGCTTATTCAAACATAAGTGACCTTGTCAGGGGCTTCGATGAAAGAGTTCTTCAGACAGGCTTCAGAGTAAGTAAATGTCCTTGTACCCATGCATTACTTACCTGGACGTAGTGCTAGACTGAACTGTACCTAAACCATACAGGAATACAGGATAATATCAACTAGCACTCTGTACACCCAATATTCTTATCTATCTCATTTGTCTAAGAATAGCAAGGCTAGTTGCTGAAGGCATGGCAGTAACTTACATAACGTAGAAGTTAGGAACTAGTGCTGTAATAATATTGTTTATATAACAACTATATTTCTTGTTGAGATGTCCTAAAATGATGTGCCCAGATGTTGTATTGGTAATGGTGAGAGAATCCCTATAACATCAATATTAGATACTGCTATTCTATTGCATTGGTATTTATGATGAAGTCGTAGAACATCAAAATTAGACATTGATAATTCTATGCACTCCCCCGTCTAATTGATGTTTACTTTCCAAAAATAACTTAAAAAGGTATCGGAAGAGCTAGTGCAAAGCATCAAATGGGCAAAGAGAACTCCTCCAATTGTACCATATGTGCAGAGGAATGAATCAGACAAAGAGGGAGAGACGGATAACGCTAGTTGGAAGGAAGGGATCATTGAATCTGTAGTTGGGGTTCGAGACCAAACAGGGGAGTTGAACAAGAAGAAAAAATCAAAGAGTAGAACATTCAATTTTTACTCTGGTAAGCCAGATGTGAAGAATTGCTATGGTTGGAGCACAGCTATAACTCACAAGGAACTCCAAGCCTTGGAAAGTGTTGATATCGGTGCCTTTATGGTCAATCTTACAACGGTTAGTTCCATATTTTTATTGTCTTTTTGTTTGTCACATACTCTCCAAAAACTTTGATATATTATCTACATTGCTGTACTTGTATTTATTCGACGTTGGTTAATTTTTTATTTGTGCTTTTGGAGAGTCATTTGTGATTAAAAGAAAAAACAGTAAACAACAAATACATGCTTGAGCTGTTCATAATTTAAAGAGGGAAAGAAAATCACATTAGTAGATAGAGCAACTAACCCTGTTTACTTCCATAGTGCTCAATTTTTTTCCCTGTGTTTTAACCAGGGTTCAATGATGGGACCCCACTGGAACCCAAAGGCGACTGAGATTGGTATAGTTACTCATGGTCAAGGATTGGTACAAATAATTTGCCCGACAAATCCTGCAGGCCAGTTCGGGAGGGATGACGAATGCCAGAATTCTTTGTATGAGGCCAAGGAAGGAGACGTATTTGTGGTGCCGAAGTACCATCCAATGACTCAAATATCCTTCAACAATGGCTCATTTGTATTCATGGGGTTCAGCACCAACGCTAGGGACAACTACCCTCAGTTCTTGGCTGGCGGAAGATCTGTGCTAAAGGAGATTGATAGCAAAATTTTGAAAGAAGCTTTTAACGCACCCAACTCTTCAGTTGTTGAAGAATTGCTATCTGCACAGCGTGACGCTATAATACTGGACTGCACATCCTGCGCGGAGGATTTGGTGGCAAAGGCTGAGGAGGAGGAACGCCAAAGGGCTGAAGAAGAAAGGAGAAGAGAAGAAAAGAGGGAGGAAGAGGAGAGACGAAGAGAGGAGGAAAGGAGTAGAAAAGAGGAAGAAGCTAGGAGGAGGGAGGAAGAAAAGAGGCAAAGGGAGGAGGAAAGGAGGAGAGAGGAGGAAGAAGCTAGGAAGCGGGAGGAGGAAGAACGAGCTAGGCGAGAGGAGGAAGAGGAAGAAGCAAGAAGAAGAGAAGAAGAAGAGGCCAGGAGAAAGGAGGAAGAGCGAGCTCGGAGAAAAGAGCAAGAGGAAGAAGCAAGAAGAAGAGAAGAAGAAGAAGAAGAAGAGGCCAGGAGAAGAGAGGAAGAACAGGCTAGAAGAGAAGAGGAGGAAGAGAAAGCAAGAAGAAGAGAGGAGGAAGAAGAGGCCAGGAGAAGAGAGGAAGAAGAGGAAGAAGAAGGGGAGGAGTGGGTTAGAAAGAAGCTGAGGGTTTGGAAGTAATTATCTCCTCTGGTTGAGTACGAAGCAGCGTTAATAAGGCCGGCTTAGCCAGAAAATAAACACTTGTCAGTATGGTTTGTAAATTATATATTACTACTAGTTTGGAATGGATTTCGCCTTGAACAAGTCCCTTTATTAGGGAATGTCAAGTAGGAACAAATCGCTGTCATCTGAATGTATGTACGAGTTTTGTCTGTGTTAAAAACATGAACCATGTGCAAGTAAACAACAGTTTAGTCTGGTTATATATGAATTATGTCTAAAATGTTCAAACTATATTGAAGTTGCGAAAAAGGTGTTTAAATTTGCAAGCAGCCTAACAGCACATTATTAAGAGAAGCTGGCGATTAACAAACCACACTAATGCTTCCAGCTTAAATAACTTAATAATATATAATGCATCACTTATGTGAGTTAATTGTTTTCTTCGTCGATAGATCAGTTAATAAGAAAATGCCAAATAAAACTCGTGAGCAAAAATTACCGATGATATAATATTTCATGATAATATACAAAATCACAGTTGTAAGGCATTCACCAGATAGGGAGGGAATACAATGACCAGCAACGTTGGCATGAAACAAAACTAATCCCTAAAAGATACCAGATTAATAAATTCACACAGGAATGGACACGCCCTTGCTTGTCATGCAGTCGAGGATATCATTAAGGGCCTGGCATAGACCAGCAATCTGCAGTTCATCAAGGATAATGTAAAGTACAAGTTATTCATAGTGGTAAAATTGATAAATACTATCTGACAAGACAAAAACACCTACACTTCAAATGGAAAAATTATAAATCAGATCTGGGTCCATACTGAGATACCAATCCTTCAACTAATACCATCTTTAATTCCATTGAACCAAACTAAATCAGCTGGTTCAGATAAGTTAGGACTCTAGTCAAGCAAAACAGGCTTTCTGATTCACCTTAACAATACTTATTGTTTGGTATATTGACCTTAAAAGCAATTCATTAAACGTTATCATGGGGTGGTTTGATTCCTTGGTATTGATGATGGTATCAATATAGACAGTCTCTAAACAATTCTCTAGCAATTTGGTTGTATAACTCAAATTAGGTAGCTTTAGTTTGCATATTGAGTATTGGGATCATCTTTTGCTCTTTTACTTATCCAAACCAGACTTAATGTAAAATAGCGGATATCCCATTAAAGCATCATACTGAACTAAATTTTAATTTTATCATAATTAAGTGGTTGAAATTTTGGGATACCAGCTTAGATCATAATTTTGAACTTTTAAGGTATAAACATTAACGGACCTGCTGATCCCACTGTTGTAATTCTTCAGTGTCATCCTCAAAATGTATTACCGCTTCGACCTGACATATCATGCAGTGAGCACATAATCGATAAAAACAAAGTAAAAGTTTTAACCAGACCAAGCACATTGGGCCTCGTGCCAGTATGAAACCTTAACAGTTTAATGTAACATTCAGTATTTTTTATCATGCTCTGACAAGTTCAACAAAGTTGCATTATCATAGTCATTTGAGCTTTCTGTTAAAAACTGAAGCCATGGAAGAAATGGAGTGTACCTGATCGATAGAACCTCTCATTCTATCCTCATAAATCATCCTAGAAGCTATCTTCTCAGCCTAGCACAACAAAAAAAACAACAATTTTGTTGTCAAGTTCTACCAGACAAATCAAGTTATCAACATCTTATGTACATAATTGTTCTCAATATTATTATATCAAAATAGTGCTTTCAAGATGCAATAACATGAAATGGCTCCTTAAAATAGGCAAGGAACTCAATATCTAAGTACCTTTTGAGGAGGAATGCCTAGTAAAGCTCCTAGCTCTTCAAAACTGTGAGCAAATATTAACCAAGGAAACCCATAAGTAGGCATAAACAAACTGGTGAAACAAATAATTATTAATTCATTAGCAAACCTTATGTTAGTATAGAGCTTGCTAGCACTGAGGAGGTTGTGCTCGATCATTGCACGGTCCAGCACAGTAAAATTATCAGGTAACAGAGCTTTCTGTCCAGAAAATATGATAATTGATAAAATTGTGAGGAAAAGCATGTCATAAAACATAAAAAAGGACAGAAAATGACAGCAGTATGAAATTTCTCAGACCTGATGTGGTTTCAGCTCTTCAGCAAATGCATCTATCTCTGGTTTTCTCAATATCCTCTCAAGATACACCTAAACATTGAAAAAGCTTGTTACATTGAAAGCATAAAGGTATCAACAAATATCTCAAGGGCACTTTTTGGGAAGTACTTTTACATCATTTCTCACAATGTATCAAATTATGCAGGATCCAAAGACTAGCCAGATTCAGTTACAAATTTCCCTTTGAATTTCAATCCCTGTTAAGATGTTCATGCTCGGAACAGTGGATTAAGGGGCAAAAGGCTTTAAGGAGTGGCCAAGGAGGCTTAATCTATTGGAAGAGGTTCCTTAAGGATCTTGATAAGGCTTTAGACTTGTGATCTTAATACATTGAAATGAAGCAAAAGGAGGATTAAGTAGGTGATCTTAATCCATGGTAAGGAACCAACATTCAGAAGGATTATTTAGCTGAGGAAGATTAAGGGTTGCCATACAGGTACTGAAACAAACTCATTACTTTTAAATAATTGAGCAGAAAATAAAGAAATTCAGGCTCATATCCAAAGTCGTATACAGGGAGATCTTAGAAGCACATTTGATATATAAGCTAAAATCCAATATATTGTCACATATCTTATTTAAAAAATATTGGCACTTAATAACATCATTGCCATTAAGACACCTTACAAGACAAATAAATGATAGTAAGGGTAACTACCTTCTGTAAAATAGGGTATATCTTCAACTTAGAGCATCTCTCGTCCTGAAACAGGAAGTAACAACGCAATCTCTCGTTAGGGAGCACATCAAACACAAAAGTAGCTATTGCATATACTAAAGGCATGATTAATGAATACCTTGTAAAGGGTTGCTAGTACACGAGAGCGCTGGGGCCCTGCACCGGCCAATATAGTGCATGTGACTGCTGCACTCAGAGCTTGCTCCAATGCATCTTCATCTATCTCCCTGGCAAATCCACATACATTGCATCATGAAACATCACAATCTTATGGTAATTTATTTTACACCTCTTATAGCGTGTACTTACTCATCTCCATATTGACGCTTCTCAATCTGGGAAATATCATAATACCGAAGTGCAGCTTCTAGGAATTTCCTCTTTAAATCCAGTATTCTTGCATAACAAACCTGTAAAGGGAAATAACAGGTAAGGCATCAGAATATATTGGATACATGATTTACAGTTACAGTAGAGTATAGGTATCAGTTAACCTTGTACTGTAGATTGAGGACCTCATGCTGACTTGTTGTTACAAGAAAAGAAGCTTTGTTGATAAAAGCCTCAGCACTTACAGCATCATCATCCTGACAAATAACAATTAACAAATGCAAGTCAGCCACTTGCGACTTTTCAATTGACATGCAAGATCAGATCCAAAAACCGCTACTTACCTCGAGATAGAGGCGTGCAATATGGACGCACTTAGACAGCTTGTATGCATCATCTAGCAACCTGACAGAAAAAAGGTCATTAATAAAAATTTGAACCTTATAATTCCTGATTTCACAGCAGAAAAGAAAATAAAAAAACAACATATAGTTTATTGATGTACCTAATTCCTGAGTCCAAATCAATCCCGCTGAGCATTTTTGCCGCTTGAGACCACTCATGTTCAGACTCATACAACTCAGCTAGCTTCTCCCTAATTATAAGTACCTAGTAAATTCACAATTGGGGCCCAATTAATTACGACATTGCAAAACCCCTGGAGAAACAAAACAAAACAAAAGAAGCAGAAAGCCGGCCAAGAGCAAAAAAAGCAAACCTGTTCTTCAAAGGAAACAACACGTGGCTGGATCTGTGTAAGAGCATACTGCGCAATCTCCTTCTCTGCCTCAGGATCAAGATTCCCTAACTCCTGCGCAAAAGTCTGGAGCAGCTGCCTCGAAACCACCAAAGGCACCTCGTCGGAAACCACTAACATATCACAAACAATAATATCTCAAAAAATAGATAAAAAAAAAAAAGTTATATAACGAAGGAAAGGGAAGGGGAAGAGGAGGAAATATACTGTGGTCGATGAATCGCTTGGCTTGAGAGACATCGGGAGGGGAGGAGGAGAGAAGGGAGGCGAGGATGTGCTTGTACTGCTCGATCTTCTGTCTCTGGTCTGCTATTCCCGCAGCGATCGCCAATGCGTTCTCCATTGTTTCGCCTCTCTCCTGGTATCTCTCGGTGTCTCTCGGTGTCTCTCGGTGCTTTCTTCTCCGATGGTCGGGGTTTCTTCTTGTCGGAGGGGTTTTGTTTTGTCTCGGATGATTTACGTGACCTAGTTGCAGAGGTGGGTTCCGTTCTTATTTGGGCCTGTAAAACTAAATTTTGTATGGACGACTATAACTGAGAGACTAAGTCCAAATGAGGTGGGCTTTCTGTGAATTGGCCCTTATAGGCTTGTAATATTTTCACGAACGGCCCATGGAGACCGGAATTTATTTTCTTTCGGTTGGGAATTTCATATTGTTGAAATTGTTTAATTGAAACAGATGGATTTGATTTTATTTTGTCAGATATTTTATGCTATTAGATTCAATGAAATTCTGATAAATAGACTATAATTAAATTAAATATTATGTGTAGATCAAAGCCTAAATTTATTCCATTTCTCATCTATAAGAACGGATGGATAATGAGGGATTTGGGTTCGAGTTCGATTACTCAACAGATTGAATAAGATCGACTTATGGCTGGTTTTCAAAGGCACTTTTTGTGCGTTATGTCCCTGTAAAAATTTTAGAACTCGAAGAGGAAACTAAGAAAAATGTTATCGCGTTTCAATCAAAAGCTGGCCTATGCTCAAGAGAATAAGTTTTGTTTAACCCTACCAGAGGGCTTGACTGAAAACACAGAATTGAGAATTTGAAACTACGTCCTATTGCCAAAATAACAAAATCTAAAGAGTGCTCGGCACACCCGTGTCGCTATTGAAAGTATAAATTATTATTTAAATTATTATGAAATATTAATTAAAAAATTTTGTAAAGCTTCTTACGTGTAGAATGAGCTAAAAGAATATTTTGACATGAATTTTCGCAAAAGCAGATACAGGATAGTAGTTTTTTTGGTTAAAAGTTAGTTCTTAATTATTTAACGAGGGTAATTATGAAAAATCCTTAAAATATTCAAACTTTTAGTGAACAACTTTACCTTTAAACTGTTCTTCAGAAAAAAAAAAAAAAAAAACACTACTAGACCTCTATCTTTTTATTTGACATATAATTACTTTTCGAGCTTTCTAATATATAAAAACTGTTTTCCTCCCAACTACTAATCAGCCTAGTTATATTTTTTTTCATATAGATTTATCCTTGATAATTATTTCTAAAATTTAAATAAATTTTAAAATAATTGTAGTTTTCTAATTTCAGATTGCTCGATATTTTCATGTGTAAACAAAAATAGTCACGATAATTTTAATTGCTCGCGAAACTATATCTTTACTCTAAAAATAAAAATAAAGCCATACAAAAAATTATAAAATATGAATATGTAAATGCCAATGCCTATATTCTTTAATGAAAATTCTACAACTTCAAAATAAAATCCTAAATCCTAAATATTTTAAGCGTTACATTATAAATATTAAATGGTATTCTAGCCATTTGATATTTAATAGCCAAATATTTATCGAGGGACCATTGTCAGTTTGTCACGGATTGTATAGTTTGAATGAATCTTCATGAGTGTTTGAAATTCAATTGTTTGCTAGGAATCACGCCATGTGGAAAGTACGATCTCAACTTCCAGTGCTGAAACCACTTAGATCGTCTCTCTTATTGCTGTAGACAACGTGAGCTACCTATCACCATCAACGCGAAAATAGACTCTCCAGCATAACGAAATAAAATTATTTCACCACGCTACCACGTGTTATTTATTTTGCTTAAGACTGGCAAGTGGCAAGAAGTTGTTCTTGTTCATACTTTTGAAATTTTGAGATATTTAAGTATTTAAATTCATGTTTAAAACTAATTTCTTAAAAATGTTGGTCCAATAGTCCTGATTATCATATGTTCTGAAACTGTGTTATTGGGATAGGACTGGTCGTGGTGGAATATATTGGGAGTAATTGAAGATTTGAAGTCGAGAATTAATGGCGCAGTTCATAAAAGTTATCTGAAAAGGCTGCGTATTTCATCCACTTTCCGCAATCCAATGTCGCTCCATAAATGAGCGGTCACGAGTGCCTTAAGGTTGTGACGAATTTATTAGAGCGATAAATTAACAAATAAACAATACTAGAGATAATTATTTTCTATACTTGGTCTCTCTAAACCCATCCATGGATTCATTTAGTGAGTTGCAGGAATGCGATCCTCTGAAGAATCGAAAATGTAAACAAACACAAAAGACAGAAAAAAAAAAAGAAAACATTTTTAATAATTTTTTTAGTGTTAACTTAAAGTTAGAGCACGTGTTCTAAATAAAGTGTTAACTTGCGACTAGGCTCTATAGAATTATTGCAAACAGTTGACATTGTAGAATTTGCATGGTATTTACATTTAAATATATTTTTTTTAATATTTAAAATATAATTTGTATGATACTGATAACTAATAAATTAAGACAATGCGCTCTGAGCAAATGCCGCGGGTTCAAAATATAATTGAAAGAAATTTTAAATATCTAAATTTGAAAATTTTAACTCCATTTTTATCTAAAAAAGTGTAACACCATAGGTTCAAATTCCTAATTCATACATAATACACAACTTATACGTAGAAAAGTTATTGCTATATGAATTATATTTTATACGTTCCAATTATAACTACTGTATAATAATAAAGCAGTAAAAACACAATACAAATTTAATGTTGGATGGATATTTACACTTTTCACCCATGAAATTTACTCACGGTGTTTTGTGAGCTAATGCCGCCTATACTATACGAATACGAGGCGGTGCTGCAGCTGACCAATTCCTAGCGATGCGACCGGTTTTATTAAGCATAAATAAATTTGGCATCTTAATAGTTTTGCCTTATACAAACAACCCTAAAACCCTAAATGATATAAAATTTGGCATCATAATGTTTGCCTTGTTTTTCTTAGCAGAATTAAATCGAGATATAATGACCATCTCGATAAACTTATATTTGTTTTTACTAAGATTATTTTTATACATTATCTTTTCTTGAGAGGAACCACATGCATTCTCTCATAAGCAATTAACGATAAAGTATTGCAAAAATTTTAAGAAAATATATTCTATTTATGGTGGCTTTCCGAGTGGTATTTTGTTTATATTCATTAAAAAATTATTGCTTGTATTTTGATTATCATTATTTTACTGTATCAAGAATGTGAAATAATTAAAGGAATCGGATGGTTAAAAAACATGCGTGTAGTGAGGCAATCCAGATCGTTCAAAATCGATCTAATGGTTCTCTCTCGTGTTTCTCAGTTTATCCATAACAAATCCAGATCGATGGATTGATTTTGAACGATTCGGATAGCTGCGTTACACGGTGTAGCACTACATCCGATTTGAATTTTGTGTTATGGTATATACAAATCTGGGTTTGGGTTAATTAAAGTTTGTAATATTAAGCGAAAAATTATATTTGACAATTCTCGAATTTCGCGCACATTTCACAAAATGTGATGATCAACATTAAATCCGCATCAAAGCGCGAGGGTTCCTACTCTAGTTAAATTTAATAAATTTAAACAGAAATTTGATTTTCAAAGTAACGTGAAAGCCACCATAATAAAAATAATAGTATAACTTTTATTAATGAAATAAAATCGTACCATTTTTAAATAAAACTGTTCGTTTTGGCTAATGCATTGGCGGGACACTGCGAGGCGGGTAGTTTATCTGGGGGTTTTCCTTCCAAAAACGAAACTGATGTAAAAAGCTGGCCGGAATCTTATTGGATACCTGATTGAAAATCGAAAAAAAAATTATTAAAATAAAACAATCACAAGGACGTCATATAGAAAAATTAAGAATGAGCACAAGAAAAATGATTTTGTGAATTAGACCTAAATACAAAGGACATCCCTGGCACATACATAACTATTTGTGTTTATTTCTCTCAAACAATACATTCTCTCTCTAAAATATTTCCGACCTTTGAAACAGTTTAACATCAAATATTAGATGCGATGATGAAAGCAAATATTAATTGATTTCTGTTAATTGCATCAGAACTTTTGTTTTATAGACCTTAATTATGAATTTATATCGTGTGTGCTTTTTGGCATATGGACAAAATTCATGAGCTCTATGTGATGTTCATACCAAATGATACTCTGTTAATTATTTAACTCATGAATTCTGCTTCATGATTTTAAAATTGACAGTCTAACATGATGTTTCTTCCAAGCAAAGATTGACAGCATTAATTAAAACCGTAAATTTGAAATTTCCTAAACGATGCTCTTCTCCAAGGCCAAAAAAATATAAACCCTGAAAGTTGTTTTTACTTTTGATGACGAAACACTTCTTGGTAGACCCTAAAGATAATCAGTAATCACAGTCAGAGAAAAATAAATAAATAAACAAACCCCACAACTGCTGCGATTAAGACCCTTCCAAATTTTTTTAATCCCATCCAACTAAATGCACTCCTAGTTCAATTTGACATCCCACCAAGTAATTTAATAAACTTTCACACGTAGAGCGGCACCGGTTAAGTGAACTAAAACGAATTAAAAATAGAGAGCAGCCGTGGATGAAAAGGAAATAACAAATAAGTAACAAATTAAAAATAAAAGAAGGAGAAGAAAAGAAAAGAAGAGAGAAAGGAGCAGATAAAGCCAAAGCAATAGTCAATGGGAGTGATGATGGCGAAGGGTGGACGAAAACGCTGTCGGCTTTTTGGTCGTATCTGCCTTTTTGCGGTGCTCCCAATCTCTATCATTTCACCTCAACATTTCCTCCTTTATTGAGTACTTATCCTTTTAAAATTTAAAAGATCAGCTTTAAGATTCGTGTTAAAGAGCTCTGACTTAGGCTTAAATACTAGCTAATAATGTGGGTCTTCAGTTGTACCAACCATTAGGAAATTTAATGGATGGCCCAGTTGCAGTGAGACATGCACCTTTGCTATGCCAATTACGGAGCAGTTAATGACACCAATCATGCAACCCGCTGGTCTACACGCCATTATTTCAAAATTTATTACTCTAGTGGCAGAAACTTGTACGTTTCTAAACACGCTTACATTTGATTTCAGCTTTAGGCATGTGTTTATAATAAAGTCTCTAAGGAAATAATAGTGCATTGTCAGAAAGCTATATGCCTATAATAACCAAACTAAGTGATGTCAATGTAATTATTGTAGCAACCATACAAGCCATTTAATGAATTTATACTGGTATTGTGTTGATCAATTTGTATGATCTTTGTTTTGCTATAATATTACAAACTACAATTGTCGATCAAAAGTATTTTTACTAGTAAAATGGCTTACAAATCGATCATTTCATCCATCGGGAACAAAATGCAATGCAATTACTGACAGGATTTCATAAAATGAACATAAGGAAATTAAAAGTGAAGCTACATTTATTATAACACATATGTACTTTTTTTTTTTTTCCTTCGAAGTGTATATATATCACGCTACATAGAATATAATAATAAATACATGTATTAAGTTCAATAGACGACAAAACTAAATGACAAAACTTTATTTGCGTACATTAATTATCCTGGCCTGTATAATTATTTAATTGAACAATCAGAAAATAGCAAAAGCGAAGTGACATTTGGAGCACCTGAAAAATATCATCTACTAAATATCTGGTTTGCGTGAAGTAACATGCCAACCTCGTTATATCTATTTATAAATAAATACTGACCAACTACACTCAATCAATTGATACATTAATAGAGTGGTTAAGTGCTCAGCTCTAGTCGGTGCGCGTCAACAAAGCCTGCGGTTCCCGCAGCTGTTCTCTGTTCTGAGCAGTTCAGTCAATATCAGACATCCCACATTGAATTACACTAGTGCCACTCGCTGTCAAAAGTGAAAAATGAAGTTCTACCCTTTTCATCCTTTTCGGGATGGAAAAATTCCTTTACGAAAAGAAGCAGCATAGAGCCCAGCGCAAAACGACAAGCGAAGAAGGTCGCTACGGAGCTTGACACCAACAGAGAGATTCCTATGCGCACCACACGGACCATACCATACCCCGCCTTCCCTTGACACGTGTACGTCTCTGATTCTTCCACGTCAACCATATAAGGTAAGGTAAGCCCTCCTCGGCTTCAGCACACAACGAGTAAATGTAAATACCTTTCTCATCTCATTCAATATCTCATTCTCCCTCACTCGCCGCTTAGTTTAGTTCTCTATTTATTTAATTGTTTTTGTTTTGTTTTGTTCTCTCTTTGGAAACTTTTTTCTTCAGCAGCAGCCGCAGAAGACGACCGTTCCACCGCGTCCGTATCGGTTTCTTGTCTTCTTTTGTTTCTGTTTTTGTTATCTCCATCACTTGAGAAAACGAAATAGAAAGAGAAACTTAGCTTGCTTGCGAGTGAAGCTAATTTATTAAACTGGAATTTTCGATAGGCGATTTGGCGACAGCTAGAGTACGGAATTGAAACCGCCGGCGAGTTGACTGGTGGTTGACAAGGCTAGCTTTGCATAAATAGATTAAAAGGAGAAAAGTGATTATCTAAGACTGGTAGCTCTTACCTTTTTTAATCATCATCGCTTTATCCTCCATTATTTTATTCGGGTTAGTTTGGAATCGGAGTTGGAAAGGAAGAAAGAAAGCAACTTGGGTCTTTTTGTGGGGAGCTTTTAGTTTTAGACTCGTGCACCTGCGCCATGCCTATGATGGAAGTTGAGAATTCGTCAGCCATGACCGTCTCCAATAACTCCGGCTCGGCCGAACCCAGTGTCTCCTCCTCTGGGCCCTCTTTGTCAGTCCCTCCACTTACTGGGCCCCCACCCAAGAAAAAGAGAAATCTTCCTGGCATGCCTGGTGATTATTATTATTACTACTTCTTTTAGCTCTCTTTCAATTATTACATGTTTAAATGAATTTTTTCTTACTTTTTTTTTGTTGGTCTTTTAGATCCGGATGCAGAAGTGATAGCACTCTCACCGAAATCTCTACTTGCGACGAACCGGTTTGTGTGTGAGATATGCAACAAGGGGTTCCAGAGGGACCAAAATCTGCAGCTGCATAGGAGGGGCCACAATCTGCCATGGAAGCTGAGGCAGCGCACTGGGAAGGAGCCGAGAAAGCGAGTCTATGTCTGTCCTGAGCCGACCTGTGTGCACCATGATCCGTCTCGAGCGCTTGGTGACTTGACCGGGATCAAGAAGCACTTTTGCCGCAAACACGGCGAGAAGAAATGGAAGTGTGAGAAGTGTTCTAAGAGGTATGCTGTACAGTCTGACTGGAAGGCCCATACCAAGACTTGCGGGACCCGCGAGTATCGCTGCGACTGTGGCACTCTGTTCTCCAGGTATGGTAATGTTTAATTTTAGTTATGATGTGTGTGTTGAATTGGTATTGATTTATTTGAATTTGATTTCGATCGATGTTCTCGGCTTTGTAGGAGGGATAGCTTCATCACACATAGAGCTTTTTGTGATGCACTGGCCGAGGAGAGTGCCAAGGTGGTACTGCCGGCACCATCGAGTCAGCCGCCAAGAGAGGAGAGGAGCTTAGTTACTGCTGTGGCACCGCCTCCAATGGCATGTGGAGATGTGGGATTGGCAATGCCTCTGCAACAAGTGGCGCCACCTGAGAAAGAAGGTATGTCAATTGTCTTGTAGGATACTTAGTTCTCTTGTGGTTTGTCTTATTTGGTTTTAGTTTAGATTGTGTTTTGGACTTAAGTTGTGATTGTTTAAGGAGAAAGACAACTGGAAGTGGAAGGTGGGGTGAGCTCCAAGGTTTGTCGGATCTGTGCCTTTTCTCTTTGCATCTGACCAATAAAAAAATTAGACTTGATTTCGATTATAAGGAGTTTGCATTCTCCTCTCAAACCCATATTGGTTTTGCTCTTTGTTAGAGAAAAACTATGAACATTTCTGTGAAGAAAAAGTATGAATTTGGGGTTCCTTTTTAATCCGTCATTTTCCTTCCTTTCTCTAGCTAGCTTTTCACCCAGCTGCAAACCTCCAACGAGGAAGAGAGAATTTGTTGATCCGAGAAATGATTACTTCTTTTCCTGTCTTACTTTTCTTAATTCCCCATTAATTTAATCCTCGATCCCCAATAAAGCAAATCATCTCACTTTCAATTTTCAACTCCTTATATATACTGTTATAAATATTATATTAATTGTATAAGTATCTTATGTTTGTTTTCAGAGGAGAATCCACCAACTATACTACAGCATCCCCCTGTAAATGCTCCGACTCCCATCCTGGCCCCGTCTCCACCCTCACCGCCATCTACCCTTCCAATCCTGACCAACCCCACTAGTATAGCTGCCACAGCTGGTAAATCCACAAGCACACCAGGCAGCAGCAGTGGTGCCGCCACCTCTACAGCACCAAGCCTCTTTGCGAGTTTATTTACCTCTGCGACGCCCACTGGGCCCACCCCACAAGTTACATCTTATTCCAACCTTATTAGCCATGTCCAGGAACCACCTTCCCTCTGCCTCTCTACTGCAAACCCGACCTCAGTCTTCCAGCAACCATCCCTAGTAGACAGCCGGTCGTTCACTCCGTCAACCCCCTCTCCACACATGTCTGCCACTGCACTCTTGCAGAAGGCTGCACAAATGGGTGCAACCACCTCTGGTTCGTCCTACCTCAAAGGCTTTGGCCTGGACCTATCGTCTCCAAGCGAACAACACCAGCATCCAGGAATTAGAGACAGTGGGATTCACCAGTGGGAGCAGCACCTGGAATCGGAGACGGTGTCATTGCTACCACCTGGGCTTGGTCTGGGATTGCATTATGAGAATAGCCCAGCAGACCTGCCAAACTTGATGATGGGCCCGTCGTCACTTTTTGTGCCGAAGCCCGCAACAGTGGACTTTCTCGGTCTGGGAATGGGGCCTACTGTGCGGTCTCCTACGGGAGGTTTCCCAGGCTTGATCTAGCCATTATAGGAGGCCTTGAATTATGAACTAGCGGCAGTTTAGCTGGCGAGCCCTTTGGTGGCGTGGCCACGCAAAGAGGGAGGTATGGCGGAGGCGTTGTCAGGTTTAGAAAGGAGATAAATAGCTGGAGAAAGGGAGCATTTTATGACTCTCATTTTTCCTCGAGTAGTTTCTTGCAATTATTTTCCTCTTTTGTTGTTAGTAGGAATTAAGGGAGGACAATGAAGATCTTAGAAGTGAGAATGTTCCTATTTTCTCTTCATTTTGTTTATTTTTGTTAATTATGAGTCCTCTTTTGTTTATGTATGTTTATGATCAGTTCATAAAACTTGTACCAAACTTGTTAGGTTTTGTATATAATTTCCATGCGCCAGAAATCATGGAACTTCTTATTGCTGTTGCAATTATGAATAATTTAACGAGAGGAAGATTGATGGTAAGATTTGTATGAGATGTCTACTCTGTCTATGAATGGATCTTCGGATCAAATTTTGAAGAGAGCAAAATTTAGACCTGCATTAGTGGGAATGTTAAAAATAGTAATTTGTAGCATAACATTCAAAAGGATCGAAATGGCGGTTGAAGGATGTTAAAATTACGTGGTACAAGTATCTTATGTCGAATCTGGACGTTGATTTGAACTCTTTGGTACGATGAGGAAGATACTGTATTAATTGAATGAAGAATTTCAAGTGAGACGTTAGAGGGCAAGAAGATATGGATGGGGCCCTCTTAGAAGATGTCTTTGGTGGTTAAAAGATCAAATCAAGCACTTGTGAAGCGTTTAACACAACACAACACATGACAAATCGTTTTCTGAAAAAGTGGAAAATTCGTTAATTACCAATCCAAAGCTGGTCCAAGAAATGTATGTTTGATGGTGAACAACTGACACGTGACAACATGACATGAGCTTGCTCGGCTTGGCATGCGAAAATCATGCGGCAGCAACAATAGACCAAGGACTAGTCAAAACCAGAAATGAATGTCGCTAGCGAGGAGTAATTGACAAGAAGACAACCGTGGCGCGCATTTATTGCGCTGTCGACAAACCTTGCCTCATTCCTGCATATTTCAAACAGGAAGTAGGATGTATTCTTACTATCTTAGATTGATAGATAGAGATAAAAGAAAGAGGCAGAGACCAAGAGCGGTTCACATGCGGATAAGCCGTAAGCAGCTGCGTCACGAAATACAGTAGTAGTAACTCGGCTTAGAAAGCCACAATGCCATCCATCCTCATTTACTGGGCCATAATAATGAGCTAAATCCAGTTGGGTTAGGTCCACTTTTGAGTCTGCCAGTAATAAATGAGGTATTTCAACATTGAAGAGCCGCAGCCTCCATGTCTTAATCATCAGAAATGGAAAAGGAAAAAAAATGAAAAGAAGGAACTGTAAAAAGTACTTACTATGATTGGGATCAAGTTGATCAATTTTTAATCTAAGAATATTCAATTGGTTTAGAATTGCTTTCTTTTGTTTTTGTAAAAAGAAATGCGGACTCCATGCATGACGGTACTAAAAAGGGAATCCTTATCCGATAGTGACACGACAACGTCAGGAAAATATACTTTATTAGATAATTAAAGTGGTACGCATAGAGCAATCATACGAGTTTATACACAATTATTAGAAAGCAAAGACAAACGACGAATACCAGCTTCTGATACCCAATAATGACGCCGAGCTGTTTTGCAACGGGATGATGCCTAAATTTGAGACCTAAATTTTGACAACTTGATCTACTACCAAATGCTATCAGGCTATACTCTACAAAAAGAAAAGACTTTATTATAATTATATAGTAAAAAAAAAACTAATCAAGGTTAAGAGGTGACTAAACTAACTATAACCAGTCAAAGATTAAAATTAGTTACAATTAGGCCATCTGCTTCTCTTTAAACTGGGGTTTTTTATCCGGAGATGAACTCCTTGAAACTTTGCCACTTTGTCTCAGGACATCGTAATTCATGGACGCCAACTGTGCGAGGTTCTGCCAAGAAGAATACAATCAAGTGTATTTAGCCCATTATTGGATGTTTCTACTACTAGAGATATAATTAGGAAACTATTTTATTCATAGAAACCTATTACCTTGAAAGAAAAATTGATTGAGGAAATATCCACATAACCACCTGAATCAATCTCTTCCTCTTCATAGCGTACATCCTTCTACAATGGGAGAGAGTGGGAAAGGAGTGGAAGAGGACCATTCAGTTAGTGAAAATTATTTATTGTAGTAAAGATAACTTGAATGATATTGTATACTCACATCTAAGTTTTTTTTTTTTTTTTGAAAATGAAAGCTGCCCGTAGGCTATACTCACATCTAAGTTAGTGGTAGAACTTGCACTGGTAGTTGTTGCAGTAGCATAGTTGCTACTGGTGGAGTTCTCTTCATTCATAGTCATATTTAAATTTTCAGACGAATTTGGAGGAAGGCGCGACAGAAAATAGCTAGTGTCATCGACAGCTTCAGGGCAGGGAACAAATGCGGCCTAAAAGGGAGCAGTTACAAACATGTAATAGCTCTTACAAGAACAAAAGCATAATCTTAATTAAATAATTCATGTTTAAGAATCATTTTCTTGGTTATTCTTTGTCTTTGCATGTGCTTATTGTGAAGAAGAAGTATCACCTTCTCCAAGGCAAGGTTATCCCAGTTTATTTCATTGAAAAACTGGTGCGCTTTTACCTGAAAAATTAAATAAATAAAATCAAGTACAAGAAGTCAATAACATTTCTATTGACAAAAAAATAACAAAATTTGCAAAGCAGACCTCCAATGCTCCATTAGCACCTAGGCGCAGATCTTGATCAGGGGTAAGTAACCTGCATCATATGAGAATTCACATTTGATATCTATTGCTACAAAAAAGGTTATTATTGCTTGAAAATACTTATTTGAATTCCAAAAGTAGGCAACAACAGATTTTCCCCTGCTCACCATCTGTTGACTAAATGGTCCCGGTGCTCACCATGAAGGTTCATGAGCTTAATTGTCAGGTCGGCTCAAATGACGATTTAAAATTATTGATCTTGATCGACTTGAGCCTAGTTTTTTAGTTCCAAACTTTTTTTTTTGGTAATTTGTAAAAGAAAATGAATGCACCGAAATAAATCTTTCAACCTTACAAAACAAGCTAAGAAAAACTAAAATATTTGGAATATAAATGCTTGGCTCGGCAAGTAGATCAAGATCAACAGTCCTAATTTGTTGTTTGAAGTCGATTCAATGATTTTTAAAAGTTAAGCTTACGAGCCACTTGGTGAGCTTAAGCTCATACTAGCTTTACTCATTTAATTAGTGTACAAATGTGTGGCAGAGATAAATAGATTGCAAACCTGTCAATCAAGTCCTTTGCTTCATGAGACATATCATTCGGGACATCAGGCCAGGGAATTCTCCTATTTAAGATGTTGTCAAATATCATCTGCAGAGCCATAAACAGTGCAACATTTTTAGCCTCAACAATTTGCGTAAAATTGTTCTTGTCCTGTACCAGTTCAGGTTGTTTTGGTCCATAGATCAAAATATTACTGTTCAGTGTTCAAGCATCAACAAAGCCCCCAACTAGCCTCATGCTGAGCATTTAAACAAATCAATCTAGTTGTCTGAAACAAAATTGACTATTGAGGGTGCTCAACTCGGCATATATATAAAAATGTCCCAAATATAAGTACTTGGCTATATGAAAACAGCAGAAGCGAAGATTTCACAAGAATGACCTCAGGAGTACGTGCACTGAAAGGCGGAATTCCTGTTATCAGCTCGAACAAAATGATTCCCACAGACCACCAGTCTGCCGCATAATCTATTTGCAATCCAAAATTTAACAATGTTAAATATTCCACAGTATTCATTGCTCAATTGGTAAGTGAGGGCATAGTTGAACATTTTGTAGGAAACTAGTACCATCCTGGTATTGTTATGGCACTGCTGCCCAAAACAAAGGAAGCAAGAGTTGTTTTGAAAATCACAAGTAAACCTAACCATGTTCAGTTCCCAGCAGAATTTCTGGGGCTAAATAGTCAGGCGTCCCTACTGCAGAACACCGTCGCCTCTTCTTTGTTCGATCAGTCTTAGACCTAGGAGTTACCATTTTAGAGTCTGACAAATTGATGGAACTAGCCATGAGGCCAATCTTCGACAAACCGAAATCAGTTAGCTGTAAAATGCATTTTTATCGAGTCATCAGAATTAAATCATCTCCTAATCCAAAGGAAAAAAAAAAAGAAAAAAGAAAAGGAAAAGAAATACAGACTGATTTTGTTGTAGTGCTTTTCGTTATTAATAATGAAAAGTACGTATTTCCTACTTATTCAAAAAAAAAAAAAAAAGAAGAAGAAAAAATACAGACTAGACCAGGTTTTTTTGCCACCTATTCAGGAACGAAGGACTGGTTTTTGGTCTAACCTTGATGTGTCCGTCTCCGGCAATGAGTATATTGTCAGGCTTAAGATCACGGTGGATGATTCTCAGTGAATGAAGGTACTCCAGTGCAAGAACCTTATGGAGCACAAAAGAGAATTATCATTACATTGTATGAACTGATCAGTTTTTTATTATTTCTTTCTTTTTGACAAAAGTTATACAACCATATCACCTGTTTCCGTTACAGAAACAGTAGTTCTTACACCAAGTTACACTCAAACTATGAATAAACTGATTATTTGAAATTTTGAATTCATGATCTACAGAAAAACAGATAACGAAGATAGAATGCACACCAATTCAGCAATGTATATGCGAGCATTTTTCTCATCTAAGCAACCAATTGTTCGAAGCAATGAGTATAAATCACCTCCGTTTAAGTATTCCATAACCAGGTAAAGATTTTCTCTACAGGTGAAAGAGTAGAAGAAGCGAACCTGTAGAAACACACAAGTTCTATGTGACGAGATTTCTCAACACATCAGGATAAGAATTTATACAAGTATTCTTACAGTACCCCTAAAGAAAAACTCTTACCACAAATGGGTTCCTGACAGTGATGAGAATGTCACGCTCTGCCAATATCCGTTCAACATCATTTTTCCGTATCATGTGCAATTTTTTTAGCACCTAGAGAATATATATATATTTTTAATATGACTTGCATTTCTTTAAAAGAAGTAGCTGAAATACTATATTTTTTAAATCATTACATGTTCAGCTACTTACCTTTATTGCAAAGAGATCTCCTGTAGTTCTCTTTCGTGCAAGAAATACTTTACCGAAGGCCCCTCTGCTGATCTGTTTTATTTTTTCGAAATCATCGATACTTACCCTTTCCTTTTCTAGTGAAAGCGAGACATGAGTAATATTATTATATTCTAAAGAAGAAAAATTAGGATTTCTCTCTCCCTTAAATTCTTCATACTGAACTGGTCTCTTGTAACATCTTCCAGAGGCTTGAGTAACCCGCAGATACTTCTTCCTTTTTATAGCCAATCAAAAAAAATTCAGTATCCATATCAAGTATCACAAAAGGAACATGCATTATATATAAACAGAGGAAGGCAAAGACACTTCTATTTGTCTGTGAAACTTATCTGGATGTTTTTACTGATTACGTTGAGCAATTGAAAGACAAGTGATATAACAACAAAATTGGAAACAATTAAAGTAAATGAAGGTCAGTACAGTCATAGCAGTTGGATCGAGTACAGTATCTGGTACTGAAATACATTCCAGGTGCTTTGGTAATTGAATAAATTAAGATTTGGTGTAAATGGCTTACTTAAGTAAATTTTTTATTCTGCAGCCGAAAGTGTCAATAACTAAAGCTTTGATTTGGTTCTGTTGCAAGATATCCAGCAACTCACGTAGACAAGCAAGTAGAGTTTCCGATGCAGCCTCACTTGCATAATCTAGGTTTGCAACTCTACGAGTTATAAAAGCTAATCTGTTCACCTGTGAGACAGTCAAAGTCAGAAAGGTATCCTCCATTAAATTAATTTTAAGTGGTACTAATCTTGTACATTCGGTTCTTAATGGGCAGATAAAGATTCAAACCAGACCCACATTAGCGATTTTTAAACACCTTCATTCCGGTCATTATTGCTTTTTCATGTGTCTATACAAAAACGTATATTTCTTCATTCATTTGTTTGGACATTCCAGGGGACGAGCACTGTCCTAAATAACAAATTTCATGACATACATTCAATAAAGATCATAATTCAAAAATACCTGATTGATATCTTCTTGATCAGATGGATTGTTATACTCAAGCCAGAACAAGTCGAAAGATCTAGGTGTGTTGTTAGAAGAAGCTGAGGTCACACTGCCATTCGAGCTACCCCCGTTACTGCCCCCACCACCAAGCTTCATGGATAGTAGGCCCTTAACACTATTCGAGGCTCCACAATGCAGCTCGTCCATTCGAGCCGTATCTAGTTCATGTATATCCTCGAACATTCCTTCAGTGCCTGTTATATACCAAATATCTCACCTAGCCAAATTGGCATTTTTATAAATTTAACCAAAACTTGCAAAGAATGTTCTTTTAGCTTCAAGCTCCTCCAGATATTTGGAGGAAATTTGTCAATTATTGAGGCAGGATGATCATTCTCCACAAGTTGTTTTGGGCAAGCTGATTATTGCAATAATTTTCTGCATCCAGGAAATTTGAAAATGTTTCACATATTTTGGACATTGTCTGGACTCTTGAAGGTATATTGGAAACTTCCCTACTTTGTTTTGTCTAGTGTAGCTAGTTTTAAATTTGCATAATTGACGCATCATGTACTATCAACATAATATTGCAGCGAATAACTTTCCAAAATTTCGAGGTCTGAACTACCTTTGTTGTGCCATTCCTGAACCTGAGGTGACTCATGCTCTGACTTCACTGAAGAGTCGATGCTTTGACCACACAACTGGTCAGACTCAACAATTTGCTCCAACATGTCAGCAATTTTGTGAAGCCTCTCATCTATGGATAGAACTTCTAAATCACATTCATTGGCATATGCACATACATAGGAATGGGACTCAAGGTGTGAAGTCGGGACACTTTCTTCACACATCCTACACATAACTGTCTGTTGGCCCCACTCATCTGATGGCACATTTTCCTCCTTGGCAAAATTTTGAGGAGAATCAAGTAACTGCAGGAGCCTCTGGTCTTTCTGTACTATATTGGGGATGCCTTTGGTTTCTTCTTCTGTGGCTAAGCTGTCAGTTGAACAAACAGAAGCCTGAACAAATTAAAAAATTGTCTTTGTAAGGATAACAAGGAGTGATTTGGTATAGATGACAATGTTCAATAACTACTTCTGTTTAGGCTATTTTCCACACAGACTCTGACAAAAATCAGTGTAAAGCAAACCCAGTAAATGGTACCAGTACCAACTAACATCAAGTAAAAAGTACCTCAACATCAGGTGCAGGAACCCATTTCATTTCAAAAGAAGGCACACTTTGAAGACACTTCTTGAACTTCTCGAAGGGCTCGTTGTCAACCTTCCAATTTTCTTCCCCATATTGCAACAGCCTGGTGCAATGTGTCAGAACAAACAGGAGCCGTGTTTTGAATTTCTCCAGAACAGAAGACTCCGGCTGATCCTTCCTCTCTGCCAGGTCACACACAATTCTTTCACACCTCTCGCGAAACTCACAAGGAATCATTTGCAGACACTCTCTGGAGAGATTCAGCAATTCCTGAGCTGTTGCCTGTTCTTCTGACAAGAACCCATTCTCCATTGCATCTTTCAAATCCTTCACAAATTTTCCCAGATCCAAGTTCACCATTTCCTTGGCATCATCAAATTTTGTATTAAAAGATGCCAGAAGAACCTAAATATTGCCAAGAAGGAACTTTCGTGGTACGCTCAAACAATAATAAAATGATTTGAGAGGGAATAATTAATTGTTATAAATAGATGGTGGTTTGTACCTTCAGATCACCAAAACTGCGTGATCGGAGCGAGGGCTGTCGCTGAATGCTAAATTTGGATCCCAAATCACATGAGAAACTTTTTAATGGAGAGTGCAGTGGAGTTTGAATGTGGCTTCCTGAGGATGGCAGCTTTCCCTTGAAACCCTTTATATGGAGCTTTGTACAATCTGTTTGATGTTTTGCACTAGCTAACCTGTTAGCCTGAAATGAAAAATAGAAAGAGCAAGTTTACAACACTCAATAACACAAAATAAATGTATGTGAAAAATTTTCTTGATTAATAGGTGGCATATAACTACCTCAGAGGTGAATGAAGAGCAGTGGCTGCTCCTAGGACTACAATATGAACTAAGCCAATTAGTGATCTTTCCTCTACGAAAACCTAAAATAAAGGAAAATAAAAATTAGAAGCTGGTATCTTCCAAGGTGAAGCAAACAAACAAGGACAATCAATCCACACTACAATTATTATATTAAGTACCTTTGTACAGAGCGTAGTCTCTACTTATTTCAAAAACAACCTATTTAAAAAGGGATGGCCAGAACTTCAGAAGCATCTTTCCAAATATAAGGTGTCAAATTAATTTCAGCGGTAAAATGCCTTATTCAAGTGACTTATGTCAGCAAAAGTAAAAAACTAATGAGATCATTCAACAAAGCTATCCACTGACTGATCACAAAGAAGGCACCGGTTATTACATTTCGTAGAATTACTATTATTGAAAACAAAAATCTGCAAGAGTGAAAATGGATAGCAAGATCCTAATATTTCCCGTCACTAATTTAAGAAACCATGAGAAAATAGTTTGATCAGACGCCAGAATAAGCATTTTATCTTATATCATGGAAATAATAAATCATCGATGATGAAATTCACTCAGAAACATTGAAGTGATTCAGATCATAGTTCCAAGTTCGCACGGATCAATCAGAGTACGGTAACATGAGATGCAGAAAGAAAATCCCCAAAAATAGAAGTCCCGATTCAATTCTCGAACTGATCGTAACTCCCGTGCTAAAAAAGAGATGCACTTTCACGAACCACTTGAAAATCTCTCATCGTAAACGAAAATTCAGCAAAAGTTAGAAAAGTACCATAATCCCAATTTCCATGGAGGCATTGCGGAGTAGCTGGTGATTCGTCTCCACCAGAGCTCGACTGCTCATCTGATCCGGGTGTATCGGGTCGGGTCCTTATCGGATTCAACCAAGACGGAATTCCGATCCTCTCTCTACCATCCATTAATGCCCGATCCGAAAGCCCAATCTAATGGAAGCGCAGGGAAGAGTGGTTTGTAGAGGTTTAGGGTTTCATTTCATGTCGGAGAAGAGAAGAGAAGAGAGAAAGGAATATGGTGTCGGAGAAAGGTGAGAGAGAGAGAGAGTTGATGGGAGGGAAGCTAAATTAGTTGAGGTTGCGAGCGAGCGAGGGAGACGGGTTCAAAAATGCTCTTCACATTTTATAATTTAGTTTAGCGAGAGCAATTTTAGTTAGGAGACCTTTATGTTTTGATTAATTGTAGATTTGTGCCACTGCCACCCCAAATATATACAAGTATTGATATGGACCTTGTGGCCTTGTGGGTGGTCTTGGCAGTCGGAACTAAGAACGGACACTATATTTGGACTCGGTTTGCTGATGTTTTCTCCTCCAACAAATTTAGTTTTGCCGATCTATTATAAGGAACTGTAGAGATTATATGAGGAATAGTAACACGTGATGATTTATAATGACATTGATAAAACATTATACTTATAATATGGCTGACGATTGTACATGGAATTGTAACATGTGATGGAATATAATGACATAAAACTTTACTTGAGGACTGGTTTGGAAACGACTTGCAACTTCAAGTTTTTTGTTGAAACAAGAAACAATGTCATTTTCATCTCGAACAATTTGTTTTGAACATATTTTGGTTAATTGTAAAAAGATTTGTTCAAGACCAAACCAAATACACCGAATTCAATTACAAAGGCTTTTATGTAATTTAGCTATGCTTTATTTTTCTTTACCAGAAATGCTAACAAAAGCAATATGATAAGACCGTCCGATTAAAATCTAATCTAGTTTGGTTCTGTACTGGATGTAAACCATGAAATATTTATTTGTGTCTACGGGCTGTTTCCTTTGCTGTCTTAAACCAACCTGGTGAAGAGTTTTTAGTGTCGTCGATTACTAAGGATAATAAACTGAGAATTTAATCATTATCTAACCATTCATATATAATGTGTTATTTCAAGGTTTTAATTTTTTTTTTAAAAGAAATTAATTTAATTAATATCTTTTCCTAAACTCTTTGAACACTAAATTGTTTGAATTTAATAATTTCTAATGTGCTATCAAAAGATACATAAATTTTTTTTTATCATTAATACTATTAATTATTCAAAATTATTGTTAGTTTTAGTGAATAATTTTGTCCTCAAATATCAAGAACATGACATAAAACAAAAAATGATGCACCTGTTGCGCCCGTCCTGTCCCGACTAGCAACTTAAACTGCTAAATTGAGGTTTAGAATTAATTAGTTACGGTGAACATGTTATGACTTATGATTATCTGAAAATTATCAAGCTGATATTTTGGTGAAGATGTTATGATTATTACGGATATAAAAATAAATAATACTATTTTTAATTTTATCTTCTTAATTATCTCAACTTAGTAGCTCAGACCGACAACCACGAATCTGATCTAAGAACTTGTTTCTAATTTCTTTTGGGATAAACATAAAAGTCAATTCTTACTATAAATATTTACAAAAAAATATTTGCTATCCAAAGTTCAAAATTATACATCAATGCAAAATACGATTCCTTTAATTTGTCAAGACTGATTCTCTTATTTCTGTATTCATAAAAACAAAAAAGCTAGATCAGTGCAAATTGTGATCAGACTGAATCTGGTTCTTCATCGCCGAAAACTAAGTAGGAATCCAATCCAGTGGACCCTATATGGAATTGTTGACGAATTTTAACTCTTTTAAGGGCTGTTGGGGCTCATTCCAACAGACGTGGGTCCATAAAATATGGACCTCTAAATTCTTCTTCACATTGAAAGAAAAAAAATAAAAATAACCACCTGCATAAAGTGAGGTGACTTTTGTGCCACTACAGCTTGGAGTTTGATTTAGGAAAAATATAAAAATATTGAGACGTTGAAAGAATTTCCTTTTATTAATTAAAGAGCTTGGCTCTCCGTCAATTTTTATTTATTTATTGTAAAATGTAAATATCCAGCGAGTCAGTGAGTCACTAAAGTCGCGTCAATCAAAAGAGAAAAATAACACTGAAGGCCCATGAAAAATAATTATCAAAATGGGCCGAATTTCAACCTTCTCAACAAACTAGCTATCAACCCAGTGGATTATTGTCGCGTTTATTTTGATCCACTTCATTGTATGACCGAGACGATGTATATCAGTATATATTAAATTAACGGAACTGATAAGCGTCATCCAGCGAAAAATCATCCGCGCCATCCAACTCTCCCCTCCCCTCCGTTTTTTGTTCTTTTCCGCGCGCCTGGGTGAGCGATGCGTCCTTCTGCCCTCACGCGCCTTTCCTCCCTGCCGTTCCCTTTCGTCCTTCCCTCCACCCTGGCGATCTATTTTCCCTTCCTCCCTCGCGCTCCCTTCCATCCTTCCCTTATCCCTGACAGTCTATTTTCCCTTCGCCTCCCTCACACTTTATCATGCGTTTTTAAAATGAACATACAAAACAATAAACTGAACAGATGTAATAAACAATGTAGACTCATATAAAAAAGTAAAAGTGAGCAAATAAACTGAACAGAAATGATAAATAAATTGCACAGTTATAACAAATAAAGTGAACAGATGTAACAAACAATGTAGACTCATACAAAAAAGCAAAAGTGTGCAAATAAACTGAACAGAAATGAAAAATAAATTGCACAGTTATACCAAATAAACTGAACAGATGTAAGAAACAATGTAAACTCATACAAAAAAGTAAAAGTCAGCAAATAAACCGAACAGAAATGACAAATAAAATGCACAGTTATAACAAATAAACTGACCAGATGTAACAAACAATGTAGACTCATACAAAAAAAGTAAAATTGAGCAAATAAACTGAACATAAATGACAAATAAATTGCACAGTTATAATAAATAAACTGAACATATGTAACAAACAATGTAGACTCATATAAAAAGTAAAAGTGAGCAAATAAACTGAACGGAAATGACAAATAAATTGCACAGTTATATAACATGAGATCAAAAGAAAAAAGATAAAAAAGACCAGTGAGAAAGAAAAAAAATACAAATGAAATAGAAGAAAACACAAAGGAAAAGAGAAGGCAGAAAGAAAAAAGAAGCAGAGGGAAGAGTGGAAACTCACGAAGGAAGAGAAAAAATGAAAGGGAGAGACGCACCTGGAAGCGGAGGGAGAGAGGAGAACTCGCGAAAAGGACTTCGTGAGAGACGAGAGGGAGAGACGCGTCTGGAGGGGGTGAACTCGCGAAAGAAGGGAGGAAAGGAATGGAAGGCTAGGGTTACGCTGAAGGAGGGGAGCGCGCTTCTGTGGATGGCTTGGATGGCGATGGGTTGGATGACGCTGAGTAATTCTCTTAAATTAAACAGGGAACCAGTCACACATCCCAAATCAAAACCTGTATAATGAAATTATCGTTGTAATTATTTAAGTTTTACACGTTAAGCAAGACAAGAACGATTGTATCTTGAACGGCAACCGCCAGTACAAGCATAAACATAACTCATCTGGTGAGTGGTGACCAGTTTTCAAGATTTTATTTCCCCCTGTTTGCTTAGCAAATCGGCAACTACGTACATTTTTAATATCACAGTAGAATTGATCATGTTATCCAGAACATCAACATCATCCACAGAATCCAAGGAAAAAGAAGCGCGAAAAGAAAGCATTCACAGATCACCATACAACAACAACAAGGACAACAAATTTACAGAATTCAAGTTCAAGCTCAAGCATACATTATACATATTCATGTTTCATTATTTGTAAAACATCTTAGGGAAAGTAACAGCTAGAGCCACCGATGGAAAGATGGCATACCAAACATCAGTAAAGGCAGCTAAAATGGCTTGGCGATGGCAGTGATCATTCAATGACAGAAAGCAGTGCAACAGCCTCCTCAGCCCCTCGACATCGTATATCTCTCTCTCGACCACCATTTCGGCCATCGACCGCCTAAAATCTCCTCTCGGGTCGGCTGACACCTTCGACACGGCAAAACAGCTGCTCTCTATAGTACCTTTTTGTGTAGAGAATCTTTTTTTGTAATTATATTCATAGCCATACTCCTCATCAGTGCTAAACCAGCCACTGTCGTCGCCAGAGGAGTCGCTTTCTCTGGTGCACCGGGTGGTTCTACAAGCGAACAAGTCGAAGTCTATCTTGCTACGAGGGGGCGAAGAAGACGGAGAATTCTCAGAGCTTGCACAGGAAATGACATGCCACTTTTCACTTTTACTCCACAAATAATTGTTGCCTCTCATGAGGGGAAGATCCTCTGCCTCCGCATCAGCTTCGCCACCAGAGGAAGATGGTGGTCGGAGAAGGCGACGGTGGTGAAGGCGCCGGGGACAACATTTGGCGCCGGAATTGGAAGAGACAATTGGTGGGTGGCGGCGTCGACGCCGATATTGGTGAAAGGGAGAGACATTGTAGGAAGTGACTGTGTTTGAGCTGGGGTTTGATGTAGCTGTCGTCATGGAGTCTTTGGAGCGACAGTTGAAGGAAGGGATGACGCGTGAGATGCGAAGGCGAAAGCGTAATTTGGCCATGAGATGAGAGTAGAATGAAATGAAGAGGTAGAGAGTTGTGCGGTTTAATGAGAGAGAGGAGAGGCAGTGAATGATAATGAGAATTGGAAGAGAACCGAACGGAACGTGTTAAGGTTTGTTTGACTGGGAGTGGGAGTAGAGCAGTAGAGCAGTAGTAGGCAACTAGGCATACGACTTGGGTTTTGATTGATTGATATTCATGCGTTTCATGCCCCTCCTGTCTTTGCTCTGTCTTCCTGTCTTTGACTGTTTTCGGTCATAATTAATTTGTCCCCAGTGCCTCCCGTTATAGTAGTGCACTCCGCTTATTGGTGTGCTTTCATTTTCTGATATTAAATGCACCCATTAAAGTTCGAATTATATTTGATTTGATTTGATTTTATAAATGTTATGCCAACAAATTGAGATTTAACGTCCCAGGGACTCTAGCAGAAACTTTTTTTAAAAAAAAAATTATGAAGAACTAAAATGAAAACTGAAAAGCGGTACAAAAATTTTGGTTTCATTCCGGTCGAAGCAAACTTTTTCGATTTAGAAAGCCTAAAACACCGGAATCTATTTTGGGACTAATTGCTGCTCGACTAATGATTCTGCCAAGACAGAGGAATTGCTGCAATGATAATGAAAATGGTCTCTTTTGTTTTGTTATCAGTTAGTGTGTTTTATTTTTATAGAGAAATTTGCAGAAATAGATCTTCTACGACAATGGTCGTTTTCCTTATCTGTTGAGGTGGCCAGGTGGGTTCCTTGTATCTTGAAAGACGTACAAAAGTCTTTATTGTAACGTGATGAGTTGCTGCTCTTAATTATGCTCTCTAAGACTAACAAAATTATGTAATTTGACTTATAACATTTACAGACTAGCATATATATGTGATGCACCACTTAAGATGTATGAAAATATGACAAAATACAAACAGATAATGAATATTGTTTTAAACAGATATTTGGAATAAGTAGTATGATACAAATTAGTCTTATTTTATACAGATAAGGTGAGATTAGATCAAAGTGCTCCAAAAATCTCATCTTCACATCTTGACAGTTATTTTGGATGAAAAAAAATAATAGTCTATTTTGTTTTGTCTCCTTTATCATTTTTTTATGCAGTTATTTTTAAATACAAATTACAAGAAAAGCTTTTAACATTTAATATCGAACTTTATAACTTTCTATATATGCGCTTTGACTAAATTTTATAGCATAAATTACTATCAAATGTTTATGATTTAAAATATATAAGCATTGTTATGCTTTAATAGTACTATGCTCGCCGCATAGGCGTATATTGTTGGACCTAATGAACATATATTAGTGATATTTTCTACGGTTGTTAAAGAATATAACTGAATTCCAACAAAAATAATTAGGTTCGAGCTTTTAGTTTCGAAGAACGAGGTAAATATGATGCATGCGTTTAAATTTCATATTGAAAAAGAAAAAAGAATATGAAATCGTACTTAAAAATATTTCATGCGAGTATATATAATTATGACCGAATCTACTAATCACATCATGCAACCGATAAAGTTGATAAAATATTAAACTTCTATTTTTTATCTGGATATATAATTACAACCTTTAAATACGAATGAATAAATATTTTTGTAACAAACCCATAACAACAGTGCCATCCAAAATAAATACGCCCACGTAACAGTATTGGCCCATGCGAAATAAAGAGAAACAGTAAAATCGCACAGGAGCACCACAGAAGTGGCTAATAAGAAACTGATGTACAGAATCATGTGCGTGCATTCCGAGGGAAGTAGTACTGTAATAGTGCCTCTTGCGTGTTCCTACAGAAATTTGAAGGACGGGGGCCGAAAGTTTTACCAGGTGAACTGAACGTCTGTTGTACTGATTTCTCTTCGGTGCGCAAAAAGTACATGACATTACAAATCTTCGATTTAACTTGAGCTAAATTTAATCTCAAAATTATCTATGCATAATTTCAGGTCTTAGAAATTAGAATTTTTCACCAAGCCCCGTTTAAACTTTATGATTGTCCTAACTTACAAAAGTTCACAATTTATATTTAAATTTTTTATCAATGGTTTTTTTTTAAACCAATTAACTCAGGCCATTTACATTTGTGTAAATTAGTGACCAATTAATATCCTTTCCAAAGTCCTAAACAGGAAAGCATACCTTCTACAGGAAGACTAGTCGCCGAGTACACGAATCCCAATAACAAAAGCAACAGACTTGGGATTACTGGTGGGCCCAGTTGTCAGAATAGTCCACCGAATACGCGACAAAGTAAGGATATCTTCCCTTACGTCCCGGCTTGGTGGGCCCCACTGACCAGGAAGAAAAGGTCCTGTCCTTGACGACACAATGTCCGTCCGATTCTGATCAAACGGATTAGATTAGCATCATGAAGTTTCTGCTCTGTGCCTTTCGCTTTCTACGGAAGAGTGGGACCCACGCCGTCGTTTAATCGTTTCTTGAGTGGACGCCTATGAATGGGACGAGGCATGCAGCTTGTACCGTACGAAGCAAATGGTTTAATAAAGCTATTCTTTTGGTGTACTTTGTGTACCAGGTCGTTCAGAGTTGTGGTATATAGTCCGGTACATGAGTAAATTGGAAGGAATATGCCACAGGAGCCTCTGATTTCGGAATCCAATGAGACGACTTGGTGGACAGGTTTCACTGGACGTAGACGTGACGTTGCATTTATCTCATATCAAATTATCAATCGCAATATCTTTTTTTGATATATATCGCAATATCTTTTTCCTTTCACCATTTATCAAAAAAAAAATCTTTTTCCTTTCACCATAATTCTTCTCTGAAACTGTGAGTCTGTGATGCACGCTTTTTAAGATGAAACAGAGTGCTTCGTGAAGCTGCAAATGAATGTGATTATTTATCCAAAAAAAAAAAAATTGAATGTGATTGGATGGTACAAGCCCAAAATATAGTGAGGATGTGAGATCAGAAATGGGAAAGGAACAGTCCGTGATTAGTATCTGCCACCCCGGATACAAAGGAAGATCCGGTGTGAATTTGCAAAGCCCATTTGTTGCAATTAATTGTTAGTTTGGTGAATCTTTAAAGGCCTGGCCACTTAAAACTTCTAAGGTACCGATACAATTCTTTTCAGACGCTGAACTGCTGAAGTGGATATGTTTTGTCACTTTAAAGTCCGTATTCGGTGCAATGTGAACATATTATGACACAAAATTTAAATGGTATCAAATGTGCACAAATTTTTTTTTTCTTTTTTTACATTTGATTTAATTCGGCATATTAATAATAAATACTGCGTTTCTTGGTCTTGAAACTGCGCGCTCTTCATCTAATTTGATAATCCACAGAGTATAAAATTGGCCCGGTGAATAAAATATTGGATTGATAAATTAGTTTATTCATCAAATCTATTAATCTAAGAAGACAGAGCACCTTCAAATAATCAGAATTTCTATCGAAATTCTATTTTGCGTTACTGGAAATGTTCATATAATTTACATGCCTTTTCCTTCCCCTGTATGATACTTCAGATGTGTTTTTCATATGCCAAAGCTAGCCCAACAATTACGTTGGCCAGCTGCGAATAGATTAATTTCTGCAATTGCGACCAATGTTTGGGGCTATCACAGCTATTAACTACACGCTGTATATATTATATTACTCCTGAACTGTATATATATATACTCTAATTGTAGAAAGATACTACATTTACTTCAGCAGTGTTTTCCTTTGTGACACTTTCTTACTGTCATATACTGGTCTGTGTTGTGTTTTTATAGAATGCTGATGTTTTCTTTTTTCAATGATATTGAAAATCTGATATGAACTGATAGAGTGAGGGGATGTGTGTTCTGAGAACAGTCAATAATGGACAAATACTACAACTAGCTGATAAATATTTACTCTGTTATATGCATGCAGAGCATGACCCCGAGAATGCTGTAAATAGTATCTCTTCAGGTTGTAGGATTAAAATTAAGGTTAAAAGGTTCCTTTCGTTACTGGAATTCTCTAAATGTTGCTTAATGTTTAGTGAAACAGAGTGAACCAAATCACCTTATTTTTCAAAAACACATAACTAAGTAACTTTAGCACGGTTTGTACGTAACTTATAATGATTTATTTTGTTCAGAATTTGGGGTGGAGTGCTATCTTTGACCAAAAAGTTGGGTATATCAGTGTTCACTACCAACAATTAGGTGTTAGGGGATTCTCCTACCAAAGTACTATTACACAAATGGGATCACTAGCTAATATATAATATTATGCTACTCAATATATTTTATGTGTAACTCTGGATATCTCTAGACCGCTACCAAAATACATCTAAATTAATACACGGAGAAGGGCTTCTGCGTCCCTTTCCAAGAGTAAAAGCTTATCACGAAACATTATAAAGTGACCAAAAGACTTTTGCCACATTAACAGTTAAGTTGTTGTACGTGTTTCTTTATAATCGAAAGGCCTTTTCCACCGGCTTGCATGAAATGCATGAGCAACTTTCTTTCATATATTAATATATGTTTCTACTATAACAAGCCTATTCACTCAACTTTTTAGCTAGTCATATTAATAGGAACATGCATTGAAAGTGTCCGGTTCACCAATTTAACTCAGAATTCTCATCCTGTCTAAAGCTGAAAAAGTTTTAATGCGGATCAGACAGATCATCAATGTAATTGTTTCACCTCTTAAAAAAAGGACCTGAATCTGTTAAATCCCCAAGATAACACAATTGATACATTGATTTTTGGTAGAACCTGTTATTCTGTTACACGAATAATCAAATTGGACACTTCCAATTATTATTATTTTTTATTATTATTTCCTTTTCCTTCTCTGATTCAAAAGTTGATTTCAGACTCGCAGTTGGCCAAAAGTTTTAGGTTGGCCATCCATATGAAGAATTAATATTGACAATTTACAGGACCGATCCTTATTTATTAGTTAGTAACAAAAATAAATCAAAGAAAATCCAACACTATACGAGTCTAAACTACTGTAGGAACTTTGGACATTAGGGATTTCACTGCATGTGGGTCCCTCCACTAGGCTAGTGACACGCGTCTCCTTTGATGATTTTCGCGTTGTATTTGTTTAATGAGAAGTTCATACATAAACAGCTGCTAATTATTTTCTGATAGGCATTTCTATATATCAATATATATATATATTATAACTTCACATTTGAGCAGATAGTTAATTTTATCAAGGAAGATCTTCAAAGTATCAAATTTATAGTTTAATTAACTCGGATTATAAATATTTACAATTAATTTTCCTATACTTGAGACTACAATTAGTGGCAATATGTGATTTATTGGCAATGATTTCTAATTAACAGCTTTGTGGCCACATAGAAATTAATATCAACTCCCAGAAAACGCGTAAGAGAGCCTTTTTTTTATATAAAATAGTATTTTGAATTTAGTAAAACAAAACCATAATTTCCCAATGCGGTATTATGTGTTGGCTATGATGTTTGGTTTGATTATATTTAATTTGTATTGTAGACTCCAAAAGTGGCGACACTATTTCTGTTTTTCTGAAACAGATTCTGAGGGATATATGAATAAAATTTGGTGGACATGTAATTTGTAAAGTTGGTATCATATTACATCTCTACATAAATGTCTTTATTTTTGCTAAGAATAGGAACATTCACAATGAATTAAACTGAGGACCTTATAGTATAACCAATTTTTTTTTACAGTTTTAAATATGATCTATAATATATCTCCGTTATATACTTCTAAAAATGATAAAATCTAATGGAAACGTTATTATTTGTGAAACAACTTACTGTACAGAGATCAATTTTAAATATCTTTGCTTTGTCCATTCTCAAAGAAAGCGGATGGCGATGAGACGGAACTAGTAGTCCCAGTACGTACCTTTTGTGGCCACAGAAGAATCATATAGAGCGGAGGTCTTATGTATAGGTTTGAAATAGTGATGTAAACAATAACGTTATTATCATAGAGTTACAAAATTATCTTAGAGAGAGGTAATTTCATAAGTATAAGTGTATAACAGTTGACATCCAATTAATTATCGAATGAGCCTTCACAAATGACAACGATTTGCACCACTGTTGTCCTTGCTTGACCGATAAAAAGTCTGTAATTTTTGTAAGCATGTTCAACCACGTATTTTGCTAGATTATTTAATTGATTGAGATTTGACTATACGTTAACATTCCAAGTCAATTTCTATTCAAATTGCTCTTTTTGCCGAAAAGATGGTTCATAAAAGATGTACCTCCTAAATGTGGAGCTATCAATTTCCGAAAAGATAGATTGCATAGGCTTTTATTCGGAAGTTAGGCCAAAGTGACTAGTTCTCAAGGGGTGTGTTTGGTATGAATACGAACATCTCTGTTCGTGAACTAAGAAGTTCTCACGGAACCAAACGTTGTCCAAAAATTCAAGAACTACGAACTAGGTCCTAGTTCCTAGTTCCCCAAAATCTGAGAACTGGGAACAAGTTGTTCGAACTTGGGCTGGGGCCCACACCCTATTGGTTGTTCCTTGTTCTGGGTTGTTCCCACGTGAAACCAAACACACCCAAGGAAAATTACTTTGTTCTTGAATGGAGAACAAATTGGAATTGTAATGGCTGTTCTGTAACGGGATAATTACGAGGACAGAGTAATTTCAACAAGGATAGCATGGAAAGATAACTATTTATCGCTTATTAGGTATACAGATATGGAATATTATACATAAGAAACTTAAATTTTTGTTATTGTAAAAACTCTTCAATGTTTTTGATAGGCTTTTGTGCATTAGCATAATATACAAGTATTTATGAGCTCAATATAAAAGTGTACACCGCCCAAAAAAAAAGTTAATGTGCATTTCGGGGGTTGAAAAATGAGTACGGAAAATCAAACCAATTATTTGATAGTTAAAAATATGTTTGACTTAATTAAACAAAATATGACAGCTCAATAATTATATTTTAACTAAAATCTAGCGTAAATTAATATAATAGATTATTTATTAATTGTTTTTTGTTGAAGGAAGATAATTTATTAATTGTACATCGGTGCAATAAACAATTGTGCATCAGCCATAATGGACAAGCGTGCATTTTGAAGTGCATGAAAATTTATGATGGATATTTAGAAGGTGAATCATGAGCGTGGTAATCAGATCCATAAAGGTATTAGGTTTGCTTAACTGATTTGATATGGAGACAAGGATATCAATTGGGAATTGGGATACATAAACAAAACACCGTTTAAAACTAATAACATATGATTTAGATTATTAAAATGAGAACAAATTGCATATATTATTTAATATTCTTAATAAATAATTAGTACATATGATATATACATAAAAAGGAATAATTTTTTTTAAAAGAAAGCAATAAAAAAAAGAATAATTTGATACAAGTAAATCCTTCATCAACAATACTAAAATTTTGCAATGTTCTAGATTTCTAATAATCTTTGATAGAATATCAATTGACATTTACATGAAATAAAATGTGATACACAATCACTGTTTAAAATTAATAATGTCTATAAATATTTTTCTATTTTTAGTACTTTCACTCTATAATCACTCTATTTTTAGTACTTTCACTCTAAATGAAATCGAGTAATTGCATGTATTCTTATGGATAAACAATTCCGCGATTGTGTCATTGTGTGAATGTAGGAGTGCGTGTGTTACATTTCACTGAAAAAGAAACCTTTCAATATCCTCTAGATAGCCTCTATCTAGCGTTAAAAAAAAAAAAAAAAAAAAAAAAAAAAAAAAAAAAAAAATCCTTTTAGCACATCTCTTTATACGATCAACAATTAGGCATCAGAAAGAAAGCAGCATATAGAATGTTAACATTTGTTTTGGTATATTAAATCCTCAAGTTGATACCCATTAATATCGTAACATGATATTGTCCTTACTCCTCAAATCTGATTTCATTTGATACTGTCTTTCTCAACTCCAAAATTCCAATATGATTTGTTGACTACATGCTTTGAGGCCAAAGTGGTCAACATTTGATAAGGTTCCTAGCTTATTGATTTAGGGTCTGTTTGGTTGGGCGGGGATAAGCAAGGATAGGGTATATTGCCATTCCCAGAATCCTAGCTTATTAATACTAGACCAGGAACAATATATTGCCATTCTTTTGATGATAGGCAGGAAAGAAGCTCCAAGTACCACTGTACCAGAGCAGTCGGCACGATTTTGCAACCTGAAAAGGAAAGTTTATCTTTTCGAACTCGGCACAAAAATTAATAAGAAAATCGGTGAGACGTGCGCATCTAACAGTCTATGAAAGTCGACATTCTGAAAACTCAATTTTGGACTTAATTGAAAACAAACTAAACTTGGACTTGTAGTATTAGCTCGGCGACAGTGGATAAACATCACGCGCAGATCGGAACAACACAGAAAGGATGGTGCTTGCATCATCTGGACCATACATTGTTATACGTATACTAGTACTTGGATAAGGTTAAACTTAGAAGATGCATTTCTATACCAAAATCCACGAGTGAGATATAGCTGCTATTAGTTATTTAGATTTACTTTACAAATTTAGTGCCCATAGTATAAAACTTTCTAAAAATGGGTGAATTTTTTCTTTTTATTTTGAAATTACAGAGAAAATTTTACTTTTAATAACTAAATACTAGTAAGATTCATAATACTAATTTTACTGTATTAATACTAGGTGCTCCAATCGGAAGTTTTTCTCTTTTTTTTTTTCTAATATTGTTTATCCTATTTGTAATTTTTTTTTTTCTGAAAAGGAGATGGATAAGATATGTATTATGTTCATCATGTCGTGTTTTATTGAGGGAATGATTAATAATTTCTATAGAAGTCGTTATGCAGAGCACTTAGTTTTATCAACCCAACCTCCAAACCCTATAAATAGCACTGAGGCTTAAAGCAAAGAACCACCCAATCAACACACTTGCCCAAGCCTGAATCAAAGAAATGGGAGTAACAAATGCATCAGGTGATATTATAGCCAGCAAAAGCGACGAGAAAAGAAATAAGTATGCATGTGCTTGTGCCATTATTGCCTCCACCATCTCCATCCTCATGGGTTATGGTAAATTATATATCAAAATCATAAGTACCATCATAAATTCAGCTTCTTATTTCATTTTACTGAGCATTTACATAATTGTTTAAATTTGATTTCTTTCTTATATGTATGACCAACTCCAAAAAATATATACATGTACATGTCAGATACTGGAGTTATGAGCGGTGCAATGCTCTTCATTAAAGAAGATCTCAAGATAAGCGAGACTCAAGTGGAGGTGCTCGCTGGAATCCTCAACGTATGTGCACTCGTTGGTTCACTAACTGCTGGCCGCCTGTCAGACTGGGTCGGACGCCGGTACACAATTGCATTGGCCTCTATCATATTATTTGTGGGTTCAATACTTATGGGGATTGGCTATTCATTTGCTGTTCTTCTCACTGGCCGTTGCGTGGCTGGCGTAGGTGTTGGTTACGCTCTCATGATTGCTCCCGTGTACTCAGCTGAGATTTCCTCTCCATCCACTCGAGGATTCCTCACCTCCCTCCCAGAGATGTGCATCAGTGTCGGCATTTTCATCGGTTATATTTCTAACTATTTATTTGCAAAACTCCCTTTGATTTATGGTTGGCGAACCATGCTTGGTATAGGCGCTCTTCCCTCGGCTGTACTGGCCTTTGGCATATTTGCTATGCCTGAGTCGCCGCGGTGGCTTGTAATGCAGGGCCGCGTGAAGGAAGCACGCGATGTCCTTTTGCTGGTAACTAACTCAGAACAAGAGGCTGACTTGCGGTTGCAAGAGATCAAAGAAGCTGCTGGGATTACGGAAGATGAAAATGGTGTAACCAAACCAATAAATCCTTCCAGAGGAGAGGGGGTATGGAAGGAGCTTTTGTTGCGACCATCGCCTTCTGTGAAGCGTATCTTAATAGCTGCTCTGGGGATTCATTTCTTTGAGCACGCAACTGGTATAGAAGCAGTGGTATTGTACAGCCCGAGAATTTTCAAAAAAGCTGGCATACAAGACCGAAATCACCTACTGCTTGCTACCATGGGCGTCGGCCTAACCAAAATTAGTTTCATTCTGGTTGCCACCTTTCTCTTAGATAAAATAGGGAGAAGGCCTCTCTTGCTCACTAGCTTGGCGGGGATGTTTCTCTCTCTGACCACGTTAGGATTTGGTCTCACAATGATCGAACATGCGTCAGAAAAATTGATCTGGGCAATTGCACTCTCAATTGTGGCAGTATTCACCTTTGTTGCGTTCTTCTCTGTTGGGCTGGGGCCTATCACCTGGGTTTACAGTTCTGAGATTTTTCCTTTGAGATTAAGAGCACAGGGAGCCAGTTTGGGTGTGGCTGTTAATCGAGTCATGAATGGAACTATATCCATGTCATTCATATCATTGTACCAAGCCATAACTATAGGCGGTGCTTTCTTCCTGTTTGCCGGCTTTGCTGTCTTGGCATGGTTTTTCTTCTTCTTCTTCTGTCCTGAGACTAGAGGACGCTCACTTGAGGAGATGGAAGAGTTGTTCAGCAAAAAAAAGAGAGGGGAGATTGAGATTGAACCTCTTGCGAAGGTAAATTCTTGAAGGCATGCAAAAACCAGTAAAATAAAGGACGAGGTTTGGTTCAACGTTTGGGATTTAGATATTCCTGGAGGTAAGCAAAGAAGATGGCTTACCTTTAGCATGCTTTTTGTGTGTTTATTTTTCCATCTTTTTGGTTATACAGGTTTAGAAATTACTTTTTCTGATTTATGTAATGTGAGTATTGAGTAGGACATAAATCTTTCTGAGTGAAATGGCTTATTAGCATATTTTACTAAACATGTTTTATAGAATGATTGTATGAATATGATATGACTTTAATAATTGAAATCTCTTAGTAATATAAGCATTGGAAGTATACAAAATATTAAAAGAGAAGATGCTGCTTTCCCTGAAATGGCAATACACTTATACACTGCAAAAAGGACTCTGTCGACCAAACCATCACAGATAGTGCTAATAAAAATTGATCCTAATAAACTTCCCCTTAATCATAACCGGAGAAAAATATGATCAAACAGTTTGTAAACTATGACGTTGCATACTTAATGCACTAAATTGGTTAAATTTGCAAGATAAAAGGAACAAAAGCAGATTACCAGAACTTAGAACGTTAAACAGGTACTATTTTTGGTTTTACCACTTAAATCAAGAACCAAACTAATTTTCAAGTGGCTCTTTACATAATAAACTCTTACTGCATCAGGCATGTACATTAGGGGATAGTTGCAGCGAAGACAATTTTTGCCTTTTTCTTGTCATTTTGCTAATAAGACCCGAGTAGATAAAGCACCAAACCTAAACCAAATGATTTCACAAAGGAAAATTAGCAGACCAAAATAGAAATGCAAATCTTTTTCCTGCGCACAGAATTGGAACTAAAACAACAAAATTAATTACAGAAACGACCATGACAAGAACTTCCATAAATATCATTTTCTTCCAGACTCGTTGACATCATCCGCTCCATTCTTTCTTCCAATCCCTTTAAGTGCTGACACAAAATCAATTCCCAGCTGCTGTTCCCCAAATCTATTATAGGAAGCTGATCCTGGCACACCTACACCTGCTTGCCCCTTAAACTGCCATGGGTTAGGAAGCTTTTTCCCACTAGCAGACCCTGAACCAAAACACGTAGCAGAACCAGAACCCGAGCCTGGAGCAGAATTTTCTTTCAGTTGGTTCATCCATCTTTCATTGTTGCCCATCTTCACATCCTTTTCGGTCTTATCACTCTTATTGAGATCAAAACCTTGGTCAGTTCCAGAACCAAATTGTGGTTCTGTTGCATCAGATTTCACAACTGAATTACGACCAGAGTAAAATGCAGCAGACATGGGGAAAGCCTTTTCAGGCGGTGTGGCTGGGGTGTAATTTGGGGGAAGCAGATCATCCCAGTTCTCCAATAGTTCTTTATAAACTTTACGGAGGGTGACCTCTGTAAGGCCGGTGACTTTGCATATCTCAGCTTGGGTTTTACGTTTGTCCTCCAGCTGGCATGCCAGGTAGATGGCTGCTGCTGAGATGCTTATTGGGTTACGCCTTGTGCAAAAGCACTTGTTCACGACCACTTCACCAATGTGAGCTGCTAGTTCCTATGATAATTCAGAATACTGGTTAAAACAAGGACCGTTTTTAATATGAACCGTTGAAGATTAGAATTTACATAATCTGAAGTAGAATGATTTGCCGCATGTGCTTGTTTTTATTTTGGCTTCTAGTTGCTTGAGCATTTTCTATCTTGACTTCTACACATCCCAAATTTCAATGGTTTGGAACAGCTCAAGTTATTATCTTACTAATAAGCGTGGATTGCAAGTCAGCTATATGCAGTTGGATAACAGTACAAGCAAGTTGTGACATTTTATCAGAAATAAACCTCAACAATACCTTTTTTTTTTTATGAGCATACACGTAGAATGTCCAAGGCGCCTAGCAGATATGTAAATTTTTTTTTTCATAAATTAATTAAAGTCTCTCTGTATTAAATTTTTTGCAACTATTATGTTAATAAAAAATAAGAATTTATTTAATTTTGTGAGATTAATACAAAGGATGGATACCATTATTTGTAAATTGTCAATAACTATTTTTGTTAAGTGAGTATTTTGATCAGTAGCAATAATTCTGTTCTCTTGCTGATTTACAGATTTTCTGTCATTAATGTGTTAATGCAATACCTTCATTTTTTGCAAATGCTTTGATGAGTTGCATGCTTTGGCCCATTCAATTCTGTCAGTGATGTTCTATTATTCGGCTGAAATGATCGTTGCTATTTCCTTTATTTGAATCAACATAGACCATTGGATGTACCCATTGATTAATTTGATTTCGTCTTTTAAAATTATGTCTGATTTATTCAGAAGGCATGGCATGCTTTCCTTTCTCGCCAGTTAAATAGTCCATTATATATTTGATGAAATGTGGCTGGCATTAGTCAGGAATGCTGCATACTGTGAATAGTAATTAAATAACTGACCAGGGCTGACAATCTTTGTACCTATGTATTATACAAGCTGACCTATTGTGTATCTGGGATAAATACAACTAGGTGGAAAAACAAAAAAATAAGGCAAATAAATTTAAGGAGTTAATTTTTTCCCTAAAACAATTTTATTTCCCCATAATTTCTCCAGCCCCAATGGCGATCAGAATTAGGATTTCTTCCTTAAGTGAGGTGCACCACAAAAGGTACGTGACATAGTGACTCGAGAGGAGATTGTCACAAGACCGCAGCATCATATGGACGAAAACTTTTTAGGCTTTGACTTTCTACAATGAGCGAACTTCCTAGCCACTTTAACGTAATAGCTTGATACATTTGGCGATTATACACAGCATAGAAGCTTCTCTGAAATCACAGTTTGGGCATTCGCATTAAGTATTTGATTTATTTATTTTATAGTCATAGGTTTGATTTTTCTAACACAGGTAATCAAGTACCAAGTACCAAGTACAACGCATAATCCAGATGTCCTTCCAGGCTATATCGTGATAATGTTTCAAATCAAAATAGCACCGAATGAACATACTTGCCAGGTGAATCATCTAAAATTTAAGGAGGATGAATACCTGTGCAGATTTATTAAGCTGTAGGAGATTGCAAAAGCGAGGCATGTGGACTGCAATGGAATTGCTGTTGAGAGGTTGGCTGAGCTTCAGAGCCTCACCTAGCATCTTTATATACTTTCCTATTTCTTTCTGGGGCAGGTTACTGGCCGTCGATATTTCCTGGTAAGAAAATTATCAAACAAGGTTACTCTATTTAATTGACAACAAAAATATCAATGGCAAGTTAAATAATCTGAAACCCATAACTCATTAAACCCTAAACCTTATCGACTTATTACTGAAGTTAAATAAATATCTACTAATTACTGAAGCATATAAACAAACAGGTGCTAGGCAAACTACAAAAGTCAAACCTGAAGAGTCCTGGGTTCCTGAGCCTCACGAATGGCCTGAACAAGAGCAGCAGTAGCGAGCGCTTCGAAACTACGATTCCTCAAACAAACAGCAGAAGAACAATCCTTGAACAACTCAAAGGCATGATCAGCAATGTCTTGATCGAGCCGCAAAATGGACGACACGTCCACGATCTGGAGGTAGGCTCTCAGGTGGTCCATGGACACCATAGGGCCAGACGAGTCCGCACATGAAGACTGCCCAGAAGAAGCAGAAGAAGATGAAGAAGAGGAGTCAAGAACGCGCTCGAGTTCAGCGAGGTGGCCTGAGAAGGAAGTAGTAGAGCGAGCGTATACAGGGACTCGTTCTAAAGACCAGGTGGAGAAGGCGCTTATGAAGCCTGTTGGGTGGAAGGGGTCAGACTCGGAGGTGGAGTTTGAGGGGGAGGTGGGGTTGTTTAAGGAAGGGAGATTGAGATCGGGTGTGACGAGGAGGAGAGGGGAATCGATGGCGCGGAGGTGGAAAAAAGGGTGGGTGATAATCTGGCGCTCGTCGACGACGCGGCCGCAGGAGCAGCACTCTGTCACGGAGCGACCTCCCGCGGAGGTGGCGCACCGGCCCTGAGTGCCCGGGCAGTACGGGCAGCGCACTTGCCACATGGTGGATTCGTTTCCTGGTAGGTGTGGAACTGAACAACTGAGGGTTGGAATTTGGTATGATGTGTTTTGGAACGGACTTCAAAGTTCGACATCCGCTGCTTGGTATTCGTATGAATGTATGATGCCTTGGATTAAAATTGGACGGCTTGGATCGAGAACAGGATTTAACCTTTAAAAATCATGGTGTGATCTGAAACGTTTAATCTTGAACGGACTGTCCGCGTAAACTATGTCCTTGCAACATAAGAAATTCTGCTTTGGAGGCTGAATTTGGGTTAATAAACCTCATTGTGAAATATTGGGCCGAATGTCGATTGGTGTGGGCTTGAGATCAAATTGCTAATAGAGCCCAACATTTAGTTTAAATATTCTTTTACTACTATTTTACTAGGGAGATTCTGCCGTCCGGACTGGTAAAGCCCGATTTCAACTGTTTTTCCAGCCCGAGTAATAAATCCCGATTTCTGACGTCCGTTCGATTAACTAATAAAGTCCGGACGACAGAATTTGCCTTATTATTTTCGCCTATTATTAGGTTCACAAGAAGTTCTATCTTCACAATTTGCAGATAAAAATTACTCCTGCAACTTTCAAACAATTTTTTTTCCAGATAAGAAAGAAAAATTAGAAAAACAAATTGCATATGAAGCATAACTTAAACTATGTTTTGTTCTTACACTAAGCAAACTAAAATCATACTACATCTTTCATGATGATTTGTGGGAAGATAATGAAAGATCACGGTACTCGGTTGATGGTCCATAGATTTGGGACCTCAGGAGCATGGAATTAGGTGTCGCTATTTAAATTGGAAATCCATCCAAATAAAACATCGTTAGATATTTTTGTTCAAATTTCATCCCAAAGAAGTGTAATTTATTACATTTTCAAAAAAAAAAAAGAGTGCAATTAATTACATTTGTAAGCAACCATCAAGTGACAAGATTTTCCTGACATTATCTTGTATTGTTTTAATGTAAATCAGCAAGAATAGACAGTGCCTCTGCTAATTAGAAATCAAATGGAATCTAATAACACGCTTTCTCATGTCATAATTTTCATGATTATAAGCACACAAGATGCGAGTCGAATCATAGCTTTCAAATCGTTCTTCCAGATAGATATTTTATTTTATCTTCTAGAAGATACTTCAATCCTACTAATATCTTTCTCCACTGTGCTTAATTGGTCACGATTGCTGTTCCGTTAACATACAAAGTTTGTCTTCTTATTCTTTTGATCTCATAAAAATTGCCCTACTGCATTATATAAAGCCTTGCTTGCTCAGGTTACACAAATGACTTATGGAACTTGATGGCGCCAAAACGTGCTGCCATGTCATAATCGTACGTTTAAGGCTTGATTCGTCCCATCGTGTGTCAAGTCGGTGTGCCAGTATAACTTGATAGTTTCCAAATTACAATCAACTGATCAAGTCATGATTTAAGTTTTACCTCCACCAATAAACTCAAAACCTTTTTTTACTTCTGGTAAGATGTCTTTGTGTGTTTGGCTGAGATGATCAAATGTAAAAAGGCAAAACGCGTAACTATATTTTTAATTTGTTGTATGTTTATGACTTTATGGAGGTTGATATAGGTCGTTCAATTCAAATTTTTGGTAATAATATTTTTTGAAGCAACAAACATTGAAGGATAAGAGAAACTTAGAAAACTTTATATATATTATTTAAAAATGTTATTTCTTAACTATGCAATTATTTCTGTAAATTTCAAGTTGAGGAAGAGGAGACTAGAACGAGCATAAGAAAAACAATATAAAAAAAATTGAAACCAGATATTTTGGAAATATGTTACAATTTTTTTAATGTATGTCTTGCACTCTTGTTTATAAAATAAAAAAAAAAGATATATCTGATATAAACAGAGCAAGTCAAATACATTGATGCAAAGAGATGTAGGATATACTGCTCTCACGATATAGCATATTTACACACTGATTCAAAACTCGAAAACAAAAAAAAAAAAAAAAAAAAAAAAGAGATGAAAACGAAATTGCAGACGTGCTATCCAAAAGAAGAATCATAGTAAGAAAATAAATTTTGTGCGATTTCATAGAGGCGAAAAAGTATTTTCAACTCTGAACCGAAACAATGACTTTTAACAAGAATTGATTTTGCATTCAAAATAACCCCGCTACTACAATTATGTTAGCTGAGAAAGAACTGAAGTGAAATCCATTATTGCGCATCTAATCAGCAAACTACATTTTTGAAAACGACTAATATAATTTTTATTAGTTTAAATTACACTCTATTTTATATTTACCTTTTGTTGGTTCCAATCACGATATTAGACGCCTTAACAACGTATGGCGCATCATAATTTTAAATCCTACATTTTTATTTGTTTAGAGCTTATACTTTCTACACAATACGACATGATTATTTTTCTTTTCCTTATTTTTTTAAGAAACAATAAAACCTGATTTCATTTGTTTTTGGAAGGTTTTCAAGTTTTAATTACTTAATCAGGTGCACAACGACTTTAACATGAGATCGGGACGGATCAAGCCTTAGTTTGTGAAATGGGAGCGTGCCTCGAGCCATCAAGTTCTAATTCATTTTTGTGAAACGTTAGCAACTCCCGCACCGAGACTTTTTATGGTGCAGTAGGCAATTTTCATTGATTAAAACAATACTGCACGACGACAATTGAAGTTGTCTTTTTTCCACGCACTTGGTCATTTTGTAGACCTCTCAGTCAAGGATCCAATCAGTAAAAAGGTAAAATACTTTTTTTTTTAGAAATCCTTGACAGCGGCTTTATAAGTAAGTAAAGGTAAAATACTCCCTTTCATTAATTCCTGTTTATGCCGTGATCCAAGAGCTTCCGACCTGAAAAGTACATTTTGAGCTCCTGTATACAATTTAATGATTTATGTTCGTACTTTTTATCAAGGATAGAAAAAGTTCTTTCCTGTGCTCTCCAACTCAACGCGATGTATGGTCTTTCATTATTAAGGAACAAAAAAATTTGTATTGGGGTGAGCACTGAGCAGCAATTTATCGCTTTGATCCTGCTAATTGCACATGTGATTGATTAGGACATATATTACAAAGCAGTGTAAACATACATTACATTATTCTGTTTTAAAACTTTTTATTCTAATTTTTAAAAATTGTAATATTAAGATTTTTTAAAATTATAACAAATATGTTTATTATTTTTTAAAAATATAATCTGTTTTTATAATATTGAAAAAATATTTTATTCTGTTTTAAAAATATTTTTTAGTTTTAAAAAAATTTAAATATAATATTTTAATCTTTTTATATAATATATTTTTTATTATTAAAAAACGTAAGAAAAAAACAGAAAGGGAAAACAGAAAAGAATAAAAAATCTGCATGATTTTTAGAACCGGTTTTTTATGCAGATTTTTTTTAAATAAAATATTATCTTTAGAACCGGTTTCTAGAAATCATGCAGATTTTTTATTTTTGTTTATTTTTTCTTTTCTGTTTTTTTTTTCTGTTTTTTAATAATTCTATTTTTAGCACCGGTTTTTTAAACAAAACTGGTTCTAAAAAATTATTGTTTTTTTTTCTTTTTTATAGTACAAAATGGAACCGATTTTGTTTAGAAAACCGGTGCTAAAAATAGAATTATTAGAACCAGTTTTTTAAAGAATCCGGGTTTTCTTTTTTTTTAAAAAAATATTATAACCGATTTTTTTATAAAAAAAAGTTCTAAAAATAACCTCTGATAATATTCAAAATGTCACTGGCTATTTTTAGAACTGAATTTCTTTTGAACCAGTGCTAATGTGGTGGTGCCAAAATTTTTTTCCGTTGTAGATATTAATCTTCATGCACAACCCAAATGCCTGACGCTTTCAGCATTTTATTTTGATTTTCTCGGGCTTATACTTCAAGCCATTAATACGTATAAACAGTCAATTATCTCGAACAACCTCGATCTATACATACAAATTTATCTCTTTTTCATAAAATCTCTCTAATCTTCGATGCAATTTTACGCACTCAGAAAGCGCCGAATAAATAAGGAAAACAAACGTTGTAAATATTATATATGAGTAACTAATATTCACCTGACAAAATATGTCACAGACTAGAAGTTAATGGGGAAGTCAAATAGTCAAAGTAGTTACCGACACAACTGTGGTAGGAAAACACAATCAACTGGATCCTATGGAAAATATGGTGTTCCATTTTTAGTACGAAACAAATTACAGTGCTAGAAAGTTGCCGTAGAATTTAAAGTATGATAATCAAAACTCGTAGAGGTTCGTCAGCCTAAATGAACTCTAATTCCGAATCGGGATTAATTTATTCTCGATTAACAATAGTGCACTGAACCAAATTCATGTCTAATTTTTACTAGAGGAAGGTTCTAGTGTTACAATTTTTTTCGCCACAAATATTATTAATTTCTCTATCTGATTAAATATTTTTTTCAATTATGATGACAAAAAGGTGGAGGATTTGACCATCAGAAACGGATGAAAAAATTTATGAATAAATAGTTATCTTTTTTTTTTTTTGGAAAAAATGCCCATTAAATGCCGAACCGGCATTACAGGGCGAGAATTAGGACTTAGGAGTTAACTATAATATTTATCTAAAAAACTTTATGAATCTCCTTCTTTTTTATTTTTAAATTATTTATATTTTGCAATAATTAATATCTTTGATTATTCATTATATCAAATGAAATCATTATTTTGAAAAGAATGATATTTTAGAATGAGCTATTTTCTCAATTTTTTTCCCGATAAATTTGAAATATTAAATGAGGTCTTAATTTCTTGTGGTGCCGTTTAGAAGACTACATTTTACTTTTCCTTGGACGTTCTAAGCTGAACCAGCCGGCCAGTCAATTTTGTGAAGATATGATAACCACTCCGATCGTATTTATTCAAAAAAAAGTAGCACTTCTATGGGAAAGCGATTGATCAAGCCATCCCATTCCCCTTAAACCACAAGCCTCTAATGCTGTTCAATCACAGAAGAATCTTACTTCTATCTTATACAAGTAGTCAGACCCCATATTTCCAAATGACTAGCATTGTGGATCACAATCGCATGGTTTTGCTATTATTGGACTATGTTTTATATTATGAAGCGAATATAGTTCTAAAAACATATAAACATGGCTATTTGGTCTGAGAATTAGAGTCTGACATGGATACATTACGTTTGCATAGCACAACACCTGAGGGTAAATTTATGTTGTGCTCACGTGCTCAAATTAAGTGTCATGTCCAAAACACTGCTTGCTGGACGGTTAATATATAGAGGAGTAAAAAGATAAATTTAGTAAAAGAAAATTTAATGTAGGTACATATATATGATAATGTACAAACATTTTAAATTTTCATATTTTACTAATAAAATAATTATTTAAATATGTTGTTGAATTTAATATGAGGGGTCGTATTCCGCACCTGGTGCAGTGGTGCTTGGTGTGTCTGGAATGAATCTGGCATGGCATGGAGAATGAACCAAACACGTGCATGGTCAAATAAGGTTTAGGAACAGCATTAATTGATAGGAATTTGAAAAAAGAGAGGTAATTTGTTTTTTTTTCTCCAAACAATTTCGCATAACTCGGATTTAAAAAAGAGGTAATATGTTTTTTCAAACAATTTCGCTTTAAAAAATATTTAAAAATTCTTAATATTTTTTTCATGAATTTTGATGTTATTTTTGGATTCTAAAATTTTGTCGTAAAAAAATAATTTTCTATGTACTTAAAAATTTCTATAAAAAAAAAAGTATGACGAATCCATTATAAGGAAAAAATAATAATAATTAACAAGTAGACTGGGTCGCTAGTGTGAGAAATATCATGGGCAAACGATAATTATAGGACTATGGCCAAACTATATGGTTATATATATCTAAAATCAAGCAAAGAGTAATTTAAGAACAAATAAAAGTAGTTTAGAATTTGTTGCCTCGGGTCGAATAACTTTTATATCATCATCTTGTCACATAATAATTTGTTGCCACTTTATACATCATCTTCTTTCTTTTCTTTTCTCTTTGATGATTTCCTACATATATATATAACATTTTTTTTTTTGGCAAATAGAAGTTCTCATGAAACAGCTATTTAATGCGACGTCATTTCAGACATAATTTGTATTCACAACCGATCGACGCATATGTAAAAGTCACCAAACAGGCTTGATCTGGCCTTTTTTTATTTTTTATTCTCGGTTAAATAACTAAAAGATACACAAGAGATTCATATAATCATGTGTGATAAGACTCCACAAATTTATTCGAAGAAATTTTGTTCGCTTGTAAAAATGTATTTATCAATCTAGGACTTCAAATTCCACACCTGCTTGGACTACATTTATCACTTTTCTCTAGCCATCCGCCCATCCCACATTTCCGCTGCTGTCCTTGTCAAACATTTAGACAAATCAGAGAAAAGCCAGATGATGCATCAATCATGACACAGTATGTGTGATTCACCCTTAAATATAGCCTAGAGAGTATAGACCTCTCAAATTACTAGTAAGAAGCCTCTGCCTCTCTTCGCATGCTCTCCACCTCACCTCAAATCCAAGTTAGCTCGCTTGCTAGTAAACCATGAACATTGAGAAAACAAATTCTCCACCTGAGGCAGCAATGTCGAAGAGGCCTCCTAGGAACAAATATGCCATTGTTTGTGCGCTTCTTGCCTCCATGACCTCGGTCCTATTGGGCTATGGTTAGTCTCTTATTGGCTTCAACCCCATTATTTTTCTGTTTTTATTTTGGATTATAAATTATGTTGTCAGATCGGTTTCAAAATTGGACGTACGGGTGAATTAATAATTGCCCACTATAGCTGTCTGTGAAAGTAGGGACAATCAAGGATAGTTTAGGCAGATCATTGGACAGTGATGGGATTGTTACATAGATTTTCTAGTTAGGTAAGGGTCCCTCGTGTGATTAATTTGCTCTAATGTTAGTTTTAATTAGTTAAACGTATGATTAGTGGATTTAAATATTTTATTTTATTTCAATTCCAATACTTGCCTTCATTATATTATGTGCCAGTGGGTTGACACAATACAGCTGTGTGGACAGATTTAATCCACTAATTAGTTAAACAATTTTTTATTTTAGTTGTGATATATAATTTCTCCCACACGAACCATTTGAAATTTAATAAAAAAACTACGGAACTACAAAAATTGGATAATTACCCCTTAAATACTAATTTCAATTAAACTCATATTATCACTTTCTTTTTTATTCGATATTTTTTGGATAGGCTGAAGTGGCATGACTGTTAATTCACTTAATATATTGTTTCTGAAAAAAAAATTCCTATGTTATTGTTTTTTTCTTATAATAAATGACCTATATTATTATTGCTAAAAAAATAACAGACACGTATATCACATTTTGGAAAAAGCTCATGTATTGTGTTATAATTCATGCGGTGGTTGCTGGTTTGAAATTCAATACGGAATGATTTGAAGATTTTAACTAGAAAAATAACCTTAATTGTATATTATTTATCAGTTATTCAGATTTCCTTTGTTAAAAGAACGAATTTATGTTCAGTCCAAGTAAAAGAAGTTAGATACTACGAGTCCTTGAACATAGTTGCACATGTTCTAGTAGTAGAATTCAATATTAAAAGTATTTCTTGGTATTTAAGAGGTTTAAGGTTCAAGCCCCATGTGTGCCAAAAAAAAAAGGTTACTGACATTTCACCCCATTTTTTGCTTTATAAATATAATAAATATAAGTTTTTAGTTAATTGTTATCCAAGATTACTATGTAAATAAACTTTACCATTTAGGAATAATCCGATAATTCTCAAATTGGAGGCGATGGCCCATTTTGTAATGATTTATTTTTTTATTATTTACTATGTGCATCTCTATTTGCGTATCCTTGTTATGGCCTTAATTAACATTGTAGATAATAGTCTCTTTACTGAAATTCATTTTTTTGGTTTCTTTTGTCTTCCAGATATTGCAGTGATGAGTGGAGCTCAGATATACATAAAGGAGAACCTTCATATTACTGACACACAGATTGAAATTCTAGCTGGTATCATCAACCTTTATTCGCTGGTCGGATCGTTGGCAGCTGGTAGGACATCTGACTGGATCGGAAGGCGCTACACCATGGTCTTAGCAGCTGCCATCTTTTTTGCTGGTGCTCTTCTAATGGGCCTTGCCCCAAATTACGCTATTCTCATGCTTGGCCGTTTTGTTGCTGGAATTGGCGTTGGCTATGCCCTCATGATCGCACCGGTTTATACTGCTGAGGTGTCGCCTGCTTCCTCTCGTGGCTGCCTTACATCCTTCCCTGAGGTTTTCATCAACTCTGGGATATTACTTGGTTATGTTGCTAATTTAGCATTCTCCAAGCTTCCTATCAACATAAATTGGAGGCTGATGCTTCTAGGAGGTGCAGTACCACCTGTGTTTCTAGCTGCCGGTGTGCTTGCTATGCCAGAATCGCCACGTTGGCTTGTCATGCAAGGTCGGATTGAAGAGGCCCAGCGTGTGCTGTTTAAAACCTCAGATACACCTGAGGAGGCGGAAGAGCGGCTACACGACATTAAAAATACTCTAGGAATACAAGATGACTGTACTGATGATAAATCAGCGGCCATGATAAAACGGAACAGTGGAGAAGGTGTCTGGAAAGAGCTACTATTAAGGCCAACACCATCAGTTCGACGAATCCTCATCGCAGCTGTTGGTTTGCAATTCTTCCAACAGGCCTCAGGCATTGACTCTCTTGTGCTGTACAGCCCCAGAATCTTTGAGAAAGCAGGGCTCAAGTCCAACTCCAACTCAATAGGCGCAACACTGCCTGTAGGTTTCTGCAAAACAGCATTTGTTCTCGTCTCGGTATTCTTTGTTGACAAGATCGGACGGCGAACTCTCTTACTAGCCAGTTCAACTGGGATGGTCATATCATTTCTCATACTTGGGACCAGCCTGGCAGTTATTGAGAATAACCCAGACAAGAATCTGACATGGGCCGTTGCACTTAGCATTGCATCCGTGTTAACATTTACTGCCTCGTTTGCATCAGGCTACGGGCCTCTCGCCTGGGTTTATAGTTCGGAGATATTCCCTCTACGACTCAGAGCTCAGGGAGCGAGTATAGGGACTGCGGTGAATAGGATTATGAGTGGGGTGGTCACAATGACTTTCTTATCGCTGTACAAAGCGATCACTATAGCCGGGAGTTTTTATCTTTATGCCGGTGTTGCTGCTTTAGGGGCCTTATTCATCTATTTTTTCCTTCCCGAGACGAGGGGGAGAAGTTTGGAGGACATGGAAGTGCTATTTGGAAAAGTCCCCGAGGAGAAGGTAGGCGAGAAAAATGGAGATGCTACTTCGGCATATGCGGAAAACGGACCGGTGAACAAAGAAGACCTGGATGGGAAAGCAGAGTTAGGTGCTTCAGGAAAGTGATAGCAAGGTTTCGTTGCTTGCTTCAAAATGATAAGAATTATGAGGTCTGTTCAAGTAGTACTGGTTATGTTGGTGGCATTTCAAGTCTTAGAGTTCATGGCAATTTAAGACAAATCATACGCATTATGTTTGTCACATTTTAATTTCAAATAATACTAGTTTCGCATTGAGTGCTTGTGCTCGCGTTTGCTAAAGACCTCAAATGAATGTATTTACTATGCTGGTTTGACTGAACTCTATCAAAATAAAATAATTTTACTCTGTCATCATTGGTATCGAATCTAAGATAATATTTTGTATAATACATTTGTATATATGATTTTAACAAACCTGAAAGTAATAAACGCGATTATTTTGGTTGTTATTAAACCAAAGACTCATAACAAAGCCCAATTCGGCTTCAAGTTCGGTGTTTCTCAATTTTGGGCTCTTTTTTATTTTCTTTTATCTTGTGAAAAAGCAATCCAAATAAAATAATTTTACTCTGTCATCATTGGTATTGAATCTAAGATAATATTTTCTATAACACATTTGTATGTATGATTTGAACAAACCTGAAAGTAATAAATGCGATAATTTTGGTTGTTAATAAAGCAAAGACTCATTACAGAGCCCATTCGGCTTCAAGTTCAGTGTTCTCAATTTTGGGCTCTTTTTTATTTTCTTTTGTCTTGTGATAAAGCAATCCAAATAAAATAATTTTACTCTATCATCGTTGGTATTGAATCTAAGATAATATTTAGTATAATACATTTGTATGTATGATTTGAACAAACCTGAAAGTAATAGATGCGATAATTTTGGTTGTTAATAAACCAAAGACTCGTAACAAAGCCCAATTCGGCTTCAAATTCAGTGTTTCTCAGTTTCGGCTCTTTTATATTTTCTTTTAACTTGTGATAAAGCAATCTAAATAAAATAATTTTACTCTGTCATCATTGGTATTGAATGTAAGATAATATTTTGTATAATATATTTGTATATTTGATTTGAACAAACCTGAAAGTAATAAATGCGATAATTTTGGTTGTCAATCAACCAGAGACTCATTGAAAGCCCAATTCGACTTCAAGTTCAGTACTTCTCAGTTTTGGGCTCTTTTTATTTTCTTTTATCTTGTGATAAAGCAATCCAAACGACAATATGGGCCGGCCGTTAAATGTAAATCTAACTCGAGCATTTCTATAACAGGCCTAGAAGAACTCGGAACTTCAATCTAGGGTTTTCTAAAAAAGAAAAACATTGCTCTTATTGCTTTATATAACAGGGAGAACGGACTCAACCCGGCCGCCTCCGACCATTTTCATTTTGCGAAGAATATTAGGTTTTGAATCTCTCTTTATTGGTTTTGGTTTTGATTTTGAGTAGTGTGCAAAATTGATATTTCGATGATGAAATCTAAGCAGACGGGCGGTCTGAATCTGATGCCGTGTTGATTGTCTGCAACTCGTTTCCTCTTCGAGGAACGCACCTGAGAAAAAAAAATTGTGTGTTTTTTTTTTTTTGCAAGTTATTTTCCCTTTCTTTCAATAGTAGAGATTTAGGTCGTGTTTAGATCAGTTGACTATGAAGAATATGCTAAAATTACTATGTCTGGACGTATGAGATTTTCTCTCTGATTATTTAATGCATCATTCTGAGTCTAAATCTTATTTCAAGCTATACATTTCTCCATTTTCTTCTTATTTTCTTTAACATCTTTTCATTTTTTCTGTTTTTGCACTTGTTACCCTCTCTTCTGATGTTTAAATCTCCATTTGGAGAGATATAACGGGTGCGCAGAAGTACATGTTTGGCTTACCAACCTATTGCATAGCAATAGCTGTTGCAGTGGCGTCAAATGGTCCGACCGAAATTTGTTTCTATTTTCCTGGTTTAATTTTTATTTAAAATCATTTTATTGTCCTAATTTTGTGTTTGTTGTTTTGAGAGAGGCAATGATGTAAATTTCTTATCCTACACACAGAATTTAATACGTGTAGACAAAATCTCCGCTTATTTACTGATGCCTTTCTCATTTGAAATTATCTGACATGTTATCTGAAACTAATAAAAGTCTGACTGGTACTTTTAATTGGAATTGCTTCAGAAATATGAGATGGTTTTGTTATTGATGATGGGGGTTCTTGATCATTGAGATCTATTTTGGGAGAAGGTGGCAAATAATTTGCGGTATTTAGCACATTTTTTGTTAATGTATTTTTCCATTAAATCAACTATCATTACAAGCCAACCAGCCAAAATTGAAGTATTGAAAAAAATGGGTAAGGAAAGTGTTATGTTCTTTAAAACCGTATATAGCATGGATAAGTGTTCAGAACTAATAACCCAATTATATTTGTTGCATGTTTCTCAATTCTATTTCTTGCATGTTTTTCTTGAATGGTTGTGACAGTCTGATGTTTTAGTAGTGTTGTGATTTAGGTTATTTATTTGTAATTAGGATTCATTATGTCATGTAATTGGGTAAATTCTTGAGAATGGATTTAGTCTGCTTCGTGTTCTGTTTTCATAACTTTTTGGAGGATTTTTCTATTAATATTATGGAGCTTCTTGTGAAAGAGTTAACATGCGTTGAAAAGTAATATTACATGGGCAGGTTAGAATTTGCAATTTAGGCTTGTCCATCCAAATTTTGAATTTTTTTTTTTTCTTTTTGTTATGTTGTGAGAGGCAATAATGTAAATTTCTTATCCTACACACAGAATCTAAAGCGTGTAGACAAATTTCTCCGCTTATTTACTGATGCCTCTTCTTATAAACTGTTATAGCTTTTCGCCTGTAATACGATGTTAGAACTGCATTTTATTTAAATGAAATTATTTTCGGAATATTAAAGAATTGATGTGTTGTGGTCATTGGCAATCTTATCGGAGACAATTGGCACATTACCTTTATAGTACGAACCAACCAGGCGAAATGCAATTATTAAAATAATCGCAAAGACCTCATTTTACATCGAATAAGTTTTTTGGAATTTTCTTTTTCTTCGCTTGTAAAATACAGCTAAAAAGGGTATTAAATGTGACTTTTGTCAAAATCTTTCTGCAGCAATGAAAGTGGCCCTATTATGTAATTATTACTTGTTTACAAGATTACAAGTGTGGTATGTAAGTAAATAGTATGAGCACAATGAATTATTTATTATTTTTTAAAATCTTCAACAACGCAATTTTTCTTCATAAAAATCATAATAATATTTATCAACATTAATTCTCTGAAAAATTAGTTGAAACTAGAACATCCTTCAGAAAATGTGTTTATAATTCGAACATTATTTGTATCTAACAAAAAGATATGAATACCGTTATGGTTTGACTAATATTTGATCCCTGTATGTATCAAATATAGAAATGTGTTATTCTATTTTGTATTTGATCCTAATTTGATGTGTTTTCATCTTCAATTAAATCAGTTGCGCAAGATGATAAATATAATTAATCTTTTAGTGCTATAGAAAAATTTTTTGATTTGATAATACCAAACAGTTATTAGATAGTGTGGCTTATAATAAATTTTGATTGTATTAGTAACATGATATGATGACAATACAAAAAAATATTTTTTTGATTTTCTCTTATTATGATGGTTACATTGATGACATGATATCAAAGTTAATGAAATATGATGGTAACATTGATTACATTAATGTAGAATTTTTATTTATAATGAAATATGATATCATAGTTAATATTTTTATTAATTTTTTCATTCTATTATTTTGTTAATTCATAATATCAGTATCTGATCCGTTTTCATCCTTAAATGCAAGCCACATTTTTTTTTTTCTTTCTTTCTTTTTTCCCAACGTAGAATTGCATTGATGTTCAGTAGTGAGAGCGAGTTGCGATACAAAGTGCGAGCAACTAAATTGCATAATTGCATTTTAGAAAGAGAAGGTTATGGTTAAAACTTAAAAGTAGGTTATCGTGGCTCTTAAATTCAGATGCTTATTTTCTCTTGGGCTTTTTGTTTAGTGTTGCTTTAGGACGAGGGAACTGAACTGAGACGAGAGCAGATAGAATTGCTCCCTGCGCTCAGTTTTGGAGATTCACTCCTTTTGAACAAATATATCCTTCACATTATTTCATTTCACTCCTCGATTCACATCCCGACTCACATTTCAGTTTAAAAATTGAAGGGCATTTTCGTCTAAAAGGAGTGGATCTCCAAAACTGAGTGTATGAAGCAATTCCCGAGAGCAGAGTGTGATTTTGAACATACACGGATACACCTCAGTTTTGGAATTATATAATCCCGCGCAGGGGCGGAGCCAGGATTAGAAAATAAGGTAGGCCGAGTTGTCGAGGTCGACTTCAATTAGACATCAGTAACTTCAAATTTCAATACTAGAGTAGGCCGGATATATTAGATGATCGAATTAACACTATATTTTTCAGATTCCTTTTTCTGACTTTTAAGTCTCCATGACTTGGCTTCATGTTGAGAGAGAGATATGAGCTTTAGCCTTTAGACATTTAGACAACTAAATTGATTTGGGTTGGACTTTGGCATAGGCCCAACTATAATATCCCAATTAAATTTTGTAAAATTGGCGTGTGTGTCACATCCCGCAGCCAGACATGACAGCTCCCGCCACGAAAGTACAGATAATTGTACTCTCGTAAGGCTTAACTTGAAAACTAAACCTAAACCTTGCAATAAGTTTTTTTTTTTCTCTGATAATATAGTCAAATATTATCAAGTCAAGAGTTTAAACAAAATATATCGACACACAGTCGATCGTAAAAGCATATATGTCAACACATATATAACCTAACAGTATATTCTATTACATCAAAACAAAACATAACCACTAACTAGCCATGTAAAGATGATCTCCATTCCCGTCACAAATCCACTAGATGTAGTCTTTATGTGTAAGCAATACGTCCTCTGGAACCCCCATCCGTCGGGGAACATGCAAAATAAATACGGAATGAGAATAAAATTCTCAGTGCGGGTTTTAGTTCCAGACGTGGATTTCTGGTCGAAATCTTAGCCCGAAAGTAACACCCGTAATAATCAACATGAATAAATAACTTGTTAATCAATTAACTAACTAATTTAGTCAAATCACTAATGTAATACAATGCAAAATATCTAACCGGTTTCATAATAGACTACGAACCAAGATCGATTTCATTACATTCATTTATTCATGAATATGCATACCAATTACTCAAGATTTCAAGAAACTTTTCCCTTACCTGGCCAGTAAAAGGGACGTATCCCTAGACCATGTGGCAAAAGGGAATATAAACATATCATTCAAGCATATCAGTCCCATCATATCGTTTCATAACAATATGACACCAAAAGCACACTCAGGTCTCCATTCCCAACCGGCTGGGCACAGTAAGAGACATTTTCCTTGCTACATGGGCACGGTAGGGACTCATCCCTTTCCCATGGCACAGTAGGGAATTCCATATTCTAATAGCGCTACCGAACTGGCCGAAGTCGGTGGCCGACCAACTCCAGAGAGTGGCTTTGAATATCATTTCAAAACATCACACTGCCCTTCACACAGTCGTGATGTGAATCATTATCATATCATTCTCAGTTACCACATAATATCATTCATGCACAGTCACAATCCAAAATTATCAGGCAAGATTAATTGAGCTAGCACAACTCAGCTCATCCATAACAAATGAATATGCAAACTTGCCTGACTGTTATAACCATTTTAACAAAGGAGATCATTTCAACATGAGTTCCTGAGTTGTAATATATGTTCCTATAAACTAGCATGATCAATGTGTAATGCATCCAAAGAGTTCAGCAACATGCCATGCATAATTTAAAGTTACCAGGACCGGATCTCTATAAAAATCTACGTATCCGCACCTGTTGTTGGATCAGGTTCCGTCTTCACCAAGTCTTCTGTATAGTAGTCAAAAACCGTTAAGATTTGACTAAACGATTTCTTAAATTAACTTAACTCGATATCCTTAAATGTGGTCCGGCTTACGCTACCAGACTGACCAGTACTTCATTATTTATTATAGTAATTGCTTGTGTTTTAAGTAAATTTAGTTTTTATTATTTGTTATTATATTATTTCTCTTTTATTTTTAACTTAGTTTATTTTATTTCTTAATTAAATTATTTTATTTATTTCTTAATCAATTATCTATTTATTTTATGTTTAATATTACTTTTAATATAATCTTTGTTAAGCATTTATTAATTAATTTATTTATTTTCGTTTATATAATTAATTTAAATATTTTCTTTAATATTAATCCATTATATTTATTAAGTGGTTTATGTCATTAATTAAATATAAATTACAAATCCAAAAATCAAAAATCAAGAATTCAGAAAATTATAAAAATCATAAAACAAATTTAAAAATATGAAAATTATTTGATTTTATTGTTATTTGGGATCAGAAAGTCGGTGATTTTGTCGTCGTATCTGTTCTCGACTCACTCGGACTATTCTCATCATCTCCCAAAAACCGATTAATTAAAGGAATACCCGACATTTAAGTGGCCTTTCCCTTAATTGTTTATTTTATTCTCAAGCCCACATTAATTAATTAACTTAATCATAGATTAAGTTTGGTTAATATTTATCATTAAGTCCAAATCTAACATTTTCAGCGCTGGGCCAAAGAAAATCCATCAAATTCTCCACTGGGCCAAAGAATTAATTTTTTTTCGCAACAGTCCAAGTCAACACGGCCCAAAAGGCCCAACCACTAGTTGGTTAGACCTGGTCAACCTGGTCCAGTTGACCTGGATCCGACCTAACGGGTCCGATAGGATCCAATAATAGGTTTGGATCCGAACCCACTAACTCAATGACTTTTCTCTTAAAGACCCTGAAACAAAATATTTCACATATGAGCCCTTTTAATTTACAAATAGATCCTTTTCTTTACAATTAAATCCTTTTTCCTCACTAATAGGTCCTCAGACCAAATTTTTTTCTCACGGTTCAACCCCTGTCACCAAAGCTACATGTACCAGCAACGTACCAGAGGTACCAGCAAGGTACCTGAGGCTGGTATCACCTCAAATACACACACAATAAGCCCCCAACAAGTCATATGTGTGCTTAAACAAGCTAATATACCTCCAGAACATGATTTTTGGTTATATTTTTCATCTAAACCGATTTGTATCCATTTAAAAGATAACATATCCAATTCCAATAACTTTTCTAATTTCTCTACTTGATCTTATAACTAAACTAACCCCTAAAAACAACATCTGAAGTTAGGACGAACTCTCATCACTTCCTTACCATATATATGTATATTTTCACAATTTCATTCGGCCACAACTAAAAAAAATCAAGAAAGATTACAAAAGCCAACCAAGTCCTTTATTATTTGTTAATTAGACCTATATCAACGTTCAATTTAACTCAGATTATTATCAAACCCAAATTTTAACATTAACTCAAAATTCCCCAAAATTTTTCTTTATTAACCGAAATCAAAAGTAAGGAGAGATTTTATACCTTTGTCTTTCTACTAATCTCTTTCTCTACTCCTCTCTTCTGCTCTCATACTCTTTCTCTCTATTTTCTTCTTCTTATTTTTTTTTTCAATTTCCTAACCTACAGCCAAACAAAAAGGAAAAACCCAATCATTCGGCCACCATTTTATAGGCGACAAGTAAAGAGAAAGAGAGGAGATAGAGATTGAGAAAAGAACAGCGAAGATCAGTTAATCGAAAACTTTACCATTTTCAAAGTCCAACTCATCCCCTTTACCGCCTCACACGGATAAGATCGAGAGAGAGGATAAGAACGGGGGAGGTGGCATCTGCCTATTGGTTTGCCTCACCACGTCCAACCTCGAGATGCGCGCTTCGTTTCATCGGAGAAGAAAGATGGCGATCGAGCGGATCGAAGAAGAGAACGAAAGAGAAAAGAGGAGGAAGATGGTGCCAGCGCACCATCCGACTCTTTTTTTTTTATGAAAACTTTCTCCCTTAAATTTTTTGTGGCAAAGCTTGTATGGTCAAGGGTGTGGCAACTCAAATAAATGATTTAATTAATTTATTTTATTAGGATACAATTCAATTTACACTTAATGGTCATAATAAATTAAACTTTGATTTTGCTAGAATTATGTAAATAAATTTTTAGATACTATACCAAGTCAAGATTTCGAATTTGAATCGATTTTCATGTTGTTTCAGATTTATTTCTTTAAAATATTACTATTTTTATAGATTAATTTTCTTAATTACTCAACTGATTCAATCCAGTCTGGTATTTTCTATTATGTTACAGTGTGTTCGGCCATGCCCGCCACCCCCGTCTCCGCCCCTGAATTCCCGCGGTTTCAGTAAACTGATTTACTGCACTTCGTTAGCTCACGTATTAGTGGCTATGAAAATTTAGCAGTTGAAAATAAAGCAAAACAACATTAGTAATCAATATAAAGTTCAGGAAAAAAAAAAATCAGGTTCAACATATGAGACCGAGAATCACCGCCCGAGACCGAGAGGCCCATGAAGATGAAAAAGTAAATTATTGGTATATTGATTTATCAAATTTCGACTTTTTTTAAGTGTATAAGCGTATCCCCTTGGCAAGTTAAGCTTGCACTAGTTTTAGTCATTTTGCACCAAATAATGAGACAAGGTGCATGATCATAACTATGAGGTCCATGATCAGAATTGCACAATCAACTTTCCAAGACTCCAAACCATTAGTTCTGTCACAAAAGCAACTCAGCAGCAATGAGGATTGGCGATTGTCGCTGAAAATTATATTTTTCTTGCATCCATTTATTCCCAAAAAATCACAGATGTCTCTGATCTTTCCAGATTGCAAAGAACACAACGCAATTAGAAAAAGACACCATAAACAAGAGAAACGTAAAAAGATAAAACTAGGGATCTTATTCCTATTTTGCTATGATTACCAGATGCATGAATACACGTTAATCTAAAATTTAAAACTAAAATAGCAAAAAATCTGCAATCAGACAGTTGTGAAGTTCCTTCAAAACAGAATTACTCTAGTAGCAGCACCTCATTTACCTGGCACAGGAAATAATTTATGGACAATCAAAGCTTTATATGAACACAACATGAAATCCTCAAACAAACTTGTTTATATCAACTTTGTTCCTTTAATTCGAGGAAGGGGTAGGGAGGAAAACCTATGCTTGGCTCTGTTTGAAACACTGAAACTGGTATGCTAAAGAAAATCTTTTCTTTTCTTTTTTTTTTTAGCAGTTAAAACTTAAAAGAAAATCTTTTCTGAACTGCATTAGGAATTAGGAATAGGCTGCGGCTCCCTATATGCAATTGAGCAAATTGAGAAAATAGAATTGACTTGATGTTGTACCAGACTAATACCAAATACCCATATGCACTTTTAATTTAGACGTCTTTCAGCGAAAAACATAAAATGTGACATCTGTGAAAGCTTACCATAATTCTGATGCTTTTTCGAGAAATCATATAAGACTTTAACTATAGCACTACGTTTCATTGAAGTCAGTGGTCCCATATGCCTGAAATAAGACAAAAGTTGCATCAAACGGTTGTGACAATGCAAATATAAGGAAAATATCAACAATAAAATACAAATATATTATTGAAATTGTGATGGTGCAAATACACTTTGCTTTTGGTTTGAATATTTGGTATTATGCCAGTCAGAAAATAAGTGCTTTAAAACTGGACTAATATATAAAGTATCAGGTGCATAAGCTTACACAATTTCAGTATATCGCAATCTCCAAGCTGGAAACCCTAAATGGCATCTTGCTGGTCCATATACAAGCAGAAGATCTGGCTCAGGCCCATCATGACCTAAATATAAATAAAGAGAAACTATGAGCGAAATAAAGCTACGTATACATGAAAATGGAGAAGAAACATGTTTTATCATAAAACGAAATACTCTTTTCGTGGTACTATTGCTCAAAATAAAAAATTTACATCCTCACTGATTTTCACTTAAAATCAACTGTGTGACCCTATTTAATAGTGATTTAATTTGCATTTTCAAATGCATCCATATAAGAATTTAATTTTGATCTATTAGAAACAACATGTGACATACATGCAAGAGTGAACTTCAAAAGAACAAATCCCTCTAAACACATATTAAGAAATAAAAATACGATTCAACAAGTTATTAAAGTCTAACCTACTGCCTTTAAGGCGCTTGAGACATCAGGTTCGGTGAACTTTGGTCCCAATTTGTTTATGGTGTCATCTTGGTTTTTCAAATAATTTGAATAAAGATAGTTGGCTGCTTTTGCGGTTGCTTCTTTACCATCAGTGTAAGAGATAATCTCCACTGTCATTCCAAACATATCAAATACTGAAGGCATGTTCTGATCAAAATCCTACACAACAAGATGCATGGTTTGTTTCAGTATACCCAAAAAGAATTATACAATGTGAAAATTACAATATGTAAATTACCAAGCATTTTGGTTCACTTGGATTGGCACTGCTTTTCTGAAAAGATATATCAGATTTCTTCATGACACCTACATTTTTTAAAACATAGTTACACTTTCAAACTGCATTACCAGTAAACCAAAACTATGCAAGTACCAGTTGCAAAATGATTCTGACTCACTTAAACAACACAGGAAGAACTAACTTGTTACCAGCAGCTAGCTGTTCAGTTTGTGTGCTGTGCTTGTTTTTTGGGTCTTTTTACTTTTCTCTTTTCTCTTTCTTTTCTTTTTCTGTTTTCACTAGATAGCCTCTATCTAGTTTCTCCAAAAAAAAAACTTGTTACCTTCTATGTCATAGAGAATTACATATTTCACACCGGTGTCTGATAGCCAGCACAAAAGCTGATGAACCTTGCTCTTGTTCTTAGCATCTTCACTGTCTATGACAACTGCCAAGTGTCGAAGGCGGTCTAGGTTGATATTTTGGTACTTTGGTAGCAATCCAGAAGAAATGATTAAGCATTGAATTTGATGTACCAAATATGACCATGTATGGGCAAGACTAACTATCACATGAAGCAAACAAAAGAAAATTCCAAGTATTGGACTCGCAATCACTGATGCCTCGATCATCTGTATTAAAAAACTAAAAGTTGTATTATAATTTGTTGAAGTTTCTTGAACATTTGACCAAAAAGATTGTGGATGTAGTCATAGGTGAAAAAATGGGTTATAAATTCTATAATCCAATCATAAGAGCTAAGTTGCTCATTGGGGACTTACCACAAACACCTGAAGAGCAAAGAGCAATTTACAGTTGACCACTGATTGATAGCTTTCATAATTAATAAAAGTGGTGACCATTATATTTATTAACTCATTCCATACTTTTCAATAGCAGGTTGATTTAAACGCTGCTTACATTAATAAAGTATTACACTATTACTAACCTTAAAAGGCTTAATTAGGATCATATAGGAATCATTGACCAAACAAAAGTATCTGAAGCTACACGCAATAACCCAAATCCGGATTAAGAAAAACTAAAAGGAAGAATTGATAATTTTAGTGTAGAAGTGGAGATTAAAGCACAAATAGGAAGAATAGTAGAAGAGAGGGGTTGGTTTAACATACCTAGGTCGTTGGCGATAGCTGTTGGTTGATAGGCGCGCCTAGCATGAGAGAAAGAGAGGCGCATCACTTTCTTTCTCTTAAGATCTTTCCGCTTGAAGCATATTTTAAAATTGCTGTCAGAAAGGTGCTCCTCAAAAAAGTACAAAGTCGACAGTTTCGCCGAAATACCGGTCGCTTCCAGTACCGAGACAAGAGATTTTTTTTTTTTTTTTTTTGAATTTCATCACAAGATTAATAAGGGAATTAATATGAATTTTGTATGTTTAGTGCAATAAAAATTGGGGATGTCAACTTGGACATTCAGAAATTTTGATGAGTACTGTTTCTAAATTTATTTTAAATGAAGGGTATCTGGATGGATTTACATCTTTTTTTTTCTTATTGCAGGGCCAGAGATAAAACAGGCTAAAGTTTAATAGCGACTTGTGCGGTAGAAAGAGGACTCGAGCAACATGATCCAGGCTACAGCTACACTGGACTGCTGGAAAAGAAGCCACTAGTATGATAGCTGCATTTTTGTTGCATCCACATTTAAAACTAAAAATAGTTTAGTTAAAGGTTTTTTTTAATTAATTTCAAATATGAATATTAATTGAAAAAAGTAATATGATAGTTTAATCAAAATTGTACAATTTGTTCCATACCCAACTTGCAGTGAAAGTCGCGAGTTTAAAATCGAACAAAAAAAAATTGTAAAAAATTTAAATTAGAAGGTTTAAACTGAAGAGCTACGAACAAACTCATATAAGAAAAAATGAACATCTGATTTTACATCAAAATGAATTTGCTTGCGGCCACAAATATATAATTTGGACAGATTATTACGTCCTTACTTTGTATATGTTTCATTATTGTTCTCTTTAGTTACTTTATAAGAACATCTTAGTTATCAAAGACCTTTTGGAATATTTTCTTTCGGGGTATAAATACATAATCGGTGGTAAAGAAATAACGTTATTAATTTGTTGAGCAACTTATGCTCACTTGTTTCAAAAAAAAAATTTGTTAATTAATTATCACTACCATGAAAAAATAGAGTTTATTTAAGTCTCTAATTATTCCACCATCAAATATTTCTAACACGATAAAATAATAAAACTGACACTGATCTGTTCACAAAAATCGAATTGCTAGTTAGAGTAAGAAGGATAACGACATCGTCTAGAAAACACGTTTGTTTTTGTTCTCAATTTTCTAATCAATGATTGAGAAAGTTTGTCCCATTACCAGATTACTAGTAAATCTTGCCCGAACGGAATCGTGTCAGAGTGCCTACCTCTCTTTTGGACCTTTGGATTCTAATCCAACGACGCGCGTAAAGATTCAGTAAATCGCTGGAATATCTTGCCTGTTCTTCCCTGCCCGCGACTGCCCCTCTTCTCCGATTCATTTTTTTTTTGTTAAAAAAAATTATCTCATAACGCAAGACTTCCGCTTCCATGAGAGAGAGAGAGAGAAAGAGAAAGAAAGCGGGAGAGAAATCCGACGGCTTCGACGGAGAGGACTGCCATTCGAGAGAGAAAGAGAAAGGGCGACTCTCCGACGGCTCTGACGGCTTGGTGTTTTCATTGTGACTCAGTGAAAGAGAGAGTAAGAGCAAGAGAAAGAAAGTGAAGGAGGGAGGAAGGAGGCTGAGCACCGTGGTTCAGGTACAAGCCCTATACTCTCCCTAGTTTGAGTAATTAAGTCAGTTTGTGTTTGAATTTGGAAATTAAAGCTTTGGTTTGAGATTAGGAATTTGATTCCTGAGTTTAATTTGTGATCAATTCCAGTCATTGCATTGATTTGGGATCGTTTTTTCTTTGAGAAATTTGTTGTTGTTTTTGCAATTTGCAGTTATTTTTCCAACTAGATAACTTAAGTGTTGATGATTTCAAGTACAGTTTGCATGCAGAGTTTACCTGAGTTATGAATAGAGAAAACTGAAACCATATAGGTTGATTTGAGGATGAAGCAAAGTATCAGACCGTCTTTCACTTTGTGCAATGAATACTTGTGTTGTTTTTACTTTTTATGCAATGAAATAAAGACTAAGGTTAGCTTGTTTGAATACCTTTCCTATATGTGCGTAAATGCAAAATCCTGAGCCCCATTTAGATCAAAAATTTTGAGTTGATATTTATGTTCTATTATTTGTAGTAGATACTTGATTTTAAAATGCTTTAATTATTTCCTGAGCCTTTCTAACATGTACCATAGGTACCGTAGGTACATACTCATGCGTGTACCATAGGTACCATATATGTACATATGCTATTTGTAATGGATATTTGGGCTATGCCTCGCAGAATTTGAAGTTTGCTATTTGTATAAAGAAATAAGGTTAAATATCATGACATAAATTTCAGAGGGATCATAAGGTGAAATATCATGCTAAAGATTTCGTGACAGTACTGCCAGTGAGCAAATTCTCCACTGAGATATCATATTCAACATATTAATGTTCTTAAATTCTTCACTTACATTCTCCAGTGAGCACTAGAGAACAGATTTAGCATGAATTTAGATCCGACCCACTACAGCACAAATTTTGCACATAAACCCGAAGAAAAAAGAAATTGCTAATAGAAGATATACTCAAATTTCTTTTTCTTTCATTTACAAAAATGCTGCCGCCATATATTCTAGCTTTCAATTACAAAATGTTCGGTGCTATTTCTTTCATTTACAAAATGTTGCCAAAATAAAGTAATTCCTCTTAAACTTGTCTAGTCTTGGGAATTCCTCTTAAACTTGTCTAATTACACTAATAGCAGGTTATGTGGTATTTACAGTAACCCAAACTAAAGTCCTAATTTTCTAACAAGTAATTAACAAGCATTTTTTTTGCTTTATTCCCATAAACACCCCTGGACTGACACTTTAGTACCCCTTGATTCATGAACTTCCAGAATGTCTTTGTACAGCAAGCACTCCTATGACATTGAATGTACAGAAGAATTTGAAGATGATGGCATTGATGATGACAATTTTGAGTGAAAGAATTACTTGAAGCTAATTTATTATAATTCATATTTGTAAATGGATGGCCGGTAGAACCTCTGTACCGATCTGTACCTGTTCTAGTACACATGCTGGTAAAAAATCTAGATATAGCAAGGACCTAGTTTTGTGATTATTTCTGGTATTTGTGTGTTGTTGGAGGTGCTGGTTCAGGAGTTGCCGGTGCTGGTACAAGGGCGAGTACGAAGGAGGGTTTGCTTATTGGCTCAGAGGGAACTAGCTTCGTTAGCGAGGTTCTGGCAGCTTCATAATATAGTTTGAACTAGTTGGCTTCGCAGGATTAACTTTTTGTAATAATTTGCCTTTTGTATTTGGTTTTGCGAGATCTTCAATGTAATGTACGAGATTATATGAGTAAATAGTAAGAAAAGGAGTTTGCATTTGAGATAACTGTGTTATGTTAGCAGTTTTGTCAAGTATACTAATAACAATTTTATATCATATTTCTATTTGTCGCTCCATTTCAATTTTATTCTATGTTAGCAACTTGAATTAAGCATCAAGTATGCACCCAGTAAGCACAACATATCAAGATGATTGTAAAACAAACAATAGAATAAATCGTTAACTAACATCAAGCATTGAAAATATTGTTTTGACAAATAATATTTCACATATCACTAGTGTTCCTCAATATTACATGGAATTCTAAGTCAAATTAGAATAACTCAACTTCATAAAGCTAAACCTACTCCAATATGAAACGTCTTTGCAGAACCTACTCCAATATGAAACGTCTTTGCAGCCTCAACTTATCTACCCTTTGACAGTATTAACAAAAACATCCAAGAAAAACACAGAATTACAACGAATTAAAAAAATGCACAATCAATCTGTACCAACCGGTACACCCCATCTTATCTACCCTTTGACATTATTAACAGAAAAATCCAAGAAAAAACACTAAATTACAATGAATCAAAAAAAGCAATTTTTACAGTAAAAGCATCATGCTCCAAGTCTCCTCCTTGAGCTTCTCTGACCACATACCTTGATAGTAGCCCATCATCTCCTTGACAGCTCTGCACATTGCAAATATAGAGTGAGGCTGAGATTCATTAAAACAAACCTCATTTCTTTGAAGGCAAATAATTCAGCATTACTATGCCCCTATAAATTTGAGTTTCTTTCACATGCCAGAAAAAAATTGAGTACAATTATCCATCTCACATTCATGTAGATTGAGCATAAAAAGAATAAAATAAGTTAAAAAAACACATACTGTGATTCGTTCAATTCAAATAATAAGTTGGTTTAGATAAAGTTTCAATTCATCTCAGCCAACATCAACGCCACTGTGCTGTGCCCAATAGACCCTTATAAGTTATAACATCAAAGCCCAATAGAAGAAAACCGACTATTGAAAAACATAGCATGAGGTATGAGAGCACTCACTAATAGAGACGGGCTAGAGTTGAGAAATTTGTCCAGTCAGCCATGAGAGTGAGAAATGCCAGTATCTAGGGTTTCTTAATGACAGGAAAAAAGAGCGGTGCTAGTGAGAGCAAGTAGGGGAGAGAAGTCTTGGTCAGGAGAGGAAGGCTGGATCGTTGGATACTCGGAACCATTGAGAATTCGAGAGAGAGATCACGAGATAAGGCCTGTGCGACATTGAGAGGCATGGCGACAGAAGGATGCTTCGGAGGAGATGAATAAGGTGGAGACGGAGAGTTGTAAAAAAAAAAATTAAGAGGAAAAGCGATCTCGGGCAGTCAGGCAGGGTGAATTTCAGCGGAGAAAACTTTTTTCTCAGTGCGCACCGTTGGATCAAAATCCAACCGTTCAGACTTCTGGTGAGCACTCTGCTCACCTTTTAAAGGTGAGCAGAGGATACGATTCCTGCCCGAACTGTAACCATTTCAAAGTTTCATGAAAGTACAATGGGCCTATTAAATAAGACAGGCCCAAATTATAATAGAATTTCTCAAATATAGCACTATCCACAAAACAGGCTGAAGGCTATGAAATACCGGCCCAAAATATTCTTAAAATCTGGTAGATCTGTTCAAAATGGTAATTACTATTTACCATCCAACGATTTGCCATCCAAGCCATCCAGGGAAATCGCTCCCTTCATTTTTCCGCACCAACCAGCGATCAGATCAGATCCGAGCGCATCTACCCCTCACCCACGCTTCCTTCCCCCCTATCCGAGCACACTTTCCCTCACTCAGCACCTCATCTCCTCTGAAGCACCTTCCTCTCACCGCAGTGCTCCTCTTACCGAGCGCACCTTCCCCTCTCTCCCTCTCCCTTCTCCGCGCTACATCCTTTCCATCTCTTCTGTCTTCTTCTCTTTCTCGTGCTCACAGGTGATTTTCTTCTCTATTTCTCACTGATTCTTCTAGATGTTTATGTGTTCAATTTGTTTGTTCTATTTAGTTGATTTTCGAATCTTTTAATTTTTATATCTGTTTATTTTGTTTGTTGTATCTGTTCAATTTGTTGTATTATGTATTCACTTTGTTTGTTTTGATTTGTTCTTTTTATTTCTTATGTAGTTATTTTTATATTTGTTCACTTTATTTTTTGTATCTGTTATCTATGTTGTTATATGTGTTCAATTTATTTCTGTATTTGTTCACTTTATTTGTCATATCTGTTCAGTTTATGTTCACTGTTTATTTTTGTTACATTTGTTCTATTTAGTTGTTATAACTGTTCAATTTATTTGTCATTTATGTTTAGTTTATTTGCCCACTTTTACTTTTTGTATGAGCCCACACTATTTGTTACATTTGTTCAGTTTATTTGCTAATTATGTTCAATTAGTTGATATATCTGTTCAGTTTATTATTATGTATGTTCATTATTTTTCTTGTATATATACACTCTGATTATATGTTCATATTATCTTTGTATCTGTTCAATTTATTGTTGTATATGTTCATTTTATAAGGCAGGATAAACTGTGAGGGAGAGAAAGGGGAAATAGATCGCCAGCGAGGAGGGGAGGATGGAAGGTAGCGTGAGAGAGGAAGGGTCGCTAGCGAAAAAAAGAAGAGGTATTAGAGGGGAAGGACGCGTGAGGGGCGCCTCTCACCCAGACGCGCAGAAAAAAAAGCAAAAAACGGAGGGGAGGGGAGAGTTGGATGGCGCAGATGATTTTTGGTTGGATGACGGTTATCATCCCCGGTTCAAAATAACAAAAAATCACAAGGACCTCTTTTGCTTTCCAGTTTCCACCCTATCCGTTTAGCATGAGCGGATAACAAAACAAACACACTGGAATCGAAGTGAAGCAGAGAAGAGAACTCTTGCCACACTTCCCAAGTCTCCTTCACATTTCGCCAATGGCCATTGCATCTTCCCTCGCAACAACTCTCTCTCTCGTTCCACTCCGCCAAGCTTCCTTCTCTTCTCCACCCAAAGCCTCACTTCTCTCCTTCTCTCTCCCTTTCTCCAACCTCTCCCTCCGCCTCTCTCGTGCGCCGCTGCCCCGCTTCTACGCCGCTCAGCCTGAGTCCGACGGGTTGGAGCCTGAGGAGGAGGCAGAGTCCCCTGATGTCTTTGATGAAACCCTAGGTGGGTTTGAGGCGGCCACTGGTTATGACGAAGATGATGTAGAGGGAGGTGGAGCGGAGGAAGGAGATGGTACTCGAGCTGGAGATACATTGACAATTGAAGTATGTGTTTTTCTGATTCTTTTTTTTACTTGAATTTGGTTACTTTTGTGTACTCTAATTTTTGTTGGGTTTATTTATTCCCTCTGAATATGCCTTTTTATGTTTTGGTGAAAGTTGGTCTCCCCAATTTACATTGAAATAAATTGATGAATTGGTGATTGGACAGTACATTTATAATACTAGGCATTTTGTATCAACGAAAATTGAGTCGTTGCTTTGGTGTTCTGTTTTCAACAGATTGAAGAGAAGCCTAAGGTCACAGCTGGAAAACCTACCAAGAAGTCTTCTTCAGCTAAGCGTGGAGGAAAGGTACTTCAAACCTTGATATTTCTTTCTTGAACAACAAATTAAGTGGCATTGTTTGACTCCCAAATGGGTCTAGGCATTTAAGTGCTTACACGGATATTATTTAGCTGTCCTCGTATATTGTAGTGCTTATTGTGTTCTAGGTTGTTGAGGGAATTTCTAACTTGGACTTATTAGTGTTTCAAATGCTCTTAACTATTATAGTTGATGGATGCTTCCAATTTTGCCCATTTAAACATCGTCCCTTTTGACATGATAAAAATGCTAACTTGTATGCATAGGACAGTAAAGGTGCATGTCAGATTGACATTTATTGGGCATAAAAAATTCAGGCCCCATGACATAGATCATTTGGCACCATTGTTCTTGTTCCTCCTCTCCAAGTTAGTATCATGTAGCCACCTGTCCTCTTACATCCCGATGCATTCACATGCAGTTACTATTCGGGGCTGATTATCCCTCTTACAAAAGACCCCTTACAAGGCTATATTCCTCCCTCAAGGATTCACCTTCAACATCTCCAGAGAAGATCATACTTAAAAACAATTCGGGGGAAAATCTTTCTGGTCTTTTACAAGATGCTGGCTCAAATGAAGTTGTCATTTTGTGCCATGGGTTTCGATCATCAAAGGATAGTAAAACTATTGCTCACCTAGGTGATGCGCTGGCATCTAAAGGAATTTCTAGTTTTCGCTTTGATTTTTCGGGAAATGGTGAAAGCAAAGGCAATTTTGAATATGGGAACTATTATAAAGAGGTTGAGGACTTACGCACTGTGGTGAGTTTCTTGAAAGAACAAAATCGGGATGTAACTGCTGTTCTCGGGCATAGCAAAGGTGGTAATGTGGTCATTTTATATGCTTCAAAGTATCGAGATGTATATTCAGTTGTGAATTTAGCTGGTCGTTTTGACCTCAAAGGTGGAATAAAAGAACGCCTAGGAGAGGATTACTTGGAAAGGATTAATAGAGAGGGTTTTCTTGATGTGAAAGATAAGTTTGGAAAAGTGTATAGAGTTACTCAAGCAAGCCTGTTGGAAAGAATTGGGATTGACATGCAGCCTGTGTGCCTGTCACTTGACCAAAATTGTAGGGTATTGACAGTTCATGGCTCGAAAGATAGCACCGTACCACCGAGTGATGCTGAGGAGTTCTCTAAATTTATAACAAATCACAGGCTGGAGATTATAGAGGGGGCTGATCATAGATTTTCAGCGCACCTATTCGATATGTCTGACATTGTTGCTGAGTTTGTCAAATTAGGCTTGAAGGATGCTAGCATATCTATTTAATTTTTTTAAACATTACAGATATTTATTTTCTATCTCTAATCTCTTGGCCGTTTGGTTAACGTGGCTTTGATTTACCAAATGTATATCTGAATAAGTTTGCTTGTATGCTATATTTATAATAAAAGCATCTCTTCTAGAAAGAATTTATCTTTGGATTTCAGTTCTCGATGCAATCAGTTAGATCTGGTGCAGTATAAACCAACTGACAGTTTGGCATCTAACATTACTGACAATAGTATAGTGTTCAAATTATTGTTAGTGCCATCATCATTATTGTGCTGCATTGCTTCTGGTTTAGCTGGTTCTTGGTTCCGGCGTTGACTGTTTGTTATCTAACAAAAACATTCACTTAAATTCAAGTATGGAACCAGGCCAGTTTCTAAACCATACAGAATTGTCATTATCGTACAGTTTACAATAAAATTTAGAGTGTACTAGCCATAAATGAAATTATTTAACTAAGTGGATAGACATGCTTCAGTTGCATATGAGTGTTCATTCTACCTAATAAATATGCTTGTGGTATCCATCAAAATCTGTATAATCACTTCCTGAAAAAAAAAAAGCATAATTGAAGACTAACAGATGAATCTTTGTATTTAATATTGTATGTTTTATGTCTTGCTTCAGAAGCCAACAAACTATCAGATAAGAATCAAGTTGAAGTCTTATTGGGTCCCACTTATTGAAGATTCATGCAAGCAGATAATGGAAGCGGCCCGCACAACCAACGCTAAGACCATGGGGCCCTTGCCACTTCCGACAAAAAAGAGGGTTTATTGTGTTCTGAAATCCCCGCACAAGCACAAGGATGCTCGTGAGCATTTTGAGATCCGGACCCATATAAGGTTGATTGATATATTACAGCCAACTGCTGACACCATTGACTCCCTGATGCAGATTGATTTTCCTGCTGGTGTAGATGTGCAAGTTAAAGTTTGATCAATGTTTTATTGCCCATATTTTGATTTTATTTTCAGTTTTGGTTATATGCATGTGAGAGTAGAAATATGCAAATGGTATAGACCAAATCTTAGTGGTTTCTGGGAATGTTTAGCCTGTTTTTATTCCTCAAGGTCAAGTTAGAAATTTGTTTTTGTGCATAATAATCTTATTGTGTCATTGGCTTGTATATGCTTCGAGGGCCCTTGGTGCGTTGGTCTGTTGCTCCAATGCAATGAGCATGTGTGTTACTGGACAGAAAGACAAAAGTTAAAGCTTGAACAAAAAATAAAGCTTTTCACATGTATGCAATATTATGAATTATCATGCTGAACATAGAAACACCAGCAGGTTCGTCAATCTGCTCTGGTACAACAGTAATAATCAAACATAGAGTAATTATTATTTTTTTGAGTAAAAATGGGGTCAAAGTCACTTACATTTTGTTTGCACACCCGGAACTCGAATCCTTAACAAGCACATAGCGCTGTCTGCATGGAGCCAGGGAGAGATCGACAGCAAAAAAAGAGAGACATGGGGGAGAGAGATGATGTCTGTAGAAAGATCGAAGAGTCAAAAAAGAGAAATCAGCGACTCGGATGAAACGTACAAAAATCAACGGACAGGATGAGAGAACTGTGCTTACTACTCCCAGGCGCGGCGCACGCTCTGCGAGCTTTATATACTTCTAATTTATTGGAGGTCGGCATATTATCTGTTCATACTATTGAACTAGTAAGTCATGTATAAATAAACTAAACATGAAAAATTTTCTTAAATATGAGGCGTTACAATTTGAGATATTATGTAGCATCTGGTTAAAATAAAAAAACGCAAATCATACAACAAAAAGTCTGGTATAGGGCCTGAACCCTTTGTAACACATCTGCTAAATTAAAAGACAAAATCTCTAGCAAATTTTGGTCTGTTATAAGATGATTGCTTCTGCATTTGTGTAAAAAAAATTTGCTGCTGCTCGCCGAAATGTTGGTGCAACAGCCAGTCAAGTCCTTAAATCAATATGCGGGTTCATCCATTCATGCATACGCAAAAGACTGCCATGTACAGAGGGGCAGCTGTTCAATCTAATCAATGTGAGAATCTGGAGTAATGGCGTAATACAGCATTATCCTTTTCATTTCCCTAAGTAAAACCTTGTGGCCTCATTTATCTACGACTAAAATTTATTAGCTTTTTGAACAGTCAAGTCCTTGTTTACTTAGGGACGGATAATAAAGGTTGAAACTTCTCTGAACTGTTCTCTTCAGTAGCTTTTTGAGTTGCTTTCAACTTGTCTTTTGAATGAGACGATATGCAGAAGGTTAAATATAACATTTTTTAGTTATTTTAAATCAAGCAAACTTGTCAATTTGACAATGCTGGTATATGGTCATTGGGATAAACTTGGAGCACATCAGCATAATTAGTAAATTTCGATAAAGCAAATGACGAAGTGTTGGCCAATTCAACACCTTTTATGTAAATTGAGAAATTGAAGCTTATTTGAACTAAACGAGAACTCTAATGTTCTTATTCGTTATGGCATCAATTTTGCTGGTCAAATATTGCACAAGTCAACTCTTGGTTGCCAGAAAAGGATATTCACATACAGTGGTAAATGGTTTCTACCATTTTCAATGTTTAATGGCATCCTTGACTTTTAGTTTCACTCCCTTCTCAATTTCATGTAATTCTATTTGGAAATCTGGTCATTGATTAAAAGGGTAAAACTGTAAAAGGTAATACAGTTTAATGATAAGCTGACAGATTGCCAATTGGACAGTGTACAAAAGAGTCATTATTGTAAAAAAAAAATAAAAAACTCCGGAGTGAGAATATTATTCAATTTGTTGAAGTTTTATTTGTAAAAATTAGAAGATTGAGAAATGAATCAGTGAAGATGTTGTACCTTACCGAAGAAACCAGGCAGAATTGCACCTGCAACCACACTGATCAGTACCAGCATGCAATAATGGGTTAATTATGTCTGGTTGCAGAGCTGACCAGTTAGTGTGAATTGAGAAATGAGTGAGTTTTACGAATGGCGTGGTTGCAATTGAATTCATATTTATATAATTTCTGAAAGTGTGATCCTATCCTCTTAATATGCTAAAACAGGTGTAGGAAGACGTGGTTATCATGGCAATAAGTGATGTTTACTTTGAAGTTTGAACTTAATTCATGGTATGCTAGCTTCCAATTTATAAGACCAAGTAATTGCGATCACTTGAGTATATTAACTGACTCCGAACCAGCACTTGTCAACATGAGCATCAATGAGAGTTATGAAAGTACAGCTTCAACAACTCCCGATCTGCCCAGCAGCGAAAACATCCAGTCGCAGGTACGAATTTACTTCATTTTAAAATTATAATAATTATCTTATTTGTTTATTAAATTACTTCAAAAATGATGTCTAAACAGATGGACGACATGGTCCTTATGGAGAATTAGATGTTTCAAGTGCTGAAATCTATAGTTGAGTTTCCACGGGCCCCTTTTTCAAAGCCACTTTAACTCTACTTCCATGTTACACCAGTTATCAAACACTTTGAGTTTCACTGAGTAAATCATTCATCAGTTCTTAAACTGTCAAACATATTGAGTTTATTGCTAAAAAAAAAAATTCCCACTTATGAGCAGCATAATTTGCCAATGTACTTTCACTGGCAACATTATAGTTTCTTGGACATATAAAAAAAAATGATAGTTTCTTAGACATGGACTTGCAGTTTCCACCATGCAGCAACATAGTTGTCTTAGTTATAACAATTCTCGGTCCAAGAATACTTCTGCAACAGGTATAATCCAAGACGTTTTTTTGCCGAAGATAAAACTGCCATCAATTCTGAATCTAGGTACCTAAATCAAAGAAATACTGAGATAGAAACAACAAAATGGAAACCAAAACAAAAGAACAAGGGTTCTCGAGCTCTTAAATTAGAGTCTCGAGCTAGAGATTAACTTCAAAAAATTTTCTTAGTATTTTCTTATAATTTTTTTTTTATGAGAAGGTTCCATTGACGCTACTCTTTGTGCTGCAAAAGATCATAACTTTATTTTTTATTAATATTTTAAAAATTAAAATTTAAAGGTTGAATCCAAATCATCAATCTTGTTCAATATAATGTGCGGTGCAATTTTATATAAATTTTATAAAATTTGGTGTTAATTTGGTACTTTTAGAGTTTTTGAAAAACTTGTTAACTATGATATATTAATTATATATGTTCATGTATTTGATTTCTTGATCGAGTATCAAATAAATTTTAAATTTTAAAAAATATATATATGAAAACGTCACTCGTTGAATCGAACAAGATGAACGATTTGAATTTTTTAAGTTTTAAAATATTTATTAAAAAGTTGCGGCATTTGGCAGTTAAAAAAAAAAGTGTTGCCACTCGAATCATCATCATTTTTTATGATTCAATCTAGTGAAAATATGGGTTGCTCAGCCATAAACAACATTTTAAAATAAATGGATAATTCTATAGTGGATTGAAATTTTAAACTGGGCTTGAACCCTGATCATTTACTTCTATTCATGATTTTAAATAAATGATCTAAATTTAAGTCCAGTTATAAAATTTAGTCCACAATAAAATTTGTCAAAAATAAATAATCAAATACTACTATTAGAATTTTCTTAAGCAATGTTTTACATCTAGTTAACTACAATACTACATACTAGTATTTAAATTTTTCCATTTTATTAAATCTAATTTTATGGATAGTCCATATCTACAGTTCCCACATTTTAAGATGTACGAGTTCATTTCATTCTAGACCATGCATTTCATCTCAGACTGCATCAAATACAAATGACAGGATCACAGGACCATGTTATATCCAACGTGAACCGCAGCAGATCCGGTCAAATTTTGTGCGCCAACGCCACAAGTGACATCAGTGAACTCAGCGGTCAGCGCAGCCTCGTCAAGTGATATGCGGTTTGGGCCTCAAGATTCAATAAGACCTCAGTCAAACATTTTCGGAGATACCGCGCGAGAAAAGAAATATACTGTTCTTTTGAAAAAGGGAAAAAAAAGTAAACAACAAAACAAAACGTTTCCGAACTTAGATTTGCTAGAGAAGACATCATCCACATCCAATGGTCCATGTGTGATTATTTTCGAGGGCGCGTCACTCCAAACGTCACCCATTCCTTCATGCTGGGATTTCTGTTACCTTTTCTCATGTTGCCTATTACGTGCATTTCTTTTTTTTCTGTCCTTACAAAATCGATAATTTTATCAACTAAGATAAAAAAAAATATGATAAATGTAAGTAACTACTTAAAGATAAGCAACAAAATCAAGTAACTAAATGAATCAAATCACTGCAACTATTGCATTCAAGCTCTAGTTTTCAAATTTATTATAGATACAAAAAGTTGCACGACAACTTTCATTTGAAAAAAATTCTCCTATTTCTTTTTTAAAAAATATTTGACAATCTTTTGTTCAAATAAAATAACAAAAATATAAATGACATTGTCGTCATAGGTTACTCCCGGTAAAAATGAAAATATTTCAATGTTACTCCAAAACTATAGAAAATAATTTTGCATGAAAACAATTCTAAAATAAATGAACACTAATTGTCAGTCACAAAGAATACAATGATCATCATATATGAATACGTAAAACGTTGAACAAGAGCAATCATGAGAAAATTAAACATTTTGCATAATTATATATTATTGATCGTATTTTGTATCCATTACATAGTCATATTAACAATATGTGCCTTTCAAGATAAATATTAACTATTTGCACATCAATTGATTTACTATTTTTGTTATGATTTATCTATTCATCATGCTAGTATATAACGTAAAATTAACTGTTGGCAAAAAAGAACATGAGATGATTTAACACAGAAAAAAAAACATTTTATTAAATAAATAATTTATCCATGACAATTGACATGTAAAAAAAAAGACAATTCTTCTGTTTATTTTGCTTTAATATTACTGAAATTTTTTTCTCATGCTTTACTCGACACTATCATGAGAAGCCGTATAGGAGATATAACAAGTTCAAACTAGAAGATCCCTAGCGAAAGTTATGTTTTTCCATTTCCTTTCCTGTGACCAACTGCCGCAGACAACAGATGGACCCCACATTTTGATTCGCATGAAGTAAAATCCTCTGAGGTTCCAAGATTGCGAATTATCATATTTGTAGAGCTTTCTATTTTTAAAAGAAAATTTCTCTGTATCAATATATTTGAATAATTGCAACTTGCAAAAATTATTGCATACATGGATTGACTCGTCACTCCGCGAGTGAATCGATTGGACTCTTTTACTCTGAATCGTGCTTCTAATTTTAATTAACAGATCAGATTGATCGATGCGTCCAAAATTGTATCTAAATTATTTTTTTTTTAAGGATAAGCCCGAAGGCCATTTCTTCAAAAATTGTATCTCATTTATTTTTTTTAAAGTTATAGCTTATTCCAACAGCGGAAACTACACGTTATGTATTTTTTTTTTTTTTTGAAGGAAAAAATATACGTTTTTCCATCATAAAACTGCATAAATTAGTTTTATGCCACTAATTTTTTCAAAAAATATATCAAATTTGATATATGCCACTCTAATGTGTTCCACGTGTGATAAAATACCAAGAATAGCCCTAATTAATATAGAGTAATTTAAAAAGGAAAATTTCCATACTATTTTAAAATTCTTAATTCTGAAAACTTTTCTTTAAAATAAAAATTAAAAAAATTTTGAAACTTGAAATATTCAATTCACCTATTTGAGGCGGCCACTGGTTATGACGAAGATGATGTAGAGGGAGGTGGAGCGGAGGAAGGAGATGGTAATCGAGCTGGAGATACATTGACAATTGAAGTATGTGTTTTTCTGATTCTTTTTCTTACTTGAATTTGGTTACATTTGTGTACTCTAATTTTTTTGTTGGGTTTATTTATTCCCTCTGAATATGCATTTTTATGTTTTGGTGAAAGTTGGTCTCCCCAATTTACATTGAAATAAATTGATGAATTGGTGATTGGACAGTACATTTATAATACTAGGCATTTTGTATCAACGAAAATTGAGTCGTTGCTTTGGTGTTCTGTTTTCAACAGATTGAAGAGAAGCCTAAGGTCACAGCTGGAAAACCTACCAAGAAGTCTTCTTCAGCTAAGCGTGGAGGAAAGGTACTTCAAACCTTGATATTTCTTTCTTGAACAACAAATTAAGTGGCATTGTTTGACTCCCAAATGGGTCTAGGCATTTAAGTGCTTACACGGATATTATTTAGCTGTCCTCGTATATTGTAGTGCTTATTGTGTTCTAGGTTGTTGAGGGAATTTCTAACTTGCACTTATTAGTGTTTCAAATGCTCTTAACTATTATAGTTGATGGATGCTTCCAATTTTGCCCATTTAAACATCGTCCCTTTTGACATGATAAAAATGCTAACTTGTATGCATAGGACAGTAAAGGTGCATGTCAGATTGACATTTATTGGGCATAAAAAATTCAGGCCCCATGACATAGATCATTTGGCACCATTGTTCTTGTTCCTCCTCTCCAAGTTAGTATCATGTAGCCACCTGTCCTCTTACATCCCGATGCATTCACATGCAGTTACTATTCGGGGCTGATTATCCCTCTTACAAAAGACCCCTTACAAGGCTATATTCCTCCCTCAAGGATTCACCTTCAACATCTCCAGAGAAGATCATACTTAAAAACAATTCGGGGGAAAATCTTTCTGGTCTTTTACAAGATGCTGGCTCAAATGAAGTTGTCATTTTGTGCCATGGGTTTCGATCATCAAAGGATAGTAAAACTATTGCTCACCTAGGTGATGCGCTGGCATCTAAAGGAATTTCTAGTTTTCGCTTTGATTTTTCGGGAAATGGTGAAAGCAAAGGCAATTTTGAATATGGGAACTATTATAAAGAGGTTGAGGACTTACGCACTGTGGTGAGTTTCTTGAAAGAACAAAATCGGGATGTAACTGCTGTTCTCGGGCATAGCAAAGGTGGTAATGTGGTCATTTTATATGCTTCAAAGTATCGAGATGTATATTCAGTTGTGAATTTAGCTGGTCGTTTTGACCTCAAAGGTGGAATAAAAGAACGCCTAGGAGAGGATTACTTGGAAAGGATTAATAGAGAGGGTTTTCTTGATGTGAAAGATAAGTTTGGAAAAGTGTATAGAGTTACTCAAGCAAGCCTGTTGGAAAGAATTGGGATTGACATGCAGCCTGTGTGCCTGTCACTTGACCAAAATTGTAGGGTATTGACAGTTCATGGCTCGAAAGATAGCACCGTACCACCGAGTGATGCTGAGGAGTTCTCTAAATTTATAACAAATCACAGGCTGGAGATTATAGAGGGGGCTGATCATAGATTTTCAGCGCACCTATTCGATATGTCTGACATTGTTGCTGAGTTTGTCAAATTAGGCTTGAAGGATGCTAGCATATCTATTTAATTTTTTTAAACATTACAGATATTTATTTTCTATCTCTAATCTCTTGGCCGTTTGGTTAACGTGGCTTTGATTTACCAAATGTATATCTGAATAAGTTTGCTTGTATGCTATATTTATAATAAAAGCATCTCTTCTAGAAAGAATTTATCTTTGGATTTCAGTTCTCGATGCAATCAGTTAGATCTGGTGCAGTATAAACCAACTGACAGTTTGGCATCTAACATTACTGACAATAGTATAGTGTTCAAATTATTGTTAGTGCCATCATCATTATTGTGCTGCATTGCTTCTGGTTTAGCTGGTTCTTGGTTCCGGCGTTGACTGTTTGTTATCTAACAAAAACATTCACTTAAATTCAAGTATGGAACCAGGCCAGTTTCTAAACCATACAGAATTGTCATTATCGTACAGTTTACAATAAAATTTAGAGTGTACTAGCCATAAATGAAATTATTTAACTAAGTGGATAGACATGCTTCAGTTGCATATGAGTGTTCATTCTACCTAATAAATATGCTTGTGGTATCCATCAAAATCTGTATAATCACTTCCTGAAAAAAAAAAAGCATAATTGAAGACTAACAGATGAATCTTTGTATTTAATATTGTATGTTTTATGTCTTGCTTCAGAAGCCAACAAACTATCAGATAAGAATCAAGTTGAAGTCTTATTGGGTCCCACTTATTGAAGATTCATGCAAGCAGATAATGGAAGCGGCCCGCACAACCAACGCTAAGACCATGGGGCCCTTGCCACTTCCGACAAAAAAGAGGGTTTATTGTGTTCTGAAATCCCCGCACAAGCACAAGGATGCTCGTGAGCATTTTGAGATCCGGACCCATATAAGGTTGATTGATATATTACAGCCAACTGCTGACACCATTGACTCCCTGATGCAGATTGATTTTCCTGCTGGTGTAGATGTGCAAGTTAAAGTTTGATCAATGTTTTATTGCCCATATTTTGATTTTATTTTCAGTTTTGGTTATATGCATGTGAGAGTAGAAATATGCAAATGGTATAGACCAAATCTTAGTGGTTTCTGGGAATGTTTAGCCTGTTTTTATTCCTCAAGGTCAAGTTAGAAATTTGTTTTTGTGCATAATAATCTTATTGTGTCATTGGCTTGTATATGCTTCGAGGGCCCTTGGTGCGTTGGTCTGTTGCTCCAATGCAATGAGCATGTGTGTTACTGGACAGAAAGACAAAAGTTAAAGCTTGAACAAAAAATAAAGCTTTTCACATGTATGCAATATTATGAATTATCATGCTGAACATAGAAACACCAGCAGGTTCGTCAATCTGCTCTGGTACAACAGTAATAATCAAACATAGAGTAATTATTATTTTTTTGAGTAAAAATGGGGTCAAAGTCACTTACATTTTGTTTGCACACCCGGAACTCGAATCCTTAACAAGCACATAGCGCTGTCTGCATGGAGCCAGGGAGAGATCGACAGCAAAAAAAGAGAGACATGGGGGAGAGAGATGATGTCTGTAGAAAGATCGAAGAGTCAAAAAAGAGAAATCAGCGACTCGGATGAAACGTACAAAAATCAACGGACAGGATGAGAGAACTGTGCTTACTACTCCCAGGCGCGGCGCACGCTCTGCGAGCTTTATATACTTCTAATTTATTGGAGGTCGGCATATTATCTGTTCATACTATTGAACTAGTAAGTCATGTATAAATAAACTAAACATGAAAAATTTTCTTAAATATGAGGCGTTACAATTTGAGATATTATGTAGCATCTGGTTAAAATAAAAAAACGCAAATCATACAACAAAAAGTCTGGTATAGGGCCTGAACCCTTTGTAACACATCTGCTAAATTAAAAGACAAAATCTCTAGCAAATTTTGGTCTGTTATAAGATGATTGCTTCTGCATTTGTGTAAAAAAAATTTGCTGCTGCTCGCCGAAATGTTGGTGCAACAGCCAGTCAAGTCCTTAAATCAATATGCGGGTTCATCCATTCATGCATACGCAAAAGACTGCCATGTACAGAGGGGCAGCTGTTCAATCTAATCAATGTGAGAATCTGGAGTAATGGCGTAATACAGCATTATCCTTTTCATTTCCCTAAGTAAAACCTTGTGGCCTCATTTATCTACGACTAAAATTTATTAGCTTTTTGAACAGTCAAGTCCTTGTTTACTTAGGGACGGATAATAAAGGTTGAAACTTCTCTGAACTGTTCTCTTCAGTAGCTTTTTGAGTTGCTTTCAACTTGTCTTTTGAATGAGACGATATGCAGAAGGTTAAATATAACATTTTTTAGTTATTTTAAATCAAGCAAACTTGTCAATTTGACAATGCTGGTATATGGTCATTGGGATAAACTTGGAGCACATCAGCATAATTAGTAAATTTCGATAAAGCAAATGACGAAGTGTTGGCCAATTCAACACCTTTTATGTAAATTGAGAAATTGAAGCTTATTTGAACTAAACGAGAACTCTAATGTTCTTATTCGTTATGGCATCAATTTTGCTGGTCAAATATTGCACAAGTCAACTCTTGGTTGCCAGAAAAGGATATTCACATACAGTGGTAAATGGTTTCTACCATTTTCAATGTTTAATGGCATCCTTGACTTTTAGTTTCACTCCCTTCTCAATTTCATGTAATTCTATTTGGAAATCTGGTCATTGATTAAAAGGGTAAAACTGTAAAAGGTAATACAGTTTAATGATAAGCTGACAGATTGCCAATTGGACAGTGTACAAAAGAGTCATTATTGTAAAAAAAAAATAAAAAACTCCGGAGTGAGAATATTATTCAATTTGTTGAAGTTTTATTTGTAAAAATTAGAAGATTGAGAAATGAATCAGTGAAGATGTTGTACCTTACCGAAGAAACCAGGCAGAATTGCACCTGCAACCACACTGATCAGTACCAGCATGCAATAATGGGTTAATTATGTCTGGTTGCAGAGCTGACCAGTTAGTGTGAATTGAGAAATGAGTGAGTTTTACGAATGGCGTGGTTGCAATTGAATTCATATTTATATAATTTCTGAAAGTGTGATCCTATCCTCTTAATATGCTAAAACAGGTGTAGGAAGACGTGGTTATCATGGCAATAAGTGATGTTTACTTTGAAGTTTGAACTTAATTCATGGTATGCTAGCTTCCAATTTATAAGACCAAGTAATTGCGATCACTTGAGTATATTAACTGACTCCGAACCAGCACTTGTCAACATGAGCATCAATGAGAGTTATGAAAGTACAGCTTCAACAACTCCCGATCTGCCCAGCAGCGAAAACATCCAGTCGCAGGTACGAATTTACTTCATTTTAAAATTATAATAATTATCTTATTTGTTTATTAAATTACTTCAAAAATGATGTCTAAACAGATGGACGACATGGTCCTTATGGAGAATTAGATGTTTCAAGTGCTGAAATCTATAGTTGAGTTTCCACGGGCCCCTTTTTCAAAGCCACTTTAACTCTACTTCCATGTTACACCAGTTATCAAACACTTTGAGTTTCACTGAGTAAATCATTCATCAGTTCTTAAACTGTCAAACATATTGAGTTTATTGCTAAAAAAAAAAATTCCCACTTATGAGCAGCATAATTTGCCAATGTACTTTCACTGGCAACATTATAGTTTCTTGGACATATAAAAAAAAATGATAGTTTCTTAGACATGGACTTGCAGTTTCCACCATGCAGCAACATAGTTGTCTTAGTTATAACAATTCTCGGTCCAAGAATACTTCTGCAACAGGTATAATCCAAGACGTTTTTTTGCCGAAGATAAAACTGCCATCAATTCTGAATCTAGGTACCTAAATCAAAGAAATACTGAGATAGAAACAACAAAATGGAAACCAAAACAAAAGAACAAGGGTTCTCGAGCTCTTAAATTAGAGTCTCGAGCTAGAGATTAACTTCAAAAAATTTTCTTAGTATTTTCTTATAATTTTTTTTTTATGAGAAGGTTCCATTGACGCTACTCTTTGTGCTGCAAAAGATCATAACTTTATTTTTTATTAATATTTTAAAAATTAAAATTTAAAGGTTGAATCCAAATCATCAATCTTGTTCAATATAATGTGCGGTGCAATTTTATATAAATTTTATAAAATTTGGTGTTAATTTGGTACTTTTAGAGTTTTTGAAAAACTTGTTAACTATGATATATTAATTATATATGTTCATGTATTTGATTTCTTGATCGAGTATCAAATAAATTTTAAATTTTAAAAAATATATATATGAAAACGTCACTCGTTGAATCGAACAAGATGAACGATTTGAATTTTTTAAGTTTTAAAATATTTATTAAAAAGTTGCGGCATTTGGCAGTTAAAAAAAAAAGTGTTGCCACTCGAATCATCATCATTTTTTATGATTCAATCTAGTGAAAATATGGGTTGCTCAGCCATAAACAACATTTTAAAATAAATGGATAATTCTATAGTGGATTGAAATTTTAAACTGGGCTTGAACCCTGATCATTTACTTCTATTCATGATTTTAAATAAATGATCTAAATTTAAGTCCAGTTATAAAATTTAGTCCACAATAAAATTTGTCAAAAATAAATAATCAAATACTACTATTAGAATTTTCTTAAGCAATGTTTTACATCTAGTTAACTACAATACTACATACTAGTATTTAAATTTTTCCATTTTATTAAATCTAATTTTATGGATAGTCCATATCTACAGTTCCCACATTTTAAGATGTACGAGTTCATTTCATTCTAGACCATGCATTTCATCTCAGACTGCATCAAATACAAATGACAGGATCACAGGACCATGTTATATCCAACGTGAACCGCAGCAGATCCGGTCAAATTTTGTGCGCCAACGCCACAAGTGACATCAGTGAACTCAGCGGTCAGCGCAGCCTCGTCAAGTGATATGCGGTTTGGGCCTCAAGATTCAATAAGACCTCAGTCAAACATTTTCGGAGATACCGCGCGAGAAAAGAAATATACTGTTCTTTTGAAAAAGGGAAAAAAAAGTAAACAACAAAACAAAACGTTTCCGAACTTAGATTTGCTAGAGAAGACATCATCCACATCCAATGGTCCATGTGTGATTATTTTCGAGGGCGCGTCACTCCAAACGTCACCCATTCCTTCATGCTGGGATTTCTGTTACCTTTTCTCATGTTGCCTATTACGTGCATTTCTTTTTTTTCTGTCCTTACAAAATCGATAATTTTATCAACTAAGATAAAAAAAAATATGATAAATGTAAGTAACTACTTAAAGATAAGCAACAAAATCAAGTAACTAAATGAATCAAATCACTGCAACTATTGCATTCAAGCTCTAGTTTTCAAATTTATTATAGATACAAAAAGTTGCACGACAACTTTCATTTGAAAAAAATTCTCCTATTTCTTTTTTAAAAAATATTTGACAATCTTTTGTTCAAATAAAATAACAAAAATATAAATGACATTGTCGTCATAGGTTACTCCCGGTAAAAATGAAAATATTTCAATGTTACTCCAAAACTATAGAAAATAATTTTGCATGAAAACAATTCTAAAATAAATGAACACTAATTGTCAGTCACAAAGAATACAATGATCATCATATATGAATACGTAAAACGTTGAACAAGAGCAATCATGAGAAAATTAAACATTTTGCATAATTATATATTATTGATCGTATTTTGTATCCATTACATAGTCATATTAACAATATGTGCCTTTCAAGATAAATATTAACTATTTGCACATCAATTGATTTACTATTTTTGTTATGATTTATCTATTCATCATGCTAGTATATAACGTAAAATTAACTGTTGGCAAAAAAGAACATGAGATGATTTAACACAGAAAAAAAAATATTTTATTAAATAAATAATTTATCCATGACAATTGACATGTAAAAAAAAAGACAATTCTTCTGTTTATTTTGCTTTAATATTACTGAAATTTTTTTCTCATGCTTTACTCGACACTATCATGAGAAGCCGTATAGGAGATATAACAAGTTCAAACTAGAAGATCCCTAGCGAAAGTTATGTTTTTCCATTTCCTTTCCTGTGACCAACTGCCGCAGACAACAGATGGACCCCACATTTTGATTCGCATGAAGTAAAATCCTCTGAGGTTCCAAGATTGCGAATTATCATATTTGTAGAGCTTTCTATTTTTAAAAGAAAATTTCTCTGTATCAATATATTTGAATAATTGCAACTTGCAAAAATTATTGCATACATGGATTGACTCGTCACTCCGCGAGTGAATCGATTGGACTCTTTTACTCTGAATCGTGCTTCTAATTTTAATTAACAGATCAGATTGATCGATGCGTCCAAAATTGTATCTAAATTATTTTTTTTTTAAGGATAAGCCCGAAGGCCATTTCTTCAAAAATTGTATCTCATTTATTTTTTTTAAAGTTATAGCTTATTCCAACAGCGGAAACTACACGTTATGTATTTTTTTTTTTTTTTGAAGGAAAAAATATACGTTTTTCCATCATAAAACTGCATAAATTAGTTTTATGCCACTAATTTTTTCAAAAAATATATCAAATTTGATATATGCCACTCTAATGTGTTCCACGTGTGATAAAATACCAAGAATAGCCCTAATTAATATAGAGTAATTTAAAAAGGAAAATTTCCATACTATTTTAAAATTCTTAATTCTGAAAACTTTTCTTTAAAATAAAAATTAAAAAAATTTAAAATTTAAAAAATAAATAAAATTTTGAAACTTGAAATATTCAATTCACCTATTTATTTTTTTAACAAAAGTTTAGAAATAAACAATGGTTGATTTTTATATATAAAATAATTAAAACATAAATCCGCTAAGAGAAAGATTCCGGTACCAACATTTCAGTTGACTCAAAATACCAACATTTTACTATTAAGTTATTTTTCTAAATGTTAAATTTAAACCGTTGGTCTTATTTAGTTTAACGAGCAATGCGTTTTTATATAAGTTTTGTAACTTTTTGAGTTTATTTGATACTCGATCAAGAGATAGAAAAACAAACAAACCTTGTTAACTATGATAGATTCGTTCTAATACGTTCATGTTTTACCCTTTGATCGAGTATCAAATAAAGTCCAAAATTTATAAAACTTATATGAAAACACATCGCTCGTTAAATTAAATAAAGATCAATTGTTTGGATTTGACGTTTGAATTTTAAAATTTGAAAAATTAACTAAATAGCAAAATGTTGGCATTTGGGGGCAACAAAAATGTTGGTAGCAGAACCTTCCTCATCTGGTAAACATACCAAAAACTAATCCTCAAACTTTATCTTGTTAATTACCTGTGTTATAATTTAGAATAATGAACAATATTTTCTCACATAAATAGAAAATAAAAAAGAAAATCCTTCTAGACCCCTGCCTCGCACATCCGCAAGTGGCAACGTGGTCGTTTGGAAATACTCGTTAATAACTTAATATCTGGGTGTGTTTGATTGTAAACGAATAAAGAGAAGAATAGAGAAGAGAGAATGAGTGATAATGAAAAAGAGAGCTTATTTCTTATTTTTTCTATTTTGTTTTGAATAATGTATGAAGTATAAAAACGGAGTAAACACAATAATTAACGGTTCTTCCTTATTCCTTCTTCTGTTCGGCTAATACAGATATGAATATTAACATTTCCATAGGTATTTATAATTAACTTTCAGGTATTTAAACTTAAAATTCTCTGACCGTTAAAAATTTTATTATCCGGTTTTTTATTCTAACCAAGAACGAGTATGATAAAAAAAGTATCTGTTTTTTCCCTGAGTAAGTATGCGCATTGGCTAATAGAATCGCAAAAGAACTACTTAGGGCTATTATAGCGTGCAAGTCCTATTCATTAATTATGTATCCTATCTATTAACTTTTCTACCCTATTGTTTTATTTTTATTTTTTTTTAGGAAATGCTATAAAAGAGGAAATGTCATAACTCTAATCCCCTTTGGCATGACACATATGATCATTTATAATATGACCTCCTTTATGTATAATAAATTAATAATAAAAAATAAATTTTCACGTAATTGTCCGGAAATGTGCAAAAGCTGATACGACTTTTTCTGTTTATAACTATTCACCTCAAACATATCACTGGTGACACCAATTATCCAGAGTACGATACGTATACTCTTCAAGATACGATAAATTGATACATAACAGAAAATTTATAACATCTTTTCAAAAAGAGGAAAGCAGAAATGGACTCATACAATGCGGATTGGTACCTGCTTCATTCCTCGTCCCTTATTCAATCAGGCAAAAAAAAAAAAAAAAAAAAAAATGCTAAGACATATAAGTTATGCCACGCCACCAATTTCTAATTTCTTCTCTTTTTATTTATTTAAATATGTTTGGGTTTGTTACATAACAACTGGACACTACGAAGACTACTTCACTGGAGAGCTTCAATCAAAAGCTGATAACAAACTCTCTGTATCTGGCATATCACTTTGGACTTACATACAGCTGTATATAGCAACGTGTTTACATATGATTAGTTAGGAATATTAGAGAAAAGACAAAAGGCATATTCTGTAACTCTTCTATATAAGCGCAACTCTCTCTCACTGTAATGTAATGGAAAATCAATACAAAGAATGAAATCAATTTTATCTATATCTTTGAGTTTATCTCTTTACTGTTAATATTTCATGGTATCAGAGCATCCAAGGCTTGCGCCATGACTCAACCAGCACCCTCTTCCACTACCATCTCTTCTTCTCCTTCTTCTGATTCAATTGTTCTTCTTAATCTACCAATTTCTACCAAATTAACTAGAAACAATTTTCTAGCATGGCAATCCCAAATTCTTCCCCTCTTACATGGCTATGACCTCTACAAATTTGTTGATTCTCCCAAACCCCCTGACCCTGTCTTACAATCTGGTGAAACAGTTCTGGTAAATCCAGCATATCTGCAATGACGCAAACAAGACCAGCTTCTCTTGGGTTGGCTGAGATCTTCCCTGTCGGAGACGATTCTTGCTCAGGTTGTCTCGTGCACCACCTCTGATGCGTTGTGGACCATGCTACACAGCACTTTCAGTGCTTCTTCTCAAGCTCGCCTCATTGAACTCCAACAGCAACTTCAAGGCATTACCAAAGGAGGTTCGACATGTTCTGATTACATTCAGCGGCTTCGCGCACTTGCCGACGAGCTTGCCTTCATTGGCTCGCCGGTCTCTGAGGCTGACTTGGTGAACTATACTCTTCGTGGCTTAGGAACAGACTTCAATCCACTGGTCATGGCCGTAACAGCTAGATCTGAACCCATCACTCTACCTGCGCTTCATGCTTTACTTCTTACCAGTGAGACCCGCCTCAACAAACAGAATCAACCCATCTCCTCTCTTCCCGCCGCACCAGATCCATCAGCTTATTACACAAATCCCAGGCCACGTTTCTCAAACCCTAGACCATCTAACTCTTACAGATTTCCTGGGCCACGCCCCCAACAAACCCCTAACAGGCCCAACTTCACTCCCCGGCCCAATACTTATCAACCCAGACCACCCTTTCCTCAGCAGAATAGGCCGCCTCTTCTCCCACGGCCCACTTTTCAAAACCCACGTTTCCCTCCCCCTAATCATTCATCCTACCCAACCTCTGTCTCCAACTCTGAGCCGTGTCAAATCTGTGGTCTCCGCAACCACCAAGCTCGCCAATGCTATCACCGATTCAGTTCTGATGCTCGCTACAATGACCCTCCTCCACCGCCTGCTTCAGCTGCTCAACCACCTTACCAAGCCTATGTTGCTCAACCCAATACTTCACCGTCCCCACATGAATGGTGTGTTGACTCCGGGGCAACACATCATGTTACTCCCGACCTAAACAACCTCAGTTCCTTCGTGGCATTCAATGGAACCGATTCTCTCCACATCGGCAATGGCATGGGTATGGAAATTGCTCATATTGGCACCTCCTCTCTTATCTTTTCTAACTTTTCTATTTTACTTACCGACATTCTACATGTTCCTTCTTTCTCTAAAAATCTTCTTAGTCTTTCTAAATTATTACTTGACAACTCTTTACTTATTGAGTTTTCCTCTCAATTTTGTGTTATTAAGGATCGCACAACCAAGATAACTCTTCTCCAAGCACCTCTTACTAAGGGTCTTTACATTGTTCACCTTCCTCCTCCTTTCATTCCTCAAGCCTTTCTTGGTGAAAGAGTCTCGGCAAATTTATGGCATGCGCGTTTTGGTCATCCATCTTCTTCTACTACCTTACATCTTCTACAAAAATTTGGTCTTCCATGTTCTTTACATAAAATGAGTCTTTGTAATGAATGTTGTTTGGCTAAATCTCATAGATTGCCATTTAATGATAGTATTTCTTGCTCTCATGTTCCTCTTGAACTTGTACACTCCGATCTTTGGGGCCCTTCTCCAATTATATCAAAAGATGGATTTCGTTACTATGTTATCTTTGTTGATGATTATACACATTTCTCTTGGATATACTTTCTCAAAACAAAAGATGAACTCCCTCAAGTGTTTGCTTTGTTTAAAAACAAAATTGAAAATTTACTTGGTCACACAATCAAAGTTCTTAGAACCGATGGAGGGTCGGAATACAAACCCCTCTCTCGTCTTTTTCCACAAATAACATATCAAACTACTTGCCCATACACTCCTCAACAAAATGGATTATCCGAACGAATGCATCGCCATATTGTCGAACTCTCTCTTGCTACCATTAATAAAGCTTCTATTCCACTTAAATTTTGGGATGAAATTTTTGCTAGCATTGTCTACCTCATCAATCGGCTACCCACCACATCTAACAACTCAATTCCTTTTCTCAAACTATTCAACAAACTTCCAGATTATACCTTTCTAAAGGTTCTTGGTTGCCGATGCTATCCTTACACTCGGCCATACAATGATAACAAACTTCAAAATAGATCCATCCCTTGTGTTTTCATTGGTTATGCTCACTCTCAAAAAGGCTATAAATGCCTTCATTTAGAGTCCAACAAAATCTTTGTGTCTCGTCATGTTATCTTTGATGAACTTGTGTTTCCTTTCAGTCAAATTTCCTCTTCACAGGTTGTCCCAACTGATCCGGATATCACTGCTATGCCATTGTCCCTGTGGATTGCTCCAACAGAGCATTTAAATGAGATAGCTGTTGAAGGGTTCACTGACCGTAATTTGAATTCACCTGCCCATACTCCTCCGCCTCATATCCCTCCTGACCGGGATTCAAATGTCGCTGCCCGCGTGCCCCCTGCCCCCAATTTACCACAATCTACTGCCCAACCTCCCTCACTTGCCGTCCCTTCTGACCGCTCAACTCAATCCCCTGCTGATTCTGTTTCTACTCCTGCTGTTCCAATTCAGCAGCAATCTACACACCACATGACTACCAGAACAAGGGATCATACACGCAAACTCAAGCAATTTCCTGATCATGTGGCACATTTAGCATCTGGACCTACTGAGACAGAACCCAAGTCTTTCAAACAAGCACTGCTCTCTCCCATTTGGCAATCGGCTATGGCCACTGAAGTTGAAGCTCTTGTCAACAACAACACATGGGACCTTGTTCCAAGACCTGCCAATCAAAATATAGTTGGATGTAAATGGGTCTATAGAATAAAAAGGCATGCCGATGGAACAATTGAGCGATTCAAAGCTCGCCTTGTAGCAAAGGGATTCACTCAAGAGGAGGGTATCGATTTCTTTGAAACCTATAGTCCCGTTATTCGTCCAACTACAATTCGACTTGTACTTTCTCTTTCTCTCTCTCTTGGCTGGGTTACCAAACAATTAGATGTTCAAAATGCATTTTTGCATGGTGACTTGCATGAAACGGTATATATGGATCAACCACCCGGTTTTGTGGACCCTAGCAAACCCGACTTTGTATGTTGTCTCAAGAAAGCTTTATATGGCTTAAAGCAATCCCCAAGGGCTTGGTTCCATACATTAAGCTCTGCATTGATTGCCTATGGGTTCAAATCTTCTCATTATGACCCCTCACTGTTTACATACAACAATAATGGCTGCATCATCATTGTATTGGTGTATGTCGATGACATCATCATCACAAGCAATACCACTTCAGCTCTTAATGCAGCTATCATCCACTTGCAATCTCAATTTGCTCTAAAGGACTTAGGCGCTCTCAGCTTCTTTCTTGGAATTGAAGTCACACCAACTCCTACTGGACTTCATCTATCTCAAACTAAGTACCTTAAAGAAATTCTCAATCGGGCAAAAATGACAGCTTCCAAACCGTGTGCTTCACCTATGGCAGTACATACAACCCTCTCAGTTCATGAAGGGGATCCAATGGACAATCCAACTTTATATCGCATGGTTGTTGGTGCTTTACAATATGCCACCATAACTCGCCCCGATATTGCTTATGCTGTGAACAAAGTCTCGCAGTTTATGCACTCTCCACATGACTCTCACTGGATGGCAGTAAAGCGCATATTGCGCTACATAAATGGCACCTTATCTCATGGCATCACCTTGACACCAGCTTCTGACATTACTCTTCATGCATATAGCGATGCCGATTGGGCAGGCTCACCGGATGATCGCCGCTCCACCTCTGGCTTTGCAATATTCTTGGGGTCAAACTTAATCTCTTGGAGTGCTAAAAAGCAAATAACAGTGGCTCGTTCCAGCACAGAGGCTGAGTACAGGGCTCTTGCTCTTGCTAGTGCTGAGTTAATTTGGTTACAGTACATCTTGCATGAGTTACACATTCCATGTGCCTCTCCTCCTGTTTTGTATTGTGACAACATTGGAGCTACTTTCTTAGCTTCCAACCCGATGTTCCATGCTCGGACTAAGCATGTTGAAATCGATTACCACTTTATTCGGGAAAGAATTCAAGCCAAACAACTTCAAATCAGCTTTGTTTCCTCCAAGGATCAATTAGCCGATGTGATGACTAAACCCCTCACCACTCCACGTTTTCTCCATATCTGTAACAAGCTAACCGTAGCACCAGCACAGTTAGCTTGTGGGGGGGCTGTTACATAACAACTGGACACTACGAAGACTACTTCACTGGAGAGCTTCAATCAAAAGCTGATAACAAACTCTCTGTATCTGGCATATCACTTTGGACTTACATACAGCTGTATATAGCAACGTGTTTACATATGATTAGTTAGGAATATTAGAGAAAAGACAAAAGGCATATTCTGTAACTCTTCTATATAAGCGCAACTCTCTCTCACTGTAATGTAATGGAAAATCAATACAAAGAATGAAATCAATTTTATCTATATCTTTGAGTTTATCTCTTTACTGTTAATATTTCAGGGTTGCTAACTTCTTGGTATGAGCCTAAAACTGAGCGATGTATATATGTGACTACTTTTTTGGTATACGTTTTATGTGATATTGACAACCATATATATTGGTTAATTATATGAACGCCGAAAGAAATGTCATGAAAACAAGAAAACTCTATCAAAATTGTTTGGATATTGATTGCCGTAGCGTGTGTTGCATGAACATTAGTTTGGATGTCATCGGTACCGTCATTCATTTCTATAGATTTGTGCAAATTCTTATAGAATTTCTAATCTCACGTATATATTAGTAAGTGCATGATAGTCTGAATTCTATAAATCTATATATATTATTTTACAAATATTTTGATTGGATCAAGTTTCTTTTCAAATTATTTGTCTCATATACGCGACCATAATAAGTCCAACACTATATGTACTTTGTGATTATTGTTACTCGTGTAACTTTTTTTTTTTCTTTCTTTCTAACCTAAAAGTATATATGAAAAAAAGTGTTGCAAGAAAATATACGATATTAATAAACTTTTATTTCAATATTTTATATCAAGCGGGTATAGTATAAGGAATGCGAAAACATGACATTTATATGAGGGAAAAAATGAGTCATATGGTTGGAATTAATTAAGAAAGAAGTAAGATTGGACGACAAAAATAGATGATGTTATATGATGAAGAAATTAAGAAATTAAGAAATATAAACATTTAACTTTATTTATTATATATTTATAATATAATTTATAGTTCTCTATTTAAGCCAGTAGGAGTACACAAGTTAACGTCTTAGACTAATTCTTACGTTTTATTGCCAATGGGAACGGAACAAAATAAGGGTGCGAATTGGGAGGCCAGTAACAGCATCGGTGAGCGAGAATAATCTTTTCTCGTGATTAACCTGTAGAATAATAATAATTCTTCTTCCTCCAGGATTTCAATTTAAAAAAAAAATAAATAATACACTTCTTTGAACCTTCCATTCTACCAGTACTTGTCATTTACAAATTTCCGTCTTTTTCCGTTGCACACATGTATAACTAGGATTCCATCAACCCTCGAAGCACAAATTCAACTCTCTCTCTCTCTCTCTATCTATCTATCTCTCTGTCACCATGGCTGCTTGTAGTGTTCAAATAAATAATACACTTCTTTGAACCTTCCATTCTACCAGTACTCGTCATTTACAAATTTCCGTCTTTTTCAGTTGCACACATATATAACTAGGATTCCATCTACCCTCGAAGCACAAATTCAACTCTCTCTCTCTCTCTCTCTCTAATCTCTATCTATCTCTCTGTCACCATGGCTGCTTGTAGTGTTCAAAAATGCCGTGAAAAATCATTAATTAAGAGCATATCGATCCCCTTCTATGACTGCCCATATTCCATGCCCACCACTTCCCCCGCCATGCCAATAGACGAAACATGGGAACAACTTAAAGAAGAGGCCCAATCAGACATCATAAACGAACCGATCCTTCGCAATTACTACTGTGACCTAATCTTATTCCGTCCATCCCTTGAATCAGCACTTGCAGCTCACCTTGCTTCCAAGCTATCTATCCCCGACATCATCCCTCGGGATACCCTCGAGCACCTCCTCCATGATGCATTAACTGCTGACCCTGAACTTGGATGTGCAGTCCGTGCGGACCTCTGTGCCGTGCGTGACCGTGACCCGGCATGTGAAAAGATGGTCCATTGCTTTCTCTACTACAAAGGTTTTCTAGCCTTACAAGTCCACCGTGTTGCGCACTGGCTATGGGCCCAAAAGGGCCGGCGTGCTGCAGCTCTGCTATTGCAAAGCCGTTCGTCAGAAGTATTCGCCGTGGATATTCACCCAGGAGCGAGAATTGGAAAGGGAATTCTACTGGACCATGCAACTGGTGTGGTAATAGGTGAGACGGCTGTAATCGGTAATGATGTGTCGATGTTGCATGGGGTTACATTGGGCGGTACTGGGAAACAGGCTGGAGACCGACACCCAAAAGTAGGAGATGGTGTATTGATTGGGGCCGGTGCAAATGTGCTTGGCAATGTGAGAATTGGTGATGGAGCGAAGATCGGGGCAGGTGCGGTTGTGCTCAAACCGGTGCCGGATGGAGCCACGGCAGTGGGGAGCCCGGCTAAGGTATTGGAGGGAAAGAAGAGCTCATTGCCCGCGATGAGCATGGATCACAGATTTTAGACATACCAAAGCTCAATTGCGCCATTGAGCTTTGCCTTACATAATTTTATTTTCTCATTTTGTTTTTTTATTAGAAAAAATCATTTACAATGATACAAAGAGAAATTTGTTGTGAATGACTAGTTCACAACGTGTAACTGTTGGAGCACCACGATTTTGATTAGTTGCTAGTACTTTCTGGAATGGACGACAAAGTCTTTTTCTTTCCTTTTTGTTTGGATTTTGGCGTTAGGCAAAAGTTAGAGCCAAGGAGAAAACTTGCTAGTTGGGATTCGGAAATCGACGGCGTTAGAAATTAAAATCAAAACGGAAACTCGTATCTGTGCAGATTGCAGTTTCATATTCCCACTTTTTTGAGGACCTCGAAAAGAGTGGTAACTTAATAAAAACCAATGAAGAACAAATAAGTGGCGTCTCTTTTGCCGAAAGCGTCTGAGTCCAATGTTTAGATTTCACAAATAAGTTATAGTTTATAGCAGCCCGCCTAGCATGTGGACCTGCTTCAAGCCGACGCCCGACGGTCGGTTTCGTCTTAACTTTTACTATCCTATTACTGATTGCATTCTCCAAATATAATATCACAAGGGTTTGTTTCTGATGAATCGTAATTTAAGCTTTCTTTGATTCCAAGAGAAAACTGACAAGGTGGACTTTTAGTGTTGGCAATGATCTGGCTGGATAAGAACCAGATATATTTGTATATAAATTAGATAATTTTGTAGTCAAATTCAAGACTTTGGCTGAGAATAAGATGCATTAGCATAATTGTTCAAGGATAATGGGAGTTAAGGCTTGTACAGTTGTATGATATGTGAATATGATGGCTACCAAAGCTTTCCAATTGTGGGAGGTCAGTTACTCAGGTTTCGAAATTTTCTAAAGAATTGTGGTGGTCAATTTTAGTGTTTTAATTTTTTTTAAGGCTGCGATTATTATATTGTAGCACAAATATAAATATTTTTCCCAATAAAATCGAAATAAATTTACATCAATCGCGACGTGCTTTTTTATTAAAAAAGAAAAAAAAATCACTAACGAAGTGTTCATCCGCTATTAAATTATACATAATTTCTTTAAAGGAAGAAAAATATATATTCTGTAAATTTTCGGCAGACAAACTGGAGAATGATATTTTTCCTCATTGCAAAAATAATCTTCAATAATCTAATGAACCAATTGGAGTGTTCCATTAGAATATGAAGTTGGTCGTCACCTATGATCCGGGGATTAAGTGAATTAAATATGCACCAAAATTCAATAATTGCCACACTAATACTGGTGATAAGTTCGTAACGTCACAGACGTTGACATTTGCTGTGCCTCTTCAGCAAGAAAACAATCTTTTCTTATAGAAGCATCTGTTTCAATCGGAATATTCCCTGAAAATATTAGGTTTCTTGAACTCAAGGTATGCAGGATAGCCAAGAAGCAACTTACTATAAATATGGTCAAACTTAAAAGTTAAAAGTAAACTATTAGTGCTGATGACTGCACGACTTTCCTTTTTAAATCAAACAACAAATTTTATTACAATGGTTGACGTATTCTGATTATGATATTTGATCTATGAAATATTAATTTCTTCACCCCAACGGCCCAACCGCACAAATATAAAATGCTCAGATTTGCATCTATCCATACTTATTATGATTCGAACATCTTTAATAGCACGAAAGGGGAAAAAAATATGTACGATAATTAAGCGTATGTTTATGTAGGCATGACTCATTATCCTCGAGGGAAAAAAAAAAAAAACCTATTTTGTGCTCAAGATATTTGAACTCTTCCCTATAAAAACGACAAAATCACTAATTTTCTGAATTGAACGGCACATTCCGACTATAAGTCTATAAGACACTGAGTAAAATATTAATGCCTACTAAAATATTTCAGTCTGTGCTCCGCCTGCCAAAGGCTGGTCGTTTCAAGAAGAGATCAATATTAAGGTAACGCAAAATTGATGTAATTCGTAAGAAAATTTTGATTTGAATATATTTCCTTTGTGATATATCTAGTCAAGTAGAGATTGATTTTTTGTTTGGCGAGTGGAATTAAAATGGAGTAAGCCATTACTTCATTCTTAATGGGTAAGCCGAGGTGCAAAATGATGTTTTAAGGTTTATAAAATTTAATACATTTCAATAACAAAAATAAAAACAAAAATATAATTCATAACTTTTGACGCTTTTTAATTTTACTCTTCATTCGCTAACCAAGTATGTGCGAAAAATTTATTTTTATTTTCAATATCACTTCATTTACTCTAATACTTATAACTATAAATATGGTTTAGTATCCACTCTGCCTTAACTTTATTTAATTATCAAGTATCTCTGTGGTTTAAAAGTTAGGAGTGGAATAATAATTGCTACGGGCTTTACTTTCAAAAAAAAAAAGAAGGAGTGGAATAATAATTCCTAAAAGATTCACTCTGGATGTACTTGAATTAAAAGTTGGAATAATAAGAACAATGCTAATTCAAAAGTAGTACTATTTCGACTTTTAAATGAATTAGTTGAGCATCGCTATTCAATTGCTTTTCGATGTTTGAAAATAATTCGAATTTCGAAGTACTCACTAATCCAAATTACATTAAAGAATATTCATCATCCATCCAACTATACACTCTAATTTGATCAAGAAGATTGATAACTACACAACTAGTCCATTTTAAGTAATCTTTCTAAATTTGACTGCTTGAGATTTGTTTAAATATTTGGTTTAGACTCTTGATCTAAGACGACTTGGTCCCAAATTGGATCAATTCGATATTAACTATGGCTCAGATTGGATATTTTGTCAACTCAAGTGTATTTGATACTCAAGATGCAACAATTCAAGGTATTTCGTCCTTAAACTAGTTTTTCACTTGGATTTAGTGCAATTTGAGCCAATTGGGCTCAAATCGAAATTTGGTTGGTTTTGTCTTGATCCCATCTTACCTTAGAAAAAATAAAACTAAAAATAAATAAAGTTACCACAAGAAAGCTCGGTGACGATTCAATGTTTAACGGACAAGTGTGTTTTACACAGTAATGATGTTTAAAAGTTAAAACCACAATAATTGGATATAGGCCCGTTTGAGTAATAATTCACGTGTTTAAGGCTGAAAACCCATTAGACCGAGAAGGCCCAAGTTCCTGAGACCGCGGAAAATCACAATTCACAACACAGTACACACACATTATGTTGACAGAACCCCAGCCGAAATGAACAATTGAACATACCAGAGTAGCAGACTGGTACAAACTGGTAAACCGACGCATGAAACGCAGGCTCCCTCCGATCCGCCACCTCTCCACCTCTCCCACCACCTCCACAATTCCAGCCTCACTACCCATTCCTCACCGCACAATCCCTCCACCGCGGGGCCAAGACCTCGACTTCATCAACGTATTCCACAGCCATCTGATCAATTCCTGCTGGCCCCAGCTCCTCCCACTCGCTCCTTCCCTCACTCCCTTCCGCCTCCTCCACCTCCTCCTCCTCCTCCGGCCCGACCCCACCTTATCTCTCTCTTTCTACAACTGGACCCACCTCCACCGCCCTTCCTCTCTCTCCCTCCCCGCCTTCTCCATCCTCCTCCACACTCTCTCAGTCCCGCCGGCTCAAATATGCCCACTCCATTCTTTCCTCCTCTCTCTTCCCCACCTCTGCTTTCTCCTGCTTCGATTTGTTCCACTCCTTGATCCATACCTACCGCGTCTGTAGCTCCACCCCGCAGGTGTTTGATCTTTTGTTCTCGGCATACGCGCGCCAGAAGAAGTTCAGAGCCGCCACGGATGTATTTTTTTGGATGAAAGATTATGGGTTTCTTCCAAATGTTCGTTCTTGCAATGCGTTATTGAGTTCTTTGTTGAGCATGGAACGTACCGATATTGTGCTTTCTTTCTACAAGGAGATGCGACGGGCTAGGATTTCGCCTAATGTGTATACCCTTAATATGGTTTTGTCGGCTTATTGCAATTCGGGGAAGTTGGAGAAGGCCATGGATTTGTTTGGAAAGATGGAAACACTTGGTTTTAGTCCTACTGTGATTTCATTTAACATATTAATTGATGCACATTGCAAGAATGGGCAGTTGAGTAATGCATCCAGGCTTCTGAAATCTATGAAGGGAAAAGAGCTTGACCCAAGTGTGGTGACTTACGACACTCTAATTAATGGATTCTGTAGAGAGGGTCGGCTGCATGAGGCGAATAAAATTTTGAATGAAATGAATGTATCCGTGGTGACTCCATCCACAGTTACCTACAATATTTTGATTAGCGGGTATTGCAAATCAAACAACAGTGAGATGGCTTTTAGGCTTTTTGAGGAGATGGTGGAAAAGGGGGGTGGAGGTGGATATCGTAACATACAATTCACTGATATTGGGCTTCTGTAATGAAGGAAAGACCAAAAAGGCGGCTTCCCTAGTGAAGGAGCTCGATGCAGCTAACATCAAGCCAAACGGTTCCACTTTTGCAGCACTTGTCATTGGGCAGTGTCAGAGGAAGAATTTTGAGCGAGCTTACCAAATTTTCAAAGCCATGAAAAAAAACGGGTTTGAACCAAGAGTTGAAATCTCTGAACTTCTAATTTTGACCTTTTGTAAAAATGGAGACTATGAAGGGGCATTGGAGGTGCTGAAGGAGATGTTAGAGAGATATTTTGCTCCTAGCAATGCTCTGTTGGATGAGCTTTTTGAGGGTATTTATGAGGCAAGAAAAACACATCTGGTTGAGAAATTGAGGTCTGAGATCTCAAATGTGAGGCTTATTCCAGAAACTTATTTTCATAAGGATTACAGGAAAGCAGATCAAGGCAACAGATGTGAAGAGCAGATTTTAAGCTAAGTGCCGATACTGTTACTAATTAATTTTGGATATTGGGATGGTCTTGTTTTTCATGGACAAATTAGTAACTAGTTGTTAAAGAACCCCCCTCCCCCCTCCTCCCCCGCATTCATCTGAACTCTATTACAATTCAGTGAACTCTATTACAACAGATGACTGCACGACTTTCCTTTTTAAATCAAACAACAAATTTTATTACAATGGTTGACGTATTCTGATTATGATATTTGATCTATGAAATATTAATTTCTTCACCCCAACGGCCCAACCGCACAAATATAAAATGCTCAGATTTGCATTTATCCATACTTATTATGATTCGAACATCTTTAATAGCACGAAAGGGGAAAAAATATGTACGATAATTAAGCGTATGTTTATGTAGGCATGACTCATTATCCTCGAGGGAAAAAAAAAACCTATTTTGTGCTCAAGATATTTGAACTCTTCCCTATAAAAACGACAAAATCACTAATTTTCTGAATTGAACGGCACATTCCGACTATAAGTCTATAAGACACTGAGTAAAATATTAATGCCTACTAAAATATTTCAGTCTGTGCTCCGCCTGCCAAAGGCTGGTCGTTTCAAGAAGAGATCAATATTAAGGTTACGCAAAATTGATGTAATTCGTAAGAAAATTTTGATTTGAATATATTTCCTTTGTGATATATCTAGTCAGGTAGAGATTGATTTTTTGTTTGGCGAGTGGAATTAAAATGGAGTAAGCCATTACTTCATTCTTAATGGATAAGCCGAGGTGCAAAATGATGTTTTAAGGTTTATAAAATTTAATACATTTCAATAACAAAAATAAAAACAAAAATATAATTCATAACTTTTGACGCTTTTTAATTTTACTCTTCATTCGCTAACCAAGTATGTGGGAAAAGTTTATTTTTATTTTCAATATCACTTCATTTACTCTAATACTTATAACTATAAATATGGTTTAGTATCCACTCAGCCTTAACTTTATTTAATTATCAAGTATCTCTGTGGTTTAAAAGTTAGGAGTGGAATAATAATTGCTACGGGCTTTACTTTCAAAAAAAAAGGAGTGGAATAATAATTCCTAAAAGATTCACTCTGGATGTACTTGAATTAAAAGTTGGAATAATAAGAACAATGCTAATTCAAAAGTAGTACTATTTCGACTTTTAAATGAATTAGTTGAGCATCGCTATTCAATTGCTTTTCTACGTTTGAAAATAATTCGAATTTCGAAGTACTCACTAATCCAAATTACATTAAAGAATTTTCATCATCCATCCAACTATACACTCTAATTTGATCAAGAAGATTGATAACTACACAACTAGTCCATTTTAAGTAATCTTTCTAAATTTGACTGCTTGAGATTTGTTTAAATATTTGGTTTAGACTCTTGATCTAAGACTACTTGGTCCCAAATTGGATCAATTCGATATTAACTAGGGCTCAGACTGGATATTTTGTCAACTCAAGTGTATTTGATACTCAAGATGCAACAATTCAAGGTATTTCGTCCTTAAACTAGTTTTTCACTTGGATTTAGTGCAATTTGAGCCAATTGGGCTCAAATCGAAATTTGGTTGGTTTTGTCTTGATCCCATCGTACCTTAGAAAAAATAAAACTAAAAATAAATAAAGTTACCACAAGAAAGCTCGGTGACGATTCAATGTTTAACGGACAAGTGTGTTTTACACAGTAATGGTGTTTAAAAGTTAAAACCACAATAATTGGATATAGGCCCGTTTGAGTAATAATTCACGTGTTTAAGGCTGAAAACCCATTAGACCGAGAAGGCCCAAGTTTCTGAGACCGCTGAAAATCACAATTCACAACTAGGGATGGCCTTATAGGCCCGTAACCCGTATGCCTGCCTGTACCTGTCTTGACTTGGGTGTTAGACTGCCTGGCCCGAAAATAAAACAGGCAAAATAAGGCCAGGCTTTCCAACGGGTCACGGGTTATACACAGGTCGCTGCAGGTACCTACTTGAACGAAAAGTATTATGGTATTGGGCTTTTTCTATAAAAAATTTAGAAGGGAAATTCTGCCATCCGGTCTATTTAAGCCCACGGGCACCCGAACTCCAGCCCGTCTTCAATCAGAGCCGTTGAAAATATTAAGGGGTATAATTGGAATTTGACATTTTTTTGTTCTCCATTGTCTGTTCGTTGATTCATTTTTCTCCGACGACGAATAGACGAGCGCCCCTCTTTCTTCTCGTCAATTTCATCTAATGGGCGGTGAAGGCTACCTCCTCTCGAAACGCTGCCTCCTCTCGGAACATCACCCTTAACTGCTCGATCAACCCTACCTCCCGCAATATCAATCGCTGCCTCCCTCTACCTCCTCTCAGAGCAGCGGCGGTGACATCTGGGCCTCCCTAAGGTCTCTCTCGATCGAAGAACAGCTTCAGCCTTCTGGTATATCTTTCCCTACTGAGATTTCGGTTCAATTTCAGACTTTGATTTCCCTACTGAAAAGTTGTGTTTGAATTTCAGACTTTGATATTCCCTAGAAAAAACTAATTTGGGTTTGAATTGACACACAATTTTGAGCCGCTTGATTCAGATAATTAAATGTATTTAGCGTGACTTGTATATACTGAATTGAATTATTCAATACGTGGCATTGATGTGTAGCTAGGTTAAAAAATAGTGAAGTTTTATTCCTTCCTGGTTGTTATTTATTGTTTTTTTTGAAGTGATCCATGTCAGTATTTCATTGGATCTCTTGCAAAATGTTTCCAGTCGTATTGTCTTCACAAATTATACAACACTATTATTTGCTAATAATACCAGTACGGAGTGTACAGTGTTAGTGTCTGAGAAATTTCTAGGCATGTTTCACGGAATAGAAGTAAATCTTGTAGAAAATTATGTAAGGCTTCTCTAAATTCGTTGGATTACTGTTAAAAATAATACACTCTGAGATAGGTGGAGTCAGTAATTTCTCAGAATTTCTAGGCATGTTTCATGGGGTTAGTCAACAATTTAAGCTTCTTTAACTCACTGACCTCATCAAATGCCTTTCTGATATTGCTCTATCAGTTGCCTTCCTCCCTCTACCTCCTCTAAGAGCAGCGATGGAGACATCTGGACCTTCCTAAGGTCTCTCTCGATTGAAGAGCAGGACGGGCACTAGTTTCAGCGACTCAGAAGTCACGAGAAAGAATCCTTTCGCGAGTCGATCCAGTGCGGAGGCGGCTGTGGTCAGTTTCACGTTGTCCATCTAGGTGTACTGAGGTAATTTTGTTTGGTTATGAGTTGAATCAGTTAATTTGCTTGGTGGTGATTTCAATTAGTTTTCTGCATGTGAGCACTTGTCTACTGGATGAATCGTCCAGTACTTGTCTACTTGATGAAATGTTTGTTAATACTTGTCTACTTGATTTCAATTAGTTTTCACTAATCGATCAATGGTTCTTTGTTCCAACTTCCAAACTGTTATCATTATAAATACTTCATTTCAAAACTAGGAAATACTGTTCACGAAGGAGGAGCTATCCCAGCCGTTCGATTTTCTCTCCCTACGCGATGAATTTCATCTGCATCCTTCGCCTCCACTAACGCCTTCACACCCATTTCGTCTGGGATTCTTGCCTACTCCCTCTTCCTGGCTTCCGTGTTGTTCTTCTCTCCGTGCCTCATTCCTACCTTTCTCTCAGTCTTTCTCCTGTCGCCGCACCAAAACTTCTTCCTCTCCCTCTCCATTGAATCAAAATTACTTCAGTTCTCGATCGAGAAACTTCACCTCCACTTTCTTTCTCGCCCGTACCATCACAGTAACAGTATAGCGTCTTCTCGCCTCACTCTCCTCAGTCGTCTGGCGAGCAATGAAACCCTAGCTTTGCGCCTCTCCTCTCCTGCTTTGTCTCGCGTTTTTCCTTCCTATTCCAGGCAAGTATGCTTTTTAGCCGTTCGCACCTCTCACTCTTCTCTTTCTCTTTCTCAAATGTTTTCAGATCTGAGTTCTACGTTGCGATTTTGTGCTCCATTTTGGCCTGATTCTTTCTTATTCTTCTCCTTCCGCACCTTGCAGGTTGGTAATGACTTTTACTTCTTACCTTTTCTTTTCTTTTTCTCGATTCTTCTCAACATCTCCGAGAGAGTAAAAGAGGAGCGCAACAGCCTACTACGCAGATGAGTATATCTCTCCTTCCCTTTTCAAGAGAGTACCATGTATTTTGGGTATTTCTCTTTTTTTTGTTTGAGCTATTGATGTGGTAATCAACGAAAATCAATTAAAGGTTGGGTATTTCTCCTGGCGTCCATCCATCTCCTCTTATATTGCTTTTTTTTTTTTTTTCGAGAGAGTACCATGTACAATAGTTTTTCCTGTTTTTATTTTCGCATGATTGTTGGATAGATATCTTTTTTGTCTTTCCTTTTTATTGATTCTCTAAACTACAAGCAAACACTTCAGTTTACCTTTTGTCTTATTTAAGTATGACCTATTTTGCAAAATGCATATAGTAAAATTAGACTTGTCAGAAGACAGTTTTTTGCTATTAATGTGCCTCTACATTATTTACCCTTAGTTTAAACATTTTTTTACCTTTTAGTGATTTTATTTGTGCTTTTTCCTTTAAAAAAGAAAAATATTCTCAAGTCCAATCCTAGCCTGTTAATTGCTCTGATTAGGCACCTTACTAGAAAGACATGATTATTCACTATACTGATAAAAACAGGTCATCTGACATCAAGGAGTGCGGTGTACAACTTTGGTGTGGTTCTGCTGGAGCTTTTAACTGGTCGCAAATTTGTTGATCAAATCAGCTTTCGAGAAGGATTTCTAAGGTCAGTGATCGAATCTATACTTTATATATTTGGTTTATAATTGTCATCTATTTTTCATCCCCTGCGATTAAAATTAAATTCCATTTGCCACAGCAAATTAAAAGCTTACAACAAAATAAAAGTACTGTTCAGTAAGGCATGTGGAGTTGCATATTGACTGCAGGTATTTCATTAGTGTTTCATTGTCTAGAAGGGGTTAAAATTGGGGATAAATAAAATGTGAGGGGTTGACTGACTAAGACAAAACTGGACTATTATTTAGGATTAAAAGGTTAAATGTGCCCTTTTTTTTTTGAACTGCAATGCAATGTTCTAAGGAACTGTGAAATTTGGTTTTAGTCTGTATGCTTGAAGTCTCAACTCTTACATAGTCATGAATACTAATCTGTCTAGACTCCATAATGATATGATTTGATTGTTAACTTGGGACCGGTGAATCGGCATGAAGAAGTGATCGAGGTCATCAAATCCCTGGACAACTTCCTCTTGAATTTGTACAAGCCTACAACATAATTCCTTTCCTGACACTGACCTAAGATCTTACTGATCTATGCAAGAATATCATTCATTTCAAGATTTAACAAAGATCAGTAACTAAGGACTGGTGAAACAAGCAGGTAATAGTCTGTAGCACTGCATGCTTTGTCAGGACCTAAATTGCGAGTATTTTAATTATAGTTGGATCTATATTTTATCATGTTCTTTCCAAATATAGTAAATATATCTTTTCCTTTTCTGAAAAAAAATATTTTTTTCCTTAATAAAAAACTACAGTGGAAATAAGCAATTAAGGAGTTCCAGTTTGGTTCACAGATGTGATGGCATAGATGAGACACAAGCTAATGGGTTTTTATTTTGTACAGAGATGTGGTAGCATAGATGATCCGATAACATTGCTGAAACGTAAATATAAGGCCAATTGAAGGTCTCGATTGTAAATTTTTAACCGTCATGCAGTGCCTTTAAGATCGTCACGACAAGGTTTTCTTTGTGCTCATCAATGGAGGCGATCATCCTTTGACAGCTTAAGGAGAGACTTGCGAGGTTTTCTTTGCGTTCACCTTTGTTTCTTTCCTATGGTCTCAACTTGCAACTTCAATTCTGCTACCAGCTCGGACTCAGAGTAGGCACTCCATTTGGCTTATATTCTCCATCTTCTATGGATATTCTTGCTTTGTCCATCCTAATTTATTAATCTATTTATATTGTCAGCACATATCTGCTGAGGATGCTCTTAGTCAACCTTGGTTCAGCGAACCTCTCCCTACCTTTCCTGCCCATAATGTCATGGATAGGTATTATTTAACATGTCTAAATTCAAAACTCTTTTTAACTCGGTATTAGTCAATCATCTCAACCAGAAATCAAAGATGTCAGAATTTCATTGTTACGTGCAAAATTGCTGAATTTACCTATATGGTTTACCAGTAATTTTACAAAGCCTGAACAAATTAGATATTTTTAGATCCATGAATAATTCATGAAGAATTCAGATCCATTGGAGCAGCTGAAGACACATTCAAGGGGCAATTACATAGGAAACTGTGATATATATGTCTAGGTACGATAGTATCTTTTTTTTTTGTTGTTTTTAGACCATCTTCCGTTAGTTTACTAAAGCATGTTTCATTGCTTGAGGATTGTTTTGAAAATACTAAGTCATTTTTATATTTTCCTACTGATATTTTCTGAAATTACATTTGGAAGCCAAAATGATGACCTGGGAGCAGAGGCTATGGGTGCTTGCATTTGTTCAAGAACAAGCATTGACAATGAGGAAAAATTAAAATGAGAGCAACTAAATCATTCGTGCAAGAAGCATTGACAATGAGGAAAAATTAAAATGAGAGCAACTAAATCATTCGTGCAAGGTACGATGTTCTTTGTTTGATTTTTTTTTTTAAAAGTAGCATTTCTATACCCTTTTATTTATTTATTTTTCTAAATGGATTAGCTATTTAAATATTATTTTTCTGTTATGATGAATGAATAGATTGAATTTCTTGAAAATTCAGGCTTATTTGCAAGATGCTAGACAGTCAGAGTTGAACAATGTTTATAAAATTCTTAGTAAGTTATTTTCGAGATATTCTATCAGTATAATATGGTACAACAAATGGTAATGATTTTTAACACCTTTTTGTCTCTGGTACCTGTTATCGTCAACTGAGAGAGTCTTACTACTACGTCTTACTACTACATGACCTTGAAAGGGTTGAGCTTCGCTTGGATAATTTACTGGCCAGCCTAAAAATTATTATAGAAAAAGATATACAGTAGAATAGTTTCTCAAATTGGGATTTTCCATGTATTGTAATTGAAAAAATATATTTTAAATACAAATAAGTGGAGCAAGAGATCCATGCTGGATATTGTGTGATTGAGTTCTTTTCATTTATTTACTTGAATTAAATACCAAAGTATTTGGAAAAAAAATAAGAAAATTATTTAAGCATCTGAGAGTTTGTGAATAGTAAAATTAACTTTTTTCCCCTTATTTCTAGACTAAATGGGCTTCACATAAAATACTCTCTTTGACTACTATTGCTATTTTATTGATTACATTTGTTTAAATTATTGAATACTATTGCTATTTCAGTGTCGATCAAGACAACATTGGCCTTAAAATATTGAAAACCAGAACAACATATCCATATCAAATAATATTTTTTATATATTGAAATCCACCCACATATTGGGTGGGCTCTGCTGCTACATTAAATGACTGCAAGATGACCTTAGATCAAACGATCCAACAATTGTAGATTTCGTTGGATATGTCATGCCTTCTGTGTAAAAATTTGGAGATTTTCGTTGACATTATAGCCTAGATACTTTTGTATTTATGTGACCTTCAAATAGAAGGTTATTATCGTGAATGTTCCAATAAAGTCCAATAGAATATTGTGGTGTTCCTGTTGCCATCCATTGAATGCAATTTTGCTGAATACATGAGAACAATAGTAGATCAAACTGTGGCTCAACTGTTATCGCATCGCGCGAAGCGCGATGCATTCACTAGTTTCATACATTTACATACTATTCTGATATATACCACAGTGCCAATGGTGCTTGTGTCATTACAATTATGACTGGTCTTCGAATCAATATTAAAAAGATCAGTGCTTATAAATCATAATATTTCTAATTTAGGCTCTGATAGAGAACTCCAGTATGCCTAATTGTTCTCTATTAATTAGCCATAATTTTACAGAATTTCAATTTAGACTCTGGTGTTGAACCATCCTTCTTTGGACGCATAACTGAGCTTTCTTATTTTTTTTGAATTTTAACATAATTGATCCTTTACTTTTCAATTGACAGAATATTATCTCAAGACAAACTAAATTTCTGATTTCGTGCTCTCTTCTTAGTTCCTACCCAAAGGTTAGTTAAATTTTTGTTTATTTTTTGCTAGAGGGCAATACAAAGTTCTTATTGCGTATTATTAAAAGAAACTGATTCCTTGCAATTAATTTTTCCACCTCAGCTTCCAAAGTTATAATTCTCTTGTTGCTATTATTACCAGGGTCTTGGCTCTCTGGCGGCTTGTTATCAGCTTCCAACTTGGTTACTGATAGACTTTTCTTTTCAGGGAAATTAAATTGTAAGGTAACAATATCTTGCATGACTGTTCCTTTTTGCAATAGCTAGCCCATACTTCTAGTATAACCACCTGTAACCATCAAAAGCAAAACATAAAATGCCAAATTTAAACTCACAGCCACTGTTTTCATTTAAACTACTCAAAAACTAAAGAGAAATTAAGCAACAATAATAATCAACCTAACGAGAATGTCAAGTCCTCAAACTTATGCCCTTGGTATTGTCTTGCATCTGAGCCTCTTTGTCCCTGGTATTGCTGCATACCTACACCCTGAAACTTAAGGATGAAGAACTAACTGTAAAAATGTTGCATGACTATGAAATTCTGCATAAATGAAATTTATAGCTCTGTTCATCGTGATGTCTACCGTTGAGCATAATCGACAAACTTGTAAACTCCTCCATCAGGTCAGTATTTTGGTTTGCTAGTTAATTAAACTTGTCAGGTAGTAAGTTGATATTTTATTCTTATTTTGTAGGATAATGCCGCTGAACCCTCGTCTGTAAACGAGCCAACGTCGACCTAACAGAACTCTCACCTTAACTCAGGTTTAACATTTACTTGCCATAATTTTACTTTTCTGTCATCATTTACAATTTTTGTTTTCATAAACTGTTATTCTTATAAAATTCATTTCATTATGTAGAGAACATTTGTTGCAGTGGATTCATTTAAAATATTTCAAGAAGTATATCTCAGGACAGATGACCCGAGAGTGACCAATGTTGTTAAATTCTCTGAGCTTCTAGTAGAGGTAAAACTACTTATTTCCATATTAAATAGTTATGCTGAGCCAACAGTTGTGTTTGTGTGGTGCTATTTGCTAACAGACGTGTATCAGTGTTTGCATTTTTTTTTTATGATTTCTGATTTCACCTTTTGAGTTAATTGATGTTTACATCCTGTCATGCGGTAATCAAACTATGTTGCTCTTTTATCTACTGCTATCAGTTATTTCCTCATTGTATAATTGAAGTAAATGCCCCAGCACATAACTAATTATTAGTGCAATTGATACATTTTAATCTTGCTTTTCTTATGTTTCAGAAGATTTTAATGTAGACGAGGGCACGACACCTACTCCTTGTGAGGGAACTTCTCAAAAGCAAGATCTTTAATTCTCTCATGTTCATACGAAATAGCAGAAGTTTGATTCACATTGGTACACCAAAATGGTCAGTTTCTCTTCACATGCTTCAGTTTGGGCCAGACTAGCAGTTTTGTTTATTTATATAAAGACCATTTACACAACCATCCTGGTCCTTAGCATTCTGGCACACGTTTTGAGGCATTGGTGCTGATCCTGTTGTGTGTGCCTACTAATTGATGGCCATGGGAGGATGGTACAAATTCTGGTAAAACATCACAAATGATTTTTTTTTCCCACATGGAGATTATAGCATATCTGGTCAGTTTAGTTTTCACAAAGTTTCAAGAATAAAGTTTAGGAAAATGTAATAATATCAAGTGCAAGGGTATTTCTAAAAAAAGAAGAATATATGTTACAGTGCTGTTTCTCTGTTTTGGGTCACTGATTTTGACTCACACATATGTCAGGGTTAAAATAATAAGAATTTTTTACTAATTCAGCTTATAAGAAGAGTTGAGTTTATCACCAAATGCGAAAAGAAAAGGATTTGGATGATTGTACGATTTCTCTATCCTCCTGTTCTTCTTGTAATATCTTAATAATTAGGTTTGGTTTTTTGATTTAATAGGTTGTTGTGATATCTTGGAAAGACAGTTCCGGTACCAGTCATGTACTCATTGTTACTGATCACGGGGTACTTGTGCTCTGGCTTTTGTCATTGAATTTCAACTTGACAAGCAAAAGTTTTTATCAAAGAATGTCCGAGTTCCAGATGATGGCTTTTCAAGACCTTGAAGACTTGGAAGAAATAATTTATGAAGAATGTTTCGATTTGTGACAAATTGAGTTCTATAAAGGATTATATTAGGTTTGCTTTCAAATAGCCCAATTAGAGTATGAGTAATATTCTTTATAACAATTGAATGACATATTTTAATATAATTTTCAATTCAATGTTGTTTGGTTCTATTTATAATCCAGTTGTATATATACACACTTAATGCGCATTTATTTTCAATGGGATCAAATTATGATAAAACCAAATAATTAAGAGCTATCATGGATGCACGCCAGTGTTCTTTAATGCTATTAGTCTTTACGAAGTATGATTTTTATATAGAGCTGTATATGAGCTGAGTTTGAGCGAGTTAGGGACAACTCAAACTCAGTTCAACGGTAAATCGAGTTGAGTTGAGCTGAGTTAGAAATACTTTCGAGCTTCTTAAGCTAGCTCAAACTCAACTTGTCTCCAACTGGAGCTAGCTCGTGGGCTCACGAGCTAACTTGAAATAAACATATATCCTTCAAATTTTTATTTATTTAATTCATATGTTATTCTAGTATTAATTTTTTTTACATATACAATATTATAAACAATAAAATTGTTGTCTCTTATATTCTTTTTATTGATTTGAAACAAAATATGTCTTGAAACTCAATCTATCATGTGTAATATTAGTTAAAATAAAAATATATAAGAAGAAAATTCTTATTATTAATTTATAAATTTTTAGTACTCATAAATTATATTCATAATACATATCTCAAATATAAATTTATTGTGTCACGAGTTGGCTCACGAGCTGCGAGTTGAGCTGACCTTAACTCAAACTCGACTCGTCAACCAATCGAGTTAGTTTAGCTCGAGTTTTACCAACTCGAGTTTTGTTGGCTCGAGTTACAATAGAGTTTTTGTGAGTCGAGTTCAAATTAGCTCACGAGTTACGAGTTTTTTGTTCACCCCTATTTTTATATAGTGTATTTGGTTGTACAAGGAAAAGAATATGAAATAAGTTCTTATTTACGAAAAGGCTGGAACAACGAAGGAAAAAATACCAACTATTCATTTAAGTTTCTATTATTTTCATAATTTTGGATATCCGACATTAACATGGAATATAGCATGGCTAATTCAAACTAACGTGGCATATACACTTACAAATCTGGTTAATAAATACAATCAAAACAGAAGTCATTCGCGTACCATAGACGAGTGGTTGCCAGATGAGAATGGCGACTTTTCATTTCATGCCATAACTCCTCTATATTAGGACTTAACATCAACTGGAATTCCATTGTGGTACTAACAATGCTCTCTAAACCGGATAGCATCTAATCTCATGCTTTTTTTATCTCCAATTCGTCCATAAATGGACAAATCCATTTATTTAATTAACTGCTCTATGCTCTGATTTTATGCGCTATGTCGCTCTAATTTTCACAACCATTTTTCAAAATCGCCCTACTAGACGCACACAAGTGGTGTTTCCTGATTGGTTGCTTTCATGTGTCATGATCGCTTTGTAATTTTGTTTAAAAAAAAAAAATGAAAAATTCATATGGACTTTTTTTTGTTTTGTATTTAAAAAAAAAGAAAAAAAATTGAACTACAACTAAAGCATTGGACTTTTAAACATGAATGAACAGTCCAGTTGATACTAATATACCAACATAAATTACTTAATGTTGATCTGTCAGATAATCATTTTACAGAATCACCCAAAAGTTAGTGGGTATCAAATAAATTCTTTATGGATTGAACATATGTACTTTTCATTTTTTTTTAATAAAAAAGAAAAAAATCCCATATGGACTTTACATTTTTTTTAAAAAAAAACGACAAACTTAGTTCAGCCGATTTGTTCATTCACGTTTTAAAAGTAGAAGACTTAAATTTCGAATGGATTTTGTAATTTCCTTTTTGTTGTCCCTAGGGAAGGTAGGCGGCTTAACCAATTTACAAATTTTGCGGAAGCGTTTAATTGGATTTAGACCAGTTTTGGTATGAACTACCTAGCACAAGTCAATTGGTATCCAAAACAATCAATCACACACAAGTAATTCAAATATGTAAGTAAATAAAGAGAGAAAGAGAGAAAGGAATCGAACACAAGATGTGATTACGGAGTTCCGACCCGCTAGAGAAAAATTAGCCTTAGTCGTACGTCTCCGGGAGTTTAGCAACCACCAAACGAGTGCCTTCCGTTCGGTGGTAGAGGATGGAATGGAAAGTAAAATATAGAGAGGAAAGGGACGGGAAGGAATGGAGAGTAAATTAAGTTAATTATTTTTGTTTGGATGAATGATAAAGGGGAAGGAGAAATAATTTTTACTTTCCCTCTTATGTCTTGTTTGGATCGATTAATTAACAGGGGCGGAAAAAGTATAATTGACAAATTTGTCCCTGGATCCTGTATCATACACGCTCATATACAATTTAGGAAAGAAAATAAATAAATAATACAAATAAAAGGAACATCAATATTAATGTCTGTACGTGGGCACGTCACTGTGCGCAACATAAAATAAATAACTTTCATATTTGACTATACTTCCCCAATAACAAATGCAATTAGTTACATTTCTGCACTCATGCTTGCAACACTAAACAATATTAATGTGTGTTTGTGCAAAATTCCTAACCGCTAAAGTTATTATAACATATCCCAAAAGATATTCAGCTGCAAGGTTAGCCGAGTATCTGGTACACAAGCACGTACCAGTATGCAAGCTATTTTTAGATTTACATCAAGGTTGTATCATTGCCATCGTCAGTTTACAACATATTGCAATTAGCTATGGCTCAGTCAAAAAATAAAAGAACCAACACAAGTACATCAATTTTATTCCAGCAAAAGTTCATGAAATATAATCAATAATAAAAAAGCACAATAGAAATATTAATTTAGCATCCAAACAAAATTAATTCATAGCAAGTGATACAATAAGAAGTATCAAATAACATATTTATTTAGCTAAATGATCTTAAAACTTCAGGAATAAAAGGAGATTGCCTACGCACTGACTCGACACCACACCATTTCGCTTGATCGCCACCTCTTTTAATACCTTTTTTTTTTTTGAAAGATAAACTGCCCGTAGGCCTCTTTTAATACCTATCAATATGTAGAAAATTAGTATACAACACCTGGTTACAAAACAAGCATTGCCAATCTAATTGTGTGTAAATACCTTGGTGAAATATCCATGTGTAAATGCAAGTCAGCTACTGACACTAATTGTAAATTTGTAATACACTATATCACAAGAATACTATGACCAATCTATCAAATAGGAGGCAACCATTTTCTCATTATGCTAGTTCAATAAAGTAGACCATGACAAAAGATTGCACACTGAACTGTACTGATTGGTATGACCTAGTCCCATACCGCACCTGGGTATCAGTACTCAATAAGAAACCAAATGAGTAGCACCTTTTCAATACTATATTCTAACGCCAGCCTATGCCTCTTCAATTTAGTACCAATTTCATTTACAGACCATTTAATTAGGCTTTTTGGTCAGTATATCCATTTTTCAAACAAAGTTCTGCAACAGGGACCAATACAATCCATCACCAAGACACCAATAGAACTCTAATTAATCGATCAAAACAAAAACTAGAAATAGATCCCGATGAAACCAGTTGAAGTACAGTATATACCTATTAAACAATATTGGTGAAATCTGAACCAAGTTGAAGTTCTTGTGAGACTCAGCGTCCTGAATCAGACCAAAAGAGTACAAAACTACAAATTAAATTAAATTAAACAATCAAAACTGAACAATAAATCTGGTGGCTGGAGAGAAAAAAAAAAAAAAAGAAAATTAGGGTTACCTGAGCGATGGAGAGGAGAGGCAGCAGGAGTCATGCTTAAATAGGAGGGAGGTTGTGCGCAAAGAAGGAAACTCGCCGACGAAAATCGCGCGCCAAGAAGCACAATAGCGCGCCAAGAAGGACAAGCCAGGGGTATCGCAGTCATTCCGGATCTCGGCGATTTTCCACGATTTTTCTTTCCTTCGTGTCTCCTCCGATTTGGGGGGGAATTAATTTGTATAGGAAGTAAAAATTAGAAGGGAATCCATTCCCTTCGCTCAAAATTTCCCTTCGCGATTTCCTTCCAACCAAACAGAAATAATTTCCGATTTTTACCTCCGTTCCCGTCCCTTCCCAACCGCTCCCTCCAAACCAAACAGAGTGTTAGAATACTCTCCGTATTTTCTTAGATAACCGCTTTTGAATGAAAGGTAAATCGTGGAAACTTAAATGAAAGGTAACTGGCGCCTCTTTTCTCTTTTTTTTAGCGCAACTATTTAAAAGCCAAAACCGTAACTCTTGAAAGGAAATAGGCAGGATAGTTGACCTGGCATTCCTTCTAAATTTAATTTCAATTTCAATTTCAATCCTTTCGCTATTAATTTTAGCACCTGGCATTCTTTTGCTTTGACCATACAGTTAAGTTTGTGCTATTCATCCGGTGAATGAGTCCCACAGTCACCTATGTATTTATATTCTTGCAAATCTCCCTTTTGTGTCATCATTTTATTTGGCATGTCTTATACAGGGAATAACTACAATAATCAGCTTCCATAATCTGATTCGTTGAGAATATCATGGCACCCAATTAAAATAAAAAATCCAATTAAGATTAAAGCAGTGTACTTTTAAACATGAATGAATGAACATACCAGTTGAATTCGTTTTGTCATTTTGCTTAAAAAAAAAATTCATATGGACTTTAGTTTATTCGCAACCTGTTTTAGTACACTACTACAGTTGCACCTTTTTACGGCATACTTGGACAAACCAATGATCACATGAAATAAGAAACAATGCAGCAATTAATTAATAACAAACCATTATTTTTTGTTTCAACAGATTATAAACTGTTTCATCTCAACTTTAGATGAAGATCGGCACCCTAAGCAGCACGTCATGGCAGTGTCAACTTATGGCACTAAAAAAATATTCTGATCCTTTCATCGAGCAAACCAAGTACAATAAAGATATTAAGAATTTTACGATAGTCGGCAAGGAATTTTTGACTCATGACATGGTAAGTCTAAAATTCATATTTAGATATTTCATACATAGGACTTTAGAATAAGAAAACACCAACGAATGCTTTTGCAGGTGTTTTTTCCTATAAATATGAACGACATGCACTGGTATATAGGAGTCTTGAATATTTTATCTGGAGAATTTCAAATCCTTGACTCTCTACCCAGACTGGTCCGTTCATATCCAGAGCATACTGAGAATTTGGTAAGTGCATTATTATGATACTTAATCGTGTATTTTTTTTATTTTTTCGCATGTAATAACATTTTTCAAAAACTGTAGCGCAAAGGAATTCAATTTTTTTATATCTCTGGCGCTAAAAGCAGACTCTAGACTTTCGTATAGGCATCGTTTATTGGATATCACAAATTGCCCGTCAGTGTGATATGGGCTGCACCTAGGCAACAAGATGCGAGCTCCTGTGGTTTATTTGTGATGAATTTTATTGAGTCATGGAAAGGAACCATCAAGCAAACAAAATTCTCAAAGGTTGTTATTTATTAAGCTCTTTTGAATGTAGTATTTCTTTTTGGTTTTATTTGATTCGTTCTTGTTATTTAATGTGCATTATATTTGCAGATCAATCCTAGAGTATTCCAGAAAAAAGTTGTTCACCGCCTAATTTTTTCAACAGAAAATCAGGATGAAGCTATGAAAAAGGAAATCCGTGATATGTCGGTGGAGAACCGAGAAGATTACTGTTGGGACTGAAATGCAATGTTGATTGGTTTAGTAGTTGTTAAGTAGTCAAATTTTCTTTTTCTTATAGGTCTGATAAGTTCAGTTTTCTTGAAATATTGATACAAAAAAATAGCTTCGGGGGTTTACTTTTATGATTAGATTTAAAATGATATGGTGTTGCATGTAATTGTGTTTACTTTATGATTAGACTTTATAATTGTGTTTAATTTATTTAATTAATTTAAAAGTTTTGGGGAATAATTTAAAGTTTTGAGGCTTGACCCTGCTTTCTTCAACAAAAAAAAAAAAAAAGGACTCCACGCGAGGTTCCTTACTTGCTTAGTATTCCAATAGTACCGCCTTAAGAAAACAATTTTCAATTTCCCAATACTCGAGCAATTTGCATGCTGCTTGACAGATCAACATTCAGTTTTTCACCTTACACCGACTTTGCGTACAAACTTTCTAAATCTAAAAAAAAAAAGATGCATCTACATGTAGTTTTGTTGATAAGCATTGTGATCATTATGCAACAGTCAATATAAACTTATTCCAGATAATTTTTCAACAAAGAGCAGCCTGCAAATAAGCTTCACATGTGGATCATCATGCAAGGTCTATAAGCAAAATTATAACTGATACAAAACTGAAATTTCTAATCCAGATTGTGTTCCACTAAATAATTACATTATAAGAGATTACATAAAATAGGCACAATGGTCATGAACAACAATGGAAGCAAAAAAAAACTATGAGAAGACTTGACCAATCAGATTAGTTGTTAAGAGAAGTTTGCATCCTACCATCTGGAATTCAAAAGAGTACAATTGCCTTGGAGTTACAGAGAAAAGGGGAGTCACAACAATAGTAACCCTTTCTCTCCAGTTGGATAACCTCTCCTTGCTTGAGGTTTCGCATATTGGAATCCCCCAGTGCAGGTCTCCTTGCGTGTCACTGGGTTTAGGTTATCCAAGAAATCTTCACCTTCCTCCAGCTGTTGTCAATAAAAAAACAATTGTAGATCATATATAGCAATGGATAACAAAATTGGTTCTTTTCTGTTTTTTCTTTTTTTTTTTTGACAGGCAAAAAGTCACTTTGTTGCACTTGTATACAACCAAAAAGTCCTCATGTTTTTTATCTAATCATCCATCAGTTTAAGAAAATAATTATGGCTATCGCTGGAGGATTAGCTTAGTTTGCTGCATTAGTTCAGACACATTTGCAAAACAGTGACAAATCTGAAACTAACTGTAATTGAGTACTTCTATCATAATTACTAAACAAAACATATTTTTTTCAAATGTCATGTACAAGAATACAACACAAAATATACTCCAGAAAATTGGATTTACAAGTTGAAAATAAGCACAAACAAATTATTAAATAGATTCAGTTGTTAACATGACAATGTTATCGTAAATTTACCTCACTTAACAATTGCGAACACGGGAGATGTTGAGTGCAATTTGCAAAAACTGTGAACTGTTGCATATGGTTTATTAAACAAATAAGTTATAGACTGTAAAAATGAAAGGTACCTTCTTCTTCTTGATTAAGTAGTCAAACTCAACCAAAGAAAGGTGCACCAGCTCATCAGTATCAGGGAGCCATGTCAGCTTCAACTTGGTACTCTTCACAGAACCCTCCAGGTGCAATTCTCCGATCAGACCCACAATTTTATTATTGCTATCCTTCTTTATTTCCTTCACAATTGCATTGCCCCAATCCATTAGAGTAACCTCCTCTCCTTGAGAAATGCTTGCCGCATCAGTATAGTCCAACCATATTTTATTTGTGAAGGTCGTTGCTTTTTGCCAGCAGGCTCATACTTCTTGTGCCTTGGTATGATACGTACGAATGGCTTGTCATGACCATTTGTCAGGGTCAGTAAAACCCGATCTTGCTCAATCACAGCAGTGTGACGAGCGCAGACTGGGTCTATTATCTTCTTGTTTATAGTCCACAACTTATCCCATTCCATCAAATTCAGATTTTTCGAAGCACCCTGAAATACCAACAAAGGTTACTAGGTATGGGATTAAGCAAATTAAAAGAGTAACCAAGTCACAAAGTTAGCCTCTCTATAGGTGTTAACATTGCAATTACATATGCAATTGCCAGAAAGGTCCCATATTCCCAAGAAACAATCGAAATGAGGCACCAGATATTTCTATGATTTAAGAATGATGTCAGTTCTCATTATGGACAAGTTTCTCATCGTGTCTAGCTAGATGAAATTCTTATATGATGATGTTTTGCTGAGCAAGCAAACGAGGCATATTTTCCTTTGCAGTAAGATATAAATCTTATCTGGTGCTTGACAAGATACAGTAATCACTAACATGCAAGTATGTTAGATGCTAACAAGTTTGCTAGAAGAAAAAATGCATTATATTTTAATTTGGTAAGACCAATAAAACACATGGACTAGCTTAAATTTTCCCATCGGCTTTCTTTGCAAATTTCTGAAACAAACAGAAGAGGTGAAGCTGACCTGCTGAAGAATGAATTGAATAAGTGCCTCAATTTTGAGTCCCCTTCTGACAATACCTTGTACAGTAGGGAAACGGGGGTCATCCCAACCATCAACTTTTAATTGTAATACAAACTACCCAAAATCATGATTGCAACGCAATTAGCACCACTAAATAACTGAAACGAAACAGATCTAAAGTAGAACATAAGATAGACACAGCGAAATGGATAAAAACCAACCCAGAAGAGAAGCGAAGCTCAGGAGGAGAGCCAGAAGGGAGAGCGCCGGCGTCGACAGAGATGTTAACTCCTGCGACCTTAGCGGCGGCGATGACCGAGAGAGGCGGAGTATCGGCGGAGATACCCTTACCACGACTGTGCATACGACCCATGGCTGCGCGTTGGTTGTAGAGGAGGCGACGAGCTCAAGCGGCGGCGACGCCACGAAGACGTCTTGAAGCGAAAACGGCGAGAGGATTACAAGTTTACATCTTGAGAGATGGAGACGGGGATAATAAAAAGAACATGGAGACGGTTCTTTTAAAATGACGTTTTTGCCCCTTCAATAAAATATCTCGTTAAACTTAACGAAGATATTAATCATGAGCGAAACTTTTTTATGGCATCCCAGCCGTTTGATTTATAAAGAAATGGACGGTCAAGCTTAATCAGACCGGATGGCAGCATCACGCCCTTCTCTCATTTGCCCTAGCCGCACGCAGCACACCCCATCTCTTCGTCTCTCTCAAAAGCAATTAAGCAAATCTGAAAATGCACCCCACATGTTCATCTCTCTATCGCAAAAGCAATAAGCAAATCTAAAAATCAAAGGTATGAACTACTCTGCTTTGTCACTCTCGCAAGCCACCATCTGATCAATTCTACTGCGCGCTCTCTCTCTGTCTCTCTCAATCTTGCTCTCAGTCTTCACTCTACACCTCTCACGATAGACAACTGCAGGCAACTGCAGGCAGGCACAGGGTGTTGAGACGCAGCCCACGGGCACACCAGGTAACCTGTCTTCGCCAGGACACAGGCATGCGCGAGATTTAGAACGAGCAGGTTGAGGCACCTGCAGGCAATCTCTTGGCCATCCCTGAATCACAACACAGTACACACACATTATGTTGACAGAACCCCAGCCGAAATGAACAATTGAACATAGCAGAGTAGCAGACTGGTACAAACTGGTAAACCGACGCATGAAACGCAGGCTCTCTCCGATCCGCCACCTCTCCACCTCTCCCACCACCTCCACAATTCCAGCCTCACTACCCATTCCTCACCGCACAATCCCTCCACCGCGGGGCCAAGACCTCGACTTCATCAACATATTCCACAGCCATCTGATCAATTCCTGCTGGCCCCAGCTCCTCCCACTCGCTCCTTCCCTCACTCCCTTCCGCCTCCTCCACCTCCTCCTCCTCCTCCGGCCCGACCCCACCTTATCTCTCTCTTTCTACAACTGGACCCACCTCCACCGCCCTTCCTCTCTCTCCCTCCCCGCCTTCTCCATCCTCCTCCACACTCTCTCTCAGTCCCGCCGGCTCAAATCTGCCCACTCCATTCTTTCCTCCTCTCTCTTCCCCACCTCTGCTTTCTCCTGCTTCGATTTGTTCCACTCCTTACTCCATACCTACCGCGTCTGTAGCTCCACCCCGCAGGTGTTTGATCTTTTGTTCTCGGCATACGCGCGCCAGAAGAAGTTCAGAGCCGCCACGGATGTATTTTTTTGGATGAAAGATTATGGGTTTCTTCCAAATGTTCGTTCTTGCAATGCGTTATTGAGTTCTTTGTTGAACATGGAACGTACTGATATTGTGCTTTCTTTCTACAAGGAGATGCGACGGGCTAGGATTTCGCCTAATGTGTATACCCTTAATATGGTTATGTCGGCTTATTGCAATTCAGGGAAGTTGGAGAAGGCCATAAATTTGTTTGGAAAGATGGAAACACTTGGATTTAGTCCTACTGTGATTTCGTTTAACGTATTAATTGATGCACATTGCAGGAATGGGCAGTTGAGTACTGCAGCCAGGCTTTTGAAATCTATGAAGGGAAAAGGGCTTGACCCAAGTGTGGTGACTTACAACACTCTAATTAACGGATTCTGTAGAGAGGGTCGGTTGCATGAGGCGAATAAAATTTTGAATGAAATGAATGTATCCATGGTGACTCCATCCACAGTAACCTACAATATTTTGATTAGCGGGTATTGCAAATCAAACAACAGTGAGATGGCTTTTAGGCTTTTTGAGGAGATGGTGGAAAAGGGGGTGGAGGTGGATATCGTAACATACAATTCACTGATATTGGGCTTCTGTAATGAAGGAAAGACCAAAAAGGCGGCTTCCCTAGTGAAGGAGCTCGATGCAGCTAACATCAAGCCAAACGGTTCCACTTTTGCAGCACTTGTCATTGGGCAGTGTCAGAGGAAGAATTCTGAGCGAGCTTACCAAATTTTCAAAGCCATGAAGAAAAACGGGTTTGAACCAAGAGTTGAAATCTCTGAACTTCTAATTTCTACCTTTTGTAAAAATGGAGACTATGAAGGGGCATTGGAGGTGCTGAAGGAGATGTTAGAGAGATGTTTTGCTCCTAGCAATGTTCTGTTGGATGAGCTTTTTGAGGGTATTTATGAGGCAAGAAAAACACATCTGGTTGAGAAATTGAGGTCTGAGATTTCTAATGTGAGGCTTATTCCAGAAACTTATTTTCATAAGGATTACAGGAAAGCAGATCAAGGCAACAGATGTGAAGAGCAGATTTTAAGCTAAGTGCTGATACTGTTACTAATTTATTTTGGATATTGGGATGGTCTTGTTTTTCATGGACAAATTAGTAACTAATTCCCGAGAAGTTGTTAAAGCAACCGCTGCATCTCAGCTGCAGCCTGCAGATGTGCCATTATTAATTTGAACAATATTACAATTCAATGAATTCATATATGATTATTGAAAGGCACTCCCCTGAAAGGTCAAAGTGCAATTTCATATATGATTATTTGAATGGCTCGTGTAGATAATGGCACATCTCCTGCCATGACAATAGTAGCTGCTGCCATGAACTAATAGAGAATTAGAATTTCATTTGGTGAATAAGGAGATAGAATGATATCCTTGATGTTTCTCTCATCCCACCAAATTTCGCTATTTTTTAATTTAAAAATAGCAATATTGAAATATATACTTTTTTTTTTGTCACTAACTGCCGTGAATAATAATTATTGGTTTTTTTTTTTTCCCAATTTGAAGACACTCTTTATGAATATCTTGGTATCAATGTGAATGTGAAAATTACACGGGTGCTGCCCTTTTGTGAGACTGGTGAATGCTGATTCTTGTGCTAGAATGTTATAGTACTTATTATTTACCTTTCGTTCTCAAGCATGATATATTGCATTAACTTCAGTTTAAACTCTGCGCATCCACGCACTGTAGTAGTAGTACCGAGTATGTTTCTATCAGGATCCCTATGTTTCTGATAAGTGATAAACTATCAAGCCTTCATGTTTCTGATAATCATAGGCCTTGTAATCTGGCCCAACAAGATTTTATGATCCATTGATGTTGTACTTATCATGCAGCTTGTAGATTGAAGGAATTGGGTCAACTACTGCAGCCTGGTGAATAGGTTTTGTGCTGACTTCAGGGGTCCAACTCTAAATGCTCACTAGTGAGGTACTGATTTTTCTGTCCGTTTTAAATGTATCAGGTTTTAAACATATGCACATTTATTATTCAGTTGTAGACTTTATCTATTTTCTGAGGTTATTTTGGCAACACAATTAGTAATAATCTCCTTTATTAATGGGGCTCGCATACAAAAATAGCGATAATATAGTTTGTCCCAGCTGTGGTTGTTGACCGACTGGTTTGGTTCAGTGATACTTTGGCCTCTACTTTCTGAGATTATTTAGACAACATTACTAGTAATAATCCCCTTTTTGACGGGGGTTTCATACAAAAATAGCAGTAATATAGTTGCTCTCAGCATTGGTGGTTGACTGGCTTGTTTGGTTGATAATTTGGCCTGTGTCAGTATAAGGATGTCATTCATGAACTAAGCAACTTCCAAAAATAGACAAGAAATGGTCCGTAGAAAGTGATCTGATTCTATCATGTATTTAATTACTTGGTCATAACATTTCTGTGAGTCCATGTGAAAAGTTTTGGAAGAGGAAGGTAAATATATCTTGATTTGTTTCTCTCTGCAAAATTGTATTGCTGTAGTTGGAGTCACTGCAAAAGAGGTGCTCGGAGGATATGAAGTTTGAGAAAACCAAAGCAAGAATTCAAAAGGAAAGCAATTCTGTTTCTTTGTCAGAGAACCAGTGGATCAGGCACTTTGCACCAAACTTCAGTGGGAAAGGTACAAATATCAGAGCAAACTGTCAGGTAGCAGATGAACAGCCTTCTTATTCTAGCAAATCTGTTAAAAGGGAGCTCTGTTGCTCTTCAAAGGAGTCTACTTCACAAGCTCAACCGTCTTCTTCTTCTCAGGATTCTGATGAATACGGAGGTACTTCTTTTCATTTAATTCTATATTTTACCCTTCGGCTAGAGTGTCCATATTATTATTTTTTGACCTCTGTGTGTGTGAGCAAAGACTGGTAATACAAATTTGGAAAGGAAACAACATGGACTACTATTTTAGTGGTGATCTTATGTTATGAAAATGATTATAATAAAGTATAAATTCGGGTTGGTATAGCACCTTCTGATTCAGACTGTTCTGTATCAGAGTGAGCTATGGGCCACAATGGTGCCGGACCCAAATGCAAGGTGTGATATCCTTTCCCATAGAAATCTCATGAGAAGGGTTGCATATAAGTAAGATTATTTCAAATATAATTCTTCTATTAAAATATCCGGTTTGGTCTCATGTTCTTTTGGGAAAATAGGATATTGCAACTCAGTAAGCGGAATTGTAGGTGTACTAATCCACCTTGTACAGTGAGTTTAGTTGATAAAACTGTATCTGGTCTATTCATTAACTTGATTTGATATGACCAGAAGTTTAAATGAAAGCTGCTCATCTTTCTCCAGAGGTGTCCAGTCAGAACTTCTACAATGAAGATATAGCTGGAGCAGAATTAATCCAAACTTACAAGAAGAGACAGCTGAGTTCTCCTGTTCCTCCTCCCCTTGTTGATCTGGTATATTTTGTTGCATAAATTCTTAAATGACTAACTAGTCGCTTTGCCGGCATGTTTTAATCCTTGAATGATTAGATTATTCAATATGTTTTTAATGGGATTGATACTTGTTTCTTTTTGTTCTTCTCGATATTTTAGGGTAAAAAATGTAGACCTCATTGATCAATGTCCTTAACATTGTTCTGGTAATTTGTCTTGGATAAGCAGAAATATGAGCTAAACCCAAACCAAATTTTATTACTGAAAACTCAGGGATTATGTATCATTGATCTATCTTATATTCATTTTTTTTTTTTCTTGACAATTTGATACTAAAATAGGCATTTTATCAGGCCATGCTTGGAAAACCACCTGGCAATGCCATAAGAGAGAAAGGTTAAAGCCAACAGCGTTGATTAATAATCCAATGAAGCATCTGAGTGGGTAGATGTACTGTTGAATAAAGCAATTTATTTTGGATTGATATCTGCAGTATTTGTACTATTTCTTAATTCTATTAGTTCATATGCAAAGAGTAGTGTGTACATAGGTTAGATGAGGTTTTGACAGATCTTGTTATAATTCGTTAGGAGAGACCTTCATGGAATTCTCTTCAGTGTGACTTTCATTGGAGCATATCATGTATCCTAAGATTAGTTGCTTATCATGTCTTATTTATAATTGACGACTTGTATGATAAAATAGAGATAATCTTAGAAGAGTGAGAATTAGAACAGCATCATGAAGAGCAGAAGAGGCGTGGCAAGGAAGTGTGAAAATGAAATTCTCCTTACCCTTTTGACTCTTTCCTTCTGTCTCTTATTTCTATCTTATTCTATATATTTTTTTTAAATATTGTTAAACAATTCAATGGGTTAAATGACATTTCGTGTTTTTTTTTTTTTTTTTTTCCGAGATCTTGACAGAAGCTGTCAAGTTCATGTCTTTTTTTTTTGTGTGTGTATTAGAAGTCCTAATGACCCCAATTGAGGAAAGAACCTTCATAGAATTCAGATGAGATTCTGTTAGATCTTTTCTTATTGCGTTACTAGTCTAATGACCTGGAGAAAGAGAGAGGACGGAAAGTCGGAAACCTTCTTATTCACAGGATATTTGGAAATGTGAATTTTATCGGAGTATATATATTATGCAAATTTTTTAATAACTACATTACTACCATTTTTGTGTCTTCACAATTTATTATTTAATGCCTTCTCAGAGATATAATTATCGAGTTTGTGCGTTGTGAAGTTGCCTAAACTCTTATAATTTATTGGAAAATTGGATACAACCACTCAAATCTTGTATAAATTAAGAATGAGAAAAGGAAAAGCACTAAAATATATTTAATTGATCTGTCTTCTTTGCCATTTTTGGTAAAACTGATGTAAAATAGAGATTTGGAAATACATATTTTATAGAATTTTACATGAAAAAACTGATGTAAAGAAAGTTAAGATTAACATTTAGATTTGGAAATATTAATATAAAAGAGACGGCGTGACTTTTCCTTGAATAACAAAAAACTTAATGATACCGACTTCATACGTGAGATGGGAAACACTAAATGAAATCAGTTAAGAATTTAAGATATTGAATTTATGTTAATTTGTATTCGATTAAATAAAATACATGAAACGGTGAACAAAGTATATTTGAAGACGAGGAAAAAAAATGTCACTTTTATAGGAGTAGGTCCTAAACTAACTCAAATTATACAGATGATATCATTCTGTTCCTCCAAAAGTAACTATACATGGTTGGCAATGTGCAATGCTCAAAGCTTGGGAGGGCATCTTTGTCATTATTTTCCTCCAAGGATTTATTTGGTATATGTAGTAGGACTAAGGGCTCCATTTTTTAAAAAAAATAGTAGGAAATTTTCATAATAATATTGAAAAGATCAAAATTTTAATGAAACATATGCCTGCTTATAATGATAACTACTTGCCCATGCTATTCTCGTCATCATAACTGTCAACGATCATTTCGAACTTTCAAATTTACCTTCCTCTCAAAATGCACATGCGTTTCAATCAAGCTTTTAAAAAACTCTTTTTTTTTTTTCGTTTTATCGCCGTTTTATCTTAGTTTTGGTTCATACAGCAATACAGTTTTATTCATTTTATCGCCGTTTTATTACCATTTTTATCACCGATAAATGCTAAATTACCATCAAATGTCAAACATCAAATCGTATTTTAAAAACTTGGTTTCAATAAAATTGAGCACTATTTTCAGCTCGAATGGCATGGACCAAAGCCGCCCGGAATTCATTTGAAAAAAGAAAAAGAAAAAAGTTCTTTGACACTAGTTGTCTAAAATCATTAAGAAAATTAAAAAGAATGGTGAACTTCAGAAGTGCTTCGATTGTTTTCTCTGAAGCGAGGATTTCTTTGGATAAACACATCCGTAGGACGAAATTCTAAGAGAAATGACAAAATAAATATCGAGGGAATTATAAATAACATGTAAAAGATAACCTATGCTAGGAATTTTTTAAGTGGAAATTTGGAAAAACAAATTGATTTGCTATTGAACACAGGTAACTTTAGATAGCTAAAAGATGCAATTCATACATAAAGAAATTCAGAATTGTACTCACTCTGACTGTTTCTAAACAAGACGCTTCATGGAAAGGCCATGATGGTTGTGCCTTGAAGGTTTACATCAATTTTTAATTGCTTATTATGGTGTAACTGAATAATTGAGAAAATTTTCAACACTAACTAGATGGACCCATTCCGGCTCCGCCGGAACAACTTACTCAGAAAAAAATTCAGGATTAAATCCGTTTGTTGTCTACATTGATGAAAGTTCACTGAATAATTAGGTTTAAAAGAATCGGGATAAGTTAAAACTTAAAAGAAAATAGAAGCTGCACGTCAAATACTGCAGCTATTACCGACACAGAACAAATCAAGCTACACGTGTCTTACCTCTCCTGGTGGAGATGATACTCTTTATAATCCAAAAATTTAGTTCAAAAGTTCAAGACTGATGAAATATCTGCCTCATACTTTTTATACTTTACAAAATAACAGTTTAGAGTCGCATTTTATCTGTAGCTGGATATTAATTCTCGTTTCCCACACAGCGCGCGTAATGTGTATAGGTACCAAACACTATTTAGCTTCATGAGATGCGCCTTTTCTGCTCATCAAACACATTCTTGTATTAAATATATATACTTTACAAAATAACAGTTTAGAGTCGCATTTTATCTGTAGCTGGATATTAATTCTCGTTTCCCACACAGCGCGCGTAATGTGTATAGGTACCAAACACTATTTAGCTTCATGAGATGCGCCTTTTCCGCTCATCAAACACATTCTTGTATTAAATATATTTGATCTACTTTGACATTTTTAACCATAATAACACTTTAATCGAGAGAAAATAAAACTCTTGATATTAAATATTCGACATTAATATCATACAGAACCAAGGCTATTTAGATGAACTGTTTTTTTTTTCCCTTTTTTGTTTTTGAAGCGTTCAAGGTCATGTTGAGCCTTTATTCACTGTCCGTGTTCTGAATGTTGATTGTACCATGAAACCCGATACGCATAAATGCATGATGTACCTGTAGACCAAATCAAATCTATGGAGAAATAAAAAATGAAACTCTTAAAACCATACAATTACATAATCAACAATATCATATGAAACCTAGAAAATCTACTTTCAAATGAACTTTTTCTCTTTTTGTTCTTGAAGTAATTTAGGTCATCTATTAATTTGAAAGAGAAATACAATCGAACGGGATAAACCAAGTCAATTTATAAACACAATAAAAATAAAGTAACACATCATCCATAATGAAAGTTCGAAGAGTTGACAGAACTAATCTGGTTGTAGAAGACCTTGTGCATAAATTTCATATTTATATATTGTGGAATTTAAGACCATTTTTTTTAAATGATTAGATATATACCACTACAAAAATTAATAATTAGAGATATAACACTCTTAAGTTGTAAATGAGATTAATGCCACTATAAAATGGTTAAAATTAGTTTCATGCCATGAATTTCTAATTTTAAAAATGTCACTCTAATTTTATAAAAATATCCACAATAATATACAATTCTACAAATTAAGCCTAACACGACCTCAAATAAAAAAAAAAACTACGAAAAATATACATAAGAATGTACCAGATTTTATATCTCATTGATTAGTTACAAATCTATCATAAATCAAACCATTCTATGTACATGATATGGCTGGGTACCAGGTATTATGACCATCCTTCAACATGTACTCCAATTTTGCTACATATTTGTTAGGAAGTGTTTAATTCCATTTTTGTGCCATCAAATAGCAAGAAACAACAACTAAACACAAGGGATCTAGGTTTCAACATCATTCACAAGCATTTCAAGATGAGAGTAGGAAGAATTGTACCTCTCATGAAATCGCATTCATGAGGCTCGAATCCATGGCATGGGAGTCGATGGCGTGCCTTCTCCACCACCACCACCATGGTTGTGCCGCCGGCCTCGAGTCCACCAAGGAGATTAACCACGTTCTCAAGGTATGTGCTAGCACACCCAAGAACAAGCCTAATCCCATTAGCTTTCTCTCTTCTAGCAATTAAATCTTTCATTTAAATGGAGAAGAGAGCTCAACACATGAGCAAAAGAGGGAGAAAAGAGGAGGTTTGTGGCAGCCACAAAGGGGAGGAAGAGAGGAGAGAGTGTTAGGAAGTGTTTAATTCTATTTTTGTGCCATCAAATAGCAAGAAATCACAACTAAACACCATAGATCTAGTGCTAGAAGCATTCACACATCAAAACAATGAGAACAAGTAGGAGAAAGTTATACCTCTCATGAAATCGCATTCATGAGGCTCGAATCCAAGGCATGGGAGTCGATGGGGTGCGTGCTCCACCACCTCCACCATCTAAGGCGCCTCAAGCCCACCAAGGAGCTAACCACAAGCTCCATGAAAGTACTAGCTTTCATGAGCTCCTAGCTAATCCCCTCTATGAACCTCTTCATCCTATTAACTATTTTAATGGAGGAGAAGAAGGAATGGTGCTCAACACATGAGCAAGAGAAGGGAGAAAGATGGGTGGCGGCTAGGAAGAGAGGAGAGAGAAAGTGGATGGAGGCTAGGGCTTTCCCAAGAGGTGACCCCTTTATATAGCCAACAACTCTCATCCTCTCTTTGAACTATTTACAAGTATGCCACTAGGGCTCTAGCAAAAATTAATAGGGCCATTTTGGGCTACATCAAATGTTGCAATGGCCCAATAAACCATCCCATTAATTACTCTTTCATCCTTCCTCAAATCGGGCCTTTAATTAATTAAATAACTAGAAGCCCAAATAACTCAAACTATTTAAAGTGTGTTGAACATAATTAATTATTAACTCATTAATAATTAATTTAGGATTAGCTAATGCATTAAATTATTTCCATATGATCCTTTTGACTTAATTAATTATAACGGTTCATAACGGTATATAATTAATTAATCAACTTATCATATTTCACAATACTAACTGTTGCGAATAAACAATTAATGCACCGTGTGGTTAGAGTCCTATTTGTGCGACCCTATTGAGGATTTATGCTATGTTGGCCATGAAAATAAATCGTTATTTATTTCCAATAATCATAAGCGGTATCTAGCAACATGTTATGATTTCCAATTCGCATAAATAATGTACCGTTACAATATCTTAATCCTGCACAAGAAATATAAGTATTTCCTTGTCTGATTCTTATGTCACATGATATCATTGTATAATCCAAGATAGGAGTGTGTCATTCTTGCAGATTATACATTTCTTGATCTAGAGTTGATCGTCTAGTTTGCATGCATACGATCCAACTCCATCAAGGGGCCCAAACAGATATCATCACTCACTAGGTATACTAATGAGGGACATACGGTTTTCTTGATGAACAACTTTTCCCCGCACAATTCAAGAGAACATAAATAAAGTCCTTATAGCAGCCTTTATCAGGAATCAACGTTAGACGATATTTATTGAACCTATCCTCATGTGGAAAAGGTGAACATCTCAAACTTAGAATCAAACTTATATGAAATAAACAATGACACTTAACACAATCCATATGTTTATTTCATTGGGTCAAGTCCTGTACTATGTTCCAATAACATACACATATGCAATTAAGTTGGTAACTCCTTACCTATGATTTGTAGAACTTAATCATCACTTAACTTGCATACTAATCTTTTATGATAATTAATGTTCCTTGTTAATTATCAAGATTATGGACGATTTAGATTTATTATTGTCATTCCAACGAATGATCTACAGAGATCTACAATTCAGATCCTCAACCTGAATGATCTGTCAATAATAAACTCTAGGAACAAATGATCAAATATCATCATTAACATAAACTAAGAAAATAAGTCATTAAATATTGACTTCTAGGACATAACTCCAACAATCTCCCACTTGGCCTAGAGTCAATCAATAGCGACTTCTAGCCAGTGAAGAATTAGAACAATGTCATATATCCATATATATACATGTCTCGAACCTCAAAAGATATAATACACTTAAAACAAGTTACTCATACGTCCATTACGCATGGATGCACAATTGCATCTCGTATACCGCTTAAGGTAGAGGTTAAGTTAGAGTGTTCGCTGTGTCCGCGAACCTATCCAATTTTGTTTGACCCTACATACATATATACTCCTATATATGTGTTCTTGATCATCATCATGTGAGATCAAGTGCCATCGTCATAGATCTTAGTTGGATCACCAATTTAATATTGGGTTCTTCAAGTTTAAGCTATGGTTCGAGATGCATAGAACCATATTAGCTTGACTGAGAACTTCTCGATCCATACTACCTTCTTTCATTGCTTCACAAGTTGCTATATATATTTTGTTTTTGGTGACGGAAACGGTTGTAATATCCCATTTAGAACACCTTCTAAATTTACAACACCACATTTAAACAAAATACGTAGCTCAATTGTATTCATATCAATCTTTCAAAAACTAGCATCAATATATCAATTTATATGAGCTTTCTTTCATCAGATGAAATATATCATTCTTTCTCATAAGATACTCGAAGATATTCTCGATTATTGTCCAAACGTGTTTTTCTTTGTATCCAGTTGACAACTGCTTGTCATACTCCTTGGGTACAACACATAGGGGCATGTGCATAAGTATGGCGTACGTAATGAAACTCATAACAGAAGGATGCTCGAATTGTATCGTGCACTCTTCTCGAATTGAGTTGCAACACACCGAGTCGAACTCAAGTGTATGCCATACAACGTGGTTAGACATCCTTTTTAGGAGTCTATCTTTTCGTGTAACTATAACACCTTGTCATTATATGCACATTTTGCTCAAACCTAACATCCATCATAATCTATCTCCATAGATTTTGTTTCCTTGGATTAGGTGACTTGCCCAAATTCTCTATTGAGAAAAACATTCTCTAATGAGATCTTGACAATAATCATTTCCTTAATTTTATTCCCAATTAATGTCTTGTATCTTGTACAATACATGTAACATATTAATGCTCCCACTGAATATCTTGTCTATACAAGATACTTTTGACGAAGTTCAACTCCTTGACTTTCTTGTAAAAATGTTTATTCCAATTTCCACAATACTTGCTTCAATCCATTAATGGATCATTGAAGCATATATATGTTTCTAACAATACAACAAATCCTCGGTTTGTGTCAAATACACAACAACTTCCTTCATTCAATCGAAGAAGGCGGTTTTGATGTATCTTTCCATATATCTATATATACGAAATTTAACTATTGTTAGAATGATCTTTATTGACTTATACACAGCTACAAGCGAGAAGCCGTTCTTTGTACATGGTCAACTTGTTATCGACTTACACATAGCATCAATCATGAAATTGTGCTTTGTACATAGTCGACTTGCTATCCATATCTATCTTTCCTTTAAAGATCCAAATACTCTAGACGGATTGCTCCTTCTTGAACATTAATCAAGGTCTATACCTTGTTGTTATATATATGGATTTTACTTAAAGATCATATTGATTCAAACCATACTTGTGGAATCGGGTCTTTCCATCGCTTCTGTATTTATCAACGGATCCTCATATGTCAAGTACGAGGATGTTGTGAAGCCTATGTACTTTTCAGTTTAGGCAATTCACTCTCGTTGATCTTTGTAGGATTGGTGCTTGAGGTCTATGAACTACTTCTACAACAACTTGTAGAATAAGTTCTTGATCCTAATATATTGCACGAGTTTCTCGAACATCATCCATTTGTGAGATGTTTGAGTACTCTTTAGAAGCGAGCGTGCTTATAAACTTCTTCCTTTCACAACTGCTTGTGAATTAAGTTCCGCTCAACTTCCACTAAGCACCATGTATGGAGTGACAAGTTTCCTATAAAGGTACTTCTTGTAGTGACGCATAAACTCCTTTAATGCTCACTTTACTCCCACTACTTCTTCTTGAGAATATCATTCTTCAAGATTACGTTATGATGAGCAACAACTACTTTGTTCTTATCATGTTCGTTAAAGTAGTACCTTTTGGTTAGTTCAAGATATCCTACGTAATATTAAGCATCTTATTTGGGTCCAAGCTTATCAATCAATCGAACCTTGAAATAAGCTTCTCAACACCAAATCTTGAGAAACAATATACCTAGAGATCGAATCTCGTAAGATATCTTTCTCAATAGACTTCGATGAAATTATTATTCAGTGTAAACAATATTGTCCTCAAACACAAATCCCTTACATGAGTCGAACAAGTCAATTTGATTTATTACCGATCGAACTATATCAAACAATGTTCGATACCTTCATCCTTGGATACATTTTTCAATGTTCCTCATGGAGCGAGTAGTGAAACGTATTTCATACTCTTTAGGTAATATATCAAACTATATGACTTAACTATTTACCATGATCCATCTTAAGACTTTTGCTTTTATTAAATAGTTTTTCAACTTTACTCTTGAAATCATTTTGATCTTGTCAAAAGATTCATACTTATACCATATCAAATAGATACGTTAATATCTACAATGATCGTTGGTCAAGTGGTAAAGTGTCAACAACCTTTCAATTGCACAAGTCCTATAGGTCTATATACATCAATATGTATAAGTCTTAATAAAGTTACTTGTCCTTTAAACCTTCGTAGTTCAAAGGCGCTTTTGTCTTTTAACAAACACGATTCGCATGAATTTCAATTGATTTGCAATCGAATTGATTTACGAGCTCCACGTTACATAGACTCTCATAATGCGATTCTTGTTTATATTCGACTAAGCGACTATTTTACATAAAAGTCAAATACTTTATGTGAAGTCTTACACATTTGTCATTCAAAATTTGTTTATCTATTTCAAGCAAATTCAATCAAGATGCATGAAATCTTATACACAAATTCATAACAATAAGAGAACAACATTTCTCTATTACAAAACTTGATCATCCATCATCAAATATGAAACGGAGATAAGGTTTTATGAGATGTTTGGAACAAGGTATACAACCTCAAATTCCTAAACAAACTCTTTATTTAGTAAAGATAACTCTACGTATTCAATGGCAGCGGCTTAGACGTATAAGCCATATCCAAAAAGTGTTTACTTTACTTGTCTCGACTTTCTCTTATTCATCATTGCCTACACATTTCGTTAAATGCGAGCACATGAACTAGTACCTAATTACTAGTGTGAATTAGAGATAGGGAGATAATTTGAACGACAAATATCTTAAGGTTTATAACATCATGGTATTTCGGACAACCTTTCAAATGCCTCTCATAAATGGCAAATGAAACATCTCATGTGACACATGGTCACTAGTGAGGGTCTCAAAATTTCAACTCATATCTTGGTGAAGTATTACTTTAATACTTAACCAATTACTTTTAGCACTAACAAGTGTGCGAACAATGTATCCTTTATCCATAGAAAGAAATTGTATGACAATATCAACAATCCTTGATATTGGAGATCTTAGTATCTCTAGTTGTCAATTAGCTACTCAAACCTTTCGGTTTGCAAGCTAATGAAATATTTATCTTCTTATAAGAAGAGTCTCTTGGTTAACTCACACTCCATTACTCGATCATAAATGATTGAGTCTATCTTTACTTTCTCTAAGAACGCCTTCTTGAGTAAGTGGATGAGAGTGCAGAAGTCTAGTCTATTCCTTATGAATTCTCCAATTCAAAGGTCTAGAAGTTCTAAAAGGATATAGGCATTCGCTTTATTGAATAATTTTCGTCGAAACTAATCAATCATTGCGAAGCTATGTTCGGGAAGTCGATGAACGTTTTTGGGATTAAACTTGCTCAAGTTTCCAAAGATTGATCGCAACGAAATTAACATATTTAATATCTATAACAATTTCAATTTAAGGTCATTTAGTTTATGCAATGTTTTGTTTATGGAATGATAAACAAAAACTCCCACTACATTTATTTAAAGTCCCTAATGTAGTCGGTTTCCAAGATCCTCATTTTCGTTGAAATAGGGGACAACGTCGGCATGACACCTAAAACAACTAGATAAGGTAGGTTCTAAAACCAATCATATCTTGTCCATATGATTCTTGGTTTGTGAGATATCATAAGTATATCCACAAACTTCGTCCCAATGTCCAATCTGATTAGGGTCCATTGATAAGCAACCTCTCTCTATTTGCTCCTTGTAAATCTGATTTACACCCCGACTACAATGATGGAGTACGATGTCCGCGTCGGCGGAATGCATCAATAAACAATCAATTGCATTGAAGGGGATAGAGAGAAGGAGGACGAATCGACTTAATCGAGTTAATTTGGGACAAAAGCAATTACGTGATTTTGTATGGTGGTCGTGTAAGCATACACCCATACCTACCTATGACAATTCAAGGCATTCACAAACAATCACATAACATAAGCATCTCAAACATTGTCGTGGGTTTGTATGGCTCCCGCTTGCATTAGTCTTCGTCGCATCTCCATGTAACGAAACTAATCTAATCAAATCCTCCCACTAATTACTAAGATCCTATCTAATAATTAAGGGAAATAAATACATGTGATAAAATCCTAAAACCCGCCTAGGCCTTAGGGGCATGCAAGCCTCACAAGTTACATCAAGAATTAATCAATTATTAATTATCAAGGCACGTTAGGCCACATTACAAGCAATCTCATGCATTCACAACATTTTACAACACACAAGGCATTGAAATCTTGAGCCATATCAAACCCACATCCTCCTACAAAAACAAGTTAGCACAATATACAAATATATGTCTAAGTTGTTCATAACTAGTGAGCTATTAAGTATCTTTGCGTATTGTTTGCTAATTTGTGTTTTTCCATGCAAAGAGAGTTTAACATTCAAACAACTAATTGCTTAAACTCTTTGATAAAATCAACATTCAAAAATCCAATGGATGACAGCAAGGAGAGTTCTAATCAACTTATCAACTAATTGATTAATTAGAACGAACACCTTTCATTCAACGGGACCCGAAAAAATCAAGAAATTTTTCGGTCTCCAAAAAATCCAGGAAAAATCGTGAGAAATCCTTATCAAGAGACAAACTACCTGTTCACATTTCAGGAAGAAATCATTTACCAATCGGGAGAACCAAAATTATCAAACTTCAGGTTATGTATTAAAACACCGGTTTGAAGTTTCAGGTTTTGGCCTCAACCTTTTGGACTGTTTGACCATCTTCCAAAAACTTTTAATGCAAAAAAATTTTACAGTAAACAATCACAAGTACAAGGCTAGTAACCATGAAAGATTTACAATTTTACTCTGTGTGGACTTTTTCGTCATTTCTCGAAGAATGATAGGGTTTCCTCAAGAACGGGAATAAGTCTTAGATTCACCCCTCACGAGCTTAAATTCAACTGTAAAATGTCTCTTGACAACAAGAAAACATTAACGAGAATCTATTCTCATGAGGGTTTATTAATTTTGTGGATCCTTTCCTTCCAATAGGCGCAAGCCCCTATTGTTAATTACCCCGTGACGAATCACGAGAACCTCTGATTAAGGGACTCGAGAAATTATATATCGTAGGCTAGAAAAGTTGTTATCTCAATTTATTTATATTTTTGGCTTAGAGTAAACTCAATTGATGGTACCAGACTTAGTTGACGGGGCACAATTGAGAAAATAGATGATTTATTTCTTTTGGTTTAAACTTGACTCAATTGACGGTACCAGTCCTAATTAACGGGACCCAATTGAGGACATTAAAGCACTTTATCTAAGATTTCTATTTATATTTGTTTTGTCGGGTAGGTTTCGGATGATATCTTGGTTTCGGTGACTTGTAGGAATTAGTTCTTGCTCATTTGATGATTTAGAAGAACAAAAGAATTTGGATTTTATTCCTGGGACTGTGTGAGTCGCTATAGGAATTGGTTTCTGATCGTTTCATGACTTGTAAGGACAAAAGATTTTGGATTTAATTCCTGGGACTGTGTGAGTCGCTATAGGAATTGGTTCCTGGGACTGTGTGGGTCGCTGTAGGAACAAGGAAGGATTAATTCCTGGGACTGTGTGGGTCGCTATAGGAACAAAAGAGAATTTAATTCCTGGGACTGTGTGGGTCGCTATAGGAATAAAAGAGAATTTAATTCCTGGGACTGTGTGGGTCGCTGTAGGAATTGGTTCCTAGGACTGTGTGGGTCGCTATAGGAACAAAAGAGAATTTAATTCCTGGGACTGTGTGGGTCGCTATAGGAATAAAAGAGAATTTAATTCCTGGGACTGTGTGGGTCGCTGTAGGAACAAAAGAGATTTGGATTCCAAGGGCTATGTTGGGCCGCTGTAGGAATTGGTTTCTGGAAAGACAATTTGACTTTATGTCAACGCTGATCTTGATCTCGAGGAGTGACATTTCCTTACCTGAAGAGGTTTCGGCTTTGACTTTGGGTACTGTATTTGGACTTTTAATTTTTTAATGTTTCTCTTTAGACTTTAGTGATTTTTATTATTTTTCTTTATTTTGATTTTAAGAAATCTAAGGGTTTAAAATTCATTTCACATTTTTGAAAATACTCACTTGAAGGTATTTAGTTGAAAATAGTCACTTGAAGGTTGTTTTAGTGTTGAAATCACTTAGGTTTTATTTTTAAAATTTTATAGAAGATTTATTGTGTTTATTATTTTATAAAATTCAATTTTTATAGTGAAAATACTTCAAAAATATAAAAGGCTAGTATTTTGAGAGATTTTAATACCAAAATATCAGTAAATCTAGATTTTATAGATTTTTAGGACTTTATGGACATTTTATTTGAATTTTTCTGAGTTTCTTACTATTTTAAATGAATTTTTAAAGTTTTGGCTGATTTTAGAGACTCCTGATTGGGCCACGTAGGCATGGAGATCTGATTTAGTGATGACTGTGTTAAGCATTTTTCTTTTTATGCGCTGTTTCTTTGTGTGGCGAGTGAACAGACTTATTACACGCTGTACGCCATATAAAATCCCAGGAATCGGGGCGCTGTTTCTTCTCTTTCAAACAAACTTGACGACGGATTTTATTTCCTTCTTTAACGGGTTCGTGCAATTTCGGATTTGAATCCGCTAATGATCCAGGCCATCGCCGGTTGAGGGACCAGGCTAGTTAGCATCGTGAGACAACGAAGAGTGCATCCATGGGCTTGGTTTCCTCTGCGTTGGTCTGTAATGGCGGAGAAGCCAACAGCATGCGCGACAGTACAGGAGTTAATATCGCGAGATTCCTGAGGGACTGGATTGTACCAAAAACATAGTTCTTGGCATCACAGGAGTGAGGAGGAAAGATTTAGCAACTCAATTTTTATTGTGTTTGCTCAATTTTGTGGGATTGTATGCTGTTGTCTTAGCTCAGTGAAATGAAGAAATGAGTACTCAGAGGGGTTTACTGGAGTTTGGTTTATTCAGGCTTGAGCAGAGAAGGAGGTCTGTGGTGTCACGGCAGCAAGGAGATGAAGCTCATATACTTGATTTGGTTTTCGCTTGTCCAATTTGATAGCAGGACCAAAGGTTGGTACGGTATTAGAGAGAGGTTGATACTGTGTGTGATTTGAGCGATTGGTTGGGTCTGGGTCAGCTTCAGAGGATCATATGCAACTCATTTAATATTTTTTATGTGCTAATTAAGGTTAATTTATGTCAATTGCCATCTCCTTTGTAAAATCACGCTGGTGACAACCTTGGGCAGCATTTCACTTTTTATTTTGCACTCCACGCTATATGCGGTCAGGTACAAGAAAACACAACTTACATTGGTACAGAGAACATTTCTGGCTGTTTTATACGACTAGCCACTATTTGCAATTAAAGCATTTTTGTTATAACAATGCACTGCTACCAAAGTAACAAGGGGGCTTAATCATTTTTCATATGGACATGTAATCTTAGAGAATTAATAACACGCATAAAAACCTTATGATGAAATAGTTGCAAAAGTGAGATATACCAATTATGTACTCCTGACCTACTAATTCAATATTGAGCTCTCAGTATTCACAACAATCCTTGAACTTTCTACTTATTAGTCCTGGTATTTTATGAACTAATATGTCAGACAAAGATGTAACTATATTTCTTCGTACTAAAGGTTTATTCAGATAGTTCACAGTACACATTGATTTCCTAGAAACTAAACTTGATACATTTTTATTACTTACAAAGGATCATAATTTGGTCAAAACTACTAAGCTTATATACATTATCCTGGAGTACTAAAACACATGGTAACTAATAACAAATATGGAAATCAAGATTCAGATCCCAGAGTTAACTTCACAAAAGTCTATTAAATTCCAGATTTCACATTTCACCGCTACTATTCAATACTTAAGCATCTATACCAACTATTTTACTAACTTATGGTTTAGGAACAGCTTAATTACAGAAATTTCATGTAAAGGTCCTTGTAAATACTATCACTAAGCACTTCAGTCCAATAGTTTGTAGAATTCAGGTAAATTTCAATCTAACAAGAATTTGACAGCATCTCCCCTCCCTTTTGTTTAATTGACACATGATCTCTTCTTACGGCTGAAGCCAATGAGAGGAGGAGATGCTATCATGAACTGAAGAGACTTCAGTCATAGTGAGAAGCTAAGAATTGGAGAAAACTCCAAGAAAAGCGCAAAGAAGCTAAAATATGAGGAGGCTACAGATTGAGCTTATAATCGGATCCAGAAAAGAGGAAAAGGGAGAGAGAGAGGAAAATTCTTATGAAATTCGCATAAATCGGATCAAAAGGAAACAAGATTCAAGAAATAAGAGCAAAATTAAACGCTTTCAGATCAAGCACCAACTGAACTTTGCAAAGATCTCAATTCCTTTCAATTAAACGACAAATTCTTGCTACAAACTCAACTCATACCTTTTTTCTTACCTCTTCCTCAATTACAATCAACTGTTGAGCTCTAATCTTGACTAATTTGACTATCCTACACTAGCACGAGAAGTGTTTGTGGAAATGCTTCACTCACTGAGCTTTTACAATGGAGGAGTGTGTGTGTGTGTTGAGATTGGAAAGCTCTGAAGAAGATCTACAGAGGTTCCAAAATGAGTATGTGTGTTCTCCAGTGAATCCGCCCCCCCAATTTCGGACCAGGGAAGAGTATTTATCAGTAGTGGGTATCCGATTTCTTCCTTGAGAAGATCGTGGCTTTAATTCGATCTCAGCCCTTGATGGAGGAGGCACACGGATCGACCGATCATCCGACGGCAACGAGGGCATCACTTTGTGCTTCTTTTGGGCTGGTCAACAGTGGGGTATGGAGGTTTGACCGAGGTTGTTACAGCGCCTTGGACGCGGTTTGTTCTCCTTCGTCGATCCATGACACTCTCCGATCTGAGGGCTATCCTTCTGCCACCTGGGTGAGTCGCATTGGGCGGTCAACAAGGATGCGAGAGTGTTGACCAGGCGGTTACGGGGGCTGTTGCGCCATTTCTCCTCTCGAAGAGCTTCCTCTCTTTTCTGTTGGAAGAGATGAATGTTTTGCGTGGGTCCCATCGATCAGGTTTAATGAGACAGAGTGAATTAGCGCCTCTTCTTGGTTTTGGTTGCACACGGTTCTTCATACACCATACAGAGAAATTCATCTCTGAGTCGTCTGTAGTCCATGCACCGTTTCTGTCCAAATAGCGTATTGTACAGAGGGAATTTTCAAAATCGCTGAAGTTCCTTTCTCCATTCTTTTCATTACCGACCTTCTCCATTTTCAAGTTTAATTCATTTTCAAAATTCGGCTGAAACCAAATAAATCATTTCAACCCCTATTCTTTGGAATATTTTCATGAAATTTTATCTCCAGGTCCATAAAAATATGTAGAACATGATAGCACCAAGAATTTCCTCAAATGACCCCTCTTTCTATTTTATTTATTTTCTCCAAAACTACGGGTTTCTTTGCATAAAATAGGAACTCTGCAATATTTCTGATTATTCTGGAGAGGCCATAATTTTCCTCATGCTCCGTTGAATTTTTGGATAAATTTTTATAATTTTTGGAGATCGTTTGATATTTTTCGTGAATTTCTCAATCTCCTTGTATTTATTGCTCCATGAATTTATTCAATTATTTCATGAACTTGGCACCATAAAATGAGGTCAAACAAATGCCCCCCACTGGAATTGGTTGTGACAATTTTGAAATGGGAACAAGTGATTCCAGTGGCCCCTCTTCTTGACCCCTTTCGCATGGTTGAATGGTTTTCGTCAGGACTTATTCTTGGTTTATGGATATGGGTGTGGGACCTTGGTGTTCGTCGTGAAATCTTGATTGCCACGCTTGCTTGTTCGTTATCTTGCATTTATTGTTGCTTGCTATTGTTGTTTGCTGTCTTTATGTATGTCGACACATGTTGGTTTTGAGCCTTCGTGCTTTAGGACTTCTCTTTTATGCCTTGCTTTTTATGAAGGCGAATGTCTTTTTCCCTCCAACTTCTATTTTCTCTTTCACTTCATTTGGACTTGGGCTGCACACGAGCCCGAGACTCAATTTAGGCTGGGGTATTTTGGCCCGCTCCTTTATTTCCTTGGGACTAGACTCATGTGGGCCTGTCGTTGTCTTGAATTTGAACTTTTGGCCTTCAGGCATTTCTGGCTCTTTATGTGCTTCGACTATTGTACAGTTATTGCGCATAATCAACCATACAAGCAGTTTCGCTCTCACGATGTGCCACTTCCATTTCTTTTCCACACCTTTACGCTGCACGTTTCCACTACTTGACAAGTAATGTCCCTGACTCCAGGAGTTTATATAAACCAAGGCCTCATATTGTTCTTCCCATCTCATCCTCAACACCATATCCTTCGAGTCTTTATCACCTCTTTTATAACCCTTTTTGACTCATGTCTGCTCCCAAGCGTCCAAGAAACACTATGGGTTCATCCTCTTTGTGCATTAATCCCACTGTGCCAAACTGGTCCTTTGCCCCAGACAACCGCTACCTCTTTCGTGATGAGGCGGCTTTCAACAGTTATAATGATGACATGGGCCGTGATGAACGACCCGTGGCCGAGTGCTTCTTCTTTCGGCACGAGAGACGCATTCCAGTAGAGCACGCTAATCTTATCCATGGTTGGCTTGATTCTTGGAGTCTTCATGGCCTTGTCAATCTGGATAATCCCTATCATCCCCGCATCACTCGCCTATTTTATGCCAACCTGCGTATCTCTTATGATCACTACGGCAATCCTTCGGCCACCTCCTATCTTTTTGGTCAATTTATGACCATTACTGCTGAGAGCCTGGCCGAATTCTTGCAGGCTTCAAACACGTTGGCTGGCTCTACTGCATACGCTTTTCATCGCTGGCCACGAGGTTTTGGTAGTTATCAGGAGTGTCTTCGCTGGTTCAGGGCCGTCCCGGCCGAATGTGATATTGAAATTGCCTCAACTGAGCATCTTCCCGCTTTTCATAGGTACTTGCTTTATTATCTTTCTCCTTTCTCATCTTCTTTTCCGTTTCTCCTCTTCTTTAACTTCTTTTCTTTTCAGATTCCTTTTCATGGTAATCAATGATATCATATTTCCTCAAGGAGTCATATCCAACCATGCTCGTCCCGGGAGTCTATTCTACCTTCGCCACCTTATCTTAAGGAACCACCCCATCAACCTAGGTCACATGATCATCTTCTATATGCATCAAGTAGCCATGGCTTCTCATAGCTATCGAGCCTTACCCTATGGTCACCTTATTGAGGCTCTCATGCGTCGTGCACATATCCCCATCCCAGAAATGTTGTGGGGAAACCCTATTTCTGAGGCTCATGTGACCTATCCTCGCAACCTCCTTGATTTGTTTGACTGCACAGGATGGGTGGAGTCTTCAATGAATATGTTAGTCCCCGATCCCAACCAACCAGTTAATGAATACATCTTGGCTCCTAATGCTGAACCCAACCAGTACAGTCCAGTGAGGGTAGCTTCTCCTCCCGATGATAATTCTATTGCCTTAGCCCTCGAGGCTCCTGCTTCTACCTCAACTCGAGCTTTGATCGACCAACGCTTTGGGGAGTTGAGCACTCGCTTGGAGGCGATAGAAGGAATGCTTCAAGTCATCATCGTCACTCTTAACAATTTGGGAGGCGGCCTCGCAGCGGCTGCGGTCCCGGAATAAAAGGGGTCTTTTCTTTTTTGTTTCTTTGTGCCTCATGCACATATATCTTTATGTTTCCTTTAGTTTGTAGTAGGTTTCTCTTTCTCCTTCCTTGTTGTTGTATCATTTTCCTTCAAACTGGTTGTACTTGTATGCCTTGCGATTAATGAATGAAACCTTCTTTTCACCTTTGTTTCTTCTTGTCTTTGTTTCTTTCTTGTGTTGTGTGGCTGCTCCAATGTGGCTGATTGTGAGCGCTTGCCCCATTATGGTTGATAATCGGCTCTTGCCCCAGCATGGTTGGTTGTTGATTCTTGACTTGTAAGGTTCCATCACTGATTGTCGATATAGTGGTCAGGAACATTGAGGTTCTTTATTGCTCACTATATTGATGGATACCAAATACAAAGCGTTATGCTCGTTTTGATATTTATGAGTCAACATTGAGGTCGACTCTTTAGAAACTAGAACATTGAGGTTCTTTAGTATCTTTCGACATTGAGGTCAATATAGAAGGCGTGAACATTTAGGTTCTTTATCGCCTGCTATACTCCTAAATATCAAGCACAAAGCTTTTATGCTTGTGTGATATTTAAGGATCGACATTGTGGTCGACAAAAGAAGTAACATTGACTTAATGTCGGTGGGGGGATGTGTGCCCTCAGATAGCTTCATAGGGCGGTGCCTTAATACCTTCAGACGCCACACAGGCTTCTTCATTAGGCATAGGTGTTTTCAGAGAACCACTAAGGCTCTCTTCAACACGGCTTCGCGTTCTCTGGGACCCGAGAGTCCCTTCATCGACCGCGGATTTGTTGGGTAAAAGTTTTTATTTTCGTGCATTTGGAGACCACAAAGGTCTCCTCAACACGGGTTTCCTATCAAACTATAATATTTGGCTAGTGGATTTGTGGAGTTAGGGATATCTCTCACCCTCTCATTGCTCACCCTCTCATTAGGTATAGGCACTCATTGTAATGTCTCTCAATCGGCATCGGCGCATTGACACGGCATTGGCGCAATGAACATAGAGTTTTTAGGATTTATGTAATTTTTTAATTAATTTTTTTTTTTTTATGGTTTTGGATCTTGGGACTCTTTATTGAGGCTTTGGCCGACTTTATTCCTTTAGTATGTTTAGGACCTATTGAGGCTCTTTATTCAAGGCATATCATATATTTTTGTTGGTTATGGTTATGGGTTTATTTTGGTAATGACATTTATTTCTAATGAATTTTTGGGTTTTGTTGAAATGATTCAAAACTTTATAAAATCTCAAGCTACTGATAATAGGATAACAAACGACTCGAAGTAGTTTTAGGTTTTTGGGTTTTGGTACGTTAGATCTCATAACATAGGACCATATCCTACTCATGTGACGCGGGCCTCTGGAGGACGTGTTCAGGAAGAGATATTATACCCTTTCGGTATTGTTCCTCAATCCAATCTTTGAATACCCAACAATCTTCCACTTTATGTCCCAAGATTCGATGATAGACACAAAAATTAGGATCATTTGACTTTTTCATATCGTCTGGGCGCTTGCATGGTGGCAATTCGAACATACTTCTGAACTCGCAAAATAGTTCTGAAACTGCCTTCTTCTTAAAAGAATATGGTTTACTTGTCAGTGTTGCTAATGACGGGAGCTGTTTGGGATTGTTATTGGGGCTACCCTTGGCTCTTGGTGCATTTGATCTTGCGACCATTGGTGTCGGGACCATCCTTTTACCCTCATTTCTTTTCTTTTGGCCATTTGAAAAGTGATCTTCTTGTGGAGGTCCTACTCTTTCTAACGCGCATACCATCTCGATGAGTTTTTGATAGGAGTTGATGTCGGCCGTAACGAGATGCCGTTGTATCCATGCTTCTAAATTTCGCAACAAAATTCCAACTCCTTCTTCTTCTGGTATTTGGTATTCGCACTTAATGCTCATTTTTATCCACCTATTGATATATTTGGAAGCGCTTTCTCCTTTTCTCGATTTTTCATGTAGCAAATCGGCCATTGTCACCTTTCTTTCTTCAAACCCAACACTCGATGTTCCTTTGAGTTTTTTATCTTCTCTGAATGCCACTTTTAGTTCCCCATTGTCTACTTTTGGTTTTGGCAGGTCTTCTTCATCTTTTTCAATCAAAGGTCCCTTGATGAGCTCCTCATTTTTAGGTGGCGAGTCATGCTTTCCATTGAAAAATTCATCATGTAACCCTTTTCTTTGAAGAAAGTGCACAAGATCCGTCCATAATGATGCTTCTTCCTCACGTTTCTTCTGTATCTCCTTTAATTCTCTTTTTACCCTTGATAACTCATCATCTTTTGATATGCATTCTCTTTCTTTTTCTCCATTGTTCATCTCTTCATCACTTATCCCAGCGAACGGGTCATCTTGATAACTATGGGGGACTCCATTATCATCTTGTTCTATCATTGCCACTAATGGCTGAGTTCCTTCATCCTTAGAAACTACGCCTTTCTTTTTGGTCATGTAATTAAAGCCATGCATTTCTACCTCTTCACCCATCTCACAAGGTTGTACATCACCCTTGATCGTGTTTTGCATGCCATCCTGGATGTACTTGACACATTGATGGAGTGTCGATGGGACTAGGTAATTCTCATGTATCCAGGGCCGTCCCAATAAGGCTGTATATGTGGTATTTGACTTAATCACTTGAAATTTTACCCATGTTTCTAGCCTCCCAAACTTCATAGGAATCACGATAGCCCCCCTGACACGCTCAGACTCCGTATTGAACCCGTGGACATAGACATTCTCATCAACTAGGTCGTCTTCTTCAAAGTTTAATCTCTTCAGGGTTGTTAGCGGCATAATGTTGACCGATGCCCCTGTGTCTACCATTATTCGGGTTAACCATATTCCATTGGACATGCCCGAAATGTGCAGCGGCTGGTTGTGATAAATTGTGCCAAGTGCTAGGTCATTTTCTGTGAAAGTGATTTGGGTAGGGGAGTCCATGTGAACTGTGTTTGACTCCAAAGCCTTAAACACATGATTGTTTGTCTCTTCGAATTCCTCGTATCGAATCACATTGCACTCGGCTTCATTGTTTGAGTTTCTTCTTCTTCTAACAACCGCATAAGTTTGGGCATGTAATGCTGGATCTTGCTTGAATGTATCGGGAATGGTCAAGTACCCCTCCTTGATCATGTCCTTGATTATTCCCTTGATCTTAAAACAATCATCTGTTGGATGCCCCAACACTCGATGGTAAGCGCAATACTTTGGATCATTGGTCTTGTATTGCTCTTCTGGTCTTTTACACGGTGGCAATTCTATGGCCCCCATTTCTAGCACTTGTTTTAATAGGGCTTCTGTCTTTTCCTTCTTAAATGAGTATGGCCTATTCAGTCGCTCGGCCAAACTCTCAGCGGGATGATTATTCTTATTGTTATTGGTGCCCCGATTATTTCGACTCATAGGGGCCTCATAAGTTCTTTCATGCCTTTTTCCTTTCTGATCATTTCGACTATAGGTAGACTGTATCTCCTTTGGCGGTCCCATGTGCACCACCCTTGCCACACGTGTTATCAAATTTTCATAAGTGTAAATGTCACTACCAGAGAGCGACCTTTGTATCCAATCATCCAAATTTCTCAACAAAAATTCCACAGCCTCACTCTCGGGCATCTGGTGGGTGCATCTTATGTTTAAGTTTCTCCATCTGTTAATATAATCAAGGGCTTCCTCTCCTGGTTTAGGCTTTTCGCATGCCAAATCAGCCATTGTGATCCTTCGAGCCACCATAGCAAACTTAGCCCTAAATAATTCCTCCATTTCGTCCCATGACTCCACCGAATCGTTCTCCAATGAGGAATACCACTCAAAAGCGGGACCGGTTAAACTTTGAGAGAATTGTTTTAGGAGAAGGGCTTCATCGTGAGACGTGTTGCCACATGCATTTCTAAATTGCACCAAATGTTGCTCGGGAGTGATATTCCTCTCACCCGTTCCATCAAACAAATTGAATTTCGGCACTTGGTAGTTGGACGGGTATTGCACATGTTCATACCTCTTTGAGTAAGGCCTACCACATTTCTTTCGGAAATTAATCAGGTGTCCCGCCCCTGAGGCTTGCAACTGTTGGTTTATTATTTCTTGAATGAATTGTTTTGTTGGCTCGGGCCTTTCTGCCCCATTCCGAGAACCTGCCCCTGGAACCTCGTCCTTGTAGGACCCATATTTGTCCTTAGTTTTCCTTTCTCTAGAGAGTCTTCTTTCTACTCTTTCTTTTTCTTCATCTGAAGAGTAATACTTGTTTCTACTCTTCCTTCCCTTGAGAGGTTTTCTCTTGTTCATTTCTCCTTCATTGTCCGAAGACTCATACTTGTTTCTGTTTTTCTTTTCTTTAAAAACTTTCCCTCTATATTTATTTTCTTCTTCTGAGGACGATGAGTGGTCTTTCTCAAGTTCTCCCAATAGGTTCTTCTTTTCTAAGAACTTGTACATTTTCTTTATTATATCTCTTTCTTTTTCTCTTTCATGCATCAATTGAGAGATCTTTCTTTCATTCATTTCCAAAATACTTTTCAATCGAGCATTCTCTCCTTCAGCCCATCGGCCATCATCATCGCTATTTTCTTGACCATTTTTAGTATGCTCTTTTCCTTCCTTATTCTCTTGATAACTTGTTGAAGGCTCATCATGTTTACTCTTACCATCTTGACGATTTATAGGGACTTCCTCGTCACCGGCCATATAGACAAATGCGTGCATCTCAAATCTTTTGTCAACTTCTACCATGTTGACATGAGCATGAATGGCTGGTCGCTTCTCTTGCCATACCATGCGTATCTTTTTATTTTGAGGCTCTTGATTAGTCACCTCGACCACTAAACGGGTTTTATCCTTAGGTACCCACATTTTCTTGGGTCCTTTTCCATTTCTTATTGGTCCCAATCGCTCCTTGACTGGGGTTGTTGCTCCTTTTTGGACATTTTCTCCCAACCTTTCTTTCACAGGAGTCAATGCTCTCGCCTTCCTCTTTGGCCCCAATCTTTCACGGACCAGAGTTCGAGGAAACACAAGTCTTTCCTTGACAAATTGTTTTGCTTGAGGCTTTATGCCCCTGAATTGAGCTTGGTATTCGGGAGGAAATTCTTCCACCATTTTCAACTCGGCCACTGGGGAATTTCTCCTAACCAGCCGAAGTGGCGTGAAAGGGTTGCTTACTGGGAGATTGGGCTTGGCTTTCAACTCCCTTTGATACGCGCTTTGAATCTTTCCAAGAGTCCTTGCGCTGTTGGAGACTTGAGTGTAAACCTTTCTCACCACCTTCTTCTTTTGAGAAGAACCACGATTAGATCGACGCCTCCTTGATGGGATTGTTGAAACTTCATGAACCCTTTTATGGGAAATAAGGGCCCACTCCTCTTCCTTATTCATTTCTTGCACATTGGGCACGACTTCTTCAATGCCCCTGATATCTTCTTCAGAGTGAGCGATCTCCATCCGCCCGTCTTTGCCATGCACTAGAGGCACATAAGCAAATCCAAAGGGCATGCCTCCAAACATGAATTGATTGTCGAAGCGGATGGGGACGGCCCCAATTGTGAACATCCCGCTAGGCTTGCTCATCTCAACACTTGCGTTGAATGCCATTTCAATCCTATGATAACAAATAACTCAATGTTATCGTTAGTAGCGTTTATTTGAAGATTTGAAAATTTTAAGAAACACTTTTCTAGCCTATACATTATATTCCTCGAATCTCAAAGATGAGAGGAGAAAGATGTCCCACCGGGCGTGCCAGAGAATCTGTGTGGACTTTTTCGTCATTTCTCGAAGAATGATAGGGTTTCCTCAAGAACGGGAATAAGTCTTAGATTCACCCCTCACGAGCTTAAATTCAACTGTAAAATGTCTCTTGACAACAAGAAAACATTAACGAGAATCTATTCTCATGAGGGTTTATTAATTTTGTGGATCCTTTCCTTCCAATAGGCGCAAGCCCCTATTGTTAATTACCCCGTGACGAATCACGAGAACCTCTGATTAAGGGACTCGAGAAATTATATATCGTAGGCTAGAAAAGTTGTTATCTCAATTTATTTATATTTTTGGCTTAGAGTAAACTCAATTGATGGTACCAGACTTAGTTGACGGGGCACAATTGAGAAAATAGATGATTTATTTCTTTTGGTTTAAACTTGACTCAATTGACGGTACCAGTCCTAATTAACGGGACCCAATTGAGGACATTAAAGCACTTTATCTAAGATTTCTATTTATATTTGTTTTGTCGGGTAGGTTTCGGATGATATCTTGGTTTCGGTGACTTGTAGGAATTAGTTCTTGCTCATTTGATGATTTAGAAGAACAAAAGAATTTGGATTTTATTCCTGGGACTGTGTGAGTCGCTATAGGAATTGGTTTCTGATCGTTTCATGACTTGTAAGGACAAAAGATTTTGGATTTAATTCCTGGGACTGTGTGAGTCGCTATAGGAATTGGTTCCTGGGACTGTGTGGGTCGCTGTAGGAACAAGGAAGGATTAATTCCTGGGACTGTGTGGGTCGCTATAGGAACAAAAGAGAATTTAATTCCTGGGACTGTGTGGGTCGCTATAGGAATAAAAGAGAATTTAATTCCTGGGACTGTGTGGGTCGCTGTAGGAATTGGTTCCTGGGACTGTGTGGGTCGCTATAGGAACAAAAGAGAATTTAATTCCTGGGACTGTGTGGGTCGCTATAGGAATAAAAGAGAATTTAATTCCTGGGACTGTGTGGGTCGCTGTAGGAACAAAAGAGATTTGGATTCCAAGGGCTATGTTGGGCCGCTGTAGGAATTGGTTTCTGGAAAGACAATTTGACTTTATGTCAACGCTGATCTTGATCTCGAGGAGTGACATTTCCTTACCTGAAGAGGTTTCGGCTTTGACTTTGGGTACTGTATTTGGACTTTTAATTTTTTAATGTTTCTCTTTAGACTTTAGTGATTTTTATTATTTTTCTTTATTTTGATTTTAAGAAATCTAAGGGTTTAAAATTCATTTCACATTTTTGAAAATACTCACTTGAAGGTATTTAGTTGAAAATAGTCACTTGAAGGTTGTTTTAGTGTTGAAATCACTTAGGTTTTATTTTTAAAATTTTATAGAAGATTTATTGTGTTTATTATTTTATAAAATTCAATTTTTATAGTGAAAATACTTCAAAAATATAAAAGGCTAGTATTTTGAGAGATTTTAATACCAAAATATCAGTAAATCTAGATTTTATAGATTTTTAGGACTTTATGGACATTTTATTTGAATTTTTCTGAGTTTCTTACTATTTTAAATGAATTTTTAAAGTTTTGGCTGATTTTAGAGACTCCTGATTGGGCCACGTAGGCATGGAGATCTGATTTAGTGATGACTGTGTTAAGCATTTTTCTTTTTATGCGCTGTTTCTTTGTGTGGCGAGTGAACAGACTTATTACACGCTGTACGCCATATAAAATCCCAGGAATCGGGGCGCTGTTTCTTCTCTTTCAAACAAACTTGACGACGGATTTTATTTCCTTCTTTAACGGGTTCGTGCAATTTCGGATTTGAATCCGCTAATGATCCAGGCCATCGCCGGTTGAGGGACCAGGCTAGTTAGCATCGTGAGACAACGAAGAGTGCATCCATGGGCTTGGTTTCCTCTGCGTTGGTCTGTAATGGCGGAGAAGCCAACAGCATGCGCGACAGTACAGGAGTTAATATCGCGAGATTCCTGAGGGACTGGATTGTACCAAAAACATAGTTCTTGGCATCACAGGAGTGAGGAGGAAAGATTTAGCAACTCAATTTTTATTGTGTTTGCTCAATTTTGTGGGATTGTATGCTGTTGTCTTAGCTCAGTGAAATGAAGAAATGAGTACTCAGAGGGGTTTACTGGAGTTTGGTTTATTCAGGCTTGAGCAGAGAAGGAGGTCTGTGGTGTCACGGCAGCAAGGAGATGAAGCTCATATACTTGATTTGGTTTTCGCTTGTCCAATTTGATAGCAGGACCAAAGGTTGGTACGGTATTAGAGAGAGGTTGATACTGTGTGTGATTTGAGCGATTGGTTGGGTCTGGGTCAGCTTCAGAGGATCATATGCAACTCATTTAATATTTTTTATGTGCTAATTAAGGTTAATTTATGTCAATTGCCATCTCCTTTGTAAAATCACGCTGGTGACAACCTTGGGCAGCATTTCACTTTTTATTTTGCACTCCACGCTATATGCGGTCAGGTACAAGAAAACACAACTTACATTGGTACAGAGAACATTTCTGGCTGTTTTATACGACTAGCCACTATTTGCAATTAAAGCATTTTTGTTATAACAATGCACTGCTACCAAAGTAACAAGGGGGCTTAATCATTTTTCATATGGACATGTAATCTTAGAGAATTAATAACACGCATAAAAACCTTATGATGAAATAGTTGCAAAAGTGAGATATACCAATTATGTACTCCTGACCTACTAATTCAATATTGAGCTCTCAGTATTCACAACAATCCTTGAACTTTCTACTTATTAGTCCTGGTATTTTATGAACTAATATGTCAGACAAAGATGTAACTATATTTCTTCGTACTAAAGGTTTATTCAGATAGTTCACAGTACACATTGATTTCCTAGAAACTAAACTTGATACATTTTTATTACTTACAAAGGATCATAATTTGGTCAAAACTACTAAGCTTATATACATTATCCTGGAGTACTAAAACACATGGTAACTAATAACAAATATGGAAATCAAGATTCAGATCCCAGAGTTAACTTCACAAAAGTCTATTAAATTCCAGATTTCACATTTCACCGCTACTATTCAATACTTAAGCATCTATACCAACTATTTTACTAACTTATGGTTTAGGAACAGCTTAATTACAGAAATTTCATGTAAAGGTCCTTGTAAATACTATCACTAAGCACTTCAGTCCAATAGTTTGTAGAATTCAGGTAAATTTCAATCTAACAAGAATTTGACAGCATCTCCCCTCCCTTTTGTTTAATTGACACATGATCTCTTCTTACGGCTGAAGCCAATGAGAGGAGGAGATGCTATCATGAACTGAAGAGACTTCAGTCATAGTGAGAAGCTAAGAATTGGAGAAAACTCCAAGAAAAGCGCAAAGAAGCTAAAATCTGAGGAGGCTACAGATTGAGCTTATAATCGGATCCAGAAAAGAGGAAAAGGGAGAGAGAGAGGAAAATTCTTATGAAATTCGCATAAATCGGATCAAAAGGAAACAAGATTCAAGAAATAAGAGCAAAATTAAACGCTTTCAGATCAAGCACCAACTGAACTTTGCAAAGATCTCAATTCCTTTCAATTAAACGACAAATTCTTGCTACAAACTCAACTCATACCTTTTTTCTTACCTCTTCCTCAATTACAATCAACTGTTGAGCTCTAATCTTGACTAATTTGACTATCCTACACTAGCACGAGAAGTGTTTGTGGAAATGCTTCACTCACTGAGCTTTTACAATGGAGGAGTGTGTGTGTGTGTTGAGATTGGAAAGCTCTGAAGAAGATCTACAGAGGTTCCAAAATGAGTATGTGTGTTCTCCAGTGAATCCGCCCCCCCAATTTCGGACCAGGGAAGAGTATTTATCAGTAGTGGGTATCCGATTTCTTCCTTGAGAAGATCGTGGCTTCAATTCGATCTCAGCCCTTGATGGAGGAGGCACACGGATCGACCGATCATCCGACGGCAACGAGGGCATCACTTTGTGCTTCTTTTGGGCTGGTCAACAGTGGGGTATGGAGGTTTGACCGAGGTTGTTACAGCGCCTTGGACGCGGTTTGTTCTCCTTCGTCGATCCATGACACTCTCCGATCTGAGGGCTATCCTTCTGCCACCTGGGTGAGTCGCATTGGGCGGTCAACAAGGATGCGAGAGTGTTGACCAGGCGATTACGGGGGCTGTTGCGCCATTTCTCCTCTCGAAGAGCTTCCTCTCTTTTCTGTTGGAAGAGATGAATGTTTTGCGTGGGTCCCATCGATCAGGTTTAATGAGACAGAGTGAATTAGCGCCTCTTCTTGGTTTTGGTTGCACACGGTTCTTCATACACCATACAGAGAAATTCATCTCTGAGTCGTCTGTAGTCCATGCACCGTTTCTGTCCAAATAGCGTATTGTACAGAGGGAATTTTCAAAATCGCTGAAGTTCCTTTCTCCATTCTTTTCATTACCGGCCTTCTCCATTTTCAAGTTTAATTCATTTTCAAAATTCGGCTGAAACCAAATAAATCATTTCAACCCCTATTCTTTGGAATATTTTCATGAAATTTTATCTCCAGGTCCATAAAAATATGTAGAACATGATAGCACCAAGAATTTCCTCAAATGACCCCTCTTTCTATTTTATTTATTTTCTCCAAAACTACGGGTTTCTTTGCATAAAATAGGAACTCTGCAATATTTCTGATTATTCTGGAGAGGCCATAATTTTCCTCATGCTCCGTTGAATTTTTGGATAAATTTTTATAATTTTTGGAGATCGTTTGATATTTTTCGTGAATTTCTCAATCTCCTTGTATTTATTGCTCCATGAATTTATTCAATTATTTCATGAACTTGGCACCATAAAATGAGGTCAAACATACTCGTTCAAAATCATCAAGTTTAAGGAGCTTGAATACAAGTCCCCCGTTCTGGAACAGCACGTCGACGAAATTGATTTTGAGTGGTTGGGATACCAAAACTGGTCCGATTGCCATGAAATTAATTTTCATGGATTCAGGACTTCAAAAGGAATTTTTCTATTTCAACACTTTTTCTATAAAAAGTCTCAATCAATACCAGTTTTCAAAACAATCCAGTTGGTACAGAAAACCAAGCTGACTGTTCTTATCTTTCATCGATTCAAAAAAATAGAAATACTTCGATCCATACCATCAAATTGGTATGGAAGGAAAGTACACCAAGTCTACTTCATTCCTAGCCAATAAAATTATGGTCTCTTTATCAAGATAACTAAGATAATGCCCACAAAATCAGATCTGGTCGCACAGGAACCAGTCCTGCGCACCGTCACGGAAAAATTCATTAAAAATCCATAGTAACTCGGATTAAAATGAAACCAGTGGGGAAATGCTCACAATTCATCCCTCTTTCAAATCCATCAAAAGGAAAAATCGAAATAAAATCTTTGCTATGCGAAAAACACAGAAAACCTCGGAAAAAACAGAGTTCCAGAGTGCAAACAAAGGCAACAACTTAATTACTCAACTAATTACACATTTCTCATCTAATTAATGTGCAAAATAGCTTAAGCACGACCTTGTGCTCTGATACCACTGTTAGGAAGTGTTTAACTCTATTTTTGTGCCATCAAATAGCAAGAAATCACAACTAAACACCATAGATCTAGTGCTAGAAGCATTCACACATCAAAACAATGAGAACAAGTAGGAGAAAGTTATACCTCTCATGAAATCGCATTCATGAGGCTCGAATCCAAGGCATGGGAGTCGATGGGGTGCGTGCTCCACCACCTCCACCATCTAAGGCGCCTCAAGCCCACCAAGGAGCTAACCACAAGCTCCATGAAAGTGCTAGCTTTCATGAGCTCCTAGCTAATCCCCTCTATGAACCTCTTCATCCTATTAACTATTTTAATGGAGGAGAAGAAGGAATGGTGCTCAACACATGAGCAAGAGAAGGGAGAAAGATGGGTGGCGGCTAGGAAGAGAGGAGAGAGAAAGTGGATGGAGGCTAGGGCTTTCCCAAGAGGTGACCCCTTTATATAGCCAACAACTCTCATCCTCTCTTTGAACTATTTACAAGTATGCCACTAGGGCTCTAGCAAAAATTAATAGGGTCATTTTGGGCTACATCAAATGTTGCAATGGCCCAATAAACCATCCCATTAATTACTCCTTCATCCTTCCTCAAATCGGGCCTTTAATTAATTAAATAACTAGAAGCCCAAATAACTAGAAGCCCAAATAACTCAAACTATTTAAAGTGTGTTAAACATAATTAATTATTAACTCATTAATAATTAATTTAGGATTGGCTAATGCATTAAATTATTTTCATATGATCCTTTTGACTTAATTAATTATAACGGTTCATAACGGTATATAATTAATTAATCAACTTATCATATTTCACAATACTAACTGTTGCGAATAAACAATTAATGCACCGTGTGGTTAGAGTCCTATTTGTGCGACCCTATTGAGGATTTATGCTATGTTGGCCATGAAAATAAATCGTTATTTATTTCCAATAATCATAAGCGGTATCTAGCAACACGTTATGATTTCCAATTCGCATAAATAATGTACCGTTACAATATCTTAATCCTGCACAAGAAATATAAGTATTTCCTTGTCTGATTCTTATGTCACATGATATCATTGTATAATCCAAGATAGGAGTGTGTCATTCTTGCAGATTATACATTTCTTGATCTAGAGTTGATCGTCTAGTTTGCATGCATACGATCCAACTCCATCAAGGGGCCCAAACAGATATCATCACTCACTAGGTATACTAATGAGGGACATACGGTTTTCTTGATGAACAACTTTTCTCCGCACAATTCAAGAGAACATAAATAAAGTCCTTATAGCAGCCTTTATCAGGAATCAACGTTAGACGATATTTATTGAACCTATCCTCATGTGGAAAAGGTGAACATCTCAAACTTAGAATCAAACTTATATGAAATAAACAATGACACTTAACACAATCCATATGTTTATTTCATTGGGTCAAGTCCTGTACTATGTTCCAATAACATACACATATGCAATTAAGTTGGTAACTTCTTACCTATGATTTGTAGAACTTAATCATCACTTAACTTGCATACTAATCTTTTATGATAATTAATGTTCCTTGTTAATTATCAAGATTATGGACGATTTAGATTTATTATTGTCATTCTAACGAATGATCTACAGAGATCTACAATTCAGATCCTCAACCTGAATGATCTGTCAATAATAAACTCTAGGAACAAATGATCAAATATCATCATTAACATAAACTAAGAAAATAAGTCATTAAATATTGACTTCTAGGACATAACTCCAACAGAGAGAAATGCTAGCTCTTGGAGCCTCCAAAGGGGTCCTTTTATAGAGCTCAAACCGTAGGGAAAACTTTCCGAAAATTACACCTCTTGCCACCCTATGGCTGGCCACGAATTGGGCCTATATGGGCCACCTCACAATCTCATTTGGGTCTTTAATTCACCTAATTAAAGTCCCATTAGGTTGCTCTATAATTGGGCTATATATTTTCCTATTAAATAACGACCCAATTAATCAATATAACCATTTATATTGAAATGTGTTGATCTAAAATTAATTATTAACTCATTAATAATTATTTTGGGATTAGATAATGCATTAATTTATTTCTATATGATCTCTTTGACTTAATTAATTATAACGGTTCATAACGGTATATAATTAATTAATCAACTCATCATATTTCCGCAATACTCACTGTTGCGAATAAATAGATAATGCAATGTGTGGTCAAAGTCCTATTTGTGTGACCCTTTGAGGATTTATGCTATGTTGGCCATGGAGAATAAATCACTATTTATTTCCAATAATCATAAGCGGTATCTAGCAACACGTTATGATTCCCAATTCGCATAAATAGTGTACCGTTACAATATTTCAATCCTGCATAAGAAATATAAGTATTTCATTTGTCTGATTCTTATGTCACATGATATCATTGTATAATCCAAGATAGGAGTGTGTCATTCTTGCAGATTATACATTTCTTGATCTAGAGTTGTTCGTCTAGTTTGCATGCATACAATCCAACTCCATCAAGGGGCCCAAACAGATATCATCACTCACTAGGTATACTAATGAGAGACATACGGTTTTCTTGATGAACAACTTTTCTCCGCACAATTCAAGAGAACATAAATAAAGTCCTTATAGCAGCCTTTATCAGGAATCAACGTTAGACGATATTTATTGAACCTATCCTCATGTGGAAAAGGTGAACATCTCAAACTTAGAATCAAACTTATATGAAATAAACAATGACACTTAACACAATCTATATGTTTATTTCATTGGGTCAAGTCCTGTACTATGTTCCAATAACATACACATATGCAATTAAGTTGGTAACTCCTTACCTATGATTTGTAGAACTTAATCATCACTTAACTTGCATACTAATCTTTTATGATAATTAATGTTCCTTGTTAATTATCAAGATTATGGACGATTTAGATTTATTATTGTCATTCTAATGAATGATCCACAGAGATCTACAATTCAGATCCTCAACCTGAATGATCTGTCAATAATAAATTCTAGGAACAAATGATCAAATATCATCATTAACATAAACTAAGAAAATAAGTCATTAAATATTGACTTCTAGGACATAACTCCAACAATATTTACGTGTATAAAAAATTTGATAAGTAAATTCAATAAGATTTTATCTACTTTACTCTAAAACACTAAACCCTAGACTCATAATGATGCAGTAATTAAGAAGTTCTGCTAGATTTAGCACTAACACTTCTATATTTTAATGAGAAATATATGATGTTCCATTTTTATTTTGAGCTTGGAGGTTTCGTTGTTAACTAATACTCCAATTAAGAAGCTCTGCTACATTTACCACTAACACTCCAATTTTTTTTTTCTCCACCCAAACAAAAAAGCAAATGCTTTTACGCGCGCACAAAAACCACTATTTAACTCTCAATTTACCACCTTGGGAAAGCTATTTTACAAAATGTGTTATTAAGAAAAATAATAACCATGCAGAAAGGAGAATCCAGTCTTTTTCCCCAACCATCTAGCTAGAAATTAATAGATACCCGTTGTTAACTAATAAAATATTTTGAACCTAAATGAGTCCTATATTAATTGTCACTTTGTCAGATCCATGCTTAAAAACTATGTTATCTTAGCAAAGCCTAAAAATTTTTGGTGATATTAAAATGGCATTGCTTTCAAAGATGGTATAGTAAAAACAATAATATAAGATCAATAAATTTGGAACTAACCTTGTATCTTGTTCTTTCTTCATCACTTTCTGGTACATCCCCTTGTAAATATTCCTGTGTCAGTGAATATGTCTCCTTGTAACCTACAGAAGCCCAGAGATCACCAAAAACATATTTCCATTTTAAATGCACCTACTTTAAGTGTCGGCCAGACAATTAGAATTTTATTTTATTTGAAATTCTTAACCTTATGGTTAGTGACTGATTTAATTAATCTGAACAAAAAAGCCTTTTTATCTATTAATCTATTCCTATTTTAATTTCCACCTCCGTATTCTAGCGATCCTTATTTCACAATAAATGACACGGTATCAAAATATACAAATAAAATACAGATAAACACCTGACGATGAGGCGATTAAAAGTTTTGGCTCCTAATACCAGCAAATACAAGAGATTAAATTGGAGCATTAGCTCTGGTTAGCATACAAAAGAAAAAGGCTTCGAGTAACTTCGGTGCGTATTATCTTGCTATTCTCATCTGATAAGAATAAAGAAAACAACTTCAGTATATTTAATCAGAATCAAAATCAATACAATTTTCACTTGTCTTGACATAAGTGACACTTTAAATTGTAAAGCTTCATTTTAATCCTAGATTAATGTTCCGACTTTCCTTAATGCCATTATTTCATAATAATTTCTTTGCTTGAGAGACTCAAGAGTGGTTTGCCAAGGGTCATTACCTAAGAAAGAAATCATTGCAAAAGTAATAGATAGATGGCAAAACGCAAGAGATAATACACTAATTACTGGCTCAATGAGCAGTTTATTAGTCTTTGTTTTTTAGGCAAAAAATAGGTTGCTCAATGGAAAATAGAGGAACCACAACGACATAGATTAGTATCATAATATAGACTACATATGATTAGAAGTCTAACAATATGGTTACTATGATTTCTGACAATATGTCAAGAAATGAAAATTCTAGGCGATCTTTTTCTCACCAGCAAGATTTTTTGTGTCTTCCTTTATAATGGTGTTGTTTTAAAAACTTTTCAAATCCAATGAGAGATTTTTTTTTTTTTTTTTTTTTTTGAGGAGGTAAAAGTTCATAAATTGGAAAATAATGAAGTCAAATTGGCTACTCAACAGAAAGGTTATTACTCTTTAGCATTCTCATAATTTAGTCCTTGTTTCAATCAAATTTAAGCCTGGTATTGTAATTGAGTTTTGATCTCATAAAATAGGCCAGCATCTTAGTTCGTGAGTACATGCACTCGTGTCGACAAAAATAGTTTTTTTCTCGAAGGCCAGATGACAAATAACCGACGGTAAAATGCACTAACTAAAAGTTGTTATGAAGTTTCTACTATTTACACTTTCCAGCCCTTAATAATTAGTCTAATTAGAAATCAATAATAACTGCAATTAGAATATTCATGATACAGATCTCGCAAACAACACCCAATTTTTTTTATATACTTTTTTGCTCCAAAATGTTAACCAACTGTTGTGGTAGAGAAGACATTACAAGCAGTACCTACCATTTCTTAGGGAGCTGAAACCCAAAAAAAAAAAAAAAAAAAATTTGATATCAGTTTCTACGGAAGTAGAAAACAAAATTACATTCTTGGTGGTTGATTGTCTAATTGCTGATCAGATCATCGAATTGCTCTCCCACTTGGAAACGTCCATGGTTTCTTCCCGGCTTCCCGCACCAGAATTGTGTCTTTCTCCTTTTCCCGCCGATTTGGATTTCTATTCGTCGAGTAGAGAGGTGCGAAAAATTTTCGAGCGATCGTATGTGATGTTCGCGAGAGTTTTGCTTCAAAATTGCGGAGGAAAGAAGAAGTTTTTTCCCTGCAATATCTGGGTATAGAGTGAGAGAGAGAAGAGGTCTAAAAGAACGGTGGAGAAAAGTAATAAATTATCAAACACTTTCCCATACACCCAGCGCATATTTAAAAACCTGCAACCACATTTTTTCCGTAAAGAGCAACTGAGCAACCCAAATAATGGCCCATGTAAAATTTCATACACCAAACTCATAGAAATAATATTTAATTATTTTGCGATGGCAGGCCCCACATGTGAAAGGGCGCTCCCTGTGGCCCTAATTGAGTGGCACTTCCCGATGCTTTGTCATCTCTGTTAATTATACTCGTTACAGCACGCGAAAAATAACAAATGCAGTCTTCACTGTGGCATCATCTCTTACATTGAATCCAAATCGAACGGACTGGAAAGAATAAGTACATTGTTCATTTACTGTTCATTCACTGTTCACCATTCTTTGGAGTTACATGGCAAATATTACATATATACTAGAAGGACCCGTTCCGGCTCCGCCGGAACATATTGCTATGGAAAATTTTGCATTGATTATTTGTGTTGTCTACTTTGATGAATGTTCACTGAGTAATCAGATTTAAAAGAATTAGGATGAGTTAAAAAAAAAAATCATGAGCTGTATGTCAAATCCTGCACCCAATTGATAGAATGTTGATTGTAACATGGAAGCCGGTACACAGAAATGCATGATGTACCTGTGGACTGAATCTGATTGATAGAGTGAAAAATGGAACTCATTAATAAATCATTGAATGTCAAATTCAACAATATCATACAAAACCTAGACAATCTACTTTCAAAATAAACTTTTTCTCTTTTTATTTTTGAAATATTTTAGGTCATCTGTTAACTTGAAAGAGAAATGCACTGCGCTTTTAACATCATTTATACGCTAACCTAAAACACAAAGCGAGGCACAATGAATTATTTTTCTAGGTTGTCAGCTACGTTTTTCTTGACTGGTGAATGGACGAAATTGTACTATATCTTCTTAATTTGTTATTTACACACGACATCCTTTTATTTCCTCTGTTATTCTTTTCAGCGTCGGAAAATCACCTAGAACAACTTGCCTCTGGTGATGATCCAGTAGTATGAGATGGCAGTCTGAGAAGGCAAAAGAATGTGTATATATATATATATATTAGAGAGAGAGAAAGGCCCTTGGGCATTTTATTAATCAACCATATATAGTTCGTAGTCAACTAAAGTTCTTACACATAATGCTTTACATATATGCTATAACATTACACTTATAACATTACACTTATTAAAAGAAAAACAAATATACGGTGCTCTTTGAAAATTTCCAACGGATTCAAATTCACTTGAATGATGCGCCTCCAGCCCCAACCATCAGCCCCTTCAACTCTGCTGTATTGTGGCTTCCATTGTAAACAACCTCACTGAAAAATTCATGCCTGATTCTAAAACAGAAAAAAATCTTAGAACTCACCTCAACCTTCAAATGTTTCATCGTCAGTAAAATTTGAGAGTCATTGAAAATTATGCTGGTAGATTTTCAGTTTTGATAGACAGTGGTGATAAAAGCCAAATCAATTATTGCAATAAGACAGGTAAGAAGTATATGTGAGAGTTTAATCATATGTACCACAGAATGAACTCTAAGTCTCTAACATATTTGAGAAAACAATCATAATTCCATTTACCCATAAGAATAATTAATGATTGGTCTCCAAATTTAGCATGCATTAGAGAAGTTTTTGCAGAAAGTACCTGAAAAAAATAAGCACAATTTAAGAATTATTCATACTTCCATTTTTGAAAGCACCTTTTAAATTTATTTTCAAAAGAAGTGAAATCTATTATCGAAATCAACTTTCCAGGTGATACATCAATAACAACATAAAAGATGCTGAAATAGAAAGTCAAGTCCCTTTATTTTTAAAGAAGTACAGATAAAGGTATATACATAAGATGTTCACCGAGAGAAATCAAATCTCAGATTCTCGTGAAAAGAAAAAAGGAAGCCTTCTAGTCAATACAATCACCAAGCGCCGCCTGCATTTTAAAGGTAAAATTATTACAAAAAACTCATGTAGAATTCAAAGGTGAGGTACAATAATCAATCCAATTGTAGCAACAACATGCAAGAGCCTATAAGTCACTCTTACCAGTGGCCATGTGTAAAACTGAAAATAAATGCATGCAGATAAACACTATTAGGAAATGAAAATTACTGTCAAAGATAAAAGAATCAGGGACCTGGATGTATGTAGTTGAAGAAAATTTGCCCAAATTCCTTATTGCCTTCCCCTGCAAGCGCAGAGGTGACACTCAAATGTTTCATCTCAGAACATGCACATTCCCAAACCAATATGCATCGAAGAAGGCGGAAGCGCCACCACTTCGTATGAGGGGTAAAAAGAGTCGACATAAGTTAAAAAATGATCTGTACGACCTTGTCCACGAAAGAGCATGTCTCTTTGATTGATCGTTACAACTGGTATCTTGGTTGTCGGAGAATTGAGAAAGATCAGTTCTGATCTTCTAATCTCGCTCGCTTTTTAGCATCTCGAGCATCTCAGATGTTGTCGGTCGAGGGCTTGAATTCTTTGTCAAATATTTTGCTATAAAATCATCAAATAAAAGCAATTTACATCAGAGAAGAAGACAAATGATGACAATTGATCATTGGATTATGGTACAAAATTAAAATTGTTTTAATTTCTCCGATATGTACTATTTCTAACTGATATCATAACAGTAACCCTACAAATACGTTGGATCTTATACTTAAAAACAAATTAGAGTAATAAATACTAATTGATAGCCTAGAATTAATATCATAGGTATTGAATTTATTTCCGCTCTAATGGTTAGAGAGGGCTGAGGGCAGTTTATTTGTAAAACACCACTATATAATCATACAGTTAAATGCCAATACTTTATTAATAAATGAAATTAATCAGTTAAAGTGAAATCAAGAAAAAGACACATGGCCTTTACTCTACGTTGAAATTACCATTGAGCGAGACCCAGTGGAATTTTTTCCTCTTCACCATATTTTCTTATCTCAAATGCTCAATTAATCTCTTATTTCATAAATCGATGCATCACTTGCAAGAACCAAAAGCTCAGTTGTCTGAAGAAAAGAAAATGAGAAAAAGGAAAAGGTGGATATCAAGGAACCAGACCAAACAAGAAATAATAGATTTTTTTTTCAGAGTTCTAAATCTTAATTAATACCTTTATATATACAAATTACTACAAGAAAGTATATATGCTAAGTAATTAAAGAAATAAATTTCTCTGATCAAATTTCTTTGTATTAATTAATAACTTTGTATATACAAATTAAATAAAAACAATTAACTTCATGCATAAGAATTTGTAGAAAAATAGCATCCAATTTATAGATTGTAAACATATAATTTTACATCCCATAACCCAAAGGCAAAAAAATGCAGATTTATATGTGCATGATTATCTCACTTGATAAATTTTGGACAGCCAAATTAGGTGCTTTGTGGATTTAATTGTGCAAATAGTGATAAATTTCAAAATTGCAAGGTGCCTCTGGTGCCAATCCTGTAAGGATGGTGCAGCTATAAGAATTTCATGTTAAAAAAAAAAGAAAGAAGTGTAATAGTGCATCTGACTTTTTGGGTACCAGAAGACCCGACATTATGTTGGCTGCCTTTATTCTATAAGTTGAAATTCGTGGGCTTTGTGAAAAAAAATATAATAGCAGATACTGTTACTAAAGCTGAACCATTCTCTTGTATTCTTTCACAGCCATAAAGCTGAGAAATATATAGAAGCATAGTTATACTGTCAGGAAGCATTGGAAAAACTGAAGAAAAAAAACCAGCTAATCTACCCAATCTCTCAAATGAATTTCATAGAAAATATTTATGTGGATGTGTGATAATAGCTTTCAGGTTTACAACAAAAGGAATTTTAGTTCAGTTGAGAATTGTCTGCTGAATTCATAGTATGAACCTGAAATCTACTGAAAATAATTTTTGACTTTGTATCATATTCATGCCTCAGATTGAAAATGGTCTCAATCTTTCAATTAGGTCTGATCTAGGTATTTCAGTTTTTTTTCCTTCTATTCCATGAAATATTTATTTTTGAATAAGCTCAAAACATAAACCCCCACTTTACCATTAAATTAATATTATATCTCATGAATTACTACATAGGTGTCGATCCCATAACAATTAACAAATGAGGACATAAATTAAATTAGAACAACAATAAATGGATTTGAGCTCAATATTTATCGAGTGATGCACGAAGTTTTTGCTAGTTCCTTACAACTCAAATTCCACAATTACTACCAAAGAAAAGGTGACAGTAAACTAAGTCAAACAAAAGTTCTGACGACAAAGTCACAAATGTACACAACTATTAATTTTTTTCTGTTAAAAACATATACTGACTTGCTGTGCTTCAGAATATGTCAATTGAACTAAATGACAATTATGCCCCTGCTAGTCATTGATAGAATGAACCTGTTAATTAGAAGGTATGTTTACTTAGAGAGATATTAGACTGTTAGTTACAATAGTTAGTTCTACAAATACATAATTCATGAATAGTAGACCAAAAGGACAGAACTCAACTAAAAGAAATTGGTCACAGACCTCTTAAGAAGGCACTGTGACAGACGAAAATAGTCCATTTTAGAACAAAATCAAACAATCCGAGCCATTCGGTACATAAATTTTTAAATACTAACTAAATCATCAATTTCCAAAGAAGTAATGAATTTTTAAAGTTTAGACAGGAAAAGGAAAGATCGTAACTAAGAGAATTACCCAACATACATCCCAAATAAACCATGTGACAGATGAATTAGTTGATCCAATCCAACAAATTGAGGCAGAAATCAAACATACCTAAAGTAAATCTAGCCATGTAGCTGTAGAAAAGGAAGAGAGGGACGGAAGAAGGGGACTCAAAGATACCTAAACAAGATCTGTTGTTGCTGCTTGCAAGGAGAAGAACACAGCGGAAAAGGCGGGCAACGCCGATACCGGGCTTATCGTCAGAAATAGAAAGAACCAATTTTGTCGTCTTTGCAGTTGGGAGAGCTCAGAGCGGTGCAAAGAAGTTGAGAGAGATTAATTTTGCTATTTGTGGTGCGTCCCTCCTATCTGCGCCAATTGAAGAAGAAGGGTTATTCAAAAAAAAGACTGAAGAAGAAGGGATAAAATGAGATTCAAACGATCCTCTATAGCCACCAGGGTATAGCCAGATGTAGTAAATAGACATTCTTTGAGGATCTATGACTCGTCTCACCTATGTACATACGTATGTGCATATAACAATTTCCACCAAGAAAACCCGATTGTGTACAGCCGTATATGTGTAACCACCCGTGTCTCTACCAATGTTACATGCTATCTCACCTACCAAGCACACAAAACACCCTACGGAATTATGAACAGAAAATCCGAAATACTGTTCATTCACTGTTCCGCGGAAATGGCAGGGCATGGCAAAGATTACATATATATAAATATAAATGTCATTAAGATTTTAAGAGCGTGGCAGTGATTTTTCTGGACTTGAGCAACTTGATTGATGCTCCTTTCATTCATTCGTTTTATTTCTCTTACATTTATTTTGTTCTGCAGACTAATTGTCTAATTGTTTAACTGAGCAACCTTGATTTTTCTGCAGACTGATATGTTTCTTTCTTTTCTTAAGCTCTGCGTCAGCTGTTATGCAAGATGCCATCTAACGGACCATAAATTGCTGTATTAAGGTGGATATTTAAATGGCGGACCATAACTGCAGAGTGCAGACTAAAATGAACCATTATATATCAGATAATTTAGAGTATCGATCCAAGCAGTCAGAATTTGATCATACGGTATCCACATTAAAATGGTGGGTATTTAAATCAAATAGTACCAACTACCAAGTAATAAAGGGTCCTGCAAATTAGAAAAATTTTCTGGAACTCAACAATAAAAATGCAAATAATTCATATATTTACAGCCTTTTTTTTTAATAGGGTGTTGTGTAATTTATTCAGGGTTTGCTTAAGACTAGTTAGAGATCTGTTTGGGACACTAATTATTTCTGTACAGTAGAAACCGAACATTCTTAGCAAAGGATACCAGAAAGTCAAAATGGATCAACTCAATGACCCACAATTCTTTAGTTTGAAAAAACCCATTAGCTTATGTGCCGTTCTTTTAAAAATTAAAACCATGTAAAGTATTAAATGAACTTATTGGACCTCAACAAAAGCCAAGAGGATGTCTACAAAAGTGACAGGTCAAACTCAAACCTCCCCTGAGGTCTAGTCATATTTCATATGAGAAGGTGGCTCTGAATAAGACACAAAAAATGGCCTAGGACTCCGAGCCAAGAAGCACCGGTTCAAGCACAAAAGGCCTTCGACCTCGGCTAAGAAATGCTTAGGCAACTATAAAGTCCCAAGGGCTCTCTTCTGAATTGAGTGGTTGGGGGTTTGGAATTAGATTCTTTCAATGTTTTTAATTGACTCTGTTTTCTCCAGTTGGTCTAGAAAATAGAGGGTGCGCATTTTCAATTTTGTCTAGGTAACATTCTCTATATGCTTGTCAGAGATACAATCTGAATTCTGAATACAAAATTATGCGAGAATAAATATATAGTCAAGACGATTGATCAATCAAGACAATCAGTAGTAAATAAGAACAGTGAAAGCCGTTAAATTACATATATGACTCCAACTAAATTGTATTATATGTTTTCTACATTTAAAAATTAATAATCGTTAAATTAGAGTATGTTAAAATTTATTTTTCATAAAAAACGTTCAATTTATTTGGAACTCTGCCTCATCTGGTCTGGAAAGGGACCAATTCAACTCACTACCTTGATTTTATAACTGGAGAGGAACCAGACTTTAACACAGGAGAGGATTCCACCCAGAAGAACTGTGGGGCCACCTCCTTAATTGCACACAACCGCTTCTTCCTGTATGATCTTGTTATTTGTACTTTCTCAACCCGTGCGATTAGTCTCCTAGTCCTAGCTAGTATCCTGGCAAGCGACAGTTCATTTTAGTCCATATTCTATGCTTGTGCTGAGATCTGCGTCTATCCTCCTCTACTTCTCGTTATCTGCTTGTTCGTTTCCTTTGTTGTTTGCTTGCCATCTCTACTCTATATGGTTATTATTGTATTTCTATTACGGGTTGAGCGACGATATGTAATTAATTTCATACGTGCAATATATCTTTGTTTAAAACTTTAAGGTGCGAATAGAATAATTTAAAAGGAAAATGAAGTTTCTTGTTAGAACAATCAAATTTAGTTTATGTAATTAACATTCCCTTGTAAAAATATTTAAAATTGATACCTTTTTAGCTATCTTCCAATTGATATAAGAGCAGTCTCTTGTAGTCCAACAAAAGTTAAACGAAGTAAGCAAAAATAGTACGCAACTAGAACATTATTTTATTATACCCACAAATTAGAAATGGAGCTTTTCCTTTCCAATTTGACAGCCGCTGTCAAATTTTTTGGAAAAAAAAAAATAGAAATGGAGCACTTAGTCAACTCTAATACCCTGCAGGCGACGTCATTGAATTTTATATAGGAAATTAGACCTCAGCCAATTAATTTTTTTATTAGCAATATAAACTAAAAAAGAAATTTATAGTTTATAGATATCAGTCCAACAAATAAAAGTAAACAATATAAAGGCAATAAAATGCGGGTCAAAGAGTAATCCTACTCATATAAGACAAAATGTTATGCTTTGTAGTAACGGAAAATATGTTCTAAAATGTAAGTTATCTTTCACCTAATGAAGGTATTATTAGTAATTAAAAAGTTTATGGAGATTAGGACGAGAAAAATGTGGATGCTCTCAGATGCCCATGTCATCGAATGTGCATAAGCATAACTATGACTCTCTTACAAGAGAACAATTCATAAGCAGAGAACACGCTTTACATTCCATGGCTTAAATTAGAAGTAACACCACCGGCTTTCTGAGTTGCAAATGCAAAGTGAGATCATGACGCCTTATAAGGAAGAAAAAAAAAAAAAGAGAGGATGTTACGGGGGAATTGCTTTCTACACGTCTAAAAATTAGAGATGCACTCTCCTTGACAAAAATACCCTGCACTCCTCTTTCTTTTTTTTATTTCCTTTCCCATCTCTCGACCCTGAAATAAGAAACATGTACTTTTCCCCACTCTCCCACCTTGGCTCCGCTTGGCTCGGCCTAGCTCTGCCTTGCTCCTCCTGACTACATGGATCGACAACCTTGCCACTCTTCTTATTTCTCACAGACCAAAAAAAACTCGAAACCTATTACCGCTATTTATCGCTAGTTTTTAACTCGCCTCGATCATTGGTCGTGTGTGCTGCTACTCAACAGCGGGCCCTTTCTACGCGCTTTGGCTGCGTGCGTCCTTACGTCGTGCTTGCTGCTGCTTTCATTGAGATGTAGTTCCTCTCTAAAGCTCAATAGTCAGTAGTGAACTATTTGGTAGGCGTGAAGAAAGCAAACCAGAGGGGAGGAGTGCGGGGGTATTAATGTCATAGGGGAGTGAATCTCTAAAAATTAGGCGTGTAGAAAGCAATTCCCGATGTTATGGGTGTCAACTGTCAAGACTCAAGACTTATAATAGAGATTATGCTTAATGGCGCCCAGTTTTTTTACCGTGATTTTTTTTTTTGAAATAAGACTTTTTATTTATATAGGCATAGTTCACTCCGTGAAATATAATTTATTCCTCTTCCGCACGCAACGGAAATTGAATCCGTTACCTCTTAGATAACGACAGAGCCACTGATCATTTGTGTTGGATTCTCACATTCTTGTAAGTGAAATTTATTAGTGATGCAATATGGTCCCGCGCACACTTCACAAAAAGGGTATAACTTTTGATCCGACCGTCGGATCGGCTGAAATTTTGATAGGAGCTTTGTGACTCAGAACCCGAAAAACAAACAGCAGGTTGCGGTTTGCCAAATCGTTAGCTCGGATCGTAGATCCGAGCCTTCCTTCATGGACTTTTGGGCCTTTCTTTACAATTTGAATAATTTCTAAGGTTGTTTTAGTAATTTTTATGTATTCTGTTTTTCTAGGGTTTTGTGCTTGCTATATCAGCAGCCGTCGTATTTTCTAGAAGCAGTTATGTTATTTTGAGAATTAAACTTATTAAAAATTGAGAATCTGTGTGATTTTCAATAAAAATCTCTCTTTTTCGTTCTTTTTCCATTGTCTTTCTCTCTAATTCGTGCATCAATTAAAAGGATATTTTGTTTGAATTAGTTTCAACACATTTGATATCTCTGCTGCATAAAGTTTCTATACTTCTTGTGCAGTATGGGAGTAGAATAGATTTAGACAAATAATTTATTTTAAAATAATGTTCTCAGTTAAACTACCAATCGCATAATTTTTTTAAATTTAAATGCCGTTGAGTAAACATTTATTTTAATTCTTCGTAAGCAAAGTGGGCTTAAGTGCATGGCCCAAGCCCCAAGGCCTGTGCCATCGTCAACCTAACAATAAAATATTCAACCTTAGTTTTTATTAAACTGAGACATTAATTATTATTTCTTTAATTCCTTCCTATATTCAAGTCCGATGGCATGATAAATGCAACTATACAGTCTACAGATATGTGGAGGACCAATGTATATTGTCTAATTAATGTATGAACGGAGGATTGGGAACCAGAGGTAGCTCTGTCGCGACGATGAATTGGATTTAGTGATGCAGCTGATTAGATTCGGCCAAGATCAGTACAAACATCCTACTGTTGACTTGAGAATACAAGATTGTTTTTCATTTATTAAAATTGGGCTGGTTGTGTTTGTGCCTACTTGTAGTTGTAACCAGGACACGGAGTTGTCACGTGAGGTTTTGGAGTCTCTCCGTCGTTCTCCTTGTGACCCGGAATCTATTTTTGTTCTCTTTCCTGTTTTGTTATTTATATATGTTGTTCTACTTACGTTGTAACAGGTCCTACTCGCTGAAATATCAGCTGCTTTTGAGGTACAAATAAGTGGAACAATAACATTAGGTTAAATATATATATCAAATTTGATACAATTAAAAACTTAATTGGGTCATTGTTACATGATTTCAGTGTTCAAATTGAAGAAGACGTTTGAGATCTTTTTAAGTAAAATTGTTTTTTCAGACAAGCTTGACAGTGGCTGTAAGGACAGTAACTACTTAAATTGTAGGTACTGATACTAACTAAGGTATAGCTGTTGTTCAAGTATTTCTTTTAAATAAAAATGATATTGGGAATAAATTGAACAAGATGACTCGGTCCACGTTATATGTGTTTTTTTTTTTAAAAAAAAAAAAGGATACAAGATCCCTTCCAACGATAATTGAAATGATAAAAATTGTATGACACTCAATCTCTACCGTAGTTGAAATCTCTTATGAATGATGAAATCATAAAAGATTTCCATAGAAAATCACATCATGCATGTGGTGTGCACTCGATCTAAATTGGACGGTCAGCAAGAAAATTTCTAATAAATCTATGCAATTATTTGTTTTGTTGATACTTGAAAATTTTAGAGGAAATTTAAGAAAATTTTGGTAGTTTTAACGTAGATATTGTATATCGATTTTTTTTATATTTATTATCATGGAAAATTGACTAAATTAAATATTGCAATTGTGCATTTATGTCTCATCCCATAAGAAAAAATCCATATCATTTTTCTGACTAGGCAGATAGTAAATGTATCATTGTGGCCTTATGGGCAAGATGTCCGTATTATTTTCCTGCACATATGTTTCCATCAAGACACAGGATCGGTCCTTTAATTCCCTGTTCCAATAATTTACTCTGGATTACGAGTAATACTCGCGTTGCAGTGCAATGGAGTGGCCATCATAAAGAAGTTTCTGTCAATCTTTTCTCGGATCCAAATCTGGTTTGGCCAAGAACCAAATCATGACTTTCTCCCTGTTCCAAAGACCTCTTTTTCACGATGCATTAATCCTTTCCCATTGTAACCATGCAGATTCGGATTGGAGGTGGGTGCGCTTGGAATCTGAACTCAGAGCGGTGTGTGGAGGAAGAGTCCGAGCAACCAATCCAAGAGAGACAAAACATAAAACTCATCACTTATGTCGACCTCTGTTGGGACCGACTCTCTTTAATTTTTGTTATAATGGTCGTGATACTGTTCTTTTATTTATTTTCTTTCAATTTTTTTTAGGAAAATCGAATGTAATTTTGCATGCAGCTACGTCTCACGAATGGTGTAGATTTTTAAAAGTTCTTTTTATTTTTGTTTTTTATTTTTTGGCATTTGACAATTAAGAGAAATTATTTTTTACTGAAATTTCAAATTATACTTAACAGCATGCATGAATCTCGAGAAAATCTAAACCGTCTGTTCTGCCATGTGCGTGTTCCAGAGGTTCAATCTTGTTTTCCATATGTGACATTTGTTTTCTTGCATGTCAAAAGACTATGGTGTCGTTTGGATAGGTTAGGAATAGGGTAGGAATAGCATAAATTTAGGAAAAAATGCTATTCACAGGAATTATAGGAATTGACTATTCCGGGAATTGGAAATGTTGTTTAGATGGTGAGTTTAGGAATAGCGTTGGGAAGTGTGAAAAGTAGAGAGAAAAGTGTTATTGGAAAGAGTATTATTGAAAATTGTGTTAGGAATGAAATTGGTTATTCCAAAACCGTTTGGATGAAAAATTGGGGAATGGAATTGCCAATTCCGGGAATTGGCTAATTCTCATGCATCCCAAACGACACCAATATTGTTATTTGGTGAATCACAATGTACGAGAACTGTAAAGAAAAAATTCCGATGCAAACATCGCAATGTAAATCCAGTGTTATATTTTTTAAAAAAATAGTAAATAAAAAATTATGATAAAAATTAGGACCAAATCTCTAATTATAATTTATTTTCAAAATTAATTAAATATTCATAAATGATCTGTCAGGGAAATTTTGAACCTATGACATTTCACTCAACATAAGGTTATCACTATTCCTCAAGGAGTCAAGGTCATGTGGCTCCCTTCGAGTGTTAAATCATGCGTACGTCTCGAATTGGTCGACAAAAGGCCATGGCTGCTAATCAATGTGATAAAGACTTGTTCTTCAACTCTTGATGGATATTGGCGAATATGTCAAAGAGAGTGATTATGTTTGGTTGAACTAGCGGTAAAGCTAGTGGATGAGCTAGATACCATTGTTGCTAGCTAGCGAGATATGTAGGCTATCTAGATGATGTTAATCTGTTATTCAAGGCTAGTTGGTATTGGCATTTAGTTGCATGTTATCAATGAATCGGTAATTACTAATTACTCCATAAAAACTTTAGTATTTGGTTCAGACAGTCATTTTTAATTTTAGTACGTACTCTCCTTCAATGTGGTGGGTTGTGTGCCAACTATCGCAAGTGGAGTTATTGATGAACCTATGGTGGTATGACTCGATTCAACTTCAGAATCTTTTATACCATATTAAGAGGCCAACTACTTCAAGAGCTTAACCATACAAAATGTACTTAAATGTTGGTGTGTCTGGATTTTTTATTTCTTTCTATATAGTATAAGATACATCTTTGTAATTCGTATATATGTATTGTGTTAATTTGACATGTGTCAATCGACATATTGTGCTAGTTAAATAAAAGTTTGCTTTTTAATATATGATCCCAAATTACATTCCCTATCCAGTTACAAGGGGGAAAAAGTTGCAATCCCAATCTACTTGAATGGTATGGCATGCCGCATATGTGACAAAACATGCTCGCATTTTCGCATAATAATATATGAAGGAGGCGTTTGGTTGTGGAATAAGTAATGATATAACTTAAGGAGGTATAAATACTTATGTCAAGTTATGTAACGTATGTTTGGTTATGGAATAAAGAGGAATAACATAATATTTATTTAAATATCAAAATGTCCTTGTTATCTTTAAAAGAATCATATAATGAGAGGGTATTAATGGAAATATTGTAAGATTTTTTTATTTTTATGTCATGAGATCCAGTTACATAACTTTTTTGGAGATACTAGGTAGAAGTTACATAACTTATACCACCTATTTAGATGGTATAAGTTCTTCCCCTTATGTAAAGTTATTCCCCTAACGTTTGGCAACATAATGTGGAATAAAATGGTTTTATGCCATCTTATTCCTTAAACAAACCGGGCCGAAGAATTTCCAGGACATATTTGAAAAATATTAATTGCGGTATTGAGTATAGGATGAATAAAATGACGTAAAACAATTGCTCTGTCTTCCAATTATCTTAAATTGCTATATTTTTCTACATTATTTATTATCAAACCCCACTATAAATATTTTAAATATACGAAGGAACTTTAATTTTATCAAACCTCATCGTTGATCTTATGGTGAGAACAATGTGTTGTGACAAGCCGGCTAAAGTTTTTTTATTTTATATTTGGATAATCGGATCTGCAAGCTGCCGTTACTACTTTAGGTCATGTAGGGCTGTATGTCATGTCGTGTTGTGTGCGTATCAAATACGATTGTGTTGGAGTCTCATGTCGTATCGTATTGACATGAATTATTTTTTTAATCGTATCGTGTCGCGCGTCATGCTAAATGATCAAAGACGTCAACACGGCACACAATGTCGTGCCACATTGACACACGTAAGTCATATAAATTTCATTATTTTTAAAGTTAATAATATTAAAACATTAAAAATAAAGAAATAATTCACTAAAATGTAACAATTAATTATTTAGCCGAGTTAAAAAATTTTATTAATATTTTTTATTAAAATAATAAATAGAGAAACAAGTATGAGCCAAATGATGGTAAATAATATGAAGTAGGGTTTTGAATTAAATTAAAATATTAATTTTATCACATAATCAATATTAATAGTTAAATTCTTGTTAATGTGTTGTGTTAATTCATGTTCGTGTTAGATTGGACTGCGGTAAACTTTCTAATGTTTTATCATGACAATATTGTGGCACGAAATGATAACACACGATCTTATCGTGCCAATTTCGTACTTGAATCATGTCATGTGTCAATATGCACACACGTATCTGAGTTATACCAAATTATCCCAAGCTGTCGATAAAAAAAATAATAACGAAAACAGTACCATCAATGAAAAACGACAAATAAAATAAATAGAATACCGAACTCCAAATTATTTTTTTTTTAGTGTCAGTGGCAATTACCACACCGACAGTAATTCATTTATTAAAAGAGAATGTACATAGAGGAAATAAAAGAAAATAAAGAAAAAAGAAAAGAAAAGGAAAAGAAAAACCTATACAGTTACACTAATTACAAACAAAATAAAATAAAATAAAAACAAATCGATTAAGGCATATTCTTCCAAGAGCAATACAAAGACCAAATTTCTTGTACGATGACGAAGGGTGTTTTGGAGACACAGGCGAACTCCAAGTTATACCCACACGGTTTAACGTAAGAGCTGTCAAGTGCACAACGCACCACCCATCCCATTTCCATATGAACAAACCGTCTGTTTGATGAACACATGGGGCTGTTTTTGGTGAGAAAGTAATGCTGATTTAATCAGCTGTGTGCAGTGTTTCATTGTGTTTAAAATGAATGGCCTCATCGCATTGGATAATGTGCTAGTAATAGTATGCATCAAAGTTAGTTCAGATCTGATGCATGTTAGTTCGCTTTCACATATAATGCGAATTTCCAGATTAAAGTAATGCGAATTTCCAGATTAAAAATTCTTTTGTTACTTGTTAGTGGAAATATGACATGCCCTTTCTTTCATTGATATTTTGGTGTACTCCACCAGTAAACATTTGATAAAGTTGCGGCACAAAATATTTTCTCAAAAGAAAAGGAATACAGAGATATAGAGAGAAAATGGATTTTTTTTTTTAATAAAACGCCCTGATCAGTTTCGATCAGTCTCGCTGCTATTATATCAATGCGTGTTGCTAACACATGTCAAATTTTTTAAATGGTGAAGACAGTCCCAAGTACTTTAATTAAAAAAAAGTGACATATCATTGATAACAGAGGTTATTATTTTATTTTTTTCACAAATAAGTAATAAAATATTTTTTAAAACTAAAAAAAGTTGCGGCAAAAAATATTTTCTCGAAATAAGTTAAAATGAATACAAAAAAGAAAATGAGAGAACGGAAAAACAAAATTAAAATAAAACCCACATAATCAGTTCTGATCAGCTCTGACTGCATCAGCTGATCACCACTGTTGCTCGCTGATCCAAGGAACCTCCACTACAACATTTATGAACACTATTTTGGAACTTATGTTTGTCAGTAAATAACTGCACACAAAAGTTGTCCTTTCTAGCTGCAGAGGAACCCAGTATTCAATGCTGATTTTAATGTGCAGGCCCCTCTGTTCGAAGAGGTAACAAGCGACGAGCATACCAGCCGCAAACTTGCTATTGTTTCATTGCCATTGGATTCTCAGATATTTCAGATGTCTCTGTTTCCAAAAGCGATCCTTGGATATATATGAATCTAACTTAAAAAGTGTGAATACGGAGCAGAGATCAGGAATAAGGCATCTGTATAATATATTCTCGAGTTTAGTTGCATACTTCCATGATATAACGTGGGATTCAGAGAACTTTAGGCGTTGAAGTTCATTGGCCAAGATATGTCTTACGAATATGTAGCTTCAAATAACAAAATTTTGAAGAAGAATAATATTTTTTTTTTTGTCTGGAATTTCTATTTGAAAGAAGAATAATAATGCTACAAAATTTCTAAAATTTTCAAAGTGGTTTCTTTCAAATATTCTCAATAAAATCGTTGGATCAAACTAAAGTTTTTTTATTTTTATTTTTAAAACAAGGTGCGCTGGTTCGGATTTTCCAAAGAGGTAATTGACGGAGGAAACATAATAGAGATTGGAAATTCATGCATGAAGACACGCGAGCCGGAAGTAATAGTTTTTTTTTTTTTAAAAAATAAATATTATTATCAAATGGCAAAGCAGAGAGTAAAGCGGCAGAGATTAGGTCGCATGCGGTTTGAGAATTTTTTTTTTTCTTTCTATGGTCAAAACAGGTCAAAGGAAAATTTAAAGATAGATGAGAAAATATCAAATAAGATTTTCTATGAAAAATCAGGTTCTACAAGTTGGGCACAGTTCAAAAAAATTGTATCCATTTTATAAATGGACCGAATCAACCGATTTGCTTTTTTTTTTTTCTTAAAAAAATATATTTTCAATGACCTTTTGTTTGTGTATAAAGTGTAATAATGTTATTTTTTTTTTAAAGAAAACTTACCCAAATAGGCGAGTCTATCTATATGGAATGGGGTGCAATGTCACCCATTTTTTTTTCCCAATCAAATATTTTTATTGTTGTATGGACAATTTGTTAAGAAAATCACTATTTGAACCCCATAAAAATGCAAGTTATATTTGTTAAGAAAATCACTATTTGAATACCATAAAAATGCAAATATAATTTCATTGGTGACCCCATAATTAAAAATTTAACTTTTTTTGACAATGATAATTCATAAAATTAAATTATTTATCTTTATTGAGTGAACCCCATCCAAAACTTTTCTGGCCTCGCCGCTGACCTCACATTAACACCGCCACTAGCTACTGTAGTACTACAACATGTTAAAAATGTTCTATTAAGATCGGACGTACAACATAACAATATATGGTTGGACGTACATTCAGAATGACCGATCATTTGAATAGTATAAAATTGTCTTTCTATGGTCAAAAAAGGTCGAAGGAAAATATAAAGGTAGATGAGAAAAATATCAAATCGGATTTCTATGAAAAATCAGGTGCTACAAGTTGGGCACAGTTCAAAAAAATTGTATCCATTTTATAAATGAATCGAATCAACTGATTTTACTCCTTTTTTTTTTCTTTAAAAAAAAATTATATTTTCAATGACCTTTTGTTTGTGTATAAAGTGTAATAATGACTTTTTTTTTTTAAAAAAAAAAGAACTTACCCAACCTCACATTACCACCACTAGCTAGTAGCTACTGTAGAACTACAACATGTTAAAAAATGTTCTATTAAGATCGGTCGTACAACAGAACAATATATGTTGGACGTACATTCAGAATGACCGATCATTTAAATAGTATAAATTTTTCTTTTTACAGGTCAAAATAGGTCAAAGGAAAATATAAAGATAGATGAGAAAATATCAAATCGGATTATCTATGAAAAATCAGGTGCTACAAGTTGGACACAGTTCAAAAAATTGTATCCATTTTATAAATGAATCGAATCAACCGATTTTTTCTTAAAAAAATATATTTTCAATGACCTTTTGTTTGTATATAAAGTGTAATAATGATTTTTTTTAAAAAAATTACTTGCCCAACCTCACATTAACACCAGTACTACTAGCTACTGTAGCACTTCAACACGTTAAAAATGTTCTATTAAGATCGGACGTACAAACATAACAATATATGGTTGGACGTACATTTCAGAATGACCGATCATTTGAATAGTATATGCACTGTACACTTTCAAAATCATTAAATCTTCTTTTTCCTTTTCCTCCGTTATTTTGTACCTATAGATAATCTAACTTTTTTCCCACTATTTTGTGTAGGTCCTGATGTTGTACATTTCATGTCCGACTTGACGTTATTGTTCTCGTTGAAAATACGATATTGTGAGCTAATATACTCAATCGGGAAAACATAATAATGAATTGTCCCAATTGCCAAATGATGTGAAAAGAGAATCTTGAGCTTTTCTTTCCGAAATTGCTACGAGGTGCCTTTAAATATTGGATTACTTTTCCTTGAGTTAAAGAAAGTTCTGTAAATATTTGGATCTTTAGCAAAATATTCATCCTAAAAGCTTTATAACTTGGCACCCAACTTGTAAAATCTATAGAAAAGTAAAGTAATTTATGCAATAAAGCCACATTAAACATCACATTAAAGATTTTTACTCCCATATATATATTAATATATGACGGCATAACTCTGGTGGAATTGTTTTTTTTTTTTAAGGAAACTTCAATTAAGCTGGCCTTTTTTTTCATTTTCCATGGTAAATCATGATTGCATAGCAAAGTCCCAAGATGAAAACGGAGTAAATAAAGTTGATCCTAGCTAGAACCTACTATTGAGTATTGATATCATCATGGTAACTCCCACCAATTACTAGCCGTTGGGAGCTCATCTTCCCATGCTACGGCCTCAAGTCCCATGCACCGAGAGAAATTAGAAAGCAACTCCTGTTATACATTGTACGTTACCAACTCTCAACCTCATCAATTTAACAATCACACAGCTAGCATTCTATAAAAAATATGATTATATACATAGCAAGCATACGTTACAACTTACAAGTCAATAACATTAAAAGCACCCGTGTAATTTTGGATTTCCATAAGTGGCATGCGAACAGAACAACAACAGCACCCGACGTCACTGCTCAGTCCTGTCCCGTTTTTCTCGCTTGAATGTTTCCTTTTTTTTCTTTTGTTTTCTCTTTTTCTCTGAGTCTCCCGAGAAATGAATACCACGCATCTCCATGCCTTTGGCCCTTCTCCCTTGGCCCCATCCCTTCGTCCCCTTGATACCCTCTCTCTCTCTCTCTCCTTTTTTAACTTTCCTTTCCTTTATTTGGTCAAATCCCATTCGTTAAATACCCCCTCAAACAAACCAACTTCCTCTCATTTCTCTTGCTTTTCCATTTCTCCCTTCCGACTTCCGAGTACAGAAACAGTACCTCAATAATGGGAGCAGAGCAAGAGCAAGAGCAAAAGCAACTGGATGAGGAGGAGCAGGATGAGGAAACAATGGATCATGGGTACAACTTAAATGACAATGTAGACATCCTGGCTGAGATACTGGCACGGCTTGACGGGAGGTCTCTCGGTGTGGCGGCATGCGTATGCCGCTTGTGGTCAACTGTGTGTAAGCAAGACCGTGTGTGGGAGGCGCTCTGTGACCGTCATGTCATAGGTGGGGCCGGTGATCCTGGGACGCGGTCTGTGGTTGCTGCTTTAGGCGGATACCGTCGACTGTATCGAATCTGTCTCGGTCCAGCACTCGATCGGCTTACCTGCTCGGGTGATACAGCTAATCCAGATAAGCAGAGTTGGGCCCATCTGTCATTGTCTCTCTCGCTCTCGCTATTCTCCATTGATTGTTATGAGAGGCTTGAGGGGAAGCAGCGACCGGCCTCGCTGCTGTTTCTATGCAAGCCGGTTAACGTGGCTTGATCTGGAGGGTTCTTTTGCATAATTCGTTGATGCCCCATGGCATGATTTGTTGATCAAAGGGGTTAGGTGTTTGCAAATGTAATATCCAGGGAGTTGAAATATCTAAAATGTCAATTATGTACAAGAATTATTTATTTCAGTATGGGTATAATATATACAATTATTATCAGCTCCCTGTTTTGTTTCTGATTAAGTTCTGTTTGTATTATTATTTTCATGTACAAAGGGAGATGAAATGACTTGTACTTGTGCATCCATTCTTTGCTGAGTTGGTAAAGTGCAGTTGTCAACTTAAAATGCTAGAGCTGTTTCCTTACGGCAGTACAATTCTTACCAAGCCATACCTTTGTGCTCATATCTGGTACTGATTTTGTTGGACAACAGAGGAGATCAGGATCGTTCGTTTCAAGTCAGATGGTAGGGATCGAAACTTCAAACTATGGTGTGTGAACAATCCAATTCAAAGTGTCATGTCAGCTTCTATTAGGAGTTTAGGACCACTTGATCTAATGTCAACAGCGTCTTTTCTTTTCTCTCTTTTGGAGAGAAATCCCTTTCCTCTTTAATTATTTTATAGAACTCGTGCTGCTGAAGTGGATCCTGAATCCTATATTTAATTTCACCTTTTCTCTCACCATGCTTCTTTAAAATGCAAATACCTTTTTTCTCCAAAAAATAGTTTACTTAATGCAGGTTGGATTCTATTATTTATATTTTTATCTCTGGCGGTGCATTTCTTATTCTAGAAATGCACTCATAGGTCATAGCTATTTCCTCAGAATAATTTTTTCAAAAATGGAGGTGTGAGACTGAGTTGGCTCAAAACGAGATATATCTGCTTCTGTTTTAGGATTAAATAGATCCAGTGCATGGGAAATTACATTAGATGGCGACTTCTTTTTTCCAGATTCCAATTTGCATAAACGGTATGGCCAATCAATCATGGTTTGCCATTCAGCGAACATAATGATATGGATCTCAGGCGGCCTATAACTTTCTTAATATGACAAGTGACATTTAGTGAAAAGAAAAAAAAATGTATAGGAATTTGATAGAAACAATATATTCCTTAAAAGTAAAATGCGAAAAACTTATTTATTTATTTATTTATTTTACTAGAGGAGATGTATACTTGACGCATCTCTTGGAAATTTATTTTTGGGAAAGTTGGACTATTGAACTATTCCGTAGCGGGGCTGATAATCATCATCCCTATCATCCCTAAGATGTGTTTTTCATTTTTAGAAATGCATTAATAACTGCTTTCTATTTTCGAAATATTTTCCCATCATCCCCCCTCTCCCTTTCTGTTACGCTCCCTCCTACTCCCCCTCCCCTTTTCACTCAGTTTCATTAATAACTGTCGTAATTATTTTTTTCCAAAACAATTAGAACAATTAACATTTTTTTCCAGAACAAGTAAAACAGTTAGCTTACCAACTAGAACAATTAGTATTTTTTTTTTCTAGCACAATTATTTTTTTTTTCCAGAACAACTAGAACAATTAGCATTTTTTTCAGCACAATATTTTTTTTTTCCAGAACAACTAGAACAATTACTTTACCAACTAGAACAATTACTTTACCAAATATAACAATTAACATTTTTTCCAGCACGATTATTTTTTTTTTCAGAACAACTAGAACAATTAGCATTTTTTCAGCACAATATTTTTTTTTTCAGAACAACTAGAACAATTAGTTTACCAACTAGAACAATTACTTTACCAAATAGAACAATTAGCATTTTTTCCAGCACGATTATTTATTTTTCAAAACAACTAGAACAATTTTTTTGATGTTTCAAATAATTGTTTTACTTGGCCGACTAACTGTTCTAGTTGGCCTCTGGATGCTGGAAAATTTTTTCACCTGAAAAAAAAAACATCTTTTGAAGGAAAGAGATGATTAATTACATTTTGAAAAAAGAAAAGAGGGATGAGGTTTATTTGCATAAATTGCATTCCAAGAAAGGAAAGGGGATGAGGAGTTAATGAAGATCTGGGATGATGGGGATGATGGAATCTATGGGATGATAGAAAGCAATTACCATTCCGTAGGAATAGTTATTTTTTATTTATTATTTTTGGACTTTTGTTCAGGATACACACCTGTAATTTTCTTTTCAATATTTAGTTATTTAGTTATTTCTTTGAGAGCTGCTGCATAACAATCTAATCTTAAAAAAAAAGGTACATAAAAATATTAATCGCCACCCTGCCTTAAAATTAATTAATAAAACTATAACGTTGTTTAATGCTTAAGATTACTTTAACCGCCGTACATGTTGAAATATATTCTATGTAAAGATTAAAAAAAAAACATTAAATTTGTCAAAAAACTTGATCCAGGGTGCAATAGATAAGGGAGATCATAATAAACGGCTGTGGTTCTTTTATTACGTCTGATCAAAAGCCTGGTGGTTCTAGCTCATAGTAGAATGGTATATTGTTGTGTCATGAACTCATGATAACAACGAATCAACGAGTCTTCTTTTTGCATTAAAGGCGAATGAAATTAACCTCCAACCTCTCGAAAGGGAATTCAAATCATGTGTTGCGCTACACACGGTGTAGCGCACACACGGGCCGTCCGATTTTGATCTGATGGATAAGGAAGCCCCGTGAAAGTAATCAGATTCCTAGGCCCAAAAAAAATGAACCGGCCGATCAAAATCGGCCGTGTAGCGCACCACCAGATCAGGGTCCCTCGAAAGGAGCATCTCTCTTTTGTGTATGCGCTATGCCAAGATCACTTTTGAGGCAGTCTATAGGCTCGTACTAGGTTTCTAATTTTAATGCATATTTGCTATATATGTCCCGCCTTAATAATGGAGTTTCATTACACAAGACTAGAATTAAAGCCATTAATTGCCTATTCGCTCTTACTTCTTTCTTCTCTTCAAAAGTCGTCATATATAGCTACAGGAAAGCCAACTCGGGCAGAGTTAAACTGTAACATAAATTATACAAAGAAAGAATACGGTTAGAAATTTATTTCTGATAATGAACTTGGCAGTTTTAACAATATTTTTCTAATTATTTTTCATATTGTTAAAAATATATGATTAGAAATCAATTTATCAAATTTAATGCAATTTAAATATATATCATGCAGTATTTTATAAAAAAATGTTAATAATTTTTTTTTTATGAACGATGTATATATGTAGTATACATCGTGCTCCAAATATTAAATTTCAAATTTTACATTTTTATTTTTGAAAATTTTTAAAGTTGTCAAACAATCTGAACTTAAAATATAGTATTATCAAATTTACAAAGACAATTCCTACTGTAAAAAATAAATAATAAAAAAATCGTGCGCCTCTGGCATTAACTTGAGAAGTCATTAATGAGTATGTTTGACAGGGTCGGTGAACTAGCTGTTCATGAACAAGCTGTTCATGAACAAGCGGGAAATAAACACGGAACAACTGTTTCTTTGTTCGCGAACAAGGGGCAATTCCCAGTTCTATGATTTTCACGAACTGGAACAACGAACAACAGTTCACCCTGTTCGTGATTTAACCAAACATGTAATATTTTGTGCAGAGAAATCCAAAATGGATGAATGATGCAGTGCTCTCGGTTTGATTTCGAACGGACCCGTTTGGATTGTACATTGAATCTGGACAGAACGGTCTAATCTCATCATCTCTTGCTTGCATCCACTGGTTGTGCCTATTTAGTGACCTCATGTCCTATATTTACCCATGTTCTAATGGAGAGCAGTGAGTAAATGATCTTTATCCCTCGTATGGTCAGTTCATGAGAGAAGCATATAGAGAACACATGGGGAGACTAGTCTGGGCCGATATTCTGGTGTTTGTCATCAATTCAAGGGAAGAAAACTCGAAAATTGGTATTTTTATATCGTGAAATAATTAAAGTTTGTTGATGTTATGACTGTATTTTTGTTATTTATAAGTAATCCAAACTGTGTCCAAAATCTGTCAAGGTATTAGGTACGAAACTACGAATTAATTTGCACTTGATTCCTAAAATTTCAATCTATATATAGATCCATTTATGGAGCTTATAACATCCAATTAAATTCGTATTTTATTCTGTTCATGATTCGATGTGAATAAAATCCGGTGACAGCCCTCGGACTTATATCTTGAAAAAAAAAGAGAGAGAGAGAGAGGGGGAGAGAGAAACGTAAAAAAGTTTGTAATTTTTTTTTTTTGATTCGGAAAAAGTTTGTAAATTAAGTACGCAATGTGATCGACAACGACAAAATCATTGCTTTAATCACCAGTATAAATGCGTGGCAGAGTGCCTATATTGGTGAGCTTAAAGTAAAGGATATATACTTGAATCTGTGTGTAATAATGATGTATTAATGCCTAAATAAATAAAGGTTTGTCTGACTTGGTGCATGCGACCAACTTTTCATGTCGCTTTTAATTTGCTATGCTTCCGTATCTTAAATTCACGCAGCATGACATGTCTTGCTACTCCCACTTTTATTGAGAGCGATAAATAAAGCTTAGTTGGACATTTCTGTACCCATGACTGGCCATAAATATGACAAATTTGGAACACAAATGACAAACTTTTTACCCACTTTGTTACGGATGATAAAATTGTTTTAAATTATCAACTGCAGCTCTATAATCATTTTTCATGCTCCACACTCCACAGTTAAGCTATAGAAACTAAAGCTGTAGGGAAAATGAAATATATTATTTTACAAAATATAATAATGGTCCAAAAAAATAAAGTAAAAATCAGACATTACACGTGACGTTTAGGGCATCGTCCAATACTTTGATTTGTCCCCATTGACACGTTTACAAATAATGGCATAGTAACACGTATATTCCATCTGCCTCTTTTCTTTTCTTTTTTTTTTTCAATTTATATTACTACCGTAGTTTCCAAAAGTTTGCCTCAGAAAATTAATATTTTTTAATAAAAATATTTTTAACATGATAGTTTGTTTTAATAATATTAGTATGTAGTAAATATAAATAAATATATTTTTAAAACACTATGACGTGTATAACTATAAATTATATCATTTAATTACGCGATTTTTTTTGAAACAAATGGAGCTTTTGATGTTCTATCACTTTACTTAATGAAAGCTAATCAGTTATTCATAGTCTTATTACAAATAATAAAAACCATAAAAAACATGAAAGTACCTCGAGTTGCATTGGTGCCGACATATAATATATTAAATACATTAGTCTTTCATGAAGAGAGAAAAAATATAACACATTAGTCGCCCCCACCAAAATAAATATAATTCCTTCAATAAATAATATAATTCACCATAATTTCAATATATAATAACTAACTGAATCGGTTATGATTTCAACCGAGAGCTTAGTTTTACGGATGGTCATGTATATAAAACATACATTAAAAATAATTACAATTATCATTTCAGGAGTAAAAAGAAGAAAAAATCGGGATGGTGATATTTCTAATACGCGATTAAACTAGATCCAATGCCGACCTTATTAAAAAAAATAAACAGCATATGTATTTGACATCTAATGTATGGGGTCAGTTGAATTATGAATAGTTTTTTTTATTTAATATTTTCTTGGTCTAAACCAACCCCCCAATTTTTATTTATTTTTTTTGAAGAAAAAACCAACCTTTCACATTGTAACGGGGTAAATAGGATTGGTTTATCTTGTTATTTGACTCCATTTTGAATCCCCTCATTAGATAAATAAATAAGAGCTAGTTTCAAGTTAAAAGCTAAGTCCAAAAAATAAATCGCATCTGTAATCACTATTTAATTTTTTTATGCGTAACTTTTTATTGGGAAATAATCCGTTTTAAGAAGATACAAGTCTTAATACTATGTGAATTATAAAGGTACTAAATTTGTTTCCATAATTTATATATTTAATTTTATCAAATTTTTTGTTTTAATTAAATAGCCTCCATACGTAATTTAATTTTATTTTTTTAAAAAGAATGCGATAACTCTGCAACACTTTTGGTAAAGACATAACTTTGTGAATTCAACCGGACCCATCCAATGGAAGAACTGTACTGAGGAGACATGTAATAATACCCGCGTGACTTAATTAATTGGTGTTGTCCGATATAGATCGGATGGATCTGAAAAGAAGAAGCCAAACCGTAAAAACCGGCACCATATGACTATAAACTGTTGCACTGCACGGAACCAATTTTACTATTTGGCATCCACCAGTCGAACATGATGATTTGATAATGGCGTTCAAAAGCTAGGCGACGAGGTATTTGGCTGAGGCGGCTTATCACTGGACGAAACCTGTACCATTCTGACATGAAAGATTGGGTTGAAGAGACGAAGGCACTTCACGTGTGAGAAGCGTTCGACAACAACATCCAAACCAGTCGTTTCACTGTCAAGCCTAGAGAACCAACTCAATCAGAGAGACATGTATAGTGTGGGTCAGAAACGGCAGTTGATCTGAGATTAGGTCCATGGATTAAAGTTTTTCTTGCTCAGACATCAACAACCAATTGGGTGGTTTATGTAAAGCTGGTTTTTGGGGCCTTTGTTATTGCTCTTTTAATCTTTTTATTTCGTGAATTAGGCCTGTCTTTGTGACAGCTGTTTAAAAGGGTTCAGAACTTTTTGGTCGGAAAAGGTTTTTAGGATGTTTCATTCATGTCATCTAAACTTTATACTTGGGTATTATGCCATTCAAATATAAATCATGGTCTTATAAGTTTTTTATTTAATAAAGAAAAAAAAGACATAACTTCCTTTAACGCTATAGACATTCTGAAAATGGTGATCTTGATTCTTGCACGTGTACAAGTACAGGTAAAACAGAGGCTGATCTTGCAAATTGAAAAATAGAAAATAAATATAGAACGTATCTATAATAAAGAAGCGAATAATACTTACATTGAAACAATTAAAATTTCTTCGAGTACTCTTCTTCTTTTTTTGTAACACAACTCATTGAAAAATTTAATTGTAAGGAAATATTTGTCCCTGCATAAATGTCTCCTTAGCTGCCGTATCTTTTCTAGATGTAATTATATATTCAGACTATCTATTAATAATTTGTTTAATACAGGTTTAATTTATAACTATATTGTTTTTAGAAACTAAAGTCAGTCATTAAAATACGAGAGAGAAGCAGCTTTTATAGGAAACACTTTATTAGGAGCAGAATTGCCTACAAATTGATGCATTTATTTTAACAGCACAAATAGAGATATATTCTGATTATTGGGATGCTGATCCGTACAGGCATAGTAGCAGCTGCATCGTGGAAACTGAAGGGCAGAAGAATCTCAAAAATATAAAAATGAAAATAGAATATGAAAGCATTAGAAAACACAGAATTAAAATTTTGCTGTTATTAGTTGCTTTATTCTGAAAAAAAAACAACTGAACCGTTCAGGTTACCCACCAGCACCAAAACACATACTGTTTTAAAATTTTAAATTAGAGCAATTTACCCAGCTTATTATAATTAGGCTTAATGTAAAACATTCCAACAAAAATGACAGAAGAATCCATCCAAGGATATCAAAAAAGAGAGCTGGTAAAAACCTAGAAGTTATTTTCTTCTCATTCATCAATATAGTCTTTCAAGTACATATGAGAACATGCTGTATGTTTTACATATCTCAGATTAGTTCAAAACTACACAGCAATTAATGCAAAGATACTTGAATTTCTGTCATTTGCAAGCCATTATGCCATTCCACCAGTTGTGGCCGTCCTTATTATTTGAAACAAAGCTGGCACAGAAGAAAAAAACAATAAAATATTTAGTAATATATATGACAAATACAATAATACAAGCAACAAATCAATTGTTGAATCATTGTTGCCAGATGCACCCGGTAATTTTTACTTTCAACATACATGAGTAAAGGGTAAATAATAAGGCAAACCGAAAACCAGAAGTTCAAGATCAATTAACTTATAATTTGTGACCAATAAGTCCTTGTCGTATTTTGTAATGTTTGCCCTAGAAAGAACACCAAGAAGCATATCTCACAAAAACACATAATAATTTTTTCCTTCAGGGAAGAGTGAGGGGTCCTTTAACATGATTATATAGCATACACATAAAAAATACTGAGCTTTTATGCAAATTTTAGCATTCATCATTAATCCTAAATTTTCAACTGTTCAGATTTAATGATCTCGGATGGATATCCAATGACATTAAATTGCATGAAATTTGATAGACAATGAACCTAGAAAAACAACCATATCTACAGAGCTTGTTTTTTCTAGTTTCAGAATTTTTTTTTGAGATTGATTTGAATAGGTGCTGTCATGATTGTCAATTTAAACTTTGTCAATGAATGGGCCAATAAAATTTCTGTGAGAAAAAATTTTCCAACAGGGCATGAACTTACAAGACCCAATGACAACAAAAACAAAGAAGCCAAGCACAATAGGGCCAACAGGATAATCGTTTCCCTTTTTCACAGTCGTCTCTGGAACAAAGCCTCTCTTGGTGATGTTCTTTTGAAATTTTGCCACCTTTTTGTCAGCAAGGCGCCTTGAGGTAGTCTGCACATTTAAATGGATAACAAATAACAAATAAATCTGTTAACAATGATAGATGACTCCTGAGGCTTTAGACCATGCTGATATGAACATAAATAAAACGAAAGTAAATGCACAAGGTATTGTTCCCAACCAAGCAACCACTTGGGAGGGGTCACTCCATGCTTTTATCCTCGAATGCATGCCTAGGGTTTTTTTAACGTAGAACTGCACCACAGCGAACTTACTTGGCAACCAAATTGTATGCCATACTAGGGTATTAGTTCTTTACAATCTCAAAGCTAGGAGAAATCAAATTAGTACCACACGAGAGATTTTTACAAAACTCTACATGGCCTGGTATATATTACCTCCCTTGTATCTTTTTTTTTTCTAAATTACAACCAAAATTTTTTTTTCTCAAAGAGTAGTCAAATACTCATATTTAATATTGGTAGTTGTAAGTTGTAAGTTCAATCAAACTGAATGGCTGTGAAATCAGCAAGAGTGAACTTTGCCAAACTGAATAGGTATGCAACTAAAAAGAGTGTTCTTTACCAACAAGGATGCAATAAAATGGAAAAGTTGTAAGTTCAATCAAACAGAATGGGTATGAAATCAGAAAGTGCACTTTGCCAAACTGAATAGGTATGCAGTTAGAAAGAGTGCTCTTTACCAACCAAGTTGGAATAACATGGAAAAGGGCTCCTTGTTCTCTATTCTACTGTTGACAGAGACCACACTATAAGGAAATGATTTGTTGTGCTCTTTTTCTGTCAAATTCATTTTGACCCGGAAAAAATTATCTAGATGATGGGAAAAAAAAAAACCATTGTAAACCTGGAATTTTCCCCTTTCAACCACTCACTGTTTTTTTTCATCTCATACCCACAGGCTATGATTGTTATTAATAAGAATGATAGCTGTGCAATTCCTACATAATTTGATAAAAACATCTCCCACCTAAGCTACCATATGTATCTACATCCGGGACCCTAACTGATCAAAACAGAGAGATACTTCTAGCTCACGAGTTGCATGTAACACTGTCGATCCAGATGAAATCGTACATTGTACCTCAATTTATCCCAAATTATCCTAATGCATACGGACTAAATCCAATAAGGGTTTACCCAAAATTGTCAATTGTGAGAAACCAAATTAGATCTATAAAATCTGATCCCAATCTACAACTACCGGCTTCAGTGCCATATCAAATAAAAAAAATACGAGGTGTATTTTCCTCAGATCAAGTAATTACAATTACGACTAATCAGCTCTTCTCTCTCAATTCGCTGAGATCCATTTACCAGATCAAAAGATTGAACAAATAAAACCCATAAAACAATTAAAATTCAAACGACCCAAAACCAATTGATCATCAGCTGAGACGAAGACTACAAATACAAGTCGAGATCTAGAAAAAGAATTACAATTTGGAGATCACGCCAATTATGGACAGATGATAACATAAAGGACAGAAAATCAACCAGATCAGGGTTGAAGAAATAGAACCGAGAGGGAAGAGAAGGCTTACCATTGGATCCTCCTTGAAGAAGACGAGAAATTCGGATTCGCGAAGCCGAGAAACGAAACTCACCGCTGACTTGTGCGCGTTTTCGGAAAGAGAAGGCAAGACTTTCTATGAATGTATAGGAAGAAAATAAGTCGGCTTTTACTATTCACAGCCGACTTGACTCCGGCCCATACGCCATTTTAAGAGATCCAAAACCGTTTGGTTGTCCATTAATGGTCCATTGGGCCTAATTTTAAATTGAGGAAAATATGGCCCATTGTGATGGGAGGGTTTTATATATCTCCCTAAGCAAGTAGTGAAGAGAGGATACAATTGAAAGTTCATGTTTTTAAGGCTGAATATAATATAATGGTGGTAGTGTATGGTACTAAGCTAAGCAGGATACGTGCTTGCTTCGACTCGATATCTAAAAATGGTTAGTTCCTGAGCATGCTTTGCTCTTATGTCAAATTTTGTATGTGTTCGCTTCGACTCTTTTTCTTCATTTCTTTTGGACCTAGCAGTTGAGGCATTTCTGCCTTTCTGGCGATTAAATAATTCTAAACATTCTAATTGCAAGAGGCTGGAAATTTGGGATCAAAGACTGGTATAGTAGTGACAAATGCACAAAATCATGCCATTAGTTGAAAAAAGACAAATTGAGCGACTGATGAGGAATATTTCCTACTAACTCTACGTATTTGGCATGTATAATTTCATACTGCGAGTTTGTATTTCTTTGAAACTAGAAATGTCATATTTTACATTCTGTTTCTATTGGTTATAGATTTGTAATTTTTTATGGATATTAACTTTTTAATTGATCTTAGACCCTAGTACATCTAACATGCATTGATTAAAATGAGCAAATTCATATGATAATTTTGTATGTAACATAAATAAACTGCAGTCACATTTGTTCATTTTAACAGTCGATCTGTTGGCCTAAATGTATCAGCACTCATCAGTGTTTATATACTTATTATATATATTGTTTGGGTTACCAGACTATTCGGTCCAGTCCCAACCAAAGTAGTATCCCTTATAAATCTCAGTTAAACTAATCAATAAATCCAGTACATTCTTTAAGTTGCATATATCAATCTTTTTTTTAAAAAAAAAGGAAGGTAAGAGAGGACACATTTACCAGATTAAAAATATTTATCTCGTTTATCTATTCATATATATAAGCTAAACCCACTAATCTCAGTATAAGGCCGACTCGCCCTATATGCAACACTATGTTAATGGAAGCTGCAATTATATAAACGGAATAGGTTGAATGCTGATATCCCAGAAAGACAGATACTAGTCATGCTAACCAACAATGGAATCAGATCCTCTGGTCGGCGACCACGTGGTCGGCGCGTGATCCGGACCGTCTGATTTAATCTCAACGGCTAAAAATGCCCCGTGCATAATAGGCAGGACCGGTTGGCCCGAAAAAAATGAACCGTTGAGATTAAATCGGACGGCTCGGATCACGCGCCGACCACGTGGTCGGCACATTTCTGCCGACCAGAGGATCCGTTCCCAACCAACAATGCCATCGCAGCACCCTCTCCAGACTGAAAGCAGAATTGTGTGAAGATGTTGCACGCCTTCATCCATTGGAACTCCAGCTGGCCAAATTCTGCAAACACTGCTGCTTGTGCTGTTGCGGCTATCGCTGAGAGCGTTACGTAGGCCATTAACTGCAGAGAAAAAGTAGTAAGCGTGGATTATATTGTTTTATTTCAGAATTATTCGATCACTTGCTACCTGAAAGCAAAAATAGTTGAGACCAACTAGACATCATTTTGTATTTCAACTTGGTATTGTTCAAACATAAGACACCCAAATAATTTGTTTGTTTACAAGGCCAATCTTTTATTAGAAAATTTGAGAGAAAACAAACTTGAGATTGGATTACATTACTTGGTCTAAAATGAAGATGACCCACGCAACAGCTTTACTGTGGAGCATGGTACCTTGCAGTATACTAGTAACGCAGCGCACTAACTGCAACAAGCTGTACGCAGCTGCCAAACCATTTGCAATCACCAGAAACCTGGAACAATTGGGGCAGTATTTACCAACTAATTTTATTTCTTCATATCCAATGAAATTGATTGCACATGTGACTACTGCAAAAAAATTGAATTAAATTGGGACCAGTTGGTATACTTTCTAGAAATTTCTTTTTTTTTTTAATTGAACTTTCTAGAAATTTCTGTGAACAAATTGTGGGTGCTATGTACTCATGGTTTGTACGATTGGCCTTAGATGAGCAACGTAGCCCCCATGTGAAAGGCGTGTTACTAGAAGAGTAACTCATTGTTGTTGACGAATATATGAAATGAATATCTGTGGCCACTATCATAACCAATTCACTGTTCAATATTGAAGTCATTATTCAATTTATTTAAATTTAGTAAAATAGAAGGTTTCCAGTTGGGCATCTTTTTTGACTGATTTCAACCGTACTATTCGCATTTGTCATCTTTTGTAATGCGAACAAAAAGGGGCATTTTGGTTGGTCACATGTCACGATTCTGAATTAATGCTATACTTAATTGTGATAGCACAAATGACATCAAATGGTCCGATCTAATTAATTTATCTGCATGTGCAATATAATACTAGGGAAAAAAAAAGGCTTCTGATGATTTCTAGTTAACAAGACGCATCTGATCTAGCAACGACACTATTTTGCATATCATTAAGGCAGGAAAAAAAATGAGGTACATGTATATCGTTCTCCTTTACAAATTTTCTCATGACAATTTTATATTAAAAGTATCTTAGTTCGGGGGTTCAATTATTTCATCTACTTGAAGCATGAAACAGGGAGTACTTTTCAGTTGCTCGAGTATGAAAGTGACAAGTATCCATAATCATTAAACAAGAAGAATACTACGAGATTGGGCTTTTTATTTGATTCTGTCGGTGCAGACAGCGGTCCCAGTTTTATGTGGTTTTAAGCAATGTTTTTAAATTCCTACCGGCCATCAAACCGGCCAAGGAGCCGGTATGCGGTTTTACCGGTTCTACCGGTTTTGTACCGATTTATATTGTTTCTTATAATAATATATATATTTAGCAAGATATATAAACAAAAAGGGCCGCTTGACCCAGTGGAAGGAGTTGTTGCCTCCTTGGATGCCCACATGGGTTCGATTCTTACCCATCCCCAAATATTTTGTGGGTATTATTTCTTGGAAATGCGGAATAATAACCGGTTTAGTCGGTATTTCGGAGTTTTGACCGGTATTTGACCAAACGGTTTTAGCATTCAATTCCTACAGATGGAGATCCGAAACCCGGTAAAACCGAAAATTTCCGGTATCCGGTAGGAATTTAAAACAGTGGTTTTAAGGGAGCGTGATAGAATTATTTTCTAAACCATTCTCTATTGGGCATGTATCACAATCGCATTTTATTTTATCAACTGTGTAATGCATATCGGATGTCACCTTTCACATGAAACTCTCTGATAGCTGAGAAAATTATTTTACCGAATTACAGCAGTTAATACGAGTAAATTTTGACCTCCTTTTCCAGTTTGGAAACTTAAAAAAGTAATGAGAAAGTTGGAAAGATTTTTTTTTTTTGAGATAAAAGCCCGTAGGCAGAGAAAGTTGGAAAGATGAAGGATGAAAAGACGGGGCAAATGGGGAAAATAGAGATTAGAAATTTAGCATTCCCTACTAATAAACCAAATTAATATTGCTAATAAAGCAGAGAAGGATCTACTAACAATGAAGCTGATGTACAGACTGAAAGCATAAACATACAATATTTTGAGTCAATTTGGCAGCGGAGGTTTGCAGAATAAAAGTATAAAACCATAATCCGGCTATTGCATATGGACATTCGACATGACACGATATTGCATCATATGATGTGATAGTGATACTTCTTTCATAAAAGAAATGCGAAACATATCAAATTTAATATAAAAGTTAATTTTAATTAAATATATAATAATATGAGTAATGCTAAAGTTAAACATGTATGAAACTTGATTTCGTTAAATGCGATTAGATTTCAATTTTGGAGGTCCCGCTAATCCGTCCCTCTCAATTTGTTTTGCATAATGAAATCTCCTTAGAGATCAAATTTTATCTTTTTTGAAGTTTTTCATTTTTTATTTTATAAATTTTCAAATTAATTAGTTCTGAATCCTCTAATTTGAAAAATTCAAAATATAGTTGAAAGTTTTAGAAAATATTTGGAGGCTAATTTGAAAAATCCAAAAAATAGTTGATGGTATTATATTCAAATATCCATAAAAAATATACATGTAAGTCATTATTTTAATACTGCTGCCACTCATCAGTGGCATGTCCAAAATTGGACAAAAAACTATAAAGAGTAATCTGAAAAGAAAGAATTTTCTTTTCTTTTTTTTTTTAAAAAAAAAAAGATTTTCGGTAAAGCTTACACCATAACCTTCACTTCAGTGTACTTGGCCTTCTTTTGAATCGAGACGATCTCTTTGACCTCTGAATCCGTCATCACCAGAGCAGCCGCTGAAACTCCGAGCACAAATGTCGCACATCTGAGCGCAACCTCCCCGACCTTCACCTTCCTCTCCACTGCCTTAAGCTTCTTTTCCTCAATATAAACAGCCATACTCTATATATGCAGCTTCCACTTTCCTGACCTCTATAAAAGCTAATATTTAACTTAAGCTGTAGCAAATGTACAGCTCCCTTCTATTGCGCAGTCTGAGCCTATGTTTTTTTAAGACTCAGATGGTACTCTTGAGAGGGGAGAGGCGTGCAATAAAACTGTCCTTGATTTAAAGTAATTAAAAAGTGCTCCATCCAATTCCCAATTAAATGCTATGTCCTGTATAGTTGTTGTGGGGCGCTATCTTCCTGTTGTGTTCCCTCTAGAGGCATCCCTTGTATAATTGAAATTTCATTTCCTGCCAAATAGGGTTATTTAATTAAATAAAGTCCATTGGGATTTAACTTAAAAAAAAACCATGCTTAGATGCATTTTTTCCTGGTACTGCCCCACCTGGTCCCACAGAGCATACTCTCTGAAGAAAATTATGATATTTAGTTTTGATCAGAGATCCTAACACATCCTTACATCCAATCAAATTAGTACTCCTGAACATTAGTACTAATCTTACCTCAGATTAGTACTCCTGAACATTACTTTTAATTGTTGTATTGCAATTTTAATATGCCTGGACTGATTAATACTTTTTTTTTTTTATCTTTGAAACTACAAGTACAAAAGTTGATGGCAGCATATAAGCAAAAGTACCTTCACTTTGACAAACAGCTGGTTCAGTAGTCTCTTTAAAACCAGCACAAATTGCCTTGAGTACTGCACCCTTATCCAGCTTCCTTATGTTAATAGAACAATTGAAGGTTAAACACAAAAAAAAAAAAAATGGCAAAAGTTACTCGAAGAACTCAGAAAATAAAACATAATAAAAGATAAAATAACAGAAATCCAACCTCTGTATTTTCTGTTATTATTCACAAGAGTAGGGAGTATAATAACGTCTCCATGAGAACCCTTCTCGACCCTACCAATATCTCTCTTTCAATGACAACCGACCGACCAAATTCGTGGTTTCCCTCCATATGTGTCCAAAATTCCCACCAAATCAGTATCAAGTTCACTCACAACATTGTTTAACCACATAGAAAATCATTTATTATGACAGGGTAAAATTATCCAGTGTCCTGGTACAGTATGTATATAAGCTGGTACCACCATACCAGGCACAGCATCTCCAGTGTAGGCTGTTGTTTCACACCAGTTAACATCCCCACTGTGTTCATTTGTTATAGGGGAATCATCTACCACTTGGAAGCCTTAATTCTACTTTGTCTTGGTCATTTCATCTGGAGTACCTGAGCAATATACAACATTGACAGTATTTACTATAAGCATATTTCTAATTAATTTAACTTTAGTATATGATTCAAAATGTATTTTCTTAAACCTCGCACAATAATATAAATTGTAGTAGATGACGAATCAGGACAACCAATGATGGAAACTCTTTACTTCATTCCTCCACTTATATCAGTTGGCTTTTCTTATCCTTGTTTCGTATTTTATCAAATAGTACTGAATAACTTAGCGAATCAAGTCACAAAAGAATAAATAACAGATGATGAGGAAGAAGATAAGCAAATTGTTGAAGAAGAAGGCTCTCCCAGAAATAAGCAAAAGACCAAAAGATTAAAAGGATGACGAACTTGTCATCTTTAAGGAATTTTACAAAACATTTGTCGATGTAATTAAAGATTCAGTTGCTAAATTGATCAAGAATCATCAAAGGTTTCAAATTCCAGAAAGTGAGATATGGGCTTATCTAGAAGAACTTCAACTTGAGAAAAGAGTTCACTACGCTGCATGTCTATCTCACCAAGAATCCAGCAGAGTTAGGAGCTTTTCAAGGGTCCAAGTTAGTCATGCAAGACTATTCTTGCAAAAATGCTTCATGATGCTAAGACTGCTTAATATTGACACAGTTGCATGGATTAGCCATTTTTTTTGTGAAAGTTTTGTGACAAAACTTAGTTGGAATATTAGAAAAGCATACAGCTATTTTGGTTGTAAGTTCTCATTTTTGTTGTACTGTTGGTTGTGAATTCTTATTTTGGTTGTACTGTTGGTTGTAAGTTCTTACTTCAAGGCTCAAGGGCAATTAACTCAGTGATAGAGCTGAATGCTAATGCATTTACTGGTGCCTATTGGGATCTTTAAATTGCTTGATTGACTGACTTTGGTTTTGTCAAATTTCTTGATCGATATTGTTTTGCTTTAAATTCGTATTAGATTGCTCACTTGGTAACCTTCATCTGCTTTCAACATGAGTACTTGTTTTGAATGTCCTTTGAAAGATTATGTGTACTATCTTTTTAGTTGCATTTTGATTATCTTAGGCTCAAAAGGGTCTGTAAAATAAAATCTGACATTAATATCCTTTACACAGAAATTTGTCAAAAGCAAGGTTATGGGGACTGTGCCCTAATTTTAAATCGCGGCTTAAATATTTGGGTGATCAGATAGCGGCCTTGGTAAAATTGTAATAGCCTATGTCATACTGAAGGCAAACTTTCTAATGCCTTATTAAGCACCAGCGTATTATTTGTGCACATTGAAGTCATCAATTTTAATTGATTAGCTGACAAGGGACTTGCTATTAGAAAATAATAATCAATCAGCTATTTTGTTTTAAATTCCCTGCGCTGCACATTAAAACATTCTTGTCTGCTTCACTTTGTATGGTAATTTTTTCTCAAATTTTATCCATCCCTTTTCTGGCAGTAATGACATAATTAATATGGGTAATTTTGGAACAAAATGGAAAATACATATGATTTTTGGCATTAATAGTTGAGAATTCTGGCCACTTTTTAGTATATATATATATTATGGCTTTTTGGAAATTTGGTTAGTACCTAGATTAATTGTATGCACCTCCATTCGTAAAATATTTTGATAAACAATGTATGCTGTTCAAAATAAAATAGAGGACGTTATTGTGGAAATTTGATGACTGGTAAAGTGCAGCTTATAAGCATGATGACAAGTGTCACACCCCGAGTCACTTTTAGACAACTCGTGAGTGCATCATGACAACCCGCCGCGTATTTCTACGCAAGGCGAAACAAACATCACATACATACCAATAATCTATACATAAATTGCCACAAAATTTTATTTATTTAATAATAAAAGAATCTAACAAACGACAAAGACTAACATGGTGAATTGAACACGAGACTCCCATGCTAGTTCAATGTATCAAAAGTATTTAAATAAAATAGAGTAGTACAATCAATGGCATTTATTTGACCCACTTTCTTTCCTCTCTTTTCTTACGAAAAGCTCTAACATATCGTCTTCAATACCTGGAACCCATGTAAAATGGATTACAAATGAGAGACTGAAATAATCTCCCAGTGCGGTATTCAGTTCCAGCCCGGAGATTCGTGAAATTTAATAACTCAGTAAAATGGCACTAAAATGACAAAAACTGGACGCAACATGAATCCTAACATATCTACCTTGTTATGATGATGACACTCTTTAATAGTTCAGAATCAAATTTAAATGACTTTACAAGTCTTTACTCAAATAATTACTTTTAATTCCACTAGATAACACGCCCCACTTACCAAGCCCACTAGTTTGACCTTTATCTACTATCCCAGGAAGCCCACTTACCCGTCGCGAACGGATATCTTCTGGGGAGCGCGCTAGTAATAGAGCACCAAAGCCAAACGCTTGGTACAACGGTTATCATCCACTTCCACTGAACATTTACCACTTCCACTGAATATTTACCACTTTAATATCCACTGTCTTTACTCATTAAAGCTAACAATATACTTTACGTAAAATAACATCTATGGTTTTTTTTATTAATTGATACTAACCAATATGCAAATGCAATTATATATCCAAACCATGCGTACTACCTACAAGACCTTGATGTATACTTATCTAATTCTCATAAAACAAACTGTGTAACCACTGTTAATAGAAATGTAACTATGCACTATGCAGAAATAATAGGGATTAAAATATAAAAGGGAAATAAAACATATAATCCTTATTATGACTATATATATAGAAAAGCAATTTCACATCAAACTAGGATCCGCACCTGACAAGAAGGCGAACGCACTGATGATCTTTCGAACCAACTCTTGAGCAGTACGAATCTCAAACGCCTGATCCTCTCCTAGCGTCGATAATTAATTAATATTTAATTTAGTATTAATTAATCCTCCAACCTATGTCACTAATCCAAATTTTGAACTAAAATATTAAAGGACAGATTAAACCTTAGTCAAAATGATTTTATAAGAATTCAGAAATCGAATTGATAAAAAAGAAAATATAGTTCTAACAATAAACTTACACAAAGTTTAATAGGAAGTTGTAAATAAAATATATTAAGAATCCTAATAGATGTGTCAGGTTCACTTTGTAGTTTTTTTTTTAAAGATGAAATAAAAGATCGGAATAAGAAATAATATATATTTAAAATAAAGTAGTATAATATTAACAAAGATAATTAGAAATCCAATATAAGAAATCTATGCACCGTACCATTTGGTTTGACCGAATGTTATACTCAAATTCAAAAGAGGATACATATGTTTCAAAATCGATTAGAAAAGTATTGAGCAAAATTTTGTGTAGCGATCCAATTGGTAAATGCATATAATAGGATTAGAAAGAAAGAGTAATTGAATTTACCATTGAAACAAAGAGAGAAACTTGGATGCCAACTTCAGTCCGAACTCCAAAATGAAGAAAGTAATTTATAATGACGGGAACAGGTAATAATAAAAAGAATTTTGAATTAACAAGAAAATGAGATGGGAACGGAGAATGGATATATATATGAAATAGAAAATTTGGCACCTCCTGGACAAATGTCGACTATAACAATCAAAATATATAACTACCTATCTTGAAATTAATTAGCACCTCTCATAACTGATTTAAAATAACTACCAGTCAAGACAAAGCAAAAATAACTACCCACTCAAGGATACGAAAATAACTAAAGTACAGGCTCGTTTAAATAAAATTAATTAAGCTCAATATCAATTAGCTAGACAAAACTGTATCGGTTAAACCTTGTATTGATATAGTCAAACAACAGTAACAATAAGAAAGTTTACACATGAACACTAAAAAAAAATAAAACAAGGTATTAAATTTATTATACAAAATCATCATGAAATTTCAAACTCTATTATACTATTTAAAATTTATAACCGTATATTTATGGTTAGGAAATAATTTAAAGGAAAATAAAATGTTTCAACATTCTAAAAATTTAGGTTGTTACAACAAGATCCAATAAGATCCAATAGCTAAAATATAATCAATGTCCTGTGAACAAGGAAAATGCATATATGTTTTGTTGTGACTAGTCTGGCAACCTGACTAATAAGCAGTAAAAGCCTCTCTAAATTGTTGTTTACATCAACATTGTAATTAATGCCAAACTTTTACATATACAGACTAATAACCATTTGAATATTTAGCAGGGGATCTGTAAGTTTTTACTCCAGTTTGTCATAATATGTGTTTTTTTTTAAGTATTTTTATCAGTTGTTCTCCCATGTGAGCATTCTCTCTGACCATGCATCACATATTATGGCTTCTAACAAATTATCTAATATGAGCATTACATAAACTGTGTTTTTATAGCTTTTGAGACAACTAAGTTATCTCTTCAAGGTTAAGAAAGTAAAATGTGTTCTCTCTGGCAACCGTTCTTGGTTAGTTTCCATGAGTGAACACTCTCACAAAGTGAAGAAAGAATTTGAATTGAGAAAAGTTACATTCATTGTGTTTTTATATTATTAATAGACCTATACATGTTGTTATTAGTTTCTAATTAATCCAGGTAACATCTAACTATTCCTGTGTTTACAGTGATAGAGAGAGAGAGAGAGAGAGAGAGAGAGATGCACTGTATTTCAGAGAGCTGTATTCTGGTAATTGAATTCTGCTAAGCATCACCAGCTGATGCCTCCAGCAATATCTTCATATATGGTTTAATACTAAGGGATCAATATGCAACTTGAAGACTGAAAAAGTACATGAGTTGCATGCTAAAATTAATTCAACTAAATAAAAACCTCACTTTTTCTGTTGAATGTGCCATTATTTTCTTTTCTTTGGCATTGTTTTGTGGGGACGGTTTGCATGAATGCATTGTGGTTTCTCATCATAAAGATATAATGACTTTTGTCAAAAGATATTGTATGCTCCTTGAATATATATGCTGAGGACTAGAGGATGCTGTCTAGAGTACGTATATTCAAACTTATCTGAACTGATGCAACTAACGAATACTTTTATCTGTCAGAAAAACTTTCAAGAACAATTGTATAAATCAAAGAGACAAAGCAATTGTGGTGCAAAAACAACAGCACCGTTTTCTGGTTTTCTTTCTCATTTATTCAAAGCATACATAACAAAATATAGTAACAAATTACCCTAATACAAATTTAACTAAAATGACAAATGGTTTCTTATTTTCCACTTGTCTAACAAGGAAACAAAAATAACAGATTGATTCTCTATATCTTCTAAAACAAATAATCTAGATTCTGCAATCAAATATAAAAGGTAAATAACGTGTCCATATGCTGACATATAACCTCACTTCTGTCTGTATACCGACACAACAGCTTACAGCTTACATTTTCCCCCCTAAGCTCGTTGTGCCTTCTTGATGAACTGCATACCTATCCTTTCCCTCAGTTCTAAGAATTTTACTCTTCCCAATGGCTTGGTCAGTATATCAGCGAGCTGATCATTTGTCCCAATATGTTCAACTTCTACTTTCCCATCTTCTACACATTCTCTTATGAAATGGAACCGAGTGTCAATATGTTTACTCCGATCATGAAACACAGGATTTTTACATAGTGAAATTGCAGATTTGTTATCAATTTTGAGCTTTATTCTTTGAGATGAATGATTCAAAAAATCTGCACGCAATGACTCTAACCATACTCCTTGACATGCTGCTGATGCAGCAGCTATATATTCAGCTTCACATGATGATAGAGCGACCACCTTCTGCTTTCTTGAGAACCAGCTGATTAAATTGTCTCCGAGGAAATAAACCACACCTGTAGTACTCTTTCTATCATCCAAATCACCAGCCATATCGCTATCGGAGAAACCCACCAAGTGCTGATTTTCCTTGGAATTCTTCACATAACAGCATCCCAAATTTATAGTCCCTTTTATGTATCTCAGGATGTGCTTTACAGCGGTCATATGCTCAACTCTAGGTGATTCCATGAACCGACTTACAATTCCCACCGAGTATGCTAAGTCAGGCCTTGTGTGTAGCAAATATCGAAGACTTCCCACTATGCTTCTGTACTTCTTTTGATCCACTGGTTCTGATTTACTGTTCTTACTCAGTTTGAGTTTTGCTTCCATGGGAACAAGTACTGGATTGCATTCCTCCATTCCACACTCTTGTAAAACCTTTTGAGCAAAATTTTCTTGGCACAAAGTTATCATACCAGCAACCTGGTTCACCTCAATGCCGAGATAGTAAGTTAACAAACCCAAATCACTCATTTTGAACTTTCTCATCATATCAAGTTTAAACTTCGCAATCTCTATTTCACTAGTACCTGTAATCAACAAATCGTCCACATATACTCCCACCAGAATGATTTCATCCCCTCTTTTTCTTCTGTACACTGCATGTTCTAGCTTCCTCCTTCTAAAACTCATCGACTTCAAAGTGCTATCAAGCTTTGAATTCCAAGCTCTTGGAGCTTGTTTTAAACCATATAATGCCTTGTGTAATTTCAACACTTCATGCTCTCTACCACTCAGTGGCGGATCTAGAAAATTTTTGTAGGTGGGGCTGAGTTTATAAGTCATGTTATAAAAAAAAGAAAATAGATGAACCACTCAAAATACATCAAAAGAAAAATTGCAATTTGAATTTGTTCATACCAAATGAAGTAGATGACAATGAAATATTGCTTTCTTATGAGTATATGCCATACAATTACCCTTCATTATGAGAAATCTGCACACAATAAATTAGTTGTCAACATAAATATTAACTTAAAAAAACTTAAAAGTAAAAGAGAATGAAGCGTACCACTATATTCTTTTTAGGCACTAACATACGAGCAAAAGATTCCTTAGCTTTTTTCCAATTAACATAACCTTGTTTTGCAAAGACAGAACTGCCAAACTTTTCACTCTTTCCCGGTTCAAAGAAAAGGAAGCAATATAAGCAATAGGCTGCGTCCTTTGAAACACTATACTCTAGCCAATCAAATTCTTGAAACCAAGTTTGCTGAAATGATCTCCATTCACCACCTTGCCATCTACGTGGAAATGTATGATTAACAGGTTGAGTTGGACCACTCAAAGCATATGCCCTCTTCACTTCATCTCTAATTTCATATGGATAATCTTCAATTGGTTTACGCTTTCCTGGATCACCAATGATATCTGATTGTTGAAACTCTAACCTTGGTCTCTTTGGTTGATTTATGCCCCCATCAGTCCTGGGTGTTGGAGTTCCACTAGTATTGCTTGAACTTGAAAAATATGTGAGCAATGTTCTTTTTGACATTTTGATTTCCTGATTAATAACAATATGCAATTAGATCTTAATTTAATCAAATGCCAAAATCCTAAAGTTTATTTCATAACATATTGATTACTATTTACTAAGTAAAAGAGATGGAACAGAACCTATTGCCAAAACTAATGAGTAATGAGTTCATTGAATTTTGATAAATAAGCATATCATTTATTAAATATTAAATGCTTCAAATAATTAGTTCATAAATCATAACAGTATAACACCGAGGTTTAATAAAAAAAAATGTATATGGTATAGATAGGGGTAGATTTCCAGAAACCGAACCTGGTAATGCATCACAAGAAAATGCACAAATTTGTGAGTACGTACAAAATAGTTCTTACAGAACAAATATCCCAAAAAGTTCTTCAAGTAAATTACCAGTGAATAAAGCTCTCCAACTCTGTTTTGCAATTTCTACCCTTGCAATTTCTATGAAAATCAACCATCAATAGATGAAAAATTACCTTGTGACTTTGACGGACCGTGAGAAAAAGGGACAGAACAGCGGTACAGGGAAATCGATGCCGACGCTGAGAAGAAGTGAAGAACGGAGGCGAGAACTTCAGGCTTCAGTGCCGATTGGCAATTGGCAATTGCCGAAATGCCGAATGAGTTTGGTAAAGAACTTCAGGGCTTCAGGCTTCAGGTGCTGAATATTTTTTTAACGCACTCAATTTCAAGCCCAACTGCCCAAGTGGCATTTATAAATTATAATGTTTAAATTAAAGGCCCAAGTGACAAAGCCCAATCCATGCTATCTAATTTTGCAAACCCAACTACCCAAGCACGGCCACACCCACACGGGAAGAACAAGTCCCTTCGGCCTTCGTCTTCTTTCTTGAGTCTGCGCTGGAAGAGAGGACACAGCTTCAGCCCCACCTTCTGTGCTCTAATGGCAGAAAGAAATTAGCAGGGGCTAAGGAGGGGCTCCAAGGGTTCGACGGCGGTAGCTGGGGCTCTAGCCCCGGCCGCCCCGGTGCTGGATCCGCCCCTGCTACCACTTACTTCAAATCCTGGTGGCTGTGAGACATACACATCTTCACTTAATTCTCCATTTAAAAATGCTGATTTCACGTCCATGTGATGCATCAGCCACCCCTGCTGCACAGCAACTGCTGCAATCAACCGCACGGTTTCCATTCTCGCCACAGGAGCAAAAACTTCTTCAAAGTCGATCCCTTGCTGCTGTACATACCCCTTTGCTACAAGACGTGCCTTGTGTTTTACTAATTTACCCTCAGCATCTTTCTTTAGCTTGAAAACCCACTTCAGACCTATAACCTTTTGACCAAAAACTGGTTCCACTAAACTCCACGTTTTGTTTTCTTGTATTGCTTTAATTTCATCCACCATTGCTTTCTTCCAATTCTCATCTTCAATTGCATCAACAAAACTCCTTGGTTCTTCCATTCCAATCATGCAAACATCCATGTAATTCAGCTCAATTGGATGTGTTTCACTGTATATATCCTCCAAGCTTCTTATTCTCACATGTGTTCCTTCTGATTCTTCATCAGAATCCTGAAGCTCATTGTAGACTCTATCTTCATCAAGATCTGATACTGCATTTGATGGCTCTGCCCCCATTTGCTCTCCTTCTTCACCTCTAATCTGGTATTCGGTTTCCAACTCACTTTGTATATTGTATTTTTCTTGATTTATACTAAAACCGATACCTCTGTGAGGAATTTGTTCACCTTCTTCTGTCTTCCAGTCCCACTCTTTATCTTCTTCAAAAATCACGTCTCTGGTTACATGAATTCTTCTTGTATTAGGATTAAACACCCGATAGGCTTTGGATCCTTTTTCATATCCAAACAATACCATCGGTGTACTCCTATCTTCAAGTTTAGATTTCTGAGGATTTCCTACTTTCACATGCACTAGGCTTCCAAACACTCTTAGATGATCAACTCTTGGCTTTCGATTATTCCATGCCTCATATGGAGTAATTCCCTCCAAACTCTTCGTTGGTGCACGATTCAATATGTACACTGCAGTGGTCACTGCCTCTCCCCAAAATTCTGAAGGAATTTCCTTACTTTTCATCATACTTCGGGCCATTCCCAAAATTGTCTGATTTCTCCTTTCGACCACCCCATTTTGCTGTGGAGAGTATGGTGCAGTCAAATATCTCTTAATTCCTTTCAATTTGCAATAGTCATTAAACTCAACTGATCCAAATTCTCCTCCTCGATCAGTTCTAAAAGCTTTTAACTTTGCATCTTTCTCAACTTCCATAGCTTCTTTTAATTCCTTAAATGCAGAGAATGCCTTGTCTTTAGTTTTGATCAGTTGAATCCACATATGCCTACTGAAATCGTCCACTAGCAACAAGAAAAATCTGTTACCTGCGGGAGTTGAGGGATTGATTGGTCCACACAAGTCCCCATGGATTAGTTCCAACACTTTATCTGCCCTGAAAGTTGCTTCTTCAGGAAAGGATGACCTTCGTTGCTTACCAACCATGCACCCTTTACACACACCTTCTTGGCACTCAATTTCTGGTAATCCTTCCACCATATTTTCTTGACTCAACTTTCTTAGAGACTGGAAGTTAATATGACCATACCTTGCATGCCACCTCTGTGAAGTAGTCTCAACACTTGTTTTTAAACAAAGTGGCTTTACTAAATCAAACTTGAGAGTGTATAACCTGTTTCTTGTTCTTTGAACTCGAATGATCAGCCTTCCACTCTTGTCAAAAACCTTTAAATTTCCATCCTCAATTTTCACTTTGCAACCTCTCTCTTCAAGTTGACCCAAGCTGATAATGTTACTGGTCAGCTTTGGAATGTAGTACACATCAGGTATTGCCCTTTGCTCCCCGGTGCGTCCCTTTATGACAATTGTGCCACGTCCTCCTATCGGCACCTCTGACCCATCTCCAAGCTTTACCTTTCCCTGGACAGCTGTGTCAAGATTCATAAGATGTTCTCTACAACCAGTCATGTGGTTACTCGCTCCAGAATCCAAATACCATGTTTTATCTCCTGTCTCAGCAATTGCTCCCATGTATAGATTCTCAGTCTTATTAATATCATGAATTTTGGCACTGTCTGTTTCTTGAATTTTGATCACCTCATGCATCAGTAACGCTGGCTCTTCTTCCTCCTTTTCTGCTAAATTTATTTTTTCTTTCTTTGGCCTCTTACACTCTGATGCGAAATGACCATAGATTGAGCAATTGAAACACTTGATTTTTGATTTGTCAAACTTTCTAAAAGGTTTCTTTTCTGGTTCTTTTCTCTTGTCAGAACTTTCACCATTTCTTTTCGCTTTAAGTGACAACGCCTCCCACTGTGATCTTGTTAGTAAAACATTCTCATCTTCACGAGTCTCCCACTGTGATCGCGTGAGCATCAGTTTTTCATCCTCTTCCTTTTGTGGTTGCCTACCCTTCAAACTCTCTTCAAATACTCTTAATCTTCCAACTGCTTCTGCTACAGGCATCTCAGATGTATCACCCCATTGTTCTATGGTTCCGATAATTGGCAAAAATTTATCTGGTACAGCACTGAATAACCTTTCTACAACTGCACTCTCCTTCAACTCCATGCCCAGAGACCTGATTTCACCTACTATGCTCATTAATTTTTGAGAAAAATCGCCGATGCTTGCAGTCTCTGGCATATTTATTCTATCAAATTGCCTTTTCAATACCTGCGCCCTTGCTTTTCTGACGCGATCTTCCCCAATACTCATTTGCTTGATGATCTCCCATGCCTCCTTTGCTGTTTCCTTGTCAGCAATCGCCATGATTATAGCATCTGGTACCGACTGGGAAATCGCAGCCAAAGCAGCCTGGTCCTTTTCTTTTGCAGCCTGCTCCTTGCCATCTATCGCATCCCATACACCAAGATTTGCCAAGATGATCTTCATCTTTACTGCCCACAAACCGTAGTTTGCATCATTCAGCATTGGATACTGAATTGGTACTGTTACTCTCGTAGGTGGTGGTGTTGTTTCTCCCGCCATACTTCGAACCTCGGCGCTCTGATACCAAATGTCAGAAAAACTTTCAAGAACAATTGTATAAATCAAAGAGACAAAGCAATTGTGGTGCAAAAACAACAGCACCGTTTTCTGGTTTTCTTTCTCATTTATTCAAAGCATACATAACAAAATATAGTAACAAATTACCCTAATACAAATTTAACTAAAATGACAAATGGTTTCTTATTTTCCACTTGTCTAACAAGGAAACAAAAATAACAGATTGATTCTCTATATCTTCTAAAACAAATAATCTAGATTCTGCAATCAAATATAAAAGGTAAATAACGTGTCCATATGCTGACATATAACCTCACTTCTGTCTGTATACCGACACAACAGCTTACAGCTTACATTATCAAACTAAATAGGGTGGCAACACCTTAGATTAGTGAGATTAAGGGTTAAAGTTAGCATTTTTAAGCAAATTTGTAAACTTCTAGGTTAACAAATAAGCTTATTAACCTAGAAGTTAGATTAACCTCATGCATGAAAACGTCCCTTTTAAGGGTTGATTAGATGTCAGCTAATTAAACTGGCATACCTTGGAAGACCGAGGTCAGGAGGCTGGGGCAACCAGCGGACGCTGCGGACTCAACTCCCTTCCTTTCCCGCTTACGACGCTCCCCTTTCCCCCTCACTCGAGGCCGGCCTCAGTCCCAACCACCTCCTCCCTAGTGCCCCTCGGTGCCCACCCCACCCTTCCCCTTAATCCCAAGGATAGAGATGCTGATCAACACAACCCCAGTCCCCAGGTCCCCAACCTCGATCTCCAATGCCGGGTACCACGACCTCACGTATCTCACCCTGGGTCTGGAGACTGGAGGCCAAGGCGCCTTGCTGCTGCCTCAATCTCCCCATAGCCCCTCTCGCTCGCTCTTCCCTCCCCTATTGTGAGAAAAAGCGCCTCGTTTCCAACTCTGCCTTCCCCCAGGCCCCAGATGTAGTCAGAGAGAACAACAAGAGTGGTCCCCTCTGAGTAGCCGTGTGGGAATTGGGAAACGTAACTAGCTCAGTTTATTCTGGGCTTTGGAAAGCTCCATATTGTTTTCACTTTTAGTATTTAAGTGCGATCTTGGATCTTATCTGAACTCTCTTTCTTTCGAATAAATTAATGGTCCACATCAATGTGGATTTCACCGTGCCCAAATTAATTAAGAATTAGTCTTATTCAATAGAACTATTTGTTTGTATGTACGTATAACTGAATATAAGTCCACATAATTGTTAATCTATTCGATTCTTAAATCTACGAACATTTTCACGTCTACTTCTTAATACTTAGAAACCAAAAATGTATTATGGTCGAAATAATAAGTTATTCTCTGAAGGGATAAGCTATCCGCAGCAGTCCGTCGAGAAAGAATGGCTAGTTGATCTCAAATACATGAAAAAGCATAACTATATTTACAAAATAAAAAGAAAACAGTTTAATTCATGACGCTGTTGTTGCTTAAACCTTAAAGTACATAATTTGGAGGGAGACGCATATTGCAGAAGTTACATAGCAGAGACAACTTTTGTTTCTTTCAGTGTTGCCGCATTTAATTTGTACATATATATAATCTGAACATCTTCAAACATCTTATACTCCTCTTATTTTCATTTTATTTTCTATTTATTGTTTCAGCCTTTGAACGACGGTGGGGAGGAGTAGGACAAATCTTGCCAGGGATAAAGTGAGAGCATTCCGAGGGCCCGGGGAGAGGAGTGTTCTTCTTTGATTCCTGGTTCAGTGGTGCAATGCTGGGATCATAACTCAAAGGAGATGAAGTTGATGCTATAGTTAACACTAGTGCTAGAGCAATCGCCAGCAGTTGCATTGGCCTCATTTGTTAATTGAGATCTAGTGGACGTATAGATGAGAGAACCGAATTGTAAAGATTTATTGGGGAAATTAAGGAGAGTAGTAATGTGAGAGCTCACTAGAGACGGAGGTGTTTGCTCTTTATAGGCGCAGAGAGATGGTTTCGTGACTTTCGTCATGCTCCCGTCTTTATTATTATTATTATTTTTTTTTGGTAGTTAGTCGTAGGCAGTTTATTACTTTTGTCGAAATTAAGATAACGTATGTTCTTTTAAATATCCAATCACATATCAAATCCATGAATGATACAAATAAATATTTACACGATAAATCTCTAGCGTGTAATTAATCTTTCTTGAATCGGTGCATTTACACAGTACTGTCGATAAGATGGCTTGTTTAATCATGCCGAGATCGATAGATAGCCCAATGCCCCAATAAGTGGAAGAATCTTTTCGATCATATCAATCCCCCACTTAAATATGTAAAAGTTATTTTCTGTTACTTGCATTACATAGAATAAGTTACAAAGAAAAGGTCGTGCAATTTTTCAAAAAAAAAAAAAAGAAAGAAAGAAAAGGTCGTGCATATGCATTGATCATCAAGCTGCCATGCGCATTTAATATAAAATTCTGGAGAATATTTATTGTGAACGATGATGCATAGAGGGTCCCGTGCACCATGACCGTTTGATCGGTGATTTTGCAAATCGACAAATTTAAATTAACTAACTCAATTTATACATTGAAATCTCATAGAAAATAAAATTTTACCATTTTTGAAATTTTTTTACTAATTTTTTCGAATTTTTTAAAGCTTGCCATTTTTTGCTACAAATTAGTGAATTATCGGCAAAAAATGACAAATTTTAAAAAATTTGAAAAAATAGTAGAAAAAATTTCAAGAATTATAAAATTTTGTTTTCTATGAGATTTCAATATATATAGATTGGGTTGGTTAATTTAGATTTGTCGATTTGCAAAATTACCGATCAAACGGTCATGGTGCACAGGACCTTCTATGCATCATGGTTCACAATAGAAATTCTCAAAATTCTGATATGATATTCACTAAATATTAAATATTATGTTAGAAAAGGCAGTGTACTATATTTTTTGCCAAGCATCTACAATGTCTGAATATAAGTATTCTTGACAACTAAATGGATTAACCTAAGATTTCATATGATTATTTATTTAACGTCGACCATTATTTTAGAATTGTCAAGGGTAATCTTTTAACCATTTACCTTACCCGTATCGTATTTGATAAGACGGGTATGGGTAAAGTTTTATTTTCGTTAAGTAATCGGGCATGGATAAAAAAAAAATTATTAATTTATTGGGTAAGGATACGAGTAAGGCTATTTCGTATTCGTTAATTATCCGTATCGTTATATATTTAGTTTATAATCAAAATCATAATTATAAAAATATAATTGTGAGATTCAATTATATGTTAGTAACAAACTAAATCGGAAAGATATATTGTAAGATTCAATTGTTGCGTTAATAATTAAATTAAGTGATTAAATTGCTAGATTTGATTGAGATGATATTGTTGCAGTTATGCCCTAGAAGTCAATATTTGATGACTTATTTTTTTTAGTTTATGCTAATGATGATATTTGATCATTTGTTCCTAGAATTTATTATTGACAGATCATTCAGGTTGATGATCTGAATTGCAGATTTCTGTGGATCATTCATTAGAATGACAATAATAATTTAAATCGTTCATAATCTTGATAATTAACAAGGAACATTAATTATTGGATAAGATTAGTATGCAAGTTAAGTGATGATTAAGTTCTACAAATCATAGATAAGGAGTTACCAACTTAATTGCATATGTGTATGTTATGGAACATAGTACATGACTTGACCTAATGAAATAAACATATGGATTGTGTTATGTGTCATTGTTTATTTCATATGAGTTTGATTCTATGTTTGAGATGTTCAACTTTTCCACATGAGGATAGGTTCTATAAATATCGTCTAACGTTGATTCTTGATAAAGGCCGCTATAAGAATTTTATTTATGCTCTCTTAAATTGTGCGGGGAAAGGTGTGTGGACTTTTTCGTCATTTCTCGAAGAATAATTAGGATTTCCTCAAGAACGGAAATAGGTCTTAGATTCACCCCTCACGAGCTTAAATTCAAGTGCAAAATGCTTCTTGACAACAAGAAAACATTAGCGAGAATCTATTCTCATGAGGGTTTATTAACTTTGTGGATCCTTTCCTTCCAATAGACGCAAGCCCCTATTGTTAATTACCCCGTGACGAATCACAAGAACCTCTAATTAAGGGATTCGAGAAATTATATGTCGTAGGCTAGAAAAATTGTTATCTCAATTTATTTTCGACTTAAACTAAACTCAATTGATGTTACCAAACTTAGTTGACGGGGCACAATTGAGAATTTAAATGATTTATTTCTTTAGGCCTAAGTCGGACTCAAATAACGGTACCAAACTTAATTAACGGGACCTAATTGAGGACGTTCAAATACTTTATCTAAGACTTTTACTGAATTCACTCCATTGGATGGGTTTTTGGATAATAATTTGGTTTCGGTGGCTTGTGAGAACCAGGTCTTGGTCATTTGACAACTTGTGAGACTGGAAAAGCTTTATTTGAGGGTTCTTGGCCATTTAGCGGCTTGAAAGAACTAGGTCTTGGTTATTTGACAACTTATAAGACTGGAAAGGCTTGATTTGGTGATTCTTGGCCATTTGGCGACTTGGAAGAACTAGGTTTTGGTCATTTGGTGACTTATAAGACTAGAGGAATTTGATTTGGTGGTTCTTGGCCATTTGGCGGCTTGGAAGAACTAGGTTTTGGTCATTTGGTAACTTATAAGACTAGAGAAATTTGATTTGGTGGTTCTTGGCCATTTGGCGGCTTGGAAGAACTAGGTCTTGGTCATTTGGTAACTTATAAGACTAGAGGAATTTGATTTGGTGGTTCTTGGCCATTTGGCGGCTTGTAAGAATTGGGTCTTGGTCATTTGGTGACTTATAAAACTGGGGAGCTTGATTCTTCAATTCTGGGCTTTTTGGCGACTTGTAAGAACTGGGTCTTGGTCATTTGGCGACTTGTAAGAATGAAAGAATCTGACTTTTGCAATTTTTGACCATTTGATGGCTTGAAAGAATAAGAGAGCTTGGTCTTGAGTATCGTGTTTGGACTTTTAAATCCTTTTTGGATATTGGTGATTTATATTTTTTTTTATCTTTAGTTTTAGAAATATAAAGGGTTTAAAACTCATTTTTAAATTGTTTTGAAAATACTTGTTCGAAAATACTTAATTGAGAGTATTTCCTTGAAGAATGTCTTAGCATTGAAATTACTTAAATTTTGTTTTAAAATTCTACAAGAGATTTAACTAATATTTATTACGTTTACTATTTTTGTAAAATTCAATTTTTATAGCAAAGATACTTCAAAAATAGAAAAGGCTAACATTTTGAAAGATTTTGATATCAAAGTATCAGTAAATCTATATTCTACAGACTTTTAGGATTTTACAGATATTTTATTTGAATTTTTCTAAGTTTCCTAATATTTTTAACAAATATTTAAAGTTTTTGGTTAATTTCTAATTTTCCTATTGGTCCATGTCAGCAAAAGAAAATGACGTGTCTGCTGACTCAGCAGCGTCAAAATGATGCGTTTAACGCGTTAATTTACGTTCGGATTTTGTGTAGTGAGTTCCTGACAAGATTACACGCCTGTTCGCCACAAAAGATCCTCAGGATCTGGCATTTGAAAGCTTCCCCCTTCGTCGAGCTGACCGAACTTTGCATAATGGTCCCTGAGGCTTCCCCGACAAAATTGAGGCTACACTGGCCGCCATTTTTGTCGAAATTAAGTTCATTAGAATCGTCGTGACAAGGAGAAGAGAATGATGGGCTTCAATGACGTTGCAAGAGTCTGTATTGTCGCGCGATATTTGAAGCAACTAGAGCCTCCATTAATGGGGTTCTAAACTTTCTGGCCATCCGATTCTACCAGCTATAGGTCTAACATACTCATAGAAGTTAACTAAAACCAATGGTGAAAGCAATTTGGTGTAGAGGATACTGGAGGGAAGTAAACTAGACTGAGACCAACCAATGGAGAATTGGGACTGGTCTGGGTTGAGTGATGGGTTCCACATAGGGCTCCATTGATGCTAGTTATGACTTAGAGAGCCTTAGGGAGTCAAATGTGTAAAGTTTATGCTTTCAATTTGGTTGTAAACACATCAATTTGGTGGAAGTTACAAAGGGGATGAAACATATCGATTGATGCATTTTGCCTCAAGTTCTGAGTTGCCTGTATGTAATCTCACAGCAACTGAGGTCACTTCAAAGCCCACATTGGATCCATTTGTCTTTGCTTTAATTATTTAAGTCAGGTCAGGGATTACGAACAACTAATTTGGTGCCTTACACAACTTTCAGGTTTTAATTTTAAGCTACCTATCCACTGTTTTAGGGAATTGTGATTTTTACAACTTCAGTTGTAGTAAAACTACTTACAAAGGTTTCATTGGAGTCCTTAAACGTATTTACGACACTTTTTACACAATAGAATTATTATACTGCGCACACCTAAGGCTTGGCAGTACCTCTCCAGAGTTCTGTTAATGATACTCTAGTGTTTAACCAGTCGTCACATATATATAGCTCTCATAAGATTTTATCTTTCTTATTATACAAAGAACAAGGCTGAATTGAGCTAAAAGAACACAATGCTTTCCAAGCTCTTACTATTTGCAGGAGAGTGAAATTTAAACAACACATTGCTTCAAATATACTCAAATCTAAAGGACTCAAGCACAATAGTCCAGAAATTTCAGAATATTATGACTCATCACTATTGTTCAGAGTTTACAGATCTGACCTAATCATGTCATTGATCTATGGTTTGGAAGTATTTCGATTGCATATATTTTATGTTGAAACTTCAACACACATTACAGTTATGCGAACTAGTCTACAATTTAGTGTAATTAAAAGGATTAACCCTGAAGAAAATTTGGCAGCATCTCCCCTCTCCTTCGTTTAATTGACAAAGCTTCTCCCTTCTTGGCCGAAGCCAATGGAGAGAGAAGATGCTACCTATGTCAGGAGAAACTCCAGCCATGGTAAAATGCTAAAGACCGAAGAAACTTCAGCCAAAGCAATAGAACAGTCGATATCCGAAGATACTTCAGACAAGGCTTGAATCGAACCAGAGATTGAGGAAGAGGGGAAAAAGGAGAAGAAATGCTATCAAATCCGCATAAATTGAATCAAAACGAAACAAGATTCAAGAAACAAGAACGAAATCAAACACTTTCAGACCAAGAGCTGTCAATTGCAAAATTTAATCGAGCTTTGAAAAGATCACAATTTTCTCAAATTCACGCCAAAATCGATTTACAAATTCGATCCTTACCTCTTTCTCTTACCTTTTCTTCGATTACAAATGCTTGTTGAGCTTCACCCTTCTCTGATTTCACTAATCTATACCTGCACTACAACTATTCGTGGAAATGCTACACTCAATATCTCTACCTAAGCTTCAACAATGGAGGGGTGTGTGGAAATCAAGCTCCGAAGTCTCTAGAGAAGATCTCTAGAGGTTCAGAGAGAGTGTATAAATGGAAGGTTGTTGAAGAAGCCCCTTTCTCTTCCAGCCGTGGGGTATATATAGGCAGCAATGGTCCAGAACCTTCTGCCAGCTGGCTCCAGCTGCTTTCGATCTCTGCCGTCCAATTAGAGAGCCCACGGATCGCCAATTGATCGTGTGGCCGAGATGATAGGAGTTGTGCTTTCTCCTCCTGTCAAACGAAGGAGGCTTGACTCAATTCTGTTAGGGGATTTGTTACACTTCAGTTAATCCTGCACGTCGGTTGTTTGACCTCTGCACTGACTTCTCATCCAATGGCTGTGATCGTGCGACATTATCGGAACTTCTAGATGGTCAGAGGAGTCGCTAGTAGATTTGACCAAGCAGTTAAGGGTTTGTTTTATCATCATCATTACTCACGCGACAAACTCTTCAACTGTCTTAAAGGATTCTGTTGGGAGTAGTCGCCGACGGTTACAGTGGTCGAAACAATGCCCTCTCCTTTCATTCTTCGCATGGTTTCATTTTCTTTCTCTTTCTATTCTGTTGGAAGAGATGATCTCTTCGTCTGTGGGGCCCAATAGTCGGGTTTAATGAGACACAGACTCAACGACTTTGTGTTGCATTTTCAGTGTGTCCGGCTCACATGCGCCGTGTCTTGATTTTAAACTTTCTTTAACGCCTGGTTTATACGCCGTGCTTATTCAACTGGGAAACTGTACGGAGGGAAGCGAATTTTGAATCATAGAAATTTTCTCCGTTTTGCTTGTAATGGAGAGGTCAGTTTGATCATACAATCCCGATTATGCACTGTCTGAGGCTTATTTTATACATTTATTTAGGCTAAGTCGTATTTATACAAAAAATAAAATATGGAATTCAAAAACAGAAGACTAACAGCTATAGTTCACTTCAAGAGGGAAATTATGAGAAAATAGTTTAAGGCAGTGCAAATAAAACCATTTCTCTTCAAAAAAAAAGAGGAAGAAACTAGCATATGCAGCCTTGATGAATATGGGGGAGGATTAATAAAAGTGATGAAGTCAAAGGTCATATAATGAAAAGAAGAGGAGAAGGAACCTGCAACAGTCACAGAGGAACCTCCAAAATGCCAAGAATAACTTAATGCAGATCGTTACCAGCTGAAGGAGTGCACCTGTATAAAAGAAAGAGAAAGAAAAAATTGATTAAGCTTCATACAAGAGATATGTAAAGAAGAAACAAGAAACAAGCAGTAAAACTGAACACAGAATACAGAAAGAACAAAGAGAATAGTCCCAGATAATAGTGAATGCAAGTGAAAATTACATGATAAAAGAAAGGGACCTATGGCCACCATGAAATCAGGAGTGCTTGAAAGAATTCTATGTCCTAGAAAGTGGAGGGAAGGTAATATGAAGTAAGATGGCAGATGCAATAAGAGATGGGGAAATAAATAAAGGGAGAAGCTACTGTGCAGGGAGAGAAAGGTGTACACTACAGACTTAGAGCCATATACATCAGGAGTAAAATACGCATTCTCATAAAATCAAAGGTTCTGGAGCTTCACTTAAGATGAAAATGGTATAGATTAAAGTACCAATGGATTGAGAGGGTCATGTATCATGCAACATAAATACAACACAAAAAAAAAAGAAGAAGGAAAATAGAAAGAGGGAAGAGAATCATATCTGAAATAGCAATTAATGGAGGGCTGACAGCACCTTTTGACCTGAACAGTAGTAGGGGAGGGGTATAACATTCCTATACAAAAACAGAATGGTTAGATAGTCAGTAGACGATGAATAAAAAAAGAGGGAAATAGAATGGACAAAGGACTAAAATGCCCTCACCTCTCCCTATAAATAAAGGAGGCAGCTGCATGAAGAAAGAGAGCCAGATTAGACAAAAAAAAAAAAGAGAGAAGTCCAGAGAAAGAACACCTACACCAAAACCCAACTTCTGCTACAAAAATAGGCATAGTAATCTTAGAAGAAAGTTCTGTGTAAGTTAGCTAAAAAAAAAGAGAGAAGAGAAAGAAAACAAAAAATAGTAACATAGTAAGCTCTGTGGAAGAAGCAAGGTAATGTAGTAGTTTATCAATAGGATCCTACTGTATTAAGAACTTCTATTCTGAGAGTCACTTAAAAATATTTTATTTTGAAGGTCCCTCTGTGCTAAACCCTGTCACCAGCCTCTGGTGTGTGTGGGTATATTGGGATCCATAATTTCATTCACAATAGATTATCTTATGACAGAAGATTACCGCATACATTAGCTAGCCTCACTGTTCTCTTTATCTTAGGACTTTACATTTGTTTTCCTTATGAACAGAGCAGTAGATATGTGTAAATCTAGTATGCAGTAAGAGCTAACACTTCTTGTAACATACTGATACATCCAAGAATTGAAGATGTTTCTTTGTTTACCACATAATTCAAAGAAAGTAGACTAAAGGAACCTTCATTAGCTGATACACATATATACATATATGCAAAGACTTCAGATGTTTATATAGAAAAGATCCAGACCACATATATGAATAAATGATTTTCATATGATGATAAGACACATGATAAGCTATAGACAAGAAAATAAAAAGAAGCAACATAACGAGGGAAAAAGGAAATACTCCCCTCTGACAACAAGTTTCAGCATATGCTATCCTCCTCTTTTGAACAGCCATTAGGTCCCCTAAGAGTTTCTGGAAAGCATAGAACTTCCCTAATTTCGTTCCCCACACTAAACAAAAAAAACAACTTGAGATGAGTCATAACCCTTCAAATAAAGGAAAGAAATCCAAGCTCGTGAACAAAAAAATGATGGTCGAATTCAATTTAAAAAAAAAAAGAAAAGTCACTGTTTTTAACCATAATCAATCTTCTGTCAAGTGTTGTGTCATGGGGTATATCGAGTTAAGGAGCTGCAGATTCAAAGAAATCGTTGCACTAATCAGGCCAAGCCCAGAAGAACAAAAAAATCGATGTTTGTAAAAGAGTCCAGCAACTGATGACCTGGAATTAATGATCTACATCAAACCGATGCTTCTGTAAAGATAGACCAAATCGAAGTAAAGAAGAATGAAAGAAAGTAAACAAGATCAAATAAAAAATAGTGACCTTGATAATCATCGGCATCGCTTCCACCTTTGTCAACTTAGGCCAGTCGAATAGATGCATAGTTATCAAGTCAGTAAACTCAAGCATCCCCCAATATTCTCTTGATGCTTTGCAAAGCACCCCAGGTGCGACTAATTTCATCTCTCCCCACTATTTCCCCTCAAGCATTTCGTCGAACACCTGACGAACACCAGGAGAAAGTCAGAGCCAAATGCGAAAAATGATCCCTCTTTGTTAAATAAAAAGAAAATCGAAGTTCTGCACTTACTCGTTGGAGAGTTCATGAGCCTCTCATAGCCTCCTCTACTGCTCGAAGCCAGAGCCTTGCTCTCACAAATGAAAAGCAGCATGGAAGAGATCCCATGTCGGATGAGTCGAGTTTGTAAGAATACACTGCAAGGTTTGACAAATTCTCCCTGCAGTAGATTTCGATAGTTCGAGGCGACGGCCATGTCGATTAGGTCAAGGCTGCGGCCATGACAATTGGATCGAAGAAGAAAGAGCAAGATAGAGAGAGGGATGCGCATTCGGTGTATAACCCTAAAAGACTGATCAATTCCCCCCTCGGCTTATCAATAACCCTTAGGTTGATAAACGAGGATCTTCTGTGGCTTGGTCCCTCAAGAAGATTGTGTAATGAGGCACCTATAAGGATGTAATAAACCCATCACACGAGGAAAGGAGAGACTAAAGGACCCAGCTAAACCAATAGTTTCGATCTCTGACGTTGATCTTCTGCGGCGCTTCAGAAGTGGTGACCTCCTGACAAAACAGTGTGTGGCTATTCATGTGCACCAGCACAGTGTTGACATGGCCCAATCAAATAATTTTAAGTCCACCCAAACTTGGAAAAATCCACCAAAAATCACAGAAAAGTCAGAAAAATCCAAATGAAATTTCTACCAATCCAGAAAAATGTGAAGAATCCATTTTTACTGAATAATAGCACCAAAAATCCAACCAAAACCACTCAAATTGCCCAAATATTAAATTCATGACGGATCAGTAAATGACCAATTTCATAAATCCACCAAAAATCATCAGAAACTCGGAAAAACATAAGGAAAATTCCTGTGAATTCAGGAAAACAAAGAGAATGTGTTCGTACTGAGCAGTTCCACCAAGATCCTAAATAAAAAAAAATATATATAAATCTATGACGGGAATTCCTGTAAGCCAGAAAGTTCAGAAAATAACTCAGTCTTAAAATTCAGAAAAATAAATATGTGAGCTCAGAAAAAAAATAAAGAGAATGTGCTCGTACTGAGCAATTCCACCAAAATTCCAATAAAAAAATATAATAAGTCCATCTATCATGACGGGAACTCCCGTAATCTAGAAAATTCAGAAAATAATCCAGTCTTAAAAATTTGGCTGAATTGTGATTCACCAAAATGACGGATTTTAAAATATCGCATATTCCATATTGACATAAAGGAAAAATACAAACTATTTCCTGTCAATCATCAGATGGAGGAAATAGATCATGTACTGAAGGAGGTTCTGTGATGATTTCCCAAAAAAGACAAACCCCGTGACATTTGAGTAATCCCACGACCTTACTTTAAATGATACACCGCTTTACCGGATAAAGCCGCTCAGTGACTAAATCCCATCTGACAAAATCACGCTGGAAAGCCAAAACCTCGTTTTACCAGATAAAGTCGTTCAGGTGACCAAATCCCATCTGACACAATCACGCCGGAAGACCCGTGGCATTTGAGTAATCCCACGACCTTACTTCAAATGACACACCGCTTTACCAGATAAAGCCGCTCAGGTGACCAAATCCCATCTGACAAAATCACGCTGGAAAGCCAAAAACTTCGTCTCACCAGATAAAGTCGTTCAGGTGACCAAATCCCATCTGACATAATCACGCTGGAAGACCCGTGGCATTTGAGTAATCCCACGACCTTACTCCAAATGACACACCGCTTTACCAGATAAAGCCGCTCAGGTGACTAAATCTCATCTGATAAAATCACGCTGGAAAGCCAAAACCTCGTCTCACCAGATAAAGTCGTTCAGGTGACCAAATCCAATCTGACACAATCACGCTGGAAGACCCGTGGCATTTGAGTAATCCCACGACCTTACTTCAAATGACACACCGCTTTACCAGATAAAGTCGCTCAGGTGACCAAATTCCATCTGACAAAATCACGCTGGAAAGCCAAAACCTCGTCTCACCAAATAAAGTCATTCAGGTGACCAAATCCCATCTGACACAATCACGCTGGAAGACCCATGGCGTTGGAGTAGTCCCACGATCTCACTCCAAACAACGCCCCGTTTATTAAATTAAAATTGTCTTGGTGATTAAAGCTCACCAGGCCCAACTATATAATGAAATCAAGTTACACGAGGTCCCGGAAAGATCTCCTCAAACCAAATTATATTCTCAAAATATCATCACTTCCCAAAATCGCTTCACATCTCTTTTCCCTACAAATCGCCATGTTAAATAAAATTTTAATTAAATAAACAACGAACGCCAACATAAGAATATTCAAAGGAAGGATAAAAAAAAAAACACAAATATCCACATGCATAAGCATCACGCTGATTGTTATAGTAACAATTCAGTAATAGCCTGCAGTATACGTTCTTCCAATTTTTCCGATCTAGAGGTGCCTAGGAAAGTAACCAGGGTAATTAACGGCGGGGGCTTGCGCCCGTCGGAAAGAAAGGACCTACACAAAAATAAACTCTCGTAGGAATATAAGTCCGCACGAGCGAGCATCTCTTAAGTGAGAGGCGCCCGTAGCTGACACTTTGACTTGCGAGGGGATAATCTGATCTGATGTTCTTTTTGCTTTCCCTCCCGAAAGTGGCATTTTAAAATGGGAAAGGCGCGACAAAAAGAGCCGGACAAAAGAAAAGACAAAAAACTACAATTTGCATCGAAGAAGAATCGCTGGAAGGGAAAAAAGCAAAGAACATAAATCATCCTTGCCCCGGATGATTGGTTACGCACTAAAACAAAAAGAAATTATATATTTTTTTCAACATTATTATATTAATGAAAAGGGTTTATGTAGCCACTGGTCTTTGTACCGTGCAATTCGAAATGCATTAGTGACTGATACTCTGAAGGATTTCTTCGTATGCAGCCACTGGTCTTTGTACCGTTCACTTGTGACATGGTGCTTAGCAGCTCCCTTACGGACTAGGATTGAATCCTCCCTTTCAGTTACGAGACAATAGCCTTTAGTAGCTAGGAAGATGCAAAGTATGTGTAGGAGGGGTATTTTAGCCATTACATTAATTTTCTATTTAAAATATAATTAAAGTTAATGAAAAGGATTTATGTCCAAACAAAATCGAATTAGAGGGGTTTATATCCGAATAGTGAAGATTAGAGGGGTTTATATCCGATTTTGCCTATTTCTTATGCAGGATTGAGATATTGTAACGGTACATTATTTATGCGAATTGGGAATCATAACGTGTTGATAGATACCGCTTATATAATTATTGGAAATAAATAGTAATTTATTCTCCATGGCCAACATAGCATAAATCCTCAAAGGGTCACACAAATAGGACTTTGACCACGCAATGCATTATCTATTTATTCCCAATAGTGAGTATTGTAAAAATATGATAAGTTGATTAATTAATTGTATACCGTTTATGAACCGTTATAATTAATTAAGTCAAAGGAATCATATAGAAATAAATTAATGCATTATCTAATCCCAAAATAATTATTAATGAGTTAATAATTAATTTTAGATCAACACATTTTAATATAAATAGTTATATTGATTAATTGGGCCGTTATTTGATAGAAAAATGTATGTCCCAATTATAGAGCAAACTAATGGGACTTTAATTAGGTGAATTAAAGACCCAAATGAGTGTGAAAAGTGGCCCAACAAGAGCCCAATTCGTGGCTGCCCCTAGGGTGGCAAGAGGTGTATTTTTGGGAAAGTTTTTTCTAGGGTTTGAGCTCTATAAAAGGACTCTTTTGGAGGCTCCAGGAGCTAGCTTTCTCTCTTCTCTCTTTCTTCCCTTTGTCGCTGCCACAAACCACCTCTTTTCTCCCTCTTTTGCTCATGTGTTGAGCTCTCTTCTCTACTTAAATAAAAAATTTAATTGCTAGAAGAGAGAAAGCTAATGGGATTAGGCTTGTTCTTGAGTGTACTAGCATATACCTTGAGAACGTGGTTAATCTCTTTGGTGGACTCGAGGCCGGCGGCACAACCATGATGATGATGGTGGAGGAGGCACGCCACCAACTCCTAGTGAATTGGATTTCCTCACAAATACGATTTTGTGAGTGGTAAAACGATTTACCTACACTTTCTCATGAAATTATGTGTGAATGGCCTGAAGCCTAGATTCTATGTGCTTAATTATTTGTTTAGCATTAATTGTTGGTTCTAAAATGAAAATTGAGCACTTCCTAACAAATATTACATTAAATTGGAAAGATATGATGGTAAGATTCAATTAATATGTTAATTATTTTTTTTTCTAATCTTCATTTACGCGCTACATTAAAAAACACTAAATTTTGAAAAAGATCCCTTTTATTCCATCGTCGTTTGTGTAAATATTGTATAATTATTAATTAGTAATTACTAATAAGTTATGTATTTTGTTTTGACAATTGAAATGAGACGATATTGTGTGATTTTATTATATTTAAAAGTATTATTAAATATTGCACTTTATTAATATATTTATCTGATATTATTTTTTATTCATACTGTATAATTTTTTATCAATGAATTATTAACATTATTATCAATTTTCTACTCTACTTTTACCGTTAATTCTTAACGGATAAGGGTAGGGTACGGGTAAAGATATTTTTTAATGGGTAAGGATATGATATGGGTAAAGAAAATTTTAACGAATACGGATATGAATTAACGCGTACGTACTTTTTTTTCTGATCAGTACTTTGACAACAAGCAATGTCGCAAACTCTTTTAATTAAAATTTCTTTTCTTTCGTTACCGATGCATAAAAAGCCAACTCAAAATTTCTTTTTCTTTTCCATTCACAAGATCAAGAACCACCACTGCGCGAAATTTTTCCTTCTGTAACATTCAAAAAAAAGACCTCTGTAACGTTCATGGAAACGTTACAATAGCCCCCATTACTGATTTAAAAACCTTACAGATCTATAGCGTTTTTTTTTTAAATAAGCGTAACAGAATGGTACAATCTATAATGTTTTTTTTTATAAAAAATGTTACAGAATATTTAATTCAAAAAAATTAATAATTTGTAACGTTTTTAATGTAATAAACGTTACAAATTGTAACTTTTAAAAAAAATATTTCTGGTACGACTTTTTCCATATAAATAATATAACACTAATATAAATAAAAATATAAATAAAAATTAAATTAAAAACTATGTAACGTTTTATGAAAACACAATCATAATCATTCATTCTAAATAATATAAAACTAATATCCACGATTTTCGATCGCTCGGCCACGACTTTTCCATCGGATAAGGATTTCGTTTGCTCGGCCATGATTTTCGTCCATCAGCCACAGATTTTATTTGCTCGGCCATGATTTTCGTCCGTCGGATGACTTTCGTTTGCTCGGCCACGATTTTCTTGGTTCATCATCTATCACTTGCTGCATCCATAGTGAGAGAAGAGAGAATGGAGAGGCAGCGGTCGTCGAGAGAATGACGGTGAAGGTTCTAGAATGGAGAGTGGAGAGGGTGAGCAGTTGAGCTCGAGATGAGATCAAGGAGATCAACTGGAGAGTTGAGAGGAGAGGAGAGGCGCAATGAAGATTTTGGACTTAGGTTTTTTCAGACTGATCGAGAGATAAATGTTCAAAACCCTTCTGTAACGTTTTTTATATAAAAAGCAATTCAGAAGCTTGCGACAAAATTTTTTTTTTTTTTTGGACGGAAATATTGTAACGCTTAATTTACAAAAAAAATGTTACAGATTAGTTCCACTTTTTTTTACTGTCTCCGACAGATCTGTAACGAGTTTCAATTAAAGAGTTATAAATGACCTGTTACAAAAGTCTGTTTTTGTGGTAGTGCACGTACGTAGGTTAAAATTATATTTCGTATGAAAGACGATTTTCTAAGTTTCTATATATAAAAATAGTTTCAATGGAATGTTAAAAATGGAAGGAACTGAATTATTTCGTTAACAAAATAATAAGAAAGATAAAAAAAATTTTATTTCAAAGCCTGACCTAGAATAGTATACAACTATTCTATGAGATCCTCTGTCTGGACACAAAGTCTGACCTAATAACATACTCGATTTGAGAAACAACGCCCAGCAACAAAGAATAATATATAGTTATCATAAATGGAGCTTTAATATAGAACAATACCGAACTAGCTAGTTGATGGTGCTTTAATGTAGAACAATACCGACTTCGTATATAGGCAAAACTTATATAATTAGTCATAGGAATATTCAGGGGCGAAGCCAGGATTAGAGGATAGGGTAGGTCGAGTTATCGAGGTCAACTTCAATTAGACATCAGTAACTTTAAATTTCAATATTAGAATAGGCCATATATATTAGATGATCGAATTAAAACTATATTTTTCAGATATCTTTTTCTGACTTATAACTGTCCATGACTTGGCTTCATGTTGAGATAGATGAGCTTTAGCCTTTAGACATTTAGACAATTAAATTGATTTGGGTTGGACTTTGGCATAGGCCAGCTATAATATCCCAATTAAATTTTGTAAACTTGGCATGTGTTTGGCCCACGCCCGCCACCCCGCCCCTAGGAACATTACTAATTAATTAGTAATTACATCTGAAATATCAACTTTCACACATATAACTTGGAAGCCAAATGTATGGCAAAGCTGCTTTGTATCGATCGAAGACACAGGTACAATTTAATTTCACTATATTAAAAGTAAAACAAATGATTTATTATCTGAATATGTTCAGTCATCAAAATAATAGTTTTATCACCCAATGCAAACTATTCGCCATTCATTTAGGTGCGTTTGGATGTTGCATGAATAAAAAATATGAATAAGGATTTAGAAATGTATGTCTATTTATATTTCTTATTTTGTTAGAATATGAAGCAGGATCCGAATAAGTCCAAATTCATTATTCGCGTGTTATTTGAGTTTCACACGAATAAGAAATTTGAAGCAGAATATTCTTATTCACCCACTTATTCTTATGCATGTGTGGATGCAACCGAAATAAGGAATAAGCTCCAAATTTCTTATTCGGTGAAAACTTATTGGGTTTGCTTTAACGTCAAAGGAATAAACAATTCTAAGAAGTCAAATAAGCAACCCAAAAAATACTAAAATTCGCAGAACCAGCAGTGGAACAAACTGTTCCAAAACACCGAAAACTAAATTCATGAGCGGAAGCATACCTAATTCCATCGCGATTGTATGGATCTTGTTGTTGAGCACGTCTTGTTGATTGTTGAAGTCCTTAGTGTCGTGAGAGCACCACCAAGGTTGGAAGAGAGGCCTTCCAATCATAATTAACCATATATTATAAGGGATAATTGTCAAAAATAGGATTACTAAAATATAAACAAATATTTACTTAAATACTTTAATAAGGTAACTTAATTTTAACCGTACAAAAAAGTAGCTTATTTAAAAAAATAATGCATGGTCATAAAATACAAAAAAAAAAAGATCAAAATCAATAACTATTTACCATGCCCAAAATAAACACTAAAATTGAAGGTTCAATTTTAGAATCTAAAAATGCACAATTTTTTTTAGATAAAAAAATGTAATATCAAATCAATTTGAAACAAAACGATTTTGAAATTCCATAGAGCTTTAACTTAATTTTGAAAATCTCTCCAAATAACAAATTTCAAAACAATTTGAAACAAAACGATTTTGAAATTTCTTAAAGCTTTAACTTAATTTTCAAAATCTCACCAAATAACTAATTTCAAATCAATTTGAAACAAGACGATTTTGAAATTCCTTAAAGATTTAACTCAATTTTCAAAAACGTCTCCAATTAACTAATTTCAAATCAATTTGAAACAAAACGATTTTGAAATTCCTTAAAGCTTTAACTTAATTTTCAAAAGCCTCTCCAAATAACTAATTTCAAATCAATTTGAAATAAAAAGAATCAAATTAATTTGCCTAAACCTAGAGCAATTTCTCTAACTATTTGATAGAATAATAGAGAGATATGATAAAAAATCTGCTATCAACATATGTATGCAGTATAATTCGTGATTGTCTTGTCTCTTGGGGACCAACCCCATATATATAAGGGCAAGGCTACTTGGCACCCACTTATCTTCTATATTTGTCCATCATAAATATGGAAGATGACTTTCCTAAATTAACCACTTATTAAAGGCAACACATCTTTTACACAAAATCTTGCTTTTCTTATACAGTCACGTTTAGCCTATCACCATAATTAATAGGATACTAAGCAAAATTAGCCCACCTTCTAGATTGTTTTTTAAATCTGGCGTATGATCTAAGAACAATCCAACAAGCCAGACAACACAAGAATAAGAAATTTGGACTTATTCGGGTGCTTATTCATATTCTAACAAAACTTTAGAATATGAATAAACCATTCCTTATTCAAATTTCTTATTCACCCATGAACCAAACACGAATATTCCAAACATCCACGTGAATATAAGTTCAGTCATCTTCTTTATTTATAAAATTCAGTTAGGAATTAGGATATATACTATTGTATTGCTTTCTTTTACTTTTTTTTCTTTTTCGTTCTTTAACCTTAGATAGCCGCTGTATAGTATGTTGAAAAAAAAAATTACCACTGCTATTCTATCATATTTGATAATAGAAATAAGAAAATTTTGCTCGTCCTAAGTGCTTCGCCTAGAGCGGCCTAGCGCCATCAACGGTTGTTGATATATTTGAAAGTTGTGAACCATGCATGCTTTACGTCAAATCATATAAACTATTACATAAACAAAAAATAAAATTATTTAACTATTAGCAAAATTAGGTATTAGTGAAGTGTCAACCAATTACCTCTACTAATGTTAGAGATTAGCTTTGTGGTGCTGAATTATTTTTATAATTGAAATAGTTATGGCACCTGTACGTAGTAGTAGGCTGGCAGTTTTAATATTATGTAAGCATACGAGTACAGTATCGACTAATTCTTGCAAGAGAATTATGGTGAATTAAGATAGTGTGCATACCCATTGATATATTTGTGTTTGTCAAAAGTAGTCCTGTTTAGTACGTATCCCTTACTTTACTGCCAACAAACCAGGTGCACTGGTAGCAATAGCATACGCCGGCGTTGATTTTTTTTTTTTTTTGAATTAGAAAAATGGATCAATTTCCAAGATAATTAATTAATTAGCATGTAAAATTGAAAAGTAGCTAGGCTGACAATCCAAACTTAATAAAAATTGGAAAAGCCTGGAATTTTGCAATGCATTGGAGACATTGGTCGTGGGATCTTGAAGGTATTTTGATTGCATTAATTTGACAGAGACATAATATATAACAAACAACACTTTTGTCTTTATATATAGTTGTATAGTGGGGAAGTTGCGGTAGATACCTATAAAAAGGGAATTACTTCAGAGCATCCCCTCTAGTGTCATCCGTATAATCCTAACAGCCATCTCTTTTTAAACATGTTTAATTGGATTCAGTCTAGCTTTTTCCAATCAACTAATCAACCTGTTACCACTTGAGAAATCCAAAGCCCTCCTCATCTTCTTCTCTTTCTAGCCTATATCACACCATTAAAGACACCTCATGGCTCATGGAGCTCTCTACTTGTGCTCCGCCTCCTCCGTCAAAACCCTAACCGCCAGCGCTCCTACTCCATCCATGCGTGCCTCCGCCCCTCCTCCTCCGCCTCTCCTCCTCCGATGTCTGACCTCCGCCTCTTCTCCTCCGACCTTCGCCTCTCCGTTTCCACCTCTCCTCCGCCTCTCCTCCTCCGACCTCCACCTCTCCGCCTCCGCCTCTCTTCCTCCGACCTTGACCTTCGCCTCTCCTCCTCTGCCCTCCGACCTCCGCCTCTCCTCCTCCGACCTGAGACATATCCGTCTCTCCTCCGATCTCCGTCTCTCCTCCGACCTCCGTCTATCCTCCTCCTACTGTCTCTTATCTTACAAATACAAATGTTATAATAAGAAATCTGATTGTTATAATAAAAGATCAGATTGTTATAATAAGGGATCAGATTGTTATAATATAATAAGAGATTAGATTGTTATAATAAGGGATCAGATTGTATAATAAAGAATCAGATTGTTATAATAAAAAATCAGATTGTATAATAAGGGATCAAATTGTTATAATAAGAGATAAGAATGTAAAATAAGGGATCATATTGTTTTAATGAGAGATCAGATTCTATAATAAGGGATCATATTGTTATAATAAGATATCAGATTGTATAATAAGGGATCAAATTATTATAATAAGTGATCAGATTGTATAATAAGGGATCATATTGTTATAATAAGAGATCAGATTGTATAATAAGGGATCAGATTGTTATAATAAGATATCAGATTGTATAATAAGGGATCAGATTATTATAATAAGTGATCAAATTGTATAATAAGGGATCAAATTGTTATAATAAGTGATCAGATTGTATAATAAAGGATTAGATTGTTATAATAAAAGATCAGATTGTATTATAAGAGATCATATTGTATTATAAGGGATCATATTGTTTTAATAAGAAATCAGATTATATAATAAAGGATCAGATTGTTATAATAAAATATTAGATTATATAATAAGGGATCAGATTGTTATAATAAAATATCAGATTGTATACTAAGAGATCAGATTGTTATAATAAGATATCAGATTGTATAATGAGGGATCAGATTGTTTTAATAAGAGATCAGATTGTATAATAAGGGATCAGATTGTTATAATAAGGGATCAATTAATGAATAAAGGGAAGTGAGCAACGCCCAAAATAGAAAGGGTGCTTCCAACACCCTTTCTATTTTTAGTTGGGATTGCAGGGGATTGCAAATTAGAAAGGGTGCTTCCAACCCCTATAAAAAGGAATCCCGGACTCCCGGTCTTCACACTTGAGATTCCCTCGACTCGAAAAGTCGTACTGAAATTTGATTACACCTCGATCACACACAAAAAAGAAATGGAGATAATTCTACGAGAATATCATACCAAGATGCACATCACATGGTGAGCGATAAATTAATTGTTGGTGCAAAAATCAAATAATAAATTCGGATAGCATAAAAATAAGTAAATAAATAATTAAAACAGTTTTACCCGAATTGCGCTAGGCACTGTCCTTAAGTGTATTCCGTCTCAACATGCAACGGGAACCGCAACCAAGATAATTCGGGGATGTTGCTTCTTAGGGCACGACCAGGGAAGTAACTGATGAAAGCCTCCACAATATCCAGCAGAATCAACCGGAATAATATTCAAATCAAGTTAATTAGAAATTATTATAAGAAATATAAAAATGGAGAATAGGGAATTTATCAAGTATATTTTTCCTGTCTCTTCTGCCCAGTACGAAACATGTATGAGCTTGTTTATATAGCAAATAAATTGATGTCCACTACTGCCACATTAAATTCTTCGTGATTATGAGGCAAATAAATTTTCTTTAATTGGTTTAATGGACAAATCAAATCTCCTTCGTAGTGGGAGATAAATACATTAATATATATAATTGATTTTGATAGCTGATGCAACGGGACAAATAGGATTTAATGGTCATCAAATATTTAATTCCTCCAAATGAATAACGTTAATCAAAATTAATTAAGGAGAATTTTGAGTTTTCTGAATATGTTTCAACATTAACGCCTCGTGGGCCCATGGCAAACTAAAAAGATATGATATCTCAGTTCTATGTAAAAAACGGGATGAACTTTAGTTTATTACTCTAAATTAATTATTGCGTGAACGGTGCCAATAGGGGCTAATGTATGAACCGAGTCGGTCAACTTTCGGTCTTTTCGGAATAATAAATTGTTTGCTACATGTGTAAAGTCCCTTTAGAGCATACTAGTTGCCTAATTGTCGCAGCGGACTAATTAACGACCATGTTTAAATATTTGACCAATCTTTAAGCGATGTCCAAAAGTTTTGTTTTAGGCCACGATCTTATCATAAAATTCAAATTAAATTATGAACGATATTCTTGTTCATTATCAATACTAGTGGGAATTGCGCGAACTATCTATCTTTGTTACTGTTTTTCTAAAAGTTTATGTACCTTATGTTTAAAAAATTTTTTGTTGGAGACATCATCAATTGACAAATATATATACACAATACAATAGAAACGTTTTAATGCTCAGAGTCTCTAAAATTATAAATACTAATATTTCAATACTGCATCAATTGTCAGCCATAAATAGAGGAGTACATAAATGAAAATAAACAATTGAAAGATTAACAACAAAAATTAGTTAATCACGTAACATATAGTGAATAAAAAACTATAAAAATACCATTTTAATACATATAGTGCTAATATCATGCGTTCTTTGTTCACAATAATCAATATTTAAGCTCTTGATAAAGCCCAAATATAATTAAGACCCTAATTATTCAAAATACTGAATTAAACGTGAAGAAATGTGAATATCATGTGAAAATGATACTTTTATGGAGGTTCAATTATGTATTTTATGTGATTCTTGATTCATTCGACACCATTTGATAACAATAATCAATATTTAAGTTCTTGATATCGCCCATAAAATAATTAAGATCCTAATTATTCAAAATATTGGATTAAGCATGCAGAAATATGTATTCATGTGCAAATGATGCTTTTCTAGAGCTTCAGTTGAATATTTTATGTGATTCCTGATTTATTCGATGTCATTTGTTAACAATGATCTATATTTAAGCTCTTGATATTGCCCATAATATAATTCCAATCTTACTTATTCAAAATATTGCTTGAGACATGAAGAAATATGCATGTAATGTGCAAATAAAACTTTTCTGAAGCATCAGTTGAATACTTTAAAGTGATTTCTTATTCATTCAAAGTTATTTGATAACAATAGTCTATATTTAAGTTCAAGATATGGTTTAAAATGTAATGCAGATCCAAAATATTGCATTAAACATGAAGAAATATGCATATAATGTGCAAATGAAAATTTCTGGAATTTTTGTTGAGTCTTTTATATGACTCTTGATTCATTCGATATTATTTTATCACAAATTCACAATAATTGATACATAAGCTCTTGATATAACCCATAACATAAAACATATCCTACTATTCAAAACATTGCCTTGTCATGTCGGCCTTGTCATAAAACATAAAACATATCCTACTATTTATAATGCTAGAGAAAATCTTGTCGGCCTTGTCATGTCACTTGGCCTTGTTTGTTTTTTTCGTTTTGGCAAATTCCTTCATCGGTTCTTTCAATCATTTTTTTAACATTATAAATTTTATAAATTTTTGTCAAAATATAATAGCTAAAACAAAACATTGCACTATTTTTTGGCGGGGCAGGGTTAGGGGCATGTGCCTTCTGCCTAGCTGTGCCTTATACCTGCCTTTAAATGCTACCATAAACAATGTTATATATGAACATTTCACGATGTCCAGGAAGGTAACAGTTGTAATTAAAAAAATAATAATAATAAAATACAATATCATCTCAGATTAGGTATGAGGACTGCTTATATGATAAATCTACTTTTGCAATTTAATAACTTCCATGGAAGAAAAGATTAGTACAAGAAAAACAAGAGGGAGAGAGGTAAACAACAATACAATTGCAATGGAACTACTCATGTACAACAAGAACAAGAAGCAATCGAACTTAGCCAGACTAGTCTACGGACCTATGTACAAAATCCTACACATCTGACCTACTACAATGTTCATAGCCTAAGTATACACAAATAAAACTTTACTTTAATCACCTTTTTACAAAAAACAACACAAAATTACAAGAAAAATGTCCAAGCTGCTACACTACTGCACCAAATAAAGGAACTTGATGAACGAAGAGTTGTGCTCTTTTCATCCTACCTGCAATTACAAAATCTATTAGTAAAATCAATTTCCATTGTTTAATGCAAATAGAAATTTAACCCCGCACTCCTTGATACAATCCAGGACTTATAGGCTATCGAACAAATAAAGAAAATCAGTAAAACAATGCGGGCATGGTTTCATTTTTTGTAAACGAGGAAATACCAAGAAAGAAGCATACTTATAAGACATCAACTTTCATATTCCCCACTCATGACAGGTGCACAATGCCAAAGCTAAAGATTCTTGGTTAGTAGTGTTATTAAGGTTCTGGATCTCATGTGTAGGATATAAGCATTCCTGACATATATACCTCAAAAAATGCAAAAGGCTTTCACATGTGATCGTACGGCAAGGTTTGTATACCGCCCCCTCTTGAGACCTATATGCAATCAACCAAAACAACACTGTTCTTAAGCAATAAAAATGTCTATGCTGCATCAGAAGTTGGATCAGACTCCAAGAAATGTGCGACAGCTGAGTAGAGCTGTTGCTCTTCAAAAGGCTTTGAGACATAACCATCCATGCCACATCGTAGACATTCTTCATATGTAGCTTGGATGACATCAGCTGTCATGGCTAGTATTGGGACATGCCAATAACCCATGTGCTGATCTGTCTCAATTAGCATCTCCCCTCTACCTATTAACTCGTTTACTTCTTTTTCAGCGCTACGTATTAGCCTGGTAGCCTCGAATCTGACGAAATGGCAAAATCAAAGAGAAATGAATTACGAGAAAATAATGTGCAAAGCACACACTTATAGTTCTGAATTTTGATCCAAGTAACATCTGGTACTTACTATTGCTCCTCACATAATCATCACGATCTAATATCAAACTGTTGATTTTCTATATTCATGCGTGGGTGAAACTTATGAAAAAATTGGGGCTAACAAGATAGTTTAAGTCTAAAGACCGAGTTCCAAGTCCAAACATACTAGTCGTGGCAGATATAATTAACCTAGGTATTATGCAACCAATCTTAGTAATAGGAAAACAAAGTTTTACCCATCCATTTCAGGCATCTGGACATCCATGAAGCACGCATCAATCTCATGTGGTGGCCGAAGAATCCGAATTGCATCCTTCCCACTATCAACACATGTGACAACTGCTCCATACTTTTTCAAAGCGCCCCAAGCAACTTTTCTGTTAATTGCATTATCATCCACAACCAGAATTTTCTTCCCCTTCAAAAGCTCTCTGAGTGCTAAAGAATCCCCGCGGGCCTGCTGCTGCCGCTTGCTCACCACACCAAGTGCCTTTTGGAGACAAGCACCCATCATGCTGAGTCGCAGTGGCTTCTTTATGCACTCAATGTACCCTGCAGACTTTAGGTCGTCATACTCAGAAGAACTGGTGGCGAGGAGGAACAGTTTAGGGATCTTTTGCCAATGTTCGAGCATGCCTTTTCGTTGCTGCTCGACAAGAGGGCGGGGAAAGGTAAGGGCTGATCCATCGCTCCATGCTTCTTTATCTACTAATACCATGTCTAGGCTGCCCCTCCCACTGACAAGTTCAGACAACAGTATTATAAGTAGTATGAGATGCAAATAATTTGAAGAAATTTTTCATCAATATTTTAGGCAAAGAAAATAAAAGCACAGTAGAAAATACTACCTTGAAAGGATTTCAGAAACAGGAGTGATTTTCAAGGATTGTAAACAATGGATTACAATATAAATTAGTATAATATATTTAATTTGGAATAGTATAGCATAAATACCATAAGCTGTAAGCTACCAAATGAAAAAGGTTTAGAATCGTGAACTAGTACCTTAAACTACAAGCTTCCAACAATGCCGAAAGAGCAGATTTAGGATCAGTGGCCACATTAACATGAACACCTAACCTTTGCAAATGGTATTTGACGATTTCAGCACGGATGCCTCTCCCATCCACCACAAGTGCTCTCATCCCTTGAAACTCTGATGGAGTAGGCTCTGTGTAGTACCTCTTCACATCTCCAGAAATCTTCCTGCCTTCCTCAAAAACAGCTGTAAATGAGAACGTGCTACCAATACCTGATTTGCTCACAAACCCTATCTCCCCACCCATGAGTTCAACCAAACATTTGCTTATGCTCAAACCAATCCCAGTCCCACCATAGGTACGTGAGGTAGAACTATCAGCTTGCATAAAGGGTGTGAAGATTCTGCTCTGGGCTTCCTCAGGTATTCCAACACCCGTATCTTCGACAGTTACAAATAAGTTCACTTTATTACCAGAGTCTTTTGGACAATCGTGAATTTTGAATTTGTCAATAATTCTTTGTCTGTCAACCACTTGGAATCCACTAAGTGTATCATATGATGAGATCTCCTTTTTGTTGTTAACCTCATGAGGAACTTCAAACATGGTTGAAGGTTCACATGAGTTCTTGATTTCCTCTAGAAGATGCACCGACACAAAAATATGTCCTTCTTCTGTGAACTACATTAGCAGAGAAATTTCTAATTAATTCATTCATTCCTAAGAAATGCAGATTAAATTGAAGAACAGTAGACAGCACAAAAACTTTGAACAAGAAATAAACATAACGCAAACCTTCATCGAGTTCCCAACAAGGTTTGTGATTATTTGTCTGAACCGCACAGGGTCACCAACAAGTACATCTGGAACTTGACTAGACACATATACTGCAAGCTATCCACGCCAATAACAAAAATTAGGAAAATGAAATATTTAAGCAATAAGATTAAACCTTACAATATTATGGCACTGTAATATAACCTCTTTACCTCAATGCCTTTGAGTTGTGACTTATCAGAAAACAGTGAAATCACATTGTCTAAAAGATCACGAACATCAAATGGAACAGCTTCGAGTTCAAGCCTTCCTGACTCGATCTTGGCTTGATCAAGCACCTCATTAATTAGTGTAATTAAAGTGTTCCCACTTTCTTGAGCAGTCATGACAAAGTCTTGTTGCGTTGCATCGAGTTCTGTATCCATTAGCATCTGTAACATTCCTGAAACCCAGAAAGACTGTCAATTTTGAGTTTTTAATGTGGGAATAGTTTAAATAAAATTTATCAGAGGAAATATACAAACCTAAGACACCGTTCATTGGAGTTCTGATTTCATGTGAAACAGTTGCCAAAAACTAAACAAATATTAAGTCATGTCAGCTTCAAAATAGAAAACAAAGATATCCTCAAATTAGAACAATAAAATTGGCAACAGTTAAATAGTTGCAATTTAGCTCTGGTTCTTAAGAAGAACCTCTTCCAAAAGTATACAGAAAGAATGAAAGAAACCATTAAGTTTGAAAAAAGAAACATTTTAGAGCACATGGCACACAACGTATGCACACCTATGTTACCCCGGTACTTGAAAACATCAGCCGTACCCGTACCGGGTACGAACTGGGTACTGGTACCGTACCCAGTACGTACCGTATGGTCAATGGTCAACAGTCAACGGTCAACATGTTGATATTAGTGTTTATGTCATTTATTTATGTAAATTCCAAATTTATATCATTTATTTGTGCAAATTCTAAGCCTTAGCTAAAAAAAATTATGTTATACATATTATATTTTGTAATATAATATAATTATAGATCAATAACATATTCAAATAATATATATATATCGTCATACCCGTACCGGAGATTTTTGAAAATTTTCGTACCACCGTACTCAAATCGTACCGGGTACAATACTCGTACACGTACCAATGCAACAAAGATGCACACAAATTATATAAATGATCACTAAAATACCACCCATCTGAAATGTGATCCCCAAAATTTTTTCAAGTTTCCTACTTTGCTAAATATCCACGGGTATGGTTTTGGACAACCACTCTTTTGGCAGTAACAGAAAATTGATGAAAGTCAAGACATTGATAAATGATACAGGTGGTTGAGTAGCATTGAGCCAATATTCCAAGTTTTGGGTTATTATCTTTTTGCAGACAAGAAAAATAATAGAGGCTAAGATGTCAATAATTGATACTAACATGATGGCCTTGAGTCGAAGAATAATAAACATAATGCTCATGTACACTGTCAACATAAAATAATAAAATCACCATGAGCTAAGTTTCATTCCCCCTTCTTATTCCAGGAGAACATAAAAAAAAGGTGATTGAGCAACCATTTGTTTAATTTACTAAAGGAGCAAAGGTATACAATGTAAACTTCAATGTTTCATGACTTCTGAACTATATGCATTAATTCCCGAGACAACCCTAGGATTAGAGTATATTTACGAGTTGGATAAATTTACTTGTTCCTTTATTGTGTGTTTTCAACAGCGGGGGGGGGGGGGGGCGGGGGGGGGGGGGGGGGGGGGGGACAGTACCTGAGATTTTGCCACATCAGCAGCTTCAGCTCGTCCTTTGAGCTCTCTCATTTCTCGGTAATCGTCCTCAACCTTCTCGATGCGGTTCAAAGCCTGATAAAAAATGTGCCCAAGGAGCAAAACAATGACAGCAACCCCTATTGAGGCAGTTATTGCAGACCAAGGTAATGCAGCTTTGTCTTTAAATCTGAAATTAGGTCAACAGTGCAACATTCATGTGTTAATTCTTGTCTCATCTTTTCAATTTATAGTCTTAAGTAATTAAAAAAAAAAAAAACAGAATAATTGTTATTTTGTTATAGTGAGATTCCTATCTCTCAATTCAGATCATGGATCAAATTGATGCAACTTTGTCCTTGCATTTCGGGTGGGTTGTTGATGTTACAGGTAAGAATCAAGCCAAAAAGTTAATTGAGGCTTAAACAGAAAGATGCAACTTATAAGCAATGAAAAGAGCCTACCAGCATCAACAACCACTAGGAAGGTCTTTACAGGACACCATACTATAACTGTATACCTAGCAATATAAACTGTGAGTGCCATGAAGTATCAGTTTCCATGTACAGTAACTGGACTGCGCTGCAATTCCTGGTTAGACACGGGTTTCACAAAGAAGATTATCAAGTACCTGCAATGCATCTCATGCTTGCGTGTTGGATCTCCAAAATCGACACCACTTTTATACACATCATCCAAGTCAGTTACATCAGGACCATACATTTTGATGTAAGAGGAAGAATTAGTGGTGTCATAAACATTGACAATTATTTTTTGCTTGCTAGCGAGCTGCTGCAGGAGTTTCTCCACCAAAGAAGGCACATCAAATGAAGCGCCAAGATACCTTCAAGCATGAAAAAAAAAAAAAAGAGTCTAATTACACTAAATATAAATTTTATTTATATGCATCACAACAGAGGGTGTGTGGTGTTCTGACAATCCAGAAAATCAGTAACATTATGCCATTTCAATGGTACAAGTCAATTCACGATACATATTATGCTGAATTACATATCAAGTTCAAGCGTTAAAATGTAATTTGAAATCCAAGTGTGAGTCTGCCTGGTTTATGCAGACCAAAATTACTCCTGTACGTCACATGCAATAGAATCCACCACATGGACACCACGCATGCAACATTAGGAATATAATAGGTCATTCTGGATTGCATGAAGTCTACAGAGTACAGATGCCTACATCCATTGACCATTCCTATAAAACATTGTATGAACCAGCTGTAACCTCATATTATCAGTACCACATATAGGCAATTTAAAAGATGGAAATTAGAACTACCTACCCAATTGTAGCGTCTGTGCGCTCTTGTGGGGTTGCATTAGGAGGAAGCTCAGACTTATAAACAGCAAATGTGAGAACCACACCAAGGTGATTGTATTTCAGTAGATTGAAAGGAGCAGTCAAAGCACCTTTTCCAGTTGTCCGAGATCGTATTATGTTGTCGCGATCATCCTGCATAACAAGTTGTTGTAAACAAGCTTTTTTTTTTTTGGTATCTTTTCAAGTCCAAAATAGAAATTTTATGTGCATATTAGAAAATTAATCGAATCAGAGTATGAAATACAAATACTTCACATTATATTGCTCCAAGTGGTACCAGAAATTGATCCCAGTACTAAATTAGCCAGGCTGTAACTCAACAACAGCAATTGATGCCAGTGATGGTTTGTACATGTGTCTTCTTTTCATTTTTTGTGTCGTAGGTAGGCATGTTAATTGGATACCATGCTTACTTCTTGCATGATTTTTACTCAGAAAAAAAATCATCAATTGCCTTTTACAATATCCAGTAGACTCAACATGACACTAACCTTACCAGACATCATATCTACAGAAACAATATGAGAAACAGTATCCTGTGAGAAAATAACAGGTGCATATTCCTCTTCAACTGGTGCTGGATCAAGCTTTTCTGGATCATAATCATCTTGCACAGGGGAATGATCCTCTCTCTCCATTTTCTTTATCTTCCAGCCATGCTCCTTCTCAAACTGCTCCCTTTCTGAATGCAGAACTTTCAGTGCATATGCAACACCACTTGTCAAAGGCCTCTCGAAAGCTGTCCTTGCTGTGTATTCTTCAAATGTTCTCTGTCATGTCATATACAAGGTAAAGCAAAGTTATTTAGAAGAACATTAACTCTTCTCCGGTTTTCAAAACAAGTACATAATTGTTTATATTTATGTTACTCATTGATGACAATGGTGATGTTAACAACAACAATGCACTATGGTAAAGAGACAATTAAGTTATCAGAATAACAATAATAGCAAGAAGATAATGTTATATGCCCCGCAAAACATGATAACATATATATTCACCACCCTTATTTCTCTATATTTCCTGAAACCATGTTCCACTAAATAAACCATGAAGGATATTTGAAAGGCCACGATGATTTTTATTGTAGGCTTTGCAATATTTTTCTCAAATTTTTAGAGGTATAAAGTAATGCTATGATGCTTCACAGGGACACTATCAATATGTTATATTGTATTTCTAAAATTAATAAAAAGCCAAGAAAAGATAGGAAGCAGAAAAAGGAAATCAACCTGATCAATTGCGGATGGATTCTTCCCATGGTGAAATGTGGAGACTAAAATGGCAAGTGCCTGAACATGGTTCATACTCACATTGAACTGATCCTGAAGCATGCGCGCTCTCTCGTCACACATGTTTTCCAGAGTCTCCCTTCGTCTCCTGACTATATTCTCATTCATGGAGAAGAATATCCACACAGATACTGACAACCCAAAAAGGACACCCAAAAGCAGGAGCTTCTTTCTTTTCCCACCACTTTTGTAACCCGGTGATTGAAGCTGTTTCAGGTTCTTGTGTTCATTTGATAAATTGAGCATTTTCATGTGATATAGAATTCTTATAGAGAGGACCGTCACAATTAAAACTGACAGGAGTACCATCGATCTGTTTTCTGTAATTAGGTCCAGAAGTCCTTTAGTGCTCTTCAGAAATTCTTCCCAATATGAGATAATTTGACCATCCTAGACAAGCACCAAAATACTCCTAATCAATTAAATAGGTACATCTTTGGGGGAAAACCCAACAAGATAAGATAAAGTAGACTTACTTTTAGATCACTTACAACACTTGGTACACTAAATGGTACAATTTCCACTTTATTGCTGTCCTTTTTGAGAGAATTATTAGTGTCCAACATAGCACCTTCATTCACATTGCTGCCTGATTGTTTCTTTTCAGAACATAATTCTTCGAGTAGACATGGGAGGCTTCTTGTTTTGGGTCCCTCTATCCTCTCAGAAATTTCTCTCTGTTTACAGAAAACAGAAATATCAAGCAATTCCTGATTGAATTTTAATGCGGCTTACCTTAACCATCAAGTTTTATCGATGGAATGCACAAAATAAAAAACTATAAATAACCCCTTGCTGCCCGTTATGAATTTTTGTTTTTATTTGTTTTGCATTTTAGCTTTGCACTGAAACCGTTTCTATAATGAAACCAGTGACCAATGTCAAATTTTTTTTAGGAAAAAAAAAGACCCTGTTAGAATTGTTCCTTCCAGTCTATTACAACATACCCACAAAAGGTAGAATTTGTATGTATTAAGCAAAAGGTAGACTTGCATGTATTAATTTTACTTTTGTACAATTTTTGAAAATCGTCGCCCTCGCAATAGCATGCAAGGTACCCAATTTAGAAAAGATCACTCTAGAGGTTAACAACAAAGAGCTATGAGTTTTTACAGGAACGGGGAAAGAAAGAAACTCCAAAAATAAAGATAATAGAACAGTAAAATTGGACTAGTTAATAACCTCAGACGATGATAGAAGCACCGCCAGTGCTTGGAGTTGGGTTTTACTCAAATTGAACTCTTGTACCATGACTTGGGCTCTCCTTTCCCATAAACCTTCTCTTTCCAACCTTCCTCTTCCCCAAACACTACCCTCCCATCCCAGAAGAAACCCCATAAACCCAACCAAAACACACAAAAATACAACCTTAAATTTCCACCTTTTACAACCTTCACATTCACCAATGGAAGAGTGGTAGTCCCTCTTGGCAGCCATTTTTAGCACAACCCAGCTTGGAGCCTCCGAAAAGCTTTGTTGAATAACCCGGGACCTCATAAAAGGAAAGAAAAAGTTCTCAAAAAACCACCTTTGGGTAAGATTTTGAGAGAAACCCAGAAGAGAGTACTCAATCACGCGACCTTTCTGGAGAAGTACTCAACAGAAGCAGAGGAATCGCAGAATTTCATCATAGGTGAGAGAAATGGCGTGACCAAGTCTTTCCCTTTTTCACCACTTGCTCCTCTCTTCCGCTTAATTTATCTCTGAACTCCACCTAAAACAAATAGACAGTATGCCATTTGTAAAACAAAGCCCACAGGCTAGAGAAACCTCAGAGAGAGAGAGTTTGTTTTTTTCTCAATGTAGACCGGAAGCACTGCGCGCTTTGAAAAGGAAAGCCAATACGAACACAAACCAAGTACAAGGCTGTTCTTTTGTTCTAGTTCTTACACAGATCAAAATAATATAAAATATAAAAAAAATATTATACAAGAGAGGACATTATGACTTATGAGAGACCAGAGTTGAATAAAGTGTTTTGCCTCGGAGCTCCCTCTGAGAATTTGATAATTAAAGTGCCATTTCTTTATAGATTTCCGTGTAACAGTTCACTGTCGCATTTTCTTTGAGTGGCTCGCTACACACAAGGTCCCTTTAAGTCGCATTTGACTTACCTGGTCAATCAGTATTCAGTAGTGGCTTGACATAATTTATAGCCGTCGATTTAGTTCCACGGTCTTAAATTTAACGTGTACCAGTTCGGACGGTTTATAAACTTTAAAATTAGCTATCGAGTCTTTGTATTTGAGGTGTAAAACGTATAAAATTAAAACGAGTGATTATTAATTACTAAATTATTTAAGGTGCTCATTTTTTTAATGTGTTTTAAGGTGCTCGTATGCTTGATAGTAGTCGGAATGCAAATAAATAAATCAGATAATATTAATTGTTCGTCTGTACCCAAGCATATACGAATATAAATATTTTTATGTTAAAATTTTAATTTAGATTTAAAATCTAATACCAAATTTTATTGCCAACTCATTTATTATATTTAGACCTAATTACTAACGTCTACTCAAATTTTCTTTCGTAAAATTTGTAATAATTTCTTCTTTTGGACTGAGGATACGACAACATTTTAGTTGTTGACTATTGTTAGATATAATATATAATTTTTGTAATAAATTTGTTATAAAAGTATTAAGTCTTAAGAATGCATGTATTTTTATTTGTTCAAAATTTGTTATAATATGCGTGTAAACTTTCTAGAACATCAATTTCAACTTCTGATCGTATATGTATTTTTCTTTGTTCAAAATTTGATTCATTTCATAATCAATATTCATAGAAAATATCTTTTGCGTTTATATCCCTATCTGAAATAAATAAATAAAAAACATACGGACATGGTTCGATCCATTTTTTACCCTTATCTAGAAGTAGAACGAGTAAATAAAATGTATTGAACGAATTGCAAATTATTGTCATATAATGTGTCGGACAAGTGTCGTAAGAATAATATGTATCAAAAGTTAAAAATTTGGTGCTTCAGATTAAAAGCATTTGTTAAACTATTTACTTTTACTGCGCTTTAAAATATTTGAAAAAATTATCGTTCAGTGCACTTAAATACTCGCATCTTATTTGGATGGAGCATTGAAGAATATAAAGAGAAGGGAACTAAAACAAATTTTCATAAATGATTATTATCCAATTGGATATTTATATAGGAGGTAATTGATAAATTAATTAAGTTTACTCTTTTAACCTCGATAAATTTAAGTCCCAAAGCTTGTGTTTTGATACTCCTTATATATTAAAAGTGTAATGTAATTTAAAGGAAAAAAATAAAATCAGCTAAGACAAAAATGGATGGAAACTGGAAAGTAAAGCAACCATTCTGTCATTCATTTTTGTCCTCTTCTTGTCTTTACGTCGTTTCTCCTGCGAATCAATAAACCAAACATGATGTTAATAAGGACCAAAGAATTAGCTATGCACACAAAACACTGTTCGATCTAATGCCATCGCTTCAGGAAATGAGGTAGGCCCCATATTTTGTCACTGAGACGAGAGTTAAAATTAGATTATTGTTCAGTGTTTTAAATAGCTAAGTCATACAACTTTAATTTGCCATTTTGAGTAACCAACTCAGCAACTCTAAATCTGTTCCATCGAAACATTTGGTCTGAGATACCTGCGATGTTATGATATGAACTCTTCTTATTTATTTATTTATTTATTTTTTTGTACTAATACGTACATAATAATTAAGTTACGATTAGAGTTATGGGGACATTCCTGCAAAAAATTTTCCATCCAGATCCATCTTAGGAGGTAATGTACATGTGATTGGATAACCGGTATCTTTTTTATTTTTTTTCAAGAAAAAAGGATATCTTTTTGTGATTTTTCAGAGAGTAGTTGAATTATGTACGGTAGTTTACGGGTTCTATTTTCTTTTCTTTTTTTTTAAAAAAAAAATACAAGTTCTGAATTCAAACGATATATCAAATTTAACGATCGCTCCATGTCTAGTAGCAAAGTTTTCTCTAACGCTGTATTTTTTTTTTTTTAAGGGGTCATTCTATGTATTTATTAAAACTTTCACTAAAATTAACTTGCAAATATTAGCCAAATTTTAAAATCTGGGGAGGCCAAGCCCACCAAGGGCGCCACCTTGACTTCGCCCCTGCCTTACGTCCAAATACGAAAAATTGCTAAGTTTCACCTCCAATTTCATTCATTCCCTCTCTTTATCCCAAAGCAAACATAGTATAAGTATCGATTTAAGTGGGGATCTAAAGCTATGGAATGGAATGCAATGTTCTTTATTTATTTCTCTAGTTTACATCGACAATATATATTTTGCATTATATCGATATTTATCTAATTTATATTAAACTCTTATAAAAACGTCCAAATAATTATGTTATTAATTTCATGGTTACAATTTATATTTTACATGTAATATAAATATATATGAATCCTATTGGAATTTTTTTATTTTTTATTTTATCTTGGCAAGGTTAAGTTACAAGTAGTTGCGCGCCCTTTTGCATATTCTTTCATAGATAATTTCGTCGCTTTGCTTGCATGCATCATATCCGCATGTGTTATTGCTCCATCAAAAAAAGCACCATTACACGTCCAAGAGCGCAATCAATACAACCTGATTTAAATCGAACGGTCCGGAAACTAAACAAACCATACATCTCAGGTGGGAACAGCAGCAGATGCGGATCCCACTGTGACAAGTTTCACGGGTCTCTTTCGGTCCGAGCGAGTGCTGAAAGGGACGCCTCACTTGGCTTCTATCAGAAAAATAAAAAATCTATGATAAAAAAAAATAAATAAAGAAGAACTATCAGAAAACCCTCGGCAGTTCAAGAGCTGGTATAGCGTCCAACTGCACACGAATAATTTATTAATTTCTACAACACTGCATTGACATGGATAGTGTAATGGGAAGCAGAGTGGAACCCACTTTTCTCTTTCTCGCTTGCTTTTCTGGTCAGGGGACAGTACGGCGAAAGAAAACTAGACACATGCATTTATAAGTAGTTGCAGTCAGAAGACCTCATGTTATGTACATAGCTTACGCATTTTCCCAACCAAAAAAAAAAAAAGAGGAAAAGACAAAGAGCTCACCCATTAGCCCATCAGTTCCTGCTGGAGCATTAGGTCTTGGAGCGCAGACAAGCTTTTGGAGTGAGAATATTTTTTCTTCTGGTTTTTGGGAAAGGAGAATTGAAAGATGCTCATGCTGATGAAAATTTTTGAGAAAACAGATATATCAATCTAAACAGATATATCAAAAAAAAAAAAAAAAAACATTCAGGTACGATCAAATAGGGTTTGACCCTTTACAAAATTTAAAAATAACAAAAACGAGTCGAGAGTAGTGGGAATTGGTTCAATTCCCATTCTCTTTCGAAATTAATTTCTTTGCAATAATTTGAATAGGAAAGAAACTATTGGTATTGAATGCCCATCGGATATTCCCTGTATCAAAAAAAGTATTTTTATATTAAAATATTAAAATTTTAAAAAATAAAATATATAAAATAATTTTTGTACGAAATTTTGATATATAGATTACATTGGTAGTATATTAGTAAAATGACACATCTATTCTTAAAAAAAATCTCAATACGACTGCACAAACACACATCGCACGCATGTATATATACATAGTTGTAATTGCAGAGTGAGATCTCGGAGGAAATCAAATGTTATATTAAATTACACAAACACACATCCTAACAAGCGGACCCACTTGTCAGCCACTGTACCAAGCACTTAGTGAATGAGAGAAGTCTTTGTCATCCAATTTTTTTTAAAAAAATAAAAAAATGCACGCACGATTTGAACCCTTAACTTTTTTAAGATCAGTCTAGTCCTCTTGTCCAGAGGCAGAGCTAGAGTTTTATGACAAGGGAGGCAAAGGATACTTACATTTAAACTTTTAGATTTATGAGGAGGGCAAATTGAATAAAACAAACTAATTAGCATGTGATTTTTGTATTTTTAAGTGGTTATTTCAAAAGCATGAGGGGAATATTGTCTAGTTTTCAATACACTTAGTTTTGTCCTTGTTTTTACCACCGAGCCACTAGCCTATATACTTACTTTTTGCTATTTTAAAATATAATTAAAAAACTTTTAGAAAATGTAAAATTTGGTTTCGACGAGATTTTGATATACGGTGTAATTAAGTTTAACCATCCAGGATACGCATGAACAAAATCTGAAGTCTCGGATTACATATCATCGTCGTGCTATGGATCATCTTTTAAATTGTGAAGGCAGATTTCTAGGAATCTCCAAGATCAATTGCCAGCTTATTGGTTCCTGTAGCAATTAAGGACCACACAAATTCAACAAATTATCATAACATAGGTAAGATCATAAGATCATTGATTCTGTCATAGTAAGTTTTAATCTAATCGACCTGAGAAGGGACGAAAGCGAGAACAAATAATAAATTGCCAATTTGCCCGTGACTAATTATATACGAGAAGACGAGAGGAAGTCGATTTGTACTTGCAGTCTAGTTCCCCGCAACAAGTGGTATTAAATATTCAATAATTCAAACAGGTTAAGTCCTAAGTTGCTAATATGGCATTTGAAATTTTTTATGAGTCTCTCTGCAGTGATAAAAGAATTTATAAGAAATTCCTAAATTCTTTATACTTGTAACTTTGCGTGGTTGAACGTTGCGGGGTCGATATCCTTGCTAAATTAGTTGCGCAGTTTGACCATGCACGGAAACGCACATTTCGTTGTCACGGACACGCACTCAGTTTGAATAGTGTTTTTTTTAAAAATAAATAAATAAATAAAATGGAACTTATTTAAGACGTTTCGCTCTGAAACACTGGGATCAGCAAACTAGAAATTCTTGCTATGTTCCTTCCACTTGATCTCTTATTTAGTTTGATGACTTGTTTAATTTCTTAGTAGGTGAGGAGGATTGACCATGTAATTGGTGAATTTTTCTATTAGTTAAGTCTTCTTTGTCTTTAAGATACTGATCCTGTTATAATATATGTGAGCTGTTCTGTTTCTAATTGACGGATTTAGATAAGAGATGAATGTGCTAAAACCATAAATTAGTCAATTTTTTGCTTAAATTTCAAATCTCCAAAACTCCAGTCCAACTAAATATTAATTACAAGTCAAGCAGGTAACAAATTATAATTTCAATCAAGCACATTACAAAGAAAAAAGTAGAGAGAAATATGTAGCCTTGTCATCGGAGTTAGAAAATCGGTAGTCAATCTAATTTTATCCTTACGTTTCCGGATACTCGCAACTTTGAAGTGCGCCTTTTTTTTTTATATATATATATACTAATAATTATAGCGGTGCAATCAGCTTTGGCAAAACAGAAAATTATTGAAAAATATGGACAAATGTTTCAGTCTCAACCTATATACTCAATACACACGAGTACAGGCGAAGTCTGGAAATTTTTTAACATATTTCGGTAAAATGAATTGCTTTTATAGTTTTATATAGTAACATCATTATAATAACACATAATATCATCTGTAAATAATTGGGTCAGCCAAGGAACTAAGAGGGCGTTTGGTTGTGTAGTAAGGAGTTGCATAAGTTAAGGATGCATAAATGTTTATGTATTGTTATGAAATGGATGCTTGGTTGTGTAGTAATGATGAGTAATTCAATGCATGCATATATTCATGTCAAAAGACTAAAATGTCCTTAAATTTGAATTATTATTATGTATTAATAATACATTTGTGACCTAATTATTATTACGCATTAATAATAATTAAATATTATTAATTATTTAATAATAAAAAATATTATTGATTAATTTTTTTAATTATTATAATTAATTAATGTTACTTGTTAAATATTATTAATTATTATTGTTTAATTATTAATTATAATAATTAATTTTTATAATTAACTATGATTTTTTAATAATTATTGCTACTTATTAAATATTATTATTAATTATTTCTAAGGGTATTGTTGGAAAAAAAATTAAAGGGACCGATGTATAACTTATGCAACCTTTTTAGGTGTAATAAGTTATGCACCCTTAAGGCGTCTTATGTAATAGATATTTGGTGACTTAAGGATGCATAATTTAAGGTATGCACCATCTAAATCACAATTCACAAGTCCCCTAAAATCATATTTCCAATTGAGTTTTGAGCATAAATATATACATAGAGCAATGTGAACCATAAAATTAAAATTTATTTGTAAATATATACAGCAATGTTAATATTTATTCCAACAACAACCTGGACCCAAATAAAATTAAAGTTCGATCACTCTTTGTTTGTTTGTGTTATAAACTTATAATCAACTCATGCTTATGTTATGTACCAACAGAATAGTGGACGGGAAACGACAAAATGTTCCAGGATTTTTAGCTTATACACGCCATTATTAATTTTTTTATCCACTAAATTATGCTAAATCTACTCCAATTTGCTTACCAAGCTGACTTTGCTTTTCCAACTTTTTTGTTGGTTCGGCACTTCGCTGTTGCAATGATTGTAAGCCATTTGAAACGTTTCTATTTATCTCATATTCCTTTATGCTTTTTTTTAAGAAATGTGACTACGGGCATAGGACTTTACGTGTCTACGTTTCATTCGAGGAAAAAAAAGAAACAAGAAAAATAAATAACTAAATAAAAATAGTAAATTGATCGAAAGACTAGCAAACGAAAAAAGAAAAAAGAAAAAAACATCTCTTGGAATCACAGTACAATAACAAGAGGCAAGACCACCAGTCATTTGTGCCGATGCGCCGGAGTGTCGGACCTATTGGGGAAACGCTCTGCATAATAGAGACCACATTCATGAACCGGATTTTAGTTTAATATTTAAATAACATACCTTGAGTGGAGCCGTGGAGGTTGTACGTTTAAATCTGAAAAATTATTTCAAAATATTTAATGTTGATAAACTTAACTTCCATTTTTATCTTAAAAAAACTCAGTTCACATTCCTCCAATTATATATTGTGAGCCACAATTACTAAGTATGCTAGTTTTTAAATTAGTAATTATTCTACATCTTTGAAATTAAAAATAATTGGTATTGTAATTGTCGCATCAGTATTTGGGGCTAGTTTTCAATTAAGAGGAAGATGTAGATGCTTTTAGTTTTAGTATTTGGGAAATGGTCTGAACATTATTTCAGCATCATATTGGTCTGGACCTTCACATCCTTTTGTATTTTTTTAATAAATCCTCTGGAATTCAATTTATGGGCCTTAAAGGCTAATTGTAATCGGTAGCCAGAGGTTATTTGAGATGAACTGCACAATGAAGATTCGATCGCACTTGATTCATAATTCAATCCCATAAAATACTAAAATAGTCGTCACAGCATTATTATTATTTTTGTCCCAATATTGCATTTTATTTTATTGAAGTATAACATCAGGAGAACGAGATTCGATTAAGTGAATGAATTATTTGTACAATTCTACATCATATATATTTTCATTAATTTTATCTCAAGCAATTTGACTTATCATGTTGTGGATTTATTGGCTAGTTAATTCTTCCTTCAAAGATACATCCCTTTAAAGTATTCTGCTATCTGAAAAAGAATAGTCTCCCCCCATGTTATCTCATGCTGTCTCTGACTTAGTTCCTAATGCTGTGAAGCTGAAACAAAGTAGGAAAAATGAACAAGCAAACATGAGTAATGCTTTCAGTTGATGCGCACACTTACTACTTGTAGATATGCATTGTCAGCATAGATAAATCCACATTAATAAAGAACAAATGCAGAATTTAATAAGGTTAAATAAATGACTAAACGATACAGTAACTGCCTTGGATAAGTAGACAGCTAATCGTTCAACTAATTGAAATACACACATCCACTATTTGTAGATACACATTGGCACATTGCCAACATAGAATGTACATATACGGCACTAAAAAAAATAATTGGTTTAGATGATGAGTAGTCAGCTAATGTTTTCACAGGAAGACATGTAGAATTCTTTTTTACTTTTTTTTTTTTCTTTAATCCCTGACATGCCAGTCATTGCTAGCCTTGTACTGCAACGTTTAGGATCAATTAGGGGTCTTCTGTACATTTCTTCCCTTCTTGGGAAGTTGCTTTTTGATATATTGAGACAATGAGACCTGTGTTGTTTGGTTGCGATTGTTCAAACCAAACTATGTAGTATAAAAATCTTTCAAAGGAACCAGTGAATCCTCAGATTTTTGTCAAGGAAATATATGATGAACCGACATAAATGGTTCTATTAATTGCAGCCATGACTTCTCCCCACCTAACTATAAAAGTTTGTTGCATTTCTTCATTGAATATCATATGATAAATCTCACAAACTTTTTTATACAAATATCATGGAGCTTAGTTCACCAAGCTATTTCTTCAAAAAAGAACTACCTTCAATTAGCTCTGAGGGATGCACATATATCCAAATCTATTTATCTTTATCATGGATTCATTTCCAGTATTGATATATCATCGAGATCATCTCGGTACACATTGAATTGATTAGAAGCAGAAAAATAATAGACAAAGATAGAAGGTAATTTGAACCTAAATCAACCGCATGGAATAACCATGTTCGGAACTAATTACTGGGATAAGAATGTCAAAATCGGTAAGAATCCACTCTGCCAACTCATTATCACTGACATAAATCTCTGTGCCTACATCGAGTGATGTCCAACGCCTCCTTGCTGGAGCTGTACCTGGATCCTGCTCTTGAATTGAGGAGATAATAAGTTAAATTATCACAAGACAAATTCAAAGCAAATTACATGAATATTAGCTTAATTTCGTCTTTCCTTAGAGGGTTTCTCAGAATCCTGTATTCCTATATATAGAGAGAAAATAAAGTAAACTTTCGAAAGACAAAAAGAGAATGGTAAGAGTAGTCATCAGATTTTGAAAATGCAGGGTGAGCGATTTTTTTATTTTATTTTATTTTTTATGACACTGACTGTAATAATTAAAAAAGAGGGAAAATAAAGAAACGAAAAAGACAACCTGATAGAAATAGAGATTCTGAGACAATCCACCCACATCGAGCTCCCAAGTCCTTGGGTCACCAATCCAACCATCACCCTTCTTTGTGGGGTAACCATACTCACCCCAAACAGGATGCGGTAGTATCTGCATTATCTCCTGGGGTTGCGGGTTACTGTACGGGTCACAATATGTAGTTGGTTGCTCAGCATGCTTTGCATTACCAGGTGAGCAATAGACATGGTAGGCATCATAAGGGAAATTAGCTCTGTCATTGCGGGAGACTCGGGTCCCATTTTTGAATGTGTGGTACGGTGGGCACTCGTAAAGCCGGTCTGGACGACACCATACCTCCGTTTCAGGGTTGATTATCATCTCACTGTACCTTGTCACGTCTGTTAACACATCACCATCGCAAGGGTGACCACTGTTTTTCCAACAACTCCCCATGTCCATTAGATAGAATTGGCTATTTTTGCCGCCACCTTGCCTGACATCAACTGTGACTCGTACCTTGAAGTTTGGCGATTCAGGTATCTAATAATTATCAAATAACTTTATTAGCAAAATCCACAATGTATAGTTGAATCTGAACTAAACTGAGGATAAGAACAAGACATTACAATTCACCAGGAGGTTAGCTTACGGTTCTGGTCATTCCTCTTGTGTCATAGTGGTAGCCACCAGAGAAGCCCAAGGTGGCATCTGATCTTAGATAGAGCATTAACCAAGGATACTTTTTGGAGGTTTTAAGGATATGGTGAAAAGACCAGCTGCCTTGACCGACTTCTTTCTCCCAAGTCACCGAGTAATACGAAATATCACCATCAACGCCCTGTGAAAGATCAGCATCAAGATCATACGACCCGGATATTCCCCCCTTCAACTTGCTACCTTTGATGGATGTGAAGTTATGGTATACTAGTGGTTGGTTCATGCACCCTTTGCCAAAGCACGGGAATCTCGACTCAGGATTGAAGGGGCCAATCTTGGCACCATTCTTGGGGCAGAGAGCAGCAGTGGTGTCTAAATTGCCATTTTTTAACATGACCATCCAGAACTGCCAAGGTGGGTTGTCCTTCACCTCACACTTATCTCCTAAATAGATTTCTTTTGCCGCAGCGAAGAGGTCAACATTGTTAGGGTTGGTGTAGTTATTTCCTGGGAAGGAATCGGTGTAGCTAAGCTTGTTGTCTGCTTCTGATACATGGTGTACCACAGTATAATTGGAATCACCATTGCTGGCTGTATGAAGAGTCAATAATTTTGTTATGCTCCCAATTTACAATTCCTTTGGTTTGAAGTTGCAGTCTGATCAGACAAGGGACCTGCAAGCTTATTTTCCCAACTCTGTTGAATTTTGATCCCTTACTAATATGAAGGATGGAAACTGTATTAATTTTGTTCAATAATTGATGTTACAAAAATGTTACTACCATTTCTGTTATATCATTTGTGAATTTAATTAAAAAGTCTTTTTCCTTGAGAATATTCCCAATTTCTTTTTATTTATTTGAAATTTATTTCTCCTTATTCATAACTTATTCATTACTTCAAATCTGCCAAATTTTTCAAGCACGCCCAGTTATTTTTATCTCTTTTCTGGTTTTTGGTGTAGTTGATACCCAGGACCACCTAATTACTCGTACTTGTCTGAATTTACTGGTTCAACCTTACCCAACTAACAACTGTGAAATCATCTAATAATTTTAATTCCTATCGGAACAGTCCTAATCAGAAAGTCCCAATCTACATATGATCAATTCCCAACCAAAATTGCCCTAATCAAATAGAAATTCCATAAATTGAAGTTGAAACTATCAATAATTCTAAAAAGAAACTGTTACTAAAAGCCAATTTATATATAAAAAAAAGAGAGACCGAGATCGAAGCAGTCGGCGCCACGTGGACTGCCCATATGAGGAGCCTCTTCTCCAACCTCATTGCAAAAATTCCATGCTTCCCATGCCACCCTCAATCCGTCTCTTCTCATTCCTGGATCTCCCACTGCTGATTTGCATGCTCCACTCTGACCATTTTGCCCCTCACCTCTCACATTGAGAGCCAAAACGAAAATTGTAACCAGGGGGAGAACAGCAGACATGTATCCTGGCATTTGGTAATAAGAGAGGAAATGATGGTCTTGAACGAGTAAAGAAGGCGCAACTGTTCAGTTCGTGTATTTTTAGGAGTAAGGTACGGGATAAGTGTACATACAAAGAATAAAACAAACAAAGTATGTGAAAGTGAGAGGTTACCTTGCCATGACGAAGCCAAGTGATCTGTGTTGGGTGTGAAACCAATTTCCAACACGTGAAGGCATAAACCAAGAAAATTTGGTTTCTCTGCAATTTCTTTTCTGAAAGATATAAGGGAGGTTTTGCTGTGTCCGAACCCGATACGGTTAAATCCCAGTTTATTATAGGTAGTCAGTCATTGGCCTTTTAAAATTTTATTTTTAGATATGTTCATTTTATATTTCTTGTTTTAGTACTTCATATTTCGATTAAATTGAAATTTGAGTTATGAGATCAAATATGTAGGTTCTAAATATTTTCATTTGTGCATAACATTATAATATTTAATTTAGTATGTCATAGTGCCGTTTCTCTTTAATACATATTACAATAAAAATTTCATAACAATCACTTTTGATCAATTTAAAGTTAAATTTATTTATTTTGTTCTTTATTTTCAAAATTGAATCATTTTTTTTCTTTTTGGGCGGGATGTCACAATGTATGTGTTAAATTAGAATGATTATACCATAACTCTAATAAAATATACCAACTGATATCAAATAGTATTTTTTTAAAAGATTCGATAAATTATTTATGTTTTAGAACATATTACTAGGTTATTATCGTCTGATGTCTAAAGTGCATCTCTATTTTTTTTTATTTCTTTGCAGTCTTAAATTCATTCCCATCTGATCTCATAGCTTTGTTTTGACAGAACATAAAGTTGTATTTCTAGATTGAGACGGTAAATTTGTGAGTGGCGATTGTACAACACAAGACTTGAATGTCAATAAACTTGTAGGTTTAAACCTTCTGCAATACTAAATATTGCACCACCTAACATTCTTCTAAACTTTATGGCCACCTTGCAACTTTGGTTAGGCAGGCAAGAAATTTTGTTTCACAGAGGGTCACTTTCAATAATGTATGGATAAGCATCATAAGTTGCCTCCATTTGAAGTCACTAAAAACATATCTTAAGTTATATCAGTAGGTTAATTTTTATTTCAATTACGACGGTTCAAATAAAAAAGGCGAGATCATATGTACGATTTTAAAAAACTCTTCATGATGACATTATTCACATTTGAATAAGCAAATATATTCTTGATAACAACTTTTAAAAAACTTATTAATGTCACTGAACTGACAACATATAATAGTTTCTCGATATTCAGTCAATGTCATATTTCCTCGATAATTCCAAAAATGCAATTTATCTCCCCTTTACACTGTGTTTGGTTTTTGGGTAAAGGATGGAAAGGAAAGAAAAATATAAAAGGAAAGGGAATGGAAATAGAATGGAATGAAAAATATTTTACATCTATCTGTTTGGTTTATTACTGAACTCTTCCCTTTTTTTCTTCTGTTTGGATGTTCTAATTAAATAGAAGTAAAATATGGCTAATTAAAAATAAATGACCATTTTGATCTTGGACTCCTTAGCTTGTTTAGACCAAATTCGGAATCTTATTACGTAAACCAAAGAGATATCTTTGTATAGGTACAGTGTACCAGCACGTAAGTGTAAGAAATGAAACTGTGTATCTATGTATCCCTGGTGAACCAGATTGGTACAGTGTACCAGCACGCAAGTTGAAAGTTAAAAAATCACAAACAAATGAAATTCCTGAAATTCATGACTGTGGTCAAAAGGTATAAATCAGAAACCTTCTTTTGTGAAATGCGAATTTGGAGGCAAGCGTACCATTTGGCTTGCAACTGACAAATTAAGAGACAAGTTTCACTTCCAGTATTTTGTTTCATTTACTGTGGCCTAAAGGTATAAATGTAGCTAGAGAATCACCATACTCATTATTCTTTTTACACACTTTTTAGTGAAAAATTAAAACAAATTGTAACTATAGTAGTAAGTGTCACACCCCGCACCGAGGCACGGGGCATGAGGGTGAGGCGGTATCTTCAGCATCCATCCATCGGCCCGTCAGCCAGGAACTAGTTATCATCAGCCAAGTCTGAACCTGTTTCCACAAATTAATTTGTGGGATGAGTACGTGAATACTCAGTGTGGTAATAGAATAAGCCATTTTGGGATTAAGCTATTCAAAAGATTAGAACTTAAATTCATAAATTCATGTCAATCCTGTCTAGACGACTTTTATTTAGGTTTATTTATTAAAAGAGATTTAAGTATGATTTGGTGTGTTTGCTTGAGGAATAATATAATATAATACGAGAGTTTCCACCTTACATTGCTCTAACCCTGCGGAACAATGTTCCGTACCAAGTTCACTATACCTGTCTCAGTCCTTATGATTATCTCATGTGCTTATACGAGAATAAATCTCGTGCCTTTACTAGTGTTTTCTGACAGAACCTATGTGCTTATTCGATCCTACCCACGAGTGTATACCTAGTGTATAAACACTCGACCCTATTTGCTCCTGCCCTCCACCGTGCACTAAGTGGGGGCTAGTATACTCCAGTACTGGGCTACTACCGCGGAGTTCCGAGGGGTAGTCCGCTTCCACACATCTTAAAGGTCCTAGCCAGTCCAAACAAAGGAATATATATACATACCAAATGACCGCTAATCTGCCTATTGGCTGAATAGCAGAGTAGGTCAGTATGCGTTGCCCGTGATCGCTATCATAAGGAGGCCACCGGCAATGGCTTAGGTGCAACCTCCCGATAATGGAAACCCCGAGCAAAACAACTTAACTACTCGGTCTCATTCTGTTTCACTTTTATTTATTTCCTCCTTAATTATTCACTTTTATAATTCACAATTAAATTTACTAGTTCCTATCAAAAGAATAACAAAATCTCAAAAGGCATCCACACCTGGAATAGACGGGCATTGAGAAGTAAATCTCCCAATTTCAAGGGCTATAGCTGATGACCCAATGAGCGGTAATCCAAACGACTACGATGTAGAACTTGAATTCCAATCGGATGACTTTTCAAATATCAATTGGTTTTGCAAATGGATTTCTTTATTTGGAACATCAATGATTAACAAATGAATTTGGGGGTTTGGTTTATTCGGCTCACAACAATAAGATGGTGAAGGGTATATATACACAAAAGTATACTTGGGCTACACAAAAGTACGGGTTATTATTTTTTTTTTTTTGTCCTAGCCAATAAGAAGAAACGAGATAGCAAATGGGATAAGAACAAAGGTTATGTCGGTTTGTTACGTGGCATTTTTTTTCCTAGCCAATGGGAACAATGGACGTGGCAAATGGGATAAGCATACAAGCTAAGTCGGCAAACATTTGATCCAATCTTTTCATCAATTTTATCCACTCGGTCAACCGAAAGTCAAAAGTCAAAGGTGAAATTCGGTCAAAGATCAATAGAAATGGTATTTTAACAAAATAAATTTTTTTAAAATTTCGGATTGTTACATTCTTCCCCTCTTCAAAAGAATTTCGTCCTCGAAATTCAAACGGATGATAACAAATCAAAGATAAGAATCAAATGGAGCTTGAAAATTCAATAGTATACTAAAATCAAATTTCCAAATGAAACGATAATGGACCCAAACACAGTCCGAGGAACGAATGCTCTGATACCAAAATGTCACACCCCGCACCGAGGCACGGGGCATGAGGGTGAGGCGGTATCTTCAGCATCCATCCATCGGCCCGTCAACCAGGAACTAGTTATCATCAGCCAAGTCTGAACCTGTTTCCACAAATTAATTTGTGGGATGAGTACGTGAATACTCAGTGTGGTAATAGAATAAGCCATTTTGGGATTAAGCTATTCAAAAGATTAGAACTTAAATCCATAAATTCATGTCAATCCTGTCTAGACGACTTTTATTTAGGTTTATTTATTAAAAGAGATTTAAGTATGATTTGGTGTGTTTGCTTGAGGAATAATATAATATAATACGAGAGTTTCCACCTTACATTGCTCTAACCCTGCGGAACAATGTTCCGTACCAAGTTCACTATACCTGTCTCAGTCCTTATGATTATCTCATGTGCTTATACGAGAATAAATCTCGTGCCTTTACTAGTGTTTTCTGACAGAACCTATGTGCTTATTCGATCCTACCCACGAGTGTATACCTAGTGTATAAACACTCGACCCTATTTGCTCCTGCCCTCCACCGTGCACTAAGTGGGGGCTAGTATACTCCAGTACTGGGCTACTACCGCGGAGTTCCGAGGGGTAGTCCGCTTCCACACATCTTAAAGGTCCTAGCCAGTCCAAACAAAGGAATATATATACATACCAAATGACCGCTAATCTGCCTATTGGCTGAATAGCAGAGTAGGTCAGTATGCGTTGCCCGTGATCGCTATCATAAGGAGGCCACCGGCAATGGCTTAGGTGCAACCTCCCGATAATGGAAACCCCGAGCAAAACAACTTAACTACTCGGTCTCATTCTGTTTCACTTTTATTTATTTCCTCCTTAATTATTCACTTTTATAATTCACAATTAAATTTACTAGTTCCTATCAAAAGAATAACAAAATCTCAAAAGGCATCCACACCTGGAATAGACGGGCATTGAGAAGTAAATCTCCCAATTTCAAGGGCTATAGCTGATGACCCAATGAGCGGTAATCCAAACGACTACGATGTAGAACTTGAATTCCAATCGGATGACTTTTCAAATATCAATTGGTTTTGCAAATGGATTTCTTTATTTGGAACATCAATGATTAACAAATGAATTTGGGGGTTTGGTTTATTCGGCTCACAACAATAAGATGGTGAAGGGTATATATACACAAAAGTATACTTGGGCTACACAAAAGTACGGGTTATTATTATTATTTTTTTGTCCTAGCCAATAAGAAGAAACGAGATAGCAAATGGGATAAGAACAAAGGTTATGTCGGTTTGTTACTGTTAGGAAATGCTCATATTTTAATTTTAGATTAATTACAACTAATTAATCACCATTAACAACAAGCAAATCAATAGATCTAGTGCTAAAGCAATCACACATCCAATCAAGAGAGAAGGTAGGAGAAATTGTACCTCTCATGAAATTGTATTCATGAGGTTCGAATCCATGGCATGGGAGTCGATGGGGTGCGTGCTCCACCATCTCCACCATCTATGGCCGTCTCTAGCCCACCAAGGACCCACCACCAAGCTCAAAGAGAATGCTAGTTCTCTTGAACCTCTTGCTAATCACCTTGCTTCTCTTAATTAACTATTTAATGGAGAGGAAGAGAGGTGGGATGCTCAACACATGAGCTAAGAGAGGAAGGGAAGAGCCATGGAGAAGAGAGAAAAATCTCTCTTCTAGGTGGAGGCGCAAGGGAGGGGAGAGGAAGAGAGATGACGGCTAGGGTTTTCTCCCAAAGAGACCCCTTTATATAGCCAACCACTCTCATCCAATTTTCATACTATTTACAAGTATGCCATCCACCCCAAGAGGCCACCTAATGGGCTCTCTTGGGCCATCTTAATAAAAGGCCTTTATTCATTAATTCACCAATTAATGAATCTCCTTTAATTGTCTCTTCATTCTTCCTTAAATCGGGCCTTTAATTAACCAATTAAATAGAAGCCCAATTAGCTCAAACTAATTAAAGTAAGTTGAACATAATTAATTATTAACTCATTAATAATTAATCTATGATTAGCTAATGCATTATATTGTTTCCATATGATCCTTTTAATTTAATTAATTATAACGGTTCATAACGGTATATAATTAATTAATTAACTTATCACATTTCACAATACACATTATTGTGAATAAACAATAAATGCACCAAGTGGTTAGAATCCTATTTGTGCGACCCTATTTGAGGATTTATACTATGTTGGCCATGGAAATAAATCGTTATTTATTTCCAATAATCATAAGCGGTATCTAGCAACACGTTATGACTCCCAATTCGTATAAATAATGTACCGTTACAATATCTCAATCCTGCATAAGAAATAAAAGTATTTCTTTGTTTGATTCTTATGTCACACGATATCTTTGTATAATCCAAGATAGGAATGTGTCATTCTTGCAGATTATACATTTCTTGATCTAGAGTTGATCGTCTAGTTTGCATGCATACGATCCAACTCCATCAAGGGGCCCAAACAGATATCATCACTCACTAGGTATACTAATGAGGGACATACGGTTTTCTTGATGAATAACTTTTCCCCGCACAATTCAAGAGAACATAAATAAAGTCCTTATAGCAGCCTTTATCAGGAATCAACGTTAGACGATATTTATTGAACCTATCCTCATGTGGAAAAGGTGAACATCTCAAACTTAGAATCAAACTCATATGAAATAAACAATGACACATAACACAATCCATATGTTTATTTCATTGGGTCAAGTCCTGTACTATGTTCCAATAACATACACATATGCAATTAAGTTCGTAACTCCTTACTTATGATTTGTAGAACTTAATCATCACTTAACTTGCATACTAATCTTTTATGATAATTAATGTTCCTTGTTAATTATCAAGATTATGGACGATTTAGATTTATTATTGTCATTCTAATGAATGATCCACAGAGATCTACAATTCAGATCCTCAACCTGAATGATCTGTCAATAATAAACTCTAGGAACAAATGATCAAATATCATCATTAACATAAACTAAGAAAATAAGTCATTAAATATTGACTTCTAGGACATAACTCCAACAATCTCCCACTTGGCCTAGAGTCAATCAATAGTGACTTCTAGCCAGTGAAGAATTTAGAACAATGTCATATATCTATATATATACATGTCTCGAACCTCAAAAGATGTAATACACTTAAAGCAAGTTACTCATACGTCCATCACGCATGGATGCACAATTGCATCTCGTATACCGCTTAAGGTAGAGGTTAAGTTAGAGTGTTCGCTGTGTCCGCGAACCTATCAAATTTTATTTGACCCTATATACATATATACTCCTATATATGTGTTCTTGATCATCATCATGTGAGATCAAGTGACATTGTCATAGATCTTAGTTGGATCACCAATTTAATATTGGGTTCTTCAAGTTTAAGCTATGGTTCGAGATGCATAGAACCATATTAGCTTGACTGAGAACTTCACGATCCTTACTACATTCTTTCATTGCTTCACAAGTTGCTATATATTTTGTTTTGGTGACGGAAACGGTTGTAATATCCCATTTAGAACACCTTCTAAACTTACAACACCATATTTAAACAAAATATGTAGCTCAATTGTATTTATATCAATCTTTCGAAAAATAGCATCAATATATCAATTTATATGAGCTTTCTTTTATCTTATCAGATGGAAAAACATATCATTCTTTCTCATAAGATACTCGAAGATATTCTCGATTATTGTCCAAACGTGTTTTTCTTTGTATCCAGTTGACAACTGCTTGTCATACTCCTTGGTTACAACACATAGGGGCATGTGCATAAATATGGCATCCGTTATGAAACTCATAACAGAAGGATGCTCGAAATATATCGTGCACTCTTTTCGAATTGAGTTACAACACACCGAGTAGAACTCAAGTGTATGCCATACAATTTGGTTAGACATCCTTTCTAGGAGTCTATCTTTTCATGTTACTAGAACACTTTGTCATTATATGCACGTTTTCTCAAACCTGAAATCCATCATAATCTATCTCCATAGATTTTGTTTCCTTGGATTTAGGTGACTTACCCAAGTTCTCTATTGAGAAAACATTCTCCAATGAGATCTTGACAATATTCATTTCTTTAATTTTATTCCCAATTAATGTCTTGTATCTTGTACAATACATGTAACATAATAATGCTCCCACTGAATATCTTGTCTATACAAGATACTTTTGACGAAGTGCAACTCCTTGACTTCTTTGTCAAAATGTTTATTCCAATTTCCACAATTCTTGCTTCAATTCATCAATTGATCCTTGAAGCACATATACATTTCTAGCAATACAACAAATCCTCAGTTTGTGTCAAATTCACAACAACTTCCTTCATTCAATCGAAGAAGGCGGTTTTGATGTATCTTTTCATATATCTATATATACGAAATATAACTATTGCTAGAATGATCTTTATTGACTTATACACAGCTACAAGCGAGAAGCCGTGCTTTGTACATGGTCAACTCGTTATCGACTTAGACATAGCATCAATCATGAAATTGTGCTTTGTACAGAGTCGACTTGTTATCCATATCTATCTTTCCTTTTAAAGATCTATATGTTCTAGATGGATCGCTTCTTCTTGAACATCAATCAAGGTCTATACCTTGTTGTTATATATATGGATTGCACTTAAAGATCATATAGATTCAAATCATACTTGTGGAATCGGGTCTTTCCATCGCTTCTTTATTTATCAACGGATCCTCATATGTCAAGTACGAGGATGTTGTGAAACCTATGTACTTTTTAGTTTAGGCAATTCACTCTCGTTGATCTTTGTAGGATTGGTGCTTGAGGTCTATGAACTACTTCTACAACAACTTGTAGAATAAGTTCTTGATCCTAATGTACTGCACGAGTTTCTCTAACATCATCCAGTAATGAGATGTTTGAGTACTCTTTAGAAGCGAGCGTGCTTATAAACTTCTTCCTTTCACAACTGCTTGTGAGTTAAGTTCCGCTCAACTTCCACTAAGCACCATGTATGGAGTGACAAGTTCCCTATAAAGGTACTTCTTGTAGTGACGCATAAACTCCTTTAATGCTCACTTTACTCCCACTACTTCATCTTAAGAATATCATTCTTTAAGATTACGTTATGATGAGCAACAACTACTTTGTTCTTATCATGTTCATAGAAGTAGTACCTTTTGGCTAATTCAAGATATCCTTCAAAATAATAAGCGTCTTATTTGGGTCCAAGCTTATCAATCAATCGAACCTTGAAATAAGCTTCTCAACACCAAATCTTGAGAAACAATATACCTAGAGATCAAATCTCGTAAGATATCTTTCTCAATAGACTTCGATGGAATTTTTATTCAGTGTAAACAATATTGTCCTCAAACACAAATCCCTTACATGAGTCGAACAAGTCAATTTGATTTATTACCGATCGAACTATGTTAAACAATGTTCGATACCTTCATCCTTGGATACATTTTTCAATGTTCCTCATGGAGCGAGTAGTGAAACGTCTTTCATACTCTTTAGGCAATATATCAAACTACATGACTTAACTATTTACCATGATCCATCTTAAGACTTTTGCTTTTATTGAATAGTTTTTTCAACTTTACTCTTGAAATCCTTTTGATCTTGTCAAAAGATTCATACTTATACCATATCAAATAGATACGTTAATATCTACAATGATTGTTGGTCAAGTGGTAAAGTTTCAACAACCTTTCAATTGCACAAGTACCTGTAGGTCTATATACATCAATATGTATAAGTCTTAATAAGGTTACTTGTCCTTTAAACCTTCGTAGTTCAAAGGCGCTTTTGTCATTTAACAAACACGATTCGCATGAATTTCAATTGATTTGCAATCAAATTGATTTACGAGCTCCACGTTACGTAGACTCTCATAATGCGATTCTTGTTTATATTCGACTAAGCGACTATTTTACATAAAAGTCAAATACTTTATGTGAAGTCTTACATATTTGTCATTCGAAATTTGTTTATCTATTTCAAGCAAATTCAATCAAGATGCGTGAAATCTTATACACAAATTCATAACAATAAGAGAACGACATTTCTCTATTACAAAACATGATCATCCATCATCAAATATGAAATGGAGATAAGGTTTTATGAGATGTTTGGAATAAGATATATAACCTCAAATTCCTAAACAAATTCTTTATTTAGTAAAGATAACTCTACGTATTCAATGGTAGTGGCTTAGACGTATAAGCCATTTCCAAAACGGAGTTTACTTTACTTATCTCGAACTTTCTCTTATTCATCATTGCCTACACATTTCGTTAAATGCGAGCACATGAACTAGCACCTAATTACTAGTGTGAATTAGAGATAGTGAGATAATTTGAACGACAAATATCTTAAGTTTTAGAACATCATGGTATTTTGGACATCTTTTCAAATGTCTCCCATAAATGGTAAATGAAACATCTCATGTGACACACTGTCACTAGTGAGGGTCTCGAAGTCTCAACTCATATATTGGTAGAGTATTCCTTTAATACTTAACCAATCATTTTAAGCACTAACAAGTGTGCGAACAACATATCCTTTATCCATAGAAAGAGATTGTATGACAATATCAACAATCCTTGATATTGGAGATCTTAATATCTCTAGTTGTCAATTAGCTACTCAAACCTTTCGGTTCACAAGCTAATGAAACATTTATCTTCTTATAAGAAGAGTCTCTTGGTTAACTCACATTTCATTTCTCGATCATAAATGATTGAGTCTATCTTTTACTTTCTCTAAGAACGTTTTCTTGAGTAAGTGGATGAGAGTATAGAAGTCTAGTCTAGTCCTTATGAATTCTCCAATTCAAAAGTCTAGAACTTCTAAAAAGATATAAGAATTCGCTTTATTGAATAATTTTCGTCAAAACTAATCAATCATTGCGAAGCTATTTTCGGGAAGTTGAGGAACGTTTTTTGGGATTAAACTTGCTCAAGTTTCTCATTTCCAAGAACATGTCTTAGAAATCGGTGTTACTTCTCCAAGTAAATACCTTAGAAACGAGCTTGTTGTTTTTCAAAGATTGATCGCAACGAAATTAACATATTTAATATCTATAACAATTTCAATTTAAGGTCATTTAGTTTATGCAATGTTTTATTTATAATGATAAACAAAACTCCCACTACATTTATTTAATGTCCTAATGTAGTTGGTTTTCCAAGATCCCCGTTTTCATCAAGTAGAGCCTGCTATGGCACGACACCTTACTTAACTAGACAAGGTAGGTTCTCCAACCAATCATATCAACCATACGACTCTTGGTTTGTGAATATCTAAGTATATTTACAAACTTCGCCCCGATGTCCAAGAAAACTTGTTGGGTCCATCGATAAGCAACATCTCTCTATTTGCTCCTAACAAATCTTTTCATTTGTACCCCGACTATCAAGGTTGACAACCATGACGTCCGCTATGGCGGACTGCGCCATGATTGGCTATTGACGTGAAGGGGATAGAGAGAAGGAAGGCGGTCGACTTAATCAATTTAGTTTGGGACAAAATATGTGACTCTTGTTTGGTGGTCGTGTAAGCATACACCCATACCTACCTATGAAAATTCAAGGCATTCACAAACAATCACATAACATAAGCATCTCAAGCATTGTCGTGGGTTTGTATGGCTCCCGCTTGCATTAATCTTCGTCGCATCTCCATGTAACGAGACTAATCTAATCAAGCCCTCCCACTAATTACTAAGATCCTATCTAATAATTAAGGGAAATAAATACATGTGATAAAATTCCTGAAACCCCGCCTAGGCCTTAGGGGCATGCAAGCCTCACAAGTTACATCAAAAATTAACCACTTAATTATCAAGGCACCTTAGGCCACTTTACAAGCAATCACATGCATTCACAACATTTTACAACACACAAGGCATTGACATCTTGAGCCATATCAAACCCACATCCTCCTATAAAACAAAGTTAGCACATATACAATATACATGATTCACTTGCTCTTAATTAATTTCATTAATTAGAATCTTTGTGCATACTTGTTGCTCAAGTTTTTCGAATGCAAAGAAGGCTTAACCTTAACAACTAATTGTTTAAGCCCTTTTAAATTAAATCCAACTATCAAAACAGAAAGGAGGGTATTTAAGGAGTCTTCTAATTAACATTTCAATAAATTGATTAATTAGAAACTATTTTAACTAATTAAAATACGAAATTCGGGACCCGAAAAAATTCAAAATAATTCGGTCTCCAAAAAATCTGAAATAAATCCAGAGCACTCCTTACAAAGATTGTGATTACCTGTAAAAATCTCAAGAAGAGATCAATTATCATCAGGGAGAACCAAAAAGACAAATCCTCAGATTGTGCGCGAAGCACCGTTAGAGAAAATTCTGTTATGGGTCTCAACCTTTTGATCTGTATGATCATCCCCTTGATATTTTTCCAGCAAACAATTTACATAGAAAAATACTACATACAATAGGCTATCATTCCATGAAAAGAAAATCCACAAGTTATATTCAAGATCAACGAGATAACAAGCATTTAAGCAAGGTATCCTGTTCTGGAACAGACCGTCGACCAAAAAGGTTTCACTCGGTTGAGGTACCAAATCTCAATGAAAATCTATGAAATTAATTTTCACAGATTCCAGACTTAAAGGAGAACATTTCCATTTCAACACTTTTCCATAAAAGTTTCTCAATAAGTACAGTTTTTCAAAACAATCAGTTTGTTTGAAAAAACAGATCTGACAACTTCATCACTTTTCATCCTTGAACGCCCACATAAAATCCGAAATATGCAACAAAATTTATATATCCAGAAAGAGCATCAAGTTTAGAATAATCCTATCTAAAAGTTACAGGTACTTTGTATACAAACTTATTTGTTACCAACCACAACAACAGAACTGTGCAGCAGAATAACAGATCTGCGCACCGTTACCGTTTAAATCACTAAAAATTCATTTTACATCGAATTTCAATGATTCCAGTGGAAAAACAACCACAACTCAAAGGGCTACAACCTCCAATAAGAAGGAAAAAATTTCAGAGAGCTTTACACCACGAAAAACAAGCAACAAGACAGAAAACAGCCTTTCCAGGGCCAGCAAGCATGCACATCACTAATTAACTTAATTAATTACGAATTCTCACTTAATTAAGTGTGAAAAACCTTAAGCACGACCATAGCTCTAATACCACTGTTAGGAAATGCTCATATTTTAATTTTAGATTAATTACAACTAATTAATCACCATTAACAACAAGCAAATCAATAGATCTAGTGCTAAAGCAATCACACATCCAATCAAGAGAGAAGGTAGGAGAAATTGTACCTCTCATGAAATTGTATTCATGAGATTCGAATCCATGGCATGGGAGTCGATGGGGTGCGTGCTCCACCATCTCCACCATCTATGGCCGCCTCTAGCCCACCAAGGACCCACCACCAAGCTCAAAGAGAATGCTAGTTCTCTTGAACCTCTTGCTAATCACCTTGCTTCTCTTAATTAACTATTTAATGGAGAGGAAGAGAGGTGGGATGCTCAACACATGAGCTAAGAGAGGAAGGGAAGAGCCATGGAGAAGAGAGAAAAATCTCTCTTCTAGGTGGAGGCGCAAGGGAGGGGAGAGGAAGAGAGATGACGGCTAGGGTTTTCTCCCAAAGAGACCCCTTTATATAGCCAACCACTCTCATCCAATTTTCATACTATTTACAAGTATGCCATCCACCCCAAGAGGCCACCTAATGGGCTCTCTTGGGCCATCTTAATAAAAGGCCTTTATTCATTAATTCACCAATTAATGAATCTCCTTTAATTGTCTCTTCATTCTTCCTTAAATCGGGCCTTTAATTAACCAATTAAATAGAAGCCCAATTAGCTCAAACTAATTAAAGTAAGTTGAACATAATTAATTATTAACTCATTAATAATTAATCTATGATTAGCTAATGCATTATATTGTTTCCATATGATCCTTTTAATTTAATTAATTATAACGGTTCATAACGGTATATAATTAATTAATTAACTTATCACATTTCACAATACACATTATTGTGAATAAACAATAAATGCACCAAGTGGTTAGAATCCTATTTGTGCGACCCTATTTGAGGATTTATACTATGTTGGCCATGGAAATAAATCGTTATTTATTTCCAATAATCATAAGCGGTATCTAGCAACACGTTATGACTCCCAATTCGTATAAATAATGTACCGTTACAATATCTCAATCCTGCATAAGAAATAAAAGTATTTCTTTGTTTGATTCTTATGTCACACGATATCTTTGTATAATCCAAGATAGGAATGTGTCATTCTTGCAGATTATACATTTCTTGATCTAGAGTTGATCGTCTAGTTTGCATGCATACGATCCAACTCCATCAAGGGGCCCAAACAGATATCATCACTCACTAGGTATACTAATGAGGGACATACGGTTTTCTTGATGAACAACTTTTCCCCGCACAATTCAAGAGAACATAAATAAAGTCCTTATAGCAGCCTTTATCAGGAATCAACGTTAGACGATATTTATTGAACCTATCCTCATGTGGAAAAGGTGAACATCTCAAACTTAGAATCAAACTCATATGAAATAAACAATGACACATAACACAATCCATATGTTTATTTCATTGGGTCAAGTCCTGTACTATGTTCCAATAACATACACATATGCAATTAAGTTCGTAACTCCTTACTTATGATTTGTAGAACTTAATCATCACTTAACTTGCATACTAATCTTTTATGATAATTAATGTTCCTTGTTAATTATCAAGATTATGGACGATTTAGATTTATTATTGTCATTCTAATGAATGATCCACAGAGATCTACAATTCAGATCCTCAACCTGAATGATCTGTCAATAATAAACTCTAGGAACAAATGATCAAATATCATCATTAACATAAACTAAGAAAATAAGTCATTAAATATTGACTTCTAGGACATAACTCCAACAGTTACGTGGCATTTTTTTTCCTAGCCAATGGGAACAATGGACGTGGCAAATGGGATAAGCATACAAGCTAAGTCGGCAAACATTTGATCCAATCTTTTCATCAATTTTATCCACTTGGTCAACCGAAAGTCAAAAGTCAAAGGTGAAATTCGGTCAAAGATCAATAGAAATGGTATTTTAACAAAATAAATTTTTTTAAAATTTCGGATTGTTACATTCTTCCCCTCTTCAAAAGAATTTCGTCCTCGAAATTCAAACGGATGATAACAAATCAAAGATAAGAATCAAATGGAGCTTGAAAATTCAATAGTATACTAAAATCAAATTTCCAAATGAAACGATAATGGACCCAAACACAGTCCGAGGAACGAATGCTCTGATACCAAAATGTCACACCCCGCACCGAGGCACGGGGCATGAGGGTGAGGCGGTATCTTCAGCATCCATCCATCGGCCCGTCAGCCAGGAACTAGTTATCATCAGCCAAGTCTGAACCTGTTTCCACAAATTAATTTGTGGGATGAGTACGTGAATACTCAGTGTGGTAATAGAATAAGCCATTTTGGGATTAAGCTATTCAAAAGATTAGAACTTAAATCCATAAATTCATGTCAATCCTGTCTAGACGACTTTTATTTAGGTTTATTTATTAAAAGAGATTTAAGTATGATTTGGTGTGTTTGCTTGAGGAATAATATAATATAATACGAGAGTTTCCACCTTACATTGCTCTAACCCTGCGGAACAATGTTCCGTACCAAGTTCACTATACCTGTCTCAGTCCTTATGATTATCTCATGTGCTTATACGAGAATAAATCTCGTGCCTTTACTAGTATTTTCTGACAGAACCTATGTGCTTATTCGATCCTACCCACGAGTGTATACCTAGTGTATAAACACTCGACCCTATTTGCTCCTGCCCTCCACCGTGCACTAAGTGGGGGCTAGTATACTCCAGTACTGGGCTACTACCGCGGAGTTCCGAGGGGTAGTCCGCTTCCACACATCCTAAAGGTCCTAGCCAGTCCAAACAAAGGAATATATATACATACCAAATGACCGCTAATCTGCCTATTGGCTGAATAGCAGAGTAGGTCAGTATGCGTTGCCCGTGATCGCTATCATAAGGAGGCCACCGGCAATGGCTTAGGTGCAACCTCCCGATAATGGAAACCCCGAGCAAAACAACTTAACTACTCGGTCTCATTCTGTTTCACTTTTATTTATTTCCTCCTTAATTATTCACTTTTATAATTCACAATTAAATTTACTAGTTCCTATCAAAAGAATAACAAAATCTCAAAAGGCATCCACACCTGGAATAGACGGGCATTGAGAAGTAAATCTCCCAATTTCAAGGGCTATAGCTGATGACCCAATGAGCGGTAATCCAAACGACTACGATGTAGAACTTGAATTCCAATCGGATGACTTTTCAAATATCAATTGGTTTTGCAAATGGATTTCTTTATTTGGAACATCAATGATTAACAAATGAATTTGGGGGTTTGGTTTATTCGGCTCACAACAATAAGATGGTGAAGGGTATATATACACAAAAGTATACTTGGGCTACACAAAAGTACGTGTTATTATTATTATTTTTTTTTTGTCCTAGCCAATAAGAAAAAACGAGATAGCAAATAGGATAAGAACAAAGGTTATGTCGGTTTGTTACGTGGCATTTTTTTTTCCTAGCCAATGGGAACAATGGACGTGGCAAATGGGATAAGCATACAAGCTAAGTCGGGAAACATTTGATCCAATCTTTTCATCAATTTTATCCACTCGGTCAACCGAAAGTCAAAAGTCAAAGGTGAAATTCGGTCAAAGATCAATAGAAATGGTATTTTAACAAAATAAATTTTTTTAAAATTTCGGATTGTTAGAGTAAGCAAGTTTTGAAATAAATTAATGAGTTGGAATTTGGAATGGAATGTGACCCCATCTTGTGGCTGCATGTTGCAACAATGGTACCAGTACAAAGTTGCATTAAAAGAAAATATATATTATGCTCGTATAAGTTGTAAAAGTTTTCTAGTAAAGAAGAGGAAGATGATCAACTAAGTAAAGGCACATCATGTGTGAAAGTTTATAAATTTTTTATTTGGGAATCACGGTTGTTAAAATAAATTGACAGCATATTTAATTTATCAGTATCAATTTTGCTCCAAACCAATAGATGCATCACCACACCAATCTGGCCCATAACCAATCGATGCTTATATAACAGAATTTAGATTATATATACTCCAAATCCTACTTGGGCAATAACGTTAATTGAACATAGGTACAAAAGCATCCAATTAATTTTGCATTTAAATCTAATTGGGCAAGAGGAAACGAATAGTGGACAAAAGCATAAATCGATAAAATTTAACACTTTGATGCCAAAATCAAAAGTCAAAATTCGAGTAAAAAGAAAGAAAAAAGCATATGAATTGAAGAAATCTGAAAAGAAAAGCGAAACCCTTGTGAAAAGGAGGGAGGCATATACGCTCCTTAAATAAGACAAAATCGATTTTTTTTTTTTGCACGGAGAGAAATGCCAAGGTTTTTTGCAGAATGAAATAAATTGCGCCAAGTTTAACTTCATGAAAGGAAGAAATCGCTGAAAGATTTTGCATTTATCGCGCCAGAAAGAGGAGATCGCGAGGGCATCGTTGTCCAAGGTAAAAGTTGAGATTTTCTTTCTGTCTGTTACACCCCAAATCGGGGGGTAAGAATTTCGTACAGGAAGGAAAAATCGCGAAGGAAATTTGTTTCCTTCGGTTAATTTTTTTTCTTCCAGAATTCGCAATCCAAACGGGGTAAAAATATGATTTTCCTTCCCTCCGTTGATTTTCCCTCCTTTTCCCGAAAACCAAACAGAGTGTTAGCTTTCAGGTTTCAGTTTCAGTGTGACTATCTTTCTCTCGATCGGTTGGCTTTAAACCGGCTCATGCCGTTGATTTGGTAATATATCAGTTTTCCCATCGGATTCATAGCATGCATGCGATATGCACGAAGTACATTACCATCCTTGTCGTGGGGCAGGAGGACCCTGCTTGTTTTGATTAAAATGTTATCACAAGCAGTAGGGCTATGATAAATTAAATATATCAAATTATATATTTTTTCATTTTTTCAATAATTTTCTTATGTTTTCCTATTTTTTTTAAAGGGAAAATCGGTCATAAACCACTACAATCTTCCCAGATATAAACCTCTAATGTTTAAAATCGGATTAAAACTCCTCTAATTCAGTTTGATTGGATATAAACCCTTTCATTATTTATTATAATATTTTAAATAAAAATAATCTAAATTTAATTGTTATGACTAAAATACCCACAATTCCGTTTCATCTTGTGACGATTCATCTTTCCCTATCCTCTGGAGTTATTTCATATCCTAGCGACTTTTCCCGTTCCAAATCGGTAAACCAAAATCTCTCCTGTCTGTGTCGATATTTATTTCCTAACTTCGCTTGGTTAAGGACCAAAACCGAACTGCAAACAGTCAAATTCAAAAAAAATCTAAGAAGTAAATTGGTTACAGCTAATTTAGTTAAACGATTGGCCATGAGCTTAATCGGTCATGACTGTAGGGATTGAAAGCACGAATTTTAACTACTAATAATCGATTCATTCTTTGACTTCTACATATTATGAATGGAAAACAAGATGCTGCGAAGTGAAAGCTAGCAACTATAGGAGATTGAGATAGAGCTCAGTAGAAGAAATATACGAGCAGATAAGACATGTCAGCTTGGGTATTTTAGCCATAACAACTAAACTTAAATTATATTTATTTAAAATATTATAAACAATAATGCAAAGGGTTTATATCAAATTAAAATAATATTAGAGGGGTTTATGTCCGATTTTGAAAGATTGTAAGGGTTTATATCCGAATAGAAAAGATTATAAGGGTTTATATCCGATTTTTCCTTTTTAAATTTTTATAATTTTTAACATTAAAATAATTAAATAAATTAAATATATTGAATTAATTTTTCAATTTATAATTTTAATAATTGTCCTATTTTATATTTGTTTTTAAATTTAATTTATGATATTTTAATATTTTTTAATATTTATTCTAACTTTTTTAATTTTTTTTTCAATAATTTTCCTAATTTTCTAATATTTTAGCTAATATATATTGGGCATGGACTAATATCTGACTTTCAAAGTCCACACGTCCAATATTACAATAATAGAATTAAATTTCAATTAAAAATTAATAATATTTTAAAAAAATCTGATTTATTTAATTTAATAATATTAAGAATATTTTCGGCCAATTCGTTTACAAATCCACTTGGTTCGGTTCCGTTCCGTTCTCAGTTCCAATTCTTCCAAATCCGGAGACCGGCCGGAGCTTCATTCCTGTAGACTTCTTCTCTCTCTCTCTTTTACTTCGAAAACGCACTACATCTACTATTCTCTTGCCAGATTTGCTCACCTCTTTCATTTCTTTCAATGAGATGAAATCCAAAGCTCTCTTTAAATTGAGCTCCAATGGTGAGGCCTCTTCCCGCCGCCTCCCCTTTCTCCCGTTTCAGATCCCTAGACATATTAGATTCTCTCCGATTCCTCTCCACCTCCTCTTCCCACCCTCCTCCCAACACCGCCACCCCAACAATTGACCCGAAAGAAGAGGTTCCTAATTCGCTTTACTTTCCTTCCCGTCTAGTCGGCAAAGCCCACGAAATTCTATCCAAACCGAGGTGGCAAGATAGTCCCGAGTTAATCAACATCGTTTCCTCCCTTCGTCCCAGTCGACTCGCTCGAATCATCAAACCCTATGATAACACCCGACGGGTAGTGGAGTTTTTATATTGGGTTTCACAGAGGCATTTTCACAAACGCCTTGTGGACGTTTACATTGCTTTCGTTAAACGGCTTGTGTCTTGCCGTATGTATTCGGTTGCTGGCCATGTTAGGATTCAGATGATCAAAGCTTGCAATTCAGAGGTGGAGATTGGACAAGTTATGGATTTTTTGGAGAGCTCAAGTAAAGGTAAATTCAAAATGGGGGTGTTTTGTTATAACACACTTTTGATCCACTTGGGTCGGTTCAATATGGTTGAGAGCATAATGGATATTTACCACCGGATGGTTAACAATGGCGAGAAAATGGACCTTGTAACTTTCAATGCAGTGATAAATCCATTATGTAAGAATGGGAACTTATTGGAGGCCGAGAAGGTGGTTAGTAAACTTTTTGAGTATGGATTAAAGCCTGATTCTTTCACTTATACTTCATTAATACTTGGTTGTTGTCGAAACCGTGAGCTTGATTCAGCATTTGAAGTTTTTGACCAGATGGTAAAGGTTGGGTGTGAACCAAGCTCAGTCACATATTCAATCCTGATTAACAGTCTGTGTGATTTTGGGAGAGTGGATGAGGCCTTGGGTTTAATGAAACAGATGTCAGATAGGGGCATTAATCCCACAGTCTACACTTACACTGTTCCTATTGATGCCTTTTGTGGCCATGGGCGCATGGCTGATGCATGCAAGCTGTTGGTTGCAATGAAAAAGGCAGGGGTTTCACCAAATGTTCATAGTTATACATCACTTATTAGCGGGCTATTCAAATTAAGCTGTGTAAATGTGGCTATAGGTTTGTTTAACCATATGATTAGAAGAGGTCCTGTACCTAGCACGATTACATATAATGCTCTAATTAATGGATTATGCAAACAGGGAAAAGTTAAATTGGCATTGAGGATTTTTGATTTGATGGAAATAAATGGGTGTTACCGAAATACCAACACTTACAATGTAATGATAAAGGGTTTGTGTTTGTTGGGTAAGGTAGAGAAGGCCATGGTATTATTTGGCAAAATGCTAGCCTTAAAAGGAGTTCGACCAAATCAGGTAACATATAATACCATAATAAAGGGATATTGTGACATGGGGAATATCAATAATGCTGTTCGAATGTTGGATCTTATGAAGGAATGGGGGTGTAAGCCAGATGAGTGGTCATTCACCGAACTTATTTCTGGTCTCTGTCAAATAGGCAAGCTCGATCTCGCTTCCCTGGTGTTTGATGAAATGCTAAACAAAGGTTTATCCCCAAATGTTGTCACTTACACTGCCATGATTGACGGTTCTTGCAAGCACAATGAACTTGATAATGCGTTGCACCTGTTTGAGAAGATGGAGAACAATGGATGCAAGCCAAATGAGCAAACCTTCAGTGCATTAATTGATGGTCTCTGCAAACACAACCGTGTATCTGATGCACAAGAGTTTTGCCAAAAAATGATTGACCAAAACCTCCTTCCAAATGTTGTCACTTACACAACATTAATTGATGGTTTGTGTAAAAATGGGTCAATGCCTTTTGCACTTAAATTATTCGCAGAGATGAAGCAAAAGGACTGTCGGCCAAATCTACATACGTACAGTTCTCTCATCCACAGTTTTTGTCAGATTGGCAACATTGAAGAAGCTGAAAATTTATTTACTGAACTAGAGACGATGGGGCTATCGCCTGACCAAGTCATGTACAATTCTCTTATGGATGGATATGTGATGTTAGGTAACCTAACCCGTGCCTTCGAGCTTTTAAAACAAATGTCAGATGCAGGGTGTAAGCCCAGTTATGGAACTTACCATGTTTTGCTTAAAGGGCTGCTTAAAGAGCAGTCCCAACAAGTTCATCAGAAGCTCACGACTGTACCAGATACAGAGTTGAGTTATGGTTCTGATGGAAAGGCCATGATTACCATGGAGATTGTATCTAATTTGTTAGTAAAATTAGAAGAGTTTGGTTGTGACATAACTAATGATGTGTATGATACATTGGCCTCTGGTTTATGTGGAGAGGGAAGGTGGTTTGAGGCAAATGAACTAGTCAGAAGTATGATTGATAGGGGGTTTTATCCAGATGAAGAGTTATGTCGTTCTTTATTGGATGCACTGTCATGTGCTCTTGAAGTAGATCTGGCCCTCAAACTGTTCGATGAAATGAATTCTCGAGGATTTGAACTCCATCTAGCTGAATATAAGGCACTGATATGTGCTTTGTGCAGAGTTGATAGGTTAACTGATGCAAACGAGGTGTTTGAAAAAATGCTGACAAAGGAATGGAATCCAGATGAGGTAGTGTGGACGGTGCTGATAGATGGATTGTCAAGTATAGGGTTTCAAAATTTATGCGCCAAGTTTCTTCAGATAATGGAAATAAGAAGATTTAAACCGATGTCCAATATTGCTTCTATACCAGAAATAGAAGCTTCCCAAGGATAGATTTTTTAGCTACAGATTTGAAACTTGTACAATTTTTGGATTTTTTTTTTTTTTTTTAACAGAAATGTGTAAGATTGTTGTTAATTCATTTTTTTAATATGATCTTAGCAGGCTGAGAAGTTGAAAAGCTAATAAAATAAAATAAAATAAAATGGGAACTTAACAGTCATTTAAGTAGTAGCAGAATAATGTACAGATTGAAAAGCAGCTGGAGTAGTAGTTTTGTATTAATACTATTCTATTGTGTTGTGTTGTGGACTGCAGAACTAGACCAAAACTTTCCCCCCCTCTTTCTAGTACAAAATTTTCCCGTACTTATTAGAAAGGTACAAAATTTCCCTACAATTTGATCAGGTATTCTCTTCAATTTGCTAGGGACGTAGAAAAGAAATAATTGTATAAGCACAAAATTTTTGCAAGAAATATACATGTTCTTACCTCCACAAATGACGTTTTAGTTTTTTGTTCGTGTAAAGAGAAAAGAAAAGTCTTCCATATTTCTGTTGAAAAAATTAAAACAAAGAGATCACGTCTTTTAGTTTTTCCTTTTCCCCTATCTCTAGCTTAGCTTCAGCTTTCATTAGTCCGCATTTTTTTTTTTTTTGAAGCGAGAAGAAAAAGTAAAATAAAAGAACCGGAAAAACCGTCTTTCAAAATCTCTACTTGTATGCTTGAAAAAAATCTCTTTATTTTTTTTTTCTCTTCTGTTTGTAGGAGAGAAATCGAGTCCTCTTTTTAGTTGCGTGTCAACATGACAACTTCTACTCCTATCACTAGTAAGAGGAGAATTCTAATGTCCACATTTTTGTACGTCTCCAAATACCCCAAACTCACTTTATTATTATTATTTTAAATTAAAGTTCAAACATCAAATCCAAATTATTGATTTTGTTTACTTCAATGAGCGATGCGTTTTTATATAAATTTTCGAGTTAATTTGATACTCGATCAAGAGATTGAATAATGAACGAAACTTGTTAAAGTATGATAGATTAATTTTAATATGTTCATATTTTTGCTTCTTGATCAAGTATCAAATGAACTAGAAAATTTATAAAAATTATATGAAAACACATCACTCATTAAATTAAACAAGATCAACGATTTGGATTTGACGTTTGAACTTTAATTTTTTAGAAAGTAACAATAAAGTAAGTTTAGGAGCATTTGGGGCACACAAAAAGTGGGAGAACCCTCCACTTGTAAAATTAGATGAAGGGTAATTGACACAGGTAATTGTGAGAATAAAGGAGATACTTGATCAAAATTAAAACGGAGGTTATTTAAAGTTAGCATATACTTTTCCTCCTTTTATTTTATATTTTCGTCTCCATAAATTAATCAAGCATCTAAATTGGATGAACTTCTTTTGGCTGAGCCCCGTTTTTCCTTTCTAACAAGAAGATTTCTTCTTGTTAAATTGTAACAAAATAAGTATATAATTTGATGCAATGTAAGTAACTTTGCTGGATTTGAATGTAAACAAGGTTCATGTAAAAAAATTATATTTCTATTACACAAAAAATCATTTGTATTAAATTGTAAATAATCAACACGTTCAGATCAAATACAATTGCAATGATATGTTTAACAGTCAAAACCTATTTCTTACCGACGTTCCATAGACTATAAGGTAAGGGATTGTTCTGACAACAATATCTATTGGGATTGCAAAATTTACGCCTGAAGAAATACCGGATCCTGCATATCACACACATTATTTGTCAAATAGTTTTGTTAGCTAAATGGGTTCCCCTTTTAGATAATAGTTTTTGTTGGCTAAACGGTTTCTCTCTCATATTATTTTGTTAGCTAAACTTGACTGCTATGGGTTTGGATTGGCACGCATATGTGCAAACTTACATAAAATAAATATAAAAATGGTCATAGTGCAATGAATAAAAACTCATATATAATGACTGACAATTGGTCCCAATAATTAGTATAACTTCAATTGTTTACCCTTGCGAGTGAAGGTAGCCGTATTAACTCCAATTACATGGCCGTATGAATCAACTAGAGGCCCACCCGAGTTACCTAGCATATGGTTTCACAATAATTAGAATTTTGACAATATAATGTCATAAATAATTAATTTACAAATTACCAGCATTGATAGCAGCGTCTGTTTGTATAGCTCCTTGGATGGAACTTCCATTTGGAGAAGGTATCTGTCTACCTAAACCGCTTACCACACCAGTAGTCAAAGTACGCTGATAACCATATGGATTTCCAATAGCGAAACAGCTCTGGCCCACTCGCAGATCTCGTGAACTTCCAATTAGAGCTGGCCTCAGCTTATTATTTTCTACATCAACCTAAATTAATTTCACAACAAAGGGCAATCAAGTATCATGCAATCTCTTATGTATCCCTGAAGTTGAAGAAAAAAATAAGTCATATATGATAGAGTATAATTTTACTATCCTCTAATAAGGACCTTTAGAATGGCTAGATCAAAATCTGGATCAAATCCAATAAGCTTTCCTTCTTTAGGATAAGAATTGCCGCTAGAATCCTGTAAATACACCTTACAACGATGGAGCCCAGCTTGATCAGTAGCCAACTTAGCTATAACATGATAATTCGTCACCTAATTAGAGCATTGAGTTCACATAGGTGCAAGTTAGTTGCTAACCCAAAAATTTTACATATTACCAGCTAATGAGATAAAGCAATGGGTTCATTTGCAAAAATATTACATATTACCAGTGAATGTGATAAAGCAATGGGTTCATTTGAACAAGTAAAATCTACACTAATGAAGGATGAAAAAAGAATAACCGAATTGAATCTTACAATGTGACCGTACTTATCCCATATGAACCCTGATCCAGTACCTTCGACTTTTGCATCAACCGGATCGTCTTCGCTTAAATCTAGTGATGCTAATCTTGCATTTGGTTTGATCTGCAAATCTTTGATGAACACCACAGAGGGAGACGTGTCCTTCAAATTGCAAATAAATTTCGTTTAATAGAGATAGCAATATCTTTACATGCCCTACTGAAATATCATAAATAGTTGTTATTTGTTAAGATGCCAACCACAAACTACAAGGTCACCTGTTGTCTCATCCTCATAGAGTACTTCAAAACTACAAAAAATGGTCCTCTTTTCTCATATTGAGTTGTAAAGTATAGGTTGCAGAATTCTTATATTCAGTTTCTTTTGCTTAATTTGGATGTGCAGTTGGCATTAAGAACCATTTTCTTGCTTTCCTTTCATTAAATTTCAATATGTAATATCCAATTTGTATCTATAAACTTTTAGTCATTTAATAAAATTCCACCAGACCATCAAAAAAAGAAAAAATTGGGCAGTTACAGGAACATGCAGAGTTAAATGAGGAAGGTGTATATAAGATATCTTCCTGTTTTGCACAATTAAAATACATTTTACTATTTGTCGGGGTAATCGTGATACATTTCAGTTGCAAGGGCACATGAAGTTTGAAAAAAGGTGAAAATTGCTGCATTGGAGGTGCTTTCTGGATGGAATAATACAAATTATTGGAAGGACTACTACAACCCAAAATCCGTAACAGTAAAATATGTCGAGTTTTGTGGGTCAAATTGCAAAACACATAAAGCTGTAAGACTGACCTGGAAAATTCGAACGACTCTTCTCTCATCCTCTTCAAGCTCATAAATTTCTTGAGCTCTCGCAATTGAGGAAGAAGGGAGAAGGCTATCAATGGTAGGCAGAGCAAGATGAAGGAGAGACGACGAGGCTAGTAGAAGAAGCGCTCGCCTATATCCATTGGGACCTTGTGGTGAAGGTTTATTGGGCTTTTGAAGGAATTTCTGAGGAGAGGAACGAGGCGCGAGAGAATTGGAGGGAGGAGGAGATGGCAAAAGCAACACCATTGGCGCTCTTCTACCTCTACATTAGTAAATCTATTATTGCTATAACAGTGGCGAATGCTATGGTCTATGGAATTCCTGTTCTATCTTAATTTGAGCATCTTTATCTGGTTTGTTGTCAAATTAATGAATTATTCCTCAGAACTTGTGTTGGGTCGAGTTATTGGCAACAATATGGGCCCAACAGTGAATATTTTGGGCTGTTATATTGTCTGCTCGATGCTTCCATGCCCTTGAATTGTTTATTAGGCCTATTAAGATTTGTTAAATCAATCGGGCCATATAAATATTTCACATCTGTGCTGCTGTCTATATTGTCAGAGAAGTGAGATATTAAGCCTGTGAAGCAGTTCCTATTTTCCTAAAATCTGGTGGTGTCAGTCAGACAGCCAGTTGACACTTGGCAACAATATGAAATCCAGCTTTTGTTAATGACAAAACTTTTTTCCCCTTATTTTCCAAGCAGAATTGTCAAAAGATGTCCTAAAAAAAGGCACCTTTTCTGTTTAGCTAAAGCTGTGAAAGGGATAAAGATCAGAGATAAGGTTTAGTGATTTCCTTTTTGAATTTATACATGAATCTTATAAAATTATCTGTATCTAACAAATATATATTCTTACATCGTAATTGAAAGATTTTAGGTTAAGTTCATTTAGGATGTTGTCCACTTGTAAGGAATTTATGGGAAAAGTCTAAAACTGGACATCTCTATCAGATTAAACAGATCATCATGTCAGATCAGATCCCTTAGTTGTTGCAAATTCAGACGCAATGGATCAATAAAGATCAATTATTACTTCAGACCTAATTCGAACCAGACGATTCATTACTTGTCTGAAATATTATTCTCTGAATACCTTATTTAGAGAAAAGAGAAAATGGACCCAAATATTCTCTTCCTTACGGACAATGGGTTGGATCTGACCATATGAAAAGGCACATCATCAATGAAAAGGTACCAATCCGTACCGGCTGATTTTAACGTGAAGGTCAGGTCTGTTGGGTTTGCTTTAAAGTCAAAGGAATAACAATTCTAACAGATCAAAAAGCAAACCAGAAAACAACTAAAGAACTCGCAGAACCAGCAGTGGAACAAACCGTTCCAAAACACCGAAACTAAATTCTTGAGCGGAAGCATACCTGAATCCATTGCTATGGCCAGGATCTTGATGTAGAGCACGTCTTGCTTGATTGTTGAGATCCTTGATGTCGTGAGAAAGCCACCAAGGTGGGGAGAAGGCCTTCCAAGAGTTCAAGACTTGCCCTTTAATGCCTTTAGCCTAAACAAAAGCACTATCTCTCTCTAATTGATGGAAGTATTAGGGAGAGAGACAGAATTGCTGCTATCAACACATGTATGTAGCAGAATTCGTGGATGTCTTGTCCCTTGGAGACCAATCCCATATATATAAGCCAAGGTAACTTGGCATGCACTCATCTTCTATATTCATCCATCACAAATATAGAACATGACTTTCCTAAATTAACCACCTATTAAAGGCAACACATCTTTTGTACAAAACTATACTTTTCTAATACAGTCACGTTTAGCATATTACCATACTTAACAATATTCATAATTAGCAGAATTACTAAGCCAGAATTAGCCCACCTTCTAGATTATTTCTAAATCTGCGCATGATCTAGAAATAATCCAACAATCTCCCACTTGGGCAATTATGCTTAGTGTTATCTAATTATGCTTAATTTAAATGAGCTCCTGATTTATGGTAATAAATTTTGTACTCCAATTCCGTCCATCATTCATAATGATAAAGGACCAAGGAAGCTTTTGTCACATTATAGCCATTACATGTTTCTAATCCTGTAAAGCCGTCGTAACTCAACCCACAATGATCTCAATATCACAATAAATGAATGACATTGAATTTAAATGTGTATAAGTGGTGTGGAAAATACACGTAAATGTGACTGTAACGTGTCCATTTTCCAACTTTATTGGTCACCCCGAAACTGAAGTGAGGTCAACTTAAATAGATTGAGAATGAAAACTGAAACTGAAAACTGAAAACTGAAACTTTATTCATTTCTGCAGAAATTCACTAAATAAACTGAATAACTGAATAAACCAAAACCATTGTCAAATCTAGCACTCCCACTGAACAAAAAACTCCCACTAAAGTCTAAAATCCTTAACTGAAATTACACCCATACTAGTTACATCTTTCAGAAACTGCTTGGGTATTAATGCTTTAGTGAGTGGATCCATTATTATTGAGTTTGTTCCAATGTGCTTGTTTTGACAATTCGTCATTCTCAACTCTTTTATTTACAACTAGAAACTTAAAGTTTTATGTGCCTTAACTTATTGAAGTTTCTGTTATTGGAGTATATGATTATTGTCACGATATATCCGTAGTGATGTTTTAGCAACATCCATCATGTGCAGCCTAGTGACAAAATTCATGATCATACTCCCCAAATTTGAATGCTTTATAACATACTATAACCTTATTTTCATTATGAAAGATGCTAACACACACATGTTTAGCATTCTTCATAAAATGAAATCATTCTTTATCATGTTATCATGGCATTCACTAAAATCGAAGTCAGAACACTAAAATGACCTCAACTTATTTCTGACATTCGAACTGTAAGTGCATAGTTATTTCTGTAAATACTAAACAACTAAATTTGGCTGCCATCCAAAATTCTACACTTTGTGTAGATATTGACTTTGCATCTTTATTATGTATACAGTATCCACATGTATACAAACTTAAGATTAAATTCCTTATAACCAAATCACAAGGAATGCTTTATTTCCAACTTTACTTAATCAATATATATGAAATATATTGAAGACAAAAATATATGCCTCAATCATAAGTTATCCAATAGTTTGCATTTTTATCTTATCATACTACTTGAGAGCCTAATTGACGTTTTATTATTTGTTTAAAAGGCCCAAGAACCTTGAGGCCCAAAACATACAATAATATCATTTCAAGTAGTAAATCATCCTAATGCAAAATATTACTCCCACTGAACCTGTGATATATACAATTATTAATCAAGTTAATCTCGAAACCAAATGAGATAATGACTTGATAAAATTTGTAATATCACTGCTGAGACACTTATTTTGAGTTCATAAATAGATTTTAAATTTGCAACTATTTTATTTGTATCATCCGATTCAAAAATAGAATGGTTGCACCATATAGAATGTTTCACCAATGTTTCCATTGAAGAACACTCTTAACATCTATTTAATAAAACTCGAGATTGAAAATTGTACTAAAATTGCCATAATTACCCTAAAAGAGTCTTTCAATAAGAACTAAAGGGAAAATCTCTTTATGGTAATTTATTCATTTTAGGTGAAACACTTGGTGATAAGATGTGCCTTATGTCTTTTCACATTTCCTATAAAATCTCTTTGGTATTAAATGTCCATTTGCAACCAATGAGTTTCTTTCCTTTAGGTAATGTTACTAAGTCCCAAATATCATTATCACAAATGAACTTTATCTCTTTATTTATGGCATTAATCCACTTCTTTGAGTTTTAAACTCATGTTCTTAAAGATAGACAACATAATCGTCCAATATTGTTTGTCTTTTCTTCCTAGTGGATCTTGTAAGTACGAGTTCTTGAGGTATTTGCAGTTGTGTAATGACAACATTATCTTCAATTTAATTATTACCAGGATCTAATTCCATAAATCCATAGCAAAGTCTAATTTTGAGTCAAACAGTTTTCTTAAGTCCTTAAGCAACCAATTTGACTTTTCTGAGTTTGAGCAATCCGTTTGGGTCCCCAACCAGTTTATCTCTAGCTCAGATTTAGGACCCGAGTCAAACAACAGTCTATTGAGTCCTCAAATAGTCTGTTTCGATTTCTATAATTGGAATGGTCCATTTGAGTCCTCAAAAAGTCCATCTCTGACTCAGATTCAGCCCTTATGTTATGTGTTGATTCTCAAATGGTCTATTTTAGTCCTGAAATAGTTTCTTTGAGAATTAACGCATGTGGTTTCACCTTGAAGATAATATCCAAATATGTGTCATCTCTCCCCTCTCAACCAAAACTTCCTCAAAGAACTTATCTTAATTTGTCTCTAAAAACTTAATCTTAAATTGTGGGACATAATAATTTGGGTACTCTTTTGATCTTTTAGCATAACCAACTAAACAATCAATTATCCTTTCATCTAACTATTTCTCTTGTGGCTTATAAAGCCGAGTTTTGTTAGATATCCCAAATATAATATGTGGACTTTTCAGTCTACATTTTATATGTGATTTTATTGTAATTGTTTTAGTTGATACTTTCTTTAAGAATATAAACTGCTTTTCTTAATGAATTGAGAAATTATAACTTTGCACAAAATATATTTTCTCCTTAAGAGATATAACTTAAGCTTTTGTGCCAAAGTATTCATGAATTCTCAATAGTTAATTTATGCATAAAATTTTAGTATCCAATTACATGTTTTCCTTATATAAGCTATTATTTCCATACAAGGTCATTATAAACTGAAGAAGAAATGGATCTACCTTATTTTGGACTATGAGACAAAACCAAATTTCTATTCTTAAAAGAACAAATAAATCCATATTTGTTGATTTGAGATAGAGTTGAAACTTCATTAAAATGAAATTATAAATGTCTCATGTAAGTCCAATATGATCGATCCATTACTAAAATACAACCTATGGATATTATAGCTTCTAAAATTGATTGTCTTGTTGTCACCACTATAAGGATGTATCTTTCACCATCATTTGACTTTTGACAATCAAAAGGAAAATTCTAGAAATACATATGTAGGTTGATCATCCGAATCAATCCACTATGTGTATATTGATACTAAAATAACTTATGCCTAAATGTTAGCAAGAAGTATAGTATTATTCTTGGCACCCCCAAGTACAATATTTCCTTAAATGCTCTTGTTTTCATAGAAGAATAACCCTCTAGATTCTGACTTTTCAATCAGTTTCTGAACTTTAACTTTATTGGGTTTCTTTATGATTCCAAATTTGCAGTTTTATTCTTAAATTTTATGTTTCTAATTTCCTTATATTCTTGGAGTCAAAATCAACTTTGAGTACCATATTTCTGACCTTCAATTTATTTTTTTCCTTCACCATATTCAAGTTGAGGATTACATAACTCATCTTGAGCAAAATAGGAAGAAAAATAAGCACTAAATAACCTTATTATCTTACGATACATTTTAGTGCTTATAATTTTGAAGTACAAAATGACATCTCCAAATGTACTCCCTTATGTTGATTTTATATTTAAATTCCTGAAGTGTATCTGTAATGAATGTCCAAATGTAAATATTGTTCATCTGTAAGTATTCTTTGGAGTCTTCTTACAGATTTCAAATACCTACTTATTCTTAACAGATACATTTTCTAAACTTTCTCCAAGAATTCTTAACTATATTGAAGGACTTAAGCGTTTTGCCATGAAAAACATCAATGTAATAACTATCCATCTGTAAATGCTCTTTAGAGTTACCTTACAGATTTCAATTGATTACTCTTCACATTCATGCAAAACAAATTTCCACATATGAATTCTTTAGCCTCAATGAAATTAGAAACAATGCCTCTTAAATGTCTCAAGAACGGTTTTTACTAAATGATCATAAGATTATTTGTTTTGACCTCAATGGGATTATTGGTCCTTAACACATGGTCAAGATCAAACCAACTTGAGAATCTTTAAATTTTAAGTTGGAACTTTAAAGATGCTAGATATGCACTTACATTAATCTTTAATTGTATAACAATAAATCACAATATAAAGGTCCAAATCCCATCTACTAGTCTTTATCAATTTGCAAGTGCTCTTTGGAGTCTTCTTACAAACTTCAATCGACTAGGTGTAGTATCAAATGTAACGATTTATAACATATCAATCAATTAACCTTCCTTTGGGCCGATTAATTAATTATATGTAAAACCTCACAATCATTATCCATTTGATTCTACTCAAACATTGTACATGTAGCCTTTTAAATTATGTCCTTCCTTTGGGCCGATCCATAATTTAAAAGTCACATGCACCTTAATACACTTGTATTTGGGCCTTTGAAGACAACCGTTAATGTGAGAGCCCATTAGTGGGATGACATTAGGGCTGGCCCAACTTCTCAAATACAACTAAAGTTACCTTTATATTCGATTTAAAATATACCTTAACCTAGACTTTTCATTATGCACATCAATCCTAATATGAAAAGCCTAACTAAATACTGACCTAGGATGATTTAGACTTAAGACTCGGTTGCGAAACCTTAAGGTATACATACAATAGACCATATAGTACTTATATAGACTACTAAACCTTATGTAGTTTGTTTTGGTAAGTAACAAACTACCCAAAGAGACCAGAAAGAGAACCATAGAAATATGTAACCATACAAACTAGTATGCATTACATTAAGGTAAGAAAAGAAAGCGATGGTTTCCTCTTCAGCCAGCAGCCATTAAAATTACACCACATCCAGGCAAGATTCCCAGAAAAGGTCAGGGTCATATGGACACTTAGGCGCCGACCTTATTTTCTGCGACAGAACTTGTCCTCATGACAACATGGAGTAATCCAACGCTTACAGCTCTTACTAATGAAAACCATGGCAGAGATAAGAAGAGGAGAGAAAACTGGACAAAAACGGAATGTACAAAACCTGTACATACCATCTAAGAGGGTTGTTAAACCGAATTTTGGTCAGTTTCTAACAAAACCATACAAATCTTTCCTAGCGGGCCACTATGGCATCTAGTAGGCCCTCAACTCAATTCTTGTCATAACCTAAAAGTTTGCAACCAAAACTGAAGTAGAACGATTGTCTCGGAGTGAAACAAATCGTTGATGGACCGTAGATAGAGTAGAAGAAAACGTCCTAATCTAAATTGAGAAACCCTAAAGATTTCTCTCCTAACCAAATAATCTACTCTAATTCTAAATCATCCAATTTTAGTAGATCAGATTTTTAATGATTGGTATTTCGATCTTCTTAGTTACCGAATCCATAAATAACCAACCATGTCAATTATATCCAAATTTAAATACTGATTATATTAAAATTTCCAATCATAATTAACCATATAGAATAAAGGGTTAAATGCCAAAAATAGAAATACTAAAATATAATCAAATATTTACTTAAATACTTTAATAAGCTAACTTAATTTTAACCGTACAAAAATAGCTTATTAAAAAATAATACATGGTAAAAAAAAAATACAAAAAAGATCGAAATCAATAACTATTTACCATGCCAAAAATAAACACTAAAATTGAAGGTTCAATTTTAGAATCCAAATATGCAAAATTTTTTTTTTTTTAGACAAAAAAAAAATGCAATATCAAATCGATTTGAAACAAAACGATTTTGAAATTCCATAAAGCTTTAACTATATTTTCAAAATCTCTCCAAATAACTAATTTCAAAACAATTTGAAACAAAACGATTTTGAAATTCTTTAAAGCTTTAACTTAATTTTCAAAATCTCTTAAAATAACTAATTTGAAATCAATTTGAAACAAAACGAATCGAAAATAGTTTTTTTAGAAAAAATAATTTTCGATCAATCCAAAAAATCACCAAATCAAATAATCAAAACTAAAATTTGTGTTTATTCTACTGGCTCATGACGAGTGGCTCTGATACCATTTGTTGGGTTTGCTTTAAAGTCAAAGGAATAACAATTCTAACAGATCAAAAAGCAAACCAGAAAACAACTAAAGAACTCGCAGAACCAGCAGTGGAACAAACCGTTCCAAAACACCGAAACTAAATTCTTGAGCGGAAGCATACCTGAATCCATTGCTATGGCCAGGATCTTGATGTAGAGCACGTCTTGCTTGATTGTTGAGATCCTTGATGTCGTGAGAAAGCCACCAAGGTGGGGAGAAGGCCTTCCAAGAGTTCAAGACTTGCCCTTTAATGCCTTTAGCCTAAACAAAAGCACTATCTCTCTCTAATTGATGGAAGTATTAGGGAGAGAGACAGAATTGCTGCTATCAACACATGTATGTAGCAGAATTCGTGGATGTCTTGTCCCTTGGAGACCAATCCCATATATATAAGCCAAGGTAACTTGGCATGCACTCATCTTCTATATTCATCCATCACAAATATAGAACATGACTTTCCTAAATTAACCACCTATTAAAGGCAACACATCTTTTGTACAAAACTATACTTTTCTAATACAGTCACGTTTAGCATATTACCATACTTAACAATATTCATAATTAGCAGAATTACTAAGCCAGAATTAGCCCACCTTCTAGATTATTTCTAAATCTGCGCATGATCTAGAAATAATCCAACAAGGTCAAGGTTGGATCATGGCATGAATGTCATTGCAACGGCAGTAGATGCAGATGCAGACGCAAGAACCTAATTATATCAATCCACCGAAAGGAATAAATTCAAGGGGTTTCGGTCTTTTGGAAGAGCAAGCAAGAAAGAAAAAATAACTCAAATTCAGCTAAGCAACATGCACTCAGTCTCTTTCAAAAAAGCTTGTACCCTACCAGCTCCAATTATCAACGAATCTGGGGCTGTGCAATTGATTGGGTTTGTGTCCCAGTCCCATACTTTAACTCCAATTGATGGAACCCTTTGGTACAGTCCTTTACACACTAGAGCACAGGAATTAGGGTTAAGGCACCTCAGATATTACAAGGGAAGAGGACAGTCAAAAGGAGTGATTGCAAAAACAACAAACAGGCGCATCAAGAGGATGGAGACTAGCATGCCAGGACGCGCCAAATGCTTCATGACAAAAGCCAGAAACAGAGATGGAGAAATAGGGGAGTACCTAGTGTATCTAGTGCAAGGAATTCATCAGACCACATGATTATTCCCTTCCAATCCCTTCTTTTGTCTCCATTACACAACCATGGTACTGCCTACTGGCTAATGTATCTAACATCAAAGTTCAATAATGATCTACTGGATGCTTTGTCCCACCACGAGGTACAGAACCAAAAGATTTTGCAATGGACTAATAGGTGCCTAAATGGGTCCGATTTCTCATCAATGGACAACAGTATCAACGTACTTATCCAATAGTTCGGTTTGATCTTCTGTACAGCGAAAACATTTTTTTAATTGCGGTTTAAAGATAAACATGCTTTGATTGACCCCTTTTTTGATAGTTATTTTATTGGTTGTTGTGTTGTTGTTGTTGCTGTCGAATAAAATTGTTTGTCAATAAATTCCTTCTCTACTATAGTACAATCTACTAATATAAAAGATAACATTTATTAATGAACAACAATCAGTCTAATAGTCAGCAAAGGGGTTAAAAAAACACGATATTTGAAACTTCTTTTTAGATCTCAATCAAATATTTTAAGATTTGGTCAAAGCGCATAGTAAATCTTGTAGAAAATTAATCGCACAATATCAAGCTATAAATGTAAAATATTCACCAAATTTATAGAAATAACTTCAAATATTTGACATTTCGGGGGAGTTTGGTTGTGTAGTAAGGGGTTGCACAAGTTAATGATGCATAAGGGTTTATGTAGTGTTATGTAATGGATGTTTGGTTGTGTAGCAAAAATGAGTCTTAATGCATGCATATATTCATGTCAAAAGATTAAAATGCCCTTAAATTTGAATTAGTATTATATATTAATAAGACGTTGTGATTATAAATTATTTTTATTATTATGAAATATTAATAAATATTTTTAATTAAATATTATAAACATTATTAATTATTTAACAATAAAAAATATTATTGATTAATTATTTAATCGTTATTATTAATAATTAATATTACTTGTTAAATGTTATTAATTATAATGATTAATCTTTATTATTAATTATGATTTTTTAATAATTATGGTTACTATTAAACATTATTTTTTATTAGTTATTATTAATTATTTGCTAATTATTAAATATTATTAATTACTAATTAATGTTAATCATTAATTATTATAAAAATTAATTATATATGATAATAATAAATCATTTTTGTTATTATGAAATATTAATAATTACTTTTAATTAAATATTATAAATATTATTTATTTCATAATAAAATTTTATTATTGATTAATCATTTATAATAATAATAATTATTATTAAATCGATATTATTAATAATTAATATTACTTGTTAAATATTATAATTAATTATTTCTGAGGGGTATTGTTTGAAAAAAAATAAAATGGATCGGTTATGCACCTTTAAGACGTCTTATGTAACGGATGTTTGGTGACTCAAGGATACATAACTTAAGTTATGAACTTTTTAAGTCACAAACAAACGGGACCTTCGTCTTGTGGATCTCTACTATAAAATAGGCCCTACACATGCCTTATTAACTCCCATAACTCTCACACTTAAAGTGATAAAATGAAAATATGTTTGTCGTGATAAGATTTTATTTTCTTCATCGCTAAAGATATATACGGCCTTTTAATGAATTTTCAATTAAATGATTCATAATTTTTTAGTATCAACTGGCAAGTTTCTGACTTTCTGTCACAAACAGCTAGCTTATTGCTATTAAAACTAATATATATATATATATATATTTTTTTCTATAGAACAGAAAAAAATATAAGATTATGTAACAACAAATCATAGGCGTCTTTTGCACTTCAATTCCACCAATAGTCCCAACAACACCTTAGTTTTTTTAGAGTCGTGAGCTGCTGTGGTTCTATAGTAATTTATATGATTTTACAATCCCCCTCCTCCCCCCCCCCCCCCCCCCCCCCCCCCCCCCACCCCACCCCACCCCACCCCAAAAAAAAAAAAGAAAAAAAGAAGAAGGATCCGTATTGTCTGAAATAGAGCTTGTGAGCTTCACCTCTATTTTTTTTTACCCCATTTAATGGCAAGTTTCTGTTACGCACAGCCAGGGCAAAACCGAGTGCTGGACCTATGTCAATTTTCTAAAAAAATCTTATAAGTTTGAAAATTATAAGACTAATTCTTATAAAATTTTAAAAAATTATTATTTGGCACATTAGAAACTCAAAAAAAATCTATACTATAATTTTTTGCCCTCTGGAAGATCCTGGTTCCGCCTGCTTATACAACAAGCTTATTGCTATTAAAAGTTTATTTTAGTTTAGAAATATCAATAAAATTAAAGATGATTAAATTAGCGCCTGGTTCCGCCTGCTTATACAACAAGCTTATTTCTATTAAAAGTTATATTTTAGTTTAGAAATATCAATAAAATTAAAGATGGTTAAATTAGCGCCCCCTCCCCCCCACAAAAAAAAAAAGAAAAAAAAAATACGTAGTAATAGACAAGAGCTCGTGAGCTTGACCTTTAATTTTGATTTCGATCTTATAGGATTTTTATTGATCTCTCTTTTTCCCCCTTCCAAAGCAGTATATTACATTACATATAGATGCTAGTACTTTTATTCAAAATTCTTTTTTTTTTTTTTAGAGAAATCTAATGTCCAATAAACAAGATATATGTGGTTTGTCCAACATGATCGTATTCTATTTTAAAATTTCAAATGCCGATCCAAACTGTTAGATTGAATATTTATGCTGAGAACTATATGAAACCAAATTTTATATTTTAATTTTTTTTACTATTTATTTTATATTTTTTAAAAAAACTGATGTTATTGGACGTTCCATATAAGTACATGGAGCAGTTTTTTTAAAAAAATACAAAATAAATAGTAAAAAAAATATTAAATTTGGTTTCATACAAATTCTCAATATAAAGATTCAATCTAATGGTTTGGATCGGCCATTTGAAATTTTGAAAAATGTGAACATGATCATGTTAGATGGATCACATCCATTTTATATGTTGGATATTTTTCAAATTTTTATGAAAAATTTGACCCTTACATTTTGACAACTGATTCTTATTCCGCCCCGTATTGTATTATTAAGTGCAACGAATGAAAATAATTCTCACAGCACGCGCATAATTCACAAGCCTACACAGCCGACAGGTTAAAAGTTCAAATCTCCGCTCATTCATTCTTTATATTCACAACTCACAAGTGATACACACATCGGTGAATTCTGTACATTAATTAATTTCATTTTTATGCCTCCAATATAGATTTTTTCATTTTTTTAACTTTAAGAACTCAAGGCTTAAAAACTTCAAATATTAAAAAAAATAAAATCAATAGAGATGACTATAACAATTAAGAATAATTAATTATATTAACTAAAACTATAGGCTATATTAACTAAAATAATTAATTATATTAACTAGAATAATTAATTATATTGACTATAACAATTAGCCATATTAACTAAAACAATAACCTATATTAGCTTAAATAATTATTTATATTAACTAGAACAATTACCTATGTAAATAATATTTTGGAGATGTCTTGATCTTTTCCATATAAAACAGAGGTAGGGAGTTGGTAGGAGGGAATGTGGTTGTGGTGCATACATGCTAGATGGTAGGGAGTTGATTGGCAAGGGATGACAATCAGAGGCAAAAACGGAAAAGATGTTGCACATGATGACAAGGGTTGAGGATCAGAGGAAAAAACAGAAAGGGCGCTGGACAAGTATTTCAAAAATGAAAAATATTAAATGACGCTGAGGAGAGTATGATAGAGATGATGTTGTGGAAGGGATGATCTTAAGTAATTTCGCTTTTATTTTGTTGTTCGGATTTGTAAAATTGTTAAGGAAGTTTTAACAGATGACACATTTAAACCGCTCACTTAGAGTGGTCAATACAAGATAAGATGAGAAAGTTTAAATGCGAAGGATGAGAACCTTTTTGTGTGTGTGTGTGTGTGTGAGAGAGAGAGGGGGAGGGGGGTGGGTACTAATATCTCATCAATGGCATGTGTCATCGAGTCGTTTTTCGAGATCCAAAATTTAAACGATCAATCCAAACCATTCAAGCTAATCATCATATTAAAATATCTTTAAAGACCAAATTTTACAATTTTTTTCGAATTTTTTTATATTTATTATGATATTTTCAAATTAAGGATATGAAATATTCCTATTATAATGTTTTGTGAAAATATTATAATAAATAGCAAAAACATTTGAAAAAAATGTTTAAGTACTCATAAGAGCCCCTTCAACACCTTTGTGTACTAATAAAATATTTATACCAGTTGACCTGTAACCTATACTTCTAAAAGCAACAAATGAAAATAATTTCAACATTGTGAAATCCACAAACTCGAATTGCTGATTTTTTTTAAAATTTTTTAAAAATAAAGCTGAAGTCGATTCTATTACTTAGAAATATGGTTGTACATAACCATTGAATAAAAAATTAATTTTCAAAATCCTTCAATATTTTTATTTTGAGCATCTTAATTAATTTTATAAAACAGACACCATTCCTTCAAATCCGTCGTTAACTCGAAGTCTTGAATCCTTGAAACTCCACCGAGTCGAAGGGTAACTATCATGAACTCTTTCTTGAGCCCGGACTGCTGTCTCTCCTTCAGGAACCGCCTTAACTGCAGATCCCTGTTTACCTCACGAAAACAGTAGATAATAGATTCCTGTTAACTCCAGCAAGACCATTTTCAAAGGGACAATTAGTCAGGCCTGCTTTTTGAAGGCCGTATTGACTGCAGATGAGCTGGGCCTGACACGCATCACAAATCCATCTCTTGTGCATTTCAACGGTTCAACCTACGGTGCTTGTAGGTAAATACTTCCAAACACTTCACAGTCTGCACTCCACTATAAAATTTAGCCACACAAGCAAATTATACGTAAGATTAAATATGCTTGTCACTAGCTAATGATTCACTATGGAAGGTTTACACATTAAAATTGCAGCAATTATAGCATTGAATTGTAGACGAGTAGGATAATTGATGTACTTGCATTTCAGTCAATAGAAGGGTTAAAAGCTGAGATCAAGGTTTAGCACTTTATTTTAACTAGAGTGGATCATCGAGCTTCGCTCGATACATGAATTTTTATTATATTAATATTATAAATGATAGAAAAATACTAATGAAGTAATAAACTTTAATTTAAGCCGAAAGGAAAAATAAAATTGCACATAAACTAAAATTTTAACTGAGATATTACCAAGGAATAATGAGATGGCACACCATTATAATCATTGATCAGCAACAAAATATTTAATATATAGAGAGAAGGAATGGAAAAAAAATATTATCCTCAAAAAATCATGTATGTTTCAAAAGAAAAATACAATATTTTCTAAATATACTATGTTTTAAAAGGAAATATTTGCAGTTTATATCTGAGGAAAAAAGCCAACCCAATTATAAATTATAAATATCAATTGATCAACATTAGCATATCAACATAAAAAAATAAAAGAGAAAAATATGATTGCAACATGGTATCTTTTAAGAAATGATATTTGGCGACAAAACAAAGCACCATATATATATATGTACTCTTAGTCCAAAATTTATGTTGGACATATTATTTTGAATAAATATCACGATCATATCAATAAGATATGAATATATTAAAATAATATGTCCAACAATATTATCTCATAGAATGAATTTTGACTTTTCCAAATATATGTCCAACATAATTTACAATATTTTTAGCTTAACTATTACAAATTGACAATGAAAATGAAAATAGGAAGGGGTCAAAAAAATCAGAAACAAAATAATGTACTGTCATATTATTGTCTGCCGGTGAAGCGGGTCAATTTTATGAGGAATAATACCCAGTATACAAATAGTTATAGATTATCATGTTATAGAAATAGAAAAAAAATGCTCTTTCACCATACTTGGAGTGTCGAACTACATTTAACTAAACGATCCCGACACCACACATCTTTATTTATAATATTGATTACTTACCAAAAAGAGGAGATAGTTTTATGATATCATATAAAATACTGTTCTCCCGCATCCAAACAATGTGCTCAGTTACAAACTTGTCCGAGACACTAAACTTTACCGCACCATAAACTCTAATTAAAACACCATAGTTGGAATGGTTCACCTTCTAGCGCTGTCGCAATCCAATTTAAGATTTTAATAAATGGACCTTGAAAAGTGATGCAAAAGAAGAAACTCACTTCGACAGCTGGTCTAGGTCCTCTGCAATACTTCGGATAATTATTTTCTTTTCCATTTTCTTCTACAACTATGAAATTGGAATTACATTCTAAAAAAACAAAAAAACTGAATCTAATTATCACAATAACAGGCAATAACATTGTTGGCATTAAAATTTAGTTTAACTTTTAATGTCTATTCTGACAATAACAAATTTTAAGTGTTCGTTTAGTTTTAAGTTTAAATATCCAGAGCGCAACAAATGAAGAATGCATGACTTTATCTTGACGGAAATACGAATTTGAATCCCAGTAATTCGTTAATTAGAGTTTGTAAGTGTGATCTATGGATATTTAGAAACTTTTTATTTATGTATTTGGATGTCATAGCCCTACTTCTTTAAACTAAGAACACATTAAAATTATAGGGTACTTTTTAAAAATTAAGAATAATATAAGTAAAATTTTAGAAGTATGAATAAAAAATTACTTATAAAATATATTAAAAAATTAATTTTACGTTAAGTTAACAATAGATTTATGTAGATATTAGTAATGCATCAATAATATAATGTTAAAGCCAACATATATAAAATCCAAGTTTCTAATCTATATGTACCCTTGTTCATAGATGAAGTTAAAAAAAAAAAAATCCAAATATAGTACAAATGAAAATGCAACATATATAAAGAATAAATAGTAAGTCTGTTAAATGAACAGCCATCGTAAACCAAAAACAAATTATTGTAGGAAACACAATAACAGAGAAGAAGACGAGGAAGCACAGGCTACCGAAAAGGGACCAGCCGGGCCACACTAGCGCGTCCAAGGCAAGGAAGAGACGACAAAGCCATCACACGACCCCTTATTCCCCTTACACCTCCTTCCAAGCGCAAAACGCCACTTTTGTTTGGACTACCTCCGCGCCCTTATCTCCGCCTTTTAAAAGTGGCTTTGCACCCTTCTCCCCACCCTTTTTTTCTTTCTTTCTTTGCTCATATCCACCCACCCAACTCAATTCCTCTCTTCCCACAACCCGCCAAAACCTTTTCCTGCTCGCCTCTTTGCATCGCCTCCCTGATTCCTTCCTTTCCTTTCAAAAATAATGCCTCTCTTTAACTTGTACAGTGTTGCTTCTACTGTTTGTTTCGAGTACTTACTAACTGTTGTCATTATTGTTGTTTCTGTCGTTGACATGGTCGTCTACTACTGCTCCAAATTTATTTTATCATTATTTATTAATTACTAAAATCAATCTATAATTAAGTAACATGAGTTGTTGTAAGCTAGTATGTGTTGTCATTCCAATTTATTTATTTCAACTAAAACGGAGGACAATATTGACAGTATAAAATATCTAGCTTTCAACGGGTAATCTGAATTATTGTTATGATGTAAATATATTTTTGAATGCGTTTAACGCAGTTAAAGGGTATATGTACTGCGTATAATGAATACTTATGTTAAACCATTGTGGTGCTTTTTTCATTGGATTTTATTAAACAATCTGCCCTTTGTAATTATAATGAACCTAGTAAAATTATCAGTAAAATTGAATTTACTTGGTCTTTCCAAATTGTCAATTAGGAGAAGTAATCATGAAATCATTTATATCAAAAATAAAAAAAAATGACAATATGTTACAAGATCAGCTAATCTCAAAACTACTGTTAATACAACTATATATAAATTTTATTTGTGTTACTAATAATGCACCAACCGCAATATATCAGTGCCAGTTATACTGAACACTGACAGATTTTCTTACCATAAAGCAAAAAGGAGATTCATCATTCATGAGTATTAATTTATTTACTTCTGACAATAATTAATATTGCTATAATGCCAATATTACGTCAACAGTTAGGTGCACATTGGGTACTTGTACCATTCTTCGGACCTTTTACAAATAAAATGCAAGGATCTTTCTCCGGGGCACAGAAACACATGCAATTGAGTTGGTGCATGAAGACATGACCGATGCGCCTATAAATACCCCTCACAACGCGCTATATACACACAAACACACCCCACCAAATACAACAATTGGCATTGTTGTGAAGTCATGCGTAGCCAACAGAAAGAGACCACCGTGCTTCACTCTTCTTCTTCTATCGCACTTCTCCAAGAGAGGTTCAGGCAACTTCAAAGAGTGAAGGAGATGAGAGAGGAAAGAGAGCTCCAAAAGGTAGGCCTTGGACTTGGTACGGGACCGGGCCCAGACCCGCACGGTGGTCGACCAATGTGGTTTTGCCATCCTGATTTAGTCAGGCCAATTAGTGCAGATCCTACTTCTGGTTCTATCTCTAACACTGCCCCTATTGCTGGTGCGAGGTACTTGGGAATCAATAGTGTAAATTTAGTTTCCGAAGGTGGCGCTGGTTGGGGATCGGGCAGGTCGGTTGGCCGTGGGTGTGATAGCTCTAACATGCAGAATTTGAAAAATTGTAGTGATGCTCATGATGTTGATACTTCGCTTCATCTGTAATGAAAATAAAATTAAATGAATTATTTATTAGCTAGCTCTTTTCTATTGCAAACCTCACTTGGCTTTGATTAGTTAGTTCTCCCTTGTTATCTATGTAGCTGAAGAGTAATGCCAGTATTTAACTTACAGATCACTTGCTTTTAGATTCCTAACTAGATTCTTCAAACACGGAAACAGACCTTCAATTAGAATGCTAATCTTTAACCTTAAATGAAGTAAAAGGCAGACTACAGTCTGAAAGAACAATAGGAAAAGAAGCTTGTGGAAAATTTGGATGTTATTTTTCCTTTTTGTTTTGTTCAAATTTCATAATAATTGGCATAGTGAAAGTTATAAAGCTAGGGATAGGACAGACATACTGAGTTACTGACAGTCTGACACTAATTTTGAATGACGCTTGCGTTTTCCATCATCCAAAATGTGTCGAGAATATATGTAGATATACAAGCATATTGTTGTAGATGTTGTGTATCTTTATATCAAGAGATCGTGTCACAACTTCATTTAGATATGATATATACTAATTTTGGTCCAAAGTGGAGATCAGTTTCCTATTGATGGGAAGTAAGCTTGAGAGTTGAAACTATTCAGAAACACAGAAAACACTTACAGTGTTATTTTTAACTTCGACGCTTCCTGATAACGACATCACATTTTGAATTAATAATAATTCTACACTGTACATGCATGTTACAGTCAACTACACAAATACTAATGCAGGAGAACAAAGCACAGATGCATGCCTAGTTGCCAACCTAGCCGTCAGTCGTACATTTTAACTGAAATTTAATCCTAGAATTGGAAAATCAGAAGTACAACATTACCAAATACTTAATTTCTGATTACAAAAAAAAAACTTTATTTTTCCCGTTGCATACGTCTAGATCAAAAAGTTTGGATATGTACGATATTAACTGATGCTTTATTCTCTCAGTAGCCTGTACTTGGGTGTACTACGTCTCCAAGAGCACAGGCAAGTATAGTTGGGTATAATATTGCCTACAGTTATATTTTATTTTTTTTATATGAGCAATTGTATTTCATTTTACATATTTTTTGTTGTCATGAAAGGGCTTGTCGGCTCCAGCTATCAGGGACTAGTAAAATATTGTTTGATAGATTGAGAAATCTGGAAAATGAATATTCAATCTCAGTAAAAGAGAAAGTTCCTTTGAAATTCTAACTGAATACACAAAGTTAAATTTCAACCGTCAACCGAAAAATAATTAATTATAGCGTGCGATAATCGTATTCTTCAAGTGCGCTGCAATCAGTTGGTTCAAATTCAGGGGCCTGCGTATAAACAGGAAACACTACCATAGCTGTCCAGATCAAGTCATAAGTTATGTGAACCCAAAATTTTGTACACCTAATATATATCAAGAACCGGAAGCATCAATAATCACATTCATACATGCAAAGGAATCTTATCACAAAGCTCCAAATTTGGATTTGAAAATAGCCTTGGTATACCATTTTCATTATAACGTCACAATAATACGCAGCTAGTTCAAATCAAATAAAGATAACAGCTCTAAATTTGGATATTACTAGCCAAAACATGCAATCATGTGAGCATTTTGTCAGTTAACAATATCAGCATAATGTCAGTGCTGTTTCAGATATTTTAAAGAATCTTGCTGCGAACTGCACAGGGACATAAGCAATTGTAACCATAAAGAGGCCCAATCAGTTTCAACATCAGGCAATGCTCCAAACAAAATGAAACATTGAAAGGGCCTACTAAAAGTAGTGGCCTTTCAAAAGTTCAGTTCTAACAAATAATCAATTTATAAAAAAAATAATTATAATGATAAAAGTGGCATCAAGACTATGGTATGATTCTGAAATATGAGTGCTCGAACCAGATCTCAGGCTAACATATTTGAGAGAATTGCAACTTTAAGGATATATAGCACACTACAACCTATATGATGAAACAAATCAACAATATACAAGTGACTATGGAGGAAACATTGTAAGCACACAAAAATAACAATACTCTCTAGAAGGCACAATTGTTACAGAAAAGAAAACATTTTGTCACAAATCCCCCATTTATCCCTAATAATATTGATCTTATGGTTCAAGCTTCAAGGAGACGACACGAGATTGTCTGTTCCGCTTGGCTACCCTCACAAAAACCACTGATAGACATGCAGGGGCCCACCATGGCCTGCGTACCTCTTGTTCACCTTTCAGGCAGGCGACTGCAATTTTATCAATATGTATTAATTACATAAATCACCTGAAGTTGATAAATAAACATGCTGGATAATAATAAGATTGCATAAGAAAGTTTTCTCAGATGTCCAGTCCTGGAAATAACACTGGTACAGGCACTGCAGAACTGTAGGAAAAAGTGCTGGTAAGTTTTTTGTTTAAGTTAGCATTGTGTTTCTTCGATTTCTTAGTTCAGTTGGGGTCTAAAGCACAGAACTCAAATTTTCTTCGCTTTCCCTGAGTATGTACCATTGGAATAAGCAACACATGCACTTCTCAGCTTACAATGTACCAAGTGCTAGTCATTTCCAGTATATACTACCCAGCAAATATATACTGGTACAGATGAAGCAAGAGCCAACTTGAAACACAAGTTCCAAGTCTACACGAGGTTGTATGCCTAAAATGTAATAATAGGTCATATCAGCAAAACAGTCCAGCTATGAGAATATGATCAGAGATGGTCAAGTCAGACCGAGTGTACGCTTAACTAGAGTACCCTAAGACCATGTAGCTACACAAACCAATTGACAACAACTAGGAACCAGAAGAGTCAAAACATACCAACAATCTTCCTTGTGGTGTTAAATATCCGTATCAGTGCTGATTAGTACAAGTTTACAAGTTCTAATCCAAAGTTATATACTCTGCATGATTGTAATGTCAATATCTAATGCAAGGATCACAAAAACTAGATGACAAGCCAATATCTAACTGTTTTCCCTAGTTTAAATTCTTCTCCTAACTTTTCCTGCTTTTTTCGATGTAAAATAGCTATGCTGAGTTTGGCACCTACTGACACATCCCGACATATACCCATACTGAGTTTGAGTATTATGCCATAAAGTTGACACAAACAAAGAGCTAATTTGATCAGGCAGATAGTTGGCTTCATTCAATGCTTTAAATAGCACCATCTTTCAAAGCATGCACATGTACATTCAACTTGGACACAAATTTGTATATTATTATGCAAAGAAACTCTTTATGTACACAACATTTTTCTGATTTTAATAGACCGCTAATATTTTACAATCATTAGAAACCAGTGCGACATAGTTATTTTAGTCTCTGATTGGCAGAGGACATCTGTACCAGGTTCAATTAATCAGAAAACTGATTTACAATTAGCCATTTCCCAGACATCAAATACTAATTAGGGTTTGTATCTCATAGAAGACCTGTATTCAACTTTGTTCATGTAAGAGGAGGGTAGCAGAATAATGAATATAAGATCAGAGAAGAGGAGAGCTAAGCAGAATTTTCCCCTAGGTATTTATATCTACAGATAATGTTTGGTACCCTATTTTACCAAATCAACCACTCGAAAGACATCTTGTTCACAAGGCATCACCTCAATGACCATACTAAACTGCTTGACAAAGGCAATCAGCAAAAACATTGCAAGTACACAATAATCATGTGCTACGAAAGATACTGAAGGAATCTAAACTGATCTTTAATTCAAAGGCTAACACAATTTACTGAACTCCAGATCAACTGCCTGACAATTCGGTTAAGCTATCAACTAACCTTGGTATCTGCTTTTCCTGAGGTTCTTAAATGTGAACGAGTTAAGAATCATTGGAGTACCCAGATATTTGATGAAAAAGAAAGTGCAGCACCAGACACAGAGTACATTTTTATTTTCCTATCGAAAGGTACTTGATTGGTTCAAGTAGATACCTCTACCAAAAAATTTAGCACTTTGAATCCATTCCTAGGTACTATTTAGATAGGTCAGCGTTTTTTGCAAATAAAGAGCAATTATTACTCAATCTAATCGTAGACGAGGCACGCAAACAAGGAGTTAGAAAACCCAAATGCTAATCAAGGCTATGCATGTCCTCAGTGACGCAGCGAGTAGCACAAGATTATTGTTTTCTCTCACCAGAGAAGAAACACGTAAAGACAATTCAGAGTTTTCTTAATCTCGCGTTACTAGCTGCGTCACTCAGTTTGGGTTCCACAAACATTCTCTGAAGTAGGAAACTCCAAGTAATATATATATATACATAATATCAGAGATGATTACTTATCTCATATTACATTCTTATAATGGTTGAGTGTCATAACTGAAAAAGGGAAAATATCAAACCTTTAATGCGCCTTAGCTCTTTGCATAGTGTAATGAAGTCTCCCCATTTCATGTGACACCGCCTGATAAACCTCAGAATTTGCTCGGTAGTAAATGTTGAAAGGCTTTCAAGGTACTCTCCATTCACTCCATTTTCCTCAAACACCTGTCGATAACCACCCAGATTTATCTCCTCCAACCACAACCCAACATCCTGAAAAATATCATCAATCAATGTCTCGATAAGGAAATTGTCTTGGTTTATTGAATGTTTAGACATAAGGATACTGCTTATCAGTTGACCAGGGTCTGAGGCACTCCAAACTCCAAAGCACTCAATCATCACAAGAATATTGATCAAAAGTTTAACAAGTTTGAAAATTAAAATATGGACTTAAGACCCGGATGGTAATCTTAAATTAATCTGAAACCCGTCAGCAAATCAACTATAGAAACCACTTGAAGAACTCTTGAAAAAAAAAAAAAAAAAAATCTAAACATCATGCAAAAGCCCATGTCTCTCATTCTTTCTTCCCCTCCCTCTTTCAGTCACCTTCACTTTTCATAAGCTTATTCTGGTCCAGTTAGAATATCAGATCTTTTGCTTGCTAAAATAAGCAAAGTATCTGATTACTTGTTGCTAACAAATAAACAGAACTGAACAGACTACAAAACTTTTATTTATTTGTCAGCATATATTTTTACGCGCTTCATGCACCTCGTTGACTTGTTCACACATCAAGTGCAAACCAGCTTTTACCCCACTAGTGATCGCATAAGAAAAACTACAAAAGTGTTCAATCCTGGTATCCAAATAAAGGTATCATAAGTCGCTATTGGTTTTAAATTAAGTTTTTCTAATCGGAAATATAGGTACAATTTCCACAATTTGTAGGCAGTCTAGAAATATTGGTGAAGATCCTTTTTCTATTCGACTTAATAAAACTATGCATAGATAATACTTAAAAAAAAAAAAAAAATTGTATCTTCACATTGAAAGTATAAGGATTAAAAGGTGTGGGCCCTGAGCATAAAATAGTATTACTTTAAGAAGTAGAAACTTTTTTTTTATTATTTGATGAACAGAAGTTGAACTGAGTAGGTACAGAAAATTTAAGCAACAATCAAAGGGGGGGATTTACTTTAGAGTAGGTTCAGAAAATTGAAGAACATGTCTTAGGAGAAAAAAAAGGAAGAAAGATACATACCTCGACCGTCCAGATGAAGAAATCCAAGGGTTCAGGCGGCCGTCTTTTACTCATCTCCCTCGTCTCCACAAAACAAAACCTTCAATTCAACATCCAAACCAGGTTTAGCACCCAACAAGACGAAATTGGAAACTCCCCATAACCAAATCAAGAGAAACTTACCTTTTTAGGAGTACCCACAAGAGTCAGATTCGAAGAGATTGAATGAATCGCATCAAATCTGAACCCTAATTAACAACCACCCCGCCTGATTCGCGGAGAGAGAGAGAGAGAGAGAGAGTATATAGTTAGCGCAAAGAAATCGTTAGGTTTATTCAAAGAGGGAAGAGAGAAGAGAAGAGAGAGAGTCTCGGTTTCTCAAGTAGAGAAAAATGAAAAAAAGAGAAATCGAGTGAAGCTGAAGTCATTCGCTGTGACTATCAGCTTGGAACTGGATGGGCAGGATGGGGATTCGAGAGTGTAGGTCACTGAGGAATGGGACCCAGTGCAGACCAGTTTTGATCATTTGATGTGCTGTCGCCTGTCGGCACTGTTTGGATGTGGGAAAGGTGGTTTCGTCTGCGCGCTTCCTGACAAGTGGGTCCTACTTAAAAAGTTTCTTTCTTCGCAACTTGCCAGTTGTCACTCGTATGTTACGATGTCAGTGCGACTTCCGGATTTTGCAGTGAATGTAGACCGGAACCTTCCACTTTTGGATCTCTTCAAAATATCTTTTGTTAATTTATCGTGATGTCAAAATATCGCGCGCCGACATGAGAAATATCACCGAAAAAATTATAAATAACTTTAATTAATTTAAAAATTATAAAATAATCTGTTTTTAATCAAAAATTTAAAACTGACTTCGCAGTTTCGAAACTAATTCTGCTTAGTTTCGGAATCTCAGATTCCGAAACTAGGAATTGCCTATTATATATAGCGGAGACCTCTTCCTCTCTCTCTGTCCCTCTCATTTTCACTCCGAAGAGCGAAAGAAGCTCTCAGGTAATTTATTTTTTAAATTAAAAATAATTAATTAATTTATTTAATTTATTTAGTTATATTAGTTTAATAATATAAAAAATAGGACAAATATTCAAAAAATATCAAAAAAATTATTAAAAATTCAGATTAAATTCTATTAATTAGGATAAATATATTTTAGTAAATTTTATATTTTTTACATGTTATAATAATAGAAAATTGCTTTCAAAATTAGATTAATAATAGAAAAAATAGGAAAAATATTCAAAAAAATATAAAAAATCAGATTAAATTATATTCCTGTTCCCACTCCTGTTCCCACTCCAGTTCCTGCACCTCGTCCCACTCCAGGACTTGCTCGCGGCCGACAGCGCCGACAACCACCAGGCGCATATATTGATTATTCCCCGGCAACGGGGAATTACCGTCGTGATGGACGGAATTAGGATTTTTGTATCTCGTTTTGTATGACAGTGTTATGATATTTTCATCTCGTACTTGGTGTGATTTTATATATCTCGTATTGTGGTTTTTATATTTCATATTTTATATATCTCTTTAGTTTTATGCTTACAAAAAAATTGAAAAAAAATAACCTCATGAATGAATGTTTTGTAATATTATCAAAACATTAGTTCTATTATAAGGACTAATTTATTATGCAATTTTGTTCTATTGTATCATGTAAAATATAAAAAAATTATATTATTATTATACATAACATATGAAATAATTTTTTCTGATTTTTTCAAAATTTTTCAATATTTTTCCTATTTTTTCTATTATTAACCTAATTTTTTTAATAATTTTTCTATTATTATAACATGTAAAAAATAAAAAAATTGCTAAAATATATTTATCCTAATGAATATAATTTATTCTGATTTTTTTATATTTTTTTTGAATATATTTTGAATTTTTTTCCTATTTTTTCTATTATTAATCTAATTTTGAAAGCAATTTTCTATTATTATAACATGTAAAAAAATATAAAATTTACTAAAATATATTTATCCTAATTAATAGAATTTAATCTGATATTTTTATAATTTTTTTTATATTTTTTGAATATTTTTCCTATTTTTTAAATTATTAAACTAATATAACTAAATAAATTAAATAAATTAATTAATTAAAAGAATTAGCTGAGAGGTGCGCGGTTTCGCTCTCGGTTTCTTTCAAAATGAGAGGAGAGAGAGAGGAAATGAGAGGGACAGAGAGAGGAAGAGTTCCCGCTCTAATTTTTATAGGCAATTTCTAGTTTCGGAAACTCAGATTCCGAAACTAGCTAGTTTCGGCATCTGAGATTCCGAAACTAGCTAGTTTCGGCATCTGAGATTCCGAAACTAAGCAGAATTATTTTCGGAATCTCAGATTCCGAAACTGCCGAAACTGCGAAGTCAGTTTTAAATTTTTGATTAAAAACGGATTATTTTATAATTTTTAAATTAATTAAAGTTATTTATAATTTTTTCGGGAAATATCACGGATTAAATGGCCCATAGTTCTGAAATTTGATCTGTTGAATAATTCGGCCCAACGGATCGGCCCATATTGACAGTTTCTCAATTGCACCCTGCGTGGCTGCGTGTGTATTTCTCAAAACTGCAATTGAAAGAGTATATTATAGAGTACATTATATCAACTTATATACGTCTATGGAACGTAAATAACAAATTAATAAATCTTGACACATATAAATTGGTGTTCAACACTTCAACTCATTCTGTTCCAGTCTTATATCCGAGGGTTACTGAACTTGTAGTGTGTTGATGTTTCAAAGAAATTATTCTGCAAATGTTTGTGGGAAAGGTTTAGCCTTCTTTTTGTGAGGAACTTTTAAATTCACACTGTTGATCTGGTAGCTTATCCGGCATTTGGGCCCTCTGGACTGCAGCTTAGTTATTACTTATTGGGCATTTGGGTCATGCAAATGTGGGCTAATTTTACAGGCGTGTTTATTTTATGGCCTGTCATTTTGTGATGCACAGTTAAGGAGCATGGGCTAGACTAGTGTATTGCAAACGTGTCGTGTCGTGCCGTGTTGTGTCAAACACGCGCGTGTTAGAGCTCGTGTCGTGTCGTGTCGTGTCGTGTCAAATGAAGGAATTGGTTAACATGACACGCGTAACGACACGACACGTCTAACACGACGTGTCGTGTCGTGTTGACACGACATGTTAAACGTGTCAATCCATATTATAATTTATTCACTAAAAATTCATTAAAAATTATTTAAATAATTTTTAAAATAAAAAATATAATAAATTGTTGAAATTTCATATATTAAAATAAAAATGAATGATTAAATAAAAAGATTATGAATCAAAAGTCATTAAATTTCTAATATAAACTCAGTATAATTTAATAAATTTTAAATAATATTAATTTTTGTCGTGTCAACTCGTGTCACGTGTCGTGTAGTGTCGTGTTAAGACGCATCAATGTTTGGAAATCTCCAACACGACACGACGACACGCACGTGTCGTGCTAATTTCATAAACGTGTTGTGTTGTGTCGTGCCAACACACGTGTGTGTCGTATCAACACGCTCGTGTCATGTCATTTTGGAGAACACTAGGCTAGACACACCGACAGGCGACAGCTTGTGCATATCGTGTGCTTTTTTTTTTCCATGTTCTTTTAGATATCTTGACAGTGGCTGTCAAGTTGGTGCATTGTGTTTTTTTAGATTCATTTCCCAACAGTAGGATTATCAACATAATTCTTGTGTATAGTTGTGCAAATAACTTTTGTTTTTAATTTGAGATATTATAGTATTAATTAAATCTCGTGACCGTTTTTTCTTGCGCTTCTACTCGGAAATCTCACCGTTCCTTCGTATTTTTATGCGAAATCTGATCGTTGAGTTAAATCCAGCGATTTTTTTTAGTTTATATGACACATAGTCTATAACTGTTTGCATAGCAAGTCATAATTTAATTTGTTATCGACCTGTTACATGATCCGTTACATTATTTTGCTTTCCCTTCACTTCTTATCAGCTCTAGGTTTTATTTCCTCTTCCAGCGCCTCTCCTCCCTTCGCCTTTCTCCAATCTCCTTCTTCATTCATCTGCCTCTTGAGCTTCGCTCCATGGCGTCTATATTGAAAACACGAGACTAGGACCCCTTCCCGCGATCCATGGTTCATCCCCTATCTATCGTCTCTCTTCGTCCCCTCTTAGGTCTATCCTTCGCCTCTTGATAGAAGACGAAGGCGGGGCAGATCATGGCAAGACGCATAAACCTCAGGTTCATTAAGTTTTTTTTTTCAACAGTCCATTTGTCTGAACGATTGATCTAAAACTGTTTTGGTTAAAATTTTGCTCCGTTAATTTCAATCAAATACCGAATCGAGCCTCCGCCTATTCTTCTTTTTTAAAGGATGGCAAACCATGTGGCCCATTTGTGCGTTTCAAAATTATTACCTTCTTGATAAAATTAAATGGATTTTGTACTTCAAATCCTCTTGCAATTACTTTCGCTCAAGAAATTTCAAACAAGATAAATTTTATTTTGTGAACATTTAGTTTGCATTATATGATATTCTCGATAGCCATGGCAAAGGTAGAGCCCACTGTACCGATTTTGAATCCATAACCAAGTTCTCATATTTATGTGTACTTCTCAAAACTCGGATTACTTGGATATTATGAGTTGGAGGTTAACAAAGTCAAGTGCAAGTGTTATAAAATTTTAAGAACTGTGTGAAATTTTATTTGAAATTAATGGAAATCTTTCAATTTTATCTCTTATATATTGCTTCTAAAGATGTCCAAGAAGCGGTTCATGAAAAAAAAAACAATAGGAAAGAGAAAGGAAGGAATGGAAAAAAAATTTGTGTGTTATTTTTATATTATGTATTTCTTACACACCTAAATTTGTGTTAATTTTATAAAGGTATTAAAATTTAGGGCAATTATTCAAGTGAGATTGAAGATTCGACTGAAGTTAATGTCGAGAATGGTTTGCAGCTAGCCTTGCAGGAGTTTGATGCAGCAAATATTCCAATATGTCCTCTTACTGTCTTGCTTATTGAAATGACAAAATGTGTATTTCTATGTCATAATTCAAGTAATCCCATTTTAATTCAAACAAATATAATCATAGGTTGTATACAAATATATAATATATATATTCTATGTAGTTGAATATATATATATATATATATATATATATATAATGGCTATACTACTATTCATATGTAAAGAGGTCTTGTAGGCTGAAATTTTAAGCTGTCGGATCCCTTTAAGATCCGTGCAAAGATTTAAATCAATGGAGGAGATGAAGGCGCTGAGCTCCTCCTTCATTTTAATATTTTCTGTCCTTCCTCTGTTAAACTTTCCGTCTTTCTTCAGAATTATCTGGCTCAGAAAATAGAACAAAATCACAAAAGAAAACAGAAGCCATGCTATCTAATCTTGTTATATGTTATTATATACAAAAAAAATCAGATGAAAATCACAGCAGAAAATAGAACAAAATCACAAAAGAAAGTAAAAATAGACGCTAATAAGATATATACCTGATCCTCTCTGCCTCTCTTTTATTGATCTCTTTGCCTCTCTTTGTTTCTTCTTTTTTTTTTTTCTTTCTTTTGTACTGTTGCGAGAGAAAGTGGGAAAAGGTAAATTTAGAGAGGATGGAGAAGACATAAAATGAGCACAGCGGGGCTCTAGGGGTCTAGGTTTTGGGAGATGGGATATCTGTACAACCCCTCATATCCTCCGCCAAATCCTCTCCTTGCTATTTAAAATATTATAAACTAGTAGAATGTTATACGGTATAACGAAATAACGATAACGGAACATTCTATTTCGTTTACCATTACGTTTATGTGTCTGATATACCTCCTATTTCGTTTGCCATTTCGTTTCATTAACGAAATCAATTTTGCTGCCATTATTCGTTTCATTAAGGATAAACGGAACGGCATAATGTCTATTTTCCTTCCGTTGACAGGCCTGCTCCCGATCTTCACGCACCATACGCTCTCCTCTTTTCCCACGCACCCTGGACTTTATGCTTCAGTTTTGCTTTGATTAATTAGCAGTAATTTTTCTTATTTTATGTCTGTTATAATATTGACTGCTAGGTAGTAGAAAATTACATTTTAAGAAGATGTTTTGGTTTCCTGTGCCGATGGAAATGTAGTTTGTTGTGTCTGCAAATTATGGTTTGCTTTGACAGTTTGACGTGTTCTACATAAACATGTAAAGATTGTTGGATTTTGAATTCCAAGGAACGACTCATGTGAAATTTAACATAATCTGAGCGAAAGTGTTACCTAGATCCATCTGGTTTATTATATGATCTTGAATATCTTCTATGCTCCTGAAACACCTCAACGACATTTGGGCACGCACCAAGGTGAAAGTAATCTTCCAATAAAGCAGACAACTCTTGAGAGTAGTGTGTCTGAACTCGACTGTACTTTCTCTCTAAAACTGATGGAGAGTATTAGGGAGAGTTGTAGTGTGTATATTTGTGCTTGTCTTGTCTCTTGGGGACCAACCCCTATTTATAGTGGAGATACTGTTCTAGGTTTTCAAGAAACCCTAGAGTACCCTCCAAGTATTACCATAATGGTCCATCAACATATGAAAAAATTTAATTATAAATCTACCAATATTAAGCGCCAAGGTTTCCCATGCGGAGTCAAAGGCAACACCTCAAAAAAAAAAAAAAAAAAAAAAAAAAAAGCAAGGACAAGCCACATGCATGGAAACTTGCATTTGTGGTTCTGGCCGGGGATCCCGGTATACTGTACTAATATGTGTAGGTTCTTGTAATTTGAGTGAGATTGTCATGGCGCAAAAGCAGATATAGTTCGGTATTCCCTTGTTCCCTGTATTGGTTATGTTCTTTATTCCTTGTCTAGCAGAAATTAAGTCACACTATTTCACACAAATCTCTTAGATATTATGCTTAACAGCTGGAATATTACCATATTCAACAATCCTTATTCATCAAGCAATATATGTCCAGAATATTTTTTTTAAAATTTCCAAAATATTCCAATGTAGATAAGTCGTAGAAAATCTGGACGGTCAAAGGCATGCTTCATATTGGACGGTTTGTTATTATTATTTTTTTCAAATGTTTTGATAAACCCTCGAAGTTTCGAATTGTTGTCATGATTCTTCTAAAGTATTTCGCTCCAGATATATTTATTACCATGGTTATGGTAAAATATTTATTGACGGTTCCCTCATGTTGCAAATTAATGATAGTGCAGAAAATATACTAATTGTACAGGACGCCTGACTTGCATTGAATAAAAAGATCACGCAACACAAAATTGAACTTTTTTTTTTTTTGCTTGAAAGTCCCCTGGACAACAACACAAAATTGAACTAGTTATATTATATAAATAGAGCCGTTTTCAATTTCATTTATAAGGTCTACCTTTTGGGGCCTAATGGGCCGTAGAAAAAGACATTTTGCATCCTTTTCTAATTTCTATTAAAACTGTTAGGCGATTGGGCCCTAACTAGACCACACCCGTAATCCTCATAAATGGAACATGATCTCAAAGACATCGCTCATTGGTCATTGCTGTGAAGGTCACATAATTATAACCACGTGAAAGTGAGTATATATATGTGAGTCTGTGACCTATATATATGCATTTGAAACGGGGAAATGAGAAGTGAAAACTGAAAACATGGAACAATACAGACGACCAATCATAAAATCACCGAGTATCCAATTAATTTGCCACTTATTGAAGCATCAAAGCTATAACAAACCCTCGAAGACAAAATATTATGTATGAAAACCGAGTGCATTAGGCGGCCTGACAAGTGAAACATTGTAAATATTAAGTAGCCTAAAATTGATCCGTTGACCTAGTTAGTATACAGAGCTACAGCTCGAAAAAAATGTTTTCGCCCTAGAAGATCCTGTTAGAACTTAGGAGGAACAGCCTCCACCTGCGGATTCTCAATGAACACAATATAACCGAGTCTTTTCCTCTGTGTTATGTGAAGTTCTGTTCGTCGGATTTTAGATTTGTTGAAAAAATGTGTAAACTGTTGAAAAGTATATCTCTGTTTTCACCACAACAAAGAAATTAATGTTGCTTTAATGTGGGGTATGCTTTTAATTTAATGTTCTGAGATGAAGGACGACGTCCTACTTTTTTTTAAACTCTTTTGTTTTTTATTTATACCGAGTGATCCAACTCATTCTCCTAGACGCAGTGGCAATACTCCAACATTGTTCGAAATTTATATCTCAGTAGAAACTAGAAAGCATGTTTAGTGGATGTCAAATATGTGGTTAATATGCACCTTTATTATCAAATGGAATCTTTTGGGTTGAAATTGTACTGCAATTTTGACGTTAAGCTCTTTTGGAAAAAAGTACACTAGCGTATTTACTCGTTACAACATGGTAGTCATTTTGCCTCTAACCAATTTTTTTTCCCTCAAAAATAGTTTCAAAAAAATATAAATTACAAAAAGAAATAAATTAAGTTGACCCTGAACATTCTAAAAAGAAATGCTCAATCTAAACTTCCCTTACTTACAATAATATATTGAAGTCAATGTTATAATTGTTATGATGATATAAAATCTATAAATTTGGATTGCCCCCCTCTTATTAAAATATTCAGTTTCTACTTTTCAGTTCAATGAAATGTGTCCACCACTTGAACCCGCACCGGCAAATGCTGAGCTTGGTGTTGTGTCGCGAGGTAAAATAAGTATGAATTAAGGGAAAAGTATATGATTTTCTATTTTATTTATGGCGTAGAACGGTAGAAAACCCAAATGTCAAATTATGTTCATTAGTAACTCTGTTTCCGGAAGTTTCCAGCTAAAAAAAAAAGCAATTTTGTAATCTATGATTGAATTTTTAACCTCATGCAGCCAAAAACAGTGCGGCTTAACCAGCACGGCAGTAACAAGTAACAAACTAACAACCAAATATATGCTAACAGAGTGCTTCATAAACGAATCGAAGGATACACAATTATAACGCCGATTATGAAATATGCACGACTCTACATACGAAATGTAATGGTTCTAAAACACAACAGACAAATTCAAATGCAAGTACATAATAAAGCCTCCTTATTGCTTCAACTTACCAAAAGGTACAGGTACACGATGACGATGGGGCCTCCTATTGCTTCTACGACATCAATCTCCTTATTCCTGTTAGAAAGGTTGATATGTATGTTCATCAAAGTGCAATTGTCAGCATTTATATTTTTATAGCACCAAAAAGGGTTCTGCTTTTGTTAACATGTATACGTAGAAGTAAATATGGATATATATCAATATTATATACAGTAATTACATGTAAAATATATTAGTTTATAGAAGTTAATTACCTTGTTTTGATCATGCATCCTTTGCCTTGATATCAAACTTGCACATACCCCTCTTCATGCATTTAATCAGCATATTCGCAGAGTCAATACCTAACAGATATAACAAGATGCTTAGAAAATCTAGTTAACAAAAAAGCTGTAGTGTCATATACTTATGTGCCCATAGAATGAGCTTGGAGAAGTTAATTACCTGCCAGGTATGCTCCGTGAACATAACCATTGTAATGTTCACTTGTGTGCTCTCCTGTAAAATAAACCCTTCCGACAGGTGCCTAGTAAGGTAACAAAAGGAAATTGTGTTAGCCTCCAGATACTACACATTCCGTTTTCTTATGTAATTTTTCTTAAATTTTCTTAAGCCCCTGTACTTTATTAACACAAAAATATTATTAATTTATTAACTGCCTAATATATTGTTCTTTTATATATGTAATTATTCTTTTTTCTAAGGGTTATGTAGCAACACTTTTCTGGTTCTAATGCTAACAAACTTTGTACGCGAAATTTTTCATACACTGACAAAACTGATCAGGAGATGTACTAAATAAATTAATTTAATAATACAAATTGCTGAAAAAGTTCATACCCTGATTTGGTCATACTCATAACGGTTTACTCCAATAGGCCAGTTAGAGAAAGTTCCCTTGAAGAACCTGTTAGACCACCATCTCGGGACAAGTATGTCAGTTGCATCTGGTATATCTTTGCCAAACATTTCCCTTAGTACTTCCATTATTTCAGCTTTTGTTTCCGCATCTGATTGCTGCTCAATTCGTCTTGATTCCTCATCTGTCACTGTAACTAGAAGGACGTTGGAACCAGGATACTCTCTCTCGAAACTCTGTATTTTATAGAAGTCAGTCAGTCACAAATTCACAATTAAGTAACTGAATTTTAGATTGTTCTGTATTTTCTTAACTTAAGACCACATTGTTTGTTTTTTTTTCTATTTCTTTCTTAAAAATCCCGTTTGTTCTCTTAATTCCAATTGATGGTTCCATAATCCAATCTAGATTCAATCGATGTTGAATTATACAAATTGAGACTTGTTTCTCTTGCAATTAAAAAGATTTATCATAAGTAGTTTTGTGCAAGCACAAAACCACAGGACAAAAGGAAAAGGAGGTCAATATACAAGTGGAAGTCATATTCAAGTTGTGTATTTTTCTTCTACATATATCCCTTAACTGCCAGAGTACATATATACAAAATGATGTTGAAAACTGGAACTATAAATATAGATTTTAAGAAGAAACAAGTATTTTCTTAGTCGAGTTTGTCTTACCTGCCAAATACCGTAGTATCCACGCCTTTCGTTTGCATAAAGGAAAAATTGTGTGCCATTACCTTCTGGCCAGAATTTGGTAGGGAACTTCACAAAGATTTTGGTGTACACAGCCATGTCAAATTGATACATTGCAAGTATTTTCCATTTCTGTGCAACAATAGATAATCCAAAGGTAATGTTCAGTCAATAAGAACCGATGTGGAAAAGTTTTTAGGAGGAAATCACTTTAACTTAAAACACTTACTGGTAAGTCTGGTGTAAATTTGATTAGCTTTGTTTGGAGAACTCCAATGCTAGCTGACACCATAACATAATCTGCGTTGTAAACAGATCCATCTTCCGTCACAACAGTAACACCTCGTGCTGAATACCGAATTTCCCGAACCACCTACAGTTGAATTGTCTTCTTGACTAATTTGTTTTGAAGTTCAGAAAGTTACAGGCTTACAGGTAAATTATTGCTAAAAGTGGCTTTCGAATTAAGAACGTCAATTGTAAATCAAATATAAGAACATTGGATTTTGGTGTTGTTGGAATGGCTGTGGCAATTTTCTTTCAAGGAGATACAATGGTATTTCATTCATATATATTCCCACGTACCGGTTATTATAGCCACAAGAGAGACTACACTATTTTTAAAGTCAGTTAAATATATCTTTGGTAAGATTAAGTGACCTTGTTAAGCATGAGACGAGAATCTGTGATAGCACCAGTACGTCTGTCAGACTTGAGAAACTGGTTTGCCACATAGTAAACTACACTCTGGTAACCACGTTGATCTGCCACAAAATACACGTCTTCACCGAAGTCAGCAAACGTAGCCAATGGAACAGTGTTTTGAAGGCTAGTCACACGTGGTGGCTCGGCGAATTCATAGTCGAAGTTATAGTAGTCTATCACCATGTCCAATGGTGTTGAAGGAACACTGCCATGCATAAAATGGATTTATATTTTTATTATATAGATATAAAGATATATAGAAGGAAAGGTCCTTGATTATACATTATCTAAGTCATAAAAACAGAGGCGGGGCCAAATATGGCTGAAAGGGTTGGCCCCCAAATATTTCAATGAGGCCCTATGATTTTAAAAATTCAATGTTAAGCCCTTCAAATTTTTTGTAAAATCTCTTCGATTGTTTCCCCAATTTTTTTTTAAAAAAAAAGATCATATTACAATTCTCTGTCTCCCCATTTAATATTCCCGCCACTGTATGAAAATCATATGGAAACAAAGATTGATTGTACGTGAAATGAATAACTTTCAATATGAAGAAGTTATTGTCTAATATTATGTAATAAATTGTTTTTTCACGTAACTAAGAACTATAAGGTTTTCCAAATTTAAAAACATAAGAAAATTGTTTTTTCATAGATATAATGATATTTTATTATTTTTTCACTAAAAATATCTGCAATAAGTTTTTAACCAAAATAAAAAGATGACTGTATATATACATGTACATTTAGTTAACTAGCTAGTTTGAAATATAAGATTTTGATTTTAATAAATATATGTCATTAATTCTGGATCATCCAGGGGCTACAAAGTCCACTAGAAAATTTAGTTACACCAAAAATGAATGCAAAATAAATCATATTTAAAGTTTGTACTATGTTCTCGTCTATATATAATAATTTAATAATTGTGATATGTAAACTGTTAATTTTATCATTGAAAAGTTTGTTAGACTACTGTAGCCACCTAGAGCCTTAAAAAATGGCGAAGCAAGAATTTTAATTTGAACACGTCTAAGTCAAAGGTTAATATGATGCATTAAAAAAAAAAAAAAAGATATTTTGTCACTACAATAACTACAACTATCATTATCCAGTTACATGAATTCTAATTATATCTTTTTTAGTAAAAATCATACTTTATGTAACCTTAATGTAACATGAATTAACTAAACACTCAAAAATTCAATAATATATTTTATCCAGTTGATCGGTCAGAGTCAGTTTAAGATCTCTCCCAAGCAATTTTTTTCAACCTCTTTCGCTATTAACATTATCAGTTCAAACAATGCAAACAATTAGATAAACTGAACATTGAGAAACCGATTACTGTTTTACAGGGTCATGTATATATATAGTTTGTTCATCACCTCTTTAACTCGAAGTTTTCAGTTTAAAACCAAATGCTAACTCATACAATCTATTTTCACAATTTGTATTCATGTTATATTTAGTTATTGATTTTAATTAATTAGTCTCATTGCCATATATATGCGCATGATCTTTAACAAAAAACCTGTTGCCTGTTCCAAATGCATTTCTTTTTGGTATACTTATTAAAGCACTGTTAGTTTAATTTTTTTACTGGTTTTTAAGGCGCTGCATTGTTAGAACGGAGATATCCTGACGGCCACTTGATGGTAAAGATTGCGACAATTTTTCACCATCCTCGTTAACACCATCCGCCACATCAATTGATTTCTCCACTTCTGATGCGTCGTAGAGGCCTCCGCTATAAAAAAGAGAAAGAGACATATTAAGGAAAATCAAATAAAACCAAACGTTGCATGTAAAAGTGCAGCCTTATTACACGGAAGACTACCCTTGTTTGTAAGTGTTTGCTGAAAGGTTGGAGTAGTCGGAGTAGAAGTTGCGGAGTTGGATCTTGTTTGCCATATCCCATATAGGATTGACTTGAGGGCCGTTGACGCCTTCAACCCAGTTGGCGCCAATCTCTACATTTATGCCTGCAAAGTTTTGCTGCCGGATGCGGCCACCAATGCGGTCAGTTGCCTCCAAGATCAGAAAATCTTTGATTCCGGCATCTGAAAGTGTCTTTGCAGCAGATATTCCTAAGAAATCAATGGCATTAGTTCAACGGATTAGTATATTAGTTTATACTAGCTAGCTAGCTAGGTAACATTTCATGGCCTTAATTTTAGGAGGTGCATGTGTGTATATGTGTATATTAGCTAGGCAGGTCACCTGAAAACCCTGCCCCTACTATGATAACTGATGGTGCAGCTGTCGCTAGTAAAATGTGCTGTAGAAGCAGAGCTACAACAATGAACAGCATCGCCATCTTTCTTACTCTCCAAATCACTAGCTCTGTGTCGAATATATATCTCCCTCCGTCTTGAAAATCTGCATGACTTTATATATGAAAAGAACGTGTGGTTTACTATTATGGAGCTGCAGAGTATAAGATAAGGTGGTGAGTGGCTACTGGCTTGGTATGCTAGTGTGGGACCTTAAGTAATTTGAATTGCACCCATTTGCCGTATTGTTAGGGAAATAATTGTATTCTACATAATTTGAACTGGAAGATTTGATCGACTGGCAATGCAGAAAATTTATTAATTCACTCGGGACCAGAAGTTTTGCCACTTTGTATGCCTCATGAGCAAATATCATCTTGCAGATACAAAGTACCTTTTGCTATTTAATTATAAGAAATTTTGCGCCAATATTGCTTCTCTTCCTTTGTTTATCCTTTTTTTGAGATTTATTCGTGGTTTTGCGCCATTAAGTCGGCCGGGCATTAGTCCTTATAATTTAGTCAATATTTATTTACAGTAAAATGTAGCGGCTTTCAAATTACTAATCAGTTATACATGAATTAATGCAAATCTGTATCAGTTTTGCCAAGTGAAGTTAGCCAGACATTTATTTTCTTGGATGACAAATGGTCGAGAGGTAAAGATATTTAGAGGTTGTATATATATAGTATCATGTTGAACTTTGTTAAATTAACTAAATATTAAGAATGCATCATATATAATTTATGAACAATTTTTGTGTTTCTTTATAATATTCCAACTTCTTCGTTATAATAAAATCGTTTCTTGGCTTTGCTCTCGATCAGATCTGTGTTGTGGTCGCTTGTTAGTTGTTACCGTTCTATCTGTCTACCTTATGGCTGTGCTCTAGAATTTTTTTTTATAATGAAATGGAAGGGGAAGGAATGGTTGGGAGAGGAATGAAAAGTCTTATTCTCTAATTTTGGAGGGACAAAATGTATTCACAATTGAAGAGGCGAAGTATTCTCATTCTATTCCATTATACAATCTAATAGAGCAACTAACAAAGTTTCCTTTCCTAATTTTCATTTTCTTCATATACTTTTTGTGTTCTCGAACAGACCCTAGGAAACCAAATGGTAGAATTTGGTTGGTAAGAATATTTGAACATTTCCAAATAATATACATCTTTGTTTTAATTTATACATATCTTAGAGGAACTATTTAAAAACAATCCCGATGTAAAACCAATCAAATACATAGTAATTAATAAAAAAAAAAGATATACATAAAAAATGAATCTCTTCATGTAAATCAATGAAAATGAAAATTAGAAAAAGGGTATACATAAAAATTCGGAATTGCTTAAGATCATCCTTAAGATTCTATCATCCCATCATCTCCTCATCCTCTCAATTAATGCGTTAATAACTGTCACGCGTTTATTGCTAGCGCTGATCTCCATCCCCTCCTTCCTTTTTTATTCTCATCCAGAAGCTACGCTCTTCTCATCCCATCCCCTCTTTCTTTTTCTGTTCACATCCAGAGCCCACTCTTCTCATCTTAACCCTCTTATGCTAAGTATTGTAGTTGGAATATTAACAGTTAGTTTAGTATCTTCAACAATTAACTTAATATCTTCAAGAACAATAGTTTTAGTTTCAATAGTTAGCTTAGTATTTTCAACAGCAATAGATGAATATCTTCAACGGTTAGCATAGTATTTCAACAGTCAAGAAATATGTTAATTAATATCTTCAACAGTTAGTTTAGTATTTTCAATAACAATAGTTTTAACTTCAACATTTAGCTTGGTATCTTCAACAGTCAAGAAATATCTTCAATGATTAGCTTAATATTTCAACAATCAAGAAATATGTTAATATCTTCAACAGTTAGTTTAGTATTTTCAATAACAATAGTTATAACTTCAACATTTAGCTTGGTATCTTCAACAGTCAAGAAATATATTAATATCTTCAACAGTTAGTTTAGGATTTTCAACAACAATAGTTTTAACTTCAATAGTTAGTTTGGTATCTTCAACAGTAATAGTTAATATGTAACTGTTGAAGTTACTATGTAAATATTGAAGTTAATATGTAAATATTGAAGTTATTATGTAACTGTTGAAGTTAATATCGTAATTGTTGAAGGAAGCGAAACAGAAGAGCGGGGAAGGGGAGTGAAACGGAGGATGAGGGCGCTGGATAATGAGGACCTGGATTTTCAAAAACAGAAAACACATTTTCAATTAATGAAGGCGCTGGATAATTAATGATGAGGATTCCAGGGGATGATGAGGATGATGAATCTTGGGGATAATCCTTATCAGTCCTGATAAAAAAATTATTTTTAGAAACGATTTTTTTTTAAACCGTTTCTAATGGAGTGTTTTCAAAAATTTTTTTTGTTGTAATGACTATTAGCATCAACCATGATAGGACAATCGACGGCCAGAGTCATGAAATTAGAAAACTTACAGATGAGATTCAGTCACACTCTGTGTCATCAATTATTTAAATTAAACATTGTTTTTCTAAAATCAGAAAAATGATATAAATTTGAAATTATGTAAAATTGGATATAATCTCCCTCAAATCTTCAAAATTAATTGGAAATAAGTAAATAACCCATCTAATCTTGTTATAAAGAGATATAAGCCCCTTTGTTATTTTTAATAATATTTTAAATTAAAACAATAAATATTTAATCTTATGACTGAATTAATTACCATTCTATCACTACCACAAAAAAGACCTTTTGTAACAAGCAATGTATGACGTTTTTAATAAAACATGTTACAGATCTAATGGCGCGAAAAAATCTCATCTAATCTGTAACGTTTTACAATATTGAACATTATAGAATTTTCTGCATAAAAAAAACCTGTTAAAGTTTCTGTGACGCTCTTTATATAAGAAACGTCACAGATCTGTGACGCCTTTTACATAAAAAGCGTCACAGAATCTTATGCCTCTGCTGTGATGTTTATTCCATAAAAGGCGTCATAGATTCTTCAGATATTTTTTCCTCAAAAAGATTCCATCTGCAATTATTTTTTATTATTAAATTTTCTGCAACCTTTTTTACATATAAAACACGTCACAGATCTGTGACGTTTTTTTCCTAATAAGCGTCATAGATTTGTGACATTTTTTGTGAAATAAGCGCCACTCTGTAACGCTTATTTCCTAATAAGCGTTACGGAAGGTGTTTGAATTTTTTTTTGTTTTGGCGGATTCAATATTTCGAAAAGAAGGCTTTCTCCTCTCTCTCTCATTCATTTTCCTCAAAACTTCTAAGTCCGAAAAGAAAACCCTCTCGATCAAAATCTCTCTTATTCGTCGGCCACCCCTCTCGATCTCCTCTCTCAAACCCTCAAACCCTCGATCTCCTCTCTCAAACCGCTATCTCCTCTTCCTCGACAGTGACAACTCTCCTCTTCCTCAACAGCGACAGCAGCACCCAAGAGGTTCGATCTCCTCTTCATCTCTTTATTTTCTACTAGAGTGGATCATCGAGCTTCGCTCGATACATGAATTTTTATTGTATTAATATTATAAATGATAGAAAAATACTAATGAAGTAATAAACTTTAATTTAAGCCGAAAGGAAAAATGAGATTGCACATAAACTAAAATTTTAACTGAGATATTACCAAGGAATAATGAGATGGCACACCATTATATTAATTGATCAGCAACAAAATATATAATATATAGAGAGAAGGCATGGAAAAAAAATATTATCCTCAAAAAATCATGTATGTTTCAAAAGAAAAATACAATATTTTCTAAATATACTATGTTTTAAAAGGAAATATTTGCAGTTTATATCTGAGGAAAAAAGCCAACCCAATTATAAATTATAAATATTAATCGATCAACATCAGCATATCAACATAAAAAAATAAAAGAGAAAAATATGATTGCAACATGGTATTTTTAAGAAATGATATTTGACGACGAAATAAAGCACCATATATATATATGTACTCTTAGTCGATAATTTATATTGGACATATTATTTTGAATAAATATCACGATCATATCAATAAGATATGAATATATTAAAATAATATGTCCAACAATATTATCTCATAGAATGAATTTTGAGTTTTCCAAATATATGTCCAACATAATTTACAATATTTTTAGCTTAACTATTACAAATTGACAATGAAAATGAAAATAGGAAGGGATCCAAAAAATCGGAAACAAAACAATGTACTGTCATATTATTGTTTGACGGTGAAGCGGGTCAATTTTATGAGGAATAATACCCAGTACACAAATAGTTATAAATTATCATGTTACAGAAATAGGAAAAATGCTCTTTCACAATACTTGGAGTGTCGAACTACATTTAACTAAACGATCCCGACACCCACACATCTTTATTTATAATATTGATTTGTATTTGTTTGAAAATTGCTTAAAATTTAGTAGGGTCTGTTATGTAAATTTCAGGGCCATTATAAATTTTGTAGGGGTTGTTATGATAATTTTTTTGAGGCTGTTTATAAATTTGTTGGGCTGCTATGTGATAATATGAAAATTGTTATATGATAATGCTATGTGATAATGCATGAAATTGTAGGGGCTGTTATGTGAAATAGTAGGGGCTATTATGTGAAATTGTAGGGGATGTTATGTGATAAAATCAAATAGTTTAGGATTTATATGATATCAACTAATATAATATTTTGGTTTGTTTATAAATCAAAATATTTTGTAGTAAATTGATCCAGTTGGAAACCCGTTCACGAAAGAAGACATTGGAGAAGTCGTGGATGAACTTATGGAATTCATGTATAGTAATGTATTTGGATAAGTCAAACAATTTGAAATGTGTATATTGTTGTAAATAAATTGATATTTTGTTTATCTTAATTTGTTTTATCATTTGCGTATGACTTTTGGTTATTTTGATGTGTGTATGTTTTTGATAGTGTGTATGTGTGATTTATGTTTGTGTTATAAATCTGTTTTTGTACATTGAAAATCAATGTACCAGTTGGTACAGCTAGCAATATGGAGCTAGCCACAGAATATCACGTATATAAAAAAACTTCGAATAAATCTGCAACATTTATTACTCAAAAAGCATTATAGATTTGTGACGTTTAATTAATATTAGGCGTTACGAAATGTTCTAGGAAAAAGAAATAAAAAAATATATAATAATTCTGTGACGCTTTTTAGGACTGGAGCGTCACAAATCTGGTGACGTTTTATGAATTATAAGCGTTAAAAAAGGTTCGGCAAAAGAAAATTTTAAAAAAATAATGGTTCTATGACACCTTTTAGAAATTAAACGTCACAGATCTGTGACGTTTTTTTCAAAAAAGCGTCACAGATCTATTACGTCTAATTTCTAAAAGGCGTCACAAATCCCTAACGGTTTCTAATTTTGTGACGGAAGGTATGGTAACGTGCCCATGAATGTTACAAAAATATTTTATTGAGAGCGTTACAAAAGCTGGAATCTCGCATAGTGATTTGGTGGGATTAATGCTAGTATAAGGTTAGTAATTGTTGTTTGGTGTGGTATGTTCAGGTTAGTACTTTTGGGGTTAGTGAGCTTTTTTACTATCATGATTAAACAATAATAATTTTTGTTATTAATTTTAATTAGACAAGTAATGACAGTAATAATTATTTGTATGATAATCATTCATTTTATTATTAACATATTATATAAATAGTTACCATAATCAATATATCAATAATAATTATGATAATTATAAATATTATTATCGTCATCATCATTACTAATAATAATTATTACATTTAAAATTATTATTATTATTATTATTATTATAATTATGTGCTATTGTTGTAATAATAACAATAATTAATAATTAATTATAATAAATCATTTTAATGATGATTATAATTAACGTCATTATTGTAATTATTTATTATTATTATATTAATTACTATAATAGTTATAATTATTATTTGAGAAAATTGATTTTATGCCACTCCAAAACAATCTAATATTAAATATGCCATCACAAAACAACTAATTGGATATATATATATGCCATCATGAAACAACACAAATTGGTTTTATACTACTATTTTTATTTAAAACATACTGAAAATTATTATTTATAAAAATAAATAATTTTACAATGTCAGATTTTATAAAAATTTCTATAATACCCTTACAATAATAATCCATCTGTAATCGATCAAAAAGTGAAAAAACATTATGTTCCCTAACTCATTTAGGCATTGCTCCAGAAAATTGGCGATGAGGTAAAGGAAATGAAATGAATGGAATGGATAAGAGGAGAAATATTTTACAATCCAAATTTGAAGGTACAACTTTATCACCTAAAAATTAATGTTTTTACCCTCCATTACCATCCCTTCACTTCCAAAACTAACTTCTGGAGCAGGGTATGTTTTTTCTCTCCCTTCCTTTTCCATTGTCTCCGTCCTTCTGGAGCGAGGCCTTAAGGTGAACCCTATCCCTACCTTATCTATGGATCAGCTAAGGTGAATTTCCATTTCATTTTATTTTGTCGTTCCGTCCAATTTCATTGTACTTTGAAATAGAAAATCAGAAACTAACTTTGTTGTTTCCTTTTAATTAGACATGGAATGTTTGTGTTTAATTTGTTTGTTCCCTCAATAAAGAAATAAGAACGATTCTTGATATAGTTACTGGTTGTACTTTCAATTATGGTGTACCAGCATGTTATTTATGTAATTAAAAACTTTGCGTTCTCCTTTCATTGTGAAAGTGCGTAGGGTAAAATTTTTGGAAAATAACAAGGATGGAACTTAATTAAATGGTAGAAAGGGACTGGGGGAGTTAGCTTAATCACCTGGAATAGCTTTAATTTTTTGTAATATTTTGAACTCCAATATGTTAAAATTTAATTTTACTTTTGTTTACTCTTTAATTTTTCACCATATGTACAGTAAAAGAGTTGCACACTTTTTCCAGGTTAAGGAGATTGCACACTTTTTCGATGACTTATTATAAATTTTAATGTTTTGTGGTGGCATATTTAAAAGGGCAACATGGTCATGTTAATCTATTAATGGCATAAAACTAATTATTATTGTTTTGTAGTGGCATAAAATCAATTAGTTGTTTTGCAATGACATATCTCAAATTTAAGACTTTTGGAGTGGCATAAACCAAATTACTCCTTATTATTTTAACTAGAGGATACATCGAGCTCGCTCGATTTTTGAAATTTTTACTGATATTTAATTATTGAATTTGTTGCAACAAATCAAGTTTTATTGTACGAAATATTTTTAAAAATTTTAATATTGATTATCATTTGTAATGAATATATTGAAAATAAGATTATATGATACTATTTCAATTTTATAAAATTATATTGCATAGAAATTTAAAGCAATGGTTGAAGAGACCAAATAACAATTAGGCATGAACTACCTTAGATTCTTAAATAATATGAAGGGGTCACAAAAATCAGAAATAAAATAATGCGCTGCTAATTTATTTTCTGTTGGTGAAGCGGGTCAGTTTTATGAGCAATTGTACTCGGCACACAAATAGTTATAAAGTATCCCATTACAGAAATAGGAAAAAATGTTATTTCACATTGCTTGAAGTGTCGGACTACATTTAACTAAGAGATTCCGACACCCATACATCTTTATTTATAATATTGATATTGATTAATGGAATTATCAATTTACTGTAGCTATTATTATAAGTATTGTAATTATCGTTATCATTAATTAATTACAATATAATTCTTTCATTTGTTTCCGTGCAATCATCATATACCCTAGAAAAGACACAAAGAAATAATAAAAAAAAAAGATGGGGTGAATTGTTTATACTACTTTCTCTCCATGATCAGAGATGCAAATTGCTAACCCATGTTCTCGGTGAGTTAGCAGGTTAGCTTTGTCATTTGCTGAACTAAGGTTAGCGGGTTAGTGAATTTTACCCTGAGGTTAGGCTAACCTCAGTGGCACCAAACACACCCTCAAATAATTCTGGAATGAAACGGTTGAAGGAGACAAGGTATTTCTGTCATATAACTAAACATTTGAATTTTTCTATTCAAAATATTATTAAAAATAATAAAAAGTGCTTATATTCCATTTTAACAAAGATTAGAGCGGTTATTTCCATTATTGGAGATTTGAGAGGGTTATATTCAAATGGAGAAGATTTTGAGGAGGGGTTATATCAAATATTCTCAAAATTTAATATATAAAAAAATTTTAATATGGAGAAAAAAATTGAATATATTGAAAACTTTTTTGGTTATCGAGGGGCAGGGCCCGCTCAAGTTTTACTAGTCTTACTTAAGCTTTTAAATTTCACCGAAATAACACCGTTATGATCGAAATAACAGATTTTTAGAGCAAAACGCATCAACAGTACAACAACCAAGCACGAAATAACAGTTGCGTTATATTTTCAAAAAATCGGCGATATAACTTGAATTTTTTTCATTTAGCGGCGTAAAAATAGATGGATCATATAAAAATCCTAATTCGTTTAGTTTTTAATACTTTAATTTTATCTATTTTGTCTTTTGACTTGTTATTTTTTTATATTTTAAATTTTCAAGTAACTTATAAAATAGATTAGTTATATAATTGTCTTTTTATACACACCATTTTTTCTCCGTTATATCACCGATGTAACACCGAATCGCTAAATCAACTCTGTATCGTCATACCGCAAAAAGAGTATTTTAAAACCTTTCCTAGATCGTCACTATCTAGTTTATCAAAAAAAAAAAAAAATTACTAGTCTATCCATTGCTTTAGGGGCTGCTGGAAAGGGGCGGAAGAGTATAGGGTGGACTGACTCGTTGAGACCCGACTTTGGATTTTAATAATTTGGATTTTCAATATTAAAATAGGTCCGAACATATCCAATAACTAAATTAACTGTTTTTTTTTTAATATTTCACTGTAAAAAAATTTCTCTGCCTGCCTTCTGGATACACCTCTGCTGCTTAATTAATGTGATAAAATTAACGATCTTCCTTATCGAGGGAGTAAATTTAAAGGATTAATATCTTATATAAATTTAATCCATGTTTGCATTTGATATATATACAGAGAGAGAGTTTAGCTACGGTGAGTCGCGATCAAAACTCCTAGATCTAGTTCAAAATAATCGATCCAAACTGTCCAATATGATCTCCCTATTGAAATCTCCATGTATACCAAATTTTTTATTTTTTCAAAAGTTTTAAGTATTTTTTTGAAATTTTAGAAAATCGTTAATCTAATTAGTTTTGAACCATTCAAAAACAGCAGTCTTTAAAAATCCGAAAAAAATACTTAAAAATTTCGAAAAAATGAAAAATTTGGTCTACATGGAGATTTCAATAGGGAGATCATATTGGACGATTTGGATCGGTTATTTTGAACTAGATCTAGGAGTTTTAATCGTGACTCACCGTAGCTAAACTCTTATATATGTGTGTGAGAGAGAGAGACCGTTTAATATATAATAATATATTATATATTGGGTCCTACGAAATAAAAATTAATTACGCTGATTTATTATTAGCTTAATATAAGAAATTATTTAACTATTAGTTAACTCTGCTACACCATCAAAGGTATATATCTTTAATCATGAAAAATATATTGTCATGCAACCATTAACTATTTACAAAAAAAAAAAAAAAAAAAACTAAACTATATGCTATCATCTCTTTGAAACAGTGTTTTCAATACCCTACCACTTATCGGAAAATTCTGATAATATCGGGTACCAGAACAGTGATCGAAATGACGGTATTCGATATTGTGAGACAAAATACCGAAAATTTTCGAAAAATACCAGAAAATTTCGGATTTCGACCACCTGGCCGATTAGGGTGCCGGTGGAAAATTGAAAACATTGCTTTGAAAATTTTGTCACGTGCATGGCTATTTGAGCTCAAGGGAGAACATCGAGAAGTATCCAACAAAAATCTAGTTGTTTTGGAGTTTAGCAAATAGTAGCGAACTTAGAACTCCTGTTTTTGCACTACGTATTAAAAGGAAAATAACAAAGTACGCGGTCCCGAAACCAGAGTGGATATATGACCCGACGATGACGACTGAACACCAAGAATACTTTTATTTGTTTTTTGCCTTTTTGTAGGGAAATGATTTTTTACAATTGAATTTACCGAAATTCCTCCAATCTCGTACGTTACTATAGGTTTTTTTTTTTTTATGCATGGATACTACAGGTTTATTTATTGTAGTTGCGTTAGTTTATTGGTGGACGAATTCCAAACAAAAATGATTCCGGATAATAATTTACAAGCCTTTTTTGTGTTTAATAAGGCCGAGTTGATATCGGACCAGAAGAGAAAAAGGAAAGATTTGGCTAATAATATGCATTTGATTTGGTAAATTTTAATTCAAAGAGCGTAAAAGCAAACACAAGCGTCAAGACATGATAAACAATCGTGTTTATTAATTGAAAGAAATACACTTAACGGCATATAGCTGATGCGTCTTTTAATATCTACCTTGAATAGAGAACTAATTGGCCATAAAAGACCAATATTAATTACACAAACTATTCAATACAACACTAGATTTCAATATTAAAGTTTAAGAAAACGAATAGTGAGAATTCACAGTTTTGATATATATAGTTAAAATTCAATTTTTTTTTAAAAAAAAAATCTGATTTAAGCACAAAACTTAAATTTATAAAAGAATAATTTAGCGTTTATTTTAACCGATTTTCATTAAATTTTAAAAATAAATTCAAATGATAGTATATTAAATGAAATATTTTTTGTATATTAAATAAATTGTTCGCTAGGACATAATTGTTCTCATGATTTCATCTCTCCAACTCATATCTGCAATCAGCAAAATCTTAAATGCATTTTTTTTTATAAAAAAAATTATTGCATTTAATTTAAATTTATATTTAAATTATTGAATATATATATGATGATTCAATATATATTTTTTATACTTAAAATATATGCTCGAATTAATATTATATAAACATTCAATAATTTTCGTTTAAGTTCATAAAAAAAAAAGGAAAAATTGGATATAACCCCCTCAAATCTTCTTTATTTGGATATAACCACCTACAATCTTTAATATTGGATATAACCCCCTATGATCATAACAATCATGGCTATAGGCCCTTTTGATTAATTTTAACATTATTTTAAATAACAAAAGTCAGTGTTTAAAATTTAAGACAAAAATGCCCCTCTGCCTTCTCATCTTCCCCCTCTAATGAAACAAAAATATTAAGAGTACGATTTACTTCCTTCTTGTGATTCTCGTTTTGTTTCTATAAATCGATCCTTCTCAATGGAAACATGACAAGTAAATGAGAAAATTCTCATTCTTGATTCGTCATCATTTTTTATGAAAATGATTTAAAAATGTTTGTGATACTTTTGCCTTCTCTCGACAATCTTTTGCATTGAAAAAAATATTCTGCTTTCATAGTTATTCACATGGTCGAATGGTTGAATAATTCCAAATCCATCTATTTTATATTTCATGATAACTTGATAAATTGGGGTTGCCATAATATAGTTTTCTTGAGAACGAGCATTACTATGGATATGAAATCATGTATAACGATTGGTGCTATTTTTTCTTCAGATTTCATGGTGATATTCTTTTTCTTTTCCTTTTATTTTTTTTCCTGAAATAAACGTAGGCCTAAGAGATGGTGGAATTGTCTTCAGAACAACAATACGATAGTCTTGGGCAGGAAGAGCAACAAGGACATTTTTGTCTTAAATTTTAGAAAACGATTTTTGTTATTTAAAATAATGTTAAAATTATATTCAGAAGGGTTTATAGCCATGATTGTTATGATTATAGGGGTTATATCCAATATTAAAGTTTGTAGGGGGTTATATCCAAATAGAGAAGATTTGAGGGGGTTATATCCAATTTTCCCGAAAAAAAAAAGAACTTTTCCTCATTAATACGTACGGGCAACGCTCACGTAAATACTGCATATCAGGATTAGGATATGCTGAGCATTGCGATAACAGTGGTCCTGCTATTTAACAGATTGCAACGTTGGCTTTTTGTAAGAGATGGTCCTTTAATATTGGGGAAAAAAATGAACCAATGCATGTGAATATTACATCTGGAGATCCTTATTGTCTTGTTGTACTTGGCCAATTTTTATTATTTTTTTCCAATTAAATTTTGAAACTATTATTTCACTGTCGTTGCAATGTATATATGATAGCTAACGGGGATTCTCGTTAGCATATACAGGCATTTATTTATTTCTTTTGAATGACAACCCGTAGTCATCAAAAAAAGAAGATAAACACATTACATATCATCAAGTCTCTGCAGAATTCATTTTGAGGATTATATTAATCTAATATATTATTTTCTTTATTTTTAAAACAAGACTATATATCTAGAGAGGTATATATAGTTCACCGTAAGAAATATAGTTTATCTATACAGAAATTTAATTCATTATCTCTAAAACAATGGTGGAGTCACCGACCATCTATACTGGACTCATGCTTAATTTAACATATCATTTATAGTATTTTAAAAAATATAAGTTCAATTATCTCATAGCTAGGGTTCGAAATCCACTTGGGCATCTTGGGGTTCTTTATGGATACTAGTTCTAAACTCGCGCGCTCCGCAATTCATTTCTATGTGAATATGTTATGAAATGATTTTCAAATGAGTGCAGATACGGTATACAAACTTTTGCAAATAGATGTGTAATGTTGAGGATCATTATTAGAATAAGAAGGATTTTTTTTGCTGATAAAAAAAATAACTAAATAAATGTGAAATTTTGCGCGATAATACACACACACACACACAATAGGCTCAATACATCACAGTGCACAATAACATTTCTATATATATATATATGAGAAAGCTTTCAATCAAAGCGTTTTGACTAGAATCCCGGTTAAACCCCATCAGATCTCAATTTTGATAGTTCAAATGACTGATCCAAACCGTTCAATACGATCTCCATATTGAAATCTCCTTGCACACCAAATTTTAATTTTTTTTGAAATTTTTAAGTATTTTTTAAAATTTTAGAAAATAGTTAATCTAATTTATGGCTGTTTATATATAAATTTTGTAAAATTTTGCGATTAATGAAAGGATGAAACAAAAATCATTGAATAAGCTTAATATCTAGTCATTGTAGCACAATGCTACATATTCTCTCATATTGTGAAAACCAGCCTATTACGTTTTCTAGAAAAAGACAAAAAAAAAATTGGGAAAAAAAATAAAAATGTAAACACCTCATGATCTAATTTTGTGCGTTGCGCGGTTAATTTTTATTTCCCATTAGCACCAATCACTTCTATTACTCTTATTTAAAAAAATGTGCTATTAGAGAACCAATATTGGATGGAAAAAATTTATGCACAAAAATAAATAAAAAAAAGTGGTTGTAAAGAAGGTATTACAATTAACTTCAATCATCAAATTCTTATATTAAATTGATTATTTGTATCACAATTATTATTATTATTTTTAGAGTGCTCTAAATATTTTGCTTAAAATTGAAGGTATTAGAATAGAATAAATATGTGTAAAATAAAGAATGGCATTGAAAAGAAAATAAAAAATAAAAAAAACTAAAAGTTTGCATTTCACAATATGCATGTAAATATGCTGGGAGAAATTTCACTAATATATACTGTGGTTTGACTGTCACGCAAAGAGATATTTCTTTATTTGATCGGAAGATATTTATTATCAATTAGTATAAATGTTTGACTACCACTTGACTTCTTGGTTTGACTTCCACACAAAAAAATGCCACAAAAAATGAGAACCACAGTGTTTCTCGTGCGAGGCACGACTCCGCAAATTTATATATTTATAATTTAATTTAAAAATAGATTGGGAGACTTGATGCATGCCTAATTTGTTAAAAAAATATCTTAGAAGATTGCTAAAATACAATGTACGTATAACTGTACTGATGTGTACTTATCCGTCCTCGAATTTCTTATTTCAAACAACCAAATTATTTATATTGTTTTTATATTGAAATCACATTGAAGGTAAAATTTTAAATTTTATATTATTTTTCGAATTTTTAGAAAATTTTATCTAATTAATTAGTTCTGGAATCTTAACAGTAAAGTAAAATGTTTTGCAAAAATATATAGATAATTTTATTTGCAACAAAATTTTAATATAGAGATCATTTTTAGCAGTCGGATTGATCATTTTAAGTATGAAATGTCTGAACGAACACGTTATACGGAATACATCCATCCGTGTGACACGTTGGTATTCTAACAACCTTCGTTTAGCTCATGCGGATTAAGTTGGATTTCAATTTATTTGTGATAGTCCAATTGAAATATATAGTTAACAGAATTTAACCGGTTGTTTGTACACATAGCCAACACTAGAGCCAAGATCTTGAAAAGTGAAAACCTATGGATAAAACAGTTGTAGTGCTGTACTTGATGTTTTGCCAAAAAAAAAAAAAAGAAAACGACAGATTGAGTTGAACAGTCTTTTTTATAAAAAATCCAGCCAACTGGCCCTTCTTATCTATTTGGTTGCGATGTGGCAGCACGAGTAAACACATACGCCTTAATTAGAGCTTGATCGAACTTATCGGCTGAGCCAAAACTGCGAATTTAATCACGTGAGGTTACTCGCCATTATGCGGCATTCGTGGTCCGCGCGCTTTCGTTGGCATGTCAAGTGTCTCTCGGCTACCATGAAGGGCTATTTTATTCAAAACCGGAGAAGTAATTTGATTCATACTGAAAAAGATAAAAACATAATAAATACAAAAATATCACTCTTAATTACGACACTTGGCAGCCTCTGTGTCCAGTCTTTTTTAAATTATAGATCTTGGTAAAGCATCAAATCAACGATAGCTAGAATTAGGAATGTGAATAGATCGGATCGGATTTTGGTTCGAGACGAATCGGTAATTAATATTTTATGACAGTTTTTATTGGGATAGGCGTTTAGTTCAATTCAATTTGGCTTTGAGATATAGACCTGCATGACGTAAGAAACGCAACGAAAATGAAGACTTTCGTTAACCGTTTCGTTTTATTTACGGAACTAGAATCATTTTCGTTAATCGTTTCGTGTTTGAAACGCAATTGAAAAAAATTGCGTTAATCGTTTCGGCTTTAATCGCGAAACAAACGGTTGAAACGATCAAGTTTTTTGATCGTTGGAATCTCAGCATATCACATTATATATCAATAAAAAGGGAAAAATAACTTCAAAAAAATAGCACAAGTAATAACTTAATAAAAATAACATAATAATAACTCCAAACAAATGCTTGTCATAAAGAAAAAACACATCAAAATAAATTCAAACTATTACCTAGTTTAATAGGGGATTATTTCAATATAGGTCTCAAGCTTTTAAGTTTAAATCATCGGGGAGATATCAACAGACCCAAAAATTTTGACTGACCCATCAAAATTCCAAGGCCAGAGTCCCTCCTCTCTAACTGGTACTTGGTACCCTTCATCATTGACCCATACATTTTGAAATAATCCCCAAATTAAACTTACAGACACTCCTTAGTCCCTATCAAAATCAAATATGGGCACCATATCACCATACCCAAAAATCAACTTTTTCAAACTTACAACACGAGACACAAGTTCTGAAGGCACCATATAAACAAAAAAAAGCTGTTTCAAACTTACAAAACAAACTTATGAAACTTGTCAACACAATCAAACATGATCATCATCTTCACCACCTTCATCATCATCACCAAGCTGACCACCACTATCTACATTAATAGCAAACAAAATAAATTAAATAGTAGTACTGAATTCAAGTTGAAAAAAAGATAAACATGGGTGCAAACATACCAATTACTGAAGCCCTCAACCAATTTTGAGCACAAATTAGAGCTTCAACGCTCTCATCATTTAAAGAGCTTCTAGTTGGGCTCAGTGTTCTACCAGCATAAGAAAATGCTGACTCAGATGCCACAGTACTAATTGGTACAGCCAATACATCCCTTGCTAACCTAGCCAACACTGGATACTTGGGGGCTTTCAACTTCCACCATGACAGAATGTCAAAGTCATCATCCAAGCTACAATGATCAAGTGGTTCAGCTAGATATTGATCTAGCTCAGATATCATGGGATCAGACTGCTTCTTAACATTTAAGAAATCTTTCAAACCAGCCCTTGTATTAGTTTGTTGCACTGATCCACTAGAACTGCAACAAAGTTAATTAATTTAGCAAGTTGACACACAAATTAAAAAAAAAAAAAAAATAGAGGTTTAGAACATTACCTTCCACTTGCATGTGCTGTGCCACCAGTTTGGCTCTGTGATGCCTTGGTGTTTGCCAACAGATACTCATTGAACATGTCATCAAAGCATTGTTTCAAGTTGGTCATAAAATCTTGCAACTCAGAAGGATGCAGCATCTTGAAATAGTACTCAACCACATGTAGCTTACACCTAGGATCTAATGCACAAGCCACAGCCAAGAGAACATTTCCATTTTCCCAGTACTTGTTCCACTTGAGGAACATTTCTTTCCCCATGTCAACAATAAATGGATATGGACTGCTATACATATTTCTAATAGTAAGATAAACCTCACAAAAATCAGGAAAAAATAGATTCAAAGTTGGATACTTGGTACCACTTAATTTTAATGTAGCATCATAGAACACTTTCAAATGCCCATGTAGGGTCACCACATGATCCCACTGCTCATCACTGAGAGAGTAAGGGTACCTCACATCTAACTTGGCATATCTGATGATAGCTTTCTTCAAGTGCAATGCCAAGTCAAGCATCAAGTAGGTGGAGTTCCACCTAGTCTGCACATCATATGCTGGCTTCCTATAAGGAACATCTTCCTGAAAACAAACATTAAAATAAAATCAATATACATAAACATTAATATACAGAAAAATAAATATACAAAAACATAGCTTAGACCTGAGAAGCAGCCAACTTGAACTTCTCCATTCTAGATTGTGAATGCTTAATATATTTCATGGTGTCTCTTATGGCATCAATCTGACCAGACATCACATTCAAACCATCTTGCACAATCAGATTCAAAATGTGGCATGCACATCTTTGATGAAAGAGGTTACCATCACAAAGTAGGTTCTTTCTAAATTGACTCCTACTCAGCAAGTCATTAATGGCAGCATCATTAGAAGATGCATTATCCAAAACCAAACTGAAAGCTTTATTATCCAAGTTCCACAAAATTAATTTATCATAAATGGCCTGTGAAATATGTTGGCCAGTGTGAGGAGAGGGCATTGGGGTAAAGTTGAGAATTCTTTTTCTCAAGTTCCAATCATCATCAATGCAATGACAAGTAAGAGCCATGAAACCCCTATTTTTACCCTTGCAAGTCCACAAATCACTAGTGAAACTAACCTTACAATCCATTTTAGCAAATAAATCATACAACAAACCCTTCTCTTCCTCATAAAGAGCAACACAATCTGCCCTCAGTGTGGTCCTAGATGGCATTTTAAACAGAGGCTGCAGATCAGTTGCAAAAACTTTAAAAAAGTGGTGTGTTGCACAGTTAAAAGGGTACTCATGTCCAGCCACCATCTTTGCCAAGTTTTTCCTACTTCTACCTTGGTCAAATTCCCAAACACTAGGATTGGGCTGACCTGATAAATAGTAAAAACATATTAGTATACAAAAATACATCAAGTAATATACAAGAAATATAATTAAAATACATCAACTACCTTGTTCACTGGCAAGCTGAAGCAGTCTCTGCATGGCAGCAGGTTTTGCCCTACTTCTGGCTGGCATTTTCCTACAACCACCCCTCATATGATGCAACAGTGAGCTAGTGCTCCTAGAGTTGCCTTGCAAATACTCAGTACCACAATAGTTGCAGGATGCCATGAAGTCACCATACTCATCCTTTTCAGTACTTTTAAAAAGCTTCCACACCACAGAGTTCTTCACAACTCTACATTTTCTCTTTCTCTTATTGGTACCAACTGTGGGGGTTGTACCATCATCAACAGGTTGACTTGGGGGAGTACCATCACCATCAGCATCAACTTGTATTCTTTGAATTTCCTCTGCAGTTTCACCATCAATTCCTGGTTCCATACTATATATTGGGGGAGTACCATCAGCATCAATTCAACAGATTACAAAGGTCAGTCATGAGACACATCCACCCCTAGCTCCTATCCATGCATACAAGTGCTAGCAGCCTAGCAAGTTGCCAGGAATGGATGTGTCGCATGACCAACACAATCAACCTGATTGCCAGTCAGTACCAACCACATAACATATACATATTAACATGATTGTCAAGGTGTGACATGAGAGACATCTATCCCTGACATACCAGATTAACAGTACCAGTGCCAGGAATAGATGTCAATTAGCAAGCATACAAATAGATGTCAATTACCAGTGCCAGGAATAGATGTTTCTCATGCCACACACAAATAACAAGCAAAGCACAAGCTCAAGCACAATCATTCACTATTCACTAAGAATTATAACAAATAAATAAATCATACTCATCTGATAATTGCTCCTCCTCCAGCACAATCTCTCTCTCTGGCTCTGGGTTAGCCATTGTCTTTCGCAGTTTCTTCTTTCTGTTACTTCTGTTCCCCTACAAAGAACAAATAGAAACAAAAATTAACAAAAAATATTGAAAGAACACGAAAAAAATTAACTTAAAATTACAAGTAAATACATACCTTTCTCATAAATGTCTCTCTTTCCTTCCTTCCTTTTTCCTTTTTTACTACAAAGAACACGAAAAAAATTAACTTAAAATTACAAGTAAACAGATTAAAAAATCGAAAAAATAAATAAGGAAGAAAGAAAGACATACCTTTCTCTCTCTTTCTTTTTTCCTTCTCTCCTTTCTGTCTTCTTTCTTCATCTTATATAGCCAACGTTTCTTCATCATTACTAGTAGTCGAAGAGACCCTGACTGTTCGACTTACCCTGTCACCAGTCTCTCAAAATCACAAGCAATCATAACCTTTCTCGAGCCTTTTAAGCTACCAAGCCTGCACTTTAAGCGAGGGATTTGGAAACCAAGCGACAGAGAGTCGTAATCAGGGACTAATCAAGCTAGGGTTTCGGACCAAAAAGGTAGTAATGATGAGTATTTCATCAAAACCAACAGAAAGGAGATGAGAGGTCGTCTGCCTCTCGTGATCTCTCCAGCACGCGTGAGAGCATGGAAGAGAGAGACTGAGAGAGGGAGAGAAGAGAGATCAAATCGGGAGAGGAGTTGAAAAGACATGGCGCCGCTTGAGAGTTGAGAGAGAGAGAGAGACTGAGAGAGAGAGGCGGAGAGATTAGGTTAGGGTTTCGTCTTCTGTGTCTACCCCTATATATATTAAACTATATAATAATTATATTAATAATAATATAATTATATTAAATATATTAATTATATTATAATATACGAACGAAACGAAATCAACGAAACGAAATCACCCAGTTTCGTTAACCGTCTCAAATTAACCGCGAAACAAGTCTGGTTCCGTTGACCGTTTCGCTTAACCTAACGAAACCAATTTCGCTTTCGTTAACCGTTTCGTACCGGCGAAACGAAACGAAATAACGTAAAAAACGCTTCCGCTTTCAGGTCTATTGAGATATTTTGACCGATCCGATCGAACTTGAAGTCTTGAACAGGTTATGTGTCGATGTAATCATATCCGTCTAATTAAACTAATTAATAATTACTTATTTTAAATTTATTCTAGAAATAAATCTTACAAATCATATGTAGTGCATTATAAATTTAAATTATAATTAATTTCAATGTATGCTTCACAAATCAAAACTATTAAACCCAGTGGAAAATTGATGGCTTTTAATTACTCATTCATAATATAAATTTACTATTTTTTTAAAGATTTTTGGCAACTTTTTGGAATTTTTGAAGAATCGTGCCTCTTGTTTACCGCGCTTCCCTTTCCTTTTTTTCGTATTTTTCCCTCCACCGTTGATCTTATGATGAAAATCTAACTAATATGAAAATGTACGTTGAATCGTTGATAGATGTAATCTATACGAAAATAATTAATATCTCTATAAGGAATCGATTTAAATTCTATTAGGGACAAGAATGTAAAAATTTTATACATTCTTAAAGTAGTTAGAACGAGAATAAAGAAAATTAATGATATTTTTAAATGTTAAATACTTAAATCTGATCAATAATAAAAACACAAATAATCTAACTTGTCTGTTGTTCTATTCGAAAATATTTAAAATTATGACAACTTGAGAAGTTGTGTCGACAAATCTGTTATTGGATTGGTTTCTGCCATTTCAATAACTATAGACAAATAAACTCACGGATACAGATCTGATCATGCGATTCGGATATATCATTTTTGTTTGGATTTGTTTTCTTTGTATACTCCTATTTATTCAAATATCTCTATAGAAGATGCAAAATATATACATTTTGAATAATGGAAAAAAAAATTTTGGTTGCTTATAGTTAATTAACAATTGTTCTTCGTTCATTATATTTTCTCAGTCTATGTTTAACCCGGGAATTGCTTCCTACACTTCCAAAAATTGGAGATGCACTCCTCTTGGACAAAAATGTCCTTCGTATTTCCAACTTATTTCAAACTAGGATCAATTGAAAGATGTAAATTGAAAGAATGAGAAGGACATTTTTGTCCAAGAGGAGTGCATCTCCAATTTTTGGGAGTGTAGAAAGCAATTCCCGTTTAACCCCTATCCAGTGCAACTTTACGTTCTCATATGTTGCATATGAATTGTCCCTCCTTTTTCACTGTATATAGCACGACATTTAGGAGTTTTAAAAGACAAAATAGCTAGAAGTTTTAAACTAACCTGTCCTTGTTTTAATAAGTGACGGATGAGATGTCGACGAAGACTCAGAAAGGCTATGTTAAACAAAATATAGTATAGGTTGATTGATTTTTTTTTTCCCCTTTATTTGGGTCAAAAGACCGTATATGCTCTATTAATCGAGTAGCACCACGTTGTAATAATAAAAGAATAGCACATCGCTTTTTGCTACTTTTGAGTTAGCGGCCTATAATATCTAACCAGACAGTCCGTTCCGGACTTCCAGTGTCTGCCCATATATGCTTACTATGCAAACTTGAGGCTGAGAAACCACATAAATGAATATAAAGATGATATGCCAAATTGCCAACTGCCCCAACTCAAATAGGCCAGCATCAAGTACATTATACATACATGGCTTGGTCCGTCCTTTTCTTAAGTTTTGCACGCAGGACGTCACATTAGATTGAAATAGTACGTAAAGGCTTGGAGATGCTTTGATTTCAAATAAGCAATGAGCCAAGGAAGGTGCACTAATTTGCATTATTATAAACATCCATATATATATAAAAGTATATTATCACTTTATCACAGCTATATATATATGACTTAGTGGCATTATGACAAATCATAACTTTTTGCTTTTAAGATCCTATTTGATGATTTTTAATTATAAGAACTAAACTTGAGGTTTCCATCATCATAATATATATGTTTCATATTCAGACATCATTTTGACTCGGATTGCCAGAGTGCAACTAATTTGTACAAATAAACTGTGATTATGTGAAGAGCATTTATTTTGTTATTTCTTATTCTCTAATAAACGAACAACATATTTTTAAGTTCTTAAACTAAAAAATTTCTAACATATTACAATTATTTTTCTGCTTAATGACGCTCGATTTACAGTGGAAGATACCGAAAACCCCCAAGAAAAACTGACCATAGTGCAAAGTGACCATAGTGCAAAGTACCCGTAATTATTTAACAGTGCAGCTTCTGTATTAGAAATGTAGCAAGTCAGGTCACATCTCTACTAGATGTTATTTCTTGGGAAGGATATTTCGGGAAGAAATTTGCGCAGCTGGTAAAATCAACGATTGAGGGAGGAGAGAATAGCAGGTCGGAAAACAAAGGAAGGAATAACTGAATAATTTAGGATAGGATCGATATACGAATATTTCCAAAAGAAAGGCCCCTTTGGAGTTTTAGTGGCCCAAACGATTAATGAGAATAAGAAAAATGAGGTAACAAAGCCCAACTCCAGCCTCCAGGATTGGTTAGCTCGAGGGTTGATTATTTTGTGCCGGAACAAAGCCCAATGCAGTGATCAAAATCAAAATCTACCGATCTTCTGTAGTGGCCTAGTGGGTGTGAACTTGCGCAAAACGAACTCCCAAAGAGAGAAAATCGGCCTTGAAAACACACCGACTGGGAACCGAAAAAATTATAACTAATTCTCGTTAATTAAAAAATTTTAAAAATAAACCCGTTTTAATCCAAATTATAAAACTATTCTCGCATATCGGAATCGGGAATTCCGATACAAATTCAGTCTAGTATCGGAAATCCGATACTAACTAGTATCGGGATCCCGGAATCTGATACTGGCTAGTATCGGAATCTGAGAATCTGATACAAAATTCAGCAGCTACTATCGGATTCTCAAATTCCGATACTAGCTATCAATTCAATTTTTTCTTCGCACTGATTTATTGAATGAAAACATTGCGGTGGTTTTTGTCATCATGTCGGATATATAATTAAATTAGGTCTGACAATTTTAGTGACCATATTACTTTGCGAATTACTGATTGTATCATGTTTTTTTTTTGCTTTTTTTGGTGAAACGATTGTGGAGGGGTCCATTAGTTAATACTTAGTAGGCAATAATTAAATGTAAAAAATTAGTGCTGAAATTTTCAGAAGATGGCTTTGGTAAGATTTTGATTTTTCTCTAATAACTATTTTTCTTGTACCTTGATATTGACCGTTATTATTAGAAACAAACTTTATATTTTGAATTCCATCATTTTAGACTTGAATCTATACGTACAGTCTAAATATTATGCTTATGAATGTTTGTTGTTCTTGATGGTTACTAGAAATAACTTTATCAATGTAATTTTTTTTATCGTTTCATCGAATAAATAATATTTTCAAAAGTACGAAATCGAAGGGTCTTGATGTATAACCAAAAGGATATATCAACTATATAAAATTTGATTTATATTCTGTTTTATGTATACAACAACAAACGTATTAATTTAGTTTTTAAACCTTCAATTTATACTTGTGAAATTATTTGGAAAAAAATGTCATAATTGTTAAATAAAATTATTGTCAACAATTTATTCTTATAGTAAAATATACAATTGATATATTATAATTAATGTTTGAAGTTCCAAATATTATAGATCTTTTTAGTATAAGCACTGTAGTTAGTGATTGTCTAGACATTTCCAAACTACCTGGATCTAGGTCTTCCTACCAAATAAAAAAAAAAGAGAATATTTATGGGTCATTTAATGCGGTCACTCTCTGCGGCTATTTTCAGGAGATGACCGAATCTTTATAATTATAAGATGAAAAAAAATCTGAGTTGCAATAAAATGAGATCTTCCTTTCTATATTTCCCTTTGTTATCACTTTCTACCACCGAACCAAACATAGTTATTCTAATAAAATAATTATTTCTTGAAATGTTAGATGCCATACCATAAAAAAAATGACAAAATGCACATTATTTTACATTCACCATATATTGTTCCATTATATAATATTGTTATTGTTATTCTAATAAAATAAGCGATTATTTTATTCATTCCCTCAATTATAATATACTAAATATATCATTCAAACAAAATATGGTAACGCAAAATTAACAATTTCTTTTACAAATTTCACTCTTCTCGACCACTTAATATTTTTGTCAATACTATTCTCAACTATCCAAACATAACCTAAACCTTACCCAAAATATAAAAAAAAGAAAAAAGAAAAAAAAATAATACAATCTAAATCTCGACTCATTAAAATTGTGTGTATATAACTTTTTAATATAAAAAAATCACTAGTTACAAATAATTGACGGGAAAATTATTAGAACATCATATCCGAATGAATTACTAAATCAATAATAAAGAACAAATTAAGTGCCTAACAAACAAATCTTTGAAAAAAAGTAGGTGCCTAGAATTTATTTTCCGATTCTTAGTTTTTCTAAAAAAATTAAATTAGTTCTTGAACTTTCTTCTACATTAACGTGATCCTTCAATGTACTAATCATATCCCCATATACGTATATAGGACCTTTTGAGAAAAAGATGACAAAAACCACCGCAATGTTTTCATTGAATAAATTAGTGCGAAGACAAAATTGAATTGATAGCTAGTATCGGAATTTGAGAATCCGATACTAGCTATTGAATTTTGTATCAGATTCCGATACTAGCTAGTATCGGATTCTGGGATCCCGATACTAGTTAGTATCGGATTTCGAGAATCCGATACCAAACTGAATTTGTATCGGAATCCCGGATTCTGATACTGCGAGGATAGTTTTATAATTTGGATTAAAACGGATTTAATTTAAAATTTCTTAATTAACGAGGATTAGTTTAATTTTTTCGGGAATGGGAACTGCATAGCCAACATAGGCATCTAACCCATGAAAAAAAAATTTTAATTTAAGCGGAAGTCTTAGCCGTTCATCAAGCAACTTCAAAAAAAATAATAATTATAATTATAATTATTTTATAATTATAATTATAACTATATTCATTTTGTCCAACGTGAGCTGCGCATGGAGGTCTTAAGTTACTGTAGTTAGTACAGTAACCATTCAATTTTGTTCACTTGATCTGATCTGAGCCACACGACGCTCTCTCTCCCAGTTCTTGATTTTTCTCCTTCCTCCACCATTTGCAATCCATTTGCGCAAGGGTTTCACCGATCACCTCTCAGCCCTCTTCTCCTTCTCCGATCGTCTCTCCTAACCCATCCCTCTTCTCCTTCTCTGATCGCCTCTCTCTGCCCTCTCTTCTCTTTCTCACTCGCACCAGCCAAGAACCCCACCTCCATCGACCCTCCATTTCCCTTTTCTCCTCTGCCTTTACCTTCTCCAACTCGAGCTCCCACCATCTCCTCTTCTTCCACCTCCGCACAAACAGCCATTGTTGCCTACACCTTCACTTAACCTTCTAATTCCTAAAAAAATCCTCTACTATCCAAACCCCTATGTAAAACTGAACGCCCTCTCTCTTGAGAGCTTGGCTGGCGCTAATGGAGATTGGTGGAAGCACGACGGCAGCGGTGGTGACTACAACCAGAAGCATCGACTAACTCCCTCTCTTCCCTCCTTTGATGTTAACTTCAATCGATCATTTTCATCTTTTGCTTAAACTGAAGAGATTAGCAGGTATGCAATCTCCAGTGTTTTTATATAAGATGAGCAATGTCCTATTAAATCTAGATAATTTCGATTTTATCAATTATCTAACGTCATGTTGAGTCTATCCCCATGTGTGTCAAAGCTATGGTTATAAAATCAAGCACCCCTAAAGGGCTTGCTAGTTTTGTACTTTTCAGTTTGTCATATGTTTTACTGACTTTCACTAAACAGTTAAATTTAAACAGTTAAATTAGGTCATGATCTAATATATTCTTTGTTTTCTGTTCTTCAATCCAGGAGATCTATTTGGACTGTCCAAAGATGCCACTTTGTCCGTGACACTGAAAGTTCTTGAATTCGAGCTCGTCCACATTAGCCCTATTAAGGTTAGTTTATCTTACTCATCATGTTAATAGAAGTGGATATATATTTTTTTTATTTTTTCAAGTTTTTGTGTTGTCCATCTTTTTTTTTATTAAGGAAAAAATACTAAGAGTAAGATAATTAAAAATAGCAAACCCAATTGATAAATTAAAATCACCAAATTGAATGGGAAAAATATTTATCACGGATATAATCTAGAAAACAACTATTTGCTGGACCACCTTCACAATACAATAAAACTAGAATGTCACTGCCAAGTATTAAACCTTCCAACCAAATTAGTGATCACATCTCCTAAAGTTGCATTTCCCCAGTTCTTACCATCAATTTGTTAATTTCTATGTAGGTCATTGCACCAATTTGTTAATCGAGCAATTCGATTTTATCACATCTTCCAGTACAGATGATGCTAACAACGGACCTGTAGAGACCGCAACTTTGGTGATCAAGCTGAGGGGCAGCGGTCAATGCTGTATTGAAAGAATCAATATATATCTACAGTGAAAGAATTCTCAGATGGCCTAAAGGAGGTGACCAGGGCTTTCATTATGATATTGTATTGATTATTTGATTATAATATATAGCCAGATTATTGTCCCAATTTGTTGAATCAGCTAGATCCATGAGTAATGGTTCTTTTTGGATATGTCATGTAAGTAAAGATTGCCATGCTTTCTTTTTGTTCTTATTTCTGAAAGAAAAATATATTGGAAGCTTTATGAAGCAATTTTTCTAAGTGAATTAACCTATACTCAGATCTTTGTTTTTTTAGGAATTTACTGTGTAACTTGCAGTTATAATTTATATAAGGTATATCCAATATAAGCTAGCTTTGTTGCTACCTACTTTTTTCTACAGTGATAACAAAATTTTTGTTTGATTAAAGGTCCATTTTGTTTTATTCTCGGATGAGCTTTATAACATATGGCTTGAGACAGCAGAAGCACTGCCTTAAAGGTCCACTTCAAGTAGTTTGTGTGTGCTTTTGGGCAGATAGAGATTATTGTTGTACAATAAAATAGCATGATAATTATTGGTTTCTTATTCCTTTATAATACTTTAGCTTATGTCGGCCCGGTTATGAAGAAATATGGATCGTGTATTGTGAGTTTCTGAGCAGCTTGTAGTGAGACTAGATTACCAAATCTTTTTTTTTTTTTTTTTTTTTTTTTTTTTTTTTTTTTTGATGTTCTAAGCTACCTTTGGAGTTAAGATAATTAGCTCGAGATCTTTTGTGGATATCTAATTACAGAAACTTTGCAATTAAGGTCCCTTTTTTTCAATTTATCCCTCATTGTCTCCTTGTTTTTATTTAAAGCATTTATCTTTTCAATTTGAGACTGATTGGCATTTATTTCCCTCCTTTCTAGGTTGGTTGCTTCAAGTTTTGAGGTTTGTTGTTAGCTGGTTGTGTGTAAGCTATGTTGCCGCATAAGGAGAAACTAATATTTGATAAAATAGAATTCATTGTCCAGCCGATCTAAACATTTCAAAGAGGTTTTGTGTCCAGCCGATTTAAACGTTCCAAAGAGGTTTGCTATATTCATTTTGGTTCCTTATTTCTTTTCTCAGTTCATATTTTTTGTATTTTGTTTTGTTGACTATCATTACCATTTTTCTGTTGTTTTATTAGATTAGTTGTCGTTTGTAGTCCACGAGGCAGTAAAATTGTATAGAAAAGTTGGAAAAAAAAATCTGCTTGAACAATAAATTGAATTTTTGTAATTGTTTCCTCACTGAATCATAGTTGTGTGAATTGTGTCGTTGGGTTATTTTGCTTAGTAGAGGGTAGATTAGGGATGAATAATTTTATTGTTTAGCTTAACGGAGGGTTCATTTTTTGTCTCTTATACTCTCTCATATATGCATATATTTCCACAATGTGGACCTAAATACAAATGAAATGAAATAATGGAGATAAGTTATATAAAATCAGCTTGGTAATCAAATGTGTAATATCTTTGTTTTGATGAATTGATATTTATTAGTGTGCAAAAGGAAAAAAAAAGGCTGAAAATGCTTTGCAACCTATCTAAAAAATAATATAATATAGAAATATCCTTCTTATTCCAGATAGTCTCTATCTGGTTTATCAAAAAAAGAAATATCCTTCTTATAAGATGTGTATATTTTGCTAAAAAAATGCAGCTTTTGATTTTTTTTTTAATCTTAAATTTAAGATGCAAGCAATAGTACTTTTCTCCAAAATGTTTTCCATCTTACGGTAGGCTGATCTCATCTTGACCATCATTAAAGGTATACTCTTATGTTTGACGTAGAAATGAGTTTCTTTTTTTTTTATTATTTTAGTTGTGTTGGTTGTATTTTTACCTTGTCAACTAAAATTCAGTTTATGATATATTGGAATTCTTAAAGCCAGGATATTCATGTTCAGGTTGGTTTAACTTTAATTTGTATGTATATAGATACTGATATTTCAATTAATTCCAGTCGGATTTGGTCTCTGGGTGCAGTGTGAGATAGTGTTAGGTTTGTATAGTGGTTTTACTGAAATCAAGTAATAATCTATAATGACGGGCTAATGTTACTATCGGTTTATATTTTTTCAAGGAGGTGATTTTTAGGGTGATACAAAAAAGGAACAACAGTTAATAAAAGGACAGCAGCTTTGGCAAAAATGCCAAAATAAATAAATTGGATCTTCATGAAAGAAAATGCTTCCTGTATGGATAATGAATCAGATTGCCTCCTCAAATTTCTAATTATTATTTTTTATGTTTGGTGATAGCTAGGCTCTGTCATTCAGGATCCGTATCCTCTGGTCGGCAGACCATCTGGTCTGTTTAGATCCGAGCCGTTCGATTTAATCTCAACGGTTAATTTTTTTCGGGCCTATCAATCTGGTATTATTCACGGGGCATTTCTATCCATTGAGATTAAATCAGACGGTCCTGATCAAACAGACCACCTGGTCTGCAGACCAGAGGATTTGGTTCCCTGTCATTCAACCAACATAGTACTGTTTGCTTCAGATGAATGTGTTTGCGAATACTATGTAAGAACGTATTCACATTTTAACCACCGTCATATTGATTTCCTGGAGAAAATGAATAGGTTTGGCAGGTGAAGCTTCCTTCATAAAGGTGATATATTGCTAGGTTGCACGAATAGCATCTTTCGTATTCTCGAATGGGTATTTTTCAGGTGGTCTAAATTTAAATTAAATTATTTAATATTTTTGGTGTAATTTATTTATTGTGCATTGAGAAACCGTTTCGCACTCATTAAAAAACCATTTCATAACATTTTCAGATTGGGATAAATCGCGCAACGCGCGAGATTAGAACTAGTAATAAATAAATCGATACTTTGATGAAATATTAAATGATACTTAAATTGCATAGAATTTCACAACTAAATTCGATAAAATATTAATCTACAAAATTAAAAACATGTCAATGAATATTTCCTATTTTAAAATTTTAACATGAGTTTATAATTATTTACTTAATTTAAGAAACTATTGTTAGAATTATCAAAACGTTGTCAAGTGTCAACATAGATCGGTCCACTCCCACCAAAAAGAAATATCTATCCGACCCGCCCCATCCCGAAAGAGGCCTTGTCACAATCGTTCGTTCCCCTCCAACAGAGAACTGTATATCACAAAATAAGTAAACACACATGTACAGCTGAGATTTATTTAACTATAATCGAGCGCATTCGAGAACTCGAAAGACTAAGCACAATCTCTTTAACCAGTATCCAATCCATATCTTCTTGTTTTCACTGTTTCACCGCTACAGAGTTACAAGGTTCGGATCACATGTGGCCGAAACGGCATCTTCAATAGCATAGTTTCTCAACTTTCATCAGAGGCTTTTACGCTCGGTTGTCTTTTGACACACAACTCGTTACACCTCTGTCTACTCATATAATGCATTAGAATATCCTGCTTGAAAGTTATCTCTTCAAAATGTAAAAAGACGCTATCAAACAGAAAGCAATCCAATTCCAATATCGGCATTTGCTACGGCAGCCAAGGAGAAGACTCATTCCACAGAGCCGTCGAGATGTCGTCATCACGGAAACCGGAGACGGAGTCTGACGGAGAGGAGCCGAGCGACATCTACGAGGACAGAAATGCTAACCCTAACCCTAACGGCGTGGCGGCGCCGGCGCCGTTAGTGTGTGTAACTAGGTTCGCTTTCGATGCCTTAGGCGGTGCTTTTCTGGGTTCCATTTTTGGATATGGTTCGTTTTCTATTTCTCTAGTATTTTTTCTTTTGTCGATTTTATGGGTCATGGGTCTGCGTTTATCTGTGATTTTTGTTACCATGTTGAGCACTGGAGTTGTACCGTACCAGTTTATACCGGAAAGGTGCTAATTGACTGTTAACAAGTGAAATTTGAGATTTTTTTAGTGTATATTTTTATGATTGGACTATATAATTTAATGGGTATTTTTCCTGTCTGAATTAGGGTTTAAGGTTAGGGTTTATTATGTCCTGGTATATGTTTTGGGAATTCAGCAGATGTTTAATAGCTGTGTAATGAGATATCTGGATAGTTGCAGCCTTTTGCGCTTTGTACCATCACAATTGAGATTATTGAAATTAGCAAGACATAGTTCAGTGCTGATACAATTTTACTGAGGAACTTTGTTCAAATGACGGACATAGGTTTAGTGCTAATGAAAGTATGAAATCTTTGTTAAAAAGGGCGAGATTTGTGCAACCTTAGAAGGGAAAAGAGATGAGCTTGTTATAAAGTCATGCATAATTCAATGCAAATTGGTTTTGTTCGAGCACCCAATCTTCAGATTGTATATACTATATTCATCTAGCATGATCATTGTAATTACAACAATTATGCAATATGATCTAATTTCTACCTTCATTGATTGAATTGTCAAGAGTTTCAATTAGATATATATATATATATATATATTTTTTTTTGGCATGCTCACTGTTTGGTCGGCAGCATTGAAAATTTTCAATGATTACAGTGAAGCACATGACAATAGCCTTACATACTGTCTTTTTAGTTAATTGGTGTTCTTCTAAATTGATTTCTTCAGGTAGAGGATTGATTACTAAGAAAGGCTTTAAAGGCTCTTTTGCTGAGGCTGGTTCTTCTGCTAAGGTAAAGTCGAAGTGATTTGTTTTTAGCTTAATGGTAGTGCATATATACATAAATATTCGATTATTGGATATGTAACAACTTATTGAACTATATTGAGAGAAGTTGTTGAAGTCCTGGCGCAACAAATGTTTGCACAAATATATTTAGCTTTGATAACTCTTGTTTCATGTTACTTGCTTGTAGTCACGTCTTTTCATATGATGAGATTTTTATCATTATTCGTGTTTAGAAATGCATTTTTTTTAAATCATCATGTATGGTGCTAGTAAAAAGTTTGATTCATATGTGATATTTGGTGACACAATGTACCAATCATCATTTAATGCTTCATGAAAGAACTTGTACAGTTTAAAGATTGCTCTTGTTATCTGTATGACTGTATCAAATAACTCAACTACAATCAGCAATGTCAAATCAAAGTTTTGATGAATTAAAACTGTTCTCAACGTTTTGATGAATTTACAGCTGTCAGACCATGGATGCATTCCAAATAATGTTACGTATTCTAGTGATGAATCAAATAATGTCATGTTGCAAATGCTTTGGTTACATTGAAACCAGTATCATGTAATAAAACCATGATTTTGAGAACATCTCTTGTTATTGCTTTCCTTGCATTTAACACCTTCTGTTAACATAATTACTCTTTCAAAATTGGTTTACCAGACCTTTGCAGTTCTCTCTGGCATCCAGAGCTTAGTGCTTTGCTTCTTGAGGCAGTTGCGTGGAAAAGATGATGGTATGTAAAACGATTGACATGTTTTGAAACTTCATGTTGAACACAGAATCATTACTAAGCATATTTTTGGGTTTTCAGCCATCAATGCTGGAGTGGCTGGTTGCTGCACTGGACTTGCTTTGAGTTTTCCTGGTACGCCACAAAATCAAATTTTTGCTTCCAACTTTTGTTTGCTTGCCCAACCTGATACTAGTGAACTTAATTGAGACAAGTGATATAATTTTCCTTACTGTTGTTTTCTATTGCAAAACTGATGTCAGTGTGCTTTAATAACAAAATTAACTTTTATTACCAATAAAAAGAATTGTTAGTTATCGACATCATGCATCTAAGCTACAGTTTGTTTATGTACATAATATTTTCAATCAGAGAAGATGTGACAAACTTAGTCACTGCAGGCAGGCATGTACAAAGACCAGAATAGTATTACAGCATGCTGCTGGAACTGAGTGAAATAAAAATAAGAAAAGGGTACATACAGCTAGCACTTTGACTGTAACCTTGTTACTACTATTTTTTTGAACAGGAGCACCACATCAGCTTCTGCAGAGCTGCTTGACTTTTGGTGCCTTCTCTTGCGTAATGGAAGTACTGAACAAGCAACAGCCTGCACTAGCTGCTGCTCCTTCACTCAGCATGCCCCGTGTGAATGCCGAGCCCCGACTTGATGTGCTTCCTCCTTTCACCCTTCCTCTTCCTCTCCATGCTGATGCTATGGAGGGATTCTCTTCCTTCTGCAAATCATTGTCTAAGCGCGCTTCTTCAGCCTGATTATGGGACTTTTTGGTGATTAGTCTCAATGGCGTGGGCATGTAAATTTTGCAAGAAAAAGTTCATGGGAGCGTATGTTGATTTCTTATTCGTTTTGAGTAGGTTTAATGTTGCTTAGCTATGTCATCTTCTTTTTCTATGATATTGAATCTTTATGCTCTTTTTGACTGTTGAAGACGGTGAGATAATGGCAACTGACATACAAATTTTTGGGTTGTAGTCCACTTCAGTTGCATGGAATTTGTTGGAGAGTTTACATCAAATCTGGAATTTGTTGGAGAATTTTAGTGTCACATTATGTTGGTGTCACGAAATAATGTAATCTTTAGTCTTTTAAAAAAATAAATAAAATTTGCAACCGGAATGTTGGATTTAAACAGATATTTTCTTGCATGATATATGCTTATGCGAAATACTATAATTTTGATTTTTGGGTCTTAGTTCGTTTCACCAACAATTAGTCTATCAGAGGATTAACTTGCTTGAAATAGTTAGAAAATATATAATTTGACACAGAATTAGTCCATTAAAGTACTGTCTCAGCTTTCTGATCCACATCACAAATTTGTTACAAACGGATTAACATGACCTTATTTCTACAGAATTTCAGTAAATCTGAACCCAAGTTTCACTTTTATATACACTAGATGAGCTAATTGAGCTTCGCTCGATATTTGACTTACAAATAAATATAAAATATTTATCAGTTTTAAATTTGTAAAGATAAATGTATATATTTTCTTTTTTATTTCTAATGGGAATAACTATGCGTTATTTAAAATTTATCAATTATTTTTAGTAACTATTGATTATAATTATTCTATTTTTTTATTAATTTATATCTTCATAATTAAACCTTTGATTAGCCTATCACTAACTTATAAGTTATAACTGACTTTAATTATCTGGTACTCATTGGTACTAACGATCGACATCAAAATATATTATTTAACATTTTAATTTTGCAGAACATAAAATTAATAATAAGAACATTTTTTATCCTTATGACCAAAATTTATTTTATAAACTTCAACTTCCCTTTATATTACTCAGCGTAGATTGTTGTCTTTCTATATCTATGTACATCATCTTAAGCTTTTCTACATTATAAAGAATTATAAAGAACTATAACATGCACTTCTTATTACGTAAAAAACAAAATAAAATGATAAATTCATTAAATGTAAATTTATTTCTTGGGAAAAATGGAGGCTATGTTGCTCGTTTCATTCAAACAGGATTCATTTCTCTATATCCTATTCCATTTTAACATTTTGGACCCTACAATATATTATAATTCCAATGCCTCATTCAAAATGTAGCATTATTTGTAGCGATTGTGAAATCAACTTAATTCATAATTATAAATCCCTAATAAGACATGAAGCCAATGCATAATTAATCAACCTCAACGGGTTGCTAAGCAGCTCATCAGTTACTTTAACTCCAACTTTCTTGGCAGCATCTAATAAACTTACCTAAAATCCACAATAATGAAAAAAATAAAAATAAAAGCATGTCAGTTTTCTTTCCACATGGCAATTGATGAACAATTCTACTTAAGAAGCATGTTGCTTTTGATAACCTTACTTATCTGCATATTACACCCCTCATGTGCTTTCTTCAAGTATGCATCATAGACTCATAGTAGCTAACAGAGAGGCCATATATTCTCGTCAGTATTTTCATTTTTACTTCAACAAATGATATTATCAAATTGGCTTCAAAAGGTGATCCTAAATTAAATACAATTCTAGATTTTAGTGAAAAAAAAAATTAAAGTAGCTCAATGATCCAAACCTTTAACCCCAGAACAATGTCCATAAGATAGCCTATGGTCCTCAAATGAAAATTGTTAGCCCTGTCTCATAAATATAAGAATTAAATTTAATTTCATACTTTGAAAAAAATCAAAAGTATGTACAGGTATTGAACAAAAGTCACCTAAGGACCATGATAGCATGCTAAATTTAAATATGCTTCTAATGAAGCTAAGATGTAGTATCTGCATTCATTCAAGGATTGCGTCGAAGTTATTGTCTAAATCCATAAACTTACAATCACGTCGTAATCTCACACGCCTTAAAATAGAAGCAATCACAACAACATGCCTAATTATTACCAACAATGCCTTATTTTAAAGAGTATGCAGTTCGGTTGAGATCCTATGGATCAACAGTGTCCCTAGGTTTCTCCCTTATATTTTTTTTTTTTTTTTTTTTTTTTTTTTAGAATTAACAGGTAGTAGCTATCCAAGGAAACTTCCTTATATTTGCTGGATCTGTCAACTGCTAATTGGAAGCACTTAATAAGAAAATAAAAGGAAAAGAAAGACTGAGAATACGAAGAGAGAATTAGCTAGAGAACTTTAATATGATTTTCTTTCTTTCAGGATCTGGCTAGGTTTTTACAGGCTTGCATAACTGATCCCAAATCCTATTTGAAATGAAACTGGCAAGTTACCAATGCATTCATTAATAATCCAAAATCAGAACCAAAAGCATACATATGTCTCTCAAATTCATATAAATTATTGATAGAACATCATTCAGAAATAGAAATAGTAACAAATTGTTAATTACCTGAAACAGTGAAATAGAGCATAACCCCAATATTTTTTTCTGAAATTAAATAAAAGCAAAATAATGAAGTTTTCATAAAAAAGGTTATTTTTCATTAACAGCTTATTAACGACAGTGGTTAAGTTATGGTAACTAATATGTATACCTTACTTATTTGATCTAATATTTCTTTCTCTGGCTAGAATCCTTTAAAGATTATTCTGTCATAATATCTACATAAAAAGGGGAACCAAACTTTGTATGAGGGTAAATATGAATTTCATATCATATGTTTGAAATCTTGACTTGGTCATTTCAAACATCCAAATGCAAATGTCCAACATTATTCTGTTGTCTCTTTTGAGCTGCGTCACTTACTAAAATAAAATATTGTTTGCAGTCAATAACCCAACCAGTTAGAAATTTACATTATCTTTATACTACACTACACTTTTCCTCATATTTTGCATAAAATGACTACATCTGGCATTAGCTACATAAACATTCAACCATTATTGTGAAGGACAATTCCAAGAGAACTTATTAATATCCCTAATTTTGACATTTTAAACAATAAAAAAATTTCTCTCAGGTTTTAAATATTTCTCCACTTTTTACACATGAGTATTCTAAAAGAAGAGAGCATCTGAAAACACCAAAACTAACGATTATTCTAAAGTAGAAGAAAATGAAAAACAAAGTATGTTGAATTCTGATAAATCGATCTCAATTTTGAAAGAAAATCAGGTCCAAATTAGTAGGGAGATACCTTGTGCTAGATATCTACTGGACTGAAAAAAATCATTATTCCCCATGGTACGTCCTTTGATTAATCTAGGTACAGCAGAGCACTGGGGCATAAAAATTGCTAATAAGTATCAAATATACAAAAAAACAAAAACACTCAAAATAAGGTAATCGAACTAAAAAAAAAAAACTTACCAAGCTTTTGAATGACACTGGTCGATTGTTGGAGATGACCCGTTGTCGCTTAGCCATAAATCGGTTGTGGAACTTCCTGACCTTGTGTAGGCCGTGAGCAAAAATATCAGAACATGCAAATTTTTGTACTTAATTTGTTATAAAGTGAATTATTTCAATATGGAGAAAATAAATAATGAAACCACTATTTGAAAGGGCATTTAAGATTTGGAGAGGAAATATAATAATGACTCTCTCCATTAATCTTGCGCATTTGTTTTCAATTCTGATAATTGACAGCCTCTAGCAAAGCAATTTATTGATTTCAGTTATGCCTCTCTGGCTCTTCTCAAGAGGACTAACGTAACGTGTACGATTTCTCCTCCTCCTTTCACTTTCTCTTTCTTCTTTAATGGCTGCAATTATTACTATCTTTTTTAGGGTTTGAAGTAAAATATTTTTTTTTGATGAACGAAGTAAAATATTAACTTTAAAAAATTTTTCATTAGCCTAGTGAGACACGGACAAAGGAGAAAGAAGAAAGAATTTGAAGACTTAGTATGCTTTTTAATTAAAAATACTTTTAAAGACTTGACCTTCCTTGAGATCAACCACAAAAATGTCCTCGTTGAATCAAAGATTTTGTTAACCAAAAGTGGGTATAAAAAAAATTTGAATATCACATCTCGCCAATTTGCATAAAAATAAATCAACCTAAAGAGAGAGTAAGTAGAGACCTTAATTAGTAGCGCTGCTGAGTTGGTATACGTGGGTGCAAACTTTCCACTGATTCCTTTGCGCGCTGAGTCGATTTATTCTAGTTCTAGATCTAAACTTCCTTGTCTCCGTACTAAAGGGTCGAAAAATTGAGGAGATATCTGAAAAAATGGAAACCAAAAAATTGCGCTGCCAAAATAAAAAAAAAAGCTAATTCGTAAACTAATCTCTAAAATAGATAAAAAAAAAAGGGGTTGGTGGGCACTCAAGTTTTACACTGTAGAAATGTATAAAAATTTAGAAAGGAAATCAACTAACCTAGAGAATATTGAATTGTGCGGTGCAAGGGGCTGACAGCAGGGAACCTTGTTAGAGGCATAGAGACTAATTAAAGAGAATCTTGAGGTGACAAAAATGGTGGAGGCGATCAAGAGAGTTCTCGATCAGATCATCGACGGAGACAAAAATAAAGGTGGAAGGTGCTAGGAATGACGAGTAAGAACAGACGAAATGACCTTTCTTTTTTTCCCTTGTGGTTGCGATGGGTTAGGATGGTTTGGGAAGGACGGCACATTTTAGGGTAAAAAAATGTGCAATTCCAGTTACGCTCGAAATGCTGAAACGGGTCACTCTGTTGAGCAGATGGTTCGGCACAAAAATTTTACAGAGTTACAGTGCTAAATTTGTGAACCGCACGCAGCAACCAATCCCAAAATCTCTTGCCGTGTCGTTTTGTAATTTAAAAATAAAATCTGACACCCACACAATTTTATTTATAATATTGAATTGATATAAAGTATGTTGGTTGAGATCTCCGCAGAGCGCATCTATCAAATAAGAATAAAAAAAAAATGAAAGAAAGAAAAGTTATCATTGAAAAGAGGCGGCTGATCTTAAAAAGAAAAAAAAAACAAGAAATATATACGGTATTTAATAGAAATATTTAACTGTTGAAACATATCTAATGAGTTCTGTAAAAAGGGAACATTTCAACATAGTTTATGCTTGGTGGAAAAATAAATTAATATTAATATGAAAAAAGTGAATTAAATCAATCTGACGACAAAATGATCGTACAAACGTGGTGAAATTTTGCTGAGTATTAAGGGCATCAGTGATATACTGATATGTTAATCATTTCCTCTTTACAAATATCCTTCATGTACCACATTTTGCAGTTTACATGGTGTATGTCGTTTGGGAGTACAGTATAAACAACTATTTTAAAAATGTACCACAAATAATTCCTAGTCCGTAATTCGAGTTGTAAAGAAATCTCACAAGTTGACTTCGCACCTCAATTTTTTTTCGGAAGAATAATTTGTGAATATATTAATTGTCCATTTAAACAGATAATTATTTTATCTTTACGAATCTTTATGAATAATCTGAATTCAATCCGATCCAAATTTAATGCTTTGTCGGCAATAAATAATGGACGGTTTGTTTTTACGTTATTTCTTTTTCAAATCTTGTGTTTGCTTGTTTAGTCGGACGGTTAAACCTTCTTGTTATTTTCCCTTTTTTTCCTAAATGATTCATCCACGTAAAATGAGAAATGATCAATATCTTGATTCTTAGGAAAGTCTCTTCCAAATGATAATATGTGAATTTTGATCGTACAAGTCACACCTTTAATAATGCACTCATAATTATTAGTTTCGCTTCAGCTAAAGATGGACTTCATGTTTCTAATCAATAACCTAAAAAAAATTTAATAATTTTGGAGTTCGATATTCATAAAAATTGGTAAATTTTCATGCAAAATTTGTACTCTTATATTTGCAATGGCGGATCAAGGATATATTTAAAAAAGAATAATGCTCAAATAAAAAAAAACATATTTTTTAAAAAAAATGTAAATTTATCCTATCAAAAATTGTCACTCATTTAAAAAAAATTGTAAAATTCATCCATTATAAACAACTATTTATCATATCATTTTTTTAAATTTGGGTAGATTTGTTCATCATTCATAAAAAAAAAGAAAGGAAAAAGTGAAAAACAATAATAATAACGGATAAAATAGAGCGACGTTCGGACTCTGATAAAATCGGAACTTCCGAACCCGACCCGGAAGTGCACCGCGTCTAGTAGTTACTCCACTTGGCAATTCCGTACCCACACCACAATAATTACAACACCCGTAATAAGCCGTAGAAAAGTAATGGAACTTGTTTCATTCACGCGAATCACGCCAAGCGCTGAAGAAGGATAGCTCAGACTCAAGACGACTCATCTCCTCAACAGAAGCTTCTCGACAAAAAGAAAGAGAGATGCTTCAGATCCTGTTCGCGGTGGCTTTCTCGGCGGCGCCGCTGACGCTGTACGTGCCGCCAGTCCGGAGTCTGAATCTGTTCGTGCAATCCATCGAGGTCATGATGCGCGAGAGCGAGCCCGTCTCCCGCCGCGCCTTCTTCCGTCTCCGCCTCGGCCTCCGCCGCATCTTCGCCCGTCTCTCTCGCGCCTTCAGATAAAGACCCGAGCAGATCCAGCCTCCGACGCTGTTTTTGGTTCTGATAGGTCGACGGGGATTGAGCTAGGTAAAATCAATCAAATGGCTGAGATTAATTACAAATTAGAGATGAAGAGAAATTGGGGTGGAATGAGACGTACCAGGGTTGATGGTTTTGATTTCGTGTGGTTATGGGTTTTTTTTCCTTTTTTTTTTTGTTTCTGATGGTTTTGTTCTATGACAAATAGTTTTTCTTTTTTTTTTTTTTTCAGAGGGTTGTATAATAAAATGGTAAGAAGGCTTGTATAGGTTGAGTGTTTGATAAATTTTAAACCCAGATCAAAGTGTAACTTTTTTTTTTTTTGGGAAATATAATGTTTGCTGGACTTGTTTGCCAGAATCAGCCTTCCATTGATCTGATCAGTGATTGTCCTTTGAATGAATTAGATAAAGATGAGACAAATAGTACGATTCTTTATAGCTTTGATTTTCATTTGTTAGCATATATTTTGAGTGTCGGCAGACCAACATGTAAAGTGTACTTAGAACCGCCATAAGGTTCCAGAATTCTGGTCAAGTAGAAGCGCAAGAAAGCACTAGAAAAAGGGTCCTACAGTTTTAAGTAAGAAGGAATTCTGCTAAATAGATGATCCCTATTCCCTAGTTCCCTACAGCTCAGATATGGCGAGAAACTTTCAATTCACGTCCGGTACTGAAGTAGAGTGAATTCGTTGGGAAGTCCGGACTGGTCAGCATCAACTATAAAAGCTATTTGTGAATTATTATATCAAATAGTTTTTTAACTACTCATTCTACGCAGGCTTAGAAGCTTCTAACGAGAAAACAAACGAAAGATGTGGCATGTATAGGCGTTTCTTTTTTTCTTACTTTTTTTTTAAAGAATAGACAACCGAGTGAATATAATAGAGCCTAACAAGTAGGCCAAATCACCACATAGTCTCTGAAACCTTACAGCAAAATACTAATTTAAGACTACATCCAAAACTTAACCACTTAATTAAGAGAACTAAAGTATAACCAAAAGATCAACTACGAACTAAAATTAGCTCCTAGTTCTCCATTTACTTTCCATCAGATTCGGCATCTGCCACCACGCTAGCCTGCTGAAAATTATGCTCCATGCGGCCATGCTCGTAAGATCATTTTTTTTTCCGGTGAAAAATACTTAAATCTTAGTCCTCAAGACAAGTTTCTCTCAGGGTTGAGTGCAATTGTAAGATTATTTGAAAAAAATAAATCACAACGACATTTATAATTGTGTTGCAAGTACGGTATTACGTATTAAAAAACGAACTACAAAAATATGTATTAAAGATACCTAATGAACAACACAGAAATTACAGACAATTTTAAGATGGAAATTGATTGAAAAAAGTAATTGTTATAATCGTTAAGGTGACAATGATTATCTTTTATAATTGTAAAAAAAAAAAAGCTCTTAAAGCAATTAACTTAACTTTCAAACAAAAAAAGTAATTTATATTAGACGTTCTAGATTCCTCATTTGATATGGTTCTCTATGAGGTTCTAGATCTCAAAATAGTTTCCCATACCTAACAAAATAGACAACAAAACAGGCAATGAATACAAATATTTTAAGTTCATGCGATACAGTGAGCATAAATTATGTACAAAGGCTATACGTCCAATAAGGCAATAATTCAACATTACCCAAACACATCGTCTAACTACCATTGTGGAATCATTCATTTCTTTTTCCTGCTCCGATTGGGTATTTTAAACTCTCCATTCAACATCATTTTTAACATCTTTGTATAATACACTATTCAAGAACCTTAAATCTATGTCAAAAAACTGAGCTGCAATCCTGTAACTCAATTCTACCTGCAGGTCACCTAGCCTAGAACACTCTAACATCTCTTTGCGGCTGAGCTACAAAAAACAGTAATTCATGTCAAGGACCGGATAAAAACATTGATGTTTCATCTCCATAGCATCATCTCATCCTGTCCTACAAGTTCATTATCCTTACTGGTTTACCAAGCTTTGACTTATCTTCAAGTTTTGCAAGCTCCAGAGCCCTTGAACAAATAGGAAATGTCTTTGCATCACAGGAGTCCATTATTATACCAGACCCTAAGCATGTTTCACCATGGTAAAAGGCAGCAAATTGACCGGCAGCTAATCCTTGATCATCTTCATTAAGATGTACCTCCAAGCAATCCTCATTTTTATCATCCTTACTTGGCTCATGTTTTATGCTACAATCATAAAAACCAGGACCATGCCGAACCTGAGATGAAGAAATTTATAAGTTTGCATTTATAGTATAAAAGAATGTAGTAAAAATTGTTCATTCCTCTTAGATATTGATAGAAAATAATGTTGTTTTTTCAACTTTATCCTTTTTCTGTCCTTCATTAGGTCTTATCAATATTTTGGACCTTGTTTAGACTATAAGAGCATCTTTAGCACACTAGACCCTATTGTATATTTATAGTTTTATTGCCAATACAGTAACAAATTGGACATGACATGACACCTTGCAACGAATTTTTTCGTTGTTTGAAGGGCAGAAACCACTAAACCACCGCAAAGATCCCACACGGAATGTGCGACGCCTCTTGTCTAAAGAAAAATATTTTCTTGATACGAAGACCACGTTGTTCTGTGTGTCCTTCCCAACAACATACCTGCATGACACAGAATATTACTTATGTCGAGTTTAAATACAACAAAGTAGAAAAATCAGCCAACTGATAGGTCCCAGTCCCATCTAGTTGAAGTCGGTCATATTAAACATCTTATTTCTTGCTTCTATTTGCACGGCATAAAGGTATACTTGGTACTTCAGAAAATTATATCAGACTGCATGGTTTTGTTGGAGCGTACCAGGGTCCACCAGGTAGACGAAGACCTTGGCGTTGACCAATAGTGTAGAACCAAAAGCCACGGTGATTTCCTAGGTAATCGCCTGTTTCAGCCTCTAACATTACCCCTTCCTTCTCTCCAATGTGCATCTCAACAAACTCACTAAATTTGACCTACATCATATTTTTATTAAGCCTTAATACAAGTCACACAAACTCAGAATCTTACAGAAGTCAACAAACTATTGATTTTATTAAAAAAAAAAAAAAAACAGAATGCTAGTTGGTTCTGGACGAAATAAGGATGTGCAACTGTTATCTCTTGGGCAGAAAATTCCATTTTAACCCTCCATAGAGTATAATAAATCAAACTGAATTTACTTTTTTGTGACAACAAGTTACATCTCAATCTCCTCAAAATATTTGGTTTCAGACAAAGCTAGATCTATCAATTTGCCCATTTTCTCTGTGCTTGTAAAAATTCCAAGTATTCAAGTATTTACCTTTCCCAGAAAGCATATTCCTTGGGAGTCTTTCCTATCCTTGTTTGGTAGATCCATGAGAGTCGCTAAATTTCGCACTTGATCCTATCAAGACAGTACTACATTTACTAAAAGCTACAAGAATTAATAATATCACATAATAGTGTGATATTCCTTTATCAGAATTCTCCATCAATGGCATGGACTTGGAAACAAGGGTCTAAATGTTGTAAAAAAAAAGGAAGAAAAGAATGCCACACCTTTTGCATACAGCCCAAGGGAAACAGAAGCCTCTCGAGTTGAGATTGTGATAGATGTGAAAGGAAATAAGTTTGATCTTTGACCTACAGTAAGGAAACTAATAAATAAATAATCACTTATTTTACCAAAAATGGGAGTTGTTATTATTCATTGCATTTAATGAAGTACCTTTATACAAAAAAGGAAAAAGCAAAATGAAACAATATAGTATTATAATATAGAACAAAGCATAAACAAAATAAAAGGACATTGTTTCTTAGTTCAACTAAGTGTTTTCGAAAGGCACAAGTGCAACAGTTGTAAGCTTCTTAATGAATTCTCACTAAAAATAAGGTTATGCGAACGTGCAATGGTAGGTGTGACTTCCAAAGATTCTATAAAATATTATGAACAGGTTGCAGCTTTCATACCATATCCCGTGACAATTTAAGCATAGATGGTCCACTTGGGTTATCTGAGGAACTGTGTACTACATGTGCATAATGGCCTGAAGCAATGTAATCAAACTCCATTTTTTGGACTGCTTCAAGAAATGCACCTGAAATTGAAAACACGGGCACGAGTATTACGAACAGATGCAATAGATGCATAACTACTATAATAAACCAACTACTTTCTCTAAACATACCAAACTTTATTCTTGTGTTGCAAAGCACATCAGGATTTGGAGTACGGCCACAACGGTATTCATTAATGATGTATGAAACCTACAAAAACCAAAAGATGTTAGTTACATAGGGACTGTATCAAGTTATTTAGCTAAGGTAACATTTCCAATGTAATAATTCTAGGATAGAGCATATTTGACAAAAGATTATTTACCACATTATTCCAGTATTCATCTGACAGATGGACAACTTCCAAAGGCACGGCAATCTTCATTACCAGTTGCAAAAAGAGCACACAATTTGTCAGCATAACAAAAAGAAAAACAATGATTATTCAAATTGACTTGTTTATTGGTCTTTCAGAAGCTAAGCATTTTTTTAAGGTCCTATCGAGGAACAGCCCCACTGGACAGTAAAATATCAGCTAATGCTTCGACTCTTCTTTCTATGAATTTATGAGTGTGTATGCACAAGAAATCGATGTGCTGGAGAAGGTAAATGTGATTGGGATGTGTTGGTGGGATGGATCATACGGAATCACAAACAGTTCTTGCATACTTGAGGTCTTCATCCCATGGGCACTCCGACCAGAAGTTCTTGAAATCTTCCTACATGGCATGCATTATGCAAGACAAAATCAGTTATAAGTTATAACTAAGAAGAAATTCAGAAATTACATTCGTACAAACCAAGAGCCCTACATTTTGTTGTAGTGTACACTTTATTGGCCGTCGCACAACAACAATCCATAATTTAGATTATTTTAATTATGGCTAAGATATTTTTATGTCCAAGTCAGATTATACTATTAATTTTGAATTCAAATTTGGAGGAAAAGACTTGTTGATTTGTTACACAATCTGCTTTCTAAGGATAAATGTGATAGGTTTAAACTTGATCTGTGAACTGTCCAATCCCATCATCTTTTTCAAACTTATGTAGAATATATTCACTAAATTATTATGAAAATCCTAAGGCGAACCAAATGATAGACACAGTTTCACCAAAATTTAGACAAAATTAAGAGTTGTATGGCACATACAGTTGACTGGTTCTAGTTATTTCACAAAATAGGAGGTTATTTGATAAATCAGGTATAGCCAACATCCGACCTACAAGTTATAGTAAATTTACACTTTCATAAACCACGACTAAAAATGGTGCCGGGCAATTTGATTCGTAGAACAGTGATAGCATTACAATTACATACTGAATATAAGAATATTCGAAAACAGCTCAATAAAAGAAAGAAACAATACCTGGAACCAGATCTTAAGATAGAAAGCGGTGCATTCGTGCCCGGCAGCATGAAGCAGGCGAAGCGCCACACTACTATCCACACCTCCACTGAGGAGCACGGCCACTCTAAGCCGCCTCCCAGGCATAGAACAGGCTAAATAAGGCTCTAAATCGAAATCTCCGACAGTTTTTGGAGGCGGGGAAAGGGAAGGAGTAGGCGAAGTGAGTAGCGCAGAGGTACAAGAGGAGGAGAGCCATCGGAATTTCGGAAAGATGGGACGGGAAGTTGAAAGGGAAAGTGGAGGAGAGAAGGAGGGAATGAGGTTGGGTTTAAATAGAGGATTGGGTTTTGGAAAGGGAAGGGGAAGAGAGATGGGAAGAGCTACAGCGACCATGGCGCGCCGCATGTTCTCGTCTCTGTCGCTGAGAAATGAGAATGCTCCACTCGGATTGTAAATTGTTGTTGGATCCTTTACGGGGTCATTACTATTTCGGCCCAGCTCACTTGGGCCTTTAAATGCATCTGGTATAGTACAGTATACCAGATATTGAGTCCAGGATGATCATAAAAGTAGGAGACACGAAAAATTTTCTCTTCTTATTTAATGAAAGAGACTTGTAAATATTTCTTTTTTTTTTTAAAAAAAAAGGATCTGCCCTTAGGCTTTCATATAATAGTAATGCGCCGTAACGGCTAGAAATTTAAAACAAACCTCAAACGAAAACATAGCGCAACATCCTGGCAACCTAGTGAACTACCAACTAGACTACAAAACAAAAGTGACAAAGAAAAAGGCGAAAAAAGCTACAAGAAATGCCTGAAAACACTAAAGTGGCATAGAAACCAGCTGAGAATAAAAATAAAATATAAGAACAAAAGAAACTTAATCAAGCCAGGTTGGGTTTTAGAACTAGAAAAGTGAAATTAAATCACGGCGGATCTTCCTGAACCCTTTGAAAGAACCTCTTCTAGACCATCTCTGGTATTTCTTTCTGCGTCTACATGTATTCTTGCTTCTCCATTATAGAAATTTGCACTTATCCTTGCATAGTTTACCAGATTGTGTGCTTCCTGTACTACCTGCCTTTGTACCTGTGTACCAGTTACCATTACCTGGAATTTGGGAAATAATCCTCAACAGCTCCATTGTATCATCCCATGCCCACCATGATGGCAGATCTAGCAGATCTCCTTCCTTGATAATGTCTATCATCATTTTACAATCAGAGAAAATTTCAAACTCTCCTGCCCCCACTGTGTCCCATAAATGCTTGATCTGCACCATATCCTCCTTAAGAGCAATTATCTCTGCATGAAATGGATCTCTCAATTGATGTGAGCTATACCCAACCCTTCTGATTTGGCCTTGATAATAAATGATAAAAGCTCTTCCTGCCCTGTGTGTTGTATCCCATGATCCATCAGTAATGATTTGCCATCCCGCCGGTTTATAGAAGTACTTTTCTTGTACTCCTTGGTTTACAATTTTGTGGGGCATTACATCCTCTATCTGTTCATCACCTAGCTGCAACCAAATTTAGGCCTTTCGAGTCACTTCCATTGGATCAAATCTTTTGCTTCTTATGACTGCTTCATTTCATGCTTCCACAATTCTCACATAGTATAACTGAAAATCTTTATTTCCTGGTCATTTCTGTTCTGGATACATTGCCTTATTGCTTCTATGATGTTCACAGACAAGTATTCTGTTCTCAGTCCCAGACTGCTGGCAAACCACACACTCCTTGACCCTGGGCAGAAAAAGAAACAATAGAGTACAGTACAAAAAGCTGTCCAATTGTCCAATTTCATCCTGCTTCATAGAATTAGATGTTCCCTTTAGCTGGAATACAAAAAAGCCTATTGCAAAATCAAAGATTTTGACTACAAATTTTGCACCGAGCCACCTATTCAGTCTAATTTTAATTACGTCCACTACTGTTTGACCTTTCCCAATCTATTCTATTAATTCAAATATTCAAGTTGACAACATGAAAGGACAGATGTTGCATTCCTATTGGACAGAAATGCAAAGCCTCCTAAAAAATTTAAAAAAATCCTGGTTACATTTAGACAAAAAGAGTTGCATTCACATTGCAAAGGGTAATAATGACAAGAACGCAGTGACAGAATGTAGATGCAATCCACGGCCATGCTAGCCGTGCTCTAAAAAATGATTCAATGTATCAGAATTGGAAGAACAAATTTTTATTCCTATGTTTATATGCAAAAAATGTTAGTTTTAGTTCAATCAATTCTAACTTCCTATCTGTTACACGTGAATATATTCCAAATAAAAAAACAAAAGAGTATAACCCCCCCACCCCAACACCCCCCCCCCCCCCCCCCCCCCCAATACAACCTAATGAATAAAGGAAGTTTTGGCAAAGCAATCTCCCTACACACTTTTTTCTCTATGCACACGTTTCTGGCAAACCAGCGTCATAGTGCCGAAGAAGACTTCTCCTCCAAGGGTCATTGTGCAATTTATAGTGTAATACCTATTCAAACAAACTCAAATCAAGAACTTAAAATATGCCCTCATTAGATTTCTCTTTCAATTTTCAGATCTACACTCCATAATCCATCATGAATCTAAATGTTCAGTTCCAAAAAATAAACAAGCTACAAAACATGATTCCATCAAATTGTTGTACCTGTATTAAAGTTGCAAAGACATCGTCTTCCTCCAATTTAGAGAACTCAACAGCCCAGGCATCATCTTTAGAGAACAATTCTCTCTGTCTGGTTGCCTCAAGCAAAATGGAGTCACGGTACAGAAACCTCTGCCAGATGCTCCTCACATTGCTCAGCATATGCTCTATCTCTGTTTCATTATACCGCTTCAAGATAGTAACACATAAGGATGCAGAATCAGATAACAGCTTTAAACAAAAAGCAACTTGTGATTCCTATAATTAGGAAAAATACTATTAAATTGGTCCTCTTAGTTAAAGACAAATTGCTAATATCCAAATGTCAGAAGACATTCTGTGGCTCAAACCAACCATGAGGGTTCAGAATCCAAAGGCCAAGAGATATTCCAGGGTATCGAATGCGGTACTAAACAAAACTCATTTGCCTTTCTCATTAATATTAAAAGCAGATTATATGCATTGAGCTACAATTTAGCATACATAAGGTGCTGCTGTTATTTCAAAAAAAGATTATAAATCAATTATTTAGATTAGGCTACTTCAAAGAAAAAACTATTTGAATAAGGGTTTGGGATATTAGCAATTTCAATTTGTATCATACCTGAAGGATGGATAATAAGTTTGGGATATCATCTTCAAGGATTCGAACCGCAAAACTGTTGTAGTTTAGCACATTTTCATATGGTAGGAAAATTCCATCCTGCAATTAAATCACAGAACGAAGCATGATGATATCTACAGGGGCATATCAAAAAGAGCTTGTCTTGCAAAAGATAGTTCATATTACATGTTTTTACTATTTCTATTTAGATAAAGTATGGTATAATACCAATATTAGATTAAGTTAACAGGAGCCAGAATGTAGGATAAATGACGCCAAATTGAACTTTCGTGATATGTAAACATACTTTATTAAGATATTCAAAACCAATCCCCTCAGATGAGTTGGTTTGACTTTGTACAAAGGCTCTAATTGTTGCACTAAGAGTGAATATGATTGACCTTTTTAAGATAACACCTAAAGAAAATTCGATAAAGATGCATACTTTGTCTTGAATAAGGGCAACATTGCAAATCCAATAAATAGTATGAATTCAATCCTTTTTATAAAATTAAACAAGTACAGAAATTTTGTAAATAGGGAGGTACTTTTAAACCCCTCTCATGCGCTCTCCTAAAGCATAGTACTACTAAAAAAATATGCAAATAGTCTCTAAATCGTTTACAAATTGAAGTTCCAAACATGGGATAAGTTCATTTCTAATACCTGAATTATTACAGGAATGCAACCATTGTGCACACTGTCCTCCATTCGACCACTCCATCCATCTCCGGGAAGAACACCACAGAAAAGAGAGTTTGCCATTTCCTCATGGTACTTGGGAGATCTCAAAGGAGTTACTATTACATTTGGTGCATGTTGTTTTCCAAGTTTACCCTCCTTGTTAGGTGAGGAACCGAATTCATCTGCTAACTTTTGTCTTATTCCCATGCTATACCTGACAGAAGTTAAAAACAAGAATGATATCAAGAGCTATGCCTGATAATATCACAAAAATGGTTTATGCTTGCTTGCTTTTGTAGTCATTTAGTTTGTATGACAAGAAACCAATTCATACAAACACGATCTAATACCAGTTATCACTAGGATAATTTTTCATTTTTGTTATTTGATTTCTGCCTTTTTAGTGTTATGTATTTGAATTTTGAGATGCGTTTTCCTTTGGTAAACCCTTGGATTGAGATCATGAGACAAAATAAAACAGACGATTTCACAAGAAATGCTGAGTTTTACTGTAGTCCAATGCTGGTACTGGCCCCCTAGTTCAAGTGAATGTTCCATGGTACAAATTTAATGCAACAAAGCTAAACGCATGCAGTTGTTCCATATGAATAGCTTTTAAATACAACCAATTACAATATTGGTAAATGAAATTACACACTTGTCTTCCGGGCGGCTATTTTCATATGCAGGTCCAAGTTTACCATTGAAATAGAAGAGTGTTGTACGCTCCTTGCGTGGCCTGTTGAAGTAATTAATCAGAAACTAATACGATCAAGTCATACTGAATAATATACAGAATCAAATTTACATAGAGTACAGTGCAAGTGCATGTCAATCATATTACACTGTCTCAGCAGTTACAGTATAGTTTGTTGTTTGTTTGTCTTGCACATTTGGAGTTTGACCCTTATGATATTCCAGAAAGGTCAAACAATCCCACATTTTATGTTACTGTTAAGTTTTTTTCTCATTTCCTGAAATAAAACAATTATTACTAATCATAGCAGTTATGGCTGATATGTAATGGACACAGAACTCTTTAATATTTTTAACAAAACATACTGTTGCATCCTAATTGACATTTCTTGGCATTCCCACAATTTAGTAAACAGCATTTAAAAAATAAGATATTTATCATAGATATTAATTTGCCATCCTCTCAGAATCTCTTAAGATGTTGATGATACCTGGCCCAAAGTTTTGACGACACAGCACCAGGGTAAGGCACCTTCCATGCAGGGAGCACAAGGTCCTTCTGCGGGTCAAAGCAAGGATGATCCCCTCTTCTATCTGATGGTATGGAATCCCAGTTGTCAGCCCAGTAAGCCGTGGTAGAGTTCTTGTGTTTTGTGTTAGTATTTCCCCAGTGCACTAGCATCATGCTGTTCCATATCTCTTTTGGGGCATAACACGCGCCTTCATCCCATGCAAAAAACTGATCCGACATCATTTAATTGAGGACAACTTTGCATGTAATTGAAATTATTTGTGAACGACAGAAAGAAGAGAAACTAAATATCCCTAATTTTTCCATATCATTGGATAAGTGTGTTTTCAGATGGCACACATAACGACGCCAACCAAATCTCTTTACAATCAATTCATATTATATATTTTGAAGGTGTCATCTATTTGGTATTTCTATTTGGTATAGGGAAAGAGCAAAAAGGAAATACACATGAAAAATCTATCACTATATTATTTAGGAAATATGCCTTTTTTCACGCAGTCCCACTCCAATTCAAGGTTGGTGAACATGCAAATTTTCAAAAAATACTAGTACTATTTGGCATTTGCAACTATGATTTATACTATGCATAAAGTTCACACACAATAAAAATAATATTCAATAATATGAACCCTTCTGTGACCAAGGGTCGACAAGAAGTCATGTATTTACATACCCAGATATGATCCTTTCCAGAAGATCGGTTCCAGTAAGGATATTGTTCCACGATGTTGTCATATGCATTTTTATAGTAATCCAGAGTCATAAAGCTCCTTAACCTTCCATACTCCTGAAATTAAAGTAGAAAGAGGGAAAACAACCATTTTAAGGGTGCTTAAAAACTTTTTTCCGCCCCATGCTGTCTGTAATCTGTAGTAATGTGATCTTGACATTGTTCTTTTTATCAGAAACATATTCCAATTAACACATTTATAGAAGCCTCTTGAGATTGATTCTCTAAGGAATGCTCATTGCAATTAATTAGATTTATGTCATCCAAAAAAATAGTTAATTTGGAATATATCATTGTTAGATTGCTAATTAGATTTATGCCATTATCAAATTGTTTAAATTAGATATATGCCTTTATCTTATTCCATAAAAAATTAAATTTAAAACATATCATATTGAAATCTCTCGTTATTTCAGAAAATCCCCAAGCTACCCTTATTAATTTTGGTGAAGATTCTGATATTTTGGATTTCCCTTCAATCTCCGTCATCTCCTCTCTCTAATAGAATTTTTGAATTTTTCTTGTTTAGACTAATAAAATAGTTTGAAAATAGATAGATATATATAGGAGTTTGGAAGGGGTCTTAATCACATCCCCTGCTGTCGTGATTCCTGAGAGAGCTTTTTAGATTTTTGTCTTTTTTTATTTTTCTTATTGTACTCATATAAATAAATATATATCGGAGTCTGGTAAGGTCTATACTGATACGATAGTTTTTATATTTTACATGGTATTAAACATATTTTTATTAATTTGTAGTGGCATAAAACTGTCATTTAGTGATGGCATTTTTCTAATTTTAAATTTTTATAGTAGCATATTTAAAAGAGTAAAATTGTCATATCAATAGGCCAATGACATAAAACTAATTTTTACTATTTTGTAGTGACATAAAAATAATTTGTTATTTAATGATGTCATTTTCCTAATTTCAATTTTTCACGGTGGCATAAACCTAAATATTTAATTAACCTATATAATATTGGCTCTTTGGTTATCATTGTACTCTTATATGAAGCATTATTTAACTTATCTTTTTAAAATCCACCATGTATTGACTTGAAACACAATATATATGGCATCATAACATGACATAATTACAACAAAGCACCTGCACACTGATGGTGCACAAACTGTATGTCTTGAACACTTGTTCTGTTGAGAATCAAACATTTGAGCACTCCACTACTTTTGCTAATTACTAATGCACTCACCATCAGGTAATGGTACAAATTAAGAGGGGTTATATTCTTCTGGACAACCAAATCAATTTGAGGTAGACTAGGAAGTTAGTTCGCTAACCCTAACTTAGGCAATAATAAATAAAACTAAAACTCAAAAGCACTCAAAAGAAAATTGGGCACTGAAATTAGACTGTAATGATCCCCTCTGTTGTCTTATTACCTTATTGTAGAGGTGAGGTGCATGATGTGCCCGGCTTATAATGCACGAATCAAGAACAGGTACATAGAAGAAATCTGCCTCTTCACCATTTAATGTGCGATGAGGACTTGCAAGTATGCTCTCATAGAGTGCCATCTAAGGCAATGACAAATCAAAAGGACATCATGATACACTCAAAGTTGACCATCAAAACCACAAAATACCTAGAATATACCAATCTGGCAATCTTAAAAAAATTTAAGTTTCATTTCTGTAAATGCCTGTTTGATGTGTGGGTAAATAATTACGAGAAAATATAGGAAATACTTTTCTAGGATTAATGTTTCTTGTGTGTTTTCTAGCAAAAGTTTAGAGAAAACGATGTGAAAAAAAAAGTGATATCTTCCTTCTTTTTTCCACAAATCAAACAACATTAATCCGTGTAAATTTGCTCCATTATCCTTCATTTTCTAACAAATCAAACAGGCGATCCTTTTAATATTTGTTCTTTTATTTTGTTATCTCGGTCTTTATTGCACTCTAAGTCACATGACCTAATCAAAATAGTACCTGTGCACCATATAACATTTCAGTCCAAACAGTTCTGTTATCTTTACTGTAAATTCTGTTAACACATTCCCTCCTATAATGCCGCCCCTGCCCAAAAGAAGGTAAATATATTATCATATAATGTATCAATACCTTTCAAAAAAATAAATAAATAAGTAATACATGGGTAACCACTGAATTTATCAAGTTTCTTAGCTACAGATTGCAACTTTATCTTCAAAAATGGAGAAATTATCAGACCAAGCCCAAAAAGTACTTTTCAGGACAAATTGTAATTAACTATAAAGGAAAAAAAAAAATAGGTATAGCTGTTTAGGTATAGATGGTAAGTTGCTCAAGTATGGAAGCTTGAGCTCAAGTTAGTAATTCCAATCTTGGGGGACTGTGTAGACAATGCTTGTGAAGCTAAACCGGCCTTCAACGAAAAAATTAAGAATAAAGAAACATGAGAAGGAAAAATTAAATCCTACTTCTAGTAGATGGCTGTTAAATTCAGGAGGCAGATCGTAGACATATATAAGAGGCCGCTTTTTTCTAACAACTGTTTTGACATTTGAACTACCATTATCTGGCAGCTCCACGGTCGAGGGTCTAAGCCATGCGGGCAATTTTGGCAGAACCGAAGCTGCAGGTGGAATGCTGCAATCTATCCCGTAATAACCACTGTCACACTGAGACAATGAATCAGATAAAGTAAACAAAAATAGAGCAGCCAGCATACTCTGTAAAATTGGCTTAATTGAAGGTACTTTTGTCAAATTGGAATGCTTAGAATCATTATTACCAAAAGTCTCCAATTAATTGGTCTTTTGAGAAGGACACAATACACAAGGTCATATTTCTCAAATTATGTTCACTTAATTTCCTCTGTAAACACAATGCATTACTAACCACCTTGTATTTTTTACAATATAAGTACCACTACTATCTATTAGGATCTCTATAAGGTCTTAAAATTGCTGCAGAACATAACTTATTCAGACTGTCAACATATTGGCTCATGCCCAGCGTGTGGTTCAATAAAATTAGCCTGTCAGGATGTTGATTCAGAGAAAGCACCAGATTAGCTAGATTTGGAATGTTGGATAGATTTGATTGGAAGATATCAAACTATATAGTTTTAGAACTAATTTGTATTGATTTGGGAAACATTAATTTTTGTAAATTTATATTGTTTTTATGTTTCTGTATAGAGGCAGATAAGAAGCATGAGGGGCAATTATAAAGTATACGTTTTTCACAGAGAATTATTCCATGTTAATTTCACATTCAAAGCTTATTCTTTTCTCAAAGTCTGTCACAGACTATCAAGTAACACAATTACCTGGCAGAACCCTCCACGACAATGCCCATTTCCAGAGCACTGGTTGAGGCAGCAACACATGGAAGGAATCTCACAGAATTGTCCCCACATGCAGTCGTATATACAATGACACTTTTCTTTGATTTTCAATTGAGAAGAATAGGCATTATCCGGGTCTGCATTGCACCACCCAGGTTTACTGGCATTGCTACTGTACATATTGTCAAAATCGACTTTAGTCCAATTTATGAGTTCAGGATCGCCAGGTTTAGCAGGAGGTCTACAGAAAGAAAAAATTTAGATGCATGCAGATATAAAATCATTTTAAGGACCTAGACAGTAGAATCAACCTAGGATGTTTCAAAAAAACGCAAATTGAGTATTATGATATTATCTAATGAAAAGTTCATAATAAAACTGCACATTAGAATTTAAAAGGGGTGATAATATTTAAGGATCCAAACATGGTCAGGAATTTAAGGGATAATGTAATTTGAAAAGTTTGAGGAAGTCTTATGTGAATTGCTGACAGAAGAAAGAGGGACAGTGAGTAAATCTCCAGCTTACATTGTCTGAAAACCGCAACCCTCTGCAACAGGACGATTTGGGTACTTTGTTCCCTCCCCGCAAAAACACATAGCCCTTGTTTTGTCACATTGTGCCGGACATATTGAAACCAGCCATTCCCCATATGGGTGTTCCTTAGAAACTGGATTGTTGCACTCCAGTTGCAACTCCACCTCGCATGCTTTCCCTGCACTTTGCAATTATTGAATCAGGTTTTATTTGTTAAGCATCTTGGAGGACGAAAAATATTTCATTGGAAGTTTAATTTGACTATAATAAATGGTCAAAAAGTACATGATTAGTTTCAATTACCAGCATATCCATGAAAACATCTGCACTCTCCCAGATCCTGATTGCAAACTCCTTGTCCACTGCAGTTGTTTTGACAACTTTTGCCACCCAAAACCTACATTAATTAGGATGCAACAATGTCACAACCGAGCAATTTAATCTCTTCGTAAACTGATACTGGCTAGTCAGGCCTAAAGTACCAGAATGTAATACAAATTGAACATAAATAAATGTTGAAAACAACAATGATTAAGAAACTAATAGCCTCAGATTATGTATCATCATTGGCTAATTTACAAATAAGCCCTCCACCTTTTTTATTTATTTAACAAGGGGTTGCTTTATTGTTGACCGTTAGTCCGTTAGAGACTGCTAACGGCTAATTTCTTTACCGTTAGCCGTTGCCTATAAAAAGCGCGTAACTCCTCTATAAAGAAAATCAGATCAATAAGAATACAATTTAATAAACCAACAATACTCTTGTCAAGCTTCTGTTCCATAAAATTGACAATAAACTAATAAAGCATACCTCAACTATATCAACTGGAGTTGAGTTGGAACCACAGCCGGCAAGCCACCGACCAATCTCAGCTTTCCAAGGAGCTCCACGATACGTCACAGACCTGTCAGAATTGGGTGGGAACTGAGATTCAAGATTCGACCCCACCACTGAATCAGCATCGAGCAAGGGATTCGATTGCTTGAAGAAATCGAGCGAAGAAGGATATGAAGGTATCAGAAAGAGATGCACAAGGAAAAGCAACACCGCTAGAAAGACAACAGCGCCATAAGGCCAGGAGCATGGGCAAGAGCGCCACCTCGGCATCTTATACCTCTAATTCTTTATATATATAATTCGATAAAAGACGATCAATGTCGACTTCTCTTAATAGGAAGAAGGAGGTTTAAGAAAAGACTCAAAGAGAAGTTTGCTTAAACTATAAGGAATGATGTCTGTTTTGTTGCTTTATATTAATAGAGAGTGGCAGGGGTTTAAACCCTGCTTGTTTTCAAAAAAAGGAATGATGCCACCGAATGGGAAATAGAAGTCAACGAAGAAAGGTAAAATAAGAAGAAAAAAAATAATAATAACGAAGGCCGTTAAAGTAAAAAAAATTGCGGAATTATGGCGAGTAAAACCACATAAATTCTTACTTTGTTCCCGTGCCTCGCAAACAAAATGCTTTTGCGTACTGAAATAGTCTCTGACGGTTTTATTGACTTTGAATTTGATACGCATTGAAAAGTACGTCATGAGAAATAAAATGCCTTGGCTCTTAAAGCGGCTTTTTTTACGTGCAGCCGTACTTTGTTGACTCTTGGCTTTTAAGTAAATATCACCTAGCGCTTTACAAATGTATATATGTGGACATTGGACTTTCTCTAATAATTTTTTTTTCAAACTTTTTAATATTTTGACTATAATTTGATCTAGTATCTACAGTAGTTTGTTTAATTGTAAAGGACATAAGATGATGAATAATATAAAGAATTGATTGCAATTTACATTTACAAATGCGTCCCTTGTTATTAGTGTTCTCCAATCGTTCGTGTCGTGTCAAACACAATCGTTTAGTATCGTGCTGATTGGTGAGAAGAGGCAACACGACACACATTCTGACACGACACAATTGTCATATCGACACATCGTGTTAACCGTGTGAATATCGTGCCTAGATATATTTCTTTATTTTTTTAGAAAGAATTATTAAAAATTATGGAGAAAAAAAATATTATTACGATTTATTTGACTATTTTAGAAATACAAAATATATATCAATATAAAATTGTCACGATATTTTTGTTAAAATATTAATTGATGATTTCATTTATTTCAAACATATTTGTATGTTTTTTTAACAGCTTAAAAAGAATAAACTGTTAAATGAAATTTAAATCGACATTAATGAAGGAACTACGATTATAAATTTAGCATTAATATAAAAGAAATTTAAATAATCATTCAAAAAGATAATTTAAAAGATGAGTATTTATGTGTTATTAACTATGATGCTACTTTTTATAATATTAAAAATTAAATTTGTGCTGTCGTGTCGTGTTTATGTCGTGTTGGGTGTTGAGTCGTGTCATGCCAAATCGTGTTATTTTTTTAGAATCTAGACACAATACAATTGTGACATGACAAGATAACATGATTGTGTCGTGCTAATTCCGTACTCGTGTCGTGTCGTATCATGCCAACACAACATGGCATGTTGTGTCGTGTTATTTTAGAGAGCCCTATAAGTGTCGTGTTATTTTAGAGAACCCTACTTGTTATAACTGGTTATATGAGTTGATGAGGTATTGTTAACTATCTAAAAACAATTAAAACAACTCATATTTATACATAATTATTTTACTATGTAAAATAGAAAATCATTTTAACTATGTAAAAGTGGAGTAGTTGAATTGGAGTGGCTGCGTTGGGTGGGAAAGATGCAATGCAATGAATCAAAAGGGAAGGTGGCGACCTAGTTTTTTCTTTTTTTATTCTCCCTCCCTGTGTGGGGTCCGAAGAGAATGACGGATCGATAGGAGATTTCAGTGCGGGGGGGATATTTAAATTTTAAAGTAATAAAGAGAAGGTTGGACGCAGGTCTCTCATGCGCATATATGCAGCACAGCCAGCACTGCAGCAGACCAGCAGTAAGTAGGGCTGTCAATATTCCGCCGTTTCGAACGTTTCCGTTCTGTTCCGTTCCGTCCGGTACGGAACGAAAATGGAACGATTTTCTGTTGCGTTAACCTCAACGGAACAGAAACGGAATCGAAATTGGTTTCGTTGGTATAAACGGTACGTAAACGAAATTGACTCGTTCCGTTGGCCCAGCCCAAAATTCTCTCCTCTCTCTTATCGATGACAGAAGGAGAAAATACTTCTTCTCCGTCCCCATTTCTTCTCCTACTCACCAATCGGAGAAAACCTCGACCAATCCGCTAGCTCCTCTCTGTTTCTCTCGCCTGCGACAGTCGACGGAATCCTCGACCCCTCCTATTTTTCCTGTCTCCCCCAATCGGCTCCCTTCTCCCTCGCACAACTCCTCGCTCTCCCTTCTCACACGAGCTTGCCCCTCTTCCCTAGTCGACCTACAGAGGAACCCATCTTCCTTACTCAACCTCACACACCTCACTCGAGCTCTCATCCAACTCCCACTCTTTTTCACTGCAAATGTGTCTCTTCCCCCTTCTCGCCCATGGCAAATTGGCAATCTCTTCTCTTCTCTTCTGCGAGATGGAATCCACTGTAAATTTGGCAAATTGACAATCTCCTCTTCTCTTCTTTATAGGTCAGTGATGAGTTTCACCATTATTTCCTTTTACCTGGCAAATTGCCTCTTCAACTTGATTTTTTGGATTTTGTTGCTTTGATTGATAACAGTCTTTGCTGGTTTGAAAATAATTTTTGATTTTTTGGATTTTGCTGTTGCTGGCTTGATTGAAAAGAATCTTTGATTTTCTGAGTTTTGCTAGAAGAAATTAAGTTGATAAGAACTTCTGATTTTACTGGTATTTATCTTTTCTGATAAGAACTTTTGGTAAGAAAGTATACACTTATCAGATTACTGGCAAATATACACTTTTTAATATACAGCAATTTTATATGCTAATGTAGAGTTTAGGCTTTCCAAATATAAAGAGAAAACCAAAACAAATGTTACAGTTTTACACCTCCGATGGTAATTTGCATTAAAGTGCTACTTTATATTCCGTCAGATAAGAAGATTTTTTATTTACACTTTTATTATAGTAAAAAGAGTACAAATAACAGTTCTTTATTAGTACAGAATTTGGTTTTCTTTTTACTGGTAATTACTAGCAATCTGACGTTACTGGTAATTACTGGCAATTTGGTTTTCACTGTATGTATCAGATTTTTAACGTTATTTTCGTTCTTTCGTTTTAGGTAGACGGAACAAAAAACGGAGGAGATTTAACAATTGAACATAGCAGAGTAGCAGACTGGTACAAACTGGTAAACCGACGCATGAAACCCAGGCTCCCTCCGATCCGCCACCTCTCCACCTCTCCCACCGCCTCCTCAATTCCAGCCTCACTACCCATTCCTCACCGCACAATCCCTCCACCGCGGGGCCAAGACCTCGACTTCATCAACGTATTCCACAGCCATCTAATCAATTCCTGCTGGCCCCAACTCCTCCCCCTCGCACCTTCCCTCACTCCCTTCCGCCTCCTCCACCTCCTCCTGCTCCTGCGCCCCGACCCCACCTTATCCCTCTCCTTCTACAACTGGGCCCACCTCCACCACCCTTCCTCTCTCTCCCTCCCCGCCTTCTCCATCCTCCTCCACACTCTCTCTCAGTCCCGCCGGCTCAAATCTGCCCACTCCATTCTTTCCTCCTCTCTCTTTCCAACCTCTGCTTTCTCTTGCATTGATTTGTTCCACTCCTTGCTCCATACCTACCGCGTCTGTAGCTCCACCCCGCAGGTGTTTGATCTTTTGTTCTCGGCATACGCGCGCCAGAAGAAGTTCAGAGCCGCCACGGATGTATTTTTTTGGATGAAAGATTATGGGTTTCTTCCAAATGTTCGTTCTTGCAATGCGTTATTGAGTTCTTTGTTGAGCATGGAACGTACCGATATTGTGCTTTCTTTCTACAAGGAGATGCGACGGGCTAGGATTTCGCCTAATGTGTATACCCTTAATATGGTTATGTCGGCTTATTGCAATTCGGGGAAGTTGGAGAAGGCCATGGATTTGTTTGGAAAGATGGAAACACTTGGATTTAGTCCTACTGTGATTTCGTTTAACGTATTAATTGATGCACATTGCAGGAATGGGCAGTTGAGTACTGCAGCCAGGCTTTTGAAATCTATGAAGGGAAAAGGGCTTGACCCAAGTGTGGTGACTTACAACACTCTAATTAACAGATTCTGTAGAGAGGGTCGGTTGCATGAGGCGAATAAAACTTTAAATGAAATGAATGTATCGATGGTGACTCCATCCACAGTTACCTACAATATTTTGATTAGCGGGTATTGCAAATCAAACAACAGTGAGATGGCTTTTAGGCTTTTTGAGGAGATGGTGGAAAAGGGGGTGGAGGTGGATATCGTAACATACAATTCACTGATATTGGGCTTCTGTAATGAAGGAAAGACCAAAAAGGCGGCTTCCCTAGTGAAGGAGCTTGATGCAGCTAACATCAAGCCAAACGGTTCCACTTTTGCAGCACTTGTCATTGGGCAGTGTCAGAGGAAGAATTCTGAGCAAGCTTACCAAATTTTCAAAGCCATGAAGAAAAACGGGTTTGAACCAAGAATTGAAATCTCTGAACTTCTAATTTCTACCTTTTGTAAAAATGGAGACTATGAAGGGGCATTGGAGGTGCTGAAGGAGATGTTAGAGAGATGTTTTGCTCCTAGCAATGCTCTGTTGGATGAGCTTTTTGAGGGTATTTATGAGGCAAGAAAAACACATCTGGTTGAGAAATTGAGGTCTGAGATTTCTAATGTGAGGCTTATTCCAGAAACTTATTTTGGATGAAACTTATAAGTTCATTAGAGATATAAAGAGGCGCAGAAGGGGCTTGCGGTTGTATCATTAGAGATATAATTAGATGAAAGATTTGTTAGGTAGGAGATATTGAGGTTGTATCATGATTGGAGATTTATAATAATAGATACTATAGAAGATTGGTAGGAGATTAATTAATACAATTAATATAATAGATATTGAGATTATTAGTAAACTTAGAGTATTTTATAAATACAATATAATTATAATCGTTTTATTATCAATTCAATACAATTTCTCATTTTGTATTAAGATGTACCTCTTCGTCTTGGAGTCTACTATTGATTCATTTCAGATCACCCGTCACCATCCATCACGGCACTGCACACACATCGAACGGACTTTTTTTTCCTAAAGGACCGAAATTAAAATCAAAATTTCCATTAGGCTCAACTCCTCATAATATTATCTAAAAGAGCCTTCGGTAAGCTTCTGGGAGAGAAATTTTTTTTTATTAGTCTCGGAGCACGTCCTCCGATGCGCCCTAGTGGGAAACCGCTATTCGATTAATTTGTGTCTCACCTCAGTTGAAAAGTTACGATATAGATAGACCTTATGTTACTTTATTACATTTTATTTTCATAAGAGGGACGTGATAAATATGTTCTAACACCTTCAAAAGATACCAATGTTGTTGTACAGTATACCATTTAAGGTCATAGCCAAAATGAATTCGGCCAAGGCATGTGACTTGTAGCCAGGGGCGGATCCAGTGTACTGGATACCATGGCAGGTGCCCAGGCCGAAAAATTAAAATTTAAATATCTGATATATATATTTCTATCTGGTGCCTGGGTTAAAAAAAAAAAGTAGTGTCCGGGTTGTCCTGTGGATTGTGCGTTTGTGTCTCTGTGTTGTATTTTTTGGTGATTTGATAGAAAAGTAAAGATCATGAAAAAGTTATTAAGTTTATCAAAAAGATGAAGTATTTTGTAATATTCTAATTATATATGTTAGAATGATTTTTTTTTAAAAAAAATTATCATTTGATTTATTTTTTAAAAAAATATTTTTGTTATATTATAATTGTGTCTGGGCTAAAAAAATTTCCTAGATCCGCCCCTGCTTGTAGCAATTAAAAGATATTGTTTTTTTTATCAATTAAGATGCTTGTAAGTTTAATCACGTGTTCATTCTAAAAATTTGCACTCCTAAACAAATGCCATGTCTTAACTGAATAACACTATTATAGATCGGCGCTTTGAAAAAAAATCTTTTATCAAAATGTTTGGCCTAGTATGTATTCATGAATAGAAAATAACATTTTTTATTAATTAAAATATAAATGGAATATAGACATATGTAAAGGGAAATTGAAATAGTTCCATAATCCCATCTCATGATGGCCACATAAATGCAACCGAAGGTATACTACTAGCTCACTAAATTTTTTTTTCCCAAACAAGTGCTCTAAGACCACCACTTTTCTATTACGAGAAAAGAGAATCCATAACTGTTTTACAATAACCAGTTATCAAAACACACAAAACCAAAACAACTAGTTCACTAAATGCTAATACAAGTTTGAATAATACTACAAGTTCAACTAATGACATACTTGAAGTTCAAATTACACACGATGATCAACTGGGCACACTAATTATAACTTCATTATCTCGACCCTATACATAGCAAGAAACAAAATTCTGAACTTCGGTCTGCTCCAAACTCCAGAGTGCGTAATTGTTATTTTTTCGAATTTGTTTAGCAAACCATATGCTTTCTTAATAAATATAATACTTGCATTTTTCAAACTATATTTATACATCATGATTGCTCACCTTCAATTGTGCACACGAATTTCAAATAAGTGGCATATAAAGACAAAAAGTGGAGTATGATCTCATTTTGCCTCAAACGCCAGAGGTAAAGACAAAAAGTTAATACCGTGGGGAAAAAAATTATTTGACAAAGAAAGTAGGAGACAAGTTGCATTAATAAGTGGGGTTCGTCCTCAACATAAAATCCTTGCTTCGTATAATGGTCTATTGATATTTACGTACTGTCCAAAATGGAGTTCGGATCCGTCAAGTCTCCGCCGAAATTAAGTCTAGGCCCTTTTGGATTATAATCCTTTTGGATAATATTATAAGGGGTTGAGTCCTAGTAGAAATTGTAATATTAATATAAGCCCTTTTGGAAAAAAGTCCCATCGAACTATGTGGGATGCTTTGAGATTCACGCAAAGTTTCTTAAGTTTGCAAATAGACATCGTTGATGCGTCGTGGGTATCGTGTGCAGCGCATGCGGATGTGGGTTCCATTGTACCCGAACTCCGTAAATGTAATTGTCAGGAAAAATCTAAAGCCGTTGGAAATTTTATATCTGCTGGAACTCTTGTCCATGTGTTCTTCGTCTGTTAATTTTGTTTTATACTGCTATATGATAAATTGATAATATTTTATTTTCCACAATATATAACTCGCTGTATGCCAAAAATGAAGAATGTATTTTAAGCGTGATACGAAGCATTGAAATATGATAAAAGTTTAATTTTTAGAATATAACCTCTTAAAGGAAAAATTAATAAAATGAGCAAAAGAAAAAATAACATAAAAGATAAAACACAATAGTAAAAGTGAAATCAATGATCCGAACCCAATGCTCTTTTTGAAGGTCAAGCAATATATTTGATGTGACTAAGAAGTATCTATTTCCACTTATTAATTATCAATAAGCGATTCATTACATGACTAACAGTCAGAGAATCTTATTAATTATCAATAAACGAATCTCGCCGCTTTTTATGGCGCTGGGGCATATGTAAGTTCAATAAAACCAGCATGAGATATGGGCAAATAAACAAATAAAATAATGTTAGACAATAAAAATGTGTTGCTTAATTTATAGGCGATATAAATAGATGTGTTATTTAATTTGTTTCTAACTTTCTATATTAGATGGAAAACCAAATAATAATGTTGCTTCGTTTGGCGATTGATATCTAACCACAGATCAAATCGATCCGACAGCAAAAACACATGTTTACTATTTAGGCCTAGCGTGTAACACCTATATGGTCCGTGTATTTAAAAGTAGTAGAGATAGAGATGGGTGTCGATATTCTCCATTTATTTAAAAAAAATGCTGCCGCATATGAAATTTGTTCTTAAAATATTTCTAGTAACCCTAAAATTGAACCCCCATTAAACACTTGCATGTTATTGTACTATTGAGGTCTAAATTTGATTCATGGTTTTTATTCCCATGGAGTATTTTATTGGGTAAAGTTAATAAGTATTCTCTCAAGCACTAAATGAGAACAAGATAATTTCCAATAAAACTAGAAATTTCTCCTTCTATTTTTAGGGAAAACAAACCAGAAGTTATTGTCTTTCTCTTGAAAGTCTTCTTTCAAGTTTCTGCAACAGTACAATTTTATTTTTAGGCCGAAAAGCAACCAAAAAAAAAAAAAGATATTGAGCATGTCATCACTTATTTAAATCATGTCACCTTGACATAAATATGGATGGATATTTTCGATTTTTAGTGGCAGATTTTGTATATAATGTCCTGAAATTATATATGGATATAATGTCATCTTGACATAAATATTTATATCTCTTTAAATCATGTCATCACTTATTCCACAACCAAACGCTTCCGTATATTATACGAGATATTGAGCACAGGATAATTATAAAGTAAAGAGACATGAAATATTTTTTTTCTTTTTTTGAAAGAGATATGAAGTGAATAGAGAGTACAGTGCAGGCGCATTTTGATTCTGTTCTTGACTCCATTTGGTTAAGTGAAATAAACTCAATCCTGTAGATGGTGAAATATATTTTACTACGTTCTCGTCTTTTTATAGAATTTTCCAGTTTCATCCTGCCTCATAGAATTAGATGTTCATACAAAAGAGCCTTTTGCAAAATCAAAGATTTTGACTACAAATTTTACACCAATCCGCCTATTCAGTCGAATTATAATTATTTCGACTACTGTGTCACCTTTTGCAGTCTATTCTATTAACTCAAATAATCAAGTTGACAGCACTAAAGGATAAATGTTGCATTTCTATTGGACAGAAATGCAAAGCCTCCTTAAAAATTTTAACCCGTGCTAAAAATGATTCAATATATATGGGAATTGGAAGAACAAATTTCTATTGCTATCTTTATATGCAAAAGAATGTTAGCTCCAATTCAATTAATCCTAACTTCCTATCTGTTACATGTGGATATATTCCAAATGGAAACTATAAAAAAGAAAACAAAAGAGTATACCCCCTCCCCCCTTTCCCCCACCCACCCAAAAAAAAAAAAATTAATAAAAAAAAAATTCCCCTGGACAACCTATAAATAAAGAAATTTTCAGCAAAGCATTCTTCCTTCACACTTTTTTCTTTATGCACACGTTTTTGGCAAACCAGCTTCATATTGCCGCAGAAGACTTCTCCTCCAAGGGTCATTGTGCAATTTATAGTGTAATACCTATTCAAAACAAACTCAAATCAAATACTTAAATAAATATGCCCTCATTAGATTTCTTTTCCAATTTTCAGATCTGTACTTTATAATCCATCATGAATCATCTTCAGTTCTAAATAATAAACAAGCCACAGAACATAATTTCATGAAATTGCTGTACCTGTATGAAAGTTGCAAAGACGTCATCTTCCCCCAATTTAGAGAACTCAACAGCCCAGGCATCATCTTTAGAGAAAAATTCTCTCTGTCTGGTTGCCTCAAGCAAAATGGAGTCACGGTACAGAAACCTTTGCCAGATGCTCCTCACATTGCTCAGCATATGCTCAATCTCTGTTTCATTATACCCCTTCAAGATAGTAAAAGATAAGAATGCAGAATCAGATAACAGCTTTAAACAAAAAGAACCTTGTGATTCCTATAATTAGGAAAAATACCTCAAAAGTAATCCAACCATGATGGTTCAGAATCCAAAGGCCAAGAGATATTCCAAGAGTATCAAATGTGGTACTAAACAAAACTCATTTGCCTTTCTCACTAATATTAAAAGCAGATTATATGCATTGAGCTACAATTTAGTATACATAAGGGTTTGGGTTATTAGCAAAATCTATTTGAATAAGGGTTTGGGATAGTAGCAATTTCAATATAGTATATCATACCTGAAGGATGGATAATAAGTTTGGGATATCATCTTCAACCATTCGAACTGCAAAACTGTTGTAGTTCAGCACATTTTCATATGGTAGAAAAATTCCATCCTGCAATTAAATCACAGAACAAAGCATCGTAATGTCTACAGGGCCATATCAAAAAAAGTTTCGTCCTGCAAAAGATCTAAGTTCATATTACATATTTCTATTATTTCTATTTAGATTAAGTATGGTACAGTACCAATATGAAATGAAGTTAACATGAACCAGAAAGTAGGATAAATGACCCCAAATCGGATTTTCATGATTTCTAATATACTTTATTATGATATTCAAAACCCCTCAGATGAGTTGGTTTTGATTTTATACAAAGGCTTTAGTTGTTGTACTAAGAGTGAATAAGATTGACCTTTTTAAGATAACACCTACAGAAAATTGGATAAAGAGGCATACTTTGTCTTTAATAAGGGCAACAGTACAAATCCAATAAGCAATATGAATTAAAACTTTTCTATAAAATTAAACAAGTACAGAAATAATTGTGAACCATGTACAAAGGGAGGCATTTTTTCAAATCTCCTCTCGTGCCCTCTCCTAAAGCCTAGTACTACTAAAGAATATACAAGTACTGTTCAAATGGTTTACAAATCTAAGTTCCAAAGTTGGGATGAGTTCATTGCTAATACCTGAATTATTACAGGGATGCAACCATTGTGCACACTGTCCTCCATTCGACCACTCCATCCATCTCCAGGAAGAACACCACAGAAAAGAGAGCTTGCCATTTCCTCATGGTACTTAGGAGATTTCAAAGGAGTCACTATTACATTTGGTGCATGCTGTTTTCCAAGTTTACCCTCCTTGTTAGGTGAGGAACCAAATTCATCTGCTAACTTTTGTCTTATTCCCATGCTATACCTGACAGAAGTCAAAAACAAAAATGATATCAAGAGCTATGCCTGATAATATCACAAAAATGGTTTATGCTTGCTTGCTATTGTTGTCATTCAGTTTCCATGACGAGAAACCAATTCATACAAACACTTGATCTAACCAGCTATCACTAGGATCTTTTTCATTTTTATTATTTGAGTTCAGCCTTTTCGTGTTAAGTATTTGAAGTTTTGTGATACGTTTTTCCTTTGGTAAACCCTAACCTTGGATTGATATCATGAGACAAAACAAAACAGAAAATTTCACAAGAAATGTGAGTTTTACTCTAGTCCAATGCTGGTACTGGCCCCTAGTTCAAGTGATCGTTCCATGGTACAAATTAAATTCAACAAGCTAAAAACATGCACTTGTTCCATATGAATAGCTTTTAAAAAATAACCAATTACAATATTGGTAAATGAAATTACACACTTGTCTTCTGGGCGGCCATGTTCATAGGCAGGTCCAAGATTACCATTGAAATAGAAGAGCGTTGTACGCTCCTTGCGCGGCCTGTTGCAGTAATTAATCAGAAAACTAAAACAATCAAGTCGTACTGAATAATATACAGAATTAAGTTTTATAGAGAATACAGTGCAAGCGCGTGCCAATCGTACAGCAGTTACAGTCTAGTTCGTTGTTTGCTTATTTTGTTCATCTGGAAGTTGACCCTTATGATTTTCCAGAAAGGTCAAACAATCCCATATTTAATGTTACTGTAAGCTTTTTTTCTCATTTCCTGATCTAAAACAAGTATTACTAATCATAGCAATATTCTTTAATATATAAATTATACAAATTGTTCATCTGTATGCTGCTATGTAATGTACACAGTATTCTTAATATTTAAATTTCACATATTGTTGCATCCTAACTGACATTTCTTGGCGTTTTCAGAATTAAATAAATAGCACTTCAAAATAAGATATTTATCATAGATATTAGTTTGCCATTCTCTTAGAAGATGTCTAAGATTTAACTATTAAATTGCTGAATGAACAGCAGAATATCTTAAGAGGTTGATGATACCTGGCCCATAGTTTTAACCACACAGCACCAGGGTTAGGCACCTTCCATGCAGGGAGCACAAGGTCCTTCTTTGGGTCAAAGCAAGGATGATCCCCTCTTCTATCTAATGGTATGGAATTCCAGTTGTCAGCCCAGTAAGCCGTGGTAGAGTTCTTGTGTTTTGTGTTAGTATTTCCCCAGTGCACTAGCATCATGCTGTTCCATATCTCTTTTGGGGCATAACATGCACCTTCATCCCATGCAAAAAACTGATCCGACATCAAAATTAGAAGTGCCAAAATTTAAGGTCAACTTTGCATGTGATTGCAATTATTTGTGAATGATACCCAAAGTCAAGAAAAAGAAGAGGAACTAAATATCACCAAGTTTTCATATCAATTGATACAGTGTGTTTTCAGGTGATAGTGACGCACATCACGATGCCAACCAAATCCCTTATTGTGGTCAATTTATAATTATATACTCTGAAGGTGTCATCTGTCTCTAGATAAGAGACTTCTATTTGGAATAGGGAAAAAAGCAAAAAGGAATACACATGAAAAATCTATCACTATATTATTAAGGAAATTTGCCTTTTTCACTCACACCAGTTTAAGGTTGGGGAATTTGCAAATTTTCAAAAAAAATATTGGCACTATTTTTGCAACTATGATAGATATCATGTATAAAGTTCAGCCACAATAAAAATAATATTCAATAATTTGGACACTTCTGTGACCAAGGGTCGACAATAAGTCAAGTATTTACATACCCAGATATGATCCTTTCCAGAAGATCGGTTCCAGTAAGGATATTGTTCCACGATGTGGTCATATGCATTTTTATAGTAATCCAGAGTCATAAAGCTCCTCGAAATTCCATGCTCCTGAAATTAAAGCAGAAAGGAGGAGGAAAAACAACCATTTGATTTTTTTTCCATGTTGTCTGTACTATGTAGTAATATGATCTTGACTGTTCTTTTTATTAGAAACATATTCCAATTAGCACGTTTATAGAAGCCTTTTGAGATTCATTATCTAAGAAATGCTCATTATACCCATAGTAGTATTAGGCTCTTTGGTTATCATTGTACTCCTATATGAAGCATTATTTACCTTATTTTTTTTTTTTAAAATCCAGCATGTTTTGACTTGAAACACCATATATGACATTGTAACATGCCCTAATTGCAACAAAGCACCAGCACACTGATGGCGCACCAACTGTATGTAATGCACACTTGTTCAGTTGAGAATCAAACATTTGAGCACTCCTTTACTTTTGCTAATGACTAATGAGCTCACCATCAGGTAGTGGTACAAATTAACAGGGGTTACATTCTTCTGGACAATTAAATCAATTTGAGGGCAAAATATAGACTAGGAAGTTTATTTGCATACCCCAATTTAGGCAATAAAAAATAAAACAATAAACAAAACTCAAAACTCAAAAGCACTTAAAAGAAAATTGGGCCAGCATACTGAAATTAGACTGTAATAATCCCTTCTGCTGTGTTACCTTCTTGTAGAGGTGAGGTGCATCATAGGCCCGGGTTATAATGCATGAATCAAGAACAGGTACATAGAAGAAATCTGCCTCTTCACCATTTAATGTACGATGAGGACTTGCTAGTATGCTCTCATATAGAGCCATCTAAGGCAATGACAAATCGAAGCAAGGACATCATGATACAGTAAAAGTTGACCATCAAAACCACAAAATACCTAGAATATACCAATCTGGCAATCTTAAACAAATATAAGTTTGTTTCTGTAAATGCCTGTTTGATGTGTCGGAAAATGATTACGAGAAAAATATAAGAAATACTTTTCTAGGATTAATGTTTCCTGTGTGTTTTCTGGCAAAAGTTTGGAGAAAACAATGCGAAAAAAAAATATGTGCTATCTTCCTTCTTTTTTTTTCAGAAATCAAACAACATTAAAATATGTAAATTTGCTCCATTATCCTTCATTTTCTAACAAATGAAACAGGCAATCCTTTTAATATTTGCTTTTTTATTTTGTTATCTTGGTCTTTATTGTACTCTAAACCACAGGACCTAATCAAAATAGTACCTGTGCACCATATAACATTTCAGTCCAAACAGTTCTGTTATCTTCACTGTAAATTCTGTTAACACATTCCATCCTATAATGCCTCCCCTGCCCAAAAGAAGGTAAATATATTATCATATTATGTAACAATATCTTTCAAAAAAAATAAACAAATAAGTAATAAATAACCACTGAATTTGTTAAGTTTCTTAGTTATATATTGCAACTTTATCTTCAAAAATGGAGAAATTATCAGACCAAGCCCAAAAAGTGAATTTTCAGGACAAATTGTATTGTAATCAACTATAAAGGAAAAAAAAATATAGCTATAGCTGTTTAGGTATAGATAGTAAGTTGCTCAAAATATGGAAGCTTGAGCTTAAGTTAGTAATTCCAATCTTGGGAGACTATGCAGACAATGCTTGTGCAGCTAACCTGGCCTTCAACGGAAAATTAAAGAATAAAGGAACATGAGAAGGAAAAATTAAATCCTTACTTCTAGTAGATGGCTGTTAAATTCAGGAGGCAGATCGTAGACATATATAAGAGGTCGCTTTTTTCTAACAACTGTTTTGACATTTGAACTACCATTATCTGGCAGCTCCACGGTCGAGGGTCTAAGCCATGCCGGCAATTTTGGCAGAACCGAAGCTGCAGGTGGAATGCTGCAATCTATCCCGTAATAACCACTGTCACACTGAGACAATGAATCAGATAAAGTAAACAAAAATAAAGCAGCCAGCATACCCTGTAAAATTGGCTTAATTGAAGGAACTTTTGTCAAATTGGAATGCTTAGAATCATTATTACCAAAAGGTCTCCAATTAATTGGGCTTTCGAGAAGGACACAACACACAAGGTCATATTTCTCAAATTATGTTCACTTAATTTCCTCTGTAAACACAATGCATTACTAACCAGCTTGTATTTTTAGAACATAAGTACCATTACTATCTGTTAGGATCTCTATAACTTCTTAAAATTGCTGCAGAACATAACTTATTCGGACTGTTAAGTAACACAATTACCTGGCAAAACCCTCCACGACAATGCCCATTTCCAGAGCACTGGTTGAGGCAGCTACACATGGTAGGAATCTCACAGAATCGTCCCCCCGTGCAGTCGTATTTACAATGACAGTTTTCTTTGATTTTCAATTGAGAAGAATAGGCATCATGTGGGTCTGCATTGCACCACCCAGGATTACTTGCATTGTTACTGAAGATATTGTCAAAATCGACTTTAGTCCAATCTGTGAGTTCAGGATCGCCGGGTTTAGCAGGAGGTCTACAGAAAGAAAAAAAATTAGATGCATGCAGAAACTAAATCACTTTAAGGACGTAGAAAGTATAATCAACCAAGTATGTTTCAAGAAAACACAAATTGAGTATTGTGATATTATCTGATGAAAAGTTCATTATAAAACTCCACAAAAAAGTTTTAAAGGGGTGATAATATTTAAGGATCCAAACATGGTCAGGAATTTTAAGGGATGATGAAATTTGAAAAGTTCTAGGGAGTCTTATGTGAACTGCTGACAGAAGAAAGAGGGACAGTGAGTAACTCTCCTGCTTACATTGTCTGAAAACCGCAACCCTCTGCAACAGGACGATTTGGGTACTTTGTTCCCTCCCCGCAAAAACACATAGCCCTTGTTTTGTCACATTGTGCCGGACATATTGAAACGACCCAATCCCCAAATGGGTGGTCCTTAGAAACTGGCTTGTTGCACTCCAATTGCAAAGCCACCTCGCATGCTTCCCCTGCACTTTGCAATTATTGAATCAGGTTTTATTTGTTAAGCATCTTAGAAAACCAAAATTACATGATTAGTTTCCCTTACCAGAATATCCATGAAAACATCTGCATTCTCCCAATTCCTGATTACAAACCCCTTGTCCACTGCAGTTGTTTTGACAACTTTTGCCACCTAAAACCTACATACATTTTGATGCAACAACATCACGACCGAGCAATTTAATCTCTTCGCAATCTGATACTGATACTGATACTGGCTAGTCAGGGCTTAAATACCAGAATGTAATACAAATTGTACATAAATAAAGCATACCTCAACTATATCAATTGGAGTTGAGTTTGACGCACAGCCGGCGAGCCACCGACCTATCTCAGCTTTCCAAGGAGCCCCGCGATAATTCACAGACCCATCAGAATTGGGTGGGAACTGAGATTCAAGACTCAACTCCACCACTAAATCAGCATCAATCAACGGATTCGATTGCTTGAAGAAATCAAGCGGAGAAGGGAATAGAGGCGTCAGAAAGAGATGCACAAGAGAAACCAACACCGCTAGAGAGATGACAGCAGCGCCATAAGGCCAGGAGCATGTGCAAGAGCGCCACGTCGGCATCTTATTTATACCTCTAATTCTTTACATAATCCGATACAAGACCATCAATCTCGACTTCTCTCAATAGGAAGAACAAGGTTTTAGAAAAGAGAGCTTTGATTTTTGTACAAGGAATACCACCTAATGGGAAATAGTCTAATAGAACTATAGAAGTCAATGAAGAATGGTAAAATAATAAAAAATTAACGAAGGCCGTTAAAGTATTGGAGCGCAGATTGGGAGCAGCGAGGAAATGAGGCGAGTAAAAATTGCGGAATTGAGGCAAGTAGTAAAAGTGTAAAACCAGATAAATTCTCGTTTTGTTCCCATGCCTCGCGAACAAAATGACTTTGCGCACTGAAATAGTTTCGGACGGTTTGATTGACTTCCAATTTGAATGCGCATTGAAAGAGCTCAGTCGCTGTAAATGGCGAATGTACGGGAGATGCTTTTAAGATGACTGCGCTGTTGTCTCCAGTTTCATATCACTGGAGAAGGAAGTGATGCTGATACATGCTGACCAGCAATGACTAGCAAGTAGCAACTTATTTTATGTTACTAGGAAGTATCAATCTTCACTAATTAATTGTCGATAAGCCAGTCATTGCACGCATGACGAGCAATTAGAGAATCTTTTGTCGCTTAATACAACGAATATCGCCATTTTTTTTGGCGCTGGGGCATACTTAAGTTCAAAAAATGGGTGTCAATATCTTGTTCTTAATATTTATCTTTTTGTAGTAACCCTAAAATGGAACCCCATTAAACACTTACATGTTATTGTACTATTAATGTGATTCATGGTTGTTATCCTATGGAGTATTTTATAGGGTAAAGTTAGTAATTCTCACAAGCACTATATGAGAACAAGATAATTTCCGATAACAAAACTAGAAATTTCTCCTTCTATTTTTAGGGGAAGCAAACCATAAGTTATTGTCTTTCTCTTGAAAGTCTTCTCTCATGTTTGTGCTTCGAAAATAAATAAATAAATAAAATATAAAAAAAAAAACTGTACAGATATTTTTCTTTTTTTTTTTTTTGTTGCTCTCTTTTCAAATATATATATATATTTTTTTCGGCTTTTTGGCCTTGTATTAGTTAATTTGCTCAAGTGAAAAATTTAAGATTTGATAAATGAGTGTGCTTCTATTTGATATAAATTGTATGTACGTAGTTAAAATTATGTACTTCGCATCGTTGCAATAACTATATTCTACAATTTCGATTATTTAAAAAAAATTTGAAGAAAATTCTAGCATCTCAACTTTCATAAAATAAAAAGTTATGAATTTAATTATTCCGAGCACGAGTGAAGTTTTTCATTGATGAGATATAGGTATCATAATATAGAGAGATTATAATTATTCAGAATTCATTGCTAATGAAATGGTATATAAATTAAATGAAATGTGTTATATTTTGAGTTCTAAATTTCTTTATCGTGTAGTTTTTTATTTAAGGTTTTTGTCTTCAATATCCTAGAATACTGTATGAATTTATTTCAATTTAAGGCAAAGTTACTAATATTATTAATTTATTAAACCCATTATAATTTTTTTTGGCTTTGTCCGTGCGCAACGCAATATAACATTGGTCCGAGACTCCGAGTATAACTTTTTGTTGAAAGACATCCGAGTATAACTTTTACCGACCCTCTATACGCAAGTACTAAAATTTACTCGAGTATTCTGTTGACTAGGACCCCAAACTTAACTACGGTAGAGTGAGTTATGGCTTTCTCACTTCTCAGCAATTTCTAGTACTATTTTCTGAGTAAATAATGGCTCTTCATTATTTTATCAGTATTTTTAACCGTTGAATGAATACAGTAAATCTGCAATAACAAATGTGAAATACTCAAAAATAAACAAATAAATAAAACTATGAAATGGAAGAAGGTAAAATAATATTCCTCCCTTTTACATACATATTTTTACCAGAACAGGCTCTCTAGACTACGAGTCTACGTCCCCCCCTTAATTTCTAAATATTTAAACTTGTTGCCTGACAGGATGGGCACTACAATTCCAGTCATACCCATCAAATAATAAACAATCAACTATAGCTATACGGAAAAGAATAAGAACTAAACAACAGAATTGACCTAAAAAGTAATCTATAGCAACAGAATGGCACTATAAAAAAAAAATAAAAAAAAAGCCAGAATGGAAATGAAGTCAACGAAGAAAGGTAAAATAATAAAAGAATAACGAAGGCCGTTAAAGGTTGGTGGCTTAAATTGGAAGCAGGGAGAACTGAGGAGATGAGGCGAGTAAAAAATTGCGGAATTGAGGGGAGTGAAAGTGTAAAACCACATAAATTCTCATTTTGTTCCCATGCCTCGCCAACAAAATGCCTTTGGTTCATCAAAAAAAAAAAAACAAAATGCCTTTGCGCACTGAAATAGTCTCTGGCAGTTTTATTGACTTCGAATTTGATTGCGCATTGAAAGAGCTCAGTCGCTGTAAATGGCGAAAGTACAGGAGATGCTTTTAAGGTGACTGCGTTGTTGTCTCCAGTCTAATATCACTGGAGAAGGAAGCGATGCTGATACATGCACTGTCGCTGACTCCTGATGTTAACAGTCTAACAGAATCTGAAATTGTTTGATAAATTGTAAATAACAGTTTGCGAGACAAACTGCGTCGAGATGATAGACTATATGAAAAGAAACAGTTTCCGTTCTTGTAATTATGTACAAACAATAAATGGAAGTTAATTGAATCAATCTCTCTTCTCTTTTACTTTACCAGTATACTATGTTCCTTTTACCAGTACGCATTTTGTCAGATGCTCAGCTGGGTACACAGTGGCGTGCACTAAATACGATTCAGATTCGTCCTCTTAGCTCTTGCTATGGATTCAGATCACCCGTCACCATCCATCATGGTACTGCTCTAGACATTGAACGATATGGGATGCTTTGAGATTCACGCAAAGTTTCTTTAAGTTCGCAAATAGACATCGTTGATGCGTCATGGCCTCATGGGCATCGTGTGCAGGCGTGCAGCGCATGTGGGTTCTATTATATCCAAATTAAATTTGTAAATTGTAATGTGATTGTCAAGGAAAAATCCAAAGCCGTTGGAAACTTTATTTCTGCTGGAGCTCTTTGTCCATGTGTTGTTCGTCTGATTATTTTGTTTTATACTGCTATATGATAATATTTTATTTTCCACAAAATATAACTCACTATATGCCAAAAATGAAGAATGTATTTTTAAGCATGATGCGAAGCATTGAAATATGATAAAAGAAAAACTTAATTTTTAGAATATCTTTTTAAGGGAATAAGCTAATAAAATGAGCAAAAAAAGAAATAACAGAAAACACAATAGTAAAAGTGAAATTAATGATCCGAACCCAATGCTTTTTTAAAGATCAAACAACATATTTGATGTGACTAAGAAGTATCTAGTTCCACTTATTAATTGTCAATAAGCGATTCATTACACGACTAGCATTCAGAGAATCTTTTGTTCCTTGATACAACGAATCTCGCCATCTATTATGGAGCTGGGGCATATGTAAGCTAAAAAAAAAAATAGGTGTCAATATTCTCCATTTATTTAAAAAAAAAATGCTGCGCATATGAGATTTTGTTCTTAAAATTTTTTTTTTATAGTAACCTAAAATTGAATCTAGTGAAAGACAAAAAGGACGGGCTAGATTTCAAAGGACCGTACTCAAAGGGTTTGGTAGAACAGATCGGACTGGGTTGAGAAAAAGAGTTAAAACGGGCCGAATTAGACAGATTATTTTTTTTTAGAGGAGATCAGCCTTTCTAGATCCTTGATATTTTTAGTCCTTATAAAGTAATACCTACATTTATTTTTTTTAAATATTTTTTAATCTCTATCGTCTAATCTTAATCAAATAATCGCTACGATTGAAGGATTAGGTCGAACCCCACCCTTCAAAATATAGCCATTCAACATTTTGTCTTTGAAAAAAAAAATTAGATTTGGACTTTTTAAAATCCAATCTTTCTAAGTCCTTTCATAAGCCTTTCGAAGGATCAGTCCAGTCCGAATTTTAGGAAGGTCTTCCAGAAAATGGGCTAAGGATGAAAGATTTTTGGACTTCCATTAAACACTTACATGGTATTCTACTATTGAGATCTAAATTTGATTCATGGTTGTTATTCCCATGGAGTATTTTATTGGGTAAAGTTAGTAATTCTCTATAGCATTAAATGAAGAACAAGATAATTTCCAATAAAACTAGAAATTTCTCCTATTTTTAGGGGAATAAAACCATAAGTTATTCTCTTTCTCTTGAAAGTTTTCTCTCATGTCTGCGCAACAGTGCAATTTTTTTTTTTTTCGTTGCTACTTCACATTTTTTTTTTGTTACTTTTTGGTCTTATGTTAGTTGATTTGCTCAAATGAAAAAAAAAGTAAGGTTTGATAAATGAGTGTGCTTCTATTTGATATAAATTGTATGTAGGTTGTTAAAATTGTTTACTTCTTATCGACTTATCGTTGCGATAACTATATTCTACAATTTCGATTAATTTAAAAACAAATTTGAAGAAAATTCTAACATCTCATAGTATCGCTTTCATAAAAAAGAAAAGTTATGAATTTAATTATTTCGAGCACGAGTCAAATTAATAGAATACTAGACATGGTAGTCGCAGCTTTGCTGCGCTATGTAAGATATAGAAAATATGTCGTAAAAAACTTGTTAAAATTTATAAATAAAAATTTGTAAGTTCAAAATTAATAATTTCTTCCATAGAAAATCTCTCTATAAAATTGACATAAATTTTCTACCAAAAAAATATTGCTAATATTAATGATTGGTACAACTATTTTTAATTTATTTAAAGAAAATATAAGAAAGAAATAAAAAAGTTTATAAAAAGAAAAAAAAAAACTATTTGGCTCTTCATATTTTAATTATTGTAAGTTCAAAATTAATACTCACTAATTTCCAATACTATTTTCTGAGTAAATTATGGCTCTTCATTATTTTATCAGCATTTTTAACCGTTGATTAAATACAGTAAAATTCCAATAAAATGTGAAATACACAAAAATAAACAAATAAATGAAACTATAAAATGGAAGAATGTAAAAGAATGTTCATCCATTTTACATACATATTTTACCAGAACGGGCTCTCTCCAATAATTAAACTTATTGCCTGACAGGATGGATACCACAATTCCAGTCATACCCATCAAATAATAAAAAATCAACTATAGCTATACGGAAAAGAATAAGAACTAAACAACAACAGAATTGACCAAAAAAGTAATCTATAACAACAGATTTATTCCACCAGGTATGTGCAAGGCTTCAAGAACCAAAACATGCCAGTTGGATTCCCTCCAGTATGTGAGGCAATGGATGGCTCAGTACAGTTTTCGTCCTTCAAAATTAAAAGCTTCTGATCCTCAGTGCTCTCCTTCATGATGTCTCTTAGTCTTTTTCTTTCCTGAAGCAACACAAAGAAAAAAACATCCAGTTAATTTGCTACCTATGTGAAACAAACGGAACTTCATTGTTAAGCAAACCCATAGGATCAAATATGTCAGCTGTAAATTTTGTAGATATTTCACAACATAGGTACAAATGGTTCCAGATTACCAGACAACAGGCAGGTACAATTCACAACAGCAGTGGTACCACATCAACAAGGTATGATCTATTCTAACAATAACCTACAAAATTTCTTGCACCACAGACGATTCAGGTCTTCTAGCTAATCAATTACCTTTTATAAAATTCAATTTATCAATTAATTAATAAAATACAGAATCTACCTCTGGCATGTTTTGTGATTTTATCAATTAATTATTAACATACAGAATATACCAGTGAACCCTGAACCTAAAAAATGAAACAAATTTCAATGTAAATTGAGGGCTTACTGGAGTTGATTTAGGCAGATTTCTAAGAGGGGACCGTGTGCCATTGGAGGGCATGGCTGAAGTAAGCTTGGTATGCATGAGGCGCTGAGCAGAAGGAGAAGGAAACCGCTGAGGAGTTGGTGGAGATGCGCGCACCTCTCTTAGCACACCTCCAGTTTTCTCTCTGAGAATTCCCTTGTCGCTTCTCCCCTTAGCTGTCTCGATGCTCAGGTCCACTTTCATGTTTATCTTCTTCTTTTCCAATCCACTGGGAAATTTGCTGTCAGAAAATAAGATATCAATTTGAAATTCATGTTAGTCAACACAGCAATACACGTCATTACAAGTTCCATATTAGATTATCATGTTTTACTAAAATTAACATTTATTTATTATTTTTCCTTTATTTTGGTTCATGAGAAGCCCCGATGTATTAAGTACTGCCTTGGCCCCACTAATGGCATAACTGACCCAAACACCTGTTCTTTTCCCCACTACCTTCAAACCCATTTTGCTTCAGGAGATGAAACTACCTAATTGATGTTTCTTTGGTCAGGACTGGTCCATATACAGACCAGCCAGGAAGTGCCTAAGAGCTAAACTACAGCTGCTACTGGTGCAAACAATTACCTGGGGCTTTCATCAATAGGCCTTTCCTCATGACAATTTTCCTTTGGGTTTTCTTCTACCACTTGTGAGACCTCTCTAGCCCCAACAGCCATCCTTTTGATTTCATTACAGAACTCTGTGATTTGGCCCAGTATATCTCTACCAGAGAAAAGATTCCTGGCCGAGAGAGTACTCTTTAGCCGGGGCTGCCGAGTTTCCTCCTGTTGACATAGTAGTTCTTCTCTCTCTTCCTCCAGATTATTATTCTTTTTGGCACTGCACTTAATTGGATCCTTCCAGTTCTTGCCTCCATTAGGAGCACCAATTGGTTTAGGCAAGTTTGGGTCTTGATTTTCTGTATCCTCACGCTGCTTCTTGGATTTTATGGGGCTTCGGAATGGAGATGAAGGTGGTATTAAAGTACCAATCCCGCCCCTTCGTTTAAGGTTGTTATTTTCTCTGAGGATTTAAAACAAACAGTTGGTCAGCAAATAGCAAGTGAAAGGTTTCTTTAGACGGCCATAGGAAACGAATTCAGAAAAATAAAGAGAATTTTGATTATATTGTTCATACTCTTTGAAGACTCAAATTCCATTTCAGCAAGATTTTGGCAATTTTGTTATGTGAATCTGTTTAGCGAGAGTTTCTGGGTGATACATTTCAGGTTATTTTAGGAAAGTGAACTTTGGAATGGTCTCTTCCAAAAATAGCAGAAAGGACTTCTTTGGTATAGAAAAATAAGATAAAGAATTGCAAGACTTTGAGAAGCCTGTCAAAGATCTAATTAATAAACCTGAGATTGTTGCAATTCCTCTCTCCAAATGGCAATTTTTCTGAGCTGGATCTCAAAATCTTCCCCTTCCCCTGTAGAAAAAAAAACTTACCAGAATTAGAAAAAAGAAACTCTATATACCATACACTCAGATAGCATTCACAAAGAAAAAAGGGAGAAAAGATTTGCATGAAACCTTAGGACTTGGTGAAGCCAATCTTTGGAAATCCTCCAAAGTCTTTGGATGATTGCAATCTATGACATGGAAAAAACCCAAGATTACTACTTCAAACCAGAGAAAAAAAAAAGAAAAATTCAAGGGTGTTTTGGCAATTTGGAGGGAGTATTAGACTAGTAGTACCTGGACGACAAAACCAAGCATCATCATCTACAGAGAAGGATGCATCAGGATCGGTGAGATCGACCCATTTGGGGGCGTTGATGTTCTCAAATGCTTCATCTCGCACGAATCTCGACACCACTCGCTTCCAGTCTATGTCCGCTGGTTCCATTGAGAGAATTTTTCGTTGAGAGAAGGGAGTGTGAGAGAGGCAGAGAAAGAAAGAGACGTTGAACTGCAATAAAAGTGGTAGTGTGGTAACTGATAAGCCGGCGTCATGAAGAAGGCTGGGGAGAACGTTACTTTATTGTATTGTGGATTCATTGAGAATTTCTCGGTGTAATATCTGTGCTGCGAGTTTTATGTTGGCGAAAAGAGAACTCGCTCTATGTGATCATTTGTGGAAAGAGAGACGGGGGATCTTTAATTGTGAAGTTTAGTAAGCGTCCGTCTATTTTCGACCGTTGGGGCTGTGACTTGGTCCGCTTTGACCAAAACTAGATTTTCTGTGGCTGTTAACGGTGTTTAACAATGAGTTCTGGGTTTGTTCATGTGTGATTGAGAGGATTAAAAATATTCTTTGTGGTGTTTACTAGTATGGTTTTGGGATATAACCTCGAATTGTGATTCAAATGAAAACAGTAGTACTGAGGAGACTTAGGCCCTAATCAAAATCTCTTTTTTTCAATGTGGGATTTCATTTCATTAGAAATTTTTTGATCAAATTGAAATGATTTGGTGTCATTTAGTTGAATTCCTATGTTATTGTATTCAACAAAATCCTACAAAAATCAATTTAAATGAAATGAAGTGAAATCCTGCGTAAAAAAATATTTTGATCAAAACCTTAGTTTACGGGGGAGTATACCCTTTAGGAACTTGAACAAGGATCGAGGATAGGTTTTTTTTTTTTAAAAAAAAAGGACTTGAGGAGAACTTTATTTGTGCATAGAGCTGCTGTTCAAAAGAAATAAGCGACTAAAGAAAGCTAATTTTCCTGAAGAGGATACTGGTCCAGGACGGAATCACATCCTCTGCCCGTCGTGCAGAGTGCCCATTGGGTCTTATAACCGTCTGATCATAAATAGATGCCCCGTGATAAATACCAGATTGATAGGCCCGAAAAAAATTAACCGTCGAGATTAGATCGGACGGTCGTGATGAGATGGGCAGAGTGCCCATCTTTAAAGAGATGGGCAGTGGATACTGGTCCGATCTGGGACTGGATAGGAAAAAAAACCTTGCTTTAATCACGAATTTCTATGTTTCATTTTGCTAAATTCGTAGAATCAAGAAAGAAGCAGAAAATATTGAATAACTGAATTTGAGACCAACTCATTTTATCGTATAAATACACTGTGCCTCCACCTTACAATCCATCCTGGGGGGCATGAAACAAGAAGGGGGGGAGGCTTGGCTGAGTTTAATTCTGTAATATGGATGATCTCATTTAGACTTAGATCACCTTTCACCTTACCGACACATTTTATCCTTTGCAGTGCCCTCAAATTTCCAGCACATTATAAATCGATCAAACTTTTTCTTTTTTTTTTTCAAAAAAAAAAAAAAAAAAAAAACCTAACCCTGGACGGCTAGACTTACTCTCAAAATAACCCCCTCAATGTCTCATTGAACTAGTTCTCTTATATGCTTATCTGTTATTGGTGCAATACACTAATCCATCTTTTATCCGGCACTTCTTGAATAACTATTTTTTTCAGTAAAGGTTATCTACTTATTTTCACTGTCTATTTGCGGTCATCGTCCATTGTTTTAGCTTTATAAGATTTCCATTGAGATGAATAAAAGGTCTGAAGCACCCAAAATAACATAACATATTCGATCAAAACACTTCAAGAGCAGATTATATATAGAAGGTAGTCAAGAAAACAAAATTGATACAACATCAGAAAAATCAAATACATGCTACAACTAGAAGACTACAGCTGGGTTACCTAAAGAAGAGAAAGGTCTACACTCTACATAAATACTAACTTAAGCTGACTGTAACATGGAGGTTTTCAACCACAAGGGTCTTCCTAGCATCGCCTTGCCGTGGACAGAAATGTAAGCAGCATTCAACCTGCCATATTCAACTATATACGTTACACAGATACCAAAGATAGATAACTAATTTGTGTAGAAGGTTAATGTGCCAAGTACCTAGCTCAATATGTTGAATATATAGCTGTTTCCTTTTTGTAAAGGGATATATTGACAGCAAAACTTATTAGAGAACTTGACAACTGACATAACATTTGTGTACATTAAATTATGTGTTCTTTATAATTTAGATCAATCGTGTTCGTGTATCTATGCAATGGGACCATTTTTTGATCACCAACCAAACACTAAAAAAACTAAACCATACGTTCCTGCATGCCACACGATTAAACACCACTTACTTTTCAATTGTGCAAATTTGATACAGGGCCCAATGAATAGCAAGATAATATATCCACAGTTTTCCTTTTTCATTTTGATAAGTATTCTGCTGGTCCTGGTGATCCTCAAATAAGTTTTCCATCAACAAATACATTCCCTTCTTTCTTTTGTTTCTTTTTTTTTTCTTTTGCAAAAAACCGTAGGCCAATGAATTTTACGCAGATGCATTAGTAATATGACTTCACTCGTATAAAGAAATAAATTAGGCATTATGATAAAGACCTGGCAGACAAACTAAAACCAGACCAACAAACTACCAAATTAGTCAAACAAACTCCAGTTCCTGATTCTTACAAACTGATTGGTCTGGCATAGAGCAGTACAAGCAAGTGCCAATGTCAGACCTAACTACTAACATTACCAAAACATAAGACTGAAATCCTTCGTACTAATAATATTAACACACTTAATTTGTCCACTCATGAAATTAAAAACCATTTTAGCTGCAAGAGCAAAGTTTGCAACTCCTCTTCACAGAAAATCTTGCAGTAGCATGTACTTTGTTAACATGATTATCACTAAGCAAGCCCTCTTCATAAAATGTGATGTAGATCCCATCTAACGGCTTTAAATTCATTTCAGTTGTATATTATTTTTATTCTTGTTTGTTAAAAAACTGAAGGCATGACAGAGGCAGACAAGGTTAAGACATTTCAATCCACCTCTATTGTTGATGATGGCACGAGTGTTTCACTATGCAACAGTGTTTTCAAGCCTCACATGCTAAGCTAGTTCCAAAAATTGCATGAATAACTGAACACAGCTAACTAGTAACTAGCCACTTTTACCGGTACACAAATAGCTCATAGATTAACAACTAGCTGCTGTGCGCCTGCGCTACCTAATAAGTTTGATCAACTATTTTTTTTTACTTTGTAAGGCCCAGCTCGTGCCACAGTTGCTTAGAATATGTTCTAGTTCTTTTTTGTAAAAGGAGAACAACCAGTTAGTAAGAAACATATATGTTCTAGTTTGCTTCTCTTTATTAATTTTCCTTACTAATGTTTTTGCTAGTAACGTGACACCTAATACAATATTAAAAATTAAATTTCACTATAAAGGATAACTTCTGTGATCGATGCTGCTATTTGATCATCATTTTTTTTTTTCTTTTCTTCTTTTCAGACATCATGACAGAACAATAATCCCTATCTAAAACCTTCATTGGCATCCCTATTAATAAAAATTTTTGGGCAGGCATCAAAGAACAAACAATGACTCCTCATCCCTTGTACCATTTATAAAAACTAGCCACAATATATAAACAGAAATGGAAGATGAGAAAGAGTAAGAGAGAAACAGAACTTATCAACATCAGGTATGGTTAATGGATCATAGATTTCCTCCTGCTCAGTGCCTGCTCCAGAACCCACTGTTTCTGGTCCTCCACCCTCCACCTACAAAATAGAAATTCAAAACCTGTCCTGAGCCCAAATACGTTTGAAGTTGAAAGATGGACCCGACCCAACCATGAAAACCAAATATAAACAACCTTTGACCTTACAAAAAAAGGAAATAGGATTGGTAGTATTGATGCAAACTAAAAAAATGTACTAAACACATACAGCTCCAGACCCAAATGCATCAACACCAAATCAGCCAAAAGCCCAAAAGTCAAAAACCCAGTAAACAATTGCAAACCACCCCCCAACTCTTTAAAACAATATTAGGCAAATAGGACCACAGAACCCCTCAAAATCTTCACCCGAATTCACCGACCGAGTCACATCACAACGAGTTCATACAAGCTCAAAGTCAAAACCCAGTAATGCAATTCTTCTTTGCTTTATCTCTTGAACTTGGGATAAAAAAATTTACAGAAATCTCAGCAAGATTGTCAACACCTTGCGAATACATTTTTCTAGTACATAAATCTAAAGATCCATGCTGTTCAATTAGATATGTTAAGTTGCAAACGGGAGCAGTTTCTGAAATTACTGCAATATATTTGGTTGGTTTATTTTAAAAAAAAAAAAAAAGCTAAAGGTACAAGGTACTTGCCTGTTGAGGATACTGGCCATATGCTCCATAAGCCCCATATGCATACATGGAAGGATCTTGTGCTGCCGCATAGGTGTATGCATCATAGCCATAGCCATAATAAGCATTTGCCCATTGATTTGGGTCTAGTTGTGCCCAAGCAGCTGATGGATCCTGCAACAAAGTTGGAGAGATGAGAAGCTATGGCATGCACTATTCCCAAGCAATGGTGGTTCAATCAAATTGGAGACAAATGTGCAAATATGGTGTACTATTTACAAGAAGAAGGTACTAGTACTTTGTTACAAATACTTCATAGCATGTGATCTACAAATTGGCTAATCAGTCGAAGCCTTGGGTTAATTTCAAATTCACTTTTGCAAAATGACATAAAAAGATATATTCTGCATTCTCTTACAGATATTTCATATAAGAATAAAAAAACATCCTATGCAACCCTCCATTATCCACTTTACTTCAGAAGATTCCAAAACAGCCCTATATGAGTAAGTGAGGCAATTAATACTTCTAAGTGGGGCTTTATGAGATATTTTTCACTTTTTTTCTTAAACAGCTCATAATCTTTTGAAGCTTCAAGGCACATGACATTATTACATTCATCATAAGACCATGAGAAGGATTATGTCACTCAAATTTTCAGTCAGTATTTTGCCGAGATAGTACACAATTACAACTACTTTATTTTGTTTTTCTATATTATTTTTTTAGTATTATTAGTCCTATTTTGACATATACTTCTTATTTTTCGGTGACTTGGCGACTTTTGTTGGGTCTCTTTTCTAGCCTACCCCAACTTGTTTGGCACAAAAGGCTTAGTTGTTGTTGTTGTTGTTGTATTATACCTGCTTATTTGTGGGGCTTCTACCCCATGAAAGCCGAACAACTTGTTGTCCTATCACTGTTCCATGAAGCCTTTGGACTGCTTCTTCAGCTGACGCCCTAAAAGGTAGCTTGTGTAAAGTTAGTCAAGAGAAACATATGTTTTACTAAATTATGAAATTTAAAGCCAGACATGAAGGACTAGGAAAAGTTAGCAGTTGGCACAACCATAAAACAATTAACTGTGGCAGAATGTACAAAAGAAAAGAAAAGAGAGGTGAAGGATACCTGGTAGTAAACTGTACAAACCCACATCCTTTATTAGCTGGGATTTTAACATAATTAATCTCCCCTATCTGGGCACATATTAGCTTCAACTCATCCTCAGTAACATTGGGATCCAAATTCCCGATGTATATCTGCAATTAAAGAGAAAATAATTAGAGGTCGAAATTTCTATACATCCTAAAATGATATGATATAATATTATAATAATGGTAGTATGGCCCCAAAATGAGTTGAGATTGATTCCATGCGAAACCATAATGCATATGATATAGCATATCACTTAAATTCATCTCTTCTCATTTTTGCTAAGAAAAGAATGCTATAGCTTTCTGTACTCTTGCCGTCTTTCACCTACAACTTCAGTAAAGTACTTTGATATTATTAAATTAAAAAGTAGAGATGACAGGGAGGTCAGACAACCAATGCTTCCTGGACATGACATTCATTTATTAGGTAATCCAGGACAATCACAGGCTTTGCAAGTGTACAAGGAACTTGAAAACAAAACAAAAAAAAAACATGTAGAAGAACTGCAGAAAACTTACAGTTGTATTTGTGACATCTGGGTCCGGAATAACTGCAGGAAGTGTTGCCGGATAAGAAGCTGTCACATGAGAACAGTAACATTAGCATGAGGATTCTTTTAATTCACAATAACATCAGCATGTAAAACACTGAAGCTTACTTGCAGTGGGTCTCTTTGGTATTGCATTGCTGATACGCATAGCCCTACTCGAACAAAACAAGCCATTCATCTCAGTCATAGCTCGGTTCTTCTCATTCTCATCTGCAAATTTGACAAAACCATAACCTTTTGATCGCCCTGTGTTTGCATCAATCACAACCTTAGCACCTCTCACTGATGGGTAATGCACCCGGAAGGTCTCCTGTTATCAGAAAATGAATTCGTTGATTAAGAAAAAAAAATTTCAGTCAGGGGCTTTGTATATGCAAATGCTGCTCCATCAAGATTGAACAAACCGCGCTTAGGTGGGATTCTGTAAAGGCTGGTAACTGTAAAAGGAACATACCAGAACTATCACAGTACGAAGTGCGTACTACTGTATTATTACTAAAGGAAATTTAAAGAAGTTCCTGCCAGAAAAAGGAAAAAGATCAATAAATTGCCACGGTATCAATTAAGTGTCACAAAACAAATCTCAGTTTAGCAGTTCAAACAACAAACATACCTAACTGCATCAACTATGCAATGCCCAACAAATACTGCAAAAGTACTTCTATGAACCTGGCTGGCATGATATGAGTGTGCTGTGTAAAGATTATATAATTTACAGATTAAAAGTCTCTCGGATTCAGAGGCACTGGTAAACACTGATGTTTTATATCCCTTACCTGTAATATGAAATCTGTGACATCAGGTGCCAAATCCCCCACAAAAATAGAGTGGTCTGGGATCGCCTCGCCTCTTTTGTCACCAGAACTGAAGGAGGCCCAGTTCAATCGAAAAGGATGCTCTGTGCCAGGCATGATCTGTGCACCATTGTAACTGTGCAAAATTCTCTCAGCAGCATCATGAGAGATGAACTCTATAAACCCATAACCATCTGGAAGCCCTGTTAGCTTGTTGCGTATGATCTTCACAGATACAACCTATAAAAAATAATATATAATCCGATATAGTAATATCTGTGATCCATTAACCATTATAATTAGATTGTATTTCACTACAGCTATGCCTATATGCTACAACCACGTATTATTTCAAATCTCTTGTCATTATACAAACTAGCTTTTTAGGGCATTCAGAATTATAAAATGTGAACCTGTTGCCTTGTGACAAAAAGAAAGTACTTCATTGGTAACCTCAAATTTGGCTTTAAAGAGTTAACATAGCACAACACATGCACCAGAATGAAAGTAGGCTTTTTTATTTTTAAACTACCCATCATATAGTTAATTGGTATAGAGACAAATTTTCTGAGTATAAAAACATGGAAAAATTCAGCAGGTAACCAGATAGGATATTAAAGGAATAGTACTAGTTACCTCTCCAGTATGGGCGAAGCAGCTGTAGAGGTAATTCTCGTCGACCCAGTACTGGAGGTCGCCAATCCAGAGGGTTTTCACCTCCTCCAGGGTACTGGGTTGGTGGTAGGAAGCAGCTCCGATGGGAACGGCGGCGGATGCTGGAGCGGCGACGGTGGCGGAGGAAGGGGTTGCTGCCGCTGGGGCCGCCCACACCTGGTGGTGGGGTCCTTGCATCTGCCTTTTATTAATCGGAGTGTGGAGAGGAAAGGGAATCAGAGGAGAGAGGGTTCTATTTCAAGTCCGTGCCCGGAAGGAAGAAATGTTCGGAACAGCGGCCGACTTAGGAAGGACTCTTTTTTTTTTTCTTTTTTTTTTTTTAATCTATCCGTTTTTATTTTATTTTTTAAATGAGAACGATATTGAGTAATTATCACAAATAATTTTTAAATTATTTTGCTAGATTTTTTATAGTTTATAAAGTTAAATGTAATTTTAATATTATTGACATGGATTTTACTTGATGACACCAACATAGCATGGATCGCACTGGTAATGTACCAAGAGTTGCTAACAATAAAAAAAATTCTAATTAATTAACTAGATGAATTATAAAGCATGCAGTGATTTTATCATTTTTTATAGACATAATATTTATACTAACATATTAAACTAACATTAGATTTACAATTTAATCTTTAATTTTTATATCAATTGTAATTGATATATCAAAACACAGACGCTTTTAGAAAACAAATAAAAGAACTCTTAATTTCATGAATAATATGAATACACATAATATATTATTGTAAAAATCGTGTATGAATAAAATGTGAATGCTAATATAATCAGTCTCTCAATTTGACGAGATGCTGAAAAATAATATACGATAAGAATAATATTGGAAACACTATTATTACCTTGGCAGTTTTGCACAAAGTTCCAGGGACCAATTCGTATAAAAACCCTCAACCAAGGGCTATTGTGTATATCTCCGTAATAGATGCCACTGTGCGAAGTCCCGAACCTGCCCCCGCATCTCGATCGGCGATAGCACTGTAGAATTCCATCGAGAATCAGACCGTTAAAACAGTATGGAGATTCGTGCTCAGTCAAAGATCCGACGACCAGATAAGTTCCAGCGCAGTCAAGGATAGATAAGCACCCGCCATCTCGTCTTCCTTCCCGGTCTCTTTATTTCCTTCCTTTCTCCGTTCCCAACAAGTGTCCATCTCTCTTCATCGGCACGCTTAACCACGAAAGCTATTAACCCACCACACTCGTTTCAAACACCTCTCTTTCCTAGAAAAGCGCTCTTCTTTTCAGATTACAACCACCTCGTGATTGTGATCAAAGAGAAGCTAGCTCGGGTTTCATGCCTGTCCCGGCGGTGATTGTGCTGGTTCCTTTGGGCCTTCTGTTCCTCCTCTCAGGACTTGTTATTAATGTAGTTCAGGTTCGTGCTAATTCCGTCTCATTTTTGTTGGGTTTTGTCTTTTTTTGGTGGGTTGTTTTGTTTTGAGCTTGAAATGTCGTGATTCATCCCGATCTATGAGTCCGAGCTGATTGGTTTTTAAACGCCGTAAAATTGATCAGTTTGAGGAGATTTTGTTTGATCTGAGAATGATTCTATGTTTTAACATTTTCTTTTTTGTTACAGGCGATTCTTTTTGTTTTACTAAAGCCTATATCAAGGAATCTGTATAGGAGGATTAATAGGTCCTTGGCTGAACTGCTTTGGCTTCAGCTCATATGGCTTGTGGACTGGTGGGCTGGCGTAAAGGTAATTTTTTAGACTTTTGTTTCTCTTTAATGTTCAATTCTTTCTCCCATTGCAGCTTTTTGTACATATAAACATCAATCAGGTCCGATTCTCCCATTTATGGAGTGAAAAGTGACCACCATATTTGTGGGTATTGCATTACTCCTTGGTTGACCTTGAAATATGTTCCCCTGTTTGGTTTTGATACACCAAGTATACTATCAAATTCAGGTTTCCTGTTGAGCAATACATTATAAAATTATTGTACATTTTGATTCTATTAAACTTTTTTAGTCATAGATCTAATTGAGAACCAGCTACTAAACCTGACATCTAGAAACTTGTTACTGTTAACAACATTTAACAACTTAGGGGAAGGTTTTAATGTGATTAGGTCACAATTGACTAATGATTTTCAGAATTGTTTATCTTAAATGATTCGGTATCCTATTAACCATTCAGTCAGGCAGTACTAGAATGAAAATAGATGGCTGTAAATCTCACTTGAAAGTTTTCTATTTGATTGTAATCTGTATTAGTTTTATTATGGGTGCAGTATATATATCTTTTTATTATATATTTTAATTCAATAAGTTCTTCAGATAACTAGTCGAGGGTAATATTTTCAATTTTTTTTGTAGGTTGAACTCTTTGCTGATTCTGAAACATTCAACTTAATGGGTAATGACTTGTGGCCTTCTTTTCATAGCTATCTTATTTTATGTTGTCATGCACTGAATTTAATGCTACAAATCAAAAGAATTTAAGACTGGGCAGTTTTGGACAGTGTTTGCCCTTGGCATGCCCAAAAGTACCACCAGGTTGCATTTTCTATCATCGAGATCAGGCTTTGTTATCTGTAGTCAACTTGACAACTTGGTATAGCAGAAACTGTAGTGAAGAAAGGAAGTAAAAATCATTGCCTAACTTCTATGGTCTATATTTTCCATGATTTGCTTCTAGGCAAAGAGCATGCTCTTCTAGTGTCAAATCACAGAAGTGACATTGATTGGCTAGTTGGATGGGTTTTAGCTCAGGTACATATTTCATTATTATTGTTATTAGTATCACATGAGTTGCATAGAGAAGGATCCTATTCAATATCTTGTTACTGAAATAGAGAACTTGCCTTGCTTGTTTCAGCGAGCAGGTTGTCTTGGTAGTACATTGGCCGTCATGAAGAAATCTTCCAAATTCCTTCCTGTGAGTTGTTTTCTTTTTTTTTTTTTTTTTTTTTTTTGTCATTGTTAAAAAGGAACTTTGTTTTGGGAGTCATCCTACTGATCACATTTTCACAGGTAATTGGTTGGTCTATGTGGTTTGCTGAGTATCTCTTTTTAGAGCGAAGCTGGGCCAAAGATGAAATCACACTGAAGGTATTGATGATGATTTTTTTAACCAATTCTGAAGTTTGAATGGCTAAAAAGTACTGATCAGAGCATCATACATGAAATGTGCAGAAAGGTCTGCAAAGATTAGAAGATTTTCCAGTACCATTCTGGCTTGCTCTTTTTGTAGAAGGTACCCGTTTCACACCTGCAAAACTTCAAGCAGCTCAAGAATATGCTACAACACAGGGCATCCATATTCCTCGCAATGTTCTTGTTCCTCGTACAAAGGTTTTTCTTATTCGACTTTTAATCTTGAGTGGATTAAGGAATTAGTCTCTGACATATCAGCCATTTCTTGTTTTGGTTTGTTTACATTTTAGAAGTTCCGTCTTGTGCCCTAAAAAGTTTAATTTTGTAACATGTCACTCATCTTAAAGGTTAGTAAAAAAAAAAGGGATATGTAGTGTAGTAAGCTAAATGATCATTCTGGTGGGATGTTTCACAGTAAAAGGCTGCAACTATTAATTCTTCTGACTTGGGTTCCTGTCCATTTTCTGACTATAAATTATGTTATGGCCGGAAGGAGAACATACGATTGTGTTTAGGGAAAACGTGAAATTGGGTACCCTAAGGGGATAAACATTTATCTAATGTGAAGGTGGTGATGATAGTTATCCTCTTGTCCCTCGACATTAACCGTCTACCAAACATGGCTATTGGAATTACATTTGAAATACTTGGGGAATCATATGTGTAAATTTCTCTTTGATTTTTCTACCACTTTGAGTGGATGGTAAAATTTTGGTTTATCACTTCTTTCTCATTTTGGTCCTTAACGGTATATTTTGTCCTTATTATTCATTTGTACAAAAAATCTTTTTTGTTATTGTCACCAGTCAAAAATTATATGAAAATTAAGGTTAGCATCGATGTATGATGATAACCATTTGTGAGATGTATTTAAACTATTATTAACTAATTTACGATTGCATGAGCAATTTGCTACTATCCCTTCAATCTGTACGGGTGCATGCAGCATGGATAGTAATATCAGTATGCATTATCTTTATTCCTTGTGCAACTGCAGCCATGTTATGTTCAGTGTGGTGGCTGGAAATGTTTTTTTTTTAAAAAAAAAAAATTGACGGATCTTAAAGGTAGGACCTGTTTGTTGCAAATTTTGAAGAGTCAAAGTGGTACTTTTGGAATTTTAATAGCCAAAATGGGAAACAAGTAATACATTTTCAAGGACCATATGTGTTATTTTACCTTTAAGTTCGATTTTACAAATTTATCTTAACATAATGTTTTTGTACTCCAAACGTTTAGATATCCCTATATGCTTGCAAAGTTGCAATATGCACTTTTATTTAAAATTGGTAGGTTTTTTTTGTCCAATAAAGATGCAAAAGTTGAAGATAAGTAAATTGGTTGGGTTTATGCCTATTGTGGTGTGGGGAATCTCATGACATAAACTGACATTGGAAGGTTTGGTTTTGCATTAAAGACAATGTTTAAGAGCTGGTAGTAGGTGGCCTACAATGTTTAAAGCAAATATGGCATCTAGTGCCTAGTTGTAGATGGTGTCATTGGGTACGAGAATTAAATATATCATGTCCTTTTCTGAAGGGAAGTTGTATTTTAAATTTATTGTGATAGAGATATTGTGTTCTGAAGTTCATTTTTACTCATGTTACTCTTCTGTGTTGTATCTTGTCTGCTTGCACCCATTAATAGAAATTAGTGCATCTATGGTTTTATATAATATGTTATGCTTTGTTACAAACAGGACTACATAAGTTGTTGGCAGTTAATTTACTCTTTATTAAATAAAATTTTCAGGGATTTGTTGCATCAGTAAGTATCCTGCGCTCTTTTGTTCCAGCCATATACGACACAACTGTAATTATTCCTAAAAATCAACCTTCTCCTACCATGATGAGACTTTTGAGAGGACAGTCTTCAGTGGTAATTTTTGTTTCCTCAAATTTCAAATTCAATTTTTATATAAAATTCACTCTCTTCTCATGATGGGTATCTTTCTCATGTAATATTATATTCAGGTGCATGTCCACATGAAGCGGCGTCCGATGAGCGAATTGCCTAAGACAGATGATGAAGTCACGCAATGGTGTCGGGATATATTTGTTGCAAAGGTATGTGGAATTTTTGTAATATTGGCTTATATCTGAATTTGACGGTTGGCTATATTTTTATTATTTATTTTGTTTATGCAGGATGATTTGCTGGATAAACATATAGCAGAAGGTTCTTTTGGTGGGGAGGTTAGGTCATTGGGTCGGCCATTAAAATCTTTGCTGGTGCGAAACCGTTAATTTTTCTCATGTTCAATTTTCTTTTTTTTTTTTCAGTTTGATTCTGGAATTGTGATTCGAGCTATAGGTGGTTGCATGAGGTCTTATTTAAAATTGTTAATGCCAAATGGGGGCTTTATTTCTTGCTTAGGCACCTGCAAGGATTTAAAATCAAACCCAAACCATTTTGTTTCTAGTTGAAACTGTAAAATGGTTATTGAGATTGTGGTCGGTAAGAAAGAGTGAGCAACCTACATGTTTCTGTGTTTCAAATTTTTTATATTTATTAGTGGTGTGTTTTTTGCTCGGGGTGTTGGGTGGGATGGTGGAACGTTGTTTGGGGGGGGGGGGGGGTTTGTGTGTTTGGATAACAGAATGGGAGGAAGAGAGATTGTTCCCGTTCCCTTGTCAATTTACAATGCAAAACTCAGAATGGGGGCGGCATCCATTATGGATTCATAATGTGCTGATAGCATTTTGATATTAGTACTGTTTATTTCTCACAATGATGCCAAACTGACCCAAACCCCAATCCTTATTTTTTAAAATCCTATATTAATCTCTAAAAGCTCTAATTCTATATATCTCTGCTTGTTGGTAGGTCGTGATCTTCTGGTCAAGTCTTCTTTCGTATGGCGCATTTAGATTTTTCAAATGGACTCAGCTCCTGTCTACGTGGAAGGGAGTTGGATTTACAACTCTTGGTTTAGTTTTAGTGACGCTATGCATGCATATATTTATTGCTTTCTCTCAGGCTGAGCGTTCCAGTTCAGCTAAAGCTGCAAGGGACCGGGTCAAAAAAGAGTAGGCTCCTTGTTTGTTCTGTATTAGAGAAACAGTGATCCAGTTCTTAATGCTGAAGTTTTGCAGGAAGGGTATATTTCTATAGCAATTGTTTATGGGACAGCCGTCTGATTTTGTTTTATTTTTTATTCAGTATTTGGAAAATACTGCATAGATTGGAAATCAGTGTTTAGTTCGTTGTCAGTTAATAATACTGTTTTGGAAACTATAGCTTGGACAATGACAATGAATAAGTAGCTGATATTTAAATGTAGTGAATTTATTACCAAGGCAGTCAATCTTTGGTTTGATTTTGTCTTTTACTGCTTTAAGCTTAATTGTGCGAACTTTGTTCTGGCAATCATTATCCCATCTGTGCTATGACAAGATTAAATTCAAACTTGTTGAGCTTTTACTTTGTGGCGGGTAATTTATGCATAAATTTTATTATGGTGGCCATATAAGTCTAGGTCAATTCCTAACTTTTAGCTGGCAGCATACCAATGGCCGTGTGATTTCTGCATGGGAAACAAAGACGTTAGATGTAGATCCCCCGCTCTTAAGCAGAAAAGAAAACAAAGAAACACCATTGGCAGGGAGAACTATGACATTCTTCTTTCTCGTTTTTTTCCCTCTTTTGGATTCTCAATTTCTCATCAGATAACATAGTAGGTCTCAACATCGGCCCAGCAGACTAGTCAGTTAAATGGGTTATTGGGCTATATACTCCATCCGGAAAGAGATTTTGATGCACAGTATTCTTTTCGATCTAAAATTAAGAATTGTTCATCGGTTGATTTTGATCCACAGTATCTCACTTTCTTTTTGGTGAAACCAAGTCGAAGGTCAATATTATTCTACTCTTTTTTTTTTTTTTTGAAGGACAATATTATTCTACTCTAGTGCTTTGTAGCCTCATGGATCATTTTAGCATCAGTTGGAAGAATAAAAGCGATTAGTGGGCATATAAAGTGACCAATCAGCTTCTTAAATTGTTTATGAATCTTTGTATAGCATCTATTAAAGCATTTATAATGGTCCTCTGAACTGTAGTGGACGTGATATCAGAGAAAGTAGATCGGACACATGTTACGAGGATTTGTGCTGTACCCGTATGAATTCTTGTCTTGTAGGATATATATGTCGGAACGGTGGATCAATTTAATTGGCCATTGAATATTACAGAATATTAAAAAAAAGATGATAAATTTCAATAATTCTAATATAAAAATTTCAAATTAATTTTTTTATATTTCGATTTTTTTAATTTTCAAATTTCAAGATTATATATTTTTTCAAGCCAGTTTCGGAGTCTCATGAATTTATTTGTTCTTTTCTTTCTTTAAGAATATCCAATAAGAGTAATTTGGGTACTTTTTTAAAAAATATGATGTATTTTAGAGTGACATATCTCAAATTACTTGTGTTTCGGGAGAAACTAATGGCATAGAATTAATTTTAGTGATGTTAAGAGTGGCATGTTTCTTATCAGAAATCTAATAGAGTAATGTTTTCAAATTAACAAAATAAGAGACAAAAATACCAATTTTTTTCATTATTGGAATAGGCAAATTGGTGCAATTGGATGAAATACATATATCAGACCGTTGCTTTGCAAACAGTCATGTCTATCGCATTGCATTGATTATGTTGTGCAAATAGTCATTATAAAGACTTTGCACTTGTTTCTGAGAAATCTTTAAATGTTTTTTCCCTATTACTTCTCTATATTTTGATGTTCTTAATTGTAAGTTAATTTAATTATTCTTATTGTTATGTTGGTGTATATTAAGAATATTAAAAGGATTGTTTCTTTTAGATTTGTTGTATGATTGTATCATGCTTGCATCATTTTTTGAGTTTTTACTTAAAACTTAAAAGCGAAACAAGCAGATAAAGAAAGGTTACAACTTGGGCGCCACGTAGACAGCGACTCGTCTTGTTTTTCTTTTCCTTCAATTTTTTTTTTTTGTAAAGGCCCTTGTCTTGTGAAATTATTCCAAGTGTATAAAAGAAGTCCGGACAAGCTTGGTGACCACGAAGTCTTTGACCTCCATTTAATTGGACAAATTAACAAGCGTGCCAATTCCATTCCAGTTTTTTTGCTGGAACGGTCAGATTTTGTACGAGAAATAAATATACGTTACGGTAACCATATTTTTTTCAGATCCGGGTTATTAACTTTATCCATGGTGAGGAATTATTGAGTAATTATTTATTTTTAATAGTTTTAATAATAAGTAAAATAAAAAAATTATATTTGAAATTCAACATTATAAGAATTTTCTGTCGTCTAAATTTAGCTGCTCATAACATTATATGATACTTAAATTGCATGAAATTTGATTGTGAGCGATCTATATGTTCAACAACACATCTTCAAATTTAACTTAATCTTTAATTTTTGGTTAAAAAAATTGTTATGATTATTATAATAAATCATCATCATATAATATAATATCGTTGAAAAACATTTTTAATGTGGGTCAAGCCCCCATTTTTAATTACTATAATGACTATAAGAAAGCTTTAATTTAAATCAAAATAGAAAATCAAATTGCAAAAGGGGAGAAACTAAAAACATCCTAACGAAATTGATGAATGCAACAAATTTTGTTTTTTTTTTTTTTAAAAAAAAACACTTGAGATGTGATTCAGTGCACTCCACTCGTAGATTTGAGAAACCATATCATTAGGTTGCAGCAAAGTGCCTCTAAATATCATTGGCTTTATATATTAACATAATAAAAATAAATAAATATCAATGAAAATTTTTATAGTATTTATTTTTTTTATTTCAATTAGGGTAATAATATATAGAGTTCAAAAATAAAATAATTTCACAATTGCTCATGAAAAAAAAATAAATATAGAGTTAGTACCATACAATTTAGCTTGAAGTATACACTTAAAATAGTAGTTTGTAAACTAACTAAAAAATAATTCTTAAGAACAAATTTTCATAGAGTAATGCAAAGGGGGTAAATTACGCTTTTTTTTTCCACGGTCGAAATTAGACTTTCCGTTGTATTACCGAAACGGTACGCCATTGGAGTGGAGGTATGGGGACCACCTCGACCGAACGCCTCTTCGTATTTCTTCGGCGTTACAAGGTTTAACAAAACACCAAAAACCCATCTTAGACTATCTACTCACTGACCACTTCTCTCTCTCTATATATTTTCTATACAACTAAACTAGCGCTTTGTTCCACCATAATTTCCAGTTTAAGCGCGAAACTATAAAAATTTTCATACCCAACTGAAATCGAAAATGGGAGATTCGGCGGAGAAGCTTCCAATCGCTGGTCGACGCAACATCCTCATCACCAGCGCACTTCCATATGTGAATAACGTTCCCCATCTAGGCAACATTATTGGATGTTAGTCTTTATATTGTTTGATTGATGATTCTCTAACTTCTGTACAGAAAAAAAAAAATCCGTGTGTTTTTCCTAAATTTCTTTTTGTCCAGTTTTTTCGGTGTGTTTATGTGCACTATTTGAAAGCCCTTAACGAATTTGTTAGAAAATATTAAGTTTCTGATTGTTCCTCTTTATATTCTGTTTTTTTTTTTTGTTAAATTTATTTTTTCTTGCTAACAAGTTATATTAATTTAGTGAGGCAAATTTACCATTTTTTTTCTTTATATTCATGAAGTTCAAATTTCCATGTTAATTATATCTCAATTTGTTACCTTTCTGTTTTATTATAGATAGTAAATTACGGAGCTAATTATTAATAATCAAAAGTAATCATATCTAACATGTAAAGGTTGATTCTAAAAGAAAATTTGGTACCCTCAATTTTCTTTTACTAATTGCTTATTCAAAATGATCAGGTGTGCTTAGTGCAGATGTGTTTGCTCGATACTGCCGCAACAGAGGGTACAACATTATCTACATTTGTGGTACTGATGAGTATGGTACGGCGACTGAGACAAAGGCCATGGAAGAGAAATGCTCTCCTAGGGAGATATGTGACAAGTCAGTGCATTTGTATTCTCGTCTTCATCATATTCTATTTCATCCACTCTTCAATTGATGGATTTTGAAATCTTAGATTGAATCAAATTGACTAATACACTCAATTTATATGTTTTTTTTTTTTTTCATACGTGGGTAGCTTGGTGCTCTCATAGAAACCACTAGTCTTGTTTTGGTTCGCTGTTGAGTTTGTCGTATAATTGTTCTTGGTTTTAATTTTTTATGGATGCATTTGATTTGTGCAAGTGTAATATAAACTTGGTCAAATTGGGGAGTTGAGAAACACAGTAGAGGCTCAATTGAAGGTACTGTATGGCATTTTTTTTTAGTTTACCAATGATTCAAAATTGGTGATATTTATGTTTACTTCACATAGCTGGTTGGATCTTTTTAATTTTGCTGTGCATACTTGTTTGTTTACCTCATTTTGTGATTTTGTTTTCCATTTTCGGCAGAGGCATACAAACCCGTTGTAATTAATGTGTTGATTTTGTTTATTATAATTCAAATTCAAATTTACTAAATTTGGTGCTTTATAAAGTTATACGAATTTTATTGACGCAAGTTGATGAAACTTTTTGGTTATTTCCTGATATTCCTGCGGCACATGTAGATATCATGCAATTCACAGAGATGTTTACAAGTGGTTTGATATAAGCTTCGACCACTTTGGACGCACTTCTTCTCCTCAGCAAACAGAAATTTGCCAAGCAATTTTTAACAAACTATGGGAAAATGACTGGCTTTCTGAGAACACCATGCAGCAAGTAAGCCGTGAACCTAATTTTATTCTCTTTCAGTCTCCAGATGGTAGCATCTTCCTTTTTTTGTATAATGTCATGGGAAATAGTGACAATCAGTGTCTTTGGATTTTGATATGAGTTGTTGTTGATGGATATCAATTGTGATCAGTTTTTACACCATTTCTATTACTAAATTCCATGGCAGGGTTAGTATCATTTAGATTGCTTGTGACCTTTTACACCCTACATACCAAGTTTAACAATTGAGATTGCTTATGGTCTTTTTACCAGAAAGTTCTATGGTGTAGCTTTAAAATTGTACACAAACTTGTAGTTGGAAGATTGTTATATATCTATTTCCATGACATACTTTTCCTGTGGCAGCTCTACTGTGAAATATGTCAAAAGTTCTTAGCTGATAGGCTTTTGGAGGGAATATGCCCGACACCGGGCTGCAATTATCAGTCCGCCAGGGGTGATCAGTGTGAAAAATGTGGCAAGCTATTGAACCCTACAGAGCTTATTGATCCCAAGTGCAAGGTAATTAATTTTTCGAAGTACATGTACAATGTAGTTCGTAGGACAATACAAAATTTGTTGATCTGACATCAGGTTTGTTGTCGTTTCCTATTTCATTGTTTAATTTCTTAATCGATGTTATTTGAGAACTCATTTAATTGTTTAAATATCAATATGGGCCGACTAGCCTCCCAGAAAGAGAGTTCAAAACTTCTTGTTTCGGCGGACCTGTACAAATATTGAGTACTGAATTTAGTCTTAGCAGAATATGTTCTACTGGTCTATGCTTCTACCAATCCAGTGAGAAATTTGGGTTGAGAAAATAAAGAGGGAACAATTTAAACAAGAGTGGGACATGGCTGTTACCAACTAGGTCATTCTGGTACTTTATCGGTCAGTAACAATTATCTTGTTATAGCATCTCTGAAACAGGCTCATATTCCAGGTTTGTCAAAATACCCCGCACATTAGAGACACCAACCACTTGTTCTTAGAGCTCCCCTTGCTAAGGGAACAATTGGAGAAATACATTACTGAAATGTCTGTAGCTGGATCTTGGAGTCAGAATGCCATTCAGGCAACAAATGCATGGCTCAAAGAAGGATTGAGGCCTCGTTGCATTACAAGGGATCTCAAATGGGGTGTCCCTGTTCCTCATGAGAAATATAAAGAAAAGGTTTGATACACTAAGTTTGATCCAAGTTGTGTTATCACATTAATAATTTGCAAATTTCAACAAAAAGCCTAACAGGGTACACTTGTTGGAATGAGAAATCTTACAATGTTTTTAATCTTATAATTGGTTCATCAACTTCTGATGTCAACCCTATGGTGTATTTAGTGAATTTTACTTTCCGTGATTAAAATTAGTAAAAACTTGTTCACGTCTGATGATTATGTATGTTTGGTTATGTTTCTTTAGGTGTTTTATGTGTGGTTTGATGCTCCAATTGGATATATTTCCATCACTGCTTGCTATACAACTCACTGGGAGAAGTGGTGGAAGAATCCTGACAATGTAGAGCTGTACCAATTTATGGGCAAAGACAATGTGCCATTTCACACTGTAAGCGTCTCATTTTGTACTTTTGGGTGGTGAATCTAGTTGAGACCAGACTACTAGTGTTGAATCTAAATTATTGTCAGACATAATTTTCAGGTTATGTTTCCCTCTACACTTCTTGGGACTGGAGAGAACTGGACTCTGATGAAGACAATTAGTGTTACTGAATATTTAAATTATGAAAACGGTATTTTTCCTTTTAGCTGTTTTTTGTTATTCTCACAACGGTGATATCAAACCTTTTTTATGTTGTTTTTAGTGAAGCGCGTACACGTATGTACACTTTATACGGTTAATTACCAGTAATTCTATAATACAATCACCTAACAATTTTGATGGAAAATGTGGAGCCTATAGGATGAACTGTAAAAACGTAGGGCCTAGGATGAAAATGTGACAAATGTCAGTATTAGTTGACGACTATACAGGTTGGTTGATACTTTTTTAAAGAGCAAAAAGTAATCAGTACAGTTGTATGATTAATGATTGGCTGGTCGACTAAAATTGCCTAGTAGATTTAAAATGAAAAGTCACGAGTTCCTTATTGAGAAGTATAAAGCATTTGCTGTTGTATGATCTCCAGGAAAATTCTCCAAAACCAAGGGAGTTGGAGTCTTTGGTAATGATGCAAAGGACACAAAAATTCCACCTGAAGTATGGCGGTACTACTTACTTACTAATAGGCCTGAAGTAAGTTTGTGTCCTGTTTCCAGAATCCTTTTCACTATAAAAATCTTATCGTCTGCTGGAGGTGGTTCTTGTTAATGCTGATCATATGGTTACAAGATTTACAATGATACTTGCTACTTTGATGCATGACCTTTGCCTGTATTTGCAGTGTCTGAAAAAACTGAATGTCTTTGTTGGAAGATGGAGATAAATTGAAGAAACTCAAGCACTGTTTTCCTAAATTTAACTCAAACATTGATAGAGAGAAAAAGGCAATGATGAATATCGTCTAATTCTCAAATGCATATCACTGGTACTGAATTTATTTAATGATAACTTTATGTGATTCAGGTGTCAGACACATTATTTACTTGGGCAGATTTACAAGCAAAACTGAATAGTGAGCTCCTTAGCAACTTAGGAAATTTCATCAATCGTGTGTTGAGCTTCATCTCAAAGCCAGAAGGTTGACTTGGTCTCATGCCATTTATTCTTATAATCTGATTAGAGATTGTAATAACATTAAACAGTAATGCACTCATATTAGCCCTGAGCTTTAAATGCTGAAATTGAAGTAGTCTAGAGTATGTGTTAGCAAGTTAATTCTGATTCTTTCATTCTTTTTATACTCATATATTGCTATTTTTATTGTAGAATATGGATATGATTCAATAATTCCTGATGCTCCTAATGTTAAGTTCCATCAGCTGACAATGACACTAGCAGAAAATGTCAGTAAGTTGGTCGAGCAGTACATTGATTCTATGGAAAAGGTAAGGTGCCCTAACCCCCACCCGTTGCGAGTTTAATGTATTTTCACTATTTTAATGTTTGCATGATTGCATGATGTTTGCCTGGAATTATACTACAGGTCAAACTTAAACAGGGTCTTAAAACTGCAATGAGCATTTCAAGTGAAGGCAATGCCTACCTGCAGGTATGTGCAATGATTTAATCGAATGAACAGAACTCAGGAAGAAGAAAAGAATGAAACAAAAAAGGGAAAAGTTATGTAGTCATTTTAGAAAGGAGTAGGCAGTTTGTGAACCTATTAACTGATCTGATACAAGTAACCAGTGACGATGTAGTAAAATCTGGTACTGCATTATTCTTAAGGCCTCCATCTTTAATATTAGTGTGCTATTTTTTTCGCACAGGAGAGCCAATTTTGGAAGCTTTTCAGGGAAGATCCTGCTTCGTGTGCTGTTGTAATGAAGACGTCAGTGGGGCTTGTTTACCTTCTAGCCTGTCTACTTGAACCTTTCATGCCTTCCTTTACTGATAAAGTTGGTTTAAAGCTTATAATTTTTTCCCTTCAAGGGCAAATCACCATACATGCCTAATTATATTGTTAAGTAGTTGGAAGCTATTAGTTTCAGTTATTTGGAGTGTACATGGTCAAGTTAATTTTTGAGTGAGAGCGTTTTTAGTATAATTTTAGTACATTATGGAAAAGACAACTCTAAGCAGTTACTTGTTGTGAACTATATCGTATTTACATCAGGCCTAAAATTTGGAAGCAGTGTCAAATGATTCTTTAGGGTAGAGGAACTGTTTTAAGAGACTTGAGGTTGTCTTATTGGATTGTGGTATAATTACGCTCAATCATTCTGAATTCTAACTTAGTAGTTTTCTTCTGTTTATTCTGAAGGTTCTGAAGCAGCTCAATTTATCTCGGGAGACGCACCTCTCATTCTCTGATGAGAAAGGAGATGCTGATAAGGCAAAAAGGCCTTGGGAATTTTTGCCAGCAGGACACAAAATTGGGCAACCTGAGCCATTGTTCAAAGAGCTAGTATGTATATTTATTGATTTATTCTTCCTTTTCTATTTTTGAGTAGTTATTCTTTCTCTTTTCTGTCACAAGTCACAAGTAACTATATTCAAATTTTAAACAAAATATTCTATTTTCTTGTTGGGAACATATATTTGTTTAGTGCTAGCTTCTGAACTGGTAACTATTGTAATGACCTCCATGGTATTTTGATTTTCTAATGTGAATATGGATTAAAATATGTGAGAGGTTTTAATCAAGAGGAGGTCCAAATAACAGCAGAAGATTTGAACCCATTGTGGTCACTCTTCATTGCCACTGTCTTTCCAGTTAAAAGCTGGACAGTAATCTAGAAACTATTGTTGTGAGCTCATATTCTCTCAAGTACTTGAGCATTTTTTTTTGAATCCATGTATTATTTTGCATCGAGAATTGTGCTTGCATAGAACTTGCAGTGGAGAATGCTGGGTTCATCACATTGTTTCCAGGTCCCTAAGAGATTGTTATAGTTGTTCAACAGTAAAGATGATGCACCAAAATGAACCATCTCACTGGCTAGGATAACTGTCAATTCTTTTGATTAATTGTGATGGCAAAGGACCAAAAGTGAGCTAAATCAGCAAGTTTGGGTATTAAATGTCTGTAAGGACCTATAAATGGAAATAGGTTTCACTTTAAGGATAATTTGGGTCATTTTGATCTAGATATACTCTCGGGACGGATCAAGTTGCAGAACCCTGATCATTTAAAGAGATTTAAGTTTCAACATTGCTTAGGGATTCCATATATGTTTGTTTTAATAGATCTTGTGTTATTTTCATACAGAATGACGAAGAGGTGAATTTCTTCAAAGAAAAATTTGCAGGCACCCAAGCAGATAGAAAACTAAAAGAAGAAGCTGATGCCAAGGCTGTTGCTGAACAACTAAAGAAAACAATCATAGCAGGTTGGAATTTCTTTATTTGGACCATTATTTTTCTTTTGCTTTGCTTTTGCAATATTAATCAGAAATTTTTATTTTGAATCTCAATGAAGCAATGTTGCTCTTATTTGGTGATGTTTTTTCGACCAGCATTGCTTTAAGGATATACATAGGTTCATTTCCTTGAAGATTTATATTTTTTTTAATATTGGTAACTAATTTGCGTTATTATAAATGTTTGCGACCACAAACAACAATTGGAAATTTTCGAAATACAGAAAAAATGTCAATTCAGTTCATGAATATTATGCAAGAAAAACATGACATCTCTGACATTTTCTTGATCTTATATATGTTGCAGGAGCAAACATCAAGAATGAGAAGAACAAGTCTGATGTATCCAGCGCTAAATTAAAAGCTGCCGAGGTCGAGGTTACCATATCCAAACTTGACATACGTGTAGGTCTTATTACTGAAGTTAAGAAGCACCCAGATGCGGATTCACTTTATGTTGAGGAAATTGACGTTGGAGAGGATTCAACAAGGACTGTGGTTAGCGGTCTTGTCAAGTACATTCCATTAGAAGAGATGCAGGTTACTTGTGAAACTTTCTTGCTCTTACTGATATTTCACTGCATCACATTTTGTGACGAGTGATTTCTCTTGTTGGGATGCAGAATCGTAAAGTGTGCGTGCTGTGCAATTTGAAGCCAGTGGCAATGCGTGGTATCAAATCACATGCAATGGTTTTAGCTGCTTCAGGAAAGGACCATATTAAAGTAAGCATGCGCACTCTTTATAACTCTTCACTAATTTGTGTACTAAAAAGCAAACCATGTGGTTATTTTCTCAGTTGCTTTGATTCGACATAAAGCATTTTTAAAGAAGGTTTAAAAAGTAGAAACTGATAAAATCTGAACCTCAAACATTAGATGAATTGGGCAGTAAATTATATGGTTCTTGTAACTGGGATGACCGCTACAATCCGTTGCTGTTACACTATTATGACATTTATTTATAACATCCAGTGCAAATTGATAAAGCAACAAATTTCATGGCAGGTTGAATTAGTGGAGCCTCCAGCATCTGCTAAGATAGGAGAAAGAGTCACCTTCCCAGGATATTCAGGTGAGCCAGATGGCATGTTAAATGCAAAATCCAAGGTTTGGGAGAAGGTTCAAGCCGACCTCCACACAGATGCACATTTGGTGGCATCCTATAAGGATGTGCCTTTCACCACCTCCGCTGGTGTTTGTAAAGTTGCGTCAATCACAAATGGAGAGATCAGGTAGATTCTTTGTTGCAGTGATGCGAAAAGAGTATGCCTGAGATGAAATGGATATGAAGATGTCACAACCCACAACCTAAGGATATACTGCTTATACATATACAATTGCGTGTTTTTAAATATATAGTAGGCATAACAATATTGTGTATATAATTTATTTGATATAAAGTACCAGTGCCGTTTCTGAGTGCATCACTGAAGAGTGGTTGTAACAAACTTTTACTTCTGTTAATAGAGGTGGCCGGGTCTTAACGGTGCTTGTTTTAAAAAATAATATTGCAGCGTCAATCGGTAAGGGTAATATTTGAGAAATCAATAAAATATATGAAGCCTTGAGATGGGAGTGTGGACTAAATTTTTGTAAGGTTCGGGGGTCTTTCCGACAATTTTCTCTTTCTCATTTGTGCTTCAAACTTTTCATAGTTTCAACATTCAAACTTTCAAATGTCACTTGCCTTTTGACTGGGGATAATAATTGATAAAGAACAAAAATAGAAGTCACACATTGATAGCTTGGTTGCGTTTGCTAATGCTTTCATCTCTCCGATGAAAAATTTAGCTTCTATCATTCTAACATCTAAATTATGTGCAATAATAAAAGTTCTCATTAGTCTTCTGTCCTATTTCAATAGTAAAAAAAAAGTCGAGGTAAATACTTTTTTTTTTGGAGAAAGAAAATAAGGTTCTAGAAATTATGAACGCAGTACTACGAGTATAATATTTTATTGACATGCAATTAAGACATTAAAAATTTTAAATCGTTTTCAATCGAATAATAAAGGATTTGAAGCGAAGTTAAATCATCAGGCATGGTTTGAAAGTAATCAATAAAATAAATTAATGATTATATAACTGCACAAGAACAACTACCCGGTAACTAAAGCGATAGTCCTAATGTATAATACATCAAGAAATCAGAAAAAAAAAATCGAAAAGCAAACTACGAACACCCCATGCCGCTGTATAAAGCAAAAGTAATCTCACGTCCTGTACTGATATATACTACGTAATAACTAATGTGAGAATTCATGCAAACTGTTGTGACCTTTCACCATAGCCATTGGTACCGTTGGCTCCATGGTGGGACTTCTCTTCACTCCTCCTCCGTAAAACAATAGCCCACGTGGCAGCCTCAAGAAGCACCGCAAGGACGCCAAGTGTCGCTATGATGCCGATATAGGCATGCTTCCACTTCTTTTCTGGCTCCAGAATGTCAAATCCCTTGAATATGTTGATAATGCTCAACAAAATGACTGAGTATCCGACTGAATGGTGGTAAATGTTCCAGTAGAACCGGTACTTGTTTGTCTTGTGAGGCCTTAGAAGGAGAGCAAATACCTGAAAGCAAGTACAAGAGTTGATCATGTATGAATATTTTGTTTTTCTTTTGAATTCCCACAATAGTAAAAAGGAAGTTTATTTATATGAGTATAATATATTCTTTTGTCTTTGGTATCAAAATATCTGCTATAGTGCTATTAGATAATGGATTAAATATTCAATCACAGCCTTTTCCAATTTAGTTCATAATATTTTGTTCATCATCTTGAAAATTTCTTTCTTAGTTTTCTCTAGAATATTCCGCACGGTATTAAGTTTAAACCATTCGTTGATTTGTGCAATAGACCTGGTTCCGCTAACAATTTCTTCTTTAGATTTTTTTTATTATTTATTTATTTATTTATTTGTTTTTGGAAACAAGTGGGAAACGCTCCCATCACTTTTCATAAAATTTATTTTTTAAGTTAGAACAAGATAAAGTTCGAAAGCAATGCGATCATCCGATTCTATACTTAATTAATTTCAGCATGCATCATTTGAAAAAGACAGTAAGGTTTGAAAAATAATTTCTCTATTTCTACGCAAACAAAGGAAGGCAGTTGTACGATTGCGGCATACACGGCATGACTGTACCGTATTGTTTCTTTCTTTTATTAAAGGTTATGAGTTATGACTATATCATATACCAACGTAAGATGGAACTATTTCAATTTTAAAACCTAATAAAAACAAAGTTTGACCCCACCAACCCATCATATTCTGATATTCATTCATCAACCAAGCCTCTGCCTCTAGGCTAACTTTTGACTTTTGACTACGCACAATGGGCATGGTGGGTTACTGAGACGTGGACCCAGCAAGAACTACAAGAGCTAGAAATAGATCGTGCTATCTTCCACAAAAGATTTTGAAGTGCACAAGTCCCGTATGTTAGCAATCACCCACGTGTTCACAAGTTATGCCCGTTCCCAGTATATACATATGTTTTGTTGAAGAGAAATAACAGAAGGTTAATATGGTGAAAGATTTCATACTTTTCATCTTCAAAAGTTCATTTTATTTTTAAAAGTTATCAGGCATTACTAATAATAATAATGATCATCTTAGATATGTGTGGTCAACAATTAATATATTAGTACTCCCGAAACAGCAAGTTAATGATCATTCAATAATCGTATATGCACAATATAAGAAAGGATCGATTAGCTAGGTTGTCTTGTAATCAAATATGTGAACGTACCTGAAGAGTTGCAAAAACAAAGAGCGCGATCCCGAGATTTCGGTGGCTGTGGTATGTGATTCCCTTGGATTCTGACCCGAGTTTGAGGCCGAGACCCCAGCCGGCTACACCGAGGATATAACCAGAACACTGGCATGTGATATGCAAATAGAACCAGGCCGGATCCATAGACTTAAAAACTTTCATGTACCTTGCTATGATCACCCCAAGTGGAAGAAGAACACCCCAGCTAATCGCATTCAAAACCCCATGTACCTTTATATTAATTATGTATCTGAATGTTAATAAGTTGTTATATGGATTTAAGATTTATCAAACATGGTAAATTGAGACTTTTGGTCTTACATTTTTGCGGTGAAGCCTGGAGGAACCTGATCCACTCGAAACAGATTGTCCAGAGAGAAAATTCAAGTTGATATTTTGGCTGCCGGTATTGGTGTTTGGATGTCCAGAAGGTAAACCATTCGAGAATGAAGACCCGCGCTGCCAGACTGTGTTCTGGGTAGTGCTGTTATTTGGCAGTTGCAAAGTTGCATATATCGTGTATGCACCATTAGAATAATCGGCCGACATTTCATACACTGTGAACGCGAGGCTTCCATTGGCGATTGTGGGGGCATAAGAAGAGAGCTGACTAGTTATAATTTGTACGGTGCCTGCCGAGTCGTGATATGCCAAGAAGGCATCTGCACCTACCATACCAGTTGAAGTTGGGTTGATTGCCCAGGAAACCCAGTTCGACGAGGATTCTGTGATCCGGTATGCAACATCTACTGTGCCGTTTGTCGAGTGGTACGTCCAATGTATCGTCGAAGCCAAATCAGATAGTGAGTTACATGTCGAGTAGAGTTTGTTGCTGGAGAAGGTCTCACTATTGCAGTCCTGAGCCTGGGCTGAGAAAGAAAGGAGGAAAGAAAGAAAAAGACAGCAAAAGGCTAATAACCTTGTATTGGATACCATGATGAGGAAGTTTAAAAATGGGGCTTCTCTTCTTTTGCTGGAAACAAACCACAAATGAATGTAAATTATGCAAAGATGTTTCCTACAAAAGGGGAGAGAAGTGTGAACCGGTACGGTGGAGTGGGTAGAGAAGCACTGCTCTTCTATACGGCTTTATAGGAAAAGGGTAAAGGGAAAGTTGAATGGAGAAGAGACGAGTGGGGAAGTTGGGGGTTGTTGGCGATCAGGATAGAAGTTTCTTCCGACTAACTTGGTAAAATGTTTTATCAAGTCTTATTTCCTTCAATAGTTCAATTCCAAAAAAAAAAAAAAAAAGTCTATTTCCACTGTACTTGGCGGCCAGCCAGCCACTGATAAATTTTTCTAAAGAAAGTCCATTTCCTATGTACATTATTCTCCAATTCTGCAATTATTTGTAAGTTCAGAAAAACACTGATTCCACCCTTCCCTCCAAATTTTGAACTTAAAATTTTAGTCTTCTACTAACTGACATGATCTTTTTCATAGTATGAAAATAAGTTACAAAACTAAAAAAAAAAAAACCTTATTTTTTAATTAGTACGTTTTCCTACTTTGAGAACGGAATAATAAGATAATTACAAAAAATAAAAGCTAATTTAAAGACTGAAATTATTATTAATAAATAAAATTTAATTTTTCTCAGAAAAATGGTAATAATTATTATTATTTTTCGTGTAGATATATATGTTTGTGACATACGAAAGTTCAACTGTGAAATTTGCCTATTTCCTGATATTGTGTGTGTTTACAAGTGGCAAGATAGCAGAGGGCCGAGTCTACTTAACCTAGTCTGGTTTGCTGAATTTGGGAGAAGAGATAATTAGATAAACTGACTAAAAGATTAGGTCCACTGTGATGGTTGAAATTATTGTCCTCTCCAGTTGTACGGAATCCAAATATCCTCCGACGATGAACTGGGCTGTCCGTTTCAAATCGTACCGTTCAGTCAGCTTCAGATTTTGTCATATGGTCAGACTCGACCAAGGCCATGTATGAAGACCGAATCACTGGAGAGGAGTTGAAACTGAGAGTACATGAGAAAAGAGACAACTTGGTCAAAGAAGTGACTTTGTCTGTGTGAAGTTTTTTTCTGATTTTTCTTTGTCAGCACTCATCTGTCCTTTTTTTGAATCCTCCGAAATTGGGGCACTGTGATTCATTGATTTGGTCTCTTCCTATTGGGTTCGTTATTTCCTTACAACTTATATTAGTCATCTTCTGTACAGAAAAACGTTTGTTCCTATTGTACTATTATGTACAATTTCATGCAAGCATTAAATTCAAATGAGAACTTTGGAGCAATTCAGCTTGACTAATACTTCAATTACCCTCTCTCTCTGATTGGTCTATTTTCTATTAATGGCGAGCTCAATGCTTTACTGCATATCATCATAACTTTAATAATGACAAACATCCTAAAAATCAACTCATAATTAAGGCGAGTGCTAGAAGTTTTGACAATCAATGAATCAGTTTTTGATTTAATGATTAAGAAACACAACTTCTTGAGTGAAAGATATAAAGTCAATAAATAATGAATTTTCTTTAACATATTTATGAGAAATGTTAGCGTCCTATATATTGGACGGATGGGGTCCGTCCAATACGATTTTTTTCACATTTTGAAATTTCAAACAACCGATTCGAACCATTTAATATGATCTTCATATTGAAAACTTATAAAAAAATAATTTTTATATTTTTTTCAAATTTTTCTACTACTTTTTTAATATTTTAGAAAGTCGTTGTTATTGGACGATCAATTTTTGGATCATGGATTTTCTAAAATACGAAAATAAGTAAAATATTTAAAAAAAAATGTAAAATTTGGTTTCTTATAAGTTTCCAATATAAAAAACATGTTGAACGTTTTGGATTGGTCATTTGAAATTTAAAAAATGTGAAAATGATTCATCCGTCCAATATATTGGACACTAACATTTCTCCATATTTTTAGTTAAAAGACTTGTTTTTTTTATCTAAAGAATATTTTGGAAAAAAAAGATGATCCAATCCCCTTGTTTGTGCAGTGTGTTTATCTCTGTGTTTCAGTTTTGGGGGTTACTAGCAAAAGATGCCCTCAATATGTGGGCCAATAAGAAAATAAAATATTCATATTATTTTTGTTTCATATAGAACTTTACATGTTATAAGCAATAAAGATATGGTAAAATCAATAATTTATTAGTCTTTTTTTTAAATAAATAACTAATTTGGTAGTAACTTAATCTTTTCGAATAAAAAATCTCGACCTTTTAATCTGAAATTCATATCTAGACTACTCATCAGATCAAATTACACAAATCAATGGTCTATAATTGATATAAGAATTGTTTATACCCTTTTATATGATATGTTTACTCCTTTTATCTGAAATGTTTACTTTTATTTGAAATGTTTAATTTTTTTAGGTGTTTTTATAAGTATAAGTAGTAGAGATTTTTGGAGTGTGTTACCGTTAATACTTGGTCTATGTTATTTTATACGGTAATCAAATAGACGATTGACTGGTCCGTTCTTCTTATCTTAATGTTTTTAATTTTGTTTGAAGAGCAGTAAAACTAAAATTACTCTCGTTGAATTGTAGTATTGACAGATGTTGTTTCACACTAACTACCTATATCCTGAAGTCGGTGTGTGCATCAGTGTGGTGAGTCATTGAATTGAACCGTGATTTGAAATTTTGCAAAGGGAGGACCCGTTTGAGCTATGCTACAGAGATCGATTGTAGTAAATTGTAACGTGGCTGTTCACGCCAGCAAAGAGATCACTTTCGATGAAATGTCACATGATTTGTGGTTAAAATAATTTTTTTCTTCTTCATATTAAATACCATACATTTTGATCGTTGAAAAATTAAAAGACCCTCTCCTTCTAGGTACGTTCTTCAAGTTTTCTAAAACTTAATCAACGTATCTGTTTTTTTTTTTTTTTTTTTTTTTTTTTTACAATTACAAGTTTACAACGACTTTGAAAAAGAAATTTTATATTTACACAACCACATTTCTCTTCTAACTCAAAACTCTTGCATCCTTTTCCAATCAGCGTTTGAAATCATCAACTTGCCATGATTCAAACATAAAAACTCAATCTACCTGAGTAATTAAGTGGATCGGTCATAATTAATTGCAACGAATAAATACTTTCCTTGTCTCTTTCTCTCATTCTAAACACATTAACTTGCCGTCGACTCTAATTCTTGGTTATGTTATGCTTTTGTCATGCGCCTCATTGACCCACGCTTTTCATATTGCTTTCTTGAATTGAACATTCAATGCTGTATTGCTCCAACTTCTATATATATAATTTTCTCATGTTTTTTCATTGGTTTTTGTTGCCTGACGTCTTTGTGTTAGTCCCTCCGTTTTTTTCAACTTTTTTTTTTAAGGAGAAAAAGTGGAAGACATAAGAAGATACTAAAAGAAAAAAAGAACACAAATGAGTGTGCTAAAAAGTGAAAAAGATGGTTAAAGGATGCTAGTATAAAGGATAATTTCTCAAATACAAGTTATGAAATTGATTTGTATGAAGATGTCAGTAGTTAAATACGTATTAAAAGTTTTGAGAAATGCTAGAGTCCAATATATTGGACGGATGGGGTCTGTCTAATACGATGATTTTCATATTTTTAAATTTCAAATGGCTGATCTGAACCGTTTAATATGTTCTCCATATTGAAAATTTATAAGAAACCAATTTTTACATTTTTATGAATTTTTTTACTATTTTTTTGATATTTTAGAAAATCGTTGTTATTGGATCATCCATAACTTTTATATCATGAATCTTCTAAAATACTAAAAAATAAGTAAAAAAATTCGAAAAAATGTAAAAAAATGGTTTCTTATAAGTTTTCAATATGAAGAACATATTGAATGGTTCGGATTGGTCGTTTGAAATTTAAAAATGTGAAAACGATCGTATTGGACAGACCCATCCGTCCAATACGTTAGACACTAGCATTTCTCCAAAGTTTTAGCATTTTGGAAGAGTAAGCATGCATGTTGTCCGTAGGTCTACTCACACACACACTCTCAACTAGCAAATTTTGGGATTCGAATCCTGATCTCTATGGAGCCAGGCAAATGCCTTAGCCAGCTGCTCTAGAAGCGCTAGACATTACTATGTTGCAGAAGTAAAATTGATGTGGTCAATAACAATTCCCGTGTTACCGTTAAAGATTTGGTCTAGGTTATTTTATGGTAATCAAATAAACGATTGACTGGTCCGATCTTCTTGGCGTATTTAATTTTTAAAATAGTAGCTAGTTAAACTAACTAAAATTACTCTCGTTGAATTGTAGTATATTGACAGGAGTGGTTTCTTACTAACTAAACCACTAATAGCCTGCATATCGGTGTATGCAACGGTGTGGCGAGTCATTGGATTAAACGCACAGTAGGAACTGTGATAATCAATTTTATCCCACATAAATACATAATTCATTTCTACGGTTTGAGATGTGCTTTAGTCCACCAGTTGGGAGACGCATACTGTTTTCTTTTTTGATCTCTTGCGGCAATGCCTTATACATTAGTTGTTGTGTGCTGCAATTTTGACAGAGTACAATTTGATGCATGGATTGACCGTTGAAATTGTCAAGAAAAAACTAAAAAGGAGAGCAAACATGAACTATACAATATTGATCCCAAAACATATTCTAGAAGGAGGGAATGGATCAAACCACACGGTACGCCAACGAGCTTGAGTTTCTCTTCTTTTTTTTTTGTTTACATTTTTTTTATCAAGTTTTTTAAATTTTAATACTTATAAAGAATTCTAATAAGAATTTTTTTTTTTTGAAAGTTAAAAGCCCGTAGGCACTAATAAGAAAACTTTAAATCTGTGACGGTATGAAAAGCCGTTATTCTTAGTCAGATTAAAAGTTGATTTTAAAACACTCATTCAAAACCCATAGATTTTTCTTGAAATTCATTACTGTCATCTACAATTTTACCATCCATTGCCATCGCTTACACAAAGTGAACACATAAAATAGACAAGGTGAACATATAAATGATCAAAGTGAACATTTACAAATGAATGAGTATAATAAAAATAAGTTAAACATGCATATAAAAATCTGAACAAGAATGACAAAACTTATTTGTTTGTATGTGTTCATTTCGATTATCTATATGTTCAGTTTGTCTGTTCATGTGTTCACTTTGTTTAAGCGATGACAAGGGATGGCAAAACTGGAGATGGCAGTTATCATTTCTGGATTTTTCTAAGGTTGTTATAATTACGTTAATATGCACTAATATATACAATATAAGCTGGTTCTTGTTGATTAGGGATGTATACAAGTTGAGTTCGAGTAAATTGGTGGGTCAATTCGAACTCAGTTTGGCTGTAATTCAAACTTGCTCGAGTCGAGTTGGAAACAGTTTCAAATTTTGTTAGCTATTTCAAACACAAATTGCCTCCGATTTGAGTTAGCTCATGAGCCACGAGCCAACTCAAACTAAGACTATGTGCTTCAAATTTTTCTTTAATAGATTAATATATTATTTTAATATTAAAACTAATTGCTATATATAAACATTGCAAAACAATGATTTGTGGTCATTTTTTATTTTCTCTATTAATTTGGAGCAAAATTATCTTTGAAACTCACTATGATGTTTATTGCAATTACTTAGAATGAAAAATTTTATAATTTTTTTATAAATTTTTAATACTCTTAAAACATGTTTAATTAATATTTGAAATATAAATTTATTATATGACGAGTCGACTAACGTTTGTCAAGTCGATTTGATTAATTTACGACTTAGGATTTTTTTTTTTTTTTTTTGGCTTGCTTTTGCTTCTGATCAATAGTTAAAGAGTATTTTCGGATCATCTGTGGTGTGGGAAAAATATGTAGCAGGTCCAAATGTGTCAAATTTTACAAAAGAGTAACACTCGCTGCGCAATTACTAGAAAATTTTGTTCATAGAATATCGGATAACAAAAAAGAGCAACCGGCCCATTTTTTTTCAACTTCTCATAAGGGCCTTATTATGTAGAAAATTACATTAGGTCCTAACTATATTAACAAAAAAAATTTCTTGCGAAGCGCATTAAATACACTAGCTCATATAAATCCTATCTTAATCAACATCCTTACTCGTGCTCTCGATAAAAGGAAGATGAAACTTACTAACAATCGATGGGGAAATTTTTTATTCACCTCTATTACGGAGCTGTGTTGTCTGCAAATATCAATTTTGTTTCATCAAATGCCAACTTTTGTAGATTTATTTTTGTATATTAATCTTTCTAAAAAAATGTATATTAGTGACTCTTGCGGTGGCGAAATGCCATCTCTTGTTTTATGGTTGAGCCAAGAATTAAATTTCCCTCTAACATCCCAAACATTCATAAACTGGCAAAAAAAAAAAAGAAGTCATTTTCCGTTTATTTTTATAATGATTAATTGAGGTCGAATTCCTCAACTTATTTTCAAATTAAATCTTCATTAAAAAAGTTTCCAGTTAGATTTTGAATCCACCGAACTCCACTTCTCTTTTCAGTTATTTATAGTTTTGTTGCCGTTTTCAAATGTTCAAAACTAAAAATTATTTGAAACTTTGTGGTGCTCAAAATTACAGTGCTATTTCAACATAGACTTTAGACTTTAGTATACTGAAATGGTGTGGAAATTTGATCCGAACCCTTGATGTAAGACAAATTACGCAGCTGGAGTGGTGTTAACTATTAAGATTCTGCTTAATTGTTTATATATGTAGTCACTAGTCAGTAATAAGGTACGTTCATTTGTACAATTATATATATAAAAAAAATTCTTTTGCATCGTCATTACTTTTAACAATTATTTCTAAATCACTTTTATACCATCTTCAGACTTCATCCTAACAAATTCAATTGTGAACCAATAATATAGCAAACAAGAAGGCTTCTAGACTATAATTGCAAATTACATATCCTCTCAATACTTAATTTTTTTTTTTAGACAAACCAAATAGCGGTTATCTAGTGGCCAATACTTAAATAGTTGCACTCAATTACAGTGGGTGACGCCGACGCAACATATTTAGACAATTGCTAAAATAAAGATAGAATCAGGTTTATTCACTTCTTCATCCAAAATTTTTTTTTTAGATATGTGTCCTCTCTCCGGCGAGGTTTTGTTATTAATTGGTTCTCCTTAAAACAGTAATTGTTGCTTACATGAGCATTACAGCAGGTTAACGTTAGATGCAAGTAGTATTAAATATATATTGACTTCAACTTCTACAGGAAGAGTCATCCAGAATAAACAATTCCATCTCGTCTTTATTTAATAGGTTAGTAGCCTAATGCATGTTTAGGAAAGTCTATAAGGTTGAACAACTTAAAATAATGAAAAGGACTGGTGACTACTGTTCATTGGAAAGGAGACACACACATCTATTTCATTGCTAACAAACAAAACTGAAAGGGATCAACATATCTAAGAAGGTGGGAAATTTCGGTGTAAAAAAATCTCTTAGTTCGACTTTGAAATTCCATGGCACAAGTCTTTCCTAGTTCCTACATAGGGTAGAACTGAAATTATAATTTCTGATAAATTAAGGCTATTTACTAACATCAAGATGAACTTTTAGACAAATTGAATTCTTCAAATTAAGTACCTTGGAGGCTTGGAATAAGAAATATAATATTAGGGAAGTAAATGCCAAATGGAAGGTGAACGTGAGTGATGCTCTTATGGGCTAAAGTTAGCCCAAGTTATGGAACCTATAAGCCCATGATCATATCTTGTGATCTGTGTTAACTTAAAACATGAACAAACAGTACAACTGTCACTGTCAGGTCCAATTATTATATTTTTGGTATTTGAGGGGTTTAAAGTAAAGTGTTTGCTGATTATTCACATTTTTGTCCAAGAGGAGTACATCTCCAATTTTTTGTTGGAGTGTAGGAAGCAATTCCGCTTATTAGTCGTGTACAGAATAATCGGAAGAAATGTGAATAACGTATAATTTTTTTTTCTGTACATGGTTGTCGTCCGGGCAATGAATAGTCGATTCATTCCACGAGGGGTAAACAAAAAGAAAAAAGGCGTAACCAGAAAAAAAAGGGAGAAAATTAAGACATGTAAGAGTATATTTTTTTTCCTTTTTCTTTTTTCTCAGATGATGCCGATACTTCGTCAGATGGCTGATTTTCTATCGTTTAGTGGTTTAAGGTGAGATCCGCGAAATTACAACTGATAATCAGCTTTGGTGGTTTTGTTTCAATTATTATTATCATTATTATTGGATAGTTATGATTCTGCTATCATTATTGATACACCCAGTAATTTGCTAGTGTTGATCCCGCGCGTGACTCACTTCTTAATTTGCACTCTTAGTTGGGTTAACTGTGGGGAGTGGTCACTGATCCACTCGAAGCAGATTATCCAGAGAGAAAATTCAAGTTGATTGTTTGACTTCCAGTATTGGTGTTTGGATGTCCAGAAGGTAAACCATTTGAGAATGAAGACCCCCGCTGCCAGACCGTGTTCTGGGTAGTGTTGTTATTCGGCAGTTGCAGAGTTGCATATATTGTGTATGCACCATTTGAATAATCAGCCGACATTTCGTACACTGTGAAAGTGAGGCTTGCATTGGCAATTGTGGGGGCATAAGAAGAGAGCTGACTCATTATAATCTGTACGGTGCCTGCCGAGTCATGATAGGACAACAAGGCATCTGCACCTATCATACCAGTTGAAGTTGGGTTGATAGCCCAGGAAACCCAGTTCGACGAGGATTGTGTGATTCGGTATGCAACATCTACTGTGCCGTTTGTCGAGTGGTACGTCCAATGTATCGTTGAAGCCAAATCAGGTAGAGAGGTACATGTCGAGTAGAGTTTGTTGCTAGAGAAGGTCTCATTATTGCAGTCCTGAGCCTGGGCTGTGGAAGAAAGGAGGAATGGAAGAAAAAGACAGAAAAAGACTAATAACCTTGTATTGGATGCCATGATGAGGAAGTTTAGAAATGGGGCTTCTCTTCTTTTGTTGGGAACAAACCACAACTGGGTGTTAATTATGCAAAGATGTTTCCTACAAAAGGGGAGAGAAGCGTGAACCAGTACGGTGGATTGGGTACAGAAGCGCTGGTATACGGCTTTATAGGAAAACGGTAAAGGGAAAGTCGAATGGAGAAGAGACCAGTAGGGAAGTCGGGGGTTGTTGGCGATCAGGTTAGAAGTACATATGTATTTAGAAATTACATATGTATATTTAAAATTTCTAAACATTTTAATAAATAAAAAAGACAAACATCTTAAAAATCAACTCATAATCAGTGGAATGCTAACATTTGTAATTCAGTAGCTAAAAATATCCAATTTTTTTAAAAATATGAATTCAATTCAGAATCCTACTATAATCTTTTTTTTATATATATATAAGTTAAGAGACTTGGTTCTATGCTTTTGACAACATTGCTTTTACTTCTGCAACATCTTTATGACAAATTACCCTTGATATCAATTAACAACGTCCACTATTCAATAACTAGACCAGCCTATACGAGGCTAATTTAGCCATTTGAACAATTTTATGTTGCGGGAAGTAAAATTTCTGTTGTCAATAATAATTCCAGTGTTACCCTTAAAGATTTTGTCTAGGTTATTTTATGGTAATCACAGAGGACTGATTGGTCCGTTCTTCTCGACGTTTTTAATTTTCAAACGTAGTAGCCAGTAAAACTAAAATTACTCTCGTTGAATTGTAGTATTGACAGGCGCGGTTTCTTACTAACTAAACCACTAATAGCCTGCATATCGGTGTGTGCAACTGTGTAGCGAGTCATTGGATTAAGCGCACAGCACGAACTGTGATTTAAAATTTTATCCCACATAATTTATTTCTAGGTTTGAGATGTGCTTCAGTCCACCAGTTGGGAGCTGCATATACTGTTTTATTTTTTATTTTATCTCTTGCGACAATGCCTTCTACATGTTGTGTGCTGCAATTTTGACCCATTATTAAGCTAACAATAACAACTTGACAGAGTACAATTTGATGATGCATGGATTGACCGTTGAGATTGTCAAGAAAAAACTAAGAGGAGAGAAACATGAACTATACAATATTGATCTCAAAACAAATTCTAGAATGAGATTCACGGACCAAACCACACCGTACGCCAACGAGCTTGTGTTTCTCTGGATTTTTTTTTTTTTTTGACTTTTTTTTACCACGTTTTTAAATCCGTGACGCTATCGAAAAGTCGTTATTCTTAATCAAGAGATTGAAGATTGATTTGTAAATAAATGGTCTAATTTAAAAGGGTATAGATTTTCAAATGTTGTTATGGTTATGTTAATATGCACTAATATATACGATATAACTCGAGTATAATTGTCTAGGGATTATATGAGTCGAGTTCGAATGAGTTGGGATCAATTTGATTTGGCTGTAATTGTAGTTGGCTCAAGTCGAGTTGAAAAATACTTTCGAATTTTATTAGCTAGTTCAAAATCAATTTGTCTCTATCTAGAGTTGGCTCGTGAACCACGAGACAGTTTAAAGTAAGAGTATGTACTTCAATTTTTTCTTAAGTAAATTAATACATTATTTAAATTTTAAAATAAAAATGAAACGTAAACGAGACATAAATTTATACCGTTTAACCGAAACGGAACACGAAAATGCGAAATTATAATTGAAAATAGAGAACGGATGGAAACAAAATAGAAAAATTATTTCGTTTAACGAAACAAAACGAAAATGAAATAATAATTTTGTTACATTATTGAAACGAAATGGAAACAGAACGGATATGTTTCGTTCCCGTTTCTATACCTGTCAAACGTCGAAACGGAACACGGAACAGCCTATTTCCGTTTTCGTTCCGTTCCAGACGACGAAACAGAAATTCTCTTCCGTTTCAGTTCCGTTTCGCCAAACGAAACAGTTTTCTGTTCCGTTTAACGTTCCGTCCCTCATTTACCATTGATTTCGGCCAATTTTCGTATTCCGTTTCGGTAAACGTTTACAAATTTCATTTTCGTTTCCGTTCCATTTTCAGAAACGAAACTGATTTTCCTTTCGTTTAACGTTCCGTTTGGACGGAACGGAACGGAACAACGAAAAAAACAGAACGATTGACAGGCCTACCCGTTTCACACGTTTGACAGTATATGAGTGATGGTCTTATGGGCTAAAGTCAGCCCAAAGTTGTGAAACCTACAAGCCCATGATCATATCTTGTGACTTCTGTTAACTTAAGAGATGAGCAAACTGCACAACCGTCAGGTCCAATAATTACTTTTGATCTGGAGCTTATTCATATTATAGGTTTTTATTAGAATATAAATAAGCATCCCAACAATTAATGTGTTGTTTGGTTTCACGCGAATCAAATTCGCCAATAGGCTTACGCTTATTCCAACGGAAACCAAACATGCTGATTAGTTGTGTGCAGTATAATCGGAAGAAGAGAAGCGGGACTCGGATCCTCTGGTCGGCAAGTTAAAAACGACCCGCTGGTCGTTTGGCGATATGAACCGTCCGATTTTAAATCAGACGGTTCATTTTTTTCGGGCCAATAATTTTTTTCGGGAGTGGTGGAATGCACGGGGCTCCTTTAGCCGTTGAGATTAAATCAGACGGTCCGGATCGCGCCGACCAGCAGGTCTGCCGACCAGAGGATCTGGATTCAAGAGGAGCGTTCCGTTGCCAACAATTTTCGCTGCCCCAGTTGTCACAAATCACGGGCCGTTGGATCAAAATCTGATAAGCGGTCAGGATCGTGACCTCTTAACCCAAACCGTCTCTTTCTGAACAGAAAAAACAAAGAACGAAAGAGAGAAATTAGAACCTCCGACGACCTCCCTTTTCTCCGCCCGACAGCTCGATCTACCCTCATCGCTCCTCTCCGAGTCCCCGTCGCTCCACCTTTCTTCTCTTACGATTTAAACCTCTACTCTCGCTTGTACTGCCGCAACCCCGATCGATCTCGCCCAAACCCTAGATCCTCTACCATCTCGATGTAGTCATCCTATTTCTGTCAAAATAAGAGGTGAGAGTATCTGATCTCCTAATCGTGTGTCGATTGAATTTGCTTGACAGGGTTTATAATCAGGGTTGACTCTAATTGAGTTTGTTTGACATTAGGGAGTTCATGAATAAACCAATTGAATACGCACAATTAACAACTGTGGCTTCAGCTAGTTAGATAAAAAATTGTTCATACCAGCCAACATTTGGAATTTATCGGATATGAAGATATCTCCTGTTATTACCACATAAATTGCTACAACTCCAGAGGAGTTACCAAATTTTAATTCGCATATCTCATTTTTTCTAATAATTACAATGATGCCACTAAAACAAAGAAGACTCTTGCAATACTGCAAGAAAACATAATGGGGCTGAATCAAGAAAAAGTTGCACTTTATTCCAAGTTCTTGTTCTATTTTCAGCCATGGATGGCCAAACTGCTGAGCACTTGCAAAAAGCCATTTGCGAATTTTCTACTGATGAGATCTTGACCATGATGCTGTACATTTAGTTACTTGATTATTGAAAAGGAGCAGTATAATAAGTGACTAGCATGCTACCATTCGAATCATAGTTTAAGCTTGATTATTCACTTGGCAATGTTAATTTCTATGTGTCACCCATAAATGCTAGAAGAAAGAAACAAACTATTCTGTATACTGTTCCCTGGCCCATTGGAATGTATGTTTTGAACCTCACTTCATTTAAAATAGTAATCTTTTTTAGCAGTTTTATATAATTGATCAAGTTGTATTTTGTTATGTCATATTTGATTGCCAGTAAAATAGGGATATCCATTGTAACATATTATTTGTTTAAAAAGCATTTTTTAGCAGTATATTTATCAAGTTGTGTTTTGTTCTATCATGTCTGATTAGAAGCTTACTATATTTCATTGTTTAATTGTAGCTTTGGCTGTTGTTATAGATGAGTCGTTGTTATCATCTTCAGACATTTGCAACTGGAATAGCCATGGATTGGCTAAGTCTGTTAGCTGGCATGTAGCTAATGGTTGGAGTCGGTACGGTGGCAGGGTGATAGCAACAAGGCATAAAGAGGAGAAGTTATTTTGCTTGATATTTTATTGCATCTTTAGTTACATGGTTAGAGTCGATACATGCAAATTAGAAGTATATAGAGATAGATGTAGAGATGTAATTTTTCTTTTCCATTGCGTTTGTTCCTTTGTGGATTGTGCAATGAGACAAATGGCTTTGACCATTAATTTAAAACATATCCCTCTAGACGATCAGTCTGATACAGATCACAATTACATAGTGTACCACTCTCCTACCTCCTAGTTCCAGCCTTAAAACTGCTCTAAACAACTAAATTGAACCAACAGAAAAATTAAACAGACTCTGTGTTACTGCCTTTAAAAAAAAATTAAACAATCAGTATTTTTATCGATGTGCACTGTGTTACTGCCTTACTGGCTTCAATTCTATTGCCTTCATGCTCCACCTTATAGCAATATCTTCATTTAATTCCATGAAATTTAAGAACTCTCTTTATCCATGCTCGATAATGACTCCTGACATCAGAAAAAAGCACATATTTAGTTCTAGGTAAGATAAATAAAACAAAAATTGAACACCTCAGGAGCATCATATTGTTTTCTAAAAATAGAAGTGCATTTAAACTGATTAGGTATAGTAGTATTGAAGCATCAAATTGATTTTTTTTTTTAAAAAAAGAAAAGAAAAGGAAAGCATCAACTTAAGAGGCATGGCAGTATTCAGTACTTCATTGTCAAAATTCAACCCAATTAAGTAAAAAAAAAAATAGTCAACAGGCTATCAAATTTTCATTTAATAAAAAAAGAAAGAAAGTTCAATTACTTAATTTTATATCGTACTCTTAAAAATAAAAAAAACAAAAACGCAACCATATCATACATTGCCTATCAAGGTGACCCCTAGCCTTGCCAAACTCTAAAATACTGGCACGTCTAGAGCACATTACAAAATATTCATACCATCGATTTCATCTAAAAAGTTTTTAATTTCTTTGTCCAAAATCATATACCATCGATGTTCTATCAGATCTCAATTTATAAGTGAAATTGAAGTGAATTGCAAATATGACCTAACTAACTTTCGACTACTGTTTTTCATTCTAAACCATTAGAGTTGAGACTAATCGACTTCAAGCCTAGACATTTTTCTTCAATGGGAGGGGTGTAACATTAAGCAAAGTTTTAGGCCTAAATTTTTTTACTACTTCGGTACGATTTTTATTTTCAAAGCCACGATACTAAAAAAAGCACGGAAACGATCACCGAGATCTCAGTAAAGTATTTGACCTGTTAAAGAGTGGGGAGCACGAGCACCGAGACAAGTCTAGGGTTAGAGAGGTGCGGAAGATCGCATCTGCGCAACGGCGAGACAATCGAAGACAGCCGGAATAGTTCGAGGCACAATCGCTCGCTAGAGAGCGAGAGGCGAGCGCAAGAGAGAGGAAAAGGTACGGAGAGGAAAGAAAAAACGCAAGAGAGGAAGAAAGAAGAATAAAAGATGCAACTACAGGATTTAATCAGAACCGTTGATCAGGACTCAATCTAACGGTCCGTGATTTGTGACAACTCGGGGCAGCGAAAATCGTTGGCAGCGGAACGCTCCTCTCGGAAGAAATATCAGTTACGTGTATATATTTTTTCTGTATACGGTTGTCGTCCGGGCAGTGAATAGTCGATTCATTCCACAAGGGGGAAAAAAGCGTAACCCAAAAAAGGGAAAAATTGAGACATGTAACAGGTTTTTTTTCCCCCTTTTCTTTTTCCTTTTTCTCAGATGGTGCTGATACTTCGTCAGTTATCTGATTTTCTATCGTTTAGTGGTTTAAGGTGAGATCCGCGAAATTACAACTATAAATCAGCTTTAGTCTTGGTTTTTTTTTTTAATAATTATCATTATATTATTATTATTTGGATCGTTATGATTCTGGTATCATTGTTGATCCCGCGCGTGGCTCACTTCTTTGCGCTCTCAGTTGGGCTTATTGTGGGGAGTGGTCATCGTTGCATATACTATTTTCTTTAACCGTACAGAAGTTGTTCGATGAATTGTCTCATAGAAATTTAAGTTGGTGAAAGTGGAATAACTGAAGACATCTATCCACTTCTCTCTTTTTGAAGGCATCTATCAACTACTCTCAGTTCATAATCATATATGCAACAACCTTCTACATAACCACAAAACAAAGTTAATACTAGTTACCAATACCCACTAACATACAGATCAATCTGTTACAGCAAACCTGAATCATCAATCCAGACCAAACTTCAAAAGCTTCTGGACTGAAGTTAAATAAAAAATCTTATCAATTTCCTGTGAGTGCGAAAAATTTCGTCAATCTTCTGTGATTTACGCACTCGTACATCCAGAGCAGCAATAATTTAGCTAAGGCTTGTATGGAGGAGATGGAGACTGAAACAAAGGGAAAGGGAAGAAAGGCGGTCTCAGGAATTGTAACAGCCAATCTGGTATGTCAAAAGGAAGTGATGGTGGATTCACAAAAGGTGGCAAATAACTCAGCCATGGTGGCCAGAACAAGGGAAAGTAAGGCCAGAACAACATTGGTGAACTGAAACTGTTACTTGGTGCTTTACTGCTCCCGCAAAAGTTTTTGTTCCTCTTGGCCGGTCTGTAACTCATTGCATTTAAGTTTAGAAAACAAACATTGGTATCTTTGGACCTGATGGCGAGATGCTGGCTCGAGCCTCCCAGGCCAGGAATGTTGCAGTAAAGGGATGGGCTGTTTATCAGGCTGGCTCGGCATGCTGACATGACAGCATGACCCTCTATGCAGTTCAATCCCTCTACTGGTGGTATGTCTAGCTTGTAAATGCCATATTGGTCCGTGGTTCTCTCGGCCTGGAGGGAAATTGACTCAGCTGCTGAGTTCTTTACTTTGAACTGACATTGGATCAGAACTCTGACACCTGCTTTGGAATGATAAATTTGAGAAATGGAGGTTTGGTCAATTCAAGGAAAAACTTATTTTTTTTACCTTAACTTTACCATGCCATATGGTCTTGAAAATTTGTGTATGTATTTCTTTCATTTTCTTTTCATGTTTTATTCTTTTGTCATTGTTATTTTTAAAAGAGAGACACCATAGGAATTGTACTGTGATTTCACCTTTGTTCTTAAAAGGGAAAAATTGATATATCAAAAGATTATTACCACACTGAAGGGTAATATGTACTGTATATACCAGTTGGCACAAGCGGGTAACTTCTTGGCCTCACTCACAATGACCGGGAGAAATCATTATTTGGAGATTAGTCCAAATTGGCAAAAAAAAAAAAAAAAAAAAAAAAAAAAAAATTAAGATACCAGCTTCCTCACCTTTCAAGAAGAAGCTGTGTTTGGAGAAAGTGTTGTTGGAGCAAGCATCACAGTACACTGAGCCTACCACAGTAATGTTTGAGAGAGGTTTTTGGGCAGCTTCAATGAAGACCAAATTCAGAAATAATCCAAGCAATACACTGAACAAAGCTCTTGATGAGCTCATGTCTAGTAAGTTATATTTCGGATAATGAACTATTTTCCCTCGCTCTGCTCTGTTGCTGAGGTGGTGATAGGAAGAGGAGATAAATGAACCAAAATGAAGACAGGTGCATGTGATGGATTCTTGTTCTTTTTGGAACATTATGCGGATTGAGAGATGGTCAGTACTCAGCACAAGCAGCAAAATGCTTCTTGATTTGATATGGTCTCTGAGTTACAGAGACCGCATGTGATTTGTTTTTGGAGGTTTCTTCGAAGGGAATAAAAATATAAGTATTCCTGGGAAGATGATTATTAAAGTTTAGGCCACTTGTTTGATCAAATATTTATTTTTAATATAATTTGTAATTATTAGCGTAGATTCTATAGGGAAAGCTAATGATACTTTTGTGAAATTAAACGAATTCTTTAATTTTGAGACGTATTCAGTGTCAAGCTCTTTCACTTGAATGCATATAGCATTTGTTGACCAGGGAAGACAAAACTACTTTTATTTGTCAACTTCAAAAATTTCACACATGAGACTTGACCAAGCATTTTCAGAACTAGCATACAACCAATTATCTAAAAGCAAGTACCACGGAAACATTGCATAACAAAACAAAGTTCTAGATAATCTAACTAGACTCTGGCAACCATATTAGAGACTCAGAGCCGATTATTGGTGAAGCGAACCCATCAAAAATTAAGCATCCATCACATAGCTGTGCACACAAACACAATTAGGATAAATTGAAGGGGTCATTCGGCTCAAACATGAAGGTGTTCTCTGGTATATTGAGAGAACTATGTTGTTGGGGCAGCAGAGGAGGAGGCTGTTGCTGGGTTGCTTCATGAGCTTGGTGCATGGATATCTGGGCCAGGGTTTCTGCCAGTTTACACTGGGTGGCAGAAATTTCCTGTTGAATTTGCATTACAATTCCTGTGCTTCCATAGACCGGGTCTTTGACTCGATAGTACGCCTCGCTGGAAAGCGAGTCTGCCGCTGGGGCCCGCTCATGGACCGGGAGCATCTACAGTATGACAGAGATTTTGTAAAAGTGAAGTAGATATAATTATATTTCTAAGATTTTTTTTTTATCTAATAATAGAGAAGGTTCACACGTTCTACATTCATTAATTTATCCCATCATCCTGTAATTTCTAATTTATCGCTAGTTATAGTACAAAATTATTGAATTTATCACTGATCATCCTATATTTCTCAAAATAATCAATACTCCTTTTTTTTTCTACACAATTGAAATATGCTTTAGTCATGTTTTTATATACCATTAAGACTACTACTACTTAATTAAAATGCATTTTAGAGGACAATTTTATTTCTATAAGTTGCATGGAATAACATACCCAGAAATTGTATCAAAAAAAAGTTTTACCAATTAACGTGCTCGATTATTATAGAACACTTCGATGCAAGGAACTTTAATTTCAACGCGGATTGATCTATTTCATTATCTTGTTCTTACACAAGGATCAAAAACCAACTTTTTTCATAAATATATATATGTTACATCTTTTTCATAGTTTAGGGAAGCCAGATATAGGGTTTAGGATAAAGAAGAAACATCTAAAAAAAAGGGAAATTAATGTGATTTTCATAAGAAGTTAATTGGTAAACATTATCTAGATTAACTCAGGCTTGTTAATAATCAACCAAAACTCAATACTTCCCAGTAGATTATGGTACAGTGTTTAGATATCTCTTGTATTATCATGGGTAGTGGTAGAGTATCAGCAAAGATTTTTTTTTAAAAAAAATAATAATAATAATTGGAAGGAGTTTAGTTATTGATAAAATGACGAAAAAATTTGAATACTTGATCTCTTGATAATAATTGCAATCTTATATGAAATTATGCACTTCTTCAATTAATCTTATTGTAGCAAAAATATCTAATGGTGGCACACAAGTATTGTATTGTATGTACATAGTCTTCCAGAATTAATTACCATGTTCCTATTATTTTGATTGAACTATTATTTAGCAGGTTTAGCTACAGATGTATATGTCATAATTAATTATGATGTTCGTGTTCTTCAAGAAAAAAAAAAAAATTATTATTATGTTCACTTCATATACATGTCATAAGGTAATAAAACTAGGATATATACCTTCAACATTCTAGCTACATTTCCAGCCCCAAATATCTTGTGAACACATTCAAATCTCTCAGGATGAGTAGCTGGAAAATATGGAGCAAGAATGCAATCTTCAGCGCATCTTCGCCTCAAGTGTTTGCAAGCCGCACATCTCTTGCTATAACTACCTTCAAATGAGTTGGAGCTTGACATTATCTAATCTTTTTTGGTTTTGAAAGATTTTGTGAATCCAATGGGAAATTTTGGTGAGATTTTGAGAATCGGAGAGCAAATCTTGATAGATACACCAGAGCCTTTTCTTTTATATATTGTTTAGGGGAAGGGAAAAGTTATACAAGGAAATTGATTAACGGCTCATAGCCGTTTGGAATTTCGAATTACTTGTATGTTAAATGGAAAGTGTGTATAACATTCTCTTTTAGAATTCGGCGAATTTCACCTATTAGGAGAGGAGCCTAGTCAATTCCAATTTTTAAATTTATCTTGGTGAGAATTCCAAATTTAATGCTGCGGTAATAACCTCGAGAACCTTGCCATAAAATTGGAGCAGCATAAAGCATGTGTTGCTTGATGCGTATATACTGCACAGTTATACATGACTTTTATTTTTTAAAAACATGCATACCTTTTAAATATTTTAGATTTACCTAGAAGTCTTCAATGTTTTAAACAATGTAAATACTAAATGGATAAAGTTTAATGTGGATCATGATGCTTACGTTTTTTTGTGCATCGTGATCATTTTCGTCGGTATTTTTATAAATTGACAAATCTAATTTAACCAATTCAATCTACATATTGAAATATCATACCAAACCAATTTTTTTTTAGAAAAAAAAGACCAATTTAAAAAAAATTATTATTTTTCGATTTTTTTTGTACTTTCTATTTTTTAATGTTCTTTATATTAGTTTGTATAAAAAATGACAAGTTTAAAAAAGTTGAAAAAGTAGTAAAAAATTTAAAAAATGTAAAATTTCAATGATTGAGTTGATTAAATTAGATTTGTCAATTTATAAAAGTACCAACGAAAATGATCATGCTGCACAAAGAGGTCTATGCATCATGATGCACGGTAAACTTCCTTTACTAAATGTCGCAATATATGTTGAAAATGGAACAGATGATTAGCTATTTTTAACTACAATTAAGTCCTAAATCCTCCTTAAGATTTACAATAGTACGCTCTACCTGATTTAGAAAATTTTAATCCACATAATGCAAAAACATCGTTATGAAATATCAAGAAGATAAGGCTGAAAAGAAACTTTTGACCCTAAAATCTAAATCTCATGCACTTTTACATGATGGAATGGTCATTTAACATTACTGTTTACATTTCTCCTAGAGCATGTCATAGGATGGGATGAAAATTTAGAATGGAGCATGATGTACAAGTATAATTTTAAATCACTGGTACATTTATATAATTATTATTAAGTACGATAAAATAAAGCATATTTATGTAGGCTTTTCTTGTGGAAATTTTTTATTTAAGGAATTGACAAATTTGTGGCTTTGCGCCTTTGCCACTGTCCATCGACGAAGTCAACTGAAAAACAATGACTGTCATTCTATATCCATTGTTCCGGCTTTATATATATATATTTTTTTCCCCTTTAGAGTTGACTCCATCTACAAGACTGTTATCCCCTATATGCTTCTTCTTCTTCTTCTTCTTTTTTAAGTTTGAAAAAAAAAATTATTTATTTACATCTGGAGTAGCTGTCCTCTGCAAATTCAGCTTAAGAAAAAAAAAAAAGGTCACTCACAATCTACAAAAGTATAAATCACTAAATGCCTACTTTGAGACTGTATGACCCTTAAATTATTTGAAACACGTCTAATAATCCTACCACATCATTATACCATTTCTCACCTCTTAGGCATTGCTCCAGAAAATTGGCAATGAGGTGAAGGAAATGAATGGAATGGATAAGAGGAAAAAAATTTTACACCTCAAATTGGAGGGACAACTTTATCACCTAAAAATTAATGTTTTTACCCTCCATTACCATCCGTTTACTTTCAAAACTAACTTCTGGAGCAGGGTGGATTTTTTCTCTCCCTTCCCTTTCCATTGTCTCCCTCCTTCTGGAGCGAGGCCTTAGTGGCATCTTCAACTTATTAAAGTATCAGAATTTTATGCTACAAAATTTAGGGAAAAAAATGTTCTCCCCAACTGCAAATATTTTATAGTTCTCAAAGAAATTTCTAAATACTAAATAATATTATTATTACATATTGATGCAAGTATTTTTACCCTATTAAGATGAACCTAAAATAGTCACTAACTTAATTAATGAATAAATTCTCAATATCTTATTATTTGTTAAAATAAATTTAATTAACTATTCTAGGGTAGAACTAAGTCCTAAATTCTAAAAACTATCAAGACTTTATACTAGCGAGCTATGAATTGCAGAACGAAACTGTAATGTAAGAAAAAGAAAATTAATACTCATTAATTCTGTAACGTTCAAATTAATCAATCTAAAATTGTGCGATCTTTTACATTGAGTAGGTTGCTTGGTTTAATTAAGATAATCAAATTTTAATCAAACGCACCGAATTGAGTAATGACCTGACATCACTGTACAACCAAAGCAATGACAACAAAGGCGAATAAAAAAATGTAGTTCGAAACCAACAATATGTATGCATCAAACCATCCATATCAGTGACATGGTAGCATCTACCATGCTTGTTTTTTTTTTAAAAAAAAAAAAATCCATATCCGTGATGACGTCAAAACCTACTACCGTTTCTACACTAAGAATTTCTCACGCTCGTAAGAAAAGGCCTCTGATTCAATTTGAACCCATTTAGGCCCACTAAGGTATGAATTCACATCCTCGGCAGCGCAGCGATTGGCTGCGGTTTCATTCCAACCGTCCGATGGATGATGAGTGCTCCGTGAATAACCCCAGATTGATAGGCCCGAAAAAAATAAACCGTGGAGATCAGATCGGACGGCTCGGAGGAAATTGCTGCTGGCAGCACTGCTGCCGAGGATTTTGGTCCACTAAGGTATCATCTCTACGATTCTTTTGAACGTAACTTTAACATGGAAAGAGATGGGACCGGATTGTCAGTACCAGAAACTGTGTGAAACAGCGAGTCTTAGTTCATTGATCTCGGAAGGGAGGAACAGTGGAACACAATTACACAAGAATTCTAATTTCTAACATGATATTAATATTTTATTAAAATATACACAAGGTAAACATCACACGAGTATTTTGGGAAAAATTTTAGCAGGATCAATAAATAGCTGCATATGGTGCGGAGATGTCGTGAAAAAAATAATGTTCCTTTACAAGATAAACATAAAGCATCAAAATTAGATAAATACACAACATTATGATTCTTCTCACTCGCAAAACCACACTAAAGTAACCCAAAACAGCTTAACTTTTCCAAGTTTAGATAGGGCATCCTCCCTAATTTAGATTTGGATATATTTACCCTTCTTTAGTTTGGTAATTGACAAATTCATTTATTATTTATTTATGCTTCCATCGATATGGATAGGACCATTCCGAGCATCGTTTTTAATGGTAAATAAATTTAAAAAAGAAAAGAAGGGAAAAAATACTGAGACAAAAATAAATAGAAAATAGAAAATAATTAGATTAGCACATTTCATTTCCTAGTTCGCTTCCGTTCCCCCTTGTCTTGGCTTCTCTTCTCTTGCCTTGTAAGCCTCCCATTTAATTCTTTCTTACTAAATACTCTCTTTACAATACAACAATTTTCTGAATTTCCTCATCGACTGCGCCGATCCTCTCCTCTTCCCCTTCTCCCTCTCTCTCTCTTTTCGAATCTAATACTGTTACTAGCATCCGCGACCGAATTGCGCTAGGGTTTCCTAAGCGATCGCAATGGCGCTGGATGATGCTTACGCGTCGTCGAGCGATCTCGACGAGGATTACTACTTGAGCGATCAGGAGGAGGACGCCGTCGAGGAGGACGTTCTTCATGTCCTAGAAGACGACCACACCGAAGAGTGCCGCTGGTCCGAATCCTCGGTAATTTTATTCAATCCCTCTCCCCTCTCTCTCTCTATATATATATATATCTATCTATCTCTACCTTGCTTCCATTAAGCTGGGGAAGAGAGGTTTTCTAGGGTTTGTTCGTGTAAGCTGATTGTGGAATTTTGGAGATTACCTTGTCAATGTTGCAATCTTGGTAGTAAGGTCTCCCGTTTTTGTGAAATTGATTTGGTATCGGGGGTGGTTTTAAGATTTTCTATAGCTGAATTTAGCATGTTTCTGTCGAAATTAGGGTTTAGAAGGTTTTGCTTAGTATTGTGGCCAGGTATTCTAATAGACTTCCTTTTTTTGCTTTGTGAAATTGATTTCCCGCATTCGTTATTAGCGAGCTTTTAATAAATCCGTTTTTTCCGTTTTATCGCCGTTTAATCTTAGTTTTGGTTCACACCGCACTACCGTTTTATCCGTTTTATCGCCGTTTTATTATCACATAACCGTTTTATTACCGTTTTATCACCAATAAATGCTGAATCACCACCCAACCCTAACCGTCAAGCTGCACAAATTGCTTTTTAAAACCTTGGTTATTAGGTTTATATTTTCCAGGTTGTTGAGGTTTGAAACTCAATTAACAGATTTTGTTTTCTATTTTGGTTTCAGGTTATCACCAAAGAATCTCTGCTCGCTGCTCAGGTAACTATTCTTCTTTACCTTGGATAGATGATGATGTTTTACGGACAATAGTTCATAATTTTCGGCACAATGATATTATTCTGTCGTGAAATAGTTTGTATGCATGCGAGACCATTCCAGAGCTGAAGTAGTTTCTGATAATTTGAGAATTCCAAATGCATGCATGTCTCCTGTTTTCATAAGACGGACTGGCCCATAAGTGCAAAACTTTAAACAAAAGCTAATTTTTTGTGCACAGGCACTGCATGATATGTTAACCATTTGTGATGCATTTAGGGTCTTATGGGCAGCTGGGGTTAGAATTTTGGCAAGATAAATAAAGGGGAAAAGTCAAGCAGGATGGATAACATAAAGAGAAGATAAAGTTCGACGGAGGATTTTTACATAGAAAAACACTTAAACTTTTAATTCATCATTCTTTGTTCTATCACAGAAAATATTATAACTTTTTGAGTGCAGTTAGCAAAACTACTGGTGTCTGGCTAAGAAATTACTCATATAAGAAGTCCACAATAATAAAACCATCAAACATTAGTTCCCTCGGTTAATTAGCTAAGTTTTGGTATCTATCAGCATTTATCATATCAATTTTATCTTAATTGCGATATCTAGTCCGCATTCTGATAAATTTGACTCGCTTTTGGTTCAGTATATATTTAGACACATTTTATTAATAATAACTTAGCAAGTTTGAAGAGACTTCTGTAATATTTTTCCATGAAGGCAATTTGTATTATCATCAAGGTTTTAAAATGCGGTTTTTTCGGTTTAACTGTTCGAAGTTGATTTAGCGGTGCAACGTTTTTTCGGTGATAAAACGGTGTGTACAATAACTTATATTATAAATTTATAATTATAATTTGTATTATTTACCATTATTATAATCTTTATTAATAATATGTAAAAATTATATTATATATTTATATTATTTTTACACTTCGATATGTCGTAACGTTTTAGAAATTTATTAATTGAATAATTATTTTATTAATAAAAAAAATCTCAATGTGCAACTTTTTAAAAAATTTGGTATGGCGATCTATTTGAAATTCTAGGGATGATAATTGCACTAGAATAACTAATAATAAGTACATCTAGTTATGAGAATGTTTAGTTACCATGTCAAATAATTTATGCTTACCCTAACTTCATAAGCGGTTCTGCCATCTAATAAAATATGAAATGAAATAAGAAAACGACAAAGGAGAGGAAAACAATAAATGAAGGCCCACTCATTTCCTTCCTAGCCTTGATTTTTTGTCCAATTAAATCAACTCACATTCCGTTTTATCTTCGCTAATCGCATTAATTTTCCGAATTATTGCCGAAAATTCGAAATTAAGGCAAGACCGCAGTTTCTTCTTTGGCAGTTGTGCAATTGTGTGATTTCCATCAGAAGACCGTTATTTTCGATAAAACGCCGAAATTTAAAAGCTTGGTTATCATACAGATAAATGAAGCATAGTGTGAATAGGATAGATAGGCGTACAGGGTATCCAGATTCTTATAAATTGAGATACTCAGATATTACTTGGATGTTGAAATTCATAGAAATTTTGGCAGCGTAAAAATTTCCTTGATAAAAAAAATTGTAGTTGAGCAAAATAAAATAAATAAAGGAAAGATTTCTTCATTGGAAAACTCTGGCTATTGACCCCTGGATCAAGCTAACTTTGGGTCACTGAAATGTATCTTGTCTAGCACATATATTGTTTGTTTATCATAACAATTATGGTGACAATCCAATTAAATTTGAACTCTAGTCTGGGTCTTAAGTTAGTCCATTTGATTAAATTTATAATAAATTTGTAATCAGACTCGGCCGGGCAATTTGTAAATTGCATCAATCTGATTTCTTAGAAGTACTTTTGTAATATGTTGAATTAGATAGTTTAAGGAATAGAGTTTAAGGAGGGGAGAGATAGCTGACCAACCCCTGCCCAGGAATTGTTCCTTGCTCCAAACTAATTAAAAAAAAATAAAATAAAAAATTGGAGGGGAATGTAATAGAGGAGAGAAGAGGAAAATGATCTATACAAATTTACTCAAATCTCTGACTCCCCAAAATTGGGTGGAAACAGTTTTCTCTCCCTTCTCTTCCCATTTTCTCCCTTCGTTTTCCATTAGTTTTCTGGAGCAAAGGATACAGGACATGTAGTATTCTGTGTCTAACTTTCTGCTATATGGATTATCTTTATACCATCCCCAGAAAAAGAAATATATTGATTGACTCCTTATTGTGAAATTATGTAGAGAGAGGATTTGAGAAAGGTGATGGATCTGCTAGGGGTAAATGAGCACAATGCCAGAACGCTTCTGATGCACTATAGATGGGATGTCGAGAGAATATTCGAGCTCCTTGACCAAAAAGGGAGGGATAGGCTCTTTTCCGAAGCTGGTGTGACCCTATATAAAAACATGAAATCTTTGACTGGTACAGTAACTTGCATGATTTGTTTTGAAGAAGTATTGCCAGATGCATCGACTGAGATGGATTGCGGCCACCGGTTTTGCAATGACTGTAAGCTTCTTTTTTATTTTATTTTATTCTTTTTCTAGTTTTCCATCACCAGTACCAAGGATCGCTGGTTGAGATTGGTACTCTGCCTGGACGATATGCATATTAGATTATGTCTATTTAGTCCATTGGTCTTGCACTATGGAGGACTAGATTATTTCTATTTTATACCTTATGATATAATAATATAGTCTGTCCAAATTAAACATTATAGAAAACACATGTGTAGCATTCTGTGCTGGCCAGACCCTAGTATATCTGATACCAGGCCATATTTTAATTCTTTCTCAGTACTCCTCTCTAAGAGCTGCAATATAGCTGCATGCTAAAATAATGGCATAGATTTTCCCTTTTAGAACTTAATTAGGAGCTCTTCTATGAAAAGAAAAGTGAATAATTATGCCCCTCTTTGTATCTCAGGTTGGACAGGGCATTTCATAGTAAAAATTAATGAAGGCCTAAGTAGGCGGATCAAGTGCATGGCCCCAAAATGCAACACCATATGCGATGAGTCGGTCATCAGAGCCCTGGTTAGCGTCGATCGCCCTGACCTGGCAGAGAAGTTTGAGCGGTTCCTCCTCGAGTCATACATCGAGGATAACAACACAGTCAAGTGGTGCCCCAGTGTCCCTAACTGTGGTAATGCTATTCGAGTCAAGGGAGATGCAATATGCGAGGTTGAGTGCACTTGTGGGATGCAGTTTTGCTTTGCTTGCTTACAAGAGGCACACTCACCGTGCTCGTGCGTGATGTGGGAGCTTTGGATGAAGAAGTGCAGGGACGAGTCAGAAACAGTTAATTGGATCACTGTTAATACCAAGCCTTGCCCGAAGTGCCATAAACCAGTCGATAAGAATGGTGGGTGTAATCTCGTGGTGTGCATCTGTGGCCAGGCATTTTGGTATGTTCAACCCAGTCTCTTGTTTTGTGCTCTTCTTTTCTCGCTGAACTTTAGAAAAAGCAATTTTCTCAGATTAGGCTAAATTGCAATGCATTACATGGTTAATGCGTCTGAATCTCGATTTCAAGCTTCTGAGGACCGATCCAAATATGTGGTTTTCACATTGAAATCTTGTAGGAAACTCATTTTTTTACATTTTTCCATAATTCTTTTACTTATCCTTTTCATATTTTTAGAAAATTAATGGACGTATGGCTTATATAGATTATATATACAAAAGTAGAAACACAACAATGGTGAAATAAATAAACAAACTGTGACTTAATTCACTTCAATTGAACACTTGTAGCTGGTTGTGTGGTGGGCCCACAGGCCGGGAGCATACATGGTCAAGCATCAATGGCCACAGCTGTGGCCGGTTTACAGAGGACCAGACAAAGCGCACAGAGAGTGCGAGAAAGAACCTGTTCCGTTACATGCATTACCACAACCGGTACAAGGCACACATTGACTCAATGAAGCAGGAATCAACTCTCAAGGAGACGATCCAGGCTAAGATTGCTGCATCCGAGAACAAGGACACCAGCAAGATAAAGGACTACTCGTGGGTCACAAATGGACTTGTCCGTCTTTTCAGGTCTAGACGTGTCCTCTCTTATTCATACCCATTTGCTTACTACATGTTTGGTGATGAACTCTTCAAGGATGAGATGACCCCCATGGTATGGTATCTTTCGTTTATCTATTACTTTGATATACTTGTCTATCTGTTTAACGTTTCGGTAAGTGAGGAAGAGTTTTGGTGTTTATGGGCTGTGTAAGAAAATAAACTGGGGTTTTGTTGGCAGGAGAGGGAGTTGAAGCAGAACTTATTTGAGGAGCAGCAGCAACAGTTGGAATTCAATATAGAGAAGCTTTCTGGTGACCTAGAAACAAATTTCCAGGATTTATCTGATGAAAAGATCATAGAAACCATGGGAAGGGTTATCAACTATTCTGCTATTGTCGATGGTCTATGCAAGAAGATGTATAAGCTCTCTCTCTTTTTATTAGTTTGATTTAATTTATGTAATACCTTCAAGCCCTTCAAATTTCAGCAGTGGCAGAACCTTGAAACTTCTAAATTTTGTCTACCCATCATTCTGCAACGATTAACAGCCTAACTCAAAGTTAACTTTGGTTTCTATATGACTAAAATTATTCTGATATTTTAATCATTATTATTTTTTTTTTTGCGAATTTCAGTTATTTATGTTTATAAATATCATATAAAGATTGAACAAAGGAAGTTTGTTAATTGTGCTTTATTTCATGTATGTCAAATTGTATTGGGTTCCAAAAAGTATTTTTTCTATGATGCAGGTACCAATGCATAGAGAATGAGCTCTTGTACCCACTACGCTCCACTCACAGCATATCACCGTACAAATCTAGAGGTCTGGAGAAGGCGGCCGAGCTTTCCATTCGTTGGGAGTCGTCTGATAAGAGCATGCACTTTAGTAAGGATAGCCAGACAGAGAGCTGCCTTCACTCTGATTCAAACCTTCATGCACCTGGTATGTCTAACTATACTTGTGTGTTTTATGGGCAGGATCCATTGACAACCTTGACAATGCTATCTCAAATTAATTAAAAAAGAATATTTTAAGTAGACAAAAGTTTATAAACATGTTAATCTTAATGATCGTTTGTATATGCAAATTTCGTGTATTCCAATGCCATTTGATACTTCATCAAAGGTCGTAAATATGGACTATGTAACTTTCACCTCATTTGATTAACATAAAGCTTGCATCAATATGTAAGTTAGAAGTAACTTTCACCCGTTTGTAATGCACATGTAGTATATAGATCATATTTCATGTGTTGGATTTCAATATGTAAGTTAAAATAAATGGTTCTCAAAGTGCCAAAGTTCAATGGATTCCCACCCTTTTTTTTTTGTGCATCAAATTCCATTACAAGTTTAGAACTACCACTTTAGATATTATTGCAGATAATTATTTTCCGTGCAATGTTCATATCAAACCGCTAGATTAGAAAAAGAAAAATCCTTGGTCCATACTGTCTGCATGCAGCAGAATATATCAATACAATATCTGTAAAGTACTTAATATTATTGTTGCATTCGCTGGTCATATGGTAGGGAAAAAAGTTTGTCATGTGCTGTATTGATAGTGGGTTGGCTGTTGTGAAGTTGGGTGAAATTGGACAAATTTTCGCAAAGTCAGGAATTTTTGTAGTTGTTAGCAAATTAATTAGCTGATGATATCCATGGATTGTCTTTTTTCCTAGAAAGTACAAAATATAGGTTAATTGAATTTAGATTTCTCAAAATACAAGTAGAATTATATAATATGAAAAGCATCCCCCCCCCAAAAAAAAAAGCTGACTTTACTACTTCAGCACTTGGCCACCTAGTCCTAATGTGTCCAAAAATCCAAAAATGTGTTCCAGAAACTTTTAGCAAATGTTGACACACAGACTTCTTTTGAAAACTGGAGCTAATGTGTCATACATTTGATATGTGAATTAATAACTATTTGGTTCTTAGAAAGTGGAGAGTCAAACTTTGAAGTGCTTACCTCACTGATGATTTATATATATATATATTTTTTCACTGTATTCATAGCAAAAATCTGTGTTGAAAAGGATAATAGCATACATATATATGAATATAACAAAAGGGAAAAAAAAAACACTTGGTTCAATTGGGCAGTTAAGGTGCTGAAGTAGAAGGGTCTAGGTTCTCAGATAAACCAACCAAACTTGTTTATTTTTTATACAAGATTATGATTGGACGCATGAATATAACAAAAGAAAAAAAAATAATAGGGTCATCGTCACTGGGAAAACGACCTGTTCACCAAGGATTGTCCAGTTCTGATGACAGTGGTTGCTCGTCTCATAAGAGAGAGAGATTGGCAGTAGGTTCAGATACCACTGCTGCCGCAGCCCACCCTTTTGATCTGAATGTGTCCCCCACTTGATCGACCGGCCCTGTTGCAACTGTACAGATCAGTCATCTTATTAACAAAGAACAACAACAACCTAGCTTCTACTCAGACTAAAAGGCGTCCCCCATTTTTACAGATTTCATGAAATTTTTTGGTGCTCAATTTGCTGTGCTTAATAAGTAAAAAAAAAAAATGATAGGCAGAGGAAATTGATGGCTCTTCTCTCTCTTGATTTTAATTTTCTTTTTTTTTTGTTTTATAAAAAACATTTTAGGTCTGTATATTATTATTATGAGACCTGATATAACTAGTGTATGTTAAATCCATCCAATTTTGTGGAAAATTGTTGGATGGGTGCAGGATGGGTGAGATGTATCCAAATTGTCAAATATCAATTGTGGGAAAGCAGAAATGAACCAACTCTTTGTTAGCAGTAACTGAGTTTCTGGTGATTTGTAGGATTATTAACAGGACTGAAGAAGGCTGACTGGAGAGAGCAGGGCTTTGCTCAAAGGGCTTGACTCTCTCATACTGACAAAGTCGCACTAACATTTTGACTATAGTGTCCACAAATAACTTTTGGAAAAAGCTCACGTAGATGATAGATACACTTCATTCCGTAATCCTTTCTCTAGAATGGAGCCTGGAACGAAAAGTGACCGACATTCAGTCTACAATAGATGCGATATATACTAGCTCGACCTTATTAGTGGCCCTGTTTCTTTTACTTATATTATAGTTATAGATAGATAGAAATATAGTAAGTTATGTTAGTGGAATTACACAAATATCCCTAATATGTTAGAGGAGGATAGTATACCCTTGTGTTCCATTTTATCTCATATTATCCTGTTTAAATCTGTCTACCATGCAAGATGTGCTAGTCATGCCATCTTGTTCTGGTGTTATTATGAGTTGTCCACCTCTCGGAATCAAGTTGACAAACCGGGCAATTAGTCTAAATCTTCGCCACAAATGAAATACTTATTCTTTTTTACGAAATTTTTTAATTTTTATAACAAATGGAGGGAACACACATTTACGCACTAAATTTTATCTAACGTAGTAGATGTTGCTTTATCTGCTTTAGCACTTTAATATTAGTTTTTTTGCTGTTATACTAGTATATTATAACAGACTAATACAAAATTTAGCACTTTTATATTCTATATACTAGATGTTCGTCAAAATATTTTACATCTGGCTCCCAGAAAATTATTCAAATTTATCCCGACCTAAGATACTTAAATTAGCTGATAGCCTGTATTTATTGAAAAGACGGAACCAAGTCGTTTCTGTCCTCTCGTGTGCCCAGCTCAGACTTCTATTTATTAAGCAATCAAATGCTTTTAATAACCCGAAGTTGGCGAAAACCTTTTAATTTATCTTTCTGTTTTTTTTGAAACCCAAAATCTTGACCCCGACGATTCCATGGTATATGAGTTACTAACTCTTCCAATCCTCTAACTCTAATTTTCTCTCGAATTTAATCGCAATTAATTAAACAAAAGCTTGTTTAGATGCTACGAGTTGAGGTCAAACAGCATCTTCTACTGACATGACGTGATACAATTGTGGTTTACTAATAGGAGAGCCTCATTTCAAATTTATAATTCATACCATTACAGACACGGTCGAATGATAACTCCAAATGAAGAAGCATCAGTTCCTGGTCTAGAAAAATCCAATAGCTTGTATTGAAATGCAGCAGCAGTACGCCTTGATTGTGGCACTCCTTCAAATTGTCTTTATAGATTTTACCAAATGAAATAAATAACCCGGCAATTAATGACCAATCAGTAGCAGACATGCACCTAGGGAGAGTAATCGTCTGCAGCCCAAATTTCTAAGACTAGCATTATTACATATTAGAACTCCAGCACGATTTCAGAAGTTTGGGAATAAAGCTAGGTGAACCTAAGCTCATTAATGTGCTTAATTTCAGAATATGTCGGATCTATTTCAAACGACAAGTTTTGTTTATTTTCTTGATACTTCGTGAATCATTAGTTTAGACTCTAAACTGTGTTATGTTTTGGGTTGAAAATAATATCGGGAAATTATTTTGATTTATTATCTGCAGTATGTTTTATTTTTTTTCTTTTTGTTTTGTTATATTCAAAAGAAGTTAGAAAATTCAGAAACATGAATTTGCAAAAAAATTTGATTTTTTATTGTATTTAAAACGAGCTAGAAAATTAAGAAACATGGAACAAAAACTACATTATCCATGTATAGCTTTACTTCGTCGTTTAAATCTCTTTCGATCCTTTTTTTTTTCCTTTGAAAGTCTGAAGTACAATACTTCTTTCCTTGTTCGGAACGGATGTCAACTTGCATTCAAACTTTTCAGTTGTTTCATTTTCAAACACAAAAATAATAACAGGCGGTGCAGTACAAACAAAACATAGGTCTTGGAGCCGTTTGACCTTGCTGAGATAAGACACTCTAGATAAAGAAGCTACTAAAGCCCAATTGCCCAAGCAAAGTACATCTAAATTCATTAATTTTTGTTAGGTTCCAACAATTTTTTAGTTTCCCCTGTTGGATTACCTATGGCAATGAGCATCTTTGTGCATGACTTTATTTCTTTCATGACGGTAATTAACAAATTGCGTCACACGTACATAATTTTTCCTTGCATATCCATGCAATTTGGATTTCTCCTTTTATTTTCGCCTTCGAGGTAATAATCCAGACAAACTTTTTTTTTTTTTTTGAAGTGGAATAATCCAGACAAACTTGTGGCACGGTTCTTGCCAAACAAAGGGAGAGTGCTTGCAAGTTGCAACTAATTGTACAATTCTGGCTTAATATTTTTATATAAGACCTTTGTTGCTATACATGTTCGTTAGATTAGTGATTTAGTATATAATATATATCTTAGGAACCGAATTTTGCAAATTACAACATCATAAGGGTATATACGTAAACTGTATATATATTTTTTCCTACTTACGAAGACCTCACCTACTATAATTTCTTACTAGGGAAGACGAGCACATGAAACCTCGAGCATGTCTGTCAGTCGTGTATTTATTATCCCGAAGTTGTTGGTTAATCAAATAACAAATACTCTCAGACAATGTTCTGACCTTCTAAACCTAGAATTTAATCATAAACAAAAGACTTACGCACAAAAATTTTAAAATGAATTGCAAGTTGGTTTTTTTCCTACTCTTCAATCTCTCTATAAATACTGGTTTAGGATTAGAGGTTTGGACCCACTGGGGTGTAATCACACAAAAACTTGATATAAGAAATTTACAGGCAACAAATATCCCAGATGGAACCATCTACAAAATTAATTAATTTAGTTATGCAATAATAGTCGGTAATGAAATTTTTGCGACTCGTGGCAGCACGTGGAGTGTATAAATTTCACTGGGAACGGAGATTCCCAAACATCTTGCCGGACCTTGTACCACAATAGGACTTATTTACCTTTTTGTCTTCAGGGTCGTTTGGATGGGTGGGAAATAGGCTAGGAATAGCAATTCCGGAACTAAATTTAAGGAAAAAGTGAGATTTCGGGAAGCGTGAGAAGAGTGCTAATCCGGGAATAGGAATGTTGTTTGGATGGTGAATTAGGAATATCGTTGGGAAGAGTGTTATTGGGATGAAAAGTAGAGAGAAAAGTGTTGTTGAGAAGAATGTTATTGGAAATAGTGCTATTCTTAAAATTGGCTATTTTGGAATTGGTAATTGCGTTTGGATGAAAATTTTCTACCAGGAATAGACTATTCGGAGAATAGGCCTATTCCCAAGCTATCCAAACGACAGCGAGAAACAAAAATGTTATTCCAAGCGCTTAATCTGCTCTCCTGTAAGTTAGTTGTAAGTTCTAACACAGTAACAGCAGAGTTTAGCATTGCAAGGTTCTATGTGGCCCACTGACAAGTCAAGACAGTTCTAGTTGTTCAGCCAATTATAAATATTATGTTTTCTATTATTTCCTTTGATCTGAGGTAGGTTTATATTTTTAAAATTTATCAGATTTTTTGTTCTTTTGTTAAAAAAAATTATTGTAATCAATATATGTACGTTTTCGCCGTCTGATTATTAAATCCAATTGAATTGTAATTATATTCTTTTTTTTTTCATTTTCGAACAAGTTAACACTACTTTCCCGCACGATGATAATAATAATAATAATAATAATAATAATAATAATAATAATAATAATAATAATAATAATAATAATAATAATAAATTGACCCTCAAAAAAAATAATAATAGTAACAATACTTGTCTCCCTCATGCATGATAGTTATTGTTATAAGTAAAAGCAGCACTCGCCCACAATGCCGATCCATTAACAAGAGATAAGGTCACACATGTGCATCACCTATCATTTTTCGGTTATGGCATGGAGCCAAACTATGCGAAGCCAATTCTATTTGGGCAACGGATTCTTTGACAAACAGATGGACTGATTTGTATAGCTGCTTCATTTCCATTTAGTGATGTAAAATAATCCCATCTCTCTTATTGTGTCTGTTGAAACTTCAAATCAATGATTTTTCTTTTAAAATCATATAAGCATCTTTTTATTAATTTCTGATTGAAATCTGGCATCTATTGCTCAGCAACAAAAAATTGCTTGAGAAATTCGCCCAGGCAATAATTAAATCTCCAAAAATTTGCGACTTTGCCCTTGTTCAAAAATTAAAAATGGTTTGGATAATCCCTTAAAACTTTGAAGTTTCTTTTGAAACAATGATAGACCAAATTAAAAAAGCCGATTAGTAATATCGACTTCCAGAAGAATATTGATGTTTTCAACAAATAGTTGAATTTTCATAATTTATGAAACATTCTATGTCAATTATGAATCAATACAGACATTATTTATAGTTGGATAATCAGATATTAACGTTGAGATAAAAATAAGTTTACATATTTTTTTTTTTCCAATTACGAAAGCACATCTTCAAAATTGATGTATTTGAATTCTGAATTTAATTTACCATCATTCAATTAATGTTAAAAAAAATCTTGAATTTTTTTGACATAATATGAAAAGATTTCAAAAACGTGCGGAACAACAATAATAATGACGCTAACAATTGTCTGTATGGTGGTTTCATGTTGGCATTTTCTGGTCGGCAAGTTCAGACGAGGCATAGACCTTTCCCTATATAATACAATTTTTGTCGGATAAAATAATTAATGTATTCATAACTTTATTTTTTTTTCTCAACTAATGAATATTTCATGCTACAATTTGTTCACCAATATATTCATTGATATACAGAACTGTTCGTTTCCTTATTTCAATCTGGGAAAAACAAAACTATGAATCCAATTAATTTATCTTTTAGTACCAGCCAATGATCCTATTTTGACACTCCGGAATATTCTTAAGAAACTATTGTCAATGTTTAATATATTCATTGAATTAGTTAAACTAGAACGGTACGTCGAGCTTCGCTTGACGATATTGGATTCTCTTAAATTTTAAGTGTCAAATATCAACAATACTTTGTATAACACCTTATATATCAAAATAAAAAAAATTTAGTAAAAAAATAATCATTAATGATAAGCCAATATTATTGTTAAGTTAAAAAAAATTGAATATTTTTAAATTCATATATGTCCATAAAGTTGATGGCCTAAAAGCAAAATATAAAAACTATGTTAGCAAGAAATTTTGATTAAATATTGAAATCAGAATGATATAGGATATTTTTTTATACAATTTAAAAATCTTTAACTATGAAAATGACATTCATAAAAAAATACTTTACTATCTAATAGGACAAAATTCATGTCCAATATATTTTCGGACTTCGAATCTATTGCACGTCAAATTTTCGTGACCCTTGCACATATCACGTCTAGATTTCTATTCGAAGTGATGTGATATTTAATATGTTTGTCATTTCGTAAATGGAAAATGATTGATGAAAATTTGAAAAGGGAATATTATTTATAGATAATATTTTTGGCACTCTTTCATGGAGGAGGCATCCACTCAATTGCATCCTTTGGCGAGGCATTTCTTTAATGGGACTATATGAAATATATGTTAAAATATGCACATTTTCAATCGCATCCTTTGAAACATCTACTAGATTACATCCTTTGGCGAGCCATCTCTTAAGTGGCACCCTATGAAATATTTGTTAAAATAGGCACCTTTGCAGCGTACCTTTTAGATCCATCCACACTAAATGGAAAAATGATTGATGAAAATTTGAAAAAAAAAAAAGAGTACTATAGTTAACATGTTGGCATCTTTTCGTGAAGGAGGCATCCACTCGATTGCATCTTTTGGCAAAACATTACTTAAATGACACTCTAAGAAATATATGTTATAATAGATATCTTTTCAATCGCAACCTTTGAGACATTAAATATATTGCATCCTTTGGTGAAGCATCTCTTAGATGGCACCCGATGAAATATATGATAAAATTGACACCTTTTCATCGCATCCTTTGAATCCATCTATGCATCTTTATTATATGTATGTATGTATTATATTTAACTATTTAACTGAATAAACATTAATGAAGTATGACAAATCTACTATGAGATGCTAATAATAGATATTGAATTATTGAGAGATAAACTTTGATTGGAAGAATTTTTGTTTTTTATTCTTATTCTTCCAACTATTTTTAACAGAGTGGTTGGCATGAGTATATTTATTATTTGGATTCAATAAGAGGATGCAACGAGAGATCGAGTTTCGAGTGAAATAGTTTTTTTATCTTATAATTTTCTCTATTAACTTTGGTTAAAAAGAAATATGTATTGTTTTTTATTACAAAACTTTGAAGACATTAAATGATTTAAATTGAAAATAATGACGGTTTTATATGAACAACATGAAAATATTCGTATATTGAACTATTGGTGTAAATAAAAAAAATCATAATAAAATCATGAAATTTATATATAATATATAATAAGTAGAACGAAAATTCATATCCTATGTATTGTCCGTCTTTAAATCCGTTGCGGGCCAAATTTTCGTCACCCGCGCTTGTATGAGACCTAAATTTTTATTCGTGAGTGATGCGATATCTATTGAGTTTGCCATTCTTTTGAAATGTGAAATGTTTGATGAAATAAGAAATACGAAGCACTGTTTATATATAGAATGTTGGCACCTTTTGGTGGAAGAGACATCCCTTAGTTTGCACCTTTTGGCAAGACTATCATTCGATGACACTCTTTGGCCTTCATGTCAAGATATGCATTTTTTTCAGTCACATCCTTTAAAGTACTCATTTGATTGCACATTTTGATAATGCATCCTATAAATAAACACCATATGGTCTCTATATTTAAATAGCACCGTTTCGTTCACATCTTTTGGGATCATCCACGCATCTTTATTATATGTAAGATTAGATTTGTTGATTTTCAAAATACCGGCGAATCTGGTCATCATGCACAAATTATGATGTACTATAAACTATCTCAAAAAAAAAAAAAATATTTTTTGGATTTAAAAAAATATTCTAAAATAGTAAAACAGAAAAAAAAAATGTTTCTATACCAAAACGGGTCATCAATCGTCAATCTGAATGAATATTAAATTTTGATTTTCTAAATTATTTTGATACATTGTTTGCATAAGAGTTAAAACGATTTGAATCAATCAATCAGAATTTCAGATATTTGAAAAAAAAATGTAAATCCTTAAATTAAAATGCTAAATATTAGCATAATTGGTAGAAATAATTATATTCATATATAAGTATCTTCATTGCTTTTCCCAAAAGTGCTCGCCGGAAAAGGTTTAAACAAGCAAGTTTCGCTGAACACTGAAATATGTCAATTTTTTGTTATATTATAGTATTTTGTCAATATAAGAATAAATTTGAAAATGTTGAGTTGGCCATCTACCTTCTATTTTTTTTTTCCCCGTCGTTGTATAATGGCTGATATCCAATAATTAATGATTGCACTTCATTCGCCCTTATCCTGCCCATTGCACTTCATTGCATCAGGTTCAGGGTTCTTCATTAATAAAACTTGACGGAAAAATGAATTATTACTTGCATAATACATTTTGGCAGTGAATACGAAACGACCTTATTTAAAATAAAATAGTTCGGAGAGGCAGGAAGATATAGATCAACCAAACAATTCATTAACTCTCTTTCTTGCTTGATTATAATTAGCATTTTTTAACAAAAATAAAATATTATCATAGGGGTACGACATCATCTTCTTTCGAAATTGATGCCTTCCAATTTTGTGACTATGCTAAGGGGCGGAGCCAATAGGGGTGCGAAGGGGTTGACCCCCTAACATTTCAGTTTTGCACTAATTATTAAGGCAATTTTAATAAAATTTTGTATAGATATAACAATTTGCCCCCCTTAAGATCATAAATTGCAAATTAGCCCCCTCAATCTTTTTTTTCTAGCTCTGCCAGCTAGACACGACTCGATCGTTCGAGTCTAAAGTAAACTCGTCTCACATTTATTTATTTATTTAATATAGTCATTTATTTCATAGAAATAATTGATCTATTTTGTAAGAATTTTATTTCATAAAAATTCATTTTTTTTAAAAAAAAATTAAAAAGTCCTCTTCAATAAATAATCCGCAAAAATTCCATCAATAAGATAAAAGATGTAAGATACAAGAGGCTTGACATATATTTATTTTTGAAAATAATATATGCCGATTCATTCTAAAAAGATTCAAGTGTGCCAAATCTTAAAATTTTAGTAAGACATCGTTATTGACAAACTCTAATTTAATTTGTATTTTTGCCATTTCTGTCATGAACAAAGTTTTGTCCTCTTTAAACAGCCTCATTTGTTCGTTTCTAATGCCACTGTAGGCCTTTAATATCATTGACCTGCGACATGGATCAGTGTATGTTAATTCCAATAAATTGACCCTTTTGTACCATTAAATTGACTTGAATACCGGCACTTAAAAACGAAAAAGCCCTTTAAAAGGGTCAGCTGCTGGTACTGAAAATCAAGGCCACGGTACTATTTCTGAGACCTCTTTGTCTTGTTCTTTTACTTGCCAGTCTTGCCCAAAAGAAGGCAGGTCTTGAAACAGAGCTACTGTTCCTCACATGATTCTCTGTGCAATTTGAAAATGACATGTTGAATTTGCCATAAAAGATATTTAAGAAAGATGATATTCCCACACACGATCTGTCTCGAAATATTGTGTCAAGGATATTCTGTTATGTTAACAAATTTTGCTTAAGCACATTTGTCATTGCAAATAAGAATATTTGATATCCATGAAATTTGATACGACTGTTATGAAAATAAAAATATAAAATTATATATATGTTATTTTTTAATTTGATAGGATTTGCTTAAATATTGATGGAATCTGAGGTTCTTTTTGAATCGATCAAGCGACGCCAAAACTTTATTTTTAAAACCACTCGAATGATGTTGAATTTCAAATTACATCAAATTTAATATAATTTATATACAAAAATTACATCTGGTATTTTGTTTTTTTTAATTTAATAACTGTTTGATCAGATGTGGCGGATTTCAAATATTTTTGTGTTGACCTATAGCAAATGGTCATCATATAAGAATTATGATCCATTGTTGACGCTTATCATTCGAATAAGCAAGGCACTACAAAAAAAAATTATTTATTTATTTCCGACTTTAATAAAAAAAAAATTGGATTATAATATTTGGGAGCTAGACATGAGTGGGGCCTCTCGGACCGAGGTTATATTCTGTCATTGATTTCAAAGACTATATTGACCTAACAACCTTAAACATAGATAAATTTATTCAGTTATAGTGATTCAGGAACATTTCAATTTGATCATGAAATCAACACGATCGGTTCAAACATCAAATTTTCTTAATATATTGAAATATAACCCTTAAATAATATTATTTTGTGAAAATTCAGGTTTTGGTTCCTAAACTTTTGAGAAAAATAATAAATTGGTTCGTTAACTTCCACTTACACCACATAAGAGTTCAGAAAAATTAAGTTGGTCCCTGAATTTTTAGTTGTGCATAATTATCTTTGAATTTTGGGACCAAAAAATAAAATAAAATAAAACAACTGAATGACTCCTCCATTTTTTTTTCTCATGTTAACTAAATTAATCCTTCTAATAAAAATTTGAGAATCGACTTGGCATTTTTAAGTTCTATTACCGGTCCTTTAAAGAAATAATATAATAAGATATATTTAGATTTAAAAAAATCAGATTTAATAGATATTATTTGATTTCAAATATTTTATGTATCTTTCTATTTATATTAGCTAGCTGAGATTGAGAATTGATATGTTGCCATATTTTAAAAAGCTCTATATATTATGAGCACAGAATTATATTGGAATTAAGCGGAAATCAATAAAAATAGTCTTTCTCTTTTATCTCTATCTCTTCTGTCCCTATTCTCTCTTCTAAATCCAACCCAAACTCGTAACAATTTGGTATCAGAGACCAAAACGATCCAAACCATGTCCAAAGACAAGACCCCACCCTTTGATGTCGCTGCCGCCTTCCAACAGATTCTCCAAGGCCAAAACGAAATCATGCGTCGCTTGACTTTGTTTGAAGATCGTTTGCTCGCCTTAGAGCAACCTCCCAAAATAGATGAGAACCACCGTCCACAATCTCGTGCCACCGCTGATTTGGTTACTCCAACTCAACATATGCATGTTTTCACTATTGATTTGGTTACGCCAACTCAACATATACACATTTTCACTGCCGGTCTCTCAAACCCTCTTCGCACCGATGTCGAGTTACACAAAATTTCTGACTTGCAACATGCCATGAGCTTAGCTCGCTCTTTCGAGCGTTGCTATCACATGACCCCTACCACAAGTATTCTTCCAAAACCTCTTGAAATGATGGCACTACTTGCACCATCCATGTCTGGACCATATCAATATTCTATATGCTGCCTCACCTATGTGGCTGAGAGATGTCAGAAGAGTTTATGTTTCAACTGTGATGAGCAATACACAAAGGGCCATAAGCGCAAGCGACTATACTTCTACGAGTGATGAATGATGATGAATACAAGAATTTATCATTGCTGACTATCCATGGAGCGCCTGGATAATATCTGCATCTATTACCCCATTTTTTCAGCTTGAGGACAAGCTGATTTTCATGGACGGGGGAAATGTTACCGATCCTTTAAGGAAATAATATAATAAGATATATTTAGATTTAAGGAAATCAGATTTAATAGATATTATTTGATTTCAAATATTTTATGTATCTTTCTATTTATATTAGCTAGCTGAGATTGAGAATTGATATGTTGCCATATTTTAGAAAGCTCTATATATTATGAGCACATAATTATATTGGAATTAAGCAGAAATCAATAAAAATAGTCTTTCTTTTTTATCTCTATTTTTTCTGTCCCTATTATCTCTTCTAAATCCAACCCAAACTCGTAACAAGTTCAGAGACCAATCTAGTTCAGAGACCAATCTTTGACTCGCCCTATTAATTTTTAAATTTTAGTATGATCGTTTGTTGCCGCTTGTGTCATTTGAGTTTGAAGGATTTAAGTCTTCCAATGTCAATTGAGGTGGCTAACGAATTAAATTCCAATATCCTACGGCGATAGAACAGTGGTATTTAAGTTTTTATCTAAAAAAAATGTCGAGGTTTGAAGTTGGAGGGTGAAAACAATGATCTGCCTTCCTATATAAAAAGAAAAAAAAAAAAAAAAAAAAAAGACAACAACTATCTGTTTAAATAGAAAAAGAAGCTCATGCAAGGAGCCAAATATCATCCGAAACTTTCAATATCATCTCCAATTGTAATTAACTGTAAAGGTCTTGTCTTGTCCTGGGCATCTATCTTAATTCTTAAATTATTTTATTCAGTTGCACACCTGGAAAAGCAATCTCAGGTCAATCTCGACCATCCAATGTCAATCAGAATAGAGGAGACACAAGGACTATTTGAGATCAACATCTCTATAATTAATTAAGTAGTTAAATTAGTGTGTTCTCGGCACCAATTAGGAAATTGCCGAAATTGGACCATCCTCCTCTCAGAAAATCGAGAGCACAGATCATGAGATCAAGTGTAAGTGTCTGACACTTTGCAAAGACAAATCTCAGTTGTTCAGTTAAGTACTAGAGATACAAATTTTTTTTGGCTGGTTTTACGACTGCTTAGGTGTGCTTACTGCTTCCACCTGCTAATCTGACAAACTGACACGCTTCTTCGCCTAGCACGAGAAGTAAAAAACTTTCGCATCTTTTGGATTCGGATCGTCTCCAACATTTGATTCACGGTTAACCTGTTACAGCCTATGTAAGCAAATACGAGCTATTTGCTTTCATCGAATAAAGAAATTATGAGAATGTATTGATTTTGAAGTCTTCTTACAATACTTCTACTACCTTCCTATATAATCCCAAAAAAATTGAACCAAAGAAAAAATAAGTAAATAAAATGACATTTGTGGGAGATGATTTATATTTTATTTAACAAATCCATTTCTTTAAATTGAGATGACCAATTAATGAAAATAAATTAGTGGTAAATAGATGTCTAACAGCTGAAAGCTGACAATTTTTTTTTTTTTTTGAAAAAAAAAAACAGGTTCTAAATTAGGTTGTGACACTTATTGATGGTCATGCAATTTCTAAAATCTATCATAATTTATTCATAACTTATCTAAACTGTATGATATTCATAAATTTTACATTTTTTATTTTAACTATTGCTTCATCTAATGTCCCAAAGGTCAGATAAGGTTTGGATGTCAATATATTTCTACCCTTTTGAATTAAGATTATGAACACAAATAGAATAAAAACGAATGGATGTGAATATATTTCTAAAATTTAACTAATAGCTAAGTCGAATATATATTATAACCCATATTTAATATTATGCTTAACTTATCGTTTCAAATTATGCATAATCTGAACGTAGATTTAGGCCGTCGAGTAATTTAGTTAGTTCAAAACTTCGGAACATATATGTATCTATTGAACATTTTCTTTTGTCCGTACAAACCGGGGAGAATCCGATCCCTCCCTCCATGCGAGATACTGATTAATTAAGGTTAAGCGATAACACAGATATATTTAACAAGAAGAAAATGCAACAAACACATGCGAAGTACATGGGTGTTTTTAGCTGAACCGTGGTCCATGTATTTGCTAAGGAAAAATAAAAAAAATTACCCCCTTTTGTCGGTTCACATATAAGCTTGTAAATTACCAAACAACGATAATTTTTTTTTTTGGAAAAAACCAAACATTGATAATTGCTGCACATATAAGCTTGTAAATTGTTATCGATGAAATTAGAGGTGTTTCAATATTATATACTGCATCTTTTGTTTTGCTTGTAGGTTATTACGTTTTTAGAAAACCTTTTTTGATTATTCACATCGTTCAAGATCATATACTGCAAGGTCCCGGAAATTGGCCCACAAAAATGAAAAATTCTTCCATAGATATACATTCTGAACTGGATTTTGATCACAATCGTTCATTTTCAAAAAAGATTAATTCATCATAAATTATGAACAGTTGCCAAAGTCTGGTTCAGAATTTGTATCAATGGAAAAAAAAATTTCCTTAAAAAAATATTATTGACATATTAATTTGAAGAGTAATTTATATCTTATATATATTATATATAAAAGCAGTTCTAAAATTATGTTAAAGAGGTGACTTTGAGTCTGACTCAGGTAATTAAGATAATATATACTGTGGTGGAAAGACATTAAATTCTTTATAACATAAATTTCATTCAAAAGAAATTCCAAAATTAATTTTAAAGAGGAGAATCGTATCTAGTTCAGTTGATAAAGATAATACTCCTTATGTAAACAGACGCAAAATATCTTAGGTTAGAAAACTTAATTTTCATGGATTATCTTATAGAAATCGAGGAACAAACTATGGGTTCAGTTGATATGGCATGGTTTACTCACGGTATAACGGAAGTTCCTATACCTAAGGCTAAAGGCCAATTTTCAAAAAAGAAAAATAATAATAATAATAAAATAAAAAAAATCCTGTACCTATAACACCGAAGTGGAAAGGAGATGTGCGGATGCGGTTCGAGTAAAGTGCTTGTGTGTCTAAATAAGAAAAATAAACAAGAAACACATATTAGGTTGACAAAAATGCTCGAATATTTACACATTAGCCCTTACAAATTAACAACATGTATCTCATTCACCTGTTGTAAAGAAGCGCGGCTAGGTTTGTTTTAGTTCCGTTATGGTTGCTTGCATTAGATGGAGAAAGCTGAAGATGATGTGTAATTATACTGTCTTTATGTTGATAATCAATCCATGCCTACGGGCTTTAACTTCAAAAAAAAAAAAAAAAAAAGCGCGGCTAGCAATTTTCAGAAGTGAATTTGCCGTTTTTTTTGTTTCTACTGTATCAATTCACAAGCATTGCATGTTATCCGTACAATCATCATTACTTTCTTTTGTAATTGTACAGAATTATTTAAAAATATAAAAAATAATAAAAAATAATCAAACAAGTACTCGTTACATAGAGAGAAATAAAAAAGAGAACATATTAACTTGATAATCATCAAAAGAAAAATATAAATAAATTTTGGTATTTGAATGTAATATATACTTCATTTACATCATATATACAAACAAATAATAAAACGATATAGTATTCTACGGTAGTAAAAATAAACCATTAAGCGTTCATCAAATAACTAAAAATTTGTAACTATTCATATTTAACGTTGTGATATAATAATACTTACATTCAAATTGCATGAAGGTTGATACACAACTTATCTATAATACCAATGTGTATATATATCTTCTCAAAAAAAAAAAAAAAACCAATGTGTATATAATTTTTGATATTTTATTTAAATTATTGCAGTTTGAGAAATCCTTCGTTGAAGTTAGTTCAATAGATTGTAAGTTTGTAACTCAAAAAATAATATGATATTCAAAGTCAATGTTACATTTCCTTAAATGTATTTTATTTTACAATTTCTAATTTTGATTTGATCTATTTATTTTATTCTAAAACTACAATTATAATTATGCTATCGGCTAATCCTCACTGTCGGTCATGTTAATGTTAGAAAAGACCAGAGAAAAGGTAAGGGTAGATATTGAATGCATATCTTATAAGGGGCACCGTGTGCAAAATATGTCCTTCATAAAGCAATTATCAACTGTCTAATGGTGTCATATGTAAAAAGGCTTTCAAAGCCTTTTTAATACCCAAAGGGTGGCAATTGACAATTGGTTTTTCCCGGGAAGCAAACATAGAAACCTCGAGTGGAAAGACACTTTTTGTGTGAAAAAAAGGTAATTATTTTGTAATAATCAGTTGATCTGTTCACCCACTTTTTTGTTTAAAAAGCTTCTCTTACCAAATCCTTTTCCTTTAGTTGTTTTCTACTTTCTTATATGAAGTCGTTACACTTTTTTTAGTGGGTTTGTTTTTCTTTGCGCTACTACTATCTAGCCTGGTTTTTGACTAGCAATGGAGGAAGCTAGTTCTAGTGTTTCTTCTATTAAAACAAAGCACAAGCGCTCTCTGAGGTGTGTTCTTTTCCTTTCCTTTTAGAACTTTAAATGATGTTATATCAAATGATTTTGGAATGAGGTAGAAGCTTGTTGTGGATAATACTTCCTGTTGCCTTGAGAGTTTTTTTTTTTTTTTTTTTTTTTAGTATTCTATTTTTGTTCCTGTTATTGTTTTTGTGTAATCCAGTAACCAAAATAAATAATGAAGTGATCGAAGCTCTTTATAGATTTTTAATCGGGGGTTTTCATTGATGTATACTTCTAATTGCAGTGATTCTGTTCGGAGAATTAAAAGCTCTGCTTCTCGTCTAGAGGTATGATAATTTGTCACATCCCAAATTAGCCATAGGCTTTAGTATTTTTTGTTTCTCAAGAATATATGCATTTAATTATTTTCTCTAGCTACATTAGAGCATTAGAGGTGCTAGAAGAAAAATATAAGAATCTTAAATTTTGAATGGTTTGTTTGCAAAGGGGGTGAGAGAAATGGAGAGTAATAATGCTACCAAGGATGTAAATCTGCGCACAAGTGAAGCTCCAGCTTCATTAAAAAAAGAGGTGATGCAAATTATAAATTCACTATTCTTTTTTAAAGCTTCTTCTTCATATTCAATTAGAAAAACAATTGGAGATGGATTCCAATCCTCCTTGTTAGTAATAATGTTGTTTGAGAAACAAGTTATAAAAAAAATAGATACTATTCAGCTTTTGTTTGTAAGTGCATGTCCATTATAAAGGCTTACTATTGTCGTGTATCATCCAGAAGTGTATGCATGCATGTTTCCATTATTAATAATATATATGCTTTTTTGCGATATTAAATTTGTAGTTTCTTATCTATTATTAATGGACCCACATTTAGGAACATGGTTTCACTAAATCGTTTAGTAGAGATTAAGGGCCCCACAAAAACCTGACCTGGGCCATGAGGTGTTTTTTTTTTTCAAACAGTTGTGCTTGATCAGTACAGATTCTCCACCTATACAGGTCATGTTGGTTGCAAGCCAGGGTCAAAATTAATACATAATAACAACAGAACATTTTGTTAAGGAAATCATGTTTATCTTTTCATTGCTTGCTTAGATGAAAAATATAAAATCAAAGTTTTAATTATTGTTTCAGATCCAGGAATTAGAGAAACTGCTTCATGACCAATTCCTTGTCAGGCATGCTCTTGAGAAGGCATTAGGCCACAAATCCCATGCCTTCAGTTCTTCATCTAATGAAAACTCCATTCCTAATGTGAGATATAATTCCTCATTTTGCTTCTTCATCATTTAAAACATTAACTGTACAAATGGTCGATGTGATATCAGACGGTTCCCACCCCTATATAAACATTTCAGGTGTTGTCTTATGTTGGAATTTTATTCTTTCCAAGATGGCTCATTCTAATACTAGCACTTTGCTAGGATTTCCATTAATTTATCAATTGGAAATTACTTTTGAGACTCAAGTAGGTACTTATTTTAGACCAAAACAGGAACTGGTTCATACTTCAACAATAATTTGGTCAATATGATCCTTCAAGTTGTCTGTATTATTGCTTTAAATATATGCACTCATATTCACAACTGGCAACTAAATATTTTGATGCTTGGAATCATTTTCAGCGTGCTTTTTGTCACAAATAACATATTTGTCTAGTCCATGCTTTAATTATTGGGTGTTACCAGCCAATAGCTCTAATTTAGGTGCCCATGGTAAATACACCAAAGTATTGGGAACACTTTGCACAAACTGGTGTATTTGAACTCACCAAGTGAAATTTTTATTTGTATCAGTCAACAAAGGAACTGATAAAGGATATTGCAATACTGGAGCTAGAGGTGATGTACTTGGAACAACACCTCCTCTGTATGTACCGAAAAGCTTTTATGCAACATATTCCCAATTCACCTGTTCAAACTCCTCAAAATCTTATGCCATCATCAGCCAGCTCACAATTAACTTCCGATGCCTCATCCAATACAAGACAAGCTAGATACATTCAGTCAAACAGAATGACCTTGCCACGGAAGTCAGACACAGGACTGCTAAACACACCCACAATCCCTGTGTCAGTGAGACCACGGGAAAAGCAACATATCCTCGGCCGCAGCCATTCATCCCTGTTGCATCTTTCAGTTGGTTCAGCTAGGGTTTCGCCTGCTGAGAAGAACCTAAGGGCTCTCAAGCCTTGTTATACCTCCCCTTTGACTTTTCAAGAGGTATTATTGTAACCTGTAAACATTTTTATGTTGAAACTTGAAATATCTACCTTCAATTACAATTAATTTAAACCCACAATCCAACGCTGTTTTTGCCTCCTGCAGCCCTGTGAAAAATTTAAATGATTTGGTTAATTCTATAATTAAAGCTAGAAAAGTCTGACCTCACTCAAAGTCAAGCTTAACTGACCCAAATATTTTTAACAATCGGTATACAATCAGAACTTCATCAATCACAGTTCAAGCAGAACTGAGCTATAAATGACCAGAATCATAGCAATCCAAAACTGAAACCAGACCTTGACCGAAACAAGCAATCCAACCTAATGATTGACCTGCTGAACGTGATAGAATACTTCAGTATGGTCAACAAAACACATCTGCAGGTCCAAATTAAATGTTTTATCATGATAACAACCTGAATCTCCAGTACAATTGACCCAAACCTATTAAGCTAACCTGATCAGTAACCAAATAGCCCAAATCAAACAAGTGACCCACTGACCCTACTGAGCAATTCTAATGTGAAATTACTTTAACCATAATAATGACAACCTGAGCGAATGGAGACGAGAACTTTGAACAACAAAGACCAGACCTGATACAACCTGCCACCTCTACTCACAATTAACTGCATGTAGCCACTTACTATTTTGTTTCCATGTTTTGTCTTTTTAGTTATTGTTCGATTCAGTGATTTCGCAAACCATAAATTGAAATGCACTAAATGTGAATTTGAATTGATTTCAAGGATAATTCTGCTATATTATACATAATGATGCTTACAAATGTTTACTTTACTAACAGGACAAGCAGGATATGATGGATTCTTCAGTGATTGTAAGCCTAGCACAGCATCTTGGCACGAGAGTATCAGATCATGTAACCCTAACCCCCAATAAAATATCAGAAGAACTGGTGCGGTGCATGGGTACAATCTATCACAAATTGAAAGATCACATTAATTGCAATGACAGTAAATATAATTCGGGAACTAACCGTGGCTTCTCTTCATCTTCCCCATGTTCATCTTTTTCATCTGTGAGTGCTTTTTCTTCAAATTACGTGGGGGATATTTGGAGTCCCCAATCAAAAAGGGCAACATGCTCTACTAAGTTCTCATGTATGGATGGTATTGGTGTGATAAATGATGCAACAAAAGATTTTAGTGGGCCCCACAATTTGTTTTATGAGGTATCATCTTTGGGTGAGGTCTATCACAGGCCTCAAGAGGTGGAAGATTTGTTGCAACAATACAGGTGAGTATGCCTTTTCTTTTTTTTCTTTCGCAAATAAAGTTCCATGTGTCATTTTACAAATGATATTCACTTAAAATCTTTTTTGATCTCTGTGATTAAAATTAATCCTTTCTGTAGATGCATTTAAATTAATGAATAAAATTGGTCGTCCAGTTTGCATGGATCACTAGAACCTTTAGTTAGGTAGTAAATTTATGGTAGACTTCCAGTACAGAATAGAGGGAAGAGAAGGTATTCTCATTTCTGGGAAGGTGTATTGAAGGAGACCAAAAGTTAAGGGCATTTTACTCAGTTTTTGCCAGATAAGTGAGTGCTATTTGCATAGTTCAGAAATGTTAATATTCTTGCTCCTAGGCTTGAAACTATTATTTCTACATTTCTCAATCTACCATAAAAAAAAAGGTAAATATTGGTTCTATCTGCATACTTCCTATATAGTGCAACCTTTTCACTGCTTTGCTTTTCTACTTATTTTGGCTATGTGGATCAAAATTTTGTTCTTATTTGTTTGGTGTCAGATCACTAATTGAAAGGTTAGAAATGGTCGATCCGACAGGACTGATGAAGGAAGAAAGGCTTTCCTTCTGGATAAATGTACATAACGCCATGATTATGCATGTAACAATCTCTCCTCTCTTTCTTTAAAAAAAAACAATCTCTCCTTTCTTTATTTTACTCTGTATATCAAACTATACTGGTACTAGACCTGATGGACCTGAAACCAAATGCAGAAAATGGTCTGCCTTACAATATCCAATTAGATGCTAAATTTTGTTCTTATTAATTTTCAGGCTCACCTGGAAGGAGGTTATTTACACAGTAACAAAAAGAGGCTCGAGTTAATCAGTAAGGTAAATACAAAACAAGAGTGAGTACCTAAAAGTTTGTAAATTCTGTAAGGGTTGTTGAGATTTGGTGGAAATTGCAAAAAGGAGGAGGATAAAAGTTTTCTGTCAAAATGAGAAGTTCATTTTATATCTTATTCAGTCCATATACTACAAATAAGATACAAGCCCATTGGGCTCAAAATTAATTTGTTTCATGATTCCAACAAATTCTGATATGTGTCTATATTGTTATTCTCAGATAGCATATGAGATAAAAGGACAAAAAGTTAATGCAGAGATGGTTAAAAGCCAGATTTTGGGTTACTCCAAAAACGAAACTGGACAGGTACTTGGAAGTCTTACCGTAGAATTGGTAGTTCAAGAAGAGTTTTAGTGCTGAGAGCTATCACAATCTTTTTTTCTTTTCCATTAAATTGCAAATTTTTTAAAAACCAATTGGGGAATCCAAATTCTCTCTTATTCTTTTCACGTGTGATGTATGTATATAAAGTAATTTTTTTTAGTTCTTTTTAATATAAATCAACCAGCCAAAAGATGGTACGCCAAGACTAAACTTGATAGTTTGTTTATTGGACTCATCTTTTAGAAGGCAAACTCAAAAAAGTATATGAGAAGGATAAGATCAGCAGTTCGAATTTTTTTATTTTGTTTTTGGATTTTGAACTATAAATGCAAAAGAGGATTGTGGCAACTTGTGGTATCGGAACCCTCGTGCAATTTAATTTGTATATTATACAAATCAATTTATAAACTGTTCTTTCTCTTACAAGTCAAAAGTGCATCATCATCTTTTCTATTTCCAGTGGCTCAAGATATTACTGTATGGAAGGGCTAAAAGCAAGGAAATGGAAGAGTGGCGATGCTTTCCAGTTGATCACCAAGAGTCTCTTCTCCATTTTGCACTCTGCTTTGGAAGCCATTCTAATCCTGCAGTAAGATCAATCCCTACTTTACATCCAAAATTTTTTTATTTGTGCAAATAGTCATCTGTTTTTTGTTGTTGAATATATCACTGACCATTCAACTGTGAATATTCTTTCAGAAATTTGATAGTCACCCAAGTAATATTTTTTCAAACAAAATTAATACAGGTTCGAATATATAATCCTAAGAGGGTGTACCACCAGTTGGAAATTGCGAAAGAAGAGTACATCAGATCTAGAATTTGTATAAGAAAGGAGCATTGCATGCTTTTGCCAAGATTGCTTGGGTGGTATGCAAAAGATGCCAACCTAAACTTGGAAGGTTTGTTAGAGATGGTAGAATGTTACCTTCCTCAAAGTTTAAGGGTGATTTTGCGAAATTGCGATAGAGGGAGATCTCGAAGAATCATTGAATGGATGCCTCACAATTTGACTTTTAGATACCTTATATCGAGAGAAGTAGCTACTTTTCAAGCTATTTAATTAAAAATGTATATTTTTATCAGTTTTATGTTCCTTTTTTTTTTTTCTTTAACAAGGTTTTGCTTGTTCAAGTCTGTACAGAAAAGTTACTAGGAATGAGAAGAAATTTTATGCTAACATTAGTTAAAGTGTTATGTAGTCCGTGATTTCTTATTCAAATGGCTGGAGAATTGTTTATAATTTTTTTAAAATAAATAATTAACTTTTGTGCACCGTAAAATGCTTCAAAAAGGTAGACTGGGAATCAGTCATTTTATAACTTCTCGTTATTTAGATGATGGGTTTTTAAGACTCACCGTCCGGTAAAAGAACAAAACAAAAAATTGAATAAAAATAAGAAGTACATGTATGTTTTCTTCTCAAACTATCTGAAAGATCATTTATTCAGACGTTCAATTTCTGTTTTTTCATTGCTTAGGTAAAAAGGTATGCATATTATTTTCTTAAGTACAAATATATATATATATATATATATATATATATATATACACGACTACGAAAATTCATGTATATTATATAATGTGAATCTCGATTTATCTGCAAACATTCTTATTAATGAAGTGCATAATGATTAATTACTTGATGGTACCGCACCTGTTCACCAAAAGCATACAGTTTTATAATACTAAAATGATGTTCGTTAACACACTAATAAATGTTTTTTTTAATCCATTTATATGAATTTATTTAAAGATATTACGAAAGTTATCAAACTGTCTCGTCAAAGATTCTGTCCCTAAACAACTTGCTTCCAGGGAAACTGCTTTCTGAATATTTCTGCATCGAAGGAATAAAGTAAAAACGGCATCATAATCATAAAATAATAATCCTTACGTTTCCCTGCATCCAAATAGCGTTCGAGAAAGCCCAATCAAGCAATTACCGTACCGGCTACCTGGCACTAACATGATTAAATAATTTCACATCAATTATTATACTTGCATCTGAGCAGCCTCTTTAAACCAATGGATTGGCTGGAGTCTACGGCACACGGTTTTAGTCCTACGAGATGACCTTCTGACACTTGCTTCGTGCTCCATCTTGCCTCTTCATTTCTTCCAAAGGGCAAAAAATGCACCACCTAGCAATGATGCATGCATGTAGCTCACCTAAAGTTTTGTTCAAACTTGTTCTCTACATCCAACAGCGCAGCGCCTATATATATTTGTAGAAATTTGCACAGCTCCATCATCCCAAAACAAATCACAAGTCACAATTGAGCGCTAATTGGCATTTAGCAATGGCAACTGTAAACTTCACAGAAGAGCAAGAGGCGTTGATTCTCAAGTCATGGGCTGTGATGAAGAAGGATGCAGCTGACTTGGGACTGAAGTTCTTTCTCAAGTATTGAAATTCTCGCCTCTCATTTTCTTTATTTATTTCCAAAATGTTTTTTTTTCCATATATAAAATTTTAGTTTTCTTTAATTTTTTCACAGGATATTCGAAATATCACCATCTTCTACCCAACAATTTTCGTTTTTGCGCAACTCCACTGTGCCGCTTAACAAAAATAGCAAGCTCAAGTCTCACTCCATGGCTGTCTTTGTCATGGTATCTCTCTCTCTCGCTCACACACACACACGTCACACACACGCACAGAGACTATATTTGTATCTTATAATTAGACTGAATCCTGATTTAAACATAGACATGCGAGGCGGCAGCTCAGTTGCGTAAAACTGGAAAGATCACGGTCAGAGAGACAACTCTTCAGAAGCTTGGTACAGTTCACTACAATTCTGGAGTTTTTGATGCACAGTTTGAGGTATTCAATTGGCAATTTAGTTCCATATTCCACGAACACTTTTCAAATGTGCTGACTGAAATATTTGATCATATATCAGGTGACGAGGTTTGCACTTTTTGAGACAATAAAGGAGGCGGTTCCAGAAATGTGGAGTGAAGAGATGAAAAATGCATGGGGAATAGCATATGACCAGCTTGTTCTAGCTATCAAAGCAGAGATGAAGCCTTCTTCATAAGCTCTCATCACAACTTCTCTCCATGAATAAAAGACCTCAGACTAGTTTCCAGTTGTTTAATTTTCCTTTTTAAGTATCAGTACTAATGTGCGAGAAATTTGTAAAAATGCAGCCTTCTAAGGCTCAAAATAAGAACGCCACATGCGTTCAACAGTAATCTTTCTTTTTGTTTCTTTCCTCAGGCCATTTTGTATTACTTTGAAATATTATCATTGATAGTTGTTATATTGTTCCCCCATTTTAGCCAAGTTACACGTAAAAGAGCTTTCTAAGAAAACAAAAGAGAATTTATTCATCCGCCTGCATAACTAATAGTGAAGTGTCTAATTAATATATGCACAATTACAAGTCTTTGCATATTAATCTCTTACAAGTCCAGCAATATAGCACCATCAACACCCCAGCTTCTCTTCTAGAACGAAACAAGAATAAATGCATCAGCCAAAATATATTGATAAATGGGAATTTAATACTTTGCAATAGGATATGCCTATGGATTCCAGATTCCCTTTTTTATAGCCCCGCCAGTTCAACGCTCATCAATAACCATTTAAAAATGCTCCTGCAGTGAATGACTGAAAGACCCACAATAGTTCCAAGCACCCACTAAATTTAATGTAATATATATAATATGACTCATGAGTAGCAAAGGCTATTTCTTTTTCATCAGATAATTTCTGATCTTAAATAAAATAAAATATTACTAATTTCCTTTCATTGGTTTTTAGCAAGCGAAATTACAAGTACACCATTGCACAGCTAATAGTACTATTGAAATCTGAACCATTTATTACATAGAACTCTTAAAGGTCCTGGGGTGTCCTCCTTGAAAATTGCCAATTGCTTTAGTTTGGTATGAACAGGGTATTGGTTGCCAAGATGAAGTATTCTCTAACCAGCCACACTCAAGTACCATCAGTAAACAATTGTCTTTTGTACAAGTCAGATTGGACTTGACATTAAGGCCTTAATTAGACTGTTCCAAAAGAACTTTTAAAAAAAGTAGTTTCCAGTTTTTGACAAGTACCTTGATCAACAGAGAATTATTGCTACATAGCGGTTCAGTCTTTGTATTTCATGCTCTCTTTCTCAAATCCAATAGTGGGGAATTGCTTTGCATACTCCTCAACATCATGACGAAGCTTTTTTATTTCAGCCTGGATTGCCTCACTCGACTCAATGGTGGCCAAGAAATCCTTTAGCTTTGTTCCTGTTTTGTACCAAAGTACAAAGTAAAATTAAAGATTAATACCAAACATACAATGAATTATATGTTTTAGTCTTTAGATGATCAAAAAGGTAAAATTACAGAGGATTTTTTAAGATATGAGTATCTATATGTGGGTCTTGCAAAACACAGATGGCTTTTCCGGCATTTGCAAATATGTCCACGAGTAACAAGGACACCGAGTTAGTGTGACCAAAAAGCAACACCCATTTTGCACAATATTAAAAAATACAGACATATACTAGAGCCATTAACACCAAATACAGGACACAATGTAAGTAATCATCTCCCCTGGAATTACGAACACCATTTCTGAAATATTACTTAATTAGTAATTGGAAATATTGAGACAAACAATGTCTTATGAAAAGGCAATAGGAGTAAATTTTCTGAAGCAAGAATAGCTTGTAAATACATAACCATTCTTTATGATCATTTCTCTTTCATTTAAAACTTAAACATGGTGTTTGTCATATTAGGGGATACCTGTTGATTGTAAAAAGTTTCAAAATAATAAAATAGAACCTTGGGTTTGACCCTTGATTGAGACGGCAAGACCAACAGCAGCATCAAAAAAGTCAGCAACTTTGGCAAAGTCCTCTTCGACAAATCCCCGTGAAGTTAGAGCAGGGGTACCTGACATTTTTGTAACATTGAAAAAAAAAACTGCATATATATTTTGGAAGTTTTACTATCAGTTTTTAAAAAAAAAAACTTGACCATACCCATTCGGATCCCTCCTGGTACCATAGCAGAGACGTCACCTGGTACAGTGTTCTTATTAGCTGCAATATGTACCATCTCCATGACCTTCTCTACTCTCGATCCATCTATGCCCTGTTACAGTACTTGAGTAAGAAAACTTAACAGTTGCAAGTTCAAATGAAATAAATTAGAACTAGGCAGGAAGTTAAAAATTTGACAGTACCTTGTTCTTGAGATTGACTAGAACCAAGTGGTTATCTGTGCCACCAGATACAAGTTCATAGCCTTTGGCAACCAAGCTCTGCATAGGTTTTTATCATAATAAACATTTTTTCATCTCCAGCAGTAATTTTCTAAAAAAAAGGTTAGAAAGAGAATTGAAAAAGGAATATAATAACAATAACATGGATCCTTACCTCAGCAAATTTGGCACAGTTGCTGAGTACCTGTTCTTGATATGCCCTGAATTCTGGGGATGCGGCCTATTGCAATGTGATCAAGGGAAAAATGAGGTTAATAATTCAAACATAATATGGAACAGATGAGATGCATACTCTAAATAGTAAAATAGTTCAGGTAAGTCAGAGACGAGTAACAATTGATAGCTCTTCTCTAAAATTTTTTTCCAAACAACTATCGTCTATCAGTCTTGATTTGATCTTTTCATCTTTGGTTCCAATAACGTTGAGACTCATTATATAAATTAAAGATGTTTACAATACACAAGTTTAATCCAAAACACCATCATTGTCACCTCAAGGCCAGACGACCAAAACACTCTTACACAATTTGAAGCAAGAAAAAGAAAATAATCTAGCTTTCTGGTTATAATGTAATTTATACAGAGAAATAGAGGTAGAAAACATGAAACCTGTTTGAGAGCAACAGCCAATCCAGTTATAGTATGGTTGTGGGGTCCACCTTGAAGGCCAGGAAAGACAGCAGCATTTATCTTGTCTTCATAGTCATAAAAGACCTTCATACAGTCAAGGAAATAAACTATTAATAAAAATGAGATTATTTGGATTTACATCAATTTTTTATTTATATTAATTTATTTACCAAACATTATATATTTGGACCATATTTACTACTTTGACTTTTTACTTTATTGGGTGTCTTTGATCGTGTTGGGTTTCATTTCCAGCCTACCCCACTTTGTTTGAGACTAAAGGCTTTGTTGTTGTCGTTCTCAATGTTGTTGTTGTTTATTAATCATTAATAGCACACGATATATACACACCGAAAAGTAAAATTATTAATTGCCCAACCAATTCAACAGTATCTGGTCAGGTCAACCTAGAACAATCAGTCAAAATCGGGGTTAACTAACCTCAACACCTTTCTTATTGACCTCCTTAAGACCCTTCCTATAGAAGATCATGGCCCCTCGGGGACCACGGAGGGATTTGTGGGTCGTGGTTGTCACGACATCAGCATAATCAAATGGAGATTCGATGACACCAGCTGCGACCAGACCACTGATGTGTGCCATGTCAGCAAGCAGTATGGCCTTCTGTTTGTCACACACCTGTCCAAAATTACCCCAGTCATAATCAATCAGTCCAAATATCTTGTCATATATCCACTTTTCACAGTTTTTGTAATTATAGCATGCCATCATTTGAAGAAAGGCAGTGACCCATGAAAATTGACCTAATTCACACCTATTAGTTTTATTTTTAAAACATGGTTCTACTGCATAGTATACAGTTCCAATACATTAGATAGGTAATAGAAACTTGCCTTGCGAATGCGAGCATAGTCATAAAGACGGGCATATGCACTGGCTCCAGCCACTATTAGCTTCGGCCTAAACAGAGTTGCACTCTTCTCCAACTGGTCATTGAGAATAAAAATTGAGAATAGTGGACCATTGGAGTTCAAGAGGACAAAACTTTGCTATGATTTGGGTCAAGGAAGATAACCTGATCATAATCAATGTAGCCAGTGCTCTCGTTTAGTCTGTAAGGCATTGTCTCAAAAAATATTGAAACTGCTGAAATCTTCTTAGTATCAGTCTGAAAAACATAACCAAAATTATAATTTATAACATATTAGTTAATGACCTGAAAAATTGCACCAAAAGAAAAGAACATTTTTTTTTAACTTTATAAAAGCACAATAATTGATTGATATACCTGGTAACCATGAGATAGATGACCACCATGAGGCAGATCAAGTGCCATGATTCGCTCATGAGGCTTCAAAAGCGCAGTATATACATGAAAGTTTGACGGTGAACCAGAAAGTGGTTGCACATTCACTGATATAAGTTAACAGAAAAACAAGAAATTACCACTACGTTATCCTCCCTTAATTTGAAATAGGTACTTAAATTTAGCTTGGAAGAATTAAGTATAGAATCAAACTCAAATGCATTACCTCCCCACTTCGCAGGGTCTAGACGGAAGGCCTCCAGTGCTCGCTTTTGACACAGTGACTCGGCCATATCAATATATCTAAAACCAGATTTTTTTTTTTTTGTTTAAAAAGAGGTTGGTAAGGATATTTGAAGAAGTAGGCAAACAATTTCCCAACAAGAAAAACATAATGATGATGCCAGTTGGAATTGTGATCTTACTCATTGCCACCATAGTATCTTGCACCGGGGTATCCCTCACTATACTTGTTGGTCATGACAGAACCAACAGCTTGCATCACTGACAGAGAGGTGAAATTCTCTGAAGGAATCAACTCTAGGCCCTGACATCAGAATATAAAAGATTTTATTGTACTATAGTAGACATAATATGTAGTGCATAGTAGGATGGCTGTACAAATTTTTTTTTAGGAGATTCTCATTAAAAGTTCTGCTTCGACGGCATAGCATATATTTTCTCTTTATTTTTCTTTGGCATATCCCAACTTAACATCAAAAGAGTTTAATTTAACAAAATCTAGGAAAAAAAATAGAAATGAGAAATATAATACCTTCCATTGCCTGGCTTTTTCTAATTCAATAATATCGGCAATCTCAGGATCAACTTCTTCAAGTGGCGAGTTTAATTGCTTTGGCCACTGCAATATAATCCAAAAACATCATTTCTAGAGGAAACCCAAAAGTTTTTCCATAAAACAAAAACAAAACGCATAAAAATTTTAAAAAGAAAGTAAATTTTTCATCCAAAAAGAATAAGTACAGTAACAGGAGACTTCTGATAGACAGCTTCGTTCGGCAATGAAGTCTGCGAGAACCCAAAAAAAAACCCATCAAACAATCATCATATTAGAATAAATATCACCACCTTTGAACCAATAAATGCGACATGGAGTCAATTAAATGAGGGAGGGATTGATTGATAGAGAGACAGAGAGAGAGAGGGACCAGGTAGTAAAGGGAGGTCAAAGAGTAGGGTTGCCTCCTGGCACCGGATTGAGAGAGTCTTCTGAGAAGCGCAGTCGCCATTGCCATCTCTCTCGCAAACTTCGCTCTTTCTCTTTGTCTCTCACTGTGCTCTTGTCTGTCTCGAAGAGATGGCGAATAGCACCAGATGGTGGGTGGTGAATGGGATGTGTACAAAAAAAGAGGGCAAAAGAGGCGAAGAGAGTTAGTGAGTCCACGTATCAGATTCTCTGTATCCAGTCCGATGAAGAAGTCGTGTGGCTGGTTAGTTATTGTCGTTATCAGAAACTCGTTATATTCTTTGTACTTTTTATTGGAGACAGAGGATTAGGATTCTGGGGTCGCCAACTACTTCATATCCTGCCCTATAATAATAGTATTTTTCAAAGGTTTTTTGGTCTGAACATTTCAGAATGTGTGTTTATTTTACTAAATTAAGTACACTTGTAATTTTTTACCATTTTTGTTGGACTGGGTATCTCTTACATGATCCTGCTATAAGTTAAGGGGATGGATGCATCTATTAGAGACAGCTACGAATTATGATAACGTTTAATTAGTTGTGGATTTGAATTTATCAATTTATACAAAGATTTGTCGAATGATTTTGTTAATATATTCAACATATTGAAACCTTACTTAATTATATTTTGTGCCATTCAACAGGCATCAAATTGATTTTGCATAATAGATGATCCGTACTCAAATAACAACAATTTTGGAGTGTCTCTCATTTCTATGGGCTTTTTGTTGCGCTTTTTCAGTAATTAATTTAATAGCACTGATTAATCAACCATTTGATGTGGCTAACCCAAATAATAATAATAATAAGAAGAAACAATTTTGGAGTCTTGTTCTTAATACTATAAGATTTTTGTTGGGCCCTTCAATGATTAATTTGACTGCACTAATAAAAAGCAAGATAAAAGGCAAAAGCAAAAATATTCCATATTCCATGTTGACATACCAGTGTTTATCCATTTACCCGGATTAACCAGAAAAAATTTGTTGTTCTCCGTCTTCCATTATTTTTTTTACAAATTTGTTTGGTTGAGAGAAGGCCTTGTAAGTTAGTAGTGTGGTGGGAGAGGAACAGGAGAGGGCAGGCCACTCAAGCCCTATCCTGCTCGTGGCCACACACAAACCAATGTATTAGATTAGCTCATTCAACAGCACTATCTGCAACATGCTTCCAAACATCCACTGACTAAGCTCCCCTTGTTTTCTGTAGCATACTCCGTGTATAAATATATGTAATGTACAATGCAACGTAAACGTGCTTACACAATCACTTATATTTAGCCCTCTTAATTAGGGCTGTATATGAGCTGAGTTTGAGCGAGTTAGGGGCAACTCAAACTCAGCTCGGCGGTAACTCGAGTTGAGCTGAGCTAAGTTAGAAATACTTTCGAGCTTCTTAAGAAGGCTCAAACTCAGCTCGTCCCCAACTCGAGTTAGCTCGTGGGTTCACGAGCTAACTAGAAATAAACATATATCCTTCAAATTTTTATTTATTTAATTCATATGTTATTCTAGTATTAAATTTTTTTGACATATACAATATTATAAACAATAAAATTATTGTCCACTACCAGAAAGAGAGGCTTTTGCAACGGGAGATTAGCAACGGTTTTTAAAATAACCGTCAGAAGACATAAAGTAGGTGAGAGAAAAAAATCAGAGAGAAAAATAGCAACGGTTTTTATATAATAACCGTTGCTAAATTTCCAAAATATTAAAAAAATGTTGGGTCCAAATAGAGACGGTTTTCTAAAAAACCCGTTGCTATTTGATTTAACATTTTCAGACGGTTTTTATTAAAAAACCGTTGCTATTTAAATACAGAAGGTTTTATGTTTTTAACCGTTGCTATTTGATTTAATATTTTCAAATGGTTTTTATTAAAAAACCGTTGCTATTTAAATACTGACGGTTTTATGTTTTTAACCGTCGCTATTTTTGCGATTTAGGTCACCCCCTACCTCCCTCTTCTCCTCATTCGACAGATCCAGCTGCCAACCACCAATTTCCATTCTCATTAAATTTTCTTAAATTTCTATAGTTATACCTCTTGAAAAAAATAGCAAAAAAATTCTAAAAAATCTGAAAAAATAAGAAATAGAAAGAGAAAGAGTTTGAGAGCTGATCTAAGGTAAAAAAATTAAATTTAAGCAAATATTTGATATTTCTCTAATTTTTCTTTTTAATTTCGGTTTTTTCTTATTTTTTTGTGAAATTAGTGATTTCTTGGTAATTTTTATCATAATTTCAGACTTCAATCAAGGAGAGAAGACCTACATATTGTAGATTGAAGGTATATTTTCATAATCTTATCTATTTATTTTCATTTATCACACCAAATTATAATTATACATTAATTGCATTTGCACGTTAATTACACGTATTGTCATATAGAACCAAAATACCGGAACAATACCGAATTTAGGTCGTTGCCCGTCCGAGATTAATTCATTAGGGATTAATCTCGGATAATCCCCATTTTTTGGGACTGCTCTTTGGATATTCTGTCTCATTTAGGATAGCGAGTGGTACGCTAGATGCCATCTGGTGTTTGAGAAAAATTCGACGGCATTTCCTCTTATGTTCCCACGGATGCGTCCACACGAGCAATCGTGTGTTGACGTATCCAGGGAACATGAGGGGAAATGCTGCCGAATTTTTCTCAAACGCCAGATTGCATCTAGCGTACGCTCGCTAATGAGACAGAGTATCCAAAGAGTGGGTTAGGATGGTAACCGGCCCAAAAACTTGATGTGATAAATAGCCCAATAACCCTAATTCCTGACCTTCTCCATACATTTTATTGTTCAGATGGATCGGACGTGGATGTACACAAAGAATCGACTCTCAGTTCAATTTTTGAATGGACTTGAAGAATTTATGATTTTTGCTAAAGAAAATTTGAAATTGACGGGCTATCATAAACTGCGTTGTCCCTGTTGTGATTGTCAGAATTTGAGATGCTGGTCTAATTTTGAAGAAGTGAGAGGTCATTTGCTTATGTATGGGTTTCAGCCGGGATATACCCGTTGGACACGTCATGGAGAGACTAAGGAGGGATCTTTAAATCCTGGGATTAGTACAAATGTGTTGGACTTCCAATGTGATGAAGGAAATGTATTATCGGAAGATGAGAATGTATTGGATGGTGAAAATATACAAAATTTGGATAGTAATGTATTTGAAAATGCAAACAATACACAATGTAATGATTATTTGGATGAAATATTGAATAATGTGGATGAAGATTTCGTTGATAATGTTGAAATTTTTGGTATGTTGCGAGAAGCAGATAAGATAAAATTATATCCAGGTTGTGAATTGTCAAAACTTAATGCTGTTTTCAGATTATTTAATCTAAAAGCTAAAAATGGATGGAGCGATACCAGTTTCACATCTTTGCTCAAACTTTTGCGTGAACATTTGCTCCCTAAAAATAATGAGTTGCCGGATTCAATTTATACGGCAAAAAAATTGTTGTGCCCATTGAAAATAGAAGTAGAAAGAATTCATGCATGTCCGAATGACTGTGTATTATTTCGTAATGAATACTGTCATCTAGATAAATGTCCAAAGTGCAATGCGTCACGGTATAAACCGAGGGACGATCTATTAAGAAAGGTAAAAAGGGCCCAGCTGCGAAGGTGATATTTTATCTGCCAATAGTACCAAGATTTCAGCGGCTTTTTTCTGATGCAAAGGATGCCAAATTGTTAAGATGGCATGCAGATTGTAGGAAAAGAGGCGATGGAATGCTTCGACACCCCGCTGACTCTCCGGATTGGAGGAACATAAACAGCGAATTTGAAGATTTTGGCAGTGAACCCAGAAATTTGAGATTGGGGTTATGCACGGATGGGATGAATCCTTACGGAAACATGAGTAGTCGTCAGACTACATGGCCGGTGTTATTGTGAATTTATAACCTTCCTTCCTGGTTATGTATGAAAAGAAGATACATGATGATGCCCTTGTTAATATCAGGTCCTAAACAACCAGGTAATGACATAGATGTGTACTTAGCTCCATTAATAGATGATCTGGATAAATTATGGCGAGAGGGAGTGAAAATATTTGATGCACACTCTAGAACTGAGTTCTAGCTCCGTGCCATGATATTTTGCACGATTAACGATTTTCCAGCATATGGTAACTTGTCAGGATATAGGAATAAAGGAAAAAAGGCTTGTCCTATTTGCGGAGAGAATACCCATTCTATTTACCTGAAAAACTATAGAAAAAATGTTTATCTAGGACACCGTAGGTTTCTTAAGAACATGAATCATCCTTACCGACTAGACAAGGAAAGATTTGATGGTAAAGAGGAGAAAGGTAAGGCCCCAACTCCTTTATCTGGGAAAAGAGTATATGAACAAGTAAAGGACATAGAGGTTAGATTTGGTAAGAAATTTGTAAATGAAATTCCGAAGGGAATATGGAAAAAGAAATCTATATTTTGGAAGCTTGAATATTGGCAGTTTTTGGAGGTTAGGCATTGCTTAGATGCGATGCACATAATTAAGAACATATGTGAAGCTTTAATTGCTTGTTTGTTGGAAATTCAAGGAAAAACCAAAGATAGCGTGAATGCAAGAAAGGACATGGTTGAAATGGGGATTCGAAAGGAGTTAGCAGCAAATGAGGTTAGTAAAACCCGAGCAAGGCTACCTGCAGCACAATTTAATTTATCAAAAAAAGAGAAGAAAAGTTTGTTGGAATGCCTAAAGTCGATTAAGGTTCCTTCCGGTTATTGCTCTAATATATCAAGAAAGGTGTCCATCAAGGATGGCAAATTAATTGGTATGAAGTCACACGATTATCACGTCTTACTGACCGTGTTACTTCCGGTTGCAATCCGAGGAGTTCTCCGAGAAGAAGTTAGGGAGACTCATGAAGCATTCAAACGAGCACGATCTATATCTCAAGAGGCCAGTTCCGGTGCAATCCCACGTAAAGAAGTCTTAAGTCGGGCGATTGGAAGGCCGGAACACCCGGAGAGAATGAGAGGAACCTCTAGTTGGTCTAAATCAACAGATGAGTACGATAGAGAGCCAAGGAAAAAATTGAATCATGGCATGAGCCAGGAACAATACGACAAGGTGGTCAAGGAGACCACTGAGGCATGTTTTAGGAAGATGCAAGATTGGTTTGCCCAGATGGGAGTGCAGATTCCAATCCCAACCGTATCGCAATTTCAGAACTCGCCGTTCCAACCATCGCAATTTCCGACTCCGCCATCCCAACCAATTTCGGCGGAGGTGGATTCAGCAATGCCCAGACATACAGAATTCCAAATGGATATGGGCGAAAACTTTATCCCTCCGTATCCGATTGATGATTATCAGGTTTATTATTCTTATTCCTATAAACTAATGAAATTTCATAACTTTGTAAATAAATTGTGATATAAATTCATTTGTAATTTTCAGGAACTCCCACAGTGCGACCTCTTCCTCCACAATAACACAGGCGAGCGGGTTAAGGTGGCCAAGGGAATAATCCTTCCGTCATATCTAGGTCAGATCGTACATTGTCAACCCTTGCCTCCAGACTGGATTGTAGTCCAAATTGACAAGGTTGATGATATATACCGCTCGTGGAGTATCCCAGGGTTAAGTGAATTAGAAATAGCTGATAATATGGGGGCACCAATTCCGTGGCCGAAAGTTGATGTGGAGCTACGAGGACAGGTATCCTTTGATTTACAAAGTTTGTTTGACACATATCTAATTTTCCTTGTGACTAATTAATATCTTTGAATGCAGAGTAAACAGCCGTCGCCACAAGCATTTAAGGGTAAGGAGAAGGTGGGTAAAAATGTGTCAAGCGAGGGGTCAATTATTGGTCGTAAACCGCTGCTCGAACCAGAGTTGGTTGCTAAACTTGAGAAATCCGAGCTTTCCTTGTACAACATGCTGATGCTCCAACCGGAAGATGAAAAACTCTTTATTCTAGAGGATTGTAATCCTTGGGGTACGCATAGTGATGAGGACAAGTTCATGGTGTACGTGGTGGATATTGTCGAATGTTTGAAAAGACAATCTCTAAACGTATCGATAATCAAGATGTACAGCTGGTATGCATTTTCAAACTTAATGCTTCCTTTGTTTATTCTATTCACTTTGAAAATCTTTATATGATATCCATGAGTGCAGGTATTGGTTGGAGAAACTCAAGGATGAATTTGGATGTACAACCATCATGATAGTTGATCCGGATATGGTGGCTGAAGGTCAATACAAACATGAATCGAGTGCAACAGTGGCTTACTTGCAGCATTTGTACCGGACTTATCCATCCACCAACATTATGATTCCGTACAATCAAGGGTAAGAATTATTAAACTGATAGATACTAATTAAGAATTTGTTAGATTTTTTATATCACGCGACTAATTTATCTATATTATAGGAATCATTGGGTAATCCTTGTACTTAATGTTGAGAAGTTAACTATTCACTATGTGGATTCTGTGGAACGCAAAAACATTCCGGATCTAGATATTAAGGGATTTATAAATACGTAAGTTTCAGTTTCTACCTTTACATAATTATTGTAAGTTAGATTGAAAAATATTACATCTAATTTAATTTGGTTACAGGGCTTATAAGTATTATCAAATGGAAATGTATCAAAGCCGTGCAACTCGACCATTCAGATGGATTGTAACTTAGGAATTTTGGTCTAGAGTTTAGAGTTAGTGAAATTATTAAAATCTTTGTTAACTTTTAAATTTGAATTTTTAGGGTCCAAAACAAAAGGGCGGAATTGAATGTGGATATTTCTCAATGCTTGCCATGAAGCGCATAATACTCTCAATGATCGAAGATGAAAAATTGCCCAAGGTATTGTTTTATTTCGGTATGATTTAGGGTTTAGGATAACCTAAAAGTTTAGGGTACCAACACTTAAGGATTTAGGGTTTAGCATTAGAATAATGACAAGTTTCTAGTACATGTCTAACATTCACCATATTGTTACTTCTAAGTCATCCAAATTTGATTTTATGTTATTAGTTTTATAAGGGTTCCAAAAATCTTTTCATGGTATTTCTATTATTGACTTTTTCCATAACTATCATTGTATTTTTTACAATTTACTTAGTATTTTTATTTGCTTAATCAAATGCAGAAATTAACTCCGGTTGGAAAACCATATAGTGAGAAAGAGATCAATGTAGTGGTGAAAGAGATCATGGACTTCATGAAGCATAAATTGTTCTAAGTTAGATTTTTGTATTTGATGACACTTGAATATTTTCTTTATAAATTTGGATTTGATGTACTAACTTTTGTAAATATTTGATACTCTACAAGTTTAATTTGTTATTTTTATTTGTGATATTTGATGTTGATATATATGTGTGAATATTGCTGAATTGTTTGGTACAGTGGTACCATTTTGTATGGCTAGCAATATTGGGCTAGTCACAGAAAATAAATATAACATAAAAATTATTTTATTAATTTAGCAACGGTTTTTATAATATAACCGTTGCAATTTTTACATATATATTCAATGCGCAGCTTTTTTACCAAAATAGCAACGGTTCCTAGTTAATAACCGTTGCTATTTTAATTTAGCAACGGTTTTTATGATATAACCGTAGCAACTTTACATATATTTAATGCGCAACTTTTTGTACCAAAATAGCAACGGCTTTTAGTTATTAACCGTTGCTATTTATTGGGCCGGAGACGGGCTTTTCATTAAAACCGTTGCTATCTGAGGCATTTAAAGACGGATTTTAGTTAATAACCGTTGCTATTTTTCAGACGGTTATTTTCTAAATAGCTACAGGGGCTTCTGCAACGGAGGAAAACCGTCTTTATCTCGATTTATTAACCGTTGCCGAAGCTCTAATGTGGCGTAGTGGTCTCTTATATTCTTTCTATTGATTTGAAACAAAATATGTCTTGAAACTCAATCTATCATGTGCAATATTAGTTTAAATAAAAATATATAAGAAGGAAATTCTTATTATTAATTTATAAATTTTTAGTACTCATAAATTATATTCATAATGCATATCTCAAATATAAATTTATTGTGTTACGAGTTGGCTCACGAGCTACGAGCTGAGCTGACCTTAACTCAAACTCGACTCGTCAACCAATCGAGTTAGTTTAGCTCGAGTTTTACCAACTCGAGTTTTGTTAGCTCGAGTTACAATTGAGTTTGTATGAGTCGAGTTCGAGTTAGCTCACGAGTTACGAGTTTTTTGCTCATCCCTACTCTTAATAGATTTTTTTTTTTTTTTTGATACTATTAGGAGTTTAGGACACGTCAGTCATAAAAAAAAAAGTTGCCAATGAATATTTGAAGGAAAACATATGAAATGGCATGTTCCTGCACAACCCAAAGAATCTGGGATCGTTAAAGTTCATTTCTTTTCGGGTCCAACAGAAGGTCCATAATTGAATAGCAAAAGAATTATAGGCCCATCATTCATGAAATTGAACACAAGGCAAATGCGGCCAGCCCAACAACGAAAGGCATCTTTTGGGCCCCACTAAAGTTCACGAAACCTCCGAAATAACATTGAGGCCCATAGAAGCAGGTGATATCAAAAAACAAAGAAATTGAGCCTCATGAGAAATTTTATTGGATAACTTAAATTTCGATGTGTCAGATAGCTACTTATATATTTCTCAGGTGTACAAAAGGAATATCGAAACTGCACAACTCAGTCTAAGGATTGTACACCTGCACAAGTCAGGTGTACAAAGGGCATTCAATTCATACAAAATTTTAACCCAAAAAGTTAATTCAGTGACAATACCATTTCAATTCTATGACTCAATATCTTTACTGGAGATGATGGTTTCAGTAACTCATCAGTGCCGAATTCTGAAAAAATAATTATTCAAGAGATTAAATGCTTAAATTAACATAAAAAGAACTAATACAAGTCAATTTCAAAATTACATTTAACCTGAATTTCTCAAAGTACTTGCTTGGAGAGTTCTCTGCCATAGACAACGCCAATGTAACCTGTACATTCAGAAAGCAAATTTTACTTATGAAGTGATATGAAGTGCACTAGTGCAGTACCAAGTCACCAATGTTTCACTGCAAAATAATGCAGAATCTCTCTTTTTCCCGGAACATAAAAAATTTAACCTACATCCAAGCATCATCTCTTCCAATTTAAGTTAACCCCAAAACAATTATTTTCATTTTGATATTCAGGTAAGAGCAGCAAATCAACATATTATGTCAGTTTTACCAAATAATACTAGTATACTACAAATACAGAAAACAAAATGAGGACCAAAGCAAAGAAAGATCGTGCATTAATTTTAGTAGAAGTGGCTTTTGGGAAGGAAACATAAAGAGTGAACTTACCTCTTTAAAAAATTCACTGTAAGAAGCATCCACAAAGCCCTGCATTCAAAGAGAGAGAAGCATGTTTCTTACAGTAACAAAAGTGGAAGGGTTTCAAGTTGAGAGCAAATGACAAAGCAAACGTCAAATTGCAGATTATTTTGAATACATTTTGATTGGATTTAACAGGTATGCACTAGCAGAATTGCATTCTTTAGGGTTCATTAAGTAAAGTTTGTGCATAAATAAAATGAGGCTTAAATAAGCTAACTTCTCACAGAATCTCTTTATGTGCTGTACAGTACAACTCTAGTAGAGCTTGGTACAGACCCATGACAGAATTGAAAATAGATGGGTACCAATTTGCGAAAAAGCTTGAGTGATGCCGTGTTGGATTCACCAATTTTAACACAAAAAGTTTGAATTGAATAGAATTCAACTGCAAATTCCATCATCAACAAAACTGATTCTTCCCCAAGTCCTTTACCTCGGCTGTGAAATTATATCAGAAACATATTACTATGAGCATTCTTAATATCCTATGAGTATTAAATGAAAGAAAACGTTTAAAAATTACCTTTGAGATTCAGCTATCATGATCTCTATTTCAGCTAACTGGGGATCACTTGGATCATTCATGTATATGTTTACATCGCCAACCATAGCTACAAGGAGAAAAAAAAAAAAAAAAAAAACAAAGCAATAATAAATGTATTAATACAATTCACCAACTTTAAGTGGGCTATTAAAAATTCTTCAAATAAGAAATACTAAGTCTAACAAACCTTCAACATGTGGATTCCCAGGAACAAAATCTCCCTGAATCAGCTCTTTATCCAGGACAATGAAAGTATGCTCTGAAACAAAATAACCATCAAGAAGTGCACACTAACTGTTCGATGAAATGCTTAAGAGAAAAATAGAGGATTTGCACAACGAACTGTTGGGATCGGTTGTCCAGGAGAGGTGCATCTGGTACTCCTGGTCGAGCGTGAGAGGCTCTGATCCAGTGGCGACAAGGAGAGCCGGGTCTTGCATCCACTCGTGGTACCTCGGCACGTGTTCTCTCATGTAAGGCACCAGAACCGCCTTCTCTCCTATCAAACTGCGCCCTTGCTCTCCCTTTTCCTCCGCCTTCTTGGCCTTGGCCTCGACTACGCTCCGATCGGTATCCATGGGGTTTATACGGAGGTTCGTTGGGGAAGTAGCTCGCAGCTCTAGTTAATGTACAGCAGCAGTAAGGTCTCTTAACTTTCCTTTTTACAAATAAAAGGGTTTTTTTATATTTGATAAAACCTTCATTTGTTCGACTTACCGACCAACACTATTTTGCTGGTTTTATTGTCTGAATAAACCATAATTAATGCTTTAAGCATATCTAGAACTTCTTCGACACATTTGTCTTGTATGCTTGCTTGTATAGTTGTGTTGATACGCAAAAGAATTGACAGATTTAATTGAATAAATCAAAAGGGGAAGTTTCGCAATTATTAATCATGTCACATTATTCATATATTTAAGTGTATGATTCTGATTAGGTCTTCTCTCGTTAAAAAGTGACGTTTTTAACGTATCTAAGATTCTTTTCAATTTTTATATCTATCTTTTATTCCTCTGATTTTTTTTTTTTTTTTGTAACTTTTTGTATTACTTTTCGACATACAGATCTAACATTTCAAAATAGATATTTATTCCTGTTAAAAATTTGTAAAATACAAAACTTCTTAAAATGGGATTAATTTAATTTAAAATTTGACATTGTAATGGATTGTCTTTTGACGTTGAAACTCGGAAAACAGTATCCTTTCTTATCGTGAGCATATCTTGTCTTCGGTTCTCACAAATGTTCTAGCTACATACATTTTTTCCTTTATTCATTTCTTTAAAAGTTGATTTTTCCTAAAAATCGAAGAACAATATGTTATTGTTGGGATGCCGATCTTAACACAAGCTTAATATTCTCTCAAGCAGAAGCGATGCGACAAACACACAGATTTAGGGCAAAGTTCGAGATATTATACATAAATCAAAGTTGAATTCTAAGTTTAACCTATATAATACTTGATTTTCATTTTAGAAGGTCAATTTTTAAACACGATTTAGAACCAGCATGAATGCCAACAACACAAAATTAATGGTTTACCGATACATTCCAACAACAGAGTGCAGGAGAAGACCTCTCCAAAACACACTCTCACACTCACACACACACCCCTACTAAGAACATAGGTAAACAAAATTGTAGGACCGTAATCCTTACCTAAGATCTCACAAGAAAGCATACAATAAGAATTTTCTTGTTAATTTCAATCAAGACTATTCACTATCAGATAGATCCAAACCCTCACCGTAAACTTCAAATTCATCCTCTGACCATCTACACATTAGGTTCAGCTTGAATGTCGCCATTTTTACCCCTAGAATTCTCTGACAAAAGATAGAAGATATAAACTGTAAATATGCAATTCATCAGAGTTGAAATTGTTTCATTATTGGAATAAATTTAGATCCATGCAACACCCTAACACTGCTCAACCCTGCATACAAATTAAGAACTCGAGAAGGGTAATTGGGGCATTTTTACAATAATTCAGAGGCATGCACAAAATTTATTTATTCTTTTATTTTGTTTTTAGGACAGCATGTATAACTTACATGCTGGAGAATTACTTAAATATAAAAAATTGGATGGAAGAAAAAAAAGAAATGGTAACCAAAATGTATGATCATATAAAAATAGGTTATACCAAAACATGAGAAGCTTCAGGAGAGAGAGGCACCCCTTCTTCACACACAACATGATCGGATACTAATTCTATAACCCCTGTTTTTAAAAAAAATAAACATCTATTAAGGATAAAAACACAAGGAAATAAGACAACAGAAATAACAAATGGCAATTAAATATTTTTTTCCACCTTTGTTCAAGCGTACAGGCAACCCCTGTTTACGCAAAAATGGCTCCATTTCATGTGAGAATTGATCCAAAGGCCCAGTTTTAAGCTCTATCTGTTAATAGAATTAGATCTCACTGTTACTTCAATGTAGACAATCTTGGAGAACACAATTTAAAAGATTTGTACTTGATAACAACCTTTTCTGTTGCCATAGTCCCTGTTTTTGCAAAGTCATCCTCCTCAAATTCTCCAAATATTCTGCAATGTCATTTCACAAAATCCTATGTGGGAATTCTATTCAAACAATTATTCTCTTACAGTAAAAGTAAAATTTAAATCAGAGAAGCATTAACCTTTCAACCTCCTCTTTAGGTAGGTTAGTCAAAAAGAGACCTGTATCACCACGAAGTAACTGCAATTTTCACAAAAGCACAATAGGATATATTAAAATAGAATTAATAGTTTTTCACTGTAATTTTTTTTAAAATAACACAGAATATGAAAATTAACCTTAGAGAGCTTATGCATACGTGGCCGAGCCTCATCAGCAGCGGACCGACCAAGTGCAACTTGCATTACTTTATTTGATCCAAGAAAAAACCTACGGAAACATTATAATTATAGTTCAAGTAAATTTAATCTAATACCTAATGATGCTACAGTTAAAGCAAGATGAACTATAGTTTAAAAACCTTTCAGAGGGTACTCATACAAAGTAGGTTCTATGAGGATGTATTCAGAAACAAATAACCAAAAAAAAAGGGATAAGGAGGTACCTGCTGCTGGAGTTGAGCTGTTCTCTGAAATCCTTGAATTTCTGATTTCTCATGTTTTCAAAAGTGAAAACATAAGCAGTCTTATAGTGATCAAGCGCTTCTTTGATGGCATTCACCAATGACTCCTTGGCAGCTCTTCCCTTCTTCTTTGTTTTAGATAAAGTCACTGCATTTTAATCGGCAATTTGGGAAAAAAACAAAAATTAATTATGGCCAAAAGGTGCTATCATTTATCAGAAAGTTGGATTTGTATGCAAATAACAAAACTGGAAGTTAAATAAGCAAATATTACTGTCTCTTCAGGTTCCCATTATACCAGCTGAAGTGTACTAAGAGCACTCCAGTATTAATACTAGGAAAAAAAAATAGTACCCACAAAACCTGTTTTCATTAATTTGAAACAAAGTGGATAAATAATCATCTAATTCCAAAAAGTCCCTAAACCAGTGGCATTTTTATTGAAGTTGTAAAAAATTAGACATAAACTATCAAATTTTCAACAAAGTATTCAGCTTTTTACCTCAGTTGTGGTTAATTACTAACAACTCTAAATAATCTACGTAAATAAGGAATTTAAACAACGGCTCCAGAAGTAAATTGAGTAGTAGAGACTCCCACAAATTGAAATCCGTATCGATACGAAAACAAACCAAACAAAATTATACAAAGTAAAGAGAATAGGTACTACCTTCTCGATTGCGCTTCGATATAGGCATTTTCTCTCCTCTCCGTCAAAAATCTCACGGCCTCTTCTCCCCGTTTCTCCCGCCTCCTTACTCTCTCTTTCTCGTTTAGGGTTTATTCTGGAATTTTTAGGGTTTTGGACATTTGGTTTATTCCTGCTAAGATGTCGGATATGAGGTTATGGGCTTCAGCCCAAATAAATTGGGCTAGAGAGAAAAGCCTGTTTTGATGGCGTCCGTTTCCCATTACAGTTTTTTTGTGAGATAAGTATTACGGACGAGTCATTCGAATTTTGGTAAAACAATTGAACGGGGAATAAATAAAGTGGGACCCACCATCCAGCCAGCCAGAGTGGGAATGAGTGGATTACAGGCCTGTTTTGCGCGGGCATGATTAAATCCTTACTAACTCTTAAGAAAATTTGATTGGAGTCTACTTCAGTGGAAAAAATGATGATTTGATTTCGAAATACATTTTCGCTGATTAGATGAATGATGAGAAGAATTGACCGAAATCCATTAGCGATCACAATAATGATTTGATCGAACAATCTAGACTCTCACAAAAATCAGAATAGAAAACTATGCTTTCTCACTTCTTAGTGCTTCTCAACGGAGATAACAATTCAGTAAAATGTGAGTTCACCTTCTTGAAAAATGAAAACAAAATGCTTATATTTATGAAAACTAATTATGTTCTAAGTCTATAATAAACAAACCAAAGCTCAAAGGTAACACAGCACAATGGGCACTCTACTATCTACGCTCCCTAAAAATCAAAATAAAATCACGCCACCTTGACCATAAAAACCAGTAAGGTACTGGGAAAACAAAATCCCTAAAATTCATTCCGATCAGACCCTTAATAAGAAAACAAAATGTACTTACATATCATGTCTCAAAACAAATTTATACTTGGACTGTTGTACACCTACAAAACCTCAAAATCTTCTATAGACATGACAACTTAGATACCTCAGGATGCACATGACAGGAAGAAAATATCATGCATGTTTTTAGAGTGCATGTATTTCCATTCTTACCTCTTGCTTCCGCCAGTTTTTCCAAAAAGAACAAATAACCCCTTTTTCGTGCTATTCCCATTTCAACATACCTGAGAATAACATGGGTATTTTAGTATCTTTCAAAAAAGAAAACATACCCATGTCACAGCTCATAACTCAGTAGGAGTGACCAATTTGTTCCTAATATGGAGGGGTATAACATGATATTTGATCGTTTACAAGGTCAACAGTTATATATCTTTCAAATATCATGAGAGATACAGCACCTCTTAATCCCCCTCCATTTCAACTAACTTCCCAGGAACCCTGTCCCCGCTCTTTCCATCCTCGTCTTCCACCTTCGAACTATCCTGACCCCCTACCAAGCCATTGACAGATATGAAACAACCATTGATTGCTTTTGCTGAACCATTTAATGCTAAAATTGAAGCAGATTCATCAAGGTTGAAACTGCTCTTCCCGTTTATATGTAGTTTTGTGGGGACTTGGTCGGTGACTTCTGAATTTGATGGTGGAGCATCATTCAAAGAAGAATCAGCTAGCAGTGGGCGCTGCTCAATGCTATGTAGCATTTGAGTTGCCTTAGCTATCAGATTCCTTGCTTCCACTAGAGATGCATGTGCGAGAGGATTCGTAAGTGATGCAACCTCGAGAGACTTGGCTGCCTTTTCAGCTTCAGCTATTAATAACCTAATAAATTTTAATAGGACAATGCCTTATAATCTAATAGTTCCAATACAGTATGATAATTTAACTAGAAAAATGACAATTTATGCCTGGATGCATTTTCAGAAAGCCAAATTTCAGAAAATTTTTGGTCAATTGGCAGGCGTGCAGCAGCAATACTTTTGGTTTATCGAACTAATTTTAAGACCCTATTTAACCACCCTTTTGTTTTTATCCTGCTTGGTGTATAACTCATATCAAGTAGGTGGCTTAACTAAGGTACAATTGCAGAGTTAAGGTCCAGACATCCAGTGTATAGTTGGATTTATTTGAGGCTAATAGCACAGCAGCCAGTTTAATATAGCTCGGTTGGGACTAAATCTGCATTTGATTGACTGTCCTCGTTAAGGTTACCATAGCAGACTTTACCAGAAAAATGAACATATTAAACCATACATTACAAATCTCAAAGCTGCCTGTCTCCACAAATCAAACCATACATAATATTGTATGGTCCAGTTCAAAGCAGTAGCCCATTCCAGACCATGTGTTACTCTAGAAGATATGGACTATACAGTGCCATACCATTTATACTCAAATCATAATCATCATTTAAAAGAATGGAATGCAATCAGTTCAAGCATACTCACTTGGCCCTTTCAACTGCTTCTCTTTTCTTCCTATCTTTAGCAAGTCTCTGACCTCTAATCTTCTTTATCATTTCCAATTTGGTGCTGACCATAGGATCTTTATATGACGGTGCATTTTTCGTTGTTTGTTCATGCACAGTTACACTCTCTATCTCACTTTCAACAATTTTAGGTTGTGCAGATTTTTCCCTGTTAGAAGACGAAGTTCTTGCTGGTTTTCTCTTTTGTTTCTTCTCACTGTCAGATGCTGAGCCATGGTGCCTGATAATTCCAGTATGAACACGCTGACGATATTCCTGATTAAAATAAAATGAAATGCTTTTTAGAATACCATTCCAAATGCGCACATAAAAAGTTACGTAAATTCAGAAAATAATGCGAACAGTCCATTAGTTCTATAATATTGGCTTTGTGTGTTGGATTTGATACCCTGACACTTTAAAAGTACAGCTACCCCAGTTCATTAAGCGTAAATAAGCGCTAATATACAAATCAAAATTATAACCAGTTCAATTCATCATAAAGCAGGAGATGCAGCGTCAAGTGAAACTCAGTCAAACATATCTATATGTGATCCGACTTTGCATGTCTATCAAATAAATCTTTGCCACGCTCTACTAGGCAATACATAAAGTACATAACAGTATTTTAGCAATACACCCCCGTCCTTGTGGATAAGTTTGTGCTACTGTGTACACATAGAGATGTACTTTTTCATTATGCATCTGTCCTAAACAAGTGTGTCAAAGGTCAATCTCAGTAATAGTAAGAATTACAAATTATTCTGATTTCATCCCCATACGAGTCAGTAGACGATTAAATCGGAAATTCGCAATTCAAACATATAATATGCGAAATGTTAACCGAAGTAACAGAAGTTACAAATTATTTGCATTTTTTGTTTAATGACACAGCTCTCTACCTTTACCTTCATGCAGCTTTCCATCTTTTTTTTTTTCGCAACTTCACATGAGCAGCACTATGAAGAGAGCGAGAGACAGCAGGACAATAAATGAGTCTTTTTCTTACCCTAGGCATACAACTACTCTTCCCACTTTTTGTTCAAATGGCTCTAATTCCCTAATGGTCAACGCCAACCTTTTAATTTTTCCTAGATTTTTTTTTTTTTGTGTGTGTGTGTGTGTGTTCTTGTTGGACCAACAAATTCAAAACCTCTGCCAAGGCAAATGAGCAACACAGTAACAACTCATGCCAAGGTTTTGCAAAATCAAATTATTCAAAAAATTATGAATTATTTGTTTTACCTTCTAAATGTATTAATATTTTGAACAATGATTTATGTTATTTTAAAAACGATTTATTCCCTATTTATACATTTATAATCCTGAATCGGATTTTCACCTCGCCAAATTATTCCCTGCATCTGAATTTTTTAACTATGTGTAAGGCTATGAGTTTGCTTTTTTGTAGAATCAGAGTTTTTTCATGTAGTATATGAGTATACGACTTTGCTGTTAATACTCGGATATCTTTCTATGAAAAAAAGAATTCGCTAGTGATTGCCATCTCCCCCCCCCCCCCCCCCCAATTAAATAAGCATGTTGGTCAATCTAAAAGAAAAATAAACAATAAATAAAGGAAAGGGGTCTCACAGGATCAGCCCACTTGGCCCGAATAGCCTCGGCAATCCTTTTTCTTTGCTCAAGGGACTTAGGTGCCCGTTTAGAGATGTGCTGTCCTGGCATCGATCTCCTACTCTGGACACTTTGAACCCACTCCCTTTCTAGCTCCTTGTGCAATAACTCATATGAGTCCCAGTGGAGCTCTTTGTCACCATATAATCCAGCTCTTGCCGCCTCTGCTATGATGTTGCGCCACTCCACGTGACATTCCTCTTGGATCATTATTTTCTCACGTCGACGCCTCCAGCCTTGCTTCACGCCTTCTCCTATCTTCGACTTTGTGTCCTCACTTTTACACAGATCAATCAAGTACAAAAATGAATTATTTGAGTATAACTTCCTATAACTAAGAACGGTATGGAAATAGTTAATACTTTCAACAAACCTGTGAGCATGGCCAAAGTTTACTAGCTTCATCTTGACCTGCATACATTGTACATCAATGGGAGCAGAAGAATGCTTAAAAACTCTCCTAAATTAATGCAGGAGTTAAATGAATTTTTCAAAAAAACTGCACAAAGGAGGCATGTGCAACTATTTTTAATAACCCAAGTGGATATTTCTCATGAACATGTGCAAACAGGTAAATTTAGTGTAATTCTCAGTAAGCAAAAGTATGGTGTTCACACAAGGTATGGTGTTCTTAACATGAAAAAAATATATGAAAACAAACAATAATTCTTACATGACATCACCTTGGGATTCTGCATGGCAATTTTAGTTCTTTCTCGGATGCGTTGAAGAGTCTCTGTATCAATTTAAATACCACAGAAAACATAAAATTAGCAACAAACTATAATATAAGAAGTTAAAAACAAAAGCAATTCATGAGGCATATCTTCTGGTTCATGCCCAAATAAACATGAACATAATCATGCAGACAATTTGATTGAGTCACAGGTATTATCCCTCTCCAACATTTTATAATATTATTTGCCTCTGTATAGCTTTCTAACTAAATTGGGGTGTGTTTTGGTATAGTGGGTATTTAAGTACTTTAATGCATCAAACAGAAGCGATCTAAGGTGAAATACTTTAAAGCACTTCCACAGGTGGAGCAAAGTAGCAGCACAATTTCATTATTTTGACACTTTTACACTATGATTTCATTAGATATCATTGTACATCTGTGCATGAAGGCAGTTTTTTGTTTCTATTCAGAACTATTTTATCTGCATACTTTACAACTAATCACCAATGTTTTAAAGTGATTAAATATCTGCTTCACTTTAATTGTATTTCGCTTGCCATGGGTTTACAAATATACAAGCCACTAAAACTGGTACCAGTAGAGACAGGAACAAACCAAAAGTTCCTTTAGAATTACAATTAGAAAAGGCGTGAATTGATCTAAAACAAAGGCACAAACCAACCTGGACTATGCTTCTTTCCTTTATTCCAAGGGATATTTCCCTTATTAGCTCTTGAAATCCTCGTCCTCCTCAATTTCTCTCTCTCATCAAGATCTGAATCTTCCTGAAAGACATCCAGAGACGCTCCAAGATTCAAATCCGAACCAATCTGCGACGCTAGACTAGAACTCGGCGCTAACGGCTCACTCTCAACAGTTGCAAGAGCACAAATAGCTTGCCCAAATTTGAATTTGGTGTGAAATTGAACATAAAACCTCCATCCTGACACTACTCTCTTCCTACCCAGTAAAGAAAGCTTCAAATCGGTGCGCGAAAGAGCCTTTGTATTACTAACTGCATTGACACCACAAAAGAACATACTTGGTCAAATTTTTTAGGTGCAATTGGGAATTTAAAGTAATAAAAATTGTCAGAGAGAAGTTACCACTGGCCATAGGAGAAGAGAAAAGCAGCTTGGGAAGAGGCAATGCGCAGTGCATTTACAGAGAAGAGAAAAGAGAGGTGAGTAGTACTAATAGGAGCTGTGGTGGAGGCATGCCTTTGTGGAGAGGAGGGGTTTATCTTTGACGCAAACAAGCTTGTGACTTGTGAGCTCAGCTTCTTACTGATAGGATATTTAACGGGGGTTTCTATATTGGGCTTTTTTGGGTTGGGCTGACAGAGCGAGTAAAAGGGCACATTTGTATAATTTTTTAAATAAAGGAAGGGATTGTTTGGGCTGGTCTATAAGAGAAAAAGGGCTATTTTTCCTTCTCGTTTTGATTCTTTAAAATGAAGTTTGCAATTCTACATCTTTAGGCCCTTATTTCTAATTAATATTTTTGGGCTATCTTTCTTTTATTAGAATTTTTTTTGGGCTATCTAGCAGGCTGTGTTTATTCGATTTTGTGAGATTTTGTTTTTTTTGTTTGATAGAGGACCGGAAGTTTTTTAAAAATTTACGTTTATCCTCTGTCAATTCAAGTTGTGAGTTATATTCTCGTATTGAATATCTAAATTTCATGTCTAAATGAGTGAAAAGGAATTCGTTTGGGCTTTCTAGCTTTTCACTTGAATGCGTGATAAAAAGATACCGTGAATGAATTAGGACGACTCTAAACCTCACATGATGATTAATTGTACGACTTTTAACTTATGTCATGATTAATACCAGGTGTCGCTTTTTAGCATTTGTGGAATATTTGTCTCTCTCTACCAACCTCTCGATTTATACCTCTCTGAATTAAAAGGCTATCGACAGCCTATTAATATTTCCAAATGTAAGCTACCAATGTGGGATATATTAATAGGCTCATCATTAGTTCACATGATGTTATTACTATTGTTTTCCACATAGTGCTTTAGCTGAATATAGAGAGATAAAGATATAATTAAATGATAATGATGATTATGATAAAGGTGGACCAATATTAAACAAAGAAACCGATTTGAACTAGAATAGCGGTTAAGTTATAATTAGGTGGAGAACTATGCATGCATGTTAGGCAGCTGCTACATGAGCATGACATATTACATATACCATGGCGAATTATTTATGCAATTTAAGATATGGACCTATTTTTCAAACTGATAGGACTAATCACTAAATTAGCGCTGCAACATTGTTTAAATTTACACTGGTTACGTTACGTGGCAGCCATTTTTAAAATTTAAGCGGTGAACAAAATAGAAACGTCATCAAAAATTTAAATTACTTTGAAGTTTGAATTGGCGTTCTTAAATTAATAGCAAATGAATTTGACAAAAACTGACTTGAGCAAAGAAAGGAAGAGCAAGACAAGGGATAAGACAAAGTGCAGAAATTAAAAACCAAGTTAATCTCTGTTCAAGGAAGGAAAGGAAATTAAAAAAACCAAGATTCCATCCGAAGAGGAGAAGTCAAATGGTTGGCAGAGCAGATAAAACCCACGGTTGGAAGCCGGAGCTGCTCATGTCATGTCATAGTAGTACTAAAATAAGCCATTTTTAAATTGTTTTTGAAAAATGTACTATGATGAGAGAAATGATTTTTTTCACATAAAAATTTCGTCTCGGAATATCTCAGCAACTCTTTTGAATCATGTGTTAAATTCATTTTAATTACTAACGCGAATAAATATGAATTCAGGATAAATTTTCAAATCATACATAGTTCTCGCTTGAGGAACTATGCATAATTTTGAGTTTATGTATATGTATACGTGTACATATATATTTACGGATTTGATTTTTCAAGGAAAAAATTCACTAATTTCAAAGTAGATTTTGATTTATTTTTTATTTTTTTAAACCGGATGGTCGAGTTTGAAATGATTCCATTGATCCCATCAAGCAAGAGTATGCGCGGTGTGAATATTTCTGTAGTTTTCCGAGAAATTTCTTTATGTAATTTCCTGATGTATTGTCGAAGGTAGAACATATAGATTATTTTGAATATTTTGAAAGAAAGAGGGTGACTTTTATATTACAATGAGCGTAGCTTTGTTTCAAAATGGCACCCTTGCTGCTTACAAATCCAAATGGAGCAATGTTATGGAAATTCAAACATCTGTTTTTTTTTAAGTGTGTATGTTTCATTAAATATATTATATTTTTTTTATTATAACAAATCTCACATTCTTAAGAAAAAAAAAAAAAAAGGAATTTGATTTATTGACTAAAGGCAAGAAACATTGAATATAGCTACCGAATTATAAATTTGGCTGAAACTTACTTCTGAATACTTTAAAATTAAAAGACTTGACAATCTTATTTTTCAATTAATAGTCTATCTCATTTATTTCTGTATTGTTTTGCATTATGAGATGGTGAAAAGCTTTACTTTGCATAAACAAAAATAATATAGTTATCATCGTTTAAATAGGTTGTATCATTCCACTGCTATGTATATATGAACACGTATTACATATGGCTCGTTTTTTCTAAAACAATAATAGATTAAACGGTCTAGTGGTGGATGAAAGAATAAAAAAAAATGTACGACAAAGATATTATACTAACTAAACTTATACAAGGGTAAAATAATTTTTTTTTTCTTCTTGTTGCTGATTTGGTGTGATTTGTTTTGTCGTTATTTAGATCGGATGAGGTATCTAGCTTAATATAAAGACAAAATGACTTTGGTCCAATAAGTTGGTAGCTGGAGATGTACGATCCAAAGTTGCACCAGTTTCGGGTTTGTATTAATTTGTTGTGTTGATAATGATACTCTTTGTCATTAGATTTCGGAAAGATATATTTTATTTTATTTTATGTATTTCTGAAATGTTACATTAGAAGATTTGTATGTCAATGACCCTTTAACACATGGTATATATACGTACTACAATTAGCTCTAACAATTGAGAACCCAAATTTTCCTTGTATATCAATTGTGTATACGAATTGTAAATTGTCTCAAAATAAAAAATATACGAATTGTCAATTGTCTCAAAAGTAGCTCGTTTGCGCTGGTTAGGATACGGGTTGGATTTGATATAGCTGGTGTTGGTACGGTTCCGATATCGATTACTTCGTGTATAGGTTTAATTTGTTAGGAGCTTATGCTAATTTTTCTTTTGTGTCGTGCCAAATTTTGTTAGGCCCTTATCAAAAAAAAAAATTTTTTAACGTGGGATTTCAATTCATTTCATTTCATTGGAAATTTTTTTATCAAAACGAATAGATTTTGTATCATTTGGTTGGAATTTCCATATAATTAGATCTAACGAAATTCTATGAAATTTGAATGAAATGAAATTCCATGTAAAAGTCATTTTGATCAGAGCCTTAGATAAAAGTTTCTCTTAATTAATGAAAAATTGTCAGTGTTTTACTAGCTCTTTAAAAAAAAAATTTGTCAACCAATGACTACTGATAAAGGCCCTCAGATAAAAGGCATGCACCCAGGTCACTTGAAACAATTAATGACTAAACGATTAAAGCAGTATTTAATTATCGTTATAAAAAATACAATTCTATGCTTATGGGTTATGGCCGTCAACTTTTGTCTTTTATTTGACTCAACGATCTCTAGCAGAGTAGCAGTCAACATCACCCAGCTAGCTAGCAAGCCTAGGTACGTATACAGTATGAACTATAAACTTGAATTTTATCCGAGATGTTTGAGGTAGGGGATTGGGGAATCCGAATCTGGTGTCGCGCGACACCGCGCTATACGCTTTTTCAGCCGTTCGATTTTTATCGGACGGTTTATTTTTTCGGGCCTATTAGATTCACGGGGCTCCCTTATCCATCAGATTCAGATTAGACGGTCCACGTCATGCGCTACACGCGGTGTCGCGCGACACTGGATTTGATTTCGGGATTGGGATCGTCTCCTGCGCAATACTGAGCTGCACGCGTATCGGATGGTAAGCGTCACCTCAAAAGTTGTGCAAGTTCATTTCTTAAAATAAATTCATACAAAAATAGCCGTACCTTCTGTATGAACTATATCCGCGCTGTACAAGAAGAAAAGAGGTCTGGAGACCGAATTTTTTAATCTATAATATTTTTTTGTCACTACGGTTTTATTTTTTGAAAGTGCCGACTAAACACCAGATTTTTATTTTTTATAAATTGTTGGCACGATTGCCTTGCATCAAATAAATCATTTAAAAATCATACCATAAGTCGAAGAAAAATTCGAATCATTCATGTTAAAATCAGATGTCATATCCTGACTAAGTTTAGGTAAAACTAGTTCTTAACATAAGACACTTCAGATTATAATATTAATTAATACAAAAGTTCTAAGATTAAACGCAAGCTATATTTGGTTTCAAGTTCTTTGCAAATTACAATGCAGCTTATCATCATTATATTCGTAGGGATCTCATTGCAAATCTCCACATCACTCAAATCAATCCCAAACTAAGCTTCCAAATCCATGGAACCAAAAGGATCCCAGGTGGGACCATCTATGATAGGCCCACAAAAAGGAGGCCTATCTCGAACTCAAACGTTGGTGGAATTAAAAAGTGTAGAAATTAGCACCGATCGGTTAAAAGGAGCTGAGAAATTATTGGAATGATAGGTAATGATGTTGTTCGATTTGGGTGTTTACAAGAAAAAGAAATGTGAAAGGGGTTAGTCGGCCACTAAACTTCCAATTTTATCTTTTGGTTTGAATTTGAAATTGCATCTAAAAAGAATGGAGAAAAAGGAAAATCAATTACCATTTACTTGGTTCCTCACCAAGCTCTCTCCGACATGTTCAAATTTAAAAACTGTATGATGTGATATCACTTCTCAAGGTAAACCCATAGGACCCATCATACATTAGGAAATTGTACAATGGGGTAGCATGTGCTACGGATCCAAGTAACAGTTAGAAACAGTCAAGACTTTCATTAGGGATATTTGGTTCCTCAAGTCAAATATGTCGACAGCTACCTTTGAGGAAAATAGTTGACAACAAGGCAACAAGCACTGTGCACTTAATCCTCGTATCGCCTTTCCTTACTCACCTAATTTTCATTTATTTGATTATTGACGACTGCTAGCTAGGTTGATAGTTGAAATACAAGGAAAATTAGATTTCCCGTTGGCGAGGATTATGATCTGATTATTTAATGTATTACAAAATCGTGATAGCATATTTTTTTATAATACTTCAAAATTTAATATTCATACGAACCACAGACCATTTATAATAAGCACGTTCATCTAATTTTAATTATATATAATTAAAAAGATAAATACTACGATCAAAGCTATTTGATAGGCATTCTGTCAAATCTGATTAGATTTCAAATTCAAAAGTTCCAATGACCAATCTAAACCATCATTGTGTATATTGAAATCTCCTTGCCACCCAAATTTTAGATTTTTTCAAAAAATTTTAGTATTTTTTATGTAATATATTAGAAAATATCAAACTGAATTGAAATAGTTGAGTTAATTTTAAAAATAATATTAAGAAAATTTAATCTATAAAAATAGTATTATCTTTAAGAAATAAATCCAAATCAATATGAAAATCGATTCGAATTCGAAATTTTTGACTTGGTACATTATCTAAAATTTATTTACATAATTCTAGCTAAATCAAAGTTAGATTTAATATAATAATTAAGTTTGAATTTAATTATAACTTAATAAAGAAAATAAACTAAATCAAATATGAGTTGCAACATCCTAAGCTACAAAGTTCTTGCCAAAAAAAAAAATCAAGAGAGCAAATTTTGATAAAAATAGGATTAGTGAGCTGGCAACATCCCCTTCTTCTTTCATTTTCTCTCTTCTTTTTCGATTCGTTCGATCGCCGCCTCTTTTCTCCAATGAAATATTGAAGCGCGCAATCCGAGGTGGGATGCGTTGAGGCAAACCAATAGGCCATTGCCACCTCTCCTCTATTCATATCCTTTTCTTTGATCTTATCTATAAGACGGGCAATGGGATGAGTTGGACTTTGAGAGTGGTAAAATTTCTGATTAACTAATCTTTACTGTTCTTTCTCAATCTCTATCTCATCTCTTTCTCTCGTTGTGTACTGCCTATAAAAAGGAGGTTGAAAAAAAATAGATTTCTTTGGTTGGCTGTCGCGTTAGGAAATCCAGAAAAAAAAAAATAGTGCAAGACACATTAAAATCAAAATTCATGTAAAAATTGATATCGAAACTAATAATATGTATTAACAAGTTGCAAAATAATCCATACAAGAATTAACCTCTGTACTTACTAACATTGCCTTGTAGATTTTAATCCCATTATATTTTGATTTGCAATAGAATTACTTTGTGACCAATTAAGAGAGCACTCACTGGTCATGCCTCCTTTCCAAGAAAAGAATTTCTGTTGGCAATGCATGAATCAAAAGGGTTCAAGATTTCAAGTGTATAATTCAACCGATACTTCTCTTACAAACATTATTCTTTTGAAAAAAATAATGAATACTTTGCTGCTATTAGCTGCAAAAACCAAAGTTGAGTAAAAAAACTTGTAACTCGTGATTTTACTCGAACTCGATCATTTTTTTCAAAAAAACTCAGTTTTAACTTGAGCTGGTAGAATTTGAGTTGCATCGACTCGATTGGCTACCAAGTTGAATTAAACTCAACTCAACTGACCAACTCGTTAACTAACTTGTAACATAATATATTTTTATTTTAATAGTATTATCAACATAATTTATAAGCACTTAAAACTCATAAAATAATTAAAAAAATCTAATTCTTATATATATATATATATATATTAGATAATGGTAATGCGCGACAAATTGAGTTTCAAGATATATTTTGATTTAAATCAATCAATGGAAAGAGCAAAAAAATTACGATAATTTTATTGTTTATATAATGTTAAATATATCATTTAGTTTTAATGTTAAAATAATTTATGAATTAAATAAAAAATTTTGAAGTGCACATGTCTATTTCAAGATGGCTCGTGACACGTGAAACAACTTAAGTTGGAATCAAGTCGAGTTTGAGCTAGCTTTACAAACTCGAAAAGTGTTTCTAACTCTACGCGAGCTAACTTGAGTTACAGCGAGCTCAATTTGAGCTGTCACCAATCTGTTCGAACTCGGCTTGCATATTAATTGACTATTGACAACAGGTAAATCGTGTTAAAATTAATTAAAACAAGCTTTAGCTGCTCCATTCAGACACTTAATTAAGAGAGAGATTGCAAGTGACCAACTTCAATAGATTGATAGCTCTTTTCTTCACAAAAAAAAAAAGAGGATTGATAGCTCATTTATTGCGATATGAAATCTAGATATATAGATTTTTTAAGTACATAAGATGGGACGGAATTCAGTAGCACAACATTCTCAGGTTTAATTCGTAAATTTTACTTTGACTCGTAAGAATTGAAAATTAAAAAAACTAGTTGAATAATTAGTTGGCAGCTTATATATATATATAAGTAAGGCATGCGCACAATGATATTATACGGTACCAAAAAATTAGAAGAACTTCATTGTGAGAACAAATATAACTCACTCTGTATTATCAGTACCTGCAATGTTATTCAAACGAAAGTCTAAAACAACCAATAAATTAAAACAAAAGTCAATTTAGAGTTGGTATAATCTCCCGTGGCCAGAAGAATCGTATTTGGTTCCTGTATTCCTTTCTGACAGAACAGCATTTATTTTTTGGTTTTCTTGTTTTTCACCTTTCTTTACGAATCTCGGAGTGACAGAAAGTCAAAATAACAAAAGAGTTCGAGTTCGTTTGTCCAGGATTGGATCATTGTTGCGTTGAAATTCTAGTGGACTAGTTATGGGTCTTCACCGCATAAGTTCTTCTTTGGCGGTGCTACGTGTGTCCAATCGTGCTTCCATTATCTGGCATCTTTATTCATGACGATTTCTGGCTGGAAATTGGAATGCGACACATTTTAGTTCTTGGGCAGTATAATTCCAGCAAAGTTATAAAATTGATTATTATTGGAAGGTGATAAATTGATACAAGCAAAAGTTTCATATATGCAAGTTAAATATGGGAGAGAATTCTAGTTTCCACATTTTGTGTGCTCTTAAATGTTTCTAAACTCGCTTTGTTATTACATTCTAGTATCTGGCATCTTTATTCATGCCGATTTCTAGCTTGGAATGCGACACATTTCAGTTCTTGGGCAGTATAATTCCAGCAAAGATATAAAATTGATTATTAATGGAAGGTGATAAATTGATACGAGCAAAAGTTTCATGCAAGTTAAATATGGGAGATGATTCTAGTGTCCACATATTGTGTGCTCTTAATTGTTTTCAAACTCTCTTTGTTATTACATTTTAAAAAATTAAAGTTTAAAAGTCAAATTTAAATCGTTGATCTTATTCAATTTAACGAGCGATGCGTTTCTATATAAATTTTATAAATTTTTTAGTTTATTTGATACTTGATCAAGAGATTAAATAATGAATGAATCTGGCTAAATATGATAGATTAATTTTAATACGTCTATTTTTTTTTTTGCTTGTTGATCAAGTATCAAATGAACTAAAAAAGTTATAAAATTTATATAGATACGTATCGCTCGTTAACTTGAACAAGATCAACAATTTGGATTCGATTTTTAAATTTTAATTTTTAAAAAAGTAATAATAAAGTGAGTTTAGGGACATTTGTGGCACTAGAACCTTCCTCTAAATATAGTTACAAATTTGTTAAAAAAAAATAGTTCTATAATATCTCAGACTTAGCAGTTCAATCATGAAAATTAAATTTAAGAATTTAAAATATATATATTAAGAAGTAAATATTTTTATTAAATTATTTTTTTTTATTGAGATGTGATGAAGGGTTTTTTAAGCCCTAAGTATCAAATAAAATTTGTACCTAGAACCTAACTTTACTAGTCATTTTAGTTAAGCTTTAGGGTCAAACCCAAGGGACGAATTAATGATTACCGGACTCACTGGTTTTCAAAAGCTAGATGGAAAAACAAGGGTGATTTCAACAAACAGAAAGTAACCATGCAATAAGTAAATGTTTTTGGGTATTTTGACTCAAAACAAGACTTAAAACAATTCTAAGTTATAGAAGCTAACAAACAGAGTTTTTTGGTGGTTTTTATAATAAAAAAAAAAGCGTCCTAGGGGTCAGACTTCGCCTAGGTTTAGCTTCTGGAACTCCGAAATATATTGTCTTCGCAACAAAACTGAAGTTCTAGAATTCCAACCTTCAGTCCAACCTGAACCAGACCAGTTCGGGTCGAACAAACACATGGAATTGAGTTGTGACACTTCAGACTTAGCTTTGACATGCGTCGAGCTTAGACCGGCTGTAACTACAATTCCTAACCCTCAACTTTCGCATTTTGGGTTAAAAACTAGCACATGACACTACTTTACCCGCTCAAGTTTACTAGACCTAAACTTTTGTGTTGGTACAAGTCCACTTAAGTTCAACTATTTATTTTCTTAAGGTTATCCAGACATTCTTTCAAACAACCCAGAAACTTCACCTTTCAGATCACTTAACCTACCCTTTCAGGTCAATGGCTTAACCCAAATACTTGGCTTAGTCCTATTGTTTAATTTAAGTTTGTAACTTAACCAATCCCGGCCGTAGAATCAGAAGTAAAATAAATCAAACAACAGATATAAACAAGCATGCAAATAGTACCAAATAGATAAATCACAAGTCAAAGTATCAAGCCATCTATATCACAACATCAAACTAAACCTAAAACTACATCCTACCCTAAGACTAAGTGATGAAGGCTTAAAATCTAGATATCAAATAAATTTGTACCTAAGACTTAACCTCACTAGTCGTTATCGGTAAAGTTTTAGGGTCGAACCCAAGGGACGGATTATGAATACCGGACTTATTCGTTCTCAAAATCTAGACAAATGATTTTTGGTTGAATTTTGGATTAAATAACAATAATTAAACAGCAAGATAAAATCAATTGCAAATAATAAACTAATCTAAAGGATATTTTTTGTTCTTTTTGCTATAAGAATTTGTCTAACAAGTAATATTAAATTTTTGGGGTTTAATAACAGGATAAAAGGGCGTCTTGGGACTCGGATTTCACTTTAGTTTGGACTCGGAATTATCGATCAAATTATTTTCATAACTTAACAATAAAATCAAGCAAATACCTCCTGCTCGACCCGAGCAATGACTTCACTCGGTCCGAGCAGTGGGTATAGGTGTTCTAACTTGTATACTTTGTTGCTTTATAACTCGATCTAGGGTTCGTAGGTTGATCCTAAACTTCTAATCCTCAGCTTTCGCTTGTTGGGCAAGGGTCTGGTCAAACTCAACTCACCCTAATAGGATTAACTAACTCACAACTTTTGGTATAGAAATTAATTAACCTAACTAATTTGTTTGTGTTCTTAGAAATATTTAGATGATCTTTTGAACCTATCTAAACGTTGCACTTTTGATGCTAACTAATCTCCCCTTTCGAATCACAGATTTACTCCAAGTTCTCAATCAAACTAACTTAACCTATTTAACTTTAGATTTAACTAGATGTGGCCATATCTAGAAGCATAATCAAATCAAGCTAAGCAATTCAATCAAGTAATAATCAATAATACAAAACAGATCAATAACAAGTCATATCATAACAAAATATATCAAGTCATAACATCTAAACATTAGTTACTTTCCTACTCCTAAGACTGCATAAAAACTAGCCTAACATAGTATCATAAACAACAATAATAAAGTGCATAAATAATAAGATACAAGCCATAAGAGAAATCATAAAAGTATGAGAAGAAATAAACAAATACTCCTTCTAAACTCCAACAATCAATCCTATGAGCAGTGGAAGGTTGCTATGCATGAACTTCAACTCCGTGTCGCTGCCGTCGCATCAAACAAAGGTAAGGCTAGGGTTTGTGGTGAAAACAAGGGTCAAAAACGTCTCCAAGGATCCAGCCCCCTTTCTGTCGAAGAGGCAGCCTTATATACCCATCTCATGCACTTGGGGAGCAAGTTAGGGCACTAGGTCGGCCAGATCTTGCCAAAAGATCACATTCCTTTCTTGAAAAATTGCCAAAACATGCTAAGTCGGCGCACTGCTCGACCCGAGCGAAAGGTTCACTCGGTCCGAGCGCTAACCAGTAGAAACTTGCCAAACTCGATGCTGCTTGGGTCGATCAGGTGGAGCACTCGGGTCGAGCAAGAGTCCATTCGGCCCGAGCGCTCGAAGAAAGGTGGTGGCTGTGGCCCAGTATCACGCCAAGTCCGAGCAAAGCCCCGTTCGATCCGAGCATGAGTCATTCGGTCCGAACAGTGGCCTGGACAGCGCCTCTAAATGCTAGGAATGAGCCATCTAGCCATGCTCCATGCTAGGAATGAGTCGTCTAGCGTGCTGAAGTGCTGAGAATCTATCTAAAAACTCGAATATCACCTAAAACCCTGCAAAATAGGAGAAGACACGACGGCATAGCCAAATCCTGGAAAAACATGATAAGTCGTCAAGCATTTTAATGGTTTGAGTATCTTTTGAGTGCCAAGTATGGTCCAAATACCTACAAATAATAATGATATCACTAAGTAAACTACTCACTCATATTCTTAGAACAATAGATAATAACAGAAATAAAGCAATAAAGATACATGTCCATCAATAGAGAAGAATAAAGCATGAAAAGAGATAACCAACTACTCCCTTCACACTAGTACTTCGCTGTCTAGGATTGTGGAAGGCTGTGGTGCGTGAGATATGGTGCTGCTCGCTGTTGTCGCTTCGAAACAGTGGAGAAATCACAAGAGTTGATAAAGAATGTAATGGGAACTATGAGAAAATGATGGTAAGTGGTGCGATTTCACCCAGGAACCAAGAGAGGTCTTCTGCTGGGCAAGGAATGTCTTTTGTAGCAATTTTCAGACTTGGGGAGGAAGCTGGGGGCATCCAGGGCGCAATCAGGGGCCAGCCAGCAGCTCTTCAATGCAGATTGGTTTCCAAAAGTGTCAATTCGGGGATGGTTGAAGGCTAGTCCAGGTTGGAGCGAGGCTGGCGAAGAGAGGGCGCTTTGCTCTTCCTGAAACGGGTCAATTCGACCTGGAGTGGGTCAGTTCGGACTGGAGGCACTCAGTTCGGGTCAAACTAGCTTAGTTGGGGTCAAATAGGCTTGGTTCGGACCAAACTGGATCAGTTCGGGTCGAACTAGACCTGTTCGGGTCGAACTGAAGGTCCAACATTTCGTATTGATAGTATTTCGAGCATAATTTCTTCATCCGAACTCCGATAGAGACGATTCAAAGACCGTTGGAAAGCTTAAGATGAGATCTACAATATGTTGATTCCATTTAGCCATTTTCTTTTCCAAAATCCTCCATTCTATGCAATAATTGTGTGTGATCTATCAAGTTACTACAAAACAAGTCAAATACCACGGCAGTACCCAATTCTTAACAAATATAGCACAAAAGCACAGTGAATATAATGGTTTGGGTAATAATTGAGTGTCAAGTACGGTCAAACTACCAATGAATATAAGAGATATCAAGATGTCGATTTTATTTTTATTGTCGTATAAATTTTAAATTTGTATTTTTGACAAAAAACTTAGCCTGATCAGAATGTCATTTTTCTAACACGAGATTTTATTTTATTAGAATTTTTTTAATCAAAATGGATGGATTTGATATCATTTGGTTGGAATTTGCATGTTATTAGACACAACAAAATCTGGAGAAAACAATTCTAATGAAATGATATACCACGTAAAAATCATTTTTATCAAGGCCTTAAAGCCTGAGCGTCTAAGAAATTTTTGTTATTCTATTTTTATACAATATAGCTTCCAAACAGAAGGAGATTTAATTTTAAATTTGTTGTTATCGTTCAAAGGAAAAAAAAAAAAAAGAGAAGATCAGAACACACGCGGGATGCATAAATTTTGTACTGGACTTGATTCTCATGTGATGGATCGAGATTGTTTTTGTAAGGTTGCAGCATATCATTTCAGCACAGATTATAGTTTCACTATATCAGTATTCATTTTTAACTACTAGCAAAAGCGTCTACCTAATGTGTGGGAAAATTTAAAACGACTTTGAAACAATATGAAACAATAGTAAAAATCAAGAAATAAGTTGCCACCCTAGTGTTCAAATCAACTCCACAATATATATTTTTATTTCGTACTAACCAACTGAAATTTTATTTTTTTAGAGAAAAACAAGATTTTGTGTACAAAATATATCATAATATTTTTTACAATATATATTTTTATTTCGTACTGAAGAACTGAAATTTGCTTAGACCCTTGTTTTTCTTCATAAAATAAAAATTTGGATCTAATTTTTTTACAATATCTACGAAACACATAACAAATCATACTCTTCAATATTATGATATATCAATCAAAATCTCAATTGATTTTATTAAGACTTTCTTGATTTGTCCTTTTATTTCACCTTTTCCACTTTTAATGATTATCCTTCTTCTGCTTTTTAATAATTATTAATGCAACAATTTATATAGAATGAAATCCGAACTTTCAAAATAACAAATTTCCTAATAAAAAATGATTAATACTTTTAAATATTCATTCATAATATGTCGTCTTTTTGATAAATTTTAATATTTTAATATGTGAGAAAATAAAGAAATAAAATTATTTGGCTGAATATTCCAAATACAGATGGATATCTTTCCAAAATTATAAATTGTTAACAGCGACTTGACCCCTTTATATAAAAGAGACAGATTATTTTATGAAATATAGATCTGAACCATACATTTATGGATCAACGGTATAAAAATTGTTAACAAAATTTTTGACCCAGTCAGGTGACCAGATTTTAGGTGCATTTATAAGTAGTAGAGATAGAGATTTAGCGTGAAAAAAAAACTCCGATTAACTAACTAAATTGTGTATACATTACAAGATATTAACATCAGTATATTTTCACGCCAAATTGGTTAGTTACAAAATTATATATTAACTAAAAATTTACTACCCGATTCTTATTGTATTATTGATTAAATTAAGAAGAAATAAAATATTTTAACTGTGAAAAAAAAGAATGAGCATGTCTAACGAAACAATTAATTCAAAATATTTTCAAATAAATTTATAATTTACTCATATATTATAGTCTATAGTCGAATTAAAAATTAGATATTGAGAATTAATTATTCATATCGATATACGTAATTACCAATATTTGTATACATCAAATATCCGATACCGATCCGGATGCGAACCGGTCCGCTAATATCATTTCGGTACGCTTCTGTACCTTGTCTTCGCCCCATAATTTTACAATCATGATCGATCCAATCCAACAGTAAATTAAATATGGTACAATTTGGCTCCTTGCGAATGTTCGGTTCGTTTGTAGGCATTTGTCCGGTTCTCAGATTCCGCTTCTTGGGCTCCGAGTGCGTTGGTGTGCGGTGCGTCTTGTTGGGAAAACTCTTGTCATACCGGCATGTTTTGTGACCAGCTGTAATCGTATACTTTGGCTTAACGTACAGAATTAAGCATTATATACTGACTGTTTCACTACGATCATAGTTATGGCATAGCTGAATAATAATTTGAGCATTTATTCTTTTCTTTTCTTTTTAGTCTATTCAAATTTACACGGATACATCTATCTAAATTGTCCCTTTTTCTATTAAATTTGGACGTAGGCCAATATTTTGATCCAGTTTAAAATTGTTGGGTCATCTAAAGGAATCTATTGATATAAGCTCTTTAAAATTTTAAATTATTTCACAGAAACTTAAACACACCTTTAAATAGTTCCAATTTGAAATATACCCAACTTAATTGTGTTAAAATATATCTTCAATTTAATTAAATGGTATAAAGTGTTTAAAAAATGAAAATCCAATAAAAAACGAGGTAATATTGTTGTATAAAAAAAATAATGGGTGAAAATTAGTTTTTATCCAGGTTAATTTGTTACTAAAATTAAAATAAAATTTTACAATTATTCTGAATAGAAAAATGTGTAAGTTAACATCTCTAATCTCTCTTCCAATCCAAACAAAATTTTTTATATTAAAAAATATATATATCAAACACAATTATCTCTACAATTTTAAATGTATAAATATAAAGCCCGTAGTTTGGAATTTTTTATCGCGCTTCTGCGGTTATAACAGGAATCTCAGTCCGAAAGGAGAACCAATGCGGATAACTACGCAACAAGCGACACATTCGGATTCAGGCCCACTTCAGGTGTGTTACACGCGCAAACGAGACATGTAATCAAAATCGCAGAACATTAGAACAATAATATTTGCTAAGAAAAATGTTTAGAAGCGAGGTTGGAAAGCCCCTTGCTATCTACCGGCACCGCTTACTAAGCTGACTGCTGACCTACTAATCTACTATGTATCTTTTTTCCTTGATACAACCAAATTGTTTGCTTTTACAAAGCATGCCGGGGTCGGATGTCAACACAGAAAGAGATCCGTTTATTCTTTTCGGGTCGTCAACAAAAGACATGTCAGGATTGGTGGTGGTCGCCTACAAGGTTATCAATCTTGTCCCTTTATCTGATGAAACCAGAAGCTTTAGTTCCGGTTGAGTTGGGCTGCCTTCAAAGAGTTCAAGCTGCCTGCTCTTGTTTTTATCATACGCGGTCTCAATCGTCGAGTTCAATTTGAATTTAGTACGAATATCGACAATCTAAATCAAATTAAATGAATTGAATTATGTGATAATACATCGAATTTTAATTTTTTTTTAAATAAATAACCAAATAAGAAGCAGATAGAGAATAAATAATTGGTCGAGATCGTTTTAATCTGTTCAGTTTGAAAAAAAAAAAATCCAACAATCTTTTTTTTTTTTTTTTTTTTTGAACACTAGATAGGGAAATCCAACAATCAGATAGAAGCAATACACCAAACCCCACCCCCACATATATAATTACGTCATTTTTTTTATATAAAGAAGTGACTAGTAGAATAAATTAAATAGTAATAAATAGGTAAGTTTTTTTTTTTTCATTTTAAATATCATGTTTGACGTAAGAGGAAGCGGTAAAAAGAGACTTCTAAGAATAAAATGGACCTAGAAAGTTGGCATTGGATAGGAATACGTGATAGTTAGCGATCTATGACATAAGAAACTAGGGGTGAGAGTCAAAGTTTAAGGTCATAGTTTTAGCTTACAGTGGGATGTAGGTTTTTTATTATTATTATTTGTATTACTATTATTATTATTAGTATTATTTTATTGAGAAATGCTAAAGTTCAACACGTAGTACGGGCGTGGTTTGTCCAACATGATCTATTCATGTATCAAATTTCAGACCACCAATTTAAACTGTTAGATTGAATCTTCATATTGAAAACTTGTATGGAACTAAAATTTATATATACTAAAGGGGAATATCGAGTTTCGCTCGATGTAGATATCTATAATAAGAATATTTTTATTATATTTCTATAGTTTAATTATGTTAATTTTTTGATATATGGTTAAGATATATTTATCTTTAGAAATATAGTTTAGTTGCTGTAGGTAATTTAATTTGATTAAAGTTAAAGAGTTTGATCAATTTAAAAAAATTATATGTGTGTAAATATAGTTATAGTTATCTGAAATAATATGATTTATATGATTCATATTATGTTGATATTATTCATGAAATGTAATATGCTTATAAATGACTTAAATTAAAAAAAAACATATAGTAAAATATCTGATGTTTTTTTTTCTATTTTCAATTGAATGAATTTAATTTATATTTTGTAAACCGAAATTAAGAATGGTGATGAAGAAAAATTAAGGTGGATATGGACTCTAAGCAACACAAAAGAGATGGAGACATGATGAAAATGAAAATAGGAAGGGGTCACAAAAATCAGAAACAAAATAATGTGTTACCAAATTATTATCTAATGTTGAACCGAGTCAGTTTTATGAGCAATAACACCCGACACATAATTAGTTATAAAGTATCACATTACAGAAATCAGAAAAAATACTATTGCACAACTATTTCAGAATGCTTAGAGTGTCGAATCATATTTAACTAAAGGATCTCGACACCCACACATATTTATTTATAATATTGATGTTTTATTTTTTCCTATTTATTTTTATTAAAAAAACGTACTAGAACTTATATCTTTTTCTCCCTTAGGTACCGAACTGTTCATATTTTTTATAATATTTGTTTGGAAATATAAAAATTAATTAATAATTTTATACAATTTATTCTAATCCAACTAAATATTCTGAAATCTTTTACAAATATTTTTCGGAATTTATTAAACAACTTGTCCTTCGAATGCTTTCGTGTATTGACGCCATTTTATTCTGTAGGAAACAGAAATAAAAAAAACATTTGTTTAATTTGTTTTTTTGGCAATACAACATTTTTTTAATTTAATATAAATATCTCACATTAACTTGTTAATTGTCGAGTAAGGCAACAGAGCCTACATTCCGTTTAATTACAAAAATGCCATGTCAGCATACGGGCTTCTTTTGGCAGTGGTCCCAGTCTACTCCACGCATTCTATTTCTAGGATAGAGAAGCGGAAAGCTAACAGAATTTGGCTGTATCATCGATTCATGATATCATTTCTCAGAGTAACCAGCCTTCTTTTTCTTTTCTTTTTTCAAAACAATAAGAAAGTTGTTCAATTGAGCAGCACTGCAGCAGTATGTATATTTTTTAAGAAAGATTATTTAAACGCAGATGTGATCATGTGTCCAATAATATCATGTTCAACTGTGCAAACGGAAAACCTAACAAAAATTATTATTCAGTATAAATTTGATATGTTTTGCAAAGAAAATATTTTTTTAAGCAGACTAATTAAAAATGAGATGCTATCACTTGCCAGTCTTGCCCCGTACTTTTGTGTTGCCATTCATTGGCACTACTAATTTGAAATTTTCAACCAACATTGCCCAAATCAAACGAAAAAGTTAAAATGAGGGGACAAAAATAGATATGTTATTAATCTTATGTATATTAGCTGCGTGCTAGATGTTTATGTAATTCGACCGTTTTTTGTTATTCATCAAAAGTCCTATAATGAGGAGCCATTTTAAATTTTAAATCATTGAAACAATAATCAATTTTCATAATTTTTGTGTATACATTATACAAAAGTAAAGTTCACATTTCCGCTATGACATTATAAAAATTACAAATTATTAGCAAAGAGTAATGATTCCCTAAAAGATCGTTAAATTTATTCTATCGCTGTGCTGATCCCTAACTCATCTATTTTTGCAAGAGTAGGCCCATGCATTTTCCAAAGGCCATGTCAAACAAAATAATCCAACCAGAAGTCCAAAAAAAAAAACATAGCCGTCCGATCCTTGATCTTATCTTTATTATCCGTTACCAGAACTGATTTAAACAAAACTAGAGCGGCAAACCAACGGAACTTTCGCCTACTCTTAAGATAGAAGTGGGCTATTTCAGCGAGAAAAAGGAAAAGAAGCAACTATCAACATCACCCATTTTATTCTCCTTGTCGCTATTGAGATGGTTCCATTTTTTAACAAGAGATGCAACATAGACCCATGATATTTGACTTCCATGAGTTGGATCATATATATAAACATGTCACAACGTATACTGATTCAAAATAAAGAGGGGAACTACTTTTGGAAGCATCGTCGGATCGCGATGGGGTGTAATCATGTCTGAAATCGATTGAACAGAATTTAACTAATGATTGTTGAGTTGAATTAATAGCTTGAGTGTTAAGCTCCTAAAATGACATTTGAGAGGTTAAGGTTTCAAATTGTGTTGAACTTAACATAATGAGAAATTTAGGATCCTTTTCTATTATAATAAATTGAATAATTTTTTTTTGTAAAACAGTGTATCATGGAGTTTCCAAATAAAACAACAGAATAAAATTGAAGCCACTATTTTGTAAACAGAGTATCATGGAATTTCCAAAATAAATCAACAGAGCTACAGTAAACTATGTTTCCTGATTATATTATTTTGAGCAAAAAAAATACTTAGTAAATCCCAATTGTAAACCTATATTATTCAGCGCTTTAGTTTAATTAAAGAGTAGGTTTTGGTATAATAATTAATAAAAATATATGTTAATTGAATCAGTGGATTGTTATTTGATATAAAAAGAAAAATCTGAAAGTTGTAATACGGTGGTCGTTTGAGTACAAATGCTTGCCATGATTTTGGACAAGAACTAAAATTAACTAAATAGGAAGCTTTTTTCTATCATTATCATTACAAACTTTATTTAAAGAAGTGCAGTACATTTCTCTTAAGTTTTCTTATATCACCCTTGTTTTATTGGACGATCAAAATTAATTTTAATTTCTTTTGCTATAAAATAATGTTGAAACAACCACCTTAATTGAATTTATAAGAAGTACCAAAATATCGTCCATTTGAAACATTGGAGCAATCAACATGTAATCTTGATCTTGGTAATCTAATCGCATGGAAATCTTTAATTTGGTCATTTGAAGATTATTTCCTGATGATCCACATCGAGAGTAAAAATTAATTTGAGTTTTCTTTAGTTGCTAAACACACTCGACTAGTTTTGTAGCCAGTTGGGCTGCTCACGGCCTTATAATCTTGTGCATTAATGAAGTAATGACCTAATAACTGAACAGAGCAAAAATAATAGACCAAATTGTTGGTTCCATCCGTTAAGTGTACACCTTTTTATTTTTGCTTAATGGTAGTATGTTGAAATAATAATACTTATTACTCATGGCGCTACCTACGGACCATGATCATCATCTATTTGTCATTTTAGGACATTTTCATTATGATAGATATAAACATAGACATATTTTAAAAATGATTAAGAATTTTTTTATTCGTAGTCGAGAGATAAAAATTTAGAGCTGTTTCTGAAAATTAAGTTCAAATTAGATTGAGATTTATTTATTTCTAAATTCGTCTCTATCATGGGGGGAAAACCTCGAAACTATGTTTTAGCCGTTGCAAATCAGTGAAATTATTCCTAATACCTTTCTTAGATAAAATATGAAAATTATTATTCTTTTAATATGCACATCTGTAATATAATCTAGTGATAATTGACTTTTGTCGACCAAAAGTACAAATTTTGGTTTCAGGAGATTATGAGACTGCAACAATATATAGTTCCTTTGGGTCATTGAGTTAGTGGAGTGAAACTGTGGAAGTGTGAAACTGGAAAAAAGACCAATAAACAAATAGGAAGTTTGACTTGATGGAGTCGACTCGTCGAGTAGGCAAGAAAGTACCGTTCGAATCGGAAACTAGCCTGTTCCGGTATCTGCTCGTTTCCTGCGGTCTGACAGGGAGCGCTCTATTTTGGTGTGACAAACCATCCCGGCATGTGATAGGATTCTTCATGGCATCACCAAATCAGCAATGATTTGTACGTTTTTTTTTTTTAAAAAAAAAAAATTTCGAACTAAAATGAAAAGTACAAAATTTTTTCTTTAATAATTACATCTGACATATTCATTTTGATACCTTATTCGGTACTAGTAAACGATCAAAATTACACATGCTTTCGAAATCTTTGGAATTATACGATAGATCCAAAAAAAAAAAAAAAATAGTTTCAGTGTTATACGAAAGATTTAATTGTATAGTTTCGATACTGTAAGGTTCATAGGATCAAGGACTGAAAATATTCTAGCACACGAAAAGCGCCTGAATAACACATTTAAGATTTTTACGTTTTAAATTTGTACAAATTTTTAGGATGATTATAATTATAAAAGGATGTTAGTTGGATATACCGAAACAAAATTAAGTCACAAGCTTATCTTTTTTTTTATTTATAAAATAAGGTGTAGTTATAATAGTGAATATAAGATGTCCAACGACAAATTCGGCAGAAGAAAGGCTAGTTGCTTTTAGTGTGTTTACAAAAAGACGACACAAGATAATCACTCTCTACTACCCTCACGGGCTCAATAGCTATTAATGCAGATGGACTTGTGAAGTCATTTTTTTTTATGAAGAAAGTGAAATGTATTTTGCCATCTATTCTTTTGAAATTAAAACTAAATTCGGCAATTTGAATTCATTTTTGAAGACAATCTAGTATTGTTATTACTGAGCCACGCTGTATACTTGCAAAGTCAATTATTGTGGTACCAAAACCATTCGAAGACAAACTATGTGGTTGACTGTGATTATATTTTATTTGCTATAACTAAAATTTTGGACTTTTTGTCATTAAAATGTACATTATATGTCAGGTTTGCTTGAATACCTGAGAAAAATCACAAAACCAAGTTATGATTACTTTTTAGTTTTTAGGTATAATTTGGCATCCAAATGCGAATTAACAGTCAAGATAGTGTTGTTTAGTTAGTGCATGCAAAGAAAAAATTAGCATTACCCTTGTCATCCTGACACTTCGTCCAGACGTACCATTAATCAATACTTATTTTTTAAGCTATAGTATGTGAACATGAGAAATAGTGGTAATATTTGGTCCTTTTTTTTTTAAAAAAAAAAAAATCATCTAAAACAAACACATAGTTCCTAAAACCTGTTGAGTTTTAAAGTTGCTTAATTATGTCATGTCATTTTTCACCATGAAGTCATGAACTATTTAATTCTGCTTTTTCTCTATTAAATGATTTCTCTATTATATTTCTCCTTCTCTTTTCTAATTTAAAATAAAATAATTGTTTGACGTGTTTAAGACATCAGAGCCCTTAAAATGGTACTGTTCTTTTTATCCCTCTGCAAAGATTCCTGCGCAGCTAATCGTGGAACTTTTCAATGTCAGGATTTAATTGTATCAAGATTTTAAAGCTTTTTCCAGGCAAAATATCTTAATAGAAATTGTGTCAATTTAAATTTTAATATTTCTTCAATACATACTTTTGGTATCGAAACGCCAAGACAATCCTCGTTATCATAAATCGGTTTTGAATCTGTTGACACTTCACAATCTTCACGATATCTACGAACTCCATCCAAATAAAAAAGAAAAATATTTTTGGATATGTTACTAGAAATTATTGAATATAGACCGCTATATATTTAAGCCATTTAACAAATAATAATATTCATGAACTTAATTTGAATAAATTCATATTCATGAACATAAAATTCATATAATTTGAATAAATTTAATAGTTCATTAAAAATTATTGAATATAACCTTCAAAAAAAATTATTGAATATAGAACCTTGCATAGCTATTCAGTTTGACAAGTAATTATATTCGTGAACTTTTATTATTTTAAAATTTTAATATACGTGACACGTATAATGTATATTTCACGTTGTAACTTATCTAGTTCATTGATATGTTATATATTGTTGCTAGCATTATTAACTTAATAGGTTATTAATAATCTTAATTAACCTTTAATATATTTCGGCACCAAAATTTAGTAACGAAACTCATGGAGCGAAGGATCGGGTACGGCACAAATTATTATTTATTTTTGGATCTCTTTTTAAATAAAAATGTGCCGAATGGGAAAACGAGAAGTTCGCAAGAAACTCGCTGTCAAATAACGACATCCTTGTTGTGTAGTCTTACAAATAAGTGAAACCTCAGAACTAGCTTTCCCTACTTACCCTGCTCCTTCACTCTTCCTCTCTCCCTCCCACACTTAAAAAGTGAAAAATTTAAATTCTCATTTTTCTCGACTTCCATCAGTACACTTCTCCCACACTCAAGAAATTGCTACTCTGCTAGTGATGGGAATGGAAATGGAGAAGAAAGATACGAGAGATAGAGAGCGTATAGAGGCAGTTCTCAAGCTCGTGAGAAAACAAGCTCCACTTAACATGAAACAGGTAGGCATCAACAATGGCGAATAACTTTTTTCTTATATTATTTTTGTGGGTTTTGTTTTTTGAACGCTATTTTCCATTGTACAGGAGAAATATTGCAATGATGCTTGTGTAGAAAGGTTTCTAAGAGCAAGAGGAGATAATGTGAAGAAGGCGGCCAAACACCTGAGATTAGTTCTTTCTTGGAGAGAGAGCATTGGAATTGGTAAATATTTTTTGCTCTTTTTCTTTCTTCTTTTCTGTCTGCCGCACTTTTGTTTCATTTACATTGCCATGTTTGGTAAATCTCTCTTCACATGACATCGCTTCCAATCCTTCACTTATTTTTGCATTTTTTTTGTAACTATGTTCGTTTTGCTTTATCAGTTTATCTGGCTCCATGTATTCAAACAGAAGCTCGTTTTTGTCTTTCAATTCAAATAAAAGTAATAAAATAAAATAATACGGACTAAAATGATTAATTTTAGTTTTGTTTATTATGCTAATCTCAAGATGTTTGTTCATTCTTTTGCTTTGCTTATTATCAAATGTTTTTGTAATTACATTCTTTTGTCTTTCTATTACATTATGTTGTTGCTTTTTTTTCCCTTCCAACACTGGATTTTTTGTACTAATTTTGAAAAATTTATTGTGATTACAGACAGTTTAATTGCGGATGAGTTTTCTGGGGAACTAGCGGAAGGCTTGGCTTACGTGGCTGGTCATGACGATGATGCCAGACCTGTTGTGGTACGATTCTTTTGACTCTCATTTCTTTCTCTGTACTGTAAAAACTTCTCTTTTGTTCCTCCATCTTTATTAGTTATCTAGTTATTGTACCTCGTTTTTACTAAATCATATTAATATATTATTATCTTTCGATTTTATTTTTAAAGGTCTTTCGGATAAAGCAAGACTATCCCAAACTCCAGTCTCAGAAATCGTAAGTAACAGTTCCTGCAATTTGAATGCTGCTGATATTCTTATGTTTAACTTCTGACTTTAAGCTTATATGGTTATTTCTTTTTTCATGACTATTTAGGTTTGTGCGCTTGCTTGTCTTTACACTGGAAGTCGCTGTTTCTTCCATGTCGAGATTTGTAGACCAGTTTGTGCTCCTATTTGAAGCTAGTATGTATAGTCGTTTATACAATATTATTTATTTTATCACTTCTTAGTTTTTTGCTCCTAACAATTATTACGACGTGTAAAACCATCTTTTGTGTTGGTCTACGCTTACTCATAGGCCAGCTTTGACAGTAGCATTAGCACACTAGCATCTAAGATAATAAAATCATAAAAATTCTTCCTATAGTAAATCGTGCAGAAGCATATGAAGTACAAAATGATCATACATTATTGTAAAAAAGTATTAAATCTACTTAGAATTTGTGCCCTGTGCCTTGTGCAGCTCCTGGGTCATGTACCAATAATCAATATCATTGATTTTTAGAATTTACTCTTTCAGATAACATTTTAAATTTGTCCCAATTTTTTAAAAAATAGGAGAATAAAAACATAAACCTAATTATTACAAAAGTAGAATATCCTGTCGGAAGTGCACCAGTAGTGTTACTCAGTGTTGACCGGTACTGGAACTGCCAAAATCAAAACCAAGGCGTGGTGTGTTGCACTGCTTAAGCGCACCAAAAAGCTGTACTCGGATTAAACACACAAGTGCGCCTGACATATAGGACCCACCTGCGCGTGACCTCAGATTACCAGACAATCCTTTCCTTTTGCTTCTCTTTTTTTGCGGTCCCCAATGCCAAATCCTTCTTTTTCTCTGGTCCCGTCAAACAAACCTTCTTTTCATTTCTTCTTTCTAATTTCTAATTTTTACATTCCCCGGGTTTCCCGCTCTTAGTATTTCGAAATAGGAGAAAGGAATACCGTGGTTAAGTAGTCTGCTTAATTAATGAACCATGGTTAGTTGGCTACTTAGCTACTTAGCATCATTATTATAGTGGGGTTGATTAATGCTAATTCTTTTTCTTTTTAAATTTTTTGTAGGCCTTTTTAGGTCGGCGTCAGCCTTCTTAAATTTCTTCATGGGGACTTTAAAATTGGTGGGAGACTATTACCCAGGCCGTTTACACAAGGCTTTTGTAATTGACCCCCCTTCTATGTTCTCCGTTCTTTGGAAGGTACCTAATTTGTGTCATAAAATTGTAACGTTCATGAAAGTTGTCTGTTTAAGCCCACCCATTGACCAATGGAGACAACCGCTAGATTATCTGCATTTGAAAAATTAAGGTTGAATATTATTAAATAAAGCTAAAAAAGACACCTTTATCTGAAGTTTCTGCCAGAAGTTGCTTTTATTGATGAAGCTTAATAAAAGATGGTCCTAATTGTACAGCTAGTGTAGCAAAGTGTAATTACAACAACGGTATGGACTCATTTTGAACTTGTATTATGTAACAATTGATAACATCTCTGTTAATGAAGCCCTTTAACATATGAACAATACCATACCAAATTTTATGTGCAAAAAATGTGCAATTACTGTTGCAAGAGTTAACATGCCATTGTGTTTTTACTCCAGGGTGTGCGTCCATTTGTGGAATTGGCTGCGGCAACTGCTGTCGTCTGTTCACTTGACTATGAAGATTCACTTGAAGGAGGAAGCGACTGCTTTTCCTCATACCCACGCACTGCTTCCCTTCGTTATGAGCCAGCTACCACCACCCCTGTGACTGGAAGGCAGCATCCTGCAGTGGGTTCGGCCTCGTCTCGTTTTTCCTTCACTGTGTCCAACCTCAATTCAGTGAAACCCTGGTACTTGTCTACAAATACCGGTCCTTTGGGTCACTCATCTCGAACTGTTGTACCTGCCGAGTCAACCCCTTCTCTCATTGGAGCATCCCCAGTCAATGCTCGATCGTACTCATTTGCTTCACCTGGGGCCAGGTACTTTCTATGTTTGAGAATAATTGGATTGTGCAAATAATACTATAATCAATTGTCATATTCCGATAAATGAAGAATGATTATTACAACAAGTTTCCCCCTTATAAATGTCTAAACTTTTATTGCGTACAATGCTGGGATTTCTGTGACACAGAATTTAATAAACAAAGTATTCATTCCTATTATACTTGAACAGATACCTTGAACAACAGAGCCTTCTTTTCAGAGTATTAAGACAAAAGAATTGTGCAGTCCTTCTTAATGAAATATTCCCCCAAATACAATATCAATACATTAATTTCTCATGAAATGAAAAATATTACAACTAATATTTTCTTATTGTAGATCCACTCCAGTCAAACAGCAGACACCACTACAGAGGACACCAATGCAAGCACCGCGTCAACAGCCGAGGACACCAAAACCATCCTTCCTCCAATCTCCAGCAAACCTGTTCAACTTCAAGAAGGAAGGCCATCTAAGCAAAGGTGAAAGAGACAAGGAATCATTCCTCCCTTTTCTGCGATTCTACCGCCGGCCATATGATGAGATGGTTTACCGTGCGAAGATGCGGCCGCCCCTGGGTGGTCTCACCTCCATTGTTTATGCTCAAGTCAAAACACACCACCATCAGCAGTCACGTCGCTTTACCGGCAATCTGCAGAGGATCTGAGATCGCTTGATCTGCCAGTTCTTTTTCTTGTTAGTTATATCATAGATTATGTATACATCTTTTTCGTAGCGACGGTCAATGTAAACATAACAGATGTTGCGAAGGTAAATAAATATTAGGCTGTACAACTTATGCAGTCTGCTAATTTAGTTGATATTTCTTGTTGAAGTAATGTTTTGTGAAATCAAATGTCAATGCAAAGTAGTTATTATTGAGTTATCAATGAAGTATGGTTATTATTGAAATTTTGGTGCGAGTGGAATTGCCAGGCATGCGTCGTGCATTGCCACTCATCAGTATTCAAGAAATTTTCAAATCAGCCAAGTTAATTATCTCAGCAAGACCATTAATTTTCTAAATCTATATTAATTTGCAAATTGGCTTCTTGTACTTGTTAGAATGTATTGCCACTTTCTTTTTCCAGCATAATTTATTGTCAGTATATATGTAAGGTCAGTAATATCTTAAAATGAGCACAATTGGAGGTCATAGCTATTTCCAGCGTAACCTCTTGCTTGGAAAAAGTTTTGTGCAGAAAAAAATTATTAAACACAGAATAGAGGGATGCAAACAGTAGATCCTTGAGTCTTATTAAAAACTATTTCATCTTTGATTGCTTTGTCGCAGTAAAGTTTGAAGTGCCAAACAATGAGTAAAATTTCTTATTTGGGCAGAATTCTTTTCCAATACCGCCCAAATATTTTGTATCTGCATGACTGCAATGCTAGCAAGTAATACCAACTTTTCTGTAGCTTCTACAGTTTTGTTTCTTATGTATCATTTTTGCTCAAATTCAATTGCTACCTCAAAATATTTTTTTTTTTTCCCCACAATACAGCCCTAAATGATGCAATTTTTTCTTTCAATTAATTTATGACACTTATACAACGCCCTTATTTATTTCCAATATGTAATGCGTAAGAATGTTCCTGATGAGGATTATTAGGGGACAGTATGTATTGGGAAATATCATTGAAATTCACAGTTTGGAATCTTCGCTCCCTAATTAATTAATCGCACACTCCACTTAAGTTAACACACAAAATGCTAATTTGGTAACCGTTGATGATGGGTCATGATTAGGCCGTTTCTACTTGGAAGCATTGGTTATGTATGCATCTAGAATACTGTGATCAATGGCAATAGGTAGGAGTGGAGAGGACAAAGGGAATAGCTTGGTCGCTACGGCACCATGTACGGTTCATCACAAGGTACAAACAGCCTCCAGTCTATACACGTTTCCTCCCAATCTTTCACGGCATCCCCAATAGCTAATTTTTGTTTATCACGAAAATAGGAAAAATTAATAAGTTTCTCCTTTAATTTTTGTTTTGTTTCCCTAGGGAATTAAACTTTAATCTTTTGGGTTCGAGGCAATAAAACGAGGAAAACATTCAAAATGTAGTTTTTTTTCTCCTTTTTTGGAGGAAAAAAATATTATATCCATCCAAATTGTTTTACTCAGTATATTTCTTTTCCCTTGGTTTTGCCAATTTTGGTGTGTTTGACATGCATGAGGTTAGTAGGGTTAGTAGTGTAAGGTTAGTACTTTTTGGAATTTTTGAGGTATTTTTTAGAATTTCGAGGTAGAATAGTGAGGGATGAGATTTTCGAGGGAATCCAACTAAACTCGCTAAACTCGCTAAATCCGCTAACCCCGCTCCCGAAAACACACTTAAGAAACCATGCCTGAAATGAAAATTAGGTTTTTGTTGAAAAATTACTTCTATCCATAGAGAACCGATTTATAGCGTAAAAAAAAAAAGAAAGCTCAATATTAGGTTAACAAGATTTGCACTTTTGCAGTACTAGCTTCTCAAAAAAAAAAAAAAAGAAAAAAGAAAAAGAAATTTGCAGTGCTAAACAAATAACCAGGACAGAAATATAATGGTGGGAATTTGTGAAATTTTGTCTGGTGGTAACTGTCACAATGTTACCGTGGTAATTCGCCTATGGGGAGATGTCAATGCGGAAAAGTCAAAAGCAAACCTCCAAAGTTGTTTTAAATTTTCATGCCAGTTAAATAAATACATGTATAAGTCCACTTTACATATTTGTTTGGAACTGTTACAAACCTCTGCATTAGGAAACCAAAATCAAGGTAACTTCTCGTCATTTACCTCTTGTCACTGTCTCATCAAGGTATTCCTTTAAACAGAGCTGACATCACCGAAGCATCCCAAAATTTAATAGGCTACATGATTTTTCGTTTATTTTTTTTTTGTTTCGTAAGCGGGACAAACAATTCAGGTCTGGGAAACCTAAATTAATTATAGGTTTCAGTTTCATCCAGTTCGCAAAGTGAACAAAAGTAAAAATAATTAAACTCCTAATCTGTTAGTCGGAAGAAAATCTCTACAAACTCTTAAGAATTACAGTTTCTGCAATTTTTTTTTAACATTAGTTTCATTTTTATTTTCAGGAGATAAGATTGCATCTTAATATTTATGTCTTCACATTCTACGTTCGCTTGGCCACTTTTCTTGCTCAGCTAGGATTTTAAATTGAGGGTTGCTTTTTAGGATTTAGAATCTATTGTAGGAATATATATTTGCATAATATGCCTCATGATTATACGAAAAGGTCAGTTAAATTATCTTTGTACAAATTTAATTAGATTTATACATATTTTGAACTTAATGAAGTATATAATAAAATTGACAATAGGTTTGCATTTGACCAGTGGCGGATCTAGAAAAAATATTTAGGTGGGGCTAGTGTTTTCCAAAATAAATATTTAGATGGGGCTAGTGTTTTCCAAAATAACACGACACGATCGTGTTGGCACGACACGACACGAATACAAAATTGACACGACACGACCGTGCTATCGTGTCGTGTCATAATCGTGTCGTGTTGGGATATTAGAAAATTTAACACGATCCAACACGACACGATTTGACACGCAACACGACACAAACACGAATTAACACGACATATTAACACAAATTTAATTATTAATGTTAATTATTTAAACAAAATTAATAATTTAAATTTAATTTATAATACTATATCATATTATTTACCATCATTTGACTCATATGGTTCTAATCTAATTATTATTTAGTTTTTCCTTTACTTTAATTTTGTAATATTTTTTAATTTTAAAAATAATAAAATAATCTGACACGATTTGACACGACTAACATGACGTGTCAACACGACACGACTAACACGATCGTTTCGTGTCAGAATGCGTGTCGTGTTGTCTATTCTCACCATTTAACACGACACAACACGGCACAATTAAAAAGTAGTTCGTGTCAACACGACACGACACGAAACTCTAGCACGATCGTGTTTGAAACGACACGACACATCACGACACGCACGATTGGAGAACCCTAGGTGGGGCTGAGTTTATAAGAACATTAGACCAACATAAGTTCATCATATATGAAATTAGCTGAGACTAAGGGGGGCTCTAGGGGCTCGACAGCGTTAGGTGGGGCTCTAGCCCCACCAGCCCCAGTGGTAGATCCGCCACTGCATTTGACGCAAGTATGGACGTGTGTTAGACTATGGTTAGCTGTGACGGTCTGAAGGAAAAAAATATCTCGACAATAATTTTAAGCCTCTTTTTTTTTTTCAATTTTTTGTAATGCTTGTAAAAATCATCATAGAAACATGAAATTTTTATTATAATATTTTTTGTAAAATTTATCACCAGATCCATTTTTTTCACGAAACATCCTATACAAAGTTTATATCAAAGCAAAGGTTCTAATACAACGAAAGAACCACCATTACAACAACAATTCTATCATCTTATACCACATCCTAGGCTTAATCTACCTCCCATGACGTACCTCAACGGTTGAAAACTTGAAATGTAGCAAAGGATCATCTAATCTCAGTAGAAACAAATTGATACATCTTCTACTTAAGACTAAAACAAACTAGCAAAATCACAAAAAAACATTACCGCATACAAACATGTCCTTCCAATCTTTTTTGTGGGCCTTGTACCCAGTACACGAAGTGGGCTTCCGTCCAATTAGCAAACGCGGAAAATTAGAGATGGTCAGATGGGGTTGTTTACTAGCGAGGTCCCTTCACTACAAAGAAATTTGTGTATTTGTGATTGGTTGCATGAAAACCTGAAGCTTAAAGGGTAACAAATTACCAATTATTTTGACCGGAAATGTTTTCTTGTATTTGTGTATTTGACCGGAATTTTTCTTTGCAGAAATTGTGTATTTGTTGTAGATTTGTCTTAAAATTAATGATTTTTTTAACTTAACATATGGAGCATAATTGAGCTTTTAATTTTTAGATATCCGAGAAAATTTAATGATAGCAAACTAATTAAAGTTTTAGATGATTTTAGCAATCCAATTACTTAATATCTCTCTCTTAATGTTTCTTATAGAATAATAGATCAAATTTATACTTATTTTTTGTAAAAAAAAAAATTATATACATAAACTTGTTTAATTTTCCTCATGAATTTACGGAAGTGCTTAGCGACTATGACCGATGAAGATCATTATTTCATTATTTCTTCCATCAGTGCAGAGAAGTGTGAGTAACAAAATACTATCAAATATCTTAAACTTTGTGTAAATATTTTTTTATGTTTTTACTTTTTAATTTTTCATATCTGGAGGTCTTATACAACGAGAGTTTTTATTGCCCTGATTTGACATATTCAAATTGAACCACAAATTAAGAAAATTTACTTAATGTTATTTATTATTATTTAATTCTTTCTACGCATGTTGCAACAACACGTATCGCATTATGGTGTCAATTCGTATGTAGTGAATAATCAATTTAATTTACTAATTTGCAATACATATAACAGTATATTTGTAAACATTTTTAATATCTAGAGAAACACGATGTAATATTAGCACATTAGTATAGAACCTTTTATAATACTCAACTCATGTTTTTATTACATTGGCTCAAACATACGTCAATAGAGAGATCAGTTTACTACTTTTCTGGTTCATGGTTGGATTCTGGTTTTTTACTGGTAAAGGTTTTCAGAAAAAAAAAAAAAGTTAGCTAGTAAGAACATATTTGAGATTGCTGGTAAAAAGATGTTTGCTGGTAAAGGTTTTCTGCTGGATTTTGTTTACTGGATTTTTTTTTCTTGTGAGATTACTAATTAGAAGTTAAGGTAGATATATTTGGAAATTTTAAGGTAGTTCGTGTCTAATCTATAAAAAAAAAAATTTATCTCCTCATTAGACATGCGATCTGAGCCCTCCAATTTTAATTGATCGATCGATCGGAATATATGCCAAAAGTTTACCCTTCTCAATTAGAAGTCGTGACTGCATTGGCTTTTAATTAAATTTTTTTTTTTGTTAAATATATTAAAAATAGTTGTACCAATCAATATATTTGGAAATCTAAGGTAGTTCATGCTTAATCTATAGGAAAAATTATTCCCAGAAACGACATGCGATCTAAGCCCTCCAATTTTCTTTGAATTTATGCTATTTTTAATTATATAAAATGCGATCAGGACTTTTAACTATATAAAACTATTTTTTTAAGATGTTACTTTTAATTTATGTCAAGTTTATATGACAACTTTTCATGATAAAAATTAGTTGAAATTACAGATTTTTGTCTAAAAATGATTATTCTCAATAAAAAAAAAACATAGTGCAGCGAAGCTGCGACTGCCATGTCTAGTCCAATTTATATCACCATTATGTATTCTGTGTAAATATAATTTTCAGGGTGTTTTAAATTCTCGTTGAAAATTAATTGGATGAATGTTTGAATAAGGGGTTGGAATAAGCACATGGATTTCTCTCTCCTTCCACTATTCTATTTTCTTATTCATCTTTATTCTCTCAAATGGTGGAATTAGAATAAGCCTTTGAATAGGCCTTGTTCCGAATAAGAATTTTCTTATTCCATGTTTGGTTCTCACGCCTATATCTTTGTTCCGAATAAGCCTTATTCCACTACAAACCAAACACACTCGTTATCTCTGTTCATTTCTGCAATTTTATACTACAATATATTCATTATTATAAATCATATAACTTTTGCACTTATGATATTGGAGAAAATTTTAAAATTTATGAACATCTATATTTCTATTCAGATGAAAATGCAATGGGGAAAAGTATAAATTTTTTTTATTTTATTAAAAATTTGTATTTCTTTTGTCAGATATAGATTATCACCTGAAATCATTATTTTATGTCATGTAATTTCAAAAAATGAGATTTCATTTCTTGAAGTTTTCTTTCTTTTGATAAATCGTTGATAATCAAAAACCCAAATTTGTTAAGATAAAATAGCACCAATGATTTGAAAATAATAAAAAAAAAAGAAAAAAATGAAGTAAAAAAAAGATTCAAAAATTCAACTGGAAGAGACTAACTAAAATTAAGATAAAGTATTTCGTAGCGTCGTATCAAAATATATCATCTTACTAACATTAAAACTAGGTTTTGCCACTGGCACGTTGCCAGCCGGCCTTAAAAAAAAAAAAATTAAAACTAGTTTTTAATAAATATATGTTATAATTTAATATATCATTTAAATCAACAAATGTAATTTATCTAAAATTAAAATAATAACAATAACCTCGTAGCCAATGTTGAAATCGCTGGATTTTTTTTATCATAACCCAAAATTTTCTTGTAAATTATACATCAACAAAACAATCATCAAATCACCAGTTTCTAGTAAATTATGCACATAAAGTGTAAAAAATTCACGTTCTGGACAGAATCGTAGCATTTCAAGGGAGTGTGCATTCTTTTAAGTCATTCGTTCACAATAATCTATTTTTATGCTATTTATACAGTGTTGAATAAGTTTATGATCTTAAAAATTCAAAAAGATTGGATTATACATGTCAATTACCACATAAAGTGCAAAAAGTGCATGTTCTGGGCATAATTGATGCATTTCAAGCGATTATGCATTCGTTTTAAGTCAATCAGTCACAATAATCTATATTTAAGCTCTTTATAGAGTGGAGAATAAGTTTGTGATATTAAAAATTCAAAAGGATTGAATCATACATGTCAATTATGCACATAAAGTGCAAAAAATAAACGTTCTGGGCAGAATTTGAGTATTTCAAGGGATTGTGCATTCGTTTTAAGTCATTTAATGGCAATAATCTTTATTTAAGCTCTTTATACAATGGAGTATAAGTTTATGATATTAAAAATTTAACAGGATACGATAGTACATGTCAATTACGCACATAAGTGCAAAACATGGACGTTCTGGGAAGAATTGGAGCATTTCAAGCGATTGTGCATTCGTTTTAAGTCATTTGATCACAATAATCTATATCTAAGCTCTTTATACAGTGGAGAATAAATTTATGATCTTAAAAATTGAAAAGGATTCAATAGTACATGTCAATTACGCACATAAAGTACAAAAAATGCACGTTTTGGGCAGAATTGGAGCATTCCAAGAGATTGTGCATTCATTTTAAGTCACTTGATCGCAATAATACATACTTAAGCACTTTATGCAGTAGAGAATAAGTTTGTAATCCTAAAAGTTCAAAAGGATTTGATTATACATCCCAATTACGCATATAAAATGCAAAAAAATGCACGTTGTGAGCAGAATTGGAGTATTTCAAGCGATTGCGCATTCATTTTAAGTCAGTGGATCGCAATAACCAATAACCAAGCTCTTTATTCAGTAGAGAATAAGTTTGTGATCTTAGAAATTCAAATGGATTGAATCATCTATGTCAATTATGCATATAAAGAGCAAAAAATGCACGTTCTGGGCAGAATTGTAGCATTTTAAGGGATTGTGCATCAGTTTTAAGTCATTCGTTCGCAACAATCTATATTTATGTTCTTCATAGAATGTTGAATAAGTTTATGATCTTAAAAATTCAAAAGGATTGAATTATACATGTCATTTACGCACATAAAGTGCAAAAATTGCACGTTCTGAACATAATTGGAGCATTTCATGCTATTGTGCATTTGTGTTAAGTTAGTGGATTGCAATAATCAATATTTAAGCTCTTTATACAGTGCAGAATAAGTTTATGATCCTAAAACTTCAAAAGGATTGGACTATACATACCAATTACTCACATCAAATGCAAAAAATTCACGTTCTGAGTAGAATTAGAGTATTTCATTCGATTCTGCATTTGTTTTAAAATCATTTTATTGCAATAATCTATATTTAAGATATTTATATAGTGTAGAATATGTTTATGTTCATAAGATTAAAAAGGATTGAATTATACATGTCAATTACACACATAAATTGCTAACAATGCATGTCGTGGGAAAAGTTGGAGCATTTTAAGCGATTGTGCAATCCTTTTATGTCATTCGATTGTAACAATCTATATTTAAGCTCTTTATACGTGTAAAATAAGTTTATGATCCTAAAATTTCAAATGGATTGGATTATACATGTCAATTGCGCGCATAAATTGCAAAAAATGAACGTGCAGAATTGTAGCATTTCAAGCGATGTGCATTCCTTTTAAGTCAATGGATCAGAATAATCTATATTTAAGCTTTTATACAGTGGAGAATAAGTTTATGATCCTAAAAATTTAAAAGGATTGGATTATGCATGTCAATTACGCACATAAAATGCAAAAAATGCACGTTCCGGGCATAATTGGTGCATTTAAAGCGATGGCGCAATCGTTTAAGTCACTGGATCCCGTTAATCAATATTTAAGCTCTTTATACAGTGGAGAATAAGTTTACGATCCTAAAAATTCAAAATGATTGGATTATACATACCAACTACGCACATACAGTGCAATAAATCATTTGAGTATTTCATGCGATTCTGCATTTGTTTTAAATCATTTGATTGCAATAATATAAATTTAAGATATTTATACAGTATAGAATATGTTTATGTTCTTAAAATTTAAAAAGACTGGATTATACATGTCAATGACGCACGTAAAATGCAAAAAATTCATGTTCTGGGCAGAATTGTAGCATTTTAAGAGATTTTGTATTCTTTTAAGTCATTCGTTCACAATAATCTAGTTTTATGCTATTTATACAGTGTTAAATAAGTTTATGATACTAAAAATTCGAAAGGATTGGATTATACATGTTAATTACGTACATAAAGTGCAAAAGATGCACGTTCTGGGAAGAATTGGAGCATTTCAAGCGATTGTGCATTCGTTTTAAGTCATTTGATCACAATAATCCATATCTATGCTCTTTGTACAGTGTAGAATTATTTTATGATCTTAAAAATTGAAAAGGATTGGATAATATATGTCAATTACGCACGTAAATTACAAAAAATGCACGTTCTGTGCAGAACTGGAGCATTCCAAGAAATTTTGCATTCGTTTTAAGTCATTTGATCACAATAATCTATATTTAAGCACTTTATGCAGTAAAGAATAAGTTTAAGATCCTAAAAATTCAAAAGGATTTGATTATACATGTCAATTACGCATATAAAGTGCAAAAATGCACGTTCTAGTAAGAATTGGAGCATTTCAAGCAATTGAGCATTCGTTTTAAGTCAGTGGATCGCAATAACCAATAACCAAGCTCCTTATTCAGTGAGGAATAAGTTTGTGATCTTAAATATAAAATGAATTGGAACATATATGTCAATTATGCACATAAAATGCAAAAATGCACGTTCTGAGCAGAATTGTAGCATTTCAAGGGATTGTGCATTAGTTTTAAGTCATTCGTTCGCAACAATCTATATTTATGCTCTTCATACAGTGTTGAATAAGTTTATGATCTTAAAAATTAAAAAGTATTGGATTATACATGTCATTAAAGTGTAAAAAATGCACGTTCTGGGCATAATTGGAGCATTTCAAATGATTCTGCATTTGTTTTAATTAATTTGATTCCAATAATCTAAATTTAAGATATATATACAGTGTAAAATATGTTTATGTTCTTAAAATTCAAAAGGACTGGATTATACATTCCAATTATGCACATAAAGTGCAAAAACTGTACGTTGTGGGCCAAATTGGTGAATTTCAAGTGATTGTGCATTCGTTTTAATTCATTCGATCGTAATAATCTATATTTAAGCTCTTTATACAGTGAAGAATAAGTTTATGATCCTAAAAATTCAAACGGATTGGATTGTACATGTCAATTACGTACATAAATTACAAAAATTGCAATTTCTGGACAGAATTAGAGCATTTCAAGCAATTGTGCATTCATTTTAAGTTAATGGATCACAATAATCTATATTTAAGTTCTTTATACAGTGGAGAATTAATTTTTGATCTTAAAAGTTCAAAAGGATTGAATCATAAAAGTCAATTATGCACATAAAGAGCAACAAATGCACATTTTGGGCAGAATTAAAGTATTTCAAGGGATTGTGCATTTTTTTTTAAGTCATTTGATCGCAATTATCTATATTTTAACTCCTTATACAGTGCAGAATGAGTTTGTAATCTTCAAAATTTAAAAGGATTGAATTGTATATGTTAATTAGGCACGTAAATTGCAAAAAAATGCACGTTCTAGGAAGAATTGGAGCATTCCAAACGATGGTGCATTCGTTTTAAGTAATTTGATCACAATAATCAATATTTATGCACTTTATACAGTGGAGAATAAGTTTTTGATCCTAAAAATTCAAAAGGATTTAATTATACATGTCAATTACTCACACAAAGTGCAAAATATTCACGTACTGGATAAAATTGGAGCATTTTCAAGTGATTCCGCATTCTATTTAAGTCATTTTATCTTATTAATCTATATTTAAGATCCTTATACAGTGGAGAATATGTTTATGATCCTAAAAATTCAAAAAGTATAAGATTATACATCTGAATTACGCCATAAATTGCTAAAAATGCACGTTTCTAGCAGAATTGGTGCATTTTAAGCGATTGTGCATTCGTTTTAAGTCAGTGTATCCCAGTAATCTATATTTAAGCTCTCTATTCAGTGGAGAATAAGTTTATGATCTTCAAAATTTAAAAGGATTGGATTGTACATGTCAATTACGCACAGAAAGTGCAAGACATGCACGTTCTGGAAAGAATTAGAGCATTCTAGCAATTATACATTTATTTTAAGTAATTTGATCGCAATAATCTATATCTAAGCTATTTATACAGTGGAGAATAAGTTTATGAACCTCAAAATTTAAAAGGATTGGATTATACATGTCAATTACGCACAGAAATTACAAAACATGCACGTTCTGAGAAGAATTGGAGCATTTAAAGTGATTGTGTATTCGTTTAAATTTAATAGTTTGCAATAATCTATATTTAAGCTCTTTATACAGTGGAGAATATGTTTATGATCTCAAAAATTCAAAAGGATTGGATTATACATGTCAATTACGCACATAAAGTTTAAAAAATGCACAATTAGGGCAGAATTGGACATTTCAAGCGATTGTGCATTCGTTTTAAGTCATTCGATTGCAATAATATATATTTAAGCTCTTTATACAGTGGAGAATAAGTTTATGAACTTCAAAATTTAAAAGGATTGGATTATACATGTCAATTACGCAAAGAAATTGCAAAACATGCATGTTCTGGGAAGAATTGGAGCATTTAAAGCGATTGTGCATTTGTTTTAAGTTAATGGATCGTAATGATCTATATTTAAGCTCTTTATACAGTTTAGAATAAGATTATCATCCTAAAAATTCAAAAATATAGGATTATACATGTCAATTACGCATAAATTACAAAAAATGATCTGGGAAGAATTGGAGTATTTCAAGCAATTGTGCTTTCATTTTTAAGTCAATCAATCACAATAATCTATATTTAAGCTCTTTATACAGCGGAGAATTAGTTTGTGATATTAAAAATTCAAAAGCCTTACATCATACGAGTCAATTATGCACAGAAAGGGTGTGTTTGGGTTGGGTGGGAACAGGGGACGAACATGAACAAGGACAGGGACATGTCAGCGTGGCTTGTTCCCTGTTCTTGTTCGTAGTTCATGGAAAAAGGGGGAACAGGGAATAGGAGGGTAGTTCTTTGTTCGCGTATGATTCCAAACACACCCAAAGTGAAAAAATGCATTTTCTGGGCAAAATTGTAGCATTTCAAGGGATTTTGCATTAATTTTATGTTATTTGATCGCAATAATCTATAGTTAAGCACTTTATACAGTGGAGAATAAGTTTGTGTACTAAAAATTCGTAAGGATTGGATTATACATGTCAATTATGCACGTAAAGTGTAAACAAATCACGTTCTGGGCAGAATTGGATTATTTCAGGCGATTCTGCATTCGTATTAAGTAATTTGATCGCAATAAGGTATATTTAAGATCATTATACAGTGAACAATAAGTTTATGATCCTATAAATTCAAAAGATTTGGATTATACATCTCAATTACGCAAAGATTTGGACATTACATGTTAATTACGCACATAAAGTGCAAAAAATGCACGTTCTGGGCGGAATTGTAGCATTCCAAGCGATTGTTCTTTTGTTTTTAAGTCAATGGATCACAATAATCTTATTTAAGCTCTTTATACAATGGTGAATTATTATGTGATCTTAAAAGTTTAAAAGGATTGCATCATACATGTCAATTATGCACAAAGTGCAAAAAATGCACTTTCTTGGCAGAATTGGAGCATTTCATGTGATTTTGCATTTATTTTAAGTCATTTCATTGCAATAACCTATATTTAAAATTTTTATACAGTGTAGAATATTTTTATTGTCTTAAAAATTCAAAAGGATTGGATTATACATGTCAATCACGCACGGAAAGTTAAAAAATTTCACGTTCTGGACAGAATTGGAGTAGTTCAAGCGATTCTGTATTCATATTAAGTCATTTGATCGCAATAATGTATATTTAAGATCTTTATACAATGAATAATAAGTTTATGATCCTAAACATTCAAAAGATTTGGATTATACATCTCAATTAAGCAAATAAAGTGCCATAAATTCACGTTCTGGACAGAATTGGAGTATTTTAAGCGATTCTGCATTCGTTTTAAGTCATTTTATTACAATAATCTATATTTAATATTTTTATACAGTGTAAAATATGTTTATGATCTGAAAAATTCAAAAGGATTGGATTGTACATGTCAATCACGCACAGAAAGTTAAAAAATTTCACGTTCTGGACAGAATTGGAGTAGTTCAAGCGATTCTACATTCGTATTAAGTTATTTGATCGCAATAATGTATATTTAAGATCTTTATACAATGAACAATAAGTTTATGATCCTAAAAATTCAAAAGGATTATACATGTCAATTACGCACATAAATTGCAAAAAATGCACGTTTCGAGCAGAATTGGAGTATTTTCATGCGATTGTGCATTCGTTTTAAGTCATTGGATAGCAATATTCTATATTTAAGCTCTTTATACAGTGAAGAATAAGTTTATGATCTTTAAAAGTTAAAAGGATTGGATTATACATGTCAATTACGCAGAAATTGCAAAACATGCACGTTCTGGGAAGAATTGCATTTAAAGCGATTGTAGATTCGTTTTAAGTTAATGGATCACAATAATCTATATTTAAGCTCTTTATACAGTGAATAATATGTTTATGATCTTAAAATTTAAAAGGATTGGATTATACATGTCAATTACGCACATAAAGTGCAAAACATGCACGTTCTGGGAAGAATTGGAACAGTTTAAGTGATTGTGCATTCGTTTTAAATCAATGGATCGCAATAATATATATTTATTATCTTTATATTATGGTGAAGTTTATGATCTTAAAAATTCAAAAGGATTGGATTATACATATCAATTACGCACATAAAGTGCAAAAAATTCACGTTCTAGGTAGAATTGGAGCATTTCAGGTGATTGTGCATTCGGTTTAAGTTATTTGATAGTAATAATCTATATTTAAGCTCTTTATACAGTGGAGAATAAGTTTATGATATTAAAAATTCATAAGAATTGGATCATACATGTCAATTGTGCACATAAAGTACAAAAAATACACGTTCTGGGCAGAATTGTTGCATTTCAGGCGATTGTGCATTCGTTTTTAAGTCATTTGATCGCAATAATCTATTTTTATGCTTTTTATACAGTGGAGAATAAGTTTGTGATCTTAAAAATTCTAAAGGATTGGATTATACATGTCATTCAAAGGAGATGTCACCAGGGGCTAGAATTAAATGGTTATCTTCTGAAGTTAAAAATGCAGTAGCAAGCTTGCCAAGCAACAAAGCATCAGGAAACTGATGGAATCCCCAATGAGTTTGCTAAGTTTAAATGGGATGTTTTGAAATCGGATATAATGGAGATTTTCAAAGATTTGTATGAAGGAAACTTGGATTTAAGTGACTTAGCTCACATTACCTTACTACCAAAAACTGATAATGCAATCACCTTAACTTCCTTCAGGCAGTGTCATAAATTACATCCCAAAACTGATTTCAAAAGTTCTTGCATCATGGTTAAGTGCACACATCCGGGATCTTGTTGCTCCAACTCAGACCGGCTTTGTTAGAGGGAGGCTTTTACAGGAAAACTTCTTGAGTGCAAGGGAAATAGTCTCATCTTTCTCGTTGCAAAGAACCGGCTTTCATGCTCAAATTAGATTTATACAAAGCTTTCGACACGCTCAGTTCCTTTTAATGTGCTTAACACTTTTGGCGTTCCTCCAAAATTTCTGTCGTGGATTGAACTACTCCTCTCAACACCAAAATCTGCAGTTTTAATTAATCATCAAGTCGCCCCCACTTTTCAGAATCGACAAGGGTTGCGTCAAGGTGATTCAATTTCGACATTCTTGTTCATAATGGTAGCTGATGTGCTCTCCAAAATGTGTCAAGCCATAGGAACTTCCCTTCAGCACAACATATCCACACGGCTTAACTCACCTTTTCATGTACTTTAATACGTCGATGATACTTTAATTTTTGCTACTGTCAAGGACAAAGCAGTGCAATCTTTAAAGCTCATACTCAGCCTCTTCTCTGCTCGGGCCTAAATCTCAATTTTGATAAGTCCATGTTCATTCCTTTCAACTTGAGTGACCTACAAGCACAACACATCAAACTCACATTGCATTGCGATAGTGCTCAACTCCCTCTGCCTTACTTGGGACTCCCTTTGACTGCGCATAGGCCTTCCAAAATTTGTTTTCTTAAGCTTATTGAAACACTCGAACGCAAATTAGCCGGTTGGAAGAACAAGCTGTTATCAAGAGCAGGAAAATTAACACTTGTTTCCTCAGTTCTTTCCTCAATTCCTATTTTTTTCATGTCGGTATTCAAATTGCCATCGTGGGTCATTAAAGCGATAGACAAATTGAGATTTTCTTTGGGGACGTTCAACGGATGTGAACAGGGGAATCCCCTAACTGGCTTGCGATAGGGCATGCCTGCTTAAATCTCTTGGTGGTTTAGGAATCCTAAATCTGACAATAATGAATATCTCTCTCCTGCTTAAGTGGCTTTGGCGCTTATTCTATAATATAAGCCATGCGAAGCTGCCGATGAAAACAAAAAACGAACTGTTTCATCTACAACATTTGCCTCCCCACCAAAATTGTTATAGTCAGATTTAGATTAGATATAGCAGATGAAAAATTCATAATCCAAGTATTGTTCTTGGATGTTAGTTGAATGAAATAAATAATTTGTAACTGAATAATGGATATTTTTCATGATACCCATCTTGTATAGTAGACCCAAGATAACATAGGAAAATTATAATGGGCCTAATTATTAAATTAGTATAGAATTTAGCTCCAATTTTCGCTACAATTGGTTTATTTGAGTTGGACCTGAGTTCGACTAACAGAATAAAATAATAAAATTTGTTCTGAATTCATGAAGTTGTCTGTTTAATCTAATCCAATGTTGTTAATTACGAGACAAAGGTCGTGTTAATGTTGCTAGCAAATTTGAATTGATTACATCCTTATGTAACCTTTATGTATTATCAAAGGGCCTTGGTAAGTGCTATTTAATGGGGTCTTTAAAGCCCTAATTGACTAATAACAAGCAAATCACAACGGGTCATTTGGCATCCGCACAGGTTAATTATTTTTAATAACCTGCACTGTATTGATAATTACAAAGGTTATACACTGAAAGTGTTATTGTTCATTTTCTTTTGGTTAAAAGTTTATACTTTTCTTAAATTTATGCCGGCATAAAAAAAAACCGTTTAATTGAGCAATTCTCTAACTTCATGTCGAAGGCAAAATTATCTCACCGCGAAAAGTTCCTCTGCGTGCTTTTAAACATTGGCATACCATCAAAGTTCATTAGTTGGATACATTTGCTGCTGTCCACGGCTTCATCGGCCGTGCTTTTAAACAACCAGATTGGCACATCTTTCAAGCACCAGCAGGGATTACGGCAAGGAGATCCTATATCCCCTTTTCTCTTCATCATGGTTGCGGATGTGCTCTCCAAGATGTGTCAGGCAACAGCCTTATATATCGGTGCCGTTCAACATCTCCAACAAGCTAACTAAGCCCTTTCATGTTCTTCAATATGCGGACGATACTCTTATCTTCTGCACAGTCAAAGGAAAAGCGGTTCAATCTTTAAAGTTTTTACTCACGGTCTTCTCTAACTGCTCTGGACTGAACTTGAATCTAAGTAAATCTTCGATCGTGCCTTTCAATCTGTCTAATCAACAGTTAGACATGGTTGTTTCCATAATGCAATGCGAGCGGTCACAGTTGCCGTTAAGCTATCTTGGCTTACCTTTAACTGCTGGTAGACCAACAAAGGAGGCTTATCGTCAGCTGATTGAAAAAATAGAAAAAAGGCTTGCGGGTTGGAAGAACAAGCTCCTTTCTCGGGCTGGAAGGCTAACACTGTCTCTTCTGTCTTGACTTCTATTCCAATCTTTTTCATGTCCGTGTTTAAGCTTCCTTCCTGGGTAATCAGTGCAATAGACAAACTACGACGAAACTTCCTGTGGGGCCGGTCTGCGGACTCAAGGAGAGCAATTCCACTTCTGTCTTGGGACAGGGTTTGTCTTCCCAAAAATCTAGGAGGTATGGGAGTTTTAAACTTAACGCTGTTAAACATTTCCCTGCTTCTCAAATGGATTTGGCGCCTATTTGATCAACCGAACTCACAATGGGCTGAGCTCACCAGGACCTTGTTTACTACTAGATGCAGTACAACACCCTTGACCTGGACTTCTCGGGGTTCTTTCTTTTGGAAGGACTTGCTTAAACTGAGACACTACTTTGCTATCTCCACTCATGTCATGTTGGGTAATGGAGAGGATACACTCTTCTGGTATTCTAATTGGGGTCTTGGATACTTGAACTTTTTTGATAACGGGAGCAAGCCTGCCAAACAAAACCTCTTGGTCTCTTCGGTTTTGCAAAGGACTGCTACTTCTTTATCAGCCCCCTGGAATTTAAATGTTCACAGTGCACTTCAATCCCTACAAGAGTTGTATTGTTCTCATAGGGCTGACAAAATTCACTGGAAATGGAACTCATCAGGCTCCTTCACAGTCCAGTCTGCATATCGCATGCTTGTGTCAGCAGGGAAGTGTAGCTTCGATGGCATGTGTATTTGGAAGATTAAATTGCCTCCCTCAATCCATATTTTCTCTTTGCTACTTTTTCACAACAGGTTGCTCACTCAAGAGGCATTGTTAAAGAGAAATATCTGGGTTAATCAGGGCTGTGTTCTATGTAATTCTACCAGCATAGAAACTGCGTCTCACTTGTTCTGTCTTTGCCCTTATGTTTGTGAATTATGGACAAAGGTGTTCTCACGATTTCCTTCTTCAAGATGCGATGGATTCACAGAGGTGCAGATTCTCCTTCGCTTTGCGCTTCAAAATGTGAAGAGAAATAGAAGAGACACTCGAGCAATTGTCACTATCACTACCCTTTGGACTATATGGCTGGAGAGAAATAATCGCATTTTCAGAGGGGACAGCAGGACGACTGATTCGTTGCTATATTGGATTTCCACTCAGCAGGCGCTTTTCTTACAACATTGCTAGCTGTTTCTGTTTCTTTTTTTGTCTTCTTTTCCTTCTTGTTCTCACTTGATAGCCACTATCAAGTCTTCTAAAAAAAAAAAAAAAAAAAGAAAAGTTCCTCTGCGTGACAAATGGATTGTAGTCGCTTGAAAGTTAAAAGCTATGAGGTCGCATACTTTAATACCTTTGTAATACTATATGTTGACAGAAAAAAAATATTCATTAAATTAAAATTTTTTTCCATATATACTGGCAACAGAGGATACTATAACGCTTACTTAAAATTTTAAAATATCCAGTTTGTTCTACACAATATGTAAACACTAGCTTTCATGTATTACAACGATTTACTTATACATTGGCATTTTTCATGTTAACAGATCGTTTCAAAATTGCTAATAGTAATAGCATAATATTTGATAAAGTGCATCAATTATCGGAAACTACACAAAAAAAAAAACAAATTATTTCAATCAATATAATTTAGAATGGCAACAACAGGTTCAAAGGCAAAAACGACTCAACAATAAATAGGAAAAACATGACCTTCTTATACAAGAAGTTACAGTAGCTAAGTAAATGCATTGCACATAGCTATTACTAAAATCAAATCATATTTAAATAATAAAGACACGTTTCTTTCTATTAACGGAATCATAATATTTGTTTTTAGACATGTTTGACAGGACGGAATCATGATTTTTAATTTTTAACCAAAATGAATATCACACACACACACGTCGTCGTCATCACGTTTACAGGCTTCTTACAGGAAAATGCAACTTCATACTTACCCAATAGAATTCACATCGTATCAAATGGCCACACTAAAATCCTTTCTTTTTTTTCGTGAAAAAAATGGCTGCACAAAAAAATAATTTTTTTGCCTGAAAATTTTCACAGAATATAATTGCTAGTATTCTGCTAATTAACCTGTTCCTCTAACTCCGTTCTTGTGTTTTCCCGCCAAGCGAGCTCCATGAGCAATGTCAGCATTGTCTCCATTTCAAACAATAGGAGAGATCGTTTTATTCTATAAATAATCACATAACTCGAAATTATTTTTGTACCGCTTATTGTAGAAAATGGAAGGAAGCTTGCCCAATGGCAGCCATTATGAAATCGCCTCTTAATCATTTTTCTTTTGCACCGCCACTTAATGCTCCTCCTAAAAGCTCTCCATAATCATTCCCTTCAACCCTCTATATATACAGTGCTTTGTACCCCTTTTCTCTCATCTTGTAAAAACCCTAGCCGAAAGAAGAAAAAAAAGAAAGAAAATGAGGAAAAGGGTGAGCATGGGGAGGCAAAAGATCGAGATAAAGAAGATTGAGAATGAGGAGGCGAGGCAGGTGTGTTTCTCGAAGAGGCGCAACGGGCTGTTCAAGAAGGCAAGCGAGCTGTCTACACTCTGTGGGGCTGAGATATGCATTGTTATTTTCTCTCCAGCCGGCAAGGCCTTCTCCTTTGGACACCCCTCTGTTGACTCTGTCACCGACCGCTTCCTCTCTTCCTCCACAAAAACCAACTCTTCTTCTGCTGCTAATCATGGTAAGTAAAAACATATAAATTCCTCTCGTCTTGCTTTCTAAGATCTTTGTACAATGTTAAAATTTGTTGCCACAGACATTTCAAAAAGTTCAACTAGTTATGCTGACAAATGTATTCCCCTTTTAATTGGAACTAAGAAAATAAAGAAGAAACAAAAATAAAAGAAGAATTAAGCTTAGAACTTACAAACAAACAAATAATTATGATCCATTACCTGTGATAATCATAAGTGCTTCTCCCCCTTACACCCCTGTTCTTCATCGTCTATTATCATGCAATTATACTCAAACCATATGGTGCTGGCGTGGCATTTAGTTATACAGGTAACAGGTCAGATTCATGATGACAAATCAGTTTCGGCACAAAACTCCTTTCAAATGTGTGTTTTTTTTTTTTTCCTTTAAACGTTCTTGAAATACTTTATTTTTAAAAAAAAGAAAAATAGCATGTTACCATTTGTTCTTGAAATACCTTTTCTTGTCATAGGACCAAGGTATGGTTTACACCATTTAATGTAGACCATGTGTTTAATCTACCAATTCGATCAGTATGATGGAGAATATTTAGATTAGAAGAATAACAATTATCCATGACTACTTGCCACTTCCTGATCGGCAACTACATATGCTCAAACGATCTCTGAATTCTGCTGAAGTTGCATCTACTAAGCAAATAGAAGAATAATCAGAACCAAAATACAGTGATATAGTTACAAATGAAAAGTGGTTCTACAGTCTAATAGGATCGTATGTCTTAGCTTGCTAGCGTCTAGCATGGACCAAAATGCCCCTGACATCTTGGGACCAGTAAACCATTGTCTTAACGAACAGTCCCTCTGAATGGAATTTCTAGACATCCTGAAAGTGAGTTCATAGAGTACTGTTATTATAATGTATTCCTCAAGAAGTAGGCATAAGGGAAAGCAAAGTTTACATGAAAATCCAAACAAATAACTTTGTCCCATAATCTATGATAGGATGCCTAATTAAATGGGCCACTGTTTTCACAAAAGAGATGGCATGATCTAAGAAAATGTAACAATTCAGGATATCAATATAAGTAATGAGTAACTGACACAATTTCCAATAGCTATCGATGAACAAAACAACTTGGAATAACTAATGGGTAAATGTTGCAATTTGTGCAAAGCAAGTACAGTAGGACGCAATACTGCTGCGCCAACCAAATGAAAAAGAGTATATATTGAACAACAAATGAAATAGAGCATACGCACACTATCTGTTAGGTGCCTCTATTATATTGACAACGAAAATGTATTAAGCATGAAAGTATTTATTTTAGTTAATAAAGAAATATAAAAATGCAAAGTTATAAAAAATATCAGCATAAAAGTTGTTGTACGCATTGAGCATAATTAATCAATTTAAGCCTATTTTATGTATTGCCATCATTAGATGCTCAATTGCATGAATGAGGTCTATTGAATAGACAACAAAATTAATGACATTACTCTTTAATAATTACCTTAGAAATATAAAAAATACAAATTTGATAATGATGAATTAATTACTCTAATCTGTGTGCACTAAAGTAGACTGCAAGAAAATTAGAAAAATAAGTCCATCATAAAAAATAATAATAAATAGAGGTCCTCACAGACACATACCTGACCAGTGACGTAAAATTTGAAGTTAGAAGCTTTTCATATTATTGAAAACCTGAGATTGGTAGGGCAACAAATTGTGCTATTGAATGACCAGAATGGCTGCCTTGAAACACAACAGGTGTTGTTTTAGAGATCGGCTCGGTCCACAGATGTCACAAAATGTCCCTAGTTTGGAGCCAGCCAACCTCCACATCTATATCTATAAAATTATACATTTATAAAATAAATTTAAATTTCTCTGATTTGTCTACAAAGGGAGAAAAAGGTGCATGTTCTACAAAACTTACCAGCATATATGTAAATGCATACAAAGGACATCTTGCGGTGTGGTAACAGTAGTCATCACGTCATAAAATATCAATATTTATATCAATAATTATGAAGGACCATAAAGTAAATCCAACAAACTAATACAATTAGTAAGAGTGTCAATATATCTATGCATTTACATTTTCGAAGAAGCACGTGAAACTGAATCTAATCCATCACATAGCACATCATAAAATCTGTCTTCACGAGAAGGCAGAATTTTTTTTTTTTTTTTTTGGGGGGGGGGTCAATACCTGTAACGTATATCAACCCAATAGGCAACATATTCAATTTGTGCAAATTTTTAGTGTTTAAAACTTGGAAGAATCGTTGCAAAGGAAAATTGCACCCATACACCTAAACGAATCAGCTAAATTATACAGACATTTACATGAAGCCTAGCTCAATGCAACATATTTGAGTTGAATTCTATTCTCAGAACTCACATGTTTCAGAATTATCCTTTTCCAAGCCATTATATCCTTAAACATATGCCCAAACTTAAGCAAGCAATGAAAAAAATAAAGTCTCATTTCCAACGCCCTTTATTTATTAATCAATAGCAAAAACAAAAAAAATAGAAAAAGAAAAGGACAAAAACAACATATGGTTATGAAAATAAACATTGTTTCCAGTAAAAAGTCTAATGGCCTAATATTGTTCAGAGAAGAAATATTATATAGAATCGTTGAATGCAAATATTGTAGCTAGTAAAGATTACAGACTCCTAAAACTTGAATTTTTTATTCAAACTTATTTGTCCTAATTGTTAAATAAATCGCATGCTTTTTCATTTGTAATTTGCAACAAATTTAATCTTGAATCAAATGTAAAAAATGAATAATTTTCTCTACCAGATAGAATTGTATTGGAATTCGATTCTAACGAAAGGTAAAAAAAATAAAAAAAGATGACAAATCAGGAACTAAAGATATCAAGCATAGATTTGAGCACTAACCTTAGGAATTCCCCTCGATCGAACAGCTGGTACCACTTCCAATCATCGTCCTATGCATGGAAAATCAATGAGAAACAACATTAACAAACTAAGGCAAGTTTGTCCATTCATCGTCCTATGCATGGAAAATCAATGAGAAGCAACATTAACAAACTAAGGCAAGTTTGTTTATTTAATGATGACCGCAAATGAAATATTACATAAAATATAATTACTACTTGGCTTGGAACAAATCTGACATAGAAAATTGTGAGGGGTGATATATACATCGCACTTATTACCAATCATCAATCAAAGAAGGAATTAAGCATCTGGGAGGTCATTCAATTGCATCCATAACAGATACATCAGATAAAAATTGTTTTAGACATAGATTTAGACACTAAAACCATTACTTATTTATTTGTAAATATAAAATTACCTTGGAAGCTCTATATACATCTAAAGAATACCTCAATTTTAAGATACATAACAGCATAAAAATTGTCAAATTTCCATAATAATACCTTCATTTTTTGTGATGAAGTACTTGATGCAAAATAAGACAACACCAGAGCTCCATGAGCATGTAGCAGAAGTTCTCAAACTGGAAAAAGGAATTCCAAAACTTAGCAATCAACACAGATACTTTAGTCGTTGAACATATGAAATGCAATAGAAGTGATAAGAAATAAAATTGTAACAAAGATCAAAAGTTATTTCTTGAAGCACTGGAATTTGTTTGCAACTTGTAAAAAATATATATTTTTTTCGTCAAAGCTTCCTATTTTGCCCTTCATTATACCTTTTGAGTTGCTCAATATAAGAAAATTCTATCATATACTAATCATAAACAGTATATATTTGAGTTCACATGAACCTGAGAGGCTTCGTATTGATAGTTTATCCTACTGGTATGAGACTATGAGTTGGTATGCTGCAGAGCCCTTGTTGCAGTGTTTTTTTTTGGAGTCTACAATCAGTTACATAGCACATAGCACAAAAGCTCCCATGCACATCAACAAATTGATAGCAACACCATAGCCTCTAACCATGGTACCTGCATTCGAGAAGGAAACAAAGTCGATCAGCCTAAAATTGAAAGCAAATAAGAAACACCATCCGAATTAAGAACAAAAAGAAGAACAACTTATATAAAAAAAAAAATACTGAGACTGAAGTTCGAGGTTGTCAAGATGGAACAACTTATAAAAAAAAAAAAGAAAAGCCTGCGAATCACACATATACTGGCCAGCAGCATAAATTAAGAGGCGGAGAGAAGAAGGAACTGAATAAGCCTGCGACTGAAACTGGACGTTGCCAAGAGGGGGAGATGTACAGAGATCAGTGCCTTCTTCATTGGAACCGACATCTGGAACAAATAAGAAGCAAATAGACTCTATTAGGTAAAAATAGACTACAAATAGCAAAGCACAGCAAGAAATATCAAGGAAATAAAGAAAAATAATGAAGCAATTAGGGAGAAATAATGAATACCATAGTAGAAAGAACACTGAGCAAGGAGAGAGAATAAAGAAGAGAAATAGACAGATACCATAAAATTGGAGGCCACTGGTAGGAAACTGGAGGAGCAGCGACGTATCGGTGGGATGAATCGAACCACTCCTTGTGCGACCCGATCAAGCAAGTATAAGCCATGGCGCTATACCTCCTCCCATGCTTTGAAAGACCTCTCCACTGACTAATGGATCGTATTAGATTCTAGGGTTAGGTTTGAGACAAACATTGAGCGAGAGAGAGAGCCAAAAATGCGGGTGTGTCACGCGGAGTGAGAAAGAAAGAGAGAAAGAAGTAGCACCCTCTCTCTCTGGTCCATTGAGGGTTCGAATAAAAGAAAGTTGCAGTCTCTCTCTGTCCTCTCCCTAGACCAGTAGCACACGAAAACAAAAAAGAAGGAGATCAAATAAAAGGAAGGGCTTACAGCGCCAATAGCGGCTAAGAAGGGCCTCCGTACACGATCCACATGGCGATGCCCTCTGCCCAGTTCGTCCAGAGCATCTGCGAGAAAGAAGGAGAGAGACTGGAGAGAGACTGAGAACTCTCCAGAAAAACATCAATCAGACGGATGAGAAGGACGAAATCAAACGGTCAGGATCGAAGAAAAAGAAATGAACGGCTCAGATTCAATCACTGTGTTGGTCAACCTGATGTTCTATAAGGGGCCCACCTGTCTGCCTCATTGTTAAAAGGTCATCTCCTTTGTCCGCCGTACAGAAACCAAATAGGGGAGCCTCTTTACCCAGTTCCTCGAATGAATATGTGAGAAAGAAGGAGAGAGATTGAAAGAGAGAGAAACAAATACTCATCCAACGGCACACAGAGATTAAATCAGACGGACAGGATTTAACAAACTGAAACAGACGGCCCAGATTCAATTACTGTTAATCAACAGTGTATGAATAGTTGGTCAACCCAACGCCTATTAATATATGTTCTGATATTATATATTGTTATTCGTTACAACTTACAATTCAATGGTAATTAATTACTGTAATTTTTGTGACTACTTAAAACAAAAAAAGGATGGTAGTAATTAATTACTGTCTCTTACAGTAAAAAAAAAAAAAAAACAAAGTAACAACGGTAAATGCTGTAGATTTGCAATAAGAAGCGAAAAAAAAAAATAGACTTATGTTTCCATGTTTATATACCGTAGATTTGCACGTCTTCTGAATCCATTAAAAAAATGTTAATATATCCCATTGACAACTCTGTACGGCTCTTATTAATTCCAGTCTTACCAATCTTTAACTATCAAATAATTTAGTCAACATTTGTGCGTTATCCGGGGGAACAATATAAATACATACACGCGGATAAACGATATCAATAAATGCAAGTTATAAAATGGTTTATGTTGTGCTACCTAGTCCCTACCTTCACCAACAGATATACTTAATTAAAGCCAACAATCTTTCTCTCGTCAAGTCCACAACAATGCTCTAGAACTAGTTGAACACTTGCTTTTCTTTCATACAATTGTGTAAGCGATGTCGATCAGGATCCTCTGGACGTTTTTTTGAAACGTCCAGTGGTAGTTTTTGATCGGAGCCGTCCGATTTAATCTCGACGGTTTATTTTTTTCGGGTCAATATTTTTTTCGGGTGTGGTGGAATGCACGGGGCTCCCTTATAGCCGTTGAGATTAAATCAGACGCTCCAGATCCAAAAACGTCCACCAAACGTCCAGAGGATCTGATTCCAGCATGATGGACCCCTCTAGAGTCTATCACATAAGCACAACATAGTATGGAGGCCCACAATAACTGTCGGACACGAACCATGATATATGGTGTCCTTTGGATGGATTATGAATAGGGTAGGAATAACATAAATTTAGAAAAAAATACTATTCACAGGAATTGTGAGAAGAGACTATTCCGGGAATAGAAAATATTATTTGGATGGTGAGTTTAGGAATAGCGTTAAGAAGAGTGTTATTGAGATGAAAAGTAATGAGAAAAGTGTTATTGGGAAGAGTGTTATTGAAAATTGTGTTAAAAATGAAATTGCCTATTCCAAAAGTGTTTGGATGAAAAATTTACGAATGGAAGGGGTCGTTTGGATGGGTTAGGAATAGCATAAATTTAGGAAAAAACACTATTTACGGAAAGAGAGGGAAGAAGCTATTCCGCGAATAGGAAATATTGTTTGGATGGTGAGTTAGGAATAGCGTTGGGAAGAGTGTTATTGGGATGAAAAGTAGTGAGAAAAGTGTTATTAGGAAGAGTGTTATTGGAAATAGTGTTATTCCTGAAATTGGCTATTCAGGAATAGACAATTGCGTTTGGATAACACATTTAGGAATAGAATAGGCTATTTCGAGAATAGGCCTATTCCTAACCATCCCAAACGACCCTGAATTGTCTATTCCGGGAATAGGCCTATTCCCGGCCATCCCAAACGACGCCTATATATATATATAGAGTTTTGCTACGGTGAGTCGCGACTCACCAAACCTTTGGTGCGTCACGATCCAGACCCTACGATTCGCGTCAATATCTGTGCAGATCAAAGCGCTGATGGATTTCAAAATTCTCCGCTCCGTCTGTTTCCATCTGTTTTTTCTCTCCGTCTCTCTTTTAGTTCGACTCCCTCTCTCTCTCTTCTAAATCGCAACACAGAGACAAAACCAGCGCCTCATCTCCTCCTCCTCAAAACCCTAGAAAAAAAAGCAGATCGGAGAAGAGAGGAGTTACGCCTCTCTCTCTCCCCCGCAATTCCATCTCTCTCTGTCTCTCTCTCTTTTCCAAAACAAAACAAACTGAGGCGCAACCTCCTACTCCTCTTCGACTTGCTCAGATCGGAGAGTTGCAACAGATCGGAGAAGAGAGGAGTTACGCCTCCGCAGTTTCTGTCTCTCTCTCTCCTCCGCAATTCCATCTCTCTCCTCAAAACCTAGATCAAAAAGCATCACCACCAGTTCCGTCTCTCTCTCCTCCGCATATGTGCTCTCGTCCTCCTCGCGGCTGAAGAAACTGCTAGGGAGAATCAAGCTACTACTCATATTCAGACAACTTTTCGAGCTTTCCTGGTACTAATAAACCTTCATTTCGTTTTTGAACTGATATTGTACTTTTTTGGCCGAGTTTGTAAAATTGACAGCGATTTGGGCTGAGTCTTAATAAACCTTCTTTTTCCTGTTTCAGTACGTTTAGTTGCTTTTTTTAAAAAAAATGCTTAATGTACCATGCATACATCCTTGAAAACGCATGAAAAAAAATGCTTAATATACCATGTGTTTCAGGTTTATAATAGTGCGATTTTAAACCACATGAAAAAAAAAGAAAAATGCTTAATCAGTGCTTTTGCTTAATTCAATCAGTACTTTGATGTACTATGCTTTTGCAAGGATGTACCATGCTCTGGTCACATTTTTTTTTTTGGAAGTAACCTTAGTCTAAATCCTGAACCTAGCTCTTTGATTTTCTGATTTTCACCAGAGAAGAAATTTCCAACCGTGAATATGTCAACTTCTGGGTCAACAAACGGTGTCGGGGATGACGAGCAAGTTCAATTGCGGGTATATGTCAACTTCTCTCTATTTTATTGTTTGCATAGTTTTATTTATTGGAGATAAAAATTATTGAGTATTCACAAATTAATTTCAACAGATGGGTGTTAGTGATCCTTACATGGGGGTTGAAGAGCTTTGTCATTTAGAAGAGCTCTGCCGGTTAGAAGAGCTTAGCACTGATGAAGAATAGCATTGCCATGTTGAAGAAAATTTCCATGATGAAGAACAGCAGTGCCATGACGAGCCCACTAAGCCATATCTCTGTATGATATTTACTTCAACAGAAGAGGCATATAGTTTTTATAATGCATACGCTGGACGAGTTGGTTTTAGTGTCCGAAAATCTAGTAAGTCAAGTTCAAGGACAGGACCATCATCACAAAGGTTTGTTTGTAGCAAGGAAGGTATTTGTAAGAAGCAAAAGAATTTTGAAATGCCAATTGGAAGTGTAAGCCTTGACAAGAGTCCACAAAAGATCAAGTCAATTACTAGAGTTGGATGCAAGGCTTCTCTTAGAGTTAGACGTATGCAAAATGGGCTTTGGAAAGTTAGTGTATTTGTGGAGGAGCACAACAACCATGAACTGATTACCTCACCTAGCAAGATGCGCGGTCTTCGTTCCCAAAAGCGCATAAGTGAAGAGGATGAAAAGATGATATGTGATTTTAATGCTCAAAATGTGGAACCTTCAAAAATAGTAGAATACATAGCATCTCAAAGTGGTGGGAAAGAGAATATAAGGTTCAAGAAGAAGGATGTTAGTAATAGGATATCACAAGAGAATCGTAAACTTGTTGGGCGTGATGTTGAGACTACTCTTATTTATTTTAGGAAGAAACAAGAGGTAGATAAAGATTTTTTTTATGAAGTAGATATTGATGATGATGGTGTTGTAAGAAATCTGTTTTGGGTGGATGGAAGGGGAAGAAGATCATACCAAGAATTTGGGGATGTTGTAACATTTGATACAACATATAACACAAATAAGTATACTATGCCATTTGCACCATTTATTGGGGTAAACCATCATAGGCAATCAATTTTATTTGGTATGGCTCTACTTAGATGTGAGGAAGCTAAAAATTTTGTTTGGTTGTTTAGAACATGGTTGGCTGCTATGCATGGAAAACACCCAAATTCTATCATTAAAGATCAGGATCCAGCCATGAGAAAGGCCATTCAAGAGATATTTCCTAGTACTCTGCATAGATGCTGTCAATGGCATGTCATGAGAAAAGCCAGAGAGCATTTAGGAGTATTATATGGTGAAATAGATGGTTTCAAGGATGAGTTGGCTGCTGTAATCAACCGTAGCTTGACAATTGATGATTTTGAGGACCAATGGGCAGCAATGATTGATAGGTATAAATTGGGTAATGTGAAGCACCTAAAGACTATGTTTGCGACTAGGCACGAATGGGTACCCGCCTACTTTCGAGGTACATTTTTTGCTGATATGTCTACGACTCAAAGGAGTGAGAGTATGAATGCTATTCTTAAAAATTGGGTCAAAGCTCACACTTCTATTTTCCAATTTGTTAAAAGGACTGAAAACATGATAGAGTCTATTTATCAAAGAGAAAGTGATGAGGATTTGAGAAGTATCAATGAAATACCACATATTAAAACCCGATATGTCATAGAGGTCGAAGGCCGTAGAGTTTATACAAGGTCTGTCTTTGCTGTTTTTAGAGAGTTGGTATTGGAAAGTACTATTGGTTCTGTCAGGGAGGTTGAGAAGGATGCAAAATATGAGGTTCTCATCAAATTTCACCCTTTTATTAAAAATTGGATCCCTGAAACTTATGTGGTTGAGGTTGATATACCGACAGAAAGATTTTCTTGTAATTGCAAAGGGTTTGAATTTGAAGGGCTGTTATGTTCTCATGCAATTAAAGTGATGCAACATGTCGGTTTCTTGCATCTCCCAGATCATTATGTGCTGAAACGATGGACTAAAGATGCAAATGCTGTTTGTAAAAATACAAGTTGTCATACAAGTTTAGATGAATCACAGCAATTGGAAGAATATAGGCTTGCAACCTTGAAATCTGAATTTAACAAGTTGGCTGTAATAAGGTCTAAGTCGGCTGAATTATTTTCAAGATTGAAGTGCAGGATTGATGATTTGAAAGGAGAATTTGTAGATATAATAGAATCCGACAAGGAATCAGACTCAATTTCGGATGAAAATCCATGTACTGCTTTGGTTCCAAAAGACCCATATGTGTCACAATGCAAAAAAAAAGGAAGAATCCTTCTAGATTTAAACCAGCAGCTGATGTCGGGGTGAAGAAACGACGGAGATGTAAAATCTGTAAAAAGATAGCGGGTCACAATGCAAGGACATGCCCAATGGTAAGTGAAGAAAAATTTTCTAATACTTTCTTTTTAATTTCTGTTTAATTAGGCAATTTGAGATAATTTCTGTTTATTTTCTGTTTTAGGCTCTTGGAGATAAGTGAAGAACAGGTTTGATGAGCACTGGAGTGAAATCTGTTTAATGGAGAGCACTGGAGTTTGATGAGCGGCTGGCTGTGATGTTAATTTCAGAAAAACAGCACTGGAGTCTAGCAAACTCCAGTCGCAAGACCAGAGAGTTGTGATAATTTTCTGTTTAATTTCTGTACCATGTTTGATGAGCACTGGAGTTCTATGTTAATTTCTTTAATGGATTTCTATGTTAATTTCTGTAATAGGGTACTATTTCTGTTAATGGATTTATATGTTAATTTCTGTTTGCTAGACTTTTATGTCAATGGATTTGTTAGACTTCTATGGTAATGCATTTTTAGTTCAGTTTAATTTCTATGAAGTTTTTAGTTAATTGAAATCTGTACCATTTGCGCTTATAATGTTCTATCATGTACCATATGCAATTGAAGAGTTCAGCTGTACCATGTTTATTAACTTGCGTACAAATTTCATGCCTGACATATATGATATTTTGAGGTGTTGAGAATGCTGTAGATTTCTCCCTAAATATTATGTATTTCATTTGACCAGCTAATGTGGGATATGTGGGATTTATTCCTGATCACGGCCAATGGAAACTCAGTGATAAGGTAAGCAACAATAAAAAATATCTATCTAATTTTGTGGTTTCTTAGTTCTCTTCACTATTATGCATCCATCAGATTTTTGACAAAAAATTTGTCATAAGAGTTTAAAGGATGATTAGTGACTGAAAGGCATCGTGAGTTACCTGCAGGTTTTGTTTCCATTAATTTTCAAGCTTAATTAAATATAAGCGCAGAGCAGCTAACAATTTTACATTGCATGCAGCGTATTGACCACCCACAGGCATTAATTATGGAGCAAAGCCGGTATGTTCATGTACCATAGAAATCCATGCGCTTATAATATGTTCATGTACCATGCGTTTTAACTGTACTGACATTTCTACATCTAATTACTTAAAAGTTCATGTACCATGCGCTTATAATATCTTCAGCTGTACCATGTTCTGTTTGTTTTCAAGTTCATGTACTACCATCTCAAAATGACATCTAATTACTTAAAAGTTGCCCATCTCAGTATAGTCTCTGTTGCATAAACAAGCAAATATCATTACAAGGAAGAGACGCCAAATATCATAAACAAGCAAATATCATTACATGTTCATGAAATTTCATAAATGCATATATCATTACAACCATAATTAAGCAGCAATTTAAATACTAATACACCCAATTTAAATACACATTACTATTTAAACAAAATCATCAACAACAATAGAATAATTATGATGCCAATTTTGATAAGCCAACGAATTGAACCTTTCAATACTTTCATAAATCGGAGATTCTCAGAAGGAGTGCACCATCCATTGAATTGTTGACAAACTGGATTAGTACATGAGAAAAATTCTCTATCAGGATTTTTTGGAGTCCTGGACAATTTGACTACAGTGTAGTTATCACACGACACACAAAGTGGGTTTGGTCGCTCTTTAAAATTGCTTTGATTGCTCATTTCTACATCGAAAGATCAATTTAGTAGTTAGTAAATCATGTAATTTAGAAACAATCACTATTCCAAAAGCTATAAATAAATGCAATGGCAATGATCTGTACAGAGTTAACTAATAATCTGTACAGAGTTATCAGTGTTTATACTGAGTGAATACAAGAGCGTAACAACCTGTATTAATTGAGCTTAACTAACTGAACTAGTCTAATTGTGTCTTCTACAACTTGTATTAGTAACATGATTCTCTGTAATTGAGAAAAAAACAAAATGTTCCCTACCACCGAATTGTGCAAAGCCAGTACTCGATTTGTACAGTAAGAAATTTTTTTAAAACAAAATTCAAATTGCAAACATCCCATTTACAACCTCAAATTGTTTGAACAAATATTTTTCTCTTGTATCAGATAGAGTGCGATATAGAGAGGGGGAGAAAGAGAGAGAGGGAGAGATCGAGAGAGAACCTTGCAACGGAGAGAGAGAGAGAGAACCTGGTCGAGTTTTTGCTCCGATATGCTCTCCGATCAAGTATTTGCTCCGATCTACTCCAATCTGCTCTTCGATTTGTTCCGATCTGCTCTTCGATTTGCTCCGATCAGCCCAAATCGCTGTCAATTTTACAAACTCAGCCAAAAAAGTACAATATCAGTTCAAAAACGAAATGAAGGTTCATTAGTACCAGGAAAGCTCGAAAAGTTGTCTGAATATGAGTAGTAGCTTGATTCTCCCTAGCAGTTTCTTCAGCCGCGAGGAGGACGAGAGCACATATGCGGAGGAGAGAGAGACGGAACTGGTGGTGATGCTTTTTGATCTAGGTTTTGAGGAGAGAGATGGAATTGCGGAGGAGAGAGAGAGACAGAAACTGCGGAGGCGTAACTCCTCTCTTCTCCGATCTATTGCAACTCTCCGATCTGAGCAAGTCGAAGAGGAGTAGGAGGTTGCGCCTCAGTTTGTTTTGTTTTGGAAAAGAGAGAGAGACAGAGAGAGATGGAATTGCGGGGAGAGAGAGAGGCGTAACTCCTCTCTTCTCCGATCTACTTTTTTTTTCTAGGGTTTTGAGGAGGAGGAGAGGAGGCGCTGGTTTTGTCTCTGTGTTGCGATTTAGAAGAGAGAGAGAGAGAGTCGAACTAAAAGAGAGACGAAGAGAAAAAACAGACGGAAACAGACGGAGCGGAGAATTTTGAAATCCATCAGCGCTTTGATCTGCACGGATATTGACGCGAATCGTAGGGTCTGGATCGTGACGCACCAAAGGCTTGGTGAGTCGCGACTCACTGTAGCAAAACTCTATATATATATATATATATATATATATATATATATATATATATATCATATCATATCATATGTATGTGGAATGCAATATACTAGATACGATTTAGGAACGTCAATTCCAGCTTGTGCTAAAAAATAGAGAGGTGGTTTCTAATATAATTTGTTAGTCATCTTGCCAAATGCCAACTAATTAGAAAGAGAGAGAGAGGAGAGAGACGGTGATCATGATGTTTTAATTAACGAACCAAAAATATCAGAAAACCATTTTAATCAAAGCGGTTGTGTATTCACTAATAACTGCTACAAAACATCTCTGGGTCTTTCTGAGATGTAAACCTCCAAACTATATAGTCTCTGAAAAGTCATTTTCAATCAATTAGGCCAGGACATGCATTTCAATGTCAACATGTACTAGCGCATGTTCCGACAAATAATAGAACTTGAATTAGGACGTTAGTAGTGGGATGAATCCAACTAATGAAACTTAATTTATGTACACCAAATAAAAAAAGCCAGGTTCACTCTTTTACTTGGATCATGTTTTTTGATAAAACTTAAGAGAAATACTTATTTTCTAAAAAATATATATATAAAAATATTAAGGACTGATAGATATGTAATTGAATTTAATATTAATGGTGTTGAAAATCAAACTTTTAAACATGTATGAGTACAAGAAATTAACAAAAACGTCAGAAAGGTTCTTGTCTCTCTTAAATCTGCCATTTTATATGCAATACTGGATAATAATTAATTAATGTGAAATACATATAGGAAAAGTTTATTAAGCTGGTTGGGAGCCAGATTGGAATCGGGTCCGCTTTACTAATGCTTTGGTGCGGACTGATTTTTCGTTTTAAATTGTTGTAAATGCGCGTTAAATATGTTAGATTATTCTTTCTATCAGAAACCTTTCAGATGTTTTGTTTAAAATTTTTTTTTTTTTTTTTTTATCTCACGCTTGTAGTTTCTGGTCATTAGTTGCAAGTATCAATAATAAAACCGCCAATCAAGATTCTTTTGTGATTGATGACGTAAATTTAAGAAATAAAAAATAAAAAATTTAATTATTCTTCTATACTATTAGTGGAATGGTAAAAATACTCTATAAGCTAAATAACGAAATCTTTTTTTTTTTTTGAAAGAAAGCAGCCTGAGGTAGGCTTCCATTGAAATATAACAACAACGTCTTACAAAGATAATAACCAAAAGCTAAAGCAGAACTATACTACTAGAGAACTAGCAACTACTTAGCAGCTAACTAAGTTTCTTAGCAGTAGACTAGAAGTCCTATAAAAACAACTAAAACACCCATGCAAAGCAAACTAACCAGTCTTAGCACAACACAAGGAAAAGAGACGGAAACTACACAGACAAACAACACAGTTTGAAAGGACTAAAACACAACACCGCAGTTTGCTCCCAGGGACTAAAAGAAGTACTTCTATAGCAATGAGATCACTTCTGATGAAAATACGACAGAACAAGGCCTTCCTGAATCACTCCAGTAGATCCTCGTCATCTGTCAGATCTGTCAGATGCCCATCTCTGTCTGCTACTTGGCGCTGTAATTCTGCTATGTTCCTGAAATTTGCCTCCATTCCTGTATTAAAACCTGTCCATGAAAAGTATAAGCTCAATATGTTAAAGTACAATGTATGAGAATTTGAACCTTCTACTGAATTGAAAGTTCTTCTATTTCTCTCTAACCATTGAGTCCAACATAGAGCTGCTAAGATTGTTTTTGCATAAATTCTATCTGAGTTTCTTAAATTGTTTATACTTAAATTGTTTATACTATCCCAGACAGAACTCAAGCTGCTGAAATCTAAATTTATATTTCTATTATTAAACATGTTGAAATTTATCCAGAAGGGTCTGATAAAGGGACAATTCACAAACAAATGGTCAACTGATTCTGCATTTTGGCAGAAGTGGCATTTGTTTGGACCATGCCAACCTCTAATCATTAAATTATCAAAAGTTAAGATTTTATTATGTATTACAAGCCACAGAAAGCATTTAAATTTAAGAGGAATCTTCAAATGCCAACTAGTTCTCACTAAATCTACAGTAATACCTCCATTATTTAAGAATTTGTAGAGAGACTTCACAGTGTAGCAACCATGATTTTCTATACTCCACTGGATACTATCTTCAGAGTCTTCTCTTATATCTAGTGTATTTAATATATGTATCAAAGCATCTTTCTCTAATCTTAACTCTCTAGAAATGCCTCTTGTTAGAAAAAAGTTAATAGTTCCTTTATTCCAAACTTGGGCTAGAGAAAGGTGCTCTTTTTTCTTAGTCTTATCATATACTTTAGGAAAGTCTTTAGCTATTGTAAAGTCTCCATTCCAGCAATCATGCCAAAAATCAATTTTTTTACCATTACCTACTAATCTTTTACTGTTAACCTTAATAATAGGAAAGAGTTTCTGTATACTTTTCCAGAAATGGGAGAAACCATCTAAGCCATATTTACCATGGTATTTATGATGGACTATCTCCTTCCAGATACCTTTATGGTCTTTATGTAGATAATTCCAGACCCATTTTCCTAAAAGGGCAAAGTTCATTTGGGATAAATTTAAAACTCCCCAGCCCCCAAATTCCTTTCTTCTACATACTACATCCCATTTGACTAAATTATACTTCTTAGTTTCATTTCCTTGGAAAGAACCCCAAAGGAAGTTTCTTCTAATTTGATCAATTTTGTTAATTACCCACATAGGGCATTTGAAAAAGGAGAGATAGTAGAGGGGCATTGCTGAGATTACTGAATTTAGTAAGACCAGTCTACCACCCAGAGAAAGTAAATTTCCTTTCCACTTAGATAACTTGTTTCTAATTTTATCAATTATTTTCATCCAATCACTTCTACTTGGATTCTTCCAGTGGAGAGGGAGTCCCAAGTAGGTAATTGGCAACTTATTTATACTACAATGTAAGATATTAGTAACTGAGGCAACCTCAAAGTGGGAAAGATTTAAGGGAATTATTTCAGATTTAGTAAAATTTATTTTTAAACCTGAAATTTTCTCAAAACTCTTTAAAGCCCAGGACAATTTTTGTAACATGATGTTATCAAAGTTAACAAAGAGTAAGGTGTCATCTGCATATTGCAGATGCATCACCTTACCCTTTTCTTCTAAACTGGGTCCTAGGCCTACAAAGTGATTTTTGAGGATCCCATTTTCTATAATCTTAGTAAGACCTTCTGTAGCTAATATAAACAGATATGGAGAGAGAGGGTCTCCTTGCCTTAGCCCCTTTTTACACTCAAAGAAATCACCTAGTTCTCCATTGATTTTTACTGCCGCTGATCCCCCTATAAGTACTTTCTTTATCCAATTAATCCAAATAGTTGAGAAACCTCTTTGTCTTAGAGTATCAAAAAGGTAATCCCAACTAATTTTATCAAAGGCTTTCTCAAAATCTAGTTTGAGAATAGTACCTTTTTCCTTAGAGTTATGAACATGGTGTAATATTTCATGTGCTGCTACTGTACCTTCCAAAATGAATCTACCTTTTAAGAAGGCACTTTGATTAGGTTTAATAATTCTATTAAGGATAGGATTTAATCTATTTGCTAATACCTTAGTAATTATTTTGTAACTACAATTTAAAAGACTAATGGGTCTATAATCACTTATTTTAGCAGCTTCAGATGTCTTAGGGGTAAGACATATGATTGCTTTATTGAAATAAGACAAATCTAAATTATTTTGGTAGAAATCATTAAACAGAGCCAAAATGTCGTCTTTGATTAAATCCCAAAATATTTGATAAAATAAAATGGGAAAGCCATCTGGACCTGGAGCTTTCTCAGCACTCATTTGAAATACTGCAGTTTTAATTTCTTCCAAAGTGAAAGGCTGGATTAGACTAGTGTTCTCCTCTTCATTTATCTTCTCCTCAGTTTTCCAAGTATCATCTTTTAAGCTGCCTACATTGTTACTTGTGCAGCCAAAGAGATCTTTGTAGAAGGAGAGGACATGATGTTGGATGACTGAAGGGTCTCTAGACTCCCTTTCATCAATTAACAAATGGGAGATGATATTTTTATTTTTCCTAATAGTAGCTGATCTATGGAAAAATTTAGTATTAGAATCACCTTCATGGAGCCAAGTAATTCTGGCTCTTTGTCTCCAATGAATTTCTTCATTGGTATAGATGTCATGGAGTTCTTTCTTAGAGTTTAGGAAGAGATCAAGTTCATCATTCTCTAAGATTCTATCTTCCATAATATCTTCCCAATTCTTAATACTAGCTATCAAATTTTTCTTTTTATCTATAACTACTTTATTTAAGTTCTTACTCCAACCTCTAAACTTGTTTTTTAATAAAATAATTTTCCTATCCCAATTGTAGGCTTTATTAAAACCCAGGCCATTATTTGGCCACCAAGAGTTTACCAAATCTAAAATACCTTCTTGGTTTAGCCAAGATTTTTCAAACCTAAAAAGACTTTTAGGAGTGATGTTATCTACTCCAGAGTTAAAAACTATAGGGGAGTGATCAGAAAAAGACCTAGCTATACTGAAAGTACTAGAGTTAGGAAACAAATCTATCCAATCCTGATTAACAAAGAATCTATCTAAACAGGCAAACTGCCTGCTGTTACCCCCCCTGGCCCAAGTAAATTTCCTATCTAAACTTCTAAAATCTAAAAGATTAAAGTTATCTATCCAATGATTAAATTTACTAATGTTACCTACATCAAAAGTAATACCTCTTCTTTCAGACCTCTTTCTTATAGTGTTGAAATCACCACTAATAATCCAAGGGCATGTAAAAGAGTTACCTAAATTGTTTAATTCATCCCAGTAGGCTTGCTTTGGATTAGCCAATACTGGTCCATAAACATTGGTAAAAACAAATTCTACATTGCTATGTCTATGAATTAGTTTGACTGAAATAGAGAAAGTATTCACATACCAATTTAGTACTCTATAAATATTAGTGTTAACTCCTAACAAAATTCCACCAGAAGCACCAATGGCTGGAATGTAGTTCCAATCGAAATTTAAAGCTATAGAGTTCAAGTATCTATTTTGAAGCACTGCCTTCTTAGTTTCTTGAACTCCTACAATATCTAACTTTTCTAATCTAATTAAATCAGTTAGATAATTCTTTTTACTGTAGCTACCTAAGCCTCTTGCATTCCAAGTAATGTACCTCATTGGGAAACTAAATTAGGACCCAATGGTTGCAGAGCAACCACATTACTCAAAGAATCAAGAGTATTTTTAAGAAAGTTTATTAAATTTAAATGGTCAGCACTTTTAATATCATTAATAAAAACTAATTTCTCCTCTAGAGAACTACCTAAGTAAATACCTAAATCCTCCAGAAGGTCAATTAATTGAGTGTCATTTAAACTACAATAAGGAAGTAAAGAACTATGGGGGATACCTGGTGGAATTTCTGGTGGACTTGGTGTAGTCTGCTCCATTGCCAGCATTCTCTCATCACCTGCCTCCATCACAATCTGACCTTCCTCTGTACCAGGTGACTGCTCAGTAGAAGGTTGAATCGTGGTTGTGTCCATTGTCATAGTATCCTCTTGAAACAACATCCTTGGCTTCTTTGCAGGTGTAGAGATGCTAATCTCCTGAGCATTCTTCTCCTGCTGAGTCTGGGTTGCTTTGCTGTTCTTTTTCTTCATTTGTGCCATCAGGGCTCTATTTCTGGCCTCAAGCATCTCCATTTTTGTGAGTAACTCCCTTTTAGAGAGTTCTCTGTTAGGGTCTGGGATGTACCTGCCATGCATTTCCTCAGCTCTGTTTGGTTTGTCAGTTGTAGCTGCAGGATCACCTTTCTCAGTGAGTACTATCCTTTGACCTTTCTTGGGACCATCTATCACCATATTCAAGAGCCCTTTCTCCACCATCTTACTTATTATTCCTGACATGCTACCTATATCACAGGAGTAGGTGACTCCTGGTTCAAATACTAATTCAGAGCTATTCATATCTTCTTCATCTAAAATTACCACCTTATCCTGATTATTAGCAACAACTGCTGCCAATTCATCACTAGGAACTTCCCCTCCTTCAGACAACCCCCCTTTCTGGGATGAACTAGAATGACCTTCACCTCTCAGCTTTCTCCTAGCTTCTTCATACCACCTCTGAGCTTGGCTTTCCCTAATAGTCTTCTTCAACCTTGCAATTTCTGCTTCTTTACTTTGCAATAACTTCTCCTTCCCTTTCCCACTGCTATTAGTGTTACTATCAGCTTCTGAGTTACCACTCTGACCAATGGTTATCCCAGGTTGTCCCAACAAATTTTTTGCTTGTGATCTGGTTACCACCCCAGGGCTAATCTGGGCAGTATTTGGGGAGGTATTTGCAACTGGAGTAGAGACTACTGGAGTAGGAGCAACAGTCTGGCTAATTGCAAGAGAATCTGAGGAAGGTGCCATAGGAGTAGGAATATTGAGAGTAGGGGTGTTTGTATTACTAGAGGGAGTCTTTCTCTTTCTGGACCTCTTTTTATGTTGCTTGTTTGGGACGGTTGTGGAAAGATTTGCTTGCTGAGTAGCTGGTAAAGCCAGAGGAATGACATTTGAATGAAGAGAAGCTGGTGGCATGATATTGTTCAGTCTGGCTTGATCTTGAGGAGTCAGTTCAAACCTTGGCAGTTTCTTAATACTTTCATGAAACTCAGATCTGATGGTATCTTCCTCCACGACAAAGTGAACTTTGGCTAAAATCACCTCTCCTGACTTCTTATGAATTTCATACCTCCTATAAGGTGGAATCATCCCTCTTTCACCAACTTCTACCCAGATTCTATAAAATCTACCATCAATACCCAATAAAGAGGTATCGTCAGCTCTCCTAATTTGGCCAAATTTGAACAATTTCTTCACTCCATTCCAATTTCTCCACCCATACGGGAGATCAACTACTCTCACCCACAGATTTACAGAGTCTTTCTTGTCTTCAAATTCAGGAACAGAGTTCAAGATTGGGAAGTTTCTACGTAACTTATTGCTATCAGTGATTGCGATGCTTCCTGCTCTGAACATCTCTTCACACCATTGGATTGAAGGCCCGACGATCTGGTACCCCTGATCTGTCATGATAATCACCCAATGCTGTTCCACTGGGAAGAAGTTGCGCATCTCTATCATCACATCCACTGGCGACAGTCTTGAGTCTCCTTGAATGACTATGCCCCGAGCCACCTCAGCATCAATCTCCACATTCTCGTCGTCTTCCTCCACCCGAATTGGATCTTGATTCGCCATTTCTCTCTCAAAATCTCTCTTACTTTGGTTTAGGATAGTAGATCTAGGGTTTGAGACGGAAAGAGGCGGAATCGTCGAAGAGGAAGAGGTAGAAATAGTAGGGGGCTTAATGGCAGGAGCTAGATCGACATAGGAATTAATATCTATGCTAGACGAAACGTTTTGTTGAAATGGGGGGTTTTTCTTGTCACATTTAAGCGAAGTATGTCCAGTCCGATTACAAAAGAAGCATATAATCGGTTCTCTACAAGTATTCGCTACATGTCCTTTACCACCACATTTCATACAGTAACCATTCATCCTGCGGACAAGATCCCCTTTTTCACACCTTTAAGATTCGTGTTGACCTTATTAAAGTGAATGGAGCTGATCTTGGTTTTCCGATTAGTATTATCTACTATTAATTTCTTAGTATCTATCACTGCCTCAGCGAAAGAGGCTGGAGCGCAGCAGTGAGGTACTATCTTCTCTATAGTTTGATCTATAACTGGAGAAGATGAGCCAAAATTTCTAATTAAGTTTCTAGCATAATCTACATCTATCTGCTTTAATGAAGAAGGTAGTGACTTATTCCTTTGGGAATCAAGCCACGCCCTCTCCATTCCTCCGTTAGAAGCTTTGATTACACTAGTAATCTAAACTTCGCCGGAGAAGCCTAAGGAAGAGAAGTAACTAAACTAGCGAACCGAGAGCGGAAACGAAGAGCGAGTTCTTGGAGCAAATCTTGGAGCAAAATTTTATAACTAGGTGTAAATAGCTAAATAACGAAATTAGGCGTTGTTTTAAGTACTATAGTTGGATAGAAACGTGCAAACAAGAAACCTGAGGAAGGCCGCGGCCCCTCATTATCGTGCTGTAAAAGTCACACGTCTTTAGTGTGGTTTTGATCCAGATCTCCAGAGTTGTTAGATATATAAGATTGGACAAAAGCCCAAGGGTATTTGGGCTTGATTTCAAGGGCGCGTAATTTTCATTCCAAAAGCAAGTCTTAATTTTACCTGAGCAATAGTCCAAGCAAGTTTTTTTCTGCCTTTATTTTGCATTTCTCAGCACAAAATTCATAAGCATAATTAAAAAGTTACCACTAACTTTTGTCTTACGAGTTACGATACAATTTACACAGTTCAGCAGCATCAACCAGTGAATATTTAGCTAAAATTAGTTAATGACTAATCGTAACGAACTTCAAAACTTATTGTTCTTTGACGAGCTTCATAGACAATAATTATAATATGATGTAGAATCATGATTAACAATATTGTTTGGCAGTAATAATTAATAATTCTAATTACAAAGAAAAGGAATAATAATTTAAATGACATAATATACGCCGACCAACAATAATAAATATCAGGTTCATATAAAAAAAATAAAAGTAAGAGAACATATTATCTCAAAATATAAGTAGTAATAAAAAACTGAGACTGTGCAGATCAGGTTATATTCGATATTATTTTATTGAGATACTTAAATTGTAATCAGATTCTAATTAAAGTAAATTCAGTTATACTGACTCTTGAGTATTGACAAACGAGTTTATATGAATTACAATTACCTAAAGGACATAGTTCTTCAGTTTTTTCTGGTAAAATTTTTAATTACAACTGTTCATGAATTCAAATTCGGCTGCTATTATTAAGATGAATGTTCTATTGGAAATTTAATTTCGAAAGCAATTTAAATTGTTATATCTATTAAAATTCTAAACGACTATATATTTCAACAATAAAATAATTAAAATTTGAAGAACACGTTTGGATGATGTACACAATGATTGAAATCATTGAATATAGAGTCAGGAACTCAGAAGCATGAAGCATATGAACCCGGACATTATTTGGGCTCAGATTATTCTATTTCTTGTTTGTTGGATCTTTGACCAGCCTCGAACCTCTCGAATTTTTTCTTTCTTTCTTATTTCTTTCCTGTTGTCGCCACGAGTTCGAGATGAGTTCTAGAAAATAAAATCATATATATTTTCGATTATTTTTTAAAATTTATGGTGTAAAACTTTTGCTACAGTTTTCTGTAAAATTCAATTTTGATAAACACTAAAAGTGGATATACGGGAACGATCTCTCGTGCACTCCTTCAGTCCTGCAGCCATATTCTTAAGTATTATTGCCTAAATTTGAAATACTTTAGTCGTTATGTCCTTTTGCAAATTTATTTATATTAAAAGGGTACTACGTTTTCGTCTAAATACAAGGTTTTGAAAACGAGACCGAACCAACCGGTTGAACCGGTAAAATGGAAAATGAACCCCTGTCCAAACACCGATTCAACTGTATTTTGACCAGTGCAGCCGCAGTTAAATCGGCGAACCCGGTCCAACCAATAGCCTTCCCGGTTCAGTGGCCGGTCTGATTTTCAAAACATCAGTCTAGATATGCCCACAAGGCTAAGCTCCAAATTTGCCTGAATTCCCACAACTTTTTAAGATAGTGTTTACTTTTGAAACAAAGGAGTTCGTATTAAAAAATTTACAATTTGTGAAAATATATTAAAAAACAACTTTAAAAAGATTAAAATAAAAAAAGCGTACAAATATATTGTCTGATTAATTTTGAACGAAACTAATGCAATTCAAATATATTTAATATTTCTCTAAAGACTATTAAATCTGAATCATTGTAAAATCTATATATAAATTTTTATGTATGACAAAACTTGTATTGAAGTTGCATTTTCATGTATATGAAATACAAATTAAAATTATATATTACATTTTAAATATCGAATTTCAAAGATTAGATTTATTAAATGATTTCGAGTTTGTCGCACTAAATTTTAATACTGTAGTTATTTTGATTTAATGCATCTTATTATTAGGTTGACCAAGAATTGACCTCTCGTTAAAAAGGATTCACTTAGCTGCCGTCAGGGAACGCATCATGTAATCGCATCAGGGAAGTGAGCGCTTGTAGTGACGGGTGCTATAGTTTCTAATTCGACTGCCGCATGACGCTTGCACGTGTGAGAGCGTCACTAGTAATTGTGGATTCAGATCATATGTAGCGTGGCACGTGTGTAGCGCTGGCTGTGAGCCGTCCGATCTGAATCTGATGGATATGGGAGCCCCGTGCATGTAACAGATTGATAGGCCCGAAAAAAACTGAACCACCCGATCAAAATCGAACGGCTCGTGGAGGTGCGCTCTACGCGTGCCGCGCGGCACAGGATCAGGGTCCAGTAATTGTCTGTGAAATCATAATGAAATGTGAATGGCACGGCATCTTTCTTCCATGACGTCATCCCATTTCACATTTTGATTATTGATGTCAGATTTTTTGTAGTCTGAAACTATGGTAGTATAAGTACCTTATTTTTAAATTAGCATAAGGTTCTTTTATATTTTCTCCCTCGGCGTGTTTGGTTGGGGCCAGAATAAGGAATAAAGGCCTAATTCCTTATTCTTAGGTGTCACAAACGGAGCATGCATAAGGAATAGAGGCCTATTTCCGGCCCAATTCTAATTCTACCAAAATGTTGGAATTGGAATTAGGAATAGAGGCCTATCCCAATTCCTTATTCAATGACCATCCAAACACACCCTTTGTTAATAGTTTAGATGCAAGAATGAAATTGCATCAAAACCCAAACCCAACAAGGTAAGTATTAATTTGCCATCCAACAATCCTTCAATTCTCACTGCCTTATTCTGCAGTACCCCAAGTTTCATTTTTTTCGATCTTCTGTGTCAATTTCGTGTGCTTCCTTCTATGATGCATCAAATGCCAATTCTGATTTATGCACAACACACAAGACCGTACGGATTGGTTGCATAAAAGCAATTAGGATGAAAGGATGCCCATGTGATTATTTTCGGATCTTTTGTGGTTTTGTTTGTGTAATCTCCTATGTGGTTAGCTCCAATAAACTATATTTTTTTTAACATGCTTAATTGTATCTCCTATGTTTTTTTGGCATTCTTAATTGTAAAAAAAATGTTCAATGAAAGATGAAAAAGAAACTAATGAAAAGAACAACGCTTGGTTTAAAAATTTTCTTCAAATAATTTTGTGTCATTATGGTTTATCGATTGTGTTTATCAAATTTTAAGTCATATGATATATGAGAACATAATTGAATTTCACTGATTCTTTTGTTAAATTCGAAATTTGCAAATTAAAGAAATGGTCAATTAAGGGAAAAATTAAAGGGCCTGGTATGATTCGGATCTATAAAGATATTGAATTATGAATTTATTTATTTAATATATAGGAGCTACTTAAAGTTATTTATTAATTTGATAATTCAACATTTGGTCAATTAAGAGGTGATTTTGCCGGTATGTCTCTTTTTTTTCTTCTTCTGATTTTGTAAACAGAGTTGTCTTTTTAAAAAAAATAAAATAAAATAAGTAACAAAAAATGTCTCTTGATCATTTTTTTTATTGTTATTTCTTAATCAATATAACCACACTACATGTATTAGTTGCTGTGAATCAACAAATCTTTTTTTAGAAGATTGCAGAGCATCCACTAATATAGTTTAGTTATTTTGCTTAATTGTTTAAAATTATTTTTTCCTCAAATTTCATGCATAATCTCAGAAAATTGCAGAGGATTCACTAATATATTTTTTCCCCTACTTACTTTTTTTTTTGTTTTTTACTTTTTTTGAAGACATAACATTTTCATAAAATTTTTAAATATTTTTTTCGATATGTTTATTGTTATTCATTTCACTGTCATAAAATAAAAATAATCAAATGAAATAGATTTTCAATTTTTGATGTTTAAATATTTATGGCCAGATTTTTTTTTTTTGTTTAGTTATTTAAGAGACTTCTTTAAATTTAATTTGTGTGGTTTATTATTAATGTCATTTTTTATTTGATTTACACTTTTTATTTTTTATATAAATGACATTTTAAAAATAGCATTTCATCAATCAAAATAATATTATAGCCAATGAACACAAATATCAAACCACTCTCACTGACTACACGCACAACAAAAGATGGAAAAAAAATTTGCCAACAATAAGGATTAGATGCCCGATGAATTGACCATAATAATGAACATGCTACAAATCTCTTTCACCATAAACTGCAGACAAAACTTAATCGCGCGAAGCGCGATGAGAAGCCTAGTATCAATCTATAAACTCAGTACCTATAACATATTCCTGCATGCGAAGGGCCATAGAAAATCCTCACCGACTCAACCAAAGCCTATATAAATGAAACGCCCTCCCTGAGTAGTGTACCCCAGAAATTAAAGCAATCAAAGTCGAATTAAAGAAGTAAGGAAAAATGAAGAAGAACAACAGAAAGCAATCTAATTGTAATCCGACACTTTCGGAGCTCCTAGAACCCTACTTACGTAATCCCCCCTCACCGCCACATCAGCAAATGCCACTGCCGGAGCCGCAAATGACACAGCCACAGCTATTTGCATCGTCGCACACCTGCACTGTGCAAAAACCTCCAGCAAAACCTTGGAGACGATTTCGCTCACCGTCAACTCAATGCTACCGTGTGCATCCATGTGACTTCCGTGCACTTGTGCAGAGATTGACAGGTGCAAGCACACCGGCAGATAATGATCGACCATCGGAAAGTGGAGAAAGAAGAGTACAATGTAACCAAAATGCCGCCAGAATTGAAATGGAATTGTCGTCACCTCTTGCAGGCACAAGTGATTTGGATTGGTGTGCTCAGCCAACATTTAATTCAAACTCAGCGTCGGATCGTGATATGTCATCAGGGATTGGAGAATGTAAAGTACAATATGACCAGAATGATGCTGGTGTTGATAAGGAATCAACGTTGCATGATATGGGCACTTCTTATTGGGATTGGTGTGATCCATCGATAATCAGTCCGGGAATGATAGGTTCCATGGCCGGTGATCAGTATTGTTGTGAGGAAGATGGCGGAATGTAGTGACACACATGGATCATGTATTAGTTTGTTTGTTTGCTTGCTTGTTAATTTGCTTGTTAATTTTGTTGAGATGATCGGGGATGTTGTTTATTACTGTACATAAAACCAATAAAATTGATAGTTTATTACGAGAGATAAATTGTTCTTGTGTTTATATATAATTATATATATAAAACTATAAAAGTTAAATGCTCATATATAGGCTTATCATTAATTAGAAACAAGAGTCCACTCCTACGTCACAGTATTTAAAATCTGGGTCCAACCCACAGACGCATAAACAAAATAAAATAGAAACAAAGAACGATACTGCTGCAAGAGGAACCCAAACTGACACTAAGAGCGCAACATAAACGATACTTCTTAAGAAAGCAGAGCAATATCACTATGTAGAAAGCTGGCTATATCCTCAATTAATTAATACTTCGTATTAGGCCTCCATTTTTAATAATTTATTTTAAACAGGGAGGGCGAATTAATTACAAGGACGGTTAATTTCCCTCCAATTAAAGTTGGAAACTGAATGCGTACGAACTAGTTCAATTTTAGTAGATGAAGAAGATAAAAGATTCATTTATAGAGAAAATAATAGATGGAGTTTAATTAATTTTGTTACAATTAATAAAATAAAACTCAAATGATGAATTATAGAAAAAATAAATTTATTTTCCTTCATTCAATTCTTAAAATGAAAATGCTAAAACAAGATGAATATACTTTGTTTTTTCTCCCACCTCTTCAGAAAGACAAACACACCAAGCTAAGTGAATCTATACTTTTAGGTGTCGTTTGGATGGGTTAGGAATAGGGTAGGAATAGCATAAATTTAGGAAAAAATACTATTCACAGGAATTGTGAGAATTGACTATTCCGGAAATTAGAAATGTTGTTTGGATGGTGAGTTTAGGAATAGTCTTGGGAAGTGTGAAAAGAAGAGAGAAAAATGTTATTGGGAAGAGTGTTATTGAAAATTGTGTTAGGAATGTAATTGGCTATTTCAAAACCGTTTGGATGAAAAATTGAAAAATGGAATTGTCAATTTCGAGAATTAGCCAATTCTCATGCATCCCAAACGACACCTTAATGATGTAATGGGTTTGCATGACAATTTTCACCAGACCCGTCCGAAGCGCTTAGTAAGCTGACATCATAAGCATTGTATCGAAGAATCACAAAAGAAACTTCAGCTTCTTTTCGCGAGTGAAGAAGCTTTAGCTTCTTAGATAATTTTGACGGCCCTTCAGCTTCAGCTTCTTTTCCATTTAATATATAATTCAGAAGGTTCCACAGAAAGTGAGAGTCAAATAAAGCACTCGGTGGAGGTTTTTTTTTTTTGAATTACACACTCGGTGGAGGTTTCCTCCAGCCATAGTGCTATGCACTTTATTTATTCGACTTTGACGGCTTTCAACTATTTACGATACAAATTACAATGACGTTTTGAAGTAGTGTTTTAAATACCATACTGGCAGCCTCTATCGGCCAGGAGGCCGAAATTCAGTAGTTTCCTGTATTTTTGTCTCACAATATCGGATATTTTTATTTCGGTCGCAGTTCCGGTTTCCAATATTACCGGAATTTTTTGGCCGTATTAGAACTGTTGCGATACAGTGACGCTATGCTGTCTCATTCTTTTCCTGATTCGGATTACAGATTGTCTATGGTTTCACACTGTGTAGCCTAAATTTCAGCTGTTAAACTGGCAACACGCAATATTTCGTTTTATTCAATTAACTCATAGCAGGAAATTGTCATTTGCGTAATAACAATTTTCTTGGTATTAATATCAAGTCACTTCTTATCGGCTTCAAATACCTAAAAAATTTATTCCTAGATACATTGACAAATGATTTCAAGTCTCAAACTATCATCTTCAGACTTCAATAGCCTTAGAATTGTTTACTTAGAAACGGCCATACATGATCCAGAATATTCTTTCTACAAATCCGTGAAAATCGAGATAAACGCAAAAAGGGTTAATTGCCCTTCCAAAAGGTTTGAAACGAAAAGTGCTCTATCAAATTATCTAAACGCCCTTTTAAGCTTCTACAGCCCGCTGCGTTTCATCTTCCTGCCTTTATTGTTGTCATTATTATCTATATTTTCTTTTGAGAAACGTTGCGTTTCTTCTTTACTTTCGTGTTTTTCACGAGTTTAAATAACCAGCTGCGCATCACGCTTAATTTTGTTAGGATAAAAAAAAATCGAACTTTTAAATATTAAATATCTAAAAAATTACCTTTAGATTTAAATTCCTTATAACTCTAACTGAAGAGCTTACTTTTTATTCCCTCGAATAAATAGTAATTATACCTTCACTTATATTAAAGGGGAAATTTTCAAAATTTGAATAAAAAAATAAATTTTCAATTTTTGAATCTTTTCATTTTAAATTTTGAAATTAGAAATTTAAAATCTGAAATTAAAAAATTTTAAATTTGTAAATCTAACATTTCAAAATTTATTTGCAGTTATTATTTTTTTCATTTCTTGATGATTTAATCAAATGAGGGTAATTGGAATATTTTAGAAATTTAGAGTGGCATTAGTCTAATTAGAGTGGCATATCTCTCATTTTGACATAAATCAATAGCATAAGACTAACTTTAACCATATTATAATGCTATATACCACTAATTTACAATTTATAAGTAGAATATCTCTTATTATAAATTTTCATAGTGACATATATATATCTAATTATTTATATATTAAATGGTGAGAATTGTTTAAAGGTTCGTGCAATAATCAACACCACTCGAATCTCAAAGTAGATCAAAGGAACATGAGAGCAAATGAGCAATGTAGTGTTGGCAACGCATTTTCAGTTTTCTCTATACGAGATTGGCTAATACGTCGGAAATGTCACTCAACGCTGCATTGCATTGAACTGAATAATTTATCCACCGCACAATTTTTCATATTTCTATTTTCTTATTTGATAATGTTTATCTTTATGGTCATATTTATATAATCATATTTTAAATAATAAGACCCATTAATATACAATTTTCAAATGAACGCATAATTATGTTTAATTATATAAGTTTATTTTTTTATTTAATAATTATGCGTGAATTTCCTGTTATTCTTCAATTTTAACTACCAAAAAATATAGATTTTAAATATGTATGATAAAATTACTTCCGTCCAATTTAAGCCCATATGTTGATACCTCTCAAAAGCAGTTTTTCTTTTTTAATTCAATGGGAGATGCTAGACAGTGAAAGCAATAAATAAAAGAACAAAGCGAGATGATACCTAACGAAGGTCAATAGTTTCGTCAAACGGGAAAGAACTAGGAATCTGGGCAGTCAACGCGAGTGTTTCATATACGAGAATTTTACTATATACGAAGGGAAATGCAAAAAGAATTTTACTATATACGAGAACAGCCCCCTGATAATTGACTAATTGGAAAACAGGGAGACGCTTTATGAGCTCCAAAGGGCAATTCCAGCGGCGGATTTAGGATTTTTTTAAGCCTAGGCACAATAAAAAATCAATATAATATAAAAAATTCATGATAAATAATATATTTAATTATATATATATATATATATATACATATATTGTATACACACATTCTTAATAAATTACGTTTTTATTATTTTTTTATAATTTTAAGACCTTCACTATTTTCTATATTCTGTTCCCATTGGAATAGTTGATTGCCCAAAAAAAAAAAGGAAAAAAAAAAGCTGAGGAGAAAGAAGAAATATTTTGATAAAAGAAAAATGTTAAAAAAATTGAATCATATTAATCACCTTCAATTTTTTAATTATAAATCAATAAGTCAATTATCAAGAAATAATTTCCTAGCAAGCAATCAGAGATTGAACAATTATATAGGATTTAAGGAATAAAATAAATAGTTTTATGATGCTTCTAGTATAGTATAAATCGAAAATTTAAAAAGAGAATAATAATGTTAATAAAAAAAATTAGTAAAATGAGAACAAGTACAAAATGTTTAAGGACAAGAAATTGGTGAAATGAGAAACAATTTAAAATAGAATTAATAGTACGGGTTAAAAAAATGCTGAGATGAAAAAATATTAAAAGACAAAAAGAAACGAAAACATTATAAAATCATCAAAATGACTTTCTAAACTACTTTTAGTTCCCAAATGCATTGAGCTCAGTGGGATACTTCTTGGGTGACGTGAATCAAAAGAGAAATAAAGCATTGTGGAAAACTAAAAGTTTGCTGACTAATTTACCGAGGAATAAAATAATCAATAAGTTTTGCTTTTTTGTTGAGGTAAATTGCTTCACGACCGTAACAGCCTAGGCACCTGTGTGAAAAGAAACTAGAACAAGCCCGGGCACCCCTCTTTTCTGCCTTATATCGAACCTTAATTTCTGAAATTCAAGTGCCTGGGCTTGCCCTCACATAAATCCGCCCCTAGGCAATTCTAGAAACGCGCGTTCTGGCAAGAAGGGTGTTTCATTTCAAATTTTCAAAAGAGAACAGGTAATTGATAAATTGCGCAAAAAAAGCAATCAACACATCACTTGTTTCAACAAACACTTAGTAATAAGAAACATGAAGAACACCAAAAGAATCCAATCTAATTCTAATCCAACGCTAGGTGAGCTCCTAGAACCCTACTTACGGGATCCCCCCTCACTACCGCCACAATCACTGCCGCCGCAACCACAAAGGCCATTGCCACAATCGTGGGGACTATTCCACCCACCATCGCCTCAGTATTACCATGTGCATCCTCGTGACTTCCGTGCTCTCGTGCAAAGATTGACGGGTGCAAATGCAGCATCAAGTAGCAATAGACCATCAACTCACGAAGAAATACCACTACACCATATAATAATGGGTCAAGCTAATCTATTCCATTCACAGGGTAGCAACAATCAACCGCATCCGATTCCTCAAAATAATTTGCATGTTTGTTAATTTCACCGAGCTATTGATATATATTGCTTGAAAGTATATATAATTTAGGGTTTATGATTTTCATTAAATTTGATATTGCTTGTAATTGCAGGGGCCAATGGAATGCTTGCTTCTCCTCCCATCAGAAGGTTCATCATCGACTCTTGTGCATGTAGCAAGAGCTGTAATGTTTCCACGGACGAGCAATGATGAGACGGTTCACGGGGAGCAAATGGGTGAGACAGATGTGAAGGTACAGGTTCTAGAAGTCTTCGATCACGCGTTAAAATCGCCAGTACCTTATCCACCACCCAATGCAGATGACCAGCTCGGTCTGTTCCAGAGTTCATATCTAAAGTGGCCGGTGCAACTTATCGACATCGATATTTCAAAATTGGTAAATCTCACAATTTATATATATATATAAATGATAATTAAATTGGAAATTGTTATTTTTGGACTAACATATGGATTTGAAGGTGCAACTGAGAGAGAGTTGGAAACGAATTCCAGGCCAACATCTACAATCTCCTCCGAAAAAGAAGAAAAAGCAAGTGGAGTTGGAACAAGGAGAGGAGGAAGATATCGATGTGGGTGAGTATTTTAACGAGGACAATTTTCAGATGCGCGACCCGCTTGCGGACGAGACCACATTGGAAAGGTTGGGGGCGAACGCAAGAAGGATTCATGACTATATCAGAATGATGGATCCTGAAGTGAATTACTTCGAGATTGTGGGGAACTTCGATTTCACGGTATTGAAGACATTCCAACTCGATTTCACTGATATCGGTCATGTATTCAATAGGAGAGAGCCCTTCGTTCAAGTTCTAAAACTTTGGACCATGTAAGTATTTTTCAAACTTAACAATGGTTTATCATTATACAATATGCCTAATTAAATTGAATAATATTTAATTGAATTGCATATATAAATACAACTTGCAATACAGGTGGTGTAGGGAATATTGTGCTAACACACATCTCAAAAACTTCAAGTTTTGGGATCCAGAAAGATGCTCCGCAACAGATGTAGGTAGCTATAATGTCGGCACAATAACCTACATGATGAATAACTTCAAGAAACATCAAAAAATGGATCCCTATCATGTTTTACTGCACCAGCATCGGTTAGTTAGAAAGATTCTAACTTTCACTTTTATTAAAATTGTTATTTGATGTTTAATGTTCATTTTACCAAGAAGTTTTAACATGTAACTGCAGGTCGCATTATGTTGTTATTATCGCACAGCTTTCGTCCCGAATGTTGTGGATTGTCGATTCTCTCAGTTCAGACACCTATGAATCTCCAATTATAGGCGTATATAATCAGTAAGTTTAGAGTTTTAGTCAACACATACATTATCTGGCTGTATTAATAACTACAAATTAATTTTCCTAAATTTTATTAAAATGTTGCAGGGCTTTGTCAAGAATGCTCAAAGTTCCCAAGTTCCAGATTGACATCATTCCGGTACACAATGGAGACTATTAATAGTTCTATTTTATTTCTCATTTATTGAATTTAATATTAATAGCATTATTTTTTCTCTTTTATTGAATTTAATATTGATAGCATTATTTTTTCTCTTGTAGGGCCCACGTCAGCCGAACTTCACCGATTGCGGCTTCTATGCAATGACATCGCTGCGCAAGATTCTTTTTCACTATGCATTAACCGGAGAGTTCGCATCGGTATGAATTAGTGTTGCATTATCATTGTGGTTTTAGATTTGTGTTATGTATCTTGAATTGAAAAAGTTTAGTTTACTATTATCTTAAATTGTTATTATCTTGAATTGTGTTTACTATGCAGGTTATAGAACCACAAGGCAAGCCTTTTAGTGAGAAAGAAATCAACACAACTTTAGATGAGTTTTTTGCGTATTTGTATCGGATTGTATCTTGTTAGGCAACTTTGAATTAAGTATTATGACAATTGTGATAAATGCATGTAGTGTATTGATTTATGGAATTGTGATATGCATGCATCTTGATATATATATATATATGTGTGTGTGTTTGTTTAAATATTGCTATTAATTAATTATGTGATACATATTGATATATAAATGCTGGTTATATATCGGTTTATTGATATTTATGGCTAGCAAAAAATGGGCTAGCCCAAAAACAAAAAATATTTTTTTTAATCAGCGTATATTTTTACCACCGGTTTTTTTAAAAAAAAACCGGAGTTAATGCCGTTTTTACCACCGGTTATTAGGTAAATAACCGGTGGTAAAGATATACCAGAAAAAATAAAAAATAGAATTTTTTGCCGGTTATTTAGGAACTCTTTATCACCGGTTTTTAACTAAAAACCGGTGTTAAAACGTTAATCTTTATCACCGGTTTTAAGTTAAAAAACGGTGATAAAAATGCTCTGCTTTAACCGGTTCTTTTTAGCATCATAATTTTTACCACCGGTTTATACTATAGCTTTAACACCACTGACCATTACCACCGATGGCCAACCGGTGTTAGAGCTATGGTTTTAACCGGTGGTAAAAAAAAAAAATGACGTTGTGTACAAGTAGAAAATGATCAAAATGTCGCCGGACACCAGAGCATTTTATTGGGTCGAGCGAAGGGTTTTATCAGTGATGACTGTCGTGAGGAAAATAATGGTTAAAGCAGTGGCTTGTGACTATGATAGGCGCGTAATAATGAGTTTATTATGACATTCACAACGCTTTATGAATAAAAAAAAGTCATGTATAAATTTCAGATGGAGGTAGGCAGGTAGCTATTTTATCCAGTTCTGATTTGTTTCCCATTCGAATCCAATTACATTTGTTAGTGTATGATTTTAACAAATATAATCGAGTAAAGTTTACGCACAGTCATGATCTTTTGTGTCCAATTTTAAATTTCTAATTTTATCGAAATTCGATATAAAGACTGTTTGACAATTCGGATATATTATCTGGTCTTGACAGAATACCCAGCACGTAGCGAGTATGATGATACCGGATTACACGGTTGTTGGGTTTTCTAGTCCACTTTAGAGACTTATTAGATACTGAAGCCTTATTAAAGCTTGAGAAAAAAAAAAAACGAACTACCATATATTTCTTCATCTGTGATATTAATTCTATCAAACTGGTTATATAAAACACACAGGAATTATCGGCAATATCTGAACATAAATGTTGTCACATGCATTGATTAAAAGAATTTGAGATGCAATGTAAATTATTTGCATGAAGCATGATCACTCGTCATTCGTCAATTATCACACTTACCTTCTTATTGCGAATATGGATGAGATGCTCACCTTTATAATTTTGATATCGTCAATTTAACCCATTGGGCTTTCTTTTTCTTCAAAAAAAAAACCCATTGGGCCACCGAAATGCTTGGTTGGATTGCCTAATATGAGTGCCTTTTTTTTTCGGTCTCATTCCTATTTGACAGAGCTTACAATTGGATGCAACATTAAACTAAGCATCTAAATAAACATAACTAAAATTGAAGTGACTGTGCCAAATTACAATGCAAAGCTCAACAAATCGGCAAATGGTGATTAATATTTTAGATGGTTTCATATATCTAAAGTAAAGCAGTATCGTTATTTTTATGCAAATTCATACGAACTCGACATATAGTTTGTTTGAACTGATGAAATGTTGATTCTTTAATTTGTTCGAAATACTGGGATACTGATGTGGTCAGGACATATGGTGTTTAATTGGTGTATGATGATGTCATTGTCGGTAATATAACGAGTGGTTTTGGGATACTGGCGGTGGCTTTAGACCCCTTCACCCTTTTAAATTGCGTAATTTGTTTTGCATTTATTTCCTAATTTCCAATTAATTGTTAAGAAGAAACTGTCAACTGAGATCTTCAAAGGTTTATCTCTAATATTAAGCTCTTTTTTTTCTCTGTTTATGTTAATCCAGAATTTTCCATCTTAATCCACCGACATGAATAATTGATAAAACGGTTTTATAGTTTGATTTGTTATTCTAAAAAAAAAAAAAGAAGAAGAAAGAAACAGTAATGCTTATTTTAAAAAACATTTACCTTCTGGTTGAAGTACCTTCTTTCCTTTTTTTTTTTTTTTTTTTTTTTTTTTTCCGAACACCTGTCTTCTCTGCTTTTTCGAAAATATTATAAAGAAGAATGAGTTCATTTATCTGACTCAACAAAGAAGAAAACAGATGACACAAACACTTCAACGCTGAATGGTGTTCAAGCCGAGACGTGATTAATTGAATATAAATGGGTTCAACTTGGCACGTGTTTGGGATGCATCGTGTATGAATGAGGGAGATTATATAAAGGTGCGCCCTTATAATATAGCCGTGATAAATAAATAAAAAAAAGAGCAAACAAATACCACTTAGATACAACATCTATATACTATTGTTTAAAAAATATAAATATTATGTAATTAAATAAATAATTCAAAATTATCATACATATAATTGTGTTACTTTATGAGATAGCACTATAGCAGTATAAAATTACTCTTATCCGGATTCTCATCCGATAAGCTAAAAAAAAAAAAAAGTCTACTCATATTCTTACACTATAAACTAACGAAAAAAATTATTACTTATACCTATCTTATATGTACTATACGAGTCGAATAAGGAGATAATTACGTTTATTACCACTCTTGAACCAACTTCACTCAAACAAACCAAAAAAATGACAAAAAAAAAAAGGAGCTAATTGGCGGTAAATTATAACAAAATGTGAGATACACCAAAAAATGACCATCAAATAGCACAAAACTTACGTTTAGAGATCTCCAAATATATAATAGCTTACCAACAAGCTCCGGAAGATAATGGCAGATTCATTACACGCACGAAGTTCGCAAATATTTTTGTTTGTAAATACCCCCCCCCCCCCCCCCCCCCCCCCCCCCAACCCACCAATATTTTTGAGTCTCCGAAGACCTCAACCCACCAATATTTTTGAGTCTCCGAAGACCTTTTTGCGCAATAAAGTGCGATTTTGCAAAATGTCTTTTCACTTGCAACCTTATGAAAAGTTAAAATGAAATATTGAGCCAGCTAGACGAGTAAACCATTGCTAGCCTAGGTACTATTTGAGACAACTGGCGGATGCGATATGAGCATGAAGCGGGACGGAATAAAACAATTTCCTCTGGTGTTGATAATGAATACTTTTTTAGAATTATGTTGAAAATGAATTTGTTAATTGTATATTTATTTTCCAAAGGGCATATGGTACCTAGCCTCGTTACACTATACATAATAAATCTCATAAGAAGTATAGAATTTAATTTATGGGCCAACTGAGACGCACTATACATTATGAAATGTAATTTGTTGTCCATCATAAGCTAGGTTGGAAGTTCAAGAACCATTGAAAAAATTAAATATATAAAGTCAATTAAAGTTTTTCTTTGTTTTCTTGTTTTGGATATATTATTAGAAATTGTTAAATTGATTTTGCAATTGGAAGGGACCGATAACAAATTTTTAGATATGTCATGATAATAATTATTATAACATCAATAATTCAATTTTAAAAGCTTTAAAACAGGCTTGAACTATCGAAGTTCTAATGTTTCATGAGAAGTATTTTATTTTAAAATTATTTGATACAAGATCATGAAGTTCAAAAGAATAGTGTACTTAATTATAATTGGTGATGAAACAAATATTGAGCTTGTTGGATAATGTGATATCACCTAATAATTTTTCTTTCTTTTTTTTTTCCATTTTCTTTCAGTTTTTTTTTTCATGATTATAGATCTCTTTTATGGACGAGCATGTTTGAAATAGCACTTAAAGTAAACAGTTATGTAATATTAAAATTAAAAGGTCGAAACATTATTAATAGTCTAATTAAGATGTTTCCCTTTGCACTCAATAATATACCTCATGTTTTCATGGAATTATATCTTATTTTTTAAATTGCATGTTTTTTTAAGAACATTTTTACGAAGGAAATTTAAATTATACTCGTCAAAGGAATACTCACAAGTTTTACCCCCCCCCCCCCCCCCCCTTAATTCCTTGTAACTACGTCATAATTGTGGATTAATATTTTCAAACAATATATTATATACTTATTGCATTGTTTAAGCGATTGCTTTCATTACTTGAAATCAGAAAGGACATCCTTCTGGAAAAACGTAGAAAACAGCCATCAGATGATTTTTTTTTTTTTTAAAAAAAATTGTTACTTCTCTTGTGCAATCACCCAATAGCAAATAAAAATGAGGTGTGTGTGTGTGTGTGTGTGTATTTAATTAGAAAACTTTTAGGGTAAAAATGAGGATTTTTGTCAACCAGAATGAATCTTTAATGGGATCTACAAGAATTTTGTAACTAGTAACAATTTTGGAGCGAAGAAATATTATTAAAATGAAAACAAGAATACTATTACAAAGCTCATGGTCAATTTATATTGTTATAATTGACATATAAAAGTCTAGCTTGTATTAAAATAACTTAATTAAAACTTGATTTCAACTACGAATCCGAATTCACTATGTGCTAACTTAGTGTTGCTTCTACACTTATAATAAGTCATTTTTTTGCTGAATTTCTAGAATACAGAGCAATAATATCTAATAAGAATGGTATAAAATTAGGTAACCAACATGCGCATTTGAATATAACATTACAAAGGAAAAAAAAAAATACAAGAAACCACTACTTGTTAAACAAATAAACAGCACTGTAAGACTTGTGAGGAAAAAAAAAAAAAAAGAAAAAAAGAACTGAGATCAACCAAACATAAGGCTCGCTGTTGAAAATTTGTCGGTTCATTAATTATTGCCACACAATGAAAGGACAACAATCTTAAAACTCTGCGTATATATTACAATTTTTCTATGATATATGTTTGCAGTTCAAATTTTTTTCCCATACTAAATCATTCTGAAAACGCTGGTGCGTTTCCGAAACTATTAATATGAAAATTTTGTCTTTCCTAAGTTTTAATAAGGTCTTTCTAAAACTTTAAGAAAAATTAGTTCTAATAACAGATATGAAAAAATATCCCAAAATAGGTTTGCATAATAACAAGGAAATCGATAAACTAGTAATTATTTAACAGAAGGGTAGAGTACAGATTATTTAGAGTGTGCTTCTAAGTTATTTATAATATGCAGTGTAAGTTTTATATATTTTTACTTTATAAAATAATACATTCAAAAAAGTTATTGATAGTCTGTAAAGAAATCTATAGTTCAGGGAAAAGATTCGTAAATTATAAGTTGGAAATTGCAAATGGCACTTATTTTAGAAAGAAAAAAAAAAACGAAACGAGAGGGGCAAACCAAAAATATAGTACTCACATTTTTTAGGATCGTATCTTAAGTCCCAAGTGCTCTGTTCTACATAAAATTTGCTACATTTCTTTTGGATTATCTGCGGATAAAACTCATGCCTTGACGTGGTGGATATTAATTTGAACTCCACAATAAACTTTGCAATAAATTTAAGAAAAACAACGGCCAGCTCTGGTCGTTATAAAACAAGCGGTTTGGAGGAATCCAAATAATCTGTTACATGAATTGAATTTCTCAATAGTGATGCATAACTTTCAGCTTAGATCAAACAGATGAGACTGTATCAAAGAGTGAAACCCTGGTACTTGTCTACAAATACCGGTCCTTTGGGTCACTCATCTCGAACTGTTGTACCTGCCGAGTCAACCCCTTCTCTCATTGGAGCATCCCCAGTCAATGCTCGATCGTACTCATTTGCTTCACCTGGGGCCAGGTACTTTCTATGTTTGAGAATAATTGGATTGTGCAAATAATACTATAATCAATTGTCATATTCCGATAAATGAAGAATGATTATTACAACAAGTTTCCCCCTTATAAATGTCTAAACTTTTATTGCGTACAATGCTGGGATTTCTGTGACACAGAATTTAATAAACAAAGTATTCATTCCTATTATACTTGAACAACAGAGCCTTCTTTTCAGAGTATTAAGACAAAAGAATTGTGCAGTCCTTCTTAATGAAATATTCCCCCAAATACAATATCAATACATTAATTTCTCATGAAATGAAAAATATTACAACTAATATTTTCTTATTGTAGATCCACTCCAGTCAAGCAGCAGACACCACTACAGAGGACACCAATGCAAGCACCGCGTCAACAGCCGAGGACACCAAAACCATCCTTCCTCCAATCTCCAGCAAACCTGTTCAACTTCAAGAAGGAAGGCCATCTAAGCAAAGGTGAAAGAGACAAGGAATCATTCCTCCCTTTTCTGCGATTCTACCGCCGGTCATATGATGAGATGGTTTACCGTGCGAAGATGCGGCCGCCCCTGGGTGGTCTCACCTCCATTGTTTATGCTCAAGTCAAAACACACCACTTACCGGCAATCTGCAGAGGATCTGAGATCGCTTGATCTGCCAGTTCTTTTTCTTGTTAGTTATATCATAGATTATGTATACATCTTTTTCGTAGCGACGGTCAATGTAAACATAACAGATGTTGCGAAGGTAAATAAATATTAGGCTGTACAACTTATGCAGTCTGCTAATTTAGTTGGTATTTCTTGTTGAAGTAATGTTTTGTGAAATCAAATGTCAATGCAAAGTAGTTATTATTGAGTTATCAATGAAGTATGGTTATTATTGAAATTTTGGTGCGAGTGGAATTGCCAGGCATGCGTCGTGCATTGCCACTCATCAGTATTCAAGAAATTTTCAAATCAGCCAAGTTAATTATCTCAGCAAGACCATTAATTTTCTAAATCTATATTAATTTGCAAATTGGCTTCTTGTACTTGTTAGAATGTATTGCCACTTTCTTTTTCCAGCATAATTTATTGTCAGTATATATGTAAGGACAGTAATATCTTAAAATGAGCACAATTGGAGGTCATAGCTATTTCCAGCGTTACCTCTTGCTTGGAAAAAGTTTTGTGCAGAAAAAAATTATTAAACACAGAATAGAGGGATGCAAACAGTAGATCCTTGAGTCTTATTAAAAACTATTTCATCTTTGATTGCTTTGTCGCAGTAAAGTTTAAAGTGCCAAACAATGAGTAAAATTTCTTATTTGGGCAGAATTCTTTTCCAATACCGCCCAAATATTTTGTATCTGCATGACTGCAATGCTAGCGAGTAATACCAACTTTTCTGTAGCTTCTACAGTTTTGTTTCTTATGTATCATTTTTGCTCAAATTCAATTGCTACCTCAAAGTATAATTTTTTCCCCCACAATACAGCCCTAAATGATGCAATTTTTTCTTTCAATTAATTTATGACACTTATACAACGCCCTTATTTATTTCCAATATGTAATGCGTAAGAATGTTCCTGATGAGGATTATTAGGGGACAGTATGTATTGGGAAATATCATTGAAATTCACAGTTTGGAATCTTCGCTCCCTAATTAATTAATCGCACACTCCACTTAAGTTAACACACAAAATGCTAATTTGGTAACCGTTGATGATGGGTCATGATTAGGCCGTTTCTACTTGGAAGCATTGGTTATGTATGCATCTAGAATACTGTGATCAATGGCAATAGGTAGGAGTGGAGAGGACAAAGGGAATAGCTTGGTCGCTACGGCACCATGTACGGTTCATCACAAGGTACAAACAGCCTCCAGTCTATACACGTTTCCTCCCAATCTTTCACGGCATCCCCAATAGCTAATTTTTGTTTATCACGAAAATAGGAAAAATTAATAAGTTTCTCCTTTAATTTTTGTTTTGTTTCCCTAGGGAATTAAACTTTAATCTTTTGGGTTCGAGGCAATAAAACGAGGAAAACATTCAAAATGTAGTTTTTTTTCTCCTTTTTTGGAGGAAAAAATTATTATATCCATCCAAATTGTTTTACTCAATATATTTCTTTTCCCTTGGTTTTGCCAATTTTGGTGTGTTTGACATGCATGAGGTTAGTAGGGTTAGTGGTGTAAAGTTAGTACTTTTTGGAATTTTTTAGGTATTTTTTAGAATTTCGAGGTAGAATAGTGAGGGATGAGATTTTCGAGGGAATCCAACTAAACTCGCTAAACTCGCTAAATCCGCTAACCCCGCTCCCGAAAACACACTTAAGAAACCATGCCTGAAATGAAAATTAGGTTTTTGTTGAAAAATTACTTCTATCCATAGAGAACCGATTTATAGCGTAAAAAAAAAAAGAAAGCTCAATATTAGGTTAACAAGATTTGCACTTTTGCAGTACTAGCTTCTCAAAAAAAAAAAAGAAGAAAAAAGAAAAAGAAATTTGCAGTGCTAAACAAATAACCAGGACAGAAATATAATGGTGGGAATTTGTGAAATTTTGTCTGGTGGTAACTGTCACAATGTTACCGTGGTAATTCGCCTATTGGGAGATGTCAATGCGGAAAAGTCAAAAGCAAACCTCCAAAGTTGTTTTAAATTTTCATGCCAGTTAAATAAATACATGTATAAGTCCACTTTACATATTTGTTTGGAACTGTTACAAACCTCTGCATTAGGAAACCAAAATCAAGGTAACTTCTCGTCATTTACCTCTTGTCACTGTCTCATCAAGGTATTCCTTTAAACAGAGCTGACATCACCGAAGCATCCCAAAATTTAATAGGCTACATGATTTTTCGTTTATTTATTTTTTTGTTTCGTAAGCGGGACAAACAATTCAGGTCTGGGAAACCTAAATTAATTATAGGTTTCAGTTTCATCCAGTTCGCAAAGTGAACAAAAGTAAAAATAATTAAACTCCTAATCTGTTAGTCGGAAGAAAATCTCTACAAACTCTTAAGAATTACAGTTTCTGCAATTTTTTTTTAACATTAGTTTCATTTTTATTTTCAGGAGATAAGATTGCATCTTAATATTTATGTCTTCACATTCTACGTTCGCTTGGCCACTTTTCTTGCTCAGCTAGGATTTTAAATTGAGGGTTGCTTTTTAGGATTTAGAATCTATTGTAGGAATATATATTTGCATAATATGCCTCATGATTATACGAAAAGGTCAGTTAAATTATCTTTGTACAAATTTAATTAGATTTATACATATTTTGAACTTAATGAAGTATATAATAAAATTGACAATAGGTTTGCATTTGACCAGTGGCGGATCTAGAAAAAATATTTAGGTGGGGCTAGTGTTTTCCAAAATAAATATTTAGATGGGGCTAGTGTTTTCCAAATTAACACGACACGATCGTGTTGGCACGACACGACACGAATACAAAATTGACACGACACGACCGTGCTATGTGTCGTGTCATAATCGTGTCGTGTTGGGATATTAGAAAATTTAACACGATCCAACACGACACGATTTGACACGCAACACGACACAAACACGAATTAACACGACATATTAACACAAATTTAATTATTAATGTTAATTATTTAAACAAAATTAATAATTTAAATTTAATTTATAATACTATATCATATTATTTACCATCATTTGACTCATATGGTTCTAATCTAATTATTATTTAGTTTTTCCTTTACTTTAATTTTTTAATATTTTTTAATTTTAAAAATAATAAAATAATCTGACACGATTTGACACGACTAACATGACGTGTCAACACGACACGACTAACACGATCGTTTCGTGTCAGAATGCGTGTCGTGTTGTCTATTCTCACCATTTAACACGACACAACACGGCACAATTAAAAAAGTAGTTCGTGTCAACACGACACGACACGAGACTCTAGCACGATCGTGTTTGAAACGACACGACACATCACGACACGCACGATTGGAGAACCCTAGGTGGGGCTGAGTTTATAAGAACATTAGACCAGCATAAGTTCATCATATATGAAATTAGCTGGGACTAAGGGGGGCTCTAGGGGCTCGACGGCGTAAGGTGGGGCTCTAGCCCCACCAGCCCCAGTGGTAGATCCGCCACTGCATTTGACGCAAGTATGGACGTGTATTAGACTATGGTTAGCTGTGACGGTCTGAAGGAAAAAAATATCTCGACAATAATTTTAAGCCTCTTTTTTTTTTTCAATTTTTTGTAATGCTTGTAAAAATCATCATAGAAACATGAAATTTTTATTATAATATTTTTTGTAAAATTTATCACCAGATCCATTTTTTTCACGAAACATCCTATACAAAGTTTATATCAAAGCAAAGGTTCTAATACAACGAAAGAACCACCATTACAACAACAATTCTATCATCTTATACCACATCCTAGGCTTAATCTACCTCCCATGACGTACCTCAACGGTTGAAAACTTGAAATGTAGCAAAGGATCATCTAATCTCAGTAGAAACAAATTGATACATCTTCTACTTAAGACTAAAACAAACTAGCAAAATCACAAAAAAACATTACCGCATACAAACATGTCCTTCCAATCTTTTTTGTGGGCCTTGTACCCAGTACACGAAGTGGGCTTCCGTCCAATTAGCAAACGCGGAAAATTAGAGATGGTCAGATGGGGTTGTTTACTAGCGAGGTCCCTTCACTACAAAGAAATTTGTGTATTTGTGATTGGTTGCATGAAAACCTGAAGCTTAAAGGGTAACAAATTACCAATTATTTTGACCGGAAATGTTTTCTTGTATTTGTGTATTTGACCGGAATTTTTCTTTGCAGAAATTGTGTATTTGTTGTAGATTTGTCTTAAAATTAATGATTTTTTTAACTTAACATATGGAGCATAATTGAGCTTTTAATTTTTAGATATCCGATAAAATTTAATGATAGCAAACTAATTAAAGTTTTAGATGATTTTAGCAATTACTTAATATCTCTCTCTTAATGTTTCTTATAGAATAATAGATCAAATTTATACTTATTTTTTGTAAAAAAAAAATTATATACATAAACTTGTTTAATTTTCCTCATGAATTTACGGAAGTGCTTAGCGACTATGACCGATGAAGATCATTATTTCATTATTTCTTCCATCAGTGCAGAGAAGTGTGAGTAACAAAATACTATCAAATATCTTAAACTTTGTGTAAATATTTTTTTATGTTTTTACTTTTTAATTTTTCATATCTGGAGGTCTTATACAACGAGAGTTTTTATTGCCCTGATTTGACATATTCAAATTGAACCACAAATTAAGAAAATTTACTTAATGTTATTTATTATTATTTAATTCTTTCTACGCATGTTGCAACAACACGTATCGCATTATGGTGTCAATTCGTATGTAGTGAATAATCAATTTAATTTACTAATTTGCAATACATATAACAGTATATTTGTAAACATTTTTAATATCTAGAGAAACACGATGTAATATTAGCACATTAGTATAGAACCTTTTATAATACTCAACTCATGTTTTTATTACATTGGCTCAAACATACGTCAATAGAGAGATCAGTTTACTACTTTTCTGGTTCATGGTTGGATTCTGGTTTTTTACTGGTAAAGGTTTTCAGAAAAAAAAAAAAAAAAAGTTAGCTAGTAAGAACATATTTGAGATTGCTGGTAAAAAGATGTTTGCTGGTAAAGGTTTTCTGCTGGATTTTGTTTACTGGATTTTTTTTTCTTGTGAGATTACCAATTAGAAGTTAAGGTAGATATATTTGGAAATTTTAAGGTAGTTCGTGTCTAATCTATAAAAAAAAAAAAATTATCTCCTCATTAGACATGCGATCTGAGCCCTCCAATTTTAATTGATCGATCGATCGGAATATATGCCAAAAGTTTACCCTTCTCAATTAGAAGTCGTGACTGCATTGGCTTTTAATTTTAAATTTTTTTTTGTTAAATATATTAAAAATAGTTGTACCAATCAATATATTTGGAAATCTAAGGTAGTTCATGCTTAATCTATAGGAAAAATTATTCCCAGAAACGACATGCGATCTAAGCCCTCCAATTTTCTTTGAATTTATGCTATTTTTAATTATATAAAATGCGATCACGACTTTTAACTATATAAAACTATTTTTTTAAGATGTTACTTTTAATTTATGTCAAGTTTATATGACAACTTTTCATGATAAAAATTAGTAATTTTGAAATTACAGATTTTTGTCTAAAAATGATTATTCTCAATAAAAAAAAACAGCGAAGCTGCGACTGCCATGTCTAGTCCAATTTATATCACCATTATGTATTCTGTGTAAATATAATTTTCAGGGTGTTTTAAATTCTCGTTGAAAATTAATTGGATGAATGTTTGAATAAGGGGTTGGAATAAGCACATGGATTTCTCTCTCCTTCCACTATTCTATTTTCTTATTCATCTTTATTCTCTCAAATGGTGGAATTAGAATAAGCCTTTGAATAGGCCTTGTTCCGAATAAGAATTTTCTTATTCCATGTTTGGTTCTCACGCCTATATCTTTGTTCCGAATAAGCCTTATTCCACTACAAACCAAACACACTCGTTATCTCTGTTCATTTCTGCAATTTTATACTACAATATATTCATTATTATAAATCATATAACTTTTGCACTTATGATATTGGAGAAAATTTTAAAATTTATGAACATCTATATTTCTATTCAGATGAAAATGCAATGGGGAAAAGTATAAAATTTTTTTATTTTATTAAAAATTTGTATTTCTTTTGTCAGATATAGATTATCACCTGAAATCATTATTTTATGTCATGTAATTTCAAAAAATGAGATTTCATTTCTTGAAGTTTTCTTTCTTTTGATAAATCGTTGATAATCAAAAACCCAAATTTGTTAAGATAAAATAGCACCAATGATTTGAAAATAATAAAAAAAAAGAAAAAAATGAAGTAAAAAAAAGATTCAAAAATTCAACTGGAAGAGACTAACTAAAATTAAGATAAAGTATTTCGTAGCGTCGTATCAAAATATATCGTCTTACTAACATTAAAACTAGGTTTTGCCACTGGCACGTTGCCAGCCGGCCTTAAAAAAAAAAATTAAAACTAGTTTTTAATAAATATATGTTATAATTTAATATATCATTTAAATCAACAAATGTAATTTATCTAAAATTAAAATAATAACAATAACCTCGTAGCCAATGTTGAAATCGCTGGATTTTTTTGATCATAACCCAAAATTTTCTTGTAAATTATACATCAACAAAACAATCATCAAATCACCGGTTTCTAGTAAATTATGCACATAAAGTGTAAAAAATTCACGTTCTGGGCAGAATCATAGCATTTCAAGGGAGTGTGCATTCTTTTAAGTCATTCGTTCACAATAATCTATTTTTGTGCTATTTATACAGTGTTGAATAAGTTTATGATCTTAAAAATTCAAAAGGATTGGATTATACATGTCAATTACCACATAAAGTGCAAAAAGTGCACGTTCTGGGCATAATTGATGCATTTCAAGCGATTATGCATTCGTTTTAAGTCAATCAGTCACAATAATCTATATTTAAGCTCTTTATAGAGTGGAGAATAAGTTTGTGATATTAAAAATTCAAAAGGATTGAATCATACATGTCAATTATGCACATAAAGTGCAAAAAATAAACGTTCTGGGCAGAATTTGAGTATTTCAAGGGATTGTGCATTCGTTTTAAGTCATTTAATCGCAATAATCTTTATTTAAGCTCTTTATACAATGGAGTATAAGTTTATGATATTAAAAATTTAACAGGATACGATAGTACATGTCAATTACGCACATAAGTGCAAAACATGGACGTTCTGGGAAGAATTGGAGCATTTCAAGCGATTGTGCATTCGTTTTAAGTCATTTGATCACAATAATCTATATCTAAGCTCTTTATACAGTGGAGAATAAATTTATGATCTTAAAAATTGAAAAGGATTCAATAGTACATGTCAATTACGCACATAAAGTACAAAAAATGCACGTTTTGGGCAGAATTGGAGCATTCCAAGCGATTGTGCATTCATTTTAAGTCACTTGATCGCAATAATACATACTTAAGCACTTTATGCAGTAGAGAATAAGTTTGTAATCCTAAAAGTTCAAAAGGATTTGATTATACATCCCAATTACGCATATAAAATGCAAAAAAATGCACGTTGTGAGCAGAATTGGAGCATTTCAAGCGATTGCGCATTCATTTTAAGTCACTGGATCGCAATAACCAATAACCAAGCTCTTTATTCAGTAGAGAATAAGTTTGTGATCTTAGAAATTCAAATGGATTGAATCATCTATGTCAATTATGCATATAAAGAGCAAAAAATGCACGTTCTGGGCAGAATTGTAGCATTTTAAGGGATTGTGCATCAGTTTTAAGTCATTCGTTCGCAACAATCTATATTTATGTTCTTCATACAATGTTGAATAAGTTTATGATCTTAAAAATTCAAAAGGATTGAATTATACATGTCATTTACGCACATAAAGTGCAAAAATTGCACGTTCTGAACATAATTGGAGCATTTCATGCTATTGTGCATTTGTGTTAAGTTAGTGGATTGCAATAATCAATATTTAAGCTCTTTATACAGTGCAGAATAAGTTTATGATCCTAAAACTTCAAAAGGATTGGACTATACATACCAATTACTCACATCAAATGCAAAAAATTCACGTTCTGAGTAGAATTAGAGTATTTCATTCGATTCTGCATTTGTTTTAAAATCATTTTATTGCAATAATCTATATTTAAGATATTTATATAGTGTAGAATATGTTTATGTTCATAAGATTAAAAAGGATTGAATTATACATGTCAATTACACACATAACTTGCTAACAATGCATGTCGTGGGAAAAGTTGGAGCATTTTAAGCGATTGTGCAATCCTTTTATGTCATTCGATTGTAACAATCTATATTTAAGCTCTTTATACGTGTAAAATAAGTTTATGATCCTAAAATTTCAAATGGATTGGATTATACATGTCAATTGCGCGCATAAATTGCAAAAAATGAACGTGCAGAATTGTAGCATTTCAAGCGATGTGCATTCCTTTTAAGTCAATGGATCAGAATAATCTATATTTAAGCTTTTATACAGTGGAGAATAAGTTTATGATCCTAAAAATTTAAAAGGATTGGATTATGCATGTCAATTACGCACATAAAATGCAAAAAATGCACGTTCCGGGCATAATTGGTGCATTTAAAGCGATGGCGCAATCGTTTAAGTCACTGGATCCCGTTAATCAATATTTAAGCTCTTTATACAGTGGAGAATAAGTTTACGATCCTAAAAATTCAAAATGATTGGATTATACATACCAACTACGCACATACAGTGCAATAAATCATTTGAGTATTTCATGCGATTCTGCATTTGTTTTAAATCATTTGATTGCAATAATATAAATTTAAGATATTTATACAGTATTGAATATGTTTATGTTCTTAAAATTTAAAAAGACTGGATTATACATGTCAATGACGCACGTAAAATGCAAAAAATTCATGTTCTGGGCAGAATTGTAGCATTTTAAGAGATTTTGTATTCTTTTAAGTCATTCGTTCACAATAATCTAGTTTTATGCTATTTATACAGTGTTAAATAAGTTTATGATCCTAAAAATTCGAAAGGATTGGATTATACATGTTAATTACGTACATAAAGTGCAAAAGATGCACGTTCTGGGAAGAATTGGAGCATTTCAAGCGATTGTGCATTCGTTTTAAGTCATTTGATCACAATAATCCATATCTATGCTCTTTGTACAGTGTAGAATTATTTTATGATCTTAAAAATTGAAAAGGATTGGATAATATATGTCAATTACGCACGTAAATTACAAAAAATGCACGTTCTGTGCAGAACTGGAGCATTCCAAGAAATTTTGCATTCGTTTTAAGTCATTTGATCACAATAATCTATATTTAAGCACTTTATGCAGTAAAGAATAAGTTTAAGATCCTAAAAATTCAAAAGGATTTGATTATACATGTCAATTACGCATATAAAGTGCAAAAATGCACGTTCTAGTAAGAATTGGAGCATTTCAAGCAATTGAGCATTCGTTTTAAGTCAGTGGATCGCAATAACCAATAACCAAGCTCCTTATTCAGTGAGGAATAAGTTTGTGATCTTAAATATAAAATGAATTGGAACATATATGTCAATTATGCACATAAAATGCAAAAAATGCACGTTCTGAGCAGAATTGTAGCATTTCAAGGGATTGTGCATTAGTTTTAAGTCATTCGTTCGCAACAATCTATATTTATGCTCTTCATACAGTGTTGAATAAGTTTATGATCTTAAAAATTAAAAAGTATTGGATTATACATGTCATTAAAGTGTAAAAAATGCACGTTCTGGGCATAATTGGAGCATTTCAAATGATTCTGCATTTGTTTTAATTAATTTGATTCCAATAATCTAAATTTAAGATATTTATACAGTGTAAAATATGTTTATGTTCTTAAAATTCAAAAGGACTGGATTATACATTCCAATTATGCACATAAAGTGCAAAAAATGTACGTTGTGGGCCGAATTGGTGAATTTCAAGTGATTGTGCATTCGTTTTAATTCATTCGATCGTAATAATCTATATTTAAGCTCTTTATACAGTGAAGAATAAGTTTATGATCCTAAAAATTCAAACGGATTGGATTGTACATGTCAATTACGTACATAAAGTACAAAAATTGCAATTTCTGGACAGAATTAGAGCATTTCAAGCAATTGTGCATTCATTTTAAGTTAATGGATCACAATAATCTATATTTAAGTTCTTTATACAGTGGAGAATTAATTTTTGATCTTAAAAGTTCAAAAGGATTGAATCATAAAAGTCAATTATGCACATAAAGAGCAACAAATGCACATTCTGGGCAGAATTAAAGTATTTCAAGGGATTGTGCATTTTTTTTTAAGTCATTTGATAGCAATTATCTATATTTAAACTCCTTATACAGTGCAGAATGAGTTTGTAATCTTCAAAATTTAAAAGGATTGAATTGTATATGTTAATTAGGCACGTAAATTGCAAAAAATGCACGTTCTAGGAAGAATTGGAGCATTCCAAACGATGGTGCATTCGTTTTAAGTAATTTGATCACAATAATAAATATTTAAGCACTTTATACAGTGGAGAATAAGTTTTTGATCCTAAAAATTCAAAAGGATTTAATTATACATGTCAATTACTCACACAAAGTGCAAAATATTCACGTACTGGATAAAATTGGAGCATTTTCAAGTGATTCCGCATTCTATTTAAGTCATTTTATCTTAATAATCTATATTTAAGATCCTTATACAGTGGAGAATATGTTTATGATCCTAAAAATTCAAAAAGTATAAGATTATACATCTGAATTACGCCATAAATTGCTAAAAATGCACGTTTCTAGCAGAATTGGTGCATTTTAAGCGATTGTGCATTCGTTTTAAGTCAGTGTATCCCAGTAATCTATATTTAAGCTCTCTATTCAGTGGAGAATAAGTTTATGATCTTCAAAATTTAAAAGGATTGGATTGTACATGTCAATTACGCACAGAAAGTGCAAGACATGCACGTTCTGGAAAGAATTAGAGCATTCTAGCAATTATACATTTATTTTAAGTAATTTGATCGCAATAATCTATATCTAAGCTATTTATACAGTGGAGAATAAGTTTATGAACCTCAAAATTTAAAAGGATTGGATTATACATGTCAGTTACGCACAGAAATTACAAAAAATGCACGTTCTGAGAAGAATTGGAGCATTTAAAGTGATTGTGTATTCGTTTAAATTTAATGGTTTGCAATAATCTATATTTAAGCTCTTTATACATTGGAGAATATGTTTATGATCTTAAAAATTCAAAAGGATTGGATTATACATGTCAATTACGCACATAAAGTTTAAAAAATGCACAATTAGGGCAGAATTGGGCATTTCAAGCGATTGTGCATTCGTTTTAAGTCATTCGATTGCAATAATATATATTTAAGCTCTTTATACAGTGGAGAATAAGTTTATGAACTTCAAAATTTAAAAGGATTGGATTATACATGTCAATTATGCAAAGAAATTGCAAAACATGCATGTTCTGGGAAGAATTGGAGCATTTAAAGCGATTGTGCATTTGTTTTAAGTTAATGGATCGTAATAATCTATATTTAAGCTCTTTATACAGTTTAGAATAAGTTTATCATCCTAAAAATTCAAAAATATAGGATTATACATGTCAATTACGCATAAATTACAAAAAATGATCTGGGAAGAATTGGAGTATTTCAAGCAATTGTGCTTTCATTTTTAAGTCAATCAATCACAATAATCTATATTTAAGCTCTTTATACAGCGGAGAATTAGTTTGTGATATTAAAAATTCAAAAGCCTTGCATCATACGAGTCAATTATGCACAGAAAGGGTGTGTTTGGGTGATGCAGAGCTTATTTTAAGAAAGAAAGAAAGAAATGCTTGAGCCATTTTAAGCAGATTTTATTTTAAGCTAGTAGTTCTATTATGAGCAGTTTATATTATTAGCAGTTATTTTATTTTAAGCTAGTAGTTATTTATTTCTTTGTAATTTAGACAGAACCAACACCTATAAAAGTGTTGGGTGTATCTTTTAGAGAGATTAATCAGAAATTAAGAAAATTCTAAATTGTTTTTACGTGTTTCTTCTCTTCTGAGAAAAGAACAACTATCTCGCGCTACTCGCTGCGTCAGGTGGTATCAGAGCGGGTTTTCCTTCCATAACCAATGGCAGGAAAAGGCAATCATGGCTCCGACGGAGATCGGGACATGGAAAACCTCAGGGCTGAGGTTAAGGCTCAAGGGGAGGCAGTTAAAACTCTGGAACAGAGTGTTCAGGGGATAAAACAAAGCCTTGTGGATCTTGTCGCACGACTTGAGGCCTTCGCGATAAATCCTAACAGGAATAGGGCTGAAGGAAGAGATCGACCGAGAGATGACGATGCTCGAGGCGACTTTTTCGGCAAAACTACTGCTGGCAGACGCCGAGACAACTCCAGCCAAGGAGATGACTCGGAGGAGGAGGAGGAAGAAGAGGACTGGTTAGGCCGTTACCATGCCGCTAGGCGTGATAATGGTCATGGCAGAAATCAAGGTAACCAGTATGAAAGAGATAATTATGATTTTAAGTTAAGGGTTGATATTCCGAGTTTCAATGGGGGGTTGAATATTGAGGATTTTATTGATTGGGTGGCTGAAGTTGATCGATTCTTTGAGTATATGGAGATCCCTGAAGAAAAAAGGGTGAAGTTGGTGGCATGTAGGTTGAAAGGAGGGGCCTCTGCATGGTGGGAAAGGTTACAAAACAGGAGGTACCGTGAAGGGAAGCAACCTGTTCGAACTTGGTACAGGATGAAGCAGTTATTGCAGAGGGATTTTCTTCCTCCTGATTATGAACAGATTTTATTTCAGCAATATCAAAGGTGCAGCCAAGGACAAAGGTCTGTTCATGAGTATACCGCTGAGTTCATGCGGTTGGCAGAAAGGAATGATTTGCGTGAGAGTGAGGGCCAACAAGTTGCACGATATTTGGATGGGTTGAAACCACAACTTCGAGACAAGATTGGGGTTCAGGTTATGTATAATCTGAATGAGGCAAAGAATATGGCCATGAAAGCTGAATTGATGTTGCAAGAGAAAAGTAGTAAGTGGGATTCAAATAGGCGTGGTTTTGCTAATGAAGGCTATACCAGAAACACTGGGGCAACACGAGAGTTGCAGAAGGTGGCAAAGGATGATAAAATAGTAGGGAAAAGGCCGATGGACAAAAGCGAAAACCTGAAATCAGCCAACACCACTTCTAAATCTATGGTTGGCAAATGTTACCGGTGTTTGCAACCAGGTCATCGATCGAATGAATGCCCTAATAGGAGAGGTATTAATATTGTGGAGCGAGAGATAGAAGATGAGGTTTATTGTGAACCTGATGGGGATGATGAACAAAGTGATTGTGATAAAGGTGATGATGAAGGAGAGCCGAATTTTGTTATTAGAAGATTGATGTTGGCTCCAAAGCAAGATGATGCTACCCAACGTCACCAATTGTTCCGAACCAGATGCACTATCAATGGCCGTGTCTTCGAGTTAATCATAGACAGCGGTAGTTGTGAGAATATTATTGGTAGGGATGTGGTGAATTCATTACAGTTGGCTGTTGAAAAACATCCAAATCCTTATTCAATTGGATGGATCAAAGCTGCAGAAAAGATTAAGGTGACTGAGCGGTGTAAGGTACCTTTTTCTATTGGAAAATATCAAGATGAAGTGTATTGTGATGTTGTGGACATGGATGTGTGTCACCTACTCTTTGGCAGGCCATGGCAGTTTGATGTTGATGCACAACATGCGGGCAGAGATAATGTGTACAAGTTGGAGAGAAAAGGAGTGAAATTTACTCTACTTCCTTTACGAGTAAATAAGCATTCTAATGCTGCCAAAGTTAAGGAAAAATCATACATCACATTAATGAAATCTGAAAAAGAGTTAGAGGATGCAGTGAGAGAGTCTAAAGTGGTTCATGCACTGATTGTGAAACAAATTCTCTCTGTGGACGAGGGTCAAGAGGTAAAGGTACCACCGATCGTCAAACCATTGTTGGAGGAGTTTAGTGAAGTTATACCTGAGGATTTGCCTGATGGACTACCTCCTATGCGAGATATTCAGCACCACATTGACTTGATACCTGGATCTACTTTACCTAATCTACCACATTATAGAATGAGCCCAAAAGAAAGTGAGATCTTACAAGAGAAAGTGCAAGAACTGTTGAATAAAGGTTATGTTAGAGACAGCATGAGCCCATGTGCTGTACCTGCATTATTGACACCTAAGAAGGACGGTAGTTGGAGAATGTGTGTTGACAGTCGTGCAATCAACAAAATCACCATTGGTTATAAGTTTCCCATCCCAAGACTTGATGATATGCTGGATCAATTGAGCGGGTCGATGGTGTTCTCAAAGATTGATTTGAGAAGTGGTTACCATCAGATTCGAATTAGACCTGGAGACGAATGGAAAACAGCTTTCAAGACAAAGGAAGGTTTGTACGAGTGGTTGGTTATGCCGTTTGGGCTGTCAAATGCCCCAAGCACTTTCATGAGGGTGATGAATCAGGTATTGAAACCTTTCATTGGAAAATTTGTGGTTGTTTACTTTGATGACATTCTAATATATAGTAAGTCAGAAGAGGAACATCTTAAACACTTGAGAGAAGTTTTGGTGGTTTTACAAGAGAATAAGCTTTATGCCAATTTAAAGAAGTGCAGTTTTATGGCTAAAAGATTGTTGTTCCTTGGCTTCATTGTTGGTTCAGAAGGTATCCAAGTAGATGAAGAAAAGGTAAAAGCCATCAGAGAATGGCCAATACCAAAAACCGTGACTGAATTAAGAAGTTTTTTGGGATTAACAAGTTTCTATAGGCGTTTCATCAAAAATTTCAGCACTATAGCAGCCCCAATGACAGAATGTTTGAAGAAAGGAAAGTTTCATTGGAACGAAGAGGTTGAGTTGAGTTTTGCTGTGTTGAAAGAGAAATTGTGCTTAGCTCCAGTCCTAACCTTACCAGATTTTGATAAACTATTCGAGGTAGATTGTGATGCAAGTGGAGTTGGAATAGGAGCGGTTTTATCTCAAGAAAAGAAACCGGTAGCCTTCTTTAGTGAAAAGCTAGCAGATGCTAGAAGGAATTGGTCCACTTATGACAAAGAATTCTATTCGGTGGTGCGAGCTTTAAAAACATGGGAGCATTATCTGATCGGACGTGAGTTTGTTCTATATTCCGATTGTGATGCACTAAAACATTTAAATAATCAAACCCGAATCAGCAAAGACATGCATGCAAGGTGGATACAATTCCTACAGAAGTTCCCTTTTAAGTTAAAGCATAAGGCTGGAATACAAAATAAAGTGGCAGATGCCTTGAGTCGCAGAGCCAATTTGCTTGTCACTTTGAGTCACGAAGTGGTAGGGTTTGAGCAATTGAAGGAGTTGTATGAAGTTGATGAGGACTTTAAAGAAGTTTGGGGAAAGTGTATCACAAATCAACCATGTGATGACTTTCATCTCCATGATGGATATTTGATGAAAGGAAACCAACTTTGTATCCCTTGCTCTTCACTAAGGGAGAAGTTGATTCGAGATTTACATGGTGGTGGATTAGCAGGTCATTTAGGTAGAGATAAGACTATTGCTGCTGTTCAAGAAAGGTTTTACTGGCCTCACTTAAGAAGAGATGTTAGCAAAATTGTGCAGCGCTGTTATGTGTGCCAAACTTCAAAAGGGCAGTCACAAAATACTGGACTGTACATGCCTCTTCCAGTCCCTCACAATATATGGGAGGATTTGTCAATGGACTTTGTATTAGGGCTACCTCGTACTCAAAGAGGTATGGATTCTGTTTTTGTTGTTGTTGACAGGTTCTCAAAAATGGCACACTTCATTCCATGTCGAAAGGTGGCTGATGCGCAAGGTATTGCTAAGTTGTTTTTTAAGGAAGTGGTGCGTTTGCATGGTGTACCCAAGTCGATCACATCTGACAGGGACAGTAAATTCCTTAGCCATTTCTGGAGAACCCTGTGGCAGATGTTTGACTCTTCTCTTAATTATAGCACCACTGCTCATCCACAAACTGATGGACAAACGGAGGCCACCAACAGAACTTTGGGCAACCTGATTCGCAGTATTTGTGGAGACAAACCGAAGCAATGGGATGTGGCACTAGCACAAGCCGAGTTTGCATACAATGCAGCGATACACAGGACCACGGGCAAGTCGCCATTTTCAATTGTGTACACTAAGGCACCAGATCATGCTGTGGACTTAATGAAGTTGCCACGAGCTCCTTATGCTAGTGTTGCTGCAAAACATATGGCTGAACAATGGCAAACAGTGACGGCTGAAATAAAGAAGAAACTTGAGGATTCTAATGCTAAGTACAAAGCAGAAGCTGACAAGCATCGAAGGGAGAGAATATTTGCTGTTGGCGATCAAGTGATGGTGTTTTTGAGGAAGGAAAGATTTCCAGTGGGAAAATACAGCAAATTGCAACCTAAGAAGTATGGACCCTATCGGATTGAGAAAAAGATTAATAATAATGCTTATGTGGTGGAGTTACCAGCTGAAATGGGTATATCGAAAACATTTAATGTGGCAGATATTTACCCATTCTTTTCAGATGATGAGCCATTGTATCCGGAAAACTCGAGGTCGAGTTTTTCTCTGGTGGGAGAGACTGATGCAGAGCTTATTTTAAGAAAGAAAGAAAGAAATGCTTGAGCCATTTTAAGCAGATTTTATTTTAAGCTAGTAGTTCTATTATGAGCAGTTTATATTATTAGCAGTTATTTTATTTTAAGCTAGTAGTTATTTATTTCTTTGTAATTTAGACAGAACCAACACCTATAAAAGTGTTGGGTGTATCTTTTAGAGAGATTAATCAGAAATTAAGAAAATTCTAAATTGTTTTTACGTGTTTCTTCTCTTCTGAGAAAAGAACAACTATCTCGCGCTACTCGCTGCGTCATTGGGTTGGGTGGGAACAGGGGACGAACATGAACAAGGACAGGGACATGTCAGCGTGGCTTGTTCCCTGTTCTTGTTCGTAGTTCGTGGAAAAAGGGGGAACAGGGAATAGGAGGGTAGTTCTTTGTTCGCGTACGATTCCAAACACACCCAAAGTGAAAAAATGCATTTTCTGGGCAAAATTGTAGCATTTCAAGGGATTTTGCATTAATTTTATGTTATTTGATTGCAATAATCTATAGTTAAGCACTTTATACAGTGGAGAATAAGTTTGTGTACTAAAAATTCGTAAGGATTGGATTATACATGTCAATTATGCACGTAAAGTGTAAACAAATCACGTTCTGGGCATAATTGGATTATTTCAGGCGATTCTGCATTCGTATTAAGTAATTTGATCGCAATAAGGTCATTATACAGTGAACAATAAGTTTATGATCCTATAAATTCAAAAGCTTTGGATTATACATCTCAATTACGCAAAGATTTGGACATTACATGTTAATTACGCACATAAAGTGCAAAAAATGCACGTTCTGGGCGGAATTGTAGCATTCCAAGCTATTGTTCTTTTGTTTTTAAGTCAATGGATCACAATAATCTTATTTAAGCTCTTTATACAATGGTGAATTATTATGTGATCTTAAAAGTTTAAAAGGATTGCATCATACATGTCAATTATGCACAAAGTGCAAAAAATGCACTTTCTTGGCAGAATTGGAGCATTTCATGTGATTTTGCATTTATTTTAAGTCATTTCATTGCAATAACCTATATTTAAAATTTTTATACAGTGTAGAATATTTTTATTGTCTTAAAAATTCAAAAGGATTGGATTATACATGTCAATCACGCACGGAAAGTTAAAAAATTTCACGTTCTGGACAGAATTGGAGTAGTTCAAGCGATTCTGTATTCATATTAAGTCATTTGATCGCAATAATGTATATTTAAGATCTTTATACAATGAATAATAAGTTTATGATCCTAAAAATTCAAAAGATTTGGATTATACATCTCAACTAAGCAAATAAAGTGCCATAAATTCACGTTCTGGACAGAATTGGAGTATTTTAAGCGATTCTGCATTCGTTTTAAGTCATTTTATTACAATAATCTATATTTAATATTTTTATACAGTGTAAAATATGTTTATGATCTGAAAAATTCAAAAGGATTGGATTGTACATGTCAATCACGCACAGAAATTTAAAAAATTTCACGTTCTGGACAGAATTGGAGTAGTTCAAGCGATTCTACATTCGTATTAAGTTATTTGATCGCAATAATGTATATTTAAGATCTTTATACAATGAACAATAAGTTTATGATCCTAAAAATTCAAAAGGATTATACATGTCAATTACGCACATAAATTGCAAAAAATGCACGTTTCGAGCAGAATTGGAGTATTTTCATGCGATTGTGCATTCGTTTTAAGTCATTGGATAGCAATATTCTATATTTAAGCTCTTTATACAGTGAAGAATAAGTTTATGATCTTTAAAAGTTAAAAGGATTGGATTATACATGTCAATTACGCAGAAATTGCAAAACATGCACGTTCTGGGAAGAATTGCATTTAAAGCGATTGTAGAATCGTTTTAAGTTAATGGATCACAATAATCTATATTTAAGCTCTTTATACAGTGAATAATATGTTTATGATCTTAAAATTTAAAAGGATTGGATTATACATGTCAATTACGCACATAAAGTGCAAAACATGCACGTTCTGGGAAGAATTGGAACAGTTTAAGTGATTGTGCATTCGTTTTAAATCAATGGATCGCAATAATCTATATTTATTATCTTTATATTGTGGTGAAGTTTATGATCTTAAAAATTCAAAAGGATTGGATTATACATATCAATTACGCACATAAAGTGCAAAAAATTCACGTTCTAGGTAGAATTGGAGCATTTCAGGTGATTGTGCATTCGGTTTAAGTTATTTGATAGTAATAATCTATATTTAAGCTCTTTATACAGTGGAGAATAAGTTTATGATATTAAAAATTCATAAGAATTGGATCATACATGTCAATTGTGCACATAAAGTACAAAAAATACACGTTCTGGGCAGAATTGTTGCATTTCAGGCGATTGTGCATTCGTTTTTAAGTCATTTGATCGCAATAATCTATTTTTATGTTTTTTATACAGTGGAGAATAAGTTTGTGATCTTAAAAATTCTAAAGGATTGGATTATACATGTCATTCAAAGGAGATGTCACCAGGGGCTAGAATTAAATGGTTATCTTCTGAAGTTAAAAATGCAGTAGCAAGCTTGCCAAGCAACAAAGCATCAGGAACCTGATGGAATCCCCAATGAGTTTGCTAAGTTTAAATGGGATGTTTTGAAATCGGATATAATGGAGATTTTCAAAGATTTGTATGAAGGAAACTTGGATTTAAGTGACTTAGCTCACATTACCTTACTACCAAAAACAGATAATGCAATCACCTTAACTTTTCGACATGAACGATATATCGCCATGAACTTGTTGTATTCAGCATAAAGGCTGACTCATAGGGCAAATTTTCTATACTGGCAATAAAAGTTGTTCCATTACTCCCTTCCCCCTCGGAAAATGAACAGATAGCATCGCTATCTGGTTCATTCAGATCGACTGAGAGTACATCCCAATCATCATCAAGGTCGAGATTATCGACAATAGCGGCTCGGGCAATGTTCCCCTGCTGCTTCTTGCATTCTCTGGCAAAATGTCCTTCTTCTCCGCATATGAAACATTTGCACTTTCGAACCTTGTCACTGTGCTTCTTCTTGAATACCCTGATGTGGGTATCATGTGGTTTTCCTCTGTATGTCTTAGATTTTCTAAGACCATACCTTTTATTCTTCTGGTAGTAGCCAGGTACTGGTATCTGACTACAGAATGTCAGATCTTTAAGACTGCGTTGAAGAGCAGCCTTTTTGCATTGCTCAGCCAAGAAATCGTATGTGAACTTGATTCTTGGCATTACCCCGATTGTATTTCCGGGATATTTTTCTGCAAATGCCTTTTCTATCTCATTTCCCAATATTGGGGGCATTTTTCTGAAGAACTTAACCGAGAGTTCCTCAGAAACATACATTCTTCCTGATTTTGCCGCCAAAATTTTGTAGTCATTGATATAGTTAAATATATCCTTGACATAATTACATGAAAGCCTCTCCAAATCTTGATAAGCTCTATTTTGCTCATCAGTTGATCCTGTTGCTGGATCTTCCATCAAAAACATTCGCCTAATTTGTGATAGCACGTTTTGAGGATCATCGGCAATGTTTATAAGTTCCTCATATTCAGCGTGATAGATCATTCGCCACTGAATCCACATTTTTTTCTCAATTTCGCCTAGTAAATTTTCAATGTAATTTACTTTGGCTCTGTTATCTGCCCAATTTCGCTCATTGATGAGATTCAAAGTGATTGATTCCCATCTAGAAAACACATCTTCATAGAGCCCGATATCTTCTGGTAAAACCAGAATGGCTCCTTGGTTCGCTTGTGCTGACGGGAGATTATATCTCTCATTCATTTGGTTTGCATACCCTCCTCGGATATTGTTTAGTCTTGCACGTATTTCTGGCACTTGTAGACCTGTTGGTTGTCTACTGCTTGATGCTGGTGGGTACATTGCTGGACCCATGATTGGTTCTGAAGGCATCCTTGTGAGTGCGGATTCAGCTGTTGAGAAAACCGACTCCTTTTGAATTAACTGTTTTAGGAGTGGATATTCCATATCCTCAACCACATAGATTGATTCGGATGGTTCAGGATCCCATCTGATCTCAGATTCATCAGATACTTGAGGAATTTGGGGGAGGCCGCAATCCTTCCCACCTTGTCCTACAAGCAAACTGAGTAAGTCTGGTTCAGTTGGTGAATGTAGGGCATTAAGAAAATGCTCTAATTCATCCGATTCATCCTCGTCGGACTCGTCCCATTGACAAGTCATCATTAATGCTTGTTCATCTTGATGCCAGTATTGTTCATTATCTACTAGTTCCGCCCAACTAATTTCTTCAGAAATGAATTGGATAATTGGATCCGTGTCATCAAATTGATCACACCATACATATGGGTATATAGGCTCTAGGTATTCAATCGTTGGTTCTTCTAGTCTTAGCATGTTCGTGAACCATGCTCCTAGGATTGTCTCATCATTTGGCCAATTTTCAGGAATTTCAGGTAGCTCACCAAATTCTTCAGGTAATTCACCAAGCTCTTCGTTTATCTCCCATGGCCAATACTCATCTGGAGTTAGCAAGTTAATTGATTCTTGCTCTAACTCCTCTTCATCTGCTGTACCCCTTTGGATATCATTATTTGGTGGAGCAGTTGTGGAGTAATTCGCAAATCTGATGGATAATGATCCATCGGTTCTAGTATGAATGTTCGCATCTTGCGGGATCTGGACCCTTGATATAATCGCAGGTCTTATGATCCATTGTCTTTCTTGGAGTTCTTCGGTTGTCCTTGGTGTGCCTGGGATAGCACGAACTCCTCTGCTTGCTAAATGGTCAGCCACGCTCTGGACATTATATCTGAAATTTGTGTGACTGGTGTTAGATAGCCTTCCTATCAGAGATCTAGAGAGCAATAAATTACTCTCTCCACCTTGCCACCCTTCATATCCATGAGTTTGGATAACTAACTGTATGTGATCCCTGAAATCATGAATGGAAAGAGTTATATCTGGAGCAGTATATGCTAATTGAGTTCCAGATGATAAATCCATTTCCATAGAGCTTATAACAGCTCTACTGTCTCTCCATCTAGTGTCACGAAGTAACACTAGAGCATTAACACCTGCATTTCTTCTATGCAAAGTGTATAATCTTACCATTATCATACCAATATGTAAATGTTGTAAACCTTCTTGTAAAAGAGTTTGAAAACTCCCTTCGGTAATGAATGGTAATTCTATTTGTTGGCCTTCTGTAACCAACACTCGTTCGTCAGAGTAATGTTGATACACTCTGTGTTGATTCTCTGACCATCCTGCCCGGTATAGTGTCTCTGCTGGCACTTGTTGGGCTCGCCTATACTGAGAAATGTTTAACTCAGCATCTGGGCTCATCTGAGATTCAAGAGTACGGTTGTACGACCTTGATCTTCCTGGTAATCTGCGTTGCGCTTCATACCTTAACCGTGCTCCTAGGCGATAGCCTCGGATTTGGTCTTGAATTGTTGGGTTTGTGGTGTTAGGACCCATGCCTGTAACTGAGGGTCGAGGTGGCTCAGTTTCCACCTTTGTTTGAGTTCGACTCATTTCAGCTTCTTTCTTTCTGTTTCAAGGATTTTCTTAGGATCCTTAAAGACAAAAAGTTTGCCCTTTGGCTTTGATATAGCTGGCTTGCTTGGTTCACCCAAACTCAGCTTCTTTAGTTGCACCTGGATTTGTCCAAGTGACTCTGACAAATCGTCACTCGGTGTTGCTTCTTTTGCTTTAGCTGCCTCAATCCTTTTAACTGCAACTTTGAGGTCCTCAACCTCTTCGGTTAGTTTAAGAAGTAATTGGATTAAAGTATTATTCTGTTTTGCAATCACTTCTAGTGCTTTACCGGCTATTTCTTTAGTTTTAACAAAACCTTCTGCTGGTGGGCATAATGTCTCTGTGGCTCTAAGTGCTTCCTTATAAATTGTACTATCTGCACTTAACCTCCAATCGCTCATAAATTAATTGCTATTCAAGGTAACAAATTTTAAACAGTGTTTAAAAGAGATAAGGGCGCCTATTAGGATGTTCTTTTATGAATAATTCAATTATCAATTCAGCTAATTATGTCTTACAAGTCTTTTAGCTTATAATAGTCTACTTATTCAAGTTCTAAAACAACCTTAATTCATGACTCTGATTCAAAAATTATTTTCCTAACATAATTCTTATGGAATCAACCGTCACCCGTACTTCCTGATCTCTTGCAGGTTTCCAGTCTTTTCAGTTCTTTTTCCCACAATAATTATGTTTTGAAAATCCATCTATCATATCATGAACAACATTGTTATAGAACTCAAAACTTTTCAACATTATAAGGTTATTGTACTTTTCGACCTATCTTACCTGAAGATAACTTTCATTATATCATAAGTACAGAACAGAGCCCTCCGGCCCTTACCTGAGATGACTACTCACTAGTCATCACAATTACCTTGCTCTGATACCAATGGAAAAACGGGGGTGTCCCAGGGAATTTCTCGCCTAGCTCGGATTATTATAAATGCTGGCTAAGAGAGAATATATGCGGAAAAGATATATTATTGATAATGGTTTTGTACAAGAGAGAGAGATATTGGTGGGATGGGTGATGATGGATTCACCGATCATCTGATACTTATTATATAGAGAAACCTAAAGGTATCTCATTATTGCTATGCGGGTGCGTATGTGGGCCCCATTGTCCATTAGCAATAGTGGATTACCACATCTGGTTCTCTTTTACACACTTTATTTCTTCATCAGGAATCAAAAGGACAATAATTTCCCGAAAAAGCAAAAGAAATGATTCCCGCACCCATGTGCCAAGGAATAAAAACACACTAAAGATGCCTACCAACCGTTGATTGTACCTAAAGTAGAAATACCCAAAGATTCCCATATGATAGTGGGTTTCTTTTAATAAAAGTGGCCTTGTCTAATTTGGTGTAGTTGTCGGTGGAGGTCAAGAAGATTCTGAATTTTATTGTTCACAGGTCCTAGTGCGTCCCTGTGCCAATTATCTTCTGCATACTGCTCCAGTCTCAATTTTTGGATATAACTCATTGTGATGAGTCTCTCCAGTTCTTCAATCGTTTTATCTAGTTGGGAAAGATAAACTTCTTGAAGTCTTCCATACATTGCATGTTGCAATTGAGATGAGATAGGTGAAATAGTCAAGTAATCAACGGTGACTAGTTCACATTCATCCATCCAATTATTGCTTCCGCACAAAGTTCCCCATCGCTCAGCTTGGGTGAAAGCAAGTCTAGCGTTTGGTCTGGCCATCAAAGTTGGTGACCCATCATACATCCGAATGATTCCTCTAAGATAGTCTAACACCATTGATCTGCAAAAGAAAGTAAATTCTTCAAGCAAACAAATAAAAGAAAATCTAAAATAGTCAGTAGTTTTCCGTAGATTACTACCAGACTTATCCTAAGGTGTAATTAGGGGTTTTTCCAGCTGTCCCTAATGCCTGCTTTCGATTCTGTTTTAGAGTATTTTATTGAGATTATTGATAATCTCAACAAATTTTTCTGAGTTTGAACTAGGCGCCTCTTCCAATTTTCTCAAGACACTTTCTAGTTCTTCCAGATGTCTATCAATAGTACAGCAATTAACGGTAGAAACCATTTTTGCCGTTAATCGAGAAAGCGAGTCAGCTAGGACATTTAGCTTTCCATCAATGTGTTCAAAATTAACTTTGACTCCAGTACCTGTCACAAAATCAACAAAACTAATCCATCTAACTCGAGATGGTTTGTTAGATGCTGATTTATTGTAAAAACTAATTATCGCTTGACAATCAGTTCTTAGAGTGATTTCTTGTTTATCAAGGTAATGGATTTTAAGAGCACTCATTGTTTCCATGCAAGCATGAATTTCTGCATCAATTGTAGATTTCAGAACCGGAAATTTCCCACTTGCATATGCACATACCTTCTCCGAACTCCGGGGATCGTATTTAGAATTTTTCCACTTACAGACTCCTCCCCAGCCCTCCATACATCCATCAGTTTCCAAAATTATGTATGAATCTTGTGGTGGAAACTCAAGGTCTGGTAAATTCTGTACCAAAGATTTTACCTTATTTATTATTTCATAGTCCGAGCTTTTTAACCTCTTATCTCCATGCTCACTGGTTTTTGAGTAGAGGGGACCAAGGATTGTTCCAAGCTTCGGGATGTATGACCTTGCATAATTCAGAATTCCTAGCCAAGAACGCATTCCTGACTTTTCTTTTAACCTGTTCTCATCAAAAGATATTATTTTCTTAATGATATGAGGCTGTAATTTTATCTTTTGATTACCTATTACTGCACCAAGAAATTCAATTTCTGGGACAGCAATCTTCATTTTAGTGGGGGAGAGAACGAGTCCCCACTTTTCACAGATTGCCAGCATGGTTTCCAGATGCTTTGCATGCTGTTCTTCATTTTCTGAGAACACCAGGATATCATCGATATAGACTGCTATGAAATCTTCCGTTCCTCGAAAGCAGTCATCCATCTTTCTTTGAAAAATTGCTGGTGCATTTTTCAGACCAAATGGCATAACTAACCATTCATATAGCCCTCCCGGGACTACAAAAGCTGTCCATTCAACAGATTCTGGGTCCATTGCCACCTGATGAAACCCACTTTTTAGGTCGAATTTGGAAAAAACTCGACTGTTTCCAACTTTCTTCAAAATTGTATTAATTCCTGGTAAACTGTACTGGTCTTTGTGAGTATTATCATTAAGGGTTCGATAATTAAAGACCATCCTTTCCTTACCTTTGACCTCCTGTCCTGTTTTTGGGTCAATGCTGGTACCTGAGTTTACCATCATGGCCATTGTTCTGTGCCTGCTCTTGCTTGGCCTTATGACACCTATTTTTAGCAACGCTTGAATGTGCTTGTTGAATTGCTCATTCATTGCTGGTGTTATATGCTTTAATGGCTTATCTTGTATAGTAATATCAGGGTTAATAATATCTAGTTTACAAACAACCTGATTCTTACTCCAATATTTCATAGGTTCCTCTCCTATGTAGCCTTGCTCTCTTAGCCTGTTAAGGAGTGAATTGAATTTTTCTTTGAATTTTGTTGATTCTACTCCGCATGGATATGCCACTGCTCTCTGAATTTCTTGGAATTCCAATTCCGTCAGGTCTAACTCAGAGATTGATACTGCTGAAGCTACTTCGGCTTCTACCTTTGTTGCTATGGTTGTGATGTTTTTGTAGAAGGTAACCATCTGCCCTTCAATTCTCAGACCTCCCTGCATGGCCCTAATAAAATTACAACCAATTAGCATTTGAATACCATCACTTTGTGCCATTGGAAAGACATATGTGAATGGGATTCTAAATCTATTTTCTTCAATGGACATCATTCCTCCTTTTAGCTTTTTATTTGCTATTTGTTTGGAATTAACACCATTGATTTGAATTGGATACGCGCTTGGTTCTAATGCTGCTTCAGGTATCGCACCTTCATCTACACAGCATATTGTTGCTCCTGTATCCAGTATTGCCTGTATTGCGAACTTCTCACAACCTGGAATTTCTATTTGTATTTTAATGTTGTAGAGTCTATTCAAGACTCTCCTTCCTCTTTGTGGGTCTGGAACTTGAGTGGAGATATACTCATCATTCATCATTTTTATAGTTATCCCCTTGCTTGATTGCGGGATATCATAATCTAATTCCTCCACATAGCCTTCTGGTATATCCAACCCTTTTCCTTTATCTGTTTTTGGGAGTTCCTTCATTTCTGTTGATAGCTCTAACTCAAGTATTCTTTCCTTTAGCCTTTGGTTCTCTGCTAATAGGAAATTAGCATATTCGACTAATTCTCTGATTAACGCATCTTTGCTATCATACTGCAGTGTGGATTTTTGAATTATCAACTGTCTCCCTAATTGAAATCTTGAGCACATAGGACACACTGTTAAGAAACATCTTACACAATGCGCTCGCATCTTCTGGTTTGTGACATCTTTACAGATTTTACATCTGATGTGTTCGGCAGGTATTGGCGAATTGTCTTCCCACTCATGCACACAATTCTTCATTTCCTCGGGAAGTGGAACGATATATCGCCATGAACTTGTTGTATTCAGCATAAAGGCTGACTCATAGGGCAAATTTTCTATACTGGCAATAAAAGTTGTTCCATCCCAAAACTGATTTCAAAAGTTCTTGCATCAAGGTTAAGTGCACACATCCGGGATCTTGTTGCTCCAACTCAGACCGGCTTTGTTAGAGGGAGGCTTTTACAGGAAAACTTCTTGAGTGCAAGGGAAATAGTCTCATCTTTCTCGTTGCAAAGAACCGGCTTTCATGCTCAAATTAGATTTATACAAAGCTTTCGACACGCTCAGTTCCTTTTAATGTGCTTAACACTTTTGGCGTTCCTCCAAAATTTCTGTCGTGGATTGAACTACTCCTCTCAACACCAAAATCTGCAGTTTTAATTTATCATCAAGTCGCCCCCACTTTTCAGAATCGACAAGGGTTGCGTCAAGGTGATTCAATTTCGACATTCTTGTTCATCATGGTAGCTGATGTGCTCTCCAAAATGTGTCAAGCCATAGGAACTTCCCTTCAGCACAACATATCCACACGGCTTAACTCACCTTTTCATGTACTTTAATACGTCGATGATACTTTAATTTTTGCTACTGTCAAGGACAAAGCAGTGCAATCTTTAAAGCTCATACTCAGCCTCTTCTCTGCTCGGGCCTAAATCTCAATTTTGACAAGTCCATGTTCATTCCTTTCAACTTGAGTGACCTACAAGCACAACACATCAAACTCACATTGCATTGCGATAGTGCTCAACTCCCTCTGCCTTACTTGGGACTCCCTTTGACTGCGCATAGGCCTTCCAAAATTTGTTTTCTTAAGCTTATTGAAACACTAGAACGCAAATTAGCCGGTTGGAAGAACAAGCTGTTATCAAGAGCAGGAAAATTAACACTTGTTTCCTCAGTTCTTTCCTCAATTCCTATTTTTTTCATGTCGGTATTCAAATTGCCATCGTGGGTCATTAAAGCGATAGACAAATTGAGATTTTCTTTGGGGACGTTCAACGGATGTGAACAGGGGAATCCCCTAACTGGCTTGCGATAGGGCATGCCTGCTTAAATCTCTTGGTGGTTTAGGAATCCTAAATCTGACAATAATGAATATCTCTCTCCTGCTTAAGTGGCTTTGGCGCTTATTCTATAATATAAGCCATGCGAAGCTGCCGATGAAAACAAAAAACGAACTGTTTCATCTACAACATTTGCCTCCCCACCAAAATTGTTATAGTCAGATTTAGATTAGATATAGCAGATGAAAAATTCATAATCCAAGTATTGTTCTTGGATGTTAGTTGAATGAAATAAATAATTTGTAACTGAATAATGGATATTTTTCATGATACCCATCTTGTATAGTAGACCCAAGATAACATAGGAAAATTATAATGGGCCTAATTATTAAATTAGTATAGAATTTAGCTCCAATTTTCGCTACAATTGGTTTATTTGAGTTGGACCTGAGTTCGACTAACAGAATAAAATAATAAAATTTGTTCTGAATTCATGAAGTTGTCTGTTTAATCTAATCCAATGTTGTTAATTACGAGACAAAGGTCGTGTTAATGTTGCTAGCAAATTTGAATTGATTACATCCTTATGTAACCTTTATGTATTATCAAAGGGCCTTGGTAAGTGCTATTTAATGGGGTCTTTAAAGCCCTAATTGACTAATAACAAGCAAATCACAACGGGTCATTTGGCATCCGCACAGGTTAATTATTTTTAATAACCTGCATTGTATTGATAATTACAAAGGTTATACACTGAAAGTGTTATTGTTCATTTTCTTTTGGTTAAAAGTTTATACTTTTCTTAAATTTATGCCGCCATAAAAAAAAACCGTTTAATTGAGCAATTCTCTAACTTCATGTCGAAGGCAAAATTATCTCACCGCGAAAAGTTCCTCTGCGTGACAAATGGATTGTAGTCGCTTGAAAGTTAAAAGCTATGAGGTCGCATACTTTAATACCTTTGTAATACTATATGTTGACAGAAAAAAAAATATTCATTAAATTAAAATTTTTTTCCATATATACTGGCAACAGAGGATACTATAACGCTTACTTAAAATTTTAAAATATCCAGTTTGTTCTACACAATATGTAAACACTAGCTTTCATGTATTACAACGATTTACTTATACATTGGCATTTTTCATGTTAACAGATCGTTTCAAAATTGCTAATAGTAATAGCATAATATTTGATAAAGTGCATCAATTATCGGAAACTACACAAAAAAAAAACAAATTATTTCAATCAATATAATTTAGAATGGCAACAACAGGTTCAAAGGCAAAAACGACTCAACAATAAATAGGAAAAACATGACCTTCTTATACAAGAAGTTACAGTAGCTAAGTAAATGCATTGCACATAGCTATTACTAAAATCAAATCATATTTAAATAATAAAGACACGTTTCTTTCTATTAACGGAATCATAATATTTGTTTTTAGACATGTTTGACAGGACGGAATCATGATTTTTAATTTTTAACCAAAATGAATATCACACACACACACGTCGTCGTCATCACGTTTACAGGCTTCTTACAGGAAAATGCAACTTCATACTTACCCAATAGAATTCACATCGTATCAAATGGCCACACTAAAATCCTTTCTTTTTTTTCGTGAAAAAAATGGCTGCACAAAAAAATAATTTTTTTGCCTGAAAATTTTCACAGAATATAATTGCTAGTATTCTGCTAATTAACCTGTTCCTCTAACTCCGTTCTTGTGTTTTCCCGCCAAGCGAGCTCCATGAGCAATGTCAGCATTGTCTCCATTTCAAACAATAGGAGAGATCGTTTTATTCTATAAATAATCACATAACTCGAAATTATTTTTGTACCGCTTATTGTAGAAAATGGAAGGAAGCTTGCCCAATGGCAGCCATTATGAAATCGCCTCTTAATCATTTTTCTTTTGCACCGCCACTTAATGCTCCTCCTAAAAGCTCTCCATAATCATTCCCTTCAACCCTCTATATATACAGTGCTTTGTACCCCTTTTCTCTCATCTTGTAAAAACCCTAGCCGAAAGAAGAAAAAAAAGAAAGAAAATGAGGAAAAGGGTGAGCATGGGGAGGCAAAAGATCGAGATAAAGAAGATTGAGAATGAGGAGGCGAGGCAGGTGTGTTTCTCGAAGAGGCGCAACGGGCTGTTCAAGAAGGCAAGCGAGCTGTCTACACTCTGTGGGGCTGAGATATGCATTGTAATTTTCTCTCCAGCCGGCAAGGCCTTCTCCTTTGGACACCCCTCTGTTGACTCTGTCACCGACCGCTTCCTCTCTTCCTCCACAAAAACCAACTCTTCTTCGGCTGCTAATCATGGTAAGTAAAAACATATAAATTCCTCTCGTCTTGCTTTCTAAGATCTTTGTACAATGTTAAAATTTGTTGCCACAGACATTTCAAAAAGTTCAACTAGTTATGCTGACAAATGTATTCCCCTTTTAATTGGAACTAAGAAAATAAAGAAGAAACAAAAATAAAAGAAGAATTAAGCTTAGAACTTACAAACAAACAAATAATTATGATCCATTACCTGTGATAATCATAAGTGCTTCTCCCCCTTACACCCCTGTTCTTCATCGTCTATTATCATGCAATTATACTCAAACCATATGGTGCTGGCGTGGCATTTAGTTATACAGGTAACAGGTCAGATTCATGATGACAAATCAGTTTCGGCAGATTTTATAATTGACAGCCCAACACACTTGGCCTCTATAATTTATTTTGCAATACTAGACACTTTGTTTTGTTTTTGACATGTCCAGCTGGCCACAACCAAAATGGAATGAAGATCGGACGAATCACTGCAGGATCACCTACCATAAGGGAGCTAAGTAGGCAATGCACCGAGCTGAACGGGATGCTGGAGACAGAGCGGAAGAGGAGAGAGAAATTAGAGGTGGCTATTGTGAAGAAAGAGAATGAGGGTGGATTCAACAAGGCCATTGTCGATGGCATAGATGAGCTGAATCTGTCTGAACTGGAGGAATATGAAAAGGCACTTCTAAACCTGAGAGGCTCAGTTGTCGAAAGAGCAAATCAACTCCTTCTTGAAGCAATGACCCACAGGCAGTTGCAGCAGCAACAACAGCAGGTCCCACAGTTAAGTGTTCCTGTTAAGGCCGAAGTTAGTGGTGTCATGCCGGGAGCTTTCCATACACTTCAAAGGGGAATTGGATTTCAGCGTGGTTTTTATGGCTCATTTTAGAACTTTAAACATATGGGTCTCAATATATGCCTTTTGAGATCATCTTTAGTTAAATTGCTGTATTGCCGCTGAGTTTGGAAATAATTTATGTAATAAATTAAGTGTTTGATGTTTCAATATTTATGATTCAATGTTAATGGCTATGAATATGCTAAAATGAGGCTACGAGTAATGTTGCGAGGAAAAACTTACATTAATTTGCATAATTTTTTCTGAATTTAACCTTTCGTTGGCTGTTATCAGTATTTATGTTAAAGGTAAAATAAAATTGATTATATCATGTTATCACGTTTCTTAGGAGATAGAACACTTACACATAGCACTGCTTATCCCAGAAGACAGAATAGATTTTGAATTACTAAAAAAGTGCTTTAATTGACCTTTTTAATTTAGTACCTTTGATACCATTTTCAATTACTCGTCATTCGTCATTTGGAAGGGAAAAGATGGAAAAAATAATATGCAGTGGTGAACAATTTAGGGATGACAACCAGCTAGTACTAGTTTTAGTTTATGGATCGATCAATATAATTGAAATGGAATTAATATAGCTTAAAAGTCAAATCTTAAGTACGTTTCCAAAAATATAATTAATCCATTAATCTGCAAGCTTAAATAACACATAAATGAGGGGCTGGTTCATCTCTTGCACCTTGTTGTTTTGGGTGTATCATTAACTACACGAAACTGCATCAGTTGCATGGACCTTGATAGTGCTAAGTTTGCAAAGTTAAATGTAATTTACTTAAAATGATAGTGCAAAGTTTGTGTTGCAAAGTTGGCGTTCCTGTATGTGTTCACTGGATGTTGCTTTTGCGTTCCTGTATGTGTTTCACTATGTTGCTTTTTTAATCAAAGGTTACATATGGTAAAATATTTAAGATTCATTATGTGAAGAGAACAATTGCATTTAGGTCGTCCCAAGTACAGAATAGAAACAGTTTCACTAAAATCATAAAAATCATAATATGTACAAAATAGAAAATCATGAAAAACAACTTTAATAGTTACATGAAAATCATAACAGTTTCACTGAATTTGTATAATAGTGAACGCATAATAGGTACATGAAAATCATGAAGTAGCACATCACTGAATTTGTTCATGAAAACAGATTGCACTTAATATTCAATATCCATTACAATTAACAACCTAAAATTAAAGGAGCACAATGATGCATGCAATCTTAAAATGTCCATAAAGGATGAGAACAACAGGTGGAGAAGGTTTTGTTTGTGCCCCTCACCGTTTTGAGCCATATCTTGTTCCAGTAGATTGCTCGTGCTCCTGAAACAAAGAACATGTTTTTTTTTTTAATCAGTGCAAAATTCCATCTTAGTGAAATGTACGAAATCCTTACCCAGTACCAGAGAATGCCAAAACAGATTTTTATTTATTTATTTATTTATTTATTTTTTGCTTCTTTATCTTACTGCACTTCTGAGAAGTTCAATATGTCATTGCAAGAGAAAGATTGCCAAATCAGTAAGATAAAGAGAAACAAAAACAATCAAGTGTGACATATCAGTATTGTCCAATTAAACTAATACAAGCCTGAGACAACATATCGCTTGGAATCACCTCATTTTTTTACTTATTTTTTTTCTGCACCATTTTCCCTGACAAACTAAAGCACAAATCATCAATTACAGAAGTGATCCTTGAAGGTTCCACAATCAGTATAGCATATTTATATATTTATATAGCACTTAATTAGCTCAACATAAAGAGAGATAAAATTTGGTCTGTTTAAAAGAGGTGAACAGATATTAAACCGAAATTAACAACCAATTAAGAAATTAACCAGACATTTTACAGAAGGCCAACATATTAATCAGAAATTAACTGAAACTACAAGAAATTAAACTATAGAAGAGTTTCTAGCAGGCCACTTTGTACAAATTAGCTCAACTTAGGGAAACGAAAAAATTAGATTGCAAACTTGGCTTTCAAATCCACAACATGGTGCTGTTGCACTTAGGTCAGTGAGATCAGGGCATGTATAAAAACTACATTACCAGCAGAGACGGCAGAGGGAGGAGGCGAGCGGCAGATCAGGCGGCGACGGAGAGCTTCGATCGACTTCAATTTTCTCTTCGATTTCCTTTTTTGGAGTGAGAGAGATTAGGCCTTAGGGGCAGCAGCGGGGAATCGAAACCTCTCTATTTTTTGTTTTGTTTTAAGGGAGAAATGGGAGCGCTCAACATCTGACCCTCCATTTAAATCGGACGCTCCACGCTGAATGCTGAGAGATGTCCACTTTGGACATACAGAGGATACGGATCCTCAAACGTTGGTAGGAGAGAGACTACTCTAATACAAAAGCATGAGATTAACTGTGACATCTTAAAAATGGACGTATGTATTGCAGCCATCAGCCTCATGTCTTAAAAGTGAAATGGATATGTGTAATTTGTAGGTTTGAGCCAAATTTGTAATATATATTCTACCATTTTTTTTCAATTGTTTATTTGGTCATCATATCTAAAATATGAGACTTGATTATCGATGAAGGATGAGTTAGAATAGTTCTGAAAGAAAAATGAAGAATGAAAAAGAGTAGTAGTTTGTTCTGAAGAAAATGACGAATCTACTTATAGTGATGAGTCTACACATGTTGTTGCATTGTGATGAGTGTGAACAATTCTCAACCATCTATCGCTTTAATGATATTACTTGCCTATAACAAATAAGAATGTATAAAACAAAACTATTTCAATAATTACTTCATTAATTCTCGATATAAATTTTAAAATTTTGACAAAAAATAAACTAGGTTTACTTCCACCTTTTGATGTTAAGAGCCTTAAATCTATGTGGAAATTTTTAAATGAGAAACTCTCTGATCTATCCAATTGCTTATGCAGTTCTTTAGAATGTGTACTACTTATGGAATGACGTCGAAAACTCGAGAGCCTCTTGTATCAATCGACCATAAAGAATCATTTATATCTTCACTAGATAAATTTGGATGAATAGTCTCAATTTCTTGTTTGGTCGTAGGATTTTTTTTTTCATCCTATAGGAATTTATAAATGATTTTTTATGAGCTTTTTAGAGTTATATTGTTGGAGTTTATAAATGATTTTCTCCTGTTTTACGGCTCTAAACTCCAACAATACAACTCTTAAAAGCTTATAAAAATTATTTATAAGCTAGATAAAATCGCCTCATCCTCATTTTCCTAAAAAATATATTCTAATTGGCATTTTAGCACAAAACGTCCTCCCCTGCATACCAAAATCAACATCATATTTTATTAATAAGAACAGGAAGAAATCCACATATTATCCAAGTTGCAATACTCTTTTTAATAATTAGTTGTTAAAATTCCAAAAGAGAAAAAAATTCCTGCAGGATGCTTCTGACGATTGTACATCTGCCAAAAAAGACTGGCATTGACAAGATACCCTTCTCAATAATTAGTTAGTTGTTAAAATTCTAAAGGGAAAAAAAACTCCTACAAGATGTTTCTGACGATTGTACATCTGCCATAAGACTGGCATTGACAGGCCCCAGATGCTTAAAACTGATAGGAGAAAGATCAAATCCTACATTTTAGATGTAATGCATGTGCTTTGTGCTTTGTTTTTTCATTTTAAAAAATTGTAACATTTTAAAAAATAATGTATAGATGTAAATTGTAACATTTTAAAAAATAATGAATGTGCTTGTTTTTCATAACCAAATTAGAAAAATTGGCAGAAGGAGAAAAACCTTACCAACTAATTCAAAATTTTATGCTTAGAAAGTTGAGTTTCCAGGATTGGGAATCTTGACAACCTTTCCAATAGCTACAGTTTTGCCTACGAAAAATTCAATGAAAAAATATATAAAATAAAAACTTAATGCAAGTAAAACGGTAAGAGATCAAACTATTGGATTCATTTTTACCTTCGGTTCGAAGAGTGAACCTCCCAAGTTGAGGAAAATAAGAAAAGTTCTCGATGCATATCAAATTGTTCACCTACAATAAAAGACGAGAAACAAAAATTATGAGAAATTACAATTTTTTGTTGATATCAGAGAAACAAACTGTAATTTCTTGTTTGTATTGCATTTATAGAGAGAATTTAACCTGGATGCGGCAAACAACGACAGCACCAATTTTAACAAAAAGAGGCTTTCTTTTGGGGTTTTTCTTCTTTGGGTCATCATCTTTTCTTCTCTTTGTATCAATCTCTTCGATCAGCTCCACTATTTCACACTCCTCTACTACTGAGTGTATATGCAGCACTGCAACATAACCTGCTGTGAATATAGCCTTTTTTTAACAAAAGCAAAGAGGTAAACACTGCTTAGTTTCTACAATACAGATAAAAACTGAAAACAAAAAGAAAGTACAACAAATAGAAAGTAGACATACATTGTCAAGTAAATCAAATATCTGCAACTTAGCATGAAATTCAGAAACAGCTGCCACTGGATTAGCTGCATGCACCAAACAAAAGGCCAATAAAATAATAAAATAAGTTTCTGATGCAACACAGAAAACTAGAAAGAGGTAAAAAAAGAGACAGAAATGGAAAAATAGAAGGAAGAGGTGCATTTGGTGCCACATGTCTTTTCTCAGTTTCTATCATTGAAAATTTAATTACCGTCTCTGAATAGCATACAAACAGGTTTCAAAATCACATACTTAGCATAAACTATACGAAACAGTAATTAAACAAATTTGAATCCTAACTACCTGACATACTATAATCTTATCAAATTAAAATAAACCAGAACATAACTGCTTGACAAGACATACCAAGTACAATAACAATGACATATGACTTGACTAGTACCAAACATAGAATTTTGCATCAATTCTTTTTAATAATTCCCAAAATATGAACAAAATATAAATTAGACCCCGCATTTCATGAATCTACAACAAATACTTCTTCAACTACTCGTGTGCAAATCAGCCATATCTTGTTGATAAGAGCTGACTAATTAAGGAAAAAAACTATTTATTTGACGATTATTGCTTAAGAGGTATTATTAGATGTGAATGCAAAATGTCAAAATCACATGGAACATATTACCTTTCTATTAACATAATCTAAGTTGAAACTATCCAATATATTTCTGTGGCTAATGCGAGAAATGTTATAAGCTCGTGAAGTTTGGAAAAATTGATAAGCACACCATACATATGAATAAGCAACTAAGGCACTCAAAAACATATCCATACAGAACGAGAGAGGGAGGGAGGGAGGGATCATACAAATGCTAGAGAGCACAAAACCAGATAAAACATCCTCTTCTTCAATGCCAGACAACTTGACCCTCACATTCTCTGCTGGGCCTGCTTGTCTGACTTCCTTTTCATCACAGTATATTGATAGTACCTTCACATTTGCCTGTTTGTTATGGAAAAGTTAACCTCAATTGCTACACAACTCAAATGTATAACAACTTAAAAAAAAAAAAAAAAAAAACTATGCAATACCTTGTTCGGCATGACAAGTAAGCTGTCCCCTTTCTTAATTGTACCATATTCTATCTTTCCCATCACAGTAGTTCCCATATCCTTGTATTTGTCAATAATCGGCATCCTGAATTTCAAAAAAAAAAAAAAAGAGAAAAATGAATGAAAGCAAAGCAAACGACATTTAAAGTAAAAAGTTCTAGCATAAAAAGCCACACAAGGAGGGTCAGAATTCCCTTTTGTTCCAATTTTCTGTTGGCATGTTTCAGGTTCTGTTTGTAATAACTAATAACTAATAAATAGCATTGTATTATTACCAACTAAAAACGTTAGACAACTGAACAAAAAGAAAGAAGATAACAAACTGAAGTAGGAAGTACATAATATCATACCTTACTGGGCCATTAGGGTCTCTCAAGGGAACTTCAATTCTGTCTAAAACCTCAAAAAGGCCTGGCCCATCCCACCAACTGCATACTTTCTTATCTAATCGGTCCTTAATATTTGACCCCACCAAACCAGAGATCGGAAGGAAATGCACATCTGTTATTTGAAATGCATAGAGAAGAATGGAGATTCAGGATAAGTAACTCATAAAATACAAACATTTGATGGTGATTTGTACAAAACTACTTTATGTTAGGCTAGGAATTTACCTTTTTTGACGTTATAACCAGATGTCTTGAGGAAAGGAGTTATCTTTGATTCTATCTCATCATATCTTTAGTGCAAAATAAGAAACCGTCACACACTAATAAAGAAATGAAATAAGGAAAGAAAGGGATAAGATATGAAGAAAGAGAAAGTAACCTTGACTTGTCCCAGTTAACGGTAGGATCATCCATCTTATTGATCACCACAACTAACTTGGCCACACCAAGTGTGTTGGCAATGAGCACATGTTCCTTTGTCTGGCCACCCTTCTCATATCCGGTCTCAAATTCACCTTTTCTTGCAGATATGACCTTCATTGGAAGGGGGGGAAATTATAATGAGTATAGGGTGAATGAGACTCAACGTTTAGGCATCAATTAATACACGTTGAAAAGGAAAACCATGCTGGAATATCCAATAAATAACAAATAATTTAAAAATATGAAATGAAAAAGTTATACATACCAAAACACCGATATCAGCTTGGGATGCACCACTTATCATGTTAGGCACATAACTCTTGTGTCCCTGGATGTTTTAAATATATTTTTTTTTTTTTAAAAAAAAATCAGAGTTCACCTTTACTTAATATTTTTATAATGATGGAAAGAATGTAGATTCTTCTGTTACAAGCAATTAGTAAGAAGTAGCAGTTGATATCTCTAGTGAAACTCTGGTGACAGTTTGTACACATAATAAGGCCTTTTTTTAAGAAAAAACACACACACACATAATAAGGATTTTTTTTTTAAAAAAAGAAGAGGATAATTAGCGAATTACAGGGGCATCAAGGATAGTGAATCTTGTGTTCTCCGTCTCAAAGTGGGCCCTCCCCACTTCAACAGTTTTGCCCTGGAGTAGTACAATAAAAAAAAAAAATCAACATAACAACATATATAAGATATGTAATCAGTTTTTTCATACCAAATGTCTGCTTTATCTTGCAAGAATTAAATACAATACCTTAACACGTTCTTCTTCGTTAGTATCCATAATATATGCCATGTACCTAAGTACCATAACAAATCATGCACCTAATGTTACCTCACAGTTTTTAGTTAAAAATAAAGTAATTTCTTTTAAGACAAAGTTTAATATGAGCGCACCAACTCTCTCTATTTTTGTCTTTGGCTTCCGTTTCGTACTTCTGAATTGTTCTGTCATCCACCTGGCCACTTAAGAAAAGTATCTGACCTCCAGTTGTAGACTTACCAGCATCTGCATGTATAGCAAAGAATTAAAGCAAAGAAAAGGAGGGGGTCGGGGTGGGGGTGGCGGGATGGGAGACTCGCTCACACACATGGCAAACTACTACCAAAAGTAACTTACCAACATGACCAATGAAAACAACATTCAAGTGCCTTTTCTTGTTCTCTTCGTTTTCTTCTTCTGGTTCTGGCTCCTCGACATGCAGCATCTCTTTCATCTTTCCTGACAAAATTGAAATAGAATTCTTTAATTAGCGCAAATTATAAGTGGAGAAAAGCTTGTTATCACATTACACCCAGTAATACTGCCAAGTTTAGCACTAATTGCGAAGGGAGAAAATCTTAATGATATCACATTGCACCACAATTTATTGTACTTCCAATTAACAATCAAACATCCATAAGGCGTTTTAACATACTATTTTAAGTTGAGCAAAGCATGACAAAAAGTTCTCTAATTTTACTAGAAGTCTAGAACAAGTGAACAACAATAATATCAGTCATGGAAGCTACTTTTTCATTCAAACTTGGAACCCAAGATGAACATCTACTTTGCTTAAATATACCAACTAGACCTCACAAGACAAAAAATAAATTAAGTTCGAAAATAAGTTAATTAGTGAAAACTCTTTTCAATGACACAACAACTAACCTTTTGAACCCAACTCCAGGGATTGCACACCAGCCTCAATTTCCTTCACATCTGGCAACATGATGCAAAATAATGTCAGAGGAAAAAAACCTATTGTTTCATATGAAAGTGCCCATTTTCTATAATTTGAATTAAGCCTATTATGCGTCTTATGATAATGATATATCATTAGAGGGGAAAAACTCAGAATCTATGACTAGAAGCATAAACAAATCATTGTCAGTTATAGACACAATATAAGAGGGTATAGTGCATTGGCTTGTAACATCAGCAGTCATTTAGCAAGTATCAGTAATATAGTCAATCTTCCAATAGATTTGTTGAAATGCATACTTTTTAGCTTACTAACAAATGTTATGGCCACAAGAGAAACAAAAGACCAAAATACAATTGAAAAGTTGAAGAAGTATATAAAACCAAGTAACAAGAGCTTCATGTTGGGCATACTATTTTCTTATGACTGATCAATCCATGCCTACTACTTGATTAGAACAATCTCTTATTAGGAAAGTTGACTGGTTAATTTTACCTTAGGGAACATCAGGCCTCTACAGAACATGTAAGCAGAGAAGCAATCAAGCAACTCCAATTCTTCCAAGTTGAAAAGTTTTTTGGTGGATTTTTCAAGTTGCGAAAAGTACAAATGATAACCAACTGATAGTAATAAATATAATCCAATAGATTTCAATTGAGCAGAGCTGATACCTAAGTCAGTTAGATTCATCATCTCAAACGGAACATATATAAGATGCTAAGGAGCAGTACGATAACAACAGATCACAGCTGGAATATTACGAAACTTATATCAGAAATCGAACCTTCTGGTGGGCGAGTTAAGGTTTCAGATTCAGTCTGCATCGGCTCGGCGCCATCGACATCTACGGCAGCATCCTCTCGGCTCCAGTCGGCTTCGACTAGATCGGCATCGAACGGGTTCAAGGTTGCCATGTCAGTACAAACAAAGAGAAAGAAACACCGACTGATTTTGATTACTTAATCAAGATTTCCAGATAAAGGTGAGAAACTAGTACGATGAGCAAAGAGCTTAAAATTGAATGAGCATAATTGATTAGCAACCAGTGCGGCGAGGAAGAGATGGAGAGACGAGAGGAGATAGAGGAAAGAGAGAGAGTGCGTCACAAGACAAAAAACTACGGTTTGGAAAGGAGAGGGTTCGTGTCGTGTCATGCAAGCTGATGAAAACAAATCGTATCTAATGAAATCTTTGTCTGTTCACAAAATTAGAAATAGGCAAATAATCATTCTGTACTTAGAATGGCACAAGTATAAATAACCGAAATGGCAAATAATAATTCTGTACTTAGGGAGAAATAGGAAGAACAACATACATGGTAAATAATTTTGATGATTGGAAGGGATCTGCGCATCATGCAGAAATAGGAAATGGCAATGTTGCGCATCATATCAAATCTTTTGAAATCAGAGAGGGATTTCCATCTTTGAAGATTATTTGCCTAATTATTACAATAATACAATTTCATAGTTTAGTTGCCAAGAATCCTTGTGATATATAAAAGAAAGGTTCATTTCATGGATAAAACGTGTTGCAGTAATTATGCTCGGCAAATCATAATTTAAACGGGGCTATATCAAAATTTTTGCTAAAAATGAGGTTTCACATCTGAGTACTCACGCTTCCGCTTAACGCCTAATGCTTTATGCTCTTTAATTTGTAAGTTTTATACTCATGATTTTTTATTTTTATGAAATACATGATCTTGGCTGCTAATCATGAAATATTATTACAATTAAATATTTTACATCTTTCAAATAAAGCATAATAAATTAAATATTCACTTTCACTTATTGCCAAAGTATTTAAGAAATATCTAAGTAATCGGAATTTTGAGGTTAGAAAGCACCCAAACTGTACTCGATGCAGGGACAGCACGGTACGTATTCAAAGAAGTTCTTTTGAATTTGGGTAATGCACGCTTGAACTTTTATGATAATATCATGATAACTAGTAAACCGGCCTAAATGTATAATCGAATAATCTTATTCTTTAATTAACAAGTGCTATTTTTTATTATTATTTAGCTATAGAATTTCGTTCAATGCTTAAAAATATATAACAAAAGCAAACAATGGAAAACTATAAAAGTAATTAAGATGAAATAAGATCATTTTAATTAGGAAGAAATATTGTGGTCTATATTCCCTAATACTTCATTTTAAAATAGAGAGGTGGTAGGCACAAAAAATTTGCAATTTAGCAAGCAGAGGAGTTAATTAAAATGTTGACCTTTTATGCAAATAGATTAAAAGTTTGGCAAATTATAAAGGTAATTTATAGGTTCCAATTATATTCATCTGCACCAATAAATTTACCTTAATACACTTTAAAAAATTTGAGGAACAAAAGTGATGATCAATAATTATTTAAAGTAAATAGTTATTTTACTTAAATAAATTAATAATAGATCAACTATAATATTTCTGACAACCAAACCAACATCTACTTTTTTCACTTTTTTGCTACCTCACGCCAGCAGTACTGGAAAATATCTAAAACGCACAGGTTAAATTCAAAATGCGTTTTGGCTACCTCACACCAGCAAGACTGGAAAATATCTAAAACCGAACCGGTCATCAACCCAATAAATCTTATGATCAATAATTTACTAGTTAAACAGATATATCAACCGGGCACCGGCTCGACTGTTAGTTTTAATGTTGATGAAACATTCCAAATTATCCAATAGTTACAAAGCTATACAAAAGATTACATAATATATGAACCATAAATTGGTTCGACTGTAAGCTTTTTAGTAAGATGTTACATTTTCGTCATAATTGAAGTTCGGTTTTATGTAGTCACTTTATAAACTTTTATTTTATTTTTTAGAAAGAAATTATTATTAGGTATTGCGAACTAAACTGTAGAAATAAAATATAATGCGTCTTATGTTATATTATTTCGATCTTGAGATGTCTTACTTGAAAATATCGTTATTATGTAGCTCTTGGGTCACACTCTAAATGCCAGGGGTTAAATAAAAAAAAAGGAAATGAATACCCAAAAGTATAAATTTATAATTTTTGGAGCTACTCATGCCTTTCTTGTGTGAAGCTGCAGTAACATCACCACCTCTTCATTTTAAGTATAAAATAAACGGAGACCTGCAAGCTATTCCAACAAATTTCTAAATATTCTGCCAAATTAAGCAATTACTCAATGGAATCTCTTCTCCTCTTTATTGCAATTCTTTCTGTTGGTAAGTCCAATTAAGTCATTGCTATTTTGCTTGTTGAGACTGCAATATGTCATACTCCCCAAATATCATGCTAAATTAAGAAACGATGCAGCTGGATATTTCTTTCCTTCTTTCTTTCTTTTTTTTTTCTTTTTTTTTTTTCTGTGTAGAATACCAATATCAATTGGTAATTGGTATGATTGATTGTTTTTTATTTTTTTATATATACTTTGTAATGCTTGGTTTTTATTAATGAAAATTGTCGGTTTACCGACCTTCAATAAAAAAAAAAAATTAGGAAATGATGGTTTAGTAAGTGCTCCGTTTTGTCTTCTCCACACCAAAATCATGTTAGACTTGGTTAGGATGCAAGAGTTGCACAGTAGGATCATAATATTTGAACCTTCATCTTGTTTTTGCACACTTTGTACAAATATTTTTAAGAATCTCTAACAGATTCTTTATGACTAAACACTGCAGCCACTGTTCGGTGCGAATCACTAGTACGGTCAGTAGCAGCATCGAATAGAACGACTTTCACACTAAGAAATAATTGCCGGTACACAGTTTGGCCTGGGACGTTATCTGGTAATGGTGTCGCGGTGCTAGGTGGGGGTGGCTTCGAGCTGGCCCCACATGCTGTCATCTCATTCTCGGCCCCACCAGGCTGGTCAGGTCGGTTTTGGGCCCGCACAGGATGCTCCTTCTCCAACAACGCAGCCGTCGGGCCAAAGTGTGCCACAGGTGACTGTGGTGGAGCGCTCAATTGCACACTTGGAGGCACGCCACCTGTCACCCTTGCCGAGTTCACTCTTGCAAATCGGGCTAATGAAAAGGATTTCTATGATGTCAGCCTTGTCGATGGGTAATATAATGTTTGTGCCTTTTGCTACATTTGTTTTAACTACAAATCTGGGATTTATCATGCCTGAAATATTTCAAACATTTATTTAAAGAATTATGATGCGAAATGGGGCATTTAAATAAATCCAGGATAACAGAGGTAATTAATAGGGAAAAAAGTACATGTGTCAGCCAAAGATTAGTATCTTTTCCAGTTCTTTTGGTCATCAATTTTTTGTTAGTTTTTTTGATGAAATTTATGGTTTTTATTTAAATTTTGTCATCAATCTCTTCTGCATCAGACGAATAATATTTGTCCCAGGACAGGGCACTACCTATCCTGGTGCCTGGTACTGACGATTGAGTGCTGTATATTTCACAAATTATTGACAAATACATAATAAAATCGCAAAAATATTATGTAACTTAACCAGACCAATCACAGGTACAATGTAGGAATTGGGATCACTGCCCTGGGCAAATTGCCGAAAGGTAGCAGTTGCGGGTATGCAGGGTGCGTCAGCGATGTCAATGCCAGATGCCCGCCTGAGCTTAGAGTGAAGAAGCGCAACACAACCGAAACCATTGCTTGTATGAGTGCATGCGAAGCCTTCCAGACTGAGCAATACTGCTGCACCGGGGCCCATTCTGTGCCCCGCAGCTGCGGCCCCACCAAGTACTCCAAGCTGTTCAAGGCTGCGTGCCCCTCCGCATATAGCTATGCTTATGATGACCCGACTAGTACCTTCACTTGTTCGGCTGGTACCAAGTACCTTGTGACATTTTGCCCCAGTGGTGCCACTGCCAATGCTGCCCATTTTAGGCCTAGATTACCCGGTCATTTTGTTCATCACTAAATTGCATTTCTTAGGATAAGTTAATTCATGATTGATTCATGATTTACAGTTGGCATCAGATTTTGAAAAAATTGAGTATTTTTAGGTCTCCGATTGCATTGCTAACTTCAATGTAATTGAAATTACTAAAAATTCAGTAAGTTTGTTTTATCCCAGAGATTTGTGTCCAAAATACAGCTTATTGAGGAGGATCCATCAAACATCTAACCTTCTTTTTTTTCTTTTCTATTACGCCCATTTTCAATATATTGTAATCCAAAATATTTAATGTAACTGGCAATATTTGAGCGCATGTCCAATGCAGAGTCTGAAACTCGGGAATTGCTTCCTACACTCCAAAAAATTGGAGATGCACTCCTCTTAGACAAAAATGCCCTTCTCATTCTTCCAATTTACATCTTTCAATTCATCCTAGTTTGAAATAAGTTGGAAATAAGAAGGACATTTTTGTCCAAGAGGAGTTCATCTCCAATTTTTTGGAGTATAGAAAGAGCAAATCCCGAAACTCTGAATTGTCCTACATAATCGAAAAATATTGTCTTACGGTTATGTATGTATTTATTTATTTATTATTATTATTATTATTTTATTTATTTATTACTATTATTATTTATTTATTTTTGGGGGTGGGTGGGACCTACAAGTGTAAGCTTATGCCGTTATTATATGCAATAACATTCAATCCAGGCTTAAAAAAGAAATGAAAATTTTGGATTACACCCAGTAAGGCACTAATCTAGTAATCTACACCTCATAAATCTCTCTCCAGTATTTTAGAACTGAAGAACTTGATCTGATCCAAAATTACAGGCTGTCACGGTCTCACGGATTAGACTTAACAGATCATCTGAACGGCGTAACGAGAAAAGAAAAAAATAAAAAATAAAAAATAAGGGCAAGGACAGGTACCTTTACCCGAAAAAATTATAAATAACTTTAATTAATTACGAAATTATAAAATAATCCGTTTTTAATATTTTTTTTAACAATGACTTCGCAGTTTCGGAATCTGAGATTTCGAAACTAAAAATCCTTAGTTTCGGAATCTGAGATTCCGAAACTAGCTAGTTTCGGAAACTCAGATGTCGAAACTAGCTAGTTTCGGAATCTGAGATTCCGAAACTAGAATCTGCCGACATTTTACATACATTTCATTTTTATTTTTTCTCTAACTAGTTTCGGAATCTGAGATTCCGAAACTATAATCTACCCGACATTTTACAGACATTTTGTTTTTTTATACTTTTTCTTTTTGTTATTTTTATACATTTCATCATACCAATTTCCACCCACTTTTTTCACCTAACTTTTTTTTAATTTTCACCTAACTTTTTTGAAAACTTAAATAATTTTCAATTATGAAAGAATATTTGAAAGATGGTTAAATTTCATATTATGAAATTTCACTTTTGAATTTTTTTTTGTTGCTTATTATTTTATTTTTATATTTAATGTTTATCTTTTTTTTTTGTCAAAATTAAAACAACCTTAGAAATATTTGTAAGAACAATAATTAATACAATTAGAAAAGTTAGAAGAATTTATAAAACATAAATAATTTACAATGACTAAATAACAATAATAAAAACGACCACAATAATAAAAACGACATTCTAAACTACTCCAATACAATAATAAAAACGACATTCTAGAGTTTAAAAACTTAGAGATCTTGACTCTTTACATATTGAAGAATTTCATCCCACCATGGTTCATCCTCTTCATTTTCATTGTCCTGTTGATTACTGGCACCGGCGTTGTCAGCCATATGAGCGGCTTCGTTCCAGAAAGCCGCATCTGCCTCTTGTTTTTCTATCTCTGCCATACATCTTGCTGCATTTGTTCTTTCTTCTTCTCTTTTTGCCTTTTGAAGTCTATCGCGCATCTGCATGTCCTGAATTTGTTTTCGCCATTTCTCCTTCTCCTTTTCTTCTTTTAGTCTTTTCTTTTCCGACTCTTCTATTCTCCTACTCCAATACTCGTCTGTAAGTCTGTCACTTTCTTCCCTCTTTTTTCTTTCGGCTTCTATGTACCGAGCTTTTCTTTCTTCCGCTTCACGGCGATCGTGGTAAGAGTAGTGCTCACGCAGGATGGTTTCTTGGTAATTGAAAATTTCACCACACTTTGTACATATCACTGTGTGGTCTCCACGAAAATTAAAAATGGATTCAACCATAGAGAAGGGTTTTGGCTGGCGTACATATTGTTCTTGGGGTTTCGGTTTAGATGGTAAGTATTTTGACCAGTCATAACGCTTCGGCCTTTCTCTTTCTTTCTGTTCTTTTACGTGGTCGAGGTAATGCCATTTTAAGGGAATGTCATAGTACGGTTCATTCACATTGTATTGGCAAGTTTGAGAACATTGACGACACACTGCGGTCCATTCTCCTCTTTGTTTTTGTTCTTCGTTGAGAGTAGAATGGAAGAATGATCCCCAATAGTTTTTCACAATGTCACTTGGATTCGGGTTTTTTGTATTGTTGGAGTTTGAGCTATTTCCTTTTTCCATGGTGGTAAAGTTCTTAAGAAGAAGTTGGAGAGAAGTTGGAGATTATTGTGTCTGGCTGAACCTGGAGAGTTCTATATAGATGGAGCTCTGGTGTATGGTACAAAAAGTATGAATTAAATTCCATGTGATACTTTTCAGACTTTTTCAGAGTACGTCAAACTTTTTCAGACCATCATAATGCTCTCTCAGAGCACGCGTAGCTTTTTCAGACCATCATAATGTTTTCTCAGAGCACGCGTAGCTTTTTCAGACCATCATAATGTTTTCTCAGAGCACGTCTGTTCTATTATGAGACCACGTTTGTCATATTTGAAGATGTCATAGGGCTATACATTCAGACTATTACATTAAAGGAAAAAATAAAATATTAATTGTTGTAATTAATAATATTTATTATTATTTGAAAATATTTGAAAAATTAATAATATAAAAATTTTAATATTTGTTGTTTTCATAAATAATATAAAAATATTATTTGAAAGTATTTGAAAAATTAAAAATTTTTATAATATTTGTTATTATTTTAAAATTTTATATAAATAATATAGTAAATGTACTAAAGTATAATAAAAACAAAAGTACACAAAAAAATTATTATTGTATTAATATGCAAATACTATTTGAAAAATTAATAATTTACGTATTAATAAATAATATTTTTTATTATTTTAAAATTTTATATAAATAATATAGTAAAAGTACTAAAGTAAAGTATAATAGTAAAAGTAATAAAGTATAATAAAAACAAAAGTACTTAAAAAATAGGGGTTTTATAGGGTAAAACATAAAAAATGGGTTTTATAGGGTAAATACTGTTTTGGCGGGAATCTAGCTAGTTTCGGAATCTCAGATTCCGAAACTAGATAGATTCCCGCCCAAACAGTATTTTGTCAGAAATTTCACTGTTCAATCACTCATTGAGGCTGAATTATAGTGTTGCGTGTTGTTTTGACATTATTTCACTGTTTAAATAGTGTTTTATCAATTATTTCATACGGTTGTCTCCTAGTTTCGTTTTCTCGGATTCCGATCATAAGGGTTATAAATAAGTGATTCGTCTCTAAGTCTGAGAATCATATATCATTTTCACACACATAAATTCGTCTCTAAGTCTGAGAATCATATATCATTTTCACACACATAAATCTCATATCCATTAGAAATATGAATTCCATTCGTGTTTTCGTTAATCAATCTCCTTACAATCAACCAAACAATTTCAGTTTCGATGCATCTTCACGAACTGATTATGAATCAGTCAAAGATACCATTTTATCTTCACTAGGATATTATCGCGGGCATTACAATTTGAGAATTGTTTCCCGTTTTAATATGATAATTGAAGGAAGGTTTCAACAAATGCAGTTGCCGGTGAACTCAGAAAATGAATGGCGTTATGTCCAACACGAGTGCTGGGGAACTAGACGGCTTCAAGGACTTGAGCTGCACGTTGATTTGCTTCCAGCGGATGTAGAAGGTACATTCTCTCATAAAAAATATAATTATTCATTCATAAAAATAATAACATCATAACATTTTTTCTTGAAAGACAAACAACAAACGTCGACAAAGAAAAAATAATAAGAAGTGAGTTATGTATGAAGTTTGTGCCCCACATATTGCATCAAGTTTGTTACTACCTAACGCATACATGATATTAAATAATAAGAAGTGCCTTATGTATGAAGTTTATCACAAGCTTTAATTTTTTTTAATATATAAATATCATCTATAATATTAAATGATGTTACGTATACATGAATATAATGTCATATAAAGAGAAATTCCAAATATTAAGCCCCATGTATCCTGAAAGTAGAAATTAGTAAACCAAAAATTATGTCAATAACATTATATTATTGGTTTCCTCCAATATTTTAAATATCATCTATTTGGAATTATAATATTTGTTTTATTTATTTTTTACTTAGGTGGGTACTCAGATTATAATTATAATTATAATTATAATGAAGAAGCTATTAATTATAATTATAATGAAGAAGTACATAATGATGAACAAGTTCAATCTGCAACGTTGGATTGGGATCCTTGGGAACCTAGTAGTATAGATCCTCAAAGTTCAGAACAACAACAACAAATGAATTATGAATACAATAGTAGTGGAAATGTTTGGTCACCTTGGGAACAACCAGAGGGGAGTAGTAGACAACAACAAGGAGAAGAAGGAGAAGAAGAAGGAGGAGGAGAAGAAGAAGAAGCAGATATAGAGCAACTTGACGAGGCATACGACCGTGGGCCGGGTAATGAGTCGGCATATGCCACAGGCGAGGACTTCACTGACGAAGAGGCAGAATTTTTAGAGTCACAGGGTTTGGACGAACACTATATGGCTGTTAACCGAGGTCAAGGGTATCATGTTACTGGAAGAACAGACACTTACCATCCTGTTCTCCAATTTTTAGATTGCTCTGAGTATAGGAATTCTATTCCAGAATCGTCCATACCACAAAATTCAGGACCTTTAGCCGAAGGAAATATTTTCTACACTAAAGCACAATTACAACAAGCTTGTAATCATTACTCCGTAGAAAATAATGTTGAACACAAAACCACTAAAAGTACGCCCCAATTGTTGAGTTTACATTGTAAGGTATACTCATGTAAGTGGCATTTGTATGCCCGTACAGAAAGGGAAGGTACATTTTGGAAAATAATAAAAAATGAATATGAACATACATGTGTGAGAAGATTCGGAGAATTTACACATGATAATCTGACGGCGACGGTTATCGCCAACTGCATAAGGAATGCAGTAAAAAGAGATCTTGGTATTTCCATAGAGGACGTCAAATCTATGTTAGAGCTGAAATATCCAAATGTCAAACCGACTTATAACAAGCTTTGGCGTGGGAGAGAGAAGGCAATCGAGCAACTTTTCGGGTCGTGGGAGGACGCATACAACAAACTACCAAGCCTTTTGTTGGCCATTCAGGGGACGACCCCAGGGACTCAAATCAAATGGTTGGCTCCCACTTGTGGCAATCCCAACAGAGCTATGTTCCTTGCAGCAGCGTGGGCATTCGGTCCTTGCATCGCAGCGGTGCCGTACCTTAGACCAGTTATCAGCATTGATGCATCGTTTCTGTCGGGTCGCTATAGGGGAAAATTATTAGCGGCGGTTGGTTATGACCCAGAGCAGCGGTTGGTTCCGCTAGCATTTGCATTAGTGCGAACTGAGGACGAAGCTTGTTGGGGTTGGTTCATGAAATTTCTCAGGGACTATGTAATCGGGGACAAGAGAAAATTTTGTGTTGTTTCAGATCGCCACTGGGGAATAAAAAACACCTTCAAACGCCCTCAATACGGATGGGAAGAGAGTGCTAATCCTTCGTATGCCGTGCATCGGTATTGCATGCAGCATGTTTGTGAAAATTTATTCAAGGCATGTGGTCGAGATCTGTCTGTGGTGGAAAAATTTAGAAGTAAGTTGGCAAACAAGAAAAAACCGAGGGCATATCAAAGAATGTGGAACGAATTACAATTGACACACCCTGAAGCGATCACATATCTGACAAAGTGTGGGAAAGAGCATGGACAAGATGACAATGAGCCTGCCAAGCCTGAAAGGTGGGCACAGACATATGACGGTGGTCCTCGTTGGGGGCTTATGACGAGTAATGGATCAGAGAGTCTCAACAGTAGATACAAGGCTGAGAGAAGACTCCCAGTTGTTGGACTAGTGGAAGGGACTTGGTACAAAACGGTCTCGTGGTTTAATGAGAGAAAACTCCTATCATTTGAGAGAACTGCAGAGGGAGAGCGATGGCCAAAAACAATTCAAGAAAAGATTTCCAAGCGCACTCTAAAAGCAGGTACAAAATTTAATTACTAATAATTAATATTTACATATTATTTTAAAATAAATATATAATCATATCAATCCATATTTACAGTTGGAATAAATGTCGTGACCATTGATCATATGCGTGGGGAATTCGAAGCTCAAGTGCCCTACGAGAAATCTGAGCCAGGGGTAACGTGGAAGTACAAAGTTTTAATCAGACGAGCTTACCAACCAACTGATCCTCAACTACCCACCAGGCGTGCCGTATGCCAATGCAGAAAGCCACAACTGACGGGAATACCGTGTGTTCATGTCATTACAGTCTGCAGTAAATACAGATGGGAAGTTGATGACTTTGTAGATGACAAATATAGCACGGAGAATATGCTCAAAATATGGTCATCCGGTGAATTTCACTGCTACGGAGACGAAGAGAATTGGCCTGTCTACGATGGACCCTTGATTCACCTTGATAGGAGAATGATTAATCGGGGAAGGCGCAAGAAGGACCGTGATTGGATGTGGATGGATGCAATGCGGAAGAATAAAAATAAAAGAAACAGAGGTAAGGAACCTCCTACAACTATGGAGAACGTTCAATCCGGTCGCCGAACCACCAACCAAAGGACGAGAAGAACAAGCACAAGGAACCGAGGTCAATCATCTGCACGAGAAATGGGTGAAAGTTCTAGGGCGGGGGCCAACACGTTGCACGATCCAGTTCAACCAAGCCGGAATTCCATTAGTACAGATCCTCGCACAGGAAGTCGTCTTGGTCTTGGAATAGAAGGTCTTCAACCAGGTCGCAATTCAATAAGTTCGGACCCACGATCCGCTTCAGCACGATATCCAAGTCAGCAGCCATCAAGTGGGCGATGTCCAAGTCAGCAGGCATCGAGTGGCAGAGGAGGGCGAGGGCAAACAGAAAGTACAAGCAGTGCTGGGGGCAGAGGAATACGAACAGGAATTGCTAAGCTTGGTGCGCGAATCCGTAACAATATACAAGGATGGGGAAGACATTAATATTTGTAATATTAGTATGAATGTTGTAATATTGTTAAAACATTAATATTGCTAATATTTGTATGAATGTTGTAATAACGTTACAAAACATTAGTCTGTAATATTTATGAACGTTTGTGTAATAATATGATTAATATTTTTACATGACTTTTTTTTTGTATTGGAAAAATTAGAAAAATTTCTAGTATTTTTTATGTATAATAACAATAATATAATAACAATTAATACTAAAATTGGATAATTCCTTTAGGTTGATATTATTTTTTTAAAAATGACAGAAAATATCATCCAAGAAGAGCAGTTCAATTCAACTTTGAGAGATATGGACAAGGGAAAAGCGAAGGTTGATGCAAAAGTTGATATTACTCCAGCACTAAATAACGAGGAGCAGTTGAATTCAATTTTGAGTGACGATGAAGATTGTGTAATTAAAAAAAACCAAGAAAACTAATGCATGTACGAGATTACAGGGCACTTTTCAAGATTCGTACCAAAAAGATGAAAGACAGTCCGAAAGAAGAACCGAGTGTTAACGCTCCGAAAGAAGAACCGAGTGTTCAAACTCCTGAAGATGATTGAATGTGTTGTTCAAGTATGCATGTATGCATGTAGTTCAACTATTTTGTTGTTCAAGTATGCATGTAGTTAACATATGTTATCTTTATATGTATTTATTAATATGTATTTATTATATGTAATAATATGACAAATATTATGTAACGTTTATGTAATAATATGACGTGCAATTAATTCATATATTATTTATTTTACGATTTGTATATTTTTTCTTTACATGACGTTATTCTTTTAAATTTTGTGTAGGCATAAAACTAAAGAAATGAAAAAGATAAATCACAATCCAAGATAAAAAACCAAGTATGAGATATATATAAATCACAATCCAAGATATATAAAATCACACCAAGTACGAGATGAAAATATCATAACACTGTCATACAAAACGATATATAACAATCCTAATTCCGTCCATCACGATGGTAATGCCCCGTGGCAGGGGAATAATCAATATATGCGCCTGGTGGCCGTCGGGGCTCTCGGCCACGAGCAAGTCCTGGTGGTGGACGAGACGCAGGAGCTGGAGTCGGAACTGGAGTGGGGACTGGAGTGGGAACTGGTGAAGTGGGATAACGAGGAGGTCTACTAGACGATGCCCTAGGATGACTATACTGAGAACTGTACCCCTCACTAAAGCCAGGAAACGGAGAATGAGGCTGAGGATGAGGCTGCGACTGAGTGAAAGGCGAGAAAGGGTCATCTAAGGGAATACCGTATGTCTGGTGAAAAGCATCAGCCTGACTAAGGGGAGGTGGAGGTGGAGGTGGATGCTGAGTCTGGTACCTCCCTGCATACTGACTCTGGTGCATACTATAACCCTGTCCAAACTGCGTCTGAGTCTGAGTCTCGTACGGAGGATAAGGAGTATGCTGGGTGAGGTACTCCGAAGGTGGAGGTGGAGGTGGAGGTGGAGGTGGAGGTGGCGGTGGAGGCTGTGGCTCACCAGTCTGAGCCTCAGATGTGGGAGGCACAGATGGTCGGGAATGAGAGCGTCTGCTCTGAGTAATCGGCTGGCTAGGCCGTGGAACATCAAAAAATGAATCGAAATCATGCAAACTGAAATCACCCTGTTACACATAAAACCAGTAATAATGTTATAAAATAATTTTGAAAAAGAATAACATAACAAGAATAACACAATAATATTAGATTGTGATATATACCTGCATGAACCGATGCTCCTCCCAACCGGGCTCCGGAAGCTCCTCCTCGTCAGACGACGTATCAGGTATGGATGCTATGTCAGTCGGAAGACCCTTGGACTCTAAAACAAGTGGTATCCGATGCGGCTCGCCGACAAGATCCAATGTGGTGCTGCAACTTTTAAGAAGCGTCTTTCCAGCACGCCTGAATCCCTTCTTCACCGCCCATGCACATGCTCGAAGCACGTCTCTCAAAGTATGCTTAACCTGTTTAACCAATGTTAGCCATCAAATTATAATTTCAATCGGTTATTGTGAATGGTTATTGCATCAAAATGAACTCACCAATGCCACGTGTGCAGGACTGTCGCGAAGGTACGACATATCGGTAACCGGAGCTGTCTCTGTCTCCTCCGGAATCTGTACGACATACGCACCCCCATGTACCCTCAGCCAACGTAGATACGTCCCGAGCATAGAATCGCTCCACGGCCGGTTCTCCCTGATCATAGCCTGTGTCATGTCACCCCACATGGCAACCTCCGTCCGAAAAACGTCCCTCCAGTCTCTGGCTCGGTAGGTGGTGAACATGTAACCCATCAGCTGCGACATCCTCTGCCAAGCCTGTTTTATTTAGAAAATGTATTAAATATATTAAGTAATATTAAGTAAATATAGTACTAAAAAATATATGAACATGCTTATGTAAATGATTAAATCACCAAAATAATGTACCTCAGGTCGAGGTGGCGGCACTGTCTGGTACAGCATGAACTGGTGCATGACACGATCGGCGTAGTGCCACATCACCATCCAGTAATGAATGCACGGGATACGGACAACAAACAAGCTCGGATCAACCTGAGCATAAAAGGTATGAATTAAGCTAATTTATTATGCAATTTTCTACTATTATTTGAAAGGAATATTAACTTAATTTTTCAATTATTATAACATGTTAAAGAATAATATATTTATTGCAAACCTGAGCATAACGAGGCATGCGGGCCCTAATATGGTGGTACGGCCTCCAAACGACGTGCTCGGGTCTGATCTTCATGAGAACGTCTCGAGCATAATCCATCCCGGATGCGATATCAGGGCCTTCATACTTCTTAGATCTGTGACGTGTAGTCCATCTCCTGCAAATATTTGAACATATTTGAACATATCATGCAAATATTCAAATGTCTTCAAAAATTAAATTTCAAATGCAAGGAACATACCTCCCGTAAGGTGCACAGGAATCAATAGATGGTACACCCCAGTCGCTAAAATCATCCGTGATCGTCGGCCGACACAAAGTCAATCGCGCATACGACCATAACTGTAGAAGTAACCACGGAGCCCCGATCTTCGCGCTGTTATTTATTACTGCGGTATCCAAACCTCTATATAAAGCAGCAAGTGTGGCAGCACCCCAATTGTACACTCCCTGAGAGGGAGTAGTACGAAGATCCTACAAATCATAGAAGTTGAATCGTAAACTGTATCGTGTATCGTATCGATTCATTTAAGATACGCTAAGTTATCCTTAGAATAAATAATTAAGGATAATATTGTATAATATTGTAATGTATTTTTATTTCTATAAATTATAAATATTATAGTGTATAATAAAACTATAATATGTATAAATTATATTATTAATTATTATATTGTATAATATATGTACAAAGTATTAAAGTATTAATTAAAACCTATATTTAATTATAAGTTAATACCCTAGTATCGTAAGTTACGTATTATGTATCTTAAAATATACGAACTCGCAAAAATCTTATAATAATTAACAGAACAATTTAAATATTTTATAAAAATCTACGAACCCGCAAAAGATCGAGATAAAAACCAGGAACAGAGTCACCAGTGGCATCCGGAAATAACGTGCAACCAAAAAGCTCTAGCACGAATGCCCGTGTGTATCTCTCAATCTGATCCTCATCGTCGAGGACAACATCCTTCCAAATCTTGCGCAGCTTCGTAAACTTAACGCAATGTTTTTTCCTGCATTTCGACTTTATTGTCAGAACAAAAGATTAAGTTCATTATAAAGTACACAATAAGTTTTATAATTTTCTTACGTTCTCTCTTTTTCTCGGAAGCAATTTTCCACTTCCTCCTGCGATGTGTCCCGCGGCAACGCTGTCGAAAGAAGATCGATATAATCGAAATCACAACGACCCGTCACGACTCGGCCAGTCACGACGGGTAAACCATATAAAAATGCCACATCCTGCATGATAGTTCAAATACTATTAGTATACATATAAATCATAACACAAGTAACATGAAATTTTCTTATAATAAAATATCACGTACCTCTAGACTAACAGTCATCTCGCCGACATGCGGAAAGTGGAAAGTGTGGGTCTCCGGCCTCCAGAACAAGGCCAAACCCTGCACAAGCGTATGATCCACAGGCATATGACCAAGCTGAACGACGTGGATCAACCCAAGTGTCGTCAGATGCTGGTCCACCTCAGGAGTCCTAGCCATCATCGGCTTATGCACCAGTGGTTGCCATTTCTTTATTTTTGAGAAAAAATATTAGAGACTATGGTGATTTCAAGTAGATTTTCAAATAATAATGAAAAAAACAAAATAACATACAGTAGGGCCACGAAGCTGGTCTGGTTGCAAATGCAACAGACGATCAGCACCGGGAGGAGGAGGAGGAGGAGGAGTAGAGGAAGAAGAAGGGCCCGCTGAGGTAGAAGCCCCGGCTGAGGAAGAAGCGCCGGCATCAACAACACCAGAGGAAACGACGTCCGTAGGCTCAGGCACGTCTAAAGTAGAGGCCTGAGGATCGGTACGTAGCCTCGTAGATCTTTGTGAACCTGGAGACGTTCTTCTTCTCGGAGGCATTTTCACTACTTAATTAAAAAATTTAAATGTCATAAATCTAACAAAATTTCGGCAGCATCTCCCCTGTATCGGGAGGGTTTCCGAAAATTTATTTACCCAAATCCCCCCTAAATAAACCCATTTCAAACCAACCAATCATATCATATCACATCATATCACAATCGATAATCATATTCAATATTCATATCAATATTCTAAACTATCATATCATATGAAAAAATATCATATCATATCAATATTCTAAAACTATCATAAAATCATAAACTATCATATCATATCACATTCATATCACATTCAATATTCAAAATCGTAAACTATTCTAAATTACGTACATTAACTATGCAAAATAATTAAATTAATGAATAAAAAATACTAACCTCGATCGACAATTGCTGCTGAAATAGGAAATTCGAATCTTGAATCTTGTTTGAAATTTTCTGCACATTGAAAACCAAAACAATATATCAACCTATAAGAATTTTCTAATTTTTCTATTAATTTTTCTAATTTTTATATTGATTTTCCTAATTAATATGATTTTTTTAATAATTTTTTATATTTTTGGAATATTTTTCCTATTTTTGTTGATATTAACCTAATTATTTAAACATTTTTTAATTATTATAAGATGTAAAAAATATAAAATTGCTAACTTATTTTTTTCCGTAATGAATAAAATTTAATCCGAATTTTTTGTATATTTTTAATATTTTTTTGAATATTTTCCTAATTTTTCTATTATTAATCTAATTTTAAAATCAATTTAATATTATTATAACATATAAAAAAATATAATATTTACTAAAATATATTTATCCTAATTAATAGAATTTATTCTGAGTTTTTTTTAATTTTTTTGATATTTTTGAAATATTATTTTTAGTTTTTCTATTATTAACCTAATATAACTAAATAAATAAATAAATAAATGAATTAAAAAAATAAAAAAAAAAACTTACCTGAGAGCTCTTCTCTCTTCGGCGGAGGCGGAGAGCAAATGAAAGCGACAGAGAGAGAAATGAAGGGTCCCCGCTTATATAATAAGCGACATTCTTAGTTTCGGAATCTCAGATTCCGAAACTAGCTAGTTTCGACATTTGAGTTTCCGAAACTAGCTAGTTTCGGTATCTGAGTTTCCGAAACTAGCTAGTTTCGGTATCTGAGATTCCGAAACTAAGGATTTTTAGTTTCGGAATCTCAGATTCCGAAACTGCGAAGTCAGTGTTAAAAAAAATATTAAAAACGGATTATTTTAGAATTTCGAAATTAATTAAAGTTATTTATAATTTTTTCGGTAACTTTACAATGTCAATGTGTACTTCTTGGGCCTTACTGCTTCTCCAACTCACCAGACATCACTAAAGCCTGGTCTCAATTCCAAAATGGACCATTAAATGTAACCAGACTGAATAGTATAAGTATGCAAATAACTATTTGCAATATTTTTTTCTTTTTTGTTTTTTTGAATAACGACTATTTGCAATATGTTATGCATAACGTCTAAAATGACCACGAAAATGGTTAGTTGCGTTAACCGTTTCGTTTTGAAAACGAAATTGATTATCATTTGCGTTAACCTTTTCATTTTGGACGAAACGATTGAAATTACGAAAATACATATAGATGAAACCGTTTCAAACTTTCGTTAATCGTTTCGCTTTTGAAATGCAACTAAAATCTTTAACTGTTTCGTTTTATTTTGGATGAAACAAAACTAAAAAAGGGTTAAAACAGTCACCGTTTTCACCCTAAATATGTTTATATTAGATTTAGACGAGATTACGAGAACATGCTTTCTCGGTGGCCGATTTTAATATGTAGAATGGATCCTTCACTCTTTAAATTATGCCCACACCCTTCAGTTCTTTTATAAATCATTTAAGGACAAAAAATTTAAAAATGTTCTCTGCCCAAGTCTAAAATTTTATCTGATAAAACCTAGATATTCTTGTTCTGTTGTTCAACATGGAATATCAAAAAATTCCTGGTCTTCGAATGGGCTGATGAGCCCGCAAGATATGGGGGCACTTGTTTGGGTTTATTGAGACCAATGCGAACTTGTCTTCCTCTTATGGCTTGACATTTGGTTGATTATTTGAGCAAGTTGATAACATAATTTAGCTATTTCGTCCAAGTGGAGACAATTATTACAACATGTTAAATTAAGTGATATGTGCAAAATTATTAAAGTGAGGATATGCTTCAACCTTTCCCCATGTTATATTGTCATTATGTTACGTCGGGTATAAACAGATCAGGTTTGGTCAGATTTTGCATAGGTGTTCAATCCGATTCAAGGTGGTCGAGTTACAATATTTTCAATCCGTAACTATCCAATCAGCCTTCGAACCGCTGTAACTGTACACTATTTTTGGTAGTCAGAATTTGCGAGTTTCATTCATTAATACAAAATTTAATTGGATAATAAAACTAATAAATAAACAATTTAAATAAAATAAATTTTAAATAACTTCTTATTGGAAAAAGAAAACCACAAAACTGCACATTATTCATGACAGTGGCATACTAGTTTCTTAATCTTTACTCATTATAAACACATGGATCTAAGAGGTATTACACACTAGATGTAGCGATATCCACACGAGAAAAAGGTGAGAGAGATGGATGGGATGCGAAGAGAGAGACAAAGAGAGATGACGGGAGAAAAAGAGAGAGGGATGGGATCCGAAGAGAGAGACAGGAGATGGATCGAACGGGCAAGATGCAAAGTCGCGAACCAATGGCCAGGATTAGGTTACTGTTCTAACCACAGTAACCAAGGCCCCTCACGTGCGTTCCACGCCATAGCAAATTTATATAGTTATAATGTTTGTATTGTTCGATCAATTTGATCTATGGGTCGGATATTAATCGCTAGACGAAACAATAATATGTTTTGATTTTCTATCTAATACAAAAACAAATCGATCGAGCAACATATCTTTATTATCTAAAATAATTTTTTTTTATTTCCCCACATATGGGGGCATATTTTGCTAGTAACTATAATAACATCTACTATCTACTATATTGTCAAATTGGGTTGGATTTATTCGGCCTTTTTTTTTTACATTTTCATAATTATAAGTTATAACTATATTAATCAAAATTCAATTTTAATCTAAATCCATAAATTGTAAACCGAAACAATCAGACGATTGAGTTAAGTGAGACAATGACAGTTTGTTAAGGATATGAATGATTGCTCCCTGTCCATCAACAGGGAATGAACAAAGAACCATACAATCCATGTAGTATTCTCAAATTCTCACCTTGATCAGGCACGTATTCGAAATTAATTTCTTTTCGACAAATGCAATTGCAAGAAAATATTTCCATAACAAATACAAAACAAATCTTTCATCAGACTTCAGGGCAAGGCGTAAAGCCGTAAATATAAACCAATGATCTGATAGTTAATATTACTCTGATGACATTAAAGAGATTAAGGATTCAAATTTTGTTTGATTTAAAAAAAAAAAGTTATATGACAAATTGCTCTATCTGTTTCTGGATTTTTTACATAGGCATGAGTGATTAAAAAAGAAAAAAAATCCATCAGAGAAAAAACTCGGAATTTTACATGCCACACCAAAAATAAATGATTACCCAGTTGTCGGGATGAGACACCAACATGGGATGCTGGTATTCACGTGTCGAGTCATGTGACTTGAGAGATATGAATTTATTATGACAAGTGCTATGAGTTTCTCATGTGGTGGTTCTGAAATAAATACAAATATGATTTGCTTCACTAAAATTATATACAACGTGTCACATGAATTTCTAGCAAAATACTATTTTTGAGATTGTTGATCAATAATGCAAAGCGTGTCCGAAATTAATATATGTATTGATTATATAACATACTCTAAGAAATGACGTGTAGATATTAATGTTAGCAATTTCATTTTTTAGAATAGATTAATTGGATTGATTATCTCTGATTTCTCATTGTATGATTATAAATATAAACATATAGAAATACTATGAAAAAGACTAGTTGAAACCTAATTACTCAAAATTTTTCACGAGAGGTAAAATAATCTTATTTTGAAACGAATTTTCGAACCTTTTAATATATAAGGACAAATAATAGATGTTGTTTATATAATCATGAAATGTTCATTAAGACGAAAATAACATATGCATGAATAATCACGCATACATCCATTTCTATCTGTTGCTTCCAAAATTCCTCTTAATTTTAGTTTCTAATGATAACTTATAATGCTTTTGTGATAAAATTTTAGCAGCATACATACGACATTATGCCAAAATAGATTGTTCACCACAAAACACTATTTGACACTATATATATCTTTTTTAGATAATATGTTCGGTCCAGTAGTTTTGACTTTCCCTCATTAATCAAGTTGTTCTTAGTTCGAATCATGAAAAACACATTTCTTTCACATTTTTCTTAATAAATACCTTTTCAAAAAGAAAACGCTATATTAGTTTTGAAAAATAATATGGACAAGACAGGGTACATGCAATGACTTTATTTTAATATAAAATAAATAATATAATTGACTGAAAGAATATGAATATTAGGTTGTAATAATTGTAAATATTCATAGGAAAATGTGTTGGTATTTGTAATTTTAAACTTTGGAAAAGTTTACCTGATTTAAATGTGAGAACATCAATGCTGTCAGGACATCTTTTCCGAATTTATACAAATAAAACTTAATATAGTGGTTCTGAATGGTGTTGTTTGTAAGCCTTTGTCTGACCGGAACTTAAATGTTGCAGACTATGATATGTTACTTTCTAAATTCCAATTGAAGCTTCAAGGTTGGGTTGTTTTCCTTCTATCCATCGCTGGAAGGGTTGTACTGATCAACTCTTTCTTATCTTCATTGCCAACTTATTTCATGTCTGTGTTCAAGCTACCTCTATAAGTAATTAATTAGGAGGATTGATGCCATAAGAAGAACTTTTTTGTGGCATGGAGCAGCAGCAGAAAAGAGGAAGCTATTCCTTGCAAATTGGAAATCTGTGATTAAACCTAAGAGAGTTGGGGGATTATGGATTCTTGATTTGTCAGCTTTCAACACAGCATTGCTGGCCAAATAGCTTTGGAAGTGGACCGTCTCTTCTCCTTCAATCATGGTTTCAAAACTCGGCGAGTCAACTCGGAATCGGGCCGAGTTGACTCGGACTCGGCGGCGAACGATCCGATTTTTGGTGAGTTGGAGCGGATTCGGGTTGCAAATCTTGAGATCACCATTAATGGTGGTGTTCTTCCATGGAAAGAGGTGAAGGAGCAAGGGGAAACACTTGTTGAGGTTTCTATGGTGGAGAAATCGTGTCAGGAGGCCGAGAAAATTACCACGGCGGCTCCTCACGAGAGTATTTGAGCCCTCTCTTGTGCTCTATCGGAAAGGAAGAAAGAATAGAATGGGATCGGGAAGGGGGAACGGAAAGGAGGAGAAGGGTTCGGAACTGGACACCTCCATTTCCGAATTTTTTTCAAATTTTTCATTTCAATCACATCAGACGGTCCAGATAATTCAGTAAATGAAATAATTTTAAAACAAAGTGATTCTTGATCTAAAAATTGATCCGAGAACATAGAAAAATTGATAATTTCATTCTCTACGATTCTAACTGATACATTAAGATGTTTTAATGAAAGTATCACTAATTAAAAAATATTTTCTTAATTTTTCAATTTTTTTTCTGATTTTTAAGACATTAAAAATGATTATTTATGAAAATCCGAGTTTCCGATCCGAGTCACCCGAGTTTTTCCGAGTCATTCGATTCGACTCCTTAGTTCAACACTCCGAGTCCGAGTCCGATTTCGAGTTTCAGAACCCTGCCTTCAATTTGGAAGCCTCTCAGCCTCAGCCTTCAAGACAATCGTCCCTCTCTTTCTCCAAAGCACTGTAGTTGGTTTTTCAATACTGGTTTGGTATATACTATCTCTTCTGGTACATCAACACTTTTTTGGCATCACAACTGGGCTTCTCTCATTCTTAAATTCACTTACCATGAACTCTTCACCTTTGTTGTCGACAAAGATATCTCAGTCTTCAGCTTTTCTATGCATCTGGCTAATTCGGCTTCACTTTTTCATCCATTGCTTCAGTCTTCTACTATTGCTATGTCTCAACTCACCCTCATGATCAACCATGTCTCTCCTTTACTATGAATCTTCATTCAGATGGTGAGGATTAGTTTGGTTTGAAATTGCCTGGCTCTAAAGGTATTTTCTCCACAAGCTCGGTTTACAATTTCATCAAATATTATCCTTCTCCAGGTTCACAGGTGTCCTCTATTTGGAAAATGAGAATTCCACCGAGGTTCAAGGTTTTCCTTTGGCAAATGTTTCAAGATAAAATTGCAACAATTGACAACCTGCAAAAGAGGGATTGGAATATGGTGAATAGATGCTCTCTTTGCAAACTGGATTCTAAATTTGCATTCTAAATCGGTGTTTCATCTTTTCAATAGTTGTGCATTTTTTATTTTGCTAAAGGGTTCTCTTCTTAATATCCCACTGATACATTCAGCTGCTGCTGATTCTGTTATTCGGTTATTCCTCATTTGCATTCTGATATTTTGACAAGCAAATTGATAAGTAATTCTCTTAAAGATATCTTTGCTATTATCTACTTTATCACCTGGAGAGAGAGATGTGCTAGAGTTTTTAGGGAGGCTGAAAAATTACATTCTGATATAATCTCCGAAGTTCTATTAGAATGGATGGCTCTCATGAAGATGTAGTTGTCTTTTTATTTTCTCCATCTCAGGGTCAATTTTCTATTCGTGACCCATTTTCCTTTTCTTTTTTGTACTTTACTTTTAGTTTTTATTAACGATTTTGATTTTTCATTTTTCAATTTAGCTTCTAGCTAAAATTTCTGTAAATTTTTGTACATGTTTCTTATTATATATAAAAAAGATGAGGGCTAGACCCTCATTTTTCTTAAAAAAAAATATATATATAGTTCTACTAGTAAATAAATTTCTTTAAATTTAATTAATGTTGTAGGAAAAAACATTGTAATACGATTGAGTGCGAAGTCCTAAAACCATACGACATAACAAATAAATATCATATATTCATATATGAACTTTTTTTTTTTTTTGTTATGGACATATAACAAAGTAAACCGTGTCAAGGACATTTGCTTGCCTCTGTGGCGGTCTCCGCGCCTAAATTTTCTTAAAGAGCTTTTCTGACGTGTCGGGGAGGTTTCGTTAATTTGATCGTATCTGTCCACGCTCTTGATCGTGCCAATGTTTACATGTTCGTGTTAGACATGAGAATGACGCTTATTTTAGCGTATCCATTCAATATTGCTCATGTTGACACGTGTTTTATTTTATTTGTATGTACGTTACCTATTTGCAATTTTTGGATTCATTTCGCATAAACTTGAGAGTACTGTGAAATTATTGAAAAAGGAAATACGTGAAAAATGAATAAATTTTCAACATCATAATTTATAAAAATTGCAAACGAAAAACGTAAATGAAATTTTTGTTAAACAGATCAAGAGTGGTGTTTTGAGTTGTTATTTTCGAATTAATCCGATAATTGTTGACATAACTGAACTTATGAATATCTAAACTTTTTTTCATATTAAAATACAATCCATTTTTTTATGTGTTTACTGATTTTTGTTAAAAGTTTGAAAATTGTTTCTGTCAATTTACTCGAACGTTTATTTTACGATTATTTTTGCAGACGAGGCTGCGAGTTTGTACAAGTACTAAAAATCAACTTTTCTTGTACTTTTTAGTCATAGTTGACATGTACCCTTATCCGGTTGACAGTTCCAGACTTCCAGACTTCCAGATAAAACAGAGTCTGTCAAACCAAGAAATGCAGGAGGAAAGAAAAAAAAATAAAAATAAAAAGTTGGATGCCATCATGCCAGGATGCAACTACCGCGCGGAGAAAGAAAAGGGTCGAAACTATACTAACAACCATTTAACCAAATATATAATCATTTATTTTGTAGCACATTCCTTTTAAATATATAATTTTATTTTCCAAAATTAAATGATAAAATAACTTTTATGAACGTTTGAGAACGTGATAATGCAGCCCAACATAACTTCTCAACTTTGTAAAATTCAACCCAACTTTTTCCAAATTTTTTTAAGCGATATTTTTTTTTAGAAAAATAGAGGTCAAATCCCTAATTTTTTATTAAAATAACAAGTAGTTAAGATTGTTTTTTTAAGTGATGATAAACAGCAGAACTAAGAATTAGTTTTTTAGGTTCGAAGTTTCAAAATAGAAATCCTGAGAATAGATATTCACATAATGATAATTGTCATTTGCAGTTTTACCATCGCTTAAACAAGATAAACATATAAAATAGAAAAGGTGAACATATAAATAATCAAACACATAAAAACAAATAAGTTTTGTCATCATTATTTAGATTTGTGTATGTATATTCAACTTATTTTTATTGAATATATTTGTTTGTATGTGTTTACTTTGATCATTTACATGTTTATCTTGTCTATTTTATATGTTCACTTTGTTCAAGCGATGACAAAACTGCAGATGACAGTAATCAATTTCTTTTTTTATTTGTATATTTTGAATTTTGAAGTAACAAAAAAAAAGTGCATTTTTGTTGGATATTATTAATTGAATTGGTGTATTTGATCCATTTGCTTCCACAAGAATAGATTTTGTCCTTTAATTTTGTCTTCTCGAAAGTAATTGAAAGAATATTAAAATTATCAGAAACTTGCCAGTATTAACAAAAAAAAAAATTAATAAAAAAATATTATCGATCGAACGACTCTTGAAACTTTTAATCGTTCGTGATCCAAAAATTATCCAACCATTTTTTCTAAATTATACTTATTGAAACGTAATATTTAATCTCTCTCACAAATTTATGTTGTTCGAGATAATTTTCAGAATTAGCTTGTAGTCATATATGTCAGAGTTACATAATTATAAGTCTCTCCTTCTACCGTGACAAATCTATACACAACCTCAGCTTAACAAAAAATAAAAACAAATTATGATTTATGCGCGTGACCAATCAAAGTAGACCGATGATGACAACTACAAGAAGGATGCAAACTTGTGGTGGGTAATTGATCTCCAACCTCTTCCTTTAGTTTATTGAATCTCTCCAAATTGAAACCCTGTTTTTGCATGAGCCTCTTTTGTCTAGAAGCAAATCTGCTCTCGAAAAACCCTTCAAACGAAGGATCTCTTGATGTGCGCAGGAAAAAAGCATAACCAGCCATGAAGTAGAAAGATGTCACATAGAAGCAAATTGGCTCCATCACATCCCATGAGAGTTCCCAAAATGTAAGCCGCATAAATCCCAGGGTCTGAATTGCTAAAAGACCCAACCCACCCCATAGTTCAGCATTCACCAATTTTGATGCTTTGGCATCAATCAAGGCTTTCTCTTTCTCCATCTTCTCTAATTCTTTCCTTTTCGAGTTTGTTGGTTGGTTCATCGATGGATGAATCATTCCTTCAATTGCTTTTGTTATCTGACATATTGAAAAAACTAATGTTAGAATATTTAAAAATACAGGGACCGATTAAAAAAATAAATACAATAATTAAACAAACTTACCATTTCAGGCCGGATGAAGACCATGCTTCCGAGAGTAATAACAGAACCGGACTCATCCATGGCACGTGCGAGATCACGTGCGCTACGCTCGCTGCCTGTAATCTCCTCACAAACTGTAACAAGTTCATCATATGATACGCAGCTCCGAGTCGTCCCCCGGAGTTTCTCCCGTGCCGCATCCATTTGTGCACCTCGTACCGCCTTCCTTATCTCCTCTATTGTGATCCCATTGGGGGATTTCTCTGCTTTTGGAGGGTTCGTTGCATCGATTCGGAGCCGGGTTTGGTCGAGGATCAGCTGGTCTAGCAGCTTGTCATTGACCGGCAAAGCAGGGAACCGGTGTGGCGGTACCGACATTGGTACCGGGTTATGGGAGTTCCCATAGAGGAGCCTACGTGTCAGCCCAAGAGGAGGTGATTGGTAGTTGGTTGCTTGCTTGAACAAGCGATGAGAAATTCTTTTACAGTATGCCATTTTAGTTTGTCAATCTGTTTTGGTGTTACTTGTCTTGTTCAGTTATTTGTTGTGGAAATGGCGTTGGAAATGAAGGGGTATTTATAGTGAGAAGAATAGAACGGAAGGTATCGAAGAAAAAATGGATTTTAATATAACGGGTTGAAATTAAATTGGATTGAATAAGACGGACACGTGTTAAATGGTGCAAAAGCGTGTCCGATCAAGTGGATATGGGTTTGTGCTGGAAGGAGTGTGGTTAACAACCATAATAGTCTAGCTTATTAATGTTTGACTAAACATATTGTCCTTGTCAGACTCTAGCTGGGGAATGGGGACTTGATCAAAGCATCTAGGCGGCATCGTAATGGAATAAAATTTGAATTGATCATGTTTTGGAAATTTGTTTTGGGCATGCAACTCGGACTCGATAAAAATGCCAGCTCGATTTCAATTGCTATATTTTTATTCAAAGAAATTTAAAACGAATGACAGATAATGCAATAAAAAAAAAAAAATGTGTCACACGCCGCCTTGCATGCAGGCTGCAGCATCGAAATTTCCAATGCTTCGGCTTATTGGGCCAAGACCAACTCAGAATATCCATCCCCGCATTTTTTATTTTCAATAAAAAAGAAAAGAAAAATAATAGAGTGGTCCTAATGTTTGGCGCCCCTTTAACTTTGAGAAGTTTTGATTACCGTATTCCATTTTTTTGGAAGTATATTAGAAATGCACTCATTACAATTTTTTTTTAAAAAAAAGCTAAATATCAAAGAAAATACGATATGAGAGGGAAATTAGATACTGTTTTGTTTCTATTTCAAAATTTGTCTACTAATTATGCAACAATTACAATTGCAGTTTAAATTTTATTCAAACAAACAAGCAAACTAGTGAAGTGATTTTTTATATATATAAATCGAGAATCAACATCTATTCAAAAAATAAAAAAAATCACGAATCAATATCTATTCATGATTTAAAATAAAATTCAAGATATTTATAATAAAATAAAATCAACATCTACTATTTTTCGGATTGGTTTGATCGGGATGGACGTTGTGTAAGTACTTTAGGGGATAAATGCGGAAATAAATCCCAGGAACCTTAAATTACCTCCGGCCATTGCCGTGCTTGACTGTCGATTAGATTACGTCGCAGGATCGGTTCTCCGACAGATTGGAGATTGGAGAGTGAGGTAAATTTGAAAGTTTCAAAGTGTATCGTGATTATGAGAAGTAATATGCGCTTAAAGCTGACTTACTTCCATGGTTCATATATTTTGTTACTTTATTTTTACATTCAGTTAATAGGCTATTAAGTTATTTTGGATGCTGAGCTCAAGTGGGAGAATGTAATATTCTGTCAGTTTGAATCCAAACGGGTCCGTTTGAATTTCTCTGGACAGAATATTACATTCTCCCACTTGAGCTCAGCATCCAAAATAACTTAATAGCCTATTAACTGAATGTAAAAATAAAGTAACAAAATATGTGAACCATGGAAGTAAGTCAGCTTTAAGCGCATATTACTTCTCATAATCACGATACACTTTGAAACTTTCAAATTTACCCTTAATGTGACCTACTGTTGCATTATGAATAAACCTGATGTTTATTCCAAGTCTATAACTTAATGATGTCATTCTATACCATATGATTAATCTGTATAAACAAATCAACTTAATGCGCAAACAACATGAATAACATCTAATCTTTATTGAAGAGATTCACTTATACAATTGTACAATTGATTTACTTCATAATAGGACCAATTCCTATTTATTGCTACACGATCCTTGAATTCCTTAATATGCATTTAATCAAGAGATCAGTCAGCATCACATCTGTATGATTCTACTTAATAACCACTTAATTCTCCTTAATGCATTCTTTCAAAACCAAACTTGTAATGTCAATCAACTTAATATGACTTTCATTTCTTAGTTACAAAGACTGCGAGAGAATTACCACAAAGAATATCTTAATGGTTTAGATATAGAACTCAAAATTCTAAACCTTCAAATAAAACTCTTCTGCCATCACGGGAATCAGTCTCAAATACACAACGAATTATACTTTATAGTTGAAGTAGCAATCAGTGCCTATCTGATGCTTCTTTATATAGTTCCATTGGCTAACATAAAATATGTTCTCTTAATTCGATTCATAGAATCGATACAGCCAATCTATATAACTTAATATCTTCAACTTATCATTCGTTGAAACATAAGCATATTATCTTTAATACCTTAAAAATGTTTCATTACTTTCTTAGCTATTTTCTAGTGGTCTATTCCCAGGATTTCTATGATATCAATGATATCAACACAACATTCTAATCGACAGAGCTATACCAGATTTTGTGCACAAATCTGATCATTCAATATGCTTTCAAACTGTTGAAACATACAGAATGTTAACCGAATGTCCCTTTTTTCTGAGTTGCTATGAGAATACCAATCTACACTATATCTATTATATATTCTAAATAGGTGTAAACTTGATAAATAATTTTATATCCATAATCTTTCCAACACTTAATTGATATATGCTTGATAAGATAAACTTAAAATTCTTGAATGAAAATCTTTATGGATCTGTAATCCAATACGAAATATGGCTTTATCCATATTAATATCAATTTTAGAAAGAAATTATTTCACCTTATATAATAGTCATTTATCAATACATGCAAGTAGAATATCATCTAAAACAAGAAAACAAACACGACTCCCACTGACCTTGTGGTATATACAATAGTTCATGATACTTTTCAAAACTGTATGAAAAACATGCCTCATGAAACTATAAATACCTATAGCAGGATACTTGTTTTAATCCTTATGTGACTTTCTTAAAGCTTGCATACTAAATGCTTACTATTACCAGAGAGAAACTTATGGTTATTTCATATAACCTCTTACACATTATTACAGTTTTCACATCCATCCTATTTAACTCGAAACTTAAATGAGTTACTAATGCCAAAATCATACGAAATGAATCCACTAGTGACAAGTCTGATATATCTTTAATGTTACACAAAGAATCTTTATTGATTTTACGAATATAACCAGCAGGTTATAGAACCATCAAGTAACTTAAACAAATTTTAGACTTCAATACATTTCACTAATTTGTAAATTTTCCATGACATTACACTATAATATGGACTTACTGTAATTTATCAATTGTTCAACCTTGATAACTACATTAGAGTCTTGTATACTTAGCACTAGGAATAACTAACTTTATACTCAATTAGATCACTGTAATGTTGAATATAATTGTTCAACTTGATCTATACTTATAAAATTAGTCAATTGTGGAATATTTCTTCTTTCATCAAATGGTCCGATTGAACTTGATGGAATATGACTAATTGGATTTACTACATTTCTCAAACGGTCCGATTAGACTTTAAATGGTCCGTTTGAACTAAATGAAATATTATCCAATTTTACATTAGAGGAAGTTACTATAATGATCATCAATCTGATCGCTCCCACTAACTTGATCATTTTCCAGAAACTTACATATTTAGATTCTACTATCCTGGTCATATTTCTAAATCTCTTTTATATGGTCTTACAATCTTTATTTGCCTATCGCATTGTGTCTCTACTTTCTCTTATGTAGAGATACAGATATTGTAAGTAATCACCAACAAAATAGATCAAAGCAAGCTTTGTACTTGATGCAAATATTCTTTATATAAGCCATCACAAAATGTGACCTTTCAACCTCATGCTTATTTAATTAATTGCTTAGCTTACTTATTAAAATTTTCCTTGTTATCAAGTATTTCAACTGCATGAACACATTCAGATTAGTCCATAACATAATCTATTATCATCCTTAATTAACACATATGGTCATAGGTTCATTGATTGACCATTTCTTTGTATATGTGTTATAACTTAATAGGAGATTCTTAATAGACTATACTTGATTGGACTAGTGTTCAAAATGAAATATACAAGAAAATGACTTAGAAATATCAAATGTTAGACTCTTTTAATTGAACAACCATATAATCTCTATTTTCATTGTGTGCTATTGCACATATACAATAGTAGTAAGCCTAATAGATAAATATTACAATGAGCATTGCTGCAATTGCCTTATCAAACAAGACAATATGCTCATTTAATACCTAAATAAGGACTTTACATTATTTTGCTCATCAATCGAACCACAAATTATTGAGAAAACTCGCTCTTTATGTACATATCACGCAAGCTTATCCTCAAAATTTGTTTCTGCTAGTTGATTCTTCCAAATGCAAAATCAATATCCTTTTGCTTAATGAAGAATAACAAATCCTTACAAACCTTATAATTCTCATCCACAACTTAGGAACACTAATGCCTTTCATTTCTAAATGGGGATCAGCTATTCATTATGAAAGTAAACCGATACATGCTTATACTTAATATTGAGACTAGAACTTCATACTTAATTTACCAAATGTAAACCAAGTGTAAAACTTCATGAATCAATTCCTGTACAATATTACCTGTGGGCTAAATATTATACTTTGACTCTATACACCTCAAAATAGTATATGCCTTTATGAATCAAATTCCTTCGTAGTATTACCCGCAGGCTCAATACACATTTTGATTCTATATACTTTACATATGTATATATCTATATCCGTATGATATAACTAGTTAACTAGTCTTAATCCCTGTGGGTAAATTAAGATATTATAATTAACTATTATATCCTGATAAATTATATCAATTTCAGTCAATAGTCCTGTGGGACGATATTAACTTCGTTAATATAATTTATCACAATTTATGTCTTTATAACTAAATGTGACTTTATAAACTTTACGTATATATACCCTTAATATAATTGAAGATGCTGTGGCTACTCAACAACTATACTAAAATATACTCATCACTAGACATAATACTTTATCATCTACCCTAATTCAAACGGTCCGATTGAAAACCAACCGACAGACAGAAATTACCTATCACCAAATGAAACGGCCCGTTCGGATTCCAAGCGGTCCGTTCAAAACTTTCTGATAGATACTTAATATATTTGTCAACTATCTTAATGTAGACACAAACCAATAGTCCGTCTGGACTTCATCCAAAATGTCTACGCTAGTGGAAGAACTAGTTATTCAAGCAAGTTGACATAATATAACCTAATGGATTATTTAATTATTAATATCCATATCTGAATAATTACCATATGCACAATTTCCACTATATCCTATATAAATACAATTTGTGTAATATCACTATACCACATGTATAGTAATTCATATTAGTCTAATTAATGCATGTAGTACTAACACTAATAGAGTTCCTAAATGTATGATGGTCTGTGGACTACATCAATACTTAACTACTATAGTATTATACAATCATAGCATTATTGACTAATATCTCTCCAACAAAGATGCCATCAAACTACACAAATTCCGTATTTTAGTAAATTGTGACTATTCTATAGACTTCTATAATAATTAACTAATCTTTCAACCCTCTTAGACAGTGGAGAACCATTATTGGTCTAATTATATCTTAATTTTCATGTAAAACCTAAGTTCTGGATCATATCCAATTCAAACGGGTCATTTGAACTCCAAACGGATCCGTTTGAATTCAAACGGGTCGTTTCAAATATGAAACGTTGCATCCAGAATTTTCTGACAGACTGCGCACCTTCTGGTAAAACACCATTAACTTTTTTCATACTTGTCCGTTTTCTGCGTTCTTGGTCATTCCAGAAACTAGACTCAATGCTCTTTCCAACAACGCAAGTTTCAATAAAAACAAGTATCTAGATCAAAAGTTATACCCCTCGAAATTCAGACATTTACTGGTATGTTCTGAAAAACTGTCAGTCCGACCCATTTTATAAATAGCAAAACTCACTCATACTTAATCGGAATTTTACAAATTTAGGTTCTGTTGATAGATCTCTGAATGGACTATATACCAGTAAAATTTCATACGCATCCGAATTACAGAATGAGAATAAACTGGCCCGTACTCCAGAAAGGTCAGAAATTTCAGAACAAAACATGCTGACATTCTTTGATTGCGACCACAATATCTCACTGTATACTTACTTGATTTCGATGATCTTGGTCTCTATGGAAAGTAGATTCAATAATCTTTCCAAATCCGAAAACCTCAATCGAATCAGATACATGTATCACGAGATATCACTTCACAAAGTCAGACAATCAAAAACAGATTCTGTTTTTCTTAATTAAAATTAGGGTTTTCCCTAATTATTTCCTTAATCACGAAATTAATCAGAAAAGACCAACAAACTACGACTAACAATTATCTAATTGATCAAAACGACAATCCTAATGGCAAGACAGAGGCGTAAACCGCTCTGATACCAACTGTAAGTACTTTAGGGGATAAATGCGGAAAAAATCCCAGGAACCTTAAATTACCTCCAGCCATTGCCGTGCTTGATTGTCGATTAGATTACGTCGCAGGATCGGTTCTCCGACAGATTGGAGAGTGAGAGACAACCACTAAGCCGAGTTTTCTTCCCTTGAATTGATGGCAAACTCCAGGATATCGGCCCAGACGTTGGTCGGATCAGACCATATGTTTACAATTTTTATAACTCAAGGGGATAAATTTATTTACTTTCTAGAAAGATTATTAGTGTTTTGTCTTTCAGTTCTGTATCCGAAATATTTTTATTAATCATAACAATGTGGTCCCAATAAATATGGACGCACATCAGCACATGCCCCCGCCTCTCCCTTGCCTGCAGCCACCTGGCTATTTCCTATATTAGCAAGTGTTTTTTATTTAGATAGAATTATGTAAATGGCATCACCGAGTGTTTCAAATTCCACACAAAAGACATTGATAATTACTGTCACAATATGAATCTAATGCAATGCATCAAATTTTTAAATCACATTGTCTAGTATTTAAACTTGCGTAATTAGATATTTATAATCGAACCTTATAATGTTTGATCTTAAATTATCTAATATTTCAACTTGCATTGTCAGCTTTTATACTTGAAGTTCCAATATTTTATGTTTTAAACTGCATAGTGTTTAAAGTTGAAATTAGTCATAAGGATGCTAATTATTAAGCAACTCAGAGTGGCCTAGGAACAGTGTTAATTTTTTAATTTACTTTGAGGTGTGCGGCGGATCAAAATGGCTTTTCTTATCTTACTCAATAAAAACACTCGCTGCACGAAGTACCTCAGAAGTTTTTCCGTACAAATAAAGCTACCCAATGAGCCCTTTTCACGATTGAACCCCTAAACTCCTTGAATTTATATTTTAATCCAACTTTGTTGAAATTCTATAATATTCATATATGAATATATAATATAAAAATTTTATAGTTAATGTATTTCTAGTCTTCATTAAAAATAAAACCGCTCATTTATTTATTTATTCATTTAGAAACATTTGAAGCGGCTCATCTTTTGACAAAATTTTTTAATAAAAATGTTGCTGCTACTATCAAAATAATAATAGTAATAGTAATAGTAATAGTAATAATAATAATGTTATAATTTTTTTACAATTTGATTTATAAATATTAATTTTATCCAGTACGTAGGTACTGATTTTATAATGATATGTTCTACTAACATTAATTTCTACTCCTACTATACATAAAATTTCATATTAGTATATATAAGACGTTTAACATGCACCAAATAAAAAGACCATGTACTGCATGGAGTTGCACTACTATATATTTATATTATTTAAGTGTGAATGCATGCAGCTTGGAAATAATTCTTTATAAACATTTAAGATTATAACCTATATAAAAAAGGAAAAAAAAAAAAAAAAACTGTACAAACTGCTACCCGCTGTTGCTTGCTCGTTTGCCTCTCTTATCATGTATTTGCCTCCCTCATCTTTTGGAGATATGGCTTTCCATAATCCCCGCTGAACATGTCAATGCACTCTAGCTAGGATGGATAACTCAGGGCACACAAAGAATGTTATCTTCCAATTTTAATATACGCTGGCGGACCAAAATGGATTGATTTCAGAAAAAAAAAAGAAAGAAAGAAAAGCAGATAGAGAGTTTTATATAGATGTGGTCGAAAATTGTAGTTGGTTGTCCCAAGAGATATCTGATCGAGGAGGATATATTCGAGTCTCGCCATCTGTAACCCTTCTTCATTTTTAATAACGAATTGAAGGATATCTTCAGGATACCAATCCTATTGGATTAGTCGGACCCGGATCCATGTTGTGCGGGATCGTGTAGAGCACCCATCCGAGCCGTTCGATCTGATCTCGACGGTTTAATTTTTTCAGACCTATCAATTTAGTATTATTCACGGGACACCATTATAAATTGGACGGTTGGAAACCTGCACTATACGCTCCCGCGCGCAGAGGATCTCGATTCAGATTAGTCCAGCGCCCCTCACGGTACTTTCATTAGAGATGGGTAGAGTGCCCATCTCTCGATCACAGCCGTCTGATTTAATCTCAACGGCTAAAGGAGCCCCGTGCATTCCACCACTCCCGAAAAAAATTATTGGCCCGAAAAAAATGAACCGTCCAGATTAGATCAGACGGTCGTGATGAGATGGGCACTCTACCCATCTCTTAGAGATGGGTAGAGGATACGGATCCACTTTCAATTGCGCCTATGAAGTCTGAACCGGGTTCAGGTCCTGTCTGACGGTACGGAATTCATTAAATTGTTAATGGGAGTGTCTGACATAATTAATTTTCTTATTTTTAAGTGATTCAGATAATACTTAATTAACAGTGGCCTCAATAGTGTCTAATTGTTAAATCCTTCTCATATTTGATAAGGTATGTTCCATCTAAATTTTTATTCGTTTGATTATATATAAAAAAATAATGGATAAGTTCCTAAGTTTATAGTGCCATACTGCCATTAGTAAGACTACAATTTGCGACAAATTTCCCTAGTTCGGACACCGTATAGTGACTCGTAGTTATTTTAGACAGTAACTATATATTTTTCTTAAAATTAAATTAATTTTTTTATAATAAAAAATATTGATTCATTACAAAAATTTGTTTGTATTGATAATATATTCAATTTTTCTTCAATTCACATAAACGTATCAAGCCAAAAAAAAATTAAAGAGTACTTTTAAACCGATGAAATAAGTAAATATATGATTTTTATATTATAATAGTTTCTACTTGCTATTTTTTGTACTGTATATTTCATTAGTTCTTATTCCGCATAATTAAGGCCCTGATAAAATTGATTTTTACGTGGGATTTCATTTCATTTGAATTGATTTCGTGAGATTTCGTTAGATCTAATTATATGGGAACTCCAACCAAATAACATCAAATCCGCTCATTTTGATAAAAATATTTCCCATGAAATGAAATGAATTGAAATTTCACGTTAAAAAAAGGATTTTGATCAGGACCTAAGTCAACGATAAAGTACCACCCCCAACGGACCGAGGTCAGATTTTGTAACATTTTACCAGCTATGATCAAACTTATATACTTTTTTATTTAATAAAGGAAAAATGGTTTACCTTTTTATTTTAGAATATAACACACTAGTAGTGAACTTTAAAAGGGACAGCCAACATGAAAATAGTTAATATTGCACTTGCAAAAAAAAAAAAGAAAAAAAAAAAGACAATAGTTAATATTTCGGGAGATGGATACAAAATGGCTGGAAGTTAATTGTGTTGGAGTTATGTCCTAGAAGTCAATATTTAATGACTTATTTTCTTAGTTTATGTTAATGATGATATTTGATCATTTGTTCCTAGTATTTATTATTGACAGATCATTCAGGTTGAGGATCTGAGTTGTAGATCTCTGTGGATCATTCATTAGAATGACAATAATAAATCTAAATCGTCCATAATCTTGATAATTAACAAGGAACATTAATTATCATAAAAGATTAGTATGCAAGTTAAGTGATGATTAAGTTCTACAAATCATAAGTAAGGAGTTACGAACTTAATTGCATATGTGTATGTTATTGGAACATAGTACAGGACTTGACCCAATGAAATAAACATATGGATTGTGTCATGTGTCATTGTTTATTTCATATGAGTTTGATTCTAAGTTTGAGATGTTCACCTTTTCCACATGAGGATAGGTTCAATAAATATCGTCTAACATTGATTCCTGATAAAGGCTGCTATAAGGACTTTATTTATGTTCTCTTGAATTGTGCGGGGAAAAGTTGTTCATCAAGAAAACCGTATGTCCCTCATTAGTATACCTAGTGAGTGATGATATCTGTTTGGGCCCCTTGATGGAGTTGAATTGTTTGCTAGCAACTTGTACAATTAACTCTATATCAAGAAATGTATAATCTGCAAGAATGACATATTCCTATCTTGGATTATACAAAGATATCGTGTGACATAAGAATCAAGCAAGGAAATACTTTTATTTCTTATGCAGGATTGAGATATTGTAACGGTACATTATTTATACGAATTGGGAATCATAACGTGTTGCTAGATACCGCTTATGATTATTGGAAATAAATAACGATTTATTTCCATGGCCAACATAGTATAAATCCTCAAATAGGGTCGCACAAATAGGATTCTAACCACTTAGTGCATTTATTGTTTATTCACAATAATGTGTATTGTGAAATGTGATAAGTTAATTAATTAATTATATACCGTTATAATTAATTAAATTAAAAGGATCATATGGAAACAATTTAATGCATTAGCTAATCATAGATTAATTATTAATGAGTTAATAATTAATTATGTTCAACTTGCTTTAATCAATTTGAGCTAATTGGGCTTCTATTTAATTGGTTAATTAAAGGCCCAATTTAGGAAGAATGAAGAGACAATTAAAGGGGATTCATTAATTGGTGAATTAATGAATAAAGGCCTTTTATTAAGATGGCCCAAGAGAGCCCATTAGGTGGCCTCTTAGGGTGGATGGCATACTTGTAAATAGTATGAAGGTTGGATGAGAGTGGTTGGCTATATAAAGGGGTCTCTTTGGGAGCAAACCCTAGCCGTCATCTCTCTTCCTCTCCCCTCCCTTGCGCCTCCACCTAGAAGAGAGATTTTTCTCTCTTCTCCATGGCTCTTCTCCCTTCCAAGCTCATGTGTTGAGCATCCCACCTTTCTTCCTCTCCATTAAATAGTTAATTAAGAGAAGCAAGGTGATTAGCAAGAGGTTCAAGAGAACTAGCATTCTCTTTGAGCTTGGTGGTGGGTCCTTGGTGGGCTTGAGGCGACTATTGGTGGTGGAGGAGGCGGAGCACGCACGCCACCGACTCCTACACATTGGATTCGAACCTCACAATAACATTTGTGAGAGGTACAATCTTCCTACACCTTTTGCTCATGTGTGTGATTGCCTTTGCACTAGATCTTGTGATTTGCTTGTTGTTAATGGTGATTAATTAGTTGTAATTGATCTAAAATTAAAATATGAGCATTTTCTAACAGTGGTATCAGAGCTATGGTCGTGCTTAAGGTTTTTCACACTTAATTAAGTGAGAATTCGTAATTAATTAAGTTAATTAGTGATGTGCATGCTTGCTGGCCCTGGAAAGGCTATTTTCTGTCTTGTTGCTTGTTTTTCGTGGTGTAAAGCTCTCTGAAATTTTTTCCTTCTTATTGGAGGTTGTAGCCCTTTGAGTTGTGGTTGTTTTCCCACTGGAATCATTGAAATTCGATGTAAAATGAATTTTTAGTGATTTAAACGGTAACGGTGTGCAGATCTGTTATTCTGCTGCACAGTTCTGTTGTTGTGGTTGGTAACAAATAAGTTTGTATACAAAGTACCTGTAACTTTTAGATAGGATTATTCTAAACTTGATGCTCTTTCTGGATATGTAAATTTTGTTGCATATTTCGGATATTATGTGGGCGTTCAAGGATGAAAAGTGATGAAGTTGTCAGATCTGTTTTTTCAAACAAACTGATTGTTTTGAAAAACTGTACTTATTGAGAAACTTTTATGGAAAAGTGTTGAAATGGAAATGTTCTCCTTGAAGTCTGGAATCTGTGAAAATTAATTTCATAGATTTTCATTGAGATTTGATACCTCAACCGAGTGAAACCTTTTTGGTCGACGGTCTGTTCCAGAACAGGATACCTTGCTTAAATGCTTGTTATCTCGTTGATCTTGAATATAACTTGTGGTTTTTCTTTTCATGGAATGATAGCCTATTGTATGTAGTATTTTTCTATATAAATTGTTTGCTAGAAAAATATCAAGGGGATGATCATACAGATCAAAAGGTTGAGACCCATAACAGAATTTTCTCTAACGGTGCTTCGCGCACAATCTGAGGATTTGTCTTTTTTGGTTCTCCCTGATGGTAATTGATCTCTCCTTGATATTTTTACAGGTAATCACAATCTTTGTAAGGAGTTCTCTGGATTTATTTCAGATTTTTTGGAGACCGAATTATTTTGAATTTTTTCGGGTCCCGAATTTCGTATTTTAATTAGTTAAAATAGTTTCTAATTAATCAATTTATTGAAATGTTAATTAGAAGACTCCTTAAATACCCTCCTTTCTGTTTTGATAGTTGGATTTAATTTAAAAGGGCTTAAACAATTAGTTGTTAAGGTTAAGCCTCCTTTACATTCGAAAAACTTGAGCAACAAGTATGCACAAAGATTCTAATTAATGAAATTAATTAAGAACAAGTGAATCATGTATATTGTATATGTGCTAACTTTGTTTTGTAGGAGGATGTGGGTTTGATATGGCTCAAGATGTCAATGCCTTGTGTGTTGTAAAATGTTATGAATGCATGTGATTGCTTGTAATGTGGCCTAAGGTGCCTTGATAATTAATAATTGATTAATTCTTGATGTAACTTGTGAGGCTTGCATGCCCCTAAGGCCTAGGCAGGGTTTTAGGATTTTATCACATGTATTTATTTCCCTTAATTATTAGATAGGATCTTAGTAATTAGTGGGAGGGCTTGATTAGATTAGTTTCGTTACATGGAGATGCGACGAAGACTAATGCAAGCGGGAGCCATACAAACCCACGGCAATGTTTGAGATGCTCACTATTATGTGATTGTTTGTGAATGCCTTGAATTGTCATAGGTAGGTATGGGTGTATGCTTACACGACCACCAAACAAAGTCACGTAATTGCTTATGTCCCAAATTAACTTGATTTAGCCAAATCGTCCTCCTTCTCTCTATCCCCTTCAATACAATTGATTGTCTATTGATGCATTCCTGCCGACGCGGACATCGTAGTCCATCATTGTAGTCGGGGTGTAAATCGGATTTACTAGGAGCAAATAGAGAGAAGTTGCTTTACAACGGACCCACTCGGATTGGACGTTGGGACGAAGTTTGTAGATATACTTATGATATCTCACAAACCAAGAATCATATGGACAGGATATGATTGGTTGGAGAACCTACCTTATCTAGTTGTTTTAGGTGTCATGCCGACGCTGGCCCCTATTTCAACGAAAATGAGGATCTTGGAATCCATTACATTTAGGGACATTAATTAAATGTAGTGGGAGTTTTGTTTATCATTCCATAAACAAAACATTGCATAAACTAAATGACCTTAAATTGAAATTGTTATAGATATTAAATATGTTAATTTCGTTTCGATCAATCTTTGGAAAACGACAAGCTCGTTTCTAAGGTATTTACTTGGAGAAGAAATACCGATTCCTAAGACATGTTCTTGGAAATGAGAAACTTGAGCAAGTTTAATCCCAAAAACGTTCCTCAACTTCCCGAAAATAGCTTCGCAATGATTGATTAGTTTTGACGAAAATTATTCAATAAAGCGAATGCTTATATCCTTTTAGAAGTTCTAGACTTTTGAATTGGAGAATTCATAAGGACTAGACTAGACTTCTATACTCTCATCCACTTACTCAAGAAGACGTTCTTAGAGAAAGTAAAAGATAGACTCAATCATTTATGATCGAGTAATGGAATGTGAGTTAACCAAGAGACTCTTCTTATAAGAAGATAAATATTTCATTAGCTTGTGAACCGAAAGGTTTGAGTAGCTAATTGAGAACTAGAGATATTGAGATCTCCAATATCAAGGATTGTTGATATTGTCATACAATCTCTTTCTATGGATAAAGGATATATTGTTCGCACACTTGTTAGTGCTAAAAGTAATTGGTTAAGTATTAAAGGAATACTTCACCAAGATATGAGTTGAAACTTTGAGACCCTCACTAGTGACCATGTGTCACATGAGATGTTTCATTTGCCATATTGGGAGGCATTTGAAAGGTTGTCCGAAATACCATGATGTTCTAAACCTTAAGATATTTGTCGTTCAAATTATCTCACTATCTCTAATTCACACTAGTAATTAGGTGCTAGTTCATGTGTTCGCATTTAACGAAATGTGTAGACAATGATGAATAAGAGAAAGTTCGAGATAAGTAAAGTAAACTCCGTTTTGGAAATGGCTTATACGTCTAAACCGCTGCCATTGAATACGTAGAGTTATCTTTATTAAATAAAGAGTTTGTTTAGGAATTTGAGGTTGTATACCTTATTCCAAACATCTCATAAAACCTTATCTCCGTTTCATATTTGATGATGGATGATCATGTTTTGTAATAGAGAAATGTTGTTCTCTTATTGTTATAAATTTGTGTATAAGATTTCATGCATCTTAATTGAATTTGCTTGAAATAGATTAACAAATTTTGAATGACAAATATGTAAGACTTCGCATAAAGTATTTGACTTTTATGTAAAATAGTTGCTTAGTCGAATATAAACAAGAATCGCATTATGAGAGTCTACGTAACGTGGAGCTCGTAAATCAATTTGATTGCAAATTATCGCATTGTGAGAGTCTACGTAATGTGGAGCTCGTCAATCAATTCGATTGCAAATCAATTGAAATTCATGCGAATCGTGTTTGTTAAAAGACAAAAGCGCCTTTGACCTACGAAGGTTTAAAGGACAAGTAACCTTATTAAGACTTATACATATTGATGTATATAGACTTATAGGACTTGTGCAATTGAAAGGTTGTTGACACTTTACCACTTGACCAACGATCATTGTAGATATTAACGTATCTATTTGATATGGTATAAGTATGAATCTTTTGACAAGGTCAAAAGAATTTCAAGAGTAAAGTTGAAAAACTATTCAATAAAAGCAAAAGTCTTAAAATGGATCATGGTAAATAGTTAAGTCATGTAGTTTGATATATTGCCTAAAGAGTATGAAAGACGTTTCACTACTCGCTCCATGAGGAACATTGAAAAATGTATCCAAGGATGAAGGTATCGAACATTGTTTGATATAGTTCGATCGGTAATAAATCAAATTGACTTGTTTGACTCATGTAAGGGATTGTGTTTGAGGACAATATTGTTTACACTGAATAAAAATTCCATCGAAGTCTATTGAGAAAGATATCTTACGAGATTCGATCTCTAGGTATATTGTTTCTCGAGATTTGGTGTTGAGAAGCTTATTTCAAGGTTCGATTGATTGATAAGCTTGGACCCAAATAAGACGCTTATTATTTTGTAGGATATCTTGAATTAGCCAAAAGGTACTACTTCTATGAACATGATAAGAACAAGGTAGTTGTTGCTCATCATAACGTAATCTTAAAGAATGATATTCTCAAGAAGAAGTAGTGGGAGTAAAGTGAGCATTAAAGGAGTTTATGCGTCACTACAAGAAGTACCTTTATAGGGAACTTGTCACTCCATACATGGTGCTTAGTGGGAGTTGAGCGGAACTTAACTCACAAGCAGTTGTGAAAGGAAGAAGTTTATAAGCACGCTCGCTTCTAAAGAGTACTCAAACATCTCATGAATGGATGATGTTAGAGAAACTCGTGGAATACATTAGGATCAAGAACTTATTCTACAAGATGTTGTAGGAGTAGTTCATAGACCTCAAGCACCAATCCTACAAAGATCAACGAGAGTGAATTGCCTAACCTGAAAAGTGCATAGGCATCACAACGTCCTCGTATTTGACATGTGAGGATTCGTTGATAAATAAAGAAACGATGGAAAGACCCGATTCCACAAGTATGGTTTGAATCTATATGATCTTTAAGTGCAATCCATATATATAACAACAAGGTATAGACCTTGATTGATGTTCAAGAAGGAGCAATCCATCTAGAACATTTGGATCTTTAAAAGGAAAGATAGATATGGATAGCAAGTCGACTATGTACAAAGCACAATTTCATGATTGATGCTATGTCTAAGTCGATAACAAGTTGACCATGTACAAAGCACGGCTTCTCGCTTGTAGCTATGTATAAGTCAATAAAGATCATTCTAGCAATAGTTATATTTCGTATATATAGATATATGAAAAGATATATCAAAACCGCCTTCTTCGATTGAATGAAGGAAGTTGTTGTGTATTTGACACAAACTGAGGATTTGTTGTATTGCTAGAAATGTATATGTGCTTCAAGGGTCAATTGATGAATTGAAGCAAGAATTGTGGAAATTGGAATAAACATTTTGACAAAGAAGTCAAGGAGTTGCACTTTGTCAAAAGTATCTTGTATAGACAAGATATTCAGTGGGAGCATTATTGTGTTACATGTATTGTACAAGATACAAGACATTAATTGGGAATAACATTAAGAAAATGAATATTGTCAAGATCTCATTGGAGAATGTTTTCTCAATTGAGAACTTGGGTAAGTCACCTAAATCCAAGGAAACAAAATCTATGGAGATAGATTATGATGGATGTCAGGTTTGAGCAAAATGTGCATATAATGACAAGGTGTTATAGTTACACGAAAAGATAGACTCCTAGAAAGGATGTCTAACCATGTTGTATGGCATACACTTGAGTTCTACTCGGTGTGTTGCAACTCAATTCGAGAAGAGTGCACGATACAATTCGAGCATCCTTCTGTTATGAGTTTCATTACGTACGCCATACTTATGCACATGCCCCTATGTGTTGTACCCAAGGAGTATGACAATCAGTTGTCAACTGGATACAAAGAAAAACACGTTTGGACAATAATCGAGAATATCTTCGAGTATCTTATGAGAAAGAATGATATGTTTTTCCATCTGATAAGATAAAAGAAAGCTCATATAAATTGATATATTGATGCTAGTTTTTCGAAAGATTGATATGAATACAATTGAGCTACGTATTTTGTTTAAATGTGGTGTTGTAAATTTAGAAGGTGTTCTAAATGGGATATTACAACCGTTTCCGTCACCAAAACAAAATATATAGCAACTTGTAAAGCAATGAAAGAGTGTCGTATGGATCGAGAAGTTCTCAGTCAAGCTAATATGGTTCTATGCATCTCGAACCATAGCTTAAACTTGAAGAACCCAATATTAAATTGGTGATCCAACTAAGATCTATGACGATGTCACTTGATCTCACATGATGATGATCAAGAACACATATATAGGAGTATATATGTATATAGGGTCAAACAAAATTGGATAGGTTCGCGGACACAGCGAACACTCTAACTAAACCTCTACCTTAAGCGATATACGAGATGCAATTGTGCATCCATACGTGATGGACGTATGAGTAACTTGCTATAAGCGTATAATATTTTTTTTTTTTGAGGTTCGAGACATGTATATATATGGATATATAACATTGTTCTAAATTCTTCACTGGCTAGAAGTCACTGTTAATTGACTCTAGGCCAAGTGGGAGATTGTTGGAGTTATGTCCTAGAAGTCAATATTTAATGACTTATTTTCTTAGTTTATGTTAATGATGATATTTGATCATTTGTTCCTAGTATTTATTATTGACAGATCATTCAGGTTGAGGATCTGAGTTGTAGATCTCTGTGGATCATTCATTAGAATGACAATAATAAATCTAAATCGTCCATAATCTTGATAATTAACAAGGAACATTAATTATCATAAAAGATTAGTATGCAAGTTAAGTGATGATTAAGTTCTACAAATCATAAGTAAGGAGTTACGAACTTAATTGCATATGTGTATGTTATTGGAACATAGTACAGGACTTGACCCAATGAAATAAACATATGGATTGTGTCATGTGTCATTGTTTATTTCATATGAGTTTGATTCTAAGTTTGAGATGTTCACCTTTTCCACATGAGGATAGGTTCAATAAATATCGTCTAACGTTGATTCCTGATAAAGGCTGCTATAAGGACTTTATTTATGTTCTCTTGAATTGTGCGGGGAAAAGTTGTTCATCAAGAAAACCGTATGTCCCTCATTAGTATACCTAGTGAGTGATGATATCTGTTTGGGCCCCTTGATGGAGTTGAATTGTTTGCTAGCAACTTGTACAATTAACTCTATATCAAGAAATGTATAATCTGCAAGAATGACACATTCCTATCTTGGATTATACAAAGATATCGTGTGACATAAGAATCAAGCAAGGAAATACTTTTATTTCTTATGCAGGATTGAGATATTGTAACGGTACATTATTTATACGAATTGGGAATCATAACGTGTTGCTAGATACCGCTTATGATTATTGGAAATAAATAACGATTTATTTCCATGGCCAACATAGTATAAATCCTCAAATAGGGTCGCACAAATAGGATTCTAACCACTTAGTGCATTTATTGTTTATTCACAATAATGTGTATTGTGAAATGTGATAAGTTAATTAATTAATTATATACCGTTATAATTAATTAAATTAAAAGGATCATATGGAAACAATTTAATGCATTAGCTAATCATAGATTAATTATTAATGAGTTAATAATTAATTATGTTCAACTTGCTTTAATCAATTTGAGCTAATTGGGCTTCTATTTAATTGGTTAATTAAAGGCCCAATTTAGGAAGAATGAAGAGACAATTAAAGGGGATTCATTAATTGGTGAATTAATGAATAAAGGCCTTTTATTAAGATGGCCCAAGAGAGCCCATTAGGTGGCCTCTTAGGGTGGATGGCATACTTGTAAATAGTATGAAGGTTGGATGAGAGTGGTTGGCTATATAAAGGGGTCTCTTTGGGAGCAAACCCTAGCCGTCATCTCTCTTCCTCTCCCCTCCCTTGCGCCTCCACCTAGAAGAGAGATTTTTCTCTCTTCTCCATGGCTCTTCTCCCTTCCAAGCTCATGTGTTGAGCATCCCACCTTTCTTCCTCTCCATTAAATAGTTAATTAAGAGAAGCAAGGTGATTAGCAAGAGGTTCAAGAGAACTAGCATTCTCTTTGAGCTTGGTGGTGGGTCCTTGGTGGGCTTGAGGCGACTATTGGTGGTGGAGGAGGCGGAGCACGCACGCCACCGACTCCTACACATTGGATTCGAACCTCACAATAACATTTGTGAGAGGTACAATCTTCCTACACCTTTTGCTCATGTGTGTGATTGCCTTTGCACTAGATCTTGTGATTTGCTTGTTGTTAATGGTGATTAATTAGTTGTAATTGATCTAAAATTAAAATATGAGCATTTTCTAACAAATTGATCTGTTCGTACTTCATACCCAAAATTCCTTCCAACCTTTTTACAAGATTTATTATTATTTTCTGAATTTAATTTAGAAATTTGTATTTATTAAACAGAACAATGGTGATTTAGTATACAAGATCTAATTGGGATTTAGAACTTCACATTTAGGGTAATATATTTTATTCTGACAGTGGACTTTTCGTTTGGATTTTGCTAAAAAAAATGCATGATTTGTGATACAATGTATTGTGTAAATAATTTCATTGGAGCAAAAATGCAGACTAAGTATGAATCCCAATGAATTAGCACAAATTTCATTGTATCAAAATCGCAAGTCATGCAAAAATAAAATATATATAGTGTGAACAAGCGCAAATTTGTAATTTGTACATGGTTTATTTTGTAATCAAAATTCGGACATGCGATGCATCAAAAGTTGCATCATTATCTGAAATAAAATTTAAATGACTTTATAATGAGCACACCCTTATAAAAAGCAAAACAAAAATTAAACAAAATAGAAACGCATGAGCTCATTAAATTAAAGGATATACGTTATCTCATTACTAATTGTTATAAATTAAGATAAATATCCAGACCTTTCTTTGTCCCGACTGAAATGTCGTTCTCAAATCCGTAGGGACCGTAACTGATATTTTCTTCTTACTACAAAATTAAATATTTCGACCCGCGTTTTCACTCAACAAGAAAAAAAAAAAAAAAATCAATATCGTTCCCACGTTTTGCATAAGGGCGCGGAAACATATAAATAAAATTATGTCTGTAATAGGGTTTTACAAGGAATAGACTAAACTCTGATAAAAGGGGAAATGTTTAAATGAGTTTCTCTCTATGATTCCAAAAACCGTCTGTGACCAAAAAAGACAAAACTTACAAATCTACCATAATATTAATATAAATTTTATAAGGGATATAAAGATGAAGAGATATTTTCTAACATCTTTATCTGATATTAATTAATAATTAATAACTAAAATATAAACCAAAACACAAACTAACATAAACTAGTAATAAGCAAATTAAATGTAAAATCTCTAATTCAAATGGCAAGATATCTTCAAACTAAAATAAACTCCACCTTCTTCATGGTTCTCTCGACATCCTTAATAGTATGATCAGGCATGGACTCCAAATCCCGCAACATAACCGGGTCATCCAACCTCAAATAACTCATGAAAATAAAAGAAGGAAAATTTAGTCATATACCCCTCAAATCTTCTTTAATTGGATATTTACCCCTCTAATCTTTATAATTAGTTATTTACCCCTCTAATCATAGTTATCATGTATATTGCCCTTTTAGTTATTTTTAATGAATTTTTAATTATAAAAAATGAATTATTAAATTTTAGGAAAAAACTGCCCTTAGGTCCTACTCTGACTCCTCAGACAACGTGACGATTGATATCTTGCCTAATTTTTGCATATATCGTCTAATATTGATGTATTGGAAATGCAACTACGATATGGAAAGAAATTAAGAAGAAAGATTGCTAGAATCCTCAGAATAGCTACTCCGATCTCGAAACTTGATTATTCATATCATGTTGGCGAGAAAGAACAGAGAGTTGGAGACAGCACTTGATTACTCTTTTTTTAATAATCAATGAATTTTGAAATTTGAATGAGTACTGCATGAACGATTTAGCCTGAGTCTTAAATTTGTTTCAATGTCCTTTGTCTCGTGAGCTGATATAGATCCTCATCCAATGGAGTACGTTGGAATTGCTTATTACATTCTGCCACTGCCAGAACTAAAAGTTCTTGCTTTTATTGAACAATTTATAGCACTTATTTGAAGAAATACTAATTGATAAAGCAAACTTCTTAAGACTCTTGGTATCGGTGGCACCTTGGTACTATTTTTTGCTAATGGTCGTCTTCATTCTTAGGATCCTTCATTTTCTTTTAACCCTATCAATATTTTTTCTCGATTCTGATTATAATTACAGCTTTCTTCTAATATTTATATTGGATAAATCCATTTCCGTATTGGATAAATTCATTTCCGTATTTTTCTAATATGGATAGATAGAGGAAGGTACGAAGTAGAATAGAGAAGGAATAAATTTAGAAATAAGTACGACCTATATACGAAATATGACTCAAAGGTAGTTACGTCCTAAATAATTTTAAGAATTAAAAATTCATTAAAAATAACTAAAAGGCAAATATCCATGATATTTTTTTGAAGATAAATTGGGTCAAGCCTCCCAACTTATTTTTAAATTAAATATCTATAAAAGACCCCCTAGTCGGGTTTCGAACCTGCGACCTTTCACTCAAGGTGCATTGCTCTTTGCCACTATACCAAGAGCTGGTTTTAAATATCCATGATATAACTATGATTAGAGGGTAAATATCCAATTAGAAAAAATTTGAGGGGCAATCCCAAAAACAGGAGGTTTAAACGAACAAGTTTCTCGCTATGAAAAGATAAACTTACAAATATGTCCTAACATAAGTATAAATTTTATAAATAATATAAATATTTTTAAACAATTTGCTTATTATTTATCTTTAAGTTTTCTTCTTCATTTCACTGTTTCTTTCACCTCTATTTTTATATTATTTTTTTCTAACTTTATTTACTTTCTTCATGAATTAGACCTATATATATATATATATATAGATATGCTATGGTTGCATCGCGATGTATTGAGGTTTTTGTACATCGCGATCATTATCCGTCAATCATTTCAAAATCTGACAAATCTAATTAAGCCAATCCAATCTACATATTGAAATATCATAACAAACCAAATTTTATAATTTTTGAAAATTTTTTACTATTTTTTTTGAATTTTTTAAAACTTTTCTTTTTTGATATCAACTAATAATAAGAAAATTTCAAAAATGGCAGGTTTTAAAAAATATAAAATTTGATTTGTTATAAGATTTCAATATATAGATTGGATTGGTTTAATTATGTTTGTCATTTTGTAAAACTATGACAGATATGATCGCGATGTACAAAAGTCTCAATACATCGCAATGCACCATAACATTTCTCTATATGTATATATCTTATGCAACTGTCCTTGGCAGGTGCTATATATGTTAAAATTGTCTGGTTTTTTGAATCACTTCAAAATATATATCCTGGTGCAAATGTTATTATTATTATTATTATTTTGTTTTGAAAACAAACAAAAGTCCGTTTCATTTTACTCAACACATGAGAACAAATTACAAATTACCTATTTTATAGCGTATCTCACAACCCTCTCAAAATTGCAGATGTTAATATAACATAATTTTAATTTTTCTTTTTCAATTTTTAATGAACTTGAAGATCGATCTCTAATATGAATCTTTCGTAATTTAAGTGCATACAAAAATTCGTTTAAATAAACCTAACTTGGCGCGTGCACAATTTCTCACGATATTCTTAGCAAGAAAGAAATATATAATTCTGTAAAACGAGTTTAGCATTAACAATTATAAAAGCAACCTTGCTAATGGAGTTGATCACCATCATACAACCACTACATAAAGAAAAATACAAAAGTACAAAGCATCAGCATAACCAGCAAAAAATATACCATGAAATACATGTTGTTAAACGCTCAGAAGACCGAGCTAAGAAAAAACAAAATTGAAACTACCAGGTCAACATATTATAAAAGTACTTATTAACTTTCTGGTCATCTGAGACTTCGAAAACAGGGAATTTTCTACTATCATCCGGCACTAAATCGCACATGTACTTATTAACTTTTGTATGTATCCTAACCCACCCATTCTAATCCCTTTTTCTTTTCTTTTATTCTCTTTCTTTAACTTTATCTTATTTTTACATTTCTCCAAAAATCTAGCGCCCTGATAAATTCAAGTCCATACTAACCCTTTTATTATATAATTACATCAAAAAATGGGGGGCCTGCCCCCAAATTTTCTTCAAAAATATATGTATATAAAACGAGAAGACTTGACCTTCTTTGTTACTAAAAAAATATTATTATTGAATTGAACAATGACTTGGTTAATATGATCGAAATAACGATTCATTAACCTAACCGAGGAGCCAACATGACTTGGTTTCTAAATATATGTACTAGTTGTCAAAGTTCCCACATGAATATATTGCAAGATGCTTAGCATGGGATTTTAAAGATTCAAAAATCAAGTAATGAATATTAATTCTGTTTTCTTTCCAACAAAATTATCTGGTGTATTTTTTTTTTTTTTTTGATAGAAGCAAATAAAATGATTTTGCAATAAGTGACCCGAAAATAAAAAGATCGACAAACAAAAAAAAATTAAATCAAATATGCTTAAACTGAGATTTCGTTTTATTTTTTTTGCTAAAAGATCGGAGATTTAATATGGTTTAAATATGTTCACAAGTACGGGTTTCATAGTGTTAGAAATGTCTCTTATCTCACCATAGGCAATATTTAGTTTTCTTAGGGTTGTTTATGTAAATTTTCTTATCTCTTTATAATGTATCTCTAGACACTTTGAGAAATAACAGAAACCATTTTACCCTAGCCGCACTTTTTCTTTTCTACTGTCTCCTCAAATCCATTAACACTAACAAACTGGTATCAGAGCTATGGTTCGATCTTTCCCGTTCACGAGTGCTTCCGCAAGCTATGCGAAACTCCGCCGTAAATCGTGATCTCTTGAGTCGCGTGGTGTAAGGAGTGTGTGGGCTCTGCCTCACTTTGGCACGGTGCAAATCCTTCTACTGATCCGTAAAGGAGTCAGCAGATACACTGGTTTGTTCTCCGAACTTTGCTTAGCCTTTCAATTTCAATTTTTGGGTGAATACTTTCTTATTTGTTTCCGCATCGCACTTTGTGCTTAGTAGTTGGTGACTGTTCCGATTGGTGTATTGTTCCAATTTGGGTCAAAACTTCACTAGATTACAAATTTGAACTGTTCTTCGCTTTGACTTGGTGCTTTAATTAAACGCACAAGGTCCAGGAAGCAAATATTGCTTCATTTCACTTGTGCTTGTCTTATCTGACTTTGGCACCTCGCGAGCACCTTCGAGAAATATTCTCCAAATTATCCATTAAGCAAATTTGGTATTATTTCCAATAATTTGTTAATTGATGGTAGTTAGTTGCTACGGGTAATTTGTTGTGTTGCTTGATTTGATAATTTGTGGTCGAATTTGATACTCTTAATTTAAGGGTGTAATACCATGAGTTCAAATTCGACAATGTCTACAAAATTTGATATCGAGAAATTCGATGGCAAAAGTAGCTTTGCATTATGGCAAGTGAGAATGAAGGCAATATTGTCTAATTTAGGAGTTAAGACGGCCATTAATGGTCGGCCTGACTCATTAAAGGGGAAGGAGAAAGATACTGAATGGGAGACTATGGATGATAGGGCTCTCTCAACAATTCAGTTGTGTCTTAGTGACTCTACTCTTCAAGAAATTCTCTCAGAGACATCGGCTTCTGGTGCTTGGAAGAAGTTAGAGGAAATCTTTATGCAGAAATCGGTTACAAACCGATTGCGTTTGAAACAAAGATTTCACTCTTTGAGAATGACCGAAGGTACATCCGTTAAGGTCCATATTTCAGAATATACCGCTCTCCTTCATGAGATGGAGAGAATTGGTATTAAGACGGACGATGAGGATAAGGCCATGGTCTTATTATGTTCCTTACCGGGGTCATATAAGGGATTTAAGGAGACTATGCTTCACAGTCGTGATTCACTTACTCTTGAGGACGTAAAGAGTAATCTACTTGTCAAGTCTGACTTTGATAATGACTTGACTGTAGTCGAGAGCAGCCAACAGAATGTTGGTTTATATGTTGAGAGAGGGAGACAGAAGGAGAGAACTCAAGGCTCATGGAATAGCCGTTCTAAGTCTAAGCACAAGAACCTATTTTGTGCGAATTGTAAGAATAAGGGGCACATTAAGGCCGACTGTTACAAACTTAAGAATAAACAGAAGGTAAAATCTAAAGGTGCCACCTCAGGTGAGGCTAATGTTGCCGAATCTAATTCAATTTCAGACAATATGCTGTTTGTTACGAACGGAAAAGAAAAGTTTGAGAAGAGTTGGGTGATGGATACCGGTGCTTCTCAACACATGACCCCTAATCGAGAGTGGTTTGCCACTTATGAATCGACTAATGAAGGTGGAGTTCTTTTAGGTAACGATCACTTGTGTAAGGCCGCAGGTGTCGGTACAGTGAGAATCAAGATGCATGACGGAGTGATCCGTACTTTGACGGGTGTAAGACACATCTCGGATTTGTCCAAGAACTTGATCTCTTTGGGCTCTCTCGAGGATGTCGGTTGTAAGTTTAGAAGTGAAGGTGGAGTCCTTAGTGTGTCAAAAGGGGCTCTTGTCATGTTGAAGGCAAAGAAGGTTGGCACTCTCTATTTCTTGGAGGGAACCACAGTGACATGCAATATTGCCGTTGCTACCTCAAGTTCCGCCTCAAAGACAGATTCAGACAATACAAAGCTGTGGCATATGAGATTGGGTCACATGAGTGAGCGTGGTTTGGCAATATTAAGGAAGCGAGGCCTGTTGTGTGGGCAAAGTACCTCCAAACTTGATTTTTGCGAGGATTGTGTCTTTGGCAAGTCAAAGCGACTGAGCTTCTCGACAGCCATCCATCGCACTAAAGGCACTTTAGATTATACCCATTCGGATTTGTGGGGTCCCTCGCAAGTACCCTCAAAGAGTAATGGCTCTAGATATATGCTCCCGTTTATTGATCATTTCTCTAGAAAGGTTTGGGTATATTTCATTAAGGAGAAGAGTGAAGTGTTTGCCACTTTCAAACAGTGGAAGACTCTTCTCGAGAACCAAACCGGGCGGTAAGAGGATCAAGAGGTTGCAAACTGATAATGGTCTTGAGTTCTGCAACAAGGATTTCAATCAGTTCTGCAAGGATGCAGGAATCGCTCGGCATCAAATGGTTGCAGGCACTCCACAACAAAATGGAGTGCCTGAGCGAATGAATAGGACGCTACTCGAAAAAGCTCATTGTATGCTCTCGAATGCAAGTCTAGGTAAAGAGTTTTGGGCAGAAGCCATTAACACAGCTTGTTATTTGGTCAATCGCTCACCTAATACTGCTATTGAGTGCAAGACACCTGAAGAGGTCTGGTCTGGAAAGCCAGCCGATTACTCAAATTTAAGGGTGTTTGGATGTCGCGCATATGCACATGTGAGCGAGGGAAAACTCGAGCCAAGAGCGAAAAAGTGTATCTTACTCGGGTATGGATCCGGAGTTAAGGGTTATCGATTGTGGTGTCCAGATTCTATGGGAAAGAAATTCCTTATCTCAAGAGATGTGAGATTTAATGAATCGGCTATGTTGCGGGCTAAAGAGCCCGAGCAGAGCAAGGAGCTTGAGGTTGTTCAATCGAGCAAAGAGCTTGAATTGACCGAAAAGGTCGAGAATATCTCAAGGGAGGTGGAGTTAGAGACCTCAAACCCACAACCAAGTATGACTCAATAAGATTCGTCGCACAGTGGTGAACCTCAATTTGTTCCTGACTCATTTGACGAGTCAGATGACTCTAATGAAGAGCAAAACTATGCTTTGGCGAGAGATCGTACAAGGAGGGATATACGACCACCATCTAGGTATGGCTACTCAGATTTCACCTATTGTTTGGCGGTAGCTGAAGAGGTGGAGTTTTCTAAGCCCTCGTGTTATAAACAAGCGATTTTGTCTCGCGATGCGGGCAAATGGACCGCTGCCATGAAAGAGGAAATTAATTCTCTTCATAAGAATCAAACATAGACACTTGTGGAGCCGCCCAAAGGAAAGAAAATTGTGGGCTGTAAGTGGGTGTTTAAGAGAAAAGATGACACTGCTGATTTTCGCTACAAAGCGATATTGGTAGCTAAAGGTTATAGTCAAGTTGAAGGTTCGGATTTCAATGATGTCTTCTCACCAGTGGTAAAGCACACTTCTATTCGTGTTTTACTTTCTTTGGTTGCCATGGGAGACTTAGAGCTCGAGCAGTTAGATGTGAAAACTGCATTTTTACATGGTGATCTTGAGGAGAAGATTTATATGCAACAACCCGAGGGGTATGAAGTTGCTGGTAAGGAAAACCACGTGTGCTTGTTGAATAAGTCTTTGTATGGCCTTAAGCAATCACCAAGGCAGTGGTATAAGAAGTTTGATGCATTCATGGCAAGCATTGGATTTCAAAGATCATAGTATGACTCTTGTGTCTACTTTAAGAAGTTGCTGGATGGAAGTTTCATGTATCTACTTCTCTATGTAGATGACATGTCGTTAGCAGCAACAAACAAGGAAGATATTAAGAAAGTAAAAGAGCAATTAAGGTCAAAGTTTGAGATGAAGGACTTGGGGCCTGCCAAGAGGATCCTTGGAATGGAGATCCTAAGGGATAGACCCAAAGAAAAGTTGTATCTTTCACAAAAGGGCTTTGTTGAGAAGGTGTTACACCGTTTTGAGATGAAGGATGCAAGGCCCGTTTCGACTCCTCTTGCAATAAAATTTAGATTGTCAAAACGATTGAGTCCTAAGACTGAGAAGGAAATGAGCGCTATGTCACGAGTTCCATACTCAAGTGCTGTTGAGAGCATCATGTATTTGATGGTTTGCACTTGACCAGACATTGCTCATGCTGTTAGCGTGGTAAGTCGCTATTTATCGTGCCCTAGTAAGGTGCATTGGGATGCGGTCAAGTGGATCCTTCGCTACTTAAAAGATACCACGGATGCACGATTAGAGTTTGGGAGGAATAAGTTTGGGAGGAATGGTGAGAAGCTAACAGGTTACGTGGACTCAGATTTCATGGGCGATCTTGACAAGAGACGGTATTTGACTGGCTATGTCTTTACTTTAGGTGGATGTGCGATTAGTTGGAAAGCAACTTTGTAATCCACTATTGCCTTGTCTACAACTGAAGCCGAGTATATGGTGGTAACGGAAGGTGTTAAGGAGGCCATTTGGCTCAAAGGTTTGTTTAGTGAGATCTCAACACATGGAGGTGCAATTACTATCTTTTGTGATAGTCAGAGTGCCATTCATTTGGCGAAGGACCACATGTACCACGAGCGAAGCAAGCACATTGATATCAGATTTCATTTTGTTCGACAAGTCATCTCGAGAGGCATAATCGAGATCAAGAAGGTATCAACCGTTGACAATCCAGCTGACATACTTACCAAGCCGATACTGACCACGAAGTTCAATTATTGCATGGAGTTAATTTCTATTAGTAGTTGATTAGGCTTTTGTAGTTTAGGTTGTTTTTGTTTTTAGGTGAGATTTCGATACAAGGTGGAAATTGTTAGAAATATCTCTTATCTCACCATAGGCAATATTTAGTTTTCTTAGGGTTGTTTATGTAAATTTTTTTTTTCTCTTTATAATGTATCTTTAGACACTTTGAGAAATAACATAAACTATTTTACCCTAGCTGCACTCTTTCTTTTCTACTATCTCCTCAAATCCATTAACACTAACACATAGAATGAGAAAATATTTCCATTCATTCTAAAAGACTCATAATTTTGGAGCAGGTTAACTCACTGGGCAAGCTTATGGTCAGTTCCATTTCATTCCTCCATCCTCAACCGTTATTATTACTTGACTGCCACTAACTTGTTGCAGAATTTTTTTGAAATCAATTCCAAAAACGTATACATCTCGTGAAGCCATATTTAAAAACTCGTTCTTTTATTTAAAAAAAAAGAACCAGTTTTTTATGTTAATAAAAAAGTGGCGAAATATTATTATTATGTTGACATATAGAAAACATATAATATACAATATATTGGACAATTAATATCTTTGTTTAATTTTCCAGTCATAGATCTTGAGTAGTGAATTTTTCAAATAAGGAGATTGCCGAGGGAACAGATGTCGGTTTTATGAAATTGTAAATTCTTGCAATGGTGGAAAATGACAGAGCATATATATTCTTTCCCCCCTTATTCCCGGGTGCAAAATGTCGGAATCAATGGGAGGTTCGAATCAGGAATCCTCGATCGAAAGAAGAGAATCAGTGCGCACAAATTGAAGAATATTCTTTCCGGAGTATCGTTCTCGTTGGTTCGTGGCTCCGGCAAAATCAAACCAACTGAGCCCAACCCCAACTTCGTTGGAATCATTATATCCTACCATCTACTACGTTGGATTCCACAAAAAAAATTCTTAACAAATTCTTTTGTGCTTTGGATCCTTGTAGAATGCCTTTTATTATTCCACCTAAGTTCGCATCTTCATCCATTTGATTGAAAAATCCAACATCTTGAAAATCGTTTCGATCTTGTTGGAAAATCGTTGGAATAGCAATATATAGCATAATATTCTGTTAAAAAAGATTTGTGAAATGTAAAGTAGAGGGGTCAAATAGTAATTATTGTTGTTGTTACTATCGTTATTATTATTTCTTTCGTTGTTGCTGTTGTTATTATTATATAATTCATTATTTAATTATTTTGACTTAATCTCGTAATATTTTTTAGTTTCTAAGAAAAACACAATAATAATATTTAATTTCTATCGAAATAGTACTACTAATCTGCTATTCAAATAATAAGAGGCCCACAGTTATGCTAGAGCAAATAATTCCTCTAAAGTTTAATTGTATTTATAACATATTATTCTTAATTACTAATTTGATATATTAAAATTAGTTTTCATATAAGTTAAAAGAAATTCTTAGTAAACTGAATTTTATAATCGAATCTAGATCGTTCAATTGAAATTATGGACAGATATGATTAAATATATCTTATCTTATGGAATAAGAAATTCATGACAAAGTTTTAATATTGAACGATAGATAGGATTTACAGTTCGTTAACCTAACAAACCAAAAAAGAAAAAGAACTCTAAAATAAGATAATACATTTTAAAATGATGAATTAACGTTAAAAAAAGGTTAACAATTGTCATGGCACGAAGTCATGAAAAGAATCAGTCCAGCTCAATTGCATAAAGAAAGCGGCTGCTGAGGTTGAATCCCACCTATAGGAATGACAGTGATATATTGGTTGGTTCGGATGGAATTTGAATCAGAATATCAGGTCAGCATTTTTATTATCGTCCAATACAAAAACTGTATAGTAGATGAGATGGAATCTTGCTCGAATGGAATCATGTTCCGAATGAGGGTTACAACATAAAGATACTTAAATTTCATGTCTATGGTTGCATATCAGATTTTGAATAGTATAAAAAAAGGCATAATAAAATTCAACCCGATTCTTGGCCAGAATAGTACGAATCGAATCCGACCCATTTACCCATTTGTTGTAAATCTTAACTGGAGCTGTCGAGTCAAGTTGGTGTTAGATCCCCCCACCAATTCCCAAACCAAAAAAAAGAAAAAAGAAAAAAGAAAAGATTATCATATTACATATAATTATATATATACCAAAAAAATGCAAGAAGTCCGAAAATATTGGGTCACATATATTTTTCGGTTACCAAAAGTAGCACATAAAAATAGATCTGTCAATCACATTAAGTTTATTTGATATAAAAAAATACATAACCTCTTCCTAAAGATGGATTAAAAAATCAGAAAGAATTTTTCAATCTACTTACAGGGATATGGTTGCTAAGATCGACAAGTGGAATGGTATTCTTTTCTTATGGCAATACAGACATGCACTTGCTTTAGCAAAGTGCTTGGTTGCAAACGCGACAAATCCTTTTTTTTTTTTTTTTATGAATTAAATCCACTGGAACAAGGGGCAAGTCTTGTGTGAGCAATGTTGATCCATTCTTGGGCAAGCGGTGCTGGAGTCATTTTGATTATTCGGTTGATATTCCATTAATTGCTAGTTTGCTACCTAGAATCAGACTTATGTGGCTCTACTAGGTCCCATCTTTGTTAGGCCAAATGTCAACAGATAACCTTGTAGAATCTTAAAAGCGTGCATATGTACCCATGTAATTTCTTTGTAAATTAGTTTAGTAATGCTCTGCATTTTAATCAGAATTCACCCTTCGAATGTAATTAATTTTTTGAAGGACAATATTATTTTGTCATGGTTAACAATTTTTATGAAACAAACAAAGTTTTAAAAATATAATAAGATATTATCTTCCCTTATTTCTTGTGCAAATTTGAACGAAATGTTAGGCGTAAAAAATATTTTAACATAATAATATCTTAATTAACAGCCCTAATGATCATGTATTCCGTATAAATAAATAAATTCGTGAGTTTAAAACTTACAGGACTGGAGAGAAGACATGGCGTTATGCGAAAAATCTGGTTGGCCTTAGTCTTAAATGATGGCAGAAAAAATAATGGTATTTTCTAATTCTGTGTAATTTTCTTTATGGGCGAAAATGGGGGGAAAGGGTGCCACTAATGACAGAATTTTTAGAATTAATACTAAGGCAATTGAAGAGATTAGATTTTTGAATGAACATGGTCCATCAGATTTTCCATCAAAATCTGATGCACCCTTTAGATAAATATATAATTAATAACATAAGCCACATTAAATATAATTAATAATAATTAATAATATTAATTATAACACGAACGAGACAAAAAGTTGTAAAATTTATTGAATTGTGTTGTGATGTATTGAAGTAAAGATGACGACGAGCAAACAAAACCCCATAAAGTTAGCACTAGAGCAGAGTTTTTTTAACCTAGTGCATATATTTGCTTAAACTTGCATAATAATGCACAAAACATCTATTGCTAGTTAGTCGAGCACTCAAGGTTTATATGATGACGATGATGATATTCATGGGACCTTAGTTCCAAAAGGCTCGGGATAGAAAATAATATGTGCAGGCCCCAACAATTAGTTGATGCTTAGAAGGCTAGGAGCCACCATGCTTTGCCTTTTTCGCAAAGACACTAGTACGTAGCACCAAGCCACCAATGCATAAAGGATGTCTTAATAAATCATATAGGCTCGGAGTTGCCGGCTGCTGATTGGAGTGGCATACAAATTTTGGTACAATCTCACACCAACCGTAGTTCTACGTGTGTAGACTTAAGAGTCGGAAAATATAATACAATGAGACTAAATCTAGAATTCACATAATTGTAATTATTTTTATGTCATGTCTATATAATTTTTTCATAATATATTTCTCTAAAAAGCATAGTGAATTAATGGTGCGCTGTAACTATTTATTTATTTTTTTTTGGTAGCAGATATAGTCTAACAATGTGGCTCCACTGCCGTGTAAACATGGACAAGTGTCCCTGATGGGGGTGCATTATCTTTCATATAATTTTTTTTTTCATTAAATATTTCCATATTTGTTTTTATTGTTATGTAAACAATTTCTACAAAAAATCTACATTTGGCCCCAATAAGAATTATGGTCATAGTTCCATTGTTGACACAATATATAGATATAAAATTTATACTTTATATATGTTAATTCTATTGATATAAATAAAAAAATGAATGATTCATTTTTAAAATTATTTCAATGATATCCGTTGAAAAATTTTCAGCTCCACCAATGTGTGTAAACCTCTTGTATTGTGTCCAAGACGATTTGCTCAATATTGCTTGAATTAATCTCATAATTTTACAAAACCAAAAACTTTTCTTCTAAATAAAATCCTCAATTGAAAAATATCCTATTATGTTACTAAGTATTTATTTATTATATATTCAGTGCTCATGTTTAAAAAACATTATATGTGCTTCAATATAAAAGGTAAATGATACTGTCAACTAAAGAGTATCATTTTTTAACCAATTAGACTAAATAATAATCATCAGAATATATATTCCATCAGGATGCATAAAAATTAGTTACTAAATTATATTTTTTCTCTTAGATGTAATGAAATAAATTCTTGAGCATTTCATAAAAGCAAATGAATGTGTGGCCGATATATGGAAATGTTTTTATGCAAGAAATCTGTTAAAGACTGAAATAGACACATCAAACTAAAATTTAAGTGAACATAGGATATGCCGATATGTATCACATCTCCGGGTCAATTTGGTTGGATCTGATCAAGCATTTTCGGCCCTCGATGAATATACAAAAAAAAAAAAAACGAAACTTTTCCCGCTCTTAATGAACATATCTAATCTCTTTTTCGAGAAAATATAATTAATACGTCTGTAAGCACAAATAAAATAATACAGTCAAAGTTTGTCAATACAATTTTTCGATCCGGTTTGAGCTGCACTTAGTTTTGTTAATACATGCTAAATAATAAATATACATGATTAGTTTTGACAACGAAAAAAGGGTGGAGTGCTTGCTCCACTTGGTTCCAAAAGAATTGTAAATCAATTAAATTTTTAACTCAAGTATTAATTAGGTTGCAATCACATCAAAACACAAACAAAAGCCTAATAACCGTTATGCACAACGGGAATACTTGCATAAGGTCAATATATTTTATTTTTGTTTTTGAATCGCGAAAGTTTAAATGACCATAGCTACTTATATTTTTTAACTACTCAAAATTACTTCTAAAGGTCTGATTTTTGTATCAATAAATGGAAACCTGCTACTTCTAAATAAACATTTGAGTAAACTTCCGGTGCCACGCTTTTATGGTGCCACAATTATCACACTTTACTTTTTTATTTTAAATTTCAAATTTTAAATGTAATCATCCAATTCAAATAGTTGATCTTGTTTATTTTAATGACGGATGCGTTGTCATAAAATTTTATAATTTTCGAAGTTCATTTAATACTTAATCAAGAGGTCAAAAACGAACGAATCAAAATAACTATAATTGATTCATTCTAATTATATGTTCATTTTTCTACTTCTTGATAAGTATCAAATTAACTTTAAAAATCATAAAATTTTATTACAATGCATCCGTCATTAAAATAAACAAGATCAACAGTTCGGATCAGATGATTATATTTAAAAATTCTAAAATAAAAAAAATAAAGTGTGACATTTGTGGCACCATAAAAGTGTGACACTGGAATCTTACTCATAAAATTTATACCGACATCTACATTTCTAGAATAATAATTACTCAAGAGTTCAAACTGTAAATTTCAGCTACTGTAACTAAGAAAAGGCTAGCAAATTCTGCAATTCTTTCTACAAACACAGAGGTAAATTTTCTACTGTAGTTGTTGCATACCTATCTTTTTACAATCGTAGTATCCGGTGCTACTAGCAATTAGCAAATTAACAAACACTTGTAGTATCAATTAATATGGAACCTTTCTCCAAAAAAAAAAAAAAAACATGGAATCTGATTTGGAGCCAGCTACTTTTACTAGGTAGGACTATGATTGATCTTGCGAAGTTTTTTCTATATATATATTTTTTTTTACTCATTACATAGAAACAATTTCATAAAAGGCGATAGCTAATTTTGTGATATTTCTTTTAGTCAGCCTTTAGTCTAGTCACAAAACAACTCTTCTTAAATGGAAAACGGGTTCGTAAATATTAAAATTTTAAAAAAAAAGATAGGAAGTTTGACCCATTCTTTATACAAAAATGTTTTTCTGCACAATTTATTATTTTGTAACTAACTTCCTTAATAGCACTGTCAAGTTTCTCTAAAAAGATTTTATTTTTTTTTTCACAATTCTTTCAATTGTCTATGCATAATATCATCCTACAACAATTGTGGAGGGAAGTGGAGCCAAAAGGCCCTTTACTCTCTCCAATTTTCAAAATGCCCCTAAAAAAATAAAAAATATATGATATATATAATAAGTAATATATACAACATTTTACAATTTTTTTTTATAATATGAAGATTTGTAAAATACAACGTGTTGCACCTATTGGTCTCATCAACGCATCTGTTCCCAAATATTGTAGTTCAAATAACCGAATAGTTTAAATTTTTGCTTATATTGAGATATTATGGGAAGGAAATCTATCTTTTCTACATAATATTTTGCTATTTTTTTAAATTTGTAATTTTTTATCTAATTAATTCTAAATCAACAATAACAATGATTTTCTAAAAGTTAAAAATAGTAAAATAAAATAAAAAATATAAAAAAATTGAAAAATGGGTGTGTTGTACGGGACACATCTTCACAATATATTGTATATTAGCAGTTCTTTTTATATATAATAATGTTGCCTCTTTATAAATTCAAAAAATCTATATAACAAGAATTCTCGCCCTCAATTCAGAGGATAAGAAAGAGTGACATCGAGTGCAATAATATTCTTTTTGTTTTTTTAAGATTTTAAGTGAATCTAGCCAACACATCATCTACCCAAGTGTAAATTTCACTATCAAATAACGCAAACATATGGAGAATGAGTGCGGATTCATGACTGATTTCACCAAGGAATCTGAGTTGGCTTCCACATAACTCGATTCTTTCTTTAACAAGTAGTAAATTGGGAGCGGGAGGTGTTTGTCATGCCTAACAATTGATATTTTGGAATTACATGAAGAAGACACTAGATTTGCATATCTAAATTAAGAACGTATTGGCGAGCATAGTAGGCAGGTTAGGTTTAGTGGCGAAATGGTATTGGTGTCATACAAAATTATATAGAATTAACATTTACTAATTTTTTTTCAGAATAATATTTGATTTTGTGACTAAATATAATGTTTTTCAAGTGAAAGATCCAGGTTCATTACTCGATTGAAAGATTCTTTATAAACATTAATTAAAGTAAGAAAAGTTGGCCCTATCTTTACATTAACAACCAATTACAGATGTAACAATTTCGTACTTCATTTTTATTATGGATTAAAAATTAACATTGATATATTATCTGGATTATGCTCTAAATCTAGTTGGGATAACAAGTGTACTTCTGATCTCATCCAGACACTTGGGAACTCTGGGAGAACAAGTTGCTGTTACAGAATAATGCTAAAGAAAAGATTAATATTGGATCTATCGTCACTAAATTTGAATCATCATCAATGCTTGATGAGGCCCACTTTAATGTAGGCCATGCCCTGCCGATTTGAGAAAGTAACGGACAAGATAAGAGACACTATACCCGTATCCATATCAAAATATATAACCTTCCCTACACAGAAGGAGATGCATGTTTAGTACGATACTTGAGCATGACACGATTCTTGTAGCATTTAGTATAGATCTGATACTTGAACATGACATGATTCTTAAAGCATCATTTGTGCCGAAATCTCTCTCTCTCTCTCTCAGTGTATATATATTATTTTGTTAGCATCGATAGTTACGTTTATCTGGGAAAATTTTCCGAATGTGCAAATTTTAAGAGCATCCTTTCGTTTTGTAACATAGTGGGAAGATTAAACCAAATAAAAATCGATTAGATTAATTAATCAAGCAGATAATTAACAATTTTATGTATAACTAAGATCATAATTTTAATATTTTATTGAGAATTAAATCAAAAGTAACATAAAAATCAACTCAAATTCGAAATTTTTGACCTTGTGTAATATCTACAAATTATATAAAATATTCTAGCAAAATCAAAGCTTAGTTAACTCTGAAATTCAATATCAAATTGATCAAATCTTAATAGAATTAGTTATAAAATTATTTTATATGAGTTGCAGTATACTTGGTTACACCGTTTCTGCCGCAGAGAATCCTAAAGGGAAATTTTTAATAAAAATCCGAAATTTCGCTGTCACAATATCCTTCTCCCTCTTTTCTTTTCTTTTCTTTCTCCGCTCCGTCCGATTCTTCTTTCCTCTCTTCTTCTCCGATGATTGGTCACACACGAGAGTTGAAGGGGATCGACTGTGGCTAGCCAATTAAGCTTGGCCACGGCTTAAGCGGTGCCATCAATGCTCTCTCTCGATCTCATCCGAGTGAGTTTGAGCGCGTAAGGGGATAAGATCAGGAACGATGACTCGAGCTTTAAGATTTGAGCTCGAAATCACTACTGTTGGTTTCTTCTCTCTCTTTTCCTTTGTTTTGAGTATTTATGCTTCTCTTTTGGGTTAGTTCGGGTTGGCACTCAATAAAAGGAAAAAAAAAATTTCTATAGAAAAAAAAAGTGAGAGAGAGGGATTGAGCGGAAGAGAGAAAGAGGGAAGGAATGGAAGATTAAAGGTATATTTGCTCCTCTTGTTATCATTTGTTTAGTTTAAGTAAGCCGAATTGAATAAATGTCAAAAGCTAGGGTTTGAGTATAGTTTTGAGTTATTAGATACTGCCTTTGATATTTGAGTTTGAGAATGGGTTAGTTAAGCCAATTTAATGATTTAAATGAAGTTTTAGGTGTTATACTTGCTTGGAAATGAAATTAGATGGGTGTGTGGGTCTGTTGAGAAGAAATTGAAACGAATTGAGGGAAATTAGAGGTTTAGGCCATGACTGGGTGTAAAGAAGAGTTGTGTAAAGACTTGAGATGCGATTTGAGACTTGGTACCAGCCTCTGGTACGTTGTTTGTCTATCTGGTACCGTTCTGGAACATGGCTGAGTTGCGACAGGGACTGATATGCGAGAAAAAAATGGTTTAAGGACCTGTTCGTGAGGAAAAAGGACTAAAATAAAAATGGAAAGGACCCAACTGTGAAATAATTTGATCTAGGGTTCTTTTGAGAAAAAAAACCAAAGGAATTGCGGGTCGGATCCTTTTTCTTGGCTGGCGGACTCTATCGGATGGGTTTCGGACCCGCTACGGTTGGCACAGGTCAACTGGCCAGGTTGACCTGGCTCAACCAATTCGCGAGATGGGCTCTTTGGGCCTGTGTTGGTTTGGGCTTGTTCTTTTGAGCCGAAAAAAAAAATGTATATGACTTGGTGGGCTTCTCTTTTGACCCAGCGAAAAAAAAATTGATAAGTCCATTAACATGGATTAGATTTTGGACTAATAATGAATTATAATCAAACTTAATCTAATTAAGATTAAGTTATTAAATTGTGGGCTTAGATAATTAATTAAAGAAAAAGCCGCTTAAATGTCGGGTATTTCTTTAACTAAACGGTTTCGGGAAATGATGAGAATAGTCCGAGTGAGTCGAGAACAGATACGACGACAAAATCACCGACTTTCTGATCCCAACAATAAAATCAAATAATTTTCAGATTTTCGAATTTGTTTTATGATTTTCTGATTTTGATTTTTTTTCAGATTTTGAATTTATATTTTATTGATGATTTAAATCTTTTAAAATAAATATACACATATATATAATAGATTAATATTAAAGAAATTATGTAAAAAGATAAATAAATTAATTAAAATGTGATAAATTTTTAAAGTAATATCATAGAGATAAATTAATTAAGTAATTAATTAATAAAAAAAAAATGAAAATGAATAAAGCATTATAACTAAGAAATAAAATAAATAAACTAAATTTAAAAAAATAAAATAAAATATTTAGGTAAAATCATAAACATAAATTAATTAATAATAATTTAGGAAATAAATAAAACAAAATAATTAGGAGATAAATTAAACAAATTAAGTTAAAAATAAAAGAAAAATAGTATAATAATAAATAATAGGAATTTAAAATTTCTGAAAACACAAGCAATTACTATAATAATAAATAGAAATTTTTAGTCAGTCTGGTAGCCTAAGTCGGACCACATTTAAGGATTTTGAGTTGAGCTAATTTACGAAAACCGTTTAGTCAGATCATAACGGTTCTTGACTACTATACAGGAGTTTGTCGCAGACGGAACCCGATCCAACAATAGGTACGGATACGTGGGTTTTTATAGAAATCCGGTCCTGGTAATTTTAAATTTATGCATGGCATGTTGTTGATTTCGTTGAATGCATTACACAATAATCATGTAGATTTAGGAACAGATATTACAACTCAAAAATTCATGTTGAAAAGATCTCCTTTGTTAAAATGGTTATACAGCCAGGCAAGTTTGCATATTCCTTTTGTTATGGATGAGCTGAGTTGTACCAGCTCAACTTAATCTTGCCTGATAATTTGGAATTGTGACCGTGCATGAATGATATTGCGTGGTAACTAAGAATGATATGAGAATGATTCACATCACGACTGTGTGAAGGGCAGTGTGATGTTCCGAAATAATATACAAAGCCACTCTCCGGAGTCGGTCGGCCACCGGCTTCGGCCAGTTCGGTAGCGCTATTAGAATATGGAATTCTCTACTGTGACATGGGAAAAGGATACGTCCTTACTGTGCCCATGTAGCAAGGGAAAGGTCTCTTACTTTGCCCAGCCGGTTGGGAATGGAGACCTGAGTGTGTTTTTGGTGTCATACTGTTATGAAATAATATGATGAGATTGGTATGCTTGAATGATATGCTTATATTCCCTTTTGTCACATGTTCTAAGGATATGTCCCTTTAGCTAGCCAGGTAAGGAAAAAGTTTCTTGAAATCTTGAGTAATTGGTATGCATGTTCATGAATAAATAAAGGTAATGAAATCGATCTTGGCTCGTAGCTTATTATGAAACTGGTTAGATATTTTGTATCGTGTTGCATTAGTAATTTGACTAAGTTGGTTATTTGATTGATTAACAAATTATTTATTCATGTTGTTTATTACGGGTGTTACTTTCGGGCTAAGATTTCGACCAGAAATCCACGTCTGGAACTAAAACCCGCACTGAGAATTTTATTCTCATTCCGTATTTGTTTTGCATGTTCCCCGGCGGTTGGGGGTTCCAGAGGACGTACCACTTATACATGAAGACTGCATTTAGACGGTTGCGACGGAAATGGAGATCACATTTATATAGCCAGCTAGTGATTTTATTTTGTTATGGTGCAGCAGGATATACTGTTAGATTAGATATGTCTTGACATGTATGATTTTGCGATCGACTGTATGTCGATATACTTTGTTTTGTATTTATATTGTTTATACCCTTAGCTTGATAATATTTGACTATATTATCAGAAAAAAAAATTACTGTCAATCTTAGATTTAATTTCAGTTTAAGCCTTTCGAAAGTACAATTATCTGTACTTTCGTGGCGGGAGCTGTCACGTCTGGCTGCGGGATGTGACACGTTTCTTTTCTTTTCTTTTTTTTTTCTTTTTTTTTAAACTTGGGCCCGCTTCAAGAATATGTGCTAAATAGTATAATATGTATGTGTAGAAAATTAATATAAAAAAAACTTGGGTCTTCTATTCTTCTATTCTTCTATTCAAGGTCAACACCCACCCCCCCCCCCCCCCCCCCCCAAAAAAAAAAAAAAAAAAAAAAAAAGAAACGCTTAATTTGTACAACCGAAAATTGTGTTAAATATATTTGCATCCTAGCTATATATGATAAAGAAAACTGAAATTGTGTTGTGAAAGAAAATATAAAAAAAACTTGGGCCTTCGAATATTCTCCTTTTTTTTTTCTCCTTCGTGAAACTTGTAGAACCGAAATTGTCCGAAATATGCATCCTAGATACGATAATATGAAGAAAATGCATGAATCTAGCTATAGCTAGCTATGTGATATTTCAAGGTCTATAGAAGTTAAATTTATCATTTATTTTTTTCTTACTTTTTTAATTATGTGATAAAAGTGACAACACATTGAATGACATACAATTAACACATGTTATATTCATTTCGATCGAGATGGCTTTAAAATTATTTTAAATCGTATTATGCACTGCAAAAACATAATATATACGTGCATATATTATGCAAATACGCATAGTCAAACGTGCATTATGCAAATGCATTATGTCCCAGAAACATCACACGATAGCTAGATTGGTTCTTACGTTTCTCTTCTAATTTTTTCTTTCCTTCGTTTTTTCTTTTTTTTTTTTTTGTTTTGAAGGAGCTTTTATTTTGTTTATTACAAAGTGTATACATGATTCAATATATATGTCGCGCATGCGATGTAAGTAGTGCCACTATTTTTATACATGATTCAAATTTATTGATCCGTTCCGTGCCATACGCATTAATTAATAGAAAACTCATCCACTCTCAATGTGGATAAATAGAAATTAAGAAAAAATTATACTTCGATAAAAAATGAAATCAAAATATCAATATGGAAAACAGAATTTAACAAAATTTATATACATTTCTTTATAACAAAAATATTTAGAAAATTATAGTTGATTTAATTTATTCCATGTGTGTTCTCTTTCTAAAATAGAAAAATAGTTATTAATGCTTTTTCCATTCTAGACGTTAAACCAAATGAAAATATCTTTTATCTACCAATTAACATCCATCCACAAATCAAATCGATCTAACGGTACAAAAGGTGGGTGCACACTTGAATTCGTTTGCTGGGTAGGGATTGTTTTTAGGAAAGAATACATTCATAAATTTTATGATTAAATAAGTTGGTACGGATTGTAATTTTTTATTTGTCTTTGATGGATACCGATATAATCCAACTTCAAGTCAATCCGTATAATTGGTACAAATATCTGTCGATATTGGTGCTTAATTCTTTATCAAATCAAGGAGTATGACTAGATAACTTTTCATTTATGCAAGACAAAAATAATGATTAAATTAAGTCGATTTGTTTTGCTTTCCTAATTTTGACTTGAAATCAGGCCAACGGACTTTGGGCCTACAACAGAAAGAGAAATCAGCACTTCGACGAAAGCAAAACTTTTGATGACATCATGCAACTTCACTAACCACCAATAAAGTTACAAAAGTATTCGTTAAACCCGTTAAAATGAATTAATTCGTTCTTCCCAACTACTTTTCTGCTTATTTTGAAAGAGAATAATATAGAGACATACGAGGCACGTGAACACAAGATGATTATTATTCAGGTACCAAACAACACAGTGATCTCATTTAATAAAAGAATATAATTTTTATTAACTTCCATTTTGAAATGTCAGAGAAATCATTGAAAATTTTTTGGTAATATTGACAATATTTTTCATATTGAAAAAAATCATGTTTCAATTTCCTAAGTTAAAGAACTGGTTCTTAAATTTTCATTATATTATTTAATTACTCAACTATTCTATAAAGGAAAAGGGGATAGTCCTGAAACATTTTCACACAACATGCCTCGGCGTATCTTTAGAACACTGTACTCGATATACAGGATTCGTCACGCTTTTTCTGGTAGTGCGTGTAAACTGTAAGTGTAAACTGAGATGAGGGGGTTGTAATTTGAATTCGTTGAACGAATAGAGGAGAAATTCTCGTCTTTGGGCTCTAATTGAATGGGCTGTCGAATAAATGAGATAATGAGCTTTCTAACGGGAATGATAACTGTCATCCAACAAAATGTCATCCACGCCATCCAAAATAAACAAAGTGAACATATACTTATACAAACTGAACATATATAATAAACAAAGTGAACAGATACACTTATTGGATGCTACTTTAGTATTACTGACTGAATAGATACTAGATATTCGTTATAACTAACTGAACACTTATGCATATTAGACATTTCCTTACTAAAACAATCTGAACATTTAGGAAATTAGAAGCACACATAAAAGATAGAGATAGAGAAGAACAAGACTAAACGGAGGGAGGTAGGAGAGGGAGAAAGGCGAGAGTGCTAACGAGAGGGAGGGGTAGGAGAGAGATGAGATGCGAAAGGATGGAAGGGACAAATCACGCTAAAAGAAGAATAAAGAAGAGTTTGGATGGCATGGATAACATTTGGATGGATGACAAGAAACAATTACCATTTTATATACTCATATTTTCTCCCATTTTTCTATTTAAAAATATGGCCGAGGTACTTTTCTATATAATATAATATGGAGAATATCACAGAGAGTAGCAGGATTTGTAATTTTTTTAACGAACTGAAATTAAAACTATTTCTATTTTACTTTTTTCTTCTGATTTCGTTTTCTTATCATGTTTATGACTCGATCAAGTGAAACCACAAAAAGTCCTCCTCCAATTGAGGGACGTGGTTTTCACTCTATTATATTTATACTCATTCTTCAATCTAATTAAACTAATCATCAATATTATAAATAAAGATGTGTGGGTATCGGGATCGTTTAGTTAAATGTAGTTCGACACTCCAAGTATTGTGAAAGAGCATTTTTTCTATTTCTGTAACATGATAATCTATAACTATTTGTGTACTGGGTATTATTCCTCATAAAATTGACCCGCTTCACCGACAGACAATAATATGGCAGTACATTATTTTGTTTCTGATTTTTTTGACCCCTTCCTATTTTCATTTTCATTGTCAATTTGTAATAGTTAAGCTATAAATATTGTAAATTATGTTGGACATATATTTGGAAAACTCAAAATTCATTCTATGAGATAATATTGTTGGACATATTATTTTAATATATTCATATCTTATTGATATGATTGTGATATTTATTCAAAATAATATGTCCAACATAAATTTTGGACTAAGAGTACATATATATATATATGTGCTTTGTTTTGTCGCCAAATATCATTTCTTAAAAGATACCATGTTGCAATCATATTTTTCTCTTTTATTTTTTATGTTGATATGCTGATGTTGATCGATTGATATTTATAATTTATAATTGGGTTAGCTTTTTTCCTCAGATATAAACTGCAAATATTTCCTTTTAAAACATAGTATATTTAGAAAATATTGTATTTTTCTTTTGAAACATACATGATTTTTTGAGGATAATATTTTTTTCCATGCCTTCTCTCTATATATTATATATTTTGTTGCTGATCAATGATTATAATGGTGTGCCATCTCATTATTCATTGGTAATATCTCAGTTAAAATTTTAGTTTATGTGCAATCTCATTTTTCCTTTCGGCTTAAATTAAAGTTTATTACTTTATTAGTATTTTTCTATCATTTATAATATTAATACAATAAAAATTCATGTATCGAGCGAAGCTCGATGATCCACTCTAGTTCAAATAAAACTATTTTGGAATTTTTTTTTTGAACAATTTCATTATTCTAGATAAAGGTGATGTCTCAGCGCTTATGTGAATGCTAGTATTACCATTCAGATCATCATGATAATGTATATTGGAGTTGAAATAAGTGCCATTATAAAATTAATTAAAAAATATTATTTATATAAATTCTCATATTATTATTATAATACAGATGCCAACATAGATTATAATTTAATTTATTGGCTGATAATACAGAGGACTAGTCTGATATTAAATTAAAATTTTGAATGTCACTTCTAAATAATCAGGATTAAAATAAAAAGAACTATATTAAGCACTACTTTGTATAAATTATTCGATAGATACATGCGAGTACTTGCATGTTGGCATATTCAAATCGCGTGACAAATAAGTCCAAGTGGCACCTAATAAAAGAACAAAATAGATAAAATACATTTAAGAAAAAGACAAGACACCACTCAGTTAACTAATGTACTAATATTATAATATAAATTTAGCAACAAGAACTTAAATATCTTCCTTAGACATTATCTTCAGATACTCAATACTACGGCCGGACTGCTGTATTTCGAAAGAGTGCAATCGTACAGTGTATTGATGCTTGCCTAAATTTATTTCGTCTCCAAATTATATTTCATTTGTGATCATATAATTACATTGTTTTAAAAAATGTCAAATAATTTTAATTCTTCCAATTTTGCCTTCTTCCTGTTTAGTTTAAGCTGAAAATTCCCAGCGACTGATGATTTAATTTCGCTTATTCATTTATTCTGATGAATATTATGTTGCATCAACTATTTCCAATTGCTATATACATCTTCCATGTTATAAACTTATAATACTGAGTACAATTAATATGTTCAAAATGAAACAAGTATTTTATTATTATTATTATTTTTGAGAAGAAAACAAATGGGTCTGAGACCGGGCGAAACAAAAGATCGACTGGCTAAATAATGTTCAGTTGTTCACATGAAGAAATGTACAACAACTATACCTGTACAACAATTTGAACTCTGAACGGTGAACATTAACCTTCTTATGACACGTCAGTATTTAGTAAATCGTCGTATAAACGCGTGTATAGCTCGCATCGTTCCACTTGTCTCTACTCCCTATCGGTCACGGTCAGGCCTCTCGATAGCGACTCGCGCTTAGATCCGCCCTCGCTGGATAGTTTTCGGGCATATTCTTTCTTCCTTTCTCTACACTACACGGTCAGACACTCTACGTGTCGCCTCCCTCATTTCCCTCGGTCTCTTCCTTCCAAACTTAGAATTCTCAATCTCAGGCGAATTAACGAGAGAGAGTTGTACCGGGAGAGACGAGAAGACCAAGAAGGCGATTTGATCAATTGGGCAATGGAGTCAGACGAGCCAGCGGAGGTGGGACAGTTGGGAGAGAGGGAAGGAAAGAGGAGGCCATGGTTGTGGCGAGGTAGGTGGAGGTATAGAAGCGTGAAGAATTATTGCCAGCTTGTGGAGTACAATTCTCTACCAGGGTATTTGAAAGATAACGAGTATATATTGAGGTATTACCGGTCCGAGTGGCCGATTCGCCAGATTTTGCTCAGTATTTTCACCATTCACAACGAGACTGTCAATGTCTGGACGTATGTATAATTCCCATCTCCTATTTCTGTTCTCTCTATATGTCTTATTATTGTGTTGTTTATAAATCTGCAGTTTTCGGAAATTACTTGCCCAATTTGCCAAAGGTAATTAGCCATTTTTTTTTAATTAGTTGTACCAAAGTAACGAATTAACTTATTAAAATGTGACAAATTATCTAGAGTTTTCAATTTTTAGGGATTTTTTTTTTCCTCTTTCATTTAATTTTAAGGTTGATGGTATTGTATTTACTACGAAATTGCCAACCTAAGAGGCACAGTTTTGACAAAGAAGGCACTGGTATTTTTCTTTATGTAATTGATGTAGCATTCAGATTGATCAAATATGTTCCTTTTTTATTTTAAAAAAAAATTACCTCCCCCTTTTTAATATAGGAGTTTAATATTATTTTTTTTTTTAAACCTTGTGCTGCTAGTTCTCTGTGTCTTTGGAGTTCTGCTGGTTTGATCTTCATATACACTCCAAAAATGATTAAAAAGTAGCAGAACCTAGAAATGTGCAGGTCAAAAGTGCCTTGCTAATACCAAATTTCTATGTTTCTTCAGGCATTTGATAGGATTCTTTCTCTTCCTTGCATTAACAATCTACACAGCAACAAAGGTGCCGAAGGTGGTAGATCTCCAATCATTACAGCACCTGCCTGATGTTATCAGAAAGGCTGATCTGCAATGGATCCAATCTGAGCTGATGGCGTGCCTTCCCTCACTGCCACACCTGTCAGACTTAAATAAGCTTAAGCATGAGATAGGGAGCTCGTTTTCTTCATTTGAGATGCTGCCTTCTATCTCACGTTGGCGTCTGCTGGAGCTCCTTTCTAGTTGTTTGCCTCATAGATTTGCATCCAATTCTAACCAGACCGATATCTCTGATATGGTGAGTTGTTAATTCTTCATTGGTTTGCTAATTTTATATGTTGGGGATTATAGATCTAGAATAAGGGTTCTGTATGTTATCCGGAAGCAAGGAGTATATGCTTGTTGTAGTGATCAGGTCTCACTGTCTCATGTTTAACTGACAATTATGCAATCATTAATTCTTCACTATTTTCTAAAAGAGGGTTAATCAGTAAATTGAACATTAGAGAAACTGGCATATTAATTGAATTAGAATCACTAAACCTCTATATAGGGCTATGGACATCAGACTGGATCCATGTACATATTTTAGACTTCACTCGATATAAACCTTTTTTCGTTGAATAAATCAAAGATATTTAACCTTTTCACTATGCAGAAGGGCATGAAGGATGATGTGGCAAACATGATAGCCCCTCTAATGGTGCGACCAATTGCACGATGGCCTTTTTTCGCCTTTCTAGGGGGGGCTATGTTCTGCTTGCTGGCCAGCAGTACGTGCCACCTCATCTCATGCCACTCACGGCGCGTTGCCTACATTATGCTTCGGCTGGACTATGCTGGGATTGCTGCTCTAATCGCCACGTCATTCTACCCTCCTGTCTACTATTCCTTCATGTGCCACCCTGTGTTCTGCAACCTGTACCTTACAATGATCACCCTTCTCGGGGTTGCGACTGTGGCATTTTCCTTGTTGCCTGTCTTTCAGAGCCCTGAGTACCGTACCTTGCGTGCTTGTTTGTTTCTCGGAATGGGTTTATCAGGGGTCATCCCAGTATTGCACAAGCTCGTGCTTTTCTGGCATCAACCTGAAGCGTTGCACACTACTGGGTGAGCCCTTATTTATGTTGGAAATAAATAGATTTTACTATTTAAAAATGGAGTTATTTGGCAAAGAATTGGTGAAAATTAGCTTACTTTTTTTAATGTGAAAATATTATAATCTATAGTTGGAAAATTTTATACTAATTGCCTGGTACAAGATGAGGGATTAGATTTTAAATTTTTAATTGTTTAAGATCTGGGGCTTGTTTGGGATTTTTGCTTTGGCAATTAGCGTTTGGGGTTTGGTCCTGGATGTACCAGCACTTCCAAGTGACCTATTTTGGGCTTAAGAGTTAAAGGCTGACTTAAGGAGCAGTTCGCCTCATCTGTGTAGTCGAACATTAGCTGGTCTGGAGCCGTACCAACACACTGACTGCATTGGAAAGGGGTGCCACACCCACACCGTCAAATGTACTTGCTTGTCATTGAAGAAGTATTTTATTTAGAGTCATAATGTAATATGTATTGACGAGCATTATGGTTAGATTTTAGTATTTAGGATTGGAGTGTAGGGTTCTGTAGGATTTATGATGTAACATTCTCTAAGTTTGGAAATTGGGGTTCTGGGCTGAGAATTTACCAACAAGGCAAAGAGGCTTAAGGCTAACTGTTTTGTCTGGCACGTGCCAAAATAATAATTGTATTAGAGTATGATTTTACTTTCTGTGACGTCATTTTGTGGAGTTTGCAACTGATTAACATTTTGGTACTTGTGGCAGTTATGAAGTATTGATGGGGCTTTTGTATGGACTTGGAGCACTGGTGTATGCAACAAGAATACCAGAAAGATGGATGCCAGGCAAGTTCGACATTGCTGGACACAGCCACCAGTTGTTTCATGTGCTAGTGGTAGCTGGTGCCTACACTCACTACCATGCAGGCTTGGTCTATCTCAAGTGGAGAGACCTTGAAGGTTGCTAGTGCTGTGCACCATATTTAGTTCTATATTAGAATGCTAGTAAATAATCAGGGTTTTGGTAAAAAAAAAAAAAAATGGAACTGTAAATTGGATGGATTTCCTGGGTGTTGTAATTGGCGATGGACATTCATTGCTCTATTAATCAAAGTGTTTTTATGATTGTGTAGTTAATTCCTAGTATCACGAATCAAAGTGCTCATTCAAATAGTTAATGAATAGTGTTAGGTAACTAACAGATTTTTCATATGAAATAAAGAAATAGTTTTAAAATACTTGTAGATAGATAAAAAAAAAGCAAGATAGATGATTTTTTTTTTATTTTTTATTTTTATTTTTTTATTTTGCTGTCGCACATCCGTGATCAAGAGAGCAATAGGATTGCATGCTTTGTGAGTAATAATTTACAACTCTTGTTCTCTGGAAAAAAAAAGTAAATCTTCTCTGGAGTAACAAGAACATTGCACAACCAAATGAGGGAAATTAAATTGGCATTGTAAGAAAATTTGAAGCGGAGCGAATAATTGTAAAAATTAAACTTCTGGTGCAAATATTCTCACATTGGTGCACCGGAAAACCACCGTTGAATCATAGTGGTGCTCTACTCTACTCTGGAGCCGTGTGCCCGCGGGCACCCTACGAGAAAAGTTGTTTGACGAAATATGATCAAATTTAATATAAGCTACTTTTTTGGGCAGGTTGCTTGAAAGGTTCTCGACAATAAAGGATAAAGAATTAAAGAACATCGAATTTTTTATTCTAAAGATGCATTCCAATGACTGAGCAAAGCTTTATCATATCATCCATTTCTTAATTTCAAGCTCGAAGTATCTTACGTTTACAGTAGCAAGTGTGAGGTTGTTCGAATGCCTCCTCGTGAAACTGAAATTAAATTATCATATATACCCTATTGATCTTAATTTGTGCAAGAATCTTCTGAAACTACAATTTAAATCAACAATCTTACCCGCTACTTGGCCACCAACATACTAAGGTCTCCAATCATCTGTGATTGAGAAGTTGTAGGGTCGTATCCACGCTTGATCAGAGAACAACTATTGGTTGGAAGCGGCAGAATAATAATTGTCTTCAAGTCGGGCTGCAATTGGCGCTGGACCTTCATTGCTGTATTTATCATATCAAGTCGTTGTATGATTGTGTAGAATTAATTCCTAGAATTATGCATCGAAGTGCCCAGAAAATTGCTATTGACCGGAATTTTGCTGCTTGCATTGCAAGGTAATTTTTTCTGACTAAACTATCCTCACAATTCCAAGTCTTAAAACAATAAAATTTTTTATTCTAAAGGCCGGGCAGTCTAGTCATCTGGATAAAATTTGTGTGTTTTTGTTGTCAAAAGCAATTACGACCGAAGTGCCCATTCAAATGTTACTGTATTGACTGGCATATGTTACTGTATTGACTGGCAGGTAATTAACATATTACTTTAATATGAAACAAAAAAATACTTGTAAGTTGTAAATATGTAATTGGCAAATAATTTTTTTTATTATGCAGTCACACGCACGTCGGTGATGAATAGAGCGATGAAATGATGATGCGTACGTTATATCATATAATTCTGTAAAACCAAAGAGCATATTTGAGCACTTTTGGATGATTTACGAGAAAAATTTTACAACTATTGTTCTCAGAGAAAAACAAATTTAAACCTTCGCTCGAGCAACACGAACATTGCACAACCCAATGAGGGTGTTAAATCGTCACTGTAATAGAATCTGAAGTGCAGGGTATTATCATAAAATTTTAATGATTTCAATTTTAACTTTCTGTTGCAAATTGTCTCAGAGTGGTGCACCAGAAAGCCACCTTCCAATCATAGCTAGACATTCCTTTGGTTTGTACTCGGGAGCTGTGTGCCCGGCACCCTGCAAGAAAAGTTGTTTGACGAAGAAAGATGATGAATTCAATATACGCTAAATTTTTAGGCACTTATGGAAGAAGTTTGACAATAGCGGATAAATGATTAAACACAAGCCATTTTTTTCTTCTAAAGATGCATTTTAATAAACAAAGCTATATTATATCATCCATTTTCGTTTTTTTTTTTTTCAAGCTCAATTGATCTTACCTTTACAGTAGAAAACGTGAGGTTGTTGGAATACCTCCTCGTGAACCTAAAATTAAGCAATTATTTTGTTATGTACCCTCTTAATTATCTCAATTGTTGTAAGAATCTTCTGAAACCGATGTTTAAGTCAACAATCTTACCCTGCTACTTGGCCACCAACATACCAAGGTCTCCAATCATCTGTGATGGAGAAGTTGAGGGATCGAATCCAAGCTTGCGTGCCAATATGAGGAATATCCCTGTCATGATCTCCACTGCATATAAACAATTTTAGTACATGGTTACTCCGTTATAGATAAAATTTGAGATGCTCGCAAGAAGAAAAGAGACATTCAAGAAATGGTAATCATTATCACCTATAAATAAGGGCTGGGTAACCTTTATTAGTGACATTAAAATGATATGGCACTGTACTTTGGATATCCAATGTGTAGTATGGTAATTGTGTACATCTATTCCAATCAACAACCGTTCCCTACATGAAATGCAATAGTTTATAAAAAATACATCTTTACAATAGCTCATATGTTACACAAATCCAGATTGTTAGAGACTTATGTCAGCATGAACAGGCTACAAGATTGATCATAGATTATGTACCTCCCGAATACCAAGAGCCTCTCTGACAGTATCATTATTTGCCCAGAAATTTAAAAGGGGGTATCCATATTCCTGGATGAAAAATATGATATATAATAAATTATATAATAAATATAATATTCTTAAAGCAGCATCACTGAGGTTGGCAGTATAAACATTTTCACAGTAAATATGCATGGAATTATCTTTTACTATGAAGGTCCATAATATCTTTTGTAAATTTCAGTTGACTATTACTTTGCTCCTAGGTCATAATTAACATTCAACTTAAGTTGGCCTCAATTTCCCCTAGATGATTGAAGATATGATATTAAATAGATGCAGTCATGCAGCTTATTTGAAATATAACCCCATTTTACCTCAGTATATAGTCAATATGATCCCAATGAAAATTTGGACTGCGCCATATATACCCCCCAGAAGCTACAAATTTTCTCCATCATTATACCAAAAGAAAAGAAAATAGAAAAAGACTGAAGTAAATATTGGAAGAAATAAAGAGTCAGGAGCATACCCTGCACTCCGTAGTTAGGCCAGAATCACCAAAAGAAATTTCTTCATAAAATTTCTTTGCAAATTTCCTAATGTGATTTTCACCGGGTCTTGGGCGACGTTCACAGTAGGGCTCCAAGATATGATTTGGATTTATATCTGTAATGACCTAGTTGATAAAGTAATTAACTGAGAAATTGATGATTTTGAATATTTCATTACAAAAAGGTAAATTGTACTATTGATGATATAGGCACAACTGTTCTCCGGTTGAACAAGCAAGCTCATTGTATTATGGTTCATTGATGAACATGAAACAACAAGTAATAATTTGGGTGCTGGTATGAAAGAATGCAGGAGCATAGGACCAAGGGGTTGCATTTGCAGGTGCAGCATGACTTCAAATTTTTTTCGGCTCAATTATGCCTTAGCTTGTTAAGTTAATTTTAATTGCGCAATTGAGTGCCAATTAGGTTAATTAACACCGAACTTTTAATTGAAGTCCAGCAAGATGTCAACCTTGATCTCTAGGCACACATGAAATTTGTCCTAGTTTGCACATGGAATAATTACACTTGTTCTTCCATAAAGAGTAGGTATAAAATGTGAATAGTCACCTCAGTAACAGCATCGAGATGCTTCACACAGTTATCATTACTCGGATGCAGATATTTTCCCCGACAGATTTTCTTTGTTGACTGCATTTATCATTTATAAATTCAGACATAAAAGTATTGTTTTAAAGTATTAACACATTTAACTTTGCTCATAATCATTTTTTAAAATATATATATTATATATAGTATTATGGGTTATCTTACCGGTCAAAGAGTTGCAAAACTAAAGAAATTCAGTTTAGTACTTAGGGTCAATAAGTATTATAAACTCGGAATCAAAGTTTGAAAAGCTAATTATACGTCATAGCTAAATTTTGGCTCTGTTGAGGTTCACCTTATTATAATTTGCTGTTTTAGCTCAAGGATACTTAGTACGCTATTGCATTAGCTTTATAGTTTGCTTGACAAAACAAAAGGACCCAAGCCTTTGTGTTCTTTTTTAAAAGTACTTTCCTGTACCTCATACAGTTCATCAGATAGAAGTGCCATTCCGTGAAAATATGGAATCTTGGCATCGAAATCAAAATTCCTGTCAGTAAACGGGTTGCCAGCCAAGTAACCCTTATGTGTCATAAAATATTAAGATTAATTAGCTTGAGAGGGTTGGTAATAGAAAGTTAGTAAAGAGCTAATGAAGGAGACTTTTAATGTGCCCTCCTTTGCTTTAAACTTTGCAAACCTTGAGATTAAATGGTGCACCATCCGAATCTTTAGCTGTAATTGAGATAACGATAATAGATTGGTGTCAGGCATATCAGCAAAGCACTGTACATCTTTTACCAGTAAGGTAATCAGATATTAGAGCACACATCATGTGGTATGAAAAGATCATTAATTTTACTTCTTTGTTTCTTTTCCCTCTTAAAAGCTAAGAAATAACTACAAGAAAAAAATGAAGTAGTCACTAGAGAAAAATAAGGATGAAGTTACCAATAGCAATCTCATGAGTCAGGACAGGTACGATCTTGCCACCATAGGAATCACCACTTATGTAGAGTGGATTTGACTTAAATTTTGGGTGTTTCTCAAGCCACTACAGTAGCAAATAGAGAAAAATTTCTTAGTTTCTTATCCACACTTTGGGCCTGCTATAGATTAAGAGACTAAAAAGTGAGATCTATATAAATTCTTGCAACTACCTCAAAACCACAGAAACTGCTCTTATCGCAACTATCAAAAAATAAACAAAAGAAAACTTTCTAATAAACAATCTTTTTGTTTTTCTTTAAATTACTAAAGTAAAAAAAATATAGTAATATGTTTTCTCTAGGATTCTAGCTTAGGAATTTCTTATTGAAAATTGCATTGCAATTATGCAACCAGAAATGTTATATTTACCCTACTAAGAAAATTTTGTAGCTGACGAACAGTCTCACTGTCAGATGTCTGCAATCCCTCCAATGTCCGTGAATAAGAAAATCCAGTCCCAGCTGGTGAATCAACAAATATCACATTGCTCACCTATTTGTTTTATTATAGTGGAATTCAACACTTAGTGAAGGAGGGGAAAAAACAGAGATTGCAAAAATAATGGTATGCAATCACTGGAACATATATTTTAAACACTAGGGAGGAATCTAATGCCGCCAGGAATATTTCTCAATAAATAAGACTTGGGGTTTCAACAGATCAGAGGTCAACTGATCCATTCCATTTAAATATTAAATGAAGTATATTCACATGCTATCTACTCATATTATATATTATAAAAAAAGGTCCTGGTGTTCCAGCGAATTATCATCACAAAAATTATCACTGAGTTCCACATGGAGAACCTGGGTCCAAGAATCAGGTTTGTAAAGAAGAGAAGGTAGGCCATCTGTATACCCTTGAACATCAAAACTCAGAGGCCCTGCATTGCACATGAACATTTTGATTATATAACTAAATAAACAAATGGAACTATTCATCGACAAAGAAATCTATCCTCGTAACTGATAGATATTTAAGAATTAGAATATTAAATATATGATAGTTTAGTTAATTAGGTTGATTATCAGTTTTGCTCTGACCACAATCGCGAATATGAATTTTGTATACTAGTATTTAATGAAAAAGAATATAAAAAAGATGGCAAATGTAACATCTTTTTGTGCATTTGGTTGAAAAAGAAATTTGAAAGAAATGAAAAAAAAAAGGATAAACAGAAATCGAACCTTAAAAGTCATACCTATCTCAAGGACCAATCCTGAGAAACCAGAGCAACCGGGTCCACCTGTCAGCCATAGCAATAGAGGGTCCTCCTTTGGATTATTCTCAGATTCAATGAAGTAGTAGAAAAACTCCACTCCTTTCTCCTCATCCACCTCCAAGTAGCTGTTCAAGTGTTTGCATCAATTTTCATCAACCAAATTGTAACTAATTTGGGGCCAAAAGATAACAAATTGCTTATATCAAAAGTTTGAATAAAATAGGAGCATTTTTACTTAACATGAGACCCTTGTGAAATTGAACTAAATTTTAAGATTTTCTCAGCAAAAGGATTTCAATTAATAAAAGCAAATTCTAAAGCAAAACTTGTCTCCGCAAGGTTGGGCTCTTATTTCCCATTTGGGAGGAAGGCGAGTGACTGTGGTGACTAGCTGTAAGCATATAAAAATGCAATAGTAGCTTTCTTTAAGATTTCTCTGATAAGTGATAACTTTTGAATTTTGCTAATTGGGTTCATGAAACAAAGAGAACTAGTCAAATAGAAGACAACATACCCGGTTTCTAAGGCAAAAGGCAGGAGGCCATCAAATCCTGGGAGGTTCTTGATTTGCTTTCTAGCTGCCACTAATTGCCAGGGAAAACAGCACAATACAAACACCATAGAAAAGGGAAACAATCTATAGCTTTCTTGCATTGGATGTGGTCTTTTCCAGGTTTCTACCTTCCTCTTTTGATACGATTACAAATTTTTTTTTTGTCCTTCCCAACTTCTGATTTATTTCTGTAAACAAGTGGCTCACCTAGACAATTGTCTGGTCCCCGTTGCACAAATTTGACAAATTAATATGATTACAAACATGTTACTGCAAATATATGTTTTCCCAATGTGGGCATTAGAAAGTGATTCCCATCGATTACATGCAATTCAGACTCCAGGGCAACTCGAAACTAAAAGATCATTCTGTTAAATTTTGTAGACTGAACGGTATACATTAACGATCATGCGTACAGTATGCTTATATCATCAATAGATAGTTAATTTGAATCAAATTATCAGCATAATCTGTACAGATTTAATTAGCTGGTAAGTGTTGATGCATCATTTCGCACGTACAAGTTAACCACCGCTCTCAGACAAGATAACCCATTGATTTTGATCCTGTTGGAATACAAATATTTAGTTGAATGATGGGATAAGGGAACTACCCAATGACTTTGATCACGTGCTATCATAAATGCAATAAACTGGGTAATACACTAATACACTAGATAAAAGAGAGTAATTAGCCGGGATTCTTCCGTTCTATTTTTTTTTTCCTATTTTACGAAATAACAAACGCTGGACAGAGTTCCGAAACAAAATTAGTAAAATTTGATTCGAAAGCTGGTCAAAGTTTAGTAAATATTTACATAATGATTCCCAACAGACCTCGAAAACATGATTAAAACATTTCTAGTTGTTATTTCATTTTATAACCAAAGCAGAGGCAGAAAAGTTTAAACTCAACACTTGAACATTTGAAACTAAGGAACTCGTACCCTTAAATAAATATATGCTTTTTATGCAAGAAAATTATTACTTGAAGATATTTTTTGGGGAAAATATTGTGGTGCATTAATTTCACAAAGAATTACGTCAAAAAAAAAAAATCACGGTTGATGTTAACAATTTATGTCATTTCCTGGAATTTTGAATTCACGTTACATTTGTGTTACATTTGTAAGTCCGCTGATTATTCAATGATCAAAGCTAATTGTATCATTTGAGCAATAATATTAGAATCAATTTCAAATATAATCAAAATGGTTATGTTCTAATTTATTAACCAGTCTAATCCAACCTATTTTTGTTTAAAATTAATTCAGATCTGTTTGCCCTCTTCTCACTCTTTTCGCAATTTTTTTTGGCCCGATTAACTTTTAGAATATTCTGTTGCCGTGCATAGCACACAATCAACTGATACGATATACATGAGTACAAAATTGATGTGATACTCTTAATTAGTACAAAGAATACATGGGAAAATGGAAACTAAAACTTAGGAAGCAGCGTATATGGGAAAATGGAAAATTGTTCACAATTAGGAAGGTATGTTTTTCCCTACTGCATGAAACTTTGTTAGGTACTGTCGTAGGATGAACATATTATAGGTGTTGTTCAAATTTGATTTACAGATGTCCTGTATAACTGATCAGGCTACCCAAGTACTTGTTGGATATTCAGTCAATCGAGGGACAATCTAGTCATAATTACTGAGTTGACTTACCATTAACAAATGATAGTTTTAACTGGTATATTGGCTTTATTGCTTCCTTTTCGGGAAAATCAGGACAATATTAGCGTGTGTGCTCTGCTAGATAAACATTATGCTCTTTTTGCAAAGGCACGGTAGCTCTTTTGAAAGTAAGGTCAGTAGGTTATCTTGGTTGATAGATACTGGTAAGAAGCTTTTTTTCAAACAAGTAAAATCTAGGTACTGATAAGCAATTTATATTTGTACATCTTTGTTAATGAAGAATGAAGAAGAGACCTAGGGAGAAGATAATGGCTTTAGAAATAGTTTTTGTGTTTTGCTATCATTTTGGGGTGTTATGTAACAAAATGATAAAAGCTTGGTAGGGACTATAGTAGGGGCTCAGACGCTCAGTTTGATTACTTGGTATGAATAATTGCAGGGCTCATTTTGTTTAGTTGGTAGGGGCTCATTTTGTTTATTGAGATGTATGGATTGAGTGATAGTTTCTGAATTTGTAACGTGTGATAAACTGAGTGATTTATTGAGATAAATTGTTCTCATTTAAGTTTCTATCTTCATATTCTATTTATATTCTTTTGTGATGCTAAATTGAAGCTAGTAAAGATTTCTATTTGTATGAATACAATGCATGTAATTTGCCATCTTAATTTAAATAAACTCTTCTTGACCTTTTCTTTTTTACTTTGAGACCTGATACGATACTTATGATGCAAGAATGTGGAGGTAAGGAGTACGGCTGTTAGCTGATATAAGAAGTACATCATAATTCATTTCAAGCACATTTAATAAAGATGAGCTAATCAAAGAACATTAATTAGATCAATCTGTTTAGCTTTACAAAATACAAGATTGCCCAGCATTTTAACCTATCTTAGCTATTGACAACTAATCCAAATTAACAACCCACACTTAAGCTTTTACAAAACAAAACAATCAACTCAATAAGCTAACTGCACAGCCATCCTTCGACTCTAAACTCCAGTTCTGAAAATAAACAAATGGAAAGTTAATAACAACTATGTACGAAGTAAAGCAATTAATAGGAAGTTACAGCCCTAATCGACAGCAACAAATATTTGTCAACTTAATTAGCTGCCTGAACCTTCAATCTCTCTCTTTCATTTGGTTTTAAATCACAAACTAACGGCAATGCCCAAGAAACACTCACAAGTCATTGCTGTGTACCAATAGTTATGATAACAACACCTATTAATCACTTAGTTTGTTTATTTACCAAATTTTGCTTAGTTACTGAGCTTTAACTCTATACATAAGTTTTTCGGTCACATAATGATGGTCACATTAGGTTTAGTCAAGTTAAAATGAATTCTTTTGCTTGATCGAGGGTTTAAAAAGTTTAAGGCTTGGTTGCTAATTATAACATGGAAGATCTGCTGGGTAGCATGAGATTGAAAGTAATTACCCGTTAGAGCCTGAACTGCATGGAAATGACTTGATTGAGGTGGGGCTACAAACTCATATTCTGGTGCCAACAAGAAATGTTTAGCACCTCTAAGATGGTTCTGTATCTGGAGAGAGAGAAAATAGAAAATTTCATTATATATGAAACTAGCACTTGAGTCAGGACATATAAAACCAACTAATGAAAGATATCAAAACCCTCGCAGTACCAGCTTATTGTATGAGAAAGCTAGCTGGTCAATTACCAAGAACATTCATATTAGATTAATATTTTTTTTAATTTCTTGCATTTTTTTTTTTTTATATTGCTTTTTGCTGTCTGGCTAGATTTAGTGCTGAGCACTTGTGCCGATGGGACATAATCCATGCTTTAATTCATTACAGTACTGCTATATCCTTTATCAAAACCCTGCTGGTGCATACTAGTACCTTTTTATCAAAACCTTACTCAAAACAAAAATTAGTACGTGATTAAAAATACTGGACTTCAGTACATGATTAACACCACAAAACACAGCAGGCTTCGAGTCTACATTAATTGATGCAAAATCAATACACATTATGGAAAAAATTTAAAGGCTACAACACCAAATAAAAGAAAGCTGCTATATATATTTAATTGTTTGAACTCAATAAGAACAATTCATGAAAATCAATACAATTTTCATTAGTACTCATAATCATTTGAAGTCACTACGCAACAACTCAAGGCGAGAGAGAGAGAGAGAACCTGTTAAGGGAGCATAAAAATTGAAGGCGCTGAGGCAACCACGAGGAGGAAAAAGGAGTCAAAGGCGCTGAGGTAACTGTGAGGAGGAGAGGGGAGTCGAAGGCGCTGAGGCAACCGTGAGGAGCGGAGAGAGAAGGAACGGATCTGAGAATCGAAGGCGCTGAGAACAAGTTCGCGTTGAGGGTTGAGAATCCGATCCACTCTCTTAGTGTTTCTAGCGTTTGAGAGGTGCTCAGTCTCTCAGATTTGAGCGATTTCAAAGAGATGGGGAGACGAAATAAAGAGAGGAGAAGGTAACGGGAGAGAGACGGAACGGAGAAATTAATTTCGATCCAGCGCCGTTATATCGCAAATCAATCGCACGGATCTGCACGATTATTGAAGCCGATCCAACGGTCTGGATTGCGACTCACGAGAGGCCCTGTGAGTCGCGCATAGAGAATTTTGCTATGGTGAGTCGCGACTCACCGGGGCTCCTGTGAGTCGCAATCTGGATCCTTAGATCTCCTTTAAAAATCGTGCAGATATGTGAGTTAGGATTTGCGATCGATTAGCGCTGGATTGCGATCGTTACCTTCTCTTTCTCTTTATTTCGTCTCTCCCTCTTTTTGAAATCAATTCTCAGATGCCTCTAAGTCAAACCCTAGAAAATCTTAGAAAATCTGAGAGTGGATCGGAGTCTGAGAGCACCTCTCTGCGACTGTTGCGACTGTTGCTTTATAGCACCTCTTTTATATCAATGATCGAACATATATTAAAATTTGTTTTTCTTATACTTTCAAAGTTTATCAATGTCTATTAAAAATATTAATTAAGATATCAGCATTAATTTGACAAACCAAAATCAAAGCCATCTTCCCTTCATTTTTACAAATTAATACGTAGAGGATATTAATTCGGATATTTTGTTGACGAATAAAAGATAATATACATTATAAATAATGCATGTACTAGATGAACAAATAATTATCATCCTTTGAAAGTTGTTTCCGATCTTATAATTGATTCAAAAGAGGTGGAGCAGCCGAGCTGCTCAATGTTGTTGGCCATTATTGTCGATGTGACCATGTCTATTTGGTCGCCTGCGGCATTAAGGTATTGTCTCGTATGGAAAAGTCCTCTAATGGATCCAGCTCAAAGGACCTAGCTAGTTAATTACTATATATTTATACCTGTCAAACGTGGCTAACGGGCACGGAACAGCTTGTTCCGTTTGCTGTTCCGTTTGCCGAAACGGTATGATATTTCATTTCGCAAACCGTTTCGTTTTGAAAACGAAACAGAAATCTGTGCCATTAACCGTTCCACTTCATAAAATACACATGAAACGGTTTGAAATGAGACTGAAACGGTCGAAACGGTAAGATTTCAGATTTCGTTTGCTGTTTCGTTATTGGAACGGAATGGAAAATGGTGCTGTTATTCGTTTCGTTTGGTATAAACGAAACGGTAGCACGTGGTTTTTCCTGTCGTTGACAGGCCTATATATATTACAGTTACAGGATTCTATGTAAACCACTCACTGGAAACGTCTAGTTATTTGAAATGCACGAGCTCCCGACACATCGGTATTCTTCTCTCTCTGTGTTGATTTTACGAAGGAAAATTACCGTTTAAAATGTTTTGTCGTATAAAATAAAACAAAGGGAGAGAGTTTTTGTTGCTGACGCATCAAACTTAATATATGTTATAGAACTTCACAGAGCCGCCCACCAATGATCTCGTTTTATTTGTTTTATTTAATTTATATTTTCTTTTTCTGCATTTTCCATTTACAACTGTTCTCTTAAAAAAGAATAAAACGTAACGCATACATTGCACAAACCAAATAATTCTTATTTCCTGCTTTTCGTTTTTCATTTTTTGCGTTCCCAAGTAATAATTAACAAGGAAATCTGAAGTGCAGGGAATACTTACAAAAATATTTACTTAACGTAAAACAAATTATAAAAATTGAATGGTTTTAGTTTAATGTTTTACTTGCAAATATACTCACAATGGTGCGCCAGAAAGCCATCTTCCAAGCATAACATCAATCAAAGTCAAAATTATAAATAAAGATTGTGATAATCTATAACTATTTGTGTGACTGGTATTATTGTTCATAAAAATGACCTGATTCACCGGCAAACAATAATTTGGTGGTGCATTATTTTATTTATTATTTTGTGACCCCTTTCTATTTTCATAAGAAATCATATTTTCATCTCTCTTTTTGTGTTGTTTGGAGTCATTCTCCACCTTTTTCTTCTTCTCCTCCTCCGGTAGCACTATCTCATCCTCACGTCCTTTTTTCGTCAATTTTGATCCAACATACTAAATTTAGTTCTCTTCAATTTATATATATATAGAGAGAGAGATAGGCTATTGTTTTATGGATAGGATTGAGGGAATTTCCTATTTAGTTTCTAACCATTGGATGTAGTTAAGATTGGTGCATAGATCTAAATTTGTGGCTCAGATTTAGACGCCGGGGAGAGGGAATGAGTTAATTTTTCCGTTATCTCTTTAATTTTTCCGTTGACGCCTCCGTCCTTCAGTTGTTTCCTCTCTCTCTCTCCGTCACCAAATGAAATCGCGCATACTGATAAACTTCGCTCTGCTTCTCTCTCTTACTCAACTTTAAAAATTTTGCAATTAGTCAGTGATGAAACTATCTCCAACGATTGAGCATCTCCTTATGTTTCAAAATTAAATCCAACCTCTGAAAATTGAGATACAGTAGCTATAACCTCACTCATAATCCCAATATAGAATCACACAAGCGTCATCCCAATTTAGAATTAAAGAACAATTAGGCCCTGATCACAATCCTTTTTTTTTAACGTAGGATTTCAATTCATTTCATTTCATTGGAAAATTCTTGATCACAATGAGCGAATTTGGTGTCATTTGGTTAGGATTCCTATGTAATTAGGTCTAACGAAATCCTATGAAATCTTACGAAATCAATTCAAATGAAATGAAATCCCGAGCAAAAATCATTGTGATCAGGGCCTTACAAAGCTCAACCAAGCATAGGCATAACCACACCCATAATCCGACTAAAGAAAAGAAAAAAAAAAAGAGAAGTCAAATTTACATCAGGAGCCTATCGCATTGCCTCAGCCTCTCTAATTTGGGTCCCCTCCTTTTTTCTAACCGCACCAATACCCAGAGAAAAAGAAAGAGGGTTGGATGTAATACCAAAGAAGAAGAAGGGTGCTAATTAGTCTCTATTTTGATTTCTTCAGTTTGTATTTAGTCAGATCTGAAGCGACCTCAACAAATCAGAGGAAGAGGTGAATGTGTCACAATGACCTCAATAGGGTTTGGGTTTGGGATTGAGTTCGAAGAAGAGATGAGAGGACAAGTGGGGAGATCATCGGAGCAGAATCTTGCACTGGAGATGTGGTTGATAGGAGAGGGAAGTGGTAAGCTCCGATGAAGTAGAAGGCGGACGGGGCTCGAGGTCGCGAGGGTGGCGGCGACATTGCCAGCGGCCGGCGGGACTATGTCAAGAGAAACGTCGGGTCCAAAGAATAACACATCGAATGAGGGATGGATGTTAAGAGAAGCGTCTAACATAAATTAACGCTAATGAAACAGATAAATTAAAAGGAACGCAGCGACATTTTTTGGTCCATCCGATTTCATCTGTATGCCAATCTTGAAGCGATCCAACGGATAAAAATTGAATAGGACAATGCCTCAGTCCTATCCATAGGACAATAGCCTATCTCTCTCTCTCTCTCTCTCTCTCTATATATATATATATATATATATATATCTTAATTATAAGAAAGAAATAAAATAATAATACAATAAAAATTTATGTATTGAGCGAAACTCGATGAGCCCTTGATCGGTCGTGAAACGAAGTCAAAACAAGTCCTTAGTATCACCGATGTAAATCGTTTGCAGTGATAGTTTAAGGGTCGAATCCACAGGGACGGACTATTCAATTCCTAAGTTATTTATTTAATCCAATTAGGTTTACAAAGGGATACAAAGAAAGATAATTGAAATAATTATATTTTTGATATTTTGGGTTAAGATGCAGAAAAGTAAGATACATGATGCAATCCTTGGGTTTACACTCTCGCAACTCAACTATGGAGCATGGTTTTCAAACAATCACCTCTGTCAGAAGTGGAACGGACCATCCTGCGACTCAGGCGGTCCGTTCTAACCACTGTCACCCTATGGAACTGCCCGTTCTGACTGGAACGCCCCCTCTCGGGCGGTCCGTTCCAATACTAGAACGATCCGTTCTAAAGGATAATATTTCAATTGCTAAGTTAATTAAGATTAGTAGTCTGATTCAATGCAGGATTAATGATTTAATTAGGGAAAGATCTACTCTAACTCTCGTTCAGGTAGGATTCCTTAACCAAACCACATCTCCTCCTAGAATTTCTAAGTTTCAACTCTCGTTTCTTGGCTTAGTCTCTCTAGGTCTATCCCTCGATTATTGTGGTAAACCCCAAATCTCTCAACTAAGGGTAAAGACTCGATCTCTCGATGTCTTGGTCTCACCTCTCGGATTTCGACCTACCGGGTTCATTGCTAATTGTGTTCAACATCAAGACAACAAGGTTTTAGTATCCTAACTACTAAACGAGCCCTGTCTAGCGGGATAACCCTTGTACTTAGCACCAAACACACATCAATAATCAATAGAGTGCACAAGAGATAAATCATCAATCAAGTCAACTAATTACTCAATTAAACATAACAAATTCAACAACTAAAGTAGAGGTTCTCAACCATAACCCTAGCACAGCGAATACAATTATACAAAACAAGCAAAACAAGACATAAAAGATAAAACCAAAGATTGGGACAGGATAACCAATGATTCCTCTTTTCTGTCTGGCTGCGCTCATGTCGGGGCGGGCCGTTCTGCCGTACTCTTGCTAGTCTATATGGCTGCTGCTCTTTAATCGAGTCGAGAGAGGGGCTAGAACCCTAGAATATGCATCTATGGTGGAATCCCGCACTAAAGGCACGAGAAACAATGGTGGAAGAGCCTCACGGCTTGGTGGAATCAAAGAAAACAGAAGATAATTGAAGATTTGCCTCCTCTACAAGAGAGGGAATGCATATGTAGCAAGCTCTACCCTTCCTGGATGCCCTAGCATGTTTCCATATGTTGCTAACCGACATAGAGGTGTAAAACACGCCTGGCTTGGGAAGCAGGAAAACGCGTGGAGAAAAGTTTCTAAAAACAACCTCGTCCGTTATGGAAAGTCTGGCTGAATCTGGAGCTGAAACGGACCATTTCAGGGCCAGAACGGACCATTCCAGGCATGAAACGGACCATTTCAGGTCAGAACGGGTCGTTCTTGGCTAGAACGGTCCGTTCTGAAAATTTCAGCACAGCGCTCCAATAGTATTTTGTCCATATTTCCTTCATCCGGACTCCGATTGAGGTGATTCAAGAACCGTTGGAAATCTTAGGATGAGCTCCACAATTCTATAGATTCCATTGAGCCATTTGCTTCTCCTAAATCCTCCATTTTATGCAATAATTGTGTCTAATCCACCAGCTTTCTACAAAATAAGTACCTGGGCTACGGTTGCACCTCATTTACACAAAATGTTAATAAATTAAGATAAAAACACATATATTTAACTATAATTAAGGGCCTAAACCGGGTAAGAATATAGGTATGAAAACCACCCATCAGCCCTCTAGTTCGTTTAAAGATGCATTACAGTGATCAAAGCTTTATCGTATCACCTCTCAAATATTTTAATTCCAAGTTCAAATAATATTACCTTTACAGTAGCAAATGTGAGGTTGTTCGAATACTTCCTCGTGAACCTATAATTAGGTTAATTATTTATGTACCCTCTTTATCTGAATTTGGATAAGAATATATTTTGAAACCACAATTTTGATACACAATCCTACCCTGCTACTTGGCCACCAACATACCAAGGTCTTCAATAGTAACGATATTGACTGTCAGGACGGTAAACCAAGTCCCAAATTAATCTGAGTTAAGGTTTGTAAAATCATAAACGGTTTGATCAAGAAATAAAATGAAATAAATTAAAGTAATAGTAAAATTTGTCGGGATGTTTGATCTAAGGACATAAAAAATGTCCCTTATATTGTATGGAATATTTCTATATATTTTCCATATGAATCTGACTTCTGAATTAATCAAACTAAGTTATTTAGTTAAATAGGTAATTTACAAAATGAGAGGTCAGTGATTTGCAACTTAGTTAGCTAGATGGTTTCTGTCACAGAAGATCAGGCTCAAATTAATAAAAACGGAAAGATAATTAAATTAATTCTCTCGTCTTTTCAATTCTCCTTTATTTTCTATTTTTCTTCGAGATTTTCTCAAAGCATCTCTCTCTGCATCTCTCTCTGTCGCACATTATTAGAGCAATATCTGAGCTGAATGGCGTGACTGGATCCTCTCCTCTGCTTCATCTCATCTCTCCTCTCTCTTTCCCTTCTTCTGAGGTAATTTTAATTTTAAGGGGTCCAGAGAGGGTTTTGGATTTGGGAACTTATCTGGTGTTGCTTGGACAAGGAGAGAGATATAGAAGCTCATGGAGGTAAAAAGCCTTCCTTTTCTCGATTTCATATTATACAAAACATCTAATGTGATGGCTAATCCTAGTGGTCAAAGGATTGTGAAGTTAATACTTGATTAATTCAATTTAATGTCTTATAAATTACTAGTGCAAACTCAGAATAAAAGTTTGAAAAACTGATTATATTACTTCTTTAATTTTTGTCTCTGTTGAGGTTCACTTTAGAACATGTTTGGTTTTGCTGATTTGGATGATTCGCTTTGTAATGTGCTTGAAAAGACAAAAGTAGCCAACCATGAATGCCTTTTGTGATTTCTAAAGTTATTTTCCAGTATTTCATATAGTTCATCAGATTTAAGTGCCATTCCATGAAGAAATGAGATCGTGCTATCGAACCCCGGGAGGTACTTGATTCGCTTTCTTAATGCCACAGAAGAGCGCAGCACAATAGAATCACCAGACAATTTATAAGAGAACTGGTCTGTTGGTTTCTTGCATTGAATGTGGCATTTTCCACAGTTTCCTTTGTTGGACCTGAAAATCTTTCTTTTCTGTACAATTTACTTCTCCTGAGACCCGAGTTCCTTTTTATAAATAAGCAGCAGACTGACCTAGCCTAGTCCGGGTCGCTGTTACAAAAATGCGACAAATTTATTCATGGATATTTGATGTTGTGGGCCCAACTTTATGTAATTTTTTTTTTTATTTTGAGAAGAACTTTATGTAACTGCATATATTGCTCTAATAATGTGAGAAAGTGATTTCCTACGGTTACATGCAAGTTAGTGAATAATTTATTTTTATTACCGAAATAAATGCTTTTGGGGGTTATAGTTTAGTATATACAGTATAGATGTGGGGTTTGTAGAATTTAAAATATGACATTTTTCAAGTTTTGAAATCTGGGGTTGTGTAGGCTGAGAATTTACCAATAATGCCTAGTAGAGGTTTAAAGAAGCCTCATATGATACTAATTTATGCAATTAAACATAAGCTGGTACGCAACACAACTTTTGGTTGGCAGCGACAATAACAATTGTCTTCAAGTCGGGTTGCAATTGGCGCTGGACCTTCATTGCGTATTGACCAGAACTTTGCTATTGACCGGTGTATGATTGTGTAGTTAATTCATAGAATTATGCATCGAAGTGGCCAGGAATTGCTATTGACCGGAACTTTGCTGCTTGCATTGCAAGGTATTTTTTTCTGGCTAAACTACCCTCACGATTCCAAGTCATAAAATGATTAATTAATTTATACTCAGGGGCAGTCTAGCTAGTCATCTGGATAAAAAAAATTGTGTATTTTTGTTGTCGAAAGCAATTACCGAAGTGCCCAATTGCCCATTCAAATGTAACTGTATTAACTGGCAGGTAATTAACGTATTATTTTAATATGAAACAAAAAAATACTTGTAAATATGTAATTGGAGATGATAGATGATAATGTTTGTTATTATGCAGTCACACGTCGGTGATCAATAGAGCGATGGGAATGATGACTGCATACGTTATATCATATTCTGTAAAACCAAAGAGCATATTTGAGCACTTTTGGATGATTTACGAGTAAAATTTTACAACTGTTGTTCTCAGAAAAAAATTTAAAACCTTAACTCGCTCGAGCAACACGAACATTGTACAACCCAATGAGTGATGTTAAACCGAAACTGTAAGAGAATCTGACGTGCAGGGTATAATCGTAAAATTTTAATGATTTCAATTTTTGCTTCTGGTGCAAAATTGTCTCAGAGTGGTGCACCAGAAAGCCACCTTCCAATCATAGCTAGGCATTCCTTTGGTTTGTACTCTGGAGCTGTGTGCCCGGCACCCTGCAAGAAAAATTGTTTGACGAAGAAAGATAACGAATTCAATATACGCTAACATATTAGGCACTTACGGAAGTAGTTTGACAATAGCGGATAAATGACTATACACAAGCCATTTTTTTCTTCTAAAGATGCATTTTAATAAACAAAGCTATATTATATCACCATTTTCGTTTTTTTTTTTTCAAGCTCAATTGATCTTACCTTTACAGTAGCAAACGTGAGGTTGTTGGAATACCTCCTCGTGAACCTAAAAGTAAGCAATTATTTTTTTATGTACCCTATTTATCTGAATAGTTGTAAGAATCTTCTGAAACCGAAGTTTAAGTCAACAATCATACCCTGCTACTTGGCCACCAACATACCAAGGTCTCCAATCATCTGTGATGGAGAAGTTGAGGGATCGTATCCAAGCTTGCGTGCCAACATGAGGAATAGCCCTGTCATGATCTCCACTGCACATACACAATTTTAGTACATTGTTACCCCCTAATAGATAAAATAGATAAAATTTAAGATGCTCACAAGAAGAAAATAGACATTCAAGAAATGGAAATCATTTTCACCTGTAAATAAGGGCTGGGTAACCTTTATTAGTGATATTAAAATGATATGGCACTGTACTTTGGATATCCAATGTGTAGTATGGTAATTGTGTACATCTATTCCAATCAACAACCGTTCCCTACATGAAATGCAGTAGTTTATCAAAAATACATCTTTACAATAGCTCATATATATGTTACACAAATCCAGATTGTTAGAGGCTTGTGTGAGCATGAACAGGCTACAATATTATTGATCATAGATTATGTACCTCCCGAATACCAAGAGCCTCTCTGACACTATCATTATTTGCCCAGAAATTTAAAAGGAGATATCCCGATTCCTGGTTGAAAAATATGATATATAATAAATTATACAATAAATATAATATTCTTAAAGCAGCATCAGTGAGGTTGGCAGTATAAATGTTTTCACAGTAAATATGCATGGAATCTTTTGCTATGAAGGTGCTTAATATCTTTTGTAAACTTCAGTTGACTATTACTTTGTTCCTAGGTCATAATTAACATTCAAAACTCAAGTTGGTCTCAACTTCTCCTAGATGACTGAAGATATCATATTAAATAGAATGTAGTCATGCAGCTTATATTTGAAATATAACCCCATTTTATCTCAGTATACAGGCAATCTGATCCCAATAAAAATTTGGACTTCCATACCCCCCTAAGGTACAAATTATATCGATCATTTTACGAACAGAAAAGAAAATAGAAAAAACCCGAAGTAAATATTGGAAGAAATAAAGGGTCAGGATCATACCCTGCACTCCAAAGGCAGGCCAGAGTCACCAAAAGAAACTTCTTCATAAAATTTTTTTGCAAATTTCCTTATGTGATTTTCACCGAGTCTCGGGCTATGGTGTAAACAGTAGGGCTCCAAGATATGACTTGGATTTATATTTTTAATGACCTTGTTGATAAAGTAATAAGTATTTAAGTGAGAAATTGATGATTTTGAATATTTCATATCAAAAAGGCAAATTGTACTATTGATGATATAGGCACAACTGTTCTTCCTGTTGAACATGCAAGCTCATTGTATTATGGTTCATTGATGAACATGAAACAACAAGTAATAATTTGGGTTCTGGTATGAAAGAATGCAGGAGCATAGGACCAAGGGGTTGCATTTGCAGGTGCAGCATGGCTTACAAAAGTTTTTTGGGCTCAATTATGCCTTAGCTAGTCAAGTTAATTTTAATTGCGCAATTGAGTGTCAATTAGGTGAATTAACACCAAACTTTTAAATGAAGTCCAGCAAGATATGTCAACCTTGAACTTTAGGCACACATGAAATTTGCCCTAGCTTGCACATGGAATAATTACACTTGTTCTTCCAAAAAGAGTAGGTTTAAAAGGTGAGTAGTCACCTCAGTAACAGCATCGAGAAGCTTCACACAGTTATTGTTACTCGGATGCAGATATTTTCCCCTACAGAGTTTCTTTGTCGACTGCATGTATCAATTAAAAATTCAGACATAAAACTATTGTTATTAAGTATTAACACATTTTACTTTTCTCATAATCATCTTCTATAAAATATGTATTATATATAGTATTATGGGTTATCATAGCGATCAAAGAGTTGCAAAACTAAAGAAATTCTGTTTAGTACTTAAGGGTATGTTAGATCATCGTCAGTTCGCAACCTCTTAATTCTCTTACCGGTTTGGTTCTCGAGAAGAGTCTTCCACTGTTTGAAAGTGGCAAACACTTCACTCTTCTCCTTAATGAAATAAACCCAAACCTTTCTCGAGAAATCATCAATAAACGAGAGCATATATCTAGAGCCATTACCCTTTGAGGGTACTTGCGAGGGACCCCACAAATCCGAATGGATATAATCTAAAGTGCCTTTAGTGCGATGGATGGCTGTCGAGAAGCTCAACCGCTTCGACTTGCCAAAGACACAATCCTCGCAAAAATCAAGCTTGGAGGTACTTTGCCCACACAACAGGCCTCGCTTACTTAATATTGCCAAACCACGCTCACTCATGTGACCCAACCTCATATGCCACAGTTTTGTATTGTCTGAATCTGTGTTCGAGGCGGAACTTGAGGTAGCAACGACAATCGTGCCTGTCACAGTGGTTCCCTCTAAGAAATAGAGAGTGCCAACCTTCTTTGCCTTCAACATAACAAGAGCCCCTTTTGACACACTAAGGACTCCACCTTCACTTTTAAACTTACAACCGACATCCTCAAGAGAGCCCAAAGAGATTAAGTTTTTAGTCAAATCCGGGATGTGTCTCACACCCGTCAAAGTACGGATCACTCCGTCATGCATCTTGATTCTCACTGTACCGACAACTGCAACCTTACACAGGTGATCGTTACCTAAAAGAACTCCACCCTCATTAGTCGATTCATAAGTGGCAAACCACTCTCGATTTGGGGTCATATGTTGAGAAGCACCGGTATCCATCACCCAACTCTTCTCAAACTTTTCTTTTCCGTTCGTAACAAACAGCACATTGTCTGAAACTGAATCAGATTCGGCAACATTAGCCTCACCTGAGGTGGCACCTTTAGATTTTGCCTTCTGTTTATTCTTAAGTTTGTAACAGTCGGCCTTAATGTGCCCCTTATTCTTACAATACCCACAAAATAGGTTCTTGTGCTTAGACTTAGAACGACTATTCCCTGAGCCTTGAGTTCTCTCCTTCTGTCTCCCTCTCTCAACATATAAACCAACATTCTGTTGGCTTCCCTCGACTATAGTCAAGTCATTGTCAAAGTCAGACTTGACAAGTAGATTACTCTTCACATCCTCAAGGGTAAGTGAATCACGACTATGAAGCATAGTCTCCTTAAATCCCTTATATGACCCCGGTAAGGAACACAACAAGACCATGGCCTTATCCTCATCGTCCGTTTTAATACCAATCCTCTCCATCTCATGAAGGAGAGCGGTATATTCTGAAATATGGACCTTAACGGATGTACCTTCGGTCATTCTCAAAGAGTGAAATCTTTGTTTAAACAAAGATTTCACTCTTTGAGAATGACCGAAGGTACATCCGTTAAGGTCCATATTTCAGAATATACCGCTCTCCTTCATGAGATGGAGAGGATTGGTATTAAAACGGACGATGAGGATAAGGCCATGGTCTTGTTGTGTTCCTTACCGGGGTCATATAAGGGATTTAAGGAGACTATGCTTCATAGTCGTGATTCACTTACCCTTGAGGATGTGAAGAGTAATCTACTTGTCAAGTCTGACTTTGACAATGACTTGACTATAGTCGAGGGAAGCCAACAGAATGTTGGTTTATATGTTGAGAGAGGGAGACAGAAGGAGAGAACTCAAGGCTCAGGGAATAGTCGTTCTAAGTCTAAGCACAAGAACCTATTTTGTGAGATGGGGATGGAGACAGTAGAGAAAAGAGAGAAGAAAGAATTTCAATCAATGGGGATGGAGACAGTAGAGAAAAGAGAGAAGAAAGAACAGTGTCGGCTAGGGTTGTAAAATGTTTTCTGTTTTAATCGCAAACGGTTTGTAACCGATTTCTGCATAAAGATTTCCTCCAATTTATTCCAAGCACCGGATGCCGATGTTTCTGAGAGAATCTCTTGAAGAGTTGAGTCACTAAGACATAATTGAATTGTTGAGAGAGCCCTATCATCCATAGTCTCCCATTCAGTATCTTTCTCCTTTCCCTTTAATGAGTCGGGTCGACCTATAATGGCCGCCTTTACTCCTAAATTAGACAATATTGCCTTCATTCTCACTTGCCATAATGCAAAGCTACTTGTGCCATCAAATTTCTCGATATCAAATTTGGTAGACATTGTTGAATTTGAACTCATGGTATTACACCCTTAATTTTAGAGTATCAAACTCAACCTCAAAATTACCAAAAACCGAAAGACCCGAGATTAAATTCTAATGTTCAGAAGCACTAAAATTAATCAAAGACCTAACTCACAAAGTTAATTTGGAGAGGATTTGATTTAGTGCGTAACTCACGGATTAGAGACAGCAATTAGAAATCAAATAATCTCTTTAGCCTTTTTGCGCAAAGCACAAGCACCAATCGGATTTGGAATAAGTGAAATAATCCAAATCTTGCTTGAACGCAACAAAGTGCGGTTCACCAAGCCAAGCAAGGATATGCAATTTAATAAATCTAGGTCCAAATACCAAGGACAATTTGCAAAATTAAATTTGCCTTAAGTCTTGCGTAGCCCAAAATGCAAAAGACAAAAAAAAATATCTTTGGTGTAAAATGCAACTTGAGCAAGAACCAAATGAGAAAGAGCACAGCAGTCCAAAAACGAATGCAGTTGTAGTGGATTTATGCACCGCTAAGAGAAATTGAAAAGATTATTGCGGCTCACCACAAGAAAAGTAGACCGTGTCAAATCGATTGACTGAAAGCAGTTCAAAGCACCGCCCCAGAGTGAGATAAAGCTCACCCAACTCCGTACACCACGCGACTCAAAAGAGATCGCGATTTACTTGGAGGTATTGGAGATACAGGCAGACACAGCTCACGGAAGCACTCGCGATCAGTCGAACGGGAGAGAGTAACCTCGTGCTCTCTGATACCAGTTTGTTAGATCATCGTCAGTTCGCAACCTAATGTGAGATTATGAGACATCTAACAATCTCCACCTTGGATCAAAATCTCACCTAAAATAAAAACAACCTAAACTACAAAAGCCTAATCAACTACTAATAGAAATTAACTCCATGCAATAGTTGAACTTCGTGGTCGGTATCGGCTTGGTAAGCATGTCAGCTGGATTGTCGACGGTTGACACCTTCTTGATCTCGATTATGCCCCTCGAGATGACTTGTCGAACAAAATGAAATCTGACATCAATGTGCTTGCTCCGCTCGTGGTACATGTGGTCCTTCGCCAAATGTATAGCACTTTGACTATCACAAAAGATAGTAGTTGCACCTCTATGTGTTGAGATCTCACTAAGCAAACCTTTGAGCCAAATAGCCTCCTTAACACCTTCCGTTACCGCCATATACTCGGCTTCGGTTGTAGACAAGGCAATAGTGGATTGCAAAGTTGCTTTCCAACTAATCGCACATCCACCTAAAGTAAAGACATAGCCGGTCAAAGACCGTCTCTTGTCAAGATCGCCCATGAAATCTGAGTCCACATAACCTGTTAGCTTCGCACCACTTCGCCCAAACTCCAATCGTGCATCTGCGGTACCTTTCAAGTAGCGAAGGATCCACTTGACCGCCTTCCAATGCACCTTACCAGGGCATGATAAATAGCGACTTACCACGCTAACAGCATGAGCAATGTCCGGTCGAGTGCAAACCATCAAATACATGATGCTCCCAACAGCACTCGAGTATGGAACCCGTGACATAGCGCTTATTTCTTTCTCAGTCTTAGGACTCAATCGTTTTGACAATCTAAATTTTGTTGCAAGAGGAGTTGAAACGGGCCTCGCATCCTTCATCTCAAAACGGTGTAACACCTTCTCAACAAAGCCCTTTTGTGAAAGATACAACTTTCCTTTGGGTCTATCCCTTAGGATCTCCATTCCAAGGATCCTCTTGGCAGGCCCTAAGTCCTTCATCTCAAACTTTGAGCTTAATTGCTCTTTCACTTTCTTAATCTCCTCCTTGTTTGTTGCTGCTAACAACATGTCATCTACATAGAGAAGTAGATACATGAAACTTCCATCCAGCAACTTCTTAAAGTAGACACAAGAGTCATACTCTGATCTTTGAAATCCAATGCTTGCCATGAATGCATCAAACTTCTTATACCACTGTCTCGGTGACTGCTTAAGGCCATACAATGGTCTTGAGTTTTGCAACAAGGATTTCAATCAATTCTGCAAGGATGCAGGAATCGCTCGGCATCGGACTGTTGCCGGTACTCCACAACAAAATGGAGTGGCTGAGCGAATGAATAGGACGCTACTCGAGAAGGCTCGTTGTATGCTCTCGAATGCAGGTCTAGGTAAAGAGTTTTGGGCAGAAGCCATTAACACGGCTTGTTATTTGGTCTAACAGGGTAAATAACTATTATAAACTCGGAATCAAACTTTCAAAAGCTAGATAATAGTTATAGGTCAAAGCTAATTTTTGGCTCTGTTGAAGTTCACCTTATTATAATTTGCTGTTTTTGCTCAAGGATACTTAGTACGCCATTGGATTAACTTTATAGTTTGCTTGACAAAACAAAAGGAGCCAAGCCTATGTGTGCTATTTTAAATTTTTAATAGTACTTTCCTGTACCTCATATAGTTCATCAGATAGAAGTCCCATTGCGTGAACATATGGAATCTTGGCATCGAAATCAATATTCCTGTCCGTAAACGGGTTGCCAGCCAAGTAACCCTCATGTGTCATAAAATATTAAAATTAATTAGCTTGAGAGAGGGTTGGTAATAAAAAGTTAGTAAAGAGCTAATGAACGAGACTTTTAACGTGCCCTCCTTTTGCTTTAAACTTTGCAAACCTTGAGATTAAATGGTGCACCATACGACTCTTTAGCTGTAATTGAGATAAAGATAAAACAAATTGGTGTCAACTGTCAAGCGTATCAGCAAAGCACTGTACATCTTTTACCAGTAAGGTAATCAGATATTAGAGCACACATCATGTGGTATGAAAAGATCTTTAATTTTCCTTCTTTGTTTCTTTTCGCTCTTAAAAGCTCATAAATATCTACAAGAAAAAAATGCAATAGTCACTAGAGAAAAATAAGGATGAAATTACCAATAACAATCTCATGAGTCAGGACAGGTACGATCTTGCCACCATAGGAATCACCACTTATGTAGAGTGGATTTGACTTAAATTTTGGGTGTTTCTCAAGCCACTACAGTAGCAAATAGAGAAAAATTTCTTAGTGTCTTATCCACACTTTGGGCCTGCTATATATTTAGAGACTAAAAAGTGAGATCTATATAAATTCTTGCAACTACCTCAAAACCCGATGCTCTGTTCGAAAAATAAACAAAAGCAAACTTTCTAATAAACAATCTTTTTGTTTTTCTTTAAATGACATGGTAAAGTACAAAAATATAGTAATATGTTTTTTCCCGGATTCTAGATTAGGAATTTCTTATTAAAAATTGCAATGCTATTATATATGCAACCAGAAATGTTATATTTACCCTACGAAGAAAAGTTTGTAGCTGACGAACAGTCTCAGTGTCAGATGTCTGTAATCCCAACAATGTCCGTGAATAAGAAAATCCAGTCCCGGCTGGTGAATCAACAAATATCACACTGCTCACCTATTTGTTTTATTATAGTGAAATTCAACACTTAGTGAAGGAAGGGAAAAACAGAGATTGCAAAAAAAGTACTATTGTTGCTGCTAGATACCAAATTCCAAAATTAAGCGGTCCAGTACTTGAAAAAAATTCACCTCATTACGCCTCAGCTCAATTGTTGTCCATTAAATAAGCACAATTTATCATTGATTTAACCAACAGCATTTCAAATTTATCTTTAGCAATGCAAAATGGCATATATAAAAACAAATTATATAAAAACTTTGCAGTTTCAAAGGAATATTACAGATACTTCACCCCAATTCAGAGCTGGCAATTCGCTCCCCACAAGAGATCTGATATGTTTTGCCTATCTTGGATAATTGTTTGCATTCATTTTCATAATCAATTAATATTCGCAGCTAATTCGTATGACAATTTGTGAATCATCCTCAATATTTTGGCATTAATACCCCAAAATCTTTGAGGATACCTAGTATTACATATTAGATCCGATTAGATATTCTATAGATACTAAATTTTACACCAAACAAAATAAAATTTTTTTTTAGAATAATTTATTATCTTCTGTTTCCTTAATTAAGTTGCTAGATAGATGAAAATTATTATGATTTGATATATTGTCATATTAAAGAAAGCTCTATGTAAGATTTTTTTTTAGAATTGTATTAGGATTAAGCAAAAATTTAATAGAATCATTCCTTTTATCTTTCTTTCCTCTTCTCTCTATCTCTCTACCTTTTACCTGTTCATCATGGCAGAACCTACCCAATCTCCGGAATCTCCATATAACCAACAACCCGCCAAGGATCATAATATTTTGATATCAGAGCCAAAACGTTCCAAGCTAGCCAAGATGTCATTTGACAAAATCTCCCTTTTGACTTCACAGCCACCCTCCAAATCTTCTCTAAACCAACTAACAACTCCTCTAGGGTCAAAACAAGATTCTGCGTCACCTAAAACTGCATGAAAAATGTCTTCTCTCTTTAGAAGAACCCCCTAATTCGAATCGATGAACACCTTATTTCAAAATTACGCGATACCCATGGCGTTCCCTGCTACTACAAACTGAATTTTCCAACCTTTGATGGCAAAGACAATCCGTTGGGATGGCTTAATCGTTGTGAGCAATTTTTTCGAGTACAACGTACTTTGGATGAAGAATAGGTTTGGCTCGCCTCCTATCATCTCATAGGTATTGCCCAGTAGTGGTATTATCAAGTGGAGCGATATGAGGGTTTGTTACCCTGGGTTTGGTTTAAGGAGCTATGTCAAGTAGTTTTGGTCTGTAGCAATCCACTAGGAGAGTTGATGTACCTACACCAAACTGATACTGTTAGGAAATATCAAGAACATTTTTGTGCCTTAATTTCCCGCACAGATTATGTCACATCAGCCCATCCAGATGTATATTTTCACTGTTGGACTCTCCATTCCCTTGTGCACTGATGTTGAGTTGCATGATCCCACCGACTTACAACATGCCATGAGTCTAGCGCGTGATTATGAGCGCCGCTATAATAACACCACAACCGTCGGCATACCTGGCAAGCCATCGGGAGGAGCAATTCCTAAACATCCTGAAGTGTTGGTACTACTTGCGCCGTAGTCTAGACATGATCAACAACACCATAACCGACATAAGTGTTTGTGCTCCAATTGTGATGAGTTATACACAAAGAGCCATAAGTGCAAGCAACTACTCTTTCTAGAGGTCATGGACAATGATGAATATGAGAACTCATCATTACTTGCTATCAATGAAGCATGTGAATGATATCTGCATTTGTTATCCCATTTCAACTTGAGGACAAGCTGATTCTCAAGGATTGGGGAATTATTACAAATTAGATCTGATTAGATATTCTATATATACTAAATTTTGCAACAAATCAGAAATATAAATTATGTTCATTTTCAATGTATTTTATTATTTTTAATTTCCTTAATTAACATGCTAGATAGATGGAAATTATTATGATTTGACATATTGTCATATTAATGAAAACTCTATATAAGACGAGCTTAAAATTGTATAAAGATTAAGTAGAAATTTAATAGAATTTTTCCTTCTATCTTTCTCTCCTCTTCACTCTATTTCTCTCTATGCGTTTACGTGTCTTCAAACCTACCACCTACCAAGGCTCGTAACATATAGGGTTGATTTTTAGGATATGACTTCCCACATCATCCACAAATCATAAATAGTATGAAATCATAGGAACATATTTTTTTAGGGTGCGTTTGGATGGATATGAATAAGAGGTTAGTCCTGATTAAATAGCTTCGAGATTAAAAGTAATCCAAACAATTTAGGATTAAGGATTTATTCGGAACAAGGGTCTGATTAGTTAATCCTACAAGATGCTAGAATAAGAAAGTCAGAATTAAAATTTGGTCAAAGAAATCTTAAGATCCCACATAAAAGTTAACGTTCAAAGTTAAAAAGCTCATTATTAATTCCTTTCTTCATCCAAACAAAAAGTTATGTTTTGAGAGTAAACTTATTCTTGACAATTTAGGATTAAAAAATTTAATCCTAAATAACTAATCTCACCCTTAATCTCATATGATCCAAACAGACCCTTAAATACTAGGGAGCAGGGCAGAAGAGCAGGGAAGAACTAAGTATTTATTGCAAAGTGTGCTTGGCAGTTGGCACACTCCCAACTTTTTAAAAGAGACCCTTATTCTTTTAAAATATAACAAAATTTTTATTTGGCACACTATAAAAACTCAAAAATATCCATACTATAATTGTTGGCCCTTTCTAAATGAGAATCCTAGTTCCGACACTACCAGCCAGAGAGCAATCTAATACTGCTAGTAATATTGCTCAATAACTACGAGTTGGGTTTCAACAGATCATAGGTCAACTGATCCGTTCCATTTAAAATTAAATAAAGTATTTTCACATGCTATCAACTCATATTATTATTATATACTATATAAAAGGTCCTGGTGTTCAAGCGAATTATTATCAAAAAATTATCACTGAGTTCCACGTGGAGAACCTGGGTCCAAGAATCAGGTCTGTAAAGAAGGGAAGGTAGGCCATCTGTATACTCTTGAAAATCAAAACTAAGCGGCCCTGCATTGCACACGAACATTTTGATTATATAACTATAAAAATAAATGGAACAATTCATCGACAAAGAAATCAATCCTCAATAACTGATAGATATTTACGAATTAGAATGTTAAATATATGATAGTTTAGTTAATTAGGTTGATTATCAGTTTTTCTCTGACCACAATAACAAATATTAATCAATGGCAAATATAACATCTTTTTGAGCATTTTGTTGCAAAAGAAGTTTGAAATAAATGAAAACACAAATAGGATAACAGAAACCCAACCTTAAAAGTTAAAAGTCATACCTATCTCAAGGACCAATCCAGAGAAACCAGAGCAACCGGGTCCACCTGTCAGCCATAACAATAGAGGATCATCCTTTGGATTATTCTCAGATTCAATGAAGTAATAGAAAAGCTCCACTCCTTTCTCCTCATCCACCTGCAAGTAGCTGTTGAAAGGTTTGCATCAATTTTCATCAACCAAATTGTAACTAATTGGGGCCAAAAGATAACAATTTACTTGTATCACTAGTTTGAATAAAATATGAGCATTTTTACTTAACATGAGACCCTTGTGAAATTGAACTAAATTTTAAGAATTTCTCAGCAAAAGGGTTTCAATTAATAAAAGCAAATTCTAAAGCAAAACTTGTCTCCGCAAGGTTCGACTCTTATTTCCCATTTGGGGGGAAGGCGAATGACTGGGGTGACTAGCTGTAGCTTGTAAAAATGCAATGGTCGACTTTTGAATTTTGCTAATTGGGTTCATGAAACAAAGAGAAATAGTCAAATAGAAGACAATATACCCGGTTTCTAAGGCAAAAGGAAGGAGGCCATCAAATCCTGGGAGGTACTTGATTTGCTTTCTAGCTGCCACTAATTGCCAGGGAAAACAGCACAATACAAACACCACAGAAAAGGGAAACAATCTATAGCTTTTTTGCATTGGATGTGGTCTTTTCCAGGGTTCTACCTTATTCTTTTGATATGATTACAAATTTTTTTTCTGTCCCTCCCAACTTCTGATTTATTTCTGTAAAAAAGCGGCTCACCAAGACAATTGTCTGGTCCCCGTTGCATAAATGCGACAAATTAATATGATTACAAACATGTTACTGGAAATATATGTTGTCCCAATGTCGACATTATAAAGTGATTCCCATCGATTACATGCAATTCAGACTCCAGGGCAACTCGAAATTAAAAGATCATTCTGTTACATTTTATACTCAACGGTATACATTAACGATCATGTATACAGTATGCTTATATCAATAGATAGTAATTTGAATCAAATTATCAGCATAAATCTGTACAGATTTAATTAGCTGGTAAGTGTTGATTCATCATTTCGCACGTGCAAGCTAAGCTACCGCTCTCGATAACGCATTTGTTTTGATCCTGTTGGAATATAAAAATTAGTAGAATGATGGGATAAGGGAACTACCCAATGACTTCGATCACGTGCTATCATAAATTCAATAACTGGGTCATTTACTAATACACTAGATAAAAGATTGTAATTAACCGGGATTCTTCCCTTTTTTTTTTCTATTTTACGAAATAACAAACGCTGGACAGAGTCGCGGAACAAAATTAGTAAAATTTGATTCGAAGCTGGTCAAAGTTTAGTATTTACATAATGATTCCCAACCAAGCTTTTAAATAACGCCGAAATAACGCCGAAATAACGGTATTTTGTATCCAACCGCACGAACGTCATAGAAAAAAACACCGAAATAACGTAACGCGTCATTTCCGTTTTTTCACCGTTTTTCACCGAAATAACGTACGTTTTAACGGGAAATGGTAACATTAAAAAAAAAGGCAGATATAAAATGGACCCAGAGGGAAAAAAAAAGAATGGTCAACATTAATGAATTAATGATATATTGATATCATAAGAAAACATGACCCAAATAACACCGAAATAACACCCAAATAACAAACATGACCCACATTTAAGCAAGTATATAATACAATAACAATTTTAGTATCTGTAAACAGTCACCGTTATATCACTGTTATATCACCGAAATAACACCGAAATAACAAATCAACCCCGGATCGTCATACCGAAAAAACCGAAATTTAAACCCTTGTTCCCAACAGACCTCGAAAACATGGTTAAACATTTCTGGTTGTTACCAAGTTACCAAGTTACCACCGTGAAATTTTTTCACCGAATTAACCAGAATTGAAATTTTAATATACAAAACCTTTTAATAAAAAAAAAACTTATGAAATTTCAAATATAAACATGTCGCATAGAATCTGCACAGTTACTGACGACGCTACTGGTAGCGGTTGGGAAGCCACTGGCACACGGCACACCCCAGTGAGGCAGTGCCTTTTCTCTATGTATGAACAGCACTATAGTCATACGTATCTCGTAGTTTTATTTGTGTAGAGACAGAAAAGTTTAAACTCAACACTTGAACATTTGAAACTAAAAAGAACTCGCACGGTCGTACCTTTAAATAAATATATGCATTGTTTTCAATATATATATATATATATATATATATATATATATATATATATATGCATTTTATGCAAGAAAAATATTACTTGAAGATATTTTATGGGGAAAATATTATGGTACATTAATTTCACAAAGAATTACGTCAAAAAAATCATGGTTGATGTTGACAATTTAATGCCATTCTTTTCTTTTTGTAATTAACTTCTAATTTTTAACTTTTCAATTTTTTATTTTTTTAATAAAATTGTTAGTTGGATCTCGCCAACTAACCTTCAAATAATAATAATAATAATGTCATTTCCTGGAGAAATTTTGAATTCAAGTTACATTTGTGAGTCTGTTGATTATTCAATGATCAAAGCTAACTGTATCATCTGAGCGATAAATATATTAGCATAAATTTAAAATATAATCAAAATGGTTATGTTCTAATTGATATTTCAACCTTTAAGGCTAGGAATTCCATCGTAAAAAATATATATTTCAGTTATGGACCTATAGATAATTTTCATTAATTTTTCCTTTATATTCTTGAGCAATGGTTGTTGAAATTCCACAAGTGGGTATTTTAGAGGACTTAAAGATAAAAAATAAATAAATAAATAAAGGTTGAGAGAGGCACTGTTGCACTGACGCGCGTCTTGTTTCTCTGCTTGGGAATATTGTGTAGTGTCTGAACTCCACTATTTGCGCCTTTATTGCTAGATAAATATTTTATATATTTGAATTCGATTTGCATCTCTGCGCATACAGTATACTGTATAATTGACAAAGTTATAAACATACGTGATCACACCCGCGCCAATACCACTGCGCCGTCAGAGCACACGCAGTATATCTGATATGTTTATTTCTGAAATTTGAAAGTCAAAAGTTTGATGTTAAAAGAATATTTTTGGTTATTTTATTAAAAAATATCACGGTTACCAATATGCATTTAAGTAAGCTGCTTCTGGTATATCAAATTGAAGAATCCGATTAAATTTTTATATCAATGAACGAACATATGTATTAAAAGTTGTTTTTCTTAAATTTTCAATTTTTTTATCAATGTCTATTTGAAATACTAATTAAGATATCAGCATTAATTTGACAAACCAAAATCAAATCCATCTTTCCATCATTTTTGCAAATAGGTAGAGGATGTAAGTACGGATATTTTTTGACGAATAAAGATAATATACTAGATGAACAAATAAATGTACGTCTTATTTTATTTGAATAGCAACACCAAAATACAGCAGTAACATCCTCTCAAAGTTGTTTGCGATCTTATAATTGATTCAAGGAGGTGGAGCAGCCGAGCTGCTCAATGTGGCGGCCATTATTGTCCATGTGACCATGTCTATTCGGTCGCCTGCAGCATTAAGTTATTGTCTCGTATGGGAAAAATCCTCTAATGGCTCCAGCTCAAAAGACCCAGTAACTATTACAGACTTACAGTTACAGAATTCTACGTACGTAAGCTACTCACTGGAAACGTCCAGTCATTTGAAGATGAACAAGCTCCCGGGTAGGGTATCTCCAGCCAAATTACACATCGGTATTAGCTTCTCTTCATCTCTATGTGGATTTTGCAAAGGAAAATTACCGATTAAAATGTTTTGTCGTATAAAATGAAACAAAGGGAGAGAGTTTTTGTTGCTGACGCATCAAACTTAATATTATAGAACTTCACAGAGCCGCCCACCAATGATCTCGTTTTATTTGTTTTATTTAATTTATATTTTCTTTTTCTGCATTTTCCATTTACAACTGTTCTCTTAAAAAAAATTATAAACCTTCAGTATAATAACAAGTAACGCATACATTGCACATACCGAATAATTCTTATTTTTTGCTTTTCGTTTTTCATTTTTTTGCGTTTACAAGTAATATATTATTTATATTTACAAGAAAAATCTGAAGTGCTGGGAATAATTGTAGAAGTTTTTATTTAACGTAAAAAAAAATTATAAAATTTGAATGGTTTCAGTTTAATGTTTTACTTCCGGTGCAAATATGTTGGGTTTTAAAACCTAGGAACGACTCATGTGAAACTTTAACATAAACTAAGCGGAAGCGTTACCTGGTTCCATCTGGTTATTTAATGATCTTGAATATCTTCTATGCTCCAGCAACACCATAACAATATCTATACACGCACCAAGGTTGGGGAAAAGATCTTCCAAAGGATCAAGACACGCCCTTTGATGCCTTACGCCTAAAGCAAAGCACTATCTCTCTCTAATTGATGGAAGTATTAGAAAGAGGGGCAGAGATGCTGCTATCAACGCATGTATACAGCAGTGCTCGTTGTTGTCTTGTCCCTTGGGGACCAACCCCGTATATATAGTACCAAGGGCTTCTTGGCACCCAAACAATTCCATATTGGTCCATCATCAATATAGATTTGTTTCCAAACATAACCACGTACAAAAGGCAACACATCTATGCACAAAAATCTTGCTTTTATTTACAGCCACGTTTAGCATATTACCATATCTTAATTGACTTGGAAACCAAGCAAAATTTGCCCACACAAAATTAGATTGTTTCCAAATAATCTTACAATCTCCTACTTGGGCTATTATGCTTAGTGTTATCCAAAGTCCTTAACTTATGAGCTCATATTTCCATGGTAATAAATTTTGTGCCTCTAATTCCGTCCATCATTCATAACGATAAAAGACCATTGAAGCTTTCGTTACATTATAGCCATTACAGGCTTCTAATCCTGTAAAGCCGTCGCAACTAAACCCACAATGATCACAATACCTTCATAAATGAATGACATTGAATTTAGATGTGTGTAAGTGGTGTGGAAAATACATGCAAGTGTGACTGCCACGTGTCTATTTCCAACTTTTATTGGTCACCCAAAACTGAAGTGAGGTCAACTTAATTTAGAGTCAGAATGAGAACTGCAAGCTAAAAACTGAATCATTTCTGCAGAAATTATTCACATGCTTAATAAACTGAAAACTGAATATATGTCCAATCATGCACTCCCACTGAACACAAACTCCCACTCAAGTCTTAAACCCTCAACTTGAATTAGCACCCACAAGAGCGACATGCTTCTGTGACCAAATTGGGTGTTTCAAGTTTTATGAGCAGATCTGCAATTATGGAGTTTTGTTCTAATGTGCTAGATTGACATTAAATCATTCTGGACTCTTTTATTTACAACCAGAAACTTAAAGTTTTATGTGCTTTAACTTATTGAAGTTTCTGTTGTTGGAGTATATGATTATTGTCACAATATATCCATAGTGATGTTAAACAACATCCATCATGTGCAGCCTAGTGACAAAATTCATAGTCATACTTCTAAATTTGAATGCTTATAACATACTATAAACTTTATTTCCATTGCGAGAGATGTTAATACACACCCGTTTAACATTCTTCATAAAATGAAATTATTTTTTAGGATGTTATCATGACATCCACTGAAATCGAAATCAGAACACCCAAAAAAGACCTCAGCCTATTTCTGACATCCGAACTGTAAGTGCATAATTGTATCAAATAACTAAATTTGACTGCATTCCATAATTCTACACTCATGTAGATATTGACTTTGCATCTTTATTATGTATACAATATCCACATGTATACGAACTTAGATCAAATTCCTTATAACTGAATCATAAGGAGCACTTTTATTTCCAACTTAATCAACATATATGGGGTATACTAAAAACAAAATATAAATATACCTCAATCACAGAATATCCAGTAGTTCGCTTTATCTTATCATACTACTTGAGAGTCTAATTGATGCTTATCATTTGTTTAAAGGCTCAAGAACCTTGAGGCCAAGTACACATGATAATATCATTTCAAGTAGTAAATCATCTAATGCAAAACGTTACTCCCACTGAACCTGTGATATATACAACTATTAACCAAGTTAATCTCGAAACCAAATGAGATAATCACTTGATGAAATTTGTAATATCACTGTTGAGACGCCTATTTTGAGTTCATATATAGATTTAAATTTGCAACTATTTTATTTGTATCATCCGATTCAAAGTGGTGTGGTTGCACCGTATAGATTGTTTCATCAAAGTCACCATTGAAGAACACAGTCCTAACATCTATTTGATGAAACTCGAAATCCAAAATTGTGCTACAAGTGCCATGATTAACCTAAAAGAGTCTTTCAGTAAAACTAGAAGGAAAGTCTCTTTATGGTAAATTCATTCCTTTCAGGTGAAGTTCTCAGTGACAAGATGTACCTTATGACTTTTCACATTGCCTTTAGAATCCCTTTTGGTATTAAACGTCCATTTGCAACAAATGAGTTTTTTACCTCATGGCAATATTACTAAGTCTCAAATATCATTGTCACACATGAAATTCATATGGCATCAATCAACTTTTATGAGTTTCAAACTCATGTTCATGAAGATAGACAACATAATCATCCGATATTGTTTGTCTTTTTTCCCTTATAGATCTTGCAAGCACGAGTTCTTGAGGTGGTTGTAGTTGTTCAATGACACTGTTATCTTCAACTTAATTATTTCCAGAGTCTAAGTCCATAGGATCTGGAACAAGATCTGTTTCCTAAATCAAACGATCCGTTTGAGTCCACAAAGGATCATTATCATTTTCAGGATCAACCCTGGACACTGTATATATGATCAAACGGTCTGTTTCAGTCCTGTCGCGGTCCGTTTGAAGGTCAGTGTTCTCAGTTTCTTATTTGAAGATAATATCCCGATGTGTCATATCTCCCCCCACAACCAAAACATCCTCAAAGAACTTATCTTTATTTATCTCTAAAAACTCAATCTTAAACTGTGGGATATAATAATTTTGATATTCCTGGATCTTTTGGCATAATTAACAAAACAACTAATTATCCTTTCATCCAACTACTCATGTGGCTTATGCCGAGTTTTGTTAGATATCCCAAATATAATATTATGGACATTCCAGTCTACATATTATATGAGTTTTATAATAGTTGCCTTTAGTTGATATAGAATACAAACTGCTATTCGTGAGAATTTTTTTTTAATTTTGTACAAAAATATATTATCTCCTTTAGAGATATAACTTAACCTTTTGTACCAAAGTATTCATAAATTCTCAATTTTATGCATAAAACTTTAGTATCTTTTATAGATTTTCCTTATATATAAGCTATTATTTCCATATAAGATTGTTGTATACTGAAGAAGAAATGAATCTATCTGATTTTGGACAATGAGACAAAACCAAATTTCTATTCTTAAATGAACAAATAAATTCTTATTTGTTGATTTGAGATAGAGTTGAAATTTCATTAAAATGAAATTCTAAATATCTCATGTATGTCCAAATATGATCCATTACTAAATAACAAAATATGGACATTATAGCTTCCAAAATTGATTGTCTTGTTGTCACCGCTATATGAATGTATCTTTCAACATCAATTTGACTTCAAACAATCATAGGAAATTCTAGAAATACAAATGTGGGAAGTTTCATCCGAATCAATCCACTATCTATATATAAACAACTTATGCATAGACTTTAGCAAGGAGCACAATATTATTCTTGGTACCCCAAGTATAATATTTTCTTAAATGCTCTTATTTTCATAGAAGAAATACCCCTCAGATTCTGACTTTTCAATCAGGTTTTGAGCCTTAACTTTATTGGGATTCTTTTATGATTCAAATTGCAGTTTTATTCTTAAATTTTATGTTTCTAATTTTCTTATATTCTTGGATTCAAAATCAACCTGAGTATCATATGTATTATCTTCAATTTTATTTTCTTCCTTCACCATATGCAAGTTGAGGTTAATGAGGGTTGCATAACTCATCTTGAACCAAATAGGAAGAAAAATAAGCACTAAATAACCTTATTATCTTGCGATATATTTTAGTGCTTATAATTTTGAAGCATAAACATAATATCTCCAAATGTACTCCCTTATGTTGATTTTATATTTATTTAGATACCTAAAGTGTTTCTGCAATGAATGTCTAAATGTAACTATTGTCCATCTGCAAGTGCTCTTTGGAGTCTCCTTACAGACTTCAAATACCTACTTCTTCTTAGCAGATACATTTTTTTAAATTTTCTCCAAGAATTATTAACCATATTGAGAGACTTAAACGTTTTGCCATGAAATACACAAATGTAATCACTATCCATCTGTAAGTGCTCTTTGGAGTCTCCTGACAGATTTCAATTGATTATTATCTCATTCATGCAAAACAGTAATTCCTCATATGAATCTTTTAGCCTTAATGAAATTAGAAACAATGTCCCTTAATTCTCTCAAGAATGATCATAAGACACATGTGTTTTTGACCTTAATGGGATTATTAGTCCTTAATACATGGTCAAGATCATATCAAATTGAGAGATTTAAATTTTAAGTTGGAATGTTAAAGATGCTTGATATTTAATATATGCACTTACATTAATCTTAAATTGTATAGCAATAAATCATAATATAAAGGTTCAAATCCCATCTACTAGTCTTTATTCATTTGCAAGTGCTCTTTGGAGTCTCCGAGCAAACTTCAATTGACTAGGTGTAGTGCCAAATGTAACGATTCAGAACATGTCAATCAAATAATCTTCCTTTGGGCCGATTAATTGATTACACGTAAAACCTTATAATCATTACCCCTTTGATACTACCAAAACATTGTACATGTAGCCTTTTAAATCATGTCCTTCCTTTGGGCCGATCCATGATTTAAAAGTTACATGCACCTTAATACACTTGTATTTGGGCACTTGAGACAACCATTAATGTGAGAGCCCACTTTGGTGGGATGACATTACAGCTGGCTCAACGCCTAAATACAACTCAAATACCTTTATATTGGACTTAAAGTATACCTAAACTTAGACTTTTCATTATGCACATCAATCTTAATATGAAAAGTCTAACCAAATACTGACCTAGGATGACTTAGATTTAAGACCCGGTTGCAAAACCTTAAGGTATACAAACAAAAATAATAGACCATATAATACTTATATAGACTACTAAACCTTATGTAGTTTGTTTTGGTAAGTAACAAACTACCTAAAGAGACCAGAAGGAGAACCATAGAGATATGTAACCATACAAACTAGTATGCATTACATTAAGGTAAGAAAAGAAAGCGATGGTTTCCTCTTCAGCCAGCAGCCATTGAAATTACACCACATCCAGGCAAGATTCCCAGAAAAGGTCAGGGTCATATGGACACTTAGGCGCCGACCTTATTTTCTGCGACAGAACTTGTCCTCATGACAACATGGTGTAATCCAACACTTACAGCTCTTACTAATGAAAACCACGGCAGAGATAAGAAGAGGAGAGAAAACTAAACAAAAATAAACTGTACAAAACTTGTACAAATCATATAAGAGGATTGTTAAACCAAATTTTTGGTCAGTTCCTAATAAAACCATACAAATCTTACCTAGCAGGTCGCTATGGCATCTAGCGAGCCCACAACTCGATTCTGGTCATAACCTAAAAGTTTGCAACCAAAACTGAAGTGGAACGATCGTTTCGGAGTGAAACAAATCGTTAATGGACCGTAGATATAGTAGAAGAAATCGTCTTATTCTTAAGCCGAGAAATCCTAAAAATTTCTCTCCTAATCTGATAATCTACTCTAATTCTAAATCATCCAATTTAATAGGTCAGATTTAAACTTTATTCAAAACTTAACTTAATATATATAATATTTTTTTTTTATATATATATCATAAAAAAAAAATAAAAATAAAAGTTAAGCTTGAAAGAAGTTAAAAAAAAAAGCAAAATTCAATTGCCATATAATGCTAATTACCAAAAACAATCCAAATCTAAAGTTAAGAAACAATAGTTACCAAAAAAAGTTTCTTAATTAACAATATTCCAATTGTTATTACCAAATCATGCTAATTTCCAAAAAATAGACTTGAAATAAATCTATTCATAATATCCTTGTTTAAATACCATATATATCTTAATTAGCAAAAAAATAACTATAATTAGTTTCCTTAATCAATCACCAAATTTATGAAAATAACAAGTTCATAATAAGTTGCTGAAAAAAAAACTGATTTACATCATTTTTTTTTTTGACGTGCAAAAAAAAAAAAAATTTTTTTTTTTAAGGAAACCTTTAAATATTGCTAATTAAAACATCAATAATACGCTGTATAATTTTTTTTTATTACACAAAAAAAAACTTTCAACGCTACAAGGATCCAAAAGTTCAATTATTTCGAAAAAAAAAAATCAAAAGTCTATACTCAAGAAAAAAAAAAATTTAACCAGATAGAAACCAAAAGCATAATGATTCAACATGAGATGGCTCTGATACCACTTGTTGGGTTTTAAAACCTAGGAACGACTCATGTGAAACTTTAACATAAACTAAGCGGAAGCGTTACCTGGTTCCATCTGGTTATTTAATGATCTTGAATATCTTCTATGCTCCAGCAACACCATAACAATATCTATACACGCACCAAGGTTGGGGAAAAGATCTTCCAAAGGATCAAGACACGCCCTTTGATGCCTTACGCCTAAAGCAAAGCACTATCTCTCTCTAATTGATGGAAGTATTAGAAAGAGGGGCAGAGATGCTGCTATCAACGCATGTATACAGCAGTGCTCGCTGTTGTCTTGTCCCTTGGGGACCAACCCCGTATATATAGTACCAAGGGCTTCTTGGCACCCAAACAATTCCATATTGGTCCATCATCAATATAGATTTGTTTCCAAACATAACCACGTACAAAAGGCAACACATCTATGCACAAAAATCTTGCTTTTATTTACAGCCACGTTTAGCATATTACCATATCTTAATTGACTTGGAAACCAAGCAAAATTTGCCCACACAAAATTAGATTGTTTCCAAATAATCTTACAAAATATTCTCACAATGGTGCGCCAGAAAGCCATCTTCCAAGCATAGGCAAGGCATTCCTTTGGTTTGTACTCTGGAGCCGTGTGCCCGGCACTTTACAAGAAAAGTTGTTTAACAAAAAAGGATAACGAATTAGATATAAGCTAATTTAATTTCTTTTAAAGATGCATTCCAATGATCAAAGCTTTATCGTATCACCTCTCAAATATTCTTAATTTCAAGTTCAAATAATATTACCTTTACAGTAGCAAATGTGAGGTTGTTCGAATACTTCCTCGTGAACCTATATATATTAGGTAATGGAAATTATGTACCCTCTTTATCTGAATTTGTATAAGAATATATTCTGAAACCACAATTTTGATACACAATCATACCCTGCTACTTGGCTGCCAACATACCAAGGTCTCCAATCATCTGTAATCGAGAAATTGAGGGATCGTATCCAAGCTTGCGTACCAACATGAGGAATAAACATGTCATGATCACCACTGCATATACACAAGTTCAGTACATTGTCCATGACAGATAAAAATGGATATGCTCGCAAAAAGAAGAAACACTGTCACAGAAAGAGGATTCACTCGCCTGTAAATAAGTGCTGGGTAACCTTTATTGGTGACAGCAAGATGATATGGAACTGCAGAGTAGATATCTAGTGTGTAGTACGGTAAATTTGTACATCTATTCCAATTAACAACCGTTCCCTACAGGAAATGAACTATTTTCTTAAAAACGTGAATCTTTCAAATAGCTTGTATCTTACACAAATCCTGATTGTTAGTGTTGGAATATGGTGTCACAGATGATCATAATTTAGATCTAATGTGACATCTAACTTGGCAAGGAAGAAACGTCAGATTTGGAGCACAAGAAACGCTTGACTTGATGTGTAAGTCATGAGTGACTTGATGTGTAAGAAATCTTTTCTATTTATAGGCTTTCTCTCCTTGTATTGTAACAATTCAAATTTACAGAAAATAATAAAAAGAGAGGTGTGCGTGTGTTGTGGACGTAGGTACACATTGTACTGAACCACATTAAATCTTTGTGTTCTCGTGTTCTTTATCTTATTTACTTTCTTTACATGGTATCAGAGCGGTAGGTTCTGAAATCTGTGTGTTTTCCTTGTCTTGTGCGAGTTACTGCACAAGATTGAATTCTTTGTCCCTGTGCGAGTTACTGCACAGTTGGATCTTCTCGACCAACCCTTATCTCATCGAAACCTCGACCAGACCTGTGATTTCGGACCAAAATTAGTCCATTTCGCACCGAAATTCCTTACTGACTTGTGTGTTTTTTTTGTACTTGTCCTTTTTCCTGTGCAAGTTACTGCACAGTTGGACTTGACATCTTCCCTGCACAAGAGATTTGTGTAGATAATCTTTACTCGAGACCATGGCCCTTATTCAAAACATAAACGAATCTTGGATTATAGATTCTGGAGCAACAGATCACATGACTTACAACAAAGACAGTTTGATAAGAGAATCTCACCCAAGGAAGACTGAGATCGCCAATGCGAATGGGGAAGTTTAATCCAGTCATAGGGGCTGGAGATGTTCAATTTTCCTCATCTTTGACACTCTCAAATACTTTATTGGTCCCTTCTCTTTCATCAAGACTATTGTCTGTAGGTCAATTATGTGAAGAACTTAATTGTGTTGTACTAATGTATCCTAGATTTTGTCTCTTTCAGGACCTCATGACAAAGGAGATTATTGGTCGTGGTACTAAGAGGAGAGGACTGTATCATTTGGAAGACATAGCTGCTGGAAGAGCTCACTTATCAGCTGGCTCAAGTTCAAGTAGGAAGTCTTCGATTTGGATGTGGCACAGACATCTAGGCCATCCTTCTTTCGGGTACTTAAAGAAACTTTATCCAAGTTTATTTTCTGGGTTTGAAAATGAATATTTTGATTGTGAGGTATGTATTAAATCTAAGAGCCATCGAGCCCATTTTCCTAAAAACTTGGATAATAACAATACCACTCCTTTTGACCTGGTTCACTCTGATGTATAGGGGCCTTCCCCGGTTGAATCTCAGGTTGGTAAATGGTAACAGATGGTTTGTGTTATTTGTTGACAATTACACTAGAATGACTTGGATTAATGTGGTAAAACATAAACATGAGGTACCACTCGCCATCAAATCTTTCATTACCATGGTAAAGAACCAGTTTGACAAGAATGTTAAAATTTTCAGAAGTGATAATGGAAAGGAATTTGTCAACAAAACATTAGGGGAATTCATTAACACTAATGAAATTATACATGAAACAAGTTGTGTGGGCACCCCTCAACAAAATGGCATAGCGGAGCGAAAGAATAGACAAATTCTAAAAATGACCAGGGCAATGATGCTAGAAAACAATGTACCTCATTCTTATTGGGATAATGCAGTTACATCTGCAGTTTACTTAATGAATAGGTTGCCTTCTGTTGTACTTGACTTTCAAACACCCTTGCAAATACTTTCAAAGCACTGCTTAATTCTCTCAGTTCTTACAATTCCACCAAAAGTATTTGGTTGTATAACATATGTTCATATACAAAAACATCAAAGGTCAAAGTTAGACCCATGTGCTGAAAAGTATGTGTTCATAGGTTATGGTCAACGTCAAAAGGGATATAGGTGTATGAACCCGGCCTCTAGGAAAATTTATACCACAATGGATGTAACCATTATTGAAAATAAGAGGTATTTTCTGAAAGAGCAGGCTCATTCTCAGGGGGAGAGTACAACAGAGAATGAGCCTTGATTTGATGCAATGATAGATGATGAACCTCAGTTCGGTCCGAATTCTAGTGGTTTTGGTCCGAATGGAGATACTAGACCTTTGTCCGGATCGAACTCAGAACAACTCGGTCCGAACAGAGAAGGAACAGAGGATGACACTGATGAAGGAATTTAATCCTAGGTCAAATAAATTAAACCTATGAAATACCTCACTAGACGTTCGAGTAAAGTAAAGGTGTCGAACCCACAAGGACGGTTGAATACCAGACTTAATCTTTCTTAAAAGCTAGAGGATGAATTTTTGTGTTTTTAGAAATTTAAAAGGTAATAAAAATAGTAATAGAAAAATAGGCAATTAAACAAGTAATAAATAATAAAATATTTTTGGGATTATTTTTTATGTTTTCGGGACTCAAACAGATGCAATAAAATATCCTAGGGATAAGTGTTCAATTAGTTTAGCTTTAAGACAACTCTACAACGATTTTCATCGAGGCAGAGAGTCATTTCGGGGCGAAACAGAACCATTTCGGTGCGAAATAGGTTCTGTCCAGCACCAAAACTTGCCTTAAACCTGTTGTTTCGACTTGGCAATTTTACAGGATACTTTGCGAAGGTTACTAAGCGACCAGACCTTACCCCTAACCTCAACTTTCGCTTCTCGGTTCTGGTTTAGGTTTGATGTCGGATTTTACCATAAAAACAACTAATCCTATACTTACGTAATAAAACTAGTTTATTTAGGAATACTTGAATGGATTTCCAAAGATATTTAAAGTCCTGACGGTGCAATAAAAGTTAGATCTTTCGATCGTTAACTAACCTACCCTTTCGAGTTTTGGTTTATCTCAAGTGCTTTGATTTACTAATTATTTGGTCGAGTTAAATCCTATTAATGCTACATATCATCAATAAGCTAACTTTCAAGCAAACAATTAAATCAATCAAGCAAGCAATAATTCTCAAACAAGTAAATCGCAAAATATCATAATATAATCATCAAGTCATCACAACATACTAAACTAATCTACTAACTATCCTAAGACATCATAAAACTACTCACTAATATCCATAACAAAAATAACAACAAGTATCATGCAAATAATAAAGATACAAGCCATAAAACAACGAAATAAGAGCATATAAGAGTAAACCGAAGAATCCCAATGCTAATACTCTCTATCTCTGGCCTAGGAATCGACGTGGATCTGTGTGCTGCTGCTGCTCCCTCCAAAAATGCTAAGAGCTCCCCAAGAAATCAATGGAAAACCCTAAAACGCTAAGTAAGGAAGGTGGAAAATGAGTATGGAAGGTAGAATACGTGCCCAGGAGGTCAGGGACGCATATATGTACCCACAGGAGGCGGCTAGGGCAAGGAGAGGCGGTGTAGAACTCAGGTCTGCTAGATGGGCTGAGAATCAGGCCCACGCTGGAGATATGGCTCAAACTAGGCTCCTGTGGTCTCGAGGCATGTGTGTGTGGGCCAGGAATGAGTCATCTGGCTGAGAATGTGGTCCATCCTTCACAAAAGTCGTGTCTCGTCTCCAATTTCCTTGCAATTCTACAAAATAAAACAAGAAGCACGGCAGCAGCAATATCCTGGAAAATATAGCAATTTATGAGACAATTTATAGTGGTTTGATCAATAATTAAGGGCTAAGTACGGTCAAAATACGTATAAAAATAAGAGACATCAAATCCCCCCAAACTTGAATCTTTGTTTGTCCTCAAACAATAATCTAAGCTTAAAGGGTAAGACTGTACTTAGACCTAGAAATGAAGTATCACAAACCAATGATGCAATGAAAATTTATTGAATGAAATTACTCAAAGTTCCACAAGTCAAAGATAAATAAAGCAATTTAAAATTAACTCCAAAGATAAGGGTTTAGTTCTCTTTTTGGTTTAAATTGTGCAACACTTAGTTCTCATGAAATCTCAAAATCAACTCAAGGACCTTAGCTTCACTTCATCAATTCAAATGCAAACTCAAATTCAAATGTCCCTTCTTTTTCATAAGTTGCAAACATTTGCAAAGAAAATTCTATCAAAACTAAAAATTCTATAATGAGTCTAATTTTCAAATTTTCACCAATTTTGAACTTATGCAAGTCGAGTTGCGGTGATTTACATCACTTAAGGTTTTACTCTATTAAGACTTGTGAATAAACTACCAGCACATGCCGCACTGGGGAGATCTAACTCTTATGTCACACGACTAAGGCCACGGTACACTTGGGCCAGAGATCCTAGCGACATAGAGTTTTCATTTCTCCAATATTTGTGGAATTTTCAATTTAATTTGGATTGCAAGTCCCTTCGCACCTTCATTTTCGCAACTATTTAGATTTAGTCAATTTAAGTTTGCTTGTTGGTGATTCAAGCGTTCAAGAACAAACTAGACTCATTTTAAAATTTTCAAAGTTGATAAAACATCCTTTAAACAAAAATCCACAAAATACAAAATCGTTCACTCAGCAAAAACTTGTGAGAATTGACTTAAAATAATTTAACAATACTAAGCATCCTAATTCAGGTCCTATCCTATCAAACAATCATTCAATTCGATCAATTGGTGCACAAACCAACCTAAAATCTCCTAAACAAACGTTTATCCTTAAGAAATAATTTTAAAATTGCTTCAAAAATTCAAACAAGTGTGAAACAGTGAATAATATATCCATAGAAACCTCACAGTGATAACGCATGCATCAGAAAAAATCGAAATCAAAAGTTCAAAAATTCACCCAAAATTACAGAGCCTGATTTTGGGGCGAAATGGCTCCATTTCAGACCGAAATGGAAAAGAAAAATTCAAAAATAGTCCGAAACAGAAGCATTTTGCGCAGAAATTTTTAGTTTCCTCTTCTTTTCCCCCCCAAACTGATTCAAGCACTGTCCCAGTGCATCACAATCACAGAAAATGAAAAATAAAGGAGAGGAAAATAAAAATTATACCAAATCAATGTGATGAAGATGGCCTTGCCCCATTTGTGTGGTGCAACTCGTATGAGGTCGTGCGAGGGTCGTTATTTCTGTCCTTTGCTAACCTGTGGTGCTCTAGCACGAGTTGCCACCTTGTCAAGTTTCCATCAATTTCTTTTTCCTACATGAAACACAAGAAAAATATTAAACAACTAATTTTTATGTCATTTTTTTATTTTCTAATTTTTTTTTTTTTTTTGCATTTTCTTGATTTTTCGATAAATAAAACTCTAAAAACCCTTGGGTTGCCTCCCAAGAAGCGCTCTTTTAACGTCACTAGCTTGACCCCTGTTTGTTTCAAAACTTGATCTGATCAGGCTTGGAGAGCGAGACGGCAAGTGCTTTGTCATAGCTCATGTTGGTGATGTCTCTTGTTGAAAAACGAAGCTTTTCTCCCCCAACTCTAACCAAAATTGTGTCATCCCTAGCATCCATTTTGACCCCTGCAGTGGCAAGAAATGACCGTCCCAAAATGATCGGCACCTCCTTATATTCTTCCATCTCCAAAACCACAAAATCACAAGGAACCACAAATTTTCCCACAGAAACTGGCACATCCTTCAACTCTCCCAATGGTAAACAAACTGACGAATCTACGAGTTGTAAGGTCTTGGTTGTGGGTTGCAACTCACCCAATCCAGTTCTCTCATAGACAGTTTTGGGCATCAAACTCACACTGGCCTCCATATCACACAAACCTTGATCAATAATGGCCTTACCAATTGTACAGGGAAGAGTAAACCTGCCAGGATCAGGGAGCTTGGGTGGCACCTTGTTTTTCAAGGCCAAAGTTTTGACCTCTTCAAATGTCATTCTCCCTGTGCACAACTCTACGAAAAACTTGGCATAAATAGGTACTTGTGCAATCAACTCCATGAAGGGAATATCGATGTGAATCCCCTCTAAAATCTCCCGAAATCGCTTAAACAATGCAACTTTCTTTTCTCTGACCAACCTCCCTGGAAAAGGTAATGGGGGCTGGTAGGGAACCTCTGGCATTGACTTCTTCCCATTTTTCTCCTCCTGGGTCACCTTTTTGGGCTCTGTGGGGGTCATTTCGGACTGAAATGGAGTGGTTTCGGACCGAAATTCTGCCTCTGGTTGAGATTGTTGAGCTGTTGGTGACCCGATTTGTGGGCCGGAGGGCTTGGCAACGTCCTGGAGAGGTGGGAATGGCAGAACTTGCTCCAAAACAGGCTCTTCTTCCTCACTTGCCCGCACTTGTAAGATGTGTAGAGATTTGCATTCGGCATTGGGGTTCACTTGCGGTTGGTTCGGAATCTTTCCTTGTTCCTTCAAGAGATGTGCCTCTATCATGCGCTCGAGCCTTGTCAAAGTACCTGCATTATTTTTCAATTCATCCAAATTCTTAGCCACAAAATGATTAAATTTCACTTGATCATCCATAAACTTTTGAACAACAAATGGAATGTAATCTTTCTTGGGAAGAGTATTTGGGTTTGGCCCTATGTATTGGTACTGTTGACCACCATTGATCGAATTGACTTGTTGAGCATTTTTCTCTGGTTGCGCCAATGGGCATTCTAGAGATGTGTGCCCTTCTTCGCCACAAGCTCCACATGTGTTCGAGTTGAGATGAGTGTTGGAGTTATGTCCTAGAAGTCAATATTTAATGACTTATTTTCTTAGTTTATGTTAATGATGATATTTGATCATTTGTTCCTAGAGTTTATTATTGACAGATCATTCAGGTTGAGGATCTGAATTGTAGATCTCTGTGGACCATTCATTAGAATGACAATAATAAATCTAAATCGTCCATAATCTTGATAATTAACAAGGAACATTAATTATCATAAAAGATTAGTATGCAAGTTAAGTGATGATTAAGTTCTACAAATCATAAGTAAGGAGTTACGAACTTAATTGCATATGTGTATGTTATTGGAACATAGTACAGGACTTGACCCAATGAAATAAACATATGGATTGTGTTATGTGTCATTGTTTATTTCATATGAGTTTGATTCTAAGTTTGAGATGTTCACCTTTTCCACATGAGGATAGGTTCAATAAATATCGTCTAACGTTGATTCCTGATAAAGGCTGCTATAAGGACTTTATTTATGTTCTCTTGAATTGTGCGGGGAAAAGTTGTTCATCAAGAAAACCGTATGTCCCTCATTAGTATACCTAGTGAGTGATGATATCTGTTTGGGCCCCTTGATGGAGTTGGATCGTATGCATGCAAACTAGACGATCAACTCTAGATCAAGAAATGTATAATCTGCAAGAATGACACATTCCTATCTTGGATTATACAAAGATATCGTGTGACATAAGAATCAAACAAAGAAATACTTTTATTTCTTATGCAGGATTGAGATATTGTAACGGTACATTATTTATACGAATTGGGAGTCATAACGTGTTGCTAGATACCGCTTATGATTATTGGAAATAAATAACGATTTATTTCCATGGCCAACATAGTATAAATCCTCAAATAGGGTCGCACAAATAGGATTCTAACCACTTGGTGCATTTATTGTTTATTCACAATAATGTGTATTGTGAAATGTGATAAGTTAATTAATTAATTATATACCGTTATGAACCGTTATAATTAATTAAATTAAAAGGATCATATGGAAACAATATAATGCATTAGCTAATCATAGATTAATTATTAATGAGTTAATAATTAATTATGTTCAACTTACTTTAATTAGTTTGAGCTAATTGGGCTTCTATTTAATTGGTTAATTAAAGGCCCGATTTAAGGAAGAATGAAGAGACAATTAAAGGAGATTCATTGATTGGTGAATTAATGAATAAATGCCTTTTATTAAGATGGCCCAAGAGAGCCCATTAGGTGGCCTCTTAGGGTGGATGGCATACTTGTAAATAGTATGAAAATTGGATGAGAGTGGTTGGCTATATAAAGGGGTCTCTTTGGGAGAAAACCCTAGCCGTCATCTCTTTTCCTCTCCCCTCCCTTGCGCCTCCACCTAGAAGAGAGATTTTTCTCTCTTCTCCATGGCTCTTCCCTTCCTCTCTTAGCTCATGTGTTGAGCATCCCACCTCTCTTCCTCTCCATTAAATAGTTAATTAAGAGAAGCAAGATGATTAGCAAGAGGTTCAAGAGAACTAGCATTCTCTTTGAGCTTGGTGGTGGGTCCTTGGTGGGCTAGAGGCGGCCATAGATGGTGGAGATGGTGGAGCACGCACCCCATCGACTCCCATGCCATGGATTCGAGCCTCATGAATACAATTTCATGAGAGGTACAATTTCTCCTACCTTCTCTCTTGATTGGATGTGTGATTGCTTTAGCACTAGATCTATTGATTTGCTTGTTGTTAATAGTGATTAATTAAATGTAATTAATCTAAAATTAAAATATGAGCATTTCCTAACAGTGGTATCAGAGCTATGGTCGTGCTTAAGGTTTTTCACACTTAATTAAGTGAGAAATTCGTAATTAATTAAGTTAATTAGTGATGTGCATGCTTGCTGGCCCTGGAAAGGCTGTTTTCTGTCTTGTTGCTTGTTTTTCGTGGTGTAAAGCTCTCTGAAATTTTTTCCTTCTTATTGAAGGTTGTATCCCTTTGAGTTGTGGTTGTTTTCCCACTGGAATCATTGAAATTCGATGTAAAATGAATTTTTAGTGATTTAAACGGTAACGGTGCGCAGATCTGTTATTCTGCTGCACAGTTCTGTTGTTGTGGTTGGTAACAAATAAGTTTGTATACAAAGTACCTGTAACTTTTAGATAGGATTATTCTAAACTTGATGCTCTTTCTGGATATGTAAATTGTGTTGCATATTTCAGATATTATGTGGGCGTTCAAGGATGAAAAGTGATGAAGTTATCAGATCTGTTTTTTCAAACAAACTGATTGTTTTGAAAAACTGTACTTATTGAGAAACTTTTATGGAAAAGTGTTGAAATGGAAATGTTCTCCTTTAAGTCTGGAATCTGTGAAAATTAATTTCATAGATTTTCATTGAGATTTGATACCTCAACCGAGTGAAACCTTTTTGGTCGACGGTCTGTTCCAGAACAGGATACCTTGCTTAAATGCTTGTTATCTCGTTGATCTTGAATATAACTTGTAGATTTTCTTTTCATGGAATGATAGCCTATTGTATGTAGTATTTTTCTATGTAAATTGTTTGCTGGAAAAATATCAAGGGGATGATCATACAGATCAAAAGGTTGAGACCCATAACAGAATTTTCTCTAACGGTGCTTCGCGCACAATCTGAGGATTTGTCTTTTTTGGTTCTCCCTGATGGTAATTGATCTCTCCTTGAGATTTTTACCGGTAATCACAATCTTTGTAAGGAGTTCTCTGGATTTATTTCAGATTTTTTGGAGACCGAATTATTTTGAATTTTTTCGGGTCCCGAATTTCGTATTTTAATTAGTTAAAATAGTTTCTAATTAATCAATTTATTGAAATGTTAATTAGAAGACTCCTTAAATACCCTCCTTTCTGTTTTGATAGTTGGATTTAATTTAAAAGGGCTTAAACAATTAGTTGTTAAGGTTAAGCCTTCTTTGCATTCGGAAAACTTGAGCAACAAGTATGCACAAAGATTCTAATTAATGAAATTAATTAAGAGCAAGTGAATCATGTATATTGTATATGTGCTAACTTTGTTTTGTAGGAGGATGTGGGTTTGATATGGCTCAAGATGTCAATGCCTTGTGTGTTGTAAAATGTTGTGAATGCATGTGATTGCTTGTAAAGTGGCCTAAGGTGCCTTGATAATTAAGTGGTTAATTTTTGATGTAACTTGTGAGGCTTGCATGCCCCTAAGGCCTAGGCGGGGTTTTAGGAATTTTATCACATGTATTTATTTCCCTTAATTATTAGATAGGATCTTAGTAATTAGTGGGAGGGCTTGATTAGATTAGTTTCGTTACATGGAGATGCGACGAAGACTAATGCAAGCGGGAGCCATACAAACCCACGGCAATGTTTGAGATGCTTATTATTATGTGATTGTTTGTGAATGCCTTGAATAGTCATAGGTAGGTATGGGTGTATGCTTACACGACCACCAAACAAAGTCACGTAATTGCTTTTGTCCCAAACTAAATTGATTAAGTCGACCGCCTTCCTTCTCTCTATCCCCTTCACGTCAATAGCCAATCATGGCGCGGTCCGCCATAGCGGACGTCATGGTTGTCAACCTTGATAGTCGGGGTACAAATAAAAAGATTTGCTAGGAGCAAATAGAGAGAGGTTGCTTATCGATGGACCCAACAAGTTTTCTTGGACATCGGGGCGAAGTTTGTAAATATACTTAGATATTCACAAACCAAGAATCATATGGTTGATATGATTGGTTGGAGAACCTACCTTGTCTAGTTAAGTAGGGTGTCGTGCCATAGCAGGCTCTACTTGACGAAAATGAGGATCTTGGAATCCATTACATTTAGGGACATTAATTAAATGTAGTGGGAGTTTTGTTTATCATTCCATAAACAAAACATTGCATAAACTAAATGACCTTAAATTGAAATTGTTATAGATATTAAATATGTTAATTTCGTTGCGATCAATCTTTGGAAAACGACAAGCTCGTTTCTAAGGTATTTACTTGGAGAAGAAATACCGATTTCTAAGACATGTTCTTGGAAATGAGAAACTTGAGCAAGTTTAATCCCAAAAACGTTCCTCGACTTCCCGAACAATAGCTTCGCAATGATTGATTAGTTTTGACGAAAATTATTCAATAAAGCGAATGCTTATATCCTTTTAGAAGTTCTAGACCTTTGAATTGGAGAATTCATAAGGACTATACTAAGACTTCTACACTCTCATCCATTTACTCAAGAAGACGTTCTTAGAGAAAGTAAAGATATACTCAATCATTTATGATCGAGTAATGAAATGTGAGTTAACCAAGAGACTCTTCTTATAAGAAGATAAATGTTTCATTAGCTTGTAAACCGAAAGGTTTGAGTAGCTAATTGACAACTAGAGATACTAAGATCTCCAATATCAAGGATTGTTGATATTGTCATAAAAACTCTTTCTATGGATAAAGGATGTATTGTTCGCACACTTGTTAGTGCTAAAAATGATTGGTTAAGTATTAAAGGAATACTCCACCAATATATGAGTTGAGACTTTGAGACCCTCACTAGTGACCGTGTGTCACATGAGATGTTTCATTTGCCATTTATGGGAGGCATTTGAAAGGTTGTCCGAAATACCATGATGTTCTAAACCTTAAGATATTTGTCGTTCAAATTATCTCACTATCTCTAATTCACACTAGTAATTAGGTGCTAGTTCATGTGTTCGCATTTAACGAAATGTGTAGACAATGATGAATAAGAGAAAGTTCGAGATAAGTAAAGTAAACTCCGTTTTAGAAATGGCTTGTACGTCTAAGCCGCTACCATTGAATACGTAGAGTTATCTTTACTAAATAAAGAGTTTGTTTAGGAATTTGAGGTTGTATACCTTATTCCAAACATCTCATAAAACCTTATCTCCATTTCATATTTGATGATGGATGATCATGTTTTGTAATAGAGAAATGTTGTTCTCTTGTTTTTATAAATTTGTGTATAAGATTTCATGCATCTTAATTGAATTTGCTTGAAATAGATTAACAAATTTTGAATGACAAATATGTAAGACTTCGCATAAAGTATTTGACTTTTATGTAAAATAGTTGCTTAGTCGAATATAAACAAGAATCGCATTATGAGAGTCTACGTAACGTGGGGCTCGTAAATCAATTCGATTGCAAAGAATCGCATTATGAGAGTCTACGTAACGTGGAGCTCGTAAATCAATTCAATTGCAAATCAATTGAAATTCATGCGAATCGTGTTTGTTAAAAGACAAAAGCGCCTTTGACCTACGAAGGTTTAAAGGACAAGTAACCTTATTAAGACTTATACATATTGATGTATATAGACTTATAGGACTTGTGCAATTGAAAGGTTGTTGAAACTTTACCACTTGACCAACAATCATTGTAGATATTAACGTATCTATTTGATATGATGTAAGTATGAATCTTTTGACAAGATCAAAAGGATTTCAAGAGTAAAGTTGAAAAACTATTCAATAAAAACAAAAGTCTTAAGATGGATCATGGTAAATAGTTAAGTCATGTAGTTTGATATATTGCCTAAAGAGTATGAAAGACGTTTCACTACTCGCTCCAAGAGGAACATTGAAAAATGTATCCAAGGATGAAGGTATCGAACATTGTTTAACATAGTTCGATCGGTAATAAATCAAATTGACTTGTTCGACTCATGTAAGGGATTTGTGTTTGAGGACAATATTGTTTACACTGAATAAAAATTCCATCGAAGTCTATTGAGAAAGATATCTTACGAGATTTGATCTCTAGGTATATTGTTTCTCAAGATTTGGTGTTGAGAAGCTTATTTCAAGGTTCGATTGATTGATAAGCTTGGACCCAAATAAGACGCTTATTATTTTGAAGGATATCTTGAATTAGCCAAAAGGTACTACTTCTATGAACATGATAAGAACAAGGTAGTTGTTGCTCATCATAACGTAATCTTAAAGAATGATATTCTTAAGATGAAGTAGTGGGAGTAAAGTGAGCATTAAAGGAGTTTATGCGTCACTACAAGAAGTACATTTATAGGAAACTTGTCACTCCATACATGGTGCTTAGTGAGAGTTGAGCGGAACTTTATTCACAAGTAGTTGTGAAAGGAAGAAGTTTATAAGCACGCTCGCTTCTAAAGAGTACTCAAACATCTCACGAATGGATAATGTTAGAGAAACTCGTGCAGTACATCAGGATCAAGAACTTATTCTACAAGATGTTGTAGAAGTAGTTTATTGACCTCAAGCACCAATCCTACAAAGATCAACGAGAATGAATTGCCTAAACTGAAAGGTACATAGGCTTCACAACATCCTCGTACTTGATATATGAGGATCCGTTGATAAATAAAGAAACGATGGAAAGACCCGATTCCACAAGTATGGTTTGAATTTGTATGATCTTTAAGTGCAATCCATATATATATAACAACAAGGTATAGACCTTAATTGATGTTCAAGAAGGAGCGATCCATCTAGAACATTTAGATCTTTAAAAGGAAAGATAGATATGGATAGCAAGTCGACTATGTACAAAACACAATTTCATGATTGATGCTATGTCTAAGTCGATAACCAGTTGACCATGTACAAAGCACAATTTCATGATTGATGCTATGTGTAAGTCAATAACCAGTTGACCATGTACAAAGCACGGCTTCTCGCTTGTAGCTGTGTATAAATCAATAAAGATCATTCTAACAATAATTATATTTCGTATATATAGATATATGAAAAATACATCAAAACCGCCTTCTTCGATTGAATGAAGGAAGTTGTTGTGTATTTGACACAAACCAAGGATTTGTTGTATTGTTGAAAACATATATATGCTTCAATGATCCATTAATGGATTGAAGCAAGTATTGTGGAAATTGGAATAAATATTTTGACAAAGAAGTCAAGGAGTTGCACTTCGTCAAAAGTATCTTGTATAGACAAGATATTCAGTGGGAGCATTATTATGTTACATGTATTGTACAAGATACAAGACATTAATTGGGAATAAAATTAAAGAAATGAATATTGTCAAGATCTCATTGGAGAATGTTTTCTCAATAGAGAACTTGGGTAAGTCACCTAAATCCAAGGAAACAAAATCTATGGAGATAGATTATGATGGATTTCAGGTTTGAGAAAACGTGCATATAATGACAAAGTGTTCTAGTAACATGAAAAGATAGACTCCTAGAAAGGATGTCTAACCAAGTTGTATGGCATACACTTGAGTTCTACTCGGTGTGTTGTAACTCAATTCGAAAAGAGTGCACGATATATTTCGAGCATCCTTCTGTTATGAGTTTCATAACGGATGCCATATTTATGCACATGCCCTTATGTGTTGTAACCAAGGAGTATGACAAGCAGTTGTCAACTGGATACAAAGAAAAACACGTTTGGACAATAATCGAGAATATCTTCGAGTATCTTATGAGAAAGAATGATATGTTTTTCCATCTGATAAGATAAAAGAAAGCTCATATAAATTGATATATTGATGCTAGTTTTCGAAAGATTGATATAAATACAATTGAGCTACATATTTTGTTTAAATGTGGTGTTGTAAGTTTAGAAGGTGTTCTAAATGGGATATTACAACCGTTTCCGTCACCAAAACAAAATATATAGCAACTTGTGAAGCAATGAAAGAATGTAGTAAGGATCGTGAAGTTCTCAGTCAAGCTAATATGGTTCTATGCATCTCGAACCATAGCTTAAACTTGAAGAACCCAATATTAAATTGGTGATCCAACTAAGATCTATGACGATGTCACTTGATCTCACATGATGATGATCAAGAACACATATATAGGAGTATATATGTATATAGGGTCAAATAAAATTTGATAGGTTCGCGGACACAGCGAACACTCTAACTTAACCTCTACCTTAAGCGGTATACGAGATGCAATTGTGCATCCATGCGTGATGGACGTATGAGTAACTTGCTTTAAGTGTATTACATCTTTTGAGGTTCGAGACATGTATATATATAGATATATGACATTGTTCTAAATTCTTCACTGGCTAGAAGTCACTATTGATTGACTCTAGGCCAAGTGGGAGATTGTTGGAGTTATGTCCTAGAAGTCAATATTTAATGACTTATTTTCTTAGTTTATGTTAATGATGATATTTGATCATTTGTTCCTAGAGTTTATTATTGACAGATCATTCAGGTTGAGGATCTGAATTGTAGATCTCTGTGGATCATTCATTAGAATGACAATAATAAATCTAAATCGTCCATAATCTTGATAATTAACAAGGAACATTAATTATCATAAAAGATTAGTATGCAAGTTAAGTGATGATTAAATTCTACAAATCATAAGTAAGGAGTTACGAACTTAATTGCATATGTGTATGTTATTGGAACATAGTACAGGACTTGACCCAATGAAATAAACATATGGATTGTGTTATGTGTCATTGTTTATTTCATATGAGTTTGATTCTAAGTTTGAGATGTTCACCTTTTCCACATGAGGATAGGTTCAATAAATATCGTCTAACGTTGATTCCTGATAAAGGCTGCTATAAGGACTTTATTTATGTTCTCTTGAATTGTGCGGGGAAAAGTTGTTCATCAAGAAAACCGTATGTCCCTCATTAGTATATCTAGTGAGTGATGATATCTGTTTGGGCCCCTTGATGGAGTTGGATCGTATGCATGCAAACTAGACGATCAACTCTAGATCAAGAAATGTATAATCTGCAAGAATGACACATTCCTATCTTGGATTATACAAAGATATCGTGTGACATAAGAATCAAACAAAGAAATACTTTTATTTCTTATGCAGGATTGAGATATTGTAACGGTACATTATTTATACGAATTGGGAGTCATAACGTGTTGCTAGATACCGCTTATGATTATTGGAAATAAATAACGATTTATTTCCATGGCCAACATAGTATAAATCCTCAAATAGGGTCGCACAAATAGGATTCTAACCACTTGGTGCATTTATTGTTTATTCACAATAATGTGTATTGTGAAATGTGATAAGTTAATTAATTAATTATATACCGTTATGAACCGTTATAATTAATTAAATTAAAAGGATCATATGGAAACAATATAATGCATTAGCTAATCATAGATTAATTATTAATGAGTTAATAATTAATTATGTTCAACTTACTTTAATTAGTTTGAGCTAATTGGGCTTCTATTTAATTGGTTAATTAAAGGCCCGATTTAAGGAAGAATGAAGAGACAATTAAAGGAGATTCATTGATTGGTGAATTAATGAATAAAGGCCTTTTATTAAGATGGCCCAAGAGAGCCCATTAGGTGGCCTCTTAGGGTGGATGGCATACTTGTAAATAGTATGAAAATTGGATGAGAGTGGTTGGCTATATAAAGGGGTCTCTTTGGGAGAAAACCCTAGCCGTCATCTCTCTTCCTCTCCCCTCCCTTGCGCCTCCACCTAGAAGAGAGATTTTTCTCTCTTCTCCATGGCTCTTCCCTTCCTCTCTTAGCTCATGTGTTGAGCATCCCACCTCTCTTCCTCTCCATTAAATAGTTAATTAAGAGAAGCAAGATGATTAGCAAGAGGTTCAAGAGAACTAGCATTCTCTTTGAGCTTGGTGGTGGGTCCTTGGTGGCCTAGAGGCGGCCATAGATGGTGGAGATGGTGGAGCACGCACCCCATCGACTCCCATGCCATGGATTCGAGCCTCATGAATACAATTTCATGAGAGGTACAATTTCTCCTACCTTCTCTCTTGATTGGATGTGTGATTGCTTTAGCACTAGATCTATTGATTTGCTTGTTGTTAATAGTGATTAATTAGTTGTAATTAATCTAAAATTAAAATATGAGCATTTCCTAACAATGAGAGCCTTGGAGAGAGTGGTATGTGGCTATCTGCGCTTCTAGCTCGGCAATTCTCCTATCCCTCGTTGAGATCTCGTTCACGTGTTACTTGCCACTTGATCGGCGTTGGTTGACTTATGGTAGCCAATTGTATTGCCTTGCACATTGCTCGATCAAGTCTCTTCCTCGCAACGAGTCCATCTTCAAGAAGCTTCCACCACCTGAAAGAGAATCCAAGTTAATTTTGATATTATCATAAAGACCATTATAAAAATTTTTGAGAATGAGCCAATCTTGGATTCCATGATGTGGACAAGAGTTCTCTAAGTCCCTAAATCTCTCCCAAGCAGCTTCCATGGATTCATCATCACTTTGTTGAAAATTATTAAGTTCAGTCCTAATTTTATCGGCCCTACCATCAGGAAAGTATTTCTCAAGAAAAATTTGAGCCATTTCATTCCAAGTTCTGATTGACCCCTTTTTGAGAGTTTTGTACCATTTTTGGGCCTTATCCTTAAGACTAAACCTAAACAACATGAGTCTAATTGCACTTTGAGGCACCCCGTTCATTTTGATCAATCTAACATAATCAACAAAAGTTTGCAAGTGTGCATGGGGGTCCTCGTGTTCATCTCCATGGAAGGAGTTCTGTTGGACTGCTGTGACATGGGCGGGGAGGATTTGCATGTTGTTTGCTTCAACCCCTTGAATAACCACTGGCCCGGCAATGTCCTTGACTCGCGGCGCGCAATAGTCCATGAGAGATTTGTTGGGGTTGTTAGCTGCATCCTCTCCATCGGAGTTCCCATGAACGCTCTCCTCATCCAACGTCCATCGGCGCCTGTCTTCCTCAAGTTCGCGCCTTTGGTTCTCCACACGCCTCCTATCGGCCAAGATACGAGCTTCTCTCTGCTCCAGTTGGATCCTCAAGGCCTCAAGACGCTCTGCCTCTGCTGCTACGTCGACAGGTGCACCAGTTCCTGCCATATCGCTCACTGTTTGCCTCTCTGGTTGACGATTTCGCACCGAAATTTGAGGATTTCAGTCCGAAATGGGGTCTGGCAGGGCCGAAACTGCTTGCTGCTGCTCCGGATCCTCTTGCAATCTGCGTAGGAAGTAATGGCGCACAGGAGGTGGAGGTTGAGAGTGGACTCACTTCCTTCTACCTGCCAGAATTCAACCTGTAGCACGAGAGGAAACAAAAAGATGAGTAAATAAAAAGAAATTTAGCCTCTTAATACTAGAAAAAGTACACGATATCAAACACCTGTTGGAGTTATGTCCTAGAAGTCAATATTTAATGACTTATTTTCTTAGTTTATGTTAATGATGATATTTGATCATTTGTTCCTAGAGTTTATTATTGACAGATCATTCAGGTTGAGGATCTGAATTGTAGATCTCTGTGGATCATTCATTAGAATGACAATAATAAATCTAAATCGTCCATAATCTGGATAATTAACAAGGAACATTAATTATCATAAAAGATTAGTATGCAAGTTAAGTGATGATTAAGTTCTACAAATCATAAGTAAGGAGTTACGAACTTAATTGCATATGTGTATGTTATTGGAACATAGTACAGGACTTGACCCAATGAAATAAACATATGGATTGTGTTATGTGTCATTGTTTATTTCATATGAGTTTGATTCTAAGTTTGAGATGTTCACCTTTTCCACATGAGGATAGGTTCAATAAATATCGTCTAACGTTGATTCCTGATAAAGGCTGCTATAAGGACTTTATTTATGTTCTCTTGAATTGTGCGGGGAAAAGTTGTTCATCAAGAAAACCGTATGTCCCTCATTAGTATACCTAGTGAGTGATGATATCTGTTTGGGCCCCTTGATGGAGTTGGATCGTATGCATGCAAACTAGACGATCAACTCTAGATCAAGAAATGTATAATCTGCAAGAATGACACATTCCTATCTTGGATTATACAAAGATATCGTGTGACATAAGAATCAAACAAAGAAATACTTTTATTTCTTATGCAGGATTGAGATATTGTAACGGTACATTATTTATACGAATTGGGAGTCATAACGTGTTGCTAGATACCGCTTATGATTATTGGAAATAAATAACGATTTATTTCCATGGCCAACATAGTATAAATCCTCAAATAGGGTCGCACAAATAGGATTCTAACCACTTGGTGCATTTATTGTTTATTCACAATAATGTGTATTGTGAAATGTGATAAGTTAATTAATTAATTATATACCGTTATGAACCGTTATAATTAATTAAATTAAAAGGATCATATGGAAACAATATAATGCATTAGCTAATCATAGATTAATTATTAATGAGTTAATAATTAATTATGTTCAACTTACTTTAATTAGTTTGAGCTAATTGGGCTTCTATTTAATTGGTTAATTAAAGGCCCGATTTAAGGAAGAATGAAGAGACAATTAAAGGAGATTCATTAATTGGTGAATTAATGAATAAAGGCCTTTTATTAAGATGGCCCAAGAGAGCCCATTAGGTGGCCTCTTAGGGTGGATGGCATACTTGTAAATAGTATGAAAATTGGATGAGAGTGGTTGGCTATATAAAGGGGTCTCTTTGGGAGAAAACCCTAGCCGTCATCTCTCTTCCTCTCCCCTCCCTTGCGCCTCCACCTAGAAGAGAGATTTTTCTCTCTTCTCCATGGCTCTTCCCTTCCTCTCTTAGCTCATGTGTTGAGCATCCCACCTCTCTTCCTCTCCATTAAATAGTTAATTAAGAGAAGCAAGGTGATTAGCAAGAGGTTCAAGAGAACTAGCATTCTCTTTGAGCTTGGTGGTGGGTCCTTGGTGGGCTAGAGGCGGCCATAGATGGTGGAGATGGTGGAGCACGCACCCCATCGACTCCCATGCCATGGATTCGAACCTCATGAATACAATTTCATGAGAGGTACAATTTCTCCTACCTTCTCTCTTGATTGGATGTGTGATTGCTTTAGCACTAGATCTATTGATTTGCTTGTTGTTAATGGTGATTAATTAGTTGTAATTAATCTAAAATTAAAATATGAACATTTCCTAACAGTGGTGTCAGAGCTATGGTCGTGCTTAAGGTTTTTCACACTTAATTAAGTGAGAATTCGTAATTAATTAAGTTAATTAGTGATGTGCATGCTTGCTGGCCCTGGAAAGGCTGTTTTCTGTCTTGTTGCTTGTTTTTCGTGGTGTAAAGCTCTCTGAAATTTTTTCCTTCTTATTGGAGGTTGTAGCCCTTTGAGTTGTGGTTGTTTTCCCACTGGAATCATTGAAATTCTATGTAAAATGAATTTTTAGTGATTTAAACGGTAACGGTGCGCAGATCTGTTATTCTGCTGCACAGTTCTGTTGTTGTGGTTGGTAACAAATAAGTTTGTATACAAAGTACCTGTAACTTTTAGATAGGATTATTCTAAACTTGATGCTCTTTCTGGATATGTAAATTTTGTTGCATATTTCGGATATTATGTGGGCGTTCAAGGATGAAAAGTGATGAAGTTATCAGATCTGTTTTTTCAAACAAACTGATTGTTTTGAAAAACTGTACTTATTGAGAAACTTTTATGGAAAAGTGTTGAAATGGAAATGTTCTCCTTTAAGTCTGGAATCTGTGAAAATTAATTTCATAGATTTTCATTGAGATTTGATACCTCAACCGAGTGAAAATTTTTTGGTCGACGGTCTGTTCCAGAACAGGATACCTTGCTTAAATGCTTGTTATCTCGTTGATCTTGAATATAACTTGTGGATTTTCTTTTCATGGAATGATAGCCTATTGTATGTAGTATTTTTCTATGTAAATTGTTTGCTGGAAAAATATCAAGGGGATGATCATACAGATCAAAAGGTTGAGACCCATAACAGAATTTTCTCTAACGGTGCTTCGCGCACAATCTGAGGATTTGTCTTTTTTGGTTCTCCCTGATGATAATTGATCTCTTCTTGAGATTTCTACAGGTAATCACAATCTTTGTAAGGAGTTCTCTGGATTTATTTCAGATTTTTTGGAGACCGAATTATTTTGAATTTTTTCGGGTCCCGAATTTCGTATTTTAATTAGTTAAAATAGTTTCTAATTAATCAATTTATTGAAATGTTAATTAGAAGACTCCTTAAATACCCTCCTTTCTGTTTTGATAGTTGGATTTAATTTAAAAGGGCTTAAACAATTAGTTGTTAAGGTTAAGCCTTCTTTGCATTCGAAAAACTTGAGCAACAAGTATGCACAAAGATTCTAATTAATGAAATTAATTAAGAACAAGTGAATCATGTATATTGTATATGTGCTAACTTTGTTTTGTAGGAGGATGTGGGTTTGATATGGCTCAAGATGTCAATGCCTTGTGTGTTGTAAAATGTTGTGAATGCATGTGATTGCTTGTAATGTGGCCTAAGGTGCCTTGATAATTAATAATTGATTAATTCTTGATGTAACTTGTGAGGCTTGCATGCCCCTAAGGCCTAGGCGGGTTTTAGGATTTTATCACATGTATTTATTTCCCTTAATTATTAGATAGGATCTTAGTAATTAGTGGGAGGGCTTGATTAGATTAGTCTCGTTACATGGAGATGCGACGAAGATTAATGCAAGCGGGAGCCATACAAACCCACGGCAATGCTTGAGATGCTTATGTTATGTGATTGTTTGTGAATGCCTTGAATTGTCATAGGTAGGTATGGGTGTATGCTTACACGACCACCAAACAAGAGTCACTTATTTTTGTCCCAAACTAAATTGATTAAGTCGACCGCCTTCCTTCTCTCTATCCCCTTCACGTCAATAGCCAATCATGGCGCGGTCTGCCATAGCGGACGTCATGGTTGTCAACCTTGATAGTCGGGGTACAAATGAAAAGATTTGTTAGGAGCAAATAGAGAGAGGTTGCTTATCGATGGACCCAACAAGTTTTCTTGGACATCGGGGCGAAGTTTGTAAATATACTTAGATATTTACAAACCAAGAGTCGTATGGTTGATATGATTGGTTGGAGAACCTACCTTGTCTAGTTAAGTAGAGTGTCGTGCCATAGCAGGCTCTACTTGATGAAAACGGGGATCTTGGAAAACCAACTACATTGGGACACTAAATAAATGTAGTGGGAGTTTTTGTTTATCATTCCATAAACAAAACATTGCATAAACTAAATGACCTTAAATTGAATTTGTTATAGATATTAAATATGTTAATTTCGTTGCGGTCAATCTTTGGAAAACGACAAGCTCGTTTATAAGGTATTTACTTGGAGAATAAATACCGATTTCTAAGACATGTTCTTGGAAATGAGAAACTTGAGCAAGTTTAATCCCAAAAACGTTCCTCGACTTCCCGAACAATAGCTTCGCAATGATTGATTAGTTTCGACGAAAATTATTCAATAAAGCGAATGCTTATATCCTTTTAGAAGTTCTAGACCTTTGAATTGGAGAATTCATAAGGACTATACTAAGACTTCTACACTCTCATCCATTTACTCAAGAAGACGTTCTTAGAGAAAGTAAAGATAGACTCAATCATTTATGATCGAGTAATGGAATGTGAGTTAACCAAGAGACTCTTCTTATAAGAAGATAAATGTTTCATTAGCTTGCGAACCGAAAGATTTGAGTAGCTAATTGACAACTAGAGATATTAAGATCTCCAATATCAAGGATTGTTGATATTGTCATACAATCTCTTTCTATGGATAAAGGATATATTGTTCGCACACTTGTTAGTGCTAAAAGTAATTGGTTAAGTATTAAAGGAATACTTCACCAAGATATGAGTTGAATATTTGAGACCCTCACTAGTGACCGTGTGTCACATGAGATGTTTCATTTGCCATTTATGGGAGGCATTTGAAAGGTTGTCCGAAATACCATGATGTTCTAAACCTTAAGATATTTGTCGTTCAAATTATCTCACTATCTCTAATTCACACTAGTAATTAGGTGCTAGTTTATGTGTTCGCATTTAACGAAATGTGTAGACAATGATGAATAAGAGAAAGTTCGAGATAAGTAAAGTAAACTCCGTTTTGGAAATGGCTTATACGTCTAAGCCGCTACCATTGAATACGTAGAGTTATCTTTATTAAGTAAAGAGTTTGTTTAGGAATTTGAGGTTGTATACCTTATTCCAAACATCTCATAAAACCTTATCTCCATATTTGATGATGGATGATCATGTTTTGTAATAGAGAAATGTTGTTCTCTTATTGTTATAAATTTGTGTATAAGATTTCATGCATCTTAATTGAATTTGCTTGAAATAGATAAACAAATTTTGAATGACAAATATGTAAGACTTCACATAAAGTATTTGACTTTTATGTAAAATAGTCGCTTAGTCGAATATAAACAAGAATCGCATTATGAGAGTCTACGTAACGTGGAGCTCGTAAATCAATTCGATTGCAAATCAATTGAAATTCATGCGAATCGTGTTTGTTGAAAGACAAAAGCGCCTTTGAACTACGAAGGTTTAAAGGACAAGTAACTTTATTAAGACTTATACATATTGATGTATATAGACCTATAGGTACGTGTGCAATTGAAAGGTTGTTGACACTTTACCACTTGACCAACGATCATTGTAGATATTAACGTATCTATTTGATATGGTATAAGTATGAATCTTTTGACAAGGTCAAAAGAATTTCAAGAGTAAAGTTGAAAAACTATTCAATAAAAGCAAAAGTCTTAAAATAGATCATGGTAAATAGTTAAGTCATGTAGTTTGATATATTGCCTAAAGAGTATGAAAGACGTTTCACTACTCGCTCCATGAAGAACATTGAAAAATGTATCCAAGGATGAAGGTATCGAACATTGTTGAACATAGTTCGATCGGTAATAAATCAAATTGACTTGTTCGACTCATGTAAGGGATTTGTGTTTGAGGACAATATTGTTTACACTGAATAAAAATTCCATCGAAGTCTATTGAGAAAGATATCTTACGAGATTTGATCTCTAGGTATATTGTTTCTCAAGATTTGGTGTTGAGAAGCTTATTTCAAGGTTCGATTGATTGATAAGCTTGGACCCAAATAAGACGCTTATTATTTTGAAGGATATCTTGAATTAGCCAAAAGGTACTACTTCTATGAACATGATAAGAACAAAGTAGTTGTTGCTCATCATAACGTAATCTTAAAGAATGATATTCTTAAGATGAAGTAGTGGGAGTAAAGTGAGCATTAAAGGAATTTATGCGTCACTACAAGAAGTACCTTTATAGGGAACTTGTCACTCCATACATGGTGCTTAGTGGAAGTTGAGCGGAACTTAACTCACAAGCAGTTGTGAAAGGAAGAAGTTTATAAGCACGCTCGCTTCTAAAGAGTACTCAAACATCTCATTACTGGATGATGTTAGAGAAACTCGTGCAGTACATTAGGATCAAGAACTTATTCTACAAGTTGTTGTAGAAGTAGTTCATAGACCTCAAGCACCAATCCTACAAAGATCAACGAGAGTGAATTGCCTAAACTAAAAAGTACATAGGTTTCACAACATCCTCGTACTTGACATATGAGGATCCGTTGATAAATAAAGAAGCGATGGAAAGACCCGATTCCACAAGTATGATTTGAATCTATATGATCTTTAAGTGCAATCCATATATATAACAACAAGGTATAGACCTTGATTGATGTTCAAGAAGAAGCGATCCATCTAGAACATATAGATCTTTAAAAGGAAAGATAGATATGGATAACAAGTCGACTCTGTACAAAGCACAATTTCATGATTGATGCTATGTCTAAGTCGATAACGAGTTGACCATGTACAAAGCACGGCTTCTCGCTTGTAGCTGTGTATAAGTCAATAAAGATCATTCTAGCAATAGTTATATTTCGTATATATAGATATATGAAAAGATACATAAAAACCGCCTTCTTCGATTGAATGAAGGAAGTTGTTGTGAATTTGACACAAACTGAGGATTTGTTGTATTGCTAGAAATGTATATGTGCTTCAAGGATCAATTGATGCATTGAAGCAAGAATTGTGGAAATTGGAATAAACATTTTGACAAAGAAGTCAAGGAGTTGCACTTCGTCAAAAGTATCTTGTATAGACAAGATATTCAGTGGGAGCATTATTATGTTACATGTATTGTACAAGATACAAGACATTAATTGGGAATAAAATTAAAGAAATGAATATTGTCAAGATCTCATTGGAGAATGTTTTCTCAATAGAGAACTTGGGTAAGTCACCTAAATCCAAGGAAACAAAATCTATGGAGATAGATTATGATGGATTTCAGGTTTGAGAAAACGTGCATATAATGACAAAGTGTTCTAGTAACATGAAAAGATAGACTCCTAGAAAGGATGTCTAACCAAGTTGTATGGCATACACTTGAGTTCTACTCGGTGTGTTGTAACTCAATTCGAAAAGAGTGCACGATATATTTCGAGCATCCTTCTGTTATGAGTTTCATAACGGATGCCATATTTATGCACATGCCCCTATGTGTTGTAACCAAGGAGTATGACAAGCAGTTGTCAAATGGATACAAAGAAAAAACACGTTTGGACAATAATCGAGAATATCTTCGAGTATCTTATGAGAAAGAATGATATGTTTTTCCATCTGATAAGATAAAAGAAAGCTCATATAAATTGATATATTGATGCTAGTTTTCGAAAGATTGATATAAATACAATTGAGCTACATATTTTGTTTAAATGTGGTGTTGTAAGTTTAGAAGGTGTTCTAAATGGGATATTACAACCGTTTCCGTCACCAAAACAAAATATATAGCAACTTGTGAAGCAATGAAAGAATGTAGTAAGGATCGTGAAGTTCTCAGTCAAGCTAATATGGTTCTATGCATCTCGAACCATAGCTTAAACTTGAAGAACCCAATATTAAATTGGTGATCCAACTAAGATCTATGACGATGTCACTTGATCTCACATGATGATGATCAAGAACACATATATAGGAGTATATATGTATATAGGGTCAAATAAAATTTGATAGGTTCGCGGACACAGCGAACACTCTAACTTAACCTCTACCTTAAGCGGTATACGAGATGCAATTGTGCATCCATGCGTGATGGACGTATGAGTAACTTGCTTTAAGTGTATTACATCTTTTGAGGTTCGAGACATGTATATATATAGATATATGACATTGTTCTAAATTCTTCACTGGCTACAAGTCACTATTGATTGACTCTAGGCCAAGTGGGAGATTGTTGGAGTTATGTCCTAGAAGTCAATATTTAATGACTTATTTTCTTAGTTTATGTTAATGATGATATTTGATCATTTGTTCCTAGAGTTTATTATTGACAGATCATTCAGGTTGAGGATCTGAATTGTAGATCTCTGTGGATCATTCATTAGAATGACAATAATAAATCTAAATCGTCCATAATCTTGATAATTAACAAGGAACATTAATTATCATAAAAGATTAGTATGCAAGTTAAGTGATGATTAAGTTCGACAAATCATAAGTAAGGAGTTACGAACTTAATTGCATATGTGTATGTTATTGGAACATAGTACAGGACTTGACCCAATGAAATAAACATATGGATTGTGTTATGTGTCATTGTTTATTTCATATGAGTTTGATTCTAAGTTTGAGATGTTCACCTTTTCCACATGAGGATAGGTTCAATAAATATCGTCTAACGTTGATTCCTGATAAAGGCTGCTATAAGGACTTTATTTATGTTCTCTTGAATTGTGCGGGGAAAAGTTGTTCATCAAGAAAACCGTATGTCCCTCATTAGTATACCTAGTGAGTGATGATATCTGTTTGGGCCCCTTGATGGAGTTGGATCGTATGCATGCAAACTAGACGATCAACTCTAGATCAAGAAATGTATAATCTGCAAGAATGACACATTCCTATCTTGGATTATACAAAGATATCGTGTGACATAAGAATCAAACAAAGAAATACTTTTATTTCTTATGCAGGATTGAGATATTGTAACGGTACATTATTTATACGAATTGGGAGTCATAACGTGTTGCTAGATACCGCTTATGATTATTGGAAATAAATAACGATTTATTTCCATGGCCAACATAGTATAAATCCTCAAATAGGGTCGCACAAATAGGATTCTAACCACTTGGTGCATTTATTGTTTATTCACAATAATGTGTATTGTGAAATGTGATAAGTTAATTAATTAATTATATACCGTTATGAACCGTTATAATTAATTAAATTAAAAGGATCATATGGAAACAATATAATGCATTAGCTAATCATAGATTAATTATTAATGAGTTAATAATTAATTATGTTCAACTTACTTTAATTAGTTTGAGCTAATTGGGCTTCTATTTAATTGGTTAATTAAAGGCCCGATTTAAGGAAGAATGAAGAGACAATTAAAGGAGATTCATTAATTGGTAAATTAATGAATAAAGGCCTTTTATTAAGATGGGCTCTTAGGTGGCCTCTTAGGGTGGATGGCATACTTGTAAATAGTATGAAAATTGGATGAGAGTGGTTGGCTATTGTTTGCCTCCAAAATTTGCCACTCCAGAGAATGATCGAATATTCAAGTCAACCTGCGAATAAAGGAAATGGCATGTTGTAAAAATATAGTTCATGAGTCACAACTCAGACTTTAAGCAGCAGGAAACTCGATAAACGAGTGACAAAAGCCATCAAGCCCACCAAATGGGTGATTAGTTAATTGATTAATTAATTAATTAAATTATGTGAAAAAATGCCTATGTCCACATAATTAATTAATTGACTAATTGATTGACTAGATTATAATAAAAATCCTAAAAATGAAAATTGTGTAAAAGGGTGCGCGCCATACACTTTTCTGAGGGACTCAAACCAAAACCTGCCGAATGAACGATTAGTTAATTAATTTAATTATGTGAAATATGATGAAACCCACATAATTGATTAATTAACTAATTGAAAAGGGGGAAGCCCTGAAAATAGGAATTATGGGATGATTAAAGTACCATACATAATTCTAGGAATTTATATCAAGTTTTGGGCCAAGCCCATGATGGTCCCAATTAAATTGCTAAAAATGAGCAATACAAAATCCCGACACACAAACAAGGAGCGATAAGACAATGAGTACAGGTGACCCTGTACGAGAAACAACTCGACACATACCTACAATTAATATAGATCCCCTACTAAATTAATTTATATATTGGGTGGATAAATGGGTTTAAAATCAAGCCCGAGACTAACCATTCAAAGCCAACCCACACTATCTAAATCGAATTGGGCCCTTTCTGAATTACACCTGGCCCAAGTCAATTTGATCCAATCAAATTCAAGCCCAAATGCAAAAGACGTCGGATTCAGACGCGCCAAAAACACATCCGACTCGTGCCCAGCATCGCGTAAGCGACTCGATCGAGTCAGCTCCAAATGGGACGCGCGTCGCCTGGTCATTGGCCTATTCTCGTGGGCCCCCCTACTTTCTGTTAATGGAAAGAAAGAAAAGAAAAAGCGAAGAGAACTGTACTTGCTTACAGAAGAAAGTCGACGACGTCGATAGGGCTCCGCCTCTCGTCGGCAAAGCACATCACCATAGCCTAAACTGAATGGACCGTTGCAAAGAGGGCATCACCACGACTTCAGCGACACCACACACGACTATCCTCTGAGCCTGCAACACGGCAAAACTAAGAGTTTTAGTGATTGACTCACGATTTGGGAAAAATCACTATGCGAAATTAAGAGGTGTGAGGGTGATTAGACGACCTGAGAAGGTTCCCTGAGGTGCGAGGAAGAAAGCTTCAAGGTCAATCCCAGCCAATTCCCATGAAAAGAGTAGTCACCATTGATGAAGGTATCGAGCTTGGCGAAGCAGCCTTCCTGAGAGGTTTCAAGCAAAATTGAAGAAGTAGCCCACCTCAGTAGCCTCCTTGGGTGCTCCAGGGAAGTTAAGGAGGGATCAACCAGTGTCAATCCTGCTATGACGGATGAGACTTGCTGAGTAGCTACGATGTCAGGTCTGAAATCAGCAGAAAATTTCGAAATGAAGAAGAGAAGAATGTGTGATAGCCTCAAGATAATGCTCTCCACAGCAGGATTAACATGGAGACACACTCAAAAAGCGCAAAAGAATAGTGTAAGATCAAAATTCTCGAAATAGTTCAGAACACTGGACACGTCCAGTGAAGAAGATGTATTACTATTACCAAAATGGAGAGAAAATCCTTTCTTTTGTCGTCTCTGGCGCCTGCAAAGCTGAGTCTATACCTGAGGAAAGGCGTATAGCTTCAACAGGAGCATGATAGCAACGCAGTCTCGTGACCGTTGGATGGCTGTGATGAATCAAAAGGGGAATGTGATACTCGTACCTGGTACAATCTCCTGTTAACATCTGAGACCAAAGAAAAAGATACTTTTGTGGTGCAATACATAGAGGGATGAAAATTAAAAGGGGTTCTATGACTGATCCTACACATCCAATGGCTCAGATCAAATATGGTAAAAAAAAAGAAGTAAGGTTTTATTAAACAAGCTGTATGGTGCAAAGTGATAAGAATGCCACATTGCATCCTTCATTTCTTGGCGCCAGGAAGGATGTACTACACCATGTAGGTGTGGCATGATCACAATACCAAATAGCTAAAAATTAACCAATGATGATGAAGTTTAGATGCAGTAAAATGAAGAGCAAGTGATGGCAAACTGCAGAGGGGCAAAAAGGGAAATTAAACATAAAACAATTGCTTAATTCTCTTTTATAGTCTCAAATTAAAAGATGACATGAGTAAGAAAACGCATAGATAATTTAATTGAGAGCAATTATGCCTACTGAAGCACTCCTCTGGGCTGTGGGACCTATACCCTTGGTCTTATGACCATCAGATTGCACTTGAGACTGCACAAGAATTATCACATTGATTGAATGAAACCACATAGAAAATGATATATGGGTAACCTAGTTGCCCTCAATTCTGACCCATATTCTGCCGGGTGGAACCCAATGCACAATCTCATGGTCAATTGGCAACATACATGGCCACACCAGGCACTGTCATGAAAACCATACACTGGAATGTGAATGAAGGGCTGGTACATGCCCCTGAATGGCCAGCAAATGTATGTGCAGGCGCCTGTAGCCAGTAGAGGGTGCAGGGACTATACTATGTCATGCAATCCTCACCACTCACTGCCTATGATAAGTGGGATAGTTGCCATCTGTCCATACACACAGCTGGCGCCAAAACACCCCCTTCCCCAAGCACACTCAGAGAATTGAGATTAAAATTGCATCCCCACATGTCATATATCATGCCTCAAGGCCCCCACATGTCATACTCATATATGATTGGGAAAGTAAGGCGGTTCTTCACATGTACATCTGGACCCTTGATCGACATCAGAGAGAAGAGGATGCTGCCACATGGCGCCAGAAGTTGAAGCTAAACCCTAGAAACCCTCCTATAAATACCCCCCAGAAGATAGGAGAGAGGAGGCCATTTTTGTTTTCTAAGTTGAATTGCTGCTATTTTGTAAAGTTGTTTTCAAGGTACTGTGTAATGGCCTCCAATAATAAAAGCTCTTTATATATGTATATTCAGTTTCATTCATTTTATATGCGCATGTTATTTCCTTCTTCTGTTCTTCTTTTTTTATCTCATTAATCTTCTTTGTCTCCCTTTGCTTGCCTCCTGAGAAGCCATGAGAGTGTTCATAGCATGTGTGAAATTAGATCCACTGCAGTGAGCACTAATCAGGGCCCAGGAAGAGAGCTAAAAATATACATAAATATAATTTCTTTTGTAAACTCATTATTTTTATTCAGGCTATTTGAATGTGAGTTAGTAATTACTGATTTCAGGGGTTTATGTGAAATAAGATCCATATTCCCTGGATATCATGTTGGTTGCTAACACAGAAATACACTTATGTAATTTATATATATATGTCCTAAAAATCTATTTCCTGGTAATAAAAAGATATTTATGTTTGCACACAAGTGTTCTGAAAAAAAATATATACATACACCCAACATAATAAAGTTTTGAGACCTCAAATTCTAAGTCCATGTATCAGACACTGATGTCCTTGTGAAGTGTGTGAAATAAGATCCACCTTCACAGGGTACAGTGATTTTCTGGTATAAAGGAGAGAAGAAAGGGGTCCCCTTATAAAAATGAAAAGAGAGGAGGGGCTTGTCTGAATAAAAATTTTAACCGCAATAACGATATACCTTTAATCCTTATTTCCTCTAAAGAATATAACATATGCTCTTGTTCAAAGTCAAATGAGTATGTTTTTCGCATTTTTTTCTTGTTAAAACATAAATTCATGTTGCATTACCTATGCTAATTCCTTTGTTCTTTCCCTCAGACAAAAGTATAGTCATAAAATAAAATGCATATAACACTAAGCATGTATTAGATAGATGGCTCCACTTCGTCTTATTCCAAAATTTCATTCTAACAATGGAAAGCTTCATTAATAACAGTGCCTAAAACTATTTGCAATTGTCAACCTTGTCTTTTAATCAAGCAATCATTAAATCAATCTAAGTTCCTTAGCTGTAGTCAAATAGATGAGTCCCAACATTATGGGCCGAGTCTTAAGATGCTGTACATAGAAAAAAAAACATAGGTGCATAAAAGGGATAACCTCAACCCGTGAAAATACACATAAAAGAATAAATATGCAAAATGATACAAGTTTCCTTAAGTTCAGTGTGCGTTTGCATTCATGAGCAATTGTCTTAGTTAGTAAAATTAAAGCAAATAGGGTCGTGTGAGCGTCCTTGATCTTAGTTAAAACCTTAAATAACACATGGTTGGTCACCTTATAATAAGTAATTAATGTAACACTGAGATAACTCAGATGCATGCTTTAAAACTACTAAAATTTAGGTAGGAGTCTGTTGTTGCTCGACTATAATAAAAGATTGGCTTAGCTGAAATCTCAATAAATACTCAGCTCAGTTGAGACGTTCTAGTCAACAAAATATGGGTGTCATAAGACTACGGATGTTCTACTCAGAGTATAAAAAAAAAAAAAAAAAAAAAAAAAAAAAAAACCTAACTATTTTGTTCTACAGCAAGAATAATGAGTAGATTTTAACAATATATGATAAAAAATGACATATATACAGATATCATGGAACTTTATTAACATATGGTTCAATTTTATTCTTCGGCAAAAATATGCATATGGTAATCTTTGATAAAACAGTAATAGTAAAAGATGTCCTTGTCAGCTTCAGGAACAAGATTATAATGAAGCATAAGAAGATAAGTCAATATAACATGAACAATAAAAATGATGATTAACATAAATCTAAGTATATTTGCCTAAAGCCAGTAAGCTGCTAGTAATATGCTCAGTACTATGAAGTATTTGAAGCATCAATAATGTCCGATAGAGGCATATAATTTTTATAACTAAGCCAAGCTGGACATAGTCCCCCCAAAAAAAAAAGAAGTATGAATGCACTCAGCCTAAAACAGCGAGATTAATGATGTTGTGTTCAAAGTTGATCCAATAAAGACAAAAAGGAACAAAATTTTTAAGACAAGAAGAAAGGAAGTTTCACTTTAAACATTTCTCAAAATATTACAGACGATAATATCATAAACATAAAGAAATAATAACGCATGAGTAACGAAAGGAAAAAAAAGATGTATTGTGAACTAAATAAGTGCTTTCAGGCCAGATTCAAACAAGGCCGCCCCTGCCACCGGACAGATGGAACAAACATCTCCTCGGCACCATATGGATGGCCACATAGTCATCTACTGGAGAAAGGTTGCCTTTGACAGTTGCCAATGCCATCGGCTCAACTTGTTGTCAGACCAGACCAAAGAACCAGAGTCGAACTCCTAAATTGAGAAAGTTTGATTCCAATTGATATCATAAATGATCTCGTAGTAAGCTCGTGAAACTTAAGGGGCAACTGCTGGCACGAGATGACCACTAGCAGTCTTAAACCATTGCCTCAATTTGCCGTCAGACCAAACCTGAGACGGAGATGAAACACTTTAAATCGAGCGACGCGACACAAATTGGAGACGTCATAGAAAAGAGGGAGAGAAGACGACCCTGTAGAACCTAACTTGATGGAGAACGACGGCTGGAGAAGCAAAGTCAACGGCGCTTCTCTCCGCTGTCGTCGAGTCAACAAATCGAGGGAGGGAGATGAAGGAAAAAGGGAGATGAGCCCGGCGCATAGACACGGGCGTGGACCAAGCGGTTCAGCCACGTTACCCTTCAGCGACATCATCGGATCCTCTGTAGCTCCTTTGGTGTAGCGGACTACTGACAACCAAAACACAGGACACCAAGTCCAACAGCCAACAAGAATTTTCGAAAAACACAGAAACTTCAAAGATACATTAAAAATAGCTAGAAATTCCAGAAAATTCCCATAAAATACCAAAATGTCCAGAAAAATATGAGGAACATTTTCATATAACACTTCAAGTTCAAATTCCTAACCAAAAGAAAATTAAAAGTAAAGTTATGGAAAAATGATTAAAATTAATAGTGCAAAATACCCAAAGTTGGACCATATTGAAATTTAAAGTGAATAAAAGTGTAAGGATATGAACTCCTTTGACAGCAGGTACCTCAAGATGACTTGGACAACAGGTACAATTAAACGGTAATTACCGTTAAGAACAAATGTTATGCAAAACTCCCAGGAAATCCGGAAATGAAACCCGTAGCCAAATCAAAACATTCAAACAAATCCCAAACCTAGAAAATCTAAAGTTAAATCCAAAAATCCAGAAAATCCAAATCAAACCTAAAATCTAAACTCAAATTAAATCCAAAACCTAAACTCAAATTACATCCAAAACCCAAACTCAAATTGAATTCAAAACCTAAACTCAAATTAAATCCAGAATCCAGAAAAAAACTCAAACTCAAATTAAATCTAAAATCCAAAAAATCCAAACTCAAATCAAACCCAACTCCAGAAAAATCCAGACTCAAATCAAATCCAAAAATCCAGAAACCTAAACCCAAATTATATTCCAAAGAAATCCAAACCCAAATTAAACTCAAAACCCAGAAGATCCAAACCCAAATTAAATCCAAGTCCAGAAAATCCTAATCAAATCCAGATCCAGAAAATCCAGACTCAGGACCCGGACCTAAATCCAAAAGCAATATAAATCCAGAAACAAAAATTCTATAATTATATACAAACTTTCTAAATCCAGGGACCAAACTTTAAATATGTCTGAAAATCAGAATTTGATGAATTCTAGAACATATGAAGACCTAAGTTTAAAATGTCCAAAGTGACCAGAATTTCTAAACACGCCTTAATACCGGGGTTTAAAACGTTTTATGACCTAACTCCTGCACGTCACGGGGCCAGAAATTCAACACGTCAATAGTTGACCAGAATCGACACACGTTCAAGGACCGGAACCCCTACATGCCTTAATGCCTGAGATTCCAGAAACGTCTGATAACCTTGATTCTAACATGTCAACAAACAGACCTAAGTTTTAAAACGTTGATAAATTAAGGTTTTAAAATATTTAAAGCTTTAATATAATCTGAATACCGAAACTTTACAAGTCTATGTCCGTCCTCTTTGAGCTTACAATGCGTACGGTTTGAAGAGAACAAACCAAAATCGTCAAATATAAAAAAATTGGGTTGAATGTGGATTAATAGATAATCACCCTAAATCAAACTCCGGAAATCTTGAAACTCTAAACTTAAACTAAGTTTCTCTGCATCATGTTTTGCATCATGTTAATCCTCTCATGGTTGCATCATTCGCTCTATTCATGTCATTATTTGTTTGCGTTCTTTAATGTTAGTATCTTTTGGTAAAGTGTTAGAATGCTAATTGTTATGCCTAATCCATTGATTATCCCGATCTAGAGGTGCTCTTGACTTGGTTCAGAGATAATTAACAGTAGGGGCTTGCGCCTACTGGAAAAAAAGAACCTGCAGTAAACAATCAAACTCTCGAAAGGTTCGAAACCACGTCGATACTCACATCCCTTTTCAGGTGGGTGCCGACGTCTGAGTTTTGAAACGATCGAGGGGTATCTCGTCCGCAATATCTTTTTCCCCCTCGGGAGTATCCGGTCATTTCCCCCTTCCGAGGACCAGGGTCCAAAAAGGTGCGAGACAGATTCTGGCACGCCCGGTGGGACATTTTTTTCCTCTCATCAGGGAATAATCAATGGACCAGGCATATCAGCATAGCATGTCAACGTAGCATGAAATACGTTTAAAATATACAAAGATACTGACGTTAACTTTAAGTGCTTTCCATTTGTAGGAAAAACTCACTCAAAACCAACAACCAACAATCAACATGGTGACCTGGAGCGAAATCGTGAGCGGTGCACACCTCAAGAAGACCAACAAGTCGGTGGCCGGGACTCTCACTGTGCCCGTCCAGGTGCCCTTGACTGCGCTTGCTGGTGAAGCGCCCGTGACTGCAACCATCTCTCTCAACAAGAAGGCTGGGGCTGGTGCCCAGCGTCTCAAGGTCTCTCTCGCCCCCAAGAAGGCGAAGGAAACCCGAGTCAGGCTCTCGAGGTCTCAAGCCCTCCGCCTGGCCCAGGAAGAGGAAATTGACACTGATCTGCCTCTGAACAATGCGTTCGCTCCTCTCCGCATTGTGAAGAAGAATGCTGACGGTCCACGCCTGCGCGAAGACTGGGAGCTACCCCAGTATGCTCCTCTGAAGGTTGAGGTGGTTTCCACTCCCAAGAAGCACCAAGCTGTGGAAGCCATCCATGCTGCATACAAGATAGTCAAGAAACTCCGCGGGGCCCGCAAAGCCTTCGCCATACCTGCCAAGAATACCCAGAAGCCCTCAATCAAGGAGAGGCTCCGGTTCCCAGTCTTTCAGCGCCTTCGTTTCCCCTACTATGAGGATACCAGGATCGGAGATGCTGATTATAGCGCCTCGGAGAAGAAAGTGGAAGTCACACCTCCCTCGGTCTTCGACCGGCTTACTTTCCCTCCCCTCAAGCCCAATTCCAAAGACATGAAGGCCAAGGGGAAGGCTGTTCGAACCCGGAAGCCCAAACACGCTTCCGATTCCCAGACGGAAGGTGCTGAGCTCCTGAGAGAAAACAAAAGGAGGAAGAAAACCTCCGAATTGTCTGACGTTGTGTCGTACATGACGCAAGCCCCAGGAAAGAAGGTCCGCGTGCCCAAGAAAAGAAAGGGTGCAGGATCTGCGTCTGTTTACCATGTTCATGCTGATGTCGATCATGATGATGACCTCACTGAAGTTCACATGGTCGGAACTGGCTCTCAGGAACCCCCACAGTCCGAGAGCATACCAGTTGAAACCCGGAGCCAGAAAAGCAAAGCTTCTGCCTCCGCCCCACCAAAGAAAAACAATCGTCCCCGGATTCCCGAGCCCATTACAGAAGAAAGGGTCAACCAAGCCAGTGATCACTCTACTGGTGAGGAGGAAGATAGGGGAGAAAACCCCGGTTCAAACAGAGATGAAGCCTCTGATGGAAGTGCAGACGAGGAAAATGAAGTCCTTGGAGAAGTTGCCCAGCTCCGTAAGGAGCTGGAAGAAAAAGACAAGAAGTTGAAGCAGTTGCAAGTCGACAATGTCCGCATAGCTGAAGCCTGTGCGGAGATCCAGAAATACATGGCCAAGAAAGGAGCATGGCCAAGCTCAAACCCAGTCACTTCAAAGCAAGGAAGCGCCCGACACTCGGTGCCTGAGCGCAAGAAGAAAAGAAAGAACAAATCCAGTCGTGGCTCAAGCGAAACCTCTGATGATGGGTCATATGGTAAAAAGAGTGCTTCCAAGGTCGATCCAATTGACCTCATGGAAGAAATGAGAAAACAAATGGAACAGAAGTTCCAATACTTGGGAGTTGACGGACCTCAATTTCCCAACAACTTCACAGGAAGGCCATATCCTGAGAGGTTTGACAGGGTGGAATACCCAAGAGGCTATGTTGTGCCGAAGTTCAAGCCGTTTGAAGGAGTCGGCAGTAAAGTGACTCCCGACCAACATTTGTCTCACTTTCTGACATCCTGTGGAGACACTACCAGAAGACAAGAATGGCTGTTAAGGCAATTCCCCCAAAGCTTAACGGGAGTAGCCTTTGAATGGTATGCCTCGCTGGAGGAGAACAGTATCAAGAACTGGAAAGAAATGGTCGCCGCTTTCAAGACCCGATTCAGAGTCACACCTCGTCGTGTCACTTTGACCAGTTTGGTCAACACTAAACAAAACAAAGGAGAAGCTGCCTCGGACTTTGTCGCGAGGTGGGAAAACATGTACACGCGATGCCAGTCAAACATCTCTGAAAAGGAGGCGGTCCGTATGCTCATGAATGGGATCCGTCCACCTATGAAAGTACTCCTGGCAGGACATAACGTTGCCACTTTTGAGGGCTTAGTAACTAAAATCATTGAGTTCGAAGGGATGGAGGATGACATCAACCTGATGTATGCTCTCCCCAAGGAAAGGCCAAAGAAAGCTGAAAGCAAAACCGTGAAAACAAAAGCGGCCAGCAATCAAGTCGAAGGCACGAGTGGTGTACAATGGGGAGAAAGTGATGAAGAAAAAGACGGGACTTCACAAACCCGTGCCCCAAGACCGACTTTGAAAGAGTTACAAAACAAACCATACTCTTTCAAAAAAGAGAAAACCAAAAAGTTGTTCCAACAAGCAATGAAAGTGCTGGAAATACGACTCCCGAGGTGCAAAAGGCCCGAGGAAGAGAACAAAGTCAATCACCCGAACTATTGCCCATACCACCGTGTATTGGGTCATAGCATAGAAGACTGTTATGTCTTCAAGGACTGGATCGAGAAAAGAATCCAGGAGGGAGCGATTCCACTCCATGATGACGCTAGGCAAGAGCCGGCACCTCATGCTGGGCCAACCAGAACCCCAGTTGCCAGCGCGAATCGCGTCTCTGCTTGGTCTGACGGCAGACCACCCACCACTTGGAGTGTAAGCCTCAACAAGAGCACCAAAAAGAAGTTGAAGGTGCTTCAAGCTGAACCCAGGCTCAGATGGAAGAATGCCATCACCCCCATCGTGCCGAGAAACGTTGTCATACCAACGAGATTGCCTCCCAAACCGAGACGCGGTTATGTCCCGGTAGCACGATCAAACAACAACAGACCGTTCTGGAGAAAAATTGCACCTCAAGAAATCGAGGAACAATATGTCCAGGGGAGGCCAAAACAAGTGACTTTAGCTGACTTTCTATCCCCAAAAGACTTCACCAAAATTACTGGTAAGGCTTGGAAAGATGTGACAGAAAGAAAGGAACGTGAGAGTGCAGAATCTGAAGAATTCTGGACGGCTTCATGTCATCACATTTCCAGCAATGATCAGGGGAATGAGGATCTCTCTGATAAGAAGGCATCTCAGTCAACCCCTGACCAGTCAAGTCAGCAAGCCCAAGAAACATCGACACCCTCCGCGGCTGTACAGTACAGTCAAATGGGGTCATCATCGTCTCGAGGAACACAAACCGAGACCACCCCTACCAAGACCAAGAAAACCCACAGGAACCGCAGAAACAGAAAATCCAGCACTCGGGCAAATACGCCTGGAGAATCTTCTGGGTACCAAGGCCCTGGAGCCCCGGATTCAGAGCTGATGATTCTCCCAGTAACCGTCAATGGGCAAGAAAGAAGGGTGTATGTGGAAATTCCCAGAGAATGTCAAAGTGAGGACGGCGGTTTAAACCTAAACAATTTGGGTTTCAACTTGCTTGTGGAAGACAAAGCAGGACAACCTGAACTCCCTCCTTCTGTGATACAGACTCTAGCCCAGCACGTGTCTGGTCTAATGAGTGAAGCCATAAATGCGACAAAGCTTAGGAGAGAAAGGGAGGCAGCGGCGGCTAAAATGGCAATCACTTCAACCAAAACTCCAGCTAAAACTTCAGGGTCGGAAGAATGCTACTTCGAAGATGAATATTCATGGCCTGGTTCCAGTCCTCCCCGTGATGACATGGATAACAACTATGACTTTGATTGTCACTTCAGTAGTGACGAAGAAAGAGGTGGTGGTGCCGCCGGTGCATGCTGCAATGTCTTCGCGACCTCTGATACTGAGGATGAAGGAGATGGCAGTGAAAATTATGATGATTTCTATGAAAATGCTGAAAATGATGCAGTCCAACCATCTGAAGAAACAGAAGTGGAAGATAAACATGTGACAGAAGAATCAGCTGTTGTGACTCCGTCGTCACTTTTAAGAGGTGAGGGGTCGACCACAAGAAATGGTGTCTTTTACCAGGAGGTAGAGCCTCGTGGACTCCCTACCAGACATAGAATGAATATGTTTTTAAGAGCGCGAAAACAATGGCGAGATTTGGCCACTTGGTATCGCACGGTCGTGTTCCACCCCGAATTAGAGATAGAAATCTTGGCAGATCCCATGTGGTGGGTCCACGAGCTGATGAAAGGAGATGATATCGATCAGTTGCTGGCCGCATGGCTGGTTGGCAAATATCAACTGAGAGTGTCACTCAAGAAACCTCAAAGCACGGAGGCTGCAGAAACTTGCCGGCATCTAAGTGCTTCTGATGAATCCGAGGTAGAAAATGATAGTGATTCTGAAAGGATTATAATTCAAACCACTGCTCTCAATTTCAATGATAACTCTGACGATGAGTCGCCACCAGAAGTGACATTCGAAGCGGTGTCTGATTACATCGACTTCTTAATGGACTTGAAAGTCCAAGACTTTGACCTATTCCAAGACGAACTGAAAGTGGATGAAGCCATAGATAATGCCACTGACTTGGATCGTGATGGTATCGAGCATTTGGCCGTGAAAAAGGTGGCCGCTGATATCATTGTGAACAATGGATGGGATAAAATAGGCGTGAGTGCGGTCAGTGCCATGACTAACGACCAGATCGCCTACGAGCATGCCAAGGTATTGGATGCACGTGAGAAACCACAACAAGAGACTCCGTTTTTCGAAGGAGGCCTAGGCCGGTGGTTGCGTCCTAAGCCCGGTGATAATGGATGCTCCACCCGAGAAGAGTTGATTGATGCATATGTCCAGTACCTCAAGAGCTTGAAAATGATAGCCCCTGAAGAGTTTCACAACATGTTGAATCCAGAAGACTCCTCCGAGTCGGAAGACTATGAAAAGGAGGCTATCGCAAGAATGTTCAAAGAAGAGGCTGAAGGTACTGGCCTTGAAGAAGGTGAAATCACCCCAGAACCCAGTTCCCCGGAAGCCAGTCAAGAGCCATGGATGTACGGCTATAGGCAGCACCTAAGGGAAGTAAGAACTGGAAGGCCAATGGTGGAGACCTCCAATCAAGTGGAGACAAGTCAACAAAGATCGCCGGAACAACCACATGACTCTTGGCAATACGAACATGATGAAATGGTAGAGTTCTATGTCTCCTACCTCAAGGATTTAAGGGTCTCTGATCCTAGAACCTTCAAATATGTTATGGATCCTGTGCACTCAATGTTTGCTAGCGAATTTGTTGAGGATTTTGAGAGAGAAGCTGTTGAGATAGTACGGAAGGAGTTGAGAAATGGAAAGACTCCCGCGTACGTATCCGATTCAGACAATGATGATGACGCGCCCTCAGCATCTTGCCGTCATATTACTGCCGATGATGACAACGATGACGACAAAGATAAAGGTGAATCATCGAACAATGAGCCACAAGCGCCACCGCCACAAGAAAGAGCTGGCCCTAGGCGGAATCCCAGGCGAAGACCCGGTGAGCTCGGTCCCAATGATGTAGACCCAAATGCGCGTATATTTTTCACAGGAGGGCCCAACTCCTCAGAGCCCATTCTAGATCTAACCCCTGCGCTCGAAAACCTCACTATACATCAATCGGCTGGGGTGGTTGCGTACCTCAGTCATCTGAAACAAAATGATCCAGGATTCATCAACATGATATCGGATAACACCGAAAATACTGAAGTATGGGGCAGTTTCATGGAACACCCCGAACATGATCCTGACCGAGCCCGGAGAAGGAGGCGGGAGAAATTTATAAGAAAACACCCAGCTGAGGCCGCTCGTATGAGAGAGGTAGCCGCCACTTTCCACAGAATCGTGACTTCTGTTGCGAGTGATGATGACGGTGACGACGGTAATTCAGGTGCCGGTCCTTCCGGGTCTTCACACCACATCAGTATCAATTGGGACGATGATTCGGACTCTGAAAGCGAATCTCATGAACCATCTCATCCTCTGAATGAAACTCCTGCTACCTCGACAGAAGATACAAGGCGTCAGAGTGCTGAACTGCACAGATACTTGCAAAATTTGAGGAGAAGGGAAGTTTCTTTCTTCAGATTTGCGAACACCAATCTCCAGATGATAATGCGGTATTTGGAATACCCTTACAACGACCCAAGTCCTATTTGGGTCAGAAATCGCGAATATTTTGTGCGAAGTCAGCCTGTTGAAGCTGCATTGGTGCGGCAGATTGCCGAAACTGCAAGGCACATCTTCACATCAAACGCACCAAGCAACGAACCCAACACTGTTACGGCTTCTTGTCACAAAACTTCTCACGACGGGGAAGAAAGCGATAGCAGTGAGGAAGAACAAGGAACAGGTTCCGGGAACAATACTACCGGAGAAACCTCACAGAATGAAAGCACTCCCAATCCCAGAACACCTAATCCCGGAGCTCCCACCTCCAGCAACGGATACTCAAGAATAAGTGTGTTCTATACCGGGGACTGCGACTCGACTGACCCGCCACTGCGTGTATACTATGATGAAGACCCTGGTGCCTTTAATGGTCTCTCTATGAATCAAACTGTCGGTGTTTTTTCGTACATCAACCATCTGATTCAGAATGACCCAGAATTTCTGGATATTGTGACAAATCACGAGCAAATCTGGACTCGCTGTCTAGAGTATCCATGCCGCGAACCAGATCCAGCTTGGAGAAGAAGACGAGAAAGGTTTACCAGGAATCATCCCGCTGAGGCTGCTCGGATCAGAGAAGTTGTGGAAAACTTTGATAATCTGAAGAATTCCACTCCCTCTAACGGTAGCAACAGTGACGGTGAAAGCTCAACCAATACTTTTGGCACTTCTCGCCATATAAGCACGGGTCCGGGCCGAAACGATGGCTCTGCTCCAAATCAAGCTGAATCAGCAAGCCAATCGAACCTCTCGGCTGAAGAGATAGCAGCGCATGCGGGAATTGCAAGGCATAGACTCGCTAATTTAGATGGTTATCTGCGAAATCTGATGAATACCGAACCTGTCTTTATCCGGTTTGCAACCGCACATTTCCCGATGCTCTTAAGGTATATAGAGTATCCCATGGCCGATCCTGACCCCACATGGAGTACGGATCGCGAGAAGTTCATACGCAGACACCCTACTGAAGCTGCTCGCATGCGGGAAGTAGCTAAAACCACCCGGCACATCTTCGGGATAGGCAATGGCGGCGACGACCCTGAAGCTGGTACTTCTGGCACTTCTTGCTACGTTGGTGCTAGCGGTAGAGATGCTCTTAGTCCAAACCGAAGCCAGCCACACAGGCCAACCAACCTTTTGGTGGAAGAAACGGTGGCCCGCACTGGAATCACGAGACACCAAGGCATCGACCTACACACATATCTCCAGGATCTGAAGAACAGTGAGCCAGCATTCTTTCGGTTCGCAACAGAAAATTTTCAAATGCTCATGCGATACTTAGAATATCCCATCATGGATCCTGATCCCACATGGAGAAGGAGTCGTGAAAGATTTGTGCGCAATCATCCTGCCGAAGCCATTCGCATGCGAGAAGTGGCCGAAGCCGCCCAGCACATTTTCAGGCCTAATGATGACAACAACCCTGGAGTCGGTCCTTCCGAATCATCTCGGTACATCAGCAGTGATGAACCTGAGAGCCCCAGGGAAAGAAAATTTAACCGTCGCGCAGCTAAGATAGCAGAATGGACGGACGATGATGAACCTTCTCCCAAGTCTCGGGGCAAGTCCAAAGAAAAGAAAGCCCATAGGAAGAATGCACGTATGTCGGTCCGGCCACAACCCGAATGGACTGAAATGTTTCCCGAAGGATTAGCGACCCTTATAGCCGCCACCGAGGGGAAAACAACAAGCGAACTCTTGCGAGAACTACAGCTAACTGACGAGGAAGACGCTTTCTACCTCTCTGAAGAAAACGAATCACCAGAAGAAGAAGGTACAACCAAACCTCTCTTGGTTTACCAGAGGAGAAACAAGAAGAACCAAAAGAAGAACAAGGCATCAAAAGGTGAATCCTCTCGGAATGTTAGTTCTTGCTACCGAATCACCTGTGAAGATGCAAGTAATGATCAGGAGGATGAATCTGAGGTATCTCAACCACAGTCAAATCCACCTCAACCGCAACCGGAAATCACCTCAGTCCAATCTCATGGACCTGAAGCACCGCGGCCACAGCACGATGCGCCGCAACCCCAACCCGAAACTTCTCAACCACAATCAACAACTCCCGGCCCGCGCCCTGAAAACCCTCAGTCACAGCAGGGGGCAGGATACGGTTCAGATGAAGAAAATGACGGAATCCAGTACGACTACGAGTTCGTATTGGATCCCGAATACCAAGTAAACCCAGCGGATCTAGAAGGACAGCAAGTCAGAAGAGTAAATCTCGACATACACATCTCTAATATCCCTGGTCATCCTGAGCTTACCTTGGAAGACCTGAGCGAAATTGTGCGCCAATTGGTCAACCAAACAAGGGAAGCTATAATCATGGAAGAGGAGGACGCCCGCCAAGGACAGGGGGCAGCTGAAACTCCTTCTGCCAGTCAGCCAAATGACACAACTCCATCTCCCAATCCCCCTCAAGAAGAGGAAGAAAAAGAAGAAGAAGATCAAGGATCCGCATCTTGTAGAGTCATTTACATTTCTGATGATTCATGTACTGAGGAATCCGAAAGAGAAGAGTTTTCAGATGAGAACTATGAACATGACTTGTCAGATCCAATCGGGTGGACAGAACATCTGATAAAAAATGTAGAAAAATCAGGTGAACAAGTCGGGTGGCAAGGCAGTGATGAAGAACTCGAACCTGAACATCCACACTTGACCAGTCTCCGGCCATTCATACTGGATTCATGGCCCACAACTCGTCAATCAACAACGGTAAGACAAAAAAGCGAAATCCGGACTGCCCCACTGCCCTGGGTAGAAAGAATGAGGTGGAATAGGTCTCGCCGAGAAGTGTGCAACTTGGAATATGGCCGAGTCAGAAGACTGGTATACCCAAGTCAGCCTGAAAAGAAAGAGACTGAGAAAGAGCTTCTCCAACAGTTCCTCCAATCTCCAGTCACAGAAGGAGTGGAGGGTCATGAACCATCTCCTCATTACCCTGTTCCGACAGGATGGGTTCGACACTACATAGATGAAGAGTTCCATCGGTACTATGATCCAGCCATATGGGAGAACATTCAAAAAGACACTTTACCTGAGGCACGAAAATTCAAGAACGCCTCAAAGAGAATTGAAACTTCTCGCTTCATCACTGTCTCGGAATCAGACTCGGAGGGTGAAGGAAAATCTCCGGACAGACGCTCTTTTAGCCCAGATAGGCCTGTTCCAATCAGACCTGAAAGCAGGAGAGCACATTACCCTCTCCGAGCGGACAGCTCACGACATGAAGCCGTCTCGATGCCAGATGAACAACAATGCACGAGACCTGAAGAAGGCGGCCCTGCCACTCGCACTCGATCGCGGCAAGCACAACTAAACCCTGTCCCGGCCCATGGACAGGGGGCATTGCAACCAGACCCGGTTAATGACCGAAACGAAATGGCAAGGATTCAAAGGAGACTCAGTATTTTGCAAAATGCCCTTGCTAATGTACTCAGACAAAATGACATCATCCTTGAGTTCTTCCGCACGCTGCAAGCGACAAGTGTAGGAGAATGGGCTGACAACCGAAGATCACTCATGGAAATAGAGCGCAAGTTGGCTCACGTTATGGAAGGGCAACGCCTCGAGGCTAAAACCCGGAGGAAAGAACGGCGGAAACAATACAAGGAAGAAAAGCCAATTGAAATGCAACCCCCTCCTAGGAGGAGAGAAATAGGCATTTCTATCCAAGAAGGCCGTCAACCCACAACCAAAGCTGATAAACCCATTGGCAAAGGCAAGGCACCAATGCCAACTGCGGAAAAGAAGAAGAAGCGCGACAAGACTCAAACTTGCCTTCCACCCGGTGGTTCAAATGGCAGCAAGATGGAAAAAGGTGAAAGCTCGCGTAGCCGACCCTCTAAAAGTGAAGCCAGCGCCGCGAAAGATGGGCCTCCCCGTAGAGGGAGATACTACATCGATGTAAAGATGCGCCGAATGGAAGAACCTTCCTCTGGAGGTGAAAAGATGCCGAAATGGATTCATGTCCATGGTCAACTTCAAAGAAATAAAAAGAAGACCTCTGCACCGGCTGCATTGCCTCTATCTGGAGAAACAAAGCCCGACAAACCAAAAAAGAGCACTCCACAAAAACACCAGCATGTCGTGGAACGAGCCCATAGACCAAAGAAACCCAAAGAATGCGAAAAGTATTGTGAGCATCACGAAGAATGGGGCCGCACCAGAAATGAATGCTTAGCCTGGCCCAATGGTGGTGACAGCACCTCGGACGAAGAAACAGAAAAAGAAGAGTGCCACGTCACAACCTGGTACCCGGACTCTGAAAATTCAGAAGAGGAAGAATCCGAAAAGTCAGACTATGACAGCCCGGAGGAAGAACCAACTGTAATGGTGACTCATCCCGTAACAATCATGCCTTTTGGGAGTGATTCTGATGAAAATGAGACCGAGGAGGAAGAAGAAATCATGTCGTCTTTCCCGAGTCGACTGAACCCAGCACCCCGACAAGATCAAGCCAAAGCCCAACAAAAACAAAAGGGACAATGCAATGTCAGCTTGAGGTCTGGTACCAGAATACCTGAAAGGCAACCCCCAAGGGAAGTCCCTCATAACAGGCGAAATACTCCGGAAGAAATAGTCACTGAAGGAGACGCGAGGTCAAACGGCGGCAGGCCCAGAATGACCGTAGGTGATTACAACGTGGTAGCACACCTGCGCAAAATACCGGCCTTGCTAAGTGTGTTTGATGCTCTCATGGTGTCACAAGAGCTTCGTGAGTCTCTCATCTATGCCTTACAAAATCCCGCCAGCTTCCAAGCATACTTTGCTCAAGAAGCCCGAGAGGAAGTAGCACAAATCGAACCAGAACCACACATCACTTTCACTGATGATGATCTGATGGCCGGAACAGCAGACCACAACAGGCCTCTCTACACCACTGGCATCATATATGGCAAAAAGATCAACAAGATTCTGGTCGACCCAGGGTCTTCTATCAGTATCATGCCATTGAAAACCTTGGTTCAGCTCTCCCTTAGCATCAGGGAAACCAAGAAAGATAAAATCCGGATTCATGGGTTCAATCATCAATACCAAAAGGCCTTGGGATCTACCATCATCGACATAGATTTTGGTGAAATTGTCACGCCTGTGAAGTTCTTTATCATAGAGGCTGACACCACTTATAAGGCACTATTAGGGAGACCATGGCTTCACGAAAACGGCCTAGTCCCCTCCACTCTACATCAATGTGTCAAGTTCACTCGCGATGGCAAACAGTGTGTAATCAAAGGTGACGACCGGCCTTTTGAGGCACATGAAGCTGAACTGGATGATGCAAAATATTATCAACCCAGGATTGAGCAGGGGGCAGCACCCACAAAGAATGCCTTTTTGTCAGACGCTGTCAGAGAGGCGGTGAAGAGGGTGGTACTCAAGGCAGCCATCAAGGCGCAAACAACCCAAATGTTGTGGGAAAGTGATAGTGAGCCAGAATCTTCTGAAAAAGCTGAAGATGATGTCCATACCCCAGTTCGCCCATGTAAAGACTCAGGAAGCGAAGGAGAAGGTCAAAGCTCTTTAGCTGTGGAGTTCATGCCCATGGAACATTGCAAAGATCTCACTCCTCGCGAGAGAGAGAGAATCTCCAAGCTGAAAACATTCACCGTCCCACCAAAAATCGAAGAAGTGGAACACGGGACCGTGATCCACCCTAGCATTCACTTTGTCAAAATAGGAGAAGTTGACCCAGAGAATGGCCAAACTCCTTCCGAGGATTGCAAACGATGGCTAGAAGAAAGTGAAAGTGAAACCAAAATGCCTCCCAAGTTACAAAGAAATACCGATGCTCGCTTGAAGGACCTGTTCCAACGGACTCATTGCTTGGAGCCAGTCTCTAAAAAACGTGTCGAAATGTTTCAAAAGCTCTGGAGCGGTGACTCAAACGAAGTGACCAAACTCAATGGAAAGACTTCCAACACCCGGGGCCTTGGTTTCGATACACAACCAGGAACATCAAGACCCAAAACATTCAAAAATACTCAAGTGCACACAAGCCGACACATCTCCTCCACGGAGACGTGGAGAAGAAGTGGCTCCAGGAGACAGGCATCCAATGAGATAACCATGTTTGATGTGCTCCAAAGGCGCTTCCAAGAGATGGTTCGCTCGCAACAAGATGTCGAGCGCTCCATGGAACGTCTGATTGCACGAAACCAAGATCTTAGTCGGCAGATAGTGTTGGAGTTATGTCCTAGAAGTCAATATTTAATGACTTATTTTCTTAGTTTATGTTAATGATGATATTTGATCATTTGTTCCTAGAGTTTATTATTGACAGATCATTCAGGTTGAGGATCTGAATTGTAGATCTCTGTGGATCATTCATTAGAATGACAATAATAAATCTAAATCGTCCATAATCTTGATAATTAACAAGGAACATTAATTATCATAAAAGATTAGTATGCAAGTTAAGTGATGATTAAGTTCTACAAATCATAAGTAAGGAGTTACGAACTTAATTGCATATGTGTATGTTATTGGAACATAGTACAGGACTTGACCCAATGAAATAAACATATGGATTGTGTTATGTGTCATTGTTTATTTCATATGAGTTTGATTCTAAGTTTGAGATGTTCACCTTTTCCACATGAGGATAGGTTCAATAAATATCGTCTAACGTTGATTCCTGATAAAGGCTGCTATAAGGACTTTATTTATGTTCTCTTGAATTGTGCGGGGAAAAGTTGTTCATCAAGAAAACCGTATGTCCCTCATTAGTATACCTAGTGAGTGATGATATCTGTTTGGGCCCCTTGATGGAGTTGGATCGTATGCATGCAAACTAGACGATCAACTCTAGATCAAGAAATGTATAATCTGCAAGAATGACACATTCCTATCTTGGATTATACAAAGATATCGTGTGACATAAGAATCAAACAAAGAAATACTTTTATTTCTTATGCAGGATTGAGATATTGTAACGGTACATTATTTATACGAATTGGGAGTCATAACGTGTTGCTAGATACCGCTTATGATTATTGGAAATAAATAACGATTTATTTCCATGGCCAACATAGTATAAATCCTCAAATAGGGTCGCACAAATAGGATTCTAACCACTTGGTGCATTTATTGTTTATTCACAATAATGTGTATTGTGAAATGTGATAAGTTAATTAATTAATTATATACCGTTATGAACCGTTATAATTAATTAAATTAAAAGGATCATATGGAAACAATATAATGCATTAGCTAATCATAGATTAATTATTAATGAGTTAATAATTAATTATGTTCAACTTACTTTAATTAGTTTGAGCTAATTGGGCTTCTATTTAATTGGTTAATTAAAGGCCCGATTTAAGGAAGAATGAAGAGACAATTAAAGGAGATTCATTAATTGGTGAATTAATGAATAAAGGCCTTTTATTAAGATGGCCCAAGAGAGCCCATTAGGTGGCCTCTTAGGGTGGATGGCATACTTGTAAATAGTATGAAAATTGGATGAGAGTGGTTGGCTATATAAAGGGGTCTCTTTGGGAGAAAACCCTAGCCGTCATCTCTCTTCCTCTCCCCTCCCTTGCGCCTCCACCTAGAAGAGAGATTTTTCTCTCTTCTCCATGGCTCTTCCCTTCCTCTCTTAGCTCATGTGTTGAGCATCCCACCTCTCTTCCTCTCCATTAAATAGTTAATTAAGAGAAGCAAGGTGATTAGCAAGAGGTTCAAGAGAACTAGCATTCTCTTTGAGCTTGGTGGTGGGTCCTTGGTGGGCTAGAGGCGGCCATAGATGGTGGAGATGGTGGAGCACGCACCCCATCGACTCCCATGCCATGGATTCGAGCCTCATGAATACAATTTCATGAGAGGTACAATTTCTCCTACCTTCTCTCTTGATTGGATGTGTGATTGCTTTAGCACTAGATCTATTGATTTGCTTGTTGTTAATGGTGATTAATTAGTTGTAATTAATCTAAAATTAATATATGAGCATTTCCTAACAGTGGTATCAGAGACAGGTTGTGCTTAAGGTTTTTCACACTTAATTAAGTGAGAATTCGTAATTAATTAAGTTAATTAGTGATGTGCATGCTTGCTGGCCCTGGAAAGGCTGTTTTCTGTCTTGTTGCTTGTTTTTCGTGGTGTAAAGCTCTCTGAAATTTTTTCCTTCTTATTGGAGGTTATAGCCCTTTGAGTTGTGGTTGTTTTCCCACTGGAATCATTGAAATTCGATGTAAAATGAATTTTTAGTGATTTAAACGGTAACGGTGCGCAGATCTGTTATTCTGCTGCACAGTTCTGTTGTTGTGGTTGGTAACAAATAAGTTTGTATACAAAGTACCTGTAACTTTTAGATAGGATTATTCTAAACTTGATGCTCTTTCTGGATATGTAAATTTTGTTGCATATTTCGGATATTATGTGGGCGTTCAAGGATGAAAAGTGATGAAGTTATCAGATCTGTTTTTTCAAACAAACTGATTGTTTTGAAAAACTGTACTTATTGAGAAACTTTTATGGAAAAGTGTTGAAATGGAAATGTTCTCCTTTAAGTCTGGAATCTGTGAAAATTAATTTCATAGATTTTCATTGAGATTTGGTACCTCAACCGAGTGAAACCTTTTTGGTCGACGGTCTGTTCCAGAACAGGATACCTTGCTTAAATGCTTGTTATCTCGTTGATCTTGAATATAACTTGTGGATTTTCTTTTCATGGAATGATAGCCTATTGTATGTAGTATTTTTCTATGTAAATTGTTTGCTGGAAAAATATCAAGGGGAGGATCATACAGATCAAAAGGTTGAGACCCATAACAGAATTTTCTCTAACGGTGCTTCGCGCACAATCTGAGGATTTGTCTTTTTTGGTTCTCCCTGATGGTAATTGATCTCTCCTTGAGATTTTTACAGGTAATCACAATCTTTGTAAGGAGTTCTCTGGATTTATTTCAGATTTTTTGGAGACCGAATTATTTTGAATTTTTTCGGGTCCCGAATTTCGTATTTTAATTAGTTAAAATAGTTTCTAATTAATCAATTTATTGAAATGTTAATTAGAAGACTCCTTAAATACCCTCCTTTCTGTTTTGATAGTTGGATTTAATTTAAAAGGGCTTAAACAATTAGTTGTTAAGGTTAAGCCTTCTTTGCATTCGAAAAACTTGAGCAACAAGTATGCACAAAGATTCTAATTAATGAAATTAATTAAGAACAAGTGAATCATGTATATTGTATATGTGCTAACTTTGTTTTGTAGGAGGATGTGGGTTTGATATGGCTCAAGATGTCAATGCCTTGTGTGTTGTAAAATGTTGTGAATGCATGTGATTGCTTGTAAAGTGGCCTAAGGTGCCTTGATAATTAAGTGGTTAATTTTTTATGTAACTTGTGAGGCTTGCATGCCCCTAAGGCCTAGGCGGGGTTTTAGAAATTTTATCACATGTATTTATTTCCCTTAATTATTAGATAGGATCTTAGTAATTAGTGGGAGGGCTTGATTAGATTAGTCTCGTTACATGGAGATGCGACGAAGATTAATGCAAGCGGGAGCCATACAAACCCACGGCAATGCTTGAGATGCTTATGTTATGTGATTGTTTGTGAATGCCTTGAATTGTCATAGGTAGGTATGGGTGTATGCTTACACGACCACCAAACAAGAGTCACTTATTTTGTCTCAAACTAAATTGATTAAGTCGACCGCCTTCCTTCTCTCTATCCCCTTCACGTCAATAGCCAATCATGGCGCGGTCCGCCATAGCGGACGTCATGGTTGTCAACCTTGATAGTCGGGGTACAAATAAAAAGATTTGTTAGGAGCAAATAGAGAGAGGTTGCTTATCGATGGACCCAACAAGTTTTCTTGGACATCGGGGCGAAGTTTGTAAATATACTTAGATATTTACAAACCAAGAGTCGTATGGTTGATATGATTGGTTGGAGAACCTACCTTGTCTAGTTAAGTAGGGTGTCGTGCCATAGCAGGCTCTACTTGACGAAAATGAGGATCTTGGAATCCATTACATTTAGGGACATTAATTAAATGTAGTGGGAGTTTTGTTTATCATTCCATAAACAAAACATTGCATAAACTAAATGACCTTAAAATTGAAATTGTTATAGATATTAAATATGTTAATTTCGTTGCGATCAATCTTTGGAAAACGACAAGCTCGTTTCTAAGGTATTTACTTGGAGAAGAAATACCGATTCCTAAGACAAGTTCTTGGAAATGAGAAACTTGAGCAAGTTTAATCCCAAAAACGTTCCTCAACTTCCCGAACATAGCTTCGCAATGATTGATTAGTTTTGACGAAAATTATTCAATAAAGCGAATGCTCATATCCTTTTAGAAGTTCTAGACTTTGAATTGGAGAATTCATAAGGACTATACTAAGACTTCTATACTCTCATCCACTTACTCAAGAAGACGGTCTTAGAGAAAGTAAAAGATAGACTCAATCATTAATGATCGAGTAATGGAATGTGAGTTAACCAAGAGACTCTTCTTATAAGAAGATAAATGTTTCATTAGCTTGCGAACCGAAAGATTTGAGTAGCTAATTGACAACTAGAGATATTAAGATCTCCAATATCAAGGATTGTTGATATTGTCATACAATCTCTTTCTATGGATAAAGGATATATTGTTCGCACACTTGTTAGTGCTAAAAGTAATTGGTTAAGTATTAAAGGAATACTTCACCAAGATATGAGTTGAATATTTGAGACCCTCACTAGTGACCGTGTGTCACATGAGATGTTTCATTTGCCATTTATGGGAGGCATTTGAAAGGTTGTCCGAAATACCATGATGTTCTAAACATTAAGATATTTGTCGTTCAAATTATCTCACTATCTCTAATTCATACTAGTAATTAGGTGCTAGTTCATGTGTTCGCATTTAACGAAATGTGTAGACAATGATGAATAAGAGAAAGTTCGAGATAAGTAAAGTAAACTCCGTTTTGGAAATGGCTTATACGTCTAAGCCGCTACCATTGAATACGTAGAGTTATCTTTATTAAATAAAGAATTTGTTTAGGAATTTGAGGTTATATACCTTATTCCAAACATCTCATAAAACCTTATCTCCATTTCATATTTGATGATGGATGATCATGTTTTGTAATAGAGAAATGTCGTTCTCTTATTGTTATGAATTTGTGTATAAGATTTCACGCATCTTGATTGAATTTGCTTGAAATAGATAAACAAATTTCGAATGACAAATATGTAAGACTTCACATAAAGTATTTGACTTTTATGTAAAATAGTCGCTTAGTCGAATATAAACAAGAATCGCATTATGAGAGTCTACGTAACGTGGAGCTCGTAAATCAATTTGATTGCAAATCAATTGAAATTCATGCGAATCGTGTTTGTTAAATGACAAAAGCGCCTTTGAACTACGAAGGTTTAAAGGACAAGTAACCTTATTAAGACTTATACATATTGATGTATATAGACCTATAGGTACTTGTGCAATTGAAAGGTTGTTGAAACTTTACCACTTGACCAACAATCATTGTAGATATTAACGTATCTATTTGATATGGTATAAGTATGAATCTTTTGACAAGATCAAAATGATCTCAAGAGTAAAGTTGAAAAACTATTCAATAAAAGCAAAAGTCTTAAGATGGATCATGGTAAATAGTTAAGTCATATAGTTTGATACATTGCCTAAAGAGTATGAAAGACGTTTCACTACTCGCTCCAGGAGGAACATTTGGAAAAATGTATCCAAGGATGAAGGTATCGAACATTGTTTGATATAGTTCGATCGGTAATAAATCAAATTGACTTGTTTGACTCATGTAAGGGATTGTGTTTGAGGACAATATTGTTTACACTAAATAAAAATTCCATTGAAGTCTATTGAGAAAGATATCTTACGAGATTCGATCTCTAGGTATATTGTTTCTCAAGATTTGGTGTTGAGAAGCTTATTTCAAGGTTCGATTGATTGATAAGCTTGGACCCAAATAAGACGCTTATTATTTTGTAGGATATCTTGAATTAGCCAAAAGGTACTACTTCTATGAACATGATAAGAACAAGGTAGTTGTTGCTCATCATAACGTAATCTTAAAGAATGATATTCTCAAGAAGAAGTAGTGGGAGTAAAGTGAGCATTAAAGGAGTTTATGCGTCACTACAAGAAGTACCTTTATAGGGAACTTGTCACTCCATACATGGTGCTTAGTGGGAGTTGAGCGGAACTTGACTCACAAGCAGTTGTGAAAGGAAGAAGTTTATAAGCACGCTCGCTTCTAAAGAGTACTCAAACATCTCACGAATGGATGATGTTAGAGAAACTCGTGCAATACATTAGGATCAAGAATCTATTCTACAAGATGTTGTAGAAGTAGTTCGTAGACATCAAGCACCAATCCTACAAAGATCAACGAGAGTGAATTGCCTAAACTGAAAAGTACATAGGTTTCACAACATCCTCATACTTGACATGTGAGGATCCGTTGATAAATAAAGAAGCGATGGAAAGACCCGATTCCACAAGTATGGTTTGAATCTATATGATCTTTAAGTGCAATCCATATATATAACAACAAGGTATAGACCTTGATTGATGTTCAAGAAGGAGCGATCCATCTAGAACATTTAGATGTTTAATAAGAAAGATAGATATGGATAGCAAGTCGACTCTGTACAAAGCACAATTTCATGATTGATGCTATGTCTAAGTCGATAACAAGTTGACCATGTACAAAGCACGGCTTCTCGCTTGTAGCTATGTATAAGTCAATAAAGATCATTCTAGCAATAGTTATATTTCGTATATATAGATATATGGAAAGATACATCAAAACCGCCTTCTTCGATTGAATGAAGGAAGTTGTTGTGTATTTGACACAAACCAAGGATTTGTTGTATTGCTAGAAATGTATATGTGCTTCAAGGATCAATTGATGAATTGAAGCAAGAATTGTGGAAATTGGAATAAACATTTTGACAAAGAAGTCAAGGAGTTGCACTTCGTCAAAAGTATCTTGTATAGACAAGATATTCAGTGGGAGCATTATTATGTTACATGTATTGTACAAGATACAAGACATTAATTGGGAATAAAATTAAAGAAATGAATATTGTCAAGATCTCATTGGAGAATGTTTTCTCAATAGAGAACTTGGGTAAGTCACCTAAATCCAAGGAAACAAAATCTATGGAGATAGATTATGATGGATTTCAGGTTTGAGAAAACGTGCATATAATGACAAAGTGTTCTAGTAACATGAAAAGATAGACTCCTAGAAAGGATGTCTAACCAAGTTGTATGGCATACACTTGAGTTCTACTCGGTGTGTTGTAACTCAATTCGAAAAGAGTGCACGATATATTTCGAGCATCCTTCTGTTATGAGTTTCATAACGGATGCCATATTTATGCACATGCCCCTATGTGTTGTAACCAAGGAGTATGACAAGCAGTTGTCAACTGGATACAAAGAAAAACACGTTTGGACAATAATCGAGAATATCTTCGAGTATCTTATGAGAAAGAATGATATGTTTTTCCATCTGATAAGATAAAAGAAAGCTCATATAAATTGATATATTGATGCTAGTTTTCGAAAGATTGATATAAATACAATTGAGCTACATATTTTGTTTAAATGTGGTGTTGTAAGTTTAGAAGGTGTTCTAAATGGGATATTACAACCGTTTCCGTCACCAAAACAAAATATATAGCAACTTGTGAAGCAATGAAAGAATGTAGTAAGGATCGTGAAGTTCTCAGTCAAGCTAATATGGTTCTATGCATCTCGAACCATAGCTTAAACTTGAAGAACCCAATATTAAATTGGTGATCCAACTAAGATCTATGACGATGTCACTTGATCTCACATGATGATGATCAAGAACACATATATAGGAGTATATATGTATATAGGGTCAAATAAAATTTGATAGGTTCGCGGACACAGCGAACACTCTAACTTAACCTCTACCTTAAGCGGTATAAGAGATGCAATTGTGCATCCATGCGTGATGGACGTATGAGTAACTTGCTTTAAGTGTATTACATCTTTTGAGGTTCGAGACATGTATATATATAGATATATGACATTGTTCTAAATTCTTCACTGGCTAGAAGTCACTATTGATTGACTCTAGGCCAAGTGGGAGATTGTTGGAGTTATGTCCTAGAAGTCAATATTTAATGACTTATTTTCTTAGTTTATGTTAATGATGATATTTGATCATTTGTTCCTAGAGTTTATTATTGACAGATCATTCAGGTTGAGGATCTGAATTGTAGATCTCTGTGGATCATTCATTAGAATGACAATAATAAATCTAAATCGTCCATAATCTTGATAATTAACAAGGAACATTAATTATCATAAAAGATTAGTATGCAAGTTAAGTGATGATTAAGTTCTACAAATCATAAGTAAGGAGTTACGAACTTAATTGCATATGTGTATGTTATTGGAACATAGTACAGGACTTGACCCAATGAAATAAACATATGGATTGTGTTATGTGTCATTGTTTATTTCATATGAGTTTGATTCTAAGTTTGAGATGTTCACCTTTTCCACATGAGGATAGGTTCAATAAATATCGTCTAACGTTGATTCCTGATAAAGGCTGCTATAAGGACTTTATTTATGTTCTCTTGAATTGTGCGGGGAAAAGTTGTTCATCAAGAAAACCGTATGTCCCTCATTAGTATACCTAGTGAGTGATGATATCTGTTTGGGCCCCTTGATGGAGTTGGATCGTATGCATGCAAACTAGACGATCAACTCTAGATCAAGAAATGTATAATCTGCAAGAATGACACATTCCTATCTTGGATTATACAAAGATATCGTGTGACATAAGAATCAAACAAAGAAATACTTTTATTTCTTATGCAGGATTGAGATATTGTAACGGTACATTATTTATACGAATTGGGAGTCATAACGTGTTGCTAGATACCGCTTATGATTATTGGAAATAAATAACGATTTATTTCCATGGCCAACATAGTATAAATCCTCAAATAGGGTCGCACAAATAGGATTCTAACCACTTGGTGCATTTATTGTTTATTCACAATAATGTGTATTGTGAAATGTGATAAGTTAATTAATTAATTATATACCGTTATGAACCGTTATAATTAATTAAATTAAAAGGATCATATGGAAACAATATAATGCATTAGCTAATCATAGATTAATTATTAATGAGTTAATAATTAATTATGTTCAACTTACTTTAATTAGTTTGAGCTAATTGGGCTTCTATTTAATTGGTTAATTAAAGGCCCGATTTAAGGAAGAATGAAGAGACAATTAAAGGAGATTCATTAATTGGTGAATTAATGAATAAAGGCCTTTTATTAAGATGGCCCAAGAGAGCCCATTAGGTGGCCTCTTAGGGTGGATGGCATACTTGTAAATAGTATGAAAATTGGATGAGAGTGGTTGGCTATATAAAGGGGTCTCTTTGGGAGAAAACCCTAGCCGTCATCTCTCTTCCTCTCCCCTCCCTTGCGCCTCCACCTAGAAGAGAGATTTTTCTCTCTTCTCCATGGCTCTTCCATTCCTCTCTTAGCTCATGTGTTGAGCATCCCACCTCTCTTCCTCTCCATTAAATAGTTAATTAAGAGAAGCAAGGTGATTAGCAAGAGGTTCAAGAGAACTAGCATTCTCTTTGAGCTTGGTGGTGGGTCCTTGGTGGGCTAGAGGCGGCCATAGATGGTGGAGATGGTGGAGCACGCACCCCATCGACTCCCATGCCATGGATTCGAGCCTCATGAATACAATTTCATGAGAGGTACAATTTCTCCTACCTTCTCTCTTGATTGGATGTGTGATTGCTTTAGCACTAGATCTATTGATTTGCTTGTTGTTAATGGTGATTAATTAGTTGTAATTAATCTAAAATTAATATATGAGCATTTCCTAACAGATAGCAACAAAAGAACAAGAGAATCAAGCATGTCGAGAGAAGATAAAGGAACTCCAACGGCGAGTCAGCAGACTATGTCAGGAGATAACCCGACTCCAGGACGCTGGTGAAAGAGTCAAGGATAGAATAATTCTGGTATCTCAAAAGAACTTGTCTTACCAAAAAGAAATAGAGACACTCAGCCGAGTGGTAAGGGAGACCAAAGAAGCCCTCGTCTCTGCTAAAAATCAAGCCCAATCGGAAGATGCTCAGTTGCACACATGCCACAGGGTCACTATATCCGACATGCTAGAAGAAAAGAATGAGAATCCTGAAGCTAGCAATGAGAAAGATGGTCCTGACGGAGGCTTACCAATACAAGAGGTGATCTCAATTGAAGAATTGAAAGAATGTTTTCAAGATGTTCTTCAGAATCTGACTCAGTCCCATAAAAGGCTCGAGTGCGAAATGTCCCGCCTTATAGTCGAAAAGTCAGACCTACGCGCCCAACTAGAAAGGCTATGGGAGAGGTACCAGGAAGAAAGGAAAGTTTCTCAAAGAAGAGAACAACATCATGTGTATCAAATCCTCACCTTAGAACGATTGAGGCAAGAAACAGCCAATAGTCTGGAGAAAGAGTACAAGATAAACGACAAACTCCGAGAAAAATGTCGGCGAAGTGCACAAGGCGAGGCCGCCTGTCAACAAGAGATCCTCAAATTGCAGGATCAAATGTCACATCATTGGGCAGAAGGTCGAAGTGGCAGATATCAAAAAGGGAAATCTCACTCCTATACAAAGAGAGCAGAAACAGAAGGGCCACACGATAGGAATCAAGGCTCACACTCCGGTAGGTCTCGATACAAGGGAGCCAGAAATCAAGGGCATACTTGTCATCGGGTCACCATAACGGAAGCCGAGGGGGAAGAAGAAACCCTCGAGGTTGAACCTGAAATATCAGAAGGCGAACAGTTTATCTTAGCTGTCAAGAATGCCCCGAAAGAATTGGAAGAAGGAGGCCAAAACACCATTGATGAACTCAAGTCATTAAATCTGGGCACCGAGGAAGATCCTCGACCTACCTTTATCAGTACCTCTCTCAACCCAGACATTGAAGGAAAACTGACGGAGCTCTTGAAAGAATATCGGGATTGCTTTGCTTGGAGTTACAGTGAAATGCCAGGGCTAGACCCCACTGTAGCTGTTCATAAGTTGAAAATAGATCCAGGAGTCAAGCCTGTAAAGCAAGGTCCTCGGAGAATGAGGGTTGAACTTGAAGAAAAAGTGATTGCTGAAGTCAAAAAGTTGATCAACGCCGGCTTCATAAGAGAAGAAGAAACTCCTGATTGGGTCGCCAACATTGTCCCAGTTAAGAAAAAGAATGGACAAATCCGGGTCTGTGTGGATTTTCGAGACCTGAACAAAGCGTGCCCAAAAGATGATTTTCCTCTACCTGTGACAGAAATCATAGTGGATCATACTTCCTCCTATGTGGTATACTCGTTTGTAGATGGACATTCCGGGTATAACCAAATCAAGATGGATGAAAGTGATCAAAAACACACGGCTTTTCGCACACCGATTGGCATTTTCTGCTACAAAGTCATGCCTTTTGGGTTGAAGAATGCAGGTGCCACATACCAAAGAGCCATGACCAAGATCTTCGATGACCTGATACATAAAGTCGTGGAGTGCTATGTCGATGATTTGGTGGTGAAATCTCACTCATATGAAGAGCATTTAGCCAACCTCAGGCTAATGTTCGACCGCATGAGAGCTCACACGTTGAAACTCAATCCCTTGAAGTGTGCCTTCATGGTCTCCTCTGGCAAGTTTCTCGGCTTTGTGGTGCGACATCGGGGCATAGAAATTGATCCGGAGAAAATCAGAGCTATCCAGGAGCTGCCGCCTCCTAAAACACTCAAACAGCTCAGATCCTTACAAGGACGATTGGCGTACATCAGAAGATTTATCGCCAACCTTTCAGGCAAAATCAAACCTTTCACTCGGCTCACCAAGAAAGATGTACCATTCAAATGGGATGATGAATGTCAGAAGGCGTTCGAGGACATTAAGCAATAATTGTTAAACCCACCAGTTTTGGCAGCACCTATCCCAGGGAAGTCTCTCATCCTATACACCACAGCATTGGATGGATCTCTAGGAGCACTGTTGGCCCAAGAAAATGAAGAAGGAAAGGAAAATGCCCTCTACTACCTCAGTCGAATGCTAGTCGGAGCAGAACATGCCTATACCCCAATCGAAAAACATTGTCTAGCCCTTGTCTTTGCAATCAAGAAACTCAGACATTATATGCTAGCGCACAAGGTCACATTGATCTCCAAAACTGACCCCCTGAAATACCTCATGACTCGACCCATGCTCACAGGCCGATTAGCAAGATGGGCGGTCGCATTAATGGAGTTCGACATAACCTATGCACCTCAAAAGGCGATCAAAGGGCAGGCGTTAGCCGATTTCTTGGCCGCCCATCCCATACCGGACGACTCTCCGCTAGCATGCGACTTTCCAGATGAAGAATCCTTACATACAGACAACCAAGAAGAATATTGGAAGATGTATTTCGATGGTTCTTCTTCTATCCAACCAGCCGTGAAACCAGATTTACCCAAACGACAAGCCGGAGTGGGCCTGATCTTTGTCACACCTAAGAAGGGCATCATCAGATATGCCCTGAGTTTGACAGAACCACGCACCAACAACGAAGCCGAATATGAAGCCCTCATCGCGGGACTTGAAATGGCTCTAGATATGGGTGTTGAAAAAATGAAGGTTTTCGGTGATTCCCAGTTGATACTCAGTCAGTTGGAGGGACAGTTCAAAATACGAAAACCAGAATTGGTAAAATATCATGAAAAGGCTCTCGAACTTATGGCCAAGTTCACTGATATTATACTGGAGAAAGTGCCCAGGTCTTTGAATGGAAAGGCCGACGCTTTGGCTCGCCTAGCCAATGAACTCAGTGACCCCGACCAAGACGAGATTCAAATCTTGGTTCATAGAAGAAGGGCGCTCTCTCCCTGCTTCCCAAAACTTATGGAAGAAAATGAAGAAAGCGCACTGTTCATGGAGGTAGCAGCTTGGGAAGAGGAAACCATACAAGAATGGGGAGAAGTCACTCAAGCCATGACTATCGAAGATACTGAAGACGAAGACTGGAGAAAACCCTTTCTCGAGTTCTTCCAACAAGGGAAACTTCCCTCAAACAAAAGACTCAGAGAACAGATCAGAAAAAGGGCTCTAAGATATGTGTATGTCAACAATACTCTATATTGGAGGTCATATGATGGCGCATGGTTAAGATGCATCACCAGAAATGAAGGCCACCAAGTCATGAAGGAAATACATTCCGGGGCATGCGGATCCCATCAGTCGGGTTCCAGAATGCGAGTCCACATCAAATTGTTGGGCTATTACTGGCCCACAATGATTGCTGATTGTGAAAACTTCTCCAGACAATGTCACATGTGCCAAATACATGGAGACTTCATACACCAGCATCCGAATGCGTTACACCCGACTGTGGTGTCATGGCCTTTCGAGATATGGGGAACGGACATCATAGGTCCCATTGACCCTCCAGCCTCGAATGGGCACCGCTTCATCTTAGCCACGACTGATTATTTCTCGAAATGGGCCGAAGCCCGATCATATAGAGAAGTCAAGGCCTCTGATGTAGTGAAATTTTTCACTACAAACATCCTCTACAGATATGGCACCCCCAGGAAGATCATCTCCGACAACGGGACCGCCTTCAAGAATACCAGAATCGATGAATTCACCAAGAAACACAATATTGAGTGGAGATATTCCTCTGTGTATAACCCCAGAGCCAATGGCTTGGCCGAGGCGTTCAACAAGACATTGATCAAAATCCTCCGAAAGACGGTCGGGGATAATCAGAAAGATTGGCACAACAAACTGTCAGAAGCATTGTGGGCGTATAGTATCACACATCGAACTCCTACTCAAGCCACGCCCTACTCTCTAGTATACGGGACCGAAGCGGTTCTCCCCATTGAGATCGAGCTACCCTCATTGAGAGTGGCTATGGCTTCAGAAATCCCCATGACCAAACAGATGCAGCTCAGATTTCAAGAGTTGGACGGAATGGATGAAAGAAGGCTCATTGCACAACAGAACCTAGAGTTATATCAAGCTCGAATGACGCGGGCCTATGAAAAGCTTGCAAGACCAAGAGCGTTCAAGAAAGGTGAGTTGGTGTTGGCATTAAGGCGACCAATCACTGGCCGGCACCATGGCCCAAAGTTCGCACCAAATTGGGAAGGTCACTTCATAGTCGACCAAGTCTATGATGGAGGAGCCTATCTCCTGGCCACAGAGAACGGAGAACACCCACTACCAGTCCTAAATGGAAGATACCTCAAGAAATATTACAGCCAAAATCAACTCCCGGAATACACAAAGCCTCGACGGCACCCAGACAAAGACTTCATTGCCAACTGGGCCGAAGCCCACGAGGAAATGACACAATTGTTCTCACAACTGTGAAACGCAAAATTGGTGAAACTTACCGGTGAAATTTACCAAACAAAGACTCCATGTTGAGGGAGCCTGTGTGGTTCCTGAATACGTGGAGCATGGTGGAACTTATCCCTAAAATCCGCTTAATGAAGGAGCCTGTGTGGCCCCCGAAAGCGAAAAGGGTATTTTATGACGCTAAAACCTGTGTGGAAAGCTGAAAATACCTAGACCACTCCCCATGAAGCCTATCTGAGGGCGTGAGTCTAAAATCCCAACCTGTGTTGAGGAAGACTATGTGGCTTCCGAATACACTGGTTGCAAACATTTACCCAATACAATTCCCTAACCCGCTTTATGAAAGAACCTGCGTGGTTCCCGAAAGCGAAAAGGTACTTGAGGAGGCTCAAACCTGTGTGGTAGCTGAAAGTACCGAGGACACGTCCCATGAAGCATATCTGAGGGCGTAAGCCTCACCAACCCACCATGTTCCCTAGTAAGGTAGGGATCTTAAAAAGGCGATTTGTCTCATGGCCCCATAAGTCGACCTTTACACCTAACAATATATCCAAACGACAAAATCCTACGGTTCATGCTTAAGCTGTACCTCAAACAGTCACATATCCATATATTCAAACAATAGCAATACCCCACGGTTCATGATCAAAGTTGTACCTCAAACAACTATACCTACATGCATATTTTATAATATATGCATATATCCAAACAACAACACCACGGTTCATGCCTAAGCTGTACCTCAAACAGCCACATATCTCTATAGCAATACCCCACGGTTCATGATCAAAGTTGTACCTCAAACAACTATACCTACATGCATATTTTATAATATATGCATATATCCAAACAACAACACCACGGTTCATGCCTAAGCTGTACCTCAAACAGCCACATATCTCTATAGCAATACCCCACGGTTCATGATCAAGGTTGTACCTCAAACAACTATACCTATATGCATATTTTATAACATATGCATATATCCAAACAACAACACCACGGTTCATGCCTAAGCTGTACCTCAAACAGCCACATATCCCTATAATAATATACCACGGTTCATGTTTAAAGCTATACCTCAAATAGCTATACGTGTGCGTATATCCTCATAACATACGCATACATCCAGATAACAGTCCCACCAGCTATGCTTAAGACTTACCTCAAACAACTATACCTATATGCATATTTTATAACATATGCATATATCCAAACAACAATACCACGGTTCATGCTTAAAGCTATACCTCAAATAGCTATACGTATCCACATATCTTCATATATTATGTGAGTATCCTGACAATAAACCTCCGGGCCATGCCTAAAACCATACCCCAAATAGCCATATGTGTGTGCATATCCTCATGATGTGTACGTATGTTCAAACAACAAGTCCCACGGGCTATGTCCTACCCCCCCAAACACCTATACATGTATGCACATTCCCAGAGCATATGTGTATATTCAAGTAACAATCTCACGGTTCATGCCTGAAGCTATACCTCAAATAGCTATATGTGCACGCACATTCTTATAGTGCGCGCAAATGACAAATCCCACAGGCTGTGTCTAAGACCATATCTCAAATAGGTATACATGTGTGTATCCTTATGATATATACACACATCCAAACAATAACCTTATGAACTATACTCCAGTTATAACCTAGAAAGACTTCATATGCCTGAAACATATCCAAACTATATTCCTGCAATTTACCTTAAAGCAGATATATCATTATCATTATCCAAACAAGCTACGATCAATAAACAAAAAGGTCCAATGACAAGAACAAACAGTCAATCAAACAACCGAAACAACAAACAATGCTATCAAAACAGAAAATATGAAAAGAAGGTGCCTACGCAGGGGGCAGGGCCATATTCCCTGCCAACTTGTTAACAGTCTCAGATAATGACTGGAGCGTCGCCTCGATAGCCTCCAGACGAGCGTGCAACTCCCCAAGCTGCTGGTCCAATGGAACCTGAGCCGGTGGAGGATCTCCAATGGCAGACCCGTCATCTGAAGGAGGAGAAGCTTCTCTTATTGGACTATATTGGTTCACAGCAGCATTTTCCTGCAAAATATAGCCATTGATCAAATGATTGGGGTCAGGTGCCAAATGACCGTCCTGATCACCAACCCACCCAAAAGAAGGCAAGACATCCAGGAGATTGCGGCAGTACACCATGTCCCTCTCGGATACAGGTCTTCCCCACAACATATCAGGCATTGGGATCTGGGCTCGATGCATTAAAGCCGTTATGAGATGACCGTAAGGTAAACACCCGCTTGTAAACCTTACAGTCTGATGCATGTGCTGAAGTATCAAACTAGCCAAATCAGGCTTGTCACATTTGCGAATAAGCGGACGAAGATAAAACAAACCCCCTGGCCGAGAAAGATTGGTCAAACTTCCTTGAGGAAAGAGAATCTGAGTCACAACTAAGAAAAGAGCCCTGCAAATAAATTCAGCATACTTAGCAATGCTCAAGTAAAAGAGAGATGAAAAATTCAAACACACCTGTGAAGCGCGGGTAAATGCTCGGTGGATACAACCTCAGCACCTCTCTCATAAGGATGAGCTTTGAACCAACGACGACAAGCGCCAAAGGTCCCAAAACCCTGAGGCCAATACTCGTAGGCATACACGGCCATGCCATCTAGACTCTCGGTAGCCTGGATAAAGACAGCCAAATCCTCTCTTACTATATGGAACTCTCTGCCGAATAGATAAGAGGAAGCAGAGGGAACCCCAAAGTGGTCAAATGCTACCCTGAGATTGGCATAAAACAAGCGCACAATCGAAGGATAAAAAGGGCGATCGAACAAAGTCAAACCCTTGAGGTTCCAAGCATTTAACCAACCATCAAGCAGGCTCTTAGGCTGACCTGCTATGGCGCCGTCAGGAGCAAAGAAAAAACAGTCGGCCACTGGGCGCCGATCGCCTCCGGTATTATGCATGTAACAATCAAAGGCTTTGGCATCCCGAAAAAGATAGCGGTTGTCAGGGACTAAAGACCAGTTGGGAACAGTCGGTTCTGGGCTCGCCACTGAAGAACTAGAGGCGTCTCGGAGACGTTTTGGGTTTGAGACAGACATGGTGAAAGGAAACTGCAAAAGCTAAACCCTAAAAAGCAAAGCAGAAAGGGCGGCGTCGCCGCGACGTTTAAATAAAGAATGAGAGATAGTGACGCCAGGATTCTGACCTAAAGGCGTTTGATCCTCATGCACTAATCGCTCCGCGATTAGGGGGGAGAATATCACAGAAAGATAAACTAGACTGAAAACATAGAAAGATATAATCCAGAAAGATATCACAAAAGTATAGATAAAGCACTACAGATATCCAGATATCCAGTCTCATACAGTCATACAAAACAAGACAAGCATAATGTATGGCTAAATAAAGACTAAAGTGCGATAAAGGAAGATACAAGGAGTGCGATAACTCCACAAATCTCTATCCTGTCTCAAGGATATCGAAAAACCGGTGACTCAACCTCAGGCTCATCCTGAAGATAAGGCTCAGTCCCACCACTACCTCCAGAAAGTGGCTCAGTGTCCCCTGAAATCGGCTCTGTATCTCCGCTATCAGCCGGACTGTTCACAAAAGAAACCCCAGGACAAGGGAGGGCTAGCACGACATCAACAGCTGCACCCTCCATGTCATCGTCTTCTGACATCAACTCATCATCATCAGTCCCACCGGGTGGCACAAATCCCACACCCTCAGGACCAGATAAATCCGTCAACATGACCCCTGATGTAGGAACATGGCTGGTCCCAACATCTGAAGGCGGGATAAAGCCAATGGGGTCCACACCCAACAAGATAGATGCCCACTCAGGATAATCCAGTAATACCTCGGACAAAGGCACTGTCCCCATATCCACATCTGTCATGATGATGTCGTGAAAAGTCTGGGGATCACAATCATCAAACAAAGCGTTAATCATATCCTTCCCTGCAAAAAAAGAAAGGAAAGGTCAACGAACAAGAAATTCACCTTGTTTGATTATGCTCACAAGAGTCATGAAACTAAGGGTACCTGAGGAAGGATGAACAACAAGAGCAGTATCCTCCTGAGTCTCCGACCCCACGTCCTCCCGAATCTCCGGCTCTACGTCTTCCTGAACTTCTGGCTCCATACCAGGAACAACGCCTGAAAGCTCGTCCACGCTGGCAAAGCTCCGGCAGGAAAGTCCATACTGGCGGCATAACTGCTGGAAACCTGAGCTCCAGAGATCAACGTCAAAGGCCCCTAGCCAGGCAGGAAGTCGCCCTATAAAATGTGTGGCTTATAATGAAAGGCTATGAATGCCAAGAAACAGAAAATCAGTAGATACAGCAAGTAGAGGGGATATAATACCTAATCCTCGAAGTACTGGAGGAATCTGAGGTAAATGAGCCCTCTCACATCCAGATATTGACACCGGAACGATAGCTAAAGAGTCATCCGGGACAAACAAAGCATCATCCTCAAGAAATGGAGCAGGGACAGCAGAACCGGGGTATAGAAGCCCCTCAAAGGGTACCTCCAGTGTCTCTACCTCGATCTCCTTTACCTCAACCTCAGCGGACACAATTACACTGGCCTCTACGTCAGACTCAGTGACTGATGTCGCAACTACCCCTATATTCTCTTGCGAAGTTGTCATCTCTGTCCCACCAGCGCTCGACTCAGTGATGAGAGCACTACCCCATAATCCAGAGCATGAAGTACCTACGAGCCAAATATAAGGTAATTTCATGGAAACATAATAAAATGAAAAATGCCAGAGAGAAAGGAAAACCTGTGAAAGGTGTAAGTAAAGGAGGCTCCATAGAGAATCCGACACCAGATGGCCCTTCTCCCAGTCTTGGCCGCAGTTCATAGCGGGATACTTCTTCTAGAAATGGAGAATCCTCGCGGCACCTCTTCCTCAGCTCTGCGCGAGCCTCCTCCTCTGCAAGCTCCTCGGGATACTCCGGCGAAGGACATGAAGACGAATCCGGATCACCCTCAGGAACCGAAGGATCAGACGTAGGCTCAAGCGCATGCTCTGACTCTGGCTCAAATACAGAAATGCCTAACACAATGATCTTATAAGCCCAAATATACGCCAGAAAATGAATACAAGAGAATACAAGAGACAAAAGAACTGCACGTACCTGTGTAAGTAACCCAGAACCGATAATCCTTGGGCCCAAATCGGGACGCCTGAGACGAATCGTCCTCCGTCGGAGGAATACCCTCGAGCTTAAAATGGAAGTGTCCCAAATCACACTCTCCTAAACCTGTTCGAGATAGTGGAAACACACGCAATATAAGGAAGAAAGAAAGAAGTAAAGCAAATGCAAACTAAAGTAAAATACAAAACTTGAGACAATACCTGGGATAGAACCGTCTGAAGATAAAGGTAGCTCACTGAAATCGGCGGGGCGAAAAGTAAGAGGAAGTCACCTATCTACTCCATGAGTGCTTCTCAAAGGTCTGAAGCCACCAATAGAAGCATCTAAACCAGGAGGAACAATACGAGAAGGCGGATAAACCCGCTCTAGCAAGAGCTCAGGAGAATAGGAATGAGCAATCACAGCCCAACTCCTAAACCACCGATCATGACCGATAGTCATACATCCCTCTCTCTGAGAATCAGGTACATCACAGCTACTCCCGGTACCAAGACGTAAGGAGAATGCGGCTAGGTCGGCACAATACCGCAGAGAAACCTCCTCTGGAGGGTCAGGAAGTGTAGACAAAGGAACATCCTGGTCGTACCCAAACTGCCATGCACACTTCTGGGGGTTATACGCCTCAGAAATAATCCTGTCACCAATCCGAATGACTAAACACCCCTCCCGAATGCTAATAGCATAGTCTCGAGAACGCCTACTTCTCCGAGAAAGCAACTTGGGAGCATTACCTGCACGGGTCACCCTAGAGTCCTCAATATGACCTAGTTCTCTACCCTCTGTGGGCCAATCCTGTGAGAAAGGCTCAGGCCTATACTCAGAAATATAACGACTACTCTGAGTAAAATACCTATGCGCCGTGAGCTGATCGGGAGGATTAACCGAAGAGCCAGCAATAAGACTGAGTGCCGGTTTCGAACCCCGCAAGCCTCTAGAAGTAGATGCAGAATAACACCCCGCCCAATACACATTGAACCACCCATGTAGAATGTGTAGGGGCATAGCAATGTACGCCCTAGAAGGGTCTCGAGAAGAAGTAAGCTCTCGCAACGAGCGATAAGTGTTCACCAAGGCCGCTGTAGCTAGAGACACCTTCTGTCTCCGAGCCAGAGCATTGGCCACAATGAATACTCCAGGCCGAATATAGCCCACCGGCTCTATAATCACCACGAAATAACATATCCACCAGGCGAAATATGCGGTCAAAATAGTCTCCTCATCCAGGACACGTGTACTCAGCCCCTCCCAAGGGATAAGGTGACCAGGAGCATAAGGCTTGTCCGAACCCGGGATCACTAGCTCTAAAGGATCAGCAAAACCCACAGCCTTCTCACGAGGAACCTTATCTATGAAATAGCCGACCCAGTCTTTGAAAGATACTCCCTTGCCTGAACCCTGAGCGGACCGAGCCATGGAAATCTCATAATAAATCTTGAAGACCGTGCGCAAGGAGTTCCCATGCATGAAATTCCCATCCCGGTCCGTGCCGTAAAGCTCCAGCTCTGGAGGCACCCTCTCCTCATAAAACTGGCCAGCAGTCGGCACTCCAAGTAGACATACCATCTGGCGCAGATCCAAAGTGGCCTGTCGATCCTCCAACACAAATGTATTGTCCACATAGTTCCAATTGGTAACCATGGCTCGGAGAATGATAGGATCCCATGTGTATCTGAACAAAGCCATGGTCACTCCCCCAAATATTTCCAAATCATTTAACTTCGGGCCCACCCGACATAAAATGTGACGGGTCCACTCAGTCTGCCCAGGAACCCAACGTAACTCACCCTGGACATTCAAACCCCCAGGAGACCAAGGGATGACATGACCCTCTATCATCTCTGTACTCAATAGGTGACAATCTTGACGGGATCCTATCCTCCCGGCGGAACCCAAGAAAAGACCCTGAAAAGTGCGGATGGAAGCCCCACTTGCAAGACGGCGCTGGTTGCCAGGCACAAACACATCATAAGTTTGGCTATGAGAACGTACCTCAGTGCGAGAAAGAGGATCAGGCCTCAGGCAAGGATATGAATGCCCGGAATGCACAGGAGAACGGTTGTGGCGAGCCAACAGCCCATGAAAGTTGTCTCTCCCCCGAAGAATGGCATTCCTCCATTTCCCATGAAGATGTTTATGGACTTTCTCAGGATCTAAGTAGTTGTCAATGTAGTCAGTGATAGCCTCGTCAGAAGGACCGTAGGGACCGGTCCTGACAAAGCCAAGGCGAGGAGTAGTGCTGTAAATCTCCTCTACAGGTCCCATGGCCGCCTACAAAGACACAACAACAACAAAAATGAGCAAACACTGAGCTCAACCTCAAAATGATAATCTGGAGGCTGGGGGCACCAGAGTAGACTGTTCGGAATCATACCTCACACTCCACTCTGGTGGGGGGCATTTGTTTGCCTCCAAAATTTGCCACTCCAGAGAATGATCGAATATTCAAGTCAACCTGCGAATAAAGGAAATGGCATGTTGTAAAAATATAGTTCATGAGTCACAACTCAGACTTTAAGCAGCAGGAAACTCGATAAACGAGTGACAAAAGCCATCAAGCCCACCAAATGGGTGATTAGTTAATTGATTAATTAATTAATTAAATTATGTGAAAAAATGCCTATGTCCACATAATTAATTAATTGACTAATTGATTGACTAGATTATAATAAAAATCCTAAAAATGAAAATTGTGTAAAAGGGTGCGCGCCATACACTTTTCTGAGGGACTCAAACCAAAACCTGCCGAATGAACGATTAGTTAATTAATTTAATTATGTGAAATATGATGAAACCCACATAATTGATTAATTAACTAATTGAAAAGGGGGAAGCCCTGAAAATAGGAATTATGGGATGATTAAAGTACCATACATAATTCTAGGAATTTATATCAAGTTTTGGGCCAAGCCCATGATGGTCCCAATTAAATTGCTAAAAATGAGCAATACAAAATCCCGACACACAAACAAGGAGCGATAAGACAATGAGTACAGGTGACCCTGTACGAGAAACAACTCGACACATACCTACAATTAATATAGATCCCCTACTAAATTAATTTATATATTGGGTGGATAAATGGGTTTAAAATCAAGCCCGAGACTAACCATTCAAAGCCAACCCACACTATCTAAATCGAATTGGGCCCTTTCTGAATTACACCTGGCCCAAGTCAATTTGATCCAATCAAATTCAAGCCCAAATGCAAAAGACGTCGGATTCAGACGCGCCAAAAACACATCCGACTCGTGCCCAGCATCGCGTAAGCGACTCGATCGAGTCAGCTCCAAATGGGACGCGCGTCGCCTGGTCATTGGCCTATTCTCGTGGGCCCCCCTACTTTCTGTTAATGGAAAGAAAGAAAAGAAAAAGCGAAGAGAACTGTACTTGCTTACAGAAGAAAGTCGACGACGTCGATAGGGCTCCGCCTCTCGTCGGCAAAGCACATCACCATAGCCTAAACTGAATGGACCGTTGCAAAGAGGGCATCACCACGACTTCAGCGACACCACACACGACTATCCTCTGAGCCTGCAACACGGCAAAACTAAGAGTTTTAGTGATTGACTCACGATTTGGGAAAAATCACTATGCGAAATTAAGAGGTGTGAGGGTGATTAGACGACCTGAGAAGGTTCCCTGAGGTGCGAGGAAGAAAGCTTCAAGGTCAATCCCAGCCAATTCCCATGAAAAGAGTAGTCACCATTGATGAAGGTATCGAGCTTGGCGAAGCAGCCTTCCTGAGAGGTTTCAAGCAAAATTGAAGAAGTAGCCCACCTCAGTAGCCTCCTTGGGTGCTCCAGGGAAGTTAAGGAGGGATCAACCAGTGTCAATCCTGCTATGACGGATGAGACTTGCTGAGTAGCTACGATGTCAGGTCTGAAATCAGCAGAAAATTTCGAAATGAAGAAGAGAAGAATGTGTGATAGCCTCAAGATAATGCTCTCCACAGCAGGATTAACATGGAGACACACTCAAAAAGCGCAAAAGAATAGTGTAAGATCAAAATTCTCGAAATAGTTCAGAACACTGGACACGTCCAGTGAAGAAGATGTATTGCTATTACCAAAATGGAGAGAAAATCCTTTCTTTTGTCGTCTCTGGCACCTGCAAAGCTGAGTCTATACCTGAGGAAAGGCGTATAGCTTCAACAGGAGCATGATAGCAACGCAGTCTCGTGACCGTTGGATGGCTGTGATGAATCAAAAGGGGAATGTGATACTCGTACCTGGTACAATCTCCTGTTAACATCTGAGACCAAAGAAAAAGATACTTTTGTGGTGCAATACATAGAGGGATGAAAATTAAAAGGGGTTCTATGACTGATCCTACACATCCAATGGCTCAGATCAAATATGGTAAAAAAAAAGAAGTAAGGTTTTATTAAACAAGCTGTATGGTGCAAAGTGATAAGAATGCCACATTGCATCCTTCATTTCTTGGCGCCAGGAAGGATGTACTACACCATGTAGGTGTGGCATGATCACAATACCAAATAGCTAAAAATTAACCAATGATGATGAAGTTTAGATGCAGTAAAATGAAGAGCAAGTGATGGCAAACTGCAGAGGGGCAAAAAGGGAAATTAAACATAAAACAATTGCTTAATTCTCTTTTATAGTCTCAAATTAAAAGATGACATGAGTAAGAAAACGCATAGATAATTTAATTGAGAGCAATTATGCCTACTGAAGCACTCCTCTGGGCTGTGGGACCTATACCCTTGGTCTTATGACCATCAGATTGCACTTGAGACTGCACAAGAATTATCACATTGATTGAATGAAACCACATAGAAAATGATATATGGGTAACCTAGTTGCCCTCAATTCTGACCCATATTCTGCCTGGTGGAACCCAATGCACAATCTCATGGTCAATTGGCAACATACATGGCCACACCAGGCACTGTCATGAAAACCATACACTGGAATGTGAATGAAGGGCTGGTACATGCCCCTGAATGGCCAGCAAATGTATGTGCAGGCGCCTGTAGCCAGTAGAGGGTGCAGGGACTATACTATGTCATGCAATCCTCACCACTCACTGCCTATGATAAGTGGGATAGTTGCCATCTGTCCATACACACAGCTGGCGCCAAAACACCCCCTTCCCCAAGCACACTCAGAGAATTGAGATTAAAATTGCATCCCCACATGTCATATATCATGCCTCAAGGCCCCCACATGTCATACTCATATATGATTGGGAAAGTAAGGCGGTTCTTCACATGTACATCTGGACCCTTGATCGACATCAGAGAGAAGAGGATGCTGCCACATGGCGCCAGAAGTTGAAGCTAAACCCTAGAAACCCTCCTATAAATACCCCCCAGAAGATAGGAGAGAGGAGGCCATTTTTGTTTTCTAAGTTGAATTGCTGCTATTTTGTAAAGTTGTTTTCAAGGTACTGTGTAATGGCCTCCAATAATAAAAGCTCTTTATATATGTATATTCAGTTTCATTCATTTTATATGCGCATGTTATTTCCTTCTTCTGTTCTTCTTTTTTTATCTCATTAATCTTCTTTGTCTCCCTTTGCTTGCCTCCTGAGAAGCCATGAGAGTGTTCATAGCATGTGTGAAATTAGATCCACTGCAGTGAGCACTAATCAGGGCCCAGGAAGAGAGCTAAAAATATACATAAATATAATTTCTTTTGTAAACTCATTATTTTTATTCAGGCTATTTGAATGTGAGTTAGTAATTACTGATTTCAGGGGTTTATGTGAAATAAGATCCATATTCCCTGGATATCATGTTGGTTGCTAACACAGAAATACACTTATGTAATTTATATATATATGTCCTAAAAATCTATTTCCTGGTAATAAAAAGATATTTATGTTTGCACACAAGTGTTCTGAAAAAAAATATATACATACACCCAACATAATAAAGTTTTGAGACCTCAAATTCTAAGTCCATGTATCAGACACTGATGTCCTTGTGAAGTGTGTGAAATAAGATCCACCTTCACAGGGTACAGTGATTTTCTGGTATAAAGGAGAGAAGAAAGGGGTCCCCTTATAAAAATGAAAAGAGAGGAGGGGCTTGTCTGAATAAAAATTTTAACAGCAATAACGATATACCTTTAATCCTTATTTCCTCTAAAGAATATAACATATGCTCTTGTTCAAAGTCAAATGAGTATGTTTTTCGCATTTTTTTCTTGTTAAAACATAAATTCATGTTGCATTACCTATGCTAATTCCTTTGTTCTTTCCCTCAGACAAAAGTATAGTCATAAAATAAAATGCATATAACACTAAGCATGTATTAGATAGATGGCTCCACTTCGTCTTATTCCAAAATTTCATTCTAACAATGGAAAGCTTCATTAATAACAGTGCCTAAAACTATTTGCAATTGTCAACCTTGTCTTTTAATCAAGCAATCATTAAATCAATCTAAGTTCCTTAGCTGTAGTCAAATAGATGAGTCCCAACATTATGGGCCGAGTCTTAAGATGCTGTACATAGAAAAAAAAACATAGGTGCATAAAAGGGATAACCTCAACCCGTGAAAATACACATAAAAGAATAAATATGCAAAATGATACAAGTTTCCTTAAGTTCAGTGTGCGTTTGCATTCATGAGCAATTGTCTTAGTTAGTAAAATTAAAGCAAATAGGGTCGTGTGAGCGTCCTTGATCTTAGTTAAAACCTTAAATAACACATGGTTGGTCACCTTATAATAAGTAATTAATGTAACACTGAGATAACTCAGATGCATGCTTTAAAACTACTAAAATTTAGGTAGGAGTCTGTTGTTGCTCGACTATAATAAAAGATTGGCTTAGCTGAAATCTCAATAAATACTCAGCTCAGTTGAGACGTTCTAGTCAACAAAATATGGGTGTCATAAGACTACGGATGTTCTACTCAGAGTATAAAAAAAAAAAAAAAAAAAAAAAAAAAAACTAACTATTTTGTTCTACAGCAAGAATAATGAGTAGATTTTAACAATATATGATAAAAAATGACATATATACAGATATCATGGAACTTTATTAACATATGGTTCAATTTTATTCTTCGGCAAAAATATGCATATGGTAATCTTTGATAAAACAGTAATAGTAAAAGATGTCCTTGTCAGCTTCAGGAACAAGATTATAATGAAGCATAAGAAGATAAGTCAATATAACATGAACAATAAAAATGATGATTAACATAAATCTAAGTATATTTGCCTAAAGCCAGTAAGCTGCTAGTAATATGCTCAGTACTATGAAGTATTTGAAGCATCAATAATGTCCGATAGAGGCATATAATTTTTATAACTAAGCCAAGCTGGACATAGTCCCCCCAAAAAAAAAAGAAGTATGAATGCACTCAGCCTAAAACAGCGAGATTAATGATGTTGTGTTCAAAGTTGATCCAATAAAGACAAAAAGGAACAAAATTTTTAAGACAAGAAGAAAGGAAGTTTCACTTTAAACATTTCTCAAAATATTACAGACGATAATATCATAAACATAAAGAAATAATAACGCATGAGTAACGAAAGGAAAAAAAAGATGTATTGTGAACTAAATAAGTGCTTTCAGGCCAGATTCAAACAAGGCCGCCCCTGCCACCGGACAGATGGAACAAACATCTCCTCGGCACCATATGGATGGCCACATAGTCATCTACTGGAGAAAGGTTGCCTTTGACAGTTGCCAATGCCATCGGCTCAACTTGTTGTCAGACCAGACCAAAGAACCAGAGTCGAACTCCTAAATTGAGAAAGTTTGATTCCAATTGATATCATAAATGATCTCGTAGTAAGCTCGTGAAACTTAAGGGGCAACTGCTGGCACGAGATGACCACTAGCAGTCTTAAACCATTGCCTCAATTTGCCGTCAGACCAAACCTGAGACGGAGATGAAACACTTTAAATCGAGCGACGCGACACAAATTGGAGACGTCATAGAAAAGAGGGAGAGAAGACGACCCTGTAGAACCTAACTTGATGGAGAACGACGGCTGGAGAAGCAAAGTCAACGGCGCTTCTCTCCGCTGTCGTCGAGTCAACAAATCGAGGGAGGGAGATGAAGGAAAAAGGGAGATGAGCCCGGCGCATAGACACGGGCGTGGACCAAGCGGTTCAGCCACGTTACCCTTCAGCGACATCATCGGATCCTCTGTAGCTCCTTTGGTGTAGCGGACTACTGACAACCAAAACACAGGACACCAAGTCCAACAGCCAACAAGAATTTTCGAAAAACACAGAAACTTCAAAGATACATTAAAAATAGCTAGAAATTCCAGAAAATTCCCATAAAATACCAAAATGTCCAGAAAAATATGAGGAACATTTTCATATAACACTTCAAGTTCAAATTCCTAACCAAAAGAAAATTAAAAGTAAAGTTATGGAAAAATGATTAAAATTAATAGTGCAAAATACCCAAAGTTGGACCATATTGAAATTTAAAGTGAATAAAAGTGTAAGGATATGAACTCCTTTGACAGCAGGTATCTCAAGATGACTTGGACAACAGGTACAATTAAACGGTAATTACCGTTAAGAACAAATGTTATGCAAAACTCCCAGGAAATCCGGAAATGAAACCCGTAGCCAAATCAAAACATTCAAACAAATCCCAAACCTAGAAAATCTAAAGTTAAATCCAAAAATCCAGAAAATCCAAATCAAACCTAAAATCTAAACTCAAATTAAATCCAAAACCTAAACTCAAATTACATCCAAAACCCAAACTCAAATTGAATTCAAAACCTAAACTCAAATTAAATCCAGAATCCAGAAAAAAACTCAAACTCAAATTAAATCTAAAATCCAAAAAATCTAAACTCAAATCAAACCCAACTCCAGAAAAATCCAGACTCAAATCAAATCCAAAAATCCAGAAACCTAAACCCAAATTATATTCCAAAGAAATCCAAACCCAAATTAAACTCAAAACCCAGAAGATCCAAACCCAAATTAAATCCAAGTCCAGAAAATCCTAATCAAATCCAGATCCAGAAAATCCAGACTCAGGACCCGGACCTAAATCCAAAAGCAATATAAATCCAGAAACAAAAATTCTATAATTATATACAAACTTTCTAAATCCAGGGACCAAACTTTAAATATGTCTGAAAATCAGAATTTGATGAATTCTAGAACATATGAAGACCTAAGTTTAAAATGTCCAAAGTGACCAGAATTTCTAAACACGCCTTAATACCGGGGTTTAAAACGTTTTATGACCTAACTCCTGCACGTCACGGGGCCAGAAATTCAACACGTCAATAGTTGACCAGAATCGACACACGTTCAAGGACCGGAACCCCTACATGCCTTAATGCCTGAGATTCCAGAAACGTCTGATAACCTTGATTCTAACATGTCAACAAACAGACCTAAGTTTTAAAACGTTGATAAATTAAGGTTTTAAAATATTTAAAGCTTTAATATAATCTGAATACCGAAACTTTACAAGTCTATGTCCGTCCTCTTTGAGCTTACAATGCGTACGGTTTGAAGAGAACAAACCAAAATCGTCAAATATAAAAAAATTGGGTTGAATGTGGATTAATAGATAATCACCCTAAATCAAACTCCGGAAATCTTGAAACTCTAAACTTAAACTAAGTTTCTCTGCATCATGTTTTGCATCATGTTAATCCTCTCATGGTTGCATCATTCGCTCTATTCATGTCATTATTTGTTTGCGTTCTTTAATGTTAGTATCTTTTGGTAAAGTGTTAGAATGCTAATTGTTATGCCTAATCCATTGATTATCCCGATCTAGAGGTGCTCTTGACTTGGTTCAGAGGTAATTAACAGTAGGGGCTTGCGCTTACTGGAAAAAAAGAACCTGCAGTAAACAATCAAACTCTCGAAAGGTTCGAAACCACGTCGATACTCACATCACTTTTCAGGTGGGTGCCGACGTCTGAGTTTTGAAACGATCGAGGGGTATCTCGTCCGCAATATCTTTTTCCCCCTCGGGAGTATCCGGTCATTTTCCCCTTCCGAGGACCAGGGTCCAAAAAGGTGCGAGACAGCTATATAAAGGGGTCTCTTTGGGAGAAAACCCTAGCCGTCATCTCTCTTCCTCTCCCCTCCCTTGCGCCTCCACCTAGAAGAGAGATTTTTCTCTCTTCTCCATGGCTCTTCCCTTCCTCTCTTAGCTCATGTGTTGAGCATCCCACCTCTCTTCCTCTCCATTAAATAGTTAATTAAGAGAAGCAAGGTGATTAGCAAGATGTTCAAGAGAACTAGCATTCTCTTTGAGCTTGGTGGTGGGTCCTTGGTGGGCTAGAGGCGGCCATAGATGGTGGAGATGGTGGAGCACGCACCCCATCGACTCCCATGCCATGGATTCGAACCTCATGAATACAATTTCATGAGAGGTACAATTTCTCCTACCTTCTCTCTTGATTGGATGTGTGATTGCTTTAGCACTAGATCTATTGATTTGCTTGTTGTTAATGGTGATTAATTAGTTATAATTAATCTAAAATTAAAATATGAGCATTTCCTAACAACACCGTCCCCGGCAACGGCACCAATTTGATGAAGGAATTTAATCCTAGGTCAAATAAATTAAACCTATGAAATACCTCACTAGACGTTCGAGTAAAGTAAAGGTGTCGAACCTACAAGGACGGTTGAATACCAGACTTAATCTTTCTTAAAAGCTAGAGGATGAATTTTTGTGTTTTTAGAAATTTAAAAGGTAATAAAAATAGTAATAGAAAAATAGACAATTAAACAAGTAATAAATAATAAAATATTTTTGGGATTATTTTTTATGTTTTCGGGACTCAAACAGATGCAATTAAATGTTCTAGGGATAAGTGTTCAATTAGTTTAGCTTTAAGACAACTCTACAACGATTTTCATCGAGGCAGAGAGTCATTTCGGGGCGAAACAGAACCATTTCGGTGCGAAATAGGTTCTGTCCAGCACCAAAACTTGCCTTAAACCTGTTGTTTCGACTTGGCAATTTTACAGGATACTTTGCGAAGGTTACTAAGCGACCAGACCTTACCCCTAACCTCAACTTTCGCTTCTCGGTTCTGGTTTAGGTTTGATGTCGGGTTTTACCACAAAAACAACTAATCCTATACTTACGTAATAAAACTAGTTTATTTAGGAATACTTGAATGGATTTCCAAAGATATTTAAAGTCCTGTCGGTGCAATAAAAGTTAGATCTTTCGATCGTTAACTAACCTACCCTTTCGAGTTTTGGTTTATCTCAAGTGCTTTGATTTACTAATTATTTGGTCGAGTTAAATCCTATTAACGCTACGTATCATCAATAAGCTAACTTTCAAGCAAACAATTAAATCAATCAAGCAAGCAATAATTCTCAAACAATGAAATCGTAAAATATCATAATATAATCATCAAGTCATCACAACATACTAAACTAATCTACTAACTACCCTAAGACATCATAAAACTACTCACTAATATCCATAACAGAAATAACAACAAGTATCATGCAAATAATAAAGATACAAGCCATAAAACAATGAAATAAGAGCATATAAGAGTAAACCGAAGAATCCCAATGCTAATACTCGCTATCTCTGGCCTAGGAATCGACGTAGATCTGTGTGCTGCTGCTGCTCCCTCCAAAAACGCCAAGAACTCCCCAAGAAATCAATGGAAAACCCTAAAACGCTAAGTAAGGAAGGTGGAAAATGAGTATGTGTTTGACCCGAAAATATTATGCTAAAATGCATAAAATAATAACCCATTTTTATAACAAATAAATGCAAGAAATTCAAAAATACTTGAAAAAAATACCAAACAAACTCCAAAAATTCCCAAAAAATACCCAAAAATTCCTTGGAAATTATGATGAATTATCATTATTTCAAAATGCCAAAAATATCAACAGAAACTCCACATTTTGTAAAGAAAACCCCAAAAGCCATAAAATTACCAAAGTAAATCCATGAGGAATTTCACAAAATTATTTGGACTACTATATTCCTCATATTTTTCAGAACCTATCCATGAAATTTCATCTAAAAATACTCTTGGGAAGACCCTTAAATGATTTATTTTAAGTTGGATAACAAAATATATATATAAATTAAATGAAATGGTGAGAAATTCCCAGAAAAATCCATGGATTAGGCGCGTGCATACGATTGCAGCGGATCCATGGGGGAGGAGCAAAGTCGCTGGGTTTTAAGCCTTCTCCTCCGGCCTCAATTTTCCCTGCACCAGTTCCATACACCGAAAAATTGAAATCCTTTGATCTCTTCGTTGGCTCACGGTGAAACGAGCTCATCCATCCCTCTCTCTCTCACTAAATATGACATGCGGGCCCCTACATGTCAGACCCTCCTTCATCCCTGGTAAAAGTGAAGTTCGCGATTCTTACCGCTGACGCCGGTAAAAGAAGGTGAAGTCGAAGGCTCTCGTTGACGTGGCTCCTCTCAACTCCACAAGTGCAAAACCAGACACCCTGGCCCATGGTTTTGCGAAACCAAGCCCTAGCAGCAATCGAATCCTGACCATTGATGGAAATTGAAGGGTGAGGATGTTACTCTCGGCCATGGGTTGAAGCCCTAACACCCAGCCTATATAAACCCTACTTAAAGGCAGCAGAGGGTAGAGAGAAGGGGGCCGCAGTCGTGCATTAGGGTTAGACAAGTCAATTAAGCTCAATTGAGCAAAGTCAGTGAAAAAGGGGGGAAGGCATTAGGTCGAGCAGTAGGGAAAAGAAGGAAAATAAGTAACTTGATGATTGAAGGGTGGTAATAAAAGAGTCATTGTCTGTAATTGGTGAATGATGAATGAAATAGATCGATTTTGAGCTTCAATTTAGCCTTCTGTTTTCTCTCTTCTCTCAATTCGACCACCAAATGATTCATAATTGTACAGCTTCTATGAGCCATGGTCTAAAGCGCAGCATCAGCCATGGCCATAAGGAAGCTTCAAAGGTGTGCCTCATGGAGGTTTGGAGCTTGGCTCCTTGCTTCATGGGGTGTCCTTGTGTTTAATGTGAAACCAACCATGGCTTCCATGAGAGACTTTGGAGCTTGGCTCAACTCTCTCATGTGAATGCCTCAGATTGACATGGTATGGGTCCAGAGCACAGCACTGGCCCATCCATGCTCAATAGACCATGAAAAATGATACAAAATGAATAAAAAGCAACTATATTGCATGAAATTCAATTAAGTATTTTTACACTGCTTCAAACATATTGCTTATGTGCATTATGACCCCCTGTAAATAGTTCTCTTGCATTTGAGCAACTCAGATAAAAAATCATCAAAACAGTGAGAAATTGACATAAAAATGAAAAACTGGAAATTGAAAGAAGTGGTAAAACGTTGGTTCTTACTCTCTATACCGAATCAAACACATAAAAATCATCTAATTAAGCTTAATTTAAGCTTCAAATCGAATTCTGTTGCTGTAAGTTGACTTACAAGCAAGTCAGAATTTGAATAAAAATGCAAGATTGACATATTCCGCCCCCATCCTTCACACACCAAATTGAGCAGTTTAAAATCAAATTAAAGGTACAAGATCTCTATGTTTGAGCTCCTGAATCTATTTGAACGAAGACTGGTGCAAAAAGGTGGCTCTGTGGGCTCCATGACGTGAATCCAGATCAGACCAAACTTAGGTCGAGCCACCTCAGTTGAATTCATCTCATTCCAGGTTTTTCAAAGTGAAATTTGTTAGGAAGTGTTTAATTCTATTTTTGTGCCATCAAATAGCAAGAAATCACAACTAAACACCATAGATCTAGTGCTAGAAGCATTCACACATCAAAACAATGAGAACAAGTAGGAGAAAGTTATACCTCTCATGAAATCGCATTCATGAGGCTCGAATCCAAGGCATGGGAGTCGATGGGGTGCGTGCTCCACCACCTCCACCATCTAAGGCGCCTCAAGCCCACCAAGGAGCTAACCACGAGCTCCATGAAAGTGCTAGCTTTCATGAGCTCCTAGCTAGTCCCCTCTATGAACCTCTTCATCCTATTAACTATTTTAATGGAGGAGAAGAAGGAATGGTGCTCAACACATGAGCAAGAGAAGGGAGGAAGATGGGTGGCGGCTAGGAAGAGAGGAGAGAGAAAGTGGATGGAGGCTAGGGCTTTCCCAAGAGGTGACCCCTTTATATAGCCAACAACTCTCATCCTCTCTTTGAACTATTTACAAGTATGCCACTAGGGCTCTAGCTGAAATTAATAGGGCCATTTTGGGCTACATCAAATGTTACAATGGCCCAATAAACCATCCCATTAATTATTCCTTCATCCTTCCTCAAATCGGGCCTTTAATTAATTAAATAACTAGAAGCCCAAATAACTTAAACTATTTAAAGTGTGTTGAACATAATTAATTATTAACTCATTAATAATTAATTTAGGATTAGCTAATGCATTAAATTATTTTCATATGATCCTTTTGACTTAATTAATTATAACGATTCATAACGGTATATAATTAATTAATCAACTTATCATATTTCACAATACTAACTGTTGCGAATAAACAATTAATGCACCGTGTGGTTAGAGTCCTATTTGTGCGACCCTATTGAGGATTTATGCTATGTTGGCCATGAAAATAAATCGTTATTTATTTCCAATAATCATAAGCGGTATCTAGCAACACGTTATGATTCCCAATTCGCATAAATAATGTACCGTTACAATATCTTAATCCTGCACAAGAAATATAAGTATTTCCTTGTCTGATTCTTATGTCACATGATATCATTGTATAATCCAAGATAGGAATGTGTCATTCTTGCAGATTATACATTTCTTGATCTAGAGTTGATCGTCTAGTTTGCATGCATACGATCCAACTCCATCAAGGGGCCCAAACAGATATCATCACTCACTAGGTATACTAATGAGGGACATACGGTTTTCTTGATGAACAACTTTTCCCCGCACAATTCAAGAGAACATAAATAAAGTCCTTATAGTAGCCTTTATCAGGAATCAACGTTAAACGATATTTATTGAACCTATCCTCATGTGGAAAAGGTGAACATCTCAAACTTAGAATCAAACTTATATGAAATAAACAATGACACTTAACACAATCCATATGTTTATTTCATTGGGTCAAGTCCTGTACTATGTTCCAATAACATACACATATGCAATTAAGTTGGTAACACTTTACCTATGATTTGTAGAACTTAATCATCACTTAACTTGCATACTAATCTTTTATGATAATTAATGTTCCTTGTTAATTATCAAGATTATGGACGATTTAGATTTATTATTGTCATTCTAATGAATGATCCACAGAGATCTACAATTCAGATCCTCAACCTGAATGATCTGTCAATAATAAACTCTAGGAACAAATGATCAAATATCATCATTAACATAAACTAAGAAAATAAGTCATTAAATATTGACTTCTAGGACATGACTCCAACAATCTCCCACTTGGCCTAGAGTCAATCAATAGTGACTTCTAGCCAGTGAAGAATTTAGAACAATGTCATATATCCATATATATATATGTCTCGAACCTCAAAAAATATAATACACTTAGCAAGTTACTCATACGTCCATTACGCATGGATGCACAATTGCATCTCGTATACCGCTTAAGGTAGAGGTTAAGTTAGAGTGTTCGCTGTGTCCGCGAACCTATCCAATTTTGTTTGACCCTACATACATATATACTCCTATATATATGTTCTTGATCATCATCATGTGAGATCAAGTGACATTGTCATAGATCTTAGTTGGATCACCAATTTAATATTGGGTTCTTCAAGTTTAAGCTATGGTTCGAGATGCATAGAACCATATTAGCTTGACTGAGAACTTCTCGATCCATACTACCTTCTTTCATTGCTTCACAAGTTGCTATATATATTTTGTTTTTGGTGACGAAAACGGTTGTAATATCCCATTTAGAACACCTTCTAAATTTACAACACCACATTTAAACAAAATACGTAGCTCAATTGTATTCATATCAATCTTTCGAAAACTAGCATCAATATATCAATTTATATGAGCTTTCTTTCATCAGATGAAATATATCATTCTTTCTCATAAGATACTCGAAGATATTCTCGATTATTGTCCGAACGTGTTTTTCTTTGTATCCAGTTGACAACTGCTTGTCATACTCCTTGGGTACAACACATAGGGGCATGTGCATAAGTATGGCGTACGTAATGAAACTCATAATAGAAGGATGCTCGAATTGTATCGTGCACTCTTCTCGAATTGAGTTGCAACACACCGAGTCGAACTCAAGTGTATGCCATACAACGTGGTTAGACATCCTTTTTAGGAGTCTATCTTTTCGTGTAACTATAACACCTTGTCATTATATGCACATTTTGCTCAAACCTAACATCCATCATAATCTATCTCCATAGATTTTGTTTCCTTGGATTAGGTGACTTGCCCAAATTCTCTATTGAGAAAAATATTCTCTAATGAGATCTTGACAATAATCATTTCCTTAATTTTATTCCCAATTAATGTCTTGTATCTTGTACAATACATGTAACATATTAATGCTCCCACTGAATATCTTGTCTATACAAGATACTTTTGACGAAGTTCAACTCCTTGACTTTCTTGTCAAAATGTTTATTCCAATTTCCACAATACTTGCTTCAATCCATTAATGGATCATTGAAGCATATATATGTTTCTAACAATACAACAAATCCTCGGTTTGTGTCAAATACACTACAACTTCCTTCATTCAATCGAAGAAGACGGTTTTGATGTATCTTTCCATATATCTATATATACGAAATATAACTATTGTTAGAATGATTTTTATTGACTTATACACAGCTACAAGCGAGAAGCCGTGCTTTGTACATGGTCAACTTGTTATCGACTTAGACATAGCATCAATCATGAAATTGTGCTTTGTACATAGTCGACTTACTATCCATATCTATCTTTCCTTTAAAGATCCAAATGTTCTAGATGGATCGCTCCTTCTTGAACATCAATCAAGGTCTATACCTTGTTGTTATATATATGGATTGCACTTAAAGATCATATAGATTCAAATCATACTTGTGGAATCGGGTCTTTCCATCGCTTCTTTATTTATCAACGGATCCTCATATGTCAAGTACGAGGATGTTGTGAAACCTATGTACTTTTCAGTTTAGGCAATTCACTCTCGTTGATCTTTGTAGGATTGGTGCTTGAGGTCTATGAACTACTTCTACAACAACTTGTAGAATAAGTTCTTGATCCTAATATATTGCACGAGTTTCTCGAACATCATCCATTTGTGAGATGTTTGAGTACTCTTTAGAAGCGAGCGTGCTTATAAACTTCTTCCTTTCACAACTGCTTGTGAATTAAGTTCCGCTCAACTCCCACTAAGCACCATGTATGGAGTGACAAGTTTCCTATAAAGGTACTTCTTGTAGTGACGCATAAACTCCTTTAATGCTCACTTTACGGTTAGTTCAAGATATCCTACATAATATTAAGTGTCTTATTTGGGTTCAAGCTTATAAATCAATCGTACCTTGAAATAAGCTTCTCAACACCAAATCTTGAGAAACAATATACGTAGAGATCGAATCTTGTAAGATATCTTTCTCAATAGACTTCGATGAAATTTTTATTCAGTGTAAACAATATTGTCCTCAAACACAAATCCCTTACATGAGTCGAACAAGTCAATTTGATTTATTACCGATCGAACTATATCAAACAATGTTCGATACCTTCATTCTTGGATACATTTTTTAATGTTCCTCATGGAGCGAGTAGTGAAACGTATTTCATACTCTTTAGGTAATATATCAAACTATATGACTTAACTATTTACCATGATCCATCTTAAGACTTTTGCTTTTATTAAATGGTTTTTCAACTTTACTCTTGAAATCATTTTGATCTTGTCAAAAGATTCATACTTATACCATATCAAATAGATACGTTAATATCTACAATGATCGTTGGTCAAGTGGTAAAGTGTCAACAACCTTTCAATTGCACAAGTCCTATAGGTCTATATACATCAATATGTATAAGTCTTAATAAAGTTACTTGTCCTTTAAACATTCGTAGTTCAAAGCCGCTTTTGTCTTTTAACAAACACGATTCGCATGAATTTCAATTGATTTGCAATCGAATTGATTTACGAGCTCCACATTACGTAGACTCTCATAATGCGATTCTTGTTTATATTCGACTAAGCGACTATTTTACATAAAAGTCAAATACTTTATGTGAAGTCTTATACATTTGTCATTCAAAATTTGTTTATCTATTTCAAGCAAATTCAATCAAGATGCATGAAATCTTATACACAAATTCATAACAATAAGAGAACAACATTTCTCTATTACAAAACATGGTCATCCATCATCAAATATGAAACGGAGATAAGGTTTTATGAGATGTTTGGAATAAGGTATACAACCTCAAATTCCTAAACAAACTCTTTATTTAGTAAAGATAACTCTACGTATTTAATGGTAGTGGCTTAGACGTATAAACCATTTCCAAAACAGAGTTTACTTTACTTATCTCGAACTTTCTCTTATTCATCATTGCCTACACATTTCGTTAAATGCGAGCACATGAACTAGCACCTAATTACTAGTGTGAATTAGAGATAGTGAGATAATTTGAACGACAAATATCTTAAGGTTTAGAACATCATGGTATTTCGGACAACCTTTCAAATGCCTCCCATAAATGGCAAATGAAACATCTCATGTGACACACGGTCGCTAGTGAGGGTCTCAAAGTTTTAACTCATATCTTGGTGAAGTATTCCTTTAATACTTAACTAATTATTTTTAGCACTAACAAGTGTGCGAACAATATATCCTTTATCCATAGAAAGAGATTGTATGACAATATCAACAATCCTTGATATTGGAGATCTTAATATCTCTAGTTGTCAATTAGCTACTCAAACCTTTCGGTTCGCAAGCTAATGAAATATTTATCTTCTTATAAGAAGATTCTCTTGGTTAACTCACACTCCATTACTCGATCATAAATGATTGAGTCTATTTTTACTTTCTCTAAGAACATCTTCTTGAGTAAGTGGATGAGAGTACAGAAGTCTAGTCTATTCCTTATGAATTCTCCAATTCAAAGGTCTAGAACTTCTAAAAGGATATAAGCATTCGCTTTATTGAATAATTTTCGTAGAAACTAATCAATCATTGTGAAGCTATGTTCGGGAAGTTGAGGAACGTTTTTGGGATTAAACATGCACAAGTTTCTCCTTTCCAAGAACATGTCTTAGAAATCGGTGTTACTTCTCCAAGTAAATATCTTAGAAACGAGCTTGTTGTTTTCAAAGATTGATCGCAAAGAAATTAACATATTTAATATCTATAACAATTTCAATTTAAGGTCATTTAGTTTATGCAATGTTTTATTTATAATGATAAACAAAACTCCCACTACATTTATTTAAAGTCCCTAATATAGTCGGTTTCCAAGATCCTCATTTTCGTTGAAATAGGGGACAGCGTCGGCATGACACCTAAAACAACTAGATAAGGTAGGTTCTCCAACCAATCATATCTTGTCCATATGATTCTTGGTTTGTGAGATATCATAAGTATATCCACAAACTTCGTCCCAATGTCCAATCTGATTAGGGTCCATTGATAAGCAACCTCTCTCTATTTGCTCCTTGTAAATCTGATTTACACCCCGACTACAATGATGGAGTACGATGTCCGCGTCGGCGAAATGCATCAATAAACAATCAATTGCATTGAAGGGGATAGAGAGAAGGAGGACGAATCGACTTAATCGAGTTAATTTGGGACAAAAGCAATTACGTGACTTTGTTTGGTGGTCGTGTAAGCATACACCCATACCTACCTATGACAATTCAAGGCATTCACAAACAATCACATAACATAAGCATCTCAAACATTGTCGTGGGTTTGTATGGCTCCCGCTTGCATTAGTCTTCGTCGCATCTCCATGTAACGAAACTAATCTAATCAAACCCTCCCACTAATTACTAAGATCCTATCTAATAATTAAGGGAAATAAATACATGTGATAAAATCCTAAAACCCGCCTAGGCCTTAGGGGCATGCAAGCCTCACAAGTTACATCAAGAATTAATCAATTATTAATTATCAAAGCACCTTAAGCCACATTACAAGCAATCACATGCATTCACAACATTTTACAACACACAAGGCATTGAAATCTTGAGCCATATCAAATCCACATCCTCCTACAAAAACAAGTTAGCACAATATACAAATATATGTCTAAATTGTTCATAACTAGTGAGCTATTAAGTATCTTTGCGTATTGTTTGCTAATTTGTGTTTTTCCATGCAAAGAGAGTTTAACATTCAAACAACTAATTGCTTAAACTCTTTGATAAAATCAACATTCAAAAAATCCAATGGATGACAGCAAGGAGAGTTCTAATCAACTTATCAACTAATTGATTAATTAGAACGAACACCTTTCATTCAACGGGACCCGAAAAAATCAAGAAATTTTTCGGTCTCCAAAAAATCCAGGAAAAATCGTGAGCAATCCTTATCAAGAGATCATTTACCAATCCTTATCAACTACCTGTTCAAATTTCAGGAAGAAATCATTTACCAATCGGGAGAACCAAAATTATCAAACTTCAGGTTGTGTATTAAAACACCGGTTTGAAGTTTCAGGTTTTGGCCTCAACCTTTTGGACTGTTTGACCATCTTCCAAAAATTTTTAATGCAAAACAATTTTACAGTAAACAATCACAAGTACAAGGCTAGTAACCATGAAAGATTTACAATTTTACTCATTCAAAATCATCAAGTTTAAGGAGTTTGAATACAAGTCCCCCGTTCTGGAACAGCACGTCGACGAAATTGATTTTGAGTGGTTGGGATACCAAAACTGATCCGATTGCCATGAAATTAATTTTCATGGATTCAGGACTTCAAAAGGAAGTTTTCTATTTCAACACTTTTTCTATAAAAAGTCTCAATCAATACCAGTTTTCAAAACAATCCAGTTGGTACAGAAAACCAAGCTAACTGTTCTTGTTTTTCATCGATTCAAAAAAATAGAAATACTTCGATCCATACCGTCAAATTGGTATGGAAGGAAGTACACCAAGTCTACTTCATTCCTAGCCAATAAAATTAGGGTCTCTTTATCAAGATAACTAAGATAATGCCCACAAAATCAGATCTGGTCGCACAGGAATCAGTCCTGCGCACCGTCACGGAAAAATTCATTAAAAATCCATAGTAACTCGGATTAAAATGAAACCAGTGGGGAAATACTCACAATTCATCCCTCTTTCAAATCCATCAAAAGGCAGCAACTTAATTACTATGCGAAAAATACAGAAAACAAAGGCAGCAACTTAATTACAAGGCTAGTAACCATTAAAATAGTTTATTAAAATCTTTGCTATGCGAAAAATACAGAAAACATCGGAAAAAACAGAGTTCCAGAGTGCAAACAAAGGCAGCAACTTAATTACTCAACTAATTACACATTTCTCATCTAATTAATGTGCAAAATAGCTTAAGCACGACCTTGTGCTCTGATACCACTGTTAGGAAGTGTTTAATTCTATTTTTGTGCCATCAAATAGCAAGAAATCACAACTAAACACCATAGATCTAGTGCTAGAAGCATTCAGACATCAAAACAATGAGAACAAGTAGGAGAAAGTTATACCTCTCATGAAATCGCATTCATGAGGCTCGAATCCAAGGCATGAGAGTCGATGGGGTGCGTGCTCCACCACCTCCACCATCTAAGGCGCCTCAAGCCCACCAAGGAGCTAACCACGAGCTCCATGAAAGTGCTAGCTTTCATGAGCTCCTAGCTAATCCCCTCTATGAACCTCTTCATCCTATTAACTATTTTAATGGAGGAGAAGAAGGAATGGTGCTCAACACATGAGCAAGAGAAGGGAGGAAGATGGGTGGCGGCTAGGAAGAGAGGAGAGAGAAAGTGGATGGAGGCTAGGGCTTTCCCAATAGGTGATCCCTTTATATAGCCAACAACTCTCATCCTCTCTTTGAACTATTTACAAGTATGCCACTAGGGCTCTAGCTGGAATTAATAGGGCCATTTTGGGCTACATCAAATGTTGCAATGGCCCAATAAACCATCCCATTAATTACTCCTTCATCCTTCCTCAAATCGGGCCTTTAATTAATTAAATAACTAGAAGCCCAAATAACTCAAACTATTTAAAGTGTGTTGAACATAATTAATTATTAACTCATTAATAATTAATTTAGGATTAGCTAATGCATTAAATTATTTTCATATGATCCTTTTGACTTAATTAATTATAACGATTCATAACGGTATATAATTAATTAATCAACTTATCATATTTCACAATACTAACTGTTGCGAATAAACAATTAATGCACCGTGTGGTTAGAGTCCTATTTGTGCGACCCTATTGAGGATTTATGCTATGTTGGCCATGAAAATAAATCGTTATTTATTTCCAATAATCATAAGCGGTATCTAGCAACACGTTATGATTCCCAATTCGCATAAATAATGTACCGTTACAATATCTTAATCCTGCACAAGAAATATAAGTATTTCCTTGTCTGATTCTTATGTCACATGATATCATTGTATAATCCAAGATAAGAATGTGTCATTCTTGCAGATTATACATTTCTTGATCTAGAATTGATCATCTAGTTTGCATGCATACGATCCAACTCCATCAAGGGGCCCAAACAGATATCATCACTCACTAGGTATACTAATGAGGGACATACGGTTTTCTTGATGAATAACTTTTCCCCGCACAATTCAAGAGAACATAAATAAAGTCCTTATAGCAGCCTTTATCAGGAATCAACGTTAGACGATATTTATTGAACCTATCCTCATGTGGAAAAGGTGAACATCTCAAACTTAGAATCAAACTTATATGAAATAAACAATGACACTTAACACAATCCATATGTTTATTTCATTGGGTCAAGTCATGTACTATGTTCCAATAACATACACATATGCAATTAAGTTGGTAACACTTTACCTATGATTTGTAGAACTTAATCATCACTTAACTTGCATACTAATCTTTTATGATAATTAATGTTCCTTGTTAATTATCAAGATTATGGACGATTTAGATTTATTATTATCATTCTAATGAATGATCCACAGAGATCTACAATTCAGATCCTCAACCTGAATGATCTGTCAATAATAAACTCTAGGAACAAATGATCAAATATCATCATTAACATAAACTAAGAAAATAAGTCATTAAATATTGACTTCTAGGACATAACTCCAACAAAATTGACCCCTCTCCTATCTAAATCGCATTCCAAAGAACACAGTAAACCTATTGCTGGTAGAAAGAGATGGCCGAAGAGCTCCGAACGCCATTAATGGCCGATCGAGCATTTTCAGGTGCCATGGGGAAATAGGCGCTTCCACAGCACGATATGAACCCACCAACGTATTCTACTATCCACCACAATTCCAACATACCTAATCTCGACTGATGCGGTGGTCGGAATCGCCGCAACTTCGCCGGAGAAAAGCCAGGGGGTTTTCTGCAAAAATACCACAGTCGACGGAGGAGGAGAGTTCGAATGCAAGCTTGTCTGGATCTTCTGTGGTTAACTTCGTGTGGCAGGTCAACTCACTCGCCACACGAAGTCCAGAGTAGAGTCAGCGTCCATAGCCCAGTCAACGTACACGTGGCCCAATCGCAATTTTCCAAATCAGCATAAATTTCAAAAATTCATTAAAAATAGTATATAACTCAGAAAAATTAAAATTAAATATCCATAAAATCCTAAAAATCTGTAGAATCTAGATTTACTGATATTTTGATATGAAATTATGACAAAATAAGCCCCTTTTATATTTTCAAAGTATTTTCTAATAAAAATGAGTTTTATAAATTGCCAAAACTTTGTAAATTCACTAAAATTAGTAGATAACTCAGAAAAATCCAAATAAAATATCCAAAAATTTCTAAAAATCTAAATAAATCAAATCGAATATTATTTTCTTTTTTTTATTTTGATAAAATCAAGAGTTTTATATTTTTGAAGTGCTTTATTGTGAAAAATGAATTGTATAAACTCTAAAAAAAATAATAAAACCCCTCATTAAAATTTCTAAATCAAATTTTATAGATAATTTCATAAATAAAAAGTGATTTACTTATCAATTATTTATTTTAACAAGTTCTAAAAGCTGAATCCTAAATAAAAAAAATCCAAACCAATCAAAATCAAAATCAAAAAAAAAAATATGTTGAAATCTAAAGTCAAAATCTAATTAAAGTTCAAAATATAATTCAAATTAAAAATCAATAATGGAATTCAAATCAAAGTTCATAAAAAGAAATTAAATTTTAAATTTCAAGAATTTCTCCAAAAAGGACATAAAAAGGATGGTATCTTAAACCTTTTAAATGCTAAATCTTTAAAGTTAAAAATAAAAATGTGAAATTTAATCAAAACTCAAGAAAATAAAAAATAAAAATAAATAATAGGAACAAATAAATAAAATAAAATAAAATAATAATAAAAATCTAAAAATCAAGATAAATCCAAGTTAAACTTAAATCCAAATTAAATTTATCAAATTTAAAAATCCAAAACTAAATAATAATAAATAAAATAAAATAAAATGAATAATAAAAATCAAAATAATTCCAAATAAATCAACATAAATTAAATTAAAATTCAAACCCTCTTAATAAAAATATTTCAAATAAATAGTTTTAGTGTTGGATGTCCTTAAATGTTTCAAATATTCTTGGTCACGTATTTTCCTCAATTGTGTCCCGTCCATTAAGTCTGGTACCATCAATTGAGTTTGATTTAACCCAAAAGAAACAAATCACTTTTCTTCTCAATTGTGCCCCCGTCGACTAAGTCTGGTGCCGTCAATTGAGCCCGGTCCAAGCCCTAAAATTAACTTAAACACAAAACCATTCAAATAACGACCTTTCTAGCTTATTACATATGATTCCTCGAATCGCTACAGTATGGAAGGTAGAATACGTGCCCAGGAGGTCAGGGACGCATATATGTACCCACAGGAGGCGGCTAGGGCAAGGAGAGGCAGTGTAGAACTTTCCTTCTCCGAAAATTACCATTTTCACACTTTCCTGAAATGCATTTCGGACCGAAATGGGGGCATTTCGGTGCGAAATGGCACTTCAGGTCTGCTAGATGGGCTGAGAATCAGGCCCACGCTGGAGATATGGCTCAAACTAGGCTCCTGTGGTCTCGAGGCATGTGTGTGTGGGCCAGGAATGAGTCATCTGGCTGAGAATGTGGTCCATCCTTCACAAAAGTCGCGTCTCGTCTCCAATTTCCTTGCAATTCTACAAAATAAAACAAGAAGCACGGCAGCAGCAATATCCTGGAAAATATAGCAATTTATGAGACAATTTATAGTGGTTTGATCAATAATTAAGGGCTAAGTACGGTCAAAATACGTATAAAAATAAGAGATTAGACACCATGTATTTAGGTCCGAACTTGTTGGATTTCGGTCCGAATTTAGAACTGGTAATTGAGAATTTTTCTGATCCAGAAATGGACCCTCTTGATAGCTTTGGTCCATCAGATGATGATGAAGATGAAGAAATGATACAGTCTCCTCCATCACCACATGACCATACTCCGGAGTCAGAGGTAAGTGTTTCTGAACCTGTTACTACTAACCCTGGTTATCAGTTGCCTTACAGGGTTAACAAGGGCATACCTCCGAAGAGATATCGACCAGATGAAAGTGGTGAAGGCAGGTATGCAATGACTAACTTCATGACTTTGTCTCACAGGCCAGAACAAGTGAAGGAATTTGACAAGGTTCTTCCTCAGCTCATGTCCCAAGAAACCTGAATGAAGCTCTCAGTGATCCAAAATGGGTTGAAGCAATGAAGATAGAGATGGATGCATTGGAGAAGAATGAGACTTTGGAATTGGTAAGAAGGCCTAAAGATAGAAAAGCGGTAGGTTGCAAATGGATATTTACAATCAAATATGGGCCCACTGGAGAAATTGACATGTACAAAGCGAGGCTGGTGGCAAAAGGTTATTCTCAGACTTACGGAGTGGATTACCAAGAAACTTTTTTACCAGTAGCCAAGCTCAAGACTGTCAGGATTCTGTTGTCCATTGCAGCAAACCGAGACTGGCCTCTGCATCAGTTTGATGTGAAGAATGCGTTTCTACATAGGGATATAGATGAGGAAATCTATATGGACATTCCACCCGGATATAGTTACTCAAGTGAACAACCTCTTGTGTGCAGATTGAAGAAAGCATTGTATGGTCTAAAACAGTCACCGAGAGCCTGGTTTGGACGATTTTGCAAAGCCATGAAATGATATGGATACACCCAAAGTGATGCAGATCATACTTTGTTTTTTTTGAAGAATAAAGATAAAATTGTTATCTTGATAATCTATGTTGATGACATGATAATCACAGGTGATGACTCTGAAGGAATCCGAGACCTAGAAGAAAAATTATCCAAGGAATTTGAGATGAAGAACCTTGAGGCTTCAGGTACTTTCTTGGAATAGAAGTGGCACGAAATAAGAAAGGTATATCTTTATCTCAAAGAAAATATGTACTGGACTTGCTAGCTGAGACAGGGATGCTAGATTGCAAACCTGTGGACACACCATCCAAACAGAATACGAAACTAGGAGTGCTTCCTGGTCAGGTACCAACGAACAAAGACCAGTACCAGAGGTTGGTGGGAAGGCTTATTTACTTATCACATACTCGGCCTGATATTGCTTATGCCGTGTCTGTGGTAAGTCAGTTCATGCATGCTCCTAGTGAAGAACATATGGAAGCAGTTATGTGGATTTTGAGATATCTCAAGGGATCCCCTGAAAGAGGTATCTTCTTCAAGAAAAATGGTCATCTTCAAGTCAAGGGCTATACAGACTCTGACTGGGTAGAAGATGTGACTGACAGGAAATCCACATCTGGATACTTCACCTTTGTTGGTGGCAACTTGGTCACTTGGCGAAGTAAAAAATAGAAAGTTGTAGCTCTGTCTAGTGCTGAAGCTGAATTCAGAGGAATTGCTAAGGGTGTTCAAGAATTGTTGTGGATTAAAAGGGTACTCAAAGACCTTGGTCTTTATGATGGCGAGGAGATGAAGTTGTTCTGTGACAACAAAGCAGCTATTGCTATATCTCAGAATCCTGTGCAACATGATGGGACCAAACACATTGAAGTGGATCGACATTTCATTCGACATAATCTTGAAGAGAAAATCATTGATATTCCTCAGGTAAGAACTGAAGAACAGCTGGCTGACATACTGACAAAAGGAGTGTCCAGTACCATCTTTCATACTGCAATTGGCAAGTTGGGCATGCGAAATATCTACCTGCCAACTTGAGGGGGAGTGTTGGAATATGGTGTCACAGATGATCATAGTTTAGATCTAATGTGACACCTGACTTGGCAAGGAAGAAACGCCAGACTTGGAGCACAAGAAACGCTTGACTTGATGTGCAAGTAATGAGTGACTTGATGTGCAAGAAATCTTTTCTATTTATAAGCTTTCTCTCCTTGTATTGTAACAATTCAAATTTACAGAAAATAATAAAAAGAGAGGTGTGCGTGTGATGTGGACGTAGGTACATATTATACTGAACCACATTAAATCTTTGTGTTCTCGTGTTCTTTATCTTACTTACATTCTTTACGGTTAGACCTTTGTGTGTCAGCATTCACAGGCTACAAATTAACCATAGTTTATGTACCTTGCGAATACCAAGAGCCTCCCTGACAGTATCATTATTTGCCCACAACTCTGAAAGCAGGTATCCAGACGACTGGATGGAATATATAAGATACAATTCAGATAACATTCTTAAGAATAGAATCAGTGAGGTTCGCAATTGAAACTTTTAACCCATAAATATGCATGCAAAATTTTCTCTTATTATGCAATGGCTTCAATTAGTTCCATGATTTATTTTGTAATCTTCAACTGATCCTCTATTTCGCGAACTCAAGTTAATCTCAACTAATCCTAGATGATTGGAGACCATTTTAAATATAACCCAATAACGCATCAGTATTAAGTTTACCCTAACCAACCAAACTGTCATATTTAGATACTAGCCCTGAACGTAACAAATATTTCCATAATTTTACCAAAAGGAAAAAAATTGATATTGAAAGAAATAGGTGCCAGGAGCATAACTCTGCACTCCAAAGGCAGACCAGAGTTATCAAAACGAACTTGGTCATAAAATTCCTTTCCAGATTTCCTAATATGAATTTGACCAGGTCTCAGGCTATGGAATTCACACAGGGGCTCCAAGATATGAACAGTATTTACATCTTTAATGACCTGGTTGATAAAAAGTAACAAGTCAGTAACAGAAAAAAAAAAAAAATTAATATATTACATCAAACATGCAATTTGTACTACTTAGGATATAAGCACATTGTACTTTCTGTTGAATATGCAAACTCCTTGTACTATCGCCCATTCGTGAGCATGAAACAGAAAAGTCACAATTTATGCCATTTTTTCATCATTTATTTTCTTTTGGGTAAAAAGAATGCCGGAGCATAGGACGAAAGGGTTGAATTTGCTGGTGCAGCAACGCTTAAAAGTTTGCTGGGCTCAGTCGTGTCCTAACTTGTAAAGTCATAATTCAACTGTGCGATTGAGCGTCAGTAAGCTGAATTAACCCTGAATTTTTATTTAACTTTACATTAAGTCCAGCAGGGAGCCAACCGTTGAAATTTTGGAACGGAGGAAATTTGTCCTGCTTTGCACATAGAATAGTTGAATATTGTTTTTTTCCAACTAGAGCCAGATTTCTTCTGTTTTAAAAGGTACAAAACAAAGTCCCACCTTATCCACAGCATCAAGATGTTTTACACAGTTACTGTTACTCGGATGTGCATATTGACCGGAACAGCTTTTCTTTGTCAACTGCACATGACATTAAAAAGTTAGACATTAAATGTAATATATTAAACTTTGGTCACAATTATTTCATGAAAGTGTGCATTATATAAAACTTTCGAATGTGATGGATTACCCTAGTGGTCAAAGGATTGTGAAATTAATATTTGATTAATTCGATTTAAATACTGATAAATCACTAGTATTAACTTAGAATCGAAGTTTGAAAAACTAATTATATTACAACTTTAATTTTTGGCTCTGTTGACTTGAGGTTCATTTTAGAACAGGTTTGATTTTGCTGATTTGGATATTAGTATGACAATTGGATTTGCTTCTTAATGTGCTTGACAAAACAAAAGTAGCCAACCATGAATACCTTTTTGTGATTTTTAAAGTTATTTTCCAGTACCTCATATAGTTCATCAGATATAAGTGCCATTCCATGCAGAAATGGAATCGTGCCATCAAAATCAAAATTATGATCAGTTAAGGGGTTGCCGGCCAAATAACCCTTTATGTGTCAAATAAGATTAATTAACTTGATGGTAATAGAAAGTTAATAGAGAATTAAAAGGAGAGGTCCCTCCTATGCTTTTCTGCAAACCTTGAGATTATATGGTGCGCCATTGAACTCTTTCGCTGTAAAGATAGAAGGACAAAAAGTCAAGGATCAAGCATATCAGCGAGGAACAGAAATTGTTTTGCCTGTGAGGAAACCAGATATTAATGCACAGATCATGTGGTTTGAAAACATTGTTGTTTTTGAATGGTACATAATTAATTAAATTAGTGATTTTCTAAAATTCTAAAAAAACACTTAAAATTTTTGAAAAAAATATATAATTTGGTCTAAAGAGAATTTTCAATATGGAGATCATATTAGACGGTTTGGATCGGTCATTTCGAATCAAATCTAAAAGTTTTGATCACGACTCACGGAAAGCACTGTGAGTTGCAATCCACCATAGCAAAACTCTATACATCAAGACCCTGTTTGGTTAGGGAATAACAAGGCATAAAATCATTTTATTCCACTTTATGTAGCCAAACACATTTGGAATAACTATGCATAAGCGGCATAAGTTATAACATCAAATTTGATGGTATAACTTATGAAAGTGGGTCCCACGCACAACAATACTCTCATCTACCCTATTAACTTATGTATAAACATAAGTTATTATTTTTTCCTCCTTATTCCATAAACAAACAACCATTACATAACTTGATATAAGTATTTATACATCTTTAACTTATGTAATCACATATTCTCCAAACAAACGCCTCCCAAAGATTTAAATAGCTGATAACGGATTCGTTGCGGATATGCCAATATCATAGCGGATAGCAGATAGCGACCATTTAGCGGCCGCTATCAAACATAGTATATCGTATATATGAATAAATAAAAAACTTATAACATAAACAACTTGGCTGGGTGGTTGTTGCATTGGATCATATACCAAACAATAGGAGTTTGATTCCCACCTTGGACAATTTAATGCATAATTTTTCTGTCCGGTTTTTAACTAAAACTTTAGTCCAACGTGGTAGATTTAAGTTCTACGGGATATATTATATATATTAATATATCCAATGGGTTAGCATCGTGACTGCAACAGCATGATTGCTGTGTGCGCGCGTGGCACTTAAGAGGCTCCTTGACACGTGACCGCTATCTGTCGCTATACTCGCAATAAATCCCACTATAAATTGCGCGCTATCACCCGATAAATACCGCTATACTACGAGCTAAAATCTATAAAGTGTAGTGTTACATGTTATCTATAGAACTATAGTAACTACAAGAAATAATGAAAACATTTACTTGAGGGAAAAAAATTATTATAAGTTACCTATAGCGATCTCAAGTGTCAGGACAGGTATGATCATGCCACAATAGAAATCACCGCCTATATAGAGAGGATTTGACTTAAACTTTGGGTGCTGCTGAAGCCACTACATTAATACAAGTTATTTATTAATTTTACTCTTAAATAGAAAATGGAGAAAACTTCGAAGTTTCTTATCCACATTTTGGGCCGATCTTGGATTTGGAGACTGAAAAGTGAACTTTCAATTACTCCAAAACTAGATGCTGCTCCATTCATAATTGTCAAAACTCGGCTATGAATCAAATAAAAGTTTATAATGAACAAATCTTTGTTCTTCCGATGTAATGGCATGGTAATTTAAAGAAAAGTAAGTATTTTTTAAGGATTCTAGCTTAGAAATTTTCGATTCAAACTAGCAATATAGCCAGAAAAGATATATATACCCTGTACAGAAAATTTAGGAGCCGATGAAGAGTCTCAGTGTCAGATGTCCGTAATCCCTCTGGTGTATGTGAATAAGAGAATCCAGTCCCAACTGGTGAATCAACAAATATTACACTGCTCACCTATTTGATTTATTATAATAAATTCAACACTTAGTAAAAAAATAATGAAGAACAGAGATTAATTTTAATTTGGCTGCTGCTACAGAACAAATTCCTGACTCGACATATCCAGAATTCCAGATCCTAAATCAATTTTATTGCTTTTCATATATCATGCTTCATTGATTGTTGATTTAAGACGTAATTTTAAATTTTACGATTAGAAATCCAAAGTGGCACAGAAAAAAAAAATTATAATATAATTAGAGACTCCAGCTTGCGGCTTCAATAGCAAAATTACAGATACCACACCCCCAATCGCAGTGATTAATTATATGTTTTCTCCTATATCTTGGAGATGTCCTGCATATTAACTTCAGACTTTATGTATAATTCTCAAATATTTTGCATCAATACCCCGATTTCTTGAGGATGGATAGGGTTAAAATATTAGGATTGAACTTCGCACGTTATCCAGAATCTTCAATAGCATGCCAGTAAGGTAACATCTTTCTCAAAAACTAGGGAGAAAACAACATAATGCTGCAAGTAATATTACCTCAATAACTAGAATATAGTGGCTTCAATGGATCATGGTCAACCTCATCCATCCATTAAAATTTAAATGAAGTATTTTACATGAATTCTACTTATGTTATAAGGTTTTTGTCGTTGAGTTGGTCACGTCCAATGGGACAAGTTTTACAATCATTTTTCTTATTATATGTTTGTGGCTGTTGAGAACTATGGGACTTATCATTGAGCTTCAGCAAAACATTCTACCAGCATACAGAATTTAATTTGAGAGAGAGAGAGGGGGGGAACCGGACTCGGATCCTCTGGTCGGCAGAAATGTGCGGACCACCTGGTCGGCGCGTGATCCGAGCCGTCCGATTTAATCTCAACGGTTCATTTTTTTCGGCCAATATTTTTTTTCGGGATTGGTAGAATTCACGGGGCTCCCTTTTAGCCATTGAGATTAAATCAGACGGTCCGGATCATCTGCCGACCAGCTGGTCGCCGACCAGAGGATCTGGTTCCAGGGGGAACCTGGGTCCAAGAATCAGGCTTATAAAGTGCACAAAAGAATGGGTGTGGTAGTTGTTATTTTTGAACCAGGAGGAACTTTATGCAATTTTACCAGCAAGAAAGGCATGGCAGAAGATGGTTTGGTTGCTGAAGCTAATGCAGTTTTGTTGGCGGTTCAGTTGGCAGAACAGATGAGGAATCGCTTTCAGCGGATATATATATTCTCTGACTCGCAAATAGTTGTGAATTCTGTTAACAGTCATTTTTTGCAGGACCTTACTTCCTGGCAAGCTGAAGGTGTGGTTCAAGAGTGTGTACGGAGGATCTCTGAGTTGCAAGGAATTAAGCTCAAGTATGCAAGGAGGGAAGCAGTGCAACCAGCCCATGAATTGGCCAATGCAGCAAGGAAGGGAACTTTGCAATATTCTGGTCTTAGTCTGAATCTCCACCAAGCTCCGGGTTGTTTTATTTGGATCTAGCACAGAACCTTTTGAATGGCTAAACTTTTGATGTATATATTAGCCTACTGTTTTCTTTTATGTTATCCCATTTACGAACCATGCCTGTGGTATAACTGGGTTGGTGTTCTATATGTATGATGTTTTTCTAAATGGTGGAGAACTATGTTGGCATGAAAACATTGTAATATATCATGCTAGTTAATGAATGCCTACGGGCTTTATTTTCAAAAAAAAAAAATTAAGAATCAGGCTTATAAAAGAGGGAAGGCAGGCCATCTCTATACCCTTGAAGATCAAAACTAAGTGGCCCTGCATTATATATGACATTTCAATCAAATAGCTCTAAAATGGAACACAACTATTTATCCATACATTTAAGACTACATAAGTATTTAGTTAATTAGGTAATTATCAGCTCTGGTCAAAACCACAGATCACAAATATACAGTTTATTTTCACATAAATAATTAATAACAATACGAAAACAATGGAAACTGTTATCTCTTTCGTGCATTTTAGCATATTTTGGTAGCAAAAGAATTTGAAAAAAAAAATGGGATAACAGAAACATAACCTCACAAGTCATACCTATCTCAAAGACCAATCCCGAGAAAGCAGAGCAACCGGGCCCACCTGTCAGCCAAAGCAATAGAGGATCCTCCTTTGGATTATTCTCTGATTCGATGAAGTAGTAGAAAAGCTCCACCCCTTTCTCCTCATCCACCTCCAAGTAGCTACTCAAGTGTTTTACATCAATTTTCATCAATCAAATTTCAATTGACTTGGGGCCAACAATTCAAATTATTTCTGGCACAAGATGGGGTAGAATTGGAATATTCTTCCTTTACATGAAACCAGTGAAATTGATGTGCAAATTTAAGATTGTCTCAAAAAAGAACTCAAAATTCGCAAAAGCAAATTGAATTCTCAAGCAAAACTTGTTTCCGAAAGGTTTGCCTGGGATAACCCAACCTTTGTCATTTTCTTTTATTTTTCCATTTTGGGGGAAAGTGAAAGACTACTGTAACTTTTTTTGTTTTTTTTATTTTAGCATTACTACGGTAACTAGCTGTAAGCATTTAAAAATGAAACAGTCGCTTTCGGATATCTTTCGAATTTTGGTTTGTGGGGTTTTCCTCTCTAAGACTGATGCAGGAAGTAAATACTATGAAACAAACATGAATAGATAAAAACTATATATATAGTATCTAGAGTTTCTTAAAAAGAAAAACTGAACAGAAAAGAAAGGGAAATAGAAGACTGGCATGTATACCCGGTTTCTAAAGCAAAAGGAAGGGGACCATCGAACCCAGGGAGGTACTTGATTTGCTTTCTAGCTGCGATTAAATGCCACGGAGAGCAGCAGAGTAGAAACACCAGCCAAATTAAGAGAACTGATCTGTTGGTTTCTTGCATTGAATTTGGCATTTTCCAGTCTTTCTAGCTTTCTCCTTGTCGGACTTGAAAGTCTTCCTTTCGTGGATATTGTACTTCTTCTTAGTTCCTTTTTATAAACAAGGAATTGACCGACACTGCCTGATCCTCGTGGCAAAAATGTATCAAATTTATTAATGGATATTTGATTTTGTAGTACTCAACTACATGTAACTCCAGATATTGCTCCAATAGGCCAACGATCTGAGATAGTGACTCTCCACGCTTAGATGATATTCAGACTCCATATCTTAATATATTAAATTTTATTGACTAAACGGTGGTGCATACTACATGTTCATTGTTTATAGTTTACACCAATAGATAATTACTTAATTAAAATCAATTCATCAGCATATAGTCTGTACAGATTGAGCCGCTCTGTCACATGTCATTTCACATGTAAAGTCAAACTCCAGTTGTTACATAACACATTTGAATCCGATCTTATTGGAATATAAATATTTAATTCGCGGGTTAACATTATTACCCAATGGGATTAAACACATGCACATCGCATATCCGATGTCATTATTTTAATGATCGTGCCATTGAGCCATTATTATTTTACGACAAATAGGACTATTATATTCAAATTAATCGTAAAAAAAAAAAATGGATCTTGTTCAAATGAAAACGAATAGAATGAATAGATGGATTCATGTCCCAAATTAATTACAATTTGATTGATTTAAAAATTGAAAAATAATGTAAACACCTGAGCACTCTCTCTCTCTCTGAAATAACAAACTGTGAAGTAGAGGTTGCGAATTAAAATTAATAAATTGATTTGAAGTTTCTCAAATTTTAAATAATGATTTCCATCAGACTTCGACAATTTGGTTATGATTTTCTGTCTATATAGTACCAATTTTAATTAAATATCTTTTGTAAAAGATAAATTGGTTTCAAGCCTCCAAAATTATTTATTTTTAAATTAAATCATGTCTATCAAAGACTTCTAGCCGAGTTTCGAACATGCGACCTTTCACTTAAGGTGCATTGTTTTTTGTCACTAGACCAAAAGCTAGTTCTTAATTAAATATCTTACTTCACCTATAATTTAATTTTATTTTTCAATTGAAAAATAACAGTGATCGAAATTTTCTTAAAGTTGTGCTAAAATCGTATCCGCAATCCAAATGTTATTCAGTGATACTGAATTGAAATAAACGACAAAAAGTTCAAATTTCAATCCACAACTAAATGGATACATGCATAAAATATATAATTGTCAACAATGAATTTAACTACGAACTCAAAATGAAGAATAAAGATAATACTAACAAATATGTAAGTTTAGTGAATAATTTACTTTTTTACCGAAATAAATACTTTTGGGGGTTATATTTTAGTATATACAGTTTAGATGTGGGGTCTGTAGAATTTAAAAGATGACATTTTTCAAGTTTTGAAATCTGGGGTTGTGTGGGCTAAGAATTTACCAATTATGCCTAGCTAGAGGCTTAAATAAGCCTCATATGATACTAATTTATGCAATTAAACATAAGCTGGTAGCCTGGTACGCAACACAACTTTTGGTTGGAAGCGGCAAATATAATTGTCTTGAAGTCGGGATGCAATTGGCGCTGGACCTTCATTGCGTATTTATCAAGTATTTGTATGATTGTGAAGTTAATTCCCAGGGTTATGCATCAAAGTGACCAGGAATTGCTATTGACCAGAATTTTGCTGCTTGCATTGCAAGGTAATTTTTTCTGACTAAACTGCCCCCATGATTCCGTCTTAAAATGATAAATTAATTTATGCTAAGGGGCAGTCTAGCTATTCCCGAAGTGCCCATTCAAATGTTACTGTATTTTAGTATTTAGTGGTATGCCAAAAGCTTCAGGCCCTTGGCCAGCCCTTAGCCAGCCCTCCTGAAAGTCCGGCCCGGCCCGGTCCGACCCTTGCAAGGGCTTAAGAAGGGCCAAGGGCTTAGGAAGGGCCGGACTCAAATTTTATAGTAGGGAAGCTTTGAAGGGTCAAGGGCTTACAATGGCCAGGTTTAAGAAGGGCCAGATTCAAATTTATTTATAGTTATATTTATATTTTATATTTTATATAATATAATTATATTATCTAATCATATTTTATTTATTTTTAAGTGGTTCAAATAACATAATTATGCGAAATTATCATTAAAAAATAAAAAAGTCTAATTCAATCATTTTTAAGCCTAACTTAGCCTTTAAACTAGACCTTTGAAAACTTGAAGCGCTTTAAACAATAAAAAATTATCATTAAAAAATTTTATATTTTAAATATAGTTGAAATAAAATTTCTTAAAAAATCCAATGCTAGTCCTTAAAGCCCTTAAAGCCCGACCTCTCAAAACATGAAGGACTTAAAAGAGCCATGCTTAAGAAGGGACGGACCTAATTTTCAAAATTCAAGCCCTTCAAGTCCGGCCCTTCTAAAGCCCTTCATAATCCTAGCCCAGCCTAGCCCTTGCATAGGCCCTATTAGGCCCAACCTCTCTAAGCCCGGCCCGGCCCTTCTAGACTTTCAGTAACTGTACTGACTTGTAGGTAATTAACATATTATTTTAATATGAAACAAAGAAATACTTCTAAATAGGTTATTGGCAAGATAGATAATTATTATTATTTTTTTAATATGCAGTCGCACGTCGGTGATCAAGAGAGCGATGGAAATTTTGATTGCATTATATCATATTATGTAAAATTAATGAGCATATTTGGGCATTTTGGATGATTTACATGTAAAAGTTTTACAACTCTTGTTCTCTGAGAAAATTTTAGGCCTTCGCTCGAGCAACACAAACATTGCACAACCCAATAAGCGAGGGCGTTAAATCGAAATAAATTATAAGAGAATATGAAGTGCAGGGTATAATCGTAAAATGGGTGAAAATATTCTCAGAGTGGTGCACCAGAAAGCCACCTTCCAATCATAGCTAGGCATTCCTTTGGTTTGTACTCTGGAGCTGTGTGCCCAGCACCCTACAAGAAAAGTTGTTTGACGAAGAAGGATAACGAATTCAATAATATGCTAAATTTTTAGACACCTATGGAAAAATCTTGACAATAACGGGTAAACTAATAAAACACAAGCCAATTTTTTCTTCTAAAGATGCATTTTAAATTTTCGTTTCTTTTTCAAGCTCAATTGATCTTACCTTCACAGTAGCAAACGTGAGGTTGTTCGAATACCTCCTCGTGAACCTAAAATTAAGCAAGTATTTTGTTATGTACCCACTTTATCTGAATTGTTGTAAGAATCTTCTGAACCCGAAGTTTTAAGTCAACAATCATACCCTGCTACTTGGCCACCGACATACCAAGGTCTCCAATCATCTGTGATGGAGAAGTTGAGCGATCGTATCCAAGCTTGCGTGCCAACATGAGGAATAGCCCTGTCATGATCTCCACTGCATATAAATAATTTTTGTACATTGTTACTCTGTGATAGAAAAAATTTAGATGCTCACAAGGAGAAAAGACACATTCAAGAAATGGAAAATCATTATCACCTATAAATAAGGGCTGAGTAACCTTTATTAGTGACATTAAGATGATATGACACTGTACTTTGGATATCCAATGTATAGTATGGTAATTGTGTACATCTATTCCAATCAACGACCGTTCCCTACATGAAATGCAGTAGTTTATAAAAAATACATCTTTACAATAGCTCATATCTTATATACAAATCCAGATTGTGAGACGCTTGTGTCAGCATGAACAGGCTACAAGATTGATGATAGATTATGTACCTCCCGAATACCAAGAGCCTCTCTGACGGTATCATTATTTGCCCAGAAATTTAAAAGGAGGTATCCAGATTCCTGGATGAAAAATATGATATATAATAAATAAAATATTCTTAAAGCAGCATCAGTGAGGTTGGCAGCATAAATTTTTTCACAGTAAATATGCATGGAATTATCTTTTGCTATTAGGTCCATAATATCTTTTCTAGTTTTGTGAACTTCAGTTGACTTTTTAATTTGCTCCTACGTCATTACATTCAACTCAAGCTGGTCTCAACTTCCCCTAGATGATTGAAGATATCATATTAAATAGATGCAGTCATGCTGCATAATTGAAATATAACCCCCATTTTACCTCAGTATATAGTCAATCTGATCCAATGAAAAATTGGACTGCCAAATCACCCCTGAAGCTACAAATTATCCCCATCATTTTACCAACAGAAAATAAAATACAAAAAAACCGAAGTAAATATTGGAAGAAATAAAGGTTCAGGAGCATACCCTGCACTCCAAAGGCCGGCCAGAGTCACCAAAAGAAACTTCTTCATAAAGTTTCTTTGCAAATTTCCTAATGTGATTTTCACCAGGTCTTGGGCTATGGGGTTCACAGAAGGGCTCCAAGATATGATATGGATTTATATCTTTAATAACCTAATTGATAAAGTAATAATTAATTAACTGAGAAATTGATTTTTTGAATATTTCATATCAAAAAGGCAAATTGTACTATTGATGATATAGCCTCAATTGTTCTTCCTGTTGAACATGAAAGCTCATTGTATTATGGTTCATTGATGAACATGAAACAACAAATAATAATTTGGGTTCTGGTAAGAAAGAATGCAGGAGCATAGGACCAAGCCGCCTCCATAGAAGGGGTCGGGACAAGCCTCGAATGAACAGAGGTCCCAGCGTCCTTTCGGACACGGGTTGCATTTGCAGGTGCAGCAAGACTTAAGTTTTCTGGGATCAATTATGCCTTGGATTGTTAAGTTAATTTTAATTGTTCAATTGAGTGTCAATTAGGTGAATTAACACCGAACTTATAAATTAAGTCCAGCAAGATGTCAACCTTGATCTTAAGGCACACAAAATTTGCCCTACTTTGTACATTGGAACACTTGTTCTTCCATAAAGAGTAGGTTTAAAAGGTGAATAGTCACCTCAGCAACCGCATTGAGATGCTTTACACAGTTATCGTTACTTGGATGCAGATATTTCCCCCAACATAGTTTCTTTGTCGTCTGCATGTTTCATTTAAAAATTCAGACATAAAAAGTATTGTTATTAACACATTTAACTTTGCTCATAATCATTTTTTAAAAAAATTATATTATATATATCAGTATGTGTTATCATAGTGGTCAAAGAGTTGCAAAACTAAAGAAATTCAGTTTAGTACTTAGGATAAATTACTATTATAAACTCAGAATCAAAGTTTGAAAAGCTAATTATAGGTCATAGCTAATTTTTGGCTCTGTTGAGGTTCACCTTATTATAATTTGTTTGGTTTTGGTCATGTGGATACTTAGTACGCCATTGAATTCTAAAAGTACATTCCTGTACCTCATATAGTTCATCAGATAGAAGTGCCATTCCGTGAACATATGGAATTGAGCCATCGAAATCAAAATTCATGTCAGTAAACGGGTTGCCAGCCAAGTAACCCTTTTGTGTCATAAAATATTAAAATTAATTATCATGGGAGGGTTGGTAATAGAAAGTTAGTAAAGAACTAATGAAGGAGACTTTTTAACATGCCCTCCTTTGCTTTAAACTTTGCAAACCTTGAGATTAAACGGTGCACCATATGACTCTTTAGCTGTAATTGAGATAAGGATAAAACAGATTGGTGTCAAGCATATCAGCAAAGCACTGTACATCTTTTACCAGTAAGGTAATCAGATATTGAGCACACTTCATGTGGTATGAAAAGATCATTAATTTTCCTTCTTTCTTTCTTTTCCCACTTAAAAGCTCATAAATAACTACTTGAAAAAAAATGAAATAGTCACAAGAGAAAAACAAGGATGAAGTTACCAATAGCAATCTCAAGAGTCAGGGCAGGTACGATCTTGCCACCATAGGAATCACCACTTATATAAAGTGGATTTGACTTAAATTTTGGGTGTTTCTCAAGCCACTACAATAGCAAATAGAGAAAAAAATTCTTAGTTTCTTATCCGCACTTTGGGCCTGCTATAGATTTGGAGACTAAAAGGTGAGACCTATATAAATTCTTTCAACCATCTCAAAACAAGAGAAACTGCTCCTTTCACAGCTATCAAAAAATAAAGCAAAGAAAACTTTCTAATGAACGATATTTTTTTTATTGAAAATTGCAGTGCAACCAGAAATTTTATATTTACCCTACGAAGAAAATTTTGTAGCTGACGAACAGTCTCAGTGTCAGATGTCTGGAATCCCTCCAATGTTCTTGAATAAGAAAATCCAGTCCCAACTGGTGAATCAACAAATATCACACTGCTCACCTATTTGTTTTATTATAGTGGAATTCAACACTTAGTGAAGGAGGGGAAAAAAAAATAGATTGCAAAAAAAATGGTATGCAATCACAGGAACATATTTTTTAAATACTAGGGAGCAATCTATTGCTGCGAGTAATATTGCTTTAACTAGGACTTGGGGTTTCAACAGATCAAAGGTCATCTGATCAATTCCATTTAAATATTAAATACATTATTTTCACATGCTATCTATTCATATTATACACTATAAAAAGGGTCCTGGTGTTCCAGTGAATTATCATCACAAAAATTATCACTGAGTTCCACATGGAGAACCTGGGTCCAAGAATCAGGTCTGTAAAGAAGGGAAGGTAGGCCATCTGTATACCCTTGAAGATCAAAACTAAGCAGTCCTGCATTGCACATGAACATTTTGATTATATAACTAAAAAATAAATGGAACTATTCATCGACACATCCTCAATGACTGATAGATATTTAAGAATTCAAATATTATTTATATGGTAATTTTGATAATTAGGTTGATTATCAGTTTTTCTCTCACCAAAATCACGAATATGAATTTTTTTTACGTGCATTTAATGAAAAGAATATAAAAATATTGGCAAATGTAACATCTTTTAGTGCATTTGGTTGCAAAAGAAATTTGAAAGAAATGAAAAAAAAGGATAAACAGAAATCGAACCTTAAAAGTCATACCTATCTCAAGGACCAATCCTGAGAAACCAGAGCAACCGGGTCCACCTGTCAGCCATAGCAATAGAGGGTCCTCCTTTGGATTATTCTCTGATTCAATGAAGTAGTAGAAAAGCTGCACTTCTTTCTCCTCATCCACCTCCAAGTAGCTGTTCAAGTGTTTGCATCAATTTTCAGCAAACAAATTGTAACTAATTTGGGGCCAAAAGATAACAAATTACTTGTATCACAAACTTGAATAAAATAGGAGCATTTTTAGGGCACTTTTGGCATGGGTGAGGTTAGTGGGTTTAGTGGTGTAAGATTAGTACTTTTTTGGATTTTCGAGGTACTTTTTGGAATTTCGAGGTAGAATAGTGAGAGGATGGAATTTTCGATGTAGCTCCAACTAACCCCAAAAACCCCTCTAACCCCTCTAAACTCTCATGCCAAACGCACCCTTACTTGACATGAAGACCCTTGTGAAATTGAACTGAATTTGAAAATTTTCTCAGCAAAAAGGATTTCAATTGGTAAAAGCAAATTCGAAAGCAAAACTTGTGTCCGCAAGGTTCGACTCTTATTTCCCATTTGGGGGGGAGGCGAGTGACTGGGGTGACTAGGTCTAGGTGTAACCGTGTAAGCATGTAAAAATGCAATAGTCGCTTTCTTTAAGCTTTCTGATGCCTTTTGAATTTTGCTAATTGGGTTCATGAAACAAAGAGAAATAGTCAAATAGAAGACAACATACCCGGTTTCTAAGGCAAAAGGAAGGGGGCCATCAAATCCTGGGAGGTTCTTGATTTGCTTTTTAGCTGCCACTAAATACCAGGGAGAACAGCACAATACAAACACCAAAGGAAAGAGAAACAGTGTGTTGGTTTCTTGCATTGGATGTGGCTTTTTCCAGGGTCCTTGCTTCCTCTTTTGTGGGACTTCACAAGTGGAGAATTTTTCTGTCCTTCCAACTTCTTAGTTTGTTTCTGTAAACAAACAGCTCACCTCACCTTGACAGCTATCTGGGCCCCGTTGCATAAATGCGACAAATTTTATACACTTACATGTAGCTGCATATATATTATATTGTCCCAGTGACATGACACATGAGAAAGGATTTGTACAGCATAATCTGTAAAGATTTAATTTGCTGATAAGTGGTGATGCATCAATTCGCATGTGCAAGTTAAGCTACCGCTGTCAGATAACGCATTGACTTTGATATTGTTAGCATAAAAATATTTTAATTGAATGATGGGATAAGGGAACTAACTACCCATATTTTACTGATTACTGTACTTGCTATCATATATGCAATAAACTGGGTAATATTTTTTTTGAGTAAAAATGGGGGTCACGCCCCACATCTTTCATTAATAATAAACTGGGTAATATACTAGATAAAAGATAGTAATTAGCCGGGATTCCTACTTTCTTTTTCTTCTTTTCTTTTTTTTTTTTCTATTTTACGAAATAACAACCGCTGGACAGAGGTGCGAAACAAAATTCGTAAAATTTGATTCGAAGCTGATAAAAGTTTAGTATTTACATAATGATTGCCAACAGACCTCGAAAGCATGGTTAAAAATTTATGTTTGTTACCGATATTCATTTAAATAACCTACTTCTGGCATATCAAATTGAAGATCCAATTAAATTTTCATATCAATGATAGACCATGTATTTTTTTTTTTTTTTTTTCATCTTTTTGAAGTTAGGGAGGCAAAAGCTCTCCTGCAATTTGAACGAAAAGTTTTCGTACAGGTTAAAAGAAAGAAAATGAAAAAAGAGAGAAAACAAAATTACACTATTTACAAGAGCCTAAAACTAAGGAAGCCAACTATTTGAATGATCGACCATGTATTAGAAGTTGTTTTTCTTATACCTTCAAATTTTATTAATGTCTATTTAAACATACAAATTATGATATCAGCATTAATTTATCAAAACCAAATCAAATCCATCTCCCCTTCATTTTTGCAAATAAGTAGAGGATATAAATACGGATACAGGAAAAATTATTGTCCATGTGATCATGTCTATTTGGTCGCCTCGCCTGCGGCATTGATGAGGTATTGTCTTCTATTGGAAAAATCCTGTATTACAGTTACATAATAAACTACTCACTGGAAACGTTCGGTCATTTGAAGATGAACAAGAAACCGAATATCTCCAGCGAAATTACTCGTTGGTTCTTCTCTTCATCTCTATATTATGACCAACATATTTCGGAGGAAAATTACGGATTAAAATGTTTTGTCGCATAAAATAAAACGAAGGGAGAGAGTTTTTTTAGCTGACACATCAAACTTAATATTATAGATAAACTTCACAGAGCCGCCCACCAATGATCTCGTTTTATTTGTTTTATTTAATTTATATTTTCATTTTCTGCATTTTCCATTTACAACTGTTCTCTTGAAAAAATTATAAACCTTCACTAGAATAACACGTAACGCATACATTGCACAAACCAAATAATTTTATTTTTTGCTTTTCGTTTTGAATTTTTTGCATTCACAAGTAATAATTTACAAGAAAATCTGAAGTGAAGGAAATAATTGTAAAAGTTTTTATTTAACGTAAAACAATTTAGGTGATATCTAAGTTTGTGTATAAAAAAAAAAAAAATTAGTAGCACGGACCGTAGAAGTGTTACACTCTAGGCCTAGCTTGTAAACACGTGTTTCTATCGTTCGACCGATTTGATCTGTGGTTGGATATCAATCGCTAGACGAAATAACAATATGTTTTGATTTTTCGTCTAATAAAGAAACAAAATGCACAACATATAACATATTTTTATTTTTTAATATTATTTTGTTTCTTTATCTGCCACATAGGAGGGCATTTTTTTTTTTTTTTGCTAGTAACTTAAAACAATTGAAACGTGATCATACGGCTCAGTCCATTAATTAAAAAAAAAAATAATGTCAACCGTTATCATCATTCTTATAACGGCAAGACGTTTTCAAAAAAAAAAAAATATATATATATATATATATATATATATAATAAATAAAAATAAATAAAAGCCAGCAAGACGTATAGTCAATGATGTTATATTATATGGCCCATGCAGCCAGCATTTAATCGTAATTATACCCATGACCAATAGTAACTATGAACCCGTCAGACTAATCCCATTTTCACGCAGAAATGAGAAAACTTCGAGGTAATTTTCACGTAGTCAATGATATGTTATAAACCTCTCTGTCTCTACTCCACCTTCACATTCCAAATCTCCTTTAATTTTGTTTCTCCTTGCTGACACAATAAAACGTCTAGCGATAAAAAAAACCGAGGTCCCAGCAAAGGATAGACGGCACACAACGCACAATTAAACATGGAAACAGAGTCTCCTCTTCCACATGTGCTCATGATCTCCTTCCCGGCTCAGGGCCACGTGAATCCGCTGCTCCGTCTGGCGAAGCGTGTCGCAGCCAAGGGTATTCTCATCACGTTCACCACGACATCTGACACTGGCCAGCAAATCATCTCGTCATCTAATGTGGTTCCTGATGACGACGGTGTCCCCATTTGCAGTGGTCGTCTGCGCTTCGAGTTCCTCGACACGAACTGGGACCCCAGTAATGGCCAGAAGCCAGATGGTCCTGAGAGCATGCGCCATCTGGAAACCGTCGGTCCCACAGCCTTTGCTGATTTGATAAGGAACCAGTCCCATGCTAGACGACCGGTAATCACATGTCAAAGTCAAATAATTCATTGGTTCAAGATAAATAGCTAATAGTTTGGATGAATGACCGGCCAAAATTAGCTTGACTTCTTATAACATGAGAAAGTTAAAATTTGAAAGCGCTCCTTTTTCTCTCACTTTGCATTTTCATCGAGTTAAAGGAGCCTTCCTGAATTCCTACTTTGGAGCTAAATAACCATTAATTTGACAATTTTCAAACCAATTTATATATATATATATATATATAGAGAGATTGGCTAAAATGCTTTTTAAAGCATTGAGCATATATACTCTAAACTTTTAAACCTTTGGATCTGAGAATCGGATGGCTCAGATTCTGAGCGCTGAGGCGCTGAGGAGGCTCCGTCTCTCCGTCTGTTTTAAAAATTTCCATCCGTTCCTTCTGTTTATTCCTGCGCTAACTTCTCTCCTCTTTGTTAAAACACGGATCGACTTCTCTCGACCTCCGTAAACACAAGGATCGACCTCGAAGCCAAGACCTAGGCGGCTGGCGCACCTCCTCACACTTTTCGCCTCCTCCTCCTCTCTCGACGGGTCTCTCGGCCTCACTTCGTAGGGTCTCTCCTACTCGTTCTGTGGTCAAGCCCAACTCCATTACTTCGTAACAGGTACCTCTTTCTTAGCATATGCACAATTTAGGGATCAAGCCCAACTCCATTACTTTCACTTGCAGTTTACAATGCTTTGCCACTTTACTGAGTACTGAAGAAGGTGTGATGGCTCATGGGTATGTGATTAAACTTGGATTTGAGTCTCAAAATGCTGTGGGTAACGCTCTTGTGTTATTCTATGCAAAGCTGAGGAGAATTGAAACTGCAATCAAACTGTTTGATGAAATGCCACACAAAGCTGAGGAGCAATTTCTCTTTAATTTTTCATTTTGGTTACTTTCCTTGTCGATGGTAGCCATAAACCCAAAAAATGAAGTTAAAAGCTGGTAAAGTCACGACTTGTGCAGTAACTAATTAATGATTTTTTCGTTAAAAATATGTTGTTAATAGTCCTTGGTCTATAATCGCTTTCAAGGAATTAGGTCCTTGATTTATATTAAGTACTTATTTGTATGCTGGTAAAAGAAGCAGTTTGGCTTCGTGTATAATGAGTATTGAAAGTACTTAATTTATATCTGGTTAAAAAGTCATTTCCTCTTTAAAAGGCATGTCTATTTCATTGATTTTAATGATATTGATTTCTCATGCTATGTAGAATGAGTACTCAAAGCTCAAGGAATCAACGAACGAATCCGTGTTGCGAGAAATGCGGTGCTAAGCTATGAACAAAGAATTTACCGGATGGTGCAATTCCTATGAAAGCCTCTTGCTGTTGAAGGAGATTAAAAGGAAGTTAACAATATTTGGCTCTATTATTGTTTTAATGATGCTGATGATGATGTTTAAAAAACAGTAACTTATGTATGGATTAATTTAATCTAATTTTAGGGTTATTAGTTGTAATGTAGTGCTAAGCTAGTGATATGATTGTGCTATTTAGGATGATGACTGTACTGTAATGTAGTGCTAAGCTAGTTGTAATGGATGACGATTGTGGTATTTTCCCTCTACTATTATTAGTTGTAATGTAATGGATTAATGTTATCTAATCTATATTTGGATTTATGGTTGTTGCATTTAATTTACTGGGTTTGTCAAAGGTATGGTAGATTGCTTATGTACAACATTTACTTATTCCAATACATTGATACACCCTGTACCATTAACTTGTTGGTACAAGAGGTGGTAAAAAATGAATTTGTGTGTCAGGACTATTGTATATCTAAATCCGAAATGAATCTGTGTTAGTTGCTTGCTAGTTTTACCAAGGAATACATGGGTGCTTCAAATTCATAATGCATGTTTGTCAACAAGGTTTTAAATGTGCCTATACGTGTTTGTGTTTTACCATATATAATCAAATAATCATCAAGCCATTTAAAAGCTAAAGCTGGTGATACCAAGGAACTAAAATAAGCAAACATTTACGACATTTACTAAAATAAGCAAACATATACTTAAAACAAACACAGAGACAGAGATTTAACTCCTTACAAAATAAGGAAACATATACTTAAAATAACCATTCTATACCAAAATATAGTTTCTTAACCCATTACATATAGCACCAGTGATATAAATTCAAAACATAACTCCTTAAACCCAGCCTATTCGGCACCATCATATCTAAAATTCATTACAATAAAAAATGGTGTCCATTACATATGGCACCAGTGATTTAAAATCAAAATGCTGTCCATTACATATCTAAAATTCATTATAGCTGTCCAAATCATCATCTTCAGTTGCATTGTCCAAGTCTTCCTCTTCTTGTGCATCTTCCAAGTCGTCATCATCTGTACTGTCTACATCATATCTCTTTTTGTTTTTCTTCTTGCCTGTAACTTTCTTCTTGCCTACATCATCATCCTTCTTTGACTGAAACAAATAAGTTAATTGTCAATATCAACTATAATTGGATTACAATGTTAAATTAATAAACTTGTAATACCTTTAGTAGCGGACAAGTTCTACTATTATAATACTCCTGTGGTACTGTTTGATAATTTGATGCGAACTGACAATTTCAGAGGTTACAATCACAGGTAATGGAGTTATGTAGCTAAGAAATAAAGGTTGGGTCCAGTTGTGAACTTCTTCTGGATAAGTCGTATGTAATATTCAAAAGAGATGGAGCTAAGAAATAAAGGTTGAATTTGTACAGAGCCCAAATCAGAAAATCTACTCTAAATAAGAAGCAATACTCACCATATGGAGCCTACGGGCCTTTTACCCTCAAAAAAAAAATACTCACCATGGGTTTGAGCGTAGAAGGGGAGATGGTGCGAGAAGACGATTTGTGCGCCTAGGGTTTCTCCCACGAGACGAGACAGCCACAGAGAAGGATTTAGATCATTGTTGCGGATCGAGACTCATGTGAATAAATGATGGAGGGATCGAGTTCAGCGCCAGGGCTTTACGAGGGATCGAGTTCAGCGCACGAATTAACAGAAGAAGTGACGGAAATTTTTAAAACAAACGGAGAGACTTTCGCCTCCTCAGCGCCTAGCGCTCTTGATCTGACCCATCCATTTTTCCAATCCAACAGTCCAAAAGTTTAAAGCATATATGCTATATGCTTTAAAAAGCATTTTAGCCAATCTATATATATATATATATAGAGATAGGCTATGGTGAGTTGCAACTCACAGCCATTTTGGTGAGTCGCGATCCAGACCATAGGATCCGCGTCAAGATCCGTGCAAAGATGAGAGCGCTGATGCGTTTAAAATTTTCCGTCTGTCTGCGATTTCCTCCGTTTCCGTCTCTTTTCCTCTTATCTCTCGCTCTCCCTCTTTCTCTCTCTTCGATAGAAATCGAAAGACAAAACAAGAGGCCTCTGCGCCTCCTCCTCCTCCTCAAACACTAGACTAGAAAAACAAATCGGAGAGCAGCGCGCGCTTCTCTCTCTCTTCCGCTGCCTCTTCTCTCCTCTCAGCCGATAAACCCTAGAAATCGAAAGAGAGCCTCCTCCTCGACAGAAATCGAAAGAGAGCCTCCTCCAGCGCCTCCTCTCAAACAAACCCTAGATCGGAGCTAATCGGAGAAGGAGATTGGATCGAAGCGCATCACCGTCTCTGTGCGAAGGACTAGGCTTCCGTCGCTGCCTCCCTCCCTCTCACAGGTTTTCTATTCTGTTTTAATTTTGTTCGTTTTCTATTTTTTTTTTCAAATCGTGGTTTGTTGACATTTCTTCTCTTTTTAATTCTGACATTGCTTCTCTTTTTTTTCCGCCAAACAATTTGGCTAACCTCTGTACTTATTTTTTTTTGTTGTATCTTAATTTGCTCACCACTGGTTTTTAGCGGGCATTATTTCTAAATCATGATTTTGGTTGGTTGCTGTTGCAATTTTTTAGGTACATACAAGCTGGTTTAGCTGGATTTTTTAGTTAAACAACTCTACCTATTTGTCCCCATATGTGTTGTTGTCTTTGACATAAATGATAAATGGTGTTTAATATTTCTAATTTCAGTCACTGGAATGCTCCTCTCTATTTGTGCTGCCTTGCTGAAGAGACAATGGAAGGCCACCTATGATGAACAAATCATTAACCACCATAAGCTACTGAGCTTGGAGGAGAGAACCTGAGATAATTGGAGAGGAATCGGATGGTGCATATGAATATGAAGACCTCTCAAGTTGAGACAGCATGGTTGTAGAATTGTTTTAATTTAGAATGGTTGGGTATATTTTGGTATAGAATTGTTATAGAATAGTTATATTTTGGACAAATAGAATATGGTTACAGAATCACTGATAAATCTGATTGGTATAGAATTTGTTGTAGTATGGCTATATTTTGCTATAGAATTGTTATGCTTTGATGGTTATAGAATCAGTGATTAATCAATGGTTACATAATCAGTATTGCTGTTTGTTCAATGTTATTTTTGCCAATATTTTTTTATGCTATATTGTAAATTGTACTTCTTGTTCCAGAGATATGATATTAACATTGTGCAGAGTATTTAGGTTTCCAGTAAATTGCGCATAGTATTGTTGTGCATAGTATTTAGGCATGGTAGAATAGGGGAGCATGGTACCACTCAATTGCACATAGCATTATTTGTAGGTATCACTGAATAAGTATTTAAAGAAGAAAAATATGTGAAAAGAGAAGTACACTAAGCATATTAATTTCCATTCATTGACTTGAACATTACATCCATGTAACCAATCAAATAGAAATCAAATTGATTCAAACGTATACCCAAACAAAGGGAAAAATAACTTCCCAGCTCCCCAAGTACTACCGAGTTTCAAAACCAACTCCCCAACTCCTTAACTGCCAAAGTTATAACCCAACTCCAGAACCTCAGCTGCAAGAATAGCCAAGCAGTTTACTATCTTGGTTAGAATTTACATCAATCTCGTACCAATGTCATCACCTAGAAAATAAACGTTAATTGAAAATGCAAGTGTTAATATAAAGGCATATTATTGGAATATTGATCTGTAATAAAATAAATCATCAAAAGAGATAGCTTCCAAAGAAATGAAAAGGGTGAAACAGGTAGCTCTTTTCCAGCTATGAAACCAGCGTGCTACAACTATTCTTGTCCTCTTATCACTTCTCTTACAAGAGGTGCTATAAATAAAAAGTGTGAAACAGGGACATTTGTTTTATACATGGTACCACTATTATTCCAGAAAACATTTTAGCGTATACCTGAACTCAATTTTATAACATATACCGGTATTAAATACCGGTTTTATACATCATACTTAGAAGTTGGAAACCAGAGTCGAATGACTCATACCAGATAAAACACAGTTCACTGATTTTGCTTTCTATCTTTTCTTTTTTCTCTTGCTTAATAATTTTGAGGACTTTGATAGATTTAAAATAAATAATAAAGGTTGCCTCTGAAACAAGATTACAAATATAGAAACATGAAATTCTAAATGATTTTTCAAAACAATTAAAAGGCTCAGAAATTCCAGTAGTTGCGATGCAACTCCTTGGAGCATCCTTGAGTTGGGCTTGATAATTTGGATAACTATGGCTACATACCTTTGCACTAGTCAATCCATAAAGCAAACAAACTTCTAATCTCTTATGGATGACAGTTTTTTTCAATCTGCGAAAAATAGGTTCAGAGATTTAGTGAATACTGAATACCATGGGAACAATTAATAATAGGTTCAGAGACTTAATTGGTTCTTTTAAATAATAGCTCAATGAGCACATCCTGAATTTTTCCCTTTTCAATTAGCTCGCCAAAGTAACTAATTTTGAACAACAAAATTGCGGGAAAAAAAGAAATGTCAGAGAGCAAAACCTTGGTAGAAAAGAGAAGCAAAGAGAAGCAAGTCGGAACCTAGTCCTTCTCCGATCCGTCGGCAGCGACGGAGGTGAGCCGATCTGCTCCGATCCAATCTCCTTCTCCGATTAGCTCCGATCTAGGGTTGAGAGGAGGCGCTGGAGGATGCTCTCTTTCGATCTCTTATCACGCTGAGAGGAGAGAAGAGGCAGCGGAAGAGAGAGAGAGAGAAGCGCGCTGCTTTAGGGTTTGAGGAGGAGGAGGAGGCGCAGGCTTTGTTTTTCTTTCGATTTCTGTCGAAGAGAGAGAGTCGAGTAGAGAGGAAAAGAGACGGAACGGAGAAAATCGTAGACGGACAGAAAATTTTGAACTCAATCAGCGCTCTTCCTGGCACGAATCTTGACGCGGATCCAATGGCCTGGATCGCGACACACCAAACTGGCTGTGAGTTGCAACTCACCATAGCCTATCTCTATATATATATATATATATATATATATATATATATATGTCAATCCTCTTTTCATAGTACAACAATATTATGCCGGACCATACTTATTTGTTCATTAATTAACATTCCAAACTAGCTATTATTGCTATTTTTATAATGGAATGTATATACTAAACTTAAGGAGATTGCAGGTAACTTATGTTGTCAACAACCCGTTCGTTCCATGGGCGGTCGACGTGGCTACTGACTTGGGAATTCCTTGTGCCGTGCTCTGGGTTCAGTCTTGTGCTGTCTTCTCCACCTACTACCACTACCACCACGGTCTGGAAGAGTTCCCTTCAGAGACCAACCCCAACATCTCAGTTTGCCTCCCCGGAATCCCGATGATGACTCCTGAAGAGATTCCGTCCTTCCTTCTCCCTTCCACCCCCTACAAAGCCCTCACCAAGGCGATCCTCCAACAATTTCACAATATTGATAAAGTTTCAAAGGTGTTTATTAACTCTTTCACCGAGCTTGAGCCAGAGGCTATTTCTGCCATCGCCAAATATGTGCATCTAATCCCGGTTGGACCCCTTGTCGAACCGGAGGACGAGTCTAGGTCTGCCTTACGAGGAGACCTAATTAAGGCCACTGACGAATGCTTGGAGTGGCTTGATACACAAGCACCTAAATCGGTAATTTACATCTCCTTAGGCAGCGTAGTCACTCTTACCAAGGAGGAAATGGCAAAGATGGCACATGAGTTAATGACCAATGGTAGGCCGTTCTTATGGGTTGTAAGGCCTGACTGTCGTGAACATTTGCCACAAGGATTCCTAGAAGAGGTCAAGGGAAGAGGCATGGTTGTAGGATGGAGCCCACAGGACAGTGTGCTAAATCACAGCTCGGTTGGTTGCTTTCTGACACATTGTGGGTGGAACTCAGTGTTGGAAACTTTGACAACCGGTGTATCGGTCATAGCCTATCCACAATGGGGGGATCAAGTCACCAATGCAAAGTTCTTGGTCGACATTTATAAGGTCGGTGTGAGACTCAAGGCTCTGATGGAGCGTAATGCATTGCATGCCGCAATTGAGGCCGTGATGGATGGACCAGATGCTAAGGCAATAAAAGAACAAGCTGCGAAATGGAAGGAGGCTGCCAAGATTGCAGTGGCCAAGGGTGGTTCGTCAGACCGCAATATCGAGTCCTTTGTCGATGAGGTTAAGAAGAGGGCTAGCGGCGACAATGGCTATAGACCTATAGTCAAGTTTAGTTAATTAATTTTGCCATAGTTCAACACTATAGTTCTGGAAATGTAATTCAGTCAATATGCAGCATGTGGTTCTCGGATCCGGATCCTCTGGTCGGCACGAATGTGCGGACCACCTAGTCAACGCGTGATCCGAGCCGTCTGATTTAATCTCAACGGTTCATTTTTTTCGGGCCAATATTTTTTTCGGGAGTGGTGGAATTCACGGGGCTCCCTTTTAGCCGTTGAGATTAAATCAGACGGTCCGGATCCTCCGCCGACCAAAGGATCTGAATCCTGTGGTTCTCAGTCCTAGACTACTCCTAGTAGTTGTACAACTGGTGCATTTATTGCTCGACAGGTTCGGATTGGTATTCATTGGCATTTTTAAGAGGGAATCTTGAATCTTTTACATTGAGTTTGTAAAATTTTCTCTGTTAAAATGTAAAATATAAGAGAGAGATAGATTAACTGTTACTAAAGTTAGAAATCAAGTTTCGTTCGATCCAACTAAAAATCACCAACTTTATATATTATTTGTCACACCGAACCAAGTCACATCATTTGGGATGGACAGCCCCACCACGTAGACACAATATGCATATGTAAGGCTATAAAATAGTATCATAAAAGCATACTATCACAAATAATAATCACATAATAAAGAAATTGTTGTTCATACATCACAAATTAAAGGCTAGTAAAATATTTACATCATCATTTATAGCCGATTGTTAAACAAAAATCTATAATAACAATTAAATGACTATTTCATCTTTGGCTTGGTCTTCTAGTAAATCTTCTTCCACTGTGTCTGTCAAACCCGAACTTGTCCCCATAATAAAAGTATGTGGGATGAGTACGTGAATACACTGTGCGGTAATAGAGTAAGCTTAAAAGTGACCAACTTGTATTATGTAGCATGTGCCTAATATAAAGTTCTATTATAATTATTTATAAAAGTAACTAGTTATATACACTGTTGTTTTGTTTTAAGAACTTGTTTAATAACTTTGTTTATTTGTTCATACAAACTACTATAGTTATGTCATATTAGTATTATTTGTGTCTTTGTCAAATGTCAAAAGTATTATCGAACTTTTATTAATTTAGTGCTATTAATATTTTCTCGAAAATTTGTTTAGTAAGATTTTGGCAACTCGGCCTTTAGAAAAGTGTTATGATGAAAACTCATTTTTATTATTAATCTTAACAATTCTGATACGTAATTAAGTTGGAGCAACAATTTAAGTTTACAAAATCTATGTTGTAAAGTGTCACAAGCTTTCATAAAATTTTTGTGTCAAGTTCCTAACCAATTTATTTTGGAAGTTTATAAACGAGAAATATAAAAAAGAATGAAAACTCACATTGAACTCAATTACCTGTTTTCAAACATTAGTTTGAGATCATACAAGTCCAATCATCATTGTATATTATCGGTTTAAATTGATTAGGACAACTTTAACCCATTTTAAAATCCCGCTTTGAAGTAAATAAAAATTTCCCAAGTTTATTTGACACACTTCATTAATTAACCTTTACATATATTCATTTATACTTTGCTTTGTCTCGGCCAAGAATTAGATTAACCAACAAACAACAGGGCGAGTTTAATCATCTTAGTTTTAACTCCAACTATTGAAACCCATGTTAATTACTTCATAGAAAAGCTTAACAGAAAGCAAACGCAAATCAGATCCGAATCCACTTGACTCAGGAAGTTTGCACAGAGGACCTTAGGTCTAACTTATTTACTCAGACTTTACATAGCAGACCCTATTAACAGCAGGAACTTAAGATCAGTTCAGAAACAGTACAAATTTCCATACAAATAGGTCCCTGAGTTCAGAAATTAACTCACAGAAAAGACCCTGGCACTAAAACAGCATACCAGTGAGCATCACAAACAGTAATAGGCTGGTACCAAGCCAGTAACAGCTTGGTAACAAACTGAGAGAGGACATCCAAGAGAGATAACACAAAAGACAAGCATTTTAATCGATACTCAGATCGATATGCTACTCAACTAATATATCTAACCAACAAATAGCAATCATGCAGAGTGTAAATTCAAGCACAAGACAACAACATCGATGAAGCAAATAATCGATCAACTGGAGCAATTAAACAGTTTTTTTTTAAGGATCAGGTGACAATCACCACACCGACAAGAATTTTATTAAAAAAAGATATTTACAAAAGAGAATTTAAAATTTATAAAAAAGAAAATAAAGAAAGAAAAAAATAAAAAGTCCTAAGAACTAAGCATGCCTAATCCACGTATTAATATCCTCGCAGATTGTCTTGAATAGCATCTCCGAATGAATATTTAAATTGGAGAAGATTTTGTTGTTGCGCGCCTTCCACAAGTTCCAAGATGTTGCGGCCCAAATTATATCCCAGTTTTTGATATGTAACTAATCAAATTTGTAAGCATTGCATTGTACCCATCAATCAAGCTCAACGGAGAGAGAGGTGAGGCTAAGACAAAGCGAGATAGCTCCAAAAGCAAGGGAAAGAAGAGAAAGATGAGATGGCTTGTACTGCTGCTGTCAGTCTTCAACAGAGCCAGTCAAGCTCGAGAGAGAGGAGATAGAGAGAGAGTCTGAGTGTGGGAGGTGTGAGGGATCATTCTTGGCTGGTGCAAGAGAGAGAGAGAGAAGAAAGGGGTGAGAAAGTTGTGCGTTTGGTGTGAGTGAGAGAGACGAAGAGAGGAGCGACTTAAAACTAAAAGGCGAAGGAAAAGAGGGGAAAGTGGGGTCGCATTGCTGAGGTGTGGTAGGTGGAAGTAGGGTCTAGGGTCCAGTAGGTTCGAGCGGTTTGGGAGAGAGGGAGAGAGATTGGTCGAGAGAGAAGAGAAGAGTGCAGCGGGAAATAGGGGAACGGGAGGGGACGACGACGACGACACGTTCGGAGAAAAGGGGAGAGATACAGAGATGATCCGACGGCTCAGAAAAATCAAGGGTTTAAAACTCGATCAACGGTCCAGATCAAAGGATTTTAGGAAATTGTTTTGAAAAAGCAGTAAGACCTAGATTTTAACACAAATTCAATCCATAGTAATTTTGTAAAATAGATATTTGAAATTTTTGTATAATTTCATTTTTCAATCGAATAATTCCTTGAAAGTGGCCGAAAATATTTTTACAGTGGTGCACCAGAAAGCCATCTTCCAAACATAGCAAGGCATTCCTTTGGTTTGTACATTGGAGCCATGTGTCCGGCACCCTACAAGAAAAGTTGTTTCACAAAATAGGAAAACTAATTAGATATAATCTTATTTGATTTCCTCTACTAACGATGAATTCCAATGATCAAAGCGTTATCGTATGAACCTCTGATATGTTCTTAACTAATTTCAAATTCAAATAACATTACCTTTACAGTAGCAAATGTGAGGTTGTTCGAATACTGCCTCGTGAACCTGAAATTAGGAAATTATTTATATATGTGCCCTCTTTATCTGAATTTGTATTAGAATATTCTGAAACCACTATTTTCACACACAATCTTACCCTGCTACTTGGCCACCAACATACCAAGGTCTCCAATCATCTGTAATCGAGAAGTTGAGGGATCGTATCCAAGCTTGCGTGCCAACATGAGGAATTAACCTGTCATGATCACCACTGCATATACACGTCTTCAGTACATTATTAGTACATGACAGATAAAAATGTATATGCTAGCAAAAGAAGAAACATTGTCACAAAAAGAGGATTTATTCACCTATAAATAAGTGCTGGGTAACCTTTATTGGTGACAGCAAGATGATACGGAACTGCACTATGGATATCTTTTGTGTAGTACGATGAATGTTTACATCTATTCCAATTAACAACTGTTCCCTACAACAAATATGCACTATTTTCTTAAAAACTTGCATCTTTCAAATAACTTGTATCTTACACAAATCCTGGTTGTCAGACCTTTGTGTGTCAGCATATACAGGCTGCAAAATTAACCATAGTTTATGTACCTTGCGAATACCAAGAGCCTCTCTGACAGTATCATTATTTGCCCAGAACTCTGAAAGCAGGTATCCATACTCCTGGATGGAATATATGATACAATTCAGATAACATTCTTAAAACACAGGATCAGTGAGGTTTGCAATTCAAAACTTTTAACCAATAAATATGCATGCAATTTTTCTCTTATTATACAATGCTTTCGATTAGTTCCATAATTTCTTTTCCAATTTGAACTGTTCCTCTACTTGGCAAACTCAAGTTGGTCTCAACTAATGACCCAAGATGATTGGAGACTATTTTAAATATAACCCAAATTTACCTCAGTATTAAGTTTATCGTAACCTAACAAAACTGTCATATTTCGGAACAAGCCCTGAATATAACAAAATATCCCCATCAATTTTACCAAAAGAAAAAGAAATGGATAAATAAAGGGTGCCAGGAGCATAACTCTGCACTCCAAAGGCAGACCAGAGTTATCGAAATGAGCTTCGTCATAGAATTCCTTTCCAATTTTCCTAATTCGAATATTACCAGGTCTCGGGCTATCGAATTCACACATGGCCTCCAAGATATGATCATTATTTATATCCTTGATGACCTGATTGATAAAAAGTAACAATTAATTAACAGAAAAAAAAATAATTTTAAATATCTTATATTAAACATGCAATTTTTATTACTGAGGATATAAGCACATTGTACTTTCTGTTGAATATGAGAGCTCATTGTACTGTGCCCAATTTGATATCATAAAATAGAAAATCCACAACTTGTGCCATTGTTTCGCCATTAATTTTCTTTTGGGTAAAAAGAATGCATGAGCATAGGATGAAGGGGTTGCATTTGCTGGTGCAGCAAGGCTTAAAAGTTTTCTGGGATCAATCATGGCTTAGCTTGTCAAGTCATAATTTAACTGTGCAATTGAGCGTCAACTAGCTGAATTAACCCTGAATTTTTACTTAACTTTACATTAAGTCCAGCAGGGTGCCAACCTTGAACTTTTGGCACACATGAAATTTGTCCTATTTTGAACATAGGAAAGTTGGATATTGTTTATCCAAAAAGAGTCAGATTTCTTCTGTTTTAAGAAAAACTTAACAAAGTCGCACCTCATCCACAGCATCAAGATGTTTTACACAGTTACTGTTACTGGGATGTGCATAATCACCGGAACAGCTTTTCTTTGTCAACTGCATATGACATTTAAAAAGTTATACATGGAATATATTGCTTATTAACATATTTTACTTTGCTCACAATTATTTCATGATAGTGTATATTATATAAAACTTCTAATGTGATGGGCAATCCCAGTAATCAACGGATTGTGAAACTAATTCTTGATTAATTCAATTTAGTACCTGATAAATTACTAGTATAAATTCAGAGTCAAAGTTTGAAAAACTAATTATATTACATCTTTAATTTTTGGCTCTGTTAAGGTTAACATTACAACTTGTTCGGTTTTGCTGATTTGGATATTTTGTATGATAATTGATTGGAACAGCTTTGTAATGTGCTTGACAAAATAAAAATGGCCAGCCATGATTCCTTTTTCTGATTTTTAAACTTTTTTTTCCAGTACCTCGTATAGCTCATCAGATATAAGTGCCATTCCATGAAGAAATGGAATTTTACCATCAAAATCAATATCATGGTCAGTTACGGGGTTGCCGGCCGAATAACCCTTTATGTGTCAAAGAATATTAAGATTAATTAGCTTGAGAGGTTTGGTAATAGAAAGTTAATAGAGAAATAAAAAGAGAGTTTCCCTCTTATGCTATAAAATTCTGCAAACCTTGAGATTAAATGGTGCCCCATTGAACTCTTTAGCTGTAAATGATGGAAAAGCAAAACAGAATGGATCAAGCATATCAGCAAGGAACTGAAAATTTGTGCCGGTGAAGAAACCAGATAATAGTGCACATATCATGTGGTTTGAAAATATTACAAATGTTGTTTTTTGTTTATGTCCCCCTTCTAAGCTCATAAAAAACTACAAGAAATAATGAAAACATTTTACTCGAGAAATTAAAAAAGAAAAAAAGATTACAAGTTACCTATAGCGATCTCAAGTGTCAGGGCAGGTATGATCTTGCCGCTATAGGAATCACCACCTATATAGAGTGGATTTGACTTAAACTTTGGGTGCTGCTCAAGCCACTACATTAACAAAAGTTATTTATTATTTTTTTCTCTTAATTACAAAATGGAGAAATATCCAAGTTTCTCATCCACATTTTAGGCCTATCTTAGATTTGGAGACTAAAAGGAGAAACCTTTTCAAATTCTTTCAATTAGTTCAAAACTAGATATGCTGCTCCATTCATAATTGTCAAAACTCAGCTATGAACCAAACAGAAGTCCAATGTAAATGGCATGGTAATGTAAAGAAAAGTATTTTTTTTAGGATCTGGCTTAGAAATTTTCGATTCAAAATAGCAATATAGCCAGAAGAAATATATATACCCTATAAAGAAAACTTAGGAGCCGATGAACAGTCTCAGTGTCAGATGTCTGTAATCCCTCCGGTGTATGTGAATAAGAGAATCCAGCTCCAACTGGTGAATCAACAAATATTACATTGCTCACCTATTTGTTTTAGCAAATTCAACACTTAGTCGGTGAAAATTTGGCTGCCATAGAATAAATTCAAGACTAGACAGATCTGGTGCTAGAGCAGAATTGTATCCAAATCACATCAGATTTTTTTTTTTTAATAAAAACAATTGGAAATTAAATTTTTTTAACAGGAACCATGATTTATTTATTTTTTTATTAAAACCATGGATTTAACGCGATATATCATAGGAGTTAATAGCTGTCGCATAATACACAGTCATTATTAACTCATTATCACGATTTATCCAATCTGCTCTCTCTTTAGCAAATTGCTTCAAACATGCCCTTTGCATTCCTTTTTTTTTTTCTCCTGCGCTAAATCTCAACTAAGGGTATTTCAAGTCATTAACAAAAAAAAAAAATGTGGGAGTGAATCTCAAAAAGAGGACGTGAGTGAAGCAATTCCCCTCTTTTACCTGGTTTGGCCAGCGATTTCTTTATTATAATGGATCTTTTTAATGACTCGCTGTATAAGTTGTGTGTGTTCTTGTCAATTCGTCTTGTTTCCAGACACGACATAAAGCACTAAATTATTATACTATACAATATAGCAAGAGAAAATGGGCAACAACCTGGTGTAAGCGCATGAGCCGTGGGAAGTTTTATTTTTTAAAATATTGCGAGAAGAAGGTTTTGTTTTGTTCTCTATTTGTTATTACTTTCATCACTGCAGTCCCTTTGTTTCTAGTATTTCAACCTTCCTTTGTTCCAGTATCTCAAAGTTTGAGATTTACATATTTTCCATAAATATAATAATAATAATAATAATAATAATAATAATAAGCATGACAAGGACCGACGATGACGATGACGATGACGATAACATAACAATAGAGAACGAGAGCAACAGCACCACCACCACCACCACCACCACCAACAGCACCAGCAGCAACAGCAACAGCAACAGCAGCAACAACAACAACAATAATAATAGCAATAATAATAATAATAATAATAACAACAATAATCTATTTCCTCCCTACTTGTTATCTGATAATATGTTTTTTTCCATACCGTGGAGATGTCCTGCATATTAACTTCACACTTTAGGTACAATTCTCAAATATTTTGCATCTATATTCCGAATTTCTTGAAGATAGATAAGGTTGATTGTTAGGATTGAACTTCCCACAATATCAGAATCTTAATAGCATGCCAATAAGGCAACACATTTTCCAAAAACCAAGGAGGAATCAACATTATGCTGCAAGTAATATTCTCAATAACCACGGCATAATAGTGTTCCCCAAAATGACACGACACTATTGCGTTGGCGTGACATGTGTGTGTGTTGGCGCGGCACGACACGACTTAAGTACAGAATTTGCACGACACGTCGACCATACTATTGTGTCATGTTAGGACATTAGAAATTTGGCACGGTTCAACACAACACGATTCGACACAAACATGAGCTAACACGAATTTAATTATTAATATTGATTCTTTAAACAAAATTAATAATTTAAATTTAATTTATAATACTACATCATATTGTTTACCATCCTTTGATTCATATTTTTCTTATCTAATTATTAGTTTTTATGAAAAATATTAATAAAAATTTAAACTCAACGATATACTTAATTATTACGTTTTAGTAAAAAAAATTCCTTTACTTTCAATTTATTTTAACTTTAAAATAATAAAATAACCTCATACAACTAACACGACGTGTCGTGCCAAAATGCTCATCGTGCCAAATTGTCTTCTTTCATCATTTAGCACGACACGACACGACACAAGTAAAAAAAAAAAATAATTCATGTCAATACAAACACGACACGAGACTCCAACACCATCGTATTTGACACGACACACACAATTGTAGAACCTTAGGACATAGTGGCTTCGACGGTCATGGTCAACCTCATCCATCCATTAAAACTTAAATGAAGTATTTTACATGATTTCCACTTATGTTATAAAGGTTTTGTGTTTAGTTGGTTGAGTCCAATGGGACAAGCTTTACAATCATGTTTCTTATTATACGTTTTTGTTACTGTTGAGGACTATGGGAATTGGGAAATATCATTAAGCTCCAGCAAAACCAAAAAATTAGAATTAAATTTAAGAGAGAGGGAACCTGGGTCCAAGAATCAGGTCTGTACAAGAGGGAAGGTAGGCCATCTCTATACCCTTGAATATCTAAACTAAGTGGCCCTGCATTATACATGACATTTCATTCATAAGCTCAAAAATGGAACACTACTATTTATCCACATATTTAAAAATACATAAATATTTAGTTAATTAGGTTATTATCAGCTCTGATCCAACCCCAGATCACAAATATACAGTTTATTTTCAGATAATCGACAAAAAGAATACGAAAACAATGGTGATTGTAATCTCTTCGTCCATTTTAGCATGTTTTGGTAGCAAAAGAAATTTGAGGAAAAAAAATAAACAAAAAGATATATAACTTCAAAAGTAGTACCTATCTCAAAGACCAACCCTGTGAAAGAGGTGCAACCGGGCCCACCTGACAGCCATAGCAACAGAGGATCCTCCTTTGGATTTTTCTCTGATTCGATGAAGTAGTAGAAAAGCTCCACCCCTTTCGCCTCATCCACCTCCAAGTAGCTGCTCAAGTGTTCACATCAATTTTCAATTCATCAATCAAATTCTAATTGATTTGGGGCCAACAATTCAAATTAGTTCTAGCACAATATGGGATATAACTGGAAGTTTCTTCCTTTACGATGAAACCAGTGAAATTGATCTGTAAATTTAAGATTTTCTCAAAAAGAATTCAAAATTCGCAAAAGAAAGAAAACTTGATTCCTGAGATAACCCAACCTTTGTCATTTTCTTTTTAATCCATTCGGAGGAAGAGTGAGGTGCTACAATAACTAGCTGTAATGATTAAAAAAAATGTAGTTGCTTCCTGATACCTTTCGAATTTTGGTTTCTGGGGTTTTCCTCTCTGAGACTGATACAGGAAGTGAATACTATGAATTATGAAACAACTGAATAGAGAAAGGGAAATAGAAGACAGCAGCATATATACCCGGTTTCTAAAGCAAAAGGAAGGGGACCATCGAACCCCGGGAGGTACTTGATTTGCTTTCTAGCTGCGACTAAATGCCACGGAGAGCAGCAGAGTAGAAACACCAGCCAAATTAAGAGAACTGGTCTGTTGGTTTCTTGCATTGAATTTGGCATTTTCCAGTCTTTCTGGCTTCCTCCTTTCCTTTGTTGGACTTGAAAATTTTTGTTTTCTGGAGTTGCTTTCTATAAACATTAAACAAGCAGCAGACCGACAGCCAATTGGTGAAAATTTATTCATGGATATTTTATATTGTGGACCCAACTTTATGTAACTGCATATATTTCTCCAATGATCTGAGAAAGTGATTCCCTACGGGCTCGGTTACATGCAATTTAGATTCCATGTAACTAAACTAGGATCATTATGTTACATTTTATAGGCTAAACTGTGGTGCATACAACATTTTATAGGATCAAAATTTCTCTTTGCATTAATAGATAATTACTTAATTATAATCAATTCATCAACATATAATCTGTAGAGATTGAGCTGCTTGGTCATATGTCACGTCACATTTGCAAGTCAAACTCACATAACGCATTTAAATCCGATCTTGAAAAATATTTAGTGCACGGGATAACATTACTACCCAACCGTGATTAATAAATAATATGCACATGGCATCCGATGTCACTAATTTAATGATCGTACTGTTGTGCCATTATTATTAGGGAAATCAGCCCTATGTCCGTCAAATCATAGTTAATTAAATATACCCATAATTTTCAGATTTTAAAATATCTCCTCTAAGCATTTTTTTTAATAGATATATATCGTTTTGCTGCATTTTTAATAGCGAAAAACTGTTTTTAAAAATATCGGACTAAAGTACCCTCAACCTTGACGATTCATTTTCCCAATATTTTTCGTTGTTTTAATTGGAAGAAAATATACGATATTTGCGTTCTCCTCTATTTGCACAGCTTTCTTAAATGTCTGGCCTACATCTAAGTTTTGTGTCATGTCCGTTTTAGCATATAATCTGTACAGATTGAGCTGCTTGGTCATATGTCGTTTTCCATGTACAAGTCAAACTCCAGCTGTTACATAATGCATTTAAATCCTACCTTGTTAAAATATAAACACTTAGTTCACAGGATAACGTGATTACCCAATGGAGTTAATCACTAATCGAGCTTCGCTCGATCTAATAGAAATTATAATATTTTCATGTCTCCTAATATTTTTATATATCTAGTATTTGTTTGATATCAAATCACTCCATAGAGTTGGGCCCATACAACATTGGCAGAGACATTTTTTATTCAGTATATGCTATTATTTAATATTTATTATGTACTCGATGCATCATTGGCGGCACATGTTGATTACTTTTTTTCCCTTTTTTTTTTTCGTTAACTTTCATGTCAATATATAGTTTCTTTTTTAGTTATGATAAAATTTGGATCTTTATGTTTCTCTTCATATCCTACAAACGTAATAAAAACTACACAACTAAATCAATTTAATAAAGCAATCCATAAATTCAACAAATGATAAAATTGAAATATAGCAATAATATAAATTATATAAAGTTGTCCAGAGTGTTGGGTCGAATACATCTTTAATAAAAGCTGAAATTATATCAGGCAAGGCCCAATAGCTGCATAAATGCTAACAAAAATTAGTCAAGTATGTATATACTTTTTTTTTTTTTTTTTTTTTTAAGAACAGTCTCGTCCCAAGTAGGGACCGTAGGGTGGCCTAAGGTAAAATAACAAAAACAATGGAACAGATCAGATGTTATCACACCAGATACCCAAGCAAAACTGAAAAAGAACAAAAACAAACCAAAATCCAGCCTTTCATGTGCAACACAAAATCTAAACAAATGCACACAAAAAAAAAAGAAAAAAAAAAACAGCACGAGCCCTTTCAGTCACTATGTCTGTCCTTGTCCTCATCAAACGTACTGAATATCTCTGCTAGCATTTTCTACATCAACCCAAACCTGGTTTGTTTCTGACACGAAGATTACCTCCTGCACCTGGCCCTATCTTGATTTCCTGTACCATAGCTCCCAAAATTAAAACCCCCATAGATACCAGATCTCATTCTTGTGTCTGGTCTGTTTGAAATCAGACCTCCATGAGTGGCAGTGCGGTTCTCAATGGTTGAAGTATGTATATACCTAATTAACAAAAGTAACAATTCTATTGTTTCCTAACCTAACTTTCTTTTTCTTTATTATATCACCTCCCAATCTAACAGGATGAGTGAAAATTTTAACTTACTTTGTTTCAGTCTTCTTCGTCTATTCATGTAAAGAACTAATAACAAAAATAAAATTAAGTGCATATATGTTTCACACACCCAAAATTGAATGAAATAATCAAAATTGTAGTAAAACTAAGTAAGCGCTGATTTCTTGCAAATGTGTCATTTATAAAATATGATTATGATGGAATATTTCTATTCAAGGAACTTTTTATAAATTGAAATGCTAAATTTAGTGACATCAGCCTATACTGACAAAGAGTGTTGGTCTCAATTAAAATTATGAACTGCCCAAGCCAATTTGTTCCAAAACCAATGGGTGTCTGCAAAGTTTCAATACAAAGTGGCTGGTTAAAAGAAATATTGCTTCAGATGTCAATTATCCCATGAATATGATGTAACTGCAAGAATACATGGATACATGAAGATAGGAATAGCAAGAATACAGGAATTGCCTTTGGGGTTAGGTTTTGTTGCTTTGAAATCTGATCATTTCATATCTCATGTTGTTGTATGCTTTAGAATTGGTTTGGCAAGGTTCAAGTCCTAAATTGTGGAAATCTTTATATTCTGTTCAGATCAGGATATGATATCAACTTTCTAGCATCTTTTCTATCTTTTCCCAATCAAGCTTCTCTTGTAATTCATAAAAGACCAAAGTAGTATTCTTATATTTAAGAGGCATCCAACATGTTCGCCTCTGTTAGAACCCCAAAAAAAGTGCAATCATTGTCAATTAATTCGGAAATATATATATATTACATGGTCAATTAGCAATTGTTACCTATTGAAGAGGGCCTTGTATGACTGAGAAGTCTAGTGAAAATGTCGTTATTGATGGCTGCAGCTATAGGAGATTATTTGCAGCAGTGCTCGCATGTATGTATCATGATGCCCCCACCTTTTATATCAAATGCTGGGCGCTGTGATGGCTGATGAAGGCACGTGCAAGTCTGTTTTTAAGAAACCTGATAAAAAGTTGTTAGTGCCATAACATGGCAACAATATAATCTATACCAGTAGTTTTTCTCCTTAACATTAAAAGAAGGCGGAGCTTGCAAATATGGTCTGAACCCAGGCCTCTGATTATCTAGAAAGCTCTACTCAACTAATTAATGGAAACAAACTCATGATTATATAGCAAATAAATCAATGAAAACAAACTAAGCATCAGAAAGAATCACGCTACAAAATCTTTTTAGATAATTTTTCTCTTACCAGAGGTTTTCAAGTGGGTCTCATTCTCTGCAGTGGCCATTTTCTGGGGTGGAAAAGGAATGCTTCCATGGGTCCAGCGATTGAAGGAACTTGTAAACCATACCTCTCTCTTCCATTTAAGGCCGTGTTAGAACTTAAAAGGGCTGTAAAATACAGTAACAGGCTTCCTGCTTTAACCGGGTCGATGAATACTGCGTGCTTGTATGATAGCAAAAACGCTCTCATGGTATCTTCTTTCATTCCAGACTTCTTTCTTGTTGTTCTCTCAGCCAAGAATGAAGTAGATAACAAAAAGATTTAACAAATTTGATAGCAAAAGGGCCGTCAAAATTGGTATAAATTAACCAATTAATCTTGCATTTTGGAGACAAAGCAAAGATTCGGAAGGGGAGAGCAATTTGATTCTTTCTATTTGTGTTAATAAAAACTCATCAACTCAATTTGCCCACAATTTCTCCTCTCGTTGGTTCTCCTAGTATACTTAAAGATAGACAATTTGAAGATATAGAGTGGAATATAAAAAAAAAAAAAAAAAAAATCAGAGAGAGATCGATAGAAGCACTTGTACCTTGGGGCAATAGACATCGGAATCATATGGAGCGGCTGCCATGGAGAAATCAATTGGGTGCTCTTTTTTTCCCCTCAAATAGAAATCACTGTCAAGCAAAACTGAAATTATTGATGGTCGATACTGAGGGGAGGCGGATGTTGGAGGTGAAGAGAATAGGAAGGAGGGGCATCGACATTGAAGGTGATGCGGTGGCTGTACAGGAGGCGGAGGTGGAGAGAGAAGGGATGAGGTTGAGGAGAAAGAGAAAAATGAAGAGGCAGCGTTTGAGAAGGGGCTTCCTATCATCTCTCGTACATAAAAGCTTAAAGCGGTTGGGGGCAGACCGAGTAGGAGAGATTCGGTAGGAGCAGTTCTAGAGTTTGTGGTGCCACTGACCAATCGGAGAAGAGAAGGCGGAACGGAGCCCATAAAATTAGAAGAAAAGCAGGAAAGGATTTTATTGCGATGCCAATTAATTCTTTAATCGACGAAACGGGTCATAACGATAATGATAAGAATCAGCAACAAAATTTCCTACAAAGTTGTAATTTAAAAAAAAATATTTACCGCACTAAACAAATAGTAAAAAAGCTTGACGTGTCGGTAAAAAATTTAAAATTTTACTTCTGACACCTACACATCTTTATCTAGATTTTAGATTAGATTTAGATTTTAGATATGCATATCGCAAATCCGACGTCATCTCTACTAAGTAAAATCACCTAAAAAAATTAAACATTTCAGATAAAAGAAGTAAATATGTCATATAAAACGGTGTAAACCATTCTAATATCAATTATGATCATTGATATATGTAATTTGATCTTATCTATCAGTGGTCTAGATCTTAATTTCAGATTAAAAGGTCAAGATTTTTTTATTAGAAAAGATTAAGTTACTGCCAACTTAGTTATTTATTTAAAAAAAATTAATAAATTATTAATTTTACCATATCTTTATTGCCTGTAACATGTAAAGTACTATACAAAACAAAAATAATATCAATATTTTATTTTCTAATTTGCCCAACATGCAGGACATCTTTTGCTAGTTATTTTAATGACCGTGTCATTGTGCCATTATAATTTTTACGACAAATTGGACAATTATATTCGAATTAATCATCAAATAATGGACCACGTTTAAACGAAAACTAATAGAATGAATAGAAGGATTCACGTTACCTCATATATAGATTAATTAATACCAAAAAAAATTATAATTTTAATAACAAAATAATCTTTTTAGATGAAATTTATATTATTTTTTATATGCCCAATAAAAATTGAGCGTCTTTCCGCTGCCACCAAATTTGGCTGCCACAAGTCACAAGCCATTCAATTAATTTCGATCAATGGTTGTGATTGATTTTACTAGAAACATATTTTTATTAGGAAAATCAGTCATATACTCCTCTAATCTTCTCTAATCGGAAATATCACCCTCTAATCATTAAATTTGGATATTTTCCCCTCTAATCTTATTTAGCATTGATATATACCTTTTCAACGAATTAATGATTTGTTGATTAAAAACAATAATTTTTTAAAATTTCGTGATCAAAATGTCCTCATCAGAAAGGATCCTGTAGGCTGTAGTTAACAAGTTAAACTCGAGCGAAATTTGATAGTAATAAGGCGATATGAAACTGAGATGAGAGGATTTAGTAGGTAGTACTGTAGTAGCTATACTAGTTGCCTTCATTAGATAGCGATCATGTTGAAACATTCAACATCTCTTTTCGTAATTAACTTGTCCACTCTGTTGGTCTAGTAAAGCACACCTGTAGTTTCCTCAAACGAGCAATTGAGTGAATTATTTCCATTTCTGTTTACTATATGAGTTCATTGGTGAGTGACACTATCTGAGAATTACTATATAAGAGTAATGCAGGTGAATAATGGAGACGACAGTATTTACCATTTATAATAACTTCCTGGCAACAACCAAGGTTTCATCAGTTTTTGTCATTTTTTCAAACGTGACCGATAATCTCACTGCAACAAAAAGTTATAACAAAGGTCAAATTTAGAGTACAGTATAATTGTTACAATCTTGGGGAAATTTGAATTTGAGGGTAATTTTGGAGCAGAGCTGACTAGCAAACGCAAAGGAGAGACGAACCATAAATCGTCTGAGAGGGTGAGGGGCACTTTGGTCATAATATATAAAATAATCGACTCTTTTTAAATTTATTATTAAATACCATTAAATTATTGAAAAGGTATATACCTATGCTAACTAAGATTGGAGGGGGAAATATACAAAGTTAATAATTAGAGGGAGATATTTTCAATTAGAGAAGATTAGAGAGGTATATAACTGAATTTTACTCTTTTTATTAAATTTATTAAAATCCCATAACTTTATAGTCATTAACATTTCCAATACTATGAAATGTTACAGATAGTAACTCTTCAACCATTTAACTATTCTTCTCCTGCCCCTTCACCTTGGCAATCTGGATGAATTTACAATCTACTCAGGCTCTACCAGCATTGCTAATTGCTCATACTACACAAGAGTCGGTATATTTAACCTTGCAACAGAACAGGTCTGACAAGTCTTTCCAGGCCTACCTTTCAACTCTTTTTTGGGCAATCTGGATGGAGAGGAACAATAGAAATTTTAGAGGGTGTACAAGGGATACGCAGACGGTCTGCAATTGGATCTCAGAGGAGGTCAAGCTGTTTTTGCGCTTCTGCTGATACGGAAGTGTCTAGGGGTGTTTTTGTAATTTAATTTTTATTTTTTTTACTCCTTTGGCAGCCTCTGCCAATGTTTCTAAAAAAAACTCTTCATTTAACCAACGAGAAAGTACTCTCTCGCTCTATTCTCTTTTGCGATTTGCAATCTCTACTTAAATATCACTTGTGCTCTTTGTCTCTTGCTCGAAACTTTTTTTAACTGTTGCACCGCTAGCTATTTCAAGTTCTCTCCATCCCAAAAAATGACTTGTCTCTCTTCTCTCACCAGCCATAAACTCAACCTGCTGTAGTGATGCTCATCCGTCTCTCTCAAACTTATGTGTGCGAAAATTGAGCGCACTTCTGTTGTATTTTAGAGAGAATGTTAAATAATCTTTAAAAGTAAATGTTATTGCTTCATGAATGCTTATATGGTTGAAATAAAATTTTATTTTTGACATGCATACAAATTATAGTTGTAAAATTAAATTTGATGAGAATCAAGAACTTCCAATAAAAATAATTACAACTTTAGATATTTACAATATTTTAATACTACTACAACAACAACTAAGTCTTTTGTCCCAAGTTGGGTAGGCTAGAAAAGAAACCCAACAAAAGTCATCAAGTCACTGGAAAATAAGAAGTATATGTCAAAAATAGAGGTAATAATACTAAACAATAATAATATAGAAAAAAAATAAAGTAGTAGTAATAATAGTAATAGTAATAATAATAATAATAATAATAATAATTAATAGTCTTTGTCACTTGTACATAAAAGTATATTTACCACATGATTTTTTTGTATAAACACACTAATTTGAACCCCATAATAATCATATGATATTATATTGTTGAACTCCATTGTTCATTTTCAAACTTTTGCATCATTATAATTATAAATGTAAATTTATATATCAAACTCATTCAAAATTTTTCTGGCTCCGCCACTGACTACATATCGATCAAATCTTTTTTTTTTTTTTTTTTTTTTTTTTTGAAACAAGTGGGATTAGCCCACCACTTCTCATTACTCAGGTGACGGTCAGGTCGATCAAATCTGGCTCAGTTATAAATATTAACTGCACAGTGCACACTGTTTAATTGAAAAATAATGGAAATAAATTAAAACGGCAAGGTTTTACATAATTTTAATGTTACGTCTATCTCTCTCCACTGCAATTTGTCAATTTTTAAATTTAAAACAATTATATTATAAATAGTTCTCAATAGTGCCAAAAAAAATTAGAATCTATCATTTGGCATTTTTTTTATTTTGTTCATGACATTTATTTCTTTTGCTATCAGCATTGCTATTTATGTTTCCTTGACATTTATTTCTTTTGTTATCAATATCGCTATCTATCTTTCCTTGACATTTATTTCTTTTGTTATCAATATAATCTATCATTCCTTGACATTTATTTCTTTTGTGATCAATATCGCCATCTTTTTTTTTTTTTCTAATGGATGAGTATTTGTAAATTAAATATTAGCAACAAAATAACTTCCATCTTTCAATTGAGAGTCTTATAGTTAAGCTATTTTTAATCTTCACTTCCAAAACAAAAATGCTGATTTTCCTTCGTACGTTTTTGTAAGTGGAAAATAAATATACACTACCCTAAAAACAGTATCCGACTCATGTCTGTATGTTTAACTTCTAAACATGAATTAATTAATACTACAACAGTAGAGCAGGAGTGATCCAATTTATTTGTCATCTTGTATTAAATCTTTTATAATGCTTAGTATTTTTATATAAAATTATTTATTAATAAATATCTATTTTCATCAAATTATTTTTTCATATGCTATTTTTATTTTTTTATTTTGAATTATTGTAATATATTTTCTTTAATAAATATTTATTTTCAAATGATTTTTATCTAAATTTTTTAGAATAAAATTTTAATGTAATTTAAAAAAAAATCATCCGATCAAAATAAAACTATTCGGGTGATATCTAAGTTTTGTACAAGTAAAGTTTAAATTTTTAATATTGAAACCGTTGAAACAGGTCGCATAGCTCAGGCCATTAATTTAAAAATTATGCCAACCGCTGCCATCATTCTTATAGCGGCAAGTAGCGGCAAGACGTAATCAATGATTTTTTTTTTTTTTTTTTTAAGGCTAGGTGGCGATAGTCACACTCAGAACATACAATAAGCAACAGTAGGAAAGCGAAAGTTCCCAAAAGTAAAACCGAAAGTAATCAATGATGTTATATAATATAGCCCATGAATCGTGCAATCATAATTATATACATGACTAATATATAACTATAAACCCGACAGACTAAAATTCCATTTTCATTCAGAATTATATGAGAAAACTTTGTGAGCGATACCTGTGTGACTGTGTCTAAACTCTAAAGCCTCTGGTCTCTAGTCTCAACTCCGCCTCCGCATTCCAAGGCTCCCTTTTGTTACTCCAAAATAAAACACCTTGAAACAACAAAACCCGAGGTCCCCGTAAAGGACACGAGACAACGGAAAGATCAACATGGAAACAGAGCCTCCTCTTCCACATGTGGTCATGATCTCCTTCCCGTCTCAGGGGCACGCTGCTTCGTCTGGCGAAGCATGTCGCAGACAAGGGTATTCTCGTTACCTTCACCACCACCTCCGACATTGGCAACAAAATCATCTCATCATCTGATGTGGTTCCTGATGACAATGGTGTACAGTTCGGTAGTGGCCGCCTCCGTTTTGAGTTCCTTGACACAAACTGGGATCCCAGTAATGTTGACGAGAGCATGCACCGCCTGGAGACTGTCGGTGCCACATCCTTTGTCAATTTGATAAGGAACCAGTCGCATGCCGGACGACCGGTAATGACATGTCAAAGTTAAATAGTTCATGGCTTGGTGGTTCACTAGTAAGAATACTAGAGTGGTCTTAAAAAAGTTAAGGGTTCATCTTTTAATTTAAAAAAAAAAAGTTAGATTGAAAAACCTTTCTTAAAAAATAAATATATAATAGTTTGGATGAATGACCAGCCAGAATCAGCTTGACTAATTTTCAAAGTTAAATAGCTCCTTTTTCTTGCACTAACTAGTTTTCCGCTTAACCTTTATTAATTCCACGTTTGAGGGAGCAGTTACAACAATATTAAGCCGGACCAAACTTATTTATTCATTAATTTAACACATCTCTAGCTCGTACAGCTATATTTTGATAATGGAATGCTAAACTTCAGGAGATTACAGGTAACTTATGTTGTCAACAACCCGTTCCTCCCATGGACGGTCGACGTGGCTACTGACTTGGGAATTCCATGTGCTGTGCTCTGGGTCCAGTCTTGCGCTGTCTTCTCCATCTACTACCACTACCACCATGGTCTGGGAGAGTTCCCTTCAGAGACCAACCACAACATCTCAGTTTGTCTCCCAGGAATTCCAATTATGACTCCTGAAGAGATCCCATCCTTCCTTCTCCCTTCGGGACCCTACAAACCCATCGCCAAGGCAATTCTTGAGCAATTTTACACAATAGATAAAGTTTCAAAGGTGTTAGTTAATTCTTTCACCGAGCTTGAGCCAGGAGTTATTGCTGCCATCGCCAAGTATGTGCATCTCATCCCGGTTGGACCCCTTGTAGAATCTGATGACGAGTCTAGGTCTAACCTACGATGAGACCTAATTAAGGCAACTGACGACTGCTTAGAGTGGCTCGATACACAAGCACCTAAATCGGTAATTACATCTCCTTAGGCAGCGTAGTCACTCTTACCAAGGAGGAAATGGCAATGATGGCACATGAGTTAACGACCAGTGGCAGGCCATTCTTATGGGTTGTAAGGCCTGACTGTCGTGAACTTTTGCCACAAGAATTCCTAGATGAGGTCAATGAAAGAGGCATGGTTGTAGGATGGAGCCCACAAGACCGTGTTCTAAATCACAGCTCGGTTGGTTGCTTTCTGACACATTGCGGGTGGAACTCAATGTTGGAGACTTTGACAGCCGGGGTACCAGTCATAGCCTATCCACAATGGGGGGATCAAGTCACTAATGCAAAGTTTTAGTTGAAATTTATAAGGTTGGCGTGAGACTCAAGGCTCCGGTGGAGCATAATGCATTGCATGCCGCAATTGAGGCCGTGATGGATGGACCAGATGCTAAGGCAATAAAAGAACATGCCGCAAAATGGAAGGAGGCTACCAAGATGGCAGTGGCCAAGGGTGGTTCGTCAGACCGCAATATTGAGTCCTTTGTCGATGAGGTTAAGAAGAGGGCTACCAGTGGCGGCAATGGCGCTATATTCAAGTTTAGTTAATTAATTTTGTCATAGTTCAAACAGCATAATGTGTGTTAATTATTGATAGGCTTAACACTATAGTTCTGGAAAGGTAATTCAGTCAATATGCAGCCTGTGGTCCTCATTCATAGCCTGTGGTCGTCAGTTAATTTTTTTTACAAGAGTGATCTTTAGATTGATCTTGAAAATATCAGCTCTGACAATTGATTCTTATATTACATTTAGAATGCTATTGAAAACGTCAACTCTGATGTAACTGATTTTTTATTTATAAGAATAATTAACTCGAATATAATGTGGTATACCAATCAAGGAATTACAGCATGATTTAATGCGAAGAGTTAAAAAAAAAATAAAAAAAATAAAGAGCCTAACAATCTGAGTTCTTGCCAAATATCAACGGAATAAAAAAGTGGCAAATAATTAAGGTATTATAGCTTTATACTGATATAATAATGAATAAACATATCGATATGATTTATTGCCAAAAGAACAATGATTGCAATATCAGATCAGTGAATTTTAAGCATGCAACAATTATAAAGTTTGCATTTATTTAAAAACACAAATAGTTGTACACATGGCCTATATATAGGTTTCCGCGAGAGCTACAATTGAGCTCGGATGCAGGAGAGCATGTGATTAAATTGAAGTATATCGAGCTCCAGCACCATTTTGGTTTAACTTTGTTTAGCTCACTATAGTCGATAGGGGATCCGTATGTGGATTCAGTAGATGCACACCACAGATGGTACTTGAGTGTTGTGGATTGCCTGGTCCTTGGGATTGAGAGGTTTGATTGACAGCTCGGAGGGTTCTCGATAGGCCGGCGGACCATCCATCGGTTAAGTTGGGGGCAGTTTGGGCCACATAGGTCAGGTCATGTTGGATGCTAGTTGGCACTAGAATTCATGTGAAAAGGATCAGTTCCTGTAGATAGAGGACCCTAAGAATAGTATTGGATTATTTTACCTGAAGTTGGGAGATATGCTCAAAAGATTCTGACCTTAGCGGCCTGAGGCTGAGAATCGTCCTGTCATTGATAAACCTTAGAATGCCCGCTTGATACAATCTTACGAGTCTTCAGAAGAGGAAGTTCACAGGAAAGGCGGTAATAGAGTTGCTAGAGGTCCTTCGCGCCACTCTACTTTTGTTTCCGGGCAGGGATTGAAATCGTTTCCTGCTCTAACTCCTCCGATTTAAGATTGTGTTGTTGTTGTCATCGTCCTTCTTTTCTTTTTCCTCAATTTATGAAGCACTTCCCTAAAAATGTAATTTCAGCACATGAAAATAGTAATTGAAGAAGTAATCAAGCATACAAGCCTCACAGAATAAAAAAAAAAATAAAAAAATAATTGAAGTAATCATCTCTAGCAATTCCTTTTCATAGTCCCATAACTTCCTAGAAAAAGCTTATTTTCCATTTTAAGTATTTAATTAAAACTATCTATCACAATTAGTGAGAATCTGCAGTCTTCTATTTATCAGTCATTTTTTCTTAATTCAATTTAAAAAGGAAAAAGAGTTTTTATATAAATGCAATTAACGTTTTGATGTAACACCAATTCAAAGTGTATATTGACTAATTAAAGAACTTACTGGTAAAGTACAAAAGTATATAGTTCCATTTAGTTTATGTAACACGAAAATAGTTAGACCTGCTTCATTTTGTAAGTAATATATATCATTTTTATGATTGTTTATTTTAATGATATAGATTTTTTGAAGATTAATAAAATTAAATTTTTATTTCATATACAAAGTTCTTTAATGCTAAGAAATGGGGCATGAAAAGCCCGTAAGCCTGTTCTAGTGAAAGATAGCCAGAAAGGCACCCTTGATACACCGAAAAAATTATAAATAACTTTAATTAATTACGAAATTATAAAATAATCCGTTTTTAATATATTTTTTAACAATGACTTCGCAGTTTAACTAATTCTGCTTAGTTTCGGAATCTGAGATTCCGAAACTAGCTAGTTTCGGAAACTTAATTTCGGAAACTCAGTTTCCGAAACTAGAATGTCGCTTATTATATATAACGGGGACCCTCTTCCCTCTCTCTCTGTCGCTTTCATTCTCCGCCGAAGAGAGATCTCCCTCCCTCTCTCAGGTATGTTTTATTTTTTTAATTTTTTTAATTCATTTATTTATTTATTTTTTAGTTATATTAAGTTAATAATAGAAAAACTAAAAAAAATATTCCAAAAATATCAAAAAAATTTAAAAAAATAAGAATAAATTCTATTAATTAGGATAAATATAGTTTAGTAAATATTATATTTTTTTATATGTTATAATAATATTAAATTGATTTTAAAATTAGATTAATAATATAAAAAATAGGAAAATATTGAAAAAAAATATTAAAAATATATAAAAAATTCGGATTAAATTTTATTCATTACGGAAAAAAATATTTTAGCAAATTTATATTTTTTACATCTTATAATAGTTAAAAAATATTTAAATAATTAGGTTAATAACAACAAAAATAGGAAAAATATTCCAAAAATATTAAAAATTATTAAAAAATTATATTAAATTATATTATTTGTTATGTAAATTAATAATATATATTTTGATATTTGTACATATTATAATAACATAAATTTTTTTAAAAAATTAGGAAAATCAATATAAAAATTAGAAAAATTAATAGGTTGATATATTGTTGATATATTGTTTTGGTTTTCAATGTGCAGAAAATTTCAAACAAGATTCAAGATTCGAATTTCCTATTTCAACAGCAATTGTCGATCGAGGTTAGTATTTTTTATTCATTAATTTAATTATTTTACATAATGTACGTAATTTAGAATAGTTTACGATTTTGAATATTGAATGTGATATGATATGATAGTTTATGATTTTATGATAGTTTTAGAATATTGATATGATATGATAGTTTATGATTTTGAATATTGAATATGATTATCGATTGTGATATAATGTGATATGATATGATTGCTTGGTTTGAAATGGGTTTATTTAGGGGGTATTTGGGTAAAGAAATTTTCGGAAACCCTCCCGGTACAGGGGAGATGCTGCCGAAATTTTGTTAGATTTATGACATTTAATTTTTTTAATTAAGTAGTGAAAATGCCCCCGAGAAGAAGAACGTCTCCAGCTTCACAGAGATCTACGAGGCTACGGACCGATCCTCAGGCTTCTACTTCAGCCGTGCCCGAGGCTACGGACGTCGTTTCCTCTGGTGTTGCTGATGCCGGCGCTTCTACCTCAGCCGGCGCTTCTACCTCAGCGGGCCCTTCTTCTTCCCCTCCTCCTTCTCCTCCTCCTCCTGGTGCTGATCGTCTGTTGCATTTGCAACAAGACCAGCTTCGTGGCCCTGATGTATGTTATTTTGTTTTTTTCATTACTATTTGAAAATTAACTTCAAATCAATATAGTCTCTAATTTTTTTTCTGATAAATAAAGAAATGGCATCCACTGGTGCACAAGCCGATGATGGCTAGGACTCCTCAGGTGGACCAGCATCTGACGACACTTGGGTTGATCCACGTCGTTCAGCTTGGTCATATGCCTGTGGATCATACGCTTGTGCAGGGTTTGGCCTTGTTCTGGAGGCCGGAGACCCACACGTTTCACTTTCCTCATGTCGGCGAGATGACCGTCAGTCTAGAGGTACGTGACATTTTATAAGTAAATTTCATCTTACTTGTGTTATGATTTATATGTATACTAATAGTATTTCAACTATCATGCAGGACGTGGCTTTCTTATATGGTTTACCCGTCACGAGTGGCCGAGTCGTGACGGGTCATTGTCATTTCGATTATATCGAGCTTCTTTCGACATATGCGTTGCCGCGGGACACACCGCAGAAGGAAGTGGAAAAGTGCTTCCGAGAAAAAAATAGAAAGTAAGAAAATTATAAAACTTATTGTGTACTTTATAATAAACTTAATGTTTTGTTCTGACAATAAAGTCGAAATGCAAGAAAAAACATTGCGTTAAATTTACGAAGCTGCGAAAGATTTGGAAGGATGTTGTCCTCGACGATGAGGATCAGATTGATAGATACACACGGGCATTCGTGCTAGAGCTTATTGGTTGTACGTTATTTCCGGATGCCACGGGGGACTCTGTTCCGGCTTTTTGTTAGGAAATGCTCATATTTTAATTTTAGATTAATTACAACTAATTAATCACCATTAACAACAAGCAAATCAATAGATCTAGTGCTAAAGCAATCACACATCCAATCAAGAGAGAAGGTAGGAGAAATTGTACCTCTCATGAAATTGTATTCATGAGGCTCGAATCCATGGCATGGGAGTCGATGGGGTGCGTGCTCCACCATCTCCACCATCTATGGCCGCCTCTAGCCCACCAAGGACCCACCACCAAGCTCAAAGAGAATGCTAGTTCTCTTGAACCTCTTGCTAATCACCTTGCTTCTCTTAATTAACTATTTAATGGAGAGGAAGAGAGGTGGGATGCTCAACACATGAGCTAAGAGAGGAAGGGAAGAGCCATGGAGAAGAGAGAAAAATCTCTCTTCTAGGTGGAGGCGCAAGGGAGGGGAGAGGAAGAGAGATGACGGCTAGGGTTTTCTCCCAAAGAGACCCCTTTATATAGCCAACCACTCTCATCCAATTTTCATACTATTTACAAGTATGCCATCCACCCTAAGAGGCCACCTAATGGGCTCTCTTGGGCCATCTTAATAAAAGGCCTTTATTCATTAATTCACCAATTAATGAATCTCCTTTAATTGTCTCTTCATTCTTCCTTAAATCGGGCCTTTAATTAACCAATTAAATAGAAGCCCAATTAGCTCAAACTAATTAAAGTAAGTTGAACATAATTAATTATTAACTCATTAATAATTAATCTATGATTTGCTAATGCATTATATTGTTTCCATATGATCCTTTTAATTTAATTAATTATAACGGTTCATAACGGTATATAATTAATTAATTAACTTATCACATTTCACAATACACATTATTGTGAATAAACAATAAATGCACCAAGTGGTTAGAATCCTATTTGTGCGACCCTATTTGAGGATTTATACTATGTTGGCCATGGAAATAAATCGTTATTTATTTCCAATAATCATAAGCGGTATCTAGCAACACGTTATGACTCCCAATTCGTATAAATAATGTACCGTTACAATATCTCAATCCTGCATAAGAAATAAAAGTATTTCTTTGTTTGATTCTTATGTCACACGATATCTTTGTATAATCCAAGATAGGAATGTGTCATTCTTGCAGATTATACATTTCTTGATCTAGAGTTGATCGTCTAGTTTGCATGCATACGATCCAACTCCATCAAGGGGCCCAAACAGATATCATCACTCACTAGGTATACTAATGAGGGACATACGGTTTTCTTGATGAACAACTTTTCCCCGCACAATTCAAGAGAACATAAATAAAGTCCTTATAGCAGCCTTTATCAGGAATCAACGTTAGACGATATTTATTGAACCTATCCTCATGTGGAAAAGGTGAACATCTCAAACTTAGAATCAAACTCATATGAAATAAACAATGACACATAACACAATCCATATGTTTATTTCATTGGGTCAAGTCCTGTACTATGTTCCAATAACATACACATATGCAATTAAGTTCGTAACTCCTTACTTATGATTTGTAGAACTTAATCATCACTTAACTTGCATACTAATCTTTTATGATAATTAATGTTCCTTGTTAATTATCAAGATTATGGACGATTTAGATTTATTATTGTCATTCTAATGAATGATCCACAGAGATCTACAATTCAGATCCTCAACCTGAATGATCTGTCAATAATAAACTCTAGGAACAAATGATCAAATATCATCATTAACATAAACTAAGAAAATAAGTCATTAAATATTGACTTCTAGGACATAACTCCAACAATCTCCCACTTGGCCTAGAGTCAATCAATAGTGACTTCTAGCCAGTGAAGAATTTAGAACAATGTCATATATCTACATATATACATGTCTCGAACCTCAAAAGATGTAATACACTTAAAGCAAGTTACTCATACGTCCATCACGCATGGATGCACAATTGCATCTCGTATACCGCTTAAGGTAGAGGTTAAGTTAGAGTGTTCGCTGTGTCCGCGAACCTATCAAATTTTATTTGACCCTATATACATATATACTCCTATATATGTGTTCTTGATCATCATCATGTGAGATCAAGTGACATCGTCATAGATCTTAGTTGGATCACCAATTTAATATTGGGTTCTTCAAGTTTAAGCTATGGTTCGAGATGCATAGAGCCATATTAGCTTGACTGAGAACTTCACGATCCTTACTACATTCTTTCATTGCTTCACAAGTTGCTATATATTTTGTTTTGGTGACGGAAACGGTTGTAATATCCCATTTAGAACACCTTCTAAACTTACAACACCACATTTAAACAAAATATGTAGCTCAATTGTATTTATATCAATCTTTCGAAAACTAGCATCAATATATCAATTTATATGAGCTTTCTTTTATCTTATCAGATGGAAAAACATATCACTCTTTCTCTTAAGATACTCGAGGACATTCCTGATTATTGTCCAAATGTGTTTTTCTTTGTATCCACTTGACAACTGATTGTCATACTCCTTGGTTACAACACATAGGGGCATGTGCATAAATATGGCATCCGTTATGAAACTCATAACAGAAGGATGCTCGAAATATATCGTGCACTCTTTTCGAATTGAGTTACAACATACCGAGTAGAACTCAAGTGTATGCCATACAACTTGGTTAGATATCCTTTCTAGGAGTCTATCTTTTCATGTTACTAGAACACTTTGTCATTATATGCACGTTTTCTCAAACCTGAAATCCATCATAATCTATCTCCATAGATTTTATTTCCTTGGATTTAGGTGACTTACCCAAGTTCTCTATTGAGAAAACATTCTCCAATGAGATCTTGACAATATTCATTTCTTTAATTTTATTCCCAATTAATGTCTTGTATCTTGTACAATACATATAACATAATAATGCTCCCACTGAATATCTTGTCTATACAAGATACTTTTGACGAAGTGCAACTCCTTGACTTCTTTGTCAAAATGTTTATTCCAATTTCTACAATTCTTGCTTCAATTCATCAATTGATCCTTGAAGCACATATACATTTCTAGCAATACAACAAATCCTCAGTTTGTGTCAAATTCACAACAACTTCCTTCATTCAATCGAAGAAGGCGGTTTTGATGTATCTTTTCATATATCTATATATACGAAATATAACTATTGCTAGAATGATCTTTATTGACTTATACACAGCTACAAGCGAGAAGCCGTGCTTTGTACATGGTCAACTCGTTATCGACTTAGACATAGCATCAATCATGAAATTGTGCTTTATACAGAGTCGACTTGTTATCCATATCTATCTTTCCTTTTAAAGATCTATATGTTCTAGATGGATCGCTTCTTCTTGAACATCAATCAAGGTCTATACCTTGTTGTTATATATATGGATTGCACTTAAAGATCATATAGATTCAAATCATACTTGTGGAATCGGGTCTTTCCATCGCTTCTTTATTTATCAACGGATCCTCATATGTCAAGTACGAGGATGTTGTGAAACCTATGTACTTTTTAGTTTAGGCAATTCACTCTCGTTGATCTTTGTAGGATTGGTGCTTGAGGTCTATGAACTACTTCTACAACAACTTGTAGAATAAGTTCTTGGTCCTAATGTACTGCACGAGTTTCTCTAACATCATCCAGTAATGAGATGTTTGAGTACTCTTTAGAAGCGAGCGTGCTTATAAACTTCTTCCTTTCACAACTGCTTGTGAGTTAAGTTCCGCTCAACTTCCACTAAGCACCATGTATGGAGTGACAAGTTCCCTATAAAGGTACTTCTTGTAGTGACGCATAAACTCCTTTAATGCTCACTTTACTCCCACTACTTCATCTTAAGAATATCATTCTTTAAGATTACGTTATGATGAGCAACAACTACTTTGTTCTTATCATGTTCATAGAAGTAGTACCTTTTGGCTAATTCAAGATATCCTTCAAAATAATAAGCGTCTTATTTGGGTCCAAGCTTATCAATCAATCGAATCTTGAAATAAGCTTCTCAACACCAAATCTTGAGAAACAATATACAAAGAGATCAAATCTCGTAAGATATCTTTCTCAATAGACTTCGATGGAATTTTTATTCAGTGTAAACAATATTGTCCTCAAACACAAATCCCTTACATGAGTCGAACAAGTCAATTTGATTTATTACCGATCGAACTATGTTAAACAATGTTCGATACCTTCATCCTTGGATACATTTTTCAATGTTCCTCATGGAGCGAGTAGTGAAACGTCTTTCATACTCTTTAGGCAATATATCAAACTACATGACTTAACTATTTACCATGATCTATTTTAAGACTTTTGCTTTTGTTGAATAGTTTTTCAACTTTACTCTTTAAATTCTTTTGACCTTGTCAAAAGATTCATACTTATACCATATCAAATAGATACGTTAATATCTACAATGATCGTTGGTCAAGTGGTAAAGTGTCAACAACCTTTCAATTGCACAAGTACCTATAGGTCTATATACATCAATATGTATAAGTCTTAATAAAGTTACTTGTCCTTTAAACCTTCGTAGTTCAAAGGCGCTTTTGTCTTTCAACAAACACGATTCGCATGAATTTCAATTGATTTGCAATCGAATTGATTTACGAGCTCCACGTTACGTAGACTCTCATAATGCGATTCTTGTTTATATTCGACTAAGCGACTATTTTACATAAAAGTCAAATACTTTATGTGAAGTCTTACATATTTGTCATTCAAAATTTATTTATCTATTTCAAGCAAATTCAATTAAGATGCATGAAATCTTATACACAAATTTATAACAATAAGAGAACAACATTTCTCTATTACAAAACATGATCATCCATCATCAAATATGGAGATAAGGTTTTATGAGATGTTTGGAATAAGGTATACAACCTCAAATTCCTAAACAAACTCTTTACTTAATAAAGATAACTCTACGTATTCAATGGTAGCGGCTTAGACGTATAAGCCATTTCCAAAACGGAGTTTACTTTACTTATCTCGAACTTTCTCTTATTCATCATTGTCTACACATTTCGTTAAATGCGAACACATGAACTAGCACCTAATTACTAGTGTGAATTAGAGATAGTGAGATAATTTGAACGACAAATATCTTAAGGTTTAGAACATCATGGTATTTCGGACAACCTTTCAAATGCCTCCCATAAATGGCAAATGAAACATCTCATGTGACACACGGTCACTAGTGAGGGTCTCAAATATTCAACTCATATCTTGGTGAAGTATTCCTTTAATACTTAACCAATTACTTTTAGCACTAACAAGTGTGCGAACAATATATCCTTTATCCATAGAAAGAGATTGTATGACAATATCAACAATCCTTGATATTGGAGATCTTAATATCTCTAGTTGTCAATTAGCTACTCAAATCTTTCGGTTCGCAAGCTAATGAAACATTTATCTTCTTATAAGAAGAGTCTCTTGGTTAACTCACATTCCATTACTCGATCATAAATGATTGAGTCTATCTTTTACTTTCTCTAAGAACGTCTTCTTGAGTAAGTGGATGAGAGTATAGAAGTCTAGTCTAGTCCTTATGAATTCTCCAATTCAAAAGTCTAGAACTTCTAAAAGGATATAAGCATTCGCTTTATTGAATAATTTTCGTCAAAACTAATCAATCATTGCGAAGCTATGTTCGGGAAGTCGAGGAACGTTTTTGGGATTAAACTTGCTCAAGTTTCTCATTTCCAAGAACATGTCTTAGGAATCGGTATTTCTTCTCCAAGTAAATACCTTAGAAACGAGCTTGTCGTTTTCCAAAGATTGATCGCAACGAAATTAACATATTTAATATCTATAACAATTTCAATTTAAGGTCATTTAGTTTATGCAATGTTTTGTTTATGGAATGATAAACAAAAACTCCCACTATATTTAATTAATGTCCCTAAATGTAATGGATTCCAAGATCCCCATTTTCGTCAAGTAGAGCCTGCTATGGCACGACACCCTACTTAACTAGACAAGGTAGGTTCTCCAACCAATCATATCAACCATATGACTCTTGGTTTGTGAATATCTAAGTATATTTACAAACTTCGCCCCGATGTCCAAGAAAACTTGTTGGGTCTATCGATAAGCAACCTCTCTCTATTTGCTCCTAACAAATCTTTTCATTTGTACCCCGACTATCAAGGTTGACAACCATGACGTCCGCTATGGCGGACCGCGCCATGATTGGCTATTGACGTGAAGGGGATAGAGAGAAGGAAGGCGGTCGACTTAATCAATTTAGTTTGGGACAAAATATGTGACTCTTGTTTGGTGGTCGTGTAAGCATACACCCATACCTACCTATGACAATTCAAGGCATTCACAAACAATCACATAACATAAGCATCTCAAGCATTGCCGTGGGTTTGTATGGCTCCCGCTTGCATTAATCTTCGTCGCATCTCCATGTAACGAGACTAATCTAATCAAGCCCTCCCACTAATTACTAAGATCCTATCTAATAATTAAGGGAAATAAATACATGTGATAAAATTCCTAAAACCCCGCCTAGGCCTTAGGGGCATGCAAGCCTCACAAGTTACATCAAAAATTAACCACTTAACTATCAAGGCACCTTAGGCCACTTTACAAGCAATCACATGCATTCACAACATTTTACAACACACAAGGCATTGACATCTTGAGCCATATCAAACCCACATCCTCCTACAAAACAAAGTTAGCACATATACAATATACATGATTCACTTGCTCTTAATTAATTTCATTAATTAGAATCTTTGTGCATACTTGTTGCTCAAGTTTTCCGAATGCAAAGAAGGCTTAACCTTAACAACTAATTGTTTAAGCCCTTTTAAATTAAATCCAACTATCAAAACAGAAAGGAGGGTATTTAAGGAGTCTTCTAATTAACATTTCAATAAATTGATTAATTAGAAACTATTTTAACTAATTAAAATACGAAATTCGGGACCCGAAAAAATTCAAAATAATTCGGTCTCCAAAAAATCTGAAATAAATCCAGAGAACTCCTTACAAAGATTGTGATTACCTGTAGAAATCTCAAGGAGAGATCAATTACCATCAGGGAGAACCAAAAAAGACAAATCCTCAGATTGTGCGCGAAGCACCGTTAGAGAAAATTCTGTTATTGGTCTCAATCTTTTGGTCTGTATGATCATCCCCTTGATATTTTTCCAGAAAACAATTTACATAGAAAAATACTACATACAATAGGCTATCATTCCATGAAAAGAAAATCCACAAGTTATATTCAAGATCAACGAGATAACAAGCATTTAAGCAAGGTATCCTGTTCTGGAACAGACCGTCGACCAAAAAGGTTTCACTCGGTTGAGGTATCAAATCTCAATGAAAATCTATGAAATTAATTTTCACAGATTCCAGACTTAAAGGAGAACATTTTCATTTTAACACTTTTCCATAAAAGTTTCTCAATAAGTGCAGTTTTTCAAAACAATCAGTTTGTTTGAAAAAACAGATCTGACAACTTCATCACTTTTCATCCTTGAACGCCCACATAATATCCGAAATATGCAACAAAATTTACATATCCAGAAAGAGCATCAAGTTTAGAATAATCCTATCTAAAAGTTACAGGTACTTTGTATACAAACTTATTTGTTACCAATCACAACAACAGAACTGTGCAGCAGAATAACAGATCTGCGCACCGTTACCGTTTAAATCACTAAAAATTCATTTTACATCGAATTTCAATGATTCCAGTGGAAAAACAACCACAACTCAAAGGGCTACAACCTACAATAAGAAGGAAAAAATTTCAGAGAGCTTTACACCACGAAAAACAAGCAACAAGACAGAAAACAGCCTTTCCAGGGCCAGCAAGCATGCACATCACTAATTAACTTAATTAATTACGAATTCTCACTTAATTAAGTGTGAAAAACCTTAAGCACGACCATAGCTCTGATACCACTGTTAGGAAATGCTCATATTTTAATTTTAGATTAATTACAACTAATTAATCACCATTAACAACAAGCAAATCAATAGATCTAGTGCTAAAGCAATCACACATCCAATCAAGAGAGAAGGTAGGAGAAATTGTACCTCTCATGAAATTGTATTCATGAGGCTCGAATCCATGGCATGGGAGTCGATGGGGTGCGTGCTCCACCATCTCCACCATCTATGGCCGCCTCTAGCCCACCAAGGACCCACCACCAAGCTCAAAGAGAATGCTAGTTCTCTTGAACCTCTTGCTAATCACCTTGCTTCTCTTAATTAACTATTTAATGGAGAGGAAGAGAGGTGGGATGCTCAACACATGAGCTAAGAGAGGAAGGGAAGAGCCATGGAGAAGAGAGAAAAATCTCTCTTCTAGGTGGAGGCGCAAGGGAGGGGAGAGGAAGAGAGATGACGGCTAGGGTTTTCTCCCAAAGAGACCCCTTTATATAGCCAACCACTCTCATCCAATTTTCATACTATTTACAAGTATGCCATCCACCCTAAGAGGCCACCTAATGGGCTCTCTTGGGCCATCTTAATAAAAGGCCTTTATTCATTAATTCACCAATTAATGAATCTCCTTTAATTGTCTCTTCATTCTTCCTTAAATCGGGCCTTTAATTAACCAATTAAATAGAAGCCCAATTAGCTCAAACTAATTAAAGTAAGTTGAACATAATTAATTATTAATTCATTAATAATTAATCTATGATTAGCTAATGCATTATATTGTTTCCATATGATCCTTTTAATTTAATTAATTATAACGGTTCATAACGGTATATAATTAATTAATTAACTTATCACATTTCACAATACACATTATTGTGAATAAACAATAAATGCACCAAGTGGTTAGAATCCTATTTGTGCGACCCTATTTGAGGATTTATACTATGTTGGCCATGGAAATAAATCGTTATTTATTTCCAATAATCATAAGCGGTATCTAGCAACACGTTATGACTCCCAATTCGTATAAATAATGTACCGTTACAATATCTCAATCCTGCATAAGAAATAAAAGTATTTCTTTGTTTGATTCTTATGTCACACGATATCTTTGTATAATCCAAGATAGGAATGTGTCATTCTTGCAGATTATACATTTCTTGATCTAGAGTTGATCGTCTAGTTTGCATGCATACGATCCAACTCCATCAAGGGGCCCAAACAGATATCATCACTCACTAGGTATACTAATGAGGGACATACGGTTTTCTTGATGAACAACTTTTCCCCGCACAATTCAAGAGAACATAAATAAAGTCCTTATAGCAGCCTTTATCAGGAATCAACGTTAGACGATATTTATTGAACCTATCCTCATGTGGAAAAGGTGAACATCTCAAACTTAGAATCAAACTCATATGAAATAAACAATGACACATAACACAATCCATATGTTTATTTCATTGGGTCAAGTCCTGTACTATGTTCCAATAACATACACATATGCAATTAAGTTCGTAACTCCTTACTTATGATTTGTAGAACTTAATCATCACTTAACTTGCATACTAATCTTTTATGATAATTAATGTTCCTTGTTAATTATCAAGATTATGGACGATTTAGATTTATTATTGTCATTCTAATGAATGATCCACAGAGATCTACAATTCAAAACCTCAACCTGAATGATCTGTCAATAATAAACTCTAGGAACAAATGATCAAATATCATCATTAACATAAACTAAGAAAATAAGTCATTAAATATTGACTTCTAGGACATAACTCCAACACTTTTTATCTCGATCTTTTGAGGGTTAGTAGATTTTTGTAAAATCTTTATGAGTTCTGTTAATTATTATAATATGTACATTTGTTTTGCCATAATTGACTGCCTGACATAAATGAAATTTGTAAATATTTGTAGGATCTTCGTACTGCTCCCTCTCAGGGAGTGTACAATTGGGGTGCGGCCACACTTGCTGCTTTATATAGAGGTTTGGACACTGCAGCAATAAATAACAGTACAAACATCGGGACTCCGTGGTTACTTCTGCAGTTCTGGTCGTATGCGCAATTGAGTTTGTGTCGGCCGACGATCACGTATGATTTCAGCGACTGGGGTCTACCATCTATTGATACCTGTGCACCTTACGGGAGGTATGTTTATTGCATTTGAGATTAAATTTTTAAACACTTTTGAATATTTGCAGGAGATGTTCAAATATGTTCAAATATTTGCATTTAAAAATAAGATAACTAAACAAACATGTTCAAATATTTGCAGGAGATGGACTACACGTCACAGATCTAAGAAGTATCAAGGCCCTGGTTACTCATCCGGAATGGATTATGCTCGGGACGTTCTCATGAAGATCAGACCCAAGCACGTCCATTGGAGGCCTTATGACCATATAAGGAGCCTCATGCCTCGTTATGCTCAGGTTTGCAATGAATATATTATTCTTTTAAATGTTATAATAATAGAAAATTTATTAAAAAATTAGGTTAATATTCTTTTGAAATAATAGTACAAAATTGCATTATATGTTATGTATAATAATAATATAATTTTTATTTTTTTAAATTCATACATTTTATGCTCAGGTTGATCCGAGCTTGTTTGTTGTCCGTATCCCGTGCATTCATTACTGGATGGTGATGTGGCACTACGCCGATCGTGTCATGCACCAGTTCATGCTGTACCAGACAGTGCCGCCACCTCGACCTGAAGTACAATAAAATATATTTTTCACTACTATATTTACTTATTATTACTTAATATATTTACTTAATATAATTTCAAAATAAAACAGGCTTGGCAGAGGACGTCGCAGCTGATGGGATACATGTTCACCACCTACCGAAACAGAGACTGGCGTGGTGTTTTCCAGACGGAGGTAGGCATGTGGGGTGACATGGCACAGGCTAGGGTCAGGGAGGAGCGGCCGTAGAGCGATGCTATCGAAACCACGTATCTACGCTGGCTGAGGGTACATGGGGGTGCGTATGTCGTACATATTCCGGAGGAGACAGAGACAGCTCCGGTTGCCGATATGTCGTACCTTCGCGACAGTCCTGCATACGTGGCTTTGGTGAGTTCATTTTGATGCAATAACCATTCACAATAACCGATTTCAAATATAATTTGATGGCTAACATTGGTTAAACAGGTTAAGCATACTTTGAGAGACGTGCTTCGAGCATGTGCATGGGCGGTGAAGACTGAAGAAGGGATTCAGACGTGCTGGGAAGACGCTGCTTACTAGTTGCAGCACGACATTGGATCTTGTCGGCGAGCCTCATCGGATACCTCATGTATTGGAGTCGAAGGGTCTTCCGACGGATATCGCATCCATACCTGATACGTCGTCTGACGAGGAGGAGCTTCCGGAGCCCGGTTGGGACGAGCATCGGTTTATGCAGGTATATCACAAACTTAATCTAATATTATTGTGTTATTCTTCTTATGTTCTTCTTTTTCAAAATTATTTTTATAACATTATTACTGCTATTATGTGTAACAGGGTGATTTCAGTTTGCATGATTTCGATTCATTTTTTGATGTTCCGCGCCCTAGCCAGCCGATCACTCAGAGCAGACGCTCTCATTCCCGACCATCTGTGCCTGAGACTGCTGAGCCTGAGACTGCTGAGCCACAGCCTCCACCTCCACCTTATTCTCAGCCACACCCAGACTACCCCACCCAGCATACTCCTTATCCTCCGTACCAGACTCAGACGCAGTTTGGAGGGGGTCATATGCAGCAAAGTCAGTATGGAGGGGTTTATATGCAGCAGCCTCAGCAGAGTCAGTACCAGACTCAGGCTGATGCTTATTACCAGACATACGGTATTCCCTTAGATGATGATCCGTTGTCGACTTTCTCTCAGTCGCAGCCTCAGTATCAGACTCCATTTCCTGGATACAGTCCACAGTCAGGTCATCCTGGGGCATCATCTAGTAGACCTCCTCGATTTCCCACTCCAGTTCCCACTCCAGTTCCTGCGCCTCGTCCCACTCCAGGACTTGCTCGCGGCCGACAGCGCCGACAGCCACCAGGCGCATATATTGATTATTCCCCGGCAACGGGGAATTACCGTCGTGATGGACGGAATTAGGATTTTTGTATCTCGTTTTCTATGACATTGTTATGATATTTTCATCTCGTACTTGGTGTTTTTTTATATATCTCGTATTGTGATTTTTATATTTCATATTTTATATATCTCTTTAGTTTTATGCTTACAAAAAATTTTAAAAAAATAACCTCATGTAAAGATTAAACAACCAACTAAACCACACAAAATGTCAGCCAGATTAAAATTAAACAAACAGTTAACAAAATACATATAAAGATCACATATGTTAACAAGATGCATAATTAAACAACACAATAGTTTGTCCACAAATAAAGAGGACGTTAAGGCATTCAATCATCTTCAGGAGTGTTAACACTCGGTTCTTCTTTCGGAGTGTTAACACTCGGTTCTTCTTTCGGACCGTCTTTCATCTTTTTGGCAGGAAGCTTGAAAAGTGCCCTGTAATCTCGTACATGCATTAGTTTTCTTGGTTTTTTTGTAATTACACCATCTTCATCGTCACTCAAAATTGAATTCAACTGCTCCTCGTTTTTGAGTGTTGGAGTATTGTCAACTTTTGCATCAACCTTCGCTTTTCCCTTCTCCATATCTCTCAAAGTTCAATTCAACTGCTCTTCTTGTAAGATATTTTCTGTACATTTTAAAAAAATAATATCAACCTAAACGAATTATCAAATTTTAGTATTAATTTTTCTAATTTTTAAAATATTTCTAAATTATTATAATCTGTCAAAATAATTTTACAATATTTTTTACATATTATTTATAATATCTTTTAACATGTTTCCAATATTTCTACAATATTTTTACAATATTTCTAAATTATATTATTATTATTATTATACATAACAAATAGAATTTTTTCTAATTTTTGCACTATTTTTTCTATTTTTTCTAATATTGACCTAATTTATTATGCAATTTTCTATTATTATATCATGTAAAAAAATCAAAAATTATATTATTAATATACATAATATATAAAGGAATTTTTTTCTGATTTTTTTCAAAATTTTTCAATATTTTAACAATATTTTTTGTATTTTTTCTAATATTAACCTAATTTTTAATGTAATTTTCTATTATTATATCACGTTAAAAATTCAAAAATTATATTATTATTATACATAACAAATAATAAAAATTTTTCAGATTTTTTCAAAATTTTCAAATATTTTCTCTATTGTTTATAATATTAACATATTTTATCTAAATAAAATAAATAATTAAATTAAAATATAAAACAAAATAAAAACTTACTGATGCTCTTCAGAGACGCGAGAGGCGAGAGAGGAGTGAAATGAAAGGGACGAGGATGGGGTTATATATAACGGGCAAATAATTGATTAAATAGTGGTTAAATAGTGAAATAATTGATTAAATAATCATTATGAGCGGGAAAGTAGCTAGTTTCGGAATCCTAAAATCCGAAACTAGCTAGTTTCGAAATTTGAGATTCCGAAACTAGCTATTTTCCCGCAAAAATGTCGGCAGGTTTAGTTTCGGAATCTCAGATTCCAAAACTGCACAGTCAGTTTTAAAAATTTTATTAAAAACGGATTATTTTATAATTTCATAATTAATTAAAGTTAGTTATAATTTTTTCGGCTTGATACATCGTAAGTCGACTAACGCCCAATAATGGAACTTTTTAGTCTCTTTACGAAAATAAAAAGTGGGTCCTTTTCCTAGGCCCGCCACCCTGCGTCGTTTTCTTAGCCCGACACGTCGGACTGCAGCCTTCAGCTAAGCCACATTGCGGGCTTTTCCTAGGCCGACACGCGCTTCATTCCTTCGGGCAGGCCGAGAGGCATTTCCTTTGGGCCCCTCACTTTGCTTTCAAAATTTGTCCTTTTCGAGTTTGACAGATTTTTTTCATCTCAATTCGTTTTTCTCCGAGATGAGAGGTAACTAGGTAAGAACTCAAGCTCCCTTTTATCTCCGTTCTCATATATTAGGCGATCGCTATCTTGGAAGTATCGGATTCTGTTCCTCGTGCTTTTTAGCTGCAGTGTGATTGCGTTTATTTTATCCAAGAGAGAACTTGCTTTAGGATAAAATTCAATATCAATTGAAATTGGGAATGATAAGTAAAAAGTAAGTGAAATTTGCACATGCCACATTGAATCATTAGAAAGTCATAAAACATGTCATAATTATTCCTACATTTTGCTAACAGTTTACTTTCTGATTATTTTCATGCAGTACTGTAGTCTATTAACTTTTCTAATAATCTAGGTATCTTTTAATCCTTTTTGGTATTTCGGTTAGCTATATAACTTCTAATAAATACCTTTTTGACATTTGTATTTTAATAATGATTAGGAAGTTACATATCTTTTCATTTTGATTTATTTTTATATCAACAAATTTGGATCTGCATCGGCTAAGCCTCCGCATAAACACTGGAACAGAATCAGATTCTGAAATGATATCAGGATCAGAACCTAAACTCTGAATTGGAATCGCCATCTGATTCTTTATCTGGTAAAAGAATTACAAACGAAGCCATGGCCAGTGTCATACATATACGCCAGAAAGTCTAAGGTCTGCTGTTTAGGAAGAATATTCAGGTTGAAGGTTATAACTATTATGAGGCTAAGCTTTTATTCAAACCTGGCATCAAATGAAGACTTTGGATTTTGGGAGTTGCCAGATAAATTTGATTAATAGGGTTGTGTCGTACATGAAAGAGTGACATATAAGAATGATTATGTCTATATTTTATATCCAACACAACTTCATTCTGACAAATTCCAGGTATACCCTTCCTTTAAATGTTGAATTTTCCAATCTTGACAAGATAATTGTGCATAACAATTTCATTTGATGTCAGGCTTGATAAATAGAGTTCTCCTTTATTCTGATGATTTGTGTATTTGGTAGCATGGAACAATGAGGTTGCTGGTTAGTCAGTTTGTGCAAATATTCTGGTTTGGAGAGGGACAAGGGTCAATTTTTGGAATGTGTCCTTAACTGCAAAAACTTTTAAATGTACTACTAGCTTATTCAGTTGTGTTGATGCCTACAATGGTGCTACTTGATTTATTGGAAGTAAATAAAAAAAATTATTATTGCATACTCAGGAAACAATAATTGAAAGAAGTATTTTCTTGAGGGTGAACTTACCTTGGAAAACAGTAAGGTAATGCTGTTTGCATTTGTGTGTTATCGGCAAGTTTATATACAGTATTGTTTTCTCTCCTGTCATTAATTTTGTATTCTTTTTCAATAGTTTGGAGATTTGCTGAAGTTTCCTTCAAAACAAGCTGAAACCTTGAACCATTGTACAAATTAGACCAAATTTGTGAAATTGCAACCATCTTAATTAAGTTGTCCACCAAAGACTTGTGAGAAGCTATGATGGTATATTTTTTGCTATTTTTTTTTTAAGGGAAAACAGTTGGTTGTTTTGAGATCTTTTCACATTTTTTGAATATATTGTGAATCATGTTTCTCAAACTTATGTTGATGAATAATTGTAAATTTACAAGCTCAAATCTCGGTTATTTGATTATTTTTTAGAAACTAATTATTGAGATGTCCAATGTTTTTAAAATACATATATGCATAGTTTTACATGTCATATATATAAGTTTAAATTAGATATATACGACATTCAAAAAGGAGCAACAAACGCTAAGGCAGATACAATTGATTTTATAAATTTATCAGTGTATATAATTAATTACTCGTTATCGACATAAGCTTAGGCTGGTACAATCCTTATCTTTTTCTGTTAAATATGCACCTCATATTAATGTATATATATAGATCATATCAGACAGATCATTAATTCAGGAATATTTAAGCACACTAATAGAGGAATTAATAGATCGTATGTGTACTTGTACTGTCTTTCTTACAAATGTTAAAGACTAAAACACAAATAATAAATTGCAAAACGAAGAGATATTATTGCAGATCAGCACGGATCAAATCTGGCTCGGTTAGATATAGAGTGCTGGTCTGGTTCGTGTCTGTTGAGATTTTGCGATGAAGAACAAATTTTTATTTCTTTGTTCTGAGCTTTACAGAGAAGTACATCGGTGATATATACACTTGATCTAACGGTAAAATGGTACTAACTTAGTACCTAACAGTAACTTTCTATAAAAAGAAAAAGTTGAGTGACCTAATTCTAGAAATGAATTAAGGGCTCTTTTTTTCTAAAATTAGTCAATGATAAACTAATTTTCTGAGACTAAATCATATCCTAATCATCCTTATTCTCAACACTCCCCCTCAAACTAGGATTGTAAAGATCAAATAATCCTAGCTTGCTAGATATGTCTTCAAATTTTTTTTCGCTTAATCCTTTTGTGAATATGTCCGCTAATTGATCCTTGCTTCTCACAAAAGGTGTCTCAATTTCTTTGGATTGAACTCTTTCTCTCACATAATGACAATCCACCTCTATGTGTTTTGTTCGTTCGTGGAAGACGGGATTGGCCACAATGTGTCTTGCCGCTTGATTGTCACAAAACATTTTTATTGGAGTATTCACTTGTATGTTTAAGTCGGCTAGCAATTGCTTGATCCATGTCAACTCACTTGCGGTAGATGCCATGGCACGATATTCCGCTTCGGCACTAGATCGTGCCACAACATTTTGTTTCTTGCTCTTCCATGTGACTATGTTTCCGCCAACAAATGTACAAAAGCCGGTGGTAGACCTTCTATCAAAACTTCCGGCCCAATCTACATCGGAATAGCCACATGGTGTGTTAGTTCCATAATTTTTCATCCAAATTCCCTTTCCGGGAGTACCCTTTAAGTATCTCAAAATTCTATTTATTGCTTCTACATGGATAGTCCTTGGTGCATGCATAAATTAACTAACCATGCTAACGGCATAGGAAAGGTCCGGCCTAGTTACGGTCAAATAAATTAGTTTTCCTACTAACCTTTGGTATTGACTTATGTTTTCATATGGTTCACCATCTTCACTATTAAGTTTGATGTTTGTATCTATAGGGGTTTTGGCCGGCTTACAACCTAACTTACCGGTTTCTTTAAGTAAGTCAAGAGCATACTTTCTATGACAAATAAACAACCCTTTTGAGGAGTGGGCAATTTCTATGCCAAGAAAGTACTTTAATTTACCCAAGTCTTTAATATCAAATTTTTCTTTCAATTCTAGTTTTACTTTATTTATTTCTAAGTAATTGTTTCCCGTTATAATGATGTCATCTACATAAACCAACGCAACAATAATGAAGTTATTTGAAATTTTGGTAAATAAAGAGTTATCGGCATTACTAACCTTGAAGTTGCAAGAAATCAAGAATTAACTAAGCTTACCATACTAAGCCCTTGGTGATTGTTTAAGGCCATAAATTGACTTCTTCAATCTACAAACAATGTTAGGAGTATTTTCCATTTTGTGCCCGGGAGGCAAATTCATGTACACCTCTTCCTCAAGTGTTCCTTGAAGGAAGGCATTTTTTACATCCATTTGTTGTAACTCCCAATTATTATTAACCGCAATGGATAAAAGTATTCTAACGGTTTTCATTTTTGCAACCGGGGCGAAAGTTTCGTGGTAATCAATTCCTTGTGTTTGAGTATATCCTTTAGCTACTAATCTTGCTTTATATCTTTCAATGGTACCATCACACCTATACTTAATTTTATATATCCACTTACATCCTACGGGTTTTTTTCCTTTGGGTAATTGGCATAATTCCCACGTTTTATTTTTTTTCTAAAGCACTTAATTCTTCTTTCATAGCCGCACACCATTGAGGATCCCTTTTAGCAACCTCAAAGTTGGTTGGCTCTTCAATTTTTGACAAATTACTTATGAAGGCATAATGACTACTAGAAATATTATCATAAGATAAATAATCTTGAATGGGATATTATACCGAGTAGGTTACATAATCTCTAAGTCGAGTTGAAGGTTGTGGTTGACGACTTGAGCGCCTCGGTGGTAAGTTTTCTTCAATGTTGTCATCGTCTACTTGTTCCAAGTCATCTTCCTATGGGATCATAGCACTTGTAACCCTTTTTTTGAAAAGAATATCCTAAGAAAATAGCTTTGATAGAAGTAACATCAAGTTTGTGAAGACGGTTTTTGTGCACAAAACAAACACACCCAAAAACTTTTAAATGATCAAGAGAAATTTTTCTTCCATAAAGAAGTTCAAGAGGACTTTTAAAGTTTAACCTTGCACTAGGTAATCTATTTATCAAATAGATTGAGGTAAGGGCGGCTTCCGACCAAAAACATTTTGGAACATTGTTTTGAAATAATAGAGCTCTAGTCATTTCAAGAATATGACGATTTTTTCTCTCAGAAACACCATTTTGTTGAGGAGTATAAACACAAGACGTTTGATGAAAAATTCCCTTTTCTTTCAAATAGTTTGAAAATTTTTCATTTACAAATTCTAAACCATTATCGGTGCGAAAAGTTTTGATTTTTTTGTTAAATTGATTTTCAACTAAATTAACAAAGTTTTTAAAATGAGAAAAAACTTCACTTTTATTTTTCATCAAATAAATCCAAGTAGTTTTAGAAAAATCATCAATAAATATCACAAAATATTTAAAACCATTATAAGAGATAATTGGAGCGGGTCCCCAAACATCGGAATGAATCAATTCTAGAATTTCACTACTTTTCGAATTTGAAATACAAAAGGGAAGCTTTGAATGTTTAGCAAGTTTACAAGCCTCACAACTACTACAATCTATCCTAGGAAAATCAAATAAAATTTTTAGAATTTTGTCTGACGGGTGCCCAATTCTTTTGTGCCATAGGTTGCTCAAGTCCTCTTCTTTTCTAACATTTAAAATTGACTTGTTGCTATCCAAAATATAAAGACCATTTTCTAAAAATCCTTCACCAATCTTCTCTTTCGTTAGAAGATCCTGAAAAATAACACTATTCGATTTAAAAACAACTTCACAATTCAAATCCTTTGAAAGTTTACTAATAGAAAGTAAATTCACATTACTATTTTCTACAAGGAAAACATATTGAAGAAATCCTTTTTGAAAAAGGCTAACAAATCCCCAACCCTTAATTTTAATTTTTTTTATTGTTTGCAACCGTAAAAAATTGGTCCTTGGTAATAGGTTGGTAATTTCTTATTAAATTTTGGTTGCCCGTCATATGATCCGTGGCACCGGAATCTAGTATCCACTTAGAACAATTGTTGGAACAATTGTTGTACTAAAACCTATTGCAAACATTTGTTTTCTGAATTTATATTTGGGCTATATGAATTTGACATATTACCCTCACGATTTCCTGGCCCAGACGGTTTATTAAATTGATAATTAAATTCATTAAGTTTAGTTAAACCTTTTTGGCCCAATGTTTGGCCCAACAGAGAAGTGAGTTTGTTGATCTGCGACTCAAGGCGGTCGAGTCGAGTCGCTTCGCTCGATTCATCTTCGCCGCTTTCTCTTTTCGTAGCATACCCTTTTCTTCTCTTCGTTCCTTCCGTCTAGGTTTTTCCACGGCTTCTTAGCCACCTCCTCCTGACCGCGAGCTCCTTCGCCCTCTTCTCTCCATTTAGGTTTGAGGTGCGGATGGAGTATCCAACATCTCTCGTCCGTGTGCCCCATCTTTTTGCAATGAGAGCACTTTTCATCCTTGTTACCTTTGTTTCTCCCCCTGTCCGAATTAGGGTTTGAAGTGATAACCGCATAGGCCTGATTCTCTCCAGTTTGGCGCGGCTCCGGCAGCTCTGAGTTCATGGCAGCTCTTCTCGCATCTTCTCTCTGCACCGTAGCTACCACAGCTGAGAACGATGGCAGCTCGGGGCTGAGGAGAATTTGCGATCGAACTGCATCGAAGCTTGAGTCAAGGCCGCCGAGATAGATGTATATTTTCTCATGCTCTTGCCTCTTCTCTATCTCCTGAGGGTCAGAGGTCGGCGGGAGATAATCTTCAAGCTCATCAAGCTTTGCCATCAGCTCAACAAGGTACTCAGTATGGCTTCTATTTCCCTTTTTTGCTTGATAGATTTCCTGTTTGAGCTGAAAGATGTAACTATAGTTGTTCCTCTGACCATACATGCTCTCTATTTTCTGCCACAGTTCTCTTGCGCTTTTGGTGTACAGAAACATCCTTGAGAGTCTTGGTTCGATGGAGGCAAAGATCCAAGACATAACACAGTGGTCTGCCATTTGTCATTTCTCCATTTTTTGATTTTCTTTAGCAGTGGGCTCAGTTGGTTTTGCTGGTACTGGCTTCTCTTTGGTGCCAGTGACATGGCCCAACTTTCCTCTGCCACTGAGAGCAAAGGTGACAGATTTTGCCCAGGACATATAATTTTTCTCATTGAGAAGCTCAGATGTTAGTTTGGTGTTTTCTTGGCTCATGATTGGTTTTAAGAGAAATTTCGATTAAGATTTTGGAAAGAAAATTTGAAAGAATTTCTGGATGATTTTGTGAATTTTGTTGGAATTTTGGAATTTTTGCTGGTTGCTGGTAAAGAACTGATAAGAACAGATTTAAGAGGAATTTTTGCTGGTTGCTAGTAAAGGACTGATAAGAACAGATTTGAGAAGGATTTTTCTGGATTTTGAATTTGGAAGTCTATTTGATGGATTTTAAGCGCCTTTTGTTGGCTGAGACGATTTTGAATCTTTTGCGGTTTTAAACCCGCTCTGATACCATGTTGAGATTTTGCGGTGAAGAACAAATTTTTATTTCTTTGTTCTGAGCTTTACAGAGAAGTACATCGGTGATATATACACTTGATCTAACGGTAAAATGGTACTAACTTAGTACCTAACGGTAACTTTCTATAAAAAGAAAAAGTTGAGTGACCTAATTCTAGAAATGAATTAAGGGCTCCTTTTTCTAAAATTAGTCAATGATGAACTAATTTTCTGAGACTAAATCCTATCCTAATCATCCTTATTCTCAACAGTGTCCTGGATCATTTTGGGATTATGTTATTTCGGTTTCAGCATTTTTATCTTTTTCTCATGTTATGTCAAACTTTAATGTGTAAATGCGAACAGAAAGGCTCGTTGGTACAAATCAGAGGTGGGAACTAAAGCGATAACACGTAATTATTTGAGAACTACACACCTCAGCCGAAGATCTTAAGAAAAGAGGCAAGAACATCCAGTTTAATAACATTAATTCAAAGAACATAATTTACATTTGTCTTCAATTAAAAAGTTTTGGGGCCTGACCCCTTGCTTTCTTCAAAAAAGAAATAATAATTTACATTTGTCCTAATAGCTTAATTTCAAAAGAAAAGTGTGATTACTTTGACCATCTTTATTGAAAAAAGAAACGACAAACGGGATTTTGCTAATATACATTATTAATCTGACAATACTAATCAATACAGTAGCAATTTTAATCTCATTTATGCAACAGCGCTTGTTATATTAATTATTATTTATTCAATTCCACTACAGCTGGGTGACTGGTTTCCAAATCCTCTATTTACAGTAACCCGGTTGAAAACGCTTGGTATTATTTAAATACTTGAAGTTCATGGGCTAAACTAAACCTTTTTTCCCCCTCAAATAACATCTGGTTCATTTTGTAATGCAAACAGTTTCAAAGAGAAGCACCAGAGAGCCATCTTCGGATCATTTCAAGACACTCCTTTGGTTTATATTCTGGAGCAGTGTGTCCAGCACCCTACAATAAATCAGAGCAAGAGTAAAAACAAAAGATAAATTAGACATCAGACATTGCTATTAAAATATATTCCAGAACAGAAATATTAGATCAATTAAAATCATCATACCTTTACTGTAGCAAAAGTGAGGTTATTGGAGTAACTCCTTGTAAACCTACAATACAGCAAATTAGGTATAGTCCTTGTTGAAATTCAACTTAATCCTGGGAAATTGCAAAGCTATTGCAGATGGAGTAAAGGTAAGTATTACCCTGCTACTTGGCCACCAACATACCACGGTCTCCAGTCATCCAGAATTGACAGGTTCAGAGATTTTATCCACTCTTGCGTGCCGACATGAGGAACATCAAAGTCATGATCACCACTGTATTTGATGTTCATGAACAATTAGTCTATAATAATAAAAAAGGAAGCTAGATACTAGTTTGGCTACATTGACTGAAGACTCATGAGCCATTATGAAAATCATCAACTTTTGCAGATTAGACCATCAACAATTTCACAGCTAACTAGAAGATTCAATTCAAATCACTGATAGTGTTGCACTTTACAAGTGAGGACTGCAATTTTTCAATTCTTGCTCCCCACATTGTGATCAATGTTGTCACTGTGATAAATATGGTAAGTTGATTTTTTTTTCTACATCTTGAACTCGTAAAGAACAATTTAAAAATCTTGTGGCAATGAGTTAATAATTGCGTTTGGCATAATTTAATGTAAGCTCAAGACTTTTAGAGCCTTTCACTCGAACTTCCTTATCTCCCTCTATAAAACTTCAATAAATTATAAAGAAATGTACAAATAAAAAGAAGAACGAAACATTCCAAAAGGTATTTGGATCGTCAATAGGGGTTAGGCTTAATACTGGAGCTCTGCCTAAGTGAGTACGATACTAAATATGGCACAGAATTGCCTGGCATTGAGAGAAATACACAATATAAGAGTGCTATCTTCCCCATTGAAGAGGAAGAAAGTGATCGGACCACCTAAGCTGTTCTAACAAGTTTCTTGGGTCGTGAATAAAGTTTTGTATGATCCAAAGTCATGCGATCACACTCCACTGGTGCATGTCAAGAGGGAAAATATACTGAAGAACACTTCAAATTGTTCATGGAATACATGGATCGTTCAAATAAGATGCTTGTGCATGACATAGTTACCGTTACTGAGTTCATTAGGATTACTTACAAAGAAAAAGAAATATAAAAAGTATGAAATAAATACTTGCCTATAAATTAGTGCCGGATAGCCCTTGTTAGTGACATTTAGATGATATGGTACTGCACTTGGAATATCATACGAGTAAGGTAAAGGCATGTTGCATCTATGCCAGTCGGCGACTGTCTCCTACAAAATAGTTTGATATTCAGTTATTGATCCAGAGTTCTATCTGACAGTATATTTAGCAATCTAGATATTAATGCCCCTGCATTGTAATGAACCATTCGTCAGAATACCTTACGAATGCCAAGAGTATATCTGACTGTATCATTATTTGCCCAAAACGTTGACAGTAGGTACCCTGATTCCTGTAATAACATAATTTAAATTAGTTAATGTTAACCGCAATTTGTGTTGCTTTCTAAGGTTCATCCATCACATATGCTGACAACCATAAATGTTATATATTAACAATTCAGCCAGGACTTGCTCTCCGCTTCACAGTTAACATCAATATGGATGATCAAAATCCAAATATAAAAATAGATCTTTGCAAAATGTGGCCAAGCTGTCCCAAAGCCTCACCAACACTACCGGACACGACTGTGAACCTTGATTGTACCAAGAAAAACACAAATATTAGAAGTGATATCATGAGCGTAACTCTACAATCCATGGGCAGTCCAGATTTTAACAAAGGTACTTCATCATAACGTCCACTTTCATCTCTCTCAATATGAATGTGTCCTGGGCTTGGTCTATGGAACTCACATGATGGTTCCAAGATATGTGCCTGCCTTACATCTTTAGTTACCTGCTTGTTAAATAGTCAGAGGAAGATTATTATAAAGGGCAATTCTTGCATGTTCAAGGCATATGGATTAGATAGGAATATCAACCTAGTTTTTACCTTTACCATTACTTTTGGAAAATAAAAATTAAAAACAATATATGAATGCTTTCAGGCAGCAAGGCCAAAATTTAGCTGATATATGCATGTGCTGTTAAACATCAGCAGAGCATGATACTGATACCAGTAGAGAAAATGCTTTTCCACAAGACAGGAGAAACTATATTTGGCCTTATAAAATAAGCATTCAGATATGCAATCTAACTATACTAGACATCTAGATTAAAGGAAACCCTGGTGTGTTTTTATAAAGAGTAAGTTAATATTTCTGAGGTCTTTAGTTTGTTTCTTTCTGCAATTTCTTTAGCCTCTGGCTAAATTTGTACTGATATTTTTTATTAAAAAAGGTGGGGACTTGAGCCCTATTTTTTCCTCAAAAAAATATTTCTGAGGTCAATTCAAAATATTTATATGATTTTGATTTCTATTTCTTTAAAAAGAAGACAACAATTCTCACCGTCTTCACGGCATCAAGATAATTAGCACATTGAACATTGCTCGGATTTGAATACTCTCCACCGCAGCTTTTCTTGGTAGACTGCACAAAAATATGATTCTTGAAGGGTCTAATATTTGTCAAAAACTTAAATTAGAGGACCGATGACATCTTCTTTAGATTTAGATTTCAGTTATTATGGAAATTAATGGAAAACAGAAAGGTTATTATTGCTCAGGTGCACTCAGTTCACACTTCACAGTTTAATTTATTAGACACTTTGGATATAACACTGAAATTTCCCAAATATTTTATTTTTTTTTTCCCTTCTCTTTTTGTACCTCGTATAGTTCATCTGATATGAGTCCTTTTCCGTAAGCAAATGGCACTCTGGAACCACAATCAGATGCTGTACCATCAGATGTTGTACCACTTACTGGGTTGCCAGCAAAATAACCCTAATAATTTCAAAAGATTATCAATAGGCACTATTTGAAAAGTGCCATAAATGTGAGAACTTAACAAACATAGAAGAAAGATGTCTTCTTTAATAGTTTAAACTAAAGTTTAAAGTTTAAAGTTCGCAAACCTTAAGATTAAATCGAGCATTATTGAATTCTTTAGCTGTCAAGAAAAAAAAATTAAAATAAAGTAAAGCAAGAGTTAAAATGAGGAATTTCCATTTTTGTGCTAAGAAGGCAATAGCTAGAATGTTAGAATATACTTGATGTAACAGAATGTCATTACTAGAAGAAAGTACAAGTTACCAATAGCAATCTCAAGAGTCAAGACTGGTATGATCTTCCCAGAATAGGAATCGCCGCCTATGTACAGAGGACTCAACTTGAATTTTGGATGCTTATCAAGCCACTAAATTCAAAATTGTAGGTCTGGTATTAAGAAAATAAAATTTAAAGCACATATTGGGGTTCTTGTGTAAGCAACTTAAATTTTGTAGCTTTCTGTATCTACAAATCAAATAAGATCTTCTTATTTAATGACATGCCTAGATGAAGATAATTCTTTTAAAATTTTACAAAATATAGTTTACCTCATTCCCAAGTCAAATCCTTCAGTCGAGTGCATATGGAAGCTAAGCACATATATTTCGTATTAAAGCTATGAATATTCAAATGAGAAATAACCTTATATAGGAATGTTACAAGCTGGGAAACTGTCTGGGAGTCAGATGTTTGAAAACCCTCCTCCGTACGTGAATAAGAGAATCCAGTGCCCACTGGTGAATCAACAAATAGTACATTGCTGACCTGTTTGTTTGTTATCCCACCATTTTAACACTCAACAAACAAGGTAATGCAAATAATTTGATATGTATTAATTATCAGCAAACTAACCAGGTCCGCCTTATCCAATTGCCACATGAAGAGTTCACCATTTAAGTATAATGCCAGCATAGTAATAAAAGAACTTTTGCCCATAACAAAAAGTGAAAGCAAGAGAATGAGTTATTGGGGAGAGTGGGGTTTGATGGACAGGTGTAAATGGGTTACCTGGGTCCAAGATTCAGCCTTATAGAAGAGGGAAGGTAATCCATCTCTATATCCCTGTAAATCAAAACTAAGTGGGCCTGCATATTATAAAAAAAATCATCCAATAAACAAAAGAAAATGAAGACTTTACGAAGAAAAAAAGGATGATGCCTCAAAGTGAGGTTGGTGCTCTCAAGTCTCAACTATGATCTCATGGTTACAGTACTGCTTGGAGATGGTTGATTTTGAATGTGGTACATTTAAAGATTTTGTGGTTTTCTCTTTACCATAATCATAGCTGAACTTACCAACTCATTACTCAACCCGCAGGTTTCTTTGTTTATAGGTAGATTGAGTAACAGTGGTCTTGTGTTCCATTTGCAATGATTTTTATTTCTGCTTATAGAAACAAGTGGTACCGACTGAATTGCTCCTTTTACAAAAAAACAGATAAGGGACCATATAAAGTTGTAATAAAGTAAAGAAGATGTGTACTGGTGTTGATTCATCCAAAAATAAAAAAAATAAAATAAGGTTCTATTGATGGTCTATTGCACGCTTCAAGACCTAACAGAAAATTTTAAAAGATTTAAGAGGTTCTAAACTTATGTGGCCATACCTATCTCAAAGACCAATCCTGATAAGGCGGAACAACCAGGCCCACCTGTCAACCAAAGGATGAGAGGATCCTCCAAAGGGTTGCTCTCCGATTCTATGAAGTAGTAGAAAAACTCTGTATTCTTCTCCTCATCCACCGTCAAGTAACTATTTTTAAGTATAAACTATAAACCCCCTTTTTGCCGATCAAATTTATAGCCACAAATAAAACTTCCAAGAACAAATTTTAGAATAATGACAATTTAGGTGTGTCCATTTAGAAAATCAAGCATTTTAATTAGCAAATTCTAATATCGAGTTATTGTGAAAAGTTTTAATTTCGTCGAAGAAAATATTCTCATAGTACCTTATCTGCAAATTTTGCACAAGGGAAGTTTCAGACCGTCATCCGTAGGACTATTTAGATTTATTGCAGGATTCAATCATGCACAATTGATATATATGACGATAATAAATAAATAAATTTATAGCTACGTGATGGTACAGAGGAAAATCTCAATTCACTATGCCACCGATAGCTCAAAGTTTCCATATGAATATATATTTTGAACCTGATACTCCACAATTCTTGGTTACTCTTTAAAAGGGAAAGAGGAACTAAACATTTTACATACTATTTGAAGAGAAAGAGCACCTCGTACCCAGTTTCTAAAGAGAAAGGCAGCAGGCCATTAAATCCTGGGAGAGCTGTGATTCTCTTCTGGGCTGATACAAACTGCCAGGGTAAACAGCCAAATACAAGTACAAAAGAAACGAGAAGTCGTTTATTGTTGGTTTCTTTTGATTCTGCCATTCTTAACTTTGAAGCTCTCTCGCTCAAACGCCTGAAATCGGTCTTATGTCTTTGTTTTCCCGTACTGTTGCTTCATTTCCTTTGGTCATTAAAAAAATTTTGTGGTGTTGAATCACTTTTTGGTGCCCAAATCAATTCCCCAGCGTGGGCCTTTCATATCCGTAAGAACTCTCCACTCTCCACTCTCCAGCGTTTTAATTCTCTATTCCGATTTTGCCTGAAATTGGATCCTCGTGTCAATTAAGTCAACACTGTCAGCTTCACCTTTTTGGAATAGTTAAGAAATTTATTAACTCATTTATATCTAGCTGAATTGCTATTTGCCATTGAATTAGAATAAGAAAAATAAACAGGGAAAATTGGATACATACCACCTCAAAACTTCAAAATTAGAGAAATGCCACCCAAAACCAGTTCTTAGTAAATGCCACTCTGATCACTTTTATTTAGAAAATTGCCACTCATATACAATTTTCATACTCTTTTATTATAAAAATAATACGAAACTGCTGTATCCCAAAATAACTTTTGGTATTTCCCATAATACCCTTTGTCCCTTCTTGTTTCCATTAATTTTCCTTTTTTCGCTCTGTTCCAAAATAACTTTTTTTTGTCCATTTTTATGATCCTCGTATCATAAAAAAGTTCATCCAATAAACAACATTAACTTTTGGTATTTTCCTTATCGCACAGTAGAAGTTCAATTAGTAATTTTAAAAATTTCGGAAATGCATAGAGTTTCAATTTTTAGATTAGACTATATTATTTTTCAGCTTTTGCTTCTTCATATTCTTTTCTATTTTTTCTCTTCTCATTTACCTCTTTTGTAAATATTTTGTGACCTCTCTTTTTTTTTAATAAAATTTGCTGGTGCGGTCTCCTCACCACCTAGCTTCAAAAAATAATGTTGCATTGTGGTGGTAGATTCAAGGGCGAATCTTTTCTTGGTGGGAGAATGACGCATTATGGGCCTCCTACACTTCACAAAAGAGGGCATAATTTTTTATCGGACCGTCAGATTGGGCTGAAATTTTGATAGGAGCTCACGGTCCAAAGCCCGACAACAAACTGTCAAATCGTCAGCTGGGATTTACGATCCGAGTCTTCATTCATCAACTTTTGGGCCTTTACAATTTAAACAGTTTTTAGAATTATTTTAGTAATTTTGTGTATTATGTTTTTTTAGAGTTTTTACTTGTTATATAAGACAGCCATCGTGTTTTCATAATTTTATTATTAAAATTATGAAATAATTTTTTTATAGATATTAATTACGCCAAATATTTTCTGGTATTTTTTTATTTTCTCCTTACGTCCCTAGATTTTCATTTATTTACTTTTTATGTACACAAAAAGTTTACTAAAGTTATTAATTATTACCATAGCTTTTTTTTTTCCCTTTGACATTTTGACCGCTAAAATATCGAGAATTGCTTTCCATCATCCCTATGATTCCCATCATCCCTATCATCCCTGGAATCCTCATTAATTATCCAGCCCCCACATTAATAGAAGACCAGGGGATGATAAGGATGACAGAGTCCAAGGGATGAAATCCAACATAATTAACTTGTTTTCTATTTTTGTCTATCATCCAAATTCCTGCACACGTTGTTCTATTTTCTAATTGTTCTAGTTAATATTTATAAATGTTGAAGTTAATATATATAATTGTTATAGTTATATATATTAAATGCTCTAGCTAATATATATAAATGTTGAAGTTAATATCGTAATTGTTCTAGTTATATACATTAACTGTTATAGTTAATATACATAACTATTGACGTTAATATATATAAATGTTGAAGTTAATATATAACTGTTGAAATTAATTTATAACTGTTGAAGCTAGTATGTAAATGTTGAAGTTAATATATAAATGTTGAAATTAATATGTATCTGTTGATGTTAATATCGTAACTGTTGAAGTTAATATCATAACTATTAAAGTGAGCGAAACAGAAGGACGGGAAATGAGAGCGTTGGATTTCCAAAAACAGAAACAGAGGGACAGAGGGAGTAAATAGCGCTGGGATGATGAGATTCACGCGTTTTCTGTCATTAATGAAGTATTATCCTCATTAATGACTGTTATTCTCAGGGGATGATGGGGATGATGAATCTTGGAGATGATCTTTATAAGCCCAGTGAAATATCTTCTATGGTAGCTTGTTAAATCCATTTACACTTGTTCCAATTTGCACTTGTTTCCAATTGATTGTTCCTCACGTCTCCATTTTACCTTTATTTACCATTCTCTTTCTTACTAAGTTGTATTCTCCACAATAAATGAAAATCCTTGAAATGAAAAAATTACCATGAACACCATCCGTTACTTGCGGACCATATATTCGTAAATTCCGTCTCTCCAAATCTCAACTCTGTTTTCACATTGTTTCCCTAAATCTCAGTCCGATATAATTCTCAATTAGTAAAGATTTGAATACCGTATCATGCTCCTTTTAAATTCTTTATATATATTATAAAGAAGCCCATTATTTCCTTTTAAAAACTGATCCTTTTTATAACCACCACGTACATGCTTCTCCGTATCTTTGATTAGTAAAGTAACCTTTTAATTTGGGCTTGTAGTCCACGTACCCCACCCTATAATAACTCCTTATTGGTAGGTCTGTCAAAACGGAAACGAAAAACGTGGTGCCGTTCCGTTTTCAAAAACGAAACGGATTGTGGCACCAATTTTCTCTATCGTTTCAGAAAACGAAACATATAATTATACCGTTTTACCGAAATGAACACCGAAATGAAGAATTATAACTGAAAACAGAAACGAAACGGAATGTGGCACCAATTTTCCTTACCGTTTCAAAAACGAAACGGAAATGAAACAGAGATTTCATTCCGTTTGCCGAAATGGCACGAAAACGGAATGGGTTATTCCGTGTGTGTTTGGCACGTTTGCTGGGCCTACTTATTGATTATTTTCCATTTGCCTCATCCGAGAAATGAAACGACCCATATGCTTCTTCCTTAATCCAAATAAAATCCGGAATGGAGAATTTATTTTGAAGTGCTGATTTCAATTTAGTTAGTCACTCGATTGAAAATTTGTTCCTCCATCCGATTGGGATTCGAGTTCTATGTCACGATTGTTGTCGTTTTATCAATCGTCGGGTAACCGGACTTTTCTATAATTTAATTTCGCATTGATTGATTTAAATATCGTTTTTTTATTTGATTGAATTGATATATGAGAATTCTGATTGATGTATTTTACGAGTCAAAGGGTCTCTGGTGTGATTGATTTGAAATGACAAAGTTATGGAATGTGAAGCGGAATCGCCTAGAGAGAGATTCTCGCTAATGTGAAAGTGATATGAGAAACTGATTTGAGAAAACCTAGACCCGTTGAACTTGTAAAATATAATTGATTTCAACTAAAAATCCATGTATGGAACTAAAACCCGCACTGAAAATTTTGTTCTCACTCCGTATTTGTTTTGCATGTTCTCCGGCGGATGGGGGTTGCAGAGGACGTATTGCTTGCACTTGAAGATTGCATTTAGGGGGCTGCGACGGAGATCACCTTTACATAGGAGACTAATGGTTATATTTTTATAATAGAGAAACACTGTATGTGTACATACTGACAGGTATATTTTTACGATTGACTGTGTGTCAATATATTATATTTTCTGCTTTATTTTATTTATACATTTAGCTTGATAATATTTCATTATATTATCAGCAAAAAAAAAATTTACTGCCAGTTCTAGGTTTAGTCTTCGGGTTAAGCCTTACGAGAGTACAATTATCTGTACTTTCGTGGCGGGAGCTGTCACGTCTGACTGCGGGATGTGACAATCCGATTGGGATTCGAGTTCTATGTCACGATTGTTATCGTTTTATCAATCGTCAGGTAACCAGACTTTTTTATAATTTAATTTTCGCATTGATTGATTTAAATATCATTTGTTTATTTGATTGAATTGATATATGAGAATTCTGATTGATGTATTTTACGAGTCAACGGGTCTCTGGTGTGATTGATTTGAAATGGCAAAGTGATAGGGAATGTGAAGCGGAATCGCCTAGAGAGAGATTCTCGCTAATGTGAAAGTGATATGAGAAACTGATTTGAGAAAACCTAGACCCGTTGATCTTGTAAAATATATTTTATTCTTATTGTTATTGATGTGTGGATTAATCCGATCGGTTGATATTTTAGTTATATAAATTGATTACAAAGAAGCTGCATCGTTAAATAATCGGTTACTCAGTTTTGTAGCTGACTCCGTTTTGCTTTTATTTCTTGTGACGTAGGTTGACGGGCCGTCGGATGGATGTGAAAGATACTGTCCCATCTCACGTCCTGTATTTCGGATACGGAGTGTGACATTTTGGCTGAAAGTTAGTTATGTTTGAGAAATAAATTTATCAATTAAAATTGAGAATCTGTGTGATTTTCAATAAAAATCTCTCTTTTTCATACTTTTCCATTATATTTCTATGTAATTTGTGCATCAAGCTATTAGACTTCCTCCTATGTCCAGTAAAATTACGGTCATATATTACCAAGATTTTTAAAATTTTCACTGTACGAATTTAATACGAAACCACCCAAATATTTGCACCGAAAATTTTCGGCAACTGGCAGATGATAAGAAAATATATGATGTCACAATTAAAATTTTTTGTAGTCAATTCTTGGATCTGCCGCATCAAGTTATATAAGAATTGACCTAGCTAGACCATTAAAATGAACAAATGGATCCGACATGGACCAACCAACGTGTGATTTTTGTAAGAGGACTAGACCTGAACCGCTTGGTCGGTGGTTGGTCAACCCACGAAACTGGTAAAAAAAAAAAAAAAAAAAAACCTCGTAAGTCTCAAACAATTGATCTACTTTCAATAGAGAAAAAGCGGCTACTACTGGCGTGTAATGTGGGAGTTGGGATCAATTAATAACAGACCATGAGAAGTGTTTTAAGTTCATCCCTGCAATTACTGTTTTCTTTCCTTATCTCTTTGGAAAATAGAAACAATAGAAAATAGTAAAATACGGTGCATATAATGGGCAGATATTGATCAAATTACTAGTTACTACGAGTTTTATTGAGGCTTATAGCTCCTCGTCCTTCGGCCAGACCGAAACGTCGCACCTCGTCCTTTGCACTTCTTTCTATTCTCCCTACTCTTTCAATACTCCTTTAGCGAGAGGTATTCCCTTTCTGCCCCTCGCTTTGCTTTCAACATTTGTCCTTTCGAGTTTGACAGATTTATTTTCATCTCAATTCGTTTTTATCCGAGATGAGTGGTAAGCAAAACTCAATTTCTCTTTTATCTCCGTTCTCAACAATTTATAATTTTGTATTCCCAATGAAGTCTATGCCTTATCCGTGTAGATTAGACAGGCGATCGCTATCATGGAAGTATCGGACTCTGTTCCTTTGAGCTCCAGTGTGATTGCGTTTATTTTATCCAACAGAAACTTGCTTTAGGATAAAATTCAATATCAATTGAAATTGTGAATGATAAATAAAAAGTAAGTGAAATTAGCACATTGAATCAGTAAAAAGTCATAAAACATGTCATAATACTGAAGAAATTTAAGATTGATGATAATGTCAATTTCATTCATCTGCATCTTTCTAATAGTTTATTATCTGATTTTTTTCTTCATGTAAAATTGAAGTGCATTTACTTTCCTAATTATCTAGGTATATTTTTTGACATTTGGGTTAGCTACATATCTTTTAATTAATACCATTTTATTATTTGTATTTTAATAAGGATTAGAAAGTTACATATCTTTTCATGTTTTATTTTTATCTCAACAAATTTGGATCGGCCAAACCTCCACATACGCACTGAAACAGAATTAGATTCTGAAATGATATCAGGATCAGAGTCTAAAATCTGAATCGGAATCACCATCTGATTCTCTATCTGGTAAAAGAATTATAAACGAAGCCATGGCCTGACTCATACATATATGCTAAAAAATCTAAGGTGACCTGTTTAGGAAAATTAGTCAGGTTGAAGTTCATAACTATTATGAGGCTAAGCTTTTAATTGAACCTTGCATCAAATGAAGATTTTAGATATTGGTGTTGTCAGATAACCCTGTTGGTTGACAGGTTCCCAAATCCTTTATTTACAGTAACCCTGTTGGAAGCGCTTGATACTATTTAATTAAATTCTTGCACTTCATGGACTAAAAATAAACTTAGTTTTTTCTTTTTTCCAAATAACTTCTAGTTCATTTTGTAATGCAAACAGTTTCAAAGAGAAGCACCAGAGAGCCATCTTCGAAGCATTTCTAGACACTCCTTTAGTTTATATTCTGGTGCAGTGTGTCCAGCACCCTACAGTAATCAAACCAAGAGTAAAAAGAAAAGATATATAAGACATCAGACATGATCTCTTTGCTACTAAAATATATTGCAGAACAGAAATATTAATTCATATGACCTCAATTAAAATCATCATACCTTTACTGTAGCGAAAGTGAGGTTATTGGAGTATCTCCTTGTAAACCTATAATACCGCAAATTATGTATAATTTTTCTCTGAAATTTAGCTGAGTCCCAGAAATTGCTAAGCTATTGTAAATGGAGAAAGGTAAGTTTTACCCTGCTACTTGGCCACCAACATACCACGGTCTCCAGTCATCCAGAATTGACAGGTTCAGAGACCTTATCCACTCTTGTGTGCCAACGTGAGGAACAACAAAGTCATGATCACCACTGTATTTGACTTTCATGAACAATTAGTCTATAATGCAAAAAGGAAAAAAGGAAGCTAGATTTACTGCATTGACTCAGGTTCAGGAGCTATTTAAAAATCCAGCTACTTTCACGGGTTAAACCATTAGCAATTTCAAGGGTTCCAGCAAACTAACAGAATCCAATTCAAATCACTGATTGTGTTTGTACTTTACAAGCGAGGAATGCATAATTTTTCAATTATTTTTACCCACATTGTGATCAATGCTGTCACTGTGACAAATTTGGTATGTCAATTTTTCAACATCTTGAACTTTTTTTTGAAGGCCAACATCTTGAACTTACAGAGAACAAATTACAAAATTTGCATTAGGTTCCTTGTTAGACAAATAATATAAGTTTTTTGTGACACTGAGTTAAAAACTGCTTTAAGCATAATTTCATGTAAGCTCAAGTCTTTTGAAGCCTTTTACTTGAACTACTTTTACTGCCCCTAAAAAACTTCAAAAATTATGAAGTAATATACAAATAAAAAGAAGAAAGAAACATTTGGAGAGGTATTTGGATCGTCTAAAGGGTTTTGTCTTAATACTGGAGGGGAGGATTCCCTCAATCTGCACAAGGCAGGGATTATGAAGCATTTCAGAGGTTGGTAACAGGTTGTTTTCTTGTGTAAATGGTCTGTGAATTATAGAATCAGTTGCAATCAGATAGGAATCTGTTCATAATGCATTCTTACATTAGAGAGCTAGATCAGAGTATTTCGCTCTTTCTGCGCCTGATTCTTAACTTAATTGCAACAAATTGGTCCCTCTTTGTTTATAAGTGGGTATGATACAAGATGTGGCACAGAATTGCCCGTCAATGAGAAAGAGACACAATATAAGAGTGCTTTCTTCTCCATTAGAGAGGGAGAAGGTAATTGGAGCACCTGAGTCATACAAGTTTCTTGGGTTGTTAATAAAGTCTTGTGTGGTCCAAGTAATATGATCACAGTCCACTGGTGTGTATCAAGAGAGCAAATATGCTGAAGAGTGAAGAACAAATTGATCATGAAATATACTGATCGTTCGAATGAGATGCTTGTGCATGACATAATTACCAAGTTCCTCAGAAGATAAAGAAACATAAAATGTAGGAAACAAGTACTTGCCTATAAATTAGTGCTGGATAGCCCTTGTTGGTGACGTTCAGATGATATGGTACTGCACTTGGGATATCATAAGCGTAAGGTAGAGGAATGTTACATCTATGCCAATCAGCTACTGTCTCCTACATAATAGTTTGATATTCAATTATCGATCTGGAGCTTTATCTGACAGTATGTTTTGCAATCTAGATATTTATGGCCCTGCATAGTAATGAACCATTCATAAGAATACCTTGCGAATGCCAAGAGTATATCGGACTGTATCGTTGTTTGCCCAAAATGTTGACAACAGATACCCTGATTCCTGTAACAACATAATTTAAATTAGTTAATGTTAACCGGAATTGTTGTAGATATCTATGGTTCATCCATCACATATGCTGGCAGCCATCGTTGTCGTATTAACAATGGAGCCTGAATAGTCCCAACTTCACAATTAACATCAATATGGTTGATACACTAAAAAAAAAAATACAAAATGAGATCTTTGGAAAATGTGGCCAATTTCCCAAAACCTCATCAACACTACCGCACATAAATGTGAGCCTTGATTTTACCAACAGAAACACAAATATTAAAAGCAATGTCATGAGCATAACTCTACACTCCAAGGGCATGCCAGAGGTTAACAAAGGTACTTCATCATAACAGCCACTTTCATCTCTCTCAATACCAGTATGTCCCGGACTTGGGCTATGGAACTCACAAGATGGTTCCAAGATATGTCCAATATTTACATTTTTCGTTACCTGCTTGTTGAATAGTCAGAGGAAGATTATTATTAAACGAAATTCTTGCATGCTCAAGGCATATGTATTATGGGAATCAACCTAGTTACTTATTTCCATTAGCATTAATTTTTGGGGAAAAAAAAAAACAATACATGAATTGCTGTTTCAGGCAGCAAGGCTAAAATTTTGCTGTTACATGCATGTGGTGTTAATTATCAGTAAAGCACAATATTGGTACCAGTAGAGAAAATGCTTTTCCACAAGACAGGAGAAACTATATTTGGTCTCGTCCAATAAGCATTCAGATGTGCAATCTAATTTCAATGTAATAGAATTTATTGTCATCAGTTACTTGGAATCTAGGTTAAAGGAAACCTCAGAGTTATTTTGCAATGACTAAGTTAATATTGCTGAGGTCAATTCAAAATATGCATATAATTGATTTCTCCTGCTTAAAAAAGAAGACAACAATTCTCACCGCTGTCACAGCATCAAGATAATTAGCACACTGAACATTGCTTGGATTTGAATACTTTCCTCCGCAGCTTTTCTTGGTAGACTGCACAAAATATGAGGATAAATCTGATCACATTATTCGATCGGATTATGTCTTATGAAAGTTAAATAATCTGGATGGGTCTGATATTTGTCAAAACCTTAAATTACAGAACCAATGACATGTAATTTAGATTCAGAAATTTCTTTGAAATTATAATGGAAATTAATGGTAAACAGAGAGGTTGTTATTGCTCAGGTGCACTCAGTTCACAGTTTCTTTTATTGGATTTGGACATTTTAAATAAACACTGAAATTCACAAATATTTTAATTTTTTTATCCTTCTCTTTTTGTACCTTATATAGTTCATCTGATATGAGTCCTTTTCCATAAGCAAATGGCACTCTGGAACCAAAATCAGATGTTGTACCAGTTACTGGGTTTCCAGCTAAATAGCCCTAATAGTTTCAAAATATAATCAGAAGCCACTAATTGAAAAACGCCATGAATTGTGAGAAACTAAACTAACAACTATAGAAGAAAGATGTTTTCTTTTATAGTTTAAAGTTTGCAAACCTTAAGATTAAATCGAGCATTATTGAATTCTTTAGCTGTCAATAAGAAATTAAAAAAAAAGTAAAGCAAGAGTTAGAATAAGGAATTTCCATTTTGTGCTAACAATTTAATAGCTAGAATGTTAGAATATACTTGATGTAATAGAATGTCATTATTAGAAGAAAGAAATAATACAAGTTACCAGTAGCAATGTCAAGAGTCAAGACTGGTATGATCTTCCCAGAATAGGAATCGCCACCTATGTATAGAGGATTCAACTCGAATTTTGGATGCTTATCAAGCCACTACATTCAAAATAGATAGAGCTGATTAAAATTAAATTATTAAAGACAAGATGAAATTTAAAACACATATTTGGTTCCTGTGTAAGTAGCATTGTAGTGTGAAAAGCAAAAGATAGTATTGTATATCGAGGTTTGCACTGTATCAATTGTTTTAGCATTCCTCAATCAAAAAAAGGAACTAAAAATAACATAAATTTTGTAGCTTTTTGTTTCTACAAATCAAATAAGATCTTTTTATTTAATGACATGCCTAGAAAGAAGATGATGTTTATAATTTTTTACAAAATATAGTCCACCACGTCATTCCCAAGATATATAAATCCTTCAATCGAGTGCATATGGAAGCTAAGAACATACATTTCGTATTAAAGCAATGCATATTCAAATGAGAAATAACCTTATATAGGAATGTTACAAGATGGGAAACTGCCTGGGAGTCAGATGTTTGAAAACCTTCCTCTGTGCGTGAATAAGAGAATCCAGTTCCTACTGGTGCATCAACAAATAGTACGTTGCTAACCTGTTTGTTTGTTATCACATCATTCAACAAGCAAGAAATGCAAATAATCTGATGTTAATTAATTGTTGCAAAATCAACCAGGCCCGTCTTATCCAATTGCCACATAAAGAGTTTACCATCTAAGTGCGTAATCCAGCATAGGAATAAAAGAACAATTGCCCACAACAAAAATTGAAAGCAAGAGCAAGAGTGGGTCGGGAGAGTGGCGTTCGAAGGAGAGGTGTAAATGGGTTACCTGGGTCCAAGATTCAGCCTTATAGAATAGGGAAGGTAAGCCATCTCTATATCCCTGTAAATCAAAACGAAGTGGGCCTGCATATCATAAAAAAAATTATCCAATAAACAACAGAAAATGGAGGCTTCAGGTAGAAATGAAGGATTATGTCACGAAGTGAGGTTTGGTGCTCTCAATTATGATTTCATGGTTGCAGTATTGTTTGGGGAGGGTTGATTTTGAATGGGGTACGTTTGAAGATTTTGTGTTTTACTCTTTTCCATAATCCTAGCTGAACTTACAAACTCATCCAGCAGGTTTTTTTGCTTATAGGTAGATTGAGTATCAGTGGTTTTGAGTTTAATTGTGATGATTGGTGTTTCTGCTAATAGAAACAAATGGTACTGATAGGACCGCTCCTTTTACAAAAAAAACAGATAAGTGTCCTTGTAAAGTGTGCTGGTGTTAACTCATCCAAAATACAACATAAGGTTCTCACTTATATATAGTCTACTGCACACTACGGGAACCCATAGAAATTGAAATAAGAACAAAAAAATTATGTCATGAAAGAGGTTCTAACCTTATGTATGCACTATCCATACCTATCTCAAAGACCAATCCGGAAAAGGCAGAACAACCAGGCCCACCAGTCAACCAAAGGATGAGAGGATCCTCCACAGGGTTGCTCTCCGATTCTATGAAGTAGTAAAAAAACTCGACACCCTTATCCTCATCTACCGTCAAATAACTATTTTTAAGTATAAACCCACTTTTTAATAATCAAATTTAATAATTTATGGCCACAAATTCAACTTCCAAGAACAAATTTTAGAATAATGACAATTTATGTTTGTCCATTAAGAAAATCAAGCATTTTTATTAGCAAAATATAATATTGAACTATTGTGAACAATTTTAAATTCTTGGAAGAAAATACTCTCATAGTACCTCTTATCTGCAAATTTTGCACACAGGAAGTTTTGACAGTCATCCATAGGAATATTTAGATATTAATTGCAGGATTCGAATAAATATTTAGCTACATGATGGTACAGTGGCAAACCTCAATATATTAGCCAGATAGCTCATAGTTTCTAAATGAATATATATCCTGAACCTGATACTCCACAATTCTTGGTTACTTTTATAATATTTTTTATTGGCTGCTTCCTCTTTAAAAGGGAAAGAGGAACTAAACATTTTAGATACTATATTTGAAGAGAAAGATCACCTCGTACCCAGTTTCTAAAGAGAAAGGCAGCAGGCCATTAAAACCTGGGAGAGTTGTGATTCTCTTCTGAGCAGATACCAACTGCCAAGGGAAATAGCAAAATACAAGTACCAAAGAAACGAGAAGACGCATGTTGTTGGTTTCTTTTGATTCTGCCATTCTCGACTGAATCTCTTGCTAAGTCACTTGAAGTAGGTCTTATATCTTTGTTTTATCTCGTATTGCTGCCACATTTTTTTTGGTCGTGTGGTGGAGAGCACCAGTGCGGCTTTTCATATCCGTAAGAACTCTGCAGCGTTTATTCTTTATTCCGATTTTGCATAATTCTTTATTCCAGAAAAGACAAAGCTGAAATTGGGTCCACGTGTCAATTAAGTCAACACTGTCAGTTGCACCTTTTTGGAATAGTTAAGAAATTTAACCCATTTATATCTAGCTGAATTGCCATTTGCCAGAGAATTAGAATAAGAAAAATAAATAGCTTTCCTTTCCTTATCGCACATTAGAATTTCAATTACTTGTTTTTTTTCCTACTAATTAACTTTCTAGTAATTTTAAATTTTTCGGAAATGATTTTCATCCGACAAAAGTTCGTCCAATATTTTGTATTTTAAAAAAGAGTTGTGTTTTAAATGAATTTATACAATTTTTTTTTTTTTTGCACATAAAGTGTACTATGTGGACATTTTCTTTGAAAGATAGTTCGCAGGGTTTTAGTTATTTCTATAATTCTTCATACAAACATTTTTCTGTAATTTTAAAATCTCTATTCCCTATATCTCTTCCAAAAAAATAATTTTGAAAAAGAAAAAAAATGCGTTTGTGTTCAACACATATCTGTATTGAATCTATATGGTACGTACCGATACTCGTATCATAACAATAATTCAATAAAAAAAATAGCCTATGGTGTCGTATTATATTACGTGTTATGTCATGTGTAATAATTGATATATGTTTTATGTTACATTAATAAGAATTAAAGATAAGCTATTAGACTTCCTCCTATGTCCAGTAAAATTATGGTCATTTATTTTTACCGAGGTTTTTTAAATTTTGACGGTACGAATTTAATACGAAACCACCCAATTATATTTGCACCGAAATTTTTCAGAAACTGGCAGGTGATAAGAAAATATACGATGTCAGAATTAAAAATTTTCAGCATCTTAAAATTTTTATAGTCAATTCTTGATCTGCCATATCAAGTGATGTAAGAATTGATCTGTAGCAATAAAATGAACAAATGGATCCGACATGGACCAACCAACGTGTGATTTTTGTAAGAGGACTAGTCCTGAAACGCTTGGTCCGTGGTTGGGCAACCCACCAAAATAGTAAAAAAAAAAAAAAAAACCTCATATGAGTCTAAAACACTTGATCTACTTTCAATAGAGAAATTAAAGCGGCTAGCTACTAATGCCTACTGGCGTGTAATGTGGGAATTGGGATCAATTAATAACAGACCATGACGACCCTCAAAAAATAATAACAGACCATGAGAAGTGTTTTAAGTTCATCCGAGCAATTACTGTTTTCTTTCCTTAAAATAGAAACAATTTCATATGCTATATATTATAACCAAGTAATTGGTATGGTGGTATCCTATTCGACATCCACTGTAATACCGTACCCATTGACAGCCCTACGATTTTCCTTTGAAATGGGTAATAAACTAATAATAAAAAGGAAATTATTGGTACAAATTCGTTAAGAAGGCCTTATATATATTTAACAATGGATGAATCTTGTATTATTAACACAGTCAAAGAGGTTCGCCAGAAAGCCATCGGTCAAGCATAGTCAAGCATTCCTTGGGCTTGTACTCTGGTGCAGTGTGACCCGCTCCCTACAAATTTTAACATCATTCGTTACACAATATTACAAATAGATTGATGCGTCATTATATTTGCATCGACCATCTTGATGGGCTTACATAAAGAGAAAATGCGGTACATAATGAGCAGATTTTGACTAATTTACTACGAGTTTTATTGAGTCTTATAGCTCGGCCAAGTCTGCGCTTACTTAACCATTGGGTTTGATCTAGTGGGTAAGTAAACTTAGAAGTCTTAAGGCTTATGCCACATCTATCCCCAATAAGAAGGAAAAACTAACAAGGGGAAACCAGATACCAGCATGTACCGGCGCAATAAGTGCTTGAATCTAGCCACATATAGCCCCAATAAATGGACCTTTTGTTTTATTGTGAAATTAGAACGGAATATATATACCTTCACTGTTGCAAATGTTAGGTTATTGGAATAACTCCTGGTGAACCTGGTAATGAGACGACAAAGTAAAATGAAAAAAATGTTAGTGGTAGATTTTCAAGATAAGTACCAAATCAATAACTATACTACTGGGTTTCGGTAGCATACCAATACCTAGCTCACATGCATTGTGCAGAAGATTGGTACATACAATATATTTTGGTGTCTAGTGTCAACAGTTAACACTGTAGATATTCGATACATTGAATATAAAGCATTCAACTAATGAAATTGGGGCTCACCCGGCTACTTGACCACCAGAATACCAAGCTCTCCAATCATCGGCAATTGAGAAACCGAGAGCTCGAACCCATGCCTCAGTTCCCAAGTATGGCATATCCACATCATGATCGCCACTGAGAGAAACATAAAAAGGATTTTAGCGTACAAGAAAAAGAGAAACTGTAAAGAGGTGGTATAATATGGAAACGATGAGTATTTCCTTACTTCCATGCTCAAAATACAAGTCTAATTATGGAACAGTAATGACATCGCAAGGGCATTTTTTATAGTTTTTCCCTCTCTAAGTATCCTACATCTCTTAATTTCAAAGGGACTCTCCCATTGTTTCCTCAGCAGTTGTTACCATTTATCTTAGGGATCAGGTCAGATCCAGTACCAAATTGTACTAACAAATCAATCATTCTCTCACCTGTAGACAAGAGCACGGTAACCGCTTGTAGTTAGGTTGTGATGATATGGAAGCATACTGCCCACATCATGAGTGAATTTAATACCGTAGTTGCACCGCATCCACAATCCAATAGATCCCTACAATTGTTTGTAACCATGGGAAGTTAACATCAGAAAGGACTTCAGGCAAATCATTCTGTCTGAAAATTTAAGAAGTTATAGGACCTAGTTTGCTTGCTTCCACATTTATTGTGGCAAAATATTGTAAGTTTAATGTATTTTGGTGAAAATAGCTTATGATATCCAATTCTCCATTATAAAATGAAAAAATAATCTTATGATGCAAACATACATTATGAATGCCAAGTGTTGCTCTAACGTCAGGATCATCTGCCCAGACATAAGAGAGCCTATATCCTGAATCCTGTGTAAATATACAAAATATAATTATGTATCAAATAAGAAAATGGAGAGTAATTTCTTTGTTTCATTCTTTCTTTTGTTGTCGAGTATTACTCTGCATTCTACTGGGAGTCTAAAGTCTGACAAAGGAAGCTCTCCAACGTGATCTTCCACCAGCCGTCTCCTTAAATCTCCTGTTAATACATCAGGTTTCCTTTTTGCAAACCCACATATGGGCTCCAGTGTATGCACGGGATTTACTCCAATCACACACTGCATCCATTTATAAAGAAACAAAAAGATGTAAACCACTTTCCGTTTGAGAAGTTTCTATGAATTAAAAGACTATCAGAGTTTTCAATAGCAAATCTCAGACAATACAAGGATAAGATATTTCAAACTGCATGTTTTTCTTGAAAGTACCATAATAGTACAATTACTACTGTAGTAGACCCGTCTGCTGCCAGCACAGAGCGTGATATATGGAGATCTTGTATCATAGACTAACAGCCTAGCTAGACAGCATGTACCAGAGAACTGTGCAATCTTTGAAGATAAAATTTATTAGAGAATTTACCCAATTTATTGCATCTAGAACGGATGAGCATTGAGCATTCACTGGAGATATATAGTTTCCATTGCAAGTCTGCTGTGCTGACTATCAGAAAAAAAAAATAGTGAAGGAAGGATAAAAATGTTACAATAAGTGCTTTTTATATTATTACATAAATATAATAAAAAAACATTGACTTCAGAAAAAATAAATATTGAATATTGAATTATCATGATGCAACAAGCTGTGGCATGTACATTTCTGAACAAAAGGAAGAGAGGAAAAGAGAAGGAATTTCTAACCAGCATGCACCAACAGTTCATAATACCTGAAAAAGCTCATCAGAAATAAGTCCCATGCCATGCAAGAACGGTACACGTGCATTACCATCATACCACTCATCAGTTGCGCCATTGCCAACTAGGTAACCCTAATGATTAGAGTAATTGCTATTATAATCTTACAGAAGCATAATTCTGATCGTTTTTACAATTGTCAATGAAACAACGTCATTAACAAACCTTGAGATTCAGCTGCATGCCTCCTTCTTGGTTAGCTACAAGAAAATATACATAAATATCAGACTTGGTTACCTCTGAAAGACACTCTCTCAACATCACAATTTAAGTGCTGGAAAATTACTAGGTCAATTTTATTTTAGAAAGTACCATGTGTGATTGCTAAGGCAGTAACTGGTACAGTTATACCAGAATAAGAATCGCCACCTATGTATAATGGGTTTGAGATGAACTCTGGGTGCTCCTCAAGCCACTATAATATGAACAAGAGAACGAAAATTATTGCAAAAAATAAAAAATGCTTGAATTGAATGTCCTGCAATTATTGTTGTATTGCAAACATATATCAAATTTGCTCTTTGTTCTATACTTATATTGTCTTGTGACAAATTTTGTTGAAGGTAACTTGGTAAAATAAAAATTACACCTTTCTGAGAAAAGTGATATGCTGGTTAGCAGACTTCCGGTCACTTGTATATAAGCCTTCCTCTGTCTTTGCATATGAGAAGCCAGTACCCACTGGTGAGTCCAAAAATATAATGTTGCTAACCTAAGCATGTCCAATAATAATATCAGCAACAATTGTCCAGGGTAAATTAAACACAACTTGCAATGAGCATGACATTAATTAGCAGTCCTTTTTCGATTTTCAGCCGGGCCCTATTTGAACAACTGTACTCACTGGAAGCATCTCTTATTGACAATTAGGAGATGGGTAATTGACAGTGGATAATTTTAGTTTCTGCAATTTACAACAGAGCTCGTATATATGACAGACAATGTTCTTTAATAATTTGAACTGCACCTTATTGAGTATAATATAAATCCTGTATGGTCAGATGCAAGATTTTGAATGGATTTATGTCTTTGGGTAAATAAGTTTTTTTTTTTTTAATAGAGCAAAATCGAGGTCTGAACGACACTTCATGCCCTTATTTACTAATTATTTAGAAAGCCTTTCTGTAACTTTCAAGCTGTAATTGTTTTCTACGGAGTTAATCACATTTAAAATGCAGAACACTTGGATTGTGTTGTCTACGACAATTGAATAAGATTTTACTAGATAATGTAATAGTTTTTGAAAAAATTGGATCCCAAAAACTCAAGACCATAAAAGCTTGTGTTATGTTGGATATAATGTTCATATTGTGTTAACTCAAGTTTTTTAAGGTCATCGGATTCTGAAATTTGAAATTTTAGAATTTTAAGAGGGTTGACCGATTTAGTCAAACATTGAACCTAACCTAATAATATTGAATGGGCATTTTATTTACTCAATCCACCGGTAAATCCATTCAACTCATAAAATTCTTCACATATTGGTTTGGTAATTTTGTTAAAACAATTTAAGATACACTTTTAAGTAAATTCACACATTAATGATATAACAACTAAAAGTAGATACTAAAAAAGTAACATAAATTAAATTAAGACTTACCAAAATGAATATAAAAATAATTGTTTGTTGATAAATATTATATTTATGTTTCCTTTGAGTAAAAATATGCAATAGTATAAAACGGGAAAAACATTATTTGAAGATATATGTAGCAACTGGATGACAGCAGACAAGGCTGGACACAAATACTACTAGCTCTGTATTGATCTACAAGGATAGTAGTATGCCACCAGATAACTGCGTTAACTTCTTATTATCTTATAAAACTTACTTATTCCATGAAAGACCAATGTCGCTATCAAGCTTACATGTTGTTCCGTTTTCAACAAAATAAAATGAAATAAATTCGGCAAATACAAATGAAGGAAAGGAATGACTGGTACTTTCTTAATTATGTATGCAGAGCAGGTAGAATGGTGACTTTTTTGCATATTTACAAGACAAGACAAACACGCAATAAAACCTTGACTGTTTGACTAAAAATAGAGGTAAGGTGGATTTTGCGCTTCTGACCTTTGTCCATGAATCAGGAAAATAGTACAGAGTAGGTAGTCCTTCAGTGTATCCTCCTACATCAAATTTTAAAGGTCCTGCAAATTTTTTGGTTCGAACAACTATCAGTATCACACGCATATTGATCAAATTTATATTGGTTAAAGAGGAATGTTACTGACACTCCAATTTTTGTTTTGCTTGATGTTGCAGAGTATACAGATCGTGGTCCCAGAAGATCATCATCAGAAGCTACTATTTTAGACTGTCTAACAGGACTACTGAAACGGGTATATTGATGATTGATATATTGATTCGTTTTATTACATACGAGGTTTATTTTGCAAACATTAAAAAAAAATTAAAAGCGCGGAACACAAACTATTTTGGTCCACAGCGCTTTTTTGCTTGTCATTTTCCCTCTTTGATGGATCAAGTAATAATTATTAATGAAGAATCAAAGGATACCTATCTCTAAAAGGGGATATGGACACCAATGTTTTATGCGACTGACAGTACGTATTGAACACGACATAAGACGATGATTCCAGAAATGTTAATATGAGTGTCCAAACCACTGTCTACAATACAGTTCAAAAAAGGCGACGTTGAAAGGTCATCTAATATAAGCTCCTCTGCTCAAAGCCTCAAATAAGAAATGCAACACTGGAGAAAGCTTGAAACAACTCGCTTTTTGTATATACAAGCAAAAGTCTCCTTCAGTAATAAATTGGTTGGCTACTGCGGAACCAACAGCTTTTCAAAAGTATGAAATATATAAAATCAATCATACTTTAGATGTTAAAGTCGATCAATTAGGTTTATATGTCGTTCCCAATTGAAATTCACTGAATACTATTTAGGGAAAAGAGAAATTAAAAATGTACCAATCTCAAAAACTAAGCCGGAGAAGGCAGAGCAACCTGGCCCACCAGTGATCCAAAGTATGAGTGGGTCCTTCTCCGGCGACTTCTCCGACTCGATGAAATAGTAGAACATCTCCACTCCTTTATCTTCATCCACCTCTACATACCTAATTTTTATTCCAGGATAAAACAGTCAATTATTTAAGAAAACAATTGCACTGGCTGATCACTTATCATTGGTTCCAAACCATCAAAAGAAAGGCTTAATGGACAAATTGTTTATTATTTATCGTACAGTATTGCTATTGCAACGTCTTTAAGATCACTTACGACTTAAGTACTAAAAATTTATTTCAACTGCCAATGATCACTGAAACAGAGCATTTTCTATAAGACTTTTAAGAAAAAGGAAATGAAAACAACACAAGCAAACCAAAAACATACTTCTTTCCTTATTTTTTCAAACATAAAGGCACTAAAGGTATTCGTCAACAAAATATAAAGTTTGTAGTAACTTTAACTTCTCATCCAACTTTGGGGAAAAAGAATGATAGCAATAATAAAAATAAAAGTTAGTTCTTACCCAGTTTCTAAATAGAAGGGTAGAGGTCCATCAAAACCAGGGAGATACTCGATTTTGTTACGAGCTGATATAACCAATTTTACCAATATGGTGGAAAATATGAAAAAATATAATGGAAGAAGAGTAGCTCTACCCATGCTTTCTCCGATCCTTAGTTAGAAGTGGAGAAAGAAGGGGGAAGAATTAACAACTAATTACTGATCACACATGGCTGGGAAGAAGCAGAGAAAATAAAGATAAGGGGTTAGGGGTTAGTTTACAATTGAAAGCGCTCTCTTATCCTCCTGTTGTAACAGCACTGGATGGAGAAGTCACATTGAGAAGTGAGAAACCGTACAGCAGGCTATATCTATCGTCAATTCGTCATATAATTAAGATGCCAGGGTCTATATATTTTATCTATTGTCTTTTGTATAGAAAACATTCTCAGTTTTTTTATCCTCTATAATTTATTCAAATTTAATTAGTGACACTTTTTCATATATATTGAGTAAATGTCACTATTTAAATCAATCAATCATTCAGCAAGCAAAATATATAAAGTCATAAATTTAACAAGTGAAGCAGATCATCTCAGTTTTTAGTAGTTTGGCAATTTTCAAATGGAGGGAAAAAAACGTATTTGGGGTAGAAGCAAAGCGTATTTGGGTCATTATCACTGTAGTATATTTTCTGCAGTTGTCAAGAAACTGGAGAGGATATAAATTCGATTATAATTTGTTTTCCTTGTAAGAAGAAATGCCGTAGGAAGATTTGATTTATATTACCTCGGAGCCGAGTAGGTACAAAAGATTGAAGATTCTGCGTGTATGACAAAACAGTCCGTATCCTCTAGAACCGGAGAACGCTGCACCGTGATGTCTCGGACAGATCAAACATAACCGTCTGATGTCATGAAAGTTGTATCGCAAACGTTAATTTTTTTTTTTTTTTTTGAGAATGTTATTATTATTTTTTTTTATTAATTTTTTTTTTTTTTTTGTCAATGGAGAATGTTAATTGGAGTGTTGGGAGGTTCTCAATTTTGGTTTGTCGGGTTCTACATACGTGTTAGTTCATTTTGGTGCTGTATTGTTCCCAAAGAGGTGACTTAAGTCGCCGACTCTCTCTTTCTCTAGTATTTTTGTGGTAAGGAGATTAAGCAATGTTTCAATGTTTCTCTAGTATTTTTCTGACACTCAAAAAAAAAAAACAAACAAAAAACAAAAGCAATGTTTTCAGTACACTACCGGCCATGGTAGAAATTCGATATTTTTTAAAATTCTTTTTTAATACTAGATGCCACCGTTTCGGTTACTGTTTTGGTATCCGGGTAATATTAGAATTTTTGATAGTCGTAGGTATTGAAAACACTGAGATTAAGTTATGGTTCCAATATCCAAGATGGGTTCAATAATTTATTTTTTCAGGAAAGTATATAATTTAAGTTTTTTTACTCTTTTATTTGAGATCCTTCTATTTTATTTATAATTTTTTGTTAAGTTGTATTGGTTTGCTGTTTTTGAGATCCTTCTATTTCATCCATTTTGTTTGCTGTTTTTGTTACTTTGACCCTTTCATCTATTAATTTCATTCACCTTTCCTTCATCAATTTTTAAATCTCTTGTGCTTAATCGGCATTGTTTATTTCCAACATCAAAGCCTTAATCTTGTTACCCCACAAGTTATTATCTACATGAGTACATCAGTACATGACATGGGTTTTGCTACCACACTTTGCAAATACAACATTTTCAAATAAAAAAATAAAATTCTATCTATTAATTGACTTATTATTTGCTTTATGATACTATGACTGTAGCTAGTGTTCTAAATTCGTGCCGTGCCGTGCCTCGTCGTGTCGTGTCAAACACGCCGTGTCCGGATCATTTGTGGCGTCGTGTCGTGCCGTGTCTAAATGTTTCACGTGTTGTGCCGTCCCGTGTCTAAATTCTAAGGGATGGACACGACACGCCTAAGGACACGGCACGCCTCGTGTCCTCGTGCCGTGTCGTGCCGTGTTTTTTTTACACGTGTCGTGCCGTGTCGTGTTTGAATACGTTTGAATTTTATAAAACATAGTCATATACTTATGTTTAGGGATGAATTTGATATTCAAATTATAAAATTATCCTAAAAATAGATCATATAAGAATTTTCTTGTTATTTTATGCAATTTAACATTTTTAACCATGTCACATCCCGGGTATGATATGACAGAATCCCGCCACGAAAGTACTAATGTTAGTACTTCCGCAAGGCTTAGGTTTTAATTTAACTTATAAAAGACGCATATATTTTTTTTTTCTTTTGATAATATAATCGAATATTATCAGTATGACGATAGTAGAAATATAAAACTAAGTAAAGTAAATACACCCATAGCATCACACACAAATATACATAATATTTACGAAAGTCTAGTACAACCTCCATCACAACTCAAAATGTGACTGCCAAACTCCGAACTGGGATCTATCTACAACACTTAGCTTAGTCTATATATACAACAAAGACTAACTAGTGCTAACCAAAAGTTGATCCCCAGTTCATCTGACTCTAACAACTAAACTCACTCATACAAATCCTCCTCTGGCTCCTGCTCCTCGTCAGAATCACTAATGACAATGACTGGAGGATCGGCCGGTGCAGGAGCCGGTGCAGGAGCTGGTGCAGGAGCCGGAGCAGGGGCCGGTGCTGGAACCGGAGGAGGAACTGGATCACTATGCTCAAAATAAAAGTAAACACCCATAGGAGAAAACGAGATATGGTGAGTCACATAAGCGTGCAAGTGGGGCACATATACACGCTGGTGGTAATACGATCCGTCAATAACTGCCACTAGTGGTCCCCTCGTGGGCCTGTGCGTCCCCTGGAACCCCCAACCGCCGAGGAACATGCAACAAAAATCAAGTGAGAAATAATTTCTCAGTGCAGGTTTTAGTTCCAGACGTGGATTTCTGGTCGAAATCTTATTCTGGAAATAATTCCCGTAATAATCAACATGAATAATAAATAATAGATAAATAATAAATAACTTAATCAAAATAGAATAGAAATAATATAATGCAACATCTATTTAATTACATACCGAGCACCTCATCAGGAAAGGTCCTATCGTAACCATCTGTAATAAACATGCATGAAATCAAGTCAAACGAATGATCAATAATCATGGTCATATCAAATCACATCATATCATATCGGTAATATCAGTAATATCAAAAACACACTCAGGTCCCCTAACCCAACCGGCTGGGCAAGCATGAGGAGACCTTTCCCTAACCCAGGGCAGGCATGAGGGACGTGTCCCTAACCCTAGGCAGACATGAGGGAATTCCATATCCGAATAGCGCTACCGAACTGGCCGAAGCCGGTGGCCGACCGACTCCGGAGAGTGGTATTGATTTTCCAGTCAGTCTTAACCCAGTACTTTCCTTTCATGATTATCATTCAGTATCTTTCAGGCAAGATTAGGTTGAGCTAGAAGGATTTAGCTCTCCCGTTAATTAAGTATTCAAACTTGCCTGTTTCAATTCAAGTCAAGTGAACATGGAGATGAATTCAACATGAGTTGTAATATCTGTTCCTATAATCTACATGATAAATTCCTTATGCACAACAATGTGAAATCAGCATGCTTATGCATTAAATTAAAATTACCACACAATTCCTACAAAAATCCACGTATCCGCACCTGTATTTGGATCAGTAGTCTCTGGTGTCCAATCCCCTGTAATTAATGAAAATCGTTGCTAATTAATTAACGATCATCTATTTAAAGAAAAGGTCCGGCTTAAACTACCAAACTGACTGAGTTTTCTAATTAAATTTTATAGTAATTGCTTGTGTTTTCAATAATTTAATTAATATTTATTATTATCTTATTTTATTTTATTTTAATTTATTTTATTTAAATTAATTTCATTTTATTTGAATTTATTATAATTTATTTTGATTTATTTTGATTTATCCTTAATTTATTTAATTATTTATTTTACTTTCTTATATTTTATATTTAATTAATTAATTAGTTAAATAATTTATATTTATAATATTAATCTTAATATTATTCTTTATTATTAATTGATTATTAATAACTAAATCAATTTATTTTAATTACTTTCTTTTAATATATATAATATATAATTATTAGAAAAGTTAATAAAATATAATAAGAAATCTAAAATTAGAAAGTTAATAACTAACATATAAAAGTAAATTTTATTTTAATTAGTTTAATTGCTATTTAAACATGTTAATTATATATAAATGATAAAGATTAACTTTATTTCGGTACTGGGCCAAATATTAAGTCTCGGCCCAGTCCCTTTTTTTTTTTCTTTTCTCTTAAGCCCGACAAAGCCCAGTCCATCTTGGCCCAACCCGAATTTTTTTTTTTTTTTACTTCAGTCCTTTATTTTTACAAATAAGCCCTTTTTGTTTACACTTAAGTCCTTTTTATTTACGAATCAGTCCTTTTATTTGCAAACAGGTCCTTTTAAATTATTTTTAGGTCCTTTTCTTTACAAGTTGGTCCTTTTAATTAACTTTTTAGTCCTTTTTCTTTATACTTTAGTCCTCAGCCCAAGTTTTTTCTTACGGATCAGTCCCTGGCACTGGTTTCTCTTGCCAGAACCGTACCAGTGGTACGTTTAGCGTACCAGAGGCTGGTACCTGGCCTCTAAGCACGGCCAAACGCCTAACTCCACTTCCTTCAAGCAATGTTAAACCAATTAAACTCAAATCCAATGATTTTTTGATTGATTTCCCTCAAATTAAACCCGAAAACCCTAAATTTCTATTCCTAAATCTCAATCATGCTTCACTTTGCCTCCAACTCATCCATCCCAACTTAAATTAGCATAATCAAACTCTATTTCACCTCAGAAATTAGTAAGAACACTAATTAACCGAAATTGATTTAATCCTAATTCGGTTTAATTAAGAAAATCAATAAACTAACTCAAATAAACTCAATCAAAGTTAGAGGTAGTGGTTATACCTTGATCTCTAGCTAATAAGGTCTAATCCTTTCTCTCCCGACCTCAGTTCCTCTCTCTCTTTCTCTCTCTTTTTTTTTTCGTGGAAACTTCTTGTTCAACCCGGCCAACCCAAAAACCGACCCCAACGGAACTATTTATAGGCAAGGAAAGAAGAAAGAGAGGGGAAAACAACGGCGGAGATCGAAACAAAATCCCAATTTTTTTTTCATCGAACTTACCCGATTTTCCACCGTAGCATCACACGGCTACGGTTGGAGGTGCCTTCACTCGACCACGACTAAGGCGAAGAGGTGGCCACACCAAATCCCTCGCCAAAGTTCGTGCTAAGCGGCGCGACGAATACTGTTGAAGCGGAGGAATCGGACGGAGAGAAAAATTCTTCGGCGGAGAAAGGAGAGAAGAAGAGATGAGGCCAACTGTAAAATTGATTTTATCGATTTTACCCTGTCCAGATCCTCTGTGACGAGAAATTTGTGGCCACTGGTGTGGCAACTCCTTTTAATTGATTTTAATTCGAATTTTATAAGATTTACTCAAATTAACAATAGATTTTATAATTAATTAAGCTTTGATTTTACTAGAATATTTTGTACAATTTATAGATTTTACACAAAGTCAAAAATTTCGAATTCGAGTCGATTTTCATGTTAGTTTTGATTTAATTATGTGTTATTTAAATTTTATAAATATTATAATTATCAAGAATTATAAATTTCTTATTGATTAATATTCTTAATAATTTTGTTAATTGATCCTAATTAATTTAGATTAATTTGGTTGTCCCACTATGTTACATTCCACCCCCCTAAAAAAAAATCGTTCAGTCCCCTGAACGATGCTTACCCGAACAATTCTAGGTAGCGTTCACGCATGGTTTCTTCTAGTTCCCAGGTGGCTTCTTTTATCGAATGTCTGCCCCATCGAACCAATACCAGATGAATAGTCTTGTTTCTTAGCTGTTGTATTTTCCTATCTATGATCTGCATTGGTTCTTCTTGATAGGTTAAATCACCTTCCACTTGTAATTCCGAGAAATCAGGTATCTTGTGAGAAGGATCTTTAATGTATTGTCGAAGTTGAGACACATGGAACACAGGATGTATTTGAGAAAGATGATCGGGTAACTTTAGTTCATATGCCACTTGTCCAATTCGCTTTGTTATCAAAAATGGACCAATATAGCGTGGACTTAATTTTCCAGTCATTCCAAATCGTCGAATTCCTTTGACTGGAGATACCCTTAACCACACTTCTTCTCCTTCTTTAAACTCAATATCCCGTCTTCTTGTATCTGCATATTTCTTATATCTATCCTGGGCTGCTTTTAATCGTTTCAGTACAACTTGGACCTTCTCATTACTTTCCGCTATAAGTTGTGGTCCTGTTGGATCTATTGTTCCTTGCGGTTTCCACCATAACGGGGTTCGACAAGGTTCTCCATATAGAGCTTCAAATGGTGACATGCCTATACTTGAATGATAACTGTTGTTATAGGCAAATTCTACTAAGTGTAAATTTTCTAACCATGTACCACCAAAACTCAAGATACAGGCTCGAAGCATATCCTCTAGAGTTTGAATTGTTCTTTCAGATTGTCCGTGGGTTTGGGGGTGGTGTGCAGAACTAAACATAACTTTTGTGCCCATTTGTTCCTGGAAACTAGTCCAAAATCGAGATGTAAACCTGGTATCTCGATCTGATATAATTTCTTTTGGACATCCATGGTATTTAAATTGAACTTTCATAAATAATTCTGCTAATTCTTTTCCTGTAAAGTCAGTTCGAATTGGAATAAAATGTGCTACCTTTGTTAATCGATCCACTATGACCCAGATTGAATCATATCTCCCAATAGTTCGGGGAAATCCCGTCACAAAATCCATGGTAATTGATTCGAACTTATGCCTTGGTCTCCAAGGAAGTTGCAAAAGTCCAGCAGGTTTTTGTCGATCCGCCTTGACTTGTTGGCATATTTGACATTTCCTCACATATTCTCTTACTTCCTTTTTCATATTAGGCCACCAAAATGCTTTTCTTAGATCCTGATACATCTTTACTTCTCCTGGATGAATGGTGTATCCGGAATCATGTGCCTCTGATAAAATTGTTGTTTTGGTGTCAACATCATCGGGAACACAAATTCTATCTTTAAATTTCAAAATTCCAGTTTCATCAATCTTGAAAAATGAATCTGGTCTGTTTTTGGCTAATTCCCGATATTTCTCAAATTTGGAATCTTTTTCTTGAGCCTTCTTTAATTGATCCTGTAGATTGGTTTGAACCAATATAGAGGCTATCATTCCCGTCATTACTACTGTCATTTCAGAAGGACCTTCGGTCTTCCAGATTCTAGAAGAGAACATATGTACTGTTTCCTGGGAAAATCCCGCAAATAACTTGAGTTGTCTCATTTCCTCCAGGAGTTTTGGTTCCTTAGTAAGAAAAGTGATTAGATTAACCTGGCTTTTCCGACTAAGAGCATCTGCAACAATGTTTGCCTTTCCCGCATAATACTGAATATCCAGGTCGTAATCTTTGATCAATTCTAACCATCTTCTTTGTCTCAAGTTGAGTTCTTTTTGAGTAAATATGTATTTGAGACTTTGATGATCAGTGTATATCTTGCACTTAACTCCATAAAGATAATGTCGCCAAATTTTAAGTGCAAATACCACGGCAGCCAATTCCAAATCATGAGTTGGATAGTTTTGTTCATGAGACCTTAACTGTCTTGACCCATATGCAATAACATGTCCATCTTGAGTTAATACACACCCTAATCCAAGTCGAGATGCATCGGTATATACAGTATAATCTTGTCCAGAGATGGGCATTGCAAGAATAGGAGCTGTGACCAATCGATTCTTGAGTTCTTGAAAGCTTTTCTCCTGATCTTCACCCCATTCATACTTTATATCTTTATGTAACAGTTTAGTAAGAGGTCGAGCTACTTTAGCAAATTCTGGTACAAATCTTCTATAATATCCTGCTAGTCCCAGAAAACTTCGTACTTCAGTGACTGTCCTTGGTGGCTTCCACTCAGTTACTGCTTTAATTTTATCAGGATCCACTGCTAATCCTTTTCCTGATATAATATGACCCAAAAATGCCACTTGTTCAAGCCAAAACTCACATTTTGAAAATTTTGCAAATAACTTATGTTGACGTAATCGATCCAGTACCATTCTTAAATGTTCTTCATGTTCCTTCATGGACTTAGAATATATCAGGATATCATCGATGAAAACCACCACGCATGAGTCCAATAAGTCATGAAAAACTCGGTTCATCAAATCCATGAAGGCTGCTGGAGCATTAGTTAATCCGAAAGGCATCACCAGGTACTCATAATGTCCATAGCGAGTGCGAAATGCAGTTTTCTCTATGTCACTTGGTCGAATTCGCAATTGATGATATCCTGTTCTCAAGTCTATTTTGGAATAGACTGAGGATCCTTGAAGTTGATCAAATAAATCATCAATTCGGGGGAGTGGGTATCGATTCTTGATTGTCACCTTGTTTAATTCCCGATAATCAATGCATAGCCTCAAAGTTCCGTCTTTTTTTCGCACGAATAGAACAGGAGCACCCCAAGGAGAGGTACTTGGTCGAATGAACCCTTTTTCCAACAATTCTTCCAGTTGTACCTTAAGTTCCTTCAATTCCGCTGGAGCCATTCTATATGGGGTTTTGGAAATGGGTGTGGTTCCTGGGGTTAAATCTATAGGAAATTCAATTTCTCGGTCAGGTGGTAATCCCGAAATCTCTTCTGGAAAGACGTCGGAATATTCAGAAACAATTGGGATGGAAGAAAGGTTTATATTTGTGGAGTTTAGGTCTATCACCGTAACCAGATAAGCAGTACTTCCAGCTTCCATCAGGTGTTTGGTTTCAAGAGTAGAGATGTAAGGTATTGGATCATTAGGTTTCCGGCATTTTAAAATACTTATGGTTTGGTTCGGGAGTTTGAATGCAACTTCTCTTTTAGCACAATTGATTACGGCCGAGTGTTGTGTTAGCCAATCAATTCCCAATAGCACATCATAGTTAGCAATATCCATGACTAGTAAATCGATCTTTAATTCCCGTCCATCCACGCGAACTTCACGGTTTCGGCAATGTATGGCTGTTCGGGTAGCTCGCCCTAAGGGTGTCTGGACTTGTAAAAGTTTTTCACTTGGTTCAACTACCCAATCATACATCTCAGCAAATGATTTAGACACAACCGAATGGCTGCATCCTGTGTCTATTAATACATAAGCTGGATATCCAGAAACATGTAAAATACCTGTTAACAGATCCGTTGTGGCTGCGTTGGGGTCTTCCATTCCTTCCTCAACAATTTCTTCCTCGACCGGTGCCTCTTCAGATATTGGCTCATCCACGGCTTCCATAGCATGTACCACCGGTCCTCGTTGAATTGAACCTCCCCGCGCTATACCGCGACCACGCTGCGGTGTGCCTCTTCCACGACCCACGTTATTTCCAGAAGGGTTTTCCTTTTGTTGCTGATTGAACCATGCTTTTGGGCAATCTTTAACCCAGTGTTCTGTGCTACCACAAACATAACAAGCACGATTGATATGACGACATTGATTTTCAGGATGAGGAAGTTGACACCTATTACACCAGTTAGTAGTAGATGGTTGAGGTAGTCTAACTGGAGAAGGTAGTGGTGGCCTGACTGTTGAAGGCACAAATGACCTATTGGGCCTAACAGTCTGTGTTGTTGGAATACCACGGCCTGGTACAGTCATTCCTCGTCCGTGCACATTCCGACTTTGGTTGATACGAAGTTGGACCTTTCTTTTATGATATACATCCATCTGTTCTGCAGCATCCATTAATTCTTGCAAACTCTGATTAGATTTATGATCCACCGCCATTGCAATATCTAGATCTAGCCCATCTAGATACTGACGCCTTTGTCTACGAGGATTGTTAACAATATCCGGTGCATACTGAGACAGGCTGAGAAACTGGTTGTTGTACTCAGCCACTGTCCTTCCCATTTGTTTGAGCGTAACGAATTTTGTTCTCATGGCCTCCTTATGTACTTCTCCCATGAATCGTTGTTCAAATCTTTCCTCAAACCATGCCCAAGGAATTCGGGCAACATCTCCTTCATAACGTCTTTTGACTCCTTTCCACCAGAACCTAGCAGCATTCTCGAAATAATAGGTCACTAGAGAAACTTGTTGTTCAGGCGGAGCTTGACATACCTCCAGTCGGGATTTCATAGCAGCCAACCACTCTTCAGCTGCTTTGAATCCACTTTCTCCGTCAAATTTAGGTGGTCCCAGTCGAGCAAAAGCTTCAAATCTTCTAAATGTGGCATCTTCCAGATCCCGGGGACCTTGTTCCGCTCTGTCAGCTACTCTTCTTCCTCTTTCATAAGCTTGTAATAAGCGATTCACCTCTTGATCTTCCAACTCCACTCTTTCAGGTTCCTGGGCTTGTCTTGCTCCACGCCTTCCTCGTCCTCCACGAGCGTTCTCCATTTTGGTTTCTAACGTTTAGTGTTCACGTTCCTAAAACAACTGTTAATAAATAAATATAACTATTCTTCAAGCAAACAAATAAATGAAATGCATGCATGCCTAACTTAATGCGGAAATTGAAAAGTCGTCCTATCCCATCTTCTACCCAGACTGCCGCAGGACTGGTTAAGGCTTAAACCAACCCCGCTCTGATACCACCACAAGAGACTGTCACATCCCGGGTATGATATGACAGAATCCCGCCACGAAAGTACTAATGTTAGTACTTCCGCAAGGCTTAGGTTTTAATTTAACTTATAAAAGACGCATATATTTTTTTTCTTTTGATAATATAATCGAATATTATCAGTATGACGATAGTAGAAATATAAAACTAAGTAAAGTAAATACACCCATAGCATCACACACAAATATACATAATATTTACGAAAGTCTAGTACAACCTCCATCACAACTCAAAATGTGACTGTCAAACTCCGAACTGGGATCTATCTACAACACTTAGCTTAGTCTATATATACAACAAAGACTAACTAGTGCTAACCAAAAGTTGATCCCCAGTTCATCTGACTCTAACAACTAAACTCACTCATACAAATCCTCCTCTGGCTCCTGCTCCTCGTCAGAATCACTAATGACAATGACTGGAGGATCGGCCGGTGCAGGAGCCGGTGCAGGAGCTGGTGCAGGAGCCGGAGCAGGGGCCGGTGCTGGAACCGGAGGAGGAACTGGATCACTATGCTCAAAATAAAAGTAAACACCCATAGGAGAAAACGAGATATGGTGAGTCACATAAGCGTGCAAGTGGGGCACATATACACGCTGGTGGTAATACGATCCGTCAATAACTGCCACTGGTGGTCCCCTCGTGGGCCAGTGCGTCCCCTGGAACCCCCAACCGCCGAGGAACATGCAACAAAAATCAAGTGAGAAATAATTTCTCAGTGCAGGTTTTAGTTCCAGACGTGGATTTCTGGTCGAAATCTTATTCTGGAAATAATTCCCGTAATAATCAACATGAATAATAAATAATAGATAAATAATAAATAACTTAATCAAAATAGAATAGAAATAATATAATGCAACATCTATTTAATTACATACCGAGCACCTCATCAGGAAAGGTCCTATCGTAACCATCTGTAATAAACATGCATGAAATCAAGTCAAAAGAATGATCAATAATCATGGTCATATCAAATCACATCATATCATATCGGTAATATCAGTAATATCAAAAACACACTCAGGTCCCCTAACCCAACCGGCTGGGCAAGCATGAGGAGACTTTTCCCTAACCCAGGGCAGGCATGAGGGACGTGTCCCTAACCCTAGGCAGGCATGAGGGAATTCCATATCCGAATAGCGCTACCGAACTGGCCGAAGCCGGTGGCCGACCGACTCCGGAGAGTGGTATTGATTTTCCAGTCAGTCTTAACCCAGTACTTTCCTTTCATGATTATCATTCAGTATCTTTCAGGCAAGATTAGGTTGAGCTAGAAGGATTTAGCTCTCCCGTTAATTAAGTATTCAAACTTGCCTGTTTCAATTCAAGTCAAGTGAACATGGAGATGAATTCAACATGAGTTGTAATATCTGTTCCTATAATCTACATGATAAATTCCTTATGCACAACAATGTGGAATCAGCATGCTTATGCATTAAATTAAAATTACCACACAATTCCTACAAAAATCCACGTATCCGCACCTGTATTTGGATCAGTAGTCTCTGGTGTCCAATCCCCTGTAATTAATGAAAATCGTTGCTAATTAATTAACGATCATCTATTTAAAGAAAAGGTCCGGCTTAAACTACCAGACTGACTGAGTTTTCTAATTAAATTTTATAGTAATTGCTTGTGTTTTCAATAATTTAATTAATATTTATTATTATCTTATTTTATTTTATTTTAATTTATTTTATTTAAATTAATTTCATTTTATTTGAATTTATTATAATTTATTTTGATTTATTTTGATTTATCCTTAATTTATTTAATTATTTATTTTACTTTCTTATATTTTATATTTAATTAATTAATTAGTTAAATAATTTATATTTATAATACTAATCTTAATATTATTCTTTATTATTAATTGATTATTAATAACTAAATCAATTTATTTTAATTACTTTCTTTTAATATATATAATATATAATTATTAGAAAAGTTAATAAAATATAATAAGAAATCTAAAATTAGAAAGTTAATAACTAACATATAAAAGTAAATTTTATTTTAATTAGTTTAATTGCTATTTAAACATGTTAATTATATATAAATGATAAAGATTAACTTTATTTCGGTACTGGGCCAAATATTAAGTCTCGGCCCAGTCCCCTTTTTTTTTTTTCTTTTCTCTTAAGCCCGACAAAGCCCAGTCCATCTTGGCCCAACCCGAATTTTTTTTTTTTTTTACTTCAGTCCTTTATTTTTACAAATAAGCCCTTTTTGTTTACACTTAAGTCCTTTTTATTTACGAATCAGTCCTTTTATTTGCAAACAGGTCCTTTTAAATTATTTTTAGGTCCTTTTCTTTACAAGTTGGTCCTTTTAATTAACTTTTTAGTCCTTTTTCTTTATACTTTAGTCCTCTGCCCAAGTTTTTTCTTACGGATCAGTCCCTGGCACTGGTTTCTCTTGCCAGAACCGTACCAGTGGTACGTTTAGCGTACCAGAGGCTGGTACCTGGCCTCTAAGCACGGCCAAACGCCTAACTCCACTTCCTTCAAGCAATGTTAAACCAATTAAACTCAAATCCAATGATTTTTTGATTGATTTCCCTCAAATTAAACCCGAAAACCCTAAATTTCTATTCCTAAATCTCAATCATGCTTCACTTTGCCTCCAACTCATCCATCCCAACTTAAATTAGCATAATCAAACTCTATTTCACCTCAGAAATTAGTAAGAACACTAATTAACCGAAATTGATTTAATCCTAATTCAGTTTAATTAAGAAAATCAATAAACTAACTCAAATAAACTCAATCAAAGTTAGAGGTAGTGGTTATACCTTGATCTCTAGCTAATAAGGTCTAATCCTTTCTCTCCCGACCTCAGTTCCTCTCTCTCTTTCTCTCTCTTTTTTTTTTTCGTGGAAACTTCTTGTTCAACCCGGCCAACCCAAAAACCGACCCCAACGGAACTATTTATAGGCAAGGAAAGAAGAAAGAGAGGGGAAAACAACGGCGGAGATCGAAACAAAATCCCAATTTTTTTTTCATCGAACTTACCCGATTTTCCACCGTAGCATCACACGGCTACGGTTGGAGGTGCCTTCACTCGACCACGACTAAGGCGAAGAGGTGGCCACACCAAATCCCTCGCCAAAGTTCGTGCTAAGCGGCGCGACGAATACTGTTGAAGCGGAGGAATCGGACGGAGAGAAAATTCTTCGGCGGAGAAAGGAGAGAAGAAGAGATGAGGCCAACTGTAAAATTGATTTTATCGATTTTACCCTGTCCAGATCCTCTGTGACGAGAAATTTGTGGCCACTGGTGTGGCAACTCCTTTTAATTGATTTTAATTCGAATTTTATAAGATTTACTCAAATTAACAATAGATTTTATAATTAATTAAGCTTTGATTTTACTAGAATATTTTGTACAATTTATAGATTTTACACAAAGTCAAAAATTTCGAATTCGAGTCGATTTTCATGTTAGTTTTGATTTAATTATGTGTTATTTAAATTTTATAAATATTATAATTATCAAGAATTATAAATTTCTTATTGATTAATATTCTTAATAATTTTGTTAATTGATCCTAATTAATTTAGATTAATTTGGTTGTCCCACTATGTTACAAACCATCATTATAAACTTGTTGTGTCTCTTGGGTTTTGTCGTGTCCCGTGTCGTGCCGTGCCGTGTCTATTTCATAAAAGTCGGACACGACACGCTTAAGACACGACACGCCTAAGTTCTCGTGTCGTGTATGTGTCCGTGTTTTACCGTGTCGTACCACCTTCGTTCCGTGCCGTGTTCGGACACGCCGTGTTTTTTTTAGAACACTAAGTATAGCTAAGTGAAATCTCCAGTTAAATTTAACTATAATTCTTTTTTTTTTTAAAGTTCAGAAAAGCAAATTATTATTTTTCTTAAAAAATTAGAGACAAATATATTTGTATTGATATGGTATCATTTATTCATACATCATGCGACTTTAAATTGAAAAATAAAATATTTGAAAAGTAAACCTGTAACTATGTAAAACATGAATAACTTAGGATTGTGTAGAAACTATGGTGAATCAGATTTTCTATATTAACATCTGATTTCAACGCTGTATTTGTATAATTAATCAGATTCAGCGAATAATTCAAGATTTTTGAAATCTTATTAAGAAATATTTGACAGCTTTTCAGACGTTATATACCATATTTGCTCATAAATATGATATCAATTTTGTATTTTATCGAGTATACTCGGTCCATGGTCAACCTTCGAAAGCAGTATTACAATTTACAACTAAAACAACAACCATATATATCTCTAAAAAAAGAATATAAGCAAATAAAACAGCAACCATAAAATATATTTATTTTCCTTTCGTTAGCCATGCTATAATTATTAAACTTATGAGTTCGAAGACAAAAGAAACGGACCCGCGCAAAGTTTTGTCTTACTCTTATCTCAATTTTTCAATGTCCATTGTCCCCACGCGATTGTTTTTCTGTACCCCTAATTATTCTCGTGCTGCACGGCGAGGTTTTGTGGGTAAAATTGAATAAATTTTGTGAATTTCAACTTGTCTTCATTCAATTCACGTCCAATACCTACTTAGAAAATACAAAGCTAGTGAGCTCGAATCCAAGTAATTACTCACAAAAGTCTTCGACTTTGACTAAACCCCATGGTACTCTTGGAAAAGGATAAAAGAGTGTTGAGAGTACCATTGGGACACCCTTGGGCCTTGGTACAAGCACAGGGTCCAAGTTTCGATTTCTGTTTTTGTGTGGTAAAATTTATTATTGAGATTTACCAACAGTAGATTAATTTTAAATCTTGAAAATATAGTTTTAAAAAAAATATATCAACATAAAAGAAATACAACTATAAACTTACTTTGAACTTATGTCGTAATTACTTGGGCATCAAGTTAATATAATTTGAATGCTATTTGTTATTATATAAAAGAGCGTTTTTATAACTTGTTGCCAACTTTTTTATTGTGTGACTGATAAAATTTGTATCAAACTTCATAAATTTCATGTGCATAATTTAATTTAGTATAAAACACATTCTAAAATAAAACGATTTTGAAAAATTATCGAGAATACATTATTTAAAGTCACTCCATTCCTAGTCAAGAATTAATATGTAAAATAGTTTAAAAGCTCAGCGGTGTCAGTTTTCCTGGACCAGACATTGTTTCTATTTATTAAAAAAAATAAAAATTTAAACCTTGCATGGATAATGAACGAACTAACTGGATTATATTAGTTATGGTGGTCCATTCTGTTCTTCGCAGGAACATGACATGAACAATCTCCACGTCGGGAACATGTTTTTGGTTTTGAAAAACAAGATGTTAAGTTTATTGAACTACTTAAATTACTTTTTTTTTTTCTTTAAAACTTCTAGTAGGTGCAGTCCTGCTTTGGGTAAATCAAGTTATCCGCTTATCCTATAAATTTAATTAGTTCGTAGTTTGTAGCTTATAATACACAAGTTCAATTGGATTGGCTTGAGTTTGACTCGCGCAATCATATAGCTATTTAATGGAGTACGAATACAAATATATTTAGATTGACTTGCTTGAGTTCCATTCGGACATGCATGATATGTGTTAATGATATTCAATTTAGAGCATTAAATTATAAGAATTTAAATATGGACATTTGTAGGTATATTTGTGTTCAAAATTTTATGGTAATACACTTGTATGAAACTTAATATATATTAATCATTAAATAATCAGTACATTAAAATAAATATTAATTATTTTTTACAATTTATTTATATTTTTTAAAGAATAATATGAAAATAAATACAAGAAAATAACTTAGGATTGTGTAGAGCTTGAACTCAATTCAAGTTCGAATTAATGCATACAACAAAATATCAGTTATTTAATTCGACATGAGATAAAAACTAATTCGAGCTTTCACTTGATTGGTTTTGAGTTTTTTTTAATTCGACATATATATAACGTAAATAAGAGCTAAAAATAATCTCTTTGGAACTCAATATAGGTGTCCAAACCCATTAAGCTCGTGGAGACCTGCTCGGGATTTTTCTCTCCTGCTGATGCGATCGAGGATGACATCATCGGCGGCAACTTTGTTACACTTTTTCTAGTTTTGTCTGCATTCTGTTGCACTATTTATTGTTTACATTTTTTGAGAGAAATTATGTTGTATTGATAGAGATTCCCACCCATAGTATAGTATTATATATTTGTTATTCGTTACAAACTTACAATTTAATGGGAATTAATTACTGCAATTTTTGTGACTACTAAAAAACAAAAAAAAAGAACAACGGTAAATGCCGTAGATTTGCAATAAGAAGAGAAAAAAAAATTAGACTGATGTTTCCATCTTTATATACCGTAGAATTGAACGTCTTTTGAATCCATTTAAAAAAAAAAAAAACGTTAATATATCCCATTGACAACTCTGTACGGCTCTTATTAATTCCAAGTTTAGCCATCTTTAACTATAAAATAATTTAGTCAACACATTTGTGTATTATCCGGGGGAACAATACATATACATACACGCGGATAAACGATATCAATAAATGCAAGTTATAAAATGGTTTATGTTGTACTACCTACCTTCACCAAGAAATATACTTAATTAAAGCCAACTATCTATCTCTCGTCAAGTCAACAACAATGCTCATCTAGAACTAGCTGAACGCTTGCTTTTCTTTCATACATATTGTGTAAGCGATGTCGCCAGCATGATGGACCCCTCTAGAGTCTATCACATAAGCACAACATAGTATGGAGGCCCACAATAACTGTCGGACACGAACCATAATATATATATATGATATATCATATCATATGTATGTGGAATGCAATCTTGTGCTAAAAAATAGAGAGGTGATTTCTAATATAATTTGTTAGTCATCTTGCCAACTAATTAGAAAGAGAGAGAGAGGAGAGAGATGGTGATCATGATGTTTTAATTAACGAACCAAAAATATCATAAAACTATTTTGATTAAAGCGGTTGTGTATTCACTAATAACTGCTACAAAACATCTCTGGGTCTTTCTGAGATGTAAACCTCCAAACTATGTCTCTGAAAAGTCATTTTCAATCAATTAGGCCAGGACATGCATTTCAATGTCAACATGTACTAGCGCACGTTCCGACAAATAGAAACTGAATTAGGACGTTAATAGAGTGGGATGAATCCAATCAGTGAAACTTAATTTATACACTAAATAAAAAAAAATCCAGCACCACTCTTTACTTGGAGCATGTTTTATTTTATGAAACTTAAGACAAATACGTATTTTCTATAATAATCAATCTTATAAAACAAATATAAAAATATTACGAAGGACTGATGTAATTGATTTAATATATAATGGTGTTGAAAACAAATCTTTTTAACATGTATGAGTACGAGAAATTAACAAAAACCTCAGAAAGGTTTTTGTCTCTCTTGCCATTTAATATGCATACTGGATAATAATTAATGTGAAATATATAGGAAAAGTTTAGTAATTAAACTGGTTTGAAGCCGGATTGGAATCGGATTATCCGCTTTATTGATGCTGTACGGACTGATTTTTCGTTTCAAATTGTTGTAAATTTGCGTTAAATATTTTAGATTATTCTTTCTATCAGAGACTGTTTGGATGTTTTGTTTAGATCTTTATTTTTTTTTTTTCTCTTATCTCACGCTTGTAGTTTCTGGTCATTAGTTGTAACTTGTAAGTATCAATAATAAAACCGCCAATCAAGATTCTCTTGTGAATGACAATGAAGTTAATTTAATAAATAGAAATCTTAATTATTCTTGTATACTATATTAGTGGAATAGTTAGGATAGTTTGTAAGCTAAATAACGAAATGAGGCGTTGTTTTAAGTACTAGTTGGATGGAAACGTGCAAACAAGAAACCTGAGGAAGGCCGCGCGCGGCCCGTCACAATCGTGCTGTAAAAGCCACACGTCTTTACTGTGGTTTTGATCCAGATCTCCCGAGTTGTTTGATATACAAGATTGGACAAAAGCCCAAGGGAATTTGGGCTAAATTTTAAGGGCACATAATTTTGATTCCAAAAGCAAGTCTTTTACCTGAGGCCCTGAGCAATACTCCAAGCTGAAAAAATTATAACTAACTTTAATTAATTTAGAAATTATAAAATAATCCATTTTTAATTATTTTTTTAAAAATGACTGCGCAGTTTCGGAATCTCAGATTCCGAAACTAATTCTGCCTGAGATTCCGAAACTAGGAATTGCCTAGCGCCAACCTCTCTGTCTGTCCCTCTCATTTTTATTTTTGAATTTATTTATTTTTATAATATACAATATATTATCTTTAATTTTTTATTTTATAATTTATTTATTTTTATAATATACAATATATTATCTTTAATGTATTTTTATAATATATTGTATTATAATATTTTTATAATTTTATAATACAACTTTAATATTAATTATTTTGTTATCATGTGTTTTGGTATTTATTGTTTAATGATTTTGTTATTTTGTTTATTGTTTAATTATTTTGTTATCATAATTTTATAATACAACTTTAATGATTTTATATTTAAAATTAATACAGAAAAGTAAACTTAAATTAAAACTTAGTAAACCATAAAAATAAAACATTACAACGACATGTAGCTAATAATAATAACAACCGCAAATCATTCATTATAACGACACATAGCTAAGTTACTAAACTATAATAGTAAAATACATGAAAATTAAAAATAAATCTAGTTATAGATTTTGACTATCTACATATTGCAGAATTTTATCCCACCATGGTTCCTCCTCTTCATTTTCCTTGTCCTGTTGATTACTGGCACCGGCGTTGTCAGCCATATGAGCGGCTTCGTTCCAGAAAGCCGCATCAGCCTCTTGTTTTTCTATCTCTGCCATACATCTTGCTGCATTTCTTCTTTCTTCTTCTCTTTTTGCCTTTTCAAGTCTTTCACGCATCTGCATGTCCTGAATTTGTTTTCGCCATTTCTCCTTCTCCTTTTCTTCTTTTAGTCTTTTCTTTTCCGACTCTTCTATTCTCCTACTCCAATACTCGTCTCTAAGTTTGTCACTTTCTTCCCTCTTTTTTCTTTCGGCCTCTATGTATCGAGCTTTCGTTTCTTCCGCTTCACGGCGATCGTGGTAAGAGTAGTGCTCACGCATGATGGTTTCTTAGTAATTGAAAATTTCACCACACTTTGTACATATCACTGTGTGGTCTCCACGAAAATTAAAAATGGATTCAATCCAAGTGAAGGGTAATGGCTGGCATGTTTGTTGTTCTTGGGGTATCGGTTTAGGTGGTAAGTATTCTGACCAGTCATAACGCTTCAGTCTTTCTCTTTCCTTCTGTTCTTTTACGTGCTCGAGGTAATGCCATTTTAAGGGCACGTCATAGTACGGTTCATGCACATTGTATTGGCAAGTTTGAGAACATTGACGACACATTGCGGTCCATTCCCCTCTTTGTTTTTGTTGGTCGTTGAGAGTAGAATGGAAGAATGATCCCCAGAACTCTTTCACAATTTCACTTGGATTAATTTTGTTGGTATTGTTGGAGTTTGAGCTATTTCCTTTTTCCATGGTGGTAATGTTTTTACGAAGAAGTTGGAGATTATTTTGTGTGGCTGAACCTGGGGAGTTCTATATAGATGGAGCTCTGGTGTACTGTACCAAAAGTCTGAATTAAATTTCACGTGATACTTTTCAGACTTTTTCAGACCATCATAATTCTTTATCAGAGCACAGCCAACTTTTTCAGAGCACGCGTAGCTTTTTCAGACCATCATAATGCTTTCTCAGAGCACGCCTGTTCTATTCTCAGAGGTCACAAGCCATACAGACAACTTTTCAGACTTTCTCAGAGCACGCCTGTCCTATTCGCAGAGGCTTAAAGCCATTCAGACAACTTTTTCAGGCTTTCTCGCTCATTATGATGTTTGGTGATGTCACATTTATATATATGGTATTTGGCCGGACTTAGCCCCAAAATCACAACCTAAACACTTGAAATTGTGTGTTTTCAGTTTATATTTGTAGGATTTGGTACTGCTTTCGGTTTTTCTTTAAATTTCAGAGATTTGGAGCATAACCGACGTAAATTGGCACATTTCGGGCTTCACAGAGGAGTTTGTGCGGCCTACATTGGCCCCAGTGCGGAGTGACTCATGCCAGATGACTCATACCTGGCTCGGATCAAGTTGTGCGGCCTACACCGTGCCCAGGATGGAGTTTTGTGCGGCATACATGGCACCCCGGACACCTCCAGTGCGGATTACACCTTGTTGTGCGGCATACGGACTCTTCTCAAGGCACTGGACACCTCCTGTGCGGAGTACGGACACCTCCTGTGCGGGCTACACTGGGCTGGATGACTCATTCCCGGCCCAGAACTCAACTGTACCCCGTACTAGACCCTCCTGTAGCCCGCACAGCCCAATTGTACCCCGCGCAACTCACCAAACCCTACCTACCGCCCTATATAAAGCGCCTCCCGTGCCCTAATTTGATCTCTCTCTCCTAGAGACTCCTGGCGGCGCCTCCACTTCATTTCCACCTCAAATCCACTGTTTTCCCTGATCGTACTCCGCACAACCACCTGTGTTGGCAGCACAGGACCCCCCGTAGGCCGCACAGGACCTCTTCCCGCCTTGGAGACCGTCATTCCGGCCATCTCTCACGCGGTTTTTGCTCAGATCTGCTCTATTTCGACTTGTAGAAGACAGAAAGGGATTGACCAGGGATTTTTCCTCCCCTTTCTTCTCACTTTAGTCTAGATGGAGATTGTATCCCTTTATTTTGCTATTTTTGTTTGTTCTTGCACTATGTTAGGCTAGTTTACTTGTGTTCTAGGGCTAGGATGAACTTGTGGTTAGGTTTGATGTGTTGATTTGGATGTTTTAGTTTCTATTGTGTACTACTTGTTTGATTATTGATGGTTTATGCTTGTTTGTGCCTTTTTGATTGTTTGAACCTCCTATTAGGTGATTGCGCACACTTAATTTAGGCCAAGGGTGTAAAACATTTGACTTAGGTTGAACAAGTGTCTTAAGGTAGAATATAAGCCGAAAGGTAGTCCAATTGGTACCCGAAAGGGGAACGTTTCTGCTATAGCGAAAGTTAAGTAGATACCTTTAGGAAATCAACAAGTAGACTTAGAATAGTTAAGCCAACAAGCGAAAGTTGAGGGTTAACTAGACTAATGGGGATATAGACTGGGTTCCGGTTCCGATACCTTTACCAACAAGCGACGGCTGAGGTCTAGGAAGTCCAAGTCCGGCTGGTTCTGTCCCACACAAGTTAGAAACTAAATTACCGTCTCTCCACATCTTTAACCGAGGGCCTGTGCGGCCTACGATTGTCTCTGTGCGGCCTACAGTGTGCCTGTGCGGCTTACACTGGGCCTGTGCGGGGTACAATTGTACCAGCCACAGCACTAGTCGGTGTTGGCGCGAAAGTGACCAGCACCGACAGCCCGAGGCCTAACCTGAGTGAAACCGAACCCCTAGGACGCCTTTTTATAAGAGTTTACAACCGTTTTAAGCCAAAAATTGTTACCTTTGAGTTTTTACTACTTGTTTAGTTTATCTTTAGTTCATTTCAATTGTTTGTCTTGTATTGTTTGAAAACCCGACTCCAATTGCTAGATCTAGACTTTGTGAGTGTAAGACCAGTACTAGTTTGACCGTCCTTGTGGTTCGACTCCTAACCATTGTCCAACGATTACCGTACGCTTGCGGTGTTTATTGGGTTATATTAGGGTATTATTAGCTAAACATCATTTGGTCAGAATTTCACTATTTAATCACTATTTAATCACTATTTAATCAATTATTGCACTATTTAATAACTTTAATTAATTAAGAAATTATAAAATAATCCGTTTTTAATAATCCGCACAAATGTTAGAAAAACATATTTTATTATTAATTACTTTTTATCATACTTTATTACTAAGTACTTTTATCATATTTTTATCATATTACTTTTATAATATTTTTAATAATCCGCACAAATTACTTTTATCATATTTTTAATAATCCGCACAAATGTTAGAAAAACGTTTTTTATTAATAGTTGTTTTTTCTTTTGACAATTTCAATAGTAAGGAACAAAAAACATACCTCAAATATTAAATATCATAATTTAAAAATACGAATAAACACAACAAACTATACAATTAAAAACAATAAAATATAACAAACCATACAATAAGCATACAATTAAAAACAATAAAATACAACAAACCATACAATAAACATACAATATAACAAACCATAGAATACTATATTTATCGAAGATGTATGCTATTTTGAGCTGCCGGATGATTTTCAAAACCAGGTGGAACTATTGGTGCGTAACTAAACCACTTGCCTTGAAGATCAATACCTCGATTTCTCTCCACTGTATCGGTAAAAAACTTTGGGCCTCTAACATGAAATTGATTGTCTTCTAGTTTCTTGACTTTAAAAGTTTCGCGGGGGTGATGAAGGCACAATAATGATATTAAACCACCTTCAGTGGTATGTTGATCTCCTAACAAAATAATTCCCGAAGACACGCAACGTGGTTTAGGACCCATTAAGACCTAAAATAAATTTTCAATTTCACAACTCAATTAGACAATTACCATATATTTACATTTTGTAAATAAAAAAAATTAAATAGAATAGAATGAGAAGAGACAATTACCGGATGTGATATGAACTTCTAAAAAACTTATTTTGAGCAAAGAATAGAATGACAAGAGAATGGTGGGAAGAGAATGAATCTTGAGGGTTTATATAGAACGTAAAGGTTATGTGAAATTGAAAGTGCGTTGAAAAGTAGATTAAAAGTTAGTTGAAAAATATGAACCGTCTAGTTTCGGAATTTAGAATTCCGAAACTAATTAAAAAAAAATTAAAAACTATATTGTATTATACGGTAAATATAATAAAAGTAAAGTAAATTAATAAAAGAACGTTTTTGGGCGGAATCTAGCTAGTTTCGGAAACTCAGATTCCGAAACTAGGTATTATACTAAAGTAAATCAATAAAAAAACATAATCACAGTAAAGTAACGAACACAGTAAAGTAAATTCGTTTTTGGGCGGAATCTAGATAGTTTCGGAAACTCAGATTCCGAAACTAGCTAGATTCCCGCGCATTCCACTATTTCGCCAGAATTTCACTATGTAATCCATTATTTCACTATTTATTCACTATTTAATCCATTATTTCACTATTTAATCACTATTTAATCAATTATTTCACTATTTAATCACTATTTAAACAGTGTTTCATCAATTATTTCGTACGAAATAATTGAATGTTGTCTGTTATGATCGGATTCTCAGATTCCGATCAAGAAAAATTAATTAAATATAATATTGATTTAACCTTGATTTGACGCGCACTTTTGATTTTGTCTGTCAATTTCGGATTCTCAGATTCCGATCATAAGGGTTATAAATAAGTGATTCGTCTCTCAGTCTGAGAATCATCTATCATTTTCACACATAAATCTCATATCAATTACAAATATGAATTCCATTCGTGCTTTCGTTAATCAATCTCCTTACAATCAACCAAACAATTTCAGTTTCGATGCATCTTCACGAACTGATTATGAATCAATGAAAGATACAATTTTATCTTCGTTAGGATATTATCGCGGACATTACAATTTGAGAATTATTTCCCGTTTTAATATGATAATTAGAGGAAGGTTTCAACAGATGTAGTTGCCGGTGAACTCGGAACATGAATGGCGTTATGTACAACACGAGTGCTTCGGAACAAGACGGCTACAGGGACTTGAGCTACACGTTGATTTGCTTCCAGCTAATGTACAAGGTACATTCACTCATAAAAATAGTAATTATTCATTCACGTGGATTTTGAAGCATAAAGCATAAAAATAGTAACGTACAAGGTACCTTTCAGTGCCAATGTCCTCAAATTTGAAATACAAAATTTACTATGCATTATACAAAATTTGAACTATAATTTAGGTGTGGAGCTTGCTAGACAGAATATAGAAGTACTATGCATTATTGTTAAAACACAAAGAAGCTTTCGTTAAAAATAAAAATAATAGATATTTATAATGAAAGCACCACAGATGGCCTATATGGCATGATTACAGCTGTACACCTATATGCCATAATTTATTCCCAAATGGGCCCTACTTGTTGGGAAAAGATACATGAAATAAAACCAAATGGGCCCTAATTTAAATTTTAGAACGTGATATGTATGGTTTCGGTTTTAATGTTTCGATTTTAACTTCTAATAATCTTACATGAGTAAAAAAATTGTAAAACTAGTCATTACATTGATATGTATTATATTTACAAAAATGACAATAAAAAATAAATGATATATGCAAAATAATAATTATTTATATGGAATTATAATTTTTGTTTTATTTACTTTTTACTTAGGTGGGTATTCAGATTATAATTATAATTATAATTATAATGAAGAAGCCATTAATTATAATTATAATGAAGAAGTCCATAATGATGAATAAGTTCAATCTGGAACGTTGGGTTGGGATCCTTGGGACCCTAATAGTATAGACCCTCATAGTTCACAACAACAACAACAAATGAATTATGAATACAATAATAGTGGAAATGATTGGTCACCTTGGGAACAACCAGAGGGCAGTAGTAGACAACAAGAGGGAGGAGAAGAAGAAATTGAACAAGGAGGAGTAGAAGAAGAAGAAGGAGATATAGAGCAACTTGACGAGGCATACGACCGTGGGCCGGGTAATGAGTCGGCATATGCCACAGGCGAGGACTTCACTGACGAAGAGGTAGAATTTTTAGAGTCACAGGGTTTGGACGAACAACATATGGTTCTTAACCGAGGTCAACGGTATCATGTTACTGGAAGAACAGACACTTACCATCCTGTTCTCCAATTTTTAGATTGCTCTGAGTATAGAAATTCTATTCCAGAATCGTCCATACCACAAAATTCGGGACCTTTAGCTGAAGAAAATATTTTCTACTCTAAACCACAATTACAACAAGGTTGCAATAATTACTCCGTAGAAAATAATGTACAACACAAAACCACTAAAAGTACGCCCCAATTGTTGAGCTTACATTGCAAGGTATACTCATGCAAGTGGCATTTGTATGCCCGTACAGAAAGGGAAGGTCAATTTTGGAAAATAATAAAGAATGAACATGAACATACATGTATGAGAAGGTTCGGAGAATTCACACATGATAATCTGACGGCGACAGTTATCGCCAACTGCATCAGGAATGCAGTAAAAAGAGATCTTGGTATTTCCATAGAGGACGTCAAATCTATGTTAGAGCTGAAATATCCAAATGTCAAACCGACTTATAACAAGCTTTGGCGTGGGAGAGAGAAGGCAATCGAGCAACTTTTCGGGTCGTGGGAGGGCGCATACAACAAACTACCAAGTCTTTTGTTGGCCATTCAGGGGACGACCCCAGGGACTGTTATCAAATGGTTGGCTCCAACTTGTGGCAATCCCAACAGAGCTATGTTCCTTGCAGCAGCGTGGGCATTCGGTCCTTGCATCGCAGCGGTGCCATACCTTAGACCAGTTATCAGCATTGATGCGTCGTTCTTGTCGGGTCGCTATAGGAGAAAATTATTAGCGGCGGTTGGTTATGACCCAGAGCAGCGGTTGGTTCCGCTAGCATTTGCATTAGTGAGAACTGAGGACGAAGCTTGTTGGGGTTGGTTCATGAAATTTCTCAGGGATTATGTAATTGGGGACGAGAAAAAATTTTGTGTTGTTTCAGATCGCCACTGGGGAATAAGGAACACGTTCAAACGCCCTCAATACGGATAGGAAGAGAGTGCTAATCCTTTGTATGCTGTGCATCGGTATTGCATGCAGCATGTTTGCGAAAATTTGTTCAAGGCATGTGGTCGAGATCTATCTGTGGTGGAAAAATTTAGAAGTAAGTTGGCAAACAAGAAAAAACCAAGGGCCTATGAAAGAATGTGGAACGAATTAAAATTAACACACCCTGAAGCAATCACATACTTGACAAAGTGTGGGTAAGAGCATGAACAGGATGACAGAGAACCTGCTAAGCCTGAAAGGTGGGCACAGACGTATGACGGTGGTCCTCGTTGGGGGCTTATGACTAGTAATGGATCAGAGAGTCTGAACAGTAGATACAAGGCTGAGAGAAGACTCCCAGTTGTTGGACTGGTCGAAGGGACTTGGTACAAAACGGTCTCGTGGTTTAATGAGAGAAAACTCCTATCATTTGAGAGAAATGCAGAGGGAGAGCGATGGCCAAAAACAATTCAAGAAAAGATTTCCAAGCGTACTCTAAAAGCAGGTACCAAATTTAATTACTAATAATTATTATTTACATTTTATTTTCAAAATAAATGTATAATCATATTAATTCATATTTACAGTTGGAATAAACGTTGTGACCATTGATCAAATGCGTGGGGAATTCGAAGCTCAAGTGCCCTACGAGAAATCTGAGCCAGGGGTAACGTGGAAGTACAAAGTTTTAATCAGACGAGCTTACCAACCAACTGATCCTCAACTACCCACCAGGCGTGCCGTATGCCAATGCAGAAAGCCACAACTGACGGGAATACCGTGTGTTCATGTCATTGCATTCTGCAGTAAATACAGATGGGAAGTTGATGACTTTGTAGATGACAAATATAGCACGGAGAATATGCTCAAAATATGGTCATCCGGTGAATTTCACTGCTATGGAGACGAAGAGAATTGGCCTGTTTACGATGGACCCTTGATTTATCCTGATAGGAGAATGATTAATCGGGGAAGGCGCAAGAAGGACCGTGATTGGATGTGGATGGATGCAATGCGAAAGAATAAAAATAAAAGAAACAGAGGTAAGGAACCTCTTACGACTATGGAGGACGTTCAATCCGGTCGCCGAACCACCAGCCAAAGGACGACAAGAACAAGCACAAGGAACCGAGCTCAATCATCTGCACGAGAAAGAGGCGAAACTTCTAGGACGGGGGCCAACACGTCGAACGATCCAGTTCAACCAAGCCGGAATTCCATTAGTACAGATCCTCGCACAGAAAGTCATCTCGGTCTAGGAATAGAAGGTCTTCAACCACGTCGCAATTCAATTAGCTTGGACCCACGATCCGTTTCAACACGATATCCAAGTCAGCAGGCTAGTAGCAGAGGAGGACGAGGGCCAACAGAAAGTGCAAGCAGTGCTGGGGGAAGAGGAATACGAACAGGATTTGCCAAGCTCGGTGCGCGAATCCGTAACAATATGCCAAGATGGGGAAGATAGTAATATTTGTAATAATATTTCTATGAATGTTGTAATATTGTCAAAACATTATTTATATGAATGTTGTAATGTTGTAATATTGTCAAAACATTATTATATCATGTAAAAAAATAAAAAATTATATTATTATTATATATCACATATAAAAGAATTTTTTCTCATTTTTTCAAATTTTTACAATTTTTTTTCTATTTTTTCTAATATTAACCTAATTTATTATGCAATGTTGTACTATTGTATCATGTAAAATAAAAAAAATTATATTATTATTATACATAACATATAAAATAATTTTTAATGATTTTTCAAAATATTTCAATATTTTTCCTATTTTTTCTATTATTAATCTAATTTTGAAAGCAATTTTCTATTATTATAACATGTAAAAAAATATAAAATTTACTAAAATATATTTATCCTAATTAATAGAATTTAATCTGATTTTTTATAAGTTTTTTGATATTTTTTTAATATTTTTCCTATTTTTTCTATTATTAAACTAATATAACTAAATAAATTAAAATAAATAAATAAATTATAAAATAAAAATGAGAGGGATAGAGAGAGAAGAGATGAGGTTCCCAGGTTTTCGCGCTAGGCAATTCCTAGTTTCGGAATCTTCAGTTTCCGAAACTAGCTAGTTTCGGAATCTGAGATTCCGAAACTAAGCAGAATTAGTTTCGGAATCTGAGATTCCAAAACTGCGCAGTCATTTTTAAAAAAATAATTAAAACGGATTATTTTATAATTTCTAAATTAATTAAAGTTAGTTATAATTTTTTCGGTACTCCAAGCAAGTCTTTTTCTGCCCGCATTTTGCATTTCTCAAAACAAAATTCATAAGAATGATTAAAAAGTGTGGAGACGTGTGCATATCTGGTCCGAAATCTTCTAGATTCGGTCCAGATTGTTAGCTGAAGATTTTATTTTATTTCCTATTTTTTGTCTCTATGAAAAAAGAATATTATGGCTACCTATATTTCTATAAAGGAGTCATATTTTCCATAATTTTTTTTCTCTTCTTCTCTCTTCTTCTTTTCTCCATTGATGTACCAAAACTTATTTAAAAAGAAATAAAAAGAGTGGTGTATGTGAGTCGTGGACGTAGGTACACGTTGTACCGAACCACGTAAAAATCCTCATGTCTCTCCTGTTGTTTGGTTTCTTTACAAAAAGTTACCACGAACTTCTTTCTTACGATACAATCTACACAATTCAGCAGCATCAACCAGTGAATATAGTTGATTAGCTAAAATTAGTTAATGACTAATCCTAGCGAACTTCAAAACTTATTCTTCTTTGACGAGCTTCATAGACGAAATAATATGATGTAGAATCATGATTAATAATACTTTTTGGCAGTAAAAATTCATAATACTAATTACAAAGAAAAAAAATAATAATTCAAATGATAAAATATACGGCGACCAACATTAATAAAAAACAGGTTAATATAAAAAATAATAAAACAAGAGAACATATTATCCCCTCAATATTTTATATATATATAAGTAGTAATAAAAAAATGAGACTTGGCAGATCAGGTTATATTCGATATTATTTTATCGATGTATTTATCAGATTATAATAAAAGTAAACTCAGATCTACTGATTCTTGAGTATTAACAAACGAGTTGATATGAATTACAATACACCCGTAACGAACATAGTTCTTCAGTTTTTTTTCTCGTAAAATATTTAATCACGAAAGGGTTCCGGCGCGGTGCCTACAAATGTGTGACCCAAATATATCCAAATTCATTTTATTGTTATTTAAAAATAAATAAATAAATAAAATGTCAAATGTCGAATCCAAACAGTTGATCTTGTTCAGTTTAACGAGAGATACATTTCTAAATAAATTTTATAAATTTTCAAGTTCGTTTGATACTTGATCAAGAAGCAAAAACATGAAGGTATTAAAATTAACCTATCATAATTAACAAGATTCATTTTTTATTCAATCTCTTGATCAAGTATCAAATGAGCTCGAAAATTTATATAGAAACGCATTGCTTGTTAAATTGAACAATATTAACGGTTCAGATTTGATGTTTGAAATTTAATTTTTAAAAAACTAATAACAAAATGAGTTTGGAACATTTTGGGCATACAAAATGGTGGCACTGGAAGTCCGGAAACCTTCTCAATTTTTAATTAAACTGTTCATGAAATTTTCAAATTCGGCCAGCTATTATCTTAAGATGAGTGTTCGTTGGAAATTTAATTTCTAAAGCAATACATATTAAAATTGTAAACGACTTAATATTTCCAACAACAAATTAATTAAAATTTGAAAAACACGTTTGGATGATGTACGCCTTGATTGAATACGGAGTCAGAAGGATGGCCCAGAAACATTTGAGTGCAAAATTAATGAACCCAGGCATTATTTGGGCTCAGATTATTCTATTTCTCTTTGTTTGTTGGATCTTTGACCGGTCTTCAACTTCTCGAATTATTTATTTATTTCTTACTCCTTTCCTATTGTCACAACTCACACGTGTTCGTGATGAGTTCTAGAAAATCAATTCATATATTCTATTATTTTTTAAAAATTTACGGTGTGTAAAACTTTTGCTACAGTTTTCTTTAAATTTCAATTTTTAAAAACTACTAAAAAAAAGTGGATATACGACAACGATCTGTCGTGCGCTCCTTCAGTCCTGCGGCCATATTCTCAAGTATTATTGCCTAAATTTCAAATGCTTTAGTCGTTATGTCCTTTTGCAATTTGTGTAAAATTTATATTAAAACGATACTACGTTTGCGTCTAAATCAATGTTTTGAAAACCAGACCGAATCAGTCGCACTAAATTTTAATACAGTAGTTATTTTGCTTTAATGTATCTCATTCCTAGGTTGACCAAGAATTGACCTCGCGTTGAAAAGCATTCACTTGTTAGCTAGCGTCAGGGTACGCATCGAATTCAAATCCTGTGTTGCGCTACACCGTGCTGTCTGATTTTGATCTGATGGATGAGGGAGCTCCGTGAAAGTAACCAGATTTCTAGGCCCGAAAAAAATGAACCGCCCGATCAAAATCGAACGGCTCGTGGGTGCGCTACACGCCGTGTAGCGCAACACCAGATCGGGGTCCGGTACGCATCATGTAATCGCATCAGAGAAGTGGGCGCGGCGCTTGTAGTGACGACGGGTGCTACAGTTTCTAATTCGACTGCTGCACGACGCTTGCACGTGTGAGGGCGTCACGATCACTAGTAAGTAGTAATTGTCTGTGAAATCATAATGAAATGTGAATGGCACGGCATCTTTCTTCCATGACGTCATCCCATTCACATTTTGATTATTGATGTCAGATTTTTTGTAGTCTGAAACTATGGTAGTATAAGTACCTCATTTTTAAATTAGCATAAGGTCCTTTTATATTTTCTCCCTCCTGTCCTAGATAAGATTAATAGTTTAGATGCAAGAATGAAATTACATCAAAACCCAAACCCAACAAGGTAAGTATTAATTTTCCATATCAATCTATAAACTCAGTACCTATAATATATTCACTGCATGCGAAGGGCCATAGAAAATACTCACCGACTCAACCAAAGCCTATATAAATGAAACCCCCTCCCTGAGTACCCCAGAAATTAAAGCAATCAAAGTCGAGTTCTCCTTTCAATTAAACAACCCAAAGAAGTAAGGAAAAATGAAGAAGAACAACAGAAAGCAATCTAACTGTAATCCGACACTCTCGGAGCTCCTAGAACCCTACTTACGTAATCCCCCCTCACCGCCGCATCAGCAAATGCCACCGCCGGAGCTGCACATGACACAGCCACGGCCACTTGCATCATCACACGCGTGCACTGTGCAAAAACCCCCAGCCAAACCTTGGAGACGATTTCGCACACAGTCAACTCAATACTACCGTGTGGATCCGTGCGACTTCCGTACACTTGTGCAGAGATTGACAGGAGCAAATACGCCGTCAGATAATGATCGACCATCGGAGAGTGGAGAAAGAAGAGTACAATGTAACCAAAATGCCACCGGAATTGAAATGGAATTGTCATCACCTTCTGCAGGCGCAAGTGATTTGGATTGGTGTGCTCAGCCGGCATTTAATTCAAACTCAGTGTCGGATCGTGATATGTCATCAGGGATTGGAGAATGTAGGGCACAATATGACCAGAATGATGCTGGTGTTGATAAGGAATCGACATTGCATGATATGGGCACTTCTTATTGGGATTGATGTGATCCGTCGATAGTCAGTCCGGGAATTATAGGTTCCATGGCTGGTGATCAGTTTTGTTGTGAGGAAGAAGGCGGAATGTAGTCACACAAGGATCATGTATTAGTTTGTTTGTTTGCTTGCTTGCTTGTTAATTTGAGATGATCAGAATGTTGTATTATTGACTTATTGTACATAAGACCAATAAAATTGATAGTTTATTACGAGAGATATGATCTTGTGTTTACATGTAAAACTATAAAAGTTAAAATGTTAAATGCTCGTATATGGGGCTTATCATTAGAAACAGAGAGTCCATACTCCTATACGTCACAGTATTTAATATCTGGGTACCAACCAGATACGAAAAAACAAAATAAAATGAAAACAAATTAAAGACCGATACTCACTGCAAGAAAAGAGGAACCCAAACTGACACTAAGAGCGCAACATAAACGATACTTCTTAAGAAAAGCACAGCACTAAGTAGAAAAGCTGGCTATGTCCTGAATTTCATCTATTAGGCCTCTATTTTCCTAATTTATTTTAAATAGGGAGTGTGTATATTACAAGTACGATTTTATTTCCCTCCAATTAAAGTAGGAAACTGAATGCGTTCAGTATATCTAAAAAAAGAAACTGAATGCGTTCTAGTTCAATTTTAGTACATGACGAAGATAAAAGATTCATTTATAGAGAAAAGAACAGATGTAGTTTAATTTTGTTATAAACTTACAATTAATAATAAAATAAAACTGAAATGATTAATTTTAGAAAAATTAATTAAATATAATTTTCTTCATTCAATCCTTAATGAAAATTCAAGAGGAATATACTTTTTTTTTTCTCCCACCTAAGTGAATCTTTACTTTTAAATGATGTAATTGGGGTCGCATGACAATTTTCACCAGACCCGTCAGAATCGCTTAATAAGCTGACGTCATAAGAATTGTATCGAAGAATCAAGAAACTTCAGTTTCTTTTCACGTACGAGTAAAGAAGCTGAAGCTTCTTCTTAATAATTCAGAAGGTTCCGCTGGGAGTGAGACAGTCAAATAAAGCACTCGTTGGAGGTTTCCTCCTGCCATAGTGCCATGCCCTTTTTTTTATTCGACTTTGACGGCTTTCAACTGTTTGCGACGCATTGAATTGAAGTAGTGTGTTAAATACCATACCGGCAGCCCTACTGGCCACGAGGCCGGAATTCAGTATTACCGGTATTTTGTCTCGCAATACCGTCATGCTTTTATTTCGGTGCAGTTCCAGTTTCCAATATTACCGGGATTTTTTGGCATCGTGTTAGAACTGTTTGCGATACAGTGACGCCACGCTGTCTCATTCTTTTCCTGATTCTAATTACAGATTGTCTATGGTTTCACACTGTGTAGCCTAAACTTCAGCTATTAAACAGGCAACGCGCAATATTTCGTTTAATTCCATTATTTCATAGCAGGAAATCGTCATTTGCGTAATAATAATTTTCTTGGTATTAATATCAAGTCACTTATTATCGGCTTCAAATACCTAAAAAATGTATTCCTACATACATTCACAAATGATTTCAAGTCTCAAACTATCATTTTCAGACTTCAATAGCCTTAATTGTTTACTTAACAACGGCCATACATGATCCAGAATATTCGAAAGAACATTCTTTCTACAAATCCGTGAAAATCGAGATAAACGTAAAAAGGGTTAATTGCCCTTCCAAAAGGTTTGAAATGAAATGTGTTCTATCAAATTATCTAAACGCCCTTTTAAGCGTCTACAGCCCGCTGCGTTTCATCTTCCTGCTTTTATTGTTATCATTTTATCTATATTTCTTTTTGAGAAACGTTGCGTTTCTTCTTTACTTTCGCGTTTTTCACGAGTTTAAATAACCTGCTGCGCATCACGCTTAATTTTGTTAGGATAAAAAGAAATCGAACATTTCATAGTAAATATCTAAAAAAAAAAGTCCCCTTTAGATTTTAATTCCTTGTAACTCTAACTGAAGAGTTCAATTTTTATCCCCTTCGAATATATAGTATCCCTGCTGCACTTATATTAAAGGATTTCTTAGTTTTATGTCACTATAAAAGTAAGAAATTAGAGATGTGCCATCATTAAATTATAAATAATTTTTATAACATCACCAAATTCTAAAATGAGATTTTTTTTCCATCAATTTATTAATTTATTAAAACACTTAAATAAGAAACATGCCACACTAAAATATTAAAATTAAAAATATATCATCGCATAGTAAATAATTGATTTATGCCGTCAACAAAAGAAATACAAATTTCAAATCAAAAATTTTAAAATTTAAATTTAAAATTTAAAAATAAAAAATTTTAAATTTATAAAAATTTAAATTTTGAGTTCTACATTTTAAATTTTTTATTTTGAAATTAGAAATTTTAAATATGAAATTAAAAAAATTTAAATTTGTAAATCTAACATTTCAAAATTTATTTGCTGTTATTATTTTTTTCATTTCTTGATGATTTAATCAAATGAGGGTAATTGGAATATTTTAGAAATTTAGAGTGGCATTAGTCTAATTAGAACGACATATCTCTCATTTTGACATAAATCAATAGCATAAAACTAACTTTAACCATTTTATAATGGTATATACAATTTAAAAGTAGAATATCTCTGGTTATCAATTTTCATTGTGACATATATCTAATTATTTATATATAAAATGGTGAGAATTGCTTAAATGTTCGTGCAATAATCTGCACCACTCGAATCTCAAAGTAGATCAAAGGAACATGAGTGCAATGCAGTATTGGCAATGCATTTTTCAGTTTTCTCTATACGAGATTGGCTAATACGTAGGAAATGTCACTCAACGCTGCATTGCATTGAACTGAAACTTTTATCCACCGCACAATTTTTATATTTCTATTTTCTTATTTGATAATTAATGTCTACTGTTATGGTCATATTTATTTAAATAGTATTTATATAATTATATTTAAACTTATTTCTCTTTTTAAAATAATAAGATCTGTCAATATATAATTTTCAAATAAACGCATAATTATGTTTAATTATATAAGTTTATTTATTTATTTAATAATTATGCGGGAATTTCCTATTATTCTTCAATTTTAAAAACCAAATAATTTAGATTTTAAATATGTATGAATATAAAATTATTTCCGTCCAATTTATGCCCATCTGCTGATACCTCTCAGAAGCAGTATTGTTTTTTTTCATTTTGAATTCAATGGGAGATGCTAGACAGTGAAAGCAATAAAAGAACAAGGCGAGAAAATACTGAACGAAGGTCAAAAGTTTCGTCAAACGGGAAAACTAGGAATCTAGGCAAGTCAACGCGAGTGTTTAACTTTTTTTTTTTGGAAATAAGTAGAGGAGCGCTCTACCACTTTTCCTTTTTATCAGAAAAGCAAAGTTAATACAAACCATACAGAAAAGAGAAATTAAAAGAGTCAACTCGCTTGTCTACCAGCTACCCTCAGCTTCTATAACAAACTAACCATCAATAAACCCTCAGACAGAGAAGATATTAACACCTCATCTCCAAAGATCAGACCCTAGACACTGACTGAAAACCAAAAGAACTACATTACAATAGAACGTATAGTGAAACATTTATGCAGCAAGGTCCCTATTAAAATCAAAATACTCAAAAGGTAACAAAGCAATGTAATACTGCAAACTGAACAGGTTCAGCATAATATCACTGCATTCTTCTCCCTTCAGTCCCTTCAGTAGACTGCTCCTTCAATAAGTCCATCTGACAGGCGTGCTCCCTCTCCAATCGCCTCTGCATCTTCCATCTGATCCTGCCTCGGAGGCAGTGGCGCCAGCTGCCCCATCAGAGCGCCTGAGAAGCGCTGTGTTTCTGCTGAATTTGCAGAAACAGTTGTATCAGCTCCCCAGAGCCTGAAAGTCAGTCTTGGTGAATTTCCAACGTGAGACTCCTTCTCCAGAATAGCTAGCACCTGTTCTTTGATTGCAACAGGCCACAGACCTGACCAATATGAAGCAATTGATTTGATTTTAGTACAATATACACTGAGAGGAACACCTGATTTGTGGTTAAAACAAACATCATTTCTTAAGAGCCAACAAGACCATAGAATAGCAGCGCTACAGAGTCTAAAAACTTGTTGCTCATGATTAGGAATCAAATTACTAATAATAAAAAAGTCATCTAAGGAAGTGGGCAATTGATGAATATTCAGTTTCCTTAAAAACCATTCCCACACTTCATGAACATGAGGGCATTCAAAGAAGAGATGGTCAACATTTTCATCAGTTGGGCAATATACACAGCCTGTGGGTCCCTCCCAGCCTCTCTTTCTCAAATTAGATCTGGTGAGAAGACGATTTCTACATAACAACCAAAGAAAAACCTTAATTTTCAGGGGTATTTGGATCTTCCAAATTTGATCATAAAAAGAACTAACTATGCCTCTATCTTCAATCAACATATAGACATCTCTAGTTTTAAAAGTCCCCTTACTGTTACCTAACCAAATAGCTTCATCCTCCAAATTAGTAAGAGGTAACTGTAACAAATGGGAGACATCCTGAATTAGGAACATAAAATCTTTATGTTGTGTGAAGGATAATTGTCTCCTAAAAAGAACATTCCTAAAATGATGTTCAACAGCTTGTGCCACTGTAATATCTGGATTGACACAAATTTCAAATAAATGAGGGAATGAAATTTTTAAAGAAGAGCTACCAAACCACTTATCATGCCAGAAATAAGTTTCCTTCCCATTACCTATCTTAACCCCTCTGAAGATATTAATAATGGGTTCACATTTCATACAATTTTTCCAAAATGGGGACCACTTAGCTTTATTTCTGCTATGGCCATATTTATGTTGTAGGATGTTTTTCCACCAACCAAAACAGTTAGGGTCTCGATATCTCCAGACCCACTTACTCAACAGAGCTTGATTAAAGTGAGACAGATTTTTGATACCCAGACCCCCTCTTTCCTTTGGCCTGCACACACCATCCCAATTGAACAAATGTATCTTTTTATGCTTTCCAGAATTCCATAGAAAATTTGCTCTAATCTGATCTATCTTTTTTTTAACTTTTGCAGGCATTTGATGAAATGACATCATATAAGTTGGAAGGGAAGAAAGCACACTATTGATTAAAACTAATTTCCCCCCATAAGAGAGAAGATTCCCTGCCCAACTTTGAAGTCTTTTCTGGCATCTTTCAATAATTGGATCCCAATCAGTTAAAGAAGTTTGTCTCCAGTGTACAGGGACACCCAAATAAATCAAAGGCCAATTGCCTAAAGAGCAACCAAAAAGATTGGCCAAGTGTATTGCCCTCTCCTGTTCAATATTAACAGGAAAGGCTTCACATTTATTGTAGTTGACTTTCATACCTGTGAGTGCCTCAAAGGCAATAAAAGTCCATTTCACTGTTTGAATCACATTAGGATCAGCCTTGCAAAAGATGATTGTATCATCAGCATAGTGGAGGTTTGTAATCTGCTTCCCCCCATCAATGGCTGGCCCCAGACCTGTCATAAAGCCTGCAAATTTGGCTTTTTTGATCAGATGATTAAGAGTATCAGCAACCAGATTAAAAAGCAAGGGTGATAATGGATCCCCTTGTTTTAGCCCTCTCTTAACCTCAAAATATGGAGACAGATTGCCATTCAGATTAATACAAGTAAATCCCCCTACCAGCAATGCTCTAATCCATTGCACCCATTTAGGAGGAAAACCTCTAAGATTCATCATGTTAAAAAGAAAATCCCAATTAACTCTATCGTATGCTTTCTCTAGATCAATTTTCAGAATCATACCCTCTTGTTTTTTGATATGAATATCATGTATAATCTCTGAGGCACAGACCACATTGTCAAGAATAAATCTATTTTTCATAAACGCAGCTTGAGATGGGTCAATCATAGCATTAATCACAGGTTCAAACCTATTAGTAAGTACTTTAGTAATCAGTTTGTAACTACAATTGATCAAAGAAATGGGTCTGTAATGCTTAATTTCATCTGCATTTATCTTTTTTGGTATCAATTTAACCATGGCCCTGTTTAATTTGGCAATATCTAGTTTATGTTCATAGAAATCTGAAAACATATTAAGAATGTCATCTTTAACCAAACCCCAATACTTTTGGTAAAATGCAAAAGATATACCATCCGGGCCCGGAGTCTTCTCTCCTGCAGAGGAAGATAGAGCATCAAATATCTCTTGCTCAGAGAAAGGTTGGATCAAAGAGAGCCCATCAATCGAGTTCACTTTAGATGCATCATCCCAGAAAGTATCATTCAAAGTTGCATAAGTTTCCCCTTCAACACCAAACAGATTTTTATAATAATCAATAATATGTTGTTCAATAATCTCAAGATCATTAGTGAAAAGACCATCTACATTCATTCCTAATATAAGATCTCTTTTTTTTCTCATGGTAGCAATTTGGTGAAAATAAGAGGTATTATTATCCCCTTTTAATAACCAATCAGATTTAGATCTTAGATTCCAATATAATTGTTCATCATCATACAACTCATCTAAGGATTCTTTAATCTCTAGATATTCCATATATTCATCAGCAGACCATTCCCTTTCTTCCTCAATTTTTTGGAGGGATTTTATACTTTCTAATTTTTGGGCTTTCAATTTGTTTATTCTGCCATAGAAGTTTTTAGCCCAACCACGCATTTTCTTTCTAAGATTTTTAATCTTCTTAGACCATGAATGGGCTTTATTACCACCCATATTCATTGAATGCCACCAGCTTGGTAAAAGTTCATTAAAATCTGTCTCATCGGCCCATCTTTTATAATATCTAAAGATGGGCTGCACCCTCTCATTATCATCAGAGAACAACAAGAGAGGGGCATGGTCTGATTTATATCTAGGGAAGGCTTTTATTAAAGTATCTGAATAATGGGCTAGCCAATCTAAAGAGCAAAAGTATCTATCAAGCAAAGTCATAGTAGGTATCAATCTTTGATTGGACCATGTATATTTCTGGCCCACTAATGGAAATTCCATCAATTCTAAATCATCTATTACAGAATTAAAAAGATGAGCCCCAGCAATGTGGAAATTATCATTATTTTTTTCATGTCTATATCTTATCATATTAAAATCCCCACAAAGAATCCATGGCCCCTGCCACATTTTTCTCAAATCAATTAACTCTTCAACAAAAATTTTTTTTGCACTAAATTTGGTAGGAGCATATACTGAAGTAATCCCAAAAACAAAACCATCTCTTCTGTCTTTTATTAACATGGAAACACTAAAATTTGCCACATGACTATAAAGAAGAATAAACTTTTCATCATTATAGCCAACCAAAATTCCTCCAGCAGAGCCAATAGAGGGCAGTATTTTATACCCAAATTTAATATTCAGAAAGGATCTAACCAATCTAGTAGAGAAATTAGCCTTTTTAGTTTCTTGTAGACAAACAAAATCTATATGATTATGATCTATTAACTCCCTAAGATATCTTCTTTTAACACTTTTTCTTAAACCCCTAATATTCCAGTTTAGAATTTTAATCATAAATGACCAGCATGAACCCTAGTTAAAATGTTATCTAAAATTTTTCTTTTAGACTGATCTTTTTTCAAAAATTTTGTACCATGCTCAATTTTAAACTGCATTTCATCAACAGCAGCCCCAAATTGTTTTTTTGACAAAGATCTAAGAAAAGAAACGACCTCATACGCCTCCTTCTTATCATTAGCTAACTGAATATTAAAACAAGAGAAAATTTCCACCACTTGATCATCTGAGAATTCAGAAAAAGGATATATATCGATTATACCTTTCACACTCGCAGCTGTCTTCATCGATTGTTGATGTTCCTTCAGCACCACTGCCTTCTCCTGAATGTTCTTCTCTGGCTGTTTGAGTTTCTGTCTGAGACTCTGACGAGTCAGTAGAGGTTTCTGGTAAATCACCATTTGTCGATCATCAGCAGTTACCACAGCGGAATTAACCCCATTGATTGGAGCGCTGTTGCTCCTATGATCCACTGAGCTGATCTCCTTTCCAAGAGAACCATCAGCTGATGAAGAGATATTGCTCACTTTCGCAACCAGAGATTCATCACTTATTGCCTCTTGCATCACAGGCTCAGTTACTGACAGGAGTTCAAACTGATTAACTAGATGCACAGCTTCTGTTTCAACATTACAGATCACATTACTATCAATGCTATGAACAATTCGTTCCACATTCTCCACACTTCCCACTTCCTGTACCCCATTGTTACTAGCTTTGACTGTAGCATCTGTTATTAGATCAGAAACCACCTCTTTAGCTCCCAGATCTTGAGGTTCAGCTTCTATCTCCTCATCGGCTTCCTCCTCCAATAGATCCTCTTCATCATCACCTCTTTCTTGATCCTCTTCTTCTTCACCTTTTTCTTGATCACCGTCTGCATCTCTCTCATATCTGAACCGGCGATTAGATGGTTCAGCCTCCTCTGATCCCTTATCTTTAGGGATCCAGATCTTACGCTTCTTGTGACCTCCCTGTTGTTTCTCAGGTCGATCCAATAGAAATTGAACCTTACTCCAACAGTATTCATGCCGATCGTTCCGAAACACCATATTTTTATAGTATGGAACCTGATCAAATTGGCAGATACCTACTCTAATCTTTGCCTCTCTCAACGATCTTCTCAGAAGTGTGTCAGTATCAACCTCCAACAGTACACCAAACTCATGAACTAGCTTAGCAAAAGCAGTTTTGTACCAGTGTTTGCGTGGGAAGCCTACCACTCGGATCCAGACGCTTTTCAGTCTAAATCCGTTCTCCATAGACGGATCCCACGGGTACACTCTCAAATTGGCATCAAAAACTCTTGCCACACCAGAACGAACTACCTTGTCTTTCCACCACCCCGGACCTTCAACTAGCAGGCGATAGTCAGCAATGTCGATCACTCGCCATGGAAAGGCGGGGGCTAGCTTTCTCAGACCAGCCTCCACCTTCTGCTGGTCAGATTCTTGATCGATCTCCATGACTACACACTTCTTGAAGCTCTCCTCTATGATCTGAGAATCAGCAGTGTTTTCGAAACAGAGGATTGAGTTGTTTGCCATGATTTCAGATTGAAATTCAACCTCAAGCTCACTAGATCTGGTTTTGGTTGGAGGTTTGAGTGGTTGTTTGCGCTCGACTTTCTTCTCACACTGCCACGATCGGTGACCTACTTTGCCACAATCGAAGCACACCAGTGAGCTAAAGCAATCTCTCTCAAAATGACCCCTCTCTCCACAACGAAAACAGATCAGAGATTTGAGAATGGCAGGAGGAGCATTCGGACTTATCTTCTTGATTTTCTTGCGAATGCTCCGATCTGGAATATCTTGTTTATTTTGCTGCTCTTGGATCACTGGTTGACCCTCAACTGCCTTCTCTGTCAATGGGTCCCGACAGAGAATCTCTTTGTGAGAAGGTGATTTAATGGCCTGAACCAGGCGCATGAGCAAATCTTGGTTAAATCTATTTTCATCAGCTCCGCTACTTGGTAAAGAGGAGGGACCACTCTGGTAATTATGACCATTAATGTTGAAATCTCTGTCTGAAGCTCCATTAACAGGCAACAAATGGGTAAAACCACCATTAATGGTCGGTTGACCACAATTAGTAAGTCTGTCGGGAGCGCCATTAAGAAACAACAGATGATTGTCAAGACCACCGTTAGTAGACGGTTGTTGACTTTGTTGACCAGATGCCTCCGCACGAGGCGTGCAATTAGCCACTCGCCACGCTTCTCTCAGAAGTTGACCAAGCAGGAAATCTTGATTTGCCGACGAACTCCCCACTAGAGGTGGGAAACCACCCCACGGATCAGGACACGCACTCATAGCTCTCCTCCTATCTACTGTTTCGCAGAAGGGCGCTACTTTGTTGCAGTGCAGCAATCCGAAAGGAGAAGGATCAAAGAAGACTCTTTCTCTGGACAGATGAATCTTAGAGAATGTTCCAAATGCTATGGATACAATGCTCGCTAATTGTTGATACTACTAAGTCTTTATGCTCCCACAAATGGTCATTGGTGCATTCTTTTTACATTAGATATGCAACACGTTGTGAGATAAAGCTTATCTTGCTTCATGATGACATATGTTTCTTGATATATGCAGGTTGCTCCATATAAAAAAATTCGTAGGGTACTATTTGTCAACAAAATACCAAAATCACCCTCTGGGAAGATTTTGAGACGGGAACTAGCCGCGAGTGTTTAACTTTGTGGAGGAAGGAGAGATATATGTTATGGAACTTCCCGGCCTGATCAGAATGGCACTGTTAGAGTATAATTAGATTAAGGATTGGTTAGGTAGGAGATATTGAGGTTGTAATATGATTGGAGATTGATATCAATAGAGACTATAGAGGGTTGGTAGGAGATGTATAGTTGGAGATGGTTATCATTAGTTTTAGGATTTGTCTATATAAAGACTCTCATGCTTGTAATCATTTGAATCAATTCAATACAAAATCTATTTCCTGTCATGGTATCTGAGCCAGTACTATTCTGGAATTAGGCTTACGCCTATTCCAGGAATAATGAATTTCAGCCCACCTATTCCACTTAATAAATAGAATAGCCAGTTTATTCCTTTCTTATTTCAGCAATTTTATTCCTATACCTTTTATTTCTAGTTATTCCTATTCCGATCTAAACCAGCATCTCTCAGCCTATTCTCTCTTATTCCAAATCAGATCCAATCTCCCTCAACCACCCTCTCCTTTTGTCTCAGCCGAGAACAACACCACTCAACCCAATCCAGATTACCTCACATGGCACAAGCAAGATCAACTTTTACTTGGTTGGTTGAGGTCCTCCTTATCGGAACCTCTTCTGGCTCAAACTGTCTCCTGCACCTCAGCAGCTGCGATCTGGTCCATGCTGCATAACACCTTCTCAGCCACCTCTCAAGCACGCCATCTTCATCTCCAACTATACATCTCCTACCAACCCTCTATAGTCTCTATTGATATCAATCTCCAATCATATTACAACCTCAATATCTCCTACCTAACCAATCCTTAATCTAATTATACTCTAACACGCACACCTTTGCGTTGTTGTGCTCCACTTACTCAGCCATGGCCGTGTGATCGTCAAAGAGCTACCAGATCTCAAGGTGCTCCAAGATCGAAAAGTGCCACATCAAATCCCGATGCGCGACTTCGTTTGCCTTCTAGTCAAGAACGAGTCAAGATCCGACCCGTTTCAACTCTAAACTCGTTTCACCAGATTCAATGGCACCTCGATTCACCTTGCTGAACTCGGCCATGGCAAGAGATGCACGATCATGCCGCCACCTCTCTGTGTCTACAGCTTCGCACGACCATTTAGTGGAACTTTCATTGACATAGCACTTCCGCTGCAAGAACGAAGAACGGGATGATTTGAAGAAGACACTGGAGGCTTCCTTGTATGCAACTACTGGAGAGGATAAGTGCGATATTTCTGCTTATTGGATCGGTTATGCAATTGTGGTACTGTTGGGCTTTATCATAGTTATATTCCTTTGTTTACAAGCTCAGCCCATATGTTGTTGCCTATACTCAAACTTAACAATCACGGCCGAAAAAAAAAACCAGCCCACTACAACCTACAAGCAAATCTCTCTTGTGCAGTTCTGCCAAGAAGCAACACCCTGACCTTTCCATTTCCCAATCAACTCAGACGAAGTCAAACCATAAACAAATAACAACCCCTCAACCATGAAAGAACAAACCAATGTGCCAAACTAGCATCCAACTACTCCTCTTTTCTTTTTCAAATGAATTTTGTTGCTCAAACGAGCCAAGATCACGAGGACTCCCACGAGCCTCTTTACAAACATGCTAGGCAAAAAGCCATTGTGAAAGCATGCTTGAGCCAAAAGAGCTCCCTCTCTTCTTCTTGAGCCAAAAGAGCTCGATCTTTTTCTTTCTTTCTTTTCAAGGAGTACAATGCAAGTTGGCAATTTATTTCGACAAGAATCGAAGCATTTTGAAGATGACAAGCTCAATCGTGTGTGCCACTACGATGAGCTTGAGGGGGGATGTTAGAGTATAATTAGATTAAGGATTGGTTAGGTAGGAGATATTGAGGTTGTAATATGATTGGAGATTGATATCAATAGAGACTATAGAGGGTTGGTAGGAGATGTATAGTTGGAGATGGTTATCATTAGTTTTAGGATTTGTCTATATAAAGACTCTCATGCTTGTAATCATTTGAATCAATTCAATACAAAATCTATTTCCTGTCAGGCACTCATTTAATATGCGGTAAACTAATTAAAGCGGTAATGTTATTGGAAGGGAAATGCAAAAAGAATTTTACTATATACGAGAACAGCCCCTGATAATTGACTAATTGGAAAAGGGTGACTGGGTGAGACGCTTTGTGAGCTCCAAAGGGCAATTCTAGAAACGTGCGTTCTGGCAAGAAGGGTGTTTCATTTCAAATTTTCAAAAGAGAACAGGTAATTGATAAATTGCGCAAAAAAAGCAATCAACACATCACTTGTTTCAATTAGCACTTACATGAAGAACACCAAAAGAAATCAATCTAATTCTAATCCAACGCTCGGTGAGCTCCTAGAACCTTACTTACGTGATCCCCCCTCACTACCGCCACAATCATTGCTGTCGCAACCACAAAGGCCACTGCCGCCTCAACCGCAAAGGCCATTGCCACAATCGTGGGGACTATTCCACCCACCATCGCCTCAGTATTACCATGTGCATCCTCATGACTTCCGTGCTCTCGTGCAAAGATTGACGGGTGCAAATGCAGCATCAAGTAGCAATAGACCATCAACTCACGAAGAAATACAAGTAAAAAATGATCAAAATGTCGCCGGACACCAGAGCATTTTATTGGGTCGAGCGAAGGGTTTTATCGGTGATGACTGTCGTGAGAAAAACAATGGTTAAAGCAGCGCAGGCAGGCAGGTATATGAAAAATAGCTACCTGCCTGGATAAAATAGAAATAGAAATATGATTCTATCGTTATGTTCATGTACAAATTTCAGATGGAGGCAGGCAGGTAGCTATTTTATCCAGTTCTGATTTGTTTCCCATTCGAATTCAATTACATTTGTTAATATATGATTTTAACAAATATAATCGAGTAAAAAGTTTACGCACAGTACGTGTCATGATCTTTTGTGTCCAATTTTAAATTTCTAATTTTATCGGAATTCGATATAAAGACAGTTTGACAATTCGGATATATTATCTGGTCTTGACAGAATACCCAGCACGTAGCGACTAGCGAGTATATGATGATACCGGATTACACGGTAGTTGGGTTTTCTAGTCCACTTTAGAGATTTATTAGATACTGAAGCCTTACTAAAGCTTGAGAAAAACGAACTACCATATATTTATTCAACTGTGATATTAATTCTATCAAACTGGTTATATAAAACACACAGGAATTATCGGCAATATCTGAACATAAATGTTGTCATGCATTGATTAAAAGAATTTGAGATGCAATGTAGATTATATGCATGATCACTCATTCGTCAATTATCACACTTACCTTCTTATTGCGAATATGGATGAGATGCTCACCTTTATAATTTTGATATCGTCAATTTAGCCTATTGGGCTTTCTTGTTGGGCCACCGAAATGCTTGGTTGGATTGCCTAATATGAGTGTCTTTTTTTTTTTTGGTCTCATTCCTATTTGACAGAGCTTACAATTAAATGCAACATTAAACTAAGCATCTAAATAAACGTAACTAAAATTGAAGTGACTGTGCCAAATTACAATGCAAAGCTCAACAAATCGGCATATGTAGATTAATATTTTTTTTTTTTGAAGAAAGATGGAGGTCTTTGTCATCCAACTTTTTTTTAAAATTAAAGATGTATGCGGAGTTTGAATTCTTGATTTTTTGGAGGCTAGTCTAGTGCTCTTACCACTGAGCCACTAGACGACATGCTAGATAGAATTATTTTTATGCAAATTCATACGAACTCGGCATATAGTTTGTTTGAACTGATGAAATGTTGATTCTTTAATTTGTTCGACATACTGGGATAGTGATGTGGTCAGGAAATATGGTGTTTAATTGGTGTATGATGATGTCATTGTCGGTAATAAAACGAGTGATTTTGGGATACTGGCGGTGGCATTAGACCCCTTCACCCTTTTAAATTGCGTAATTTGTTTTGCATTTATTTCCTAATTTCCAATTAATTATTACGAAGAAACTATCAACTGAGATCTTCAAAGGTTTATCTCTAATATTAAGCTCTTTTTTTTCTCTGTTTATGTTAATCCAGAATTTTCCATCTTACTCCACCGACAGGAATAATTGATAAAACGGTTTTATAGTTTGATTATTTATTTTTTTTTAAAAAAAAAAGAAACAGTAATGCTTGTTTTAAAAAACATTTACCTTCTGGTTGAAGTACTTTCTTTCCTCTTTTTTTTTTTTTTTTTTTTTTTTTTTCCGAACACCTGTCTTCTCTGCTATTTCTAAAATATTGTAAAGAAGAATGAGTTCATTTATCTGGCTCAACAAAGAAGAAAACAAATGACACAAACACTTCAACGCTGAATGGTGTTAAAGCCGAGACGTGATTAATTGAATATAAATGGGTTCAACTTGGCTCGTGTTTGGGATTCATCGTGTATGAATGAGGGAGATTATATAAAGGTGCGCCCTTATAATATAGCCGTGATAAATAAAAAAAAAGAGCAAACAAATACCACTTAGATACAACATCTATATACTATTATTAAAAAATATAAATACTATGTAATTAAATAAATAATTCAAACTTATCATACATATAATTGTGTTACTTTATGAGATAGCAGTATGAAATTACTTTCATCCGGATTCTCGTCCAATAAGCTCAAAAGAAAAAGTAAAAAAAAAAAATCTACTCATATTCTTACACTATAAACTAATGAAAAAAAATTATTACTTATACCTATCTTATATGTACTATACGAGTCGAATAAGGAGATAATTACGTTTATTACCACTCTTGAACCAACTTCACTCAAACAAACCCAAAAAAAAAAAAAAAATAGAGCTAATTGGCGATAAATTATAACAAAATGTGAGATACACCAACAATGACCATCAAATAGCACAAAACTTACGTTCAGAGATCTCCAAATATATAATAGCTTACCAACAAGCTCCGGAAGATAATGGCAGATTCATTATACGCACGAAGTTTAAAAATAATTTTGTTTGTAAATACCCTTCCCCCCGAACCCCCCCCCCCCCCCCCCCCCCCCCCCCAATATTTTTGTCTCCGAACACCTTTTTGCTCAATAAAATGCGATTTTGAAAAATGTCTTTTCACTTGCAACCTTATGAATAGACGAGTAAACCATTGCTAGGTGCTATTTGAGACAACTGGCGGATGCGATATGAGCATGAAGCGGTACGGAATAAAACAAATTCCTCTGGTGTTGATAATTAATGAATTTTTTTTAGAATTATGTTGAAAATGAATTTGTTAATTGTATATTTATTTTCCAAAGGGCATATGGTACCTAGCCTCGTTATACTATACATAATAAATCTCATAAGAAGAATAGAATTTAATTTATGTGGGCCAACTGAGTCGCACTATACATTATGAAATGTAATTTGTTGTCCATCATAAGCTAGGTTGGAAGTTCAAGAACCATTGAAAAAATTAAATATATAAGGTCAATTAAAGTTTTTCTGTGTTTTCTTGTTTTGGATTTATTATTAGAAATTGTTAAATTGATTTTGCAATTGTAAGGGACCGATAACAATTTTTTTAGATATGTCATGATAATAATTATTATAACATCAATAATTCAATTTTTAAAGCTTTAAAACAGGCTAGAACTATGGAAGTTCTAATATTTCATGAGAAGTATGTTATTTTAAAATTATTTGATACAAGATCATGAAGTTCCAAAGAATAGTGTACTTAATTATAATTGGTGATGAAACAAATATTGAGCTTGTTGGATAATGTGATATCACTTAATAATTTTTCTTTCTTTTTTTTCCCATTTTCTTTCAGTTTGAAATAAGATCTCTTTTATGGACGAGCATGTTTGAAATAGCACTTAAAGTAAACAGTTATGTATTATTAAAATTAAAAGGTCGAAACATTATTAATAGTCTAATTAGGATGTTTCCCTTTGCACTCAATAATATACCTCATGTTTTCATGGAATTATATCTTATTTTTTTTAATTGCATGCTTTTCTAAGAACATTGTTACGAAGGAAAGTTAAATTATACTCGTCAAAGGAATACTCACAAGTTTTACGCCCCTTAATTCCTTGTAACTACGTCATAATTCTGGATTAATATTTTCAAACAATATTTTATATACTTATTGCATTGTTTAAAGCCATCGCTTTAATTACTAGAAATCAAAAAGGACATCCTTCTGGAAAAACGTAGAAAACAGCCATCAGATGATTTTTTCTTTTTTAAAAAAAAATGTTACTTCTCTTGTGCAATCACCAAATAGCAAATAAATATGAGGGGTGTGTGTGTGTGTGTGTGTGTGTGTGTATTTAATTAGAAAACTTTTAGGGCAAAAATGAGGATTTTTGTCAACCAGAATGAATCTTTAATGGGATCTACAAGAATTTTTGTAACTAGTAACAATTTTGGAGCGAAGAAATATTATTAAAATGAAACAAGAATACTATTACAAAGCTCATGGTCAATTTATATTGTTATAATTGACATATAACAGTCTAGCTTTTATTAAAATAACTCAATTTAAACTTGATTTCAACGACGAATCCGAATTCACTATGTGCGAATTTGGTGTTGCTTCTACACTTATAACAAGTCTTTTTTTTTTCCAAATTTCTAAAATACAGAGCAAAAAAAAAAAGGCTGTTTGTCGGTTCATTTTTAGATTAATTATTGTGAGGAGGAAAAAAAACTTGTGAGGAGGAAAAAAAAAAAAAACTGAGATCAACCAAACATAAGGCTCGCCGTTGCAAATTTGTCGGTTCATTTTTTTGATTAATTATTGCCACAACAATCTTAAAACTCTGCGTATATATTACAATTTTTCTATGATATATGTTTGCACTTCAATTTTTTTTCCATACTAAATCATTTTGAAAACTCTGGTGTGTTTCAGAAACTATTAATATGAAAATTTTGTCTTTCCTAAGTTTTAATAAGGTCTTTCTCAAACTTTAAGAAAAATTAGTTCTAATAACAGATATGAAAAAAATATCCCAAAATAGGTTTTCATAATAACAAGGAAATCGTAAAACTAGTAATTATTATTTAACAGAAGAATAGAATACAGACTATTTAGAGTGTGCTTCTAAGTTATTTATAATATGCAGTGTAAGTTTTATATATTTTTACTTTATAAAACTATACATTGAAAAAAGTTATTGATAGTCTGTAAAGAAATCTATAGTTCAGCGATAAGATTCGTAAACTATAAGTTGCAATTGGAACTTACTTTAGAAAGAAAAGAAAGAAAAGAAAAAAAAAAAAAAAAAACAACGAAACGAGAGGGGCAAACCAAAAATATAGTACTCAAATTTTTTAGGATCGTATCTTAAGTCCCAAGTGCTCTGTTCTACATAAAATTTGCTACATTTCTTTTGGATTATCTGGGATAAAACTCATGCCTTGACGTGCTGGATCTTAATTTAGTGCACTACACAATAAACTTTGCAATAAATTTAAGAAAAACAACGGCCAGCTCTGGTCGTTACAAAACAAGCGGTTTGGAGGAACCCAAATAATCTGTTACATGAATTGAATTTCTCAATAGTGATGCATAACTTTCAGCTTAGATCAAACAGATGAGACTGTATCAAAGTTCATTCTCTATTTTCAATTGGCAAACTTTTTTTTCTAACCCCATAAATACGTAATACAGTAATCGAGGCTGTTATTAGAGTATTGTTACTAGCAGCATTTGATTGAACAGTATCCACCGTCATTAGAGTAATGAGACGTTCTGGTTTGAACTCTGTTCAATCACAATCATTCATAACTTTGAAGGAATGGTTTGTATTTCAGCATAATGTAAAAAATTGGGCAATCACAAAATATGTCAGAAAATTATTGTTATTATATGCACGTCTTTCAATCAAATTTAAATAGTTTCAATGCGATTAAAAGAAAAACTCCTTTCCTAAAGCAATAAGATGCTGGTTTATTTGAACCGTTTTGATTTTCTTCGAATGATTAAGATAAAATAAAGACACTTTCTAGTGATCATAATGATTGTAGAAGTGCAAAGTCTTTGTCTGTTTGATATTATGGTTCAGGAATTTGGTTCTCGGTAATTCTGGTCCTGGTTGCATGCTCTCAGTAATACTAGTTGCATGATCATCTTAGTAATTCTGGTACAGGTTTAGGATTTTAGTAGTCGGTAAAATAAAGACAATTTCTAGTGTTACATGCTCTCTGTGCAGATTTGTTTTTCATTTTATTATTATTATTATTATTTTTGGGTCATTGCTTATGCAAATTAGAGTTGAACCCATCGGCGATGTGAATTGGCCTAGAATTATCTAGAGAATTATTTCTGAAAAAAAGTTACCTAAATATATATAATCAAATAAATTGTAAAATAATGAACAGCCAGGGAAATTTGAAACCAAAGACCAATACAATCTGATTTCTATTTTTCTGTCAAGCTGTCAGTCAGATACATCTCCTTTTTTATTCAAGAAAAATTCTCATATTGTGATTGACAAATGTATTTTATTATATAGTGTAGTTTAATTAATTTAAAAAAGAGAACAAATAGAAACAGGGATTCGCAAACCATTCTGTTAGCAGTCTGACTTGATTTTTTAAAACAGTCATATCTTCTCCAGTTCGAGGAAATCAATATGGTGACACCGCATGAGAAAACTGCTTCTCCGAAAATTCATATCTAATCTGAATATCTCCATTTTGTAATAATTGGAGAGAAGTTGACTCATAACGTTGAAGAAAACAACAGAATTAGTCTATTGAGCGAATTCTTACGACTCCTGCTCTACAACTCTTCCCACTGGGACCCGCATGACAAGGATCCAGAAAAGGCTCTCTTTCAAACAAAAGAAAAAAGAAGAAATACCCAATCGAATCCCACATGTCAGTGGAATTCTGAGAAAAATAAAACAGCAGTTATAGCGTGCACAAACTAATTTAGTATTAAGATATTTCTCTCAGCTGTCTCTCGCACGTCCGCTTTCGTCGCTTTTAAAACTATCGAAGAAATTTACATATTTCCCCTTGATAAATATAATTATAATAAAGTTTCAATTTTGACAGTATTTTATTGCACAGTTATGTGTGCAGAGAGTTGCTCTGAGGGTCTCATTCATAATTGTAATAATTTTATATTAACGAGTGCAATATGCAAAAATGTTTTTATGAAGATGTTGTATGATTGATTATGTAAGAAAAAGGTTTACAAAATTACAATTGAATTTAAAAATAAATAAAGTATACAAGAAATTTAAAAAAATACAGCGAAAAGGCAAGGACCAAAATGAACAGTAACTTTGGCCATACAAATAACGTCCTTTGTGTGCCCTTTATCCGTCTCCTTTCTATAAAGCATATGTTAATACCTCATAATACCCTCTCTTATACCAAATCTTTGTAAGGAGCCAAAAAGTAACCTCAAAATCCAAAACATGGCTTTGGTGCGTCGGCAGTTATCTCCCTTGGAGGCAACCGTTGACCTCTTGCCTGCAAATTCGATCAACATGGCAGTTGACTTTTCACGACATCAGGGCCAGTGGCTGGTTTCCGTCTCGAAAATGTCCTTGGATGCAGCCATCTCCTTCTCCCGGAGGCACCGACGGTGGTTTATCTTTGGTAGTTGTGTTGCAGTTGGCTACGGTGCATACAAGGTTCTCACTCTTCCGGCTGTGGCACGAAAAGCTAAACGCATCTCCAAGCTTCTAGAAGCTTTGATCCTGTTGGCCAACGCCATGTCGACATCTGCTGACTCAATTGTTCTGATCTCATCGGACCTTAACCGGTTTCTGCTGTCTGACACAGATGAAGTCCCAAAGTCGTTGCGCCAACTCTCAAAAATCTCGGCTTCAAAAGACTTTTTGAATGGTCTTTCCAAGGCAACAGAAGCATTGACCAAAGGTATAATCAAAGGCGTTACAAGCACCATTACTTCTGCAACAACCTCTAGTGCTGTAAGCGTGTTGACCGACCCCAAAGCAAAGCCATTCTTGGAGCAGATTTTTGAGAAGGTCACCACAACAGCAGGTGCTGGATTTGTGTCGGTTGTGGTCGGGTCATTTGCAAGAAATCTTGTAATTGCATATTACTCAGTTAAAGGAGGCCAAGGTATTGAGGGATGGGTCACTGCATTCTGCAGTGAAAAAGGTAAGGAGCTTGTTGCGCATTGCATTCAAGTGTTTGTGAGTAGTGCAGTCAAGGTGTATCTGAATAAAAGTCTTGCCTCGAACACATGTGACCAAATCATTGCTAGCTTAACGCATCCAAAGAACGAGGGCAAGGTGAAGGATTTGATAGTGTCGGTTTGTAATGGCGCGGTAGAAACGCTAGTTAAAACCTCGCATAATCTCATTATTACTAGTGGGAGTAGTATTGGCAATACCAGCATAAAGGCTGAGATTAGTCAATCAGGCGAACCTACGGTCTCACAACCAGATGGCACTAACAGCGCTGACAACGGGTCCATCATGGGGGTGCCATCTAATAGGAGGCTCATGTTGGATGTTACGGGACGAGTCACAGCTGAAATGGTGAAGTCTTTCCTTGATTTTCTATTGAAAAAAATAAGCGACGGGGCAAAGAGTGGTTATGGAACGGTGAGAGATGAGGTGCTTGAGAAGGGAATGGAGATCATGAAGTATCTCAGTGCAAAAACCATGGCCATTTTTGCACTTTGTATTGCCTTGTGCATGCAATTATCCATCGGGACAAGGCTCCTACCGGCGCCTTAACTGAGGTTTGGATTGGTTTGCTTTAGTTTTTAATTTACTGTTGTAAGCGAGCAGTTTTTTGATAGTATGGATTTTTTTAAAATTAATCCAACATTGAAAAATGTTTGGGCCATTATTGAGGAACTGAGGAAGAGCAATGAAATTGGATATGAAATTTTGCTACCGGATGGTCCCAATTAACTTACAGTTTTTCGTTTATTGGAAAAAGGAAAAAAATCGACATATTGAATGGTAGGTTTTGATTGTGCCACGAATTGATGTAATTCATAAGAGTGAGTGTGTTGGGTATTGTTAATTCATAAATATTTTCTTATGTAATATTAAGATCGATGTGAAGAACAGGCATTGTACATTGTGAGTTTAATTATGAGTTTTGGGATAAGTTATAAATCGTTGTTGCATGAAGACTAATTGCGCTTCCAAAAGCATTGTGGTATGATCTCATATTTTTAGCAGAAGACCCACTACCTCTAAAAGATCTTATATCTACAGTCCAATAAACCTCAGATTTGAACTTCTGATGCCAGCCTGACATATGCTGGCTGATGTAAATTAATTAAGTTCCCATGTTTGTTTGCTGTGTTCTTTTGGTCCAAGACAATTTTTGGTCTTGAATATTGATTTTCTTGAATGTGTGTTAGTTGTACGTGTCATGATACTTTTTTTCATCTTATTTACTCAATCATTTTGATTAGATTTAAGTATGTCTCCATATTTCTTAGTATTGATACTTCATGATTAACTCGCTTTTTGGAGGTAATATATGGATTTCAAATCTAATATTTGAAAATACTGAACCCTGAATATCGTGTAAATTTCAAGAAACATTTTGAATTTGAATCAATAGATCCCTAAACAGAACTTATTTTCCAAATCATTAGAGCAATGTACGACGCCCTGAATTTCAAAAAAAATCAGCACATATCAGACATGCTCATGTACCTTTGGTTGCAGTATATTTTAATGCCTATACAGTAGGTGATGTGAGATATTTTGTTCAAATTAAACGTTGAAACAATGCCTTCCCAAATCAAAAGAAAATCAAATTGAAAGTGTTAGACAAAACTTGAAACGAGATTGATCTGGGTTAATGGAAGTCCAAAAGCCGCTAATTCAGTTGGCAGATTCATTTCGGTCTAAAATTAATGTTTAGGCCCAAAATTGAGTCTAAACAAGGCTCTATCCCTCATTCCTTCTATTTTTCTTACAGAGAATGCTCGGCCTGTGGACTGTTTTGGGTTAGGATTATCTCTTTTTTCGTTTCCCATCAAAAAGCATCCCACATTGCCAGTGAAAATATGAATTAAGGGACGGCTAAGGCCTCTATCCATAGATTTCTCTACCGCCTCAAATTGCCAAGCTAAATGATTAGCCTATAATTAACTCCGTGAAAAATCTCAACGCATTATACGTCAAAGCATTAGATGTGGTGATTGGTGAAGGTGGTGAGGTGGATTGAAATAGGATATGACAATAAAATGTGTATCAAATATCATTTTTTTTTACAGATATATTTTTTACAATATATAGATCATTCTTGCAAAATTTGAACTTTAAGCTTTAATAATTAAAATGCACATAACATAGATGCATTGTGACCAACTACTGGTGAACTGTTAAGAAGATCAACTTATCTCCGTTTCTTTTGTTTTTTTTAATATATATATATATATATATATATATATATATATATATATATATATATATATATATATATAGAGAGAGAGAGAGAGAGAGAGAGAGAGGTCAGACCCCATAACTTTTGAACTTATCTCTATCTAATGAATATAAATTTTATTCATTGGTTATTTTTAAATCATCTTGCTGATTAAAATTTAAAATGTCATTATAATTTTTAAATTCATTCTATGGACCTCATTGTATTTAAATCAATTTGCTTCTTGACCCAACCTATATGATATTTTCTTCTCATGATATGGTTTGCTGATTTTCTATCCCAAGTGGGTGAATAATGGAACCCCCAATTGGGAATGTGGGAAGCTTGGAAGTGACTGATCAGTTTATCTTGTTAGAAACTAACACCCCTGTCCCTATATATCATTCCTAGGTGCGGTAACGGCGCACGCAATACAAAAGTTCAAATAGAAATAAATTTTTGCAGTTTTGACTTGACTATATAAAAACAACTTTGTAGATATATGTTAGTTGATATTATAAATTATAAATTATAAATATATTAAGTTGTGCATGCGTGAGTTGTGCGTGGGAGCACTATAGTAAGCACAGTGCTTCCAATTTTCTGTGGTGCGTGATCTTTTATGGCAAAAATAGTATTTAGGGTTTTCTGTGGCAGTTTTCATATAATATTTGAATAGTATTCTCAATTTTGTATAGCATTTTTTTATATAGCGGAAAATAAATCGCGCAACCATTTAATAACATTTTCGAATAGAAATGAACGCACAACGCGCGAGATTAGCGCTAGTATAGATAGAGTAACAATTAAAGTTTAAGTATCGTTTGGTGATGTATTAACATAAATTAATTTTTAATTCCTTAAAATTCAAACTACTTAATAAATTTAATAAATTCAAAGTACATATATTATGATTTTTAATATTATCAAAATAAATAATTATCAAGAGAGCCCATTAATTGTAGTAGCTTACTCAAACTAAACATGCAAATTATTTGTACACGTATCTTATTCCTATGCATGCACGGACGGACTCGGACGGAAGCTGGAGGCGCGAGCCAGTAACAAAGCTAGGTAGATTTCTTTCTAAATTATTTAGTTGTGCCTTTGTTATGTATAACTAGCATAAGATGCCCTCATATATGGACAAATAAAAAAAATAAAATAATATTAGACAATAAAAATATGTTTCTTAATTTACCATCGATACAAATTGATATGTTATTCAATTGTTTCTATATTAGATGGAAAACCAATCAAATCCAAAGAAAATTTTTTCCTTCTGTGCAGCAATTCAAAACCGAGATAATTCTTTTCTTGTGTGCGCATAGAGATGTGTTGAGACAGATCTAACCATACATTTACAGATAAACGGTATAAAAATTGTTAACAAAAATTGTTGTGACCTTTCTCTAGGTGCATTTATAAGTAGTAGAGATAGAGATTATCCCAAACTCTACTAAAATTATGAATGCATTGCGTTCAGAATAAATTGTTGCCTCATCACGTGCATTAAAAATTTTTATGTTTATTTTATAATCATAATTTTATTTTTCTTAAAATAAAGTATAATCTAGAAATTCTCTATAAACCTTAGAATATACCCGAAAAAAAAAAATTCACGGTAGGCGGAATTGTTGTGGAAAAATGGGAAAAAAAGAAATTAGTGCGATCCACGGCAACTCGTTGACTACTATTGCATTTCTGTATGTTGAATATTCTTGATAAATTGGAGTCCAGCAATATGACAATGTGCATCCTTCCAAAAGTTGGCAAGTTAATGCTCCGTGTTCGTATATTTCGACAGAGGGCCTGTAAATCTGTAATAATCTAATCCGAATTTTGTGATCGCGAGAGGATGTTAAGCGAAACATGCACATAATTTAATTCACAATTCTCAATAATTTTCCTGCCTGTTTGTCTTCTAACTAGAGTTTTGTAACACTTGGCACTTGCTTGGTTATATATTATTGGTCCCATCAAATCAAACAGGATTTAGTTGTCTTTATTTGCACATAGACATAGGTAATTAATGTAAGAAAAGTAATAGTAAAAACTTTCTTATTGTAAAGTATGGATTAAGTCTCTTACTTTAATTTTAAATTTTAATATCTACTATAAATTACGCAGTCCAATTTCATACTCGCGACCTTAATTTAAAGTGGGTTGTAATTTACCGCTGTATCAAAAACTAACTATATATCAATAATAATAACTTAAATTTAAAAAAAAAAATCATCTTAACACAATATAATTTTCAGTTGATCAAAAGATTATGAATCCTCTATTAATAAAAATTTTCTAAAAATCTTTAAAATTATCAAAAAAATATTAAAATTTATAAATATTGGTCTTCAACAAAATTTTAATGTGAAAGAACACATTAAATGGTTCATATTGGTCATTTGTAACTTGAAAATTATAATTTAATCTGGTTTGAAAACATGTTTGACTCTAACATTAATAACGAAGAAATTAAGTACTCGAATCTGCTTCAATAGAAGAAATTAATTAATAACGACACGAGTTAATCATAGACAAGAATTGCTGCTCCGGTAACTTATTTGCTGATGACATCTCGTCAGTCGCTCAATCTATTTTATCTTCTTTTTCTTTTCTTTGAGAAAATGCCCGTGCGTTAGATCAAATCTCATTTTGTGGGGCGGTATAATGTGTGTGTGAGACTGTGAGTGCATATGCCACTTGCCTTTGATAAAAAAAATATATATATATACATATAAGATTTTTTTTTTTTTGGTACGGTTAACGGTTTGTTGAGACATTTTTCACACATTTTCCATAAAAATGCAATTCAGTTTTAATGAAATTTCGTATCTCGATTTTTATAATGGAATTGCAACCTTCGTATATGATAATATGATCGGTGGAAAGATAAAATTTTAAGACGGTGGTAAAAGTTTAGTCAAAGCGTCTCGTAAGTTCCTCGTCAATAAATGGAGAAAGTACATGTCCCCACACGTGCATTTATTGACCGGAACAATTTGTTGAGGTAAATGCTTTGGATTTTGGTTTTTCCTCGCTTTCCAATGGATCCTTTCAATGATGAATATTTTAATTTTACCAAATTATCAAAAAAACGATATGTTTTTTTTAAAAAAAAAACATTGACCGATTTATTGACCTAAAAAGCGAAATATATAATGGCTACCAAATATTGCTATGTTAAAACTTCAAAAATAAGAGCAATTACTGCACATTTAAAGATGGTACCTTGTCATCCAAAATTTATATCACAATAAATTAGATGAAAATATCATATCATAAGGTTTGCTTTATAGTGAACAAATACTATTTTTTTTTCTTTGTTCTCTCATGCAGTTTTCTTCCAAATGGTACCTAGCAGTAGTACTCATATATATGTTGTTGTTCCTTTTTCCTTCCTTCCTTCCTCATTTTTTTTTTTTTTTTTGAGAAACTATTATATGTTGTTATGTGTGCCCAGAATGGACCTATCCATCGGAATCACATAGGTTCATCTCCTTTCTGACAGACAGTAAAAAATTCATTATATTTTACTCAAACAAAAAAAACCTTATATTCTTTATGCAAAATCTGAATTTCCTAATTCCAGATTTAATGATCCAGATATTTTATGACGAATAAATGTACTAGCAAAATTTAGCAGGGACTATCATATGACTACCATTGTGTAAGAAATCGAACAAAACCTGCATAGCACTATAAGGCTTATTATTCGAAAACAATTGATTACTTTAAAATTTTTCAAATCAAGTGAAATCTTTCATTTAAAAAAAAATTTTGTTTATTGACACGTTGTTATAAAAACTGAATTTTGCCCCAAAAAATTAAAATTTGAATTTTATTTTATATTCTATCAGAAATCATGAAACATAGACCTTTGACATGTTCTATCATTTATACATGGTAAAAGATCAAATCAAATTTCAATGTTTTTCATGTTTATAATGCTAAGTTTTATAAAGTTGAGCGGAGTTACGAAAAAAAAAAAAGAATTAAAAATACAATTATAAAATAAATCTTTACTGCTTGATTTTTAAATTTTAAATTAAATGAACTGAAAAAAAATAATAAATTTATTTTACAGATACATTACTCATGAAATAGACCACCTTGAACGATTTAAAAATTATCATTGAAGGCCAATGCGACAAAATTTGAAGTTAACATTACGAATTACCTAATGAACTTAAATTCGTGTTATTTTGATTATTATAGTATCCACTGTTGAATTTATAATAATGTAGTTCAATAGATAAATTAATTTCTTAATTTGATCCACCTTTCAGAAGTCAATGGGGTCCAAAATACTCATTGTGTCTTAATTTGCTATTGTTTTCCTCAAGAAACAAATTTCAGGCAAATTTAAAAAAAAAAAGAAAAATACTGGGAATCATAAAAACATTTCGCAAGAAACTTTCTAAATTACAAAACTTTCCATAAATAAAGGATGTTTGTAGAGTTAATGTCACCCAAAAAAAAAATTCCAGCTGTAATCCGAAAATCATTTGGATTTGGCAGTGTGATGATAGCGTCTACATGACTACACCTACACTACACCCCAGTACACTGGGACCAGGGTACGAAAATAGCATCAAAACTCAAAAAGTCCATTCTCGAGTCCAAGACGTTCCATCAATGATTCAATCAGCGCATCTTTCTTCTACTATATTTTCATTTGAACTCAGTTTCATCAGAGAATATTCATACTTTTTTGTGAATTAAAAAGAACACGGCATAAGCACAATCCATATGTTAATTTTTGCCTCTGTCAAATTCTGCTTTTGAATATTCTGCAGTTAGAGATGCGCACTTGTAAGTTGTAACTCCTCAGCACGCATGCATTTTGCTTTGCGCCTTTGACGGACGCACGTTGCAAATGGTGTTTCAAGCAGTAGGACAGAGACTGCAACATTTTGGGAACTAGATACTACAGTATACTAACTATTTTATTATGTTTCGAATGTTTGAATAAGATACACTTATAGACATCGTTATTTATCATTCGAAATTTAAAATGCTCAAAATTTATTTGATTACATATTAGAATACATAGAATTAATTAATTAAACAATAAATTTGTCAATCAATTGATAGATAATATCATAATAGTTAATTATTTAGAACTGTTCATATATTTTAAATTATTTTATAAAATATGTCAAATAATATAAATTTAATAAAATATTTTATTAGACGCGCTTATATTTGTTTATCATGTAAATATTTGTGTGACTGAGGCTCCAGATAATCTGATCCCTTGGTTCCACGGTCTCAGAAATTTCACAATGTCAATTTTTCAAACAATAAATGTCACATTTTTAATGCTCACAGTGGAACGTTGTAGGAGGGCATCGTACAATGCGCATTTTGTTTATTTACGGACTTGTCAAAACATCGGTCTACGTCTGCGTACATTTAATTAAATAAAACCCCATAAAAAGAGAGAAGTGTTTAAAGGCTGTCTTTAGGAATATATTATAGCTACCGAACATTTTCAACATGCTCGCTAGCTGTACAAAATTTGTTATAGATGCTCATCTCGTGGGGTGGGTTAGTTGCATGTCACTAAGCACCAATAGCATGTTCAATTGTTTGTTGTTATTTGAGATAATGAGTACTGACGAAAAACTTTATTTCTTACTTTATTTTTTCTTTTCTGAAACAATGAACACCGACTCAAATATGCACGTTATTCATGTTATATTTTTTGGAGTATATATGCTGGTTAGCATTAACTGAATTCTTAGCCGCATGAAAAATCCGCAAAACACTTTTCTATACGGGAGCTATAAGCCTATTACTAGTGAGATTCAGTTTAAATACGATTATGATTAATTTTTAAAATCATGAGAGTTTATTTAAAAGAAATATTTTGGACTAATTAATGAAGGAAAAATGAGCTTAGAAACTACGTTTAGTCTGTCCGAAATCGATTTTTCAAAAAATGTTTGCTATAATCATTTATATGATTTTGATTTTTTTCGTTAGTTCAAAAAAAAACTATAAATAAAATGAAGTTAAGGTTTAAGCCTGAATGCGTTTAATTCAAAACATCTGTTTCTTTATTCAAAAAAAAAAAAGGAAAAAAGAAAACAAACAAGATATCAATGTAAAGCGCGTGTGCACTTGTATCTGTCACACCCCGTATCCGAAATACGAGGCGCGAGGTGATACAGTATCTTTCACATCCATCCGACGGCCCGTCGACCTACGTCACAAGAAATAAAAGCAAACAGAGTCAGTTACAAAGCCAAGTAACCGGTTATTTAACGACGCAACTTCTCTATAACCAATTTATATAATCAAAATATCAACCGATCGGATTAATCCACACATCAATAACAATAACGAATAAAATATATTTTACAAGATCAACGGGTCTAGATTTTCTCAAATCAGTTTCTCATATCACTTTCACATTAGCGCGAATCCCTCTTTAGGCGATTCCGCTTCACATTCCATATCACTTCACATTCCATTTCACTATTCAATTTCAAATCAATCACATCAGAGACCCGTTGACTCGTAAAATATATCAGTCACAATTCACATGTATCAATTCATCAATTCAATCAAATAAACAAACGGAAATTAAATTATAGAGAAGTCGGGTTACCTGACTGAGCGATCCTCAAGCACAAACCAATCGAAAGGACTATCCAATAAGACTGCGACGTAGTACTCAAATTCCATATGGCCGACTATTCAAAGCCAAGACGGTATTCAAGATTAGGTAGAGAGAGAGAAATAGTGGGAGAGAGAAATCCAAAATGAAATGAAATGTGGCTAGATTCTATTTATAGTGGAGGTTTCTTAGTGGCTAAGAAAGCAAATATTAAGTTACTTAATGGCTAAGTAAGTAAAAATGAATTACTTAGCTACTGTTTTTGAAAATATAAATTACTATTTATGAAAATATGAATTACTTAACAGCTAAGAAATCAAATGGATAAGATCAAATAGATATTTTCAAATGGATAAGGATGAACATTTTTCAAATAGAACCTTAAGACTTTGAAGTATTGCGAACAGGTCCTAAAATTCAGGGATGTTACAGTATCGTTTGCTGGTACAGTGTGCTGTGGTACTTTTTCTACTTTAGTTATTTTTATGATTTGTTGGATAATGTAATGTAATTTGCTTTCTTCTAATAAAAAGTGGCAGGGTCTACCCTGCTTTTCATCAAAAAAAAAAAAAAAGATATCAATATTACAGAGCTACAATTGCGTTTAAAGTGAATCTTATGAAAACACTCGAAAAACGTCGGTCAATTATTAATCACAAAATTATTTCAAATGACATCGCTCGAACTTTTGATTCGGTCGAAATCAATAAACAAATAGTTTGTTACTTTTTTTTTGCCTTTGCTTGTGCAAAAATATATATATATATATATATAATTAAGATGAAATATTCTATTTTTAAAGTAAAATATAATTGATTTAACCAATATTTATAAAAAGAAAATACACTTGGCAGTCTGAATATTACGCATTAAGTATTTTTACGACTTCAGCTGAATATTTATCTACGCGCAATTCGATTTGATGGTTAGTGAGGAGAGGTTGCATAAATATGTAAATTGCGCTAGTTGTAGTGGAACATCTCAATCAAAACAGCACAAAGTTACGATGTTTTGGAAAAGGAGATTAGGTCGTAAGCTAGATTCTAGAATATGTTATTCATGTCGACAAGTCAACAGATTATAATAAGGATAAATACTGTGAGGTTTTTTTATTTATTAAATTAAGTTTTATTTTCTCTCACGGTTCCGTTCTTTCCAAAGTCGTTTGCAAGTGCCAAGGCAAGCCCGAGGGCCGAGATTGCCAGATACCAAGCAGGAAAATTACATCGAAACCCACAAACTTTATTTATTATGCATCTAGATCATCTCCAGTCAAACAGAGACAATACAATGGGTTCAGAAAAAGTCATACATATGAAAAATATTAACAAAATAACTTCAAAAAGGCAATAATTTATCTCATCTACATCCCCAATAACGGATAGAGTAGGGGGGAAAAAAAGGAAAAATAATACAAGAAAAATTCTATTGGGCTAGCCTATAAGTTATAACAGGCTCTGCATCTGATGCTATGGGCTTGTTTGGATGGTTGGGAATAGTGGGAATAGGCACTCTTCCCACTCTTCCCACTCTTCCCACTCTTTCCAATAACACTCTTCCCAACAACACTTTTCTCTCTACTTTTTCACACTTCCCAACGCTATTTCTAAACTCACCATCCAAACAACCTAGGAATAGCACTCTTCCCACTCTTCCTACTCTTCCCACTTTTTCACACTATTCCCACTATTCCCAACCCATCCAAACAAGCCCATAATAGGAACTATATATAGCAGTGACGTGCCATAAATGCGTTGACTGTTCGATCAGATAAAATATGCAGACTCATATAATTAACTTATGGATATAATACAAACACCATTCCTGATAAAATATACCCAACCGATGTCTTGGCTAGTAGTAAAGAGCGCCAACGTATCTAATCTGTCTAATTGTGTTTGCCTTGTGTGTAGATGTAGTCGGTGTGGGCCACAAGTGTTCTTCTAATCAAGCACTCCTCTTCTCCTTCACCTACTTCACATTTCTCCATTCTTGCTTCATCTACTTTCTACAAATTGTAAAGATAAATTGCCTCAATATTCACTGACAAGATAAAATTGGACATTTCGCAATCAATTAACATGTTCAAGCTAAAGAAATTCCATCAATTTTTTATACTAAACCCAAATGTAATATATGAATCTATAATTTCTGCTCAAACAATCTACCAACCTATGAAATTAAAACAAAAGATATTTATTGTTTCCCTAAATAGATATGAGGAACGTATACCTCTTGATCAAGGCTGGTTGTAGATTTTGGTTCAGATGGTTCTGGTCTCCCTTTACAAACGAGAGGAAGAAGTACAAGAAGAACTACAACAAAGAGAGATGTGTGCTTCAATTTCATGGTGTATAGTCGGTGAGATGGTTGGAGGTTGAGGAAGAGGAAGAGGAAAGTTAATATGGTTGGATTTATTATCAAAGGTTTGGTTGGAAGGTCTGTGAAAAGAGAAGTAGAGAGAAGGAAGAGCGGCAGGAGAAGTATAAATAGGAACACTCATGTATCTTTCCAATTATTCATTTTTTTAATATTTGACAATAAGCCGTGTAGGTAGGGGTCAAACTACGCAGTACGCACTTTTCGATTTGGTCATATCTAATGTTTGTCGTCAAGAGACTGGTGCAGCTTTGAATGCTTGCACATTGAATACATTAAACGTTACGCAAGCACGATTTAGGTATAAATCAACGCAAATCAAATTTTTATATGTTTGCGTACTTCACCAAAAAAATTTTATACGGTATTATGATTACTTATATTTCTTACACGAGGCTCCTTATCCATCATTCTTCATTAATTAACGCTGCAGTTTAAATCAAAATTTTCAAAAACCACCAAATCGACATTGTGCTATTGTCAGTGAGTTTTGATTTTTTTTTTAAATTTTAACTTGTCAAATTCAATTTTATTTTTAAAACAAGTCACGATGAGGAAATTACATATACATCCAGATCATAAGAAAGTATATTAAGGGATTTTATAAAGCGAAATAATTTGGAAACCTTAAATGATTATAGAGTTAATAATACATTTGATGACTGCACACTGCTTGCAACAAAAAATAGCAAAACTAATCAGTTTTGGTCGCCGCCATATAAAACTGTCACACAAACGCTGTATATAGTACATCCGTACAAGTGATAGTTTTTTCCCTTTCCATTTTTAGTTCACTTGACTAAACGGCCATCGGCCATGAAATTATTTTTTTCAATTCTAACATGAAACACTTACAATATTACCATACAACATTATAGCATCAAGTATGATTTCGGCATTATTTTTTTTAAAAGTATAATGAATATCTTTTGAAGAAGAATGTTGAGTCTTTCGTTTTTTTAATTTAAATATTCAAAATATATATATATATATTCTAGGTAGGTTTCGAATTTGCGACTTTCATGAATATGTGTTGTATTTTACCACTGTATCAAAAACTAATTTGCTACCGTAGAAAAATGTTAATATATTGTACAATCATAATAATGGTACAATCTTTTTATATTTCTTAGCATAAAATTTGAAAATGAATATTGAGTGATATTCCTTTTTGACATCTCCATTGACTTTGGGAAAATTGGAAAAATAGGAACAGGACGTACTGGAGGCATGGAGGAGCGTACACCACGCGTGCTTCACAACATCAAATACTTTTCGACTTCAAGGGGCCAACATTAATAAATAACAAAGACCGACTTTGTTTTGTGGTTTTAAGTTTTGAGACCATTTCTTTTTTTTTTTCGAAATATTCTTCTTTGTTTATCTGGAAACACAGATCATGATGAAATTTGAAATTGATTGACAGAACGAATAAAGTTGGATAGGTTCAACTTCGAGAGATTCGATTCGCACGCGTACTTTCGTTTTTTTTCTATATTTGTGTGCGTTCACTGTTCATATAATATTTAGTCCAAGATGGCATGATAACTTGATCAGCTTCTATCACATCTTGATAGGGTCCTCCCAATTAGTAACCCGATCGACATCGATAAGGTTGATCCTTTTTTGTCAAGCATTTATTTTAGTAATTCAAACTTTTTGTGAGAAATATCATATGATTACTTCAAGTTTTAATTTATAGAAAGCTGTAGCATTAGTTCTGCTTTTGAAAATATAGATTAAAATTTTAACTATAAGACTAGTTTTCTTTAGTTACCAAAAAAGATTCAGGGTGTGTTTGGTTGATCTCTGGATAAGGAATTTGGATAGGCCTCTATTCCATATTCCAATTCCACCATTTCCTTGGAATTAGAATTAGGGCCGGAATAGGCCTATATTCCTTATTCTCCATATGTTTGGATCACCATAGAATTGGCTAATTCTAGAATAAGCCTTATTCGGGCTTTCACCAACCACGCCCTCAGTCTAGAACAAAGATATCGATCGACTTCGTCACACAAGTTTTTTTTTATATAAATTTTTTTTTCCAAATTATTGAAAAATCATACTAATCGCTATCCAAATATTTATCAAATTCTCATACTAAATCCGTATATTATAAGGAAAAAATTGTTTTCTTGGACGGAACTCACCAATTTTTATTGCTCCCTCCAAAGACCGTTGCCATCGACAATTGTTTTTTTTTTTAATTGAAAATGGATTATTATGCTACCGTGAGAGATGTCTGAAATTATCTCATCAGTTTTCAGCATGACGCCATTCGGATGGACAATATATCCCCCTTCATGACTTCGTTTTCTTCTAGACTGTGCAAAAAACGACCGAACAACCATAATTTTAATTTCTTAGATTACATTTCTCTGGTCTGATTGCAACCATAGGGACACATTTCCGCTTTTGCTGTTTTACAATCATTGGTTAGCGCGTCAAAGAACTGATATCCGGATGGAGAGTTTGGGAGCAACATCTGTATGGTTTTTTATTTTAATTGCTTTATTTTATTATAATCCAGATAATCTAACGGGACGTGAAACATTTTTATTTATAATTTTTTTGGCATTGGAGAATAACCGCGAGACCAATTATCAATCCAAAAATTAGTATGTTTTTATCTTCTAGATCCTAATCAATTACCAAAAGAAAAAGGACAAACTTAGTAGTCTTATCTTGATCTGACTGTCGTATTAGAGCAAAAAAAATATTTGTTATTAGGATGAAGATATAGACGAAGTAAGTTTTCAAAGTTTGACTATAGTCGAGTTTCTAGAAATGCTCATGCCTATCAACTTCTAATTTCAAGCTGTGCGCCCATTACGCTCATAGTAATAGTTCGGCCCCTAACTATTAAATATAGTTTATTTATTTATTATTTATTTATTACTGTCATTATTATTATTATTATTAGAAAAACATGCGGGTGCGGCACTCCTCGCAAAGTCGTGGAAGGCCAGAAGCGATGATATGATCACGATGCATGTCGAGGCTGAGTCAACGATTGGGATGATTCACTCCAATCCATGCATTGCGATTTTTCAATTTTTGGTGGATTATTTCTATCCAGCAAGTTCAAACTCCTGTTGTTAATTATATGTCGGTTTGTAAAACTGCCGGCATAAATGATCGCGAGGCATAAAATTTTCATAAATCGCGATGCATCATATTATATCTTCCATTTTTGTGCATATAAAACTATATGAAAGCTCGTTCAGAGCATCTGATGAGAATTTTAAATTATTCTATACACATACAAGTTTCTGAGATTTCAAAAATTAAGGTAACCATTTTTATCTGTTTTTCGCTCTTGTATTTATAGGTAAGTTACTTCTCTAGAATTTGAAAAAAGTTTAGGCTGAGAGGATGACATTCTCGTTCAATTTATTTTAAAAGGTTCTATCGCGAAATCTATTTAGGTTGTGCTCCAGAACTTTTTAGTAAAAGAAGAGAAGGAAAATGAAGGGTTGGGAGAGTACAGTAACTCTTACATTCTAATTTGGAGAGTACAAATTTCTTTAAAAATAAAGTAAACTCTTTCTATTATTCTCATTCTATTGTTATTCTGGAGCAAGTTAAGGGTTATTAAACTTCTCCTTACCTTTTTTTTCTTTTCTCTAAAAATTGATTCCTGGAACATACCTTAAAATACAAATATTTGAATTGTAGCTGAATGATTCCAACTTCCAAGATCTGAAAGGAACTTTGTTGGCTTGCACATTTGCACTTGACTTCAACATATGCGCCAAGTCGTCAACCCAACAAGTGTGCTGCTGCAGTATAGTACTGAAACGGTCAACTCTTGGATTTCTCTACCGTACCATTTGAATTGATCACGTAATTATTCGTATGGCGGTCGAGATGCATAATTTTTAATGTTGAAACATGTTGACAATACTTCCATATTAATAATTTTAATAATAAATTCTATATTAGATCAAACAAAATTTAAAACTAAAAAAATTTCGTCGACATATTATTTGGCATATAAATTTGTTACGCATCAAATTCCATGTAATTTATATGCTCATAAAGTTGGAACAGTTTACGAATCTTAACTCTGTTTATTTTTCTACCCTTGTTGTTTGGTCGTGTCCAGCCGACAAAACCGTGATATATGGTGTCGTTTGGGATGGTTAGGAATATGGTAGGAATAGCATAAATTTAGGGAAAAACACTATTCACAGGAATTGGGGAAATTGGCTATTTCGGGAATTGGAAATGTTGTTTGGATGGTGAGTTTAGGAATAGCGTTGGGAAGTGTGAAAAGTAGAGAGAAAAGTGTTATTGGGAAGAGTGTTATTGAAAATTGTGTTAGGAATGGAATTGGCTATTCCTATCCAATTCCAAACCGTTTGGATGAGTTTTCTATTCGCGGAATAGACCTATTCCGGACCCATCCAAACGAGGCCTATATGCATATGTAACATAGTAGGATGGTTAAACCAATTCAAATCAATTAGGGTAATTTAATAAAGATATAGGAAAATCTTAATTTATAAGAAAAATCATAATTATGACATTTTTATTAAGAATTAAATCAAAAGTAACATAAAAATCGACTCCAATTTGAAATCTTTGACGTTGTGTAAAATCTATAAATAGTATAAAATATTCTAGCAAAATCAAAACTTAATTAAGCATGAAATTCATTGTTAATTAAATCAAATCTTAATAAAATTTGGAATTAAAATCATTTAACGTGAGCTGCAACACCAAAGCCACAGAATTCTCGCCACAGAAGATCCGGATGGGGGAAATTGATAAAAACCGGAGGCACAGCTGGCCTCATCTCTCTCCTTCTCTTCTTTTCTCTTCTTTCTTCTTCGCTCCGTCTGATTTTCTTCGTTTCTCTTCTTCGTCGTTGCACCGCCATGCGCAAAAATTGAAGTGGATCGAGAGTGGCAAGCCAATCGAGCTTGGCCACGGTTGAGAAGGGCAATCATTCCCTTCTCCAATCGCAGCCGTGAGAATGCTACGTGTGAGAATCGGGTGAGTTGCGAGAAAATGACTCAAACTGTGAGATTCGGGTTAAAGTTCACTGCCGTTGCTCTCTTCCTCTTCTCCTCTCTTTTTCGTTGCCTATACCATTGTTGAAGCTATTTTGGGTTTATGTCGGGTGAAAAAGAATTTCCACAAAAATAATAAAATAGATAAGAAAGAGGGAAGAAGGGAGAGAGGAGCAACAACAGGAGATCAAGGTATGGGTTTGATCTTCTCTTCATGGTTATAAAATTTCTTTTAAACCGAATAGGATTAATAGCTCAAAATTAGGGTTTAAGTTCAATTTCGGGTTTTAAGTTACAGTAGTGATATCTGAACTTGTTATTGAGTTTAATTATGTTAGATTGATGTTTTGGAAGAGGATTGAATTAATATTGATTGCTAGAAATGAAAATTAGGGGTATATGGGTCTGTCAGGGGAAATTTGATCAAATTGATGGAAATTGGGGTTTGTTTGGCTTGGCTGTGCTTAGGGAGAGTTGTATGAAGAGTGTTGAGGCGATTTGAGGCCTGGTACCAGCCTCAGGTACGATGAACGTACCTCTGGTACGATGCTGGTAAGGGACTGAGGGGTACAGGGACTGGTTTGCGGAAAAAAAAAAATATCGACTGAGGACTTAAATGTGAAAGAAAAGGTCCTAAAAGTAATTAAAAAGGGCCTATATGAGAAATAAAATGATTCAGGGGCCTCTGTGAAAAAAGGTTGATGAACTAACGGGTTTGGGTTTGGTTCGCCTTAACGGGTTCTGTCGGCTGTGTTACGGACCCGCTGGACTGGCTCAGGTCAACTGGGTCAGGTTGACCTGGCTCAGTCAGCTGGTGAGTTGGGCTCGTTTTTGGGCCGGGACGAGATGGGCTTCAGCTAAAAAAAAAATAATAATAATAAGAGGAATGGGCTTGGACCTTTATAGATTCGGATTGAAATTGATTTTTGGATTTTGTGGGCTGAAATTTAATCAAATAACAAAATACTTAATCAAAAGATTAAGTAAGTTAATAATGTGGATTAACGAATAATTAATTAAAGAAAAAGCCATTTAATTTGATCGGGGGGGTTTCATGCATACATTTCAACCCCATTTAGGCCCCAATTCCAATCGAAAAGTTGTGTTTTTAGTTTGTTTTATGCTCTTTTTATGTTAGAATAGAGGTACTGCTATTGTCCTTGATATTTGGCAGGTTTTTGGAAGATTTGGCGCTATTTTGGACTTGAAGCGGGCCTTGAAGGAAGAAAACTATTGCTGCCAAGTTTCAGGTGGACCCGTCAGGATTCAGACGGACCCAACAGAAACGAGCCAGAACTAAAGATGAAGAAAAATGCCTCTGCCAGGTTTCTGACGGACCCGTCAGAAATGGTCCAGCAAGCAGAAATGGAAGCCAGATTCTTGTTCAGGAAGTCAGACTAGCTTTGGAAACTCGCTAGCTGGCGCTCAACACACGCCCAAGGATTGATTGAGCGCCCAGGAGGCTATAAAGGCGAGTTTAGATAAAGAAAAAAAGGGATCTCTCAATTTTTTTATTCTCTCCCGACCAAACTTGGGGAAGGGACACATCAGCAGCAGTCGCCGCGTTCCGACAGATCCGACCAAATCCGGACGGGTTCGCCCGGACACCAGTTGAGACCGAAAATGAGGGGTTTTGTTGTACTCTTTCTTTAGTTTATTTGTCTTGTTGTTTGATACGATGAAACCTTTGTTTTGAGTTTGTTTAGTTGATTAGGGTTAATTGTAGGGAATCTAAACTTGGTAGCTATGTGATTTTTACTCTTGTTGACGTTTTATTTGATTTGCTTTGGTTTTCTTGATTTATTTGTTGAATCTTGTTGATTGTGAATTGCTTGGATTGATGGTTTGTACCCAATAGACGTGGCCAAGTCTAATTTGATAGGTAGTAAGAACTCGAACTCTAAGCCATTTTACAATCACTTGCTATAGGATTGGTATTAGCCGAGAGGTGAACCCGAGACTAAGTCGAGAGACGTGTCTCTACCTGAGATCGAGAGATAAAGGTTGTCCTTACGGTAAAAAAGGCGAACCTAGAAAACCTAAGCCAAGGAACGAGAGTTGAAACTTAGGGTTTTTAGGAGGTTCGAAGAGTTGAACTTAGGTGTTTAAGCCAAGAACGAGAGTTAGCGTTGTAAGCCCAGGAACAACTTGAGACCCTACATGTCAAATAGAGCGTTTAACTGAGTAAACTGATCCGGCGACGTGTTCTGGCAGATCCGTCTGATTTCAATCGGACCCGTCTAAACGCGGCCAGGAGTAGGAACCCGAAGCAGTTGACCCCTAATTCGTGTCTTTATTGTTTGCTTAGTTTATTTGTTTTACTTTCAATTATTATTCCAAAACACCAAAAAGATAACCTCAACCCTTATTTTTACCACCGACTTATTTTCGCCAAATTAGATAAATTAGGATTAGATAAAACCCTAGAAAAAGAATAGTTCTGTCCCTGTGGATTCGACCCTTAAGCTATCACTACAAACGATTTACATCAGTGATTCTAAGGACTTGTTTTGACTTGGTTCTCGAGCCGATCATAATTGTCGGGTATTTCTTAGTTAGTCGGATTTTTCGGGAGATGATGAGAATAGTCTGAGTGAGTCGAGAACAGATACGACGACAAAAATAACCGACTTTCTAATCCCAACAATAAAATCAAATAACTTTCAGACTTTTAAATTTGTTTTATGATTTTCTGATTTTGATTTTCGAATCTCGAATTTATATTTGATTAATGGTTTAAATTCTTATGAAATAAAAATAAGTTTAAATATTAAAGAAATTGTTTAAATTAAATATAAACAATAGAATTAAATTATACATAACAAAGAAAATATTAAGAATAATATTATAAACATAAATTTCTTAATTAATTAAATAATTAATAATGGGAAAGGAAGTAAATAAAATAAAATAAAATAAAAATAATAACTAAACAATCTAATTAAGAAATAAAATAAACTAAGTTAAAAATAAAAGAGAAATAATATAATAACAAATAATAAGAATTAAAATTTCTGAAAACACAAGTAATTACTATATAATTAGTAAAGTAATGTTCAGTCTGGTAGCTTAAGCCGGACCACAGTTAAGAGTCTCAATTTAGATCAATTTAAGAAACCATTTAGTCAAATCTTAACGGTTCTTGACTATTGTACAGGAGGCTTGGCGAAGACTAATTCCAATCCAACAACAGGTGCGGACATGTGGATTTTTATAGAGATCTGGTCCTGGTAACTTTAAATTATGCATGGCATTTTGCTGAATCCTTTGGATGCATTACACAAAAATCATGTAGATTTAGGAACAAATATTACAACTCAAAGTTTCATGTTGAAATGATCTCCTTTGTTAAAATTGTTATGACAGACAGGCAAGTTTGCATACATGTTTGTTTTGAATGAACTGAGTTGTATCAGTTTAACCTAATCTTGCCTAATAATCTTGAATGGTGATTGTACGTGATTGGTACTGATGGTAACTGGATTTGAATGTCAATCAAGCCACTCTCCGGAGTCGGTCGGGCACCTGCTTCGGCCAGTTCGATAGCTCTATTAGAATATGGAATTCCCTCTTGTGCCCAGGGTTAGGGATACGTCCCTCGTGTGCTCAGTGCGTTAGGGAAAGATTTCCTCGTGTGCCCAGCCGGTTGGGTTAGGAAACCTGAGTGAGTTTTGATGATATGTTTTATGATTATGATATTCCCTCGTGTGCCCAGAGTTAGGGATACGTCCCTCGTGTGCTCTCGGATTAGGAAAAATGTCTTGCTCTTGATTCATTTATGTGCATGTTCATGAAAGATGATTAATGGAATCGAGCTGAGTTCGTAGTTTGTATGAAACTGGTTAGATATTTAGCATTTGTATTGCATGAGTGATTTGACTAAGTTAGTTATTTAATTGATTATTAAGTTATTTATTCATGTTGATTATTATGGATATTACTTTCGGGCTAAGATTTCAACTAGGAATTCATGTCTGGAACTAAAACCCGCACTGAGAATTTTATTCTCATTCCGTTTTTGTTTTGCATGTTTTCCGGCGGATGGGGGTTCCAGAGGACGTATTACTTGTACTTGAAGATTGCATTTAGAGGGCTGCGACGAAGATCACCTTTACATAGGAGGCTAATGGTTATATTTTTTATAATAGGGAAATAATGTTAATATGTATACATATTGACAGGTATATTTTTACGATTGACTGTGTGTCACTATATTTTATTTTGTGTTTTATTTTATTTATACCTTTAGCTTGATAATATTTAATTATATTATCAGAGAAAAAAATTTACTGCCAGTTTTAGATTTATTCTTTAGGTTAAGCCTTACGAGAGTACTGTTAGGAACTCAAGTCCATGTGCAATTTTAATTTTTATTAACATTTAATAATCAATTAATATGCACGATTAACGGATCTAGTTATTCAAGCATTTAACATATAAAAGAGAACGTTTAGGAAATTATACCTCTTCTAGTATCGTAACTAGAAGGCTCGACCTTTGCTTAGGAGTCGATGGATTCGCACCTTTGCTTCCTCTAGTCCACCTAGAAGATAAACCAAAATCTCAAGAGAAGTGCTAGCTCGTCCGAGATAATAGCTAATTCCTTGTTTTCTACTTCGCGCGATTAACGATTAATTGAAAGAAGGAAACGCTCAACACATGAGCAAATACGAGAGGGATGGAGGCACCTACATACGCAAGAAGAAGAAGAAAATTCTTCTTCCTTGTGCCGTCGGCCAGAGAGAGAAGGAGAGAGAGGCTAGGGCAAATCAATCGATTTGTTTCTATAATATACACCTATATATAAATGGAACGTTTCCATAATTATTATTCTCTCTTTCTATTTTCTCTTAGACAGTTTTGTCCCTCCATAGCCGAAAATTTCTAGGCTAATGTGAACCAATTCACATGATTTAATAGTCCATTAATTTATATTATTTATCCATCTCGAATCGTGCTTTTAATTAACTAATTAAACAAAAGACCGATTAGCTCAATATAATAATTATGTGTTGAACAAATTTAATTATTAACATATTAATAATTAATTTGGAATTAGCATATGCATTATATTATTTCTATATGATCCATTTGAGTTAATTAATTATAACGGTTCATAACGGTATATAATTAATTATTCAACTTATCATATTTTCGTAGTACTCAATGCTACGAATAAATAAATAGTGCACGTATGGTTAAAGTTCTATTTATGTGACCCTTTGAGGATTTATGTTATGTTGGCCATGGAAAATAAATCATCATTTATTTCCATTAATCATAAGCGGTATCTAGCAACACGTTATGATTCCCAATTCGCATAAATAAATATTGTACTAATACAATACTTCAATCCTGCATAAGAAAAGGTATCTTATTGTTTTGATTTCTATGTCACATGATATCCTTGTATAATCCAAGATAGGTATGTGTCATTCTTGCAGATTATACGTTTCTTGATCTAGAGATGATTGCACAAGTTGCTAGCAAGCAATCCATCTCTATCAAGGGGCCCAGTAGATATCATCGCTCATCAGGTGAACTAATGAGGGACATACGGTTATCTTGATGAACAGTTTTTCCCCGCACAATTCAAGAAAACATAAATAAAGTCCGTATAACAGCCCTTATCAGGAATCAGCGGTAGACAATATTTATAGAACCTATCCTCATGTGGAAAAACTGAACATCTCAAACTTGGAATCAAACACTGATAAAATAAACAATGACACTTAACACAATCCATATATTTATTTCATCAGGGTCATATCCTGTACTATGTTCTAGTAACATATACATATGCAATTAAGTTAGTGACTCCTTACTTATGATTTGTAGAACTTAATCATCGCTTAACTTGCATACTAGTCTTATATGATAATTAATGTTCCTTGTTAATTATCAAGACTATGGATAGTTTCGATTTATTATTGTCATTTATTATTAAATGAAACACAGTGATCCACAATTCAGATCCTCAACCTGAATGAACTGTCAATAATAAAATCTAGGAACAAATGATCAAATATCATCAATAACATAAACTAAATATAATATCATCAAATGATTGGCTCGAAAGACATAACTCTAACAAGTACAATTATCTATACTTTCGTGGCGGGAGCTGTCACGTCTGGCTGCGGGATGTGACAGCATAGGTTCCATTTGGCAGCACGTACGTGTGAATTCCAGAATTGACCAACAATATTTAAGAACTAAAAATGTTATATCAGGAAGAACTGTTTGTTATAATACTAAATATTTCTGCTACTATATATCATCTAAAGTATATTGCCAAAAAAGAAATGTGCCTGATATATATCTAATTAAAGTTTAATTAATAAAATATTTAAAGTAATATAAATTCTTTTATGTTTCAATATATATGCGAAAATTTTGAGCAGCTCATCGTAATTTTTTTAACTTATTAATTTGATCTTTCTATAAAGATATTCACTTGATAAATTTCGCTGAAAGATTCTTTGGGGGTCACAGCTGATAATGGTTCAATCAGGAAGAAATCCTCATCTAAAATAATATTCGTCGAATACCACAATACAAGATATTATGTTATATATATGTCATCCAACTTTTATAAATTATTCCTCTATTAATTTCTTAAAAAAATAATTTTCCCCAATTAATTTCAGTTTGTTATGTAAGATTAGGAAGTGCGATACACTTTGCCCATTAATTAAACCGTTCATGAAAAAACCTGTTCAATTGCCAAATTGCGGCACGTGTTTAAGTAGCACAACTGATGTTAAACCAGAGTTGTTGTCCAGACTCTAGTGTGAACTTGTTACTGTTGATTTTTTTGTAGCTGTGACCGCATGCGCAGCAAATTATAAAATTTAATGCTCTTGATTCTTGAAAGAACTAAAACGATCTCATTCACAAGGAATAGTTGACTTTATCCATTTGATCGAATATTAAACTTGGCAGTCGGCATATAACAACACTTAGACAAAGTTCAAAAAAAAATAAAAAAAAATAACAAGGAAACATTATTATATTCTAAGAAAGAAGATAATCTTTCTGACCTCCCTGAGGCATCGGTTGTTGAATAATAAAACCCACGTTTAGAAATATTCCAAACTACTTACTGTCAAGTGTCAATACTGGATTCAAATCTTAAGGAAAAAAAAAAAAAAAAAAGATTCCTCTTGTTTGGACAGCTCCCGTTCTAATTTTATCAAACGATGCAACCAATTATGATTCGCTTAGAGAGTAAAATGCATCATAAAATCTGTATATTATTTACACTTATCAATGTAAAATTGGCATCATTGTTATACATAAAAAATTATAATGGATGTCTGAGTGTTGTCTCTATTGACATTGGGTTAGATAAAACTGGAAAATAATGTGTGGTGTAAATATCTTATTGCATATAATTATTTTGAAAGTCATTGCATGTCTATCTCACATTGGTACGCTTCAAATCAGGAATGGATCTAATAAGGACAAATTTAGGTCAATATTGTTTGCAAAATTTTAAAAAAATTTTAAATGTGTGCTGATGTGCTCAATCTTGTGCCATACTCGTGTGACTGTTTGATTCCGCGCGTCACCATTCAATGTGTTTTTACAATTCTGAAGTATACTTATCCTCCTCTAAATACCTCTAAAATACCTACCAACTACTATCCATACATATGTTCCCTGCTAGAGAGGAAATCCAAATGTGCCAAACCAATAAAATCGCCACAAATTTTGCTAAAAGATGACGTGGAGGATAGATATTGCATGGCTGACACGCTGGAATTAATATTCCTTCAAGTTGTGCATCGTGTGTATATCTTACATTTGTGGTTGGTCTTGGAGATGTAGTATACGCAAAAAACTTGGGCCTTCAATTTTAAGCCTGATAGATGTGTTTTGAATTTTTCTTTCCTTTTCTTCTGATATTTATGCTCGTTTTTACAAGCTAAATAAATTCTGTGGGTTAGCTTCTTCAGATGCAAGATTCTTAAAACATCTGAAAGATGGTACGTGGAGACTGTGAAAGCCACTAAATTGTACATATATATATATCACATAAATGAGCATAATAGCATGATGCATTGCCATGCAGCTAAAGACTTTGAATTTGGTTTCATGGCTGAGAGGGTTGTTTTGTTGGGTATTAAATGCCTCATTAATTAAAGAGGTTGTTGTGATTAAAGATTTGCTACATATTTTGTGGCGCCGCGGCAAGTTGCACATGCTTGTATTAATTCTGGTAATTCCTACTTTGGGAGAGATTAATTTCTAAAAATATTCCATGGTTTTCGTCATAACTCAAGATGTCATTCTCTAAGATCTTCATTAGTTAAAGAATTTGAGGTGAAAGAACTATGACTCGTTTGAGGGGGTTCATTTTTTAAGAGATGTTTATTATATATCTATTTTTTTTTATGATGGTCCTTGATAATTATTGTGGCCTGTGGCCCTGTGGGCAAGGTCAGTCACGATCATATACTTTGATTTTAGTTTTTTTTTTTTTTACCATGTACTACAATTATAAAAATATGATTATTGAAAAAAAAATAAACTTCTAAAAAGAAAAAAAATATTAAAGAATTTTAGATCTGGTAAATTATGATATAAAGAAATATTATTTTAAAATGTTAAAAATTTATATAACAAAAATAACATGATTAATCATGTTGAAATTTGTACACGAAAGTACAAATGAGTTGTATTATGATATAAAGATAAACAAGTACGGGAATGCCGTCCGATTATAATAAACGAGAGAAATAGGATTTGACAAATAAAATATGGGTGAGGATGATTTATGATTGCTAAAAATATTGAGACAAAAGAAACCTTCACTCATAGAATTTGTCTTAAGTGCATCATGAGTTTCGACTTTCGAATGAAATATTTCATTAGTTTGTAGGAAAAAAAAAATGATATCTTAATATTTTATTTATATCCCCATTCCAAACGTGTGTGTTGTGCTTGTGTGTTACACTGTTCTTGTTATAATATATTCACTGGGTAATTTTGGATACTTAAATCTAGATTGAAAAACTGGACCTTCATTGTTCCGTCCGTTTGTTCCCGTTTATTTTTTGAAAAGACGGCTTTAGGCCTGAGAATGGCCGAGATCAGTTCCTGGACTTTCTTCATAAAATGAAATAGTCAAATAGGCTTAGGAACAATCCGATAAACTCCATACTTTAGCCCATATTAAAAATCGGCCCAAAATCTTTTGGTCCACTCTTCTCTCCTTCCATTCCAATGGTTTTCTCCGAAAACAGTGCTCTTCTTCAGGCTCCTGTTTCCTGATCACTCTTCAGATCTAAAGCAAACTATATCACCTCTCTGACACGCGTCCCATACATTGGTGCCGTGTGCGCCATCTCTCTTCTTTTACACACCCTCTCTCTCTCCCTCCCTCTCTTCCAGTGTCAGCTATACCAGTGATCAATTCTGTAAGATGCTTCTCTCTGATTCTTTTTTCTAGAACAAGATGTTTCTGGCGAAATTGGTTTCTAAATTAGGGTATTATTCCAATTAGTTCCACTTTGTGAGTTGAATTTGGGCTATGTTCTGAATTGTGGATAATTTTTTGGGAGGTTAGCTTTAAATGTATCTTCTGAGATAAAATTGTTTCCAGTTTTTAGGCGTTAATTTCCTTTCCTTTTGCCGGGTTTTATATTATTTTAATCAATTTATTAGATTATTAAATACACAGGTTTTAAATCCCAGTTAGTTTGTTGGCGATCATGTTGGCAAATAAAGCAAAATACTAATAGCCTTTCCCACGCTAGTGCATGTGTAGGTTTTCAGTTTTCAATTTGAAAAAGCAGAACTTAAACATGACCTAATTACAGTTTTATTTCTATACACTAGAATGCTAGGCTAAAGTAGTGCTAGGCTAGAGCGTACCAACTCATCAAACATGTATGTTTTAGTTCTTGTTTATAAGCCTGGTTTATATTTCAGTAGATGGTATCTGCTTATCTTGATTTGGTGTCATGCCTCTTGTTGTTGGTTTGTGTTCAGGAGACGAGGCTTGCCAGTTAACAATCACGCATTTCCCGAGCCTGGCCAAATGTTGAAGACCATTGAGCAGGGCACGAATTGGTCTAGAATGATTCGAGCTGGTTTTGAACTTTTACTACTGAAGTCAAGGGCTGAATCAGATATTGGCCTCTCTATCCTAATTATTTAGCTGGGCAGAGTTTGAGTTAAAAGCCACCATTTGCAGTCCCAATACCTGAGGAGTAGTGAGATGCTATATCTGGTGCATTCATGATCCATGGCTCACGGTGAAGAAACAATCGACATCCCAATCTCTACCGCGGAAACTGACACTGCACCATCCTCTCCATCCAGGTATTTTTTCTTCCCTCCCTTCCTCCCCAACTCTACAACTCAACCCAGAACTTGGTACCTTTAACACTGTTTAGCTATTTAAGAAGATTTGAGTTTCAATGCCAGTGGGTGCTGTTTGCAGAGAACTGATATTGTAGATTGTTACGTTAACCATCACCTTATCGTAGATGATATCTATTGTCCTATTAAGTCTTCAATCTTTCATTTTTGAGACTTTATTTTGGTACTGATTTGAGTAACTAAATTTTCTGTATTAGATCTCATAAGTCCACTGGTGAAACCTATCTAACTTTAAGTCTGATTTAATCCTGCATGTTAGAGTCCTTGTAGTCCATGTTTTTTTGTTTAACTGCACAGTTGTGTGTAACCCCAACATTTTAGTTGTGTAGCTGTACCCAGTTCTGCATCTGAAATCATCACTTAACCTCATTAAATCATATAGTTGAAGTATTAAAATACAAGTACTTAGGGTAAAGGTTTACCAAAAGTGCTACTAACTGACATAAAAGAACTGAAGAATTGTTAAGCATTTAGAGATGAATCTTAAGGAATAAAGATAACTACAGTAATTCAGTGTGAAGATATGACAATTGGCTGGTTTTATGTACGAGAAATGTAATATGTGGAAGATAAAAATAAAATATGAGGATTGATCACCTCGAATCATTCAAGGACACAATAGGCAAAATGCATTTATCAACTTATTTTACTATATATGCCTCAATGTGCATTTTATATCAACTTATTTTACTATTTAAATCATCTGTAAAGCACGTGATACTCATGGCAGGTATGAATTGCTGAGTATGGTGAAGAAGCAATCAGAGTTCTTGAGGGAAAATGATCTTCATGATTCAACATCGAGCGGAAGTAATGCAATGGATTCACGGTTTTGGCATGAAATGCTAGACCTCTATTTTGTGCGTGGAAATGTTTCAAAGGGCCAGGAAGAAGATGATCTTATTTTTTTTGTCAGAGCCAAGGTGTGTGAGTGGGTATCTTGTTTGCCACTATACAGAAACCTCAATTATGCAGCATTAAACAATTTGTCAACTTGTAAAAGGGCTGAAAGCGCCTTTAACTCCTTTTGGAATACTATTTGCCTCGAAACACCTTTAAAACCTTTTGGAGATACTATTTGCAATGTAGAATTTATCTTCTGGAGAAGCTTTTTGCTTGATATTCATATTACCGACTTGCCTTGTACCGAATTCACGGTATTCCTGAACCCAACAGTATTTGTTGTTGTGGCTAACTAGGTGATTGGCATGGTACCCTGTTTGGTACTGTGCAATGTTGATAGAGGGTTGATTGAGTTGATAGGGCTTTTTTCTTTGCAAGATGCTGAAAGCACCTTGGTCATTGGTATCTAAACTTTCTTTTCTTTTTGTTCAAAAGTCTGAAATTTAAGTTTTACTACAGAACATGCATGGTTATGGTTTCAATGATTATATGGAGGATGTTGCTCCTTTTTTTGTCAGAAGATGGGCCCCTTTGGTACATAAATTTTAAGTTCATTAAATTTAGTTTTGATCTTTTTATTTTCCTATTCAAAATTGCTTTTAAGGAATAACATAAGACTCTCCATGCTGGTCTAAATATTAATTCTCCTTTGTTTAATCAAACATATCCTTAATAAAGTAAAAAATTGTGACTGTTGAAACAAGCGTGCAATTCAATTTTCTGCGCTTCTCAGTTCTGCAATCAGGCCTCAAGTTCAATTTATGATACTTACTAAGATTCATTAATGTTAACAGCTCGATTGTAAAAGGATTAAGAATTGAATTGAGAATGTTATTTCATTTTACAAAACCAGCTGGAGAAACTTATAGGCGCAAGCATGTCAGAGGTGGATTGGGCCCGATCTTTCTATCTTAATTTGATAGCTCACACATCCTTCTCTGTGACTGTTGCTATTTGCAGGTATTTTTCATATTCACATGTATGTAAGAGAAATCTAAACAATTTTCTGACTGTATGAAATACAAAAAAGAACTCCTGCTCTCTTTGTTACGATAAGTGACATAATTGATATTTATTGGTGGAAACTTAGTTTAGTGACTTTAGATGTCTTGTCAAGTCCGTACAAATGACAAACTCTAATCTGAACACAATTTCTTGCGATTTGTTTAGTCTATTATTGATACCATATTTAGCATGTTTGTTAAAGAATAAGATTAACATGTCAGGACTTGCTTGTGGTTGGAACTTGGGTAGTTTCTTGAATTTCCTTAACATTACAGGGTTTTTGCAATGTTTGAAAGATTATGGCTCTTTGAAGTCGAATGACAACTTAAGAGTTTTTTCGTTTTGCAAATTCCTTTTTTTTTAAAAAAAAAAAAAAATCAATGTGCATGCTAAAGAGAGATAGAGAGGAAAGGAGACTTTTATGGGTATTTTATATGGTTCATGGAATAATGTACAGCATTCAGGCTCTCAGAAAACACCAAAATGGAGAGAGTTCTTCATTATCTCCTGTATATAAGGTAATATTAATTTTGCTTCAATTGAGTTTGTATAAATGTGCTGAAAGGGTGGAGAAAAAGCACTGATATTGATTTTTTTTTTTTATCTATAGGTGATTAAAACTGTCTTTGCTTCACCTAGCCGTGTTAATTTTCACCTTGACCATAAGAAGGTAAACTTTTTTTTAAAATTACCCCCCCCCCCCCCCCCCCCCCAACCCCCACAACAACAACCACACCCGTGTCCCTCTCAAATCTCTCCTTAAACTGACATTGTTTGCATTGTGATCTTCTTATGCAGCAGAGACACTGCCGGCATATTCAAATATCTGTTTTTCAGTTGATGATTTTGATGACACTTTTGACGCTGTGGTGAGTTGTTCGATGTTATCATAATAAAAAAAAGAGTCATTCAATGTTTGTTATTTTTAATTCATTTTTACTTATACTGTGGGTTCTTATTTTATTTAGTTCATTTTGTTAAGGTATTATCTCTCTTTTCTTTCCTTCCAAAACAGTACATACAGCACATTGGGTTGTACTAGTTTCAGTTTTGAAGTCCTACGATCATATGAACCAAAGAGTGCCATATGTTACTCTTGATATGAGTAGTTTCAGATTAGCAGATACCTGGACTGTAGTAGACTTGTATGCTAGCTTAAGATGAGACAACAATAGTTAGAAATTGGTACTAAAACGTGTCAAAACGTTTTGTGATTTTAATGGTAGGTATTATCTGAAGAAGATCATTGCTATTGTGTGGTACTGAATGCCCATGATGGTGCAGCTTTTCCATCTGAGGTTGAATACAAGGGCTCTAATTCAACAGATGACACCACTTCCAAGCTACCAAAGGTTCTACAACTTCTTTAGTAAATTATACCGAGTTATACCAAGTGCAAGAAACAAAACCCATGTCATGAAAATGGTTTCTCGAGGCCAGTTTTGTTAGAGTTGGTACAACCAGTAAAAGCAAGAATTAGTTTAGTTGATAAAAAAATCAAAGATTGTCCCTCAAAAAAAGATAAAAAAAATCAAAGATTCATAGTTGAACAAAATAAATCATAACAACAACATGTGTTAGCTTTCCTCAACAAACATACTTTTTAAAAAAAAAAATGTTTGAAAAAAAACAGCAAACAAAATTAATTATTCTAACACCTTGATTACCTGGATCGACGTAGATACCAATTCTTGCTTATAACATTTTTCTTACCATAAGTGCCTCAGTCGTATTCAGTTAATTTTGAACTGGCCCTGTGGCTATTAATTAATGGGTTCATTGAACTGATACTAGATTGGGATTTTAACTTCAATTTAAATTTACATAAACTTTTCAGACATAATTTTTTGAAAATTTTTAGTGCTACAGATGAATTTCTCATTTTTTTGTCTTTATGGTTACTCTCGCCGATGTAGCCCCATTGTTGCAATGGGATAGAATAAAAAATAATCTAATTGGTTTTCTATTTTGTAAAGAGAATTCATTATTAAGATCTTGTCTAATGAATGATTCAAATAACAAATGAAATAATTCATCTGGCAAACTACACTCTTCTCAGGATTTGTTAGTTATCAGATGGTTCGCGAAGCTTACGATGGTATGTAATTACTTTACCACCCTGAACTTTCTGGTTGTTTCTCTATCAACTTGATTCAATATCTATAACAACCTGTAATGCTCGTCGATACCTGGAAAACAGATCTTAAAGTTGTAAGTTGTCTTTACCAACCTCTACAGCTAACTTTTTTTCTTTAAATGGATTAGTACCAGAAACCTATACTGATCTACAGATGCTAGTTCTTGCATTACTGAGCTGTGATTTTCTCAACTTATTTACTCTCACGTGCATCCTCAGCTGGTCATTCAAAAATAGGCAGCATCTTATCATTAGGTGGGTCGCAAACCAAGACTGATAGGATCTTCATGCGAGGTCCTGGAGGCCGTGGTGAAGTTGAGGTGGCAGTTTCTGGTATAGCAGGTACATACACTTCCTTTTCTTTTTTTACAACATATGATTTTATTTTCTGCTTTTGGTTCGTAATTGTATATATTATTTTACGCTGTTAAGATTTTATTATTTTGTAATATGAAGTTTCTATTTTAATCTTTGAAATACCCATCTAATGTTTCTTACTTAGAGGTGATAACAGGTGATAAATACAATTTTCTAACTGGAGAATCTCTAGGAAAAAAATATATATGCAAGTTGTTTGCATACATCATCTTAAGGATTCAAAGTTTTTTTTTCAATTAGTACTTGATAATTTTCTCATATATCAGTGAACAAAAGAGTTAGAGACATTTATGTTCTTATGATACAACTGTAAATTCACCAAGGCAGCTTGATTTTTTGTAGATGAAAGTCAGGAGAGAGCAGGGCCAACATCACCACGTCAGCTTCTGAGAAAAGGAATTGGGCTCATAATGCATAAGGCAGCCTCGGCTGCTGCTGATTTGGCTAGGCATACCTATTCTGGACCTGCTTCGTCCTTATCTCATAATAGTAGCAGTAGTGACAGATCTAGCAGAAGTGATAAAACAATTTTGCCTCTCAAATGCTGCTTGATGTCTATTTCTCTTCCTTGGGATACAATTGCGCATGATCTTCTCTTCAAGGTTGGTTGCTTCTTTTTGTCTTTCTGATCTGTGTTCAGTGCCTAAGCATCAGGTTTGAACTGAAATTTTATGAAATTCACATCTAGCAACTATCCAGTAACAACCAATACTTCATTAGCCAGGTAAAAAAACAAATTACTAAATTAGTGTAAACCAAAAATGAAAAATGGAATTCTGTGTCAAAGATACCAGGCCCTGCCTCGGAAAAAAAAAAAAAAAAAAAAAAAAAGACCAAGTTGCATAATGTTTAATTTTGCTCATTTTAAATGCTCCTTTTTCCAGACAAGTCCTCCATTAAGTTTGTGATTGGTGGATGAACACTTGTCAAGAGTCTGACAAGTCCCGTATGCATGTATTGCTGGTTATCTTCAATATTTCTTATAATGATGTAGTCCTTGTTATATTTGTGTAACCTCAGATTGAGCTGTTCTGTAAATTTCTTAGTGGCTCTTTCTTAAACGGCTGTTTGTAAGATTTGACTGTCTTTATCATCTTTCATGGTGCTTTATAGTGTGTCAGTGCAGGTTAGTGGGAAAATCATGATCGGTGGTAATACTCAATATTACTATAACCATTCTATTAGAGCCCCTAAATATTCTTGTGGCAAATGGTCTCAGACCTACCACTGTGACGAGTGACGACCATCGTCCGAGTTTCTTAATATCTCAAGATTATACAATAGCCCCCATCTTATGTATTGTTCATTTTGAGTTCGAAATGCCTAGTGTCCCAAAGTTTTACTATTCTTACTTTTTGGACTTTACTACTATATTCTTCACATTAAAAAAATAGTATACTCGTCTCAAATTTTTGTCAATTTCGAGTTAGAAGCAATTAATAAGTCCAATGTTTGAGGAATAAATCTTTTTTATTTACTATAAAATTAAGTTGAAGGTTAGAAGTCAAATACGAACATAAAAACTAAACACGGACGTTTTATGGATTAATCGAATATTTATTATTTTGGAAAAAAAAAATATTTTGCCTCTTAGTGAGAAGCATTATTTTTCTAATTTGTTCCCGTATGCTTGTCAAATCATATTTTAAATTGTGATCATCTTCGATTAGGCCACTAAACAAGAAGACACTCGAAGCAAAAAGATCATCTCAGTCATCATATGAAAAATTGAAATTTTGCTGCTTATTCCCAGAGTATTTTAAAACGGCGCGGCATGTGTCTTCCTTTTTTACCCTTCTATCGTGGTACCTAAATTGAGCATCCTTTGTTGTATTTATGTTGAACTAATCAGAAAATTTTAATATAGTCTAAAGTTCTCTTGTTGTGACCAACTAAAGGGCACCTTGTTTCATGCTGTGAGTGTAATTTCCTCCTGACAAGTCAAGTCATCTCTTTCTTATTTTTTACCATCGTCTCGTTAATTTCTTCTTTGAGCTCGGTCGAAGTAACAACACGGACTCGATGACATGTTCGTGCATGTTACTGTACATTCGTATTTCTGTACTTGTGCTTTTCTTGGACTTTAGTATCAATCCAGAAAGAATACCTCAGGAGTACCGAAGAATCATGAAATTTGTGGTAAGATATACCAGATAGGTCCGAAGAGAAGGAGCCAAACTATGTCTCTGTGGTTTAAAATTAAATGAGGTGGGAACACATTTTCAAAAAAAAAAAAAAAAATGAGGTAGGAACATTTCCTTTTCGTTTATATTCTCATTACTAAAAAGTAAAAATATGAGTAGTTCACACAAACTTACCAGAGGCCTGGAACAGGCTGTACTTGTAATCCTAAACACTAGTTATGTCCGCTTTTAAAGTGCTCAGTAACTTGTGCTATTTATTTTGGACTTCATTCAATATAAAGCGCTGGTTACCTGTATGTTGTAATTCATTTTGAATGTTCTCGACATTGGATTAGCCTTTACATTGAACATATTGAAGATGGATTAAAAAAAATACTGGTTTACCTAACACATAAGTTTAGTTTGCATACGAAATCTCACATAAGTATGTTGAATTGTGTCGCACCAAAGAACTTAAACAAAAGCTGATTTTATACCAAAAAAAATGAACTCACAATGTATGAAAAATTGAAAACTAATGAACTGATTTATGTTCTAGCTACGTAATTTTTATGAAGAAGATGTCACTGAAGTGTGGATGCAATTTTGGACTACTACGAGGGGCACTTTGTAAAAAACTAAAAAAATAGGACAGTGTCCTCTGAGAGGAGACCACACAAGAAGAATCCTGCTCATGCTAGAGTAAAATGTGCTTTGATTTGTGTGTTTCAGTTCTTTCAATTTCTTTCAATAATTGTTGTACTTTGAGAAAATATTTGCAAGTACGCTTCGATTTTTGTTCGTCTAAAAGAGAGAAAGAGAGACAGTTAAATTTAAGACAGAAACAGGCAATCCACCACCCATGATATGGATGATATGATACATTAAATTAAACTCAGACCAGGCAGAGAGTTTGTATGTCGTGTACAGTTTAATTCAGATTCAAATTAATTATTTTATTGATTCGCAATGAGCATGGTTTCGGTCAGTACGGGCAGCCAATGGTCCGATGGTCCTAGTTAGTGCAAAAAATACGGTACCGGCCCTAAACTCGGCAAGGAGCTTCTAGTTCTCGAATAGAATTTTGTTGTAGCTATGAGCCTATGAATGGTTGGTTGGTACTTGGTGCCACTTCATTGATACCTACTGACCTAGCTTTGAATGGTGGAGGATGAGTTGCTGATATTGAATTCATAGACCCCATGTCGCATAAATTCAAACTTTGTGATTGTTTTGAGTTTCATGTTCTAAAAAATCTCCGTAAATGATTTAGAAATCGAAATTTAAGGCGTTCAGATGAAAGATAAGAGAAAATATCTTAGTGGCAAATTAGTCTATTTTGCAGCAAAATTGCAAATTATAAGGTGCGACTTTTTTTTTCGTAGTACTTGAAAACATTTTCTCAAATCAAGTGAAAATATTTAAAATAAAAAAGTTTATAAATGTATTGTTAGTCTTAAAAAAATCGGCTGCTTATCATTTCTTTATTATAAAACGTTCTTATTTGTTCGTATATGTTTTCAGGGCAAATTAAGCTTATTATAAAACATTAATTCTTCCCCCATAAACTTATTCTCGAGTCCAATTCTTGGACGTATTACAAAATTATGTCACTACTTTAATAGGATTTTGAATTTTGGATTAACGGTTGTTACAAGCCCAATGCTGTCTGCATTAAAGCTTTTAAATAATAATAATAATATAAGAGCATTCGGTAAGGACAAAATGTATTTGCTTCGTCGGATTTGGATGCTAGAAAAACAAAATTAAAGAAGAAAATTATTCCTTAGCGGAAATGTAGGGGAAGAAATCAGCAATCGGGTGGCACAGAGACATGCGGTCTTTGTTTTGGACATACCAAACAACTCACAATAGGCCAAAATGTTGTAATTAAACTTTTTGTTGGTCTGGCCAGATTCACTGTCAGGGAAAAGTAATATAAAAAATGACTAAAATTATGTAACACGCTTATTGTCAAATAAAATACCATACATAAGGGGCAAAAAAACCGTCCGTTGTAGATCACTTTAGAGCAGGAAGAGGTAGAACTTATCTTTCAAATTTAGTTTTCAATTTTTTGAAACTAATTTTAAATTTAATGAAATTGTGATAATAAGTTTGTTCAGTAATTCTTTCTCTTTATGATATATTTGGTACGAACAGAAACTCGCTAACAAAGAATGTTAACAAATATGCTAGTTGCTTTTTTTTTTTTTTTTTTTTGAGGATTATGCTAGTTGCTTTTTTTAACAGGCAATAATTAACAACAAATGAACAAAATGCATATATTAATTGATTCAATTATGCACTTAGGGTTAGTTAGCATGAGTACATCTTATTGGATTTATCACTAGTTTATTTTCAAAACTAATGTTATTAATAAATATTAAATAATTATAAATAATTAGATTCGTGTTAGCCAAATTCATCATTAGCGACGAGTTGGTCTGTTAAAATATGTTACGTATTTCAATAATTATTTTAATAAAACTTAGAGATAAATAGTGATGCAATTTATTTCGGTAATTAATATTTCTCCTTTCATATAGTTGCTAAAAAAAATAATGTACAACACTATATTTAAGTCATAAAAACTAAATTCATGCCACTTTTTGGTATTAAGCAGAAAACAGAGAAACACACAGGATTAGTTTATAACAAAGGTCATAAAGGGTCCTTTATCTTTGTCAGTGACTTGCTCCATAGCCTGAGTGTCTCTAAGAATTACATAAAATCCGGATTGATGGCAGCTGGGTGTTTGCACTTGATGATTTTGACGTAGCAATATAGCTAAACAGCATAAATAGAAATCGCATAAAACAGAGAGCCTACTGTTGTTTACCAATTACAATTGTACAAAGATTCTTCTCACTCCAACCTCCTCCCACCGGACCCCACCAAAATACACTCACACTCGCACACCAAAGAGCTAACATATACCACCAAAACTTCCTTTTTATCTTTTTCGTGCCATTGATCAAGGCATGATGTTTGCTAGCAAGTAAATACTAGTGCTATTCTACTTGTTGCAATATTCCCTGGTATTTTCTTAATAGAGTCATGATTACGAAATATCGGCATTATCTGAAACAATTTACAGTATTTTCACTAGTCGCAGTTAAGATACATTCATTCAATACATTTTAAAAGTTCGGAGTGAATGTAGATAAGGATAATTTTTTCAATTTTATTTAAAAACCAATAGAATTTTGTTTTTTTTTCAAGATAAATTGGTGGTCAAGCCTTCCAACTTATTTTTTAAATTAAATATCCATGAAAGACCCCGGTCGGATTTCGAACCTACGACATTTCACTTAAGGTGCATTACTCTTTGCCACTAGTAAATTTTGTATGTTATATTCACCAGATAGAAGGGAAGTCCTGATGTGCGAAGCAAATAAAAACTACCACTAAATAAAAATATTTCAAATAATTAGCTTATAGTATGAATATTAACTACTGATTTATTTGGCATATCGCAAATGTAACAAGAGTATAATAACCTAATGAGAAAATCCTTTTCTGCTTCTCTTCAGTAGATTTTTTAATTCTCTATATATGTCTCTTTTTCTGCAGAAAAACACAGTGGGCCTACTATTAATTCACTGGGCCAATATGTAAAATTGGGCTTAATGTAAAATCCTGAATAGAAATGTTTGAAGTTTGAACTGGTTATTTCCCAAATTTTAATCCTAAGATCTGAGATTAAAAAAAAAAAAAAAAAAAAAAAAAAAAAAAAAAAAAAAACACGAACTATATCTCAAGCCGAGGGAGGCTAGACCTAACAGAGAGCCTTTAATTGTTCGACTTAAAAAAGGACTACAGTCCCAACAACAGTATTAAATTATTACTCATTACTCAAACTGCATAAATACATTACTCAGTTCATACAAAGCAACAATTAGAAAACAAAAATTTTTAAATGACATGCATGCCTAATATATAGCATGAACATGGACCATTCGGAACTCGTAATTTAAAACTCTCTCTCTACCCCCAACAACGCAAATAACTCTCTTCTCTTTCCCTCTCAACCTCCCGCTCCCTAGCAATGGCACAACCAAGGAAGCTCCATGAGTTATTACAAGAACCACAAGAGCCATTCTATGTGGATACATATCTCATAGAGAGAGGCTATTCAACCAAGTTGTTAGAAGCTCAAGAAGGATTATCACTTTGTTGGCCACACAATGTAAGCAAGAATCAGGTCAGACTTAGAGGAAATGGTTTTATAAGGAAAAGAGGTGTTTTTGGCAGAGGATTCCTCTCCAAGGTTGTGTATTGGCAGTTTGTCAAAAAGAACATGAAATTTGACAAAAAGGCGTTGAAGGATGGAAATTCTCAAAATCATGAACGTATTTTGAAATCACAATGTTTTGTGGAGGAATCAGGATCAGAAACAAAGAATCATAGCCCTGTTTCTGTTTTGGAAATGCATCGTTGCGAAGTCGCTCCTGCTGATAGCAATGGTAAGGTTCTCTTCATTCTCATTCAATTATTTTGAGAGGCATTCGTAGTTTCATTTCAATTTAGAATATGTATAAATGCCAATAATTTAACCTTGTCCTACTCATAATTATTGGTAGATGACAAGTGTTAAATAGGACATATTCCTTGCTCCTTTGACATTTTCATATACACTAGGAAACGGATCTTTCACTAAAATACACCACTTCTGACAATTTATAGATGAACTAGGTGCGTAATTTGAGCATATCCTTTTATTACATGTAATGTAATTCCAAGCTGATGAGTCTATACGAGCAAAGTATATAATTTTACACATAAACAAAGACACTCAACATTTTTTGCAAATTTTTGCACTGATCAAACCAATCCATTCAATATTAAATTTTCTGACTTCCTTTTTTTCTCGTTTCTAGACAAAGAAGAGATGCCACAAAAAATTTTGAGCCTTATAGACTCACCTAAGAAGGCGTTCAACATTCTTGAAGAACTTCTCCGGTTAGCCTATGAGCCGTCCATGAAATGCATTTCAGAATCAACTCGGAATAATTTGAAAGAACAAAAGGCAATTGATATAGATCAAGATTGGGATTTGAATTCAGATGAGAGTACAACCGATGAAGAGGGATCGAGTTTCTCATTAGACAGTGAAACTTTTGAGGAAATTCGGAAAATAGTGATATCTGAAATGGCCGAATCAATGACAAAATGGGGCAATTTCAAGTTCGACATGAATAGAGATATAGGTACTGAGATTGAAAATGCAATTCGTGAGGAGATCATAGAGGACTTTGTCTTGGATATTTTGAAGTCCAATTGTACAAATGAAAGATGTTAAGTTTAATTTTAGTAAATAAGATTGTTATTTAGATATTAGCAGCAGAATTTCAAGTTGGGGTTGCTCCATGCTTGAATGGATGAGCCAAATTCTTTTGAAGAAAATTTGTGTAAATATTCTGAATTCACTTACTATATTCGATACAAAAACTAGAGTCGGTTTATCCTTACATCAATTAAACATACGTAATTTCATAATTGCAGTTCGTTAATTGTACTTTACCAATGACAATCAATTACGAGATAAGTAAAATCATGTTTTCATATACGAAGAAGTGAGGTACAAACAACTCGTTTTCTTCTTTAATTAAGTTCTGTTGGCTCTTTGCCAACCCTCAAAGAAGTGTGGAAAGAAAATAGAACGAGAATATACATCTGAAGGTTCTTTGGGCTCTAAAAATACCTCTGAAGGTTAAACTGTTTGTTTGGATGGCTTTGCATCATAAAATACTCACTAAAGATAGATTAAGTAATAGAGGCTGGGTTGGGGACACTTGCTGTACTTTCTGTGATGAACAAGAAACTACTAATCACTTGTTTTTGACTTGTCCTTTTATTGGGGTTTTTTGGATTTTATTCAATAGATTCAATAAATGGAGAATGCAAGTTAGGCACAGGGAAATTGAGCAAATTTGGTTAGATAGTTTTTTGCTACCAAAAAATCACAGAATTGCCTTTCTAACTTTTTTCTCTGCTTTTCTTTGGATAGTTTGGAAAGAACGGAACAGTAGAATTTTTACAGTTAATGAAGGGTGTACGGCTACCTCTATCTGTTTATCTATTTTTAGTTTGTTTTACTTTTGGACAGGCACAAAGACTGGAATGGAACTAGACTTTCATCATGTTAGCAGTGCAGCTTCGGAGGTTCCAACTGATGTTGCTGGATCGTCCAATGCTTAAGAGTAGTACTGTTTTGTGTTTGTGTGCTGCTTTTTACTATACTTGTGTTTGTTTTAGTGACTCAGTTAGAAGTCTCCCCTATGGAGCATTTAGCTTTTGGTTTTTTGGTTTGTTCTTCTGGAGTCACTCTGTGACTCATAACTATTTGTATGACTTGTTTGCATTGAGGTAATACTAATGCAGGATCCCCATCTTGGGGGTCTGTTCTTGAAAAAAAAAAAAAAAAAAAAAAAAAAGAACGAGAATATACATTTTAGTTGGACCTTTAATTCTTGATGGACTAACATAATTAATTGTATATTTGTATTAAACTAATCAGTTCGCAAGGAACTAATCATAGTGTATTTGCGTCATTTGTGGCAGCTAATTTCAAAGAATTTTTTTCCTTGATTTATGATATTTGAAATAAGAGCATTTATAGATAAACTTTGTTTTATAAATGATTTCATCCCATGAAGGGATCGAATAGTACAGTAAATATATATATTTTTTTAATTTCTACCGAGGAATACAAAAAATAGAAATCGGGTTAAAAAAAAAAAAAAAGCTCTTTTTTTTAAAGAAAACGGGGTTCGCTATTGTGAACCCTTTTTAATATCAAAGAGAACGAAGAAAAAATGTTAGGTCCTGATCAGCACCATTGATTTTTCTCAAATTAAATGCCGATCTTACTTATTTGTAATTATGCACGCTCAACATATGACGTCAGATAATGAAATATTAAATAAGAATTTGTCAGAGTTTATAACATAATTAATAAATATAAGAATCTATGCCTTTCACTTGTCCAAATAATTTCTATCGTGCATTCAATATTTGTCCAAATATGCATACACGTTTGGGGCGTTAGTTCGTAACGGTCTACGTGCATTCAATTCTAACGCGCTCCACCAAATTTCATCCCGTGAATTTTTTTGTAATTCAAAATAATCATTTCAAATTGAAAAATAAATTTATGTACGGATAACACCGCCCTTATTTGTATAGTAATTGCTCCATTCTTTGTAACAATTAAAAAACGCGGGCCAGGATGTGTTCGGCCATTCGGATTAGGTTTTAGTCATTTTGATGTTCGAGTCCATTTCATTATCAAGTTTGGCGATTTCGGTATAGATCAATGTTTCACGAATGAAAGTATCCTCTTGATCTCCCAGCTATTATGTTTGATTTAATTAACTTTTTTTTTCTGGTTTAATCATGCTCCTGATATATATGTTTCAATTGCGTTATAGAATTCTTTTTAAACGGTCTACATGCATTCAATTCTAACGCGCTCCTGATATATATGTCTCAAATTTTTAGTCGTGCTAGATCGTTAGTATTTGTATATTGTAACTATATTTGTGGATGAATTACCGGGATCAAAAGGATTTCCTCTATTTAAATTTTCTTGCTATTGATGAATGAAGTTTAAAATAGCCGATAAAATATCAACAAAGTCAAGAAAAGTCCTTTTTTTAAAATAAAATTATAATCCTAGTGTTCTTCTTTTTTTTTAAAAAAAAAATACGGTCTTATAACACGAAGACTGGACTCAAATAGAAGTCTACGAAATTTCTCTATCAGTAACTCTTAACGGATAAACTAATTTCTAGAAGTATATACTCTGGCGAATCCGACACGTCTGGTTTAAACTTTTAGGTGGTGTTTGGTAAATGAATAACTTAGGAGGAAGAACTTAAGAGGAAGAAGCTATGTCATGTTAAGGAAGTTAAAATTATTCTTGTTTGTTATGTAAAGTGGAAAAGAAGAAGGGGTGTTGAAAAATATTTAAAATTAAAAAAATGAAAAAGACCACACTACCCTCCTCATGTTAATTAATTTTATGCATGAGCTGAATTTCTTATAAGCAACATTTTATATAAGGTTTGAAGACATATACATTATTAAAATAAAAATGTTGCTTATAAGAAATTCAGCTCATGTTATTAAAATTAAATAAGGCATAATTGCAGTGTAAAATTAAACTGGTCACCCAGCCAAAACATTATTGATATTAGGTTCCGACAATATTTTTTTCCAACAATTCTAATAATTTCCATTTTATGAAAAACCAACAACTCTATTTTAAAATCTTAACTTTTGAATAAATCTCGGCCTAAAATGTTTCATTCAAATCTTTAATAACCAACAAATAATAAGTCTCATAAAGTGATAAGGCAGAGTACTCTTATCATTAATTTAAGTTTAAACTTTCAATTATCAAAATCTCTTAATTAATTTTGCTTCTCTAATAACTCAAGCCAACATAAAGGAAACAGGAGCATGCATAAAGGCAGAAGAGGGGCATGAAAGAGATTCAATTGTGAAATATATTTTTTAATAGTTATTCTACTTGTGGGACCTACCATGAGATCTTATTCCACCAATTTTGGTGTCATAAGATATGTCACTCTAAAGAAGCTTATTCCATCTCAACTTTTATGTTGTTTGGTGACATAAGTGTGGAATAAGTGTCTATTCCTCACTAAAGAAGCTTAAAGAAGCTTACCAAACATGTCCTTAAGGTTTAAACTCTACACAAGTAGGTTGGTAGAATGGTAGTAAAGAAACCTTTTTTCTAAAGCCATGAGTTCATTCAAAGACATATCCTTTAATCATGGTACATTTTCTTTTTGTTTTACTTGGAAGTAATGTCCTAGGTTGAATTAATTCTTCATTTCTTAATTCATTTGGATAGTTCAAATTAGGACACTTGGCGAAATAGTTAGGAGTGCGCATGTGCACGGTGGTTAATAACGACAACCGAGATGCTTCTATGTTCGTTTGATAGAGACAACCTTGGAATTTCGAGTTTCAGTTGTCTCCCCCCAATCAAGCAAACCCTCTCACCAACAATTTTTTAATTGCAGTATTCTTTGTTAATATTTGGTGATAAAAACGCCAAATATCAGAGTCAGTCAAGACAAACAAGAAGAAAACTTGATGTATTTATAGTTTCTTATCCAAGTATGTTTGCATTATCATCGAAAACCCGCCTTATGGTCCATCGACGACGACAACTCCTTATTAAAATCTTAAATTATAACTTATTTTAAAAATAAGTTGATCTTTATTTATTCATAAAGATATTTTTCAATATAGGAAATTTAAGTACTTTTGTTTTCCAATAACATTAATTATGAATGAGAAAAAAGAAAATATTATATACATATATAAATATAAGTTAATGTAACATAGTAGGGTAATTAAACCCATTTAAATTAATTAGGACAAATTAATAAACATATTAGAGAATATTAATTTATAAGAAAATCATAATTATCACATTTTTAATAAACAATTAAATCAAAAGTAACATAAAAATCGACTTAAATTCGAAATATTTGACGTTGTGTAAAATCTATAATTAGTATAAAATATTCTAGCAAAATCAAAGCTTAATTAAACATGAAAATCTATTGTTAATTTGATTAAATCTTAATAAAATTCAGATTTAAAATCAATTAATCTGAGCTGCAACACCACTGGCCACAGAGTCTTCGCCACAGAAAATCCAGACGAAGCAAATCTGATAAAAATCGAAAAACATTTGGCGTCATCTCCTTCCTCCTCTTCTCTTCGCCTTTTTCTTTTCCGCTCCGTCGGATTTTCTTCGATTCTCTTCTTCGTCGTCGCACCGCCTCGCACGAAGATTGAAGGAGATCAAGTACGGCAAACCAATCGAGTTTGGCCACGAGATTGAGAGTGCAATCATTTCCTTTTCTCCAATTTCGACCGAAGGAATTACGTGTCAGGATCGGGTAAGGAGATTCACACGATGAGATTCGGGTGTGCAATCTTCACCATTGATCTTTCTCTCTCTCTTCCCTTCCCTATTTTGCTGTAGAAACCTCAAATTCTAGTCGGATTGAGAGTTGGTCGGAAAGAGGAGAAATTCCACAAGAAAAAAAAAAAAGAGGGAAGGAAAGGGAAGAACTGAGGACGGGAAAGAGAGAGAGGGAGACCAATAACTGAAGATTAAGGTATAATCGCCACCCTTACCATCTGTATTGAGTTTAGATAAATTGAATCATTAATTAGCCGAAATTAGGATTTAAGTTAATTACGGGTTAATAATTCCTATGCTAATATCTGAGTTTGTGATGAGTTCTTTGGGCTAAATTAGTGTTTTGGAAAGGATAGAATCAATGTTCGTTATCAGGAATGAAATTCAAAGGGGGTACTTGGGTATGTCATGGGAATTCGATCAAAATTGATAGGAATTAAGGGTTATTCTTCATGGCAGTGATTAAGGGTAGTGCTAGGGAATGAATTGAGGCGATTAGAGGCTTGGTACCAGCCTCAGGTACGAAGAACGTACCTCTGGTACGTTACTGGCAAGAGGCGACAGGGTGACAGGGGCTGGTTCGCGAAGAAAAGTTGGCTGAGGACTTAAGTGCAAAGAAAAAAGGACCTAAAAGCAAATAAGAAGGATCTGTTTATAAAGGAAAGGACCTGTTAGTAAATAAAAAGGACTTGTTCATGACAAAAAGGACTTATTGGTAAATAAAAAGGATTTAAATGAAGAATAATTTAATTCAGGGACTTAAAAGAGAAAAGTCGTTAAAAAAAAATCCGGGTTGGGCCCGGTGTGGATTGGGCTTCGGCTAAAAAGAAAAGAAAAGGAAAAAAAAAAAAAGAGGGGTACTGGCCGTGGCTTATTTGTTTGGCCCAGTACAGAATTATAATTAAAACTTATTAGTTTAGTCAATAATTAAACTAATCAAAATAAACTAACTTTTAGATTTTTAATTAATGATTTTCTAATTTTTGATTTTGAATTTATATTACGTTAATCATTTAAATTTCTTAATAATTTAATAATAAAATAATATATCAAAGAAACTATTTAAAATAAACATAAATGAATTAATTAATATATAATCAACTAATAATAAAGAAAATATTAAGAATAATATTATGAACTTAAAATTATTTAATAAATTAATTAAATAATTAAATAAAATAAATAATTAAGAAAATAAATCAAAATAAATTAAAATAAAATATAATTAATCCAAATAAAATAAAATAAAATGAGATAATAATAAATAATAATTAAATTACTGAAAACACAAGCAATTACTATAAAAATTTAATAGAAAATTCTAGTCAGTCTGGTAGCTTAAGCCGGACCATCTTTTAAGTAAATAACCGTTAGTTAATTGATAATGATTTTTATTAATTACAGGGGATTGGACTGAAGAAACCGTCGAACCAAGTACAGGTGTGGATACGTGGATTTCTATAGAAATTTTTTGTAATTTTAAATTAATGCATATGCATGCTGATCCCCCGTTGTTATGCATTATGAATTTATCATATTAGGTTATAGGAACAGATATTACAACTCATGTTGAATCCATCTCCATGTTCAATTGACTTGAATTATAATAGGCAAGTTTGAACATTTAATTAACGAAAGAACTAAATCCTTCTAGCTCAACTTAGTCTTGCCTAGAGATATCAGATCCGGATTATGCAAGTTGGTACTGAATAAGGAAAAGACATGAAAGTCAAACCACTCTCCGGAGTCGGTCGGCCACCGACTTCGGCCAGTTCGGTAGCACTATTTGAATATGGAATTCCCTCGTGTGCCCGGGGTTAGGGATACGTCCCTCGTGTGCCCAGTGGGTTAGGGAAAGGTTTCCTCGTGTGCCCAGCCGGTTGGGTTAGGAAACCTGAGTGAGTTATGATTATATGTTATTGTGATATGACTTGCTTGACTTTATTTCTGACTTGTGTGCATGCATGATTGTTACAGATGGTACTGATCGGACCTTACTTACTTCGTTATGCAGTATGCAACTGAAGATATATATTGATTGCATCGCATTATGTTTATTCTTATTTATATTAATTTATTTATTATAGTTCTTACTTATGTTAATTGTTATGGGTATTATTTCTAGACAAAGATTTCGACTAGAAATCCACGTCTGGAACTAAAACCCGCACTGAGAAATATTATTTCTCACTTGATTTTTATTTGCATGTTCCTCGGCGGTTGGGGGTTCTAGGGGACGCACAGGCCAGTCAGGGGTCCACCGATTGCGGTCTTTGATGGCACCTTTTTCCATCAGCGTGTTTATGTCCCGCACCTTCAGGCTTATGTTACCCATCACATTTCCTTTGCTTCCACCGGTGTTTATTTTTATATAGAGCACAGTGCACCTGTTCCAGCTCCTGCTCCACCTCCGGCCCCTGCACCGGAGGCTCCTCCTGTGATAGTTATTAGTAGTGACTCCGAGGAGGAGCCGGAGGAGGAAGAGGAGGTGGACGTTGTAGATGGCTGAGTCAGTTTGTTTGTTAGGATGTTCGGGCTAGAGTCAACTTTTGATTTGCACTAGTATGGTCTTGGTGTAGATATGGACTATACTAAGTGTTGTTTTTAGACTCTAGTTCGGAAGTTTGTGAGTCACATTTTGATGAGACGGTGGTTGTACATGTGATGTTACTGTTATGTATATATTTTTGTGGTGTGTTGTGGTTTTTATTTTATTTATATTTACATTTATATTTCTTCACTATCGTCATATTGATAATATTCGATTATACTATCAAAAGAAAAAAATATATGCGTCTTTCATAGGTTAATTTATGACCTAAGCCTTACGGAAGTACTAGAATCAGTACTTTCGTGGCAGGAAACTGTCATATCATGCTCGGGATGTGACAGTTAAATTATTGTTTCAAAGTGTGAAGATCAGAACCCATTGAATTGGAAATGGATTCATATAACTCATTATGCTGTAAGTTGGGCTATAAGGCGGCCAGAAAAGTGTTAAAAAAAATTAAGGACCACTTAATTATGCTGTAAGTTAAATTTTATTAAGGTTCTCAAACTTGAACAAAAAATAATTATTTATTTTCAATTAAATTGTAGAATAAAATTAATTCAATTCATTGAGTGATACGTTTACAATGCTTATTAGAGTTTCATATGAGTTGTAAGGTTTCGTAAAATTCATAAAAAAAATTGTTAGAATCATGATTAATGATTATTAAAAAAAAAAAAATCAGCCGCTTGATCATAGAAAAGGATATAGAAAATTTATGAATTTTATATATGCATGGCCGAACTGGATCATCTATTTATTGGTTGCAGAAGGGCCCAATTTGTTTCCCTTATTTTTTTGTGGAATCAATAGGAAATATCCCGACCTCTTTTCGATTTAACAAACGAAAAAAGCCCATTCAAACAAATAGTTTTATTTATTGTGAAGTACTTTCGAGTTTAAACAAAGAGTTAAAGCGACTGCGCTGGAAGTCTGGAAGCCCTTATATATCTTTACTCGGTTACCACTGCAACAATTTTTGTTCTTCGTTGATGAGCGAATCAAAACTAGCAATTGGTCCTTGCAATTGAACATGAACTGTTCTCCACTTGTTGCTTCATCGTAATTTTTTTTTTCTATTTATTAACAATTTTTGCACTTGAACTCGAACTGCTCTCCACTGGGTTTGTATTTGGGCCTTTGGACCGGAGGCCTGATTAGACTAGAGGTCGACGGGAAATTCAAGAATTCGGCCTGAAAAAAAATCCAATTTATAGTTCGAAAAGGGCTCAGATTACGTTGAGAGTAATTTATCTATCCTAAACTTATCTCGAGGACGACGAGGGATCTAGTGTATTCATTTTATGGGGTCACAAAATGTCACATTCCATATTTTAATTGACATTTCAAAATTGAATATTTAAACATCGAATTCAAATCGTTGTTTAGTTCAATTTCATAATCTAAATGTTTTCGTATAATTTTTATTAATGTCTGGAATTCATTAGTTACTAGGTGAAGTGGTCAAACTATTAACGAGATTCCTTTTTTTTTCCCCTTCTTGATTGAATATCAAATGAAGCCGAAATTTTGTAAAAATTGTACGAAAATTCATCAGTCAATAAATTAAATATTTTTTTTTTTTGAAAACTAAATTAAATAATATTAAATGTTTGAATTCTACGTTTATATTTGAAATCATTCATTGTTGATGAACATTATAAAGTTATACTATTTTCTTAGCATCCAAAAGTAAAAGTAATGGTGCCAGAATCCTCTTCATTTATCTCTGAACCTAGAAAACACGACTAGCTCAAAATAAAAAAAGCAGCAATTTCGTCCTAAACCAATGTAAAGAAGGCTGAGTCAGAAAACACGACAGAGAAAAAAAATAAAAATAAAAAATGTAACAATTTCACCCTAAACCAGTATTCAAAGAAGCCGAAGTTCGAAGTGCCCTAGAGTCGGCAGTGTTTGTATAATTGTAATTGCAGAAAAAATAATCTCGTCCGTGTGATCATATGAAACTCTTTGAATTTGGTAAATTTTCAATTACGGTGGTGCCGTGGCAGTGGCGGAGCCAGAAATATTTGTAATGGGGTTCAACAAATTTATAATATTAATATTTTTTTATTAAAATAAATCATACAACATTATATATTTTTATCTCTTTTCCAAACACCAAAAATAAAAAATTTAAAGATTAGAAAATTGAACATTAATTTTAATCCATTACTGCATGGGAAAAAATTAGAAATAATTATATAACACATTTCACTTGACATATAATTTTTGTCATCAAAAAAGAATTTTACATAAATTAAATAACAAAGTTATTGTATGCTTTTCCTAAAAGTAATGAGGATAGTTGCTAACTTGACTTGAAATTATTGTCCCAAAATGTATTAATTAGAACCAAATGGGGTTCAATAGTATGATAATATTTATATTTTTATGGGGTTCAAATTTAATATAACTATAAAAATATTCATTTTATAAGTATAAATTTTAATATATGGCATTATTTTTTGAAATTGAATGGGGTCAATTGACCCCCATTCAATCAATGTATCTCCGCCACTGTGCCGTGGTGGAGGTGGAATAAGGGTCCCAAGGTCAGCCTTCGTCCACTTACTTTTTCTCTTTTCACGTATTTAGAAAGAAAAGTACTTCAATCACTTTTTTTGAGAATGGAGATAAGTAACATTCGAATGAAAGGAAATTTCCTATATATAGTAGGAAGTATGTGTGGGGTATAAATCTTCGGATTTTTTTAAAATGAAGTTAGCAATCTATAATAATAAATTTAAATTGATGTCCTAGTAATTATTATAATCGGATTCTAAATTCCACGTCTGACAATTTGGGTATAATCTAATAAGGTGTATGTCAGTACTCAGTATATCGAATTTTACTAATTTACTTTTGATAACAGTTCAACCGAAATACAAACGATTCAGAAAGTACATTTTCATATTCAACCGGTTGATCTAAATTGCTCAAAATGATCTACATATCAAAATATTATAAAGAATAATAATAAAAAAATTTGGAAGTCGTCCTTAGATCGGGCGATTAAGAAACCATTCACACATGAAAAATACTAGTTTTGGACTGCTAGCGTTTCGATTGAAATTCCAATGGACGATAACTTAGCAAAACTAGCGGTGAAATCAGAACATATATTAAAGCCCGTTCCACTAACTCACTGTTCATCAACAGTGGGGAAATAGTATGGCTGACAAGTGGGGCCTGCTTAACAAAAAAATATAAAAAATAAAGGCTGCCCGTGTGCAATAAGTTTTGATTGTTTGTGGCAAACTCCATTTTATTAAATGTAAACATGCCACTTATAACTATTTGTATTATTCCCAATACAAAAATCTGTCCATAGGATATACTAGAATTAAATGAAATAGAAGATGAGGGCATTTTTTGTTGTTTGGCCCCCTCTATTTTTTTTTATTTCGTACAGTTCCTATGTATTGTTTTATTAAAGAAATAGAAAATTATTGTTTCAAATATAGAAAGAATTTTTTTATAAATATTTTAAACAAAATATAAAATATGAAATTTTGCACAAATATATAAAAAACCTGGTCATACAAGATTTCGTATTTTTATATTTTTGAAATATTTTTAAATTTCTCGAAACTTTATTATATTTTACTTCTATAACTTGAAAAAATATATTTCCTTTTTTAAAAGTTCGAGGACATTTTCTATGCACGCTACAAAAATTATAAAAAATCTAATAATATCAAAATTTTCTATTATTTTGTGAGTTTTTTTTCCCTTTTTACAAAATTTTATAATGTTATACTTTTTTTGTTTTGTTGTTTGAATGCCTTTCTAATTTTTCATCAAATTTTATATCCATGCTCACAAAAATATGCATAATTTTGTGCCATAAATCTTTTCAATTATAGACTTCTCAAATAATTTAAGTAATTTTTCAAACCTCATATTATTTTATGTTTGCGATTTAAAAAATTATATTAAATTTTAAAATAATTTTAGGCCTTTCCAATTATATTTCTACAATCATTTTTCTGTGCGTGCTCCCAAAATTACAGAAAAGTTAATGATTTTTCAATTTTTTTTTACTTTGGACTTCCAAAATACTTTTCAATTTTTTAACAATTTAATTTTCTTTTCTTGGAGACTTTTCTAGGTGATATTTTTTTTCATCAAATTAAATTTAGTGGTTACAATTTTTTCTTTTTGATTTCAAAATAATTATGATATTTTTTTATTCATATTAATTTTATTTACATAAAAATATCTTTTGGCATTTCAATTATTTTGATCGTTTCCATATTTTGTTTTTGCCTTAAAAAATAATATTCATTTGTAGAAAACAAAAAAAATAATCTAACGAAAGGCCAATTTGTTTGTTTGCTAAAAAAGAAATTTATATTTACCACAGTACCTTTTAGCCTTTCGTTAGTTTTTTTACCACAATATTATTATTTTGTAATGATTATATGTTGTCACAAATATTTTGCACAAACAAATAGTCGATAAAAAAATATAGATCGCGCAACGCGCGAAAGCCCGCTAGTGAAATTTAAAGTGTGTTTTATCATCCATCAATAGTCTCATCTGTAACGAATAGCATGAAAATCTTTTTAAATATTAAATATTACTTTTTTATAAGTATTAAATAACGTTGATATCGTATAAACTTTGGTAGTAACTAGTAACTATTCTTAAATAGGTAGCGCATTGTACCTTAAAATCTCACGGGAACTACCAAAAAGAAAATTTTATTAGGGGTATTAATTATCTTAAAAGTCATGCATGACTATTATTTTATGTAAAGTATATTTAAAGTTTAACAGTATAAGCGTGATTTCCGCACATATCACGCTTATAAAAATTTCAAGTGATTTGATGTATATTTTATCGTTTGTCAAGTGATATATTGTTACGATAATTTGAAATTAACGATGCTCAATAAATCATCGACGATACTCGAAATGACATAATATTTAGTTGTTAGCCTATCTGATATGTCCAATAATAAATCAATAAAATTACTTTTTAATATTGAATATTGTTAGAGTTTGTTTTAAAAAGTATAACCAAAATTGTGAAAATAACCCTGATTTCTCTCCTACTTCTATTAATTTATTTGGAGAGATCGTGAAGATGTCTTGCGACGAAGCCACGAAGGTATGATTTCTACATTTTTCTGACATTTGAAAGGATGTTGGAAGAATTTCTTTCTCAAATAAGAGTCAAACTGGCTGTAGATTTTGTCGAGATACGACTTACGAGTGAAATAATGAACTAGTCAATTCAGACAAGGAAGCAAAAGTAAAACAACATACTTACTATATAGGGTACAATACGTCAAAAACAAAGATGGAGAAGATCAAACCAAGGGGAAAAAAAAGAAGAGACATTTCATCAGGTTGCGTATATTTCTCGGTACAAAAGTTCATACCAAAAGAAAACAAAAACGAAAAAAAGAAAGACATTGATTCGGGGCCCCATAAAAGCACCTGGAGAGAGAGCGAGGTGCGGTGTTGCATGTATTGTCTCAATCAGAGCTGTTCTTAACCTTTGGATTCTCTGTTCAATAATTTCATACGGACCCAATTACAAGGTCTGAGATGTAGTCTCAATAACTTTTGCACACAATCTACTTCACAAAAGAGGGAACGAAGAATCTGAAATAATTTTTTACTAGTATATTAGATTAGTCAGAGAGTAACAGTAGTTGGATTTATTGGCCTAAGAAGCAATAGATAGAGCAATAGTGACGGCAGTGTGGTATTGACTGTAGCATGAAAGTTGAAAGCCTCATTTATGTGACACACATTCCATATGGCTAATTAAGGCAATGCACTGGGCATTGGTACTGTAACCTTCACTGGTGCAAACCCCTCTCTGTACCTTCTAAACCTACTGTGCTATGACTTGTAGGCCATAGGGGTAATATTTTGTTCTACTCCGATAAAAAAACCTCCTGGTAGATAAAGATTTTACCAATTTACTAGACCTACCGGCTTTCTTATTACCAGAGGGAATGCTTGGAAAAATAATGATGCAAATTGAAATTTGGAAGGTTGAGAAAATTTTTGTTTCACCAGTTAGTGGGAAAAAAAATTAATATATTGATTTCAGGGCTGCTATTTTTAACTGTTTAATTTAAAATAAATATATTAAATTATTTGTCAGTATCATATATAAAAAATTTTATTCGATAAGATATCAAAGAACGCAAGCCATTTGAATAGAAAATTGATATGATCGGATATAAAGATCTTTACGACAGAAGCCTGCTAAAATAATGTATATTTTAATTTATTTCAATAAAAAAAATGAGGACACGACCCTTATTCTTTTTTTTGCATCACGTTCAATTGTGTGTTTGATTTAAAACAACTCTTCACAGTTATCACGCACCTTTAATAACTAAGTAAAATCCATTGACAATAATTAACATTGAAATTACCTCAACTAGAAACCATTGGACAAATGACCGAGTCTTGATGCACTGAAACGATCTACCTAGTGAATTCCCCGCTTTTTGGTAACACTGTCGGATAATTTATTTTTTGGAGGTTTATAATTTGAATTTTTATTCTTATTGTTCGAACAATCTTAAAATTCATATTAATTACTACAAGAATACACATTTTATCACTATAGTATAGAAAAAATTGACAACTATATGCGCCTCTGAATGTTTTGTAGAATGCATGCACGACTTTTCATTTTGAAAAGGGAAAAAAAATATCACTTGAGAAACACAAACAATTGGAGAATGAAAAAATACTAGAGTACTATATATTGGACGGACGTGGTCCGTCCAATCCGATCAACCTCACGTTTTTTTTTTAATTTCAAATGACTGATCTGAACTGTTCAATATGTTTTCCATATTGAAAAAAAAATCAAATTTTACCTTTTTCCCAATATTTTTTACTATTATTTTGGTATTTTTGAAAATTGTTGTTATTGGACGATCCATAATTTTATATCATGAATTTTCTAAAATACCAAAAAATAGTAAAAAAATAAAAAAAATGTAAATTGATTTATTGTAAGTTTTTAATATGGATAACATATCGAACGGTTCATATCGATCATTTTAAATTTGAAATGTGAGAACGGTCGCATTTGACAGACCCATTTGTCCGATACATTGGACACTAGCATTTTTCAGCGCACAATACATGGAGGTGCAGCCGCCATTGGGATTTTTTATTTTTAGAATTAATCCAATCAGAATTCTCTTCGCGTGAGGTAAAAATTAATATTATAATTCTAGGAAGATATTATAATTTTTGTAAATAAAAAAGAAGAAGATAATAGAATAATATTTTCTTACTTTACGAGACCACCCAAACTTACATAATCCACTCGAAAGTCGTGACCGTTTTTATCAAACACTTTTGATGGAAAAAAAAAATATCACTGCAAAAAGAATACAATTTAAAAGGAGTAAATAAAATAAAAAACGACTAGTTCTTTTCTGCCGTAAAAGGCTCATAAATCATGTTGGCATGTGAATGAAACAGAACAAGTGAGAATACAAGAACGGAGCGATCGCACGCAGGACGCCTCCTGTACTTTAGAAGAAGCTTGATCTTCTGTTTCAACTTTCAAGGAGCTGCTTCATATAATCATATCGTGTACGCCACATTTGATATCTTTCGAATGCTCACAAAATGTCGAACTGTCCAAGTGTATCTGCGATCGCTGATCGATATAGGGATGTATCTTCAGAATATCTACCATCACGAATATCTGTTCTAGCTATCTCAGATGCATTTTACATCAGACATGTATTTGAGAATTCCGAAAACCTATATTAATATTCACAGTTTAGGAAAAATAAATAACGTTAAGATGATTTTTATTTACATATTTTTATTTATATATTGCTTGCATGATTTCATTAACACGCGAAATAAATTCTTCATATTTGTCTTACGACGCTCAAAACTTTAGGACTATTATCTCAGAGGAAAAAATAAATAAATTAAAGAGTACATTATAAATTAAACCAACTTAACATAGTGGTGTGCATTTTCGGAATTGGCTATCTTCCCATATATAAGCTTTCTCTTTATGAGTTATTATTTAAAATAATATCATTCAGAGAAAATCTTACGTGTCCCTTAGAAACATGTTTCTAAGATGTATTGATTAGAGAAATCACACATTAGATGTTGTGTATTGGATTGCTATAATCCGTTAGCAGCCACCGTCAATTTTTTTTTTTAAAAAAAAAAGAGTTAAAAATTAGACGTGTTGTGCGCTTTTTTTTTAGCATTCTCCAATTCTGCTTACATAAATTTGAAATGTGTAACAACTTATCGATCTAAATAGTCTAACATCACTTCGTTGCAGTTTTATTTTATTTTTTCCAAGTTATCAACATATAAAAGAAATAATATTGAAATAATTTCATAATACTGTTTTCAAATTAAATCTCTTTCGTTGATCTCCAAGTAATTCAGAGATGTCTAGTGACCAGTGTTATATATCTCTCCATGTTTTCAGACTCCTTGTATTATCTTATTTAATTTTGTGTACTTTAATTATATTTATTAAGACATAATAGCAGTTTGAATACAAATTATAATCCACGATGGAGCTTTTAGTTTTCCGTCTCTCGGACAAAAGAGTGTAAGCTTGGAATTTAGTCGGACCATAGTGTGTACTAAAAAAGGAACTATTTTTAAAAAAAAAATAAAAAACAAGGAACTAATTTGATAAGCAAACAACATGATTAAGACGGAGGGTGAAAAGATCTAATTTTGGTACTTGTTAAGTTGTTATAATAAGGCCCCTGTTTTCGCTTTTGTGTGTGAGTCGCCGTGGCATAGACTCTTTCCATAACATGCGTTGAAATTATTCCAAGAGGAATCATGGTACTGGTAGCATTGCTGCTGCGTTAGATCAGCTAATGGCACAAATTAACTGCCAGAAAATTATTTCATAAATTTCAAATTTTTAGTTAACGCGATTATCGAAGTTTTGTTAATGTACTAATATGAACACTTCGACCGAGATAGTAGCTGTGATTTGCATGTTCGTATAATGATTGCTATGAGATGTTCAACATGTTCCGTATCAAAATTTTATATGACGTCTAACGTTTGCTCTTTTTTATAAATATTTCAATTGCAATATTTTTTAGAATTTCAAAAGATGGTATTTTTTATATGCCAGTATTATCTTATTGCGAAGGTAATTTAAGACCTCCTTGCATAGATCTAAAAAAAATATTAGAAAAAAATAATAAATTCATGTCTTACGATATGTTGATACAGCGAAGAAATTGAACACCTTGTATGGACTCTTAAAATTTGACAATGACGAAATTTGAATCGTAAATATTTCATTCTTTTTATTAATACGTACATTAAAAAAAAAACTTAAATTATGACGGTAGTAGTCTTTTTAACATTACAAACATTGCCTTCATTTGAACTACCAAGCTACTCTTCCGATACATTCACTAATTCGAATATTCTTTCTCGTTCAATTTAAATCTCTATCACGCATAATATACATGAAAATATTTTCTTCCTTCATATCGCCATAACCTGGGGTTAATGCACGTCAAGATACCTCCAATCGGTACGAGTTTCTGGGTCTTCTAATGGCCGATTTAAAGATCTCTGTAAAACCGGTATCATATAAAATCATCCTCATTTTTCGGTGCAGCTTAAAATTGGATTAGGAAATAGGGATTTTTAATTACATAAAGAAGTAAAGCGCATTATGCTTGTACACTTAAAAGTCTTTTTCAGAGGCTTTGGTCGGAAGAGGGCCCTCTTAAGTGCATGCCTAGCCAGACAATATTGGAGAAAATAAGAAAATATATTATATAGCTTGACGCCCTTTTAACATCATCAGAAAAGAGTTGTAACATAACCTATTTTTTTGGAAGCAATAGAGTGAAATTGTAAATATTCATAATATAAATTGTTTGATCAGTCCCATGATCAGTATAATACTCATTAAATAAAAAAATAAAATAAATTATAGATTTGCCATGGTTCTTTGACTTTAGTATTCATAGGTGATAAATTTATTCTCAAATACTATTGAATTTGAAGTACAAAAGAATATTTCTATAATTATTTAATTTAAGGAATTATAACATTGGTTTTCAACATATTCCTTAGTAAAAGGAGTACATGTGAATTTAAAATTAACTGCCTTTATTGCCTTAAGCACGTATAAACTTGATATTCTAGATCGAAGTGCATGTTGCCCAATGAATTTGACGGTTTAAAATAATAATGGGATAATTAAGCTTTGGTCCTCAATTTTTTTTTTAAAAAAAAAAGGATACGTTGCTCTGAAACTATTATTTGCTCAGGTTTGCTTTTTCAAATTTAAAAGACGACTAAAATAGTCATTTTTAAAGGGCTGATATAATTTTTAAACATTTAAAATATCTTTTTTTTTTCAATAAAAACTGAATTCTCCCATAATATAACAATGAGAACTATATATGCTGACATATCGCTGATCTGTACGTAGACCAGATATTACTGGTGTGAACAAGCCAGGCTGGATGGCCTACTATTCTTTGATCAAAGGCTGCAAAAGAGAAACCTAGCAATAAACATGTGGGGGCAATTATACCAAAAAAAAATAAAAAAGAAATAACATGAGGATGAGGTGCATAACCAGCTATAAAATAGTTCAATTTAGTTAAAAAGCAGAATACCCCTTAAATAACAAAATTTCCTTTGTTTGATGTTCTTAATTACCAACCAGAATTGCTGGTTCATTTAAGAATATCTTGAGAGTCACTTTTCGTAATTTGGGGGCCCTTCTCTCATCATTCCTGGAATAAAACAAACTTGTCTATGAGACCCACCACATTGTGCCTTTTTTGTCTGGAAGCAGCTCTTTGACTAATTTTTGTTTCCCTCTCTGGCCTTAAAAAAGCAATAAGCATGTTTCTTCATCAGACTTCATGCAAGTTCCTACCAAGGCAAACAAAACCCCTCCTACCTCCTGCCCCCTTCTCTGACTTTATTTATCTACCTTTTATTGCTTTATGCATGAAAAATCAACATCAACTGTGCAATTAATACTGCCTTTCTTTGGGCTCTCTCTCTCTCTCTCTCTCAATCTGCTTTTCTTGATTTTTGACGAACAAAACGGGTGCTTTGTTTGATAGGCACAGATACTAGGATGTGTAGGTACTAGGTACATAGATTCAGGTCATGTAATATAATTATTGGTAGTGAATCCAATAATATAAAGTGGCAAATTTATACAGTCATATGGAGCATTCTAAAAAAGATTATAGTGAAACTACGCGTGTTCATTTCTCAACACTAACAAAAACAGGAAAGCACTTGAAGTTGAAGAAATAAAATATAAATGTGGTTAATGAACCTTAATTAGGTGTAAACTCCATGAGATTTTGTTGTGCTTTGATGGGTTTAAGAAGGACCAGCCACAGAACCTAGGCAGATCTTATGAGATCAATAAATGAGAACTATAGAGAGGTAGGCTATCTATAAGACTATAACAATAGCTGGTGCAGAGTTAGTACTGTTCTGAAGTGACTAGTTTGGGACAGTCTTTGTCTCTTCCTTTCTTTTCTTTCTTTCAAACCCCATCCATCCATCTCTCTCTGTACAGTCTCGTTTATACCCGTGTAGTTCTAGAGCTAAAAAAAAATCTATGCCTTCTAATTTTTGGAATATTCTTCAAATATGGGTGTGCAGTGTGCTTGGCCATGGCGTGTGCGTTTGCGTCGAATTGAAAAGATGAGAGTTTGTAATTCTGAATCGTGGAAATTAAATAAATTAGGTTCGGCGAAAAAAAAAATGGAACTATCTCTTTTTAATAGTAGATGTAAATCTTTCGACCTGTATTGAGTATGAATTTTATAATGTAAAAAGTCTCAACTTAAATTATATTTTTCAACTCCCGAGGATTAATTTCCAAAAGATATGTTTAATGGTTCAAGCTCCACGTACATCTCTCTCTTTTTCAAAATAAAAAAGAAAAAGAATAGAATTTTCCAAAACATAACGAAATCAATTCATGACTATAATACACAGACGTTCTGAATATTGGTATTTTGATCAAAGTATCTCATTGAATATAATGACCGTAAAATTCTGCTTGTCGTGACAGACTGACAGGCTTATACATTTCTATTTATCATTGTCATATTCTTAATTTTTAAAATCAAAAGACAAAGATATCATGATAATATTTTGTTTGTAAATATAAATATTCACAAAATATAAAATTTAATTTAGCAATTCACATCATAACATAATATATATCGTGCATAATTATGTGTATAGAAAATGATGAAATTTAACGTGTTGCATCGAATTATTTAATTTTTTATTAGTTTAAAATTAACAACTTTTTCATATCAAAGTCCGTTGTTTCATTGAAATACACCAATTATATTAAATATTTATCAGATCAGTAAAAAAAAATTTAATCCCAATGAATTCGGAAGATATATCAGCGTTATAAAATAAAAATAATTCAATCGGCCAAACTAATGAAAAATTAACTCAAATATCGTTGAGTACAGTGGAGATTAGACTGGCGGTGTAATAAATCTAATGGAGAGGGGGTTAATAAGGGTCGGAAGGATTTGGGGGCCTTAATTAAGGCCTCGTGTGTACGGGGGACAAATTTCACAAGATTGCCCCGACACGTGGCGTATGTGCCATACCTATTTTTTTTTCCTTTGAAAGTGAAAAAACTAATTGGCGCTTACTTACGGGTAGTGTATTGCAAACGTGTCGTGTCGTGCCATGTCGTGTCAAACACGCGCGTGTTAGAGCTCGTGTCGTGTCGTGTTGACATAAGTTAATATTTTCAACGCGTCGTGTTGTGTCGTGTCAAATGAAGGAATTGGTTAACACGGCACGCATTATGACACGACACGTCTAACACGACGTGTCGTGTCGTGTCGTGTTGACACAACGTGTTAAACGTGTCAGGACGTATTATAATTTATTCATAAAAAATCATTAAAAATATTTAAAATAATTTATGTGTTGACACGACGTGTTAAACGTGTCAGGACGTATTATAATTTATTCATAAAAAATCATTAAAATATTTAAAATAATTTTTAAAATAGAAAAATATAATAAATTGTTGAAATTTCATATATTAAAATAAAATTTAATGATTGAATAAAAAGATTATAAATCAAATTATTAAATTTATAATATAAACTCAATATAATTTAATAAGTTCTAAATAATATTAATTTTTTGTCGTGTCAACTCGTGTCACATGTTAACTCGTGTCGTGTTAAGACGTATCAATGTTTGAAAGTCTCCAACACGACACGACTTTGACACGACACGCTGATACGCACGTGTCGTGTTAATTTCATGAACGTGTCGTGTCGTGTCGTGTCAACATGCGTGTGTGTCATACCAACACGCTCGTATCGTGTCATTTTGGAGAACACTACTTACGAATGTGTTTGGATGAGAGGAGAATAAGAAATTTAAATAGGAATGGGTGTATTTCTTATTCCTTATTCTAATATCAAGGCTTTGTTGGAATATGAATAAGGACCCGAATAAGCTCAAATTTCATATTCTTGTATTGTTTGGTTTTCACCACCTTATTCCTTATTCATCCCACTTCCAAACACACCCTACATATATATATATATACATTTTTTTTTTCCGATTCCGGTCGTTATTTTTCTAAAAAAAATTTGGTGGTGGTTATTTTAATATTTTCCTTTGGTCATAACTCATGACTCAGAAGGACGGACCGACGGAGACTTTTGTGAAAGGCGGTCCGTGGTTAAAAAGATCAGGCTTCAGGCGGTGAAGACGGGAAGGTTAAGCGGTAGAATAGTTAAAAGACAAATTAACACGTCAACCTTCGAGCTTTTCAATAATTCCATTTCGATCTACATGACGAGTGGAGAGACGAAGCCACTAGCCAGCATATATTAAACTGATTCAATTCCATAGCACTTTTAGTTAGTTAATTGTTGGGTTGCTCCACAAAATTAAATATTTATTATTAGCAAAACTAAAGCAAAAGTCTGCAAATTCTTCCTCAAGAAAAAATTATTTGTGTGCAAAAGAAGTCACGCAAAAAATGTTGCAAAATTTCTTCAGCTTATTATTTTTTTCCTTTAACCAGCGTACTTTGTCGCGAGATAAACTTTCATTGGACAATTTTGATACTAATTTCATGTTTTTTTTTTACAAAGGCAAACAAAAAAAGAAAGAAATGAAAACTTATAGATAAAAATGACCCCATCAGGCCATCAACACCAATCTCATTATCTCACATGTGACACGTATTGTTTTTGACATGGAATATCAGTGACTGTGTAATACGCAACAAAACTATCAAGACCACAAACTTTTATCAACAACTGAGATTTGGAGGGACCCAATTGCACAATCTTTTAATGTTTGAGGGCCCCACATCAGGGACTCACACACGGGAACTGGTGTTATTTGTAGGGAATAGAAAATCCGGACAAGGTATAAACTCCTATTTGATTTGCTTTGTTTTGATCTCATCTCATTCTCTTTGCTTAGTTTAAAAGCCTGAACAATTCTCTTCCTTTCTCCTCCGACGTTGTCTCTCACAAATCAAACCGCTCCATATCCATCTGACCAGATACCTAGAGAGAGAGAAGAGATGATAGAGATGAGCAGTACCAACAACTGGTTAGGTTTCTCTCTCTCCTCTCAGCATGACACTAGCACTAATCATGGCCAAGAAGAAGTAACAGTGGCACCTGATTCTACAGCTCACCCATCCTCTCCACTGCCATACGCCTTCCTCCTTTCTCCACAACCCATTGCTAGCCCTGGTTTCTATGCTGTTGAAACCGAGAGTGTCTCTTCTCTCTACCCTTCTCCTGGCGTCTCTCTATTACCCCTGAAATCTGATGGTTCTCTTTGCATCATGGAAGCATTCAACACAACTCAGAATCAAGGTTCATCCTTTTCTTAATTTGTTCTTACTATTCATTTCGTTTGTTATGTATATATTAAGCGTCACCTCTTTCTTTTTTGGGTAATACTAATATTTTGCCATTCTGTGTTTAATGATGTTTGAAAAGATTTAGCAATAAAGTATAAACATTGTTCTATTTTTTTTTCTTATATAGATTTCCCCCCTTTATGTTGCATAAACAATAAGTACGTTTGCATTTGTTATTTTTAATATGCTGGGGTTTTATTAGTTTAGTAAAATTAATGGTATCTAGTTTGCATTTATTGTAAGGAAAGAACCAACAAGGTTAATCATTTGCACTTGTTTCTTTAGTCTAGACATAATTTGCTTATTTATTTTTGAAGGCATGGGGCCATCCCAATCCCCAAAATTAGAAGATTTCATGGGTACCCACCAAATCGAAAGCAATAACAACAATGAAAGGGAAACCATGTCTTTGAGCTTGGACACGAACAACACATACTTCGATCAAACCCCTAGAGAGACCTATGCATACCACATGCCAATAACCCAAAATCCTAACTATTTCCAGCCACTTGAAGGGGTGGTGTACCACCCAACATTGGACTGGACTGGTTACAATGGGGTGGATCAAGTTGTTGTTTATAAGGATATCCAGTCCCTGGATTTGTCCATGAGCAATGGGTCCCATCAGTCAGATTGTGTTGCTTCTTCCACCCAAGAGCCGGAGGCACCCGGTGTGGTTGTTGCTGCCTCTGAAAGTTCGGTGACATTCGAGACTAACAAGAAAAAAGGTGGTGGGAAGAGCGCGTCCCACAAGCAAAGTGTTCATAGAAAATCCATTGACACGTTTGGGCAGAGGACCTCTCAATACAGAGGTGTGACAAGGTTTGTAAATGGTGATGGAATGGGTTTAATTTATTTTATTATCGAAATATCGATTGTTTTCGTGTGTAGAATATTTGCTATGATAGCTATAAGGTTGCATGTTTGACTTGTATCCTGCAAAAGAAGAAAATCATGTGTGAATTATATATATGTACATTGTTATTGTGGTGTTTTTTCTATTCTCACAGGAATAAGAGCTAAATGAAGTATGATCTGTTACAATAACAGCCAATACTTGTATGCATTGCATCGCTAGTGCCTTAATATATGTTATATGATATGTTCATTATGGAGGGTTTATGTGCTTGACAAGGTGATTGGTCTCTGATAATATATTTCATAGGCATAGATGGACTGGGAGATATGAGGCTCATTTGTGGGATAATAGTTGCAAGAAAGAAGGCCAATCAAGAAAAGGAAGGCAAGGTTAGTCCCAAAAAATTACAAACAAAAGAAAACTTGCACTGCGATGTTATTGTATTTATATTTATATAAAATATAATATATTATGTTGCATGCTATCTAACTACTTTCTTATTGTCTTCTTTTGATTTTCATGATGTGGGGCTCTACTTCAGTATACCTAGGTCAGTTTGTCTTTGTTATATTTTCTCAAATAAACTAAAATATATAGAGTTTTTACATTTTTATGAATTCCCTAAAAATCTTAGATATATCTCATATTTTAATCAAAGGACCTAAAAATCGTATGTTTGCGTAACTGTAATATAGATGTCCTCATTTCTCTATTATCAATGAGTAAGGCTAGTTCTAGAATTGTCAAAGCACTTGGGATGTTTTTTTTTTGTTTTGCAGGTTTTAAAATATTTCCAATTTATAAGAAATAGTAAGATAATTTATGGTTATGCAGGGCTACAGAAAATTTGACATGATATTTTACTAATTTTAGGTGGCTATGATAGTGAAGAAAAAGCTGCTAGAGCTTATGACCTGGCTGCCCTCATGTACTGGGGCCCATCAACTAATACAAACTTTCCTGTATGATTAATTGTTCTTTTGAAAGTATTATTTCATTTAATCATTTATATGTGTATTTTTTGTGGCATCTGAATATGTTACTTCATGCAGGTCGATACTTACAAAGAGGAGATAGAGGGGATGAAGAACATGACAAGACAAAACTTTGTTGCTCATATAAGAAGGTGTGCATATACAAGTAAATATAAAAATATCGAATAGAACAAGAATCAAATATCTGAAGTTTATTGAACTCTAGATTTGGCAAGCACACAGAGCACTGTCCCATGAGATATTAAAGTATATTAAAAAAGTTGCAATGCATTGTTCAACCTTTCTGAAACAAGAGAATAAATATTCTATTATTATTTCATCTATTTAATATAATCCTTTCTTATCTGACTCTAAATGTTCTTTCATATATAATTATTGAATTTGCATAATCATAATTAAAAGAGATCCTTAACTGAACCTGTTTTTCGATTTTAATTGAGAACTTTAAAAGAGAATAGAACAAAGAAATAGAAAAGCTTGTTACTTAACCACTTTCAATGCTGTATTGTAGGAGAAGCAGTGGGTTTTCACGTGGTGCTTCTATTTATCGCGGTGTAACAAGGTAGACAACTTCAGTTCAGAAAGGGACAATGCTAGCGATTTTGAAGTCTCAGTTATTTAATATGCAAGTGCGGTACCAAAACAGAAAACCTTACCTATAGAACCTTGTATTTTATCATCATGTTTGCTTTAAACAAAGCTAGGGCTGCCTGCTGCCTTTGTCGTCCTTGTTTTTAATTGGTGTGAAAGTTTAGAGTGTTCATTTGAAGGGGCCATGTGTGTACATTTTGTTCAGTAGGGGGTAGATACCACGAGGCATGGCGGTTTTGAACGCATATTTTCTGACCAAAAGAGAAGACTAACTAATCCATTAGATTCTTCTAAAAAAGCTTTTGTTATGTTAATATTGATCAGGCATCACCAGCATGGAAGGTGGCAAGCACGGATTGGTCGGGTTGCTGGAAACAAAGATCTCTACCTTGGCACATTCAGTGAGTTAATTTAGTGAATCTGTGGGATAACTGTACCAATTTTGTAATGCATTCTTTGTGTCCATTTTATTGAGGTCAAACATTAGACAAAAAATTATGAAATTATGCACTGAGACCTGGTCAAATGAATCTATGTTGAGACCTAGTCAAATGGTAATCTTTGGATTTGTGATTTTTGAAAAGGTTAACATCTTCGTCAGAGTCGTACAAATGTAAAACAACCACATTCTTCCCCAGTACCCCCCTTTTCTGAACTACATGCATGCTTCCTTGATCATTTTACCTTTAACTTTGTGCTTTTTCTCTTTTGCCATATCGTATAAGCTTTGCTAAGGCTGAAACCTCAGATGCTAGAATTAAAGCACTTGGTTGACTGCATTCTTACCCATAGACTAATAAGATTTTACTGCTCATAAGTGCATCAATCTTTAAACTGTTCTTTTCTTATGTAGCTCATAAGCTTTAGTAATTGCTTTTATGTCTATAAAAAACTTTTGCACCTCTATGAGCATATCTTTAGATAAAAAGAAAATAAAAAAAGATTCTTCTTGGGATCCCCACTATGGGGATCTTAGTACATTTAAGTGTTGGGTTTGTTCAGTTAACAACTTGTCCATTCACTTAACAGGTACATGTAGACAAGAGCTCACAGTTAACTGCACAAAAAAAAAAAGAAACTGAAAGAGTTTATTTTTTTCCTTCCTTTTATTCATATTATAAATGTTTAGCTTGATGCAACTGACCTAGTACCTCCAAGTAAACACGAAAGAGCTCACCGGAGTTGCATTTTGATTCAGGTACCCAAGAAGAGGCTGCTGAAGCATATGATATTGCTGCCATAAAATTCAGAGGGCTAACTGCCGTAACAAATTTTGACATAAATAGATATGATGTGGATCATATCATGTCCAACAACATGCTTCTACCAAGTGATCAAGCCAGGAAAAATAAGCAGATAGAACTGCCACCATCAGCTGGAACATCAGTGACTGTTCAAGCGGTGAAAATGAACGACCAAACTGAAAATTTGAGGTCGGTAACTGAGGGTGAGATCAATAATATGCACTTATCTAACTCTTCTTCTCTGGTGACAAGTTTGAGCAATTCTAGAGAGGCAACCCCAGAGAGGGGCAGCAATGGTGTAGGTATATTTTATTCAAAGGGAGATGATAGTAGGATCTTTTGCAATATGGTCCCTGTGGCATCTTGGATTCCTGCTGGACAGATGGACCCTGAAGTGCCAGTGTTTGCTGGTAATTTGGAGTCTTGGACTGATGTATGAAAAGTCAAATAGCCCTCTGTGCATTCAGAGAAAAGGAAAAGAAGCCTGTATCTTAGGGAACTAATGATGGATTAGTTTCTTTTTTGCTATCTTTTTATCTTTCATCAAGGGATATTTTGGGAGTTCTGCAATAGTGAAGGAATGTTGTTTAGCTTAACTTAGTGGGTAGTTCCCTCCTTTCTTGTAATGCGAAGTAAGCTATGTATGAAAAGAAATTAGGTAATGTATCTTTACTTAATAGACTGCTAATCTGAAATCACAGGGTTCAAAGATTCACAATCTTTAATAACTAAGTTACAAAAAGATAAAAAGTAATAGTTCCCTTTCTGTTTTTAGGTTTCAAATCAAAAAGGCAATTGCATGAAATGTGTATTGTGGCCATTCGCTCTCAAAGTAATGATTTTCGATGTTTTGAAGTTTCCAGATTCCTTGGTGCCTTTGGAAAAAAGAAGGGAAATAATTTCCTCAGCAATCCAGATCGGTCCCTGCAAATTTTTCTTCCATATAAAATTAAATATTATGCATACGACTATTTGTGTAGTTTGTAAATTTCAAACATAGGGTGTTCATGCTATACAAAGCAACAACACTAAAAAACAATTATGATTGAGATTTCTGAGAAACATTAAATTTTACAACGCCGATCTGGCGGATAGAATCAGAAACACACTAATTTTTCTCATGTCAGCTACAACTCAAAAAAAAATAATAATAATAAATAAAATAAAATTAACAATAATAATTAATAAATAATGAATAAATATTTTCTCAGGTCAGCTGCCGCGTCATACGTAGTAAGATGCATCTGTTTGCAATTTCATAAATTTTCAAGGACGTTATGAATAAAAAAGTAAACTTTATTAATCCTCATTCAATAGATCACCACTGTAGTCTGTATAGCCATCAACAGTGTATATAATTTTAGACATTTCTAAGTTCTAATAAATCTTCTTTGACTTTTCACAGTAGTGATAATCAATGCAACTGTATAGGCCTGCTCAAAAATATTTTTCTACTGATATGAAACTTATTTGTATGTCGTACTGAGAAAGTTAATATTTAGTAGAAAGAAATCAAACCACCGACTGGCTGTAGTAGAATTTCAGGCCGTTGTTAAGTGTTTTAAAAATAGGCTTATAGTGGGCTTTTAAGCTCTTCCGAAAGGATTATTTTTCAAAATGTGCAACACAGATGTACTGATGTACAGTCGTACAGAGGCTTTGATGGGCTTTCTGGAGATTTTTAAAGTATAAGCATTTTATAAGAATTTTAAATCAAATTGTTTGATTTAAAACCTTCTTTGTACTAAAAAGTAGGAGCCTCTTTAATATTTCAACGTTTTTGGTTCTCAGTCACAAAAAAAAGAAAGGATATCTTCTTTGTTGATGCTGCAACGTATAAAAAAGGCTAGGAATTTGTGCTAGAATTGAAAGAATTAGTTAGAGGCTTGCTCGGAATTGAAGCGTTCGAAACAGTAAAAGAAAAGGGACGCGCTTGAATTTATTAAATTAAACGAATTAAATGAAGGAAATGTGTTCATGGAGACTGTGAATGGGTGATTTAATTAATTATAGTTCCTGAAATTAAAGGGCACTGGAATTTGGAATCAACGGGAAGTGAATTGGCACTTTAATTAAACGAATTACGACTAACAATAAATTTTGAGGAAATAGCTGACTAGCTGAGTCCACATGTCAGGGTCAGGGGAGCTTTTCTACTTCGTTTAGTTGGTATAGAAGAGGAAAAAAAGAAAAATACAAATTGTAATTCCCACTCAGCTTGCAAAAATTGGAGCGAAATACTCCAATTTTTTAAACTAAGGGCATTTTTAAAGACCGAAATACTCCTCAATTGTTTTTTTTTTTTTTTTTTTTTTTTTTTTTTTATCCTTTCGGAAGAGGAACAAGTGGGAATTTACAATTTGTATTATTTACCCTACTCCTCAGCAGCTTGCAAAACACTCCAATTTTTTGAAATAACCAAAATGCCCTTAGTTTCAGGACCTACGTACGTGAACAGCTGAGGATATTCCGGTCTTTTCACTTCAAAAATTGGAGTGTTTTGCAAAACTTAACCGTGCCCTGATCAAATCCTTGACTTAACCGTCCAGTGGTAGTTTTTGATCGGAGCCGTCCGATTTAATCTCGACGGTTTATTTTTTTTCGGGTCAATATTTTTTCGGGAGTGTTAGAATTCACGGAATTTTTTTTAGCTGTTGAGATTAAATCAGACGGTCCAGATCCAAAAACGTCCAGTGGATGACCATCAGAGGATCTCGTTCCCCTTGCCTTCTCCTTCCGGAAGGATAAAGATAAAAAAAAAAAAAACAAAAAAACAATCGACAAATTCTCTAAACTCGATCATCATTTCATTTCCCAATTGTTCCACTCTCGCGCGCGCCAGCCATGAAGCTCAGAATCCGACCCATGGCGACAAGGGAGACGATTCGCATAACAGCACCCGACGCCGCCTCACTTCTCGACCTCAAAACCTTAATCGCTGCCTCTCTCCTCGCCACTTCTACAAATCCTAATCCTAACCCGATCGCACCCGATTCAGTCCATCTCTCTCTCAACCAACTCGACGAGTTGGTCGCTCCGAACGCTAGTGATCCTTTGCCCTCTCTTGGGCTCACATCAGGTGACCTTCTCTTCTTCTCTTTTGCTCCTTTTCGCCAAACCCTAGCTAATAATCCCAATCCTTCTCAAGTTCCCAACTTGGTACCTCCTGTTTCCAGTTCGGACGCTAGTTCAAGCTCAAATAACCCAATTGATAAACCCAATTCGGGAATTACAGTGAAACCAAGTCCAATCAACCAATCGACCGTACCAATGGAAGTCGATGTGGGTCCGGCTGTCTTAAAGGAATCCGATAGTGCCTCTTTAATTCCTGAATTTCTTGTGCAATTAATGGATACTGAGATTGGGGAGGATGCCGGTATACTTGGGCGGGTTGTGATGCTTACCCATGCAACCTTGTTGGATATGGGCTTCACTCTTCTTAACGGAGCCGGGTCGAAATTGCCCCAGGGCTGGGCTTCGCATGCCTCCTCTCTTTCTCTTGAATACACCATCCCTGATTTTGTGAACCAGGTTCAGGCGATTAATGAGAGAGTTGCGGTCACAAAGCTTTCTGTGCTTGGCAACTTGGTTACAGTATATGGTTATCTTGGTGGTATCAAACCTGATATTTATCGTTTCTCTTTTGATTTGGCTAAGGTTGCAAGTTTGTTGAGTTTGAATTTGAAGTCCATGTGTAAATCAGAACAAGAGCAGTTGATGGAGATATTTTGTGTGGTAAAAGATGGGGTGGCACTGCCGTTGATGATAGATTTGTGCCTAAAAAATGGTTTGCCACTGCCTCCTTGCTTCATGTTTCTCTCAATTGACTTGAGAGCTAAAATTTTGGACCTTTTACCTGGTGCTGACGTGGTGCGTGTGGGTTCCACCTGTAAGGAAATGAGAAACCTCTCTCTTGATGACAACTTGTGGAGACAGAAAGTTCAAAGGGAATTCAGTAATAGTGTGATGTCAGCAGGCACATGGAAAGAGAGGTATAAGAGTGCTTACATTGCCAAAAACCGTGCATCTAGATGCAGAACAAGGCGAAGTAATTGGTCCCGAGTAAGACCCTCTGTCGCTGAGAGGCCTATGGGGCCTGGTGGGCATTTTTTTATTGGTGGAGATGCTGATAGGTTCCCTGTCTTTGGTGCTGGTATTGGAGAAGTTGGGCCCATTGCGTTTCAGAGGCGGGGTGCAGATGGTCGCCAGGTTTCTCCCCGTTGTTTTATTGAGGACTGATATAGAATCGAGAGACACGTTTTGTTGTACGGAGGTCCTTGTTATCAGATGTTAGCATTATGGACTGATGTTAACATTATGTTAGTTTAAACAAGCTTTCATACTATAGCTGTTTTGTAATATTTTCTGTGATATTGTAAACATTATGTTAACATTATCTTAGTCATGTATGATCGTTAACCAAGTGCATGTTTCTACTATTCTGTTTCTTCATAGTCTTTTTCCCTTATTATATAAGTCAAGAGTAATTAGCTGACCCGAACTTCTTGTATAATGTCAAGAATAATCAGTGTTTTATAAGATATAGCCTTGTAATGCTGAGAATTCTATTTTATGTGAAATTTCAATTAGATATGTTTTTTCAAAATATTTTGCATAGCCATTTGGAGTGTCATACGGTGGTGTATATATCTTGCTAGTTGTGACTCTGCCTGAATTAGGCTGACAGTTATTCTCATAAGCATCACTCATTCAATATAATTTTTGTACTACTGCTTTTTTTTGTTATTAACATTACTCCAGCTTAATCATTAGTTGTTTAGATCAACAGGGAAGTGTGAACTTGTCAAGTAGGGTTTCGTAAAATTCATTACCAAAGAAGGTTTGGTATAACAGTGAAGTCATACAAGTACAACAACCCAGGACGCTATATATAGTCTGGATCTGATACATGCCAATTGTCATGATCCCGGATTCATAAAACTCATCCGTACTTCTCGCTATCCTCGCAAATTTCAAGTTAAGGCAGAAAAAAAAAAAAAAGGTCTGTGCCATTACAAGTTCATAATTTGCCGAAATCATGCCATGCCTGTGAAAATGCACCACTCCTATCGGTGCTTAGCGCGCGCGCACACACACAAGCATTTTAATGATAAGAATTCACAACTAGGCAGTTTGTCAGCTATTCACATGCGCAAGCAACCATTGATTTTCCAAATTAATTACCTAGTACATACTTATCTGAAAATATATAAATTCATAGTACCTACACATTACACAGAAGCAGACTCACATTCAAAGGACTGTCTACCCCTGTTCTGTCTGCTCATTAGTCTAGAACTCTAGTCAGTTCCCATACCATATGATTTGTACATAGGCAATAACACTCAAATTCTACCGGTCTACCTATAACACGACAAAACACAGATGAGCTTCCTTTTCTCATTTTGAATATTTTCCAACCCATCAACCAAACATTAATTTCACTTGGAATTGGAAGAGGAATCCACACGATGAAAGTTGAGTTACCTGAAATTAATCAGGGGGACATAATTTGTTAGTTTGCAAACTACATGCTGTGCATAGCTTCAATTTTACAATATTGGTGATATAGCTTCTAAGCATCTATTTTAAGTTCCAAATCTGCTGTCAACAGCATGCAATTTGGGCAGCCACCACTATCAATCATATGCAGCATGTTTGTCATATTTTTTTTCCCCTTTTTTTTTTCTTTCTGTTTATTTTTATTTTATTTTATTGAGGTGGGGTTGAGATCTGTGCAGATTCATATCAGACAGCCCAAATCATTAGTCATACTTACAACTACTGCAGGGGAATAGAAGTCATATTGTACTGATCCAGATATCATCTGTTTTTTTTTTTTTAAACTTTTTTGGATTTTGAGAGAGAAGGTGGTTCTAACCAAGATTAGCGATAGTCCAAAGCACCAGTGTTAAGTATGAAGGGAAAAGTTAAAAGGGCCTGCATGAAATATGAACAACATAGCATCAGTTCTCATGGATCCTCTTCTTTACCCTCGTCAGCAAAATACCCATGTATATCTTAAGTTCACAGGTGCTGCATAATCATTTATGCTTATAATCAATTCTCGGCACTTCAAAAATGATAAAGGTCTCAGTCACAACCTAAATAAGAATAAACAGACACACTATACTCATGTCTTGTTGGGATATGGTAAATACTGTTACCTTGGTTCCAACAATAAACTAATAGTATTTCATTTATCAGGGCTCGCCAAGGAAGGCGCTGTCGTAATTATTACAATTATAAAACAACCCATAAAGTAAACTGATAAATAAATAATTAACAAAAAATACCTTCTGCCGTGCCAGATATAAAATTTGTGTGTCCTGGCAACCCCTCACTAATAACATTCTCCACAGAAAGAGCTGACAAATCCGGGTTTCTTTCTTGCAGAACACGCTCAACCTGATCCAACAATGCACTCGCTTGACCTTCCACACAAGTAGCTGCATCAACACTACCCACTGCACGTGCAACCAACAAACCAAAAGCCCTACATAGGAAGTTCATTCTTTTCCCTTGTAAAATTGCAAAGTCACCCCCGAAATTACTTTTTGCATCTTTTCTCCATCGTCTCAGAATTAGCTGTTCAGGTAATTCCTTAATATTTCTCGTATCGAGCACCTTTAGCACGTGTTTGCAAGGAATACCAATGAACTCAGACTTTTTGCATGTGCAGAAAACCATGCCATCAAGGGAATCGAATTTAACAAAATGCTCCTTGGATGTTTTGGAATCTTCTTCCTCTACTAAAACTCGGTACTCAGAAATTGTGCCGACTTCACTAGAATTATACACCATGCAATCCATGTACAATTCAAATTCTCTCTCAAACATTTTGAAAGCTGTAGGAGTATGAATTTGCCACTTGCCTCAAAATTCGCATTGAAGGTGGTTTTTTTGTGCCTTGACTTCATACCATTTGGATTTGCACCTCATCAAATCGCTTCTCTTTGATTATCTTTTCATATTGGTCAAGAAACCACAAAATATCCTTCTCCGATGACAAGATCTTCTTGAGTTCAGAATTCAAGCTGTCCTTTTGTAGAACAGCATTGAAATCTCCATAAAAGGCCTCACGGCCATACACAAGCACCCATTTCTCTCTCTCTTCAAACCTTCTTTCGAACATACAAATGCTCTCCTGGTAATAACATCACCGGGTCCTACAGTCATACTAGCCCGCCTCACAGTGAACCCTATTTTTCCTGCATACATGCTATAAAACTCATATGCAGCCTCTTCTGTTTCGAAATCCGGCGCCTGTATACTTTCATCCACTAAATTTTCCCTAATTGCACGTGCCTTCCTCCTCAATGTCTGAATACACATACCAGTGGCAAGCGTATGGTTGTGACCCGGTGTAAACTCAGTGACCCAGTACTTCCCATTACTAGTAAGTCTAATTGTCATGCAAGCAGAAAAGCCGATACGGGTTTCAGGTCTAGGGCATTTAGCCTCATTGGCACCTTTCTTCTCTTCTCGAAAGCCCTCCTGAAAGCAGATAAAGGTGCGGCGTGTAATAACATTTTTAGAGGTGGTCCAGAGAGTTGATCGGCGCACGCAGAAGCCTACCTTCTCAGCATAGTGTTGTAGAAGTCGTAGGCATCATTTTCAGTGTCAAAGAGCATATCAAGCTTGGGGAGAAGGCTGGGGTCGCTGAGGTCAGCAGTGATGTAGGGCTGGGGTTTTGTGGCGTCGGATGGTTGTTTGTCGACATCATTCAAGTACAAGAGGGAAGCATTAGATGATTGTGGGTGGAGAGGTTGCTGCGGCGGGGCCCATGGGGGATAAGATGAGAGGAGGACCAAATTGCGAGGCCATTGAGATTTGGAGGTAGGGTTATGGTTAGCATGATGAGGTGGCAGCGGGGAAGGGCGAAGAGGAGGTACTGAAGCTGGTAGGAGGGCTGGCGGTGCTGATTGGAGGGCAACGCCGGGTGGTGGTGCTTTGTCCTTGGCACTCATATCATTATCATATAGTCTGACTGGCACTTGACAGCTTGTTGAAGGATGGAAACCAAGGCAATAAATACTGTTCAATTCTCTATATCTGCTTCAAAATGAAGAAAAAGAAAGAAAGAAGCAAATACAGGAATTATAAATGAATAAATAAATAATGATATGATATGAAGTGAACATAGGGGTAGGAATGGCGAGAATGGACGTAATGGAAGAGGATAGAACTGGACCTGTTTTTTATTGTACCAGGCCGTTCAGACACCAGTACAAAATTGAAAATCTTTTGTATTTATTTGGATCAAGTTTGATGGTATTTTGCAGTTATTAAGATAGGTAGAATTGTAGAAATGATACTTTTTCCTTCACTCAGCATTATTGAACACACAGGTAAATATGTTCCAATATAAGAGAGTCGATTCATATCTCAATTGAATTAATCTGTCAGCCCAACAAGTATTTGAACGAAAGAGAAAATTGAGCACAATTGAGGCCGATACTAGTACTAGTAAAACTAAACTCTTTCTGTTTCTCACCTGCTATTTTATTCTGGACTTAATAATATGGGGCTCTGGAGTGATGTGGTCGGTTGCGTGAAGCGTGAGACTGTGAGAGAAGAAAGTTGAGTTGAGTACAGGTGAGTAGGAGGTGAGCGAGTCGACGAGACGAGACGAGACAGATTCAGGCGCCGAGGGGATCGATGCAGATCGAATCGGAACTTCCGGAGCCATACCCTCTCATGCGCCAACTCCGATTCCATGAGAACACGGCAGCGTGGCTTTCTGTGTTTCAGCCTATAAAATTGAGATACCTTCCGTTAATATTAATATGCTAGTAAAATCATTGCAGAAATGCAATGTATTATTCATATACGAATAATAAACACAAACTGACCTGTAGTGGTAACATGAAAAATAACGATTAACAAATACTAAATAAACAAAATAAATATTTCATAATAGCATAGAAAGGACCTTGACAACATAGTATGACAGAAATGCTTAAAATAACATCAAAATTAATAATAAAAATGACTAATTTCATAATACAAAAACTATTCTATTCCTTCATGTCTTGCATACCAGAGAGAGCTCGCATTGCACAACAAAAATCTCCATGGAACAAGAAAAAAGAAACTAAAAAAAGGCTACATTAGTAACAAAACATACTCTTTTGGTTCAGTAAAAAAATCTCAAGAACTTTTCTGCTTGCACAATGTTCTCAAACTGCATATTTTAAACATAAATAATATAAAAAATATGTCATTAAAAGAAATAAGCAAGAATCAGGAATAGTTTAGTCATTACAAAATTATGGAGTGTAAAGTTCAGAAATTGAATCAAAATTAATTACAAGGGTTAGAAAGTAAATTTTTAACATTGTATTGGGACTTTGATGCATTGTCTGAGAACCAAACTTCATTACTGACAATCAATTTTACTAGCTAATTTCATAAATTAAAGTTTACTCTTTCATTACAACAAATCAAAATCAAGTACGCAAATGTGAATAGAAATTTTGAAAGAATAAAAAAATTCTCAACATTTACTGTGAAGATATCGTGATGGGTCTAGCCAACTGTTGAAGAGAAAGAGAGCATTTCTTAACTTGGTTGTTTCGAGAGAGAGAGAGAGAGAAGAGAGATAGAGATCGCTTAACCTGATTGTTTTGTTCCGACGATTGAGAAATCGATCTCTAAGTCGAGCCACTCTGACGATGGAGAAGCGAGGCTTGAGAGCTAAGATTGGGGAGAAGTCGACAACGACAAGGTTCGAGACATCGAGAAAGGCGGAGCGACGGAGCGTCGATCTCTCGGCTCGAGGGCGGAACGAAGAAGAATCGATCGACTCAGTCGAGCATAAAGTTATCTGAGGGCCGAGCCGAGCTTTCAGCCCTACTCGAAATGAGCTCGATCCACTTACGAAGAAAGGGATGTCCGATCCGTAAGCCCACGGACAGACCCGGTCCACTAGCAGGCCTGATCCCACTTCTTTCAATTCATGCTAGCCTACATATATTAATCATACACAAACTACCGATTTTCATAGGTGGGTCTCAAAACCAGAAATTTTCTGCAATCGTCCTCAGAAAAAGAAGGTAGAATCGTCCATTATAGTAAGTGAAATCCCTCATCTCAGGAAAAGTGGTTGTTATATTGGGACGGACCCTTACCCAACCTGCCCTTGTTGTATCTCTGATCTAACAGTAGCTCACAGCATATTTAGTAAGAAAGAAAACTACCAGACAATCAGGGTCGGTTAAGCCGACAGAAAAAATAACTTTGGTCTTTCCAAACAAAGGAGTACCGTCGAGAGCATTGAAGACAGGGAACGGGAGCTGGTGTTGGAATTGTGTTCTAAAAGTTATCTTATAGTGATTACTTTTATATGTTATATTTATGAATTGGATGTTATTACATTTTGTTCCATGAGTTTATGTTTATATCTAGAAGTGTTCAAGAAGATGCTCTTGGTCTTGAACCGTAGAACTCTACATAAAATTAATATATAACTCTAAAATGTTTACAGGTCTTGGATATTAGCAGGAATACTAATATGCCATATAAGACTGTCGTGTTGATTAAAAGTACGTTGTAGTTCTGTAAACGTTGATAAAAGATTATCATTTAATAACACGAGTATATGAAAAGTTTCATATATTGAACAGACCTAATTGATAAAAATATTATATGGATTGTGTTTGTGTCATTAATATTTTATCGTGTCATTAATTCTACGATTGATATGATATATTTTTCACAAGAGATATGCAATGTAATTATTATTAAAAACCATTTGAAGCAAGTGGTGATAAAAGTAATAGTTCTTTGTATAGGAGGAAAATATATATGTCAATAGCTAATTGCTACTCATTAATTGAGGGATGATATTATAATGGGCCCCTTGGCAAAGTGAGATTATAAATGGATCCAATATAACTGAAGTGCAGTTATAATTATATAATCCTACTTGTTAGAGACCAAAAAAAGATTATAATACGAGGATGACACATCCCTACTTTGTATAAAAATCATAATATCATACGGCAAGGAATAGACACAAGTAATGATAATAACATTACTAGAAGGATCGTGTTTCGTAAAAAGAATTTGCTAAACATCTGTATTATTTGGGAAGCTGTAATGTACGCTAGAGTACCGCTTACAGTTTATGGAATAAAATATTTATTCCATTGCCAACATAATATGGATCCTCAACATAGGTCACATCAACTGAATGGGAAACAAAAAATAAATTTTCTATGTACAAGGTTTCATGTTGCATGAAATAAAGTACAAATAGAAAATTATATCACATGACGTGATTAACTAGCAAAGAATAAATTTATTAATATGTGCATATTATGAGGATAATATAAGTTTCACATATTATAATAATATATGAATATTATTATGAAATGTATAAATTTATTTGAAGCCCAAGCCCAATTATTTTAACAAATGAAGAGAGAAAGAAGGCCTTAAATTCGGGTCAGAATTTGAGCCAACTTTAAACAGAAAATTAGTATAGCAAACGATAACCATTTTGGTCAAATGATATATGAAAATTGTAGCCCTTGAAGTGTAGAATCCAATGGTCCAAGGTTTTAGTGCTGCAATGTCAGAAATTAAAGTGTTGTTTTAATTTCTGGTTAGTGGCTTTAAATGCTATATGAAATTGAAAGGTTTCTTCTTGTGTTTTAAAGGATAAAACATATCAGAAAATTTGTGTACAAGTAAGTCTTCATGTGTTAAAGCTTTGTTCTTCTTTTCTTCTAAATACTTGTTAAAATATTCTATCGATTAAGCAATCGATTAAGATACGGGCGACGAAGCCAAGTGTTGACGGGGAGTTCGCTAGCATGGATTCGACTGTCATTCTTGTTTCGGATTCAAGGTGAACCGAAGAGGAATAGAGCTTCGTTAAAGACCATAGGTATGGTTCTACAATCCTTATTATAGAAATATATTTGATTGTGATGCAAATAAAATAAAGGAAATTTGGCAATAATAAGAACGATCCTAGATGTTATCGGTTAATAAAATTTTTAAAATTACCCGATTCGTATCATGAAATCCTTCAGCTGAATGCGTTCCTGGGTTAATGAATTGAGCAAGAACATTGTCTTCATCTCACGATGAGTCCCTATGAGCAAAAGCCAGCCACGATACGAGCCGGAGCACGTCATGCCTATGGTATGTGAGAGTTCGAACCGGCGTAACTTGGATTTCCTTAAATCGTAGAAGTAGTGGGTCCCTTAAACGCTTTGTTTTTGTTTGTTTGCATTTATTAATTTAATTGTTAATCCTGATTATTATTATCGTATATATGATATTTGTATAAGTTGAATTCAATTTTTTTCTTTTATTTCCTTCTTTCTGTACATCAATTAATATCAAAAAACAAATTTTCCATATGAACCGTACGTTCATTCCAAAATTAAAGTTATATATCTCATCAATAATAATATCAATAAACTGTACTATTTAAAAAAAAAACGAATGTCTTTTGAATAAAAAAATCCCATATTCATATATTAAAGATTAGACAATTAAATGTATAGCGACATTGAAGTATACTAGCTAAAAATTCGCGATTTGCGCGATTAGTGTTTAACAAAAGTCAGTCTTTTAATTATTTTTAATTTTTAGCAAGAATGTATCAATCTCAGAATACCAAAACTAATATCAATCTAAAAAAATTAAACAAAATTTTAGTAATCTAAAATATATATAGTTAGATTATGTGAAATATTGTAAGAATACCTATAAAATTTCTTCAAAACATGATCACGGAAAAACTTGCACAACAAAACAAATGTATGAAAACATACCAAAAATTTAAAAAGTAAAAAAAAAAACTAAATCTCTTGATTTCATGTAGTCTATGCCAATTAATATATTATATAGAAAAATATATTTCTACGACATAATTAAAATTAATAATAACCTTAATAAGATGTATCAAGCAAAATTTTTAATAAAATATTTCAATTTTCGATAAAAAATAGAATCAATAAAAAATTAGAAAAAAAATAAAATCCAAAATTGAAAAATTATTTCACTGATTATCTTGTAATTTCTTAAGAGTATTAATTAAAATTTAATGCAACAATGATTGTGGAAAGACTCGTAAGCAACTAAACAAAAGAATTAAAATTTTTAAAAATTGCTGATAATGTAATAAAATAAAGTAGAGGATTTAAAATAAAATTATACATGAAAAGCACTTTTGTAGTTAAAATATTTATGAAGCTTAAAATTAACTTGCAATATTTACCAACAAATAATTAAATGATAAATGATACAAATTAAATTCGATAATAAAATTCTTAGAATTGGATGAACAATTTTTATTCTTGTTTATGTAAAATAGAGATAAAATTTGACTCTACTTGCAATATACCACCGACACCTAAAGAAAAAATTGGTTAATTAGATGTATTTTACTTGGTCCTATTTACTAGCATGGATTATTTATAGATATATATTTATTTTTAATGTTATTAATTATTTTTAATAAAAATATCATTAATAGATGAGTGTGCAATTTTTAATTGTTGAGAAATCTCAGATGCTAAAATAATATGCCATTAAAAGATATTTTTAATATAATTACAATTATCAACATTTTATATAAACATATTAACTAATATGATATTTCTTTATGATTATTCCTAATATAATGTAGTAAATTCATTAAAACAGTATAGTAACAAAAATAGATTATAATGTATGCAATTATAAAAATAATACATTAAGGATGTAGTTGATCAGCAAGTTAATTTTAAGCTTGTAGGTAAATATCTAATTTTAAGCTTGTAGGTAAATATTTTAAGCTTGTAGGTTAATTTTTAGCAAGTTAATTTTCGTAATTTTTTAAGACAATCCACAAAATTTAATACAAAAATAATCCAGAAAAATCTTACAAACAACTAATAAAAAGTGAAAAGGAATCTATAAATGAAAAAACTATATCAACTTTGTTTCCATATAATTTATGTTGATTAATATAATATCATAAAAAATATATTATTGTAACATAATTATAATTACTTATAGTTATATTAAAATATATCAAGAAAAAAGTTGTGATAAAATATTTTGTGTCTCGATTACAATTTAAATAAAAAAATACATCACTAGATTTTCTTGTAATTTCTTAAGAAAATTGATAAAATTTCATGCAAAAATACTTTTGTAATGACTTCTAAACAATTAAATAAAAGAACTAAAATTTATGAGAATCTCATGGTGTAATAAAGGAAAGTAATGGGTCTAAAAAATATACATGAAATATGATTTGAAATAGAGAAAAATTGGGGGTCCAACTGAAAAATCCATTGAACATCCCTCCTCCCCCATGCACGATGTCCCTTTTGTTTAATTTTTGATCTTATGTATGTTCCTAGAAATAACTTTTCATATTGCAATTGAAAAAAAAAATATTGTATGAGAATCGTTATATTGAATAATATGGAATGTGCCATAAACAATCTTAAAAAAATGCACGTGAGAGCAGCTTGTTTCATCATTTATTTTAGGCAAAATTAGATATAACCCCCTTGAAACATCTCCAATTAGATATAACCCTTCGAAACTTCAAATTTAGATATAACCCCTTTTAATCATCCCAATCTTAGATATAAACTCTTTTTAATCATTTAGATATATTTTAGCAATATTTTTTTACAAAATAATAAAATGTACAAAATCTGGACGATAATACCCTCCCTCTCAGTCCAAGACCTTTCACCTTTCCAATTAACCAAACAGGAATGTCAGATCTCAATTTATATCTTTCTAAAAATAAAGATGGAAAATCAAACAATCAAGCTTGGTTCTGGATTGCGCCAGGTTAAACATATTTTTTTTTATTTTAATGTTGTTTAGTTATATTCTCAATTCCAAACCTTATTCCACTGCCTTTTTTTTTTGGTAACTTGGTCATCAACAACACGTGTTTAGATGTCAATTGTTAGTCTAGCATATAGAATGATTTAATATAGAGAAAAAATTTGAGGTCAGCTGTACGGAGTGAGGTAGTACTCACTACTAGTGCATTGATTAGTGCTCTTGGTAAGTAAATTTTTAGTTGGAGAAATAACTTGATGAAGAGTCAACGATGCTAAATCTTCATTTGATTCTTCTTTGTCTCCATTGTTATTTGGCGCAAAGAGAAAGACAGATAGAGAAGAGACTAGAGAGAGGGTATTTAAGATAGATGTAAAAATTACAACTTTTAGAAAGATATAAATTAGGATTTAACCTTCCTGTTTGGTTAATCGGGAAGGTGAAAGATCTTGGACTGAGAGGGAGGGTGTTGTCGTCCAGATTTTGTACAGTTTATTATTTTGTAAAAAATATTGCTAAAATATATCTAAATGATTAAAAATGGTTTATATCTAAGATTGGAATGATTAAAAGGGGTTATATCTAATTGGAGATGTTTCAAGGGGGTTATATCTAATTTTGTCTTTATTTTATGTAGAGAATTCTAAATGATTTTCATGTTGCATCATAAAAATAAAACTTAAATTGACCCTTTACACAAAAGACCACTTAAAAAAAGTTTCTGAAAATACCAAAGAGGTACTGTACCTCAAATTGGAGTATTTTTTATTTTTGATGATTTTTGATTCATATTCATATATTAAAATCAGTTGGTCAGAGCTCCTGCCGCAAGCGTGAATTCCTTCCAGACCGAAGAGAACCCTAGCTAGGAAGTAGGAATGGGGAAGGCGGCGAAGGGCAGCCGGAAGGGGAAGAAGGCGTGGCGCGCCAACATCAGCACGGCCGACATCGAGGACTACTTGGAGGAGGCCACTCGCCAATCCTACTGCTCTCTCCCCGATTCCTCCTTACCCGACTCTTCCCTCTTCTTCCTCTCTTCTGATACTAACAACAAGAGTAAGCCAAAGCGAAAGACCGAGCTCCAGCGAGAGAAGCCCCTCCGCCACGAAGCCCCCCTCCGCAAGAACCCCGCTGTCGTCCCTCTCCCTCCCTCCGCCACCTCCAAGCAACCCATCCAAACCAAAAGAAAATCTTCTCATTCTCATTCTCATTCCAACCAACAGGAAGAGGAGGAAGATGACGCTGATATCTGGAATAATGATGATGGAAATCTCAATCAGAATCATCATAAAAAGAAAAAGAAGCGTCCCACCACCACCGCCGCCACTCCTATCCCTGCTGTCGAAATCGAGCCCTTGGGTTGCTCCTTCAATCCTCCTTTCGAAGCCCACCAGGATGCCCTCGCTAAAGCTGTTGCTGACGAGATGCAAAAGTTGTACAAGATTGAATTGGCCCCCGACCCCGTTCCTCTTACCGTCGCCGGTGAAGTCGTACCCGACGAAGAGGTTACTGCATGCCCCCCTTGTGCCACAATTTTTTTTAGCTATACCTTTTTGTTTTCATACATACAATCCTTTTTCTTCGAATTGAGCTGCTTGGTTGGTAATATTGACTGCAGCTTCAAATAACTTCAACTCCAATTTGCAACCTTTCTGCTTAATATTTATGTAGCCTACAATTAACTGAAGGAATTACTGTCTCTAGTACATGAGCTTCATACTTCCTTCATATTTTTCATCAACTCCATGGATGCCATTTGCTCGAAACAATATCAATTTGATCTCTTTTTCTTACCTGCCCTTGCAGAAGTTCTTTCTGGATGCAGATGATGGTCATGAGTCAAACAATGAGGATACCAACCAAGGAGAAGAAGACTTGTCTGCTTCACGGTGGGTTCCTTTCTATAATAACTGTTATGTTCTATTGCAAGTCATCCTATGTTCATAACTCCTATGAGTTTCTAAATCTTCCTTTCTATGTGTAGGAAATCCAATACCAAGAAAGTTACACGCGTTGAACTAAACCGAAGAGCTAGGCGGAAAGAGCTTCTTAGAGCAGAGGCAGAGGCCAAGAAGATTCAGAACCTTTCTAAAGAAATTGATAGGTCTCTCTCTCTCTCTCTCTCTCTCTCTCTCTCTCTCTCTAAAGCAAGCATCTTCTATTTTTTCTTCGTTGCTTTGCTTTCTGTTTAACCTCATGTAAGCTGGTCTTAATAGAGGTTTAATTGCACAGTTTCTGTATTAAGTGTAGTTGAGGCATAACACTGTATTTCCTTTTCTCTATGCAGCTTACCAGATATACTCAAGGAGATAGAAAAAGAGGATGAAGAAAAGGAGAAAAGGCACACCAGGCGTGTTGTCGCGAAACAAGAGCGTCTTAAGACTGCTCCACCTCGTCTTGGGAAACCTAAGTAAATACAGCAACTTTTATTTGCCAAGTATTATTGTTGTCATAGTAGATTAGTTGTTTCTGATTGAGCTATACTTGTTGGATACTTGTTTTATTAAAATAGCTAAGAAATGGTCATGAAATGTTATTTTCTATATTCTCTTTTGATGGTTTTTTGTGATCAGTTTGCACTTTTCAATCTTTCCATGCTAAGTGTATCATTGCTGAAATAAATGGCTTCTTTGAATTGCTAGGTTTGTGCCACCTCCTGTTCAAGTGCTTTTAACAGAAGAAATAACTGGGTCTCTCCGGAAGCTCAAGGTAATCTCTCTCTAAGTTGTATGATATATGATGGTACTAGAATAGGACAGGTCCATCTGTTTTCAATGACACAACTGGTATGGTATGAGGTACTACCTGGTTTTCCCTTGACTATTTTTTTTCTTGAATTGGGGTTTTTTAGACTCTTTTAGTTTTTTTTTTTTTTTTCAATTGGGGATAAAAATACCGCCTTGCAGCTTATATTGTAGGATTGTTTGTTTGTTACCATGCTGGTATGGTTTGACACCAGCTCTTAATGGGTCAACATGGAACTGACTGTTCCTTATTTTTCATCGTGAAGGGGTGCTGCACACTTGCTAGGGACCGCTTTAAGAGCCTCGAGAAACGTGCCTTGATTGTACCAAGATCTAACAAAAGACACAGGTCTGATTTTGTAGTTTATTTATTTTCACCATTGTTGTCAAGAAGTATTTTGCTTAGCTGAAGTTGGTAATTTAAGAAATGCCAGATTGATATATTATGATTGCCAAAGGTTACATCAAACAAACTATGACCAATTGAATCTTCCTAACTAATATTACCTACTTTGGGAATTGTTGGTGGATGTCTTCAAGTGTTGAGAAAGTAGGGGTTGTCGTTTGCACTTGCTCTGTAAAAGTTGAAAAATAAAGACCCAGTAAACTCAGAGAGCTCAGACTCTGCTTGTTCAAATGTAATAGAAGAAAGAAAAAATTTGAACATAGATGGTGAAACTATGGAATCTCTATAAGATATTTTTATTGATATTATTGTTCTTGTAGCATTTCAGTTTAAGTTATGTTCTTTTCTCTTTTTAATTTTGGGCGCAGGTATTAGGCTAAAGATTTGGACTAGAATGTTTACTTTGCCTGGTGTTGAGTGTTGACACATGTACTCTTTGGTCGCCATTTAGCATTTTTGCTCCGTTTTATGTTTCTGAACCTTAAATTTTCCTTATTCTGTATTGAATCTAATTACTATGCATAATATAGATGTATGACTGTATTGGTTTTGTGTTGTGGTTGTGGATGCATATTTGATGATTTGGATCCGAGGTTCAAATCCAGGCCCTGAGAACTAAAGTGCTAGTGCTGCTGAGATAAAATTGAAAAAAAAAAAAAACAACAAAGAAAATCATAAGATTGAGCATGCCAGGTCCCAAATATTACAGGTCTAACAGTTGGATAGTAATCGCAGAACCAATCAGGCAATCACTATGTTACTTCATACGTGTAACAAGAACATGCTCTTATTTGGCAATTTCGGGAAAATTAAAAGTACCCTTTTGCATTCATCCATGTCAGCTTTGTTCCCAACCAAAATCTTGTTAACATTGTCAGAAGCGCGTTGTTCAATGTTCTTGATCCAGTTTCTTTTGTCTAATTGTCCAACAGATAAAATAGTTTAGATATTCATGTTTGAGCACACGCATTACTAGTTTAATATCAGTACTGCAGAGAATCCTGATAAAAACTGTTTTTTTTTTTTCTTTATTAAACTATTATATTTCTTAAAAAAATATTTTGAAAATTTTTGTACTCCAATTTTCGCCTTCTTATTTGAAAATGGGCTTTTGAGCTTGTATCTTGTATGTGATGCCTCGGAAGCTTTAATTTTACAAATGTATCCCCACAAGTAAAAGAGCTTTTATGGGCTTTCTTTCACATTTAAGAATTGTATAGCTTTATCGAATTTCTTATCTCTTAATATCCTTTGTACGTACATAATTGCTTTTAGATTAGCTACAGAGTGAATTTCCTACATATGCTTAAGTTTTCTTTTTTTTCCTCTTTGGTAAAGAAGGAACTAAAATTACTCAATTTTTTGCACACAAAAATTACATTGTTTGATTTACGAGAATAAAAAAAAAATGAAGGACAAAATATAAGTGCGAAGAGGCTAGAATGGGAAGAAAATAAAACATTAATTTTTTTTCTTTTTTTTTTTGCAAAATGAAATAAATGACAAAGAGTTTTCAATTTTTTTTTTGGCTACGTATTATAATCTTTATCAGAGTCAGGAAGACAAGGACATCAAACTGAGGATACATGTTACAAAATTCTTACTAATAAGCTACAATTGATACCTTCGATTATGTATCATGCTTAATTTTCAAAAAAAAAAAAAAGAAAAAAGGAAAATGTATCATGCTTATGGCAACGCACGATTCTAAAGAACAACTCACCTAGGCAAACATTTGAAGTAACTTCAGAATCATCCACATCATGTGGACCACATGGAAACCTGAGACAATTGAAAAAAAATCTATCATTTAGACGAAAAAAAAATTCTCAAAACTGCCTTTTTTTTTTTGGGAATATTTGTATTTAATCAAAATATAATTTTGGTTTATCCAAACAGGCTCTTGAGCTTTTTAAGGGAATTTTAATTGGAGGGACAGGGAAACATGACCTCTAGCTTAATAAGTAGTATCAAGTATTACTTATAAACATACGGAATCAAGATGTGTTACACGTTAGATCACATATTTATACCTTTCGATTGATTTGATATGTTGTTAGATATCAATCGGCAGATGAAAAAACAATATATTTTGATTTTTCGTCTAATAAAGAAATAAATTGGATAACATATTTACATGTATATGTATCGTTGATAAATTGAGCAATATATTTTTATTATCTAATATTATTTTAATTTCTTTATTTACCCTAGTTTCTTTATTTGCCCCCTAGGGTATCTTTATTGCTAGTGTTATCAAAACAAAACAATTTTTTTTAGATATATCTCAACTCAAACCCCATTGTCATTCTCTCGTGCGCGCGGTGCGCCAACCATGAAGCTCAGAATTCAACACGTGGTGTCAATGAAGACGATTTGCATAGCCGCTCCAGACAACGCCTCTCTTCTCGACCTCAAAGCTTTGATCGCTTCCTATCTCGTCGCCACCTCTACCAACCCTAACCCTGACCCGATCGCGCCTGATTCAATCCATCTGTCTCTCAACAAGCACTACGAGTTGATCTCTCCTAACGCTAGCGATCCTCTGTCCTCTCTCGGGCTCGCATTAGGTTCCCTCATTTTCTTATCTTTCACACCCTTTTGCCATAATCTTAATCCGCCTGAAATTCACAACTCGAATCATCATGTTTACAGTTCAGGCGCTACTTCAAGTTCAAATAATCCAATCGATAGCCCCAGTTCGGAAACTACAGTGAAGCTAACTTCAATCAACCAACCAACTGCTCCAGTGGAAGTTGATGCAGGTCCAACCTATTTGATTCCTGGTTTTCTCTTGGAACTAATGAATACTGAGACCGGTGTGGATGCCGGTATACTTGAGCAGGTTGTAATGCTTACACATTGTACTTTGTTGGATATGGGCTGGACTTCACATGCCTCTTCTCTTCGTCTTGAATACACCATCCCTGATTTTGTGAACCAGCTTCAGGCAATTAATAAGAAAGTGGCAGTCGTCAAACTTTCTATGTTTGGCCACTTCGTAACAATGTATGGCCATCTGGGTGGGATCAATCCCGATTTCTATTGTTTTTGCTTTGACTTGGTAAAGGTCGCGGCATTATTGAGTATGGATTTGAATTCTATGAAAAAATCAGAACAAGAGCAGTTGATGGAGATATTTTGTGCGGTGAAAGATGAGATGGCTTTGCCGCTTATGATAGATCTGTGCCTAAAAAATGGTTTGCCGTTGCCTCCTTGCTTCATGTTCCTCCCAATTGACATGAAAGCTAAAATTTTGGACCTTTTACCTGGCACTGGCGTGGTGCGTGTGGGTTCCACCTGTAAGGAAATGAGAGACCTCTCTTTTGACGAGAACTTGTGGAAACAGAAAATGGTTAGGGAATTCAGATCTTGTGTCAATAACATTAGTGTGATTTCTGCGGGGACGTGGAAAGAGAGGTACAAGAGGGCTAGGGATTACATTGTCAAAATAGATAAATTAAATCGAAGAATTTACATACAAAAAAGATCCTCTCGCAGGCTCCATGGGATTGACGACAATCTTAAATATTTATATTGTAAGTCATCGGCGGGGTGCAGCCGTGCAGGTGGTTGAATGCCAGGTTTCACCCTACGATCAGTGTATGAAGAGTTATAACCTTGTAATTCTTACATGATTCTATTTTATGTGTAATTATTATAAGAGTGAATGTGCGTCTAAATGTATATTGCTTTCAGTTTGGGTTCATGCTGTGATGTATATATCTTGCGTGTAGTGGCAGTGCTTGAATATAATCATGTACAATTGCTGCTTTTTTGTTACTAAGATAAGATTACTCCAGCTTAATCACAACTAGTTATTTGAATCAACAGCCAAATTAATGCAAAAGTTGTCAAGTAGTATTTGGTGAACATTCATTAGTAAAAGCTTTTGGTTTATTTGTAGAGTCATATAACATAGGTCACTGAAATTAAAAGATGCTGGCGTGACATCTATGAAGGATATAGAAAAACCTAGAACCACCTCCTGAAATTAAAGACAAGGTGCCGCACCAGAGATTCACAGGAGATATCAGCTACTTCATCTGCACCAGGGTTGGAAGTGGGCCTACGGTAGTGTGATTGCCTGATTGGGATGGAGCTGAAGTTCAATCGGGCTGCCTCTCTGGAGCTGGCAATGCTTGATGCTAGACTACTAGTTGTTTGAATTGGTAGTTTGATTGAACTGTGTAGGCTTTATTTTGTGGATTTAGATAACTGCAGGATATGTCTTTTGTGCTGTTTTATTTTGTGTTTAGAAGTCTGCACTAGGGAGCGCGCAAGTCACCTTTGGTGTGACTAAACTCTGTAGAACTTGGCATTTTGAATAGATGCAGGCTTCCTTTCTTGGGAGACTTACTTTTCAAAAAATAAAATAAATAAAAAATTAGTATTTTTAGACAAACTAGATAAATAATCAAGGGTATTCTGATTTATGCCACTATAAAAGTTTAAAATTTAAGATATGTCATCACAAAACAACTAATTGATTTTATCCATTATAAAACTATAAAAAATTACTTTATGTTACTAATTGATTAAACTGACCATATTATCTTTTTGAATGTCATTATGAATCGAAATTCGTTAATTAGAAGCAATTTATCCAAAAATTAAAAAAATTTATCAACCGACTTTGTTCGCACAGTCGATGGCTTTTTGAAAACTCACGCATAGGCATAGTAAAAATAATAATAATAATAATAATAGATAGCGGGAGTTACCGTTTTTGTTAGTAACCAAGTACTAAACTATACAGGAGGAGAATTCTTCATAACAACCCAATCAAGATTGCATAAATTGAATAAATTGGTGGAAATGTGGAATAATTGGTAGGGGTAGATAAATACAAGTGAAAATTAATGATTGAACCATTCATAATTGAGATTTATCTTCTTTCTATTCGGATGATATATGTAGCAATTGAATTTTTCTAATTTTTTGCACTCAAATCCATTGAGGCATATGATCGCCAAGAAGCATGCAATTTTTTTTTTTTTTTAGATAAGCGAAGCATGCAATTGATAGAGGTAAAAAAAGAATGAAAAGAAGATGCAAAGATGCCCTGACCTGTCGCTTCCTTTCCCATATGAATTTTAAGAAATCTCACATATGAATTTTGATGAATGAAGAGAGACGATATATTACTAAGGGTAATTTTGCAATTTAAAAAAAAAAAAAAAATCTGACATATGAATTTTATTTTTTTTATTTGCACAAATAACTTTCAAAAAGTTTTTGTTAAAAATAATGGCATAATTCAAATTTATCTAGTTTTACGATGGCATAAAATTTTTAGTTGTTTTATGATGACATATTTCAAATTAGAGTGTTTGTAATAACATAAATCAAATTAGAGTGTTTGTAATAACATAAATCAATTTTTTCCAGTAATTAGTTGAAGGGTCGTGTACTCGTTTGTAGAGAAACAAAGAGGCGCGTAAAAGTATTAAATTCCTCATTTATTTGCAAATAAGTTGAATTAACGACGATAATAGTATAATAGCAATCGGCGTTTATTACGCAGCTTTCGGTACTGATCTGCGGTGCGGAGCCCACACGTCAGTTTAGCTTTCCTATTACTTTTTGTCGGTCGCTCTTCCCTTCCGAAAGGATAAAATAAAGAACCAAAAAAACAAAGCATAAAAAAAAAACAAAAACAAATTAACAAATCCTCTCGACTGAATCGTCGTTTCATTTCCCAACTGTTCCTCTCTTGCGCGCGCCAGCCATGAAGCTCAGAATCCGATCCATGGCGACAAGGGAGACGATTCGCATAACCGCCCCCGACGCCGCCTCTCTTCTCGACCTCAAAGCCTTGATCGCTTCCTACCTCGTCGCCACTTCCACAAACCCTAACCCTGACCCGATCGCGCCTGATTCAATCCATCTCTCTCTCAACCGCTACGACGAGTTGGTCGCTCCAAATGCTAGCGATCCTCTGTCCTCTCTCGGGCTCGGGCTCGCATCAGGTGACCTCCTTTTCTTCTCCTTTGCTCCCTTTCGCCAAACCCTAGCCACTCGCAATTCACCTCAAGTTCCCAACTTGGTACCTCCTGTTTTCAGTTCTGGCGCTGGTTCAAGTTCAAATAATCCAATTGATAATGACCCCAATTTGGGAATTGTTGTGAACCCAATTCCAATCAACCAACCAGTTGTACCAATGGAAGTCGATGCGGGTCCAGTCCTTTTAATTCCTGATTTTCTAGTGGAAGTCATGGGTACTGAGACCAGTGAGGATGCTGGTATACTCGGACGGGTTATAATGCTCACCCATGCAGCCTTGTTGGAGACGGGCTTCACTCTTCTTAACGGAGCCGGGTCGAAATTGCCGCAGGGCTGGGCTTCAAATCCCACTTCTCTTTGTCTTGAATACACCATCCCTGATTTTGTGAACCAGGTTCAGCCTATGAATGAGAAAGTGGCTGTTGTCAAGCTTTCTATGCTTGGCAACTTGGCTACAATATATGGTCATTTGGGTGGGATCAAACCTGATTTCTATCGTTTCTGTTACGACTTGGCAAAGGTTGCGACATTATTGAGTTTGGATTTGAACGCCATGGATAAATTAGAACAGGAGCAGTTGATGGAGATATTTCGTGGGGTAAAAGATGCGGTGGCTCTGCCGCTGATGATAGATGTGTGCCTAAAAAATGGTTTGCCAATGCCTCCTTGCTTCATGTTCCTCTCAATTGACATCAGAGCTAAAATTTTGGAACTTCTACATGGTGTTGACGTGCTACGTGTGGGTTCCACCTGTAAGGAAATGAGAAACCTCTCTCTTGATGACAACTTGTGGAGACAGAAATTTGAAAGGGAATTCAGTAATAGTGTGGTTGTCAATACTTCGAGGTTAGCAGGAATGTGGAAAGAGAGGTATAAGAGTGCTTACATTGCCAAAAAACATGCATCTCGATTTAGCCCAAGAGAAAGCAATAGGTTCCGTTTAAGATCCAATGCTGGTGAGAGGCGTAGGCGTCTCAATTTAGGTGAAGATGCTGACAGATTCCCTGCCATTGAGAGGCCTTTCTGGCGAGGTCCGCGCGTCATTTATGATGAACATGATGACATCCCTATCCGGCCAGTTCGGCGTTCCATTTTTGGTCAAGATGCTGACAGGTTCCCTGCATCTGATGCTCATCTTACTATAGGGGGTCCCAGTGTTTCTCGGATGCGTGGTGCAGATGGTCGCCAGGTTTCACGCCGTGTGAGTTTGGATGAATGATATAGAATCTAGAGATTTGTTTTGATGTATGGTGGTCTTGGTTTTTAGATGTTAGCCTCCTGATTTTGGATGAATGAGCTAGAGACTTGTTTTGATGTATGGAGGTCGTGGGATTTAGATGTTAACATTGTAGTATACTCCAGTTGTTATGGAAGCTTGTTTTTAGTTTAAATCTCGTATGATTAACTGTTCTCTAATATTTTCTGTGATGTTGTAAATATATGCAGTGTTTTTTCAGGTATTAATTAAGATAATTTCTATTATGTTGTTGCTTCTTATTATTTGTTTTCTTATTACTATTTGAATAGCAATAACAAATCTCTATTTGGAGTCATGCTGTAGTGTGACGTGTTTTTCTAGGTTTTGGGCTAATGAGTGCAAGTAACATAATTTGACTCTTGAGTTTTGTGTTCCAATTTGGTAGGGCATAGCGTAATTGGATCAGATTTTCATAGGCTCAAATAAGAATTTTGGACTAGTTCATTTATCTCCGGTTTCTTCCTAATTTTACTAGCAAAAATGAGCTAATAGTTCCTCAACAATTTATTTTATAATAGTACGCAGAGAATCATTCTCTAATTGAAACCATAATGCCAATTTGCGCTCGAATAAACAAGTTCAATTCGTTCTGTTTGGAGAACTGCAAGACGTAAAAACCCACAAGCATAAAAATTCAAATGCACGCATCCATCAGATCAAATAAATTCCGCCGATGATTGTCCAATACTGTTCCCACTGAGGTAAAATTGCTGGTTACAAATGTATGACGCCACATAATTTGCTAAAACACATTATATATATGCTACTTTATGATTAATTTATTTTCTCGATTAATTGTCTTTTTCTTAATCCAATGTAATGTTGTTCTTTTATAAGCCAATATGTTATACCTAGTGTTTTTTTGGACCGCTTATATTTGAAGGGTATCTAGGGGTATTTGTAAAGAATTTTTAAACTGTTATAAGTTTGCTAATGAGTTTGATGTTCTTTTCCTTTTTTTTTTTTTTTTTTTTTTTTTTTTTTTTGCCAACGAAATCATGAAATCACTACCAGCCACGTTTCATATCTAACATGTGGGTGAATTCTTTAAGCACAGCTTATTATTTTCTCCTTTGACCTAACTATGAGTGTTGCACCTAGGAATGGACCAAAAGTATAATCGACTCACATTAATTCCAGGAGAAAGCTTATACAGTCCACAATTTTGTTGATAAATTGACTGTCTGTGGTTTCCATCTTGACTCAATTGTCTCAGGAAAATAGGAAATTAAGATTAATATATGGTCTAGCTATACTCACTATGCTAATGTAATTAGCCTTGGGGCTTGGGATAATATTACACGTACTTAGCCATATTAATCAAGTCTAAAAACGCTCACTATTTACAACGTAAAGCATGCAAATATACAGTTGTTCTCTTTGGAGGGTATAACTTTTTTTAAATATATATATATAGTTACTATCAACCAATTGTTTGACTTAAAACACAAAATCTCTCGTAACATCCCCAGTATCGGCGGGAATTGAATCCTACACATTTTAAATGTGCTAAATAAAACTAAAAACCAGCAAACTTCACCAACTTATAAATAAAGCTGCAAAGTATCAGAATACTGAAAACAACAACAGTCATTAACGCACAAACTGCGAAAGGTAAGATTTTCCTTTTTTTAAAAAAAAACAAAGGGGAAATACACCGCTTTTCCAATAGCAATGAGAACAGTTTTTACAACAGCCCCTGAATCTCTATCAAAGTACAGTTCCTGATAACCTCAAACTCTTCAACACCCAAGTTGATGTTTGCATTGGTTCCACTATCTATTGATACCGTTGCACCAATCATTTATACCAGTACCAAGAACAACATTTAATACAAACAGCAGCAAAATAAAAAGTACAAGCAAATATATCAATACAGTCCCATAAATCTTCCTTTCCAAACAGCTAATTAGAACACTAATCCCTTCTCACTCCCAAGGCTCTTCCTCTCCTCTGACATTATAGGGCCTTCTTCTTTGTCTGAGCCATATACCTGAAATAGGATAGGATAGAGATAGCAGAGATGAAATTTCTGTTCATTTGTACCAAGCTACGGTATGCACATTCAGTGCTAGAGTGGAAAATTATATATGTTATGTCTTTGAACTTTAAGATTAGAGATTTGATTCCAGATAAATACGAAATCCAAAAGTTGATCGACGATTATTGGCATAACCGGCTCAATCTGCATCAATGTAAGCATGTAATGTGCGAAATCAAATGTAAGACTGTATGATAAGCGCTAATATTGTACAAGTAATTCACACCCACCTTCAAATGACCCAATTATCTTACTAATTCTTCCAATTTTTACAAAAGTGAACAGAACAAATTAGCTAGCATGACAATTCCAAATCGTACCACTTCTCCATGGATATGGCCTCTTCAAATTTTCAATGACTTTCTTCACCTCGTACCATTGTTAACACCATCGGCCAAATTGAGATAAACCGTACTTACCTTGTGTAGCACAAAAAAGACAAAGATTTTGGGATAAAGCGTCTCTTTCTAAATCTCTTGTTGTCAAGTTATATCAACCAACACCTTCAGTAATCCCAAAATCCATAAGTCTTGCCTGTGTCATGCGAGGTAAGTGAGGTTTTATCTCAATTTCACAAGAAATTTTAATGGTGGTGAGAGTTGGAAGGTAGATTGACAAATTTGAAGATGCCATATATTCATGGAGAGAGATATGATCTGGAGTGTCTGTACTAGCTAAGTTGTTTATTCAACTTTATAGAAAATTGGGTGATTGAATAAGATAATTGAGTCATTTAAAGAAGGAGGGTATGGATTAGGAATTTTAATCGTTGTAATTTGTAAATAAAGGCGAAACATTGGTAGAGGGAGGAAAGATTGGTGGAACATCTATGGTGCACTGAAATCATGAAACATGATAAGATCAAGACAAGAGAAGATGCATTTACTGTTAGCTCAATTGTATTTCTCATGTCATTAATATATAGATGTACAATTCTCTTTAAATAGAAAATCTATCTTAAACTCAACTAAAGATAAACATGATTTACAAATAGTAAATAAGGTTAGATGATTAGTGGCTCTAATTAGGTAGAGAAAATGAAAGTTGAGATGAGTTGTGCAATTAGTTCTTCATTAGAGATCTATTTTAGGCTTGAGAATACATGCACTCGCTATGTAAAAATATTGAAAATTTTGTGTTATGTATGCAGAAATATCAACTGGTGGCATAGTTTCTGTTTGAAGTCTGTCTCATTATTTTACCACACACATAAAAGATAATTGTCATTGTTGAAGTATCAATACTTTAACAGGCGCACAATCACTTGCCCAACTATTTAACCAAACTTTAATTTGCCTACCATCATGGAGTACTTTATTAATATCTACATCAATAAATTTATTCTTTACAGAAACTATATCTTTAATTCTTTATACATAGACTTGGTAATCTTTCCACACGCCTTGTGTATATGCATCACTGTATCTGCAAAACTGTTTACCTCCCATGTTCATTGATTCTAAATCTTTTACTCGCTAACCACCTTGCATGTAATTTATACTAGTACAAACAATTCTTCAAGCTACAAGATGTTGTTTTTTCCTTAATCGAACCACCACTGTTACATGGAAACCTTTTCTGTAATGGATACGTCTAGTTTATATTTATTCTGCTATTCTGAAAATTGTTAGATGATCAACCAGTTCATCGACATGCTTAAGAACCCAGATTGGAGAAACCCAAAAATCCAGAGACAACATAAAGTAATGTCGGGCCCCCAACCAACGCAGGTCCCACTGCCGATGTGGCACCATTAGGTGGCCCCGCCTTTGTTGTTACTCCAGCCACCTCTCACTTCCTCTTTGTTAATTATTTGGTAGCCAAAGAATTACTGTCCCATAACTTCTGAAGGCTGAAGCTGTCCCATGACTTCTCTTTAGAAGCATCTCCTAAGAAAAATTGATTGTGTTTCTTCAAAATATATATTTTTTTTTCGATTTATGAAATTAGATTTCAGAACCATTTTTGAATATGCAGCCAAAATCACCTAGGCTACACCTTCCAGAATGTTTCTTTTATACTTTTTAGTAAAAAATTATAGTACTTATTAACTACCAGGTCTCAACTGACTAATATCAACGGGCTCGTTTGGATGGGTTGGGAATAGTGGGAAGAGTGAGAAGAGTAGGAAGAGTGGGAAGAGTGGAGGAATTGGCTATTCCGGAAATTGAAAATGTTGTTTGGATGGTGAGTTTAGGAATAGCGTTGGGAAGTGTGAAAAAGTAGAGAGAAAAATGTTGTTGGGAAGAGTGTTATTGAAAATTGTGTTAGGAATGGAATTGGCTATTCCAAAACCGTTTGGATGAAAAATTTAGGAATGGAATTGCCAATTCCTAGGAATTGGCTATTCCACCCCAATCCAAACGAGCCCAACAGCATAGATTCTTTTTTAAAATTGATGATATATTATAGTTAGGAAGAATTCACAAATTCCACATCTCATTCTGAATTAGAGATAAAAAAATGTTGGTACAAAAAGGGAACCATCTTCATGCTCTGGTACTTTGGAAGCACTAGTTTCAAAAACATTGTTTTTTGTTTCTTCTAAAAATTAAACGGCCTAACGAGAGATTTTGCTGATCTACTGACAAATAATTTCCTGATGCAACCATAAATCCTTTTTTTGAAGTTACAATCTTTCCTTGAGCCGACCAAAAACTTTTAAATAAACAAAATAATTTTAGATCTCAGTCTCATATATCCCATCTAAATCTAGAGTCAAAATAAGACTCTTCAATTTTTTATTTTTATAAGTCAGGAAAAAGTTTATTAGTGCTCTAATCTCCTTCAAGAAACCATTTTAATCTAGCTTTTTGCTGCCAATCCATTTCGTCTTCATAAATTCCGTGTAGGTTTACTATACAGCCCCTCCAATATTCTAATTCTTGTAACTCCGTTTCTTGTAATAATTCCACGTCTCTTAATTCCTTCAATAAATATTACTTTTTTATTTTTGGTGAATCCTAGGATTGATTATAAGCTATCTTGTTAATTATTTTCAATTAGCCACTCAAACTATTTATCCCTTTTAAGAAAAACAAAACGCAATTAATAATGTTTTATCATCAGTCATCGTATTTAATTATATTCTCGGGCAGTCGAAATGTTATTGTTGTTTTGTTCAACACTTCAATAGTATATATGTGACATTAAAATTACAGAAATAAGCTTCTTCTTACTAACTCGATAAAAGTAACTTTTTTTTTCATTGAAAACGTCAGTAACTTTTCCTTAAGAACTGTACTTTTCGATTTTAAGGAAAATTTAAGACTGCTAATTATTAGGTGATAGTTGGGTTGATATAGGTACATATATATAGTATAGGTACATGGATTACTTTCATAGTTATCTATCGAGAGGTGTGCATCTATTCGTAAGTTTCAAAAAAAAAACAAAATATTACAGTAATCAATAAAATAATATTACCTTTTTTAACGTGGCTTTTGCTTTGTTAAACCGGATAATCATGTACAAGATTTAGCTTTATATCCACCATTAGCACTCCATTAGGTGTACGGACAACATTTCACATTCCAAGAAAAGATATAACTTTTTGAAGTTCATGGGATTTTCTGTTTGCGATAACATGTGGTAATCTGAGCTGCTAGATGATCTAGTAAACACTAAACAGGACTCAATACGTTATGCTATGATGCAATGTTTCTGAAGGTACAATATACCTAATGAAATTTTCAACAGTTCCGCCTTAAATCAATGAATACAGTGGCGTGAACTGAAACATTATGAGTTAGTTTATAATTAATACTATATATTATAATACAATATACGGGACTAATTGGCTATTGTGTTAAGACTTTAAAATTGAAAACAGTTAATTGATCAACTGCTCAATTTGATCTGCATACATATGTTCTGAAAAAATTTATAAGTGGAAAAAACATTTTTATCAGACGGTCTAGAATTTTTAGGATTATTAGCTTCTTCCTATCTGTAAACATAAAAAAAAAAGAATAAACATATATCATAGGATCCACGAATTATATTAATTGTATATAATACTGACACCGTAGACTTTCTCGTAATTGCATGAAAATGTTTTAAGTTTCTAGCTATTGGGAGCTTCCATCTAACAGGAGCAGATAATTGCTTTTTACTTGTTTTCACAAGGGTTGCCTCGAAAGATGGATAGTAGCCAATCTCCATCGTTAGGACAAAAAGGAAATTGTGCAATATATTCTAATCAAAATAAAATTCAATCAAAATTACCTGTCGTTAACTCGTTATGCCAGTGGTTCAAAATTGTACAAATTAGAAAATTGTAATAAAAAAGTTTCTAGCTATTGGGACCTGATACACTGCGGTGTACCGTGTACGGCACTTACTGTTTAATTTACTCAAAATAAAATTTTGATGGGAAATTTGGTCATTACCTGTCGTTATGCCTGCGGTTTAGTTTAGGTGCAATTCTAATGCTAGAAAGAAGAAAAGCACTAGAAAAGAATGCGTGTCGTGTCCGACTGTTTTGGTTTAGCTTGGAGAGTTTCATTACGGCAAAATGTGTTTAAAACCACTCAGTAATGACTCATGACGCATTTAACATACATTTTAAAATAAGACGGATCGATCATTCTTTGGGTTTTTGTCTTGTCTTTTGCTAAAAAATAGTAATAGAACATATAAATAGAATCACATTTCTAACTTCTATAAACATATTACGTCACTTATGTTATTCACAATGAATCAAATTTTAAAATTTTATAAGTACGGATATTTTCGAATAATATCCATATTATCTTTTAACACTTAGAATCATTCTTAAAATTCACCCATCGCACAAACAGCATGCTATCTATCTATGTTCTTTGCGAAAATTATCTTCTAATTTGTATTACAAATATATAAATTTCTTTATATATTAATAAATTAAAATAATACAAAAGTTTTTATTATATTGTATTATTTAAATCTTTTCAAAATTACGAACTCATTACTTACTACGATAAAGATGACAAACGGCACACGCTGACACACCATATATTGAAATAATTTAGCAAGATAGACATCGAAATATCAATGGCTCAGGAATATTTTGTTTTTGGTACGTGCCTCAAGAATTTCAGACTTCTGACATGTTAGGTTCGTTTACTAAAATTCAGAACCCTACTTATAGGTTATAATAGTTAAGTTGAATTTACCATCACAATCACATGAAATGATTCTTCTCTTCTCCAATATAAACTGTAGAACTCATGTTATCAGGAAGTAAATAACAATTTTAGATATATTATAAGTTCCAACATGTGGAACCGTATTCTCTACCCATCTCATTAAGATGGGTAGAGTACTCATCGCTCCGCGTCAGCCGTCTGATTTAATCTCAACGGCTAAAAGGAGCCCCGTGAATTCCACCACTCCCGAAAAAAAATATTGGCCCGAAAAAAAATATTGGCCCGAAAAAAATGAACCGTCCAGATTAGATCGGACGGTCGTGATGAGATGGGCACTCTACCCAATGGGTAGAAATACTGGTCCCCAACATGTTGCCTCGTAAAGGAAAAAAGATAATGTGGTGTTATGTAGTAGACTAGTAGTATCTGCAGATCTAAAATTGATGAATTGAACAACTAATATAGTTCAAATTTTCCATTTTCTGGTGTCAATTATTAAGACGCAAGAGAATCTCGTCACTTTTTTTTTACAGACTACGGGAAATGACATTGGTCGTATCAATTCGTAATTTCATCGAAATTATACATCACTAGACTTATATGTTAAATTAATATATAAATTATAATAGTAATATAGAGTAAAGCTAATATGAATTTAAGCCATTAGTGATGCATTAGTTTTTATTGCTAATATATATATTCAAATTTCAGCAAGAATCTACTATAATTAACAAATTGGGAGAGACAGAGTGTGTGTATATATATATTCTTCAAACAAATTTAACAGATCCGAGTGGCAGAATGGTTGCCTTCCTTTGAGAAAATGCCATTGCAGATTGCTGGAGGCGAGCCCATAGATTTTGGAGGTGAGCTGGTTGTATGGAGTCATGCAGTGCTTTGAGCGCGATTCGACTAATGAGGGACAACCCAAGAGGCTATGCTTTGTTATCTCTTGGGCCGAAAAGAAAAAATTATTATCTATCTTATTTACTTATGTTGCTGGTTTGTTGTGTGAAAATACATTATGAATAAGTTTTTTGTTGTAATAATAAATAAAGGGAGATAGCGTTGGTGCACTGGTACCTCTAGATTTTGGTACCAGTGCGACAGGTTTTAGAGTAGAGAATTGAGAGAGGGTTGTAATAGACTGCTTTTTTCGTTTTAATGAAAAGAGTGATGAGCAACTTACGCTCACTTGTTTTAAAAAAAAAAAATTAACAGATCCGTAAGTAACGTATAGAAACTTAACAGTTACTTTCTTCAAAAAGAAACTTAACAGTTACAATAAATGATATTATCATTTGAATATTCAAATTAACAATGTATTACTAAACAAGCTTACAATGTAAACACTTTTGATAAACTATCCAATAGCAGGCTAACAGCTAGAATCACTACAATACAAAAGAGTGTTCAAGCCGCGTTTACTTCTGTCATACAGATATATGGATCTTACAAGAGAGAGAAGAGTGAACATTAAAAGATCGCGAAGAATCAAACTCTACAGGGAAGATGACTTCATTCCAGCACAAAATTAATGTGTCAGGTATAGTCTTTTCTCTTTGACTATATTCCATATCCAGCTCTTCTAATTTCTCTCAACTCTGCTTCTTTCAGATTCAGACCTGCTCTGTTCTCTACACAGTTGTGTAAAAGGATTGACAAGATTCCTTATGTTTTAGTAAAAAGATTTCCTTGTCAATCAATCAAAGCCTGATCGTTTTCTTCCCAAGAATTATTACTGGTAGAATTCAAAAGAAGAAGAACGTCACTTCTTGCACTTGGTTCAAATAATTCATAGAAGGCCCTTATAATTCACATGAAATTATGTAATTTAATATTAAAATTTAATTATGTTGATGTGCACTTATCTGGTACTGTATAATTTTTTTTTTAGAAATTCTCGACAGTGGCTGTCAAGGGAATGATACTCTATAATTTGGTTTTCATTTTAATGACATGACACAGATGTAATGTTTGAAATTTCTGATCAATTATATGTATCAGCCATAAAAAAAACCATTCATTAATTTATCCATACATACAATTATACATGAACATATATCATACAATTATAAAAAATACGTTGATATTCGAATTATCTGAATCCGGAATAACAATGGAAACGATAGAAATCAAGCACATACTAGACGTTTTCTATTTGCAGGACTGCATTAAATTATATCAAAATTCTTGTTTTCATCTTCCTTTTTTTTTGACGAAATGTGTAAATATTCATATACTAATTGTCCATTATATTAGTATTTGAAAATTTTGTTTTATTATTTTAAAATCTTGTTTTTATTTTATACTTAAATATTTCTTAAAGGTATCCAATAATTATCCGTTTTGAATCTGTATTCTTATTTGATTAATTATGTGTTCCTATCAAATTATAGTGATATTGATTTTAAAATGGTATATTCATCTAATATCATATCTATATTTATATTGGCTTAATAAATAGAAATGTAGATATTAATTTATTACTATTTGTTGGTTACCCAACTTTAATGACGATAGCTGGAAATTAAGGTACCTAACTATTTAAACAGATGAATTAGCAAATCCAACCATTTGGCTTCTAGCATGAACTATTTTATTCTAGAGGAGTGAGGAAGATGGATAGACTGGCAATGAAGAAAAGTTTGCGAGTGTAGAAATAGTAGACACTTGCCAGTATGTCTTTCTTTTTTCTTTTTTTTTTTTTCTTTTTGTGTCAGTAGCAAGATTTGCTCTTGGGAGTTTCAAAACTTGGTATTCAAGAGAAGTACCTTTTGTCAATTAGAAAAAACAATAATATTAACCTCACACTGTAATTATCTATGTACAAGGGAGAAAAAGGTAATACGGACTTGGGAGTAATGTTTGGGAGCTCAACATAAGCTCCCTTTTGCATATAATCTGAAGTGTCCAGGGATAAGATACGTATAAGTATACTGCTTAATCAATAAATAGTACTACTGTACTAGGTCTCATTCACAACCACGAAAAAATTTTAGAAATTACAAATTTTTTTACAAACCCAAAGGATCATGTTGTTTTGTAATTCTTAATTCTTAATCAACGTAAAAGCATCTTGCATGATTAATTACATGTTGCTCGTGCCGCCATCTTACCTATGAAATCAATATATAAAAAAAAAATTGAGAGTTGAAATGAAATTCAAAATATATTTTATCAAATATAATATATATTAATATAGAATATTGACAAGCTAAATCAATGAAGCATCATGCGAGCTTGAATTTTCTAAAATTGCAATATCAATATTTGGGTTGGGAAAAAAATTGTATGGATATAAACATCATGCGAGCATTATTTTCTCAAACTTATGTTAGCTAATAACTTGTATCCGACGCACAGGCTTTAGAAATCTTTATTTTGAATCATTTTGTTCTTAGGAAAACTCATGTTTTTTATAGTTGAGTTAGCATAAAATAATTTTTTTATAATAAAGAATAACCCATACAATTTTTTTTAACATATTTACATTTTTACTTTGTCATACATAATTTTATCACCAACATATCATAACCACAATCTCTTGACCAAACAATTCTATGCACACAGTTTACGAAATATTAGTATACATATGCATATATGATTTCTTGATTAGTCAACCTAGTGTCAGAATAATTAGCACTATTTGTATGCGTAAATATCGTAAAATTTAGTTTAAAAATAGTGCGAAGCATTTCTAAATCCAACACAAGTAATTTTAGTACCGAACCATATATCAATCCATAGTAAATTATTCATGATCTGTTTTTTTTTTTTGTCAATTATATTGTTCGTAATCTTTATTGCTTCAAAGCAATACAACTAAATAAATATGATTCTCCCTGCAAATCAAGAAAGGTCAAGTATACTATTAAGTTGGCGAGGAATAGCATTTATCATTTAAGCAGACCTCTCACGGATCCTGATCTGGTGTTGTGCTACACGCCGTGTAGCGCACTCACGAGCCGTTCGATTTTGATCGGACGGTTCATTTTTTACGGGCCTAGAAATCTGATTACTTTTACGGGGCTCCCTTATCCATCAGATCAAAATCGGACGGCCCGTGACGGTGTATCACAACACATGATTTGAATTCGACCTCTCACTTAATTAACCTACTAAAAGAGTTTTTTATTGTATTACCGTGCCTTATATATTATATAATATTAGGGTCATTAAAGTGAACCAATGCATGCGCTTACACTTGGCATCCGTAAGATGTCATCATTACCTTTTTTTACTTAAATTTTTTAACAACGGGGCAGTTGAGTTGTGGTTAACAACTCTACCCTTTACAAAAGTTAAAATGGCGCAGCAAGGGAGAATTTCACCTCCCTTCTATGTACATACAATCCCATAAATGGTCTTCTTCTAAGCCTTTTACTATTCAACCCTGCTTGTTAGGTATGGTTTTCACCATTCTTACTTTCTTATGTTTCCATTTCCAGAAAACAAAATCTGTACTAATTATTCTTGGTTCACGGTGTGCATCTTAGCAATAATTCATCCATTGTTTAGTTGTTTTCTTCTTCTGCTCCTTTTTTATTTTTACAAGACAGTTGTAGACTGGTATTACACATTTTTCTCGTTTCTTTTGAAATATTATCAAAATCACAATTTTCTTTCTAGATTAAGTGCTTTCATAGTGCCCAATTTTGTGAAACTCAGTTGGGTTAGAAATCTGGGGTATTTTGTTCTTTCTTAGTGCTAGTTATGACTTCTTTAGTTTTGATGTAAATTGTTTCTCTTAAATTTTAGGAGGGTTCCATCAGGAACTCAGGATTATCTTAGAAGAACTGTCTTGAAACGCATCTTACATTCCAGTAAGGTAATTGATGATAACGTTTTTGTCTTTTTGAATTGATTTTACAAACTCGTAATCAGTGGCGGAGGCAGGAAATAAAATCTGGGGGGGCAAAAATACAAATTTCAGTGTTTAGGGGGGCAAATTGCTTAATATGCATACAATATATTAAAATTAGCATGGTAAATATAAGAAAAATTGAAACCACGGGGGGTGCTACAGCCCACCCCTGCACCCCCTGTGCCTCCGCCACTGCTTGTAATGGCACTTTTATGACTAATATAATGGGTGAAGCAGAGCAGAATATTTAGTAATCCTTAAATATTTCTTTCACATTCTTTAGTTTGTTCAAATAACTCCATTCATTTTCAGAGTGCTTAACTTCAGTGGAATTAAATACTAAGTAAATTTCTATATAGAGTATAGAATTATGGAATCCTTTCTAATTTGTATGTCTAATCTCTGTTTTAAAGGTTCCCATTGCCAACTTTATCAATTATCACTAAACCTACAGTTTTTTTTTTTTATGTTTTTAAAATTGCCAGTCAACACTCAACAGAAAGGTTAGTTCTTACATGTATTCTGAATATAACTATTACACTAGCACAGTAAACGTAGATCATGATTGATGTTGCTCTTTATTTTTACTTGGAAAGAGGTCAGCATAAAGAAGCAACCTCAACAACCTTCAATTTAAGGTTGTATACAAAATGTATTTGAATTATATACTTTGAAAGTAACAGAGAATTTGCCGAATATGCAAATATATATAAACAATAGTTTTTGTAAGAAGATCCACATGGATCAAAATAAGAATACCAATTATATGATATAGAAATTCTATTGATTCTTATTTAGTATGCTTGTAGATGTACACACATAATCAAATTGCCGAGGTTGATGAAGTCTGCTTACTTGATATATCAAGCCCTAATCCTACATTTCTGGAAAGCGACAAGATCAGCGCCAAAAGTGGCCTCCATCGCAGTTATTTCAATCCTGGTACGTACTCCATGTGATTGTTTTACATAGTAATATATAGCTTTTAAATTATAAAATTTTACCGAAATAACCACATTATCTCTCATCAGATATGGCTTTAAGTAACGACACAAACAAAAGAAAATGCCGTGCCATGCATCCAAGCTCTCCACAACGGCCTTGCAAAGTAAGAAAGTTTCTCCTTAATGAATCTGTTAGTAAAACATCACAATGAAACCGTACCTATTTTAATAATTTGGTTACCTGAATCAGCCGTTAATTTCTGAAAATAGTATATAGTATATCACAGAACAATTTCCATACAAGTTAGTTGTATTTTTTTTTTTCCTGTCAGTAGGCATTGTTACTGCTAGGCTGCTCAGTATGTCTTGGTTTAGCTACGGTCTTATATATATGTTGATATAGATTCAGTACATGTGCATGCTGGTACTGTCCATTTGTTGAGAATATGATTCAGGAAATTAAATGTTTCATATCCAATCTTCTCTCTGTCTTACTACTAGATTGTTGATTATCATCAAGAAATAGAGCTGCCACCTGGTAATGCAAAAAATGTTAGTGGACATAGCGAAGAAAAGCAAGAGGAGTTTGTTCATGTGAGAGCAAAAAGGGGCCAAGCGACCAACAGCCACAGCCTTGCTGAAAGAGTACTTTAAATCAATCTTAAATTTGTGCTCATAGGCCTAGTGATATATTCCTAATTGTATTCTTATAAGTGATGTTTAAATTCAGAACATAATATTTTGTGCAACCAATATGGAATTTAAACATCCTATTAAAAAAAAAGAATTTAAATACCATAAGTTCCATGCTTCCAGAAATTTGTTTTAAAGAAGTTCCCAAAAAGAGTTCCTCTTCGATGCTTTTCTAATCTTTTCTACTGTGTAAGTGGAGGGAGCTTAGGATGTTATTGGTAAAATTTGGAACCCCTTGAGCACATATAATTACTATCTTGCAATGGATTTGCACAGAATTTGAATTTATTTCGAGCCACACAATAATAAATGGGAACTTTAATATATCTATTGTGGATAACGTGGATTGTAGATGAGGAGGGAGAAGATTAGTGAAAGAATGCGGTTTCTTCAAGACCTTGTGCCAGGTTGCAATAAGGTACGGGCACCAGTCTGAAGTTGATGAATTAACAAAGTTTTTTCAATGTACATTCTAGTAAAATCTATTGTACTTTAGACATTTATCAATTAATTTTGAATCAATGATTTGACAGATAACGGGAAAGGCTATGATGCTTGATGAGATCATCAACTATGTGCAATCACTCCAACGCCAAATCGAGGTATAAATCATATTTGATAATTTATTTTCTGTTTATTCTTGATTCCATTGTTCTTTGTTTCTTTAGTTTTTACTGTTATTTGTTTGTCTTGTAGTTTCTATCTATGAAGCTTGCAGCGATGTGCCCAGAATCTAATTTTGATATTGAGCAGATATTCTCTGGAGATGTAATATATGTTTTCTTTTTACACATATTACCTATTATATTAAAAGGACCTTCACCATGTGATATTTCAGTAATGATATCTCTTCAACTAATCTTAACGTATATTACAATTTTAGAACTCTTAGTTCAGTGGCAATTTTACAGGTGCTTTTTCCCCCAAATTGTACTGCTTCATGTTTGGGACTGGTACGAAGTTCAGGCAATACAAATTTAAACTTCTATGGATTAAACCCTCAAGAGTTTGCAACTTCTGATGGCATGCAGCAACTTGGAATTCCTCACTCTGTATCAACACCTCAGGTAATTGCCAGAATTTCCTACATAAACAATAGATAATGCATGTTTAATATAGTAATGGTATAAATAACTTGAATCCTCTGAGTTTGGTGCCACACTGTATCTATCAAAACTTCTATATATGTACCATTTAGTTTAAGCATAAAACTTTGTCGAAGAGGGGCATTTTTACCCTCTCTTCTGTTGAGAAATAAAAAACCACTTGCGGTATCATTTTTTTTTCTTTTGCCAGACCAGAGTACTAATAAATGGTTCAAGCTCTATTGATGTGTAGTAAATAATGTTTAAATTTTGCCATTGAATGCAGACATCCAGATTGTGGGATGTTGATCTCCACAGTATGTTACAAATGGGCTTTGTGCAACCAGACACAATGTATAATTCTGGTAAAATTTAATCGTTTCTGTTTACATATGTGAGGCAATTACATCCTCAAAATTTCATGCAATCATGTTTTGACATTTTAAATTCACGATTTATCCACCTTGCAGACTCCATGAAGATGGATTGATGGCAAACTTGAACTGGATCATGCCGTGACGCCATTAACTCTACTAAAATTTCAATCAAGGATATATAGTTTTACATTCTAGACTTTTAATTGTGACCCCCTTATCTTTTAGATTATTTTTTCTTGAAGCTAGCGTGTATATAAAACACGGTACTTGCATCTTTTTTGTTATTATATAGGTCTATTACTGTGACACAATGTATTTATGCATTGATTATTTCCTTGGGTTAAGCTTTATCTATTTTTTCCCTTAACGACTAATGATACTAAAAATTGCCTACGGGCTTTTAACTTTCAAAAAAAAAAAGAAAAGACTAATGATACTAAAATTCTTTGATTCAGAATAACCAGATGGTATCGAGTAAATTCACAAAACATTATCTGTCTAAATCTAAAAAGTTCGAATATTATGTACAGATATTGTTTGTAAGCATTAAGTGATGGATGTATATATTCATATTATTAATTAATTTCCCCTTGCTCAAACTTGATTTACTTAAATAATTAATCCTCTTTTAATTCCCTCATTTATTATTCGTGCTGACTTGATTAACTCACTGATGTAATCACTATTCAAATATAGAGTGTTTTTTTATATAAATCTATAAGCACAAATAAAGCCTCGTATTATCATTTCGAATTAAAAACTTTCCTATAGGATTATTGATCGTAGCCCAGAAAAGCCCGGCCTGCTAACCCAAAAGCCTGTAAAAATTTCTCTATCCTCCTCTCCATTCCTATTCTCCCTCGTTCCTTTCCTCTCCATTCTCCCTTCTCTCTTCCTAAAATGGCATCCTCCTCTCTCTATTTCCTTTCCATCCCGGCCTCCTCTCCTACTACCTCCACCGTCCGATCAATACCCAACAATCTCTTACGCACCCGATTCCACCGAACGAATCTTAAAGCCTTCTCGTCCCGACGATCCCCGTACGACGCAGTCGTGGTCACGCCCGACGCACGTGCCTGGGTGGGCTCTAGATATGACCGTGCCGAAAACATCGACTTGGATTACGAATCGGAAGACGAAGAAGAGAAAGAGGAGGATCGGAGTCTGGATTTGCTAGTTCAATTTTTGTACAATGTTTTCAAGAATATCTCCAGGAAAGTCAGGCGAGCCGTCCGATCTGTTCTCCCTCCTTCTATCCCCACTAAATTGGTATTTCGATCGCTTCCTTTTCTTATAATTGATGCTTCATGTATGGTTGAGGATTGTTTTTTATGGTTAGATTGGTCACCCAGTTTTATTGGATTATGGGTTTTATGTAAAGTTGAAGTAAAAGAGGAGTTTATTTGAATTAAATTGAAATAGCTTTATACTGATCAAATTAATGACAGGTGCGGTTTTCGGTGAATGGAGTGCTCATACTCACCTTCCTTTGGATCCTGAAGGCCCTTCTTGAGGTACTTTATTGCTCAGTTTTTGTTATTTGATTGAACATTTGTAGAATACAAGTGACATTGTTAGTCATGTATCATAAATTTCTTTCTGGTAAGTACATGTATTGCAAGTCAAGTGTGAGTTGGTTGTGTTGTTCAGGGGTAGAATAAGATGTTAATTTGTTGGGTTATGTGGTAAGTATGTGGTGCCCATTACAGTAGATGTGCATTTTCAGCATTTAATATTAGATTTAAATTCAAGGACTGAACTAGGTGATGCATTAAATATGAATGTTTAATTGTTTATATTACTGCTGTACAACTGTTCTATCTTGTACCCAACATGGTGATGGATTGATTTTGAACACATGAGTTGAACATGGCTCGTAACTGTAGATTCATAACTTACCCAGAAAAATGAATTTGTGTGCCATTCCTATCGATACATACTGTCAGATCGACTGTGGATATATATTTGCTATTGCAGTATTGTTTGCTGTTGTCTATTTCGAGCTAAATCAAGTTGAATCAAGGATTGATTTGAATGCGAACAGTGAACAATGTTGGGTTAGTGTTATGTTTAGTTCCACCTAGTGGGTGCAATTTTAGTACCATGCTTGGTCAGTTACCTATGTACCTATGAATTTGTTACGGTAAGACCATGTTTTAACTTCTATTTGCCTTATCTTTGTTCAGGTTGTATGCACATTTGGAAGCATGGTATTTCTGAGCATATTACTGGTACGGGGTGTATGGTCAGGTGTAACGTACATTAGAGAGAACCAATATTACTATATTAATCCAATTGATCCTGAAGATCAAGATAGATGGAATCGTGTGCAACCTGTATCATAATTGGCTTCTTTTTTTTTCCTTTCTTTTGGAGAGGTGCTATTTAGTTCCTGCAAAATGTGGTGCTATATTGAAGAAGATGCTAAATGAAGAGGTAAGATAGCAGGTACCTCACTGTATAAATAAAAACAGATGTTACTGAAATTAGAATAGATATCAGGAACTATTTGTATCTATCAATAAGTATTGCAGTCCAGAAATAAAGATGCAGTTCACTTGTGTTAATCTTCACACTTGCTCCAAATCAATAAAGGACACTTCCAAGTGCAACTTTACATGCATTTATACTATCTGTGGCTTTTTACAAATGTAGGATGGCAGAAAATATCTGTCACGATATATTTATTCAAAAATAGCCTTTTGTCGATAATTTTTATAGATAAAATTAATCAACAAATGATAAAATTGTTCTTCTTACAACTTAGATCGAGGATATTAGAGACTTAATTCGTACTATGATGATTGCATGCACAAAAACCTGGAGTGTTTTTATTTTATTTTATTTTTTTAAAAAAATGCTCCGGTACTACATGCATTTGGAATTAAGTTTCGGCATCTTATAAAAATTTCAAACTTTCTTTGGACATACTTACTAAATGGTTTCTCTAGTTGGGCAACTTGAGAATATACCACTGTTAGGCAAATAGTGTTAAAATCATTTTATATCGAGCTTCACATGGGCAAGTTTTTTAGCTTTCGAGACGAGAGTAATATATCCACAGCATGCTCAAAGTAAGTAGCTTTTAGTTTACTGCACAGATAGAATGATTTACTTTAGGTATGTATTTGTTTTTCTTGAGCAAAGTCCCTCCCATGATTTTAAAAAATAATAGTAATTGGGACCCGTTATTTGAGTTGGCAACCCAAGTTCGCTATTTCAAATGGCGATTCTAGTTTTAAGTATTATGTAGGGCTGTATAGTGTATACTAATACGAGTGAGTTCCCGAACTCATTTCGGCCGTGACTCGAGTTGAATTGAGCTGAGTTAGAAATACTTTCGAGCTTTTTAAGCTGGCTCAAACTTGACTCGTTCTCAACTCGAGCTAGCTCATAAGAGTTGAGTTGAGTTGAGTTGAGTTAGAAATACTTTCGAGCTTTTTAAGTTGGCTTAAACACAGTTCGTTCCTAACTCGAGCTAAGTCATAGACTCACGAGCTAGTTTGAAATAAACATATATCTTTCAATTTATTTATTTATTTAATTCATATGTTATTCTAGTATTAAAGTTTGAGATATATAATATTGCAAGCAATAATATTGTTGTCTTTTATATTTTTTCTATTGATTTGAAATAAAATATGTCTTGAAACTCAATCTATCATATTTAATATTATTTAAAATAAAATACATAGGAAGAATATTCTTATTATTACTTTATAAATTTTTAATACTCATAAATTATGTTAGTAATATATATCTAAAATATTAATATATTATGTCACGAGTTGACTTGCGAGCTGAGTTGATAGTTCAGCTCGAGTTCTACCAACTCGAGTTCCGTTGGCTCGAGTTACAATCGAGCATTTTTTTTAGCCGAGTTCGAATTAGCTCATGTGTTACAATCGAATATTTTTTTTTAGTCTAGTTCGAATTAGCTCATGAGTTATGAGGTTTTTGCTCACCACTAGTATTATGTACCAATTTATTATTAATGCTCCATCAAACTCATTGTCCAAAAAAAAAAAAGCACAAATATCATATTCCAGTGCTTTTTATCTATTTGACTCGAGTTGCGCTCCTACATGTATAATATTATATACGGTTCCAGTTTTTAAGCAAGTTTGCATCACAGGCTTAGTTGCTTTGCGTTTGCTCTAGGAACATGAAGTGAAAAGAAGGGAAGTAACGGAATTACTCAATTATGATTACTTGTTCCACAACTTAAGAAACGAGCTAAGCAGAGTAGAAAGAAAAGAGGAAAGCTTAAACACATAACAAAAGACCCTTTTAAAGCGAAACTACTTGGACAACTGAAAAGAGAAAATTTTACATTTTTTGACAACTTGTTGAAAATAATCTGAATTGTAATTGTCACAATCACTCCGTATATACATTGGATCCAACACATAAGGGACCCCGCTTATTTGTCAGGATGCAAGCTCATTGTCGAATTTTAATAAGTCCTTGACTGCACAATTTGATGTATGTAACTGTTAAAGAATGTACCTATTAAATGCTGTTCTTTCTCGCAATGGAAGCGAAAGATATCCAACTATAGCTTTATATGTATCGGATGATAATTCATAAATTCTGATCTAAATAGCGCTACAAACAAGCATAAAATATCACCCCCGCCAAATCGCCAACAACCCAAAAGCCATTTTTTCCCCCCTTTTGGTAATGTCTTTAGGCCATCGTAATTACTATTATCACAACTCCTTGTCAAAGTACAGATCCATGAGTGTTAAGCCTTAGATCTAGCGTGTAAATATTTTTTTATACTGTTCGATTGAAGAGGCAATATATTTTGGGTTTTCATCTAAAACGAAAACAAATTGAGTGCTGGATCGCTGCTTAAATAAATAAGTTATTTACTTTTGGAAAGATACCTACATATATCGTTAGTAGATTGAGTTACCTATCTTTATTTCCTAATATATATTTTATGTAAAAAAATAATATCAATTATTTTATTTCTGTATTTTCCGACGTATTGAGATATCTTTCGCCAGTATTTATAAATTAATGTTCAATGTGTCTTTTGTTGCTGGAATTAAGCGAAACTCCGTCAACTTATTATAATATTTATTTTCGGAAAAAAAAATCAAGCACATAAGTTATCATCATTTTTGAGAACTTACTAAACTGTTTATATATATAGAGAGAGAGAGGTATGCTATGGTGCATCGCGATGTATTTACGCTTTTGTACATCGCGATTATTATTTGTCAATCGTTATATAAATTGACAAATATAATTAAACAAATCCAATCTACATATTAAAAATCTCATAACAAATATTTTTTTGAAATTTTTTTACTTTATTTTCTGAATTTTCTAAAACTTTCCTTTTTTTGGTACCAATTAATAATAAGTAAATTTAAAAAATGGCAGATTTTAAAAAAAATCGAAAAAAATAGTAAAAAATTTTCAAAAAATATAAAATTTGGTTTGCTATTCGATTTCAATATATAGATTGTATTTGTTTAATTAGATTTGTCAATTTATAAAACTACAACATATATGGTCGTGATGTACAAAAGCCTAATTACATCGCAATGCACCATATCATCTCTCTCTCTCTCTATATATATATGTAAAAAATGGCAAGTTTTAAAAAATAGTAAAAAATTTTCAAAAATTGTAAAATTTTATTTTTTATGAGATTTCAATATATATATTGGATTAGTAAATTTAGATTTGTCAATTTGCAAAATCATTGATCAAAAGGTCATGGTTCACGGAAGGCTCTATGAACCAAAATTCACTATAGATATTTCGATTTTAGAATGCCCCCGATTGTCCACAAATCTTGAGCCGTTGATAAAAAAATTTGATAAGCGGACGAGATTCAATTCTATTAAAATATTCTAGGGCGTGTTTGGTTGGGGCCAGAATAAGGAATAAAGGCCTAATTCCTTATTCTGTGGTGACCCAAACAGAGGTGGAATTAGAAATAAAGGCTAATTCCCAGTCCAATTCTAATTCCAGCGAAATGTCGGAATTAGAATATGGAGACGCTGAGGAAATGATAAAATATTGGGTGCATATTATTAAAAAAATGCAGCGGACCTTTCTTTAATGAGCATCGAGGAGAGAGAAAACCCATCTCTGCCGACACTCTCCACTCTCTCTTCTCTTCCAAAACCTACCGCCATTATTGTGAGAAAATTTTAGATCTGCTTCGATCGGAGGAGGAATCGACCAAACCGTTGGCATCATCAGATTCTACACCGAACGTTGAGGCGAAAGAGGTCCGATTTGTTAGTGAGTTCTTTATATTTCCGTCCTATTGATCTTTCGATTATGTTCTTCTTTTTCTCCCAAAATGAATTATAAATAAAGTTTTGAAATGTTAGATACAGGAGACAAATAAATTTTCTGGCTTTTTGGTTTCCTAGCTGACAAATGTTGGTATTTGCAAGCTTTTTTTTTATTTATTTTTAAAAACAAACCCGTAGGCATAAATAAGTTTTTTGGTATTTTGAAGCTTTTTTCTACCAGTACGGGTTATAAACAAAGCTTATAAACAAAGCTTTTCTGGCTTTTCTGGCTTTTCTGGCTTCTAAACAAAGCTTTGTTTATAAGCTTTGCTTAAAAACAAATGTTGGTATTTGCAAGCTTTTTGGTATTTTCTACCAGTACAAGCTTTTTTCTTTTTAGTACCTGTCAAATGTTGGCATAAAAGCTTTATATTTTATTTTCTTTTCAGTTTGAGTAGCTAAGTTTGCATAGGCAGCGTGATAAAACTAATTAGGTGGTTTTACATTTTAGGTTTAGGTTTTCATATTTATCAGTTAAGGTTTATGGATTAATTAGAAAGGAAGTACTGTAGACATTACTTTCTAGTAATCACACTTTGGCAAGTAATAGAGATATTATTTTCTGCCATTTAGTTCAATGGCACTCGTCTGCGCTTCAAGTTCATCAAAGCACAAGGGAAAGGGTACCAGCGAGAACAATCCTGCTGCTCCGTTTGACCCCAAAAGACAAAGAGATTGGACTTTACAAGAAACTAACATACTCATTGAGGTCGTCCAACAATATCAATCTGCAAATGGTGTTGTTGGGTTCAACTTTAGTCTCACAGTGTGGGCACATATTCTCAAAAAATACAAGGAAAAAATGCCTGACACCATACGCACAAAGGAAAAATTAAGAAATCGAATGAAAGTACTGCGCGAGCGTTTTCTGATCTGCTACGAGCTAGTAGATAAGAGGAGTGGTGGCAGCTGGGATTATGTCAGACAACGACCGGGAGCACCATCCGACGATGAATATGAAGCGATGGTGAAGGTGAGAAAGTTATATTTCAATGATTTAAATTTTAACTCATTTCATATGAATTTCCTTTCTACTGCATTTTATCATAATTTCTCACTTGTGTACATTTACAGGCTAAAGGGGACAAAGCAAACTTTCTTCTACCTTCTAAAAAAGACCCATCGAAGGTTTACTTTCCATGGTACGACCAGCTCCGCACAATGATGGGTGGTCAAACATCTCGGGGGGATGTTAGCAAGGAAACCTGGGCTTCAGATGGAGATTCTGCTTACCATCTGCCTGCAACCCAGGGGAGCGCCCGACCATCTAAACAAGGCAGTTCAGATGATCCAGAGGAGTTCCCTAACGACAACGATGTTAGTTCACCTCCACGCCGATCATACTCTCAGACAACCTATCCTACGTCCCAGAGCTCTGGGTCGAAGAGGAAGAGTACTGATGAATCGACAGGTGAAGGGAACTCTGGAAGGAAGAACAAGGGAAGGAGTTATAGGGAAAGGTACAAGAAGAAGGAGGATCAACTGCATAATCTGTTCTTAGCCGGCATGGAAATTGCTAACAACATCAAAGATGAGAAGAAGCAGGATAGGCAAGAGATAAACGACTGCGTTACTAAGATGAATGAATTTGGGTATACTAGTGGTCCAGCATTTAAGTTCATTCTGGAAGAGATTGAAACTATGACCAAACGAGTCTGGTTTCTGAAGGCTACAAAGGAGATGGTGGTTCAATGGTTGAATGAGAATAATATTTTCCCCAACCAATCTCAAGCTCAAAATAACCCCTTCGGGTTTTCTGCCATGCTGTCTACAAATCAAGGGATTCCTCCATATGCCAATAACCCTAATTACGGTGGAAACAATTATGGAGGATTTCCACCTGCAAACCATGCAAACCACCCAAACTACTGATGCACTTCACTGCGCCAATATTGCCTCGTCTTTTGTCATCCTACGGTGTTAGGATTTGTTCTTATGTGGTTGTCCTGGGGGTTGGGAGTTACTTTGGCTGGGTTAATATGTAGCTTTAATTAGAAGTTGATGTCCTAGGTTTTCTGTAGCTTTGAAGTTCTATGGAGCTTTCAGTAGTTAAGTTATGTTATGTACTGTACTCTTAAGTAGGATTGGGTTAGCACGTGATCAACTGAAGTATTATGTTATTCTATGTAGCTTTCAGAACTTAATGTACTCTTAATGTACTCTTAATGTACTCTTTAATGTACTATTTGGTGTGCTATTGAAGCATATTACATATATTTAATGTACTGCCATATTACTTCCAGATTACTAATGTACTGTTTAAGCATAATGTACTGTTTAATGTACTGCCATATTACTTCTATTTATCGTTCAAAAATATTACTAACTTTTATGTTAATTGCTTCTTACAGTAGGGTTGATAGCAATGCCTCGGAATATTGATGAAGATAATAAGAGGAAGCGTCAACGCCATTATCAAGCAGCTCTTTGGTGGTTCAATGCAGCGGTCAAGTGTGCTATTGAATGGACAGATTTGAGGCGCGAGGGAAAGGAATCTGGTGCTCAACGTATAACACGCCACTTGAATAGCCACCCTACAGTATGTCGTAACCTTTACCGTCTTAACCCATCTAACTTCAGAATTTTGTGTGATGAACTTAAGCTTAGGGGTTTAGAATGCAAGGGTGATGTGATAATTGAGGAGTGTATGGTGATGTTTCTTCAGATGGTTGGGCAAGGAGATACCATGCGAGTATTGGCGGAGTATTTCCAGCACTCTGAAGAAACAGTTTGGAGATACATACATTTGGTCATGGCTGCCATCCTGAGAATGCAGCGCGATTATATAAAATTACCGGGGACTGATGCACCAATACATCCAAAATTGCGAGAAGGGACATAGTACAATGCATTTAAGGTACAATACAAACTATGCTTATAAATTGTCATTTGGTTCAGTTTCTGGTAAAAGTTGCTTGACAGATGACAACTCAATTTTTAAATGAAAACTGAAAAATTTTTCCTTTTACAACAAATGATGGCTTTGTTTATAACACTTTTTTTGCATAAGTTCATAAAAGTTGCTTGACAGTTGAATCTCAGAACTCAATTTATGAATCTCAGAACCAAAGTGTTCCTTTTCTAACTGGTGGTACCATTTCTAACTAAATTAATTTCATGTGTGAGAAACATGATACGTAGTGTCTACTGCTGCAACAGTGCAAATGACAATCTTCATAATTGTTGTTTGGTATTAACATGACTCCTGTGAGCTTCTTCATTAGCTTCTTCATTAACTATTATCGAACTGGTATTGAACAGTTTAAGATAAGAAGGTAATTGAACAAAGTAATTGTATTATCTGAAAATTGTGTTTACAGAGTATAGAGAGACAGCTATATATATAGCTAACAAGAGATACAAAATCAAGATACAGTAGGTGATTAGAAAAACAAGAACCCACTGTAATTGTGCCGACTAACTTTCTGTTACAAGCTTAGTTCCTAATTACACCCTCTGATCTTCTGTGAATGGCTTATATAGGTTACTGGTACACTTTTATTATCTCTGTATATAGTGCAGGTGTAAGCTAAATGTGGTCATTCAAAGAAATTATAAGTTATAGTAAGGAAGGATACCTTCAGGAAACTTATACTGAGCAATTGCACCTCAAAATTTGATATCTTCTGTAAGCAATAAAGAGTTGTTTGTGATTAGCATAGCTGAAATTGCCAACTATTATACTGTCACTGTGCATGGTCTATAAGGAAGCCAAAGCCCCAGTGGTCCCAGTGGTTGAAAGAATTTATATTTATCTTAGTACCCCAACTATTTTATACTGTCACAACTTATTTTATACTGTCACTGTGCATGGTCCAACACTCCAACTATTTCTGTGGATACAAACTATTTGGTTATTAATAGTTTGACTTATAGAAAACCATTTGATTACTGTAAGATGCATTGGGTGCTATCGATGGAACGCATATCCCTGCATTTCCTGATAGACATGAAGATTTCAAGGAACGGTGGAGGAACAGGAAGGGTAATATGACACAAAATGTCATGGCAGCAGTGGACTTTGATGGGAGATTTGTGGCTGTTCTTGCTGGCTGGGAGGGATCCGGTCATGATAGTCTGATATTGCGTAGAGCAGTGGAGAGAGGGTTTACGGTCCCGGAAGGACGGTATTACCTTGTTGACAGCGGATATCCAAATACCCACCAATTCCTAAGTCCATATCGTGGTATAACATACCACTTGGCAAAGTTTCGAACACGCATGATGGAGAATCGATATCAAAATGGTGAGGAATTGTTCAATCACCGACACGCCCAGCTCCGCAATGTCGTTTAGAAAGCATTTGGCATTCTTAAAGGCCGGTTCAGACTTCTAAAAGATATGCACCCGTACAAGTATGATTTCCAGACAGACATCGTCCTTGCGTGCTGTGTAATTCACAATTTCCTCATTCGACATCCAAACTCTCAAGATGATATAGTACCAGATGATTCCTCTAGTGATAAAAGTGATGGCTCGGATACTGATGAGCCATCTACCTCAGGTGTGCAGTCCATGAGGGGAAGTTGGAGGCGCAATGATGCTGAAAGAGGGAGTGAGATGAGAGATAAAATTAGAGATTTGCTTTGGAATTCAAGGTGCAGAGTTAATAAACTTTCTATGACTGAATTATGTCATTTTTTACAAAATTCAGAAATTAATTAATTCACAATTGCTCCTCTGTGCAGGTGAGCTGTGGAAGAAAATAGTAGTAAGAATGAACAGAATGAACAGAATCAGAAAAGAAGGTAAAGATAAAATCCTTCTTTGTTATTTATTTTTTTGTTCATAACACAAAGTACGGTAATTGCAAATAACATATACTGCTACAAATTAGAATTAGTAACGATAACATACCTTGATAAGCATATCAGTAGGTAGCCAAGCTGGTGGGGTTGGGATACCAACCCAAGCTATCTGTTGAATTTAACTTCTCACTTATTTTATTTAATTACATTAGCTGTCCAACTGGAAAGTGCAAGTGTCTGTATGCCACTATTGAGCCTCAAATGGATGGGTATTACACCAGACTGAGAAGCTGGTCCAAACAAGTAATAGTGGTACTGGCATTGCATGTGTTATATGTAACTTTTGTCAAACAAATAAAGGGAGAAGGTAACATACAAGAGCACATTCACCTGTCTCAAAAATTCTGATGTCCAAAACTTATAATGAAAGAGAAGAACATAGACACAAATTATGAGGCTGGTATTGATAAGTAGTGCTAATTGCCTCACAAGTTCAGTTTTTATTTTTTAAATTCCAAGCATATCAATACAGTTGAACACGTGTGAAATAGACTGAATTATGTCATTTTTTTAAAAATTCAGAAATTAATTATTTCACAATTGCTCCTCTGTGCAGGTGAGCCGTGGAAGAAAATAGTACTAAGAATTGCTGGTTAGCTGTGTAAGAAATGCTATGTATGGATCCTTCCATATGGTATTATTTTTCCTTTTACTAGCGGTAAATGTTTGTTTATTTTCATTTCTAAGTTGTTAATGTACGGTTGTTGTTTAATAAGACAATGTGGAACACTGTTGTTTAATTGGTGTGTTTCGTACTTGCTGTTATTGTTTGATTGAGTGGAATGTTGTTTAATTTATTGTTGCAATATAACTCTGTTTAATTTATCTGTTTCATAATTGCTTGGTTGCTTGATTGTTTAATTGTGAATAAATGGAAAAAATAAAAGTACATGTACCGATAGAAGAGCACTGGTACTTGGTTGTTTCATTACATATTTAACTTTTCTTATTAATAGAGAAGTGGTAGAGAGAACTGTATTTAACTTCATTACATACTTGGTTTGCTTCATTACATAGAAGAGCACTGTTATGGCGCGGAAATGCAACGTGCGCCAGCGCAAAAAAAAAAAAAACAATGATGGTTGTACCAACAAAAAATAAACTGCTATTATTATACAAATGAATACTTTAAATTTTTCCATTGTACCCTTATTCTTATGCACCAAACCCAAACGTCTTGGAATTAGCTCACGAATAGGCTGCCTCAGGAATTGGGCAATTCCCAATTCTAATTCCTAATTCCTTATTCAAGCTCCTTCCAAACACACCCCTAATGCTTTGAAAGAATAGAAAAGGGAGAGAGAAACGACAGCCTCCCACCTTCCCCTCTCGCATCGGTCTCTTCCTCCATTTTCCCCAAACATGACCTGAACGTGATATCGTGCTCTCTTTCCATCTCTCTTGTTCTTCAACCTTTTCATGTGTGTAAAATTTAGTGTATTTGTGTTCGATTTAGAAGAGAAAATGGAAGTGCAGCACAACTTTCTTGCTGATTTATAACAGAGGAAACTGAGAACAAACATCATTATGCTTAACTTTAACAGAATTAAAAGGTGTAACTATATTATTTTTGTTAGGAAATGCTCATATTTTAATTTTAGATTAATTACAACTAATTAATCACCATTAACAACAAGCAAATCAATAGATCTAGTGCTAAAGCAATCACACATCCAATCAAGAGAGAAGGTAGGAGAAATTGTACCTCTCATGAAATTGTATTCATGAGGCTCGAATCCATGGCATGGGAGTCGATGGGGTGCGTGCTCCACCATCTCCACCATCTATGGCCGCCTCTAGTCCACCAAGGACCTACCACCAAGCTCAAAGAGAATGCTAGTTCTCTTGAACCTCTTGCTAATCACCTTGCTTCTCTTAATTAACTATTTAATGGAGAGGAAGATAGGTGGGATGCTCAACACATGAGCTAAGAGAGGAAGGGAAGAGCCATGGAGAAGAGAGAAAAATCTCTCTTCTAGGTGGAGGCGCAAGGGAGGGGAGAGGAAGAGAGATGACGGCTAGGGTTTTCTCCCAAAGAGACCCCTTTATATAGCCAACCACTCTCATCCAATTTTCATACTATTTACAAGTATGCCATCCACCCTAAGAGGCCACCTAATGGGCTCTCTTGGGCCATCTTAATAAAAGGCCTTTATTCATTAATTCACCAATCAATGAATCTCCTTTAATTGTCTCTTCATTCTTCCTTAAATCGGGCCTTTAATTAACCAATTAAATAGAAGCCCAATTAGCTCAAACTAATTAAAGTAAGTTGAACATAATTAATTATTAACTCATTAATAATTAATCTATGATTAGCTAATGCATTATATTGTTTCCATATGATCCTTTTAATTTAATTAATTATAACAGTTCATAACGGTATATAATTAATTAATTAACTTATCACATTTCACAATACACATTATTGTGAATAAACAATAAATGCACCAAGTGGTTAGAATCCTATTTGTGCGACCCTATTTGAGGATTTATACTATGTTGGCCATGGAAATAAATCGTTATTTATTTCCAATAATCATAAGCGGTATCTAGCAACACGTTATGACTCCCAATTCGTATAAATAATGTACTGTTACAATATCTCAATCCTGCATAAGAAATAAAAGTATTTCTTTGTTTGATTCTTATGTCACACGATATCTTTGTATAATCCAAGATAGGAATGTGTCATTCTTGCAGATTATACATTTCTTGATCTAGAGTTGATCGTCTAGTTTGCATGCATACGATCCAACTCCATCAAGGGGCCCAAACAGATATCATCACTCACTAGGTATACTAATGAGGGACATACGGTTTTCTTGATGAACAACTTTTTCCCGCACAATTCAAGAGAACATAAATAAAGTCCTTATAGCAGCCTTTATCAGGAATCAACGTTAGACGATATTTATTGAACCTATCCTCATGTGGAAAAGGTGAACATCTCAAACTTAGAATCAAACTCATATGAAATAAACAATGACACATAACACAATCCATATGTTTATTTCATTGGGTCAAGTCCTGTACTATGTTCCAATAACATACACATATGCAATTAAGTTCGTAACTCCTTACTTATGATTTGTAGAACTTAATCATCACTTAACTTGCATACTAATCTTTTATGATAATTAATGTTCCTTGTTAATTATCAAGATTATGGACGATTTAGATTTATTATTGTCATTCTAATGAATGATCCACAGAGATCTACAATTCAGATCCTCAACCTGAATGATCTGTCAATAATAAACTCTAGGAACAAATGATCAAATATCATCATTAACATAAACTAAGAAAATAAGTCATTAAATATTGACTTCTAGGACATAACTCCAACAATCTCCCACTTGGCCTAGAGTCAATCAATAGTGACTTCTAGCCAGTGAAGAATTTAGAACAATGTCATATATCTATATATATACATGTCTCGAACCTCAAAAGATGTAATACACTTAAAGCAAGTTACTCATACGTCCATCACGCATGGATGCACAATTGCATCTCGTATACCGCTTAAGGTAGAGGTTAAGTTAGAGTGTTCGCTGTGTCCGCGAACCTATCAAATTTTATTTGACCCTATATACATATATACTCCTATATATGTGTTCTTGATCATCATCATGTGAGATCAAGTGACATCGTCATAGATCTTAGTTGGATCACCAATTTAATATTGGGTTCTTCAAGTTTAAGCTATGGTTCGAGATGCATAGAACCATATTAGCTTGACTGAGAACTTCACGATCCTTACTACATTCTTTCATTGCTTCACAAGTTGCTATATATTTTGTTTTGGTGACGGAAACGGTTGTAATATCCCATTTAGAACACCTTCTAAACTTACAACACCACATTTAAACAAAATATGTAGCTCAATTGTATTTATATCAATCTTTCGAAAACTAGCATCAATATATCAATTTATATGAGCTTTCTTTTATCTTATCAGATGGAAAAACATATCATTCTTTCTCATAAGATACTCGAAGATATTCTCGATTATTGTCCAAACGTGTTTTTTCTTTGTATCCAGTTGACAACTGCTTGTCATACTCCTTGGTTACAACACATAGGGGCATGTGCATAAATATGGCATCCGTTATGAAACTCATAACAGAAGGATGCTCGAAATATATCGTGCACTCTTTTCGAATTGAGTTACAACACACCAAGTAGAACTCAAGTGTATGCCATACAACTTGGTTAGACATCCTTTCTAGGAGTCTATCTTTTCATGTTACTAGAACACTTTGTCATTATATGCACGTTTTCTCAAACCAGACATCCATCATAATCTATCTCCATAGATTTTGTTTCCTTGGATTTAGGTGACTTGCCCAAGTTCTCAATTGAGAAAACATTCTCCAGTGAGATCTTGACAATATTCATTTTCTTAATGTTATTCCCAATTAATGTCTTGTATCTTGTACAATACATGTAACACAATAATGCTCCCACTTAATATCTTATCTATATAAGATACTTTTGACGAAGTGCAACTCCTTGACTTCTTTGTCAAAATGTTTATTCCAATTTCCACAATTCTTGCGTCAATTCATCAATTGATCCTTGAAGCACATATACATTTCTAGCAATACAACAAATCCTCAGTTTGTGTCAAATTCACAACAACTTCCTTCATTCAATCGAAGAAGGCGGTTTTGATGTATCTTTTCATATATCTATATATACGAAATATAACTATTGCTAGAATGATCTTTATTGACTTATACACAACTACAAGCGAGAAGCCGTGCTTTGTACATGGTCAACTGGTTATCGACTTAGACATAGCATCAATCATGAAATTGTGCTTTGTACATAGTCGACTTGTTATCCATATCTATCTTTCTTTTTAAAGATCTAAATGTTCTAGATGGATCGCTCCTTCTTGAACATCAATCAAGGTCTATACCTTGTTGTTATATATATGGATTGCACTTAAAGATCATATAGGTTCAAACCATACTTGTGGAATCGGGTCTTTCCATCGCTTCTTTATTTATCAACGGATCCTCATATGTCAAGTACGAGGATGTTGTGAAACCTATGTACTTTTTAGTTTAGGCAATTCACTCTCGTTGATCTTTGTAGGATTGGTGCTTGAGGTCTATGAACTACTTCTACAACAACTTGTAGAATAAGTTCTTGATCCTAATGTACTGCACGAGTTTCTCTAACATCATCCAGTAATGAGATGTTTGAGTACTCTTTAGAAGCGAGCGTGCTTATAAACTTCTTCCTTTCACAACTGCTTGTGAGTTAAGTTCCGCTCAACTTCCACTAAGCACCATGTATGGAGTGACAAGTTTCCTATAAAGGTACTTCTTGTAGTGACGCATAAACTCCTTTAATGCTCACTTTACTCCCACTACTTCATCTTAAGAATATCATTCTTTAAGATTACGTTATGATGAGCAACAACTACTTTGTTCTTATCATGTTCATAGAAGTAGTACCTTTTGGCTAATTCAAGATATCCTTCAAAATAATAAGCGTCTTATTTGGGTCCAAGCTTATCAATCAATCGAACCTTGAAATAAGCTTCTCAACACCAAATCTTGAGAAACAATATACCTAGAGATCAAATCTCGTAAGATATCTTTCTCAATAGACTTCGATGGAATTTTTATTCAGTGTAAACAATATTGTCCTCAAACACAAATCCCTTACATGAGTCAAACAAGTCAATTTGATTTATTACCGATCGAACTATATCAAACAATGTTCGATACCTTCATCCTTGGATACATTTTTCCAAATGTTCCTCATGGAGCGAGTAGTGAAACGTCTTTCATACTCTTTAGGCAATATATCAAACTACATGACTTAACTATTTACCATGATCCATCTTAAGACTTTTGCTTTTATTGAATAGTTTTTCAACTTTACTCTTGAGATCCTTTTGATCTTGTCAAAAGATTCATACTTATACCATATCAAATAGATACGTTAATATCTACAATGATCGTTGGTCAAGTGGTAAAGTGTCAACAACCTTTCAATTGCACAAGTCCTATAAGTCTATATACATCAATATGTATAAGTCTTAATAAGGTTACTTGTCCTTTAAACCTTCGTAGGTCAAAGGCGCTTTTGTCTTTTAACAAACACGATTCGCATGAATTTCAATTGATTTGCAATCGAATTGATTTACGAGCTCCACGTTTCGTAGACTCTCATAATGCGATTCTTTGTAATCAAATTGATTTACGAGCTCCACGTTACGTAGACTCTCATAATGCGATTCTTGTTTATATTCGACTAAGCAACTATTTTACATAAAAGTCAAATACTTTATGCGAAGTCTTACATATTTGTCATTCAAAATTTGTTAATCTATTTCAAGCAAATTCAATTAAGATGCATGAAATCTTATACACAAATTTATAACAATAAGAGAACAACATTTCTCTATTACAAAACATGATCATCCATCATCAAATATGAAACGGAGATAAGGTTTTATGAGATGTTTGGAATAAGGTATACAACCTCAAATTCCTAAACAAATTCTTTATTTAGTAAAGATAACTCTACGTATTCAATGGTAGCGGCCTAGACGTATAAGCCATTTCCAAAACGGAGTTTACTTTACTTATCTCGAACTTTCTCTTATTCATCATTGTCTACACATTTCGTTAAATGCGAGCACATGAACTAGCACCTAATTACTAGTGTGAATTAGAGATAGTGAGATAATTTGAACGACAAATATCTCAAGGTTTAGAACATCATGGTATTTCAGACAACCTTTCAAATGCCTCCCATAAATGGCAAATGAAACATCTCATGTGACACACGGTCACTAGTGAGGATCTCAAAGTTTCAACTCATATCTTGGTAAAGTATTCCTTTAATACTTAACCAATTACTTTTAGCACTAACAAGTGTGCGAACAATATATCCTTTATCCATAGAAAGAGATTGTATGACAATATCAACAATCCTTGATATTGGAGATCTCAATATCTCTAGTTGTCAATTAGCTACTCAAACCTTTCGGTTCGCAAGCTAATGAAACATTTATCTTCTTATAAGAAGAGTCTCTTGGTTAACTCACATTCCATTACTCGATCATAAATGATTGAGTCTATCTTTACTTTCTCTAAGAACGTCTTCTTGAGTAAATGGATGAGAGTGTAGAAGTCTTAGTATAGTCCTTATGAATTCTCCAATTCAAAGGTCTAGAACTTCTAAAAGGATATAAGCATTCGCTTTATTGAATAATTTTCGTCGAAACTAATCAATCATTGCGAAGCTATTGTTCGGGAAGTCGAGGAACGTTTTTGGGATTAAACTTGCTCAAGTTTCTCATTTCCAAGAACATGTCTTAGAAATCGGTATTTCTTCTCCAAGTAAACACCTTAGAAACGAGCTTGTCGTTTTTCCAAAGATTGATCGCAACGAAATTAACATATTTAATATCTATAACAATTTCAATTTAAGGTCATTTAGTTTATGCAATGTTTTGTTTATGGAATGATAAACAAAAACTCCCACTACATTTATTTAGTGTCCCAATGTAGTTGGTTTTCCAAGATCCCCGTTTTCATCAAGTAGAGCCTGCTATGGCACGACACCCTACTTAACTAGACAAGGTAGGTTCTCCAACCAATCATATCAACCATACGACTCTTGGTTTGTAAATATCTAAGTATATTTACAAACTTCGCCCCGATGTCCAAGAAAACTTGTTGGGTCCATCGATAAGCAACCTCTCTCTATTTGCTCCTAACAAATCTTTTCATTTGTACCCCGACTATCAAGGTTGACAACCATGACGTCCGCTATGGCGGACCGCGCCATGATTGGCTATTGACGTGAAGGGGATAGAGAGAAGGAAGGCGGTCGACTTAATCAATTTAGTTTGGGACAAAATAAGTGACTCTTGTTTGGTGGTCGTGTAAGCATACACCCATACCTACCTATGACAATTCAAGGCATTCACAAACAATCACATAACATAAGCATCTCAAACATTGTCGTGGGTTTGTATGGCTCCCGCTTGCATTAATCTTCGTCGCATCTCCATGTAACGAGACTAATCTAATCAAGCCCTCCCACTAATTACTAAGATCCTATCTAATAATTAAGGGAAATAAATACATGTGATAAAATCCTAAAACCCTCCTAGGCCTTAGGGGCATGCAAGCCTCACAAGTTACATCAAGAATTAATCAATTATTAATTATCAAGGCACCTTAGGCCACATTACAAGCAATCACATGCATTCACAACATTTTACAACACACAAGGCATTGACATCTTGAGCCATATCAAACCCACATCCTCCTACAAAACAAAGTTAGCACATATACAATATACATGATTCACTTGTTCTTAATTAATTTCATTAATTAGAATCTTTGTGCATACTTGTTGCTCAAGTTTTTCGAATGCAAAGAAGGCTTAACCTTAACAACTAATTGTTTAAGCCCTTTTAAATTAAATCCAACTATCAAAACAGAAAGGAGGGTATTTAAGGAGTCTTCTAATTAACATTTCAATAAATTGATTAATTAGAAACTATTTTAACTAATTAAAATACGAAATTCGGGACCCGAAAAAATTCAAAATAATTCGGTCTCCAAAAAATCTGAAATAAATTCAGAAAACTCCTTACAAAGATTGTGATTACCTGTAAAAATCTCAAGGAGAGATCAGTTACCATCAGGGAGAACCAAAAAAGACAAATCCTCAGATTGTGCGCGAAGCACCGTTAGAGAAAATTCTGTTATTGGTCTCAACCTTTCGGTCTGTATGATCATCCCCTTGATATTTTTCCAGCAAACAATTTACATAGAAAAATACTACATACAATAGGCTATCATTCCATGAAAAGAAAATCCACAAGTTATATTCAAGATCAACGAGATAACAAGCATTTAAGCAAGGTATCCTGTTCTGGAACAGACCGTCGACCAAAAAGGTTTCACTCGGTTGAGGTACCAAATCTCAATGAAAATCTATGAAATTAATTTTCACAGATTCCAGACTTAAAGGAGAACATTTCCATTTCAACACTTTTCCATAAAAGTTTCTCAATAAGTACAGTTTTTCAAAACAATCAGTTTGTTTGAAAAAACAGATCTGACAACTTCATCTCTTTTCATCCTTGAACGCCCACATAATATCCGAAATATGCAACAAAATTTACATATCCAGAAAGAGAATCAAGTTTAGAATAATCCTATCTAAAAGTTACAGGTACTTTGTATACAAACTTATTTGTTACCAACCACAACAACAGAACTGTGCAGCAGAATAACAGATCTGCGCACCGTTACCGTTTAAATCACTAAAAATTCATTTTACATCGAATTTCAATGATTCCAGTGGGAAAACAACCACAACTCAAAGGGCTACAACCTCCAATAAGAAGGAAAAAATTTCAGAGAGCTTTACACCATGAAAAACAAGCAACAAGACAGAAAACAGCCTTTCCAGGGCCAGCAAGCATGCACATCACTAATTAACTTAATTAATTACGAATTCTCACTTAATTAAGTGTGAAAAACCTTAAGCACGACCATAGCTCTGATACCACTGTTAGGAAATGCTCATATTTTAATTTTAGATTAATTACAACTAATTAATCACCATTAACAACAAGCAAATCAATAGATCTAGTGCTAAAGCAATCACACATCCAATCAAGAGAGAAGGTAGGAGAAATTGTACCTCTCATGAAATTGTATTCATGAGGCTCGAATCCATGGCATGGGAGTCGATGGGGTGCGTGCTCCACCATCTCCACCATCTATGGCCGCCTCTAGCCCACCAAGGACCCACCACCAAGCTCAAAGAGAATGCTAGTTCTCTTGAACCTCTTGCTAATCACCTTGCTTCTCTTAATTAACTATTTAATGGAGAGGAAGATAGGTGGGATGCTCAACACATGAGCTAAGAGAGGAAGGGAAGAGCCATGGAGAAGAGAGAAAAATCTCTCTTCTAGGTGGAGGCGCAAGGGAGGGGAGAGGAAGAGAGATGACGGCTAGGGTTTTCTCCCAAAGAGACCCCTTTATATAGCCAACCACTCTCATCCAATTTTCATACTATTTACAAGTATGCCATCCATCCTAAGAGGCCACCTAATGGGCTCTCTTGGGCCATCTTAATAAAAGGCCTTTATTCATTAATTCACCAATCAATGAATCTCCTTTAATTGTCTCTTCATTCTTCCTTAAATCGGGCCTTTAATTAACCAATTAAATAGAAGCCCAATTAGCTCAAACTAATTAAAGTAAGTTGAACATAATTAATTATTAACTCATTAATAATTAATCTATGATTAGCTAATGCATTATATTGTTTCCATATGATCCTTTTAATTTAATTAATTATAACGGTTCATAACGGTATATAATTAATTAATTAACTTATCACATTTCACAATACACATTATTGTGAATAAACAATAAATGCACCAAGTGGTTAGAATCCTATTTGTGCGACCCTATTTGAGGATTTATACTATGTTGGCCATGGAAATAAATCGTTATTTATTTTCAATAATCATAAGCGGTATCTAGCAACACGTTATGACTCCCAATTCGTATAAATAATGTACTGTTACAATATCTCAATCCTGCATAAGAAATAAAAGTATTTCTTTGTTTGATTCTTATGTCACACGATATCTTTGTATAATCCAAGATAGGAATGTGTCATTCTTGCAGATTATACATTTCTTGATCTAGAGTTGATCGTCTAGTTTGCATGCATACGATCCAACTCCATCAAGGGGCCCAAACAGATATCATCACTCACTAGGTATACTAATGAGGGACATACGGTTTTCTTGATGAACAACTTTTCCCCGCACAATTCAAGAGAACATAAATAAAGTCCTTATAGCAGCCTTTATCAGGAATCAACGTTAGACGATATTTATTGAACCTATCCTCATGTGGAAAAGGTGAACATCTCAAACTTAGAATCAAACTCATATGAAATAAACAATGACACATAACACAATCCATATGTTTATTTCATTGGGTCAAGTCCTGTACTATGTTCCAATAACATACACATATGCAATTAAGTTCGTAACTCCTTACTTATGATTTGTAGAACTTAATCATCACTTAACTTGCATACTAATCTTTTATGATAATTAATGTTCCTTGTTAATTATCAAGATTATGGACGATTTAGATTTATTATTGTCATTCTAATGAATGATCCACAGAGATCTACAATTCAGATCCTCAACCTGAATGATCTGTCAATAATAAACTCTAGGAACAAATGATCAAATATCATCATTAACATAAACTAAGAAAATAAGTCATTAAATATTGACTTCTAGGACATAACTCCAACAATTTTTACATTTCTAATTATACCTGAAGGAACATACAAACCATATAAAATTGTTAAAAGGTGGAAATAATAGCAGGTCAATTACAAGAGAATTAAATAAGGAAAAAGAAACCAACTGAGCCCTCAGTCATTACTCATTACTTGTACGTATGAAATGCAATTGACAAAATTAGTTTTCCAATTAGTTTATTCTTGAGTTCCCCACCGTAAAAAAAAAAAAAAAAAATCCAATTAAAGCCAACCTTGATTATAACCCATGTCAAGGAAATTCAATCAACGTTTGATTGATTAGAACTAGAAGAGACGCTCTCACCACTGATTTTGATAGTAGTAGGACGAGCCTTCAAAAAAAAAGATAGCAGTAGGACGGCTACAGCGACGTGGTGGAGAAACCTAGGGCGAGATCGATTGGGGCCGCGCGAGAGTAACAGCGTGTTTGGTTTTGGGGAAAGCGAAGGAAAAATACGGAAGGGAAGGAAAATATTAATTTTACCCCGTTTGGATAGTGGTATGTCGGAAGGAAAGAAATTAACCGACAGAAATAAATTTCCTTCACCATTTTTCCTTTCTATACTAAAATCTTCCCCCCCGATTCGGGGTGTAACAGACGGACGAAAAATCCAAGAGGATCGGAGCTTTTTTTCTTGGACCAGGATGCCCTCGCGACTTCCTCATTTTGGCGCAAATCTTCTCCGTTCCAGAAAATTTCTTCAAGTACTATAAATGAGGCCTCAACCTTCTACTCTTTGCAACATCTAGGGTTTGCGCATAGCCTCAATTTTACTGCTCGGTACATTTTGTTCCCTCTATTTTTCCCAACCCCCTTTTATATTTTTCTTCTCTATCTTTCCTCTTTTATGAATGTGATAAACCTGACTGTTTGATTGTTTGTTAATTTGGCCTTAATGAATTTTGGCTTTAATCGAGTTAAATATGCTTGATTGTTAAACCTGACTGTTTAGTTTATATTATCTATTTTAGCAAATTTACTATCTATTTTGCAAAGAGTATTTATGTCTTATTGATGCTTACTAGATAATAATAATAAAGCTTGAGAAGTTGAATCAGATGCTTGTTTGGTGGTTTATTTAGCACTAGATGCTTGTTCAATCAGAGTATTTATGTGAGCATGTTTCTATTATTCTTTGATACAAACTTTAAGCAACAAATATTATGAAATTGAAAGAGATGTTGGCAACTGGTGCACTGGTACACTGGTACGGGGTTGCTCGTAGATTGATTATGAAAGAAACTTTGACGTACCACTGCTCGGCACTAGTCGATACCTTGATAACAAGGTTAAAATGGTCACTTTTAATTAATTAGTCATATTTTTACCTCCTTCTAATTTAATCATCCAAACAGGAGAAAAAAGAGAAAGGTAATTATTTTCCTTTCCTTCCAATAATTATCCAAACAAACTAATGTAAATAATTTTTCATTCCCTCATTTTCCATTCCCTTTCTTTTTATATTTTTCCTTCCTTTTCATCTTTTTTTCCAAAACCAAACAGGTAAGGAGAAGAGAGCGGGAAGGGAAAGAGTCGAGAAGAGATCGAGCCGTCGGAGGTTGTCGGCCGAAGAAGGGGACGATGTCGGAGGTTGATTTTTCACTTTCGTTCCTTGTTTTTTCTTTTCAGAAAGAGAATGTCTTCACGAGATCACAATCGTGACCGCTTATCAAATTTTAATCGGACGGCTCGTGATTTGTGACACTGGGGGCAGCGAAAATTGGAGGCACCGGAACGCTGCTATATATATATATTTGTTTCGTTCAAAATATTTTCCCAAACTACTTAAGGGAAAAAGAAATTATTTTTCAAAAGTTTGTGAGCGGTTAGGATTTTTCAAATTTTTTATATCACTTGGATGAAAATTTAAGGAAAAATTAGATTTATGCCACTGAAAAAATTTGTTAATTAGAGAAACGTGATATCATTATTATTTGTGAGTATTTGGACCGTACTTGACACTCAAAATGAAACTCAAACCATGAAATTATTTAATAAATTGCTATGATTTTCTAGGAATTGGCTCTACCGTCGTCTTTTCTCTTGTTTTCAGGTTTCTTGATGATTTTTGGTGGATTATCGAATTTTAGATGGATTTTGGCACTTGGCATACGCTAGACGACTCATTCCTAGCACTTAGAGGCGATGTCCAGGCCACTGTTCGGACCGAATGACTCATGCTCGGACCGAACGGGGCTCTGCTCGGACCAAACATACAATAATTGCAAAAAAGGGAGAATTTTGGAGATTAAAATGACTAAATGGAATCCATAGCATTGTAGAGCTCTTCCTAAGCTTTACAACGGTTTTTGAATCACCTCAATCGGAGTCCGAATGAAGAAATTATGCATGAAATACTATATGCTGGATTTACTCTCTGTTCGGTCCGAACTGGCATCAGTTCGGTCCGAACTGAGACTACTTCGGTCCGAACTGGAACTACTTCGGTCCGAACTGGGACTAGTTCGGTCCGAACAGAGAGCCGACATAGCTGTTTTGGAAGGTTTTCATGCATGGAAACTCATTATTTGGTGGATTTTCTTCCCTTGACGCCCTAGCCTCCTGCCCAAGTGTTTGAGACATGCTATATAAGCCTCTTTCTCCCAGAAGAGAGGCATCTTTGGTTACCCTAGCCTCCATCTTGGAGGAGGAGGCCTCCATGGCCTCCTTCCTCCTTTCTAGCGCTATTTCGACCAAATTCATCGAAGCAAACCCGAATCTTGAAGCGACGGCAGTAAGAGGAAGGTTGGAGTCACGCCTTGCAACACCCCACTGCCCTAGAAGTTGTTTGGAAGCATAAGGGAGTAGTTGGTTTATTCTTTTATGTTTTTCTTCTCTAATTCTCATGGGCTTGTATCTTGTTATTTCTATATTATTTCTTGCGTGTTTTTAATTAATGCAGTCTTAGGAGTAGGGAAGTAACTTAGGTTTTGATGTTGTGATTTGACTGGATATTTTATAATATGTTTTGTTGATTTGCTTTGTTGAGAATTATGTTAATTGCTTGTTTGAATTGCTTGATTAAATCTGATTAAACTTCTAGATGATGGCCACATTTAGTTAAGTTCCAAAATTAGGTTAGTCAAGTTAATTTTGATAAAGTACCTGGGATAAATCGTAGATCCGAAAGGAGAGATTAACTTACGCCAAAAGCGTGGTTTTTAGATAGTTCAAAAGACGTCCAAATATCCTACGAAAACCAACAAACAAGTTTAGGTTGATTAAGTCTTTACCAAAAGTTGCGATTTAGTTAACCTCATTAGGTTAGGTTGTGATTAAACCAGACCCTAGTCCAACAGGCGAACGCTGAGGTTTAGAAGTCTAGGTTTAGCCAACAAACCCTGACACAAAGCATAGAGTACTATAAAAAGTCAAAACCACACACTTTCACTCTCTGTTCGGACCGAACGGGTCTGGTTCGAACCGAACTGAGAGTTGAACGCTTGAAAAACATTGTTCTATGCACGAAAGTGACAAGTCCAGTGTTCTAGAGTCCTAACCAAGGTGAAACCTGAACCCTAGGACCTTTGTTTGCATATTTTATATTAAAAATACCCAAAAACATTTACATTCTTGCACTCTTCTTTAGTTGTTTGATTAGTTTACCCAAAAACACTCTTATTTGCTTGTCTAGATTTTGAGAAAGGATAAGTCCGGTATTCATAATCCGTCCCTTGGGTTCGACCCTAAAGCTTTACCGTAACGACTAGTGAGGTTGAGTTCTAGGTATAAATTTATTTGATACTTAGGGTTTAAATCCTTCATCAAATTGGCGCCGTTGCCGGGGACGGTGTTGATATTGGATCCTTATTTAAGTATTGAGAGACTAGACATTGTATCTTTTATTTTATTTATTCATTAGTTTTTTTTCTTTTAAATTTAAAATAAAAAAAATTAGTGTTTAATTTGGAGCTTTGTGTTTTTTTGTTTTGTAGGATCACAAATATGTCAAGTGCAACTCGTGCTAGAGCACCAAGGGTTAGAAGACTCGAGAGACCCCCGCACGACCTCATACGGGTTGCATAACAGATCTAGAAGACAATTGGAGCCATCCTAGACATTGAGAAGATAAACTAGAATCAAATCAACACGGTGCAAAGCAAAAATTGGCTAAGCTCTCTTTTCCTTCCTATTTACTTTTCTATTTGATTGATTACATTGAGAACAATGCTTGATTTAAGTTTGGGGGAAGGGAAATAGGAGGGAAAATTGAAGTTTTCAACTCATGTCGCCAAATTTTTGCATTTTTCGCTCTTGTTTTGTTTGAGAAATTTGTTGATTGTGCCTAGTATCTCTCGATTTGGATTTGAATGACAATTTCACACTGTTTTGAAAAGGTTTTAAGCGAATCAAAAGTTTTCTCAAGTGCTTTAGAATGTTTAGACATCTCTAGTTGATCTTTACGCACCAATGGACCGAAGTGAAATTGTTTTGAAAGGATAGAACTCGATTTTTGGATGCTTGATATTGTTAAATCACTTTAAGTCAACTCTCACAAGTTTTTGCCGAGTGAACTGATTTGTGGCTTGCAAACTTTTGTTAAAAAGAAATTTTATCAATTTTGGAACGTATAAAATGAATCTTGACTTGGTCTTAATTGCTTGAATCACCAACAAGCAAACTTAAATTGGACAAAATCTAAATAGTTGCGTAAATGAGGGTGCGAAGAGACTTAAAAATCAAACAAACAAAAATCCACAAACATTGGAGGGTGGTCGCGGTAAGGCGTAATTGATCCACAAGTGGACCGTAGCGGTAAGGCATAAAAACCGGTCCGACCTCCCCGGTGCGTCATGTGCCGGTAGCTCAATCCAAGTCTCAATAGCGTAAAACCCTAAGTGATGTAAATCACCGCGACTCGACTTGCACAAATAAATTGGTGAAAACTAAAGAATTCGGTTGAGTTAGATTCATTATAAATTTTCCAACTTTGATAAAACTTCTTTACAAATTTTTGTGAGACACGAAAAAGAACGGGTAATTGAAATTGAGATTGCATGTGAATTGATGAAGTGAAGCTAGAGTTCTTGAATTTAGAAAAGCTTTATTAGGACCAAGAGAGGTATTGATTTACTAGTAGAAATCTAAACTTAGTACTTGAAAATAATTTTGATTTAGCTCTATTTGTTGAAGTGTGAAAAACTTTAGGCATAAGCAATTGGTTTCACCGCATTTCTTGGTTTGGGATTCGACTCGATTTTTAAGTCTAAGTACATTCCAAAATTCTAAGCTTAGGACGTTGCTTGAGGACAAGCAAAATTTAAGTTTGGGGGGATTTGATATCATTATTATTTGTGAGTATTTGGACCGTACTTGACACTCAAATGAAACTCAAACCATGAAATTATTTAATAAATTGCTATGATTTTCTAGGAATTGGCTCTACCGTCGTCTTTTCTCTTGTTTTCAGGTTTCTTGATGATTTTTGGTGGATTATCGAATTTTAGATGGATTTTGGCACTTGGCATACGCTAGACGACTCATTCCTAGCACTTAGAGGCGATGTCCAGGCCACTGTTCGGACCGAATGACTCATGCTCGGACCGAACGGGGCTCTGCTCGGACCAAACATACAATAATTGCAAAAAAGAGAGAATTTTGGAGATTAAAATGACTAAATGGAATCCATAGCATTGTAGAGCTCTTCCTAAGCTTTACAACGGTTTTTGAATCACCTCAATCGGAGTCCGAATGAAGAAATTATGCATGAAATACTATATGCTGGATTTACTCTCTGTTCGGTCCGAACTGGCATCAGTTCGGTCCGAACTGAGACTACTTCGGTCCGAACTGGAACTACTTCGGTCCGAACTGGGACTAGTTCGGTCCGAACAGAGAGCCGACATAGCTGTTTTGGAAGGTTTTCATGCATGGAAACTCATTATTTGGTGGATTTTCTTCCCTTGACGCCCTAGCCTCCTGCCCAAGTGTTTGAGACATGCTATATAAGCCTCTTTCTCCCAGAAGAGAGGCATCTTTGGTTACCCTAGCCTCCATCTTGGAGGAGGAGGCCTCCATGGCCTCCTTCCTCCTTTCTAGCGCTATTTCGACAAAATTCATCGAAGCAAACCCGAATCTTGAAGCGACGGCAGTAAGAGGAAGGTTGGAGTCACGCCTTGCAACACCCCACTGCCCTAGAAGTTGTTTGGAAGCATAAGGGAGTAGTTGGTTTATTCTTTTATGTTTTTCTTCTCTAATTCTCATGGGCTTGTATCTTGTTATTTCTATATTATTTCTTGCGTGTTTTTAATTAATGCAGTCTTAGGAGTAGGGAAGTAACTTAGGTTTTGATGTTGTGATTTGACTGGATATTTTATAATATGTTTTGTTGATTTGCTTTGTTGAGAATTATGTTAATTGCTTGTTTGAATTGCTTGATTAAATCTGATTAAACTTCTAGATGATGGCCACATTTAGTTAAGTTCCAAAATTAGGTTAGTCAAGTTAATTTTGATAAAGTACCTGGGATAAATCGTAGATCCGAAAGGAGAGATTAACTTACGCCAAAAGCGTGGTTTTTAGATAGTTCAAAAGACGTCCAAATATCCTACGAAAACCAACAAACAAGTTTAGGTTGATTAAGTCTTTACCAAAAGTTGCGATTTAGTTAACCTCATTAGGTTAGGTTGTGATTAAACCAGACCCTAGTCCAACAGGCGAACGCTGAGGTTTAGAAGTCTAGGTTTAGCCAACAAACCCTGACACAAAGCATAGAGTACTATAAAAAGTCAAAACCACACACTTTCACTCTCTGTTCGGACCGAACGGGTCTGGTTCGAACCGAACTGAGAGTTGAACGCTTGAAAAACATTGTTCTATGCACGAAAGTGACAAGTCCAGTGTTCTAGAGTCCTAACCAAGGTGAAACCTGAACCCTAGGACCTTTGTTTGCATATTTTATATTAAAAATACCCAAAAACATTTACATTCTTGCACTCTTCTTTAGTTGTTTGATTAGTTTACCCAAAAACACTCTTATTTGCTTGTCTAGATTTTGAGAAAGGATAAGTCCGGTATTCATAATCCGTCCCTTGGGTTCGACCCTAAAGCTTTACCGTAACGACTAGTGAGGTTGAGTTCTAGGTATAAATTTATTTGATACTTAGGGTTTAAATCCTTCATCAAATTGGCGCCGTTGCCGGGGACGGTGTTGATATTGGATCCTTATTTAAGTATTGAGAGACTAGACATTGTATCTTTTATTTTATTTATTCATTAGTTTTTTTTCTTTTAAATTTAAAATAAAAAAAATTAGTGTTTAATTTGGAGCTTTGTGTTTTTTTGTTTTGTAGGATCACAAATATGTCAAGTGCAACTCGTGCTAGAGCACCAAGGGTTAGAAGACTCGAGAGACCCCCGCACGACCTCATACGGGTTGCATAACAGATCTAGAAGACAATTGGAGCCATCCTAGACATTGAGAAGATAAACTAGAATCAAATCAACACGGTGCAAAGCAAAAATTGGCTAAGCTCTCTTTTCCTTCCTATTTACTTTTCTATTTGATTGATTACATTGAGAACAATGCTTGATTTAAGTTTGGGGGAAGGGAAATAGGAGGGAAAATTGAAGTTTTCAACTCATGTCGCCAAATTTTTGCATTTTTCGCTCTTGTTTTGTTTGAGAAATTTGTTGATTGTGCCTAGTATCTCTCGATTTGGATTTGAATGACAATTTCACACTGTTTTGAAAAGGTTTTAAGCGAATCAAAAGTTTTCTCAAGTGCTTTAGAATGTTTAGACATCTCTAGTTGATCTTTACGCACCAATGGACCGAAGTGAAATTGTTTTGAAAGGATAGAACTCGATTTTTGGATGCTTGATATTGTTAAATCACTTTAAGTCAACTCTCACAAGTTTTTGCCGAGTGAACTGATTTGTGGCTTGCAAACTTTTGTTAAAAAGAAATTTTATCAATTTTGGAACGTATAAAATGAATCTTGACTTGGTCTTAATTGCTTGAATCACCAACAAGCAAACTTAAATTGGACAAAATCTAAATAGTTGCATAAATGAGGGTGCGAAGAGACTTAAAAATCAAACAAACAAAAATCCACAAACATTGGAGGGTGGTCGCGGTAAGGCGTAATTGATCCACAAGTGGACCGTAGCGGTAAGGCATAAAAACCGGTCCGACCTCCCCGGTGCGTCATGTGCCGGTAGCTCAATCCAAGTCTCAATAGCGTAAAACCCTAAGTGATGTAAATCACCGCGACTCGACTTGCACAAATAAATTGGTGAAAACTAAAGAATTCGGTTGAGTTAGATTCATTATAAATTTTCCAACTTTGATAAAACTTCTTTACAAATTTTTGTGAGACACGAAAAAGAACGGGTAATTGAAATTGAGATTGCATGTGAATTGATGAAGTGAAGCTAGAGTTCTTGAATTTAGAAAAGCTTTATTAGGACCAAGAGAGGTATTGATTTACTAGTAGAAATCTAAACTTAGTACTTGAAAATAATTTTGATTTAGCTCTATTTGTTGAAGTGTGAAAAACTTTAGGCATAAGCAATTGGTTTCACCGCATTTCTTGGTTTGGGATTCGACTCGATTTTTAAGTCTAAGTACATTCCAAAATTCTAAGCTTAGGACGTTGCTTGAGGACAAGCAAAGTTTAAGTTTGGGGGGATTTGATATCATTATTATTTGTGAGTATTTGGACCGTACTTGACACTCAAATGAAACTCAAACCATGAAATTATTTAATAAATTGCTATGATTTTCTAGGAATTGGCTCTACCGTCGTCTTTTCTCTTGTTTTCAGGTTTCTTGATGATTTTTGGTGGATTATCGAATTTTAGATGGATTTTGGCACTTGGCATACGCTAGACGACTCATTCCTAGCACTTAGAGGCGATGTCCAGGCCACTGTTCGGACCGAATGACTCATGCTCGGACCGAACGGGGCTCTGCTCGGACCAAACATACAATAATTGCAAAAAAGAGAGAATTTTGGAGATTAAAATGACTAAATGGAATCCATAGCATTGTAGAGCTCTTCCTAAGCTTTACAACGGTTTTTGAATCACCTCAATCGGAGTCCGAATGAAGAAATTATGCATGAAATACTATATGCTGGATTTACTCTCTGTTCGGTCCGAACTGGCATCAGTTCGGTCCGAACTGAGACTACTTCGGTCCGAACTGGAACTACTTCGGTCCGAACTGGGACTAGTTCGGTCCGAACAGAGAGCCGACATAGCTGTTTTGGAAGGTTTTCATGCATGGAAACTCATTATTTGGTGGATTTTCTTCCCTTGACGCCCTAGCCTCCTGCCCAAGTGTTTGAGACATGCTATATAAGCCTCTTTCTCCCAGAAGAGAGGCATCTTTGGTTACCCTAGCCTCCATCTTGGAGGAGGAGGCCTCCATGGCCTCCTTCCTCCTTTCTAGCGCTATTTCGACCAAATTCATCGAAGCAAACCCGAATCTTGAAGCGACGGCAGTAAGAGGAAGGTTGGAGTCACGCCTTGCAACACCCCACTGCCCTAGAAGTTGTTTGGAAGCATAAGGGAGTAGTTGGTTTATTCTTTTATGTTTTTCTTCTCTAATTCTCATGGGCTTGTATCTTGTTATTTCTATATTATTTCTTGCGTGTTTTTAATTAATGCAGTCTTAGGAGTAGGGAAGTAACTTAGGTTTTGATGTTGTGATTTGACTGGATATTTTATAATATGTTTTGTTGATTTGCTTTGTTGAGAATTATGTTAATTGCTTGTTTGAATTGCTTGATTAAATCTGATTAAACTTCTAGATGATGGCCACATTTAGTTAAGTTCCAAAATTAGGTTAGTCAAGTTAATTTTGATAAAGTACCTGGGATAAATCGTAGATCCGAAAGGAGAGATTAACTTACGCCAAAAGCGTGGTTTTTAGATAGTTCAAAAGACGTCCAAATATCCTACGAAAACCAACAAACAAGTTTAGGTTGATTAAGTCTTTACCAAAAGTTGCGATTTAGTTAACCTCATTAGGTTAGGTTGTGATTAAACCAGACCCTAGTCCAACAGGCGAACGCTGAGGTTTAGAAGTCTAGGTTTAGCCAACAAACCCTGACACAAAGCATAGAGTACTATAAAAAGTCAAAACCACACACTTTCACTCTCTGTTCGGACCGAACGGGTCTGGTTCGAACCGAACTGAGAGTTGAACGCTTGAAAAACATTGTTCTATGCACGAAAGTGACAAGTCCGGTGTTCTAGAGTCCTAACCAAGGTGAAACCTGAACCCTAGGACCTTTGTTTGCATATTTTATATTAAAAATACCCAAAAACATTTACATTCTTGCACTCTTCTTTAGTTGTTTGATTAGTTTACCCAAAAACACTCTTATTTGCTTGTCTAGATTTTGAGAAAGGATAAGTCCGGTATTCATAATCCGTCCCTTGGGTTCGACCCTAAAGCTTTACCGTAACGACTAGTGAGGTTGAGTTCTAGGTATAAATTTATTTGATACTTAGGGTTTAAATCCTTCATCAAAACGCCATTGTAAAATTGATAATTAGAGACTTCCCATTATAAAACTGTTAAAATTAGTTTTATGTCATTATTTTATCAAAAAATAGTAAATTATAAATATGCTACTCTCAAATCTACCACTATTTTGAAATATTCCCAGACTACCCTCCTTACGTTGTTAAAAAAGGAAAATAAACTAGATGAAAGAAATAATTAAAAATCAGACTAATTATGGAAACAAATATAAATAAAAACTGATGAGTTTAAAAATCAGATTATGTTCTTCGAATCATATATTTGTTATCGGATTCTGTAAAGTTGTATGCACTTCTGTGAAATATGATCATCGCAAATTTTTTTGTTTTGTTATCAAATTTTATTCGGTAGTAAAAATGATTTGTAAACTATAGTAGTCATATATTTGTTAGATGACTAATTTAAAATATGCAACTACAAAATTATAAAAATTTTGTTTTATACAACTTTTTTAATCCACTAGTGGCATAAAACTAATTTTTATATTTATACAGTGACATAAAACTTATTTTTATTAATTTTTAGTGGCATAAAACTAATTTGTTATTTAGTGATGGAATTTTTTAATGTTAAATTTTTGTAGTGGCATATTTAAAAGGGTAATTGTCATATCAATAGGCCAATGGCATAAAACTAATTTTTACTATTTTGTAGTGGCATAAAAATAATTTGTCATTTAGTAATAACATTTTGATAATTTCAACTTTTCGCAATGGCATAAATCTAATTAACCTAAAATTTAAAGTTGTAAGGGAAATCGCAATTTAATACATAAGATGAAAATTTACAGTTTACCAGGGAAAAATATATATAAAGTATAAGATTAAGCGGTACCTTTCGCCATCTGCTGACACTATCACTATAGAATCATACATTATTGCTTAGAAAATTGGAAGTGTTAGTGTTGCTTCAAAGCAGGTGTACTTGATGATGACTTTGTTCTTCCAAACAATCAATCAAATTATTTATTAATTTAGAATACTACGAAACAAAAATGAAGTATAGAAGGACTTTGCCACTTCCTCTGGTGGTAGGACGCAACGTTTTAAAATGTGATACATAAACTATATACTACCATCTGTATCTGCTTTACGAGCATAACGGTTGACTATCTTTAAAAAAAAAAAAAAACTCTGTATATTGTACTCTTATGATGACTATGTTTCCCTAGTTCTACGGATAACTCTGTATATTTTTCAAACGTGAGAGTCCAGCACAGATGGTCAGTGGCTCTGCCGTTATTCTAGAGGTAACGAATTCAATTTCTTCTGGGTACGGAAGAGGGATAAATTCTATTTCACAAATGGTCTTATTTCAAATAAATGGTCGTCATAGTCAACCATTAAAATATGTACTCTTATGATCAGTGGCAGAGCCACGTAGGTTTTGGATCCACCTCAAAAAAAAAAAAAATTATTGAGATGACAATAATTTGTAAATAAAAAAAGCGCAATGAGATAGGGACTCATCTAAAAAATTTAAAGGACCGAGGTGGACAAATTGTGTTTGCTTTGAATCATATAGCGACTCTTGAAAAATTATATAGGGACCCCGATCGCATTAGTTCTCGGTAAATAGCATCCTCCCTTCCTTTACAATGGAACTTACTAAGACAAAACTTATAATGAGAGATGTTTGAATGAATGATTGCTTGTAACGCGTGCGCGCGAGCGTCTATATGTTGAAAGAAATGTGTTCAAAGAGATTCCTAATTAATATATTATGCAAAATTATCAGAAAATGAATATTTAATATTTCATAAACTTTTTATGATATATTATTTTAGAACTGTTTATTTGAACATTATTATTATACTATGTCTATATTACATGTTATGTCGTACATATATTTTCAACAAAAAACTTTTTATGGGCCCTGTTAATATAAATTTCTAGCTACGCCCTTCTTATGATGACTATGTTTCCTTAGTTCTTATTTCCCATAACGGTTGACTATCTTTCAGGAAAAAATAATTATAAAATATACAGAGTTTATATTTATTCAGATATTTTATACGTTAATTCATATCCGTAACAAAGTTTCAATATTAATAGACGAGCCAGGAACAATTTGTCCAAAAAAAGGTTTCCCTGCACAAAACTTTCGTCGTCAAATTTATTTCAGTTAGTTCGGACTAGTAACCAGGATCGTAGGGATTCCTATTTTTATAATAAACATGTGTGTTGATTATTAAAAAAAGAAAAAAGAAAGGTTGCATAATAATTAGTAATGGAGTCAGCTAGCAACGCTCCTAGCATTATATCCGCTCGCTTTAGTATCTTCTCAATATTATCTATCTTTCGGTAGCATCATTGTATTGCATATGCCAATTAGTAGCTAATTTATAATGAGAGCACGTGCCGTTTATTTTGTTGATTTTGTAGCCATCTCCAAAACATCAGTCCACTATTATGTATTTATTATTTTGCTGTAAATTTCCATGAATTTGGACTTTGTAACTCTTGTTAAAAATTAATTTGTCTTTTTTTTTATTGAACAAAAAAAAATAATAATCTATCTTTAAATACTCGCAATAAGAGTTCTCCTATTTGACATTCCAAAAGAGTGCTCCTCTGTTCTTAGAATTTTGAGATAATATTTAATTATACAAATCTGGTCAACTAAAACTTCAATAAAATATTTTTATTTGATCCGCACTTTGAGTATTTTTAGCTCTAAAAACACGAATTTATTTTCTCGAAACAGAAGCCCGCACACCATCCTATCCTATGTAATCAAAGTACCATGCTTTCCTGTCGAAACAGAACCATGCAGCTTGATAAAACATTCCAAACAGATTTTTTTTTTAAAACAATTTGAAAATCATTTTCTTGAATTATGAAATTGTCTTCCAATCATTGTCAAATCATCATAAAGCAGACGGTCTAGAATTAAATATTGAGATGTTACTGTTTCGAAGTGCCAAGGGAGTCAACTACGAAGAGAATTAGTTGATAATTAATTATTTTAACAATTCGACTATGTGATAATTAAATTTTAGAATTTGGCAATTGCAGACATGATCTTCATGTTTTAGTTATCATGCTCGTAAAAGATATAAGATATGTTTATGTTTCTTCTTCCTTAGTTAATTTAAATTTTCAACAGTATGAATATATAATCTTGTTCATAAATTCGACAAGTTGCATTTATTTTGGCAAATAGAAAATGACATCACAAGAAATAAATTGTACAAAGTAGTTGCAATTTGCATTTATTTTGGTAAAGAAAAAAATGACTAACTTTGGATCGTTATGGAAATGGAAGGACCCTGTCACGGTTTCACCTAAACACCCGAAAGAAACAAAGTATAATTAATTGCGCCTGCTTTACTATCTTATAAACACCAAGCTGCCTTGGTGTAATGTTCGCACGAATCCCAACGTTAATATGATATTCGGTTGGCTGAACAAAATTGTGCTGGTTAAATTTATTTAATAATTTGTTTTGCCAATTCAGACGTGGGTCAGGTGCTGATGCCTAAGACCGCGTAAAGATCCAGTCAATGGGTAAAGATCCAGTCAATGTAAGGAATAGCTTATTCATATTATTCTTTATTCATATTCTAAAATTTTGTTAGAATATGAATAAGCACCCGAATGAACCCAAGTTTCTTATTATTGTGTGATTTAGTTTTCATCCGAATAAAGAATTTGGGGCTTATTCCTTATTTCGGTGTGCATCCAAACACTATGGTGAGTTGCAACTCACAGAGTTTTCTGTGAATCGTGATCAAAACTCTTGAATTTGATTCAAAATGACCGATTCAAATAGTCGAATGTGATTTTCATATTGAAATCTCCTTACAGACCAAATTTTATATTTTTTTCAAAATTTTTAACTATTTTTTAGACTTTTAGAAAATTGCTAATCTAAATTATGTACCGTTCAAAAATAACAGTTTTTTAAAATCCGAAAAAAATACTTAAAAATTTTGAAAAAAATATAAATTTGATCTGCAAGGAGATTTCAATATGGAGATCATATTGGACGGTTTTGATTGGTTATTTTGAATTAGATCCAAGAGTTTTGATCGCAACTCACGGAAGGCTTTGTGAGTTGCAACTCACCGTAGCAAAGCTCAATCTATATATCTCATGTAAATGTAAAATTTCTAAAACATGTTATATATAATATTTTTATCTGTCGGATTATATTTTTTTATTCTATTATTAAGAAATGGTTCTATATCATTTTTCGTCTTTTCCATATAAAAATGATATTTGCAATATGTCTAAGGTATGATATGAATCTTAAAATATTTTAGAGATTTTTATTATTTTGCATGAACTAACACACGATAAATTATTTATTTCACACGTCCAAACAAGAAGTAAGGTATAGTGCTTATTCCTTATTCCTCCTTCCTCCTTCCACTGGGTATGAGGAAGAAGTATTATTTTCAACTTTTTTTTTCATTCTTAATTTCTTATGCTCAAGTACTCAACAAACCATCCAAACATCATTGCAGAATAAGATATAGCCTCTATCCTGTACCATACTTCCCTCTTCCCTATTCCCAACCCCCTAAAAAATAGTATGGTACATGATTTGCATTACACTATTGTTTTATAGAAGTTTTCTCATTGTAAAATGTAATATCTTTTTCTTCAATAGATTTTTTTTAGTGCGAGTCGGAAAATAATCCAAATTTAGTAGTAAATACAAATTGATCTTAATCTGATATTCAATGTAAGAAAATGAATGTTTTAATAAAAAACAATTAAAAAAAGTATTAATTTAATTTAATTTTATTTTGGAAAAAAAATTTTACAAAAGTTAATGACATGACAATGTTTAAGTGTTAACATTAATTCAATTAGAAAGAACAAACGAGTCTAATAAATCTCCAATCAAACCACTGTTATTAGAAATGAAAACGCAATTTCTAGTTGGTTATGCGGAATTTCTAGTTGGTTATGCGGAATAACACAAAAGGATTGGAACTCACAAGTCACAAACTCAGTTTATGTTCAAAACAAGTTTATTTTTGCATAAATTTGAACAATTCGAACGTCAAATAATGCCAATATATGTGTTTTCACCAAAAAGAAGCGATCCCTAACTTCAAAAATAGTGATTCTCAAAAAAATAAAATAATAAAATAAATAAAAATAAATTACTATAAATAGTTTGTTTGAACAGTCCGTAACATGGGTCCACTAATACCCATGAAATCAGAGAAGGATGATACCACTGTTTCACTTTCAGGAAACACCATCATCCTCTTGTTGAGAGAAATTCACTGCAGAGTACAGATTGCAGAGACGCTGGTTGAACAATTTTGGGTGTCCTGGTACAAGTATCAGAACTATTAGCAAATGGTGGGGTATAGAGGGTGAGATGAAATGAAACTAGTGCTAATCTCGTACATTGCGCAATTCATTCCTATACGAATATGTTATTAAATGGTTTCTTAATGAAACGAGCAATCATGTAGTCAAGATTGATAACTATAGAGTGAATATCGCCCAACATGTGCGCAATGTATTCATATAATTTTTTTACGAAATTCAAAACGCTATAAAAAAAATGCCATCAAAATTGAGAGTACTATTGAAATATTATACAGAAGCTGCCACAAAAATAGTAAATATTATTTTTTTCATGAAGAATCATGGACCACAGAAAATCCGGACCACACAAATCATGCCGCACAGAAAATCCACCCTAATGGCCAAAAAAATCAAAATCCACACGAGTTACTGCGCACAATTGCGCAAGTTTATATATTGATAATTGAGGTAATTCGGAAGTAAGAAAAAATAATTAGTTTTTTTTTTTTTTTTTCCTTCTGAGGATAATTGCAAAAGAAACATAAGTTTCAACTTACTGTACTCAATTTATTGTTCCCTCAGCAACAATATGTCAGTGAGTAAATAAATTGAGATTAGACCATACGAAACATAAAGCTTTTACAAAAAAAAGAAAGAAAAAGAAAACAACGACAAAAAATAGATACGACCCAAAGTTTCATCTTACCAACTTCTTTTGCATAAATTTTGTTTATATATATTGCACCAGCTAGATGAATCGTTTAATTTCGTAAGAAAGCTTAGTTTCCCACTATGGAAACACTTATATATATATTTTTACTTTACAAGCCGTGTTCTTAAAATTTATAAATGGATTGACTTATAAGATTTTTTTTTTGTCCCAACTCTTAATAATTCGGTCCTCTTCATTACCGAGTTATAAATTTTCAACAATAGCGATTAGCAAAGCTCCTCTTTTCTTACTCCAAGAATTGCAAAAAACTGCCCTTGTGTCAATACTACTCCCGTAATGATTTTTCCTTTTCAGTGCAAACACCAAATAAAGTGAGGGTAAGCAATGACAAAAAATAAGATAAAATAACAACAACGACGACGAGAACAACAACAACCACAGCAACAATAAAAATAATAATTGAGGTTAATTGGTAGCCAACAGACACTGTAGCCAACAATAAGATTACCAACAAATATATCCAGCTTTTACGTTTTCTTTTTTTTTTAAAAAAAAAATCAGATAGTTTATTATGAGGTGGGTGCTTACTATTATTTGACTTCAATAGTCTGCTTTCATTGACAATCACTTTAAACTTTCAAAAGTGAATCAAGTGGAATTACAGTCAAAACTCAAAACTGAATTGATTGAAAGGCATACCTAGGAAGATGGTGACATATTCAACCTTGAAATTTATTTTGAATTTAATCAACTGCGTAACGCCAGTCCTTATTTTTTTAATTTTTCATCACTTAAAAAGGCATACCTAGGGAGTTGACCTAAATTTTAGTTCACGATTACAATTTACAATCTTTATGAACCAACTCAAACTTTAACACAAATTAGCGAGCAAGAAAATCTTCACAATTTAGCAAATTGACATTTCAGAAAACGAAATACTGAAATAGTAAGAGAAAATGACGTTAGTTACTTTCGTCATCGTCAATCACATTGATAAGAGATGGGGAGAGAGAGACGGCGGTCGCTCTCTAGCAAAAAAAATGTTAAGTCAGAGTTAGAATCTATTAAGTATTATCCATGAGTTTAAACTGTTTTTATGTGCTGAAATGGAAACTAAAAAAATCCAAATATCTGATATAAAAGTTGCTTCAGAACTAAGAATGAAGAGAAAAATAAAAAAAATCAACCACCACATGTTTAAAAAATCTAGTTGTAACTTATTCTCGTATGGATCCGAATCTCTGAATAGCCTTTTTAGACTCACATTGTGACATGAGATTGTATATCTAACGAAGTAATTTAATATAGTAAACAAATTTAAGTCATTTATTTTTTCTATAGATTTGTCCCTTATCGTATATTTTGTTTCAAATGGTCCGAATCATATGAGTTTGAGCTCATAAATTATTTAAAAAGACATGACATTCATGAGATCGCAAGGTAATGTTAAATCACGGGCTTTCCTAGGACTCTATTGTAATTATTATTATTAGAGGGTCTATGTTTTAAAATCTAATATTCGGTAAATGGAATCCCACGGATAATGTAACTATTTAAGAGAAATAAATAAATAATGATAGATTTGAGAATTAAAATCCAAAAAATTGAATGGGGCCAAGATTGGACACATGAGTTTGTTTGCACCACATACTTTTATGGTGACACAAACCCACGAGCTGTACCTGGTTTCAGGCCGCCGTGGGTGCCAAGTGTCAGAACTGACGGCCTGATTTCCTTTGCCACCATGAACAGGTTGTTTCTGATCTGAATATGGTCCCATGATTTTATTGTTCAGCGTACGGCTTGGCCAATTATCGCAGTAATCAGTCTCAAAACTGCGGCTGCAAATCCAACCATCAACTTTTCTTTTTGAATAAATGGTGATTGGTTTTTAACTTGAGTATATACGACAGGATCCGAAAAGAGAGGACCATTTTCACAGTCATAGCGTAAATTTTTTTATTCTGGCTGAAAAATATTTTCATTATTCGATGATTTTAATTTAAAATGATATTTTATATCAAAATGCTAAATTATTAAAACAATTAAAATATTTACTCCCGTATGTCTTCTGCTATGCATATACCTTGTGATTTATTTTATTTCTTTTTCTCTTTTAGTTTGTAATTAATTTATTACGGCAGTAATTTAAAGTTCAATATTTACTTCCTTCACAAAAAAGTTTACAGCCAATTCCGTCACATTATGTGCAGTTGTAACTCCTTCCGAAATTGATGTTGCACGAGATCGTATAAAGTGGGCAAATATTAAACTTGTGCTCTCAAATTATAATCTGTTTCATTCATAAATTATAAATCTTCGTCTGTGATTTTTAATTATTATTTCTGCATATAGATTTTGAACTAGAGTTGTTATTATCATGAATTAAGATATAATCATCTCAAACTCATGACTCACTCATGAAAATGAGTTTCTGAAACCAAAACATTTTTTCTGAATGATATCTTAAACTCATGACTAAAACCTTTTCGAGACTAAAATTCATGACTAGTTAAATATTTTAAACTCATGACTAAAACCTTTTCGAGACTAAAATTCATGACTCACTAACTAGTGTAGTCATCAATCCAAGGCTTTTAGAAACTCATGATCTAGTCTGCTAGAAGTCATGAATGTGGGCTGTAAGGACTAAAACATTTTTTTTTTGATATTTTAAAAAGGTTTTAGTTTCAAAATTCCACATTCATGACTGTACTTGTCAGTCATGAGTTTAAGGCATCATAAATTAAAAAAAAAAAAATCCAATTATTACATTATTGAGTTTTAACCTATACACGTACACATACAAGAAGTGTTTTTGAACGACCAATCCAAACCTTTCATTGCAATTCTAAACATCAAAATATTATAAAAACCAAAGTTTACTATTTTTGTAGATTGTTTTTTTTTTTTCAAAGATGACCCAACATATATAGTATAGAAAAAGCAGGTTTTACATATAAAAAATCACTATATTTTAACAATTTGAAAATTTAATAAAATGTATTAATAATATTGAAATTCTGTTTCCTATGAATTTTGTTATGTAGATAGCATTAGAAGACTTCTTTACTTTTAAAACTTGCGATGCAACACAGAATAAAGTTGAAGATATATATTAATAATTAAGATACTTTTTAATTTTGAAGTTTAAGTATTATAAATATGTTATGACAACCTCTGATGCTAAAAATTTGTGAAACGCAAATTCGAATGGATGTAATTTAATTGGTTTCCTTAAAAAAAAAGTATATGACCAAAACTTATTCTCCTACGGAAATATCTTCCCTTTTTTTTTTTTGTAGAAGTTGAAATATCTTCCCTTTTACTTTCTCCGGATGACGCCAAACCACTCTTCCGAAGGGCATTAAAATTTTGGAATAAAAAGGAAAGAAAATACTATTAAATCAGTCAAGAATTCAAGGGCCCAATTTTAGTATGTCCAATACGCAAAAAAACGCGGTTTTTCACTAGGAATAATGACTAGGAATAATGACTTTGAAATGAATTTAGAATACATAAAAAGTATGTGGATGTAACTGAAAAAGGTCAAAAAATTATTTCAGAAACATCGCCTAGGCTGAGCTGTTCCGCAAAGACCCCTGCACGGCACGCTTCTGTTTCTCTGAATCCAAATTTCTCCGCGTATGTGTAGACACCTGTGTAGTAAAATCCTGCACAGTCTGAATCACAACAGGAGTACAAATGTACAAATCATCAAATCTTCTCATATTAAATTTCAAAGCATATCACACTATTTGGTACACAAGTAATCCCAGAAAGCAATCCCACTCATTAAATAATTCCAAACCCTCTGTCGCGGGGTCAGCTCGCGTCAACTTGTAGTAGATAATAAATTGCGCGCATCACTTTCGATCGCCATATATTTTGTGACATAGAAAAGGTGACAGAAAATCAAGACACAATTGCAGCTTTTGGTATATATATACTGACGTGTCAGGTAACTACACTAACCAAACGGTGCTCACTGCCAGAGAGAAGCAAGAGAGAGATTAAAAGAAGACAGCTCTCAAACCTAATCACACACATAAAAAAGAGAAATCAGAAATCAATCCATCCATCAATCCATCCATCGAGAGAGAGAGAGAGAAGGGTTTTAATGGGGAGCGATTACCTGTTCGGAGCGATACTCGCGTCGCTTCTAGCAGCAATTCTTCTCTTCCGATCAAGGGTCAAGAAGGCGAGAATCGGGGCCGAGGTCACCGGAGCACCGCCTTCAAGTACACTGGAGTCGAACGTGGCGGGAGATTGTGGCTCGAGCGAGGGAGCTGACATCATCGTCGTCGGAGCTGGCGTGGCTGGGTCTGCGCTCGCTTATACCCTTGCTCAAGTTAGACATCTTTTCTTTTCTTTTTTTGTTCTAAATCCTTGATTTAGTGATCGATTAGGCTCTTAATTGTGCTATTGAGATTTGCATTTCGCACCAAAATGGTGGTCCCGTTGAAATCTATCGTCATAAATGGCGTGCATCTTTGGACGCCATTCTTTTGGGGTCTTTGATTTGATTAACTTTTCCGTTTTCAACTGATTGCTTGCGTTGGTCATAAATGCAAATCCCTTTCTTGTGCTGTTGTTGTTGCTGTACCAGTGTGGCTTCAATGTAGAATTTTTCAATCAGGCCCACCGATAATTTGTTATTTAGAAAACACTCTCTTTTTTTTTTATGATATTTTCTGGTTGTATCTGTTGCCAGAGCCACTGTTCACTTGGTTATTTCAAATATATATTTTTTTTCCCAAGTTATCCGTGGAATTTATAAAAATTAGAACATATGTTTTACTTTGCTCGCGTAATTAGTTCTATTTCTTCCGTGTGGATCTGATTCCGTTAAGAGTTTCTACCTCCATGTATTATCAACACACTTTTCTTGTGCAAATTGGTTTTGGTGTCTTTTTTTAGGACAGCTATTTTCTAAAATTAATGCTTGCTTTGTGTAAAAGGAATATTGATAGTTTCACGCCTTACAAGTTTATTGGGACTAGAGTGAACTTGAAATAAGCTTATGAGGATAAAGACACGGTTATTTTTTTAATTGATTTTTCTTATTAAGTTTAATATATTCTGACTGAACTCAGCTAAACTCTCAAGAAAATACTTATATATTTTTTTGATTGGTGTATTTTTAGGATGGGCGAAAGGTTCATGTGATTGAGAGAGACTTAACTGAGCCAGATCGAATTGTGGGTGAACTCCTACAACCAGGTGGCTATCTTAAATTGGTGGAATTGGGTCTTCAAGGTCAGTATCATAACATCTTTACTCATTAATTTTTCATATGCTTGGATTTTTTTTATTGAATGCTTTGAAGAAAACATTGTTCTTAAAGTTGCTCCTCATCTCATATCTAGAGAATTCAAGAATTCCTATGATGTAATTTTGAAAAATTGAAAGCACAATTTGAATTTATATCAAGTGCATTATGCAAAGGTCTTTCATTTTTAAAATTGAGATGCTCCTCTGAGCATTTACTAGTTCAACTGTCCTGCATAATTTTCTAGTTTGTTCCTTTATTATCTAATTATAATAGAGTGCCTTGATGCAATTTGCTTTGGAACTGAAAACTATATATATGGTTTCAGTATTTTTGAACTTATTTATATGTAGCACAAACTTTTGGACCAGCTCCCACAAACAGACAGATGGATTTTTGTTAAACTATGCTGATGCTTTCAGTATTTTTTAATTTATTTATGTGGGACACACAATTGTGCAAGCTCCCCCAAACAGACAAATGGTTTTCATTTTTTATTTTGTCTTCCCCTTCTGACATATTGTCATGCACATGTAGTACTCAACCCTGCAAATGGTTCTGCAGAGTCTTTCCAACTTAACTTTTAATTAGACCAGGATTTTAATATTCTAGTTCACTATTGTTACTTTGTTAGAAACTAAACCTTGATGCTTTGAAAAAAAAAAAAATTTATCTGAAAGGTCTCGACGTATTAGAGTCATCTTTAATTTGCTTTGGTCCTCAGATTTTGAAGTTTTTCTTCATTTTTTTTCATTACATATCCATTTAAATATAATCAGAAGTCCCTAGTCAGCACACCTTGGATGAGTCAATTTAATGCCTTCCATCAAATAAAGAATTCATAAATGCTTAATAAGAGTTTGTTTAGCTCTTAACCTTTCTTGACTGAGATACTGGTGCTACAGATAGAACTCATACAGTTTGGATATTAAGGGAATAAAAAGACCATGCCTATTTAGGGAAACTTGAGTTAAACTGAATGCAAAGACAATGCCTTATAATTAAAGAGGATCATTTGATAATCAATAGATACGATCTAATACTTATCTGATGATGATAACAGACTGTGTTGAAGAAATAGATGCACAGAGGGTACTAGGTTATGCGCTGTTCAAGGATGGGAAGACCACAAAGCTACCATACCCACTCGAAAAGTTCCATTCTGATGTAGCAGGAAGGAGCTTCCATAATGGACGGTTCATCCAACGCATGCGCGAGAAAGTCTCCTCTCTCCCCAAGTACACTCTTTGTTTGTTTTCCTCCTTTTATTTAATATTTTCTCTTTGTTGTTCTTTCCCCCTCATTTTCTACACATTTAATTGCTCAAACTTGTAGTTTTATAATTTATTGGGTCAATATGCTATCTTTTGTTGTATGATTGCAGTTATTGATTTTTCTGCGTCCCTAATTAATTGATGCTTAAATAAGGAAACAACTTTTGGTTTATTTTGATTGGTCAAATTCGGCATACTCTTGCGTCCTTTCAACTTCCTGTTGTCTTCACAATTTCTGTTGACTTTCCAAGCTTCTATTGAAGTTATTCATGGTTAATGAGTTATAATGTAGTAATCCTTAACTAGATACTTGAGGGTTACATCATATAAATTAAACTATATAATTGTAGTATCTTTTTGTTTGACAGCAAATTTTTGCTAGTTGTTTTGGTTTAAAAACTAAGAGGACAGATCTTTATTGGATAATTTGCACAAAGCTGACATTAAAATTGTAAAACAGAGTCCAGTTTATACATCAGTGCCTAACTTCCTTTCTTGTGCATTGGCTGCATGGCGATTGTCTTAGAGCTGCAGTGAGTTCAAAATGATTTGCTAATCTAATTATGCTTATATTGCTTCTATATTGAAGTGTTCGTCTGGAACAAGGGACTGTGACAACATTGTTGGAAGAAAATGGAACAGTCAAGGGTGTTATCTATAAAACAAAAACAAATGGAGAGGACTTGCAGAAGACGGCATATGCTCCTCTTACTATTGTTTGTGATGGATGCTTCTCCAACCTCAGACGTGCTCTGTGCTCCCCTAAGGTAAACAAATTTACTCTATAAACAATTTAGTAATGTGTATACAAGGAGGTGCCACCTGCTTAACAGCCACTAGCATCATATCTATTTTCCCTTGTTGTTTTCCAGTTTAGTTTTATTTGTACTATTTTTGGGGGTCTAGTGCTTATCGAAGTAGTAACATGATGTTTTGCATAAATGTTGAGTGGAAAATAGAGTTCTCTTGGAATCGGCTGCTCTGAGATTTCAGAAACATTGAGGCCTAACTGCATATATGAGAAATTTTGGCCTATTAGTGACCACATTAAATCTTATATTGTGATTTATGAGGACATTCTTTATTCTTTTTATTTTAAGATAGTGTGCTATACTTTGTTTTCATTTTTTTTTTTCTTTAAAGGTTGATGTGCCCTCGTGTTTTGTGGGGCTAGTTCTGGAGAACTGTAAGCTGCCAGTCCCGAATCATGGGCATGTGATCTTAGCGGATCCTTCACCCATTTTATTTTACCCGATAAGCAGCACAGAGGTACGCTGCCTGGTTGATGTGCCAGGACAGAAGGTGCCCTCCATTGCAAATGGTGAAATGGCCAATTACCTCAGAACTGTTGTAGCTCCTCAGGTACAAGACTAATTTCAGTTTACCACAGTACTGCTTTGCCTGATTTCTGTAATTTATTGCCTTCTTAGGTATTGAGCTGCTCAGTTGAGTTAGATTGTTATGCGTTAGGTCTTTATTGCCCTATTGAGCATTATTAGTTAACGCAAAATTGGGAGTACCAAATTAAACAAATGACCTTTGAAAGTTCATCTGTTATTGTGAGTACTTCCCTTGCTCTCATATCTATGGGTCTCACAAAATAGGCTAATGGGATTGCATACTGTTGCTATTATGGAAACCTGTTCTGTGGCTGTAAATGATGATGTATATTGAAACATACTAAATATTTTAGCATGCAAATGGTAGGTCTCACAAAATAGGCTAATGTCACCCTACGGAATACATGTTTCCAGGTGCTCCAGAAATGTACCAATCATAAATGGGCTTATTTTTGCAAACCAACAAAAAATAGGATCACTGACATTACAAACTTATGTCTGTGTTTGGTTCCAGCTGCCCCCAGAATTATATGGTTCATTTATTGGAGCTATTGAGAAAGGTAACATAAGGACCCACCCAAATCGAAGCATGCCGGCTGCCCCGCATCCAACACCTGGGGCGCTCCTCATGGGAGATGCATTCAACATGCGCCATCCCCTGACAGGTGGGGGCATGACTGTCGCCCTTTCTGACATCGTTGTTCTCCGGAATCTTCTCAAGCCTCTGCGCAACCTCCATGATGCTGCATCTCTCTGCAAGTACCTGGAGTCTTTCTACACCTTGAGAAAGGTAATTGATGCTCTTTGTGTGATATTATATTTGGGCGCTCCAAAAATTGTTCGCCAACTTGGATGTTTTGGTCTGTTGAGCCTTCAACTTATAGTTTCTGGCCCTTGAGCCCGTTGCCTTTAGTGAACAAATATTTTGTGAAGATTTTTTATACCATACTTTCAATGTGCCTTCCCATTTCCAATTTGTTTTTTCTTTCCTAATGCTATGTAGCAGTTCTTGTCCAACTTTAATTGATAGCATCTTAGTAATAGCTTAAAAGTTGAGCTCCCCAGTTTTGGAATTTCTAAAATCAAACGGTTAGAATATTTCATACTATATTAAACTTGTAAATTAAATTTGTAGTACTATCTTTTGTGAATTTTCAAATAGATGAATTCTTATGCTTCATTTGTCATGGTATTGACAGCCAGTTGCATCCACAATAAACACACTTGCGGGGGCACTTTACAAGGTGTTCAGTGCATCCCCAGACAAAGCACGCAATGAGATGCGGCAGGCTTGCTTTGACTACCTTAGCCTGGGAGGGGTTTTCTCGGCTGGACCAATCTCCCTCCTCTCTGGCCTCAACCCTCGCCCCCTCAGCCTAGTTGCCCACTTTTTTGCTGTTGCCATTTATGGTGTTGGCCGTCTCCTTGTCCCTTTCCCTTCCCCCAACCGCATGTGGATCGGTGCCCGCTTAATCTCTGTAAGTTCATACATTTCAAATACAAATGAGAAAACTGACACTTAAAGCCGTATCCATTTTCATTCTTAGTCGCTGCAAGTTGTGGAGTTTTCATTTAAATACAATGTAGTGCCATTATAGTTTCAGTTCAACAACTCGCTAGTGGTGTGGCAGTAGTTTATCCAGTTTTTAAAAACTCGTAGTATCAAACTGTCAGCTTGGAAGCCAAATATAAGTCTTAAAACTTTGTTGAAAATGGATGGTAGAATGTTAGGGACCACTTGTGCAAGGTACTCTCATTTTATCTATTCCTACAAAAATAAAACTCTTCTCAACATATTTACTTTTCTATATTATTTTGATTGGATCTGCATCTGATGCATACTTAATTTGATTTTATTTGTTTTTTACATTTTTCAGGGTGCATGTGGCATAATATTTCCAATAATAAAGGCAGAAGGAGTCCGGCAAATGTTCTTCCCTGCTATGGTTCCAGCTTATTACCGTGCTCCACCTGCTAAGTGAGAAAAACAATTAGAAATAAGAAGAAAAAAATGGAGTATAGCACTGTCATTGTTTGAACTTCTAGAGATTTGTTTGTTAACATCTCTCTTTTTTGAGCAATACTAATTTGTTATTTGGTCGTGTGTATGCAAGATCAAATCAAGGAACCCAGCTTAAATTTTATGTTCTTTTGGGGTTCTTTGTGTCAATTGTTCTGCATGTCAGTGTTTAAGATGTAAATACTTGCTGAATAAGCTAGCTTACTCGATTCTTTGTTTCCTCTGGATAAGCATCCTTCTAGGTTTTTCTTGATACTTTTTTTTTGAAACAGAAGGTTCGCAAGAAGGGAAACCAGGCTTCATTAATAGTAAAAGAGAGTCTAGGTTTGCTTATGTCGTGTCCCTTTTTGGGATCAGATAGCTCCAAGTATCATATCAATTTCATGGGTTCACTGGTAAAACTACTGAACTTAGAAGAACGATTTAAAAATGGTGTCAATTTCATAGGAAATATCATTCTTCCATTTAAACAAGGAGAACTTTTCGTGCTAACAAAAGAAAGATAATATGACATGGGAACTCTCGGGGTATTGAACTAATGAATGTTGGACCAAAGTTGATTTTTTTATTTTTATTTTTTTCATTTTCAACAGTAATATTGTTTTATTAAGTTACAGATTATAAGTATATTCATAATAGATTGAAGTAAGAAAATTCAACGTAAAGTCAATATAAAAACTAAGACTGAACTTGCAATGCTACGAAGAAAAAGTTAAATCAAAATTAAAAAACCGCACTACCGGAGGCAATGCCAATACAATTAAAAAAGATGAAACTTGATACATTTTATTTTTTTATTATTTTTTTTGATAAAATTACCAACAATCAGATCGCACTCAAATCAAAGACACATAATCCTAAATGATTCCATTTTCACGAAAAGAAAACAAAATAGTAAAACTATTTTTTAAAGCAACGTGCAAGAAACTAATCCACAGCCCTACGGAAGACGTGTCGTGTCTTAGGACAGCTTATGATCCCACAACACAGTAACTTTCTGACTTTTGTGCAAGTTGAATAATCACATAATAAACTTATGAATATACGAGCAACACAAAAAAAGAGCATAACAGTAACAGATATGAACCGACCAACTAAGGACGTCTCACGTCACCTCGCTGTCAGTTGTGGTGATTGCGAGGACTGCACTCTTGACCTGTTGACCACCAACATGACTGGATGACAGTTCATTGACTCCAACAGAGCATGGCAAGGTGCGTTAGTGCAAGGATGCTCACCAAACTCAAGTAATTACTAAACAATCAAAAGCAAAAAAAATAAAAAAAAATCATGCCTATTAAGTAAAAAAGATTAATAATATAGAACTCAAAAGAAAATTAAAAAGCCTTCATTCTACCGTACCACACGACATGCACCTCCGGCTGATTTCATGTTTTCTCACATGCCAAATAAAAAAAAAAAAAATTAAAAATGCATGCTTATAAGATTTTATGAGAAAATACATATGCGCAATCAAAACTTATATGCTCTTACCTCAATTCTAGATTCAAAATTAGCACAATAGACATCTCCAACATGTCCATATTGCATTAAACATAAAGAATTATACATATAATGTGCAAATGAAAATTTTTTGGAACTCCAGTTGAGCATTTTTATGCGATTCATGATTCATTTGACGCCATTTGTAGCAATAATCTATATTAAAACTCTTTATACGGTCTAGGATACAATTCATATTTTACTTATTCAAAATATTATGCCATACATAAAAAAATATGGATATAATTTGCAAAAGAAGATTATTTGGAGCATGTGTTGAGCATTTTAAGAGATTCTTGATACATCTGACGTCATTTGATAACAATAATCTATATGTAAGCACTTATATGGTCCAAAACATAATTTAGATTTAACTTATTCAAAACATTGCATAATACATAAAGAAATATGCACATAATTTGCAAATTAAGCTTATTTGGAGCTTCACATGAGCATTTTAAGCTAATCTTGATTCCTTCGACGTCAATTTATCATAATAATCTATATTAAAGCACTTTATATGGTCTAGACTATAATTCAGATCAATCTTCTTCAAAAGGCACAGGATATTGCGTTATGCATAAAGAAATTTGCATATGAAGTGCAAATAAAATTTACTTGGAGCTTCATTTGAGCATTTTAAGCGATTCTTGATTCATTCGATGTCAATTGATCACCATTTTCTATATTTAAGCACCTCATATGGTCTATATTATAATTAAGACCTTACTTATTCAAAATATTGCATTAAACATAAAGAAATATGCATATAATGTGCAACTGAACCTTTTCTGTAGCATTAGTTCAACATTTAAAGCGATTCAAGAATAATTAGATATCGTTTGATAACAATAATCTATATTAGAGCTCTTTATATGGTCTAGAATTCAGATCTTATTCAAAATATTGTGTTATAAATAGATATTCATAGAATGTGCCAATAAAGCTTATTTGAAACATCACTTGGGTAATTTAAGCTATACTTCATTAGTTCACCGTCAAGTTATTACAATGATTAATATTTAAGCTCTTTTTATGGTCTAAAATATAATTCAGATCTTAATTATTAAAGATGTTGCATTATACATAAAGAAATAAGCATATAATATACAAATGAAGCTTCAATTGATCATTTTAAACAATTCCTGATTCATTTAATGTCAATTGATCACCATAATCTATATCTTAGTATTTTATATGGTCTAGAATATAATTGTGATCAAACTTTCAAAATATTGCATCATACATAAAGAAATATGCATATGATGTGCAATTAAAGCTTATTTGGAGCTTCACTTGAGCATTTTAGGCGATCCTTGCTTCATTCGACATCAATTGATCACAATAATCTATATTTAAGCACTTTTATGGCCTAGAATATAATTCAGAACTTGCTTATTCAAAATATTGCGTTACACATAAAGAATTATGCATATGATGTGCAAATATAGCTTATTTACATGAGAGCATTTTATATGATTCTTGATTCAGTTGATATCAATTGATCATACTAATCTATATTTAAGCGTTTTATATTGTATAGAATATAATTCAGAACTTGCACATTCAAAATATCGTGTTACACATAAAGAAATATGCATATAATGAGCAACCAAAGCTTATTTGGAGCTTCAATTCTGCATTTGAAGTGATTCGTGATTCATTAGACGTCATTTAATCACAATAATTCATATTCGAGCACATTATACGGTCTATAAATAATTCAGATCTTACTTGTTCAATTTTTTGTGTTCAACATGAATAAATATTCATGTAATGTCAAAATGAAGCTTTTCTGGAGCTTCAATTGAGAATTTTATGTAATTTTTTATTCATCCTACATCCATTGATCACAATAACCTATATTTGAACTCTTTATATAGTCTAGAATATAATGCATATCCTACTTATTAAAAATAATATGTCATAAATTTAGAAATATGCATACAATGTGCAAAAGAAGTTTATATTGGGCTATGTGTTGAGCAATTTGTGCCATTCTTGATTCGTCATACGTCATTTGATAACAATAATCTATATTTAAGCGTTTATATAGTCTAAAACATAATCTTGTTCTAACTTATTCAAAATATTGCAATATACATAAAGAAATATGCACATAATTTCAAAATTAAGCTTATTTGGAGCTTCAGTTGAGCATTGTAAGCTATTCTTGATTCCTTCGACGTCAATTGGTCACAATAATCTATACTAAAGCACTTTATATGGTCTAGAATATAATTCAGATCTAACTTATTCAATTTATTGCGTTATACATAAAGAAATATGCAAATGATGTGCAAATAAAGCTTATTTGGAGTTTCACTTGAGCATTATAAGAGATTCTTAATTCATTCGACGTCAATTGATCACCATTATCATTATTTAAGCACTTTATATGGTCTTGATTATAATTAAGAACTTAAATATTCAAAATATTGCATTACCACAAAAAAAAATATGCATATAATGTGCAATTGATGCTTTTCTGGAGCTTCAGTTCATCATTTAAAGCGATTCATGATACCTTAGATATCTCTTGATCACAATAATCTATATTTAGACCATTTTGAATGGTCTAGAAAAATATAATCCAGATCTTATTTGTTCAAAATATTGTGTTATACACAAAGAAATAATCATAGATTGTGCAAATAAAAGCTTATTTGAAACATCAATTTTGGGTATTTTAAGCTGAAATTGATTAGTTCGACGTCAAGTTGCCACAATAAAAAATATTTAAGCTCTTTATATGGTCTGAAATACATTTCTGATCATAATTGTTAAAAATATGGCATTATACATAAAAAATAAGCATATAATATGCAAATGAAGAAAATATGAAGCTTCAGTTGAGTTTTTTAAGCGATCTTGATTCATTTAACATCAAGTGGTCACTATAAATCTGTATTTTAGCATTTTATATGGTCTAAATATAATTCAGATCTAACTTATCTAAAATATTGCGTGATACATAAATAAATATACATGTGATGTGCAATTAAAGCTTATTTGGAGCTTCAGTTGAGCATTTTAGACGATTCTTGCTTCATTTGACATCGATTGATGACAATAATCTATATTTAAGCACTTTATATGATCTAGAATATGATTATCAACTTCCTTACCCAACTGCGTTACACTTAAAGAAATATATATATGATGTGCATTTAGCTTATTTGGAGGTTCACTTGAGCATTTTATGTGATTCTTGATTCATTCGATATAAATTTATCATAATAATCTATATTTAAGCACTTTATATGGTCTAGAATATAATTCAGAACTTGTATATTCAAAATATCCCATTATACATAAAGAAATATGCATATAATGTGCAACGAAAGCTTATTTTGGAGCTTTGGTTCTGCGCTTGTAGAGTATTCATGATTCATTAGACGTCATTTAATCACTATAATCCACATTTGAGCTATTAATACGGTCTATAAAGTAATTCAGATCTTACTAATTCACAATTTTTCGTTAAATATGAAAACTATATTCATGTAATGGGAAAATGAATCTTTTCTGGGGCTTCAATTGAGCGTTTTATGTGATTTTTGATTCATCCGAAGTCATTTGATCACAATAATCTATATTATAAATCTTTAGTACAAATCATATCGTACTTATTAAAAATATTGTGTCATAAATAAAGAAATATGCGAACAATGTGGAAAAAAGTTTATTTGGGACAATGTGTTGAGAATTTTGTGCCATTCTTGATTCGTCCGAGACATTTGATAATAATAATCTGTATTTAAGCATTTATATGGTCTAAAATACAATCCAGTTCTAACTAATTCAAAATAATGCAATATACATAAAAATATGCACATAATTTGCAAATTAAGTTTATTTGGAGTTTCAGTTGAGCATTGTAAGCTATTCTTGATTTCTTTGATCATAAAAATCTATATTAAAGCACTTTATAAGGTCTAGAATATAATTCAGATTCAACTTATTCAAATTATTACGTTACATAATAAAATATAAAAGTAATGTGCAAATAAAGCTTATTTGGAGCTTCACTTAAGCATTATAAGCGATTCTTGATTCACTGGGCGTCAATTGGTTACCATTATCTTTATTTAAGCACTTTATTTGGTATGATTATAATTAAGAACTTAAATATTCAAAATATTGCATTAAGCACGAAGAAATATGCATATAATGTGCAATTGATGCTTTTCTGGAGCTTCAGTTTAGCATTTAAAGCGATTCATGATTCCTTAGATATCTGTTGGTCACAATAATCTATATTAGACCAATTTATATGGTCCAAAATATAATCCAGATCTTATTTGTTCAAAATATTGTGTTAAACACAAATAAATAATCATAGATTGTGCAAATAAATCTTATTTAAAACATCAATTGGGTATTTTAAGCTGAAATTGATTAGTTCGACGTCAAGTTGCCACAATAATAAATATTTAATCTCTATATATGGTCTAAAATATATTTCTAATCTTAATTATTATAAAAATATATCATTATACATAAACAAATGTAATTTGGTCACACTAACTTATATTTAAAATCTTTGAATGATCTAGAGTACAATACATATCCAACTTTTTTTAAAAATATGTGCCATAAATTAAAAAAATATGCATATAATGTGGAAAACAAGTTTATTTGGGGCAATGTGGTTAGCATTTTGTGCCATTCTTGATTCGTTCCGACGTCATTTGATAACAATAAATATATTTAAGCATTTATATGGCTAAAATATATTCGAATTCGAAATAATTCATAATAATGTATACATAATGAAATATGCACATTATTTGAAATTAAAGATTACTTGGAGCTTCAGTTGAGTATTATAAGCTATTCTTGATTTTGTTTTGTCACAATAATCTATAATAAAGCACTTTGTATGGTCTAGAATATAATTCAGATTTAACTTATTCAAATTATTAGGTTATACATAAAGAAATATTTAAATGATGTGCAAATAAAGCTTATTTGGAGCTTCACATGTGCATTTATAAGCTATTCTTGATTCATTCGATGTCAATTGATCACCATTATCTTTATTTAAGCACATTATTTGGTCTGTATTATAATTAAGAACTTAATTGTTCAAAATATTGCATTCACGAATAAATATGTATATAATGTGCAATTGATGCTTTTCTGGAGCCTCAGTTCAGTATTTAAAGCGATTCATAATACCTGAGATATCTCTTGATCACAATAATCTATATTAGACCATTTTATATGGTCTAAAATATAATCCAGATCTTATTTGTTCAAAAAATTGTGTTACACACAAATAAATAATCATAGAATGTGCAAATAAAGCTTATTTTAAAAACATCACTTGGGTATTCTAAGCTGAAATTGATTAGTTCGACGTCAAGTTGTCACAATAATAAATAGTTAAGCTCTTTTTATGTTCTGAATTATATTTCTAATCTTAATTATCAAAAATTTTGCGTTATACATAAACAAATGAGTATATAATACGCAAATCAAGCAAACATGAAGCTTCAGTTGAGCGTTTTAAGCGATCTTGATTCATTTAACGTCAATTGGTCAGCATAATCTGTATTTTAGCATTTTATATGGTTTAAAATATAATTTAGATCCATCTTATCCAAAATATTGCGTCATACATAAAAAAAATATACATATGATGTGCGATTCAAGCTTATTTTGGACCTTCACTTGATAATTTTAGGTGATTCTTGCTTTATTCAACATCGATTGATCACAATAATCTATATTGAAGCACTTTATACGTTCTAGAATATAAATCAGAACTCGCATATTCAAAATATCGCATTGAATATAAAGAATTATGCATATAACGTGCAACCAAATCTTATTTGGTGCATCAGTTCTGCCTTGTAGTGATTCATGATTCAGATCTATAAAATAATCCATATTTGAGTTGTTTAGGTCTATAAAATAATTCATATCTTACTTATTCAAATTTTTGTGTTAAACATGAATATGTTCATGTAGTGTCACAATGAAGCTTTTCTGGTGCTTCAATTGAGTATTTCATGTGTTTTTTGATTAACCCGACGTCATTTGATCAAAAGAATCTTTGTTTAAATTCTTTATTTGGTCTAGAATATAATTCATACCCTACTTATTGAAAATATTGTGTCATAAATAAAGATATATGCATACAATGTGGAAAAGAATATTTGGGGCAACGTGTTGAGTATTTTGTGACATTCTTGATTCGTCTGACACCATTTGATAACAATAATCTATATTTTAAGCATTTATATTGCCTAAAATATGATCCAGTTCTAACTAATTCAAAATAATGCAATATATATAAAGAAATATACATATAATTTGCAAATTAAGCTTATTTGGAGCTTCAATTTTGAAAGCTATTCTTGATTTCTTTGATCGAAATAAACTATATTAAAACACTTTATATGGTATGTAACGTAATTCAGATATCATTCAAAATTTGTTGTTAAACATGAAAAAATATTCATGTAATGTGACAATGATTTTTTTTTTTTCTGAAGCTTCAATCGAGAATTTTATGTGATTTTTTATTCATCCGACGTCATTTGATCACAAAAACTTATATTAAAAATATTTAAATGTTTTAGAGTACAATACATATCCAACTTGCATATTTAAAATAGATCTGAATTATTTAATGTCAATTGGTCGCCATAATCTGTATTTTCGCATTTTATATGGTCTAAAATATAGTTTATATATAACTTATTCAAGATATTGCGTCATACATAAAAAAATATGCATATGATGCGCAATTAAAGCTTATTTTGGAGTTTCAATTGATAATTTTAGGTGATTCTTGCTTCATTTGCATCGATTGATCACAATAATCTATATTTAATCACTTTATACGGTCTAGAATATAATTCAGAACTTGCATATTTAAAATATCGCATTACATATAAAGAAATATGTATATAACGTGCAACCTAAGCTTATTTGGAGCTTCAGTTCTGCCTTTGAAGTGATTCACGATCATTAGACCTCATTTAATCCCAATAATCCATATTTGAGCTCTTTATATGGTCTATAAAAATAATTCAGATCTTACTTATTCAACATTTTCTGTTAAACATGAATAAATATTCATGTAATGTCAAAATGAAGCTCTTCTGGAGCTTCAATTGAGTATTTTATGTGTTTTTTTATTAACCCAACGTCATTTGATCACAATAACCTTTATTAAACTCTTTATATGGTCTAGAATATAATTCATATCCTAGTTATTAAAAAATACTGTGTCATAAATAAAGAAATATGCTTATAATGTGTGAAAGAAATTTATTGGGGGCAATGTGTTGATCATTTTGTGACATTCTTGATTTGTCCGACATCATTTGATAACAATAATCTATATTTAAGCGTTTATATTGTCTAAAATATAATCCAGTTCTAACCAATTCAAAATATTGCAATATATAGAAAGAAATATGCACATAATTTCCAAATTAAGTTTATTTGGAGCTTCAGTTGAACATTATTAGCTATTCTTGATTCCTTCGACGTCAATTGATCACCATAATCTATACTAAAGCACTTTATATGGTCTAGAATATAATTCAGATCTAACTTATTAAAATTATTGCGTTATACATAAAGAAATATGCAAATAATGTGCAAATAAATGTTATTTGGTGCTTCACTTGAGCATTTTAGGCGATTCTTGATTCATTCGATGGCAATGGATCACCATTATCTTTATTTAAGCAATTTATATGGTCCGAATTTTCATTAAGAACTTAATTATTAAAAATATTGCAGTAAGCACGAAGAAATATGCATATAATGTGCAAATGATGCTTTTCTGGAGCTTAATTTCGGCATTTAAAACTATTTATGGTTCCTTAGATATCTCTTGATCACAATAATCTAGATCATATTTGTTCAAAATTTTGTGTTATACACAAAGAAATAATCATATAATTTGCAAATAAAACTAATTTAAAACATAAATTGGGTATTTTAAGCAGAAATTAATTAGTTAGACGTCAAGTTATCACAATAATTAAATATTTAAGCTCTTAATATAGTCTGAAATATATTGATGATCTTAATTATTGAAAATTTTGCATTATACATAAATAAATAGCCATATAATATTTAAATGAAGCAAATATGAAGCATCAGTTGAGCGTTTTAAGTGATTCTTGATTCATTTAACGCCAATTTATCACCATAATCTGTATTTTAGCATTTTATATGGGCTAAAATATAATTCAGATCTAACTTATCCATAATATTACGTCATATATAAAAAAATATGCATATGATGTGCCATTAAAGCTTATTTTTGGATTTTTCTTGAGCATTTTAGGTGATTTTTGCTTCATTCGACATTGATTGATCACAATAATCTATATTTTAAGCACTTTATATGATCTAGAATATAATTTGCAACTTGTTTACTCAAAATATTGCGTTACATAAGAAAATATGCATATGATGTGCAAATATAGATTATTTGGAGGTTCACATGCGCATTTTATATGATCCTTGATTTATTCGATATCAATTGATCATAATAATCAATATTTAAGCACTTATATAGTCTATAATATAATTAAATCTTGCATATTCAAAATATCCCGTTATAAATAAAGAAATATGCATTAATGTGCAACCAAAGCTTATTGGGAGCTGCCGAGCTACAGTTCTGCATTCGTAGTGATTCATGATTCATTAGACGTCATTTAATCGTAATAATCCATAATTAAGCTCTGTATATGGTCTATAAAGTAATTCAGATCTTACTTATTCAAATTTTTTTTAACCTGAAAAAATATTCATGTAATGTGAAAATGAATCTTTTCTGGAGCTTCAATTGAGCATTTTATGTGATTTTTGATTCATCTTACGTCATTTGAACATATAACCTATATTTTAAATCGTTAAATGGTTTAGATTACAATATATATCCAATTTATTAAAAATATTTTGTCATAAATAAAGAAATATGCATATAATGTGGAAAAGAAGTTTATTTGGGGCAATGTGTTGAGCATTTTGTGTCATTCTTGATTCGTCTGACATCATTTGATAACAATAATCTATATTTAATCATTTATATATTCTAAAATATAATCCAGTTCGAAGTAATTCAAAATAATGCAATATACATAAATAAATATGCACAGAATTTGCAAATTAAGCTTATTTAGAGGTTCAGTTGAGCATTATAAACTATTGTTTATGCCTTCCACATCAATTGATCACGATAATCTATATTAAAGCACTTTATTTCGTCTAGAATATAATTCAGATTAACTTATTCAATTTATTGCGTTATTTACCTCTAAAAAAATTATTGCGTTATAGATAAAGAAATATGCAAATGATGTGCAAATAAAGCTTATTTGGAGCTTCAGTTAAGCATTTTAAGCGATTCTTGATTCATTCGATGTCAATCGATCATCATTATCTTTATTTAAGAACATTATATGGTCTGGATTATAATTAAGAAATTAATTGTTCAAATTATTGCATTAAGCATGGAGAAATATGCATATAATGTGCAAATGAAGCTTTTCTGTAGCTTCAGTTTAGCATATAGATTGATTCATGATTCCTTAGATATCGATCATGATAATCTATATTAGACCGTTTTTTATGGTCTTAAATATATTTCAGATCATATTTGTTCAAAATATTATTTTATACACAAAGAAATGTTTATATAATTTTATACACAAAGAAATGTTTATATAATGCGCAAATAAGGCTTATTTAACACATCAATTGGGAGTTTAAGCAGAAATTGATTAGATCGATGTCAAGTTGTCACAATAATTAATAATTAAGCTCTTTATATGGTCTGAAATATATTTCTGATCTTAATTATTTAAAATATTACATTATACATAAACAAATAAGCATATAATATGCAAATGAAGCTAATATGAAGCTTCAGTTGAGTGTTTTAAGAGATTCTTGATTCATTGAACGTTAATTCATCAGCATAATCAATATTTTAGCATTTTACGTTGTCTAGAATATAATTCAGATTAAAACTTCTTTGGAGCTTCCCTTGAGCATTTTATGCGATTCTTGCTTCATTCGACATCAATTGATCACAATAATTTATATTTAAGTAATGTATATGGTTTAGAATATAATTCAGAACTTTCTTATTCAAAATATTGCGACACATAAAGAAATATGCTTATAATATGCAACCAAAGTTTATTTGGAGCTTCAGTTCTACATTTGAAGTGATTCATGATTCATTAGACGTGTTTTCATCACAATCATTCATATTTGAGCTATTTATATGGTCTATAATTTAACTCAGATCTTACATATTCAAAATTCTGTGTTAAAAATGAATAAATATTCATGTAAAATATTTATTTAAAATATATTTAAAATATTTATATGGTCTAGAATATAATTCATATCCTACTTATTAAAAATTTCGTGTCATAAATTAAGAAATATGCATAAAATGTGAAAAATAAGTTTATTTGGGCAAATGTGTTGAGCATTTTGTGCAATTCTTGATTCGTCCGACGTCATTTGATATCATTAATCTATATATAAGCATTTATATGGTCTAGAATATTATTCAGTTTAAACTTATTCACAATATTGCAATATACATAAAGAAATATGCATATAATTTGCAAATTAAACTTATTTAGAGATTCACTTAAGCATTTATAAGCTATTATGGATTCTTTCGATGTCAATTGATCACAAATATCTATATTAAAGCACTTTATATGGTCTAGAATATAATTGAGATCTAAAATATTCAAATTATTGCGTTATACATAAAGAAATATGCAACTGATGTGCAAAGAAAGCTTATTTGGAGCTTCACTTGAGCATTTAAAGAGATTTTTGATTCAGTTGACGTCGATTGATCACAAATATCTATATTAATGCACTTTATATGGTCTAGAATATAATTGAGATCCAACATATTCAAATTATTGCGTTATATATACAGAAATATACAAATGATATGCAAATAAAGCTTATTTGGGCTTCACTCTACCATTTTAAGCGATTCTTGATTTATTTGATGTCAAATTGATCACAATTATCTATATTTCTGCACTTTATGTGGTCCGGATTATTATTAAGAAATAACTTATTCAAAATATTGCTTTAAACATGAAGAAATATGCATTTAATGTGCAAATGAAGATTTTCTAGAGATTCAGTGCCATTTCATCATAATAATCTATATTAGAGCTCTATATATGGTCTATAATATAATTCAGATCTTATTTATTGAAAATATTGTGTTATACGCAAAGAAATATTCATATAATGTATAAATAAAGCTTATATGAAACATGAGTTTGGTATTTTTAAGTTGTACTTGATTACTTCAACGTCAAGTTATTAAAATAATTAATATTACGTTATACATAAATAAATAAGTATATAATATTGCGTTATACATGAGTTAATAGTATGCAAATGAACCTTCAATTGAGCATTTTAAGAGATTTTTTATTTATTTTAACATCTATTGATCACTATAATCTATATTTTAAAATTTTATATGTTCTAATTTCTAAAATATAATTTTGATCTAACTTATTCATAATATTGCGTCATACATAAAAAAATTCATATGATGTGCAAATAAAGCTAAGTGCTATATGACTAAAAACAAAAATAACCATGATTCCTTCGGGTTATGAACCCAAAGTATATTTTGTTTTAAAGCAACGTTGATTATTTTTAGGGAACTGTTGACTTCGGGGTTTGAAATAGTCCAACCACGTCAACAATTCTGTTTCGCGGTTTTGAACCCCGAAGAAGTTGGGTTGTTATTTTTTAATTTTTATATTAATAACGTATTTATCTTTAAAATAATAATAAGAAATATATTTATTTAAATAAAAAACGTCACCGGCTCCCTTTTAAAATAATAATATTGAATAGTTATTCAATGGGGCCTTCATTTTGCAGCAACGTCACCGGCTCACTGGTCAGGCCAATAGTCTGTGACAAGTGATGACCTGTTAATAAAAACTCTCCTCTTCTTATGGTACATTGAAGGACAATCTCCCATATCTGTCTAGTGTATATTTCGTTTTGTTATCACTTATTATTTACCAGCACAAACTAGTCAGGCTATTTCTAACCATACTAACCATTTGGGTTCTATTATTTTTATTTTAAATAGATTTTGCATCAAATTTAGAGCATTTTGAAAATTATTGGTTATAATCCAGCGGTCTAAAAAGTTAAATATTTATGTTTATCAAAACTTTCTTGCAACTAAACGATATTCGGATTGTACCGAACTATAGAGAACATATCCACAATTTTTATTTTTGTTTTCGTTTATTTTATCAGTTTGGCTAGCCTCTCAAATAAATATGTCAATAATCCCTTCCCATTCAAACATTATCACAAGAGTCCACAAATATGGAGATTTACAGAAATTTGCCAAAATAGGGAAGACAATTCTAATTTCTAATAATAAACACAACTTAATTGCTCGGACACCCATCCTAGTTGAATGCTGTTACTGGCTAGCTTATTGAAACTAAATACTTCCAAACTGCCAGGTTGGTTGCATATTGACAGTTCAGTCCGAAATATCAATCATTAATATTTACAGTCCAGCCAAGTTTATCTTCCACAAGTCCCATCTGGATCTTAGTAAGAGCTTCATATAGCTTCTTTGTAACTGTCTCTTCTCCAGTTTTATATCTATAGCTGAAGTAGAGAAATAGAATGAAAGAACATGTCAAAACATCTCTATTTTAAAACTTCCATGGCTAACAATGGAAACGAAATATTGTCAGCAATTTTTACCTATGGCCTTGATAAGTAACGCTGGAGACTGGAGTTACAACCACAGCAGTTCCTGTGCAAAATACTTCATCTGCTTCTCTCAGATCATCAATTGACACAAGCCTCTCGGAAACCTGGTTGTCCAAATAAAAAACAAATAAAAAAGACGCATTTTTGACCAATTGCTATAAATGTTTGAATAGGAATCCTATTAGATTTCGAAACTTTAGTTTTGACATTTATGTCTTATAAGATTTAATGGCTTTTATGTCTTATAAAGCACAATTAAATCTATTAAGGATTGCTAATGGCTTCACTAATTTTCAAGGTGTAAAATAATTCTTTCCCTTTACCTTTTACACATAAAAGCTCATTGGTCAATTTTGTTAAATCAACATAACGGGCTAATTCGATGTAAATTTAAATTTTCCTTCTCACGCTAGATGTAAATTTAAACTTTTCAAGAATAAGACTTTATTTGAAACTTAATGTTGTAATTGATAACCTGGTAACCAACATTACGGGATAATTCGATGATACTTTTGCGAGTGACTCCCGGAAGAATTGTTCCATTTGAGTATGGAGTCGAGATAACACCACCCTAGATAGAAGATGTAATTTTATATATTTTAGAATAATCCAATATTATGAAAAGAATATAATATACTCTGAAATTATAGCAGCCTATAAAAAGCGCAGCTTAAATTTCAAAACAGAAACCAGGATCCTAGCGTGAGTTCCCTAATGTTTTCTTGAGCTCTCTCTATGTTTTTCCTTTAGGAAAACTGTGCAGTAAGGATACAGGTCCAGTGTAGTTGAACTGGAAATAATGAAATTATCAAAAAGTAGATGAATTTAAGGTTTGCTAATATCTAAAAAGAGACAAAATAACCTTTACAATAAAGAGATTGCAAGAAGAGGCCTCCTCTAAGTATCTTTTATTGACGGAATCAAGATAAAGTACGTCTGAGAAGCCTCTGCTCTTTGCGCTCATTTGAGCCTGCAACACCTGCGTCACTCCAAACATTCAATCTTCATGCAACAAGAAGAGAATTTATGTATCATAATACCTTCAACAGAAGTACACAATACCAAGAACTTCTCTCTCGTATCTTATGTGTGATAAATTTTGCACAGTTTTTTTTTTGGGGGAACCATCAATCAAGAAAGCACTGTTTAAATATCATCATCATATCATATATAAAGCTAAATGAGGTTCAAGGCCACTTATCAAAATTTATTCAAACATTTTAGTGAAACTTAAGCACATTCCATAATATCAAACACATTAAAATACGTACTGGTGCATAATTAGCAATTGTCTTTACACCTCCAGTCCCGCCTGGACTGGCTCGGTGGGTTACATGCTCGATTAACAAGTTGATTGGTGCCATTCCCTCCTGTTGAAATAACATTATAATTTACTATTCTGTAAACGCAGTTTTTCTATATTTCTGAAAATTAACCAGAATTTATTTAAAGAACTCTACTACTTTGAAATATGTCCCAACTGGTGTGGCGTAGACCACGAATGTATATTCCGGTGCAGGGGCCACTCCTAGTATTGCTCCGCTCCCTAACAACAGAGGTCTGATATAAAGGGAACCCTTGCCGGAAGGGGGTACCTGCCAAAACAGAAACAAAATACAAAAATAATTATTTTGGACTTTTTCAATTGCTTCAAATATCACGAAAAGCATTTTTAAAATATTATTAATGCTGTTTCAATTTTTATAATTTCTAGAGTTTTACCCAACGCTTGTTTGCTAAAACAGTCTGCTCGACAGCATGAGCAAATTGGTCGACGGATGGGGCAGGCATGCACATCCTTTCGGCACCTACTTGCATTCTTTTCGCATTCTCCTTGGGTCTAAAAAGAAGGAATCCGCTACCTTTTGCTCTTCTATAAGCTTTTAGACCTTCAAATAGACCCTTTTTAAGCAAAAATAAAATTGTCAGAAATTGTGATTGGCACAGAAATAAATTGTTGGTGAATGCACACAGATGTCCGTCTTTAGGAAACTTGAGTGTTAGACTCTTTTAAAAACATACCATCGTATGTTTTAAGATTATTAAAAAAGATATATAAATGATAATTTTGTTCGAACATTCATGAGCCAATAGCCTTTTACATTATTACTCCCAAAGAGATTTATTTTTAATCTTTTTCAGTTTTCATTACATCTTAATCGTCTCCACAGTAATTTAAGATGCACTTGTGCTAAAGAAACGGAAGACACTTGAATTTTGAAATAGCAATTGAAGTAGTGAGAGGCAAAATAGAGTTTGAATGATCAGGAGCCGACCTGACCATAGTTGAGGACACCAGCAGATGGGCTTAGCTCAATGTTTCCATACCGGCTGAGCTTGCCATGTGTAAAGTAACCATTTCTTGAGCATTTCATCACATACATGTCGTCGGTTGGTGTTAGAGCAAATCCTAGGTTGTCCCAATCCATTTCCCCGTTTTCTTCATCACTCCTGTTGATGTCAATTTAAACAATGGATTAGTATAGTTATTATTTAGCTTTTTCAGTTATTGCTGGATTCTTATTATGTTTTGGAACTCAGAAATTCTGAAAATTTCATAAAATTGGTCATCCGAGACTAAAGCATGCAAATCCTTCATTTTGAGATTTCTAGCTACGTTAAATTCCACGCTGAACATACTCCACAGCATACTTGTAATTTTCTTTAGCATTTATATAAATCATATTCCAATTTCATCGAAACCAACTTGTAATGCAGGCCATGGTAGTTAGATAATATACTTTTTATCTTTGAATGGTATTATTTTATTGGTAATCACTCCAAAACTGCTGTACATTTAAATAACTTCTTTTGAATATCAAAGCCGAACAATTATTTGGATTATAGTGAGTTGATGACTATACTCAAAGAAAGGGAAGTTGAACAAAATCAAATGAACAAAAATTATTTTGGACGACACTATTGACGATTGGAAATATGTCTCACTACAAAACAAATTGACGGTACTTGTACATAACAAAAATAGCTAATTTGTGAGGCAATAGAAGCAGCAAGTTGCTACGTCAACTTTAAAGTGAGAGACCCATTTTTGTCTGCCAGCTATAGTTTCCGTTTCGGGGTTTTATGTTGTGGGCCCTAAATTTCAACTAGTCCTGACGATGGAGTCAGCGTCAGTCGTTTTCCGTATTTATTCCGTTCCAACAGAACGAATATAACAGTACAGATTTTTATCTCGTTTCAAAAATAGAACGGTTAACGGAATAAATTTCGACATACGTTTACGTGGAATAAAGTTCAAATTTGATCTTTCCGTCCAAATAGAACGACAAACAGAAATCTTGGTACGTACCGTTACCGAAACGGCTGATTCCATATCCACTGTGGACGTTAGACAGCCCTAAAATTTTCGAACTACCAACTATATTATTTAATAACTCTGTAACGATACATAATAATACAGTGTTATATTTACCAAAAGAAAAAATGCATTGTTATTCAATTATTTACGGTAAGATTTGTAAAATAATAATAATAATAATAATAATAAAATATTCATGGTAGGGAGCGGATATAATGGCAATAACTTCTAACAACCGTGGATACTGGATAGTTTATATATTTTTTTATAATTCAGATATATTGTGTGTAAGCAATTTTGAAACGGATTAGTCATGGATCAAGTGCGCTAAAGTGAAGCCGCTAATGTTTCGAACTATATACTTAACAGATGAATAATCAATTTTTAAATTATATCAAATTTAATACATATATTTATCTAAATTGTAAAGAAGGTAATTTTATTTCAATTTGAGAAATGCTAGAGTTCAATTTTTGGGATGGATCAGGTCCGTCAAATACGATAACGATTTAAATTTAAATCGCAAACAATTCTATGTACTTGCGAGCACAAAAAACAAAACCACAAGATTAATTTAATCTCAAACAATCATGTGGCTAGTCTAAATAGTGTGAGGTGGCAATAAAAGAACACAAATGTACAAAGCATTGTTTCTAAATTAAATTAAAATGAGTCAATCAACGACTTTTTTAATTAGTAGTACAAAATTAAAATTTTAGTTCAGCTACATACGTAGTTTTCTCAGTAACTGACACACAAAACCAACTCTAAAAAAACGAGGAATTCAAATTCAGCTTTTACCACAAATGTAAAATTGTGAGAACATGCTCTTATTTTTAAAAAATTAAAAGGGACCGTCAAAAAATAAAATTATTATTGGTAGATAGTAGATACCAGCAAAGTGCGTACCTGTCCGAATCCAGTCCAGCCGCTTGTGGCAAAGAGGATACAGACCTTGACGCCAAATAAGAGCTGCCTCCTAATTGCAACTACACAAAAGAAAAATCAGAGAAACAAAATGAATTTTGAGTCTTTGATCTGTTTCGTTTAGTTTATATATATAAAACAAATAACGGCTAGGAAATTAGTGAAAACAAATAAACAAAAAGAAATATATGCAAGCTCAATTATACAAATCAGTTATGAGAAAAAGTACCCGAAAGTAATGCTAAAAAGAAATAAAATTGAATGCAACTTAATAAAATTAGTAAAATTTGTATTAACATACCTTTAAACTATTGAGCAATTGTGAATCAACCGAGCTGAGAACTTTTGTTAGCATCATTGCTTCTCTTTAGAAGCTCCTTAGAAACTCGAACTTTTTGATAGATGGGGATATTTAAAAGAAGAAGAGAAATGCGCTGCTTTTACAGTTGCATGCAGATGAATACAAAGTTGTATCATCCCTTAAATAACTCGTGATTCGGACTAAAATTAATAAAATATTTGTACAAATTTAGTACTAGAAAAACGCACTAGCTTGTATAGACAGCCCAACTTCTTTTTTTTTTTTTTTTTTTATGCAAGATCCAATATCTTCAATAGATTGATAGAGATCCGAGTAGAAAGAATAGATTAAAAAAGAAAGAAGAGAAAAAAAAAAGGAAAGACAACCCTTTAAGTTTGGTAACAGAACTAAATAGTAAATAGGATGGGAGAGAGGGAGAGTGTGTCATTATATAGTAAATACCAGTTCTTTCTATTTTGACACGTCATCTAGGATAACGGCTGCTCTTCTTTTAACAGACTGGACCTGGTCTACTAGTCTTCGGTTCAATGATTAGATTGTAGAATCGATAAATCTGTCACTGTGATTTATTCCACTTATAGCAAAATGAAACAGAAGTTGAATATGCTATCTCATGCGGGTAGGCTGGTTTTGATCAAATCGGTGTTAATGACAATGCCGATGTATTACATGTCAATTGAGATGTTGCCAAAAGGGGTGATTAATGATATCAACATATTAATGGCTAGGTTTTTTTGGGGCAAAATCGATCAAAACAGGTACTTAGCTTTCACTGCTTGGAATAAGGTGTGCAAGCCAATCGAAATGGGGGGCCTGGGAGTAAAAGATTTGCAGAGCTTTGGAGATGCTTTATTTTTAAAACTTGTGTGGGCACTAATGGCAAATGAAGATAAGCTTTGGGTGAAGGTTTGCAAAGCGAAATATTATCCTAATGTGGGCTATTGGAGGGCAAGAAATGTGACAGGAGTGAGTAAGATGTGGAGACAAGTGATGAGCCAGCGAGATTTTTTTGCAACCAACGTGATGTGGCATCTGGGGATGGAAAAAAGACTCATGCTCTTTCACAGCCGTGGTTTCCAGGAGGGGGGTGCAGGAGGATGCGCCTAGAGCTGATAGACAATTGCATGTGTGCAATTTAATTGATGAACAAACAGGACAATGGGATTTGCAGAAATTGAACAGGTTGTATCAGCCACAACAGGTACAACAAATTATACAGGGAAATAATAAACCAAGCCCGAATATAACCTTGGAGGACATATTGATTTGGCAACCAGTAAAAACTGGCAGATTCACAGCGAAGGAGGGATACAAAGCAATTATGCTGGCTCATGGAGGCATGAACAATGAGCAACATATCTTTTGGGAAAGGATATGGAGGAATAAAAATATCACTCCAAGAATAAAAATTTTTATTTGGAGATTGCTAAATAAAGGGTTGGCGTTGGCAGTACACATGCACTCCAGGTTTTCGAATTTTTCACCCACCTGTCAGAGATGCTTTGAAGAAAATGAGTTTGCTGTGCATTGTCTTTTTTTTCTGTGCAACTTCTAGACAAGTTTGGTTTGCAAGCCCGTTGGGTTTACGAGTGCATGATTTACCACTACAAATTGGGCAGGCGCTGCAGCAGATAATGGATGGATTAGATGATTATGGTACTCAATTATTTGCTAACACATTATGGGAGGTGTGGAAAGAAAGAAACAAGGCGGTCATTGAGCACAGAGTGTTTGGACCTATGGAAGTGTTGCAAAGAGCGCATGTGATGTCATCCCCGATAGCAAGCAATACAATTGGGGCTATGGAGAACTCTCAACAAGTCGGGGAGACATATGATTTCTTTCATGATGGCTGGCAGGTGGTATTAGATGCATCATGGGATATCACATTGAGAACAAGTTACGCGTACATAATCTATGAAGGAGGTTTATTACACTCGGTGGGTATACACAATGTGAATCTGAATGATCCTTTCATGGCAGAAGCACAGGCTTTACATGAGGCAATTATCCAGGTGGAACATGATTCAAGGATACCAAGGGCAGCACAGGTACATCTCTTTTATAGCATCACGTACTAATAGAACGATTTTGGAAAGCTCAATCGTACCATAGATGGGGTTTATAGCATCACGGAAGTGGGGAGAAGAGGTTTATGTACTTGGTTTGGTTTGCGTTGACTTCATTTAATGTAAGATGGTACCGAGAGAGGTGTTAGGGAATAAGATTCGGTTTAGCTTAGGTGAGGGATGACATTTGATGTGTTTCATTTCGTATCTTATTCATATGGTTTAGTACAAAGGGTTTCATGCCATGTACGTGGCAGGTGCTTGGTACGAGTCTTAATACATGATATCATATTAGTTGCGCTAGACCACTAGTTATACATGTTCACTTGTCATAAACTAAGTAACTAACTTATATTGCTATATACATTTATGCTTTGACAAATATCGGTTGATAACATAAAGCATTCCTATCATATCCTTTCACTGTTATGTAAATAAGAAGGAGAGTCCAATCTTTTCACATACAACCTTGTGCTTTTGTTAGATATTTTTATCACCAAGGGTCAACATGATCATCCTCAGGCTGCAAAAATTATAGTATCCATTTATGGTTATAGAGTACTTAAGAAATATTACCAGGAATTAATCTAAGGTCTGACAGTGCTCCTTTGACAATCTTACCAAGCAAACCCCTATCCTTTAAGTTTATTACAGCGTGCTAGGAATGAGATGTAATTTTATTCCAATGGATTTTGGTAAAGTGAACTAAAAGAAGTACAGTGCCTGATGAACTTATGAACTACACTTACATCTTTTATTCTTTTAACATATACAAAGGATCATAACCTGAATAAAAGAAGCTGTTGAATTTCTTATATGCTATGCTGAATTTGGTAAATACAAAATCATAAAATAAAAAAATACATTTTCCTATGAGGATTACAGTATAGAAAATAATGAAATTCAAGTTTATGAGGCATTTTCAATAAGATCAGAGATTTTAACTAATTGCACTTTCACTGTTTATAGTTGCTATTAATATCTAAATGCACATTTATATCAATCTTGAGCCTATGAGACAAGTCCAGTTTAGTTATTATCATTCATGCATGTCAGTCCAGAAGATTTCAAGTATCACACTTCATTACAGTCCTTTGCTATTTCTAAAATCTGAATTCACTATCTTGTCAAACCATGGTTTATGAACAGTTAAGTTATATAGTTTTTGTAGGAATCATATTTATGCAGTTCAGTCTAGAAGCTTCCAAGTATTGCAATTCCTCATCATTATTCGAGTATTCTACCTTACTGGTTCATGTCTTGAGAGTGAATTAATGATAAGATCCACCTGTTAAGGTTCTTCCAAAGGTCACAATTATGTACAATAGTCCAGATACTATCATATTCTATGTCAAGTTCAACTTTATGCATTTTGGTCCATGATTTATAAGAATGGCAGCATAACACCTATACCACATTGATAAGCCCGCTACAAACAACATTTACAAAGGGAAGATCGATAATGGAATCCTTCCTAGTAGCTAGGGAAAACATTTCCTTCTATAAAAAGAACAAAATCCCTGCTATATTGTATAAAATAGATTTCGCGAAAGCATTCGATTATGTTTCTTGGGGCTTTATGATTAACGTCCTAATAGAACGAGGCTTTCCTCCACTCTGGTGTTCTTGGATTCTAAACATTCTCAAATCTTCTTCATCCTCGGTTAAGATAAATGGTTCTTTAAAAGATAAATTTATGCACCGTAGAGGATTGAGACAAGGAGATCCTCTTTCTCCGTTGTTGTTCGTTTTAGTAGCCGATGCATTGCAAAATTTTATCCTTAATGCACAGCAGATGCTCGAGGGACCGGTGATAATTCCGCCTAGAGTTCTGCAATTTGCAGATGATACAATTCTACTCATGGAGGCACAACCAAGGAACATCACGATCATTGTTGAGATCCTGTCACACTTTTCTAGCCTAACAGGTTTATGTATTAATGATCAGAAATCAGTTTTTGTGCCGATATTAGTACGCAATACAGCAATACCCGGGTTGCAATACATCCTCAAATGTCCCGCCAAGGATTTTCCGATCACTTACCTTGGATTACCACTATCAATTAAGAAACCAAAGAAGATACATTTCCTCCCTCTAATTGAGGCTTTTCACTCGAGGCTACAGAGCTGGAAATCCAAGTTCCTTTCACTAGGTGGTCGACTAGTTATGATCAAGGCAGTACTTTGTGCACTACCACTGCATTTCATGCAAGTGTTTAAGCTCCCAAATTGGTTACTGACTCAATTAAATAAGATCAGTAGAGCTTTTTTATGGAGCAGAACTTCTACTTGCATGGGCGGTCACTGTTTAGTAAATTGGGAAAAATGTTGCATGCCGACAAATTGTGGGGGTCTAGGTATCTTACATCTTCAGACTCAAAATTATGCACTGTTGGCTAAATGGCTTTGGAAGCTAATAGCTGAACAAGAATCGGTTTGGTCAACAACTATTAGATCTATGTATGGTACATCTGATATGAATGCCATGCTCACATCTGATGGTATTTCCTATGGGTTGAAAGATATTGTAACGACCTCAACACATATAACCACAAGCTAGGCCATACGCTGGAGATGGACTTCTGATGGTTTGTTCTCTTCCAAGAGTGCATATGCTCTCATGAGAAACCCAGGCATCAGAGCGCCTGCGTTGAACATGATTTGAAGGATCAAAGCACCTCTGAAAGTTAAATATTTTTCTGGTTAGTTCTTCCCGATAGAGTACTGACTGGAGATAATTTACACAAAAGGGGTTGGGTAATGAACCAAGGGTGTACACTGTGTCAAGCTCCCATAGAGACAGGGTTGCATCTTTTCACACAATGTAACTTTGCTAACAAAATATGGGCGTGCATTCTGCAACCTGCAACAATTTTCATACCGGCTGATAATCTAATTCAAGCTTGGGAACTGAACAGAACATTCCTTTTAACCGGACATGACGACTACCGAGATGCCTTATGGATTGCAACCTTATGGAACATTTGAAAGACTAGGTGTGCAAAGATTTTCCAAGGAACCCCACTGGACCTGAGAAAGACAGTACGCACCATTTTGCTGGAAGAAAAGCAGTGGTCTCAGCATTGTTGAAGAATTAGAATACGTCTTATTTTTCGATGTTGACTATTTGTAGTTTGTGATATTGGTCTAGAATTTCCAAGTCTTTTAATTTGATTTTTATTTTTATTTTAATTTGATGTATGGCAACTATTCCGTTTAATGAAATTGTAGGTGAGACAATCGTCTCCCTACCTTCAAAAAAAAAAACACCTATACCTCAACAATTTGAGGTGCTTTGTTTCCACCTTGCCAAAGTCAACACGTCATTGACCATGGTAAGTGAAACTCAGCAAACCAAGAACTAGAGAGTGTCTAGTCGAGGTATAGGTGCTAGCCAAGAATTGAGGAGACCTCAATCGAGAAAAGAAGAAAGTCAAGACTTGGAGAAACTCCAGCCGAGACACAGTTAAATTGAGCAGTTCTAATGCTACTGTTAGATCATAGTAAAAGAAGTTAAAAATTATATACTTTTTTTTTATTAAAAAATGGATAGTCAATTTCAATTTTAATATCAAATGAATCATAAATTCATGTTTTTATTCCAATTAATGGAAGTAATAAGCAATCACTAAGACTTGGAGAGTCTCAAGTGGAGGTGCAAGAGCAAGATCAGACAAGAGAGGTGTTTTAGTCGCAATAAAAAGGAAAGCATCAAAATCTAAAGAAAACTTCAATTAAGACCAAAGATAACACGTCAAAAACTAAGGAAACCTTAGCCGAGACCGACAAATATCAAAATTCAGAGAAGAAGCATTTAATTGAGCTAATTGAATGAGTTTGCTATAAAACCAGTTGAGATCCGTCAATTCAAGCAAGACATTCCAACAAAACTGAAATATTTCATTCAAACTTCACAAATCATGTTACAAACTCGCTTATTACACATACCTTTGTCTTACCTTCGATTACAATAGCTCAAAGGATCTTGATTGTGCCTAACTCTATTCCTAGCCGTTGATTCAGAGGCACACGGATCGCCATCTAATTCGACGATTGAGGTTGTGTTACGCTCTGGAACTTCTAGATGGTCAGAGAGGTGGTTTGACCCGAACTTGGAGAATTCAGGTTACAGTGGTTGCAGCGCGATTTCTCCTTCTCCCTTTGCATTTCCCTTCTCTATTCCTCTTTTCTTTTTCTGCAGAAGAAGATGACATCTTCGTTGCTGGGTCCCAGTGGCAGCGAGAGAAAGATGCAGGGTCCACAAGTCAGGTTTAATGAGACTCATAGCCAGCGACATTTATTTCATGTTTCCCATGCACCCGGCTCTTTGTACACCGCGGGTTGATTCTTGCGCTGTGTCTGTCCAAGTTAAGAACTGTACGGAGGGAAAGTTTGAAATTCCGTCTTTTCTCTTCTATGTTGTTGACAGGAATGGAGGATGCCATTTGCGTGCATGTTTTGTTAGGAAATGCTCATATTTTAATTTTAGATTAATTACAACTAATTAATCACCATTAACAACAAGCAAATCAATAGATCTAGTGCTAAAGCAATCACACATCCAATCAAGAGAGAAGGTAGGAGAAATTGTACCTCTCATGAAATTGTATTCATGAGGCTCGAATCCATGGCATGGGAGTCGATGGGGTGCGTGCTCCACCATCTCCACCATCTATGGCCGCCTCTAGCCCACCAAGGACCCACCACCAAGCTCAAAGAGAATGCTAGTTCTCTTGAACCTCTTGCTAATCACCTTGCTTCTCTTAATTAACTATTTAATGGAGAGGAAGAGAGGTGGGATGCTCAACACATGAGCTAAGAGAGGAAGGGAAGAGCCATGGAGAAGAGAGAAAAAAAAAATCTCTCTTCTAGGTGGAGGCGCAAGGGAGGGGAAAGGAAGAGAGATGACGGCTAGGGTTTTCTCCCAAAGAGACCCCTTTATATAGCCAACCACTCTCATCCAACCTTCATACTATTTACAAGTATGCCATCCACCCTAAGAGGCCACCTAATGGGCTCTCTTGGGCCATCTTAATAAAAGGCCTTTATTCATTAATTCACCAATTAATGAATCTCCTTTAATTGTCTCTTCATTCTTCCTTAAATTGGGCCTTTAATTAACCAATTAAATAGAAGCCCAATTAGCTCAAACTAATTAAAGTAAGTTGAACATAATTAATTATTAACTCATTAATAATTAATCTATGATTAGCTAATGCATTAAATTGTTTCCATATGATCCTTTTAATTTAATTAATTATAACGGTTCATAACGGTATATAATTAATTAATTAACTTATCACATTTCACAATACACATTATTGTGAATAAACAATAAATGCACCAAGTGGTTAGAATCCTATTTGTGCGACCCTATTTGAGGATTTATACTATGTTGGCCATGGAAATAAATCATTATTTATTTCCAATAATCATAAGCGGTATCTAGCAACACGTTATGATTCCCAATTCGTATAAATAATGTACCGTTACAATATCTCAATCCTGCATAAGAAATAAAAGTATTTCTTTGTTTGATTCTTATGTCACACGATATCTTTATATAATCCAAGATAGGAATGTGTCATTCTTGCAGATTATACATTTCTTGATCTAGAGTTGATCGTCTAGTTTGCATGCATACGATCCAACTCCATCAAGGGGCCCAAACAGATATCATCACTCACTAGGTATACTAATGAGGGACATACGGTTTTCTTGATGAACAACTTTTCCCCGCACAATTCAAGAGAACATAAATAAAGTCCTTATAGCAGCCTTTATCAGGAATCAACGTTAGACGATATTTATTGAACCTATCCTCATGTGGAAAAGATGAACATCTCAAACTTAGAATCAAACTCATATGAAATAAACAATGACACATAACACAATCCATATGTTTATTTCATTGGGTCAAGTCCTGTACTATGTTCCAATAACATACACATATGCAATTAAGTTGGTAACTCCTTACCTATGATTTGTAGAACTTAATCATCACTTAACTTGCATACTAATCTTTTATGATAATTAATGTTCCTTGTTAATTATCAAGATTATGGACGATTTAGATTTATTATTGTCATTCTAATGAATGATCCACAGAGATCTACAATTCAGATCCTCAACCTGAATGATCTGTCAATAATAAACTCTAGGAACAAATGATCAAATATCATCATTAACATAAACTAAGAAAATAAGTCATTAAATATTGACTTCTAGGACATAACTCCAACAATCTCCCACTTGGCCTAGAGTCAATCAATAGTGACTTCTAGCCAGTGAAGAATTTAGAACAATGTCATATATCTATATATATACATGTCTCGAACCTCAAAAGATGTAATACACTTAAAGCAAGTTACTCATACGTCCATCACGCATGGATGCACAATTGCATCTCGTATACCGCTTAAGGTAGAGGTTAAGTTAGAGTGTTCGCTGTGTCCGCGAACCTATCCAATTTTGTCTGACCCTATATACATATATACTCCTATATATGTGTTCTTGATCATCATCATGTGAGATCAAGTGACATCGTCATAGATCTTAGTTGGATCACTAATTTAATATTGGGTTCTTCAAGTTTAAGCTATGGTTCGAGATGCATAGAACCATATTAGCTTGACTGAGAACTTCACGATCCTTACTACATTCTTTCATTGCTTCACAAGTTGCTATATATTTTGTTTTGGTGACGGAAACGGTTGTAATATCCCATTTAGAACACCTTCTAAACTTACAACACCACATTTAAACAAAATACGTAGCTCAATTGTATTCATATCAATCTTTCGAAAACTAGCATCAATATATCAATTTATATGAGCTTTCTTTTATCTTATCAGATGGAAAAACATATCACTCTTTCTCTTAAGATACTCGAGGACATTCTTGATTATTGTCCAAATGTGTTTTTCTTTGTATCCATTTGACAACTGATTGTCATACTCCTTGGGTACAACACATAGGGGCATGTGCATAAGTATGGCGTACGTAATGAAACTCATAACAGAAGGATGCTCGAATTGTATCGTGCACTCTTCTCGAATTGAGTTGCAACACACCGAGTAGAACTCAAGTGTATGCCATACAACATGGTTAGACATCCTTTCTAGGAGTCAATCTTTTCGTGTAACTATAACACCTTGTCATTATATGCACATTTTTCTCAAACCTGAAATCCATCATAATCTATCTCCATAGATTTTGTTTCCTTGGATTTAGGTGACTTACCCAAGTTCTCTATTGAGAAAACATTCTCCAATGAGATCTTGACAATATTCATTTCTTTAATTTTATTCCCAATTAATGTCTTGTATCTTGTACAATACATGTAACATAATAATGCTCCCACTGAACATCTTGTCTATACAAGATACTTTTGACGAAGTGCAACTCCTTGACTTCTTTGTCAAAATGTTTATTCCAATTTCCACAATTCTTGCTTCAATTCATCAATTGATCCTTGAAGCACATATACATTTCTAGCAATACAACAAATCCTCAGTTTGTGTCAAATTCACAACAACTTCCTTCATTCAATCGAAGAAGGCAGTTTTGATGTATCTTTTCATATATCTATATATACGAAATATAACTATTGCTAGAATGATCTTTATTGACTTATACACAGCTACAAGCGAGAAGCCGTGCTTTGTACATGGTCAACTCGTTATCGACTTAGACATAGCATCAATCATGAAATTGTGCTTTGTACAGAGTCGACTTGTTATCCATATCTATCTTTCCTTTTAAAGATCTATATGTTCTAGATGGATCGCTTCTTCTTGAACATCAATCAAGGTCTATACCTTGTTGTTATATATATGGATTGCACTTAAAGATCATATAGATTCAAATCATACTTGTGGAATCGGGTCTTTCCATCGCTTCTTTATTTATCAACGGATCCTCATATGTCAAGTACGAGGATGTTGTGAAACCTATGTACTTTTTAGTTTAGGCAATTCACTCTCGTTGATCTTTGTAGGATTGGTGCTTGAGGTCTATGAACTACTTCTACAACAACTTGTAGAATAAGTTCTTGATCCTAATGTACTGCACGAGTTTCTCTAACATCATCCAGTAATGAGATGTTTGAGTACTCTTTAGAAGCGAGCGTGCTTATAAACTTCTTCCTTTCACAACCGCTTGTGAGTTAAGTTCCGCTCAACTCCCACTAAGCACCATGTATGGAGTGACAAGTTCCCTATAAAGGTACTTCTTGTAGTGACGCATAAACTCCTTTAATGCTCACTTTACTCCCACTACTTCTTCTTGAGAATATCATTCTTTAAGATTACGTTATGATGAGCAACAACTACCTTGTTCTTATCATGTTCATAGAAGTAGTACCTTTTGGCTAATTCAAGATATCCTACAAAATAATAAGCGTCTTATTTGGGTCCAAGCTTATCAATCAATCGAACCTTGAAATAAGCTTCTCAACACCAAATCTCGAGAAACAATATACCTAGAGATCGAATCTCGTAAGATATCTTTCTCAATAGACTTCGATGGAATTTTTATTCAGTGTAAACAATATTGTCCTCAAACACAATCCCTTACATGAGTCAAACAAGTCAATTTGATTTATTACCGATCGAACTATATCAAACAATGTTCGATACCTTCATCCTTGGATACATTTTTCAATGTTCCTCCTGGAGCGAGTAGTGAAACGTCTTTCATACTCTTTAGGCAATATATCAAACTATATGACTTAACTATTTACCATGATCTATCTTAAGACTTTTGCTTTTATTGAATAGTTTTTCAACTTTACTCTTGAGATCATTTTGATCTTGTCAAAAGATTCATACTTATACCATATCAAATAGATACGTTAATATCTACAATGATCGTTGGTCAAGTGGTAAAGTGTCAACAACCTTTCAATTGCACAAGTCCTATAAGTCTATATACATCAATATGTATAAGTCTTAATAAGGTTACTTGTCCTTTAAACCTTCGTAGGTCAAAGGCGCTTTTGTCTTTTAACAAACACGATTCGCATGAATTTCAATTGATTTGCAATCGAATTGATTTACGAGCTCCACGTTACGTAGACTCTCATAATGCGATTCTTTGCAATCGAATTGATTTACGAGCTCCACGTTACGTAGACTCTCATAATGCGATTCTTGTTTATATTCGACTAAGCAACTATTTTACATAAAAGTCAAATACTTTATGCGAAGTCTTACATATTTGTCATTCAAAATTTGTTAATCTATTTCAAGCAAATTCAATTAAGATGCATGAAATCTTATACACAAATTTATAAAAACAAGAGAACAACATTTCTCTATTACAAAACATGATCATCCATCATCAAATATGAAATGGAGATAAGGTTTTATGAGATGTTTGGAATAAGGTATACAACCTCAAATTCCTAAACAAACTCTTTATTTAGTAAAGATAACTCTACGTATTCAATGGTAGCGGCTTAGACGTACAAGCCATTTCCAAAACGGAGTTTACTTTACTTATCTCGAACTTTCTCTTATTCATCATTGTCTACACATTTCGTTAAATGCGAACACATGAACTAGCACCTAATTACTAGTGTGAATTAGAGATAGTGAGATAATTTGAACGACAAATATCTTAAGGTTTAGAACATCATGGTATTTCGGACAACCTTTCAAATGCCTCCCATAAATGGCAAATGAAACATCTCATGTGACACACGGTCACTAGTGAGGGTCTCAAAGTCTCAACTCATATATTGGTGGAGTATTCCTTTAATACTTAACCAATCATTTTTAGCACTAACAAGTGTGCGAACAATACATCCTTTATCCATAGAAAGAGTTTTTATGACAATATCAACAATCCTTGATATTGGAGATCTTAGTATCTCTAGTTGTCAATTAGCTACTCAAACCTTTCGGTTTGCAAGCTAATGAAACATTTATCTTCTTATAAGAAGAGTCTCTTGGTTAACTCACATTTCATTACTCGATCATAAATGATTGAGTATATCTTTACTTTCTCTAAGAACGTCTTCTTGAGTAAATGGATGAGAGTGTAGAAGTCTTAGTATAGTCCTTATGAATTCTCCAATTCAAAGGTCTAGAACTTCTAAAAGGATATAAGCATTCGCTTTATTGAATAATTTTCGTCAAAACTAATCAATCATTGCGAAGCTATTGTTCGGGAAGTCGAGGAACGTTTTTGGGATTAAACTTGCTCAAGTTTCTCATTTCCAAGAACATGTCTTAGAAATCGGTATTTCTTCTCCAAGTAAATACCTTAGAAACGAGCTTGTCGTTTTCCAAAGATTGATCGCAACGAAATTAACATATTTAATATCTATAACAATTTCAATTTAAGGTCATTTAGTTTATGCAATGTTTTGTTTATGGAATGATAAACAAAACTCCCACTACATTTAATTAATGTCCCTAAATGTAATGGATTCCAAGATCCTCATTTTCGTCAAGTAGAGCCTGCTATGGCACGACACCCTACTTAACTAGACAAGGTAGGTTCTCCAACCAATCATATCAACCATATGACTCTTGGTTTGTGAATATCTAAGTATATTTACAAACTTCGCCCCGATGTCCAAGAAAACTTGTTGGGTCCATCGATAAGCAACCTCTCTCTATTTGCTCCTAACAAATCTTTTCATTTGTACCCCGACTATCAAGGTTGACAACCATGACGTCCGCTATGGCGGACCGCGCCATGATTGGCTATTGACGTGAAGGGGATAGAGAGAAGGAAGGCGGTCGACTTAATCAATTTATTTTGGGACAAAAGCAATTACGTGACTTTGTTTGGTGGTCGTGTAAGCATACACCCATACCTACCTATGACAATTCAAGGCATTCACAAACAATCACATAACATAAGCATCTCAAGCATTGCCGTGGGTTTGTATGGCTCCCGCTTGCATTAATCTTCGTCGCATCTCCATGTAACGAGACTAATCTAATCAAGCCCTCCCACTAATTACTAAGATCCTATCTAATAATTAAGGGAAATAAATACATGTGATAAAATTCCTAAAACCCCGCCTAGGCCTTAGGGGCATGCAAGCCTCACAGGTTACATCAAAAATTAACCACTTAATTATCAAGGCACCTTAGGCCACTTTACAAGCAATCACATGCATTCACAACATTTTACAACACACAAGGCATTGACATCTTGAGCCATATCAAACCCACATCCTCCTACAAAACAAAGTTAGCACATATACAATATACATGATTCACTTGCTCTTAATTAATTTCATTAATTAGAATCTTTGTGCATACTTGTTGCTCAAGTTTTCCGAATGCAAAGAAGGCTTAACCTTAACAACTAATTGTTTAAGCCCTTTTAAATTAACTCCAACTATCAAAACAGAAAGGAGGGTATTTAAGGAGTCTTCTAATTAACATTTCAATAAATTGATTAATTAGAAACTATTTTAACTAATTAAAATACGAAATTCGGGACCCGAAAAAATTCAAAATAATTCGGTCTCCAAAAAATCTGAAATAAATCCAGAGAACTCCTTACAAAGATTGTGATTACCTGTAAAAATCTCAAGGAGAGATCAATTACCATCAGGGAGAACCAAAAAAGACAAATCCTCAGATTGTGCGCGAAGCACCGTTAGAGAAAATTCTGTTATGGGTCTCAACCTTTTGATCTGTATGATCATCCCCTTGATATTTTTCCAGCAAACAATTTACATAGAAAAATACTACATACAATAGGCTATCATTCCATGAAAAGAAAATCCACAAGTTATATTCAAGATCAACGAGATAACAAGCATTTAAGCAAGGTATCCTGTTCTGGAACAGACCGTCGACCAAAAAGGTTTCACTCGGTTGAGGTATCAAATCTCAATGAAAATCTATGAAATTAATTTTCAAAGATTCCAGACTTAAAGGAGAACATTTCCATTTCAACACTTTTCCATAAAAGTTTCTCAATAAGTACATTTTTTCAAAACAATCAGTTTGTTTGAAAAAACAGATCTGACAACTTCATCACTTTTCATCCTTGAACGCCCACATAATATCCGAAATATGCAACAAAATTTACATATTCAGAAAGAGCATCAAGTTTAGAATAATCCTATCTAAAAGTTACAGGTACTTTGTATACAAACTTATTTGTTACCAACCACAACAACAGAACTGTGCAGCAGAATAACAGATCTGCGCACCGTTACCGTTTAAATCACTAAAAATTCATTTTACATCGAATTTCAATGATTCCAGTGGGAAAACAACCACAACTCAAAGGGCTACAATCTCCAATAAGAAGGAAAAAATTTCAGAGAGCTTTACACCACGAAAAACAAGCAACAAGATAGAAAACAGCCTTTCCAGGGCCAGCAAGCATGCACATCACTAATTAACTTAATTAATTACGAATTCTCACTTAATTAAGTGTGAAAAACCTTAAGCACGACCATAGCTCTGATACCACTGTTAGGAAATGCTCATATTTTAATTTTAGATTAATTACAACTAATTAATCACCATTAACAACAAGCAAATCAATAGATCTAGTGCTAAAGCAATCACACATCCAATCAAGAGAGAAGGTAGGAGAAATTGTACCTCTCATGAAATTGTATTCATGAGGCTCGAATCCATGGCATGGGAGTCGATGGGGTGCGTGCTCCACCATCTCCACCATCTATGGCCGCCTCTAGCCCACCAAGGACCCACCACCAAGCTCAAAGAGAATGCTAGTTCTCTTGAACCTCTTGCTAATCACCTTGCTTCTCTTAATTAACTATTTAATGGAGAGGAAGAGAGGTGGGATGCTCAACACATGAGCTAAGAGAGGAAGGGAAGAGCCATGGAGAAGAGAGAAAAAAAAATCTCTCTTCTAGGTGGAGGCGCAAGGGAGGGGAGAGGAAGAGAGATGACGGCTAGGGTTTTCTCCCAAAAAGACCCCTTTATATAGCCAACCACTCTCATCCAACCTTCATACTATTTACAAGTATGCCATCCACCCTAAGAGGCCACCTAATGGGCTCTCTTGGGCCATCTTAATAAAAGGCCTTTATTCATTAATTCACCAATTAATGAATCTCCTTTAATTGTCTCTTCATTCTTCCTTAAATTGGGCCTTTAATTAACCAATTAAATAGAAGCCCAATTAGCTCAAACTAATTAAAGTAAGTTGAACATAATTAATTATTAACTCATTAATAATTAATCTATGATTAGCTAATGCATTAAATTGTTTCCATATGATCCTTTTAATTTAATTAATTATAACGGTTCATAACGGTATATAATTAATTAATTAACTTATCACATTTCACAATACACATTATTGTGAATAAACAATAAATGCACCAAGTGGTTAGAATCCTATTTGTGCGACCCTATTTGAGGATTTATACTATGTTGGCCATGGAAATAAATCGTTATTTATTTCCAATAATCATAAGCGGTATCTAGCAACACGCTATGATTCCCAATTCGTATAAATAATGTACCGTTACAATATCTCAATCCTGCATAAGAAATAAAAGTATTTCTTTGTTTGATTCTTATGTCACACGATATCTTTATATAATCCAAGATAGGAATGTGTCATTCTTGCAGATTATACATTTCTTGATCTAGAGTTGATCGTCTAGTTTGCATGCATACGATCCAACTCCATCAAGGGGCCCAAACAGATATAATCACTCACTAGGTATACTAATGAGGGACATACAGTTTTCTTGATGAACAACTTTTCCCCGCACAATTCAAGAGAACATAAATAAAGTCCTTATAGCAGCCTTTATCAGGAATCAACGTTAGACGATATTTATTGAACCTATCCTCATGTGGAAAAGATGAACATCTCAAACTTAGAATCAAACTCATATGAAATAAACAATGACACATAACACAATCCATATGTTTATTTCATTGGGTCAAGTCCTGTACTATGTTCCAATAACATACACATATGCAATTAAGTTGGTAACTCCTTACCTATGATTTGTAGAACTTAATCATCACTTAACTTGCATACTAATCTTTTATGATAATTAATGTTCCTTGTTAATTATCAAGATTATGGACGATTTAGATTTATTATTGTCATTCTAATGAATGATCCACAGAGATCTACAATTCAGATCCTCAACCTGAATGATCTGTCAATAATAAACTCTAGGAACAAATGATCAAATATCATCATTAACATAAACTAAGAAAATAAGTCATTAAATATTGACTTCTAGGACATAACTCCAACATGTTTATGTCTAATTCAGTCATTTTCGTAACTTTCCTTTCATTGTTTCCATTCCATTCACTTTGTTCTTTTGTTGATGGTTGATTGGGCAGGTTTAGGAGTATTTTATTAGCCCTAGATGTTCCCATCTCTTTCGTTTCACTCATCATCATCATCATCATATCGTCCTTTGTACATTTGAGGCTTTTGTAACGGACTAACGGGTCATCTGTAACGCTTAAATTGAAATCCGTTATAGATATGTCGAAAAAGGGCGCTGAAAAAAAGCGGGACTAATCTGTAACGCTTATTATAAATCAAGCGTTATAATTTTCCGTCCCAAAAAAAAATCTATCGACAATTCTGTAACGCTTGCTACATAACGAGCGTTACAAATTGTAACGCTTATTTCAGAATAAATGTTATAGAATCAACAATCTGTAATTGTCTCGCATTTTTTCGTGGCCCTCTAATTCAAATAGAGGAAAATAGAAGGGGAAAAGAATGCGGATCAGATACCCCTCGCGAGCCTCAAGAATGCCGATACTGCTACTTCCCAGAGGAGAAATAACGGAACGGTCTTGAGCTCTCACGAGGGTTTATTATTTGAGAGGCGCAAGTCCCTACTGTTAATTACCTCCGACATGGTCTGGAGAACCTCTGGATCGGGAAAATCAAAGGATATGTATCATAAGCTATTAGGGAATTGTTAATATGTAATTTGTTATCCTAGTATGCATATATATCTTTTTGTGTTTTTTTTTATTATTATTACTACTACTATGACTATTATGCAGTGTTAGTGTGATATTTATTTATTGAATGGACAAGGTATTGCAGGGACAGCAGTCTTGTAGACATTAATGCTTAACATCGGGCCTATGGGCTTGTAGATGTCGATAACTTCGCCGAGCTTTATGCTTTTTGCTTTATGCTTGTAGGCGTCAAATGTGCGCGCGGGTGCTAACCAGGCAGACTGCGGGTAGATGCTCGTCACGTGGGCGTAGAGCATTAAAAGACGATCTGGCGTTCGTCAACTTGATATCTTCAACGGTTCGGCTATCAGCAGAAGCGTTGTCAAAAGTGACATCTGGCAATGTCAGAAGACAATCCGGTTCCCTTCCGGAGTGTTAACATAGTTCCTGGTTCCTAATCTGGAGATCGGAGAAATGATTTGATTGTTACTCGAAGCATTTAGAATGATATTTGGTATCCAGCCAAAATATCGATAAATGGTCCGAATTCCATTCAAAGCATTGAGGTGCATTTCGGCGACTACCCGAAACGACGATGAGACGGTTCAATTACCATTCAGAGTATCACATTAATATCCGGTTTCCAGCCAAGACATCAGGTAAATGATCCAATTGTTACTTGAAACGTCGAGAAGACTTCTGTCAAGCAGATGTCCATAAAACGATTCAGCCTTAGTCTGAAGCGTTCAAATGAGACGATCCGATTATTATTCGAGCCATTTAAGGTGATACCTCGTATCCAACCAAAATATAATCCGATTTTATTCGAAGCGTCGACCTTCGTTTCGGTTATTATTCGAGCCATTTAAGGTGATACCTCGAATCCAACCAAAATATAACTCGATTTTCACTCGAAACGTTTATCTTCGTTTCGGTTGCCATCTGAAAACCTCCAAACGATATCCAGTTGCCAGCTAAGATACCGGGCAAGTTTGACTGCCACTCAAACTGTTGAAAAAGCCATCTGGTTGCCAGTCAGACGGTAGTAAAACAATTCAATTACCATTCAGAGCATTGCCTCGATACCTAGTTTCCAGCCAAGGTATCGAGCAAATGATCCAGCTGTTTACTTGAAGCGTTGAGAAGAAACATCTGTCGCCAGTCAGATGTTCGTGAGAACTGTTCAGCTGCCACCTGAAGCGTCCAAACGATTCGACCTTCTTTCGGAATATTTAAGGCGATACCTGGTATCTAGCCAGAATATCAGATAAATACTCCGACTTCAGTTCGAAGCGTTGATCTTTGTTTCGGCTGCCACCCGAAACGTCAAGGTGATACCTGATTGCCAATCAGGATATCGGGTAAACGATTCAACTGTCATTCGGAACATTTGAAGTGATACGAGGTATCCAGCAAAGATATCAAATAAATGCTCCGTCCAATCAAAGCGTTTGAACTTCATCTGGTGCCCAGTCAGATGTCAATAAACGATTCAGCTCTCACCAGAACCGTTGAAATAACGACGCCGTACTCCTGGGTTTGTGGACACCGTGACACCACCCTCGGGTCTGTGTCAAAAAGAAGGGTGCGCGCAGGTGCTACATGAGTCGGACTCCCTATGGCCTTCTCACGTGCGGGGTGATGGTTGATCCTAGGACAGGGAACGATGCTTCGGCTATCGGTCTTTAACCAGCCATCAAATAAAGGCAATTAGTCCTCGGACAGGGTACGCAGCCTCAGCTGTCAGTCCTTAACTAATCGTTGAAGAAACACGATCGGTCCTCAAACGGAGAACGTAGCCTCAGCTATTGATCCTTAACCAATCGTTGAGTGAAAACAGTGGTCTTTGGACAGGGTACATAACCTCAGTTATGGGTCCTTAACCATCTGTTGAAGGGTGACAGTTGGTCCTCGAACAGGGTACATAGCATCGGCTATCGGTTCTCAACCAAATGTCTAATGATGAAAGTTGGTCTTCGGACAGGGAACATAGCCTCTAGCTATCGGTCCTTAACCAAATATCGAAAGATGAAGGCTGGTCCTCGGACAGGGAACATAGCCTTTAGCTATTGGTCCTTAACCAATCGGTAGATAGTGACAGTTGGTCCTTGAACAGGGTGCGTAGCCTCGGCTATCGGTTCTTAACCAAATGTCAAATGATGAAAATGATGTCCAGTTCCTGACCGGATCATTCGATTTTAGTTTCCTCAAGCACCAAAGAGAGAGATTTATGTCTTGAATTCTTCAATCCGGGTTTGATTCGACGATCCTGATGTCGGTTTCATCTTGGATTGTTTGTCTTCTTTTCAGGAGTACTGGATATCTTCGGTTGCTCCGCCTCAGTCATAATGCTGACTATCCACTGGTTTCAGCCATCTTATTTCAATGAAGCCTAGCATGCCTTGAATCTTGATCACCAGAGTGCTCCTTATTGCGATCTGCTAGGCCCGAGAAGTTTATTTTTATTTTATACCTCATGGAGATCCTCCAGATCGGGTGAAATGTGCTCTTCCTCCCTCTTTTTTATTTATTTTCTTTTTCTTCTGAGATTACTTGAATGCCTTAGGTGAGTATGAAGTTTTCTCCATGTTGAAATGTTGCCCATGCCTCCATAATTTTATGTTGAGCCTCCGAGACATTTTATTTGAGCCAAAAAGGGTTTCTAATTGTCGGGTTTCGAATGAAATAATGGTCTTAATATTTTTGGTAGGGTTTTTGGTGATGATGATTAGCAAAATAGATTTCCCACATTTTTCTTAGTTTGCAGGAATTTTCCTCACATTTTTCTGAGTTTCCTATGATTTTTGGTGAATTTATGAAGGTTATTGGATTTTTGAATAAATCATAGGGTGATTTGGTAATTTGTGATTGGCTGGAATTTGTAATTTAGATTTAAAAATATTATGCAAGGAATTTAATAATGGTTTTGGCATGATAATATTCCTTACATTTTTTTGGATTTATAGAAATTTGTTTTGGATTTTTCTGAGTTACGATTGAATTTCTACAACTTTTTGAAGTTTCCAGCAATCTTATTGGGCCACATCAGCAGGGGATGCCACATGTCAGCTTGTGATTGGTCCAAGTTAGCGTAGGAGAGAGTCAGCAGGTTTTTCTTTTGGTCAAAGGAAGCGACAGATGGCCCCATGGGATTGGTCCATGTCGGATGTCAATCAATCGCCACATGAAGTTCACTCGCCACACGAATATGCCACAGAAAATCGCCAAAAATGGGACGGTTTTTTATAAAACCTGTTATCTCGTCTTCGTGCACCAGGTCTATCACGAATGAATTCGTGGACCGAAGGCATGCAAGGTACGGACTTGAACGTTGAACATGCGCCGAGAGCAGGCAAAGCCAACCTTTTCCTTTTCCTTCCTCTCCTTCTTCCTTCGTCCTGGCGACGAGATATTCCGCCATGGATGATCGTTCGAGCTCTTCTGATGATCGACACACCTTACAATAGGTTCAGAAAGCATCGTGGGACCTTCCTGAGTTAGTGGGACCCATTTTTCGGGCATGGAGATCCTTCTTTTGTCACAATCGACACCTAGGGTTTCGAGAAGGGATTAACAGTGACGGTGCGCCTCTGATGGTGTTGAGGATAAATTGAAGGGTCGGAGAGCATCGTGACATATCCAAGAGTCGTGGTGTATTATCAATTTGGTCGAGATGATGCTGCGGCGTGGTGTTTCATCTTAGCCCAAATCGCTCATGGCGGTGGAGAGGTGATTGCAGCCTTCTGTCGATAATGCTAATGAAATAGAGGTCCTGAGAGCATGGTGAAGTGTGCATGGAGATATTTGTATCGCCAATTGGTCTACTGAGCTTCTCTAACCTATAGTTTCGCTACACCTTGGTTCGGCCATGGTTATAAGCTGTCAATCACCTTCTCTTTTACAATCTTTTGGCGATATGGGAAGCCCAGTGGGGGCTGGAAAGCATATTGGCATGTAAAGGAAGGGTTTTGTATCATCAGTTTTTAGTTTGAAGTTGACTGGAGCACAATCCCATCTCAGTATCATTTTGCTCATGGTGCATGCTTATCTGATGTGATTTCTAACCTCTGATGAGGGTGAGGATTTGCAACTACACTTGCAAGTTTGTTAGGATGCTTCTGAGCAGGTGTAAGCCTTTACTGGTCTCACAGAAGCATGATAGCATGACCTTAAATTTGTTTGGAATTCTGCCAAAATGACAGCACTTCAACTAGGATGTTGGATCCATGATATTGTGCTCTCCTAAGGCAACAAGAAAAACAGAAATGTGCTTATGGAGGAGATGCGGCATCAACCCAGTATCAATTAGATTTAGGGTTGACACACTACTCCTTTTGCATCTGCCTTTACTGCCTTCTTCCTTCATGGTTTAGTGATGCTCATGAGAACATGTTGGCATGTTGCTGGGTGTGACTGCATCACTTGAGGCATGGTGTATCGTCAGATTAGCACGTGAGACCCTTCAATGTAAGGATGCTTCTTGGCATGACTAGACTGACAGCTGCTCCTCCTTCTTCAATGCATTGGCGTGGTGTTAATCACAAAACCTGCTGTCCTCTTTAATACCTGCTGTCCAGTCTTTTTTTTTTGTTTTTTTTTTATAGATGCATATCTTATATATGAATAGATACATATGTTATCTTAGTGCTAGGTTAGTTTATTTACATATTTACATAAACGTTTGTTCTTTTTATTTCTCACGTTGCTGTTACATTAATATGAAACCAGATATTTTAATATGTATATAAGAAAGGTAAAACAGAAAAGAAAGAGAAAGTGTGTTGCAAAGAGAGTAAAGATAACCTTTTTACTTCACTAATTATGCAGGCAGAATGAGCTAAGTAGTTGCTGGAAATACAAAGTTATTATCCAAACACTCTTTTTTTTATTTTTTTTATATATATATAAAGTAGCTATCCTAAAATTGCTCTCTAGATGGCTGTTTGGGAATGGTCTTGACTCTCTTTGATGACAGTGTGTGAGTGCAAGGTAGTAGAGCTTTCTCTCGTGGCTTGTGAATATGAGAGCTTGTGTGTGTAGAGAGCTTGTGTTGCATGGCCTTTGGCACTCCTTTTATAGAGAGAATGGATTGGTTGCTGTAGAGGGCACCAATGATTTGAATTTTAAAATTTCTGGACATCTTTGCCCCTGGTGGTTATTCTAGCCATTTCATCATATCTGCACAGAGCTTCACTGTATCCAATTCACTTAAATTCAGTGAATAGTTTATCTCCAATCACCAATCTTCTTGGGTTCTTCTCTGTTGTGTTTCTATCAGTGAAGTAATTTCCAGTTTTAACGGCATTTGAAGATCACCAGTTTCATCAAATGAAGTTTGTTATTGTTAAATTCTTCTCTTTCAATTTTATTTCGAGTACTGGAATCTCCTTTTCATCTTTCTCTAGTCTCTATTTTTTTGTCTGGTTCACTTCTTGAAGTTAATCAAAATGCAATATCAACTTATCAGCCTTCAATTCGGTTTGCATTTTCTTTTTTATTTTAATTGTAGTTTCATCTGATCCTTCAAGCTTGTTATTGTCTATATCAAACTGCAGTGTATAGAAAGAAGCATTCAGGATCAATTGACTTGCATCCTGAGTATGGTTTCTCAAATCCCTTCTGTGCCATATCGATCCAACCTTTCCTTCATTTATTTCTTCTCCCTTTTTATATCTCAATTTTTATTTTGAACCATCAGAACCCAAATAACATATCTTGTTATTTCCATGATTTGCCTTGCTGTTAACTGCCTCCTACTCTTTTTTTGAATTTTAAAATATGTGCTCAACTCATTCACGGCTGTCCCCTTATAAATGTGATCCTTGCTTCATTGATTCTTTCAATTGGCAGTTCAATCACCTCTAATACTACTACCTCCTTGTTGTTTACTTATGGAATCGAGCCAATTGCACTTTATTCTTCCTAATTTGACGAATTTGAAACCCACAGGTTTGAGCAATTGAGTCATCCTCGCCTTGGATTCACTGGATAACAATGGAATAAGGTTGCAATTGGTCCTGAGATTCTTTTTCTCTGGCGAATTAAGTGCAGTGTCAGGGTAGAGAATAAGAGGACGAACACTGGAGCAATAGGAGGCAGTTGTGGTTTAATGAAGATCATGGAAACAGAATATAATTGGTGCATTATCGGATTCAATTGGAGCAGTAGCGAGCGCAATTAGAGTAATGAGATTCGCTCTCCTTGCTGGTTTACTGCTGTAGGTAGTGGTTGGGGAGCAACGTGGCGTCGTGTGCAAGCGAGAGATGAAGGGGGGTCTGGTTTCCTGTTTGTCTCAGCGCGCCAAGGAGGAGACAGCGACAGGAAGAAGAAGAAAGGAAATGGGCTGGAGAAGTTGACTGGGCCGAGAAGATCATGGGCCTCATTTTTCTCTTTTTTTTTGTTATTTCCTATGGGCTTCGGCTCTTTTCTCTTTTTTTTTTTTGTTTATCATATTTTGTAAAGTGGGCCGAAATGGAAATGGGCTGAAATGATAGCAATTATTATTTGATCATGGATTTGCACAGATCTTGATGCCTTCATACCCATATTAATGTGATGTATAATCATATTACTTCATATATAGATATACATGAAATCATATGATTATTTCGAAATATGATTTGCAATTTTCATGGGTCCCAAAAATGTGTATATTGCATGCCATATTAATATGGTTTTATTTTTTCATATTAATATTAGCATCAATATAATCTATCGGAATTTGGAATTATTTGGTTTGACTCGACATCAAGATTATAGTTGCCATGGTAGGTAATTATGGTGATATTTTTGGGTTCAACAGTAACGTTTATTATGAAATAAGCATAGTGATAGGCATATGAGCCGAAAACCCATGTGCTTGCATATGCCTGTTTGGACCTGAAGCTAAGCATGCCTGGCCCGATGTTTAAGGCTAGGTGAGGCCAGGTGTTTAAGGCTCCAGGCACCTGTTGGTGGTTGGACATGATTGATTGGGCTATTTCAATAAAATTTTCAACTTATGTCCTTTATTTAATGACCAAAATGCCCCTGTAATTGATCGCAGACTTCCCACGTGGCCACATCGAAGCAGCCCAGCTTGTTTTGTCCGTACAACGTAGACATTTATAGTCCGCTCCAAACGAAGGGATTCGGGAGAGGAGTAAAGGGACTCGGTACACCCCAAATCGGAGATAACCGATCTCTCCCTCTCTCTGTCTCTCTAGTACCCTTCATTTCCGTCGATTTTCTCCCTTTGGAGCAAGGTAATCGCGCTCTCTCTCCCTTCCCTTCGCTCCGAGTACTCCCTTCTGGAGCGGACCTGTCACGCCCCGCACCGACGGGTCGCGGGCACGTGAGGGTGGGGCGGTATCATCTGCATCCATCCGTCGGCCCGTCAACCTACGTCGCAAACACAAGAAAACAAACGGATGTCAGCTACAAAGCTCAGTAACCGGTTATTTAACGACGCAGCTTCTCTATATTAGTTAAGATAGCAACATCAATCAGGATCGGATTAATCCACATAACAAACATATATTCTACGGAGATAAACGGGTCTAGATCAGTCATATCAGTCAGGCATAAGGTTCCTCCCCGGTCCCTGAGGGATCAGAACCAGTTTTCCCTCCCCTGTCTTGGGGATCAGGGCTCAAATTCACATGCAATTTCCCCTCCCCTGTCTCGGGGATCAGGGCACAAAATCCACATGCACATACAAATTCAGTAATCCAGTTTCTAAACCCGATATCCCGCAAAACATACCACAAACGATCATACACATGCAAGCAAAGCCAAGCAGTAATCAAATCAAGCAATACGAAACTAAATATAGAGAAGTCCGGTTACCTGACTGAGCGATCCACAAGAACAAGCAAATTGGTACGACTTCCCGACATAACTGCGACGTAGAACTCGAATTCCAAATGGCCGACTATTCAAAGCCAAGACGGTATTCAAAATTAGGTGGAGAGAGAAATAGTGGGAGAGAGAAATCCGAAATGAAATGGAATGAGGCTAGGTTCTATTTATAGTGGAGGTTTCTTAGTGGCTAAGAAAGTAAATATATTAAGTTACTTAATGGCTAAGTAAGCAAATATCAATTACTTAGCTAATGTTTTTGAAAATATAGATTACTATTTATGAAAATATGGATTACTTAACAGCTAAGAAATCAAATGGATAAGATCAAATGAATATTATATAATATCAAATGGATAAGAATGAACATATTTCAAATAGGACCTTAGAATTTGAAGTATTGCAAACAGGTCCTAAAATTCAGGGATGTTACATTCCACCCCCCTTAAAAAGGAAATTTCTTCCACGAAATTTCAAGAGGACGATAACAAGTCAATACGAATATATTAGAACCAAAATCCAAACGAAACGATAATGAACCCAAACACACAGTCCGAGGAACGAATGCTCTGATACCATCTATCACGCCCCGCACCGACGGGTCGCGGGCACGTGAGGGTGGGGCGGTATCATCTGCATCCATCCGTCGGCCCGTCAACCTACGTCGCAAACACAAGAAAACAAACGGATGTCAGCTACAAAGCTCAGTAACCGGTTATTTAAAGACGCAGCTTCTCTATATTAGTTAAGATAGCAACATCAATCAGGATCGGATTAATCCACATAACAAACATATATTCTACGGAGATAAACGGGTCTAGATCAGTCATATCAGTCAGGCATAAGGTTCCTCCCCGGTCCCTGAGGGATCAGAACCAGTTTCCCCTCCCCTGTCTTGGGGATGAGGGCTCAAATTCACATGCAATTTCCCTTCCCCTGTCTCGGGGATCAGGGCATAAAATCCACATGCACATACAAATTCAGTAATCCAGTTTCTAAACCCGATATCCCGCAAAACATACCACAAACGATCATACACATGCAAGCAAAGCCAAGCAGTAATCAAATCAAGCAATACGAAACTAAATATAGAGAAGTCCGGTTACCTGACTGAGCGATCCACAAGAACAAGCAAATTGGTACGACTTTCCGACATAACTGCGACGTAGAACTCGAATTCCAAATGGCCGACTATTCAAAGCCAAGACGGTATTCAAAATTAGGTGGAGAGAGAAATAGTGGGAGAGAGAAATCCGAAATGAAATGGAATGAGGCTAGGTTCTATTTATAGTGGAGGTTTCTTAGTGGCTAAGAAAGTAAATATATTAAGTTACTTAATGGCTAAGTAAGCAAATATCAATTACTTAGCTACTGTTTTTGAAAATATAGATTACTATGAAAATATGGATTACTTAACAGCTAAGAAATCAAATGGATAAGATCAAATGAATATTATATAATATCAAATAGATAAGAATGAACATATTTCAAATAGGACCTTAGAATTTGAAGTATTGCAAACAGGTCCTAAAATTCAGGGATGTTACAGGACCCTTAGGCATTGCTCCAGAATTTTAAGTCATAAGATGAAGGAATAGAATGGAATGGGAACAAATTTATTCAAGAGTGACAGTCTTTACACCCCAAATTTGAGGGTAGCCCTTTTTCACCTAAAATCTATCATTTTTACCCTTGGTTTACATTGGTCCACCTCAGAACTGATTTTTGGAGCAAGGTAATTTTTTGCTCCTCCCTTCCCTTTCCATCGTTTCACTCCTTCTGGAGCAACCTCTTAAACATCATAAAAGGAAAATTAAAATAACATGGCAGGCTAACAAATTCCGATTATTCACACAGTCATACTCATTACGAAAGGTACGAATTTAATTTTGCAAGGCGTTGGTAAAAAAAAAATACATGGGAGTGAAAAGAGATTGATTGATGTAAAAAATTAATTGGGCGGTTTGGCCTACATTTATCTCATGGCATAATTTCATATAATTTTATTATACTCTCTTTCATCACTAGTTTTAAGCAAAAAAAAGTGAACATATATTTTAATCGTTTTGACATTATTGACCGGACTTTGTTAATTTTCTCATGCAAAATTGAAAAATATATGCAGTGCTTCTGACTTTCGAAAAGAATTTTTGGTCAAAAACATAACGACGAAACATTACTTATTTAATTATTTAGTCCAAACTTCAGAGAATAAATAAAAAACTAATGATTTGTATTAAAATTATTTATTTTAGATTGGTTGATGTACAATAAATCTAAATAATTATGTCAAATAATTCAAATTGTCGAACAATGTTTAATCATATGTGAGGCTGCATGCACTGTTTGTTGAATCCAAGACGAATTAGATGTGCTGACTGCTGAGACAAATTCGAGGTCTGGACCGTACTTAATTAAAAGGGTATTTTGGTTATTGAATTTATTTTGTGGTGTTTTATCACTTTTCGGTGGTGTCTAAATCATTTCCGTCTCTCTCAAAAAAAAAAAATCGACGGTCTATCTCTATTCTCGCAACTGCTCTCTCTCTCTCTAATTCTCGCTCTCAGCCTTAATGTGGTGACTTTTTCGTCATTTCTCAAAGAACGATTGAGTTTCCTCAAGAACGATAATAAGTCTTAGATTCACCCCTCACGAATTTTAATTCAAGTGCTAATGCCTCTTAACGTCCAGAAAACACAGACGAGAATCCACTCTCGTGAGGGTTTATTAATTTGTGAGTCATTTCTTTCCAATAGGCGCAAGCCCTATTGTTAATTACCCCGTGGTTTCCCACGAGAACGTCTGATTAAGAGATTTGAGGAACTATATGTAATAGGCTAGAAAAGTCGTCTTTTAAATAATTTTGGTATTTAGTAAGTAATTTATTTCTTTTGGTTTAGACAAAACTCAATTGGTGGCACCAGACCTAATTTGACGGGGCACAATTGAGAATACAAGTGATTTATTTCTTTTTGGCTTAAACCAGACTCAATTGGTGGTACCAGACTTAATTGACGGGATTGAGAATATCTAAGTATATCTAAAACCATTTAATTGAAATAACCGAGAATATCTAAAACTATTTATTTGAAGTATTTAAGGACATCTAAAACTAAAACTATTATTTGAGAATATCTAAAACTAACCTAAGAACATCTAAAACTAAAACTATTTATTTGAAATATATATATTTGTTATTATTATTATTTTTTAAGAGGGTTTGAATTTTGATTTCATTTGGAATTACCTTGATTTTTAAATTTTTATTATTATTTATTTTATTTATTTATTTGTTATTATTATTTATTTATTTTTTGTCTTTTTAGATTTTTGAATTTAGATTTTGCTATTAAATTTCACATTTTTACTTTTTTGAGATTCAAAGGTTTAAGATACCATTTTTATTTATGAGATTATCTATAAAATTTGGTTTAGAATTTTTATTGAGAGATTTTGCTATTTTTTCTAGAGTTTATATAATTTATTTTACATAATAAAAGCTTAAAAAAATAAAACTCTTGATTTTGTCAAAATTACATATGAAAATATTATTGGATTCAGTTTATTTAAATTTTTAGAAATTTTTCTGAGCTTCTTACTATTTTTGATGAATTAATAAAGCTTTTGTCAATTTATAAAATTCAATTTTAATTAGAAAATACTTTGAAAATATAAAAAGGGTACATTTTGTCATAATTTCATATCAAAATATCAGTAAATCTAGTTTCTACAGATTTTTAGGATTTTATGGATATTTTATTTGAATTTTTCTGAGTTTTCTACTATTTTTAATGAATTTTTAAAGTTTTTTGATGATTTAGAAAATTATGATTGGTCCACGTATGCATAGATGGGCTGATTGGGCCGCTGCGTGGCTTTGATCGGGTCGCTAACGCAAACACAGCGCTGAAATTCTGTGTAGCGAGTGAATACAACTGCCACACGCTTCCTGCCATAGAAGATCTGAAAAATCGCGAGTTTGAACTTCCTCTTCTCCGACAGAGATGGTATTTTTGCAGAATAGCCCCTACTTCGTCGTCGGCGAAATTACGATGCCTCAGGCCGCCATTTCAGTCGAGATTGAGTGCATTGGAATCGTGGGAGTGAGGAAAAGAGTTCGATGGGCCCAATTCGTGCTATGGATACCCATGCTGCCGTATAGAACTTGAGGAAGCTTGAGCCCCCATTAATGGCGTTTGAAGCTTTCTGATACTTCTCTTCTGCTAGCAAGAGGTTTTTTGAACTCGTGAAGATGTGTGATAGACGTTGGTGAGTGATGAAGGAATTAAATCATATGGTATCAAATAAATTTATACCTAGAACTCAACCTCACTAGTCGTTACGGTAAAGCTTTAGGGTCGAACCCAAGGGACGGATTATGAATACCGGACTTATCATTTCTCAAAATCTAGACAAGCAAATAAGAGTGTTTTTGGGTAAACTACTCAAACAACTAAAGAAGAGTGCAAGAATGTAAATGTCTTTGGGTATTTTTAATATAAAATATGCAAACAAAGGTCCTAGGGTTCAGGTTTCACCTTGGTTAGGACTCTAGAACATTGGACTTGTCACTTTCGTGCATAGAACAATGTTTTTCAAGCGTTCAACTCTCAGTTCGGTTCGAACTAGACCCGTTCGGTCCGAACAGAGAGTGAAAGTGTGTGGTTTTGACTTTTTATAGTACTCTATGCTTTGTGTCAGGGTTTGTTGGCTAAACCTAGACTTCTAAACCTCAGCGTTCGCCTGTTGGACTAGGGTCTGGTTTAATCACAACCTAACCTAATGAGGTTAACTAAATCGCAACTTTTGGTAAAGACTTAATCAACCTAAACTTGTTTGTTGGTTTTTGTAAGGATATTTAGACGTCTTTTGAACTATCTAAAAACCACGCTTTTGGCGTAAGTTAATCTCCCCTTTCGGAGCTACGATTTACCCCAGGTACTTTATCTAAATTAACTTGACTAACCTAACTTTGGAACTTAACTAAATGTGGCCATCATCTAGAAGTTTAATCAGATTTAATCAAGCAATTCAAACAAGCAATTAACATAATTCTCAACAAGCAAATCAACAAAACATATTATAAAATATCCAGTCAAATCACAACATCAAAACCTAAGTTACTTCCCTACTCCTAAGACTACATTAATTAAAACACGCAAGAAATAATATAGAAATAACAAGATACAAGCCTATGAGAATTAGAGAAGAAAAACATAAAAAAATAAACCAACTACTCCCTTATGCTTCCAAACAACTTCTAGGGCAGTGGGGTATTGCAAGGCGCGACTCCAACCTTCCTCTTGCTGCCGTCGCTTCAAGATTCAGGTTTGCTTCGATGAATTTGGTGGAAATAGCGCTAGAAAGAAGGAAGGAGGCCATGGAGGCCTCCTCCTCCAAAATGGAGGCTAGGGTAACCAAAGATGCCTCTCTTCTGGGAGAAAGAGGCTTATATAGCATGTCTCAAACACTTGGGCAGGAGGCTAGGGCGTTAAGGGAAGAAAATCCACCAAAATAATGAGTTTCCATGCATGAAAACCTTCCAAAACAGCTATGTCGGCTCTCTGTTCGGACCGAACTAGTCCCAATTCGGACCGAACTAGTCCTAATTCGGACCAAAGTAGTCCCAGTTCGGACCGAAGTGATCCCAGTTCGGACCGATCTGATACCAGTTCGGACCAGACAGAGAGTAAATCCAGCAAATAGTATTTCAGGCATAATTTCTTCATTCGGACTCCGATTGAGGTGATTCAAAAACCGTTGTAAAGCTTAGGAAGAGCTCTACAATTCTATAGATTCAATTTAGTCATTTTGCTCTCCAAAATTCTCCATTTTTGCAATTATTGTATGTTTGGTCCGAGCAGAGCCCCGTTCGGTCCGAGCATGAGTCATTCGGTCCGAACAGTGGCCTGGACAGTGCCTCTAAGTGCTAGGAATGAGTCGTCTAGCGTATGCCGAGTGCGAAAATCCATCTAAAATTCGAGAATCCACCAGAAATCATCAAGAAACCTGAAAACAAGAGAAAAGACGACGGTAGAGCCAATTCCTAGAAAATCATAGCAATTTATTAAATAATTTCATGGTTTGAGTTTCATTTGAGTGTCAAGTACGGTCCAAATATTCACAAATAATAATGATATCAGTGAGGTCAATTTGAAGTGTAGAAGCTTAGAAGAGAGATGACTCAACTGAGGTAGCCCGGCTTCAAAATGGAGCTGATCTGACCTAGTGATGGGCCCTACAGGAGGCTCCTCTGATGCCAGAAACCCCTTGTATAGCTTTATTAATTCAATTTTATGAACTTTATACTTTTAATTTGGCTTAAAGCGTTTCAATTTGGCTTGGAGAGTATAGGGGCAGAAAGTGCCAACTTTTGCATTTTTGGTTCAATTTCGATTTGCATGTAAGTGGTTTTACAGTAATAGAGCTTGATTTAACACTCCATTTGAGTTCATTTTAGGGGTCTAAATTGTCACGGGTGGTATGAGCCAACCTTCCTGCACTTCATCCAATTTTCAAATTTTTCTTTTTATGTTACTTCTTCACTGTTTTTGGTGATTTTGTGTCTGAGTTGCTTAGATGCAGGAAAAACGACTTGAAGAAGTTATAATGTGCATGCAAATACAGTAGCAGAAAGTGAAATATTTATTTATAATTATAATAATAATAATAATAATTATTATTATTATTATTATTATTATTATTTTACTCAATTTCTGTCCAAAATGAGAAGATACCTTTATACTTATTCTGAAAATTTGCAAGAAGGTCCATAAACATATTTGTGAACTTTCTGTGTGAATATTTTTACGGACAAGTCCAAAGTTTTGAAAATAGCATTTTTATTTTATAAAATGCCCCTTATGCCTTAATTAATTCGTATAAAATCATATAAAATTCCAAAAATAGAAAATTTTATTCCCTGATGTTCATCAGATCAAGTTCGTGCTGTCCATATGCATTTTATAATTTTTATGCAAATAAAACCCTACTTTTTTTATTTATTTCATTTCTGGTCGGATTTGAACATGTATGCAATACACAATTTTTGTTGTTAATCTTTCTTTGATTTTTCTTGAGAGAAGAGGAAACCAACAGAGTGGACAAGAAACCAACAGAGTGGACCTGTCCCCTCTGTTGATTCCTCTTTAATGGTAGAAGTGAGGAAGTGGACCGAGTCCCCTCCCTCCAAAATGCACAATTAACACTAATATGTTGCAAGTAATACAATCATGACGCTAACATGTAAACTTATTTTCAGAAGAGGAGTTCAATGGAGTAGACTTTGTCCCTTCCATTGCTCTCTATTCGTATAAGCTCGAGCACACCATGGCTTGGTGGCTGAGACAAAGGAGGAGAAAGAAAACAAGTACTCAATTGACCATTCAAATCGATTAATTTCATCTTCACACAGAGAATTAACAAGCTAATTCATTTAATTTCACCTCTTTTTTTCTTTTGAGCAAGTGTTCGATGAAATGCTTTATCTCTCTCACACTACCTATCCTAAATTAAGCTTAATTACAAGAGTCTAAACCTAATTATTGCTTGCGGCTACCTCTCCTTCTTTTCTGTAGCTCCAATTTGGTGTATATATAGGCTAGGCTCTAGGGTTTCCATCCTTGAGCCGAGAGAAATCCACGACCTTCTAATTTCCATCAAGGGCTCGGATTGGGCTGCGTCTAGGGCATGGTTTTGCAAAATCATGGGCGAGACAATATGGTTTTGGCTTCTGTGGATCTGGAGGTGGCCACATCGACGGAGAATGGCGACTTCACCTTTTCACCAGGCATCGATCGGTAAAAACACGGCTTTCATTTTTTACCCAGGGAAGAAGACGAACTCTTCGCCTGGGCCCCGCTTGTCGGGTTAAATGAGAGAGGGAGAGATGGATGTATCCGGTTCTCTGTGAGCCAATAGAGATTCAATTCTTTCAGTGTATGAAACAAGTGCATCCAAGTTTCACAGAGGGGGGTAATTTTTAAATTTTCAGCGCCTTTCTCCTTCCCCTGGATCTACTGCAATGGTATGCATGTGCAAAAACTTTGGATTTTCCTGGGATTTTTCGCTCAATTTCTTTAAATCATATTTATATTTCTGCTACCCAATTTCAATAAATCATTTGAAGGCATTTCCTTGGGTATTTTTGGATGAAATTTTGTGTGTAGACTCAGAAAAATATGAGGAATTTAATGGTTCAAAAGGTTTTGGGGAATTTCTCATAGATTTATTTTTGGTAATTTTGTGGAGTTTTGGAGTTTCTTTGCAAATTGTGGAGCTTCTGTTGATATTTTTGGCATTTTGACACTATGATAATTCATCATAATTCAAAAGGGATTTTTGGATATTTTTTTGGAATTTTTGGAGTAGGTTTGATATCTTCAATGAATTATTTGGATTTCTTGTATTTATTTATCATAAAATGGGCTATTATTTCATGCATTCTGACTTAATATTTTCAGGTCAAACACTTGCCCCTACAACTTGCGGACTCGTGTCGTTGCATCATTTTCTTCAAGCTATCTTTTCAGGCACGGGTACCCATAGGAGACTGGGTGGTAGGGTTAGGGCACCTGCAGGCAAAGGCCGAGGTCTTCCCAAGTGAGACTCAAGCACCCCCACGGAATTAGGTGGTAGGTTAAGGCAGCCTGCAGGCAACGCCATGCCCATCCCTAAATAAGTGTTACAAATTGCATTATTCTATAACGCTTATTTCCTAATAAGCGTTACAGATGTTGATTGTTTTTTAGGCCTATATCACTGCCACTCATCTCTCTCTCGTTAGAAAATTAATTTAAATCCGACAACCCCCTCTCTCTATCTTGAGCTCCACTCTCAAACCCTCTCAAACCTCTTCTCTCTTTCGATCTCTCTCGATCTCTCAACCTCTCTTCGCCATTCTCGATCTCTGCCACCCTAGCCGACAACCCCCTCAAACCCTAGCCGACAACCTCTCTCGACTCGACAGTCACCTTGACATTCCTCTGTACAGCTACCGTCTCTCTCAACTCGACAGCTACCTCGACATTTCTCTCGACAGCTGCTATCTCTCTCAACTCAACAGCGACATCCACCTCGACATTCCTCTCGACCGCTGTTGCCTCTCTCAACTCGACAGCGACAGCCACCTCGACATCCGGTAATTAAGATTGAAATTGCGGCTATTTTGGAATTGGGTATATATGTTATGATTGAGATGCAAAATTAGATGAGAAATGGGCATGGATAATTAATCAATTTGAAATGTATCTATTCTTGTAAATAAATTGATATTTGTTGAACTTGATTTGTTTTTCTCATTTGCAAGACTTGTTTGTTATTTTGATGTGTATATGTGTATGCGATGTATGTCTATATTTGTAGATGATGCATGTTGGTATGTATAATCTGTTTTGGTACATTGAAAATCAATATGTACAAGTTGGTACGACTAACAACATGGACTAGCCACAGAATACCAGCTATATAAAAAACAATTTTAGACTAAATATGTAACGCTCTTTTCATAATAAGCGTTACAGATTCCTACAATCTGTAAGCTCATTATTAAAGAAGCGTTACAAATGCCCACAATCTGTAACGCTCATTATGAAAGAAGCGTTACAGATTTGGCCAATCTTAACGCTTCTTTCATAGTGAGCGTTACAGATTATGGGCATCTGTAACGCTTCTTTGATAATGATGTGGTATTCTGTAACTTATTTTTTTAGGATCTATAATGTTTTATAAATCTGCAACTGGACCAGTATGATACGTTATATTTTCTCATTTTTGAACGTTACAAAACTAAAATTTGGCGTAGTGTTTATTTCATTGATCCTAATATTCATTTATCGTGAAAATTTCACCTTCAACAGATGTGAAAATAAAATTAAGTGCTATCTGACTAAAATAAAAATAACCATGATTCCTTTGGGTTATGAACTCTGAAGTAGATTTTTTCTTTTTTTAGGAAACGTTGATTATTTTTAGGAATCGTTGACTTCGGGGTTTGGAACCCCGAAATAGTCCAACCATATCAGCAAATTCTATGTCAATATATCCCTTCCCATTCAAACATTATCACATGAGTCTACAAATATGGAAATTTACAGAAATTTGCCAAAATAGGGAAGACAAATCTATTTGTTAATAATAAACACAACTTAATTGCTCGGACACCCATCCTAGTTGAATGCTGTTACTTGATAGCTTATTGAAACTAAATACTTCCAAACTGCCAGGTTGGTTGCATATTGACAGTTCAGTCCGAAATATCAATCAATATTTACAGTCCAGCCAAGTTTATCTTCCACAAGTCCCATCTGAATCGAAGTAAGAGCTTCATATAGCTTCTTTGTAACAGTCTCTTCTCCAGTTTTATATCTATACCTGAAGTAGAGAAATAGAATGAAAGAACATGTTAAAACATCCCTATTTTAAAACTTCACTGCTAACAATGAAAACAAAATTTTGTCAGCAATTCTTACCTATGGCCTTGGTAAGTAACGCTGGAAACTGGTGATACAACCACAGCAGTTCCTGTGCAAAATACTTCATCTGCTTCTCTCAGATCATCAATTGACACAAGCCTCTCCGAAACCTGGTTGTCCAAATAAAAAACAAAAAAAAGGGAATTTGTGACCAATTAGTATAAATATTTGAAAATCCTTTTAGATTTTGAAACTTCAGTTCACATATATGTTCTTTAAGGTTTAAGCTAAACAAAGTACAATTAAATCTATTGGGATTGCTAATGGTTTCACGAATTTTCTAGGTGTAACATAATTCTTTCCCTTTACCTTTGAAATATAAAAGTTCATTGGTTGATTTTGTTAAATCAACCCTAAAAACCTTACATAAAAATAGAGTAAACATTAGATAGTTAAATTTTTCTTCTCACGTTGTAAATTTAAACTTAAAGAAGAAGAATTTAGATGAAACTTTGTTGTAGTTGATAACCTGGTAACCAACATTACGTGCTAATTCCATGATACTTTTGCGAGTGATTCCTGGAAGAATTGTTCCATTTGTGTATGGAGTCGAGATCACACCACCCTAGGTAGAAGATGTAATTTTGTATTTTAGAATAATCCAATATTGTGAAAAGAATATAATATAGTCTGAAATTGTAGCAGCCTATAAAAAGCAGCTTAAATTTCAAAACACAAACCGGAATCCAAACTTGAGTTCTCTAATGTTTTTATGAGCTCTCTCTATGTTTTTGGAAAACTGTGCAGAAAGGATATAGGTCCAGTATAGTTGAATCGGAAATAACAAAAATTATCAAAAAGTAGATGAATTTAAACTTCAGTAATATCCAAAAAGAGAGAAAATAACCTTCACAGTAAAGAGATTGCAAGAAGAGGCCTCCTCTAAGTATCTTTTATTGACAGAATCAAGATAAAGTACATCTGAGAAGCCTTTGCTCTTTGCTCTCATTTGAGCCTGCAACACCTGCATCAGAACATTTAATCTTCATTCAACAAACCGAAGAGATAAGTTATGTATCATGATACCTTTAACAGAAGTGCACAATACTTTCTCTATATAGTGACATCTTATTTGTGAAAAATTTTGCACACTTCTTTTAAGGAAATTATAAACCAAGAAAGCATAGTATTTAAGATATCATCATCATGTCATATATAAGACAAAACAAGGTTCAAGGTCACTTATCAAATTTATTGAAACATCTCAGTGAAACTTCAACTTAATTAGCAGAATCCATGCCACATTAAAATACGTACTGGTGCATAATTAGCAATTGTCTTTACACCTCCGGTCCCGCCCGGAGTGGCTCGGTGGGTTTCATGCTCGATTAACAAGTTGAGTGGAGCCATTCCCTCCTGTTGAAATAACATTATAATTTACTGATATGTAAGCACACCTTTTTTTTTTAGTTTCTGTTAATTAACCAGAATTTATTTACAGAATCTCTACCTACTTTGAAATAGGTCCCAACTGGCGCAGCATAGACCAGGAATGTATATTCTGGTGCGGGGGCCAATCCCAGTATTGCTCCACTCCCTATCAACAGGGGTCTGATGTAAAGGGAACCCTTGCCTGAAGGGGGTACCTGCCAAAAAAGAGACAAAATTGATCATTTTAGACTCTTTCCAATTGCTTCAAATATCACGCAATTATTAATTTACGCAAAGCATTTTTAAAAATCATTCAATATATATTTTTTCTTTCAGTTTTATAATTTCCAGAGTTTTACCCAACGTTTGTTTGCTAAAACAGTCTGTTCCACAGCATGAGCAAATTGGTCGACGGATGGGGCAGGCATGCACATCCTTTCGGCACCCACTTGCATTCGTTTTGCATTCTCCTCCGGTCTAAAAAGAAGGAATCCGCTACCCTTTGCTTTTCTATACGCTTTTAGACCTTCAAATAGGCCCTTTTTTAAGCAAAAATAAATAAAATATGTATCTATCAGAAATGGTAATTGCCACAGAAATGTATTGTTGGTCAATGCACACTGATCTTAAGGAAACTTGAGTGTAAGAATCTTTTAAAAATTCACCATCATATGCTTTAAGATTATTAAAAAAAATAATTATATTTTTGTTCGAACATTAATGGGTCAATAGCCTTCAACATTATTACTCACAAAGAGATTGATTTTAGTTTTCATTGTATCTTAATTGACTCCACCAGTAATTTAAGAGACTAACTTACATATGTTATAATGGCATGCTCTAGTGGGGGAATTGCTCCCTACACGCCCAAATTTTAGAGATCCACTCCTTTTAGACCATAATACCCTTGCATTCTTTCAATTCACCCCCTCTCAATTCACACTCCAGTTGAAATTGAAGGGCATTTTTGTCATAAAGGAGTGCATCTCCAATTTGGTGGCGTGTAGGAAGCAATTCCCGCTCTAGTGGTAGAAAAGAAAGACATTTGAAATAGCAACTGAAGTAGTCAGAGAGGCAAAAATTGTTTGAATCAGGAGCTGACCTGACCATAGTTGAGGACACCTGAAGAAGGGCTTAGCTCAATGTTGCCATACCGGCTGAGCTTGCCATGTGTGAAGTAACCATTTCTTGAGCATTTCATCACATACATGTAGTCTGTTGGTGTTAATGCAAATCCTAGGTTGTCCCAGTCCATTTCCCCGTTTTCCTCATCACTCCTGTTGATGTCAGTTCAAACAATGGATCAATATAGTTACCATTTAGCTTTCAGTCAGTACTGATCCTTTTTGGAAGTTGGAACTTAGAAATCAGAATATTTCATAAAATTGGATATCCCAGATTAATTAAAGCATGTAAATCCTTCATTTCGAGATTTCTTAGTTAAAAAAGCTGTACATTCTCCACAGCATACTTGAAATTACATTTATATTAAGTAAATTCCATCCTAACCAGCTTGTAATGCAGGCCTTGGTAGTTGGATAATATACTTTTTAAGTTTTTATCTTTGAATGATATTATTTTATTGGTACTCAACTCCAAAACTGCAGTAAATTGAATAAACTTTTTTGAATATCAAACTGAACTATTATTTGGATTAGCAGGTTGTTGATTAGTCTCAAAGAAAAGGAAGTTGAACAAAACAATGTTTTCAATACCCTACCTGCACCCATACAGGCCAGGGGCCAAAATCTGGTATTTTCCCAAAAATTTATGGTATTACTTCTCTTAATACCAGATACCTCCGTTTCGGTCACTATTCTGGTACCCGGTATTACTGGATTTTCTGGTAACCGGTATGGTATTGAAAACAGAGGAACAAAATCAAAACGAAAAAATAAAATATTTTGGACGACACTATTGACGATTGGAAGTGTTTCTCACTACAAAACAAATTGACAGTACTTGGACATAACAAAAATAGCCAAATTGTGCGGCAATAGAAGCAGCAAGTTGCCAGTGGCGGATCCACCACTGGGTCGGGTGGGGCTAGAGCCCCACCTAGCGCCGTCGAGCCCATGGAGTCCCATCTTAGCCCCAGCTAATTTTTTCTGCCATTGGAGTACTCGAAGGTCCATTGTATGAGATGGATATATGATTAACTTATTTTGGTCCAATGTTCTTATAAACTCAGCCCCATCAAAATATTTTTCCTAGATCCGCCACTGCAAGTTGCTGCTTTAAAGTGAGAGACCGATTTTTGTCTTCCAGCTAAAGTTGCAGTTTCGGGGCGTATGTTGTGGGCCCTAAATTTCAACAAGCCGCTACAGTGTGTGTGTATATATATATATATAATATTTGAATATCACAACCCGCTACAGTATTAAATAACTCTGTAACGATGAATAATAATGCAGTGTTATATTTACCAAAAGAAAAAAAAATGCATTGTTATTCAACTATTCACAGTAGGATTTATAAAATAATAATAATAAAAAAACTGTTCATGGTAGGGAACGGATATAATGACAATAACTTCTAACAACCGTGGATAGTTAATATATATTTTTATAATTCAGATATATTGTGTGTAAGCAATTTTAAAAGGGATTAGCAATGGATCAAGTGCGCTAAAATGAAGCTGCTAATGTTTCGAACTACTTAACAGATGAATAATCAATTTTAAATTATATCAAATTTAAAACATATATATTTATCTAAAAGAAGGTAATCGTATTTCATTTTTTTTTTCTTATTATCCCTTCGGTGTATTACAAAGATTCTATGCACTAGCGAGCACAAAAAGCAAAAGCACAAAATTAATTTAATCGCAAACAATCATGTGGCTAGTCTAAATCGTGTGAGGTGGCGATTAAGAACACAAATCTACAATGCGCTGTTTCTAAATTAAAATGAGTCAATCAACGACTTTTATAGTAGCACAAAATTAAAATTTTGGTTCAGCTACATACGTAGTTTACTCTGTAATTGTCACACAAGACCAACTAAGAAAACGAGGAATCCAAATTCAACTTTACCACACGTGTAAAATTGTAAGAAACATACTGTTATTTTTAGAAAATAAAAAGGGGCCATCAAAAAAGTGAATTATTTTTGGTAGATACCACCAAAGTACGTACCTATCCGAATCCAATCCAACCGCTTCTGGCAAAGAGGATACAGACCTTGACGACAAATAAGAGCTGCCTCCTAATTGCAACTACACGAAAGAGAAAATTAGAGAAACAAAATGAAATTTGAGCCTTTGATCTGTCTCATTTAGGTTCATAGATATAAAAAAATAATAATGCTAGGAAATTAGTGAAATGGATAAACAAAAATAAATATATGGAAGATCAATTATACAAATCAGTTATTATGAGAAATAGTACCCGAAAGAAATGCTAAAAGAATTAAAATTGAATGCAACTTAGAAAAATAAGTAAAATTTGTACAAACATACCTTTAAAGCATTGAGGAATTGCGAATCAACCGAGCTGAGAATTCTCCTTAGCATCATTGCTTCTCTTTCTTTAGAAGCTCCTTAGAAACTCCTCGAACTTTTCGATAGTTGGGGATATTTAAAAGAAGAAGAGAAATGCTGCTTTTACAGGTGGCAGAGAAGGTGATGAATACAAAGTTGTATCATGCCTTAAATAACTCGTGATTCGGACTAAAATTAATAAAATATTTGTACAAATTTAAGTAGTAGAACAACCCACTAGCTGGTATAGACAGCCCAACTTCTCAAATTTTTTTAGGCAAGATCCGATATCTTCAATAGATTGATAGGGATCCGAGTAGAGAAAGAGATTAAAAAAGAAGGAAGAAAAAAAGGAAAGACAGCTCTTCAAGTTTTGTAACAGAACTAAATAGGATGGGAGAGAGGGAGAGGGGAGTGTGTCATTGTATATAGTTTTTTATTTTTTTTTTAATGAATGTCATTGTATATAGTAAATACCAGTTCTTTCTATTTTTGACACGTCATCTAGGATAACGGCTGCTCCTCTTTTAATAGGATGGACCTGGTCTTCGGTTCAATGATTAGATTGTACTTTGTAGAATCAAAAGTTCTGTCACTGTGATTTAATCCACTCATAGAAACAAATTCATGACTCAGGACAAGTCAGTAATAAGATTTATAGTGCGTACGTATTTTGAAAATAGTTTGTTATTTTGCTACATAAAAAATGATATATTTGATATGTATAAATAGAAAGTTTTTTTTCTGGAATAATATATTATAAATAATGTGTTATCTAACAGTTTGGAAAGTTAGAAAATAATCAGGAAAGAATTTTACAAAATTATACGGATATTATTTGAGATATTAATGTTGTTCTTTTGACTGTTCCGAAATAATCTTATTGGGTATCTCATCAATTTCTTTGAGCTTATATATGTTAAGAAACTCAACTCTTGACAATAAAAAATGTCAACAAAAAGACAGTAGAATTAGGAATAATCAATAATTAAATTATGGAAATTTTTTTAATTATTTATTGAATTTTTAGAAGAGTTTTCAATACCTTTCGCCAATCTATTTGAGGTTAAATACTCTTTCGAAATAATTGACATAAAAAAAATTGCAAATTTTTTTTTTTAACATGCATCTTTTTTATACCAACCGTTTCATTTACAATTGCAATGATCGTAGCTTGCCTGAACGGTTGTACAGTCAGAAGTTCATTTATTTTTAATCTGTAGTAAATGCCAAAAACGATTATTTCGTAGTTACATCATGTTGCCAAATAACTCGCGTCTTAATTAGAGATGTAGACTCCAATCCCACATACTGACTAGTTTGAAAGTAATATAACATGTGTTTAGGTTGATAGCATAAACATTAAATAAATTTATGAAATATTATCTTTCCTGCAAGGTCTAAATGCATTGACCATCATGATGATGATTGATGACTTCGAAAGAAAATTCTGAGAGCGCATGAGAACATTGCATTTCTTTTACTGAATTTCGGTGTGGACAAAATTTCCTATTCTTTTTATATATATTTCAATGGTAACTACTAACTAATTATGTTCCAGGAACAACGAGTGTGCTTTCATTGTTTATTGATTAATTTTTGTTCCAATTTGTGAGCCTACCACCTACCCCAATAACAAAGACTATTTAGTCAACTCTTAAAATAACGTCATATTTTTTGACCTTCCTGGCGTGTCGTTTTTCTTTTTAAATTTTAACAATATATCCAATAACTTAAATTATTTTGAAGCATCTATACGGTGACAGGTGAAACATTTTAAACGTACGGAACGACCAAATTTCTATCTTGTAGGTGGCGTTTATGGTTTTCCTTAGATGTCTACGTACTTATACAGTTATACTGAGAAATAGTTTTTAGTTCAATTTAAAAAAAGAGAAAAAATTAAGCATGTCACATCCTTAACTAGCTTTAAAAATCTTATTGCGATTAAGAAATAAGATTAAATTGAATGTATCCTAAATCAAGTCGCGACGGCAATGGATATTTGGCTTCGACTCCTTTGCATGTAATGTTTTGAAAATCGGACCGGATCAGACTGGTCAGTTTTCAAAACATTGCTTGCATGCACAAATTACTCTATTAATATCGAATCTACTTATAAAATGAGGAGGTTATTATTCAAATATAAAAATAAAAAAGGACAAAATTTGTAGAGTGCTACTCCTTCGGATGCACACACTCTCTAATTAAATTAGATGATTTAATAAAATTAGTGAATGAATATGCAATCAAGCGACCATCAAGTAAGTTTTTTTAAGATAAAATGAGAGTCAAATTTTTTTAATTTATTTCAAAATTAAATGTTACAATAGATCCAGTTAGATTTCGAACCGCGGACTATCAAACAAGTTATCATTTTTAATTAGAAACACGTTGACATGAAAAACTTGTTGTGCCCACAAAAGTAACAATTATTCTTTCGAGTATAATATCCGTCATAATCGATTCTTATTAATATATCGATCACATACCAAATATATAATTTGCGGAAGAAAGGAAACTGTGAAACACAAACAAAGATATGAATAATACACAATTTGGAAATAATTTGACTTCTCAAAAAAATTTTTCTCTCAGACTCGTTCATTGATCCATCGCATCACGTGTGAATTTAATTTCATCAAATATTGAATTAAGTGTACATCTGGTATAAATTTCAATAAAATGTAAAATTTGTACAGATTTAACTATCATGTGCACGGCCATTATGGACAGGGATGCATATGTTACGTAGTAAAACTAATTGCATCAATTTATTTGGCATAAGGTGTTGTTGATTGGAAGTTGGATTGTTTCATTTTTTAAGATACCGAAAGACATGTCAAGCAGCGAAACTCCTGAAAAAAAAAAAAAATACAGGTTTGCTACACGGTTGCAAACTTAAATTAAATATTATTTTGATAATGGTTGTTATTAATTGGTATATTCTTCTAATTTAATTTGAATTTTAGTATTAAATGAGTAATTCTAGAGTAAAATGTGTTTGAGTTGAGATGTCTATTCGTTTCTTCTGTATCACTAATTGAGACTACAGTCAGAACTTATAGTTTTAAGACAAATCGATCACATGCAAAATAAGGACGTTTTTGTTATTACTTTCAGCCATTGCACTGATAGTTACTTTCAGTTATTTTATATAACAGGATATTACTTTTTCAAAGTAGGGTGAAAATTAAATCAAGTTTGGTTTTATTAGATAGTGTCTTGATCGCTGAAAATGGTTTTATATAGCAGGATATTTTATATAACAAAATAGGGTGCAAATTAAAGCTTTGAAAAAGTAATATCCTGTTATATAATAAAGGTGAAGTTTTTTTTATTTAATTTTTTTAAATCAAATTTGGTTGTATTAGATAGTGTCTTGATCGCTGAAAATGGTATTATTTTTTATAAGTAACGTGTATGGAAAAATATTAGTTTTTCTTTGCTAGATTCTCGCTCAAATCACTAATTCTGTAACGCGGAAATGGAACTACTTGGAAATTCCTTCTCAAATATTAGAACATGTTGATTTTGTATAGTATAAAATACTTTTTCTTAAGAAAAAGATGGCTTGATTAAAAAAAGGATGGGTCGGTGAAGAATATGTAGCTTTTGAGATGAAAAAGGAACCTGCACCAGTTGTCTAGACACAAGGTTATTTAGAAACGCCATATTAGATCAAAAGGGTAAGGCTTATGAAGATTCAATAAACGTTGTTTTCCATCCACGTGTCTTTTACTCATGGACACATCGAATAATTTATCGAAAAGGTAACTAGGAGCGTGGCGCTTATTCTTAGCTGGCGGAGCTCCTAACTTCCTCCAGTTCGGATTATCTGTTACGAATTCCCTGGAATCATTTGAGTTGTAATTTACTGACGGTAAATTTACGGTCTTTAAAACGATGGTGACAAATTGGTGAGCCCCACCAGTCGGAAGAACTTGTTTCAAAGAATCTGTAAACAGATCTTGATCTCATGTCTTCATCCGTTTTTGTTCTCATGTAACATCGCAATCTATTTTGCAAGACCTGTTTTCTCTTTTCAGAATTCGCAACCCATTTGGAGACGTATCCAACACAGTCACATCCTGTACTGTACACTCACTTATCTATTAATTAAAATCATTATTTTTGATAACAAAAAACATACCATTATTAATGACCTTATGTTACATGAAATCTATGTAAATAATGATTTTAATTATATCATTTTACTTGATATAATGAACTCTTAAAAATATTTAGTCATATAATGGTTACAACATTTATTATTTGGGGCTACTTGTGTCCCCTCACAATTACAAAACTGAGCACATGCATATGGACTCGTATAAATATTATTATATATAAAATGTAGCTCATGTGGATCCATGCAGAAAGTTGGGTACGAGCTTATCTGCTTATCCAAATCCAGAGACCAGAGAGTCTTGGCTGTACAGATAACTACTTTCAAATGATAAGGCTAACAAAAGATATGTAGTTGGTCACAAACCCACGTAGGAAATCCTAATTTCAAAAATTGTTCCTATTATTTTCCAACTATGCATTGAAGATTATTCATTTCATTGTGGTAATGTAATTTGAATTAAGACACTACTATGAAGATAAAAGGAAAACAGTAAGAAATTCACTTTGAAATTTTAGGCCTGTTTGGACACATTGTTTAGATAACTGTAAAGAAAAATATGATCAATCAAGAGAACTTTCATTGTCTTTACTATATTGTTTGGTTTACATTATTTTAAATTAGAGAGAAGCTTATCAACTAGACAACTATCAAGAGTGATAAAAGTTTTGGAAGAACTGGCGATTTCAGTCCTCAACATTTTTTAGAGAAGATAATGATTTTGCTGATATGTCAGTGACGGAGTATAGAGCAGAGACGTCCGCTATGGGCATGTGCTTTGTCCATTGCTTTGTGTTCCACTGTTCCCCTTGGACCATGCAAAGGCAATAATAGAAGACTGATTTTGATGGCAGCAAAGGAAAAATAATGCAAAATTTAAGAGCGGTGTAATAGGAATAGGATTTATTGATTCTTTATTGAACAAGCAAATAAAATTAAAGACATTTTTCTTCATATAAAAAAAAATTGTGCATTATAAAATTTTCTCACCGGACATAAAATACTAAAAAAATTAAATGATTGATATTTAAAATCCTTCACATAAATTTTTCACTAATTATGCTGATACCCAAAGTTCGTTTATCAGCGAGAAATTAGTTCCATGTGGTAATAAAATTGGATTACTTGCTGTAAAAAAAAAAAAAAAAAAAAAAAAAAAAAAAAAAGGAAACATCTGATCGGGCTACAAAATACAGACACGTGAATCTTATCTAAATTAAAAGATAATCCAAGACAAAATTGAGTGACGGTCTTTTTCATTTTCATTTTTTCCCCCGTTTATTGGTCCTTTGTTTGAAATAAACAAGCATGTACAGCAAATCAGAAGTTTCAGAGGACTTGCTATTCTTTGCTTTCACTGACAAATGCACCACTATGTCCTGGAATAATGCAGATTAGGAAGGAGATTTTGTCGGAATACGAGATTGCGTGTTGGTTCCGAAAAAACGTATGGATATCAGAAGTTAAAAGAGAACTAGGCCGAAATGCATTCGTCAATTACTAATTTACTGGTGGTGCTCCTATGTCTGAGGTTACTGTCACCATCAGTCATAATTGACAAGCCAAAATTGTTGGGTCGTCAAAAATTCCATAAACTCAGGTTCTGCCAATAATTCAACGATCTTGTTTTAGTATAACGATAGATATCGGATATATTTTGAATGTCTTTTTTTTCTTCAGTGAAAAGTTGAAAACTCCTGTTTTGTCGCTTTGCATTATTTTGTTTTTCCTTGGTTGCTTTTTTGCTGACCCTCTCTTTCCATCCTTCTTTTAATGTTTTAAAAAAAAAAGAAGGGATAAATTAGGATCAAGTCTCTCAATTTATTTTTAAATTAAACGTTCATAAAATACCCAAAAGTCAGATTTCAAGCCTGCAACATTTTACTCATTATACTTTGCTTTTGTTTACTAAACCAAAGTGTTTTTCTTCCCATCTTGGTTGTATTTAGTGGAGAATGGCAACTACTGGAGGAAGGAACTCACATGTTATATGCGGTTATCTTGTGGAATATAAATGCCTTTATTCCAGTGGATTTCGTGTGAGATCAACGTGCTTTTATGCTTAGGAGATATAGATTGCGCAAAGATCAATTTCCCGGAACACTCCCGGGTTTGGGATTGGGGTATTAAAGGGTTTAATTTCTTCAGAAGGAAATTGGCCCTGAATTCTTTTAATATTAGGCCGAAGACGGTCAGACCCTTATAGGCCCAAAATTACTACAAGGCCCAATTTGTGTCGATTTTAGATTTACCACGAGGCCAGGACATGCCAGCTAGTGAATAAATAGATTACGTTATATCATTAATGGATGGCTTTTGTAGTAATAGCAATTGCGCCAAATTTTCTTTTGGGCTGTTTTTGTTCTTGTTCTCTCATTCTGGTAAAGTGGGCTTAAGCTAGATCAAGGTTCGCATGTTATTAGGAGCATGAAACATTTTGGTTGGTAACTTGTCAAGAACAATACTGAAGTCTTAAAAAAAAGGGTTTTAACTAAAATGAAAATGAATAGAAACTAGTTCAATGTTTTTTTTGTATCAAAGGATTTAGAGAAAAATTAAAACATTGTGTGGTTCTTGTATATTTGCATGATGTGGCTATGCGAAAGAACGTAATTATGAATCTTAATATCTACTGATGTCTTTCTGCCAAAACAATTTCAGCCTAAGGTACAAATTTACATAGTTAATTGAAGCTACCAGTTGATTTAAGGGGAAAACCCATCAAGTTATATAATTTCAGCGACTAGCTGATTTGAAGGTATTTCTCAGAAAATTTCTTCACTATATCTTTTTTTGGAAAAATTGGCTGTGAACAGATTAATCTCAACATGACAGTGTCAGTATCAGTACAAATATTAATCTCAATATTATTTTTCAGAGAATATTCAATATTAATCTCAAAGGTGATAAACATTGTTCTCGTGCGCTAATTATGGCACTATTAGTAAGAATTGGTTATTGGTGATAGTTGTTTGATACTTTTAAAATAAAGGAAAACCAACTGGTTGGCACAAATTAGCTTAAAATAGTAATATTTTGGGTCAGGGCTAGCATTTTTATACTAATTTACATTGAACTGATGAAGTTCTCTATCTTGTCTATTCTATAGAATTTGCAAGCTACATGAAATGCGATTCCTATGCCAGAAAGTAATGGCCACAAACCTAACTGGCACTCCCCTATTTTATATTCAAAATTGTTGCTTGGGTACACTAAATGGAGATACGTGGCCGCTTGCTTATATTGAAATGTCCGACAGCATGAAACCATCCTAGATCAACACTTATCCAATGTACAATATTTTAATCACTAACCTGTTTTGGCGACTCCAAATAATATAAGCATCCCCTCTTACCTATACTAGGTTAAGGTATAAAAATATTCGGGTAACCTTATCGTTCATTAAAAGGTATTGTTTCTTAAAGTACACTGTTTATGTAATCATATTTGATTGATGAACGGACTTATGCACGGGTCAACTTGATTAGCTTCAGACAAAAAAATAAGATAAAGCTTATCCTTGAATTAGGTAAACTCCTTTCACATTCTCCTTTTTGATAATCCGGAGTTTATATTCCTGTATGATTAGTTAAAGCCTTTGTTCCGATTCGGTCAATTTACAATATTTTTCTGCAACAGAGACGACAAAATGAGCAAAATATATATACCCAATCATATTGTTGGCCACATTGAAATATTCATACTATTAATTAGCATTTATACCCACCATCTCCTATTATAAAAATTGTTAACTCGATGAAAATGCAATTTTGATTGATTGGTTGATTGTGTATGTGTGTGTGAAAAGAATGTCTATATATTGACGACGGTTGTTTGTAATGAAAAATTTATTTCTGATTTGCGAATGCCTACTTGTTCCATACATAAAGAAGAATATAGCTAATTTTCAGTGGTTAATTTGCACAAACTAAGTAGGAATTTTAGCAAATTTAGTCATTATTCTATTAATATTTTCCAACTTTATTTCTTGTTGTTTCTACATGCTTTTAATCAAGATCAAACCCCTAAGTGAAGACAATGTGCTGGTTTTATTTTTGTGGCTAGCTACTTTAACATATGATGTACTTTTCCACTTTTATGTAGTAGGACCCTAGGATTGCTCCTTTAGCCATATGCCATCTTCCTCAAATATTTTTTTTTTTTAAATACTATATTTATGGAAAAATAAGATGTTACACTGTTTCATTAGCTTCCCAAAATTTAAAATTCAAATATCAGACCAAACTGTTGATCCTTTTCAATTTCAAGAGAGATGAATTATATATAGTTTTTTATGATTTTTTGATTTTATTTGATACTAATTAAAAATGTTAGAATATGAATATATGTAACTAGTAAACTATATAAAATTAATTCTAATATGTTCATTTTTTTGCCACTTAATCTAGCATCAAATAAACTTGAAGGTAAAAGATCAGTATTTAAGTAGAATTATGGCACCTATTGAGGTATTAGAAACCTTCTCATGTAATTTACTAGTGAGGAAAAGACTTTTTGCAGGGATGTATTTTTCTTATGAGGAACAGATTTTCACCACTGTATAAGCTCCGGAGTGCATGTATATGGTTTTTGAGATAACTTGTGAATTAAATAATATAACAAAAATAAATGCTTGTTGAAAAGAGCGACATAAATTAAATTTATTTGACAATCATTACAACCAACATTACAAATTCATCAAATATTTTTTGGTTTTTATATTTAAGAATTTCTCGCGGCTGATTGAATGCTTATAAATTTATTTAATGTTGTTCTTGCTAATTGCTTGATGCGTTGTTGTGGCTTTATTTATTTATAGTACAAGATTAGCGCGCTCGCACACACACATTCTTTAAACTAAAGATAGGAATAGGATAGGAATAGCATAAATTTAGAAAAAAATACTATTCACAGGAATTGTGGGAATTGGCTATTCCGAGAATTAGAAATGTTGTTTGGATGGTGAGTTTAGGAATAGCGTTGGGAAGTGTGAAAAGTAGAGAGAAAAGTGTTATTGGAAAGAATGTTATTGAAAATTGTGTTAGGAATGGAATTCGCTATTCCAAAACTGTTTGGATGAAAAATTGGGGAATGAAATTGCCAATTCTGGGAATTGGCCAATTCTCATGCATCCCAAACGACACCATAATCTTGTTTTGATCAGATAACATTAATTACTACCATTGAATCATAACCTCAGCTGTTGTGGTTGTCAAAGTGAATTTGAGCCATCCCCTTCAATTTCTTCATTAATTGTATTTTGATGATTAAACAGCTAATGAGTGGTACACAACTTTATTTCAGCGATTTAATTAATCAACTCCCCGCCATCATCTTACATATTTTTGTTCCACAAAGAACATATATCTTGCTGACGGACAGAGCAATATATATCTGATCCGCGCAGTCCGTTACCCTCCTATATTTAAACGTACACGCACACATACATACGGACGTATATATAGTATTATATACATATGTAGTTTTATGTAATACGTGCAGACATCTCATCATCTCCCATAATGTTGAACAGAGCCATCCTCAAATGATGTAATATCACTGATCAGCTTTGTTTCTGTTAGTCAGTGAAAACAATGTATCAATTATACTACTCAAACCAAATATGTCGGCATCAATGTGAAATACTAGTGTTGCAATAATTAATTTTCTGTTCAAATTAAGGGAAGATCCCTAATTATTAGCAGCGTGGGAAACGGGCCCCACTTTCCAATCATGAAATATCTAGCAGTTTCATGGGACCCACTGGTAAAGTACCATTCAAGCAAACGGGTAAAATGGTTTAATTACTTGGTAGAGAAGTCTCGGATCATTATTATTTTTTGTGTTGACTAATTATTGGGAATTGCTGTCATTTTTCAAACATAGTTTGACCACCTCTCCATTATACGGAAACTTGAGAAGTCCATTCGAACTTTAATATCCTTCTTCTGCCAGTGGCATATCAACAAATAACAATCAATGATGCATTTTAAATATCTTTTAACACAACTTTATTTTTCTTTATTTCGTTGATACATTTTTTTTCTTTTAATTCAAAATTAGATTTGTTGTGATATGTACTTGATAAGTTGATATCGGTTCTTAATTTGTCGCATCAACAACTAGTGCAAATTTGTAAAATATGAGTAAATAACTCGAATTTTCATAGAAATATAATGAATCCTTCTTTTAATTTAATTTTAGCATTTTTCTCATATGCATACTGCAATTTTCTTTAATTGTATGACTGTACGGCATACATTTACATAGTATGATAAATCTTGTAATATTTTTAAGGAGATAAGAGGTCATCTCCATTTAAAAATGAATGGAGAAGATAGTTAGTGTGGTACTGGATAAGGGACGATTTTCTTAATAATCTTAAATTAAAATCGAAATTTCACGTCCGTCCTAACGTCACTAAATAATATCACAAGTGTCCTAAATCTGGCCGCCACTTCAGTTGGCGGCCTGGTTTGCCACCTGGACGCGCCACGCGGGACGCCACCTCAGCAAGGTCTGAAAATATGGATTTTTTTCTTCCTTGGCCGCCATTTGAGATGGCGGCCAGCATTTTCTGCGCACTGTTTCGTATTTTAAGTGTATCTTTCTCATACGATGTCCGATTTGGATGATTCAAATTGCGTTGGAAACTTAAAAAAGAGATCTATAACTTTTATGTTTTGAGTATCTTTCAATTCGAAATTTATAATAATCAAAACTTTAAGTAAACATGAGACGTACGTTCTCTCCAACCCTTACAACCACTTTTCAATCATCATTCATTATGAATTGGAAGATTCTCAAAATATAAGAGTTATAGACATTTTTATTGATATTTTAACAAAATTTGAATCATATTAATCGAGTATAGTATGAGAAAAGTACACTTAAAATAAGAATACAATACGTGATAGATTGAAAACAATGAATAATTCAATTGAAATACAATACATAATATACAAATAGTCTTATGCCAATTTAGGTAATTAGTATCTAAATGAAAAATATAATAATTTTTTATAATAAACATATATAATATTCATATATATCTGAGATCTGCGCTATAGACCAGACCAAAAGAATCCATTTTCTAGCACTCAACATTGGATATGTCGCACAGTTTTTCTCATGCTGAAAATGACTTTCTTGGTTTTTTTTTGCAACCTATTGTGTAAAACGGATTGTCCAAAAATTTTAAAATTTTAGGATATGAAAATAGGTATGCCAATGTTCATTATGTAATTTTTTGAGATTTGTTGACTCGTCCTTCTTGGTTTTCTAGTGCCAAACTTTTGTTACCTAGCACAGTTTTTTCGTCTGAAAATGAACTATCTAAATGCTTTGTGCAATTTATTGTGATGCAACGATTATTAAAAAAATTTCAAATTTTAGTATATGAAAATAGGTATACCAATGTGCATTACGTATGTTTTTTTTAGATTGTTTCGAAACTTACTTCTCGGTTTTCTAGCGCCTTATTTTTGTTACCTAGCATAGTTTTTTCGTTTGAAAATGAACTGTCTTGGTGTATTGTGTAATTTATTATGATAAAATAGCTTGTCCAAAAATTTCCGAATTTTAGTATATGAAAATATGTATGCCAATGTCCATTGTATAAGTTTTTGAGATTTTTTTTAATCTTCCTTCTCGTTTTTCTGGAGACCAACATTTGGTACCCAACACAGTTTTTTTCATTTGAAAATGAACTATCTTGGTGTATTGTGTAATTTATTGTGATAAAATGACTTGTCCAAAAATTTCTAAATTTTAGTATATGAAAATATATATGCGAATGTGCATTGTATAAGTTTTTGAAATTTTTTAAAATCTTTCTTCTCGATTTTCTAGAGTCCAACATTTGATACCCAACACAGTTTTTTCGTTTGAAAATGAACTATCTTAGTGTTTTCTGCAATTTATTTTGATAAAATGGCTTGTTCAAAATTTTTGAAATTTTAGGATATTAAAAAAAGTATGTCAATGTGCATTGTATAAATATTTAGATTTTTTTTAACCTTCGTTCTCGATTTTCTAACGCCCAACATTCGGGACCCATCATAGTTTTTGTATGAAAATGAACTATCTTAATGTTTTGTGAAATTTGTTTTGATAAAATTGCTTGTCCAAAAATTTGATGTACCTACTTATAACATTTCATTGCTTTCATAGGTTTAATAAATTATTTTCTATAATAAAGAGTGTGTTAGTAATTTTTGGTATTCAATTTTATTTATTCTGAAACTAGGCTTGCTGTAACAGTCTAGATTTAAATCATGCTTCTTTTCCTACCAAAAATATTTGTAATATATTGAATTTAATGTTCTTTGGGCTTGTGTAACAATTGTGGAAATTTTGGTTTGGTATTTGTTTCTGTTTGTTTCATCAATCGACATTTTTATTTTTTGTTTTCATTTGGCTGATTTTATTTATGTGTGAGTTGGAACCAATCATCTCTCGGTCACTGGTGTTATTTTCAATTTTTGCTTTAATCCCTTGCCATGCGCCTCTCTGTAATTTTATTAATATGTGTATATTATGACATGATTAACTTATATTATATGGATAATATAAGTTTCACATGAGTCCTGACCAAGTTATGTAATAGAGCAAACATTGGAAATATGTATTCAAAAGGAAAATCAAGGATTGGAAATCAACTTCATTAGGATGGCAGCTATAATAAAATTTCAAATGGAAATGCTATATGGTGACAAATAGGAAAAATGAAGAGATAAAAAAAATATGGTCCTTGAAAAATAATTTGATAAAAAAAATGAAACAAACAACCATGTGACACTCTTAATATATCCCAAAAGTGACTCAGGGTGTGACAATAAAAAAATATCAACTATAAACAAGAATCAAATAACAACAAGTAGGTACATCAAATTTTTGGACAAGCCATTTTATCAAAATAAAATTTTACAAAACACTAAGATAATTCATTTTCATATAAAAACTATGCTGGGTTTCGAATGTTGGGCGTTAGAAAACCGAGAAGGAAGGTTAAAAAAAATTCTAAAGAACTTATACAATGCACATTGACATACTTATTTTTATATCCTAAAATTTCAAAAACTTTGGACAAGCCATTTTGTCAAAATAAATTGCACAATACACCAGGATAGTTCATTTTCAAACGAAAAAACTGTGTTGGTTACCGAATGTTGGGCTCTAGAAAACCGAGAAAGAAGATTTTAAAAAATTTTAAAAACTTATACAATTCACATTCGCATACATATTTTCATATACTAAAATTTGAAAATTTTTTGTCAAGCCATTTTATCACAATAAATTACACAATACACCTAGATAGTTCATTTTCAAACGAAAAAACTGTGTTGAGTAAATGTTGGGCTCTAGAAAAACGAGAAGGATGGTAGTTCATTGTATAAATCTAAATAATTTATACAATGCACATTGACATAATTTTTTTCATATCCTAAAATTTCAAAAATTTTGGACAAGCCATTTTATCAAAATAAATTGCAGAAAACACTAAGATAGTTCATTTTCAAACGAAAAAACTGTGTTGGGTATCAAATGTTGGACTCTAGAAAACCGAGAAGGAAGATTTTAAAAATCTCAAAAACTTATACAATGCACATTCGCATACATATTTTCATATACTAAAATTTGAAATTTTTTGGACAAGTCATTTTATCACAATAAATTACACAATACACCAAGATAGTTCATTTTCAAACGAAAAAAACTGTGTTGGGTACCAAATGTTGGGCTCTAGAAAAACGAGAAGGAAGATTAAAATCTCAAAAACTTATACAAAGGACATTGGCATACATATTTTCATATGCTAAAATTCAGAAATTTTTGAACAAGCCATTTTACCATAATAAATTACACAATACACCAAGACAGTTCATTTTCAAAAGAAAAAACTGTGCTAGGTAACAAAAGTAAGGCGCTAGAAAACCGAGAAGTAAGTTTCGAAACAATCTAAAAAAACATACGTAATGCACATTGATATACCTATTTTCATATACTAAAATTTGAAATTTTTTTAATAAATCGTTGCATCACAATAAATTGCACAAAGCACCTAGATAGTTCATTTTCAGACGAAAAAACTGTGCTAGGTAACAAAAATTTGGCACTAGAAAACCAAGAAGGACGAGTCAAACAAATCTAAAAAAATTACATAATGAACATTGGCATACCTATTTTCATATCCTAAAATTTTAAATTTTTTGGACAAGCCGTTTTACACAATAGGTTGCAAAAAAAACTAAGAAAGTCATTTTCAGCATGAGAAAAACTGTGCGACATATCCAATGTTGAGTGCTAGAAAATGGATTATTTTGGTCTGGTCTATAGTGCAGATCTCAGATATATATGAATATTATATATGTTTATTATAAAAAATTATTATATTTTTCATTTAGATACTAATTACCTAAATTGGCATAAGACTATTTGTATATTATGTATTGTATTTCAATTGAATTATTCATTGTTTTCAATCTATCACGTATTGTATTCTTATTTTAAGTGTATTTTTCTCATACTATACTCGATCAATATCGAGTATATGATTCAAATTTTGTTAAAATATCAATAAAAATGTCTACAACTCTTATATTTTGAGAATCTTCCAATTCGTAATGAATAATGATTGAAAAGTGATTGTAAGGGTTGGAGAGAACGTACGTCTCATGTTTACTTAAAGTTTTGATTATTATAAATTTCGAATTGAAAGATACTCAAAACATAAAAGTTATAGATCTCTTTTTTAAGTTTCCAACGCAATTTGAATCATCCAAATCGGACATCGTATGAGAAAGATACACTTAAAATACGAAACAGTGCGCAGAAAATGCTGGCCGCCATCTCAAATGGCGGCCAAGGAAGAAAAAAATCCATATTTTCAGACCTTGCTGAGGTGGCGTCCCGCGTGGCGCGTCCAGGTGGCAAACCAGGCCGCCAACTGAAGTGGCGGCCAGATTTAGGACACTTGTGATATTATTTAGTGACGTTAGGACGGACGTGAAATTTCGATTTTAATTTAAGATTATTAAGAAAAAATCCCCTGGATAAGGGTGTGGAAGAAAATGAGAGGTGTCGGGTGTAAAAATGCAATACAAAGGGGAAGAACAAAGCGGGTCCATTGGAGATTTTTGGGGATTTTATGATCGTGATGGGTTTTGATTCGTATCGCCCGCCATGTGATTTGGGATTGCAACTGTCTGTCCAATTCACAAATCGTTACCTTTATATCCTGTTAAAGGCAACGCTGTTCCTGTCTTGCATATGTCTACACGATATAAACAGTAAAAAAAAAAAGCTTATGCAGAGTACAAAATCAATTCAGATTTTTCAAGGGCAACAGAGTACACACATATTTTTTCTATTTATTTATTTATTATTCTTTTTTTTTTGGAAAGTAATAGTGAAAACGACAAGGGGGCAATTAATGGCATGCTTCGATTTTCTTCTAAGATAGATGTTTCCTGGGCCTTTGAGGTGCCAAGATATCAATATCATCCAATCTGATTGGACGATCAATTAATTAGCTTAACAATAAAACTGACAACTGGCTATGTTCGTCTATGTAATTAATCATTAATGTGGTTGATAAATATTACAAAAGAAAGAGCGTATATCCGGATAAGGTTGGTTGGATTTTTTTTCTTTTTCCTACGTTTCGACTTGATTCATAATAGCCGAATTATGACCTTTAAAAAAATTGAATAAACTAATAAGAGCCGTATTATGATTTTTCACTTAATAACTAATCACCATAATTTAAAAACTGTTAAAACCGTATATTTCTTTCTTAAAGAGTCGGGTTTTGTATATTTAATATGACTATAATACAGGAAAACATAAGCAGTTCATAACCTAATAAATGATAACATAAAATATGATCATAATAAAAATCTAAAAATAAATTAGTCTCCAATAACATATTCTACATAATTAAATATAAAATATTTTAACTGACAACAACAACTCGTTTATTATTTAACACTATTACTTATTATTTCTAACTTATTTGAAACTTGAAATTAAATCTTTGAGTCATAGTACCAATACATCCGTGCTATGCCTAGTACCATATTCTAACTTTTAATCTAATAATAAATAATCTGCCACATAAAATCTGATAATAATTAAACAATTTTATTTGAATCAAACAAAAGATTACAAATTCAGTAATGCATTAATATAATTTCTTTTTTTTTTAATTATGTTGGTTCATGACATAATTTTGGGGCTCTTAAAAAATTATATATGTGGAGATAAAAAAAAAAGAATGCAATAGGTTGAATTTTTAACTGACATGATTTTTTTAATATCCTAAATTAAATGTATTTGACATGATAACAAAATAAAAATTACATCGAATGTTTTAACATTGGTCGGAAAATTGGAACGGTCCAATCGGATTGCATTGCTTGTACTTTCTCAGAATTATTTATTTTAAAAATCATTTGGTTTAATAAACATTGAATAATCTAGGTTTCAAATTATCGTATCACTAAGAAGAATTGAGATCAATGGTAGTTAAGTAACTAATAAGTGTGGCTATTTGACGCACTTTTTCTGCACAGTAATTCTTTTAAACAATTATTAAAATAAACTTTGCATCTTTGACATTTGGTAATTCATGAACCATCCACCACGCAAAGTAAAAATTAAAGTATTGGAATGATAAATATAATTAGTAATTAAATAGAATAAGTATCGACTTTATTAACAGATCAGAATAAATATAACTTTTGGCTTTTAGATAGACAGATAACACAATTCTCTCCAAAATAGCCAAACAATGCGAGAATAACAATTGATTTTGGTTCTATCTTTTTCCTTAAAGTTTCTTTCACTTCTCTATATATCTATACCATATAACTTAATTCCATTAATTTTATGCCATATCTCAATTAAATTATTGTAACATTAATCTTACCCTTCAAAGAACCAAAAGTTCTTTTATTTATTTGCTTTTGGTAATCCGTTAGGTAAATACATGGGATAATAAGAAATTAAAACTATGACAATAATTTGTACAGCAATTACAGTGATACGCTTGCATCATGCGACAAAGCTAACATATAAAATGCATCCAAGTCGCAAATGACTACGGAACCTTATAATGGACTGTACACATGATCTAATTAATTATCCACACAATTATTTTTGACAAACAAAACCTCAAATTATTAAAAGACCTGTTATGCAATAGGGAGTCAAAAGTAATAGGAATAATTGTTGCGTGACATGGCCATGAAAAATTCCATCTCTCAATTGAGGAAGTCGGCGCCTTAGTGATGCAACCAAAGCATATAACAAAGAACCATTTTTTTGCCAAAATGAATGCATATATCCAAAATATCACTTCGCACGCCTAACCTTTCTTACTTCATACATAAAAGCTTTTTGCATATGTGCGAATATCGCACATATTCTCTCTCTCCACAAAATCTCTTTGGTAAAGATTGGATGATGACGGTTTGTTCAGGTTGTCAATACTTTTCCAGTTGCTACCAAGCAATGGATACCAACTTCACCCTTAGTATTTTTCCTATATATTATCCTATGATAATGATCTCTTTCTTTTCTGTTTAATTATATGAACTGGTAGTCATCATGATGCTTTCACTGTATCAAGTCTTGCTTAATTTTGCTTCCTAATAATGATCAAGTCTCTGTCATTCCATTAATTGTTGATGAAGTTCAAAAGCAGCAGCAACAACGTTCTCAGCATTGCCATTTTAAAGTTATTTTCTTTTTAATTAGGATTATGCTACGGTCACACAAAAATAAATATTTTTTAGAAAATCATATTGAATTAATTAATAATTAATTAAAATTATTACGTTTTAAGCGTTGTGTTCTTTTATTTATACTAGCAAATGCGCCTAACATATGTGTGGGTAAATTTTAATAAATATCATTGTATGAGAATATTTTTTGTACTGTTTCAACTAAATGTATTAGATTAGTAAAGTGTGATAATCACAATATGATAAATTCAATATATAGGTTCATATTATTTATAAATAATCTATGACTTGTTTTATTTTGTAGAATTTTTCAGAAAAAAAAAGATTAGAATTTAATTTTTTTTATTGATATTATGTATTTGTGCTATGATTAGTCAAGAGTAAATTTCATGAATTTAAATTCCATTTATATTTATTTGTTACCATGTATTCTTAATGCATTGTTGCATATTTCTAATTCTAGCTCTGTCTAGATGAAAGATTTTAATCTTTTATCTCGTTATTAAATTCAGACCACTGATCTGATTAGATCATAAAAATCTATGCTCTATATCGTATATTTTAACATTTCGATATACTTTTTTGGATTGGTATGCTTTTATAAAGAATACAGAGATACTTAAATTTTGTTTTAAATTATATTAAAAATAAGAGATGGGAAAGAAAAATAAAAATGTTCAACTACAGAAAACTTTTAGGGAGTTGGTGGCCAGCACTAATCATCGTCGGAGAGGGGCTTACAATATTTGTTGGATTAAAAGGGAAGTGTCCTGTTTTTTGAAAACTGGAGATGATAGAAGAAAGCATTGTAGAATGGTATGAAATTGGGAGCAAGAGGAAGACAAGAGGTCATATTTGCAAGAGGCTTTGTAGACAACATGGTCGGCTAAGGTTTCCATTAAGAAAGAGTGGTTAAAAGCGCACCTCATTCCCCATTCCCACCACCTTACCTCCTCTCTTTCTAACTCATAAGGTGTGTTTGGCAAAGGTTGAATAAGCTTTATTCCGAATAAGGCTTATTCGGGATGAAACCAAACGTATTTTGAATAAACCTTATTTCGAATAAGGGCTTATTCAATCCCTCATTCTAATTCCACCCATATGGTTGAATTATATCTTTATTCGGAATAAGAGGAGAGAGAAAAGCTTATTTGCAATTGCAGGCCCCTCTTCCTTCTATTAGTTTCAGGACTGATTTTATGTACAAAACTATTTGTGCTCTTTCTTTGTGTTTCACTCTTTCTCCTTCAATTAAGTTTGACAAATAAAAAAATAGGGAAAAAGTGTTCTAAAAATAAAGAAGTACCAAAATATTTTGTTAATAACCAGGAAGGTTTTTAAGATATAAATAAATATGGATATACCAAGAAGACAACTTAATACACAGCCTAATACTACATTTAAGTCCAGATTCAAATTAAAAGATAATATTATTTTGAAGAATACTAACGTTATATATAATTTCTTAAAATTAAACTCAGACATATACCTCAACTTGCCCATAATATATCTGCACTAAAAAAGGAAAATCTCATAGCAAAAAAATAAGAAATGAGCAGGAATTTCCCATATTTTGACAATTTTTTAGTCTCAAATGTTTCGGCTTATTTAATTAGTTTAACTAAAACAAAACTTTAAGAACTAAATTCGGGTATTACTCGAAATATTAATATAGAAGTATTATATTAATTTTCAAAATATAATGATTGTGATTTTGACGTCGTTGGTATTTGTTAGTTTTCGATATACATGGCCATTACTTCAAATCTAGTTCCATATGATTTGTTAAAAGAAAGCTGCTTTCCAAAATTCAAAGTGAATTGAAGTCTTCCTTTAAACGTTTCAATTTTATACGTTAGCAGCAACAAGAATATATCCAATATAAAAAATTACAAAATAGACCATATGATTGTATCATCGCACAGGATCAAGATATGTACTCCTATTTACATGTCAAATATTCTTCCTATAATTATTAAGAATCAAATGCTCCCATGATGGGAAATCATTGGAGGGCCACCCACCGTGACACGTCATCACGATGATTTGTCACCTTTCTTTGCTCGACACTTCACCTTTGTATAGTCAGCTAATTGTATGCTTTATCTACTGTCAAAACATGGATCTCATGACGTCATATCCAAAAGCCTCCACTAGTATATTGGCCGAAAATAAATAACAATTATTGACGATCTAACCCATTTACATATTACTTTTGGGTACGATTAAATCATCTGTTTTGAAATTTTGATGTTTACCCTTGCAAAATTGTTTATTTGCATTAGTCCATTAGTGCGGGAATATGAACCAAACTTTTCTTCCTTAAATTCTCTCTTTCATTTTCATTTTTTTATGTATTGTGATATGCTATCCGTCCTAAATCATTATTTTGGCCTCATCTACTATTATTATAACAGATTTTGATGGAACGAATACCTTCAATGGATCAGCTATATGTATACATGTATGAGGCAAATTTTCTTTCAAGACAGATGAGGTTAACTATGCTATTTTTTTTCTTTTCTTTTTTTTTTTTTTTTTTTTTTTTTTGAGATAGGTACAGAGTAAAATTCAGTTTAGTTCACAAAGATACACTTGGCTGGATTTTGAAGTAACGATCTTCACTCAACAAACATTCTAAATTTTCTAAGCTAGCCAAAGATCGAATGTGCATCACCACTCTGATAGTGTGCCTTAGATCACTTTTTTCGATATGACGGTCCAGAGTTGATTTAACGGTACGGCATTTTTTCGATGAAAAAACGGTGATAATAATCTTGTTTAAATATTCTTCTTTTGGATCTATATTCTTCAGTTTGATAATATTCCATGTATTATATTCTTCAAATTTGGGCTAACAATGATAAATTGTCATTTTCACCATCATTGTTTATTGATATTGAAGTACAAAACTTTATTCATTGTATAAAATATTTCAAAATGCATATGTCAACAAAAAGGTTTATGATCATGGGCAAAACTAAAATATCTTTTTTGTCGTCGAAAAAACGGAAATGACGGAAATGACGCGTTCAATCGCCGAAAAAACGAAAATGACGCATTACATTATTTTGTCACTTTTTTTTGTGACATTCGAGCGGTTGTATACAAAATACCGTTATTTCGAAAAAAAACGGCGTTATTTAAAAGCTTGATTTTAACAATTATTCTATATGGATAAGAAAGAAACAAAATTTTAGTATATGTTTCTACCTTGTGTTGAAGGGCAAGGATCTAATGTAATTTGTAAGAGGGTACGATGGAGTAAAAGATTTTATAATTATTTTACTTTGGAGTTGAAAAGGCACTCAGTATGTAATCATGTCATTTAGATATTGTTTTTGTCGTCGAAGTCAATGCATATCTAGGAGCTTAGACTCTAAAAGACAAATGCTCAATTAAAATATGATAAAGATGGTTTAGTGCTCCATGGCACCAACAGGTACCCTGAGATGAGCTATAAGAAAAAAAATTTAATCATTAATAAAGGAAATAGCACACTGGAACTAACGAAAAACTTTTATTTAATTATTTAAAATGAAAACAATAAAATATAATTTCGGAACATATATATGACTTTTCCTCTCTATTTAACCATAATTTGTCTTCTTACACACAGTAAGAGAAGGGTATTTGTTTTCGGTAGCCACATGATTTTTTGGGCCCACAAATTACGACAACGTAATTTCATTTGCTTTAATATTTCAAAATTTGAAATTCAAACAATAAATATGAACTATGATATTGTTAGTTTTTTTTAAAAGAAAGACCATAGGTCATGAAATGAATGATTAAATTTTATTGCAATAATTAATTTGAGCTTGTTAATTTTATCATCTTATTAATTGTTAAAGATTTTACATATATATAGAGAGAGAGAGAGAGAAAACATATAGTGCATACTAATGTACGTGCATATTAATTCAAATTTTTTTATCTGCTTCAAAATGATCGATTCAAACCGTCCAATATAATTTCGCTATTATAATATCCTTACTGACCAAATTTTATATTTTTTTTGAATATTTTACTATTTTTTTTGGAATTTTTGAAAATCACTAATCTCACTTTTTTCTGAATCGTTAAAAAATAGCAGTTTTTAAAAATCCGAAAAAAATACTTAAAATTTTCAAAAAAATATAAAATTTAGTCGGCAAGGAGATTTCAATAGGAAGATCATATTAGACAGTTTGGATTGGTCATTTTGAAGCAGATTGAAGAGTTCGGATCAGTATACATCGAAGCTCCGGTACATTAGTATGCACCATATGTTTTCTCTCTCTCTCTCTCTCTCTCTCTCTCTCTATATATATATATATATATATATATATATATATATATATATATATATATATATATATATACATATTAAAATGCCATAGTTTTCAAAGCCCTCCATTACCTGGTTCATTTAATTTATTATTAATTATAACATTCCATCTTCTGGGTCTTTCCTGAAAATACTTTGTTTTCTCGGGTTACATTTATAAATAGGGAATTACAAACTTTCTGGATATATGAGATAATGTTTCAAGTACGATGAATTAAAATTTTGATGAACCATGCAGCAAACCGGGATTGGATGAGAGGCTAGCTACTATAACTTTTCTTTGGGTCGGGGATAGTATTAATTAATGCAATATTTAATTCTTACAAATCTACTGTGCGTAGGATATTGATGACTGATGAAATGAGATTTAGGTACTATTTTGTACTAACATACCTAACATGTTTTGTATTAAACAGTACGATCAATAATGAAATTAAGTATAACAAAGTTATTTGTCTTTGAGCAATATATACGAGCCTGTTTAGTATTGAACAGCACGATCAATAATGAAAGTATAACAAAGTTATTTGTCTTTTAGTTAGCAATTAATACATACGAGTATATATATATATATAGGATCATATATAGTATAATGAATGATTTAATTTATAATTTAAATATCAGATCGTAATGTTGAAATACCGATAATATTTTTTAGTTTTAACCAACGACTAAGCTAGAACAGATCATATACAAATAATAAAATGATCAATAATAAAAGTATAACAAACTTATTTGTGCTTAGGATAGTGATGACTGATGAAATGAGATTTACTATTTTGTAATAACATACCTAGCATGTTTAATTTAGTACTAAACCATACGATCAATAATGAAATAATGTAAGTATAACAAACTTATTTGTCTTGTAGCAACATATATGAGTATAGGATCATAATATAATGAAATGATTTAATTTCTATTTTAAATATCAGATCGTATGTTGAAACACATATGATACTTTTAAGTGTTAACCAATGACTACTAAGGTCGTGCTACACATTGTCTGAGTGGAGATGGGGAAGGTAAGTTTAAGTGAAAATTGGCAAGACCAAACATGCCCGTATTTTAGGATGTGTTTGGCATGTTAGGTTTAGTGGGTTTAGAAGGGTTAGAGGGTTTAGTTGGGGTTACCTGGAAAATCTCATCCCCAAACTATTCTACCTCGAAAATCCCAAATATCTTCTCCCCTCTCTTCTCCTTCCCCTCCTTTCCCTTCCCTTCGCTCTACTGCGCCATCCTCTTTCGTCCCTTCCTTCCGCTCCCTCTTAGTGAAATCCTCCCCTCTTTTTTGCTTCTTTCTTTTTCAGTCCTCATATCCTATATGATCTTCTATCATTTTTATTTATCCTCTCTCTAAACCTACCTCTTTTCTTATAATTTATATTTAATTATCAGCTTCTTTCTATTTTTTTCTCTCCAATAAAAATTCAAACATAAGAGAATAAATAATACGTTTAAGAAAATACTTGGTAAACTTAAATGGACAGTTATTTAAGGAAGTAACTAATAAATTTTACGGAAGTATCTAATAAACTTAAATACGTAATTTATTTAAATGAGTACCTAATAAGTATAAAGGAGCAACTAATAAACTTATCAGAGTACACAATGAGTTTAAGGAAATATTTAGAAGTGTAGTTATATTTGTTTTAAAAAGTGTATTTTATTAGAGTATATGTAGTTATATATAATGTAATGAAGTATATATTATTAAGAGAGTAATTATTTTTTTTTTCAAAAGAGTATCTTACAAGATTATTTAGTTATATGTCGTAATAGTACATAGATCAATACATGGAGTATCTATTTGACTTAAAGGAAGTTACTATATGAACTAAGTGAGTATTTATTTATATTAAGAGAGTATCTTATTAGATCTTATGCAGCTATACATCAGAATATATATCTATATTAATAGAGTATTTAGTTGTCTTTGAATGAGTATTTTACGGGATTATATAGTTTATATATACAAGAGAGTATCTATTTATATCAAGGGAGTATTAATTTGTCTTGAAGTAGTTCCATAAAAAAAATATGCATTTATATGCAATGAAAAAGAGAGAAAGGAATAAAAGAGAGGAATGGTTCCAAGATCGAGCATGTGCCGGGGGAGAGTAGAGGCAAGAGGCAAGGGAAAAAAAAGTAAGCGAAAGGTGAGGAAGAGGGGGAGGGTGTGCACCAGGGAAAGGAGAAGGCTGGAGTGAGGAATGGTAGGGTGAGGATGGAAGTAAGGGAGAGTCGTTATTATTTTTGGATCGAGTCTCCCTTCCAAAAATAATATGGGATGGTAGGATGATGAAAATATGAGATGACGGTTATCACTCATGTGCAAAACTATTTAAATTTTTGTGGCTTAAGTTGTCAAGATTTTTGTGCAGATTTAAGAATTTAATTATTAATAGAATGAATTCAGACTGAATTTTGTTATAAGAAGTGATCAAGAAATATATAACTAAGGTGTTTAAGATAGAGTGGTTATAAATCTTTGTATTGAATGTTTGAATATATTGTTCTAAAAATTGGAGGAGATCATACATATACTTAAGATATGCTAAGAAAGAGGAGGAAATAATAAAAAGAAAAATCCATGTTCAACACCTCAACCATAATAAGAGTTTACAACCGTTAAACATAATGATTTGAAAAATCCACTATGAATAGAAAAAGACCATTTTAGTCATGGAATTTTAAAATTTTGAACCGTTGTAAAAGAGAATGTATTATATATATGTTAACTATACAGAAAAGAAAATAAAAGTACAGAAACTACAGTTGCAAATAGAGAAGAAACCGTTGCAATTATTTAAAGATTCTGTTATTGTTAAAGCCTTAAAGGTGTAATTTATTGTTATACGTACGGAAATTAGAGGCATTCAGAAGTAGGAAATTTCCCACAATAGTACATATTTGGACCACTATCGATGAAGTAACAGAGTCCTATTCAGTCCCCTTTCGATACACAAAAGTCTAATTAGTGAGAACATTTTAATTTTTTTAGGTTGGTTTGAACCAACGATTTTGTTATAAGAAATTTAAAATAAATGTTCTCTGCATAAATCGAACCAAGGACAATTTGGTTGACAGAATAGAGCGACGTCACTGGACCAAACAATCCAGCTTGAGAACATTAAATCTAACACGAATGGCGCAACGAAAAGTTTAATGTCAAACATACCAGATCATTATCTCTAAATAAAAATCTATTCTAAAAATAAAATCTATTATATAAAAAAACTAATTACGAACAACGTAATTATAAGCTTTAATGAGTCGCATCTCACATAAATATATATAACTTCGTGCAGTGCAATGATGTTAATCCTTTGACAAGGTGCGGTGGACTCGGCATCAATCAAGTACAAATAGGTGCCATGACAGATGAAAGTTTTCGCGTTTACATCGGCGTGTGCCCCAAGCATTTCCTCTTCTTTGATTAAGAGTAGTTGTGGTGAGCTAATCATTGAGCAAATTATGGCACCATATCTCTCTCAATCCAAGCACCTTAGAGGAAAGTGGGCCACATCATTATCTGTACTAAAGAGCATAGAACTGAAAGCCTGCTTAATTAGGTCAGATTTTATTATATTCTTAGGAGATTAAATGATTTAGGACAGCTGATACATGCACATCCCTATCTTTTCCCCTTGTAAACAAGACAAGGGAGGCCACGGTGCCATTAAACCTCTTCCTTAGTTCACATGTCCTACTCACCAAACAATCACCGCACCAAGCAAACAAAAAACAGAGGAACTTAATGAATAAAATAAATGAAAAAAGAATGTCAATCGTTGACGAACTTTTTAAAAGGACTTGTTTAGTTTCCTCCAACACTTAAAAAAAGGTAATTTCATGATTTTTTGTTTGAAAAATAGAATTTTTATATAATATAGAACTTCAGTTCGGGTGCTGTAAAGTACAAAACGAACTACAATCATATTAAAGAAATGCTACGGTTAAAGCGATATGGACGGAAGACTCCGTCAAATTCCACCATATGCGATATGGAAACTATAAACAACCGATCTGAGCTATTTAATATAATCTTTATATTGATATTTTCTTTCAAAATAAATTTTACATTTTTTAAAAACAAATATTATTGAAGGGTCAAGAACTAATTAGATATGTGATTTTTCTGCAAAAAGATAGTAAAAAATAAAAAGTAATCAATTTTGGTCAGCATAAAGATTTCAATATAAAGATCGCGTTAAATAGTTTGGATCGATTATTTTGCAATATAATCGGTTTATACGGAACACCCATCCATATATCTTGAACGATAGCATTTCTTTTGAAATTGACATATTTTGGTCGAGCACAAAATCTATATTAAGTTTAGTAGCTAATTAAAGATAACTAGACATAATAGTCGCAGCTTTGCTGCGCTATGTAAAATATAAAAATTTCTAATGTAAAATATAAAAAAATCTGTAGTAAAAAAACTTATAAAAATTTATAGACAAAATTTGTAAGTTCAAAATTAGTAATTTCTTTTATAGAAAGTCGCTATATAAACTTGACATAAACTTTCTGTCCAAAAAAATCTTACTAATATTAATGATTAGTACAACTATTTTTAATTTATTTTTAAAAAATATAAAAAATTGAAAAATTATAAAAAAAAATTATTTGTGGCCGCTTTTCATAAGCGGCATAAGCGGCCACGACTTTTAATTATACTTTTAGATGTGTTTTTAGTGGAGGATACAATTCAAAACCCAACTAAATAATTCGTAGAGACTGTTTAAACTAGAAAACTCAATCGTTATCTACAAAAAAACTCGGTCACATACTTCACCGTCCTCTCAATATCTGTTCAATATATACCAATATTGTACTTCAGAAATTGAAATTCTTTCTATAAACGTAGAGACATCTAACCTACTGAACTCCTAAACAGAGATCAGACAAAGGTAGGGTAGAGAAGCATGAGTCCCATAGGCAACTTAGCTATAAAAAGTAACAACACCATGTACAGAGCCAACATCACATGTGTGGCTTTGAATGAAAATTTAGGATTGGGCCCCTTATGCACTACGCCACTACCCCAGCACTAGCTACAACTAACGAAACTGCATCTAACCATGCAGGTGCCCGTGTTTACAACCGCCACTTGGTTCAATTATTACAAATACATAGCGTATCTCACCAACAAAGAGTATGTGTGATCCTATGTACGATTGTCAAATTCAGTCAAGGCACCTTCATTACATAGAACATAGATCGTACGTTTCTATAATTCAATTTGTATTCCCTACCTGCACTTCAGAATTATTTATATGTATTTTTCCATTAAATTTATACTTTTCCATTCAACTGAGCATAAGCAAGATTATTCATCGCCTAGCTATTACGAAGAAATTAAGCAACCTATATCTTGGGTGCATTATGGGTCAGGATAGCAATGCTCTGTCCTCAATCTAAATTTGTTAAGATTGGATTCTGATGATACATATACAGTCCTTGAGTAGTACAATAAGGACGCGGAATAATAATTATTCAGACATTTAGCATATGTTCCTCTTCAAGTTTGATTATTACAATTAAATTTGTCACTACCAAACTGGAATTCAGGATCTTCAGAGATTGAATTTTGTTTGACACCTCGGTGTATGTCTAAAAATGTATCAAATATGAAATAGCTTGCATAAAGGTTATAAATATTTATTTTGATTTTACTTAATATATGATCCACTATATAGCACAATTTATATAATATAGTCCAGTTCTCAGCTTACAGATAATATGCCAAAAATAATAAAAGAAAGTCATTATCCATTGCGCACTTTCTAGTTAAGAATGACACCAATATCAAATAAGTATGTTTTACAAGCAAATGCGAGATGCAGCCAAATGAGAGAACATCAAGAGGTTTCTCTGTTGATTGCTTTAAGTCCTATTTGGATAGCAAAAGGGTGAATATAGTCCAATTGGGAGGTTTGCACATTGGCAGAAACTCCACACACACATAATTAATGAGTTCAAAGGTGGGTGGATGGGTGGGTTGTGAGTAGAGGAGGCACAATCACACAACCTTGATGTGGTATATAATTGGGCCTACTAAGTTTCCCTCCCGGGTCTTCCTTTTGAAATTTCGACTTAGAGATGGTATCGGTTAAATATGTGGTCAAAAACTCTATTTGCATTTCATAGAAATATAGAATCGATGCTTTTTACTACGATATACACAAAAATTCACAAATATAATTTTATATTTTTACCTATTTGCATGGATATTGCTAATGTTTCAATGAATTTTAAAATCTACATACTGAAATTGTTATCAATTGGGTTGTCCATTATATGATTCATATACATCATAATACTCTATTGAAGATTGGCCTGATTTATGCAGTAAATAGTATACGCCTTGTCTACCTGACAACACAGCACCTCCATGTGAATCCACGTAGTCGCATCCTTAAAAGGACCTTGCTTCTGTACCTCCCTTCGCTATTTTGCTTTATGTAACCAGGAAACACATAAAAGAGAAAGAGGAAAATAAATAAATAAAGTTTGGTTGCCATTTGTCAACCTTGGTACTTTGTTCTTATTTATATATGAGACCTACACACTCAAATCCTTTATCCCCTACATTCTCTCATCATCAACTACCAATTCATTTTCCTTCTTACTTATTCCTTCCCTCGGCTTCATAACAATCATAGGCATCTCTCTCTCCCTCTCTCTCCTCTGTCCCCTCTATACATCTAAAGCTATATAAAAATATACAAGCACACGAGGGGAGATAGATTAGTAACGAAGCATGGATAAAGCCCAGCAAGAAACTTGTGTTGATACCGGTTTAGCCCTTGGATTATCAGTCAGCAGAGCAAACATACCGGCTCCGAAGAACAATTCAGTCCCTAAGTCCAGCGAACCGTCGCTAACTCTAAGCATCCCCGAAAGCATGCACACCAATCTACCGAAGACAGAGCCTGAGACTTCCAAACACAATTACACTGCCACCACAGGCATATCGTCGCCTCCTCACAGCGCTGTTTCGGTTTTTTCGGCTGGCTACATTCATGGGGTGGTCAAGAAAGAAAGAGAAACGGCTGGTGAGGCTTTGTCTAATAATTCCAATTCGCGTGTTAGTGAAGAAGACGAGGATGGCGGTACAAGAAAAAAACTAAGGCTCACGAAAGAACAATCGGCTCTTTTGGAGGATAGGTTCAAGGAGCATAGTACACTCAATCCGGTAGGTTTGAAGAAAACATTTATATGTTAATTTGCTCTGCTTTTGATAAAACGAAAAATTGTATGAATTTTCCTTGTTCAAAGAATTACTAAAGCTAGCTAATTAGCTAGTATAATTATTTGAAGAAAACAAACAGAAAAAAATGTTTAAGTTTAGTCGCTATCTGTATTCTCTAAATTCAGATATATTGTTATTTTGCTAATTTACATTTTCTTTTGGTGGTTTTGAGTAGAAGCAAAAGCAGGCATTAGCAAAGCAGTTGAATCTCAGGCCAAGGCAAGTGGAAGTATGGTTCCAAAATCGAAGAGCAAGGTTTGAATTTAATCTTTACAATTTTTTTTCAATTTTTTTTTCAATTTTTTTCCTTGGCGAATTATCTTATGACTCCTTAAAGTCTTTATATGTGTGTTTCACATTTTATAAATATTTTCTGTCGTATTATTCAATATCCACATATTATAAAATCCACTTCAATAATACAAAGAGACGAAGAAAGATCTTTTAGGATTCTAGTAATGGACTATTGTGTTGATACATACTGTACTAATAAAATATAGGGACACTTTTTATGACAATTTATTGAAAACTATGTTCGTTTCATTTTTGTGCACAACAGAACAAAGCTAAAACAAACAGAGGTGGACTGCGAGTTCCTGAAACGGTGTTGTGAGACATTAACCGAAGAAAACCGGCGACTGCAAAAGGAGTTGCAGGAACTAAAAGCTTTAAAATTTGCACCCCCACCTCTCTACATGCAATTCCCGGCCGCCACTCTCACACTTTGCCCTTCTTGCGAAAGGATCGGTGGAGCAGGCAGCACAGATTCGCAAGACCGTGACGGGTCTAAGCCGTCAAGTGGATCTGCCCCATTTAAATCACATTTCTTCAACCCTTTTACCCATTCAGCAGCCTGTTAGGTGGGAAAAAGGAACTGAGAAAGAATTGGAGATAGTCTTAGACAAAAACAATATAGATTTTTAAAACATCTAATAGTTTTCTTTGTTAATAGTTTCAAGAGTTTGTTAAAACTTTAGTGGGGTTTTGGTTTTTCTTTAATGTCCATTAGTGGCCTTAATTAATTACTTGCTTCTCCCTTATTTTAGTTACTGGAGAAGTCCTTTTGGGGGTTTAGGATTGAGGAAAGGTAATTTCTAGGTAGTTAATTTAGTAATTAGTCTGAATAACAAATTGCTTGGATCTTAGATTATATTTGTATGTAATTACTGTGAATTATGAAAGAAAACATATTTGCTTGCCTTTGTTAATTTTGTCCATTTTTGGTACTACATAATCATTACGTAGGGTTTATAATCTGTACTTTTCTTAGAATAAGTATCCATCAACGGATTCTTTGCCTCTTGTATTAGACTTCTTTAGCAGATTTTTTACCCTAACACCTTGACTTCTTTTAATTTAATTGTTTTTATAAAGTTCTTTGGCAGCTTCTACTGGCGCGCATAATCTAACTTAGGTTAAATAAATATAGATTGGTAGGCCAATTCGAACATAACCTTTTTGTTTCGAGTGATCATATACCTACTGCCGCCAAAATGCTATTTAATTCTACCTTTTTTTTTTTTTCTTTGAGTAGCATTAGTTAATTTATTTCATCATCATAATTATTGGAAGGCAACGATGGAAACACATCACATGGATGTGTCTGTGGATTGGGGGAGTTGAATAATACAAAGGAACCATGATTTGAACATAAGGTTGAAGTCATTCCACAAAATTATGCAGCGGGTCAAATCCTTAAATGTATCTATCCGGTACTGTGTACATAATTTGAAAGTGCAACAGAAGAATCAAACAGTAATGTTACTGGTAAGAGAACGTATGGGACAAGGAATGAAGGAGAAAAGATCCTTCAATAATCACACGATTGGAGAGAATGATTGGGAATCCAGAGACCATATCCAAAGTAATGGGACAAGCTGATGCATGGACTTGGTTTTAATTGCCACTTGCCAGATTTTCCCATGCATATGGTATGCTTTCATTTTTTTTCTTTTTTATAAGTTGAAACTTGATCTTAATAACCTTGCTAGCTTTCTTTATTTTTTTGGTATACTAATAAATTTTGTCTTTGCAATTTTATTTGGTTTTATTACTTTAATGTGATGTGATTACTCATGTGAGAAGTTGTTTAACCCTACAAGTGTAATTCATTCCATTTTCATGATATGAGTACTCATAAGAGCAGTTGATTAGATCTAATCAAGGAGAATTAATTAGGACAACCTTTTGCAGAGCATCAGCATTGCTACTTGTAAACTCTCTCTCCTCAAGTTTGGTCTATGGATTATGTCATCCTTTTCTGTCTAATAATTAAACTTCCAGGATAAGAAAGACCTAACTGATTTTGCCATCACTGATTATACAAACCCATCCTTTTCTGTGCCTTTCTTCTGTGGCTCATCGTACAACAAACTACTTACCTTATAAATTCAGCTTTTGTGTTTCTTTTATTATAAATTATACTAAAAAAATAAGTCATTTTTACAAATAAAATTAGTTAGTTTGAATTATCAATTGTCAGAGACATGCAACACAGAAATACTCACAGAAAAGATCCACATGAGAGCCTGGATTTAGTAGGGATGGGCCCCACAGACACGAGTCTAAGGTAACAAAATTTGGTATCATGGGGGTGGTCAATCCGTGTTCCCCAAGGTCCCTACAAAAGGAGTTGCGTTTGGATGGCCATAGTTTTGTGCATTTATTATTAATTGTTGTCGTAATTTCACGGTTTCTGGGCGGTGATTGATTATGTGCACCACTGATTGGCAGAGGAAGCTTCCTGCGAGGTCACATGATTGGTACTTCTCGGTCTTTTACATCTCTCATCTTGTAGTAATACCTGTAACGAGTCGTTTTCATTTCTCCTCAGAAACCCGCTATGTGTTTACAAACAACATGAAGGTGTGTTTAATGAGATGGTTTGATTGGGTTGAGTGGGATTTTTTAGGTGATAATGTCATTTCAGTAGATGACTTATATTATGGACAAAGATGGTGTTGTGTATAAGGCATGCGTAGGTAGAAAGGGACGCGTGCGGGTTACAGAGTAACACTGTTTCTAAACAAATACTTCCAAGTATTAAAATTTTGAGTGAATTATTTTGAGGTCGCTATTACATACTGTCTAATTTTGCTTTTTCGTACCAATCATACCGCTCCACCTTTCGAGCGAAAGAATGTTGATATAATTGTCCATTTCGATCAAGATATATATCTTCATATATCACTCTAGAATACTGACAGTGTCATGTCGGCCAAAAGAGTTGTCCCCTTTAGTGATACGATATCTATTTACTTTCTCTCTTTTTATGGAGAGATAACGAAATGACCGGATTAACACAAAAAAAAATAAAAGATTTTAGTGGCTTCTAGGATAAAAAAAAATTTCAATAACTTTAATAAGCAACTTTAAAGTTCAATGACAAATTTATGACATTAAAGAAAACTTTACGACTTTCCAATATATTTCCAACGGTGGTCCATATGTTTCAGCTACCATAATTTTTTATTATATATAATAAAAAAAGGTAAGCTTTTTATTACAATGGAGCGTCACATATATTGCTTGAGAGTTCAAAAACTCTTCAAATCAAAGCACGTGGTTTCTATATATCTATTGTTAAAATGGAAGTTCTCAGCAAATTCAGAGTTTCTGAACCTTGAATTCTATTTTTAGGATGAGCGTGCATTGACTGTACAGAATCATTACAATCATCCATTACCTTCCAATTTGTCATTGCATGCATCGTTGATTGTGAGATATGTCAAACAAGAGAAATTGCATAGTACGGCTCAGCAAAACATGTTAATTGTATGTATATATGTTGTTAACATAGTAGAAAAATTAATAGTCTTTTTTACATATTTTTGATCCGTTTGAAATCTACTGGGAGAACAATTTATTTTACAAACATTTTAAAATCTAGAGACCTTTTATCGTAAGCTTGGTAGTAGCTATCAAGTTAAAAAAAAATAATAATAATAAATAAAATAAAAATAGGTACTTCATACTTGATAATATGTGTTTATTTGGAAAGATTCAATTTTTTGTTTTAAATAATATGGATTCTAAATCTGGGTTGGGAAAAACACAGAGGAAGTAATTAAAGACTATGATATATACTTTCTCCCGTATGTGACCAATGCAAATATTATATTAATCATACATGGTAAAATAGCGAGCAATATATACATCCTAGTAATTTTTACCTCCTAGAGAAAAAAGCCCATAGGCAATTGATTGCTAAGTTTATAGGCTTTCGCCTACCCTAAGGTTATATTACTTGAACCTTGACACCTAAAAGCAAAGCAAGCAATCGTCCATTAAAAACGTATATAATAATAAATGATTGCAAAGAAACGGCCTTCTCTTCTTCATGAATCCAACGGTCAAATCGAAATTAACTTTGGAAATTAAATTTTCTCGTAATGCCCGGGAGAGAAGGCCAGCGATGGCCAGACCCGTGAGTGGGTGAATAAAGTCACACCAATGAAATGAAGTAACGAACCGGATAATAAAGCTACTCCTAAATTAATAAATGTGCACGCTTGAGAGATTGCATCACTAAATGCGCCTTATCTCTTGTAGATATAGTTACGAAATATCGTGCATTTGTACCAAAAGCGCGCTAATTGGCTCAAGCGTCGTTTCTGCATAGCATGACAACCCCACATCTCACATTTGGCTATATAGGAACTACAAGATTAAGAAATATTTAAAAATGAAGTATAAACATGATATATTAACATGTGTATGCGTATGAAGTAAAAAATTTGACGACTCATCATGTCATGACCAATTTTTTTATTCTAGTATCCACCTCCAGAGAGGAGGTTGTTGTGGGGACCATTATCCATATTATTATTTTTTATTATTATTTCGATGAGCTATTACTTTTTATCGTGCCACATAGATACAATTATAGGTCGTATATCTTAAATAATATGTTTACGACAGAGTTGAGTTTTAGGTTATATATTTTATTTTTTGATGTAGTTGCGAACGTTTTTATATATAAGTGATGTAAAATTAAAACGGAATTAATACATGCTAATTAATATAAGGTATTGGTATTTGGTAATTGTAAAATAAGAAGATCAAATTTAAATAAACAATTAAGCTGTTCTTGTGTATAACGTTAGAATAGGTAAAATAATAAAGATAAAAATTGTTCGAAGTTACAGAAAATTCTGTTTTAATTTTATTTCATCTACAAAGGTACTTTAACTTTGCTTTACTCCACCTTAAAACCACTTTTGTTAGTATGGGTTGGCGCAAGTACTCGGGTCTCGGTTGTAGCTCCGGATGCTGTAAAGAGCCACAAATCAAGCATATTTATTGTTTAGCATTTTGCAAATTGATGAGATGATATTATGATGGGTTTAGGTTTAGCCGTTTAGGCTCTTAATCGGGGTTGACCTTTTGGTCCAAATTTGGTTGAACCTTAATTTGAATGTTTACAAAACTGTTATATGAACCACTCTTGGACTTGAACATTAAGCCCAATTCAATGAATTCATTTTCTCTTCGTTAAAGTTGCAAAATAACATTTTCATATTATGTCTGCTTTTTAAGACCGAAAAAATTATAACTAACTTTAATTAATTTAGAAATTATAAAATAATCCGTTTTTAATTAATTTTTTAAAAATGACTGCGCAGTTTCGGAATCTCAGATTCCGAAACTAATTCTACTTAGTTTCGGAATCTGAGATTCCGAAACTAGGAATTGCCTAGCGGGAACCTCTCTGTCTGTCCCTCTCATTTTTATTTTATAATTTATTTATTTTTATAATATACAATATATTATCTTTAATGTATTTTTATAATATATTGTATTATAATATTTTATAATTTTATAATACAACTTTAATATTAATTATTTTGTTATCATGTGTTTTGGTATTTATTGTTTAATGATTTTGTTATTTTGTTTATTGTTTAATTATTTTGTTATCATAATTTTATAATACAACTTTAATGATTTTATATTTAAAATTAATACAGAAAAGTAAACTTAAATTAAAACTTAGTAAACCATAAAAATAAAACATTACAAAGACATGTAGCTAATAATAATAACAACCGCAAATCATTCATTATAACGACACATAGCTAAGTTACTAAACTATAATAGTAAAATACATGAAAATTAAAAATAAATCTAGTTATAGATTTTGACTATCTACATATTGCAGAATTTCATCCCACCATGGTTCCTCCTCTTCATTTTCCTTGTCCTGTTGATTACTGGCACCGACGTTGTCAGCCATATGAGCGGCTTCGTTCTAGAAAGTCGCATCAGTCTCTTGTTTTTCTATCTCTGCCATACATCTTGCTGCATTTCTTCTTTCTTCCTCTCTTTTTGCCTCTTGAAGTCTGTGGCGCATCTGCATGTTCTGAATTTGTTTTCGTCATTTCTCCTTCTCCTCTTCTTCTTTTAGTTTTTTCTTTTGCGACTCTTCTATTCTCCTACTCCAATACTCAGATCTAAGTTTGTCACTTTCTTCCCTCTTTTTTCTTTCGGCCTCTCTGTACCGAGCTTTCGTTTCTTCCGCTTCACGGCGATTGTGATCAGAGTAGTGCTCACGCAGGATGGTTTCTTGGTAATTGAAAATTTCACCACACTTTGTACATATCACTGTGTGGTCTCCACGAAAATTAAAAATGGATTCAACCATAGAGAAGGGTGATTGCTGCAATGTTTGCTGTTCTTGGGGTATCGGTTTAGATGGTAAGTACTCTGACCAGTCATAACGCTTCGGCCTTTCTCTTTCCTTCTGTTCTTTTACGTGCTCGAGGTAATGCCATTTTAAGGGCACGTTATAGTACGGTTCATGCACATTGTATTGGCAAGTTTGAGAACATTGACGACACATTGCGGTCCATTGAGAACATTCATACATTATTTGTATGAATGTTGTAATGTTGTAATATTGTCAAAATATTATTATATCATGTAAAAAAATAAAAAATTATATTATTATTATATATCACATATAAAAGAATTTTTTCTCATTTTTTCAAATTTTTACAATATTTTTTCTATTTTTTCTAATATTAACCTAATTTATTATGCAATGTTGTACTATTGTATCATGTAAAATAAAAAAAATTATATTATTATTATACATAACATATAAAATAATTTTTAATGATTTTTAAAATTTTTCAATATTTTTCCTATTTTTTCTATTATTAATCTAATTTTGAAAGCAATTTTCTATTATTATAACATGTAAAAAAATATAAAATTTACTAAAATATATTTATCCTAATTAATAGAATTTAATCTGATTTTTTATAATTTTTTTGATATTTTTTTAATATTTTTCCTATTTTTTCTATTATTAAACTAATATAACTAAATAAATTAAATAAATAAATAAATTATAAAATAAAAATGAGAGGGACAGAGAGAGAAGAGATGAGGCTCCCAGGTTCCCGCTCGATGCAATTCCTAGTTTCGGAAACTAAGCAGAATTAGTTTCGGAATCTGAGATTCCGAAACTGCGCAGTCATTTTTAAAAAAATAATTAAAAACGGATTATTTTATAATTTCTAAATTAATTAAAGTTAGTTATAATTTTTTCGGTTTTTAAGAACCATGACATATTTCAAGCCCAATTCTTATTTAACAAGGAAAATTAAAAACATCAGGGTTTAGATTTGGCAGTGCATTCTATGGCCCAACATCATTTTTTGTTCAATTAGGTACGAGAAACTATTATCATTAGGCCCATTTTGAACATGTCTTTTGTTTTTCCCCCTCTTTTGAAGCTAAGGGCATTTCAAGCCCAACAACTATTTCGTTAGAGACACAATTGGAATGTGACTTTATAAAAAGGACAAGGCGAATTATAATATATACACAAACAATTAAAACTCAACTCTAACAAGTGGGATTTTTTTTCCCCTTTTTTTAATGATAATAAGAGAGACGTCAAACCTCCTAATCTGTTTTCAAATTAAATGTTCATAAAAAACTCTCAGTCGGATTCCAAACATGTAACCTTTTACTCAGTATTCATTGCACTTTACTAATAAATGGACTTCGCTAATGGGGTACCATATTTAATTGTTAATTTTTAAAGGTAATTTGAAACCTCTTTAATCTGGAGCGAACAGTTAATATATGCTGTTTCTTCTGAATATAATGATAAACCTAAAATAGCCTATTTACCCAAAGGAATTCTTTAAAGAATCGTGCATATGAGTGGATATGATGTGAACATCTCTACATAAGATGCTTACCTGATTATTTACAATTTCCCAATTCAGAAGGGAACTATGTCAACGTATATTAAACTATCCTTCTAAACAATAACTAAATAGAAAAGTACAATAAATTACCTAGATGAACCCTTAGTGTTGTGTAATGTGTAATTTACACCCCCCCCCCCCCCCCCCCCCCCCCCCCCCCCCCCGGAACCATCCCAAAAAAAAAAAAAAGAAAAACTATCCTAAAAGAATGGAACAGAGCTTAATTTGGAATTTGCAGTTGGCTCTGCACCTTCCCAACCGAGGCAGATATATTAATTACATTAGATGCCTCAATTTCTCATTTTGCCAAATCAATTTCTTTCCCTGTTCTCTTCATCTACTGCATCTTCAACAAATCCGTGAACGGCATAGGTTTCATTCAAATTGACCGACAACACACTTTCATTTTTATGTACATTCTCTATCCTATCTGGTTTTTCTGAGAAATTTCCCAAATGTGATGTGTTCTTCTGTAAATTTGTTCCATTAATAGTTGCATTTCCCAAAATAAAATCATACTTGTTACCATCAATTGTCGTGTTTTGGCTTTCCGGATAGCTTGTGATTTCACTTTCAAATTCTTCTTTAGTTTCCCGCATTTGGTTGTCATGAAACACGGCACTCGATGCATCGTCATCTCTGAAGCTTTTCTCTCTAGCTTCATGCTCCTTGATTCTCTTCTCTCCGTCCTCTATTCCTTTCTCCACATCATTCTCATTTAATTTATCCTCTGAAATACCTCTGTCTTGACGAATTGTATCAACTACTCTCTCCTCTTTTTCATTTTGAACGACATTTCTTGCATTGGTTGCAGCAGTTGCAGGATCTCCAGTGACATCCAAGGACCTTTCTTCTTCAATTTTGTATTCTTGGTGCATTTTGACTTGTGTGTAAATCTCGGTAATTGAATTGTTTTCATAAGTGTATGTGAGATGGTAGAGAATCCAAGTTGTAACAGCGAGTATTAGAGACATATGAAGAGCATCTTTTGGTTTGAGGCCCCTGGGCCTGTTGTTTACACCGGAAAATGGTCTCAGCATTTCTTCAGATCTTATATCGGAGAAAAATAAATTCTCAATTTGATTAAGGCGTAATTTGTGACTGTATGCCTGCTAAAAGTACAAAAAAAAAAAAAAAAAAAAAAAATCATGTTAGAAAGCTAGCCTAATCATATTCATAATTTTTACAAGTTGTCATAACTAGGCATATATTTCTGTCATTCCAAAATGGAATTGAAGGTTCAAGCCAGGGATAAATTATACAAGCTTTGTTAGAAGCCTCCACTAAACTTAAGGATATCGCACCATAATGCATTCTCTATTCGTTTTTCCCTTGTTTTCATGTTTTTGACACTAAGTGTGTGTTTCTTTCTTTAATTTTATAGTGCAACTTGGTAGAGAACTACCAAGCTTTCGAGTTGTACAATAAAAAAAAGTTATCATATAATAAATTACTACTTATACTATCATACATTTTGTCTATTCTGTTTTCTTAGTTTCCTTTTTGCAATAATTTAGACAGCTACTTCTCAAATTCTATGAAAATTACTCTGAAATGAGGAGAAAAAATGGTAAAATTAACTAAATGTCCAAACATTTATTATTATTTTTTATGAGGAATCACTTTGCCAGAAGTTTTTTTAAAAAAAGAGAGATGATGTGAATTTTAGCAGACAAGTGAAGCAATTACAGATCAGACAAAGAGAGGTGCATCAAAAGTCCCCAAGATATGAGTACCACAAAATTTACTTCTTTTTTTGCCCTTTTTTAATTTTATTTTATCAACATATAGCTTAAGAAAGGAACAAAAATACATCAGTTTTGACCAGAAAACATAAAAAGAGAAAGAAAGCCACAAGGAAGCGTACCTAGAGAAAGGAACCTTTTCTGAACTCGGAGAGACGAGAGAGAGAGAAAGGGAAGAGGTGAGGTCTTAAGTTGTTTCGTCAGGAAGTTGGAAGGTAGAACTAACTGATGAAAGAAAATATAACAATTTTTAATAAACCTTAATTGTTATTTGACTTGTATTAAAACTAGGTCAGAATCAGGCGTTACACAACGTGACCTTTTCAAAGTCTATTATTCAATTCAAATTAGATAGGTTGGAGAACTCTTCAAAATGTCTAGAAAGTAGTATAAAATTCTGGAATCTCTAACATTTATCATTTATTTCTGATCGATATTTATTTAAACGAAATTACATTAGAAAGTACAAAATCATTATTTTTTGCATTTTGACCACCCCCCCCCCCCCCCCCCCCCCCCCCCACAAATTTTTTTGCATTTATATTTGGCACTTAAGTTTCAATGGTTACTTTCAACCATGTCAGCGACATGATGTTGAATGCTACCATTTGGAGGAAAGCTAAATTTCCCATTTTGACTTTTTGAGTCGTACTGTTATAAATTTGTAGGTGCAATTAATATTGGCAATGAAGTGGAGGTGGACCCGCATATGAGGCTCTTATTTGGCATGCCTCTTTTCCATGTCATCAACCTGCTTATGGAATGTGGAGACTGATGTGCTGTTAAATACTGACGTCAATGCTTATGGAACGTTAAGTATACTTACTTTTAATTTGGAAAGATTAATTGTTTGCAGGACAAATTGACAAAATTAATTACAAACATGGGAATGAAATGACTTTTTTAAGGACAATGTGTGCAATTTTTCCAATTTTGTTCCAATATACTGGCTCTATTAGTTAGATTAGATAATCAATCAAATATAATAGTAAGATCGACGGAAATCTTTTTGAGTTGGTTGTTCTGAAGAGAAATTGAAAGTGAAGCCGCTTTCTAGAAGTACGATAATACTCTCCGTTTTTCGATTAATTTAATATAAACGCAATGGAGAGAGAAATTCTGTTATTGATTTTGGAATAAGAAACAATTTTTTTTCGTTCTTTTTTTCCCCCTGTTTTTGCAAGCAAGGAATTGCAAACTCAATCTTAGTATTTGAGTTCAGCCTCTTTTTTTCTGTTTTCATGAACTTATAATGAATATCAAAAGACTCATGAGAAAATTGTGCAAACACTCGGACAATTAATAATATCAATCCTATATACATTCATCCAAAGCCCAGGAGAGAATTTTATGCAACAGTAAATCAATCTTCAAACACACATATTCATCAAAGCTCTGAACAAAAGTAAAGAAATGGCTAGAAACAGTTAACTTTGAATCCTATGCACAGTGTATTCGGTCAATAAACACAGTTGATATGCACACATACATATAAGGTTATATAGCACACATGTATGCCAAAGATTCTGACAACATTTAGTATTTACACAACCTTCAAAATGTTTTGCAAATTCTAGGTTAGAAACAGGCCTCTGTCAGTAAAAAAGGGCCATCAAAACCTCAATTTCTCTATAATCTAAAGAAACAAAAAAAAAAAAAAAAAGAAAAAAAAAAGAGAGAGAACATAAACTAATTGTCACTATGAATCTAGATTGTTAGCATTAGGACAGAAATAAGCAAAATAGCTTAAAAAGACTAAACTAAAAGCAATTGAATAAAAGAATAGATCAGCAAGCAAGTGTAAACAGCAATTTTGGAAACGGAGGGAGCTTCTACTTATTAACATAACGAATTAGAGAAGACAGCAGGGGGTATGGACACTTTCCTTTTTACATAGTAGATGCCCCTCACTATGGGGCTACGGCTCGCTAGATATAAGAGAAACTAAGAGAAGACGTTTACCAGGTTAAGTCCCTTATATAGATACTGGAACCTGACCGGATAACAGCCCTCTTACTACGGTACTCAAGCTGCCGGGACCTGACCCGATAACAGCCCTCCTACTACAGTACTCAAGCTGCTGGGATCTGACCCGATAACAGCACTACTAAGGTACTCAAACTGCGGAATGTAAAACCCTCCTCCCATTCCCCTGCCCCAAAACTATTTACATCACTGGTTAGATGGTATTTGTCACTTTTCATTTTTTATTTCTTCTTTCATTAGGTATACCATCTCTCCTCCCTCTCATTCCCTATACCAGTCAGAAAAACGACACCTTATGCACACGCCGGGTGCTTCATGTATTTATCAGGCACCAGTTTCAGCAGGAAGTTGGTGAATATATGCTCATATCCAGGCATTTTACCAAAACCTATTAAACCAAAAGGAAACAAGTTAAATATGAAAATATACTGGTAAATAGACAATTAACAGTACAGGTTTACCATATCATGGCATCGTACCTGGGAAGTAGTTAATGTCAATCACATAGAACTGGTCCCTGGTGCCATACTTCCGGATGATGTCTACGTTGAACAATCTCAATCCCTGCATGAAGCAAAACAAAAAAGACCATGATTGGGGTTCAATTGAATTATAAGGTTTAGGTTTAAACAATGCTAGAGGTCAATTGAAATATTAAAGTTCGATTTGGGTTTGTTATTTGCATACCAGCCTAAGGCACAGCTCCTTAGCAAGACTCTCCAGCAGTGCATTTGGAGGAAACTCTTTTTGATTCAAAACAAAGAAAATCATTAATTAGATTTCGCCCGCAATGTTCCACGCATATTCAAGGAATTAAATTATAATCTGGATTTGTAATTAACTTATTTCAGACATTACTGTTTCTTAAAAATCTATTACTTTTTCCAAATGCTACTTGCAAAAGACTATGAAAATCCACAATCGCTTTTAATTGAATTTACGGAACAGAGCAATAAGTGTTAAAGCTTAAGTGGTAACCAACCAGCAACACCAGGTTCAAGGTTGGCCTCATCAGCAGGTGCAGCTGCACAGGAAACCCTAGGAAATGGAATTATGCCTTCAGTGTTGCCTAGGTTGCGCCTATCCACATTAGGTAAGGATTGCCGCCTTACTGCCTTAACCGTGTCCCCAACTATGTACACCTTGAACACAACCCCACCTATTACACAGAAACTCAATACAATTATTTAAATATTTCCATCTTTGTCCCATTGCAATTTTTCAATGCTAAGCCACTAAAATAATGATTTTAATTTTTTGAAGAAAAGATTGGCACCGTGATTGACAAATTCTTGAAGAACAAGTGGTGGGTCCAGCAGGGAGAGAGATGCTTGGTCAAAAGCCAGAGACAGCTCATGAGACTTGGCAGTTCCATCAATAACAAGTGGTTTTGCCACTGCAAAACAAAAATGTATGTTAAATCAAATTAAGAATATACAATATTATAACCCAATATCGTTGATTGCTCTCTCTGTTGGTTGAAGAGAAAGGATGGCCCTTCTGGGACATCTGAAATTTCGAGGTTTTGTGAGTAGCCGACAGTTTAAATTATAGAAAAAATAGGAATAGTAAATGCAATGTACCTATGGGAAAAGCTAAGCCAGCTTTCTCAACCTCAATTGCGATCGAGTAAGGATCACATGTGACAACCAGTTGCTTCGGCACCCCAACTTTACCTGTAAAATATAACCAACATAAAATAAGTAATGTTCCTCTATTATACCAAACCAAAACATACCAGTTCTGGTATTTGTATGGCACTAGTAGATACCAGTCAATCCCACATTATGTACCTCAATTGAACCAATATCATTTCACTCAGTTGGCATATTTTTTTCTTAGTGAACTATTTCAAAAGGTCTTGGCAAACAAAACATTACCATAGGAGTTGGAAAGATTAAGCGCTGCAACTTCTTCAAGCATGGATTTGCGATTGTAAACATTTTGAATTGCATAGGGTGGGTCAAGGACAGTCACTTCTGGGTGCTCCTCTTGAAAGCCCTTTATTAAAGAAAATTTAATTTCTTAATATGCAACCATAAAGTGCCCAAAAATATCAAGAAAATACTAAATTTTGAATGAAGCTTTAACATTATCAAGTCATAAACATATACCTCCAAGCTATGTCGCCACTCCTCGCTCGTCAACTAAACATTGAAAAGTAGAGAAGTGTTTAGAATTCATATTAGGAAAAACCATAAGGTGGTGGTAATGAATAATGATCCATTAAGTTGCTTTTGAAATTTCCATACCTTGTGCAAAATGACATCAAACGGACCTTGTTCGGAAAGAGGGCGATTGAAGTCAATTTCCACAAAGAAAATGCCCTTCTTCCTGAAACCAGTTCTAACATACTTCAATAATGCTCATTTATAATTAAAAATAGAAAATATTTCTTGAAAATTGTCTTCATGCCTAATCAATGTTTGGAAGAAACCATAATATTAGATCACATGTTGTACTAAAGATTCAGGATTTATTAAGAAAGCAATTATTATGTCAGTACTGGAAGTGCTTAACGCTTATTACAAAGAAATCACTGATTTAATATGCTGAGGTGCACAGAGTCCAAACCGCAATGTACTTTAACTAAAGTTCAATGTTAGATCTGAAAGAATCATGCTCTCCTACTTCAGCGTGAACCAGACAGTATAAAAAGCCTATAAACGGGACCTGAGTTAAAAACTAAAGTTAATTTGAAATTTGGGTATAACTAAAGTTGCATACATAATCAAGTACCCATCAACTGAATTCAAGAGATTCCCAAAAGTACAAAAGACAGTTGACATATCATATTATAAATTCAATTACACAAAAAATTCAATAACTTCCTCACCAGCACTATGAAATACAAAAAGAAAAAACATTTCTGACAAGAAACATCTTTAAAAAAGTTCCAGTATCAGAGATTCAGGGAATAAAATATATACCACTGACATTCTAGTAATGTCAAAGCAAAGGAATATCCCAACCCAAAACAAAAATTCCAATATTGTAGGACCGTATCCAAAGTATACCCCAGTTGGCAAGTTCAAATTTATAAAATGTACCTTCAAATGCTTACAGAAAACCCATGCAAAGTCAACTTAAATATAAAACTAAGAGATGACACGGTTATTGAGCAGTTAAGAAATCAACTACTTTTAAGATTATTATAATAGAGGTCATCCCACCAAATAATATAATTAAACGTGCATTACTGAAAATTCTACTTTATTTCTGTGAAAAACTTATGCATATTTGTTGTTTAATAATGATAATAATATATAAAATTGGAATGGACCAGATTGGAAAGCAATGCAAAAGTATCTCATAGAAAAATAGAACACAAGAAGGACTACATGTGATGAAGAAAGGGTTAACTCATAAACATTCAACTAAAAAAATTCTCATGTAAAAGGAAGATATGATAGAGGAGATGTACTCTGCACGCAATGTAGGTACTCGGTGACATGCTTGATGTATAGAATTCTCAAATGAATACAAAGAAAAAATCTTAGATAGAATTTGGGGAGTATTTTCTGTGGTACGCTAAATAGATGTGAACTGTTATAGTTGGGCCCTAGAAAATTTTGAAAACTTTCCATCCCTTTCAGGGTTATATATTTCCAAATTTCTAAGGCAGCAAAATGATTTTAAAATAAGAACACCGTTGAAACATGAAAACGACATCTGTCAAGTTATTTCAAGAATCCTTTTTGAGGCATGTGCACAACAACATATTCACTTCCTCCTAAGCAAAAGTTACATTGCCACATTTTCCTTAAACATGCAGAATATAAAAAAGTTATTTGGAAGGTCATTCAAAAATGATTTTCCAAAAGAACATTTCTGCTTTTCAAAGTCAACAAGCAAACCAAGGGCAAAAAGGAGATATGCCACATTTCGAGGGGCATTAAGGAAATGTCGCAAAACATTAATATTAATCAAGAATCTCCATTAATTACCTGGCGAGGGACAAAAGCTTGGGTTGCATAAAGCTATTGACCTTCTTCTTTGTCAGAGCGAACCCAACCACAACCCTCCTCTCCGACTCACCCGCCGCACCGGATCCTTGAATGACCCAATTCTCCTCGGCCACATCGGATCCCCCAAACACGACGGTGTTCTCCTCTGGACCCGCCACAGGTGATCCCACCACGATTGTCTCCTCTACCACCACCTCTTCCATCTCGGCTCCTCGAACGCCAGTCAGGTCTCCGATAACCTTCATTGAATGCAACCACTCGAACAAAAACCCTAGAATTTTGGGTACCCACAAAAACCCCAAAAAAAGAGAAAGAACTTGGGAATTCGCTCTCTCAACGATCAGAAAGGAAGGTTTTGTTGGGACTCCCACGAGCGAACCAAAGTATCGAGGGAATGTCGATGGATTGAACTATCGAGTGGATAGTTCAATAGAGAGGAGAAGAGAATCGAGAGAGAGCGAGGAGGGAGACAGAGTGAGGAGGCACAGGCTATTTGTAGGCGAGAGGAGAGGTGAGAGAGAGGCGGTCTTGGTGTCGTAAATATACCAAAATGGGTTTTCGAATTTCGGGAAATAACGAATATGCCACTGATCCACTATGGGATTCTGGTGGTTGCTTTGGGTTTTTTATGAGTTGCACCAGCAAAAGCAGGGATGAGCTATCTCAATAGATGAAAATTAATTTAATTTAATTTAATTTAATTTATGTTTTATTATTGCAATAATCTCGTAATCTCCAATTGACAAGTTATCATTAAAATATTCCATACATGGTTTATTGTTTGTTTAATTGGTTCAAGTTTTAGATTTCTAGAAAGGTCTTAAACAATAATCTAGCAAAATTATTTTGTACACTTCACCAAATAATTGAGACATCTTAAGTTTTCATATTTATCGTACAAGATAATCCCTCTAAGCAATTTTCTTTTGTTAATTTTATAAGTTAAGTAAGGTATCTATTAAATCTAATTTTTATAATTAACGATGTAATAAGTGTTGATTGATGGGACTTTTAAATTTTCATAAAATTTTAATTCTTTTAATTATCCAAATTATAAGGTTTGACTTTGTTAAAAGATTTTCAGAAATTACATAGACATGATTGATGGACATTATTTTTAATTATTAAAGAGTATGAAAAGACCTTTTTTTATTATTATTTCCGTCGTGGCAATTGGCTAACTTGATACGACAATAATGTAATCGGATACAGACTTTATTTGATAGAGTTACCACGTGTCATAAAATAAATTATTTTCATTGGACACAAACTTTATTTGATAGAGTTACCACGTGTCATTAAATAAAACACCAAGAGATTTTTTTTTCGAAACAAAATTTCTTTACTCAATACGACAAAGTGTATCATTCCTTTGGTTATCGCATGTCATTCATTAATAAGAGTTATACATGCATCTTTTTTAAGCAGCGTTATTCCTAAAGCAGAAAAGTCATTGTGGATGTCTTGCACGTTAATGCCAACAAGAGTATAAGATAATAAATATCATACGCCAATTTGTCTGTCATATCGTCCGCTAATGTGATTGTCGTTATCATGTGTTAAGTTTTTGTTGTATCTATGTTCTTGTTCGTGATATGATAAGAAAATTGACTTGTATGAAAATTATGGATAATTGCATATAACTAATGCATTGTCTTATTTAAGAATATTATTTCTATAAAAATCAAAGAGAAAAACAAATCAATATTTTATAATGTTTGTGTCATTAACAAATCAAATATTCCACATAAATTATCCTTTAAATTTTTATGCATTAAACTGAAACTTTTAATTAAAAAAAATGGGAGCAGAAGTGCATGTGTTCTACTTAAATATCTTAAATCAACCTAGTTCAAAAAAATATAAATTTCTAGCACAGTTCAGAAAAATGTATAGATGTGATATTTATTATAAAAGGAATTACTTAATTTTATAAAATGATTATGAAAATTTTAATTTTATAAAAATTATCTAGTGAATTCCTTTTTGTTGTCCGCTGTTAATATTTTCAACTACAAATTTACTTCAAGTAATTTTTTTTAACATGCAATGTTCAATGATACCATGTAATGCATATAGAACAGTTTGAAATAATAATTTAATACCAGCTTTAAATTACAACTATTTTATTCAAAATTTCAAACTAAATTTGTTGTTGCTATACAGATTAAATTGCATCTTTTTAATTAATCAGTGCTAACTTGGAAATGATAGTCCAGCTGGCAGCCTCCATAACACAAGAGCTATATTTGGGTATCCTTTGCAAAGATAATACTTAATGATGCATATAGTGCGGTGGAAATGACCAAAATGATCATAAACCGGCTTTGCACTACTACAGAACGGCCCTTGACGCCATGGATGTCGTGGAAGCCCCTGCTTCCTCCACGTCGAATTACAAAACAGCAAACGGTTGTGACACGCGTACTCCACTCCGCTGAGATGGCATCCGTTGTAGCTAGACTGCAGTTACTATTTGTGTTAGTTGGCATTGCTCGAAGGCATGAAGTGGAGGCGACTTGAGGGATTCACCTTTTTTAGGCCCACAGAAATGAGAACTTTTCAAGGTTTTAAAATGCGATTTATGCGGTTTAGCGGTTGAGTGATTATTTGTGATAAAGCGGTGATAAAACGGTAATGAAACGATTATGCGGTGATAAAACGGTGATAAACGGTCATGCGGAATGGCTAAAAATATAGATATTTCAGTATAATCGGTGAAAAAACGGAGCATTTTAAAAGCTTGGAACTTTTTGATAATTTAGTGTGTTTTGTATAATGATATATTTATTGATGTATAAATATATCAAATTTGTAAAAGTAAATTTTATTATTTTGACAAGTTAGAGAATTTGAAAGGATTTTAAGCTACCGTAACTTTTTAAAGATTTAATGATTGACTATAAAAAGAAAAGATCAGAAATAAAAATGCTAAAGTTATATTTATTTCTGCATTTCATCGAATTGATATATGGATATAGGTAGATGTTAAAGTTCAAAACTATATCCGTATTTGAATGAATACAGATTTGACAATTTAAATATTTATATTTATATTTATACTTAAAATAACTTAATTAATTAAAATTCACTTATGCTATTTTATATTTATAATAGATAACAATGGGGACAGATAAGATGGCATATCAACGAAAAAAAAAAGAAAATAAAAGATTGAATTTTGAGATGCATGAATGGAAATTTAGATTTTTTTTTTTTTCAGATTTTGCTTCTATGAATTGTTCATAAGTATTTTTATTCCGTTAAGAATGTGAATACGATCAAGGTAGTGCAAATATTTTACCATCAAGGTAGTCTGGTAATAATTTCAGAAATATTTCAGATTAGTTGTCTTTAACATATAGTGGTAGAAATATTATATAATATATATCAGGGTAGTATGGAAATAATATCAGATATTTCAGATTAGTTGTCTTTCTTTCTTTTCTCACCTTGATCTTCATATGACATGATCAGAAAATAATTGGTTTTTCTTTTTTGCTGCATTAGCATATTTAAATTTCTTTAGTATTTTTAGTTGTTGCATTCTTATTGAGTGCTGCAGGTAAGAGGTTTGCCAACAGGACAGTAGCTAAGACCGCCTTTTAGAGGAGGCTCAGATTGACAATTTGATGGAAGAAACCATGGTCATTTATTTTATATCTAGCTGAGCTGCGATTGAAATGAAGAAGAATTGATGGCCATTCAGTGATGGTATGTGCCAATTCTCATCCTCTGCATGAGAAAACTAGGACAATGCAAGATTGAATAATTTTTTTGAGAGCCAGTCAATTGAAAATTGTTACATAAGTTTGCTTTATTATATTAAGAAGTTAAATAAATAGAATCATTCAATGTTAAACTCAGCAATCATGGAGGAAATTAGATAATTTGGGAATGGGATTAATGATGTATCATTTATGCCAAGCTTTGGAGTTAAAAAATGATGAGATAAATGACAATAATAACTCTATTTTTCTACTAGGTCTATTTTCCAACTTTTGTTTTAGTAATCGCAAAAGGAAATTAGTGCAGAACAAGGATGAAATTCTCTTGGACAGTACATAATTTTTTATGGGAGTTGGTGCATAGATATTACAACAACTTTTTAATTCAGATTATGGTTTAAAATTAAATTAGTATTATATACATATTATTTTGTGTAGGAAGCACCAATGAAACTTCCAGTGATAAGAATAGATCATTCTTTTCATACGTTAATTTGGTTTGTGTGAAATTAAATAATGATGATTGCTTACAAGTTCATACATAGCAGATAATCAGTTGATATATGGCTGATTTTTGGGAAATGAGCCACATTTAATTGTTTGGTTTATGTTCATATTATGTGTGGAAATTAGCTTTTAAACTTTGATTCATTCTGATAATTATGGTTGGTGTGTAGGTTGACCATCCGGTGGGCATACGAGGGATGAGCTTCTAAGCTATATCCAGGTCCAAAACAAAAGATAAAAGTACCATAAGAGACGATCAAGCCCTGAAAATGTTATGTGCTGGTATGTTTATCCATGGTGCATTTCAGTGGACCTAAAATGTCTATGTAGGATTTCATGTTTTGTTTGTGTTAGAGATGTGAAAAAAAAAACGTCTATTGTGCATTGATGGTATGAAGTGGCAAAATTTTTTTTTTTAAATTTGTGACTGGATATATATTTAGATATTTTAAGGTCTACTGCCATCAGAATTTTGCTTTGTCCGAAAGGGTGTGTTTATTTGTGAGAAACATGGTGTTCATGACTCATGAGCATTGTCGATTGTGGTATTTTTTTTCTTTTATAATTGAGATTTCTTTCTCAAAAATTTCATTGAAATCTAACAAATATAATGTCTTCATTATTTTATTATTTAAGATGTATCAAGTAAGAAAGAGATCGCACTATAATAGCATTATATATATGAAAATAACATTATAAATTAGATCAATAAATAAAGTAATAAGTACAATAAGCAATTCAAAATGGTGTTATAATTTTGAATTTTAATTAAATAAAATATGAATGAATCGCGCAACGTGCGAGATTCAGGCTAGTATAGTTAAATTTTCTATGAAAGTATAGGTTTTCTTCAGTTTACACACCATATATAATAAATAACGCGCGCATCTAATACTTATTTAGATCTATGCTAGAAATTATATATTTTTGAACTACGTACATTTTAGATATCTAAACATAAATGCATGCACTTGTCACTACGACATAAATGATTTTTGGAAACACTCAATTAGAAACGGTTTTTAATAAATTCGTTTCTAAAAATAGATAGTGGCATTTTCGCAATTGTCAGATGAAATTATTAAAAACGGTTTTTTATCAGAACCGTTTCTAAACTTTAAGCAAAAAAAAAAAATACTATATATTATTAGAAACGGTTTTTAGTAAAAAACCGTTTCTAATAATCAAAGTGATTTCATTTTTTTGTTTGATTTGTAGAAACGGTTTTTTACTAAAAACCGTTTCTAAAAATACTATTTTTAGAAACGGTTTTTAGTAAAAAACCGTTTCTAATAATCAAACTGATTTCATTTTTTTGATTGATTTTTAGAAACGGTTTTTTACTAAAAACCGTTTCTAAAAATACTATTTTTAGAAACGGTTTATAATTAAAAAACAGTTTCTAAAAATCAATTTGAATTTTTCTTCATGTTTTTATTTTCTGATTTTATTATAATGCAAAATAATTAACTATTATATATTTTTCATTTCTGATTTTCTATTAAAATTACAAAAAATAATATTAAATTATAATTTTTATTAAATATATAATATAAAATAAATTATATACAATTTTAATGTGTTCTTTAAATTTTTTTTTAAAAAATATTAATGATTTTTAGAAACGGTTTTTAATGAAAAAATCGTTTGTAAAAATCAATTTTTATTTTTCTTCATGTTTTTATTTTCTGATTTTATTATAATGCAAAATAATTAACTACTATATTTTTTAATTTCTGATTTTCTATTAAAATTACGAAAATTAATATTAAGTTAGAATTTTTATTAAACATATGATATAAAATAAATTATATACAATTTTAATGTGTTCTTAAATTTTTTTTTAAAAAAAAATATTAATGATTTTTAGAAACGGTTTTTAATGAAAAAATCGTTTGTAAAAATCAATTTTTATTTTTCTTCATGTTTTTATTTTCTGATTTTATTATAATGCAAAATAATTAACTACTATAACTTCAAGGAGGCTTAACTTTTGATAGGAAAGTCTGTTTTGGGCATATGAAAGTCACTTGGTTTACCCCGTAACGACCATTTTCGGGGCCAAAAAATGCTGTCTGAACCTCCAAAATCTACTTTGAAAGTTTTCAAACCTAAACATCACATAAAATTACTTAGAATTTTTTTTAAAAAAATTTAATCATAAAAAAGAGAAATGTAGTAAATCAAGTGACTTTCATTATAGTTAACAGGGGTAGTAAATCAAGTGACTTTAATAGAATTTTAGAAAAAAAAATCGAAAATAAAAAATGAAATAAACAAAATAATATATATATATATGTAAATTATTTTATAAGTTATATATATTAAAAACAAAAAAATCATCTTATATATGATAATTAATTCCGTTAGAAATAATTTAAGATTTTTTTCCTTTTTTAAATATTTAATGGATTGTTTAAAATTATATGATATATATACAAATTATTTTATTATATATATATATATATATATTAAAAATAATAAACTTTTATGATATATTTTCTAGATATTTAATAGATTAGTTTTGTTTTTTATGATTTTTAATAGAATTTCTGAAAAAAACGAAAAAAAAATCGGAATTGATTTTTAGAAACGGTTTTTAAGTAAAAAACCGTTTCTAAAAATCAATTCCAAAAAAATCTGATTTTATTTTTAGAAACAGTTTTTAAGTAAAAAACCGTTTCTAAAAATCAATTTCAAAAAAATCAGGTTTGATTTTTAGAAACGGTTTTTTACAAAAAACCGTTTCTAAAAATCAATTCCAAAAAAATCTGATTTTATTTTTAGAAACGGTTTTTAAGTAAAAAACCGTTTCTAAAAATCAAATTCGAAAAATCTGGTTTGATTTTTAGAAACGGTTTTTTGTAAAAAAACCGTTTCTAAAAATCAAACCAACTTTTTAAACAAAATCGATCTCGTCTCTCTCTCTCATTCTTTCATTCTTTCATTCTTTCATCAGTGCCTTGCTTGACTATTTTCTAACCTGAATTTCAGGTGCGTTACAAGTATCAATTGGGGGTGTTTTGTTGATTTTCAAGTGATTGTGATTTAAGGTATTAGCTATGTTTTACTGTCTTCCTCTTTTGACACTCAACTTAAATTTAATTCTATGCGTATGCGTTAATTCTTTAGGTATTGATTTCCTCTACATTTTCAGGTAAGTATTGTTTTTATTTTTGTTGTTTTTTGCCTTCACTTGACATGTTCTCGGTTCCATGGTTTTTGTTTGTTTCACTCCTTTTGCAGGCAAGACAAATAACAAGGATGTTATTTTTGTTGTGTTATAGAGGACAAAGGTCGAGCAAATGTGACCTAGAGGACAAAGGTCGTGGCCGAGTGAAAGAAGCCGTGGTCTTGGTGAATAATTATTGTTGTAGTTTATATCTTATGAATAATTTGTTTATTATTTGTATTTTGAATTTTGGTTATTACACAAGGATGTTGTGTTATACTATTTAGGTTGTAAAATAAATTATTCATATTCGAGTTAATTAATTTTGAATTTGTCAATATTCTGCATTCTTTACATTTTATGAACTATTAATTTATTAAAAACTGTTTCTAAATGATTAAAAAAATTAAAAAATACTGTAAAATTCGGCTTATTTTTAGAAACGGTTTTTAACTAAAAACCGTTTCTAAAAATACATTTTTTGAAACGGTTTTTAGTTAAAAACCGTTTCTAATAATAATCAAAAAAATAAAAAATTAAATTCGGTTTATTTTTAGAAACGGTTTTTAGTTAAAAACCGTTTCTAATAATAATCCGAATTTTTTTCAGTTTTTGGAAACGGTATTATTAGAAACGGTTTTTTATATATCTTTAGCACCACCTATTTTTAGCACCGCTGCCAAACCGGTGCTAAAAACATATAGAAAACCGTTTCTAAAAATGAAAAGTGGCGCAGTGTGTACACACATTTTTTTTTATAAACGTATGTTAAATACATAAAATTATGAAGACAATTTATTTCGAGAACTCGATTTCATAACTACACAAACATCACTAAATTTTGATTTTTTTTCTCTCTTTTTAATTTCTATAGTTATTAGATTTTAATTAGCGCAATATATTGGAAAAATTGTATTGGTCATAGCATAAATATGTATTTCGAAAAAATTGTAAATAAGAAGACATGATGCTTCAAAGGAATGATGAAACAAATATATATATATATATATATATATATATATATATATATATATATATAGTGAATGGATAAAATACACTGATGTGTACGGATCGTCCCCGTACACATGAGTCGTTTTTCGAGTTCCAAAATTCAAACAGCCGATCCGAACCGTTCAAGTTGTTCTCCATATTGAAAAACCCTCGGAGACCAAATTTTATATTTTTTCGATTTTGTTTACTATATATTATGATATTTTCAAATTGGAGGGCCTGCAATACTCCAATTGTAGGTGTTTTTTGAAAATATCATAATATATAGTAAAAAAATTCGAAAAAATTTAAAATTTGGTCTCCGAGGGTTTTTCAATATGGAGAACAACTTGAACAGTTCGGATCGGCCGTTTGAATTTTGGATCTCGAAAAACGACTCATGTGTACGGGGACGATCCGTACACATCAGTGTTCTATATCCATCCTCTATATATATATATATATAATCAAACAAAAGCAACGCACATATATTGTTAATGCAACACTTGAATAATAATGCTTAGTACATTATACGTATTTATTTATTATTATATCAAGATCCCATGAAATTTATAAGCGCAAACAAAGGCAATTTAAAATCTATTACACCCCGTTTGTTTGTGACTTAAAGGGTGCATAACTTAAGTTATACATCCTTAAGTCGCCAAACACCCGTTACATAAGACGCCTTAAGGGTGCATAAGTCATGCACCATCCTCTTTAATTTTTTTCCAACAATACCCCTTAGAAATAATTAATAATAATATTTAATTAATTAACAAATAATTAATAATAATTAATAAGTAACAATAATTATTAAAAAATCATAATTAATAATAAAAATTAATCATTATAATTAATTATTAAATAATAATATCGATTTAATAATATAATAATAATTAAACATAATTAATCAATAATAAATTTTCATTATTAAATAATTAATTAATATTTCCTAATAACAAAAAGATTTATTATTATCATATGTAATTAATTTTTTAATAATTAATAATAATTAGTAATTAATAATATTTAATAATTAGAAAATAATTAATAAGTAACAATAATTATTAAAAAATCATAAGTAATAATAAAGATTATTTATTATAATTAATAATTAAATAATAATATTTAACAAGTAATATTAATTATTAATAATAACAATTAAATAATCATAATTAATTAAAAAATTAATGAATACTAATTTTATTGTTAAATAATTAATAATGTTTATAATATTTAATTAAATGTAATTATTAATATTTCATAATGATAAAAATGATTTATTATTATCATTAATAATTAATAATTAACAATAATTAGGTCACGATATTTTATTAATATATATGACTAATTTAAATTAAATAATTGAAATTCAAGGGCATTTTAGTCTTTTCACATGAAAATATGTATGCATTAAGTTACTCATCCTTACTATACAACCAAACATCCATTACATAACACTACATAAACACTTAGGCATCCTTAACTTATGCATGCTACACAACCAAACGCCCCCTTAGACATCAATTCATAACTGATATTATATTGGGAAAATGTGCAAGTAAAATGAGTCAAGAGTGGATGAAGGGGAGAAGCATGCAAGGGCATTTTGCTGGAAAAATTTAACACAAGGACAATCTGTTGAAAAAAAAAATCAAAAAAGGGAAATTATGGAACTATTGATTATATTTCCAAAAAATATGTGAATTTATTTAAAAAAATTCATATGTGGACGCAATAAACAATGATTGTATTTTGACAATCAATATGCAGATTTATGAATTATTAAGTTATTAACTTTTAGTCTTTTATTGACAACCTCATCGGTACTTGCACTGTAACTTTATTATTATTTTTTTTTCTCTTGTCCAAAATATTACCATCAAAATGAGTGATGCATCTATAGTATATTGTGAATAAAAAAAATGGTTAATGATTATTTACAAAATTTTCGTATGATACATGAGTGGCGCGGCGAAACATTTGGAGCCTTTATCAATAAGCTTAGCACTGACAACTGGCAAGTGACACCTATTTGGAAATAACAAAATTCGTAGACTTTTTTCAAATTGATCAAGAAATGAATTTCATTAGCATGAGAAAAGTAAGTATACATGTGCAGCCTGTTTTGGATTTTTAATTCAAAATAATTTCTGGTACTGTCAATTCGAGAATTCAAAAGTAGAATAAACATAGAAGTGTTTATTGCTTATTAATTGTGTGCAAACAGATTTCATTTTGAGACCAGTCATGGGCAGATGATATCCCTATCAAAACAAAAATAGAAACTAGGTTTTTCAGACGAAATTACTAGAAAAGGATACGTAGATAGTGAAATTGAAATAATGATCGGAGATGCAATGGAATATTCTAGAAGATACGCTACAGTAATAAGCATGTACGATGTGCCCATCCATCGAGCCAATCTTATTCGATTTCGTATCAGCTCTGGAAATACAACATATTCTATTCTCTCAAGTTATCTTGTCCTGGAAAGGTAGGTGTCTTTTTACGAAATTATCTGAAAATTTATCATAATCATGTCATTAAAAATGTTTGCCTTATTTCTATATTTTTTTTCCAGAAATAATTTAGTATTTTACAATAAAAATTATTCTTCCATCGGTGGTCACTTGATAATGACACTCTAATTGGAACCTCATAAAACATGTGAGAACAAAAAAAATGAGTGAAATTCTCGCTCAAAATGTGATCGGAAGAGAAGACGACCGTTTGCGCAAATTTGAGGTGAAATCACATTTTTTTTTTCTTTTTTTTTAGAAACTAGATAGAGGCTATCAAAACATTTATGGCGGTTGAGATAAAAAATTGACTAAACTTTTCTATTGAAATCATACAAGTATTAATAACACGACCTTGATCACTATCAACTCCACACTGGTTAAAATTGAAACCGTTTAGGTTGAATGAACTCAATAAAAATTTATTTTCTTTTTTGTTAGTTCCGATCAAGGTCGAAGTATTTTGTGATCGAAATTATCTTAGGTAAACAAAATGGCAAGGATATAATTCAGTAACCCTAAATAGAATTTTTTTCAATAAAATCTAAAAAAAAAGCCATATAAGTCGTGATATTTGCTTAATCACATCCGTTAAAAATTGTCTGCATGCCAGAATTTGCCATCTCATTATTATAACGGTTTTGTATAATAGATTTAAATGATTAATTTCACCTTCAAATAATGTGAAATTACTTAAATTGGAAATTTTTATGGGTGAAGTTATTACGAAGATAATAAGAACTTAATACATGTAAGATAATTAGTTAATCTATAAGCTATTAATCGGTTTAAATTTAAGTCATTAATTTAAAATGTATTGAAAAGTAAACGCACTAAAAATTTTCTTTAAAGCTCTCAATGTTATATATAACAAGATTTTTAAAAAAAAAGCTGAAATTTAAACACTAAACTCTAAGCTCGTAATAACTTTAATCATTTTTTAATAGATTTTTATTGTTAATGAGTGTGTATTTTGTTTGTAATGGATTACTGAAATAATTATCTATTGACAACTATAACATCTGATATCAACATTTACGAAATTAAAATTTAAAATAAATAGTTGTATTCTTTAATCTTGTGATTAATCATTTGCGAAATTTAATATAACTAAGAAATCACGACTTGACAACTGATTAAATAGCGAACGCGGCAATCTAATATTTGGTGGACAAAATTTTAACAAACTAAACAATAGTCAAAACAATATTTATGGCTACAATTTTGCAAATCATCTAATGAAAGGATTTTGAAAAACATCTAATTTTGCAAAACAGTTTCTCATTTTTCTTTTAAATATTTTTCAATTTTGTCTTCTTCGCATTAATTTAGATGGTCTAAAAAAGAAATTATATTAATGGAATGAAAAGAATTTTACGTTAATGTTATTTTCCCTTCTAACATGCAATGCTATTTTCATTCTAAGCGAAGAGCTTAACTTTTTCATTCTGAGTTTAAATTTACACTAACCAGAACAATATTGTTTTTAACAAAGGATCGGATACCTCTTTGGACCCAAAATTAGATAGACATCATAGACCGTTGGCCTTGATTGGATAGACATTTTGATTTGCGTTTTAAGTAGTAGAGATATAACATAACAACAAGTTCTTATTGACAGTCCAACCACCCTCAAGTTTCCTCCGCAACCAAACGACCCCGATTGGCGGAACCGCTGCTACCGGTGCTTCCGATTGGGCTACTCGGCGGCGCTCTGTGCAAACCCTACGCGGTGCGCTTATTGCTGGGGAACTAGTCATTCCTACCATGAGTGCCCAGGCCCACGCGAACCCACCCGCAACCATCCACGCACCAACCATCACCCCAGACCTGGCAATAATCAACAGCCTCCGCCACCGCCTCGCCCTGCCACCTCCCAGGGCAAGCAACAGCTCCCTTCAAACCAGAAGCAATCCTCAGCTACTGCTACTGTTCCCTTGCCTGCTGTTGAACCTGACTTCCAAGATCTCTTGAGCAACAACTCAGGCGCCAGCAACACTCTACCAGCAGATCTGGTGAGGCCGGAGAAAGTTCGTTGCTTTCTCTCTAGGGATCAAAAGTACTGTGCTGAAGTAAACAGGCTTTCCAGGGGCTTCATTTTCTCTCTCCCAAACGATGAGGAACTTGACTTGTCGACAGATGAGGTAGCCAAGCAGGTGGCGGCTAATGGTTTGGTAACACCAAAGCAGCTAGAGATAGGCAATTTGTTGGGAGGAAAGTACTTTGTTTTGCCTCCAGAGGGAGTTTATGCTTGGGATATTTGCCTATCCTTCCCTGAGGCTTGGTGGGACAAAGGTTTCTCGGCTAGTTTGTGGTCACCTTGGATGAATGCCGATGTCAACATCCCTCGGTTCAAATCATGGATAAAGTTCATCGGGGTGCCAATTCAATTGTGGAGAGAGGATTTTGTGTCTCAAGCAGTTGGGGAGTTTGGGACCTTCTTGGGCACCATTGTCACCAACGACAACCTCTCCTGTTGGGAGGCGGCCGTGGCTGTTCACGACATAGCCGACATACCCCAGAATGTCATTATGACAGTTGGTGCCTTTGATCACAAGGTCCCGATCGTCATCAACAAGTGGCTGCAGAAACAGGTTTATGGAATTGCTGACTTCCCTGAACCACCGCCGGCGATTGATCGGCCAAGCCTACGCACGTGTCAGAAACATTGTCAGAAATGTGGATGTGTCTCAGTTGCCGGAGGATATAGCGGCGGCATTAGCTTCATCGGAGGAGAGAGATCGCCGTGGTAAGGGGGTCCAGGGGCAGTACACCGTGCTTAGGCGTGACTGGGGATTACAAGCGGGTTCCAATGTGCAACGGGTCACTAGCAAGGTGGGGCCGTCATCTCAGGACACACATTCAAATGGAAAGGAGGCAGCACATAAGACTGCACAAGTTAGAGCCACAAATGTTTGGGTGGAGAAGAAGTTGAAGGCAACTACGTTGGCTACAGAAGGAGCACCACAGAAAAACTTACTGAAGAGGCTGGCCAATACTAATGCCACTGAACTCAGGGCTTCAGTTGGTTTGGGAAACGTGGCATCTTCTGAAAGGGCGTCTCTGGAATGTGCTGACCTGGCTGCTCAGGTTTTGTTTTCTTCCTCCTTAAGTCCTTTGCCTTCTTACACGTGTCTGGTGAATACAGACGACTTGTTCCCTGAATTAGCACCACAAAATCAGCTGAGTCTTGTCCCTTTTGTCCCACCTAACCCTCCTAGCTCGGTTGCTCCAAAACTTAGAAAAAAACAGAAAGGAATTCAAATTTCGCACTGTAAAATAAAAACACAACCAGCACGTGCGTGCAAAAATAGAAATGCACAGTCACATGACCAAGGCTTCGTGGGGGGCCCAAGGGTTGCTCAACTTGAACCCTCAGCTTTGTTTGATGTACCTTTAACTTATGCTGAAACCAATGACATTTCTATTCTAATTGGGCTGGGTAAAAGCGCTATGTTTCCTTTATTGGATTCCTGCCATCAATTTACAGAGGCAGGCTCTACTTCTAGAGTTACTTCTAGGCCTGCTAACGCCTCTGATTGTCATCAGGTTGTCAGCCCAGTTAAACGGGCCAGGCCCGCAACTAGATCCAGTGCAACTACAGAAAGGGAGAACTTGGGCTTTGCAAGCAAGCACCTCTTAGACCCATCGGAGAGGCTCATCCTGGACGCTTCTTCTGATGATGATCTTTCAGCATGAGTGTTCATTGCTTTTAGTTTTAATTCTAGAACTTATGTGGTTTTGTTTTGTCTTATGTTTCAAAAACCTATGACTATGTTATCTTGGAATGTAAGAGGCCTAGGAGATGCTTCTAAGAGGAGAGTTGTTTCTAATTTAATTAGATCTTCTAGAGCTGATTTTGTTTGCCTGTAAGAAACAAAACTCTCTACCTTGGATTGCATTTTTGTCCGCTCTTTTTTGCCTACTTTTTATGATTCAAATGTTGTGGCCTTGAATGCTGTTCAAACTCGTGGTGGTTGCTTGATTGCTTGGAAAAAGTTTTACTTATTGTCAAATTCTTGGATTCATCAGTTTTCTTGTTCTGCTTTGCTTGTTGACACACGAACGGGCAACAAATTGCTTGTTACTTCAGTTTATGGCCCCTCTGACTCGGCTTCTAGAGTTGTTTTTTTTTTTATGAGCTTCGTGAGATACACAGCTTTGCCCCATCACTTTGGCTACTTGCTGGTGATTTTAATGTGCTAAGGTGGACCAATGAAAGGTCTACTCTCTGCCTTGATTTCCAAGCAATGCAGTTGTTTAATGATTTAATCATGGAGCTCTCCCTCTTTGATACCCCACTCTTAAATAAGTCTTTTACTTGGTCAAATAAACAACCGGTACCAATCATGTCTAGACTTGACAGAGTGTTTCTTTCTACCGAACTGAATACTGCCTTTCCCAAAATAACGCTAAATGCGCTGCCAGTAATTGTGTCTGATCATACGCCAATTGTTTGGAAAGGCAGGCAGCTACACACTCAACCTAAACATTTCCGTATTGAAAAGTTTTGGCTTCACAACAGTCAGTGTTCTTTGATTACTAGGACAGTGTGGGAGAGTAACGTGGATGTAGGGTGTGATGTGCTAGCAAACTTTAATGCCAAGTCGTTAACTCTACATAAAGCTCTTAGGTCTTGGCAACAAAACACAATCCCCTACCCAAATGTTTTTCTGCTGAACACAAAAACGTTTTTACATTGCCTTGATCTAGTTGAGGATTTCAGACCTTTGACACCTTTCGAGTTTAAAGTGCGCATCTTCCTTAGAGAAAGAGCTTATTATCTTTCAAACATAATTGAGATAAGATGGCATCAGAGGGCTAGAACAAAATGGATACAATGTGGAGACCGAAATACTCGGTATTTTCATGCAGTGGCAACTTCTAAAATGAGAACAAAATCTGTCTCAAGGGTTCTAGTTGATGGTGCTGAGGTTGTGGGGACAGATAACATTATTTCCAGGTTTACGGAATTTTACAAATCTATTATGGGAGAGGAAATAGAAACTACTAATTTCAACCCTGCTACTTTATATCAAGATATCCATCTACCTTTGCATACTCTGGATACTCCATTCTGTGAAGAAGAAATCTACTCGGCTGTCATGGGTTTAGCAAACAACAAAGCGTGTGGACAAGACGGGTACCCTCATGAGTTCTTCAAGCTTAATTGGGAGCTTGTCAAGCCTAACATTATGCAAATCTTTCATTCTTTGCATTCTGGAAACCTAAACTTGGATTGTACGAACTTGGCTCATATTTTTCTTTTGCCAAAGGAGGATAATGCCCATACTTTGACCTCCTTTAGACCAATAAGCATCATTAGTTTCATACCGAAGCTAATCTCAAAAGTTCTTTCCGACCGGATTGCACTTTTTCTTCCACTACTCATTTCTTCTTGTCAAACTGGTTTCGTACACGGGAGATTAATTTCTGAAAGTTTCCTTGCTGCAAGAGAACTAATCTCTAACATTTCTGCTAGTCTTAACCCAGCACTACTCTTCAAATTAGACTTTCATAAAGCTTTTGACTCAGTTGCTTGGCCGTTTTTACTTCAAATTCTACTGCACAGACATTTCCCTCAACTGTTCATTTCTTGGGTCAGGCTAATTCTCACTTCTTCAACTTCTTCTATACTTCTGGATGGAAAGGTGGGCCCTTGTTTTGTACATAAGAGAGGGTTGCGTCAAGGAGATCCACTCTCTCCGGCTCTGTTTATCATTGCAGCAGATGTTTTAAGTAAAATGGTTCAAGCCGTTTCAACTTCTATTCCCTTCAGCATTTCCAGCAGACTGACTGACCCCTTTTATATGTTACAGTATGCCGATGATACCCTCGTTTTCTCTACCTTACAGGGTCAATCGATCAGATCACTCTTGTTCACGATCAAAGCGTTTTGCTTAGTCTCGGGGATCAGCATAAATTGGAACAAGACTTCCTTTGTTCCCTTCAATACCACACAGGCACAAATTGAACATTTACAGCAACTGTTAAACTGCAATTTGTCTTCCAGGTGCTTATTGACAAAGTCAGGAACAAGTTGCAATCGTGGCAAAAAAGGCTAATTTCAAGAGCAGGCAGAGTAGTTCTTGCTTCTTCTGTCCTTTCAACGATGCCAGTTTTTTTCATGTCAGTCTTCTCCTTACCAGCATGGGTTGTTAAGGAGATTGACAAAGTTAGACGAGATTTTATTTGGAGCAATGGCATGACTCGAGGAAATTCGATTCACTTGCTTTCCTGGGATAAGTTATGCTTGCCGAAGTCCCATGGAGGCCTCGGTTTGATGAACTTGTGTTTATAAAATGTTTCCCTGCTGTTGCGCTGGATTTGGAGGCTATACACACTTCCTGAGTCATAGTGGACATCACTGGCAAAGGTCCTCTATAGCCGCCCCAATGTCGATCTCCCAACTTTAGTTTGGAACAGCAATGGTTCTTTTTTCTGGAAAAAGCTTCAATCTCTCAGATTTTTGTTCCAGTTCTCAACAATTGTTCAAACTCAAAATGGTGCAGGTACTTTACTTTGGTATGACAATTGTGGTGAACATGACCCGGTCTGGTTTGGTCATGAACCTTCCAGTGAATTGCATAAATCCACACGCAACTTGACTTTAAAGATGGCCTCTGACAATTGGTTCAAGTTTTTTCCTGCCCCACTGACAAGGATTCAGACATTTTTACATAGGGCACTTTTGAATAAAAACCTCTCACACGGCCAAGATTCGATACGTTGGAAGTGGACTGCACATGGCCAATACTCTGCTTCCTCGCTCTACAATACTTTGTCCACTGCTGGTAAAATAAAGTTCTCCTTCAAAAAGATTTGGAAAGTTAAGGTCCCCCCCTCAATTAAACTTTTCCTATTGTTCTTGGCTCATCAACGAATCCTAACTTGCGATCAGTTAGTCAGAAGGAACATACTGGTAGACTTGACAAATCAGGTTTGTCATTTGTGCCAACAGCAAATCTTAGAAGATGCACAGCATATTTTTTGCGATTGTTTGTTTGCAAAGGATCTATGGGCCTTGCTACACCTGACAACCATCAACATTTCTTCGGTTCAAAGTGTTCTCCAGGATATGTGTTCTCAAATCAACTTAAATCAAGGCCTCACAGCAGTCAGGATAGCCACTCTCTTATGGGGTATCTGGAACGAGAGAAACAACCGAATTTTTAGAAATCACAGAAGAACAGTGCAGTCTGTGCATGATTGGATTGTACAAGAGGCCACCCTTTTTTGGAGATACTGTTAGCTTGTGCTTGTTTTTGGTTTTGTTTTCGTTTTCTTCTTCTTTTTTTTCTTTGTTGCTGTAACTTGGTAGCCTCTACCTAGTATTTCTAAAAAAAAAAAAGAATAAAATAGCACTAAAAGTGCAGATAGAGAGGGTATGTTTGTCAATTTGGAAAAGATAGAGGACTTTATCTGACCTTATCGGTTTATCTATTTCGGGAAGCGTTAAGGGCCCAAGGCACAGCGTTACAACCAGGCAGTGTATATCAGTATATCAGTATATGAACTCTTTTGCTACACAACTACACTACTACGACTGACTGGGGCAGCCGTTCAACATTTTTATTAATATTAAAATGTTTTAAAATTCAAATGACGAATTCAAACCGTTCATCTTGTTGAATTTTACGGGCGATGCGTTTTCATATAAGTTTTATAAAATTTGGAATTGATTTGATACTTGATTAAGTGCTTTAATTATGAACGTATTATAATTAATCAAACCAAGTTCGTTAATTTATTAATCACTTAATCACATATCAAATCAATTCCAAATTTTATAAAATTTATATGAAAACGCATCGTCCGTAAAATTCAACAAGATGAACGGTTTAGATTCGTCATTTAAATTTTAAAAAATTTTATTATTAACAAAAAAGATTAAGGGCTACCCAGCAGTCGTTTAAAACGACTGCTGCTGAGGATAGTGAACGCCTCCCAGGACCGGGCCGGGTTCTCGGGAGGCCGGGTCTAAAAGGGCTTGATCAAGGGCCGGGCAGGGCCGGACTTAGGGAGGCTTTTGGAAGGGCCGGGCTTAGAAGGGCTTAAATATGAAGATTGAGCCTGGCCCTTTTCAAGCCTGGCCCTTCTAGGCCCTCCGGGTTTCAAGAGGCCGGGCTCGAAGGGCCTACGAACAAACAATATTTTTCTTAAAAAATTTATTTAAACTATATTTAAAATATAAATATTTTATTTATAAAAGATAATAGAAATGGTATAAAATATTTAAATATAAATTGTAAATTTTATTTTTCATCTTTAATTTGAGTTTAGGACATGTTATATTATAACGACATAGAAAAATTAAAAAAAATCAACTTTTGTTAATATATTGATGAATTAAAATAATTGAAAATCACAAATGCATGAAATAACTAACATTTTATGAGAAATATATATTGTTTTAACTTGTATTAACATCAATATGTTAAAGAATTTTAATATTATTTGGAATGATTAGTTTAGATTGGATTGGATTTGATCAGATAGGGTGTACTCTTGAGTTGAGATTGTGTCTGATTCTTTATAAGTTTGGCCTCTCTAGGCCATGGCCCTTCGTAAGCCTGGACTCTCTGGGCCCTGGCCCTTCCAAAGCCTGGCATCTCTAGGACTCTCTTCAGCTGAGATTGTGGCCTGGCCCTTCCTAAGTCTGACCTCTCTAAGCCCTGGCCCTTCTTAAGGGCTTAGAGAGGCCGGACCGGCCATTTGTTTCAGAAGAGTTTGGCCAGGACCGGATCCAGAGCCAGAGGCTTTTGGATGTTCACTAGCTGAGGATCCCAGTCCCACTACACAGCCTACGGGCGGTTTAAATATCAAAAGAAAAAAAAAAAAATACACACAAGGGTCAACGGTTTTCCCGGGTTATATGCTGCATGAACCTGGTCCATGAATGCCTGGCTTAAGTTGCTTTTTTTCACATTAAATATTCTGTGATCAACTAATTATATAAGGATAAATTGTACGACAAAGCACTATCAATCGCTTTCTTTATGGTGAAAGTTTATAAAGGTTGTTCTTTTTGTTGGAAAGAAACAATAAAAGTTATTTGAGAATAAGGTGTGATTATAAGGAAATTTAATAATTAGTTTTATAAAAAATTAGAAAAAAGTGCAATTTCTATATTTCTACATGTGTTTTCTCCTTTTCTTAATAAGATGTGTACACTGTTTTAATTATGGAAAAAAATAATACCTGTTTGATTTTTGAAGTTCTATAAAACAACTCATTTTATCAAATGTGAGTTAAGACATCATAAGCCATAATAATAGAAGATAATACTAATAATACGGTAATCAATCATAATTTTTTAGTGTCAAACAATATTTTACTCATCATTTGTGAACTTTTTTCAATATATATATATATGTTAGACATCTTAGCTTTCAAAAATGTATCTACAACCATCTCATGACTCATTTGCCCAATTGAAAATAGAAATCTATTAATTATTAAAAAATCAATTGCAAATTAACAAAAAAATACAGGACATAAATCTATAATAATAACATGAAACTAAGTCTGAACCCCATCTTTATCGTCAAAAAAACATGAAACTAAAGCCTTCCCAAAAAAAATAAAAAATAAATAAAAAATAACATGAAACTAAATGTAACAACTGTCATCCATAACAAATCTCCCTAACAATTATTGTTTTTAATTGCCCTTAAAAATATTGTAAACTGGGTCCTGGTACCAAAGTTGGTGGGCCAGTCGGTGCTACTGCGGTTCCAAGACAAACAGTGCATGCCACTCACACGCTCTGTGGAGAACACGTGGAGGCATCCCCACCACTGGGGACCACGTGTCAATACAAAGTCAAACCAATAGTTACGTGACAAGTCTGCTTCCCCGAACACCTGGTCTGACATTTGACTTTCATTGGGTGGATTCAATGTTCGCTGTTCAGACACCTACAGCTACAGGAGATTTTTACTGGCGCTGGGTAAACTTGTCCGGCCCCGTTCCCCAGCATCCTGGGTCAAAAGGCGATTTTTTAAAATAAAAAATTCCTTCAAAATCTTTCGTTTTAACCCCGCCAACATATTTATTGTGAAATTCAAATGATAAAACTTGTTTCTTTTGCTCTCTCTTTTTTTTTTATTAATCAGAGGTGCAACGATTTAAGTTTTAATTCTGATTAACATGATTTCATTTATATAATAAGCTTACGGTGAATGTAATATTCAGAAAATGTATAAAATAATATAGAAGATGAAATCATAGGAAACAGCTGGAACGATTTGTACATGCCACATGTTTAAGACAAAGTAAAGTAGTAGTAGCTAAACGTCAGAAGGAAAACAAATGCATACAAAAATAGTTAGCAAACACTCCACAACCGCACTACTTATGCAATTAAGATCATCACTTACTTTTGTCACAACTATACTAGTGCAAAAAATAATAATAAAAATAAAAATTAAGCGCCAAAAATAAATAAAAAATAAAAAAAATCACAGGAGACAGCTGTTAGCAATTGTACATGCCACTTGCCACATGTATAACAGAAAATAAAATACTTGGCATCTGCCAATTTTAACAAGGAAGAAAGTAAAGAAAGAACAAACAAAATTAGTTGACAACAATCCATAACCACTAGGATTGGACATCGAGCTTCGCTCGATACATGAGTTTATAAGTAATTGATTATGGCAATGATCAAATTTGGGAGAAAAAAGGAAGAGATCCCACCTGATTCTTTTAAGTAATTGTTTTCTACATATAATCCATGAAATTGAAACAGATGTAAAAAAAAAAAAAAATCATTGTAAATTTAGTAAACTAAGGTAGTAATAATTTTTTGAATTATTTTTCCATTTTCCAAATATGATAAAAATGCCAACAGTGTATACTATATTGAGGGAAGAGAAAGCAATTAACAAATTGAACATAGAGATATATCTTATTTCTAAAGGCTATAAACTGTATTAGTTTCAGTTTATTTCACCCGTGACTGTGAGCAACTGATATATTAAAATACAATAGTACATTTAGGACGCTGCATCCGTTAGATTCATCGTAAATATAACAATACATGTAAGGCTGTTGAGCTCTTATGGCTGCATTTGAAAGAAGATGAAATTGGCCTACCAAATATCAAAGAATACCATATAAGGCTCTACCTATATTATTTAACTACCAAATATCAAAGACTATCATATATGGCCCTACCTATATTATTTAACCACAAATATGAAATAAATTATGGATTTGCCAAGTGAACTATGATGTCAAATGACAGAATGAATGAAAAAAAACAAATTTACTTAACTTACAGTTGATAACCATGAAAGAAAATTAAAGAATACACAAATTTCAAGAATCAAAAGGATCTGCTTACCATAAAAGTTATACGGTATATATAGACACAACAATCGCAGATCTGCATTACAGGTTGAGCTAGGATTAAGGGAATTTTAATTTTTCATTACAGGTTAAATATCACAACATCTAACAAATTCCTTCACGTATCATACACAGTTTGTAATTGACATAATAGATATTTCAACCAACATTACAGAATAAAACTGAAAAAACTATTTTCTAACACCAACCTGTGTTTTGCTATTACAATTGAGAAGCTTTGATATTGATAATGATAGGATATTAAATGTTTGAAGGGATGAAAATTGCAGTAACAGGCAGGGATATTTATATAGATAGAAAATTAAATAGAGATGCAAGATTTGTGACAGGTTTTGATTTTCCCCGTGATTTATTAGGGAAATAAATTTCCACTTTAATTTTGATAGGGGAATACAGCTATCAATCACATTTAATACAATTTAAAACCTGGAGCATTAAATACACCATGATTTGCGCCAAATATGTTACAGATTGAAGGGGCCTTTCAATTCTCAATATTCTGATGAATAACAGTAGAAAGAAAATATAAGTTTTAGTTCATAACTATTGTTAATCATCATAGACAAATGTGTATATTATGCAAAAATTGTAACTACAATATCAAAGTAAATAATCAATATAAATACATGAGATATTAATTAGTAAAAGATAATGTAACAAAAGAAATAAGTAACTAATAATAATATTAGTATTAATAATAAGTTTTTTTCAAAACAATATCAAAGTTACTTTTCATCTCTGTCTAGCTTAAAAATAAAATTAAACGTGTCTCTATCTAGCTTACTTATTTAAAAAAAAAAGTGTCAATATCTAGCTTGTCCTCTGAATTTTACCATTCCAAAAATAAAAAAGAGGAAAGAGTGCTGGATGGTACCCTTTTTCCTTTTCAACCTAAAATATGTTAAAATTTTAAAATACAACTTAAAAGCTGGAGCATTAAACATACCCCTGATTTGCGCCAAATATGTTACAGATTGAAAGGTTTTGCATATAGACAGCAATCAATTGGCACAATGAGTAAAAAATTTTCTGAAAAATATAGTCAACAAATTGTAATAATTAATCATCAAAATGAATAACCAATAAGCTTTCAATTATAAAGGGGTATGTTTATAAGAGCAAAATATAGTCAACTACATTAATCAAAATATAGTCAACAAATCGTAATAATTAATCATCAAATTACAAATCTGTACTTAGGTTTCAATATCATACTACATCAAAATATAGTCAATATTTGGTTTTTTAGATTCGCCTTCTGAAATAGCTGGTCAAATTAAATTTTCACATAATCATCAAAATTCACATGTTCAAATACAACTAATCTCAGCCCCTTTAAATTCTCCCTACAATAAGCAGTTTCCTAATTGGAATTCAACTAAAGAATCAGCCAAAATAAGTAAGAAGATAAACAACATATCCTCATATCATATTCTGTATAATTCAAATCTTAATTTGATATATGCTATAATAAATAAGCTATTCTAACCCAAAATTATTTGAGGAATCATGGTTCACGGAAATAATTAATTGGTATAGTAATCGGTACCTTTGAGCAGTGAGCAATGGCGTGTAACAATATCTCATCAGAAGCTTTTCACAGATTGACCTTTTCTGTACAAAAAAAGCAAAAATTATAATATGGTGTTTAAGAACAGAACAGAAATATTATTTTTATCAATGTCGAGAAGCTTCTTGCTGCTGCTAAAATGATTATTCAACCTCTGAAATAGAAATGAAAAAAAATAAATTGCCAAAACAGATCTAGTAAAGAAAAGATGGTGAAAATCGGTAAATAATTGTGAAAGAATTCAAATTTGAAGGAAATGAAAACTCAATTTAATATCAATGACCGTGTTACCATCTCTAAGAAGGAGACGTTGATGAAAACCCTAGAAATTGCCTTCTTCATTGTCATCCTTTCTGCCGATGTCGTGCCAATTAGCTGCTGTAAGGCTGGCCTAGCGGAGGCTTAGCAACTATTAACTGTGTAGTCGCTCGAATTGATTTTCCGTTGCTTTTTCCGCTTTACATGCTTGCTCTCTAAATCAAAGTCAGTTTAGAAAAAAATCTATTAGTTTAAATAAGAAGGGCAAAACAGAACAAAAAAAAAATAACATCGTGTATGTAGTGCATCAGACATTTTGGTTTTGTGCTGGGCATGCTTGAACCAAGATAACCCGAACCAATTGCACTTGTCGAACACCAGATCCAATTCTATCAATAGCAATGAGTAAAATTCTTATTTTTATTTATTTAAAAATAAACATACAAATGGTGCTTATCGGCAAATCAGAAGCATCAGGACCAAAATAAGGAAGATAACTTGTGAGCTTTGCCATATCTCTCAAGGTCAATGGTTTTGTATGGTCACTAAAGCATCTTATTCCATCATATGTCCACCCCTTAACACTAATATTTTGATCTACTCTATTGCTGCCTAGTTGTAATTATTGTCAGATATCCAGATGGGACTGAAAAGCAATGTTTGTTAGTTTTAGTGCCAACTATTGTTTGCTTCAGTGAAACTAAGTGCCATACTCCAAACAGAAATCGCACCCAAGACTATACCTCACTTTGATTAAATTCGAAACGATTGATTTATATTTCAAAATATTAAGACCCACGGACCCAAAATCCCCAAACCAAAGAAACAATAGCAATCAAAATTGCATATATTTCAAAACAATACACCAATAAACTGTTAGGAAAAACAGGACTAAGTAAAAAACTTTCTAACCTCAAATTGCTAAAGACTCACGGGGAGGGAGGCCCAGATTCCGTGTTGGAGAGGCAAAAGAGAGAGATGAACGTAGTCAGACAATAGGGTACAGGGACAGAAATGATGGAAGGAAGAGGAGGCGAGAGCAGAAGGAAAGTTCGGGAGGGGGGTCGAGGGCGGAGGAGGCGGAGACCGGTGGGCAACCATCCGCGAGAGAGGAGATACGGAAAAAAAAAGGAAAGAACGAAGGGAAGGGGGTAAGTTTACATCGCTGGGGAAAAATGAAGGGACTGGATCCATCGTAGAGCATCCGACGGACAGTATTGATGTCGCTGATTTACGTCAAAATCCGCGCAAAAAAACCACGCAGATTATATTAGTCTTAGATGCTAGTGTTGCAGTTAAGACCACCACTTACTACTATAACAAACTGCACTAGTGCAAAACAAATTTTTTTTTTTTTAAAAAAATAGAGATAAACCAATTTAAAAACCCACAAAAATAGCTGGAATAGTTGTACATGCGCCACATGGAAATAGTAGCCACACGTCGCTTAAACAAAAAAGTAAATAAAAACATAAATAATAATAGTTGGCAGCATACCACATCTGTACTAGTGATGCCATTAAAGATCATCACTTACTAGCGTCATTTGATGCAAGCTATTTTAGAATTATATAAATACTTCCAAATTGACATCCCCGATGCTAAAATAATTCCAAAGTATATTCCATGTATGCCAAACTATATTGACTCCTCCACCACTACAATTGTTGACCAATGTTTAAGAGCTGCATTCAGTTATGTTTTGATATTTTTGAATTACTTATTCAAAGTAAAGCTACATTTATGTCAAATAAAATATTAATATTGTCCTAAATTTAAAAAAAAAAATGATTTGATAATAAATGCATGACCTAAGTAAGATTTTATATTCATTTTTATTCTTCAGGTTAAGACATCTTTGAAAAAATCAAAGATAAAAAAAGTAACTTACTGAATATAGTAATAATAGTTTTAGAAAGATATTCAAGGATATACCTTGGGATGACACAAGAAAGAATAAGTAAATAAGTTAAGTTTTTTTTTTTTATTGGTTAGATACATCTTGTCACATTTTCCTATAGTTAGGTACATTTGTTATCTAACATTGATGATCTGGATCTGATTTTGGAAAAATTGTTATGGTGATCACTTGTATGAAAATAGAAAATTTCGGGTTATATATATAAAAGTTCACTAATGAAAGCGTGTTCCTCGAATATGATAGTGACAACCACGGATGTGACGGCTCCTCTTTTTAAACACTAGCCAAGTTCTTGGTCAGAATTTCTTATTCTCGTGGCATGCCTGTAATTGCTTCTTAGATTGAGTTGCGCTTTTAGGAAACTTTTTTCTGCAGTACACTGTGACAGAGCAAATTATGTAGTGAGTTGTTACGTTGCGTTCATGCTAATCTAATTAAGTAATATATGAAACAGAAAGGGAAAAAAAATAAAGGACATTTTCATATATTTTGTAATTAAAACTACTATAATAACGAAATCGATAATGTTTAATTAACAGTTACAAATTGCACCATACATCTATTTAGATATAAACGTTTTTAGTATATATAATCTCATTAACTTTATTTCTAATAAACAGCGATAAGAAACATCTTTGGTCCCACGGTTTCTTTCCGGCCAACTTTATATTACCAAAGTATAAAGGCACTTTTTTCTTTATTATTATTATTATTTTTTTTGTAGGAGCAATAGAAGGACCATAATGAAAACGCCTTTAATCCTAATCCCGCATATTAAATTGGGGAAATCATTTTGATTTTTGCAAAAACCAAAAACGGTTTCTTGTTGTCATAGTCAATCGCTTTCATTAAAAGAAAACACATGGTTATCAAAATGATAAATCTTTCCTATCTCTTAAAGATATAATTTAAAATCATTAAAAATATATTTTTTTCCTCCACATTCCCAAAATTGATTAATTTTATCTGTTGCGTTGATAGCTACTTGTAGCATTGTAAAATGTTGAAGCTATGTATCATTATACTTAATTACTAGATCGGTGAATATTTCTGTACAGAGTGCTATCAGTTATAATTGTTTGCATATTTTGAAAAGTAGAGGAATTGCATCTGGGGTAAAAATAAATTCCTTCTTTAATATTGTAAAAGATTTTATAACGAATGAAGATTTAAATCCTACGCTAGCTAGTTTGTTAGTCTAATTAAACCGAATCAACATATCTTAATGAGTATTTTATTTATTCGAGAACCATACCAAGTATGGTTGGTTAATACAATATTAATCTTCATGTGATATCACACGTTGGCACAAAATTCATCATTACCACAGTTTATGAGAAATTAAGAAGTTGGAATTCATTCTTTATTCAAATACTTTCTCGATCCTAGATTGCATATTGTTAGTACTTAATAATATATCAATAATCTATGACCGATGAGTTGGACTATTCTAACTTAGATGCTACTTATGCTGACATGGAAATATCCATTCTGTCTACTTAGACTTAGTGGAACATCATTTGCACATTTTAAAGGAGAACGCAGAAGATAGGAATTTCAAATTAAAATTCGAAATCCGACAATATCTTCCCTTTTTCTTCTTTTGCCTTTCACGGATATGGGTGGATGATGCAAATTAGCTTGATGCTCAGTCACATTCTCCAAAGGATACAACCCATAATGCCTCGTTTATTCTTAGTATCGTTCCAATTGTGATTCTCAAATTTTGTTTAATTAGGAAGCATAAAATTAAATAGAAACGCCTCACTTTTAGACCGAAATTCTATTCTTCTCCACAGGTTCAGATTAGTTCAGAAAAAAGGAAAGGAGAAAATGGAATCAGAATAACACTTCAATGCAAGATGAAGCACAAGGTGCAATTCTTTTCACCAATGCTATTAAGAACATAGAATCACATAACTTTTCCTATTTTCTAGTTTGGTCTTTCAGCACTATGCTAGAAAAAAATAAATTACTCCTAATCATCATCTTCTTTTCTTTAATTAATTAATGAATGCAGTAGTCTATAGTATCAAATTAATTTGTGTCCATGAAATCCTCTATTTCTTGTTTCCAGAATCAATTCTTAATCAAGCGACAAAAGGTAACAAGGATGTTATTTGATCAAAATTCTAATTAGAGAGTTTTTTATCGATATTTAACTAATTAGGAGTTGGCGCCCTTAATTATTTCTTAAGAAATAAATTAAATTATGCTTTTCAATTAGTTCATGATCTTAAAAAACCAACAGGATCTCAATTCGTTTTCTAATTCTGAATAAGTCTACTTAGTCAAATTATTCAAAGAAAAAAGCCCTACGGAATCCTATCATTTCTCAAAAAATTCATATTCTATTCTGTTCACGTGGATAAGATTAGTTCAGTTAAGAGGAATATCCATAACACTTGAGTGCTTTAGTTTGTTCTAAGTCTGAGGAACCAAGATTATCTCAAACTTGATTCTCATAGGCCAAATATGTGATGTGATTGGGTCGATAATGTCGTGTGTTTGGATGGCGGAACACACAGAAAGTAACACTGTTCATGAGGTTGCAAAGAACCCAGTCCTGACTCAGTGCTCCACCAATTAGTAAATTATAAGCATGGGAGATAGATATGCTCGTAATTTAATGAGAGATAACTTTCTAACGTGTATGCTCTTGTCCACTATTATATTTGAACCACCACTCCACTCGTGAAAGGAAAATAATCTAGGGTCTAGTTAACTTGCCTTTTCTAGGGTACTAGCTAGACTATTGTATTCTTATTATTCGTTTGTTTACTTATATATTTAGGTGTCATTTGGGATGGCCGAGAATAGGCCTATTCTCGAAATAGGCAATTCAATTCCTAAATTTTTTATCCAAACACTTTTGGAATAGGCAATTTTATTCCTAATACAATTTTCAATAACACTCTTCTCAATATCACTTTTCTCACTACTTTTCATCTCAATAACACTCTTCCGAATGCTATTCCTAAACTCACTATCCAAACAATATTTTCTATTCCCGGAACAGTCTATTCTCACAATTTCTGTGAATAATGTTTTTCCCTAAATTTATGATATTCCTACCCTATTCTTAACTCATCCAAACGACACCTTAATTAGTTGTTCGCTTATGAAATGGAGAGAGGGAGAGAGCCCAAAAAAGGATCCGTTAATTATCCTTAGTTTGTACCAAAAAAGAACACACACAGAAGAACTAGCACACTTAATCATCATAAGGAATGAGGCAATAGCAACTGCCATGTTTCCAAGCAACTGCTTTATAACAAGTTAATTATAAACTAGCATTTAATTAATGACAAATATTATTTATCCAGGACAAATTATGCATAATTTATCGTCATTGTACTTTTTTAGTCTGCAACAAAAAAAAAATTCTATTATAATTATAATATATATAATGCTGAACATTATACTACAAACAATTATCTTATTAATAAAATAACATATATATTTTATCTCAGATATTTAGAGTAAGATTGCTCTACTACTACTAGATTGCAGAAAGCCGATAGAGTTATTTGGTATAAACAACTAACATTTTAATTGTTACTGTAATAAATGGATAACTACATTTTAGTTGTTACTGCAATAATAAATAGTTTAAAGTATATAAACACCTTTCTAATTTGAACTTTTGAACATGAATGTTTTATGCAGGTTGAGACCTATTAGACGTTTCGATAATATCAAATCTTATCCGAGTTTTATTTTTCAAAACCTTAATACTAAATAGGTACCACCGTACCATGAAGAATAAATTCCACCACAACCCCCCGGTTCGACCAAAATAAAATAATAAATAAAATCATGCTTATTGCGTACTTTTATGCTTTTCCAAAAACAAAAAAGATTGTTTATCGATCACTGTAATTGTAATACTATGTTATACATGGCTTCAGCAGCTGTTATGTTATCGTTTATATTTTTGGGCATGATGTTTTTTTTTTTTGTAATTATTATTATTATTATTTTGATAACTCTGCACGATGTTATTAATCTACGTATATGTTAACTTGGACATATACGTAAGAAGTTTAGGAAAAATGTTCCATCATTTGGAGAAAATTTTTGCTCATGCTATGGGACCTACGAACACTTGGGATAATAAAGTAAATTTATAATTGGTGATGTTTTCTTGCAAGTCTGAATAAGCAATCTCAAACCAAAATTGACCGTCTTGTGTGGTCTCCTGATCAATTATTTTCAACTCCATAATAAATTAGTAAAAAGGGTCTTTTCATGATAAAAACCTACAAACTACAGAAGGGAAGAGATATTGATTTGGAGACATTGGTGGTCCCTTTGCAGAGAGAAGTATCTAAGCAGCCTATGGTTTCGAATTATTTGGTAAACATTTATGGTCAGGTAGCAGTAATCCATATTTGTATATTAGAATCATAGAATGTGCTTGAAACATTTTTGATAACTTGTTTCTCTCGTTTCCAAAAGTCCATTTATAATATGACAGCCGGTGTAGACGGCTTGGATTGAAAATTGATGTGATGAACGGCCTACAAGTTTTCTTGGGATAAGTCCAGGAACATTAATTTTATTTTTATTTTTGATTTACCTCTTTCTCTTTTCAAATTTAATTAGTTTTTTATGGAATCTAAACGCTAAACAAAATATATTGCTGATGGGCATACTTGCCACTCCGTAACTGTAAGGCTATAATTGCTGATGTTGTGCGATCACAAAATAAATAACATTATAATTGAAAAAAAAAAGATAATGGTGTGCTGTTGATATAAGTTATTAGCTAGAAAGTTGAACATAATTTGTTCAGTTTAACTCCATTGTTGCGAAACATTTCTTATAACCAAATAAATCGAGGAAGTCTGTTTTGTGAACATACACAACTAATGAAATATGTTATATTACTAGAAATTTTATATAATAATAATTGTGATAACTTTTAACTGTTTATCAAAATAAAAAATAACAATGGAGATTTTTTTTATATAAAATATATACAGATTGTGTTACAAATAATGTGGTGAAATAAAAAAAATTACTTATTCAACAAGCTGTTTGAAAATTTAGTAGTTCCATTTTTGCGACACTTGATCAACGATCAAATAATTTTTGAATTCCTTTGAACTTTATACAAACTTTATCTAAGCTATAGAGATATCATTTTTTTGAAGATAAGCTATAGAGATATCATATTGCCTTTTTTTTTTTTTTTGCTTGATTTCTAATAAAATAGAAGAGGAGATCCTCAGAAGTAATGCCATAGATATAGCACAAAATGACATTAATCGCATAGTAAATTAAATGAATGCACAAGGTCAAGTGCAAATTAAAATCTAAATTAACCCTTGAGGACTCGGAAAGAAAAAAATAATGGCTTTTTATCTCTTTTTCCGATTAGTCCACCTAACTATACCTAATTTGTAAGAACTAGCAATGAAATAGAAAAGGTCCATATAGGTTGAGCACAGATGCAGTTCTTGGATACCTAGGCAAATCAAAGCTAATAACATCATGCCACGAACATTGTTTCATTTTAGAGTAAAATCCTCCTAACTGCAAATATTTAATTAATTAATTAAATGGAGTGATTCAGTACTTGATTCTAATTATTGGATCGTACCCTTTAGTGATAAACTGATAATAGCATGTTATATATGACATCCTTATATAATGGACAGAAGTGAGTTGTCATTTTCCCTCTCTATTTTTCACATAAGGCACTAGAAAGAGAGAAGAAAGGGAGACGAGGTTTGGACCGATTTTTCGGAGTTCACCATCAAGGCAAGGGAAGGCCATCGGTTTCAGTAGTGCCATTTGGTTACAGCGATCTCAATTAACAATATCTTAATAAGCAATGGCTGGAGGGAATTTTTGCGTATCCCTAATTAAGGTTTTCTTACCCTAACTGCACTTAATAGGAACCCATATATTTTAACACTTTAAGAACTACTAATTAAAGGTATCTTTATAATTTAAAGAAGTACACTAGAATGTCACGTGACATTTGATGCAAAACACGGATATTGGTTAGTGATAAAATAGCACGTGTACCAAAATCAAAAAGTTGTTTGTTTAAAATCATACAAAAATTCAAGCCAATCGCTTTCCGAATTGACACAAATTGACTCTTTGACCTACTGATTAGTATGATCTGTTTGTTTCAAAACCACTTTGTTTAGAATATGTTGGTTTTGATTGAAGAGAGGAGACACATGGGCCCAAAAGATAAGATCGGAATCAAATTAGGAAAGGATGTAAAGAAAAATAAACGCGCCTTGATCTCAAATTTGATATCGTAGCAGATGAATTTGGGCCACATATCAGTGGATATTTTTTATATTTCCCCCTTATCCGTATCTAATTTAACCTCTTCCAATTTAATATCTACGTAAACAAGAATATGAATTATTTATAATGAAATAATAATCCGATCATCATTGAATCTTTTGCAGATAGTATGTGTGTTTTTTTAGTCTTAGGATACAAATAGAAAAAAATTTAATGCCGGCAGTCTTCTCGTTTAGAATGCTTGTAAGTTTGCCTAAAAACATGCTAAATACGCTTTAATACTTAGAAGGGAAGATTTTAACTCTATTTTCTGTAAACAAAGTAAAATTCAAGCAAATATTGATAACATTCGGTTAAAACAGTTCGGTTTAAAAGTCCAAATCATATATAAAAAAAAAAAACGTATAGATGCAAAAATCACTTATTACATATCCTTAAAGAGCAATTATGGTTCTAATTTAATAGTTGATTAGACGAATAGTGATAAGAAGAATTTATATATTTTTTTTGAAGAAAGTATTTAAAAGTCTTCTAAATTTTTGAAATTAAATGTCCACAATGACTCCCTAGCCGAGTTTCGAACCAGCAAATTTTTTTATTTACAAGAAGTTATGTTTTTACTACTACCAGATCAAGAGTCGTTTCTTAAATAAGAAGAAAACATAACTCGATTCTTGGAACATTTAGTCCATTAGATCTCATAGTTGTTACATTTTGATGCAACTTGTTTATATAATGTAAATTAACCAAAATCTTGTGACTCGCTATTTTTTTTTTAGAATAAATACGAGATCGAGTTTTCCAATTTAAATGTCATAAAAAACTTGCAACTGGGGTTCGAACCCGTGTTCTTTACTGAAGATACATTGCCTTTTATCAATAGATCAAGATCTGATTCTTGTAGCTCACATTAAAATTTTTTTTTTATTTGAATCGCTAAACACTTCGGATGGTGGATTTTTGCAAATGAGAGCAAATCTATTATTATTATTATTATTTTTGAAAAAAAAAAAAAACTAGATAGAGGCTATCTAGCTAGAGGAAGAGCGACCGATGATGCATTGTTGATGATATTAGATCGTAAGAATGTGAATTTTTTGTCTTTTAATTGTTTGTCTTTTCTGTTTTAATTGAATTGTTGTGTTTTCATGTTATTTTTTACAACAACAAATAAGTCTTTTTGTCCAAACACGTTAGGATAGATAAGAAATGAAATCCAGCAAGAAAAAAGTGAACTTTGATGTTAATTATTTTTCTTTGAATAAATCAACTAAACAATATTTTAGGGATATTTTTCTATCAATACACGATAAGCTTAAAAAAGCATTGTCACTTTATGTTTTTTAGATTTTTTAGATATGCAAAAAGAGCCATTACAACGGAATATCTTAAGACCTAAGATGGGTCTATCCAGGCTTTTAGATTCGTGTGTCAGAAATATTCAGTATGGCAAATGAAATTATCAAATTACATGTGAAGCTCGATAAATAGGGGTAGAGATTCTTCATTTCTTAACCGCTGCTTTACAATTAGCATGAACGTTGAGAATCAAAATCTTACGAATAATCCAGATAGAAAGTTCCTATAAAATGTCCTCTTTTAGTTTTATCCGTTCATGGCCTGACAAATCAGATTTGGAATTTTGGATAGGAAGGAAGCACAAGATTCGACCTCAAGATCCTGCGGCTAGGGAATATGCATCATCATTCAATCCTACTTTGCCTCAGCCAGAAAAAAAGAAAAAAAAAAAAAAAGATCATATGATTCATATTACATCAATACTCATGGACTCGTTAGTTAGTGAATGTGGTCCTAATTATTCGGAACGGCTTATAACTATCTCTGAATTTAGCCCAATTATACCCGATCGACCCATTTCATATCTTGCTTTCCCTAGGCCCTAGCCCAGTAAGGACCCGAATCGGATACTTTTGCTTGCATTTGCAATTTTTGCAGCCTCTTTCAGGTCGGATTAACTCTCTTTGGATTTAACCCGAATTCCGAAGAGCAGCATATTATCCAAACCCGACATCTACTCCATCGGAAAAAAAAAGACCATTAACCCTGCCTCCGTTCCCGCCCCCTCCCCGCTCGAACTACAGAGATAGAAGATATAAAAGAAGCCAATTCTATACAGATCGAAGGCCACTCCAGCGATGGCGGGAGGTAAGATACAAAAGAAGTGGCATCAGCATCATCACATGCAAGGGATAGGGGGAGGTGGGATCCACCCTTTCGAGCAATCCATGGGACAACACTCCTTATGCTAGCCGTCTTAAGGTAGTATTGTCTTTGGTTGCAGTAGAGATATAAATGATTCTGAAATGTTATAATTGAGCTTGATTAGGTTTTACACTTTGGTTTGTTTGTTCTCAGTTGTGCACAATGTTTGTACCTAAGGGACAATTTAGCCTCTTTTGATCATGATAATTGGTGTTAAGCACAATTAAGCCAAAAAGAATCCCATAAAAATGAGAAAGAAAACATGCATAAATTGTAAAAATAATTAGTATTCCAATGAGGCTGTTTTGAAATGCACCTGCCATACTCTGATATCATTTTAATGCATTTTAAGTGCCTGCTCCCATATATACTGTGGCTAATTAAAATTTGCACTTGGATTAAAATGAGATGCCTTTTTGTGCTCTGGCAAACATGATGTTTTTGAACTCACTGCCAAGTGAATCCCAACAGCACTACATGCACAATGCTCACATGCATTTTTAACTAATTTTGATTGTGACAGTAAATGTCTCAGGTAATCGAAGGGGATGTTCTCAAATGTGATCTTCCCTATTTTGATATATGTGTGGCAAATATTCCATACAGTCTCATCTCTTCTGACCTTCAAGCTACTCTCACACCGCCCAGTGTTTCGATGTGCCGTTATTATGTACCAGCAGAAGTTTGCAATGCGCCTTCTTGCCAACCCTGGTGACTCTTGTACTGCCGCCTCTCTGTCAACACCCAGCTACTTGCTAGTGTCTCCCATCTTCTGAAAGTCGGCCGAAACAACTTCAGACCCCCTCCCAAGGTCGAACCCTCTGTGGTGCGCATTGAGCCGAGGCAACCACTCCCACGTGTCAGTTTCAAGGAGTCGGATGGCCTTGTCAGAATCTGTTTTATCAAGAAGAACAAGACCCTCGGTTCCCTTTTTAAGCAAAAGGTCTTCTCACGCTACTGGAGAAGAATTATAAGACTTTACAGGTATTTCTGGTATAGTATCTTTTTACAATTAATTTTTCTGGCTTATTGATTACTGGTCCATATATTTGCTTTAAATTTAAAAAGTTACAGAAAGATTTTAGATATTCCTCCAAAACTAGAAATTTCTCCTTTTTATTTTTGGAAAATATCTAATACTTGCACCTGTCATTACCAGTATTATAAAAAGTTAACTATATGCAAGTTATGCTACTTGGAACTAGGGCTGTATACTAGCCGAGTTCGAGCGAGTTGGGTACAACTCAAACTCAACTCGATAGTAACTCGAGTTGTCCCGAGTCGAGTTAGAAATACTTTCGAGTTATTTAAGCTAGTTCAAACTCAACTCGCTCCAACTCGAGTTGGCTCACGAGTCACGAACGAGTTGGATATAAGCAATTGTACTTTGAAATTTTCTTTTTTAAATCATATAATCTTTCAATATTAAAATTAATTTATAAATACAATATTACAAATAATAAAATTTGTCGTCAATTTTATTCTTTCTATTTATTTGAAGCAAAAATATGTCTTGAAACTTAATATTTTGTATTTTATAACTAACTAAAAAAATACAATAAAATAATTATTTTGTTATATTTTACTTTTTTATTACTCATAAGTCATAAATCATGTTGATAATATTACTTAAATTTAATATTTATTATGTCACGAGTCAGCTCACGAGTTGACGAGTCGAGTTAATCCCAACTCAAACTCGACTCGTTAGTTAACCGAGTTGATACAACTCGAGTTATTATGGCTTGAGTTACAATCGAGCTTTTATGAGTCGAGTTCGAGTAAACTCACAAGTTACGAATTTTTTGCTCACCCCTACTTGGAACTGGTAATATCGCTGTTTGTGTTAGTCAGCAGCTACCAGAGATACCTGTACTATACATAACTGGTGTCATTTTGTTTAACTTGTTATGCAATCTTTGAGATTTTCTGGAAATCCAGAGGGAATTGCGGAGGGAAACGAGATTACCTCTGAAGATATCAATGTTTTGACATTAGCATGGCAGATGGTGAGAGAGAGATCGGAGATGAAGATGAAGAGATGGATACTGAGTTATCTAGTAACATGTCCGATGGCTCAAGTTTTGAGGATAAAGTTATGGGTGTTCTGCAAGAAGGCGATTTTCTGGACAAGAGAGCTTCTAAGCTTTTGCAGGTCAACTTCCTTTACTTGCTGTTGCTTTTTAACAAGGCTGGCATCCATTTCTCTTGATGCAATTTTGTTGTTTTATGAAGCCCCTTATGTGCCTAAATTTTGGTTGGGATTTAATTTGAGGTTGATTCTTTTGTTATGTATTTATGTCTCTTTAAATTGAGGTAGGCTTTTTGAGAGAATAAATTCACATGTTTGAGGCTTAGATTTCTTATGTATTTATAAAAGAACACAAAAGTAACCGAAAAATTGATATATACAATGCAATGATAGTATATATTTTTATTCATTACTTTTGATGGTTGGAAACAAAGTTGGTATATTGGGACCTCGAGTAACTGAAACAGTTTCAGACAGACTTGTACCTTATTAACTTCACTGTTTGGGTGTTGAAATTCTTGGCAGCTCTACCAGTTTTTTCACGGATTTAATTTTAAAATTTTTCCATCATCAATGACCATACAACCTTTAAAGTACGGCCAACAATGTAGTCAACAGTTTTGCATGGACTGAAATTTTTGCTCTATTTTTTTTTCTTTCTATCGAAATTTAGCTGCCAAGTCAACCAGCAGTTATGATCAGTGTAAGTACTAATGATAGTCTGTCAATACCATACCAGCCTGGGTAAGGACATGTAAAAGCTCTTGGGTCAAAACTCAAAATTCCAAACATTGTAGTTGGAAATTACATGTTTGAAACGAGCATAAACCAGTAGCACAAACCAGTAACTAAATTTTTTGATCCGAGAGTCCTATCAAAACCTAAAATGCTGACTGGTAATGGATTTTGCATGCAATATCTGTTCCGATGCTGAGACAGTGGGAAATGATTCTTATTGCAATTTAAAGGGGTGGAAAATCCCATGATAATTCTGTAAAAAGGATAGAAATTGATGAGAACTTGTTGCCATTTGATGAAAAGTCTTTTTCTCTACTCCCTTTCTATAGTTGAAGTGGTTGTGCAGGTTTGCTTTGACATGTCTAATTGTTTCAATCAGGTTATCTTTTCATCTTTTCTTCTTTGGTTCCATTTTCTTTTACTGTTAAGCTTGCTTTTCTATTTATATTTTTTTTGGTATCTCCAAACAGTGGAAACCTGATAAGGGTTTTATGGCAACTTCTGAAGGTCAAGAAAACTACATTAAGGGTGAATGATGTTGCCTTCCGATTAGTCAAGTTCTTTTCAATCGGGCTCCAACCAATACACTGCGTATCTTGGGAACTGTCCAAAGCATGCAATTTCTGAGCTATAGTTAAGTAGTGCTTTAGTAGGCAAGTAACGAATAAAAAACTGCCTTATTGGTAAAGTAAATTGAACTCGCACAAACTCATCTTGCCAGAGGCCCAGAACTAATTATTTTAAACCGAACATTGAGAGTCAGATAACATTGTAGACGTCTTTGGACCAACTTTTACCGTTCAGCTACTGCTGCTCTATCTTTCCTTTTCCTTCTCTTGCTTCCTTTCTTTATATCATTTTTGTTCTTTCTTTCTTATTTATTTATTTTTTTTTCTATTTAAGGTTTCAACTGTTAGCTTAGCACCTAAGCTAAACCCGTAGATGCAAAGCACAAAGCAGGCGAAGCACAAAATTATGCGTATAATAAGTTGAGGAAGAAGAGTTGCTTATGTGCGCTTAATAATTGAGTCCATGACTATAACAATATTAAGTCAGCAAGTATATATCCAAAAGCGTATTCAAATCTTTCAATTTAAATTACATATTGCAAGAATATATACTTAGTACAGATACTGCACTCTTCTAACCATATTTATATTGAAAAAAAAAAATAAGATATCAAATCAAAAGGCATCTTTTGCTCTAGCCTCTCCTTTCTTTGTGCATTTTTGTTGGTTGGAAGGCAGAATAAGGCAAAGATTAGGAAAACCCAACTCAGAGAAAAATTCAATTCAGCGAATGAAGTTTTTAGCTTCTAAAAAGATCTGGCTAATCTTCATCTATTGCTTTCTAGGAATAGCTCTGAGAATTATCAATAAATGCTTACATTAAATAGATGAACTAACTACCAACAATACATTACAAAACATAGGAAAATTAGTTAGCAACCAACTACTTTATGGCTCACGGGAATTTTAAAATTGTACACTCTATAGTTGTTATTTCATGTTTAAGTACTAAAAGAGGAAATGTAGCAAATGGCAAAGACTGGTATGGTTATAGTACCAGCTGGGATAGCACTAGATTTCAAAGAGAAAGAAGTTGGAAACAACACACCTACTAAGCTAGTTATAACACTAACACACTTAGCACACAAACACACACAAACTCATACAAAGACAAATGACAAAAAGGTCTTCTATCAACATAGTGCCGAGATGTCACTACATAAGCATTACAAGGAATCTTCTCCACAGTTCTAAGTTAACAAAAAGAGATAATTGACAGAATTGAGTAAAAAGAGGTTATGGTTATGCTATCTATTTGATGATTCTCCAAAAAATCCTTTTGAAACTAATGATCATCTAATCTAGTAACCCCTGATTTTTGGTATGATTGTGACTAGCAGCTTATCACCAGCAACTGTTTGCAAAAATCTTATAAAAGCATCTTTACTCATCTTCCCTTCCTGGAAAAACAAAATTGTAGATAAACATTAGCACTAAAAGATTTTTACAGATGAAATAATGGTTTATATTTGTCTTCGCAATAGTAATTATCCATTAAATATGTACCTTCTCAAACATAAACCACCAACAATAATATCAGCTACTAAACTCCTGCACTGGTTTAATTTGGCCAATAAACTGATTGATTACAGTTGCCCTAAATTATAATTGAACTATTTCAATCAAATCCTGAACTAGTTTAATTTGGCCAATAATAATATTGGCTCCTAAACTCCCTCACTGGTTCATACTTCATAGTGATAATTTTGCCTACACAGGTCTGCCACCTGCCATGAGCTGACATGGTGACAATTTTTGAATGGCATCCTATCCATGATATACTCAGCAATGGAACCAGCCTTTTGTTTTGGCTTGATGCCTGACCAAAGAAGTGGTGGTGATGCTCTGATACTTTGTCATCATCTCAAATTGAGGGGAGGGTCATCAAGGACTAAATGGAAACTTTTCTCTTTCCAATAAGCATACAATACTGGACAAGATTCATTTAATTTTTGCGGTTCATTTAAATTCTTTAGTGTTTTGATACTTTTGATCAGGACATATCATAGTACAGTCTGGTAGAAAAAATCACTCTTATCTTTAATAAGATATAAAAAGAAGGAACTGAATTAATATGGAAAAAAGATCTGAAAAACTAATTTGGCATTTTAACACGATTAAACGAACATACTGAAGTATAATATCCTATGATCTGGTACAAAGAAAGTATTCGGTGACGTACCTGCCAGAGATTATAGGAATACTGAAGGGCATGAATGCGAGAAGGGTTCAAGGATTGCTTCATTTCAGAAATCATCTTTGGAAAATGATATTGAAGGTTGTTTGAAGTGGCCGCAACAGTTGGTTTCTTTACTCCTTCCACCTTAACCTTCGCAGATGCTACAATATGAAAAGCTTCTCCTTAATGTATTGTCTTCAAATTTTGTAATTAATGAACCCAAACACCTCAACAACTAACATTATCTCAGCTTATTTCTGGCAACAACACCTTTTCAGAGGAATCAGCAAGTAATACAAGCAGATATACAAGAATATCGTAAGGCCTTTGTTCGTCAACAAATGACATACAATATTTCTTTCTGCTTGTAATAAAAAAGGGGGTTTATTACAAGTGATGTCAAAGGTTTCAGTGTGGCAATAAATTTAGGATGTGAAAACAATAATAAATTCCAATGGAAAAGGTGTTTGTTGATCCAAACATTAGAAATAAGTTCTTTAAATTAATATCCGTTGCTTTCTTGCTTAACAAAACCTTTTTGTGTGTGTGTGTGTGAAGGGGGGGGGGGGGGGGTCCTAAAGCCCCAGGCAGCTTAATGAAGGGAAAAATAGGAAAAAAAGATTAAAATCAATTACGTACTTTTGTTAGGATTGTTAATCTTCAAGCTCACAAGATATTCGGGGAGAATATGGGTGTTCATTGGGTACCCAAACAATATACCATTTTGGGTTGTTCAGGTTATCTACACCGCTGTCATATGCGCCGCTACTTGGCCGTGCCTGACTTGAACCCTCTTCGACCTGTTCAGCCCGACCCATTATAACTCGTCACAATAGCACATGCCTCTCTCCATTCTCATCTTCCTCTGCCATCATAGCACTGCAGTTTTTTTTTCAAAAAAAGATCAATCATAGCACTAAATTTCTCACTTTGATCAACTATGCTCCTCTTAATTGTTTTGTGCCACGTATTTGATCCAGAACACGATCTTATGCAGCACTTTCTCACACAGGACCATCATTCATACATCTCTCAGGAACTTCAAAGCAAGCTGCAGCTTGCCAACTCTATCCACGGGAGCACTCAATCCAAATTATTGGGGTTTCGCGTGGTACTGATGATTTGGTTGAAGCAGACAGAAGGGAAATTTGGTGGGAAAGGTTGGGGTCGGAGTGAGAGCAAGACCATGGCTCCGGGTACAGAATGGCTCGAGGTTGTACCACTCATGAACTTAGACGGTATTTCCTCTTTTTTTTCATAGAAAAATGAATGTGGGTAGTATGTATAATATTTTAACCATCATATATACTTTTCAAAAGTGTTTTTTTAATATAAATATAAAAAAATTAGCAATTCAACGAATCAAAATATTACTCGTCAGATCATAGTACAAATTTGTATTGTATATATATTTAAAAATAATATAAATTATACTTAATATTTCAAATTTATTAATTTAATCAGATCCGTAAATTCTAATAAAAAAAATTCTAAATTGTCATATATCAAATCTCATCTACAAAAAGTTAATTTTTACCGTTTTCGACATATAAAGAAAAGGTTATAGGAACTATGACGAATTGCATGCAGAAAGATGATTTGTCTAGTTAGAGAGTTTAGTTAGAAACTTTATTGAAGAATAAAATCTACTCTGTGTAAACTATGTTGAAAGAAGTGGTGAATTTAATACATGAGATTAAGAAATTTTTTTGAAGAGTCTGGAGCAGGTACTAAAAAAATTATTTCCTTTTCTTAAAAAAAAATGGCTTGATCGGAATTATCGAATTTCCATTTCTCATCACATCCATCATCAGATCGGAATTACCGAATTCTATACAAGCTAACTATCAGCCCCTTCTTCTCTTGACAGCTGTCAAGGTTTGGGAAGGAAAAGAAAAAAAAAAAAAAACCTATCAGCCCCTTCTTTTTAAATCTACCATGTGGATCAGCTTCTCCTTTTGAAATCGGGACCCTTAACTGGAAATCCATATATTTTTAGTAGGATTTTAACTCCAAACTACACCAATTTTACTTAACTTAGGTTAATTAGGGTTTTGTGTCAAAAATGAGTTACTACCATAATTTTCTATTTTAATACAGATTTTGGACAAAAAACATGACTTCGATGAATCCATGATGATGTAGAGTTCCTTGTAAGCTTTTCAACGGTTTTTGAATTATCTCAAATGGAGTCCGGATGAAGAAGTTATGGGTGAAATACTGACAAAGGCGTTGTGATGAAAGTTCCAAACAGACCGTTTGAGTTTCACAAGAAAAAGTGTTATTTTCCAATAGTTTCCAAACGGTCTGTTTGGATATTCAAATAGTCTGTCTGGAACCTTCCATAATTAGCAGAAAGTGTCCGTTTTAGAGGTTATTCTTGGTCGAGTGGTTATTTTCTATTCTTATCATGTCCAGAATGATCTTCATGCTATTGTGAGCATCTCTATTCAATGCCAAAGCTTATATAAACATATTTTCAGGAGATTTTGAGATATACAAGAATATACAAGGTGGAGTTCAAATCTAAGTTCCAAGTTAGGGTTAGACTAGAAATATTCGAGAGTTTAGTCTTAAGTTCCAGACTGCGGAAGCGTTAGACGAGTCGTTTGCAATAACAACAAATCGTTTAGAAGGAGATTTCAACAAGATCAAGGGGAACCAAGGACAATTATTTGTATCTTCTCTTATTTTTCATTTTCTCTTATTTGTTCGATGTCTTTTAATTGTTGATTTGTTATTCTAGGGCTATGGTTGTAAACTTATTAGTTTAGTTGTTTATTTGCTTAGTTATTTCTTTATGCATTTTTATTTTTATGATTTAATTAATTATGTGATATCATTGATTACTTAGGTAGAATTGATTATACCAAGTAGATTAAGGTATTGTCTAGTATAGTAACAATAATTTATACCTTTACATGAATTGATTGACCAACTTAAGGATGGTAATAGCTGATGAGTGAAACCAGAATTTAGTAGCCGATGGGTGAACCTTTCCTGCAATGATGGTTGCGAGATATCCTTTGAATTGAAAGATAAATTTAGAAAACTTAAGCCAAAGGTGACGACCGCATCTTAGAAATTCTAAGTGAAGTAGTTTAACCTACGAAATCAGAACTGTAACGATGGTTAATATCTGGTAACCTAGGATTAGATTATGATTCCACACACATATTAGGAATAGCTAAGTGATAAACAATTTCATGGCTCAAACAGACTGTATGAGATATCAAACAGATTCTTTGGGAAGTGAACTGAACAAATAAGTTGAAACCAGAAACCCTAGAATCCAGATTTGTTAATTATCTCCCATTTAGTTCTAGTTTTGATCTTGATTCTAGACTTAGGATTTGAACCAGCGGCGGATTTACGTGAGGGCAAGCCCAGGCACGTGCCTGGGCTTGATTTTCAGAATTTAACGACCTAGTATATAGTAAATACTATAGTGCCTGGGCTTTCAAAAGCAGGGTGCCTAGGCTTAGGCCTGAAATTTCTTTGTTCCCTGTTTCTTCGTGCCTTGGCTTGGTCTGTCTCTACTTCAACACTTCAAATAGAAATATAAAATGGCTCAACATATAAAAACATAATGGATCTGCTAGTTAATTGGATCTAAATTCACATCTAGTCCAGAGAATTCGATTATCTAAAAATTCCACCCATTGAGTAATTGTTAATTCACCACTTGAAAAAAAATACATTTAGTGTTAAGTTCCTGTAGATGCTTAATGGAAATTAAAGAGGTGTAACCACGTGCAATTTCAAGGTAGATAATTTGTACAAATCGCAAATTACAATAGGTTCTGTCAATTTTGAAAGAAATAAAATTAATAATTACTCATGGATAAATGATGCAGGAACTTAACACTAATTAATCAAGTTGGCTTTAGGTTTGAAAGAAATAAAATCAAATTGACTTTAGTTTTGATTTTGAATGAAATAAAATCAAGTTGGTTTAGTTTTGCCGGTTGCAACGGCGAGCGTTGAAAGAGCCTTTTCCGCTATGAAAGTTGTTAAGACTCGTTTAAGAAATCGAATGGGAGATGACTTTTGAATGATAATTTGGTTACCTACATAGACAATGAATTATTCAGACAAGTTTCTAATGAAGCAATTATGCAACGATTTCAAACTATGAAGACGCGCAATGGAGTGTTACATTAGAAAATTAGAATTAGATTTTACTTTTGTACTTTTGGTGGTAGATAGAGAGGTAAAGCTAAAAAAGAGAAACTGGAATTATGGAAAAAAGATATATTTTTATAATAGTACAATTTATATATAAGATTACTGTTTTAAATTATTACTTATTTTAATTTTTTTATTATTAAATTTAGTTGTATTAAATTTGTGCCCAGGCTTATTTTGCCTTCTATATCCGCCACTGATTTGAACCCACCTTCAATTATTAATTCTAAAAGAGTTAAACTCGTCTAACTAATTAATTGAAGTAAAACAAAAATCGATATTCCAACACCGTCCATATAGATTTGAACCTCAAGCTGTTCTACAAACGATTAGATCTGTAGGCATGAGGATATTTTGACCTAAATTTTCCCTCAATCAGACTCCACAAACTGGCTTTCATTAGTAGATTAGGTTTTCATTTCCTGTTGCGTGTGCAATTGACGGGAGGAGATCAGACTGGAGCGGAGCGAAGTTGATTGAGACGAGACGAGATGAGGCACGAGTGATGAGGAGGCGATCAGCTAGAACGAAAGGTGACCTCTCCTCTCTCTTTCTCCTCCTCTCTTTTCTCTAGTTTTAGAGTTTTCTTTTCTTATAGAGACGCGGTAAATAATACAAATTAGAGACATGGCGTGCCAAATACCACGTCAGTTGTACTTTGTACTCTACTGTTTGGTGTATGGTGCGTCGAGTTTACACTAGTCTATTTGGTCCGTCGAGTCCTGTTCAATTTTGAGGATGCTATATTTAATTATACTTTTATGACTAACTGCTATTCTTCTATTCAATGACCATGTTTGGTAGGAATTTAAATCATTCTTAAGTCAGTTAAGAATGAATTAAGACACCAAACATATTTTAAAATTGAATTAGTAAGAGTACTTAAGTGCTGATTAGAATTTAAAGTTAAGAAAAAAAAAAGAGTGGCGTGGCATCTTAAATTAAGACACCATCGAAGATGTCTTAATTTAAGAAAACAAACTAATTTACACTGACACCCCTCGTCCAAAAAAGTCGCCGATTCAAAATAAATAAAATGAGTTCCATGTTAAATTGCAAACCACTATCGAATATTTTTTAATAATTTTTCTTATGTATGTAAGTGAATATCAAAAATTCAGATCCTAGAATTGAACTCAAATACACGAAGTAAAAATATATCAGAAATTCAGATCCTATCAAATATCACCATAACGTCTCACATTAATTAGTAAAGGAATTTAAAAATAAACGCATTGATTCCATATATACATGACATCAAATTTGGATTTATCTAGAATTGAACTCAAACACAATTTCTCTGTCCAAGAAATTTCAATGGGTATCTCGGTCATTTTACAATTAACAGCACATATATAAATAAAAATAATTATTTTATTCCTTACTAATTCTTAATTTCTCATCAAACACAACTTAATTTTGAATTCTTAAAACGACTTAAGTAATTACAAATTTTTAACTTACAAAACAAAGTTATTACCAAACATTGCCAATGGTTTTAATTAGATGTCCTTGCCTATGATATGTTTTTTAATAATGAACTTACAGCTAAGATGATATGGATCATTAGTGTAAGATTTATTTGTTTGGTATTTAAGTGATTAATGTTTCTGTATTTCTAATTTCTAATTTAATCAAGTTGTTTAGTTGATTAAAACCATATTCTGTAGTTTTTTATGGCTAATCACTGAGATTCGGATGATCAAAACTGAGGTGAAGTCTTCTTTTTTTTACAAAACTACCCTTAAAAAGCTTTAGATTTTCGATCTTATAAGTAATTTCATTATACAAATACAAGCTATTCAAATCTAGGTAATTGTTACATTTTCAAGATGTCGCTGGTGGCAACGGTAAAGGTGACAGTAGTGGTGCCGCTATCCTAGCCTCTCTGTCCATGGTCCGACATCACATGCATTCTATTTTTATCTCTATTTCTCAAATGTTATTTCTCTTAATTATCTTATGTTTTATTGATTTTCTCCAACATCTTATTAAAAAATAAAAATAAAAATAGTAAGTATGTATATTTTTCCGTGGTAATTTAAATATATTTTGTACGTCTCATATATTTAATGCTTGCATTGTAATCCAATTAGTTTCACAGTAAAAGCGTGCTTGAAAGTCCAGAACAAAATTGGTGTGAGCATGTCATGTTTTTTCATATCATCGATCATGTGAAAGAGCAGACATGAAGGGAAAAAAAAAAAGAAGGGAAAATTGGATATAACCCCTCAAATCTTCTTCAATTGGATATAACCCCTTGAATCTTTAGAATTGGATATAACCCCTTCAAATCTTCTTTGTTAAGGGCATAAACCCTTTTAAGTAATTTTAATAATCTTAATATATAAAAATTAACAATGACCAAATTACCCTCTACTGAAAACCTTTCATCTTCTCCGTCGTCGTGAAAGCAAAATTTAGTTTGTACATACCCAAATCCACATAATCTCTCCGACGATACCAAAAATTATTTGAGCCAATGGAAGTGAGTAGCTGTCATGCAATATCTCTAGCAAAATTGCTTTTCCCATTAATGCACGTACAAGATCTCCAGGAACATAAAGGATTAGATTTTTTTTTTGTCATTTATTTTATCATTTTTCAGAAGTAAAGCTGAATGCGTTTGCATATTACTAGATGTAAAGAGAAAAATGTCAATAACAAGTAATCGAAATTAATCTAGTAAGTTCATACAAGAAATTTAAAATCAGGTCCATGTTTCATATTAAAATCAAATTTTTCTATGAAGGAATTTAGATAACCAACAATTCAGAAATTACAATAGTGTCTTAATTGAACCTCCTCATCAATTTTCGCAAACATTTAGATTTAACAGAAATTTTCACTCGTCTTTGCAATTGGATTGTGCCAGATCAAAGGTGAGAGATGAAAGCCTGCAAGTACTTGGTGTGGTCGAAAGAGATGCTTATCTTGCTCTCTACCTTAGAGAAAGTAGTTAGTGACAGAAGAAAAAGGACTTTGGAGTGCAGAGAACGGCTATTTAAAGTTGTTCAAAGCAACAAAGGGTTAGAGGTAGTTTAGTCATAAATATTAGAAATTAATTTTTATAAATTAAATAATGATTAAAGGTATTTAAAAGGATTTATATCCTTATTAGTAAAGAAGATTCAAGGGGTTATATCCGATTGAAGAAGATTTGAGGGTTATATCCAATTTTTCCAAAAAAAAGGAAGAATTATAATGATTGTAGTACTAAATCGTGTGAATCGGACACTTCTGAGCATTGCTTTCGTAGCTCAGTTGGTTAGAGCACCCGTTTAGTAAGCGGGAGGTCTTGAGTTCGACTCTCAACGAAAGCACTTTTTTAGGATCCCCTCTGTTCTAATTTGGGGTCATCGCGAACCAATTTAAAAACGAACAAAACACAGCAAAAAGTTTTTTTCTAGCGGTTTTTTTTTTAAGTGTATTTTCTAAGCGGTTGACAGCTGTCAGGTGTCAACAGAACACAGCAAAAAAGTTGTAGAACTACTTGACAGCTGTCTTCTTTTTTTGAGAAAAAAGTTGTAGAATGCAAAACGATGGCCCGCTGGGATTTCAGAATACGTACAAATGACACTATGATATAAACATGGGTTTCATATCTATTCTCTATGAACTCCATCCAAATTACTTGTTGGGAAGATTTCGGGTCACTCTTCCTCTAATTATCAAATATGTCATGGTTTCCAAAGTCGTTTTTGTCTAATTATTTGTCAAAACTGACAAAATCTTAAATCCGAAAGAGAGATCGAAAGTGGCATCGGCATCTTGCCTGACATCAGTTGATTTATGAACATAAAATTTTCCGTTAATATATTGAACTTGTATTGAACACAAGTTCTTCAGGTAATATGTAAACTATACTAAATACTTGTATTGAATCAAAATAATAGAAATTAGCTGAACTTGTAGGAAAGAGTGCTTATAATATGTACAATGCAAATGTATATGTTCATTTTTTTAAAAAAATGTACGGAAATGCGCTGAGAATGTAGTATGCCATAATAATCGAGGACCTTGTATATTTATTCTGTATCTTGATTGATATACAAATACCAGTTGACATTATAATATTTTGTAGCCTGATTGATATTCTGTAAGACTGTATCAGGTTTAGGACCAGGAAAAACTTAAAAACACTAGAGTAAATTACTAAGAAAATACAATGTCCGCACTATATACCTACATTGATAGTTGAAACTTGAAAAAACAAAGAAGAGAGAGAACATAAACTAATTGTCACTATGAATCTAGATTGTTAGCGTTAGGACAGAAATAAGCAAAATAACTTAAAAAGAATAAACTAAAAGCAATTGATCAAAAGAATAGATCAGCAAGTATAAACGGCAATTTTGGAAACAGAGGGAGCTTCTACTTATTAACATTAGGGCTAATCGATTATTGAGCTTCGCTCGAAATTTGACATTTTACTATAAATTTAAAATATTATTATTTAAAAATAATTGATTATAAATAGGTTATTATGCTTGCGACAAAAAAGAGAGACAAGCGAGATGAAAATGAAAATAGAAAGGAGTCACAAAAATGAGAAACAAAACAATGCGTTGTCAAATCATTGTATGATGGTGAATCGGGTCAGTTTTATGAGCAATAATATCCGACACACAAATAGTTACAAAATATCACGTATAGAAATTGAAATAAAACTGTAATTTCGCAATGCTTCGAGTGTCGAACTACATTTAACTAAATGATCCCGACACCCACACATTTTTATATATTTTTTTTTTTTTTTTGACGAATTAGAGAAGACAGCAGGGGGTATGGACACTTTCCTTTTTACATAGTAGATGCTCCTCACTATGGGGCTACGGCTCCCTAGACAAAAGAGAAACTAAGAGAAGACGGTTACCAGGTTAAGTCCCCTACATAGATACCGGAACCTGACCGGATAGCAGCCCTCTTACTACGGTACTCAAGCTGCTGGGACCTGACCTGATAACAGCCCTCCTACTACAGTACTCAAGGTGCCACGATCTGACCCGATAACAGCCCTACTAAGGTACTCAAGCTGCGGAATGTAAAACCCTCGTCCCACTCCCCTGCCCCAAAACTATTTACATCACTGGTTAGATGGTATTTGCCACTTCTCATTTTTTATTTATTCTTTCTTTAGGTATACCATCTCTCCTCCCTCTCATTCCCTATACCAGTCAGAAAAAACGCGACACCTTATGCACATGCCGGGTGCTTCATGTATTAATCATGCATCAGTTTCAGCAGGAAGTCGGTGAATATATGCTCAAATCCAGGAATTTTAGCAAAACCTATTAAACCAAAAGGAAACAAGTTAAAATATCAAAATATACTGGTAAATAGACAATTAACAGTACAGGTTTACATATCATGGCATCGTACCTGGGAAGTAGTTAATGTCAATCACATAGAACTGGTCCTTGGTGCCATACTTCCGGATGATATCTATGTTGAACAATCTCAATCCCTGCATGAAGCAAAAAAAAATAAAAAAATAAAAAAATAAAAATAAATAAAAAATAAAAAATAAACATGATTTGTGTTCAATTGAATTATAAGGTTTAGGTATACAATGCTAGAGTTCAATTGAAATATTAAAGTTCGATTTGGGTTTGTTATTTGCATACCAGCCTACGGCCCAGCTCCTTAGCAAGACTCTCCAGCAGTGCATTTGGAGGAAACTCTTTTTGATTCAAAAAAAGAAAATCATTAATTAGATTTCACCCACCATGTTCCACCCATATTAAAGGAATTAAATTATAATCTGGATTTGTAATTAACTTATTTCAGACATTACTGTTTCTTAAAAATCTATTACTTTTTCGAAATGCTACTTGCAAAAGAATATGAAAATCCACAATGCACTTTTAACTGAATTTAGGAAACAGATCAATAAGTGTTAAAGCTTAGTGGTAACCAACCAGCAACACCAGGTTCAAGGTTTGCCTCATCAGCAGGTGCAGCTGCACAGGAAACCCTAGGAAATGGAATTATGCCTTCAGTGTTGCCGAGGTTGCGCCTATCCACATTAGGTAAGGATTGCCGCCTTACTGCCTTAACCGTGTCCCCAACTATGTACACCTTGAATATAATCCCACCTATTACACAGAAACTCAATACAATTATTTAAAGATTGGCATCTTTGTCCCATTACAATTTTTTCAATACTAAGCCACTAAAATAATGATTTTAATTGATTTTTTGAAGAAAAGATTGGCACCGTGATTGACAAATTCTTGAAGAACAAGCGGTGGGTCCAGCAGGGAGAGAGATGCTTGGTCAAAAGCCAGAGACAGCTCATGAGACTTGGCAGTTCCATCAATAACAAGTGGTTTTGCCACTGCAAAAAAAGATGTATGTTAAATCAAATTACGAATATACAATATTATAACATTGCTCTCTCTGTTGGTTGAAGAGAAAAGATGGTCCTTCTGGGACATCTGAAATTTCAAGATTTTGTGAGTAGCCGACAATTTAAATTATAGAAAAAATAGGAGTAGTAAATGCAATATACCTATGGGAAAAGCTAAGCCAGCTTTCTCAACCTCCATTGCGATCGAGTAAGGATCACATGTCACAACCAGTTGCTTCGGCACCCCAACTTTACCTGTAAAATATAACCAATATAAAATAAGTAATGTTCCTCTATTATACCAAACCAAAACATACCAGTTCTGGTAATTGTATGGCACTAGTAGATACCAGTCAATCCCACATTATGTACCTCAATTAAACCAATATCATTTCACTCAGTTGGCATAATTTTTCTTAGTAAACTATTTCAAAAGGTCTTGGCAAACAAAACATTACCATAGGAATTGGAAAGATTGAGCGCTGCAACTTCTTCAAGCATGGATTTGCGATTGTAAACATTTTGAATTGCATACGGTGGGTCAAGGACAGTCACTTCTGGGTGCTCCTCTTGAAAGACCTTAATTAAAGAAAATTTAATTTCTTAATATGCAACCATAAAGAGCCCAAAAATATCAAGAAAATACTAAATTTTGAATGAAAATTGAAAAGTCATAAACATATACCTCCAAGCTATGTCGCCACTCCTCGCTTGTCAACTAAAAATTGAAAAGTAGAGAAGTGTAGTAGAAATCATATTAGGAAAAACCATAAGAATGATTGTAATGATCCATTAAGTTGCTTTTGAAATTTTCATACCTTGTGCAAAATGATATCAAACGGGCCTTGTTCGGAAAGAGGGCGATTGATGTCAATTTCCACAAAGAAAATGCCCTTCTTCCTGGAACCAGTTCTTACATACTTCAATAAACCTCATTTATAATTAAAAATAGAAAATATTTCTTGAAAATTGTCTTCATGCCTAATCAATGTTTGGAAGAAACCATAATATTAGACCACACATTGTACTAAAGATTCAGGATTTATTAAGAAAGCAATTATTGTGTCAGTACTGGAAGTGTTTAACGTTTATTAGAAAGAAATCACTGATTTAGTATGCTGAGGTGCACAGAGTCCAAACCGCAATGTAATTTAAGTAAAGTTCAATGTTAGATCTAAAGAATCATGCTCTCCTACTTCAGCGTGAACCAGACAGAGTATAAAAAAACCTATAAACGGGACCTGAGTTAAAAATTAAAGTTAATTTGAAATTTGGGTTTAACTAAAGTTGCATACATAATCAAGTACCCATCAACTGAATTCAAGAGATTCCCAAAAGTACAAAAGACAGTTGACATATCATATTATAAATTCAATTACCCAAAAAATTCAATAACTTCCTCACAAGCACTATGAAATACGAAAAGAAAAAAAACATTTCTGACAAGAACATCTTTAAAAAAGTTCCGGTATCAGAGATTCAGGGAATAAAATATATACCACTGACATTCTAGTAATGCCAAAGTAAAGGAATATCCCAACTCAAGACAAAAATTCCAATATTGTAGGACCGTATCCAAAGTATACCCCAATTGGCAAGGTCAAATTTATATAATGTACCTTCAAATGCTTACAGAAAATCCATGCAAGGTACTTAAATATAAAACTAAGAGATGACACGATTATTGAGCAGTTAAGCAATCAACTACTTTTAAGATTATTATAATAGAAGTCATCCCACCAAATAATATTATTAAACATGCATTCCTGAAAATTCTACTTTATTTCTATAACAAACTTATTCATATTTATTGTTTAATAATGATAATAATATCTAAATTGGAATGGACCAGATTGGAAAGCAATGCAAAAGTATCTCATTGAAAAATAGAACACAAGGACTACATGTGATGAAAAAAGGGTTAACTCATAAGCATTCAACTAAAAAAATTCTCATGTAAAAGCAGGGGCGGAGGGACATGGGGTGCCAGTATGGGCATTGTCCCCCCTGTAAATGAGAATTTATGTGATTAGTATATTGAAATTTGTACTTGATTCCATCATTTGAAGATTTTAGCACCCCCGTCAAAACAAGCCTTGATCCCCAGCCCCCAGGCCCATCACACAACCCTTATAATCTCTCATTCTTTCTCATCTTTATCTTAGAAAAAGAATTTAGGTTGCTCAAAGTATATATTACACTATTAGTAATAACTATCTAGCAGTTTGGACTTGAATTTTAATGGGTCTAGTTGACATTCCAGTTTCCAGAATTGTTTACCGGTACAAAAAATTTTGATCAGCTTTTACATTGAGAATTAAAGAATATTAGAATTGTCCTTTTAGGTTTTTAACTGTTGAAGTTATTAGCACCTATGCCCCCCCCAATTTCCAAATCCTGCCTTCGCCCCTGTGTAAAAGGAAGATATGATAGAGGAGATGTACTCTGCATGCAATGTAGGTACTCGGTGACATGCATTGATATATAGAATTCTCAAATGAATACAAAGAAAAAAATCTTATATAGAATTTGGGGAGTATTTTCTGTGATAAGCTAAATAGATGTGAACTGTTATACTTGGCCCTTGAAAATTTTGAAAACTTTCCATCCCTTTCAGGGTTATAAATTTTCAAATTTCTAAGGCAGCAAATTGATTTTAAAATAAGAACACCGTTGAAACATGAAAACAACATCTGTCAAGTTATTTCAAGAATCCTTTTTGAGGCATGTGCACAACAACATATTCACTTCCTCCTAAGCAAAAGTTACATTGCCACATTATCCTTAAACATGCACAATATAAAAAAGTCCTTTGGAAGGTCATTCACAAAAATGATTTTCCAAAAGAAAGTTTCTCAACAAGCAAACCAAGGGCAAAAAAGAGATATGCCACATTTGGAGGGGCATTAAGGAAATTTCGCAAAACATTAATATTAATCAAGAATCTCCACTAATTACCTGGCAAGGGACAAAAGCTTGGGTAGCATAAAGCTATTGACCTTCTTCTTTGTCAGAGCGAACCCGACGACAACCTTCCTCTCCGACTGACCCGCCGCACCGGATCCTTGAATGACCCAATTGTCCTCCGCCACATCGGATCCCCCAAACACAACGGTGTCCTCCTCTGGACCCGCCACAGGTGATCCCACCACGATTGTCTCCTCTACCACCACCTCTTCCATCTCGGCTCCTCGAACCTTCATTGAATGCAACCAGTCGAACAAAAACCCTAGAATTTTGGGTCCCCACAGAAACCCCAAAAAAAGAGCAGGAACTTGGCAATTGGCTCTCTCAAGGATCAGAAAGGAAGGTTTTGTTGGAACTCCCACGAGGTAACCAAAGTATCGCGGGAACGCCGATGGATTGAACTCTGGAGTGGATAGTTTAATACAGAGGAGAAGAGAAGAATTGAGAGGAGGAGGCACAGGCTATTTGTAGGCGAGAGGAGGTGAGACCGTGAGAGATCGAGAGAGAGAGGACATCTTATTAAGAAGAGGATGTCCAGAGTCCCATCTCTCGTCTCTGACCGTCCGATCGAAATGGACGGTTCGATTTTCAGCGCCTCATTTATCCCTTGAAAACAAAAATAAATAAAAAACATTTCTTCTCACAATCACCGGGAACCGCATCCCCTAAGAGATGGGTAGAGTGTCCATCTCTCGATCTCAGCCGTCTGATTTAATCTCAACGGCTAAAGGAGCCCCGTACATTCCACCACTCCCGAAAAAAATTATTGGCCCGAAAAAAATGAACCGTCCAGATTAGATCAGACGGTCGTGATGAGATGGGCACTCTACCCATCTCTTAGAGATAGGTAGAGGATGCGGGTCGACAATCACCGACCCTTCCATGATTCCATCGCTCTCTCTCTTATTAGGGTCTGTTCCAGGAAGGGGAGAATGGAATTGATGGAATGGGAGGGCATTGCTCATGCCGCTGCCCAGTGACTTAACCTGCTCCAGATTCAAAAATATAGAGTGGGAATGGGGGTGAATGGGTGGTAATGAGGAAACAATTCCTATAGAATTGTTGTCTATTTTGTCACCCCAAATTTGAGAATTAAGATTTTGTTCCCACCCCTCCTCCATTCCTTTCCATTCCATTCCACCCCATATTCTGGAGCAGACCCTTAAGCGCCGGAAGAAAAATCCTATCCATCTCTGCTGTGCACTCCTCCTTCCATCCTAGTTTGTCATCCTGGGTAAGTATTCATCTTTCTTAAACTTTGTTTTTCTTTTTTTTTTTTTTGAATTGTGGGTTATTAACTGTATAATCTCTCCTTGTCGCAAAATTGGATTAGTTCATCATAGTTTCATTAAACCATAAAATACTTTGGAGATTTCTCTCTGATGAAACTACGATTTAACTTGCACAAAAAGCTCATGTCTTTCCAAAATGCAATTTGTTATCTTTCATAGAAATTTGTACTGCATTGCTATTTAGTATTTACTTGAAATTGCTCGTACTGACTTTCACATAATTAATTGATATTTACTTGAAATTCATCATCTGATTTTCACATAATTGACATAAATTGACTCAATCTAGTTGTACAGTACTGTAGAAAATCAAACATGGTGACTATATACTAGGCATACTCGACTAAATTGACTCAATCTGTTTGTCGATTAGCGCAGCATTTGTGCTTTTTAGATTGACTTGGTTATTAGTTGAGTTTGAATGAGTACTTTATTAGTTGAGAACAGTACTTGAGAAGTACTTAATTATAAACGGTACGTGAGAAGCTATAATCTGTTGATTTTGATTTCTTTGCATATTATTGTTGAGTACTTAATTATTGTCGCCATCATACTATCTAGTGCAGATTTTGATTTCTTAAATTTATATTTTTTTTTATATTTTCAGCTCAAGAAAATGCAAGGAAATGGTACCGATTATTATAATTATGTAGGTGGTGCCTCAATTGAATTAATACTGATAAGCAATTGCTCTTTATACATTTCTATTAAAAATGAATGAAGAAGAAGAAGAAATAAGTAGCCACCAAACAAACAAATAAGAGAAGATTATGATGAAGAAGACACCAAAGGAGTAGAGGATGATAAATAAGAGACAGATGGAGAAGATTAGGGGTTCATTTTGTTTAGTTGACAAGGCTCATTGTGTTTAGTTGGTATTATATTGTATTTTTTTTTTTTTCAATTTGAAGTGAATTATGCTTGTTTGTGTTCAAATTGTGACAAATTGCGATAGATTAATTATTGTATTTATTGAGATGAATGTGTTTTGTGACAGTTTCTGTTCACTTATTATTCATGGATATTCACTTGTGTTTATTCAATTTTGGATTATATATGAAATTATTTATGGAGATTGTTTTCATGCTTCTGTTTCCATACTGTACCATGTTTCTGACACTTGTTTTCACTACTTTCTTCCTTGCGTATTCAAATTCAGTATAAAACTGTCAAATGTGTTGGCATAGAATTCAAATTCAATATAAAACAATCAATGCCTCGAAGCTGTACCATTTTCATGTTGTACAATCACTACCTCATTTTTCACACACCCTAAAAGGATCAAGCGCATGCATTTTTTTAAACACAATAGCACTATACAAAAAATGACTAGCCTTGTAATGGCCTGGACTGGATCATGGTATAATTGTGTCATTAGCCTCATTAACAGCTGAGCCAATCCACAAAATATACTGGTAAAAATGCTTTCTATTACAGTAATGAACATAAGCACGGAACTGTGAATGTTGGTTCTACCATTTCAAGGCTTTACGTGAGACTCCCATTCTATTGGGGCACGGAACTGTGATAATTGGGACACAGTGGTAACATAAATCAGTCCTTAAGGCCTATTATACTAAACAGATGCAGACGATGGAGGAACTTCCATTAACCATTTTTCTGACATATGCCTATGCCATTATCCCTTTTTAATTGATTTCAATCTTATTTTTCTTGGGTATACAGAATAAAATAAGTATCTATGATTATCAAAATCCGCACATTAAACAATCAAGCCCGTTAGCTAACCGCTACCAAATCGGTACTCACTAATTTCATTCCTACAACACATAGCTCGTCTAGTACAAGTAGAAAAGGTAAGAGAGGAAGCTCCTTCTTTGGACGTCAGAGACGGAGATGGGCACTCTAGACATCTTATAGAGGACTAGCAACCTTTAGATTCCTGTGTCAGAATATGGCAAATGAAAATATCAAATTACATGTGAACACTCGTTACATAGGGCTAGAGATTCTTCATTTCTTTACCGCTGCTTTGCTTCAACGCTATTGAATAGCATGAACGTTGAGAATCAAAACCTTATGAATAATCCACACAGAAATATTCAAATTTCAAAGTGATCTTCTCTTTTAGTTTTATCTGTTCATGGCCTGACAAATCTGATTTGGACAGGAAGCAGAAGATTCCGACCTCGAAATCCTTCGGCTAGGGAATGTGCATCATTCCTATTGTGGCTCCGCCAAGAAAAAAAAATAGAGAGAGGATCATTATTCCATCATTGGTATTCACTAGTGTATAAGATGCCCTCGTACGTGAGCAAATAAAAAAATAAAATAATGTTAGATAATAAAAATATATTTCTTAATTTATCAGCTATACAAATAAATATGTTATTCAATTTGTTTCTATATTAGATGGAAAATCAATCAAATCCAAAGAAAAATTTTACTTTTTGTGCAGCAATTCAAAACCGGGATAATTCTTTCCTTGTGTGCACATAGAGATGTGTTGAGACAGATCTAACCGTACATGCGCATATCAACGGTATATAAAAATATTTAACAAATGTTTGAACCCCTTTTGGTGTTCAGGTTTTAGGTGCATTTATAAGTAGTAGAGATAGAGATAGAGATTATTAGTTAAAATGTATCTGATACCAAATCATCATAATAATATCAGTCCGGCCCTGATCAGAATCATTTATTTTAAAATAAAAATTTATTTCATGAAAAAATCTTTTGATCAAAATGAACGAATTTGATGTCATGTGACCGAAATTTATATATTATTAGATCCAATGATTTCATTAGAAATAAATTCTAATCAAACAAAATCAAATGAAATCCCACCTAAAAACTAGATCAAAGCCTCTGAGTTTGTTAGTTGATCTCTTTTAATCTGGTCCTCAAACCAGTGCTGATAAGTGCAATCAAGAGTTCAAGCAATTAATCAATCAGTGATTAAAACGGAAAATTTCGGTAATCAACTTTTATCCGAAAATAGAAATCGCGCCTCACATCGGCTCCCCCCATTCTCTCTCCTCCCGTCATTTTCCCCTCGCACCTCTCCCTATCTCCTCTGCCTCGTCTCCCCTCTCTCCCGCGTCGCAACATCACCCCACGCGAGTCCTTCCCTTCTCCTCTTCCCACTTCGCGCTATCATCCACTTCGCCCCTCTTTCGTCACCCACCATTGTCCATCTTCCCACGCGACACCTTCCCTTCCCATTAACCTTCCTTCTGTCCTTTTCTCCCTTGTTTTTGTATTGGACAATTTTTTTTCCGTGTAAAGAAATAAATACTCCCTTATATAATATATAATTATGTAATCTTACAAGATACTCCCTTGTGGAAATATCTATATTCCCTAATAACAATTAAAATACTCCTTATAGTTCTTGGTTACTCACTTAAAGTGCACATGAAGTTATTAGTTACTCCCTTATTTATTGTAAATACTCCCCTACTATTTTAGTTACTCCCAAAATAAAGATACACATGAAGTTACATAGCTCTGTTCCAAAATTTTCCTCCAAACATTTCATGCTTTTTTCGACAAAATTGGTCAGAAGCAAAGACAAAAAAAAATTCGCGAGCAAATTGAAGCAAGAGGGAGAAAAGAGGCGCATGGATGAAGGGAAAAGAAAAGTGAAAGGAGAAGAGAAGCATGTGAGGGGGAGGGGAGGGAGAAGTCGCGTATCAAGGGAGGCGCGTGTCAAGGGAGAGTCGCGTGAGAGGGGATGAGCGGTGAGGTAAGGTGAGAAGCGTGTAGGGAAGAGTCGCGTGAGGGGAGGGAAATGCGCACTTCCTCTAATTGCGTGATTGCAGAATACTCCGATTACACAGAGTAATTCCCTCCTCAAACAGTAATCTCTACTACTTATAAATGCACATAAAGACGGGCTAAAAAGGTAAAACGAAGGGTGTAAACAATTATTTACTCTATGCAATATTAGCCATTGATCATGTAAATCAATGGCTAGATATTAACGATTGATATAAGTTTAACATCCCTTTACTTTTAATAGAAAGAAAATTTTTTTAGATTGATTGTGCACTCATCAAAATAGAAAGAAATTTATTACTGGATTAATTATGCATTTTTTTTTTGGAAAGAGAGCACGACACATATAAAAAATATTATTAAAATAATAATTTCTTTTATTTTAGAAATAAAACACATATATAAAAATTTCTCGTCTGTTATGGGTACGTTTGCTAGTTACTCAGAATGGCCCAATTGTACCTCGTTGGCCCATTTCATTCCTTGCTTTCCCTAGCCCAGTAAGGACCCGAATTGGATTTCAGTCTCTCTAGTCTTATTTGGACTCAGATCTCTGATCTTTTTTTATTCGGATTGTTCGATTTAATCTCAACAGTTCATTTTTCGGACCTATCAATTCTGGTATTATGTATGGGACATCCTTAACCGTTCAGATTAAATCAGACGGCCGGTATAAAAAATAATCAGCTGGTCTGCCGGACCAGATGATCTCGTTCCAGTCTTATCTGGATGCGAAGAAGAGCAACGTATTATCCGAACCCGACATCTAATTTCACCAAGAAAAGCCTAATAATGCCAATAACTAGGGTGTGTTTGTTACACGTTAGAATAACGATGGAATAAGCTTTTGTCTCTCCTCTTTCCTCTTATTCCGAATAAGGACAGGGATGTTTGGAAGTGTGTAGAATAAGAACAGAATAAGAACAACGGGAATAATAACAAGCAAAAACTTGTTTGGCACCCTTTAGAACAAGAGGAATAAGAACAAGATAGAAACTTTTGAACCTTGTTCTTGTTCCGATGAAAACATGGAACTAGAACAAGAACAAGAACAAACTTGTTCTTATTCTTAAGGGTGGAATTAAAATGAGGGATTGAATAAGTCCTTATTCGAAATAAGACTTATTCAAAACACGTTTGGTTTCATCCCGAATAAGCCTTATTCGAAATAAGGCTTATTCAACCTCACCCAAACATAGTGATAGTCCAAAAATCCTTGGCCCTTGGCCCATCCTCTCGAAGACCGTCTTAAAATCCGGACCGGACCGGCCCTTTTCAAGATTTACGACGGACAAGGACCTAGAAGGGCCGGATTTTCAAAGGGCCGGATCCAAATTTTTTAAAGACAGATGTCGAAGGGCCGGATTTTGAAGGGCCAAGACCGACCTAACCCTTTAATCATGAGACTATTTCATCATGATGAGACAATAGAGATTAAAAAATATTACAAATAATTAAAGATTGCTATTATTCTGGAAGGACTAGAAGGGCCAAGGACTTAGAAGGGTCGGGTTTTCAAAGGGCCGGTCTCCTCTTTCAAAAAATAAACCCGCCTAACCCGTCCCATTTGAACTATTTTTCTTAATCCGGTCCGGCCCGGCCCTTCTATCGAACCCGTTGAATCCGGTCCTTTGAAATTCGGCCCGGCCTTTTGACTTTCACTACCCAAACACAGAATTGCTTCGTACACGCTCCAGTTTTGGACTCTATTTCAATTAACGCCTCTCATTTCACTTGGATTCCAAAGGGTATTTTCGTCTAAAAGGGAATTTACGCCTCTCAATAACCCTGCCTCCGTTCCCGCCGCCTCCCCGCTCGAACTCAGAGAGAGAAGATACAAAAGAAGGCAATTCGGTGTAGATCGAACACCTCTCCAGCGATGGCGGGAGGTAAGATACAAAAGAAGAGGCACCAGCATCATCACATGCAAGGGATAGGAGGGGGTGGGATCCCTTTCGACAAATCCATGGGACAACACATACTGAAGAACCCCACCATGGTGGATTCCATTGTCCAGAAATCCGGTATTAAGCCGACGGACGTGGTGTTGGAGATCGGGCCTGGTACAGGAAACCTGACCAAGAAGCTTCTAGAATGCGCCAAGTCGGTTGTTGCCGTCGAGGTTGATCCCCGCATGGTGCTTGAGTTGAATAGGAGGTTTCAAGGCACTCCTTATGCGAGCCGGCTTAAGGTCGTATTTCTTTTTGGTTGCTGTAGAGCTATAAATGATTCTGAAATGTTATAATTGGGCCTGATTAGGCTTCACACTTTGGTTTGTTTGTTCTCAATTTGCATAATGTTTGTAATTAAGGGACAATTTAGCCTCTTTTGATCATGATAATTGGTGTGAAACACAAAATTAAGCCAAAAGAAATCCCACAAATGAAAGAAGAAAACATATATAAATTGTAAAGTAATCAGTACTCCAAGGAGGCTGTTTTGAAATGCACCTGTCATACTCTGATATCTTATAACGCATCTAAGTTCCTGCTCCCGCTGCTCCCATAGTTTATTGTGGATGTTACAATTTGCGCTTGGATTAAAATGAGATGCCTTATTTGTGCTCGGGCAAGCAAGATATTTTTGAACTAACTGCCAAGTGAATCCCGACAGCACTACATGTGAAATGCTAACATGCATTTTTAACTAATTTTGATTGTGATATTAAATGTCTCAGGTAATCGAAGGGGATGTTCTTAAATGTGATCTTCCCTATTTTGATATATGTGTGGCGAATATTCCATACAAAATCTCGTCTCTTCTGACCTTCAAGCTACTCTCACACCGCCCAGTGTTTCGATGTGCCGTTATCATGTACCAGCAGGAGTTTGCAATGCGCCTTCTTGCCAACCCTGGTGACTCTCTGTACTGCCGCCTCTCTGTCAACACCCAGCTACTTGCTCGTGTCTCCCACCTTCTGAAAGTTGGCCGAAACAACTTCAGACCCCCTCCCAAGGTCGACTCCTCTGTGGTGCGCATCGAGCCGAGGCAACCACTTCCACGTGTCAGTTTCAAGGAGTGGGATGGCCTTGTCAGAATCTGTTTTATCAAGAAGAACAAGACCCTTGGTTCTCTTTTTAAGCAGAAGGGTGTTCTCACACTACTGGAGAAGAATTATAAGACTTTACAGGTATTTCTGGTATAGTATGTTTTTGCATTTTTTCTGGCTTATTGATACTGTCCCATACATTTGTATTTAATGAAAAATGATTGCAGAAATATTTTTTATAACCCTTGAAAACTAGATATTTCTCATTCTTTTTCAAAAAGTCTAATACTTGAACCTGTCATTACCAGTATCAATAAAAAGTTAGCTGTATCCAAATTATGCTACTTGGAACTGGTAATATCGCTGTTTGGTGTCAGCCAGCAGCTACCAGACATGCTCTGTATTATACATGACTAGTGTCATTTGTTTGACTTGTTATACAGTCGTTGAGACTTTCTGGAAATCCAGAGGGAATTGCGGAGGGAAACGAGATTACCTCTGAAGATATCAATGTGTTGGCCAGCATGATGGATGACATTAGTATGGCAGATGGTGAGAGAGAGAATGGAGATGAAGATGAAGAGATGGATATGGAATTATCTAGTAACATGTCCGAAGGCTCAAGTTTTAAGGATAAAGTTATGGGTGTTTTGCAAGAAGGCGATTTTCTGGACAAGAGAGCTTCTAAGCTTTCGCAGGTCGACTTCCTTTACTTGCTGTCACTTTTTAACAAGGCTGGTATCCATTTCTCTTGATGCAATTTTGTAGTTTTATAAAGCCCCTGGGGTGCCTAAATTTTGGTTGGGATTTAATTTGAGGTTGATTCTTTTGTTATGTATTTATGTCTCTTTCAATTGAGGTAGGCTTTTGAGTGGATAAATTCACAAGTTTGAGGCTTATTATATTTCATATGTATTTGTAGGGGAAAACAAAAGTAACTAGCAAAAAAATTATTTTTCCGTGATATAGATACTGCAATGATAGTATATATTTTCATTTATTACGTTTGATGGTTGGAAACAAAATTGCTATATTGGGACAGTTTCAGAAAGACTTGTCCATTATTAACTTCGCTGCCTAGGTGTTGATATTCTTGGCAGCTCTACCAGTTTTGCATGGACTTAAATTTTAAAAAATTGTAATTGAAGATAACATGTTTGAAAGAAGCATGAAAACCAGTTGCACAAAGCAGTAACTAAATTTTTTGATCCAAGAGTCCTATCAAAATCTAAGATGCTGATTGGCAATGGATTTGCATACAATATCTGATCTGAAGCTGACACAGTGGGAAATGATTCTTTTTGCAATTTAGAGGGCTAGAAAATCCTTTCTATAGTTGAAATGGTTGTGCAGGTTTACTTTGATGTGTCTAATTATTTCGATCAGGTTATCTTTTTCCTCTTTTCTTCTTTGGTCCCATTTTCTTTTACTGTTAAGCTTTCTTTTCTATTAATATTTTTTTTGGCATCTCCAAGCAGTAGAAACCTGAGAAGGGTTCTGATGGCAACTTCTAAGGTCAAGCAAACTACATTTCTTTTTTCTTAATTTGTACTGCTGAATTATTAAGGACGACTGATGTTGCCTTCCGATTAGACAACTGAAATTATAGTTCTTTTCAATTGGGCTCCAGCCATTACGCTGCGTATCTTGGCAACTGTCCAAGGATGCAATTTCTGATGCAGGTTGTGTCTCAATCTATTGACTAGGTGGATCCACTTTGAGTGTTCAATCTATGGGTTAAGGTTTCCGGCTTCGGGCTCATTGCTTTTGCGATTCCCCTTTGAGGTGCCATAGAGAATTGACTTTTTAGAATGGATTTACAGATCTAACTATATATGATAATCGTTAGAAAGAATAGTTAAGTAGTGCTTTAATTTACTAGGCAAATTACGGATGGAAACTGCTTTATTGGTAAGTATAATTGAACTCGCACAGCCTCATCTTGCAATAACTAATCATTTCAAGCCGAACATTGAAAGTTAGATACCATTGTAGACGTCTTTGCACCATCTTTTACCGTTCAGCTACTCCAGCTCTATCTTTCCTTTTCCTTCTCTTGCTTCCTTTCTTTATATCCTTTTCTTTTCTTTCTTTTTTCTTTCTTTATTTCTTTTTTCTATTTAAGGTTTTAACTGTTAGCTTAGCATCTAAGCTAAACCTGTAGATGCAGAGCACAAAGCAGGTGAAGCACAAAATTATGCGTATAATAAGTTTTGAGGAAGAAGAGTTGCTTATATGCGCTAAATAATTGAGTCCGTGACTATAACAGCATTAGGTCAGCAAGTATATATCCCAAAGCGTTTTTCAAATCTTTCAATTTAAATTTACATATTGCAAGAATATATACTTAGTACAGATACTGCACTCTTCTAAACATATTTATATTGAAAAATAAAAGATATCAAATAAAATGGCATCTTTCACTCTAGCCTCTCCTTTCTTTATGCAGTTTTGTTGGTTGGAAGGCAGAATAAGGCAAAGAATAGGAAAACGCAACTCAAAGAAAAATTTAATTCAACGAATGAAGTTTTTAGCTTCTAAAAGGATCCGTATAATCTTTATCTGTTGCTTTCTAGGAATAGCTCTGAGAATTCTCAATAAATGCTTACATTAAATAGATGAACTAACTACCAACAATACATTACAAAACATTGGAATATTAGTAAGCGAATATTATTAGTAAGCAACCAACTACTTTATGGCTCACGGGAATTTTAAAATTGTACACTCTGTAGTTGTCATTTCATGTTTAAGTACTAAAAAGAGGAAATTTAGCAAATGGCAAAGACTGGTATGGTTATAGTACCAGCTGGGATAGCACTAGATTTCAGAGAGAGATTTTGGAAACACCACACCTACTAAGCTAGTAATAACACTAACACACTTAGCACGCAAACACACACAAACTCATACACAGACAAATGACAAAAAGTTTTTCTATCAACATAGTGCCGAGATGTCACTACATAAGCATTACAAGGAATCTTCTCCACAATGACAAAAAGTTTTTCTATCAACATAGACAGAATTGAGTAAAAAGGGGTTATGGTTATGCTAACTATTTCATGATTCTCCAAAAAAATCCTTTTGAAACTAATGATCCTCTAATCTAGTAACCCCTGATTTTTCGTATGATTGTGACTAGCAGCTTGTCACCAGCAACTGTTCGCAAAAATCTTATAAAAGCATCTTTACTCATCTTCCCTTCCTGGAAAAACAGAATTGTAGATAAACATCAGCACTAAAAGATTTTACAGATGAACCATTATATTTGTCTTCGCAATACTAATTATCCATTAAATATGTACCTTCTCAAACATAAACCACCAATATTAATATGGTCTCCTAAACTCCTGCACTGGTTTAATTTGGCCAATAAACTAATTGATTACAGTTGCCCTAAATTGTGATTGAACTATTTCAATCAAATCTTCTGTTCATAGCGACAATTTTGACTCTGCAGGTCTGCCACCTGCCATGAGCTGACATGGTGACAAATTCTGGATGGTATCCTATCCAAGATATACTCAGCAATGGAACCAGCCTTCTGTTTTGGCTTGATTCCTGACCAAACCAGTGGTAGCGATGCTCTGATGCTTTGTCATCATCTCAAATTGAGGGTAGGGTCATCAAGGACTAAATGGGAACTTTTCTCTTTCCTATAAGCATACAATGCTTGCTGGACAAGATTCATTTTCTTTTTTCGGTTCATTTAAATTCTTTAGTACCTCGATACTTTTGATCAGGGAATAGCACAGTACAGTCTGGTAGAAAAAATCACTTCTATCTTTAATAAGATATCAAAAGAAGGAACTGAATTAATATGGAAAAAAGATCTGAAAAACTAATTTGGCATTTAAACACGATTAAATGAACATCCTGAAGTATAAGATCCAATGATCTGGTACGAAAAAAGTATTCAGTGACATACCTGCCAGCGATTATAGGAATACTGAAGGGCATGAATGCGAGAAGGGTTCAAGGATTGCTTCATTTCAGAAATCATCTTTGGAAAATGATATTGAAGGTTGTTTGAAGTGGCCGCAACAGTTGGTTTCTTAACTCCTTCCACCTTAACCTTCGCAGATGCTACAATATAAAAAGGTTCTCCTTAATGTTTTGTCTTCAAATTTTGTAATTACAGAACCCAACAACTAACATTATGTCAGCTTATTTCTCGCAACAACACCTTTTCAGAGGAATTAGCAAGTAATAAACCAGACATACAAGAATATTGTAAGGGCTTTATTCGTCAGAAAATGACATACAATATTTCTTTCTGCTTGCAATAACAAAGGGGTTTATTGCAAGTGATGTCAAAGATTTTCACGTGGCAATAATTTTAGGATGTGAAAACAAATTATTCCAATCGAAAAGGTGCATGTTGATCCAAACATTATAAATAAATTCTTTAAATTAATATCTGTTGCTTTTGGTGGTGGGGGGGGGGGGGGGGGGGGGGGTGTTCCTAAAGCCCTAGGCAGCTTAATCAAGGGAAAAATGGGAAAAAAAAAATTAGAATCAGTTACGTACTCTTGTTAGGTTTGTTAATCTTGAAGCTGACAAGATATTCGGGAAGAATATGGGTGTTCATGTGGGTACCCCAAACAATATACCATTTTGGGTTGTTCAGGTTATCTACACCGCTGTCATACTCGCCGCTGCTCGGTTGCGCCTGACTCGAGCCCTCTTCGACCTGTTCAGCCCGACCCATTATCACTCGGCACAATAGCACATGCCTCTCTCCATTCTCATCTTCCTCTGCCATCATAGCACTGCAATTTTTTTTTCAAAAAAAAAAAATCAAATAAATGAATTATTTAGACAGCAAAACAAATATAACATAGCAGGGCTAATGAGCATTGCAGCTGTTTAATTAAACCAACCAAATAAACAAGCAGGAGTAGATATCTCCATTACAAGTAGCAGAAATTTTGAACCATAGCCTAATTAATTAAAATGTAACAAAGGTCAGATAAATCAAATGATGCATATGCCCTGAAAGGATCATGCAGTTCCTATTTGGATAACTAAAGTATCAGATCTTCTAATTTTGGTCCAAAAATTTCCACAACATAGCAAATTTTGCTTTTTTGCTGATTAATTCAGACAGAGATGACGGCACCAAGAAAATGCATAGACAATTACACAAAACATGATCAGGGAAAAATAACTTAAAAATCGTGAAATTCAAGGACTGAAATAAATTAACCAATGTCTTAATAAAACGACATACCTATCACAAGGAAAATGAGGTGATGTGAGATGCACACCCACACCATGCGACTTGGAACCCAGTAAGCTGCTATTCATCGTGCCAAACCCAAACTCTAAAACCGACTTGAGATCATTGAGGTTTGCCCCATACCACCCAAACTTGACACAGTTATCTGCTCTAAGTGACTTCATCTCCTGGACCAGCAACTGAAATGCCTTCATCCTGAGACTCCCTGCAGGACCTGCCTGCATGCACTTATGCACTGCGGTGACTTCCACAGGACATTGAACCATAGAAGATCGTGCTATGCCTGTTAAGAACAGTTTCTCCACCACTTTGTAGAACCTATCTTCCTTCTCTACCTTATGTACATTTTTCCATCTTGGACCCTGTAAATTGTTGTAATTACAGCTCTTGTTAATGTGGCTGCAGGTGGTGCCAGATGAAACATCAGGACTTTCGTCGGTACACTCCTCAAAACTATCAACTTCTACATCCCTCTTCCTCTTTCTTGAGTTTGAATTGGATGAAGGATCTGAAAGCTCTTCGTCGGTAACCTCAACATCCGATTTCTGTCCGGCTGTGTCATCCAGTGCAACACGTGGGAAGAAGCATTTGCCAGTGGCATCAATCCATGCAATTGAATTGGCAGCACCAGTTTGCACATCCACCTTCACCATCCTGAGGAAATCAAACACATACGAATTCCCACCAATCGACACCTCGATAACCGATTTACCATGCAAGAACCCATCACGCAATTCATCGAACACGTCGCGTGCAAAATCAAACCACGACCCATTTTCGAAGAAGAGGAACCTGGAAGGATCCGAGCTGCTCTTGAAATTCTTGAACTCTTGAAGGAGGTTGATTGGGGATGAAATCGCCGCCAAAACATCACGCCTCTTGTGCAAGAATCCATTCTTGGGTTGCAATTCAGGGTTTTCACGAAGAAGAGCGAAGTCGGTTGGGTTCATCGTTGCTAAGCAAAGGTGTAATGTAATCTAACGTGTAAACAAAGAAGAAGAAAGAGTTACAGAAGCATTCACAAATTGGAAGAGGAGAAATTTGAATTGGGAAGGTTTCGATTCTAATATATATAGGTTAGGTACGAATTGGGGCCGACTTGAGCGTATACGTCGGTCCAGTTGGGTCGGTTTGAACCACCCGTATTCCATTTTTTACTAGGGTTGACACGTAGATTGGCTGAGAAGGCTTGTGAAATGACTCTTATGACCTTGGGGGTTACATTGTTTCTTGTGCCTCAATTCTATTTGGGCCGTTTGTCTTTCTAAAATAGGAAAGGCGCTAGTTAGTTCCGTAATCAAGTTGTTTTTGTCCAGCTGCTTCTTCTGGTCTTACTTTTTGTTCAAGTAAACTTTTGCTATGGTGCCAGATGTGTTCTAGATTAATAAATGCAATTTGATTTGTAGGTTGATGTAGAGGCTGAGCTAAGATTTAGTATATAAATTGAAATAGATTTTTTTTATAATGAGATACATATTTATATTTGTTTGAATTACAAATATTGTTTAAATTTTTTTACATAAGTATAGTTAGTTTTAAATATTTTGAAATTATTTTATACATGAAATGGTAAATTTTCCTCATAATAATTAATTGGCATTGCTTAAAATAAGAATATTGTTAAAGCTTCCTTAAAAAAAACATATAGAAAAATGAGAATATGCTTAAAATGGGAATGTAAAAGCTTCCTGAAGGCTCCAAACTATTTGGTCCTTTCTCAAGTAAAATTCATGATAAAATATAAATTAAATTTAATAACTTTGACAACTGCAGAAAACAATCTCAAACTAAAAGATTAGCTTTTGAAGTATAATTAAATTTCTGCACACCATTATATATTGAAATGATGAAATTACATAAGTCGCACTATCTATATGATGATTTAAAAATGGAGAAGTTGATATTAGATATTATTTATTAGAATATCAAATGATATTTAATTGTATTAAATAGATTGATATAAAACTAATATATAAGATAAAATAATATTTTTATAAATTATTTTCTATGCATAAAATGTTTTAATTTTATTTGGAAAAAAGTTATCAAAGTTAAGAAATTGTCTCGTGGTTAATGGATCTCTATACTCTTATCAAATTTATTATAAAACATATTCAAATTGTTAATTCGTATGATTTCTATTCACATTACATGCATGTTACTTAAAAATAAAGTCGGTGCATTTAAGACTATAATAATCCTAAAGCATACTCATTTGTACTGCACACTCATTGATATGCCGACCAAATTAAAAAAATATCTCGCTATAATATCCTTAAACCAAATATCTTCTCAAAGTTTTTGGTTTTGGGTAATAGATGAGTCTCTTCACATTCTTCACGGAACATAGTTTTGTTTAAAATAATAAACCATGTACTGTCAATTCCGGTTGAACATGCAACGAGGGCATTTATGTCATTGTATTTTGCGGATGTCAAACAAAAGTAACAAACGGATTTACCACGTCAGGAGTAAAAAGGGTCACGTGACTCGGACCGTTTCAGTTGAGGTTTCTTCTTGGGCAAATAAATTGCTTGACGGCCGAATTTAAGATGGCTTTTTCTCTGACTTTCAATCGAAGGAAATAAAAAATTAGCGAGATTGTGACTTAGGCCTTAAGCTAGCGTAAGGGATTAGACTATTCCGACATTTCAAGAGGTGTGAGATGAGATAAGGTGTGGCTATTCTATACCCATACGCCGCGATTCTTGTTAGCTTATTCTCTAAGCGGCATCAAATGCTGTCGTCATATCATAATCCTATGAGGTTTTTGTTTACATGTAACCCTTTGATGCAAGGAAGGAAAACCTGTTTACAAAATTACAATTATATTAAGGGAAATTTTGCCGTCCGGTCAAAATTACAGTTTTTATCAATTTATGCGGTTCTGCCTACAGATGAGATTGGACCCGAACGGACCGGACGGCAGAATTGCCCTTATATTAAATATTATTTTTTTATTTTTTGCTTACATGCCTTTGCCGTAAATATCAGTAAATAGAACAAATTGGAATAATGCAAATATTATGTAATCAAATATGTCTGTATGTGTATTCTTGCAAGTATAAAAATGATAGCTTCTACTAGCAGTAACTTAAGTAATTAATTATCAAACAATAGTAATCCATTTGTATTGCTATGTATTACGTCATCTCAATTCCAACTTGTGGGTATATATTCCTATAACAGATAAACTGCAATTAATTGGTGTTGTCCTTGACGGCCTAGAGGGAGGTGAATAGGCACAAATACACACAATAAATCGGTTTGGACAATTTTAGGGAAATAAACAATTTAAAGGTTCTCACAAGCAAATAATAAAAAATGCAAATAAAAAGGAGAAGAGTTAGAGAAATTTGACACGCGATATGATTACGGAGTTCCGACCCGCTAGATGAATGGCTAGCCTTAGTCGTACGTCTCCGGGAGTTTTGCAACCACCAAAGGGCGCGCTCCGTTCAATTCCACAAAGAACGTGTCTACAACTTCGAACCGAATCGCCTCGTCACAAAGACACTCGAGGTGGATCGGCCTAACCTCTAATTAAAATCCAAAGACAACTCAAGATTGATGCTCTCAATCAAAACACTCAAAGATCTAGCAAGGTAGTAGCTTGGGTTTGATTGATGCTAACAAATCTCAATGATTTTGCTAATAAGTATGCTCAAAAGATGAAGGTAGCAAGGAGAGTTGTTTGGAGCTCAAAGACAAAGATTTTGTAAGAGTTTCAATCAGTATTTCAAGTTTCAAAATGTCTCATATATATAGAGGGCGTCAAGAGCTCCATAACAGTCAAATTTTCCTCTTTGCGTTATACAACGCATACATGCGTTATACAACGTGTCAATTATCTGTTATAATAAGACAAAACGGATCACAACGGATAAAATAGCCGTTTGAGACAATGATGCGTTACACAACGCAAAAGGAACGTTATGCAACTCATCCTGACAAAACGTAAACGGTCACTGATAAGCGTTTGAACGGATCAGGACGTTATACAATGTAAAGATCCGTTATAAAACGTTCTGATCACTGCGTTACACGACGCTTATCTTCTTTACACAACGTGCAACAGATTTGCAGAAATTTGAGAAAAATGTTCCAGCGAGTCAGTGAAAAAGAACTAGTACGTTGTACAACGCACAAATGCGTTATACAACATCCACTTCTGAGGAAAAGATAGAAATGAAAAAGAGAGCGTTGTGCAACGGAATTTAACGTTGTACAACGTTCTTGAGTTGCATAATACAACACTATGATGCGTTGTATAACGGATAACAGCAACAAATCAGGAAATTCGCTGGAACTGGCACGTTGTGTGACGAAATATTGCGTTATATAACGCAAACCCCCAGAAACTGTGCAAAAAGAGAGCAAAAAGACAGCAAACTGATTGAGATGAGTTTCGACACTTACAAAACGTGTTTTTAATACTCTAAAGGGTCTAACTACATCTCCTAAAGCTTCTTAGCCTGTCTTGATCAAATCTTCATATATATTATCTAAAAGATCACTTAAAAGAAATGTTAGAAGGAAAATGGTGTTGTTTTGCAAATCGGAAAATAACGGAAATAAATTGTTTAGTTCAACAATTGGCAACTAATTTTGCATCACTATAATTAAATTAAAGTTTTCACACCCCAATTAAAATTGACTTGTAATTGAAGAACAAACATGGTCTCATTTTTAAAGTCACGATGATAAATATTAGATACATCGTCTAGTTTTTTTTTTTTTGTGTTGTGGGGGGTGGGGGGGGGGGGGGGGGTGCAAAAACAAAGTTTACGGCTCTAGGAACGTCCGGAAAATAAAAAATCTATATGTTAGGTTCTTTTAATGGATATTTATTTCAAAATATTGTCTAGAGAGAATTTTGTAGTCACCGTTATTTGTATTAAATGGATTTGGATTTATTAAATGTAGTAAAATATATTTTTAATTATAAAAGTAATAACAGCAACCTCAAGCATTTTTATTCAATTTTATCTCAAATTTGGGTCTTAATCCGACCTATGGGCTATGGTAGAAGCAGAGAACGAAGGATAGAAGAAAGTTAATTTTGGAAGACAGAAATGTTGGAGTATATGAAAGGTTTTTTGTTTTCTTTCTTTTTTAGTTGTAGTTTAGTAGTTATCAGTCTTCTATAGTATTAATAAAGCTTGGTGCCGCTATTTTTTGCGGAATTTGAACCATCCGATCAGCGTTCGCTATATCAGGTGGTTTATCCCGGTTAATATTGTACTTGGCACTATATCAGGCTCCTTGATCGGTTTAATTGTTGCATTGATTATTCGGCCACCATACCCTTATTTCAAGTTTACAATTATTCATATTGGCATTGGTGAGTTATTATTATTTTCTGACAACTATAAGCAAAAATTATGACCAAACTTTGTTCCAATTGAAGAAGTGATATGAGAGCAGAAGGGCCTTAATTCTAAGAATAAAACAAATTTCTAATTTGATACTATTGCATCACTCTCTCTATAGATTACCTAATTCTAAACTTGGTTTTTGGTTATTCATGAGAAGCAAAAATTTAATTTGTATTGATTGCTTAAAATATTTCAGCGTTCTTCTTTTTTAGAAATAAATTAAAAATAATCCTACCAATTAAAAATAGTCGTATCAATCATTAATAATAGCAAGATTTTTTTGAAAAAATTTTTTATGTCAAGTTTATTTAGCGACTTTCTAATTTTCAACTTACAAAATAGTTGTACTAATTAAAAATAGTTGTACCGATTAAAAATAGTCGTACCAATCATTAATAATAATAAGATTTTTTCTGAAAAAAAATTATGTCAAGTTTATTGAGCGACTTTCTAAATTTGAACTTGTAAATTTTTGTCTATAAATTTTGACAAGTTTTTTACGACAGATTCTTTTTATATTTTATATTAGAAATTTTTATACTTTACGTAACGCAGCGAAACTGCGACTGCCATGTTTAGTATACATAATAGCTTAAAGAGATATATGCGTGAGCAAAAGTAAGATAGATAATGCTTATATTAAAATTCTTTTTCTAGATGGTTTATAGTTAACTATGTCCAGACAATTTATTATTAGTACTGGTCTCATATAATTTTAGCCATCAATCATGATCCCGTGTCAGCAATAATATTAAGATATTCACAACATCAAAAGACAACAATTTTTTTCGAAGGCGGAGAATCAAACATGAAGGGTATGGGTAAAAATTCGGCTAAATTTAGGGGCCAAAGTGTAAAAGCGCCCAGAGTTTAATTGCTCCAATAAGAGGAAAAGAAATGTGGCGAAGCCGCGAAGGGGCGTTTGCTTTGCTTTGGCCCAAAGTAAATGGAAAAGGTCTGGTCTTAAAAGAGCGGAATATGAAATTAGAAAATGATTTTCTTGCTTGGTGCAAGGCTTTGCTAAAAGGTGATAATATTAATAAAAAGATAATAGGGAAGGGAGTGGGAGGCTTTGTTTGATTTGTGGAATTTTAAGGTCAGAATTCCACCTATTTGACCCTTTTGACTCCCCAAATCTTCATTTGTTTATTGTACTCACTAGTCATTACTTCCCTGCAAGGTCTAGACTCTACTCTAGTTACAATCTTTTTCGTTAGTCACAGATTGTCCTTGTGGCGAAATCCGTGTGGCTTCTTGTATGGGGAAATTGAATGAGTATATATTATATAATGATATGAAGTCCATGTAACTCCTATAAGGTTAATTTCAAAAAAAAAAAAAAAAAAGTTTAGGAGTCTTTACTTGCTTTAAAAACTTTATTGCATGTATGTTCTTGTCACTCATATATATATATATAATTGCTTATGTTTTACCAAAATAATAATTAGGTACATATTAAATTGACTTTTAAGAAAACTTAATTTAGGTTAAATAAATACAGATATGGATGTGAGACTTGTCAATTTCTTTTATTCATTTATAATAATGAGGAGTGTAAATTTATATTGTAGAAAGCTGCCATAATATATTCATATAGTTGTGTGATACAAAATATCCTCAATTATTGTCCCATAGAGTGCCCCCACAGAACCTTCTCCTTTCATTTTCTAGAAAAAGCATCCAATCCTAAGTTTAACAAAATAATGAATAACAATGCGTAATTTAGCACTATTCTCCACCCACTTGGGTAGTAAATCTCAAAGTAGAGAATTGAAGCGCAGAAAGAAAGAGAATCTTTAAGTAGATAACTTTTTGTGATGAAACAGAGAACTTGATTCCAGTCTTCAAAGGACGTTGCAATGTAGCAAAAAAATTCTCCTCAATCCTTAAGGCTTAAGAGAAAGGAACCGTTTTTGTAGTGGAACATATGGTCACTAAACTTTAATGAATATACCTTTATTAATTGGACTTAACTTGTATATTTTTATTTTCATTAGATACTTTTTCATTATGGAACTCTCAAGTGAGAAAAGATGATAGTGTAGTACATATTTGGTACCATAAAATGTTAGTGATAATTATCTCGGAAGAACACTTAAAATGAAGCTAGATAAGTAGAAGTATGTAAGGAGAAATGGAAAAAGCTTGCTCTCTCTTTTAGAAGCCATTGAATGGGAGGTAAGGTTGATTCATTCATCTTCCACAGGATCGACATGAATATATAGTGAGACATACACACATAACGCTAATTTAGTTTCTTTTTAAGACTTGAACTACATATCTGTTGGTCAGTGAATGTTAAGAGCTCAGAAACACTCAAAAAGGCCATCAAATCGGTGCATAGATACACTGTGGAGTGACATTAACTATCTTTTCATTAAGAAACTTTGTCGTTCCTTCGAGTTTCTTTGCCAAAGTATGTCTTAACTTTATAAATTAGGTCTTTAAGAAAAGCATACCTTTATAGCTTTACACATCATATTGAATCAGTCGGGATCATTATAAAGCGAACTTTTGTTTCATCATATAAAATATATACATTTTATCCGTTTTATAACGTGTATGAAAGTATGTACATTTTTTTTCTTTCTGGTACCAGTGTATATATATCTAATATTCAAGTACTGGCATTGCTGGCATGAAGGAAGACAATGTTTATATTTCACTAAGTATACATTTCTCAGAATACACATAAGATTAAAAGTATTTGACTAGTTTAATCGATTATTATATGAGAAGGAATATATCTTGTGTGTTCCAAATAAAGAACACCAATAATAATTAGATAACAGACGACTACATGAAAGCCACAAAGCCACAAAGGTGGAAGAATTACCACAGGAGACTTGAAATTGTAGCATTACCCTTTTCTTTACCCCTAGGGAGAAAAAACACTGACTTGGACTTCACAAACTGCAAAATAACGAAGATGCGAAATAAAAATGCAGGTTTTTTAATCTGCTGGGCCGATTAGAATTACTGGGCTTTTCTATTTCGTGTGGGCTCTCCGCTTTGTTTTGAAATTTCTCTGTTTATAATTTAGTTGCTTCCTTCTGCGTTATTCATTCTTTTTACACTCTTGCTTTCTGTTACAAATATTTCGATCATGTGGTTTTACACTTATTGGAATTTTTTGGATATAGTTTACTTATTCCAATCAGGTTACCAAACCAAACTACAACTAGGAATTGATAACTGATAAGACTCAATAGAGATGAGCATTTAATTCCACTAAGCTTATGTTTCATACTAAACTTCAATGTAACTTTGATTTGTATTAACCTGATGTGGCTGGAACGATATCCTCTTTCGGAACAAACAAAAACTTTATACATGATCCATGACCGAAGTGAGAAGGGTACCACTTCACCAGGACTGGGACTAATTTCAGGGGTATTCAAGAACTATAAGAGCAATTCTTGTCCACTTCTCATCTAAACTCTCTCACATTTTGCGAACTAATTCCTGTGAATTAGTTAGGGCTGTCTATTTGAGCTATCTGGTTTGTACCATGATATTACTTTTCAGACCTTAACATTATTTAGCTAATTAGCTATCAAAAACCACAGTATCATCAAAATTAAAACCTGAATTGGCTTGAAAAGGTTGAATTTTAGATTAAATTCTTACAAAAAGGATCTTTCATCGATCACTTGTACTCAGGTAACAATTAGTCAGGAGATGATACACTATCCTTACTCCACAAAAGGGAGGAGAGGGAGGGAGGGGTAAGGTAAGAGAAGCTAATATCCAGCTTTATATTTTTACAAAATATAAGTTCAGAAAATAAAAAATCTCAGTCACATGGATTGAAATCCCAAATGGAGAACCACAGGACCATCATTCATACATCTCTCAGGAATTCAAAGCAAGCTGCAGCTTGCCAACTCTATCCACCGGAGCACTTAATCCAAATTACTGGGGTTTCGAGTGGTACTGATGGCTTGGTTGAAGCGGAAAGAAGAGAAATTTGGTGGGGAAGGTTGGGGTCGGAGTGAAAGCAAGACCATGGTTCTGGTTACAGATTGGCTGAAAGTTGTACCACTCATAAAGAACTTAGACGGTATTTCCTTTTTTTTTATAGAAAAATGAATGTATGTAGCATGTATAATATTTTAACCATCATATATACTGTTCAAAAGTGTTTTTTTTTAATTTTTATAAAAATATAAAAAAATTAATTAGCAATTCATGCACAATTTAATAAATTTTGATGTGATATATTAATAATTTCAGCATTTGATATGCTTAAAAAATCGTATGTTGCGTTTAGATGATGTACGTTGCATATGTAATGTAAAAGCTATACTAGTATTCAATATTAAGCTATACTAGTTTAGATGATGTACGTTGCATATGTAATGTAAAAGCTATACTAGTAATACAATTATGAAAATAAAATTGATGATGTACGTTGGTATTAATAAATCGACATTTAATTTAATATTTTAAACTATCGAAATAATATAAAAAAAAAACTTGTTTATGGTACATAGAAAAAAAAAAATATTTTGACTGTATTTCAGACATATCACTTATGTAGTAATCTGGCAAAATCAACAAATCAAAATATTACTCGTCAGATCAAAATAGTACAAAATTGTATTGTATATATATTTAAAATGATATAAATTATACTTAATATTTCAAATTTATTAATTTAATCAGATCCGTAAATTCTAATAAAAAAATTCTAAATTGTCATATATCAAATTCAAATCTCATCTACAAAAAGTTAATTTTTACGGTTTTCGACATATAAAGAAAAGGTTATAGAAACTATGACGAATTGCATGCAGAAAGATGATTTTAGACAGAAACTTTATTGAATAATAAAATCTACTCTGTGTAAACTGTGTTGAAAGAAGTGGTCAATTCTATACATGAGATTAAAAAAATTGAAGAGTCTGGAACAGGTACTAAAAAAATCATTTCCTTTTCTTAAAAAAATCGACTTGATCGGAATTACTGAATTCTACACAAGCTAACTATCAGCCCCTTCTTCTCTTGACAGCTACTGTGAAGGTTTCGGAAGGAAGAAGAAGAAGAAAAAAAAAAAATCAGCCCCTTCTTTTTAATCTGCCATGTGGGGTCAGCTTCTCCTTTTGAAATCGGAACGCTTAATTGGAAATCCAATAGCCGACTCTAATGAGAGGATTTTACACATATATTTCGGTAGAATTTTGACTCTAAATTAAACCAATTTTATTCTGAAGTTAGTTTAATTAGGGTTTTAATGTGTCACTAATAAATTACTACCACAATTTTCTATTTTAATGCAGATTTTGGACAAAAATATGACTGGATGAATCCATGATGATGTAGAGCTCCTTGCAAGATTTCCAACGGTTTTTGAATCACCTCAAGTGGAGTTCGGATGAAGAAGTTATGGGCGAAATACTGACAAGGCGCTGTGCTGAAAGTTCCAAACGGACTGCCTGAAAAGTCAAACGGACCGTTTGACTTTCAGCTAGTTTCCAAATGGTCCATTTGGAGGTTCAAACGGTCTGTTTGGAACCTTCCATAATTAGTATAATGTGTCTGTTTTAGAGGTTATTTTCTATTCCCATCACGTCCATAACAATCTTCCTGCTATTGTGAGCGTCTTTAATCAAGCCAAAGCCTATATAAACATGTTTTGAGGAGATTTTGAGATATACAAGGATATACAAGGCGCAGTTCAGATCTAAGGTCCAAGTTAGGGTAGATTACAAATATTCGAGAGTTTAGTCTCAAGTCCATATGGGAAGCCTTAGAAGAGTTGTTTGTGTCTCGCACTTTTTCGAGTCCGCACCTCGGTTAGGATTTAGGGATACCTCCGTGGGGGTGAAAAAAATACGGATCAGATACCCCTCGAACTCCTTGGGACACGACTGCCAATACCCGCCTGACAAAGGATGAGGATACCGCAGTGGTCTCAGGAGTTTCGAGAGTTTGATTGTGTGTTGCAGGTCCTTTCCTTCCAGTAGGCGCAAGCCCCTACTGTTAATTATCTCTGAACCAAGTCGAGAGAACCTCTAGATCGGAGATGTTAATAGACCAGGCATATTAAGTGTGTGCAAGCTTGTTAAATGATCGTTTAAGACGATCACGTTGTTAAGTAGGATAAACTGACAGTGAGTGTGAAGTGCAGGTTGAATACTTTGTGATGAGATGAATGCATATGATGTGCTGTGGTGACGGTGAAGATGATTTAGAAAGTACTGCACGAGCAGTCTTTCTATACTTTAGTGTGGTCTGGTAGATCTTTAACCAAGTGGGTATTAGATCATTTCAGAACTTGTCGTTCTCATATCCGAGACGCATCGCGTGCATGAGAGAACAAGTGTAAACGTGTAAAGCCTCGGCTTTCTGACGTTTTGAAGATCTGGTATAACGAACGTGTTAGACCTTCGGTGTTGCGGCGTATCTGAGACTTAGGTTTGTTGTCGACGTGTCGAGGTTAAGGTTATCGAACATGTTGAGAGCTTCAGGCATCCTAGCGTGTAGAAACTCCGGTTCTTGAACGTGTTATAGCCTCAGTCGTTTGTTGACTTGTTGGAACTTTTAATCCTTTTGCGTTTTAGGGTCTGGCTTAAGCGTTTTAAACCCTGGCATTAAGATATATCAAAGAGTTCAGGTCACTTGAGTCTGGTTTGCGTTCTAAGACTTTAAACATTTTAATTTAATAGCCCTGACTTTTCAGACATTTGGATATTTGACTTTGGAGGGTGTATGTTCCCAAGGATTTAGTTTTTGGACTTGACTTTTAGGTCTAAGTATTCGGGAGCTTGACTTTTAGGTCTAAGCATTGGTGGGCTTGACTTTTGGGTCTAAGCAATTGTGGGCTTGACTTTTGGGTCTGTGCATTTGGGAGCTTGACTTTTGGGTCTAAGCATTTGTGGGCTTGACTTTTGGGTCTAAGTATTTGGTTTATGTTTGGTTTTGTTTTGGCGGATCTTCAGATTTCTTTAATTTGTTGTCTTAATACCCGGGATTAGTTTTGGGGACCTTTGAGCTTGAAAGCTGTGTAGAGTTCATTTGGATTTTTGGGTGTTTTGGGATTGTTTTCGGATTTGGGTTTTGGTTTTGGTTCGTCTGGCCAGGGCTTCTTGTTTTATCTTGAATACCGGGAATGTCAGTCCCTGATAGTTCAATTGACTTTGAGGGGTAGAAGTATCAGTTCTGAACTTTCAGAGCTGGAAGTTCCCTCTGGTTCTAGTCTGTAGGTGTCTTTACCCTTCTTGGTAGACCTACAGACTCGTCTTGTTCCTTTTACCGTCACCTTCCCTTGGGCAGGCGTGGAAGATATCGCCGATCCTTGAGTTTGTTGCCCTGATTGGTCAGAGGCTGGTTGAGGCGCCTTTTCATCAGAGGAGTCTTCGTCACCCTGAATGTCACCTGTAATGTGATGGCACGGGGCTGTCCAAAACTCTTCGTTCACAGCTTGTTCGTTTTGGGCAAGCTCTTTCCAGGTTTTACCGGTGATTTTGACGAAATCTCTTGTAGAGACGAAGTCAGCAAGGGTGACCTGTCTGGGTCTTCCCTGAACATATGATTCTTCGACCACTGGTGGAGTGCTTCTCTTCCAAAAGGACCTGCCACTCTTGGGTCGTGAGACCAGTGGTTGGGCACGGGCTTTCTTTGAGAATGTCACAGCTGGCGCGACATGCGTCGGGACTATAGGTGTAATAGCATTTTTCCACCTAAGCCTCGGCTCAGACTGCAACGCCCTCAATTTCTTCCTGGTGTTTTTGCTGAGATAAACGCCCCATGTGGTGGGCGGTTTCCCATCAATGCTGACAGAGACATGATTAGCGCTGGCGCTGCTGGTCCTGTCAGGAATGGCATGTGGCGCTGGGTCTTGTCTTGCATCATCATGTATAGGGATAGCACCCTCTTGGATTTTCTGCTCTAGCCAATTCTTGAAGACATAACAATCCTCAATGGTGTGGCCTAGAATGCGATGATATGGGCAATAATTGGAATGGTTCACTTTATCTTCCTCTTCCGGCCTTTTGCACCGAGGGAGTCGAATTTCAAGAACCTCCATGGCTTGCTTGAACAGCTTCTTAGTCTTTTCTTTCTTGAAAGAGTAAGGTCTGCTCTGTAGTTCTTTCAAAGATGGCTTGGGGCTTTGTGAAGCCTCGCCTCGATCTTTGCTGCTTTTCCACTGACCAGCATCGTTAATTTGATTGCTTGTAGCCTTGGTGGTTTTAGCGTCTCCTTTCTTGAACTTTTCCTTGTCCTTAGGAACATGGTACATCTGATTGATGTCATCCTCCATTCCTTCGAACTCAGCAATTTTGGCCATTAGTCCTTCGAAGGTGGCGATGTTGCGTCCTGCCAAAAGTACATTCATTGGTGGACGAATGCCATTCATGAGCATACGCACAGCTTCCCTTTCGGTGAGGTTGGAGTGGCACCTTGTGTACATGTTCTCCCACCTAGCGGCGAAATCTGAGGCAGCTTCTGCTTTGCCTTGCCTGGCGTTGAGTAGCCCGGTTAATGTGACTCGTTCAGGCGTCACCCTGAACCTAGCTCTGAAGGCATTCACCATTTCTTTCCAGCTTCTGATGTTGTTTTCTTCAAGTGAAGCATACCACTCAAAGGCTACGCCGGATAGACTCTGAGGAAATTGTCTCAACAGCCATTCCTGTCGGCGAGTAGTGTCACCACATGATGTCAGAAAATGTGACAAGTGTTGGTCAGGGGTGATCTTACCCCCAGTTCCCTCGAACGGCTTGAACTTGGGTATGACATATCCCCTGGGATATTCAACCCTGTCAAATTTCTCGGGATAGGGCTTCCCTGTAAAGTTGTTGGAGAACTGGGGCCCGTCAATCCCTAAATATTGGAATCCCTGTTCCATTTGCCTCTTTACATCCTGTACAAGGTCAATGGGATCAGTTTTAGAGATTTCTTTCTTTCTACGTGTTTCACCGTCAGACGTATCTGACGAACTTGGTGTTTTGGTGCGCGTGGCATGGATGTGAGGTTCGTCTGGCCTGCGCTTTTCTTTCTTCCTCTTTTGGTTGTGCTTGACACTCCCTTGTTTAGAGGAATCGGGTTTGGCGGCGCTCGTGTCAGGCCATGCTCCCTTTTTAGACAAGTGCTTTTGAATTTCTGCACATGCCTTGGTGACTCGGGCATTATCGGCCAGCAATTGTTCTAGCCATTTATCCTTCTCCTCCAACTCTCGGCGGAGTTGGGTCACCTCGTCTACAATTTCAATTTCTTCGTCGACGCTCTCGTCAGAAGCATCAACTGGGTTGTCACCCTTTTCACTTCCTTCACTAGCGGAATGATCGCTAGCTTGGTGGGTTTCTTCGGGAATGGCATCCCTGGGTCGCGAACGATTGCTTTTCTTCGTCGCTGGGGGAGCCGAAGCGGAAGCCCTACTTTTCTGGCTTCTTGTCTCAACAGGTATGCTTTCTGGTTGAGACGGTTCCTGAGAGCCGGTCCCGACCATATGAACCTCAGTCGGCTCGCTGTCGCTTTCAGCTTCATTAGCGTGAATGCGACACACAGTGGCAGACCCTGCACCCTTTCTTTTCTTGGGCACACGGATCTTCTTTCCTGGCGCTTTGGTCATGTAAGACACGACGTCAGACAGGGCGGAGGATTTCTTCTTCCTGGCGTTTCTTTTGGGCCGTTTTGGTTCATTGGTTTGGGCTTCCATGGTCTCAAGCGGGACCTGCTTGGGCACCCAGACCTGTTTTCCCTTGCCTTTGGCCTTCATAGATTTGGCATCGGGCTTGAGAGGTGGGAAAGTGAGCCGGTCGAAGACTGATGGTGGTGACGCTACAGCCTTCTTTTCGGGCGCACCATAATCAGCATCCCCGATCCTATCGTCTTGGCGATAAGGGAAGCGGAGGCGCTGGTGCACCGGGAACTTAAGCCTATCCTTGATGGAGGGCTGGCTTGGGTCGTTGAGGACCGTCACGTGAGCCTTGCGGGCTCCACGGATCTTTTTCACAATCCGGTAGGTGGCATGGATAGCCTTCACGGACTGGTGTTTCTTGGGCAGGGTAGTTTCTGCTGTCTTGAGAGGAGCATACTGAGGCAGCTCCCAGTCTTCACGGAAGCGCAGACCATCAGCACCCTTCTTGAGCACTCGCAGAGGAGCGAAAGTGTTGCTCAAAGGGAGGTCGGTATCTATGTCTTCTTCCTGGACTAGGCGGAGGGCTTGAGACCTCGAGAGCCTGACCTTTTTCTCCTTGGCTTTGAGCTTCGGAGCGAGGGTTACTTTCGGACGCTGGGCATTGGGCCCAACTTTCTTGTTGGCAATTGGAGTGGTGATGGCCGCGTTGGCGGCAAGCATGGCCACAGGGATCTGTACGGGCACGGAGAGAGTCCCGGTAACAGAGTTGGTGTTCTTCTTCTTCAGGTGTTCACCGTTGACAACTTGGCTCCATGTCACCATCTTGTCTTAACCTGCGAATGAAAACACTTGAACTTTACTGTCAGTGCTACTTGTGATTTCTACAAGCTTGCAACACATTTTAATATGCCCAGCCTCTTAATCATCTCCTGATGAGAGGAGAAGAAGGTCCCACCGGGCGTGCCAGAATCTGTCTCGCACTTTTTCGGGTCCGCACCTCGGTTAGGATTTAAGGATACCTCCGTGGGGGTGAAAAAAATACGGATCAGATACCCCTTGAACTCCTTGGGACACGACTGCCAACACTCGCCTGACAAAGGATGAGGATACCGCAGTGGTCTCAGGGGTTTCGAGAGTTTGATTGTTTGTTGCAGGTCCTTTCCTTCCAATAGGCGCAAGCCCCTACTGTTAATTACCTCTGAACCAAGTCGAGAGAACCTCTAGATCGGAGATGTTAATGGACCAGGCATATTAAGTGTGTGCAAGCTTGTTAAATGATCGTTTAAGACGATCACGTTGTTAAGTAGGATAAACTGACAGTGAGTGTGAAGTGCAGGTTGAATGCTTTGTGATGACATGAATGCATATGATGTGCTGTGGTGACGGTGAAGATGATTTAGAAAGTACTGCACGAGCAGTCTTTCTATACTTTAGTGTGGTCTGGTAGATCTTTAACCAAGTGGGTATTAGATCATTTCAGAACTTGTCGTTCTCATATCCGAGACGCATCGCGTGCATGAGAGAACAAGTGTAAACGTGTAAAGCCTCGGCCTTCTGACGTTTTGAAGATCTGGTATAACGAACGTGTTAGACCTTCGGTGTTGCGGCGTATCTGAGACTTAGGTTTGTTGTCGACGTGTCGAGGTTAAGGTTATCGAACGTGTTGAGAGCTTCAGGCATCCTAGCGTGTAGAAACTCCGGTTCTTGAACGTGTTATAGCCTCAGTCGTTTGTTGACTTGTTGAAACTTTTAATCCTTTTGCGTTTTAGGGTCTGGCTTAAGCGTTTTAAACCCTGGCATTAAGATATATCAAAGAGTTCAGGTCACTTGAGTTTGGTTTGCGTTCTAAGACTTTAAACATTTTAATTTAATAGCCCTGGCTTTTCAGACATTTGGATATTTGGCTTTGGAGGGTGTATGTTCCCAAGGATTTAGTTTTTGGACTTGACTTTTAGGTCTAAGTATTCGGGAGCTTGACTTTTAGGTCTAAGCATTGGTGGGCTTGACTTTTGGGTCTAAGCATTTGTGGGCTTGACTTTTGGGTCTGAGCATTTGGGAGCTTGACTTTTGGGTCTAAGCATTTGTGGGCTTGACTTTTGGGTCTAAGTATTTGGTTTATGTTTGGTTTTGTTTTGGCGGATCTTCATGTTAGAGAAATGTCCTATGAGCCAATCAGTTATTGGCATTATCGTTAGTTTATGTTATTGATGATGTTTGATCATTTGTTCCTTGATTTTATTATTGACAGATCATTCAGGTTGAGGATCTGAATTGCAGATCTCTGTGTTTCATTTTGTTAAATGACAATAATAAATCTAAAATGTCCATAATCTTGATAATTAACAAGGAACATTAATTATCATAATAAGATTAGTATGCAAGTTAAGTGATGATTATGTTCTCCAAATCATGGATAAGGTGTTATCAATTTAATTGCATATGTATATGTTATCGGAACATAGTACAGGACTTGACCCAATGAAATAAATATATGGATTGTGTTACGTGTCATTATTTATTTCATATGAGTTTGATTCTAAATTTGAGCATGGCATGACTTCCTAACAGTGGTATCAGAGCCTTGGCTGTTATTTGAGCGTTTTAACACTTATTTAAGTGAGAAAAAGTTAATTAACAACATAATTAGTGATGCACTTGCTTGCTGTCTGGATTTCTTCTCTGTTTTCGAGATTGTTTTGAATTTTTCTCTGAGTAAAGCTTTCGAAAAATATTTTATTTCTGTTGGAGGTTGTAGATCTATGAGTTGTGGTTCTTTAGCCACTGGTTTCACCTTTTTCTAAGCTGTTATGAATTTTTGGTGATTTAAACGGTAACGGTGCGCAGAACCAGTTTCTGTCTGCACTGTTCTGTGTTTATGGCTTGTAGGAATTATTTTTTGAAAATAACTACCTGTTTTTCTTGGCTAGAAATCTTGTAAACTTGATGCTCTTTCCAGATCTGTAAATTTTGTTGCATGGTTTGGAGTTTAAGTGAGTATTCAAGTCATGGAAAGTAAAGAAGTTGTCAGATCTGGTTTTCAAACAAACGGATTGTTTTGATAAACTGTACTTATTGAGACAACTTTGTGAAAAAGTATTTACATAGAGATGTTCTACTTTAAGTTAGGAATCTGTGAAAATTAGTTTCATATTTTTCCTTTGAGGTTTGATACTCGAACTGGGTAAAAACTTTTTCGTCGACTGTCTGTTTCAGAACTGGGATAGTAGTTTGTATACTATTTAACTTGATGATTTTGAATAGACCTTGTTATTTTTCTTTTCATGGATAGGTAGCCAATAGTATATACTAGATTTACTATGTAAAGTGTTTACATGAAAACTGTTTGGAAGATGATCCTTTAGACCAAAAGGTTGAGGCAAAAACAGAAAATCCGATAACGGTGTTTCGTGCACAATCTGAGGATTTGTCTTTTTTTATTCTCCCTGACGGTATGTGATCTCTTCTTGAATTTTTTACAGGTAGTTAAACTCATGATAAGGAATATGCTTGATTAATTTCATAATTTTTGGAGACCGAAAAATTTTCGGATTTTATCGGGTCCCAATTAATATTTTAAGTAGTTAAAATATTATTCTAATTAATCAAAATGGTTGAAATGTTAATTGGAAAACTCCTTAATACATCTCCTTTCTGTTTTCGAATGTTGAATTGAATTTTAAAAGGTTTAAGCAAGTTAGTTGTTTAAAAGTTAAACCTTCTTTACGCGAAAAACCGAACAACGAGCGATGTGCAAAGATTCTAATTTGTTGTTGTTAATTAAGTAACAAGTGAAACATATATATTGTATATGTGTGCTAACTTTGTTTTGTAGGAGGATCGTGGGTTTAGTATGGCCCAAGATATCAATGCCTTGTGGTTTGTAAATGAATGCATGTGTGAATTTGTGTAATGCGACCTAAGGTGTCATTAATTAATTTGATTAATTTTAATGTAACTTGTGAGGCTTGCATGCCCCTAAGGCTAGGAGGGATTATGATTTTTTCACATGTATTTATTTTTTCCATTTAATTATAGGATTAGATTACTATAATTAGTGGGAGGGCTTGATAGATTAGGTTTGCTACATGGAGATGCGGCGAAGCTAATATGCAAGCGGGGGCCATACAAACCCACAACAATGCTTGTGGTTAAATTTGAGATGCTTGTTATGTGAATGTTTGAATGCTATGAAATGTCATAGGTTAGGTATGGGTGTATGCTTACACGACTACCAAACAAAGTCACATAATGTTTGTCCCATTTACTCGATTAAGTCAAATCGTCCTCCTTCTCTCTATCTCCTTCATGTCGATTGATTGTCTATTGATGCATTCCGCCGACGCGGACATCATAGTCCATCATCGAAGTCGGGGTGTAAATCAGATTTGCAAGGAGCAAATAGAGAGATGTCACTTAACAATGGACCCAATCGGATTGGACATTGGGACGAAGTTCGCGACGCGAACCAAGAGTCGCATAAGTTGATGTGATTGGTTGGAGAACCTACCCCATATTAGTTGTTTTGATGTTATGCCGACGCGGGCATCATTTCGATGAAAGTGGGGGTCTTGGAAATCCATTACATTTAGGGACTTAATGTATGTAGTGGAAGTTTTACTTTATTGAAAATAAAACATATGCATAAACTAATAGACCTTAAATTGAAATTGTTGTAGATGTCTTCTCAATCGTCTTTCTCGCTACGTTCTCTCCTTGAGAAAGAGAAACTCGCTTTTAACGGCGCCAATTTTCTCGATTGGCACCGTAACCTTAGGCTTGTCCTTCGGTTTGAAAAGAAGGAGTATCTCTTGACCACTCCAATTCCCGCTCCCCCTGCGAGCACTGCTCCCGAAAAGGAGCAGCAAGACTATGACAAGCACTTGATGGACGACATTGAGATGTCGGTCTTAATTGTTGCGGTCATGGACAATGAGCTCCAAAAGGAGTACATTGATAGTGGTCTTGGAGTGTTTGAAATCGTCTCTCGCCTCTCGAACATATTCAAAACTAAGGCTCACACCGAAAGGGGTAAACTTATCAAGGCCGTCGCCAATACTAGATTGGTGGAGGGTCATGAAGTCGGCCTACACGTCATGAAGATGGCGGGGTTGTTTCGGCAGCTTGAAAGGCTTGACACGCCCTTCCCGTCAGGGGCTGTCCAAGACTTTATTCTCAATTCTCTTCCTCACAGTTACTCGGGGTTCATAGTGAACTACCATATGAATGGCATGGAGAAAAGTTTGGAGGATCTCCAAAACATGCTTATGGAAACTGAGGAGAGTCTAAAGAAAGAGAAAGGGCCGAAAGATGTTCTTGCGGTGAGTGAGAGGAGCAAGAAGAGCAAGAAGAAAACCCACAGAAACAAGGGCAAAGGCAAGGTGATGCCCCAGGCTTCGGCCAAGGGAGCTCCCGAGGGTTCCAAGAGAAAGAAGAACTCCGCCACTTCCGACACCGTGTGCTACTATTGTAGTGGCAAGGGTCATTGGAAGAGGAACTGCCCCAAGTACCTCGCTGACAAGAAGGCGGGAAACGTCCCAGCTTCTACCTCAGGTATATTTGTCATTGAAAACTTTCTCGCTACTTCTAATACTGACTGGATATTTGATACCGGTTCATGTGCTCACATTTGTCGAAATGTGCAGGCACTAAAGATTAGGAGGCGGCTCGAGAAAGGTGAAGTACAACTCCGCGTCGGTAACGGCACATGCGTCTCAGCTATGGCCGTTGGGAATGTAGAGTTGACTTTACCTAGTGGTTTTATTTTGGAACTTAGAAATGTCTATTTTGTTCCTAGTATCACTCGAAACATTATCTCCATTTCTTGTTTGGATTTGGATGGATATCATGTTGTAATAAAGAACAAATGTTGCTCTCTTTTTCGTGATGATGTTTGCTTTGGTATTGCGCACTATTTGAATGGTCTTTATGTGCTTGATATAAGTGAACATGTTTTGAGTATTGAACGTGACAATAAGAAACGTAAGATTTCACATGAGAGTTCGACTTTGATGTGGCATTGCCGCTTAGGTCATATCAACGAGAAACGCATCAAGAGATTGAAAACCGTTGGTCTCTTGGATCAATTTGATTTCGAATCAATTGATACTTGCGAATCATGCTTGATGGGAAAAATGACCAAAGCGCCTTTTACCAATAAAGGTATAAGGGCAAGTGGCTTATTGGACCTCATACATACCGATGTGTGTGGGCCCATGAGTATTTGTGCACGAGGAGGTTATTCATACTTCATCACTTTCACTGACGATCATAGTAGATATGGGTATATTTACTTGATGCGGCACAAGTCTGAATCCTTCGAAAAGTTCAAGGAATTCAAAAATGAAGTTGAAAACCAACTTAGTCGAAAGATCAAAGTCTTGCGTTCTGATCGAGGTGGAGAGTACTTGAGTCATGAGTTTGGTGATTATCTAAAGGAGTGTGGAATAGTTCCACAACTCACTCCACCAGGAACACCACAATGGAATGGTGTATCTGAGAGGAGGAATCGAACTTTGCTTGACATGGTTCGATCGATGATGAGCCAAGTCGACTTGCCTAGATCGTTTTGGGGTTTTGCACTAGAAACCGCAGCATTTACACTAAACCGTGTTCCTTCAAAGTCCGTTGAGAAAACGCCTTATGAGATTTGGTTTGGTAAGAAACCAAGTATGCTTTTTCTCAAGATTTGGGGTTGTGAAGCTTATGTGAAAAAGCTAATGAGCGATAAGCTTGGACCCAAATCAGACAAGTGTTATTTCGTAGGATACCCTAAGGAAACGAAGGGTTATTACTTCTACAACCGTGTCGAAAACAAGATAGTTGTTGCTCGTCATGCGGAATTCTTGGAGAAAGAGTTTCTCTCAAGAAGAAATAGTGGGAGTAATGTGGTTATTGAAGAAATTCATGAACCACAAGATCCGCCTCAAGTAGGCAATCTTGCTATTCCCGACGTGGTGCCAAATGAGGTTGTAGCCGAACCCGTCCCACAAGTTGTTGTGGAAGAGGTTCATGAGAATGCTCCCTCAAACGAGAACTCGGACATATCGCGAGTCGATAGTGCTCAAGTTACTCAATCATTCGAGGCTCAAGAACCAAGTCCACAAGCCGTTGTGGAACAAGTTCAAGAACCTCAAGCACCAATCCTACGAAGGTCGACAAGGGAAAGTCATCCACCCGAAAGGTACTTGGGTTTGCACGACGTTTTCGTCATTGAGAATGACGATCCGTTGACCATTGATGACATGAAGAAAAGACCCGACTCCAAAGAATGGCTTAAGGCCATGGAATCCGAAATACAATCCATGTATGACAACAAGGTATGGACCTTAGTTGACCTTCCCGATGGGATTAAACCCGTTGAGAACAAATGGATCTTTAAAAGAAAGGTCGACATGGATGGAAACTTGAGCGTATACAAGGCACGGCTTGTTGCGAAAGGTTACAAGCAAGTTCATGGTATTGACTATGAAGAAACCTTCTCGCCCGTTGTCATGTTCAAGTCGATTCGGATTTTGTTAGCAATTGCCGCATTTTATGATTATGAGATATGGCAAATGGATGTCAAAACCGCCTTCCTAAATGGAAATTTAGAAGAGGATTTGTATATGATACAACCTGAAGGTTTTGTAGATCCAAAGAATGCTAACAAGGTATGCAAGCTTCAAAGGTCCATTTATGGATTGAAGCAAGCATCAAGGAGTTGGAACAAACGCTTTGATGATGAAGTCAAAAAATTGAACTTCATTCAATGCGAGAAGGAAGCTTGTGTTTACAAGAGGATTAGTGGGAGCTTAGTGGTGTTTCTTGTTCTTTATGTTGATGATATTCTTTTGATTGGAAATGATGTTTCCGAATTGAATGCAGTCAAGTCTTCATTGAAGAAGGTGTTCTCAATGAAAGATTTGGGCGAGGCCGCCTATATCCTAGGAATCAAGATCTATAGAGATAGATCAAGAAGGATGATAGGTTTAAGCCAAAATGCATATATTGACAAGGTAGTTGCTAAAAACAAATTGGCTAGTTCCAAGAAAGGTTACCTACCTATGTCACATGGCATACACTTGAGTAAGACTCAATGTCCCGTACATGAGGAAGATAGAAAGTTTATGGAGAAATTCAAGTATCCATCTGCTGTCGGTTCTATCATGTATGCCATGCTATGCACTCGTCCCGATGTGGCATATCCGATTAGTGTGACTAGTCGATTTCAAGCCAACCCCGGCATGTCACATTGGACCGCAGTTAAGAATATCCTCAAGTATCTCAAGAGAACACAGGATAGTATTCTCGTGTATGGTGGAGACCAAGAGCTCGTTGTAAGTGGTTACACCGATGCTAGTTTCCAAACCGACCGAGATGACTCAAAGTCACAGTCTGGCTTCGTATTCCTGCTCAATGGTGGTGCTGTAAGTTGGAAGAGTTCCAAACAGGATACTACAGCCGATTCCGTCACCGAAGCAGAATACTTAGCGACTGGTGAAGCGGCGAAAGAAGGAGTTTGGATCAAGGAGTTCTTGACGGAGCTGGAGGTGGTTCCAAGCATCTCAGGTCCAGTGGATCTTTACTGTGACAACACAGGAGCCATAGCTCAGTCCAAGGAGCCTAGATCGCATCAAAAGACCAAGCACATTCTACGACGATTCCATCTCATTCGCCAGTTTGTGAATGATGGATGGATCAAGGTCAAAAAGGTGGACGGTGCCGCGAACACAGCGGACCCTCTGACAAAGCCTCTATCTCGAGCTGCACACGAGTTGCATGTTGCATCCATGGGTATTAGACGCATGCCTGAGTGGCTTTGAGTGTATTTTTATTTTGAGGTTTTAGTATGAGACATGTATATTTTGATATTACATTGAGTACTATTCTCTGGCTAGAAGTCACTGTTGATTGACTCTAGGCCAAGTGGGAGATTGTTAGAGATATGTCCTATGAGCCAATCAGTTATTGGCATTATCGTTAGTTTATGTTATTGATGATGTTTGATCATTTGTTCCTTGATTTTATTATTGACAGATCATTCAGGTTGAGGATCTGAATTGCAGATCTCTGTGTTTCATTTTGTTAAATGACAATAATAAATCTAAAATGTCCATAATCTTGATAATTAACAAGGAACATTAATTATCATAATAAGATTAGTATGCAAGTTAAGTGATGATTATGTTCTACAAATCATGGATAAGGTGTTATCAATTTAATTGCATATGTATATGTTATCGGAACATAGTACAGGACTTGACCCAATGAAATAAATATATGGATTGTGTTACGTGTCATTATTTATTTCATATGAGTTTGATTCTAAGTTTGAGGTGGTTCAGTTTTTCCACATGAGGATTGGTTCAATAAATATCGTCTACCGTTGATTCCTGATAAGGGCTGCTATACGGACTTTATTTATGTTCTCTTGAATTGTGCGGGAAAAAACTAATCATCAAGAAAACCGTATGTCCCTCATTAGTTTATCTAGTGAGTGATGATATCTATTGGGCCCCTTGATGGAGATGGATTGTTTGCTAGCAACTTATACAATCATCTCTAGATCAAGAAATATATAATCTGCAAGAATGACACTTTCCTATCTTGGATTATATAATGATATCATGTGACATAAGAATCAAAACAAGGAAATAATTTATTTCTTATGCAGGATTGAAGTGCTGTAATAGTACAGTATTTATTTATGTAAATTGGGAATCATAACGTGTTGCTAGATACCGCTTATGATTATTGGAAATAAATAGTGATTTATTTTTCATGTCCAACATAGCATAAATCCTCAAAGGGTCACACAAATAGGTTTTTGACCATACGTGCATTATTTATTTGGTTGCATTATTGAATGTAATAATATGATATGTTGATTTGATTAATTATGTATCGTTGCGAACCGTTATAATTAATTAAGTCAAACGGATCATATAGAAATAAATTAATGCATATCCTAATCTCTAAATAATTATCAAGATGTTGATAATTAATTTTATTCAACATGAATTAATTAAGGTAATTAATTTGAGCTATCGGGCCTTTGTTTAAATGGTAAATTAAAGGTCCAACTTGAGAGCAATTAATTGGGCCACTAATTAATTAAATTAGAGGACCAATTAAATAATTGATGGAGCCCATTTAGGCCCATTTTATGGCTGCCATAATGATGGCAAAGTTGTAAATTAGTTACAACTTTTTGGGTGAGTGGTTGGGCTTTAAAAGAGACCATTTGGGAGCCATAACCCTAGCCACCTTGCACCTTTCTCTCCCCTTGATATTTTGGACGAAAATTGAAAAGAAAATTCAGAATTTTCTTCTCCTCCATTGCTCTCTCATGCTCATGTGTTGAGCTCCTTCCATTTAATTAAGTAGTTAATTAATAGCATAAGAGGAAGGAAGGGATTAGGCTTAACCTCTTGATCTACTAGCATAGATTTGAGGTTTTGGTTAATACCTTGGTGGACTCGAGGCCAAGCCGGCCGTGGTGGTGGTGGTGAGCACGCCATCAACTTCAAAGCATTGGATTTAACCTTCTAATTACGAAATTAGAAGAGGTAAACCTCCTACTCTCTCATTTAAGTGTTAAACGGCTTGGATGACTAGATCTATGAGTTTGCTTGCTCTTTTAGCTTTGTTAATAAGTAATAAAATTAATTTGAGCATGGCATGACTTCCTAACACTTCAGACTTCTTTAATTTGTTGTCTTAATACCCGGGATTAGTTTTGGGGACCTCTGAGCTTGAAAGCTGTGTAGAGTTCATTTGGATTTTTGGGTGTTTTGGGATTGTTTTCGGATTTGGGTTTTGGATTTGGTTCGTCTGGCCAGGGCTTCTTGTTTTATCTTGAATACCGGGAATGTCAGTCCCTGATAGTTCAAAGTACCTGCTGTCCAAATGTACCTGTTGTCCAAGTGTACCTGTTGTCCAAGTGGTTAAGACACTTAAACTTTTAGGCATTTGGTGTTTTTTATGTCAACTTGGTCTTTAAGACATTTTTAATGACATTTTTAAGGGGAATTAACGGTGTTGAATTAAACTCCATTTTTCTTTTGGAATTTAGTGTTGAGACCTTATACAAAAATGTTCCTTGTAATTTTCTGAACATTTGGGTATTTTTTCGGTAATTTTCTGAACATTTGGGTATTTTTTCGGTAATTTTCTGACCCTTCTAGCTATTTTTAAAGCATTTTTGAAGTTTCAGCAATTTTAGTAAATTCTGATTGGCTGGAGGCTTGCTGTTTCGTGTTCTGGATGTCAGGAACCCACTACACACAAGGCGTCACAGAAAATCACGCGAGGTCGCTGAGGTGAAACGATCGAGTCAGCTGGTTCACGCGCAGGCTCGTACGACGACGCGTCTGAGATCTGACACTGTGGGCCCCACCGTCAGTGGCTAGGCGTACCCTGAGCCGTGTTCAGCCAGCTGTCATCAGGAGTCCGTTGGAGACGATTCTGGGTCGATGATTCACGCCAAGATTCGTGCTGGTCAAACTGTCAATGCTCCCTTCTTCTTTTCTTTTCTCTTTTCTTTCTTTCTCCCTCGTCTCTTCCGACGAGAGGTTGACTCGAGTCAAACCCTCGAAGTCGACTCGATCTCCGCCGTGAGGGGGTCATTTAGCTGGTAGGAAGTGTCGGAGAGATCGTCTCACTCTCCCCTTTTCCCCTGAGCTGGTCGATTGGGTGGATTCTTGTTAATTGAAGTCGTGAAGACTGAGCTGTTCTCGATTTGGGATTTTTCGACGGCGAGATTGCAACCAAAATTGAGCCTTGTGGGGCCAATCGGCGGCATGCCTGAGCAACCAGAGAGATGCCTCGAGTTGATTAGAGCATCAATTTGAGGTAAAAAGCCCTAAAACTTGCTGTATATGTTTTGAGCCGTGATTCACTTGATTCCCTGTGATAATTAGGCCTAAGTTGGTCATGTATAGGGTAATTAGTGAGGAGGCTTTATTGTGGGAAACCTTGACACTGTCAGAGGGGCCTTAGTTTGTTCATTTGGGGTGATTACTTGACTGGACCAGGTACTTGATACTTGCCTTCTGTCACTTGGTTACTTGGTGGTTTCTAACAGAATTTTGGCATTATAACTGATAGTACGTGGTATGCAAAGGGGTGTATAGGTGACCTCATAATCTCAACTTAGTTCTGGAGAGAGTATTGAACTGTATTTGGGGTTGGGTATTCTTATTTGTGACTGTGTTTGGTTTTCTGGTTATTTCTTACTAGATTTTGGCATTATATCCAGGTAATTAGGGTTTTAACAGGAGTTTGACTACATTAGCATGTTATAATGGCTTTATGTGGTGCCAGTGTTGGGTTGGGAGGGATTATTTCACTGGGATTGGCTTTATTCATGGGATTTTGAATAACCTACTAACTGTGGGATTGGTTATCACAGGGATTCATGTAATTCACTAAACTTTGGAGCATGAACCAGCCCCTAAATGGTTACTCAAAGGGAAACACACCTATTAGGACTAATCCATACTCCAATGAGAGCTCAAAATCATGGATCAGAGAGAGATCAAAGGTGACTGCTCAAAGGCTAGCACACCTGTTGATTTGACCCCTCTCATCACCTTATACAGCAAGTTTGAGGGACTTGTACCCTTCTTCACTTCAAGCTTCATCTCTGGTGCTCTAGTCTTGCCACCTGGTTGCTGCACAGAAAAGAGAAGAGAAGGGTTTTGCAGGTACATTTTTCACTTTTTAATTCCATTTTTCACTTTTATTTTCCCTTTTGTTTGATTAACAGAAGCTATATAGTATGGTTTTTTGCTTGTTTTTCATGCTAATGCAACTGCAGTCCTACTAATATGTTTATTTAGGTGTTTGACTTATACAACTATGTTAAATATTGAAATAAACATGCTTGAAAGGTTTACTGTTTTGAGTATATGCAGTAGGAACATAATGTAAACATGCATAAACATAAGAAATAAAGTAAATATATACATGAAAAACGCTTTATTTCATTTTAAAAGCTACATTGCTTCTCAATTACCTTGAATAAAAGCTAACTATTTCTTTTGTTTTTACAGAAAAATAAGCTAAGTTGAAAATTGGGCAGAGTTTCAATATAGCACTTTGCCTCTCCTTCTTCAGTCGATGGAGAGCTTGTTTTATAGGGGAAGATGACCCCTAGGGTTTGTGTTGATGCTGTCTTGATGTTGCCATGTGGCATTTCCTGGGAATTTGGATTGTTGATGAAGGGCTGAGATGCTTCCTTGCTTCTTGCCGCCTCAATTGTAAATCTTCATGCACTTGAGCTTGTTCACTGTCTTCTACACTATCCACTAGTCATTTGACATCTGGCATTAGTAGGGGCAATGGGCATTTGGCTTGAATTTTACTTCAATTTACTTGCTGCTTTGTTGTTTTCATGACAGGTGGGCCATGGGGCCACTTGTCATGCTGGTTTGTGGGGTGTGTGCCTTCTCTCTTATGCTTGGAGAAGGGGTTGCATCTGGCGCCAAAATTGGCTTGAACAGGTGGCATGAATCCATGGTTCATAGGTATTTGATGGCTCAGATGCACTTGAGAGAGTATCTCTATCTGTTGTATAGCTGTTGAAGCTATCTTCTAGGCTGGACAGTGCACCCAGGAGGTGTATGATCCCCTCCAATGATGTCTTGGCCTTGGATTGGCTGTGGCTTGTATATAGTGACTTGTTGATGTGATTTCTGGACAGTGTAGCTGCCTGTGGGACCCACTGGTCAGCATGGTGGCTTCACTGTTCCCAGCTGAGGTATGGAAAAGGTACATTTGATTTTCTTTACCCTTCAGAACCTATTAGTTACCTCCATTTAATTTTGTTTGTTGTCTTTGCTTGATCCAGGTGGCATAACTTGATTAGTGCCATTGGATGTTGGCTGTATTGGCCTAGGCGCCTGGGGGTATGTCTGAGAGTTGGGTACATTCCCCACTGATGAAGGTTTGATGAGGTATCATTCTCCTTCAGTGTATGCTTTACTGGATTTTTTGTAACTGCAAGTTTATGGTTTCTTGCTGTTTGAGTTGCTATCTATCATGTTGCATGGCATTTTGGTGCTCACACATGAACCACATAGCTGGTGCAGGTTTTAATTGATAGTTGGCAGTGACTAATTGAGTTAGTGATGCCATCTGAGACCCAATTAGGTCATATTTGAAGCATCTGTGACTTATATATTGAGGGATTGTTTTATCTGTTGGCAGTCAAGTGTTCTTGAGTCAACACTTGTCACATTTTGACAAGTTGTGCTCATACTTTGACATGCCAAATGGTTTGTGTTGGTTTTGGCAGTAAGATGGCTATGGCCTGTCCCAATCTGGCGCCCCCCCATATGGCCAATGATGAACCCCAATTAGGTAATCTATTGCCTTGTATTCTAATTCTGAGGCCTCATATAGCTTCTAACATCAAAATGGCATGTATTTTGTGCACATTTGATCTTTAGTAAGCGTGTGATTTGCTTGATTTTTGGTTGCCAACTCCTTGTGCAATATCTGTGCAACAAGTCGAGAGGGGCTGAGAAGGATATGTTTGTCATTTGCTGTGTCTTTGGCTATGATTCATGTGCATCATTCTCTTGTCTGTTTGCAAGAATGCCTGATTTGCCCATGGGCCCAAGAATGACACGCATAGGGCCTTTTTCCAGGTATATCTTGATGCCTTCTATTTACATCTGGTTGTATATATGCACAGATGCATGGCTTGTTTAATTTTGTGGAAATCTAGCCATCCATTGAACTCAACATGTGTTTGAGTGGCTGGGGATGGTTTGGCGCTTATGAAACATTAAAGCAACAATCCTTTAGCATTTGTAGCATATCTGATATGGTGCTTTGGTTCACTGCATCCCTTAATTTTCTCTGGAAAGAGAGAGGGACCACTGGGAGAGGCACAGTGCACTATCCCTTCCCTAATTACTCTCTCCCAGTCGATTGTACACTGTCTTTGACAGGGCTAGGGGCCTTTTCAGTTTGTAGGCTGAGAAGAATGTGACTCCCCTCCATTTTAACTGTTTCAAAGTGCTTTTGTCGACTGGACGTCTCCATTTCAGAGATCAATTATGTGTATAAGAGTTTCTAATATCTCATTTTCTTTGTTCTCTGCATGAACATGCTCTCGGAGTTGTCGTGAAGCGATCCCCACCAACAATTTAAGCTGTAGTGGTTTCCATTGCTTGCACAGTGCATACTCGAGCTTCTCCGCCATGGCCAGGGATGCAAAGCTTGCCTTCGGCTCAATTAACCCCGAATTGCTTGTCGTGCGTATTCTCTGAGATCAATAGAAGCTCCTCAGGTATACAGTTCTATCAATTTCTCCTCAATTTTGAAGAATTTTGATCGCATTTGTCTCGAGCACTAATCCTTGTTTCTCCGAAATTAGGTGATTGCAAGCACCATCTTCCGTCGAGTCGGGTGTCTCTGTGCTCGTGCGCTTGTCGCCTACTCAACGGTGCCATCAATTTGAGCAACGGCCGGGTGTAGCGGCGGAGAAGGATCAGCCATCGTTGGAGAAGATGTTTCTCTTCTCAGTCTGTCCTTCCTTCTTTTCTCTCATTTCCTTTAGCAGAAACTGTGGGGGCCCACAGTGGCATACAACGAGGGACTACCACGTGTGGAGCCTGAGTTTGATTTAGACTCAGTCGGAGCCGTGTCTGGGCTTGGGTCTGTGTGCGTGTCGGGTTCATGTCTGGTCCGAGTCGATTCACTGTTGAGTCTGAGTCGGAGTTGATCGTGGTTGGGTCGAATCAATTAGCCATTTTGGGCTGAGTTTGTGACGGGCCGCTGTGGGCTGAGATTTTTTTTTTTTGTATAATTTGTTTTGTATTAAACCCGGCCTATACATATATGGATGTATTTATTGATTTATGCATAACTTTATACATGTTTTTCACACGTATTTGGCACGTATTTCACATGTATTTCACACATATTTTGTATGGATTTGCATGACTTGTGGGCCCGACCAATTTGCTTGTATTGTAGCATCATGGTATTAACCCTTTTGATATATTTAGTTAAGTCCAAAATTGATTGATATGAATTCAATTTGAACTTGCCAAATAATCATCGCCAATTACACCCGAGTAGCTCTATACGAGCGTTCTTTCATGCATCTTGACGCCTTCTATCAGTTTGTTTAAATTTGCCGAATTTTAGAGGCAAACAGTTTGCGACAACAACAACGAATCGTTTAGAAGGGGATTTCGACAAGATCAAGGGGAAGCAACAGTAATTATTTGTATCTTCTCTTATTTCTCATTTTCTCTTGCTTGTTCGATGTCTTTTAGTTGTTGATTTGTTATTTTAGGGCTATGGTTGTAATCTTATTTGTTTAGTTGTTTATTTGCTTAGTTATTTCTTTATGTGTTTTTATCTTTTATGATTTGATTGATTATGAGATATCATTGATTGCTTAGGTAGAATTTAATATACCAAGTAGATTAAGGCCTTGTCTAGTATGGTAATAATAATTTATACCTTTGCATAAATTGATTGACCAACTTAATAGTAGCTTATGAGTGAAACCAAAATTCAATAGCCAATAGGTGAACCTTTCTCGCAACGATGGTTACGAGAGATCCTTTGAATTGAAAGATAAACTTAGAAAACTTAAGCCAAAGGTGATGACCGACTCTTAGAAATTCTAAGTGAAGAAGTAGTTTAACCTACGAAATCAAAAATGTAACTATGGTTAGTATTTGGTAACCTAGGATTAGATTATGATTCCACACACATATTAGGAATAACTAACTAATAAACAATTTCGTGGCTCAAACGGATCGTTTGGGAATTGAACTGAATAAATAAGTTGAAACTAGAACCCTAGAATTCAGATTTGTTGATTATCTCCCATTTGGTTCTAGTTTTGATCTTGATTCTAAACTTAAGATTTGAACTCACCTTCAATTCTTAATTCTAAAAAAGTTGAACTCGTCTAACTAATTAATTAAAGTAAAAGATCAATATTTCAGTACCATCCCATTTGATTCGACCCTCAAGCTGTTCTACAAACGGTTAGATCGGTAGACATGAAGTTATTTTGACCTAAGTTTTCCATCGATCAGACTCCACAACCGACTTTCATCGGTAGATTAGATTTTTTATTTTCCGTTGCATGCGCAGTCGATGGGAGGCAATTAGGCTGGAGCGGAGCGAAGTTGATTGAGACGAGACGAGAGGAAGCGATCGACGAGCAAAGAGGAGGCGATCGGCTAGAACGAAAGGTGACATATCCCTCTCTCTTTCTCCTCCTTTCTTTTCCCCTTTTATCTAGTTTTAGGGTTTTCTTTTCTTATAGAGACGTGATAAATATACAGATTAGAGATGTGGGTTGCCAAATGCCACTCCAGTTGTACTTTGTACTCTACTTTATGGTGTATGGTGCGCCGAGTCTTGTTCAATTTTGACGACGATATATTTGATTATACTTTTTTCTGACTGAATTATTGCTATTCTTCTATTCAATGACCATGTTTGGTAGGAATTTAAGTTATTCTTAAGTCAGTTAAGAATGAGTTAAGATGCCTAACACATCTTAAAATTGAATTAGGAAGAGTATGTAAGTGCTGACTACGATTTAAAATTTAAAAAAAAATGAGTGATGTGACATCTTAAATTAAGACACCATCAGAGATGTCTTAATTTAAGAAACACAAACTAATTTACAGTGCTGTCCCTCAGTCCACAAAAATGCGTCGATTCAAAATAATAAAATGAGTTCTATGTTAAATTGCACACCACTATCAAATATTTTTAAGGGTTAATTAGATTTTTTAAGGGTTAATTAGATTTATGCCACTGTGAAAATTTAAAATTAGCAAAATGCCATCACTAAATAATAAATTAGTTTTATGCCATTATAAAATAGTAAAAATTAGTTTTATGCCATCGACAAATTGTTATGACCTTTCTACCCTTTTGAATATGTCACTCTAAAATATTAAAATTTGAGATATACCAGGGAAAAATAATAATTAGTTTTATGCCATTAAAACTTATTAAAAAATTTTATGCCACTAAAAAAAATATCTTTAGACCAATGAGGCATTAACATAGCGAGATAAAACTATTTTTTAAATCCGTAGCGGTATATCGCAAATTATCATCTAAATTCTAAAGTGACAAAATCTATTTTTTTTTCAAAAGATCAAGTTGCTGAATGTGGTATAAACTATTTGCCGATGATGTCGTGAAGCTTTTCCATATATGGTAGAAGCTTCTTATGATACCCATCGGGAAAAATAGTGAATTGGGGAGAAAAACAGAAAAACTCATCTTCATGTTGACCAACGTCTAAATGATATTATTTCCAAAATCATAATTTGTGCTAATCATGGCCCCACAAATTTGGGATATAATCCCATCTAGGTAGAATACCCCATCAATTTCATGCCATGGGATTCAAATGTACAGAAGAATGGAGCGCCGTCCTTTTTTAGGTTTTATTCAAATAAGGGTAATTTAGGAATATTTGAAAATAAAAACAGATTCGATAGTGGCATTTTTAGAATTTACAATATTTTTGGAGAAAATAATGGCATAATACAAATATTAACAATTTTATAGTGGCATAAAATTAATTAGCAATTTAACAATGGCATATTTCAAATTGATAGCTTTTGGTAGTGACATAAATCTAATTATTCCTATTTTTAATAATTTTGCTTATGTACGTAATTGAATATCAGAAATTCAGATCCTAGATCGAATTGAACTCAAATACACGACGTCAAATATATCAGAAATTCAGATCCTATCAAATATCACCGTAGCGTCTCAAATTAATTAGTAAAGGAATTTAAAAATAAACGCATTGATACCATATATACATGACATCAAATTTGGATGTATCTAGAATTGAACTCAAAACACAATTTCTCTGACCAAGAAATTTTAATGGATATCTCGGTCATTTTACAATTAACAGCACATATATAATAAAAATAATTATTTTATTCCTTACTAATTCTTAATTTCTCACCAAAGACAACTTAATTTTGAATTCTTAATTTACAACACAACTTAAGTTCTTATCAAACCTGGCCGATGATTTTAATTAAATGTCCTTGCCTATTATAGGTTTTTTAATAATCAACTTACAGCTAAGAAAATATAGATTATTAGTGTAAGCTTTATTTGTTTGGTTCTTTAAGTGATTAATGTTTCTATATTTCTAATTTTATCAAGTTTTTCCAGTTAATTAAAACCATAATCTGCAATTTTTATGGCTGATCACTAGACTAGGATGATCAAAACTGGGGTGAAGTCTTTTTTTATATATATATATATATATGAGCAACTAGAATTGCATCAGGAGGAAATCCTTTGCAACACTTTCTTATATTTATTTTTTTATTACATATTTTACAAAACTTCCCTTAAAAGCTTTAGTTTTTCGATCTAATAAATAATTTCATTATACAAATACAAGCTATTCAAATCTAAATAATTATTACTTTTTCAAGATGACGCTGGCGGCAGCGGCGACGGTGATAATGGTAGTGGCGGCCCTTGCCCTTGTCCATGGTCTGACATCACATGTATGATATTTTATTTTCTATTACTCAAATGTTATTTATCTTAATTATCTTATATTTTATTGATTTTCTCCAACATCATATTAAAAAAATATAAAAATAGTAAGTATGTATATAACTATATATGAACTCATTTTTTTTTAGATAATAAATATGAATAATTAAAGTCTTCTAATTATATATATTTATAATAATTTCTCTAACTTAAGTTTTTATTTGTGATCTATATTTAGGATATATTGTTTTCAGCCATTGTATCAAATTTTGGTTTTCATTTTGAACCAACCAAAATATTTTCCTTGGTGATTTAAATATATTTTGTACGTCTCATATATTTAATGTCTGCAATGTAATCCAATTAGTTTCACAGTAAAAGCGTGCTTGAAAGTCTAGAACAAAATTGGTGTGAGCATGTCATGCTTTTTCATATCATCGATAATGTGATTTACAAGAAAGAGCAGACGGAGGGGGAAAAAAAGGAAGAATTATAATATTTTTGAACTAAAGCGTGTGATTCGAACACTTCTGCGCATTGCTTTCGTAGCTCAGTTGGTTAGAGCACCCGTTTAGTAAGCGGGAGGTCTTGAGTTTTTAGGATCCCCTCTGTTGTAATTTGGAACCCACTGCGAACCAATCTATAAACGAACAAAACACAGCAAAAAGTTTTTTTCTAAGCAATTTTTTTTCTTGAGCGTATTTTCTAAGCGGTTGAAAGCTGTCAAATGTCAACAGAACACAGCAAAAATTTGTAGAATTACTTGACAGCTAAAAAGTTGTAGAATGCAAAACGATAGCCCGCTGGGATTTCAGAATACGCACTAATGACACTATGATATAAACACGGGTTTCATCTAGTTGGGATGATTTCGGGTTACCCTTCCTCTAATTATCAAATATGTCATGGTTTCCAAAGTTGTTTTTGGCTAATTATTTGTCAAAACTGACAAAATCTTAAATCCGAAAGAGAGATCGAAAGTGGCATCTTGCCTGACATGCGTTGATTTATGAACATAAAATTTTCCGTTAATATATTGAACTTGTATTGAACACAAGTTCTTCAGGTAATATGTAAACTATACCAAATACTTGGATTGAACCAAAATAATAGAATTTAGCTGAACTTGTAGTAAAGAGTGCTTATAATATGTACAATGCAAATGTATATGTTCATTTTCTTTTTCTTTTTTTGAATTGTACGGAAATGCGCTGAGAACGTAGTATGCCATAATAATCGAGGACCTTATATATTTATTCTGTATCTTGATTGATATACAAATAACAGTTGATATTATAATATTCTATAGCCTGATTGATATTCTGTAACATGTTTAGGACAAGGAAAAACTCAAAAAGACTAGAATATATAGTAGAATAACAGTCGATAAAGATTCTTTTTAGGTTAGTTTGGCAGACGCCAATTAACAATTTAATCAATCAAAATTAAATTTATGTATAGTAACAAACTATAAAAGTTTTCTTTTTTTTTTTTTGAAGAAAAACAAACGAAAAGTACAATGGACAAATGAAAATTGAAAACTTCTAAGAAAATGAATTTTTTTCATGACACTCAACAATAGCCAGCCATATCTTAAGATCGCCTCATCCACAATTACAAAAACATGCCTCTCCTTGCTTGAGAAAATTCGCCTATTTATTTTTTTGCATAAAGTTCCCCAGCAGGCGCCCCAAATATGAGCTCCATTGTTGTGCTAATTCGTGAGATATTGAGAATGATTAATTTGGAACCAACCGTACATAATTCTTAGAGAAAAAAGATGTTAGCATTGAAGTATGGTCCAAGAAGCACCTCAAAAGTCATTTGCAAATATGCAATTTCAGAAATACTGAACATACCGAATGTTGATTGAAAAGTAAAAGCTAAAGACACTTCAGTGCCCGGCTACAATGCATCAAAAATGAGATCGACCATTGTTCTAACGAATCTTTAAAGAAAAATGAATCATTTGTGTGGTTGCATTCGCGCATACATGTGTATGGGTTTGTAGGGCCTAGGCATGTTGTCTGATAAGAACTACAGGTAGATAAAGGGGATGCTCAGTATTTTCTTATTTATGGCCCAACATTTGAACGTAATCTGCAATTTAAATCCGCTTGTCCTTTTTTACTGTCAAAGTTGGGCCCCTTAATTAATATATGAAGACCCATCTGAATGAATCTATATATATTTTATCTTAATGCTCCAATTAAATTAAAATTATGCGATTATTTGTTGAGACAATTTTGCAACAGGAGAGTTTGCATGGGATGACTTGTAATAAGGCGAATTTGCAAGTTCTCTTTTAAAATGGAGAAGATGTTGATGGCATGGATCACAACAGTCTTCAAACCCCTCTTGATGTTTGAGGAGATCGAGTGCTCAAAATTGTCCGACGCTACAACTTGTCTTGAAATAATGATACAAAAACAGATGTCTTACAAGTTACAATCGATTGTATAAGGTAACGTTACAAAACTATGGAAATTATGATGTGATTATTATAAAAATAAAGTATAAATTACTTCGACTTGACTAGATCAGGAAGTAAAAGTGCAATGCATACAAGCTCTCTAAATTTTTGTTGTTACTAAGAAAATACAATGTCCGTCCTACATACCTATATTGATAGTTGAAACTTGAAACTGAAAGTGCATTGCTTTTAATAACGGATTGATCATTGAAGATTGCAACCAGCGATCGAATTCTCGATCAAGAAATGCTGAGGATGAGTCTGAAAGTTTTCTTAGTTGCCGTTTAGTTTTTAAAATTTGATGGTAAAATTATCTCATACTAAAATTCTAGTCAAATATATTGACTAAAATTCAAATTTTCAACTTACTCGACATGCATGGTCTCTACGGCACTAGTTTTTCTTACTATAGTGTTTTGCTCAAAGGGGAAAATTATATTGGATCCAAACCCAACAGAAGAGGAAGGGAAAAAAAAAAAAAAAAAAAAAAAAAGACACAAAGAGCTACTTCTATTAGAGGAGCCGCTTGCTGATCCGTCTCGACTTTTTGCAGCACGGTTCCTTTTTCTTTGATAGCTCATCCGTACCAATTTGAAATTCTCCTTAATTATTCCCCGTTTAGTGGGAAATGGTATAAGTTATCATAAAATTCTGTTACGCATCATGCACGATGCATTGATCTAATAGATCTATATTCTTCTACCAGACTCAAATTGTTGAGTAGTCAACATCTAGTTGTTGCTCTAATATATGCTGAAAGACTACACAGATTTTCTAAAGTTCATAGCTAGCTCTCAGATGGGCCCAAAATCATACTAAAATTCTAGTCAATCTTGAATCAGCACTCGCAAACATTTGTCATTAAATCCAAAACAAAAGAGAACACAAGAGGGAACTCTTGTATGCTCATTTGCATTTCTTCATATTCTGGATTGAAGTAAATACGGAGGACTTCAAGCTCAATGTTGTCTTACCACCATTGTCTTGCGAGAGGTGTTAAGACATAACTAATCTACAGGACACATCCAGTCCTTGCGCTACACTGGTTCTATTCTCAGCATTACTAAATCCTGTGCTAACGGATACAATCCAAGAATAGATTTCTTTAAATGTATCTTGACATTTAGCTCTTGTATTAGCTGTAAATGACGTGTCACAGGGATCTATAAATATAAGATCCAGACTGAGACTTTGTACATCAATTCATTATTCAATAAAACTCTATTCTCTGTCATCTTGCTCTCTATACCAGTAAACTGGTCTTCCCAATCTTTCTCACATTACACTATTGCAAAAACAGGGTTTCAATTTGGCGAGATTCAATAAATTAACTAAAGGAAGAGGTTGGAGATTAACTGCCCACCACAAGTTTGCATGCTTCTTGTACTTGTCATCATCGGTCTACTTTGATTGGTCACGCGCATAAATGGTAATTTGTTTTTGTTTTTTGTTAAGCTGAGGTTGTGTATAGATTTGTCACGGTAGAAGGAGAGACTCATAATTATGTAACTCTGACATATATGACTACAAGCTAATTCTTAAAATTATATCGTACAACATAAATTTGCGAGAGAGATTAAATAATACGTTTCAAATAAGTATAATTTAGAAGAAACGGTTGGATAATTTTTGGATCACGAACGATTAAAAGTTTCAAGAGTTGTTCGATCGATAAATTTTATTTCTTTGTTTGTAAATACTGCTATGTTTCAGATAATTTTAGTATTCTTTCGATTACTTTCGAGAAGACAAAATCAAAGGACAAAATCTATTATTGTGGAAGCAAATGAATGAAATGCACCAATTTAATTAAATAATACCCAACAAAAATGCACTTTCCTTTTTGTTACTTCAAAATTCAAAACATACAAATAAGAAATGCGAATATCTACTCATGGAAGTTTTCTGGATTCCCCATTTTAAAACTTCGAACCTAGAATACTAATTCTTAGTACGGCTGTTTATCACTAAAAAAAAATTGGAAAAAGTTGGGTTGAATTATAAAAAGTTGTGAACTTATGTTGGCTGCATCATCACGTTCTCAAATGTTCATAAAGGTTATTTTATCGTCTAATTTTGGAAATAATTATATATTTAATTTTAAAAGGAAGGTCCTACAAAATAAATAATTATGTATTTGGTTAAATGGTTTTTAGTATAGTTTCCTCCCTTCTCTTTCTCCGCGCGGGAGTTGCAGCCTGCATAATGGCATCCAAATTCTTTTTTCTTTCCTCCTACATTTCTTGGTTTGACAGACTCTGTTTTATCTGGAAGTCTGGAACTGTCAACTGGATAAGGATACATGTCAACTATGACTAAAAAGCACAAGAAAAGTTGTTTTTTAGTGCTTGTACAAACTCGCAGCCTCGTCTGCAAATATAATCGTAAAATAAACGGGGTTGATAACCATCATCTCCAAAATTCATTATCCCTATCATCCCTAAGATGTGTTTTCCATTTTTAGAAATACATTAATAACTGTTTTCTATTTTCGGAATATTTTCCCATCATCCCCTGAGATCATCCCCCTCTCCCTTTCTGTTACGCTCCCTCCTACTCTCCCCTCCCCCTTCCACTCAGTTTCATTAATAACTGTCATAATTATTTTTTTCCAAAACAACTAGAACAATTAGCATTTTTTTCCAGCACAATTATTTTTTTTTCCAGAACAACTAAAACAGTTAGCTTACCAACTAGAACAATTAGTATTTTTTTTACCAGCACAATTATTTTTTTTCCAGAAAAACTAGAACAATTAACATTTTTTTCAGCACAATATTTTTTTTCCATAACAACTAGAACAATTACTTTACCAATTAGAACAATTACTTTACCAAATAGAACAATTAACATTTTTTCCAGCATGATTATTTTTTTCCATAACAACTAGAACAATTAGCATTTTTTTCAGCACAATATTTTTTTTTTCAGAACAATTAGAACAATTAGTTTACCAACTAGAACAATTACTTTACCAAATAGAACAATTAGCATTTTTTTCCAGCACGATTATTTATTTTTCAGAACAACTAGAACAATTTTTTTGATGTTTCAAATAATTGTTCTAGTTAGCCGACTAACTGTTCTAATTGGCCTCTGGATGCTAGAAAATTTTTTCACCTGAAAAAAAACATCTCTGGAAGGAAAGAGATGATTAATTACATTCCGGAAAAAGGAAAGAGGGACGAGGTTTATTTACATAAATTGCATTCTAAGAAAGGAAAGGGGGATGAGGAGTTAATGAAGACCTGAGATGATGGGGATGATGGAATCTATGGGATGATAGAAAGCAATTCCCTAAAATAAAATAAATGTTCGAGTAAATTGACAGAAGAAATTTTCAAACTTTTAACAAAAATTTGTAAAGACAAAAAAAAGGATTGTATTTTAATATGAAAAAAAGTTTAAGACATTCATGGGTTTAATTTGGTCAACAATCATCGGATTAACTCGAAAATGGCAAATTCAAAACATCACTCTTGATCTTTTTAACAAAATTTCATTTACGATTTTCTTTTTTAATTTTTATGAATTATGATTTTGAAAATTTATTCATTTCCACGTGTTTCCTTTTTCAATAATTTCACGCTCTCAAGTTTATGCGAAATGAGTACAAAAATTGCAAACAGGTAACGCACATAAAAATAAAATAAAACACGTGTCAACATGAGGAATATTGAATGGAAACGCTTAAATAAGCGTCATTCTAATGTCTAACACAAACATGTAAACATTGGAACGATCAAGGTCGTGAGCAGATACGATCAAATTAACGAAGGCTCCCAGACACGTCAGAAAAGCTCTAAAAAAGATAGATTATTTTTTTTTTTTTTTTTTTTTTTTGAAGAGTAAGCTCTAAAAAAGATGAAGCTTGACTAAGAAAATTTAGGCGCGGAGACCGCCACGGAGGCAAGCAATTGTCCTTGACACGGCTTACTTTAACAAAAAAAAAAGTTTCAATATATATATATATTAGGGATGGAGATCGAGCTTCGCTCGATACAAAATTTTTTACATAGTTTGTAGTTTGAATTTTTTTTATGTAAATTTTATACAAAAAAGTAAACATTAGTGGTAACGTTTATTGTTATTAAATTTTATATTAAATGCATATGCATTGTTATGTGTAACGGCAAAAAATTTTAAGTTTCATTACTTTTTTATAATTTATATATATTTATGGTACGGATGTTTGTTTAATTCTTTTTAACATCTTTTTATAATTTATATTATCATTTAATTTTAAATTATACGATATATGATTATTTGTTTTCTTACCAACTTTAAATATAAATATATTTGTCACATAAGTATTATTTTATAATTTAATTTATATTGTGGTTGATATATTGTACTTGTTCATTTTATAAGTACGTAATGCATTTCTAGAAATTCGTACCCATAATTCTTATTTATACGTACAATTGGTTTAAATATTTTATAATTCCATTTTTCTATTGTTTAGTAATACTCAAGAAAATCGTTTGTAGTTAAAAATATGTAATCAATATTCTTTTCAATTATATATAAAGATTCCATGAGCTCCAATTCATATAAAGAAACATGAAACAAAACAAAATATCTATCAAACATAAGGAAATCCCGTTGTACTTGATAGTAACTAATTGAGGACCTTGAAATTCTTCAGCCTTGGAATAATTACGATGAATCATGCGATAGTGGCATGTATGCAGTAAACACCCAGCTACAAATGGCATTGCCCCGGATGTCCGTGCCAGGCACATGTTGCCTCTGGCCCAAGTGCCAGTAGAGAATCCCATGACTCTGGAGTCAGCTTGATTAATCTCTTTAGTCTTTTTGTTAGTTCCTCAATGGCTCCATCGCCTGTGACTTGCTTCTAAGGAATATATCTTGCAATTAGAATATAAAGGAAAAAGAAGAAAAAAGATAGGGGTGTCAATGAAATCCATTTACCCATTTACCCAACCCGTATCGCATTCGATAAGACCGGTATGGGTAATGTTTTATTTTCGTTAGAATAACGGGTACGGGTACGGGTAAAGAAAATTTTTCGTTAACTTATCGGGTACGGGTACGGGTAAGGGCTATTTCGCACCCATTATCTAACGGGTAAAATTTTACAAAAATATATGTATATATAATCATATTATTAGCATATTTTATAAGATATGTTATTAGTTTCGAGCTTCATCCAAATTAATTTATGTTGATGAAAAAATTATTTTGTACTCTATTATATTATGATTTATAATTAGTTATATAGATTTCTTTGAATTCCATTGATATGAGAATAAATTTCATGATATTTTTTATATCTAAAGTATTATCTAAATGTTGTACTTTATCCATATATTTATTTGATATTATTTATTTAGCACATTATATATTTTTTTATTAAATTATTATTATTACCCATTATGTACCGTTACCGTACCCTTACCGTTAATTCTTAACGGGTGCGGGTAGGATACGGGTAAAGTTATTTTTAACGGATACGGGTATGATGCGGGTAAAGAAAATTTTAGCGGGTGCGGATATGAAAATACCTTCTACCGTACCGTACCGTACCCATTGACAGCCCTAAAAAAAGACATCAACCAATTTATTTTACTCCTCTTCAAAATACTCTCGTCTCCTTTGTAAACTCTGCATCTCCAAGAGATTAACCATCTCGCGTCAGTGTACTGCACCAAAATGTGGCTAATTTATACCAAAAAAATTATGACTACATTTTAAAGGAAAAAAATAATAATCCCAATGTAGAGACCTTCATTGTTGATATCTAAAGGTTTACAGATGCACCTGAAGGTTTACTGGCATTCACTCTAGTAGTTTATAGTAGAGACCTTCATAGTTGATATCAGGAAGGGAAGAGCAAAAAAAGACATTACCAGCCAAATTGGAACCTTGAGCATTTCTTCAAAGACCTTCAAGGCACCATCCCAATTGGAATTCTGAGAATGATACGAACAACAATATTTCCTAAGAAAGAAATCAAACAAAAATAGAAGCCAATTTAAACAGAACCACTTCACAAAGATACCAAAAAAACTTCATGCAGCTCCACGGAGGAACAAAGAAAAATGAATTGCTCAGATTGGATGCAGACTTGTAGAACCCACACACACACACATATATATATATAAGAAAATTTGAAATTGCAAACATATTGATTGTTGGGATCCAACATTTATTAGTATAATCAATATTAAAGGGCAATAACTCAATGACCGTTAGTCATGTAACCACAATTAAAATATAAATAAATTGCCAGCAATAATAAATAATATGAAACAGCAAGTCGTTTGAAGCACATTTAATACCAAAAAAATAACGGCAGTATTAAAGATTCCCTTGATTTGTGCATTTGTCCATGGATGTTATAGGCAAATTAAATTTTAAAAATTAAACTAAAGGGTCAACGAAATTACAGGGCAATTAAAGTTTGCTCCCATATATCACGTATCATATAAATATACTAATTTCTGACAGAAAATTTAAACACGATTAAAATGAGTATAATTGAATTATTAAAACATAGATTTAGTAACATGATTATTTATTTTAGATCCATGAACTGTTCATCTAATAAAACTATCACATACACCCCAAAAAGTAACCGTATCTTTCTCATTACTCCAAATATGTCTACATTACAATTTTTTTAAAAACTAATAATAAATTGCTGACAGAAGATTAAAAAAAAAAGTAGCAGAACAAAATCATTTTACAAAGAGGAAACAATAAGTCAATCAAATTGAATAAAAATATCCAATTAAATTTGCTCTCTCTTTGGCTCCTTTTTTTTTACTGATCTTTGTCTATCAATTTGTTAAAAGGGAGATATAACTGTGTTAAATTAAATTAAATATTCTTTTACTGGTACGTAACATCAGTTTGTTGCTGATTTCAAATCTGATGTCAATGGAAAAAGCTTCAAAATCTTAAATCGATTAATACAAAATTTCCAATTCAATATAGTTTAAAGTTAACACAAACAAACTAAAAATGCAAAGGAATGAGCTTTCGAACATCAAATTTCTAAATAGGCCAATCAATTAGGAAGCATGGAGAGCATTCCAGATGACGTGTTGGAGAGTCAAGAAAGATGATAAATGGTCAGATTCAGCAGTCTCGGATTGCACGATTCTGATGTTGGAGATTTGAGACTATACTTTTTGACCTTATCTAAGAATCATTGTATACTTAATTTTTTGTTTCTGTTACTATAAGACAAAGCCACGTGTCTCCTTTTTGTTTATAACCTAAGCAATTATTTTTATTTTTTCTGGTAAAGGATATACAAAAATTGAAATACAAATAACTGAAATTAGAATATACCTTTCTATTCTTTCAATTTGTGCTGAAATTAGAATAAATCTTTCTATTCTTCCAAAGACAAACAAAATGAGAAGCGTGATTAAATCTGATATCAATAGTTTCTCAAACAGCATGTATAGAAATCAATCTTGAAATTTGTGGCTGTCAAATAAAAAAATTATACAGATTAGAAAACAGAAATCAGATTGGAAGTGTTTGACAAAAAATGAAGCAATTAAAAAAACCTTTACGACCACTGCAACATCTGACTAACTCACACAAATTTGTGGCTCTCTGCTATCAAGCTGCACATCAATAGCCTCACTCTGAACTCATTCCTTGCAACTGCTCCCAAATATGTAAAAACCAATATTTTTCCCTACCAAAAACAACCACACGCGTTGAGAAATAAAAACATATTTAGGGTTAAAGAATTAGAGACAATGTGAATTTGGTATGAGAACTAACCTCTCAAAAAACTCTATCAAATTTCTTCTTTGGGGCTCCTTCCTAATACCATTGCTGGAGGTGATGGAGAAAGTAGTTGGAGGAGATGGAGCAGGTAGAACAATAATTGCTTGAGGCGACAATAAATCTCCTTCTTCCCTATGACTGCATCTCCATCTCCATGAGTAACCATCTGATTAGTTTCGGCACCAGAGGTATCCACGGGTATCATCCCATGCCTCTTCTTTCGAGGCGCCTTCGTTGCCAAGTCAGCAAGGACACCGAGAAGTCTCTTCTGGACTATTTATTCGAAGACGCCATTCCATTTCGTGTCATGATTCATGAGGAGAGGAGAAAAAAAGTGAAATGCAGAATGGTGGCTCCGTAAAAGAGGAATGGATGAAATTAGATAGGGATGGAAGGGCAAAAACATTGTGCCTCCAATTAAGCAAAAACTGGTGAAACGGGTCATATCCATGGTGTTAAGATCCACTACAAAAATGTATACACAGTTCCAATTTTAAAATTGGCAAAAATATTTAACGCAGCCATCAACCAATAGAAAAATAGATTACCGTGTCTGATTAGAATTTAGCAAAACAATTAGACACCCACACATCTTTATTTATAATATTGAATATTGATTATATAGAGAATGACTACAGTACACCCTAAAGCACGGATCATGCGGTGCTTTAGAGTCGTTTTTCAAGATCCGGAATTCAAATGTCCGATCCAAACGTCCAATATGTTCTTTATGTTGAAATATCCTTAGAAACAAATTTTTACATATTTTTTAAATTTTTATACTATTTTTTACATATTTTACAAAATTGCTAATCTAAATCATTGTGAGCCCTCCATTCAGAAACGGAACGGAAACGAAAATGATTTTTTGAGACGAAACGTTAAACAGAATACAGAAATGCAAAATTATAATGGTAAATAAAGAACGGAATGTTAAACGGAACGAAAATTTATTTTGTTTACCGAAACAAAATGAAAACGAAAGAGTAATTTCATTTCGTTACCGTAACAAAATGTCAAACGAAATAGTTTTTTTCCGTTCCGTTTGGAACGTTTGACATGTCTACTCAAGCCATAAGAGGAAGACAAGTACGCTTTGGTCTCAATAAACCCAAAGCAGTGCCCCATATCTTGCGGGCTCATCAGCCCATTCGAAGACCAGAAATTTCTTGAGCAGAGAGCATTTCTTAAATTTTTTGTCCTTGAATGATTTATAAAAGAACTGAAGTGAAGGGTGTGGGCATAATTTAAAGAGTGAAGGATCCATTCTACATATTAAAATAGGCCACTGAGAAAGCATATTCTCGTCTAAATCTAATAAACATATTGCAAATATTTATTTGCCTTCTTATACATATTCAGTCTGGTTAAGTTTAATGGTCCATTTTGGAATTGAGACCAGGCCTTCATGATGTCTGGTGAGTTGGAAAAGCAGCAAGGCCCAAGGAATACACATTGTAAAGGTACCTGTCCTTGCCCTTATTTATTTCTTTTTCCTTTTCTCATTACTCCGTTCAGATGATCTGTTAAGTACTTAAGTCTAATCCGTGATCAGGGGTGGAGCCAGAATCTTGGGGGGGCATAATTTTGGACTTCGTCCCCATCTATGTTGGGTTCAATAATAGAACAAGGACATAATTTTGGACTTCGTCCCCATCGCAGGAACAACAGCAATTGAATTTCAAAAATCTTAAGGATTCCTAGAGGTGGCAGTATTCTTTGTGCCTAATCATATTCTGAGAAAATCTGATTGTAAAATTTGTTTGCAAGAAAGTCCTTCACTATTCAAATTATTTTCACTGCATTTAATCTAACAGCTTACTTGGAAACACTTTGTTATGGTGGCAACCGTCTCACCTTCATTCTTCTTCCATTTTTTTTTTTTTTTTGCCACATTTTGATTATCTTTTTTTCATCACACATTAAGCTACACCTTCCTTTTCACTTTGGATCTCTTCATTTCTCATTTTGGCGCGCTTCCTTCTTCCTTCTTCTGATCAGTCCAGCATAGAGGGAAAAATCTCCTTGCCCTTTTAGAAGATAATTATCTGCCTACACTCGGCACTCCTCTCTATTTCTTATTTGTTCCTTATCCTTCTTTGGTTCTTAGACTAGGTACAAATAACATGCTAAAAAATTCTGTGTCATTTGTTCTGGAAGCAACACGTGTCGCTCTCCTATTGGCTCAAAGATAGAGTACGGAGATGGGAGCAAAAGCAAGCGTTGTTTGTGATGCTTTCCAGGAAGATTTTAACGGTCCCCCTTTTTTATTTTACAAATATACCTCTTTCACGTGTCCCTCATCACGAGAGAATTGCTCACATTCTGTTAATCAATGTTTTTAAAACCGGACCGAACCACAACGAACCGACCGGTCTGATCCGAACGGTTCAGGTGTTTTGTCTTTTTTTTTTTTGATCTGCAAGAAATAATTTTCCACAAAAAATTTTTTAGCAAGAATCGAACACAACCATAAGATAATCATCACATAAAATCGAGTTTATTAATTTATTGTTTCCCTGCCTTTGCCTCCATATTCCCCATTATTTAAATAAAACTTTGGTGATGTTTTCTTTTGATGTCATCGATATATATATATATAGAGTTTTGCTATGGTGAGTCGCGACTCACGGATCCTTCCGTGAGTCGCGATCAAAATTCTTGGATCTGATTCAAAATGACCGATCCAAACTGTCTAATATGATCTTCATATTGAAATCTCCTTGCAAACCAAATTTTATATTTTTTCGAAATTTTTAAGTATTTTTTTCGGATTTTTTAAAACTGCTGTTTTTGAATGGCACAGAATTAATTAGATCAGCGATTTTCTAAAATTTAAAAAAAAATACTTAAAAATTTCGAAAAAATATAAAATTTGGTCTGCAAGGAGATTTCAATATGGAGATAATATTAGACGGTTTGGATCGGTCATTTTGAATTACATCCAATAGTTTTGATCGTGACTCACGGAAGGCTCCGTGAGTCGCGACTCACCATAACAAAACTCTATATATATATTTTTTTTTCTGTTGTCCTCAATCACCCTCTTCACAAGAGCTGGTATTTTATAGAAGAAAGAATTGAAGCTTCTGGCAAAGAGAAGCTCGGATAGCTACTTGAACTTGGTTCATACCATTGCATATATTAAGGTCCGGCAAAAAAATAAAGCCACTTGCTTAAAAGGATACAACCCTTTCAATTATGTTATTGTTGGAGTTATGTCCTAGAAGTCAATATTTAATGACTTATTTTCTTAGTTTATGTTAATGATGATATTTGATCATTTGTTCCTAGAGTTTATTATTGACAGATCATTCAGGTTGAGGATCTGAATTGTAGATCTCTGTGGATCATTCATTAGAATGACAATAATAAATCTAAATCGTCCATAATCTTGATAATTAACAAGGAACATTAATTATCATAAAAGATTAGTATGCAAGTTAAGTGATGATTAAGTTCTACAAATCATAGGTAAGGAGTTACCAACTTAATTGCATATGTGTATGTTATTGGAACATAGTACAGGACTTGACCCAATGAAATAAACATATGGATTGTGTTATGTGTCATTGTTTATTTCATATGAGTTTGATTCTAAGTTTGAGATGTTCATCTTTTCCACATGAGGATAGGTTCAATAAATATCGTCTAACGTTGATTCCTGATAAAGGCTGCTATAAGGACTTTATTTATGTTCTCTTGAATTGTGCGGGGAAAAGTTGTTCATCAAGAAAACCGTATGTCCCTCATTAGTATACCTAGTGAGTGATGATATCTGTTTGGGCCCCTTGATGGAGTTGGATCGTATGCATGCAAATTAGACGATCAACTCTAGATCAAGAAATGTATAATCTGCAAGAATGACACATTCCTATCTTGGATTATACAAGGATATCATGTGACATAAGAATCAAACAAAGAAATACTAATATTTCTTATGCAGGATTGAGATATTGTAACGGTACATTATTTATACGAATTGGGAATCATAACGTGTTGCTAGATACCGCTTATGATTATTGGAAATAAATAACGATTTATTTCCATGGCCAACATAGTATAAATCCTCAAATAGGGTCGCACAAATAAGATATTGACCACACGTGCATTATTTATTCATATTGGAGAATACGAGACATGATAAGTTGATTAATTAATTATATGTTGTTATGAACCATAATAATTAATTATATCAAATGGATCATGTTAGAAATAATTTAATGCATAAAGCTCTTCAAGAATTAATTATTAATAAGTTAATAATTAATTATATACAACACATATAATTTCTAGAATTATATTGAGCTAATGGGTTTTATTTAGTTAGTAAATTAAAAGCCCAAATTAAAGAGAATTAAAGGGGATTCATTAATTGGTGAATTAATGAATAAAGGCCTTTTATTGAGATAGCCCAAGAAAGCCCATTAGGTGGCCTCTTAGGGTGGATGGCATACTTGTAAATAGCTACAAGTGTGGATGAGAGATGGGTGGTCTATAAATAGGGGGTTCTTTTAGAGAGCAAACCCTAGCCACCACACCCTCTCTTCCTCTTCTCCCATGCGCCATCTCTCCCTCTCATTCTCTCTTGAGCTCATGTGTTGAGCACCCCTATCCCATCTCTCTTCCTCCATTAAAATAGTTTAATAGAAAGAGAAACTTGGATTTGAAAAAGGGAGAGCTTGGACTTGAGAGAAACTAGCATCTCTCTCAAGTCGTGGTTGCTATCTTTGGTGGGCTAGAGGCGATCAAGATGGTGGAGGTGGTGGAGCACGCACCCCATCGACTCCCATGCCATGGATTCGAGCCTCATGAATACAATTTCATGAGAGATACAATTTCTCCTACTTTCTCTCTTGATTTGATGTGTGAATGCTTTAGCACTAGATCCTTGTCTTGCTTGATGTTTAATGGAGATTAATTAGTTGTAATTGATCTAAAAATTAAAATATGAGCATTTCCTAACAGTGGTATCAGAGCTATGGTCGTGCTTAAGGTTTTTCACACTTAATTAAGTGAGAATTCGTAATTAATTAAATTAATTAGTGATGTGCATGCATGCTGGCCCTGGAAAGGCTGTTTTCTGTCTTGTTGCTTGTTTTTCGTGGTGTAAAGCTCTCTGAAATTTTTTCCTTCTTATTGGAGGTTGTAGCCCTTTGAGTTGTGGTTGTTTTCCCACTGGAATCATTGAAATTCGATGTAAAATGAATTTTTAGTGATTTAAACGGTAACGGTGCGCAGATCTGTTATTCTGCGGCACAGTTCTGTTGTTGTGGTTGGTAACAAATAAGTTTGTATACAAAGTACCTATAACTTTTAGATAGGATTATTCTAAACTTGATGCTCTTTCTGGATATGTAAATTTTGTTGCATATTTCGGATATTATGTGGGCGTTCAAGGATGAAAAGTGATAAAGTTGTCAGATCTGTTTTTTCAAACAAACTGATTGTTTTGAAAAACTGTACTTATTGAGAAACTTTTATGGAAAAGTGTTGAAATGAAAATGTTCTCCTTTAAGTCTGGAATCTGTGAAAATTAATTTCATAGATTTTTATTGAGATTTGATACCTCAACCGAGTGAAACCTTTTTGGTCGACGGTCTGTTCCAGAACAGGATACCTTGCTTAAATGCTTGTTATCTCGTTGATCTTGAATATAACTTGTGGATTTTCTTTTCATGGAATGATAGCCTATTGTATGTAGTATTTTTCTATGTAAATTGTTTGCTGGAAAAATATCAAGGGGATGATCATACAGACCAAAAGGTTGAGACCAATAACAGAATTTTCTCTAACGGTGCTTCGCGCACAATCTGAGGATTTGTCTTTTTTGGTTCTCCCTGATGGTAACTGATCTCTCCTTGAGATTTTTACAGGTAATCACAATCTTTGTAAGGAGTTCTCTGGATTTATTTCAGATTTTTTGGAGACCGAATTATTTTGAATTTTTTCGGGTCCTGAATTTCGTATTTTAATTAGTTAAAATAGTTTCTAATTAATCAATTTATTGAAATGTTAATTAGAAGACTCCTTAAATACCCTCCTTTCTGTTTTGATAGTTGGATTTAATTTAAAAGGGCTTAAACAATTAGTTGTTAAGGTTAAGCCTTCTTTGCATTCGAAAAACTTGAGCAACAAGTATGCACAAAGATTCTAATTAATGAAATTAATTAAGAGCAAGTGAATCATGTATATTGTATATGTGCTAACTTTGTTTTGTAGGAGGATGTGGGTTTGATATGGCTCAAGATGTCAATGCCTTGTGTGTTGTAACATGTTGTGAATGCATGTGATTGCTTGTAAAGTGGCCTAAGGTGCCTTGATAATTAAGTGGTTAATTTTTGATGTAACTTGTGAGGCTTGCATGCCCCTAAGGCCTAGGCGGGGTTTTAGGAATTTTATCACATGTATTTATTTCCCTTAATTATTAGATAGGATCTTAGTAATTAGTGGGAGGGCTTGATTAGATTAGTCTCGTTACATGGAGATGCGACGAAGATTAATGCAAGCGGGAGCCATACAAACCCACGGCAATGCTTGAGATGCTTATGTTATGTGATTGTTTGTGAATGCCTTGAATTGTCATAGGTAGGTATGGGTGTATGCTTACATGACCACCAAACAAGAGTCACATAATTGTTTTGTCCCAAATACGATTAAGTCAAATCGTCCTCCTTCTCTCTATCCCCCTCACGTCAATTGCCAATCATGGCGCGGTCCGCCATAGCGGACGTCATGGTTGTCAACCTTGATAGTCGGGGTACAAATAAAAAGATTTGTTAGGAGCAAATAGAGAGAGGTTGCTTATCGATGGACCCAACAAGTTTTCTTGGACATCGGGACGAAGTTTGTAAATATACTTAGATATTCACAAACCAAGAATCATATGGTTGATATGATTGGTTGGAGAACCTACCTTGTCTAGTTAAGTAGGGTGTCGTGCCATAGCAGGCTCTACTTGACGAAAATGAGGATCTTGGAATCCATTACATTTAGGGACATTAATTAAATGTAGTGGGAGTTTTTGTTTATCATTCCATAAACAAAACATTGCATAAACTAAATGACCTTAAATTGAAATTGTTATAGATATTAAATATGTTAATTTCGTTGCGATCAATCTTTGGAAAACGACAAACTCGTTTCTAAGGTATTCACTTGGGGAAGAAATACCGATTTCTAAGACATGTTCTTGGAAATGAGAAACTTGAGCAAGTTTAATCCCAAAAACGTTCCTCGACTTCCCGAACAATAGCGTCGCAATGATTGATTAGTTTCGACGAAAATTATTCAATAAAGCGAATGCTTATATCCTTTTAGAAGTTCTAGACCTTTGAATTGGAGAATTCATAAGGACTATACTAAGACTTCTACACTCTCATCCATTTACTCAAGAAGACGTTCTTAGAGAAAGTAAAAATAGACTCAATCATTTATGATCGAGTAATGGAATGTGAGTTAACCAAGAGACTCTTCTTATAAGAAGATAAATGTTTCATTAGCTTGCGAACCGAAAGGTTTGAGTAGCTAATTGACAACTAGAGATATTGAGATCTCCAATATCAAGGATTGTTGATATTGTCATAAAATCTCTTTCTATGGATAAAGGATGTATTGTTCGCACACTTGTTAGTGCTAAAATGATTGGTTAAGTATTAAAGGAATACTCCACCAATATATGAGTTGAGACTTTGAGACCCTCACTAGTGACCGTGTGTCACATGAGATGTTTCATTTGCCATTTATGGGAGGCATTTGAAAGGTTGTCCGAAATATCATGATGTTCTAAACCTTAAGATATTTGTCGTTCAAATTATCTCACTATCTCTAATTCACACTAGTAATTAGGTGCTAGTTCATGTGCTCGCATTTAACGAAATGTGTAGGCAATGATGAATAAGAGAAAGTTTGAGATAAGTAAAGTAAACTCCGTTTTTGGAAATGGCTTGTACGTCTAAGCCACTACCATTGAATACGTAGAGTTATCTTTACTAAATAAAGAGTTTGTTTAGGAATTTGAGGTTGTATACCTTATTCCAAACATCTCATAAAACCTTATCTCCGTTTCATATTTGATGATGGATGATCATGTTTTGTAATAGAGAAATGTTGTTCTCTTATTGTTATAAATTTGTGTATAATTTCATGCATCTTAATTGAATTTGCTTGAAATAGATTAACAAATTTTGAATGACAAATATGTAAGACTTCGCATAAAGTATTTGACTTTTATGTAAAATAGTTGCTTAGTCGAATATAAACAAAGAATCGCATTATGAGAGTCTACGTAACGTGGAGCTCGTAAATCAATTCGATTGCAAATCAATTGAAATTCATGCGAATCGTGTTTGTTAAAAGACAAAAGCGCCTTTGACCTACGAAGGTTTAAAGGACAAGTAACCTTATTAAGACTTATACATATTGATGTATATAGACTTATAGGACTTGTGCAATTGAAAGGTTGTTGACACTTTACCACTTGACCAACGATCATTGTAGATATTAACGTATCTATTTGATATGGTATAAGTATGAATCTTTTGACAAGATCAAAAGGATCTCAAGAGTAAAGTTGAAAAACTATTCAATAAAAGCAAAAGTCTTAAGATGGATCATGGTAAATAGTTAAGTCATGTAGTTTGATATATTGCCTAAAGAGTATGAAAGACGTTTCACTACTTGCTCCATGAGGAACATTTGGAAAAATGTATCCAAGGATGAAGGTATCGAACATTGTTTGATATAGTTCGATCGGTAATAAATCAAATTGACTTGTTTGACTCATGTAAGGGATTGTGTTTGAGGACAATATTGTTTACACTAAATAAAAATTCCATTGAAGTCTATTGAGAAAGATATCTTACGAGATTCGATCTCTAGGTATATTGTTTCTCAAGATTTGGTGTTGAGAAGCTTATTTCAAGGTTCGATTGATTGATAAGCTTGGACCCAAATAAGACGCTTATTAGTTTGTAGGATATCTTGAATTAGCCAAAAGGTACTACTTCTATGAACATGATAAGAACAAGGTAGTTGTTGCTCATCATAACGTAATCTTAAAGAATGATATTCTCAAGAAGAAGTAGTGGGAGTAAAGTGAGCATTAAAGGAGTTTATGCGTCACTACAAGAAGTACCTTTATAGGGAACTTGTCACTCCATACATGGTGCTTAGTGGGAGTTGAGCGGAACTTGACTCACAAGCAGTTGTGAAAGGAAGAAGTTTATAAGCACGCTCGCTTCTAAAGAGTACTCAAACATCTCACGAATGGATGATGTTAGAGAAACTCGTGCAATACATTAGGATCAAGAATCTATTCTACAAGATGTTGTAGAAGTAGTTCGTAGACCTCAAGCACCAATCCTACAAAGATCAACGAGAGTGAATTGCCTAAACTGAAAAGTACATAGGTTTCACAACATCCTCATACTTGACATGTGAGGATCCGTTGATAAATAAAGAAGCGATGGAAAGACCCGATTCCACAAGTATGGTTTGAATCTATATGATCTTTAAGTGCAATCCATATATATAACAACAAGGTATAGACCTTGATTGATGTTCAAGAAGGAGCGATCCATCTAGAACATTTAGATGTTTCATAAGAAAGATAGATATGGATAGCAAGTCGACTCTGTACAAAGCACAATTTCATGATTGATGCTATGTCTAAGTCGATAACAAGTTGACCATGTACAAAGCACGGCTTCTCGCTTGTAGCTATGTATAAGTCAATAAAGATCATTCTAGCAATAGTTATATTTCGTATATATAGATATATGGAAAGATACATCAAAACCGCCTTCTTCGATTGAATGAAGGAAGTTGTTGTGTATTTCACACAAACCAAGGATTTGTTGTATTGTTGGAAACACATATATGCTTCAATGATCCATTAATGGATTGAAGCAAGTACTGTGGAAATTGGAATAAATATTTTGACAAGGAAGTCAAGGAGTTGCACTTCGTCAAAAGTATCTTATATAGACAAGATATTCAGTGGGAGCATGATTGTGTTACATGTATTGTACAAGATACAAGACATTAATTGGGAATAACATTAAGAAAATGAATATTGTCAAGATCTCACTGGAGAATGTTTTCTCAATTGAGAACTTGGGTAAGTCACCTAAATCTAGGGAAACAAAATCTATGGAGATAGATTATGATAGATGTCAGGTTTGAGAAAATGTGCATATAATGACAAAGTGTTCTAGTAACACGAAAAGATAGACTCCTAGAAAGGACGTCTAACCACGTTGTATGGCATACACTTGAGTTCTAATCGGTGTGTTGCAAATCAATTCGAGAAGAGTGCACGATATATTTCGAGCATCCTTCTGTTACGAGTTTCATAACGGAAGCCATACTTATGCACATGCCCCTATGTGTTGTACCCAAGGAGTATGACAAGCAGTTGTCAACTGGATACAAAGAAAAATACATTTGGACAATAATCAAGAATATCCTCGAGTATCTTATGAGAAAGGGTGATATGTTTTTCATCGGACAAGATGAAAGAAATCTCATATAAATTGTTATATTGATGCTAGTTTTCGAGAGATTGATATAAATGCAATTGAGCTACATATTTTGTTTAATGTGGTGTTATAAATTTAGAAGGTGTTCTAAATGGGATATTACAACCGTTTCCGTAACCAAAACAAAAATATATAGCAACTTGTGAAGCAATGAAAGAATGTAGTATGGATCATGAAGTTCTCAGTCAAGCTAATATAGTTCTAAGCATCTCGAACCATAGCTTAAACTTGAAGAACCCAATATTAAATTGGTGATCCAACTAAGATCTATGACGATGTCAATTGATCTCACATGATGATGATCAAGAACACATATATAGGAGTATATATGTATATAGGGTCAAATAAAATTGGATAGGTTCGCTGACACAGCGAACACTCTAACTTAACCTCTACCTTAAGCGGTATACGAGATGCAATTGTGCATCCATGCGTGATGGACGTATGAGTAACTTGCTTTAAGTGTATTACATCTTTTGAGGTTCGAGACATGTATATATATAGATATATGACATTGTTCTAAATTCTTCACTGGCTAGAAGTCACTATTGATTGACTCTAGGCCAAGTGGGAGATTGTTGGAGTTATGTCCTAGAAGTCAATATTTAATGACTTATTTTCTTAGTTTATGTTAATGATGATATTTGATCATTTGTTCCTAGAGTTTATTATTGACAGATCATTCAGGTTGAGGATCTGAATTGTAGATCTCTGTGGATCATTCATTAGAATGACAATAATAAATCTAAATCGTCCATAATCTTGATAATTAACAAGGAACATTAATTATCATAAAAGATTAGTATGCAAGTTAAGTGATGATTAAGTTCTACAAATCATAGGTAAGGAGTTACCAACTTAATTGCATATGTGTATGTTATTGGAACATAGTACAGGACTTGACCCAATGAAATAAACATATGGATTGTGTTATGTGTCATTGTTTATTTCATATGAGTTTGATTCTAAGTTTGAGATGTTCATCTTTTCCACATGAGGATAGGTTCAATAAATATCGTCTAACGTTGATTCCTGATAAAGGCTGCTATAAGGACTTTATTTATGTTCTCTTGAATTGTGCGGGGAAAAGTTGTTCATCAAGAAAACCGTATGTCCCTCATTAGTATACCTAGTGAGTGATGATATCTGTTTGGGCCCCTTGATGGAGTTGGATCGTATGCATGCAAATTAGACGATCAACTCTAGATCAAGAAATGTATAATCTGCAAGAATGACACATTCCTATCTTGGATTATACAAGGATATCATGTGACATAAGAATCAAACAAAGAAATACTAATATTTCTTATGCAGGATTGAGATATTGTAACGGTACATTATTTATACGAATTGGGAATCATAACGTGTTGCTAGATACCGCTTATGATTATTGGAAATAAATAACGATTTATTTCCATGGCCAACATAGTATAAATCCTCAAATAGGGTCGCACAAATAAGATATTGACCACACGTGCATTATTTATTCATATTGGAGAATACGAGACATGATAAGTTGATTAATTAATTATATGTTGTTATGAACCATAATAATTAATTATATCAAATGGATCATGTTAGAAATAATTTAATGCATAAAGCTCTTCAAGAATTAATTATTAATAAGTTAATAATTAATTATATACAACACATATAATTTCTAGAATTATATTGAGCTAATGGGTTTTATTTAGTTAGTAAATTAAAAGCCCAAATTAAAGAGAATTAAAGGGGATTCATTAATTGGTGAATTAATGAATAAAGGCCTTTTATTGAGATAGCCCAAGAAAGCCCATTAGGTGGCCTCTTAGGGTGGATGGCATACTTGTAAATAGCTACAAGTGTGGATGAGAGATGGGTGGTCTATAAATAGGGGGTTCTTTTAGAGAGCAAACCCTAGCCACCACACCCTCTCTTCCTCTTCTCCCATGCGCCATCTCTCCCTCTCATTCTCTCTTGAGCTCATGTGTTGAGCACCCCTATCCCATCTCTCTTCCTCCATTAAAATAGTTTAATAGAAAGAGAAACTTGGATTTGAAAAAGGGAGAGCTTGGACTTGAGAGAAACTAGCATCTCTCTCAAGTCGTGGTTGCTATCTTTGGTGGGCTAGAGGCGATCAAGATGGTGGAGGTGGTGGAGCACGCACCCCATCGACTCCCATGCCATGGATTCGAGCCTCATGAATACAATTTCATGAGAGGTACAATTTCTCCTACTTTCTCTCTTGATTTGATGTGTGAATGCTTTAGCACTAGATCCTTGTCTTGCTTGATGTTTAATGGAGATTAATTAGTTGTAATTGATCTAAAAATTAAAATATGAGCATTTCCTAACAGTTATATATTAATATATTTCAAAACCCACAGCCCCTAATAGCAAAGCCAGATACACAAGACAGCAACTACTTGGAATTAGCATTCACAGACATTACGAGTCTTTTGAGTCCATAACAAACAGAGCAACAAAGAACACGAGAAGGGACTGTAGCATGCTCACTTACGTTTCTTCAGCATTCTGGATTCAGGTGAATCTGGAGGACTTCTAGCTCTGGAATCTTTTGCCTTTCCTAGGTGGGCACCTACATCCTCTTCTGACTCAGGCTTCTTCAACAGTACATAAAAAAAATAAAGACAAAGAATTAGTAATCAACATAAGAACAGTTCAAGAGTGTAAATATCTGATTTTTTTTGTTCAACAATTTTGCATTTTTCCCCCAACAATAAACATTTGACGACATTTGTGTCAGTCTTTCATTATTTTTGATTTTTTTCAACTCTTCTTTTAACCACTCATATCATCACTGAAATATTATAAGGCTTTCCAACTACAACAAAAGTTGGAATTTTATTGGGCTTGTTTGGCTTATAACCTCACATGACCAAGAGTGACACAACAACTAAGCACTTGTGAGGCAGATTCATGTTGACCTGATCTGAACAGGTTTTCAATAGCTTGAAGAGATGGAGAGAAGATAAAAGCTTCCTTACAGTAGGATAAGTAAGCTTATTGTATGGAGAGAAGATAAAATCTTCCTTAAAACTTTCTTATATTTATTTTTTATTACATATTTTACAAAACTACCATTAAAAACTTTAGATTTTTTATCTAATAAATCGTTTCATTATAAAAATACAAGCTATACAAATCTAGGTAATTGTTACTTTTTCAAGATGAGGCTGGAGGCAGCGGCAACGGCAACGGTGGCGATGCATCTGCCCCTGTCCATGGTCTAGCATCACATGCATGCTATTTTATTTTCTATTACTCAAATGTTATTTCTCTTAATTATCTTATATTTTATGAATTTTCTCCAACATCTTATTAAGAAAAAATAAAAATAGTAAGTATGTATATATGAACTATTTTTTTTTTGAGATAATAAATATGAATAGTTAAGTCTTCTAATTTTATATATCTATAATAGTTTCTCTAACTTAATTTTGCATTTGTGATCTTTATTTAAGGTATATTGTTTTCAGCCATTGTATCAAATATTAGGTTTTCATTTTGAACCAACCAAAATATTTTCCGTGGTGATTTAAATATATTTTGTACTTCTCATATATTTAATGTTTGCAATGTAATCCAATTAGTTTCACATTAAAAGCGTGCTTGAAAGTCTAGAACAAAATCGGTGTGAGCATGTCATGCATTTTCATATTATCGATCATGTGATTTACAAAGAAAGAGCAGACGAAAGGGGGACGGGGGGAGGGGAGTTATAATATTTTTGAACTTACATATGTGATTCGGAAAGCTCTGTACATTGCTTTCGTAGCTCAGATGGTTAGAGCATCCGTTTAGTAAGCTGGAGGTCTTGAGTTCGACTCTATACGAAAGCAATTTGTTAGGATCCCCTCTGTTCTAATTTGGAACCCACCGCGAACCAATTTATAAACGAACAAAACACAGCAAAAAGTTTTTTTTCTAAACAATTTGTTTTTAGCGTATTTCCTAAGCGGTTGACAGCTGTCAAGTGTCAACAGAACACTGCAAAAAGTAGTAGAATTACTTGACAGCTGTGTCTTTTTTTTTTTTTTTTTTGAAAAAAAAAAGTTGTAGAATGCAAAACGATAGCCCGCTGGGATTTCAGAATACGCACTAATGACACTATGATATAAACACGGGTTTCATCTAGTTGGGATGATTTCGGGTTACCCTTCCTCCAATTATCAAATATGTCATGGTTTCCAAAGTTGTTTTTGGCTAATTATTTGTCAAAACTGACAAAATCTTAAATCCGAAAGAGAGATCGAAAGTGGCATCTTGCCTGACATGCGTTGATTTATGAACATAAAATTTTCCGTTAATATATTGAACTTGTATTGAACACAAGTTCTTCAGGTAATATGTAACCTATACCAAATACTTGGATTGAACCAAAATAATAGAATTTAGCTGAACTTGTAGTAAAGAGTGCTTATAATATGTACAATGCAAATGTATATGTTCATTTTCTTTTTCTTTTTTTGAATTGTACGGAAATGCGCTGAGAACGTAGTATGCCATAATAATCGAGGACCTTATATATTTATTCTGTATCTTGATTGATATACAAATAACAGTTGATATTATAATATTCTATAGCCTGATTGATATTCTGTAACATGTTTAGGACCAGGAAAAACTCAAAAAGACTAGAATATATAATAGAATAACAGTTGATAAAGATTCTTTTAAGGTTAGTTTGGCAGACGTCGACGCCAATTAACAATTTAATCAATCAAAATTAAATTTATGTATAGTAACAAACTATAAAAGTTTTCTTTTTTTTTTGAAGAAAAACAAACTAGAAAAGTACAATGGAGAAATGAAAATTGAAAACTTCTAAGAAAATGAATTTTTTCATGACACTCAACAATAGCCAGCCATATCTTAAGATCGCCTCATCCACAATTACAAAAACATGCCTCTCCTTGTTTGAGAAAATTCGCCTATTTGTTTTTTTGCATAAAGTTCCCCAGCAGGCGCCCCAAATATGAGCTCCATTGTTGTGCTAATTCGTGAGATATTGAGAATGATTTGGAACCAACCGTACATAATTCTTAGAGAAAAAAAGATGTTAGCATTGAAGTATGGTACAAGAAGCACCCCGAAAGAAATTTGCAAATATGCAATTTCAGAAATACTGAACATACCAAATGTTGATTGAAGAGTAAAAGCTAAAGACACTTCAGTGCCCGACTACAATGCATCAAAAATGAGATCGACCATTGTTCTAACGAATCTTTAAAGAAAAATTAATCATATTGTGGTTGCATTCGCGCATACATGTGTATGGGTTTGTAGGGCCTAGGCATGTTGTCTCATAAGAACTACAGGTAGATAAAGGGGATGCTCAGTATTTTCTTATTTATGGCCCAACATTTGAACGTAATCTGCAATTTAAATCCGCTTGTCCTTTTTTACTGTCAAAGTTGGGCCCCTTAATTAATATATGAAGACCCATCTGAATGAATCTATATATATTTTATCTTAATGCTCCAATTAAATTAAAATTATGCGATTATTTGTTGAGACAATTTTGCAACAGGAGAGTTTGCATGGGATGACTTGTAATAAGGCGAATTTGCAAGTTCTCTTTTAAAATGGAGAAGATGTTGATGGCATGGATCACAACAGTCTTCAAACCCCTCTTGATGTTTGAGGAGATCGAGTGCTCAAAGTTGTCCGACGCTATAACTTGTCTTGAAATAATGATACAAAAACAGATGTCTTACAATCGATTGTATAAGGTTATGTTACAAAACTATGGAAATTATGATGTGATTATTATAAAAAAATAAAGTATAAATTACTTCGACTTGACTAGATCAGGAAGTAAAAGTGTAATGCCATATATACAAGCTCTCTAAATTTTTGTTGTTACTAAGAAAATACAATGTCGTCCTATATACCTATATTGATAGTTGAAACTTGAAACTGAAAGTGCATTGCTTTTAATAACGGATTGATCATTGAAGATTGCAACCAGCGATCGATTTCTCGATCAAGAAATGCTGAGGATGAGTCTGAAAGTATTTCTTAGTTGCCGTTTAGTTTTTAAAATTTGATGGTAAAATTATCTCATACTAAAATTCTAGTCAAATATATTGACTAAAATTCAAATTTTCAACTTACTCGACATGCATGGTCTCTACGGCACTAGTTTTTCTTACTATATAGTGTTTTGCTCAAAGGGAAAAAATTATATTGGATCCAAACCCAACAGATGAGGAAGGGGAAAAAAAAATGAAAAAAGACACAAAGAGCTACTTCTATTGGAGGAGCCGCTTGCTGATCCGTCTCGACTTTTTGCAGCACGGTTCCTTTTTCTTTGATAGCTCATCCGTTAGAAACCAATTTGAAATTCTCCTTAATTATTCCCCTTTTAGTGGGGAATGAAATAAGTTATCATAAAATTCTGTTACGCATCATGCACGATACATTGATCTAATAGATCTATATTCTTCTACCAGACTCAATTTGTTGAGTAGTCAACATCTAGTTGTTGATCTAATATATGCTCAAAGACTACACAGATTTTCTTAAGTTCACGTAGCTAGCTAGCTCTCAGGTAAGCCCAAAAGTCATACTAAAATTCTAGTCAATCTTGAATCAGCACTCGCAAACATGTCATTGAGTCTAAAACAAAAGAGAACACAAGAGGGAACTCTTGCATGCTCATTTGCATTTCTTCACATTCTGGATTCAAGTAAATACGGACTTCCTGCATCCTCTTCTGACTCAGGCTTCTTCAACAGTAATTAAGAAAAGACAATGAATTAATGGCAATAATCAATAGAAGAGCAGTTCAAGAGTGCAAATATCTGATTTCTTCAACAATTTTGCATTTTTTTTTCAACAATAAACAGTTGAGGTGAGGACTTTTACTTCAGTCTTTGATCATACTTACTACTCTTCTTTTAACCACTCATTGTCACTGATATTATTGAGGCTTTCCAACTACTACAAAAGTTGGAATTTGATTGGGCTTGTTTGGCTAATAACCTCGCTTGACCAAAACCGACACAACAACAGAGCTTTTGGAGTATTTGTGAGGCAGATTCAGGTTTACCTGATCTGATCAAGTTTTCAATAGCTTGAAGAGATGGAGAGAAGATAAAAGCTTCCTTACAGTAGGATAAGTAAGCTTACAGTATGGAGAGAAGATAAAATCTTCCTTACAGTATGGAGAGAAGATATTTTCACTAGAAGCTTATTGCATTCATCCTCCAAAATTCTGATAAGGGTAGAGAGCTTTTCCACCTTCACAATTACAGCAAATAGTTATTTTTTTAATGAAATTTATTATTTAAATTTACTCACTTGTGTAGTAAAAGGATATAAAAACTAGTAGAGGAACAATAAAGAACACAAAATTCAGAGATGTGAAAAATAAAAGTCTCATTCAGGGTTTACAAAGCATTCAGCTCCCATTTCTTTGAGGGACAGTTGCAGGGTCTTAGTATGCAAATCCTTAATTTCTGCAAGCATCAGCTCTGCTTCCTGTAAGACAGATAAGACAAAGGAAATATTAAGGGTAAGTGGGTCCCAGTTTTTCAGCTTGCCTAAGACTTCCCTTATAATTTCTTTGAAGGATGCAATCAAAACCCAAATTTGAAGGGTGAGGGGACGAGGGGTAGGGGTTTACATATATATTTCAGGATACAAGTAAGAGAATACCCTTCCTGTACCTCAGATTGGTGGTTATCCTGCTTGCGGATATCTTCGAATAAGTTAGAATCTTCTAAATTGGATTCCAGGCACTTCCGCAGGTCACGTGCGAAGGGGGGGATGTCCAGCTTCAGATCGTTGCAGAGTGATGATGTCTCTTTCCAGTTTATTGTAATAACTCGTCTTTCCTCCCTAATTATATCTAGTGTTATTAGCTTCTCGCTCACCAACTCCTGACAATAGTTTTGATGGCACCATGAGGAGTATGTTGAATTATCAATAATAATTATAAAACCAAGAAAGATGAAAGTAAACAAAAGGATAAGGATGGATAATTTGTACAAAACAAAACAAACAAATGAAGTAGTAATGAGCCATTGGCTTGTGCTTTGTGTGTGGTTGAAAATGGGACTAGTTATTACTATTACTGTGATGTTATTATGTGATAAACTAAAACAGGAATTGGTTGTTTACATATAAAACAAAGGACTGCACCAAATAAAAATAATAACCTTGCATGACTTGATCCTGGCAACGAAATTTCGGTAGCGACGCTTAAGATTGAAGAAGCGGTCTTCGTACAGGCGGCGCCTCTCCTCGTTCTCTGGAGACAGGCGGCGCTTCAAAGGATCAACAGGAGACAGTTCGCCTCTCCTCCTTGTCTAGAGACAGGCGGCGCTTCTCCTCCATGGTGTTTTGCTCTTTGTCTTTCTCTGGAGACGCAGCCATGACGACAATACGAAACCCTAGATGAGAGATGAGATGAGATAGAGATAGAGAGGAGCGATCGGCAAATGGCAATTGGGGAATTGGGAAAGTGAGAGAAGAGGACACAGCTGTCAATGAATCCCATTCCCAGGATTATTTATATTATATTATATTGTATTATATTATACTATACTATATTATATTATACTAGATAAGGGGGAGGCGGCTTCGCCGCCATTTGATAAAGTATTATGATGGGTAAATCTATGAATTTATAAAGAATTATGTATTTCCAAATATTTTAATGATATCGCCAATGATTATCAATTTGGCAAATGTGATAAACTTGAACATATTATTTTGAAATTCATAAACCAAAATAATTAATGCAACCCAAAATATATACGTATAAAATGGTAGAACGTTCCATGAATCATCTATTAGATGGAACGTTGATTATCGAATCGCGCTCGATATTACATACCAAGAAATGTTAATTACGTCTAATATTTTATAATAATGAATATAGATGAAATAAGATATAGACATCTGTTGTTTACATCCACTGGTTGCGCCTATTTAGTGACCTCCTGCTCTATATTTATCCATGTTCTGATGGAGAGCAGTGAGTAGATTATCTTTATCCCTTATATGGTCAGATCATGAGATAAGAACATAGAGAACACATGGAAAAACTAGTCTAGGCTGATATCCTGGAGTTTGTCATCAATTCAAGAGAAGTGAACTAGACTTAGTAGTTGTCTTTCTCTCTCCAATCTGTCGGAGGACCGATCCTGGGACGTCATCTAATCGATAATCAAGTACGGCAATAGTTGAAGATAATTTAAGATTTCTGAAATTTATTTATGCATTATCCCGTTAAGTACTTACAGCCGCTGCCATCAATCCTACGTACCTGGCGCCACACCGGCCAGGCGGTCACAGATTTTGGCGAAATGTTGTATCGATGAAGTAATAAAAAAATAACTGAAAAAGTTTACAAACTCTTACATGTATAAGTATAATAATATTTTAAGTATTACATATACTTTTTTAGAAGTTTATTTATAAAATAATTAATTATTAATCTTCATTTTTTATATGTACATTTTAGCAACTTTTGAAGTGATATATTAGTAATTTCATATGGTGTTTTTCCTTTTTCCCCCCAAATGTTCTGATTCTGCCCATAACTATGGGCATGCCGCATGTGACTGCTAACCACTCACCAGTGACGCACTTAGATCTAACAAAAAGAGACATTTTATTTCGTTTTCGTACATCAGACGTGTGCGCTAAGATCTAACAAAACCAACAAATCAATTACGATGGTATAAACTATATTATATCTAATAATTTTTTTAATTTAATTCAATCATAAATAAATTAAAAATTACCACCTTTGGCTCTAATAATCATTGGTACTGATTCCTACTATTTATAACATTCTGTTTCATGCATATCATTTTTGTTATCTTTCTCGTTTGTTTATGTATGTTAGACAAGTTGTGTATTTGAACATGCCAATTTTTACTGTTCTCGTTTGTCGCTTTCATGGTAATAGTATCACTGCTATTATTATTCAAATATTTAAAATTTTGAAATCTAAATTGTCACACATCAGATCTCATCTTCATAAGTTCTTTCATGAATTGCATCTAGAAAGATGACGTCTAGTGAGAAAATTTTCTTATAGAATAAAATTTACTTCCGTGTAAATTGTACTTTATATAAAAATAAAAATAAATAAATTAAGCAAGTGCGATTTCTATACACGAGATAAAATATACGTAGCAGGTAAAAACTAATCATTTCCATTTTTCTGAAAGATTTTCCATAGATCTATCTTTTCAAAGGGAGGGGATATCTTTTTTTTTTTTTTTGATAAAAACATCCTAAAAGAGTGCCTTCATCCATTATAACAATACATGCCGAGTTTTTACAAAAAAAAAAAAAAAAAGTCACACAGAATGTGACCAGAAGGAAAAACAACATAAGAGTAACTAACAGACTAGTCTAACATAACCAATAGAAGCTAAAACAAAGTCATACAAAAAACAACATGATAACATGTAAACTAAAGCAGGGAAATCTACTGAATCATCTTAATCCACGAGATCTTCATCTGCCTCATCCACAGCTGGTCCCTCTCCAGCCTGCTGAAACTGATTCTCCAGTCCTGTCTTTAAACCTGTCCAAAAATAGTATAAACTTAAATTAGCTACTTCTAATAACAATATAGGAGCTGCTTATTCATGAAGTTGATCCGTCTCGGCTGATTTAATCCATAGTTTCCAATACAAAGAGCTACTTTTATTACAAAAACATATATAGTATTTTAGTCCCAGGACCATGTTTGCATCACAGTTTCCTACTTTAATAGCTCATCTGTTAGCAAAACCAATTTGAAATTTCCCTTTCAGTGGGAAATGACATCATCATGCATGATGTTTAGTCAACACCTAGTAATTGCTCTAATGATTGATTGCTGAAAGATTACACAGATTTTCTCAATTTCATAGCTAACTCCCAGGTTAATCAGGGACTCAGGTAGGCCCAAGGGTTACGGATAAGTTTTAGTTTAACAGAAACTCTGATGACAGACGGTACCCAATTGCTGCACACCAGACTAAAGCTATCATCAGCATGCTCACTTACGTTTCTTCAGCATTCTGGATTCAGGTGAATCTGGAGGACTTCTAGCTCTGGAATCCTCTTCTGACTCAGGCTTCTTCAACAGTACATAAAAAAAAAATAAAGACAAAAAATTAGTAATCAACAAAAGAACAGTTCAAGAGTGTAAATATCTGATTTTTTTGTTCAACAATTTTGCATTTTTACCCCCAACAATAAACATTTGAGGACGTTTGTGTCAGTCTTTCATTATTTTTGATTTTTTTCTACTCTTCTTTTCACCACTCATATCATCACTGAAATATTATAAGGCTTTCCAACTACAACAAAAGTAGGAATTTTATTGGGCTTGTATGGCTTATAACCTCACATGACCAAGAGTGACACAACAACAGAGCACTTGTGAGGCAGATTCAGGTTGACCTGATCTGATCAGGTTTTCAATAGCTTGAAGAGATGGAGAGAAGATAAAAGCTTCCATACAGTAGGATAAGTAAGCTTATTGTATGGAGAGAAGATAAAATCTTCCTTACAGTATGGAGAGAAGATATTTTCACTAGAAGCTTATTGTATTCATCCTCCAAAATTCTGATAAAGGTAGAGAGCTTTCCCACCTTCACAATTACAGCAAATAGTTATTTTTTTTAATGAAATTTATTGTTTAGATTTACTCATTTGTGTAGTAAAAGGATATAAAAACTAGTAGAGGAACAATGATGAACACAAAATTCAGAGATGTGAAAAATAAAAGTCTCATTCAGGGTTTACAAAGCATTCAGCTCCCATTTCTTTGAGGGACAGTTGCAGGGTCTTAGTATGCAAATCCTTAATTTCTGCAAGCATCAGCTCTGCTTCCTGTAAGACAGATAAGACAAAGGAAATATTAAGGGTAAGTGGTCCCAGTTTTTCAGCTTGCCTAAGACTTCCCTTATAATTTCTTTGAAGGATGCAATCAAAAGCCAAATTTGAAGGGTGAGGGGGTAGGGGTTTACATATATATTTCAGGATGCAAGTAAGAGAATACCCTTCCTATACCTCAGATTGGTGGTTATCCTGCTTGGGGATATATTCGAGAATCTTAGAATCTTCTAAATTGGATTCCAGGCACTTCCGCAGGTCACGTGCGAACAGGGGGAAGTCCACCTTCAGCTCGTTGCAGAGTGATGATGTTTCTTTCCAGTTTATTGTAATAACTCGTCTTTCCTCCCTAATTATACGTAGTGTTATTCGCTTCTCGCTCAGCAACACCTGACAATAGTTTTGATGGCACCATGAGGAGTATGTTGAATTATCAATAATAATTATAAAACCAAGAAAGATGAAAGTAGAGAAAAGGATAAGGATGGATAATTTGTGCAATTGGCTTCTGCTTTGCATGTGGTTGAAAATGGGGCTAGTTATTATTATTATTATTATTGTGATGTTTATTATGTGAGAAAATAAAACAGAAATTGGTTGTTTACATATAAAACCAAGGACTTCACCTACCCACGAGTATCATCACAATTAGTAGCCTTGATTTTTCTAATTATCTCATCTTATTTGGTTAAAAAAAAAAACAAGGCAATTATTTTCCACAATATGATGATAATGACGGAAAAAAGATGGCTAATTGATTGTATGCGAAGTGTAGTTATTTAGGCAAAGCAGGAGCTAGCATATTTAGAATTTTTCTTAAATTCATACAGTATCGATAAATAGTGTAATTTTTTATTTCCAATCTAAGGAATAAGACCCACCCTTGTGATGGACAATTTGGGAGGGTATCAAAATTGACATCGTTTTTATCAGGATAATTTGACAACTAACAGCATAGAGCAAGCAAATCATCAGGGCAAATCCAAATAAAAAAGAAAAAAAATAATAACCTTGCATGACTTGATCCTGGCAACGAAATCTCGGTAGCGACGCTTAAGATTGAAGAAGCGGTCTACGTACAGGCGGCGCCTCTTCTCGTTCTCTGGAGACAGGCGGCGCCTCTTCTCGTTCTCTGGAGACAGGCGGCGCTTCAAAGGATCAATAGGAGACAGTTGGCGCCTCTCCTGCTTCTCCTCCATGGTGTTTTGCTCTTTGTCTTTCTCTGGAGACGCAGCCATGACGAGAATACGAAACCCTAGATGAGAGATGAGATAGAGAGGAGCGATCGGCAATTGGGGAATTTAAATGTTTATATAAATATGATAAAATAGGTATACATTTATTTTATTGTTATTATACTTAAATGTTTCGAAAAATATTATTAGTACGGTAGTCATATTGAGTATTTTTTTTTACAAAAATTTGATATATTCTAGGAACTTAATTTTATGATATTACTTGCTATTTCAAAATAAAAGGGTCAATTTAAAACTTTATTTAAATCTACTACGATTTATATTTTTTTTTTTTGAAGAAAGAGGGAGGTCTTTGCCATCCAACTTTTTCTGAAATTAAAGGTGCATATGAGACTTGAACCCTTGATCTCTTGGAGGCCAGCCTAGTGCTCTTACCACTGAGCCACTAGGTCACATGCTACTACGATTTATATGACCAGACCATGAGACCAACTTCAGCTCTCCCCACCTATAGGTGGGAAACGGATCCTCGATGACTGCCGAGCAGTTTTTTTCTTTTTGTTTTTAATATTTAAAAATTTTAAAATTCAATTGTCGAATTCAAATCGTTATTTTTTTTTAATTTTATGGACGATGCATTTTCATATAAGTTTTATAAAATTTAAAGTTGATTTGATACTTGATTAAGTTCTCAACAAATGAACGAATCTAGTTTGATTAATTTTAATACGTTCATAATTTGAGCACTTAATAAAGTATCAAATCAATTCCAAATTTATAAAATTTATAGTAAAATTTAACAAAATCAACTGTTTCAATTCGACAATTGAATTTTAAAATTTTTAAATATTAAAAAAAAAAAACTGTTCGGCAGTCAATTTGACTGCCGAGGATCCGTTTCCCACCTATAGGGCCATGTTTACTAGGATGTCTGGAACGTATCCTGTCATTGTCAATGTCATCAACGGAGGTCGGAGGATAATTGGATAAAGGTTATATGGGCTGGATACAAGAAATAAACATCAAATAGTCGCGACTAGGCCGAATATCGGGCTCTGTATGGATCAGTTTCAGAAATATAGTTAGAGAAAATAAAGGATCCGTGTTTGATGTTTCCTTTCTTCAAGATATTATTATTTTGGCAATCTCTATTGATCCAAGCAAATCTGATGCCTCTGTGACCAGATTTATATAAGAACAACCTATTGTTACATTTTATGACGATAATCATTATTCCATAATTTACAATCTTCTTCAATTTCTTTTGTTTCTCTCTGTTCTCAATTTACAGCTTATTACAAATTATACAAAAATTATCAAAGTGAATACATAAAATAGACAAAATGAACATATAGATTATCAAAGTGAACACATACATACAAATAAGTTCAATAAAAATAAGTTGAATATGGATATAAAAATCTGAACAAGGATGACAAAACTTATTTATTTGAATGTGTTCATTTTGATCATCTATATATTCATTTTGTCTATTTTATGTAGTCACTTTGTTCAAGCGATGACAAACCTGCAGATGAAAGTTATTTGTTTGCAGATAACAGTTATCATTACTTTTTGCTTCAATATTCTATAATAAAACTGGTAGTCACATACTCACATAAATAAGTATTTTCTTAAAAAAATGATATATTATTTATGATATTATAAATAAGTAAGTTAATTTTATGATATTATTTACTATTTCGAAATAAAAATAAAAAATATTATTGTCGGGAGGTCAGTTTATTTAGACCAACTGATTTTTACGATTGCCTGCAAAGTTTTGTATTTTATTATTATTTTTTTGTATGTATATAAATCTCATGTTAATCGTGAGCTGCTCAATATATTACTTAGATGAATATAAAGTATAACATACTTGCCTATACTAACGAGATTTGTGCAATTTTTTTTTTTTCAATGCGCCAATAGTCATTTTGATATGTATTTCATACGAGTTTTTAAGATAACTCCGAATTAATTTAGAATTAGAAGAAATCGTTTTTCGTAAAAATTATATTGAAAACAATGTACAAAAATATACCGAAGGGAGTGAGGTAGAAGCATGTTCTTTCGCCATCAAGGTAAAATTTCAGGAAACAATTATTAATAATTAAGATGTTATGTAATCTATATAAAGCATACAAGTACTACTATTTTAACACAAGTATATAATTATATAAATTTCGTTTAACAAGTAGGCAATTATTATTAACAAAAACGTAAACAGACAGTTAGATGGACATGACAGAGGTTGACTATTTGATATTTCTTTTCAATAAATTCAATAAGAATAAAACTGTTTTCACTTCTGCTCCATGTTTTAAATAACATGGACATATATTAAATAGAGGTAAGCACATAACTTGCAAGAAATCTACATTATATAAAGCGTAATAGTCATATATTATAATATAGAAAATATATTTGTACAAAAATGGGAAGATAGCCACTGCCTGCCTTAAGAAACTAAAATAATCAAGTCGTACCATATACAACAAAATTAATTTTCTTCAACAGAGCTTTATTTACGTATGTCATGCATGAGAGAAATAACCTTAATTAATTCTTTGGACGACACATTCGACTTTTGGTCCTCCTTTGCTAAGCTCTACTTTGCAACATTAATGGTTCTGTGGAAGAGCTTTCCAAAATGTCACTATGGTCAATTAGAGCTACTTTCTCTTTATGATCTCTTGTTTTTGCCCACAGAAGTAGATATAAACCTCCTACCACAAGCACGGCCCCGATTACACTGCATTATTGTTTTATTGGATTAATGAAATCAATAGGACCAAAAATAAAGAAACAAACAGTAACTTGATAAGGATTAGCAGCTGGTTACAATTGGCATATAATGGTTAAAAAATACTGAATAATTAGACAAAATCAGGCAAACTAATAGGAACTGTTAAACAGTAATACTTGAATAGGTATTGTTAGTACTTGGATAGGTAGCTATGTTCAGTCGCAACCCTGACAGGTACACTGCCGAAATTTAGGTGAGTTAGGCATGAAGATTTATATACCACTTGATCAGATCATAACAGGAAAAGAGACCTCTGAACAGAGAAAAATGAAGCTAGTGATAGATACCTTGTAATGTCCGGTTTGGATTGGAAGAAAAGGATCTCAAGAAGAAAAGAGAAAACAACAAGCAACGGAGAAAAGGCTGCCCCAAAAACTGGACCTTTTGTGTGTATGCACCAATTATGCCCAAAATAGAATACTCCAGTCACAATTATCCCCTAAAAAAATGAACAATGAATTTATTAAAATAAAACTATTGACCAAACTCTTTCTTTCCACCACATCTTGAATCATCTTGGAAATCACCTTAGTTATGCAACCATGTGCAATTGAACATGCCAAAGAATAACACCCAATAAATAGAATAAACTAATTGGACCTGAGTACCTGACACATGGAGCAACCATGGATTTGGGTAAAGACCAATACTCAGTTTTTGACCAGTGTGAATTACTTTTGTGAGTAAAATTTAATACTGTTTCCAAGAGTATATGTAAAGTGAAATCTGAATTCAGAGTTTTACTGATAATATTTTAGTGATGCAAGAACTGATATTTTCTGGGCTAATTTTGAAAATGGTAAAAGAATCACATGAAAACAAAAATAATAAATCTGTAGCTTACCCCAAACAGGATGATAGGGAGCTCAAGGGTATCTGTATTGATCTTCCAAGAAGATAAATCCCTCACCATAAGAGCCGCAACTACAACCGTTTGTATTGTCCCAAATGAACTCATCATAGCAGACAAAGTAAGATCTGATGAATATTCTATTGCGGCCCTTTCCTAAAACCAAAATCGAATAAACCAACCAATAAAGAATAGAAATATTAGAAATAAGTCAAATAACCAGACAAAATATCACAACACAATTATAGTCATAATTTCATAAAATCATTGTTTGGTATTGCTTGGCATATGTTTTCTAACAGGTAGTGCTTTGCAATCAAGTAAAATCCAGAACACAATGTTGTTTAGACTAGCTTTTTTCTAAACTAATTTAAAGCAAAAAGGCATATAATGTCATGCAACCCATATCTTCTTACACCTAGTGTCTTAAAATCAAGTAAATTCCAGTCTAATATATTCTTGAAAATCTACAAAAATTAATAAGAACTTTGATCAACTGATTGTAGAGTAAGTAAACACAAAGTAACATTTGGATTACCACAAGCATATAAGCTACAGAATGTACGAGAACAGCAGCAGCAACCATCAAAACACCCAACCAAAAGCCATTAAAAGCACCACTGCTGCCACCACTGGTGCTGTCAGAATCAGATGCCAGAACAACTAAAGTAGCCCCAGCAGCAGAGGCGAACACACCCCACAGCTTAGCCTGTCCATATGCACTACCCCATGCAAATTTTTCTCGACCCGCTAAAACAGCCAGAACAAATACCGCAACTGGTATTGTGTTGAGGCCTACGCTCTGCACTGATGCTGTTATGTATCGGAGGCTCGTTGTCAGTAGCAGCTCTGCTACAGTTATCCTTTTTTAATCCCAAAATTCAGGGAAATGAGAAGGCAAATTAATTACAATATATAGTCAAATTCTATTTGTGCCAGATATAAACTAGACAGGCTCAGTTTTATCTCTTCATTCTAATGGAAAGAAGGTATGTTGGAGTTTTAAAAAAAAATGTAGTACTCTAATTCTGGATTGGAAAGACCCAAAACAATTATTATTATTATTATTTTTTTTTTTATTTTTACAAAAGAGCAAACATGAAAGGATAGTGACTGACTGTAAGAAGCCAATTAAGCATGTCCATGAAAGAATTTGCCAGCTTGGTTTCCTTCTTCCCCTGTCAATTTTTTCAACAAAAGCTCTTATTAGCCTAAACAAAAATAAAGTTTCAGTTACTATTCGACTCTTGGACTGACTTGGAGACACTAAAGACTTCAATTTTGATGAATACCAAAAGAATAAAACTTGGGTATTCCAAATTTCCCACTGATTAGTAAGCACTAAGAACCCATGTTAGGCCCTTTGCTCATTTCTTAATATTTCCACAAATTCGGAAAAAGTGTAAACTAAAATAGGCAGCCGTGCGCACTCACTCCCAATTATAGTAAGTAAAACTTGGCGAGAGGCAGAGGCGTACCGATCAAGGAGGAGAGCGAGAGAGATAAGGACAGAGCAGGAGGCCAGTTGTTGGTACACCGCCAGCACCACCGGATTCACTGCGTGCACGGGGTCTAGGGTGGAACGCAGCATGGCCATCATCGCTGCATTGCTCGCGTACTTGAGCGTCTCCACGGCGTACGGCAACGCCGTGTACACCACCGACATCTCTCTACCCTTTATTTCGATTGATTCAATTTGATTTCACATATATATCATCGGTACATCAATAATCAATTCAACTTGTTGCTCACTTCGCTTGTCATTTTCTCTCATATTTTAGCTCTCGGGTGGTTGGAGACTTGGAGCACAACGTGCATTCCCGGTACCTATGTACCGATACTTCTTTTATCCTTTTGTTTTTTTTATTAGATAAAGTACAAGCAAGAAACATCCCTGATAAGTTTTCTAAAAAAAAACAGGAACTTGTTTTTTTAATATAAAATAACAACACTGATGAAAACAACATCTTTGTCAATAATAATAATAATAATAATTAAAGATTCTATCAATCACTTGAGTGTTGAACTCGTCTAGTAATAACTAAAGAATATATTACGCAAATGGTGCATTGAATAATTTATTTTTCACGGCGTCAATAAAATTTCTCAAAATGTTATGTTACTGTTTAAGGATTTATTTATTTCTAAATTGGCCTTAAAGTTACCGTATAGAAAGAGGTAGATACATAATCATGTTAGTATTCATATCATGATTATGTCAATTAAGAAAAGTAGATAAATTCCTTTTATTTTGAAATGTTTATGACGACATTAAGAATTAATAATAGATTCATTCAGATGATGTCTCATGCAGTATATAATGTTAATAGTTTCATGTCATCTATAAAAACTCGTGCAGTCACACTCACATTATTTGTAATACTAAACTAACTGTAATGTGAACAGTATTTCATTTTGTAATTAGTCAGTGTTAAGATAAGTTCAATTGATAAGAACCGAAATAGTTCAAAGAAGTAAATGGGAAACGAGTAATCTTTAGGGAACGGGTTGATTAATTATTAAAATAATTAAGAAAAAAAATCATCAACTGGTGATGCCTACCCACGTGGCCAGATGTACTGTGTTATATTCTACTTGTAGATCTATTTTTGTTATATTATTGGAAATGACATAGTTAAAGTATTTATCCAAAAATACAAAGGCAGGGACTACATTCGCATTATATCAATAAATTATTTGTTTGATTGGGATCTTCCATGGTATACTGCCATAGTTTGTTAGAAGTTCAATTTTTTTTCTTATTAAATTAAAATCGACGTATTAAATGTAAATAAAAATACTTGAGTTGTCATTAATATAAAAGATCGCAAGGAAAAAATTTGTACAAAAATGGGAAGATAGCCTAGTGCCTATCTAGCAACTTAAATCGTCGAGTTCTACCTTACATTCAAAATTATTTGCTTACAAAGCCAAAGGCTTCTTTATTTACTTCTCTCCAGCATGAGATATCAATAACTTCAATTCTTTCTACAACGCAGTTCATTTTTTTTAGTTCCTATTGGCTAAGCTATGCTCTGCACTATTAATGGTTCTGTAGAAGAGTTCTCCAAGGTGCTACTATTGTCAATTAGAGCAAATTTCTCTTTATGATCTCTTGTTTTTGCCCACAGAAGCAGATACAAACCTCCTACCACAAGCACAGCGCCAACGACACTGCATTATATATTGTTTTACTGGATCAATGAAAATTACTGGATCAATGAAAATCAACAGACCAGAAAATTGAAGAAAAAAGTGACCAAATGGTAACTCAAAAAGGATCAGCAGCTTGCTACAATTGACAAATAAGATGGCTAATTGTACTTTGATGCTGTGTTCCAATTTAAAGAACTAAAAATCACAAATAATTAGGCAAAATGAAGGCCAACAGTTAAACAGTATTAATACTTGAAAAAGGCTCAGTTAGTACTTGGTATAAAATCATAGATCAGTTTATTCTGTCACAACCCTGACATGCCAAGATTTAGGTGAGGTATGACTGAAGATTTAACATATACCACTTGATCCAGGGCGGAACTAGAGGGGAGGCCCTAGAGGGCCTTGCCTCCCATTATATTTGAAAATTCCTTTTCTTTTAATATGTTATTTAAGTTAATTTTGATATAATAGCATAAAAATACAGTTTGGTCCCTTCTAAATTTAAGAATTACAAATTGGTCCCTCCAAAATTTTTTTTTTTGGTTTTGCCCCTGACTTGATACTCACAAACAGAAACACTTGAACAGAGAAAAATTAAGGTAGTCACCCATACCTTTCAATGTTTGGTTTGGATTTGAAGAAAATGATCTCAAAAAGGAAAGAGAAAACAACGAGCAAACGGAGAAAAAACTGCCACAAAAACAGGACCTTTTGTGTGTATGCACCAATTCTGCCCAAAATAGAATACTCCATTCACCAATATCCCCTGAAAAAATAAAAATATAAAAACCATAAAATAAAACTACAACCACATTCTACTAGACTTGACATGCATGCTTTACACATGAAGCAACCATGGAACTGGGTAAAGATCAATACCAAGTACTAATTAGTACCAATTACCTATTGGAATAAACCTTAATAATGACAAAGCAAAGTGGGAGAGTACACGCGTGTAAAATCTATATACAGAGCCAAACTAACAAAAGTATCAATGATGAAACAATTGTTATTTTCTAGACTAATTTGGAAAATGGTATAAGAATCATATGTATATACAAACGATAGATCTGTAGCTTTACCCCAAGCAGAATGATAGGAAGCTCAAGGCTATCTGTATTAATCTTCCAAGAAGACAAATCTCTCACTAAAAAAGCTGCAACTAATGTTGTTTGTATAGTCCCAAATGAAGTCATCATAGCTGTCAAAGTCAGATCTGATGAAAATTCTATTGCCACCCTTTCCTAAAATCAAAATCAAACAAAACAACCAGTAAAAAGTAGTAATAATTAGACACATTGCTTACAAACATTGTATGGCAGTACTTGAGCTTATGTTTTTCTAACGGTTAGCACCTTCCAATCAAGTAAATTTACATAGACAATCTTCTTTAGACTAGCTTTGTATAAACTAAACAACAACAAGTAAGCTTGTTGTCCCAAACAAGTTGGGGAGCTTAGAATAAACTAATTTAAAGCAAAAAGAAAAAACATATAATTTCCTGCATCCACTATCTTCCAGAAGCAATAAGAATAAGAAGAGAAAGTTTAATATGCACCATAGTGCATAGAGCTTTCTATGCAGTCTAAAAAATAGAGAAAATAAGAAACCAGTTATTCAGTCTAAAAACTTTGGAAAGCACTTGTATGATTTACCAACCAATTGGAGAGTAAACAAAATATAATATTTGGATTTACCACAAGGAGGTAAGCTACAGAATGTCCAACAACTGCAGAAGCAACCATCAAAACACCCACCCAATACCCATTAAAAGCACCAGTGCCATCACCCATGGTGCTGTCAGAATCAGATGCCATGACGACTAATGTAGCCCCCGCTGCAGAGGCGAACACACCCCACAGCTTTGCCTGTCCATACGCACTACACCATGCAAATTTTTCTCGACCCGCTAAAATAGCCATAACAAATACAGCGACCGGTATGGTGTTGAGGCCTACAGTCTGTACTGATATTGTCAAGTATTGGAGGCTCGCTGTCAGTAGCAGCTCTGCTACTGTTATCCTTTGTGATTTCAAAATTAAGGGAAATGAAAAGGCAAATTATTTTTCCTGAGATACTTCTGCTAATTACAATTATTGCATGCTCATCAAATTTTATCTGTACCAGATCTGAACTAGACATGCTCAGTTTTATCTCTTCATTCTAATGAAAAGAAAGAATGTTAAACAGATTTAGCCAAGAAAACTTGGAGTTGGAAGATTAAATTGTGTGATATAATAGTCATGTGGCTAATTTTGGGGTGGAAATACATGAAACAATTTTTTTCTTTGAACAAGTGTAAAAGTGGAAGGATAGAATGACGTACTGTAAGAAGCCAATTAAGAATGTCCATGAAAGAATTTGCCAGCTTGGTTTCCTTCTCCCCCTGTTATTTTTTCAATAAAAAGACTAATTATATAAAAAAAACAAATGAAAACACTTATTAGCCTAAACAAAATAAAATCTCTCGCTATTTGACTAATGAAGCTACATGCCTACAAACACTAATTAAATAATTCAACTTGTTGTTGCATTTTGTAAGCTATTGAAGAGACTTCAGATCCCAATTTGATGGAGACCAAAAAAAAAAAAAAAAAAAAAACAAATCCCCAAATACCAATGCTCTTGATTAAACAATTTTAAGCCCTTTTGGATACTTCCTCCATTTTCCACAACTTGTGAAAAACTGTAAACTAAAAACAAGCAAGCGCATTGGCTCATTCACAACTAAAGAAGTACAAATCAGAACTTGGCAAGGAGGCGTACCTATCAAGGAGAAGAGCGAGAGAAATGAGCACAAAGGAGGCGGCCACTTGCTGGTACACCGCCACCACCACTGGGTTCACTCCGTGCACCGCGTCCAGTGTGGACCGCAGCATTGCAATCAACCCTGCGGTGCTAACGCACTTGAGCGTCAACACGACGTACGGCGTCGCTGCGTACGCCGCCATCCCCATCATGGCCATCACTCTGAGAATTCGCGCTGATTTTATTTTATATCAACGGCTCGTCAGTCGTCAATTCAATGCAACTGATTTTTTTTTTTTTTGAAAATGTCTCGTTCCCTTGGGAAACTGAGTTCATTACAGAGCATATTAAAGTTACACAAAATAATGTTAAACAAATGTAAAGGTTCAACATCCTACAAAATAAAAAATGCTGTCAACCTCTGGCATAGGTCCAGCTCTCCCATGAGTTGTGTAGAAGGGAAACCTTGATAATAGACGCCCTTTGTCCGTGCATAGTTTGCCAGTTTATGCGGAACTTCATTGAAAGATCTGGGAATGTATTTTACTATGACATTGCCTTGCATTTCCTCAATTGCAACTTTGCTTTGGTATGCTGCTTTAGATGCTTTCCAATCTTGGATATGACTATCTTCATTCTCTGTTAAAAAGAGCACTAAAGATTGGCAATCTGTGTAGATTATGATTGGCATTGGAGCTTGTATTTGTGTAATCAGCTGAAGAGCCATAGCCAGTGCCAAAGTCTCTGCATGGAAAGGGCTTGAAGCTGTGACCGGTTTACAATATGCATGTTGTAGCAAACCTTGTCTGCAATAAAATGCAATCCCTATTCCTCCTTTGCCCCTTACATCCCATGATGCATCCACCATACATACTGCTGTAACTTGAGGAGGAACTATTGTACAGTCGGCCTTCATATTCTTTAAATTTGCTCCATTCAGTACTGGTGTCATGGTGATGGCCATGGCTTCAGCTAATATGCTGGTTGGATTTTCCTCCTTGCCTTCAAAAATGAATTTATTTCTGGACTTCCATATTGTCCACATGATGTTGTAAAATAACACCATATTCATTTCTGATAAGATCCCTGACATATCTTGCAACAACTGTAGCAGGTTAAGAGAGAGTTCCTCGGTTCTGATGGCTAGTGGGGATATGAACCAGGTTGCACGCGAAGCTGGGCACATGAACAACATATGTTGCTCAGTCTCATTTTCCATTGCACATCTGGGACACATAGCTGAAACTCTTCCAATTCTCTTATTTAACTGGTACATGGTCGGTAGAGCACCTTGCATTACCCTCCAAATGAAAGTTTTGACTTTTGGGATCAAGCGTCTGAGGTACCAGAAAGTTTCCCATATTTGGCTTGTTTCTACTTGTTGTTGGGTATGGGTAAGTAACTGGTAAGCGATTTTTAATGAAAATTTTCCATTTTTGGTTCTGGTCCAAATAAGCCTATCTGGTATTGAAATGTTATTGGAAGGGGTTAGTGTGATAGACATTATTTGGTTTATGGATGTTTGAGAGAAGAGATGTTGGTAGGTTTGAAGGTTCCACCTGTTGTTGTCGAAATCGAAGAGGTTTCTGACTTTTAGGTTCGGAAACTGTGCGATGCCATGTCTATCGTCATACCAATTGTGGTACCATGGTTGACCTATGGCAGGAATTTTGTCTCCCGCTCCAATAACCCACCATATGTCATCTTTGACATATTGTTTAACTTTATGAAATGATTTCCAAATTTCACTGTCCCCACGTTTCGGATTAGATACCCAAAACCCACTATTTTTACAGTATTTTTCCCAGCAAATTTTGGCCCACGGAGACTGAACTCCAGACAAGAAAGTATGGAGCATTTTCATGATCCATGTAACATTTAAAATGTGAAGATCTTTTAAATTCAAACCCCCGTGTGAAAAAGTCTTGCAAATTTTCTCCCAGCTAATATATGCCAAAAACCTAGTTTGATTGACCTTTCCCCAGAGGAATTTGCGAAATATTGATGTAAGTTCATTTAATACCTTTGTTGGCAGTAGCTGAGTGGCCATAGTGTGCATAGGGATCGATTGCAAGACAGTTCTGATTAGTTCAACGCGACCAGCAAAAGAAAGAGTGTGCATCTTCCAACCTGCCATCCTTCCTTGAATCTTTTCTAAAAGGTTTTGGTAACTTCTTTTGGTATACTGTTTAGTCGTGAGAGGATTGCCAAGGTATGTGGAACACTCTGGTGCAGGCTGAACTGATAAGGTTGTTTGACAGGTTTGCCTCTCCCTTTGGTTTACATGCTTGCTGAACCAGATTTGTGACTTGTCAGGGTTTTGTTTAAGCCCAGTGATCATTCCAAATCGGTTGATGATATTCTTAACCATGTTAACCTCTTGTTGTTGTGTTTTTGCAAAGATTACAAGGTCATCAGCATATAAAGCATGTGTGAGTGGTTCTGTATCTTGTGTTAAGGAAATTCCTTGTACATCCCCATTTCTAGTAGCCAGATTAAACATTTTAGACAGCACCTCTGCAGCCAAAATGAAAAGATATGGCGACATTGGGCAGCCTTGACGGAGCCCTCTTGATGCTTGAAAGAATCCATCGCCATTTCGTCCATTTAATTTAATTGAGAATTTAGCTGTTGTCATGGCTGAGTATATGAGTTTTATTATGTTTTCTGGCATTTCTATGGTCTTAAGAACTTCATGAACCAGTCCCCATTCAACAGTGTCAAAAGCTTTCCTCAAATCCAATTTTAATGCAAAAGCTTTTTCTTTGAAATCTTTAGATTTAAAGGAATTGAGAATCTCTCTCAACAAAATCACATTTTCATGGATACTTCTTCCCCGAACAAAAGCAGTTTGTGCAGGTGAAATGATTTCTGACACATATGGTGCAAGCCTTCTCGCAATTATCTTCATGGTCAATCTATATAAAACTGAACAAACAGAGATGGGCCTAAATTGGTCTGGTTTTTGAGGATTTTCCACTTTTGGAATCAAAACAATATTACACGGGGTCCACTCTTGTGGCATGATCCCAACTGTAAAAGCCCATTTTATCCTATTAACAATATCCGGACCAACTAAATCCCACATCTCCTTAAGAAATCGTACCGTTAGACCATCCGGACCTGGAGCACGATCCTGTCCCATTGCCCATAATACTGTTTTGATCTCATGTGCATTAGGTATTTGCCTAAGTTGGTCACGGGCTTGCACTGTCAACTTTTTAAATTCATTCTTGATATATGAACTAAGTACGGGTTCATTTAGCTGGGCTCTTGTAGAAGAATAAAGATTTTTAAAATATTCAACTAAAAGTTTTCTTGCCTCACCTTCTGTGCTGGTCCATGAGCCATCAGGTTTTTGCAGAGTTGTGATATAATTCTGTCTTCTCCTGATGGTCGCTGCATTGTGAAAAAATTTTGTGTTCCTATCACCCATGGACGCCCACCTGACCCTCGAATGTTGCTGCCAATAAGTTTCTAGTTGTTGCATTGTTTCTTCATATTCCTTTCTCAAGTTGATTTCTTCATTGAGGTTCTGTAGGTGAGGTGGCACCATCTGTTGCTTAAAAATTTTCTCCTCCAATTCTCTTAATTTGTCTTTTGGCGTTTTAATTTTCTTACGCCATGCTTTAATTCCTCTAACCAAGATTTGGTACTTTTGTCCCCAGCTAACATCAGGATCCTCCTGCCACAATCTCTTGCATTCATCCTTAAAGCTACTGACTTGCAGCCACCAGTGTTCAATCTGAAATTGTTTAGGTTGAGGGAAGGTCTTTGATGTATTGAGCAAAATGGGGCAATGGTCACTGTGCAACCTAAGTAGGTGATTTACAAAGGCATCAGGGTACATGGCTGACCAAGATGGGGAGACGATTACCCGGTCTAATCTCTGGTGCATAGGGTTTGAGGTGTGCAAGTTAGTGGACCAAGTGTACGCCGGGCCTTTGTAGCCTAGATCTATCAAATTCGCCTGCATGAGTAAGTCTCTAAAGGATCTATTATTTTTATTTAAAATTCTTGAACCCCCGTACTTATCTCTCAGCGATGGGACTGCATTGAAATCTCCAAAGCAACACAATGGCTCCATGTTTTCCATAGACAACAGCTTAATCAAGTCCCAAATGTACGGGTTATATTTGTGATGGGGATCTCCATAAATTGCGCCAATGTTCCATGTTAACCCACCCGCCATTGTAATTTTTGCAAAGATAAAAAATTTTGAAGTTTGTATAGTGAATACATGAATTGTATCATCCCACAATAGCCAAAGCCCCCCAGAAAAACCATTTGACGGAATGATGATGCTGTTTGTCAAAGGTAGGTTTTGGATTATGCCAATAGCCAACGGTATTTGTCAAAGGTAGGTTGCTTGTCATACTCACGTGCTCTTCTGTCTTCTCTCTGTTGGTTCGAGTACTGACGTACGTTCCCAGCACATGTTTGTACCGATATTTTTTTTAATTATATTAATAGCCGGTTTACCAAACAGAAACGGATATTGTTTTTTGAAATACGCTAGAGTATGATATACGGACGGATGAGGTAAGTGGCATACGATTATTATCACATTTCAAATTTCAAATGATCAATTCAAATGTTCAATAGGTTTCTTTTATTGAAATCTTATAAAAAAAAAAATCTTTTTTTATTTATTTACTATTTTATTGGTATTTTAGAAAATCTGTGATACAAAAATTGTGAACCTTCCAATACCAATAATTTGCTAAAATACTGAATAAAAAAAGTAACAAATTTTTTAAAAGCGGGGAGCGCGCAGATTTGATATACTTAATTGAATTGAAACGAATATACATGATATAATTGATATAATCATATTTAATTTATTGCAAAGAAAAAATGTTGTACAAAAATTTGGAATATATCCCAGTGTCTAACCCTAGAAAACTAAAATATTTAATTCTACCATATACGATTAATTAATTTTCTTAACGAGCTTCTTTATTTGCGTCCTCCTTGCTATGAGAGATAAATAAGTTAATTAAATTCTTTGTAAAACACATTTTATTTTGAGTTCCTATTGGCTAAGCTATACTTTGCACTATCAATGGTTCCGTAGAAGAGTTCTCCAAGGTGCCACTATTGTCAATTAGAGCAATTTCCTCTTTTTTGTCTCTCGTTTTTGCCCACAGAAGCAGATACAAACCTCCTACCACAAGCACAGCCCCTATAATACTGCATTTTTGTTTTATTAAATTAGCAGAAAATCACAACGACCAGTAATAAAAGAAAAAAAATAAATAAACAAACAGTAACTTGAAAAAGATTAGCAGGTGGTTACAATTGGCATAAGATGGATCAAATAATAAGAGAAGAACCAGGCAAATCGGAACTGTTCAACAGAATTAATTGCAACCAATTAGTATTAATTGATCAGTATGTTCTGTCACAAACCCTGATTGGTACACCGCCAAAATTAGTTGAGGTATGCTTGATTTTTTGCATGCCCCGTTTGATCAGACTATAACAGGAAAAGAGACCTTTGAGCATAGAATAATTAATTAAGTCATGATAGATACCATTTGATGTTTGCTTCGGATTTGAAGAAAAGGATCTCAAAAAGAAAAGAGAAAACAACCAACAACGGAGAAAAAATTGCCCCAAAAACAGGACCTCTTGTGTGAATGCACCAATTCTGCCCATAAATGAATACTCCGGTCACCAAAATTCCCTGAAAATCAAACAAATAGACTCCTTAAAATAAAAATTATTGCAGCAAATCTTATGTCAGTACATCTTGCATCATCCTGAAAATAATTTTAAATCCAATAAATAGAACAAACTAAATTGATAAAACACAGATCTCGATAAAGACAAGTACAACCATTATCTAGTGGAGTAAGTCATAATACTGATAGAAATCAAAGCCCAATGGTATATCCATTGTGAAATCTGAATACAGAATTAAACTGACAATAGTTTACTTCACGACATAAGTGTCCTTTTTTAGATTATAATGAAAATGGTAAAAGAATCACATGTAAACAAAAATGATAAATCTTTCTTTACCCCAAACAGGATGACAGGCAGCTCAAGGGTATCTGTATGAATCTTCCAGGATGACAAATCTCTCACCATTATAGCCGCAACTATGAGTATTTGTAACATCCCAAATGAACACATCATAGCTGACAAGGTAAGATCCGACGAATATTCTATTGCCGCCCTTTCCTAAACCAAAATCAAACAAAACAACCAATAAGGAATACAAATAACTAGATTAATCACACAACAATTATTCTAAATAATATCTCACTAGATTTTTCATCACGGCTCTACCGCAAAAGATATTTTTATTGTTTTCGTTTTGCTACATTTATTGTGTTAATTATAATTATATTAGTTGCAATTAATTATTGCAACAGCATCTATGATTTTGTTTTTTTTTGTTTTTGGTAATCGATGTTGTTAAATGTATATATTGTTGTGTTTGCTTGATATCAATAATTATGCTATTCTTTCATTTTCTTTATAATGCTAGATTTTCATGTGATACATTTTATGATACATAATTATGTTCTTTTAAATATAAAATCAACTAATTGTTATTCAAATGCCGACAAAAATTTAGCCACAATAAATCAACATATCTCTAACCCATTAAGCACATTGTGGCACTATTTATTTCATCATTGAAGATTCATATATTCATAATAAAAGTATAAAATCATTGCTAAGTAATACTTAATTAAGCTTATATTATTATAACAGCAGGCATCAAGTGCATCAAGTAAATTCTGGACGATGTTCGTTGGACTAGCTTTTTATAAAACTAATTTTAAGCATACAAACATAGAATTCCTCAATTTTTTTTTCCAAAAGTATAAAGACTTATAAAAAGAATGATGTATATATCCAATCTCTTATTCTTTTGAAAGCAAAAAAAGTGTAAATATTTTGATCAATCAGTTGGTAAATATAAAATAACGTTTAAATTTACCACAAGCAGGGCAGATGCAGAAAGTGCAATAACGGCAGCAGCAACCAACAAAACGCCCAACAAAAACCCACTAAATGCACCGGTGCTGCCGCCACTGGTGCTGTCAGAATCAGATGCCACAACAACCAAAATGGCCCCAATAACGGAGGCGAAAATACCCCACAGCTTCGCCTGTCCATATGCACTACACCATGCAAATTTTTCTCGACCCGCTAAAATAGCCAGAACAAACACAACAACTGGTATGGTATTGAGGGCTACGCTCTGCACTGATGCTGTTATGTACTGGAGACTCGCTGTAAGTAGCAGCTCTGGTACTGTTATCCTTTTTTGTTCAAAGTTAAGGGAAATGGGAAGTCAAATTATTTTTCCTGAGAGACTTTGCAAATTACAATGCATCCTTAACTTCTATTTGTGCCAGATATGAACTATACTGGCTCAGTTTTTATCTCTTCATTCTAATGGAAAGGAGAAATGTTTTGGAGTGAGGAAAAAAAAAAACAAATTTTGTTATATATATATATACCCTGATCATCACGCTAGTTTTGGTGTTGAAAGACACAATACAAAACTTTTTCTTTGCAAAAGTGCAGAAAAATGTAAAGATAGAACGACGTACTGTAATAAGCCAATGAAGAATGCCCATAAGAGAATTCGCAAGCTCGGTTTCCTCCTTCCCCTGAAAATTTTTCAATAATGGAATTATAACCTAAACAAAACAAAAACGAATCGCCTATTAGTTGAGTCACCCATGTTTTTATCATTTTTGTTTCCCTTATAAGGGAAAGCAGTATCCTCTTTTGTTTAAACTGATTAATCAGTGGTGAACAACCTATTTAGGTCCTTTGATCCTTCGTTTTTCCACAATTAGGAAAAATGTAGACTAAAGAAGGCAGGCACGAGCAGTTGTTCAGAATTATAGAAGAATAAAAACATGCAAGGAGACGTACCGGTCAAAGAGGAGAGCGAGAGAGACAAGGACAGAGGAGGAGGCCATTTGCTGGTATACCACCAATGTGATCGGATTCACTCCGTGCACCGAGTCCAGAGTGGACTGCAGCATGACCATCATCACTGCGATGCTCACTGACTTGAGCGTCAGCACAGCATAGGGCAATGCCGCGTACACTGCCTCCCCCGTCCTCATGCCGCACACCAACATCACTCTATTCCCTTCGAAATTATTTTATCAATGGTTTATCAATTCGACTAGCTAACTGGTTCTTGCTTTGCTTGTAATATCCTCTCTTCTGTCTTCTCTCTCTTGGGTTGACGTGCATTCGCGGTATTTATGGATCTTCGGATATTTCTTTTAAATTATTTTTAGTCACCGGTTTTTGAAAGCAATAACGTTTTCTACTTGCCATTTTTCTAAGAGATGTAAAAGACGAGTGTTAAATATAACATTGATGATGAAAAAATAAACTAAAATGCAATTGATCAATAAAAAAATAAACTAAAATGGCACAGTAATCACAATAATTAACATAAGAGCACAATTGTTTTGTTTCATCTTTTTAGATATTGCAATTTAAATTTTTGTACTTAATGTTTTTCAAGTTAATATCAAATCTGAAAGTAGACTTAACTAATCATGTTGGAATTCATCAACAACAACAACAACTAAGCCTTTTGTCCCAAACAAGTTGGGGTAGGCTAGAAAAGAAACCCAACGAAGTCACCAAGTCATCAAAAAAAGAAGTATACGTCAAAAGTAGGGCTAATAATAGTAAAAAATATATATAGAGAAAATAAAGTAGTAGTAGTAGTAGTAGTAATAATAATAATAATAATAATAATAATGATAAATAGTAGTAGTAGTGAGACCTACACCTAAGCCGTAAGCTAATACTATAACCTACAAATCTAAGACAACACTTGACTTGTAGGTTATAGTATTAGCTTACGGCTTAGGTGTAGGTCTCACTACTATAATCATGTTGGAATTCATAAAATTTAGAAAACGAGGTCAATTTTTAAGGACGGAATATATATTATGGAATAATTAGCTTATAAAATTCACTCATTTATAAAACATTATAGGCATTTGTTGGACGATCCGTATCAATTATAATCGCACATTAATTTTGTATGCTGTATTTATCAAAATCTGTATATTTGGAGGCGAGCAACCAAATCCCTCATAGCTCTCGTTAGTCTCACGTGGTTTGCCCATTTTTATTTTTCGGAGAAAATTTATTTGTTAGTATCATAATATAAGGTTATATAAAAAAAAAAGGACATGTAATAAATAATCTTAAACACGACCAATCATATATAGAGGAGGTTTTTGGCGACTCACTTTTTGAGATGCCTCAAATATCACAATTTATTTTTAATTTTTTTATTTCAATATATATAATTTAAACGTCCAATCTAAATAGTTAATCTTGGTCATTTTAACGATAGATGCGATGTCAAAAAATTGTATAATAGTTGGAGTTCATTTTTAATACTTGACCAAGAGGCCGTCGAAATTGAACAAATCTAATTAAATATGGTAGATTAATTCAAATATGTTGATTTTTCAGCTTCTTCATCAAGTATCAAGTGACCTTCAAAAATTAGCAAATTTAATTACAACATAATTGTCGTGAAAATGAACAAGTTCAACAATTTGGATGGAACGTTTAAATATTAAATTTTAAAATAAAAAATAGAATATTGTATTTGGCATCCAAAAATTATAGTGTTTAAACAAAACTATTGTGGCATCCAAAAAATATTACATCATAACCTCTTCTATTATACAATGAGGTTATTATATAATAAAAGAGAGTTTCATGCGGAAAGAAATATTGTAGAGCACCTTCATCTTATGCAAACAAGAAAGAACTATAGTGTTTGTATTTGGCTATTATTTTTCTTTACGTGATAGAAGATTTTATCAATCTGCAGTGATTCTTGAGTATTAAACTCGAATAAACTTTAAAAAGTGTTAGTTAGAAAGTGTTGATGCATGATACAGAAGATAATAAGATAATATCAGTTTGATGTCATCTATGAAAACTCGTGCAATTACACTCACAATATGTGTGACACTAAAATAAGTGCAATATGAATAAAAAATATTATTATGTAGATAAAAATAAAATAAAAAATCGATTCGATACAAACTGAAAATTTTACCAATTAAAAATGATAAGTCCAAATTTGAAATAAATAAATGAAAAACGAGTATTATTTTGTGGGTCATTAATTAATGAAAAAAACAATCACCAACTTCTGATGCCTACCCCCACGTGGCTAAATGCGTACACTACATCCTACTTAGCGTTAAAACTTCAACCCCCCCCCCCCCCCCCCCCCCCAATTAATTCTGTTTTGAACGAGGACAAAAAGTAATACAGGAAACTTTTGCAAGGAAGATAAAATCATTAAAAAAAAAGTTATTGAGATCTGCCTGTATAAATCTGTTAGTAATAATTTGCTTTTAGAATCAAATTTTTGCTATCATTCTTTTATGTTGTGTTGTTTATTTAATTGTAATGTTTAAACAAATTAAAATACCGTGTATTTAATAATTTACCCTTTTGTGAAAGTTCTGTATTTTTGTAATGTCTTCTTCTTCTTCTTTTTTTAAAAAAAAAATTATTGCCATTTCTTCTTGGTTTCTGGTATTTGTAAGAAATTGTTCATAAAATAATTACGGCTATACATGTCAATCAATCAAAGAAAAATTAAGACGAGGTTGAACTGATCATGACAGTACCGCCGTATATAAATTTAATACCTCCGTTTCTAAAGAAAAATAATATAGACAATAACAACTGTGGTTGTGCATATACTGTCAGCTGTAAATGATGCTTGACCGAAATAAAATGTGGTTGTGCATATACTGTCAACAATAATATAAACAAGTACCACCGCATATAAATTTGTACAAGGGGAAAGTGATGCAAACCGATACTTATAAATGCCAACATTAGGCCTGTCAACTGTACTGTGTTTACCGTTATGTATATACACAAAACGGAACGATTAATGACCTTTTCTTTTTTATTCAATAACGAAACGGCAATAAACACGAAATTTTACCATTACGCCTCTTTTGAACCAAAAGTTGTGTAATTTCTGAAGGGGAGAAAATAACGACACAAAATTTTGTTTCGTTTTCAAAACAAAACGATTAACGAAATGAAATGTTGTACCTTTTTTTAACCGAACAACAAACGAAACATCTTGCCTTTACACCACATTTAACAGGTTAGCCCAACATATGTTGATCGGCCACTTGCCCATTTTATTTGAATTCAAATCGAACGGCAATCACGGGCCGTCCGATTTTGATCTGATGGATAAGGGAACCCCGTGAAAGTAACCAGATTCCTAGGTCTGCAAAAAATGAACTGTCCGATCAAAATCGAACGGCTCGTGGGTGCGCTACACGCCATGTAGCGCAACACCAAATCGGGGTCCATTTTATTTCCATCCGAAATGTTTTCCCCCAGCGGCAGAGGCACATGCAATGAAAGGTGGATATTGTTCCCTGTAAGTTATAAACAACCCCTTAAAAGTAACAAATTTACATGTATTTATATATGATCTATTCAATTTGTCCCTAAAAAAATCTAGATATTATAGTGTAGTGACTCTTTGCCTCCTTGTTATAAAATCCTGCCTCCGCCATGTTTTTCACGTTGCCCCTTATTGACGAATCATTGGAGTCTTCTTATTATTAATCCTAAGTACACATATACATTGTAGGTGCTAGTTTCAAATTTGATTTTTGGGTCCGCCCAAAATGCGTTTGCACAGTTTTATGTTATAATTAATATTATTAATTCTAATTTAATGTGGCCTATGTATTTAATAAGAACCGAATTTATGTAAGGGGTGCATCAGATTTTGATGGAAAATCTGATGGACCATGTTCATTCAAATCTGATCCCTTCAATTGTCTTTGTAATAAATATTAATCTTCTGTCATTAAGAGGCATCTTTCATAATTTTCGCCATTAAAAAGAATTATTAGACAGAAGAGAAAAACGTCATAATTCTGCCATCATTTGGACTAAGGCTAAATTGGAGACGACCAGATTTCCGCCTAACGCCATGTCTTCTCTCCAATCCTGTAAGTTCTAAACTTATGATTTGTTAATTTATATGAATTACGTAATGTTAATTAGACAATATTATTATGGTATAAATATTTTCGTCTATCATTTGGTATCAGAGTCAGTCGTATATTCATATAAAATTAATGTATGATATTTTTCTGTAATTAAATTAGAATTTACTAATATTTTTTCCGTAATTTTTTAATTTACTGAATTTCTCGATTTTCTGTCTGTCTGCACAAATGGAGATGACAATCAAAACTTTCCTATTTAATTATTATTCCTTATTGTATTCTTCATCTCTTCATGCCATGTGCGCACATTAGAGAGAAGAGAAAGTCGCATGCGATGCCCAAATTTGATTGAATACAAAGTAGAAGTATAATTTTACCATCCAAACCTTATCACAGCCCTTAGTTTTGGCAACCATTCGCCAAAACTAAGATGTGGGTAGGACGAAGAGACTTGTGTCTAATTTGTAGAGGATCTCAATTCTTATTTTCTTTCCTTCTTACCTGTGCGTGATTTTCCTCTGGTCCCCGCAACCATATCAAGAAAGGTTCATTTTAATCACTGACGCATGTGATTGATGAATTAGGAATGACCTTTGACTTTTGTTTTATTCTATTAAATTAGTTAGGAATTCACGTTGACCATATATGTATATATGTATTTGATTAATTAAACATTTCCAAATCAGAACTCTTTACATGTACATATTTGTATTAACCCTATATAAGTTTGGTATGTTTAATATATACGTACTTATAATTATATATATTAAACGGCCCAACGAAAGTTTATTATATATATATTATTATCATATAAATTTATTTTTAATATCTGGTCGTTATCAATTTTACCAACTTTAAGTGTGACTGCCATTTTATTAAAAGGAATTATGTTTTACATTACGTCTATTGTATTACGATTATTTTTCACATTTAATAAATTATAAATGTCAATTTTACCAACTTTAATTGTCAAGTATAATTTATTAAGTGAAATTTCAACTTAGTTCAATTTAATTCTGCCCAACAGTGATATGAATTGATTCTTAATGGATCAACTATTAAATCTGAAATATTAATTGGTGTTTTATTATTTCAGATTAGTTAATTATTAGTCCCCTGATTATAGTTTATCTAATTTAATCTTATTATATGTCTATGGATTAGTTAATAGTAAGCATTTTGTTTGTCATGAATTTGCAGCATTGAGCAATATTAGTAATCAAATCACTGGAATAGCACCATTGAGTGGAACTAATTTTTCAACTTGGAAAGAGCAAATTGAAATTGGTCTTGGTGTTCTTGAAATAGACCAAGCATTACGAGTAGAGAAACCTGCTGCTTTAAAGACTGACGCAACAGATAATGAAAAGGCTGCTTATGAAAGTTGGGAGCGTTCTAATCGCATGTCTCTCATGATTATTAAAAGCACCATCTCTTTGACAATTCGGGGTGGCATTCCTGAAAAGAATATTGCAGGTGAACTCTTTACTGCAAAGAATATCTCAATTCTGTTGAGGAGCAGTTTAAGAGTACATCTAAGGCTAATGCGAGTGCCCTCATAATGAAAATGGTCACTACCAAGTACAATGGGACTAGCGGTGTACGTGAATATATCATGATGATGAATGATATGGCCGCAAAACTGAATGGCATGAACGTGGCAATTTCTGAAGGATTTCTGGTTCATTTCATTATGACTTCTCTTCCTGCTCAGTTTGGTCCTTTCAAGATCAATTACAATACGCAGAAAGAGAAGTGAAAAATGAGCGAATTGATTGTCATGTGTGTTGAAGAAGAAGAAAGGATTAAGACTGAAAAATCTGACTTTGCACATGCTGCCATTGAAAGTTCAAAACCGAAAAAGAACAATGGTAAAGGTAAAGATAAGGGTCAAACATCTGGTGTTAACAAAGGCAAATACGTCAAATACAAAACGTGGTCCTAAGTGTCGTCACTGCAAGAAACCTTGACACATTAGGAAGGAGTGTACCATGTTTAGAGCATGGCTTGAAAAGAAGGGTAATGATTTAAATTATATGATTTGTGAATCTCTTTTAATTGATGTTTCCTTAAATACGTGATGGGTTGACATTGGTGCCTCTGTGCACATTACGAACTCATTGCAGGGATTCCATTCCGTGAGGATGCTGGAAAAGGGAAAAAGGAAGCTTAAAGTAGCTAATGGCTTAGAGGCTGAAGTTGAGGCCGTTGGAACTCTTCGTTTGGTCTTGAAGAATGGTTTTATTCTCTACTTGCATGATGTAGTTTATATTCCTAGTGTGATTAGGAATTTAATTTCTATTTCTAGACTTGATGTTTGTGGTTTTATGTTTCAGTTTGGAAATAATGAGTTGAAACTATATCATAACTCTAAGTTTGTTGGTTCTGGATTGTTATGTGATAATCTATATAAAATTATGTTTGGATTCTTTCTTTTCTGATTCTTTATTATTCCTGAATGTTAATTGTGTTGATCATAAATGTGGCACAAAGAGAAATCGCTATATAATTTCTTCAATAATCTAAAAATTATGTGGAACCAAGTATTAATCGAGGAGGAAATTCGCATTGGCGTTTCTCTTTAGTCTTTTATTGATTAACCTTTTGAAATCTCCTGGCATGATGCGCCAGACACATAAACGACACATAATCAATGATTGAAAGGGCCATATATCATTGTACTAACCTACCAAATTAATTATCAATCATGCAAGCAAGCCAAGCATCATGGATCCCATTACATTATTACAATTACTAGAAACTGTGAACTCTTGCTTACTGGTGTTCAAGTCGAGAAGCAAGTATCCACAATTCTTATGGACAAGGACAACAGTATTAAAAGGGCCATATTACTTTGAAATCTTGCTAGCAAGTATCCACAATTCTTATGGGCAACAGTATTAAAATGGCCATATATCTTTGAAATCTAGCTAGCAAGCATCCACAATTCTTATGGGCAACAGTATTAAAAGGGCCATATATCTCTGAAATCTAAGCTAGCATCCACAATTTTTATGGGCAAACTGTGACTCTATGAGCTCTTGCTTATAAGTCGAGAAGCCTCTTAACTTTGAACTTCGAAATGCATACTAAGCGCGCAATTTGAAAATTCACGATTTATAACAAAGAGTGCCAAATTAAACACAAATGTGTAATACTGAAAGTCTCAAAACTATTTCAAGTTTTGGAATAATAGGATATTAAAACATTAAAGAGGTAGACCTATTACAGTTATTCTTACTTACACAGGACAGGAAACAGTAAACACCAAGAGTTATGTTGCAGATTTGATCCATCATGTCACGCCATATATGAGAACAGCAATAACAACGATATTTGAAATCTCATATGCAGTTTCTAGTTGGAAAGTTATTTCATAATAATTGGGGAAATTTACTTCTGTCAATCTTCCCAAAATTCCCCTATAGTTATTTTTATCAAAATTTGGCATACTTTACACCATAAAATATCATATTTTCAAGTTTAAAAGAAATAATAAAGGGTACCCCCATATTAGGAAAAGAAAAAATAAATAAGAGAAAGACCAGGAAGATAGAATTAACTAGCACTCTATCCGAACAGCACCGCTCTCTGATGAGATAAACTTAGGCTTCCTAATAACCTGCTCTAAACACTGGATCACATCTCCAACCTTGAAATCTTGACAATCCTGTATTACAAGGCCGCACTCACTTCCTTTTCCTACAGCCTCCACATCTTGTTTCTCTCTCTTCAGAGAAGCACATGACCCCTCAAACACCACCTCCCCACTCCTCAGAAGCCGCATTGTGGCAGTTCGGGTAAACCTCCCATCGGTGATCCGGCAACCAGCAATCTTCACATCAGGCCCTTTCGATTTGCGTGACTTCACTTCGAAGATGCTCAGCACTTCAGCCTCACCAGTGACCTGGGTCTCGGCTGTTCCTGGTGCCCTTTCGACAATTAGTTTTCCCATCTCTTCTAGAAGGTGATAGATCACCCGATGCAGAAATATCTAGAGAAGTAATTCAGGCAAAAACGAACTAAAATAAACTTTGCATTTAGCACAAAGATTTCAAAAGAATTGGGTTCCTTGCATAATTCTCCAATACTGTGCCCATATTTTCAGCAAACAGAACTCTGTGACCTACATTTCAAACGAACTTTATTGCAATGCAATTTTGTAACTACCCAACATGTTGCAATTCCAAAATATTTGTCATTTAAAGTAACATTTTTTTTTTTATGCTATCCCAATTCTCTATAACAATATACGACAGAGCAAACTTCCCATCAGGAGCAACTAACCAACCAACTAGGAATGCAAATTTATCCACAATATTTTTTTCCAAAAGGTAGATTTAAGCACAGGTTTCAATGAAATGGGTGATGATTAGTACCTTGATATTAGCTTGCTTAGCTGAGAGCGAAATAGGGCTTGGTGGACTTCGAATATTGAACCCGACAATGCATGCATTGCATGCTTGTGCCTTGTCCATATCAGACTGAGATATTGGGCCCACTCCCATATGAACTATATTCACAAAGACCTGAATTAAAAGATTATGTTAAGCAGGACCATGCAATGATAAAGTAACAAACATAACAAAAATAACAAATCTAAACAAAAATTATCATTAACTGTTTCATGCAATACTAAAAACAAATGCTATGACCTCCTCTATAGTTCCTTTTCTAGAAATTTAGAAAACTCAAAGTTGCTCAAGTGTTCGACCATGATGAATTTACTTACTGGGTTTTGGTTTAACTGCTTTGTGCTGCAAGGTTTACTAATGGCAATTCGGCAGTAAATAGGATAACATAGCACAAAGAATTTTTTATTTTTTTTTTAAAAAAAAGAAGAAGTAAAAAAAATTCCAACAAAACCTGAGGGCTGTTAAGGCTCCTGAGAGAATCAGCAACGGCCTGCACTGTACCCTGTACATCTCCCTTGACTACAACAGCTACCTCAACCCTCTGTGGCACCTCATCAGCCTCATCTCCCTCTCCTGCAGTAATATCCAAATTCTCCTGGCTCATCCGCTCCAGCCGCTCTCTCTCCAGCTTCTTCCTTCTCCCCTGGCTCAGCATTCTCGCTCTCTCCTCCGAACCTACCACAGTTATGTCATCTCCCGCCATCGGCAGCCCTCTCATCCCTTCTATCTCCACTGGTGTTGCGGGTCCTGCTAGCTTTGCTGGCCTCCCAGCTGTGTCTCTTATCGCCCTAATCCGTCCCCACTCTGCCCCCACCACTACATACTGCCCTACACTTAAGGTGCCAGATTTTACAATGGCTGTTACAAGAGGCCCACGACCACGGTCTACTCGTGCTTCTACAACATATGCTTGTGCAGGCCCATCAACTCTTGCTTTTAGATCCATTAGTTCAGCTTGAAGCAACAAAGCTTCCTCCAACTTGTCCAATCCAGTACCCTTCAAGGCCGATATCTCGACCACCTGTACATCCCCACCGAGATCCTCTAGTGACAGCCCCTCGGATCCTAATTGGATCCGGACCCGCTCCGGATCTGCACCCGTCTTGTCACACTTGTTGATCGCCACAACAACTGGCACGTTGGCTTCCCTTGCATGGGACATGGCTTCAAGAGTTTGGGGCATAACACCATCATCTGCTGCCACAACAAGTGTGACTATGTCCGTCACCGCAGCACCACGGGCCCGCATTGCAGTGAAGGCTGCATGACCTGGCGTATCAAGGAAGGTGATAGAGGCGCCAGATGGCATCGAAACAACAAAAGCACCAAGGTGCTGGGTTATACCTCCAGCCTCTTTCGCTGCGACAGAGGTCTTACGCAAGGCATCTAGTAAAGAGGTTTTGCCATGGTCCACATGGCCCATAACCGTCACAACAGGTGGCCTTGGTTTTAGTATGGCACCCTCTTCTGAGTGTAGCCTCTTAACATTTACTCCAACTTCCTATCAGTAAATTAAAAATTTATAGAAATGAAAGATCGGACAAGATGGAACCAGAGCATCATACATACCTATGCTACCAATAAATTATTTAGAGTACTTGTGTCCCAACCATGCAATTGCATTACATTTCCAATGATTCTTTCATTTTCTAACAAATTCTCACATTTCTTCCTCTATCCCTCCCTAAATGTTTATATATCCCTACTTCAATAGAGATTACAGAACCCAGTAGTCATAAATCTGTAAAGGAAAAGTGAAAATGGGGTATCACTTGGCATTTCACCAAGCAACTATTTGTAGGTCATCTAAAAATGAAAAGGGGGGGGGGGGATAAGACAACTATTTAAGGTGAATCACAACAGTAAGTCCACTAAAAGAATAATCCAACTGGTACAACTTCAAATACCTACCATAGTGTTTGTTTCAGAAATGAAACAGATTTATGTGTTTTTTTTAATAAGGAAAAAAAAAACACGCATTTACCATAGAAACCAGCTCAGCAACATCCAAAGTAATTGGGTCAAACTCCGACCCAATCTTTTCACCGACGCTTGTCAGAATCTCCTGAAGTGCTTTTACAGAGGACCCAATACGCTTAGCAAGCTCAATGAGTGTCATCCCTTCAAATATCTCAACAGTTTTCTCTTGAGTTGGCTTGGCCTGTCGTTTCAGCTTTGGAGGCACATACGGTGCCTCCACTGGAGGTGCGTGTGGTTTATTCTCTCTCTTCACCCGTTTCTCTCGCCCCAGAGTTTTTAAACCTGGTGCTTCTTCTGCTTTTCTCCCCCTCCATGACAACAAACTTACACTTGCATGATAGTTCCTACAGAAATAGATCAGAGTGTGATTTTACTTGGATTTATTAAAGTATCAGCTACTTCATATACCTGCACAAGTACTCAACTTACACTAAATTGTACTAAAAAAAAGGATAGAGAAATTATCATACCGAATGCCCCAGCAACTTCTCAAGTTTCTGGAAGCTGTAAGAAGATCTACTCTAGAAGATAACAAAACATCTGAAAAATAATATGAAAATTTGTAAGCTCGAGCTTAAATTTGGCACATTATCGTTGCAACTAAAGAATTCAGAATGGATGTGATCTAGCAGAACTCACCAGGTAATGTAGCGTGGAGAGAATGAGAGGCAGTAATTGCTGCGCCACAATTTGAAAGATAGGTTGTGCTAAAAGCCTAAAAAATAAATAGATAGTTATTTATTTTTAACAATAAACAAAATGAGAGTGTTGGGTTTACAAAATGAATGCCAATTGCCAAAGCTAACCTTTTTTGTTAACGCTCTCCAGGCCATCGAAGCCAATGTGTCAGTCCTGGTCATAAGAGAGATAGAGAAACGTTATTCACATGATGGTGATTAAAATTGAGCAATACCCACAAATTTGGTAATTACAAAGGTTTATTAAAAGAAGGATCAGATTTTCGTACCTTATATTATATTATGAGTTTTTATGAGGACAGGTTGTGAAGAATCTCCCAATGGCAGATCAACATAGCGGTAGTATTACTTGTACTGGAGAAGGGGACAGCAGGGTATGCCCCACCTGTCAGAGAAGAGACGACTTCGCTCGGCCGCAAGACCGAGGGAGGGTTCACCGAAGGGGCCAGGAATGTGTGGGAAACTGAGAATCGGCGAGAGAGAGAGAGTGAGAGAATTGGAGAGAGACGGAGAAGGAGAACAAGATAAATGGGCCGAATGAAACAGCGTATACTGGGATTCACCGAGTGGACTACTATAGTTGAAATTATATAGGGCCGAGATGTTTTATGCACATGTCGAGTTGAAATGTTTGAATGAGCTGGATTCACCGAAAAAATTATAAATAACTTTGATTAATTAAGAAATTATAAAATAATCTATTTTTAATTAAAATTTTAAAACTGATTTCGCAGTTTTTCCGAAACTAATTCTGCTTAGTTTCGGAATCTGAAACTGCCGATATTTTTTGAGAGAAAATATATTTTTAAATTTTTTTGAAATTTTTTTAATTAGTTTCGGATTTTAGGATTTCGAAACTAGCTAGTTTCGGAATTTGAGATTCCGAAACTAGCTAGTTTCCCGCTCATATTGCTGTTTTCTCAGAATTTCACTATTTAATCAATTATTTCACTATTTAACCACTATTTAATCAATTGGACTATATATTAAACTATTTAATCACTATTTAACCACTATTTAATCAATTGGACTATATATTAAATTGTATTAATGTTACAACTTAGAACGTGATATGTATTATATTTAATGTTTCGATTTTAATGTTAGAACTTAGAACGTGATATGTATTATATTTAGAATAAATAAATTGTAATATTACATGAGTAAATAAATATTTAGAACGTGATATGTATGGTTTCGGTTTTAATGTTTCGGTTTTAATAAAACTTCAAATTGGTCAAACATTTAACAGAAATGTTCGTTTAGGGCGTATGACCATAATCTGGAAAGCTCGTGATGAGTTCTAATAGGTTTTATGATTGGGCCCGTGTTTGTATATTTTAAACGGATATTTTACAAAAGAATATACTGCATGACGTTATTTTTTTAAACTAGTATTTTTTTGGATCACGTTATTTTTTTACATGACTTTATTTTTTTTTACATGACGTGCAATTAATTCATATATTATTTATTTTACGATATGTATTTTTTTTTTGTTTACATGAGGTTATTTTTTTAAAATTTTTGGTAAGCATAAAACTAAAGAGATATATAAAATATGAAATATAAAAAACACAATACGAGATGTATAAAATCACACCAAGTACGAGATGAAAATATCATAACACTGTCATACAAAACAAGATACAAAAATCCTAATTCCGTCCATCACGACGGTAATTCCCCGTTGCCGGGGAATAATCAATATATGCGCCTGGTGGTTGTCGGCGCTGTCGGCCGCGAGCAAGTCCTGGAGTGGGAACTGGAGTGGGAACTCGAGGAGGTCTACTAGATGATGCCCCAGGATGACCAGACTGTGGATTGTATCCAGGAAATGGAGACTGATACTGAGGCTGCGACTGAGAGAAAGTCGACAACGGATCATCATCTAAGGGAATACCGTATGTCTGGAAATAAGCATCAGCCCGAGTCTGGTACTGACTCTGCTGAGGCTGCCGCATATAACCCCCTCCATACTGACTCTGCTGCATATAACCCCCTCCAAACTGCGTCTGAGTCTGGTACTGAGGATAAGGAGTATGCTGGGTGGGGTACTCTGGAGGGTGTGGCTGAGAATGAGGTGGAGGTGGAGGTGGAGGTGGAGGTGGAGGCTGTGGCTCAGTAGTCTCAGGCTCAGATGGTCGGGTATAAGAGCGTCTGCTCTGAGTGATCGGCTGGCTAGGGCGCGGAACATCAAAAAATGAATCGAAATCATGCAAACTGAATTCACCCTGTTACACATAAAAGCAGTAATAATGTTATAAAATAATTTTGAAAAAGAAGAACATAAGAAGAATAACACAATAATATTAGATTAAGTTTGTGATATACCTACATGAACCGATGCTCCTCCCAACCGGGCTCCGGAAGGTCCTCCTCGTCAGACGACGTATCAGGTATGGATGCGATGTCCGTCGGAAGACCCTTCGACTCCAATACATGAGGTATCCGATGAGGCTCGCCGACAAGATCCAGTGTCGTGCTACAACTAGTAAGCAGCGTCTTCCCAGCACGTCTGAATCCCTTCTTCACCGCCCATGCACATGCTCGAAGCAAGTCTCTCAAAGTATGCTTAACCTGTTTAACCAATGTTAGCCATCAAATTATATTTGAAATCGGTTATTGTGAATGGTTATTGCATCAAAATGAACTCACCAAAGCCACGTGTGCAGGACTGTCGCGAAGGTACGACATATCGCCAACCGGAGCTATCTCTGTCTCCTCCGAAATATGTACGACATACGCACCCCCATGTACCCTCAGCCAACGTAGATACGTGGCCTCGATAGCAGCGCTCCACGGTCGCTCCTCCCTGACCCTAGCCTGTGCCATGTCACCCCACATGCCTATCTCCGTCTCGAAAACGCCACGCCAGTCTCTGTTTCGGTAGGTGGTGAACATGTATCTCATCAGCTGCGACATCCTCTGCCAAGCCTGTTTTATGTAGAAAATATATTAAGTAAATATATTAAGTAATATTAAGTAAATATAGTAGTGAAAAATATATTTTATTGTACCTCAGGTCGAGGTGGCGGCACTGTCCGGTACAGCATAAACTGGTGCATGACACGATCGGCGTAGTGCCACATCACCATCCAGTAATGAATGCACGCGATACAGACAATAAACAAGCTCGGATCAACCTGAGCATATTATTATTATACATAACATATAAAAGAATTTTTTCTATTTTTTATAATATTAACCTAATTTATTATGTAATTTTGTACTATTATTTCAAAAGAATATTAACTTAATAATTTAATAAATTTTCTATTATTATAACATGTAAAAGAGTAATATATTTATTGCAAACCCTGAGCATAACGAGGCATGAGGGCCCTAATATGGTCATAAGGCCTCCAAACGACGTGCTCGGGTCTGATCTTCATGAGAAAGTCCCGAGCATAATCCATTCCGGATGCGTTAGCAGGGCCTTGATACTTCTTAGATCTTGGACGTGTAGTCCATCTCCTGCAAATATTTGAACATGTTTGTTTAGTTATCTTATTTTTAAATGCAAATATTTGAACATATTTGAACATCTCCTGCAAATATTCAAATGTCTTTAAAAATTTAATTTCAAATACAATGAACCTACCTCCCGTAAAGTGCACAGGTATCAATAGATGGTAGACCACAGGTATCAATAGATGGTAGACCCCAGTCGCTAAAATCATCCGTGATCGTCGGCCGACACAAAGTCAATCGCGCATACGACCAGAACTGCAGAAGTAACCACGGAGCCCAGATGTTCATACTGTTATTTATTGCTGCAGTGTCCAAACCTCTGTATAAAGTAGCAAGTGTGGCCGCACCCCAATTGTACACTCCCTGAGAAGGAGCAGTACGAAGATCCTACAAATATTTACAAATTTCATTTATGTCAGGCAGTCAATTATGGCAAAACAAATGTACATATTATAATAATTAACAGAACTCATAAAGATTTTATAAAAATCTACTAACCCGCAAAAGATCGAGATAAAAAGCCGGAACAGAGTCCCCCGTGGCATCCGGAAATAACGTGCAACCAATAAGCTCTAGCACGAATGCCCGTGTGTATCTATCAATCTGATCCTCATCGTCGAGGACAACATCCTTCCAAATCTTCCGCAGCTTCGTAAATTTAACGCAATGTTTTTTCCTGCATTTCAACTTTATTGTCAGAACAAAACATTAAGTTTATTATAAAGTACACAATAAGTTTTATAATTTTCTTACGTTCTATTTTTTTCTCGGAAGCACTTTTCCACTTCCTCCTGCGATGTGTCCCGCGGCAACGCATATGTCGAAAGAAGCTCGATATAATCGAAATTACAACGACCCGTCACGACTCGGCCAGTCAAGACGGGTAAACCATATAAAAATGCCACATCCTGCATGATAGTTCAAATACTATTAGTATACATATAAATCATAACACAAGTAACATGAAATTTACTTATAAAATATCACGTACCTCTAGACTAACAGTCATCTCGCCGACATGCGGAAAGTGAAACGTGTGGGTCTCCGGCCTCCAGAACAAGGCCAAACCCTGCACAAGTGTATGATCCATAGGCATATGACCAAGCTGAACGACGTGGATCAACCCAAGTGTCGTCAGATGCTGGTCCACCTGAGGAGTCCTAGCCATCATCGGCTTGTGCACCAGTGGATGCCATTTCTTTATTTATCAGAAAAAAAAATTAGAGACTATATTGATTTGAAGTTGATTTTCAAATAGTAATGAAAAAAACAAATAACATACATCTGGGCCATGAAGCTGGTCTTGTTGCAAATGCAACAGACGATCAGCACCAGGAGGAGGAGGAAGAGGAGGGGGAAGAAGAAGGGTCCGCTGAGGTAGAAGCGCCGGCTGAGGTAGAAGCGCCGGCATCAGCAACACCGGAGGTAACGACGTCCGTAGCCTCAGGCACGGCTGAAGTAGAAGCCTGAATATCGGTCCGTAGCCTCGTAGATCTCTGTGAAGCTGGAGACGTTCTTCTTCTCGGGGGCATTTTCACTTAATAAAGAAAAAATTCAATTTCAGAAATCTAACAAAATTTCGGCAGCATCTCCCCTGTACCGGGAGGGTTTCCGAAAATTTCTTTACCCAAATCGCCCCTAAATAAACCTATTTCAAACCAAGCAATCATATCATATCATATCATATCACAATCGACAATCATATTCAATATTCAAAATCATAAACTATCATATCATATCATACCAAGCAATAAACTATTCTAAATTACATACATTAACTATGCAAAACAAATAAATTCATGAATAAAAAATACTCACCTCGATCGACAACTGCTGCTCAAATAGGAAATCCGAATCTTGAATCTCGTTTGAAATTTTCTGCATATTGAAAACCAAAACAATATATCAACATATAAGAATTGTCCAATTTTTCTATTAATTTTACTAATTTTTCTAATTTTTCTATTGATTTTCCTAATTTTTAAAATAATTTTATGTTATTATAATATGTACAAATATCAAAATATATATTATTAATTTACATAACAAATAATATAATTTAATATGATTTTTTAATATTTTTTATATTTTTGGAATATTTATCCTATTTTTTCTGTTATTAACCTAATTATTTAAACAATTTTTTATTATTATAAGATGTAAAAAATATAAAATTTGCTAAAATATTTTTTTCCTAATGAATAGAATTTAATCTGATTTTTAAATTTTTTTGGAAATTTTTTCTATTATTAACCTAATTTTTTTAATAATTTTTCTATTATTATAACATGTAAAAAAATAAAAAATTTGCTAAAATATATTTATCCTAAAGAATATAATTTAATCTGATTTTTTAATATTTTTTTTGAATATATTTTCAATATTTTTCCTATTTTTTCTATTATTAACCTAATATAACTAAATAAAATTAATTAATTAATTAATTGAAAAAAGTAAAAAAAAAACATACATGAGAGCTCTCCGCGAGGTAGAAGGAAGGCTCGGAAGAGTGAAAGCGACAGGAGAGAGGGAGAGAGGGTCCCCGCTATATATAATAAGCGACATTCTAGTTTCGGAAACTCAGATTCCGAAACTAGCTAGTTTCGGAAATTGAGATTCCGAAACTAAGCAGAATTTGTTTCGGAATTTCAGATTCCGAAACTGCGCAGTCATTTTTAAAAAATTAATTAAAAACGGATTATTTTATAATTTCGTAATTAATTAAAGTTATTTTTAATTTTTTCGGCTGGATTCAGCCAGCGGAGGCAGATACCTGATGGGCCGAATATAAAGTTTGCATAACAATCTGGGTTTTCTACGACTGTACCAAATTTGAGCCTTCATGGAGGCCCGGTCATTTTCTAGAGTGAGACAGACCAAGGTTGCCAAGGAAAACTGCAACGAGCTCACGTCGTTTATATTTGGAATATTTGGAATATGATAATAAGAAGAAAAAAAATACTATCTTGGGTGAGAGGTCGACTAGTCGAGTTTCGAAATATTTTATCACAAAAGACTAACTCCTAATTTATCATACTTATTTCAAAATAATCTAGCTGTTTTGTTATTTCTAATAAAAAACGAGTTAATCTTATTTCATAATCTGAATCAGCATACGAACATTGTTAACCTATCATACAATCTCAATATACTTATAATGTTTTTGAAAGACGGAGATTATATTTCGATGATTTTTGAGGGGGAAAGAAAAAAAAAAAAACTCTCTTCAAAAACCATTGAACCCATTCTTGTCAGTATTTTATTATACGTACGGATCTTCTTAATTAAAGGAATATTCATTCTTCCAAAAACTAAAATGAGTGCTTATTTACATCTTCAAGAATTTCACATGAGCACACAACACAAGGCAACCTGTCTTATCGAAACAAGCAATGAGAATGGAATTTGGCATAGAACTGGAATATTTACTAACTCTGATATGGTTGCATTCAATAAGCATTTCGTACGCATAATTAACATATATAATTCGCACTTTTATTGCACGGCCACAAGGACATGGAGATGAAGCTAATGTGTCTCCTTCATCCTGTCTACGTTTGATTTGTTCCAAGTCATTTTTTTGTTTTTGTACAATTCTTCTTGGATTTCCTATAACCACTCTTGGCTGTTTTTTCTAGTTTATTATTGTACTCCCCCACCTAAAGAATGTTTGAATATTAAATTACGCAGGTAATGATGCAACTAATAACGACATTCACTTTCTGCAACCTGGTCACGCAATTTTAATTGCTATAACTCACATTTGACTGTGCAGTGTACTGATTATTATTTTTGAACCTAGAGTTGTTTTCAAGACATCACTTCGGTGGTAGAAATAGTTAATAAAAAAAGGTGATTATAAAAGATGTTTTCTGGGGTTAAAAAAAAACTTTGTATTCAACAAATTTCGACATGTAATTTGTGACAGATGAATCAAAACTAGACCAGTAATTAATAAAGTCGTTACAAGTCCGTAAGCGACTTCCAAACAAATTTATCCAATTTTTTAAAGTTTTGTTGATGGATATGAACATTGAATTCAGCTTCTACTTGGTAAGTAGCACACCGCACAAATATACATAATACCACTTGCGCAACGAGTTAACTATATTGTTTTAAGAAACTTCTCAAAAAAAAAACAACCCTATTTGTTTGTAAAAGATAATAGAAGAATACATGTAGCATTTTTTAGAGGACTTAATTTTCGAGAAAAAAATGTTTAACTGTAACGATGAAAAAAAAAATGCCTAAAAAATAAAATTACTTGGAAAAAGTTTTTGAGTCTCGGATGACCTTTACGGGTTAAAAAATGGCCGTCATAGGCTACTTGTCACCTGACAAATGAAGATCAAATTTTTTCAAAATGTTTAATATTGGGTCTCAAAGAAAAATCGAACCTTTTTTATCAAAAATTACGCCTAAAAGATCGAAAATTCTATGCAAATTGCTGGATCTTTTGTATCTGCCTTATTATTTTCCCATCAGTTTTATCCATACAAAATTCAACAATTAGCACTGTACCGATCAGTCCCGTACTCTCGTCTCCAGGCAGCTTGCGAGATGCTGCCATTTTCTGTTACAAATCTCATGAACATATGTTTAGTTTGTAATATTCGATGCATACATCAAAGGTAATAGTTAGAAATGCAAAGTCGCTTTCATTCTGGTATATATTTGCTGTTACAGAACTGATCAAAATATGTTTAGCTTGTGATATTCGATGGATAATAATTATTAAATGCAAAGTCACTTTTCTTTCTTCACTGACTAATTATTGTAAAACAAAATGACAACTAAGAATCTAAGACTGAGAGCAAGTCTAAAAACTAAAAAACATGTTTACACGTATACAAAGAATGTCCGCACATGACAAAATTACAAAAACCTACTTAATTTCCGACAGGCACCTATTTCGTCCAGTACAACCGGCTTGAAACATAAAACATGCAATTATTGATTCATGGGATCCACAAACAGTAAAAAGTAAGCACATAAATAAATGAATTAAGGACGGCAAAGCACATAATGTGAGAAAAAATGTCTTCACTTGGAATTTGTTACAAAATGAAACTTGCAAGTAAACCAGAAGTTGTAAAAGATTGGAGATGATATTTTTAATTATGGTGCCTTCAAAAAAAGATATTTTTAATTATGATATTTTTTTAATGATGAAATTTGATGCAAATTTTTTTTAATGATCATATAGATGCAATTTTTGATATTTATGTATAAAATTAGTTAGAATGAACTTGATTTAATAATTTTAAATGATTATTAAATGACATTTGAATTATATGAAATTCTATATGCATTCAGCACAACAATACAAAATAAATTAATGTCTATTAGCTCTCTAGTTATACAATTTTGTCCATTCAATTCGGAAAAGTATTTAAAGACTGAAATTTAACACACCCACATTTATTTAATATTTTTTTTCTATAATTTTGATCAGTAAATGAGCACAACAAACAAATCACAAGCATTAATGGATGGCAGTTTCAAATATTTGCGTAGTAGCCACAACTCATTTATTAACAACAATTAAATAGAAACTTAGAACGCACACGTGTGTGCTGGTAGGGGAGATTTGATTTTTCTTTTTTCTTTTTTTTTTTAAGAAAGCCGATTTAATGATACTGTAAAGACGATTTGGGTGAACAAATCATTCTTCGTGACCAATTTGATTTATTGATGGCTGAAGTCATGGAATGTCTGTTGTTTTTGTCTTGTTGACCAAAAAATGAATATATATTCTCAATAAAGGTTTACTAATTTCAAATCAATTCGACATATGGACCCCATTTTTTCATTGATCGTACGAGTTTCTTATAAATGAAAATCGATGGCTTTCCAGCTCTTCCAAGGTGACCCAACTAAGGAAGAAATTGTGCTTTGGCCCAATGGAATATTTTTTATTACAATTTTAAGCCTTTTGGATGTTTGCAGTGTCGAAACAATTTTAAAATTAAATAACATAGCATAAAAATATATAAAACGAATTTTTTTTTTTAACTCGGATCGTGTAATTCAGTAATTGTTTTCCTGAAACGTATTCCATCTTTTAAGTGTAAAATTATGAAATCGTCATCAATATAATTTAGCATTGTCACTCACTAGAATAGAGTACATGATGATGAAAATGATTGAGGATAACTCCGCAAACATCCCAGAGAAATATTCAGAATATTGATAACAGAAAAAAAAAATAGTGGAGATATTGTATATATGAATCTGAGGATTAAAATGGTTTATGCTTAATAGGTATTGGAAAAAGAAATTTTCTAAAAAGCACTTTCTTGAAATCGGCATAACCTTGTTTTCAGATAGTGCATCAGATAACAAAACATGCTAGTGTGGTGGCACATGCACCTAGTTCGTACCAAAAGCCGCGACTCTCATGACTTATGATTAATCTTTTGCATACGACTACATGATTTTTGTTCGAAAGTAACTTCTCTTTTGTTTTCTTAATCTGCTTTAACAGCTTTGTAGTTTGTTTCAATAAAGTACTAGCAATTAGAAGTTAAAGCTGTGTAAAGTTGTATCACTGTTATGCGGATCATGTGCATATTTGAATAAAGTACACTGCCTTGTACTAATTATACTTCTTGAAATAGTATTTGAAAACGCACTCAGAAAAGAGACCAACTGACCACGGCTTTATATCATCCTAGATTCATGCTCGTATAGTCATATTAGATTTTCAAAAATCAAATTAATATATATACGTGCTTCTTAATTACTAAAACTCTATTTTACTCTTATAATTATTTTCGATATCAAATAAAAAATTCGTTCTTGGTCAGATCACCTAGTAATGTAACCTATCTTTATAATGAATATATGTACTTTCTCCAGAAGTAAAAATAAAACGTGAACATGATTCTAACAATAATTACGACAAAACTGAGTTTTGTTTTATCTCGAATCGTGTATTACGTAATAAATTCATATTTATATTTATTTATTTTTTGAAATTAAGAGCCCCAAGCAGGGGATCCAATTCATTAACCAAAAGAGTTTAAAGTCACAACTCCGTGACTACAAGAAAAAAGAAAAAAGTAAGTCAGATTAAACTACCCTATTACAGAAAACCAGTTTAAACCAAGTCTCAAAATAGCGCCTGAAAACAACAAAGTACTAAAACAACAAACAACTTTTTCTTCGAGACATCATTCAATCGCCCAGTAGATCTTCATCTGAGGCACTCTCTACATGCCCCTCTGACGTCTCCTGAGAATCGACCTGTCTTGCCTGAGTTGTGTTCCTATCTTCAGCTTCTCCTGCTATCTGCCTTTCCCTTTGGTTTTCCTGAAACACCTGATACTCTATGCTATCAGTTGGCCAGAATCTGATGATCCCAGTTGAAGCATTTTCTCTTCTATTTTCCAAACCTGTCAAATCTCCTGTCCAGTTAAAAAATAGATTTAAGATACTGTAAACTACACTTTGGAAGTTTGCATCCCTTGAATCTCTAAAAATTTTATTGTTTCTTTCTTTCCACTGAATCCATTGTTGCTATAAAATTCATAGCAAACACCCTATTAGTTTTTGGAAGAGCTAAATAACTACTCCAAATAGAAGCTATATCTCTGCAATATAATTTAATATCTTTTGAGTTACTATCATTAAAGCTATCCCAGACTTTACAAATTGCTGGGCATTGAACTACTAAATGATCAGATGTCTCCAAATTAGGGCAAAAAGGACATTTATTTGGACCTATCCAACCCTTCTTTTGAAGATTATCCTGAGTCAAAATTTTATTTTCAATTACCAACCAAAGGAAAAGTTTGACTTTTAAAGGTATTTTTGCTATCCAAACCGAATGATTTAAATCAGTATCTACTCCTCCTCTATTTAGAAGAGCATAACCAGATTTCACAGAATAAATACCCTTAGAGTCTAATTCCCAAGTCACTGAATCACCTCTTTCTATAAAAGTATAGCTGTGCAGTAAATTAAAAATAGCTATTTTTTCTAATCTCAAATTTGTTGAAATACCCCTTGTGAAAAATAAATTAGGGTTTCTTTTGTTCCAAACTTGGACTACAGTAGCATTTGGCCTTTGAGACTTTTCATAATCTAAAGGGAATTTTGTTTCTAAACTTTCTTCCCCAAACCAAATGTCTTTCCAGAATTTGGTGTTAGCACCATTTCCTACTTTTCTTTTCAAACCAATGTTTAGCAGAGGAATAAGGGCATTTATTTCCTTCCAGAAGAAAGAGCTAGTACTAGGACAATTGCCCTTATATTTAAATAAAATTATATCCTTCCAAATGGAAGAGTGATCATCAGAGGCAAATTTCCAATATCATTTTCCTAAAAGAGCTATGTTCATATCTAAGAGATTTAATATCCCCCAGCCACCAAACTCTTTTCTTTTGCAAATCCTTTCTCACTTGACTAAACTAAATTTTCTTGTTAAATTTCCTTGGCAGTGTCCCAAAAGGAAATTTCTTCTAATAGAATCTATTTTGTTAATAACCCATTTTGGGCATTTAAATAAAGATAAGTGATAAAAGGGGAGAGCTGATAATACTGAATTTAGTAAAATTAATCTTCCTCCTAAAGAAAGTAAATTTCCTTTCCAATTATCTAACTTTTTGTGTATCCTATCTATAAGCACTAACCAATCAAATTTATTTGGCTTCTTCCAACTTAGAGGCACTCCTAAATATTTCATTGGTAAGGTTCCTACTTTGCAATGAAGAATATTAGCTAAGTTAGAAGCTTCCTCAGTTGAGATATTTAAGGGTACTAATTCTGATTTGGCATAATTAATCTTAAGCCCAGAAATGCCCTCAAAGGCCTTTAGAGCCCAAGTGAGCTTTTCAACTATTAGATTATCTGCTTTAACAAAAAGAAGGGTGTCATCTGCATATTGCAAATGAAACACTCTCTTTCCAGAGGGCAGAATTGGACCAATTCCTTGCAAATGATCCCTTTCTAAACCTTTTTCTAAAATCTTTGAAAGTCCTTCAGCTGCTAAGATGAAAAGATAAGGTGATATTGGGTCACCTTGCCTTAAATCTTTCTTGCATTCAAAAGGTTGACCAGCTTTTCCATTAATTAGAACAGATGTATGCCCTCCTTCTAAAAGCTTTTTTATCCAATCTATCTATTTCATATTTATATTTAACATACTTAAAATTCACACTTACAATTAACATGACATCCACACTCTTAGTTAACAAGTTGGAATCCGAGCTAAAATGATGTCACATCCCGCAGCCAGACGTGACAGCTCCCGCCACGAAAGTACAGATAATTGTACTCTCGTAAGGCTTAACCTGAAACTAAACCAAAAAGTGGTAGTAAGTTTTTTTTCTTCTGATAATATAGTCAAATATTATCAAGCTAAGGGTATAAATAAAATAAAGCATAAAATAAAATATATCGACTCACAGTCGATTGCAAAAATGTACATGTCAACATATATATACCTTAACAATATTTTCTATTGCACCATAAATGAATATAACTGTTAGCCTCCTATGTAAATGTGATCTCTGTCGCAACCCACTAAATGTGGTCTTCATGTGTAAGCAATACATCCTCTGGAACCCCCATCCACCGGAAAACATGCAAAAATAAATACGGAATGAGAATAAAATTATCAGTGCGGGTTTTAGTTCCAGACGTGGATTTCTAGTTGAAATCTTAGCCCGAAAGTAACACCCGAAATAATCAAAATGAACAAATAGCTTATTAGTCAATATAATTACTAACTTAGTCAAATAATTAATGCAAAAAGTTTTAACCGATTTCATAATAAGCTACGAACTAAAAATCATTTCATTGTACTCACTTTTCCATGAACATGTACACAAACAAATTTAGAGCGAAATATTTCTTTCTCTTGCTACATGGGTAGAACAGGGACGCATCCCTTTCCCAAGGCATAGTAGGGAATTCCATATCACAAGAACATATCACATAAATCTATCAGTTCATATCAGTTTGACATCAAAAACACACTCAGATCTCCCAACTCAACTAGTATGAGCAGGCGGAGAGAGATCTTCCCTGGACAGGACAGGCGGTAGAGATATAATCTCTGATCCTGACAGGCGGTAGGATTCCATATTCGTATAGTACTATCGAACTGGCCGAAGCCGGTGGCCGACCGACTCCGGAGAGTGGCTTTGATTATCATTTCGGGACATAATTACCATATCATTCTCAATTACCACACAATATCATTCATGCTCAATCACAATTCTCAATCATCAGGCAAGATTAAGATGAGCTGGCACAACTTAGCTCATTCATAACAAATGAATATACAAACTTGCCTGTCTGTTATAACCATTTTAACAAAGGAGATCTTTTCAACATGAGTTTTTTAGTTGTAATATCTGTTCCTAAATCTACATGATCATTGTATAATGCATTCAACGGAATCAACAACATGCCATGCATAATTTAAAGTTATTAGGACCGGATCTCTATAAAAATCCACGTATCCGCACCCGTTGTTGGATCGGAGTCAATCTCCGCCAAGTCGCCTGTATAATAATCAAGAACCGTTAAAATTTGACCAAACGATTTCTTAAATTAGCCTAACTTAAAATCCTTAAATGTAGTCCGGCTTAAACTACCAGACTGACTAGCACTCTATTATTTGTTATAGTAATTGTTTATGTTTTCAGTAAATTTTAATTCTTATTATTTGTTATTATACCATTTCTCTTTTATTTTATCTTATTTTATTTTAACTTAGTTTACTTATTTTATTTCTTAATCTATTATTAATAATTATCTATTTAATTTATGTTTATAATGTTACTTTTAATATTTTCTTTCTTATTAATTTGCTAAGAATTTATTAATTAATTTATTTATTTTCGTTTATATTATTATTTTAAATATTTCTCTTAATATTAATTTATTATATCTATTAAATATTTTATGTCATTAATGAATATTAATTAAAAATCCAAAAAATCAAAATCAAGAATTTAGAAAATTATAAAATCATAAAGTAAATTCGAAAATCCAAAAATTATTTGATTTTGTTATCATTTGGGATCAGAAAGTCGGTGATTTTGTCGTCGTATCTGTTCTCGACTTACTCAGACTATTCTCATCATCTCCCAAAAAACCGTGTAACTAAAGAAATACCCGACATTTAAGTGACCTTTCCTTTAATTATTTATTTTTATTCTAAGGCCCACATTAATTAACTTAATCTTTGATTAAGTTTTATTAATTATTTATCATTAAGTCCAAAAATCCAATTGGATTTATTAAATTCTTTGCTGGGCCAAAAGAGTAAGCCCACGGCTTTTTTTTTCCGGCCAAAGCCCACACGGCACAGCCCAAGCCCAAAATGCTAACGGACTGAGCCAGGTCAACCTGGCCAGTTGACCTGAGCCAACCTTAGCGGGTCTGAAACCAATCCGCCGGAATCCACTATCCAGAAAAAGAATCCGGCCTGACAAGCTCATCTATTTTTCCCAAAAGGACCTTAGATCAAATTATTTCACACTTAAGCCCTTTCTATTTATAAATAGGCCCCTTTTTATTGCACATAAGTCCTTTTTCTTCGCAAACAAGTCCTTAATCCCATTTTTTTCCCGTAACAGTCCCTGCACCTCACTGCCTTCACCAAAACCGTACCAGAACGGTTCCAGATAGACAAACAACGTACCAGAGGCTGGTACCAAGCCTTAGAATCAATTACAAAGCCCCACAAAGCACTTTTGTATTCCCAGCCAGAACAAAAACCCTCAAAATCACTCAAATTTGTTTGATTAGTGCACAACAGACCCAAATCCTCAACATCTCAGTTTCTCAATCAACTTTGCAACATTAGAATTTCATTCAACCACTTAATTAACCTATTCAAGATCATCAAACAGCTTTAATATCATATGGCAGCTACAACTCGAGATTAAAACTAAACCCTAATTTTCACCAATTTCAACATCTCGGCTCAAATTAATACCAATCAAATTGAAATGTGAGAAAGAACCTATACCTTGATCTCAACTGTTGCTCCCTTTTTCTTCTCCTTTCCTTCTTCTTTTTTTTTCTCTTTTTTTTTTCTTTCTTTATTTTCCTAACCCGACAGCAAACCAAAGAAATCCCAAATTTCCTTCGGCCCCTTTTTATAGGCAGTACGAAACGAGAGAAATAAAGAATAAAAATTGAGAAAAAACGGCGAAGATTGAGGAATCGCAATTTTTACCATTTTCAAAGTCCATCTCACCCCCTTTTACCGCCTCATACGGATAAGATCGAGAACAAAGAAGGTGGCTGAAGCCGATTGGTTTGCCTCAAACCAATCCCTCAAAATTCGTACTTCACATCATCGGAGAAGAGAAGGGAAATGATCGAACGATCGGAGAAAACAAAGAAAAGAAAAGGGGGAAGAGGTTGCTGCCAGCGAAGAGAGAAAGGGGTTTCGGATTTTTATTAAAATTTCTCCTTTGAGATTTTCTGTGACAGAGACTATGCAATCAAAGATGCTGCTACTCATATAGATGATAATTAATATTATTTCATTAAGATTTTAATTAATCTAATATTAGATTAATATTGATTAAGCTTTGATTTTACTAGAATAATATAAATAAATTTTAGATACTACACAAAGTCAAAGATTTCGAATTCGAATCGATTTTTCATATAAATTTTGAATGAAATATAAGATTATATTTTATAAATAAAATTTCCTTAATAATTCTTATAATTAATTTAATTAATTTTGGATTTTCTAATTATGTCACAAATAATCTTCTTTTTAAACAACATCAAATTGCAAATTACGGTTAAGGATAAAATTTAAAAAAAAAATCAGAAATCCACCTTCAAAACCCCAACTACCTAACTAAGGGTTCAGATCTGAATGTATTTTTAAAAGTCTTAAAAGTCTCACCTCATTATCAAGTACAGAATATATTTTTTTTACAAACTAGTCTAATTGAAAATTAACACCCACCTTGTAAAATATGAAACTTTTATTTTGAATTTTTATTTTTATTAATTCTTTTGGCTGAAAATTTTAGTAAAATCAACCGACTTTAGTCCCTGATTAGTAATTATTCTACCTCATTGCAAAACGCCAAAAGTAACATGCATTTTTTTCAAAAAAAAAAAAAAAAAAAAGGTGACATGTATTGATGACTCTATTGAAACTTTGAAAGACTGAAAGATAGGTTCTGTCTATTATTAACCAACAAAGTGATCACAGATCACTGCGACGCAGCTAGTCAAATCAGTTAAACTAAAACGAAATTGCAAAACCTTTGGATTGGTTTCAGTCTTCAGATGCATCACACTGTTATCGTTCAATAGCAAGAGTAGCGAGCATTAGATAATTACAGTGTACATACTATATTCATATTCAGTTGATATCATTAACTATCGTTAATGATTTTTTATATATAATTAATTAATAAACATTGTGTACCATACACAAATCTTGCATGATTTAGAGCATACAATAGGGGCCTTAACGCTTGGTTGCATCCCTGACGACCTCCAGCTATTCTCAAATATGCTCCTCTCTGCTGCTAGAGAACAAAAATCATAGCCAATAATGTTGAAAATATAAATGTTTTAAAATGTTAATAATGTTAGTTTTTTTGAGAATTATTCCGAATGTACTTAATAAAAAGAATCTAACTTCGTGGTCTGATTCATGCTTCAAAATATATTGGGCAACCTTTGGAAGAAAAATATGAACTATCGATCTCCAAATAAGTTACTGGTTTATTTTCGGGTCTCAAAATTTGAACTCGGTCAAGTAATTAGATCAAAACGTCGCATAAGATATCTGACCAAATTAAACCTAAGGTCCATGTCCATGTTGGACACACCGTGGGTGTACCGGCAGCGGAAACCAATTAAACAAGGAGGAGTAATTTCGGCAAACACGTTATAAGCATAAATCAAATATTCGCAATAATGAAGCTAATACTTGAGAATCAACAACCAATAGTACAATCAAGTAATATCACAAGAAAATAAAGAGGTGACACAAGATTTTACGTGGAAAACCTGAAAGGGAAAAAACCACGGGAGCGATCGGTGTAAATCCACTAAATCAAGAGTTTCTTACAAGTACATGGAGATCATCAAGCTATCTACCTTCCTCTCTCTCTCACTCACACTCTCTCTCACAATTTAAGGTGGAATTAACAAGAGATACAAGAAAAATTAGTAACCCTAGATAGCTTCAACAAGGAGACATAGAGCTTCAAGTTTTTGGAGATGGGATTCACGATTACACCAAGGTGAACCATCGCTGCCCCCCTTTATTTCATTTCCCGTACTGGGTTAAAATTGGGCCAAGCTCATTTCATTTGGCTTCGTACTCAACAACCTCCCACTCGAAGACAAAGTTCCCACTTGATCACAGAAGCATACACATTTGATCTTACAAACATACACCTTGATCACACAAAGCATACACATACACCTCTGATCACATAAGCATACACCCTTGATTATACAAGTATACACTCTGCACCTCGCTCCAAACACATCCGAGTTATTCAACCAACCCAGGTCGCCCTCTACAGAATATTACCTTGTCAGGAGGCACCATCTTCGTGAACATGTCAACAACATTCTCCTTCGTATGCACCTTTCTCACGACTAGTTGCCCATGGTCTAGAACATCACGAATGAAGTGGTATCGCACATCAATGTGCTTAGTTCTTGAGTGATATGCCGCATTCTTTGAAAGATGTATGGCACCTTGATTATCACAATGCACCACATACTCCTTTTGCTTCAACCCAAGTTGTGCAAGCAACTGCTTCAACCAAATCATTTCCTTCACCACCTCGGTCAATGCGACATACTCTGATTCCGTATAAGACAAAGTAACAATTTCTTGTAGTCGAGACATCCAACTAACGGCTCCACCACCGATAGTAAACACATAGCCCGTTGTGGACTTTCTTGTCTCACTACAACCCGCATGATCGGCATCAACATACCCTTCAATTGTCAATTGAGAATTTCCTCCAACCAAAGCATAATTGCAAGCCACGAGTGCCTTTCAAGTACCGAAGTATCCACTTTACCGCTTGCCAATGCTCCCATCCCGGGTTAGACATAAACCGAGAGACAACTCCCACTGCATGTGCAATATCCGGCCGTGTGCGCACACCATAGCATACATCAAGCTACCAACGGCCGACAAGTATGGAACATTTTCCATCTTCAATCTCTCTTCATCATTCTTTGGAGAATTCTCTTTAGACAACTTAAAATGACCGGCCAAAGGTGTAGTCACCGGTTTACAATTCACCATATCAAACATTTCAAGGACTTTATCAACATATTCCGTTTGACTCAACCAAAGTTTGCCTCTCCCCCGATCCCTATGAATCTGTATGCCCAAAATTTTCTTTGCTTCGCCAAGATCCTTAGTTGCAAACCTCTTAGACATATCAAACTTAAGAGACTTAATCAACGTATCTTCCACATAAAGTAACAACAAGGTAAAAGAATCATTCACCTTTCTTTTCATGTAGACATAATGACCATAACTACTTCTTTTAAAACCTTCTTCTTGCATAAAAATATCAAACTTCTTGTACCATTGCCGAGAGGCTTGTTTCAAACCATACAGCCCCTTATTCCATCTACAAACAAGATTAGGGCTTGATTGATCAACAAAACTCTCTAGTTGTGACATATAGATCTCCTCATCCAAGTCACCATGCAAGAAAGTCGTCTTAATATCAAGTTGCACAAGCTCCAAGTCTAAATTTGCCACCAATGACAAAATAATCCTTATTGAACTATGCTTCATAACGGGAGAGAATATCTCATTAAAGTCAACACCATGTTTTTGTCCATAGCCCTTGACTACTAGCCTAGCTTTATGCCGTTTTGAACCATCGGCCTCATTCTTCAACACAAATACCCACCTATTTTCCAATGTTTTCTTTCCTTTTGGAAGCTCAACCAACTCCCAAGTGTCATTCACATGCAACGAGTTCGTTTCATCTTCCATTGCTCTAAGCCACTTGGCTTTCTCCAAACAATTCATAACTTCTTGAAATGACTCGGGTTCACCAGCATCCGTGAGCAAAGCATAAAATAGAGAAGGTGAATACCTTTGTGTAGCTCTAGAAATCCGAGTTGATCTCCTCAACCCTTGTATAGGGTAATTAAAGTGCTCTTCTTCAATGACGCCTTCAACATCAAGCTCTTCCACCGCATCACTCTCATCCTCTTGATCATGACCACTTGATTGAGGACCCGCTAGCATTTTAGGTGCAACACTAGCATCAACATGCTCCTCCACGTCTTTCTTCACTTTGCTTTTTCTCATGATTTTCCATGAACATCACATTTTCGCAGAATATGACATCTCGGCTTCTAATTATCTTCTTCTCAATAGGATCCCAAACCTTATAACCCAAATCATCACCGCCATAGCCAACAAATGCACACCTCCGTGACTTGACATCAAGCTTATTCCTCTTCACATTAGGAATTTTCATATAAGTCTCACATCCAAAAATTCGTAAATGGCCATAAGAGATCTTCTTGCCACTCCATACGACTTCCGGTATGCCACCATCCAATGCCACACTAGGTGATCGGTTTATGAGGTAAACCGCCGTGTTAGCCGCTTCGGCTCAAAATGATTTTGGAAGACCCGAGTGAGACAACATACTTCGAATCCTCTCCACAATGGTCCGGTTCATCCTCTCAATGACCCCATTTTCTTGTGGAGTGTATTGAACTGTCTTCACTCTCCGAATGCCATTTCACTCTCCAAATGCCATTTCTCGCATAAAAATTGTCAAAATCATTAGAGCAAAATTCACCACCATTATCGGTTTGTAAACACTTAATGGCTTTTTCACTCTCTTTTTCAACACGAGATTTAAAGTTCTTAAAGGTTTCAAGAACTTGATCTTTTGAGGACAAGGGATAAATGCAACACTTCCTAGAAAAATCATCTTAGAAAGTAACAGAATAACTAGCACCACCAAGGGATTTGATATTAAATGGACCACACACATCGGAATAAAACCAATTCCAATGGTTTCACCTTTCTATGGGACTCATTCCTCTTAAAATTCATTCTCTTTTGTTTTCCCATTACACAATGAACAGAAAATTAAAGAGATGAACATTCAAAAGAAGAAATATAATTTTCACCTTGTAATACTTTCATATCTCTTTCACTTAGATGACCAAGTCGGTTGTGCCACATGTGCATATCTCCATGCTCACTTGCCATGGCCGCAACACTTTTTCGAGGCACTCCATGAAGAGTGTACAAACTCCCATCTTTGTGTCCTTTCATCAATGTCATGCAACCCTTTGATACTTTCCATGATCCCTCACCAAAAGATATAGCAAATCCGCCATCATCAAGTTGACCCACCGAGATGAGATTCTTGGTTATCTTCGAAACATATCTCACATTGCTCAATCTACATCGCCTTCCATTTGCTTGTTCAAGCTCAACATTACCAACTCCAAGAATCTTGCATGACCGACTATCACTAAGATAGACATTTCCACCATCTACATCATTGTAGTTGAAAAAATAAGAACGATCCGAGCATATGTGGAATGATGCACCCGAATCCAATACCCAAACATCCATGTTCTCTTTCTCGGAACTTGTCACACTTAATGTCACCGCATCTTCAATCTCATCGAAAACTATGCTTGATTTACCATCTTGCCTTTTCTCCTTTTGCTTGCCTTTCAAGAGAAGACAATCTCTTTTCAAATGACCTTCATTCTTGCAATTCCAACAAGAAAGTTTCCGGCCTTTAGATTTTGATCTTCCTTTTTCTTGAGATCCACCCTTTTTACCCGAGGAATTGTCTCTAGTCACCGGCCGCCCCCTATCAACCGTCAATGCCTCACTAGGCCCGGTTTCCAATTTGGTAGTAGCCTTCCTAGTTTCCTCATTCATCAATGAAGCAACAACATCACTCAACTTGAATTAATTGCCCATTGTGTTAACAACAGTAGTCACAAGAGTATCCCAACTTGTAGGTAAAGAGCTCAAAAGTAGCAAGCACAAAAACCTCTTCATCAAGGTTTACCTTCAAGGACTTCAATTGAGCCGCAATAGAGTTGAACTCACTTACATGCGTTCTCATTGATATGTCATCCTTTATTTTCAAGAGAAATAACCGCTTCATAGCATGCATTTTGTTTACACCCGAAGGTTGCTCATATGATCGCTCCAATGTGGTCCAAATCTCATGAGCGGTCTTACATTGATAGACAGATGGTGAAATACACGGCCTTATAGCCGCCAAACACTTCTGATCTAGCAACTCCCATTCATGATCCTCCATATGGATATGTTGTGCACTCGGTCCCATCAATGGTAAATCCAAATCTCTAACCACCAAATAATCTTGCATTAACATTTTCCAAATTGCCCAATTGCTATCATTCAACTTCTCAAATTCCATAGCTTTCTCCATTCTAACACCACACGTGCAAACCACCGAAATACACAAGCACTTAGGTCTACATCGGACCAAGTCTCAAACTCCTATTCTTGACACCAACGAGCCAACACGCTCTGATACCAGTTGTTGGACACACCGTGGGCGTACCGGCAGCGGAAACCAATTAAACAAAGAGGAGTAATTTCGACAAACACGTTATAGGCAGAAATCAAATACCCGCAAGAATGAAGCTAATACTTGAGAATCAACAACCAATAGCACAATCAAGCAATATCACAAGAAAATAAAGAGGTGACACAAGATTTTACGTGGAAAATCCGAAAGGGAAAAAACCACGGGAGCGATCGGTGTAAATCCACTAAATCAAGAGTTTCTTACAAGTACATGGAGATCATCAAGCTATCTACCTCTCTCTCTCTCTCACTCACACTCTCTCTCACAATTTGAGGTGAAATTAACAAGAGATACAAGAGAAATTAGTAACCCTAGATAGCTTCAACAAGGAGACAGAGAGCTTCAAGTTTTTAAAGATGAGATTCGCGATTACACCAAGGTGAACCATCGCTGCCCCTTTATTTCATTTCCCGTACTGGGCCAAGCCCATTTCATTTGACTTCGTACTCAACAGTCTATAGGTATAAATTATCATTTAACGCGTTCCCATAATGAAAGAGAATCGATCAGCATCGTCTTTTCTTTCATCATTTCACCTCGAAATGTCCATTCACGAAGGCACTGTTATTTTATTTTTTTGAAAATAAAAAAAAATAAAAAATAAAAAATAACAGTGTCTTCGTGAATGGACATTTCGAGGTACTGTTATTTGAATTGCCAAAACGTAAATTTTTGCAATAATCAGGGCCAACCAACGAACATAAAATCTTTCAGAAACTAACGTACACATTTTTGTGATTGATGAAAAAGGTATGATCTACCTACAAAAACACTACAACAGCAAATTTGGACCGATAGAAGTTGAAACAAAGTTTAAGCTTAGAGTTCAGGGGCCGAGGGGCGTACGTGTTTATTAACTTCTTTTTTCCAAGATAATTTCATATTGAAAAATATTTTTCTAAGTATGCTAGCTATTGTATTGAATACATGAAAACATTATTTAAAAACAGAGCACCTACTTTCATTTGAATCTAACTCAAAGATATGCCATTTACAACGAAAAGAGTTGGATTTGACACTATTAATATTTTTTAAACTATAGCAGATTCTATTCCGGATTGTACAATTCAAACAATATTTGAATTATCATGAATTTAATACTCTTTTCTTGCTATTCTGATTAGCATTCTTCTTGCACTATTTATTTTAACTATCCAAACACAGAATAAGTACTTCCATATTATTAAGGTTATATTAAATAAATACGCACTTAAATTATTTAAGGCTAAAAGTATCTTAATTTTCACTACAAACAATTCCTTAAAACTAAAATTTTTTCAGCACCACCTCTTCTTTTCTCAAAGTTCCTTTACATATATTATCGTATGCTTATGTTCTTGTGATTTTATTTCATAAATTGATTATCAAGATTTCATTTGGATTTTTGTAACATTAGAAATTTGTGTGCAGAACCACTCCTAGAAGATAATATTTCACTATTTCTGGAGCTAAATCAAAGCTTTGCTGATCAGAATGCGCGGCATTCACGTCTTCAAATGGTATGACACAATTCTCAAATAGTGGATTTGACGCAGAGCACTCATCTAAAGCTGACCCCCAACCGTCCGATTGGGTTAAAATTTCGTACAAACTTGCTTATGCTTGAGACAGAGTGAATCCTAAATTACAATAAAGTGTAAGTGAGAAGTGACAAAACTAGGTCCCGGTCGCACGCTTTAATTATTACTCGTCTCATGTCAGATCCACCCAACACTGTAAATTAAGTTGTCAGGCTACAGCGAAGAAGATTCAACGAGAAAAGATCTAGAAAGTGTATATTTTTCGTCTCTATATATCTCTTTTTTCTTTTTATTAATTTCATTAATTTTTGTCTAGTTTATGTTTGCATCATTGCCTGCCACCCATTGAAAGCTCTAAACCTATGATAAGAGGCCTAGGACAAAATGTTGTAATTTTTATGCTTGCAGTTTTACATATACTTTTTTTTTTCTTTTTTTTTTTGTAAATTCTCAAAAGATGAATGGACCGTGACATGGGCCGTCTGATCTGAATCTGATGAATATGGGAGCCCCGTGAATCTAATAGGCCCGAAAAAAATGAACCGCCCGATAAAAATCGAACGGCTGAGGATACGTGTAGCGCGGTGTCGCGCGACACCAGAATCGGATCCGGTCGAAGAAGAGCTCATAAAGATACTTGTGCTGGATGAAAGGTTGACAGTCGTACATAGCGAATCTAATCAATTCTTATTTTCCAATAAAAAACTTTATATTTTGTCTAATTGTTTCTCCGGATTTCCTGTCGTGGCTTGTCATTTCTCTGTATATCATTTACTTCCCGAATAAAATGAATAAATGGTCCTCACAGAATTTTCGTAAAGCACCCTGAAGAATTAAGTTATTGAAAAAAATCAGCCCGCGATCTGTCTTTCGAAATATTGGGGAATACATTATGACTAATGAGGATGGTTCAAGTGTTATTTTTTTCTTCTTATATGACTAATTTGGAAGAGGAAGATATTTATCGTTTATAATAATTTGAAAGAAGAAGCCATTGAGGTTTTTAATGCGCAAAAGTTTTTTTGGTGTGGAAACATGCATCGTTTCCATGCAAATTACTCTTTTTTTTTTTTTGCCATTAATAATCTATCTACCTAAGTATCTAGTATGAAAAAGGCATTTCAAACAGTTTAATTATTAATATATTTCTGAAAAAACGATAAATCTTATCCGTCGAAAAAGGAAAGAGTAAAAAAAAAAGGGAAAATTGGATTTAACCCCCTCAAATCATCCCCAATTGGATATAACCCCTCAAATCTTCAAAATCGGATATAATCCCTCTGATCATGTTTATTTCGGATATAAACCCTTTTTATTAGTTCTTAATCATTTTACAATATTAAAAATGATTTTTTAAATCTTATGACCATATTTCCCTCCCTCCCTGCCTCATCTCTCTCAAATTCTGTCAACCCGATCTTCTTCCTTCTGAGTTACCCATCCAATGAAATAAATTAAATTTTGCAAAAGTTTACTTTCATACTAAATGTATTAAGTGAAAATGATTGTTTTCTTTTAATTGCTATATATTACATTGGAATATATTTAGTGAAATAATATTGACCATGGTTCGTTCAACATTTTAAAAGACTCATTTCTCTAAATTGCAAACTTTTATTCTAGTTGGCTCTGCAAAAAAGTCATCCTCAACTATTTTATTATGGTGCGTGCCACCTGGAAGGTAATTAAATGGTTTGGAGGGTACATACATATCGTAACCTTTGGATTAGGTTATACAAATCGAAATATATTTGTTAATACAAATAATAAATTAATAGCCAAATTCTTATAGTGTTTACCAGTATAACATTTCCTTGTTGCATATATGCTCTAGTTGGGTTTTCTTGTTAACGAATCCGAAAAATTACTGGATCTATTGGTGGACCTTGTGTTCCAAAGAAAGGCTAATACGATATGAAATTGTTGAATATATACTGCCACTAATGTACAAAGGCTTTACTTTACTTAGTTGCTAGAATGGAAAAGGCTACTTTAATTTAAAAATTCAAACGATTTTGTTTTCTGTGCGAAAAAGGAAGAACGGAGACTAACACCTGAGAGAGATGAGGTTGGGAGGGAGGGCAATGTAGTCATAAGACATAAAAAAATATTTTTATTATTTTTAAAATGATTAAAATTAGTGAAAAGGATTTATATCTCCAGTAAACATGATTCGAGGGGCTTATAGCCAATTTTGAAGATTTGAAGGAGTTATATCCAATTAGAGATGATTTGAGAGGGTTATATCCAATTTTTCAAAAAAAAAAAAAAAGGAGAAGACATATACCCAGCACGAGTCAAGCACGATTGATCGTCGAAGAAATCGCTCTAAAAGCGGGGAAAAAAAAAAGCATGATGGAGATATGACATTTGATTTTGTAAATCTGTACGGTCAATTTTAGATCAAATTTTCATTATTTTCTTAAGTATCCAACAAAACTAACATTGACAATTTTATAAATGGAATGTTATTTACGAAATTGATTTCCAACGTGTACACGTCAATTTTTTACTGATCCTTTTGTAATACCCTTCGTACACGAATTAATTTATTGTGCTGTTTCAGAGGATCAAGAAGAGAACTTATTTCTACACGAGGGCTTCCAAAGAAGAAATGCCAGAACCAACGACCATTTATTTCTTGTTTCTAATTATTTAGTTTTTTTGAATCACGTCATGGATCAAATCAAAAGATATGAGAGGGTAGTGGGGGACTATAACACGGAAGCATAAAAACAAGGAAACAATTGTTCTGTTCTGTAGATGCCGCCATGCTGTACGACACACATCACACACTCCTTATCTTTATTTAATTTCATAAAGTTGATTATGCAACAAAAGCTAAGTCTCCCACTCTCCCAAATTAACAAATCTTAATTCAACATCTAATTCAATTCGATACCATTAAGATTTATGTAGGCAAGTGTAAACTCACTCTAGTTTTCTCTTAATTTCATACGATACGATCTATATTTGCATCTTAATTCATGCTTCTATAGTTTCGTTTGGTCTGTGTTCTGCTCTGATTTTTACCTCCAAATCAAATGTACAATATTTTTAGAGACTTTGGTGCTTTTGTTTTAATTAATAAAAGTTATGCTCACACATCAAAATTTAAAAACTAACATCTAGTCTATAATTTCTATTCGAACGTCAACTAAAGTTTAACGTTGGATATAGGATAGCTATGTTTAATGTTGAATTTTCCTTAGAACAATAGATGAAAACAATTGACTCATGCGGAACATATTTTTCCCCAATTAGGAAATACATAGTACTACTCCTAGCATCATACTACATGGACCTCAATACTAGTACAATTTCCTAGTTTATATACATTAATTTCCCAGTAGCGTGTGAAGCTAAAATCTACATATTCATCCTACGCAAGCTCATTTTATAGTTACCAACTACAACAACTAAATCTTTGCAACTGTTTTTTATCTCACCAGTCACCACGAATTAAATGCTTAGGAGATCCTTTGTGTCATCTAACTTTGCAACATCCCCAGTGCTCTTCTCGATCCCGCTCTCTTCTTCTTTGCTCTCGGTGGGTCGAGGGAGGTCAGTTAAGATCTGGACAACTTCCCTCATTGTAGGTCTCTCGACACTCTGCTCCTCTACACATAACATTGCAACATAGAAAAGGTGGGTGGCTTCGTGCAGGGGTTCAGCCGGCAATCTTGTGTCCAAAATTTTCAAAAGGCCGCCATCTTTGCTGGAGGCAATTGTGGTTCGAACCCACTGCACTATATCCACACCATCGCCGAATTCACCAACCGGCCTTTTGCCAGTTACAAGTTCAAGCAGAACCACCCCAAAGCTATAAACATCGCTTTTCTCATCCACCTTCAATGTGTAGGCATACTCTGTTTTGAATAAAGAAAATTTGCAGTTAGCTAGAAAGATGAATCAGATGTTGGAGTTACAAATTAGAGAACTATCTGTCTTACATTCATAAATTCAGGACTGAAGATTATGAATTGTATGTTTGCACTTGTTTGACCAGCGAGAGCTTCCTACTGCATACTTTTTTTTATAGAGTCCTACTGCATACCTTACAAAAATGTCCCACAACTAATATAAAGCCAAACAAATGTCATACCCAAAATAAGGGCACAAGTGTAACATTCAACACCATACAAAGCTATTTATTTTTTTTTACTTCATGCCTTCATCATGTTCTTTTCAACACCCCCGCCCCCCTCTCAACACAAAATCTTCCGGATATAGTTATAGCAGGAAGAAAATACAACATATTTGTACTTCAACAATGCTGATTTTGAATTCACTGAGAAAATGTAAATAGGTTTTTAATTCATTAGGCTTTACAAGAAAAAAAATAAAAATAAAAAATACCTGGAGCAATATATCCATAGGACCCAGCAATGGCCGACATGCATTCAGAGGCCCCAGAGTCCCTCAAAAATTTTGCCAAGCCAAAATCAGCAACATGTGCCTCAAACTCTCCGTCAAGCAAGATATTGTTAGACTTGACATCCCGGTGCAATATAGGCGGGGAGCAATCATGGTGCAAATAGCAGAGGCCTTTAGCAGCCTCCACTGCAATCTTGTACCTTGTCTCCCAATGCAGGTAGGCCCCTCCTTTCTTCCCATGCAAAACCTCTCCCAAACTGCCATTAGGCATATACTCATACACCAACAAGTTGCTAACACCATTAGTGCAATACCCAAGCAGTCGAACTATGTGTCGGTGCCGGATCCGACCCAGGGTTTGTATCTCAGCTGAGAATCCATGGTCGTGTGAAGAGGAGTTATGTGCAGGTAACCGCTTAACTGCCACATGGACCCCATTTGGCATGGTTCCCTTGTACACTACTCCGGCCCCGCCTTTTCCAATCATGTTCTCTTCTTTGATGCAGTCTAAAACTTCATCACATGTGAAGTCCAAACGTTGAAATGCAGTTAGTTTCCATGCACGCTCACTCAATGACGACTGCTTTAATTTCCTTGCCTTTATTACCGCAGCCACCGCGAAAGCTATGGAGGCTACTAAGAGGGTTATTACTAGGATTAGTTTCGCTCCAGAGGAAAGGGACCCGATGGAGTGCCGTGGTCGCTCAGCATTAGTCAAGGGGCATGGGGTCAGGTATGCCCCGCATAAGTTGGGGTTCCCCAGGAATGACGTGGCATTGAAATAACCAAACTGGCCAGTGGTAGGGACCATACCAGAAAGGTTGTTGTATGAAAAATCAACCGAGGTCAAACTTTGCATTGTGGACAAAGACTGAGGGATTGGTCCCACCAGGTGATTTTTGGACAAATTCAAATAGTTCAGAATGCGCATGGAGGAGATTCGGTTAGGGATTTCACCTGAGAGGTTGTTATTGCTGAGGTCCAGAAAGGTCAGACTTTTACAAGTTGAAATTTCAGGGGTGATATCACCAGAAAGATTGTTAAAACTTATATCAAGCTTTGACAGCTGACTCAACCTGCCTATAGAAGGCGGGACCCTACCTGTCAGCCAATTATGATCCAATAATAGTTTCTGTAACCCTGAGAAGTTACCAATTGACAGTGGCAATGAACCCATTAACCGATTATTAGATAAACTGATTTGGCCTAACGAAGGAGAGATTAAGGATTTACCAGTGTCTGGGAAACCCCCAGTGAGCAGGTTATCCTGTAACTCCACTTGCATGAGGTTAGGCAGTGTAAAGAGCTTCTCTGGTATAGTACCATTTATGTAATTCTCTCCCATTCGGATTCGAGCAAGGGACATACATTCCCCAAGTGAATCCGGTATAGGCCCAAATAGAAAATTCCCTAATGTGATTATTGTGTGCAGCTGGTTTCCAAAACAGAGATTAGGTGGTAGAGTTCCAGTAAGCCGGTTAGACGACAAGTCGAGTAACTGCAAATGGCCACTCAAACCAAGTCCCTCAGGAATTGCACCAGTGAAATTATTTTCCCACAACTGAAGAACCTCTAAATTGGGCAAATCACCTATGAAAGAGGGAATGGAACTGTGCAATCTATTCCGGAACAAATTCAAAAGTGTCAAGTTTTCCAATTTTTCAAAATTTGAAGGGATCTCTCCAGAAATCAAATTGTTTGAAAGATCAAGCGATTTGAGACTACCCATGTTGCCAATTTCAGCAGGTAGATTTCCGGCAAGTGCATTTACTTGTAAAAACAGAGTGTCGAGTTTACTGAGATTACCAATTTGAGGTGGGATCTCTCCAGTGAGACCACAGCTAGCCATGTCTAGCCGAACAAGGCTGGTTAGGTTCCCTATCTCGATCGGGATGCCACCAGAGAAGGAGTTGAAGTACCCAAGATACAGTTGTCGGAGTGTAGTGAGGTTACCTATCTCGGAAGGGATATCTCCAGTTAGCTCATTACCGGAGAGAGCCAAGTACTCTATCTTAGGCCACCGTCCGTAGACCTTTGGAATCTCTCCAGTGAAAAAGTTGCCTCCGAGATGGAGGTGTCTCATGTCAGTTAAGTTGGCGACTTCCAGTGGAAGTGGTCCAGTTAGATTGTTATTGTACAGGTCCAGTACTTGGAGGTTAGATAAGAGGGAGAAGGAGGAAGGGAAGGAGCCGTTGAAGAGGTTGTTTGACAGGTTGAGGAACTGGAGAGAAGGAAGGAGGGAGAGAGTGGAAGGAACAGGGCCGGAGAGGTTGAGACTGGAAAGGTCGAGGGAAGATACGTGGCCGGCTGAGGAGCATTGGATGTAGGACCAACGGCAGTGATCAGGTGAGGCGGAAAGGTTCCAACTTGAGAGAGCAGAGTATGGGTTGGAACTGGAGAGGGACGTTTTGACGGCGAGGAGAGCCGTTGCTTCGTCCAGTGAGTCTCTGGCGGAGAGGTGGAGGCGTGGGGTTAGTAGAAATAGGAGTGCGAATAGCAACAGTGCTTGGTGGTTCATCATCTCTGTCTTTCTTGTTGGTTTCTGGTTTTAGGAGGCGAGTGTTTAGTGACTGGGGAAGGAGAAAAGAGGAAGGGTTCAGTGAGAAGCACGAGTTTGTTTGTGGTGTTTTATAATTTATATTTCAGTGAAGTTTTGTTAAATAATCTTTGCTATAACATTATGAAACTTTTGAATGGGACCATGAGTTGCTCTCCATTAGGGAAGTAGGTACCTAGATACCGGATGAGAAGTTGACAAATGTGTTCTACTTTTGATTGCATATTTATTAACAGTAACAGTACAAATTTGGTTTATGCAATATTGCTTAAACTTCTCTACTGATGTGATAGATTTTAATTTGGTTTATACAATTTGTGTTCAACTTTTAATTTTTAAGTATCTTTTATGTATTTACTGCAATGTATGGATTAACTTGTTTTTTTGGATTTTTACAATAAGTGGAAGATATAGAAAACAAACTGAGAAAAAAAAAAAAAAAAACCAAACGATGTAAAATAATTGGATGGTGCTGCCTTTTCATTCAAGAACTTGTCTGATTCATTATTCATACTGTCATACATTCCCTTAGGTGCTAACCAAATTAAGTAACTGTTACATTTAGAAATAACAAACCGTACCCGAACGTGATTTATTGCGAAAACTGAAAGGGCAAATAATATATAGATATCAGCCCAAGATCTCATTTCAGTTAGAATCTTTTCGTATTTGCAATATCTTTCCTCCAATTTATCAGATTCAATTCCTTATCTCGTTTGCATTTTTCATATTGCCTTCATTTATGTGACCGAACATAACAGTTACGCATCTACAATTTCACCTTAGAAATCAATCCACATTGTTTTTTTAATTTAACTTTTTCATAACAATTTATTTACATTCATATTATTTTTCAACGACATGTCATTAAATATGAAATATGATATTATGTTACTACTGGAGGTCTCTCGATGTTTTAAAATGGAGTAGTTGATACATTTTGGAACTTGGGAAAGAACTACTGGCGCAATTCTTTTCTCAGAGCAAAAGTTCAATCAGAAGCGTGAGGAAGGGCAGTTGATTTCGTCTCAGGATCTTCTGCGCGTCTCCATTCAAGTTCAAAATTGTCCAGCTGAAGTTTTATAAATTGGGCCTCATTGATTCATCATTTTCTTACCGATTATCTAATGTCATGTTTTGATGACAACATAATGTATAATGCGTACATAAATTAATTATTTGGATTCTGAAAATATGTAACTATTCATCATAGAAAAAAATTGGGTAGCGTTGATTATCAAGTAAAAATAAAAAATGTGGCATGGATGTTACTGCAGCTTAAAACTTTATTTCAGGCGAAAAAAAAAAAATCAGCGTAATAATGCTGGGTGTACCAATTTTCCTTTTCTGTTGCCTCGTACAAAAACCTAAGAAATAAAATAAATAAAGTTATTATTTTTATTTTGTAACGAATCTTAAAAGTACGAACCAAATAAAATTGATGAGAGTGGTGATACTTTTTTTTTTATATAGAATCTTGATTCTATTTCTTACACTTAACTATAAAGTTGTTTGCTTCCCTTGGAACATTTCTGTTAGCTGGTTTAGCGGGTTAGTGAGTTAGCGGGTTTAGCGAGTTTAGCGAGTTTAGTTGGATTCTCTCGAAAATTCCATTCCCTCACTATTCTACATCGAAATTTCAAAAAGTACCTCGAAAATATAAAAAAATATTAACCTTACACCACTAACCCTACTAACCTCATACGTGCCAAACATGTTGAAATTCTTTTTTCATGACATTTGAAGAGACCAAAATTTATATCTAACTAACAGTTTGTATGCATATTTGCTGCAACTTAAGTTCCATATAATTATGTGTTGTGCATAAAAGAGAGTTGAATGCGATCATCATGCTTAAAAATGTCAAATATCTTTTTATGAGTTTTAAATAAACAAGATAGCATACTTTTGCAAATGTAGTTCGTACTACGAAATAATCCACGTTTGAATCCGAAAATACAATAACATGTGTCCCTGAGCAAGCTGATAAAGATTTTATGTTTCTTTATTTTAGTAAGTCTTTTAATTTTTGAAGACAGTTATCTCCTATAAATAAAATCTAATATTCGTTTTATTTGTAGTTCTTGTGCATCACATCGACATAATTTGTATTTGTATAGCCTGTGAATGAAAATTTGTGCAATATCTATAATATTAAAGTCTCTTTGATTCTTCTATCAATACCATCTGAAATTAATATTACGCCACATATTATTGACATATAATTTTATTGTTCTTATCTCCTTCTATTTAAGAGTACTTAATATTACCTATGGGAATCTCCTGGAAATTTAAAATCTCTAAAATGTAAGAAGTGCAAAATGACCAATAGTTGTTTCTGAACACACGAGTGAATATATTTACTTTACTGTGTCTAAGAAAATTAAACCACTCATATACTATCATTTTCATTTCAACACAGAGGGAGGCATACAAGATCCTTAGCAACTTCACAATTGTTGGCGTATCAAAAGACAGTCGAACAAAATTCGAAAATGGGCCACTGCCATTAAAATAAAATGGCCATCGCCATAATTAGGCCCCAAAACAAGTGAAACTTTGTCTCCTGGTCTCTAATTTGAACTTTGCACCAGATACTTTGTAACGGATCATCGTATGATTTGGTATGCGGTGTTGCGCTTTCCCAAGGCCAAGAGGATGAGATAAAATCCACAAGCTCGACTTAAATTTCTTCGGTGGCTAATAAGTATTTTCTATTTAATGCTTTTTTTTTTCCAAATTATTGTCAAATCAATAGTTATAGCCGTATGCCCGTATCATTTTCATTTCTAATGCTTGCGTATATTAAAAAGTATTACATCATTCGAAAGTTACTCTTATATTTTAGTCAAAAGAATGGAATAAACTCACAAGGACAATAACCTTTTTAAAGAGATAAACTCAAGTGAATTAGTTTCGAAATATCGAGTTTGGTCATAACTGAGTCGCATTATTTTGCATGTCCTAGAACTATTGGATATCCAAAATATCAAATTTACGAAAAAAAAATCAAGATTTTTCAATAACGATGATGAATTTGTTGTTAGAGTATGTCTGATGGGGGAAGAATTGTTGCTAACTTAGGTTCGTAACTGTTTTTTTTTTCCCCCGAATAAAGTGCATAATAACTACTGAACTAGCATTGCTACATAATAACATAAATGTGTATATTTTAAAAATAACTTAGCATAAGTTTGTAATTTCAGTTATTAGAACGTCATTTGCACGACTTGTATCTGATATCTTATTATCTTAAGAGATGAAATGATGTAATATTTTTTCTCATAAATGTTAATACTATCATATGCCTCTAGCGCAGACCAAAAACGATGGATAATCCCCACAGAAAACCCCACCGCCACACAGATTCTTGCCATAAATTTTAATATGCAATGAAATAATGTTAGTGCCTTAGTGGGCTGGAGCGCACGAATGAATGAGTCGTATGGGGGATTGGGCTCTTGGCCTCGTCCTTAGTAAAAGAACCATAAAATGAGAAAAATGATGGCAAAGCATATTATTAATCAAATTTTGTTGACCAGCACTGAATTGATAACTCATCGAATACCCAGAAATTCAATTTAAATCTAGAGACTTTATGGTCTGGTCATGAACACGCCGGGATTAAAGTAGTATTTTTCTTACTTGCTTAATGCATCCTTTGTATAAATTGAGAATTTAATAATATGCCGCCTATTATATAATTATAATCATACAAAGTCATGATAGACACTGAGTAATTAATGTGCTGAAGTCTAACAAAACAAGTCTACCTGACATTAAATTCTGAATGTCAATCCCTAGATAACATTATTCAAGGTCCTTTGACCTTTTGCTTTTTCATAGTCATAAAGTTGGTCTATTACGCCCTTTAGAATAATAGATGGCTTGTCATATTTCTTTTTTTTTAAAAAAAATAAAAAATAACTAGATTCAGTGAAAAACTGGAAATTGAAAATGCAAACTTGGAAATTCAACAGATGAAAACAAACAAAACTATGAGCTATGTTAGTACTTTAGTATGGGCAACAACAGTACAAAGTATAAAATAAGAGATGGTTTATTGAGAGTAAATTGTACGAATGAAATGACGTTTCTGGCCGGAATGAAGAGAGAGAACAGTAACTTTATGCGAAACAAATAATATACAAAAGAATAAAGTCAATTGATTAATCAGTACCATCAAATAATAACTAGCCTTGTTAATTTTAGATAATACAAAAATGTTACTTCTGTCCTAGCCTAGCTTCAGCTAGGCCTTCATGAAGCGAGGATTCTCACAAAAAACCAAAAAAGACCTTCAAAAAGCACCTTGTGTTCCTCTATCCAACCTGGTCAAATCGAGCTCCCAATTATTCCCGAATTGAGATCTTCTGTGGCGAAAATCTGTATATACATCAGATGGCGGGTTATTTCAATTTCGTATATATATATCTTATTTTCCCTAACAAGGGAAAAATTTTTCTGTACCCCTCAAAATTGAAGAAATGGATGATTTACCCCCCAAAAGTAAAATCTTCTGATTTTGCCCTGCTAAATTTCGAATCCTTCTGCATTTGCCCCTTTGGGATTTTTTATAATATAAATAGCATTTAAATAATATAATTTATATTTTGTGACCATTTTACACTTGTTTGAAATCAACTTAATCCAGATCCAGACCCAAACTGAGACCGGAACCGTTAGATGTAAATAGACGTTCTGATTTACAGCCCTGTTAAATCCATCCAAAAAATAAAAAAATCGGAACTCTTTCTTCTCCAACGAGAACCTCTTAACTCAAATTTTCTCGAGCGCTCTCTCTCTCGTCTGATAAAGAGATCTCTACAACTGAGAAAACATTACCCCTAAAATCCCACCTCCTTCGATATTTTGGGGCTGGCACTGCATGGTGTGCCACAAATCGAGGCTGTTAGGAACTCAAGTCCTTGTTCAATTTTAATTTTTATTAACCTTTAATAAGCAATTAACAAGCACGATTAACAGATCTAGTTATTCAAGTAGTTAATACATAAAAGAAAAGATGTAGGATATTATACCTCTTCTAGTATCGTAACTAGAAGGCTCGACCTTTGCTTAGGGGTCGATGGATGCGCACCTTTGCTGCCTCTAGTCAACCTAGAAGATTAACCAAAGTCTATAAACAAGTGCTAGCTTGTTTTTAGACGATAGCTAATTTCCTTTCGATTTTTCTTCGCGCAATTAACTATTTTTCTTAGAAGAAAAAATAACGCTCAGCACATGAGCTATTGAGAGAAAGATGGAGGTGCCTAGGGAATAAGAAGAGAAAGACAAAAGATCTAGGACTCGGTGTTTCCTTAAACAACATTGCCATATTTTTTATTTCTAAACCTTGCTCTCTTTCCATAATTTTGTCTTGACAAAAATATCCCTTCATTACAGAAATTTTGTGCATGATTATAGGCTATATAACATATCATATTAGCATATTAATCAACTCCATTAATTAATCTCAAATCAAGCTTTTAAATAACTAATTAAATAAAAGGCCAATTAGCTCAATATAATAAATATACGTTGAACGAATTTAAATATTAACTTATTAATAATTATTTTGGAATTAGCATGTGCATTATATTATGTCTATATGATCCATTTGAGTTAATTAATTATAACGGTTCACAATACTGCAAATAAACAAATAATGCACGTAAGGTTAAAGTCCTATCTGTGTGACCCTTTGAGGATTCATGCTATGTTGGCCATGGAAAATAAATCGCTATTTATTTCCAATAATCATAAGCGGTATCTAGCAACACGTTATGATTCCCAATTCACATAAATAAACAATGTACTAATACAATTATTTAATCCTGCATAAGAAACGAGTATCTTATTATTTTGATTCCTATGTCACATGATATCCTTGTATAATCCAAGATAGGTATGTGTCATTCTTGCAGATTATACGTTTCTTGATCTAGAGATAATTGCATAAGTTGCTAGCAAACAATCCATCTCCATCAAGGGGCCCAGTAGATATCATCACTCATCAGGTGAACTAATGAGGGACATACGGTTATCCGATGAATAGTTTTTTTTTGGCACAATTCAAAAGAACATAAATAACGTCCGTATAGCAGCCCTTATCAGGAATCAGCGGTAGACAATATTTATAGAACTTATCCTCATGTAGAAAAACTGAATCATCTCAAACTTGAAATCAAACGCTGATGAAATAAATAATAACACTTAACACAATCCATATATTTATTTCATCGGGGTCATGTTCTGTACTATGTTCTAGTAACATATACATATGCAATTAAGTTAGTAACTCCTTACTTATGATTTGTAGAATTTAATCATCGCTTAAATTGCATACTAGTCTTATATGATAATTAATGTTCCTTGTTAATTATCAAGACTATGGATAGTTTCGATTTATTATTGTCATTTATTATTAAATGAAATACAGTGATCCACAATTCAGATCCTCAACCTGAATGAACTATCAATAATAAAATCTAGGAACAAATAATCAAATATCATTAATAACATAAACTAAGAAATTAAGTCATTAAATATTGACTTCTAGGACATAACTCCAACAGAGGCACCAATTTTGCCAAAAGAAACTCTTGGTATTAGGTCCCAATTGCCTGGAATTTACTGTTTAGAATGAACATCAGTTAGACTTAAATGAGTTTTCCCTATTTTTTAAAACTACAGGTCAAGGCGAGCCGATATAAAGTCTTAATCCTTTTGATAAATAATTTTTCCTATTTTTGCTATATTTCCTGATCGGGATTGCTTTAGGAACCATTCTTCAAAGATAAATTCTTAAAGTTTGATTTTCAATATGCTATTCAAGTCTCATAAACTTGTTAAATTGATAACCATTGATACTATTTTTCATTTATTGGATTTAATTTAATTGACAAACCATCGTGGCATCTTTTTTTGCATTTAAACGAATTGAACTTTAGCGACCTTGTGTATAATTGCTGAGGGTTTGGATCTGAAGGAGGACTTTGGGTTAGATTTGCTCAACTGTATTTTGAAGCAAACTGAGATCTCTTCGTCAGACCACAGTGAGGGAGCGAGCAAGAGAAAATTCGAGTTAGAGAGATGTTTTCGTTGGAGAAGAGAGGGTTCCGATTTATGCGATTTGGTGAGGTCTACGAGAGAAGATGGAGAAGAAGAGAAGCTTTTACGGATCTCCTGCTTTGTGCGCGCGAGCGAGAGAGAAGAAGCAAGATTCGGGTTCGTCTGGATAGAGTTGGTGTGAGCTATGAGTTAGATTCGAACAGGGGCATAATTGTCGCATATATTTTTTTTATTATTTGACAAATATTTATGACATAAAATATGACAGAAGGGCAAATAAAGGAGTTAAAATTTTTGGGGGACAAAATCAGTAGTTTATACTTTTGGAGGGTAAGTCCTCCCTTTCTGTTATTTTTTTAAAATAAAGTTCGCACAGGAACTTCTCTTGAAAAATTTAGACCGAGCGTTTTTCAGCCCGTGTAACCAACACTAAGGATCAATTATCACTTTTTCAGACATTTTGATTATACCATTCGCCACATGATTGTTACTTTAAAACTTCCAATTAAGAAGATTAAATGGATTAATTTTGTAGTTCTTTTATTTAATCCTCTCGTACTTTATAGACTTTGTTTTTCATTTTAATCTTAGTTGAATGGATTTTTTTAGTTTTCAATTCAATCCTTATGCCATGTATGGATGTGTGCGAAGAAAAGTTAATTAGAGGCGATAATTAATTTGATTGCGTTTTTTTTTTTTTTTTTTCCCTAGTAGCTTCTAAGTTTTTCGTGTTCAATTGAATTTTAGCTTGGGTGTCACTTATTCAATTAAAGTTTTTACTACTTGAGTTTTATTTTCAAATTATTTAACTTGACTTGCTTGAGTTCGACTTGATTTGAATATCGTAATTCAATTTGCCGCATTTATTCCTACAAAAATTGCTCATGCATTAAAATAAAAAGGTGAATTTTTTCCATTTTTTTTTTTTTTCAAATTTAAGGGTGTATAGAAGGATCAGATGGTAGGATTCGGCATATGCATTCAGTCCTATTTATAGTTGTTGAAATATAGTATCTTCAGTCCGTAACTAACCAATCGCGTCTTAAAATTTGTGGCATCCACTATTGCTAATGGACGATGGGGCCCAATGAGCACCCGCATAGCAATAATGAGATTCCATCCGGTTTCTCTATATAATAAGACTTAGATGTTCGGGAGAAGGACATCACCCATTCTACCAAACATTTTATCTTGTACAAAACCATTATCAATAATATTTCTTTTCATATATTCTCTCTTAACCAGCATTCATAGAAATCCGAGTTAGGAGATTTCCCTGGGATTGAAACTCTCTCTTTGGTATACTCAAATCCTACACCTTTAAAGGAGTCAGATTTTTGCGTGTTTTCGGATCTTATTCACCAATGCAAATTCTGTAGGTTACGAAATTAATAGCTAGAAATTTTGAGTTTGTATACTTCAATAAGAATAATATAATAATGCAAATACTGTATTAAAAAACTAAAACCACAACTACAATATTATTTAGTATAATATGATCACAAACTTGTAACTAATATGATAACATTTTATATGTTTCTTAGTCCGGTCGGTTCATGTTTTATTCGTCAGCTATATAGCAGTTTATACTCATAAATCTTTGGTTGGATTAAACGAAATTCAACTCATAAGTAACCAAGTAATTAACCATAAATATTTAAATCCACAAATTTATTGTTCAGGATGGTTGAGCTTACATATGTGTATTTTGTCAAAATACCATCAGTCTGTCGCATCGGAAATAATTCTTTATAAGGTCAGATATGGAGAGGCACGATCCAAGTGCATCTGCACATAGACCGTGCCCCTAAAGATCTTGATACAGTGAACTCATAAATCAATAAAGCACACCAAAATAAAAATAGACACAAAATTTAACGAGGTTCAGCACCAATTCGGTGCCTACGTCCTCCACACACGCACACTATTTTTATTATTTTCTGAATAGTTTGAGTTGATACAATATAAGGAGTGAAGATGAATAAATAGAAAAAGAATAAATTCTTTTCCAAGATACAATTAGGTAAGAAGGGAAAAATATCTAAACACATCGTCAGATAATTAAATCAGATTCTTGTCAATCAATCGTCATCTTCCATGCATATTCTTTCCTTTTCTCGAGATACTTCCAAGGATTATTTCTTTTTTACTGAAATACCTCCAAATTAGGTCAAGAACTGTCATTTTCTATCGGTACCATGCATCTGATTCAGGACACGATCTTATGCGGCATAACCCATGTCGTTCCATGTCATGCATTCGATCCCGGGTATGAACTTCTGCGGCATCATATTTCAACACTCCCCCTCAAGTTGACATGTACAGTCTTGTCATGACAACTTGCCAAGTTTGTCGCTGAATCCTACACTCTCCATCTTGACTCCTCCATCAAGCAAACTCAAATATTATCTTCAAGAGAGTAATCATTCTCAACCAGATACACAACTCCCTCAATCCAAGATCCAGAACAAGCAGATTTTATACGACTCCAAATAAAAGTGATGAATCCAAAACTGATCAATTGACCGGCTCATGATTGTATATTCGATGCAACCTCTACCAAATCATCTCGACAGACATGTTGACGATCCACCCCGCTATATTATTTTAATTTTTTGTACAAATATTATTTTCAAATCAAATGATCTGTACAAATATTCAGGATAGAAAATTTCTATATTATTTTTATGTTCTTTTCGTATACTCAAGAAGTAGTACTCTTTGAATTCTTGAGGGACGGTTCATTGCTTTACTAAGCTAAGTCTTGAACTTAAATATGCAGTCCTGTCTAAAAATGTGGTGCTCATATATAGCAACTCTTAGGCTGTGCTCCAGGATACGATTTTTGGGGGAGAGGAACGGAAGGTGAGGGAGAGGGGCGCTGGTTACTCGCTCCAGAACTCAAAAGCGAGAGTAAAGGGAAGCGACTCAAGGTGCGCTGGTTACTTCCAAAGTCTGATTTTCGTTACTCCCAAATTGGAGTGTATAGAGAGTAAAGAGTAGTTAAATTACATAAATGCCCTGCAAAATATTAGAGCCAAAACAATGTGTAAGGGCAAAATGGTCCACTCCATCTATTATTTATCAATCATATCTCGTTACTCTCTCTTCCCTTCTGTGAAGTCTGGAGCAAGTAAGTTGTCTAACCTTACTTCCTCTCCTGACCTTCTCTTCCTTTCCCGACCTCTCCCTTCCATCCCCTTCCTTTATTACACGACTTCTGGAGCACAACCTTATGATATTGACGACTTCTTTTTTAGTTTTAGCCGCTGGCTTTACCTGTACATATGCAATTTTTAATTTAATGCAAAAGGCATTGGGCATGACCCATGCTTTTCACTCAAAAAAAAAAAAAAAAACTCTTATGGTATCGACAACAAACTGAACAAAGGCATTAGCTGCATGACAAATTTATTATCTAGACAGATCACTAGAGCCTCAAAAATATATGGGCTGTGTTAATGCCTAACGGACCCGTATCCTCTGGTCGGCAGACCAGGTGGTCTGTTTAGATCCGAGCCGTTCGATTTAATCTCAACGGTTAATTTTTTTCGGGCCTATCGATCTGGTATTATTCACGGGGCATTTCTATCCATTGAGATTAAATCAGACGGTCCAGATCAAACAGACCATCTGGTCTGCAGACCAGAGGATTTGGTTCCAATGCCTAACAGCTTCAGCACAAATCCTTTACCAAGTTGTATGGGCCTTGGTTATAACATAGAACTGTTTCCCAAAATTGCTGACCTTGATAATACACTAAAGTGGTCCATGCATGGAGTACAAATGTACAATAAGGCCGAACACAACGCGTACTAGATTTTTATCTTTTACTACTCTTTGGGCTGTTTCTAGTGCAGTTGACGCGGCTGACTCCAAAATTGTGATTTCGGCCTTTTGGGGAATTATTTGTTAGTTCAAATGAATCATTTTGCAGATAATTGGTTAGGATTTGACAAACAGCGTTCAAGTGCTTCACGGCACGCTGAGCCGGATAGTTGGAATGGTTCCTTATTTATTTCTAGATTGCTTGCATCATTCTATCAATTAGCCCTTCACAAAATATTACTTCACCCATGAGCTACACTTTCTTAAATTAACAACCAACTCTTTAAGGACAGAACAAACATTGCTAAAAAAGAGTGATCATATTGCTTAACACAGAAGCCACCCCCGTTCACACACTCAAGTTTTAGACTATATATGGTCAAAATCATGTACACATTAAAAAGATTGAAAAAATAATCAAATTCAGCAATTAATACCTCCCTAAGTTAACAAATTAAGACTAGACAATTAATACCTATCATCATTATTTTAGTTCAAGTGAATCAGTTTATTATCATATCCATTTTTACAGCAATTTACAGAAGTGACAAGCTATTAGGATGAATAGTAGAGCAGCAGTAGTTAGCCGGGTTGTAGTTTTATGTTAGGTGTTGAACTGGTTAGTTGACGACCTCGTCTTGTTGGCGAGAATTGACGCTATTAGTTTAATTAATTAAACCAATGAACTTGTGCATCTTCAGAAAAGCCTCTTAATAACATTATTCAATCAATTCTTTTGCTGCAGGCTTGTATTAATTTCTTACTGGAACTGTCTGATTGCCGAGCTGAGGTTTCTGATAACATCAGCCAATGTCGAGCAGAATCCCTCTTCTTTCTGCATTAAAGTAAAAAAAAAAAATTTAGTGATGAAGTCAGAGTTCCTGAGCTTGCACCAACCAACCCCAGATTCTGTGAATTTTGGTAAGAAAGAAAGTCCACAATTGATAGAAAAGAAAAAGCACTGTAAAAAGCCTGTGTGCTGTCCACTTTACCAACACAGGTACAGACCAACTCAAATCTGGTGTTGCGCTACACCGTGTCGCGCAACAATCCAGACCCTTCAAAACCAATCCATCGATATGCATTTGTTATAGAAAATTCGATATGCATTTGTCATTGAGATGACCCAAGAATTTTGATAAAAAATAAATTTATTGCTTGGTTTAGGAAAATTACAAGAGTCCTCTCTGTAAAACAAGAAAGAAATAAAAATCTGATCTGGCAAACAAAATTCGAGTTTGCATTACAGGACTGGACTAAAGTATGTTTACTATGTAAGCTATCACCAAATCGAATTTGAAATCTTCGTTAGTCTATGCCCAGAAAAACACCCAAATCGAAAACCATATAAATGCATATCCAAATCACATGATAAAATATACAAGGACGAGAGTGTGGTTGCTTCATTGTACACAAGTGATAAGGTTATGTACAACTGAATTAATGATAGTACTAATTAATGGCAAATTTCCAATTAAACTGTATATACTGTCAAGATTTTATGATATTTCTCTCTTTTGGTTATTTGAAACAAAATAGAAAAGAATTTGCATGGTCTATGTTTTAAAGAGAGTACTCTGCATGACACCAAATATGATCAACTTGTCACTGGTGTCATATCGAACCAAGGATATTAGAAATGTTTGTGATACATAGATAGTGATGAACGTACAAGAAGATCATAATATTCATTTTATTTTGCTTTGTCTGTAAGTGTGTGGGGTAGAGTGTGTTGTGTTTGAGATTTGATTAGGGAACTTGCCTCCACCGTGATAGTCATATTGAGGGTACCACCAAATTGCACAACACTTGTATTAATCACTGATAAACAAAGCTTGTCTATCTCAGAAAGCACCATAACCAAAGCTCCTTTTCTCTTCTCACACTGGATTCTTATCAGAATTGTGTTTCCTTGAAGGCTAGCCTCTACCTCTGGTAGACTCTCTGAATTTACCTCCAATTCCTCAGGTTTTTTTCGGTCCGGGATGTGTGTGAGAAGAACAGGAGATGGTTGGCTCTTTTCCCCAGTCATTTTGGTTTTTCCTTCCAGGTCTTTTACCCTTTGTTCTAGGGTTTTCAGGTGGTCAATTGCACCATCAAGCAATGATACCTTGTCTGTCTGGCAAATGCATACGGACAAAATGAAATTATGTATATAAATAAACCGTAAGCCAAAGTGAACACCTTTTTAAGCTCATCACAGATTCACAAGTTTGTTCTCTTTCCTTTTCTCTTTTTCTCTGTCATTTGAATTTGATTTTCGTAATTTATATCCTAAAAATTGCGCAGAAGCTAACTTTAAAGACAAGGTCATTATCACCTCGTTTTCTGGTTAGGACGCGGCCTTTACTCCAAGTGGGTTTTATACGTAAATCTCTTTCAAAACTTCCTTGGTTTGTTTTCTCAATAATGGGAATAACTAAAACTTGATGAAAGTTTCAACACTCTTCAAAATTTGACTATGGGCATGTGTGTAACTATTTATTATTTTTTCTAAAAAAAATTATTATTTCGAAGGTTTATTTTTTTTTGGAGGGTTTAAAAAAATTATTATTTCATTCATTCAGTATAAAAATTGTTAGCTTAACTGACCGAAACCAGAAATGGAGCCTCCATCCTGAGTTCCAAGTTATCTTCTGAGTATCAGGATATATAAATTACTTAAATCAAACAGAAAAAGGAAAGAGAAAGAAAGGATGCACGAGAGAATATGTACGTATTTCTATATAGAAGTATTAAGTATTAACAAAAGCTCTTACATGGATCAAACACAAGAAGCAAAACTATACAGTTTCTATCAAAGTCCAAGTATGTATAAGAAAGTTGAAAAGCTCGGTGCATTATTAATTACTAATTAGAAATCTTTTAACCAAATTTTATGTGAGGTACGTATTTAGGTCTCTTAAGGAGACAAAAAAAGGTTTAACAAGTTTAGTACCTTTTTTAACTCGGGAACAAGGGTTGCTAATGCAAGAAATTGTTGCGAAAGCTTCTCTCGTCGCTTCCTCTCTGCCAGAACATGCTCTTGAGCATAATGTGGCAACCTACTGCTACTAGCTTTCACATTGCTCTTCTCGAACGCATGCAAATCTATGTTTTTCAATTCCCCATCTCCCCATGAAATCACTTTGTGCAAAGAAGATGCAGGATCTCCCTGTGAGAAGTTTATGGAACTCGTCCTCCCGAAATTGAACAAGCCAGAAGGAAGATTGTAAGTTTCTTGTTTGTTTTGGGGATTGTCATTTTGAAGATCTTTCGAGAGTGACTCAGCTTGTTGGTCTACGGCCAATGAGTCTAGATCGGGAATTATGTCCTCTAGTTCCTGTCCAAAACAATTCAGGGGTTGACATTGTTAACTTAAGAAAAAGGGCAATTAAAATGTATTAGATAGTAATTCAGGTGTTCATACCAGTTGTGAGAACCATTCGTTCGGCGGTAGCTCCATCCGTTCACAGAGATAAGAGGTGTCTTTGCTAATTTCACAAAGAAGAAATCATTTGTGACATATATATATATATATATTTGTCTTGAATGATAGATACTCCTCAACAGCAAAGATGTGCAGTACGTGTGTACTCTCCTAAGCCCCTTTTCTACAAGATGGCACCTGCGGTGTCTCCATCATTTTCTAATGATTTAGCAAACTAAATGGGGTCTAAACACCAAAACGGTTGGTTTTACATTCTCCAGCCTGGACCCGACCCGTTATTGGATGTTTGACTTCTGAAAAATTAAGATTAAGGGAAAGTACTTTGTGGTCAAAATAATATATACATGTCAGGAGCGGGTGAGCAGTCCGGATTAGTTTTCCACTAATGTTTTCTCTTTGGATTTTTTTCTGGTAACGGAGCAGCGGATCCAAAGTGCTCAGCAAGCATCGACGCAATTAAAATACAATATATATATAATTCCAGACACAAATATCTTCATTTCTCAGTTTATTCAAGTTTAAATACGGATTTAAAAAAAATTAGTTATTATTCCTATTTCCTTTTTTTTGGGAAAAAAACTACCAGCTTAATAACACTCAGAAACTCAAGTCTTTAAGGGTCTGGATCTGTCCTTACTTAGATTTAGAATGTTGTAATTATGGTTTCATTTTGGTTCAATTCCGTTAGGTTGTTTTACTTTTATTTAGAATTTAGAATGTTGTTTAAATTGAATACCAAAATTATAAATAAATAAAATTATATTTTTCATGTTAATTGAATATAATTTAAAGAATAAACAAACATGTTGGTCATAAGTTTGCTTTGCCTCATAATAAAATAACTTTAATAAAACTATTCCGCTATTTAAATTAGAGGGGTGTTTTAGAGAAAACGACCGAGAGTATAGTTCTGAGCTTCGTAGGGCTATCAATGGGTACGATATGGTACGGTAGAAGGTATTTTCATACCCGCACCCGTTAAAATTTTCTTTATCCATATCCTACATGCACCTGTTAAAAATAACTTTATCCGTATCCTACCCGTACCCATTAAGAATTAACGATAAGAAAAGAGTACGGTAACGGTACATAATGGGTAATAATAATATTATTAATTTAATTAAAAAATATATAATGTCCTAAATAAATAATATCAAATAAAAATATGTATAAAGTATAACATTTAATAATACTTTAGATATAAAAAATATCATGAAATTTATTCCCATATTAATGAAATTCAAAGAAATCTATATAACTAATTATAAATTATAATATAATAGAGTACAAATTAATTTTTTCATCAACATAAATTTATTTGGATGGAGATCGAAACTAATAGCATATCTTATGAAATATGCTAATAACATGATTATATACATATATTTTTGTAAAATTTTACCCGTTAGATAATGGGTACGAAATAGGCCTTACCTGTACCCGTACTCGATAAGTTAATGAAAATTTTTCTTTATCCTTAACCATACCCGTTAATTTAACGAAAATAAAATCTTACCCATACATGCCTTATCGAATGTGGTACGGATAGGATAAACGAGTAAACGGATTTCATTGACAGTCCTAGAGCTCGGGTTGAATTCGGGTAGCGGATATGCCCGGTGTTTAATAAATCCACGGCAGTCAACCCATCCTTGTTCCCACTTGCATCATGCATGTACTGTACTTAAAAAGAATAAGTTATTACTTGCGCGGCTTGTTTGGATGGGTTGGGAATAGTGGGAATAGTGTGGAAAAGTGGGAAGAGTAGGAAGAGTGGGAAGAGTGGGAAGAGTGCTATTCCTAGGTCGTTTGGATGGTGAGTTTAGGAATAGCGTTGGGAAGTGTGAAAAAGTAGAGAGAAAAGTGTTGTTGGGAAGAGTGGGAAGAGTGGGAAGAGTGGCTATTCCCACTATTCCCCTATTCCGTTCGGCATCCAAACGAGCCCTGCAGACTTAGGTTTGGTACATCCTATCTGGATTGCTAGCTTCTCCTTTCTATACAATTAACAATATTATTAACTTAGGTGTGATAAAATCAATGGAGTGCCTAAATTATTGGCACTTCGGTCAGCACTTCCGTTGTGCAGTCCATTAAACTAATAACAAAAGCATTTTTTATTTTGATCGAACATAAATGTGCAAATGAAATACCAGATGATTAAATAGGAGAGCCAAGTAATCAGCGAACAAAAATGCCCACGGGTGGTGGTGTCCTTTTTTTTTTTTTTGTGAAGTTTTGGTTTTTTCCGCTTGTTTGCGGGTAGAAAAAAAAGAAAGATAATTTTACTACTAATCTGATATACAATTGAAAGTTTAAAAGATAAATCCAAATAACTGATCCGAACTTGCACAAGCTGAAATCATGTTTGTAAAAAAAATATATATATAAATAAAAATAAAAATAAAAAAATAGCGCGATTTTAAGTAAAAAAGATGTACTGCACTTGGATTTGTACATTGTATCAACATTTTAAAGGGGGAAAAAAACAACATTTCCAATTTGAGTTTAATTTGCAAGCATTTTCATTTTTTTTTTTGGAAAATAAACCCGTAGGCTTTTGCATTGAAGAGTCTGAGTTTAAAGACAAAAGCATACAAGCATAAGTATCAGATACACAACATAATTAAACAAGTAAAAGGTTTGAGTAGGAGGAAACCCAACCTATTCAACATAACAAGCAAGCATTTTCATTCAGCTTGATGACAAGGTGGCTAAGTAATTAACATGATTTTTTGAGATAAGAGTATATCTTATAATATAGCTATATAATCTGCAAACGGTTGGATTTATAAATTGTAGGTAAAATAGTTAATTTCTTTTTCCTTGGTAGTTCGATCCAACAAGTTTTTTTTAAAATATTTTCTTTTGTCAGGGATTGTCAATTTATTAAGAAGAGTGGTAAGAACTAATTATGCTGAATTGTAAGTTTACAAATTTTTTAGGGCTGTTGTAAACTTCAGCAAATAAAATTTTGAAAACTATTTGCAATATTAAATCGTATTAAGAAACTGCAAGCAGAAATGAGTTATTTTAGGTTTAAATATATGTACTGTTTATCTTAACTGTACTTCAACTAAAATTGATCAAATTAGACCAACTCATGACAAATGTAAAGTGAAAAATATCTAGATGTTAGAGAAAACATCTCCCATCTCTTTTGCATCTCCACCATGCATTTCAATCCTCCACTCTTTCACTTGAATATTCCAACAATTAACTATTTAAAAAAAAAAATTCAACAAACATGTGGTCTAGTGACTCACTTAGACTCAAAAGATACCAAGAGTTCAAAATCATCTTAAATTTCAAAAAATTGGATGACAAAGAGTAATAACTTTCTTTAATTAAAAAAAAGTCAACAAAACTGCAAAGTAAAATAAATAGGATCTCTTATGGTGTAAATTGTAGCAAATATACATGAGTTTTGCTAAGGTGAGATGCATCACAAAAAGCCTTTCGTGAGTATCGATCAAAATTATTGGATCTGGTTCAAAAAGACCGATCCAAACCGTCCAGTATGATCTCCCTATTGAAATCTTCATACAAACCAAATTTTACATTTTTTCAAAATTTTTAATTATTTAAAAAAAACTTTTAGAAAATCGTCAATCTAATTAGTTCTGAAAAAAATGTAAAATTTGATCTACATGGAGATTTCAATAGAGAGATCATATTGAATGGTTTGAATCGGCTATCGTGAACCGAATCTAAAAATTTTGATCGCGACTCACGAATTTTTTTTTGTGATGCATCTCACCGTAGCAAAACTCAACGTACATAGCCATAGAACGAAAGGCGTTGAATCAGAAGGGTTACTGATATTATGATATTTACAGTCTTCCATGGAAATTGTAAGCGGATTAGATTTAAAGGGTTGAATATTGGCGTAGGGCATGTGGAAATTGGGAGAAGGAACAGCTACCTGTATAAAAAGGTTTTTGAGAGAAACTACTTCTATACTAAGTTCTGTTGCCACGCAAATTTATGCAGCACACCATGTGTCTTTCTGCAACTTCCATTATGATATATTGATGTGTTTGTAGATAATGTGATTTTGAAAATATGAGGTCGTCCAAAATCAATATATAGTCGGCATGTGTAAATACTAGTAAAAATATTTTTTTGAATATTTAGTAGATTGTGTAATAAAATATTTCTGTTGTCCTACTGCAAAAATTATTGCATGAACTGCTATCATCAACAAATTTTGTATTATACAGGTACATCATATGGTTGAAGCACCTTTTAAATCCATGCTAAATGTGCCGCTTCTTACATGAACAAAACGTTAGGAAAAATGCATACTATATATATTGGCTCATCTGAAAATAACATTGAGTGAGTACTTTTGTAATTTCAAAAAAAAAAAAGATTAAAACAACGTAGATCAACAAAGAATACGAAACTTCGTAGGTGTGCGACGCACGAAATCAAAGGTAGTTAATAGACCTGTGGAGGCCCTAGACCCCTAAGAATTGAATAGCTGCGATATTAATTGTTAGACAATGTCATGAAAAGGAGAAAAAAAAAATAGACAAGGATCAACATGCCAGCACGTATGCCATCTCGGTGAATTTTGGTTTAATAATTGGAATGGTTTAACTTATAGTGCGAAGTGCGAACCATCAGGTGCGGTTTTCAGGCTAGATTGCACATAACGTATAGAGATAAAAAAATTATTTGAAACCAATTTGAAACTTTATCCTTATATTAGAAAAATATATTTTTGTTGATGTTATATCTATCAAGAAATTTTGAAAATAGATTTGGAACTTTTATCTCTACTTTAAGCATATTATCTTTAATTACTAGATCAAAAATAGTTTTTACTACATTTACATTGTACAATAAAACAAATTCTAATAATGCCAACCAAGGCATTACGTTTGTACGTCTATTTTAACTTAAATTTGATCCTTATAGAGTAGTTGTTTTGCGTTCCGTTTCTCCAGTTGAAATGAAACAGCATTGAAATTTCAACAGAAATGACCCTAGTTGACAAGTTTGCCGATATGACAACTTGAGAATACAATAAGATAAAAATATACCAAGTGGACCAATTTGTGAATTATTATTCAAGATTAACCTACTGACTCACGCATTAAGGAAATCACATGGCCAATTTGGGCAACTTTCCTCCTAACAACTAATATTTGTTGGATTTTTATTCCCAGTCAACTTGACTTAAAAATTTATCGAAGTCGATGAAAGAATTGAGTCCTATCAACTGGCTAATTTTTTTTTTATTAATTTTCTGTTGGCAAGAGGAGTGTGTTTGAATTCTTTGACAGAGCCAAAGTAGTTCGACGAATACGTGTATTATTTAAAATTTGTATGTATGTATATTACATAAAAATATATATTTTTGAAATAAGACTTCAATGCATCTCATCAGCCTTTCAGTTGTCTTTAGTAAGGGGAGATTTTGAAGGCACCTACTTTCTAAGGCATGCAAAAGAGAGGAAATTAATGAAAAGTAGATATTCGAGTTGACGTGTTTAGAAAATGAGTTTTAATTAGTTAATTGAGGAGATGAAGTAATGCTTACGGTCTTGCATAATAATAAAAAGAACATCTATATATTGATTAAAATACCTACGTAAATTGTTTTTCGAGAAACAGTACTTATATATTAGCTGCTTCAACATTGGAGTATCCTACGATCATGTTTGTATTTTTTAATTTTGTGTTATGGTTTCAGCTGTACGGCTTTTTCTTATTGCGTCGTCCAGTATCGTGAATTAACTTTACAAAAGAACATATATATTTGTAGATAGAAAAATAGCTTTGTATGAAGAGAAATTTTAAAGTCCAACATGTAGAATGCATGAGATCCATCAAATACGGTCGTTCTCGTGATTTAAATTTCAAACGATTGATCTGAAATATTTAATTGACCTCACTCACTATTGAAAACTTACACAAAACCAAATTTAATATTTTTTTTCATTTTTAACTTTTTTTTTTTATGTTAAAAATGAAAATTTTTTCTTGGAGTTTCCTAAATTTTATCTATAATCCACTTTAATCATTCTACTTCAAATTGTTTGAATTTGGACTCGAAAATTTCAAATTGTCAAATTTTGGTTACTCTATGAAGATTTTGTCTAATTAACCATATAATTAGTCCATTAATCTATATATTTGCTCGATATTGAATGCATTTGTCATACCAAATAAAGAATTCACGATTTCGAAGTAACTAAAATAATCAGATTTGATGTTCAAATTACATGGTTAATTAGAAAAATTTTTCACGTAGTGACTAAAATTGAACATTTTGAAGGTTCAGTTGTCCAAAATCGGGCGATTTGAAGTTCGGTCATTGAAATTTGATTATAGACAAAATTTAGTTAACTTTGATAAAATTTACTCTATTAAAAACTTTTGTCAAGAGAGGGACCACAGGGTCCATAAATCTTATATTATGGATTTTGTTAAAAAAAAATTCTGAAAATAGTAATTAAATTTTTGTCTTATATAATTAAGTTCTCAAAATAATGGTTCGGTTCTGTCATTTGAAATTTGCAACGACGTGAGAACATCATGTTAGAGGACCTCATATGTCTCACATATTGGATTTTAGCATTTCTAATGAAGTAATCTACTATTATTTGTTGAATATATAGTATCAGAAACTGATGTAACGATTAATGTGAGATAATTTCTTTTATAAGGAAAAAGAACAAAAAAAAAATATATGATTCCTATATTCAATTAAAAAAGTTTTCTTTACAAGAAAGAAGAACAAACAAATAGACAATTTTTTAAATTTAATTAAAATCAAGTGTGTTAACATGTGAGATCTTTTAATGCGCAAATTTAAGAAACTAGCAATCGCGTCTAGAAAAAATATACTTACAAAAAAAAAAATAATAATGAACATAAGCTTTATTAGGGGTATCATCACACCAAGTTCAAATTGTCAGGATTCAAATATAAACCAATAAATCTTGAGGCTTCAAGAATTCTATGTTCTTTTGCAATTTTTTTTTCAACCAGATAGTGAATATCTAGGTTTTTTTTACAAAATATTAGAAGTGAGTTCTTTTAAGTAATTATATTATTTCGATGTAAAAACTAAAAATAAAATAAAATTCGGAATTAAAATAACAACAGTGGATCCGACCTCCATGCAAGCCAGCTTCCATGCAGCACCAGCACCTAAAACTTTAATAGAGTGAATCAACTACAAATGTTATTGACTGATATTTACATAGAATGAACTTTTATGAGAGACATATTTAAATTTCTCATCGTTTAAGTTATGTCATGTAATGGATATGATGGTCTACACAGTTTAGAATCATGATAATAAATAATTGCATGTGAGACCAGAACATGTTGCAAATATCCAACAAGATAAATCATAATTGTTTGTTGACACTTATAGTAATGAATATTGAAGATGTTTCCCCAAATGGCCCGGTTATCTATTTCTTTTAATTTTTTAATGGAACAGATCCCCAATTAGAAAAAAAAAGAAAAAAAGAGATGATACAAGAGAAGCTAAAGGTCTCGGCCAAAACTAAGCAGTAGAAACAATGTAAAAACGCATAAAAAACAAATAAAACTCCAGCTGTAATGCAACAAAGCTACGTAGGTACATCCTAATCCAGCCTATCGGTGCTTAGGCCCACCTGTCAAACGTCTCAGAAAACCACGTAACACCCATGATTCGTTTGCGTTTCGTTTATTTAAACAGAATACCATTTTATTTCGTCAATCGTTCCGTTTACGAAACGGCACAAAATACCGTTTCGTTATTCGTTCCATTTCATAAAATACACATGAAATGGTTTGAAATGAGACTGAAACGGTCGAAACGGTAGAATTTCATATTTTGTTTGCCGTTTCGTTTTTGAAACGAAATAAAAAACTGTTTCGCTAACCGTCTTTCAGTTATACGGAACGACATAACGAATCACGGACTGCTAGACCTACTTAGGGGTGACGACGGTATACCGTTAACCGTGTTCCGTGGACGTTCCGTCCAAATGAAACGGGTGACGGTAAGAAAAATCATTTCGTTTCCAGAAACGGAACGGCAAACGGAATGAGGTTGTCGAAATGGAACGGTAAACGGAATGGATGATAGTGCAGTTTTTAGTGTAAATCAACGTGTTTCGTTCAGTTCCGTCCAAACGGAACTAATAACGGAATGAAATGGCATTTCGTTTTCTGAAACGGAACGGAAAACAGAATGGAATTGTCATACGTTGCTGGAACGAAACGGTAAACGAAATGGTCCATTCCGTTTCCGTTTGGAACGTTAAACAACTCTATCGGTGCTTGTACTGGCATCTTGAATTTTCTCCAGCATCCACCTGAGCTGTACCAGTAACAGTTTCATGTTGTCCACAAAAGACACAACTGTGATCTCCTGTCCATCCTTTCAAACTCAAATTTTATTTCTTTTAATTAACAGTTCGGATGACTTGTGTAGTTAATTTGCATATTAGTCCTAAGACTGTTTTGTTACTTACATGTCAGTGAACAAAAAGAAAATGGTATCCAAAACTATGCCTAAACTTAGAAACGAAACCAATATTCAATACTGTGCTCTCGCCGATGAAAGAAGTGATATGTTACGTATGTGATAATTACAACATTTTTCTTGGAATTATCACACCCTGTTGAAAGCTCGAGATCCGTGAATAGTTTCCCATAGCATAATTCAACCATGTTTCTTAGATTTAAATAATACATTGATCGTGGGACTTATTTCTTCTACAAATTTTTTCCTTCGCAAGTTAAAAGAAACATATCCTATATTACAGTCAATCTACTTTTTACCATAAAAATAATGAATATATACAGGTTTATTTGGGTTATAATATTTTAGGAGTTCGTTTGGATCATCTAAGAATAAAATTAGGATTAGTTATTCGTAGTAAAAAATATTATTTCTAAATGATTAATAATAAACTTTATGGAGATTTAGAGTGTTATTTTTAAGTGATCAATATCGGGAATGAATTTTTATTTTTAGGGCGTTTGGATCATTTTTTAATTCGGATTAAAAAATGGTCCCAACAACTTCTTCATCTACATTAAAAAGATGATCCAAACACATTAGGAATAAAAATTTATTTCAGATATTAGACCACTTAAATATAGCACTCTAGATCTCCAAAAATATTATTCTTAATCATTTAGGATTAATATCTTTTACATAGAGTAACTAATTCTAATTTTATTCTTAGGCCATATTCCAAACGCTCCTTTAATTAGTAATTAGCCAAATAAAATCTAATATTTAGAAAATAGTGGAATATTAAAAAACAAATTAAATAGTGGAAAAATATTTCCTTTATTTGGCCTAAATAAGATGTTGATCAACCTTTTAGCATCCGTCAAAAATAGACAGTATTCTTGAGAGCTGGGAGTTGAGACTAAATGCCAATGCTTGATCTGCCAAATGATAAACAATATGGGTTATAAATTATATATCAGTTTAACAGGCACTAATGAAAATCAAATTAGACATCTCTCCATGGGATTAGCTGTTAAATTAAAGTAATCACAACATAAAGTATCAACATGATAAATAAACTCTATATTGTGACAGTTGTTGCCACTACGGCATTTTTTTTTATTAACACCGGTTAAATCCATATTATTAACACCGGTTGGGCACCGGTGCTAATAATGAGTGGTGTTAAAAATATATAAAAAACCGGTGTTAAAAATCCGGTGCTAAAAAACATCCGAATTTTTGGCGCGCAAAGGCGGGCAAAACAGACAATCTTTAACACCGGTTTTTCACTAAAAACCGGTACAAATAATATCTCTTTAGCACCGGTTATTAGTTAAAAACCGGTGCTAAAGGTCTGTCCTGAAAACCGTTTTTTTTTAAGCATTTTTATTATCTTTAGCACCGGTTTTTTAGGAAATAACCGGTGTTAATGAGATCTTTAGCACCGGTTTTTTATTAATAACCGGTGCTAAAGGTTGATGGCGATTAAAAAAAATATTTTTTATTTTTCGGGCTAGCCCCATATTTGCTAGCCATAAAATGCAATATCAAAACTAACAATTAAACATAATTCATGCATCATAATCACAATTCATATCAAAACTAACAATTAAACACACATAATTCATGCATCACAATGATATATATCAATTCATGCATCACCGTACAATATTCATATCACAATTAATACACATACACAAGTCACAATTCTAACAAGATACAAGTCTATATAAATACGAAAAGAACTCATCTAAAGTTTCGTTAAGGTCCTTTTCATCATAAGGCTTGCCCTCTGGTTGCACAGCCTGCATATTGACACTTTGTATAATTAGTAACCTAATCTTATTCAATTGAAGACAACATAAAATCTTAAACTCTAAAGATAACACAAAAGTGATTCATACCGATACGATCTCCCCGGTCATCGCGTAGTGACTAAGGATTTTGCGGAGTGATGTCATCGCATAGTATCCACAATCGGTGAAGTTCGGCTGTCGTGGACACTACAAGGAAAAAAATAATACTATTAAGATTAAATTCAATAAATGAGAATTAAAATGAAACTATTGTAAGTCCGAGCTATGTACCGGAATCATGTCAATCTGGAATCTGGGAACTTTAGCCAGTCTTGACAAAGCTCTGCAACATTTAAATATAAAGTTAGGAAAATTAATTTGTGATTATTATTATAGATAGATAATGTATGTGTTGACTAAAACTCTAAACTTACTGATTGAATACACCTAGAATCGGGGATTGATAACTGCCTGAATCGAGAGAATCGACAATCCATAGCATTCGTGCCGAGAGTCTAGCGATAATAACCACATAATGTGACCTGCAATTACATATCAAAGGACTTATTGGTAAAATTAACTTTAAACCTCAAAATGTAAACCATAATTAAAGTCGAAATTAGGAATTTTATAACTAACCGATTCTGATGCAGTAAAATATGATAAGGATCCCTTTTTTTATATTTCTGAAAGTTATTCATCATGTAGGTTATTGTGCCGACATTATTGTTATTTACATCCGATGCCGAGCATCTTTCCGGATCCCAAAAGATGAAATTTTTGAGATAGGTGTTGACACAATATTCCCTACACCACCTGCATTGCATGTTATATTCATATTATACAAATCAATTATATTTGGTTCAATTTAATTAGACATATTATATAATAATCAACTATTGTTAAGTTTAGAAAATACTTACATGGTCCAAACCTTCATAACTTGAATGAAGGGCTCTCTCCTATTAAAGACATGACCGATATCAGTAAAGTCGAGATGGAATGACTTCAATACTGCGAACTCGAAGTTACAAGCAATATCGAAATACGTCATTTCTGGATCCATCATCCTGATATAGTCATGCATCCTTTTTGCATTCGGCCCCAAATTTTCCAATGTGCCCTCATCCGCAAGCGGTGCGCGCATCTGAAAATTGCCCTCGTCAAAGTACTCCTCCACTTGGAATTCTTCTTCCTCCTCTTCTTCTTCTAACTCCACTTGCTTTTTCTTCTTTTTCGGAGGAGATTGTAAATGTGCCGGAAATCGTTTCCAATTTTCCCTCAGTTGAACCTTAAAATCCATATATTAGTCATAAAATAATAATTTCAAACTTAATTACACTATATATATATAATTACTACAAACTTTTGAAATTTAGAATAAGTTATAAGATGTACCAATTTTGAAATGTCCAAATCGATAAGTTCCATCGGCCACCTTAGATATGAACCTTGAAATAAACCGAGCAGGTCATCTGCGTTGGGAGGTGGATAAGGTACTGGCGCGTTTTTGAATTGATCGAAAACTTCCAGAACTTGTACCCTCACATCTTTCTCACCCAAAGGTTCTCCGTGAACCGTCTCATCACTGCTCGTCCGTGGAAACACTATTGCTCTTGCTACAAACACAAGAGTCGCCGACCCCTCTGATGGGAGGAGGAGCAAGCATTCCTTTGGCCCCTACAATTATAAGCAATATCATGTTTAATGACAAATCATAAACTATATACTCGCAAGCAATATATAACATTAGCTCGGTGAAATTAACAAACCTGCAAACTATAGTCAGGAATCGGGTGTGGTTGATTGTTGCTACCCTGTGAATGGAAAAGAGTAGCTTGATTCAGTATGGGATCGTAAACAACTTGTGATTGGCTTTGTGACAACATCCGCGAGAAACTTTGCTCCATTTCTTCCCTTGCAGCCTTCACTCTCTCGTCCAACATCCGCTCTATTTCCTCGTTGCTGTATCGATGGGAGGCTTTCCTCGTACCCTTTCCAAACACTTGCTTCACGCCAGAATACACTGGGTAACCCCTCAAACGTCCTGAGTGTTCTGGCGTCCCAATCGAAGAAGTCAAGAGGTCATTTTGACGATTGGGTTGAAAACCAGATTTCAATTTCTCATTCTGTCAGAAAAAAAAATTCATGTCATAATACTAAGTTGAAATTGTTGAATACATAAATTTCAAATTTATTTGAGTTATGAAACATACCGCTGTGTCAATGACAGCAGCAACCTTAGCATCTTTGCAGTGGAGTTCACCTGTTTGTGGATTCTTTGAGGCGCGTGCCCTACTCCATCTAAAGGTCCTGCTGTCTACTTCTTGGCTAATGGTCGAGGTCGCACCATGGACCACCTCTCCCTCTTTCCATCTCTTGTGTACGGTCAAGTAACCGCCTGATCCGAGTGTGTGAGGCATGTCTTTCTTTGCGGCATTTTCGCGTCCTTTCTTGCTCAATTCCTATTAGCAAATTCAAAGGACTTATTAGTACAAAGAGTTAAGATAATAGTATTGGCGAATAATTCTATATAAAATATGTTTTCATACCGCAAACGTAGGACTTTCAAGATATTTATCGAATGCCTCCCATTCTTCTTTCGCGATGTTAAATATATCCCATGGTGCTGGTGCATCCGCTTGCGGATTCTGCTTGTATTTTCGGTTCTACAATGAGAGGTAATTATAATTATTTTCAAACCAAGTATACTTTTTCCTAAAAGTCTACCTTCGTGCCGATTCTTGGGTAGGCCAATAGGTTTAAGCCCATCAACATAATCAGTATAGAAATCAATAACCTCTTCGGCCACGTATCCTTCGACTATGCTCCCTTCGGGTCGAGATCTGCTTCGTACTAACCTTTTCAATTGTCCCATTGCTCTTTCAAAAGGGTACATGTACCTCAAATATATTGGACCACACCAGCTTATCTCCCTGACTAAATGAACGGTCAAATGCACCATTATTACAAAGAATGATGGGGGGAAGTGCATCTCCAACTCACATATGGTCTGATAAGCACCGGTTTCTAACTCTGTCAGTTTTTCAGGATCAATCACTTTGGAGCAAATTTCATTAAAGAAGAAGCACAACTTAGTGATAGAGTTTCGAACATTTTCCTTAAAACATCCTCGAATTGCAACTGGGAGCAACTGGGTCAACAGCACGTGATAATCGTGCGACTTCATTCCAATCAATTTCATGTCCTTCATTGATACCTTCCTTGAAATATTCGAGGAATAACCCGTTGGAACCCTAATATCTTTCAAACAATTCAACAGACTGAGTTTCTCTTTCTTTGTCAGAGTATAAATTGCATCGGGTAACCAATCCCGTCTTTTAATAGTATCTGGCTGGGCAGCTAGTTCCAGTCGAATTCCCATTTCGACCATGTCTTTCCTCACATTAGCATTGTCTACTTTTCCTTGAGCATTTAAAATCAAAGCAACCAAAGCTTCACATATGTTCTTAATGATATGCATCGCATCCAGGCAATGCCTAACATCCAAATATGCCCAGTATTCAAGGTTCCAGAATATAGACTTCTTCTTCCATCTACCATCCGGGATTTTATTGGCAAATGGTTTACCCATTTTAACTTTAAGATCTTTTACCTCCTCATAAATCTCTCTTCCGTTTCTTGGTATCGGTGCTCGTCGGTTCTCGGTTTTGCCATCAAATTTGGTTTTGTAATCAGCTCGGCGGTAGGGGTGATGGCGGCTAAGGAACCTACGATGTCCCAAGTAGACCATTTTCCTACAATTTGTCAACCATTGATAATGTGTATTATCCTCACAAATAGGACATGCCTTCTCTCCTTTGTTCCTGTAACCGGATAAGTTCCCGTAGGCGGGAAAATCATTTATCGTGCAAAAAATCATCGCACGTAAGGTGAAATAACTTTTTGAATAAGCATCGAATACTTTCACTCCCTCTTTCCACAACTTATCAAGGTCTTCTATTAACGGAGCTAAATACACATCAATATCGTTTCCTGGTTGTTTTGGACCAGAAATGAGCAAAGGCATCATCATATATCTTCTTTTCATGCATAACCATGAGGGAAGGTTGTAAATAACCAATAAAACTGGCCATACGCTGCGATTGCTGCTCATGAGACCATAAGGATTCATCCCATCCGTGCATAGTCCCAATCTTAGATTCCTAGGTTCACTTCCGAAATCCGGAAAATAACTGTCTATGTTTGTCCATTGGGGCGAGTCTGCAGGATGTCTGATCATTTTATCTTTCTTTCTGCCTTCCGCATGCCACCTTAGTAGTTTAGCATCTCTTGAATTAGTGAAGAGACGCTCGAACCTTGGTATTATCGGCAGATACCACAATGTTTTCGCAGCTGGTCTCTTTTTACAACTATCTTCATCATCTTCCAAATCATCGTCCCTTAGTCTATAACGGGATGCATTACACATTGGACATTTATGAAGGTTCTGGTACTTATTCCGAAATAGTATGCAATCATTCGGACATGCATGAATTTTCTCTACTTCCATATTCAAAGGACATAGTAATTTTTTAGCCTTATAACATGTATCCGGCAATGTATTTTCTGCTGGAAGCATTTTTTGCAAGAGACCGAGCAATTCTGTGAAACTTTTATCGCTCCAATTATTCCTGGCTTTTAGATTATACAGTTTAAAAACAGTTTTAATTTTTGAGAATTTATCCTGATCACAACCGGGATATAATGGTAAATGAGAGTTTTCATCCAACTTTTGAAAAATATCAGGAATATCATCAATAAAATCAGCTGGTATTTCATTCATCATTTCATCCAAATCATTTTCTATAAAATCATCATCACATTGCTGTTCACTTACATTGTTATCCACAAATACATCATCCCCCCAGTTATTTTCTACATTATTTTCAAAATCAGATGAATTAATGCTAGTCCCAACATTAGCCTGATCTTCCAACTTTTCACCGTGTTCAACCCACCTGAGGTATTTAGGTGTTCTCATCCACCCTTTCTCAATCAAATGTGTTCTAATCACTTGACTATCCTGTCTCTGAAAGTTAAGACAATGTTTACAAGGACATAGACTTCTGGGCTTTCCAGTTGACTTTCGATTTTCTTCAGCACATTTTAGGAATTCATCCACAACTCCAACAAATTCATCTGATATCCGTGAATAATCAAACATATACTTCTCCCTTTGATCCATCTGCGAAGATAAATGTATATATCCAAAAGTCAGGGTTATAGGGTTTATAGCTAGGTTCAATGTATCACATGAGGTTTTCGGACCGGTTACCATCCTAGCCCACTCTTTGGATACCCTGTCTCATTAGCGAGTGATACGTTAGATGTAATATGTTGTCTGAGAAAAATTCGGCAGCATTTCCCCTTATGTTCCCTGAATACGCGAACACACGATTGCTCGTGCGTACGTATCCGTGGGAACACAAGGGAAAATGCCGCCGAATTTTTCTCAGACAACACATTACATCTAACGTATCACTCGCTAATCCTAAATGAGACAGAATATCCAAAGAGCAGTCCCCAACTGGGAACTATCCGAGATTAATCCCTAATGGATTAATCTCGGACGGGCACGACCTAAAATAGTTCAAATTCCGGCAATTTGGTCCTATATGACAATACATCTAATATATGCACATGCCAAACAATTAATTAATTAACCATGCATGCTACAAATTGATAATTTAAGAAATTGAAATTATGGAGGGTTAAAATAGAAAATTACCGAAATTCTCTCGAATCGATGGTTTTCTCACTTTAATAGAATCACCTTCTCTCCCTCTTCCTAATTAATCAAACCAAAATAAAAAAAATCAATTACAAATAATAAATTTTATAAAATACAAATAATAATTAAAACATAAATTAATTCAAGAATATACCTCAAATGTAGCTTTTTTAACCTTCTACTTGCTCTCCTTTGCTTTCCCTTTCTATTTTTCAATTTTCCTAAATTTTTCTATATTTTTAGCTATTTTAAATAGATGATTTTAGATTCCAATAAATGCTCTCGGTTTTGGAGGAAAATAAATTCACGCAGGAACAGTAATGGTGGGGATGGTGGGGGTGGGCAGGGAATGGATCGGGAAGGAAAGGATATAAAAAAAACACATATATTTTCAACACCGGTTTTTAAGAAAAAACCGGTGCTAAAGCTTATATGAAAAATAAAAAAAAAACCGATTATTATTAACACCGGTTGTAACTAAAAAACCGGTGCTAAAGATAATATTTTTAGCACCGGTTTTTAATTAAAACCGGTGTTAATAATAATCGGTTTTTTTTTAATATTCACGGCTACTCTTTAGCACCGGTTTTTAAGAAAAACCGGTGTTAAAGACATTGTCTGACAATCACAAAAATGCCACTGTGTATTATTTATACCGGTTTTCGGAAAACCCGGTGTTAATGTGGCGGTGCTAATAAACTTTTATGGTGTAGTGTGCAATGCCTGAGAGCCTAATCCCGAAGTAGAGCAGCTGGGTAAGGAGGCTTGATCGGGTTTAAAATAGGCCATAAAAGAACTGTATAAAACCTTTTGACCATGGCCATGAAACAAAGATAAGCAAAACAATAGAAAAAATAAATTCATGCGATTACCGCACATCATGTTCATGGCAGCACAACCTCTCACAGTCTCCACATCCCTCGATAAAAGAAAGAGGCTCCAGCCATGAGTGACCTCTATCGCCAGAGTTGAGAGCGAAATTTCAGCGACTGACAATCTGATCTAGCACACTTTCCATATCCTTCAACAGAGAAGCTTATATATATATGCTAATTAAAAAAATATCAGATATTGTTGAAAGAAAAAACAACGCAACATCTCACTTAAACACCGTCCCAGCGACTCAACAGTTTCAGATAAACCACATATCATATCACATTGACAAAATCAATCCATATTTTCAGATAAACCACATATCATATCACATTGACAAAATCAATCCATATTTGATGTTGAGAATTGGATATATAGAACTTTTATCTAGCTTGTGTTACAACCTTTTAATAGATGTTTTAATAAGCAGCAGAGATAATACTTCTATTCACTGATGGAAGAGCGATGGAGAATTTTAAAGAACATAGGATGAGTTTGGATTGTTTAAGAATACAATTAAGATTAGTTATTCGGATTATAAAATATTATTCTTAAACGATCAAGAATAATTTTTTTGGGATCTAAAGTGCCATATTAAGTGGTCTAACATTCGGATTAAATTTTTATTTTTAGAGTGTTTGGATTATCTTCATAATATGGATTAAGATATTGTTGGTATCACTTTTTAATCTGGATTAAAAAGATGATCCAAACTCCTTTAAAAATAAAAAAATTAATCTGGATATTGGATCACTTAAAAATAACACTCTAAATCTAAAAGGCTTATTCTTGATTATTTAGGAATAATATTTTTTACTCCGAATAGTTAATTCTAATTATATTCTTAGATGATCCAAACACCCCATATTTGTTCAAGAAAAACAAATTAATCAGACATGTCTCTATATTTCAAGACTCAATTAAATGGTACGTACTAAAAGATCGTATCGGTGTAAACGGTCGGATATATTGTCCGATGCAGCTGGGAGCAAATACGATGTTCATTGAATAAGCAGACATAATTGAGGTTTTGATTGTTATTAGGACTTTATATGGAGGTGCATTTGCAATATCACACGTGCATATTACTGCATGGCCACAATAATTAATAAACTTACATATAGTTTAATGTGCGTTGTTTTTTCTGTAGGAGAATTAGTGTAAGTCAAGTGGACAGAAGATTTCTACTTGACCACAAAAATTAATCATGCAAAGTTGATCCGCTTGTAACGGCTAATTAATAATCTAGTACGTACCCTTGATTAAGCAAACCTGATAGATTCCTCCCAATCCAATAACGCATTATTATATAACCTGCACGTTGTACATCGTGATTCGTGCATGGTCCACCTGTCCACCTGTAAAATTTTTTTCACTCATATTTTTATTCCATCGTAGTGAATATGAAATTAATTAAAAAAAATTAACAGCAAAGATCCATGACTTAATGAAAAAAAGGAATCTCCTAATGAGTACCCGGATCCGAATTATAGGCTGGGGTTTATATATTCTGCATCCTCTATGATTGTTGGTTCATCAACAAGCATTAATAATGGTCAACGGATGAATTATTATTATTTTTTTTTTGAAAGAAAAAGCCCCAAGATGGGGCCCTGCTCCATTGCAAAGTTCAAACAAATTAAAACTCACAAACCACATTAAAAAAAGAGAAAAATCGGCAGTTTGGCACTAACCCAAACAGGTACCGAGGTTGCCTCAGAACCATCTCATCGAAACAACCACAAAAAAAAAAAGGCAAAAGAAATCTAAAAGCATGCAGAAACTGCAACTCAATAAAGAGGAAGCCCCAAATCCATAAGTCATCAGAAAAATGGATGCATTATATTAATCACCACAAAACTTTTTGTTGTTGCTAATTTTTGTCAATAAAATATTACTCTTGAAAAGTTATGGGCATTTGCTGTTGCCAATGAAAAGGATTATCATTTATCAATGCGATTATTCTAAGCGATAGTAACGTGAACTATTTATAAAATTTTCCTACTTTATAAAGCGTTACACTTACACAAGACGAGGATAACAGGAGTGATATACACAATCCATCCTTTTCCCATCCAGCGTCATCCACAGGCCAAAAATGAGCCACAGCTTCTATTTTTCGCACGTTGACGTCAGCGAAAATTTGCGAAAATTTTTCGGAAATTTCTGGATGCTGATGTCATCAAATGTACTGTTTTTTTGGTTCAGTTAAATACCTTAAGGGTTGAATTAAAAGTTATAAATGTTCAGTTAGATGCATCTGAAAAATGAAATTTTCGTACTTTTGTGTTCAGTTAAATACGTTAAAGGTTGAACTAAAAGTGTTTATGTGTTCAGTTAGTTGCAGTAAAAAATTAATTTCACTATTATTTGTGTTCAGTTAAACACGTTAATAGTATCCATTATTTCAACAAACTGAACAATTCTATTAATAATATCATCCATTAATAATAACACAATACATACAAATGAAATAAGATGATCCCTTAGAGAAACTAACTTAACACATATAATGACTAACTAATCCATTAAGGAAACTAAATAATTAAATAGTATATCGAGATAAGATTAAAAAAATCTAAAAATTTGAAATTGAAGAGCTTCAAGTTAGGGTCTTCTTCTCTCCCACTTCCTCCTCTCCTTATGTCTACGTATGAATCCTAAAACAAATGTGTAAATCAATTATAAAAAAAAATGTGTACTAAACCATTTCAATAATAAAATTTGCATTGGATTTCTACTGCACTATGTCTCGCACTTTTTCGGGTCCGCACCTCGGATAGGATTTAGTGATACCTCCATGGGGGTGAAAAAATACGGATCGGATACCCCTCGAACTTCCTGAAACGCAAACATCAATACCCACCTGACAAAGGATGAGGGTACCGACGTGGCCTCAGGATTTTCGAGAGTTTGATTGTTTGTTGCAGGTCCTTTCCTTCCAGTAGGCGCAAGCCCCTACTGTTAATTACCTCTGAACCAAGTCAAGAGCACCTCTAGATCGGGAAAGTCAACGGATTAGGCACGATAAGCTACAAGGAGTCCATTTTATTTCACTAAGTGACTTGTGTTATATGCATATGATAATGATGATAAATGCATATGATTTGCATAAAGCTATTTGTTTGTTGGTTTTGATGCATGCCATGCTGACTTTGACTCTAAATGAAACGCATTAACTTTACATGAAATGCAAACTATAATGTTGTCGTGAATCTTAAGGTTATTGTTATATGGGGACATCAAGGGTATCAGACCATAAGTTCGTTTTGGTCTTTTTTGGACTTTCGGTTTGGTGACGGGACTTGGAGATTTTAAATGTCGTTTGACATGACTCAACACATGACTTGGGATTTGGCTTAGATTATGATTCTATTTGATTCTTTATTTGAGATGGGATTTGATTCTAGTTTATCTTGGAATTTGTTTCGAGTTTGGTTTTTGACTTAATGTGGATGTTTGAATTTTGTTCTTTACATCCCCGGCTTAAAGGTCTGTCGAGATTTTGGTATTTGGATCAAAGTCTGTTCTTGAGTTTATATTGAGTTTCGGCTCGAATTTGTGTACTGGATTTTGAGGTTTTGACTTGGTCCAAGCTTCGACTTCTTACTATTGACTTGATTTAGGGTTCTAAGTTCTGACTGGCCTCGGAATATTTTTTTTGTTCTGAAGAGTACTTGTTGTCTAATGATCCTTGTTGTCCTTTAATAACAATATCATATATATTTTATATTTTTATCTATACTTTATTATTATCTTCATAATACTTAAGGTGCATATGAACTTTTAAATGAAAATGATATTTATGTTGGGTTTTTGTATATGATATATCAGATAGAAATGTTCTTCATATTTTTCTGGTCATTTTGGTATTTTATGGGAATTTTTCTGATTTTCTGGCTATTTTTAATGCATTTTTGAAGTTTCAGCTGGTTTGGAGATTTCTGATTGGTCCACGTCATTGATCAGGGCCTGCACATGAATGATTACACGATGGAGCCGTCAGGAGGTTGTCACGCAGAGGGCGTCACAGAAGATCAGCGAAGTCGTTGAGTTCATTTGGTCTACGCTCCGGATCGTGCGCCGAGTTCATCCACACTTCAGAACTTCCTTTCTTTGTCTGTGGTTTCATCTGTGTGACCTTCAGTGCTGCGCTTCTCTCTTAGCTGCATCTGAAGACTTCCTCTCGTCAGTTTATTGAGACAGCGCCACACGTGATCCTATACTACCCCTCCCACTCTCCGTTGGCATAGACCACAGAGAACACTGTGACGCGTCAGCACCAGACTAGCCATTAGTTCCTTGCCACGTCATGCACCGAGTCCATCCGTGTTAGTCACCATTTAACTCCATCTCCCTCCTTTGCCTCTGTTGACTCGTCGACGACGGAGGCTGTGGACAGTTGACTCCACCGTTCCTGCTGCCATTTGGGCCGTGGTTGAGCGCGGCGAGGTCATCTTTCCCCTCTCTTTCTCACTGTACTCTCAATTCGTCTTTATAATGCATAATTTGGCGGTATCACCTCCTCCCTTTGATTCTCATCTGTTCATTGTCTCCGACAAATTGAGTCTCCTGAAGGATGAATTTGCCCCTCAGGCCAGTCGGGCAGCATCTCCTCCTTCTCCTCCGTTGATTTGAGTGACTGGAGGGTGGGTTTTCCCTCCAATTGAGTCAAGTCGTCTCCATCACCAGATCAGCTTTCTCCTCTCCAAATTGCATTGGCTGAGAGGTGGGTTTGCCTCTCACCCAATTCGAGCAGTCTTCTGATGTATTCATTGTCGAGTTGTGCTTCCTAGGAGGTGGGTTTTCCTAGGTAAGTCGATGCAGAGAGCTCGAGCTTTAGCCATGGTGATGAAGCTCCAAACCTGCTGTCCTTATGCATATGAGGGCGCACAACTCCTTTTATTATGTCAATTAGGATATATTCACTTTTATTTTCTTATAATATGCCAATATGCAAGTTTATAATATAGAAATTTATGATTTAATGCTAAAAACAGAAAGCAACATAGAACAAAACCATAGCACCAGACCACCATGGCTTGGTGGCTGGGCTAGCTCAAACACCAATCAAAACAACTATTTAAATATCAAACTCTATTTATTGATTTGTGGGAAGGATGGTTTACAAGCTATAGCTACCTAATTCCTCTCTCTTTCTCTTGTTTCTCTGTGTTTACAAAGTGTTTGATGAAATTCCTCTACGAACTGCTATCCTATTTCTTCTCTAAACCTAACAGTATGCAAGGAGGCAGGGTTTTGGTATAGCTGTGAAGCTTGGGAGTGAATGGAGGCACCCATTCTTCATTCTTTAGCTTCCTTTATAAGCATGGAATTAGGGTTTCCTTGGAATTGCACTATGCACATCTCACCATCAAATTTGATCCAGTGGCTGTCATGGGTGCGTGGAGAGCAAGTTTGCTTGCCAAACCATGGGTTGGTATTGTAATACTGTGGATGGTTTTCAGTTTGTGGCAAGGATAAGGCCATGGAGGCATCAGCTTGATCCAATGGTGTGTGTAGCTGCCGTTCCTTCACTGTGGAGTTTAATTGCCTCTATTGAAGAGTATTTGATGTTGTGGTGGCAATGTTTCATTGGCCAAACCGATCTAACATGTGGGGTCATATGCCATTTGTTAATCGATTAAGAAGGAGTATGGCTTGCTGCTGATCTTTGTTTCCTCATGCTCTCTTTGGCGCCAAGATGGGAGAGACAGATGGCAATCATCAAATGGACCATAAACTATGGAGGGCTGAGATTCAGGGAGAGAGTATCTTGGGGTGTTTAGTAAGGCAACAGTTGGCTTCCTAATCCTCTACATTTGTATAAAGGTGTGCAGCTTCTGTGGTGATTACCATCATATCATTTATGTGCATTTGGTGTATGCATCATTGTCTCATGGAACCCACCAGTCAGCAAGGCTTTCAATCATCATCTAATGGCTTGTGAGGGGTGCTTGGGGGTCAAGGATACTATACTTTTGTCCTTATTTGGTGCTGACAACGTGTGAAGAAGGGAAGGGCAAAACTGAAATTCGGAGTCTCCATGCTTTCAATTATGGGTTTTGTTTATGTTGTCTTTTCTGCAAATCCTTAATTTGCCCATGCTCAGAAAAATGTCACACATGAGATGCCTTTTCCAGATACAATCTGATATGGTGTGCACTGAAATTAGACTATTCTTGGAGGGAAGTGTATTGACTCAACATCCAACCGTTCATCTTCATTATATGCATCCATAGGCACAGGTGTATGGTTGGATATTAGCCATCTTTGAAGACCCATACTCGTTCTATCAAATGCCCTTCTGTATGCATCACATGGTGCTAACGATCACATCTCCATAGAGAAAGAACTGAAGCCATCTCAGCCTTTGTTCTCATGCCCCAAGTATGAACCACAACCAATTATCTCTCTCTCTGACGCATTGATTGAGGGGGTACAACCTCTCTCACAGGCCTATGGATGCAATCTCTTTCTCCAGTCGTTCATGCTTCATTGCTTTTTGTGAGTTTCTCCATTGGATCCATCCAATCCGAGTGCAAATGCTATAACAGCACTTTCTTATACTTCTTTATTTCTTCCAGAGGCATTCTCACATCAAGGAAGACATCTTGGAGCTATTCTCAAGGGTAGTTCGAGCTATATCATCCTTCATCGCTTACTTGCTTTGTATTCGAAGCTGCCGCCATGGCTGAGAGCACCATGCACCCTTCTTCATCAAATTGATTTGAAATTCCCTGCTACGACACCTCTTCAGCTCCATTAGAAGTTCTCCAGGTACTCCATTTGTTCTATTTCTCATTTATTCGTCGCAATTTTGCACAACCTATTCCCGATTTCTCACACTTGCTTTCTCTGAAATTGCTTGATTTTAGGGACCATTGGCACTCGAGTTTGGTGTCTCTGGGTTCGTGAGATCATCGCCTACACATTGGTGCATTTAGTTCAGGCTGAGACGGCGTGGAGAGGCGGCGGAGAATATCCCTACGCCGGAGAAGACAGTTTCTTCGTACGGTTTATCACTCTTTCTTATTTTGTAAATTTCTTTTTTTTTTAAAACCGAAACGGTGGGGACCATGGCCTGAGCCAATAGGAGAACGCCACCTGGATGTTGTTTCAGAAAAAAAGAAATACGGAGATGGGCTCAAGTTTGCTGATGGGCTTTGGCATTTCCTTTTTCTTTCGAGCCTTTTTTTTCTTTCTTTTTTTTGTATATATATTTTTTTTGCTTAATGTGGGGCCCATATACATGTATGTCTATACCCTTTTATGAATGATATAATTATAAATAGATATACTGTATAATCTGACAGTAGTTTAGCGACCCATATTGTGCATTGACATTCAATATACACATGTTAATTTTGGATCGGTATTGGTAAGGCCCGGATTTGCAATATGTTTGAGCCTTTGCTTTGTGTTTATGGTTCTAATTATAGGCCCGAAATTGAATGGTGTCGCCACATGTATTTAGGCCCAACAAATTGTGTCTCTTTGTAGAAATCTTGCTTTGTCGCTGTAAAATGCCTGACCCGTCAATCATCCACCAATTTAGGCCCCTTTTTGATGTCATTTGATAATGCTCCCCCATTTATTAATTCGTAGCCAAAAATTGAAGGCAAACACACTATTACATATTTGGTATAAAAGAATCAAGATCTATTTCTGAAGCTCCAATAGCATGTACACATTACACATGTCATCCAATATTGCGAAAGAAGAAATAAAATGACATTATTGACCAGAGAAAAAAAGGACACTATAGAATGATCAGTACAAGTTTATACCAGGGAACACAAGACTATAACTTTGGTACAGGAACTATCAGCAATCAATCAAACTAGAACTAAATCAAGAATCCAAGAAACAGCATCGAAACATCACAAACCAGTTAATCCAAACAAAATTGGCACCAACTCCGTACTAAAGAATCAAAATCAAGATTTGGAGATACATACCGGGATAGGAGAAGAACCAGAGAAGAATGGCGCAGAGAATGACGACGACTGGTACGAGGTGAACAAGGGACGCAGCGAGGCGCTCGATCGCGACCTCCTTCTTCGATGTCTCTGCAGAAGCCTGTGCAGCAACAGCCGCTGCCACAGCATAAGCTAGAGAAAGGCTTCGATCGGTTCATATCTGTGGGAACGAAGTGGCGGAGGAGGAGCCGAGTGGCGAAGGAGGATCGGCGAAGGAGGATCGGCGTAGGAGGAGATCGAGTGACGGAGGACGATCGGCGGATAATCGCCTCTGCCGTGTAGAACCGCTCCCATATCGAAATCACCTCTCACTCTAGGTTGCGGCTAGGGTTGGAGTGGGAGAGGAGAGGTATATATGGAGATGGGCCAGTCGCTGGGCCAATTATTGGTCCAGTAAAAGTCTATGGATGGTATGGATGAGAAACTTGAGAATGATAGATACCAATTCTGTGAGGATAATGTATGGATAGAAGTTACTGATGACCTGATCCAGGCCTTATCCAACTTTTGCTCATTTAAAAGCCAGCTAATATTTGACTGATTCGACGATAATTAATGAGAATTGGTACCAATCATCCCCTATTTTCCCATCCACACCATCCATGTACTCTAAACAAACTTTTATGGACCCAAGCTATTGGCCCAGACTATTTATTTCGCTCTTCTCTCTCTCGCTCTCCACAAACCCTAGCCGCACAGAGAGACAAAAACCCTCCATTCTCCAAACCACATCATGCGCCTCCCTTCCTCTGCCTAGCCTCCTCCCTCCTCCCTCCGCCTACCCTCCTCCCTCCGGCGACGAGAAAGCTCCGTTAGAAGTCGTTGAAGCCACCTTCCGATGGCCAAGGTCTATAACGAGATGTGCCAGCACGCCTCTTTGTTCATTCTCCAGCCCAAGCAAAAGACCCGCCACTGGAACCCCGCTCCATAGATCTCTCGCTTCCTCATTCCTTCTAGGTACTTGATTTTTTACTATTCTTGTTAATTTTAGCAAGGTTTTAAGACTACTGGTTGTAGTGTATTTTTTTACGGTTCTAAATCAGTGTCAAATTATTTTGGTCTTGTTGTTTCGACAGATCTCCTAATTCCCCTTTTCTATTCTTTCTTTTCCCATTTGAAATTATCGAGAAACATCGGTTGATTTGTTTCTTTCATGGTTCAAGCGTGGTATTTTATAAATCTTTTTATCCTCCTTTAATTTATGTCAATCTTCGAGCTTTTCTTTTATTTTGTAACGCCTTCCATATGTTTATCTGTAATTTTCTTTTTGCATTTACGAAGATTTTTTTTTTCAATTTACTTATTAATGCAAATATGATCAAACCATGTCTATTTTAGGGTTTGTCTCGTGATTAATGCTTTGATTGTTGATTTACATGCTTTACTTAGGGTTCTAGATGATGTATACCTGGATGAAAGGGAGTCGGTACAAGGCGGCTTGTTCTCAGTTGTTCTCAATTGTGATTAGTGCTTCGATTGTTGGTGTACAAATGCTGGAGCAGAGTTGTTAGTGATGAATTATATTTTTGTAAAGGATTAGTTAGTCATTATATGTGTTCACTTTGTTTATTGTAAATGTTAATTATATTGTTATATGTGTTCACTTTGTATATTGAATATTGAATGTGTTCACTGTGTATTGAATATTCAATATGTTCACTTTGTTTATTGTAAATGTTAACTATATTGTCATATGTGTTCACTTTGTATATTGTAAATGTTAACTACGAAATCAAATTTCTGCTGCAACTAATTGAACACATAAAAACTTTTAGTTCAACCTTTAACGTATTTAACTGAACACAAAAGTACGAAAATTCTATTTTCAGATGCAACGAACTGAACAAATAAACACTTTTAGTTCAACCTTTACCGTATTAAACTGAACACAAAAGTACGAAAATTCCATTTCAGATGCAACTAACTGAACAAATAAAACTTTTAGTTCAATCTTTGCCGTATTAAACTGAACACAAAAATACGAAAATTTCATTTTCAGATGCAACTAACTGAACACTTATGACTTTTAATTCAACACTTATGGCATCTAACTGAACAAATAAACCAGTACATTTGATGACGTCAGCATCCAGAAATTTCCGAAAAAATTCTGAAAAATTTTCGCTGACGTTAGCGAGCGCCTTGCTGACGTCAGCGCGCGAAAAAAATGAGGCTGAGGTCCATTTCTGGCCTGTGGATGGAATGGATGGGAAAATGGTGGATGGTGTATATCAGCCCTGATAATTAATTTACGGTTGGCTTGTCAAACAAATTTTGATCCGCAAAAAAAGGCCAAAATGGGCCTATCGTTTTGGACTTTGCCTACTGTTGTTAAATTTAGGCCTTCCTGGGCCTATGTTAATTATCAATCTATCTAAATTCTCCAGATTTTTGTGCCTAAATTAAAAGCTTCTTTCATCAAAACCAAAGAAAATATAGCAGGCTTGGCTCAACGCTTAACCGATCAGACCTAATATACACTTCTACTAAGTTTTAATGCATCTAATTAGCTATCACAATTTTTGGCATTCTTATTTCTGCACGCTGCTATGTATTTGTTTCGGCTATTAGTTTATATATATCTCATCCCCGAGATCTCTGTCTGGATTTAAGTATAAAAAAAAAAATTTTGTTGGGTCTATTATGGTAATTATCTCTGCTTTGTTTGTATGTCTCACAGTCTTTATAAACAACCAAATTTACCAAGAAACAATAAAAAAGCAGTAATTATCTCTGCTTTGTTTCTTGGGGCTTTCCTGGTTTAACCAGAAACGGTCAGTTAAAACTTACTATGATGACTAAATTTGAAAATCATACAAGTATTTCAACTACATTATGACATTTCATGGTGTTAGACCTACAAGACACTTCAAATACAAAGTAAACCAGCATAGTAAAAAGAAGACCTGATCCTAAATTTCTTCTTCTTCAGAAAAAAACATAATTTTGAAAAAGAAAATGTTCCACTAGGTAGAGTATAAGGTAATAAAATAAATTGAGGTTCAACTAAGGTTCTAGAAGAATGTTATGCATGTACCAGTATTGTAAAAAATAGTACGCTTTTGGCTGATGTAAACAAGAAAATGAAGTCTCCATTACTTTGTTATGAGATAGAAAGGAACATATACTCGCAACTTGTGGTTGGCATATATTCTTGCTTCCACCGATTAAATGAAATTTGCATCTTTAAGCAGGTCACAATTTGCAATGGTACATTGACTTTGGTTTCATATATTTAGCATGAAGCTTTCCTAAAGTCTCATTCATGCAAGCTAAATTAAGAATTAAGCATCTAAAGATAGCTTTGTACAATAGGTTGAGTAAATCACTACGTAAATACAGAATGGTTCAACTTCGATAACATAGTATATTCTTCTAGCATAATACTACTAATAGGGAATTGGTACAAGTTAATTTACATATTTTTCTTTAGGAATGGGCGCATTATTTTGTTATGGAACTATGTTTTCACAACTTTAATAATTACATTCAATCACACGCCATATTTACCTTAGTCTGATAATTAATATTCAAGATTAGAATTTGGTATTTATTATTATGTGACATTAGGTAACAGCATGCTGAATTTGTTGTAATTGGTTCAGTACCATATATTTTGTTGAATGACTGCTCGTTTTGGTGAACCAATGCTTGTTATTTTGTACCATTACTTTGAGCTCCAATTTTTATAATCTATTTCTGCATTTCTTCATGAGTTGACTAATTTTGTCTCTGTGATTTTAGGTAGGCAGTTCAATTTCATTTTTTTTTTTAATTTTATTTTTCCTGAATCATACTTGGGAACGATTCTAGATATGCATATCATACCAGAACAGGTTTGCTACTGTTTCTTTTTTCCTTCTTTTATTAAGTATGCACCTGATTTGGTTTTGGAATAGAGCTTTTTAGATGTGATCACAGAGGCTGAGAGGCATTATTTACACCTTAGACAAAAGAGACAGGGAAATGAGGGAAAAGAAGAGACACGTACAGTGGCAAGATAACCGCGGTTGCGTGGCTTGGTATAGCCTGGTACGGGTCATGGTAACCATGGAGGTGATATTTCAATGTCCTTTGGAGATGATCAGTTGCTTTCGACCTTCAATCATTTGTGTCTTGTTATTTACTGTATTTGTGATGTCAGTTTGAGTTTGGTAAAAGCTCTGGAGCACAGAGGATGAATGCAGCCTTTGGCGAAGCCTATTTGGGAGGGATTGAAAAAGCTCTATTGTTTGCTGGACGAAAAATTATTCTGCTTAATTTGTTGTTCTTCCTAAGTTGGATTTCCAGTTTTCCACATTTAACAGGCGCATTATGCATTTATTATTTTGGATTCGGTAACTTCCTTCAAAAAATGGATTTCGGTGTATTAGTTGTGTCTGCACAAGATTTCGGTCTATTCTCTGTTGATATGGATATATATTATTAGATAATTTTAATAAGGCGAAATAAAACTGAAGTAGATAAATTCGTAAAATCTCTTGTGCCAATTAATCAGTGTCCAGAACAGGCTGGATTGTTCATTTTAACTAGAGAAGCTCAATCCGTAGCAAATGAACAAGAAAAAAAAAATTATCAAAATTTGCTACGGATTGAGCTTTAACTTATCAAAAAAAACTAAGCATGATGTATTGAGCTTTAACTTATCAAAAAAAACTAAGCTTAGTGAAAATTTGTCCCTATAGATTATCAGTAGTAAAAAAAACATTTATATGCATTTATTTTGAGAAAATACAGTTAAAGCTTGATGTATTAATTGCTTCGCATATTTGGTTTGTATGATCGCATTGCCAAGAAAAATTTTAAAATTATTTGAGCATGCTGTCCTTCCAAAATTATCATTTGAAAATTATACCATCTGTGACTCTGACAAATCTGATTGCTTTTACTACCTAGCTACAATAATGTCTTGAATGCTCCACAGTCCACACTGTAACACTAGATAAAATGTGAGGGAACAGAAAGAAAAATCATTGAATGTTGAATGTTGTTTGATAGAAGCCATTGAATCAATATTCTTAATATTTAATTAGTAGTCTCTTCTGTATCGACAACAGTTATTGGTCGCAGTAAGGGCTGTTAACTATTGCAAGAGTAATAATATTTCTTAACAACAATTTACTAACACCTTTCATTGTACCCCATCATAATAATATCTGCCATTTCGAAAAAAAAAATGCTGCCTTACATTGGTTTTCGCATCTTTCTTGGATCTTATGATAATTCACCATTGACTGATTGAAGAGACTAAAAGAAAATTAAAGGGATGAAAGATGGAGAGAAAACTATAAAGTATTTTCCTTTATGAAGCTTTTAGATCAAAGAAGAGAGACAGCCATGAGTCAAAATGATTAGGGTTTATGTTGATGTGGTCACACTTAGCCAAAGAAAGCAACAAAATTTTCACAGCTGGTTGTGGCCCCACCATCCATACTAATCCTATACAAATCAGCTTAGACATATCCCCCTTTTCCAGTATATTGTTGTATCAGTTCAACAATTCAACTACAATATTTATTAAATCCTACAATGCTCCTTATCTCAATATAGTTTACTGTTATTTAATTTGTTTTCTTGTTATTGGAGTCTACATCCTCTTATGTAAACATAACCATGGATGAACCAGTAATGTGCAATTGTATGAAGATCAACAGATCAACATGAGTCGACAGTAGTCAAGCACCTGAGAGGATGCCAATGTCATTCATTGTGTATACTATACTGACGTTGTGACAGTACAGAACTTTTTCTTATCGCAGCTGATTCACAAGGAAGAGGCATCATTTACTGAATTCGTTATTGTGATCCAATAATTGTCCTTTTTCACAGCTCATATAATTAGTTAGCAAGACCAAAAACTTTATTATTCATTTTGTTTTTTCAGAATTTGCAGAATCGTTCCAAAACAAGGATGTTTTTGTGGGGTTGTGGCTGTAAGTAGGTCACTCCCCACCTATTTTGGGCCAACAGATAGATGCAGATCTGGCAGCCGATTCGGTCTTAAATTGGATTAAAGGTGCCTGGATCTGAACGTGTCAGTTTTTATTTTCTCTTTTGAACCCTTCACCAATTTCAAAAGGAGGTGGAAATCATCTCATCTCATCTCATCACATCTCATCACTTTCTCCCTTTTCGTCATATCAATTCTATTTAATGGGTGCTTCAAATAATGAAGCAAGATATTTAGAAAGCTTTCCTTTTGGGCCATGTGTAGTTGGTTGGGGCACAGTCAGACTGGACCATAGCAAGAAATTTGTAAATAAAGAGTAAATTGGAAGATAATATCCCCTAAAGGAAGAAAAGGCGGGTCTCACTTGAAATGGAGTAATGGACTATTAGAGGCTTCTCTAGGGACCAACTAACATTTTGAATTTTTGATACATGGTCCTAGCATGAGCTCCTTTAGCTGGTGGCCCAATGATTTTAATCAATTACAACATAATAGATGAGGGGAGGGAGGGGCACAAAGGTGGTTGTGTTCTGTTGTGTTGCATTGTGTTTTGTTGTGACTAGCTAGATTAGTGGGTGGGTTATGTACCCTTCTTCTGTTGTGACAACCGCACAGAATTTCATTTCAATAAAGTGCTTTTGTTCTCATTATTTCACTTTACACAGATAGGAACTATACAGTACACAAGTTATATATTAAGTTAGCTAGTCGGTGAGATAATACAAAAGAACCAATATTGTTATATTGGCTTGATGGCTAAAAATAATACGTCTTGTGTAAACGAAATAACGAATTTGAAATCGAAGTGAAAATTTCCTTGTTGATTTTTTAAATTGAAGAAATATGATCCCCATCGTTTATCCTCAAAAAAAAAAAAAAAAAAAATTATGAAATGATACAAGGGACATAATATTGATATGTTCTTTTTTGCCCCCTCAAACACAATTGTGATCTTATATATGGCGTAAATCATTTGATGTTATCATCATTGTATTCCGGCTTTGAGTAGAGCTAATATATATTTTTTTTCCATTTGTGCCAACATAATCACCATTGTATGTATATAGCCCGGTACAGTCGTACAGATGACTTGAATGTACGGCAGTAATCACACTTAATGATGTTGGAATTATTTTTTTTTATTAAAAAGTGAGGTGGTCCACAAACTTGTTACTCGTACTAATTGAGTATTTGAGCTTTCCGTTGAGGTGTCTTCACGTGAGAGTTTGTATAGGGTTAAATTTTGTTTAACACCGTAGAAAGAGTTGAATGATTTTTAATACTTCTTTTTACAAGTACAAATAAATAATGCTTTTGTCTTGTCTTATTGAAAAACACAATTTTATACAGTGTAGCATTCAATATCGAAATGCAAGATTCAAATCATGAAATGTCCGGATACGGAGCTAAGGAAAAAATTGGTTGTGCGTAACAACAAAATATGACCACACAAGCAGCGCACACAAAAAATATAATAGGAGAAGGTGTTGTCCTTATGAGTGACAGGATTGGTGGTGGTCAGGTTACTGGGTTACCACTCATGCCTTGATGGCAAAAATATTTGATTCTCTGTAGTGTACAGACATGTAATGCTGGGTGACATGTCACTTACGGACAAATGGAAAAAGAAAAATTAAAACAAAACGAGGCCCAGCATGAATGACGGGATTTTTATAAAGTGAATATGTCAAAATTTTCTACTGTTAACCATAATTGTAAGAAAATATTCATTGAAATCCAACAGTTTTAAGTTCGACCTAGCAAATATATACACGAAAGAAACTATATATATTTCTGTAATTTTAGTCTGTTTGTATTGAATTTTTTTTTTTTTTTTTTTTTGGGGGGGGGGGGGGGGATGGGGGGATTTTTCTATTTAAGGTTGTGCATGCTATTATGTTCATAAAAATTATGTTACATCCAATATAAAAATGTTAGCTAAATATTTGGATTACATTAATTTCACATAAAAAGAGATACAATGTTCATGATTTCACATTCTTGGTAGCTAAAATCCAGTGTGAAATTTTTTGTCTGCTGGGGAATCCAAATTGTATTTCGTCTGGTATATTCAAACTTTTAAATTTTAAATATTCACGCAGAATTTTTTTAGCTGGATGTCGTATCCACAACATTCACTTATTAAAAAATAGTTGACCATGTCAATCAAAATTGTGTTCATTGATTTATTATGGACATATCAAACTCGAAGGACCAATTTATTATTAAAACTAAAATTCGGTGAAATCTAAAAATATGTATGCGGAATGATCTAATCCATTCAAGTAAAAAAATTGAAAGACGGTTCCTGCCATATTCACAGGTACAATAATGATGAGTTGATGACAGACATGATTCTTGCTGCTTACCATCATATAGGAATATCATATAAGGGCAGAATGAAAATAAAAATGGAAATAAATGTTTTAAATGAAAAAAAATTCTTTAATTAAGCTGAGCGCCATTGTGCTCTGATCTGAACCTGGTGCAGTTGTGCAGATGCCAGGAGTGGAAAGCTACTGCTTGGCTCTAGCAACTTGCGAAGAGCACACAGCATGCAACAGTTCAGATTCTTCGTTGCACCTGCTTTGTGTAGAAATTCGTGTTTCTTTAACTAATTGGTATGTGTCATATGATAAGTCATACTTATATAAACTTTCTTTGGTAAGTTTACGATAACCAACAAATATTAATTCAAAATTACTTTGATTTAGATGTTATTTATATTATCATTTGGTCAAATCATACAAAATTAATTAAGACATGGTATACAAAGTATGCTAAATCTAAATATGGTCAATTTAAAATTTTAATTCAGTCTTTATTTGTTAATATTTATGTTGGCCCTGAACTTAGGAAGATTGTATAAAAAAACATCGTGAACACATTCATTTTTAATATGTGATATTTTTTTCTTTTTTTTTATGATAAGAATATGAATAATTTTCCATTCAGATACAAAGAAAGGTTCTAATCTATTTTAGATTTTTCTGTTCACAATTGAAATATTTACTTTTGGACTCCCCATGAGGGCCATTTTCCTCTGTAGTGGCCACAATGTAGCAGATCGATTTTCATCCTTCCGATCTAATCTCAACGGACAGATCGATTTTAACCCAATGTTTGCTAATAAAATTTCACATATTGTCACACAAGTGTAAGACGCAGGAAGGTTTCAGTCGAGTGCAAAACAAGTAAAGAAAGATTATTACACATCATGTGGCAACCTGTGTCCCCTATCTACCAACTGCTTCCTTTGATTTATACATATTTAACATTTACCACCCCGGGCCCAATCCGAATTATTCAGGTTATTGTTTTCTAGTGCACATGCAGTCCGGACAGTCACGATCGTTTTCGTTCATTATTTCAAGGACAAAAACGTAAGTTTCTTCATTATAATAATATTATTTCAGTAATTTGATAAATTTATATATCCCTTTCTCGTCACGAGAGCATCTCCCGAACATAACTATTAAGCAATTGCAACTTCATTCCACTTATATATCAAGTATTTTATAAATTGCCAAATTCAGTGAGGTAGTTATCACCGATAGAATTTTTTGAAGTCATTTATAACCAATAAAAGTTTTTACGAGATCTCATGATATTACTTCATATAGAGTATGATTGAAATTCAATTTTTTTTTTATTAATATGATGGACACACTGACCCTAATTTAATAATCGAACATTTATTCCTGTAGGGCGGAACCGCAAGAGTGGCTAGACCGTTAGTAAGCATTATCGCCTGCTCCAAAATTTACTCAATTTCTATGTGAATTTCCTTTAATATTTTTAAAATAATCTTATAATTTTCCCCCAAATTAAATGTGAATAACTTAATGTATGCCTCCAATGGTGCATTTCTTACTCGTCCCTGCATTTATGCAACAACAAAACTTGATTATTTCGATCGTTGTCAGATAGAGTTGGTAAAAGAAAAAAAGGTAGTGTGATCAAGACTATCATGATGGCCTTTGTTCTGTCTGTGGTTTGATGTAAATTGTTGGAGCCAAGCAAACTAGATTAATTCTATCTCTATGAGCAAAGCTTCTGTACGAGAATACAAACTTGAGTGTTTGTTTTAAAAGAAAATTTAGCCAAATTGTGGAGTTATGTCAGAAAAGTTTATACTCGGATATGCATCTCAGCAATAATCTAATAAAACAATGTACTAAACTTTTGTGAGACTTAAAGTCAAGAGTCAAGAAGTTTACTATTTGTATTTTGTATATATAGGCTTTCGTCAAAACGTTAGTCCATGTCAAATTGAGAACACTTCAGGTAGTCAACTTGGGATTTGTTTATACTTTTATTCCTATACTTTTTGTAATTGTTAAAAAAAAGTAACAAATTTATTAGTTGATATTGACTGGCATCTCATTTCCTATATCCATTCAAAAACTGCACATATTGTAATTTGTTTCGTACAAAATTAATGCGTCCATAAAAAAAGTACCAAGAAACTAAACAATATTTGTCGGGTCCAAGGAATCTTTGAACCTCTTCATTATGCTTCCTAAGTGCATTGTACGAGGTCAATTAATGATTCGGTCTTGTCACTTGACAAAAAGAAAATATATTTTACCTGATGCAAGTTAGAAATGTTATGTACTAACTAATAGTTGAGCTCGTAACTATTCATTGCTATCCAGAAATATAAATGATTTATTTATAAAATATTATACTTATTTTAAAAGTCCTCATAAGCTAAACACTTTATATAATTGGCAGCAGTTTTGTTTTCGAGCAGTTCGTTTTCGTCAGTAAAACCTTGACTCCTTGAGAGGGTTCTATACTTCTATTTAGTTAAACTTAAAATTTTGGTGCTGGGTAACAAATAGCAAAACCAAGGCGCGAGTTGAACTGGTTTTTACCTCTTGGAGCCCAATTAGGATTAATTAAGGGTATATGCCCCAAAAAAGATTGGGGAAGGGGATTGACACCGGACGGTTTCTTTTGGGCAACTTGGCATGGAATAAATGCAATGTTGGAACATTAAGGACTACAACAAAGATGAGAATAGAAATGCTCTATCCCTAATTCCCCTTTGAAATTATGTTGCGATTCTTTTCTTTTTCTGAAAAAGAAATACTGTATTTAATGTGTACATTCATTTAAGGCATGTTTTGTACTTCGAATAATCTAGTTCTTTGATTAATTAATATCCTCGTAGGTACGCCTACGAATAATTGTATGAAAAATTTGAAAAAGAAATTAACAGTAATTTAATGAATTTGTTAGGTTAAATTCAATTGAGGAAATATTCTCCTAGCGGGGTGATTGAGTAATTGACCCACTGCATGTATTAGAAAATATATTCCATACTATTAAGTCAGCGTCATGCCATGTTATTGAAAAATATTTTAATATGAAAAATACTGGAGCATTGGGAGAGAGAATTAAGAATAGCCAGTTCTTTTTGCTCAAAAGATTCCAACAAGCAACCAAAATGAAATGATATGCTTCGTCGTGAAGGAGTAACATACTTAACATAGGAAAAGGAAATCTATTAGCACCAATAAACGGTCTCAATTTCTCCGTCCCAAAGTATGTGGTCACTTGATTTTTGCGGCTTATGTTGATTGGACATGATTTTTTTTCTTTGTTGATTGAAGATTGGACATGATTGATAGCTCATCTCATTCGAAACTATTAATTGCAATATTGGGCATAAATTTTTTAATGAGATTTGAATCCTGATTATTCAACTCTGTTTATGATTTTAAAGAACAATCTAAATTGATTCTAGTTACACAATTATGTCCACAACATAATTTGCCAAAAACATATATATAGAGAGAGACAACAAATAATTATACTTCTTAATTCTTTTATATATTTCTTAATTTTGTTCATTTATTTGGAAAAGTCCGATTTGGATTTAACCTCTATTATTTCTTATAATTAATAAGCCTACAAAGAAAATCCAAAACTATTAAAAAAGAATTACAAACAAAAAGAAAACTAACTGCCTACATCATAATTTGATATCATGTTTATTGTGTCTTGTTCATGAAACTTAAGATACAGGAGGGAAAAAGAAGAGACAATATTTGGGAAAAAAAATATTATTCGTAATTGTGTTAAATAGCCTTGGTTGTAGATTCCCACAAAAAAAACCAAAGGACAACTTGCAAGCTTAGATAGCCACAGGCCCACATTTAAGATTTGGTTCAAAATGAATAAATTCGGAGACACTATCCAAGCTATTGTGATGTAAAGAAGAGATTAATTATTCCTTGATTGGGACCATATAATAGGAAAATAGCGGTGCAAAATTGATTAAAGTATCAAAACTGTCTGATTTTTTTCTTGTGAGACAACTAATGAAGGCATCAAACAAAGAACACACGAGACAATTGCTCCTTTTATTTCTACTTATTGGCTGGCATGTTGCTTAACCATGTTTCTAATTAGATGATGATTTTATGTCGCAAGATTCTTATTCTGTTGTATAGTACCAGAAGTTGATCGACAAGTGAGATTACACTCTACTAAATCGTCTTAAGCAAATCAAATATTTCAAATTATGTTCGGAATTTCTGTTGTATCATCCAAATCTCTATGTAGCCTACTTACATCTGTAAATTTTTTTTTTTTTTTTTTTTTTTTTATTACAAAATTTTGTTATTTGTATTCCGACTTCAAGTCATACTGGGTTGTTTAGATTTTAGATAAGCAAGGTTGTTGAAAAATCAGCATTCATGCCCATAATCTCCGTACAGATGTTTATGTTTATTGTAAAGATTGAATTGCAAAATCAGCATTCATGCCCATAATCTCCGTACAGAGGAATGTTTATGTTTATTGTAAAGATTGAATTGCAGTATTTATTAGGAAATTATTTAGGATCATCACATTGTTCTCGTCATCACCATTATCACACGCTTTCTCTCACCATATTCTACATGACTACATGCATTGTCAACCTAATGCACACCGCTTATCCAATGCCCAGCGCCTATCAAGTACCTCTTCCACTGATCGGAACCACCTCTGCTGCCAACCTGCCACCACCCTCTGCCTCCTCCGCCTTCCTCCCCCTCTACATATATACAATTGACTCGCCAAATACGTAGATGGACATATATGATCAATAATAAGACATCTAGTATACTCTACTAAGATAATAAGTATATCAATCTTGACATTTAGTTCATAAGACATTTACCTGGAGAGAAGATGAGGGTCAGGAAGATATGGGTAGAGGAGAAGTGAGAGGGTGCATGGCAAGGGGTCAGCATGGGAACGAGGTGAGTTTGGGAAACTAATTAATATATTTAAAAAAGGTAGATGATCAAGGGTAAATTTGGCGGATTATCTATAAAAAAAAAAAAAATCTTATGCACTTATTGATTATATATTTATGAATCTCAGTGAGGTACTTGGTAGAGAATGCAAGAGGCCTGCTGCAAAATAACTATTCATTATTTAGAAAACATTGTATCATTTCGCGAAAAACTTTGTTTTGCATAAATACACACAAAAATATTAACAGAAGACTTTTCATGTTGTTTTGCTGCATTCTCTACAACAAATTCCTTCAGATTTTAAGATTCATTTTGCAATTTTTATTGTTACAAATTCAATTTGATGAATGCAGTACGTGTTCAAATTTCACCATTGCTCAACCAGTAGTCCGTACGTAGACTACATTCCCAAAAAAAAAAATTGCATAAAAATAATGGAACTTAGATTGGGCCCGCTGATAAGATGACCATGGCAAAATTACGAACCCAATCAACACCGCCATGACAACTGTGTGTACATCGGATCAAAGAAAAAAAAAAAAGAAAAAAGAACAAGTTTTGTACATGAGTGGTGGCGAACTTCTATTGGACACCTTTGGCTGTGTCCGGCACCGATTTCATCGTGCTGCAATTGGCAGTTCAAGTTTTCTGGGACTCTGTTTTTTTTTTTTCTTTTTTTTTGTACGGCAGATTCTGGAATGACAGGGTTTTACTCTCATGAAAAATAAAATCTAACAAATACAAATCTCCACAGAATATAATTCCCGCCTTCCCGCTGTCAAAAAATCTCATGCAAGTCTATGTCTACGGGCCTTTAAACTGCCAAAAAAAAAAATCTCATGAATGTCTCTTAAAGAATTGATCGGTATTATTAGGACTGCGAAAAGAATTTTCCTTAGGCGATTCGTACATATATAATCAGAATATAAGATTAGATTGTTCGTAATCAGTTTGTCCGAATTTTTTTTTTCTTTTTTGCTGTTTTTCCTATCATTTTTTCGAATTCTTCTTTTTAAAATACTAACAAAAAAATCTGCGCAAAAACGAAACAGTCACAGATCGAAGTAAAACTACACCTAACTTGTTTGAAATTAATTTTAAATTTAGTAAATTCCATATATACATGATCGAATGAGAGTCAAAACATGACTTATCCGACCGAAAGCCTTTTCAAAAATTTAGCTTTAAAAAAACTGCGTTGTTGGGTCCAGTGATTCAGTTCTATTCCATCAATCGAGTGGTCTTTAGTTCGAATCATGAAAATAACATTTATTTTAAAATTTTTAATAATAAAATCGTTGGTTATAATTTAACCATAAAAAAATTAGCTTGATAATGTTGTCAAGTTTTCGAGAAAAAAATAGTTTGAAAAGGACATTAGAGTTTCAGCAAGTTTAAAAGTAGCATCACTTCACGTTCCACCGCAATATAATAATATTATCCAAAATAAAAATATCTTTAAGAAAATAAACATATCTATGAAAATATTCTATATTGTTTGCCTCTTAATATTTGGTACAAGTAAAAAAAAATAGAAACAAGATTTAATTTTGTCATATTCGAAGTAAATAACCTAGAGAACCTATACAAAATTTTATTATGGACATTATTCTTTAAGAGATTCATTATTTAGGTTAATTTATTTTAATATACACTGTGAATAAAACTTAACTAGAACTAAGCGGGAAAATAAAATAAGGACAAAAGATGAATAATTTAATTGTTATCATCGATATCATTCAGCTTAGATGAGTTATTATGCAGGTTGATGACTTTGTTATTGTGATTCAATTAACAGTAAACTGGAAAATAATTGAGCAATTTAGTTTAATGGTATTACTAGTAATTATTTTTATTTATTTTACCCATTCCTATGAAAGTGAGGTGTATAATAAAAGTAATTAACATGCACAATATCTCACGTAATGCGTATATAATGCTATTGATCGGTGTCAATAGGAGTGCCAATGAAGGTATATGCAAGATTACCCTAACTTTGTAAAAGTAAGAAAAAACCAATTAAACTCAACCACTTCGAAGTTCCTGGTAAAATAAAAACGGACAAATTATCATGATTTAGAATAATTACTATAAAAATTCGATTGATTAATTTCGTCTAAAGTAAACGTTTTTCTATAAATCTCAAATTAGAGTATTTGTTAACGTATTATGAAAAGAGATCAAAATGGGCGGTCAGAAAGTTGAACATTAGTATCGGACAATATATATCCAGAAGCTTTATATACATAATAAATGTTGTCAATTTCTGTACCTGGTAGTCTCTACCCGGTTTATCCAAAAAAAATAAATAAATGTTGTCAATAGCATTTCAATTATACTATATTGGCTCTGATATGAAAATACTAGCTAGGTACGTACGTTTATCTTTAGCAATTTAGCTCTTCGACGCCAATATATTAAGTGGCATCCTCGTATAAAAACCTATTATTTATTTTACATGATAACCAATCAAAGATAAATGTCTATCATCTTGAACTTTTTCTAACCTACCCATACTGGCTGTAAGCGTTTTAATATTCCATCTCTTTTCACCTTGAAAATTCTTATTCTATGCTTCTTCCTAAGCTTTTTTTTTTCCGACTAAGTCCTACATTATCCTTAGAAGTGTAACTAGTTCACCGTGTAATCAATAAGTTCAACAAAAGAAAGACCAGAAAATTGATAATTTCTGAAATTTTAAGGTTTGACAAAAGAATGAGCTAAATAATCAGCATGTAATTTATTATTTTAGTTAATACACTATTCTAATTAAATTGATTTTTAACATATCATATATTCAAATTGTGGGGCACAGACAAAAATTTTGCGAACACTAAGGGGTTCAAATTAAGACCCCAATCATTTTATACGTGACAAATGCAATAGGCAACGATGGATTATAACAAGAATGCAGTTAAATTAAAAGCTAAAGAGTAGCGACCACGTACCACAAAGTACAGAATCTAAACTGTGGATTTTGTAAACAGTGCCTTTATATAAAATCATATCCAGTATTTCTCTGTTATTTTCCTTATAAAAATACCTTGATAATTATTTTTTCTGCACTGATGATTCTAATTTTTTTTCCCTCCAAAGTTTTGATTTCATCTGTTTTTAACATAATAGCTCTTTAAGGAGTATGGGTAAAATTATAAAGAAAAGGATAAATACATAAAATTATAATACAATTTTAACCATATTTTATTTTATTTTTTTGTTCTTAATAACCCGATTTTATTTATTATTTATTTTTTTTTAAAAAAGAGGTGGGAGCGCCACCCATTTCATTTTTGAGAAATGAAATAACAGTACAACCTATTAAAACCTCTACTCACTATTCTCTCAGTCCACGTTACGTTGTACCACCAACTGGTATAGCCACATATGTTACCCAAAGAGCGGACTCGCATCCTCAGCAGTTCTTTTAAAAGGACTGCTTGGGACAGTCGTTTTCCATTTTATTTAATATGTAAAAAATTTAAAATTAAAATGTCGAATCCAAACCGTTGATCTTGTTCAATTTAACGGGCGATGTATTTTCATATGAGTTTTATAAAATTTAGAGTTGATTTGATACTTGATTAAGTGCTCAAATTATGAACGTATTAGAATTAATCAAACCAGGTTCGTTCATTTGTTGAGCACTTAATCAAGTATCAAATCAACTCCAAATTTTATAAAACTTATATGAAAACGCATCGCCCGTTAATTTGAACAAGATCAACAGTTTGAATTCGACATTTTAATTTTAAATTTTTTATATATTTATATTTTAATTTTAAATTTTTTATATATTAAATAAAAAAGGAAACGGCTGTCCAAGCTGCTGAGGATTTCGTTGCCCCAAAGAGCTAACTATCTTAATAACCCAATTAGTATTCGATGTTATAGATTATGTCACTGCAGCAAATCATCTAATCGGTAAATATTTTTATAAAAGTATAAAAGTGAGAAACACTGAAATTCCAAACTCTTATCATCCAATTAATGTCCAGCATCTACCAATTTGTTAACGTCCGTACAAGCACACTTGTTTACTGACTCTTACGATGAAGACACGTGTCCTAAACTTGAGAGAGACTTTCCTTTCTTTTTTTTGTTTATTGATTAACTTTCTTTAATCTACATTCGAATTCGCTCTCTTGGCACTCATGGCTCATGCACTATATAAGTACTCTCAGCTCCCCGAACTCACAGCAAGAACAAGATAGCCTTTTACCCACAACTCGCGTTTGATCCCAATAAGAAAATAGAGAGAGAACCAGTTAACAAGTAAAGCTACTATTTCTAGCTACAATCATGTGCAACACCACCCCTTCATCATCTCCTTACCTTTTCCCTTTCAAGAAGTCCCAATTGCTTGACCCAGAAAAGCATATCGACCCGCCTGACCCGTCTCTGGATCCTCTCCATGACCTCTGTAGATGGCCTTCTATCTCTGAGGTATACAGCTATACTAACAAGTAACATGAATGCCATTTTTCATACGGTGGTTCATGTTTGACATGCATTTTACGAAAACAATATGAGACTTGATTGCATCCGCAGCTTTTACATTTTAGTTTAATATATAAGTTTGGTGTGTATAATGATTACGGAGGGATCACCATTAGTGAGCTCTCAATATAGAATCCATTTCCATGTTTACAGTGGTTTTATTACTTTTCGGTTCTTTCTTTTGTTTCTTTTCTTAAAGCTGGTTTTCCTGTTAAAAATTTAGAATTCGCTTTCCATTTGCATAATAAACTATTATGATTTTGACACGTCCACAATTCCACTTACATAAATTAACATAATAAACTATTAAAATTTTGAAACTATCAGGTGGTGGAGGAAATGGCGGCAATCGGAAAGATATCGGGACCGACCGCATTAACCGGCCTGGTTATGTACTCCCGGTCAATGGTCTCTATGCTATTTCTCGGCCGACTCGGTGAGCTAGAGCTAGCCGGCGGTTGCCTTGCAATTGGCTTTGCCAATATAACTGGCTACTCTGTCCTCTCGGGTCTAGCTCTCGGTATGGAGCCAATCTGTGGCCAAGCTTTTGGGGCCCGCCAACGTCGCCTCCTTGGTTTGGCCTTACAACGAACGGTGCTTTTATTGCTCTGCGCAGCGGGACCCATTTCCCTCCTCTGGCTCAACATGAGACAGTTGCTCCTCTGGCTAGGCCAGGACAAGTCCATTTCAACTGCCGCGAACACATTCATTCTTTACTCCCTTCCCGACCTCGCCATCCTCTCCTTTGTGCACCCGATACGAATATACTTGCGGTCGCAAGGTGTAACCCTGCCGGTGACATACTGCTCTCTCCTCTCTGTGCTTCTTCACGTACCTTTAAATTATCTGCTCGTGGCGAAATTTCAGATGGGCATTGCTGGGGTAGCTTTAGCAATGATCCTGACTAACTTCAATCTCCTCTTGGCGCTTGTGTTCTTTATTTTCTTCTCCGGGGTGTACAGAGATACGTGGGTCCCTCCAAGCATTGAATCGTTGAAAGAATGGTCAGCTCTGGTCAAACTTGCGGTGCCCACGTGTGTATCGGTGTGCTTGGAGTGGTGGTGGTACGAGCTCATGATAATGCTATGCGGCCTCCTTAGTAACCCCAAGGCCACCGTGTCTTCAATGGGGATTTTGATACAGACCACCAGTTTGGTTTACGTCTTCCCCTCCTCATTGAGTCTTGGAGTGTCAACACGCATAGGAAATGAGCTCGGTGCAGGCCGACCCGGCCGGGCCAGACATGCCACTATCGTATCCTTTTTTCTCGCTTCAATTCTTGCTCTAGTGGCTATGATGTTCACTATCTCGGTGCGCAACCATTGGGGCCAACTATTTACGAGTGATAAGGAAATATTGAAGTTAACCGCAGCTGCTTTGCCGATAGCTGGTATTTGTGAGTTAGGAAATTTTCCACAGACAACAGGTTGTGGCGTGTTACGTGGTAGTGCACGGCCGACAGTCGGTGCAAATATCAATCTTGGGTCATTTTACTTGGTCGGGATGCCTGTTGCGGTTTTACTAGGGTTTCCGGCAAAAATGGGCTTCACCGGTCTCTGGTTCGGGTTGCTAGCGGCACAAGCAACATGTGCAACTCTAATGGGTTATGCGGTAGCCATGACGGATTGGTTGGCAGAGGTCGAGCGGGCTAGGGAATTGACAAAGGATCCTAACACTAATGGCAATGGTAACACTGATAGCAAGTGCAATAAAGGAATTGTTAAAATTTGTGGTTTAGAGAATGAGGTAGTCATTTGCAAGCATGGTGAAGAGAAGGATCCTCTCATTGTTAGTGTGCAAGTGTAATTCTTCAATTTTACTTTTCCTTTTCATTGTTATTTTATCCTTTTTTGTTAAGGATTAGAGAGAGAATTGTGTCGTTTGACTAATTAAGCAATTCTCTAGGCATTTTGTAATTTTTTAATTAACTTATGTAACCATGATTAAAAGCCCTGATAGAAGGAGCTTTTAGACATTAATGCCTTAAGATTGTTAGAGAATGTTAAAATTAAATTGATGAGAGAAGAAAGAGAGAGTGGCACAAAAGGACCAAGCTTTTCCAGAGTACTAAAAGGGAAATAGATCATGCTCTAATCCCTTTTTTTCCTTGACATTCCCTTCAGCATTTGTGCTAAGTACTAACTACTAGGCCTATCTATCAGGCTTTACTTCAAAGTTCAAACCACGCAATGCCACATATCTCCTGCCTGGCTGCCTCCCAAGTGCCTGAATTTCCCACGCAATGGATGGGTGCGTATGCACCAACAAGTGCAAACAAACATGAAGTTGGAAAGTGTCTCTCACCACTCTTCATTTGTCCATCTCTCATATCATGATAGCTAAAAAAGTAGCAGAAGTATGGGAAAGTTATCTATTTTAACAGTGATAGATAATAATTTAATATAAGAGTGTCTTAAGTCTTCTGTGGCATTATTCAGTTACGGTTTGTTATTGCAAACAATTAGCCAGTAGTAAAAATAAAAATTAATTTGGTAATATCTAACTGTCAATTTGTCAATTATTTTCATCAGATAAATCTACCTATATACTTTATTATTAATAAAGAAGTATGTCTGTATGTGCTTTATGTATTGACTCTTTATGTTGGTACTGTACAGAGGAATTCAGTATATTAAGTCACAGAGGATCCACTATGCAATTATGGATGGCCCCGGCTTCAGAAAAGAAAACAGAATAAACTAAATAAAAAAAAAAAAACAATATCGCCATAACTGTTTCTGTCTCCGATGACAGTAGCACATCAGGAAAGATAAAAGGAAAATTTTAATCCGCTCCTCATTGTCACCACCATTGAGAGTACATTTTTTTTTTCCTATAGAAAAAAATTACTAGTTGATAATAGCATGACTGAGATTTATCAATTATTGCAATCAACAAGAACAAATAAAACTACAGATTGAATAATCAATGCATGCAGATTGAATTGTTTTAGAATCTCCATTGTCAAATTAATCGGATTTTGAAAATTGGTTTGATTTTTCATAATTTTGCCTGGATTTGGTTGGGATATCATATTGGTGCATTATATTTATATAACTCCTTTAGATTCCTCAAAAAAAAGAAAGAAAGCCAATTGCATCAATTGATTTGATCGGATTTTTACATCCAGGTGCATGATGCACTTCTCATGTTTATTTCAGTAAAAATTAGGTCATATATAATACCATTTTTTAATGAAAAACAGGGGGGGAAAGCCAATAATAAAGTTATCTTTACCCTGTGGGTTTTGTGCTATCACAAAATTAAGAATTTATTCTTGTTGTCCACCTGTAACTGTAAGTTGTAACTCTTATACCGACCTTTCAAATGTACTCTATCGCATGAAGCCATGAACTACATAGAGCTAGCCAAAGTACATATGTTTCAACTTATCCTTTTTGCCATCCTGGTTAAAAAACAGAGCTATAAAAACAAGCTTTCAAGTTTCATCATCCATGTACTGCTACTAGACGAGGAAGTCTGTCACGTGACCCTAAAGAAAGGAAATGATCTTTTTTTAAAAAAAAAAATCTTTCTTTCTTCCCGTCCTTCCTTTTTATTTGTTTAATGGTTGTATTTCTTTCCTCTATTTTGTCACTCTGCTACAATTATTTTTTTATTTTCGAAACCCCTTTTTATAATAAAATTAAAAGATGGGCTTGATTTTTATTTTTCAATATACAAAAAAATAGCTTTCGGATCCAACTAGCAGTAATCTCTTTCATTACCATTTTAATTTGCCAAGTGCCAACAGAGCAAATGTATAATTCCTAGATACCTTCGGCGTTGTTGCTGGGGTGTCAAACGTGGCTAACGACCACGGTAGAGGGTAATACCATTATCGTGCCATTTAAATAACGGTATGAACCAATATGCCACTTACCGTTCCGTTTATTAAACGAAACAGATTTTCGTGCCATCAACCGTTCCACTTCAGAAATTACACATAAAACGGTTTAAAATGAGGTTGAAACAGTCGAAACGGTATAATTTTCTATGCCACCTACCGTTCCACTTAGAAAACGATATAATTTTCTATGCCACAAACCGTTCCATTTAATTTAAACGAAACGGCATAACGGTAAATGGTTTCCATTGACACCCCTAGTTGTTGCTTACATCTAACATAAGAAATAAGTAAACAACTTACAATTATCTTCCGAATCTAATGTGCATGTATTATCTTAAAGGGTTATTCATGCAAAATTAAAATATTATGAGGGTTATGTACGAAAAACGATTACTATATGATTGACATTGGTTGTCGAGTTGGGAAAAAGAACAGGGTTTACTGAAAGCAGACATAGAAAATAGTATCCATATATTGAATGAATAAATAAGCAATCTTGTAATTTACCTTAATAATTTAGCTAACATCAGCCAGTAGAAAAGTTTAAATAACAAATAATGGATCTATGACGGCCGGTAAGCATTTTTCATAATAGATAATGCAAAGTACCTAGCAAGTGCGATTGATTCAGAAAATCTATAATAATAAACATATTTTTTTCATAGCTTGTGTATGTCATTAATATCCATTCAAAAATTTTAAACACAAAGATACATTAAATATCACATTAATAATTTTTTCCTAAACTAAAATAAAAAATTAGAAATCAAATAATATTGAATGACAGTAACTAACATAAGATTAAGTTTCGCATTGCTCGAAAAATAATAAAATATTAAACACAAGTACTTTTAACACTGCATTTTCTGAGTAGCTACTCCTACAATAAAGACGTTAAAATTAGAGGACTTTTTAAATTTCGTTAAATTAGCCTGAAAATCCATCGTTTGTACTAAAAATGATGGCCAAATTTAATGAATAATTACATCTTATTGACCAATATAAAAATTATGACGCTAATTTAGACCATTATAAGAGAAAATAATAACTTAATTGTAAAAAGTGTACTTAACAGTATTACGTTTATCGAGATTAGCTTTTGGTCAAGTAACTATGATAATCAAAGTTATTATATAGTCACCGTCTAGTGTATCCAAAAAAAAACTATGATAATAATCAAGTAATTAATAAATAATTCCATCTTATTGAGAATTCAGAATAAGTTCGGAGAATTCCATGTATATATGTAAATTCAAAAATAACTTAAGAGGGTTAATTCCATCTTATTGAAAAAAAAAAAAACATTGTTTTAAATCTCGCTATATTGACTGGTCAATATTCCACGCTGGACATTTTTACTTAGAACGAGAAATAACCCGTTTTAACCAGTCAAACGATATTATCCAGCATTTTTTTTATAATAATCTCACGGTAGCATTATAAAATAAGTCATAAAGGTAATAAAATGCGCCATTACAATTCTAAGAGGGCTTTCCTTTGTGATATCTTAATTAGGTTATCGAATGGATTAACACAATTAACAACCCTCTTGTGTGAAACGAGAATTTCGATCGTCTTTTGTCCGCCGAAAAAAAGATAAATTCATACACGTTTCTATTTAAAATGCTGCACAACAGAATGATATATCACTCCTTATGTCAGCATTGACACCTCCAAGTGGAGCAAGGTTGGTGATTAAAAGAAACATTATAATATACATAAAAGAGGTTCTTTTATTATGACATGCTTAAGATATTATAAACAATTAGTAGCTACCTTGGTGGGGAATTTACTTCAACTTTGTTGTTTCTTTTGGATTCAATCAAGCTTTATCTAAAGCTCTAAACCGACGAGTTAGTCTATCATTTCAAGAGAGAGCACCATCCAAACATGGCCGCGATTGTATTGATTAGCTTAATCTTCAAAAAAGAACAAGGATGACAAGAACACACGTGCCAAAATAAAGCCTGTAGATGAACGCCAGTACCACTACAAAAAGTGAATCTCCGCCTTCCGAAGGTAAGTTCGACACTTGGTGGTCTCCTGCATATATTCACACTAGATCACCTCGAACCATATGCATCCACTGTCATTCCTGTATACATGATGCCATGTTGATGTTATTATTTTAATCTATATTATTATATTATGGTGATATTAAAGTTATTAAATTAAATTATGTATAAAAAAAATTTTGATTCATCTTCATCACGCACAAAAGATGTTACTCCTTAATCTTTAATTTAAAACGTAATTCGTTACAAATTGATGTTATTACTGGATCGACATTATTTTATTAAAAAGTTGATATGGACCAAACATAAACCAATAGATTAACATTACTTTTTACTCCAACAAAAACAATTTTTAACAGCAACTAAATAACAGCGGCACTCTTAATAACAACCGTTATAAAAACATTATGGCATTTTCGAAATTAGATGAAAATAAAGACTATCTTTAAAATTAAATTTTTAATTTTTTTTTATTAACAATAGTTTTTTGTTAAAGACTGCCGTTAAAATAACTATTTTAATCGACCATTATTTTAGCTGAAGACCACTTTCAAAATTTGAATTCAAAATCTATTTATTTAATGATGGTCTTTTACTAAAGATTGCCATTAAAAGCTTCCCAGTTTATTTTTAAATTAAATGTTTATAAAGGATTCTCCAACCGGGTTTCGAACCTATGATCTTTCACTCGAGATCCATTGCTCTTTGTCGCTTCTAGTTTATCGACGACTTTGGGGATTTTACTCCGACAATTGAGCTCAAGAGGCTTATACCGAAGGTGGAGTACACCAATGATATCTCGTCCTTGCCGCTGCTTGTTCTTCAGGTAATTAATGTGGCTCTACAATTGAATCAATTAGCACATATAAGTATTTGCAACACTAGTCAGGATAGAATTTTGTGATAAAAAATTAAGTGCAATTTTAGAAGTTTATTGTGGAAGATATTGGAAGTTATATTTTGTATTTTCATCAATGGAATTAGAGATTAGAATAAATTTTTTGAATTTTGACAATTTAATTTTTTTTAAATTTTGGCGATTTCTAATGGCTAGCCTGAGGCCCTGAGCTACCGAAAAATCGCCAATTCTTTTAAAAAATAATTTTTATTAAAAATTAATTTTTACAAACGGTCTTTTGTTAATGACAAAGACCACTGTTAAAAATTAATTTTTAACGGAAATTATTTATACTATTTAGCGACCTTCTCTTTTAACGATAGCTAGTGTTCCAACCTCCGCAATATTTAATTTTTAACCGGAGCAAAATATCTTTTTTGTAGTAGTGTTTGCTTTATCATTACAATTTCTAAATCTTCATCTAAACACGATCCTATATATTTGTATATTTGGTTCATGCAATTATTTTTTTAAATTAAGATCATTTAATTTAAAAAGATAGTCCGCTCAATCATTTGATTTTATCCATCTGCAAAGATTAAATTAATCATTTAATTATCTTATTTCGAATAGAGTCGGAATATTTGTCAACAAACAAGCTCTTATCTTTTATCATCTTTCTATCATTCTTTCGGACTACGTTACCGACTTTTTTATAATTAGCCCTTTTTTTGACCTTCGGGAACTACATGTCAATAGACTACAAACTTTGTTGGCACAGGGTCTATAAAGGTCAACTAATAGATATATGAGGATTAGGTAGATAATGTCTTTTATAAAAACTATTAGCATATAGTATATATCTATCAAGTATCAACCGACCGATAACCACGCGTGCAGAACGTGAGACCCTATACATACAGTAATTTGATTGAACAAAGGTGTTATTTCCAAAGATAGTGTGTAAGTGTTGGGAAAAAGTACTTTTTTCCATTTGTGGTAATGGATTTATTAAATCTAGAAAGATAAGCTTAGAGCTCTCAACTTCTATGCATCTACTCCTTAGAGTCCCTTTCGGTTCATTCCAAATGTAAAATATTTCGAAGAATGCTTAGTTGGTCACTCCGATAAGTCCATAGAATAATAATTAACAAGTTTTTCAAAAAAGAAAACGTCAGGCTGATTAATCATTTTTGAAAAATGTTTTACACAAATTTGAATTTTGTATCTCTAATTTAATACATATCTTTTCAATTGTTGCTTGCTTCATAATGATAGAAAATAGATTTTGTATTGAATTGTTCAAATGATTACAAACATGAGAATTTTTATATAGACCAATCCTAAAACTAATAATAATCATCTCCAACTATACATCTCCTACCAATCCTCTATAGTCTCTATTGATATCAATCTCCAATGATCATACAACCTCAATATCTCCTACCTAACCAATCATTAATCTAATTATACTAACACATAAATTGAGTCTTTTCCCTCTTGAGGCATTTTCGAGCATAAATGTTGCTACACATAATAATTTATAGATTTGTGTATTTGAATACTTTGTATTTAATTCAAAAAAGTATTAAATGAGGCATCACATATTCTATAATCCAGTTGGAAAAATCAATAAAGCTTTACCTTAAAGATACCAAGAAATCCCTTTTGAAAAATCGATAGAATAAAAATTCTTAATTTTATTCATCAGTTCAAATAACAATACATTTATTTAACCATTTGGCATGGTCATAACTAGAAGGAGACGGTAAAATATAAGCATATCACTCTAACAATGTAATATTATTTAAAATAAAGATGAGTTAATTATCTTTGAAAAACCTATAGAAATTTGTACCCTTAATTCGAAGAGCATTATTTTGAACTACAAATTAAAATCAATCTCTCATAAATGTAATTATTTATTGAAAATTGAAGATTATATGAAAATAACAATTTTGGAAACTGACAAATGCAAATCATATCACGATTGAAATAGTTGAACCTGGCTGAAAACGAAACACTTGTCCAAATTTTTCTAGATTGTTCTTTCAATCTTACTGAATGTTAAGTCTGTTTCAGAATTTCATAACAATCTCTTTTTCTTTGTTGTACGTATATGAAAGTTATTTTAGTCCTGTCGATCTCTGTTTTCCTTTTTGCCTTTTTTGTGAACTCAGTTTTCACTTTTCAGTTGTCTTTGTTTCATTTTGCGTTTTAACGTGTCCCCGTCGGCAAAGAAAGGAATCTGTTTCTTTGCAGTTGAAAAGCTAAATTCTTTAAAAACTAAAAAGCAGAAAAAGAAAGGATGAAATTAATTGATAATGATAAAAATATCGCAATATTAAACATAATAATTCTACACAGGAGTACAGTAATTTTTGAACCGCTCAATAAACACTCATCTGCAATGTTTTCAAACTATAACCGTATGGACCGCTTGTATGGAGGTATGTAATAATATGTATTTATATTTTTCTAATAACAGTGGCTAGTTTTTTTAACTAATTATAGACATCAAATTGAAAGGCTAACCATATCAATTAATAAATTATAAAAAAATTTTGGATCTTTAGTTTCAACAAAATTAAAAAAAAAATATTTTCAAATTATAAGTTTTGAAATATTTTCAGAATATCCGATTATATTTTCAACATATCATAGCCCTAATGCATTTCACGTACTATTTATGTACAGAGAGTTTTCTGATGTTTAAGTAATGAAATTTGAAGGCACAAGCCTCATTTTTAACAAAAGTTTTGAAGAAAATTTGGGCTTACTTTACAAGATATGAAAACCTTTTTTTCCATTTTGTTTGCATATGTGCATTGATGCACACGCGTGCGAACACATTGTAACAGAGTTCACAATGAAAAAGAAAAATAATAATAATATTTCTTATCCGAATAGTCGATCCGCATTGCACAATACAATCTACTTATCAAAATTTCATAAAAATTGAGCTTTATTATTAAAAAAAAACATTAATTATTTTGAAGTTCAAGGATAGTTTTTTGTATTTAAAAAGTTTTGCAAATAGTAAATGTTGATTTTTTTTTTTTAACGAAATTTTGATACGTACACCTCGCTTAGCAATTTTGTTTGATTGTTCGGGCTTGAAAAAGTACATTTTGAATCATAAAACTTTCGTGTAAAATGGTATGGAAGCACATTATACATGGACACACAAAATGACAATCTTTCAAAAAAAAAAAAAAAGTATTAAAACTAAAAAACATATACCCTTTTTTCCGTATACAATGTACTGTGGTTATTACATAATTATAACTGATCATAAATTTTTGTACTGTTCCGCGGTAATTACTTGGTTGTTAATATTTCACTTAAAACTGTTTTTGACGTTTAAAAATAATTCGGACAGCTCATAAACTGGAAAAAAAAAAAATTAGCAAGTGTGTAAATGTAGACTGCCAAATTTTGCCACGTGGGTGCAAATCAAAGAAAAAACATCACAATCGTCTCATGAGCGTATCCGAAAAGGTAAAAACAGAATTCAGGAGCAAATGTTTTCACCGTAGAAAAAAAATTACTTTTGGTTATGAGGTCAACTTATTTGCATTAAGTTTGAGCACTTTCTTCTTTTTTCTCTTTTGTTGAAGAGTCTACTACTTATTCATCACAACGTATGTGTTTGACATTCATGATGTGTCTTTCCATTAATTTTTTTAATGATGGATCTCAGGTAAAACTTGTACAACTAGGCGGCACATATCTCTTTTGACTTTGTTACCTCAACCTCTTGAATAATTACACTTGGCTAGTTAAGGCGCCTTACGACCTCTCCATATCTCTGGTGAAAGAAATATGCAATAGAATTTGACAAGGCTTTATGCACTAACAGTGGGCCGGGTTGACAAAGGGCATTATCCTTCCTTGTAGAAGAAAATTACTTTGACTAATACATGCATATAAGTAACAACCTTTTTCTATTTTGAATAGTTCATCTCCTTTTTGGGACCAAATTTAAATTGAGCCAAACCTTAGTGCGCGGACCCTTTAAAGCTAAAATACCATTTCGACAATAGAAAAGGCTCCGAATAAGACATTTTTAGAGAGACAAGTTCAACAGAGATTGAACTATTGGGGAACGGAATATTCTTTCCTTCCAGGAAAAGAATTTTAAAATTCAAACTATTATGAAAATATCATTTGTTATGAATGGTAGTAAGTTAATTACGCGCGCTGAAATAAAATTAAGCATTTTCAGTATCAGAGGAGAAAATAAGAAAATGAAAAGCAATTCTGCACTCTCAAAAGTTATTAGGAATTGACAATCAATTATTTATATTTACTTTTAGAATATGATGCAAAAAAATTTGCTAAATTTTAATTTTTAGACCACTTATATGTTCTTAGACTATATATTTTAGGGTAAATTTATAGTGGACATAAATTTTAAATCGGGTTTGAATTTCGACCATTCATCTTTGTTTATGGTTTTAAATGAACGATCTAAATTGGAATCTAGTTACAAAATTAATGGCAATTATTATCTACCATCTCTCCATGCGTCATCCCGTGCCATCGCATTTGTATTTGTTCACTTTATTTATTTATATGTTCAATTTGTTTATCTGTGTGTTCACTTTATTCAATTATGAGTTAGATTTTATTTTTTGTATTATTGTTCAGATTTTTTTTTATATACATTTTCAACTTATTTTTATTGAACTTATTTGTTTGTATGTGTTCACTTTGATTGTTTAAATGTTCACTTTGTCTATTTTATATAATTATTTTATTCAAGCGATGGCAGGCGATGACAAACTCTTCAATGACAGCTATCATTTCTGAAAATTAATTATGTCTGCAGCAAAAATTGGCGACATATATTTTATAGTCTTTTTGTCTTTATCCTGTTTTATTTGTCAGTCTGCACTATCAAAACAAACTTGAAAAGAGGCAATATTTGAAAAGCCGCAAATTACATATCAATTAACTAATTGAATGGATTGATTCCGCACTAAGCTGACGATAAGGGTCTTTTCTTTTTGGTCTCTAATGTTTCATTTTTCTAAGACATGAGAAGACTTGATCCCCTATTGGCTCAAGTAGTATTTTATTCTTCTAGAATAAGATGAAAGTGGATTGGAAGAGATACAACACGTAACTTGGAAATGGTTCTTTGGGAATCAAATTACTCAGCAATTTGTTAGTTTTTAACCAGGTGTCAAATGCTCGTTATATATTTTGGTAAGAAACTCTTAGAAAAGAAAAAGGAATAAGAACATAGAAAGTGTGTGTGAACCCTGTAAACCAAAACAGAAAAGCTAATTAGAAATTGAGAATGTCGGCCAACTGAAAGGAAAAAAACAACTCATCAGAAGAAAATGTATGTAAGTTTACGTATTATCTTTTAATAATATGATTGCTATTTGATAAAAAATTTTCTGACAAAAATATTGTTATTTTTATTAATTTAACGATTCGTCACAATAATCAAGAATATCTAATTAGAAACGATTCCTTATTCTCGTTATTATAAAACTTATAGAAAATTATAACCAATCATATCGTTCTTCTTCTTTCTAATATTGGTCAACTTAATTTAAATTCTCTTTATTAAAATGTAATAGAGCAAATCTCATGCTATCTGATAATATGATAATAACTCTTCAGAATAGTAATATTTTTATAACATGGACATTATTATCTCCTAATTTATCAAGTGGCAAAAAGACATCCAGTCAAAAAGGTACCTAAAAACCAGCAAACCATGATTTGTATGACACTTTAGTAGTTTGGTTAATTATCTAGCCTACGAAAGATAAACAGGTTAGATCAGGTTGGTTGTAGTCAGTCGCCGTCAATCCCACAGTGGAGGCACTAATCTGACGCGAATTGGCATGCATCAGTGCCTTGGTCTAAAATTTTGATGGGTTCCACTAGAAATAAGAGAGTGCTAAAACTTCTAGATTTGGTTTACTACAGAATTGATTGACCATAGCATTACAAAAGTGAGTACTTAGTCACTAGCTTTAATTAATTAATAAAATAAAAAAAAATGATTACCGGAAAGTTCCAACTTCCAACGCTAGTAAAAGATGCAAATATTTTTACTACTATATAATAACAATGAAACAATGCATAAGAGTTTAGATTTTGATTTTATTAAAATTTTAGAGACTTATCTCGATCAACTTATTGTGTAATATCATATTAACGGGAGAAATCTCTTTGGAACATTTGTTCATTTTCTTGCTTCATTTTGTCCGTTTTGATAATCTCTACAAAGACTTGCGATGTTTTTAAATTATTTAAATATATTACAAAAATTTTAATATAATATCCTAAATTCGTTCTTCTAAACAGAGTGCAGATTGAATAATTTGTCACTTAAATTGGCCAACTAAGGATGAAAAAATTTACAGCTCAATTGGTTTGAATCTCATACAAATTTAGAGAGAAAATTTGACCAATTTTACCCATTTATTATTTATAACATTTTAAAATGTTCTTCATTGATTGAAGAATTGATAAAGGTAAAAGGTGTGTTAATGACGCCATTGTTATTTGCCTTTTTACTCAGTTGTAAACCATTTCTATACCTTCCTGTGGGTTTGCTCCTCCTGCTATACCCAGATTACCTTAGAAGCCCAAATAAATATGCATCATCCGTTATATATCAAATGATTTAAAACTGAGCTTGATTTTATGTTTATACTAGTTTATGCACTTATTAATCAAGCATTTTCCAGATTATCCAATCTAAATTAAATAACTCAAAGCCCAATTAATGTAATGGGGAGGTCATGCGATGTTTGAGCCTCTGTACTTGAATTTAAGAATGCGTAATAAGCCTTAGTCAGTGATCAACTAAAAAGTGAGTTAACATTAGATAGGAACAAGCTAAAAGACAAAACGCAGTATGTATACAAAGTCTTACATATACTAATTTGGGTTCAACGTATTTTACTAGCCATCAAACTTTACCTAGGAAGAAGAAGTATTAATCTACCACGGCAGGTAACTAATCTGAGTGGTGTATATCATAGCATCGTATGACAAGGAGAACAACAAATCTACTATGAAAGCAAGTATGTTCGTTCAGTTCTTGATTGATATGTATGATGCCATTTTCAGCATGGACCAAAACATTGAAAATTTCTTCCAAGATTGACTCATTCAACCTATTTTAGTGGGCATCAAACGTAAGAGCTTCAAACAGGAATCTACAGTGGCATGTACAAGTGTAGTTCTGCACGACACGACCATGACACGACATGATCGTGACATCGAAAAAGACACAAATATTTCTAGAATCCCCTGATCCTCATGAATCCTAAAAAGATAAATGAAAGAGAAATTGATGTGATAAAATATATAATTAAATTTCGAGGAAATAACTTTTAATTTTCTCAATATTAGAAGAAATTATAAGTGGTTACTCAAGTTATGTGCTAAGCATTCTTCAAAGTTCCATTCAACGATACTGGTAAAGCTTAAAAGGGTAGCGTAGACCAGGTAAATAGAATTCAAAGAGTTCATATCGTACACACGATATACTTTTACCTTCGAAAAACTTGCCTTTTCTAATTTGTGTGGTTTGCTAAATAGTTGAACAATAAATTATGAGCATCATTAAATCCCTGCTAGAAAGGACCAGATAGAAGCCCATCAGTGGCCCAATACTTTAAAATTATAGAAGTACAAACGAATTTTTCTTTGAAAAAAGGACACAGATAAACCGTTGCCTTTGCTTTATTCAGTTTTGTAACACTATCAGTATGCAAATTGCAAAATAACCTCGAATTATAAACAGTACCAGTTCATGCTGCAACCCTTCAACTAGCACTTAACCTTATAAACTAATTTATTAAGCTGGAAGATGGGGTTTAGGGGTTACCACAACAAGCCAAGCAATATTTCTATTTCATGAACTGGTTCCTACCATAAATGAAAAGATATATTACACGGTCTTAATTTTGCACTGCTAATTCCTAGGGTTATTAATTACATTTCACATTTTACCTCACATGGTAGCTTGTACAGTAAGGTTTTATAAGCACAGAGGACTTGATTCATGGGATTTCCAATCTAACTGATTTACTAAATTTGTCAGAAAATCATCGAAGCAAATACTGGGTGTATGCAATCACGTGAAGGCTGTTTAGAGTTCCATTTTTTAATAAAGCCCAGTGGTGTCCTTCTAGTTCTAGGCCTGTTGTATATACCATGTACTGCACATCGTAGCGAATAAGAACATCTCAGATGGTCTAGGGCTGTTATTTATGCTACAAAATCGAATGACCCCACTCGGATGTTTCTGTGGATCTGCCACTAGGCATATAATATTTTTACTGATTATCATCACTTTAATGATGCTAGAAAATTATCAAGTTAATACCCAGTCCAGAGCCCAGTTAAAAAATCCATAGATTTATCAAATTAAAACCAATTGAGCATCATCAAGTGTTCATTTCCATTCTTCTATGGAAGGAATGTAAATATGAGTTTGATTTCAGGTATTGCACTCCACAATCCAGTAAGCAAACATTCCTCAAAATCCAATTCTAATGCTATCCAATGGTAGAAAAAGGGAACATACACAGGAGAGTTCATTGGTCTTGAATAGCCTCCTTAATAAGTCTTTCTGTCAGTGCCTTTGGTAGTCCCATCACACTATCAATGGTTCCCACCTAATAAAATATCCATCACAAAATTATTACAATAGAATTACCTTTTCCTGCCAAACTAAAAACTGACTCTGATAGATTCCTTATTATAATTGGTCAGGCAGCAAGTTTGGTGAACTTTAACTGTTTTCTGTTTTGTTTCATTTCCTTTTATATACTGGCTTGGTGGTTAATCACAATCAATAATTCAAAATCTAAAACCTTGAAAACCTACAACATTAAGATAGGGCTTAATCAAATTTGTGAATCAAGTGAAGTTGCATTTAAGGGTTGACGGCTTAATCAGGTCCTAGTCAACTGTTTCAGCAAAACAGGCATCTTACTGACTGCTCTAGTTCAGGAATGGTTAATTCACAAATTTGCTTATCAGGTGAGAAGTTTCAAAAATTGTGGTAAAATGTTGGAAGGGGAGAGCGATGGGTGAGAGAGAGAGAGAGAGACTATTAAGAGAAGGAAGGGAGCAAGGGAGAGAGATAGAGAGCTAACCATGGTTTGCACAAAAGAGGAGAGGGGGTGAGAACTAACCATCGCTTCAACAAAAGGGGAGGTTAAAGGGTGTTCTACCATAAGTCCACCAGCTACATAGAGAACATCTCCTTCCTTAATCTATGAAACAGGAATGTGATGAAAAGCTTGAATGTTAGAGAGAGAAAAAAGAAATTCCAATGGAAAAAATATATAGAAAGGAACTGACTAAGATAATTACCAGGTCATCAATAACCTCTTCTGGTATCTCATGAAAGTATATCTGCATATCATTAAGCAATTCAGAGTTTCAGACCTTAGTTCACTCAAAAATATCAGGTCTTTTTTCCAAATTAGTTATTGTTAAGCCACAATAAACATCAGTAATGCTCAGTTGTTCCATTGAGCCTCAATTGTTGAATACAATTCACACCAATTTTTCTCTCTATTATGCAATTCAGCTCGATTTAGAAAACAATTCAGCTCTCTTATGAAAAAGCACTGCTCTGGACGATGTCAATTTGAACACTTCTCTGGACATGGATTTACCCTCCATTGTTAATCTCTATTTGCTTATTATATCTTGATAGTTGATATGGAAAATGAACTTTACTGTTTGACATTCTTTTAGCAGAAATGATAAGATAACAAAATAACTCAGAAGTGCTAGGACAACAAAAATAAATGCTATTTGATAAATTCTGATACCAAAAGCTGGTAATGCAATATTTTACAAAAGTTACCTCGGCTTTCTCCCAGTCACCCTTTCTAACCCCAGTCTTTAAGTTTGTCACCATAACAGATCCAACCGTTGATGCATGGCCTTTAGAGTAACCTGAAAGTGAAACAACAGAAGTTCCATCTAGGTCATCAGTGCACAGTAAAAGAAGATGCACCATAAGGACGATGATAATAACAAAATCAACCACCTTTAATAAACTGGCGTGCCTCATCAGCATCTCTTGGCTTTTCTCTTATCTCTCCACCATGCAGCACAACCTGCAATGATACACACAAACAATTAAACAACAGAATTAACAGCATCAGCTTCCTTTGTCTTTGTACTCGTGGAGTCATATGCCTTAACAACCCACCCCAAAAACTAAAAAGGATAAATCTCCATAATTAACACCCAAAAATTTTCCATTGATTACATCCACAGTAAGTTTTTTCCCAGACTCAGAAGAACCCTCAATATTTGTAATTTTGAAGTCAAACTTTTTTTACCTTCTTTTGGATTGGATTGGAATTTTTATAGGATAATTTTTGATCATTTTTATTTATCTGTTTACTAGTTACAACCTTCTAATGATTCTTTTTGATTTGGTGCAACTTGAAAGGGTAAAAAGATGAAGATAAATAAATTAAGAAAAAAAATAAACAAACAAACACGAGAACACAAAATGGTAACTTGATGGAAGGATTGGTCACTCCATTATTTAATGTACGGCAAGTCCGCAACTATGTTAAGACTGTACCTGGTCGGCAGTAATCAAAATGGTCGGCTCAGAATTGCCTTCTTCAAAACCATTTTCTTTGAGCTTGGCTATTATTGCATCAGCCTGAAAGTTAATTTACACATTAGAAAAAAAAAAAAAAAAATACTTGACTTTGGAAATTTGGTGCTGCATTTCTGATGTAGCAAATAACACTGACGGGGAACCGGGTTTCCTAAATCAAGTTTCTTAAATATTATTAGAGCACAGTGAATCAAAACCAACTCCTCAGCCATTTGAGACTAAACAGTTGACAAGATTTTAGACTAACCTTAGCTTCAGCTAGTGCCATTACTAAATCCTCAGCCTTCTCTTTCCTAATCAGCTTTTCATCTATGTCTGCTCCCTATGAACACATAACAACTTTAAAATATGAAAAAGAAACATACAAAAGTACATGTTTCTTTGTACTTGTAAAATGACTGAACTTAAGAACCTCACTTAGAAATTACCTTTCTAACTAAAAACCAAGATAAATATGAAGGGAAAATACGAAAATTACCATAACAGTGAACTGGTAGCCCATTTCAGAGAGTATCTGCTTACGAGATGCTGAAGAAGACCCAAGTATTATCTGCAATTTTATAGTCAAATACAATATTCCGTCAAAAAATATAAACAAAATCCGTTCTTACTCAACAGTGTGTGTGTTTGTAGGGAGAGAGAGGGAGAGACCTTGAAAGAGGCCATAATTTTTCTGTTCTGGGTTTCGCCGCTAGAATGCTGGAGGTGTTGTTCCTCCCGGAAAGCCGGAAACTTTCGCCGCTAGTACTCTCTCTCTCTCTCTCTAAACAAAATCTGTTTTTGCACCCTCGAAGTATTGTTTATTTTTTTCGAGTGGTTCCGGTGCCACCATTTTTTTTTTTTTTCGCCACAAATGTCACCAGTTGTCTATAAACTTCTCTATTTTATGAATAATTTTAAAATAAAAAAATCAAAATACAAATCCAAATCAATGATCTTATTCAATTAGCGTGCGATGTGTTTTCATATAATTTTTGTAAAATTTGGTGTTTATTTTATACTCGATCAAGATGCTCAAAATAAATGAATTTTATTAACTATAGCAAATTAATTTTAGTACATTCATATTAATGTCTTTTGATCAAGTATCAAATGAACATTAAATTTTATAAAAATTATATGAAATGTATCATGCGTTAAATTGAATAAGGTCAACTGTTTGAATTTAAAGTTTAAATTTTTTATTTTAAAATTATTCATGAAATAAATAACTGGTGACATTTGTAGCATTGGATTATTTTATTTGAGACCACTAAATAAATTATATGATTAATTGGGGATTAATTCAAAAAAGCCGAAAAGTAAGTTTCAAAGAGAAAATGTCGTATCTTCGGGTAAAATATTCCACCGAATCCTTTGGTCTATTTTTTTTTTTAAGAAAAAAATGTAGTTTATTATCTAGCTTATACCGCTTTTTAAATATGCGTCATGTACGAATTTGTTATTCCCTATCCCTACCCCTACGCGTATCTCTAAGTACTATCCCTATTACTTATAAAAACATTAATTTAAACATCTATCCAATCTAGATCAAAATTTTGAGTTCAAAGGTGTATCCAATTCTTGGTTACAAAACAATATGGTTCATTGATTATTATAATCTAATTTGAACAAGGTGCAAATTTAATCTTTTTTTCAAAATGAAAAGATTAAGCTCTTCGACGTAGACTAGAACTACATGTTAGAATGGAAATAACACTAATGCAAAATTATTTTCATCTCATTAATATAATCCTTTTTTTTTAGTCAACGGAATGAATGCGAAGAAGACAAAATTATAAAATATATAAAAAAAAGAGACAACTTTGCAAATTAGATGCTTTGCAAAATTATTATTATTCTAAATTTTATTTTGATAGTTCTTTAGTTTATTAAGATTTTGCCCACAATGTGTGTGTTTGGTACTTTATACAAATACACATGATTTAATTATAATTATGTTGATGTAATTACAGTTGGTTCTTCTATTTACTAATGATGATTGTATGAAATTCTGAAAGCCTCACAAAAGTAGTGTACTGATAATTTGTGCGTCCTTTCGTTAATAATTGAGCATAGGTGCGCATATCACAAGAATATTTAAGTCACCAACATTCAAATCGAGGTTCTGATTAACAAAGATTGTTGGACGAAGTATGCTCCATTCTTTCAAAATAAATAAATCTTTAAATAGACGCCCCACTCAATTTGGCTGTACATGACTTTAAAAAAAAAATGCACGAATCTTTCCGTAAGATCCCAAATTTGTCCATTTTGACTCATTTGTAATATTTCTAAAATTTCGAGGTTTGGAAAAATTTCATTCCTATCCAACAGTCATCTTTATATGATTTAATCTCATCCGAGTAGGAAAACATTGAAACTATGAACCTTAAGCTCTTTTGCTAAATAAATAAAAAAAGAAAAACATTGCTGTTTTAAGAAAATTTTCATATATTCAAAGATACAGCAAGAACTTTATTCATTTGCTTCATATTTCACTCAGAGTACTATTAAATTTTACCTCCACACGGTTCCATCACATTTTATTAGAATAAATAAAAAAAAAATTCACGACGGACACTGACTACAGCCGCAAGTTTGGGGTTGAAATGCACAAGTACCAAAGGGTTTACCGGGAAGATTGCAATTGATTTTGAAGCAACAAGAAGTCGTTTGACAATTATTTGAATTTTGACAACATTTACATGATGCGCATTTCACAAATGGTTGACTAGGCTGATTCATGAGCGGTCCGTATGCTCCGATTCTTGGGTCACGTATATATATAGTTGATGACGGATGTGGCTTGTAGGTGGAGTCTATAGTTGATCCTGTTAGCATACATATAAAGTGGTTTCAATGAGTTATGTCTTGAAAAATAAAATGAGATAGCATTGAGATATTGAAATGTTGCAAAATGCCCCAATTAGATTTGATGTTATTTTCAATTTTATTTATATGCTTGAGCAGGCCATATTATTCTGTATATTTATCCAAAAGTATAAACATTGTCTAAATTTTAAATTCACCGTTGCTATAATATATAATTTCTACTGATTAAGTTTCATGTTTAACAAAATGACCTTCATGAAGAGGTAACGAGAAATTAATTTCATCTAAGAGGCAATAAATATTGGGTATCGAACGATATGTATTAAGAGACTTTTCTAATAAATTTTTTTGTAGTAAAAATGACTGTTGGGGTTTACTGTTCAAATAATACTGTCCTTGCAATTATTAGAAAGGAGGATAATATTTCAATTTTAAAATTTTAATAAATACATAGTCTAATGTTTGGACACATTTAATTTTAAAGTATAATTACTAAAGAGAATTTTCAAGAGACTAGAATGTATGTTGTTCTCCATAGTTTTTTACCTTCGTAGATTGGAGCCCACATGAGGAGAAACAAAGCCAGCATGATTGACACAAGTTTGTAAGAATTCGCCATGGAACAATAAGAAGCAAGTAAGCAACTTGGACAAACAGTTTTTCGTATTCCTTTGTTGTGGGCTTTCGACAATCTAAACAAACGATATTTCTAAGAGGCACAAGAGAAGCTAATTTATACATAAAATAAAGGATAGAAAGGAAAGGAAGGAGGGGAAAACACCTCATAAACTAATATTGTTTAATTAGCATGTTTAACTGTTAGCATGCGGTGGTGGTGAAAGAATTTTAATTAGATGATTTTATTGAACAATGGAAGATGGGATGATCATTTTTTGTTTTCATTATCTTGTTTGGTTGGTCTTATTTTGATATATTATACTTTAATTTAGGGAGAAAAAAATGCAGTTTTTTCTAAAACTGTTCAGTAACTTTGATTTCAACTAAATCAAGTATATTCTAACTAAATTGGTTGTTGGGTTTTATTTTGTTTGGTTCAGTTTTAAAATTATAGAGGTGAATTTAATTTATAGTTCGATTTTGATAATTAATAATTAAGTAAAATAAAATATAAGTAAATCTTTCGTTCATATTGCAATTATGAAGTTAATACAAGTACGTACTGTTATAAATTAAACTTTTATACTCATTCGATTTTAAATAATTAAAGCTTGATTTATAATAGATTATTAATATATGTTTTGCTCATTTTAAGTTATATTAATACAAAATAAATAAAATATTTGTTGGGCAAATATACGTTGGGCCTAATCAAACCATGAATGAACATTCTTAAACAATTATTGGAGAGGTTACTGTGATTATAGAACTACTCGTCTTTTTTTAGAGTAATTAGGCAGCGCAACTGCCAAACTTAATTAACATAACAACCTTCATTCGCCTTAATTTTCGTTGAATATAAATTATATTGAATTTTGTTTTTTTTTTCTTTTTTTAGGAATTTCCCTTCTACGCCTTCCATTCATTCTCAGTTGCAACACCGTTTTCATAAAAAAAAGTCTTGACTATTTCATCAACTTCTAATATATTAACAATACTTGAATTCTCAATAGAGAAATAAATAGTGATGAATAGTGTCTATTCTAGAATTTCTGTGGTGGATGAAAATGATATCTTTTTCTATGGTGGATGAAAATGATCTCTTGTATCGACGATGTTAAATAAAATTATTTTCATTTTTTATCAAATATTTTTGAATTATTACTTAATTTTTCCTAACAGTACGAAAGATGCATTATTATTTGCTTTATGTTCATAAAATTTATGAGTTGTTTTCGACTTCTTGTTATATCTAATCTCTTGATGTTATAATTTATGTAACTAGATGCATATAGTACATTAAATCATTTCAAATTGAGTATGAAATGAACAATAAAACATTATCATTTTTTACATTCATTAGAACTAGTAACATCATGTAACACAAGAAATAAATAAATAAATAAATAATAATCACTACTTCCTTATAAACGCACGGATCTAATAGTGCATTGCCTCTAAATCTAGCATATATTCACATTCTATATTGTTGATCAATAATAATTAGAATAAGTTGTAGTTTTACATCTACAATAGAAAGAGCATTAATTAGAATAATAATTAGATTTTGATTTTTGAAAGAGAGTACATATGTAATACTTTTATCACCTATAAATTTTAAAATATATTTGTTAAAAAAAAGAAAAGATATATAATTTTTTATTTGTGTTTTCATGTTGATATATTGATTTCAAATTTTGTTGAAATATACATATTTTTAAATTTTTATTTGCCCACACATTGGGTGGGTACATTTTCTAGTGTGGACAAATAAGAAAAAAATAATTGATATTATTTTTGTTTATAAAGAACTTTACATGTTAGGTATTAAATATATGATAAAATTAATAATTTAGTCTTTTTTATTTTTAAATAAACAATCATATTATTAGCGAACTTGACTCTTTTCTAGTAAAAAAATCTGACTTTTTATCTAAACTTAAAATCTAGATCACTGTTTAGATCAAATTACACAAATCAAAAAAAGGGGTGTTATAAGTGCAATCCCCTAATTTGCAATCCCCTGTCATTCCAACTAAAAATGGAAAGGGTGTTGGAAGCACCCTTTCTATTTTGGGCGCTGCTTACTTCCCTCTCTTCACTAATTGATCCCTTATTATAATAATTTGTTCCCTTATTATACAATATGATCTCTTGTTAAAACATTCTGATCCCTTATTATACAATCTGATCTCTTATTATAATAATTTGATCTCTTAGTATACAATCTGATCCTTTATTATAACAATCTGATCCCTTATTATACAATCTAATATCTTATTATAACAATTTGATCCCTTAGTATACAATTTGATCTTTTATTATAACAATCTGATCCCTTATTATACAATCTTATCTTTTATTATAACAATTTGATCCCTTATTATATAATATGATCTCTTATTAAAACAATATGATCCCTTATAATACAATCTTTTATTTTATTATAACAATCTTATCCCGTATTATACAATCTGATCACTTATTATAACAATATGATCACTTATTATAACAATCTGATATCTTATTATACAATCTTATCTTTTATTATAATATAACAATATGATCCCTTATTATACAATCTGATATCTCATTATAACAATCTGATATCTCATTATAACAATCTGATCTCTTATTATATTATAACAATCTGATCACTTATTATAACAATCTCATCACTTATTATAACAATCTGATATCTTATTATAACAATCAGATTCCTTATTATAACATTTGTGCTTGTAATAGACAGAGGGATGAGGATAGACAGAGGTCGGAGGAGAGGCGGAGTTCAGAGGAGAGACGAATGTTGCAGGTCGGAGGAGGAGAGGTAGAGGTCGGAGGTCGGAGGAGGAGAGGCGAAGGTCAGAGATCAGAGGAAGAGAGGCGGATGCGGAGAGGCGGAGGTCAGAGGAGGGGTGTCGGAGGAAGTTAGGCGGAGGTCGGAGGAGGAGCGGCAGCGGAGGAGGAGGGGCAGAGGAGGAGGAGGGGCTTCGGAGGAAGAGAGGCGGAAGTCGGAGGAGGAGGAGGGGCGGAGGATGAGGAGGGGCAGCGGAGGAGGAGGGGCGAAGGCGGAGAGGCGGAGGTCGAACATCGGAGGAGAAGGGACGGAGCTCTTGAGATTTACTGAAGAGAGGGAGAGAGATTTACCCTATGGGATGGTATGGAGTGATTCACTTGGGATGACAATTCTTAGGATTGTCCTAAGTAATTCCCAAATCAATATAGTCTATAATTGATATAAAAATTATTCACACACTTCTTAGATGCAATTGTTTACTACCTTTCATGGATTTTTTTTAAATAAATAATAGAAATTTTAATAATTTTTGTAGAGAGATGTGGCATGTAAGGAGGAAGGGAATTTAGCACCAAAATTGGAGCCTGAAAGTGCTTCAATTTTCAACGAAGAATGCAGTGACCCTACACAATGAATATCAGCGCGAGAAAAAAAAATTTACAGCATTTTAAGTTGATTTTTCTTTTGCTTTTTGTTCGTGTTTGTTCGTAAACTCGGGGCGCAGGAGTTTGTTACAACAAAATAGTTGAACAATTAAAATTCTTATTGAGAATAAAAAATAAGACTTGCGAAAATAATTTTGTTTATTGAAGAATTATTCATATTCATATATTCTAATTAAAGAAAAAATTTTAAAAATTATGAAGGAACTATCAAGATACAATAACACATACATAATATAACTTACAAAGACCACACAGTACACTAAAGCTAAAAAAAAATAACCATATTGGTCGGGAGAAAAAAAGAAAAGAAAAAAAGGAGAAATTTAATCTTTAACTTGCTCCATGATAATAATAGAATAAAAATAATAAAAAGAATTTACTCTATTTTCATAGAAATTTTGTACCCGTGTAAATCTTTTTCTTTCCTTCTCTTCCTTTACTAAAAAGTTCTCGAGCATAGCCTATATTCTCAAAAAACCACACTGGTCACCATTCCAAATTAATTGTTCTACTCTCTTGTTCTCACAGTTGTGACTGGTTTTGAGAATCCGAGCTATATCGATTGAGAAATAACACAAACCAACACAGCCGCAGATGGAAGCGCGAGAGAGAAAGGATGGGAAGAGGCGGCGACGGTGGCATCCCACGGCCGAGGAAGTGGTCGACCGCCTCAGGGACGACGGCGACTTCGACTCTCTTCGCCTCTCTCTCATCCGTAACCTCAAGAACAATGTACACACACTGTCTCTCTTTCGCTCTGAGTTCACGTGTTTGTGTGTGATTATCAACAGTTGTATGTTAACTTATTTGGTTGGTTTGTGATTGTAATTATGCTTAAAATTCTAAACTTTTTCTAGTTATACCACTTGAATGTTGAGGTGGCAAAGATGGAAACCAAATGTAGTTGTTGTCCAAAGTTTTTTTTTCTTTTTTTTAAATGGTCTGTTTAATATCAAGATAACAAAGAGGAATCAAAATATAACAAAATTAAGGGTTAGAATGTGATTAAACTGGTGCATGCTATATTCATTTATTTATATGTTCATCCTGAAAATTTCAATCCCATTTCAAAACTGAAATTACAACCAAAAAAGCAATAATTTTTATCAGTCTATGATAAAAGTAATTAATTTTCTATGTACCATTCCATTAAAGGAGGAACTGAGGAAGAGTATAATAGAAGAGGTGGAGAACTCACTGGTGTTGAATGAAGAAGGTGCTGAGAAGCTTAAAATTCGGGACCTTTCGGATGCCATTTATCAGGAAGTGGGGTATATTTCTGTCTCCTTTTGCTTAAATGGTCGACAGTTAGAACAATCAAAGTAAACAATTATACTGCCCATGATTGGACAGTGACCTTAATTGCAATTTGAAATAAAATAAAGGAAAGACAACTAGTACTCCAGTAAAACACGTTAGCAATGTCAGTATAGCAGTAATCCCTCATTAGCCGCGTCAATTACAACCTTCCGCAAACTCTGTATAACTACACTGGAAAACCCTCGGTTTCTTGCTTCCACATTCACCAACATCCAAGAACTGAGAGCACCCCTGGATGAGCTCAATCTGTTTATAGATAGCTGTGCTTTTCAGACAAGTTGTCAAGTGGTTCCTAATATTGGACTAACAGTGAGGAGGGACGAAGGGCCAAAACTTGACATGTGGTTCCTGATATTCACTGGCATTGTACAAACACCTGGAACCCTATTTCATTGTCCTGCTGTCCAAGAGATCATTTTATTCTTTCTTTCAAGTTCCTTTTTTTGTAACTTTGCTAAATCCAATAATCAGATTTAGTTAGTAAAATGGTATGGTTTTTTAAATTTTTCCAAGTAGGCATCATGCTACCATTTAGAGATTTAGCTTTTTCTGCCTGCTCCACAGCCTCTGAAGATCTCTGAATAGTGGTACTACTGTATGAACCACATAGACTAATTTAAATTTCAGACCTAACTATGAGATGACATATCAAATATCTTCTTCATTATTTCTGATGGCAAAGAGTGCCTTTCCTTTTTTTTACTTCAAGGGCAGCTTGCTCATAAAGTCATAACAAGTCAAAACAATAAAGAGGCAGAAAAAGAAAAATAAGCTCAGAGTATCCTAATAGGAACAATCCAACTGTTTTGACTTTTTTTTCCTTTATCAATAGTTATCTGAATGGTGCAATGATTACATTTGGAACGACATTTCACTTTCTGTAGCCATTCATGCAGGAAAAAATGTTACAAAAATGTTTCAGGGAAGTTTGTGCAAGAGTACAAAGAAGAAAAATAAATAGATAACCCTTCCAAAGAAGCTCTATGGCTTGTTCTAAGCATCTGTCAAGAAGTGGTAAATGAAGTACAGGAATCCTACTTCTTGTTCAAATTATTTATGAACCAGACTGCATAATGTCCTGTAGTTTATTACGTTCAGCTTTATGGAATATGCTTCCACGTGTAATAGGAAGTTTTATGTTTTAATCTGGGAATGCAAAACCTTACCAGATGTGGGCACAGTTCAAGAATTTGTGAGTTTAAAATTTAAATATGCAAAACTGATTGCCTATTTATATCACCTGCAGGAGTAAAATAATGGGAAAAATCTCTGATGAGGTCTGGAACACAATAAACTCCAGGGAACAAGAGATAGAAGAAGCAATTGATTCGGTGTACAACCGAATTCTCCATCCTGAAAGAAAGAGGAAGAACGCGTCCAGTTCTGCCCGTGGAAAGAGGTTACATTGCGAAGAAAATGAACCTCTCGAGCCACCAGGATTTTTGTTATCAACCAAGAACGCCAACTCTATGGAGCATATGAAACTCGAATCAGAGAACGAAGTCACACCTCCTGGTTTTGGTTCCAATGAAAATGTTGATGTGGTTGATGAGCCAGGCGAGGATGATCTGGATGCTCCACCAGGTTTCAGTTAGGAACCCTAATTTCAAGCCTTATGTAATGTGCCCTCCTGTAAAAAAAAAAAAAAAAAAAAAAAAAAACCTAGTTTTTCTGAAATTTGACTAATTACATTGAGTAAATGTTAGAGTATATAGATCTAGTGTTTCTTTTTTTTTTTTTAAATGTGGGATGTTGTTATGATGTTGGTAAAGGTAAATGAGAGTTCTTATTAGGTGGTGTTGTTAATTACTTTGCATAAAGTTATATTTCATTTTTCCGGGCATAGTCTTTATTTCAACTCCTGTGATGCAAGAGTTGATCAACTTGATACATCAACGGATAATAAGTGTTCCGTCTAGCAAGGGACAAGCCTTCGAAGACCTTCAAACGGGAGTTGTACGCTGTGTGAGGTCTAAAGATGTAGGAATATGAAAATTTTGTGACCCATAGCCCATAGGTCATATGCTCAATCGACCAACTTCTTTTTTTTTTTGGTAGCAAACAAATTATCAATTTGAGGATATGTGTGCCACTATGGCACTGGACTCCACTTCTGCTTGTGCAAGTGCGTGTACATGCGCATAAAATAATTATGACAATCAGTGACCATGGATATTTCTCATGGAAGAAGAAAACTAAAACATCTTTGTCATCATAGCCACAGATGGCAAAAGCTACAGCAAACGGACTTTACTAATGCTTAATGTAAGCATAATTTCTCATGTTTTACATAATTCTTTTTTCTACTTGTACATATTAGAGTACAAACTATTGTCTGCTGACAAAACGTATAATAATCACAATAAATATGAATATTACAAAAACAACATCAAATTCAAAGTACTATCTATCGGCCAAACCGTGCAGAGATTGACTTGGGAACTAGGCTTGTTGTGCTCGATGATTTCTCAATCCTGTATCACATTGTGACTCTATTAGTCTATTACATTTCAATTATGTTTAAACTAATTTACAATTAATTCATCTTAAATTGTGCAATTGATTAGATCAGTATCAAGCAATTAATTAACAGTCAATCCACTTTAGCCTTGATGTTCTCAGTCGTACAATTTATTTATATGAAAAAGAAAACCATAAAATGTAAGATCCATATATATAAGATATAAGTACATATATGTAGAGATAGAGAGAGAGAGAGAGAGAGAGTGAGAGAGAGAGAGAGAGACCTTGCAATATCATCCACGTGTTTTAGTATCTGATCAGAATTCGTTTCTATTACCTGGCCTCCCAGAATCATTTCATCTAATATGGTATGCAGCTGCATAAATCAAGAATAGGAAAAAACAAATCACTTTTTTATGCTATAAAGAAATATTCAATTGAAAATAAATCAAAATCAACAGTACATCTTAGAAAATTTCCTGTCAACCACATTGCTAGTATAGGATCCTTTACCAATGCAGTTCAATCTAATGCGACAGTACCAGTTCCAAATTTGGACAACTGAAGCCACCAAGTGGCTGTTAAATTGGGGTTAAGAGTTCAATTGAACCTCTATTTATGTTCCATCAAGCAAAATAAAATAATGACCAGTACCCACTCAGTACAGTGAATGAGCAGGAGCACCGTCGAGTAATAACATAATATATAAGAGGTCAATTATTACCTTGTTGAAATTGAAGATGATATCCAGCTCACAAACATTCTTGAAGCATTTATCGAGGGTTTGTACAAAGACTGCAACATATATACTTACAATTAGCCTCAAATCATTACAATTTGTGGAAATTGTGCAACCATATTTTCAAAAAGAATTCTCACAAGGTTCACCAGAGACTAAGGCTTGGTATTTAAAACATGAAAATTTAGGATTGTTTCCGGAAAATGGCTTAATGAAGCAGCTTCAATTGGCAAATGAATTTGATTCTTTACCTTGTATTAGGTCAAGCATGGCAAGCTCATTCTCTGAGCTATCAAATGCAAATACAATATACAGTGTAGCCATGTGCTTATAAACAAGTCTTGTACCCTGGATCAGAAAAAAAAAGTCAGTTATTTACGAGATTGAGATTGAGATCTAATCATGTTTGTCCAAAATTATGTCTTAACATAAATCTTACAATAATCACCTGTGTTTCAGTTGGGCTGTCTGTACAGGTTCACCTAATCATTTTCACTTCACGTTGCTTTTTTACTTATTTTCTATACTTTCTTCAGCTTATTTTTTGCACATTTGTGTATACAATTAGAACAAATTAACAACACAAACCTAACCAGGGCATAATACATAAGAAGAGAATATTAGATGTAACTGAGTTTCAGTAGGTATTACTGTACATAACTGTATGAACATGAACAAACAATTTAGAAAATTTTGGGTTAACATGAGGCTCAATTAAAATTGAAGGCACAGGATGAATTTCAAAATTGGAACTACCGGTATTCTGTCATTTTGGCAAACCAAGCAAATTCGTATGTTTAGTAGAAGTAATGCTCCAGTAGAAACAAAACCTCCATCTATTGCTGTTACAATCTATGCTTCTTAACCTCTTCATAATTAAACAATGGAAAGAAATTTGGACAAAACTGAGATAGATTTTGCAGTTTGATGGTCAACAACTAACTTTTTTGGAGAAACATATATTTTAATTCACCGATCAAGGGAGGCAGGAGCTAGTACTCCATTGGTATGGTAACGGGCAAATCAGACCAATGCTGGACATGTTGACAGGTAAACTAATAGTATAGGTGTGGTGCTTCTGGTACAGTACATTACCAGCTTACAGCACTAACCCTTTTCAGTGCCCTACTAAATTTACCATTTGATGTAGGTACCAAATTTAGACAAAAAAAGAAGGCAGAAGAATAACTACCTGGCCGAAGATCGAATCCGCATCAACAAAATTACTGACATTTTCAGGTCTCCCAGAAAGAGCTAATTGAAGTATCAAAAAAAAAAAAAAATCATATTAAATTAAAAGATTTCATCTTCAAGATAAACCCATTACAGAAAAATTTGAAAGGTTAGAATAAATAAACTGGTCACCTCCGTAGACGTAACGGACGATCTCCTGCTGCTTCTCTGGCGGCTGAAGTCGAGTAAAAAATTAGAAAAATATGGTTTCAGAGGAAATTGACGACCGGAAGTTGATGGGAGATAAAGAAATGGAGAAATGACCTGGAATTCGTAGAATTTGAGAAGGCGAGGCTTGCCTTGGGTGCTTATCACCATCACGGCACGGATCATTGCTTCTCTTTCGTTTTGATTTCGTTTCTTTCGTCTCCACTCCCGAACTCGGAGACCGCTGGATTTGATGGAACTTGCCGAAACGGTGATATAACGTTTATTTAATATGAATGAGTATAATTAGAATTCGCAAAACAAGCGCCTGTAGCTCAGTGGATAGAGCGTCTGTTTCCTAAGCAGAAAGTCGAAGGTTCGACCCCTTCCTGGCGCGCTCATTAATTGACATATGTCAAATTTTTAGCTGTTTGGTTAATTTTGGATATTTATCAAATTATATTTGCTTCATAAAATATTACGGTGGTCATTTCATTTGACGGTTCAGCTTGAAAATAATTAGCGTTGTATACGCGCGAAGGTGTTATTGATGTCTGGCCAGTTAAGTTTGGAGGTGGGAAAGTGAAAAATAATACACGAAGGATGAACTTGATTAACATGATACATCTATCAATGAATATCATTTAAATTACGTAAATATTGATAGATAAATTGATATATTAAAACTCTAAAAAATATTAATTTATTTACGTAATTTTTAAAGACAATCCACAAAATTTAATACAAACAAATCTAGAAAAATCTTATAAACAACTAAACAAAAGTGGAAAGAAATGTATAAAAGAAAAACATATATCACTTTGATTTCATATAATTTTTGTTGATTCATATAATATCATAAGAATATATTATTATAAGATAATTATAATTACTAATAGTCATATTTAAATATTTCAGGAAAAATGTTGTGTTAAAAATAATTTGTGTCTCGAAATAGAAAAAAAAATATTTACAATTTAGATGAAAAAAATTAGCATTTTGTTACGCTCTTCGTGCGTGATGTTTTGTTATGTTAATTAAGGAGGAGTAAAAAAATTAGATTGGTTTTCTTACGTATATAAAATTTTATAAATCAACAAATTTTGGAAAGGTTTAGAAACAATAAAAAACAAAATTATATTTATGAAACAATAGAATTGAGTAATCAGATTTAGAAGTTTGACAAAAATATGTTAGAACTCTTTAACTATGAAATTTTATATTGCAGGGTATTTCATTTTTTTTTTTATGAAGGATATAAAATTTTATGGTCAATTGAATTAATAAATGTCCTCAAATAATTTTAAAAGCACCAACCATATTCCATATTTCATATAATTATATGATTAAATTAAAAATAGCTCAATGGCACGATTGAATTTGTTATAATCTTCACATCATTTATATAAAATTTCATACACTAATAAAGTTGTAAATATCTTAGAATAATTAAAAACCTAATGACATTTATGAAATTACGGAAATTCAATTTTTGTAAGATTCAAAAAATCATTTAAAATATTTATAGGTTTGTAACTTTAAAATTTTACATCAATTAATTGTTCATATATTTTTGAGCAAGTACATAAATTTTCATAGCCAAATGATTTATTCAAGGCCTCCAAATAATTTTAGAAACTTTTATGCATATTAAATTTTATGAGATTCATAAAATTATTTAAAATATTTTCTAAGTCTATAATTTAAAAAATTTACATCTTTAAATCCTTTACATTTTTATGAGCACACACATAATTTTTCATAGTCAAATGAATTTTTAAATGTAGCTAAACAATTTAAAAACTAAACTATATTTAATTTGAAATTTCTGAAATGGAGGTGTCCATTGTTTTTTCAAAATGGAGATATGACTTCATCCAAAGTTACTGTAGATAATGTACCCAACATTGTAGTATTGTTTGATAGAAGTTCGACCTTCGATTTTTTTATTCTATTTAGACGAATGGAAACTAGATAAATGAAACAGATCAAAGAAATCAAAATATACTAGCTATATATAGAGAATGGTTAAAATACATCGCGTTGAACAGTTGAATTCATACATTGCATTAGGATCATAATTTTAAAATTTGAGACAATCTATCTGAATCGCTTATGCGATCTTCACATTGAATTAATCTTATAATAAATTCAAATTTTATCTCTTTATATTTATTTTTATATTTTTCAAAATAATTATTATTATTTTTCAAATAAATTGATTTCCTAAAAAAATTTACAATATATTCATGAGAATATCTATTGTGAACCTTGGTTCATAGAGCCTTCCGTGAACCATGACCGTTTGATCAATGGTTTTGCAAATTGACAAATCTAAATTTACCAATCCAATCTATATATTGAAATGGCAAGTTTTAAAAAATTCAAAAAAAAATAGTAAAAAAATTTCAAAAATTGTAAAATTTGATTTTCTATGAGATTTCAATATATAGATTGGATTGGTTAATTTAGATTTGTCAATTTGCAAAATCATTGATCAAACGGTCATGGTTCACGGAGCCCTAAATGAACCATGGTTCACAATAGATATTCTCTATATTCATACCAATAAAAAATACACGTAGAATAAAACAAGTGCTAATTTTGAAAATTCTTTTCTTATTAATAAACTTTCTTCAATTTGGAGTGTCTCTTTTCATTTTTGTTTTGTTTTTTTTTTTTTAACAAAAATGGTCTGAGGTCGGCCTCCGTCTAATATTAAAATAAAAGAATCTGATACATCGAGTTTATCTCTAACTACTGAAGATATGGCGCATTTGGATAAACTCGGTAGAAATTCGAAATAACTCTTTCTGGAAGAAATTCCTTCCTGAGCTTATTCCAGCAAGAGAACGGAAGAACAAATCCAAGAAGAAATTCTTCTTCCGGGCTTCTTAGGACTTGTTTGGATGGTATTTTTCTTCCGAAAGAAACCTTCTTCCATACTTGCAAACACAACGAGATTAAAATAGAAATCAAAAGAAGCTGAACTATGAAGCAACGAAGCTTATCTACCAATCTAGCTAATAATCCTAATCTATTACATCCAAAGCACACCAGTTAACACACAAAGCAAAACCATATAAACATCTAAAGCACACCAGTTTACATTGCAATTAGTAGTTTAAATTATGACCGTAATGATATACCTCATAATTAAATACCAGATCAAGCGTAAATTTAGCTTTTTAACTTGGCTGTACTCTAAACAAAAAAGAAGCATAGTTAGGTGAAAATTCATACTTCAATTGAGAGTGAAGAACGACGAGTAAGAAAATTGGTACCAAGTCTTTCATTTTTCATCCTGAAAATTTACAAAAATTATATAAAATAAGTTTTTTTTTTAAAAAAAAACTGGCCTGAAAACAATCAAAAGAACACAATAGAAAATATAAATGATAATAAATCTATTAACTAAATAATCAATTTTTTTTTGTCACGTGATATAAGCAACATTGAAATTAGGAAGTATCTCTGCAATAAGATAATCTTTAATGATACTCCCTTGATAAATTATACCACACAAATGCTAGTAGAAAGGGATATTCATACTTTTTAAAAGAGATTACAATGATCAGCCAAATTGTAGGAGTGCATGGCTTTGAGTTTGCTATAATTATAGTTAGAATATGATTCATATCTTATTTAAAATATTGATAAATGAAGCGTATTCTCTGTGTTATTTGGAAATTTCAAGCGAATAAGGATTCGTTTAAAGTAATTTAACCACAATAATCTATCTTTAACCCCTTATATAGTCTAGAATACAATCCAGATCTTATTTATTCAAAATTATTAGATTACACATAGTAATTACGCATATAACGTGCAAATAATAAATATTCTGAGCTAACTTCAGCATTTAAAGCGATTATTCATTCATTCTAAGTCATTTAATCACAATAATCTATATTTAAACTCTCCATACGGTCTAGAACATGATTCAGATTGTACTTATTAAAAAATGTTGCATTAAACAAAGTAATGACACATATAATGTGTAAATAATGCATATTCAGCTCATTTGAGCATTCAAGCGATTTTGAATTCATTCTAAGTCACTTGATCACAATAATCTCTATTTAAGCTCTCTATACGATCTAGAATATCATTCAGATCTTACTTATTAAAAAATATTAGATTGTACATAGTAATTACGCATATAATGTGCGAATAATGCATATTTTAAGCATCATTTGATCATTTCATGTGATTATGCATTCATTCTAAGTCATATTATGATAATAATCTATCTCTAAGCTCTCCGTACAGTCTAGAATATGATTCAGATCTTATTTAAAATTATTGGACTATGCATAGTAATTACGCATATAATGTGCAAATAACATATATTCTAATCATTTCAAGCGATTTTTGCATTTATTCTAAGTCATTTGATTACAATAATCTATATTTAGATTCTTTATATAGTCTATAATATAATTCATATCTTACTTATCAAAATGTTGCATTATACACTGAAAATACGCATATAAATTGCAAGTAAAACATATTCTGTGTGTCATTTGGAAATTTCAAGAGATTCTTGATTCGTTTAAAGTAATTTAATCATAATAATCTACATTTAAGGTTTTTTTATAGTCTAAAATATAATTCAGATCTTAGTTATTCAAGATTATTGAATTATACATGGTAATTATCATATAATGCGCAAATATAGCACATTACAAGCATCGTTAGAGCATTTCAAGAGATTCTGCATTCATTCTAAGTCATTTGATCACAAAAATATATATTTAATCTCTGTACGGTCTAAATTATGATTTAGATCTTACTTGTGAAAAAAATATTGGGTTATACATTGTACTTACGCATATAATATGCAAATAATGGATATTCTGAGTATTATTTGAGAATTTGAAGAGATTTTGCATACATTCTAAGTCAATTGATCACAATAATCTATATTTAAGCTCTCTATACGGTTTAGAATACGATTTAGATCTGACTTATTAAAAACTATTGGATTATACATAGTTATTGTGCATATAATTTGCATATCATGCATATTTTGAGTATCCTTTTAAGCATTTTAAGTGACTATGAATTCATTCTAAGTCATTTGATCGTAATAATCTATATTTAAACTTTCTATAAGTTTAGAATATCATTCTGATCTTACTTATTAAAAGATATTAGTTCATACAATTACGCATATAGTGTGCAAATAATGCATTTTATGAGCATCATTTGAGCATTTCAAGTGATTCTACATTCATTCTAAGTCATTTTATCATAATAATCTATATTTAAGCTCTCTATACAGTCTAGAATATGATTTAGGCTTTACTTATTAAAAAAAAAATTAGATTATACAAAGTAATTATTCATATAATGTGCAAATAATGCATATTCTGAGCATCATTTAAGCATTTCAAGTGATTCTTCATTCATTCTAAGTCATTAGATCATAATAGCCAATATTTAACGTTTCTATACGGTCTAGAATTTGATCACAATAATCTATATTTAGGCACTCTATTGTCTAGAATATGGTTCAGATCCTACTTATTAAAAAATATTTGATTAAACATTGTAATTACGCATATAATGTGCAAATAATGCATATTCTGAGCATCATTTGAGTATTTCAAGTGATTCTGCATTCATTGTAAGTTATTTGATCACATAATCTATATTTAGGCACTCTATACGGTTTGGAATACGATTTAGATCTTAATTATTAAAAATATTGGATTACACATATCATTACGCATATAATGTGAAAATAATGCATATTCTGATTATTATTTGAGCATTTCTAGTATTTATGTATTCATTCTAAGTCATTTGATCACAATAATCTATATTTAAGCTCTTTATATGGTCTAGAATATGATTCAGATCCTACTAATTTAAAAATATTTGTTTAAACATTGTAAGTGCGCATATAATGTGCAAATATTGCATATTCTGAGCATCATTTGAGCATTTTTAAGTGATTCTGCATTCATTTTAAGCTCTTTATATAGTCTAGAATATATTTCATATCTTACTTATGGAAAATGTTGCGTTAGTTAGACACTGAATATATGCACATAAAATGCAAATAAAGCTTATTCTGTGTGTTATTTGGGAATTTCAAGTGATTCTTGTTTCATTTATAGTAATTTAATCACAATAATATTTATTTAAGCTCTTTACATAATTTAGAATATAATTCAGATTTTACTTATTAAAAAATATTGGACTATACAAAGTAATTAAGCATATAATGAAAGTGATGGATATTCAGAGGACATTTGGGCATTTCAAGTGATTCTGCATTTATTCTAAGTCATTTGATCAAAATAATCTATATTTAAGCTCTCTATACGGTCTAGAATATGATTCAGATCTTACATATTGAAAACTATTGAATTATATATATTATTTTCGCATACAATGTGAAAATAATGCATATTTTGTGCATGATTTGAGCATTTCAAGTGATTCTGCATTCATTCTAAGTCATTTGATCATAATAATCTATATTTAAACTCCAAGAATAGTCTAGAATATAATCCAGATCTTTCTTATTCCAATTATTTGATTATACATAGTAATTGTGCATATAATGTGCAAACAATGCATATTGCAAGCATCATTTGAGCATTTCAAGCGATTCTGCATTCTTTTTAGCTCATTTGATCAAAATATTCTATATTTAAGCATCTGATATAGTCTAGAATATATCTTACTTATTCAAAATATTGCAATTATGCACTGAAAATACGCATACATATTATTCTGAGCGTTATTTGGGAATTTCAAGCGATTATGGATTTGTTTCAAGTAATTTAATCATAATAATCTATATTTAAGTTTTATGTATAGTCTAGAATACAATACAGATCTTATTTATTCAAAATTATTGGATTATATATAGTAATTACGCATATAAGGTACAAATAATGCATATTCATAGCGCAGTTTAGTATTTCAAGCGATTCTGCATTCATTGTAAGTCATTTGATCATAATAATCTATATTTAAGCTAACTATACGGTCTAAAATATGTTTCAGATTTTACTTATTAAAAGATACTGGATTATACTTAGTAATTACGAATATAATGTGCAAATAATGCATATTTTGAGCATCATTGGAGCATTTCAATCGATTCTGCATTATTTTATATCATTTCATCACAATAATCAATGTTTAAGCTCTCTATACTGTTATAATGTTGGATTATACATAGTAATAATGCATATTCTGAGCATCTTTGAGCATTTAAAACGATTCTGCAAACATTCTAAGTCATTTGATCAGATTAATTTATTTTTAAACTCTCTGTATGGTCTAGAATATAATTCAGATCTTGTAAAAAGAAAAAAAAACTGGATCATACATAGTAATTACTAATATAATGTCCAAATAATGCATATTTTGAGCACCATTTGAGCATTTCAAGCCATTCTGCATTCATTCTCTGTAATTTCATCACAACAATCAATATTGAAGCTCTTTATGCGGTTTTTAACTTGATTCAGATCTTAATTATTAAAAAAATACTGGATTATACATAGTAATTATGCATATAATGTGCAAATAATGCATGTTGTGGGCTCATTTGAGCATTTCAAAAGATTCTGCATTCACTCTAAGTCATTTAATCATAATAATCTTTATTGAAGCTCTCTGCAAGGTCTAGAATAAGATTTAGTTCATACTTATTAAAAATAATGGATTATACATAGTAATTACGTAAAAAAATTGCAAATAATGCATATTCTGAGCATCATTTGAGCATTTCAAGCGATTCTGCTATCATTCTAAGTCATTTGATAGTAATAATTCATATTTAAGCTCTCTATACAGTCTAAAATATGATTCAGTTCTTACTTGTTAAAAAATATTGGATTACTCAAAATGTTGCATTATTCTGTATGTAATTTAGATTTTCAAGCAATTCTGGATTTGTCTGAAATTATTTTAATCACAATAATCTTTATTTAAGATCTTACTATAGTCTAGAATATAATCCAGATCTTTCCTATTCAAATTATTGGATTATACATAGTAATTAGACATATTATGTGCAAATAATGCATATTCTGAACTCATTTCAGTACTTCAAGCGGATCTGTATTCATTCTAAGTTATTTGATCACAATAATCTATATTTAAGCTCTCTATACATTCTAGAATTTGATTCAGATCTGACTTATTGAAAAATATTGGATTATTCATAGTAACTATTCACATAGTGTGCAAATAATGAATATTATGTGCATTTTTTAGCAGTTGTAGCGATTCTGCATTCATTCCAAGTCATTTGATCACAATAATCTATATTTAAGCTCTCTATATGGTCTAGAATATGATTCAGATCTTACTTATTAAAAATTATTGGATTATATATAGTGATTAAGTATATAATGTTCAAATAATGCATATATATTGACCATCATGTGAGCATTTCAAGCGATTCTTCATTATTCGATGTCATTTTATCACAATAATTTATATTTAATATCTTTATACGGTACATAATATGATTGAGATCTTACTTATTAAAAAAATATTGGATTATACATAGTAATTACGCATCTAATGTGAATTGTAAGCTTCATTTGGGCATTTCAAGTTATTCTGTATTCATTATAAGTCATTTGATCACAATGATCTTTATTTAAGATCTTTTTATAGACTAGAATATAATTATCTTTTTTATCCCAAATGTTGCATTATACACTGAAAATACGCATATAAATTTCGAATAAGACTTATTCTGTGTGCCATTTGGGAATTACAAGAGATTCTGTATTTGTTTAAAATCATATAATCATAATAATTTATATTTAAACTTGTATATAGTCTAAAATACAATTCAGATCTTACTTATTCAATATTATATATAGTAATTAGGCATATAATGTGCAAATAATGCATATTCTAATAATCATTTGGGCATTTCGAGCGATTCTCCATTCATTCTAAATTATGTGATCACTATAATCTATATTCAAGCTTTCTATATGGTTTAGAATATGATTAAGGTCTTACTTATTAAAAACTATCAGATTATATATAGTAATTACGATATAATGTGCAAATAACGAATATTCCGAGCTCATTTGTTCATTCAAGCGATTCTGCATTCATTTTAAGTCATTGGATCAGAATAATATCGATTTAAGCTCTCTACATTGTTTGAAATATGATTCAGATCATACTTATTAAAAAAAATTAAATTATGCATAGTAATTTTGCATATAATGTGCACATTATGCATATGATTTGAAACATTTGAGCATTTTAAGTGATTCTGCTTTCATTCTAAGCCATTTAATCACAATAATCTATTTTTAAGCTCTTTATACAATCTAAAAGTTGATTCAGATATTACTTGTTAAAAAATATTGGATTATACATAGTAATTACGCATATAATGTGCAAATAATGCATATTCTGAGCATCATTTGACCATTTCAAGCGATATTGCAATCATCCTAAGTCATTTGATAACAATAATCTATATTTAGAACACACTATACTTTCTGCTAGAATATGATTCAGATCTTACTTAATAAAAATAATTTATTATACAAATTAATTACGCATATAATTGCAAATAATGCATATTCTGAGCTTATTTGGGCTTTTCAAGCCATTCTGCATTCATTCAAAATCATTTGATCTCAATAATATAGTTTTAAGCTCTCTATACGGTATAGAATATGATTCAGATATTAATTTTTGAAAAATATCGGATTATATGTAGTAATTACGCATACAATATGCAAATAATGCATATTATGAGCATCATTTGAGCAGTTCAAGTGATTCTGCTTTCATTCTAAGTCATTTGATCACACAAATCAAGTTTTAAAAATTTCAATCCGTTATAAAATAGGATTCAGACATTAATTATTGAAATAATATCGGATTATATGTAGTAATTACGCATATAATGTGCAAATAATGTAAGTGCTACAACAATTCTAGAATGCGGAAATAACCCAGAATCGTAAAATACCTCGTGCCATCGCTAATTGAAATCGAGTGTTGAGCGGATGAACTTGAAACACGCAAACCAAGCTCGTCTCCTTAGTCTCTGATTTTCTCCACGTTCTGCAGTGAGAGAATCACTACAAAGCCGATATCGCAACCCCAACTGATGGTGTTTAACAGGAGTTAGTCGGCCTTGACTCGTTCCCTCAAGAAATTCCTAATCTTCTCTCTCTCTTGTCTAAACTAATGTTAGAACTGAAAGAAGTCCTCTGCCATACTCTCTCCATCATAGAGATATATAAATAGAGGGTTCAAAATGCTCAGAAGATGCAAATTGCAATGTTTAATGAAAGGGTGCGATGTTCACAGCATTCTGTCCAGGTGCACCGTATTGACTGAACCAGTCCATTCTATAGACAGAATACTACATTCTCCCACTTGAACTTGCATCCTTTGCATATTAAATACCTTCTGTTTTCTTTATGTTAAATATTAGAAATATAACATATGAACTGTAGCAGTAAGTCATCTTATCATTACTAGCGTTTTAAAAATACTAGTAAATGCGAATATTACTTTCTACAATTACAATATGCTACACAACTAATAATCCAACCTTTTATGCGATTTTGAATTCCTTTATGAATAAACCCAATGTCTATTCCAAGTCAATCTTTATGATGTAATTCTCAACCTTATGATCAAATATATTCCATATATGTGCGCACAATCAACACGAGAAAACATCTATACTTTCATGAAGAGTTTATACACAATCGTACGATTAATATTAACCATAGGATCAATTCCTATATATACCCGCTACATGATCTTTGAATTCCTTTAGCTGCAGTATTTATTCAAAGAATCAGTCAGCTTCTATTCTGTATGAACACCTTTAATAACCACTTAATTCTTCTTAATGTGCTCTTTCAAAGTCAAATACTTAATGTCAATAGCTCGACCTTTACCTTTATTATTCTTGACTAGAAAGACTGCAACAGAATTATCATACAAAATCCTTAATGACTTAGATATAAAATCCACGACTCTGAGTCTCACAATAAAACTCTTCAAACACCATCGAGGGTAATCTCAAAACACACAACGAACTATACTTTATGTTGAACTAACGAATAATGTCAGTTAGACATTTCTTTATGACACAATTTTACTGTTTAACATGTATCCTTAATTTGATTTACTAAAATCAACACAACCAGTTTGTGTACCAAAATAACTTCAACTTATCAGTCTGTTGAGACATAAGCACACTATCTTAAGTACCTTAAAGATATATCATTACTTTCTTAGCAATGTAACTGTGGTTTATCCCCTAATTATTATGATATCAATCAAATATTCAAATGGCAAAAGCTATGTCAGTTCTTGTGCACAAACCTGATCATACTTTATGCTTTCAAATTGCCTAAATACTTGAAGTATTTACTATTTGTTCCCTTTCTAAGTTATACTGAGGATACTGATTCACAATGAATCTACCACCTATATTAACAGGTACTGGACGGAATACATTTTCTTCCGGAATCTTTCTAATACCTTATTGATATATGCTTGTTGAGATAAATCAAGAATATCTTGATTCCTATCTACATGGGCCTTGATGCCTATCACAAACAAAACTTCAGCCATATCCTTCATATCAATATTTTAGAAAGAAATTATTTCATCCCATATAACTATCTTTTATCATTAGTTACAAGTATAACATTCTCTATATATAAAACAAGTAAATAAAATCAACTCCCACTAATCTTCTGATATATGCACCAGTTCATCTTATATTTCTTCAAACCGTATGAATAAATAACCTTATGAAACTATTAATACCATTAGTGAAATAGTTATTTTTAATTCTTATATAGAATACTTTAACTTGTTAACTAAATACTTATTACCTCAAAAGAAGAAATTTTATGATTATTTAATATAACCATCTCCTTAGATCACCATTAACAATTGCAACATTTATATCCATCTGATGCAACTCGAAACCAGAATGAGTTATTAATGCCATAATCATATGAAGTGAATCTTTCTTTAATATATGAGAGAAAATATTCATATAATTCACTACTTCTCCTAAATGAATCAATTGGTGAGAAGTCTAATTTGGTATTACTTTGTGTTTACTTATGAATCCTTTTGGTTTTAAGAAATCCGTTACAACCAATAGGTTAAAACCATAAGTAACTTACCCAATTCTAGACTCAATTACACACCATTGATTCAAACTGATTTTACTTGGCATTATTCCGTAATATGGACTCATCGCAATTCATTATCTTGAAAATGTAACAAATTATGCTCAACACTTATATCTTTATAAGAGTCTTGTAGGTAAACTACGTTACAATACTAGGGATAACCGACCTTATCCTTTATTAGATCACCTTAATATTGAATCTTAAAATTCAACTTGATCTATTATTGTATTATATGTCGGTTAACAAATGTCAATAATTCGATCATCAATATTCAGTGATCCTTAATGAATACCATCCAATCATGTATTAGAGGGAATTTCTTTATGATCTAAAACGATCACTCCCACTAATCTGAACATTCTCTATAACTTAATATTTCTAATTCAAATCCTAGTCATATTTCTAATCTCTATACCATTACCTGACTTCACAATCTTTATTTGCTTACCGCATTGTTTCTCTACTTCCGCCTCAAAACTTTATAGGTATGTAAAAATACATATATTGTGAATAATCATCAATTAAAGAGATAAATGCAGGCTACACGCTTGATGCCAGCTAGTCGTTTTCTTACTTGTTAATCATATCTCAACCATATGAACACTCTCAACTTTATCCATAATATGTCTTTTATCCTAATAAACACATATGGTCAGAAACACCAAACTGACCATTTATCTTTATATGTGTTATAACCTTATAGGAAATCTTGATAAGACTATATTAAACTGGACAAGTATTCAAAATAAAATATACAAGTAATGACTCAGAAATATTTATATAGACTCTTTTGTTGAACAACTATATTCCTCATTTTCATTATGTGCTCTCGCACCTATAATGGTAATAAGCTTAAAAGATAAACTTTTATGATGAGTATTATTACATTAGCCTTAACCTAAGAGGCCAACTACTCATCTAATGTCTTATGTAAGAACTTTACATTAATATGCATATCAACCAAATCACTTTACATTGAAAGAACTTATTCTTTATAAACATAAAACATAAGCAGTTAAACTGCTCCCACTGTTCATTATAACTTATGTTCATAAGTTCAACCTCAAAAGTGGATCCTACTTGTTGACAAATTTAATATTCTTACAACTTTAATGTAGGAACAATATACTTCTAGAAATTATAACTATTATCCTCAACCCAGGAACTTTGATACTTATCATTTCTAAAGGGGATATGCTATCTTTATGAAAGTAGAACTGATACATGCTTATCTTTATATTGAGACTGAACTTTATACTTTAATTTACCAATGCAAACTAAGTGATATATCTTTATGAGTCAATTCTTGCATAATATTACCTGTGGGCTAAATATCATGCTATAACTCTTTATGTAATTAAACATTACAACTTTATGAATCAATTTCTTACACAATCTAAATACTATGATTTGATTCTAAATACTTTATGATATAACTAGTTAATTATATTCCTATCCTTGTGGGCAAATTAAGTATTCATAATTTAACTATTATATCCTAATATATTAAGTTAACTAGGTGAATAGTCCTGTGGGACGATACTAACTTTGTTAACTTAATCTATTACAATCTTGTGTCTGTTTAATCCAAATGTGATTTTATAAACTTTATATATACATAACTTTAATCCAACTAAGGATGCTGTGGCTACTCCTTAATATATTAATATATATATATATTCATCACTAGACACAAGCTATGTCCTTTCTTCCTAATGTGATTTATAGATACACTATATAATAATATATATACCTTAATGTAATTGAAGATGCTGTGGCTACTCTTCAACTAATTAACATATATTAATCAACTAGACATAATATATTATAGTTAGATAACTAATATATATGTATATGCTTAATAACTAGCATAGTTATCTAACTTTCTTGATTAATTGATCCTTAATCAATTTATTTGTCTAATTAATCTAACAATAATATCAGACAAAACTTTATTCAAACTTTTCCAGACGATCGGTTCCAAAACCTGACGGGTCGTCCCAGTTTGACTCTGTTAATACCCAGACGTATCCTCATGCAACTTCATTCAAAACGATCCGCCCTAAAACCAGACAATATGTTCCAATGTGTTTGAGTAATGCAAACAGAAACTTTATGCAAATATAATCTGGAACGGTCCGTTCTAGGGCCAGAACGGTTCGTTTCAATTTGCGTCTGAAACCCTAATTCACTGGTAATTAGATTATATAACAGTTAGGGTTTACTAAACTTTCATAGATCATCTAACTATAATTATCTATATCTAAATAATTATCATATGCACAATTACTGCCATATCCTATAAATATAATTTGTGTATTACTATACCACATGTATAGTTCTTCAAGTTTGTTTAATCAATATAATGCTTGTAACGCCAATACTAACAGAATACCAGATAGTATGATGGTCTGTGGACTACATCAATACTTTATTACTATAGTATATTCAAGCATATCATTATTGACTAACCAATCTTAATCAAAAATTGCCAACCATCTTTACAAATTTAGTATTTATGACAAACTGTGACTATTCTATAGAATTCCATAATAGTTAAGTAATCTACAAGCTTTAATTAACAATGGAGAACCATCATATGTCTGATTATATCTTAATATTCATCTTAAAACTCATTTCTAGACCAAACTCTGTTGGAACTGGTCGTTCCAACTCCAAACGGATCGCCCCACACGAAAGGGTGCGTCCAAAGTTCATCCAGAAACTTTCTGACAGCCTAAACACTTTCTGGTAAACTGACAATAACTTTCTCTACACTTATTTGTTTTCTGTGTTCTTGGTCATTATAGAAACTAGATTCAAAGATCTTTCTTATGACTCAAGTTTCATCAAAAACAAGTTTATAGATCAAAAACTATGCCCCTCGAAATACAGACTATCACAGACGAAACCCGACAAACTGTCAGAATGACCTATCTTGCATACAGCATATCTCACTCATACTTTATCGGAATTTTACAAATTTACACTCTATGGAAAGATATCTGAAATATCTACATTCCAGTAAAATTTTATGTAAAACCGAATTAACAGTTGAGAGAAATCTGGCCCGCAATACTGAAAGATCAGAAAATTCAGAACCCTGACTGTCTGAACTCTACTGGTTGCGACTTGATTATCTCACTGGATACCACTTAATTTTCAAGATGTTGGTCTCGTTGGAAAGTAGACTCAGAGATCTTTCCAATCCCGAAAACCTCACTCAAATTGGACAAACAGATCTTGAGATAATACTCCCCGAATTCAGACAATCAAGAAAATCAGACAAAAACTCAATCCACTCAACACTTACAACAGAATTTCTGATAAACCGTTATGAAATTCTATTTCAATAAAGGCTATCCAGCGGCATAACCCGCTCTGATACCAACTGTAAGTGCTACAACAATTCTAGAATGCGGAAATAACCCAGAATCGTAAAATACCTCGTGCCATCGCTAATTGAAATCGAGTGTTGAGCGGATGAACTTGAAACACGCAAACCAAGCTCGTCTCCTTAGTCTCTGATTTTCTCCACGTTCTGCAGTGAGAGAATCACTACAAAGCCGATATCGCAACCCCAACTGATGGTGTTTAACAGGAGTTAGTCGGCCTTGACTCGTTCCCTCAAGAAATTCCTAATCTTCTCTCTCTCTTGTCTAAACTAATGTTAGAACTGAAAGAAGTCCTCTGCCATACTCTCTCCATCATAGAGATATATAAATAGAGGGTTCAAAATGCTCAGAAGATGCAAATTGCAATGTTTAATGAAAGGGTGCGATGTTCACAGCATTCTGTCCAGGTGCACCGTATTGACTGAACCAGTCCATTCTATAGACAGAATACTACAAATAATGCATATTTTGAACATAATTTGAGAACTTTAAGTGATTCTGCTTTCATTCCAAGTAATTTGATAGTAATAATCCATATTTAAGCTCTCTATAAGGTCTAAAATGTGATTTAGATCTTACTTATTAAAAAATATTGGATTATACATATTAGTTACACATATAATGTGCAGATAGTTGAGTATATTATGAGCAATAGTTGAGTATTCAAGTGATTCTGCATTCATTCTAAATCATTTGATCACACTAATCTATTTTGAAGCAGATATATAGAATATGATTCAGATCTTACTTATTAAATATATGAGATTATAAATAGTAGTATGCATATAATGTGCATGCATATTCTGAGCACCATTTGAGTATTTCAAGCGATTCTGCATTCATTCTAAGTCATTTGATCTCAATAATCTATTTTAAAGCTCTATATACAGTATAGAATATGATTTAGATATTAAATTTTAAAAAATATTTGATTATACATAGTAATTACGCATATAAGATGCAAATAATGAAAATTCTGAGCTCCTTTGTGCATTTCAAGCGATTTTGCATTCATTTGAAGTCATCTGATCAGAATAAACTCTATTTAAGCCTCTCTATATGGTCTAAAATATGATTCAGATGTTTCTCATTAAAAACATTGGATTATACATAGTAAATACGTATATAATGTGCAAACAATGCATATTTTGCGCACCATTTGACCATTTTCAGTGATTCTGCATTCATTCTAAATCATTTGATCACAATAATTTGTATTTAAGCTCTCTATATGATCTAAAATATGAGCACCATAGTAGTACGCATATAACGTGCATGCATATTCTGAGCACCATTTGAATATTTCAAGCAATTGTGCATTCATTCTAAGTCATTTGATCACAATAATCTATTTTTAAGCTCTCCATACGGTCTAGAATATGATTTGGATATTAATTCTTAAGAAAATATTGGATCATATATATTGTAATTACGCATATAAGGTGCAAATGATGAATATTCTGAGCTCATTTGCTCATTTCATGAGATTCTGCATTCATTTTAAGTCATCTGATCAGAATAAACTCTATTTGAGCTCTCTATTTGTTCTTATTATTAAAAAATATTGGATTGTACATAATAATTACGCATATAATTTGCAAATAATGATATTCTGAGCAACAATTGAGCATTTCAAACGATTCTGTATTCATTCTTAGTCATTTGACAACAATAATCTATTTTATGTTCTCTTGACGGTCTTTAATATGTTTAAATATTACTTATTAAATAATATTTGATTATACATATTAATTACGCATATAATGTGCAGATATTGCATATTATGAGCAACAGTTGAGTATTCAAGTGATTCTGCATTCATTCTAAATCATTTGATCATAGTAATCTATTTTGAAGCAGATATACAGTCTAGAATATGATTCAGATCTTACTTATTAAATATATTGGATTTTACATAGTAGTACGCATATAATGTGCATGCATATTCTGAGCACCATTTGAATATTTCAAGCGATTCTGCATTAATTCTAAGTTATTTTATCACAATAATATATTTTTAAGCTCTCTATACAGTCTACAATATGATTTAGTATTATTTTTTTTTAAAAAATATTGGATTATATATAGTAATTACGCATATAAGGTGCAAATCATGAATATTCTGAGCTCATTTATGCATTATATAAGCGATTCTGCATTCATTTTAATTCATCTCATCAGAATAAACTCTATTTAAGCTCTCTATATGGTCTAAAATATGATTCAGATGTTTATCATTAAAAATATTGGATTATAAATAGTAATTACGTATATAATGCACAAATAATGCATATTCTGCGCACCATTTGATCTTTTCAAGCGGTTCTGCATTCATTCTAAATCATTTGATCGCAATAATTTTTATATACGATCTCGAATATGATTCAAAACTTAATTATTAAAAAAATATTGGATTAGAATATGATTCTAAATCATTCTAAGTCATTTCAAAATATCAATTTTTAAGCTCTCTATACGGTCTAGAATTTTATTTATAATTTACTTTTTAAAAAAATATTGGAATATACATATTAATTACGCATATAATGTGTAGATAATGCAAATCCTGAGCAACAGATGGGCACTTCAAGCGATTCTTAATTCATTCTTAATCTTTATCACAATGATCTATTTTAAGCTCTCTATATAGTCTAAAAATTGATTCAGATCTTACTTATTAAATAATATTAGATTACACATAGTATTACGCATATAATGTTCAAATAATGCATATTCTGAGCACCATTTGAGTATTTCAAGTGATTATGCATTCATTGTAAACTTATTTGCTCTATATTTAAACCTTTTATACGGTCTAGAATAAGTTTCAGATCTTACTTATTAAAAAATATTGGATTGTAAATAGTAGTTACGCATATAATGTGCAAATAATGCATAACCTGAGCAATATTTGAGCATTTCAAACGATTCTACATTCATTCTAACTTTATAAGTCATTTGATCACAATAATCTATATATATGCTCTCTATGAGGTCTATAATATGATTCATATGTTACTTATTTAAAAATATTAGATTATACATAGTAATTACTCATATAATGTGCAAATAATGCATATTATTTGCAATATTTGTGCATTTTAAGCGATTATGCATTAATTCTAAGTCATTTGATCAAAATAATCCAATTTTAAGCTCTCTATACAGTCAAGGATAAGATTCAGATCTTAATAAATATTGGATTATACATAGTAATTACACATATAATGTGCAAAAATAATGCATATTCTGAGCACCATTTAAGCATTTCAAACGATAGTACATTCATTCTAATTCATTTGATCACAATAAACTATATTTAAGTTTTCTATGCACTCTAGAATAAGATTCAGATCTTACTTATGAAAAAATATTAGATTATATATAGTAGTTACGCTTATAATGTGCAAACAATGCATATTCTTAGCTTGTTTGAGTATTTTCAGCGATTTTGCATTCATTGTAAATCATTTGATCACAATAATTTACATTTAGTCTGTCTATACTGTCTAAAATATGATTCAGATCATACTTATTTAAAAAATATTGGATTATACATAGTAATGATGCATATAATGTGCAAATAAAGCTTATTTTGTGTATCATTTGATACTTTCAAATGATTATGGATTCATTTAAAGTATTTTGATCGCAATAATCTTTATTTAAACTCTCTATATGGTCCAAAATATGATCCAAATCTTACTCGTTATAAATATTGGATTGTATATAGTAATTATGGATATAATGTGTAAATAATGCAAATTTTGAGCATCATTTGAACATATCAAGCGATTATGTATTCATTCTAATTCATTTGATCCGATAGTCTATATTTAAGTTCTTTACATAGTCTAGAATATAATTCAGATCTTATTAAAAATTATTGAACCATATATAATAATTACGCATATAATGTGCAAATAATGCATATTCTAAGCATCATTTGTGCATTTCAAGCGATTCTGCATTCATTCTAAGTTATTTGATCATAATAATCTATATTTAGCTCTTTATACGGTCCATGATTCAGATCTTACTTGTTAACAAATATTTAATTGTACATAGTAATTACGGATATAAATGTGTAAATAATTCATATTTTGAGGTGGTAAATATATTAAGGATAGTTAAATAAAATAAGTTATTCACTTAAACGTTTGTTTTTAGAACATGTTGCATCCATCATCTTCCAAGAGTCGTACGTGTCGTACGTGGGTCCCCCATGCGCGTCGAGAAAATTTTTATTATTTTGACTATGTATTGATTGTGTTGTCTATCTCATGTAATAAAATGTGGATACTTCGCAGAAAATAAAAGCTGGATTATTTAAATGGAGGTTTTCTATAATAATTTTAATTGGAGGATTATTTTTGTGCAATATACATCGCAGGCTTTGAGGTGGGTCTCACCCATGGGCGTAGAGTCAGTTAAATGGAACGGAATCTTTTTTAGAGGATCAAATGAAACGAGATAGACGTCAAATTCTAGAAAGGAACTTTCTCGAAGATTTTTCACTATTTTTTTACTCGTTTCATTATTACTCGCAAAATTTGCGCTACTGCTTTCCTTCCTCACAAAACACGCAAAATCAAATGGCCATGATCGTGTGAGAAATTAATTCAGCGGTTTTGATAATTAGTTATAAAATAGAAAAGTGCATTTGTAGATTCAACATGAGCAAATATCACATTCTTACATGATACAATTAAGAGGGAAAAATACTTTTCATTGAAACCAACTTTTGATGGACAGTTTCGCGGCAAAAATTAAGAAATATAAATATTGGCACTAAGTGTCGTTTGTAAATTATATTGATGGAAAATTAAACCCTGGTATTAGCCACTTTACTACACAGAAATTGATCTTGCAAACTAACATACAATAAACTTGATTTGGGCAACATAATGACCAATCTTGCAAACTAATCTTGCACCACAATGTCACTACAACCTTTTTTTTGTTGTCATGCTAGAATCTTCATTTATAGTATGACCGTCCCTCATTTCCAGGCTTCCAGCTCTCTCTGTCTGACAGTCGAGTCCCTAAATCTGCGCTCCATTTCTGCATTGAACCATGTCCAAAAATAAAGTAAACTAAGTATATTAAAGTATTTCAATCTGCGCTCCATTTGAGCAGGTTTGAGCAGGTTTTCTTTTTTATGGCTGTAATTTGAGCAGGTTTTTATCTTTCTTCTTTTGTTTTCTTTTGTTGTTTTCACTAGATAGCCTCTAATTCTATCTTGTTTGTCTAAAAAAAGTATATTAAAGTACAAAGTATAAGGGCTCGTTTGGAACACATGGGAATAGGCTAATTCCAGAAATAGCCTATTCCGGGACTAAATTTTTCATCCAAACGCAATTACCAATTCCAGGATTAGCTAATCCCAGAACTAACACAATTTCCAACAACACTCTTCCCAACAACACTTTTCTCTCTACTTTTCACACTTCCCAACGCTATTCCTAAACTCACCATCCAAACAACATTCTTAGTCCCGAAATAGTACTCTTCCTACTAGTCCCGTGAATAGTGTTTTTCCTCAAATTTAGTCTCGGATTAGCTATTCCTAGCCTAATCCCAACCCATCCAAACGAGCCCTAAGAGATTATATTAGGGTATCTCTAAAAATTCTCTATTTCTCTCTGATCATACTGCCCAACAAACTGCAGCTAACACACATTTAGCATGATTCCTATTATGTTTGTCTAGACAGATAATGATATTCTATATTGAATCAAGACTTGTGAAGTCAAGATTAATATTCTTAGCATTGAACATATTAAAGCTAATCCAAAAGGACTTAACATAAGGACAGTTGACAAAAAAAATATGATCCACAGTTTGTGAATTATTGCAAAATTGCCATTTACTTGGAGTGTCCCCTTCCTCCAGACATTTTGTCTTGTTATCATCTTCTCTTCTGGATAGCTTGTGGACCACTATTTCAGTTTTGTTTGATGACCCCAGTATAATAATTAGATATTGTCTCGAGGGATTCGAAATCCCACTCTTATAATATATTTTATTCGAATTTTATGACTGATAACTACTACTAGGAAAGCAGCCACCGTAGAATATTGAACTAGACTAGATAATGCCAAAGAAAAGAAAATAAATAAATTCTTACATGATAAGGGATTTCACAAAAGTTGCGGGGAAATATCTAACAAGATATAACAAACTAAAATTTTTTTTTTTTTAAAAGTATCTTCTTTCATTTCTTTTTTATTTTTCATATTTTTTAGCATATTGAACCGACCCTACCGCTGCCATCCGGTTACTTATATGCTGTCATTAGCTTTTTATTATTAAATGGTGTGTTATTAGTAAAGAGAGGGAGCATATTAATTAGTAGCCGTGCAAGTCTGGGGCAGCTGGTGTGAAGTGTGAACCATGGAAGTTGTGGTTATTTTAACGTGGACCCTTGTATTTTGGAGATCACAAATAAAGTCTCAATTTTAATTTTATCAATGGCTTCCATTTTCTTTGGCTACCAATAATTTTATCTTAGTTAATATAAAATTCGTCCCGATGTCTTTTTCTGACAGAGAAAGGGGAATCACTGGCAACCTAGTTTATGATCTACCGCATCTTCCACTAGATACGAATACGATAGATGCCCCGAAGATTGTAGTGGATAATCATGTAATTAAATAACTTTGCAACTTTCTGAAATAGCCATCCTATTTTCGAGAAATTAACATAATGGAGCGATGATGCAAAACTTTTGTACTAAACAAACTTTACTAAAAAGACTAAAAGAGTACTACCGAGTTTGTAAAATAAGTGGTCCTCAAATAGGAAAGGAAGGAGGATGAGAGGGGGCTATGTTATATATATTACAATGTGAATTTTATTTTTAGAATATAAATAAAAGTTAATATTAGAAAATATTGGGAAGAATTGCTCTTATGCATTTCTTCAAGGTTATTTTTAATTTTTTTTTGTTTACTCAAAAGTAGACTTTAGCATTATTTGGATAATATAATTTAAAACAATTGTACATAACTAGACATACGAAACCAGATTACAAGAGCTGCAACATTATGATTTTACATTTGTTGTTAGAGAAACGAGGGCAGTAATAAATCATATTTTGAACACGATGTGTCTGTTTTAGATCAGACAACCTGTATCAGAAAAGAAAAAAAAATAAAAATAACTTCAGATTTAGACCATCCCACTTTCATCACATGATTAAAAAAAAATGAAGGTGGAGTGAAACTATGGAGTTAAAATAGTTTATTGACCATTTTACTGCTATAAAAATCCAGACACCTAAAGCAGATGAAGGAATGAAAATTTTGTCATGCCAAATATTGATTTTCGCGCAATAATCAAGGGCGGATCCAAATAGAAAGGAACCAGGCACTTGCCGGGGTCGTTTTTGGAAAATTAAAGATCCGAATAGTAGGATTTGATAGGTGTCTGAGTTTAAAAAATCATAGTGCATGGGCTAAGATTCATGAAATTTGTTAAAAGAGTATTTTTTTTGTCATGAAACTTATTAAAAATCTTTTTAAGAAGTCGAATGGGAGATGATTTTTTGAATGATAATTAGGTCACCATACATAGAAAGGGATGTATTCAAAGAGGTTTCCAGGGAGGCAATTATGTAATGGTTTCAAACGATGAAGTCAGAAAAGAATTGTTAATTGCATTAGAAAATTAGAATTAGATTTTTTTTAATTTTTTGTATTTTTTTGGTGATTGATAGAGAAGTAAAGATAATACAAAAATGACTAGATTTATGAAAAAGACGATGTAGTTTATAAAATTTCAATTATATATGTTTAGAATGACTTTGTTTATTAAATTTATTATTTATTTTATTTTTAAAATTTTATTATACTATAATTGTGCCTGGCTTAAAATTTTTTCTGATCCGCCCTGGCAATATGAATTTAAAACTTCCGAAATGTCAAAAGTCGCGATCGTGGAAAGTATTGAATTATGGCCGTTCTTTAATTTGACGTAGTTTGGCCTCTTGTGTTGTACATCAGTATATCTTTGTGGTATGGGTTGAAAAAGTAGACAAGCAGGGAAGGGAAAAAGTTAGGAAGAGACGTGCTTTTTCTAGGAAAACAAATAACATTTATTGTTTTTAAAGGGCGGATATGCAAGTTTGTTTCTTTGAATGGTCCATGCGGTGGAGCAATGGTCTATGTCGCGTTGTGACACGTGGTCCTCAGTTTGAGATCAGAACTCCTGTTCCTGCTTCTTTTATATAGCGCATTTTCCCATAAGAGCTTGCTATACGTCAGTTTTCTTAGTTTGAAGTATCATCATCTTCAACCAGACACAAAGTCGATTAATTGATTTCACAAAGGGAAGAGAAGCAAAGAAGAGGAGTTGAAAGGGAAGAAAGAGAGAGAGAGAGAGCGAAACGGCTGTAGTAGTTGACTAATTGGTATGATTTCTCATTCGGTGTTGCCTTTTCTTTATCTGTTTGCAAGTTATTCATAAGTTTTATTTTTGAAGTAGATGACTTGTTAAACGAAGAGATTTTCACTTCCCTCGACGAGTTTAAACTTACGTATCTTTGTTGCTAAGTTTTTGTCGGCCAAGAGCCCAAGAGAGGTATTCGAGAAGAATAAGCTTCACAAAATTTATTGTTTCCTTGTTTACTATTTCTATTATAATTGAAAAGATAAATCCTTTATTCTAATGGAAGTCATAACACGAGTCTTTAAGTTCTGTAACATGTTTTAGATTGCTTTAATTGCCTATCTATATGTAAACTAGGGAAGTTGCAGATTCTGTTACTGTTCTGGTTAAATTGGATTCAGGTGCAGTACTGTGTAAACTACCAGACTTTCATTTCTGGCAAGTTGTTTAATTTGTACAATCTTACATCAGCCTAAATTGATTGAAGTCTTTTGGCTATGGAGTTAGCCAAAGTATTGGCAAGTGGCAAAGCCTGATCAGTCTGTTTGGAGGAATGCATCACACAAAATTTCTCAATGAGTGACCCCTTTAAATGTAAATCTAGAGAGTTTGGCAGCTCTCAGTAATTTTGACAATAGACTTCTTTCAATGCATAACACATCATCTAAAACTTTGGGCTGCTGAAGCCCCTCCATGCAACTTGGGATTTTAACACCAGCATTGTTTTTTATGTTATCAGAACTCAGAAGAATTAACTTTTTTCCCTTTTTTTTTAAAAAAAAAAGTAATAAGAACGGAGTATCTAATAAAGTTTTTGAACAAAATTTTTTGTCTGTAATAATTGGTTATGCATATAAGGGCCTTTCATTGGAAATTTTTAAAATAAACTATTAACAACAAATGTGTGTTGATGATGTGATGTGTCTTCATAAAGGTTGTAAGTGGAATGATGTAACTTTTTGAAGTTTTCTTCTGTACTATACATTTATTTGGTTATCATGATTAAGCATGCTGCTATTCATTTATTCATGCTTCTTAAGTCTTAATTTTAATCTTAACATTGTTTAGTAACGCTCTTATGCAATATTTCAGATGGAGAATTCTAAAATGATTACAACTTGAACATAAATGAGAGAGTTTGGGTAATGCAGCAACATGGGAAGTTTTGGCTCTGTTGACCCGGATGACAACTTTGAAATGGAACCAATATTAAACCAAAATTTGCCAAAACAACCTCCTTTCTTTGACTTGAAGGTCTTTTATTTAAGACTAACCAATTATTATCAACCACCACACCAGTCAACCCTCAATCATCTGACGGTCAACCTCATCCCAGTCCACCCGCTCACCATTGCCAAGGTGAACTCAAGGTCAGAATCCGACTCTGGATCAGGTTTGGTCTGTGTCTCCTGTTCCCTCAGGCAGGACCGGGTTGATGACACCTCTCATGAATCCACTTTCATTTGCACTGATAATGTTCGAATAAATGGAGGAATTCAGTTTGAGGTATTAAATGGAGAGAAGTTGCTTCTTGCTGGCACCTTGGACCCTTGTGATGCTGGTAACAGATGGGTTATGACTTGTCGGGCTGAATCAGGTTTTGCAAAATTGGAATCCAATGATGGTGCATTGCCCATGGCTGAGTTGTATATTGCTGGTTGTCACGAGGGCATTCCAGTAATTCTGATGGAATCACTTGACCTTGGTGCTGTGAAAGACATGACAACTTTTGGTACACTGGTATTGTTTTTCAACCTTCATTTCTTGTAGAAATTTATTTTCACATTGGTTCAGCAGTGGTTTGCTGGTTCATAACTGATACCGTCGTTAGTGATTTTTCTACTTCACTGCACAATACACTTATTGTACCAGTAAAGTTATTAAGCACTACTGTCAGGCTTTTCCAATCCAGAAGGTTGTGAATCTTTTGGTTATTTCTTATTTGCACCTGCTCGCTTATATTTATTTTAATAAATTTGGTATATTTTTTGTTTATTCGTTTATTTCTCGGTTGTTTTAGGCATTATCTGGCTATAGGTGCTATAAACCAGAAGATGATGCAGAGTTTGACTACAGAAGTTACAATAAAGCTGAGTACACAGATTGTGAGGAGGAAGGAGAACTCTCGTGGTTCAACGCTGGTGTTAAGGTGGGAGTTGGTATTGGCCTAGGAATTTTTCTTGGCCTTGGCATAGGAGTAGGTGTCCTGGTTCAGTCGTACCAGTCCACCGCCCGTAGTTTCAAGAGACGTCTCTTTTGAAATGCAATTAGAATCTTAATCCTTCTACTCAACACCTAGCTAACTGCTACAGACTCGGGATTGAAAATTCCTGCTTGTGCTGTTGATTCATCCATGTGGTAAAGACCCGCCGGAACTGGTATGATAATTGTAAGTTTGTATGAGGTCCTTCGACTTGAGTTCTGGTTTCTCGGCTCGAGAATAATCAACCATGTGAATAATGTGACTTTTTTTTCTCTCCTGTCATGCGGCTGTAACTTTTTCTATTTACTATGTACATTTGTTACTAGTACTGATATTTATAACACACAACTTAGCTGTAACCCTTTAGAGCACCTATTTGAGGCTTTGCATTTGCAAATTTAAAGATGACCTTATTTTGTTTTTTTTTTTTTTTTTTATGATTAAAGCAGAGTTATATACTCCAATATATTAGGCTGGGGCTTTGTTAGTGCCGACCACTCAATGGAGTTTCGGTTTATACTCTTAAGTAGACAACCTTATTTTTGATCCCCATGTTATGTATTGCAATTGTAAGTTAAAACTTGGGAGCAATTTCTTACCTGCGACAAAAACAGGCAACTGGTTAAGGGAATTGCAGTTGAGAATTCATTTTTGTGAAAGTATCAGTTTTGAATTACACGATTAATTAAACCTTTACATATCTGGAGTGTCAAGGGTATGTCCTTGGGGATCTAATTCTGAGCCTTACATGTAATCAGAGATGAGAAATAAGTAAAACATATTATAAGGTCTAGTAGCCTCTGAATTGAGCTGTCATGACATATTTATCCAGCTGCACGATTACGACAGTCTAAGCAAAATAAAAAAAAAAGGGAACTAAAATTGCAAAATGCATGGGTTTCTAATTCTCTCCGTTTACACCGTCAATTATTTCTCAATACATTCAAATCTGCGCAATTGAACCAGCAGCTCAACTCATAATTTAATAGAAAAGCGACTTGAGCCTCCCCCACACTCGGTATAAATAGGTGTAGCCAGAACATTTTTTAATAGGAGTGAGAAAGTATCGAATTTTTAGATGGTGATGTTATCATACATAAAAAAAAAAATATGATTTCTAGATAATGGAAATCAACGTTGGAATATTTATCTTATTTTTATGAAGCTCAATATTTCCAATTTATGTATGTAAATGCTTATATGGTGACGACCATGAAAAATTTTCAACAGATATAATTAATTTCAAGGATTCCACTAGGTAGTCCAATTCCGTATGTAAGGGATTGGTTTATTACTAAATAACAAAATACAATCTTCATGATTACTACTTCATATATATATATATAACTATATATAATATGCCAGTGACTGATTGACCGTATCTATAACATACTCTACCGTATAAAAGAATTTTCCATATAACTTATATAAAATACGTTAGTGATGATCTCCTCTGTGACTACAATTTGAGAGGAAGGTCAACTGATAAATTAATAAGTAGAGCAATATATACGGCTTATTTTCTTTCAACAAGTAAATGTAAAATAGACGATAAAATAATCTACAAGTTGCATTAAAAAAAATCATCTAGAATATCCTAGGATGCCTAGTACATTTTATCCTATATAGAAGCTAGAAATAATATTAATATTAATTATTTTTTCAGGGACAGTTGGCGGAATATATTTACACACACACATATGTGTATAAAATCTGGATATTTTCGATTGATAATTTCAAGTGACAGTTCAATCTTTATATTAAAAAAATACAGAAAATCAGCAGCCAATTAAAAATTGATGGAGACATCGATAAATGAAGAGGCAAAAAGGTATGTCCGCTCTGGAACGCTAAGAGTCGTTCCTTCTGCTACTTACTACGTAGTTCTGTTTAAAATCAGACTGGTCTTTTAAACCTGAGTCTGGTAAAGTGGTACTATAAGAGGAGAATTTATCTGAAAAAAACATACAGACTCGATCCAAACCGTTCAATCAAACTTGATGGTTTAGACTTCAATCGTATAGCCTTGATATCTAGGAATGAAAAACATCAGGAGATAAAGAAAAAAGAAAATTTATATGACTCTTGAATTAGATGTCATTGTAATGATTTCCTGAAATATATTTACAATGTAATTTTTTCTGGACTCTTATTTAGAAAAGGTGCCTGTGGCAGAAAGTAGCGAACACTATCACTATTTTACAAACATTTTTAGTGTAAATAATAGTAGAAGGGACATCCAGTCAACCGAATTCCTGGCTAATATCAGCATTTTAAGCGTAAATGCTCATTTTAGGGATATTTTATTTCTCAACCAAATCATGGAATATACGAGTATCATTCATAAAAAATTTTGCTCTCTGTTGAGCGTACATAAGCTCTGTAAGGTGTTGTGTTTTAATGTTTTTCATTGATTTGAATGTAATATGAAGCAGACTTTTGGGACAATTACTATTTCCAAATATATTATTTTCTAATAGAACAAAAGTCATTGTTCCTATCTAATACAATCATGGAATTCACGTCTCCCTTTATAATTTTCAGCTATAAAACCGCTAACACTAGCATTCAATCTCAAACTCCTAGCGCCCAAAAAGTAAAAGAAGAGATACCCACCAAATACCGATGGAAGAAGCAACAACAATAGGATGCCTAACCTGCTTCACTGGTACCAGTAGGTCTAAAAGCCAGCCAAATCATCTCTTAGTTGAGTCGGTCTCATCAAAGCTCGAGCTGCTGCCTTGTTACGAGAAATTGCCGCATGACTCATCTCCCATCCTCTCTAAAGCTTGTGCAATCATGCCAAACGAAACAAATCCGGGTACTGGAGGTTGGAAACGTCTAAAATGGATTATTTTTGGTACAGATTTTGGTTCTGGCATTGGTGCAGATAGAAATAAGAAAAGGTCTTCGTGGCTGCCCGATATCAATGGCAAGAGGTGGCCACTACAAGGATGGGGTTAGGATGAATAATGTCTAATTATATGTTTCTTTCTAAAATCATCAAATAGTAGTGTTTTGTATTTCAATGAGGGTTGGAAATTTAAATTTATTACCTCTGTAAACTTGCAAAAGATACTTTTTCTCCTTATCTTTTAGAGAAAGAGGAGAAGAAGGTTTATATCCATATTCTTTTCTACTCGAGGCATTTTTTGAGTTTTTTTTCAAAGCGACATTAGTAGAATTTTTTTCCCTTTTTCTGACAATAGTTCTAATTAAATGAGTAATTTTTGTTCTTATTTGTTATGTTCTTTGATAAAACAGCTAGATTATACATATATGTAGTGGGTTTTTGCACTTCTACATATTTGAACTATCTAACTATTAGATGCATTAAATCTAGCAAATAACCTTTCGCTGAATTTTAACAAACTTCATGCACAACCAGTAGTCAATAATGAAATTGCCAATCAACAAAAATAAAATCACCCGGCTATAACAATACAACATAAGATTTTCATCTGGATAACAACTTTATGGTAGTTCTCTACTGGATTGAGAATTTATGGTTCTCAAATGCCTGACCAGAGATCGACAAATCTTGTTTATCAATTATTGGTGGTTTCTGTTAAATGATTGGTGAACCCACCATGCCGGTTCATGAGTCATGAGTGATCATTTGTTGTTAGTAATTTGCTGGTAAATTTTCTGCTATCAAAGAATTCCGTGTGCAAAAGCATTATTATATGAATAGGAAATTCTTTGGTTTACAGCCGTATCAATTTAGCCCTAAGCTCTTTTATAAGGACAAGTGACAATATTAATATTTGCAACTCGTACAAGAATTTGATTATACTTGTAATATAATTCATTTCTTTACGTTGACATTGTCTCTGAATAACGAGTGATACATCTTCATAACTGTACCGAAAATGTCATTAATTACAGAGCCCAAGAAAAGAAGGCCCAATGCATGAGAAATTTGAAAACAATGTCCGAGAAAACCAGATCTGTTAAATCGACCGAAATGGTGCAGAAGAAGTTTAATGGGCCCATTACAAATATAATGCATATCATATTATGTTATCTATTAGCAAATAAAGTCAAATTCTTTCTGGATAAAGGTTTTTCGTAAAGGTTTACGAAAAACAACCCTTCAAAGTTAAAGAGAAAAATAAATTAAAACAAAATGTAGGTGCTGAACTTGTATTGCAGATGAGTCCACTTGTTTTCATAGAAGTTTAGGTGAAACAACGAAGAATGGCCATTTTTTTCCTACATTTTGCTAGGACAACAGTATTTCTCTGACATTGCTTCGTGGGGTTTTACTTCTGTGCCCGCACGTGCGACATTATTTTTTTTTTTTATCTTTAGTCTAGTTTGCCATAAAGTCCAAGAGGTTTTCACAGAATTGAAAAATTAGAGGCAGATTTAGTGAAGTCAAATTATTGTTTAGTGTATAACAGAAACAGTGACCAACTATCAAGTCTATCAGCATCAATTAACAGGAAAGTCTTTTACGATACAAAAGGAATAATAAAAAAAATAGATAAATAAGATACAAGAAGATAAGAAAATATCTAGCACAAACCTGTCAATTTTTTTAATTTGTCTGTGTATTCAAAATATTCGTTTAATTAATACAAGAGAGTGACTTGTCACATACTTAAAGGTGAAAGAAAAAAAAGTAAAAAAGAGAAGTCTGTAAATGGCGCCAGGATGCATTCCCCAAATATGTAAAATCAGCCTCAATGCATAGAGTCAATGCGACAATGGCCTGAAATATTATTTTATATTAATGGGCCATAACTAACAATTAACCCAAGTCCCTATTAATTTATTGGACATAGGGGTAAAGTCTAGAGAGAGATCGGGAACCTAGAACTGTGCAATTAATAAATGCTGATCTAGCTGGCCATTTGAAGTCTTAAACCTAGTTTAATAAATGCTATTTTTTATATTATTAAAGATGAAGTCTGAAGACGATGATTGGCTCATTGAATTAACATTTAATCGATCCCTGCTAAAATTGTCAGTTCCTTATATCATGCATATTATGTGACATCTGATGGGTAAACAATAGCGTATGAAAATGGGATGAATTAACTATTGCCAATGATATATGTCATATTATCTATTCGCAAATAGAATTATTAAAATCATAGTTTGAAATTTAATATATTGAATCTGGCAAATAGATTCTATTTCTCAACGCAAACCCAAACATCATGCATAACATATTACAACTATAATCTATTCTTCACCAAGCTTGGTTCTCTATGTTTCAATTCTCTATTCTCGTGTGTTCGAAAACACCCTGAATGTCATAACTCATGAGTAAGAAATTATTTTTCCCATCATTTTATTATTATTATTATTATTATTATTATTATTATTATTATTATTATTATTATTATTATTATTATTATTATTTTATCTGAAGATGTCGAGTCTTATACTCCTTATATTAATGCATCACCATTAGTACTTTTTAGTGGTTGGATCTAATTTTCACAAAAATAAGGCTGGATGTGTAACTCATGTCGAGGATGAGGCGTTGAACTGTTTCCAATCAGAAGTTGTTGGACATCTAGATTCTGTAAAAACATAAAGAAACAGAAAGAAAAACAGCCTTTATATCGATTAGAAATTGAACTGGTACAGAGTTTAGATATTGAACTGGTACAAAGTTCATTTAAGGACATGAGTATTCAAGTATCTGCCCTAATATGACAAACTGTTTTGAACATTTAAAAAAAAAATTAATTCAAGCTATAAATATTTGAACAAACAAGATATGGAAAAGTATCTACAAACGGCAGTCCTTACCATTTGCTTGGGATGATTTTTTCAAATGACCACAAATTAATTGAGATATTGTAACTGTAAACGTGTCAATATTTTTGTCAAATATATATAAATAATTGACCTAATCTAAATAGCACTATTGCTTATGTCGGCCGAATAATACCCAAGTCCAAGTTACAAGAATAATATCAATACATAAATCCAAAACTTTCTTTTACAGATACAATACTCAGCTTTGAATTAATATATAAATGACAAGAGAGTAAGAACCTTGGTGCCAACTCCATCTCCAACTCCATGATTTGGAAGCAAGGAGAGAACAAAAAAAGACAAGAGAATTGACCTCTCAACAACATTGCTTGCCAAAGTCTCTGACCGTTGTTTTAATGATGGTGGCAAGAAAGTGCCCTCTTCACACTGCCTATTTTATAACATTCAGATTTGTTGTACACAATTGACACAAAAATTGAAACATATGCATTGCTCACGAGCTAATATATTTATTTTCAATCATACTTAAGCTTCATAAATTAGTGCTAACCGTTTAAAACAGACAACCATGCATCCTGCATTTTGATTTTCTATTTGCATCTCTAGGGTTTCTTTAATGTACTTAGACCAGAAGAGAAAATGAGAAATGTGACTTATTAATAAGTATGTTAATGATATGGGCCCTTGCTATTCTTGTCAAATAAGCGCCCCTATCTCTTAATTCTGTCAATTAAAATGAACATTGTATAAGATATCTAAGTCAGGTTTATGCTTGCTCCACTAGTTTTATATCCTTTACTTGACATGAATTGTAAAATAAAAAACACACGCAAGAAAAGGAAGTACTCGTCCGCTATTAATCTATATCGCTATAATATTGTAAATTCTGTTTTGCAAAGTGTAAGAACTAGTATGAACTCTGTGCAATTTTCTGAGAAGTTTAGACCATTTATAAATACAAACTAATAAAGAATTTTGCAGTTATGAATAAAAATATTGAATAATATGGCGCGCCTATCGAATGATTAGCTGATTAATTTATTAGGCCTCTATTTGGTGTAGAAATACAAGGATTTTTTCAAGACAGATCCGAATCCATCAAGTATGAATTACCTGATCTATTTCTGCGCCAATAACTTGCATTATATGTCAAGGTAAGTTTCAACACGGAAAGAGGCAACACTTCTGTCATAGTGTCATCTCACCTTACCATCTTTTTCATTCCTTTTCTTCACTGTTTATTTTATTTTTGTTGCTTTTTTTCCCCTTTTTGTTACCATATATGAGAAACTTTATATTTAAATTAAGATGTCGGCCAATCCCAGATGAAATTTCTATTAGGTCTAGATACATGCATAATCTGCTAAAATTAATAATACATAAAGATTTGAGGTTGAAATTGTGTTTTCCAGACATCAATATCTAGTCAAACTCAATGTTTGACCTGTGAATGAACATGTTCAAACGACCAAAAAAAAAAAAAAAAAAATCTCATTTTTATGACATTAGATTTCTAATCTCATTAAATTGGATAAAATTAGATTTCGTTGCAGTTTTTCAGATCATAGATTTGGTTGTAAATCGTAAGTTGATTTGGATCTGAAAATTTAAATTGGCTTAAATCAAAACTCTCTCGGTAGGATTTTATATGTGAATTAAGTATTTAATTTTCCGGGATTTTACCTTACCTAATTGAGATCACGTGGCTTCTCTTGATTTTCATGGCACAATTTCAAGGTGCTATTTAATCATTTTGCTTGGACATAAAATATCTAGTGATGGCTTGTTAATGGTATTAAGATAATCAAATGTAGACACTGTTACAGTGTGTAGCTTGTAGTGGAGACAATGTGCAAGCTAAGAGATAGATAAGGAGTGCCTAACCAACTTATAATAATTTGCTCTTTGTATTTTATAATGACTATTCTATTATGGAGGACTATCATATATACAATAGTTCACTGTTGATTAATACGCCAGAGCAAACCAACGGAGAATAAGAAGCTAGGCCCGGTGCACAAAAAACCCGTAGACTGAGGGAACGGCCAGTAATAGGTCCCACCAATCAGCGAAAGCGACGCCAAGAAACAGACCTTGGTCCTGTAACTCCTGTTTTACCAGAACATTTAATTCTAGAGGTGTTGAACAAAAATGATTGCAGATGACGGCATTCTGACCCCACCATTCAATATTAAGGTTAAGAGAATCTTCATCCTATTTATCAATTAATTAAAAATATTAATGTCACGATTGCAAATAATTGCAAAGAGTATCACATAATCTTTTGCAATTGAATTTGTAAGTAATAAATGTTTATCGTATGGATGAAGAGGATAGGAAATTAATTAAGAAATAATAGCTGAAATTGCTTGTGTGGCGGAAGGAAAATAATCTATGGTATGTATTAAGCTCCAAGGCTCCAATAGTCCTTCCAATGAAATACGTTTCTAAATTTTAGAATAATAATGATTTTCTTATAGACAGGGTTATTTATATTTAGATACGTGTGGTTCGGTATTTTTGACACTATTTTTATATTTTAAATTTTTTTGGCATTCCACGAACTTGTATGATTCGCTAACTATTCATGTCGGGTTTCATTTTTTAAAAACTTTTGTACCAAAAGTTATTATTGATCAATTGTTTTGAATAAAAAGAGATCTTTTTTTTTATTTTTTTCAAATTTAAATATACATGCAGGATTTGAATTTTTGACATCTGTAGACCACTTAAATATTTTTATCACTTGGTCACTTATATGGAGTTCGTAAATTGTTGAGAAAGATCCATGAATCCATCTCATAATTGAAACAAATCCTTAAACATCAATCATAACTTTTCTAAACTTTATTCGTATACTTGTCCCAGAAATTCTTTTCATTGTCAGCATATTTTTTCCCTACTTGTAAAGATTAATTAGAAAATAATAAAAATCCATGTCCGACCCATCGCAAACATCGGATTCTTACAACGACTTTTGTCACCTGTCCTCTACAATTAGGCTTTGTCCGATCCTTATCTTCCTGTCTTTGGTTCCGACTCGTATCGATCGTCTGATAAAATTCTTGAATCTACTTGACTCGCTTTGATTTCGTTTTTATTTAATTTATCAAATATAAGAGAATTTACCAAATATAAGGGACATGCTATCTGAAGCCAGTTTAATAACCAGACAAGTTACTATTATCCTTGATGGCCAGGCGTGTTACATTATAACATGTCGCATGAAGCATATGCAATTTATTTTTTCACCAGACTTCCTATCATTTCTCTTTTGTTCCTTTTAAATAGTAAAAATTAGATAGTCTATGGCAAAGTAAAGACAAGCTATGTCATATTGCGAGTCGTAAATTGAAAATACCCAATTAAAATAGCTGCCACAACATGCGACATTAAATGAAGATGTAAAGGATCAATGATTCTTTTAAGAGTAAAACCTACCATTTTTAGGAGAGAAGCCAGTGGCCCAATGATCTAACATCATCATGGGATTGAATTAATGTTCATTAAATGCCAAATGAAGTAGCCTCCAACAAGTCCGTATAAATTAAGTTCTGTAACACATAGAATGTAACTACTTGTGTACTTGATTCTTGTGATTATGTGTAATAAAGATATTTATTATATCATACTATGCCGGTTTGTAGAACTCTGTTGTGGGTATAGAGGTTATTTTATTGTTAATCTCATTTTGTTTTTTAGTAGGAAATTTATTGTGTTTATCTAGTTACATGAAGTATGTATTGCATCCATCACATATTCACATGTCATATTTTATTATATAACAAAAGAGTTGATGCCAAGTTCTGAAAATTTATTGTGTTTATCTAGTTACATTAAAAAAAAAAATCATCCTAGTCCCTTATTATAATTAATGTCAAGTACACTTATCAAATAAATATGAGAAAAGAAAAATAATGTTGTATTATCAATCAAATCACTCAATTTGATAAACATATCAAATTTTGTTAGAAATAATATTTTATTTTATAGTTTGCTTTTTTTTTTCTAATAGAGATGAAACCAATAAAACCATTAATTCTAAAAACTATAGATCGTCCAATAAAAATAATTTTCTCCTATTTAAATAAATAGTAAACAAAGTGAAGAAATTCGGTGACCTATAAGAATTTGATTTGTGGATCGGATTGAACCATTCAAATCAATCATTTAAATCCTAGATTTAAATTTAAAACTAAAAATCTGTCAATCGAAACTGCATACAATATCATAGCATTACTCTTACTTGACAAATATAAAGCATTACATGTCTATTTCTCTTCTATATATCCAATCTTACAATTTTACTCTAGCATCAAACTTTTTTTTTAAAGAAAAGCTAGGTAGCGTCTACCTAGTACTATAACATCAAACTTACAGACTACATTCTGATTTCGTACTAAATGATTTATCTCATTAAAACAAAAAACAAAACTTTTTCCAATTCTAAATTAAAGTTTGTTTAAGTGAATCATAAGTAGCTACGAAACTCTGCAATCCGCAGGTTACAGAAGAACAGTTCTTTCTGGTTCGGATTCCTATATGATCTGAAAGTGACATGCTAACAGTATCCATGGATTTCTTCCCTTCTATTTCTATATATCTACTCTAGTCCAAGGTCCCACCGTACCTTTTGTCGTGAGAAATTTTTTTGGATTTTATTTCCGAAAAAGAATAAAGGTCTTCAATTTTATCGAAGGTTGATACAAAGTTAAATTAAGAGGCATGTAAATACAGTTTTTCCGTAATTTATGGCGATATTATTAATTTTCTATCGATGATGATTTTATTTTAAAGTTAATAGTTATGATGTCATGTTGTTGTCTTAGAGTTTTACCCTCTGCACATATATATGTATATATAATTGTAAATAAAAAAAAAATATTTTTTTATGGAGTACCAAATATAATATATAATATAATGTAGTTATCGTGCATTAGGAAAAATAATTATCAGTCTTTGTCATATAAAATTATAGAATTCAGATAATTGACGCAAAAGAAATTGTAATTGTTTTGACACAAATAAAAACTATAATTAAAATATTTTCTAGAATAAATCCTCAAATACTACCAAAAACCCTAGGGTAGTTAAAAAAACAAAATCGGCTGAAAATGTTTCACATTGTGCAATTTCATAAGGGTAAAAATGGAATTTATCCATTGAAGATTTGAGATACCAAACAAGGCACCTGATATAATAAATCTTGGCGCTTCAGCCTTTGATCGGTGGACCATTTCACGCACAACGTCAATCTGCCATTAGTGCACTTCCATCTATATCGACTTTATACAACGGTCCCTTCAGTCTGTTTGATAAGGACTATCCATTTATTCAAATTTTTTTCACTGATATAAACTGAACAACTTCGACATTTTTTTTATAACGGGACGAAATTAGCTTAGTTTTTAGAGATACGTTTGGATTGGTTGAGAATAAGACTAAAAGTATTACTTTCAAATAAATATTAATCAAGAATAAATTCATTTGAAATTGAAATTATTACTTCGAAATAAAATTTTATCCCGATATTATTTGAATTTTATTTTAATATAAATTAAAAATCTACTTTAATTTCTTAGTTTTGTATGTCCAAAATCACCACATCTCAATTGGTTTAATTTTCCATGTGGATTATAAGTTTATAACATCAATATTTTTTAATCCATTATACAAGCTAACCGAAACCTTTTTATTAGAAAACAAGGATACTGTAGTTTATAACTGGAATCCATAGTGTAAAACTAACAATACTTTTCCAAACAAAGATAAATTTTGCTCGTAACTAAAGAAGTAATAAAAAAAAAATTGAAAGATAAAGCTCCCTCTGCTAAAGCTAAGCTGATCCTATTAAAAGAGAACTCTTACCATTTTTTTCAACGCTTTTATAAAGAGATTAATTCGTTGATTTAATTTTTCATAAAAAGAAACTTGTGTACCCACAAATTTGCTTTTGGGCTTTTTTCTTTTTTCTTTTTTCTTTTTTTGCGACGCTTGCTAGTCAAGACTTGCAAAACAGCACCGCCAAACTGGTAGTTATGCACAGTCGTAAAGTGACATCTTCCTGTGCGTGGTTCATGACTTCATGTACACCACATTAATTACACTTACTTTTTCTTTTTTTAAAGTAGTATTTTAATGATAAAATTAGCAGTTGAGAACATGCGCATCTCTTTTTTTACAAATTTTATTCATTCTCGGCGTCTCTCTCTCAAAAAAAAAAGAAAAAAAAAACTTCATTGAGAGCCATGAAAATCAAACTTTATTATTATTGTTGTTGTTGTTGTATGCAATAACGATACTCATTTTCTTTATTAATTGTCTGTTTGGCGCATCTAAGTTGTGGAAGAAATAAAAAAACTTGTCTTTAAATAAAAATATTTTATACGCATTGCTCGGTAAAATATATTTCTACTATCATGTTGACGTATATTTTCAGTTTTTCGCCAAATCTTAAGCACTGTTTAGTAGACATTTTTCTAACCGTTTGACATTCCTTTTCACAAAAATCCCTCTTTTTCATGAATACAAATGAATTATTCCAAATCTTTCCATTTTGTATTATTTTTTGTGATCTTTCAGGGCATATGAATTCTTGTAAATTGCTTCTATCAAAGCAACATACATATTTAATATAGGAATATGGTATGGGCTTCTGAACTGTTCGACAAGTCCCATGCGCATGCATATATATATAATTATATATTGACACGAATTAAGTCGAACAATAAATATTGTCCAAACACTGTAGCAATTTTTTCCCCCACCCATTTAGGTAGATATTCCCACAACTTCCTTAGAATTGTCTGAAGGAACATTTATCATGCCGTTTTGATAGATATAGGCCCCGATCAAATTTTTTTTTTTTAACATGGGATTTCATTTTATTTCGTTGGAAAATTTTTTATTAAAATGAATAAATTTGGTGTCATTTGGTTGGAATTCTCGTGTAATTAGATCCAACGAAATTCTGAGAAATCAATTCAAATGAAATAAAATCCCGTGTAAATAACATTTTGATTAGGGCCATATAGTGCCAAATTTGTCAAAACCATTATTTTCATTGAAAAACAAAATGAACTGAACATAATTTCTACGAGCACACAAATTCTTACAAATTGCTCCTTGAGATCCCATAACATAGAATATCAAACATCCGAGAAAACTAGATATTTGTCATTTTTGATACATTCAGAAAAAGGGACACAGAAAGGGGAAAAAAAAAAAAGAACACTCAATAGTTAGCAATAATTAGTATGCAAGTGCCAGTTTGAGCTAATTTCTAAAATTCAGTGATTATATTATATTATTAAAGAAACATGCTCTGCATCATTGAAAATAAAATAAAAAGCACAAAATTTTAACAGTATCCGAATACGTTTATTCTCATTGGGCAATTCTTTTTTTTTTTTCAAATATTGGTAAATCTTTTTTACGGCTACACTAGCTATCACATAAATCAATTTATACGAATACAAGGCCCAAGAGCATTTTTTTTTTTTATTTCCATTAGAATGTTCTTTTTCAGTTGCCAAAAGAAAAAAGAATTATCTAATTCAATAATACAAAAATATCTCTAATATTAAATATTCATGTTACTAAGTGCACTAATGATAATGATAATTGCTTATTACACTCCCCGGTGCATGAAACACCATGTTTCATAATTCCCCCACCGCTCTCTTTCACGTTTATAGCACCACGCTCCTCTTCTCTTCCCTCCATATATCCACCAAAAACCAAAATAATAAAAAAAAAGAACTCAAACTCAACTCAACTCAACTCAGCTCAACTCGTCTCTTCCATCTCCTCCCAACGGCCTCTCCTTTTGTCCTTTTTCTCCAAACACTCCTACAAAGAGAGAAACATATCAAAAACAAAGAAAGGAAAAGAGAAAAAGTGCAAAGAACTGAAGCGGAGAAATGACATCGCCGGAAATGGACGCCGGAGCAGTACCTCCGCCACCTAAAGATTCAATCTTCCTCTCCAAACCTCTCTTCGGCCTCAGGCTCTCCTACCTCCTCGTCATATTCTCTCTTCTCTTCTTCCTCCTCCTCTCCCTCTCCATTCTCCTCCTCTTCCTCCTCCTCCGAAGAAGTCGTGCCGCGGCACGCGCCAGGCATGTCATAGCGCCAATCCAGGCTTCTGATCCAGCTGAGGTGGAACCCATGAAAAGGGTTGAAGAAGGGTGCTCTGTCGCTCCTTCTACCGCTACCACCATTACTACTACTGTCGCCACCACCCCGACAACGGCTTCTTGTTCGAGTTCTTCTCGCGCGAACATGAGTGTTGAAAGAGAAGAGATGGGGTGGGGGAGGTGGTACTCAGTCGAGGAGCTGGAAATGGCGACCGGGGACTTCTCTGAGAATAGTGTGATTGGCAAGGGTGGATATGGAATTGTGTATAGAGGTGTTCTACCTGATTTCTCAGTCGTCGCCGTGAAGAATTTACTTGATAACAAGTGAGTGTGAAAAACAAAGCTTCATTTTTTTTTTCTTCATCGGTTTGCTTTTTGTTTGCAAATATAGCCTTCAAAATTTTAGAATCATAAACATACCTCTTTGTTCAACCTTCTTTTGAGGTTTTTTGTTTTTTTACACCGTCATAATATCCTATTTACTTTTGATGATTTTGAAATCAAGGCTAGGAAAATAAGGTAATTGTCGTGCTCATCTTTTCTTTTGTTCTCTTTTGGAAACAAAAATAGACATTTGTTTACTTTTTTTTGCAACGAAAACCATTTCTCATGCGAGGATCAGGATAGTCAAACTTTGGCAAATTGACCTTGCAACGCTAGTGTACTTTTAATGGCATTTGTTATTTATTATGAGTGAAAAAAAACAGCATTATAACCATTACTTCTAAAATTTTGCGATTTCTATGAATTCATGAAAATTTATCCACTTTGTACCTTTCGATAACAGGTTCTGTCATTATAGTACTAAAACATTACATGTGGTTTCAGACAATCCCATGAATTCAATACATTTATCAGAAATGAATGGACCTATAACATGGCCCATGGGCTTGAAATAAGTACTCCCATTAAACTGTGTCTAGGTTTCCTCAAGATATAATTAGATGGGTCCGTATCCTCTGCCAACCTTTTCTGGTTGGCAGGGTGCCAACCTTAATCCGAGCCGTTCGATCTTGATCGGACGGTTAATTTTTTTCGGGCCTATCAATCTGGTATTATTCACGGGGCTCCCATAACCATCTGATTTAATCTGAACGGTCCAGATTCGAGGTGGGCACCCTGCCAACCTTAAAAGGTTGGCAGAGGATGCCATTCCTAATTAGATACTCAGATCAGATTACCAAATGTTTCTTCTTTAAGGCGAACTATTGACACTAATTCCCTTGTAGGGGCCAAGCAGAGAGGGAATTTAAAGTTGAAGTGGAAGCCATTGGAAAAGTCAGACACAAAAATTTAGTAGGACTAATTGGCTATTGTGCTGAGGACCCAAAAGGTGACATTACATTTAATGGAAGTAAATTGTTCATGTTTATTCCTACCTAGACCTGAGATTCTCTCCTGCATTCTGTAAACTGGAAAAGGGAAAAAAAAATATCACATTTCATCATGTACGTTTTTATGGCTATACCAACTTTTTCTCTAATTACTTTCTCTATGACTGTGTTACCCCCCCCCCCCCCCCCCCCCCCCCCCCCCCGCACCCTTTTTTTTTTTGTGACAAAAAAACTTTTTGGGTATTTGACCGACTTAAAAAGTGTAAAGGAGAAAATCGGTGCAGTGGAAACTTCCTGTATGTTGGAGTGTGTTGTACTTCTCATCCTATATAGGGTAGGTGGAAACGCAGGGTTTAGTAGACTTGAAGTTGTTCTTCAAAATAGTTTTCATTTACTTAAAATTTGGCCACAAATTGAGTAATTTTCATGCCAAAGCAGGATGCTCGTATATGAATATGTAGATAATGGTAGTTTGGAGCAGTGGTTGCATGGAGAATTGGGACGTGCCAATCCCTTAACTTGGGATGTAAGAATGGAAAATCGCAATTGGGACAGCTAAAGGGTTAGTTTGCTTAATTAGATGCACAATTTATTTTTCTATTTTTCTTATGTTCCCTGTGAAGCTGTCAACCCTGACTAGCAAAAATTAAACAGCTCACAATATCAATTCAGAAATTGGCTCCCTATTTTGTTTCTTTCACACAACTATTTCAATTTCAGGCTTTGTGAACCTGACCTGTACATTATCATATTGCTATGATATCTGGTACCTGTTCCACAAGGTCCACTAAGCTCCTAAATAAAACTTACATGCACCCTCAAAAATTTCAGTTGTTATGTTATACAAACCAGGTTCATAATATTAGAAGAGTTAAAAGCTTGTTCAGACTGGTATCTGTACCTTAATCCTAGCAGTAATGAATTTGGTTGTAACAACAAAATGTCCAAGGTGGATCTGTGCGGTTTTTATACATAACTTGTTTCTCATTTTATAGATGCAATAACTTGTCGGTCTTTTAACATAGGGTAAACACTGGCCAATATAAAGTTACCAAATCACAGATGGTCACCATGATGATTGTACATTGTTACTATTCTCTTTACAGCTCACTTTCAACTACTTAACTTGACTGGTACAGTTCTGGATTTAATAGACTATTGGTACTGCTTTTACTACCAAATTTTTGTCCTCTAGCAGACTAAATTCTTAGTTGGAGACAACTATTGCCTTAAATAGCATCTCAGTTCAAATTACACCACGATCCCAGTTTAACTAACTCCCTAGTGCAGTGTGTTTGGATGAGAGTAGAATAGGGAATAAGCTCCTTATTCCTTATTCGGGTGAAAACCAAACAACACAAGAATAAGAAATTTGGGCTTATTCGGGCTCTTATTCATATTCTAACAAAATCTTGGTATTAGAATAAGGAATACATCCATCCCTATTCAAATTCCATATTCTCCTCCCATCCAAACACACTCGGTTACCTCATGATACGCTTATTTTAACTCATCCATGTTTACAGGATATGCTTATTTTAACTCATCCATGTTTACAGGATAGCTTACTTGCATGAAGGATTGGAACCGAAAGTAGTCCATAGGGATATAAAGTCAAGCAACATACTGTTGGACAAACAATGGAACCCCAAAGTCTCTGATTTTGGCATGGCCAAGCTCTTGGGCGGGGGCTCCAGCTATGTCACCACTCGTGTCATGGGTACTTTTGGGTAATTACAATTCTTTCTTGCATCGACCTGTATTTTATTTTGGGAAAGTACTTTTATGAAGAATGTGGATCTATATATTTTATTTGAAAATAATGTTTGCATCGGTTGTATCAGGGATACATTAGGTCAGTAATTATGTCCCAAATCAGTCAGTGAGTCCAAACTTAGCTCAATTAATTCATTTTTGCATTGATTGAATCCTGCTTGTGTAACTCAGAACCTTGTAATTTTAGTATAGCAAATTGAACCTCAATTCATTACAACTAATATAAACAAAACAAGTAGTGGAATCTTAATTATGTCTCAAATATCATCAGCATAACTCACTTTTTACTACTTTTGTTATTGAACCTGAAAAATCATCTAAGAAACAAAATTACAAGTACAGTAATAGTTTTAGCTCATTTCTAAGGTTATATATATGATAAAATATCTTTTTACTCCTTTGTTAATACTGAATCATTATTTTGTGTTAGTTATGTGGCACCAGATTATGCATCAACTGGTATTCTCAGTGAAGGCAGCGACATTTATAGTTTTGGGGTTCTATTAATGGAACTAATATCTGGAAGAAGTCCAGTTGACTACAACCGACAACCTGGAGAGGTAATTTTCAAAAAAATTATTTAAATTTCACAAAAGTACATTTCTGTTTGAGGTGACATTTTGTGCATTAAGAAAATGCATTTTGAACAAAGCTCAATTCATCAGCTTAGGCTACATTTGACCAACTATATTCCTTACTTCAGCCCCAATGTCTAATATTATAGTGCACCTCATTTGTTTAATTAACAATAAAAAAAGAACCAGAAAAAGGAAAATTGAAGGAAAAATACTCTGTTTCATCCTGTCATGAGTATCATACTGAGAAATAAACTTCTGTATATCAGTCTTGCTGTTAGGAATATGAACACAAGTAATGAAGAACCAATAGTTTTAGTCCAGTAGAAATTTTTGTTGATTTGCTCTTTCACTGATGAAGGTAAACTTGGTGGAGTGGTTTAAAGGCATGGTTGGAAGTAGACGTATAGAAGAGGTACTCGACCCATCAATGCCAGTGCAACCCTCTCCTAGAGCCTTAAAAAGAGTCCTTTTGGTGTGCCTGAGGTGCATTGATTCGGATGCCCAAAAGCGTCCCAAAATGGGTCAAGTTGTGCACATGCTCGAAGGTGACGAGTTCCCCTTTCCGCGTGGTAAATATGCTTCCTCTTATTATTGATTATTTGGCTACTGCTTATCTATAAGATAGCTATAGTAGAAACTTTTGTTAAAAGAGCCTCATTGAAATTTAAGTGCACAGGCAGCACATTACTATAGTACTTTATCAAGTAATGGTAAAGGATAAAAAATAAAAGTTTTACACATTGTAGAGGTGTATGCTTCCTGACGTTCCTGTGTTTCTTTTAGACATTTGTGTGGCTTTATGCTCTGCTTTTATAGAGATATAAAGGGAACAGAATAGGTTCTTCCTTTCCACACATCTAGTATTATCTGAGATGAGTTTCCATCTTTTGTTTTTGTTTACCTCTCAGATGTCATGTGGATAAAACAATACTAGAATAGGCACAATAAAATTTATACCAAGTAAGAGAAATTAGGGCAACGAAGTTTTTTAGCACTGGTGGTAAAAAAAAAAAACATGATCAATTTTATTATCTTAGAGTACTTTTTTTTTTGCCCTTCCAATGTTGATTATGAATTAGCAACTTTTTAGCCTTTTTCTCCAGTTGACCATTCTTTCATCAATCTTAATAGGAGCACCGGTCACCACGGGATACAAGTTTGGCTGCATCAGCACTAACTCCCAGGAGGGTTCAACTCGCATCTGGTATTGTTGATCTGGAAAGGTCAATGTGGAGATAAAAAGTACATCAATTTATATACAACAGTTAAAATTTATTAGCATTCTTTTTTCTTGTATATGTTTTGTTGTATTAAGGGCTAGGTGTATCTTCTTTTCTCTGTTCCACTTCTAAAAGTAAATAAGTTTTGTAACTAGAAATTACCACAGAAACTCTCTCTCTCTCTCTCTCTCTCTCTCTCTCTCACACACACACACACACACACACACACACACACACACACAATTTTGTTAGGTATGGTGGTTGGTTGGTTAGGAGCTGCTGGCTTCGGAGCTAAGTACTGCAGTCAGGACCATAGCTATTTATTAATATCAATACTATGCCGTCCCAATTCAGTAGAAAACGGCAATGGATAGCACAAGTAAAGCTTCAATAATACAAGATTAATTGTTTCGTATACTTCCATTAAAATATAGAAACCAGATTGAATAGTTCGATACACAGCATACGAAAAGCAGAGTATAGATAAAACAGTATCCCCCCTTATACTGGACAGGCCCAGGAATACATCTTTTGCGCCTCAAATTCAATAAACCATGGTAAGAACCCGGATATGGTTATGGTACTAAACCATGCTACCTCCATTAGAGATCCCAGGATTGATTTCCATTTCTCTTAAAATTATATTCAATTTCCAAACAAATGTAGTGTGGTATGAGTCATTACAGACTTACAGTAAACCTACCCATCCAAAAAAAAAAAGGGGGAGGGGGGGGGGGGGGGGGGGGGGGGGGGGGGGGGGGATCCTTAAGAATAGCCCCCTTTTTGTTCATGTTTATATGAAGCTGTTGCACAGAGGCCTGTTATTACTGTTCATAAAGTGTGCTCATAAGCCGATATATTTATTTGTCATGTAGGCTCATAGCCCCATAATACTCCAATTAAATTGATTTTACCAGAAAAGCGCATGAAAGTCAAATACCATGCCAGATAGTGTTTTCCAAAATAACACGATAAGATTTTGTTGGCACAACACGTGCACATGTTGACACGACACGACATAATACAAATAAGGATTTGGTACAACACGATGGAAAATAACACGATAAGATTTTGTTGACACAACACGTGCACATGTTGACACGACACGACATAATACAAATAAGGATTTGGTACGACACGAACGCGTTATCGTGTCGTGTCATAATTATATCATGTTGGGACATTAGAAAGTTTGGGACAGTTCAACACAACATGAGTCGACATGCAACACGACACGAACACAAATTAACACGCACATCAACAAAAAATTAATTATTAATATTGATTATTTTAACAAAACTGATATTTTAAATTCAAATTTTAACTATGCATTGTATTATTTACCATCATTAGACTCATATTTTGCATATTAAATTATTATATTTTATTAAAAATAATAATAAAAATTTAAAACTCGATAAAAATAATTAATTATTGCGTTCTAGTAAAAGTTATTCTCCATTTTTAATTTTTATATAAATTTTTACAACTCCTTTAAAAAAATAAATAATAAAATAATTTTACATGACTTGACACGACTAATAAGAAGTGCTAACACGACACAATTCGATGTGCCAGCCGTGACATGCCAGAATGCATGTCGTGTTAGCTCCTTTCACCATTTAGCACGACACAATATGACATGATTGAAACAGTAGTTCGCGTCAACACGACACGCCACAAGATACGATTGTGTTTGACAATTGACACGATACGACGCGACATGCACGTTTGGAGATCACAGAATTGATTACCATTTCTCTTAAAAATTAATTTCAATTACCCCAAACACGTGTATGAGTTATTACAGCAAACCTGACCTACATCCAAAAGACAAAAAAAAAAAAAAAAAAAATCCTCAAGAATAGCCGCATTTTTCTGTTCATAAACAAGCTGTTGCACAGAGCACCGCCTGTTACTGTTCATAAATTGGGCTCATAGGCTGATATATTTAATTCCGAAAAAATTATAACTAACTTTAATTAATTACGAAATTATAAAATAATCCGTTTTTAATAAAATTTTTAAAACTGACTGCGCAACTAATTCTGCTTAGTTTCGGAATCTCAGAAATCTCAGTTTCGGAATCTGAGATTCCGAAACTAAACCTGCTGACATTTCAACCATTTTTTGAGCGAAATTTAATTTTAAAATTTTTTTAATTAATTAAAGAGAGAGAACTATGTGTTATTTTTTTATATTAATGAAATATGTGTTATTTTTTTATATTATTAAGTTATTGAGTTTGATAAATGTATATATATGATAATTTATATTCTATTATTATTAGTTTTTAATAAATAATTTTTGTTATTATTTTAAAGTATTTGAAAAATTAATAATAGTTGTTTTAATAAATAATTTTTGTTATTATTAGAAAGTATTTGAAAAATTAATAATAATTGTTTTAATAAATAATTTTTGTTATTATTTTCAAATTTTTTAAAAATATTATAGTAAAAATAATAAAATAAAAGTAATAAAGTAGTGTTATATGGTAAAGTATAATAAAAGTAAAGTATAGTAATAAAATAGGATAAAATATTAAGTTTTCTGACGTCTGAGCGGGAATCTAGCTAGTTTCGGAATCTCAGTTGTGTCCCTTCAAATTAGGCTGCTTACAATGATTCACAACGAGTAGCTCAACATATTATATATGCATATAAGAGAGATGAAAGAAAACACTTAAAAAATCGATGTTTTGGAACACTATAACTTCAAGGAGGCTTAACTTTTGATAGGAAAGTCCGTTTTGGGCATATGAGCACTTTCCGAAAAGCTCGCGACGAGATCTACAAGGTTTACCGGGGTTTACCCCGTAACGACCATTTTCGGGGCCAAAAAACGCTGTCTGAACCTCCAAAATCTAATTTGAAAGTTTTCAAACCTAAACATCACATAAAAAAATTTTTGAGTGCATATTGGAGATTAGAATCAATTCACTATTTTCTCCAAATCATGCACACAAAACCATCTCTAGTCTCTTTCTCTCTGACGCATGTGAGAAAAGATTATTTCTATACTCAATTGGATTATATACAACTTAGAAATACACATTCTTAGTCCAACCCCTATCACAGCCTTTGATTTCTGCAACCATTCGCAAAGTAGACGAACTTTTTTGCAAAGTTGCACTTGTGGATCAGATATAGGAAGTACGCTTTATTTTCATCCTAGGTTGTAGAGGGTCCATACAGTATTTCTTTCTCTTATGTACGCACCTTTTCATTTAGTCCCCACAATGAATTAAGAAAGGATAATTAGATTCTCTCTCCTCTTATTTACGTAATATTTCTATTTCTATGATATATTTATGTAAGGCCCATTATTAAGATCCCTTATTAGGTTTTATTTTATCATTAACGTGGGATAGATTTATTTCCTTACTAAACTTTTAGTTAAATGTAAGGACCAGTGAGTGCTTTATGAAAGATGGCATGGCATAGGTTATGTAATTTTTCCTCTACTATTATCACATAGAATTTGATAATTTATACTATACTATTTTAATAAATAATATTTGTTATTATTTTAAAGTATTTGAAAAATTAATAATAGTTGTTATTATTAGAAAGTATTTGAAAAATTAATAATAGTTGTTTTAATAAATAATGTTTGTTATTATTTTAAAGTATATTAATAATAAAGTATAATAAAAGTAAAATAAATTAATAAAAATATGTTTTTCTAAGCGGGAAATAGCTAGTTTCGGAATCTCAGATTCCGAAACTAGCTATTTCCCGCACAAATGTTAGAAATAGTTAGTTTCGGAATCTGAGATTCCGAAACTAAGCAGAATTAGTTTCGGAATCTCAGATTCCGAAACTGCGCAGTCAGTTTTAAAAATTTTATTAAAAACGGATTATTTTATAATTTCGTAATTAATTAAAGTTAGTTATAATTTTATTGTCATGAAGGCTCATAGCCCCAAAAGAGAAGGCCTGCAGAAACTAGGGTGTTTCGTTGACGAAACTGGTCTTTAATTTCATTAACTGTTTCGCAAGGACGATCGAAATGATCAAAATTTATGAAATTTTCGTGATTTACATAGGACAACTGTTTCATTGTTTCGTTAATCATTTCATTAAATTAGACATAATCGTTTCATTATTTCGTTAACCGTTTCTTCCGGACGAAACAAAATGGAATATGGTTAAACGGTATTCCTTTGCAGGCCTACAAAAGACTATTAATGCTCGCAACTCAAAAAGGAAGAAAAAAAAAATAGTTGTCAATCCACAAGTTATTCTAAATAATGAACTGACATTTTTGTCATTATTGTGCATAATTGCTCCTTGTGTTGTTATTTAATCTAAGATCTGTTTAATTAAAGTCTAGGATGTCCTTAGGCTTCTGGATTTAATAATGCCACATCCATGCTAGCTCTATTTACAAAGGACTAATTGTAACTATTATCGTATTTGAAACCACAAAAAAAGATTAAAAGTATTAATTGCCGCACATGGAACTATATTCAATATGGCTCACATATTCTTCAAAAATACTAATTGCAGTTACTATCATATTATACCGTAATATATTTACAATACGAAGATAATGAAGCATTCTAAGACCTATTTCAATCTTTTACAAAATCATTTTCACTATTCATATCCTTTTGCTTCCTTCTACCTTTCTCTTAACAACAATAATGTCAAACAAAAAGAGGGAAAATGAACGCAGTAAGAGTGTCATGTAATATTATAAACCTTTATGGGTAATCCTTTTTGAAAATCAACAAAAGGATATGCAATGGCTTCATCAGGCTCAGCCAGCTCCCATCGGTAATTTAACACAAGATGGTGAAGAAATACAGCTATCTCTAACTTGGCCAGCTCAAAACCAGCACATAGTCGAGGCCCGCCTCCATATGGCATGAAATTAGGTGTTGTCGCTCCCAGGTGCGACCGATTCTTCATGGAAAAAGAGCAAATGATTGTCAGATATTTTGTTTTGGAATGAAGTTGTTAGATTGTTGCTTTCATCAATGAGATCAAATTTGTAAGTCTACTAACAAGTTTGACCCAACTATTTGTATAAATCATCTTGGTAGTTTTGCAAGGCCACAGAACTAATCACCCATCTATTTGGATAAGTGCAAATCATATCATGTGGAGATCATAGTACCCCACAAAACTCTTTTCAAACTTGCACGAGGAAAATAGCTTGCAACAATGATTTTGCTAGCTAGTCTATATCAAAAGAAAAGGAAAAGAAAAATGGGTATATATATGTATTAATCTAATTGATGACAAGGCACACAGTGGTGCACATTCAGAGTCACTTCCATGTCAAAATCTAATGATATTTCAGGTTTAGTATCTGATGGAATTGGTCATGTTTTCTTTCTCACTTTAGTGGATGGTTGAATTATCTTGGCTTGCATGTGGAACTCGAATTTTTGTCTTTCGCGAGAAGTCACACCAAACACATGACGTGTCACAATCATGGGACATTCTATTTCGCTGTACTAGTGTTATTTGTGTAGTTCTTGTTTTTAGCGAGTTGGTTAATTTTTTTTTTTTGTATTTACTTTTATGAGGTCTTATGTAGGAAAGCTTAACCAAAATTTCATGCAAGTAATAAAATTATGTCACGTTAAGTTGACGAGTTAACAGGAAAATGATAGTGTCCATATGATAGAGTTCCTATTGAAGGTTGAAATTAGAGAAGCCTAAAGTTGAAGTGAAAAAAAGTTCAGACTTGTAATAACATTGTGATGACATTTATTTAAGGAAAAAAAAAAACTCAAATATAATGAGAACTGTCCACTTGAATTTAAGTTTCTACATGGTGACTAACCTGCCATCTCCATGGATTGAATTGCTGAGGGTCTTCATATAATGATGGATCAAGGTGAACTGCTGCTAAAACTGGAAGAATTTTCCAACCAGAGGGAATGTCAATTCCTTCAAATAACAAAAAAGAAACAATAAACAACAATAAGCAGATGACATCAGTCAAAAGTTTTCATGATCAATTTTCACCACTGTTCCATTGCCCTGATAAATCTGAGTATTAAAGTTTCTGTAAGTTTCCTGTTATATATTCCTTACATTTAAACCCCATAAAATCAACCAAAACAGAGAAAGAAATTGACTGAAACAATTTTGGTATATTCCATCCTAAACAAAAGCATAAAGAGTGAAATATCAATTCCTTCAAAGAAAAAAGAAAAGAAAAACAGAAAAAACAATAAAAGACAATAAGCAGATGACATGAGTCAAAAGTTTTCATGATCAATTTTCACCACTGTTCCATTGCCCTAACAAATCTGAGTATTGAAATTTCTGTCAGTTTCCAGTTATTCCTTTCATTTAAACCCTTAAAATCAATCAAAACAGAGAAAGAAATTGACTGAAACAATTTTGGTATATTCCATCCTAAACAAAAGCATAAAGAGTGAAATTATCAATAAAATAGCGCTATGTGAGACCCAAAGAAAATAAGAAATAATGATATATAGTATGTACCTTTGTACTGCACATCTTTGATCACTTTCCGATGAAGGAACCTAACTACATTCCCTAACCTTAGTGTCTCGTTTATAACCTGAAATAAGGAACAATATGAGTTAATTATTGCAAAATGTGTCAAGAAAAAAAATTTGGATATACCTTATTAAAATGATTTCAATTGGTTTAGGACCAACCAAATGAACCATAAATCAGAGGCCAATAGTACTTATTGTAACATAGAAATTGTGTTGTATAAACAGAGATACATAAAAGAGATTACACATTGGGTGAATTCCATTTTCTTGTAGTCTTCCCAGCATAAGTTGCACTCGCCCCTGATCTCCTGCTGCCTTGCAATTCTAAGATGCTCCTCCTGTGGCATGCAAAATAGAGAAAAGGACTTACAGAAATTAGTAAAAAGCAATTGATTATCTTTTGTATAACAAACCAGGTTTTCTGATTTCTTTTCAAGGAACTCAAAATTAGTCTTGCAAATAATAAATAGTTCAGGTTGCCGGGGACCCTTTATCCTAGAAACTCACCCGTAACTCTTCAACAGCTCCAGGGCATCCTTCCAAGAAGAAAATGGCTAGAGACAAGGCCATGGAGGAAGTCTCATGGCCTGCAAAAAGCAAACTCAACAAAAGATCAAGGATTTGCTCTTTGGAGAAGTTGGACTGCCTCAGTGCCCATCCCAAGAGATCATCCTCCTCTATCCTCTCTTCCATTCCTTTGCAGTATGATCTCCTTAGCCTCTCGTCCATCTTTCTCTCTATAACTTTGAGTATAGCTGATCGTGACTGCGATATATATTTGTCAATTTCTTCACATTTTAAATAAGTATTAACAATAAAATGTTAATAAGTAGATTTCCAAACACCCGGCTTTTCAATGCAACGGTTTTGTACAAATTACTTAGAAAAAGAAAATTATTTCTACAAATGGCAAATTAAGAATTTAGATGAATTTCAACAGATTGATATGAGCTTCTATTTTAGAAGGGATGTAGAAGTTTGTGATAAAATAAACTGTGGGTTCCTTGGCAATTTGCATTGGATTAGGACAGACAGCTAGAATCAAGAATGAGCGACCTTTATTTAACAATCTTGGGCGGTCAATTTTGATTGAGTACCTCCTATTTAATGTACTCCTGGCCAGCAAATAATTTTGTATAAGGAAACAACTTCCAAAATGGACCAAGTTTTATGAGCTATACAATCACTAAAATATATTCTTATACTAAAAGAAGAAGCAGTCCCTGTTGTTTATTTAGATGGTATGTTTCTAATATACATCCTCAACATACCTCTTGAGGGAAGGGAAAAAATATCCTACAAATAGGCATAAATTGACTGCTACAAGCTCCTTTGGGGGATTTCAAAAGAGACAATTTGGGAGGCATTAAACGCCCCCATAATTAATGCCCATAACAAGAATGGACCATGATACTTGGAACCACCGCTCATAATAGTGCTGCTTGTGGCTTTGAGTTATGATGAATCTCTCTTCACGCCTACATCTAAGTTTAGCTTTGGTGGGTCATCACCTTGAATTTTTAATTTAGTATATTATATTTGGGCAAAAATCACGGGAGCTCAGTTGGAGCAACGAATCATGGGAGCATGACTTGGCAAAGCAAACATGGCCAGAGGCTTTTATATGTACTCAACCAAGAAACTCTTTTTGATAACCTCCCTAGGAATCAGACTACATACTTGATACTTCCACAAAAGTCTCAATTATCCAATTAATAACTTTCTACATCTAGAGATAAAATTCTTTTTACAATTAACAACTAAATAACTAACAGATCTAACTGAAATTGTGTAATAATATGTGCTGGAGGACATATAGATGAAGAAAATGGCAAATTAAGAAGTGTGCTTGTACAATAATAAGATATATAAGAATTAAATGATGATAATTTGTATCATGTAGAAACATACTTTGAGAGCTTTGCGATACGAAGTGCCGGGAAAATTTAGAGGGGCAGAAACAACTCCTTTCATGAAGGTTATATACTCTAGCCTCAATTTTTCTGTCTCAGCTTCTTCTTGATCCATGCTCATTATATTCTTTGCCATCAGATTGAAAGTAAACTACATAAAAAATAATAAAATAATCTCTGATAATTTAGATATTGAATGAACATATATAGAACTTCTTAATTTTGAGCCAGTTTGAGGTTTTTGACTTTTGAATTTTTCTGATATGGCTGAATGAATTAATGGTTAATAGAAGAAAAAAAGTTGATTTCACATTGGCACTCCATGGTGAGTGTCATACATTCATTTTCCCCCTTAGAAAAAAAAAACTATTTGCATTTACACACCAAGGCCCCATAATAAGTAGTCCTCTATGTTTATTTGTTTATTAATTTATTTTTTACTTATTTTATAGTTTGATGTTTGCTCTTGTAAGCAACTCTAGATTTAAGACATAAGGAAAATCATTGGAGCAGAAAGTTATGAGCATCCTCTATATATATATACAACATTGTTGATCATATATCCACTCCAACTTTGTCATTCAGTATTAACAACCTTGTATGCCATGTATGAAACAAAAATGTTAACCTTCTTTGCTTCCTCTTGGGCAGAGAAAGGCGACTCGACCTGCCATGACCGAAGCACAAGTCTTGTCTGCCGCTCTACTTCCGGGAGTAGAGACGTTCTAAGCCGGGCAGCACTTAGGAAGTTAAGGGAAATCATTCGCATCTCCTGATGCATCTCCCCCACTAGCACCAACATCGACCATTTTCCCAAAATGCCTCCAATGCTTTTTGGGTAGCTGCACTCAAACCACCTCCCTTCGTTTTGCAGCACGAAACGGTTTAGACCGGCATCGGCTGACACAATTGTGGGCTCCCCGAACAGGTTTGAGGAATATATCTTTCCATATCTGTGATTGGTACCAGTAGTATGATATATTGTGATTTTGCACATTTATGTATATTTATGTTTATGTGCATGTACATTTAAAACTTTACGAGCTATAAATTCCATGTTAGGCATTTAATTAAGGAAACCTGCCTTTGGTTATGTCCGTCCTAATAATTAGTAAATACGGTTCAAAACCGAAGGGGTGAATTTATACAGAAGTGCATAGACCTTTGATAGTTTGATCTACCAAGACAAGTTTTCAAAGACGTCCAAAATCTTTTTGGATATTTTCCGGGGTGAAAAAAAAAGAACTTATTAATAAAGATCAAGATGGCATATATGCATCAATCAATCCACACTACCTTAGATTATTTTAAAAATAGGAAAAAGAGGAAAACCATGTGCAAGTGGAAATACTTCGTGTCAAAGCAAGACAAGGGATTAATGATGAATTGATAAGACTTTAGATGAAATGAGTGTGCTTTAGTTGTAGATTAGTAAACAAGAACACTGTATATAGCTTCTTAAAAGAATCATCATTGCATGCACTAACAAATCTCATGGTTAGCTCATCAAATTAATTATGGCTAATAGTACCAGGTCACGAGTAGTACCAGTACAGTGAGTGTAAGGAACATTATAGTTTCGCTGACAGATCAATATGTGATTATTGAAAGGAAAAAGAGAATTTAACGTACCTCTTGATATGATGATCCATGAAATGGCCTATAGAGGTGGCTTTATGGGGCTTGAGATAGGCTAAGGTCTCACCCAGCAAAGGCAAACCTATGCTCATGCCAGGTGGAAGATTCATTTTTCTTCTCTTCTTATTTTCCCCCCTCCACTTGATCGTGAAATGGGTATACAGGAGAAAAATGGATACAAGTATTATCAAAGAGAAAAAGAGAAGAATATCTTTGGCCATAGGAAGAGGCATTGAAGTGGTGATAGAAGAAACCATTGTACCTAACAAGCTCCTATGGAATGATATCAACAATGGTTGGCATTTAAAGTGCCTAGCTAGAATTAGAACCTTTGTTTTATTTATAGGAGGGGAAGGTTACATAAAGCCCCTTGTAGCTTTTAAAATAGCTGTAAAGTCTCCACTAGTTACTAGTGGCCAGGGAGATCCTAGAAAAAATAAAAGATGAGATTAAAATTATATCTGCTTTTGTTCAGTATGGAATGTTTGCATTTGTGCGCGGCTGGAGTGGGCCTTTTTTATTTCCTCCTCTTTCTTTCCTTCTTTATTCTCTTTTCAATGGGGGCATTAATTACAACTTACCAGATAGTAATCATAGAGTCGATAATTAGATAGCCAAGTAGGTGCATATCAATTTGTATATAAGATGAATTGTAATGCGCTTCACTATGTATATACGCAAACAGAAAACTTCTTACAGTTTCAGTACTTGCCACCCGACCCTCAAAAAAAAAAAAAAAAAAGAAAAAAACACTTCTTACAGTTTTTACAATTTTTACTGGAACTGTAGACGAATATGCTATTTACCCATTCCGATATCTTGGTACAATGTATAGGGAACGAAATCCTCTGCAAATTAAAAAAAAAAAATAAGCTGTTGTGAAAAGCTTTCATGATCCACGGTCATATGATCAATGATAATTGCCTCGTGATTAATATCAAGTCCGTTGAAATTCGTGCGGCTTGTAAAAATTTGTCCGTCGATATTAGATTAGACAGTTGTAGATGAAAGATTTGTAGTGCATGTGTTTTTCTAAATCTGTAGAGGATACTAATCCAATGTATAGAGAGCGGATATAGTCCTAGTTGGTGCAGACCAGGCGAGCAGCAGAGGTACCGATTTAAAGATTTCTTTTAATCAGTTTGGAGACGAGTCGTACGTGATCAAATTTGACAGTTGCACACTATATTTTGAAGATAATTAGAGTCATTACCTTCAATTTATTAAAATTTAAATATTTACAAGATTTTTAACTGAGTTTCGAACATAGAATTTTTCATTCAAAATGCATACCTCTTTACCGTTAGACCAAAATCTAGTTCTCTCAATTGCATTCTATTAAATATTGAAAAAGGCTTAGAGGATGAAACTCTCTCTCTCTATTTATTTTGACAAAAAAAAAGTTCAAACTTAGATCAAATAAATGATATTACGTAGATCAAATAAACTCTTCCACGCTGGGCTGGACCCCTTTTGACCACCTGCATGCCGAGCGAAGCATATACCTTTCAATATCTTATTTGCCTGGACATTAGCACAATTAACCGACGATTAACTTTTTCGATTTAGTTGATACGATTTTTGAAATAGGAGATGCGGTGGGTCTGGATCGATTTTTACTTTAGGTTATTGTTACATTTTATAGATAGTTTCATGTTGAGTTTCTTATGTTTTTGATATTAAATCACTACGCCACATTTCCCCTTCTGTAACGTTTTATAAAACGGATCTATGACGTTTATACCAACGTTACAGTAGACCCTGTTACAGATTGGAAAAAACGTCATAAAAGGTTTGAGGTTTTGTGACGTTTAATAAGTTAAAAACGTCATAGAAGGGGGGAATCAATGACGTTTTTTACTTAAAAAACGTCATAGAAGGGGGGAATCCGTGACGTTTTTTATTTAAAAAACGTCATAGATTTGACGTAACATTTTAATTATCTTTTTCTGGAATATTTTTAATGACGTTTATTAACGTAAAAAACGTCACTAAAGGGTTTAGGTATGACGTTTATTAACATAAAAAACGTCACAAAAGGGTGGAGAAATTTTTTTTTATATACGCTGTTTTATGTGGCTAGCCCATTTTGCTAGCCGTACCACTGGTACCAATATCGGTACCAGATATCACATATTTCACATTATATATATCACATGCATTTATATCAAACAAACAAACATATATATATCTCAACATCAATTAACAAACACACATCAAAATAACAAAACGAGTCATAATATTAAAAACGATCCCAATTAATGTACAAGTCATGCAACCAATACAAGTCATGCAACCAATTTAATTATCCAAACATATTACCATACATGAAGGCCATGACTTCATTCACGACATCTGTAATATCTTCTTTCTTGTATGGTTTTCCGACTGGATCGATTTTCTGCATTTTCATTACAAAATAAAATCAAAACAATATTACTTGAATATCATAAATATTTACTAAACTATTTGATCATTATCAAACTATAAACCTTAAACTATTTGTTGGTATTTAAATCAAACCATAAAACCCTAGATTATTGTTGGAATTGTAACCGCTATTAATATCTTAAATCCGAAATAAAGTAATACCTTGGGTAGTTCTCCGGATTGTATCACATGATTTAATATGGCTCTCATGGCTAACATCGTGAAATATCCACACTCTGTATTTCCCTTTTGTTTCGGAGCCTACAATCACAATTCAAGAAAATATCTAGTTAGGATTTCGAAATAGTTTCAGAAATTCCTATGAAAAAATGTTAGATAAACCCTTTTATCAGAAGTTGCGTACCGGTAGTTCGTACCAATCGAATATCTGTGTTTTACGCACACTCTTCTTTTCCTTCTCCATCTTGTAATTTTTATATGCCCTGCATTCAAATTAATTAGATAGTATCAATTATTCTCACAATCACAAATTGTCACTATTATTTTTTGTTAAATTTAGAAACTGAGGCTTACGTAGTTATGAACGGTCTTGGTGCTAATTTCTTTATACAATCTTTACGTGACAAGGAATCAATGAAATAAATATTCTCCTTGCTGACATCAATGATAATAACCGTCCAATGATACCTGTAATACAGACTAACATGTTTATTAATAATTTTTGTAAAGGAAACTAACAAGTTTATAAATAATTGTTCATACCCCTGATTATACGGCAAAAGAAAATAGTTGCACTCTTGATTCTCTAGGAACGACTTCTTCATATAATTCACATTATAACGAATGTTGTCCCCCACCCATTTAGCTTCAGGTAGATATTCCGGATCCTATATGGTGATGAGTTTAGAGAACCCATCTCCTTTTGAAAGCTCCATCATCCAATACCTGCATTCATCCAATACTTCAATACGTTCCAAATTGAATTTAATATTGCAAAAATAAATAAAAAAACAAAGTTTGAAATATCATACCAAGAGTACATCTTGATGATCGATATGTTTAGAGGTTCTCTTTTGAAACATTCAACTATGTCTTGAATGTTGATGAAGAAGTGCACCTCGTCGTGCGTGCCCCAAGGGTTGCAATGTGGCACCTCCATCAAATGTTCTTCTTTAGGCAGAAATATCAGCAATGTGTATACTCTCCGTTCCTCATCAGTAAGTTTGTCAACCAACTTCTTTTCAAGTATCTCAATTGGAGAACAAACGGATGCCTCACTGGCCACTTTCTTTCCCTTCTCCTTCTTCTCCTTCTCCTTCTCCTTCTCCTTCTCCCTACCATGCATTCAAAATTATCACTTAAGTCACGAGTACTAACAAATAAAAGTAGAAATTTGTGAAATGGATTGTGATACCTTTTGTCGTGGCTCCACATCCATTGACGGCCACGGAAATCGCCCCCCAAAACTAAAACCTAATTGTTCCTCTGTATTAGGGACATACCAACTCCTAAACTCATCCTCACACCCACAAAGTTTGATTAGAGTAAAACCGTCATTTAGGGGCACATTGTGTACCAACATACCCACAAATGACGGAAGAATCAACCCCTTGGCCGCATAAACTCGCCCTCGTTCTTTACAATGCAAGTAAAGATCGCATTCAACTTCTTCCTGAAATTTGCAAATAAATTAAGATGACATTTTTCTTCACAAAAAATATATCTAAATTCATTAACTTGATTTGATAAGAAAAAGTGAACCTGAATATTGCCAAACGGATCCGGAGGCATATCGTTTGAGGCAACCGTTCGGAAAAACTGATCATCTCTAGGCATTGCTGAGTCTACCTCGACAGAAGCAACCTGAGGCGACGTATGCAAGAATTGCGGCGGTTGAATTTGAACTCCGTTCGTGACAAGCCATTCATTCAACTCCTGCCTCATTTGAACCCTACATCTTGCGGTCGCCGCATCCAACATTTCTGCAATCTGGCTCTGTGTAAAGTATCCTCCCTCGCCCTTTTTTCTCGGCTGTCTATCATACAAATCCGTCATGTTGGTCCATCCAGAGCTTCCTCTCGTTCTTCCATAATATTCTGGCCTCTCAACTGCATTACTCAAGACTTCCTTAGGATTGATTGACCCAGAACTGCATTCTTGAGTCAGATTAGGTAACCGACGACATGCTTCAATAGTCACGGTATCCTCTGGCTTGAATGTATAAGAACCTATATCAATATCACATATATATCAAATCACATTCAATATCAATATATTAAATTAGATTGATGGAATGTGTAACTACCTTCTGTCCTAGCAGGCACGGCTCTTCCCATAAAATACCGTTGACTCCTTTCTTCCAAGTCGCCAATAATTATGGTTACGGAATCGCTCCCATCGGGTTCATTGCCTAGGATGATTAGCTTGTCCGTTGGTTTGTACTTGTTTCTCTGTCCTCTATAGCCGCTTGAACCCATTCTATGAACCTCTTTCCAATTTTGTCTCATCAACGCCCCTCGTTTACTCTTTTCCACATATTCTTCGCTTGTTCGCTGACGGTAAAACTCTTCCCACTCCTTCTTTGAAAATGGATATATGTCCCACGGATCCTTGGTTTGGTTTGGATTAGGTTTTTTGATGAAAGTATCTGAAACCCTACTCCTATAGGCCCTGTGATTTCTGCCCATCATTGAGATAACCCTCTTCTTGCCTGTTTCACCTTCGATGTTGAAATTTTCCTGAAATACATTGTCCCAATAGTAAGAAGTGAGCAATGTTACTAATAAACACTCTAAACAGGGTTTCAGATTAAACAGTTATTTACCTTGACTTCCTGCCACAACTCAGTCTTCAATTCCTTTGAAACATCTTTTTGCCAAGATTTAATTGTGATCGGCACTCTCAGCTTAGCTATATACGAGCAGAATGTACTAAATTTGGCGACCGATTGGTCATCACCGGTTGGCACTCCTTTTGTGTCAAATGTAATCTTGAATGGGTAATTAGTCGCCTTCATTCGTCCAAATTCTTCCATATTTGTCCTACTCTCTCTCCATCATCGTTTTCTTCTCCATGTTCGTCCAAATCTCTTTCTTCTGCAGATGACAAATCTATTAAATTGATAGCAATTAACAATTTCAAGTAATTTAAAATAATTCATAAACAAGTTAATTAGATAAAGAAACCATAAAACAATTAATTAGATAAAGAAGTTCATAATTCATAATTCAAATCATACAACAAACCATACAATAATCCATACAACAATTCAAATCATACAAACAAACCATACAACAATTCAAGTTCATTACCCTAAAACAAAACAAACAGAATTCAACAAACCCTACAAGAAAAGAAACACAAACTCATCAAACACAAACCCTACGACCCTACTTTTCAGCCCCGTCCTCCTTCTTCTCACTTGAGCCCGCCTCCACCTCCTCCTCAATCGGCTCCTCCTTCTTCGGTTCCTCCTCCTTCTTCTCCCTGCCGCAACCTGGAGGCCAACGACGTACACAACTGATGCCCCTATTCTTAGGCTCAGGACCTCTCATTTTCCGTCCCTTAAAATACCACACATTCTCCTCCTTTTCCTTCTTGTTTCCCACCTCCTTGTCATTCTCCACAACAATGTTCTTGTTCTTGTCCATCTATACCCAATTAATAATAAATTTCAATTTTAATTTCAATTTCTATTAAACCCAATATCAATTAAACCCATTATCAATTAAACCCATTATCAATTAAACCCAATAATCATTAACCCAATAACCTCCCCTACACATACATTTCAATCCCAATAATATCAATTAAACCCAATAATAATCAATTCCATCCAATATTTGCATTAAACCAATGCATTTCACAGTATCATTAAATTCACAATATCATTTCACAATATTCGGCTGTCCACATGCACAAAAAAAATGAGAGAGATAGGGGGACTTACTTGTCGGCGAGAGAGAGGCAGTGCTGTCGACGAGGAGGGTGGCTGTCGGCGAGAGAGGGGCGGTGTTGTCGAGAGAGGAGGGAGAGGCAGTGCTGGAAGTAGATCGAGAGAGAAGAAGAGAGGAGGGTGGCTGCTGTCGACGAGAGAGATGGTGGATCGGCGAGAGAGAGGCTGTCGGCGAGAGAGGTTTCGGCGAGGGTTTGAAGGAGAGTGGAGTGAGAGAGGTACTGTAGGCGAGGGTTTGAAGGAGTTAGCGAAAATGCATGGATTTTCTTGGTTCTGAGCTGTCGGCCAGGGTTTGAAGAAGGCGAAAATGAAGTTCGAAATTCCCCCGTCTGGACTTAGCGAATTGCAACCGGAAGTAATACGGTCAGCAGGACATGATAATCATGTGATTTCATACCATACAATTTGTTATCCTTCATGGACACTTTTCGAGATATATTCGAAGAATAACCAGAAGGAACCCTGATTCCCTTCAAATAACCCAACAAACTTTTCTTCTCTTGCTTTGTTAAATTAAATTGTGCTGCAGGTAGCCAAGCTCGATTTTTACCCTTAGCTTGTGCCGCTAGATCCTTCCGGATCCCCATTTCAACCATATCCTTCCTCGAATTCACTCCATCTTTAGTTTTTCCTTGAATTTCCAACAAGCAACCAATCAAAGCTTCACATATGTTCTTGATTATGTGCATTGCATCTAGGCAATGCCTAATCTCCAAAGTCTGCCAATATTCAAGCTCCCAGAATATAGACTTCTTCTTCCATATTCCTTTCGGAATCTTATTTGCAAATTTCTTACCAAATTTTACATTTATGTCCTTAACTTGTTGATATACTGCCGACGCGGATTTTGGCATTGGGGCCCTGTCATTCTCCTCTGTACCATCAAATCTTTCCTTGTCTCGGCGGTAAGGGTGATTGCGAAATCTAAGAAACCTGCGATGTCCCAAGTAAATATTTTTTCTATAGTTTTTTAGGTAAACAGAATGAGTGTTTTCCTGGCAAATGGGACATGCTTTGGCTCCTTTATTCCTATACCCCGACAGATTACCGTACGCAGGAAAATCATTAATTGTGCAAAATATCGTGGCCCGAAGCTTGAACTCGGTTTTAGAGTTTGCATCAAATATGTTCACCCCCTCATGCCATAATTTTTTTAGGTCATCAATTAATGGACGTAAATACACATCTATGTCATTTCCTGGTTGCTTTGGACCTGAAATCAATAAGGGCATCATCAAATATCTCCTTTTCATGCATAACCAGGGAGGAAGGTTGTAAATACACAATAAGACCGGCCAAGTAGTCTGACGGCAACTCATGTTGCCATAAGGATTCATCCCATCCGTGCATAATCCCAATCTCAAATTTCTTGGTTCAGAACCGAAATCTTCAAAATGACTATCGATGTTCGTCCAATCCGGACAATCTGCTGGATGCCGGAGCATTCCATCACCTCTTTTTCGGCAATCCGCGTGCCATCTCAACAATTTAGCATCTTTCGCATTAGCAAACAGCCTCTGATCTTGGAATTATTGGGAGATAAAACACAACCTTTGCAGCTGGTCCCTTACTATCTTCATCAATCTGATCATCCCTCGGTTTATATCGTGATGCTTTACACATTGGGCATTTATGCAGATCTTTGTACTCGTTTCGGAATAATATACAGTCATTCGGGCATGCATGAATTCTCTCTACATCTAGTTTCAAAGGGCACAACATTTTTTTGGCCTTATATATTGAATCCGGCAACTGGTTATCTTTGGAAAGAAAATCTGTACGCAAAAGGTTTAGCAAAGATGTGAAACTGGCATCACTCCATCCATTTTTTGCTTTCAGATTAAACAGTTTGAAAACAGCATTCAGTTTTGACAATTCACAACCGGGGTATAGCTTTACCTTATCTTCTTCACGTAACATTCCAAAAATTTCAACATTATCAACAAAATCTGCATCCACATTGTTCACAATTTCATCTAAATCATCATTCAATTCTGGATTATCAAAATTTTCAACATCACACACATTTTCATCACTAAATACATCATTTTCATCATCAAACACATCATTGGTATCATCAAATACATTTTCATCATCCAATAACACATTAGAAGATTCTCCATGAAATTTCCACCGAGAATAATCCGGCTTAAACCCATTTCTAATCAAATGAACCCTCACTTCTTCAAAATTAGTCCATTTACCAAATTCTGACAAAGACGACAAGGACAACACATTTTTTCTTCTTCCTTCTTTTTCAGATACTCAGTAGCACAAACCATAAATTCTTCAACCCCTCTCCGAAATGCTGATTGATCACTTGAGTACATCCACGTCCTATCCATCTGAACAAAAAAAAATTATGCAAAATGTCAAGGGTATGAATCAATTTTGTCACATTAGGTTTTCGGGCCGGTTACCATCCTAACCCACTCTTTGGATACTCTGTCTCATTAGCGAGCGTACGCTAGATGTAACCTGTTGTTTGAGAAAAATTCGGCAGCATTTCCCCTAATGTTCCCTGAATGCGCCAACACACGATTGCTCGTGAGCACGCATCCGTGGGAACATAAAGGGAAATGCCGTCGAATTTTTCTCAAACAACAGATTACATCTAGCGTAACACTCGCTAATCCTAAATGAGACAGAATATCCAAAGAGCAGTCCCAAAACGGGGACTATCCGAAATTAATCCCTAATGGATTAATCTCGGAGGGGCAAAGATCTAAATTCGGTATTGTTCCTATATTTTCGGTCCTATATGACAAATATACCATAATTAATGCATATGCAAATTAGAAATGCATGCATATAATTAAATGATTAAATAAGAAAGTTTATGAAAATATACCTTATACCTTCAACACGACGAAATTCTTCTCCTATTTACGATGCAATTCTTCTCCTCTTGAATGAGACCTAAAATTAGGTCCAATAAATAAATAATCATTAATTTAAACCATAAAAATTAAAGAAAAATCCAAATTAATATGACAAAAATTAAAAAATACAAAATAGCTCAAATTTGTGCCTAATATGTATTTTTCTTTTCTTTTGTTTTTTAATTCTAATTTTTACATATTTTTTCGACATTTTTAAAGTATTTAAAAAAACGAAATAAAAATGAGGACAAAAATGCCAAAAAAAAATATATTTGCTCAAATATTATTTTTTTTTACCTTGAATCTGCTCTCCTCCTCCTTCTCTTTCTAATTATTATTTTTCCAGAATTTTTGCAAAATTTTTGCTATGTTTTTTAGTGAAAAATGAATATTGGAAATGAGGTGTTTAATGGAAATTGATGATTGGGTTAGTTGGCTTCGGCAGGAAGAAAAATAGTGGAGGAGAGAGGAAGAAGGAGAAAGGAAGAAAAATATCTGCAAATTCTATGACGTTTATTAAATTCAAAAACGTTACAGAAGGAAAATACCTTCTGTGACATTTATTAAGATAAAAAACGTCACAGATTGCTATACTTTTTATGACGTTTTTTTGTTAAAAAACGTCATAGATAGTCTGACAGGTTTTTTTTTTTGGAGGGAAAATTTATGACGTTTTTGTTTGTAAAAAACGTCACAGAAGGGTCTGACGCTTTTTTTCCCGCGCCTTCCTCTGCCAATCCATGACGTTTTTGGTTAAAACGTCACAGATGGCCTGTTACAGAAGCCTGTTTCTGTGGTAGTGAATGAATAATACAAAATCTACTCAAGCTGAAATTTGTGTCCTATTTGTGGGCCTATAAAATAATTTCAAGTCAACACGATCCGTGGAAGCATGAGTCATCTGACTTGATCAGTTTTAAAACTCGATCATAATAAATCGAAAGTCGAACTGATTAAAACTGGACATTGTTCGATTGTCGGTTATATATTAGCAAAAACCTAATCATATTAAGAACAAACTTGACTATATTTTAAAAAATCGAAGTCATAGGAGCTAAAAATTATCTAAAACAATTCAAAATCCAACCCCAAACTATGTTCAAGACAAAACTTGACAATAAATGTTTATAGTCAATTGATCCTAATCAAATAATATGACCCAATATCGAACTTTGTTCTATATATTAGTTTTTACTATAATAATTTTATTTTATTCTTAAATTAATTTAAATATAATTTAGTTATGTATATTTTTTTAGTTGTATAATTCAAATTTATTTATTTTGAACAGACTAAAAAAATGCCATTAATTGCCATTAAACATAAAAAAAACATTAGATGCCACTAATTGCCATTAATTCTCACATTAAACGAACAGTTCAATTTGTACGTCAATCTGTGTTCCTTTTTTATAATCTTTTATGATCTTATAAATATTTTGTTAGATCGCATATAACATATTTTCTGGCCATCGTTTTACAAATATTCACAAATTTAACAAAATTTTTTAGTCATTTCAAACTAAATAAAATTGAATTATACAATTTAAAAAATACATAACTAAATTATATTTAACTTAATTTAAGAATAGAATGAAAATTAATATAGTAAAAACTAATATATCGAGAAGCTCGATTAGCCCTAAGAAAATTTTCACATTTCTTATGTCATCAATTTTTTTCAAAATTTAAATTATAGCAATATTTATTAAACGTCTATATTATAAACAATGAAAATATATATCTAATAAATTTGGTTCATAGTAAATTAAATATTAAAATATGTTGGGTATTAATAAAAAAATATCTCTGATGAACATGAAGGAAAATACACACCAATAATTTAGCAATAGAAATAGAAAAGGGACAAAAAATTAAGAAAAAAATAATGCGCTGTCAAATAAATATCTATTGGTGAATCGGGTCAGTTTTATAAAAATCGGGCTAGATTTAACAAAATTATCCTAACACCCACATATTTTTATTTATAAGTAAGATACCCAATAGTGGAAGGAGAAGGAAAGTCATTTTTTGATTTTGAGGCATGAAAGTTGAAGTAAAATTAATATATTCTTGGGTCTGGGTATAACACAATAGCAATCAAATTCATATAGAAATCCAAAATCATCAAGCTTACCGATTCTTGATACAACACCTAGACACTATCTCGACTAGAATAAATTTACTCCGACGGCAATACAGGCAATAAAACCTCAGTGATTTTGAAAAAAAGCTATTCTATAGCATGACCTAGTAAACATATAAACCTCAGTGATTTTGTTAAAGGAAGGTCCATCATGGATGGCATTGCTTCAGCTCATGAAGTATTGCACTGGGTCCATAATCATAAAACTCCTGGACTGTTATTAAAGCTTGATTTTGCCAAGGCTTTTGATTACATTAATTGGGACTTTATGTTACAATTATTTATTCAGAGGGGCTTTAGCAGGAAATGGGTTGATTGGTTGAACCTAGTCCTTCAAGGGGGTATGGTGGCTATCAAGGTTAATGATGACCAAGGATCTTTTTTTCATTGCAGAAGGGGGGTAAGACAGGGGATCCTCTCTCCCCTTATTTGTTTATTTTTGTCACAGTTACATTATCTAAATTTTTGCATAAGGGCATTACTTTGGGTCACTTTAAGGGATTAGGTCCTCCTTTGCCTTCTGGTCATCAGCTATTGCATCTGCAATATACTGATGATACTTTGCTGTTTATTCAGCCAGAAATAGCTATGTTGAAAAAATTGCATTGGACTCTGAAGGGTTTTGAGTTGCTTTCTGGTTTAAAGGTTAACTTTGCAAAATCAGAACTGATACCTCTAAATATTTCCTCTAGCCTTTCAGATGAGTTGGCTAGTAAACTAAATTGTAAGATAGGAGCCCTACCCATTAAATATCTTGGGTTACCTCTTCATTGGGCTTCTCCTACTAGGAGTGATTGGTTTAAGTTGATTGATAGGGCTCATCAAAAACTGTCCAAGTGGAAGGGGAATCTGTTATCCCTTGGGGGCGGATTGGTCATGTTAAAGTCTGTCATTACAGCAGTTCCCTTGTACTATATGTCTTTCTTTAAATTGCCTCAATGGGTAATTAAGAGAATTTATCAAATTAGGAGAACTTTTCTTTGGGGTTTTACAAAACAGGCTTTAGTTAGTTGGTCAACTATCTGTAGGCCTAAAGAAGAGGGAGGCTGGGGATTTTGAATTTACATTCTATGAATAGAGCTTTATTGGCAAAGTGGAGGTGGAATTTGGATTCACCTTCGGTTAAAGGCATCTGGAAGGATATCCTTCATTTCAAGTATAATTTGAAAGTGCCTCAAACTGCTTCTCCATTCTGGAGAAGTATAAATGCTGATATTTCCCTTTTGAGAATTGGTTCACAAAAATTTGTAGAAGATGGATCTTCTATTAATTTCTGGAGAGACATTTGGTATGGCAATGTTAGTTTAGCTTGGACTTTTCCTCATATGTTTAAGAAGACTAAAAGACCAGATGTTTCTTTGCAGAAAGTCTGGAATAAAGGCAAGATTCAGTTTTTTCTTAAGAAAGGGGTTTCTAGCAGTTTAAGAGCTGAGAAAGTTCAACTCTTGAAAATTCTTAATAATAGTAACTTTTCTATGGCATGGGATGGTTTGGTGTGGAATTGGGATAAGTCTGGGGTCTTTACTGTAAAATTCATGTATAGGTTTATATGTTCAGGAGGGTTGCAACTTTCCATGAATCATTCTGTGTGGTGCCTAAAGATTCCTCTGAAGATCAAGCTTTTTCTTTGGTTGACTATCAATTATAAAATTTTAACTAAGGACTTGCTCCAGAAGGAATTAATGGAGGAGGGTGAAGGAGAAGCTTAACTGACCAGACCCTGCCCAAGCCAGTTAACCTGCTCCAGAATCTAAAATTTGAAAGGAAACCAAAGAGAATGAGGAGTACTGGAGGTGAACCCCTCTATGAAAATGTGAAGAAAAGAGTAAACTGGTTTACTCCCAAATTTGGGGTGTATCCCTCTTCTCTTCCCATCCCATCCATTCCCTTTCCCCACTAGATTCTGGAGCACAGCCTAAGGACAAACTTGGGGATAGAGGATGGATTAATGATACTATTTGCACTTTCTGTTATGCAAATGAAACCACTAATCATCTTTTTGTTAATTGCTCCTTTATTGGTACTTTCTGGTTGTTGTTCAATAGATTTAATAAATGGGGCATGTACATTAGGGATAGAGAGATAGAGGGTATTTGGCATACTAGTAACTTGCTTCCCAAAAGACGTAGATTAGTGTTTCAAACGTTTCTAGCGGCTTTTGTTTGGGTCGTTTGGAAAGAGAGGAATAGTAGAGTGTTACAGATAATATAGGTTGCACTGCTACCTCTTTATATTTGTCAATTTTTAGTTTATTCTACTTTTGGACAGGTACCAAAACTGGTATGGAGCAGGACTTTCAGTTGATGAGTGTTGGAGCTGATGCTGGCACTTCAGCTGATGTGGAGCAGTAGTTTTTAGTATGTTCTTTAGTTTCTCTTGTTTTGAGAATTACCTTATTTTGTTTGAATGTTTTTAGAAGTCTCCCTTAAGGAGCACCGTTTTAGTCACTGTTTGTGACTTCTGATATTTTGTGATTTTTTGTAAAATGTTGCATATGGGTAATTCTAATGCAAGGCGCCCCTGTTTGGGGTTCTGTTTCTCATAACAATACAATAAATTAATAAATCTTAAACTAACCAAACTTTATTTTGTTTTATTGTATTGGCACCTCAGCTGCATTCTTTTTTCCTAAATACATACATCAAACATTATTAGTATTAAAATATAAGTAGATGAACTTGGTTTGGTTATGAACAATTCCTTAAATTAGATGAACTTAGTTTGATTGTTAGAATGATTCTCACAACTATCAAAATATTAAAACCTTATTAGGACTTAAAAAATGAATCTAAACAAGAAATAAATTTCAAATTTTAAAGAATAAACTACAATAAAATAAAATAAATTATAACCTCCGATCATTCAGAGTCTTAAGTTGTCTGTTTCTTGACAGCAAGATTCTCTTTCAAATACGGCTTTCGACAAAAATTGGTCATAGTTGGAGATATCGACAAAAATTATTCAACTATGCCAGAGACCAATAATGAATAGGATCGTTATTTACTATCAATATTTGCAGTTTAATAAAGTGAAATTATAATTTACTCAGTTTTCTCCAATATCTAAATTAAAAAATTTTAAAACAAAAAATAAACATTGTCTTTTAATCCGTCTAAGCAATATTCTTTGCACGCGACATAAATTCGAAAAAAATTCTTTTGAAGATGACTTCAATTGTCACAAAACTAATTGAAGTATTGAACACAAAATCCTAGGACATTCTTTGCATCTATTTGAGTCCATAAAATTAATAAAAAAATTAATTCAAAAAATATTTTATTATTTTATCTATTTCTTTACTTCCTTTTTAATATTATTTTGATACTTGCAACTTATTCCAAAATTCTTACAAAATTCATTTGTCTAGAGTTTAAGAACGATTAAGTCCCATACTCAATTTAAACTGTCCAAATCTTAGAAATAAATTTATTTGACCTCGGACAAAATTCCTTTATCAGACTGCTAAATAGTCCGAATCACATTTTAAAATCTTTTTGGCCGGAGATATTTTTTTAATTGTTTACTATTCCCTGCTCATAACGCATCAAAGGAAAAGTGTAAACAATTTCAGATCAGTGGTTTGCCCAATCTTTTATATCAAATATGAATTATCGATTTTTAAATTTTGATTTGATATGCATGTGGTGTAGATGGTAATTCAAATGAAAGATTATTAATTTTTTTTAAATAAAAAGTCTAAGGTAGTCGAATTGGTATTAAAATATCTTTATTGTATAATCTAGGTGGTTTACATAGAACAAAAATAATATTTTTTTTATTGAGCCACATTTTAGGGTGCATTTTGCTAGCGACATATTATATTGTACATTTGAACGAGCACTAGACTCTGAAGAGCATATAACTAAGTTGTGTTTGGATCATCTAAGAATAAAATTAAGATTAGTTATTCGGAGTAAAAAATATTTTTAAACTATTAAGAATAAATTTTTTAGATGTAGATTGTTATTTTTAAGTGGTCCAACATTCAGATTAAATTTTTATTTCTAGAATGTTTTGATCATCTTCTTAATGAGGATTAAAAATTTGTTGGGATCTGTAACACCCAAAAATTTTACTCATAGTTGCTAATTTATCAAATACTTTAGTGTTATAAAAAAAAATCATTTTGGTTCTGTTTTGAATATTATTATCTATTATCGAATTAAATTAGTTTTGTTAGATTATAAATTTATAGGTATGTTTTGGAAATGTCATTTCCATTTATTCGTATTTGACTAGCTTGTATGAGCATATTTTAGTATATAATATGTCTAACTCCATTTATTTTGTTGACCGAAATCATATATTTGAATTTGTAATTGACTTTTCCTAGTGTCTCTTACCTTTTGATGTTTTAATATTTTATTATTAGCCAATAAATATATTTGTCCGTATCCAACGTGTCATCTATGCTTATTTGATCATTTTTTTAAAAATGTACTATTTCTTCAAACTTTCCTTTGTAAACGAATTAATTGGTCCAATCGTTTCCTTGCATGTCAATTGCCCCCTTTCCCACGCATAATATTTCTAATCCGCAACCACTTAAGCCAGATATGTCTATTTCCAATTTTGCCACCAGCGGGATTATGATTTAAATATTAATTACTATGGTAACCGCATTCTGATAAGCGTATTAATCTTTCCAATTGAGATTTAATTTTGCTTGGAACTCCGATTATTTAATTTTGCCACCAACGGGATTATGATTTAAATATTAATTACTATGGTAACCGTATTTTGATAACCGCATTCTGATAACCATTTTATGTTGCTGATCGAATCAATTCATAGTCAAACCAGTCAACTGTATTTAATGGTGTATATGAAAGACTCTTTAAACCACACAAAAACAACAAGACAAGCATGAATATTCAAGAACCAAGTGAAACACATTTTCAGGTGGACCGTGTTTGCGTGGAATTTCCACAAGATGTATAACACATATCATAATACGGAGATTAGATTAAAAAGTAAATTACTTACTTCTCAAATAGCACTCTGATCCACCAACATATCTCTCTTCAAACCGTACAACACAAATTGGGAAAATATCAGAAAGGGGATGCAAGATTTTTGTCAGAGGGAAGGTGGTTAATTATTGGCACCGAAGGAAATAGTCAAATAGGTGGATGGCGTCTCTAAAAGACTAAAATAATAACTGCCTCTGTTGCTAATAGAAATATAAAATGGAAAAATAACTGACTAGCCTCTCTTACTTAACAGCGCATAAAACTACCTCTTAATAATAACTACCTTTCTCGCTAGAAGTATCAATAATATATATATACACATATTTAGCGCCTCTCAAAAAAAATTTTTGATAATCCAAGCTGTCAGTGTAACAACTTGATTAAGAAAGAAAAGTGTGTTGAGGAAAGAAGCTGTTGCGTCTAGCAACTAAGTTGAAAACAAAGCATTCTAATTAACAAATAGGTTAGCAGTATCATTTTCAAACAAACCAAATATAAGCTATTTGAATAAAGAACAATATTTCAATTTCATAAAATTCTGGATTTTTACATTCTCTCCCCCTTAAAAGAATTTTGCCCTCAAAATTCAAAAGATAAGGTAACTAAAATATTTTTTTTTTTACAACAATCAAATGAACCGTTAAACATCATAAATATAGCGATATGTTACATTCACAATAGAAAGGAAAACTTAAATAAAAAAAATTAAGGTATGTACATGATCCTAGGGTATGTATTCTATATATGTAAAGTTGCTATTGTTTGTGTAACACGTTTTGACAAATTACACACAAATTCAACTCAAGAAAATATTTGGAAAAATCATTACTTGATTGATTAATACTGGAGTAACTAAACGAAAATTTCCATAAGGTACACCTAGACAATCGCAGAAAAATTTCGGAGACTTAAAACAGTACCAAATGAAAATAAAAAAATATATATTAACGGTGCAAGATTATTTTCTCAATAATCTCATTTCTTAGTCAATAAAAAATTGAGGAATAGAGAGAGACATGGGATACGGAAATGAAGGAAATATGGAATGTGCAACTCAAGAATTCTCATGAGAGAAGAAATGAAATGACCATTTGATCCAGATCACACAACTTTTTATTCGACCAATCCAAGAAAATAAAAAGGGTAAAAGAAATGTCATAAAAATAAAACATAATACTACAATATACACTTAGCAATAAATTAATAGTTCAATACATAAAAAAAATCTAGGTGAGTGCACAAAGTCATCATAAAATTATACGCTTTAATAATAAAAAAAAAATTACTACGTTACAATAACTAAAATAATTCTAGAATAAGAAATTAGTCAAATAAATAAAACAATATGACGAGAACTATATATATATGTGGTTATATTTCTTCCCCTTTTACAAAATTTTATCCCCAAAATTCAAATAGATAGTTAATTAAACAAAGGAAAAAAAAATATGTATACTATTTATATTCATATAATAAATCCCAAAATCCTCCCACCTTAAAATAGATACAAATTCAATAAAAATGGATTTATTATACAATATGTGTATGTTACTCAGAAATTAACGGCTTGAATAATCAAAACAAATTCTTTTTACACAAAAATTGAATAAAATTAAATATATTCAAGGACTAGATTAAACAAATAAATTTGAAACCTTTAAGCGGCACACATAAAAAAAATACTTTTAATGAAGAATTACTCGTTCTAAATTGGTTAGAGGGAATAAATTTAGCATAACAAAAATAAAACAAAGACCAATAAGAATTTTAATTTGATACCGGAAGAATAACAATGTTAAAATATCCAAGATAATTTAGTTGAACCTGTACAATCTATAAACAAAACATTACATAAAAGAGTTTGTGCCAATTTTTTTTTTTAAAAGTTTTAATTAAAAGAAAGAAAAACAAATTATATACGAACACACTTAGAACAAAAATAATTATATGTAAAACTAAAACCATGTTATATCCCTCCCCACTTAGAATCTTTGTTCAGTCCACTGAACAAATATCTAGAGCCTAAAAAAAATTGAAACATACCCTCAAATATCTAATACAACTCCTAATTGTAAAACGACACTATCATGCTTCTGTTGCGCAACTCTGATATTCGTATAGTAATATTCTAACTTAATAAGTATTACCTAGCTTCTAAAGAAAATTTCTTTAGTAATTGTCAACTCTAAAGATGAGACCTTACTATGCTCTCAAATAGCGGTTCAATTATTGGCATTGTATGTGCCTGTGCTCTGATACCAACTAAAGTTGTCACACCCCGAGTCACTTTTAGACGACTCAGAAGTGCATCTCGACAACCCGCCGCGTATTTCTACGCAAGGCGAAACAAACATCACATACATACCAATAATCTACACATAAATTGCCATAAAACTATAATTATTCAATAATAAAAGAATATGACAAACGACAAAGACTAACATGGCAAGTTGAAAACGAGACTCCCATGCTAGTTCAATGTATCAAAAGTCACTACATAAAAAACAAACAGTACAATCAATGGCATTTATTTGACCCGCTTGTTTTTCTCTCTTTTCTTACAATAGCTCTAATACATCGTCTTCAATACCTGGAACCCATGTAAAATGGAAAACGGATGAGAGACTGAAATAATCTCCCAGTGCGGTATTCAGTTCCAGCCCGAAGATTTGTGAAATTTAATAACTCAGTAATATGACAATAAAACGACAATAACTGGATGCAAAATGAATCCTAACATATCTACTTTGCTATAATGATGACACTCTTTAATAGTTCAAAATCAAATTTAAATGACTTCACAATTCTTTACTCAAATTATTACTTTTAGTTCCACTAGATAACACGCCCCACTTACCAAGCCCACTAGTTTGACCTTTATCCACTATCCCAGTAAGCCCACTTATCCGCCGCGAACAGATATCTTCTGGAGAGCGCGCTAGTACTAGAGCACCCAAGCCAAACGCTTGGTATAACGGTTATCATCAACTTCCACTGAATATTTACCACTTTAATATCCACTGTCTTTATTCATTAACACTAACAATATACTTTACGTAACATAATCTCTATGGTCTTTTCTAATTGATACTAACCAATATGCAAATGCATTTATATAACCAAACCATGCGTACTAACTACATGACCTTTATGTACACTTATCATTTTCTTATAAAGCAAAATTGTGTAACCATTGTTAATAGAAATGTAACCATGCACTATGTAAAAATAATAGCGATTAAAATATAAGGGAAATAGAACATATAATCCTTATTATAACTATATAATATATATAGAAAAATAATTTCACATCAAACCAGGATCCGTACCTGCCAAGTAATGTGGCACATCCAACTTCTATATTCTTCCTTCATGCGCTTCTCGACTTGTACCTAACTTCTGTATAAATATTTCTAATTACTAAAGATCCGACAAACAACATAATATCTATATAACTCACGAAGACAAAAGATTAACAGAGAACATCGGTGCAAAGGGAGGGGCATACTAGTGAAATACTAACAAAAACAAACTTGGTGACTCTCTAACGGAGTTGAACTTAGTCGTCAACACAAATCGATAAATGATACTAATTTACACATAAGATAAAACTAAGTTCCATTTGTAAAAGATTAGAATAAAGAAAATTCTTGTGAACTCCATAAAATTAATTCGGTGTTACTTCCAAAATATGTCAAGGTCACTTTCAAGAAAGTGATTTACAAAACCAAACTTAAGGAATGTAAAGCGGTTCAAACAAAGGCATACACGGGAATCAGCCTTATTAAAATATGTTGCTGATCGAATCAATTGATAGTCAAACCAGTCAACTGTATTTAATGGTATATATGAAAGACTCTTTAGACCACACAAAAACAACAAGACAAGCATGAATATTCAAGATCCAAGTGAAAATATTTTCAGGTGGACCGTGTTTGCGTGTAATTTCCACAAGATGTATAACACATATCATAATACGGAGATTAGATTAAAAAGTTAATCACTTACTTCTCAAATAGCACTCTGATCCACCAACATATCTCTCTTCAAACCGTATAGCACAAATTGGGAAAATATCAGAAAGGGGATGCAAGATTTTTGTCAGAGGGAAGGTGGTTATTTATTGGCACCGAAGGAAATAGTCAAATAGGTGGATGGCGCCTCTAAAAGACTAAAATAATAACTGCCTCTGTTGCTAATAGAAATATAAAATGGAAAAAATAACTGACTAGCCTCTCTTACTTAACAGCGCATAAAACTACCTCTTAATAATAACTACCTTTCTCGCTAGAAGTATCAATAATATATATATACACATATTTAGCGCCTCTCAAAAAAAAATTTATGATAACCCCAAGCTGTCAGTGTAACAACTTGATTAAGAAAGAAAAGTGTGTTTAGGAAAGAAGCTGTTGCGTCTAGCAACTAAGTTGAAAACAAAGCATTCTAATTAACAAATAGGTTAGCAATATCATTTTCAAACAAACCAAATATAAGCTATTTGAATAAAGAACAATATTTCAATTTCATAAAATTCTGGATTTTTACAGATCCAAACGCCCCTAACAAAACATTTATGGACAGATTTATTAAGACGCAAGTTTATGTAGTGCCAACCTCAATTTTCCATATCAGTAATATTTTCTTTTTAAAAATTCAATATTCATACTAAAATTGCCTAAAACCCAATGAAAAGTATTATTGATCTCTATTTTTTTATTCCGTGTGCATATAGACAAAATTATTTATCTTGAATTTACGTAAGACATTGTGGGTAAATTATTCTTGCGCATTAGCTTAGCGATCTTAATCTCATATCCCATAATATATTTTGCTGATCTCTATAAATAGGAATTTTGAATATTTTTATAATGAATATTACTGGTTTATTTTATTTATTTTTTTAAAGATGGGGCCAAGATTTTCAACTTATTTTTTAAAATTAAATTATTCAGATTTCAAATATGCGACCTTCACTCGAGGTACGTTGTATTTTATCATTAGACTCGTATTTTGATAATTTTCACCAGTCTAATTATGGTAAAAGCTCGTACGAATAGCGTCAAGTCCGCTATAAATGTTATTTTCATATGAATTCTTGAATATTATCGTGCAATGACTTGTTTGATACGCATCATCATTATTCTGCTAACTCTTGCAATATGATGTTAGATATCTGTAATATTCTTTCGTTTGATATGCATCGTCATCATTCTTCCGAACTTTTGCCATAAAATACTAGATATGTACAATATTACATAGTGAAACCCGAAAAGCCGTTCAAAATATGGATAGATATAAATACAAATAATTTGTGATATTTTATAGGTAACTGCATATACAAACGACTGAATTTGATCAACCTAGCTATTAAAATAATTTCTCCTTTTGTAAAATATACTTTTATTCTCTGTACACTTAATAATTACTATAAATATCATGTTATCTGTGTTAATATCTAGAAACAATGATGAAATTTTATTCATTAAGGGGAAGTTTGGATCACCTATGAATAAAATTAGGATTAATTTTCGAGTAAAAAATATTATTCCTAAATGATCAAGAATAAGTTTTTTGAAAATCTAGAGTGTCATTTCTAAGTGGTCCAATATTCAAATAAATTTTTATTCTTAATGTGCGAGGATCATCATTTAAATCTAGATTAAATAAATTGTCCAACAACTTCTTAATCTGTACTAAGAAGATGATCCAAACACACTAGAAATAAAATTTTATTTCAAATATCTTAACACTTAAATATAACACTCTAGATCCTAAGAAATTTATTATTAATCGTTTAGAAAAAATTTACTTATTTTTTCTGAATAACTAGTCCTAATTTTATTCATAAGAAATCCAAACGCATCCTAATTATGTAATTTATATCTTGATGCGGATATGATTTCTAATATTCACATCTATCTAACATTAGATCCCGTGGAACGAAAAATAATATATGTTTCCTTGGTCGTTCCTTGATCAATGGCTTTTACATCCGCGCCTTTTACTTCATTCATTTTTCACCTCTCTTCTCTTCTTGTCGGCTGGTTTCAATTTGTTATTTGTTTTATCCTAACAGCTAGTTTGAATCGCCTAAGTTTTTTTTTTATTTTTCCCTTCTATTTCTATTAATAATTGGACAGCAGAGACTATCGTACTTGAGGACTGTTTGTGCTGTTGTGCCTCCAATCGATTTTTTAAATACATCCCACAAATTTTCTCTATTCATAAAATTAGTCATTCATGACGAAACAAGCAAAGATTCCGAAATGAATGAGTAATATATACCATGAATTCCGTAGCTTGCCAAGGGCTTTTCATCAAAAAATAAAAAAATAAAATAAAAAAAAATTCCGTAGCCAAATCGGCGAGTCTGCTCAAATTAGACCAAGTTTGGCCCAATCCTAAAAAAGAGTATGTTTTTTGTACTTTTTTTCCCAACTAAAACCAGTTTCATCTACATCAATGTAACATTATTATTAGGTGGCAATTAAATCATGAGCCGTCTAATTAATCTTGCACTCGTGGTACTCGTCAATTCCAGCACATCTCAATCTGTAAAATCTGACCTAGGACCAATGCAAATATATTTAGTTACGTGTCTATCGTACCAAACAAACATTAATACTAGTTTATGTGTCTAACCTACCCTAATTATTTTGGAGTCATTGTCCGTACTGTTAACATCTGCACAGCGAATTGTACCCGTACCAGTTATGGGTCCGGCATCAAAATTGAATGCACCATTAATGTAAGTGGCATGGTTTGAGAATCTTTAGATCTCCCAATTGTTACCCTAAGTATAAATTATATAAGATGGTCAAGCATAGGATGAGAAAGTCACACAAAGTGGCACATTTGCGTATCACTGGTCAATGCACAAAACTAAATTATTATTTTAAAACTTTTGGTAGTTAGATTCAATTCAAATTATTTAATAATATAATAGTAAGGTCTTGCATTCGAGTTTCAATGATTGCAATATAGTGAGAGATCTTTAAGTCTTCTTCTTGACTCATAATTTCTTAGATGAATATTTCTTTTTAAATTATAGCGAATATTATAGTACGTCTAAATAATAAAAAATTGTATCAAAAGATATATACTTTCATTTCGATTGGCAACGAAGTGGCTGATCAAATAATTAAAACTGTCTCTATTGTTATTAATTATAACTCTCCTTAAAGCCATTAATTAGAAATTTAGAATCTATATTATTTATTTAAATTCTGAAAGGCACCGGAAAATGCCTAGCTAGGGGCTTATATCGATCTTTCCCGACTGTTATTATTATTATTGTTACTACTATACTACTACTATTATTATTTTTACTGTTATTATTACTATTATTATTATCTAAGATATATATATTAAATCTCATGCCGCTATGCCTTGCGTTTTTTATTTTTAGTTTTTTTGTATTTTCAATAATTAAAAATAGTTTTTTCTTTTTTGTTAAATATATTAAAAATAGTTATACCAATCATTATTTAATTTAGAACTAAATATATTTGAAAATTTAAAGTAATTCATGTCTATTCTATACTATTAAAGTATTAAAATCTGTGACCACTTTTTTATAACAAAAAATAGTTTTCTTTTTTGGTTAAATATAATAAAATTAATCGTACCAATTATTATTTAATGTAAGAATAGGAATTAAATATATTTAGAAATCTAAGGTAGTTCATGTCTAATCTATAGTATTAATTAAAAATTATGGTATGTATCATTCTCTCCTACAACATGCGATTTGAGCCCTCTAATTTTTGTTGATTGATCGATCTGAATTTATGCTAGAACCCTTCTAAGTTACTTTTACAAGGTTTTTTTTAGGAAATATGTCAAGTTTATATGACAACTTTCTATGGGAAAAATTACTAATATTAAACCAACAAATTTTTATCTAAAAGTTTTGGTAAGTTTTTTATGGTAGATTTTTTATATTTTACATCATAAATTTTAGCAAGTTCGACGAAATAGATTGAATTGTTCTCAACCTAAAAAATATAATGCAGTGAAGCTGTGACTGACATGTCTAGTTATTATTATGAAGATAAGATGAGGTCAAGTCCTCCAGCTTATTTCGAAATTTAAATATCACAAATTGCCTCCAACCGAGTTTTGATCAGCCGAACTTTATTATTATTATTATTATTATTATTATTATTATTATTATTATTATTATTATTATTATTATTATTATTATTATTGTTATTATTATTATTATTATTATTATTATTATTATTATTATTATTATTATTATTATTATTATTATTATTATTATTATTATTATTATTATTATTTGTTGAATGAAGGGACTTGTACGGGTAGCCTATCCGAAGAAGACCGAGTCTGATGGCAAAAGCACAATTATCTTCTACCTTGGTTTTCTTTGGTGTCGTTTGGATGTGTTAGGAATAAGGAAGGACAATTGCTTGTTCTTGTCACCTCTGTTTTTCATTATTATACTAAACTCCAAAATTGCATGCCCACAATTAACATATTTAGCATCGAGCAAAAATGTCAGATAAACTATAGATAGTATATTTATATTTAACTAGAAGGGAATGTTTGAAATATAATTTTATAAAGATTTTACAAAACGTCATAATTTCATACGTATATTTAAAAGAACAATAGAGATTGCATTAGATGATTCTATTTGTTTATTTGATAATTGATAACCAGTTTTTGTTTTTCTTTCAAGCGTAATATTCTCTTATGCATCACAAAAAAATATATACTTTTTAGAAAGTGTAGAGCTTGTATATATCGGAGCAAAATAAATAAGCGCATTATGATCTGCAATAATCACCTTCTCTAATATCCTTGGCGAATTTGTGAATTCTAGGTAAATAATTAATAGCACAAAGTGAAAATTTTATTTTCATATCAAGCAAAGAAATTTATCTAATAAGTAATAAATCTAGAAAAAAAAAAAGAGTTGTCATCACATCAGTCCATGTTAATTTCATCAGAATTTTTTTAATGCGGAATCATTTGAAAACACGAAAAAAAAAAAAGCGTTGTATCTTTTACTACCAGTAAGATGTATACAACTATCTCATTCTTTCAATTTCTAAATCTAACTATATTCAAATCCCCACCAAAAAAATCAGGCACCATCCCATCTATTTCAAATATTCCTTAATCCTGCAAAAATTGAAGATCCGTATCTTGCCATATTGGGAGTTTGGGACCATAAACCGAAGTAGGCATCAACTCAATACCCAGTAGCATTAAAGAAGTAGAAAATCATGCAATTTTAACACCAATCACTTCATAATTATCCGCAATAATTTAATAAAATTTAATCTCAATCTGTTGGATTTAGATAAACCTAACTGCAAGTATTGGTAATTCTATGGGGAAAATGTGAAAAAATCAGTTTAAATTAATACTGGTTTTAAAAATGAACATTTAAATGGGAGCAGCAAATATCTGAAAATTAGAAAGTACAAAATATAGCTGGGATACCAAAAGAAAATTTACATAATTATATTTTCAATATTAAAAATTGACATACTTTTATGAGAGAAATCTAAATACAGTTAGAAATTAAATTCAGTTACAGTTTATGAATCTAGATGCAGTTTGCGGTTGGTAAACTGGTAGAATCCAAACATATTTTAAGAAAATTACTTTAACCATCGTAAATATAATCATGTATAAGATCTTGACCTACAAAGTAGCATCTAATATTAGGCTCGTCAAGTTGCCATGCTCGGCACAATAAAGTTCAATAAAAAGGAGAAATATTTGGTTGCTTTCCCAGCGGCAGATGGACCTGCACTATGTGTTACTCTTTTGAGCATGAAGTTGATTTTTCATTAAAAAATTAACATCGCATCCATTAAAACACTTTTGTGAAGAATATTACTTATCATAGATAACTAAAGTCGAGATCTTTTGTTTATGTGATGAAATATTCATTACTCCACCTGTCATTAGCAACTGTTGCAAAATCGGTGCTAATAAAATTTAATAACATTACTTAGAGAAACATCACTATTACAGAGCTAGTTGTTGATTTTTTTTAAAAAAGAAACTAAGCATTTTAAATTAAATACTCACAATATGTAAAAACTAAAACGCTTTTTTCGAATGTTGCTACGCTATAAAACTAAAAGCGGAACTGTACTTTTTAATTTTTTTAAACGACAATCTATATAGGTTTTTCAACTTAAATATTTATAAGATATTTCCTAACCTAAATTTGAAATTATATTATTCATGTAAAGAGCGCAATACTTAGCTATATAGATTAAAATAATATTTGTTAGAGGTCGCGCGAGCTCTTCCACAGCTATGAAATTCAATTACCTGTTATTATTTTCACAACACGGAATCTTTTCTTCAATAAGTTTTATTAATTATACCTTTTTCAAAAAATTTCAAATTCTTATGTTATTTACTTCTAATATTACGTCCGGATAATTTACTTACCTAGCTGAGCTAGCCTAGCTAGGGATGCAGCTATTTTCAAGTCTAGCTACTTTCTTAGCCCCCCAATTAATATCGCAGGGACTTAAATTCTGTACAGAAAAATAACAGAACCATGTGGTAATATTTCTCCGTACATTTTTATTCAAAGAATCTTGAAACAGAAAATCCTGACTATTTGAACAGGTTTGACAAAAAGTTTGTGTTTTGACATCCAATACGCATTGGGCACACGTGTGATCACTTTATCCAACAGTGCTCCTTAACCTTTGCCGACCACACGCGCATGCTCACTGTTTGACAAAAAAATAATTATTATGATGACGATATTTTGCATGTAGCAAAACGTTGTACACAAAAGATATATTTACTGTGTTGTTACTGTATATAATGCGTGTGGGGCCTTGTCCCTGGTGTACGCACGTACGAAATTTCACGATCTCGATGAACTGTGTCTGTTTTACATTTGAGCAGAGATTTTTTATTTGATAAATAAATTCTTACTAATAGTTCAGTTCTAGGCTTCTAGCCAAATTGGGAAAGATGGGAATGCAAGAAAGAACACGTATTTTTGTATTGTCAAGAATTAATTGTGGTCTAACAATTATGAGCACGTATTTTCAATAAATGTTGCATGTTTAAAATCTGACTAAAAAATATTTAAAATTAGAAGGCTTTGACTTAATAAAAAATAAATATGTTTTGAAGTATCCGTTAATCTTTTATTCATTTCAATGCTAATTCGAACAATTGGGGGCATAGTCACTTGTATGACTCTAGCGATTAGCCGATCAGTGAAACCTACACTTTCAAACTTTTATTAGTTAGGAAAGGATTGAAATATAAAATTATTGTTTTAAAATTAGCATCATTCTTGCTATTATGAATCTTCGTCCAAAAGCAGTCATATTGGTGAAAAAAAGGTTATAACAGTTTAAACTTTGCTGATCCACTATTTTCAATGTTATTTCAAATTGGTCTTACCTAACTGAATCTAGTGATCGAACCTTGAAATTTAATTAAGTCAATAAATAAATTATGATTATGAATTTGAACATTAATTGTGTTATAAATAAATTATAATTATTAACACAATTGATGAATCATTTCTTTATTTTTTGGAATCTCTGACGTATATTTCTTTTTTTTTTTTCCTACTATTTGTTCGTTATATTTTTAAACGAAGATAAGTGCCGAAAGCATTCAATTTTTTTTTAAAAAAATTAAACGTATACGGGGGCTTAAGCTCTTGTTTTTTGAGAGGTCGGCCTATCATTGAGTTACTATTCCACTATTAATGTTTGTTAATGTTAGTTGAAGTATGTTACGATTTTCTAATAGAATTTTCATTAGTTGTATATTACTATTTTTAGTCTATGCATGTTCTGAATCAAATTTTATGAAGTTATGTTATTTGAACACTGTTGAAGTCAGCACTGATAAAGAGGTCCAAAATATAATTAAAGAAGAATTGCGTGAGGCCCAAATTCACTAACTGGAACATTCTAGGAATATCAAGAGATTATAACCGACTTTGTATATTGGAGAAGTTTCTAGATGTCTTTAGCTTAATCATGTATATAGCTTAGCCATGTATATTCTGGACATATCCTTGTAACCGACATTGTAACCTTATAAATAGGCTGGTGTGCATATGTCATAGGTGTGCGCACCAATTAGAGTAAAAGACAGCTAGTGTATGTATAATAATTTGTGTATATTGTATTGGTATAGTCGAGTAGTAATATATGTGTTTGTATGTATCGTTAGTCAACAATTAGTATCAGAGCCGGTTATGATTTGTTGGGTTTAGTTTAGTCTGTTGAGTCGTAATTTGAGTAGTCATATATTTTGTGTTAGGTTAGTCGAGTCGATATGTCAGATTTGAGTAGTATAAGTAGTTTAATAGAGAAGTTAAACAATTATAATTATAGAGATTGGCGTACGTGTATCAAGTCGTATCTGCAGGGACAAGACTTGTGGGATGTTGTCGGTGGTGATGAGATGGAGCCGCCGCCGAACTCGATTCGAGCTTACAAGAATTGGAAGATAAAGGCCGACAGAGCCTTGTTCGTGTTGAAGGCGACAGTTGATAAGAGTTTGTTGTCGCATATTGAAGATGCCGAGACGCCGAAAGAAGCTTGGGACACATTCGCCGAATTATTTTCGAAGAAGAACACGAGTCGGTTGCAACTCCTCGAGAGAGAGTCGATGAACATCTCGCAGGGCAACATGACTGTAAGTGAATACTTTCTGAAAGTTAAGAATTTATGTAGGGAGATTGAACAGCTTGATGCCAATGCGAAGATTGGCGAAGATAGAATGCGACGGATAATCATAAACGGGATGCGACCGGAGTTTGGTGTTTTCGTGATGACGATCCACGGATGGCAGACACAACCATCCTTCTTGGATCTAGAGAGTATATTGGCAAGTCAAGAAGCACTTGTCAAGCAGCTTGCCGAGTTGACGATGAAGGAGGAAGACGAGATGACCCTGTACAGTGGTCGACAGAGAGTGTCGAGCAGGAGCCAACAAAGACAACAACAGGTGATTGAGAAGACTAACAAGACTATGCACAGGTGCTGCAGGTGCACATGTTCAGGGGGAGCTCCAATAAGCCAGGAACAATGGAGCCGATCGTGAATCCTGCAGGAGAAGCGTGGTGTGCTACAACTGCGGACGACAATGACACTTTCCGAGAGAGTGCCGGTTGAAGAATGAACAAGGGAACGTCGTGGTGGCCATCAAGGAGAAGGCACCAATAGACGTGAAGAGTGAAGATGAATGGGACGGTTTGGCGACCGTTGCGATAGTTGACAAGACGGGTTCAGATTCCGAAGAGGAGATAGACTTCGAGCCTTGGTTCTTCGAGGAGGCAGTCGAGGAGGAGACTGCATTAGGAAGTTGCGTGGTGGCAGTTGAGGAAATGCCGCGAGAGGACGCAACGATCGAAACCATCACCGAGGAGAGTGATGATGTCGCGATCATGGAGAAGACTGCTGAAGTACAAGTGGTACCGTGACAAGAAGTGAATAGTCGCGCAATTGGTCAAGTAGATGATAAAAGAGCTCGACGACGATAATTACGGGCACCACATGCCAAGTCGAAATTTGTGAAACAAATTGAAGATAGGTCGACGACAGAAATGCGATGCCATGCTCGAAAATATCATAGAGATCACAAGAAACATGATGATCCCGATGGACGTGGAATACCGAAGGACAAATTATTAAGAAGTCGGTGCTGAGGGGGAGTGTTGAAGTCAGCACCGATAAAGAGGTCCAAAATATAATTAAAGAAGAATTGCGCGAGGCCCAAAATTTGGAACATTCTAGGAATATCAAGAGATTATAACCGACTTTGTATATTGGAGAAGTTTCTAGATGTGTTTAGCTTAATCATGTATGTAGCTTAGCCATGTATATTCTGGACATATCCTTGTAATCGACATTGTAATCTTATAAATAGACTGGTATGCATATGCCATAGGTGTGCGCACCAAATAGAGTAAAAGACAGCTAGTGTATGCATAATAGTTTGTGTATATTGTATTGGTATAGTCGAGTAGTAATATCAGGGGCGGATCCAAAATTTTTTTTTAGCCTAGGCACAAAAATTGTGGACATGAATCAGCTACGAAATTAAAAACCTAAGCTATCAAATTCATGGAGAATCAAGCGCTTGGAGTAAAAAAAAACTGTCTTATGTCAAACTTAAAAGACAAAATTAATCTATCTCTGCCAAAAGCCCAGGCACCACTCTTTTTTATGCCCAAGCAAATGGCAAGTTTATATATATGGGCCCTCAATTTTCTAAATTTACCCCAGGCACTTGCCATGGAATGGTCATCATGGTCTATATTGGATCCGTCACTGAGTAATATGTGTGTTTGTATGTATCGTTAGTCAACAAGCACTTTATATAAATATACTTCTAATTGACTTCTGTATTTAAGATACCCTCGTACAAACCCATAGCCTCAAAAAAAAAAAAATAATTTGGAGTTTGTGATTGGTTACAATGAAATTTTATTTTTTTATTGATAATATGAATTTTTTTAACATAAGATGAGATTAAGTCCTCCAACTTATTTCGAAATTAAATATCGCAAATGATCCCAGCCAGATTTCGAACTACCGATTTTTACTAAAGGTACGTTACTCTTTATCTAGACTAAAAAGTAGTTCTCGATGATATGAATTAGGTTCGAAACACAAAAGTAACCCAACAATGTATATGATTCATATCGAAGTTAGTTCTATTGTAGGAACGATATCAGGTAATTTTGGAAGAATCCTTTTTAACTAACGCAGTTTGTTTAAAGAAAAGAACTGGAAAAGGTAGATTTGGGTGTGTGTGACAGTATGGGCTCACAAGTTGTCCTATTTGCTCTCACGCATTATACATTATTTTGGCAAAATCCACTAAAGCACATACGGATTAACAAAGAGCACTTTTAATTCCACTAATCATGCTAAAATGAAACCTTACTTGCTTGCACTATGTCTTTTTATTTCATGAACAATAATTAAGCACCAAATAAATGAACGGTCCCGACTGGTCATAAGCGATTTTGGTTACTCGTGTGAATCTAATTTTCCATTTACGCCTATTGGGATTTGACTCATCTCATCAATTATTAAATGTTTTTTTATTGAACCCTCCATTCATTATTTTCCAACAATCCCCTATATATATTATTAATTTAGGTTTGAATGAGTGCATGGATGGCCGGTGCAAGTTGACAAATGTAACTTAATCAACCTTTTGGGTTCTTTGAAAAAAGAGTGCTCATATAATATATCGAGTCCTTGTGTTAGTGATTTTGATGAAATGGAAAAACCATGTAATTACGATGATAATAAAATTTGATAGCCACTATCGCAGCATGTCTAAAGGCAGAGAATTTTGTAATTGCAAGGCGCATGACGGGTGAAGCAACGAATTCGTTTTTATCAAGAGAGATTTGTATTAGGATGGATGGAGTTCCTCATCAATAAATGACACGTTAGGCACCAAACATAATTTCAAACTTTGTTGCGAGTAAAGGTTGAATAAGACTTATTCCGAATAAGGCTTATTCGGGATGAATAAGACTTATTCCTTATTAATAAAATATGATGATGATTTTTTCTTAATAATTTTCGTTCCAAACAAAAGTCATTTACATTCTCAATTGTTCAGAGGGTTGGTGTGGGCTGGGGTTAAGGTCCATTAGAGTAATTTCATATATAGCACCTATAAATATTGAATGTCCATGCATACATTATTTCCTTTATTAATTATGCATTATATAATATGAAAGATCCGCCAGCTAAAAAGAAGTATAAATTATTTGAATGTCATGCACTATGACCGATGTCACATTTATATTAGTTATCGCATTTTATTTTGTACCCCTGTTTGTTCCGATACTGTGTTGTCACTTCACAATATAAAAAAATGCTAACAGCGATGTTTCCTCGACAAAAAAAAAAAAATTAAAAAATAAAAATAAAAAACTGGAGCACATGAACAAAATAATATGTCTGTGTTTAAAAAATGTTATCCACGTATCATATATATATATATATTTTACACAGCAGAAATACGGTGCCCATGTTCACGAGATATTCATATTGAGACAGCACTTCATTATTTATATTTTTTTAATGTAAGGGGCAAAACAGGGACTTTTTGAGATAAATAAAAAGAATGTACTTTCAGAAGGACAATTATTATTTGGAAGTAATTTGTGAGAGAAGGGATAAAATTAATACTAGAGATAAAAATTCCACAACTCCTCTGATTGTTCACCCTTTTGGTCGAACATAAGAAAATTAATGCCTATAGTTAAACTAGGTTGTAGTAATATTATTGGTAATGGAGGTAAAACTTTGTTCTGGCATGACAGATGGCATGACAACACTGTGCTGACCTCCCTTTTTCCTACCATGCATGACAAAACTAAAAAAGACCATTTCTCTATAGCTCAGATTTGGAATAAAGGAAACCCTAATTTTAGACTAAAAAGAGGGGCTTCCACTCAGCTTAGAGAATAAAAACATTATGCTTATAGTTTATTAGCTGATTTGAATCTTTCAAATGAAGAAGATAGTGTCAGATGGGACTTGGAAAAAACAGGAATTTACACAGTGAAATTCATGTATACTTTCTTAATAATGGGGGTATAATTACCAACATTAAAAACTCAGTTTGGGCCCTTAACATACCCCTAAAGGTTAAGCTTTTTATGTGGTTAGCTATAAGGAATAAAATTAATACTAGAGATAATCTGTTAGTTAAAGGTTGGTAAGGAAATCCCAAGTGTTCATTTTGTAACCAAAATGAAAATGTGGATCACATCTTCTTGCACTGTCATATTTCTTCACCTTTTTGGAATAAGGTAGTAAGTGTTAGTAATGTAAATGTTAATTTAGACTTAACTTCGTTAGATAATTTCTGGTATTCCTGTTCTAATTTAAGTAATAATCAGGAGATTTATTACAAATCTCTTTGCGCTGCTTGGCTTTGGACCATTTGGAAAGAAAGAAACTCTATTACTTTTGATGATAAAGTAGGACAAAATTTTCTTTCTCTTACATATGCAGCAATACACTTGCTTCATCTTTGGACAGGTACTAGAGGTTTAGACATCACTTTTCTAGGGGAGATTTGGTGGGGTCCAGCAACTTCCAGGCCGGTACCTCAGGAGGTGATATTGACAATGGCAGACAAGGAGGAGCACAGGGTGGTCTGGGTTCTCAGAGTGACAGGGGAAGTGGAAGAATGGAGATGTAATCGCTAAGTTTCTGGAGATTGCTTGTTTTTTTGTTCTTTTTTTATTTTTACTTTTTTGGTTTGAGGCTTGTTATAGGTGGTTTCTGTAGTTGGGTTGTGGTATTGATCTGGTTGTAATTTTCTTTTTCTTTTAGGATCACCTTTAGTGATCCCTTTTGTTGAACTTGGACGTAAAATTTTGGCATCAGTAAAGCATGCTGGTCATCCTCTCTTTGAGGTGACTATTTTGAAAAAAAAAATTTGTGAGAGAAGGGAGCTTGGTTCATCAAGATTCAAGAACGTAAAAAAAGATTGCTTATTTTATCAATTGACATTTATAATTTTAACATGGAGAATTTTATACACGACGTGAAGGATCCATTTGAATGCTCTTCCATTTTTTTAATACATATCTCATGAAGAAATTTTAAAATTCCATGAATATAAGAAATATCATTGGGAAAAAAAATTAGGTTGTTGTGAATGTTTATTTACGAGAATGATGTGAAAATTGGTGAGCATATTTAATCAAAGCCATATAATTACGAAAATGTTTATTTAGGAGCAGTTAGTTAGGTAGCGCAGCGTTTATCTGTGTGCCTGTTGTAAAACATGTCTTTCTTTCTTTCTTTCTTTCTTCCTTGACAGCTTCTGTCAAGCTTTAAAAAAAAAATGGTGGAATATCTACGGAATAATGTGAAAACATCAATAACACTGGATTATAGGAGAGGCAACTTTCTTCATGAGATGTTGATAATTGTTGGCATGATTTGCGAGTTTAGAGAGGTTAGTGAGTTTAGTTGGATTCTCTCGAAAATCTCATCCCCTCACTATTCTACCTCGAAATTCTAAAAAGTATCTCGAAAATCCAAAAAAGTACTAACCTTACACCACTAAACCCACTAACCTCACCCATACCAAATAGCTGAATTAATTTTGAAATTGAAAATTTTATCGATTCTCATAAAAAGATTATGTTTATCATAATCGAGTCATTTTTGTCTATTAATTTGAGAATTTTTCCAACTTGCATTTATCATAATACTGTATTTAGTTGTGGCTTCGGCCGACATCCAAAGGCCTTTTGAATGCTTATGATCCTACGTGAAACTATGCATAGTCTGTTTTTGTTATTATTCGCACTATAAAAATGGTCCTTTTCATGTGTGACCCATGATTTAAAACAAACAGATTGGATCAATTTGATCTAATCCATTCGTTATTAATTTGTTCTAATCCATATTCGTATCACGATAACAGAGGAAAATAGTGCAATATGAGGATACCTCAAGTCAAGGTAGATGTATATTATTTGGTTGAGTCCTGAGTGTACTGGGTGTTCAGAAATGTTTTTGTAAATTACGAATATTGTTTTATCACCATTGTTTGTATGATAATAAGAAATTTGAATCAGTTCCGGTTAATTGTACATTCAATCAAAAGGTAATATGGAAAATTTTAAAAATTATTAGATTTAGTTCTACTTTCTTAGATAATTAAATTTATATCAATTTTTCATATGTCTTCCATATAGTGTTACTTGTTGCGTACAAAACATTTTGTATTTTCTTCGTTTAAATTTCATTGATTCATTCATTGGATATTCAAATATATATTTTATAGATATTCTTCACATGGAATGAACTTAATTAATGCGCACTTTCTAATGAAATCATATCTGTACAGTTGAATTAACATATATAGACCGTACTTCAAAGTTGTCCTTCTCCTATTACTAACGCGTAAATTAATAAAAATATTGTAAATTAATAGCCAATAAGAAAATCATTAAACACTTCATAACTGAATTTTGTTTTTTTAGATAAAGACGTGGATCAAACAGTTAACCTTTATATACCCACAATTATTTTTTTTTTTTGCCAATTTTTAATTCCGCAATCTTCTTATTATAAGAGTTGGAAAGATGATCAGGGACTAATTTCTTAGTTCGTCTGTTTGTCTGTTGATGGTCGGATGCAATTGAATGCAGATATAAAAATAGAATACACAGTTTGCTCGCAACGTCAAAAAAAAAAAAAAAAATTATCAACATTTAGTTATTACACGCTTACATCACCGTCATATATAATTTCTTTTTGACAACCGTCTTCCATCATATATTCTGGGAATTTTTACCAAAATAATTAATTGAAAATAAAAATTAATGAAATAGTCTGAACGAGGGAAAATCACAGACGAATAAAATACGGGGCTCCCATTTGACAAATAAGGAATACATCACATGCATGGCTCTCAACTTAAATGCATTTTGACAAAAACTGCAAACAACCTAAAAATCTTTCTTAAAGATTTCATCTAAGGAATATTTTCATATTGGACAAAAATTAAAGATTGCCTTGAATTTTCTCTGTCACGTCATCGAATATTCTCTGCTTTCTCTCCGTAGTACTATATTATTTCCGAAAGGAAAAAAGTAAAAAGAAATAAAAAAGAAAATTTCCACGAAGCAAGAGGATTATAATATGATTACAAGGCCATGCTTGATGCATGAGATAAAGCATTTGATCTTTTCACTTTGATCCGAAGAATAATAAGTAGAGAAGTTACGTTAGGTCGAGTTCATGGGCAGGAATATCTCTCACTTTTTTCATCTTTTTAGATAAAATTGATAGCGATGGATGGGAGGACGTGGGAAGACACTGTAGGCACTTATTTGGTAGGAATTTTGTTTTCTTTTCTTTTTGGCTTTTTGTTCGTGGAATTTTATATATTGCAAGTGTGGGGAGAGAAGCAAAGATATATTTGTCCGGAGAGGTGCAATTCTGAGGCATTTTCTAGGAAAACTGATGATGACGGTGACATATTGAATGTTACCATCGGAGGTCACGTGAATAGAAAATATCAATTTGTAATTTGATCCTTCAATTCTAAATTTTTTCTTTTATGGTCATAAGTCTTGTAACTTGTAAGGATGATTTTTTTTTCTTTTTTTAAAATTAGTCAACCAACGAAATATTATTAAAACATTTAAAAGTTAAAAAAGAGAATATAACTAATTACACATAAGACAAAAATACAAAAGATTATCTAAAAGATCAACTGAAATCAATCAGATTTTATTCTAATAATTATAATATTTGGGATTTGATTTATGTTTTCTTAATTATCATGTATTGTAGGATATATATATATATATATATAGGGCAATTCTGCCGTGCGGACAGATTAGACCCGATTGAAATCATTTTTCGGGCCGAGTAAAAAAATTAACAAGTGTATTTTGACCGCACGGCAGAATTTTCCATATATATGTATCCCTTTTGTAATATAATTATCAATCAGATAATCTATTCAAAATCTTATTTACTCCGTTAGCATGGTATCAGAGTCCTAATTCGTTCTTGCCAATGGCAGAACGAAGGTCGTGATTAGTTACACCTAAATCTTGATTCATTGAAAATTTGTCTCTTTCTTTTGCTGCCTTACCAAACTCAAAACCCCAGTAATGTTTCTTATCTTTGTCGCCGCCTCATCCTCCTCTCTGTTGTCGCTTCAGATCCGACCTGCTTGTGCCCGCTACCACCTCTATCTCGCTGCCGTTTTTTACCATGAGGTCACCTCTCTCATGACTCCCCCTCACTAAGATCATCCCTCCTCTGAGCACCAAATTTACTGCCGCATCTTAAATTCGTTACCGCATGCATCGTTACCTTTGCCTCTCTCGACTTCATCTCTGGATATGTCTATTTCCCGCACCAGTCGTACTCTGAGCTTTGCTTAATCCGGATTCAAGTTCAAAGTCTACTCATGGCCTCCTATTGCCCACTATAAGTCCCTCTCTCTTCAAAGCATTCAATTGACTCTTGCTATTGCATCTTCAATCACATCATTCGAAGATCTTGGATGGTGATTTTAATTGCAACATTGAGTCTGGAACACATTGAATTCATGTGTTATGCATCTTGGTAGATTCTTCGCACCAATTCGCTTAAATCACCCTACAAAATGATGTTTGGTATTCGATGACAATTCCGTCATGTGCATCAATCACTGGAGTGATTTAATTATATGTTCATTCGATTACAGATAACATATGCAAAATTCACATATCAAGTCATGCTCAGTTTGAGAGGGGGTGTTACAGAATATCTGAATCTAGACAATTATAGTAGTTTATTATTTTTGCAATCAATCAGATTTTATTTTGATAACTAGAATCTTTAGGATTTGATTTATGTTTCCTTAATTATCATGTTTTATAGGCTATATATGTATCCCTTCTTTAGTACAACTAGAATGGCTAATCAAGCTTCGCTCGATATTTGAAATTTAAAATATATTATAGATTTAAAATTTGTAACTGACACCAACTGAATTATAAACATATTTAAATATATTTTACCTGGTAATGAAGAGACTGACAATTAAAAACCTATAGAGTTTGAGAGAAATTCAAAAAGACAGATGGCCAAATCTGTGTAATTCAGTTTAAAATGAATAATAACATAAAATTAATCTATATATAAATATAAAATTAAAATTGTTACCTAGATCATCTAGAGTAACATCGGATAGGATAAAAATGAAGCATACAGTTAGAATTGATAATTTCTTAAGGAATGTTAAAAAGAAAGGGGAAAAAATTAGTTCGGTACTTACTGAAAATTAATGTCATTTTTCATATTTTTTCCATTCGAAGAAAATTAAATAAAACTTATGGTAAATATATATGAAAAATAGATCAATTGGACAATATAGATAAAAAATGTATCAATTTTGTCAAATCAAACAATTTAAATTATTCGTGATCTTTTTATCTAGTCAAGGGCATGAATCAAATTTAATTTAATTGAACTTTATTTGTTTACCGATATAAAAGCTAATAAAAATGCGTAGGTGACTTATAAAAATGAAGAAGTTTGAACCTAGAGCGAACTAAAATGGTTTAAAAAAAGTTCATTGTGCATGGAGAAAATGTTCGTTATAAATTGCAATTGTATTCGTAATCTTTGTGTTCATGTTTTGGTATGGAAAGGTTGATTGGTTAGCAACTTGATACAGTATATATTAGTCATGCTTGGTTGAGGAATAATAGTGGAGAAGAGAAATGTGAAGATGGACTCTAAACAACACAAAAGAGAGATTGAGACATGATGGAAATGAAAATAGGAAGGGATTAAAAAATAAAAAATAAAATAATGTGTTGTCAAATTATTGTTTCCTGGTGAATCGGGTCATTTTTTATGAGCAATAATATCCGACACACAAATTGTAATAGAGTATCACATTACATAAATTAGAAAAATGGTATTTCACAACTGTTTCACAATGCTTGGAGTGTCGAACAATATTTAACTAATGGATCTCGACACCCACACAAATTTATTTATAATATTGATTATGAATCAGAGAATCTATCCAAAATCTGATTTACCTCTGTTAACATAGTTAACGAATGATTGATGTGACAAGGTGATTATATTAGTAACTAATCTAATAGAAGTCGAAGAGCATTTGTTCAAGATCTAAAAATTTCACTCTTTCTGGATGAGCCAGCATCTTACTTCTCATGTTGAATCTCAAATAACATATTTCGATCTATTTGTGAAATTTCTATTTGACCACCCGATATTAGTGATATTATCATGCAACACAGAATTATTTGACATCACGAGCTAAAGTCATATTTATTTATTTTTTTGTAAAGTTGCATTCTGCAAGTGTCTCGCGTCTTTAAGAGCCAAAGCAAAACAAAAGATGTAGATAGGGGCTAGAGGATAATTTTTTTTTAAAATTAATAATTTTTTTGGATTAATTTTTATGAAAAGTCAAATCAATAATTTGGTTTTAGTAGGAGCTATAATCTCTCGGTGAAAGTCAGTATTGAATTTAAGTCGGTATCGATGAGAATTTTGTAAGCGGATGCTAAAGAAAATATGTCACGTATATGGTGTCCATCACTGACATAGCAACACAACTCGATGATTTTGAAAAATGGATATATAAATTCAAAGGGTGTAGCCCAAGAATATCTTTTAGACAATGAGAGATATTTTATAACCAAGACAATGTGTAAAGTGGGATGTCCCATAAAGCAAATTTATCATGTTTAATAAGACAGATCTAGGATCAGTTCGTAATTACCAGTGCCATTTTTTGTAGGAGAGCTTGGTTTGACACTCTAGATTGAAAATGTTGATCGGCTGTGAAACCAAGTCAAAATTATACCTCAATGCTACCGATCTAATCGTTTGCAGTAGTAGCTTAAGGGTCGAATCCACAGGGACAGAACTATTCCTTTTCTAGGGTTTTATCTAGTCCAAATTCATTTGACTCGATGGAAAAGAGTCGAGGAACAAACAAGTTTAGGAATCAGAGTCAATCGTTCAGTTTCTATACCTGGCCGTTTTCAAGCGGGTCCGACTGAAATCAGACGGGTTCAATTGGAAACGATGTCTGCTCATATTACTTGGTTAAATATTTTGTTTAACAAGATAAATCTTTAAACAAGTAAGACAAATCAAATTAAACAATACATCAACTAAAATAGATATGAAAACGACGTCCGATTAATTTACTTAGTTAAATATTCTATTTGACAAGATAAACCTTTAAACAAGCAAGATAAATCAAATCAAACAAAACATCAACAAAAATAAACATCACATAGCCACCAAGTATTCAATCCCTAAAATTAACCCTAATTAACTAAACTGACAAAAAAACAAAGGAATTCATTGTATCAATACATCAGCAAACAAATTAGAGAAAGAGTACAACAAAACCCCTCATTTCTGGTCTCAGCTGGTGTTCGGACGGACCCGTCGGGATTCGTCGGACCCGCCAGAACGCGACGGCGGCTGCTGCTATGCCCCTTCCCCAAGTTTTGTCGAGAGAGAATAAAAATTGAAAGATATCTTTTTTCTCTCTCTAAACTCGCCTTTTTAGCCCTCTTGGGCGCTCAATCAGTCCAGGGACGCGTGCTAGGCGCCAGTCAGGATGTTTTCAAAGCTGGCCTAACTTCTTGAACAAGAAGCTAGCTTCCATATTTGCTTACTGGACCGATCCTGCCGGGTCCATCTGAATCCTGGTGGGTCCGCCTGAAACCTGGCAGCAACAGTTTTCTTCGTCTTCGGTTCTGGCTCAATTCTGGCTGGTCCGTCTGAATCCTGACGGGTCCGCCTGAAACCTGTCAGTAACAGTTTTTTTCGTCTTTAGTGCCCGCTTCAAGTTCAAAATAGTGCCAAATCTTCTAAAAACCTGCAAAATACCAAGGGCAATAGCAGTACCTCTATTCTAACATAAAAGGAGCACAAAACAAACTAAAAACACAACTTTTCAATTGGAATTAGGGCCTAAAAGGGTTGAAAATGTCTATATGAAATCCACTGATCAAATGCCAATATCTCCAATCTTTTAAGATCGCCAATATTTTCACCATGAAACTAAAGCAATGTACTCCTAACCATTTTTCATTGTCTTCCATAAAAATGACGTCAAATTCTATCTAAGTGTTTCAGTTGTCAGGCATATAGGCATATGACTTGCATATAATACAAAGACATAGTGGAGAGGAATTCAAATTCATTATATTCTCATTTTTATGCTCATTTTTTCTTTTTTTTTTTTTCACAGAGTTCGCTTGAAGAACAAGGTATAAAACTTCAGTTTAGTGGAAAAGAGCCTTCCTTGGATTTGAACCGATGAACTTTCGGCTTCACAAACTTATTATTCGAAAACGAAGGCAAAAAGGCTATCATAGACTAATTTTGTAAAGTGAGGACTGGGGTTAAGTTAACCAAAGCCGGCCATTCTCCGATTAAGAGGAATCTTGTTTCTCATCCTTCTAGCATGTTTTGACAAGCTTGGATCAAAGATAAAAATTAACCTCCCTTTATTTATTTATTTATTTATTTGTTAAAGAGAGAGACCTCAATAGGTAAATGGGTATTCTTTTTCCCGAGCAATCAAGGATAGTTGAAAACAGTGAAAGCTACCTCTACTAGGAAACAAATCAGAATGATGATAATTGAAGTCCTATATAACAATTTGGTGAAATTGAGGAGAACTTCAACTACTACTTTAGAGGCTTATAGATCTACTTCCGTAGCCAATATAGTGTCATCGGTATAATTGAAAAGCCATAGGCCGAAAATAAGTTGATGTGGTAGTAGAACAAAACTATTTTGCATAACATCTACTGTCAAATTAAACAGTTGAGGTGATAAAAGATTAGCTTGTCGAAGACTTTTTTATGGATAAAAGAAGAAGTGTCTCTTACATTGGACTTATGAAAAGGAAGAAGATCAAATGATGCAATGAATCTAATTAAACTAAAAAGGAGGAAAATTATTTTCAAACATTTGGTTTATAAGGTCCAAAAGATCAAGTCGAAAGCCTTCGCAAAATCAACCTTGTCAAGTACCGCTATAATATATTTTTTCTAGAAAGAAGATATAAGTTCATTAATTAGCATTTAGAATTGATTCCATTGTAGATATTATCGTGCAAATTAATTAAAACTCTTACAAAACTTATTACAAATGGATTGTAAAGGAATGTGTTGTTCAACAATTCGTTATTGTCTTGCAATTGAATATGTTTGTTCCTTTTGTTTTTTATGTAGCGACGTGAGTTAACGAGATCTTGAGTAGATGTAGAAATAATGTTTTGAAAATCAGACCAGGCCGACTGGTTGAACCAATTAAACTCGGGCATATCCTTGTCTATTTACCAGTTAAACCGACCGACTCAGTGGCCTCCCCGGTTCACATCCCAATCCGGTTTCAATACATTGTGTAGAAGGTGATAATTCACGTTCAATCCAAAACATGAACATAATGGAACAAAATACTGAAAAAATAATAATAGGTTGGAGATTATCTATTGTGAACCATGGTTCATTTAGGGCTCCGTGAACCATGACCGTTTGATCAATGGCTTTGCAAATTGACAAATCTAAATTAACCAATCCAATATATATATTGAAATCTCATAGCAAACCAAATTTTACAATTTTTAAATTTTTTTTACTATTTTTTTCGAATTTTTTAAAACTTGTCATTTTTGGACGATAATTAGTGAATTATCGTCCAAAAATGGCAAGTTTTAAAAAATTCAAAAAAAAATAGTAAAAAAATTTCAAAAATTGTAAAATTTGGTTTTCTATGAGATTTCAATATATAGATTGGATTGGTAAATTTAGATTTGTCAATTTGCAAAATCATTGATCAAACGGTCATGGTTCACGGAAGGCTCTATGAACCAATGTTCCAAGTAGATATTCTAAATAGGTTGATACATTTTGAATGAAAATGAGCTGTGCATTATTAACGTCATAACAAATTTTGTTGGAAAACAGATGCTCTTTTCCGATGAAATCGATAAGAATTTCATTTATTAAACTAATATCTAAAAAGACCAGAGAAACACATCCCAAAGTCAAGTGCACGGCTCGATAGGGAAAATTCAAGATCAGATCAAAATCTCCACTTAATCCAAATTGAATAATGTCTCTCACATCGGTGCTATCAAAATAATTAATGACAGCCGTCGGAGCCGATCATAGACCCCAACATCTAGAAAAAACGAATATTATATTTCGTATATTTTTAAATTTTTGTGTGGTTTTGATTCCAGGACTTGGTGAGAGTTTGGAGGCCAGTCAAAAGAGGAGGTACCCGTGCGGCTACTAAGCCAGTGGGATGGCAACACGTGGCAGGTCCAATGATTACCTGTGGCGATGCCACGTGGGGTCCACTGACGTGCCCACACGTGCGGCCGGGCTTGTTGTCTTGCGAGCATTTATTGCCTGGGGTCCGCACCTAGCTATCTCACTTTATATCTACAGTGAAAAGAGATATGGCAGAGATCTTTATTTTTCAAATAGGCCCCTCTGTGTTTTTTATTTTTTTTCGGGTCCAGCTTCTATTTTCCTATATTTGGTTTGTTTTCCGTTAAGAAAGCTTCAGTCCGTAATAGTGACATGTAATAGTAATTTTAATATCATGACACTTAATGGTCCCTTCAATGATTTGTTTTGTTAATTCATTAATTAGATAAAATAGCATGATTGTGTTCTCGTGTTTTTCACGGAAATAGCAAAACGTGAGACCAAACTCTCTTGGCCCTAAAAATTACTAATACCAGTTGCCTAATCTCTGAAGCACACCATACTTTTTGTAGTCGTAAGGGTTGGTTTGTGAATGTTTTCGATGTGAATGCCATAATTTGATATTTCGTAATAGTTTTCTATCATGTACTAATTTATCTGTAATAGTGCGAAACAAATAGTAAGAATAAATTAATTATATTTAATTTAAATTTCCGCATGACTTTCTTGAAGTCCTTCGGTGCATGCGTCTCAAGAGTAATGCAAAATTACAAATTAAGAGCAAAAAAATATTATTGTATTCTATTTTCATTCTCTCTTCTTAAATTGCATGTTTGAACTAAAAAGGAAAAAAACAAAGATACGAAATAATTTTAGTCGAAAATAGAGTATTCAATGTGTTTGTGTTCTATAATTTTTTTTTCTTTTTTTTTAAGAAACCTCCTCGTGGGAATGTGTTCTATAATGTTGTGCTAAATGGATCGATGGTTTCAAGATTTATGATGTATCGTGTCTGCATTGTCATAGAGATTTATGAAAATTTTTAATTTAAAATCCTATTTTGATTTTGTAGCTAGAAAAGAATTTGTTGTTATTATACTTTAAAAAGTAAAATAAAAAATATATATCAATGTGTCCGTATCAAAGAATGTGATTTTCGAAGGAAAGCACCACAATATATCTAATGCCGTGATAGTTTTCTAACCTTAACATTTCCGGACGTGTTAAAAAACATTCATGTCCTATTATATTTTAAGCATCTTAGTAGTTCAAAACAACATTAGAAACCAAGACAAAAACATATTAACACCATGAAATGGTAGCACATCAAAATAAAAGAAAAAGGTCCCTCAAAAATCAAAATAAAAGAAAAAGAAGCAAAAGCCAAATGGAAGTTTTTGTCAAATTATTTTTTTCTACTCTTTAACGACTTTTATATCATCAAGTTCCTGATACCTTTTGTCATTAATCGTTCCAAAATCACAATTAATGGATGCGACGGGCGCAATCTAGCATGCTTGTTTTGTCATAATGCCAATCATGGGGATCCAGCTATGAAATTAATCAACATAAAATTTATAATTAAACACCTTTTACAATAAGCACTGGTATTTTGATTGGAGATACATCAAAAAAATGGGACGGGAGATGAAAACCATTTTCTAGGTCCAAAATGAAATGACATCATTGGCACCGTCAGCGTGCTTGTCTGGTCAACAATCAAAAGAGAAAGCTCTGCCCAGTCAAAATTGCAATAGCTTTAAAAAATATGAGAAATCATTGGACAAGATTTCAAAATAGGAACTTCATGGGGTCAAACTATTAATTTATTGGCCTCAACTAAAAATAGCTAGATGCATTAATAAACTTATTGTTGATTAACGGGTGAACGTACCGATTGTATACCAATTAATAAATCATTGTTATGATAAGTATCTAATTGATGCTGACAAGGACAGGTTCGAAAGATTCTAAAACCCCGGGCACATAGATCTGATGGTCTATCAAAAGTACTTAATTTTAAGTCGCTTAAAATTTTAAATCACTTTGACAAATATTGAGATATGTACGCAATAGAATTTAATTAGTCGTACTCTTTTACAATTTTAGATCATGTTTATAATATCGAGATTATAAATTTAAACTTAATTTTCTCTATATTAGAAATGCTGGTGTCTAATATATTGGACGGATGGGTCCGTCCAATACGATCGTTTTCACATTTTTAAATTTCAAACGACAGATTCAAGTCGTTCAATATGTTCTTCATATTGGAAATTTGTAAGAAACCAATTTTTACATTTTTTAATTTTTTTACTTATTTTATGGTATTTTAGAAAATTCATGATATAAAAGTTTTGAATCATCCAATAACAAAGATTTTGCTAAAATAACAAAATAATAGTAAAAATTTTTGAAAAAAAATGTAAAAATTGGCTTCTTATAAATTTTCAATATAAAGAACTTATTGAGCGGTTTGGATCGGTCGTTTGAAATTTAAAAATGTGATAACAATCATATTAGACGGACCCTATCCGTCTAATATATTGAACTCTAGCATTTCTCTTAATATTTTGATGACTGTCAAATTTATCAAATATATAATTTCTAAGCAATTATTTATCATTTCCAGTAGACGCTAAATTTATGGTGATCACTTCTTCTAAAAAGTACGAATCCAAGAGTGTTAAATCTCTAGATCTAACGTGCAAATTTTTTGTGTTGTTCGATCTACTTGCCTTGTGGTTGGATGTCAATCTGCATACGAAATAATATCAAGTTTTGGTTTTATATCTAAAATGGAAAAGAGAATTGATTAGAAACATAATTATTTTATCTATTTTAGAAAAGAAGAAAGCATAAATGAAGAACTTTTTATGACCTAGAATTTTTCAAATATTTTTGTTATTACACCAATACGTATATTTTTATTAAATTACACATTCCATGTTGATGTATTAGTTTTAATTTTTGTTAAGTGTAATTTTTTTTTTAGTTTTGAGAACCAGCTCTTGATTTAGTGACAAAGAGCAACGCAATTTCATCGAAGGTCGAGGGTGCAAAACCCGACTGGATGGTCCTTTGTGACATTTAATTTTGAAATAAATTGAAATGCTTGACCTTCATCTTTATCTTTAAAAAAAAAAAAAAAAATTCCCACACATTAGGTGAGTACGTTTTCTAATTCTAAATATTGGCGCATTTGCTAGCAGATTATATAGATTATTTCTAATGAAAAAAGAAGCTTATTGACTCAATGCAACGCCCGCTGAATTGTTCGAGGGCCTTTTTCTCTTATTTTTTGGGAGTATATTTTTTGTAATTTTTACTGATTGAGCATTCATTTTGCTAATCTCGTGAATCGTAATTTTCAACGTCAAAATATGACAAAAGCACGCATAACTCTTTTTTTTTTTGTTCGTACAAGGCCGTATGCAATGTGCATCATGCATTCATGCCACGAACAATCAAAATCAGAGGATATATTTGGCATGAGAGAAACAAGTGGAAGTCAGAGAAATACTGAAATAGAACAGTGAATTTTTTATGTCCTTGTATGAAAGCTTATAAAATAGTGGGTTGGAAAGTTTTTTTATTCTTTTTCATTTCTTTTCCACGTTTGTAACAAAAATAGAAATCAAGATTTTGGGATAGGTTTTCTTCGAAATATATTGGTTTGAAGATCGACATCAACAAATAGTTTATTTAAATCATTCTTAACATTACTTATATAATAAAAATTTGCTACGGTTATCGCTCCAAGCCTCAACGTTACTTTCCATATACTCCCTCGAGTTTTAAATTTTTTAATCGTGAGTCCACATCATGTGGACTGGTACTTCCTAATAATTAGAATCACTATTATATTTTCAGTGCTTCCAGAACAATTTATTCAATACAAAACTTTATAGCTATTGAAATAATTAACAATTTATTTGCAACTGGAAGAACAATACAAAAACTTTATAGCTATTGAAATAACAATTTATTCGGTACAAAAACTTTTGGTATCTACCAACGCCTACATTCAATACAAAATTGTTTATAACTACTCAACCAACATCGAGTACGTACATACTTTAATTAAGTATTCATAGCCCAAAAAAATATTTATAATAAAAGGTACCTGACAATTCGTCTACAAAATCGAAATATTCCATTTCCCCTTCCCCATCTCGTCTAAGTAATTTCTTCAATAATCGTTAATTTTTCCTCTCGTTATTGATCTATATTCGAGTCTTTAGTTGTTTATGGCTTTATGCCCAAGACCAACTTTTAATTGAGTCCCTATATTTTTTTTTTTACCGTAATTGGTCCGTATACACATTTCCAATTGGAATTAAGAAAACAATATTAAGAACTTTATAATAATACGCTCGAATGCAGTGAAACAAAATTTTATAGAGTGAAATGACAATATATATATGAAATAAAACGTTGAAGCTGTCAAAAAAGCAATTCAAATTTTTTAGTAGCTAAATTAATTCAATTCCTTTGCTGTTAAAGAAACATGGGAGCAATCATGTCTACATTTTTATGAATTATATGCAGCAATATTTTGCTTACAACTTTTTAAGATGCCAACCGGATTGGCAGTCTGTGCATAGACGCCACGACACACTTTTACATGTTTATTATTATTATTATGATTTTAAATTTATAACGTTTAATATTAAAATAGCATTACTAAAATTCACGGCTTAATATATTCGTCAATTCCTATGCCAAAACTAAATGTTTCAACCAAACAAGTCTAAAAAAATAGTGATTTTGTTTCCTTTTTACCTCTTTCGCCAGTTCCTTTTTGCAATCAAACATGCTAACAGCATTTACTTATTTTCTTTTCTCGTAAAAAAACTGAGGTTGAGGATGCTTTTATAGGTGGGATTTTTTTACAACTTCTAGAGAAAATCTTAATAATTTATCCAAAACTTTACAACTACGAGCAGATCTCTGGTTATATCAGCTTTTAGGATTAACAATTTCATTATACATACTTTGGAAGCAAAAGAACCGACAAGTTTATTTTAACATTATGCTTTGGAAGCAAAGTAACGTACTTTGATACACATACACTGCAAAGTAATGCCAGGTCAGCTCTTATTTGTGTATAATAGAAGCTTACATACAATTAATCCTACCCATACTTTATCAGTGATAATTTTGATAATTATAAATAAGTGCCATGAAGCGCATGGCATGCTTCTATATTAGCATGCACTTGTCAAGGCTTTTATCAGGTGTTATAATTTTAATTTATTATTATTATTATTATTTGCATGATCCAGTGCCAAATTAAATTTTGAAGAAAAATGTTTGATGTAGTTATGTTTAAAATTGACCTCTGGGCATTATTGCGATTTAGGAATCTGATGACTGAATAATGTACTAAGTAGTCTAAATTAGTCTCCCCCAAGTATGAAGTTGATTTCTTGTCTATTTTAAGAAACAATGTTAATAAAATGATTAGCTTGGCAAATCAAGTCAGTCAACTGCAATTGACAAGCTTAATTGAGAGGAATTGACTCCACCTAACTATGATTAGGAAATCCCTCTCTTGGTTTTTTGAATGCTTGGTGCGAAGTCAAATCCGGTCTTAGCATACATTGAGAAATATACAATTGTTCAAGAGAAGGGGCAGATATGAGTGGAAAGAATAAGATAAGTTGATCCTTAGATTTTTGTTTTTCAAAAAAAAAATGTAAAGTCATTTAAATAGTTTTGATTTATTTTTCTGTTACAATTGGTAGATACATTTACAATTTATTCCAAACTATTTATGTAGTATTCATCGTTAATATTTGTAGTTTTTAAAATATTAAACTACAACTATATAAACATGCTATGTGGAATCATCTTTTGATCTAGTAAGGACAACACATTCAAGTGGAGGCCATGGGTTCCAAATCCATTTAGATCCCATCTTATTTTGTAACAATGTCGCAATATTGCTTCCCATAAATAATTATTACCTTCGCGATGATAATAAAGATACAGGACAATTGCCTTCAAAAAAAAGATACAAGTAATAATGAATTAAAATTGCTTCAGATGGCAATGAACTGACGAGCTTGTATTACATTGGAAGGAATTATGAGAAGAAATTTCAATTGTATGGAATAAAATCTCTCTTAACAGAAACATGGAAAATAAGGTCTACGTTATACCAGTTCATCATAGGGAAGAAAAAACGAGTTGCTAGAAAACGCTTGCTCATGATGAATCGAATGGTTTTTGTTTTAGCGGTTCATAAGGTGCGTTATTCGCAGGCTTTAGAATTGTAAATCGGCCCTCTATTCTAAATTATTATTTGTTTCTTAGGTCCAATATATTGATGATTCTAAAAATTCAATTTGTTTAGTGAGTTCAATAAGGTCTCATACAATTATTTTTTTTTTAATGACTGTAAAAAATGTTGGTTTGCAAGGCATGATTGTTTTATTACAAGATTTTTCAAAATATCTTCTAATGTATGGGTCGAACTTATGGGTTTTACACTTTTACTCCATTCTGGAAAAACACTAGGATGATATCTGGTCTACTTTTTGCGTTGTTATACTTGTACCTATGTGGCTATGTTGCTTAACTCTTGCGATTTTCATTTTGAAACGATGCTAGTTACTGGGACCATTCTAGCAGCTAATATAGGCCTTGTAATCAGCCTAAGCAATTGTTTTCTAATTAGATCCATATTAGACGCACCAAACGAGAAGGCCTTATAACCTCTCTTTTTGACGAGGACAAAAAGGGCAATGAGGAAGATAGAAATATTTTCCATGCCAACAGAAAGTTAAACAGAGGTAAAATTTTACAAGATAACCTTTCATGAAAATCTAACAAAATCTATACACTTTATGAGGGAGGAAAATTCTGGTCTCTCATCAGACGTCTCCGAACAGACCCTCTGATTCTTTGCATTTCACCCATTCAAACAAATTCGTAAGATTGTACCAAGCTCATCATAAGTGTGATACTAGTATGTAAGAAGGGTGGTAATTGACTAATTGTCGTCCAAACTATAAGTGTAAATCTTACAAACATTGGCTAGATAGTTTATATTTTGGCTAAAATTTAATTTTGCACGGAATTAACACATCTTGCTGAAATTGAATCAATTGATAGGCGGGATTAAATTGTCTGGTACCACAAAATAAATTACCACCTACAGTAAGTGTCAATAAAAGCCATTATTTTCGTGTTAATCTGCTAGTAATCCCAAAAAATGGAAGTCCGACCAACTTTGTAAATAAACTTATAGCACCACCACTTTTTTTCTGTTCGTATAGATTTGCTCAACAAAAGTAACAGGTACTAACAAGTGAGGCAGGTCTGCTTTACGCTCCACAACGTTGCCAAAAGTGAGTGCAAAGCAATAGAATTACCAGCCAGGCCATTTTTTTCTATATGTTTGAAAACTCTACGGCCTCATTTGGAGTCCAGAATGAAACAAGCAGTTTCTACCAAGCATAAGGTTCTAAGATTTATATTGTATATTGTGCTGCGCAGCCATCTTTTTTCTTTGCTAGTTCCTAGTTCGGAAGCTCTTAATGTGATTTCTCAATCTGTCACGGCTGACCCATCTTGGATCAAACTTAACACAGTCAATGAAGTATGAACAGTTTGTGTGTGTAAATTTGAGGGTATGATTTGGATTCATGGCAAGAAGTAGATAGTATTTTTGTACTGGCACCAGAGACAGCTAATACCAGTGCAGTTTTTTTCCTTCTCTTTGAGAGGGTTGAACAATGTTGGCACCTGTGATTGATTCATGTTCGGTTGTGCTTATCTTACTGAAAAGTGACGGAGAGTGTTCTTTACTTATTTCAAAAGAAGAAAAAATCACAGTCACTGAACTTTTTAGATCTATTATTATGTAAATTAAATGTGAAGATAAAAAAATTGTTATATTCACATGGATATAGGCAATAAAAACCTTCTCTCTCTTTTTCTCTTGAGCTTTCTATGCCTACAAATTTTGAGGCTCACAGGAAGAAAAATTTCAAAAAATAAAAGGAGGGCTGAAGTTTTGAAAAACCGATACCGAAACGTCAGTAGGCTCGATATTAGAAGAAAACAAAACAACAAGCTATAGAAGAGAGCCACAGACACATCCTTCCTGGGAAACACAAAGATGCAAAACAAGCATTAGCAAATCGAACAAAAGTCAAGTCTGATTGTTTGACAGAATATTTCAACTAATCGCAGTATAATTTTCAGTGGTACACACCAGCATAATATGTAGTAGGACTCGGCCTATAATAAAGGTTTTTGCAGGACAGGACACCAATTTTCTGTACCCCCTTCTTTTAAACTAATGCTAGTCTGCTATCAATATCCTAATGGTTAATTCAGACCTTAACTGAACAAACCAATTAACCAAATTATATATAACAAACTAGTAGAACAAATAAGTTAAACAAAGAAAAAAAAGAAAATCGATTAATAATAATTAAGTTCCTACAGTCCATTGATTATTGCAGAAAAAAGTGACTCCAACTGTAGGTCAATCTTTAACACCGCTCAAATGTGACCCCAACTGCCGGTCAACTTTTAATACCGGTCAGTATTTATTACATAATTAAACAAAAGCATTGACCATGAAATAATTAGTATTTAGTAACTTAAAACAAAGTTCATCAAATGATTTAATATTGAAAATAATGATAGAAAGAAGAACTTATATAAAAAAATTAAGAGTAATATATAATTTTAATTTTCAGAATTCCCTGAACAACACAGTTGCTTGTATTGTTATTGTTGCTACAAGAAGGGCAAACTAATGACTCATAAAAGCCATAAAAGTAATTTTTGCAGATTTCTATATAAATTGGGATCTACTTGAACAAACACTTGTATGGTCTTTTAATTTTTAATTTACGTACCACCTACTAACATGGTATGGAGAATAAAAAAGATAGATAGACTAAAGTAGATATGCACATAAAGATTATTCACAAGTAAAGGATATTCTGACAACCACAATTTATTTGAACCATATCAACCAGCAAAAAGTCATCAAATTTCATAAAGTAAATTGTGCTTACGCAATGTGTAGTATAAATAGGCTGTCTATCAAATTAGGTGCAATTCGGGAGTTATTTGCTCACCAGCTCAAGTGCCCATAGAACTGATGTATTAATTTAGACCACCCATTAGATGACTAATTGGTTTTCAAATTGCACCAAATATGATGAACAGCCTATTCAAAAATTAAAGACGATGCATGTCATTTTTTACATTTTAGATTATCATAACCATCTGGTCAGAGTGACAGTTTTCAAACAATCTGTTTCCATGTATAACTAGTCTCATACTAGATTGTCAAACAACAAGCACCACGAACAGATGAAAATTTAGAAAAGATCGAACAATCCAGATCAGATGAACCTGAACGAGAGACATTAAGGCTCAACTGAAGAACCGGGACTGTAGGTGGGGTCTCCTAATTTTAAAAATTGAATGTAACAAGGACTGATCCTGTTGGTATGTACACCCAAGAAGTTCACCACATGCAAATGGACGACTAACCAAATATAAAATACTACCAATTATTAATGTATGAGCATATCAGCCATAGATTACAATCTCATTTAAGCAAGGGTTGGTCACTTCCTACTATGAACCAGACTTTGCCAGTATGATATATGGAGAAGGCACACTAATATCATCCATAGTACCTATGAGGTATTGAAACAATGATCTCGGTGGAGTCATCCCAGTAGCTTACCATTTGAGCTACAAGGGACCATTTGCATGGCACAATCAGGTTTACTTGACATAATATAAGACTATACATTTTGAATAGTTAGTAATATAGTATGCTGGGTACTGTAGCAACAAGATCCTCTATGGGCATATAACAGCCAAAAGTGAAATACATGACTTAAAACTTATCAACCAAACCTAAAAGTATAATAACAATGAGATGCCTAGAGTTGTTACAATTTTAAAGCAAGGTACTCTGCTATGTGAATTGGAATTTTGCAACACTTCTATTGCCTTTAGAGTTGTCTGAGCTACAGGAGGTAAAATTTGAAATCCATTTCACAGATCTAAAAGGCCAGCTGTTGGTTGGGACTAGGAACTAATGACGAAACATAAATAATCTGCTTTTGGAATAAACAAAGCAGGGGCGGATCCAATGTACAAGACCCCATGGCAAGTGCCTGGGGTAAAATTTTAAAAATTTAGGGCCTATATATGTAAACTTGCACTGTGCCTGGGCTAAAAAAAGAGTAGTGCCTGGGCTTTTGGTAGTGAGAGATTAGTTATGTCACTTCTGTGTTTAAGGTTTGACCTAAAACAATTTCTTTTACTCCCCCAACACTTCATTCTCCGTGAATTTGCATGTCTACAATTTTTGTGCCTAGGCTAAAAAAAATGTTTGGATCCGCCCCTGAAACAAAGTCCCATACTTGCACAATTCCATTGATATAAAACAGGATAAAATCTGGACTGATTCAATCCACATACCGAAATTTTTATCTAAAGAAAAGAGAAACAAACAAAGCGTCCCCTAAAGAGCTTCCTACGAATTATTAACAAGCTCAAGGGCTCGTTCGAATTAATTCACACAAATTTAAATCCTTTTTGCTCACTACTTTGTCTAATTCTCAGCGACCACTTAGATCAGATCAGGGAAGGTAACCAACCAATTGCAATACCAAATCAAAACCAAACCCATAATAAAAAAATAAGAGAAAACCAACAAATGATACCTGGTAGAGAGATGCGGATTCGGGGAAAACCAAGCGAGAAGAACGGGAGTGTGCTGAGATCGGATGTGGCGCTCGCTAAGTAGCTCGACGATCTTGGCGCGCGTGATCAACTCTCGTCTCTCTCGCTTGATCTCTCTCTTTTTCTCAATTTCCTTTTCTTTCATTTTTGCTTTGTTTTTTCTCTTTTGGATTTGGTAGTTGGTTCGTTGGTTGGCTCCGATGCCAAATGCCTTCCTTACCTAGTTACCTTCTGCTCCGACGAAAACTCGGAAGGTGAGATCCCGACTCCACTACACTGACAATGACTTCTCTGTGGCTCATCTTCTGTAATTAATTATGTGTGCGCTTCAAATTTTGGGCCGGTCATTACAGGATATGTAATTAAGGCCTTATATTATAGTTGAGCATACCTAACTAATTGTGGGCTTGTTCTTGCAGGATTTTAGACCCAATGTGGAAAATCAATGTCGCTGACTCCATGTCTCCCTGTAGGGCTGCATAACGTGGAAAACGATCACGGAAATGAGGTCTTTCGTGGATCGTTTCGTTGATTATACGCAAATTTATTTTTTTTGCGTCTTTCGTTTCGTCCATTGAACGCAAGCAGATTTTGTTGCGTTGATCGTTTCGCTATAATCAGACGATCAAAACGGTTCAACCGTTTAAATTTTTTAACCGTGGCTTACATGTGTTTTCCTATTTTTTTCCCTATCGTTTCCTTTTTTCCCTGAATTGCAAATAGCATCTTTAGGTTGCGAACATGCAAACAAAAAAAAAGAAGTTGAAAATGCTTACAAATAACATCATATTTACTGTACTGTACCATTTATCCTTTTGAACACATAATGATCAAATAGGAGAACAATCAATTAAATAAAAATAAAAAATGATAAATATTGAACATCCTTTTCCTATGCTCCTTGCTCCTTGCTTTTTGGCACCTTAAAATAACATACCAGTAGGCATGGTAGAGCTGTACCCAACTAGTACCAAGCTCGTACCAACCTCCTAAAGCTTCAACACCACTGAAACATAAAGATAAAATTCCAGTAAGAAAAAAGAATTGAAAAGAATTGAAAACCAGTAACCAGTAAGGAAATCCAGTAACCAATAAGCAAACCAAACCAGTAAGCAAAAAGAATTGAGAATTCAGAAAATAACTCAAGCAACAAGAACAACCAAAATCAATGCTAATCTCGAAATAAAAGAGAAGGAAAGACTTATTGTTCATGTGCATTTTGTTTCTGAGCCTCTTGTTCCTGAGCCTTGGCCTTTGCCTTTGTCTTAGCAGTACTCAAATCCTCTACCGCCAGGTCACACTTTTCTAGTAATGTCGCTTTCTTTGCTTGCTTCCATTTCTGTTTTTTATTAGAGTCTTTATCAGGATGTATCTGAGTTACTGCTGCAGTACTGGTACTTCTAAGTTCCACACAGTTAACGCAAGACTGCAATTAGCAAAGGAGAAAGGGGTGAGCCGTCAGAGAAAAAAAGAAGAGAAATAGACAAACTGAGAGAGAAATAAACAAACTGAGAGAGAAAGAGGAAGGATCACTGAGAATAGAAATCATATCATCAATGTCGTGGCCATCAATTGGACCAATATAGTACCATCCCAAGTTCTTCAAATAGAGTCGCACCAGCAGGACCCACCAGCCTGATCAGTTTGGTCTATTATCATGATCAAACTATACTATCTAGGTGTTCAGCAGAGAAGTGAGAGAGAGGTGTTGTGTTCTGGGTGATGAGGCAGAGAGCGGAGGTGATGGAGAGGGTAGGGGTGAGGGAGGTGATCGGAGAAGAGAGAGGGAGAGATGGGAGGCGATGGAGAGGGGAGGAGTGATCGGCGAAGAAAGAGGAGAGATAGATCTGAGAGGGTGAGCGGCGCAATTAGGTTTTAGACAGCATCGATCCATCGTTTTCTCCGCCTCACCGCCTCGCGTCCTCTGCGAACGAAACGGACGAAATAAACGATGACGAAATTGGAAAGTTTCGTTAACCGTTTCGTTCCATAAACGAAACATATTTCTATTTGCACCGACCGTTTTGTTTCTGAAACGAAACCCAAAACCTTAATCGTTACCGTTTCGTTTCGGACGAAACGAAACGGTCGGACGGTCGAAACGACTTCCATTTTCAGCCCTATCTCCCTGATAGAAGGCCTTTCCGAAATTGGGCCGTGTTTATCTCACTTGTAGTCGATTGTTTCTCAATATCATTAGTTAATGGGGAATGATAAGCGTCATCCACCGAAAAATCATCCACGCCATCCAACTCTCCCCTCCCCCGACTTTCGCTTTTTTATCCGCGCGTCTGGGTGAGGCGTCCTCACGCGCTCTCTCCCCTTTCTGTCCCCTTTTTTTTTCCGCTCGCTCTCTCCCTTTTCTTTCCCTTCCATCTCTCCACTCCTTCCCCCTCTCCTCTTCCCTCTCCAATGGATTTTTTTCGTTTTCTTTTCCCTCTCTAACAAAAAAATAGTACCACTTGAACTCGTTAATTTTTTTCAAGCCTACCACTTACGGTAACAAAGTGAACACTTACAAACAACAAAATCAAAGAGACAAATATTAGTTAAATAAAAAAAAATATGAACAGATATTCTCAATAAACTGAACAGATATTCTCAATAAACTGAACAGATATAACAACTAATTGAACAAATATAATAAACAACGTGGATCCAGACAAAAGATAAAAGTGAACATAAATACATCAACAAAATGAAAATATAACACAAATAAATTGAACAGAAATAAGAAATAAATTGAACATATACAACAAAGAATGTATGCTTTAGGAAAAAGATATAAGACATAAAAAATAAATTGAACACATATAACAAATAAAATGAACAAACATATCATTAAATTGAACAGATACAACAATACATAGAACATATATTACAAACACCATTAAAACTCATAAAATGAACATAAAAAATAAATAAATTGAACATAAATAACAATAAATTGAACATACAAATAAAATGAACAAACATATCATTAAATTGAACAGATACAACAATACATAGAACATATATTACAAACACCGTTAAAACTCATAAAATGAACATAAAAAACAAACAAATTGAACATATTTAACTAATAAATTGAACATAAATAACAATAAATTGAACATATATAACAAACATCGTGAACTCATAGAAATGAACATAAAAATAAAAAAATTGACAAAATATTATCAATTATTTGAACATATATAACAAATAAATTAAACATATATAACATGAGATAAAAGACATGAAACAAAAAGAAAAGGCCAGTGAGAAAGGGAAAAAAAACAAATAGAAATGAGATATAAGATAGCATGAAGGAAAGGAAAAAGAAGAAAAGAAACTAAGAGCGGAATAGGAAGCGGGAAAGAAGAAACTCACGCAGGAAGAGAAGGGAGGGTAGACTTGCGCGGAGGAAGGGAAGAGCGGGGGAAGGGAGGGGAGACTTGCGCTCGGATCAGAAAGCGCTCGAGTCTGGTCGATCGGGTGCGGAGAAATAAAGAAAGCGACAGAGCGCTGAGTCTGGATGGCGTGGATGGCTTTCTGCTGGATTGCGGAAAGCAATTACCTTAGTTAATCTGCCTTTGGCGTCATCATTTTCAATATAAATATATAATGAAGCGGAGCAATATATATGTCATGAAACAGTCATACTGGTAGATACTACATTGTCCAAAAGTTGCAAGGATCACTGCCAGCATCAACTTTTAGTTAATCGCCTTCTGAGGTCTGTCAGTTGTTATTAGTATTATCAACATACTCCCCAAATAGAAAAGAATCAAAAACCATTGAATGGTACACAACGTTTGCCCCTTCGAAGTTACATACAAATTGAGAAAAATGTTACATAATTTGTTCATTAAATTCAACTAACATAACGTCAGACACCTGAATGTTCTATATCTGATTATTGATAACTGATGTTAACACTTGACTTGAGAAAGAATTCATTGGAATTCAGTGTGCCACAACAACATACTCTTAGCCACATTTTTTTTTTATATATATTTTTTATAGGCCCAGTGTCAATAATCAAACTAGAATTCAGGACAAGTAAACTAGCTAATCAGAGGGAAAACACAAGTTAATCCTTGGGGCTTGATTCTTTGTGGCTCAGGAAAGATAAAAGTAGTAAGTTTGTGATTTGAGAATAATTCAACGATATTTAAAATTAAATTATTATTTAGCTATAACAAGGTGTAGTTCAAGGATAGTTTATAATGCAAACAATATAATAAATAATAATAATTTTATAAAACAAGTGGCTTAGTTATATCATTGCACCATTTTCACGGTAAGAATGTTTTAAACACATTTTATTCTTCCCCAATTGCTACCCACCCACAATCAATATTTTACATGTGCGCCAAGAGGGATAATTTCAATAAGCTAGTGCTATGAGAATCACTGCAAAGGACTAATAAAAGCTAACGGAATAATAATCATTTATCACGATGGTATTAACAATTATTTTAAAAATATTAAAATTTGAAAGTTGTCATTATAAATATGATTTATATTGTGAAAATATCATACCTATAAAGATTGAATGTAGGTTTCATAATTCATCAAGCCAAGATTCTTAACGCATCACTTAACTATACTCAAATAATATGAAATTTGATTAGTACTCTATCTATATCTAACAACTATCTAAGTTTTAACTTTTCAATGTTGATTGAATTGATTGGATCAAAAAAAAAAAAAAAAAAATTTAGCTCTTAATCTAATAGCAAAATATAACGCACTTTTAAATGAAGACAGTGTTCGAAATCTGACTAATGATATCTTATAGATATTTAAATTTCAAAATAAATTGAAAACTTACCCAATCTTATCTTTGAAAAGAAGATTGATCCAAATAAGTCCTCCAATGATATAATGTACTTAATGATACACGGAATTCATAATATAATCTTTCCTCAAATTAATAGCGGCCACATAACATCAAAACGATTGTCATTGGTCGCATTCCTTCTTAAAGAGGAGTAAGACAGGGATTAGAATCCCATTTATGAGGTGGCATATTTCTCTTTCAGCGTTCTCATTTTCATCATCTGTTTAATTATTAGGTGTAATTTTCTTCAAACAAATTCCTTGATTTATGTAAATTCCCCAGAATATTGAACAATTTATGGAGTCAAATAATTTCATGCCAAGCAAATGATAATGAACCGGAATAAATTCTTTGTTTGTGATAATTTCGTTTCCTAGTTGGGTTATATAGGCCTTGATCGAAACAAAAAAAATTAAAGTGAGAAATGAAAACGGAAATCACTTTTTTTTTTATGAATCCCATGATCGGAACTGACGAAGGAGACATGCGAATTCTCATTTAGAAAGAGTCGGCATGAAAATTTTGATCATGTAAATTTTCGTTCAAAACCAATAAATTTGACAAGAATTAATTCCAACCGTTCGATCTCTTTCCTTCCCCCACTAGGCCATCGAACTCTTGTGATTTCCTCTCCTCTTCATCCATCGTCAACCATGATTTCGCGTCAATTTTTTTCTCTTCGCTTTTCTTTTCCTTTCGCGGTTGTCTCTTGTTTCGATCAGGGCCATAGAGTTAATACATCAAAATAGAGCTTATTGCTAAATTTCTCGTCAGCAGTGTCAAATCTAGTACGAGAAATGTTTTTTTTTTTCTGAATTTTGATCACACACGGATTTATGACACGTATGTGTAGCAGTAGGGAATCTGGGTAAGATTAGTATGTAGAAGATGTTACATGCAAAAATCGGCAACTATTAGAGCACCTCATCTATAAAAAATTATAATTAAAGATAGACTAACGATGCACAAATTAATTATATCTATTATGTGTCAGTACGAATATTTTTTAGAAGACTTAATTTTTGGAGGGTAAAAAGGAAGGAGCTCATAAGTGGTGATGGTAATCTGCACATGATAAAGTTTGGCGTGCATTTTCGCCGAGCAAAGGTGATCCACTTGGATGATGTAACTAGAGAGATTTAAGCTAATTATTTATATATTTTAATTTATTTTCCTGCAATTGATTTGTTTAGGATAATTTTCTTATGCCAACAATATGGAAATTGATATACAGGAAAGATATATGGAATATGAATACATCAACAGTGCATTGATTTGACATTGACAACAAGTGAAATAAAATTATAAACTAGTAACATATTCTTCAACATTTAGAAAAGGACATATTTAGTGCAATCAGAAATTTGATTAGTCATCATCATCATATAACAAATTAGTTGTATAGACTTTGAATTCAATTATACAAACTTATAAATATTATGGAAAATTAAATTTCACTTAAATGGATAGCCTCAGTGATGCTTCTGGTCCCGAAAGTATTTCACACATGCTTGTTGGAATTTAGTAATTTACATATCAAATAATTTTTAATTAGCACAAATCAGTGTACTGAGATCTGTAAAAAATGTCTTGTAATCTAGTTTAAACTCAACTCTGGAACTGGATTAGATGACAGATTTTTAAGGAAACTTTTCTTATGAAATACAAACAAAAAAGAAAGACGCAAAGGGTCTGGACCTTCATGAAATTTGCTTAGGCTTCAGTTTCAAACTCCGGGCAGACTTGCTGTGATTACTTTTCATGTAGTTGGTTTTGCTTTTTTGGGTCGTAGTTTGAAACTGCAGTCTGTCAAAAAAACCATTATAGCACATATATATTAAGGGTTCCAAACCATTACGTTTTTTTTTTTTAAAAAAAAATACCGATTTTTAAACTGTTTATTTTCATCTACTTCAATGGGCAAGAGTTACATTTTTTTTTTAAAAAAAGTTTGTTTTATTTAAGATGAAGATGTTTGATTTTTTTTTTTTTTTTTTTTTTTTTTTATCTATTGTATACCAAACAAATCTTACACCTTGGTTGCATATATTGTTTCGTATACCAAACAGAGTAATGATTCACTTTTTAAAAGGAGAGGTCGGGTAAGCTTATAAATTTGTCAAAGCGCGAAGTACACCTCTTTTTGAGAATTGAATGGTGGCCTTTATATTGAAAGTCTAGTTCAGTTTAGAAAGAAGAACTCATTATTGCATTCTGCAATTTACATTGGTCTGATTTCCAAAGTCCAGCCTTTTGCATTCAACTTCTGATTAGACTTTCAAGTTCCGTGCTTTGCGTTCTAAATTTTTTTGACAATTTCGTAATTTTCTTTTTATTTTTAACATAGAAATCCAAAAAAGATTGGCTTTAAATTATTTTTCGATTTCACTCCCAACAATGACAACAAAAATCAACACACAGGAGAGAACAATAAAAAATCTGAACTTTGTAACTTGCATGATTAATTGATGACCCATCGGCAATGAAATGAAACGGTCATGAGCGGGAGACTTTGTATCCCAAACGAGGAAAATGCCAATAATTTTCCCTTTTTTGTGCATTAACTTGTGTGGATAGCAGCAACAAGTGGTCCAATACTCCCATAATTGTACCCATAAAAGTTTTACTATGAATAATAAGAAAAGGCGCGCAATAATTTTTATTGGAAGATCCCAATCGTGCATTGAAGATCATGTACAAATTTTAATACTCTAAAATCACATTGTGATATGTGCATTCGATCAGTATTCGGCGGCTACTAGTATATTTCATAATTATTCATCTATCGGCATTATGACAACAGATGGACTCAGAAAAATAAAAAAAATATTTTTAATCATTTTTTCGACTGGATGAGGCAGATAATTTGGAAAAATTTAAACACAATGCCGAATCTAAACAGTCAGATAAACATCTGCACAAAATAAAAATTATACATAATTATTTTTTCTCATTACATATTTAAACCTAGAAAAATTAATATTATGTATTAAATTTCTTAAACCATAAAATGTTAAAGACAAATATTACTAATATCAAAATTAAATTAATGAGGGATGTCGATCTGAAATAGTTCCTAAATAAATACGTCCCTCTCTAATAAAAAATGGAGAATCCTTGGGTCACCACGAGATACTGTTATACTAGTCTAATTGACTGACTCTGACCTCAAGTGTGACAAAACGGACGAAGAGAGAAAACAAGAGATGACTCGTCCCTTTATTTAATAATTGCCTCCCAATTTACCTCTTTTATATTCTTCCAATAGGCCAAGAACAAGATACAAAGAACCCACCAAAATAGAAGCTACAGAGACTTGTTCTTTGAGTGCAAACGTTAACTTCACAGCTAACACCTCCACCTCTTTCTCTTTTCACGCACTAGAGACGCACACAGACAGAGGCCATGAGAAGGTGGCAAGCTTTGGTGATTTTGGGGCTTCTCCAAGCTTTCTCCTTCCTCTTCCCTTGTTCAAGTAAGCACTCTCTCTCTCTCTCTCTCTCTCTCCATCTCCAATATAGCGCCACACCCACACAAGCATCAAGAAAACTCTAAATTAGAGGCTCTGATACATCAATTAAGCATCTTTATCTGTTTTTCCATGAATGCATCATGAAAGTTCTTGGTTCTTGTTAGAAAGATCAAAGATTGTTCTGTTCACCTGTATTTGTAATTATTTTTATTAGTTTGGAATAAGCAAAATTTGGGTTGATTTATAGTGATTTTGTATTTATTTTTTTTTAAAAAAAAAAGAGCTATGAGGTAATTGTCTTGATGGATTTATTTCGTTTATTTATGGGTTTAGTACAAGAGAAGTAATTCTTCAGTTACAGAGTCAAAATCAAACAATAAGACCAGAAAACGAAAGGTCAGTAAATGTGGAACAAACAACCACCGAAAATTAACGACATCCAACGCTGGGTCAACCATATAATAAGTTCTTGTGATAATAAACCAAAAGTGGACCAGATTGCCAAAGTTATGTAGTCTGATCAGAGTCGTCAGAAACTTCCAATAGGTCCGGTGATAAGGATATTAAATTCAGTGCAATATAATCTCTACCTATAAGCAGATGATTTAATTTATATCAATTGTGGAAAATTGTATTATAGTGTGATTTTCTTTTTTCCAAATCAAAACAATCATGAAAATGGACCAAGAACAAAAAATGAACCCTATTAAAACACACACACACACACACGTCCCCGAGCGTAATATCTGTCACATCAGCTATTTCTAATTTCTTTATTGTTAACAGATTATACAAACTGTATTTGTGGGTAGGAGTCAGACAGAAATTTTGTCTAGGACCTACCTCACTGTATGATTCCTTCCAATTTAGACGTATTCCAACTCAAACTTTGACCTATGTTGGTCTAGTTCGTTCATATTAACTAACAATTTTGGCTCTTTTTTTTTTATTTGCTTCCTAACTTTTATTGATGAATAAGTCTGTAAACTTGATGCCTTCTTTATTAATATAAAACTACCGTTCTTCTCCCTGTTTGACTGAATTCCCATGTGATTCTCACATTTTAAACTCTAGTAAAACAACATCGAACTATTTTATATAAGACAATTTATCCCATTCAAAATCCCTTTCCCTTCCACCCACACACACTGACAATTGTGGCAATTCTCAATTGTACCTTGATCATGTCCTCATATTACCGTACTTTGGTACTGCGTTCCTACTAATGTATTTTGCAATGAAATATAAACAACATACTTAGATGAGAGCTCTGATAAATAAAGGTAAATAAAAATGTTTAGGAACAGTACAGAAAGAACATGTGAGACCATGTGAGTAGTGTTGGCACAATAATTCATCAACTACTCTTAAGCCTAATGAAATTTTCTTAATTATGGCAGAATCACAGTCATTTATTGGAGTGAACTATGGTGAAATGGCGGATAACCTCCCGCCTCCCTCGTCCTCTGTCACTCTTCTCAGCTCCACCACAATTTCCAAGGTACGACTATATGGTACTGACGCAGCCATTATCTCTGCCTTTGCCGGCACCAACATCTCCCTCCTAGTCGGTGTCTCAAATGGAGACATTCCTTCCCTTGCTACCTCCTCCTCAGCTGCTGCCGCCTGGGTTGCTGCCAATATCCTCCCATATGTGCCTGCCACTACAATCTCCTTCATTTCGGTCGGTAATGAGGTTCTCAACTCGGCAGATGCCTCTTTACCTTCTCAACTCCTCCCTGCAATGCAAAATCTCCTTTCTGCTCTTTCTGCTAATTACCCCTCCATAAAGATATCAACCGTTCATACCATGGCAGTAATGTCTCAGTCTGACCCACCTTCAGCAGGAGCCTTTCACCCTGACCTAGCTCCAAACCTTGACCCAATTCTCACTTTCCTTCAACAAACTGGTTCACCATTTATGATCAACCCTTATCCTTGGTTTGCCTATAACAGCGATCCTCGCCCTGAAACCCTGGCATTTTGCCTCTTCCAATCCAACCCAGGTCGGGTTGACTCAGGCTCAGGTCTAACCTACATGAACATGTTTGATGCCCAACTCGATGCAATCCGAGCAGCATTGGATGCGAAGGGCTTTAATGATGTTGAGATACTCATAGCAGAGACTGGTTGGCCATACAAGGGGGATGCAAATGAGGTGGGGGCCACCGTAGAGAATGCACAAGCATATGTCGGTAACTTAATAACCCATTTGAAATCAATGGCCGGCACGCCACGTGTACCGGGCAAGTCAGTTGACACATATCTCTTTGCACTTTATGATGAAGATCTGAAGACCGGCCCAACCTCTGAACGGTCTTTCGGGCTCTATAAGACTGATTTGACACAGAACTACGATGCCGGCCTTTCAAAGGGTGCTTCAACTCCTGCATCTCTTACCCCGGTATCCCCGACATCAGATCAAACCCAGGTACAGGAACTGATTTAGGGAGCATTTAATGGATTAAATGTACACTGAGAACAATAGGTTGAGATAATGCAGTTGTTACGGATGTAAAATTAGGTGTTATGTCATATTCACGGTACAATAACTAGATACGTCTGATGGAAATTTAGCATATAAATGTATGTCAATTTCTCAATACCTTACAGGGAAACAGCAGCTCACAACCGAACAAAGGAGAGACTCCGACTGGGTGGTGTGTAACTGCAGCATCGTCGCCGGGAAGTGGTTACGTCCAGCCGACAAGCCAGTGCTACATGCCAAATGCTGTGCCATCCAAACAACCTAGGGCCCATTCGTCAGTCATACAGTTTGCTTCTACGATTTTCTATATAACGCTACTTTGGTTGGGAAGATAGCGAAACTTTTACTAATTTATTCCATTGGTGTTGATGGAATTCTTGAATCTGTAGGGTGTATGTGTATAAATTACTTTGTTAAATGTAAAGATAGAGAAGTAAGAACAGTGAGAATACCTTTTACTTTTTAGTGAAAATATTGTAAGATTTGAGTTTAAACAATCATCGCATTGAAATATTTCTTAGATGATATACTTTATATCGGACAAAAAACAAACTACTTCCAGCTTACAATTTTGTGGTATTAAAGCAATTAAGAACTCTAATGGCTTACATCTCTTATCGAAACAGAACTACTATTACAATTTTGAGACGCCACGCTGATGTAATGCTTGAAGAATTTGCCAAACATGATACATCACTAAATGTTTGGGTATGCTTCATCGCAGATATATTTTCACTATCCACAAATGGAAAGGAGAAAAAACAGAACACGAGTACATCAATCTAGAAAACCATATTTTTCCTACTTGTTATGTTTCGCTAATAGAGGCAGCTACACCAAAATAAAAAATTGAAATAAATGATATCCTTTACCCATTAAGTGTTCATTTTGGACTGCAAAGAGCAAACTGCACATATCAAACCCTGAGACATCAAATTTGTCATTTCTGCTTTTTCAGGGTAAAAGAAGTAAAAAAAAATTGAACGACCCTGGAGAGCTCCCTTTCTGGACTTACCCATTCCACTAATGTATATACGGCTTTTGTCATGTTAGTTCCTAGATGAGATGCCAAAATGTAGCAGGACAGGGATGACATGTCATCTGTGGATTTCGCAAAAAAAACTGCCGGTTTTGTATATTCCTTTCACGAGTTGAGCTTGGTCCAGAGCCTAGAAGCTCTCAAAATAACTGAATTTGTGTTAAAACCTTCAGCATATGCTCCCAGTGCTTTTAACAGAGTTATGAATTTTTCTCCATTATCCTGACAAACATCCACAGTAAATACAATAAAATAAAAATAATGTCCAAAAACCATATATGAATGTAAATTGAAAACAACACAAACATGAGGAAAAAAAAAAAAAATTAACCCCCCCTCCCCCACAACCAACCTCAAATAAAAGTAAACAAATATAGCAGTTTTTTATTGGTACGCTTTTAAAGCTGTTGTACATCTTTTGCAACGTTTCCTTTCCATAATTTTCCCCCCCTTAAGAAACAGTATTTCCACATAAGTATTCCTTGTAAAAACCACCAAGAGTGATGTACTGTGGAAATCAACTCAACTCAGCTCAGCAAAACTAAAATAAAATGATATGATAACATACAAACTCATTGAACAAATTGCAAAAGATGATAAACAAAATGTTTATTTATTTATTTTTTTTGCATCTGAATGGAAATAAACTCAAATACTATATTTGTAAGTTCAATGTATTTTTACCTGAGGCTTGCTAAATAACATATCTGAAGTATTAAAAGGAACCATGTACGATGGCAGATCTGATCTTAAAGTTGCCTAATACAATTTCAATTAAAAAAGGGATGAATAGAATAAAACAGCTGAAAGTTAATAGTATATGAAATCTATTAACTGAAATTACAAGACACATGAGAGCAGAAACACAAATTTTACCAATTGTTTGCTAAGACGGGCTTGATCAGCATTTGATATGAGCACCTGAAATATCCAACAAATCACATTCAATTTAACCAGCCTGACCTAAAAACTGACAGGAGCGCATGAAGATGCACGTGCAAACAAAGGCATTACAACTAAAAGAGTTTTGCAAACATAGCCTTGTTTCCTATTTGACTTACATCAGGCATTATTGGTGTTAAGTTGTAGAACAAACGGATCTAAGAAAACTGTGCAAGAGGATATCTGAACTGAACTTGAAGTTCTAGGGTCAAATAGAATTTGACAGGCTTGCGCACAAGAAATTTGGCAGAGCAAATTGAATTCATGTAATTATGGGAAGGAACTTTTAGACAACTGAGAAAGAGAAGGGATCAAATGCCAACAAATGTTGTGCTGGCTTCATAGTATTAATAGAAACTTCAAGTTGTATATTCAAATATAATTAAACCAAAAGAGGTGATTTATATCACTTTTTAGTTTTCATGTGCTTGCAAAATTATGAGAAGTCAACTCGGCGTTGATAAAGCATCAACAAAAAACACAGAAATAATCAACATGGACCATCTTTTGCAAGTAACTTCCTTTCATGGGGCCTGCTATGATAGAGGCATTAAATTTTAAGGCATTTTGATCACTCTCTAAGGAAAATCCCAGTTAAAAGAAAAAAACCTGTTTAAGTTTTTCATCCTCAACTTGATCCACAGAATCAAGCAGATTCTCCAATGAACCTGTTCATCAAGTAAAGAACACATGTCCAATTTAGTTCCCTTTTTAGTAAAATAACCTCGTTCTTTCATATATTGAAATACTAATTTACCACTTCGGTGAAGAAACTTAGTTAAGCACTTAAGCTCATGTAAATAAAGAAGGGTATAGAAGACCTTTTATGTTGATAAGGTCTTCATTTTCTTACTTCAAAGTTAGAACAGAGCTTACCACCATTTTCAAAGCTAAATATCAGATGTAATAAATTAACATTCTAAGTAGTGTGCTGCAGTTACCAATTATCTGCTTACTCAAATTTGAGAAAGGTTGAATTCATACTTTAATTTTAGGCTTTTTGTAAATTTCATATAGAACAACATCAAAGAACACAGGAAATGTACCCAAAAGTAGCATACAAAACTACATTTCAGAATAAAATGAGAATGAAGTAAAATAGCATACCAAACTTTGATAGGAGATTCACAGCTTTTACTGCACCTATTCCCTCAACCCCTGAAAACCATCACGACACTAAGAAAAATAAATTGTTTGCCATGTCTTATTTTAGAGACCTTTCTGGGCAGAGAATTAAAATATATTGCATTATTTTAGGATAGATTACGGGGATTGGGTACACTTGCACCCTTGTACACAACTGAGGCAATAAAATGAGGTTTGATTATATAACTGGTACAAATCGACTGTAATTTGGAAGCCGGCAGCAAATGGTAACGACCCTTGACACTAAAAATTTGACAGTCCTGACAGAAAATCTGCAACCACTAATAAGAGAATAGAAAGAACAAAGCTGAGAGAGAGAGAGAGAGAGTGCCTGGTATATTGTCAGAGACATCACCAACGAGAGAGATGACATCTACGAACTGGGAGGGTTCCAAGTTCCCATACTGTTTATGAAAATCTTCCATCCCGAATGATACCATCCTATGCACACACTCAAAACCAGTCACAACCACATCTTTCATGTTTGGTCAAATCCCATGGTATCAAAATTCACGCTAAATGCCAAATTTAAGAAATCTATAGTTAACATTCACAAAACAAATTAAAATGTTTTGATTGCAGTTCTGTCAATAAGAAATATAAATGTATGGATACCACTTTCCAAATTTAAGGGTTACAATGAAGGTACTGAGCCTTGACTGAGGGTTTATTGAAGAAATGAGGATTTGACTTGAGAATTAACAGTGCTGATTAAGTGCTTAATTCCACAGTATTTGTCAGTACAACAAACTATCTTTGCAGAAATTTATGCAAGTACACTGCAATAAAAAACAAAATAGAAAGAATATGTTTGGATACTGACTGGGACCCACGAGTAGCAATTCGTAGAAGGCGAAGAGATGGTGATAAGATCTGAAAGAAATCTTTATCTGGAGACACCACTCGCACCTGACAAAAAAATAGAATTATGTCAATAATAATACTATGGAAAAATGTCACATGAACCCTGCATAAGCTCTGCTCAAAGCTAACATAATCCTGCAATGAAAATATATAAAATCCCCCTGTATCTAAAATCTTAATGACATACTGCCCCCCCCCCCCCCCCCCAACCCAAAAAAAAGCCCCTAAAAGCACACTAATCATTCTTCAATAAGACTAAATAGTATTATTTAAGAAACTGAATGAAAACACCAGAAATTTTTTCAACGTATAATAAAATGACATAAAAGAAGCTACTTTGTTGCAAGCTGTTGTCTGTGAAATTAAAATCTACCATACGGGAAGTTCTCATACCTCTTGCTACTAACTGCAGCAGTCATAATACAGAATGATTCTAATATTTACCAATTGGACCAAAGTTCAATTACCTTATTTTTTTTTTTTCTTAGGTCAATATATGATAGATGAAAATATTATAATGGGTACTGAAACAATGCACTATACCAGCCAAGCACAGTAATGCAATGGCACTAGACCAAGGAAAGAAACCAACCTTATAACCAGCAGAAATGCTATTTACAGCTAATGTGCCAATCACATCATCTGCTTCAACTCCAGGAACCTACAAAAGTGAAAATATATGAAAAAGATAGGTTTGATTTATTTATTTATCACCGGAATAATACGATACCAAACTAGCTACATGTCCAATCTGATGCAGTTTAAAATTTTGCATATGTTTGGTCCAGTGAAGTTGATGAGTATTAATCGAGGCATAGGTTGTTTCTAGTCTAGTATTTATAATATGTTCAAGTGTATTTAGTTCAGAAGTTTCTGTTATGTTAGATAGTCAATCCTGGTGGTTCATTTTGATTGTAATTTGTTTTGGTTTATGGTAAGGTCATGGAGAATAAAGCCTATTTTCTTGGTATGGAGAGTACATTTTAATTCCGATTTGAGTAATAGGAAGATAAGCAATGCCATTTGGCATTAAGTCCCCCCTTTCTTTCTATCTTTGTCTCTCTCGCTTTCTCTGCTTTATCTAATTTTTGAAATGCAACAATCCCATCTTTTATTAATCAGTTCTTAAATCTATATGAAGGTCGACATTTTAGCACAGCCCAAGAAACTGCAATGTTCTTGTACAGCTCTCCACAATGGTTGAATTTGGCTCTTTAACTCATATTCCCAACCAAAAGATTTGGAAATATAAGTTTAATATGAACAATACCAGTACTATTATTCGTTGAAAGAAATCAATTTACCTCAATAACTTTAATTGACAATGCCTTAACAGAAGCTTTCAGGTACTGAAGGGCTTGTACCACTGTGTCAGGCGTAGGTGTACGGTTGGCCTTGTATTGTGGATACAGCATGTGTCGAAATGTTAGACCTTAATATAAAAAGTAAATGACAAATAAATAGAGCACTAATAAAAACTTACAAATGTTAAAGATAAAGAAACAGTTTGTTGACACTATGGGGCACCAAGAATCACACTATAGGGTTGTAATACCTGTAAGATGCAAGGCATACCCGAGCATGATACCAATTGAACCGAACAAAGCCTAATTTGGACAGAAACATCAAATTATGGCCAAAAAACCCCTTGGATGACATCTATTAGTGTCTGTACCGTACCATAAAGTTGTCCGCTCATTAAACTCAAAGTCTGATTAATTCTTTGTTCGAAAGCATTCAGAATTAGTATTGAAGGAAATCCACTACTAGTAACATGTACAATCCTTTACTTTCCCTTATTTGTTGTTCTGAACTCATCAGAATCACATTAGCTTCATAAAAAGTATAACTAATTCTGCATCAATTTAGATATAAGATACTTTACTGAAATAGGTGATGACAAAGTGCATTAATGAAATTGAATGTTTTCAAAGAACAAAGTTTCTCTAGAAAAGAGTTATCTGCCAGTTTTCCTTCTCAATTAAGCTTTTTACAAGTGAATATTGTTGCCAAAGTTCTTGCAAAATTATATTTATTCACTTTTCTTAAATAATAAAGATTATTTGCTAACAGTTAGAATAGTCTAGTTGTAAGGAGTCATCTTACCTTTGGCATGATTTAGGCGCAGTGAACTAGTACTATTATTACCATAACCATAGGGAACTCCTGAAAACAAAATGAGCACAAAAGAAAGCCAATCTCATGCAACTAATTTCTTTTGTAGTAATAAATTATTCTTTTCTACGTAGTCCAAACAACTGGACAGGTATGGTACAATACAGGCACATCAAGCATCTACCAGGGTCTCTTGGCCCACTTTATCATGTTTAAGCCTGATAGAAGTACCACAATACAAAAGGATAAAAATATAAAAGAAAAAGAAAACCTTTGGAATCCACAAGGTCAAATTTTTAAAATTTTCAGCAGAAGAAACTAAAATGTGAAAGTGCAATAATTTCTCACCATCATGGTCAAATACCACCTGAAAGTAATAGATTAAATTCAATTAATACACCACTCCAATGAAATTTAAAATTGAAGAGAATATTGAAAAAATAAAAACAAAGATAAAAGGGGGAAAAAATACACACACACACAATAACATACCGCAATATGTGTTGGCAAGAATTCCAAAACATCTAATAACTGCAAGAAATCATCCAGTGAGACAATATTATATAGTGCAAAGTTATCAATGTTTTACAGTCCAAGTGAGATAATATTATGTACCAAAGTTAAGCAATTGATACATCAAAAAGAGAGAATGAGATACAAGGGAGTAAGAAAGAGGGCTCACTAAATTAAGAGCTCGGAAAATGGTAAGAACCCAATCTCCATTTCCATCAGCATATCTGATGTTGCTATCTTCATGTGACAGCCTTGCTATGGATCCAAATATATTGGACAACAAAAATTAAGGAATATTTCACATGTTGGGATTGAGTATTATTATATAACCCTCAGTTATAAAATTGGTTCAACATATCAAAGTGCCATGTCATGCACGTGAAGTTCAATAGCTAAGCTTAGAAGGTTGGGTTAAATCAGAATGCATTTCAGTTGTGGACTTTTTGTAAAAAAAAAAAAAGGGAAAATAAAAGGTATGATCGGGTGAGTTCAGGTGGGCTCTCTTTTACAAACAGGCCACACTCAATCATCGTCCATTATTGTTATCCAAGATTCATAGAGACCAGTATTCAGAATTAATACTCATGCTTTATAAGGTATTCACTGTAACCCCTGCATTTTGCAGGGTACACCTATGGCATGTTTTGAAAGGGGATGAAGTGATGGATAAGCAGATAACTCTATACACCACTCTCACAAGGAATGAGAGTTATCCATCTATCTTTGCACTTTATCCTGCTAGCAAACATAACCTATTTGCCATGTTGAAAGGGTAAAGTTGTTCGGTTCACATGCAAACATAATAATCATGCTCAATAAATTAATACATCGGCAGGATGGGAAATCAGTTCCTTCAATAAAGGTTATGGCATGTAGGAATAACAGGTAATGTTTATAAATTTCAAAACTTTAATTATTCACGAGCATAAGAAATATGAACAAACATTCAAGAAAATGGAAATAAAAGTTTTAGCTATGATATCATAGTTGGGTACCTAAAAGTTTGTAGTAAGCTCTATACATAATGGAGGTTCCATCAACGAGCATCACTCTACCATTGGAGAGTTCCAGATCAGTGGGACCTGAGCGATCTTTTTGCTTCGGAATATGTGCAGTCTCTTCTTGAGATGAACTTGTGAGAGTACATGGTTGCTCGGTAACCGGTGAGGTTGAATAACCCTAAGTAAATTAGAATTCCTTGAGCTCCATCATTCTAGTGATTTTTTGTTTAATGAACCAGTCCCATGCTACTAGTAACTGAACTGTACTAATTAAGAAGCCTGTGTTTAGAAATTGCCATATGTATGTGGCAGTTCCTTCAATGTTTAATCAGGCTACAAATTACAGTCAAGCGTCGATTAACCATCAATTCTGATTAAGCCTTAATCGAACGTAATTTGGTCAAAATTAACCATCAGTTCTTAATAACAGATGGGTCAGTGGGACATAGGAAAACTAAACATCAAATATAGACATGAAAAAAAGAGGTAGAAAAATAGACAAAAATTACATTTCTAATGGTGCCGAGTCGAGGGAATTTTGACTGGGAAGAAAAGTGGAAAGGGCGCCTTTGAAACTCAATAGAGCGGCCGGAATGAAGGTATCGTGCGGTGGCGTAGGTTCGAGCGCCATGGAGACTTCGCCAGAGCGAGGGGAGACGATGGCACGCCATCGCCATTTTTGAGAGCGAAAGAGAGCAAGTTTTAGTCGGCTCAAAGTGAAGTACACAAGTGGTTTTGTTTTATTTGTGCTTAAAGGGCGGAGAGGTTAGTGACACTGTGCTATATTATAATGTCGTATCTTAGTATATCAACAAATCCATTGTCGTCTAGTCCGGTTAGGATACCTGGCTTTCACCCAGGCGACCCGGGTTCAAATCCCGGCAATGGAAATTTTTTTATTGTGTTCATATCCATTAGCATTTTGTGCTTCTGATATTTCGTTTTCTCAAAACTTTTAACTAGAAAAAGTTTATTTTTGCACTCGATCTTCTATTTTATTATTGTTCGTCATTTGAAAAAGTTGAAATGGATCCTTAGGAGCTTCCACTTCAGTCATAATACAATATTTTTATTCTAAAAAAATAGATATTTAAAATAAACAATATATGTAATAAGATTTCACATTCAACATATATTAGGTAAGTTAAGTATATATGTTTTTTAAATACTGAACACGTCATAAGTTATATGGAAATATAGGTAGATGGATACAAAATAACTGTATTTACTTTAAGAATTTTATTATACTTTACAAATTAAACACATGTTTAAACGAGAAGACTAGAAAAGAATGCATACTTCTTAAAGACACCTAACTAATAAATCGCTTGTTCATAATATTTGATTGAACAATCATTTTGTCATATGATGGAAAGCTAATTTCTAGATTCAAATGCCATGCTTCCAAAGATTTTCAGCTTTTCCAGCTACTTCTGCAAATAAAGAACATAATATAACTCATATTTCAAAATAGGTTCTACAAACTTAATTTAATATACATCAGATGAACTATTACACCAAATTAAATCTAGCACGGGAAACTAAACCCCAATACCATCTAATACTACCCTAAGAAGTTCACTGCTGTTTACACAGACAAAGGAAAAAAAAAGAAAAAAAAAGAGAAGGAGAATAACATAAGCCCCAGATACCTAACCTCGCAACGGAAAACCCACATAGTACTCTCCCCAAACTAACTCACCCAAAACCGAACTAACTTACAACGAACCTTCAAGCCCCCTCAGAGAATTGCCTCACAAGTAGCCTTATTATGCCCCTGCATTTTGCACCTGCTACAGAGTCTGACGACGGTGGGGACTTTATTTGGATTGAACCGCTTCCTCCTGGGACGGCCAGCCGGTCGGCGAGCTGGGGGTGGGTATGACCCACTCCCTGCACTAAAATCAATTTGCTCCATATCAGGTATTGGGTTAATTGACTCAGCATACGTCAACCTGTAACACTCAACCCTAAAGTACCGGGAACAAAACTCATAAACCGGACGCCCGACCCTGTTGAAAACTGCAACAGCATGAGTGCATGGCAAACCTGAGAGTTGCCACCTCCTGCACGTGCATTCCCATGTCCCAATATTTACCACAAAGATAGTGTTCCCCCTGACCTCAAAAACTGTGTCAGATGAACACAAAACATTCAATTTCTTTGATCGGGCAGCCTCCTTTTGAAGCTTTGCCTCCATAAAAGGAGTTAATGTACCATCTTCCCATGATTTTGAGTTCTCTCTCCTAACCTCCATGACCTCAGTCAACTTGACCCTGATTGCGTCGACCAGTTGCACAATTGAACCCTCCTTTTTTGCTGGTATCCAGTTATTGAACCCATCGACTATATTTGAGGAGAAATGGTCAAACCGTGCCCCACGAAATATTGCGTCAGACCAGTTCTCAGGCTTGCTAGACATGACCCAGTCAGCTGCCTCAGGTGAAATATTTCTTATACTATCAATTGAAGCATTAAAATCCTCAATACTAATAGCCTGTGCAGCACGAGTAAAATCATCCAAGATTGAGTCCCTGACCTGCGAGGTATATGGGCCCTTGTTCAGCTCAGCCTTGAACTCCTCCATCAAATGATGCAGGCAATATGCATGGTGACTGTCCCCAAATACCTGCGGGACAGCCAGGTCCAGCCCCTTCTGACGGTCAGAGACGAAAGTCAACGTCCGGGAAGTGGTAACGGCATACTTCAATTGCAACAAAAACCAGACCCAGCTGTCGTAATTCTCCTGTTCAACAATGGCAAAGGCTACAGGAAAGGTGGCATCATCACCATCCACACCAGCAGCAGCGAGGAGGCGGAACTCATTGGTGGTCTTGAGAGGGATCTTATCAAGGAAGATGAGGGGGCGACAGCCATGCTCGAAGCCATGAAGGGAGGCATGGAAGGCGACAAAGAAACGGCGGAACTTGGAGTCAACCAAGGGGGATAAAATTGCAACACTTCCGGGGTTGGTCTCCAGAATGCGCTCACAGAACCAGGGAAGCTGACTGTATGTTTCCTTGATGGCATGGTATAGCTCCTTTTGTGCTACCTCTCGACCCCGCCATACCTAAATGTCCATTTTTGCATTAGAACTTTAGGGAAAAAAAATAATTATGTGTATTTTGTAAATATCTCTGTTTTTAGTGTGCGCCTCGCATAGTTGTTGTAGCAGCAAATTAATTCTCAATTAAATATTTAACTTTCTTTTTTTTTTGTAAAAAGAAAATTATTTAATTAGCATCTCTGTATGCTTAATTGCAGGTTTATTTTGCTAAAACATTTTAGATAATCAGGCAGATCTCCATCTTATTCCTAGTAATATACCTTGGTTCAATATAATAGCACCCACAGGATTACAGAACTACAATTCAATGAAATGTTACCACAACAATATTGTAAATTACTAAAATTTCATCACACCATAATCTTTTTGCACTTCAATACAAGATACAATCAGTACGGGACCAGTACGAGTAAAATCATCACAAACCCCCCACACCCCCAACCCCAACCCCCCTTATAAAAATTTAACACCCTATTGTATCACAAATTACCTGAGAGTAGGTAAGCGCGAGACCATAGTCCTCATAGATATCCCTGGCAATATCTTTGGGCTTGACAAGGGGGTTCTCATGGAGCTTGTCCTTGATGATGCCAGTAAGCCACTGACGAGTGGCCCTCCGTTGGCCTTCACCAAGTCCACCTCCACAGGTGTGGACATCATTCATCTTCTTTATCACAAATTTCTTGCTGCGTGATGACTCTGATGCATGCAGCCGCCATGGGCACCCTTGGTGCACACACCGCACCGTTGCCCGTGTTGTCTCATTCTTTACAAATCGGTATACAAATCCCTGATGGTGTAATCACAATGGGAAAATTTCCAATTAGGCATTAAGATAATTTCCAATGTGTTTATACTTTTGAAAATACTGCAAGCATAATAACAATTACTTCCCAGTCAGTTGCTCAAATCACTTAATCTGATAGATGTGGATGATCATATATGCTCTTGACAATCAGGGCAAATACAAAGAGACACACCTTGCCAATGGCATACTTGCAGAGCTGGTCACGGAAGTCTTTAACATTGTCAAACTCCTGGCCAACACCAGTGATGGCATCATCAAAGAGCCCTGTTGCCCCTGGCAGTTGCTGCATATGCTCCGGAGTCCCCTCTGCATCCACCATCAATGGTGTCATCGAGCCATCATCAAATATCCCAGCCATTATCCTATAAAAAAGCATGAAAATAAATTGGAGTGAACATTACAAGCTCCATGATTACTATTTCTGTTACCCCTTGAAGGATGCATTCTACATATGCACGGCACTTCAGTGTGTTCTTTGACCTATTGTCTGCGATATGCTTCTACAACAAGCCAAATCATATATGCCATTTTTTTAGTTCATGAGATATTCAAAAGAGGCAATTACATAGTAACATCAACAAAATAATTCTAGAATCGCATTTTTTGGTCTAAGTACCCCATTATTTGGGGGATAGGAGTAAGCAAAATAAGCTGATTTTATCAATTATTTCATCAAATTGTAAATATGTTACTGTCTAATGTATGTACAATTTTGCTCATAGTATATATTTCCCATAAGCTATAACTTGCGTAACTGATGGCCTTTTCCTACAAGCAAAAGACCAGCAGTGGCTCATAATCATTTATACAAACCCTTCACCATACAGAGGAGGCTCCATGCATACCCTGTAAGACGAGAAACATGAAACATGCACCAACATGACATGGAAAGTATTAAACACAACCCTAGAAACTCATAGTATCACCAGAAACTGCTTCCCTAATGTTTGCATGTAAGCCCTATCAACCATTACAAAGCCCATGTTCTCTCTAGGTAAATGAGGAGAAAGGATGACTGTTGGCGATACATGATCGTTTTGTATAGCCATGTAAAACATTTTAATTAGTAAAGTGGATAAATATTTAGGTGTTGCAAAGGCAATGCGTTCCCAACTTTATTATATTTTAATTCACAATTTCTACATTGATTCGAGGCCTATTGAAGTGGCAGTCCATGTGAAATGTTTATTCTTACCTCTCAGCTGCAGACGAGAACTTCTGCTGCTGCATGTCAGGAATAAGAGAGGAGCCACCAGCAGGGCTGATCATGTCAGTTCCAAAATCAATGCTCAGCGCCCTGAAAAAAGATTAACAATTCCCACCACAAGCTCAAATTAAAAACATTCATATATGGAAGCTTCAGCCAAAGATTACTCAGGAGTCAGGTCCCAGGTATTTTGTCTTTTTAACCCTCAATTCTCCAAATTCTAACAGATTTTTACCGAATAACCTGACCTCATTTGACCCAATTTCAATTTCTGCCTAAATTAAATCTCAAACAGACTCAAAATGCTAGAGAAATAAGTAAATAAAAATTAACACCAGTGCCATACGAGCTAGTAAAATGAGGTAATGGACAAGATTAAACAATGTGGATATCCAGTTCACGTAGATCATTGACTAAATAATATAGCAAGTACCTGCTGGCATCAAGATTGTCCGAACTAGAAGGCTTCTTCTGTCTCGCATTATTTGCGTTCACGTCCATTGCACTTTGGATGGCATTATTGGGCTGTGCTTCCCCCAGCCTCGTGTTTTTATTAGCCCTATACAAAATAAATTGAGACAACACTTACAAAATGACCTAAAATGGGAATAATAATCAACTCAATTGAGAAGAAATTCTATATTCCCAAGGGAAAAACCTTGAGAGGTAGTTTTCGGCAACCTTTTCCTTGTTTACATGCTCACATGCAGATGAACAATTCATACAGCAGAACGGGTGCGGGCTCAAATGGAATAAAAGAAAAGAAGCTAAACATACCTAAAACCAGGAGTAGACACCTTCTTTCTCTTGGTTGCAGCAATTGATGTGCCAGAATGAGCTACTGTGCTCTTGGCCCTGCGCAACAAAAAAAAGTTTCAATAGTTTTCAAAGTGCAGTAATTCACTAAAGGTTTCAGGCTCTGTATAGGAGAGGGAGACCGACCTCCCACCCCAAACCCATTTTCCTCTTTCCCTAACAATTGTCGAACTAAACCATCCTCTGTAAAAGCAGACTCTAAAACCCTCATCCCACACCCCACACACCCCCCCCCCCCCCCCCCCCAACCCTGCTCCATTTCCATTAAATGCAGTTTCAGTTTTGACTTTCAAAAATTAACCATTAATTCACCTGTCAGGTTTGTTAAGGATAAAGACCTCAGCACTAGCTGCATTGGCAGTGAAGTCAACCATCCGTTGGAGATCCCGATCACAGGAGATGGATATCAGTGTGCGACGGTTGTTAGGGAGAAAGTACTTCAGAGGAAGGTCAGTGGAGTCAATCCCGAAAATGTTATTAATCTCCGCATGGAGATCATCCACTGACATCTCCCTGGACACCTCGATCGCATGTGCATCCCCACCAGAGTAGGAAAGGGTCCCATCAGGGTTCGTCACAAACTCTCCACCATGCTGGCATATTGCCACTACTGTCATCTTTTCTTTTAGTTTGCTTTTCCTCCTTTACTCCTAGGTAACTTTTCTTAAAGTTCAGTTTCCTGGCATGGAGAGAGATTAAGAATTAGCTTCAACATATAAAAAAGTAATGACTGCTACGCAGTATCAACAAAGACTGGTGCAGAAGTTACTGAATCACAAAATGTAAAAAAAATCCAAACTAGCATAAGCCATGATGGATGTTGAAATGATGATTAATGTACAAATTATCTTGTTTGGTCATGACAATCAGGCTCATAACACGAGCTATACTGCCCTGACACAGTGGGCAGTTGACATTAGGATTAGCTCAACACGATATAGCTCTTGACAACTGCCCACTGCACCGATAGGGGTAACCCTAACGATTGATTATACTGACCAAATCTGTGCATAAAAGATAAAACAAATTTAATGAGGGTAGATCTGCAAACAGTATGTAGCTGATGGATATATTAAATCGGACTAAACTAAGTTGGCTTTTGTCAAAATTACAACTCATGCACTATTATGTAAATTCTATGTATGACGGCTTGTCAGATAAAAACCCTTGAAAAACTAATGCAGTCAGCTTCCTATGATACAGAAAAGAAAGAAAATGTGTTGGGATGACTAACATCTTAAGGGCCTAATAGGAAGGAAATTTCCAATTAAAGAAGACTCTGATGTGACCAGCAAAAAAGGGGATCGTGCATTTCAATAATAAGTTATCGTCGCTATGGAAATTTGCAAAGTATGATTGTAAATTTGCAAATCAAGAAGGAGGGATCATTTGATAAGCTAAGAAGATTTCTAGTTAAAACAGAGAACATCAAAAGGGTCTATACATCAATTGAGAAATATTGCAGAATGCTACTAGATAAAGACCATCGATCAGTTAGGACAAGAGATCACCAAAGGTACATTTCCATTTTTGCCAGGTATTGGCATAATAGGTATAGAATCTTCAAATCAGAGAGAGGTACAGCTAAATCTAACCATCCTGGACTATACAATGATAAGAAAAAAAAAATTATTTGTAGCAAATAAACAAAGATTTGTAAGAAAAAGTTATTCAGCCATCATGGAATTGCATGGTGGAATATACAATTTATATTTCATTATTTCTACTACGGTTCTGAGATGTTCTAAAAAGGAGGCAGTTTACTAAGGATCTGAACAAAAAATAAGCTACAAAACTTTACTACATCTTTAAATTTTTCACTAATTAGTGGAACACACAAGAAAAAGGTGGCGCAAAAGCAAACCAATTGCTACAAGTAGTTCTTAGTAAATAGAGCAAGCTTTCACAGGTAAAGTGAAATAACAATTTAGTTAAGCAATTATTGATTTACAAGGTTTTATTCATACCTAAAAAATTACTTATATTATCATGTGTATGGCTTCAAGACTTAAACAACCCAGCGAACCATTTAAAAAAAAGGGCCCTTATCAGAAATATACATTATTTGCCTACCAAAATATAACTTTACCTTCCTTTTAGTCTTTATATTTCTAGAAAATTGCAATTAACTTTACTTTTTCTTTTATTTTCATTTTGCCTTTTTCACAAACCAAAGAGAACTTAGTAGATATTTTGATCTTCTCCATAGAGAAAACAATAGGGAATAAAGTAATCAGAAAGGTACCTACCCATGCAAAGCAAGATATTTATTTGGAGTTGAAGTTTAAACAATAGAGTAATATATGCTATGTAATTCTCTAAATCAATTTTTAATTAAACATGAATAGAGCAAGTTCCCAGGGGCGCTGTGTTTGTTATATTTGTCAACTCAAAACTTTTAGGGCAACTAATATGTATCTAATTTTTCAGGATTATACATTGTGTTTCCAGATATCACGTGAGGCAGATCCTGAAAGTTTTTCCAAACATATGAATCTAATTTTCCAGGATTATGCATAAAATATTCAGATAAAAGAAATATTGAAAAGAAGTTCGGATACAAAAGAAAAAAGCGCCTATCTTAATCTTATCTCCCTTCACCTCCTAAAGTATTCAGAATTAATTACGTACAAATATGCAAAACCAGATAATAAGTAATATACCCCTGAGAATGGGAAAAGTTTAAAAAATGGCATGCGTGTAATACACCCCTTAAAAAAACAGAATTATTATCTCCGTGCACCCTCAGATTTCCTTCAAAAACTATTATTACCATAAACCCATTTTTTCTTATCCTTTCAGCACCACACAAAATATACCCCAAAGTCCAAACTTTATCAGTGAACAGAAGGGGTATTTTAGACATTTTAAAATATATTCTATAGGAGATATCTACACTCGCCATTGTAAGAGCTTATACAAATACAACTAAACAAGCTCAGACGACCTAATCCTAAATAAGATCGATTAATCACTGGAGCTATGCAACGGCGACTAAAAGAAATGGAAAGAAAAAAGGTAAAATAAAAAAACCCAATACTCTCTCAATCAGAAACTGATCGTTTCGTTCTTGCATAAGCTATGTCAATCAGAGGAGATCAGCCGAACCCAACATGGACTTGACAGCCTCCAAGCATCAAAACCCAAAATCGATTTCTACTTAAGGTTACTGATACAAAAGTAAGAACACATAATCGACTTACAGGTAAGAGGAGAAAGTGATAGATCACCGGACCGGACCTTGAGTGGTGGCAGCGGCGGAGGCGGCGGCCGTGGCCGGAAACTTGAAAGACGACGAGATCGGCGACAATATGCAGATTAGGCCTCCGAGAAAAAATCGAGAGAAAAAGGGATTGGATCGTTTCGGGAATTGTGGAAAAATCAGGGAAATATTGCGAAATTTCTGGAATTAGGGTTAAACAAGAGAAAGTGCACGGAGAGGGAGGGGGCGAAGAGAGAAAAGCGGCAAGGTCTAATCTATTAATTTCGACTTTTGGGTATTTAGGTAAATCTGTAAATAATTTGGCGATCGGTTTGCGCCAGTTTTACTTGCTTGCCCTCGTTAGATAGGACGAATTTACTATTATGCCCTTGGGAAATGCCAAGTATGTCCCTGTTGTTATTTTTAGAAGGGTATTCACGCAAAACATGACGGGTCATGACTTCGGATCCCTTCTCTCTCCACGAGGCGTTTTGATTGGTTCCTTTTACATACGTGTCCTCGACAACAGAGGAATTAAATGGCTCTTTGTCTATAATGGTAAAAATGCAGAGTTAGTCAGACTGTATGTCTGTATCACGAGTTTCTCTTTCATGAAAAGAATGCAATTTATTAATAAATAAATAACCTTTTGCAGAGTTAAACGCATATTTTATTGTACTCGCCTATCAATATGACCTACCATATTGAAAATTTTAAAAAAAAATTGTTTTCTGATTTTTTTAAAAAAGAAGTTTTTATGAAACAAAACGATTGCAAAACATTTTATGCTAAATGGAGTGAATTTTATGGTCAGTAATAGTGTTTGCTTGTTTACAACATAGAGTAACTATGTGCCTATAATATTTCGAGACTAAGGATATGCTCTAGAACAAAAAAAAATAATAATAATAAATAAAAAGATATGTGAAGGTAAGAAAAAATCAACTTCACTATTTTTTCATAAAATGAATGAAGTGAGAAAGTTTCATCTTCTGGAATATCCAAATGAAAAAGATTTGTTCCCTTAATTGGAATGTAAAACTTTCATTTCCTCCTCTTCCGTTCCTACTTTTTTTCTTCCATCTTGAAAGTTTTACTGAAGAACAGCATAAGTTAAAACTTAAAAGTAATAAAAGGTTCTCATCCATCCGCCTTTTCGTCAAAAAGATTAATCGTGGTTTGGCTGTTTGTTTATTGGTGCATAAATTTTATATAGTTTTTTTTTTTAGAGAAACTTGATAGCGGCTGACAAGTAGCTAAATTTTACATAGTTGCCCAAAAAGTTCTTAATCTTTTGTTACATGAGACATGATGTGAGCGTACTTTGTTCTTGGCATTTTTTTTTATATTGTTTTCCTAGGGTGAATTCTTCCTTTTATTGTCACTGGAAGGTTGCCAAGATAATGGCTACCTTTAGTTAGCGCAACAAATAAATCAAAAGTCATAAGGTTGAAGATGACATAAATTAAAATGTAGGTCCCACAGGTAAAAAAAGAGAGAAGAAAAAAATCAAACACCCATGACAAAAGAAAATTTGTTTTGATATTTTGTTTATATACGACTTTTATTTAGTTAATTATACTTTTATTTTAGTTAATTATAACATATATTGACATTTATAGTATATGATATTCACCTTATAGTTCGAATAATAATTTACTTGTTTTATTTCAGCAAGTTAGGGAAGTTTTTACTCTTTATGGTGTAACTTTTTTTTCTTTTTTTCTTTTTTGCATGTAACATTTTTCTATAATTAATATTGTTAAAAAAAAAATTGTATTAGATCCCAATTTTTGCGAATGGATGTCGTGCTTTGGACGTACGGATTGGGTAGTGGTTTGTCTCGTAGTTCAAATTTTGAACATCAAACGGCCTATTCGAGCTGCTCAATATTTTTTCGCATTTATTCTCCATTTAGAAAAAAAATTATATAAAAATTTAGAAATTTGTTGTTATTTGATGATCCGAAATTATTTGATCAAGCAATTTTTTAATCATAAAAAGGTAAAAAAATATATATATATAAATAAATAAATTTTTAATAATATTTTAATATAGAAAACATATTAAACGGTCGAAATCGGACGTTTAAATCTCAATAATTAATGATCCAATGCCCAAGCATGGGCTATCCGTGCTTCAAGAAGCACGATATCCATTCTTAAGTAAGTCACAACGTAAAAAAACCACATGACTGGTTAGAAAAAGAATACAAAGGATGTGTCTTACTTTTGACTTTGGTTAATGACACAAATTTGTGATGATTTGTGATTTAGCCGTTTTAATAAGAGCGGTTTTTTTTTGTTGCATAATGTTTAATTGGTGTTCTTAGTATTAAATTTGCTACGTGTACTTGGTGTTATTGTGCTTATTCAGTAAATGTGTTTAGTTGGAATTATTGTGATTATCCAATACTACAGCAAGTAGCTTAACATTGTCCACGAGAGCTTGACATTTTCATACTATTGTAACTTTTGGTTTTAGAGACGTGACATATCATGCTCTTTGTGTTTTTCTTAAATTTTAACTAGAGATTGATTCGCGTACATATATGCATGATTTAAAAATTAAAACCTATCATCAACGGACGTTAATTTGCACAAATACCGACATATATAAATTTACCCTAGAAGAGCTTAGATATTGGAGAGAACCATTAAATAATAAAATTATAATGCAGTTCCCGAATATTGTTTATGGGCGTTATGTCTTTTGTTAAAAAAATGATAAACTAAAATGATAATGCGACGACAACAAATAATAAAAAAATCAAGAAAACCTTAATAAATGACAAGAAACTTGAAGCTGGTTATGGTGCAGCACAATTTTTTATATATCTAACACAATTTTTATTATAAATTATATTATATATACATTATATTCATTTCATCTGATAGTTAACAAATACTTTTACTTGCTTTTTGATGATTTCTTGTTTATACTAATTTTTATCTAAATCCTACCCAAAATTAATCACAAGCGCACGATTTATCGTTGAGTAAGTCTAGGGTCGATCCTCGGAGATGGAATATTCAATTTCTAAGTTGTATGAATCAATTCAATTAAATTCTAAGGTTGAATAAAATATTAGGGCAACAATTATTAAATCTAAAACATAAAATTAAAAGGCAGTTCATAAATCCTAAATTAAACAATTTCCTAAATTAAAACGTGGGAGAAAACCAATTTAATAAAACTAGGGGTTTCTGGTTTCAAACAATTTCTTTAACTTGTCAAAAGTAGAACGGTCTGTTCCATCTCTGGCACGGTCCGTTCTGGACTTTAGATGACTTACTAGAACAACCCGTTCTAAGTTAGAACGCCCCCTTTCAGGCGGTCCGTTCTAACCTTGGAACGGTCCGTTCCAGAGGTCAATACTTGTTTAGTCATCATTTTTAATAATCAATTAAGTGTTTTATGTGATTTAAATGATTAATTAACCAACTAATTAAACTCTAACCCTAGTTCAGGTCAAATTTTTTGGTTTAAAATATTTAACTCTTAAAATTCCTAAACTTCGACTCTCGTTTCTTGATTTAGGGGTTTTAACTTATCTTTTAGGGCTAGGAAACTTTAAATCTCTCGATTCTAAGTAAAACGTTGATTGCTCAAGTTTCGATTCAATCTTTCGATCTTTTATCTACCTAAGTGTTTTATTGAAAAGCTTGGAGAAATTTGAATTGATTTTAAAGTTCTAACTTTCAAACATGTACTTTGTTTGACGAGAAAATCAATTAAAGCAAATAAATCAAGCAATTCAACAAATTAAGCAATTAAATCGCAAAAGATAAAATATAAAACTTAACTTAATTAATTAATTAAAGATTCGACTAAACAAATAATATTAAAAGAAAATGTTCTCAACCATATCCCCTAAACTAATCTACTCTACCAAATCCATAAAGAATAAATCAGGTTTCATCAAATAAAAGCACATAAAGGATAGAAAATTAGAGTTACAACAAATATTACTCAAGTTCTCCACGATTTCGTGCTCTGGCTTGTCTGGGACGGTCCGTCTGAGATCTGGGGCGGTGCGCTCCAGTGAGGCTGGATCGTCCTGGCATGTTGTCTCCTTGCTGAGTTTTGAAGGCTAAACCTCGACTTCTGAACTTGATACCCTCTTTCGGAGACAAATCATCGATTATATACTCAGAGAAGACGCGTTTCTAATTATGGAGAACGTGGGATCGTGCTTCTGGAAGATCCAAACTTAGAGGAACCGACTTAGCAGAATTAGCTTGCTATTTTTGGCAGTGCTGAAATTGCTGGAACGGTCCGCCTGAGTGATGGGGCGACCCGTTCCAGTTGGCCTTGGCTGGTTCTGCTGCATGGGTTGGCTGATTGGTCCGGGTCGGCTGGTCGACTGGTCTGGTCGGTCTGTCCTGCTGGTCGGGCGGGCTGATCTAACTTGTCTTTGTCGCTCATGTTGAGTTGTCTGATCCTTCAGTGTGGGACGGTCCGTTATGCCGGCAGGGCGGTCCGTTCCAGTGCACATTCCTCCTTTCTTTCGCTGTAATCTTCTGTTGTCGCACCGTAAAATGTGATGAACCTGAAAAATAAATTGTCGGACTACGGCTGCACCTTTCTACAACCTAAAATTAGCAAAATAAAGTAAAAACACTTGCATTTGGTATTTAATTTAGGACTTAAACCGATTGAAAATCGAGTATGAAAACCGTACATCACTTTTTTTTAGCAACTTTGGAAAGTTTTACTTTTTGATAGTTTGACTATTCTGTTTTTTTTTTTACTTTTTGATAATTCACAAATACTTTTTGCATGTGATAATTTGACTATTCTGTTTGCAAAATATACGAGGTTAATGAAAAATGAGGTTAATTATTTTTTAAAAATATATGATATTGGTATAACTCTTAAATTAAAAGTCTAAAATAAAAATTGTGACTTATAAGATATATATATCACACGCATTAAAAATGATAAAATTAAGTGTGCCACCTAAAATGAGGAAATTGTAGATTTTTTTTTTAATTTAAGGAAATTGTAGATTTTCCACCCAAAACTTTCTTCCCACTGTAATTAAATCACCAATTTCTTCTCTAATTTCCACTTTCTCCTTTTTATGATATGTTTACAATTTACAATAAAATAATAGAAAATATAAATTTCTGACCATTATACCAACACAAATCGCCTTCAAGAGAAATCTAAGTTTTTCATTTGCTTGATCTTTCCTCGACGCTTTAGAAGCACCCAGTTTCGAATTAAGCCAACTGTTTCCGGCGTCGCTGTTAGTGAAAGCCAAAAGGGCCGGGCCGGATTTCAAAGGACCGGACTTGACGGGTTTGACACAAGGGCCGAACCAGACCGGGTTCGAGTAAAGAGCTGTTTCTAGTACGGGTGGGAGTTTTTGTTTCGAGGGTCTTTTGCCGCATAACGGCAAGCGCTCCCATGATCCTATTCCAAAAATTATATGTAAGAAATAATGGAACAAATAATGAAAACAACTTCAAAACCCAACGGTTCAGGTCGGACCGGACCAGGTCCTTTGAGACCCGGCCCTTCAAAACCCGCCTTTCCAAAATATTAGATCCGGCCCTTCAAAAGACCGGCCCTTCCAAGCCCTAGTCCGTTATAAGTCCGTCTAGGGACCGGTCCGGTCCGGGTTTTGAAACGGTCTTCCGAAGGATGGGCCAAGGGCCAAGGACTTTTGGCATAACACTAGTCGCTGTACAAAGAATCGAGATTGGAGCCTTGCGTTGGGTTTGTCTCCACCATTTTTTTTATTTCTTTTCTATTTATTTTCAAGGATTTTTTTGGGTATAATGGTTAGAAATTTATGTTTGTATTATTTTATTATTAAATATATTATATAAAAAGAAGAAAGTGATAATTAGGGAAGAAATTGATGATTTGGGATGGCAAAAAGAGAAAAAATTAGTTTTGGATGGTAAATCCACAATTTCTTCACTTTTAGGTGGCACAAAGAAATTTTTTCCTAAAACTAAATATCTTTTCATCATTCGTCAAACTTCGACAACATAACCTTCAATTCCAAATGATAAAACTCAGGTTGATGGTAAAATTTTTCTGAATTATTAACTCAATCATCGAAATTTTCTTGGATCAAATTTTTTTTATGAATTCTGGAAAAAAAATAAGTTGGACCTTTAATTAACTCTTAGGAAATGCAAATTTTGGTTGAAACTTATATTTATGCTAAATAAGTTCTTGAATTCTTAATAAAACATTAAAGTTGATCTTTTTTAACATCAATGAATAGAAGGTCGATCGAACTCGGTTATAGTGAGTAATGTTGGAAGACCAATGAAGTTATTTTTCAAGAGTTTTAAAAACTGACTCAATAGAACGTAGTGGCAGATTTAAGCGGATGGAATGGGGTGCAAATGTCCCCCATTTATTTTGCTAATTGGATATATTTGCTTTGTATTTTTAGGTGCATATTGACAATTATCTTTTAAGAAAATAACATTCGACCCCATTTAATATGATAATAATCTTTTTCTTGACCCCCATAATTAAATGTTATTCATAAATATCATAATATATATTAACATTAATAATTAACATAATACTTGAACCCATTAAACTTTTCTGGCTCCGCCACCCGTCAATACAAATAAAATTTCATAAACCAACTTTGTTAATTTGAAAAGTTTCAAGGGCCAAGATAATATAAACTAAAGTTAAATTAATTTAATTCTTTTAAAATTCAGATATCATAATTTAGAAAAATCTCTGTTCAAGAAGAGGCAACAATTTTTCATAGCTTCTAAAATCCCCTTTCCTAGATTGTAAAATATTTTTTCTCGAAGGCTAGGGATCTTAAAATAAAGGTAAGTTCTGGCGTGCGGGCTAATCTCAATAGTTTTAACGGACGTGATTATTTTGATATTTGACGCGGGTCTTATTAATTCAGTGATGGACCCGAATACGTGCGTATGGAAGAATAAAATATTAAATATGTCAGTTGTGTAGCGCTCACGGCTCGATGATATAAAATTATACATCGACCTAGGGTCAGGGTGCATATGCGACCTGGATGCATCACGGTTTATATATCGTAGTGCCTCTTTGAAACTGTAAAAATGAACAGGTACATACATTGCGACATGGAAGAATCCCAAACGTCCATTTCTTGTTTTGCACAGTCCGCATGCCTTGATCAATAGCTCCATTTGACTGAGGTCGGCGCCGGAGAGATAGAATGATATGCGTCTTTGATTATCAATCGTGCGGCTGGGTAATTTCCATAATTCCGTCCATTAAGTTGCGTGGTTGGTTTGCGAATCTTGATTCTCACCGGAGACCGTGACGTTGGTCAGGTCTTGGAAATAGTTTACATAAAAGTACGGCTCATGATTTAAATATTAAAACGGTGCCCTCTGCATTTGCGGATTTTCCATTTTGTGTGTTTTGGGTCAGCTGAATGTCGGAAAATCCATAGTATTAATTAAAATTCGTGATCGTTATTTTTATAATTAAAATAGTTTTTTATTTTGTATTTTTTATATAATTATAAATACATTTTTTATTTAAATATATTAAAAATATTCATACCAATCATTATTTAATTTAGAAAATAACTATATTTGAAATTCTACGATAATTTATGTTGAATTATTGTCATCTAAAAAAATATAGCGCAGAAAAACTACGACTGCCATGTCTAGTATTTTTCTTAAAAAAAAAATAACCAACCAAACAAGGTAGCCCGCATGCTTACTGATGCGGAAATATTCCGTACAAGTAAATGGATCATTACATATGATCAAATGGGAAAAAAAAGAAGAACAATAAAAAAAAGGAACCAGAGTATTAAATCACTTAGTTACAATCATTCAAACGAAACAAAGAGATTGCTATAAACTGCCCATTTAGTCAACCAGTAGTCTTCATGTCCAGTTTATCTTGCGCATCATTCGGCCTTCCATCTTCAGTATTCTAAATTAGTTAATTAGCAAAACGAAATTCTGTTCTTTAGTGAAACTATTCCCCATGAAAACATTGAATCTGCATCGTTTTATTTTATCTATGCAGGATTTTTCAGGATTAATAAGCATTCCATAAAATTTGGATTTATTGATAAGAATAAAGATAAAGCATAATTACAATGAAATTAAATAAAAACAAAAAAGTTTGTAGGAAATAAAGCAGTAGCTAGTACTAAAAAAACAGTAGAACTCAACAGTCAGTGGATCCACAATCAAACTGTTTAATTAAATACGTTCACACTAATGTATATGTCCAATTCCCAATGCGAAATTATTGATCGTTTAATTTATACAAATCGATTGTTACTGGTATATATTCTGTAAACAACAGCATCTTAAATTCCACATCTCTGATTATGACATATGTTCTTAGGCACCATTCATGTTTTTAGGATGAAGGATCTCTTGTCATGATTTAACCTAATATTTTTCTAAAAAATCTTGGTAACGGCTCCCATTTTACCGTCTATTTTTTCACCTAATACTTGTAATGATAGATCTAGAAATCAGTCAAATTTTCAACCTATATCAAAAAGGGTTTAGAGATTTGCTATTCATCTTCAACATGTTTAGAACTTTAGATCGTCCAATCTATAGTGAATTTTCTGTGACAATATTTTCTAGAATGTCTTACACTGTTACACTATCATTACTACAAAAAATGAAGGGAATTAAAAAATATTAAGCTATTGAAGCCTTCATTCTTCTAGGAAAATGGAGGTGAATAGAATTCTAAAAATAGTCAAGTTCAAAGAATACAGTGCCTAAAATGCAATGACATCAGCATCAAATATATGACAATAACAATATATATAAGGCATCAATGATATCAGCATCAAATATAAATTCAGATGGAATACAACCAACAATTAAAATATAATTATAATACTTTATATTATTTTTTTAATTATGAACAACATTAATTTTCTTATGGATTATCAGATTTTGGTGAGTGTACTACTGTACTGTACACTATGACAATTATAGAAACTCCTATCTATCTCGATGAGAATAAATCATGCTGACATCATCGACGCCTTTCATCGAACTATGTTCAGAGGACGCTTAACATTCCCAAATTAATTTTTCTTTTTGAGGGAAAGAATTAAATTTGAAAATAACAGATTGAGAAATACAGAGAGAGGTGTTCGTTAGAGAAACAGCGCATAGCAAGTTTAATGCCTAGATTTGTGGCCATCTCTTCAATCCTTGGAACCTCGTTAATTTCCCAGACTGGAAGAAGGGAAAAAAAAAAAAAGGGTCTTTCTCTCTCTCCCTCCCTCTTCTCTTTCTCTCTCTGCGCATTTTGTTCCCATGCTTTTTGATCAAGGAGCGGGATTCCATTTTGTTGCATGAGCTTGGTTTCTTGGTTGGTAAGCCTAGTTTTCTGTCTAGTTTACAATGCTTCCTCTTCTTTGCAAATATATGTGCTCTTCTTATATTGAGCTCATTTTCTCGTTTAGAATTGAAGAAGATAGATATATATTTCGAATTATTTCTTTTTTTTTTCCCCTCAATGGAGAAATAAGTGTCGTGTTAGCATGTATTTCTTATTTCAAAATTGATATTTTATTATTTTTCAATCATATATATGTTGAAATATTGTGTTGCAAAGAATGTTCGTTTTGAAAATTGTTGATGATAGATCTGATCTTGTCTTTTATATGAAAATTGCAAGTTCAAAACCAGCGCAAGCCTTAAGAATAATATTTTAATGATACAAAAATTGAAGGGGGAAAAAGGCAAAAATATTGTGATCACGCTATTAAGGGGAAGTAAAATGTATATGCTTATTTTTTTTTTTCCTTTTGAAATGAATAACCATATCTGTTCCGGAATTGGTTTTTTCATTTGTCCAAAAATTTCTGAATTTGATCCATTCATCCAAAAAGATTATCTCAAATCCTTTAACAATGGTATATTTTTTTTCGTTTTGATTTTTGAATAATTACTGGAAATTCATCTTTCCATGCATGTAATTGCTTTTTTTATGGGGGTGGGCCTCCTAGGCTCCTAGCATGTTCTTATACAAAATGAAATTATAATGTTGAATATTAATTAGATATATGTTTTGGTACGCCAGAAAACTGATGTGTTTCGATGAGGGTGAATTAATGCGTTTATCATTTTCCACAAGCTTCATGTTATTCTCAAATTGCACGAGTGCCGTTGCAAATTGTCTTTATTTGACATATTTATATTGTTCCATTTGCATAATGTATTTGATACATCTCTACCGGGAAAGACTCATTACATATGAAGCCAAATAATTTAAATAAATAATAATCCTCTAATGTTTATCTAATTATAATTATGTCTTGTAGGTTGCATAGAGGCTAACCAAGTAATCACAAGGGGGTGGAGTCTCTCCTTCAGAGCTCCACTCTCTCAAATTAAGAAATGGCCACGCCTCCATCCAGTGCACAAAATGCAACTGTAGCACCTCCACCGGTGGATAACACGCCAGTTGCAGGTAATGCAACTGCACCACCAACTGACTCATCGTCAGCGCCTCCACCGGCAAACTCAGCAACACCACCGCCACCAGTTTCAACCCCACCTTCAGTAGCATCCCCTCCACCGGCATCTCCTCCGCCGCCAACAGCCACCACTCCACCTTCTCCACCCATCTCCTCACCACCGCCACAAAACACATCAACCTCTCCTGCTCCCACCGGTACACCACCAGCTACATTGACATCCCCACCACCTCCAACAACCACAACAACATCACCACCTCCACCGACTCGGTCAAATTCACCATCTGCATCGCCGTCTATTCCAAATCAATCACCTTCGCCTCCACCGCCTGGGAGGTCATCCACAACAACGCGTTCACCACCCCCACCAATATCAAATGGCTCAAATTCCACGTCAGGTGATAATGCGTCGAGCGATAGTACAAGTGCAGCTATTGTAATTGCATCGGTGTTGGGTGCAGGGGTGTTGCTGATTTTGCTGGCTTCCACACTTTGGGTTTGTTGCTGCAGGAAGAAGAAGAAAAAGAGAATGGACAATTACAATAATGGGTATTATAATGGGGCAGGCCTTCCAACAAAATGGCAACCAAGTCCTGGATACGGTGACGTCATGCAGCATGGTACACTCCCGCCACCACCTGGCGTAGGCTGGGGTCCTCAGTATCCACCACCACCTGGGAATATCAGCAGTGACCTGAGCTCATCGGGCGCGCAAGGACCACCACTTCCCCCACCTTCTCCATCTATGGCCCTACCTTTCGCGTCAAAGAGCTCCTTTTCATTTGATGAGCTGTCTGCTGCCACAAATGGGTTCTCTCAAGGCAACCTCGTAGGGCAAGGTGGATTTGGGTATGTTTCTATAATTGATATATACATGAATAACTATATAATTATATGGTTTCGTGTGCAGAACCTATAGTAGGACTCACACAATTGATATAATTAACTTACATATAGAACAACTTAACAAAAAGGTTTTATAAGTTGACATGTTGTCTATAATACACAGGTACGTGTATAAGGGAGTGTTGCCAAATGGAAAAGAAGTAGCAATAAAGCAGTTGAAGGCAGGAAGTGGTCAAGGGGAGAGAGAGTTCCATGCTGAGGTTGACATCATTAGCCGGGTTCACCACAGACACCTTGTATCTCTTGTTGGTTACTGCATTGCTGGAGCGCAACGCATGCTTGTCTATGAATTCGTGCCTAACAAGACTCTGGAGTACCATCTGCATGGTTAGTGTTTTCTAGATTTCCGATGGGATGAGTAGTCATAAGATTAGTCAAATTACTACAATATATGAAAGGAAAATGAGGCTTATATAAAGGGTTCTAATTTCCACGGTAAGATATATAAATGTAGTGATCAAATATGTAGATCATGTCCTGAGACCTCATAAATATGATAGTAATGGTTTCAGCCATGAATGATGATTAGTGCTGGATCTAGCTGAGGAGGTATTGAAAAAAAAATTATAGTTTTGACATTTTTCAATATGCAGGGAAAAATGTACCTACAATGGACTGGCCAACAAGACTCAAAATTGCATTAGGCTCTGCTAGAGGACTTGCTTATCTTCATGAAGATTGTAAGTTAATTACACAATACTTCCAAAATTTTTTACTAATGTTAAATTTGCATCACCAAGAAAATTTCTAATTTACATACAAGACTAATTACCGCAAAAAAATATCATATTATCTGATGAAGTTGTTAGAGTTCCATTATAAGTTGCTTCTTTAAAAAATAATTGCAAATTTATTTTTGTTTATTTTCTCTTTTTTTTTGTCTTTCCTTTGTTATAGGAATAACTTTATTTCTCAAGTCAAACAATATTTTACAAAAATCATGATTTTTATTTCATAACTTTTTCAGGTCATCCTCGCATTATCCACCGTGACATCAAAAGTGCTAATATCCTCTTAGAAATGAACTTTGAAGCTAAGGTATGTTATATTTACTATAAGTGTTATAAAAGTTATTATTGCAATATTGAACTTAGTTTGACTAAGATGCACTTGTGATTTGTTATTTCTCTATAGCTTATTGACTAGTGTTCGGTTTACATGCACAAATGAATGTAATCAACACCATAAAGAAGCTCAATTTGGGTTACTGCACGAGATATGGTGGATTGAAGTAAATTGCAAAATTGAGGGTTAAGGAAAGATTAGTTGTGTGTTGTTGTTTGACTTTGGCTTGCCAAATTAACTTGTCAGTTGGTAATCGCTAGCTGACCAAAAAAAAAAAAGAAAAAAAGAAATGAATTTAGGCGCAGTTTTACAGATAGGAAAATTGTCAACAGCCGGCATACCTCTTATTAGCCATGTATCTAACAACATATATATTGTAATCTAACTAATTTCTTCCAATACACAATTTGAATCTGCAGGTTGCAGATTTTGGTTTGGCAAAGTTTACCGAGGATACCAACACCCATGTCTCAACCCGAATTATGGGCACTTTTGGGTATGTAAAATATATGGGTCTGTTTTACATCTAATAATTAAGGAAACTTTGCAAGTTGTAACACCCATTATTACTATATTATTCATTGATTAATCAAGTCATTTTGGTTTTATTTTTGGATTATAGGTATTTGGCCCCAGAATATGCCTCGAGTGGAAAGCTGACAGAGAAATCTGATGTGTTCTCATTCGGTGTCATGCTGCTTGAGTTGATCACTGGCCGTAAACCAGTGGACCTCTCTATGATGGAAGACAGCTTGGTTGATTGGGTTAGTTTAAGATTATTTTTTTAAATTCACACTATTAGAATTTGCACGTAATGTGCGTGTACCAGTTGACACTGGAACTAAAGACAGTACTAGTAAAAATATATTATTTTTTGTATGGATCTATGTGGTACCCTATGAGGTTATTGGTTATGTGCAGTATATTGTACGAGGCATACTGCTACTGCTAGTCAATATTTAATTGTGGTTGCTAAGAGTAGTCGGTGCCTGGTTGCATACTACTAGTATCAAGAAACTCTAGGATTAGATTTATTGTTTTTCCAGCTCTGCATGGATCAGTTGAATCCAATTCCAAAACTTTAAATTTGGTATAGCAATTCAGAACAGTCTGCAGGAATCAGATTTCTTTTATCTTAATTTTCTGCATTACTTTCTTTTTATATTTTAACTTAATATCTGCTCACGTGAATTAAAGAATGGTCATTCTTGCGTTTCAAGTTTCAAACAATCAATCTGAACCATTTAATTTGATCTATATATTGAATACTTATACAAAGTCATATTTTATAATTTTTTGCATATTGGTTTTTTTAAGGAGTATCCAAATTGACAAATCTGACAATGCTTTATTTACGTTTTGAAGGAAATCACATTGTATGACATTAACCTAGTTTTTGAATCTTGTATGTATAGGCAAGACCCTTGATGACGAGTGCAATATCAGAAGAGAAGTTCAATGAGCTGGTGGACCCTAAGCTGGGAAACAACTTCGACATTGTTGAGATGGAACGCTTGATTGCATCTGCTGCTGCTTGTGTTCGCCACTCTGCTCGCCGTCGCCCCAAAATGAGTCAGGTATTGTTTTTCAGTGTCTCGTGTGAATGTGGATTGTGAGGATGAGTGGATCTGTGTGTTTTTGTATGCAGAAATAAAGTAAAAGAATTATGTTAAAATTTACCAGTCAATCTATCCACCGCCGAAAATGATTAATTTTGTAGGATATTTTATTTTTTGCAATTAACTCACCTTTAATACTAAAATATGTCGAAAAATAAATTTTGCATTGAAATTAAATAATGCAAAATTTCATGATTTAACCAGAGTAAGTTTACTTTGATCGAACTATTTTGTTAGGTTGTTCGTGCATTGGAGGGAGATGCCTCACTAGAAGACCTAAATGATAGGGTGAAACCAGGTCAGAGCGTACTTTTTAGCTCGAGCTCAGACTACGACTCAGGCTCATACACCTCCAAAATTAACCGCTTCAGAAAGGTCGCACTTGACAGCACTGAATACACAAATGACTATAGCCAAACCAGTGAGTATGGGCTTAATCTGTCTGAGTCAAGCAGTTCAGGCGAGATGAGTACCAACATACAAAAGCACCAGCATTAACAGAAAATCTCATAGCTATTTACTTTTTATTTCTTTTTTCTATGTATATCATTGTAATTCAGTATTATCTTTTGTAAGTGTGCCGGTTGAAAATTTGGGGTATGGAGAGGGGTTTATAAAAGTTCAGGTACTTCAGTGTGGAATGAAAAATGGTTTATGCACGAGTCCTTGTGTGTGACTGTTTCAAGCTTTGATATATACCATGTATCTTTTAACTGATATTTATTCTGGTACATTACTGAAGGAACTTTAGTTCATAAATTCAAAAAAATTTATCATCAAATCTCCAACTTTTGTCCTTCTATATGTAATCAAATATGACTTTATACCAGTGTGCAAATAGTGCATAATTTAAAAGGTGTGAACACAGAACACAGAACAGTTTCCCCAGTTCGTTGTTTGTGTTCATTGTTCGACAAAAAAGGAAGAACTGAGAACAGGGGGCTAGTTCGCTGTTCGTAAAAATTTGATCGCTGTTTGGTTTCACACGAACTATCCTTGTTCTCGCGTTCCCAAACATACCCTTAAGAGTTTTGTACATACGCATATAATGTAAGACTTATTTTAAGTGAGAATGAAATCGGTGGAGATTTGTGTAGTCATTAGTTGGTGTTATTCATCAATCGTTGTCTTTCAATCTTTTACCATATAATATAGGTATTCTTGTTGTATCAAGTACAAGCACTTGCACAACAATATACCTGTCATGCTTATATTTAAACAAAAATATGAGAAAAGCAACTACAGGACCATATATTGCATTAAATTAACCTTGGTTTGTAAATTACAGTAATTTTGTGGATAAGAGTGAAAAAATAGTACTCATCAGATAAGATCGGATGTTTTAACGAATTAGGATATAATAGTAACAGTTGCCAGATGAAGAACAGGATATGGTTGAGATACCAAAACATATATATATCATACTCATAGTACTAACTTTTATTTGCTTTTTCTTTTTTTTTTTAGAGAAGACATCATTGTACTATTTTGACTTTTCTGGAAAACTATTAACGTAATTCAAAGTCAATTGCAGTATTAGTTTCTTTCAACCAAAAATAGCTCAAGTTAAAAATTTTCTATATTTAAGAGATGAGACACCAACGGTGGGAATTGTATATCTTTTGTTTTAGATCTAACGGAAGAAGTGAAGACAGCAGAGCGCCCTTTCTTGATGAAAGGAAACAACAGATAACAGATGCTGGACAGTCAACACCAACAAGTTAATTTTACAAATAAATCTGTAAACACGGTTATTATCGCCAAAATAGGAATGTCAAAGTTTGACAGACTAAAATGATGGGCTTAGTTTCGTATGTTCTCTTCGAGTCAAATACAGCGGTGACTGATATATCAGCTTTAGATAAAAAAAAATATATATAATAATAATAATAACAATAACACGATGCGATTAAATGTTAAATTTTCAATATGATCATCGAGTATCAAATAGATAAGTGTTAATCTTCAACTTTTCAAAGGTTAGAATTTTTAGGATAAACAAAACTTTGGTAATTATAGGAATCATGCCACATTCCTAAAAGGAACGATTTTTTAGAAATGAAAAAAAAAAAAAAGTATAATCCGAAGCTTGAAACACATTCATGACGGCATTTTTTTTAAGATGACATAGTTCAAGTTGTCCAACTTGCTTTGAAATTAAATATCACAAAAAATTCAGTCGGATTTTCAACACTTGATTTAGAGCTGGTTTTTCCGGAAACGGTATTTTTATTTTAAATATATTCAAAAATGTTAGAAGAGAATACATATACTTTTATGTTGTTGGACAACACCTTCGTGATAAATATGTTCTGGCAATATAAAAGACGAATATATATTAAAACGAGGACTAATTTGGTTAATAATAATAATCATAATAATAATTAGCAAAGCTGCTCCAAGAAAAATTAGTAGTGCTCGAAGCCGAGCACAACGGATAAACCAAACCCGACCCGCTACAATTATTCGCTTAAATCCATTAGTCCACACAAAATACCTCACCGCTACAATTCGCCATGGCTACTCCATCTCTCTCTTCTCCTCCAGCTTCTCTCCTCCCATTCATCTCCTCTCTCTCTTCCAAACCCAAAACCCAAAACCCAAAACCCTTTTCTCTCTCCTACAAGCGGCGCCACCTCACCTCTCTCCACCACTGTGCGCCTTCTCTCTCCGCCTCTTTACTAGTCACGCACCAAGACCTCAACGAGCCCGACTGGTCCTTCTCTGAGCCCCCTTCCGACCATCCACGTCAGCAACTCCGCCAGGTCATCACTTCAGCCTCTTTGCCTTCCTTTTCTCGAGTGCTAGTTGCGCTTCCCACCCCTCGGTTCATAGACGAACTCCTGGACCCGGTCCATGGAGCAGAACCTCAGCATGTGGTGGCCTACCACGAGTCGCTTCTCATGCTTTCTAATGTAAAAGAGTCGCATGATGAGGTGAGATGCTTTCAAGGTGATGTCACGACTGTTCCGGCGAAATTCACTCCCTTTGATGCCATTTTTGTGTGTTATTTTCCTGGAATGGGGATTTCAGTTGGAGAATTGTTGCGCTCACATGCCTCTCTTTGTTCTTCAGGTACAATTGAGTTGCTATTTGAATTGAAATTCAATTCATGGTTTTTTATGGAGTCACATATGCATTTGAATTATTCATAGGGGTATAAATTATGTGAGCAGGCAAAAGTGTTGTTGTCTAAGCCAACATCATTTCTGTTTTGTCCTTAATTTTGGGAAACCATTCGATATGCTAATTATTGAATTGTTGTGTACACATAATATTAGAGCAATTGCAAGCCAAAGGTAAACCTACTTTATACAAGTACCCTTATATCAACAAACGTGCCAATTTGGGCAGGTTCTGTACATGTCCAATATCTAGAGAACTTCCTTTTCATTCATGTCGGTAATTTGGTCCATATGATACTGAAATTTGAGCAAGGTATTAAGTATTCTCCTCCTTGAATATGTTGCGATGAATATCCAATTTATATGCGTGTTTCATATTGCATTCTCCTAAGAATGAACACTTTTTATGGTTTCTCTGAGCTTCCAGTAGGCTGAATAGATCCAGCAGTTCGGTGCAGATGCCAAAATTTGCAATAATGAAATTTGATTACTGAATATATTTATGAAAGCTTAACACCCTATTGCATCACTTACATTAATTATTGTGTTTTGGTATTTTTGAAGGATCAAGAGTAGTAATTTTCTTTGAGCAAGGAAGAGAAACAATTGAGGTTCACCGGCAACAATCCCCAGACATGGTAACCTCTGATTTACCTGATTTGAAAACAGTGGAAAAGGCTGCAGCTACAAATGGGTTCAAGATTATTGAATTTGTGGATGAACCCACATTCTATGTTGCTGTCTTAGGGCTACATTGATTTTCCTCCTTTCCTTTCTTCGCCGCTCTCTGCAGGGTTCTTAGTTAGGCAAATTTTCCTATGGAGTTTTAGAAACACTCAAAATTATATATCCACCTAGAATCAAGTAGTAGTTATGTCCTAACAATACCTGAAGACCCAACAGGGTGTTTCATATTATTAAATGGATTAAATGGAGGCAATGCTTTGCAATAAATAAAGGCATCTGAATACTCGCTCTTCTCAATTTTTTTGCAAATCACTGTTGCAGCCATTACATTGTACTTCTTTCTCTATCATCCACTAGAACTAGGAACCCGCATCTTAAAGAGCAAATGTTATTAGGTTTATATTTTATTCACATGGTCGATAGGATGCTCGAGAACCGTCCAGTAAGTTTATGTTCTATTGGAGTATTGAATCTCATTTTGCCTGTGCCTTTCATTATAAGCAAATTGTACAAGGAATATTTATTTTCTTCTAACAATTTTGCACTTTTTGTACTGATTGTGAAGTTTTTAAGGAAATTTTTTCCTCATTTTTTTCGGGGTTTACCTTATCGTTGTACAATAGCTTGTGCAAATACTGTAACGTTGTTCTGTAACTCTGTGCAGTGTAGTATCCTCCAAGGTCACAATATGATAACTTTACATTTGTGACCAATTAAGCTCCTTTTCCTAACATAACATGAACACTTTGGGATGCCACTTTGAGTAAATAACATGATAACTTTCTATTGCTCAGAAAAGATTTTTGCAAACATGTGCATGAATTTTGACGGTAATCATGTATACTAATCATGTCTATATTTTGAATTACTGAAATTTGAGAAAAAGATCAGAACACTTATCTTTGTGAATTAATAAAAGTGCGGTAATGCCTAAAATATGTTACTTGAAACCTAAACTCAGTCCAGCGCTCCGCACATTGTCAAATAGAGAACAGGTACAGTATTGGGGTAGCTGGTATGCATTTCAATACCTTCTTCTTTTTCGCACTTCCTTAACGACCTTTCTAGCGCGACTTGCTGGACTGAACAATCCCATGCAGAGGCTGAAAAGTGGATTCCTGAGCCCAGTTCCAGACTTCCAGCCCAATTACAATGATCTGTTAAGGCCACAGAGAGAAATCCCAAGGACCAATGCACCACCAGCCTTGCCAACTCTGACGGAGACACCATGACTAGTAGACCGGACGACAATGTTTTTAAGTCGAAACTCGAAAGATCAAAAATTCAGACAGAAAGTCTAGATCTACTTGAGATGGAAGAACTTTTATTTTTTTTATTTTGGATTTGTTTTTCTCACTTGTCTTTTATGATATTATCAGGAAATTCGAACTCTATAATGAATTTTACTCGAAGAGTCTTGACCTATTATGGTTGCTCTTCGAGTTAAATATGAGAAAATTTCATTCTTTCTCAGTAGAGAGAATTCACATCATTCATACCTTCTTATTTTGGTAAATCTGCGAAGTTGATACTAATTAGAAAAGAGTAGAATTCTAGTACCACAAGTTTTTGGTGCTACGAATGCCACAACTTCTCTATTTCGTTAATATTTCAAAATTGAAAATTCACAATTTGAATCCAAACTGTTTATTTTATAAATTTTGGAGTTCATTTGTTGCTCAATTAAGAGGCCAAAAATAAATTAATATGGTTAACTTAACTATGACATGCTAATTCTTATATGTCCATGTATTAACATGTTGATCGAGTATCAAATAAACTTCAATATTTATAAAAATTATATAGAAATGCATCGCTCCTTAACTTGAACAAGATCAACTATTTGGATTCAAAGTTAAGGAGCAAGATCAACTATTTGGATTCAAAAATTAAATTCTGAATTTTAAAATATTAATGAAATAGATTAGCTATGGCATTTGTGACACTAGAATCCTTCTTATAGAAAATTCAAAGGAAAAATGTATTAATAAGCTTTATTCAATATCTGAAGGGTCTAGAATCAACACTTAGTTTGCTCCAATAAATACAAAAGGAACAACATGCTATACAATCTATAACTTTCCTTCTAAAACTAATTATATTATTAGCAAGCTTCATATGTTGCCGTAGTCTTCGTTTGACCAAACATGCAACCTATATTATATTTTACTCATCAAAACAAAATATCGTACACTTTTGCTTGTATTAGTGGCGTAAAAGTTTAGATTAGAATGTGCCATATAACTTGGGGGGCTCTTTATAAAGTAATGCGCTTAACATATTCGTAAATATATCAATTGCTAACTAGGATCGCAACAACGCGAGTCCTCATGTCAATTTCTGATACTAGAACGTTGGGCCTATTCGTTTGACACGACACTAAAAGACAAAATATTTGCTAAAGAAAAATAAAAATACTAAAAACGAGCCGTTTGACAATTGGCACAAGTAGAGATATAAAAATTTCCTGAAATTTAGAAAATTTATTTCAGAGTAAAAAAAACAAGGTAAAAAGACAAGCTATATCATTCTCTATCTTTTACACAATCCGAACCGATTTAAAGCACAAACCAATGGACACAGCAACCAATCAAAGCGTAGTACTAAAATCTCGCAATTGTTCATATAACCTTTGTATCTTTTCCATAGCAACTCACCAACACGTGAGTTGCAGGAATTAACCTTTGAAGAAAGTAAATGTCCCTTTAGAGAAAAGAGAATGATCCTTTTGAAGAAAATAAGTTGTATTCCTTCACATCATTATCCTCTCTCGCACACTGGCGGCCCCCATTCTTTCCATCATTCAACTTAAGCTGGTCCCGGCATCCCATGGGACCACCATAATGGAAGAGAGAAAAATGTGAGGGCTCCTCCTTTTGTAACTTCTCTCCATTGTTTTTCATTAAATTGCTGCTTGGTCTCATCGGCACCTGGGAAGTAGGATTAACAGCTCGTCTTTCCAAGTTTGGATTTTGCGGCGGCAAAACCCGCCTATTCCCTATTGGATCTACACCTGAAGGGCCCAACCCCGGATGGCTCGCCATTGTATTGTCTCTGGGTCCATATTGCTTGTACACCGGTGGTTGCTGGTTCAAGCCAAAAGAGGGTGCTGTTGTAGGAAACGGATGTACCACAGGAGCAGCATACTGCATGGTAATACCATACCCAAAATGATGACTAGGGTACGGATAGTGACTTGGCTGAGAGAATGGATACCCATTCGTGGGACCTGCCCAAGAATTTGGCACAGGCTGGTTATGGTAACCTAAACCAACTGATGGATAATAAGCGGCCCCATGAACAGGTTGTGTATGAACTGGCAATACACCATTTCTCATGTGTAAAGGCTTGGTCTCGTTTTCACCTTCACTAGTCACTTGACTTACCTGCAAACCAGCACCATTTTCTTTCTCTGGAGGAGACGTAAGAACACCACATGTGTGGGCACTATCTTTTTTCAAAGGCAATTCTGATTCTACTTCTTTGGGCGGGTCTTTGGGAAAAATGCTATCATTCTTTTCACTAGTACATGTGGGGATATCCCTTCCATCAGACTGTTGACTTGCATCCTCTGAATCTGATGTGGAAGAAGATGACTCATGGTGTGGTCCACTTGATGAGCTAAGGCTTGAGTCACCTTCACTTGGGCATGACGAACAATTATCCAGATCATGGCTATGGTTAACAGGTGACCCACTAGAAGTATTGTACCCAGTACACATGTCCTGCCTCCCCTGGAGTTCCAAATCACAACTTTCTCTATGGTTCACGTCTCCAAATTGCCTTTCATTTTCATCCTGTTTGTGCTTCTGACACATGTTTTCCTCATTGCTACAACAATCAGCCTTGTCAGATATATCGACTTTGAAATCTTTGTTGCTAGTAGTACTACTGTTAGTGCTGGCAGTATGAATTTTCTTTCTTGAATCCATTGGTTCCCATACTTGCTTTGGAGTTGGATCCTTTTTACTTGTAACACCATTACCAACACCACTAACCTTCTGAAGAGTAAAATTGTCAGATATGTACCCACTGTTGCTGAACTTAACACTTCGGTAGTACGGCTGCCTCGGCTTGTATGACTGTTGGTGATATGCACCATCTTGGCCACGGTCCCCACACCCACAAGAGTGATACTCGTAGCGACTCCTGGACCGGTATGGCAATTCAGAGCTCCTGTTACTCTTCTTAGCCACTGGATTTCTGTTCCCTGGGTCATTGCTGTATTTTAGCCTCCTACGGGTTGATTTGGATTGTTCTAGAATGAAAGACTCATTGGCATCCACTTGACACTGATGGTACTCAGAGTGGTCCCTGCTAGACTCACCTTCTTCCTTTGTCGGTATCTCAGTGGAATGGGGCATAATTTCAGAGTATTCAAGAGGCGATTCAGATTCTTCTGCTGATTCAAGAAACTGGGAATGTTTTTCCGACTCTGGAGAGACTTCTTCATCACAAGGAGATCTCAGTTCTAGAAGATTTGATTCTGTTTCTGCTTCACCTTCAGTTTCCTTGTCACGGCTTTCTTTTCCTTTCAGCCTTTCTTTTCTCCTCAGTTTCTTTTCTCTCTCTTTGTTCCGACGTCTCTCCTTTCGCTCTTCCTCCTCGCGCTTCTCCTTCTCCTCTTCTTCTAGAAGCTTTGTCTATATGTGATGGAGAGAAGCCATTATCATTAGAAATATTGCTATATTTTTTTATTTTTTATTTTTTATTTTTTTGTTGACTGCATTGGTTGGAGTAGCTATTAGAGACTAATTAAAAACTTGGTTAAAAGTAAAAGTGCAACGGACTAAACTCTCAAGATTCTCCATAAAGTAAGATTCCAAAGGCCATTACAGTCGCTTAAAATTTACAAAGTAAATGGAATACTTGAATGTGTCCCCAGATTTGTATAATTAAGAACGCATTGCTATACCTGCTTCTCTAATGTGATGATTTCCTTGCAAGCTACATGGACACGGTCTTCAAGCAACTTCAAAGCCAAAGAGACAAAAACACTGTGTGCATTTTGGCGGGCTGTACCTTCTCTGAATGCCTTCTCTACCTGAGGAAAACAAAATGCCTTAAAGTTATAATACTAGAAAATTCCGGTGCTAGCTTAAGGTACCTTGATGTTAAGCTAGATAATTGGCGTGCTATCAGGTTTATCATAAATACAACAGTCATAGTGCTTTGTTCAAGTGGAATATAAGGTTTCTTCTTCCAATAAAACATGGATTAGAACTACTAGACATGTAATGGATTAGAAACACTTGAAATTTTACCATGCTTTTTCAGAGAAAAAAGAAAAGAGTTTTTTTTTTTTTTTTTTGAAGCAAACTTAAAAAAATCAAGATACAAGCCAAACCTGTTCTTTAAAAATAACAGTAGCAGCATCTAAAAGGAACTCTCGTGCAAGCTCAGGGCTCTTGGCATGCTTCTGTGGATGTGACCCATCCCCATCCATGTCACTTCCATCCCTCTCCATTGCGTCCTCTTCCTGTCAATAATTCATAGAAGTCGATAAAGGAAAGAATGAGTGAATGTCAAAATACATGTTATTTGGTTTGCATTGTGCATTTAAGCATATCACATCAAACATGCCTCATTAAGCATGTGTACAGGGTGTACTGGTAATATTGATGCATGCCCCTAGGCCATTTCAATTTCCTTCCAAATGAAAAGGATATACTGTCAGCCTGACATATTCATGTCATTTTGTATTAAATCGCATTGTTTCACTGAAACTTGACTAGAAGCTCCTGACAAATCTAGAAAGTTATACTCATAACATAAATAGAAAGATGAACAAACCCATGTTCAAAAAACCCAGGGCACTTGGTTTCATCAAGAAACCATTCCGGCATTGCAAAATAGGTAAGAGTATTGACTTACATCTTCTTCCTCAGCTTCTTCAGCATGTTCAAAAAACTGTCGCATACTATCTCCTTTGGTGATGCTCACAAACCCATCCCCTACAATAAGCCTCCGATGCACACAAAGCTGCCCTTTCAAGGCATGAGCCTTGACAGACAGCTCAGTGATACGGCCATCCAGTCTGCAAGCCCGTAGGGATATGTAACATGTGCTGACGCTTGTCAGATCAAGACCAGTATGCAGGACCTTCCTGTTCATGCCTACATCCTGGTAATCCAGTATGTCGCCTTTTCCTTCGCCCGTACCCACAGCCCAATCAAAGTGGTGGTACTTCCCTTCTGAAAACAACTCATGCCAGTCTGCCTGCACACTGCTATCTGACACCTGAACACAATATAACAGTTTTATATTATTTGGTTGAGTCCCCATCTTTTTCATAATAGTTTTTTTCTCGTTCGGCCAATACTGGCATACTGTACCAACCCCGTATATGTCATGTTAAAATCCTCGCATTCCACAGAGCAATACTCACCAAAACTAAATAATACACCGAACAGAACGAGGACTTAAGAGGGAGAAAAAGAAACCTCATAATGAAAAGCAGTATCAGGACCACAAAACCAGCTAGTACAGCGCGGTTCCCTTCGCATACGTTTTAGCTCCTTGAGCTCTTTAAATTCTCTAATAACATTTCTTCTGCAATCTCTACAAAATCTCTTGCTATCAAACCTGATAATGCAAATAAAGCATAAGAAAACAACTTTAGAATTGGCGAAAGCCTGAAACAGGCAACAAAAATGGATCACTTCTTCCCATTCAATGCATTATTCTCTTTCCTTAACTCTCCGCCCTTTCAATGTAGGAATAAATTCTTATATATTCCATTGCCATGCAACCTCATATTTTTATGATGCATGCCCTTGATCCATTTGTTCTCGGCACTTTCCAAATCTGTCGCCTTATTTATAATAGCATACACCATATCCCTTGGGTAAATATATAATATATTTTGTTTCTTACATGTCTGATGTACCAAGCGCACAAGAAATAGTTTTATTAGTAATAAAGCAGTGGTCACCTATACATTAGCCGTTCGATGAAATCTTCCTCTTTCATCTGTAATAGCGAAGCTCTAGTCTCATCCCCTAGAGCTGACCAGAAGTCCATCAAAGTGTCACATGACAACCTAGCTGTGTGGAGGGCACACGTCTCACGGGTCCCATGTCCACGACCATAACCAGTAATACTCCCACCACTGCCTTGGCTTATCCAACCCCTGCCCTCCCCTCCACACGCATCAGGGTACAGCATCTCCCTCTCCCGTTCCCTTGCACGTGCACTGTCAAACACCTGCAGAAATGATTACATATTAACAAACTAATTATTTGTTTTCAACTGCTGCATTTTTTGTATGATTGTCGGAGGCAACTCCACATCCAATCCTTCTCTCACCATACTCATTATAAATATTTTTAAAATAAAATGTGCAGTGTTTCAGCATTGAAGAAATCTTATTCTCAAGTCGAGCATCAGCAGTAAGTATCCAATTAGGCTTCTACCAACAGAAGATAACTTCAAGAACATACAGAAAAACATTGTAAAAATATTACAAAAATTTCCATGTTTGATGTAGTGGGCACGGCAATAAGATTACAATGCAGGTAGAAGTCATCAGTGCATCAAAACAAAGGTAAATTCCCAACAGAAAGTTGCATATTGAAGGGACCTCACAACGGGTGAATGTATAGCCAAAAAATATCCAAATAAATAACAGGTAACCAGAAAACCTCTTATTTCAATTAAGCTTAAGGAACTTTCCATTTAAAAACACTCTCAACTAAACATGGAAATCAGTTAAAGCGTATATAATATGTAATAACATAGCAGGTCTAAAGAGGGTAACATACATTCTGGAGAGGCCTAAGAGACCGAGAATTGATAAAGCACTCTAGAAGGGTTAACAAGCCATCTTTAGTAGCAGCAAGGCCTCCCCACGGGTGCACAGCAGGGTCTTGCGCCTCCTCATCGTCTAAATCAAGTGAATTCACCAAGCTGCCCTCGTGGTGCTGTTGCAGAGACTTGCCGTACATGACAATCTGGGTGAAGCTCTCAAGCAGCAGTCCATTGCACCTTGAGCAGTATAGGTTCTTCCTTGCTTGTTCAAAAAGGGCCTGCTTATCAATTCGCAACAAGCTTCGCCTGGCTTGAGTTGGCAACTCTCCCCAGAACTACAAATGATACATTCAGCAAAAGTTAGCAATCATTCACTGTCCTTTATTAATGGAAGCACAGTATATAATCCAAGTGAAAAGGATGCAAGTCAGATTAAGATCCTGCTCTATGCTCCCAATTAATATATTATGATGGATGACATTAATATCTGGCAAGCTGTAGAAAGTTAACCTACTTCCGACAACGAAAACGGTAAAAGATAGAAGTGCAGATGACAATTATTCAAACAAATGAATTATTTTGGTCCCTTTTTTTCAGCAAGGAAGTTACATAAGATGACATGGATATGCCTGACAGCCGTTACATTGGGAGCAATTACTACACTGCAATCGAAACGCATATATAATATTTCGATAGTAACTATGTTTACTTTACCATCTAAAAGTATACAGAACAAAAGCACTTTGCCTACTTTGCAAATAAATATAGTTATTCAATCAAGAATAAAGATAAGACAACGAGTACTGACATATGCAAACAGGAAAATAAACAAATACGGCTCATGAATTATTCCAATTCGAGACTAAGCCATGAACTCCTCATACTCCTGAATCCGTTTTCAATACACCATTAACAACATAATATTCACAGCTACAAATATCTCCTACAAACCATCATAATCATATTTTTTTCAATTAAAGAGCTATAAATTGCTCTTTCATAAAAAACGCATGATCCTAATAATCCAATTCTAATCCGGGAACCGATGATAAATTATCTCCGACAATTCTACATCCAATGCTATTCAATCAATAAAATAATCATGTAACATACGACAAGATTTATAACTCCAACCCGAACCCCAACGCGACAAATACAACAAAGAAAAACAAGAAAAATCAATCTAATTCATACAAAAATCATAAAAATTATCAGATCAAAAAAAGAAAATTGTAAAAAATCGGATCCAAAGAGAAAAGATCCGATATCATCATGTACCTTTTGCAAACGATCGATTGTGATCTCGTCACGATGCCTCGACCAGATGCCGGGCATGTCGTCGTCTCCTTACACAAATCAAAAACAAAAAAAAAAAGAAAAATCGATCTATTTGTCCCCAAATCGGATCTGATCAATCCGATGCAGCATCCGTGGAGGCGGCGGCGCGATCGTCGGAATCGAACCACGCGAGTAAGTCCCTCGTACGGATCGCCGGAGTGAAGAACAGAGAAGAGAAGAGAAGAGAAGAGAAGATGAGAGAATTAGAGAAGAGAGAGAGAGAGAGAGAGAGAGGTTTGTTTTGTTTTTATTTTTATGGGTGGTGGTGTGACGAGATTTGTTTTGTTTTGTTGTTTGTTTATTTTTATTTTTTTATTTTTGTATATTTATATTCGGTTTTTCTTTTCTTTTTACAGCTTTTGTTTTCTCTCTCTCTTTCTCTTTCTCTTTCTCTTTCTAATATGGAGCGAAGAGGAAGAAAGAAAGGGTTGGGTTGTTACTGGCACACACGGAGACGAAACGAAACGAAACGAAACGAAACGGGTAGGGTTGGATCAATTCGCGAGATGATCACGCTGAGATGCATGGACGCGGAGTAAAGAATGTTATGGAGTACCGACATTGTGGGTCCCAAATGTCGTCAGATCATCTACCCTATTCAATGTCTATTTAATTGTGCGCGTCGAGATTTCTTTCGCTGCCTCTCTGTGATTACGCGCCGTTTGCTCTCCAGTGAGAGTTTATTCTCGCTAAAAAGTGGGGCCCGAAGGTCGGCAAAAGACTAGAATTGTGAGGAGGTTCTTGAAGCGGAGAAATAATTCGGATGGACCTGGTGTATTCCGTACGCAAATCTCTCGCTCTATGCATCTCTGGCGGTGGTCTAAACGTACGAAAAGAAATATATGTATAACTGACTAATGGACCCCACTGAATTTAATAATTAAAAAAACGGTGTTTAGCGATTTAGGGCTGAAACAGGAGATGGTGGGTTCTTTGCCTTTTTAACTGCTGCCTTTTTTAACCTTTCCTTTCGTATCCTTTTCGGTGTACTGACGACTGCGGAGCTGATAGGTTTTTTCCTTTTCCTTTTCCTTTTCTTATTCTGCTAAAATTTTACGAAAGCCCTGAAAAGTTGATAAAATTAGTATTGCATATTTCCATGTAGAACTCTGCTAATTGTAGACAGCTCCATTTTAGTTTTCTTCCAGGAAATAACGTACAAAAATTAATAGATGGAATTAATCATCATATTTCCTAGAATCTTTATATAAATATATGATAACAAATTTAACAATGAGCTCGATATATATGTAATAACAAATTTAACAATGAGCTCAATAATAAAATATCACTCCAATTTTTTATAGGGTTGAAATTGGACGATGAATAAGAAAATTTGTAATTTAGTAGCACATAAATATGCACAAAGTTGTTGAAAAGAATAAAATTTACTATGTAAATATGCCACTGTGTCTAATGCTGCTTATTTATGGATGTAAAAAAACAAATATCCATATTCGATTATGATTATTAAATAATTCTTAAATGAGATAAAACTAAAATAGATATAAACATGATAATTTGTATTCTGTTTAACGAATGTGAATGTTTGAACTTTTTAAACTTTTATTTTATCTATATATATTGAATTTTATTTTGTTCAAAAACTCGTATTTTATGTACTTGTTATTAATTATTAATGTATAATATATTATTTTATCAATTTATGAAATTATATTTCTATGCTATTTTAAAAGCACTTATATTTAATTGTATATTTATTCATAGTGTCAATATTTATAATATATGTATTGAATTCTTTAGTCATCTATATACTATTTGATTGAAGAGGAGGCATTGTCATGTAGAGCCATCTTAGCACCTCTCTACGGGTACGTTTGGTTGGAGGCCAAGTTAGTGAAGTTAGAGGTCCATGTTAGTATTTTCGAAGTTAGTGAAGTTAGAGATCCAAGTTAGTATTTTCGAAGTTAGTGGTTAAAGTTAGAGAATATTATTTGATGTCATATATTGAAGTAAGAGATGAAGCGAATGAATAAAATATTAATTTATTTTTTAACTAAATTAGATTTGATTACAATAATTATAAATATAATAAAAAATAAATATAAATAAAATTCATATAATAATAATAATAATACTATTATTAATATTATTTATTAATAACAATAACTTCGACTAACCTTAGTATGTTTGGTTAAGTGCTAACTCGAAGTTAGTCTAATTTGGGGTGAACCAAACATGGCCGTCATGTCATGCTACTTTAACAATGTTTTTTGAGGAATTAACTTCATGAGAGTAAAAGAAAGACCACTTATAGTAATTACCTTATTTAGCTTTCTTTATTTTTTTAAAATTTGTACAAATATACTGGTGTTATTTAAACAATCAAGCAATCTAGAAAAATCGATCAATTTTATTTTAACTCTCTTTTAAATTAGGAATGAAAGTAGTTTCCTCAATTGCACAAAATTGGAAAGATAGTCATGTTTTTAGCCATGTAATTTTGGTTTCATCGTCAATATTTTCCCAGCAAAATAACCGCTAAAGATCGAAAAAATAAAAGATCATATAATATTCCTCGCTTCCTGTCTCATTGTCAAATTTTGTGTTTGCAAGAGACTAAGTGGACTGATTGTGATTTATTTCGCATTAAAAAAATATGTCCATTCCATTTTAACTCTTTTCTTGCACTGGACTCGCAAGGGGCAAGTGGGGGCATTCTTTTAGTGTGGAATTCTGATTTCTCTCCTATCAATACGTATAAAAATAACTTTTCTATCACAGTAGTTTTAAGAAGAGATAGTCATGATTTCATGGTCACGACAGTTTATGGTCCGATAGATGAAAGAAGGAAGATTCAATTTTTGGATGAGCTTAGAGTTGTCAGGGCACTTAATGACTTGCCATGGATTTTGGTGGGCGATTTCAATCTCCTAAGGGAGCAATCAGAGGCGACGGGTAGTGCTAGGTCCCTATCGTCGATGCTGCACTTCAATGATTTCATTCAAGATGTGGATATCCTAGAGGTTCCGCTTAGAGGCCGCAAATTTACTTGGTCGAATAAAAGACCTTCGCCTTCTTTCTCAAAATTGGATAGAGTTTTTCTCTCGCAACATTGGTTGTCATTTAATCGAGTTTTCTCTTTGCATGACATACCGGCTACCACATCGGATCACGCCCCATTGAACCTCTTGATTAAGCCAGCTAGCCGACCACCAAAAAGAAGATTTAGATTTGAAACTTTTTGGCTCAGATACCCTGAGATAGAGTCTATAGTCACTCAAGCATGGAACTCAGTTCCTACACACAGTAACTCGGCCTTTAGATTTGCCCAAAAACTCAATGTTGTTCGCAAAGCTTTACGGTCCTGGGCAGGAACAAAATTTGCTAGTTATAATGTTTTCCTTCAAAGGACGAAATGGTTTATCAGGTTCTTTGATTTAATAGAGGAAAGAAGGATACTAACGCCCAGGGAATTTCGTCTCAGGATTACTCTTAGAGAACATGCGTATAAGCTCACACTCATTCAAGAGGAAAAATGGAGACAAAGAACGAGTGCAACGTGGTTAAAACTTGGTGACAAGAATACAAAATACTTTCATGCTATAGCAAATGAAAGGAGAGCAAAAAATAATATTTCTGCAGTTAAAACTAATGATCAAGTTGTCACTAATGAAGAAGAAATCTGCAATGCTTTTTGCGATTTCTACAAGGGCCTACTAGGCACCCCAGCACCTGTCCCTCCACCTTTTGACTTGACAAACAAGGTAGGGGATAAGGTTGACCTGATGTCCATTCAGGACCCTATCACTTCCAAAGAAGTTAAGGAAGTGGTCAAAGGGCTTCGAAATGGAAAAGCGTCCGGTCCGGACGGATTTCCCGCTGAATTTTATAAAAAATTCTGGGATATTATTCAACCTGACTTCATGGACCTCATTGTCGCTTTCCAAAATAATTCTTTGTGTCTTGGTATTCTAAACAAAGCTCTCATTACTCTCATTCCTAAAGGACAGAGTGCAGAAAGCCTAGGGGATTATCGTCCGATTAGTGTTATTAACACACCGGTTAAAATCATTTCAAAAATTCTTGCAAATAGATTGGGATCTTTCCTTCCAATGTTAGTCAGCAAGTACCAAACTGCCTTTACCAAAGGTCGTTCTATAATGGAATCCTACCTCGTGGCTTCAGAAACCATCTCCTTTCTTCACAAGAAAAAGATTCCTGCTGTTCTCTTAAAAGTTGATTTTACAAAGGCGTTTGACTCTGTCTCTTGGTGCTTTTTAGTTAATTTACTAGTGGAAAGGGGGTTCCCCTCGTTATGGATATCATGGGTTCTTTGCATCCTACAATCCTCAAATTCAGCAATCCTAGTTAATGGGAGACAATCTGAGACATTTCGTCACTTTCGAGGACTCAGACAAGGAGACCCACTTTCTCCATTGCTTTTCATACTGGTCGCAGATGCTTTGCAGCGTTTCATGCAAAACGCGATGAACTTAATGGAAGCCCCTATCTTTTTACCACCGCGAACTTTGCAATTTGCGGATGATACTGCTTTGGTGATGGAGGCGCATCCAAGAAACTTGCGCATAGTCGCTAGTATCTTGCGTCACTATGCAGCTCTCTCAGGTCTTAAGATTAATAATGATAAGTCGTGTTTTGTGCCTATTGCAATGAGACAAGAGCACATTCAGACTGTACATTCCATTCTTAATTGTCAAACTAAGGTAACACATATCTCGTACTTAGGGTTGCCTTTGTCTGTCAAAAAACTTAAAAAAGTACATTTCCAACCGCTTATAGCAGCTATACAAAGGAGACTACAAGGTTGGAAATCGAAGTTTCTCTCATTGGCAGGTAGATTGACGCTGGTCAAGTCAGTTCTCTCGGCTATGCCGCTACACTACATGCAGGTTATCAAACTACCTAAAGGGGTCATTAATCAAATTGATAAATTAAGGAGAAGCTTTCTTTGGAAAGGAAATAAAAAATATTTGGGCGGTCATTGCCTTGTTAGATGGGACAAGTGCTGCATGCCGAAAATTCATGGAGGCTTAGGTATCCATGACCTGCCAACTCAGAATCAGGCACTACTTGCCAAATGGCTTTGGTGGCTAAGAGCGAGGCCAGATTCCGTCTGGACTAACACTGTACTTCGACTCTTTCACACAAGGGAGCCCAATCTCCTACAGACTCATTCGACAACCTCTGCGCTTCTAAAAGACATTCTCGCAACTAAGGCCTTGTTTTTGGCCGCTGAGAGGCCAATTCAATCGGAGCCTGATGACCTTCGACCGATTCTCGACTGGCGATGGACATCAAATAACATCTTCACGGTGGCTTCCGCTTACAAAATCATGACGTGGTTCGGGGTTGTCTCTCCTTATCACAAACAGCTTTGGAAAATGAAAGCCCCACCAAAAGTGATTTTCTTCTTCTGGCTATAGCTTCGTGATAGACTCCTCACCCAACACAATCTTGCGAAGAGAGGGTGGCCCTCCATCTCTGCGTGCAAACTTTGTCAATCGCAACTGGAAGAAACTGCTGATCACTTGTTTGTTTCTTGCACCTTCGCTAGTGAGGTCCTATCAAGGGTGACGACCCACTTCAACCTTACACCATGTGTTTCGGTTGCTGATGTTCAATCAGTTTGGCTCTCTACTAGTGAGGGTCTAACGGGTCAGCAGACAAGCCTCTGGACTACGTTATGGGCAGCAACATGCTGGATGATTTGGAAACACCGATGTTTGATCATCTTCGGCAACCACCGTGCTTCCGTGCAAAATTTAGTTTATGACATTCTGTCTAAGACAAAGCAATGGCAGACTATCTTTGCTAAGTAATTTTGTACTTTAGTAGAGTGCTTTATTTTCTTTTTTTTTTCTTTTTTCCTTATTTAGTTTTGGAGATTTAAGTCTCCTTTGATGTAAACACTTTTCTTTTTCTATATTAAAATTTGCCCCTGGCCCTTTGCCAGTCGGCCCTCAAAAAAAAAATATTCCTCGCTTCCTCTCCTATCTATGAAGGTCTAAATACACTTAAAAACTCCATTGAAACCCCACCAACATCCCAAAATACTCCACAATTTTGTCAGCATTTTATCGCATATTCCTTTGACATCTTCATCCTCCATACGTCTATACCAAATTTATCCAAAGGCAAACTCCTGCTAACATATAATGATATATAAATATCGATATAAAAGTTGTTGTCCATAGTACAACCAATTTGGGTGTTTTTAATGGGTATTAGATCACAAATTAGGTCACAATAGACAAAGGAGTCCATAAAAATACACGGAGATGAACTAGAATTTTAATTAATAACTTTTTTTTTATTTATTGCAGGTATGGAATGATATTCATAGGTTGTCTGATTTTATCACCTTAAATGTTTCGACTCGGCATAGAGATAGAAAAAAAAAAAAAACTTTCGTATGATACATTCTAGAAATATAATAAATTTTTAGTTATCTATTTATTGATTATTTTTTTAGCGCATTTACAAAAACCAGCAAATTCACCCACCATCACCCATGAAGATAGCTGAGTTCTTTTACGTTGGCTCGCCAAAGCCTGTCACAACCCTCCTCCTTTTACTCGAACTTGGGACCGAGCCGTACTAAACAGTGCAAACAAAGCTTAATACCCACCACCCAATGTGGTAAAATTTTAACAAACTAAAAATTATTAAAAAATAATTTACGACGATAATTTTGCATAGTATTTAATGAAAATATTTTACAAAGTAGATTGTCTCATTTTTTATATATTCTAATTTTATCTTTGTCGCATTAATTCTGATTGGCTAACAAAATTTATATTAATGGGATGAAATAATTTTGCATCAGTGTTCTTTCCATTCTAACATCCGTCGTTCTTTTTATCGAAGAGGTTAACACTTTCATTGTAATATTAAATCTACACCCTGATCAAATTAGATTGTAATAATCAACGAATGATATTGTTTGTTATCAAATATTGGATACATCTTTGAACTCAAAATTGAATAGACATTTAGCTTAGATTGAATATACTTTGAATTTGTGTTTTTATAATAATTGTGTTGTTTGTGCTTGGATTGTGAGGGCTCTCGACCACATGGATAGTTCAATGTGCTCCTCAGTGCATGATCCAGGAATGTAGATTATCCAAGGCACATTAGCATGGTGTACTCTTCTTGTTTGAATCGGAGTTTGAAACCAAACTTTCATACGGTGCATTCTAGAAATATAGTAAATTTTTAGTTAGCTATTTATTGATCATTTTTTTAGCGCATTTACAAAAACTAGCAAACTCACCCACCACCCAATGTGTAAAATTTTAACAAACTAAAAAATTATTAAAAATAATTTATGACGATAATTTTGCAAAGTATTTAATGAAAATATTCTACAAAGTATATTGTCTCATTTTTTATATTTTCTAATTTGTCCTCGTCGCATTAATTCTGACTGGCTAACAAAATTTATATTAGTGGGATGAAAATAATTTTGCATTAGTGTCTTTTCCATTATAACATCCATCGTTCTTTTTATCGAAGAGGTTAACACTTTCATTGTAATATTAAATCTACACCCTGATCAAACTAGATTGTAATAATCAACGAATGATATTGTTTTTGTAATCAAATATTGGATACATCTTTAAACGCAAAATTGAATAGATCTTTGAATTTGTGTTATTATAATAATTGTGTTGTTTGTGCTTGGATTGCGAGGGCTCTCGACCACATGGATAGTTCAATGTGCTCCTCAGCGCCTGATCCAGGAATGTAGATTATCCAAATCTAGGAATGTAGATTATCCAAGGCACATTAGCATGACATACTCTTTTTATTTTAATTGGAGTTTGAATTCAAACTTCTCCTCAGGAGGATAGATAGAGCGATTCAGGTGAGATCTAATGTCGATCTAACTTTCTTTTCACTCGTGAGACCCGGGCAATCCGGGGAAACCACCATGGCTTCTATCTTCTCGAAAATCCATATATACACCCCTTATGAGTTCATTGAATGAAATGGTAGACACGCGAGACTCAAAATCTCGTGGAGGTTCGAGTCTCTTCAAGGCATAATAAGAGCTCATTGAACAAGCATTCTCAATAAATAGAAATAACATATTTTCGTATCTTATCATGCTTGCACATAAGCATTGGAGTCTCCAACAATTATTTCAATAATTACATATCCTATTTGACAGATGGACGAATATGAAAGCATATCTTTCATGCTTATTTGAGTATTGGCAATGAGATTCTCTTGTATCAATTCCATTAGAAATGAGGGTGTGGAACGAACAGATATAGAATCACGTCGATTCCCAAAATGTCTTTTTGGAACTTTTCAAAGTCCTAGCTCTTCACAAAAGATTAAAAACAGATGAATAATAATCTGCCTCAGGAATAAATCGAAGAATTTCTTGGAAATCCTACAAGATTCATTCATTCTTTTTTCTCTGGCAGACGGTCATAACTTTATCTGGATTTGAGTCGTACTGAGAGGTCCCCTATAGGGAAGGCTCTTTAGAAGAGAAAACTAGGTGTTTCTTTGATCCCCTTCAGGCAGCTATCAGAACATATAAAGAACTAGTCAATCAATTAAAAATAATTAGGTATTTACTGTTTACACAAAACAATCTCAATTCATCATATTTCTATAAAAATGAAAAGAAGTATATATATTAAGAAGAAAAAATTATATCTAAAATATGAACACATATGGGGAAAAAAAAGAGAGGAAATTGAAGACGTTAAAGACGATAAAAAGGAACAGCTGACGTGCTATGATATATAACAGTACGAGTAAAGGCCTAAAGGGTGAAAAGTGTGTTATATCTACTAGAGTTGAATAAAAAATTTAAAAGAAGTATAAAATAGAGTCGAAGGGACGGAGGTAAGAGTTTTTTTTTTTTTTTTTTTATTCGGATCGCCTGATTCTTTTTTTTTTTTTCAGTTTAGCAATTGTAAGGTTTAGCTATATAAATTTTTAGTGCGGACTGATGTATATGAGATAGAAATATTAATTTTTTAGAATTATTATTTTAAAAAATTAAGAACTCAGAGGAGATTGAACCGATAAAATTTTCATTATAAAAGGTATTAAGAGTTTTGGGATTAATATCCTCTCACGTATATATTAAAAGTAATAACAAGAGGGTGTTATCTTTTTTTGACTGAAATTAAAGTTTGCCATTGTCAATTCAAACCATCCTATCTAACACTCATGTGCTGGATTAGTTTCCCAGCGTCATTAAAACTCGTCTTAAACGACATTAACGAAGCAATCTAATGATTTGGAAAAAAAATAATATTTCGTGATTCGAATAAAGTTAATATAGCAAATTTGATTTTTTAAGAGGGAAGGAGCGATAACCGGAGGGGAAAGAAAAAGCTGAAAGGATAAAAAGAAGGCCAGACAACGAAGGAGCATGAAATGGTTTTTTTTTAAACTTTTTTATAAAGTTATTCAAAAGTTTCTAATCTTCTATCTCAGCCATCCTGGTTTTCTTCTTAAATAACTTTTTGCAGAAAATATCTGTTTTTTTTTTGTCAATAAAATTCAAACAATAATTTTTTTTTTTTCCAATGAACTATATTTCGATGATTTCACGGACAGTTAAATTAAGATCGGAGCAAAGAATTCCTGAAGGCAAGAAATATTATATTCTCAATTTTTTTTTTTGATGAAAATTATATTCTCCAAATTGAATCTTCGGGGGTAAACAAATCACAGGAACCTGTAAGGAAATGTTGCAATACGTTGGTATTGTGACACGGACCTTTATGTCGGTACTCGGTACGCCTTTAACACAAAAGACAGTTTGTAAAAAAAAATAATAATAATAACAACGGAGATGTAGAACATGGAGTCCAGCACAGATGGTCAGTGGCTCTGCCGTTATCCTAAAGGTGACGGGTTCAATTCCCGCTAGACGCGGATTAAGTAGATAATAAGTAGATAAATAAGTAGGAGAGGGATAAACTCTAATTTACAGAGTGGGCTAAAGCCTCTATAAATAAATAGTCTCTTATTATTTTTTTTTTTTAATAGCAACGGAGATGTCCTATTCTTTTTTTTTTTTAAATAAACAATTCGGAACAATTTGGACTTTGGAGGACAATTTTGTACACTCCGTACATATGTACCCAAAATGATGCGTCCAATGCCGTAATATTTAACATCTCAAAAATGAAGAAGAAACATGAAAAAAAAAACAATAATAATGAGGAAAGAAGATTACTTCAGACCTAAAATATCCACAGTAATAAAGTCATATTAATAGTTCTATTAATATTACAAACAGAAAGTATACTGGTGTTTTATTCTTCTCCGATGTCAATAATTAATTAAAAAAGTCATACGTAGACAAGTTAATTAGAAATGTACACTTAAAGTTTCCTACGGTACTATGCTAAAAGAGGGTTTCACTGGTCAAATTTATATAATTTTTCGAATGGAAATGTTATTGCTTTTAAGTGTTTTGGATCATCCAATAGTTAATAGTATTTCTTTTTCATATTTTGTATAAGATATCATTGAGCAGTTCATATCGCCTTTGAATTTCAAAAAGTTAAGATTCAAAGTTAAATAATAAGATGATCGATGCTTTTCCTAATATGAAATTCTCAATAGAATCATAATCTGTTGAGAATTTTTTGGATGATCAATGCTTTTCCTGATATGAAATTCTCAACTGAGCAGTTAACAAATTGGTGTATGGACCATTTTTGTATGAATAAGGAATATTTACAATATTTTTTTCGAACGACACAAAAGTTTGATAATTGATCAATAAAATAGTTATTCACAAAAGTTGGTGCTGATAGCGGCCACGGCTTTAACTATTTCACTAAAAATAGTTTTTTATTAAATAAATTAAAAATAGTCAAATTGATCATTAAATTAAATATATTTAGAAATTCAAGGTAGATATATTTGGAAATCTAGGGTAGTTCATGTTTAATTTACAAAAAAAAAAAAATCCCCTCACATGTGATTTAAGCTCTCCAATTTTCGTTGATTAATCAATTTGAATTTATGACAGAAGTTACTTTTAGCAAGTTTTTTTTTGGCAGAAAATTAATGCCAAATTTATATAGCGACTTTCTATGGCAGAAATTATTGATTTTGACCTTACAAATTTTTGTCTATAAATTTTGGCAAGTTTTTTAGGTAGATCTTTTATATTTTACATCAGAAATTTTGGCAAGTTTAACAAAATATATCGAATTATTCTTCAATCTAAATCACATAGCGCAGAGAAGCTGCGACTGCCATCTCTAGTAAAATTTAAGTTATAAACTTATAAGTTATAACTAAAATATCATATGTGTATTACACGATAGATTTATACAAAAAATACATTTGATTAATCTACATTCCACATCAACACTTAAAATCTCAAAATTTACAAAAAAAATATATATCATTTCAACATAAACCCGAGTTTAGCTCACAACATATTTGTTTAATACCTAAAATTTCAATAAGAAAACTTGATAGGTATTCTACGTATACGAAAAATCACACACTCTTTTATTTTTTTGGCAAATTGAAATTACACTCCTTGACCGCACATAAGGGTGCACAAAAAAGGGAGAAGCATAGCATTGATGGTGAAGCAAGGTTGGATGGCGTGCGAGTTATGGGCCGCACAGTGACAGTATTGGTCCGCTAGTAGATTTGATTTCACTGAATTCTGAAATAAACTCGCACTCATGTTTTCTACTGATCAGATTCAGATAGGTATGAGGTATCTATAATCTATAGTCAGGTCAAAATAACGGTGATGAGGCGAGGCCGTAAGGTATGAGGTCTATGTGACGACATTGTAAGGATATCTACTGATAGGTCTACTTGGCGGTCCCCCATTGGTTTAATTGGGTCTACTTACCGTAAACCCCGGGGATCCTCTCTGATTTTGTATGCACTGGATGTGTCCATTTCTTTTCAGGAAAATCAAGTTGAGATTTGAGCTTTTGATTGTATTTATTATTTATGTAAATAGTTTAATTAGATTTGTAGAAAATAAAAAGATTGTGTAGAAAGCTTATCTGAAGGTAGGTATGGCGTTGCTCGAGTTACTTGAACATTTCAATTATGTGTTGCTTAATTTTGTTGATCAAATGATTTTTGTATGAATACAAGACCATGACCATTCCTTTTTCTTTTTTCCCATTTCTCAAAAAGAAAGTGGCGTACTACCAGCAAAAATTGTCCACTTGCCCACCAATGACGCTTTTCCATGTGGCTTCTGTCTATTATTAAATAGCATCAAATATTGTGATAACATATATATTTATTTTAAAATAAAATATAATAATTTAGTGACATTTCTTAAGATATATGAAGTTATAATTTTGTAGTGAACTTTTCGACCTTTTATGTTTCAAGTATCAATCAAAATTTTTAATGAATCATCTGCCGAATAAGATGTCAACTCACTGCAAATTTTTATATTTTAAGCGTTGGCATAGATATAATTACTGTTAGTTTAGATTAGTTCAACTGAAAACTGAATAAGGAATATAATACAAATAATGGTTGATATTATCATCCATTTAAATACATTTAAGCAGAGAGTTAAAATTTTGCAAGATGTCTGGAACTTTTTAGATATTTTATATTAGAAACTAAAAAAAAAGTTGCCAAAGAGCGGTTAAGAATAAAGAAAATTTAAATTTTTTTGAATGCTCAACTTTGTTCTTCTCTAAACGATCTTAATTCAAAAATAAAAAATAAACCAAAAATATTCAACCGGTTAAATTAAGCTTGCTGTATGAACTTTGTACAAATTTAATGTTGTGCAAATTAAATGTGTACTCTTTGCAATTGACTTACCAAACTAAGTGGTGAATTGTACACAAAAGACGCATCATAATTCATTCACATGCATTAATACACACTCGTAAGCTTCTAATTATTTTCTCATCTGCTGACGATTATTAGCAGTCTACAGTAAATTAAATTGTAATGTCCAGATTATGTTTCTATTTTGTGAATAATCTATTTGTGCAAAATAACAATTAAATACGGTCGAGTAAATTAGACCCTCAAAATCATCTTTTAGATGGATTTAAAGGAATATTTCCGTATCATATTTTTTTTCATGCTTAGATGTTATATCAACGATTATTCAATATATCAATGTCGGAGAAAACACAATCTTTCGTAATGAGAAAAGAAGTGACATGATTCAATAATATATTATTATTATTATTTAAATGTACAATGTCTAAAATCACAACTGTTTTTCATTTGTCTGTCGATTGGTTCTTTGCACCGATAATATATTCCAGCGAACGGATAGATCACCTGCCATGTTAATGTCATTCCAAGAAATATGATTTGCCTTTTTTTTTAATATCAAATTTTATTATCTTGGCGTTGAAAATGTTCCTCTTATGACGTCCGACCTCTAATTTTCTTTATGCATTATAAGCACTAAATAACCATAATTATCTCAACATGTAAATTTGACTAATATTCGATCCATGAACAATGCTTAAAAAGGTCTTTACATATTTAGCAACAGACAACTAAAGAAAGGATAAATTGAAACGTTATAAACCAGTCAACGAAGAAAGACAAGTAATAAATGCATGCTTGTCTTCATTTGTTAATTATTTTCAAAGGAAATTTATATTTATTAGGATGCTTTTCCAAACTTCATTTCGGTAAGACATATATTTATTGAAAAGAATATCAAACAAGACAACTTCTATAAATAAACTTTTCCCTTCAACGAACTTTGAAATTACATAAATATTTATTTGAACTCTGAAAATCTATACAAGAAAAAAAATTATGACAACTCTCGTATAATTTCGCAAATACAAAAATATTTTTATCGCTATAAAAATATGTTGTATATTAAGTACACCAAACACGTATTTTTTAAATGAAGAAAAATCTATAGAAATACACGAGTCTTTGGATAAATGAGGAGAGTTAAAAACAATTAACGGCACAGACGAGATGGTTATCAGGTAGTCGAATAGGTTAGAAACCAGATTCTCTTTATGTATGTAATTCAATTAAAAAAAAACAAATACGTTCAAGCCCTGCATGCATCTTTAATTTCAGAAAAAGTTGGATGGCAAAGACCTCCCTCTTTCTTAAAAAAAAAAAAAAAAAACAACAAAAAAAAAAAAACAAATACAATATAAAAAGGAAGGCTGATTGAAGATCGTCTTAATTTGGAAGGACTAGACATGAAAAATTGTCACACCCCGACCTGGAATGCTGATGTCTTCTCCGCCACGAGAATGACAAGTCATTCCCGTAAGGCTACAGACAGACAGAATTTTTTTTTCAATTTATTATTCCATTTTCTTGATTTCGGCCCAGAAAATTACACAACACACAGATGAACAAACCAAGCTTTATTTTATTACACAGATAATATTACACAAAGCTTAACATGACTAGGAAAGATAGAAACACACTTGTAGCTTAGGCTTATTATTTATTTTACAACCTAAGACTGGTTCACTCGTCTCACGCTATTTACATTTATACATATATGACAACTACCCCACTTACACTTGCTGCAAATTACCACAAGCCCGATTAAGTCCTACTAACTATAATACAAAACATAAAACTTTTCCCTCGACAAGGCCCGACCTAAGACACCTGCTCACAATACCATGACAACAACACCATAACAACAACAACAACACTAGCGCTCCCCGCATTTACTCTTCGCGGAGTGATCCTCGGACTCAGGTTCGACCTCCATCTCACGCGGCGGACTCAGAGGAGGAATCTCAAGATACAAATACGTCAGAACATCGGGGAGTTCACCAAGATATAAAGCTAAAGTAGCATTACAATTTAAACTCGGGATATGAACATCAAACTGGAGACAAGAGCACTCAACTGTAGCTATAGACCTTCCCTCAAATGAGGCAATACAAAATTTCGGATAAGAATTTAATCTCAGTGCGGATTTTATGTTAAGAAGTGCTCAATATTAAATTTTTGGATCAATTACAACTAATTAATCTCCATTAAACATCAAGCAAGACAAGGATCTAGTGCTAAAGCATTCACACATCATGAGAAAAGAGATTGAACCATTACCTCTCCTTAAATCGTATCAAGGAGGTTTAGATCCAATGCGTAGGAGTCGGTGGCGTGCTCGCGCCTTGCCTCCACCACCTTGATTGCCTCTAGCCCACCAAAGATAGCAACCACGACTTGAGAGAGATGCTAGTTTCTCTCACGTCCAAGCTCTCCCTTTTTCAAATCCAAGTTTCTCTTTCTATTAAACTATTTTAATGGAGGAAGAGAGATGAGATTGTTGGAGTTATGTCCTAGAAGCCAATCATTATGGCTACTTCTATGGTATATGTTATTGATGATATTTTATCATTTGTTCCTTGATTTATTTATTGATAGATCATTCAGGTTGAGGATCTGAATTGTAGATCTCTATAATTCATTTGTTCATAAATGACAATAATAAATCTAAAGATGTCCATAATCTTGATAATTAACAAGGAGCATTAATTATCAAATAAGATTAGTATGCAAGTTAAGCGATGATTAAGTTCTACAAATCATAGGTAAGGAGTTACCAACTTAATTGCATATGTATATGTTATGGAACATAGTACAGGACTTGACCCAAATGAAATAAACATATGGATTGTGTTATGTGTCATTGTTTATTTCATATGTTGTTGATTCTAAGTTTGAGATGCTCAGCTTTTCCACATGAGGATAGGTTCTATAAATATCGTCTAACGTTGATTCCTGATAAAGGCTGCTATACGGACTTTATTTATGTTCTCTTGAATTGTGCGGGGAAAAGTTGTTCATCAGGAAAATCGTATGTCCCTCATTAGTTTACCTAGTGAGCGATGATATCTGTTTGGGCCCCTTGATGGAGATGGATTGTTTGCTAGCAACTTGTACAATCATCTCTATATCAAGAAATGTATAATCTGCAAGAGTGACACATTCCTATCTTGGATTATACAAGGATATCATGTGACATAAGAATCAAACAAGGAAATACTTTTATTTCTTATGCAGGATTGAGATATTGTAGCTGTACACTATTTATGCGAATTGGGAATCATAACGTGTTGCTAGATACCGCTTATGATTAATGGAAATAAATAACGATTTATTTTCATGGCCAACGTAGCATAAATCCTCAAAAGGTCACACAAATGGAACCTAAACCACACGTGCATTATTTATTTGTATTGGAAAATACAAGACTTGATGAGTTGATTAATTAATTATATACCGTTATAATTAATTATATCAAAAGGATCATGTTAGAATAAATTAATGCATAAACCAACCTATTGTTAATTATCATCAATTTGATAATTAAATGGTCTCAACTATATTTGATATAATTATTAGAATTATATTGAATATATAGACTTTAAATTGCTAAGTCTAATTAAGCCCAATTAACAAACAATTAATAGGCCCATTAATTAAATAAATTAATATGGCTAAGAGGGATTAATTCACACTTTGGTGAATTGGGCTAAAAGCCCATATAGATTTCGGCTAGGAGCTAGGGTTTGATGGCAAACTTGAAATTTATTTGAAGTTTGGAAGAGAAATGAGAGCTCTATAAATAGACCCCAAAGGGTAGCCTCTCATCCAACTTTCTCTCTCCTCTCTTCCCTCTTACCCTAGCCGCCACCTTCCTCCTCCTTGGAGATTTTCGAAATCTCCATTAGAGGAGCTCTCATCCATTGTTTGTTAGGGCCCATGTGTTGGGATTAGCCACATAATTAAGGTGTTAATTGTGATTAAGTGTTGGTTGCTCTAAAAGCTTGCTAGCACAAGCTTTTGAGAAGTGGTGAAGCTTCTTGGTGGATTAGAGGAAGGAGAAGAAGGCGCGGAGTGCACCCCATCGATTCCCACGTTTTGGACAACCTCACAAGAACGATTTGTGAGAGGTATTACATCCTCCTCTTTCTCTCTTGTTATTTGGTGCCGATTCGGTGTTTTGCACTAGGTCCTTTGCACGATTGTGTGTTTCTTTGTTCTAATGGTAGAATAAATGAATTTATGACACTATCTAACAGTGGTATCAGAGCTCATGGCTGTGCTTACTGTTTTGGCACCTAATTAAGTGAGAATTCGTAATTAATTAAGTTAATTAGTGATGTACATGCTTGCTGGCCCTGGAAAGGTTGTTTTCTGTTTTGTTGCTTGTTTTTCGTGGTGTAAAGCTCTCTGAAATTTTTTCCTTCTTATTGGAGGTTGTAGCCCTTTGAGTTGTGGTTGTTTTCCCACTGGAATCATTGAAATTCGATGTAAAATGAATTTTTAGTGATTTAAACGGTAACGGTGCGCAGATCTGTTATTCTGCTGCACAGTTCTGTTGTTGTGGTTGGTAACAAATAAGTTTGTATACAAAGTACCTGTATCTTTTAGATAAGATTAATCTAAACTTGATGCTCTTTCTGGATATGTAAATTTTGTTGCATATTTCGGATATTATGTGGGCGTTCAAGGATGAAAAGTGATGAAGTTGTCAGATCTGTTTTTTCAAACAAACCGATTGTTTTGAAAAACTGTACTTATTGAGAAACTTTTATGGAAAAGTGTTGAAATGAAAATGTTCTACTTTAAGTCTGAAATTTGTGAAAATTAATTTCACAGATTTTCATTGAGATTTGATACCTCAACCGAGTGAAACCTTTTTGGTCGACGGTCTGTTCCAGAACAGGATACCTTGCTTAAATGCTTGTTATCTCATTGATCTTGAATATAACTTGTGGATTTTCTTTTCATGGAATGATAGCCTATTGTATGTAGTATTTTTCTATGTAAATTTTTTGCTGGAAAAATATCAAGGGGATGATCATACAGATCAAAAGGTTGAGACCCATAACAGAATTTTCTCTAACGGTGCTTCGCGCACAATCTGAGGATTTGTCTTTTTTGGTTCTCCCTGATGGTAATTGATCTCTCCTTGAGATTTTTATAGGTAATCACAATCTTTGTAAGGAGTTCTCTGGATTTATTTCGGATTTTTTGGAGACCGAATTATTTTAGAATTTTTTCGGGCCCCGAATTTCGTATTTTAATTAGTTAAAATAATTTCTAATTAATCAATTTGATGAAAGGTTAATTAGAAGACTCCTTAAATACCCTCCTTTCTGCTTTGATGGTTGGATTTAATTTAAAAGGGCTTAAACAATTAGTTGTTAAGGTTAAGCCTTCTTTGCATTCGAAAAACTTGAGCAACAAGTATGTACAAAGATTCTAATTAATGAAATTAATTAAGAGCAAGTGAATCATGTATATTGTATATGTGCTAACTTTGTTTTGTAGGAGGATGTGGGTTTGATATGGCTCAAGATGTCAATGCCTTGTGTGTTGTAAAATGTTGTGAATGCATGTGATTGCTTGTAAAGTGGCCTAAGGTGCCTTGATAATTAATTGGTTAATTTTGATGTAACTTGTGAGGCTTGCATGCCCCTAAGGCCTAGGCGGGTTTTAGGAATTTTATCACATGTATTTATTTCCCTTAATTATTAGATAGGATCTTAGTAATTAGTGGAAGGGCTTGATTAAATTAGTCTCGTTACTTGGAGATGCGACGAAGATTAATGCAAGTGGGAGCCATACAAACCCACGACAATGTTTGAGATGTGTTTGATTATGTGATTGTTTGAGAATGCCTTGAATTGTCATAGGTAGGTATGGGTGTATGCTTACACGACCACCAAACAAGAGTCACATAAATTGTTTTGTCCCATTTTCGATTAAGTTAATTCGTCCTCCTTCTCTCTATCCCCTTCAAGACAATTGATTGTTTATTGATGCATTCCGCCGACGCGGACATCGTACTCCATCATTGTAGTCGGGGTGTAAATCGGATTTGCAAGGAGCAAATAGAGAGAAGTTACTTTTCAATGGATCCTAATCAGATTGGACATTGGGACGAAGTTCGCGATGCGAACCAAGGATCATAAAGTTGTATGATCGGTTAAAGAGAACCTACCCTATATTAGTTGGCTTGATGTTGTGCCGACGCCATCATCATTTCAACGAAAGTAGGGGACTTGGAAATCCATTACATTTAGGGACATTAATTTAATGTAGTGGAAGTTTTACTTTATGGAAGTTAAAACAAAAAGCATAAACTAAATGACCTTAAATTTTGATATTGTTGTAGATGTCTTTCCCGTCTTTTACGCTACGTTCTCTTCTTGAAAAAGAGAAGCTTGCCTTCAATGGTGCCAATTTTTTGGATTGGCACCGCAACCTTAGGCTTGCCCTTAGGTTTGAAAAGAAGGAGTATCTCTTAACCACTCCCTTGCCTCCTCTTCCTGAAGAGAAGGCTCCTAAAGAGGACCATGATAACTATGAAAAGCATCACGGTGACGACATAGAGATGTCGGTCTTGATTGTTGCAGTCATGGACAATGAGCTCCAAAAGGAGTACATTGATAGTGGTCTTGGAGTGTTTGAAATCATCTCTCGTCTCTCAAGGACATTTAAGACCAAAGCTCGTACCGAAAGGGGCAAACTCATCAAGGCCGTCGCCAACACTCGTTTGGCGGAGGGTCATGAAGTTGGCCCACACGTCATGAGGATGGCGGTGTTATTTCGGTAGCTTGAAAGCCTTGACACGCCCTTCCCACCGGAGGCTGTCCAAGACTTTATTCTCAACTCTCTTCCTCAAAGTTACTCGGGGTTCATTGTGAACTACCGCATGAATGGTATGGAGAAAAGTTTGGAGGATCTCCAAAACATGCTCATGGAAACTGAGGAGAGTCTCAAGAAAGAGAAAGGGTCTAAGGATGTTCTTGCTGTGAATGACAAGGGAAGGAAGATCAAGAAGAAAGCCCGAAGAAACAAGAGAGGCAAAGGCCCGGTGACGCCCCAAGGCTCGTCCAAGGGAGCTCCCGTGGGTTTAAGGAAGAAGAAGAACCCGGCCACTTCCGATACCGTGTGCTACTATTGTAGTGACAAGGGCCATTAGAAGAGGAACTGCCCCAAGTACCTTGCTGATAAGAAGGCTGGAACCGTCCGTCCTTCTACTTCAGGTATATTTGTCATTGAAACCCTTCTCGCTACCTCAAGCAATGACTGGATATTTGATACTGGTTCACGTGCTCACATTTGTCGAAATGTGCAGGCACTAAAGAGTAGGAGGCGGCTCGGGAGAGGCGAAGTTCAACTCCGCGTCGGTAACGGCACGTGCATATCCGCTATGGCCGTTGGGAACGTGGAATTATCTTTGCCTTCTGGTTTTGTGTTGGAACTCAAGAATGTTTATGTAGTTCCATGTATCACTCGAAACATTATCTCTATCTCATGTTTAGACTTGGATGGTTTTGATGTTGTAATAAAGAACAAGTGTTTGACTTTGTTTCGTGATGAAGTTCGTTATTGTGTTGTGCATTTATCGAATGGTCTTTATATGCTTAATAGTAATGAACTTGTTTTGAGTGTTGAAAATGACAATAGGAAACGTAAGATTTCTCAAGAGAATGCAACTTTGATGTGGCATTGCCGCTTAGGTCACATCAATGAGAAGCGCATCAAGAGATTACAAACCGTTGGTCTCTTGGATCAATTTGCTTTCGAGCCAATTGACATATGCGAGTCTTGTTTGATTGGAAAGATGACCGAAGCGCCTTTTCCCAATAAAGGGACAAGGGCAAGTGGCTTATTGGACCTTGTACATACCGATGTATGTGGACCTATGAGCATTTGTGCACGTGGTGATTACTCATACTTCATCACTTTCACCGATGATCATAGTAGATACGGGTATATCTACTTGATGCGGCACAAGTCCGAATCCTTTGACAAGTTCAAAGAGTTCAAGAATGAAGTTGAAAACCAACTTGGTCGAAAGATCAAAGTTTTACGTTCCGATCGTGGAGGAGAGTACTTGAGTCATGAGTTTGGTGATTATCTAAAGGAGTGTGGAATAGTTCCACAACTCACTCCGCCGGGAACACCACAATGGAATGGTGTATCCGAAAGGAGGAATCGAACTTTGCTAGACATGGTTCGATCGATGATGAGCCAAACCGATTTGCCTAAATCGTTTTGGGGTTATGCATTAGAGACCGCAGCTTTTACACTAAACCGTGTTCCGTCTAAGTCCGTTGAGAAGACACCTTATGAGATTTGGTTTGGTAAGAAACCAAACATGATGTTTCTCAAGATTTGGGGTTGTGAAGCTTATGTGAAAAAGCTAGTGAGCGATAAGCTTGGACCCAAATCGGACAAGTGTCATTTCGTAGGATACCCTAAGGAAACAAAGGGATACTACTTCTACAACCGTGTCGAGAACAAGATAGTTGTTGCTCGTCATGCCGAGTTCTTGGAGAAGGAATTTCTCGCAAGAAGAAGTAGCGGGAGTAATGTGGTTATTGAAGAAATTCAAGAACCACCACAAGACATGCCTCAAGTAGGTAATGTAGTTATTCCCAATGAGGTTCCAAATGAGGTTGTAGCCGAACCCGTTCCACAAGTCATTGTGGAAGAGGTTCAAGAGAATGCTCCCTCAAATGAGGACTCGAACATATCGCGAGTCGATTATGTTCAAGAAACTCAAAGTTTTGAGGATCAAGAACCAACTCCACAAACCGTTGTGGAACAAGTTCAAGAACCTCAAGCACCCATTCTACGAAGGTCAACAAGGGAAAGTCGTCCACCCGAAAGGTACTTGGGTTTGCACGATGTCCTCGTCATTGCGAATGACGAACCTTTGACCATTAATGACATGATGAAGAAATCCGACTCCAAGGAATGGCTCAAAGCCATGGAATCCGAAATGCAATCCATGTATGACAACAAGGTTTGGACCTCGGTTGACCTTCCCAACGGAGTAAAACCCGTTGAGAACAAGTGGATCTTTAAAAGAAAGGTCGACATGGATGGCAACTTGACCATTTATAAGGCACGACTTGTTGCGAAAGGTTACAAGCAAATTCATGGTATTGACTATGAAGAAACCTTCTCGCCTGTCGTCATGTTCAAGTCAATTCGGATCTTGTTAGCAATTGCCGCATTTTATGACTATGAGATATGGCAAATGGATGTCAAAACCGCCTTCCTAAATGGAAATTTAGAAGAGGATGTGTACATGATACAACCCGAGTGTTTTGTGGATCCTAAGAATGCTAACAAGGTATGCAAGCTTCAAAGGTCCATTTATGGATTGAAGCAAGCATCGAGGAGTTGGAACAAGCGCTTTGATGAAGAGGTCAAGAAGTTGAACTTCATTCAAAGCGAAAAGGAACCTTGTGTTTACAAGAGGATTAGTGGGAGCGTGGTCGTATTTCTTGTTCTATATGTTGATGATATACTCTTGATCGGGAATGATATTCCCGAATTGAATGATGTCAAGGATTCATTGAAGAAAGTGTTCTCAATGAAAGACTTGGGCGAAGCCGCCTACATCCTAGGAATCAAAATCTATAGAGATAGATCTAGGAGGTTGTTAGGTTTGAGCCAAGATGCATATATTGGCAAAGTGTTGGAAAAACACAAAATGGCTAGTTCCAAGAAGGGTTACTTGCCTATGTCACATGGCATATTCTTGAGCAAGACTCAATGTCCGACGGAAGATGCAGATAGGAAATTCATGAACAAGTTTCAATATCCATCTGTGGTCGGATCAATCATGTATACCATGCTATGCACTCGCCCCGATGTGGCACATTCGATTAGTGTGACTAGTCGATACCAAGCTAACCCTGGTATGCCACACTGGACCGCAGTCAAGAATATCCTCAAGTATTTGAAGAGAACACAAGATAGCATCCTCGTGTACGGTGGAGACCAAGAGCTCGTTGTAAGTGGTTACACCGATGCTAGTTTTCAAACCGATCGAGATGATGCTAAGTCACAGTCCGGCTATGTATTCCTGCTCAATGGTGGTGCCGTAAGTTGGAAAAGTTCCAAGCAAGAAACTACGGCCGATTCCGTCACCGAAGCGGAATACTTAGCGGCTGGTGAAGCAGCGAAAGAAGGCGTTTGGATCAAGGAGTTCTTGACCGAGCTAGAGGTGGTTCCAAGCATCTCAAGTCCAGTGGATCTCTACTGCGACAACACGGGAGCCATAGCTCAGTCCAAAGAGCCTAGGTCTCACCAAAAGACCAAGCACATTCTACGACGATTCCATCTTATCCGTTAGTTTGTGAATGACGGGTGGATCAAGGTCAAGAAGGTGGACGGTGCCGCGAACACAGCGGATCCTCTGACAAAGCCTTTGTCTCGAGCCGCACATGAGTTGCATGTTGCATCCATGGGGATTAGGCGTATGCCTGAGTGACTTTGAGTTTTATCTTTTACTTGAGGCTTTAGTATGAGACATGTATATTTTGGATATTACATTGAGTACTATGCACTTGCTAGAAGTCATTGTTGATTGACTCTAGGCCAAGTGGGAGATTGTTGGAGTTATGTCTGTTAGGTAATGCTCATATTTTAATTTTAGATTAATTACAACTAATTAATCACCATTAACAACAAGCAAATCAATAGATCTAGTGCTAAAGCAATCACACATCCAATCAAGAGAGAAGGTAGGAGAAATTGTACCTCTCATGAAATTGTATTCATGAGGCTCGAATCCATGGCATGGGAGTCGATGGGGTGCGTGCTCCACCATCTCCACCATCTATGGCCGCCTCTAGCCCACCAAGGACCCACCACCAAGCTCAAAGAGAATGCTAGTTCTCTTGAACCTCTTGCTAATCACCTTGCTTCTCTTAATTAACTATTTAATGGAGAGGAAGAGAGGTGGGATGCTCAACACATGAGCTAAGAGAGGAAGGGAAGAGCCATGGAGAAGAGAGAAAAATCTCTCTTCTAGGTGGAGGCGCAAGGGAGGGGAGAGGAAGAGAGATGACGGCTAGGGTTTTCTCCCAAAGAGACCCCTTTATATAGCCAACCACTCTCATCCAATCTTCATACTATTTACAAGTATGCCATCCACCCTAAGAGGCCACCTAATGGGCTCTCTTGGGCCATCTTAATAAAAGGTCTTTATTCATTAATTCACCAATTAATGAATCTCTTTTAATTGTCTCTTCATTCTTCCTTAAATTGGGCCTTTAATTAACCAATTAAATAGAAGCCCAATTAGCTCAAACTAATTAAAGTAAGTTGAACATAATTAATTATTAACTCATTAATAATTAATCTATGATTAGCTAATGCATTAAATTGTTTCCATATGATCCTTTTAATTTAATTAATTATAACGGTTCATAACGGTATATAATTAATTAATTAACTTATCACATTTCACAATACACATTATTGTGAATAAACAATAAATGCACCAAGTGGTTAGAATCCTATTTGTGCGACCCTATTTGAGGATTTATACTATGTTGGCCATGAAAATAAATCGTTATTTATTTCCAATAATCATAAGCGGTATCTAGCAACACGTTATGATTCCCAATTCGTATAAATAATGTACCGTTACAATATCTCAATCCTGCATAAGAAATAATAGTATTTCCTTGTCTGATTCTTATGTCACATGATATCATTGTATAATCCAAGATAGAAATGTGTCATTCTTGCAGATTATACATTTCTTGATCTAGAGTTGATCGTCTAGTTTGCATGCATACGATCCAACTCCATCAAGGGGCCCAAACAGATATCATCACTCACTAGGTATACTAATGAGGGACATATGGTTTTCTTGATGAACAACTTTTCCCCGCACAATTCAAGAGAACATAAATAAAGTCCTTATAGCAGCCTTTATCAGGAATCAACGTTAGACGATATTTATTGAACCTATCCTCATGTGGAAAAGGTGAACATCTCAAACTTAGAATCAAACTTATATGAAATAAACAATGACACTTAACACAATCCATATGTTTATTTCATTGGGTCAAGTCCTGTACTATGTTCCAATAACATACACATATGCAATTAAGTTGGTAACTCCTTACCTATGATTTGTAGAACTTAATCATCACTTAACTTGCATACTAATCTTTTATGATAATTAATGTTCCTTGTTAATTATCAAGATTATGGACGATTTAGATTTATTATTGTCATTCTAATGAATGATCCACAGAGATCTACAACTCAGATCCTCAACCTGAATGATCTGTCAATAATAAACTCTAGGAACAAATGATCAAATATCATCATTAACATAAACTAAGAAAATTAGTCATTAAATATTGACTTCTAGGACATAACTCCAACAATCTCCCACTTGGCCTAGAGTCAATCAATAGTGACTTCTAGCCAGTGAAGAATTTAGAACAATGTCATATATCTATATATATACATGTCTCGAACCTCAAAAGATGTAATACACTTAAAGCAAGTTACTCATACGTCCATCACGCATGGATGCACAATTGCATCTCGTATACCGCTTAAGGCAGAGGTTAAGTTAGAGTGTTCGCTGTGTCCGCGAACCTATCAAATTTTATTTGACCCTATATACATATATACTCCTATATATGTGTTCTTGATCATCATCATGTGAGATCAAGTGACATCGTCATAGATCTTAGTTGGATCACCAATTTAATATTGGGTTCTTCAAGTTTAAGCTATGGTTCGAGATGCTTAGAACTATATTAGCTTGACTGAGAACTTCATGATCCATACTACATTCTTTCATTGCTTCACAAGTTGCTATATATTTTGTTTTGGTGACGGAAACGGTTGTAATATCCCATTTAGAACACCTTCTAAACTTACAACACCACATTTAAACAAAATATGTAGCTCAATTGTATTTATATCAATCTTTCGAAAACTAGCATCAATATATCAATTTATATGAGCTTTCTTTTATCTTATCAGATGGAAAAGCATATCACTCTTTCTCTTAAGATACTCGAGGACATTCCTGATTATTGTCCAAATGTGTTTTTCTTTGTATCCACTTGACAACTGATTGTCATACTCCTTGGGTACAACACATAGGGGCATGTGCATAAGTATGGCGTACGTAATGAAACTCATAACAGAAGGATGCTCGAATTATATCATGCATTCTTCTCGAATTGAGTTGCAACACACCGAGTAGAACTCAAGTGTTTGCCATACAACATGGTTAGACATCCTTTCTAGGAGTCTATCTTTTCGTGTAACTATAACACCTTGTCATTATATGCACATTTTCTCAAACCTGAAATCCATCATAATCTATCTCCATAGATTTTGTTTCCTTGGATTTAGGTGACTTACCCAAGTTCTCTATTGAGAAAACATTCTCCAATGAGATCTTGACAATATTCATTTCTTTAATTTTATTCCCAATTAATGTCTTGTATCTTGTACAATACATGTAACATAATAATGCTCCCACTGAATATCTTGTCTATACAAGATACTTTTGACGAAGTTCAACTCCTTGACTTACTTGTCAAAATGTTTATTCCAGTTTCCACAGTACTTGCTTCAATCCATTAATGGATCATTGAAGCATATATACGTTTCTAACAATACAACAAAATCTTCGGTTTGTGTCAAATACATAACAACTTCCTTCATTTAATCGAAGAAGGCGGTTTTGATGTATTTTTCCATATATCTATATATACGAAATATAATTATTGTTAGAATGATCTTTATTGACTTATACACAACTACAAGCGAGAAGCCGTGCTTTGTACATGGTCAACTGGTTATCGACTTAGACATAGCATCAATCATGAAATTGTGCTTTGTACATAGTCGACTTGCTATCCATATCTATCTTTCCTTTTAAAGATCTAAATGTTCTAGATGGATCGCTCCTTCTTGAACATCAATCAAGGTCTATACCTTGTTGTTATATATGTGGATTGCACTTAAAGATCATATAGATTCAAATCATACTTGTGGAATCGGGTCTTTCCATCGCTTCTTTATTTATCAACGGATCCTCATATATCAAGTACGAGGATGTTGTGAAGCCTATGTACCTTTCAGTTTAGGCAATTCACTCTCGTTGATCTTTGTAGGATTGGTGCTTGAGGTCAGTAAACTACTTCTACAACATCTTGTAGAGTAAGTTCTTGATCCTAATATATTGCATGAGTTTCTCGAACATCATCCATTCGTGAGATGTTTGAGCACTCTTTAGAAGTGAGCGTGTTTATAAACTTCTTCCTTTCACAACTACTTGTGAATAAAGTTCCGCTCAACTCCCACTAAGCACCATGTATGGAGTGTACTTCTTGTAGTGACGCATAAACTCCTTTAATGCTCACTTTACTCCCACTACTTCTTCTTGAGAATATCATTCTTCAAGATTACGTTATGATGAGCAACAACTACTTTGTTCTTATCATGTTCGTTGAAGTAGTACCTTTCGGTTAGTTCAAGATATCCTACATCATATTAAGCGTCTTATTTGGGTCCAAGCTTATCAATCAATCGAACTTTGAAATAAGCTTCTCAATACCAAATCTTGAGAAACAATATACCTAGAGATCGAATCTCGTAAGATATCTTTCTCAATAGACTTCGATGGAATTTTTATTCAGTGTAATCAATATTGTCCTCAAACACAAATCCCTTACATGAGTCGAACAAGTCAATTTGATTTATTACCGATCGAACTATATCAAACTATGTTCGATACCTTCATCCTTGGATACATTTTTCAATGTTCCTCATGAAGCGAGTAGTGAAGCGTATTTCATACTCTTTAGGTAATACATCAAACTATATGACTGAACTATTTTACCATGATCCATCTTAAGACTTTTGCTTTTATTGAATAGTTTTTCAACTTTACTCTTGAAATCCTTTTGATCTTGTCAAAAGATTCATACTTATACCATATCAAATAGATACGTTAATATCTACAATGATTGTTGGTCAAGTGGTAAAGTTTCAACAACCTTTCAATTGCATAAGTACCTATAGGTCTATATACATCAATATGTATAAGTCTTAATAAGGTTACTTGTCCTTTAAACCTTCGTAGTTCAAAGGCGCTTTTGTCATTTAACAAACACGATTCGCATGAATTTCAATTGATTTGCAATCAAATTGATTTACGAGCACCACGTTACGTAGACTCTCATAATGCGATTCTTGTTTATATTCGACTAAGCGACTATTTTACATAAAAGTCAAATACTTTATGTGAAGTCTTACATATTTGTCATTCGAAATTTGTTTATCTATTTCAAGCAAATTCAATCAAGATGCGTGAAATCTTATACACAAATTCATAACAATAAGAGAACGACATTTCTCTATTACAAAACATGATCATCCATCATCAAATATGAAATGGAGATAAGGTTTTATAAGATGTTTGGAATAAGGTATATAACCTCAAATTCCTAAACAAATTCTTTATTTAGTAAAGATAACTCTACGTATTCAATGGTAGCGGCCTAGACGTATAAGCCATTTCCAAAACGGAGTTTACTTTACTTATCTCGAACTTTCTCTTATTCATCATTGTCTACACATTTCGTTAAATGCGAGCACATGAACTAGCACCTAATTACTAGTGTGAATTAGAGATAGTGAGATAATTTGAACGACAAATATCTCAAGGTTTAGAACATCATGGTATTTCGGACAACCTTTCAAATGCCTCCCATAAATGGCAAATGAAACATCTCATGTGACACACGGTCACTAGTGAGGATCTCAAAGTTTCAACTCATATCTTGGTGAAGTATTCCTTTAATACTTAACCAATTACTTTTAGCACTAACAAGTGTGCGAACAATATATCCTTTATCCATAGAAAGAGATTGTATGACAATATCAACAATCCTTGATATTGGAGATCTTAATATCTCTAGTTGTCAATTAGCTACTCAAATCTTGCGGTTCGCAAGCTAATGAAACATTTATCTTCTTATAAGAAGAGTCTCTTGGTTAACTCACATTCCATTACTCGATCATAAATGATTGAGTCTATCTTTACTTTCTCTAAGAACGTTTTCTTGAGTAAATGGATGAGAGTGTAGAAGTCTTAGTATAGTCCTTATGAATTCTCCAATTCAAAGGTCTAGAACTTTTAAAAGGATATAAGCATTCGCTTTATTGAATAATTTTCGTCGAAACTAATCAATCATTGCGAAGCTATTGTTCGGGAAGTCGAGGAACGTTTTTGGGATTAAACTTGCTCAAGTTTCTCATTTCCAAGAACATGTCTTAGAAATCGGTATTTCTTCTCCAAGTAAATACCTTAGAAACGAGCTTGTCGTTTTCCAAAGATTGATCGCAACGAAATTAACATATTTAATATCTATAACAATTTCAATTTAAGGTCATTTAGTTTATGCAATGTTTTGTTTATGGAATGATAAACAAAACTCCCACTACATTTAATTAATGTCCCTAAATGTAATGGATTCCAAGATCCCCATTTTCGTCAAGTAGAGCCTGCTATGGCACGACACCCTACTTAACTAGACAAGGTAGGTTCTCCAACCAATCATATCAACCATATGACTCTTGGTTTGTGAATATCTAAGTATATTTACAAACTTCGCCCCGATGTCCAAGAAAACTTGTTGGGTCCATCGATAAGCAACCTCTCTCTATTTGCTCCTAACAAATCTTTTCATTTGTACCCCGACTATCAAGGTTGACAACCATGACGTCCGCTATGGCGGACCGCGCCATGATTGGCTATTGACGTGAAGGGGATAGAGAGAAGGAAGGCGGTCGACTTAATCAATTTAGTTTGGGACAAAAGCAATTACGTGACTTTGTTTGGTGGTCGTGTAAGCATACACCCATACCTACCTATGACAATTCAAGGCATTCACAAACAATCACATAACATAAGCATCTCAAGCATTGCCGTGGGTTTGTATGGCTCCCGCTTGCATTAATCTTCGTCGCATCTCCATGTAACGAGACTAATCTAATCAAGCCCTCCCACTAATTACTAAGATCCTATCTAATAATTAAGGGAAATAAATACATGTGATGAAATTCCTAAAACCCCGCCTAGGCCTTAGGGGCATGCAAGCCTCACAAGTTACATCAAAAATTAACCACTTAATTATCAAGGCACCTTAGGCCACTTTACAAGCAATCACATGCATTCACAACATTTTACAACACACAAGGCATTGACATCTTGAGCCATATCAAACCCACATCCTCCTACAAAACAAAGTTAGCACATATACAATATACATGATTCACTTGCTCTTAATTAATTTCATTAATTAGAATCTTTGTGCATACTTGTTGCTCAAGTTTTTCGAATGCAAAGAAGGCTTAACCTTAACAACTAATTGTTTAAGCCCTTTTAAATTAAATCCAACTATCAAAACAGAAAGGAGGGTATTTAAGGAGTCTTCTAATTAACATTTCAATAAATTGATTAATTAGAAACTATTTTAACTAATTAAAATACGAAATTCGGGACCCGAAAAAATTCAAAATAATTCGGTCTCAAAAAAATCTGAAATAAATCCAGAGAACTCCTTACAAAGATTGTGATTACCTGTAAAAATCTCAAGGAGAGATCAATTACCATCAGGGAGAACCAAAAAAGACAAATCCTCAGATTGTGCGCGAAGCACCGTTAGAGAAAATTCTGTTATGGGTCTCAACCTTTTGATCTGTATGATCATCCCCTTGATATTTTTCCAGCAAACAATTTACATAGAAAAATACTACATACAATAGGTTATCATTCCATGAAAAGAAAATCCACAAGTTATATTCAAGATCAACGAGATAACAAGCATTTAAGCAAGGTATCCTGTTCTGGAACAGACCGTCGACCAAAAGGGTTTCACTCGGTTGAGGTATCAAATCTCAATGAAAATCTATGAAATTAATTTTTACAGATTCCAGACTTAAAGGAGAACATTTCCATTTCAACACTTTTCCATAAAAGTTTCTCAATAAGTACAGTTTTTCAAAAACAATCAGTTTGTTTGAAAAAACAGATCTGACAACTTCATCACTTTTCATCCTTGAACGCCCACATAATATTCGAAATATGCAACAAAATTTACATATCCAGAAAGAGCATCAAGTTTAGAATAATCTTATCTAAAAGTTACAGGTACTTTGTATACAAACTTATTTGTTACCAACCACAAGAACAGAACTGTGCAGCAGAATAACAGATCTGCGCACCGTTACCGTTTAAATCACTAAAAATTCATTTTACATCGAATTTCAATGATTCCAGTGGGAAAACAACCACAACTCAAAGGGCTACAACCTCCAATAAGAAGGAAAAAATTTCAGAGAGCTTTACACCACGAAAAACAAGCAACAAGACAGAAAACAGCCTTTCCAGGGCCAGCAAGCATGCACATCACTAATTAACTTAATTAATTACGAATTCTCACTTAATTAAGTGTGAAAAACCTTAAGCACGACCATAGCTCTGATACCACTGTTAGGTAATGCTCATATTTTAATTTTAGATTAATTACAACTAATTAATCACCATTAACAACAAGCAAATCAATAGATCTAGTGCTAAAGCAATCACACATCCAATCAAGAGAGAAGGTAGGAGAAATTGTACCTCTCATGAAATTGTATTCATGAGGCTCGAATCCATGGCATGGGAGTCGATGGGGTGCGTGCTCCACCATCTCCACCATCTATGGCCGCCTCTAGCCCACCAAGGACCCACCACCAAGCTCAAAGAGAATGCTAGTTCTCTTGAACCTCTTGCTAATCACCTTGCTTCTCTTAATTAACTATTTAATGGAGAGGAAGAGAGGTGGGATGCTCAACACATGAGCTAAGAGAGGAAGGGAAGAGCCATGGAGAAGAGAGAAAAATCTCTCTTCTAGGTGGAGGCGCAAGGGAGGGGAGAGGAAGAGAGATGACGGCTAGGGTTTTCTCCCAAAGAGACCCCTTTATATAGCCAACCACTCTCATCCAATCTTCATACTATTTACAAGTATGCCATCCACCCTAAGAGGCCACCTAATGGGCTCTCTTGGGCCATCTTAATAAAAGGTCTTTATTCATTAATTCACCAATTAATGAATCTCTTTTAATTGTCTCTTCATTCTTCCTTAAATTGGGCCTTTAATTAACCAATTAAATAGAAGCCCAATTAGCTCAAACTAATTAAAGTAAGTTGAACATAATTAATTATTAACTCATTAATAATTAATCTATGATTAGCTAATGCATTAAATTGTTTCCATATGATCCTTTTAATTTAATTAATTATAACGGTTCATAACGGTTATAATCCAAGATAGGAATGTGTCATTCTTGCAGATTATACATTTCTTGATCTAGAGTTGATCGTCTAGTTTGCATGCATACGATCCAACTCCATCAAGGGGCCCAAACAGATATCATCACTCACTAGGTATACTAATGAGGGACATATGGTTTTCTTGATGAACAACTTTTCCCCGCACAATTCAAGAGAACATAAATAAAGTCCTTATAGCAGCCTTTATCAGGAATCAACGTTAGACGATATTTATTGAACCTATCCTCATGTGGAAAAGGTGAACATCTCAAACTTAGAATCAAACTTATATGAAATAAACAATGACACTTAACACAATCCATATGTTTATTTCATTGGGTCAAGTCATGTACTATGTTCCAATAACATACACATATGCAATTAAGTTGGTAACTCCTTACCTATGATTTGTAGAACTTAATCATCACTTAACTTGCATACTAATCTTTTATGATAATTAATGTTCCTTGTTAATTATCAAGATTATGGACGATTTAGATTTATTATTGTCATTCTAATGAATGATCCACAGAGATCTACAACTCAGATCCTCAACCTGAATGATCTGTCAATAATAAACTCTAGGAACAAATGATCAAATATCATCATTAACATAAACTAAGAAAATTAGTCATTAAATATTGACTTCTAGGACATAACTCCAACAATGTCCTAGAAGCCAATCATTATGGCTACTTCTATGGTATATGTTATTGATGATATTTTATCATTTGTTCCTTGATTTATTTATTGATAGATCATTCAGGTTGAGGATCTGAATTGTAGATCTCTATAATTCATTTGTTCATAAATGACAATAATAAATCTAAAGATGTCCATAATCTTGATAATTAACAAGGAGCATTAATTATCAAATAAGATTAGTATGCAAGTTAAGCGATGATTAAGTTCTACAAATCATAGGTAAGGAGTTACCAACTTAATTGCATATGTATATGTTGTGGAACATAGTACAGGACTTGACCCAAATGAAATAAACATATGGATTGTGTTATGTGTCATTGTTTATTTCATATGTTGTTGATTCTAAGTTTGAGATGCTCAGCTTTTCCACATGAGGATAGGTTCTATAAATATCGTCTAACGTTGATTCCTGATAAAGGCTGCTATACGGACTTTATTTATGTTCTCTTGAATTGTGCGGGGAAAAGTTGTTCATCAAGAAAATCGTATGTCCCTCATTAGTTTACCTAGTGAGCGATGATATCTGTTTGGGCCCCTTGATGGAGATGGATTGTTTGCTAGCAACTTGTACAATCATCTCTATATCAAGAAATGTATAATCTGCAAGAGTGACACATTCCTATCTTGGATTATACAAGGATATCATGTGACATAAGAATCAAACAAGGAAATACTTTTATTTCTTATGCAGGATTGAGATATTGTAGCTGTACACTATTTATGCGAATTGGGAATCATAACGTGTTGCTAGATACCGCTTATGATTAATGGAAATAAATAACGATTTATTTTCATGGCCAACGTAGCATAAATCCTCAAAAGGTCACACAAATGGAACCTAAACCACACGTGCATTATTTATTTGTATTGGAAAATACAAGACTTGATGAGTTGATTAATTAATTATATACCGTTATAATTAATTATATCAAAAGGATCATGTTAGAATAAATTAATGCATAAACCAACCTATTGTTAATTATCATCAATTTGATAATTAAATGGTCTCAACTATATTTGATATAATTATTAGAATTATATTGAATATATAGACTTTAAATTGCTAAGTCTAATTAAGCCCAATTAACAAACAATTAATAGGCCCATTAATTAAATGAATTAATATGGCTAAGAGGGATTAATTCACACTTTGGTGAATTGGGCTAAAAGCCCATATAGATTTCGGCTAGGAGCTAGGGTTTGATGGCAAACTTGAAATTTGTTTGAAGTTTGGAAGAGAAATGAGAGCTCTATAAATAGACCCCAAAGGGTAGCCTCTCATCCAACTTTCTCTCTCCTCTCTTCCCTCTTACCCTAGCCGCCACCTTCCTCCTCCTTGGAGATTTTCGAAATCTCCATTAGAGGAGCTCTCATCCATTGTTTGTTAGGGCCCATGTGTTGGGATTAGCCACATAATTAAGGTGTTAATTGTGATTAAGTGTTGGTTGCTCTAAAAGCTTGCTAGCACAAGCTTTTGAGAAGTGGTGAAGCTTCTTGGTGGATTAGAGGAAGGAGAAGAAGGCGCGGAGTGCACCCCATCGATTCCCACGCATTGGACAACCTCACAAGAACGATTTGTGAGAGGTATTACATCCTCCTCTTTCTCTCTTGTTATTTGGTGCCGATTCGGTGTTTTGCACTAGGTCCTTTGCACGATTGTGTGTTTCTTTGTTCTAATGGTAGAATAAATGAATTTATGACACTTTCTAACAGAGATAGGGGTGCTCAACACATGAGCTCAAGAGAGAATGAGAGGGAGAGATGGCGCATGGGAGAAGAGGAAGAGAGAATGTGGTGGCTAGGGTTTGCTCTCTAAAAGGACCCCCTATTTATAGACCACCCATCTCTCATCCACACTTGTAGCTATTTACAAGTATGCCATCCACCCTAAGAGGCCACCTAATGGGCTTTCTTGGGCCATCTCAATAAAAGGCCTTTATTCATTAATTCACCAATTAATGAATCCCCTTTAATTCTCTTTAATTTGGGCTTTTAATTTACTAATTAAATAAAATCCATTAGCTCAATATAATTGTAGTAATTATATGTGTTGAATATAATTAATTATTAACTTATTAATAATTAATTCTTGAAGAGCTTTATGCATTAAATTATTTCTAACATGATCCATTTGATATAATTAATTATTATGGTTCATAACAACATATAATTAATTAATCAACTTATCATGTTTCGTATTCTCCAATATAAATAAATTAATGCACGTGTGGTCAATATCTTATTTGTGCGACCCTTTTGAGGATTTATGTTATGTCGGCCATGGATAATAAATCATCATTTATTTCCAAATAATCATAAGCGGTATCTAGCAACACGTTATGATTCCCAATTCGCATAAATAATGTATTGTTACAAAATCTCAATCCTGCATAAGAAATATTAGTATTTCTTTGTCTGATTCTTATGTCACATGATATCCTTGTATAATCCAAGATAGGAATGTGTCATTCTTGCAGATTATACATTTCTTGATCTAGAGTTGATTGTACAAGTTGGCCAAACAATCCAAACTCCATCAAGGGGCCCAAACAGATATCATCACTCATTAAGTATATTAATGAGGGACATACGGTTTTCTTGATGAACAACTTTTCCCCGCACAATTCAAGAGAACATAAATAAAGTCCTTATAGCAGCCTTTGTCAGGAATCAACGTTAGACGATATTTATTGAACCTATCCTCATGTGGAAAAGGTGAACATCTCAAACTTAGAATCAAACTAATATGAAATAAACAATGACACTTAACACAATCCAAATGTTTATTTCATTGGTCAAGTCCTGTACTATGTTCTATAACATATACATATGCAATTAAGTTGGTAACTCCTTACCTATGATTTGTAGAACTTAATCATCGCTTAACTTGCATACTAATCTTATTTTGATAATTAATGTTCCTTGTTAATTATCAAGATTATGGACATCTTTAGATTTATTATTGTCATTTAAGAACAAATGAGTTATAGAGATCTACAATTCAGATCCTCAACCTGAATGATCTATCAATAAATAAATCAAGGAACAAATGATAAAATCATCAATAACATAAACCATAGAAGTAGCCAGAATGATTGGCTTCTAGGACACATAACTCCAACATTTTAGTTCCAGTACGCGGATTCTTGGTACGAACCAGTATCGGAATTAATACCCTTTTTATTTAAAACAACTTTTGGAAATCAATATTCATTTTCAAAACATTTTGCAAAGCATCAGAAATCATAAATAATTTATACCGTAGGCACAAGCCGCAATGGTCCGATAACAGGCATACTGCAACATGAAATATGCATAAATTCAAATCAAGCATAACTCATTAATCACATAAATTCAACAGAATTTCAACAGAATTTAGTATACACTCAAGTTCTTTAATCGGCCCAACAGAATCAGAAAGAACTCTTCCCACACCATAGGTCCAACCCTAGGTCCAGATTCCAGAGGGAATTTCCAGTAATTAAAAGCGCTAATAATTTCGACCGGGCAGGTGGCCAAACCGTACTTCGGAGAGCGATACTTATCATAGTTATACTATGCAGACTGATTAAGAATGGTCCGATTTAATTCAAGTCCGATTCTTCTATCACAAAAGATTATCATGCAATTAAGTCAGTTTACGGAGCCATTCCAGTCCTTTATTATAATCTGACTTACTCAAATGATCAACAATCGGAATTCAATGTCGGACTATATTTATTTAGTTGGATCAAACGAACAAGTTGGTACAACATGAGTTTTTATAATTTCGGGGGTCCCTATTGACTACATGTAAATGGAAATGCTTTTATCAAGGATTGATCAACATGCAATGCATGAATTTAAATGTACCGAAATCCGAGTTCTAACAAAGATTCCACGTATCCGCACCTTCACTTGAGTTAATGATCCGGGGGCACTTCAGTATCCGTTCCTGTTTACATTACAGATCAAGTACCGTTATTACATGTTTAACGGGTTCCTTAAATCCGTTTGGTAAACCACGATTAATTAAGTCTGGTAACTTATTGGTAACTGGACTGTACGTTTTGGTTCCAAGTCCTTTATTCCTCGTTATAACTTTTTAATTATTCCTTTAATTGTCCGTGTTTATGTTTAATTGTACGTTTCCTAATATCGAGAATCAATCATCAGAAATAACAGAATGTTATACAGAAATTTAGGAAACTCAATTAAAACATAACAGAAAAATATAAATCAGAAATTATTTGTTTGATTTTGCGGGATCAGATAGTCTGAATAATTTGCCACGTATCCGTTTTTTTTTGAAAGTTAGACTAAATTTCATCATTTTCCTAAAAAGCCCACAATCGATAGTTAAACTAAGTACATTGTTTCCAAGTCGTTTAGTTTAACAGAAATTCGTCATTAGCTTTATTTAAATCCGAAAATTATTTTCGAAAATTAAGCCCACAGTTTATCTCGGCCAACAAGCCTTATTATATTTTTTTTTTCTCGGCCCATAAAGCAAAAACAGAACAGCCTACAGCGAACAGGGTTCAACCCAGTCAACCTGACCCAGTTGACTGGGTCAATGCGTAACGGGTCCGCCAGACGTCAAAACCAGATCCGAATCCTACAGTTAGCAACCCGAACCGTTAGGCACAGGTTTTATTCACATGTGTCCACAGAAAAATCACAGACCCCTAAAATTTACATCCAAGCCCATAACTAATCCTAAATATCTCCTATGTTACAAAATAGTCCCTAAAAATTTTACAGAAAAGTCCAAAAATTAATTTTTCTTTACAGAATCACCCCTGGCTTACGCACACAGATACCAGCATGGTATTAATCCCTTGTACATGTACCAGATCACCTCTACATGCACTCTACAAGCTCCAATTCCCTTCTATCTTCACATTATTTCCAGAATTTGAGTATACCACTCAATATAACATGCATATATAATACATGTTTTTGAACTTATGCAAACTTCAGAATTGTGCTATCTCCCTAAATCATCATGCAATCCTTAATGTCAAGTTTTCTAATCACAGTCAGTGGACAAACAGATATGAATATACACTCAAACATAAAAATATGCAAGGTTCAGCCTATACCTATTATAGATATGCATATTTTTACAGATATATATATTCATGTATCAAAATTATGCAAGTTCTACAAATTCCAGAACACATATAGACATATATATTTTTATATCAAATATATTTTCCAAAATCATCTAAGTCATAACCCATACTGCACATAAGTATATAAAACATATTTTTGAAAGTATTCCAGTGAGAAATCATGCAAGCATAAAAGTATATTTTTCATTCACTGCCTCCTAACCCAATATCCTAAGTATTAAGCTATTCCTATCATGAAAAGTATATATAAACAGACTTTCATAGATGCACATATGTTAAAATCATGCACAGATACTAGTTTTAACTATATAGTAGCTATATGCATAGACCTATGTTTCAAACATGCAATATATATAGATAAAAGTCAAAACTGTGTACAGTACATGCATATACTTGAACATATACCTAGTATTTATTTACAGGAATTATCATAATATATGAATGAGTATACAGTGCCTAAAATCAACAATCATATCAACTACTTACATATCCAACTATGTTGCACTGTCACAAAAGCTATGCATAATATATCTATATGAAACTCAAATGCTTCTACATATCATATAAATCAATTATGTCATCACAGTAGTAGTTATATGCCTCTAATTTAACTTCCCATAATCAAAGCCATAACAGATATGCAACTAAACATGTTACACACTAGATGCCAGTACCAGTATGCTATTCATGGGCTCAGATCCCTTTTAAATGAGTATCAGCAATCCCTAACAGTAAAGCATCCTCTCAGTCATTTCAGTTAACCACCAATTAACACTACATAATCCCCAGTTAGCTTATTCCAGCACAATTGCAGCAATTCCTACACACACAATGACTCTAAGCTCAATTACCACTCACAGTAACTCATTTGCAGCAAATATCAGTATCCCATTAAACATAACATCAACAAATAACCATCAATACCATCACAGAGCATAGTTCCTAACATAGATCGCAACATAAGCAAGTAATATTAGCTATTAGCCACAGCATAGCACACATTCATATTTATAACAAAACCCTAAATCGACTTAAGCATAGCCACAGCAAACTATCCACTAAATACGAAATTAATCAAGCCACAGTAGAGATATATACCTTGTTTATGATCGTTGAGGAATCTCCTCAGAAATTCGAGCACGACTAATGCTAGAATCAACGTCAAGCTAATCAAGAACAAGGCGATTTCCATAAACCTAAACTCACGGCAACCAAACCAAATCGATATCAATTCCTAAAATTGATATTACAAATTCACAAATTAAGATTGAAAGCATGTTCACCGTTTTCCAGCGCCACCTCGATCCACCTGTCTCTTCCTCCTAATTTCCCCCAAATTCGAAACCCTAACTTATAGACAACTCAACTTACCTGTTAGCAGAGGGAAGAGGAAGAAGACAGGACAGAGAGATGCGGTGGAGTGGGTGCATGCTTGCCACGTATCCTCCTCCATTACTCCTCTGACAGTCGCCTTCGAGAGAGGAGAAGGAGTGACTGCCTTCCCGTGCGAGCACAAGGAAGAAGCATGAGGTGTCGCCAAAACAGAGGACAGCTCATCGGCGCCTCTAACTTCGACCACTCAGAGAACAACACGAAATAGAAGGAGATGACCTCGAGCACATCTCGAGAAGAAGAGAAGAAGAAGAAAGGCGGACAGATCGGAGAGACAGAGAGAAAGAGACGAAAAATCTCGTCTTCTTCTTTTATTACAACCATCACAGATCGTCTGTGGCCAGTGTCATGTGGCTAAGTGTGTGGCAACAAATAATCAACTAATTTTGTAAATTAGTTATTTCCTCTTATTTAATTAAATCAATTCTTCCAGATGAATTTTCCTCGTGGCAATTATACAGAAAAATTCTAAATTTCAGACTGAACATTTACAAGTTTTAAAACAGAATTTTTCCACAAATTTTACTGTCAGATTTGATTTATTTATAAAAAAATATCAATAATAAATGATCCTAATTTATTTATCGGACAATTCCGGGACTTGATTTACCATACGTCAGTCACTAGTGTTACAAAAATGCACGAAACAAACTACCAGTCTACAAGCAGTCAAGCACGGTGGAAGTAAAAGAAACTGCATTAGTTTTTCACACGGAATAAAGACACCGTGCCAATTTACCTGGACAAATCTGAAAATCATGATTCAAAATATATAGTAACCTCGCTAGTATCGTCAATCAAGTATCGTGCAGTACCAAAGTACACTCCTCACATATCTGGCATTGGCATATATGACAACGCAAATTTATTCCATGTAAATGTAAATGTCATAAAACCACCCAAGATTCGCACAAACCAAAGGGCCTAGAACAGTACATTGTTGATTGCATAGTCTCATTAAAATCAGGCCTACTCAGAGGTCACTATATTTCCTCTGGAGTAAACCTCTCCAGTTAAATGTGAGGTGGAGACGGAGGTTAGGTGAACATTTTTATCATCATATAAGCCTCTCACAAATGATTTGCTCTTTTTTTTTTATTCAGAAGTTACATACTATAATGTTTTAAATTTTCATTGAAAAACTGTAGGGTCAAATTTTGGTATGCTGTCATATTTAGTGTTGTCAGCTTATTTGACAAAAAACCTCACAATTTGTTTCTGGCGGCGGCATTTTCTTTCTGAGTCAGAGTAGGCGGAGGGAATCAGAGCAAACAAGGACAAAAGTAAATTTTCCCGTTTGAAAATAGGGACTCCAGTCTACAGTGGCATATTATCTGAAAATAATATGTACAAAGGATTTTTGAAATTAATATTTTATTGAGAAGAACATTATAATGTTGACATAAAAAAATAATACTTTAAAAAAAATTAATGAATTAAAACCATAAATCTTAAACACTTTTTCATGATTTATACTTCTATACAATACAAAATGTTATATTTATAATTGCTTATTTTTTATTTCACAATTCTTAATTTGGAAGTTAAACACTCACCAGGTATCCAAACCAGACTCAAATCCAAATTAGTCCGTAGTGTCTACCAATTTTGTCATTTCCTACCTTCCTCTTTTTTTGGAACTATAACATTTAACTTCTTTTTGTTAAAAAAAAATCTTTTTTTTTTTTCCCTCTCTCTAACTCTCCTCCGTTATCTATTATTTTTAACCCTCATTTCTTTTCGTTTTCAGTTGTATTTATTCATTGTTTTCAATGATATATATTCTAACTTTATGTTGAATATCTTTTCAATATTAAAAAATTCATGCTGTTATTTGTTTTTTTTTTTTTGAGGTCTTCTTTTGATTAAAAAAATTCATCTTTATTCCATAAGGTGAACATAATTTTTTGTCAGAAAAGTATATATTAACAAACAAATTTAATTAATTACAAAGATGTGCGAATACTTATCTCCAAATGAAGATCGAGATCAATAATTTAAATTTGTAATCTGAACATTGAGCTTTCAAAAATTAATGGAAAAGATGTATGATGACGACTTGCATTAAATTCCTATCTGAAGAATAAGCGTAATATAAGGCATGTTGTTGAATTTGAATAGCAGCAATAACAATCTAAGTTTGGACCAACTTTTTGCAGCGCAGTAACACGACTTTTCTGGGATCTAATAGTCATCCCTTCAATTGAAAACAAACAGCATACAAAAATTTAATTTGCATTTTTTGAAAACCGTATAAATTCCATGGATGGCCGAGAGATTGAGATCTTCTCACTTCATCAGCCACCATTAAACCAATGGTATAAATTTGATCAGTTCCACTTAGATTGGACAACCCCATTTGGATGGCAGGACGCCGTATTTCATATTTTCAAGCCAGATACGTATTGTCATTATCTGGTGCCTGGTGTAAACTTAAACGACCTTGCACTTATAACAGAGTCAAAACTTTGCAGTACTCGATGGCCTTCGAATTAATCACTAGAAACAAATTGGAATACCATTTCGTTTCCTTTTTGGTAGAAGTGCACAAGCAATTGTAATTCATTGTAAATACAAAATTAGAGACCCAACTTAATATAATATGATAAATATAAATATAAATGCGATCAATCTGAATACATATGTGATTTCACAAAAATTAAACTAAAAGCAGCACCAAAAATATTACAAAGCTACAAAATCGGACCTTCCACAATATATAGGGGGAAGGTGTTAGCATGGATGCATGACAAAGGATCTAAAAGCTATTCTAATAACCAATCATTGGCTCAATACGGTTTGCTTTTCAGCCTTTTCAAGTAAGGATTCCAAGAATGGAGAGCACAACTTAGAGAGAGGGGGAAGAGCATGAGATGACCCACTAAAAATGGTCTCCCATGGCCTTTCTGACGGCACAAAAGGGATATTATCTGAACTTCTCGCTTTTGTCAAATCAAATGAGGGCAGCTCTCCATAGATCGAAGCATAGCCATGTGAAACTGCAAAAAGAATAATACAGATCAAAGATGTTAAGTTGAGCATCACTATAGCATAACTTTAAGCCTAAATTGGTTTAAATTGAGAATAATTTTGAGATTGAGGCTTAGACGAGCTGTGAAAGGCTCTAAATTTGTTTGTATTCTTCTGAAAAACAGGCAGAGGTAATGAGATCTCACCATTTTCATCATGAGCATGACTTTGAGGCCTCCTAGCAGCTCTAGGGATATAATCTTCCCCTTCTTTGACATCTGATGGATCAAAAAGAATGTATTCGTGTTCCCCGTTTATGTAGGCCAACAACAGCTTTCCATCTGTAGCCTCTCCCAATTTATTGTTAATAAAATTGAGGCGACCACCCTTTGCCTGAGACCATAAGATCATACATTATAAGTTATGTAACATGGAGACAATTATATTTAGCTGCTTGAAGTGATTACAACGGGCTGCTCAGCTTCATATGCACATGTGAGGATAATTACATACTAAATTGAGTGTTGACTGGGCTAAAAATGATGCAAAAATTAATGAAGAAATTCGTAAGGACCTTTTTCACAAACCAACTTGAAACTGGAATAGGATTCTCGACATCAAACACAAGTACTATGCCATCTTTCCCTGTTGATATTGATTTGTCCAAAGGACTAAGAAGTGCTAGTACCGCAAAACGAGTTCCACTTCTCGTGCAACAAATATCTGTAACAAGATAATAAATACTAAGTACACATAAAAAGATAATAGAAGCTCAAAACAACTATGTTGGTCATAAAAATAAAAGAAATACAGAAATAATAACAATTACAGTTGATCCTTTCTGGAAAAATACAAGTTGCAATGACTTATAATAAAAAACAATCATACTAGTCCTGATTCAGAAAGCAATATGAATAAAGCAGAAATGCGTACCTTCAACCAAAAGCTTGTAAGACCAGTGCATGCATAAGTTTGAAATGTTCCACACAACTAGATCAGCTTTTGTACCAGCTGAGAACGACACTATGTATTCTGAGCTTCCAACAAAAGAAAGCTGCCTGATTGGCTATATTTCACAAACAATATAGAAAATAAAAGATCAAACTTCAATCACATTACAAGAATTGAACAAAAACAAAAAATAAACTAACAGACCTCAGGATCGGTGCAAGTGTCAACCTTGTAACAGATAGGTGAGCAGGTAACATGACTAGTTACATATCATGAAACTTGGGTCAATAAATTGAATAGTCGTAAGTGGGTCCGGTCTCATGGGCTACTAGATTGGTTCCAAAGCCAACTATATTCAACATTTTGCAACATAATAAATTGCATCGACTGGACCAGACTTGCTCAGTCAATGGTTCATGTTTGGGTCTGTACTCTTGACACATTGGCAGGTTTGGTTTTAACCATCTGCAATAGTATATTCATTATATTCAATGCCAACAGATTCAATTCATCATCACTGTTCTCAAAGAGCATGAAATAAAATGCTGGATCAACATGGCACATGCCTATTGATGGGATGCCAGGGGTAAAAGAATTGTCCACTGCGACAGTTAGCATGACTTAATACAAAATACTTACTCCGAGGGAATCTCCAATGGCGGCAACAAGAACATTGTTGAGCGGATCCCACAAGGTAATTACAGTCTGAGCTGCAACAGCTAGAACCGATCCATCCCCACTAAATGCTGCAGCTGTCATGGGTATTCCCCTTTATACAAACATCAAATAGTATAAGAACATCAAAAACAATATCTGTTAACAGAAAAATGCTAATCAACCCTTTTAAAAGGTCTAACAATACCGATATCAACAATTGATTAACAAAGTTTGAAACACGATTTGCATTTTTCCATAACAAACTATTAATCTATGAACCAAATGAAATATGGTCTTTTATTTAATTGGTTTATTGATGAAATTTAAAGCATGTTCTTCGTTCTGTTACAATCGAATAAGGTCTTCTAGCATTTTCTCATTTGTTGCTTTTGTTCCTTCCAAACATACATTTTGAAAGTCGTATAAGGGAGCAGTTCTTGAGGCTAATTCAGTTTCAATTGAGGTATAATTACGTACATATGCTACTGATGCAATGTTCTAATCAACTTGTTACTTAGAAGAACAAGATATCTCAAAAGAGTTTGCCGCTCAGTTGCAATTATATCAGAAATATTGGGTCAGAAGGTCAACTTTGAAGACGAGTTATTTAACTATTTATAAGTTCATACTTGTATGAGCTGACTGATTGGCATCTCCAACCACCTTTTTCCGGTATTTCATCTCCAGAGTGAATAGAAGAGAAGTTGTTTACCCAGACCTACAGAAAATGTTAAGACTGACTGAATGACATAATTGAACTTGCATAGAGAGTGATAAATCGACGTATTATTTATGAAGTAAAATTATGCCAGACACAACTCAGCAGGGATCATAGAAAATGCCGAAAGATGACAACCCATATAAACTTAGAGTAGACCAAAGACTGAACTCAGTACTTTGCATAAAACTGAAATGCTTCTTTTTCATGTTTTATAGGGACAAAGATCATTACAAATTGCAAATGTCTTTACCATACTACATTTATATATGTGAATAATTCAGTCTGGTCAGGCTCCCACAAAGCGACCATGGAGATCTTAAAGCTCACATCTTTTCATCTATAGTCTACCATAATTTAAGAACATCTCTACTGATGTTATCAGGAAATACCAACAAAATTAACTTGTGCGATCAAATAAATGCTTTCTTGGATAACAACCATAACATTATTATTATAAGTCAAGAATCATGTAGTTATTTGGGAAGCTGATCTGAGCTTTCAATAATCCAATAATAATGAATCGATGTGCTTTAATTTAAAACCTAACCAAACTTGTACACTGGTATATAAAGAGATCCTTAAACTGTCACTCATAACTATAGATACCTTAAAATTGCCACAGTAGGAAGTGCTGACAGCCATGCTTCTGCCAGGACAGAAAGCCACGTCAGAGACACCTGCATTGCTATATTTCCAAACAAGGCTCTTGATAAGAAACCACAGACAGTTCAGGTAAGTACAGAAAAAGATGAGATGTGCACTATAGGGGCTCTTTTCAGTTAGGTCAAGTAGCTCCCTACGCTAGGGAAATACATTGACCAGACATGACAGGCAGTAGTGTGCATAGCATAAATGTATAGATCATTAGATCATCATGTACCAGTTCTATAACAATAAAATCTAATCAAATTTTGTTTCATTTTCCAATTTTGACTTAAGGACAGCAACAAGATAATTAAAAGCTAATTAAGATTAAATTTGCAGGCATTGTGTCCGTCCAAAACAGTCAAGGATACCAAAATGGCTGGTACAAGTCCTATTAAATGACTGGGAGGGATCATTTAATAATCTTGACAATATATTCTCAAATCAATCCAAATAAGGTTGAAATTTTGAAGAAAATTATAGATATGCTGTTCGATTTTCATAGAGAGATTACCAATCATATTTCATAAAATTTTAATATCATTTGGCGATGCATCAGAAGGCTTTAATTTCAAACAGTAAAAAAAATTTTAATACACTTGATGAACGGTAAAGATGCAACCTAATTTCATCAATAGACAATACTAGCACATAGATCTTGCCTAAAATATTGGATACAAATTTGAACTTTAGTTTTAATAATTTTCAAGATAAATAATTGTCAGGTGATCCCTCCCTTGCTAAATAATTTTATCTCCCTGAATTTTAATAAATTTGACGCCTGGTAGCAAGCAGATTCCTATCACTCTTCAATTATCTACATCATCTCCATGGTCTACAAACCTCTATAATGTTTCCCTTAATCCTTACAAATTTTCAGAATAACAACTGATCTTCCTTCAGTAATGGGTTTTGTGGAACCTAATTTTTTTGACCTCAAAAGAAAAGGAAAGTGACATAAAAAATAAAAATAACAAAATGAACTAAACAGGCATGCATGTGCCATACTTGTGAGGCTCATATATGACGGTCGATAAGGTGTACTGTCCAGTGTGAGATCCACGTGCCCAGAACTTGAGGCTGATGAGTCCACCAATACCCATTTCTGGAAGCTTCTCCTCAACTGTGCACATCATAGACCCATCGTCTGAAACTTCTACCAGAGATACATATACCTATCATAAAAAAAAATATTAACAACTTGAAGAAGAATAAGTATTGCATGTCATTTCAAATACAGACCCCCACAACAACCACTAATTTAATGCATACCACTGCAAAGCATTAATTCGCTTGTCAGCTTCTAAGAAAATATATGTGAAATTTCAAAAATTCACGGCAGGCAAGAAATATCACTTGTACCAAAAGAAATTACCAGAGGAGAACTTACTGTGGTTTCCTCCACAGGATCATAGTTTCTTTCAATAACTTGCAACTGAAAAAGATATACAAAATTTAAAAGAAAAAAGTCAAATGGAAATCCACATGCTTATAAAATAAAGATAGACTTTGTCCCACAAAATATAAATACAAAGAAGGATGTCATTATTAATAATTTGCTCACATGTGAAATATCGGTGCCATCAAGTAAGCTGAAAAACTGTACACGATAATCCTTTGTAGGTAGCGCCACAAACCCGTTCGACCTGTCACACCCAATGGTAACACAGGATTGATCTCCTTGCAACTCCGGCAAAACAAGAGGCGGCTAAGAAAAAAAGGCACAAATACAGGAAGACATTTTATTTTTAAAGGCCATTCCTTAAAAATATATATCAGAAAATAGACTACCAGGTCAGTTCAGTAAAATTTTAGGTTGATTAATGTAGGGAATTTGGAATTATGTATCAGTTAATATTCAGTTGTTAGGAGCATATACGTCAGCCAAATTTTTTTACCTGCAACTTCTTGTTAGTCTTGCTTGTCAGTTGGCTGACAGGAGTCTAATTCTGTGTTTATGTAAGGTTTCATCTATCCCTTAATTCAAGATAGTATTTGTATTATATCATACCCATCCCATACTTGTCAGGTAAGGTACCGCCTCAAACTGCAAATGATTATTTAGATAGAACAAGAGAATAACAAACCTTAATTCCAGAAATTGACTTGATTATATCCATGGATGGCATTCTCAATACATGGATTTCGTTGTCTTCACAGGATATCTATTGAGACAATTTATACATTATAAATGCGAACATAATCTTTTAATTACAATATAAAAATTGAAATAAATATACTTTTATCCACAATTCAATAAGAAAAAAATGATGCCTTGGTTTATTAAAAGAATGAGGAAAAATAACGTGTGCATGACAACTTTACATCACAAATAGACACAAGAAAGACAAAAATTAATGACGAATGAAACTACCAAAATATTTCCCTCTCAATCTAAGTTGCTTCAAAACTGCAAGCATACTAACTCAGTTACCAAATAGCCTGTCAGAGTAGAGACCAGCCAATAATACACTAGCAGAAACTGTTACTTTCAGTTAGCTCTTTAGTATCTAAACAGTACAATTTCTCACACCTATCTGACCTTACGAGAGTGTTCGTGTACCAAATATTCAACTTGGATGCTTACTTCTTATTTTATTAATCAATGCTTCCTTTGAAAGAGCATTCAGCCAATGAATCTAGACATCATTCCTTTTACTATATCAGTTGAATCTTAACAACATTCCTTTACTGTATCAGCTACATAAAACAAAGCAAAGAGAAGGCTTTTTTCCACTAAACCCAACATTTTGCTCAAGTTGCAACACAGTATTTCCAATATAAAAAAGGCTACCCCCCCTACGAGCTACAGTCAGTGCATATAATAGACAACATTAAGTTTTCATCAACACAATATTAATATTAGCTCCCAAAGATCTTGGCAACTAATTCATTATATTGGGTAATCAACATCCAAATCAACCTAAGGTTTCAACTGAATTCATGCAGAGAAAAGAAGGACAAAGTTATAAACAAAACATATCCACTTATATTCTAAAAATCTATATAGATGTTGCATTCTACTTGCAAAAGTATCAAATAAGGTGTCATCTGCAAGCAATAAACATTATGTCCTATTATATTAGCAAAACAACGAGTAAAGAACGAAAAGAAAGAGGAAAGCAAAAAGCGTTCAGATTGCATACACAAGAGAGAGAAGGGTCAGGAGAATCAGTAAAATACATCAGAGGCGATCCCATGTTTGGTTTGTAATTTTTATTTCCCGTATCCAACTGCCAGACTACTATGACTCCCTCCTTCGCACCTATTATTTATTCAAATATAAAAATACAAACAGATAAATGAGTTGTAAGGACCAGGTTCTGGCCATTAAAAGGTAAAATGCACCAGAGAAAAAGGTGCTGCGGTGCTTTTGGTTGGTGTCTGGGTATTTAGTATAATTTAATTTCAAATCATTCTATTCAGAAGATAACATTAGCACTGCACTCTATCTGGTTTGAAGACAACATGAACAAAATAAAGAAAAAGAGAATATTTGTCCTTGTACAGCTGCATGACGTTTATTTTGGACCAGTGCCAAGTCCATATGACCTTTTTAACAAAGCATAATATTATATTACCATTACTCTAGGTATAATTCTACATGTCCATCCCTACAACTACTTTGGGCCAGGGGAGGTAAGTGCCCACTGTGCCATAAGCTACCTCCAGTCAATACTCCCTATGCTATTTGACATTCAATATATTCTTTGAATCTTTGTTTTACATGGGCATATAACTCTTGAAATTCACAGGGTACAGATCAAAATTACTCAGACAGAAACAGCACTTTCACAAATTTCATGCATTGTTTTTTTTTTTGTTTGCAGATACCACTAAACCCAACATTTCATATGCTGCAGCTAAAACCCCTCAAGATAATAGCAAGTAAAAACATAATCATAAGATTAATATGATGGGACAGAAACTTCCCATTAATGTAAACTATTGAGATTTTATATGAACATAAAATGGTGAATGTGAGTTGCAGGTACAATAAGAAATAAGGCAAACAGGCTGTTGGTTGTAATTTTGAAGATTAAAAGAGAAGATTCAACAAATTAAGCCATCATAAACAAGCTGCACCATCACCACTTTTGGAAATTTTTAGGCAAGTTTACCTGAGAAAAGATAAGACTCATCAGACGAAAACATAAGAAATTTGATCTCAGATGAATGCCAGTGCCAAGTCGAGCATGAGTCAGCATCATCCCTATCTATAACTCCAGGCATGTCTCCCCTGTCAATTTTCATTTTACCCCCTCCATCTTGTGAATATCGCGTCTTACCAAAGCCCTTCCATATCAAGATCCGACCAGACACATCACCAGCAGCCACAATACGCTTGGTCGGGTGGAATGCCAAACAGCTTAGTGTTCGTGTATGGTGCAGTTTCAATTTTTTCATGTTCACAGACTTCAAGTTCTTGTTGGGTACTCTCCATATGTTGAGCTGCTTGTTTTTCTTTATTCCCACAAATTCCCCTGACTTGCTAACAGCTAGCGTCTCTGGCTTGTGTGTCTGTTAAATTTTTTTTGAGAATTTATTTAAATAGACAAATTAATTAATTAATGGACAGTTCAACCAAAAGATAAGTAGGTAAATACGTTTAGAGAGAGAGAGAGAGAGAGAGAGATGTTTGTTGAAATTAACAGCTATATTCCTCATGTATAATATGGATGGTACCAGAAAAATTACAAGCAAAACTTCTTAGAAAGTAAAGGAAGCAGAGTGGTCTAAAATGGTCTAAACAAGGTGGGAGCCCAGCAACGGGTTCAATTCCCACTGGACGCGGAAGAGGGATAAACTCTATTTTACAGAGTGGGCTATGCATTTATAAATAAATGGCCTTGTTTCAAAAAGAAAAAAAAAGGTCTAAACTAAGAATTCTGATCATCATGTATTTTTGCATTTTATTTTATTTATTATTACAATTTTTTGATGAAATCAAACAATCAAACTAGGTATGATTTCCCGGTTTACCAAACATTAAATTTAATTTCAAAAAAAGGGGGTAGAAATGCTTGTAAGTTGTAACCATAAAGAGGACTGCATATACCTCAGCAAGGACACTACCAACATTGGTAGAATTGGTGAGGTCATAAATCTGAATCAACCCACATAAATGCTTGACATTCTCAACTTTTCTATTAGCATCTTCTACTGAAAGAAATGCATAGAGATTTTGGGATGCCTTGTTGGTGCTCCCCAGAGAAGCACTTAGTATGTTAGGAATGACCTGCATTATACTTGGTTATCAGGCACTAATAATCAGAAATACAAAAAAAAAAAAAATAGCCATCTGTTTCTTTTCTACTATAGTTTGTACCATTAAAAACCATATTACAGAGGACATAAAATACCAGAATTGAGTGCATGAAACATCACATTTTGTAGGGTCATCAATGAAAATTTTCCTGCATGGACAGAAAAGAAGGGGAAAAAAATAGAAGAAGAGGAAGAAAAGAGAACTTACCATGGAATGAACAGGAAGGTGAACATTGACCTTCTTGAACAAATCTGGTGTTGAGAAATCCCAGTAGAAAATCATCCCATCAAGCGAAGCCGTCCAGCAATAGTAAGAAAATTTGGTACCCACCTTACCAACTACAGGTACCACAACAATAGAAGTAACCCGTTCGGTGTGCCCCTCCAATTCAGTTATCTAAAATATAGATATAGGGATAAAGGTATCTTCCAATTTAGTTGGTAAATTGAAACTGAGCTAGAGAGAAAAAGAAGAACAAATTAAGTGATTGTTACCAGCATTCCAGTGGTGGTGCTGAAGACCGAAACGGTGCAACCAGTGCAGACGAGAAGTTTCTTCCCATCGTGAGAGAAAACAGGCGGGGAGGTGACGAGGCTCTGCCCTCCGACAATCATCGCGGATTATAGCTCTTTTAGGTTAGCCTTCGTTTGTTTCCTGCTGCTCTTTATTGTGCTATAATAATGCAAAAGAGGAGCTGGAGAGTCGAGAGTGCGGTGTGAAGGAGAAAGGGAAGAAAGGGGTTTTGCGCCTTTGCGCTAGGGTTTTTGAGAGGTGAAATGGTGAGCAGCTAGGTGGGACAGTGCGGCTTCGGAATTACGTTATTGCGTGTTTTGACTCATTTGACCCTTCTTATGATCATAACCGTTCGTTTTTTTTTTTTTTTTTTTTTTTTGAGATGGGTGCGATTACGATCGCGTGTTAATTAGTTTCGTTTCTGTTGGAGCACCCAAGAGGTGAATTTGGGCCCATGTACGTAAGCAAACCCTGAAATTCTTTTGATACCCACAATGAAGAAGCCCATGATAACTAATCTAGTAATCTGTTTCACCGAGAGGATTTATGAAAATTTAAAATTATAAAAACAAAACATTATCAAATTGTTTTCAAATGATGCCTTTGAACCAGTTATTTTCCGAATGTTTTATTTTTATAATTTTTAGTGTACACGATCAAAATGCTGAAAAATAAATTAGTTTAATGTGTTGGAGATTCAATAATTTTTAATTTCCTAATCTTATACAAAACAAGCTCAAAATTAAAATTTAGAGCGTAAACCCTTGAATCGTGAAAGAGATCTGTATTAATTGTGTGGAAATAAACTGCATCTGGTGATTTTTGTAATTAAATTCAATAACTCTTTGTTAGGTGAGTCATATTCCAACTACCTTTTTTTTTAAAAAAACTTTGTCTGCTTGATTTGCAAAATTAACAACACTACGCGATTAGATTAGCTCATAATTTATTGTGTGGTCATGAAAAATTATTTTTTACTAATAATCTCTCTCCCATTTTGCGTGCGAAGATTGAAAACTTTTATTCAACTGGTCACCTTCAACCAAATCCCGTTGAATTAATTCTCACATACAAAATAACAGTACTTGTGCTTGGCAGAGTCACAACTTTACTTTCTCCTGTCGCGGCCCGGTAGAATCGAACAAGCACACTACCTTTACAATGCAATCTTGGAAATTTCCCGATACCATTATTACTAACTACTACAGACTCAACATGACTCAGCTCAGATTTTTTTTTTTCCCTAATAAAAAAACACAGAACACCAGCACATGCTCAACCACCAACAGGGCACACTTGAACTTGCAATTTGAATTTGGGTGTTATAGGGACCCAACCAAACAAGGGTTCTCAACAACTTCTATGTCTCTATATTTGGTATCTTGCTAAGAATAGAGTGTTCCGGCTTATGGCTGCACTCATAATCGAGATGTACAAAAGCACGCTCGACTTCAGGCAATTCCTCAATTTTAATTTGCAGTGATTCTCCGATTGCATGTGCTTCCTTCAATGGCAATTCTTCTGGAAGCTCTATATCTACCTATTATCACATTCAAGAGGAAAAATGATTAAATCAGGTGAAAAAAGTTTACAAATTTAGTCCGTCAATTTTTACAAATTGTTCCTTGAAGTGTCATTTTCAATTTTAGTCCCTAAATTTTTGGTGCTTCAGGTTTAAGTCCCTCGAATTCCATTGTGATTAAAAAACGGAAGATGTCTCATACAGCATCAGTAGTTTATATGATCTCCAGCACTTGATGAAAAGAAATAGGACAGGAAACAGAATAGTACAAAAATTGCAATGTTTAGGTATCAAAACTTTGTAGTTCTGGAGTCCAAAATGATGAATAGTAACAGTTCCAAGAAATAGCTATCTGTCATCGACTCTTTTGTAGTTTTACTACACAATTTTCAAGGCCTTTTTCATTTTAACTAAATCTTTTTTTTTTTTTTTACACATTGAAACTGGGCGCCTATTTACATACCTCAACAAAGTAAAGCACACCGAAGGTGTAAGCTCGTACTGTATCAACCCTTTTGATTATGGCGTCGTGCCTCAAGACAAGATATGTTAACTTCTGTAACATTTCTGGCGGAGCAGATTGACCCACTAGTGATACTGTATTGATTAAAAAGGATAAATAAATCAAGAATACAATAAGAGAAATTTCGAAATATAAATATTTAAGGTCTTTTTCTACAAAAGACCTAAATTGAACACAAAAGGATTCAATTTATACCGTCTAAAGGCAACTAGAAACACATAACATTTGAGACCAAATCAGTACAGAACTTGGAACCTTTTTTAGCATATCAATTATTGAGCCAAAACGGGTCTTAGAATTTTAATTACCGGCATTTTCCCAAACAGTTCCAGACCAATTCGTTATAGTGTAAATGGCAAGAACAATAGCCCCGGCAGGGTCAATCCACCAATAATATTTGTCACCCAAAGCTGCCGCAGCAAGGCCCAAGACATTTGTCACCACATCAAAATAATGATCCTGTTGTTTAAAAAAAAATTATTATGACAACAAACAAGTAGTATTAAGGAAGTTTTCTTTGTTTCTTTTCGGTGATCTTACCATTTCAGAATCTAATTTTGAAAATAAACATTTGATCGAAACCCAGATAAGAGGACCTGACCAGTAAATAATTCTAGCATTTGGTTAGTATTGTCACCCAATATGACAGAACTTGCGCAAGTTATTCTTTTTTTCCGGAAAACCAATGTGGAGATGTGCGTTGAGACGTTTCTAAAAGTTTTGGTTCTGTGCTGCGGAATTGAGATTAAATGCGGAGGGTATCGGATCAAAGCGGGTATGGATTAATAAGAATCAAATTATATTTTATAATTTATGTTTTAGATTGCACCATGCTATAAACTAATCAGCAAATATATTAGAGTTGATTTGGGATGATTCACTCCCGCTCAAGTAGGCACCAATAAATAGGTAACAAACTATATTTTGTCATTTCAAAAACAAATATGTTTCAGACAAATATGTTACAATTTAAAATGTGCAAAAGCACCAAAATAGAGATTACTAAGCTTCAGGAACCAAAATGGAAATAAAGCATACTTTTGTAACCCACATGTATTTGCTATTGGACTTGAAAGAGTGAGGATAAAAAGAAATGTATTCACCTTGGCATAAGCACGGACAATCTTGTTTGCAGAAGTGCGGCAGTAAAGCCAAAGAGCAAGTTTAACAACAGTTGCAAAAAGCATGATGGAATATAGCCAGACCAGCTGCATGTAACTCATTCTGTCTGGAACCACGTTTTCTATCAATTTCTCCACTGCTTGCACTAGCACTTGAAAACCTAGAAGTAGCCAGAAACACATTGAAATGCATATAATATGGATAACTTTAAAATTTAACATGTAAGAGAAGTTTGGTTAAAAACGTCTTCTGGTGCTAATTGTTTTTGGCACAGGATTGAGGATTAATTTGATTAAACTATGGCATGAAGACCACTATGAAATACAAGGTGCACTAATGAAGGTCAAATCAGGCTTAATTACATGATGTGGGATCCAAGTTGCCGGACTTCCCTTTTGCATAACTATTTCAAATCTAAATCCAAACTATAGATCCAAATTTTGTTGTTGACCTTTTTGAGAAGTGATACTTGGTAGTAATTTTTTTTTAAGCTCTCTTTGTACAAAGATCAAGAGGCCAAAAAGTAAAAGCATTAAAAATTATCTATTACAAATAACTTGATCCATCATTTTTGGCCTCATAATATTGTGAAAAATAAACAAAAAACTTAATTTAAGCTTTTTACTTAAAAGGCCTTGGTGTGCAGGAAAGTAAGATCAAGTGGTTGGATTCAGCGCTTGAATGTTAAAATGGAGACTCTGGCAACTTATAGAGACAAGAAGTTCTGGCATCAGAACCACCCTCATATACATGAATGATACAGTAACACTCGGGTTTCAATTTTCTGCTGAAATTCAATTTAAAATCAACCTGTTCTTTGAGGACACAAACTTGCACAATGTTTTGTATCCTTGACATGTATTCTCAAATCTGGTCGCAAACTTATGTATTTGCCATGTGGACTGAGCAACATTCAAACCAAAATGGGGCAATGTCCTCTCATCCAGTACTAGGATAACACAAGAAGGAAGCAAATGGAGCAATGTCCTCTAATCCAAACTCAAATAGTGTTTTACTACTGTAGAACAAGGTACAGGGAATTCCTATTAGTTGAGCTGTTGAGGTATTAAATGTTCCGGTAGGTAGTTAGTAATACTAAGAGATGTATCGCAAGAACTATTCGCTGAATGTAGGAGAATAAAGAAATGTATCATACCTAAAGTTGCCATGACAGCAGCAAAAACAATTATACCAACAGGCTGTACACGCAACTTCCCAATGGGGTACTTGTATACATTAATGTTCTTCATTGACAAGTGTGTGAACCAAAGGATGCCACCGGCCATTAAATCCAATAAGGAATCAAGTGTTGAGGCTGCAATAGCTATTGAGCCACTTCTTATGGTAGCATAAATCTGTAATTTGTTACAGAGGTAACTAATAGAATATCTCAAATGTAAGTCTCATCAAAACATAAGGAATGTATATACAGTCCATAGTCTTAACTTGGCAGCACCTCTTTTTTGCATATCCATGTATACAAGTATGTTCATATGTGCTACATAATCACAGTCTCTTTTCTTTCTTTGGTATTACAAAATAAAAGAAACAAAATTGGTGCATACCTTCAAGGCCAAGAGAGCAATATTTGCATAGTTAGATATACGCATAGCAAATTCACTCTGCTCTTGCTCTGCCAACTCTTGTGCCTCATCTAATTCATTCCCTAGGTTCAGGGCATCTACCTCCTCAAAAGATTGCAGAGTTGCAAATTGTTTCTCATAGTATTCTCTCTCCCCTGTAAAATTGCATTTGTTACTACACGAGAAATTGATTTTCCTGTACATGTCCCATTTATTGACGAATTTGAGATGTCAATGGGAAAGAGTTAGAGACCTTTCAATGCACTATTCATGTTTATAAAAATATCCATCACTAGTATGTACAATGTTAGTAGTTAAAATCCTTCTTAATAATATAACATGGATCTAATTCTCTCAAACTTTAAATATTTTAACTCCAAGTATTTGTTGGCTATTTTTATAGAAGAGTTGACTTTCACATGGCAGTTCTCAATTTGGACACTTGTTCCTGAGAAACTAGCCCAGCTAGTTATTTAAATTTGTATTTCTCATTATTTATTTATCCAAGATTATAAACACATTATTTATCCAGCTACTTTTTTTGGTTATTTTGCTTACCATCATGCAAGTGGTGAACATTAACATATTTTGAAGCGGGCAGCGGCCTTTGATTTAATTACTAACTGAGATGTACAAATTTCAAATAAACACTTCGGAAGACAAGCAGGTAAATAACTAAGAATGAACAGCTACGAAAATTAAAGAAAAAAAAATTATATGACCATGGCACTTGCAGAGAATAATTTAACGGTAAAAAAATTAAAATCGTAAAAACATCCCCATTCTCCACAGTAAATACACAAATATTTAACAGAAACCAACAGGAATTCACAAGTGGTCTCCACAGACATGAATGAAGTATGCTCGATTTGAGAAAATATATATAAAAAAAAAGGAAAGCAGGAAAAGATCAAAAGAACTAAATGAACCGATTGATCAGAAACCATCAGCGCCTTAGCGGACGGAGAAGACACTAATCTCAAAGCAGAGGGAAAAACAAAAGATTGTACAAATGTAGAGGTCCTTCAAATAATCAAATTAGAGTCGCTATACGAAAGATCACAGAGCTATTAGCACGATCTCAAAGTTAGACTTACAAAGTCAGACAAATGTACGGTAATTAATGGTGGTCATATGGAGGCACTCATCACACATATATTTTCAAAAAAAAAAAAAAAAAGACAGAGAAAAACAAAACGAAACGATCGATGTGATGAAAGACAACCTCGAATATGAATGTACGAAAATAAAAAATAATTAAAAAAATAGAAAAATCGGATTAACGTCGAGGAACGTAAATACATACCATCATCAAGATCTTTGGCGGAGGAGAAGTCCACGGAGAACGGCTGCTCCGGGTCCACGAGGCGGCGCACCTTCTCGGGCAGCCGGGACACGAATCCTCCTGTCATGCTCCGCACCGAGTTGTTCCTCCACCACGTCAGCAGCGGCGCCTTCACGTCATCATCCTTGCTCCCCTCCATTTGGAACCTCCAATGAGATCTCTATGTCTATGTTACAAGCTTTAGATTATGGGTGGAATGTGGAATTGGAGTGGGGATGGGAAATTGGAAATGGAGGGAAAACCGACAGAAACGGATGCAACTCAAGATATAGAGCGGAGCGGAGGACGAAATAGAATGCCTCATTGATTCAGCGCGCTTGTCTTATTGCCATTTATTGGCCACTTTTTCGCTATGCCCCCTCGAATGTTCGTAATTTAATAATATAAGTTTGAGGGGTTTTTTTTTAGTAATGCTAGTCAAATGCGTTTGAACTTTGACGTCAAATGCGATACTAGACTTAATTATTAAAATTTCAAATTAACAATCCAACCACTCAATATAATCTTCATATTGAAATTTTCTTAGAGACTAAATTTTATATATTTTCAAAATTTTTAACTATTTTTTCAGATTTTTTTAAATTGAAGGGTGCAAAATTAATTAGATTGAAGTTTTTCTAAAATTCAAAATAAATACTAAATTTTTTTAAAAAAAATAAAATTTGATCTCTAGGGATATTTCATTATGGAGAACAAATTGAGCGGTTCGGATCAGTCGTTGTAATCTCGAATATTGAGATCCCATCGCTTTTGACGAGCCAAGTGTCAAACACGTTTGACTCTAGCATTACTCTGTTTTTTAGCTTAAAAGACCTGTTGTATTTTCAATTCTCCACGTAGGATGGTATGTGTAATTCTTTATTTTTTTATTGTTTACTTTATTATTATTATTATTATTATTATTATTATTTTTAATTATATTACGTAGGCAGGATCGCAGGAGGGTATTATGTGATTCAACAAACCTGGCCAGTGCTGTCATTTAAGAGTCATATTTGTTGGAGGGGTTCGGTCACTGACATTTAAAGCGCGTTAATGAATTGAAAAATGCAAAACAAGTTCATTGATTAATGAATTTAACGGGTCAAGTATTTTATTGCACATCTAACGGGAGTTATTACACATTAAAAGTACATAATGTGTTTTCTTTTTCAGTTTTTTCTCCGATATTTATGTGCATTTTATATTTTTATTAACTGGAGTATCACCACGGGGGACAAAAATTGACAATGCCAACTGGTAATTATTTTATTAATAATTGACTTTTTCAAGAGGATATATACGCAAATCTGATAGCGATGTCAGAATCCGACTATGCAGATTACTGATAGAGATAGAGAAAAAGAAATTTGTTGACGGTATCTTTCTCAAAAATAAATATAATAAGTAAACAAATTTGCTGATGACATCCGGTATCAAGAGTTCAAGACTGATCAACCTGTGACATCAAGTGTAAATACCATTCGAATTATATACGAATATCTCACGATTGTGTCTTTCTCAACCAATTACTCTGTCTCAACTCAGCATTAGTAGGTCTTCGTATAATCTTTGGGTGCGTGAAGTGTTCTTAAGGTATCGTAGGCTGTTTAATAATTTGATTTCTATTATTGTGTTCTCCGTTCCCGCGTTGTTACTGTCATGGTCATGTCCAATAATAAATCGAATGCCTCTTGGGGCTATTGGAAACACCGTGCGATCACATGGTATAAAATCATTTAAAAAAAAAATAAAAAAAACATGGTATAAAATACAGGGTAACGACTAAGACTAATCGTACTTCTATCTCAATCTTACTCGTTTGTATTTACAATTATTTTTTTTATTATTATTATTTATAAATGATTTGTTTTAAAAAAATTAATGGCAGGTGTTTATTTTTGAGATTTTTATATTAAGCTTTACGTGTCAAACATTAACACTTCAGATCTCTCAGGTGTTTATATTTAAAATTTTTTGATATTGATAATTGATAATATAAATACTAGAAGTTAATATCAAAACATAGGTGTTTATAATTTAATTTTCTGTGTTAAAAACTTTAAATACTTGGTGGTAAAATCGCATATGTTTACAATTAATTTCAAAATATTAATGTCTCAACTTTCGGCGTTAATACTTAAAATGTTTTCAAATGTAATCTCCACATTGGATCTAGAACGGAGTCGGAGGGACTGTTTCGTATAAAATCATCGAGCTAGTCCATCCAGCCACTAAAGATGTGTGCATTGTATGGACATAAGTAATCGACCATGATCATTTAATACGACGTCGTATCATGTCTTTATAATTTTACTTTTCTACATTTAACGTTAATTATGTGTTTATGTTTTAACTTTTCGTATTAATAATATTCAGTCATTTGTTTAATATATTATTATAATTTTGTATGTTAGTAATTTATAAATGTCATGCGCTAATAGTCAAGCTTTGAATAAATTTATTGTTCTCATAATAGCAAGCCGTGAGTAATATTTTTCCTAATAGTAATTATCACGAAAACCATTAATGAGGTTTGGGACTGTTTTATATGAATCGATGGACCAAATATTTCACGGATGCCCCCTGAAAACGAAAAAAAGTTTGTTATAATATGTTTTCATTGCTGGTTGAAAATTTGAATATAATATGTTTTAATAGCCTTTTGATAATTCAACCTTTTCAACTTGGAGCTTAAAAATTCCCCAGAAGAGTAATCAAATACGCTAAGGAATCTTCCTGATTTTCTTTTGTTTGATAAATTCTTGGAAAGTGAACTTATTCAAATAATTTAGTTTTCTAACATTTTCAATGTTATACAACACGAATTAAAAAACATAAAATTAAACTAAATTACTGATTCATGGTTGTTCTGGATGTTTAACTCACGAGCATTTTAGTGAACTTCAACTCGTAAGGGCAGCTAAGAGGCTTGCTTGACATACTCAAATAAATTTTACATTAAAATTTTTTAAAATCTGAATTGCAAAATTAACTGCACATTAAAAAAAAGGAAGTTACCAAGAAGATTCCTCATTAAGGCTTGATGTGTAATTGTTACTGAATTTATACCGTACAAGTAAATAATGCATTTCGTCAAAATAAAAAAACAAATAAATAATGCAGACGTAATGATTATCAGCATTATTTATTACGAATTTACATCAGCTATATTCCTGGTACAATAATTTCCCATCTTGACCCTCTACTGGTCTGAAATTTCCCTTACGAGTTGCAAGTTTTGCAGCCTAGACAGTCAATCAAGACGACTCCATGACTCCATGTGCATCTTGTCAAGGAGCAGTTTTGAAAAATCTGACTGCCAAATGGGACCCACATCTTAAACCACGTAGTACTACTCTTTTAATTGAAGAACAGGGATCATCAACTCGTTATGACTTATGAAGGTAAGTAACCATATGTTCCAACAAAAACAGAACATTTTCTTAAACAGAAAAGAAGAAATTTAATTTTAATGATTCAAGTACATTTAAATAATATTTTAGATTGTCCGTATATTTTTATTTTCAAACAGTTATAACAACTTAGAAGTTTATAATTTAATATATAAAAGTTATTTTAATCTTCGATATCGATGGAGTAAATGTAGATTGGAGCGGCGGACCCTAGATGTACCCAATAGGCTATACTCAATTATCACCAGTTCACAAACCAATACCAACATATAGAATTGATTATAATTAAATAATGTTGAATGTTTAAAATTTTTTCATATCGCCCTTGATTAGTGCGAACGAATCAAATAAAAATTATTAATTTTCTATTGACATCTGATGTAGTGAACAACATTCTAATTTTATAAATTCGATAGTTTTCATATATTTAGTATAAGAATTAAAATTTTAAAATTATAAGCATAGTGCTATTTTTAAGAAAGTCCATTATGAAACCGGTCATAAAAACTATGATTTATTCGATAAAGAAAAATTAGTTTTATGCGTATGATATGCATAAAGTTTTCAGTTGTTCTAACTGGTCAACTATATCATCATTAATATATATACTCTTAATTTAGAATTAGAAAAATATATATTCTTGTGGGGAATCTAATACAAATTGACTTTCTAAAAAATTTCGGAGCCCGCATCGACTCGCTACACACTTTGTTTTCAGTAATATGTATGCACCATGAAGTTTTTGTAACTCGTACACTTGGCTAGCTTGTTGGCTGTTTCGCTACAGTTGGCATTTCCTTAGAAAGGACAGGCCGATAAATTACTCAACTACTTCTTTAGTTAATTTTATTTTATACAAATTTCAACATAGAACACTTACATATTTCGTAAATGACAAAAACGGAGCATCGGAAATGGACCGTTGTATTATTGGAGAAACAAAAATTGACCAAGAACACGAGCAAAAATTTGAGAGCGAATTAAAAAAGTCTATCATTCAAAAAAAAAAAAAAAAGCACTAACACTTGTTCTCAAGGACAGCTTTGCGCATTTCTTTTAAAATTATTAGAGATGATGCAAGGAAAAAGATATCAATTTCGTTCCGTTAACTATCCTGGTTTCATTCTTGATAATTCTTTTTTTGAAAGTAGCTATTGGAATTCCTTTGTTCAAAGTTCAAACTGTGCTGTTGAATAAATTAAAAGATGAACAAAATATGCCATCATCGTGACTAAAAGCAATGTGACGGAAACTATCCCAAGCTTAATATTAACACAACTAATAATGCACCATGTATGGTGCTCCCTTTTCACCCGAGGTTATTACTAGCTCATAGAATTGAAAGTTTAATTATATACCAAGAGAGAACTTTTTAAGTGATATTTACCTCTGCCAACAATTTAACATAGTGAAATATTGACTTTTGAACATATGAGAGTAACAACGTTGTTTTAACACGTACTAATACTATACATCTGGCTAACGTATTCAAATTTTCGAAATAGTAACTTATCAAAATGAGCGACGGCTCCTGTCAAGATCTCAGAAATATATATACTAGAGGGGCATATCGAGCTTCGCTCGATGTAAATATCTATAATAAAAATATTTTTTATTATGTTTCTATAGTTTAATTATGTTCATTTTTTATTAAGATATATTTATCTTTAGAAATATAGTTTAGTTATTGTAGATAATTTGATTTGATTAAATTTAAAGAGATCGATCAATTTAAAGAAAAAATATATGTGTGTAAATATAGTTATAATTATAGTTATCTGAAATAATATGATTAATATTATAATTATAGTTATTTGAAATAATATGATTAATATGATTTATATTATGTTGATATTATTCATGAAATGTAATATGTTTATAAATGACTTAAATAATATATATATATTGTAAAAGATCTGATTTTTTCTATTTTCAGTTGAATGAATTTAATTTATATTTTGTAAACTGAAATTAAGAATGGTGATTGATGTCTCTTATTTTTATATGTATTTCGACCGTACTTAGCCCTTAATTATTGATCAAACCACTATAAATTGTCTCATAAATTGCTATATTTTCCAGGATATTGCTGCTGCCGTGCTTCTTGTTTTATTTTGTAGAATTCTTCGGAGATTGGAGACGAAACGCGACTTTTATGAAGGATGGACCACACTTTCAGCCAGACGACTCATTCCTGGCTTGCCCAGACATATCACAGGACCACAGGAGCCCAGTACGAGCCACATCTCCAGCGTGGGCTTGATTCTCAGCCCATCCAGCAGATCCAAAGTGCCATTTCGCACCGAAATGATTCCATTTCGCACCGAAATGCATTTCTGGAAAGTGCGAAAATGGTAATTCTCGGAGAAGGAAAGCTTTAGACCGCTTCTCCTTGCCCTAGCCGCCTCCTGTGGGTACATATATGCGTCCCTGACCTCCTGGGCACGTATTCTACCTTCCATACTCATTTTCCACCTTCTTTACTTAGCGTTTTAGGGTTTTCCATTGATTTCTTGGAGAGTTCTTGGCGTTTTTGGAGAGAGCAGCAGCAGCACACAGATCCACATCGATTTCTAGGCCAGAGATAGCGAGTATTAGCATTGGGATTCTTCGGTTTACTCTTATATGCTCTTATTTCGTTGTTTTATGGCTTGTATCTTTATTATTTGCATGATACTTGTTGTTATTTCTGTTATGGATATTAGTGAGTAGTTTTTATGATGTCTTAGGGTAGTTAGTAGATTAGTTTAGTATGTTGCTATGACTTGATGATTATATTATGATATTTTGTGATTTACTTGTTTGAGAATTATTACTTGCTTGTTTGATTTAATTGTTTGCTTGAAAGTTAGCTTATTGATGATACGTAGCGTTGATAGGATTTAACTCGACCAAATAATTAATAGATCGAAGCACTTGAGATAAACCAAAACTCGAAAGAGTAGGTTAGTTAACGATCGAAAGATCTAACTTTTATTGCACCGACAGGACCTTAAATATCTCTAGAAATCCATTCAAGTATTCCTAAACAAACTAGTCTTAAAACGTAAGTATAGGATTAGTTGTTTTTGTGGTAAAACCCGACATCAAATCCAAACCAGAACCGAGAAGCGAAAGTTGAGGTAGGGTCAGGGTCTGGTCGCTTAGTAACCTTCACAAATTATCCTGTAAAATTGTCAAGTCGAAACAACAGGTTTAAGGCAAGTTTTGGTGTTTGACAGAACTCATTTCGCACCGAAATAGTTCTGTTTCGCACCGAAATGACTCTCTGCCTCGATGAAAATCGTGGTAGAGTTGTCTTAAAGCTAAACTAATTGAACACTCATCCCTAGGGCATTTTATTGCATCTGTTTGAGTCCAGAAAATATAAAAAATAACCCAAAAACTATTTTATTATTTATTACTTGTTTAATTGCCTATTTTTCTATTATTATTAGTATTACAAATATTTCTAAAAACACAAAAATCCATCCTCTAGCTTTTAAGAAAGATTAAGTCTGGTACTCAACCGTCCTTGTGGGTTCGACACCTTTGCTTTACTCAAACGTCTAGTGAGGTAATTCATAGGTTTAATTTTATTTGACCTAGGTTTTGAAACCTTCATCAGTGATGAAGAGAAATTAAAGTAGAGATGGACTCTAAAAAACACAAAAGAGATGGAGACATGATGGAAATGAAAATATGAAGGGGTCACAAAAATCAGAAACAGAATAATGTGTTGTCAAATTATTATTTGATGGTGAACCAAGTCAGTTTTATAAGCAATAACACCCGACACATAATTAGTTACAATGTATCACATTACAGAAATCAGAAAGAATGCTATTGCACAACTTATTAATGCTTGAAGTGTCGGATGATATTTAACTAAAAGATCCCGACACCCACACATCTTTATTTATAATATTGATATTGATATATATATATATATATATATATATATATAATGAACGATTATTTATCGATTATCCACCCAGAATGTACTCTTAAAGTTCGAAACACATATCAAATATGTGTTTCGAACTTGTTTTATGTATTGTATTTGTTCTATTTTTTTCTCTCCACAAATTCAATTTTTCGAAATAGTAACTATGTAAATTCATTTCACTTCAGTTGTTTGGTTTTCGTTGGTTGAGTACAAATCAATTTAGAAATTTGTCAAGTAGATTCTTAAATTGTGATTTGTATGGTTCGAGTTTTTTAAATAAGAATGGGAAATTCTTAAAAAAAGGAGCTCCATACAAGACTTGGTGCAAAAAAAAACTTAAAGATATTAAGTTGTGTGCTTTTGATTTACACGGTCGCACAACTATTTTATCGAGTCATAATAAATAAAAAAAAGGTAATTTAGGTTCCTGATGCAATATTGAAACCAACATAAACGCTGTATCCGGGGAGAAAGTATTCTTTGCCGTGGACTTTTAGGAGAGGAGAGAGTTTCGAGATGTCCTTGTGCTTGTGCATGAATTTTGAAACAGAGAGCACCAAGTCAGATTTGTGTTGGAATTTTCTAGCAAAACAGAGAATATACAAAAATACCAATTGTAAGCCTATATCGGTTTTATATAACTTAGCGTGCTACATTCAGTATGAGATTATTATTATTTTTTTCTTTTTAACTATTACCTCAAAATGCATTTTGCAAACATATTTTGGACTATAAGGAGAAGAGAACAATATTTTAACGACTTAGTGTGCCAAACGTGAAATGGTTTCTTAGAATATAGTCTTGAATTGGCTTATCCTTTATTAAAACTAAATTACTGGAATGACGTATTTGAGTTAAAAGAATAACGCAACTAACATTTTTATACAATTTTTATTGTATTATTGGAATAATATCTTATGAAATAACATTATTAGCCAATAGCATTATTATAGAATCTATCATGAAATATGCAACTAATATTTTATACAATCTGTAATTATAGTCTTCCGGATAACTCATCAATAGCATACAACTACCTTTATCTCGAGCAACATTTTTCTACCATTATTCTAATTTAAATTCTGAATAACACAATTTTAACACTATTGTTTTATTTACCAAATAAGTCCTCAGATTTGTTTTTACCTTATAATAATGCTGCAAGTGGAATTACGTGAAATTGAATAAAAATGAATCGGCCGAATATATTTAGAACAAAATGTAGAGATATTTACAATCAAGTTTCATAAGTTTATACTCGACGTCTATCTATTTCACCGATGTAGAAGAGATAATTTTTTGATGTGGCCAATGTATTGATATTATGATGGGACCTTTTCTTTAAAATTAATTGAGCTCGAACGAACTAATTTGGACTAACAAAATTATGATCGAGTAAGTTGCATATGAACTTCATTGAAAAATAAACGAGTGCAACTTACGAATTATGAGTTTTTTTTTTTTTAAAGTAACTTACGAATTATGAGTTAAATTAGTAGTCCTATGAACATACATTATTTTTCTAAAAGTGGAGATACAGAGGCCACGTGGTTAGATATTATTGATTTTCATAATAATATGCGGGAATTGGATGGGGCTGGTATGTTCGAATTGGTCATGCTGAGACAATGGACTATATCTTATATTTCGGCTGGAATTCATCTATTTTCTTATTCTCTCTAGAGAATTAAAAAGAAAATATTAATAATAAGAGTTGGCGACTTGTAAGTTTTTATTTTATTGCTTTTGGTATCATATGAAAAACTTGTTCCTATTATTTTGTACATGTTGATTGAAAGTTCCCATTATATAAGTTGAATAAATCTAGTATAGACTAGGTAGATTGGGCACCACACGACTAATGGCGTTCTGACAGTTGGGTTGGATTATTAATTGAGTGCTCTTATTTTGTATGCATAGTTTGGTGGGATAGATATCTCAAGAGATTTCTTTTTTGGTAGAAGAGTGCACTATTCCTTGAACCGGTGTATGAATTGTGGATATCAATTTGTTGAGTCCCCTTAGTCCTTGAGTCGTACATGTAATAAAATGCGTCAGGAATCCAAACCAACCCCCATACGTTCATGCAGGAAAAATATCTTTTGGATAGTTTGTATTGAATGCATGCATGAATTTGCATTTGAGCAAGATTTCTTTGTCATATTAATGGGTTGATGTACATACAGATAAATTTTGTTAACTTGATGATGATCCTAAAGTTCAAGAATTAATAAAAACTTCGGTTTGAACTAACTGGGGAAGATGTGCCCTCCCTTATGCAATTTGCATTAGTAAAAAACAGACTTTTTTTTTTTTTTCTTTTCTTTAGTTATCAGCGAACAACTGGAAAGGTATTAAATAGCGTGCGCGTGTAGCATGATGTGATAGTGACAGGATTAATGCTATTCAAACAATGATAGGATCCTTTTTTGTTTTACATTTTTAATTAGGAATTAGAATATTTCTAGCGTGGCTTGTTCTTGCAGAATTTACAAAAACAAAGGAGAAAAAGATACGAGTGATTCTGAGTTGAAGATGACTTTGACCAGTATGAGGCTGAGTCGGTCTTCATTATGACATTAAAATTTAATTCGACCCTAAATTTAGCCCACTCCGCTGGAGTTTAAACTGATTCTACTCTCTTTTATCATGAAGCGGACTTGGAAGTGGTATTTTTAATTAAAAAAAAGATTTCCTCAGAAATTTTAATAAGAAAAACGAAATTATTTTTTTTTAATAAGGAAAAAGTCCTAACGCGGTCCAAAATTACGTAAATATTCCGGGCCTTAACGCGTTCAACGAGCGCGTTAGGAGGGCGTACTTTCGCTACTCAGCAAAAATCTAATTTTTGTTTGTAACTATAAAATAACCCTTTATTTAACTTAAAAAACATAAATTTATGAAGACAAAAAAATAGAAGAGGATTAAAAAATACACCCGTGTTTTTTTTTTGTTTCCTTGTCCTATTTTCATGATTTATAAATAATTATTTCTAATTGATGTTTATTGTGTGCAAAAAGAAAAATGTTCATTTGATTACCTTTTTAATTGGTATTTTTTAAGTTCATACCTTCTTTTAATTAAATGTTATTGCTTATTAATGTCGTTCATACGTGAGATGTTATTGCTTATTTGTTCATATTTATTTTGTAATCCAAAGCCATTACTCGTGTGTCGTAATATTGTTGTCGTAATATTACTCGTGTGTCGTAATATTGTTTTCGAATATTGCCTAGAAGTCGCAACAGACAAGCAACAAAAAATAATAACCAACATAAACTACACATCCATGATCTCAAACATAATAACATACATCACAAATATAAAAACCCATAACATACATCGCATAAACTACCTCCTACGTCCAGACGGTAAAAATCTCTCGCGTTTTTTAATTGCTCGTCTCTTTCTTCTCTCAGCCAAACACGGGGTAACTGACTCATCCTCCGCCTGAATCTCCTCCTCCTTTTTAATTGCTCGCCAACCTCCTGACCACCCTCGTGCATGGCGGTTTGTAGCAAGGTAGTGAAAGAGTCTCCCCTTCCCATACTACCCAATGGCGAAGAAAATGAAGGGATGCTATAAGGTGTACCAAATGTTGGCATAGTGAACGGTGCAGAAGTCAGGCCAAACGCAGGAAAATATGGCTGGTATCCTGGCATGTAACCACTGAAAATGCCGGTGGGGTCATGCCACATACCGTCAAACTGAGAGGTCGATGACGATGGACCGGCATCCTGTGTCGGAGTAGGACCTGACAGTGTCACCGGCGTAGGATCTACGTGGGAATGAGAACCCCTGGGTGGTCCTAATATGTCATCTAATCGTCCTGTATTTAGGCCACCATCCTGTTAAGATAAAAAAAAACTATCATCAATAAAAATAATTATAATATTATGTTTAATGCATATTAATTTACAAACAATACATACCGGATTGACGAGATCCTCGGCTTCAAAGTTTGCATGTGGTTTTTGGGACAAGCTGATATAATCTAAACTGACGCTTGCAACGCTCCGGATATTAGTATGCCACTATGTGATAAAAATCAGCAGCATCCGAGCATGATCCGCTGCTGACCACAATTGGGCTACTCGTGGCATACTCTCTCGGTCATCTTCGTACGGTAACCAATTGACATCTTCTACCTCCAATGTCGCCAGGTGGTCCAGTGCATACTCAACCGCCCCACGATGAGTGTTCTTCGAAAATGAACGAGCTTCACCCCATTTCCTGTAATTTTGCCAAAAATTAAACATTAAACAAAATATAATACCTAAACATGAAACAAAATATAATTAAAGTAAAGATAAATTTATATAAAATGGCGCGCACGAGTATTAAACTAAAGCTAAATTTATGAAAAATTATACCTCCCAAACGACGGGCACGAGTCTATATCAGGCTGGCCTAATCCAGGAAATGTCTAATCTGGAAGAGTCGATCGACATACTGGAAGATATATCCATGCCCAAAACAATAGAAGCATCTAAGGTCCCGTCACAACCTTGAATCGCATTGAAACACGATCAAGCGAATGATACAGACATGTTAGGACCGCACCTCCCCAATTTCAGTTTTTGTCTTCATTTAAATTGCCCTGCAAATTAATTAAACAACAAAAATTTCAGTTTATCTTCATAATAATGACATCAATATAAAATTGAGAATGAACAAATGATTTAATTAACATTTCATGATTTAATTAATAATATAAATGATAATGAAATGAAATGATAATGAAATGAAATGAAATTAATTTAATACCGCTACGAGAACCAAATAAAAAGCGGGTACAGAATCCTGCAGAATATCAGGGAACATGAGAGTCCCAAAGAGCTCCATCGCCACCGCACTCTTGTAAAGATTGAGCTCATCATCGGAAGCTCCAACAGGAGGCCAATTGGAGCAATTCTCTCTCAACCATTTCAATCTAATATTACGTCTATTGCCCCTACATTATTATTTGCATAATTGTCATTATTTACAAATCATAAATTATAAACAAAAATTTAAAGAATTAATTAACATTGAACTTACGTTTTTTCTCTAGCCCAGTTCGCAGTCGAAAATAACTGCGAACTGACCTGATCATCAAAATAAACTCCCGTCGTGCTCCCTGTCACAGGTTTGCCTACTGTGCGCAAACCATACAGATACTTCACATCCTGATAATGATTTAACCCATGAATTATCACAATAATTACATTAGTTTACATTGGATAAATTGGAAAATTTATTCAAATAGATTCTTACTTGCAACGTAACGGTCATCTCGCCGACAGGAAAGTGAAAAGTATGCGTCTCCGGACGCCAAAACTCTACCAATGCTTTTAGTAAAGCAATATCCGCATTGACATGCTTTACTTTCGAGATGTGAATCAGGCCGAGCTTCTGCAAACGTCCATCAATCCGTTTGTCGATCACGATCTCACGCTTGTGCGACCTCAAATCTAAACATCTTTCATGCTGCAATATCATATGTTAGTTTTAATCAGAGTTTATCTATAACGAATAATTATTATAACATTACTAACCATGGAAATACATTTAAGTATTTAAATATATGATTAATACTGAGTTAAATATTTAATATATTTGAAATATTTAATAAGTATACCTCCTCAATAGGCACTCCAATAATATGCTCCTCGGGAGTAAGGAACAATATCTGTCCGTCAACGTCTTGTACTCACTCCACAGGGTTCACGTTGTACGGATTCGGACGACCGGTGCGACGCCTCCGTCGTCTAACACGTGGAGCTGGATCAATCGGAGCGTATGTCGGTGGTTCAGAACTGGATGGACCAGCCTCGTCGTGTGGAGAACTCATCTATTGTAATAATTAAATATAACGTAATTGATGTGAATTATCTGCTCTTAAATTTATACCCAATTATACCCAAATTCAGTTGCAAGCGTACAACAATCGTCTAAGTATTATCGGGGTCGAACCACAGGGACGGAATATTCAAATAATTAAGTTTGATATACTTTGATTAACTAGATTTGAGGATACAAAAGAATAATAATTGGAACAGATCAAAAGTAAATATTGCAAATAAATTAAAGTCCTAAATTATCAGTTCAATGAGTTAAAAGGATTAAAACGCTAATTAAGAATTAGGGGTTTAACTAGTAGCTAATATTTTTCAGTTTACTCCAGAATCAGCGGCCCGCAGGGATTATCTGCGGCCCGCTGAAACTCAGGTCGCTGACCCCTGAGAAGGTCGCAGAAGTCTGGGGTCATAGACAACCCGCAGAAACCTCCTGCGGCCCGCTAGGTTTGGCGCAGACTCAACTTTTTGCATATTTTAATTGTTGTTTTGTGTAGAGAATTAATTCTAACTAAGGCTCTTAAATCCCACTTCCGTTTAAGGCCAGGTTTCCTGTAGTTAACATTATTTCTCTCTAATTCAACCTAGATTTCAACTTCCGTTTCTTGGTCTAAGTTAAACTAGTTTATGCTTTACGACCTACGACTCCCTATACTTCCGTAATCGGGAAGGGCTTCAACTTTCGTTTCTTGACCCTAGCATAACCTTCCGGCACCAACTCTCGTATTAACCATACTTTAACCTAATTACTTAAGAACGTTTGGATTTAACCACCTAACAATTAAAAGACGTCTCTCTTAACGGGTGCAAGCAATTCAACTTAAGCAATTCAGATAAAGTAATCTAATCAATTCAATCAAAGCATAAAACATAACATGCAAACAAAGAAAATAATCTCAAAGCATATTATCAATCATAAACTAAAAAAGGTTCACTACTATGGCCCCTAATATACGACTACTTACGAGTATACATAACAAAACAAACAAAGGTATCTAAGTAAATAAAGAACATAAAGAAAGAAAACAGATTACAACCGGTTTGTATCTAGAATTCCTCCTTTTCTGCTCTCTGCTACTCTTTCAGCGGGTCGCGGATACTTCCGGCGACCCGCCGAAAACCCTCGGCTGCTCTCTTAACTAGCAGAATTAGCTTTTCCCTCACGAACTCCCTTCTCCTTTTTCTGATGTCTTCTGGTGCTTATATAGGCGTGGAAACTCCAGAATTATCGAAAACGTGTGAGTTGAGGCGCTGGAAATAGGTAAGTCGGTGTAGAGGTGGATGCAGAACTGGGCAATCTATTTCTGGATGTCGGTTTCTTCTTCAGCGGCCCGCTGAAACCTCCTGCGGCCCGCCGAAATTGTCTGTGTTGCCAGTCTCACCTGCTACCCGCTGAGCTCTTCTGTGGGTCGCGGATGTGTTCGGTGGGTCGCCGATCATGATCAGAACTTGGTCTTTTCACCGTTTTGAGTAGCCATATCACGTAGATCCTGTACAAAATAAAGGAAACCATAGCAGTACCTAGTTTCTACCCTAAATTACAATTAACTAGTTAGAAACACATATATTTCAATGAAATTAAGTCCTAAACCTGGTTTGAATATATATATATATATAAATCACTTATCATTCATATTATTCAATGCATAATAATTAAATATAACATAATTCATACTTTCTAAATTTTTCATCCAATCAAATATATCAAATATTGTACAAAAAAATTTTCTACATTTTCCATCAAATCAAATATTTTCTACAAAATTCTATTGTCCAATATTCCATGCACAATATAATTTTGAACATATAATACACAAATATATTTTTTTTCCTAATTTTTTCATCCAATCAAAATTTTTTCCATCAAACATTTTCTACACAAATATTTTCTACAAAATTCCTACATAATTTTTCCTACACATATATCACACACAATTTTACCACAAATACAATGATAACATCCATACTTTTTTCATACCATTTCCATGCACAAATTATTTGTACAATATTCCATGCATAATTTTTTCATACCATTTTCACACCAATTTCCATCCTACCATTTTCATACCAATTTTCATCCATATATTTTCTACACAAATAATTTCAATCACAATATACCACAATTTTCTATTGTCCATTTTATCAAAAATAACTAAAATTCTAAATTAATCCCAATCAATTACAATCAATTAAGAAATAACTAAAAATCTAATTACATAACTTCATAATTTCCATACATTTTTCAATCAAATCCATTATATCAAGAAATCTAATTAAAAAACTTACATTTCGCCGGAAATCGTCGAAAATCGCAGGAAATCGCCATACTAGCCACTGCCTCGGCGAAAATTGCCTCCTCCTCGCCGGAAATTGCCTCTTCTCTCCGAAAATCGCCTCCCTCGCCTACGCGGCACCTTCTCCTCCTCCTCTCTCAGTCTTTCTCTATTTCTCCTCTTCTCCTACTCTCTCAGCCTCTCTCTATTTCGCTCTCACGCTCTCTATTTCCTTCTCTCTCTCTTTTCATTCTCTGTTGGAGAGGACGAACCGTACAATGCAGAGAAAAGAAGGCCAAACGATCCGATCCGAATTCGAAAAGATCCCCTCCTAACGCGGTTGTTGACCGCGTTAGGGCTCCCTAACGCGCTCGTTGACCGCGTTAAGACTCGGGCAGTTTACGTGAATTTAGACCGTGTTAGGACTTTTTCCATATTAAAAAAAATAATAACGTTTTTCTTATTAAAATTTCCGAAGGAAATATATTTATTATTAAAAATAGCTGGGACTTGAATATGCACCTACTGAATTCAATTCATTCGCCACTCCAACTCTCCCCAACTTGAGCTCTTAAGAATTAAGACAAATAAGAATTGTATGCACGGTAACAAAAGCACCGATTACCTCGTATACCTTTCCTAACTCTGAAATCCATTTATTTTTGAGAATTACCTTTCCTAACTCTGAAATCCATTTATTTTTGAGAATTACCTGATATAAGTTATAATCTGAAGCATTTTTTTCGACAAATAAAATAACTTGAAACTTTAGCTTGATAATTACTCCACTACAATCAAAGCGGGCGTAAGGAATCACCACTTGAATGAAGAGTTTCGGCGACAGCTGATAACTCTTGAGAAGAGCCGGATTTTGAAAGAGGGCTAAGTTTTTGATAAAGACGTATTTTAAAGGACCAGATTTCAAAGGGTCAAGTCCGGTTCGACCTGATCTATTATTTCAAGCTTAGTGATCATTCAATCACGACTAGATGGAAACATTTAAAAAAAAAATAATAAATAATTGCTAGCACCGCTCAGCTCTAGGAGACTAGGACTAAAAATGCTATCGAAAAGGGCTAAGTTTACAAAGGACCGTTTTCTCTACCCAAAAAAATAAATTGAAAAGAAACATCTAGCCCAGCACTTCATAACCCGGTCCGGCTCTTTGAAATCCAGCCAAGCCCTTTTTCCCTTGACTAGCACACTAACTCATGCCTCATGGTCTAACTGGCTTTAACAAATATAAAACCTATGCCAGTAACAATGAACCAAAATTGCATTCAAAAGCTCTACCAAGTATCTGCATTTTCAAAAAATGAAATCAGAACTTCAAATACGAGAATTTACACCCCTTTACTACAAATCAACTAATCTCTCTCCATATCTCTCTCCATGCTAGTATTAAGTTACAGACACCAGAAGCAAACAAATAGCTGGTTGAATCTCTCCCCCTTCCCGCACACTCACTCGCTACCTAACCTAACTAAAATAGGGCATGAGAAAAGTGTACTGAAACATGTATGGGATACAAATGTACACAATATACATGCCTTAATTCAAGTTATAAAAAAAAATAACATACAAAAATACATTAAGAAAATAAGACTAAATTACTCTAATTTCCAAGGACATTATTGTTGGCAAGCTCAGTAGATGGAAGGAGAAGAGCTAATCTCTGTTTATATCTTTTTATCCTCGATAGCCTTTGTTTTGTTAACCTAAAAAATAAAAGTAAAACATAAAAGTCTGCAATTATAGTGACAAAATAAAATAGACTGAAAACATTTCTCTTCTGCTAATCAGTTAGTAGGATGAGAATTTCCTGCAGAAGGATTTTGTACCACACTGGTTAAGTCCACCAATGCAAATTTTCATATAACATCCAGGGTATGTAACCCTATGTGCTGGTTTAACCAATTAACTGAGCCCTCTTTTTCAGTTTCTTCTATTATTAGGGCTTAATTTTCAAAATTGTGGACAATTCCAGCCAAATTCAGAATAAGCACCTGTATAAGGACATTGAGTAAGTTCAAAAATATGAACATTGAGACAAAATACCAACACAACCTCCAGCCAAAAATTTAAATATTGCAGTTCCTAGGGTAAATCTACAAATAATTCTATAATAATAGTGAGTGCTTGAAGGTGGATTAAATACAATAAGAGACTTGCCTGGCGCGAATCCTTTTGCCCCGATTTATGTGTTCCTCCAGTAGAGAACGTGTTGTATATGGTTCCACAGCCGCTTTATCCTGAATACAAACTTGGCATTATTCAGCATTATAAAATATATTGCTGATTCAAATGGGAAGCTTCCCTCTTTAAATCTTTCAAGTATGTTTTTCTAGGCAGTTAGGTCTAACTCAAATCATCATTTTTGTTACTCATATTGTCAGGCCATGATGAAAAGCTGCTTGTACTGTTGGTAGCAGTGGCACTGTGGCAGCATGTTCTTTATAATTAGCTTTTACTTGGGGTTTGCAAATAGAATAATTCCAGGATGGAGCTGTCCTAGCTTAATGATGTTTGCTCTACTCTCATATATGCTAGTACATACTGACAGAAACAACCATACAGATCATGGACAGAACAAAAAGTTCTTATGCTGGCCAGTTATCAAATATTCAAATTCAAACGTATAGTGGGAAAAAAAGAGATAATATCTAAGTGTTAAACAAGAACACTACCAACAATCAACAAAACAAGGAAAAGGCAGTTGAGGTAGTTGAAGAATACACAGAAATTAGATCATTTTCAAAGATGCTCGAGATATCTCTTTTTACAAAAATACAGAATTTTTTTTTTATTTGCGAGAAAAACAAGGTTATCCAAAAGGAAAGGAAGGAAAGAAGAATGAACCTCACTGTTAGCAGCATCTTCATTTTCTTCCAGGTCATTTTCATCATTTTTTACCTCATCTGAATCGGCAAAAGAAGCTGGCAAGGGCCTAGGTAGAATTCTCTCATTATTTCCGTAGTTCGACTGATCAAATAAGCTATAAGTTAGTCAGGAGAATGAAAAACGATGACTAAAATAATTATCCCCACTCCCTAACTTTCAATCTCCATGCGACTTTAATTTCTGATCACAGACTATGTTAGTTGACAGCAAGTTTTTTTAAACTCAAGCACAAGCACCATTGAGGATCAACTAAGTCAAAAACATGCTTTATTTGAGGCTTCAATGATGTAGAATGCAAACAGTAAATTAATGCATATTTGGTTTATTGAAGGTCAATTTACCACTGAGCATCAACTGATTGTGCCCCAATTACAGGAACAAAAGCAAGTTGTGGCTGAATTGAGGCTTGGTTACATGAATTCGTTCACTAGTTGACATTAAATGAGGCTAAATTACATAATCAAGGGTTAGATGAGGCAAAATTAATCTATGTGAGCTAATTACAGGAAGTTTCCTTTAATTTGAGGATAAATTGCATAAACCAGGGTTGAGGCAAATAAAAGAACTCATGGTCTTCATCGAGTCAGGTTTTGAGGAAAAGAGGCTTACTAGACATTCCAGTGTTGTAAGGAAAACATGGGTTAAATCTCAACTACTGAATTTACAAATTGTAGGATAAGTTGAGAGCCTTTGGGTAAATTTTAAGCTTATATTGCACTTTTTCAAGTTACTGGGAAAGAAAAGCTTTAGTTACATCTAACATTTACTCTTAAGTAATTTCAACCACCCTTGCCAACTACCTCTCATATCCAACTAACAATAGAAGGGTGATAGCATTAAGTACCTGAATTTCATGGGGAGCGCCATTTCTAACCCAAGATCGACTAAGAGAATACAATGAGCATGGCTCCCCATCCATCAGCCTCACCTTCAATTCCACCAAAAGGATAAAATAAAATTTAAATAGCTTGATAGCACCTTAGTGTAGGAAAAAGAGGTGCTTTCCTTTTCTTCTCAGATAAATGACAACTTTGAACCTTTACAAGCGAGTATGTATAAAAGCTACTCGTCTCTTGTTTTGTTTTTGGACTACTTGCCTTTCAGTAAGGGCTTCTATGGATAAACTACGGATAACAAGACTCCATTAACGAAGCCACACCAGTACTTTCAGTATTGGTGTATATACTAAAACCACACAAGCTGGTAAACTCATCTTACCTTCCGGTCATTAATCACTACGAATGTGTCATCTCTGTTTCTTTCCCTGGAAAGTAAAATAACAATACTTCAAGTTAGGTGACTTAAAATAGTATATATATAGTTTTTTAATTGGAGGGGGCTAGCGAGTGGGGGTAGGAAGAGCAATGAAGACAGGAAGTATTGGGGGAAGAGGACGGGGAGAGAGAGAGAGAGAGAGAGAGAGAGAAGGGTACCTCTCTCTAGCCATAGCGTACTCAAGAGTCTGTGCAACATTTGGATGTGTTTGAGCCTAAGTAATATCAAGTCCCATGTAACATAAAATTTGATTAGTTAACTTTTGGAAAAAAATTTCATTTTGTTCCATTTGTTGTATTGCTCCATTTTGTATCCTTGCTAAATTTGTTTCAAGGAAAAATTTCTTACAAACCATGCCCAAGCCCAAAGAAGTAATCATTGAATTGAATAATACTTGCAAATGGCTAAGGGCATGTTTGCTCCCAATGCTTTGGGCACAGAAAGTTTGGTTTTCCCAAGTTCAAACAATACCCAGCTTATAAAAGCAAAAATGTATTTGCGCACCAAGTAACACAAGTTAAAACATTGGTAGAAAAAAACAATAATTTTCAAGGTAGTCAACAAAACTTTTGGCCAATTTCAATGTGTAGATGAAAGAAATGGAGCAATCCATCAGAGGAGGAGCCACCGGCCCGGCAGTCATAAGCTATACACCCGTCTCTTCATAATTTTATGATTTTCATGGTTTTATTGGGACCAATAATTTTGTTACCTATGACCACATCTTTCTGCTACAATCATAAGCTATGTGACAGAACAGACACTGAGGGGGGAAAAAACAAAACCTTGGCATGGCTTGTAATTGGAACTCCCTTCAGAGGAGGAGGAGCCGCCGGCCCGGCCGTCCTGGGCACAGCAAAAGAAGGCAGCAGGCCCTGGCGCACATGATGCGGCACATCAGATCCAGCATATACATACCGATGCTGATGCTGAGGCACGTGATTGGTCACGTGACCCGTCGCTGGAGCGACCGAGCGGGCGTACACAGTGGGGTTAACTCCGGCGACGGCGGAGGAGTGTTGTACGGCCGTGGGATGGGGCCGAGCAGAGACGGGGTAGAGAATGCCATGGGGAATGGTGTGGTTAGGGTTAGGGTTGAGAGGACGGGCGGCGAAGAGGGTAGGCGCGGAGCGTTGAGAGGAAGCCGTGGGGAAGGAGTTGTTGTTGGTGGGGTTAGGGTTTAGAAGGTGGGGATTAGGGTTTGGAGCTCGGTTGGAGGCCGCCATGGCGATGGAGAGGCGATTGGCGCGGAGAGGTGAGAGAAAGTGGAAACGACGCAGTTTGAAATTGAAATATTGAAAAAAAGGAATTAATTAAAAGAGATTATTTATAAGAGGAAAGGTTGCTTTCGAGTACTGGAGCCTCCGTTTCGGCAGCTTGAATGAATGGCGATTCCACCTGAAATTTCTGAGGTACCGTTTGATCTCTGTTTTTGATTCGGGTCACCGACTTTTACCCTGTTGAATTTGGTGATTGAATATGCTGACGTGTGGAGCCCAAGCAGTCGAAGTCGGCTTTCTTGAGACTGCTAACACGGTAACACCCCAATTAATCTTAAGTATTTTTATTAATTAAAAGTCGTGGCCGCTTTTCAAAAGCGGCCACAAATAGTTTTTCTTTTCTTTTTTATAATTTTTTACTATAAATTTTAAAATAAATTAAAAATAGTCGGATAAATTAAAAATAATCGTACCAATTATTAATATTAGCAAGATTTTTTTGGGCAAAAAATTTATATCAAATTTATATAGCGATTTTTTAGGAAAGAAATTACTAATTTTGAACTTACAAATTTTTGTTTATAAATTTTAATTAAAAGTCATGGACGATATGACAAGTGGCCACAAATAATTTATTTTCTTTTTTTATATTTTTTATATTTTTTTATAGTTTGTTTAAAATAAATTTAAATTGTCTTATCAATTAAAAATAGTTGTACCAATTATTAACATTAGCAAGATTTTTTGCTAGAAAATTTATATCAAGTTCATATAACGACTTTTTATGGAAGAAATTACTAAATTAGAACTTATAATTTTTTTTATAAATTTTAACAAGTTTGTTACGAGTTACGACAGATTTTTATATTTTACATTGGAAATTTTTATATTTTACATAGTGCAGCGAAGCTACGACTGTCATATTAATTTAAAATTGATATCATTAGTTCACAGTTCACACATTTCGATTTGTTTAGTTATAAATAACTGGAGCGGCGGCAGAAACTATAATTTGAGCTTTAATTTATAAACTTATTATGTGGGTGGTAATAAATAATATTGATGGAATTATTTGGGGTCAAATTTGAATTTTTTTTAGTGTTTCTATAAAAAAGGTAAAAGGAACGTTTTATAAATTAATTTAATTGTGAAAAATAAAATAAGAGTCAATTGATACAGTGGATACGCACTGGTAAAGCCGTACAGAACATAGCAATTACAAAGAAGGGTTTAGATATTCAGTTTCTGATCTGAGCTAAAAATACGGGTGAATAACGGTGGTAAGATGTGCAATTAGGCCCCAATTATGCAACTACTATTTTCCCATATTGCATGTTGTCAAACACTATTACATCCTTTGCTTAAGCTTTAGCGTATAATTTTGCATTTGATAATACAAATATTTAGACAACGCCTACCCAATAATTAAGTATTGTCATGCATGAGTCATGACACAAAACTATTTTATGAATTAACAACCCTGCAATTTTGGCGAACTTCCCCTTGTGACCCTGTGAGGGGGCTTATATTTCCCATCTTAACCATTGAATTAACGAAATCACATAAGAACCTCTCGGTACTGTTGCTATAAGTCTCCACAAGTGATTTAGTGGAGGCAATGCCTTCATCGCTAGAATAGAGCCCTTGGTCTGAGGAGAGTAGGCCCTTCTGATTTAGAAGGTTCTGGAAGTAGTGGTTGTCAAAAACATCAGTGGAGTTACGGTCGAGTGCCGTGGTGGTGTTTCCGTCACCTAAAGAGCATAGCGACAGCAGATCAGCTGCCATGCTGGCATCAAGAGTTGGGTCAACTGAGCTTGTGGGGGAGAAGTTCGAGAGCCGATTGCTGAACAATACACACCGTGCCCGACCAATCGTGTGGGCCCCTATAAGCCATGCAAAAGGTTTTATCAGGCAATGCATCAATGTCAAATGTAATTGAAAAAATGACCAGTCATGTTTCGTAGCACTTCCTAAGCCGCATGCATAATTGCAAATCAAATTAATTATGCAAACCCCTGCCTTTTGAACGAAAAGCAAAGAGAGATTTACAGAGTCCAAACAGTATACCCAAAAAATAAAAAGTAAACTTTCTATATTGGATTACTTAAAATAACAGTTAAGAATTCAAATTGTAAGTTTAATTGCATGAAGTACATAACAAGGTAATAATAATATGAGAAACATGTATGTATAAAAGCTTACCAGATAAGGCGACCACATCAGTGGTGTTGAGGCCAACAGCATTGAACTTGGTAGTTATATTGTCAATGGAGTCAAAGGGACTGGGAAGGCCGCTGTTTGCTCCTGATTGATTTGCCACTAATCCATCTCTTCTTCCTACTAGCACTCTCCAGCTGGGCCCACCACTCTGACAACCAAGAAAAGCACAAAATTCTTAATTAAAACAGATTTTGGGTAATAATTAATAAAAATGTCTTAAATTAATTGTGTCAAAATTATGTACATGTTGATCAAGATCTTCTTGGCAGGCAATTTAGTTACCTATCAAAAAAGGGGAAAATAACTCGTGCGAAATAAGTAGGAAGGATACTCACAAAAACTACAGCATACTTAGCAGCAATGGCAAGGATGTCGGCACAAGATACTGTCCCGTTGCAAGCACTTTCTACTGCTGTCTTTATGGAATCAACCACTTCAAATCCCCTGACAGAGTTCAGATTTGGTAATGCAAATTTTTCACCATCACTTCCATCCAGGAGTATTGATCCATCGCAACCCTGTATATTTTATATCTTTGTAAAATAATTTTTTTTATTTAGTTTGAGTAAATAAAAGATGTAGTATTTCTTTGTTTTATGAGGACTAACAGTATACAGCGCCCTGCTGGTAAGCCTGGTATACATATTCATAAAAAGGATCAAGGAAATAAAATTGAAGGAACATATTATAAGTATTTGGTGACTTAAAACATATATAAACGCACGTTAACAAAGCAATCATGAAAATGAAGCCTGAGGAGAGAAGCTGCCATCCTTGTTTCAGCTTTAATAGCATTTAGAACTTGATTTCTGACAATGCTGAACACATTGGGACAACTTTTTGAGTAGAAATCATAGCTCAGTTGTGACCGAGCCGTGATTGGACCAAAACCCATCAACAGTAAAAACCCTACAAATAGAAAGTTAGAGCCCATTTTCATTTTGTTGCTATGAATTTTGAGATTTGAGAAGATAGTATTTTGTGGATGGGCTTAATAGTAGTTTCTATTGGTATTTATAGATGTTCAACTTGTGAGTGCGAAGATAAATATATTATTTACTGCCTTGCTTATGGATGTCTGATCAATGTATAGTGGGCGGCCAAATAGTGTCATAGCGCACAAATCTATCTTGTGTGATCTTCTCAAGCAAATTGTTTTTATTTATTTATTTATTCATCTTAAGCTACATCTCAACGTATTATAATATCGAATGTCAAAAGGAAGATGTGCGTTCGATACAAATCCTTTATAATTATATCACTAATACGTTATCTTATATATGTCATGTTAATCAAGAACAAACAATATAACATCCTTATCAATCTTGAACATTATTAGAAAACACAACTCTGGGAAGTTAAGTTTATTACAAAGTTACGGCTAATTATTAGAAGCCAGTGAATTTATTTGGCCATATCACATCAACGCCTTAATAGAGGTACATTTACAAGTGCATCAAAACAAATTATGTAGGTTTAAAGTAATTAGTACTTAATAGAGAATTCTGTACTTCAGAAAGTTTTGCATTAATTTTCTCATTAAGATGAGCGAATTGTTACTTGCCAATTGTAGATGATACCTTTGCAACTTTAACAATTGGATCAATACGTGCCAATCAGCAGTTGCTTGTGCCAATAACATATCATAAGATGGTCAACTTGGTTAACATATACATGCGCTTTTATAAATTGATACATGCATCAACATTATTTAACTGTATATATACACAGCTTCTAATGGGCGGCTGGAAAGAGTTTCAACTCAATCAACTAGCTGGGGCCTGGTCACTACGGTGCGGGCATTATCTTTCACAGGACAAATACACAAAAAAAATTTAACTGGGAAAAAGTAATGAAGTGTTTTGACGTACACATACTTCAGCTTCTCTTCTCTGGTAGAGTATTATTGGGTTGATGTACTGACAGCATTTACCGCCCATATCATAATCAGTTTTTTTTTTTTTTTTTTTCTAAAATCGGAATATTGTGAAAAATGAAATACAGATATAGACATCTATGAAAATACAAAATAAACATCAAAGGACGGAAATAAATTTTACTGTCGTAGAAACAGACTAATTTGAGGTCTTCCCTGGGAACAGAAACTATTTTCCAGGGATCGGAATTCTCTCTCTTCCTATTTGTATCCTTCACTATGGCTTTGATCAATATGATTTTCATAGAAATTTTATTTGATTTCATTTTATTAAAATTGATTTCTCAAGATTTGGTTGGATCTAATAATATGAAAATTCCGATCAAATGACATCAAATCCATTTGTTTTGATAAAAAAATTCTAATGAAATGAAATCCCGCGTGAACTTTTTTTTTTTTTATTCTAATTACAGCCATATATGTTCTTTTCCCCTTGAAATAGCTCCTTTTTCAATCATTTAGAAATATCACTCTTTCCAGCCACTAATTATAATATAAATAATTCTAAATGACAAATATTATTCTCAAACAATCCAAACGCACCTTAATTGGACATTTTTTTTTCGATAATATGAAAAATAATTAAGTTGATTGGTGAGAATTAGAGACAGAGTGGAGAGGCATAATTTATTTTAATACAACTAATTTTCCGGTAATATTTTTACAGTTGTGGCATATTTTTCTTAAAAAAAAGCCTTTGAGAAATCTTTTAATTACTCTAGGCTCGAAATTTCCAGAGATGTAATTCATAATAAACCAACAATCTCTTATTAATAGGGAATCATCAATGTAATTGGAATTACCAAATTCATTTATTATCATTATCAAACAACTAGACCATATGAGATTAAATTGTAATATTTTTGTTGTTATCCTTTCAATTAATATTTCAACTGCAATATATACTTATTAGATGTAAATTTTTCATATAACTAATATGCATATGTTCCTCTAGATATACACTTCGGACGGTAAAATGCACACTGGCAACGGCAATGCACGCTTGACAGGTGCGCTTTATTGACAAGATTGATAATTTATTGAGAAATGCTAGCTAGTGTCTAATATATTGGATGGATGGGTCCGTCCAATACGATTGTTTTCATATTTTTAAATTTCAAACGACTGATCTGAGCCATTAAACATGTTCTTCATATGATAAACTTATAATAAATCATTTTTTATATTTTTTTACTTATTTTTTGGTATTTTAGAAAATTCATGATATAAAAGTTCTGGATTGTCCAATAACAACGATTTTTTAAATACCAGAAAATTATAATAAACTTCGAAAAAAATGTAAAAATTGGTTTTTTTATAAGTTTTCAATATGAGAACGTATTGATCAGTTCGAATTGGTCGTTTGAAATTTAAAATTGTGAGAATGATCGTATTGAACGGACCTCATCCGTCCAACACTTGGTTCTGACTTCTACGCAGACCTCTCTTTTTGAATCTAATTTCTAATGCATTGCTTAAGGAAATGGAACTAATAAAATATAATAAACGAAGATAGGAAGCACTATAGCTGTTAAGATAACTAATTATATTGGGATTTGGACCTCTTAAGCAAGTTGGACATGTTAATCACATCCCTACTTTAACACGCGGATAAGTTTGGTAAAAAACTAAAGTCCGAAATGTTTATATTTACATGTTACTTATAAAGTTATATTTGGCGGCTGCTAACTAAACTAATAATACAATATTATAAGCGCATAAAACTTGCATATTGGGCACGTTGAAGTATTGTGCCGCAACTTTTAAGGTTGTGGAGCACTAACTTGCTTCTACGTACTCTCACATCACCTATATCAAACTCCGAAAAAATGCAAACAGGAAAAAGGTCATAAATTTATAAAACTGTGTATGTTGAAAAACTATTAGATTATATCCTCTTTAAATTTTTAGTTTTAAGCTAGAACTTTTTGAAAATTGAAATTTTGATATCATATTAATACTTTCTTAAAGATGCCTTCAAAGCTCAGCACTACGTATAATGACAAATACGTCTAAAATATAGTCACCAATTATAATTGTCGTTGCATTCACCTTCAAATAGCATCTATATATTTTTTTGACATAAAATAACCGAGATATATTTTTTTTGTCTTTTTTTATCTTTTATGCTCCTTAGCTATTAGACCGTATCTGTTTTTATTCAAGTTCAAAGTGCAAATCATGTTTTTCTACTGAACCATCTTTTTATTAGACCGTATCTTTTATGTTTAATTTCTTTGCTTCAAATATAAAAAAAAATAAAATTTTTTTCTTATCAAAATTGTTGAAGTTAACTTTTTTAATATTAAATTTCACACAAAGAACCGAAAGCTGATAGGTGCAATCAAATTTGAGTAATCAAGCGATCAATTTTAAAAAAAATAAAATAAAATCGCTAATTATTTTTATCCTAAAATGGAAAATGCATTTCCCTATCTCCTCTGCGTGTTTCACCCTCTCCCCCTCTCACCCACCCCTCACCTCCCCGCCTAGAATCGTATCCTTTACGGGATTTGTAGACTGCAAATCTCTACAGTGTTTGTTCGATCAATAATGGATACCTTGTGATTAATATCGGATCCGTACGGACCGTAAATCTTAACTACAAGATTAAATCGAACGATCTAGAGAAGATTTGCAAAGTGCAAGTCTCTGCAGAGGATGTTGGTCCCTCCCCACCCACCCGCCATGTCTCTTTTACCTCCCCTAGCACATGTCACCCTTTCTCCCATCCCCTACTCACATGCGCGACTCCCTTCGCCCTTGACACCTACCACCCTTTCTTCCCCTCCCCCTCCTCTGTGCCTTTTTTCGTCTGTTTAGTGCCTCTACCGTTATCTTCCTTGCTCCTTCTACGCTTTACATCTCTTTCTCCAGAAATTACTCCCTTTAGAATAAATAAATACACCTTTAACATAAATAAATACTCCCTTACGATATATAAATATGTAATCTTGCAAGGTACTCCTTGTGAAATATAAATACTTCTTAGTCTAATCAAATACTCACTTATGATATATAACATCATATCATATAATATAGTAATATTTTTTTTCCTAAAATATAGATATTAGATAGCATTTGATGTGATTCTTGTTTATGTAGGACACAAATATGCTTATAATATGCACAAGATATTATTTCGAGCATGTGTTGACCATTTTATGTGATTTTTTATTTGTCTGATGTCATTTGATAACAATAATCTATATTTAAGCACTTATATGGTCTAGAATATAATTTAGATCTACCTTATTCAAAATATTGCAATATACCAAAAGAAATATGCATATAATGTGCAAATTAAGCTTATTTAGAGCTTCACCTGAGCATTTTAAGCGATTCTTGATTCTTTCAACATCAAGTGATCATAATAATCTATATTTAAGTACTTTAAATGTTCTGTAATATAATTTAGATCTAACTTATTCAAAATATTGTGTTATACATAAAGAAAGATGTATATGATGTGCAAATAAAGTTTATTTGGAGCTTCACTTGAGCATTCTAAGAATTGAAGAAGAGTGCAGGAGGGGAAGAGAGGGGATGCGAGGAGAGATGGGCGCGCTTGAGAAGAGCAGGAAGGAAGGGTGCGAAGTGAAGAAGGGGCGCCTTTCATTTATGAATACTAGCACATGTGTCCACCCAATGGGTGGAAAGAATTACAAATGAAAAAAAAAATTATAAATAGGTATTTTTTTCCAAAATGAAAAAAATATTTTAATGAAGTTTTCCAATGTGTTGTGTTCTATTTCCAAACACAGTGCACAACTAATATAAAAAAAATTCTTTCTATTTTGATTGGTGCACAACCAATCTAACGAAAAATTTCTTTCTATTAAAAGTAAAGAGCTTGTAAACTTATATTTGTCTCTAAGATCCAGCCATTGATTTAAACAATGGATGGTTAAGATTGCATAGAGTAAGTAATTCTTTACATTTTTCGCTTAATTACTTTAATCCTTGCATATGTGCTTTCATAAGTAGTAGAGATGAAGAAAATCGTTAGTCTCCATTTTTAACCATCTGATTACTTGTTTGTTTGATCGCAGGTATTAAGTCCCACTTAAAAAATACAGGCTAAGGCAGAAAATTATCAACTTTATCAAAGCCCAAATAAAATAGCTTGGAAAACCAGGTGTGATACACACCATCCACAGTTTTCCCATCCATCCCATCCACAGGCCAGAAATGGGCCTCAGACTCATTTTTGCGCGCGCTGACGTCAGCAAGGCGCTCGCTGACGTCAGCGAAAATTTTTCAAAATTTTTTCGGAAATTTCTGGATGCTGACGTCATCAAATGTACTGGTTTATTTGTTCAGTTAGATGCCATAAGGGTTGAATTAAAAGTCGTAAGTGTTCAGTTAGTTGCATCTGAAAATGAAATTTTCGTATTTTTGTGTTCAGTTTAATACGGCAAAGGTTGAACTAAAAGTTTTATTTGTTCAGTTAGTTACATCTGAAAATGAAATTTTGGTATTTTTGTGTTCAGTTTAATACGACAAAGGTTGAACTAAAAGTTTTATTTGTTCAGTTAGTTGCAGCAAAAAATGAAATTTTTCGTATTTTTGTGTTCAGTTTAATACGGCAAAGGTTGAACTAAAAGTTTTATTTGTTCAGTTAGTTGCAGCAGAAATTTAATTTCGTATTTAACATTTACAACAAAGTGAACACATATAACAATATAGTTAACATTTACAATAAACAAAGTGAACACATATGATGACTAACTAATCCATTAGAAAAACTAGATCACTCATAACAAATTACATATTATGGTCTGAATAAATGAAGAACTATTTTTGAGATGAGAAGATTGCTAGTCGTCTTGATGCTTTCGTTGGCAGGAATTCGTAAACCTCTCTCCATTGCATACAACCTACATGCATATTCCACACTTTAGATACAATTTACTTTTGAAGCATACTCTAAACATACAAGAAACATAAAAAAAACATCTGAAGCACCTAACCATTAAATATGGTTTCTTTGTAAACTGGTGAACCGGCATTTGGTTTCCCTGTGGTTAATTTCATTTCAAGTTGTGCTAATAGTCAACCAGAGGTAATTCAAAATTAAACATGGTACCAAAAATAACAGATAATGCTACCAGATCTTATATTCCAATAATCAGTCAATCTCGCCTACATTACAATTTTCAGCTAGATCAAAGGAACATGCAATATTCATCTCAGTTGTTTTCTTAAAAGAAAAAGCAAAAAGAGACAATCACTTTTTCATCTCGTCTCGCCAATGTTATATAATCACAAAACCATCAAATTAACTAGTCTCTCATAAATGAAAATTGAACTATCTAACATAAGTGAACTCGTTTGCTAGTGTACTTACACAGAGAAAATAGAAAAACCTGAAATTATTTTTGCCTCATCAGACAACCACAAAGTGACGAGAGACACCAATCAGAGGAACAACCTTGCGATTTTTCGGGACATGGACGAGAAATAAAGTGAATGCTTCTGATTTCATCAATTACGAAGCGAATAATTAGGGTTATCAAAGCATAGTTGGATCGAAAAGTCAAGGAGGTTGTCGCGCGCCCGAGCCTTGGCCTCGCCATAGGTGTACGGACTGGAGAAGGTGGTGAGATCCACGAGTTTGGAGCAACATCTCTCGACGAGTGACGGCCAAGCCAGAAGAGGCGGAGGAGGAGCGAAAGGGAGGAGGCTTAGGCGAAGGGAGGGAAGCGCGTGCTGGATCTGATCTGATCTGGTTGGTGGCGACAGAAGTGGGAGATGAGAGGAGGCGATCTGGGGCTAGGGTTTGGAATAGAGGTGGGAGATGAGTTTAGCGGCTAGGGTTTGAATAGAGGTGGTCTGGAGCTAAATATACGGATTGGGCCAGTGGCCTGTTTAGAGTCTGTGGATGGGATGGATGGGAAAGGAAGGGATGGTAGTAACCAATTCTCTTGGAAAACTGAGAAGTCCAGCTTTCAACCGGGCTTAATTTTTGTTGGGCCTCCGAACGACAACACTTACCTTTGCGTAAAAGCAACTCCTTACCGTTTCGGATTCTCTACTCCCTTCCTCTACAACAAACCACGTTTCCTAACTCTGACAAACGGCACATGCATTATGTTCTCATGTCAGACACTCCAAACCAAAACACAAATACAAACAAACAAAGCAGAGGATCCGAACTCACTACTCCCGTATCAGTCTCTCGATTCCTCTCTTTCCTTCTCTCCCGTGTTTCCCTTCGCTCAAGCTGCTCCGCCGTGTCGCCGGAAGATCATCTCTCTCTCGATTCGTTCCTCGACACTGCATATGGCTTCTCTCCATTCAGTAATTCCACCTCTCTCTCTTTTGTTTCTTACATCCGTTGCGCAGTTGACTATCGTTACGACCTAGGGTTTGCATCACGTTATAATTTTGCTCCTCTCCATTTTCGTACGAACACACGAGGTGTGCGTGCGCCATTGCCACTGTCAGATTGGGATTAGGGTTCGATCAAGGATTGACAGTGGCATTTGACTAGTCAATCTGATACTGGGGAGAACCCAGATCGGAATTTCTCTTTCCCTTGTATGGTCTTGTTAATTGAAGCTATTGTCATGTAAATAATCATACCAAGTATTGCAATTGTTCTAATATTTCTTTGATAATTGTTTTTAGCAATATAAGCTGTAATCTTTTTTAAATGCCTATGTGAGAATATAGCAGTTGACAATGAAGCTAAGCTATAATCTTTTCATTTTTCAGTCGACAAGGAAGTTTATAACTCGTGATGAGTGGGAAAGAAAATTAAAGGAAGTGAAGATAAGGAAAGAGGATATGAATAAGCTCATAATGAACTTTCTTGTAACTGAAGGCTACGTCGATGCCGCTGAGAAGTTTCGTCTTGAATCTGGCACTGAACGTATCCTCCTCCTTTTTCTTTTGTTAAAGTTTTAATAATTCTTTTTTTTTTCTATTTTTAGCTGTAATTTCATGCCTGTCGCTGAAACTTAAAAAAAAAAAATGTAAATGCACATTTCTGCAAAATTATAAATATTATATGGAGTTATTTTTTTTTTTTTAAAAAAAAAACAAGAGTGATCAAAGCGTGCAAAAGTAGAAACAGATTATTGATTCACTCTATCCGTTTCAAATTACTGGATAAGATAGCTGAAGTACCTTAATGTCTTACTATCCCTTTTCACATTACGGGAGGAAAAATAGAAACGTAAATTTGAGTATTGAGTAGTTTGGCCAAAATAATACAACTCATTAAATGCTAGTCATTTTTCGCCAGCATGCTGGTTGGTCTATTATTTTTAATATTTAGTGTATGGTTATTTTACATTCACTGCTACCAAGATACACTAATCTAATTGCTTACTGAGAAGTGAGAACTCGACGAGGGTGTGCCAATATCTAATTTGACCAGTTTCTGTTAGACTGTTAGCACAACTCTTGACTGGCCATTGCTAGGTCTTTTTAGTACTCATATGAAATACAGACAGAATCCTATACGGTAGCTGTACGTTCCATCATGTACAGTACTTATATATGACATGGAAATGGTGTAACTGTAATTTCTATTTTAATTATGATAATCGAGTTCAAGGATTACTTAACGGGTTTTAGCGGATATTGATCTTGCAACAATAACGGACCGAATGGCTGTAAAAATGGCGGTGCAATCTGGCAATGTTCAAGATGCTATTGAGAAGATTAATGATTTAAATCCTGAGGTTATTTTCCTTTTTTATGTTTTCTTTTCTTCCATTTATCATAATATGAAAAAGTATTTCTACCGGTATCAGTATGATTACTCCTATTATTAAAACAACTGTTGTTTCTACTATTACAACAAATAATTAATTAGGTCGGTACAGGCATTTCAAATGTGAACTATTTATTTCGAGTAAGCAGAAATTATTTTCTTCTTCAGTAATTATAATGTTCTGATATTTTGGAAAAAAATTATCTAAGCAGATACTGGATACAAACCCAGAGTTATATTTCCACCTTCAGCAACAAAAGCTGATAGAGTTGATTCGCATGGGAAAAATTGAAGAGGCTTTAGAGTTTGCTCAGGATGAGCTTGCACCTCGTGGAGAAGAAAATGTACATCTCCCTCCCTCAATTCTAGTGTGTGTTTCAACTAGGTCTAGTGATGATTAGCATGATTAAGAGGCCAATACACAACCTGAGGCATCCATATCAAAGTTTTTTTTTTTGGCACGTTTTTTGGGTCAGGATATCTTGATTGGTTGGTCAGGTCCAATGTGATCATTAGATCAGTTAATATTGTTTGATGTTTATTTGAAGTTAGTGGCTAATGTTTTGTAGATTAGTGCTTTCATTTAGAAAAAAAAATATAAAGAAAGAACGAGACCTTATTATCCAAAACCAGCCAACTGGGGCCATCCTGACAGATAATTAATGGAACAGGTGCTTGAGGACATTGAATTTTGTGATGGTTTACTTTATTACATAATGCTGATTGAAGTTGAACCAATTAGAATGCTGAAAGCATTTCCAGGATAGATTGTAATGGAGAATTTATGCTTCTTTGGTTTGTAGCCGGCCTTTCTGGAGGAAATAGAGAAGACTGTTGCGCTGTTGGCCTTTGATGATGTGAAGAATTCACCATATGGAGGACTTCTAGATATGTCTCAACGCATGAAAACTGCCAGTGAGGTCAATGCTGCCATTCTCACCAGTCAAAGCCATGAAAAAGGTATTATATATATAGTCAATCATTCCAGTAACTTTTAAACATGAGGATTTGAATTGCAGATGCAATGTTGTTTTTGCATTTATGGAAGCCATTCTCTATAGTCAATTAGACAAAGTTTTGGCATTACATGACTGGGATGTTTGGAACAAGGGGAATAAGGCCTTGTTCTAGAATAACTTATTTCCGAAGCACCCAAACACCATTTGGCACAAGAACAAGCCCTTGTTCTTGGCCCTTGTTCTTGTTCCAACAAAATGTTGAAATTAGAACAAGTCCTTGTTCTAGTTCTTGTTATTATTCCATACACATCCAAACATCCATAATGTTTTCATTTGGTACCCGAATCATTCAAGCATTAGTACATTTTGATCCTCCCATTAAATGCAAATTTTCAGCTGGACTGCCTGAAGGTTTCTAGTGAATTGACATTTATTCAAACTTTTTTAGTAGAACGAATCTTTAGAAAATATTATATAATATGACAATAAATATAGTACCATGTTAAATGACATGGACTGTCTGCATCTTTGATTATTTTCCTTGTTTGTGTATCAAATGTTGGGGTATTTGTTACACCAATGATCACAATATACCATTTTAGTAGATAAAGTAACAATTCTTCCAAATTACCTTTTTTGAAATATAAATCCTTTTTTTTGGAAAAAAAATATTTTCCATGGGAGGTAGTCATTTGGCCGACTGGAGATACTTAATCACTGAAACCTTTTGCAGATCCAAAGCTTCCCAGCTTGTTAAAGATGTTAATCTGGGCTCAAAACCAGCTGGATGAAAAGGCAGTATATCCCCGCATCAATGACCTCTCCACTGCCAAGCTTGAAGAACCTGCTGTTTGAAAAAAAAATTGTAAAAATCTTGTGCATGGACTAAAATTTGTGATATTTCCAAACAAGTATATTGGCATTGGAAGCAATGTATTGAAAAAGCGCATAGTTCAGTTTTTGTTATGTTGTTAGCTTTTGTTAAAGTTTCGCTATTTTGTTCCTCAATTCCTTATATTTTTAGTACCCAGTTCTCAAAAAATTCCTCCCAGAAGATAGTCCATCCCCACCTACGTTAGGCCATGGCTTCAGTTTATTCCTTTCTTTCGGCCGTACTAAGCTTTAAATCTGGATAGCGTACTGTTGAGGCAGACCGGTATGATTTTATTTATTTATATATGTTTTAATTGTTTGAATGTTGCAAATTGCAATAAGATTATGTCAGACGTTCTACAGGCTAGATGTTGAGTTTTTCAGCAATGCGAATACCCACCAGTATAGGAATTCTTGAGCATAGTATTTGAAATATAGATCTTTACAGAAAACCAGGGACATAGGAGCATTGGAAAAGCGTTGAAGGAACGAACTAGTTCATGGGCGTTGGATCTATGTCTAGCTGTAAGGTCCTGATCATAATTCTTTTTTTTTTAACGTAGGATTTCAATTCATTTCATTTCATTGGAAAATTCTTGATCACAATGAGTGGATTTGTTGTCATTTGATTGGGATTCCTATGTAATTAGGTCTAACGAAATCATATGAAATCTTACGAAATCAATTCAAATGAAATGAAATCCCGAATAAAAATCATTGTGATCAGGGCCTAAGGGTTTTCGTCTCGCTATTTTAATACAAACTAGTTCATGGGCGTTGGAAAAGCGTTGAAGGAACGAACTAGTTCATGATTTTATTTAAAGCATCAGTCGTATTTTAATAAGCGGCAATTAAAGTTGTCCAAGTATGATTGTATAATCGGAAGAAACGGGCAAAGATCTTGGGTGGGCTTTTGGAGTGAGTTGTTAGTTTTGGGGAGGATAATATTAGTATTTATTATTTAGTAATTAGTTATAATAAAAAAAATTTCAGCTACGCTGGGAATTCGCCAACCAGACTTATAAAACTCAAAATTTCATCATTCAAAACATAAAATTTCTAGCAATCGAAAGCGACAACCCAAAATCTAAATTTGAGTAAATTAGGTTTCTAAATATACAAATAAAAGTTATCCTAAATACTAGAACATTGCTAACTAAAATATTAAAATTTTATAATTGAGGTCATGCTACTGTTATAACCGTTTTTTTATAAAGGAACAAAAACATTTGACAATTAATTTACACCAATTATTATTTCATATATAGTACAAAATTTAATATCATTAAATTATCATGTGACCTTAATAATAAAGTTGCTGCCGATATGTCAAGGACGACTAATGAAGTTCCTTTCAAAAATAAAGAAGAAAGAAAACTAACACTAAGAACAAAACCATCAACAAACTAAAAATGTCCTCAGAAAACTGTAAGACAAAACGGCATAAAGAAAACGCCAACTTGTCCAATTATATAGGAAATCCCTACAGGCCACAGCCCATCAACCACTAATCAGAATTGCGAAGGCATTTGCTGAAGATAATGACTATACGTCTATACATATTGACAAAACTAATTTCGAATCATGAATTATCAACGTCAGAGGAACAATATGTTGTAAAACCGCAAAACAGTAATTATATATACCTCTTTTACTCTGTACCTCATTCCTATCAGACTATTATTATTATTATTATTTTTTTACTGTAATGGAAAGTGTTAATAAGTTTAACTGTATGGCTTGTAAAGTTGTAATTTACAGAGTCACTTTCAGTTCTTACTAAGATGTTTTCAGAACTTAAATTTCTTTTTAAAAGATTTGGCTATTTATTTTCCCAGAAAAAAGGCATAAAGTTCCCATAAATACTAACAAAGGACACCTTGGCAGAGATATGAAATTTTTCTTAAAAGAGAAGTGAGAAAGGACAATATGGGGTCAATTCAAAAAATAAAAATAAAAGGACAATATAGGGGGCTGTTGAGCATCACAAAAAGATTGGGTGCACCCAAGAGAAAGAGTTTTGTGCGTCTCTATCCTATAGAAAACCCTACAACAAGCCGCAGCGCCTGTGACTTGCTTCAAGGTGCCCACTACAACAAGCCGAAGAACCAAAGTTCTGTTCGCATTTTTCCCCCCACTTTATTAATGATTGATAAGACTGTGGACCAATTAGTATATTTTTTGTAACTATATATTCTGTAGGAGAATGAAAATCCCTGCGTCGACTGATCTGAGCAATTACGAAAAAAAAAAAAAAGGAAATTGGAGTTGCAAAAAGCATAATAATTGGAGTAGGGTTGGAAAAGACACATAAATTTACTGTATATTTAAAATTGGAGGGGCTTGCGAGAGAGACATAAATTTTTTTACATCCATAGATTTTAAATTGGAGTAGGTTTGCAAAAGATATACTAATGTAACTCCAAGCTAGCCATAAGTAGATTTAAATTTACTCTTAGTAAATAGTAAGCACATAACAAATAATGACAATTTAATTATATTCACTCTTAACTAATGTAACAAATTGTTGGGTATGATATAAAACATTTGCATTTGATTAATGCTATGAAAAGAAAAAAATGATTGATTCAAAGAACTATTATAAATTATTTATAAATGCCGCATATCATGTCTATGAAACCGGAATAGTTGATAATATATTTTATCGTTTATCAAGAAGACTGAAGTATGAATTGTCTAAAACGAGCGATCATTATACCATCATCTAAAAAAATACAGAAAATCGCTTGCAAATTTCATTTTTCGTTTACTCATATGTCCACATATTACATATAGTATACATTTACATTTTAATTTCTCAATTTATTTGAACTAACTAAAAGATTATTATTGGGATTGTGTCAAGAAAAACGTAATTAAGAAATTACGAAAGTTATGAAATAAAGTCTCATTGTAGAAACACAACAGTTTAAAAGTATTACTGTATAAGTATGAAATTATTTGATTCTATAAAGATAAACTACATTAATCTGTGTTTCTCCAATTTATTTTCAATGATCTCCCATCAAGCGCACCTTGGGCTTTGGCGCATAAGATCCAACTGGCCGCATAGCATACTGTCGTTTTTACTAATGTTTGGCTCAGAAGCGACTCTGTAGAATATATATGCCTTTCCCATTCTGGCACCCCTATAAAAAATTCAAAACTACACGAGATTCTTTGTTTAATTTGGGCACTGCATTTGGAGGAGAAGAAATGGCTTCAGTGGAAGAAGCAAGAACTAGTCTACTAGTGGCAGAAGAAAACCGTAATGAGGTACAGAAATCCTTACAACAAATGTTGCTCCTGTGCCAAATTTTGCTAATTTGTTACCAACACAGAACTGTTGTATCTTGCATGGAATCCACATATGACTTGTTGGTATACTTGCAATTTGAACAATCGGACTCTAGCTTTCGCTTTGTTTAGTTGTGTTAAATTTATCATCAATTTGTTTAAAATTCTTCAATTATTTTCACAGCTCTTTGAGAAACAGGGGTTGATATACCAACCATACCAAAACGAAAATTTTTGTAAAGATAGCTTGATGAACTGTTTCCTGATTTACCAGTTAAAGTTTTTCTTTCTGTAATCACAAATTTAGAACACTTTGCTTCCGTGCTGTAGGAAATTGGTCCCTCCACCTCAGGTTTGAAGCAACAAACTGGAGGCTGGAAAGCATCCTCTTTAATTCTGTGTAAGTAAGAAGTTCTTTTCTTACCCGATGCCTTTTTGGGTGCATTTGACATGGAAATTAGCCAGTGAGATTAATCTAGTTACGTCTCAATATTAGTTTAATTAGCTCGATATTTCAGCTTAAAAGTTCTGATGAAAATGAGATTCCAATATGGCATTTAGTTGATTTAAGCTAAGTAATTTTACTCAGTGAGTTTGGTCTATACCAACTTTAGGACCACCTTTATATGTTAGCACACTGTCGGATGTAGAAATGAGATTCCAGTATGGCATTTTACAATCTACCTCGGACAAGATAAATAATTAAAATCTTATGAGATATTATTGTCTAATGTTTCATAATAATAACAGTTACCGAGCTATGTGTGTGCATTGCCCTTTTTGGTGTCGTAACGAACCTAGTGGTGTATCTGAAAACAGAGCTACTTGAAGATAATGTTACAGCAGCAACACATGCCTCAACATGGTCGGGCACTTACTTTCTTGCCCCACTGATCGGAGCTTATGTGTCAGATTCTTATTGGGGAAATTATTTAACTATCATAGGTTTCTGTATCATTAATTTCACCGTAAGTAACGGACTCTTATTTTACTTGCATACAGTTTGGTTATTTGCTTTGAATTAGTGTATATTGACGATAGAGAGGCGTGATACATGGCTAAAATGACAGGATTGTTGAAATTTAAAGGGGTTATGTAATTGGGGAAAAAAAATAGGCCAAATCTGAAGATATGCCAAAATTATTGGGAATACTGACTGAAGGATTGACTAAAAAATAAATAGTTAATAAATTAAATAAAGAATCAAGCTATGAATTGTACCAGAGTACCTCACTAGTACAATTATTCTGCTAGGAAGAGAGAAAAAGAATTCTAACAGGCAATATTATATCCCTAAAATCGTGCTTAGAACAAGGAGTCCTGCTTTTCAGAATCAACACAGAGATTGTTTATTTGTTATAATTTAATGTTTTCGTTATTTTATTCCTTTCGGAAAAGGGGATGGTGATTTTGATTCTATCAACATGGCTGTCCAGCTTGAAGCACTCTCCTTTCTTCAACTTTCTTGGCCTTTACATAATTGCTTTAGGATCCGGCTCCACACAACCATGTCTTTCAGCCTTTGGTGCAGATCAATTTGACACCACTGACAGAAAGGCAAAGACATCCTTTTTTAGTTGGTATTATATCTCAATAAAGATCGGACTTGTTTTTTCGAGTACTGTTATTGTATGGATTCAAGATAACTATGGATGGACCATCGGATTCAGTATACCAACCTTGCTATCAGGCATAGCCTTTATGTGTTTGAAGGCAGGTTCAAGATATTATAGGTACTGCAAACCCAGTGGGAGCCCTTTTACAAGGCTGTGTCAAGTAATTGTTGCTGCTTCTAGAAAATATAAATTGGATTGCCCGGAAGACGATTCTCTTTTATATCAGGCAAAGGGAGAATCAGCAAGTGTTTTAGAAAATGAAGGCTCTAAACATACCCCTGAATTCAGGTGATTCTTTTGTGTTAGAATTTTGTTAATATTACGTAATTTTTGTTACTTGTCTTTCTGAAATGTGAAAACAGGAAATGTTTGTGATAAAAATGATGGCTTAACATTGCCTAACTATGATTATACAATTTAAAAATGAAAAAAAATAGATACTCAATTTGGCAGAAAGCATGAAGAAGTTTAAATCTAGGTTCCCTATTTATCTTTCAATAATATTTCCAACTTAGATTGAATATGAAAATATAGTGGTCTTTATTTTCTGCTAACCTGCACCCCCTATTAACACAGTTTCCTTGACAAAGCGGCCATTGTCACCCCTTCAGACTTCTCTTGCTCCGGTGCCCTCAACCCTTGGAGGCTGTGCACCGTGTTGCAGGTTGAAGAGTTAAAATCTATAATAAGATTGCTTCCTATTTGGGCCACATTTATTTTTTTTACCACAGTTTCTTCCCCGGAAGCATCAATTTTGTAGAACAAGGGATGGTCATGGACAGACACTTTGGTTCCTTAAACATTCCAGCTGCTTCGCTATCAAGTTTCAATGTGCTTGCTGTTGTTGTGTTTGCACCTATATATGAAAGGATAATCGTGCCAGTAGCTTGTAAAATTACTAAAACAGAAGGAGGCATTTCTCACTTGCAACGTGCAGGGATCGGCTTACTATTTGTTATTCTTGCTATGTTATCCGCTGCAATTGTCGAAACAAAGCGATTACAGATTGCAAGAGATGAAGGTCTCATGCATCAGAATGTTGCAGTCCCAATGATCATCTTCTGGCAAATACCGCAATATGTCTTAGCAGGTATTGGGGATATGTTAAACCAGATTGGCATGCTTGAGTTCTTCTATGACCAAGCACCAGATTCTATGAGGAGTCTTTGTCTAGCACTCGGTCTTCTAACAGTGTCACTTGGTAGCTATATTACTTCATTTATTTTTACAGTTGTTAATTGGGTTACAGGATGGATGCCTGAAAATTTAAACGAGGGACACCTAGATCGCCTCTTTTTGTTGTTTTCAGGTTTAAGCTTGTTTAATCTGGTTGTGTTTGCTTATTTTGCCTCGAGGTACAGGTATAAAAAGAAATAGCTACAAACATACATGGCTTAACTATGTTCCAGTTCACTTTCTGTAGTCCTAGATGTAAAAGTTAAGGATTTAAAATCTTGATGTATGTATGACTTGGTTGGTAAAGCTTACTAAGAATGAAGAGGTTGATTTTGTATGAAAGCATGCGTTTTCATTAAATAAATTAAATAACTTGTAGTTCATTTCTCTTCTAGAATTTAAACAATTTCTTTCATCAGCGCAAATCACTGAAAATATTTAAAGACTGACAATACAACCTTCATGCTTCAAATACCAGATTAAACTTATCAATAAAAAATCAATCCGGTCCAGACCTTCTTTAAAGCATAATCATACCAGATCTAAGAAAGAATGAGGTAAATTGCACACCTTCATTTTCAGCTTTGTATTATGTTGGTGGGTACTGCATATTTGTGAAACAGCCGAAGATTAATTGCAAAAGTAGAGATCTTCATTGATTCTCTTGCCAGAAGTACATACAAAAGTATAAACAAAAGGTCACTATTACGAAAATCATGTTTTGTTTTGTTAAATTGTTATGATTCTTGTCCTTTAGATTCATCAATTTCGTACTGAACGGAAGAAGATTATGGGAAAGGTTTTCACTTCTTGGAAATCGACGGTGTTTGGAAGCGATGCGATGGAATTTGACGTTGAAATAAATGTAGATATTAAGAAGACACAGGTAATAAAAGATAGTATTACCAGTGCCGTTTTAGTTTTTTTTTTCCTTAGGGTCTACTTTGAGATGTATTGAAGGCATAAATCATGGCGTAGGTTCTATGCCTGCAGTATGCATGGGTTTTTGTTTCGCTATTTTGATTAGATAGGTAAACATTAGTCATTTTTTAATGGGAAATGATCTTTGCTCGCCATTTAGGGTGAGACGAGTTTTGAAGAGCTAATAATAATTGTATTAAGTAATAATAAAATTTCCAGCTTGGCTGGCAGTTCGCCAATCATCCTTTAAAAATTCTTTTAGTAATTTTTTTATATAACTCAAAATTTTATCACCTAAAACATATGATTACAAGCAATCAAAAGCGATAACCGAAAAACTAAATTTGATCTAATTAGGTTTCTAAATATACTAAATATTAGAATATTGCTGACTAAAAAATTGAATTTTTATAACTGAAGTCATGCTTCTGATATAAGCTTTCGTTTAACAAAGTAACGAAAACATATGATAGTTATTTTGCTCCCATTATTCTTTAATGTATTTTAGTACAAAATTTAATATTATTATTTTTCATGTGACCTTAATAGTAACTTAGAAGTATAAAAATTTTCATGAGGAAATGAATAGTTCCATATTGTGTGCATGATTTATTGGTGTTTGCGGATGGTGTTCATTAATGGAATTGCATGTTTGCTGAAAAATAGAGACACTTCTTCTTTGCTTTATGGTCATTAAATGAGCTTAACTATTTGTGTAATTGTGTTGAGTGTCTACTGTATAAGATTTCATATGCCCAACATTTAATGTGTCCATTTTAATGCTTTGACTAGTTGAATTTTAAAGTGATTCGTTACATATTGTTCTAACTTCTATGTGAGACTCTTCTCAGTTTTTCTATGTGGTTTTGGGTCCGTCGGCATTTAAGCACTTTGCAATTTTTTTCCAGGCAAAAATCGGATATAACTCCTCTCATCTTGGAATTTCTAAAAAAAAACTCCTCTCATCTTCTCTATTCAGAAGGGTTTATATTCAAATAGAGAAAATTAGAGGAATTTATATCTGATTTTGGCTTTTTTCCTATGTCTTTGATGATTCGCAAAAAATGAGTTCAACCCTCTCCTTCTAATGCATAAGCAAAACAAATATCTGCAGACTTTCTTCAAACTCCACCACCCCTTGAAAAAAAAAAATTCGCCACACTGTTTAATGTAAAAAAATATTTACATTAAACAAAAAAACTAAAAATTAAACAACATTATATGGTCAACGAAGGAATCTAATTGAGGTCACACATTTTTTTAACAAAAAACAGTCAAAATTTGCTGCTAATATGTCATGGACAACTAATGAAAGTTCCTTAAATTAAAGAAGAAAGAGAACCAACACTTAGTACAAACCCATCAACAAACTAAAAATGTCCTTAAAGAAAACAGAAAGACAAAACGTCATAAAGAAAACGCCAACTTATCCGATTATAGGAAATCCCTACAGCTCATCAACCACTAATCAGATTTGCGAAGGCATTTGCTGAAGATAATGACTATACATATTGACAAAACTATTGTCGAATCATGAATTATGAACGTCAGAGGAAAACAGTAATTATACCTGTGTACCTCATTCTTATCAGATTTTTTTTTTTTTTTTTTTTTTTTGTAATGGAAAGTGTAAATAAGTTTCACTGTATGGCTTGTAATTTATTGAGTCACTTTCAGATTTTCAGTTTTTTTTTTTTTAAAGGTTGGTTTTTTGTTATAAGAAATTTGAAAATAAATATTTTTTTTCGTGATTTAAATTAAGGACCGCTTAACTGACGGAATAGAGCCAAATCACTGGACGAATAACTCAGTTTAATTGTAAGTCTTACTTCTGAGATATTTTCAGAACTTAAAATTCTTTTTAAAAGATTTTTTTTTTCACAGAAAAAAGGCTTACAGTTCCCATCATCAAATAGTAACAAAGGACAACTTGACAGCGCTATAAAGTTTTCTTAAAAGGGAATTGGGAAAGGACAATATAGGGACGTGTTGAGCATCACAAAAAGATTTGATGCACCCAATAAAAAAGAGTCTTCTGTGCATCTATTCTATTCCTATAGAAAACCCTGCAGAACGTGCTGGTTTGGTTTACAATCGGCACAGTTTTGAATAACTTACGGAGCCGCAGCGCCAGTGACTTGCTTCGAGGTGCCCACAGTCCACTACTACACAAGCCAGAAAAAACATTAGTTCTGCTCGATCGCATTTTTTTTTTCCCCACTTTATTAATGATTGATAACCAATTAGTATTTCTTGTGTCGACTGAACTGAGCAATGTACTAATTGGAATAGATTTAAATTGGAGTAGGCTTGCAAAAGATATATAAAATTTACTGTATATTTAAATTTGAGTAAGTTTGCAAGGCGATGCAAAAAATTTACATTAGTAGATTTAAATTGGTGTTGGTTTGCAAAAGATATAATAATGCAACTCTCTAAGCTAGCCATAAGTAGATTTATATTTAGTCTTAGTAAGCACATATCAAATAATAACAATTTAATTATAATTAATTCTTAAATTATATAACAAATTGTTGGTTTGTGATATAACATATTTGCATTTGAGTAATGTTATAAAATCAAAATGTATTAATTCAAAGAACTATTATAAATTATTTATACATGCCACACATGTCTATGAAACCGGAATATATAGTTGATAATATATTTTAACGTTTATCAAGAAAACTGAATTATGAATTGTCTAAAACGAGCGATTATTATACCATCATCTAAAAGATACATAAATTCGCATGCAAGTTTCATATTTCGTTTACTCGTGGTTCCACATATTACATATATTACACATGTACATTTTAATTTCTCACTTTATTTGAACTAACTCAAAAATTATTATTGGGATTGTGTCAAGAAAAACATTATTAAGAAATTACTAAAGTTAAGAAATAAAGTCTCATTGAAGAAACACAACAGTTTTGTCACACCCCAAACCAAGCCATAATCTGGGGAGGACAGCCCCGCCACGCATACACAATCTACTGTGTACACGTAAGGCTATAAAACAGTGTCACAGATACAAATGTCACAAATAATAATCACATAATAAAGGCATCATTTGTTCATACAACAATGGGCTGGTAAAATATTCACATAACAAAATTTCCAGCCAGAAGATAACAAAATACTAATAATATAAAGCGGAAAGCGACTATTCCAGCTTGGCTTGGTCTTCTGCTAAAATCTCATCTGATGTGTCTGCCAAACCTGAACCTGTCGCCACAAATCAAAGTATTGTGGGATGAGTACATTAATACTCAGTGTGGTGATAGAGTGAGCCAACAAGGTCCTGGTTAATATCTAGCTAGAACTAAACCATTTAGTTAATCACTTTTAATTCCTATAATGCAATATCTAAGTGTCAACTTTAGAGAAATGATGTGCTAAACTACAAGTCCTATCATGCCCAAATAAATATGAAAAATATCTGGAGAAGCGGAGAATAATAATAGTATAATAATATACGGTGAATAAATATATCAATACGAGAGTCAAGCACCCGCACTCAATGGTCAAATCATAAGTCACACATCAAATCCAGAATCAGTCTCACAAGTCCCAATATGACATGAACCGTGCCTACAGATCCACCTAACTCAGCATGTGCTCGACAACTCAACTGCGCCCCGTTCCCACATTCCCGCTAAAGAAGTGGGCAGTAAATCACGGTACCGGTAAACTGAACTCATGGGGGTCGAGAGGTAGTCTGCTATATATGGCACACTCATCCAATGTTAAGGTTCAAGTCTAGTTCAAAACGGAGAGACAAAACGGTAATATAATAAGAATAACCATCAAGTGACCGCAGTACCGCCTGACGGTCGGTCTGCTGAGTGATCATCAGAAACGCGTTGCCCACGATCTCTATCATAAGGAGACCACCGGCATTTAGCTTGGGTGCAATCTCCCGATAATGGAAACCCCAGGCAAAACGAACTTATCACACTCGGTCTCGCTATCCTGATCCGCACCAGATGCAAGTGTTGATTAAAGGCACTTTTAAGTTTATTAGTCACATTATTAATATGCAATGTATATCCTATAAGTGCAATCTAGTTTTGAGTTAATGATATGTTATTAAGTGTTTTATGCAGTGCTTATGACATGATATGCACACAATTAATAATGATATAATTACTAAACTAAAGATTAAACAAAACCTAAGGCATCCACACCTGAAAAAGTCGAAGACGAGGAGACTACTCTACAGGAGGATCGGTGAAGTCCTGCTCTGCGTCACCACCCTCGTACTCGGGATAGTAATCGTCTACAGGCTCCTGATAGTCTGTCTGGTCACCTGGTGAAAACCGACTAATCAGAACGGACACTAAAACTAGAACACTCAAAACTAACGATCACTAAGTTATCCCTCAATTTGGATTCAGGTTTGAGCTACTAGGATAAAGGATTTAGATTTCTGAAAGGAGACTCGGTATTAAAATATATTATTATAATTAAAGAAATACTTTGGTAAAATTTTGCCAGAGTTTCCTTTATAAAATAGGTGTGAAGAAAGACGTTTTGACGGATTCCTACAGTTCTATTCTACTCGTTCAAGTCGTGAAGATATTTTGTTTAGTTTTAGAAAATCGTTTTTAATAGTGTTTTGCTCAAGTATGAAATATTTACTTTGTGTATCTTTTTGAATGCAAGAACCTTGTTGGAAATTTATAAATAGCATATAAATTGTGTTGGTACTTTTATTCCATTCAAAATAAATGAAACTCAATAAACATGCAAATATAACATATAAAGAAATGAAACACAAATGCCAATAGTGTTAAATATAAATAGTGTTACTTATATACAAATAAAGTTAGTATATAATATAAATATTAATGTGTTGATGTTTTAACGTGTTGGTGTTTTATTGTGTTTGGGATCATACGAGTCCAGATTGGTTTTTCCATTGTATCTGTATTTTCGAAATATTCTGGACTATTTAAAATCATCTCCCATCTTTTAAGTTTACGTATTAATCCGATTTATTTAGGCAACAGATTATCTTGGGTCACATACCTTAACATCGGTCCACTTAGCTAAAATCAACTTAAGTTAACCATTTTAATTAACTTAATTAATTAAGCCCACTTTTAATCTTTTAATTTTCGGACCTGGCCCAGTCCAGAAAATAAATTCAATTTGTAAATATTTCAGACAGCCCACAGAGGAAAAGGAAAAGGCCCACGAAAATTAAAGCCGAACAGGCCTCCAGAGCAAATAGCACACGGCCCAGAACAAAGGAAAAAGGGACCAGCCCAGAGAAGTTGGGTTTCGGGGATCAAATCCGAACCCAATAACATTGATTTTGCACATAGGACCCTAAATCAAAATTATTTACACAACTTTAACACTAAGGACCCTAATAACAGATTATATAACAAAGAAGTCCTAATTCAGTTCAAAGATGTTTGCAGAACAGTCCCAAAATCAGAAAATTTTACAAATAGGTCCCTGGACCTAAAGGAAACTGTACCAGTAAGCACATAAAGAGGAAACCGACTGGTACCAAGCCTGTACCAGCCTGGCATCAGTCCAGAAGATACACTACAAGTGGGATATCGCCTAATCAACATGGATTTAACCTATTAACATCTATACCAGCTACTTAACCGATCAAACAAACAAGACATAACCTAGAACAACAAGCACAGAACGTTTATTTGAGACATCTAACCATTTGACAGATATGGAGACAACCTTATTCAAGCATTTGCAATACTAAACAGACTTAATGAAACCAATATCAAGCACAGATCTGACTAAAGACACCTAACAGTTATTAGACCAATGGATAACTTCAAGCAAGCATTCACAGAGCCAATCGATCAACAAAGCAAGCAATTGACAACCACAGTTTGGATCAAAGCCACCTCAAGCATTCTCAACAGATCAGTTCAACTAATTTCAGGTAAGCATTCTTAATCATTTAACAGAACAGATCAAACTCCAAGCAGGTATGTAAGTTAGAGCAGATCAAATAGAAGCAAGGCACCACATAATACTAATTCAATCAATGCAGCAGTTTCAACAGTCACAAAGCACAGTTCAGTTATGGGCCTGCCTCGATAGAATTCATCACATCTAAGAACAATAGAAAGGAGATAGAGAGTTTGCAAACCGAGATAGCACAGCAAAGAGAAGAAGAGGAGAAAGAAGGTTGAGGCTCAGCTACTGTCAATCGTCACCACCACTGTCGTCATCAGTTACCAGCCGCCAAGCTCCATTGTTAGTCAAACTCGAGAGAGAGAGAAAGAAAGTGTGAGAGAGGGGGCAGTGATAGAGAAACTAGGGTTTCGGTTGAGCTTGAGAGGGAGGCAGTGAGAGTAAGAGAGAGGTGAGGGTTTCGGCTGAGAGTTTGAGTGAGAGGGGATGGGTGCAAGAGAGAGAGAGACAGTGAGAGTTGCTTAATAGGCGAGAAAAGAGAGGAGGTGGGGTCTCGAAGCTGAGGTGGTAGGCGGAGGGAGAGTCATGGAAAAGGAGGTGGGGTCGGGGGTTTTGCTTCTGCGTGGTTTCAACGAAACCATGGTGAGAGGAAAACCACTTTGCAGAGAGAGGGGTCCATCGCTGAGCTCGGATTGGGGAGGGAGCAGAGGAGAGAAGGGAGTTGTCGAGTCCACTCTGGCGAAGTGACTGAGAGGTGTTTCCACGCTGGCGGAAGAGTGACAGGGAGGCAGAGAGCGGATTCGTCGAGGATTTCTCCGATTGGTGAATCGCGAGAAGAGAAGGAGAAAGAGGGGACATGTGGGGGCTTCTGTCGGCAGAGAAGAGAAGAAAGAGAGAGGTAAGGAGAGAGGAATGGAGATGGATCAAACGGCTAGGAAAAATCAGAGAGGTTAAACTTGATCCAACGGTCCAGATTGATAGAATTTCGGATTTTGAATTAAACAAGCAATGAAATTTGGTTTTGATACAAATTTAGGCCATAAAAATCTTATAGAGTTGTTATCTGAATTTTTGTTACTTGAATTTATTTGTTTGCTTGAAGTTTTGCTTCGATAAAGTATTTTAATTATCACAATTTAAATTAAGTTATGAGTTCTAAGAATTTCTCGATTAAATTCATATCAACTACTATTATATAACAATAAAAATTAGTTTAAAGCTTAAATATAAATTTTGAAATTTAAATTTTCATTTTTAGAATTTTACGGGTTTTTACAAGTTTAAAAGTATTACTGTATAAGTATGAAATTATTTGATTCTATAAAGATAAACTACATTCATCTGTGTTTCTCCAATTTATTTTCAATGATCTCCCATCAAGCGCACCTTGGGCTTTGGCGCATAAGATCCAACTGGACGCATAGAATACTGTCGTTTTTACTAATGTTTGGCTCAGAAGCGACTCTGTAGAATATATATGCCGTTCCCATTCTGGTACCACTATTAACAATTGAAAACTACACGAGATTCTTTGTTTAATCTGGGCACTGCATTTGGAGGAGAAGAAATGGCTTCAGCGGAAGAGGCAAGAATTAGTCTACTAGTAGCAGAAGAAAACCATAATGAGGTACTGAAACCTTACAAAAATATGTTCCTCCTGTGCCAAATTTTGCTAATTTGTTATCAGCACGGAACTGTTGTGTCTTGCATGGAATCCAAATACAACTGGTTAATATACTAACAATTTGAATAATAGGACTGTAGCTGTTGATTTGTTTAGTTGTTAAATTAATTTATCATAAAAATTTTGAAACTTTCTTTTCTATTATTTTTACAACCTTTTGTGAAACAGGGGTTGAGATTCCAACCAAATCAAAGCAAAATAGATTGCAATTAAACATGGATAGCTTGATGAACTGTTTACTGATCTACTCGTTAAACTCTTTTATTACAAATTTACAACAATTTGCTTCCGTGCTGTAGGATATTGGTCCTTCCACAGTTTTGAAGCAACAAACTGGAGGCTGGAAAGCTTCCTCTTTAATTCTTTGTGAGTCCTTTCTTACCCTATGGCTTTTTAGTTGCATTTACATGAAAATTAGCCAGTGGGATTATATCTAATTAAGTCTCAATATTAGTTTAGCTCGACATTTCAGCTTAATAAAAGGAGTTCTGATGAAAATTTCCTTTTTGACTTTGAGATTATACTAGAATTTCCTTTTTACATCGGACATGATTGCCTACGGTCCAATCAAGTTCAACATATGATTTAGTTGATTTAAGCTAAGCCATTTTAGTAGTACTCTGTGCATTATGGTTTATAAGTCGCAATAATATAAACTCCTATACCAAGTTACCAACTTTACCAACCGGGACCAACTTTGTATGCTAACACACAGTTTGATGTAGAAATTCTAATGTGACATTTTTCATTCTATTCTAGGACAAGGGAGCTAATTAAAGTCTTATGAAATAAAATTGTCTGATGATTCATAATAATAACAGTTACCGAGCTATGTCTGTGCATCGCCATCTTTGGCATAGGAAAAAACCTAGTGGTGTATCTGAAAACAGAGCTACATGAAGATAACGTTACGGCAGCAACAGGTGCCTCAACATGGTTGGGCACTTACTTTCTTGTCCCACTTATCGGAGCTTATGTGTCGGATTCTTATTGGGGGCATTATTTAACTATCATGGGTTTCTCTATCATTAATTTTGTTGTAAGTAATCGGCTCTTTTTTCACTTCCTTACAGTTTGGTTAGGACTCGGTGTATAATAACAATTGAGAAGCATGCTACATGGCTAAACGAATAGGATTGTTGAAATTTTATAATAGGCCAAAAAAAATATGATTAGTTCAAAAAATAATGTGAACAGTAGTCCAAATTATTCGGACAAATAATAAAATATGCCAAAATCTGAAGATTAATTAATCCAAAGTATCGGGAATACTTACAAAAGGATTCACTAAAAATTAATTAATTAATTAATTAAAAAAGCAAGTTATGCATTGTATTTGTACCAGAATACCTCACTAATAAAATTATTATGCTAAAATGGGATATAAAATTAAACAAGCAAGTTATGCATTATTACATCCTTAAAACTGTGCTAAGAAAAAGGAGTCCATACTAACCAATACAGAGATTATTTATTGAGATAGTTTATGACACATCATGATGCATAGACTTTTTTGTACTTCATAATTTTATTTGTCGATATTTTTACAAATTGACAAATCTGATATACATATTGAAATCCTATAACCAACAAAATTTATATATTTTTTATATTTTCATCAAATTTTATTATTTTTTATTATTTTTTAATTTACTATTTGGAATTTTCTTACTACAAAGTTCGATTTTTTTTAAAAAAAATTGAATTGGTTATTTAGATTTTTTATTTAATATAAATTCTACCGATAAGACTATGATGCATGCATGAAAGTCTCATACATAATGATGCATTATAAACTCTCTTGTTGATTTGTTATAATTAATGTTTTTGTAATTTTCATCGTTTTGCAAAAGGGTATGGTGACTTTTACTTTATCAGCATCGCTCTCCATCTTGAAGCACTCTCATTTCTTCACCTTTTTGGGCCTTTACATGATTTCATTAGGATCCGGCTCCACACAACCATGTCTTTCTGCCTTTGGTGCAGATCAATTTGACACCACTGACAGAAAGGCAAAGGCGTCCTTTTTTAGTTGGTATTACCTCTCAATAAAAATCGGAGTTGTTTTTTCAAGCACTGTTATTGTATGGATTCAAGATAACTATGGATGGACCATAGGATTCAGTATACCAACAGTACTATCAGGCGCAGCCTGTGTGGGTTTGATGGCAGGTTCAAGATATTATAGGCATTGCAAACCCAGTGGGAGCCCTTTTACAAGACTATGCCAAGTAATTGTTGCCGCTTCTAGAAAATATAAGTTGAATTTGCCGGAAGACGATTCTCTTTTATATCAGGCAAAAGGAAAATCAACAATTGTCCAAGTGAGTGAAAGCTCTGAACATACCCCTGAATTCAGGTGATCTTTTGTTTGAAATTTGGGAAATTATACATAATTTTTGTTACTTTTTTTAAAATTGAAAATGTGATATATAATAGAAAATATGTTGTGATAAAATTGATAGCTTTACATTGCCAAACTATGATTATATTAAATGAAAAAATTAGAACCTCTTTACAATATATAACTAAATTTCTGTCATAGAAGTGACAAAATACATGCAAAAGTTTAAATTTTGGTTCCCAATTTATCTGTCAACAGTAAATCCAACTTAGATGGAATATGGAAATGTAATGGAATTCATTTTGTGCTAATATTCACCCCATATAAATGCAGTTTCCTTGACAAAGCGGCCGTTGTCACCCCTTCAGACTTTTCCTGCTCTGGTGCTCTCAACCCTTGGAGGTTGTGCACCATGTTGCAAGTTGAAGAGTTAAAATCTATATTAAGGTTGCTTCCTATTTGGGCCACATTTATTCTTTTTACCTCGGTTTCTTCTCAAGATTCATCAGTTTTTGTGGAACAAGCTATGGTCATGGACAGACATTTTGGTTCTTTAAACATTCCAGCCGCTTCGCTTTCAAGTTTCAATGTGCTTGCTGTTGTTGTGTTTGCACCTATATATGACAAGATAATCGTGCCAGTAGTTTGTAGAATTACTAAAACAGAAGGAGGCATGTCTCACTTGCAGCGTGTGGGGATCGGCTTAATATTTTCTATTCTTGCTATGTTATCCGCTGCAATTGTCGAAACAAAACGGTTACAAATTGCAAGAGATGAAGGTCTCATGCATCAGAATGTTGCGGTCCCAATGAGTGTGTTCTGGCAAATACCGCAGTATGTTTTAGTAGGTATTGGGGAAGTGTTTAACCAGATTGGCATGCTTGATTTCTTCTATGACGAAGCACCAGACTCTATGAGGAGTCTTTGTCTAGCGCTCGCTTTTCTTACAATATCACTTGGTAGCTACATTACTTCATTTATTTTGACAGTTGTTAATTGGGTTACAGGATGGATGCCTGAAAATTTAAACGAGGGACACCTAGATCGCTTCTTTTTGTTGTTTGCTGGTTTAAGCTTGTTTAATCTAGTTGTGTTTTCTTATTGTGCCTCGAGGTACAGATATAAAAAGAAATAGCTACAAACATGCATGACTTAAATTTGTGCCAGTTTACCTTCTGTAGTCCTAAATGTAAAAGTTTTAAGGATTTTAAAATTTTGATGTATGTATGACTTGACTGGTGAAGCTTACTAAGAATGAAGAAGTTAATTTTGTATGCAAGCATGCATTTTCATTCAATATACGAAATTACTTGTTTTTCATTCTCTTCTAGAATTTAAAAAATTCCTTTCATCAGAGCAAATCACTGAAAATATTTAGAGACTGACAATACAACCTTTATGCTTCAAATACCAGATTTAGCTTATCAATAAAACTATCAACCCAGTCAAGACCTTCTTTAAAGCATAATCATACCAGATCTAAGAAAAAATGAGATAAATTGAACCTTCATTTTCAACTATTATGCTTGCTGGGTACTGCATATTTGTGAAGCAGAATAAGATTAATTGCACAAGTAGAGGTCTTCGTTGATTCTCTGGCCAGAAGTACATACAAAAGTATAAACAAAAGGTCAATATTATGAAAATTCATTTTTTGTTTTGTTAAATTGTTTTGATTCTAGTCCTTCTTTAGATTCTTCTATTGTAGTGACTTACTGGAACCTTCATCAATATCGTATTGTACGGAAGAAGATTGTGGGAAAGGTTTTCTCACTTCTTGGAAAAAGAAGGGATTTGGGAGCGATGCGATGGGATTTGACGTTCAAATAAATGTAGATATTAAGGAGGCGATGCTAATAAAAGATAGTATTACCAGTGTCATTTTTGTTTTTTTTCTTAGGGTCGGCTTCGAGATGCATTGAAGGCAATAAATCATGGCGTAAGTTTTATGCCTGAAGTATGGGGTTTTCTCTAGCTATTTTGATTAGATAATCAGTCATATTTTAATAATGGCAATTAAATTTGTCCAATTTTTATTGTATAAAATTAAAACCTTTAGCCGGAAGAAATTTACAAAGATCTTGTCTTGCCTTCTAGACAATGTTTTGAAAATCAGACTGAAAATCAAATTGGCAATGCAATCGGTTCGATGGTTCAACCGATTTGACCGGTCGAACTGGTGGAGAGAACACGATTATGTTCATGTCTTCTATGCTTAGGAACCTAGGTTTTACAAAAAAAAAAAAAAAAAAAAAAAAAAAAAAAAAAAAAAAAAAAAAAAAAAAAAAAAAAAAAAAAGAAAAAAGAAAAAAAAAACGATCAGAACACCTGAACCTTCCGGTTCGGTGTTTAAAACATTGCTTTTAGAGTGAGACGTTAGTTATGGGAAGGATAATAATTGTATTCAGTAAATAGTGAATTTTTCAGCTAGGCTGGCATTTCGCTAATCAGCCTTTAAAAACTCTATTAATAATTAATTTTTTTATATAACTAAAAAATTTTATCACTCAAAAAGATATGATTTCTAGCAATCAATAGCGATAACCCAAAAACACAATTTCATCTAATTAGATTTCTAAATATACTAAATATTAAAGCGGTGCTGACTAAAATATTAAATTTATAATTGAGGACATGCTTCTCATATACCTTTTGTTTAACAAAGTAATGGAAACATATGACCAATTATTTTACTCCCATTATTCTTTAATTTATTTTAGCAAAAAAATTAATATTATTAGTTGTCGTGCTCAATAGTAATTTAGAAGTACATAAATGCTCAATGAGAAGATGAATAGTGGCATATTGTGTGCATGATTAATTGCTGTTTGCGCATGGTGTTCATTTATGGAATGACATGTTTGCTGAAAGATAGAGGCACTTCTTCTTTGATTTATGGTCACTAAACGCGCCTTTACTATTTGTGTTGGGTGTCTATTGTGTTAGAATAGGGCTGTCAACGACAGCAGAAAACACGTGATTCCGTTTCGTATAACCGAAACAGAACAAATAATGACACCAGTTATGATTTCGTTTCAATAACGAAAAGGAAAATGAAATACTGGATTGTACCGTTTCGACCATTTCAGTCTCATTTCAAACCGTTTTATATGTATTTTCTGAAGTGAAACGAATAACGAAACATAATTCTATATCGTTTCAAAAACGAAACGGTTAATGAAATGATATCTTGTACTGTGTTCTTTAACGGAACGGAAAACGAAACGGCCTCTTCCGTGCATTTCAGCCACGCTTGACGGCCAATTTGTGTAAGTTTCTATAGTCCAATATTTTATTTGTCCAATGTAGTGCTCTGACTATAAGTTGATTTTTTATAGTTGCGATTTGTTACATATTGTTCTGTGTGGGACTCCTCTTAGTTTTTCTATGTGGTTTTGGATCCCCCGGCATTTAAGCACTTTTCAAATTTTGTTTCTATTTCTTTGGTAATTCACAAAAAAGAAAAAAAAAAAGAAAAAGGAAAAGGAGTTCTACCCTCTCCTTCTAATGCATAAACAAATCAAACATCTGCAGACTGTCTTCAAACTCCCCAGTCCCCACCGCCCTTTGAAAAAAAAAAAAAAAAATCACCACACTGCTTATTGAAAACAATATTTACATTAAATAAAAAATTATAAATAAACAGCATTATCAGTTAACAATGTAGTTGCAGCAGAACGGCGACGAAAGAATCTAATTGAAGTCATATGTAAAAAAAAAAAAAAAAAAAAAAAAAGACGACAAAATTGCTGCCAATATGTCAAGGAAGACTAATGAAAGTTCCTATCCAAAAATAAAGAAGAAAGAGAACTAACACTCGGTACAAACCCATCGACAAACTAATAGTGTATTTAAGAAAAACGGAAGGACAAAACGCCAGATAAAGAAAACGCCAACTTATCCAATTAGAGGAATTCCCCTACACCTCGCCAGCCACTAATCACAATTGCGAAAGCATTTGTTGAAGATAATGACTATACATATTGACAAAACTGTCACACCCCGAACCAACAGTATTCGGGAAGGACAACCTCGCCACGTGTGCTAATTATATTCCAAGCACACGAAAGGCTAAATAAGAGTAATCAAGCATAGTAAATCACAAACACAAGTATAATGCCACAAAATACTAATGATAAAAGGTTTCATAATATTGGAGGGCCGGTCTTAAATTATTTACAACAAAATTTTCCAGTCAAACAAAAATAAGAAAAGAAACACTGCTATCCACTACGCGAAATTTCCTGTTCTGTAACGTTCAAATAAATGGATCTGTAACGTTTATGGGCACGTTACAGTACCCTCCGTCACAAAGTTAAAAAGCGTTATAAATCTGTAACGCCTTTTAAGAAATAGACGTCACAAATCTGTAACGTCTATTTCCTAAAAGGCGTTACAGATTGATGCTTTTAATTTTTTAAATTTCTTTATACGCTTCCTTTTGTAACGTCTTTAACGAAATAGACGTCACAGATCTGTGACGTCTATTTCCTAAAAGGCGTTACAGAAGTTCCAGAATTATATTTTTTATTTATTTTATTCCTTTTCCCATTAACCCTTTTGTAACGCCTAATAGTTATTAAACGTCATAAATCTGTGACGGTTTTTTAATAATAAACGTTACAAATTTATAAAATGTTTTTTTTGTACAAGCGATATTCTGTGGCTAGCCCCATATTGCTAGCCGTACCAACTGGTACATTGATTTTCAATGTACCAAAACAGATTCACATATCAAGCACACATATTCATCATGCAATCCAGATATATATATCAAGCACATATCAAATGAAAAAAAACCAATTAAGATATCAATTTTATTTACAAATGTACGACAAATTAAGTTATCCAAATACATTCGAATACATGAATTCCATAAGTTCATCGACGACTTCTCCAATGTTTTCTTTCGTAAACGGTTTTCCAACTGGATCGATTTGCTACAATATTTGATTTAACAAAAACAATAGAAAACATCATATTAGTTGATATATCATAAATTCCCAAACTATTTGATTTTTATGAAACCCTAAATCCTAAGCCTAAGTTAATTATATTATACTACCGGATTTATTTGAAAGTTTGTTAATTATCAAACCCTAAACAAGCCACATCAACTTGTATCTAAACCCTAAACCCCTAAATCCAAAACCGTAAACCCTAATCCTATATTATTTGGTAAACGGCTATTAAACTCTAAATATGAAAATGCAATACCTTGGGTAGTTCTCCGACTCCTCTCACATAGAATAATAATTGTCTCATGGCACACATTGTGAAGTATCTACACTCTGTATTGTCATTTTGCTTTGGAGCCTGAAAATCACAATTCAAATAAATAGTTGATTAGAAAATTGGACTAGTTTCAGAAATTTTAATCTCTAAATTCTAAATCCATAAGATATCGTTAACGTACCTTCAATTCGTACCAGCGTAATATATTAGCTTTACGTATAGCCTTGCCAGTCTTCTCCATCTTGTAAAATTTGTATGCCCTACATGCAATTCAATTAATTAAATTAGATTTAATTTATATATATATAGTTATTTTCCACAATATCAAATTGTCTATTTAGAATCTAAAACTTACGTTGTTATAAACGGCCTAATTACTAATTGATCTATGGGATTGTCGCGTACCAAGGAATCCACATAATATACTCTCTCTTTGTGGACATCAACAATAATGACTGTCCAATGAAACCTGTAATACATATAAATTATTAATGAATTGAAAGGAAACTAATAATTGAGTTTAATAATTGGTCTTACCCCTGATTATACGGCAAAACAAAGTATTGGCACTCCGGATTCTCTGAGAACGTCCTCTTCATGTAACTCACATTAGAATCTTCGTTGGCATTCCAGGTTATTTCAGCTAGTTGATCCGGATCCCATATGGTGATGCTTTTAGAAAACCCAACTTCTTTAGAAAGTTCGATCATCCAATACCTGCATTTATCCAAGACTTCAATATGTTTCCAATTAAATCGAATATTGAGAAAAAAACAAAGTTTGAAAATCACATACCAGGAGTATATCTTGATCATCGATACGTTTAAGCATTCTCGTTTGAAACACTCGACAATATCTCCCAAGTTAAACATGAAGAGACCATTCTCGTGCGTACCCCAAGGGTCGCAATCATGCACCTCAATCGTCTCCTCTCCGACCGGTATAAACTTCAACACCGAGTATAGTTTTCGCTCGGCTTTAGAGAGTTTGGCCAAATAGTTGGGCTCGAGAAGCTCGCCGCGATTAATCATGGATACCTCACTCGCGACCTTCTTCGCCCTCTCTATCTCTTTCGTCCCCTTCCCCTTCTCCATCGGCTTCTTTCCCTTTCCAATCGGATTTTGTTGGCTAATTTTCTGTATTCAATGTTTTCAATTAATTAGTTTTACATCAATTAATTTAATGTTTTCAATTTTGTCAAGTATTAATATGAAATTGTAGAAAGTGTGAAATAAAAGTGTGATACCTTTTGTCGTGGCTCCACATCAACTGACGGCCACGCGAATAGCCCTCCTAAATTCGAGCCTAGTTGTTCATCTGACGGTTTAGGGATGTACCAATCTCGAAATTCGTCGTCACATTTTACAAGATGGACATAAGTCTCAGTTGCAAGTAGGGGCTCGTTGTGTACCATCTGACCCACCTGTGACGGTATAATGAACCCATTGGCCACGTGAACACGGCTTCCATCCTTACAATGCAAAAACAGATGGCATTCAACTTGTTCCTGAAATTGCAAATAGATTTAGTTAGATTTTTTATTTACAAAATCATAATGTTCCAAAAATTGCAAATAAATTGATATCTTCATAAAAATGATAAGTTGAAATCAACCTGACCACCGGCACTCGGATCCGGAGGAATGTAGTTTGAACCAACACCTCTAGGCATTGCAGAGTCCACCTCGACCGACAAAACATGAGGTGACATTTGTAAAAATTGTAGTGGAAGTTCAGGTATTTGCACTCCATTCATGACAAACCAAGTCGTCATCTGCTGAAAAGCCTGCTGAGTAGCCTGCTGAGTCCACTCATTTTTCATTTCCTCCCTCACCTCATCCTTTAATTCATTTTTACATCTCTCAGTCACCGCATCCATCAAAGCTGTAATCTGGATCGGTGTCATGCAACCTTCATGCACATCTTTTCTAGGTCTTCTCCCATACAACTTTGTCTGATTGGTCCATCCAGGGGCACCTCTTGTTCTACCAGAATAATCAGGTCTTCCAACCGCCTTACTCAAAACTTCTCTCTTGTCAATTGTCCCAGAACTAACTTCTTGAGACAACGTCACAGACCGACCGAATGCCTCAATAGTCGCTGTATCACCTGAGTTGAAGGTGTAAGAACCTGCATTCAAATCACATTTATAAGTGAAATAATGAAAGAACATTTAATAATGAAAGAACATTTAATAATGAAAGAACATTAAGTACCTTCAGTCCCTGTAGACACGGCTCTACCCATGAAATACTGAGCACTCCTCTCTTCCAAATCGCCGATGGTGATACTTGTGGAACCGACCCCCTCCGAATTACCTGGTATGGTAATCGTGTCTGTAGGTTTGAATTTACCTTGTAGTCCTTTGTAGCCGGAAGAACCCATCCTGTGAATCTCTTTGTGTTGTTGTCTCAACAACCTTCCTTTTTGTCTTTTTTGCTGATATTCCTCAGTTGTTTTCTTGGCGAAGAATGCGTCCCAATCCTTCTTTGAAAATGGGTATACGTCCCATGCATTCTTTGAATTTTCATTGTCAATGAAATCTGTCACAAGCCTACTTCTAAAGGCCCTATGAGCTCTACCCATCATAGTTATGACTTTCTTCTTGTGTTTATCATCGCTTATGTTAAATGCACTCTGCAATAATAATAGTTACAAGTTAGGAAATTGCCAAAATATAATAGTTACAAGTTAGGAAATTGCTAAAATATAATAGTTACAAGTTAGGAAATTACCTTGACATCCTCCCACAACTCTTTCCTCTGTTCTTTTGAAACGTCTTTGTTCCAATCGTCAACTAAAATTGACACTCTTACCTTAGCGAGATATGCACAGTATGAACTGAATTTCGCAACTGTGCCTTTCTGAGTACTACGTGGCACTCCTTTATCGTCGAATGTAATTTGGAATTTATACCCCGCTTGCCTTAGTCGTCTAAATTCCTCCATGTTGGTCATACTTCTTTTATTCTGATGGATCCCTTCCTCCACTTCTTGTTCCATGTTATCATGTTCATCATATTCTCTTTCTTCTCCAGAAGACATCTATTAAATGATTGTAATTAAATAACAATTGCAAATGATAACAAGTTCTAAATTCATTTAATTTCAGTAGATAAACAATTGACACAAATAAATAGATAAATAAGTAGATAAACAATTGACACAAGCAGTTAACACAAGTTGAAATAAGCACACACATAAATTCATAAATAAGTTCAAACATAAGCAAAAACATAAGTTCAAATAACACAAGTCGCATCCTAAAACAAGCACAAACATAAGTTCATAAACACTAGAAGAAACAAACTAGAAATTTAAACCCTAAATCCTACTTCTTCTTCTCACCCCCCTCCTCCTCCTTACTCTTACTAGAGCCACCCTCGTCCTTCTCCTCTTCCTCCTCGCTTGGCTCCTCTTCATACGGTGCCTCCTCCACCAACGTCTTAGTCGCCCTGCCACATCCCACTGGAAAACGACGTACAGCCGATACACTCCTTCTCTTAATAGGCGTTTTTATTTTTCGGCCGAAATAAGTATACGACTCCTCTTCCTTTTGAACCTCCTTAACATTGTCCTTCTCCTTCTCCAAAACAATCTTCTTGTCATTCTCCATCTAAACCCAATAACAATTTCAAATTTAAATCAAAATAGTCGTATATGGATATTTTTTTATAAAATTTTGACATAACCTCCCCTATATATATATAATTTTACCATTTAAACATTTCAAAATTAATATAACAGCCCCTAACATTTATCAAGCATTTATCCCCATACACAGCCCCTAACAGCCATAACAGCCCCTAACTATGCATGCATTTATCCCCATAACAGCCCCTAACTATGCATGCATTTATCAAGCAAATTATCCCCATAACAGTCCCTAACATTTATCAAGCAAATTCAATCCATAACATTTATCAAGCAATAACATTTATCTAGCAGTCCTAAAATGAATTTTGCATAAAATTATCAACAAAGCTAGCAGTCCTAAAATGGAGTTGTTTAAGCTAGCAGTCCTAAAATGAATTCAATCAACAAAGCTAACAGCCCATCTCATTATCAACAATGCCCCATCTCATTATCAACAAACTAGCAGAAAATAAAGAGAGGAAGAAGAGATCAAACCTTGTTGTCGGTGCCGCTGTCGCTGTCGAGGAAGAGGAAGAGGAGAGTGGAGTCGCTGCCGCTGTCGAGAAAGAGGAGAGTGGAAGTCGCTGTGAGAGAGGAGATTCAAGGAATTAATTTTAAAGGAGAGGGAGAGTGGAGTAGCTGTGAAAGACGAGAGAAGAGGCGGAGAGACTAACCTTGTCGCTGTCACTGTCGAGAGAGAGGAGAGAGTAGCGGCGGAGAGAGCTTGTCGCTGTCGATGTCGAGAGTAGCGGCGGAGAGTAGCGGCGGAGAGAGCTAGAGAGAGTACTGTGAGAGAGCTTCGACTTAGAAAATTTTTGAGAATGAAACGAGAGAGAGAGAGAGGAGCTTGTCGCTGTATTAGAAAATATAAAAGGCTTCTGTAACGCCTATTAGGAAATAGGCGTCACAGATCTGTGACGTCTATTTCCTAATAGGCGTTACAGAAGCCTTTTCTTTTTATTTTTTCTCTGCCAAAAAATAAAAAATACCTTCTGTATTCTTTTTAGTTTTCCATTTAATTTTATTACTTTTGGTTATTCTTTTTATTTTCAATAATTACTTTTTAGTTTTTATTTCCATTTAAATTCCATTTAATTTTATTACTTTTGGTTATTCCTTTTATTTTCAATAATTACTTTTAGTTTTTAATTAATTTTACGTTTTATTTCCATTTAAAAATTTATAAAAAATAAAAATGAAAATACATATTACTAAAAATAAAAATGAAAATACATATTACCAAAAATACCACTGAAATTACAACTAAAAAAATACATATTATTAAAATTTGAAGCAATTAACGACCTGCAAAAATAACATAAAAATGTAAGTATCAAATATTATAAAAATAAAACATCGTTTCAATAATAAATTTAAAATTGGATTTATATAGTAACTCACATGGGATATCTTATGCATCTGCTTCTTCTTTTTCTTTCGCTTACTGACCCACACGCCTTCCGTGTTGTCTGCACGCTTGTGACTGATCGATACTGGTTGTGATGCATCATCGATACCGGTGGAAAATGGAGGTGTTTCCTCAAAGTGGTCGTATGCTTCTTCGTCCACAACACCTCCAACACCAACAATGCGTCTCTTTCCTGACAAGACAACATGTCGTCTCTTGTCGGATGGATCTTCAACGTAGAACACTTGCATGGCTTGCTTATTTGCAAGTATAAAAGGGTCGTCTCCATAAGCCCTTTTTTGAAGTCCACAAGTATGAACCCATTTTTGTCTTTTCTGACTCCACCGTGAAGGTTGTCGATCCATGCACACTTGAATAAGGGTATCTTGAATTTCATATAATCTAGTTCCCAAATCTCCTCAATCCACCCATAATAAGTAGCAGATTTTTCATTATTACTAGACAAAGCTACAACTGACACTCCACTATTTTGTACGGTGCTTTTACAATCCTGGTTCTTTGTGTACCAGGTAAATCCATTCAAGTCATACCCTTGGTAGGTTTCGACAACCGAATCAGGACCTTTCGATAACCATTTCACGGTTTCATTGACCTCGATTCCTTCTTTCAACTGGGACTCTACCTTTTCTTTAAACCAATCCACAAAATTTAGTTGATGCTCTGTATTAATCACATTTTCATTGTAAGATGGGTGTTGTTTGCGTATCTCGGCTACATGCATTTTAATGTAAGGCGTAACAACAGTAAGGTGTTGTAGGACTTTCATGTGTGCTTTTGTTCTCGTATCAAGACCCACTCTACAAGTTTTGGCTCCAATAGTACCTTTTCCTTCAAGTCTACCCTCATGCCGAGACTTTGGAAGGCCGATAGATTGAACATCTTCCAAATAATCAGTATAATACTCAATAACCTCCTCGGCAACATATCCTTCCACTATACTTCCTTCTGGTTTAGATCGGCTACGTACTAGCCCTTTCAATTGGCCCATTGCTCTTTCGAAAGGATACATGTACCGTAGAAATACTGGACCGCACATTTTGATCTCCCTAACCAGATGGATGGTCAAATGCACCATGGAGTCAAAAAATGACGGTGGAAAGTACATCTCCAGCTCGCATAGGGTAGAAATAACATCATGCTGCAACTTGTCCATTTTGACTGGATCGATCACCTTACAGCAAATTTCATTGAAAAAATAGCACAACTTAGTCAGAGTCTTTCTCACTTCTTCCTTCAAAATTCCTCTGATTGCGACCGGAAGTAAAACGGTCAGCAAGACGTGATAATCATGTGATTTCATACCGATCAATTTGTTATCATTCATAGACACCTTTCTGGAAATATTTGAGCAATAACCCGTAGGAACCTTAATGTGCTTCAGGCAACCTAACAAACTTTTTTTCTCTTCCTTGGTTAAATTAAATTGTGCTGCAGGTAGCCAATTTTGTTTATTACCCTTATCTTGTGCTGCTAAATCCTTACGGATTCCCATTTCAACCATGTCCTTCCTCGCATTCACGCCATCTTTATTTTTTCCTTGAATTTCCAACAGGCAACCAATCAAAGCTTCACATATGTTCTTAATTATGTGCATCGCATCTAGGCAATGCCTAATCTCCAGAAACTGCCAATATTCAAAATCCCAGAAAATAGACTTCTTCTTCCATATCCCTTTCGGGATCTCATTTGCAAATTTCTTACCAAATTTGACCTATATGTCCTTGACCTGTCGATATACTGTCTTTCCAGATTTTGGCATTGGGGCCCTGTCATGCTCCTCTTTACCATCAAATCGTTCTTTATCTCGACGGTAAGGGTGGTTGCGGTTCCTAAGAAACCTGCGATGTCCCAAGTAAACATTTTTTCTACAGTTTTTCAAGTAAACAGAATGGGTGTTTTCCTGACAAATAGGACATGCTTTTGCTCCTTTATTCCTGTACCCGGATAGATTACCATATGCAGGAAAATCATTAATCGTGCAAAATATCATGGCACGGAGATTGAACTCAGTTCTAGAGTTTGCATCAAATACTTTCACTCCCTCATTCCACAATTTTTTAAGATCATCTATTAATGGTCGCAAATACACATCTATGTCATTTCCTGGTTGTTTAGGACCTGAAATCAACAAGGGCATCATCAAGTATCTTCTTTTCATGCATAACCATGGAGGAAGGTTGTAAATACACAATAAGACTGGCCATGTAGTTTGACAGCTACTCATGTTGCCATAAGGATTCATCCCATCTGTGCATAACCCCAATCTCAAATTTCTAGGTTCACTGCCGAATTCTTCAAAAGCACCGTCTATGTTCGTCCAATCCGGACAATCTGCTGGATGCCGAAGCATTCCATCACCTTTTTTCCGGCAATCCGCGTGCCATCTCAACAATTTGGCATCCTTCGCATTAGCAAAGAGCCTCTGAAATCTTGGAATTATTGGAAGATAAAACAAAACCTTTGCAGCTGGTCCCTTACTACCTTCCTCAATCGGATCATCTCTCGGTTTATACCGTGATGCTTTACACTTTGGACATTTATCCAGATCTTTGTACTCATCTCGAAATAATATACAGTCATTTGGACATGCATGAATTCTCTCTACATCGAGTTTCAAAGGACACAACATTTTTTTGGCCTTATATATTGAATCCGGCAACTGATTATCTTTGGGAAGGAAATCTGTACGCAAAAGTTTAAGCAAAGATGTGAAACTGGCATCACTCCATCCATTTTTGGCTTTCAGATTAAACAATTTGAACACAGCAGTAAGTTTAGACAATTCACAACCAGGATATAACTTAATCTTATCTTCCTCGCGTAACATACCAAAAATTTCAACATTATCAACAAAGTCTGCATCTACATTATTCAAAATTTCATCTAAATCAACATTCAATCCTGTATTGTCTACATTTTCAGTCTCAAACACATCTTCATTATCAAATACATCATTTCCATCACCAAATACATCATTTCTCTCACCAAATACAATTTCATCATCCAATAATACATTTTCTTCCTGATTATGTTGTGAATCGAATACATTTTTACTAGTCCCAACATTAAAAAGTCTCATCCCAGTCTCTCCATGAAGCGTCCACCGAGTATAATCCAGTTGAAATCCATTTCTAATCAAATGAGCTCTCACTTCTTCCAAATTGGATGATTTCAACAAATTCTGACAAGAACGACAAGGACAACAAATTTTCTCATCTTCAATCTTTTTCAGATATTGTTTAGCACAAAGCATAAACTCTTCAACACCTTTTTGAAATGCTGATCGATCACTTGAGTACATCCACGTCCGATCCATTTAAACAAGAAAAAAATTTATGCAAAATGTCAGGGTAGGAGTCAATTTAGTAATTAATGTTTTCGGGCCGGTCACCATCCTAACCCACTCTTTGGATACTCTGTCTCATTAGCGAGCGTACGCTAGATGTAACCTATTGTTTGAGAAAAATTCGGCAGCATTTCCCCTAATGTTTCCTGAATGCGCCAACACACGATTGATCGTGAGAACGCATCCGTGGGAACATAAAGGGAAATGCCGTCGAATTTTTCTCAAACAACAGATTACATCTAGCGTACCACTCGCTAATCCTAAATGAGACAGAATATCCAAAGAGCAGTCCCAAAAAATGGGGACTATTCGAGATTTAATCCCTAATGGATTAATCTCGGACGGGCAACGACCTAAATTCGGTATCTTTGTTCCGATATTTTTTGGTCCTATATGACAATACCATTAATATTAAATGCATATGCAAATTATTAAATGCACGCAAAATTTAGAAATAAAAATGGAAAAAATAGACAAGTTTATGAAAAATACCTTAAATACGATGAAATTTTTCTACCCTTCTGATGTAATTCTTCTTCTTGAATGAGACCTGAAAATTTAATGTCAAAAAAATAAGTATTCATTAATTTAAAGCATAAATAAAGAGAAAACCGAAATAAATAAGACAAAAAATAGAAAAAAGATAAATAAATTTAATTTCTCTTAACTATTATGTTCTCCTTCTCTTTCTCTTTACAATTTTATTTTTTTCAGATTTTTTTATAATTTTTTTCTATTTTTTAAATACAAACCGAAATAAAAATAAAAACAAAATACGAAAATATGAAAAATTTGTTCAAATTTAATTTTTTTTACCTTCAATATGCTCTCCTTCTCTTTCTCTTTCTAATTCTTATTTTTTCAGAATTTTTCGAAATTTTTTGCTATTTTTTTGGGAGAAATTGAATATGGAAAAACTAAATCTCTTCTGGTCTTTAATTGGTTAGTTGGAGCGGCTGAGAAAAATAATGGAGGAGGGAGAAAGAATCAAGTCGATCGATCAGTTTCTTTAAAATTACAGAGGAATTTGTGACGTCTTTTATGGAGTAAACGTCACAAATTGTCACATTCCGTGACGTTTATTAACAAAAAGATGTCACAGATTTGTAACGCCTTTTAAGTAATAGGCGTTACAGAAGGCAAAAAAATCTACATGGAATCTTTTTGGCGGGAAAAATGTCTGCAAGAATCAGTGACGCCTTTTATAAAATAGGCGTCATAAAATCTGTCTTAGCTTCTGTGACGTCTTTTAGTTAAAAGGCGTCACAGATCTGTGACGTCTATTTGGTAAAAGACGTCACAGAAGGCCTAACATGTTTTTTTTTTTTTATGACGGGAAACACTTATAACGTGTAATATATGAAAAACGTTACAGATTAAATGAGGATTTTCGCGCCAACTGGTCTGTGACGTGTTTAAGAAAAAACGTTATAAATGGCTTGTTACAGAAAGCCTTTTTTGTGGTAGTGATCTAAACATAAGTGGCATCATCCTGTGGTAACTGGGTCTAGGCCTCTAACGCTGGGTCACCATCTTCAGTCAGACCTGTACCTGTCTCCACAAATCAAAGTATTGTGGGATGAGTACGCGAATACTCAGTGTGGTGAAAGTGAGCCTAATCAAATTATCTTTTCTAAAGACTATTTTTAATAAATCAAATCAAGTGTGCACTTTTAATATTTCTTGCAATCTTTTAAAGAAACTTAACTTTATAACAATGTCAGTCTAGCATGCCAAATAAAAGAGAAAAATCTGTGGAATAACATACTGTATAACATACGAGAGATAAACCCCCAACACTCACATATACCATTTTAGGGTAATATAATTGTACCACAGACAGGTACGTACTACGCTTCAAGCACCACAGACAGGCGCTTAAGCTAATATGTGGAATCTCAACCTCACAATCACGATAAAATGGACCTTCGCCACTAAGGCGGAATAAATAAATATATAAGTATCCTAGACATCTACCGTCCCTGTGCACTGATGTGAGACAACCTGGGGAACAATCTGAGTAGCTTACTACCGTCCCTCCCACTCAGCCACTAATATGAACAAGTAATATCGCGATATATCTTTTTACTGGGGAACATTCTGGGTAATGCCTAATAAGTAACCTCTGTCCAAATCATCTAGTCAACTGAAATACTATACAACTATACATATAAATATCTGTGACCGCAGAATCGCCTAACGGTCAGTCTGCAGAGTGGTCGTCAGATCGCGTTGCCCGTGATCGCAATCATAAGGAGACCACCGGCAAAACGCTTGGGTGCAATCTCCCAATAATGGAAACTCCGAGCAAAACGAACTTATCACACTCGGTCTCGCTATCCTGATCCATACCACATGCTATACCAAGTACCGTCCCGTGAAGGAATTCGCTGGTCTTTGCAAACCGTGCGATCGGTGCTTGGTAATTAAATACTTCTTTTAAATCTACACATTATCATTTATTAAAACAAGTGCTTCATTCTATCTCTTAATTAAATGCAAATATGCAAGTTTTCTTTTCAAAAGTTTATGCACAAAAGATGTTTCCTAATCTAAAGAAGTTCAAATCTGATAGGCATCCACACCTGAAATGACGGGCTAGAAGAACTACTCCTCTGGGACGTCAGCAAAGTCCTCGCCTCCGTCAAATGCCTCGTCCACGGGATAGTAGTCGTCTACTGGTCCCTGATAGTCTGACTGGTCACCTGGTGAACGAACTCACGTGTTAAAAACTATTCTAACGATATAACCCATTATCCCTCAATTTTAGATTTAGGTTCTGGCTACTTTGGTACTAAACCAGACTTATCTCCTATTATATTTCATAAGGGACTCGGTATTAAAATAAATTAATATAATTAAGTATTTACTTTATAATAATAATTCGACAGAGTTTTATTTAAAACTAGTTATGAAGGAAAGTTGGGTTATTAAAAACAATTTGTTAAAGTTTTGTTTATAAAATCAATGTGTGAAAAGACGTTTTTGACGAATTCTATATGTTTAAACTACGACGATGAGAGACGTATCACTTTTAAATTTGATTTAGAAAAATCATTTGATAAGTTTATTTCTAATTCTAATAGTGTTTTGCTCAAGTATGAAATTCCTTTGTTTATTCTTCTAAGATAAATAAACTATATTCAAAAGACTTTTAAGTAAAAACTAAAGATAAGAAATATAATTTTATTTGAAATTATTTTGGGATCATATCGTGTCTGAATATATCATAGTATCTGTTTTGGAAATTTAATTTGCGGACAATCTAATCATTTCCCAATTTGAAATCTGACATCTTTATTTTTCCAAATCCCACTTGATTAACTCTCGGCCATTAGCTTTTATTTTCAAAATCCAACTAATCATTTCAAGCCAACGTCATTATACCTTCAAATAATATAGTTCTAGTTTTATTCTCAAAATCCAAACTTTTCAATCTTATTTTCCAGCTCAGCCAACCAACGTCAAAATGGGCCACGCACAAATATTAAAGCCCAAACATAAGTTCAACAGAGAAAGAAAAAGAGCCCACCGGTTAGTGGGTTTGAAACCCAAACAGAAAAGGAAACCCACAAAGAAATGGGTACGGGTACAGGAATAGCGGGTTCAGGGTCTCAAGTCCGACCCCGACAGCACACAGATCCGATCCACAACCCTTAACTTAGTCACCTTAGTCCCTTAAAACACAGAAACAACAGATTTTACAGAATAGTCCTAGATACCAGCATTTATCACAGAACAGTCCCTAACTTAGTTAAACAGATTTACAAGGTCCCTGGAACCAGAAAATAAGCACAGATCAGTCCTAAAGAGTTTGAAATCGCACCAGATTGGTACAAAGCCTGATACCAACACTATACAAGTTTCCATGAGCTCAAACAACACAGCACAGTTAACAACCTTCATTAGCCTTTACACAATCAGCTAAGCACAGAATTAATTAGCTACAACCTATAATCAAGCATACAACCTAAGACAGCCATAAACATGTACCAGTGAGCAAGGATAAGAGAGTAACAACTGAAACCAAGTGCTACATACTCAACAGACCAGCAATAATTGACAATAATTCTCACACAAGTCATAAGAATCACCATTAACGCAAAACAAGCAGATAACAGTCAAGCACATCTCAAATTTTCATATTAGCTAACAAACACACACATATAACTATCAATCAATCGTCACATCTATGATTTACACAACTACAAGCCTCAATCAATAAATAAGCAAGCCACAGATCAAAGGAAAAAGGATTGAGGGTTTGTGGCAGATTACCAAACCGAGAAAGGAAGGGAAAGATATAATGTCGGCCAACACACCACCCAGCCACGTTGCACCACCGCCGGCCTCACCCACACCTAGCTGAGCCGCCGCCTCACCACTCTCTTTCTCTCTTTCTCTCTTATTTGTTCTTATCAGATTTTCAGAGGAGCTGACGAGTGGGTCCCGAGAGAGTGAGAGAGGGGAAGGGTAGCTTAAATAGGCAGTGGAGAGAGGGGGTCTGGGGTCCGCGTTGCTGAGATGGCCGTTATCGACTAGGTGGGAGTAGCGGTGAAGAAAAAGGGAAGAAGGGGATTAGACAAGTGCACCGCTGGGTTGGAGGAAACCAGAGGCGATGGTGGCTTCAGGTATGGGCCGAGAAGGCCGAAAGAGGAGAAAAGGGCCGAGCGAATTTTTCGTGAGGGCTGTGTTGCGAGAAGAAAAAGAGAGAAGGAGAATAAAGGGGTACGGGGACTGTGTTGAGGGGAGAGAGGATCCATTGGAGAGAAATAAAGGAGAAAAAGAAGGGGATCCAACGGTTGAGAATAATCACGACATCAAAACCCACATCAAACGGTCTAGATCAAAGGAATTTTGATTTTAAATTACTTGATCAGTGAAACTTAGTTTTTCATCCAAATTTAAGCTATAGAAAATTTATAAAATAGTTAACAAAAATATTTGAAGCATAATTTTAATTATTCCATCAATTCTTTTCATGAAAATTTAACAAATGGCCGAGATTAATTATCATATTGGATTTAAAATAAAGTTGTCTTCTAACTTCAAAATGGGGATGATGATTTTGATTTGGTTTTTCATCATTTAAATTTATTTGTTTGCTTGAAGATCTTTACTTAATTAACTTAACTTTAATTAATATTTTCGGGTTTTCACAAAAACTATTTTCGAATCACGAATTATCAACGGCAGAGGAAGAATATGTGGTAAAACAGTAATTATACCTGTGTACCACATTCTTATCAGAACTTTTTTTTTTAAATAATGGAAAGTAAAAATAAGTTTCACTGTATGGCTTTTAATTTATTGAGTCACTTTCAGTTCGTACTACTAAGATATTTTCAGAACTTACAATTATTTTTAAAGATTTTGTTTTTTTTTTTCACAGAAGAAGGCGTACAGTTCCCATCATCAAATAGTTACAAAGGACAACTTGACAGCGCCATCAAGTTTTATTAAAAGGGAATTGAGAAAGACAATATAGGGAACTTTTTTTTAAAAAATAATGGAAAGTAAAAATAAGTTTCACTGTATGGCTTGTAATTTATTGAGTCACTTTCAGTTCGTACTACTAAGATATTTTCAGAACTTACAATTATTTTTAAAAGATTTTGTTATTTTTTTTTCACAGAAGAAGGCGTACAGTTCCCATCATCAAATAGTTACGAAGGACAACTTGACAGCGCCATCAAGTTTTATTAAAAGGGAATTGAGAAAGACAATATAGGGAGGTGTTGTGCATCACAAAAGGATTTGATGCACTCAAGAAAAAGAGTCTTCTGTGCATCTATTCTATATAGAAAACACTGCAGAATGTACTGGTTTACAATCGGCACAATTTTGAGTAACTTACGGAGTCGCAGTGCCAGTGACTTGCTTCAAAGTGCCTACAAGCCAGAAAGAACTTAAGTTCTGCTCGCATTTTTTTTTTCTTTTTTTTTTTACTTTATTAATGATTGATAACTTTTTTTGAAGGTTGGTTTGAAACCAATGATTTTTTTATAAGAAATTAGAAAATAAATAACCCTCTCCGTGAATCAAACCAAGGATTACTTAGTTGGCGGAATAGATCGAAACCACTAGACTGAACAATCCAGCTTCATTAATGATTGATAACTTATATCTCTATTCCTAATAGCATTAAAATCCCCAACTTTTTTTTTTTTTGAATGTGTATTAAAATCCCCATCTACCAGGCCCAAGTCCAGTTATTTCTGATCCTGGCTAGCTCTAACCAAAACTTAGATTTTAGCACTAAAATCCCCACCTAACATACATAGCATATTGCCGTTCACTAATTAATGCAAGTTAGCTCAACAGCAACTTTGTATAATATATATTCCTTTCCCATAGTGGTGCTCGCCCCTATAAACAACTGCACCCTTGAGAATCTTTGTTTCATTTGGGGCACTTTGTTCCTGTTATTTTGGAGGAGAAGAAATGGGTTCAGTGGAGGAGGCAAGAATTAGTCTACTAGTAGCAGAAGAAAACAGTAATGAGGTACTGAAACCTTACAACATATGGTCCTCCTGTACCAATTTTTGTTAATTTATTATCAGCATAGATTTGTTGTATCTTGCATGAAATCCACATACAACTGGTTAATATGCTATCAATTTGAACAATTGGTCTGTAGCTGTTGATAGTTAGTTGTTAATTAAATTTATCCTAATTTTTAAAAGAAAATTGTTATTTTTGCAAACCTTTTGAGAAACAGGGCTCAGATTCCAACCAAACGAAAGCAAAATAATAATAATAATAATAATAATAATAATAATAATAATAATAATAATAATAAAATAAAATATTGTAAATATGGATAGCTTGATGAACTGCTTACTGATTTACTCATTAAACTTTTTCTATCTTTTATTACAAATTTAGAACAATTTGCTTCCGTGCTGTAGGAAATTGGTACCTCCACCTCAGTTTTGAAGCAACAAACTGGAGGCTGGAAAGCATCCTCTTTAATTCTGTGTAAGTTTTAAGTTCTTTTCTTACCCGATGGCTTTTTGGTTGCATTTGACATGGAAATTAGTCAATGGATTATATTTAATTAAGCCTCGAAATTAGTTTAGATCGATATTTCAGCTTAAAAGAAAGGAGTTCTGATGAAAATTTCTTTTTCGACTTTAGATTATACTAGAATTCCCTTTTACACAGCACTTGATTGCCTAAACTCCAATCAAGTTCAACTGATGATTCAAGTTTATTGATTTAAAATAAGCCATAAGCAAGCCTGTGCGTTTGGTTGATAGCTACTAGCTAGCAATATGATTTCCTATATTAACTTTACCAACCGGGACCAACTTTGTTTGTTAGCACCCAGCCTGATGTAGAAAGTTCCATATGGCATTTTACAATCTACCTAGGACAAGAGGACTAATTGAATTCTTATATGATACAATTGTCTAATGTTTCATAGTAATAACAGTTACTGAGCTATGTCTATCAATTGCCATCTTTGGCATCCTAAAGAACCTAGTGGTGTATCTGAAAACAGAGCTACTTGAAGATAATGTTACAGCAGCAGCACATGCCTCGACATGGTCGGGCACTTACTTTTTTGCCCCACTTATCGGAGCTTATTTGTCGGATTCTTATTGGGGAAATTATTTAACTATCATGGGTTTTTGTATCATTAATTTTGCTGTAAGTAATCGGCTCTTTTTTCGCCTCCTTACAATTTGGTTAGTTGTATATTGAATCAGTGTATAATGACAATTGAGAAGCATGATACATGGCTAAAAGAATAGGATTGTTGAAAATTTAAAATAGGCCCAAAAAATATATATAAAAATTAGATCAAATAATTGGGAATAAATAATAATCTGAAGATTAGTCTAAATTATTGGGAATACTTACCAAATGATACACTAAAAAATAATTAATTTAAGCAAGCTATGCATTGTACCAGAGTACCTCACTGATACAATTATTCTTCTAAAAAGAGATAAAATTTATTCTAACAGACAATATTACATCCTTAAAATTGCGTTTCGAATAAGTTGTCCCTGCTAACCAACACAGAAATTGTTTATTGATATAGTTTATGGCACATCATATTGATGCATATATAGGCTCTTTTGTGCTTCATGATCTTATTTGTCGATATTTTTACAAATTGAAAAATTTAATTTGCGTAGTGAAATCTTATAACCAATCAAATTGTTTTTATATTTTTATTTTTTTACTGATTTTAAAATTATTTTAAAATTTACTACTTTTGGAATTTTCTTATAAAAAAGTTCGAATCAATTAAAAAAATCCAAAAAATGCGAATAAAATGATTTTCTATGAGATATCAATTTGTAAACTTTCTTTTTTTTTATTTGTTATAATTAATGTTTTTATTTTTCATCGTTTGCAAAAGGGGATGGTGGCTTTTACTCTATCAACAACGCTCTCCATTTTGAAGTACTCTCCTTTCTTCACCTTTCTTGGCCTTTACATGATTTCTATAGGATCCGGCTCCACACAACCATGTCTTTCAGCATTTGGTGCAGATCAATTTGCCACTACTGACAGAAAGGCAAAGGCATCCTTTTTTAGTTGGTATTATCTCTCAATGAAAATCGGGCTTGTTTTTTCGAGCATTGTTATTGTATGGATTCAAGATAACTATGGATGGACCATAGGATTCAGTATACCCACTGTACTATCGGGCGCAGCCTGTGTGGATTTGATGGCAGGTTCAAGATATTATAGGTATTGCAAACCCAGTGGGAGCCCTTTTACAAAACTATTCCAAGTAATTGTTGCCGCTTCTAGAAAATATAAGTTGAATTTGCCGGAAGACGATTCTCTTTTATATCAGGCAAATGGAAAATCAACAATTGTCCAAGAGAATCAAAGTTCTGAACATACCCCTGAATTCAGGTGATTCTTTTGTTTGAAATTTTAGAAACCATACACAAGTTTTGTTCAGAAATTAAGCTATATATGGTTATATACTTTAAATGAAAATTTAGATCCTCTTTATAATATATAACTAAGTTTTTGTCATAAATGTGACAGAAAGCATGAAGAAGTTTAAATGGGGTTCCCAATTTATCTTTCGATAAAGTAATGGATTTCATTTTGTGCTAACATGTACCCTGTATTATTAATGTAGTTTCCTTGACAAAGCGGCCATTGTCACCCCTTCAGACTTCTCCCGCTCTGGTGTCCTCAACCCTTGGAGGCTATGCACCATGTTGCAAGTCGAAGAGCTAAAATCTATATTAAGGTTGATTCCTATTTGGGCCACAGTTATTTTTTTTGGCTCAGTTTTATCTCAAGAAACATCAATTTTTGTAGAACAAGGGATGGTCATGGATAGACACTTTGGTTCTTTAAATATTCCAGCCGCTTCACTTTCAACTTTCAATGTGCTTGCTGTTGTTGTGTTTGTACCTATATATGACAAGATAATTGTGCCAGTAGCTCATAAAATTACTAAAACAGAAGGAGGCATGTCTCACTTGCAACGTGCTGGAATCGGCTTATTATTTTCTATTCTTGCTATGTTATCCGCTGCATTAGTTGAAAGAAAGCGATTACAGATTGCAAAAGATGAAGGTCTCATGCATCAGAATGTTGCTGTCCCAATGAACATTTTCTGGCAAATACCACAATATGTCTTAGTAGGTATTGGGGAAGTGTTCAACCAGATTGGAATGCTTGATTTCTTCTATGACCAAGCACCAGATTCTATGAGGAGTCTTTGTCTAGCGCTCGCTCTTCTTACAATGTCACTTGGTAGCTACATTACTTCATTTATTTTGACAATTGTTCATTGGGTCACCGGATGGATTCCTGAAAATTTAAACGAGGGGCACCTAGATCGCTTCTTTTTGTTGTTTGCAGGTTTAGGCTTGTTTAATCTAGTTGTGTTTGCTTATTGTGCCTCGAGGTATAGATATAAGAAGAAATAGCTACAATCATGTATGACTTAAATTTGTGCCAGTTCATCTGATCTGTAGTCATAGATATGCGAAGTTATTGATTTTAAAGACTTGTATGTATGACTTGATTGGTACAGCTTCGTTAGAATGAAGTGGCTAAGTTTTATGCAAACATGCTTCTTTCATAAAATAAACTAAATTATTTGTACTTTATTTCTCTTTTAGAACTAAAATAATTCCTTTCAATAAGAGCAATCACCGATCGAAAAGGTGAAAATATTTAGAGACACAATACTACACTGCATGCTTCAAATACCTGATGAAGCTTATCCATATACCTATAACCCGGTCAAGACCTTTAAATATAATACCAGATCTAGGAAAGAATGAGGTAAATTGCGCCTTCATTTTCAACTATTGTACTGCTGGGTACTGCATGTTTGTGAATTGTGAAAGCAGCAGAAAATTAATTGCACATGGATATGCCTACGCAACACAAGTAGAGGTCTTAATTTTGTAATAACAACAAGAAGAGCAGTTTCATTTTACAATATGCAAACATAAAAACTAGACGTTCCCTTGCCCTGGAAACAAATTGAACCATACCATTGAACACCAATTGTTTCCACAAACTTTACTATTGGTCTATTGCCAATATTACCCTGTCGTTATGTGCATAAAAGTGTTTTTATTATTGTCGCCTTAGCATTGCTGGATGCTATGACCAAATCATTTGGTGTGTTTGGAACCAAACAAACGACGAATAAGCCGAACAGCTTGTTCGGACACTTGTTCTTGTTCCTGGGTTTTTGTGGAACAAGGAAACGAATAAGCAATCCCCGAACTGCTTATTCAACTACTGGACTCATGGACCATTTATAATGCTTGCGATTTGACTGAAAATTAATAAACAAAGTACATTCGTTGCAATTTGTCTAAGTATTGCTGGATTGCATAATTGCATATAATTAATTTCCTCAGATAATTTTATTTTTATCATAGAATATTAATGTTTATAACTCTTACTGTATGGATTAAATTTATAGAGTCGTTTACTAGATATCTAAAATATTTTCAAAATGTAAGATCCTGTTAAAAGGTCGTGTTTCTTGGAAAATTAAAGACAAAAAAGTTTCCATCGAGTAGAGAAAAAAAGAAAAAGAACAAAAAAAAAATAAAAAACAAAACAAAACAAAATTGGTGGGAGCCGCTGCATACATCACAAAGACAAAAGGTCGCACAAAAGAAAGGGTCTTCTGTGCATCCATCCTGTAGTACTCTGCAGCTTATATCACAACGCGGACCCATATTTTGGCGCTGCTTGTGAATAAGTAGGGACTAATAACGCTGCTTCAAGGCATCTTGCACTAATACAAGAAGGATATAACCAAAGCCCCCCATCATTAAACTTATCATTGTATATCTTTTGTATCTCCCGGTCCCGGAAGAGAATCCTGTGGCGGCGGATCTGAAATTACTTGAGAACTTGCGGGTTTTTTTCCTTTCATGTCCATGTTTTTTTTACTGTTATTTTTTTCATGAAGGCATGTTGAGTTACAAACATAGAAAAATTACATTTATTTTGTTATTAAAATTGTGCAATTACTTAAGAATTTTTTATTTTTGGCAATCTTCAAAACGAAGTTCAATTTTAAATACAACATTATAGGCTTGAAATACATGATATATACACACATATCATGTCTATTAAAATTGGTTAATGTTTGGTTATGTTTTATGAACTGTCTAAAACGAATTGTCCTTGAGTTTTGATTAAAGGATACTTAAATTTTGTAAATTATTATTTTAAATATACTATATATTACTTTGATCTTAATCAACTTTAATTCAACTCAACTGATTTAAAAAGTAAATGTCGAGATCGTCAAGTTGAGAAACAAAGTTTAATTGAAGAAACACTCCATTCAAAAATATTAAGCATGACAAGTGATTGATGTTATAAAATGAAATTATATAAATTTGTAGTTTACTAATTTATTTGCGGTGATCACCAATCAAGGTTCTAAAATGTTACTGTCTGTGCCTTCTTTATTTGGCAAAAATCTCAATATGAGCACGTGTCATATATTCATTAACTAATATAATATGTTTCGAGTACAACTTTATATAAGATATGGTGCAACCCTTTAACATTAACCAATTAATTAACCATGGTCTTGGTTTACTGAATCGAATAGTAGCAAGTTTCAAATGCTATCTTTGAACTTAATATGCTTGTATATAATTAATCCTTTTTCTATCTCTACTGTATACAATATATAAAAATGATATAATAATATAATATCTATATAAGTTAATTTCATGTAGTTTTTCATCGACAGCCAATAAAAAAAAAAAAATCAACGTGTACATAATTTCTTGTATATATGAAACTAAATGTCATGCTCATATTTTACTTACAATTGATTGTGTGCCTACAAAAACAATATTTAGTTCATTGTGATCTGAATGATATAAAAAATCATGTTTTGCATCCAATTTTTTATGGTAATTAATTAAGCACTAAAGGAAAACTATTCTATTATCAATATACTTGGAAACAGAATTGGTTTAATATCATGTCGACTATTAATTAACTTTAATATTTGGATCAACATGAATTTCCTATTATTAAATTTTGAACGTATATGTGCCTGTGTGCTAAGCTATGTTCCACAAACAAGCCTAAAAGGGAAGAGTGATTTGATCAGACGCAATCTAAAATTTCTAAATCGACGAAAGTTATATGAAGTTAGTTAATATTAGTCAATAATATTAATATTTATTCAAACTGTCTCCATTTATAAATTATTTTTTACTCCGTACGTGATAAATTTAGTTAACTGAATATTGAATTACAATTAGCTTTGTAGATTGTGGGAGGTGAGAAAATTATCTGGAATTGTAAGAGTGACAACTTAATGATGCAACAGTAGTCGTAGACTGTTATTGGTAAGCTTAAAAAGTGAAGTCCCATATCAGTAGGTCAGAGTTTAAAAATAGATTTTTCAAACATGCTCTTCGTCACTTCACCGTAAAAAAAGGTTGATTATTTATATTATCCAGTTCTACATTTAGAAACACATACTTAATTAGCACCCATCCTCTTGCTTCAAATATGCATGCCTCTTATAAGTTACTAATCTTCATCTCTGACAGTTTGATCTCCACATATATATTTAACTCATCTAACCCGAAATTTAACATAACGGAAGTGAATTAACCAATGTCATTACCACCGAATAAATGCAAGCAACCCGAGAACGATCAATCCATCTCCGATGATGACATGCGACATGCAGCAGAATCGCTCGTGATGTTTTCTCAAGAATGTTTTGCGCAAATTGGAGATGTACCACTAGAGAAAGCTCAAATTCAAGGTGAGACAAAAGTTACACAAAAAGAACTAATAAAGCACGACACGACAGAGAAAGTAAAAACTCAAGGCGAGGCAAAAATCATATCAGAGAAACTAAAGAATAAAGGTGGGGCAAAAAAACATCAATGCAAGGTTTGTCTCAATTCCTTTTCGACTGGACAAGAACTTGGGGGTCACCAGAGAAAGCACTACAAAGGAATTATTAAGAAAAGGATAATTTTGGATAAGAACTTTGATATCAAAATGGATTTGAAGAATAAAGTTGAGAATAAGAACGTTATTTTGAACATTGATTTGAACAAGCCAGCACCTATTTCGGATGTAGAAGAGTCGAGTTCAAAGAACGAGGATGAGGAGAAGAAACTGGAGAGAATAGTTCAAAGGAGTGTGAGGAGGAGAACCGATAACAACCATCACAAAAAGTCGGTAATTTGTGAATACTCTTTTTAATCAATACAAATATAGATGAGACTTTAGAAGCATTCTCTAGTTTTCAAAATTCTTTTCTTATCTCTTAGCAAGTCTGAATATAGCATGTTATAACAAACAGTGTAAGTACGTGTACTATTTTTATTATACATTCTAATTTGGTTTGCTTATGAGTTAATGTGTAAGGTTACTGTCCCCAACGCCCCCCCCCCCCCCCCCCCCCCCAACTACATCTAAAAAAAAACCTTGCTTATGAGTTGATATGGACCAGTGGGATGTCAATCTTGTCTGTTTGGGTTAAATTACAACTATATATTAGCCCGAAGCATTCGAAATCCTTGTACTGTTTATATGGACAGACAATCAGGACTCGATCTACATTGCTATCTTTAGTCCAACAAGGAATACTTTTTTTTTTTATTTTTTACCATAATAGTTTCTTAAAGAGTCTCTTAAAGGGCAGCTGCTTCGGATTATATTACTGGACATAATTGCCCTCTAACTAAATAGATGAATTTACTATTTTTAATAATTCATTAATTAAAATACAATCAATTAAAATAACATAAACTTTGAGGGAAAATAAGTTTAGTCCAAAAATATATAAATTATTTTATCTAAAATTACTAGTGAAATTAATGGAAAAAAATATTTTCTTTTAGTGCAACAAATTTATCAAATATATTTTCTAGCGGCAATGTGGCATGCCTAATGTTTATATATGACCTATATTTTAATCTAAATAATGTGGATTTAATGAGGTCTATATTTTAATTGTGGATTCCAACACAATGTTGAAGTGCATTTGATTAGTAAGAGGGACAATTACGCACAAAATTGGATGCTGCCCCAAGCAGCTCCCCTCTTAAAGAGGGAGAGACATTCACAATACATAAAATTTTGCTCTAGAGTACGTAGGATCGTTGTAAGGAAAGAAAAATGATAGGCTGAAAACAATAGTAACTTATTTGCATCACAGGCATCGTGTTGAATGTCATGTCTTTTTTCTTTCAATTTAAAAGAAGATTATCATGGCCTTTTACATGGGATGTGCACGCCCTTTGTGTGCATGGTAAACTTCTCTTGCTATTTAACTAGATTTCATTTGCAATTTTTCAAAATTTATCGTTGTTTATATAATATATTGTTCCATTCTTTGATCAATGTTTAAGATATTGGAGTAAATCATTGTCACTACAAAATAAAAGTACTTAAAAATTTATATCACAAAGTGACTATTTATTTCTAAAACATGCGGACCAATGAAGAGTCTAGGAGTATGGAAAAATATTTAAAAATTGATTGAAACATATTAATAAAATCATGTCTTTTTTCCATAGAGAGTTATTGGTTGTCTTTAACATCCATGAAGATTAGATGCATACTTAAGTGGCTCGTCCATATGCTTTGTACTTGTCCTTTCTATCACTTATTTAGAATTTAGACATTAACTCGGTAAAATCAACTTTCTCATTTTTTCTCTGGTAGTGAATCTTTTGGTAACCCCCAAGTGCATTCCCATAATCGAAAGATTTTAGACAATATATGCATTGGTGCACTCTTTGCTAATCTCGACCATTTTGTTTCTTTAATGCGATTTTTATCTCACACTGACTTCAAGATTCCTCGAAAATACTGCTAAGAAAGCATCATTGGTAATTTTGCTATACGTCGCAAATCATCATTTGAGATGTTATCAAATATGTTGTGGTTTTTGTTGGGTTCATTTCTTTTTTCCGATTGTTTTGGCATTAGTTCAATCCATTCAATTTGGTTAAATTGAGAAGAGATGACAGAGATGGTAATCAAATTGCAAGAAGGAGAGATTAATTAGACTAATATAAGATGCATGTATATTTAAGGAAAAATAGTGGGAATGTGGTTTATGGTAGACTATAACTATTATAATATGGTTTTTTGACTAAGAAATATGAATAGCCTCAACGGTCATGTGATCTGGGGCAGAGACGAACGGTCGTGTAATCGAAAACTATAACTATTAGTTATTGTTTCGGTTGACATCCTTCGAATCTATAAAAACGAATATAATAACTCTTTTTTTTTCTCAAAAAAGGAAGCAAAGAAAAAAGAAAACTAGATAAATGTGATAACAATTTAAAATGTATTCTTATGTTCAAATTTTGAACATTATTTTATTTTTACTAGCAAAAGATGTTCCAATATGTGGGCCAATAAAAAAAATAGTATTCGACAATAAATTTATTTAGTTAAATCTTCTAGCGATACAGATGGATATCTTTCCAAAAAAAATAAATTGTTAACGCCACCTTACTATTTTCTGTCAAAGAGTCTGATCTTTATCTGAAATCAACATCTAGACCACACATTAGATCAAATCACACAAATCCATGGTCCATAATTGATATAACAATTGTTTTGACCTCGTCTAGTGAAATTGTTATGACTTTTTATGAGTGCTTTTATAAGTAATAAAGATTTTCATTTTTTTTTTTTTTTTTGGTTTTTTGCTTGAACCCCAAAATTCAAGCTAAATTTAATATTCCTTCAACCTCGCTATCAAACCCTTACATAGCACGCTTAGAGAATTAAATGTCTCGACAAAGGAAATCGACCATGTGCAAACAATATAAAAGCAATCGAACAGCATACTTAATGTTTTGACGTAAAAACCCTCAGTTACTTCAGGAGGCATACTAATGACAGCATACTTTTTTTTTTTACCTAAAGTTGCCTGAGCAGACAGCACACTAATGAAATGAACTAGTTGGGACGCTCGACTACAACAAGCTTAAACATCACACTACACAACCTTAGGAGGCATCGTGACATTGTCTTGGAACTACCTACCTTCCGAAAAAGCCAATCCCACTTCCCATAGACCGGATCACACAAGCCAGAGCAAAACCTCGCTCCAAACATTACTAATAAAAAATTAAGTACATAAGAAATTCTAATAAAAGAATCACTGACTAGATTTTGCATTTAAAAAAAACACGTTCATTCAGCCATCTAAAGTTAAATACATGAGAAATTAAAATGCCGCTGACCAAGAACAAAATATTGATTCTCATTATGTAAGGAAAAAAGATAGACTAGTGACCACCCCTCTAACTACATAGAGCTATAACTTGTATCACAATCAAAGGAGCAAAATGAGGTATCTACTTGAGGAAAGCACAGGCCAAGAATAAGAAGACATAAGCTACCAAAGAGGTCAGAAGCTCAAGAGACCAGGTGGGAGGGAAGATGTATGCCGGAATTAGTGGAACTGTTGTTGCACCTACAATCCACCCAACTACAAGAGCACCAAATCTGCAAAAAGGATGAAAACCAATAAACCATTATTCTAAGATGAACTTCTATCTTAGAACCATGTTTTATTTTTTTTTTCTTTCACAAATTCACCCAACATCACCCAACATATGTACTTTCAAAGATATGCCTACGAGTTGTGTTTTCAGCTTTTAGCCAATGTATGTTTTAAGACATAATAACTCCTCATAATTTATAAAAATCCCTAAGCAACACAACCGACTGTAAAGTTAGATACATGAGTTTTCTTGTAGAAAAAGGAAGAATAAATTAAAAAGAACAAATAGAAAACAAAACAACCATGTGAAAATTTCTACAGCTGGGCCCCTACTTGTATGATTCACTAACTAATTAGTGAGTTCTATTTTCCATCTCTTGATCTAAATAAAAATAAACGACAAATCTTCTATCTAAACAAAATTATAGGTGATGTGATGAAGTGTTAAGTTGAAGACACGTTAAAAATAGTTCCACTGGTGAAAAAGAATAAACACTTTAATTGGGAAGAATAATTTAAAAGGCGTGGAAATCTCACCCAGTAATGCAGGCTCTTTTGCCATCCTTCATTTTCTCATTAAGGAAATATATGCAGGACAGAAGCGAAAGAAAAACCTAAACATAACAGAGCTCAGAAATGTCATATTCCATGATGTAAATTGTATGCATACTCAACAAATTTCACTGTATACATATTCTGAAAGGTTAAAAACTAAACGCAAAGAGCAAACTTAGGTCTCAAGTATCAAATATTAACTTTCACCCAACCTATCATCAGTTGATGATAGAACTATGTCATATTTCTAACAAGATTGTGGATTTAGTTAAGTAAAGCTTAGAGCTGAGAAGAAATGCAGTGTGTGAATTTAGTGCAATATATGATGAACACCAAAAATAAGCTCAGGAAGAAAAAGATATAAGACTAATGTCTTATCTGGTAAACTTTGTAAGAATTGTATTAGATAATCCTTAAAACAATCATTCCAACCAAAATTATTGAAGATTGTTCATAGACTACACTAATTTAAAAGTAATAATTGGAATTTGGCTCTCTACCACAAGACTGTTGAAATCTGTAATATCAACCAAGGTCTTACACTAAAATATCATTTATAACAGAAGTAATAATAATTATCAACAAAGTAGAAAAGTGAATATTACCTGAAAAGCAGGTCCAGTCTGGGCTGAATACATCACACTCCAAACAGCCATGAACCCAAAAAGAAACAGCCGTCTCAGTACTACATCCATGGTTGGTACTTCCACAAAACTAAGTAAATTTTTAACCCAAGAAGGCGACTCCTCCACTTTGTTTCTCAACTTACTCTTCAGGTTTATCTTGGCCTTCTTTCTCTCTTTAAAGCTCTTCATGATTATCTTCTCATAGGCTAACTCAATAGCCTCAACACTCCTCTCATGGCCTGCATATTGCTGTAGAAGAAAGTTTCGGGCGCTACGAATTTCTTCTTCTGATGCATCAGTTGTCACACCTAGAAGCTTGTAAGGGTCTCTTACATGCATCCGTGGAAATTTCAGCGCGCTGCCTATACATATTTGTATATCCAGAATAGTTAGTTTGTTCTTTTGCAAATAAAATAGAGAAATGACTTTTGACAAACAAACTTAGTCAAACCAATATTCTGCTAACATTCCAGAATATTTCTGTTTTTGTGATACACCCATGCAATTTCATACACCTCTTGTTCCGACAAGAAAACAATAAAATAAATAATGCAATGTACCCTCTAATAGCATGATCCCTACTGCAATTTCTTAGTTTTTTTTCACTGGCTTGAGGTGTTGGTGGCATCACTCGCCCTTTACAATAACACAAGAGAAGAATTTTGTTAATTTTAAATGGTATTACTTAGACACATATCTTGTGGTAATAGGGTTTATTATTATTTAAATTGCTGCCTTCCTATTTGACAATTTTCCCATTTCATTAATACCAACAACTAGATAACCCACAAAATCAATCTCTTCATTAGTACCAATAACTTAAGCAATAGAATAGTTCATTGAAACATTCGAGAAATTAAAAAGGGACAAACAATTAAACAAAAACTTCCCAACAACAATTTCCCAAATAAAATAAAATAGCAAAAGGGTCCTTACTATAGCGGAAGCTATCTCCGCCGACAGAGAGATCCATGGCGCATCTTGGGCTTCTAAGTGCGAGAAAACTGACTCTCCTCGCCTCCTTCACATTCCTTCACCGAAATAAACATAACGTCAGGGACTAAAACGAACAAAATAAAAGAAAACAAACAACGAGGAAAAGAAAGAAACAAAGAATCGTACTTTATTGAACGATAGAAGGGGCGACAATAGCAGCTTGTTGGATTGGAGACGAAGAGAGAATTCATCCCTCCACCTAACCACTGAGAGAGAGAGAGATAAGTCTAGGTCTTTCTAACTCGAATAAGAATTCATATTTTGTTGAGTTCTTTGGTAGTCTCGCTTGAATTCATATCTTCTCTTGTTCCTTTCATCTCCTTTGATGGCCCATATTTCAGAGCCCAAATTAGGTTACTAAACAAGCCCAATGTTATATTTAAAAGCCCATTTAGATGAGAGCCCAAGACATGAGTTGCAACTTACAAAATAAGAGCCCAATTTAGGTTGATTGTAGAATGTAGTTGGGACTTTGGAATACCTGAATTTCATGTTGATTTATTGACAAGTAACTACCACTAATATATTATTACATGAATGATTCTGGAAGTGCAATCTGCCAACAAATATCGATGCTCTAATATATACTATGACAATCACTAGGTGGTAAGAGTAGGTGGGATCGGTGAACAACCATCTGCTTTTTCTCAATTAAAGCAATCTTCCATGATTAATGTTATCGACTGGCTAATATCTTTTCTTGTACTAGGTATAATGTACTACGCCGGACCCAAGGTGTTTCAATTATCAAACCACGTTACCTAACTACAAGCTTTAATACATGTCCTGTCTTGCATTGTAGGAAAATTTCAGATTTTGGTACGTGATTTTTTTTAAAATAAAGTTAAATTCATTTATAAACTTGTATTTATACTAAGTTCGATTCTTCAACCTTCAAAATAAAGTTAAATTAGCCTTTCAACTTAAAGATGACTAACTTGATTCCTAAATTTTTGTTTGTACCAATTTAGTCTTCGTTTTTTTTTTAAAAAAAAAGTTAAAAGTAATAATTTAGTTAATTCGAAAGAAGCGAAGATCCTTTTTTTAAAAAAAAAAAAAAAAAAAAAAATTCGAGACGAAAGTCTGAAGATTTTCCTCTGTTATTTACTTCTTTCCAAATAAATGAGATAACTTAGTTTTTGAAGTATATTAAACAAAATATCGAACTAACAAACTTTAATATTTGATATAAAAATCCTTCTTATGAGATATCATAATTGATACTTTTACGATAAAACTCTTCTGCTGCATCGCCGTTTGTCTCATTTATCGTTTGCCACTCGACCTCTTGAGTCTTGACCACCGCTTAAATGAGAGCAATAGACTTTTTCTTTTTTTGTCATTTTTTTTTTTTTTTTAGGATAACAAGCATTACACTTGTTCCGTTGGTTAAATAAGGGCACTACTCTCGCTCTCCCCTGTTTCCATCTCTTTTTAAAATCTTGGCAGTGGCCTCTCTTACGCAATTTTTATCTTTGTAAGTGAATGAAAAGGAAAGAAAAGACAAAAAAACGAAATAAAAGAGGGAAAAGGTATATTCAAATTATCACAGGTTTTTGATATTTCATATGTATTTGTCATTGATTGGCCTATCTTGTTTATATGGTTTGTCTGTTTTAAATTTCTTGACAGCGACTAGTGTTTATGTGGTTTGTCGTTTTTATAAAGCAATTGTATTTTTTATCTCTACTACTTATAAATGCACCATGCAAAAGGTTAACACAATTTTGCCCAAAAGAGGTTCAAACATTTGTTAACATCATTATAGACCATTGATCTGTATAATGTGCAGTTCAGATTGATACTTGAAATAAAAACCTGACCCCTTAACAGTAAGGGGTCAAGTCGCTGAATGGTCGGTAGACAATTGTTAAGACTTTATACAACGTTTGCTAGCGCAAGTTCGATTCCTGCGTTGCACTCCAAATAAATTTGATTTGATATACATTTAGGATAGTTTTTAATTTACTTTCTATACTTGTATATAATGAAGGATCTTATTCCACATTTGCGTTCTAGCTCGTAATTAGCATTAACTAAGTTAAATCTACTGGAATTGGAATTACTTATGGCATGTTCACATTTTTTTTTAAAGTAAAAGATATGGTTGTTTACCATATGCGTCTATATATTGAACCATTTCAATGTTTACTTATTCTCATTGATACGATCTCTTTTTCAAAATTATAGTAACATATTCTTAGAAGGTAATCAACGATAATTGCTCATTAGATCTCATGCAAATCTTATTATTAATAAATAAATTCAAATCAATGTCAAGTTATATTATGAAAAAATCAACTAAATTAAGTTGATTCGACATCAGAAGAGTGGTTTTAGCCATATATTAAATTAAAGAAAGTGGAGGGATCATCTTGTATCGATCTTAGATGAATTCAAAATCATAATTGTATTGCTGTACTTACGGCCAACCTGCGGATGATTTCTTTCCCTCTTGTGAAAATCTATTTTTTCAATCAACATAAATATTTTTCTTTTTTGAAAAAATATTCTATTAGTGAGACAATAATTAGGCAAATAATCTTAAAAATTGAAAATTCATTTTAAGAGATATGATATGATGCGCAGCATGCTATTTCCTATTTCTATATCATGCATAGATTCCTTTCAATCACTAGCGCCATTTTCTACTTATGTTAAGATCTCATTAATTATGCTCAGCAATTTTTTTTCTAAATAAATCGTAAATATGAAATAGTAAAACATATTTTATTAATACCATATATATTTATTGTACCAAAACAAAACATAATTCTCATATGAAATTTGAAATTTTTGTGATTTATAGGAAATATAAACAAGGGAAGAAAAGGATCATGTAATGGAATATTAAGGTTTCTCTATCAAATGAATACGTAGTGAGGCTTGACTTCAAGAATTATTCAACTGTACCTGAGCTAGGATTCTATTAGGTTGTGAATTAAATTGACTAGTTTGTGCTGAGCCTATTCTAAATAGATAATTTATAGAAGAAATAGTAATATTGTATTTTTTTTTCTTTTGTTTTGTCTTGATTTTGCAATATTTAGCATATCGAAAATAAAAATATATTAATATTGATTTTGGAGAGTTTCATTTTTCACATATCACATTTTAAAGTCTGCCCACACATTGAGCGGGCACTGCTGCTAGTAACAAGGATTTACATGTCATGTGGTACCTTTTTAAATTTTAAACCGACGATTTGTAATCAGAATTGATGCAAGTCAATAAGTCATGAAAATTGAGTCGTCATGGCATATATAATGAGTCGTGTTAGTTTTATGTCTTTGAATTGTGTTGCAGTGTGGTACGTGAAATCCTCTAGTTAAAGAATTCATGCAAGATAGTTTAAAGTCCATAGACTGAATGCAAATATTTTGTAAAATATATTTGAGTAAATACTAATACCTCGAGTGTTTTGATTTAGCTACCTAATCCTTAGATCTCATCTATAATATATATTATATAGAAACACATTGTAAAATAATAGGTTATTGATTTTTTTAGCTAATATTGCTTTCTTATATTTTTCTATTAGTAAAATAATTGGTTATTGAGTTTTTTTTTTAGCTAATATATATTATATTCTTTTTTTTTATAATAGACGTACGTATTACAACTATTTTCAAATTTTTATTTAGAGATGTTACATGGGCATATGTGATTGTTCTGAGTACTTTTCTTCATTGACTTATTATTTTACATGTACCCGTTTAAAAAGAAGAGAGAAAGACAAAAAAAAAAAAAAAAAATTACAATTAAGGTCCAACTCGTTGTGTGAGAAATTAGAATCGGTTGTCATTATTGTAATAGCAATAATAATATTCGATTATGCAAGTCTGACAACAAAAATAATATTTATTTTATTAAAAATATTAAAATTGAAGGAAAAAAAGTAAAATAATATATATATTAATTCATAAGAAACTGAAATTAAATACATCAAAATTCCTTTTAACACAAACCACACAGATAAGCACACAAATTATTCTTAACTGGCAAGACATGTTTACTCACTAGAAATTAATGTTTTCTGAAGAAGAGTACTAGAAATTAATGTTATTGCTAACTTCGGTAAAAGCAAAGAGAAAACCACTTTTGTCCACACAAACGATAAAGCAGCTTTCATTCATCGAGAGTCGAGACCAGCTGGTGGACAAAAAAGTATAGCTCAACATAAGTGGAGACTGTGGAGTCGGTTTTGTAATTATTGAAAAATTCTATAAAGGTTTATTTATTGCCCCCACCAAAACTTAGGTCTCTAGTCCTCGTCACTCAAGTGCCATTTTCTTTGCTGCTTCCCAAAGTTTTTCCATATCCCAACATTTTCTGCTATTTTTCACGATGTAACAGGTGCAATTATTTTACCCAACATGGAAGCAAATATTGGAAATTAACAGGTTCAATTTTGTCCAATATTGTATATTCATGTAAAAAAAAATTATCGGCCGGTTAATTAAATAAGTGGATCTTTTAAACTTGATAATTTGATAAATATAAAAAATAATTTAAAATCTTTACTTTTGAAATATAATCTTTATTTATATATTATGCACATAAAAATAATCTAAGTTATATATTTATTAAAATACGTGAAATTAAATACAATTAAGTTTAATGAATTTTGATGAAATATCAAATGATATTTGACACATAATTAATTCATGAAACTAACAAGATGTTATAACTTTGTCGTGTTTTCATTCAAAATATTAAACTTAATTTGAAAGATAAAAATATCAATATAATCATGTTACACATTCTCCGTTAATATCAACCCTTAATAATTATGATTAGTGTAGAACATAATGAGTCTAAACTAGATTTTGATAATGTGTTATTTGAAATAAGATGCAGTTTAAATCATTTATTCTATTTGTGTTTGAATTAAATTCAAATACATATATTATTATAATAATTTCATATTCTCAAGTTGACTTTGTAACATATATTTATTTTTCGTGAAAGTATAATATAAAGATAAAGTTACCTAAAGAAAAATTGTAAATATAAAGAAATAATATTATAATTAAAAATACATTTGGGTCCACATGATAATGATATACGCTTAATGAAAATTAATCTAGGTTTGACAAAGAATAAATATATTTGGACAAATCTAGGTACGATAGCAAGACTTTCCTAAAAAGAAAAAAAAAATGATACGATGGCTACTTGGCTAGACATGGGGTGATCAAATGTGCGGCGGTAGTCATTTCCGTTTGACATAATAAAACCAACTCAATGGTAAAATTTCTCAAGTTTATTTGAAAAAACAGTAATCATCAGTCAAGTTTTCCGAGGTAGATTTGGAAAGTGGATGTAAAAATTGCAAATGTTGGAAATGACAAGAATAGCAGAGAATGCGGAGCTTTCTTTTTTTTAGGATTAAATCGGAAGCTTAATCAACAAAATCTAAATGATAAACTTTCTCTTGAAGTCTTACAAAAATCCACCTTCCACACCTCACACCGTACAGGTACAACAAAGACTTATATCCTTCCTTTCAGTCTTTCAACCATTTAAGCTCAAATATACACCCCCTGGATTCCATCTCTTTCGACTTTCCAAAACCCCATGAATATTAGAAAAGCTGCACATCTCATAGCCATGAAAGCCAAGACACAGAAATATATCAACATAAAGCTCGTTCTCTTGGGCTTCTTTCTCCTTTTCATGGTTTTTTTCATAGTTAGATCTAACACCTCGGCAAATACTACAACACAAAACCAACAAATTCAGCCAATTAGGGCAATTCAACAAGAGAACCATGTCACATCTCAAACACCATCATGCACAAAGCTCCCTCCTTCACTTGCTAGCACCATCATGCACTATGCCACCTCAAACATCACTCCCCAACAAACCCTTAAAGAGATATCAGTCACGGCTCGAGTCCTTGAGAGGAAATCCCCATGTAATTTCTTGGTTTTCGGCTTGGGTCACGATAGCTTGATGTGGACCGCCCTGAACCATGGTGGCCGTACTGTGTTTCTAGAAGAAGATAGTTCATGGATCGCAACAATTCGAGAAATGCACCCCTCATTGGAGTCATACCATGTGGAGTATAACACAAAGTTGACCGATGCCGATAGTCTGCTAGAACTCGGCCAATTGCCTGCGTGTAAAAATGTGGCCGGTGACATACGGTTATCTTCATGTCAATTGACGCTAAAGGGGTTACCGAGTGTGTTCTATGAAGTGCAATGGGACTTGATAATGGTCGATGCACCGACCGGGTGGATACCTGAGGCACCTGGCAGGATGGGGGCTATCTACACCGCAGGAATGGTGGCCCGGCAAAGGCCAGAAGGCGAGACGGAAGTTTTTGTGCATGATGTCAATCGAGAAGTCGAGGATAAATTTTCTAGGACATTTTTGTGTGAAGGGTACATGAAGGAGCAGGAGAATAGGATAAGGCATTTCACCATCCCTAGCCACAGAGGTGGGGAGGTGCCATTCTGCCCCTGATTATTGTTCTTGAGATAAATTTTTGAGGGGTTTGAATACTAAATTGATTTTATTAGTTTGGATTTTGCTTATCCTCTCTTTCAATAATAGTACGTACAACTTGTGAGTTTAAGCAGATCCATGTATATTTACTGTTACATTTTTGAAGAGCTATCATGGTCAAATTAAGAGGGAAAAATGGAGTTGAAGGGATCCCAAAGTCCAAATGCACAGAAATATTTGACATACGCACACAGAGAATACAGTACAGGAGTTTGGAAGCAACAAAGCATTTTATGCTTTTAAATGAAACCTGTGGAGTTTATTGTGGACTCAATTAATAATTGTTGTTATAGCGACTTATATGGCAGTGGATAAATAATCTTCCTGTTCTTCCGCTAATTGTTTTTGGATAAAATTTTACTCGAATTTCTCTATTTTTTTTCGATCTCTTTGGCTAATTAATGCTCAGTTATGTTTTCGAGGGTGAGATAGCCACCTAAACCTTTGTATAATGGGCATGAAATCTACAACGTATAATGACAGCCCAAATCTAATCTCGAGAAGAGGTTCAGATTGGATCTGATTTTAGCTTAAGTCCAATCAGAACCCAACGTGACTAGGCCTGTCATCGGCACATGCCACCACGTGTTATTTCCGAAACGGCACGATTTCTTATTTCGTTTGCCGTTTCGTATGACCGAAACGAAACGTCAAATATCATCAATTTCTTATTCGTTTCAATAATGAAACAACAGACGAAATAAGAAATCGTGCCGTTTCAGACCGTTTCGCTTTTTCAAACTGTTTTATGTGTTATTTCTGAAGTGGAACGATTAACGAATGAAATTTTGTGCCGTTCGTTTTACGAAATGAGTTTTGGTATAGTTTTTCTTGATGAAACGGTAGACGAAACATGGTGTTCCGTGTCTTTTTAACGCATTTAACAGGCCTAAACTTGACCCAAATTGCGAATACGAGTACAGAGTAATACAGGAATCCGCATCCTCTGGACTACGGTTTGGGTGGTCTTCCTTAAATCAGAGCCGTCTGATTTAATCTCAACGGCTATAAGGGAGCTCCGTGAATAGTACCAGATTGATAGGCCCGAAAAAATTCAACCGTTCTGATCAAATCGGACGGCTCGGATTAAAGAAGACCATTGGACTTCTTCTAAAGAAGTCCAGAGGATTCGGTTCCGTAATACAGACCCAACAATTCTTTGGGACCCTTTCCTTTCTTCAAACACTACTATTTTGTAGATTTTAATTAAAAATAACAAAAACTTATCGTTATTTCAATTCAAACTTACTTTTTTTTTACATCTGTGATAAAAACTTGTAACTAATTAACTACATATAGATCTAACAAAAAATCTTTTATCTCTATCTTCTCTACTACTTATAAATGCATCTAAAACTTGGCCACCTGACTACTTTCTGTAGGGGTCAAAAAGTTTTATTAACAATTTTCATACCGTTGATTTGTAAATGTATGGTTCAGATCTATATTTCATAAAAGAATCTGACTCCTTTCTATAAAGGGGTCAAGTCGCTGTTAGCAATTTATATTTTTGGAAAGATATCCATCTGTATATGGAATATTTAACCAAATAATTTTATTTTCTTTATTTGCCCATATATTAAAATATTAAAATTTATCAAAAAGACGACATATTAGGAATGAATATTTAAAAGTATTAATCATTTTTTATTCATTTCCTATTTGTTATTTTGGAAGTTCGGATTTCATTCTATATTAATTGTTGTATTAATAATTATTAAAAAGCAGAAGAAGGATAATCATTAAAAGTGGAAAAAGTGAAATAAAAAGACAAATCAAGAAAGTCTTAATAAAATCAATTGAGATTTTGATTGATAAATCCTAATATTTAAGTGTCTGATTTGTTATATGTTTCGTAGATACCGTGAAAAAATTGGAACTAAATTTTTATTTTTTGAAGAAAAACAAGGGTCTAAGCAAATTTCAGTTGGTCAGTACGAAATAAAAATATATATTGTACAAAATATTATAATATATTTTGTACATAAAATCTTATTTTTCTCTAGAAAAATAAAATTTCAGTTGGTTAGTACGAAATAAAAATATATAGTGTGGGGTTGATTAGAACACTAGGGTGACAACTTATTTTTGATTTCTACTATTGTTTGATGTTGTTTCAAAATCGTTTCAAATTTTTCCACACATTGGGTGGATGCTTTTGCTGGTTACATTAAACACATTTTGAAAGAAAAGTACCTTTCTGGCATTAGTTTTCCCTAAAAGCATTATTAGCGACAACAAATTACATATATAAACCCATATAATATCTAAAATATTTTACATTCCAAACTCTTATCAAAACACTAATACAAAGTTAACAACACCGGAGACCGGACGTAAACTCCAAACCCAACAACCCATCAATTTACCACACTATTGAAACCGATTAACCCACGTCATTGGAAAAAAAATCCAAAATATATGTATTAGTATCGAATTTATTAAACCGTTAGTATCAATAAAGTATATCTATGTAACTGTTATCTAACACTAATATCAATTAATAGTATAATTTATAATAAAAAAACATATTTGTATCTCTATTTTATCACCTATAGTCTAATTAAATGAAAGAAAAATGAATAATAGTCGGTCTGACCAACAACCCGCCACTAGATGTCCCGCGATTAATATCAGATCCGTATAGTTCGAAAATCTTAACCGCCAAAATTTGATCAGACGGTTGTGATGAAAAATTACACTCTGCAATTCTTAAAAAAAAGTCCAGCATACGGATCCAACTTGACACATTCATTCTCAGTTCTAGGTTCTCGTTCAAGCCTCACCGTTCTAGATTTGTAAGTTATAACTTATAAATTATATAATCGAATAATAATCGGGTCCGTATGTCACGTACCAATTTATTGGATTGTGAAATTTTATAATAAATTGTAGAGAAAGAAAAATAAATTTAAAAATAAAACGTGAAAGAGTAAAATATGATTGTTGTCTTTTGATTGATAAATTGCCTGATTCGTCACTCATATATCTCCTTCTTTATATCATTTTGCTGCAAAGTAAATTAGATAAACATTATAGGGTTAATTAGATTTATGTTACTGTGGAAATTTGAAATTAGTAAAATGTCATCACTAAATGACAAATTAGTTTTATGTCATTATAAAAAACTAACAATTAGTTTTTTGCCATCGACAAATTGTTTTGCCAACTTTATCCTTTTAAATATGCCACTACAAAAATTTAAAATTAGAAAAATACCATTATTAAATTAAAAATTAGTTTTATGCAACTATAAAAATTTGAAATTAGAAAAATACCATCACTAAAAATAATAATAAACCGAAATTATTATCATTGGTAATGAAATATAATGAGTAACAATTAGTACTCTATTTCACGCTAAAGAAAAGTCAAATTAATTCTTTGCAAAATTCATTTTTCACTAAATTACCATGGTAGTTTAGTGAAGGTAGCATATGTACCAAGATATCATATTTTTTTGAATTAATTCCTCTGTTCATACTTTCCCTGAATTAACATATGCGATAATATGAACGTGCCAAAATCTATGCGAAACTTTCTCTAAATACCAAGCTAAATTTCACAGAGGACATTTTGGGAATTTCTAAAAGTAATGAGAGATTTCATGATGGCATTTTTAGAATTTAATTTTTTTTGGAATAAGATAATGACATATATCTAATTTAAATAATTTGATAATGGCATAAATCTAATTAGCAATTTAACAATGACATATCCTAATTAACAAATTTTTAGAGTGGCATAAACCTAATTAATCCAACATTATATTTAGAATCGACTAATCGTAATATAAAGCGATTTATTGTAATATAAATATTAGGATATCGGCCCAATATTCTATATTTATCTATTTCTTATTTTCATTTTAGCATCTGTTTACATTTACGATATCGTTCCTCCGATATATCAGATTTTCTTTTCTGATCATTTGCATTTTCGGCTTCCTTTCTTTAACCGACATAACTGGTCCATTCCAAAGTTTGCCGCCAAAACGGTTTTAGGTTTTTAGGGTTTTGGAGTGTGTATCTGTGCGGGCTAATAGCACAGAGAGACAGGGAGAGACGGTTGGAGGAAAAAGAGCAATGGAAGACAACAAACCTAGCGACGTAACCTTCTCTGCAACCACAGAGATCAAAGTAGAAAAGGCGGCACCAACCAAGGAGGAGGGAGAAGAGAGAGTGAACGGAGAGGAAGAGATGGAGAGGGAGGAGGAAGGGGATGAGAGATGCGAATTTGAGTTTGAGATTGGAACCGATCCTGTTGACATGGTCCAGGGGGCCGACGATGCGGTCGAACTGTACAACCACTTCGAGCGACTAGAGAAAGAGGCTCTCGAGAAGCACAAGCACAAGTCTGTTCAGGACCAGCATCAGTTCCCTGATCGGTATGTTAACAAAGAGCTGTAAACTTTTGTATTAGTTCACTGGAGAGTAGTAGAAAGAGACAATATTCTTGTTATCTATATATCTTATTTGTATTGGTTTTGTTGTATACGGTTTGATTTGGAGCTGTATTTTAGACTGTACCATTATAGACCCTCACAATTGGCATGGCAATCCTATCAATTTAGGAAATTATAATGCAAAGGGACTTTTTAGACTGTAACAGTATAGGTCATGCAAGCAGTTAAGTTAATTAATCAACATTTCTGAGGTTATATCTGCAATTTTTTCTAATTGTTTTTCTGGTAATGTTATTTTGGCAGGGAAGACCCTTTGGAGGAAATCGATGAAATGAGAAGGCGCTCCCATGCTTTGGTATTATTTTTAACTGGGTTACATGAATTGTGCCTGATATTTTATCCATTGTCCATCTAGCTCCTTTAACAATTGAGTTACGGCCTTGTCGTCCCACCATCCTTCTTCAGTCAAAAGCACATATTGTAATCTTTTTTTTTTAAGATACACTGGTCAGTGACTGACAAGATCCATATATTATAATCTTACATATGCACTTACTAGGAACTAAAGCATGCCTTTTCACTACGAATAGTAGAGAGTAGAGACCAAAATCCAAAATAGGATTAATTATTTAAGGTTCAAATTAGGAACTCTTTCTGAGCTGTAAACCAAAGTTGAAATTGGGCTGTACATTGGTATCTTGTAGTCATTTGTGAAAAGCTAATATTTATCTTGTTGCTTACATTCTGTAACTGTTACAACTTTTTGTTTTGTTTTTTGAGCTATCAGTGTGGGAAGAAGTTAGATCCCGTAGTAAGTACAAAAATTGCCAAAGCTACAGTTCACTATGCATCGAAGGAGTACAATGAGGTACGTTTTTCAAGTATTCTCTACAGGTACATTTTTTCATCTTCGCTTGTAGCCCGTAGGTAAGGGTTGATTGGTTAGTTCCATTGTTCTGTAATCTCTACTGGTTATTGTACTTGTAATTTTTTTTCCTTGGATTAGGTTAGGTATATCATCAACCAAATGCTGTAATTAGTCAAATTGTTGCTTGTACTTCATGGAGAGTATGATCCGTTCCCTGTGTTGGCAATCAAAATTTCTTTAATTTAATTGGGTATCTTACTATTTAACAACAAACCTTAAACCCTCTCTCTAGGTTAATGAGGGAAAAAACTAGCTGGTGGGATCCAGTCCCCATGTTTTCAGTAATGGACTCATGGCCTCAACTCCTTACATTAACAATTGGAACTTAAATTTCAAATGATAACTGTGAACTTCTGATCTTGTTTTATTTCTCAGTAATGTATAATGTCAAGAATCATAAATTTTTAAATTCAGGTTGTATAAAATCAAATGGTGAAAGAATCAACAACAAAAAAAGACTTTAGTCCCAAACTAGTTGGTATAGGATAGAAATGAAACCAACCAGAACAGAGCCACCAAAATCAAGGTTAATAGTACCACATATAATAGTACTAATAGTAATAATGATAGCAACAATAATAGTATGCTGAGAAATCAAGTACCAAACTAGGTTTAACAAAACTAGCAAATGAGCCCACCCAATGTGTGGGAAAAATAAACAATAAACAATAAACATATGAGTCAGGAAAAAAAAATTAATGATATTAGATATTTTTATGCAGCTAAAGTTTATTTACAGGATATAAGTCCACCATTTCGCTAGGACATAACAGATCTGAACACGTATCTCACCTTCATTTAGATCACCAATTCACCATATAAGAATAACAAATAGAATATTCGAATTCAAAAAGGAAATGATATATAGTGAATCAAAATGAAAAATATGTTAAGCCATTAAACCAGGGAGGAAATAAATTAAATTGGAATTATTAGAAATCTTAGAAATATTAAATATTAAAATTACAACACGATTTTACCACCATAATAATTATTGCTTCTAGATTTAACTAATATCCGAAATATTAAATTACAAGTTCCATAATGTCAGAAAGTTAAATAGACTCTTAGGGTCTAACCGAAACGGACAAAAAATTTACCAGTATAATTATTTTAACTTTTTACATAAAGAGTAGTCTAATGCGCAACACAGTACATGATCAATGAAATTTAACGAAATCTAGCGAAGAGGGTGGAGAGGCGCATCACAGAAGGTTAGAGAAATTTAGCAATTTTGAAATTGATTTGAGCAATGAATAAGGAAAGAATGACGCCCTTTTAAAAATGAAAGAAAAAGAGCTGAGGTTAAGTGCGGCGCAAAATAACAAAATGTCAAAAAAAATTACGGAGGCAGGGATCGTGTAAAACTACTTTGGCTTGGTACCGTGAAGGTCGACTGCTCTGTACCGGTCATAAAAGGATAACGTGGTTCTTGGAAATATGGACAATTGTAATTTGTCCATTAATTTATGCCAATTATAAGCATTTATATCCGATTTTCAATTCCTCTTTCATTAGATGCTTTTATATCCGATTTTGCCAATTAAATTTGTCCAATTAATTAACATTGTACTTATGAATGAAACGTAGAGACGATGGAAAATACTAGGCATAATGAAATGCGAGTGAAGGTCCATTTCAAAAACCAAACAATATCAGTCCTTGTACCCAGCGACGCAACGTTGGGTAGGCTTAAGTTCAGAATTCAGGCACGCACCAATGTTGAATATAACAACCAGTCAATTTTCTTTAAAGGTATATATACATGCATTATTTTTTTTAATCTTTTTGTTTATTTATTATTTATTTATTTATATTTATTTATTTTAAAATTCAGAAAGAGCTTTGTTAATTGTTATTGATTGTTTGAGTGTCGTCGCAGGGTGAAAATTGGTACAAACCGAATCCACATTGCAATCTTTGAATATTGTCCACGGATCTAAGATCATGCTCTTAGACACACCTGCTATTCCACCAGGTACGAGCATTTATATTGAAATATCATAAATTTGAGTGTCATAGGATAATTGAGTTTCAATAAGTAAAGTTGGACAATTTTCCTTTCGTTAATTTTATTTGCATTTGTATAGTAGTAGAGATATGCGATGAGCATAATTTAATTTGTTTCTTTTATTTTTTTCTTTTTTAATTAGAATATCCACAACGGGTAAGAAACTTTAGTGAGTTAGATAGTTACTACGTACGGTGGACGTTATCAAAGGTGCGCGTCAAGTTGGTATTACCTTTACCACGAGATGAGCGCGATGTGTACCCGGCTAAGAGGTTGTTGTACATTCTTATCGACGAAACGGTACAGATTTAGATATAGATTATGTTATTCTTAAAAATTAGATACTAATATATATATATATATATAGATAGATATATTAGAAAACAATAAAGATAACTGTAAAAATGAATATTTTTTTCTTATTTAGAGGCACAAAATAGCGGCTTTTCCCCGCGAGAGGATTAAAAATAAGTTTCTTTAGATATCGTCTTGAGGCCGGATGTCTGTACGAGATTGCCAACTGCAGATTGGATGGGCTCTTAGACTGTGATGTTCCTCGCTATGGGGGTTTTATGGGTTACTCTTTATCGCGGTATGCATACAACATTCGACTTGACGAGAAGACCCAAGTCACTAAGCTTAGAGAAGACAATATCTTTTCCAAATACCCATTATTTCCATCTTACAAGATACTCTTCGAGGAAACTGTGAGGAGGAGGCTAGTGGGTAATTTGATTTTTCTAAAACCTCTTATTAAATTCCTTTTTATTTATTACATACATAAACTTAAACTTAACAAATTTTAAGAGCGTATTATTACTGAAGTATCGAATAAAAATTTTGCAGATGTATTTGGTAAAATATATGATGCGACCGAACGTGGTTATGCCATTAAACCACGAGAGATCATATAACATACCTATATATAATTTGGAAATGGCTTGGGGGTCCTTTTGTGGATCAATATGGATTTCTGATATATCTGACGCAAGAACCACGGTTAATGGTATAACCACGTTCGGTTGCATCATATATTTTACCAAATACATCTGCAAAATTGTTATTCAATACTTCAATAATAATACGCTCTTAAAATTTGTTAAGTTTAAGTTTATGTATGTAATAAATAAAAAGGAATTTAATAAGAGGTTTTAGAAAAAACAAATTACCCACGAGCCTCCTCCTTACAGTTTCCTCAAAGAGTATCTTGTAAGATGGAAATAATGGGTATTTGGGAAAGATATTGTCTTCTCTAAGCTTAGTGACTTGGGTCTTCTCGTCAAGTTGAATGTTGTATGCATACCGCGATAAAGAGTAACCCATAAAACCCCCATAGCGTGGAACATCACAGTCTAAGAGCCCATTCAATCTGCAGTTGGCAATCTCGTACAGACATCCGGTCTGCCTCAAGACGATATCTAAAGAACTTATTTTTAATCCTCTCGCGGGGAAAAGCCGCTATTTTGTGCCTCTAAATAAGAAAAAAATATTCATTTTTACAGTTATCTTTATTGTTTTCTAATATATCTATCTATATATATATATATATATATTATATTAGTATCTAATTTTTAAGAATAACATAATCTATATCTAAATCTGTACCATTTCGTCGATAAGAATGTACAACAACCTCTTAGTCGGGTACACATCGCGCTCATCTCGTGGTAAAGATAATACCAACTTGACATGCACCTTTGATAACGTCCACAGTACGTAGTAACTATCTAACTCACTAAAGTTTCTTACCCGTTGTTGATATTCTAATTTAAAAAAATAAAAGAAACAAATTAAATTACAGGATAGTGCTCATCGCATATCTCTACTACTATACAAATGCAAATAAAATTAACGAAAGGAAAATTGTCTAACTTTTACTTATTGAAACTCAATTATCCTATGAAACTCAAATTTATGATATTTCAATATAAATGCTCGTACCTGGTGGAATAGCGGGTGTGTTTAAGAGCATGATCTTAGATCCGTGGACAATATTCAAAGATTGCAATGTGGATTCGGTTTGTACCAATTTTCGCCCTGCGACGGCACTCAAACAATCAAGAACAATTAACAAAACTATTTCTGAATTTCAAAATAAATAAATATAAATAAATAATAAATAAATAAAACAAAAAGATAAAAAAAATTAATGCATGTATATATACCTTTAAAGAAAATTGACTGTTTGTTATATTCAACATTGGTGCGTGCCTGAATTCTGAACTTAAGCCTACCCAACGTTGCGTCGCTGGGTACAGGGATTGATATTGTTTGGTTTTTGAAATGGACCTTCACTATCATTTCATTATGTTTGGTATTTTCCATCGTCTCTACATTTCATTCATAAGTACAATGTTAATTAATTGGACAAATTTAATTAGCAAAATCGGATATAAAAGCATCTAATGAAAGAGGAATTGAAAATCGGATATAAACGCTTATAATTGGCATAAATTAATGGACAAATTACAATTGTCCATATTTCCAAGAGCCACGTTATCCTTTTATGACCGGTACAGAGCAGTCGACCTTCACGGTACCAAGCCAAAGTATTTTTACACGATCCCTGCCTCCGTAATTTTTTTTGACATTTTGTTATTTTGCGCCGCACTTAACCTCAGCTCTTTTTCTTTCATTTTCAAAGGAGCGTCATTCTTTCCTTATTCATTGCTCAAATCAATTTCAAAATCGCTAAATTTCTCTAACCTTCTGTGATGCGCCTCTCCACCCTCTTCGCTAGATTTCGTTAAATTTCATTGATCATGTACTATGTTGCGCATTAGACTACTCTTTATGTAAAAAGTTAAAATAATTATACTGGTAAATTTTTTTGTCCGTTTCGGTTAGACCCTAAGAGTCTATTTAACTTTCTGACATGATGGAACTTATAATTTAATATTTTGGATATTAGTTAAATCTAGAAGCAATAATTATTATGGTGGTAAAATCGTGTTGTAATTAAATATTTAATATTTCTAAGATTTCTAATAATTCCAATTTAATTTATTTCCTCCCTGGTTTAGTGGCTCAACATATTTTTCATTTTGATTCACTATATATCGTTTCCTTTTTGAATTCGAATATTCTATTTTCTTATATGGTGAATTGGTGATCTAAATGAAGGTGAGATACGTGTTCAGATCTGTTATGTCCTAGCGATATGGTGGACTTATATCATGTAAATAAACTTTAGCTGCATGAAAATATCTACTATCATTAATTTTTTTCCCAACTCATATGTTTATTGTTTATTGTTTATTTTTCCCACACATTGGGTGGGCTCATTTGCTAGTACATACATAATCGCTCAACAACAGCAAAAGATTTTTCAAACTCTCTCTCTCTCATCGCCTCTCTGTTTCCCATCTGTGATCTGTCCATATTTTGATGAAACAAATAGAATTTGATGACAACGTAATTTTTCCGTGAAGGTCATGAAGGTCATGAGCTGATTTATTCATTAATTTAGATTTAACGTTCTAATTGTTTTTATTTGTTGAAGTTATTTGTTTTGCAAATAAATACCTTCCATTTCTTTGTTTAATTCTATTTCTATTCCTAATAATGTTCTTAATGTTGTAATAATTTCTTGGAATAATTTTTTAGCATAAACCATATAGAGAAAATATAGAAAGTTTTGAAACTTTCTTTTAGGAGTCGGATAAAGAAAAAATGCAGAAAGGAAAGAGAGAAACGTTAATAATAGATAGATATGTTGGTCATGGAAAGAAAAGAAAATTAGATTTGTCTTGCTGCAATAATTATGATTTGTATCGCTAATTATTATATCTAGACTAAAAACGAAAATTGTTCATATTATTTCTGTTAATATGAAATGAAAAAAGGTATGAAATATACGCTTAAGACACCTTTTATACTATATTTTAATATATGTTTAATGATATTGTTCTATAATACGCTCCATAAGTATTTAATGACACGCATTAGTAAAATCTCGTATAATATTCAATAGAATAAAAGCTAACAATATATGTTCGATATGTACGTTTAATACTGAAGATTTCTGTAATTAAAGATGATAAAAAAATATTGGAGCTGGGCTGCGCACATCTGCTACCTCAGCATTACCTCGCCCATTGCTTAGTTCTTTTTTTTTTTGTAATTTATGATTTCTGACGGATGGTCTCCTTTCTTATTTATTTATCTTTTTCGCAATATCTATGGATGATAAAACATCTAAGAAGGCTTTTATAAAGCCAATATGTCGGCAAAGTTAATTAAACATATATTACATAAAAATTTATGTTTTGGTTTTCTTCTTTGTTAAAAAAGTTGTTTGGACGGCAATGCAATTTGAGCTTAATTAATTTTTCTATAAAGCCATCTCAATAGTATTTATTGTAGACTGCTGAATAAAATTTAAAACAACAATAGAAAACTACATTGAATATCCTAGATCAATATTATATGTGCAATTGGATTGTATACAATAGAAATAAAATAATAAATAAAAGTGCACCAGTAAGAAATGGGATAGAAGATTGTATCAAAAAAAAGAAACCTTGAATTCTTCAAGAATGAAACCTGTAACAATGAAACAAAAGACATCAGTTTAAAAGAAAAAAAAAAATAGACTCTTATTTCACTCTTATTTCCCCCTAGTTTTCTTTTTATCTTTTTTAAATATGTTGCTTTACATTACCATACTTTATTTTTTATGTGAGCTTTGTGTTAACCATCCCAATTTCTTCAACAGTAACTATTGATATTGCGACTCTTCATCTTTTTAACATCAAGATAAAAAAGGGAAACCTTACCAGGATTAGTAGGAGCACCGAGTCCAATCGGACCGCCTGATACTACACATTAAGTCAAAAAGCTGAGCATAAGAAACTAAAACTGGTTTCTGTTTTGAAATAAAGTTTCAGTTCAGCAGAGGTAACCATTGAGAGGAATTATGTGCCACGATTTGTCCAATAAGTCTTGATTACATGAAATCTTTTTCCCATTTTTTATTTAACCAAACAAAAGAGTTCTGCCTGGAATAGGATTTCAAGGAGCACCTAGCCCAATAGGTCCACCAGAGACGGACTTTAAAATGTATATATAAGATTTATAAGAAGAGGGAGAATGTATATAAGATGAGGGGCGAATTCCAATTTAAACAGAGATTTATTTGGATACTATTGATTCTGTACGTAGAGAGAAATAGAAAGAATGACATATATGATATATTGGATGCTAAATGGACAAGAGAATTTGATTGTTCCTTAATATTGCATTACCAATGTCAATCTCAATATAATAAATCTATAATTAATTTGTCCTAGCCAAAGATTTAATTATAATAATTAATTGCTTGACAAAATAAGAATCACCGCTTAAGATGGTTATTTTACACATATCGTTTGCTATTTTATTTTACACTCTCTAAAGTAATGATAGATGGTTGTCTTACATGATCGCTAATTAATTAATTTTACCTGATTACCTGATAAGGATTTGATACAATTCTTGATTGATTATTTATATGGTTCCTTGACCACTTGCAAAATCATCTGGGATGGAAAATAATATTATACCAACAATATACTACGCCTTTATTATTTGCACTCTTTCTTAAATTGAAATAAAATAACATCATAAAAAACATAGCAAACTATTACCATGTAGTGTAACCAGTGTAGCTGTGTCTAGTATTATGATATTTCGAAATTCAATGTTTTATTATTGAAGATAAATGCGCTTATTAATTGTGAGCAATTTCATTCTTTGATATTCGTGCATTTATTCTAGCAAAATCAATTGGGAGCAATTTAACATTAGTATTTCTGAATTATAAAGGCATATCCTTTGAAGGCATATCAATTGTGATTTATTTCCGTTTATGTAATAAGATTTTTCCTATTGATATCATTTTTTTTCAGATAGTGTAAGGATGTAGCGATTAGTAGTGCTAGAAAATCTCAATATAAATCTATAATTAATTTGTCCTGGCCAAAGATTTACTTATGATTGACTGAATTAATTCACATTGATACGTTATCTCTCTATATACATACCATAGTAGACACCACATAGTAGGAAATAATATAACCAGAAATCCACTAATATCATTATAAGATAACGTGTTGCATCAGCAACTATACACTACTAATAAAGCCAAAATAACAATCTTCAAGTTTGATAACACTGTTCCATGTATATATATTAATTATGTCCCTCATCAATCTAATAATTCTAATGATATCATTACATGTTTAGCTCTACAATTTTAGAATGTATCATGTCTACAGATATCATTGCTGATGACCTAATCTTCTCATTTATTTCTTCTTCATCAGTTTGCTCAATGTATTCTTCTTTCGTCCCCTTTCGTTTGTCTTCTATTTTGTAATGCAAGCCAGAAGATTATAAGTGGTTAATGTATTAATAGCAATTAGGGTGGTTGACCTGTTACAAGATGAAAGATTGAAGCTACAAAAATATTTTATAAAATTAGAAATAAATTGCACAAAAAGGAAAGACAACAACCCACACCCCCAAATTGCATAATGGTACTACATATATCATTTGTTGACAATAAGCACTATATATATTATATATATAACTGCTCAGGTGCATTCCCAACAAGCAATTAAAATAGTATTCATAGAAAGGGCAATTCTAAGCATCCTTATTTATCAAAATTTTTATTTAATAACAATAATGAAAAAGCTTTGTAACCTAAACTTGTGTATTTACCTCAAACATTTGATCATTTTTTAGTGAACGCTGCACTATATACTTGGTGTTCAGCCAAATATTAATACCTCAATAGCTTCACATCTCTTGTCAGAAGCAACCTCTTCTCCTTGTACCAGGGATCTGATTTCTTTAAAGATGCCAAGGCTGCATCATTTATCAAGGAGGGAACAACTAAAGTTTATTTTTTCAAATCAAGAAGTTCGCTGTCAAATCGGCTAAATGGCTCTTCTTCTCCCTCAGTGGGACTTAACTGTAATAGTAGAAAACAATTTTAATTGAATTCAAAAATATAAAAATGAAAGTTTCAAATTCACAGCAGGCATGATCGAGGCCAAATATCTAGAAACGTGCAGATTACAATTTACATACCGACAGAATCCTCCTACTCAATTAGAAGGTATCATCCTTGGTCAAAAGTTGTGTAGCAAAATGCAAACAAAGAAAATCAAATATAAAGAAAGATATCCTTATCCTTACCCGACTGATGGAGAGCCACTTTAAAGTTTTTCAAACCTTGCAAAAATTCAAGAAGATTAACATCCAGTACCTTATAACCGACTCATTGAGGATATCAGGATTGTATGACACAAGTTTAATATACAGTAACTGCAATAGAGAAAAAATATACAACAAATCAACACCCTTATTAAAACTGTTACATATAAATACCAGAACAAATCAGCATATAAAAACAAAGTTTCCTACAAACGATGTAATTAATGATTTTATAAAGCATAGAAGTCTATTAAAATAACTAAAATCAAGGATCAAAGCAAATTTACCAGCACTGCATATAATCGGAGGGTCTTTCTACAAATAGATATATACATAAACAAACCTGCGACCAATAGGAGGCCTGTTCACGAGTCTGTCAGTATGAGGCTAAGTTGCCAAGCAAGAACTCTAAGTGTAGCCATTATCAAATTAACCCAAGGGTTTTGTTAGAAGTTACCAAATGACAAGAAAATATAAAATATATTGCTTTCTCTTTGCTAATAGAATCATATCAAGAGTAATTAATCAATTGTAAAAAGGAAAGGCAATTAACACAGAATATATCAATTTATACATAAAAAGAAACACACATTCATAAACGCAGATAAATTTAGATATCTATAAGCCTCAATCAAAGTTGAACTTATCAAAATACATAACAAACAAACAAGATTAAAGCATAAATGCTAATTATTAGATATTTATTCTTTAACTAATACCTATTCCCAATTGCACTAAACAGCCCTTGTGTCACTCCTCTTCCTTTTTTTTTTCCAATTCAGTAAATTGTTTCCTAAGCACATAGGTTGCATCACTGATTTCTAAGGAGGAATTTTGCTTAATTGCATTCATTTCCTCTCTAATATAACGGATAACGTGCTGAATTCCTAGGTGTGTAAAGCTTGATACAGATGCCTCCAGAGTTGCCAAGAATTTCATTTTCTTATATGGCCATTCATGAATGCCAAGTTCGCGACAACGGAACTTCAATGTAGTCCTAGATACATCCAGCTCCTTTGCGGCAGCCGATTGTGGCATGATGAACTTTTCTGCCACGCGATTGTTTGTCAATTCAGCTCTCTTCGACCTGAATTATATGAAATCATTTAATGAAATTTAGATATAATAAACTATTTTATAAACTAAGAAGTAACCTAAAATGCTTTGTCAATTATGTTGCCTTTCAGAGTTTGTAACTTGAGAAGCTCATGAAATTTTCAAGGGACCAGTTGGTAAAGATCAAAAGACTATCAAATGTCTGCATGCATGCTAGTTTAATCGTATATATATACCACACTAAGAAATACTGCCTTTATGGGTAATGGAGTTTCTACACATTACTGCCTCTATGTACTTATTGCAACTTTCCAAACTAAGAAGTACTGATCTACAAAGCATAAAGTTATGTATAATACCTGATCCCACTGGAACGCACGGCCTGAGCCGTTCTAACTCCATTGGAAGGCATAGTCTGAGAACCAACTTGTCCATGTGTCGGGTTAACAGCAGGGAAACGGTCAATGGGTTGAACCTAAACGATTAACAACAAATATTATTTCAATCCAGTTGAACACTAAACAATAACAAGATACTGTTATATTTGAGAATATTTAAGTAATCAAATTTTATTTTTATAAACATTAACTACAGAATGGTAATTACCATGAAAATCATAGCATCATTTGTGTCTGTAATGGCATATGTATCCTTTATAGCTAATATGCGGCGAATGTGGTTGGATGGAATCGTATCCTCTGCTCACCTCTGAAAGGTGAGCAGGGTGCATACCCCTCTTTTAAAACGTTGGATCTAATCTAACGGCGCGCTCACATATCGTTGAAATCCTTCCCTGCCCGCGTGACTGCTCCCTCTTCATCTCCCTCTCGTCTACCATGGTAGATGGGTTGCAAACAGCAGACTTGAGAAATGAAGTACCACCTCTCTCTCCTTTTCCTCTCAGCCAAACACCACCTCTCTCCTTCTCCTCTCAACCCCAGTGGAACACCACCTCTTCTTCGATCTTAAGCCGAACATCACCTCTCCCTCTCCTTCACTGCTGCTTTGTCAGCAGGAGCAGTTTGTGACAGCACTTCTGTGACAGCACTGGTATCGCACTCTGAGAGGAAAGGAAGGTGGGAAGCGCCGTTTCACCAGAGGCAACAGTAGGAGCAGTTTCATCAAATCCAGTCGTCGGCTGCCTTTGCCTCGTGGGCCCCTCCTCTCCGCCTGACCACCAGAGTGCGGCCTTCTCTGGCCCTATCTCCTTTCCTGCACCTCAAAGTTTCAATCTCTCCGATGATTCTCGACCCTACTCCAAATTTCACAGCAAACCAAGCAATATTGAAGGCGATAGAGTCTGCGAGGCTATGGGTTCTCTGCTTGAATCTGATTTAAAGATAGTTTTTGTATATGTAAGTTTTATTATTGTGACAATATTAATCGCCTCTTTCTGTAAAATTTCTTAAGTTTGATTAGTTTGCAAATCAATATATGAAAATGGTGGGATTTTTGCTCCTTTCTTTGTCTGATTAATTTCTTGTTTTATGATATAAATTGGCAAGATTGCTGGCTTGACCAAATCTTTGGCGTGCACTGTTCCAATTTTGGAGCTTTTAATTTGTATGGTTTTAATTTTAAACAGCTCTTAAGAAATTTGAGCACCTTCAGTCGTTCTTTTTTCTAATTTTGTTTGCTTTTTCTTTCATTAGTAGTTTGTCTTTAATTCTGAATTTTTCTTATGATTTTTTACTTTAATTTCTATATACTCAGTTGTATTTGGGGTTAAATCATAACTGGTATAGGAGTCTGATGATGTACTGAAAAAACTTTTTTTGCTGCTAAATGAAGTTATGCCTGTAGGCTGTCATTCAAAAAAATATATATATATTTATTTTCCTGGATGGTTTTTTCCTTAATTTCAACCACGAAAATGTTTTCTCGTTTGGATTTGGGAGAAGTAATACTAGTTTTAGAAAGGTGTGGCTTTCTTTTTTGTTTGTGTTTTTCAAAGTAAATAACAACTTAATCTTGTTCTAGAATTCAGTAAATGACAAGCCATGAACTTGTGGGTAATACATCAGAATGGGATTGTTTGGATTCGGATTGTTTATGCCTGGCAGTTCTGTTAAAACTTTTTCTTTCAGAAGAGACGAAGAGGGGGGCTGCGGGGATTTTTTTTTATTATACGGAAGCAGAGATCGGGTAGGGGCAGGGTTGAGAGAATAAGTGTTTTTTCTCCATCTCACGGTGCGCCTTTGGATTAGAATCCAAGCGTCCAAACGACTGGTATGCACTCTGCTCACCTTTTAGAGGTGAGCAGAGGATACGATTCCGTGGTTGGATGATGCCATCTTGTATATAAGCTCTGCAATACGACTAAAATAAATAAGGTTTTCAAAATAACAATGTTCAACAAAGAAAATTAGATAGAACCAAAATTGAAAAATAAATTCATCAGCTTTGTTGGTTATAGTTCCTTGGATATGTCTCCGTTGATTCCTGAACACTCTGTTATATCTTTCTAACCATAATCCCCAGAGTGCCACCGCTATGAGTAAACTGCGTAAGCTCGTTGAATTAGCAGAACACACTGAGCTCAAAGCCGAGTGGATGGACTGAGATACTGTATGGGTAACGCCCAATAAGGTCCAAATACCGTTAGCAAAATTACACTCGCGGAAAATAATAAAATACCTAATTTTCTGGGGTAAAACTTTGACTGGAGGCATCACAATTCCATAATGCAAATAGCCTAATGCTACAAAGCTTGCACTGTCTTCTTTGTACCTGATTTTGTACATAATTTCTTTACTTAATGGAAATTTAGTGGCTATCACCACCCTACCCTCAAAAACATACGAAGGCTACTGAACGGATTAGAAAGCATAGATTATCAGTTCAAATTTCTGATAATTTATCAGTTACGCAAAATTCTGAACAAACAAGATTAAAGCATAGAGAAACTGAAATTGATGATAATTTATCAAAATACTACCTTTCTTCAAACGCAGAACAATTTAGGAGAAACTGAAATTTAAAAAAAAAATGAAAAGGGAAAAGTATTCAGAACCTAATAACCATAGAGATAAATGGAAAAGAGATTAAGAAGAAACTGAATTGTGTATACAATTGCTCACCTGAAGAGAGACAAGTGCCTTTGTTGGCCCCATCATTCGGTTGTTTAAATAGAGTCTCTGCAAATTCAGATACATGAAGCGACAAATTGAAAATTAGGGTAGCTGAGAGCGCCAAAATGAAAATTCCAAAAAAATTCAATACTCTTTCCATTTTGCATTACCAAATCAGAGATTTTGAGCGTGGTTGAGAGCGCCAAATGAAAATTTGAAGTGAAAATTAAAAGTACAGAACAAACCTAGATCTAATTTAAATGGGAAGAGCGGCGACCTTCTATTTTCGGATTATTAGGGCTCACACGAAGGAGAGGAAACGGGGGTTAGGGGGAGGGGGACTACATCGCCACCGGTTCTTTCCTTTTCTGAGAAAATTTGGAGGTTTTGCAATGAGAAAAAAGAGGGGGGAGAGGGGAGGGAGAGTATGAAACAATCTCTTCTGTATGAAACAAATAGAAGTTTTTTTAGGAAACGGCGGAAAAAGAATGAAATGGGCGCAAAATAAAAAAAGTGGGTTATACGGAGAATCGAACTCCCTAAGCGGAGTATCGCGAATTTGATACAAACCATCAGCGCCATGACCCTTTGCTGTCAAAGGATCTGACTCTTAGCGTTAAATACAGATTTAAATCGTACATCATATCAGATTGCACAGATCAATGGTTTATAATTGATGTTAACAATTATTTGAACCCCTTTTGGTGATTTTTGTTATGACATTTCGCAACGTGCATTTATAAGTAGTAGAGATAAAAAAAAAAATTAAGAAGCTGATAAATCATCGGCCTATTGTTATTAATTTGGAGCATTGATTCTTTCACCATTTTGATAAGACTAAATATCTGCACATTCCTACTTGCAGACTAAATTTCAAGGTGCATATGGCCTCGAAACTTTTACTTTGTCATACTGTACTTGTCTTTAATAATCAGTGACTAATAATGGTAATAACTAATAAATCTTAGTTTTATTTTGTAAAATATGTCCTTTAGGCTATACCCCTGTTACATGATTTGGTAAGGCTAGCACCAAATGTCTCAGATGGGTACCATCTACTTGGTCTGGTACATGACTGCCTAGGTGATCGTAAGAAGGCCTTCAATTTTCACATGATTGCCGCCTTCTTCTCCCGTAAAAATGCCTCTCTCTGGAAAAAGCTTGTTGCCTGGTCAATCGAGATGGGAGATGTGGCACCAGTGAAACACTGTCTTTCCAAGGCAATTATTGTCGACCCTGATGATGTTGGATTGAAGTTTGATGTGGCATTGTTGCATTTCAATGCTGGGGAGTTTCTGAAAGCTGCTGAACTGTATGAGCAGATACTCAAGCTGAGTCCTGAAAATGTAGAGGCCCGTAAAATGGCAGCACAGGTAACAGTTGTTGCATTTTTTCTTTTACTTTTTTTCCCTTTGCATATGGTAGGAAAAATCTTATTATTTTTGTGGCTAACACTATTGTGTAGATATCTGCAAATCACTTTCCTGTCTAGTTGGCAGTAGTTTGATGGGAGGCAATACATTGTTGACGTCTCATTAATAACTCAGTCATGCTTGAAAGTCCAAATTTAATGTAAATAACTTAAAAAAAAAAAAAAAAAGATACTGGTGTAAAGTCAGAGGCTAGTTATAAAGAGATTTGGTTAATTTAGACAACATCACAGGGACAACATAATTGGCATGACTTTTTGCAAATTTTAATGTTCAAAAATGGTGAGTATATGTAAGGAAAAAGCATTGGTTTCAAACCGCACCCATCCCCTCTCTCTCCAGCCCTTCCTTTCTTCCAGATCTTTGCTAATATGCTCTCTCTATGGACAGATGCAGGTGTACTTGAAAGAGCAGGAGAATAGGATAAGGAAATTTACGATCCCTAGCCACAGAGGTGAGGAGGTGCCATTTTGCCCATGATTATTGTTCCTGAGATTATATTTGAGGGGGTTTGAATCCTAAATTGATTTTATTAGTTTGGATTTGGTTTATATTCCCATTAAATAATGGTACTTATACTTTGTTCTGAGTTTAGAGCACATCCATGTGAATTTGATGTTACATTTTCGAAGATCTAGCATGGTCAAATTAAGAGTGAAAAAAGGTTGAAAGGCTTAAAAAGTTCAGATACAAAGAAATATTTGATCGTGCGCATAGATTATAGTAATAGTAGAGGAGTTTATAGTTATAAACAACAAAGCATGTTTTGCTTTTATAAGATACATATTTGATCTAGCATGTTTTTCTTTTATAGATTATAGTGGAGATTATTGTGGATTCAATTAATAACTAAGTTGTCATACATATAAATTTTTTTTTAATAAGCGCCTTTTTTATGGGTAGAAATTTGCTCTGAGTTTTATTTTCTTTTTTAATATTTTTGCTCAATTAACGGTCTGTTATGTTTTCAAGGGTCTGATGGTCGCCTAAACCTTTGTGAAATGGCATGACGTATGATCACAATTCAGAACCCAAATCAATTCTAGCAAAGGTTCAGATGGGATCAGATCTAATCCGATCCGATCACAGCCCAAACTCATGTTATAGAGTTTTCTTTAGGCACTAGCAAGATGCATTTTAACCGTTCTTAGCCTCTTTTATTAGGAGAATTGCTTAGGACCATCATAGAACTCTTGTCATCATCGTCATCACGCTTTTTCTCTATTCAATGTCGATCTAGCATCCAGCGTCTATCTCAGCGCCTATCCAGTACCTTTTTCGCTGATCGGACCTAACCTCCCTTGCCGACTTGCCACCACCCTCCACCTCCCTCCCCCCTCCATATATAGTCAACTCCAAAATATGTCATGGATATTTGGTATAACAAATATGACAATAGAGCAATATCTAGAACAACTGAAGTGATAATTACACAATTAGAGCAACAACTAGGACAACTAAAATAACAACAATAACAATTTGAGTATAACAAATATGACAATTAATAGAGCAATATCTAGAACAATTAGAGCAACAACCAGGACAACTAAAATAACAAAGATGACAATATGAGTAACAACCACGATAATTACAGCAATAATGAGGACAATTAGTATTTCTATCTAAGACAATTAGAGTAATATCCACAAGAATAATTAGAGTAATAACTAGGACAATTGGAGTAACAACCAGGAAAACTAAAACAACAATAAGAACAATTAGAGTAACAACCAGGATTTTTGAGCAATAACCAAGACAACTAGAATAACAACAAGAATAATTCGAGTAACAATGCAGTTGTTAGCGGAGAGAGTGGAGGATGAGTTCAATAGCACAGGGGTAGAGGGTGAGAGGGTTGGTGACAGGAGAAGGGGTTAGGGGGAGTAAGGTGAGAGAAAGGATGCAAATGAAAGTAACGCTAATTTGGACAAACATGACATAAGCTTGAAGTTTGCTAGTGCGATTTGAAAACTAGTATGAAAGCTGCAATCCAAGAGTATAAATAATTAAGTGTATAAACATTTTAGTTTACTATATATGTTGTGAACCATTGATCGTTTAAATTTTTCATTAATGACTAGATTTGAATCATAGATATAACCTTTACAAATTTTCATTTTAAATAGAACGAAAATTATTGTTGGGTTGCAGTAATTTTTTCATAATTTTCCTCGAGTTGCTATCAAGTTTTTCGAAAAAAAAAATTTCATAATGAATTATTAGAAATAGATAACACGTACTATTTGAGATACAAAATAAATATGGTCACAAAAAAAATATTTATTAACACCCTCATCACTATGTTTTTTCTTATTTGAGACCAAAATATATTTTGCTTAACAATTATTTTAAATAATTTATCATATCAGTCTATTTTTAACATTATTATTATTACTAGAGGGGCTCATCGAGTTTCGCTCAATATGTATTTATTTATTGTATTAATTTTTATTTTGTTCTTATAATAATTATCAATAATATAAATAAAGATGTGTGGGTGTCGGTCCCTGTTTTAGTTAGTATTAGTGCGACACTCTATCAAGACCTTTGATTTTTCTGCTCCGACTTAATCTGGTCCGTTCCTTTAGATGTATGTTAATTTTTATGTGTTACTTATTGTGTTGTAATATGTGTTGCTTAGAATTGTGTTCCTTTTATGTTTCATTATTAATATCCATTTTTTATTATACTGCGTCATTTTTATCACATAATTTATTTCGACATCTCTCTTAGTTGCTTCTATAAGAAATGATGGAATAGCATTTTTTATTTGTGATAGTTTAGAAACTTAAGTCAAGAAAAGTAATTCAAATGCCTAAGCAGACTACTAATTGTTATTTTTTTCATAATGATATAGACCTTGCTTTTTTTACTACTGTGTTTTTTACAATTTTAGATATCTTCACAATTCTTTCCCATCAATTTTTTTAGGTATCCAATTCCTCCATTCATCCATGATGACAGTATATATTTGCTGAATTTCATATTTTTATGGTATCACCAATGTACGTTTCAATAGTTCTTCATTTTAGCTCGAATTTAATTTTTATGTTTCTAATATTTTCTAATCGCATTCCTCTCTTATTGTCGAATTACTTCACAAAAATTATATCGTCAGTATAAAATATTTCAACATATAGAGATATAATTTATTATTTCTACCCTACCGGTTATTATACTTTAAATTAATTATAAACTGATGAAGGAATTTTATCCTAGGTCAAATAAATTTATTCCTAAGACTTACCTCACTAGTCGTTCTAGTAAAGTTCTAGGGTCGAACTCATAGGGACGGTTCAGTTGAGTACCGAACTTAGACTTTCTCAAAAGCTAGATATTAAGTTACTAATGTAAAAATTAATGGTAAAAATGAAGCAAGAAATAAAATAGTAAAATAATTTTGGAATGATTTTTTTATAAGTTTTCTAACTCAAAGAGATGCAAACGATGTCCTAGGATTTAATATTCAATTAGCTCGGCTCTAAAGCACCTCAGCTCATGATTTTCATCAGAACAGAGGCACATTTCGGTGTGAAATCAATGTTGTTTGTGCCAAAACTTGATTTAGACCTTTCGTTCTAACTTGATAAATTTACAAGACACTATGTGAAGGGTACTGGACGACCAAGCATAAGTTCTAACCTCAGCTGTCGTGATTTTAGTTCAGAGCTGACTTGGAACTCGGTTTTCACCACGTAAACAACCAACCTAAACTTTCGTGTTGGACCTTGGTTGTTTAAGATTGTTTAGAAGGATTTCCAGAGGTATCTAGGTTCTGTCGAAGCACTAGAAGCTATGCCTTTCGGGTCGTTAAACTAAACTTCTCTTTCGAGCAATTGGTTTACCTCAGTACTTGATTAAACAACTATTTGGTCTAGTTTAAAGACGCTGCAGTTCATCAATAGGTAAACAATCAAGTAAACAATCGAATTAATCAAGCAAGTAATAATTCTAAACTAAACAAACCACATAGCATCAAAATAATTCATCAAGTCATTACGAAATACCAACTAACCTAATAACTAGCCCTAAGACATCATAGAAATTTAGCCTAACATGTTCGCAACAGAAAATCACAAGTTTAATGCAAGAAATAAAGATAGAAGCCATGAAATAACAAAGTAAAAGCATTAAAGATTAAACCAAAGACTCCTTCTGCAAATACTCGTTGTTCCAGGGCTGAGAAATTGATGGAGAACCACTGTGCTGCTGCTGTCGCGTTCTACGCTGCTGTCGCGTTCTACATTGCTGATCTTCAAGAATTTCCCAAGAAAGATCCAAAATCGCTTAAGTTAAGGTCGAGAGAATATTGTAAAAAGTGGAGAGAGAGCTTCTGTTGTGCCAGGGAGCAAACCTGGCCTGGCTCCCTGTTGTGCCATCAATTCTTTCCATTTTTGCTCCTTCTAGAATAGCATTTCGGACCTAAATGAATGGATTTCGGACCTAAATCCAGTTCTGGGCTTGTTGATTGGGCTGAGATCGAGGCCTTCGCTCGTGGTCTGGTCTCCAAGGGTCTTCTAGGGTCCAAAGCATGCGTGTGTGGGCCAGGAATGAGTCATTTGGCGTTTGCTTTGGTTCCATCCATAGTGCTCACGCGACTTGTTTGCTTATATTTGTGTATGTTTTATATATATAACTAAATATTTTCTAATGAGGAAGCTCTGAATTATATTCTAGACAACATAAATAGATGAAATATAGGTTATTGTAATCAAAATGAAATATAATGAGTGCAACATCGCTTAAACTACTCAAATATTGCTCATAATATGCTTTATTTGTTCATTTTATACATATTTTCTATGTATAATTAAATAATTTATAATAAATATGCTCTGAATTATATTGTAGACAATATAAAGTGTTCAAATATAGATTATAGTAATCAGATGACTTAGAATGAGTGCAGAATCGTTTAAAATGCTCAAATATTGCCCAGAATATGCTTTATTTGCTTATTTTATGCATATTTTCAACGTATAAAAAAATAATTTACAATAAATATCCTCTGAATTATATTGTAGACAATATAAAGTGTTCAAATATAGATTATAGTGATCCGATGACTTAGAATAAGTGCAAAATCGCTTAAAATGCTCAAATATTGCCCAGAATATGCTTTATTTGCTAATTTTATGCATATTTTCTATATATAATTAAATATTTTATAATAAATATGCTCTGAATTATATTGTAGACAATATAAAGTGTTTAGATATAGATTACTGTGATCAGATGATTTAGAATGAGTGTAGAATCCCTTAAAATGCTCAAATATAACCAGAATATTCTTCATTTGCATTTATGCATATTTTCCACGCATATAAAAATAATTTACAATAAATATGCTCTGAATAGACAATATAAAGTTTTCCAATATATATTATAGTGATCAGATGACATAGAATGGGTACATAATCGCTTAAAATGCTCAAATATTGCCCAGAATATGCCTTATTTGCTCATTTTATGCATATTTTCTATGTATAATTAAATATTTTATAAACAATATTCTCTGAATTTTATTGTAGACAATAGAAAGTGTTTAAATATAGATTATTGTGATCAGATGATTTAGAATTAGTGTAGAATCGCTTAAAATGCTCAAATATTGCCCAGAATATGCTTTATTTGCTCGTTATATGCATATTTTCTATGTATAAATAAATAACTTATAATAAATATGCTTTGAATTAAATTGCAGACCATATAAAGTAATTAAATATAGATTATTGTGATCAGATGACTTAGAATAAGTGCAGAATCGCTTAAAATGCTCAAATAATGCCCAGAATATGCTTTATGTGCTCATTTTATGCATATTTTCAAGGTATAATTAAATATTTTATAATAAATAAGCTCCGAATTATATTGTAGACAATATAATTTGTTTAAATATAGATTATTGTGATCATTTGATTTAGAATGAATGCAGAATCGCTTAAAATGCTCAAATATTACTCAGAACAAGCTTTATTTGCTTATATTATGTTTGCTTTATTTGTATAACTAAATATTTTCTAATTATATTCTAGCCAACATAAATAGATGAAATATAGTTTATTGTAATCAAATGACATACAATGAGTGCAGAATCGCTTAAACTACTCAAATATTACTCAGAATATTCTTTATTTATTCATTGTATGCATATTTTCTATGTATAATTAAATAATTTACAATAAAAATGCACTGTATTTTATTGTAGACAATATAAAGTGTTCAAATATAGATTATATTGATCAAATGATTTAGAATGAGTGTAGAATCGCTTAAAATGCTCAAATATTAACCAGAATATGCTTTATTTGCTCATTTTATGCATATTTTCTATGTATAAATAAATAATTTAAAATAAATATGCTCTGAATTATATTGTAGACAATATAATGTGTTTACATAAAGATTATTGTGATCAGATGACTTAGAATGAGTGCAGAATAGCTTAAAATGCTCATAATAGTGCCAAGAATTTGCTTTATTCGCTCATGTTATGCTTATTTTCTATGTATAAATCAACAATATACAATACATATGCTTTATTTGCTCATTTAATGCATATTTGTAATATATAATTAAATAGTTTATAATAAATATGCTCTGAATTATATTGCAGACAATATAAAATGTTTAAATATAGATTATTGTGATCAGCTGATTTAGAATGAGTGTAGAATCGCTTAATATGCTCAAATGTTAACCAGAATATGCTTTATTCGCTTTTATGCATATTTTCCACGCATAAATAAATAATATACTATAAATATGATCTGAATAATATTGTAGACAATATAAAGTGTCCGAATATAGATTATAAGGATCAGATGACTTAGAATGAGTGCTGAATCGCATAAAATGGTCAAATATTGCCCAAAATATGCTTTATTTACTAATTTTAAGCATATTTTCAACGTATAAATAAATAATATATAATAACTTTGCCCTGAATTTTATTGTAGCCAATATGAAGTGTTCAAATATAGATTATTGTGGTCAGATGACTTAGAATGAGTGCAGAATCGCTTAAAATGCTCAATATTGCCCAGAATATGCTGTATTTGCTCATTTTATACATATTTTCTATGTACAATTAAATATTTTATAATAAATATTATCTGAATTATATTGTAGACAACATAACGATTTTAAATATAAATTTTAGTGATCAGATGATTTAGAATGAGTGTAAAATCGCCTAAAATACTAACAAATTAACCAGAATATGCTTTATTTGCTCATTTTATGCATATTTTCCCTGCATAAATAAATATTACAATAAATATGCTCTGAATTATATTGTAGACATGATAAAGTGCTCCAATATAGACTATAGTGATCGGATGACTTAGAATGAGTGCATAATTGCTTAAAATGCTCAAATATTGCCCTGAATATACTTTGTTTGCTCATTTTTATGCATATATTCTACATATAATTACATTCTTTACAACAAATATGATGTGAATTATATTGTAGATAACAGAAAGTGTTTAAATATAGATTACTGTGATCAGATGACTTAGAATGAGTGCAGAAATCGCTTAAAATGCTCAATATTGCCCAGAATATGCTGTATTTGCTCATTTTATGCATATTTTCTATGTATAATTAAATATTTTATAATAAATATGCTCTGAATTATATTGTAGACAATAAAAGGTGTTCAAATATAGATTATAGTGATCAGATGACTTAGAATGGGTGAAGAATCGCATAAAATGCTCAAATATTGCCCATAATATGCTTTATTTGCTTATTTTATGCATATTTTCTTTGTATAATTAAATATATTATGATAAATTAGCTCTAAATTATATTGTAGACAATATAAAGTGTTTAAATATAGATTATTGTGATCAGATGATGTTGAATGAGTGTAGAATCGCATAAAATGCTCAAATATTAACCAGAAGATGCTTTATTTGCTTTTATGAATATTTTCCACGCTTAAATAAAAATTTACAATAAATATGCTATGAATTATATTATAGACAATATAAAGTGATCCAATAAAGATTATAGTGATCAGATGGCTTGGAATGAGTGCATAATCGCTTAAAATGCTCAAATATTGCCCAGAATATACTTTGTTTGCTCATTTTATGCATATTTTCTACATATAATTACATTCTTTACAACAAATATGATCTGAATTATATTGTAGATAATATAAAGTGTTTAAATATAGATTATTGTGATCAGATGATTTAGAATGAGTGTAGATTCGCTTGAAATGCTCAAATATTAACCTGAATATGATTTATTTGCTCATTTTATGCATATTTTCCACGCATAAATAAATAATCTACAATAAATATGCTCTGAATTATATTGTAGACTATATAAAGTCTTCTAATATTGATTATAATGATCAGATGACTTAGAATGAGTGCAGCATCGCATAAAATAATCAAATATTGCCCGAATATGCTTTATTTGCTCATTTTATTCTAATTTGCAATGTATAATTAAATATTTTACAATAACTATTCCCTGAATTATATTTTAGACTATATAAATTATTTAAATATAGATTATTGTGGTCATTTGATTTAGAATGAGTACAGAATCGCTTAAAATGCTCAAATATTGCTCAGAATAAGCTTTATTTGCTTATATTATGTATATTTTATATGTATACTAAAAATTTTATTATGAATAAACTCTGACTTATATTCTGGACAACATAAATAGGTGAAATATCGGTTATTGTTATCAAATGACATATAATGAATGCAGAATCTCTTAAACTACTTTAATATTGCTCAGAATATGCTTTATTTGCTTATTGTAGGCATATTGTCTATGTATAATTAAATAATTAACAATAAATATGCTCTAAATTATATTGTAGACAATATAAAGTGTTTACATATAGATTATAGTGATCAGATGAGTTAGAATGAGTGCAGAATCGCTTAAAATGCTCAAATAATTCGCAGAATATGCTTTATTTGCTCACTTTATGCATATTTTCTATGTATAAATAAATAATTTACAATATCCATAAATAATTTACAATACATTTGCTCGGAATTATATTGTAGACAATATAAAGTGTTCAAAATAGATTATAGTGATCAGATGACTTAGAATGAGTGCAGAATCTCTACTACTTATAAATGCACGTAACGTATAGGTGTTACATGCTAGGTCTAAATAGTAAACAGGTGTTTTTGCCATTGGATCGATTTGATCTGTGGTTGGATATCAATCGCCAGACGAAACAACACTATTATTTGGTTTTTCATCTAATATAAAATCAAACTGAATAACACATCTATTTGTATCGCTGGTAAATTAAGCAACATATTTTTATTGTCTAATATTATTTTGTTTCTTTATTTGCCCACATATGAGGGCATCTCATGCTAGTAGCTTAAAATGCTCAAATATTGCCCTGAATATGTAATATTTGCTCATTTTATGCATATTTTCTATGTACAATTAAATACTTTATAATAAATATGCTCAGAATAATATTGTAGACAGCCAAAAGTGTTTAACTATAGAGAATTGTTATCAGATGATTTAGAATGAGTGTGGAATCGCTGAAAATGCTCAAATATTAACCATAATATGCTTTATTTGCTCAATTTGTACATATTTTCCACACATAAACGAATAATTTACAATATATATGCTCTGAATTATATTGTAGACAATAAAAATTGTTCGAATATAGATTATAATGATCAGATGACTTAGAATGTATGCAGAATCGCATAAAATGCTGAAATGTTGTCCAGAATATGCTTTATGTGCTCATTTTATGCATGTTTGCAATGTATAATTAAATGGCTCATAATAAATTTGCTCCGAATTATATTGTAGACAATATAAATTTTTTAAATATAGATTATTGTGATCATTTGATTTACAATGAGTGCAGAATCGCTTAAAATGCTCAAATATTGCTCAGAATAAGCTTTTTTGCTTAAATTATGTATGTTTTATTTGTTATAACTAAATATTTTCTAATGAGTAAGCTCTGAATTATATTCTAGACAATATAAATAGATGAAATATATATTAAATTATTAATGTAATCAAATGACATATAAGGAGTGCAGAATCGCTTAAACTACTCAAATATTACACAGAATATGCTTTATTTGGTAATTTTATGCATATTTGCAACGTATAATTAAATAATTTAGAATAAATATGCTCTGAATTATGTTGTAGACGATATAAAGTGTTCAAATGTAGATTATAGTGATCAGATGACTTAGAATGAGTGAAGAATCGCTTAGAATGCTCAAATATTACCCAGAATATGTTTTATTTCCTTATTTTATTCATATTTTCAATGTATAATTAAATATATTATGATAAATTAGCGCTGAATTATATTGTAGACAATATAAAGTGTTTTAATATTATTGTGATCAGATGATGTTGAATGAGTGTAGAATCGCATAAAATGCTCAAATATTAACCAGAAGATGCTTTATTTGCTTTTATGAATATTTTCAACGCATAAATAAATAATTTACAATAAATATGCTATGAATTATATTGTAGACAATATAAAGTGTTCCAATAAAGATTATAGTGATCACATGGCTTGGAATGAGTGCATAATCGCTTAAAATGCTCAAATATTGCCCAGAATATACTTTGTTTGCTCATTTTATGCATATTTTCTACATATAATTACATTCTTTAAAATAAATATGATCTGAATTATATTGTAGATAATAGAAAGTGTTTAAATATAGATTATTGTGATCAGATGACTTAGAATGAGTGCAGAATCGCTTAAAATGCTCAATATTGCCCAGAATATGCTGTATTGCTCATTTTATGCATATTTTCTATGTATAACTAAATATTTTATAATAAATATGCTCTGAATTATATTGTAGACAATATAAGGTGTTGAAATATAGATTATAGTGATCAGATGACTTAGAATGAGTGCAGAATCGGTTGAAATGGTCACACATTGCCAAGAATATACTTTATTAGCTTATTTTATGCATATTTTTCCACACATAAATAAATAATTTACAATAAATATGCTATGAATTATATTGTAGACAATATAGAGTGTTCCAATAAAGATTATACTGATCAGATGGCTTGGAATGAGTGCATAATCGCTTAAAATGCTCAAATATTGCCCTAATATACTTTGTTTGCTCATTTTATGCATATTTTCTGCATATAATTAATTTTCTTATAATAAATAAGATCTGAATTATATTATAGATAAAAGAAAGTGTTCATATATAGATTATTGTGATCAGATGATTTAGAATGACTGTAGAATTGCTTAAAATGCTCAAATATTAACCTGAATATGCTTTATTTGCTCATTTTATGCATATTTTCCACGCAGAAATAAATAAGTCACAATAAATATGCTCAGAATTATATTGTAGACAATATAAAGTGTTCCAATATAGACTATAATGACCAGATGACTTATAATGAGTGAAGGCTTTAAATGCTCAAATATTGCCCGAATATGCTTTATTTGCTGATTTTATGCATATTTTCAATGTTTAATTAAATATTTTACGATAAATATGCTCTTAATTTTGTTTTAGACTATATAAATTGTTTAAATACAGATTATTGTGATCATTTGATTTAGAATGAGTGCAGAATCGCTTAAAATTCTCAAATATTGCTCAGAATAAGCTTTATTTGCTTATATTATGTATATTTTATATGTATAACTAAATATTTTATTATAAATAAACTCTGACTTATATTCTGGACAACATAAATAGGTGAAATATCGGTTATTGTTATCAAATAACATATAATGAATGCTGAATCGCTTAAACTACTCAAATATTGCGCAGAATATGCTTTATTTTCTTTTTTTAGGCATATTGTCTACGTATAATTAAATAATTAACAATAAATATGCTCTGAATTATATTGTATACAGTATAAAGTGTTTACATATAAATTATAGTGATCAGATGAGTTAGAATGAGTGCAAAATCGCTTAAAATGCTCAAATAATTCGCAGAATATGCTTTATTTAATCTAAAATGCATATTTTCTATGTATAAATAGATTATATTGTAGACAATATAAAGTGTTCAAAATAGATTATAGTGATGAGATGACTTAGAATGAGTGCAGAAATGCTTAAAATGGTCAAATATTGCCCAGAATATGCAATATTTGCTCATTTTATGCATATTTTCTATGTACAATTAAATACTTTATAATAAATATGCTCAGAATAATATTGTAGTCAACAGAAAGTGTTTAAATATAGAGAATTGTGATCACATGATTTAGAATGAGTGTAGAATCGCTTAAAATGCTCAAATATTAACCCAAATATGCTTTATTTGCTCAATTCATGCATATTTTCCACGCATAAAGGAATAATTTACAATAAATATGCTCTGAATTATATTGTAGACAATATAAAGTGTTCGAATATAGATTATAATGATCAGATGACTCAGAATGTATGCAGAATCGCTTAAAATGCTCAAATATTGCCCATAATATGCTTTGTGTGCTCATTTTATGCATGTTTTCAATGTATAATTAAATGGTTTATAATAAATTTGCTCCGAATTATATTGTATATAATATAGATTGTTTAAATATAGATTATTGTGATCATTTGATTTACAATGAGTGCAGAATCGCTTAAAATGCTCAAATATTGCTCAGAATAAGCTTTATTTGCTTATATTATCTATGTTTTATTTGTATAACTAAATATTTTCTAATGAGTAAGCTCTGAATTATATTCTAGACAATATAAATAGATGACATATATATTATTGTAACCAAAGGACATAAAAGGAGTGCAGAATCACTTAAACTACTCAAATATTACTCAGAATATGCTTTATTTGTAAATTTTATGCATATTTGCAATGTATAATTAAATAATTTACAATAAATATTCTCTCAATTATGTTGTAGATAATATAAAGTGTTCAAATATAGATTATAGTGAGCAGATGATTTCGATTGAATAAGTGTAGAATCGCATAAATGCTAAAAAATTAACCAGAATATGCTTTATTTGCTTTTATGAATATTTTCCACGCATAAATAAATAATTTACAATAAATATGCTATGAATTATATTGTAGACAATATAAAGTGTTCCAATAAAGATTATAGTGATCACATGGCTTGGAGTGAGTGCATAATCGCTTAAAATGATCAAACATTGCCCAGAATATACTTTGTTTGCTCATTTTATGCATATTTTCTACATATAATTACATTCTCTACAACAAATATGATCTGAATTATATTGTGATCAGATTACTTAGAATGAGTGCAGAATCGCTTATAATGCCAAAATATTAACCTGAATATGATTTTTGTGCTCATTTCATACATATTTTCCACGGATAAATAAATAATTTACAATAAATATGCTCTGAATTATATTGTAGACTATATAACTTATTTAAATATAGACTATTGTGGTCATTTCATTTAGAATGAGTACAGAATCGCTTAAAATGCTCAAATATTGCTCAGAATAAGCTTTATTTGCTTATTTTATGTATATTTTATATGTATAACTAAATATTTTATTATGAATAAGCTCTGAATTATATTCTAGACAACATAAATAGATGAAATATAGGTTATTGTGATCAATTGACATATAATGAGTGCAGAATCGATTAAACTACTCAAATATTTCTCAGAATATGATTTATTTGCTTATTTTTATGCATATTTGCCTTGTTTATATAATTAACAATAAATATGCTCTGAATTATATTGTAGACAATATAAAGTGTTCGAATATAGATTATAATCATCAGATGACTTAGAATATTTGCAGAATCGCTTAAAATGCTCAAATAATTCCCAGAATATGCTTTATTTGCTAATTTTATGCATATTTTCTATTTATAAATTAATAATTTCCAATTCATATGCTCGGAATTATATTGTAGACAATATAAAGTGTTTACATATTGATTATAGTGATCAGATGAGTTAGAATGAGTACAGAATCGCTTAAAATGCTCAAATAATTCGCAGAATATGCTTTATTTGCTCATTTTATGCATATTTTCTATGTATACATAAATAATTTACAATACATGCTATGAATTATATTGTAGACAATATAAAGTGTTCAAAATAGATTATAGTGATCATCTGATTTAGAATGAGTGCAGAATAGCTTAAAATGATCAAATATTGCCCAGAATATGCAATATTTGCTCATTTTATGCATATGTTCTATGTACAATTATATATTGTATAATAAATATGCTCAGAATAATATTATAGACAGCAGAAAGTGTTTAAATATGGAGAATTGTGATCAGATGATTTAGAATGTGTGTAGAATCGCTGAAAATGCTCAAATATTAACCAGAATATGCTTTATTTGCTCAATTTATGCATATGTTCAATGTTAATTAAATAATTTATAATAAATATGCTCCGAATTATATTGTAGACAATATAAATTGTTTAAATATAGATTATTGTGATCATTTGATTTAAAATTAGTGCAGAATCTCTTAAAATGATCAAATATTGCTCAGAATAAGCTTTATTTGCTTATATTATGTACGTTTAATTTGTATAACAAAATATTTTCTAATGAGTAAGCTCTGAATTATATTCTCAGCAATATAAATAGATGAAATATATATAATTGTAATTAAATGACATATAAGGAGTGCAGAATCGCTTAAACTACTCAAATATTGCTCAGAATATGCTTTATTTGTCAATTTTATGCATATTTTCAATGTATAGTTAAATAATTTACAATACATATGCTCTGAATTATATTGTAGACAATATAAAGTATTCAAATTTAGATTATAGTAATCAGATGACTTAGAATGAGTGCAGAATCGCTTAAAATGCTCAAATATTGCCAAGAATATGGTTTATTTGCTTATTTTATGAATATTCTCTATTTCTAATTAAATATATTATGATAAATACGCTCTGAATTATATTGGAGACAATATAAAGTGTATAAATATAGATTATTGTAATCAGATGATTTTGAATGAGTGTAGAATCACTTAAAATGCTCAAATATTAACCAGAATATGCTTTATTTACTTTTATGCATATTTTCCGCGCATAAATAAATAATTTACAATAAATATGCTCTGAATTATATTGTACACAATATAAAGTGTTCCAATAAGGGTTATAGTGATTAGATCGCTTAGAATGTGTCCATAATTGCTTAAATTGCCCAAATATTTCCCAGAATATGCTTTATTTGCTTATTTTATGCATATTTTCTATATATAATTATTTTTTATAATAAATATAATCTGAATTATATTGTAGATAATAGAATGTGTTTAAATATAGATTATTGTGATCAGATGACATAGAATGAGTGCAGAATTGCTAAAAATGCTCAATATTGCCCAGAATATGCGGTATTTGCTCATTTTATGCATATTTTTTATGTATAATTAAATATTTGATAATAAATATGCTCTGAATTATATTATAGACAATATAACGTGTTTAAATATAAATTTTAATGATCAGATGTTTTAGAATGATTGCAGAATCGATTAAAATGCTCAAATTTTGCCCAGAATATGCTTTATTTGCTATTTATATGCAAATTTTCAATGTATAAATAAATAATTTACGATAAATATGCTCTAAATTATATTGTAGACAATATACAGTGTTCAAATAAAGATTATAGTTAGCAGATGACTTATAATGAGTGCAGAATCGCTTAAAATGCTCAAATATTGCCCAAAATATGCTTTATGTGCTCATTTTATGTATATTTTCATTCTATAATTAAATATTTTATAAAAAATATTCGCCGAATTATATTGTAGATAATATAAATTGTTTATATATAGATCATTGTGATCATTTGAGTTACAATGAGTGCTTATCGCTTAAAATGCTCAAATATTGCCCAGAATAAGCTTCATTTGCTTATATTATGTATGCTTTATATGTATAACTAATTATTTTCTAATTAATAAGCTCTAAATTATATTCTAGACAACATCAAATGACATATAATGAGTGAAGAATCGCTTAAACTACTCAAATATTGCTCAGAATATACTTTATTTGTTCATTTTGTGCATATTTTCTATATATAAATCAATAATATACAATACATATGCCCTGAATTATATTATAGACTATATAAAGTGTCAAATATAGATTATAGTGATCAGATGACTTAGAATGAGTGCAAAATCGCTTAAAATGCTCAAATATTGCCCAGAATATGCAATATTTGCTAATTTTAAGTACATTTTCTATGTATAATTAAATATTTTATAATAAATATGCTCAGAATAATATTGTAGACAGTAGAAAGTGTTTAAATATAGAGAATTATGATAAGATGATTTAGAATGAGTGTAGAATCGCTTAAAATGCTCAAATATTAACCAGAATATGCATTATTTGCTGAATTTATGAATAATTTCCACGCATAAGGGAAGAATTTACATTAAATTTGCTCTGAATTATATTATAGACAATATAAAGTGTTCGGATATAGATTATAATGATCAGATGACTTAGAATGAGTGCAACATCGCTTAAACTGATCAAATATTGCCCAGAATATGTTTTATGAGCTAATTTTATGCATATTTTCAATGTATAATTAAATATTTTATAATAAATATGCCTCGAATTATATTGTAGACAATATAAATTGTTTAAATATAGATTATTGTGATCATTTGATTTAAAATGAAAGCAGAATCGCATAAAATGCTCAAATATTGCTAAGAATAAGCTTTATTTGCTTATATTGTGGATGTTTTTTATTTGTATACTAAATATTTTCTTATTAGTAAGTTCTGAATTATATTCTAGACAATATAAATAGATGAAATATAGATTATTGTAATCAAAGGACATATAAGGAGTGCAGAATCGCTTAAACTACTCAAATATGGCACAGAATATGCTTTATTTGTTCATTTTATGCATATTTGCAATGTATAATTAAATAATTTTCAATAAATATGCTCTGAATTATATTTTATACAATATAAAGTGTTAAATATAGATTATAGTGATCAGATGACTTATAATGAGTGCAGAATCGCTTAAAATGCTCAAATATTACCCATAATATGCATTATTTGCTTATTTTATGCATTTTATCTATGTATAATTTAATAATTTTGATAAATAAGCTCTGAATTATATTGTAGACAATATAAAGTGTTTAAATATAGATTACTGCGATCAAATGATTTTGAATGAGTGTAGAATCGCATAAAATGCTCAAATATTAACCAGAATATACTTTATTTGCTTTTTTGCATATTTTCCACACTTAAATTAATAATTTCAATAAATATGCTCTGAATTATATTGTAGACAATATAAAGTGTTCCAATATAGATTATAATGATCAGATGACTTAGAATGAGTGTAAAATCGCTTAAAATGCTTAAATATTGCCTGAATATGCTTCATTTGCTCATTTCATGCATATTTTCATGTATAATTAAATATTTCATAATAAATATGCTCTGAATTATATTGTAGACTATATAAATTGTTTAAATATAGATTATTGTGATAATTTTATTTAGAATGAGTGCAGAATCACTTAAAATGATCAAATATTGCTCAGAATAAGCTTCATTTGCTTATTTTATGTATATTTTATATGTATAACTAAATATTTTATTATGAATATGCTCTGACCTATATTCTAGACAACAAAAAGGTAAAATATCGTTTATTGTTATCAAATGACATATAATGAATGCAGAATCGCTTAAACTACTCAAATATTGCTCATAATATGCTTTATTTGCTTATTTTAGACATATTGTCTATGTATAATTAAATAATTAACAATAAATATGCTCTGAATTATATTGTAGACAATAAAAAGTGTTTACATATAGATTATAGTGATCAGATGAGTTTTAATGAGTGCTGAATCACTTAAAATGCTCAAATAATTCGCAGAATATGCTTTATTTGCTCATTTTATGCATATTTTCTATGTATAAATAAATAATTTACAATACATATGCTCGGAATTATATTGCAGACAATGCATATTTTCTATGTACAATTAAATACTTTATAATAAATATGCTCAGAATAATATTGTAGACAGCAGAAAGTGTTTAAATATAGAGAATTGTGATCAGATGATTTAGAATGAGTGTAGAATCGCTGAAAATGCTCAAATATTAACCAGAATATGCTTTATTTGCTCAATTTATGCATATTTTCCACGCATAAAGGAATAATTTACAATAAATATGATCTTAATTATATCTTAGCCAATATAAAGTGTTCGAATATAGATTATAATGATCAGATGACTTAGAATGAGTGCTGAATCGCTTAAAATTCTCAAATATTGACCAGAATATGCTTTATGTGCTCATTTTATGCATATTTTCATGTATAATTAAATAAATTATAATAAATATGCTCCGACTTATATTTTTGACAATATAAATTGTTTAAATATAGATTATTGTGATCATTTGATTTAAAATGAGTGCAGAATCGCTTGAAATGCTCAAATATTGCTCATAATAAGCTTTACTTGCTTATATTGTGTATGTTTTATTTGTATAACTTTATATTTTCTAATGAGTAAGCTCTGAATTATATTCTAGACAATATGAATAGATGAAATGTAGATTATTATAATCAAAAGACATATAAAGAGTGCAGAATCGCTTAAACTACTCAAATATTGCTCAGAATATGCTTTATTTGTTAATTTTATGCATATTTTCAATGCATAATGAAATAATTTACATTAAATATGCTCTGAATTATATTGTACACAATATAAAGTGTTCAAATATAGATTATAGTGATCAGATGACTTAGAACGAGTGCAGAATCGTTTAAAATGCTCAAATATTGCCCAGAATATGCTTTATTTGCTTATTTTATGCATATTTTCGATGTATAATTAAATAATTTACAATAAAATGCTCTGAGTTATATTGTATACAATATAAAGTGTTCAAAGATAGATTATAGTGATCAGATGACTTAGAATGAGTGCAGAATCGCTTAAAATGCTCAATTATTGCCCAGAATATGCTTTATTTGCTTATTTTATGCATAATTTCTATGTATAATTAAATATTTTATGATAAATAAGCTCTGAATTATATTGTAGATAATATAAAGTGTTTAAATATTTATATTGTGATCAGTTGATTTTGAATGTGTATAATCGCTTAAAATACTCAAATATTAACCAGAATATGCTTTATTTGCTTTTATGCATTTTTTCCCCTCATAAATAAATAATATAGAATAAATATGCACTGAATTATATTGTAGATAATATAAAGTGTTCCAATAAGGGTTATAGAGATCAGATGGCTTAGAATGAGTGCATAATTGCTTAAAATGCTCAAATATTGTCCAGAATATGCTTTATTTGCTCATTTTATGCATATTTTCTATATATAATTAATTTTTTATAATAAATATGATCTGAATTATATTGTTGATAATAGAATGTGTTTAAATATAGATTATTGTGATCCGATGATTTAGAATGAGTGTAGAACCGCTTAAAATGCTCAAAAATTAACCTAATTATGCTTTATTTGCTCATTTTATGCATGTTTTCCACGCATAAATTAATAATTTACAATAAATATACTCTGAATTATATTGTAGACAATATAAAGTGTTCCAATATAGATTATATTGATAAGATGACAAAGAATGAGTGTAGAATCGCTTAAAATGCTCAAATATTGCCTGAATATACTTTATTTGCTCATTTTATGCATATTTTCAATGTATAATTAAATATTTTATAAAAAATATGCTCCGAATTATGTTGTAGACAGTATAAATTGTTTAAATATAGATTATTGTGATCATTTGATTTAAAATGAGTGCAGAATCGCTTAAAATGCTCAAATATTGCTCAAAATAAGCTTTATTTGCTTATATTGTGTATGTTTTATTTGTATAACTAAATATTTTCTAATGAGTAAGCTCTGAATTATATTCTAGACAATATAAATAGATGAAATATAGATTATTATAATCAAAGGACATATAAGGAGTGCAGAATCGCTTAAACTACTCAAATATTGCTCAGAATATGCTCTATTTGTTAATTTTATGCATATTTTCAATGTATAATGAAATAATTTACATTAAATATGCTCTGAATTATATTGTAGACAATATAAAGTGTTTTCGTATAGATTATAGTGATCAGATGAGTTAGAATGAGTGCAGAATCACTTAAAATGCTCAAATATTAACCAGAATATGCTTTATTTGCTCCTTTTATGCATATTTTCCACGCATAAATAAATTATTTACAGTACATGTGCTCGGAATTATATTATAGACAATATAAAGTGTTCAAATATAGCTTATAGTGATCATATGACTTAGAATGAGTGCAGAATCGCTTAAAATGCTCAAATATTGCCCAGAATATGCTTTATTTGCTAATTTTGTGCATATTTTCTATGTATAATTAAAAATTTTATAATAAATATGCTCTGAATTATATTGTAGACAATAGGAATTGTTTAAATATAGATTATTATGATCAGATGATTTAAAATGAGTGAATAATCGCTTAATATGCTCAAATATTAACCATAATATGCTTTATTGCTCCTTTTATGCATATTTTCCATGCATAAATAAATAATTTATAATAAGTATACTCTGAATCATATTGTAGACAATATCAAGTGTTCGAATATAGATTATAAATGATCAGATGACTTAGAATGAGTGCAGAAATCGCTTAAAATGCTCAAATATTGCCCATAATATGCTTTATTTGCTCATTTTGTGCATATTTTCTTATGTATAAATATGATCTGAATTATATTGTAGACAATATAAATTGTTTAAATATAGATTATTGTGAGCAGATGATTTAGAATGAGTGCAGAATCTCTTAAAATGCTCAAATATTACTCAGAATAAGCTTTATTTGCTTATTTTATGTATATTTTATATCTATAACTAAATATTTTATAATGAGTAAGCTCTGAATTATATTCTAGACAACATAAATAGATGGAATATATATTATTGTAATCAAATGATATATAATGAGTGCAGAATCACTTAAACTACTCAAATATTGCTCAGAATATGCTTTCTTTGCTCATTTTATGCATATTTTCTATATATAATTCAATAATTTACAATAAATTTGCTCTGAATTATATTGTAGACACTATAAAGTGTTTAATCAATAATCAATAATATAAATAAAGGTGTGTGGGTGTCGGTCCCTGTTTTAGTTAGTATTAGTGCGACACTTCATCAAGACCTTTGATTTTTCTGCTCCGATTTAATCTAGTCTGTTCCTTCAGATGCATGTTAATTTTTTATGTATTACTTATTGTGTTGTAATATGTATTGCTTAGAATTGTGTTCCCTTTATGTTGCATTATTAACATCCATTTTGATTATACTGCATCATTTTTATCACATAATTTATATCAACATCTCTCTCTTAGTTGCTTCTATGAGAAATGATGAAACAACATTTTTTTTTATTTGTGATAGTTTAGAAATTTAAGTTAAGAAAAGTAATTCAAAATGCCTAAGCAGACTACTAATTGTTAATTTTTTCATAATGATATAGATCTTGCTTTTTTTACTACTGTGTTTTTTGCAATTTTAGATATCTTCACAATTCATTCAATCAATTTTTTTAGGTACCCAATTCCTCCATTCATCCATGATAACAGTATAATATTTGCTGAATTTCATATTGATGGCGAAGGTTATTATCCTGATGATGAATACGATCATGTTGCCGACATGTTTGATGATTAATATTTTATGTAGAAATTTATATTTATATTTTAAATTTTTATGGCATCACCAATGTACGTTTCAATAGTTTTTTATTTTAGCTCAAATTTAATTTTTATGTCTCTAATATTTTTCAATTGCATTCCTCTCTTATTTTCGAATTACTTCAAAAAAATTACATCGCCAGTATAAAACATTTCAACATATGAAGATATAATTTATTATTTCTTCCCTACTGATTATTACACTTTAAATTAATTATAAACATAACAACCTAATTACAATCAACATTTATTAAATGATAACATATTTAATTATTATTACTATGTCAAATATCGAGCGAAGCTCGATTAGCCCCTCTAGTGTTATATATAAAATGAAGATAAATTTAGTATGGTTATGCTAGATTGATGAAAAAAAAAGTATGAGGATGAGACGGTGCTTCCAGAGGAGGAGAAAAAAAATGTGGAGAGAGACTCCAAACAACTAAGAAGAGAGATGAAGATATGATGAAAAATGAAAATAAGAAGGGGTCACATAAATCAGATACAAAACAATGCGCTGCTAAATTATTGTTTATCGGTGAATCGGGTCCGTTTTATGAGCAATAATACCCGACACACAGATAGTTATAGAGTATTATTGTACAAAAATTGAAAAAAATGCTATTCACAATGCTTGGAGTGCCGGGCTACATTTAACTAAACAATCCCAACACCTACACATCTTTATTTATATATTTTTATTTTGATTTTTTATTCCTTTTATGTCATCGATTGAGAAAAAAATAATAACAACAATAAAATAAATTTTCAAATAAAAATTTACCCACACATTAGTGGACTTAATTACTAGTTAATCGCATATATATATCTAAAAAAAATTTATTACATTAAGCATAAAATCTTTATTACCTTATAAACACATTTTAAAGAAAATAAACATCATCGGCATTAATTTTCCTCTTAAAAAAATTTAGTGAAAATGTATTGCATATAATACTCATATAATGGGTAATTCTAAGGTGGACAAAAATTTTAAACCGGGCTTGAAATCTAATCATTCATTTCTGTTCATATATTTTATATTCCAAACTCTTATCCAAAACACTATTGCAAGTTTTTTTTATTTTGAAATAAGATACTACTTATAGAGGCATTAGCCCACTCTGTAAATTAGAATTTATCTCCCTTCTACTAATTAATTTACTTATTTATATTTTATATCTACTTAATCCATTTTGAGCGACTCCACGTTCACACTATTGCAAGTTATCACCGCTCTAAAGTCTAAACTCTTAAATTAAAATCGAGTCGAATCATAATTATTGGGTCCATACCCGATATGTTGCCTCCGAACCCGGTTTCGGGTTTTTGGCTTTTTGCTATCGATCGGTATACGTACAACGGGAATTGAGAACAGCACAGAGAAACAGAGACGGTTGGAGGTGGAGGAAGGAAGGAAGCGATGGAAGATAACAACAAGCCTAGCGACGAAACCCTCTCCACTAACACAGAGATGGAAGTAGAAGCGGAGGCGCCGACTGAGGCGGAGGAGGGAGGAGGAGAAGGGAGAGCGAACGGAGAGGAAGGAGACGAGGAGGAGGCGGAGGGGGAGGAGGAAGGGGATGAAAGATTCGAGTTCGAGTTCGAGTTTGAGATTGGAACCGATCCAGTAGACCTGGTCCAGGAGGCCCCTGACGGGGTCGAACTGTACCAGCGCTTCGAGCGGCTCGAGAACGAGGCTCTCGAGGAGCGCAAGCGCAAGGCTGTTCAAGACCAGCATCACTTCCCTGATCGGTATGTTATGTTGAAGAATCAGTTATTTGATATTTCAACTCTTCTGAGGTTTTATCTGCAAATTTATCATGTGCTTTTTTTGTTTAGTGGTTTTTAATGGTTTAATTTATGATGTTATTTTGGCAGGGAAGGTCCTTCGAAAAAGCCGAGACAAGATGAATTCCTTGGGGCAACTATGGAGGAAATTGATGAACTCATGAATTTCGGCCTTCGCAGAAGGCGCCGTGGTTCGGTATGATGATATTATTTTTTTAACTTGGTTAACCATCTTTCTTCAGTCACTTACTCACAAGTAATCAATGCTTTTTCACTATAAATAGTAGAGGCCGAAATCCATAGTAGGATTAAGTATTAATTTAAGATTCAAAATAGGAATTGTTTCTGAGCTGTAAGACCAAAATGGAAATTGGAATGTACTTTGATAATTGTACTCTTTTGTGAAATGCTAATATTTATCTTGTCGCTTACATTTTTTTTTAACTGTTGCAACTTTTTGTTTTCATTTTGAGCTATCAGGGTGGGAAGAAAGGTAGAAGGAAGGGTTCAAGGAAGAAGTTAAATCCTGTAGTAAGTGCAAAAATTGCCCAAGCTACTGTTCACTATGCATCGAAGGAGTACAATGAGGTTTGTTTTTCAAGTATTCTCTGCTGGTACAGTTTATTATTTATCTCGTAGGCCGTAAGTAAGGGTTAATTGTTTAGTTTTATCCTTCTGTAATCTCTACTGGTTATTGTACTTGTAATTTTTTTTGGTATTTTGGTATTAGGACTGTCATCAACCAAATGCTGTAATTAGTCAAAGTGTTGTTTGTACATCATGGAGGAGTATAATCAGTTCCCTGTGTTGGCAATCAAAAGTCCTTTAATTTAATTGGATCTCTTACTATTTGACGATAAATCTTAAACCCTTTCTTTGGTATAATGATGGAAAAAAGAAATAGGTGGGATCCAATGCCCATGTATCCGGTCATGCCCGCAACTCATTACATTTAACGATTAGTACTTCAATTTGAAATGATAACTATGAACTTCTGATCTTGTTTGTTTCCAAGTACTGTATAACATCAAACTAGAGGAAATTTTAAATTGAGGTTGCATAAGATCAAATGGTGAAAGAACCAGCAACAAAAAAGCCTTTAGTCCCAAACAAGTTGGGGTAGGCTGGAAATGAAACCCAATGAGACCAGAGTCACCAAAATTATGGAGGATAGTACTACTAATAACAATACTAAAAGTAATAATGCTAGGAATAATAATTTTAAGCTTAGAAATCAAGTACAATACTAGGTCTAACAAAATCAAGAAGCTAAGAAATCATCGGTCTAATGATTAATTTGCACCACGGATTCTTTCACTAGTTTGATAAGACTAAATTTACACATTACTTCTTGCAGCTTTCGTTTTAAAGTGCATATGACCTTGGAATTTCAACATTGTTATGTTGTAATTGTCTTTATTAGTCAGTTACTTATATTGGCAATAACTCTTAAGTTTAATTCTGTAAATATATGTCCTTCAGGCGATACCCCTGTTACATGATGTGGTAAGGCTAGCACCAAATATTGCAGACGGGTACCATCTGCTTGGTCTGGTATATGACTCCCTACATGATCGTAAGAAGGCCTTCAACTTTCACATGATTGCAGCCTTCTTCACCCGTAAGGATGCCTCACTCTGGAAGAAACTTGTTGCCTGGTCAATCGAGATGGGAGATGTGGCGCTGGTGAAACACTGTCTTTCCAAAGCAATTATTGCTGACCCTGATGATGTTGGATTGAAGTTTGATGGGGCATTGTTGTATTTCAATGCTGGGGAGTTTCTGAAAGCTGCTGAGCTGTATGAGCAGATACTCAGGCTGACTCCTGAAAATGTGCAGGCCCGTATAACAGCAGCAAAGGTAACAATTATTGTTTTTTTTTTCCTTCAACCTTTTTCCCCTTTGTATATAGTAGGCAAAATCTTGTTGTTTTCGTGGCAAGCACTATGTAGATTTTTGCAAATCACTTTCTTGTCTAGTCAGCAGTATTTTGATGGGAAGCATTACATTGTTGATGTACTGTTTGATAATTCAATCGTGCTTTAAAGTTCAAATTTAATGTAATGTAAATGAATTTAAAAAAGCAGATACTGTTGTAGGATCCTGAGTTCAGAGGCTAGTTATAAAGAGATTTGGTTAATAGATACCATCATAGTGCACCATAATTGGCCTGACTTAACATCGGGTTTAACTGATGGTGCTGCTTGCAAATTGTAATGCTGAATATGGCCTCCAGATCTTTGCTAATCCTCTCTCTATGGACTGATGCAGATGTACAGAAAATGTGGCAGAACTGAAAAAGGAATCCAAATTCTTGAGGATTATGTCAATGCTGACAATCAAAAGTCTAATCTGAGTGTGATTGAACTTCTAATAAACTTGTACATGTCAAATAATGCACACAATAAGGCACTTCAACAGATTGATAAATGGCATGATGCCCTTGACTCAGAAAAGCTTCCATTCCATTTAGAAGCGAAGGCCACTATTTGCCGTGCTCATCTTGGTGATATGGGTCATGCTGAGGTTTGGTCATTATTTGTTAGTTTATTTGATTAATTAGATAGTCAAACAAACATACCATGAATATGACGAACTGCTTATAGACTAGTCAAGTGAGAAAGGGACCACTTCCTATGATTATAGTTTTATGCCCCTATAAGCAAATTTTCACGTATTTCTGTTGTTCCAAAGCTTGGAAAATATCAGTGATATCAGTTATACGTTACATTCCTAAAGGATTTTGGCATTCCCCGAATTCTTCACATGCTATGAGTTGAAAAATTGAGGTAGAGTACTCTCAGCATATTTGAAGTTAGTGGAGAAGGAAAATTTTGCAAAACTCTTTGTATTTTTAAACATATAAGTAGTATGCCAGTTCTTTTTGTGGAATTTTGGAAATTATTGCTGAACAAACTATTTAAAATATGAACAAAAATTGTAAGTATGGTTATGCAGATAACCTGCTTAGTGCTCACCATATATTTTGCTTTTATTTTTTTAGGTTTTCCTCCATCATGTACCTTTGGACGCCACCAAAGAAACCATAGATGCTGTTGCTGAAGTAGCTGATTCTTTCTTTGAAATGGGGAAGTATGATTATGCCCTAAAGTTTTACTTCAAAGTGGAGTTTCTTACTGGCAATCCTGATGTAAGATAGTATTATATTTCTTTGCTTAAAAGATTATTTATAATTCATACTAGGCATGTTATGATAGCGACCCTTGATACCTAGCAGCAGATATAGCAGGGAACAGCCCTGTTAGGAACCCATTTTTTTTTATATTGGTACTTTCATAATCCCAGAATGAAAAGAAAAACCAAAAGGTATTATGGTATTTAAATCAATAACCGGAATTGTCAATTTTAAAATGTACTCTGTACTCTTCTGTTTATTTTTTTTCAGTTAAAATTTGATATTTGCAGGGTGACTTGTATAAGAAAATTGCCCAGTGTTACATGTCTTTGAAGGAAAGAAGTAAAGCTGTTCCTTTCTTTTATAAAGGTTTTCTTCTTTGCAAATCCTTTTCCTTTAAATTTTACCATCTTAAATTTGAAGTTGCAATTGGACCTAGTTTTTTCAAATTTTCACAACTAATTGAGAAAATTGGAAGTAATACAAAAGCGTAATTGCTGAAAACAATATAATTTTATTCAACACCAACAACAACAACAACTAAGCCTTTTGTCCCAAACAAGTTGGGGTAGGCTAGAAAAGAAACCCAACAAAAGTCACCAAGTCACCTAAAAATAAGAAGTATATGTCAAAATAGGGCTAATAATACTAAAAAAATAATATAGAAAAAAATAAAGTAGTAGTAATAATAATAATAATAATAATAATAATAAATACTAGTAGTAGTAATGAGGCCTACACCTAAGCCGTGAGCTAATAATATAACCTACAAATCTAAGACAACACTTGACCCCTAAATAATATAATTTTATTCAAATGAATAATTTTTTCCCCTCTATGTTACTATACTTAAATCCAAAACACACCTAACTGATAACAGTTTTGCAAAGAACACATATGAGAACTCATATTTAAAAGTCAAAACTCTTACACCATTGCTCTGTTTTTTTTTTTTCCTTTGATTATAATTGATAATTGTTTAATCTTCTTTTCTGTTTCATTTGTCTGTCTACTTGGTTTTTGATATATATACACACCCTATCATTTTCCAGCACTGAATAAAATGGAGGAGAACGTTGAAATTAGGCTGACTCTGGCCTCCATCCTCTTAGAAGAGGGAAAAGAAGACGAAACAATCACTTTGCTTTCCCCGTCAGACTCAAATGAGAAAAATTCACAACCAAAATCTTGGTGGCTCGATGGTCAAGTAAAGATACAACTTGCAAAAGTCTACCATAGCAAAGGAATGCTGGAAAGCTTTGTGAACACAATATATTCTTCAGTTCGTGACACACTAATTATTGAATCAATAAATCAGAAGGTACAGATTGTGTTTGAACTTTATATTAATTAAACTTTCAATGAAAATCCTTACCATAAGAGAATTCAGTAATGCTTGAATCTTTCCATTAAGTCATACTATTGTTTGCTATTTAGTATGGTACTGCATACTGAGTGATATCTTTTGTGTAATTAGATGATGATAATAACCTTTACTAGGCTGCTTGGTATACCACATTGATAAATTTAACTGGCTTATGTGTTCTATATACTTCATCATACGGAGTACCAAGCAAAAGCACCAAAAACAAGTATGAGAAGCAATGTATTTTTTGACTTCCAAAATAAGTTGCATTTGTGGTTTGCAATAGTTTATTCATAAATGTGACAAATATCTAAGTTAAATCATCCCTTGGCATATGCAATTCAAAGCCATTAACAAGTCTCAGAAAACTATTGAATAGAGATCGAGCCCACACTCTAGAAAAGGCATGAATGTGCTGACCTGTATGCACTGGTATTACAATTTAAGACGCTATGCTAATATCCATTTTAGTGATCCGGTAATGGTTTTGTGATTTTAACAGTTGCGACCAATGAAAAAGCTGTCAAAGCATGTCTTAATTGAAAGGGCGAAATTGTTAGCTGAACAAGAACCTGACAGTGTTTTTCATGGATTCAGACCTCTTGCTTCTTCAGCTGAGCTGTGAGTACATTTCACTTTCTTTTTGTTTGTAACATAGTTTATTTTTTATTTTTTAGCTCTTAGAATACCATCATTCTTTCTATAAGCTTGCAACTGAAGGGATCTGCTTGTGTTTTGGATAAATTATGCTTGTCTATTTTATTTTACACTTGGAACTTTCTAAAGAGACATGAGTAGTTTTGAATCTTTTGATATAACTTTGCTGATAACTTCTGTCATTTTTCTTAATTCTAAATCTCTCTTGAATAGCAAATACAATATCTTTCATATTTTCACTTGATGCTTATAGAATTATTACCACTCTTCTTTTATATATCAAGTTATTTACAAAAGATGGAAGATTGGACTATTTCCTATTTTCAGGAGAAATGATAATTTCATTTGTGGCTAGTACAGGCTTAAGGCTAGCAGAGCAAAGAAATTACTAGAGAAAAGAGCAGCCTTAAAAGAACAAAAAAGGGCCGCTGCTATAGCTTCTGGTTTAGAGTGGCACACTGATGAGTCTGACGAAGAGCCCCAGGTACAGGCCTCTTTCTCAAATTTTACATGTAATCAATTGTTATGGTCACACTGAGTAACTGTACCAATATTTTACAAGCATGTTTTCTTTTAGATTTGGTGTTTTATTATGGGGTTTGATTTGAATTTGATATATCTAGTGTGCAGTATAATTTTGGTGACCTTCATTTTGCTGGGTTTTGTTTCTAGCCACATGTTTGGGACAAAAGGCTTACTTGTTGTTGTTGGTGGTGGTGTTGGTGGAGTGCAGTACAATTTTCATTTTGTATAATAAATAACACCAAAATTTATAATAATTGAGCCATTTAGTTTCTTTTAAGATGTTTGTAAAATGTAAATAGAACTTCACTATTGGCAATCTAGTTGGATGGAAAGAAATCTTCTATTGAGTATTTGACAGTTTTATGTGCAAACTTAAACAAGTGCATCCTCCCTAAGCAAAAACTTGACCAAACTAACTAAGCAATATGGCCAAATTAGTATGTAATGCTAACGCCAGATCAGTTCTGTGTTAAAATTTTTGCTTGATAATTTTAATAATCCAGAGTCCAGACTAACCCCAACTTGTTGGATTTTATTTCTAACTTACCACGATTTGTTTGGGACTAAAGGCTTTGTTGTTGTTGCTGTTGTTGATAACTTTAAAATCCAGAAAAAAAAAATACGTATGTAATTTACAATCAGTGGTATTGGATGTAGTTTATACAGAAAAGCCTCTTTTAGTTTAGACCTTGAATAAATAAACTGAAAATTGGTTGCATATGTAGTACTGATAGCTGTGACATGAACATTTAATTTGTGAAGCAATGGATGTTTGCTCAGTTTGTGTTTGTTTTACCTTATTGCTCTGAATTTAGAGGAGAGAAAAGCAAGAGCCTCCACTGCCAGGATTCCTTCGGAAACAAGAGAACCATCAACTACTAGTGGATGTATGTTCTTCCTGTGTGAGAGACTGATGTTATTATGTAATTCATGAAAGGATTATATTGCTAGGATGAAGAAACTATTACTCTCTGATACAGTCATACCTATTTGTACCAGCACTGGTCACATGGAAATGCCTTTGTTTCAATTTGAACAGTATTTGACTTAGTATCTACCTGGTAATGTACGCTTATAAAACCAAGGAGAAGCTATTCTTGACACTTGCAATCAATTTCATTTATTATTTTCCTTTTTTTTCTGTTATGGAATGTTGACAATGTTTTTGAGAATAATTTTTTTGCATTTTTTTTTAATTCTTCAATACGAAAGCTTTGCAAGGCATTGGCATCCCTGCATAGATACTGGGAGGCATTGGAGATTATTAACAAAACTCTGAAAGTGGCACATGATGATATCTTTTCCAGTCAAAGAAAGGAGGAGCTTAGATCTTTGGGTGCAGGTAAGTCTAAATATTTTATTATATAGTTTGCATAAAGGTAAAATCCCATGTGTCTCCTAGTATAACATCCTTGTTATATCTCCGCCCTTGCCAAAATTGAGAAGAGGGCTGCAACTTAATTTATTACGTGGATGAAATATTTATGTGTGCTTATGAGTTATGAGAAAAAGGAATATAAGATCTTCATCACCTCTTTATTTTTGTTCAAAAGCTACCAACGTAATTCCTTGGGAACCTTTCTTCTTTTTCTTGTATATATTGGGAAAATGTTAAAGGTACTTGGACAGTTTCTGAGAAAATGGGGAAGTGAAGACCATGTAGGTTTTCTGCATGACTGTATATTGTAAGCAGAAGGCTATTTAACTTATGTAGGGTTTGCAGATGAAGCTGTGTTTTGCAAAAGGGTTGGTGAACTCAAAATTGTAATATTTTTCCTCTTTTTCTCTGACTCTGTTTGCAGAAATAGCTTATGGTACGACTGATCCAAAGCATGGTTTTGACTATGTAAAGTACATAGTGCAACAGCACCCCTATAGCAACGCTGCTTGGAACTGCTACTACAAAGTTGTTTCAAGGTACATTTCAAACACCCTTTTCATTTTACATTATAATTTCCTACAAAGTACCTCGAAAAGCTAGCAATAACATGTATAATTTCCTACAAGGTATATTGTGAAAAGTATGCTTCTCCTTCTCTCTTCCCCTCTTGTGTTAAATAATTCCTGGAACTGCCTCTCGTCCTTTAGTTTCTATCCTACATAAATGGGGATGAGAGAAATTAGGATAGAGGGTTGTGGTCGCATATTTTTCATGCTTTGGTAGGGGTATTTTTTAGCATAAGATAAGGGTCAAAACCCTCAAATCACCCCTTGGTGGTTTACACTGGGTTTTCAATCTGCAGCTCCCACATGGAGAAGCAAGTCCTTAGTCCAACTGTGCTAGGCATGGTTCTCGCTTTAGCAGGATTTATAAATTTTAAGATATGTGTATTAATTTTTTTGTGGCATTCATGAAATATTTTCTGAACAATTTATGTACCTGGTGGTGTATGTTGGCAGGCTGCTATTATCTGATATCTTTTCTTTGGTTTTCTTTTTCTGTTTGTCAGATTAGAGGACCGATATTCGAAGCATAATAAGTTCGTGAGGTACATGAGGAATTTAAGGAATGATTGCATACCGCCTATTATAATTAGCGGCCACCAATTTAATTCTATTAGCCAGCATCAAGCAGCCACTGCGGACTATTTGGAGGCATATAAACTTCAACCTGATAACCCGCTAATTAACCTTTGTGTTGGTAATTAATATAAACATTATTTATTATTGGTATAAAAAAGTATTGTTAGAAGGTAGAGAGAATTTTGATCTATGCATGCTGATGATATCTATTTATTTATTCATTTATACGTTTTTTTGCTGCAATATTATAGGAACTTCATTGATTAATTTAGCTCTTGGTTTTCGTCTTAAGAACAAGCATCATTGCATTCTACAAGGATTTGCCTTTCTTTACAAGTATTTACACCTTTGTGACAGCAGCCAGGTATCATGTTATTATAGGATTTTACAGTGACAATCACATTGGTTGTTGCTTTTATTATTTTTTATGTTTTGCAAAATATTCCTTGGAAGAACTATTGCTTCTATACCTTTTTATTTAATATTTGCTTTTGTCTTTTACAGGAAGCGTTGTACAACATAGCTAGGGCATATCACCATGTTGGATTGGTCACGCTTGCAGCTTCATACTATGAAAAGGTTTTAGCAATGCATGTAAAAGACGAACCGGTACCTAGACTTCCGTATGAGAAACCACCATCAGATCAGCAAGATCCAAAGTCGAATTATTGCGACCTTCGCAGAGAGGCAGCTTATAATTTGCATTTGATTTATAAGAAGAGTGGTGCGGTAGATCTTGCTAGACAGATATTGAAAGATTATTGTACTGTTTAAGATAATTTAGTTTAGTTTTATAAATTTCATTAATGGTTATTGCTAGGTTATTTAATCAACGTCTTGTATTTGCATTTTGTAAATGTTGGCCTAGAAGGGCATCAAAATAGGAGTAGGCGAGTAGCCAATTTCTACTGCAAGTAATACCTAGTGGTTTGTGCTGATGAATAACTAAACATGCAACCCTAAGAAGTGCTGACACGCTAGAAATTGTACATATATGATATTTCGAGATCTAGCTTCGTTTGGCATGACAATTTGCTTCTCCTATGGATCTTTTATAATGTCTTATTGGTTTAGCGGTTCATTTTGAAATCTCATGCTTATCCAACGCACGAGCTATTATGTGCACATAAAAAAATTGCCACAAAAATAAAAAAAAAAAAACAGAAAAAAAAAAAAACAGAAATGCGATCATTTTGAGACCGTTACAAGTCATGTGAAAAACATCGAGTAGTTCAATGGCAAGTTGCTACAAATAGCGACTTATGACCGATGTAACTTTACAATGGTACAATCCAAAACAGAAAAAATTTACAGGGTTGGTACCCTCTCAGCCGAGCCAGAGATGACAGTGAGAAGGTTGTTGCCGAAGGGGTCGCTCAAGTGCTTGGCAAGGTTCTCTACTGGACCCTCGCCTGTGACGTACGCTTGAATGAAGAATCCGAGCATAGCGAACATGGCCAATCTGCCGTTTTTAATCTCTTTTACCTTTAGAAGAGCAGCTTGGTCAGGGTCATTGGCTAGACCAAGTGGGTCGAATGGACCACCTGGGTGGAGCTTGTCTTCCAAGTCCTGCAAGTATTAACGTTGTTAATGTTGTTGTTTAGTTGGTAGCTTGTGTTATTCTGTTCAAATTTTCAGGTTCTAGAATTTGAGTAACTTATGCTTGCAACAAGTACATCAACAAAGCATATATTTCTCCTTCCCAAAGTAGTTCTTCTATAGGGATCATTTTGATACTGCTGCCGTTATGAATTGTGGCCATTGTCAATGACAAATGATGCTAGTAACAGTAATTCAGTAATTAATGTTTTATTACTTACCAGTCCATTGATTATTCTGTAGTACTCAGCTCCACCAACAAGCACAACTTCGGCAATAACAGCAACAACAAGGTTAATTGGGATGTTGTTTCCAAAATAGTTCAAGGTGTTTCCATCAAGGAGAAGTGCACCAGTCTGAAGCAAATGGCAATAAAGATAAATTAAAACACATTCTAAGCATAGCAGACAATTTCAAAGGCGCTTTGGTACATAATGTTTATATGCGATTCTTAAGTGTATTGGTTTTAAATTTCAGTATGAATCTTGCAGCTAATTAGCGAAACTGAAATTCCAATTTCGTTTTACTATTTGGGTTCGTAATGGAAAGATCAATTAGTACCTTGAACCAGACAGCCTCAGGACCACAGTTGGCACCATATTTGTTGAATGCTTCAGGAATGATGAAACCGGCAGCACCAAGCATGGCCCACCTCGCATGAATGAGTTCGTATGCCTGGTACCTGGAATACAGATTGTAAGAAAATTAGTTAGAAAAGTACAAAATTAATTTCTGCTCAGAGTAAATTTTAAACACACAATTGAGTTGTTGAACATACTTGGCGAAGTCTTCAGGTTTCTTGCTCAGACCAAAGGGGTCATAGCCATAGCTGTATAGAAGGAAATGAAAAATTAGGGATACTATTACATGCTCGGAAGTTTATTTTTTCTGATTTTAAGTTCTCAAACATTTACTAGTTTTAGCGTCAGTATCGAATAGCCCAATTTTTTTTTTATCTTTTAATTGTTTTCAGAAAGATAGTTTAAACGTTAGGTGATGGTTAGTTTTGTTACACAAAAAGGTTTTCTAATATATTGTTCCTGCTTTGTGAATATAAATTTTGATTGTGTATTTGTGTTAACCTAGGGAAATAGACTGCATGTTTAATAATGATTTTTCGTTTTTTCTTCTTCTTGTTTTTTTTTTTTTTTTTTTTTTTGGGGAACGCTTATTTCTAATAACTCATGTTAACTTTGATTTTTCACATTAAATTTTATCTTTTCAATACACATTACCAAAATGTCATGCATCGAGGGAAAGACAAAGTTGGGAACTTACTCTCCAGGAACCTCTCCGGTGAGGTACTCAGGCACTTCAGAGCGATCCAAAAGACCTTCTGGTAAAAAGATCCTTCTGTCAGGGCCGTACCACTTAGCCAACTCCTCATTTATCGGTGCAGCAGCAGCCGGCTTTGCCTTGGGAGGCGCAGCTGACTTCTTTTGGAAAAGTGCATAAACCTTGAATGCACTAGACCTGGTCCTTCCTGATCTGCCGAGCGAGGTGGGTACGGTTGCGGCAGCAATGGAGGCCATGTGAAACAAAATGTATGACCAAAGTGAAATTAAGAGAGAGTGAGAGGTTGTGTTTCAAGGGCCAGAGACTCTATGTTAAATGGCTGGAAATGTGAATGGTGGATGTGGTGGGCCCAGGTGGGATTTGGGTTTGTGGAATGTGATTGGTTAAGCGTTCTGGAGTGTAATCTGTTTGAGGAATCTGGTTGGTTTGCTGTGATAGATTGGCAGATCATGGATGCTGACGTGGCAATATATGTGGCCTGTGCTGGTTGTATTGGTCGGATAGAGATGGGAGTTGCAGAGAACACCAGACAACTGCGTCATATGCAAAGATTTGTGGTAAATTTCTTGAGGTCACTAAAGTTTATTGAAATAATCATAGGCGAGTAACATTTAATTTTACTGGATTTGTTCTTAAACGATAGAATAAATTTAACTTTATTGGCGCCAATTTTATATTTCAACAAAATAACTCAATTTAAAAGAACACTTCTTTTTTTTTCTTTTTGAACGCTAATTAAATAGGATGGCCCAAAATGGGAGAAGAAACTTTTTAATGAAAATCCGTATATAAATGTTTAAAGACTACATATTATAATAATTATTTTTCATTTAAAATTTAAAACTACATGGATTGCAAGTATAAAACAATAAACTTTATGTAAATAGTTCATTAGTTTGGAGGTGAATTTTAAAATCCTAAACAGATTTTGTATAAAAATGATGGTAACGTTTACTACGCAATGTACTGTTGTTTCAGTCAATTAACTTCCATACTTAATTCGCTTTTGGTGTACTCGTATCCATAGATTTAGTCTCCTCTCTACTATTAATTGTATGTAAGTTTGTAACTTATTGTATGGTCCTACTACTAGTCTGTTCATTTCAGATTGATCTGATAGTATTACTACTTTATACTCTTTTCTTTGAACTACTAAAAACAACCCAGATCTGCGTACGACCATCCAATGATTTTCATAATACTTAAAGGAGCTGCACCACACCACTGTTGTATTTCATCACTTGTGGAAAAACATGAATTTGTGTCATAGGAGAATTAAAACGGAGCATTAAATCTCCTTAAACTCACCTGCTGAGGCCTCATAAAATTTCGGCCCAATAGAATTCGAGCCTAAAGGCTTTTACCTTACATAGCAATGCTTTCCTTAAATAAGCAGTTAGTAGAGATTTCAAATAATATGCGCATTACGGATGTCAATTAAAATTTTCTAATCTGTTTGTGCCATTATAAGTCACAAGGGAATAAATAAATTTACAATATATTTAGAATGTTGACACACTTATGCATAAAAGTTAAGTTTGTATATAAACTTGATGAAACAAAATAAGACCGAAGTTTTCTGTTGTTTTAGCCGTCTGGGTAGCCATTTCATGATTCTAGTTCTTTCATGATTAGAAAATAAAAGCATGTTAAACATTTATAAGAGCAAGAACTGTTAAATCAATTAGCACAAACCACAAAAATTCATATTGAATATGTTAGTCTAGCAAGTAGCAACATATATATTTGTAAAATTAATTTATTTCATTGCTGTGTTTGAATTTGGCCTTTTAGTATTCATCGTGACTTGACAAAAACTTGGAGAAGAAAATAACAAACTAATTATTTGTTGACATTATTAGTTATTTACATAATACGAGTTTGTAATTGACTAATTGGTATGGCTAACTAGCCAGAAAGTCACACGGCAATTATTCTAGGAACTCTAACTGTATAGGTATGTACTTGCATGATTTGTGTCACAAGAAACATTATGTCAAATAAACTTGGGCATTGAACCTTCAATACGAACAGACTTTTAGGCTACCTCTACATGCCATACAAATGAGTAAAGATTAACATGCACCTTAAGGCTCCGCTCCACAAGGGAGTAATAGAGGCTAAGGAAAGGAAGGAGAGGGGCGAATCGACGGATAAGCTCGGTTACCCCCAAAATCGGAGGGTACTGAGGTTCCGCTGCAGAGTCCCCCTCTCCCGAGTACTCCCGAGTACTCCCCTCTGGAGCGGAGCCTAACAAACTACTTTGAACAATCCATCTGCACACTTTCTATATTCAAAGAAATATAACTAGGAACTCAACTGTATAGGGATGAACTTGCTTGATTTGTGTCCCAGGAAACATTATGTCAAATAACCTTGGGCATTGAACCTTCAATACGAACAGACAAATATATAGGCTGCCTCTACATGCCATACAAATGAAAAAGATTAACATGCACCTTAACAAACTACTTTGAACAATCCATCTGCACACTTTCTATATTCAAAGAAATATAACTAGGCACCAGTCTAAGCTTAATAATAAGCAAGTTGCATAAAATCAAATAACCAAAGCAGCAGCTCATGATCGCCGTTTCTCTATCTCCTTGTTAGTAGCTTGGACCAATTTTTTAGTGTTTACAATAAGCACATCCACCAATGCACCAATCTGTTCCCTGCATTTTTTTTTAAACACAGGTCAAGTCTAGTATATAAACAGCCAAAGTACAAAACTAGAGTTGCATGAATCATGGATCAATAAAGGCTCTAGTTGAGTTTAAGCCAGAGAACCTTCAAGGGGGTAAATTGTAATATGATACAATGCATTTTGGTCCAGGTTAATATTTTCTCAGCTCTGGTTGGATTTTTAAATTTGTCGCAACAATGACAACAAAATTGGAACAGTCAGACAAATTATAAAAGTCCAGTTGACTTAAAAGAAAAAGAAGAGCCAGTCATTTAACCAGTTGTTTTTCCCACCAATAAAAATCTCTTCTACTTATAAATGCACGCATGCGAACAGGTGTTGCACGCTAGGTCTAGCGTGTAAACAGGTGTTTTTACCGTTCGATCAATTTGATCTGTGATTGGATGTGAATCACGAGACGAATCAACATTATTATTTGGTTTTTCATCTAATATAGAAACAAATTGAATAACACATCTATTTCTATCACTGGTAAATTAAGCAATATATTTTTATTGTCTAATATTATTTTGTTTCTTTATTTGCCCACGTATGAGGGCATCTTATGCTAGTAAAAAAAAAACACTGAACTTTTTCCTAAACTGAAATTCTGGTTCTGAAAATGGTAGAACAGAACTAGAAAGAAGATTGTTTTAGAAAGTTTTTAGAAAAGAAGCATCATAAAAAAAGCATGAACCAGAAGATTGTGATGTACAAAAAACTCTAGCTTGTTGGCTATAACTTTCATTTGGTTTCTGTTGCACGCATTTTCAAGAACCCAAAAGATTTATTTGGATGTGACAGGTATATTACCCAACACAAAAAGACCTTACATTGTCAGGTAATTGGGTGACGTCTGCACTTGACATTAACAGTTAGTATGCATAACCTAATGATGTGCACAGACAGACTAACTCATCTAGATGAAAAAAAAAAAAAAATCGTATAACAAACTTTGATCAAATAACATGTGGAATCAGTAAATAGTGAGCTTAACCTCAAAAGTCGTCAGATCATTTTCTAAACAACATTTTAAATGCAGACAATGATTTAAATCAAAAGCCATGTGATTACATCCCAAATATGTGAATTTTTAAGCTCATTTTCAAGGTGAATGATATGTTGAAAAAAGGATTATTTGGCGCGTTCCTTTTTCAACTATTTTGGTGAACCTAAAGCTTACTCTGGCTTAAGCTTTAGTCAGGATATTTTTTCTCAACAAACTATTTCAAATAAAGAGAAAATCGAGAATATTCTTCAATATGGTAAAACCAAAGAAAGGCATCTTTCTCCAACAGAAATATCACCAGATTCTGATTGTGGTAGAACTGAATCAGAATAATGCAGCATTGCACTGCATTTGTTTTTTTGAACAAGCCGAATTAATAACAAATATTAACAGGAAAGAATATGTGATAAATACTTACTGGCCAGGGAGGGGTTGTCCGCTCTGAAACAATTTTCCAACATTTGTGTGCTTGCCATTCCCATCATAAGCCACACCCTTACCCATGCCATAGCCAAAGCCCAACCCCACACCACAACCAGCACCAGCTCCCAGCCCGAATGTTAGCCCTGGAAAACCAGCACCTAGTCCTAACCCTGAAAAAGAGGTAAAAAAAAGATGATGATGTTATAACATATTATGAGAGTTTTGAGAACTTCAAGAGACTTCTAATCAGAAATAGGAATATATTATGTGCAAACCGAAAGAAGTGAACTTTAAATTTTGTATACACAAAAGAGAATCTAGTTGATATTCAATATTGATTTCATGTCAATAAACTTAAACTTAAAGAGTTGAAAGTGACAGTGCAGAATCAATTCAAAGAGAGAGGGGGAAAAAACTATCTTGATAAATACCAACTAAACAAATAGTTCACCTTAAAGCGTTACATCTCTAGTAAGGAAATTTTAGGAGTGGACAACCTGACCTACCCAGCCAGACCCGAAAAAAGACGGGTTCAAAAGCTAGTTGGTTAGATACAGAGTGGACCTTTAAATGTAATATGGCTATTGAATGAATAATACTCGGGTAAAAGACACAGACTGAACCAACATGTGCCTTTTTGTCTCCTCTTTGCAGTTTAATTTCCTCAAAAAATATATACAATTTCCATTCTCACTACACTAATTGTTCTAAACCATGCAGTCTTTTGTTATTAAAACTCCAATCCAGAATATTCTTTTTGTTCTCCAATCCGCAATATGCTTTACTCATGCTTTTATCATTTAGTACAATATGTTAAATCCATTAAACCTACCGAAATTTGACCGCCTAAAAATAGCACAGACTAAACTATTTAAATTCGTAATTGGTTAATCACTGATTGAAAAACCCAACTTGAGTAAGTTGTCTACTGAGAGAAAACAAAGATCCACCAACCTACAAGTTAATCTAAACAAACAGGATTTACCCAAGAACCATGCTTAAAACCCTAACTTAAAGTATTATGAAAAAAAAGAAAATAATAAACCTCCAATAAGGCCGACACCGACACCGACACCACACCCGGCACCGAAGCCAAAGCCAGGACCCAGTTTGCCTAGATCGCTCGATTTCACCTCAGGAAGCTTCCAGAGCAATCCCTTCTCTTCATCCATCTTCTTTCGTTGAGGCTTCTTCACCATCTCTCCTCTCTTATACTCTCTTCCTTTTCCAAGTCTCTTGCTTGGTCGCTGTCTTACTTGTCTTAGTCTGAAGGTGTGTTTGAATTGTGATTTCTGAGAAGAAAAAGAAACCCCTCAGCTTCCGCCGTTGATTTTTGATATAAGAAAACAAAAGGGGGTTTTTAGTCTATACAAGGCAGCTGGATGGTATGGTAATTGGTAAATTGGTAATAAGTGTTTGCTTTTCTTTCTTTCATCTATTGGCACGTGATGTAAACGTGCCTTCCAACTTTAAATTGAAAAATGAAATATACTGTTGCATGATTTGTATCATTATTATTATATATTATGAATGAATGAATAATTGGTATTTTGATTTTGAAAAAGTTGTTCAAACTGCACTGCACGTTTCCGTTCTTTTAATAAAGACTGTTAGACTGTTATTGCTATTTTTATTTATGGATACTTGGATAGTTCTGATATGAAATTTGTAATTATTAAATTTTTATAAATAAGAAATGAGTTAGATGGTAGTTCATTATTACTTACGACTTTTTTTTTCTTTTTTTTTTTTTTTTTGAACCAAAAGCACCCAAGGAACATTCTCACTTACGGCTTGTGTTAGCTTTATTCAATTTGAAACTTGTTTAGTCATCTATCAAATAATCATTAGAGCCTCCGAAAATTGTAAATTGTTTGATGAAAACTAAATAATTTTTAAATTAATCCAAATTTGATTGATGTTCTATTAAAGGATAAAAAACATATTCATAGTTTGAAATCTTTTATTGACATATAATAAAGATGTTAAGTAAATATATACTAGACACATTTATATATTATAAGTTTGTTTTTCCAGAAAAAAAAAAAAGACACAAAATAACTAAATACTGAGAAAAATTAAATATTTGTTTGTTTGCAAATTTTCAAAGCATGAGACGTCAAGCATTGGGAAAACAGCCAGAGCAATGTATTATTATCTACGAAAAAAGTAGAAGTATGAAATTTTGCATTTTTCTTTTTAGTTAAATAAAAAACACATATTTCTACAGCAAGACCTGTTGAATGCTCAAGTAATTTCCCGGAAATAAAAAAGAAAAAGAAAAGATAAAGACATTGTAGAATGACAACTCAGCCAGAAGGGTGTGCTATACACTACAACACATTTGATTATTTAAACCGGTTTTTAAAGATTATTAGAACCGGTTTTGCACCGGTTTTAAAAATACGTGGTTCTAAAGATATATAAAAAACCGGTTCTAAAAATGGCGGTTCTAAAAGTAAGCTATTTTGGAAACGAATTTCAGAACATTTTTAGAACCGGTTTTTAGTAAAAATCCGGTTTTAATAATTCATTTTTAGAACCGGATTTTTATAAAAATCCGGTTCTAAAAATGACATTAATTTAATTATTTTTTAATTCATTTTTTTATTCGAATTTTAAATTAAATTCAGATTTTAATTATACTTTTAGAACCGGATTATTGACAAAAAACCGGTTCTAAAAATGACATTAATTTAATTATTTTTTAATTCGAATTTTAAATTAAATTCAGATTTTAATTATATTTGTAGAACCGGATTTTTGACAAAAAATCGGTTCTAAAAATGAAAATAATTTTATAATTTTTTAATTCATTTTTTTATTCGAATTTTAAATTAAATTCAGATTTTAGTTATATTTTTAGAACCGGATTTGTGACAAAAATCCGGTTCTAAAAATGACATTAATTTAATTATTTTTTAATTCATTTTTTATTCGAATTTTAAATTAAATTCAGATTTTAATAATATTTTTAGAACCGGATTTTTGACAAAAAACCGGTTCTAAAAATGAAAATAATTTTATGATTTTTTAATTCATTTTTTTATTCGAATTTAAAATTAAATTCAGATTTTAATTATATTTTTAGAACCGGTTTTTAACCAGAAAACCGGTTCTACTTAATAAAAACAATTAAAATTTTTTTTTTTGTTTGGGCTAGCCCCATTTTTGCTAGCCATACCAATTGACATTTACACATCACAACAAACACAATTAACATATCAAAACAAACAATTTAACAATAAACGTTTCATACGCACCAAATATACTAATAATTCGCATTGAACAATTAAGAAAATAATTTAATTTAAACACATCACAAGTAAGTTTAACAATAACAAACTCATACATGCTTACGTAAATAACCGTACAACTCATCACAAGTAAGGCTAAGGTCTCCGTCACTATAGGGTTCACCCGGCGGATGCAAAACCTACATTCAATTAAACAAATTAAATTTGTAAAAATAAAACTATTTAGTTTCAATAAACTTACTAATATCGATTTAGAAATCCTACATGCACTATATATAGGTAAACTCTCATTCTAAACCTATAAACTTCAAACTCTAAGGCCTAATTAATTCTTAAACGTTTATTTTAAGTATATTATAATTTATACCTTTGGCAATTGGCGGTATGCCATGTAATTAGTCAGGATCATATGCAAATTTCTTATTGCATAAAATCCGCAATCAGTACTGTTTGGTTGACGTGGACTCTACAAGCAAAAACAAAATTTGTTACAATTAATATAACATCTAATAAATGAGAAATGAAATGAAACTATTAGTCGAGCTATGTACCGGAATGAAGTGAATATCGAATTTGGGACCTATTTTCAATCTGGATAAAGCACTGCAATATTAAAATATAAAGTTAGAAAGAATTAATTTGAAGATATTTACTTACTATATATAGATAATGCATGTGTTGACTAAAACAACTTACATGTTGTATGCCTTTATCATTGGAGAATCAAACATGTCATCATTTAGAGAATCTACAATCCACATTGTTTTTGTCGAGGGCTGTGCAATAATAACCACAAAATGATGCCTGTAATTAAATATTAAAGCTTGTTAGTAAAATTCACATGAAACTGCAAAATCTAAAATTTAGATTAGAAAATTTGAAAATTTCTAACTAACGCGTTCTGATGTAGCAAAACATGATAAGCAGCCTTCTTTTTGGAGAAATGCATCATCAAGTAGCTTACTGTGCCTGAAATTTCCTTCAACGCATGTCGTCCCGTATTTCTTTCAGGATCCAAAAACCTGAATTCCTTAATTTTCACTTCCTTGCAATAATCCCTAGCCCACCTGCATATTGTATTTACATATGTAATTCGATAATATTGATTCAATTTACAACCATAATATTGTAATAGTAATCAATCGATTTTTGTTTAGTTGGAAAAATACTTACATGCTCTAAACTTTCATCACTTGAAGAACAAGTTTTTCCCTTTTGAATAAGTCGTTGATATCTGAGAAAGTGAGTACGAAACTATCCAGTGGTGAACCTTCGAACTTGGCCTTAATTTCGAAACTTGTCACGGAGGGATCCAACATCATCATATAGTTGTGCAGTTCTGCTGCGTTAGGTCCAAGTCGTTCCAATTCCTCCGGAGTACAAAGTGGGTCCCGCATCTTGAATTCTCCGTCCAATAAGAAAGCAGCCGGATCGAAATCTTCGTCGACTTCCTCCTCTTCCTCCTCCACTTGCTCCTCCTCCTGTTGCCTTGCTTTCTTTTTCGCCGGAGATTTCGCCAATGATTGAGGTCGTTGCGGTTGTTGTCTCAGGTGCCTCTTTAAAATCAATACATTAGTCGTAAATGACATTTTTCAATTCAATTAATACCAATTCAGAAAATTTATAATCTATACATTAGTCAATACCAATATCAATACATTAGTCACATTTATAATCCATAATCTATAACTCATAATCAAATTTCATTTATAATTCATAACCATATTTCACATTTATAATCCATATCAACATTTCATTTATAATTAGCACAATAACATTTCACGTTTTCAATTATAATTTCAAAAACTAAGTACAATACCAATTAATATCAATTCAGAAAAGTTTATAAGATTTACCAATTTCTGCATATCGAGATCCACAAGATGAATCGGCCACCTTAAAAATGAGTTCTGGAGCATACCAAGCCGGGTCTGCGTTGGGAGGTGGAAAAGGTGGCGACACTTCTTTCGCATGATCGAACACTTCTAGGACTTGTACCCTAACCTCGTCCGGCCCCAATGGCTCTCCATGGACCGTCTCAGACATGGAACTACGTGCAAACACCACAGCTCTAGCAACGTACGTGATGACACAATTATCTGCTGGGAGGGTAAGCAAGACTTCCATGGAATCCTACAATTATAAGCAAATACAAAACACAATACAACTAATATATGCAAATGGCAAATAATTATTTCCATGCATACAAATTGATAATTTTATAAATTTAAATTATCGAGGGTTAAAATAGAAACTTACCAAAATTCTCTCGAAAAGATAATTTTTTCGCTTCAATAGAATAACCACCTCTTCCTCTTCCTAATTTATCAAACCAATATGGAAAAATCAATAGCAAATACAAAATTTGCTTGAACAATAATTAAAACACAAAATAATACAATAATATACCTCAATTGTAATTTTTTCAAATTTCTACTTGCTCTCCTTTGCTTCCTCTTCCTATTTTTCAATTTTCTCGATTTTTTTTTAATTTTTGGCTATTTTAAATAGGTGATTTTGATTTAGAGTAAATGAGTTCGGTTTTGGAAGAAAAATATCACGCATGAAATAATAATGGTGGTGGGTGCTTTGACAGGGGTAGTAGTAAATATTTAAAAAAAAAATATGCTTTTTTTTTAGAACCGGATTTTTATAAAAATCCGGTTCTAAAGATAAATACGATTTTTGCTTTTTTTTTTTCTGTTTTATTTAAATTATATTCTGTTTTAATATTAAAATTATATTATGTTTTTCATTAAATATTTTGTGCCCAAGTATTTAAAAATATTCTGTTTTATTTAATTTATATACTGTTTTAATATTAAAAATTAAATTATATTCGGTTTTTATTTAAATTATATTATGTTTTTGTAAAAAACAGAAATAAAAATAGAACAATTTAAAAAATATTTTTAGAACCGGATATTTAATAAAAATCCGGTTCTAAAGATAAATACGATTTTTGTTTTTTTCTGTTTTATTTAAATTATATTCTGTTTTAATATTAAAATTATATTATATTTTTCATTAAATATTTTGTGCCCAAATATTTAAAAATATTCTGTTTTATTTAATTTATATACTGCTTTAATATTAAAATTTAAATTATATTCGGTTTTTATTTAAATTATATTATGTTTTTGTAAAAAACAGAAATAAAAATAGAACAATTTAAAAAATATTTTTAGAACCGGATATTTAATAAAAATCCGGTTCTAAAGATAAATACGATTTTTGTTTTTTTTCTGTTTTATTTAAATTATATTCTGTTTTAATATTAAAATTATATTATGTTTTTCATTAAATATTTTGTGCCCAAATATTTAAAAATATTCTGTTTTATTTAATTTATATATTGTTTTAATATTAAAAATTAAATTATATTCGGTTTTTATTTAAATTATATTATGTTTTTGTAAAAAACAGAAATAAAAATAGAACAATTTAAAAAATATTTTTAGAACCGGATATTTAATAAAAATCCGGTTCTAAAGATAAATACGATTTTTGTTTTTTTCTGTTTTATTTAAATTATGTTCTGTTTTAATATTAAAATTATATTATGTTTCATTAAATATTTTGTGCCCAAATATTTAAAAATATTCTGTTTTATTTAATTTATATACTGTTTTAATATTAAAAATTAAATTATATTCGGTTTTTATTTAAATTATATTATGTTTTTGTAAAAAACAGAAATAAAAATAGAACAATTTAAAAAATATTTTTAGAACCGGATATTTAATAAAAATCCGGTTCTAAAGATAAATACGATTTTTGTTTTTTTCTGTTTTATTTAAATTATATTCTGTTTTAATATTAAAATTATATTATGTTTTGCATTAAATATTTTGTGCTTAAATATTTAAAAATATTCTGTTTTATTTAATTTATATACTGTTTTAATATTAAAAATTAAATTATATTCGGTTTTTATTTAAATTATATTATGTTTTTCTAAAAAACAGAAATAAAAATAGAACAATTTTAAAAAATATATTTAGAACCGGATATTTAATAAAAATCCGGTTCTAAAAATATACCGTATTTAATTTTAAATTCGTTTCTTTAGAACCGGTTATTGTAAAAAAAAAACGGTTCAAATAAATATATTTTTAGAACCGGATTTATATAAAAAACCGGTTCTAAAAATAAACAGATTTTTTTTTTTAGTCAAAAAATTAGAACCGGTTTTTATAATAATCCGGTTCTAAAAATAAACACAGAAATTTCGAAATTGCCACTGGCTATTATTAGAACCGAGTTTTTATAAAACCGGTTCTAATAAGGCGTTTCCAAAAATCGAATCTGTTGTAGTGATATATTATGGGTTGATACTCAACAACACTTGTGTGGTAGTTACAAGAGCTTGAGAATGCTAAAAGTTCATTCAAACGCTATTTTGTTATTTTCCTAGACAAGGTTGTCCGTTTTGCTTCGTGTACTGTTTGGATTTTTATTTTATTTTATTTATTTACTTATTTATTTTGCTTGTTGGGTTTTGATCCAATGTGTGTCGATTCTGCTCTAGTTAGTTGCGCAAACACTATAACAAGAAATAACTAGTGCCGTAAAGACCATGTCGAGTAAGTTGAAAATTTGTATTTCAGTCAATATATTTGACTAGAACTTTAGTACGAAATAATTTTATACCGGGATATAATATAAGGCGCTTACCATCAAATTTTAAAAAACTAAACGGAAACGAAGGTTTTCAGACTTATTGTCAACGTTTCTTAATCAAGAGTTAGTTCGCTGGTTGCAATCTTCAATGATTAATACGTTGTTAACTTAAAAGGAATGCACTTTCAGTTTCAACTATCAACATAGGTATATATATAGCACGGACGTTGTTATTTCTTAGAAACAACGAAAACTTGATTTGCCAAAATTAACATTTTTTTCAATCATTTTTCTTGATGCAAGAGGATCATAGTAGAGATTAGAAAAAATTTCCAACAACTTTTAATAACTATTATCTCCGAAATTAGTAACACTGTACATAATCCTTTTCTAATGGAACTTACTCTAAATCCCATTAAATATCCTCTGGAGGGTAAGTCTAAAAAGATTTGATGAATTTGAAAAGCTATGGAAAGCTGAGTGTTCCCGATTCTTTTTCAAAAGAGAAATGATTTTTTTTACGTGCCCCAGACTTTTAAATTTTTTTATCTCATTCATTAGAATTCACACTTGTTCAAACATAAATTCGCACAAAAGTATATTTTATTCTTCAATAACATTTCTTACTAGTCAAATCATCTTTCTGCATGCAATTCACCATAGTTCCTATTACCTTTTATTTTATATGTCGAAAACTGAAAAAAAAATAATAAATTTTGTAGAAGTGACCTGATATATGATAATATAGCATTCTTTTTATTTTTTGAAAAAAAATTGAATAATAAGAATGATATACTATTACTATAAAAAACAAAAACAACAATAACAATAAAAAATGACGGTGACGAATAAGTCGACAAAAAAAGTAAAAATTGACACGGTCAAATACACACCAATTTGTTGACAAACTTAAATAGACGAGAAAAAAACAAGAAAAATGATAACATGAAACAAAATGTTATTATGGTAGGAATAATTATCAATGATTATTAGATGTAAAAGGTTGTTATTTTTTGTTTATGATTAAATTAATAAATGTAAATTATTAGATATAAATTTAATCGTCTTAAATATATACTCATAAAATTTAATACTATTTCGAGCTGACAATATTAACATTTATTAATTTTTTATCTTTTGATTTTGGTAGACCTTACTATATATGTCTGAAATACAGTGGACATAACATTATCTTTTATGTACCATCAACAATTTTTTTCCTATACATTTCATAGTTTAAAAACTTATATAAATAGAAATGTTGTTTTATTAACACCGATTTCAACTATTACTCTTGATATTGGACGGCTAGTTGTATTGTTGTAATTTGAATTTATGATACGCAACTGTATAATTGTATACTAGTATAGCTCTTCCATTACATATGCAACGTGCATCATCTAAACATAAAATACGATTTTGGGCATATGGGAATTACTAATTAAATTTTTTATAATTTTATAAAAGCTTTTCAAAAGCATATATGATACTTAAAATATTAGACATACTTATTTTACAATTATACATGCATTTTTCCATATAAAAAAGCTTTTTACAATTAGTACGCGTAGTACGCACAACCTTGAGCCAATCAGTAACGGGAGCCATGGTCTTGCTCTCACTCCGACTCCAACCTTTCCCACCAAATTTCCCTTCTTCCCGCTTCAACAAAGCCATCAGCACCACCACTCGAAACCCCAATAATTTCCTCCTTGGTACTCAGAACCGACTCAAATCCAGTTGTTGGTGCTCCTCCGCTGCCGCCACGCAATCCACTCCAGAAGGATTTCTAGTCGTCGAAGATGATCTCCCTGCTCTTCTCCAGGTCTCTCTCTCCTTTTTTTTTTTTAAAAAAAAAATATAGACCAATTATTTTCTTATCAAAGCATTTTCTTTTTCCTTTCTGGTAACTTGTTTAACTCAGGAGGGAATATAGATACTACCTATGCCAGTTATGTGCTGGTACACGTGGTCTTTGGTATACAGTAAGCGCTACTAGCAGTACATAGTTCCAATGAAATCCTTAAAATAGTTGCTATTTTTGCATAGGAGCCATAAAAAAAAAAATTAAATAAACTGGGCCAGTTTTGAGTTTTTTGTAGCCTGTAACTGCTATGGTTTCCTTCAACTGTATCAGCAAAGCTTCAGTACCAGTAGGAAGTATCTTAAGCCCCTGACTTTCAAGAATACGTGATAAGCTTCCTTCCAAGTAGACCACAATGCACAATATGCTGTATTAGGTGTAGCCATTCGACACTGTAGGAATTGTGATCTAAGTTTGCGCCGCTGACCAAAATCCGTACGAGACAGATCCTTTCCATCCTGTATAACATAAATTGGTTTTTGTAAAGATACTTCTTTTACTATTTGGCTTTGGCTATTTGGATAAAAAGCTTTGATTTAAGGGTCACAGTATTTCTGAATTGATGAATGTAACATTTGAATGCTAAGTGCATCAGCTAATTAGCTTCAAAGGGAACACACACCAAGAGAATCATTTTTGCATGTCAAGAGAATGAACGCGATAAATGCATGATATTTTGTAGATTTTGCCAAGAGAGTTGCGGGAACAGCTAGAGAATGAACCTAGGAAGGCTGAGCTACTGGAGGTCTATTCAATTTAGTTTATCTTCACTCAATTTATTTTGTAGTTTTGTTAGCTTAGAACCCAAAAAATAAAAGAAAATAAACATTGTATTGAATTAGTGCTATCCAATTAGATTGTTCTAGATTTGGGAAGGCGCCCTGAAGCACGCTTTCTAGGTGAACCTGGTGGGCAATATCTAAGAAATGCAGAGGTATGTAAATCTTTCCTAATCCACCTCTATTTATTTTATCATATTTGCTCGATACTATTTCTTTTGTTTTTCAAACTGGGCTTCTGACATGAACTTCTTGTATAGTAGTTTCTTGTACTGAGATATGTAATGTAGCTATGAAATTAGATTGAATGGCAAGCCAGTCAATCCACCGCATGAATTGCGGACCCCAGTTGTGTGTTGTAAGCATAGGTAAGGTACCAAATTCTGTAATTCATGTTTTATATGTTATTTGGTCATCTTTGATGTTTAAGTCTAAGCCGGGATGTCAATGATATTGTATGGGGAACTTTCCAAAGTTCAAGTTATGGTGGTTTACTTCACATTATTTACATTCTGTTGTGAAGGTTTCACAAGAGGAGTTGCAGGAAGCAGAGAGAGCATTAGGAGAGTTTGGTGGAGACAACCGTGCTGGCATTGAAGGTACACTGCACAGGATATCTGCAATAAGGAGTAGGAAAGGGACAATTGTTGGTTTGACTTGCCGAGTTGGCCGTGCTGTAACTGGCCATGTTGACATGGTTCGAGATTTACTTGAGTATAAGGAAAGCATACTCTTCTTAGGAAGGTACAGAAACAATCTCTTTGGTTGAAATGACATTGCCAATTTTGGTTCAGTTATTTACTATATGAAAGTTATGGTTAATAAGTACTAGCTAATCAAAAAGTTAAATTTGTTTTACTCTGTGGTTTTTCTTATCAAGTAAGTACTAGCTAATCAAAAAGTTAAATTTGTTTTACTCTGTGTTTTTTCTTATCTATTGTAATGACTCATAATACATGAGTACCAAGATACGGAGAAGTAGCTTCAATATAGCCATTATCTTAATGCAATACTTGTACGAGTTCTGGTAAGGAATGGATGTCTTGTTCGGCACCGGCTAAAAAATATTGACCTAACCTTAACTAATCATACCCATTATTATAAAATCTTAAAAAAGGCTACTTATGAAAACCTATAGCCTGCGTGTTCATAAAGAACACCACACCAAACAAACAGCCACTGGTAGCAGTATACATCAGCTGGTATAACTTGAAATTCTATGCTGACACAAATAGAGCAAATTTTATCTTAGCTAATAACTATCTTGTGGGGTCTTGATTTTGTGGAAAAAGTAAGGTCCTTACTTAATTGTCTAATATATGACTCTACCTGTCCTTGATATTATGATATCTCCTCAGAGAAAGAAATAAGATCCTTGTTACTGAACCACCGTTTTCTTTCTACCTTAAATCCCTTTTAAGCACTTCTAGTTTGATGCATTTTCTAGCCACCCAGTGTGTATACTAAACACTAACTGTCCGTTAACTTGATTATTTTTATCTAAATTATACGTAAGTATAATTTCTATTTCCTGTTCCCCAAGAGGGACTTGTTACTTTTTAAGGATCTGATTTTACACAATTTCTTGCTTTAAGAAGAAACTCTTTACACAATTTCTTCTGTTCCCAGACCAGGAGTAGGCAAGACAACAGTCATGCGTGAAATAGCACGTGTAATGGCTGATGAGCTTCACAAAAGAGTGGTATGATCAATCATATCTTCTGTTAATCTTGTATTTGTTATTCAATTTAACCATAGGGGAATTTTGATTGCTGACTTATTTAAGATGAATTTAAGCCTATACATACTGGTATTTGATTATTCATAGCACATATGTGTAAATCAGATTCTTTTAAAAGACTTGATCCCAGGGACAAATCCACACAGCCATTATTTTAATATGAATCTGGGAATGATTAATGCCCAAGTAAGCAGTCAAATGAAGTTGCAAAAAAGAATTAGAAGCACAAAAGAAACTGGGATCACTTGCCAGGTACCTGTGCCATAAAAATTGCTGCTGGTACTTTTTGGATTGCAAAGTATAGAATCTTATCAAAATGCAAAATTGAATTGTTGAAAGTCTAAACTCCAAACTTTGCTGACTCATTCATTTCAAAACCTCATAAACTTTCCAATATGGTTCATCATTCCCTAACAAGCTCTGTCAGTGCACTGACATCAAGACAGGTGATTGTAGACACTAGCAATGAGATTGGGGGTGATGGGGATGTACCCCACTCAGCAATCGGCGGCGCAAGGCGAATGCAAGTTCCAGAACCATCCATGCAGCACAAGGTGATGATTGAGGCAGTTGAGAACCACATGCCTGAGGTGATCATTGTCGATGAAATTGGCACCAAGGCAGAGGCCGTTGCATGTCGATCTATTGCCGAGCGAGGGGTGATGCTGATTGGGACTGCACATGGGGAGCATCTTTCGAATATTGTCAAGAACCCCACTCTTTCTGATTTGGTAAGCAGTTCCGCTGATTGTTTGTATTATTTTTTCTTTTGTAAAACTGTATTTATCATGACGAATTGTTTTTTATTGAAATTTCTACTTTTCAAATATCGAACTGTTTTTCCTTCTGAATTGGATGCTGCTTCTTCTGCATATATGGTTGATGAATTTGGTGTTGTTTATTTTTCACTGTCGTTATCAAGGATTTTAGTTGTGTGTGTGTGTTTTTTTTTGTGTGGTAATTCAAGGCTCCTAGGCCTATTTATTAAATTGTTTGTACGTGCATGTTGCTTAGTTTCAGAATAATGATCCATGAATTTTTTTTGAGTCCTGAAATGTAATTTGATGAAACAGCAATCTGGCTAGTTCTGAACCTAACCTTTGTTGCTCCAGTACAGCCCAGTAAACGATAAAGATGAACCAGTACCCTAGGCAACTTGGTACCACCGCATAATTTAGCATGGATTTGACATTGTAAAACCCTGACACTTAGTATGGTTTATAAAAAAAAAATGCTCTTGGTTATATTACTTGACTTGGAACATTCCAGGTCGGCGGAGTTGAAAGCGTGACACTTAGTGATGAGGAGGCCCGTGCTAGAGGTACACAAAAAACAATCATGGAGAGAAAAGCACCGCCAACTTTTCCTTTTTTAATTGAGATGAGAGAGCGGGATTACTGGGTCACTCACAGGGTATGCTTAGAAGCTGATCTTCACAGAAATGCTTTTGTTTTTTATTTGTTATATTTCCAATGTGGGTTCTCAGTTAACATTATTTTTTTGTTTCAGACTGAAAAGAGTGTAGACATGCTTCTTCATGGTAGAAAGCCATTCATTGAGGTAACTTTAATAATACTAAATGCTTTCGTGAACTTTGTTGAACTGTCCTTTGCAAAATTTAATCGTCATCGACATTTTGTTACTAATGTTGGAAACGTGCTTTGGACAACTTTAAATTTCATCAATCAACTGCTAATCTAACTTGTGCCCTTTTCATAGAACAAAGATATTTTGTAGCTTGGCACTATTAAAGTTATACAAAGGTAGAAGCATGAAATCATGAGAGGTAATATGTGCTATCATTTAATGATTGTAAACTAATTATTTTGTACAGATAAGGAGGAGAGATGAGAAGTTCAATGTGGTGATTGAGAGATGGACAAAATATGATGGAGATGGCATCTAGTAAACATGAGTACAATTATTACGGGGTAACAATATGTGCAAATTGCAAATGATGAATATCTGTTTTAGAATTGGATGCATTCATTTTACATGTGTGGTTAAACCCTCTCCATCTATGCAGATGTGCATTTTGTGGATATCAGGAAAATGCAATTCTAGGTAATGCCTCTTTTATTTGTCAAAAAGCAAATGTTATTTTAGTAGTTAAGAAACAATGTTATCTAGATTTCATATGTATATATTTTCACAGACCTCCTTTTAGAGTGGTGCTGGTGTCTTATGGTGAGAAACTGGAAGCTAATAAACAACAGGTACAGGTTTGGTACCAATCCCACATAAAACTAGTAGGAATAGATACTAGATTTTGTATTAATTAAGTTAGTTATGTGAGTCTTAACCTCAAATGTTCTTGCAATGGTTTTGCAAGTATTTAAATAGTAGTGCTGGCACAGAAAAAAAAAAAAAAAAAAAAGAACTAATCTAATGATGATGTTTCAGATTACACTTTAAGACACCATTAGATGTGGAGAGCTGAAGTTGGTTATATAAAACCTAGTATATCAAGTATAGATTTAATTTGGCCCTGTTTTTCTCCCTTTTTCCCAGGATTTTATCTTTTAAAAGATTTGGAATCCTCTTAAGACGTGTAGCCAGATTTTAGAGGGAGCATGTATTAGTAGCTTATGTTGGAAGTTGTAATAGTAACTAGATATTAAGAATTATGTATTATCCATAAAAGTATAAGATTTAGAGTACATGATAAATAAATACATAAGAATATTGAATGATAACATTCTGTTCTGGCCAAGAAGATATGAAATTTAGTTTGATTTCAATTGTATACATGCACAAAGTTACCTTTTTGTCCCCTATTGCGTTATTCTACGCGTGGCTTCAAGAATTCTGAAAAAGGGTTTTGGTATTTTCTTTTGTACATGCTCAGGTTCAGGCGTGCTCTATCTGGTATTATTCCTATGCATTTGAGTAGAACTTGACCTGTCCCTACCTCCTAATTGGAATATTTTTTTTTTGAAACGACTCCTAATTGGAATATATTGCACAACTCCGTTCTAGCGCAAATGGAGGGATCTGTTGAACTGTGCGTTTCTCCTGTTTGAGTGATTGTTGTATCTGAAAGGATTGCAGAGGTTTCATAATAAATTAAGCTTACTTCTGATTGCTCGAGTGAACCAAGATGGTCTTTATCTAAGTTTAACGGAATCAACTGGACCAATCTTGGAAGATTTGGATTATCCATTGCATACTTCAGATCAAAATCTAACCATATAGTTGTTCATTATATATCAATTTTGACTGATTTATGTGAAGAAAAGTAGGCTTGATTGAACACGCAATCAGAAATGGATGGCCAGATCTTAGGAATCACGTAATGACTTCTAAACAATTAGAGAACAGTTTAACTTGTATAACTAAACAGAAATAAGTTCTCCTAAGATGACATACCAACCAAACTCTTTTTTTAGATGAATTATATGTTTTACCCCAATTAATTATTAACTTTAATTTGGAGAAAGTTCTATATTCATGCTGTGCGTACTTTTTTCATCATTAATTCGTAGAAAGAATTTTTCTAGAGGTTCTTTTACCTTGGTTATTGTCCATTGAACAAAAGGTAAATGGGATGAGATGACGCACCACTGTTTCTTAAGACGTAACAATTGCACCAGGCTCTCTCTAGTCACATCACATTTGTAGTACAAAGTATGGGTAATGGAACTAGTGAAAAAATTGTAGCACGGTCCTAAAGAAGTAGAGAATAATTGTTGCACCTTAGTATCTAATGCTCATCTGGTACGTGTGTCAATGTTTTCGTTTGTTTTTGTGTGAATTTTTTTTTAAAAAAAAATTGTATGGGTTTTAAATGGAGGAGTCATACACCCAAACCCAATCATACATTGTTGTCTTTTTCCTTAATTTAACAGGGAAAAAAAACCAAAAAAATTAACAAAAGTGAAATCTTTTGCTGTATCCGTACCACTATAGCTACAACTTATACCAGTGGAATCTTATCCACATTTTTCGTTCAACGTTATATTTCTTTGTAGTTATCTACAATTTTTCTAGCCCTGCCTGTTTGAAAACTGCATCAAGCTTCAAGCCAATACCAGTACTCCAATAGTACAGAGTTAGGCTGGCTGGTACAATGGTATTGCAATCCCTGAAACCGCCATTGTGAATGGAAGTACTGAATATTGAGTACAAGTTTAATCCAGCTCTGAGCTGTGGTCCAAATCATTTCATTAATTGTATCAATCAGAGTATCCTGATACGTTGTATTCAGTTTATGCGTATAAAGCCAACTCAGTCTGCACTCTGCACTGATGGTTACACTACACTGAGTTTGTTTCTCAGTACTCAGTAGAGAATACTTGTACAGAGTACAGATAAATTTTTCCTCTCAACAACTTGTACATAGTATTCTCTGCGATCTTGATCCTCTGTGACATGCATGTACAACTACGTCCTGTAGCCAGTCATGTTGCTAACATTCAGGATCCACACATGACAATATTTAAGGAAGCCTATTTTGTTAATACTTAGGTTCACTTTGACAGATAAAATGTTACACTCCATATGTTTGGCCAACATTAGACTATTCATATTCGGATTTTCTAATAAAAATTACATCGAATTTGTTCAAATCTTACAGTAAGACACAGATTTACAATTGTAAACCTCTGACTTACCAGGGAATCACTGACGGTGCTTGTGCTGGTTCGGACCACAGAAGTTTGGGCCTCTCTGTCATGTGGGACCCACAGTATCTCACTGTGGTTTTTTGTGTAGGCTAAATACCAGTCTGATTTGATTTTTGAACTCAGATGAGCGAAGATTGTAATTAATTACTGATTTATTGTGTGGCCAAATCCTCAACTGCCTTGTCCTTCTCTTGACAGAGTTCACATGCAGCTTACGTGCATCGGTGCATGAGGAAAAAAATAAAATGCAATTATTTCAAAAGGTCAAATGTAGAGTATGAGTTCTTCATGGATATCTTCTGTACTTTTATTTATGTCCAAGTCCAACAATGACATATTCTTTTCTTTACTAAGAGGAAGAAATGTTATTAAAAAAAAAAAGGAGAAATGTTGATAGCTCATACCCTACCAACTACGAATCCAAAAGGCTACAATACCAGTGCATCATGAAATACGAGCCTGTCAAACGTGATTGAATCTCAATTTTTGCTACTAAATGGCAAATCCGAATAACTCAATTTATTCTTCATAATAAAATCTTTTTAGAGATCAAATTTTATATTTTTCGGACTTTTTTACTATTTATTTGAATTTTAGAAAATCTTCAATCAAATTAATTATGAACCTTCCAATTTTAAAAATCCGAAAAAAAATAGTTAAAAATTTTACAAAATTATAAAATTTGATTTCCAAGATCATTTCAATATGAAGACCATATTGAGCGGTTCAGATCAGTCATTTGAAATTTTAATAGGTGAGACTAGAATCGTGTTTAACTCTAGCATTACTCCATTAAATATTCTAGGATGTATTTAATATCAAAAGATAAATATCGCTTTTTTTTTTTTTTTTTTTTTTTGGCTGACGTGCGCTTTTGTTCATAGAGGTTAGAACGTAGGGGTTGCACGATCGTGCACTATATGAAAGTTGTGGCAAACGACAGAAACGATGAGCCTTTGCAATCCTACGGGATTTTTTTTTGTCAAATTAAGATGAAAAAGAGATTTGACACTGTGCGGAAAAATAAAACTTTCGTTCAAGTGCTATTATTTTGTCTGCTGCTCTATATTTGTGGTTGCTTCTGAGGCGGATAATGTGTACATTCTGCATCGCCATAAGCAAGAAATAGGCAAGCAATATATAGGCTACGTCTAAAAGAGTAAAAGACTAAGATATACGTACGGTGTGTAACACACATTTTTGTATAAAGTTAATTTAGAACTTTATCATCTATCATCTACTGTGACATGCAATTATTCATTTTGATCTACTTGAATATAAAATTAGCAAATTGGGTAATCCAGATTTATTGGCCGGTTACACAAAGTGAAACAGAGGCGTTGATTTTGTTCCAAAATTCTCTTTGACCTAGTCAAACAATAAATGCAATGAAGTATGAAAATTTTTCATTAATGACATATTAATCATAAATATTAACTGTCATTGGTCTCTCTTTACTCTATATTTGACTATTTCTTATGAATTTAGAATTAGAAGATTGGTAACCTCAATATAGACTGAGAGAAAAGGGTTAAAGATGGACTGAAACAAAAATTCTGATCTTTAATTTGTCGAACAAATTATTTGTGTGTGTGTGTGTGTGTGGGGGGGGTGGGGTGTTGAATGTCGATGATAAGGAGACTGTCGTGGGCAGTCTAACGCTGCACCAACTATCAATATTGTCCGCACTCTTTGGCATTAAATGTAGAACAGATACAAAGGATGTACCCTCTTTATGTGTTTATTTCTTTCCTTGTGAAATAATGGGGTTTTCTCGTACACTCACCTCCCGGGCACTGGGACCGAGGCCCATCTCAGGCATTTGTTGCAAGGAAACTTTTCAGCTAAAAATATGCAAAATATGAGATAGTATAAGCTTGTTTAGCTGACTCGGTACACATGTTTTTGAATAGACATTACTTTACATGTATTTATTATGGCAGAATATTGTACTGTGAACCAAACCACATTTACATCCCACTAATGAAGGGTCAAAGTGGCATCTGCTAGAGTGGACTTATTTAATGAACGATCAAACTAATAACCATTTATGTTGTTTATTTTAAATCCATACTCTCTGGTCATAGTAATTTGGAGAGGATTCAAAAGACCCAAATCCCTTTCTTGAACAAGAGCCCAAGTGGAGAATGCTCAAATACAGCTAACAATTCACTTCCTATGCGGGTTGCTTTGAGGGGTTCAATCATGTTAGACTTGTTAGTGGTGGAGTAACCTTGCAACTTCCCAAAATACATGGAAAAACACTGGGCAATTAATTGCCCGTATACCAATGATGCTCCAAGAAAAGAAACAGGTCAAATACCAAATTAGAAAAAAGGAGGGAAAAAGAAAGTAGAAATGTAATATCAGTGCTGCACTGTTTTGCATCACATCTCTATCAAACAAAACAGGTCTCTGCTGCAAGAACATGGGACTGGTGCCTTGCCTTGGCAGCAAACACCTACGAGAATAAATCTCCTGTTTTGTCTCCAAGAGGTGCAGCAATCTCTGTTTCGGGTCAACACACTTTCAGCTCTTTTGGGAGTTGTGTAAGATGATAGTTTATCGAGAAATTTTTCAAGTACATGGTCATATTGCAAGTACATACGTTTTCATAAATAATTAAACAGTCTAAAAATTTATTGGATGAATTCAATTTATTGTTTTATTCATTTTAATCAACTATGTACTCGACGTGTTTTGACTCTTTCTGTGTGATTTGTTGATCATAATAGAAACACTTTGTTCAGCCAGTAACTGAATATTACTAAGTTCCTGTTAACTAGAAGATGCATAAATCTAATTCCTTGATTTTCCATATGAAGTAATGACGCTAATAAAATAATGCATTTAAAAAGAAAGAAAAATTGATCCATCAATTGAAATTGATAAATATATTAAAGTTAACCAATACATCAATAGTGCTAATAAACATTAAAGAACAATTACGTTCCACAAAATATACAATAAATATAAGCTTGTTTGCATAAATTAACTTGATCATGTGGGTGCATAAACTTTTATTTAACTAGTTCATGTACATTTCACTATCACATTAATCATTCAATTAATTACTGATAAACATAGGAAAACAAAAGATGTATAATATTTAAAAAATGACTTAAATTACTAAAGAAATATAGGCTTCATACTAACTAACAGGATTGAAGACCTTTTTAAAATATTAAATTGAATCGGATGATATATATTGTACAGTTAAAACATAAAGTACAACAAGAAGAAGGCCACAAGAAAATTTGTCTTTTAACCCCACATGAAGCTAAGCCCACATGCATGGTGGTTTGTTTCCATACAACCAGTCATGAAGGCCTTGTAAACCAGCACCAGGAACTGTGAGAAGCACAGAGACAAAGATGGAAACTTTTCTTGCAAACGCAATAATTGCTTGGAGACCCTTATCATTTCTCTATCCTTTTAATCTTGCTCTTGCCTTGGTATCAACAGTCCCATCAACTTTTGTTTGAACCGTAATAGGTCACGGTAAGACAAAATTCCTTAGTACTAAAGGGAAAAAGGTGGCCTTGCTTGCAAATCATTTTCGTCTTGATATTTCTTGCCTCATATAAGTATTTATTTGAATCTTATTATCTGTTGTTAATGTGATAATATAAGATAATTCTACCTACAATTTAACTAAAAGGTGATTGTTTCATTTTCCGTGTTTATTTATGCTCGTCTACCAACCTTAATTGAAGCCCATTTCCAACAATAATTGGTTATTTTTCACAAATTAGTTTGCAGCATCTCATAATCTCCAAAGTGCTGCACTAAGTCTAGCTAACACCTCTCTCAATTGTAAATATATATTGTCTTCCAACAATTTGGCGTACCCATTTTATATTTTTGAAGTTTTACGGATCTTTTTTGTTTAAATTTACAAACCTTATGTTAGGTATTGAGTTATTAGAGCTAAGTTCAATAAGGTTCAACACAATGTCTCACAAACCGAGACAACCTTAATCTTTAAAGTCCTTTTACAAATTTAATGTTTTGTACGTTAGAATGCTTATATAAATCAAAGTAACACAGTAATGTCTGAACCAACACGATCAAAATTGTATCCTTTCATTATTGTAGATTGCAGTTGGAAGATTTCATTGTAAAGGGTTGTACGTTGACATCACTAAGAACAATTGCACTTACATAGAAATGAAACATGAGTACTGAAAGGTTGCCAGGAACAAGCGTTATGTTTCTTTATTAAGATATATATGCTAGTTAAGCTTTCATGGAGTAATGAGCTCTGAGCCTAATCAATGGTCACATTTTCAAATAGCCCTTCTGTTGTCATATAAGAACACTGACAACAGTACCATGCATTTCGTCAGCTCTTAAATGAGTCGCGACAATTTTGCATAACTGCCCTCCCATAACCCAACAAATTAAAATTGCATTCATTCCATCCACCAATTTTTGCATTATTATTATGCACTTTAGACCACTTTTTCTCGCCTAAATTTCGCTTCAGTGTCTGAAATTCTGCAAAATGGCGTCAGCTATTTTGTCAATTTTCCATTTATCAAGAGGTTTTATAAATTTGAAGCTGAAAATTACGCTTGTGATTATAACATCAGATTTTAGTGTAAAAACCCTAAAGAACCATAGTTCTTGAGGGTACTGGAGCCTCCAATCTTTTGTTTCTTCTTCAGTACAATTCATATTTTCAGATAATTTGCTTAGTTCACAAATATATCTTGCTTGTACTGTTGTACATGTGAGCAGTCTGAACAGATATTTTTACAGGATGCTTTAAATGCTAAAAGGAGCATCTATACTTTTTGACCGAAGTACGTAGACTCTCATTTTCTGTTTTTATCTTAATGTAAAGTTCTAGTGACCATTATATAAACATTTTCATTTAGTCCATTGAAAAGTGTATGCTTGGATATTAAACTACAATACTACAATACAAGTAGCCAAGTCAAAATATAATCATTATCTGTATATCGCATAGATCACATTTTGGTTTTTGTTTACCAGAATGCATGGAATTTTCCACTTATATAACAACAATATATCATAGCTTGCATGAATAATTAAGAAACCACAATATTCTGAGGTCATACAGTAAGCTTTATCACAAATATAAAGTAACATAACTAGTTGATGTTTCTAAAAAGAAAAGAAAGCCCCATCTCATAATATCATTCCAACTCAAACCTCACTGCACTATAAGGCACAACAAATCAGGAGGGGAAAAAAGTAAATAAAATTAAAAAAAAAAAAAAACTGGAAAGCTTCTAAGTTTTCCATGCACAATATAATAATTAAAAAAAGGTAAAATACAAAAAGAGGAACAATTAAGCCTAGTTGCCTAATTTCAGTTGGTAATCATCAGATCTTTAGATTGATCTTGACTAGAAGTTAGAAATGCAGATGTCATATCCCTTACCTCTCTAACCTGCACACCATGTAAATTTAAGAATGAATTAGCATAAACAGACTTATTCCAAAAACACTTTCAGCATATTTGAAATTCTGTAGGAGATCAATGAATTTGTAGTAAAATATCACATAATGAAGGTCATGACCAATCATTTCAGAGCAGAATATTTCAAAAGAATGTTGAATTAGTTCATCCTACACTGAGGCAATAAAGTCGTAGGACTATATATTCGCTAATCCATACAAAAGTACAAAAGAAAAGGACACAATGTCTAACAATTTGATTATAATCCGCATTTGGGAGGAATGCAGATTGCCAAACCATCAAGAACTACACAGTAACATGTGCATATAAGTATATATAATCAGATCAGTTCAATTCAATCCAAAATGATCCTATTAGATCGTGAAAAAATCTAGAAACATTTTTTAAGAATTCTTTTCAAGGGACTTGCGGATAACCAAGCATTAAGATTACAGCTTGAAACAATCCTAATTCAAGAACTAATAAGTGCCTCTTTCTTAGTGAGGTTTCTAGTGAGGTTTGCTTTGCTAGTGTCAAATTAGTGCCTCTTTCTTAGAATAGATGGATAATTCAAAAGAAAATTATTCATGGCTAAACCAACATCTTGATTTTGAATTTTTTATGCATTCTCCTTGAAAGGTGTCTTATTTATATCAAGGCCATATCTAAATATCAACTCTTATGATTCTTTCATTGATTTTCGAAATCAGAAAAAAGTATCTCCTCCAAGAAAATGCAATAATGTGGCATCAGTCAATGAAAGGGCATCAAATGATTCAAATTAGCCAGTGCAGCAGTGCTACAGCACATAACTGTGCAACTAAAATACACCAGTAACTGTAAATAACCTTTTTATGTTTAGATAAATATATACATAGCAAGTGAAAAGACCAACCTGTAAGAGAAAGAAGAGGAGACCCAGAAACTGAATACTATTACTCAAGCTGGAGTTGCGGGGGATGTGGCTGTTGCTCTTGCTCTTGCTGCTCGTCAGGCCCGACCTTCTTGGCCAGGCTGTGCTTATTGTTATGCATCCACACCTTAAGCACGCGTCGTTTCACACCAATCTCCTGGCAGAACTGTTGCACAACTCCGTCTTCAAGACGTTGAAGCCGCCACCCAACCCTCTCAGCAAAATTCAGCATCTTCTCCTTCTGCTCTGACGTGAATTTCGTTCTAAAGCGTTTCTTGCCGCTGCTACGCATCGACCCCATCCCTGAGATTGGCATGGGGACTGTGTGGGGGCCGAGTCCTGGATTGGAACCCAACATGCCAGGGGTCCCACCCACACCTTCTATTTCGTCTGATTCTGATGTCTGCATGGCGCTCAGCGGCATGACCTGCAAGGATGTAGTTTAAGTATTAAATGTATGATACAAAATACAATTTGTGTTACATTCTTTAATTGTTTTATATTCGACATTTCTTAATTCTTATCACGTTTTGGTTGCATCATCTTTTCATCTTACTAATGAATTAATTGTTGAGGTGCATACTAATTCATCACTCTCTAATTTTATAATTTACACATATACATTAGATGATTTGATTATATTTATAGAGCTAAATACATGTATTACAAACTCTATCAACTTGAGCTTCTATTGAATAATGAAAATTGACGATTTTTTGCTGTGTACTGGCAAAAGACAAGTTGATCGAAAATAATTTCAGAGTGAGTTCATAACGTTTCAAGTTCAAATTTGCCTTTCTCTACACATATTAGTATTATCAACCGGACAAGTTATATTGTAATTTTGGAACCGATAAACTAAACTACAAAAGCTTGTTGACGTTACCATCTGGTGATGCGGATGATGCGTCAGAGCCGGCAATGCCGGCCTAACTGAAATGCTACTTCTTCCTGCAGGGCTATAGATATATGGGGCCCCCTTACAGTGGCATGCATAAGGATCCCCTTCGGCTTCCTTCCTGTGGAAGTTCCTATGGCACCCGCATGCCGAGCACTTCAATGCCTCAATTGTGCCCTCGGGCCCGCTTGGCATGAACTCACCGCACCCGTCAGTTGCATTTCCTCCCATATGGGCTGCATGGTTCTTAAGGCATTCTTTGTACTTCACAGTGATCATGTTTGTGTGTTTCTTGGAGATGGATAGTGGTGCGGCTGCCGGTGTAACGTCTCTTCTCGGGCTGTTGTGATCTTCTGTGGCCATATTAGAAGGGCCATTGTTGTTGGCGGTGGCAGTAGGAGGGGTGATGCTGCCGCTGTTGTTGTTTGATGTAGTGTGGTGGAGGATGGAGTGGCTATGTGTGTGGCCAGCATGTGCAGAAGGAATGTATGTGGTGGTCATTGGGATTGGTATCTCGCCTTGGTGGCCTGAAAGATCCATTTTTGTTCTTTCTCTCTCTTCTCCTATGTAATTCTCTCTGTAATATTTTGTTGGTTCACTGAGCTGCAGTGACCTGAGGTCAATAGAAGAAAATTAATCAAGATCACAGAATTGGTAAAACACAATAATGAAAAAGAAATAGGGAGATTGGTAGTAATAAATGTGAGATGGAGTATTTGTTCTTTTTCGGGGGGTGAGGCTCTTTCTTGGGACTATAAACACAATTATTAGGGGTCTGTTAAAATATATTACTTTAGTAGGGGCAAAAGGACAAATGGAAGCTCTGGTTTTTCAGAGAAAACCTTATCAAGAAGAGAGAAAATACACGGCCTTTTCGTCGGAACAAGAGAGAGAGAGTAGTTCTTAAATAATAATCTTTTGTGCAACTCTAAAACTGCTTTCAAAAACAACGAAACAAAAGAAGAGACACGATATTTGTAATTTGTTCTTCTGTTTTGAGAGCGACAAAGTAGAGCCAAAAATGGATGGTTTGAAGAGAGAGGAATGGAGAAATTTAACTCACATGGCCGCTTTGTCTGCTAAAGCACTCGGTAGCTACTCCCATCATGCATTCCATTAGACAGAGAAAGAAGCACTAATGGAGAGAGTTGTGTTGAGCAGTGAGAAGGAAGCACAAAGCCTTGAAGGAAATAGAAAGAGAGAAAAAGTTAAAGGCTTTTTACTGGACAAAGAGTACTCTGAGAGAGAAAGAGAGAGAGAGAGAGAGAGCGCGCGGGGGTTTAGTAGAAGTGTTGTAAGAAAAAAAAGAAGAAAACAAGTAAACAACAAGAGATAAAAGGAGAGAGAGAGTAGGGGAGAAAACAATTTTTTTTTTTTAAAAAAAAAAATGAGATGTCCGGATAGTTTGCTTTGCTTGCACTATCAGGAATCAAGCTTACGCCATAGATGTGAGATGTTTAGTGAGAGAGAGAGAGACCACAGGGGAGGTGTCAGAGAAAGGAAGACGTACAACAGGAGAAGTAGCCAGGCAGAATTTTAAAAATGAAAAGTGTTGAAAAAAATTAAAAGCACCTAAATGCCCCTCTTAAATAACGAAATTGACAGGACCTTTTGAGTTTTTTTTTCCCCTTTCAGAGGAGAGAAGAGTCTTTTAATTCCAGGTTGACCATTATATTCCAAAATATAATTAATGAAAACCAAATATCTCAACAAAAAGGCCCAGAAATTGTTCAGGGCTGACGTGGCATACATATAATATGCTCCACCGGACAGGGTTTACTACTTTGTTTTTTTCAAAAATAATTTTGGAGATCTTGAAGTTAGAACTAAAGCAATGGACTCCGCTTGAAAAATAACTCACTTCTAGCTAAGTAGCAAGTCGGTTGTTTCCTGCATTTAATGGATGTACATCATTTATTAAAATTTTCTCCGTCTTGCATTTGCTTCTTCCACTAATTAAAAAAGTAAAAAAATAATTTCAAAACAATCACGTGATCACGTCTTAGCACAATTTAATCTATTCAATGTTGATTGCATGGATCCAACGTTCATTTATTAAACCAAAATAAATAAAACCTTATTCATGTTCAACATCATTAATATAACTTATACCACTTCTATCAAATTATTGTGATTTACTATGATATTAACTCAACACATCGATCTGATCTGTTGCTTTCAAGGAAAATTTAGTAGTGGACTAATATATTTATGTGAATTGAAATATAAATCAGACTGATAATTAAATTGTTTCTGACAAAATTTTCCTAATCATTAAAGAAAAGCTCCAATATTCTCATCGGTCAAAATGCTCGAGTAAATCTAGAAAGTAATACATAATTATGCATAAAAAAAGTCATGCGATTCGGTACGAAGTTTTGTCTCCTTATCACTAAACTAAACTTGAGAGGTTTATTAAGTTGTGTCAACTTTTGAGATACTATTTTGAATTGTTTACCCAAAAAAAAGAAGAAGAATTGAAGAAGAAGATACTATTTGAATTAATAAAGTTTACCACTTTCCCATGTGGTATGTGCTGATGATTCCTGTTACTGTTAGCACCATTAACCAATGGTACATTTCCAGTTCAATAGAAAAGAAAAAAGGTTGACACTTTTCAACTTAGGACGGGGGATAGTGGTGCGAGTCAAAGAAGTAATTATGAGTATTATAAATAAATATCGGATGAAAGAAGAAAATTTTGCAAGGGATTTATTTATCACTTACCCTTAAGACAGCAGATTAGCTTGAGCTTTTGGGGTTTTCTTATTAAAAGGATATCCACCTAGTTCATACACGTGTGTGTTGGTTTTCAAACTTAAAACATGCAATCCACTATAATATGAGGAAATGATATTCATCTCCCCAACTTCTTCATGATAAGCAGTCCCCTGGCCGGTAGCAAGGTTGGCTTATTTTGAGATATTTTATCCTTTATTTATTTCTCGTTGAAAGTACTCCTTTTGGAAGAAAAACTTTTTTCTTTTTCTTTTTTTTTTCCCTTGCCAATGTGTAAAGAAATTCCTCGTCCTTTTCAAGTGTTGTTCTTTAAAATGATGAGCTTCTTTCTTTCATGATACTATAAAATATATTCCAGTTTAATTCCTTTAAAGATATACTATATTTATTCTAGTTGAATCCAGTGAAAGGGGTAGTGTGTTCTGAAGAATAAAAAAAAGTAACCAACAACACAACTCAACTAATTAACTAATTAAAATAAACTAATTGAATGAGGCTTTCACGTGCATATCTGTCCAGTCTAATGGTTTCGCTCAAAATATTTTTTATTTTTTATTGCATAAGGCTGACATTTTCTGCAGGGATAAAAAAAAAATACTAGGTACATGACTAAGGCAGTTTTTATAGCAAGTTAAAATAAAATCAAACATGTTTTTGTAGTATTTTGGTCTAGACCTGACAAGTATTCCACTCTTATTTTTACTGGAAAAAAAAGCTGGTCAAAAGTTCCTAAAATAATCCATTATAAAAATTTACGAGAACTTTATTCAATTGAATAAAAAATTTATGAGATAATTTAATCGGGTCTTTCCAATGAAAAGAAACACATCAAAACCTAACTCGGCACTATTCACTTTCTACGGCTATAAAATTTACTAATTTCAAGTGCAGCAGATAGTAGTCAAGTTCATGGGTTTACTCAAGCTTTCAATTTTTAAGCTAAAATTCCATTTCAGTCAAAACTTCAAATCCATCTAATCCCTTAATTGAAGTCCTTGGGATTATTGCAAAGGTCTTAATCTCTTTTGCTGCTATGAATAAAGTGCAGCCTATACAAAGTGTCCAGAGAATGAACTTTAAGGCGCAATGCAATATACTCTTTTAGCTTTTCTATCATCCGGATTGTCTCTTCGATCTCGTAAAAATGTTCTCTGAAATTGAACTTAATTAAAGAATATCTTATTTTAAAAAATGAAAAGAAAAAAAGCTGAAAAGGCAAGGTTCCATTTAGTGGAAAACTATTATAAAAGCATTCTCAATCCTCTCCAATTCAAATATATATATATTTTTTTAAGATAAATTGATGGTCAAACCTCCCAACTTATTTTTATATTAAATGTCTATGAAAGATCCTCCAGCCAGATTTCGAACCTGAGACCTTTCACTTAAGATGCATTGTTCTTTGCCACTAGACCAAGAGCTAGTTCGTAATCTCATATTCAAATATTTTTCTTTCAAGTTTTTGGTAGCAAGATTTATGAAGCATATAATTATTCGGAGAGAGGATGCTTGAAATTCAAACAAAAAAATAAATAAAAAAATTACATGGCATTTTCTTATAATAGAATGTAAATATTGAAAATTTTCTCCAAAGAAAAGTCTCCCCGTTCTATAAAATATTTTCTTATTACTTTTAGATTTTTAGAAAACAAAATTATTATTATGCATGGCTAAAAACTAATTAATATATGAATTTCTAAAATTTTAAAAATTAGTTAAAAAAATTCCGAAAAAATTATAATTTAATTTCACATAAGATTTCTATATGAAGATAAGATTGAGCAGTCTTGATCGAACATTTGAAACACAAAATTTGAAAATGAACGTGTAACATGGAGCCCATTCGTAGCAATTAATCCTCATATATTTAGTTTAGACTTGCACTCTAATTAAAATATTTTTCAAATCTTTTGATTGATGATTGATATTTTATATCGAAAATATATATATTTTCGAGTTGGGTTTCGAACCTACGACTTTTCACTCAAGCTGAATTGCTCTTTACCACTATATCAAGAACTGATTTTCGAAAATATCTAACCTATCACTGTGTCGGTGAAAAATGGAAAGTTCTAAGCACCCTTTGCAAATAACAATTCTAGAGATTTTCATGACTTTGCATTGCGAAAAGCTCCGTCTGTCCGAAAGGTGTGTTGAATTGAAATTCTGATGTGCATCCTTACGATTTTAACATTTGAATTAATTTTACATCTTTTGAGATTTATTTTTGCACGTGTGTAAAGTAAAACTACAAATAAAGTACAGAACACAAGTTGACCCTAGAGCGTCTTATTCTAGTTTTATCTTATTAGAGTTTAGAATTAAGTTGCTATCTTGGCCGTCAAAACCTTCCATCAGCATCAAATTAATCCTATCAATATATTTGTTATCGAAGCAGATAATTCATACTAATACGTCATCAATATATTCTCAAGTTGATAATATTGACAAAAATGTGTTAATGACCGAAATAGTGATTATTCCTCGTCCATTCAAATATAGAGGATTGCTTGAATGCTACGTATAGCACAGATGGGTCTCATATTATGCATTTATTTTTAAATTTTATGCCTCAAATGACCAATTTAATCTGCTCAATCTCATTTTCACATTGAAATCTTATAGAAAAATCAAAATTTATATATATTTTTTCAAAATATTTTACTATTTTGATAAAGTTTGAAAAATTCGTCGAACTAATTAGTTTTGAGCCTTCCAATAATTATATTTTAAAATATAAAAGAAATAGCAAGAAAAAGTAAAAAAAAAAAATGCAATTTGGTCTCCATGGGAATTTCAATATAAAAAAATACATTGAGAAGTTCAAATCAATTATTTAAGACATAAAATTTGAATGTGTTGTACGAGTCTATACAGATAGCATTTTAGCGATCTCTCTATATTCAAATATACAAAGTTAATAATTAATAAGAGATGTAGAGTTGTATTGTTACTAACATGCAATATCATATACGCTATTAAAACGTAATAATTTTTTTTCCCTATCTGCCCCGTTCATTTTATAAAGAATATATTCATGCTTTTATAAATAATAGTAAGAAAAATATCTAAAATCTAAATGTATACATTACTGAAGTACTGTTTAAATACATGCATTGTGATTATAAAATCTCAATGAACAGGAGGTTAGAACACCTCTATTTAAAAGCTCCAAAAACATGATAAGCTACATTTTTTCCTTAACACTATATCTGTATTTCAGGAGATTTTTTTTTTTTTTTTTTTAACATATGGCTGTTACTCTTTATATGAAAAAGTAAATAGACAAAGAGTAATTTATAATGTCGATGCCACTGGTACCGATAACCTAAACACTAAGGTGCATTACCCTACGGGGGTGTTTACCAAAAAAAAAAAAAAAAAAAAAAAAAAACACACTAAGGTGCATTTGGATGGCTTAAGAATAAAATTAGAATCAATAATATATTTGAATTAAATCATAGGTCTCCTAAACGATCTATTTGGGATTTAGAGTGTTTTTTTTAGTGGTCCAATATCTAGAATAAATTTTTATTCCTAGTGTGTTGGGAACATCTTCTTAATAGAGATTAAAAAATTATTAGGACCATAATTAACCTGGATTAAGAAGACAATCCGAACACGTTAGGAATAAAAATTTATTTCGGATGTTGGAACACTCATAACACTCTAAATTTCTAAAAAAAAATTCTTGATACGCTTAAGAATGATGTTTCTTATTCCGAATAACTAATTTTAATTTATTCCTATAAGATTCAAACTCACCTAAATGTCATGTATGTCCATTCAAGTAATCAGCTGCAATTAATAAAACAAATTAGTGGTATAGCAATCTACATGAGCATTTGTGCCATTAGCCCATTATGTATATACTAAAAAACAGGCATAATTACGTGCGTTTTGTTCTCCGCATTTTGTTGGCAAGGGTTTGCATCCACTTTTTAAATGATAAAACTACTTTTGATAAAGTTGAAAACTTGTTTTTTATGAGAATTTGAAAATATAGAGATCAAATTGATAAATGATTTAATTATATATAAGCCGTGTATAACTCATGAAAAACAATCAGACTACATAGAGTACGTAAAGGGGACAAAAAGCTTTTATAAGAAATAAAAGGTTATTGCTCATAATCACCCATCAAATACGGTACTGGATCGAACAAAATGGATAAACAGCTTTCATTGGCAGCCTTAATATATCACGCATCATCAGCTGATGGCTAAATTAAGTGCACTGTCCACAAAAAAAGAATGTTGGAGCGAGCACTTGCAAATACATACATTATGTGGGTCCATACGTAAACTGCGATGAGAGAAAGGAAATATACTTACTTTTGCCTGCAATACCTATGCATCTCGTAATGAAATATACTCTCCTTTCTTCTCTACTCAACTTTAATATCCACATCACTTTATTCTTCATTATCTTGCATCTTTATTCTAAAATTAACCTCAATTCAAACCTCTTTTCGTACCTTGTTGTTATCTTATCCCTCATCATGATCTGGTCACTTTGAATTATTCATGGTTGATACTGTGCGGAATAATTTGATGATCTAATCAATTTTACCGGTCGGTGGTCATGACATTTAGACATGGGTTGTATGCAGATGTAATTAATATGTTTTATTAATTATTCTAAAAATATTATTCAATGGTGTCAACAGTTTGAAGGATCCTTCTGTGTTGCATTTCAAATCTGATGTGATCTGATTGTTCAACGGTATGCTTTCAATCTCATTGTCTTGTAGTATGAAAAGTTCATGCTTTATCAGATGATGATAAGAACAAAATAATGAGAACATGTAAACTGTCACTCAACTAAATTTGTTTATTGATAGTCTAGCTAGTAATATAAACTTTGAGAAACTTGTTATATATATATATTTACACAACAAAAAGTAACTTTCTAGCTTTATAATTTTATTAGTAGATAGAACGAAGTAATTTCAACTATATGCATAGCCTAGGAGATAAAAATTATGATACATTTATTTATACGAAAATACTCAATTTGATGTACTATTAGAAATCATCTGTCTTTTAAAATTAACAACTTTTATTCTAGATTTACGTGAAGAAAAAATGTATATGACAACTTTCTGTGCTTATTATTTATAGGCAAATTCTTCCGTAGACTAGATTTTATAACCAAATTTAAATCTAATTATTCGTTTAAATTATGAATAAATATGAATGATCGTTATCGAAGCCCCATTTAAAATTTTGTCCACCATTAAAATTAGTACTATTGCTATTGTTGTTGTTTTTGTTATTATTATTATTATTATTATTATTATTATTATTATTATTATTATTATTATTATTATTATTATTATTATTATTATTATCCAACAAGCAGCAACTCAAATATCCCTCAAAATTTGTCTAAGCTTGTTTCTCTCTCTACCCATATAACTTGTCCCCTTTGCAAAAGCCAAGTTCTGCTGACCCATTCAATAAATCACAAGGCTTTGTTGGCTTTGACACAATAAATGCCATTAATAAACAAGTGCTCTTCTCTGTGTAGAGAGAGAGAGAGAAAGAAAGAGTAAGAGAAAGAGAGAATTAGGATAGAAAAGCATGTGGTGGGGATTTAATTGTGGAGAGCAGAGAGTGCAGGAGCAGTAAATTAAATAGGGGGTTGATTTGGATGACTCACTGATCACGCATCCCAATGCGCTATCTAACCAACTTACATTGATCTCTCTCGCTCTCTCTCCTCTACCAATACTATACACTATACAGATAACACAATATAGTATAGCGTATACAATACCCACTCTCTGCCTTGCCAATCATAACAACCAATCCCAAGAAGACAAATTCATTAACCCAGCGTCGATCCCTTTTGCCGAATTTTGGGCCCAAAATATTTCTAAGAAAATGTTTTTTTTTAGCAAATTATATATTGTACAATTTTTTTTATATTGACTAAAAAATATAGTTTGTTTAAAATTATAAACAGTCGTGATTGATTAAGACTTAAATCCAACTCAGAAAATCTAACTAATCATAGAATGTCCCGTTATCTTGTCTCAATCATTTGAATAATATCATGGTCATGACTCAAAATTTTTTTAGCAAGATATTAAAAAAATTTAACCTTGCAACATTTTCTTCTCAAATTAAATTTAAAAAGCAGGATTTGGGATTTGGTTTCTAGTGAATGCGTGCCAACTTGAATTTGGTGTCTAGTCTAAAGGGATTATGATTTATGAGATGCATTGCGTCAAATGGGATGCAACTTGAAGAAAGGATCAGAAAAGGGAAGCAATTTGATTTGAATAGAGATTTGAGTCTGCACTTAATATAACTCACGAGTCACGACATTTGCCACAAGAAAGAAAGAAAAAAAAAAAAATAGATAACTCACTGACAGTGGGCCAGAAAGTTTGTTCGGCAAAAGGAATATCGGATCTGAAAGTTGGGCCAAAACCCGAAAGGAAAAAAGGAGTTTTGTATGTAAAGCTACTGCCTACTGTAAAGAAGTAAGCAGTGCAATTGAACCCAAAAAAAAAAAGTGTGTAGTGCAACTCTCTTATCTGTGCCTAACTTTCTAATGAGGCGGATACTAGAGTCTATGAGTCACTGACAACATAAGGTATCCGTTACTCTTCTTCCTATGAGTCTATGACGTTGAAATTTTTGCTTGGCCACTTCAAGAATGCAGAATTTCTATTTCTTTAGATCAATAAAGTTTCCTCCTATTTAAAAAATAAGAAAATAAAATTTAATTGATTCCACTTTGCCATAAATAAATTATCATGCTAGTATCATGACAATAGGGGTTTTCATTAATTTTCTTAATAAATGCTAATAAATGATCAATTTGCATAAATTATAATTTTGGAACCACGTTAGAATTTTGGTACTTAAATGAGTCACTATTATAATAAAGCAACATTTAAGGACACCACACCTGCAATTTACTCTTGAATATTGGAAGATATGAATTCTTTCAACTACTCTCAATTTTAGGAACTGTTGTAGCTAGGTTCCTTCATGTTGCATACTAACATGCTGACCTACACTTGCTTACCGTCATGTAAGTGACAATACAAAGGCCTTAAGGCGGGCATCGATAACAAGAAATAAATCGTACGTGTGTCAAGGGTCTGAATTTTTCCTTACTGTTCTCTATATATCGACATGTAGTGGTTGTTATTTTTCATAATATATGTACGGAATATTTATTTGATATAACACGTGAATTTGCACGCTATTTGTATTTCTTCAATAGCTTTACTTTGTATAAAAGAAAATATGTTATTTCAAAGCAAACCTAACATCCTATTGGAGAATTTTTCATGTTCGAATTCAATCCTGTTAAAACAAATGGAAGGTAAAATGAAGTTTGGAGTTTGGAACTTAATTTAATAACAAAAAATATATTAAAAAGCTCTTTTATATTTTCTGCCTTTTCTTTTATATTTTTCATTCTTATGGAAAAGATTAAAAATTCTCTCACTTCCTCAACGTTTATTTTGCTCCACATATCCAAAAGCGTAAGAAATTTTAAATGAACGGGAGAGGTGTAGACATGTTACTGGTGTTTAATGGCAATAAACTGTGGTATTATTAATCTCAAACCACTACGCATGACATTGATGTAACAATAAGATGATATTGTTGACCCAACTCTCGTTCATCTAGTTAATTCTAATCATAAATATATAAAGAGGACTAAATTTTCAAACTCTTTAGTCGTTCAATATACATACGTCATGTATCATTTGACTTAAAGATTTCCTTCTGATTAATAATGATCGGACGGCTCATATATTTTCTTTATAAAGTAATTAAGTAAAACACTTTTGAAGTAATACAATTTTTTTTTTGTTCTTCTACCTGAATTTTCACATGATTTATAATGTTAGTTCGTATTATATATTCAGGTCGTTAATGCTTTCAAATTAAGTTTCGTGAATAAAAATAATTATTGCCCCCAAAATAAATTAACGCCGCATAATGCTTTCAAGTTAAGTTTCGTGAATAAAAATAATTATTGCCCCCAAAATAAATTAACGCCGCATCGTACCAATTAAGTAAATTAAATTTTCGGAAAATTCTATGTGCAGGCAATAATATTGTGAAATCTTAGATTTCGTTTCGTTCAACATCAAGAAGTTGGAAAAATTGACGCATACAAATTAACTTTTTTTTTTAGATAGACTAGATAGAGGTTATCCAGTTACAAGTACACAAACAAATTATACAATTTATCATCAACTTCATAGCTAGTCGCTTTTATTTGTGGATGGATGGCTGAGTTTGCTGAGCATATATTTGCACGACTAAAGTTCGACGTCGGACCGTTTATATCTTTCTGCTAATTTCTCATCATTATTTTGTGGACTTAATTATACATTCCTTTTCCAGATGAAATAATTGCCCGAGTTGATAATTAATCAAGAACGCACATTTTTACAACTATTTTTTTTTAAAAAAAAATCAATAAACTGTCAGTGTCGAAATATTTTTGAAGCATAAGTTCCGGCATCCCTTCTTTGTATTCAAGTGGTAAATATGAACAATGATCTTATCTTCCCTTGCAAGCATTACGTAAATTTGATCTCTTATCATTTTTAAATTTTATTTATTTTTTTGATGCAAAAATAAGAGGCGTAAAATATAATTACTAATATTTTTGCTATTAGACTAAACTTTGTTCCATTTTATTTGTCGGCATGCTGAACTTGTGCAATAAATTCTAAAATTTCAAAATTTTTAGAACACATTGTGTTTGTCAAGACATAAAAATTAATTATTAAAATTTATCATTTGAATTTTTAACACCCTGTCTAAACATCACACTTGGCTGCTCTTTTTTTTTTTTTGGTGGAAAGGACAAGATCGAGAGTGGTATATCGGAAAGAATTAAAAAATATTAAACTTACTAGAAGAAAATTAAAACTAAATTTACTGGTCGATTAATAACATGAAGTAAAGATGTTTTTATCCTTTTTTAGGAATAAAATTGCCAAAACCAATTTCTAAAACAAGATGTGATAACAACCTCCCAATGCAGGATATCGTCCTAGAATCCTCCCACAAGGTTCAATTTACATATATTCTGTTCATCTATTGTGTGTTGAGTGTAACTTTTATATATCATAAAAAAATATAGCTTTTATATAATTTATATTTACGTAAAAATAACACCTACATTGTCTTATGTGTCGATGTGATAAATTAATATGTTGAACCAGTCAGGATAAAAATGTTCGAACTCAATGAAATAAATTTTTAAAGAGAGAAAAAAAGAGGCGCATGCCACCTTTAACCTGCTAATGCCTAATGGTTTCGGACTTTTTTCAATCGTGTCAGCAAGAGTTTCGCAAGCATGTAACCAATTTGCGCCGACACATGTACAAACAATACCAGGACCACTGAATCAGGTGTATCTTCTAATGAGTGGTCCTTAATCAACCCGGACCGTACAATATTTTGCTGCACCTCGAACCCTTAATTGTTGGCCTTTAAAGTTTTAAACCTCTTAACATAAATGGCATGTTCATGTATTAGTTTATTTTTCTAAAAGTTTAGTGGAGTTATTAATTGAGCTAAATTAGAATCTGAGAGTGTTATTATAAAAGATTTCTGCATATTTAATTGCAAAACAGATGTCTCATGATATTTGTCTTATATTCTCTAACCATTTTCTGATGATAAGATAGACGTCTATCTTATCATCAGAAAATGGTTAGAGAAGATTAGACAAATATTATGAGACTTATCTTTTAAAATTACTATAATGATACTAAAAAGTTTGAACTTGAAGGGTTTATTTTTATTTATACGTGACCGGTGACTAAGCTTTCTAAATTATATCAGATTTGATACATGCAAGATAGCACGTTAGTCATCATCTCTCTCTAGATGCATCACAAAAAGCTATCCGTGAGTCGCGACCAAAACTCTTGGATCTGCTTCAAGATGATCGATCCGAACAGTCCAAGATGATTTTTCGATTGAAGTCTCCATACAAACCAAATTTTATATTTTTTTTCAAAATTTTTAAGTATTTTTTTGAAATTTTAGAAAATCGTTAATCTAATTAGTTTTAAATGCTAAAAAATAATATTTTTTAAAAATTTGAAAAAAATACTTAAAATTTTTGAAAAAATGGTCTACAAGAAATTTCAATAGGAAGATAATATTAGACAGTTTGGATTGATCATTTCGGAACCAGATTCAAGAGTTTTGATCACAATCCATGGAGAATTTTTTGTCATGCATCACACAATAGCAAAACTCTCCCAATCTCTATATAAATAGTTACCAATTATTTGATAACCCGTAATATTACTAGGGGGATAAAACCAAATTCTAAGATTGAAGAAACATCCAATTCTCAACGGATAAGGATTGAAATATGATAGTCCAACTCTTAATATGTATTGATAAATTTACATTTATCCTATCCGTACTACATCAATAATAGAGGCAGTATAGTACGGATCAATAATAGACTTTGAAGATATTTTTAATAAACTGAACAATATATTAGATGAAGCAATAAATACAGGTGAATACTCAAATTTTCTAATTTTCTCCACAAATATCATTTAGAGCCTTGCAAAATTTGAACTTATAAGCCAATAAATGCATTCTTTTCTTTATTAATGTTGCCGAAAGCTTGGTATTAGCTACCGTTACCAATTAGAAGAAGCCAATCGATAATTTGTCGATGCTCTTGGACAGAAGGATCTACATTGGCGCTTATATGAAGATGTCGATGGAATTGAACAGCAATTTTCTAGTGTTTTTTTTTTTTTTTTAACAAAACCGAAATATTCTTAATTTTAGGAACATTACTGGGGAAAAAAACATGTAGGGCCTAAAACTTTCTAAATTGTCGATGATGTGTTACGCTAGGGGTGTAACCGAATTGGATATGGATCGTATAATGGTGAAACATATTCGTATTCATTATGAATAATGTCGGATACATATATGTTCAATTTGGATACCGTTCAGTTAACCGGATACGAATACATATTAGATATTGCCTAATATTAATACATATACAAATATATTTCATATATTAAACGGATATCAATAAATTAATGAACTACTAATAGAAATAAAAAAATAAATAAAATAATAATATCGATATCAAATATTATCATACATCAAATAATATATTAATCATATGTAATCGCCACGATAAGAGGGAAAAAAATAATTTTTACATTTCCATCGTATGTAATCATCTCGATAATAGAAAATATAGTCATATAGATAATTTCATATCACTAGTTCAATCAAAATGCTATCGTAAGTCAATTAATCTGATAAAAACTAGTATTATCTAATAAAAAATATTTTCTATAATATAAGAGAAATATTAATATTAATCATCTTGGGCCACTGAGAATATAGATAAACGGATAGAATATCTATCAAATACAGACAATATCCATTTTTTTTTTGTCGAATACGGATACAGATTATATAGTGTCAAAACCATATATATATGTCGATATGGAAACAGATACAAATATGTTCGGATATGGATTAAGTTTGGATATTAAGCTCATTTTTCATATTCAGATACATATGAGAACATATTTCATCCGTTCTATTTTCATCCTTAGTTATGCATCAAAACACCTATGTATTTATATAACTAATTTTTATCAAAATTAGTGTTTAGTTCCTTTAACTTTTTCAGAATTTTGCATTAAAAATACTAAAATAGCCAATTAAATTGAAATGGTGTAGTCTGTTATTAAAGAAATTGCAAAAATACAAAATTTTCTTTAAATCAACAACAAAATCCGAGGTCATTTTAGAGACAAATTACTCAATGGAGGCTGTCAAAAAGTGTATTCGAGTTGTTTTTTAAAACTAAAGATATGATATAGCACCCATAATTTTTATGCGAGACTGATCGTTAACAAGAAAATGACAAATGCCTCTCACAATCTTATAATATATTTGATACCTACATTCATCTATTGAAATTAGTTGCGCAAATTAATATATTTACACAACTCACTAGAAAATAAAAATATATTAATCAACACTTATTAAATCTAATTGCTATCGTTAATGCCACTCGCAACTAAAGATAAATCTATTTAGAGTCGAGTTAGGTCGGAGTTCATTTAAAAATTTCAATTCTAGTGGTGTTTATTAAAGTCTTTTGCAATAATTTTAATGCATAAATATTAAATTGACCTAGCTTGAAGTATCTAACGACAAAAGAAATATTTAATTTTTTTTTATTTATCTATATGAAAATTGACATGAGCTGACGGTGATATTTCTTCACCCGCCACAAGTGGTATGCGTTCGCGGGAGCCACAAAAAATCAGGGTAGGAAATTTGTTTGCAATGGCCTCTCTTTATTTATTTTTTTTTTTAAAAAAAAATTGTGATGCCTATTGGGCATTGGATTCAAGGGACCACAAATCGGATGCCAATTCGGGACCAAAGTGCGATCTCTATGCACTCAAGGGATTATGTGATTATTATCGGATCCGTTAACTTGTCTCGATCCATCTCCATCTGCCCATTCCCTTTAGTTAGAATTCCTTTCCCTCCTTTTAAAGGTCCTATTATCTTTAGTTTTGATGTGTTTTATGTGCAAATTAAACTGGGGCCAACCATAGAGGATAGGATTATCTGCTTTTCAAAAATAATTTAGTACTTTCCCTCTTCTGACCAATTCGGTTCAGTAGGCTCAACCCACTATTTCTGCACTTCTACATAGTTTTCTTAGTTTTACTTCTAATTTCTGACGCAATATTATTAACTGTGTGGATATATACAATCCTGTTACATGTGAGTTTGCATGATTTGAACTTTTCACATGGTATGTAAAAAATATTGCTTAGCGGGTTTGAATCCATTAAGCAATATAATGATTTTGTGCTTCAACTATTTATTATTATTATTTTTTTTTTGGGAGGAGGGGGTGGGGGATTGGAGGGTTGACAGTGGGTGATGTATCTTTATTAAGCAAATCTAAACCATACAAAAGAAAAGAATTATAAGAATTATTTTGCTGAAATAATCCTTAAATAAAATTGAATAAAATATGAGTCGATGCACTTTGAGACTGATTTAAATTGGATTCGTCAATTAAAATGAATGCTTCATTTACCCACTACAGATACAATAAATTAATAGTGTTTATGAGGACTGTGAACTATATAATGCAAATCGGTTGTTCCGTATTTGATGTAGCCATGGTGTTCCTAAAATGAGCAGCCTCAGGCAAGAAAAGCATTTTTACCTTTTCTCTTTTATTTCATCTTTATTGACTATTGAGAAGGCTGCATAATTGCTCAAATTTTGTATTTTCCAAGTTAATTGGGTGAGAATAGTATTAATTAATAGTGCATCATACAAAATAGCTCAATTTCATTTTGCTAAAAAAAAAAATCTCCAATTTCACATCCAGAATATATAAAGCACATTTTTATCTTACCATTATTTTATTTCATCTTTCACGAATCCGTACACTCTAATTTGTTTTAAAACCTTTTCCATTATTGCGCCATACAGTCACAAACGATAAAAATTTTCAGCGTCTAATATCTAACTTGTATGAAACATATAATTTGCCCACGAAGGGGGAGTAATGCAAATAAAATTCACCATAAAATAGCTAGCCAATAAAGAAATTTCCGAACTTTCTTCAAAAAAAAAAAATTTCCGAACTTTCTTCAAAAAAAAAAATTCCGAACTTCTTTATATATATAGAAATATAACGGAAAAGCCAAAGTCATGGATTTATCGTATAAGAAACATTAGTCGAACATTGTACTTATCTGATTATATATTTATCATATTACTAATTGGAGACGTTCCAAGACGAAATTTTGGAGATGTGAATCAGATAGGAACGGCACTATGCGAATCAGAGTATAAAATCACCGGCTTAATACGGTGCATTATACTTCTAAGACATACAAGCTTAATTTAAAAGGCAATTCATGTAAGGGTAATTAATCCTTGTAGACTAATCAGGCACATCTCTTTGAGTTCAAACAAAACAAAATTAATGACACAATTAAGGAGCCTTGAAGAGGAAAAAAGCTCTCTCTGGAAGAAAATATTATAAACATTATAATTAAAAAAATGAAAAGAAGAGAAAAGTTTAGTGGTCTCTCCGTAACCTCCCTTCTAAGCAACACTGTATTATCTTACTACCGTATTAAAGATTAAGACCATAAGATTGATTATAAGTTAAGATATCATAACAGCGGCTTAACATTAGTAATGCTCCTGGTTTGGAGTACGGATTAAGTATTACCATAATTAGTTTATTCACTTTGTTATGAAGAAGTAACCCATTTGGAACTAATTAATTAAGTATTTTGTCCTACTGTTTCTTGACGTGAGTATATATATTAGGTAAACTCTACCTTATGTTTATGAAATCAATTTAAACCCAACTCAATCTTAAGTCAAGATACTTTTTTTGTTATGCTACTTCTTATTGATAGCTCATACATATTTTACAATCTCGGAAGAATAGAATATTATAATACGATCGAATAAATCATCTAGAAATGAACTTTGTGGTGTATTATCATTATTTTTCAATATTTAGGACAAATTTAAAATGAATACGCGACCTTCAACCTTTAAAATAGTTTCTGAAGATGTATTTTTTTAGAAGAATTTAAATTAATACACATAATCAATATAAAGTGAAAATTTGCTAATTTAGCCCCTGCCCACCTTTCTTTCTAACCCCTCCAAATGAAACATCTTTAATAATTTAGTATCTACATGACTGGTTTATTACTTCAGCATTTCATTTCTTTTCAGTATTTCCGTTTAAATGACCTGCTGAATAAACCCCTCCGAATTCTTTTAATCCCCCTTCTCCTTCAATTAATCGGACTTATTTACTAAACAACTGATGTCAAAATACATTTAAGCGTGCATCCTTAATCCATGAGTTTAAGATTTCAAGATGAAATTGCTAGTAGAAAACAACTTTTTGCCTTTTATTTTCAAATTAATTATTGCTGGATTATCTCACACTGCTACAACGGAATACAAATACAAAACTACCTAGCAGAAATTCCTTTGATTTTAGAATTCAAACCTTTAATAGTGTAGTTTTACAGTCATCACTAGCTTTGTAAAAATTGAGAAACGAAGCTTAAACATTCTATTTCAAAATATTTATTAATTACCTCTGCATTTTACTGTTTACCCTCAACAACAGTAGGATTTCGCAATATTTTAAGTTTAAAGCCGAATCTTGGCCTTCAGTCTTCAAAGCCAACATTATGTGACAGTTTAGGGACCATTTGTGAAATTTGGTTAGCAAAGAATTACTTGAACAAAAATTAGCTCGCAATTTTGTCATATATAGAATCCTTGATGCGCAAAAAGCGCTCTGTGCATTGTCATAATTCCTACCCACTTACACTCACTCACTCACTCATCCAATGAACCCACTATTTATCCTGTAGAACGTGAAATGCTGCAGCCTCCACCGTTTTCTTGGGTATTAATCTTTCCTTTCCTTTTTCTCTCCGTTCATTCATTTACTTTGCTCCCTTTATTACTATTACTATCTTTATACACTTTTCATCTCCAAAACTCGAAAAGAAACCACTCTTCTGCCTATTTTTATCTCTCTCATAATCGCTCCTAGCTGTAATCACATCATTTCAACCTAACTTTGTGTATACGATCTACGCCCCGTTTATGGTGCCTTGTCAGATGGTCGGATTCGCATACAACCCTATTGTTATGATTTAATAATTAGGTGATTGTTACTTGTTAGAGGTTCAGAAGAGAAGAAAAAAAAAGCATACGAGAGAGCTAATAGAGAAAATTTGCAAAGGGAAAAAAATGTATTTTAATTAATTTTATATACTTAAATAGAATTTAATAATTTATTTATAATAATATAATATTTAGTATAGAAAATAATAAAAATAAATCATTCTTAATTATATATATCATATATAGCAAATATAAGATTCTTCCTCCTTATTTTAGTATGCCAAATATAAAAATGTAAATCATGACAGCCGTCTATTTTGAGTCTGTTTTAGACAAACGACCAGATCATAAGAGAGGCATATATACTCCCCCTTTGATTCACAATTTGAACCTCAATTAAAATTAATCCAAATACACTGTATAATGTATTATGATTTATGAACCTATCATTGCAAAACCTTACATAATCTGATCATCCCGTTGGTCATCTTCTGAATATTAATTGGAGATATTGCCAATGTGAGAGTAGCAGCCATCTATTAAATCATTCTGAGTCATTTGATCTTGTAAAACTAGAATCTCAAATTCCTACTCCGTCAGAGTTAACGTCTCCTTTTTAGTTTTTAGTAGTCTGTCTAGCTAGGTTCAAACTATATATATCATGTGTATAAAAAAACTTAAATATTTTTAATCTCTATATATAGAGTAAAAGTTGAAATAAAAAACAAGAAGTCATTAATATATATAGAACATATATATGCGCTTCATAAAAAAATAATTTCATAAACCTGATACATTGAAATAAATAAAATACACGTGTACGCGTACCAACATACTTGTAATACACTGATAGCCTGTTACATGATTAGGTTGGTATTGCTGTGAAAACGCAGAGTATACTTTCTTTCAAATAGAGCAATAAAACAGAGAGCATATATACTTTCCGTACATATTTTATCATAATTAGCTTATAGACTTTGTGAGCTGTTAAGAAATCATGCGTTGTTACAGCTTTATACGGTGTAATGCACAAATGCGTGAATTACTTGCTAATGGCACATCAATCGAGTATTTAAGCTACTATGCCATGCACTCAGCTTTAGTGGGATATCAATTTACAAAACTTGTTATATAGCAAATCTTACAGTTCTCTCTCTCTCTCTCTCTCTTGGTTCCTCTCTTTCAAAAATTTTACTTACGAGTTATGAACAAAGTTAATTCATCAACATTATTGGATGTAATATTCAGCACATATATTGGATAATAATAAAACAAACTTAGGTGGTACCCCGTGTACAAATCTTTTCCAACAAAAGAAGAGAAAATAAGAAAAGGGATAAGAACACTTGTACTATGTTTTGTTGGTTCTTTGTGGTATATAATATATATGAAATTTGAAAAGAGACTAAAGAATACAATGTCCAAAAAGGACAACTAGCACCAGCTCGGACACGCATTTTTGGTTCTTCCCAAAACATACCCATTTTAAATAACCAAAAAAGAAAGAAATTAATGGTAAACAAGGATCCCGAGGTTGGAGAAAAAGTGTTGAATTTGGGAATTTTCAATTGTCCCTTGAGCAGTCGCTCTCTGCGTGGGTCGTGCGCTTTCGCTTTTACTGTTTTACATGTAACGTGGCAGAGAGCAGCATGCAAATTACACGTTAAAATAAGCGACAGTTCTTTTTCTCTGAATTTTTGTCTTGTAAAGGTGTTCAGTCTTGTTCTGTTCTTGGGCCCATGTTGACCTTTTATGGGCTCAGCCCAAAAGCTTGAAGGTTAATTTCGGATCTTGGATATTATTTTCTTTATCAAACCCGAAGTGTTACCTTGGGACTTGCGTAAAATAATTCTGTAGATAAAAGTTATTTGTGTAGTTAAATTATGATTAAATAATTATTAAAATAATTTGGACAGGTAAGCATAAGTTATTGAAAAGCTCAAACAGCATTTTTGAATCGGGATTGTTTTCTATCATCCTATGATTTCCATCATCCCATCATCCCCTGAAGTCCTCATTAATTATTCAGCGTTTTTATTAATAGAAGACTAGGGGATGAGAGGATGATAGAATCCAGGAGATGAAATCCTCATTAATGATGACGTGTTTTCTATTTTTGTCTGCACGTGTTTTCCATTTTTGAAAATCCAGAAGATGAGAGGCGCTGGGAGAATGAGCATCAGGGGGAGAGGGAGGGGAGGAAACAAAGATGTATATAACTGTTCTAGTTAATATATATAACTGTTGAAGTTAATATATATAATTGTTCTAATTATATATATATATATATATATATATATTAAATACTCTAGTTAATATATATAAATGTTGAAGTTAATATCATAACTGTTATAGTTATATAAATTAACTGTTCTAGTTAATATATATAATTGTTGAAGTTAATATATAATATGTAACTGTTGAAGTTAATATGTAACTATTGAAGTTAATATGGTAATTGTTGTGATTTGAATACTAACAGTTTCGGTTAAATAGCGCTAGGTAAGAGAGAGTGAGAGAAACAGAGGGACGGATGGAAGGGAGGGAAACAGGGGGACGGAAGGGGGGGGGGGGGACAGAGGGATGAGGTGCTGGGATGACGCGTTTTCACGCATTTTCTGTTATTAATGAAGTATTATTCTCATTAATGACAATTATTCTCTGGGATGATGAGGACGATCCATGGGCGGAGGTAAAGTTATCATTTTGAAAAGTTAATATGCAAGCAAAAAATAATAATACATTATTTTTCTTCCGTAGGAGGAAATATGTGGTCAACAGAAATTTTTTTAGAAAATTGTTTATAAAACTAAGTTTTTTTTTTTTTTTTTTTTTTCGATACCCGTTTATAAGTTATATGGAACAAGGGTGTCTACCATTTTCAAATTTGCGTTTTACATTACAGAGATTGGAAAAAAGTTGTGATAATTTGTTTTTGTTTGTTTGTTATTTTTTTCGACAACTTCAATCCTTCAATATCTTATAAAAGATCAATTTGAAAAGCATTTGAAGTTGCAATTAATATTTTAGGATTAAAAAGATATTTTAAAATTTTGAAGGCTAAAATAATATATGAGTGATACTTTCAAATATTAAAACCTGTCTGCTTCACTGCAAATTAAAATATGAGCTTGAATAGAAGAAGAGCTTTGCTGGATTGCTAATTAAGTACAACGATTTCATATCAATTTTTTTTTAAAAATAACCATAGCTATAAAAGATTAATAGTACTAAACTAGGTGCTTGAAAATAGCGAAGAACATTCCTTATTTTCTTTTCTTTTTGAAGGAGATAACACTCCATAATTGCTAAATACGTACGACAACTTTATGTCAACGAAAACATATTTCCAAATTTATAAAAGCATTACAAATTGCAATATTAGTATCAAGCGGTCACCATATGTTTCACACTCAATAAAAAGTATATTTGTGACTAAAAATATTATTGTATTAAAAAAAGAAGTTTCTACATTCAGAAAATGTTACGACCAGCTCAAGATAGCAAGCTTTAACAAAGTATTTTCCAAATAAGCGGAAATAATTCTTCTCGCACACATATCTATTTCTGACAGTTACCATATTCATGCAATTAATTCCAGGTTTTTACTCTCCTGTTACTTGACCGACCATCTATTTTTTGGGTCTTAACATCATATAAAGGGGAAGTAAACACCGATGCGTTCATTGTGTTTGTGTTCATTGAAAAAGGATTTTCATTTTGCTCTGAAGTTTCCTCTCTAGACGTTCATCTTGCCTTTTCATTTGTGCATCCAAGATGGAAGAGAACGGTGCCACAAAAAACAACCAGTTTTCAAGTCGCACCCCCTCGGATGTAGAGCTCGGCCAATCGCAATGTAATCCATGCTGCTTTGATGACGACGGTCGCCCCAAAAGAACAGGTTTGATCATTTTTCTTTTGAACTTTTATCCTTTTTAATTTGGAAATTATACTAATTTTCAAATTTCTTATTCCAAAATCGTTGGTTTCAAACCAACCTTCAAAAAAAAAAGAAAAAAAGAAATTATACTAATTTTTAATTAACAATTGGTGACATGTAATAATATATTTTTCTTTTTGTTTTTCAGGAACTGTATGGACAGCGAGCGCACACATAATAACTGCAGTTATTGGATCTGGGGTGCTATCTCTGGCATGGGCCGTCGGGCAGTTAGGTTGGGTTGCGGGTCCGGCTATCATGATCCTCTTCTCTTTTGTGACGTATTATACCTCAGCACTTTTGACAGATTGCTACCGCTCCTGTGACCCCTGCACAGGCAAACGGAATTATACGTACATGGATGCCGTCCAAGCTAACCTTTGTATGTTGTTTGTGTGCATCTATATCTGCTTATTATTTCTTCATGAAAATTAGCATCGTTCTTGCATTTATGTGGCGAGAAAAAACTTCTAACTTACTTTTCTTAATTATGTATATGCAGCTGGTCTGAAGGTCAAGATATGCGGTGTTCTTCAATATATCAACATCGTTGGTACTGCCATTGGATATACAATTGCCGCAACTACTAGCATGGTGTAAGTACTTAACTTATAGTTGGTCCTTTTTTTTTCAAATAGTATTATTTCTGGTCAAAAATTTATATCGTTGATTGTTTTAAATGATTTTTATTCTTAAACAGGGCAATTAAAAGATCCAATTGCTTTCATGAAAATGGAAAAGATGATCCTTGCCAGATATCAAGTAACTTATATATGATCATCTTTGGCATAGTGCAGATAATTGTCTCACAATTTCCAAACTTTGAAAAAATTTCATGTCTTTCCATCATTGCCGCCATCATGTCATTTACCTACTCAACCATCGGCCTTTCTCTCGGCATTGTTCAAGTCATAGGTAATTAACCACACATATATTTCCACTAGCTAGCACTTAGTATATATGAACGCTAACTAGCTAAAGAAAAATGTTAATCTTTTTGTATAGCAAATGGTGGGTTCAAAGGTAGCCTCAGTGGCATAAGAATTGGGTTGGTGACACCAGTCCATAAGGTTTGGTTGGTTTTCCAAGCAGTCGGCAGCATTGCCTTTGCGTACTCTTACTCGATGATTCTCATCGAAATCCAAGTAAGCATTTCAATGGTTTCGCCAAGAATTTTGACTTCTATTTCTGTATTTTTTTCAAAAGAAGACACATTGCTAAACTATAAAAAAAATCTATATATTTTTATAGGATACAATCAAAGCACCGCCTCCATCAGAGGCTAAAGTGATGAAACGGGCAACAAGTATTAGCATTGCAGTGACTACAGTGTTTTACTTGCTCTGTGGTTGCATGGGCTATGGCGGTTTTGGTGATCTTGCACCAGGAAATTTGCTCACTGGTTTCGGCTTTTACAACCCATTTTGGCTCTTGGATATAGCAAATGCTGCTATTGTTATTCACCTTGTTGGCGCCTATCAGGTAATAAAAATAATTGCAACTTAATACGAAATTCCTATATTATGGTAGTATGAGTATGACAGTTAATCTTTAATTGGCCCTCAAAAAAAAAGACAGTTAATCTTTAATCGATCAAGTAGATAAAATAAATTTTACAAAGGACCCATATGAAAAGATTAACAAAAATGTATTTTTAGTTGTCATGATGCTAACAACTACCAGGCAAAATATTTTAATATCAGTCCATTAAGTCTAGCTAATTAAGACTCCATGTATAACTACCTTTTTAAAAAACAGGTCTATTGCCAGCCTCTATACGCATTTATCGAAAATTGGGCCCATCGAACATGGCCGAATTGCAAATTCATCACAAAGGAAATAACCATTCCTATTTCCCTGTCTAAGTCATACAACCTCAACATCAACCTCTTTCGACTGACATGGCGCTCTCTGTTCGTGGTGCTTACCACCTTCATCTCCATGCTCATGCCGTTTTTCAATGACGTAGTTGGACTTCTAGGGGCCATAGGTTTCTGGCCACTGACAGTATATTTTCCAATAGAAATGTACATAGTGCAAAAGAAAGTTCCAAAGTGGAGTACACGCTGGATCTGGTTGCAATTGCTCAGCACCTTATGCCTTGTGATTTCAATAGCTGCAGCTATCGGATCTGTTGCGGGCATTGTATCAGATTTAAAGGTGTATAAGCCCTTCAAGACAACTTGATGATTTAATTATGATTTCTTTTTTTTTCCTAAAAGAATACCAGAAATGCAAATTGGTAATAAACGATTGTTTTGTCAAATATTTTACTTTGAAATTGATATGATACGGTGTAACTGTAAATAATGCACTTTCTATCTTAGAGTAGCAACTCTGTAACTATTGTAGCTTTTATTTATTTTAATGTAATGTTGGTTGGTAATGCCAGCTGACCTTAAATTCAAATGTCTTTTTTGCGATTTTAAATTCAAATATTTCAACTCTAGAGAGAATACATGCTTTACATTTAACAATTGACCGTATGTGTGAATACATGTTGAGCATGAAGAGACATGCTATAGTTTAAGAATTAAGATGAACTCGCTCTAAAAGTTTCAAAAAATTTAGTTCTTAGAAAAATGAGGTTATGTAATTGATTTGTGGTCCTGGCCATGCATGCTGCTTGGATGAGGCGAAGCTCTGTTTTAAGTCCTAACAAAAATATAGGAACTAACTTGTGTATTCCATATTTGGTCCATTCTAACCTTTTCTTGTAATATCACTGAAAAGTCTTCTCTCTTCTTTTCCTTGCAATGTCGAAATCAGCATATCTCCCTATTCTGAAGAGGTTTTATCACCAAAATTTGATGCCTGTACGCAAAAAAAAAAAAAAAAAAAATGTCGGATCATTCCTCTGCTCTCTCACCCACATCTATCTTCTCTCCACCCTCTCTCACCCCCGTCCCTCTCTCACAGGTCAGCGCCCCACCTTATCTCACCCTCTCCAGTGGCGAGTCCAGACTTTTTTTAAGCATAGACACAATAAAATATTATTAAATTAAATATAAAATAAAAAATAATATATTTAATAAATATTAATTTTTAAATCTAATTTTAAAACAATTTATATTGTTTTTATAACAAATAATATTCGTAACTATTTTGATTGCAAGGATGATATTCAATTTTGTCTACACACAAAAACTATATCTATATTGTTTCTCCATGAATCTTTTGCTATATATATATTAATGGAGAATAAACATTATTTTGTGGGGCCACAAGTAACCTATTCACGTGACCACGCAAAAACGAAAGAGAAAAAAAAAAATTCAAAAACAGATGCTTGGCTTGGGTGGGAATTGCGGGAAAAAAAGTACGAAATGTAGAAACTATAAAGGTTTTGTAGTACAACTTCCAATGAGAATGTGAATTGTGAAGGATCAGATCAGAAATGTTAGAAAAATAAAATAAAATTGATTGTTAAAATGGCACTTTAGAAGCCTTAAGTGGAGGCACTGTAATTTTTCAAGGGTAGACACCCACTATATCACCTATATTAGGCCTCTAGTTTTTGGAAAACAAGCCTGGGCAAGTGCCTACACTTGCCCATGCTTGGCTTCGCCCCTGCCTCTCTCTTAGCCACGCCCCTCTCTTAGACTCTTACTTCCGCTTCTATTCTCCCTTCAGAGCCACTTTCTCTACTCGTCCCTTGTCTTCTCCACAAGGAAGTATATGAGATTCATCAACGAATTGTCAAATATGTTCTCATTTACTTTTTATTATTGAAGTATCTAATTTTATGATACCGGAGTACCAAAATATTATAAGAAAAATGTAAGATTCATTAAAAGAATGTTAAATACGTTTTCATTTATCTTTACGTAACTTGTGATGAGAGAGTAACTAATTATATTTAAGGGAGTATGTAGATTTATTAAGGGAGTGTCAAAAATATTTTTATTTATCTTTAATTATGGAAGTACATAATTTGTCTTAAGGGAGTAACTAATTATTTTTGAGGGAGTATGTAAAATTCATTAAGGGAGTGTCAAAAATGTTTTTATTTATTTTTTGTTGTGGAAGTACGTAATTTGTGTTAAGAGAGTAACTAATTATTTTGTAGGAAGTATGTAAGATTCATTAAGGGAGCGTCAAAATATTTTTATTTATCTTTTATTATGGAAATAAGTAATTTGTGTTAAGGAAGTAACTAATTATTTTTAAGGGAGTATGTATGATTCATTAAGAGAGTGTCAAATATATTTTTCAATTGTCAACTTATTTTAGGAGTATTTAACTTGTCTCACATGAGTAATTATATTTATGTAAGGAAGTAACTTATTATATTATAATATAAGACAATATATTTTTTTACTAAAGGGAGTATACATGTATATATTAAGTGAGTGTTTATTTATAATTAAGGGAGTATATTAATGTATTGTATGCGGCTGTATACGAAAAAAGAGGAGGAATGAGAAAAATAAAGGGTAGAAGGGATAATGGTGACGGAGGAAAATGAGAGTAGGTGAGGAAGAGAAAGAAGGTATGAGTGAAGACGGTTGTTGAGAGCAGGTGGCGCAGAAGAGAAATAGAAGGGATAGAAGATAGATCGAAAGGGAAGGGGGAGAGAAGGAGATCGGAAGGGGGGAGAGTGGGAGGGAGGACGGAAGGGAAGGGGAGAGCAGAAACGACGCTGGGCTTTTATGGGCTTAGTGCTGGAATGAATTTGGCGCATGGGATGGCAGGGATGTCAAAAAAGTGGGATGTCGCATATCAGCTCCGTTTTAAGGACCGAATTCCGACCCAATTTTACTTGCCAGGCCCATTCAAATTCCAAGCCCTAAGCTGGTTTATGCCCTTTCATTCCTATTCCTAATTCAATAAATATGTACTGTATTTGTATATAAATTCAGTAAGAGTACGTCTGAATTATGAATAGGTTAATGAGATTGACATGCTAACTTGAATATTTAAATAGTCACTACTCTCTAATCTAACTATTATTTAGATTGGTAACATGAGCAATTTTTCTATCCACGTTTGGATGGAGTGAGAATAGTGAATTTGAATAGAGAAGAGTTTATTCCTTATTTCATATTCAAATACTAAGATTTTGTTAGAATATGAATAAGGACCCGAATAATACCAAATTCCTTATTCTTGTGTTGTTTCCTTATTCCTTATTCAGGCCACTTCCAAACACACCCATACCTAAATTCTGAATAGTAGCTAAGTTGAATTGTGTTATTTCTTATCGATTCATACATAGCTAATATAAACATAGCTTAAATTCAAACGGGAATTGTTTACCATCATCCCCCTCCTCAGCGTCATCCCATCATCCCCTTCTAAACGCGTTTTCTTTATTTCTATTTTCGGATTTCTTGCCCTGGTCCCCAACTCTGGTATCCATCTTTTTTTTCTATTTTCGGAATTCTTTCCTATCTCTGGTCCCTAACTCTGGTCTTCATTTATGTCTATGATCCCCATCAATGCATGTTTTCATTCTCTTCCATTTATATCTCTGGTCCACATCTCTAATCCGCATTAAGGAAGCTTCAATTTCAGAATTTAATTATTTTAGTTAATATGTTTTGGAAAACTAATTGTTCTAGTTTTGAAACTAAATGTTCTAGTTTCAGAACCTAATTGTTCTAGTTAATATGTTAAAAAAAACTAAATGTTCTAGTTTGAGAACCTAATTGTTCTAGTTAATATGAGTAATTGTTCTAATTCTGAAACTAATTGTTCTAGTTAATATGAGTATTTGTTCTAGCTCTGAAACTAATTGTTCTAGTTAATATGAGTAATTGTTCTAGCTATGGAACAGTTAGTATATTAAATGAATTTCCCTCTGTGTCGCTCCCCTCCCTCTCCTCTGTTCGCTCATCCCTTCCTTCCGTCATCCCCTCATCCAAAAATAGAAAACGCGTTAATAACTGCCAGGGGAATCATCCTTTTATGGAATACAATTAAACTAACTTTCGGGGATGATGGGGATGGTGGATATCGGGGATGATGGTTATCAGCCCCGAATTCAAACAAAACTTAATTTTTTTCTGAATAAAAGGCAGGAATACTTTCTCTTGCTCTGACAAATTCCCTGCCTAATATGATACTAAATAAGATACTGATAATAATATTTGCCTTTTGCTTTTTGTGATTTTTGAATTAAAAATCATGTCATTTCTCAAGTTTATATGATCCAAACAAAAGCACTAAAAATCATTAATAAAGTATTTCTATTGTCTTTATGCATTTGAAGGTTATATCTCAGTATATCAGGAATGTTATACCAGCAAAATTATCAAAGATTAACATAGTCAATCCAATACCGAAACTGCAGCAAAAGGGCACAATAAAAATAATGTGTCTGTTTCATTATGACCAGAAAATAAGCAACTCTCATTCCCATTCCACTTTTTTCTTACCAGGACTTCTTTGGTATGAATTTTATTTTGTGAACATAACCACATGAGCATTGATACTTATGAGGAATTTTTAATTTCCGCTATATCAAGATTTTCAATTTTACCACTCTAATAGTTACAAAAGAATAAACAGTGTAAATTAGAGTCCCTTTGAGCATCCCATCTCCACATTAGCAAATCAGTGGTTTTAGTGAGTTGTGTATTATGAAGCATGTGCAACATAGCTTAAATAGTTGAATGAAACAAAATAAAAGAAACCTATTTCACAATTAATTGTCAAAACTTTTCTATATTTCAAATTTAATGTTAAACGATGTTAGTATCGTGAGATTTGTTCTCTCCTGCCTAAACAATGTGTTAACTAGTGGTAAGTAGTGTTGAATGAATAACCCAAAAATCATTTTGAAGTTCTGATTGAGGTTCTCTATTCTTATGGGATATTCTCCTCGGGTTTATGTGATAATCAACACACATAGTAATTGTGGGAAATAGTGGAGATGTTGCAGGGTCGCGGACCGCGACATATCATCGCGGGCCGTGAACTGACTGGACGACTAGATATTGATCTGGTCATATGCACCCTTTGGGAAAGAGTGCTCTCTTATAAATAGATGGTCTCTGGTCATTTCTTTAAGGTGGGAGACATAGAAAGACTGTGAGAGACAGAATTTTATGAGAGAGAAACTCCACTAAGACTAGTGTTTCTTCTCCAATAAGCATAGTTACCATTAGAGAGAGATCCCATGGCCGAATTGAGTTCGGTTATCTCGTGAGAGTCAAGTCTGGCACTTGGACTGTGAATAGTGTGGGATTGCAATCAATCCCCACTGGCGATAGTAGAAGACGGGGCTGTGACGCAGCGAGACCACACGGTGAAGACTTGGTGTGAAGGAAACCCGTATTAAGAGGAGATTCTGACACGCTTCCGCATTCGGTATAAGTTACCAATTTTCTTACATTGGTATCAGAGCCAGGTTCCTCTTTTTCGATTTTAATACACCATTAAAGTCTTATGGTCAATATCTGGTTGTTTGTTTGCATTTTGTGTGCTCTAATTTCATAATTTTTGGGAAGAAAGTTGATAAAACTCGAATTAGTGCAGTCCAGATTTTGTAAACTGGTACAGTCTGATTGTCGAGGGCATAACTTAAGATCTGTTACTTCGATTCGAGTAAGGTATGTTCCATTGGAAAGTGCTTCGAGTCTACTTTCCGGAATATCCAAGAACTCGAAAATCGGATTTGTATACAGAAAGTTATCGTCGTTTTACCGAAAGGGTGCGAATCAGATTTCTGGACGAGGTGCATGTCGCGACCCTCGGCAGATGGCCGCGATCCGCGACATGTTGATATGACCCAAAACTTGTTTGTTGCGACCAGTGGAAGGTTGTTGCGATCCGTGGAGGGTTGCTGCGACCCGCAACAAGGTCATATGTAATTCCAGAGTGTTTGTTATGATCGGTAGCATGTTGGTTATGATCTACAACATCTGGAACTCAAGTTTTCACTAGAATTGAGACATAAATAAACCAGTACTTGTAGGATTGATACAAGTAAACCCCAATTGACCATTAATTTTGGTTTAGAGAGTTCTTATACTTTGTTTTGTGACTATTTGCAACATAGAACCCTAGAGACTATCTTGATTAGTTTCGGGTTGTGACTTCTCTTCATTGGTTGAATGAGAAAGTTGCAAACACCATATGCCTAGACGGTATTTGGTAGAGATATTTACTGGTATTGTGTCATTGATTCTGAGATTTGTAAAATTGCCAGAATCAAATTTCCAACATAATAGACTAGTTGCAACCCGCAACAATCGGTTGCAAACCGCAATAGTTTTGTTCGAAAAACAGAGTTTGAGTTCTCTGTACTTACGGATTGCAGTAGTGGGCTGCGGACCGTAGAGACGTGTTGCGGACCGCATAATGGACTTGCGGACTACAACATGAGACATATACATGCAGTAAAGTCACAATTAAAGATAGAATTTGACCAAAACTTGAAACTCCTGAATGTCAACACAACCAATGGTTAAAAGGTTATCTTAGTGATAATCTTCGATTGTTCGGAATTTGGTTTACCGAATTATGAATATGATAGCACATGTGGTGTTGTCATCGGTTCGATGGTGCAAGTAGGTACCGTCTTGCCAATTACATGTAAGCGTACATGTTGGGTGAATTTGGATTGGTAGACTAGTTTGTCTCATCCATATTCTGAAAATTTTGCATCAATTGAATTAATTGAAATCAATATTTCTTTGTTTGCAAGCGATGTTTGTTGCCCTAGGCTCTTTCTCACTTGCTGCAAAGATAGTATTGATTTCAGATTAATTCTAGATTGGATGACAAAATCAATGGTAGTACCAATCCGTACTGTGCGTGTCTCTATTGTTGATTGGATTTGGCTTAATTGAGAAGTTCATTGCTGATCTCTATTGAAATAGAATTGATGGATATGTGTAATGTGTGAAATTACAATATCTCAATATCTTATAGAGGATTGGGATGTACTTGTAACCGTTATAATTCAGATTTAGAAACCTTGGCATATAAATGACGTGCTTAGAAAAGAAATACTATACTATTAGCATTGTGTTGTTGAATAGTATGAGTTAGATCATTCTTGTTATAATTTGAGTGTAGGTATCACTAATACCATGTGGGTATATCTCAAAGTTCAGTAAAACTAATTGACAATAAACTTATGCAAACTCAATCGATTTTATGGATTCAAGAAGCACCGTAGAGTGGCATCTTACAATCGTATCAAAATGATTTCGAGTTGCACGAAGTATGTCATGTATGAATTAATAAGCAATAAGTGAATATTTTTCTCACTCTATGTGTTGAGAAATAGTGAAATTCACTGTTATTGAATTGTTCGTTCTTAGACGAACATTGCTTATTAGTTAGAATTCATAATAAATTGTCAAGTGTTAGTATATACTGAAGAGATTGTAGTGTTGACTCAAATGTGTAAAAAGATATCTGATTCTAAGCATATTGAGAGTACTAGAAATCTGATTTTGCAAATGAGTGTATGTGTTCTTGGTTGTAGTTAAGAAACATCATATTTGCTTAAGAAATCAGATTATATCTATGATTATTGTCAATTTCATTAGAAACAATTATCTAGATGGAGGATTTAAAGTGAAAGTGCAGTTATGGGAACTAACACATTGTTCTAGTCGTGACCCGCAGCAAACGGCTGCGACCCGCAACAGAAATAATCACTCCATGATATTTATGTTTCTTTAATTGATAAAAATCTAGTACTAATCATTAATTCTTTGGTGATGGATTGCTAAATTGAATTGATAAATGGTTATGTTTCTTGCATGTTACTTAGTCTCTTAGTTTGTGATTGTCATGGTATGCTATACTATTAGAGTTGGACATAGATATAAGTTGGCAGTCGAGGACTTGTGTCAAGCTTATTTGTCAACTTGTGAATATAGTTAGCTGAAGTTGATTACTTGAAAGCTTTGCGTATAGTTGTTTGAGTATTAGAGATTTATTTGGATATTTTGTTCCAATATGAGGGCTGAACTTGGTGCCTTATGATTCATCACATTAAGACTATATATTGGAAGTAGTTTCATTATAATTGACAGCTATAATGCAAGAAAAAGTTGATTTCTGAATATGGGTGAAGTCAATTTATAATGACAACTCTATAGTAAATCACGGATGTGATTATGTGATTGTGGAGAAATTGCGGATCTTTTGCTGAGAACTGCAATATAGAGTTTTTACGGACCGCGACATTTGTCTGCGGTCCGCGACAGATTGTGATGAATTGGACCTTGTAAGATATGGTTAAGAAAAATATAGATGCGGTCTATATTTTGAATCTTGGGCCTCTTATCTCTAAGTTCTACTATTTAAAGAACTATAAACTACAATAGATCCTAGTGTGGATGCTTAAGTAGTTATAGGTTCTATTGCATTTGGAGTGCAACTTCTCATAAAGTTTGAAGAACTTTATTGAAGAAGAAATAGTAGATATGCCATATGATTAAATCACAATACTAAAATAATTTCCAGTTGAGAGGGAGTTATTTTTTGAGTAACTTAGAGCTGTTTAGAACCGTTCTTGTATTTGACATGTACTTGTCTGAGCATTGAGGAACAGGAGGGGAATGAAGTGGTATTCCTCAACCTCATAGGACATGTGACATTAAATAAGAATCGGCTCAACAAGCTAGAGAAGTAACTCAAACTTATTGCTGCAATGCAAAATGAGATAAGTAAATGAAGAAATAATGAGATGTGGATTTTCTAAATTGATTTATTGCAAGGGCATTAATCAGTATGGTTCTTGATTGAATGCTAAGAAAAGTTATCAATTGAAGTATAAGACTCCGTTGTGGTAGGCTATACAAGAATAGAGGGAGTCAAGTAAGTTAGTCTTATTCTAGCAATATTGACTAGTATAGATTAGAACTATTCTGTATGGAGTATTAACAGATTTTAGACAAAGTGGTATTGAATCTTCTGTCTAATTTGTCGCAGAATTATGGTAAAGTATGCAGTGGATGCGGACTTAACCGATTCAATAGTCTAAAATTAAATCATGTCAATAGAGTTTGTAGATTCTTTTGAACATGAATGTTATATTGTCCAAGAATAAGTTGCTAATTACATGGTGCATTATTGGCTAGAAAGAATAAGTCTAAGTGACTCTTGTCTAAATGTTGTTGATTAAGCCTTAATATGTTCTTGTGTCATACTTGAGAGATTATTCCAACATGTTTCTTGTTGTTACATACGAGACTAGAATATTCTATATGATATTTGGTTGCATGGTACGCAAGCCAAAATGACACGAGTTAGAAGAACATAAATATGAGTCTTGATACAAGTTATAAATTCATAAAACCTGTCACATGAAATAGGTTGCAAAAAGTCTGTCGCGGACCGCGGGAAGTGCCCACGGATGGCAGCAGCATCTGTTTGCATAAAGACTTCCGCGGACCGCGAATGGTTCCCGCGGACCGCGAGAAAGTTTATTGCAGAATTGCAACATGGGTATTTAGGAACCAAAGTGAGTTGGTTGCAGAATGCAACTAGGTGTTTGCAGATCACAATAGTACCCTGTGACAGATGAAAGCCAATTCTATAGTTATTTGAGAAAAGTCTGAGGGACTTGAGATATCTGAATGGTACATGCATGCTAAGTTATCAAGGCAATATACTTGTGTTTGGTTTGCCTGTTGAGAGGAAACCTAGATAAACTCAAGTTTACATTAGATATGTAGATTGGTTGATAACATTATTTCTTGATATGGCAAGAAATATTAATTTTACTCGCTCGTATTGGAGTTGGAGTAAATGAGTTGTCATTCTCATTTTGGATATGAGAATATAGCATGCAATAGTTGTACTAGCTTACTCATGTGAGAGTAGAGCGTGTAACATGATTGAATATCATGACTAGAGGGAGTTTGGTTGAGTATAATCCTATATACAATTGGAGATTGTTATGACCTAGAGGGAGTTGATAACAACTCATTGTAATTGTATGGCTTTTGTAGCATACTATAGATTATGAGAAGAACCAAACATATTCAGATATGAAATTAGAGACATGAATTTGTGATAGCACAGTTAGAGTTGATCGTGGATCAAGTACATGCCTAGTGTGTATAGGTTGTGACTGTACTTGAGAGTGATACTCGTTGGTAAATTTGAACATGAAATATGGATATAGTAAAATTATGTTTTACTGTTGTTCGAATTGAGGATGGTACTTATGGTAGCATGTCAATAGGCTGAGATTGGCTCTCTCACACGAGCAATCGTCTCTGACGTCTGGGACGGGCAGAGATAAGACTTATCAAGCTAGTTATGCTTAGTCTGGGACTAAGATGCCGTTTGGGGGCAATTAGAGCTTGATGTCGCCTTAGTCAAGGACTAAGATGAGATCACAATATGGTGGTCGACATGAATTGTTCCCCACAGTTCATGTAGCCTATTATTAGCCGAGGTGAGTGGCCTTGCAAGACACTCCGGGAGTGTAGTTGCGAAGGCACTCAGGGTTAGTTACAATGGATGCGATCTAGACCATAGATGCATGGTTTGTGACTAGACCTGGACTCGTACAGTGTTTTAAATCGTTTGACATGCGTCTGCTCATGGTAGAATAACGCTGTAGCATGCGTTTCATATTGCATGTGCTTAGCGACACGTGGGAAATGAGTTAAGTGACCTAGATGGTCATCCCTGCCTTCTCATTGTGTGAGACCCACAACTACGTACCCTTATCACTCTTGACTATGTCATGAGAAAGGGAGCTGATGTATGCTACTTCCTTATGTTACCAATGACGATGAACTATACCGTCTGTCGGGGCATTTGTCAGAAAGCAATCAGTTTCTAATCAAGTGACATGAGTGCAAAAAGAAGGTAATTGTGATTACACTATTTGACTTACTTGTGATTCACCGTACGGCCAATCATGTCACTTGGGACATTGATTGAGAATTCTTGTGAGTAATGAGGATTAAGCACTGTCCAAGAGGGAGTGCGAAGTGCTTAGTCGGGTGTATATCCAATTGACCTAGGGTATGAGATACTGCTTTAATTAACAAGTTTGTTAAATGTCCTAGATAGCTTTAACCGGCTTCCTCTAGGATTCAGGTTTGCAGGTATCGCTAGTCGCACGGTCCATGCCAATATGAAGACTTGACTATAATAGAGATAACATCTCCAAGAGGGAGATTGTGGAAAATAGTGGAGATGTTGCAGGGTCGCGGACCGCGACATATCATCGCGGGCCGTGAACTGACTGGACGACTAGATATTGATATGGTCATATGCACCCTTTGGGAAAGAGTGCTCTCTTATAAATAGATGGTCTCTGGTCATTTCTTTAAGGTGGGAGACATAGAAAGACTGTGAGAGACAGAATTTTATGAGAGAGAAACTCCACTAAGACTAGTGCTTCTTCTCCAATAAGCATAGTCACCATTAGAGAGAGATCTCATGGCCGAATTGAGTTCGGTTATCTCGTGAGAGTCAAGTCTGGCACTTGGACTGTGAATAGTGCGGGATTGCAATCAATCTCCACTGACGATAGTAGAAGACGGGGCTGTGACGCAGCGAGACCACACGGTGAAGACTTGGTGTGAAGGAAACCCGTATTAAGAGGAGATTCTGACACGCTTTCCACATTCGGTATGAGTTACCGATTTTCTTACATTAGTAATTAAGTAGTAAGTAGTTTCTTGGGTACTGTTATGAAATAAACGTACCGATGCTAGATGAGTGCCCTAACAGATAGTGCTTGGCAAATATTGATGAAAACAAATAAATGGTACCACCGTACCACTAATTATTCAAAGTCGTTACAAAAAAATAATTTTCTTGTACGCCCACTTTTGGAAAAACGAGGCCAGGTTATATAATGTACATGTTGGTGATGGTTCATTTCTAATTTCCTTGTTGAACAATATACCTTTCTTTGTAAATCCTTCAAGTTTCTCAAAATCACAAGAAATATCTTCTTATTAGTCTTTTCATTTTACAGCTTCTTCTTACGAGTCAAGATTGCATGCATTTTCGCTCTGTAACATTTTTTATGATCAAATAACCTGGTGAACAATCGCCTGGCAGTCATCAAGTTATTTTACTTTTGAATTCCATATTCAAGGGGTTTCACACCGGTTGTTGTCATGGTGACTATAAATCGCATCTTTATAGTCTTCAATATATCTCTAGCAATTTCTTCGTTATATCACTATTTTTCATTTCTTATGCGAGTCAATATTCATATTGCCTTCGCTTACTAGTTCTCTGAAAATAATTACCAAGAGGGTCAGGCCACTCACTGTGACAATTGTTGAAAGAATCAGCTACTTGTTTCCTTATTAACATAACATTAATTTCTTTCTTCATGCATGAAAAATAATCCTTCATTTTCTTTTCTTTTGCTTTTCTTTAAACAAGAGAAGTGGTGCATGTTATAATTAATATAATTAATTATTATTAAGTGGCCTATATTTAATTGTTGAACCAAATTCATTTAATGTATGGTGCATCAGATTTTGATGGAAAATCTGATGGACCATGTTCATTCAAAAATTCTGATCCCTTTAATTGCCTTAGTCATTTCCCTTTAATTGCCTTAGTCATTTAAATACATCTCTCCTGTCATTAATTGGCATCCCTTCCCTTATTTTCGCCTAATAAAGAAATAGAGACAGAGAGAAAATGCCATAATTTTCTGCCATCAATTTCGACTAAGGAAAATTAAAGAAGGTCAAGATTTCCGCATAACACCATGTCTGCCCTTCAGTCCTGTAAGTTCTAACTTATGAATCTATTTATTTTATATGAAATACATGATCATTAGGGCTGTTAATTAATGATAATTAAGATATTATTATATTAAAATATTTTAATATCTAATATTTGGTATCAGAGCAGTATGTATTTTCATATAAAATACAGTATAAAGTAATTTCTTAATTTACTAGAATTTACATAAATTTTTCGTGAATTTTTCCTTATCTAATTCCCTGTTTCCCTGTGCTTATTTCTTTGTGTGCACTTTGGAGATGTATATTATTGCTTTCTTTATTACATCTTTGCATCCATGTGCGTACAAAAGTGAAGAGAGAGAGGTGTATAGTTTTCTGTCACATGTGAGGGAAAGAAAGAATTTTCCTATGCTAGATTGTATACAAAGGGGTAGAACAAATTCAACGTCCAAACCTAATCAGATCCGTTAATTTTGGCAACAACTCGCGAAGATAACGCACTTTTTCGAAATTTTGTCTCAGTGGATCTGATAGGGTAAGTATGCGATATTTCCTTCTTAGTCTGCAGAGGATCTATACAATATTTGTATTTTGCTTGTGTATGCGTCCTTTTGGCTTGGTCCCCACAATTTAAGATAGTTTATTTATATCTCTCTTCTTACCTTAATTACTCACACGTGGAATACATAGATTCCATTTCAAATGGAATAGATAGGTTCTGACAAAACTTAAATTAAGCAAATTAAGAAAATATTGTTTAATCAAATTTCTTTACACGGACCTATTACTTAGATCATTTGTATTAAGCAAATCATTAAGCTTATTACATTCCTGACGATATTTGAAATTTTTTAATTTTGTTAAGTTATATGATTTTATATTACATATACTATGTAACCCAACGGAACTAAATTATATATAATTTATTATCATATAAATTTACTTTTAATATCTGGTTGTTATCAATTTTACCAACTTTAATTGTGACTACCATTTTATTAAAAGGAATTATGTTTTACATTATGTCTATTGTATTACGATTATGCTTTACATTTAATAAATTATATATGTCAATTTTACCAACTTTAATTGTCAAGTATAATTTATTAAGTGGAATTTTTTAACTTAGTTCAATTTATTTCTGCCCAACGGTGATATGAATTGATCTTTAATGGATCAACTATTAAACCTGAAATATTAATTGGCATTTTATTATTTCAGATTAATTAATTATTAGTCCCCTGATTATAGTTGATCTAATTTAATTTTATTATATGTCTGTGGATTAGTTAATAGTAAGCATTATGTTTGTCATGAAATTATTTCATTATATGATTTGTGAATCTCTTTTAATTGATGTTCCCTTAAATACGTGGTGGGTTGACACTGGTGCCTCTGTGCACATTACGAACTCATTGCAGGGATTCCATTCCGTGACGATGCTGGAAAAGGGAAAAAGGAAGCTTAAAGTAGCTAATGGCTTAGAAGCTGAAGTGGAGGCCGTTGGAACTCTTCGTCTGGTCTTGAAGAGTGGCTTTATTCTCTACTTATATGATGTAGTTTATATTCCTAGTGTGATTAGGAATTTAATTTCTGTTTCTAGACTTGATGCTTGTGGTTTTATGTTTCAGTTTGGAAATAATGAGTTGAGACTATATCATAACTCTAAGTTTGTTGGTTCTGGATTGTTATGTTATAATCTATATAAATTATGTTTGGATTCTTCCTTTTTTGATTCTTTATTATCCCTGAATGTTAACTGTGTTGATCATAAACGTGGCACAAAGAGAAATCGTGATGTTGGATATTCTTCCAAGTTATGGCATCGCAGATTGGGTCATATTTCAAGAGATAGAATGCAACGTCTCATTAAGAATGAAATTCTCCCAACATTAGATTTTTCTGATTTTGATAATTGTGTTGAATGCGTTAAGGGAAAATTTGTTAAAGGAAATAAGAAAGGAGCCACTCGAAGTGGGGGACTATTGGAATTAATTCACACTGATATATGTGGTCCTTTTCCCACTTCGAGTTTGAACGGACACAAATCATTCATTACTTTTATTGATGATTATTCTCGCTACGCTTATGTGTACTTAATTTCTGAAAAATCTGAAGCACTAGATAAATTTAAAATCTTTAAAGCTGAAGTTGAAAATCAGCATAATCTTAAAATTAAAGTAGTGCGATCAGATAGAGGCGGTGAGTATTATGGTAGGCACACCGATTTGGGTCAAAGTCCAGGTCCATTTGCTTTGTTTCTTCAAGAATGTGGTATTGTTCATCAGTTCTCAATGCCGGGAGATCCTCGGCAAAACGGAGTGGCTGAAAGGCGTAATCGTACATTAATGGATATGGTACAAAGTATGATATGTAATACCACTTTACCAGAATTTTTGTGGTCGGAGGCTTTAAAAACAGCCACACATGTTCTCAATCGAGTTCCTAGTAAATCTGTTCCAGCAACACCTTATGAATTGTGGATTGGAAGGAAACCGCAACTAGGATACTTACGTGTGTGGGGCTGTCCTGCTGAAGCAAAAGTCTACAATCCACAAATTAAGAAACTCGATCCTAAAACCGTTAGTTGTTCTTTCATAGGCTATCCAGAGAGGTCCAAAGGTTTTAGATTTTATTGTCCATCACATACCACTAGAATAGTTGAGACACGACATGCAGTATTTTTTGAGAATGGCAACATTAGTGGGAGTAATGAAAAACGAACTATAAACCTTAATGAAGAAGACCGAGTTTATGTCCCAACTTCGGTCATTTCGGAGGCTACAAGTTCTGTTTCTCCTTTATCACTAAATGAAGGTATTAATGTTAGTAATGTTCCTAATAATGAAGAAGTACCTTTGCTGCCACAAGATCAGCCTTTGCGCAAGTCGCAAAGAGAACGAAAATCTGCAATACCTGATGATTATGTTGTATACCTTACTGAAGAAGGTGGCGATATAGGTCATGGAGATGATCCTATCTCCTTTAAATACGCCATGAAAAGTGATAAATCATCTCAGTGGTTGGAAGCCATGAATGATGAGATGAACTCAATGCAACAAAATGATGTATGGGACCTTGTTGAGTTACCAAAAGATGTTAAACCCGTAGGATGTAAATGGGTTTACAAAACAAAAACTGATTCTCATGGTAACATTGAACGATACAAGGCCCGACTAGTTGCTAAAGGTTTTACGCAACAAGAAGGTATACATTATGACAATACTTTTTCTCCTGTCTCAAGAAAAGATTCATTAAGAATTGTTTTAGCTCTTGTAGCTCATTATGATCTAGAGCTGCATCAAATGGACGTTAAAACCGCATTCCTTAATGGTGACTTGCATGAAGAAATTTACATGAAACAACCTGAAGGTTTTGTTGTCAAAGGCAAGGAATATATGGGCTGCCGGTTGAAACGATCAATTTATGGGTTAAAACAAGCTTCAAGGTAGTGGTATCTCAAGTTTGATGAGGTCATAACAGAATTTGGATTTAAAGAAAACACTTTTGATCAATGCATATATCTCAAGGTTAGTGGGAGCAGATTTATTATTCTCGTTTTGTATGTGGATGACATTTTATTAGCGAGCAGTGATTTAGACATATTGTACGAGACTAAACGTTTTCTTTCAAAAAAATTTGAAACGAAGGATCTTGGTGAAGCCTCTTATGTCATAGGCATTGAAATCCACCGTGATCGGTCTCGTGGGGTCTTAGGTTTATCACAAAAAGCATACATTGAGAAAATGCTTAAGCGCTACAAAATGCAAAAATGTTCTCCAAGTGTTGCTCTCATTTTCAAAGGTGACAAATTCAGCAAGTCTCAATGTCTCAAAACTGAATCAGAACATAAGCAGATGGAAAATAATGAGTATGCTTCGGTTGTTGGAAGCTTAATGTATGCTCAAGTCTGCACACGTCCTGATATTGCGTTTATAGTTGGCATGCTAGGCCGATATCAATCCAATCCAGGTTTGGATTATTGGCGAGCTGCTAAGAAAGTTTTACGCTATTTGCAAGGGACTAAAGACTACATGCTTACTTACACGAAGTCCGATAGCCTTGAGGTCATTGGCTATTCAGATTCGGACTTTGCTGGATGTGTAGACACAAGGAAATCCACATCAGGATACATATTCATGCTTGCAGGGGGACCAATTTCATGGAAGAGTGCCAAGCAGTCCTTAGTTGCATCTTCCACAATGCAAGCAGAATTTGTAGCATGTTTTGAAGCTACTGGTCAAGCAGTTTGGTTGAAGAATTTCATACCTGAACTTCAAGTGATTGAGAGTATTGCAAGACCAATCACGTTATTTTGTGATAACGAGGCTGCTGTTTTCTTTTCGAAAAACAACAAGTCCAGCTGTGCTACTAAATGGATCGACATCAAGTATCTTGTTGTTAGAAAGAAAGTCAAGGATAATATTATTGTCATACAACACATCAATACAAGAGCTATGTTAGCTGATTCTCTAACAAAAGCACTACCACCTACTCTCTTCAGAGAGCACGTAGCTAGCATGGGTTTGGTTAGTGACTTATGATGTTGTAATGAACAATAGTGTATTTAATTATGTAATGTATTGAAGCTTCTATTATGTATTGACTTTCAATTTATGATATTTGCTTATTTTTATGTTGCGCGTTAATGTTATTAATATAAGCGAATATACTTATGAGGATCGAATGAATTTAATTAACCATTTGTTGGAAAGAATGCCACATCTATAATTAATAGGGATCAAATAACAATAATAGTTATTTTGATTATATTAGTTTAGTTTGGTATTTCTAACTGAACAAAGTTTAAGTTTTTAGTTGGCCAATTCTGAATTTGTGTTCATTATGATATTTTATAGGCCAAGTGGAAGAATGTTATAATTAATATAATTAATTATTATTAAGTGGCCTATATTTAATTGTTGAACCAAATTCATTTAATGTATGGTGCATCAGATTTTGATGGAAAATCAGATGGACCATGTTCATTCAAAAATTCTGATCCCTTTAATTGCCTTAGTCATTTAAATACATCTCTCCTGTCATTAATTGGCATCCCTTCCCTTATTTTCGCCTAATAAAGAAATAGAGACAGAGAGAAAACGCCATAATTTTCTGCCATCAATTTCGACTAAGGAAAATTAAAGAAGGTCAAGATTTCCGCATAACACCATGTCTGCCATTCAGTCCTGTAAGTTCTAACTTATGAATCTATTTATTTTATATGAAATACATGATCATTAGGGCTGTTAATTAATGATAATTAAGATATTATTATATTAAAATATTTTAATATCTAACAGTGCACTCCTCTTCTCATTTCCAAAAAAAAAAAAAAAAAAAAAAAAAAATCATTTATGGTTCTTTATATATAATCACATGACATCCCTTTTTTTTTTATTGTGTTGCTTATTTCAAAATTGCAGATTAGATTTGACTTCCAATAAAACTTTAATACTTCCTAAAAACAAGAGGGAAGGGACACCTAATCAGTTTTTCTCCTTTTTTTAGTTTTTAAACTATTTTCATGTCTTTTTTTTATTTTTTATCCTTTTCATTTCCTTTTACTTCATCTTCATTATTAGTTCATTTTGATTTTTTAGCTTTTATATCAAATATTAAATGCAAAAAGTCTCAAATATATATCCGATTATTATAAGTTTTCTCAAACAATCTATCTTCATCTGTTTACCCTACAAATGATCTTATTCTTCATATATATAGATTTCTCATTACCTTTGATAGGCCTACTTAATAAAATATCATTTAACCCATACAAATTAATCTAGGTGCATGTTAATTACACATTTTAACATATTAATCTAAAGTACTTAACTCATTAATCTTTTAGAAAAATCGAAATGCATTAATAAACTCAAATCCTTTTGACTAATTAATGAAAGGAAATTAAACTTGAATATTAAACAATTGCCAAAATAATTATAAAAAAATTAAATTTAACACATCGATATTGCCTTTAGTTTTCAAAATATTCTAACTAATTATTGGGCTCAATTGAAAGGCTCGAAAAACTTTTACCAATTATGCAGTGCCCCTTTCATTAGGGAAGGACGGCCTTGGCCATTCATGGGCAAAATAATTGAAGTTAGGGCCCTTAGGGGAAGAGGACGGGCATGGCAAGGGAAAAGAGATACACGAGATGTATAATTAGTTGGTTCAGCAGATGAGCAGTCCATATTAAAGACAGCGAAGCAATCTTGGACTCTTACGCAATGCTCTTCCTATATAAATCCGCATAGGAAATGTTGCAATTATAATGTGAAGAAGAGCAACATATATTGTAACCAACTGAGAAGAATGAAGACTAAAAAACCGCCAATCGTCTCACCACTAGTATTAGTACTGGTACTGGTACTGGTATTGCCGCTTGACCTTGAGCTCCAAAACCAAATCCTTGCTGATGCAGCTCTAAACACACGGACTGTTCTAATCCCCGGTAGGAATGCAGGAGGAACCAACCATCCAGGCCAGTCGTACACCGGTAGTCATTGTAAAAAATATTATAATCCTGGATGTTAATAATTTTCATGGCATCATGTATTAATCGCCATGTCTTTTTCTCGTACTTTCTGTTCTTCTTCATGAATTGTTATGTGCAATGTACTTCCTCTTGTTGAATTTATTATTGCAAGATTCATCAGATCGTTGGCAGCCGATGTCTGGTGCAGATTCAATTTCGCATTTATATATAGCTCCCTTCTTGATTTGCACGTTTAATCCATATCGATAAATAAATCATATTTTAATATTTTTGTTAGTACGATCATGTATGTCTATGTGCATTTGAAACTTCAGTACGTATTAGTGAGCTACCGCTATTAACAACATAATTAAAATTGAACAGGGTTGCAACACCACAACTTTTGATAACACCAAATGACACAACTTCAAATTTCATCAATATTTAAATTTTAAAATTCAAATATAAATTTATACTGTTGATATTTTTTCAATTTAACGAGCAATAAGTTCTTATGTAAATTTTATAAATTTTAGAAATAATCTGATACTCGATTAAAAGATAAATAAAAATGAATGTATTGGAAGTAGTATGTCATAACAAGATTCATTTATTATTTTTTTATAATCTCTTGACAAGTGAATTACAAAACTTACAAAAATTATATGGTAATGCATCACTAATTAAATTAAATAATATCAATGATTTGGATTCAAAGCTTGAATTTAAAACTCAAATTTAATGAAAATATTATAAAATTGTGAAATTTGGTGCCATCCAAAGTTGTGGCATTGGTATCGCTCTCATTAAAATTTATATATATATTTTTTTAATGCATTGGTTGCGCATATTTCCATGTCGTTGAACAATAGAAGTAAACTTATTTCTTTTTTGTTGCCCTTATAAGTCGAGTAAGTCAATTTTATGCTCAAAAGTCAAATGCTTCTTGCTTGTTGCTACCAAGGAAGACAGTTGCAATCTATAAAAATTTATATGCCAGGAACGCTTCACCCGTTCAATACAAGCCAATACAAACTGGCACACGTCTTGATGAGATGAAAAGTTTTACAAATTATTTTAATGTATCGCTGGCAATTAAAAATGTTACTTGATTACAAATTGATATATATAGATATTTAACAAAGGAAGTACAAATAAATTATCGATCATTTATTTTACGTTTCATTTCATGAGCTTCAAATTTATAGCCCATGTTAATTATGTTTGTGACTATTCAAAGGTAGGGTTCTCCAATCGCGTGTGTCGTGTCGTGTCGTGTCGTGTCGTGTCAAACATGATCGTGTTAGAGTCTCGTGTCGTGTCGTGTCGTGTTGACACGAACTACTTTTTTAATCGTGTCGTATCGTGTCGTGTTAAATGGTAAGGATAGACAACACGACACGCATTCTGACACGATACGACTAACACGATCGTGTCGTGTCGTGTTGACACGTCGTGTTAGTCGTGTCACATCGTGTCATATTATTAATTATTTTTAAAATTAAAAAATTACTAAATAATAATCAAATTAGAACAATATGAGTCAAATGATGGTAAATAATATGATATAGTATTATAAATTGAATTTAAATTATTAATTTTGTTTAATTAATTAACATTAGTAATTAAATTTGTGTTAATGTGTCGTGTTAATTCGTGTTCGTGTCGTGTTGCGTGTCAAATCGTGTCGTGTTGGTTCGTGTTAAATTTTCTAATATTCCAACACGACACGATTATGACACGACACGATAACACGATCGTGTCGTGTCAATTTTGTATTCGTGTCGTATCGTGTCGTGTCAACACGCACACCGTGTCGTGCCAACACGTGTCATGTCATTTTGGAGAACACTACTCAAAGGACAGCCTATGTAATAGCCCAATTTGGCCCAATAATTTTGTGAAGGTATAGAACTTGAATAAACCTCCTACGCTGTTTCTGTTTCTTTTTAAAATTTCTGTACATTCAGATTAGCATATGTTCCTGTTTTGGAGACGGCTTTTGTACCATAAAATAACGTCTTATTTTTTTTTTAGCATTTTGGAAAACAAAATCAACATAACTAAACGAGTAAATATGATGGAATTAGATTTGACAATTCTTGTTTAGCAATTTCCGTGGCTTGAAATTAAAACTTAAAAGGGTGGCAAAATAACTAATAAATTGGTTTCATATCTTGGTGTAATTTATTCACACAAAGATATTATTGGAAGCTGCACTATAATATAATTCAGTTTATACGTGTAAATTAAGATTATATAGTTATATGTAGTTGTATAAATTCATATTGAGCTATTTGATCAATCATGAACAAGTGATTCAGCTCCCGGTACGTACCACAGTTGCAACACGGTACGTAGCACAGAAAATCCTAACAAATATTACCTCACCGACCTCTTAGAGCTGATTAATAACAAGTACTTAATTAGCGCGCATTTTAACCATATAACCAGAAACAAAATATCTCTCTTTCCCATTATTTTCTTTTCCTACTTCTCCCTTGTCATTTCTTTGCCTCTCTCGCCTACCCATCATCACCTATTGTTATAGCTTCAACTACCCATTTCTTCTTTATCATACAAATATCTCCCTTAATTACTCACGTGAAAGGAAAAGGTGACTCTTAACTCCACAAATATCTAACTTCTCTAGAAACTTCAACTGTTCTCTTTTTCTTATATGTAAAGCAATTGCATATCTACCATTTTGTTGAGACGAAGTTTCTAGCGAGTACCACTTTCTAAAAAGAGAGAGAGAGATCAAAGCATGAAGATTTTATGTGATGCGTGTGAAAAATCAGAGGCAACGGTGTTGTGCTGTGCTGACGAGGCGGCGCTGTGCTGGCACTGCGATGGTGTAGTCCATGCCGCCAATAAGCTTGCCAAGAAGCACCAGCGGGTCCCACTCCTTCCTCGCCTCAACCCACCTTCTTCTTCTTCTTCAGATCCTTTGTGTGACATTTGTCAGGTACTTGATTTTGATTTTGGGTTTCTTTTGTTTGTTTAGATATAGCTTGATTTATTATCTTGTGCCTCAATCAAGCTCAAAATCCATGAGAGAATTAATTATTGATAGCCTACTTAAGATTGTAGATGTTTTCTTTTTTTCACGATATAGGTACCCATATATCAATTTGAGTCAATTTGGAATTTAATTGGTCATCCAAAAAGCTGTTGAAACTCAACCAGTAAAACTTACATTCAAATTGGTTCGAACTATCCTAATACTTGAGTTATGTGTTCATATCTTGACCCTGAATTTCACTATTATTTTCTAAACACGATTGCCATTAAGACGTGAATAAGTTGAAATGAACAAATTCCTGTATATTTCTCTACCTCTTGATTATGTTTGATCAATTGATGATGAGGTGTCGTTATCTGAGCATTTAGTTATTTATTCATTTAACAGATCAAATTATGTTGGAAAGAAATTTATGATTTTTTTCAACATAAAAAAGGGTACACATAGCTTTTTAGTATATTTCCCTGCTATATTTGCACAATCAAATGAAGTCATTTGTTAGCAATGGAATAATAGGGATGGTGAAGTGATGAAATGGAAGCTTCCAAAGTTGTGGTGTTTCCTTTAATTTTGTTGTCTTCTGTATTGTCTTCTCAATATTTCTGAGGACAAAGAGTTTCTTCAATTAAAATTTTTTTGTATTCTTTTTTTTTTTTTTTTTTTTTTGGTTTGCATCAGTAAGGCTTCCTGATGCATGGTATACATAAGAAAAAAGATGTGACATATAATTATTTGCATACTCTCTCATTGGTTAGTTTACAAGGCAAATATGACATTTATGATAATAGCAATCAGAGAACGGACCGCATTGGTTATGGACTGCTTATTATCGATTGCTATTATTTTACATGATATACTTCTGAAACAATTCAGCAAATCCATTACAATATAGACCCAAGTTCATACCTTCTATTTTTCTTTTTTTTTTGCTGAAATAGCTATTATGCCTACCTGTTGTCAATGAAGAATTTCTACCATAAGACATACTATTGGTTGAAAGAATAGTTTTTGTTTTCAGCTGTGTCCTTTTTTTAAACTTGGTAGTGGAAACATGGATCTCATTTTCCTAACACATTTTTTTATTTTTCTGTAGGAAAAAGCTGGTTATTTTTTCTGTTTAGAAGACCGTGCTCTTCTATGTCGCAACTGTGATGTGGCAATACACACAGCAACCCCATATGTGTCGAAGCACCAGCGGTTTCTCGTAACAGGTATCAGAGTTGCGGTGCAACAGTACCTGGCCAGCTACACCAACAACAGCAGCAGCAACAGCCATGGAAATAGCTCTGACAATAATGATATCAGTTGTCAGATCAAAATTCCTTCAAAAAAGGAAAAGAATTGTAAAATTACTTGGAAAGATTTTGGTCATGAGCATGAGGAGGCTGATGTGTTGAGGTCCCCATGGGGGTAAAGTGAAGCTGTTTAGGAGCCGGGTTCATCAGTCTAAGGGCTCTTGCTATCTTTTTTCTTTTTTTCTTTTTTTCTTTTTGAAGATCTCCTGATATCTAGATTATGAATAGGGTGAGGAGAGATTTTCTTTGATATGGTTAGCTTTTTTGAGTGGTCTTATTGGTGAACTAATCAGCGCTTTGTGATGTTCTGTTGCTTTCTTATTTTGTTAGGAAATCATTGTAAGGTGACAACAATGTGGGCACCTTATTATTCTGCTAAAGGTTGATAGAATACTGATTGAAATTGACGTGGACATGAAATTGTATTAAGGTTTAATTATATTCAATCAATTAATTGTATTAATAGTATTTCGGTTGCACTATTTTGGTTATTCAGGTTAATATTCAAATGAACTGCGGGTACAGATATTTTCATGTAATTAAAATGAACTGCGGGCTCAGAAGAAAGCAGAAATCGTGATAATTGGTTTTGTTTCTTGTGAAAACAAAATCGAACACTTTCTACCGTGCAAAAAATAAGCATCCACCGGCCTTGAAGGATCGGGGAAATTGGCAATCTCAATAAGAGAGAAAGGGGTTCAATTTTTTTTTTTTCTTTTCTAACAGTTCTATTTTTTATCCTAATAGATTTTGAGAGACAACAAAGAGACATGTTTTTCTTCATTATTGAAGGGAAATTTTCCTCTTTCTATTACACGAATCAACCTCAAGGCAAGAAACAAACCATTCAACCTTTTGAACTTTATTAGCTTTTCTACATCCAAATATATGCACGAACAAAATGATACAAATTAATACAATGGTACAGTTAAAATCAACAAGGAGAATAACCCACAAAGACGTCTAGAGTCCAAATGGTTTTCTGTTGCTTACCTGTCAATACAGGCTTTTACCAATCCAGCTAATAGTAAAAACAAGCAAAAAGAAATATGCAAATTCAGGATGCAGCACCTGCCCCGCACACTTTCCATATTGTACAGCAGTATTCGACAAATTATGTAAACCTCGGGAAACATGGAAATTGTAACTTATTTAACAAAAACAGAGGCATTAACCAGTAACTGTCCTCTGGTTAATATTATGAGAGTTGTTTCAAAGCAAATACATAGGAAGGTCTTTCACATTACCACATACAAATTGAGGTAAATCAGAAAAAAAAAGAGGAAAAGAACTAGATTGCATGCATTCTTCTGATAGTTGCACAGCCTGCACCTGAAAATAATGCAACAGATATTTCTGGGATTATTAAATATTTCATTTGTAATTTACTTATGGACGGTACATATCTGTCAGCTTGAGATAGATGTTTTATATATTGGTGGAAGACCCTCAATTAAGTAGTTAAGTACCAAGCCCGCTTTGGGACATTTTCAATCTTTTTGGATAGCAACTAATTTATACTCTTATTTTTTTCTGAACCCAAATAACTCAAACATACATAACAGGGTACATGATTGGTATCAATTAATATTGTACCAGACTTGCAGGCAATGCAGATGCAAGGGAACAGTGCAAATGTACCTACGGAAAGGTACGACAGAAAAACCATTAAAGTTTTTAAGTGCTTTACTCCAGAAGTTTTGATTGCAGGTTATATGCAGCCATTTCTGATAAGCTATCTCTTTGTTCAATTTTAAGCAAAAGGGTGTATCCAGAAAATAGCATAAAATTACAAGATAATAAGTACATTCACTGATTGTAGTAACAAAAGAAGAAGGGAAAAAAAAAAAAAAAAGGATTCCACTCATTTGTCTAAAACAAGAAAATAGGTCTAAAGGTAAAGAAGATAGTTGATTGGTTTCAGTGAAAAGACAGGTCCAACCATAAATGCAGTCGAGGATTAGTTAGTATAACCCTCGAGTGTTAAACAAACACACTAGGGGAAAACAAAGTGCGTCTAAACCCTTTTTAAATAGAAAAATTACATACAAGGGTACGCCGAAGTCATTAACACTGTTCAATGAACATGAGTACCTCTTTACTGGAATACATAAAAAAAAGGCATCACCCAAATTTTATAACAAGAATTAATTCAGACTGCTATTCCCCATGCAATATGTGAAAAATGAAAAATGAGATGATCTGAGAACAGGAAAATTCACATAAAAGGGCCGGTGTCACAATTTTGGGGAACAAACAAAATAAAATATGCTTAATTAAGCAGTTGAAACAGATGTACACAAACCCAACATTCCAATTCGACCAAAAGGCAGTTCTGACTCAAAATCAACCTCCATAATATCAAGGAATAAAAAGATTTTCCTAGGATAATTATTTAAGTAGAAGTATAAAAACTAGAATTGAATCCAATCATGATTAAGGAATTAGGAAGAAAGGGGATGGGATCTGAGACTGAGACTGAAAGCGAGAAAGGGATGAATACCTAGAAGAGAGGATCAGTGGTGGTGATCCTTGGGAGCGGACATGCGGTTGTAGGCGGCCTCGCCGACGAGGTAGATGCCGAAGGCGACGAGCGCGATGCCGAGACCGGGCGTGGCGTGGCGGAAGTTGTTTATCAGCTTGGGGTGGCTCCTCCACTCGTCCCTCCGCCTGAAGAACTCTCCCGTCGGTCCCAGTGGTTTCGCCATTCGTCGATCGATGATTTCTCCGATCACTCCTCTCTCTTCTATTCTCTTCTCGATCGAATTCGTCGGCTCCGTAGACTGTCGATAGCACGACTACCGAAGAAAGGCTCTTCTCACTTCAATCTTTTTTGGGCTTCTTTCTCTCTGTCTCGGTCCAGAAAAAAATATTGGGCTAAATTGGGCTGACTACTCATTTTATCTTATTGTGAAGAAAATAAATAGCAAGTTCCGAGCTGAAAAATGTACATATTGCAGTACAAATAGGGGAGATTTTTTAAAATTCATATGCTGGAATGTTTTGGAGATAGAATCAGCACGTAGCGTGTAATCCATGGGAGAATGCACATATATATCATAGCACAAATATTACGAAAGGATTATAATTAAGCCTTGCTGATGTTTACCTGAAATTTGAGAAATGCTGTTGTTGCTAACTGTACTGCGATAGTAAATGATGATCCTCTTACTAAATAGAACGAAAAAAAAATATATGCATATATTGAAAGATACATCTCTTTTGTGATAGTATCTAACTCTTGCAAAATAAAAGCTACCACAGTTCAACAATCTATCTTTCCTTTTCCATCGAAATCTAGAAAAATGAGTAGCCCAGACCAATGAATTTCCGAAGTCGTATAGAAATTCAGCATCCGTCATTCGCAGAATCTCAATTTAAATTTCAAAACATACAACTAATAATAACATACTTATATCAATGGCCAACATCATTGAAACTCAGGTGTAAACTTCAAAATTTGTTCTTAGGTTGCCTCATAACTCCCAAAATATCTTCTTACATACACAAATGTTCCAGAATATGAAAGTAAGAGCTCCACTAATGTTTGACATCAATACAATAGATTTCAATTGGTGAACCATATACAAATGCAGCACAAGTCTAGAGAATCAGAAAAATAGAGTACTAAGTGATCCTATAAACCTTCTAATGCCTCGAAAATGCACAATATCAGCTAGAAAAAAAAGAGAGGAAAAAAAAATAAAGTGGGGGCGCAGCTCCATTCAAATCTGAATTGTTTCAGATTTCAAGCATTCAATCTAGTTTGCATTGGCTTTGACTTCCCACAAGGACCAAAAAGTGATAGACTGCTGCTGTTCTTTCCGGGGCTTACAACAACTCCTTGTCTCACCTAAAGTTGAACGATATATACTATTATTTTTATAAGTTAAAGTAAGATGCAATTCCCCGATACTAAAGACAATTATTATCATCAGTAATTATGTCATGTTTGACATGATACCTTTCGACCCCGCGATCGTTGAGTTCTCCAGCAAAGCAACCCATTACAACCTGGTGCAGACCCAGATTCATAACCTCTGTTAAGAATATAGCACCAATAAATTAGTACATATATTTCCGACAGACCAGAAAATGTTATCAATATTTTACATGCTTTCATCTCTTTGGCAGGCCAAGCAACAATATATAAGTTGAGTTATTACATATATAAGCATTAGTCCATTTACAAACAAAGTGGCAACTGCACCAATAGGAGCAATTTCATTTACAACCTCCCTTGTCTCCCTTTTATATATAGATACTAGTGCAATAGGTAGACTATGCATCTAAAGGCCGGTACGGATATTTTCTCCTGTGATTTTTGAATTCGGCAATCCACTAAACTTAAACCTTAATTGGTATGTTTTGTAGAGTTATTTTGGTGATATATTCTTGCTTTGCAGGGACAAAATGATATTTGGCAATTTGACAGGGTCATAGATGTTCTCATCAACAACAAACAAGCCAACACATTTAGACTTGACCCTTATTTGTGCATACTGTTTGCTTATTTCATATTTTATGAATTGTGACTGCTTTACTGTACAACAGTATACCACCTAATTGTACCACTTACGTCTTTTCCTTGTCGAGGTTCGTCGTATAGTTTTTGCTATGTAACAGGCTCGGGGACATTGCAAACCCATTCTCACCCTGCTCCTTGACAATTTCTTCACCGATATTCAATGCCTTCATCTCACGGTTAATCTCCTCATCCAATTGCACCTTTGACTGGGACCCACTATTCTGAGGCAAAACTTGGTTCTTCTCTGGTTTTGGCTGACTAGCCATCCCAGCCTGAAGCCATGCATTCTCTAGCCTTTTTTGGGATGAGCCATCAGAGGTGTTTGGGTTACCTCTCGAGAAAGACGAGCCAGGTTCTAATCTAGACATGAGCCTGGTAATTGAGGGGTCTGACATCACGCCCATTGTCACCTTTACATTTCGTCTGAGAACAGTCTCAATCGAGTTGGTTATACTGCTGAGGTACCTCTCTGCACGGGATTTTATTTCACTGTCTTCAAATGCTATGCATGCAATCAACACACCTTCACAATTAAAAAAAAAAAAAAAATAGAGAGGAATTAGTAGTTTATTTGAAGGATATACTGCAATTAAGGAAAGAATACAAATTTATGAATATGGGAGTGATTTTCATCTACAATCTATGAGAAATGATGATAAGATTCTAATTAACCAATGCAGTGAAGTATTGAAATATAGTTATATTTTTCAAATGCTGGTTATAGATGAGCATACTTAATAAGTACTTAAGGTCACGAGAGGGGTCCTCCAGCAAAAATTAAACACATTTTATAGCATTGCGGCATACAACTGATCATACCAAGTACAACTGGTTAAAAAAGAGCGCATTTAACTGATCACATCCAATAACATCATGACTCAAATTTTTAATTGTGCAGTTTGGCCTCACAAATTAAGAGAAAAAGCTAATGAAATATCACAGTAATTTACTGTGCAGCCCCTGTCTACTGACCAATCTTGTATAATATAAAACACTGAAAAAAAAAAAAAAAAACAGCAGAATGAAAAATGCCTCCCATCTATGATATAATTCTCACCTTCATTCTCATTAATTGAAACCAACTTCCCATGGTCGAAAAGCAACTGCCTAAGCGTCTTCAAATGGCACTTCTCTATGCACCGCCTCCAGATCTCTCCCAATTTCTCCTCGCTCTCGCTTTTCAAATATGATCTTTTCTCAGAGGGACTACAATTACTTGTGTTTGCTGACAACTCAACCCGGGGTTTTTCCTTGTTTGAGTTTGTGCCTGTTCTGGTGCTCTTTTTGGAGCTGGTTCGGGATTGGTTTGTGTCAGAGAGTGAACTAGAGCCAAGTTGTAAAAGAGCAGCAGTGAACCATGTGGATCGTTCACTGGAGAGGCGAATCTGTTTCTCAGCATCAGAGAGAATCTTTAGAGCTTGTTGTAATCTCTCCAGCTCAGCTTCAGTTACTGAAAAATAAATAAATAAAATTAACACAAGTAAACACAAATTTCACAGATAAAAGATTAGAAGCATCACAAAACAAAATTATTGAAGAGAGATTTATTAGAGTTAAAGTTCAGAAGGCAGAATGCAAAGTAGAGGTGGTTATTTGAGCATGTTCATAGGTTGGAGTTCAGGCACACAGGAAGGCATTTAGGAAAAGGGAAAAAACTTCAATAAGCTGGATATTAGAGATATTTTTCCTAAAATAGATGGATACTGTTAAGTTCTTTGTGCTATGTTGTAATCCCTTCAAATTGGCAGTATATTGGAGCATGTTATGCATGCGGAGTCAAAAAGGTTCCAAGGTGAATGGCTAAGAATTGCTCATACTTAAACATCAGCTGAGTAGTAGGTCTCAACTGTAATTAGTTATTTTCATATGAGAAAAATTCTTATACAAAATGCGAAAATTCTAAAAATAAAAACACATCAACAGCAGCTAAGGTAGCTTTATTTTTTCTAAAGATCCAAAGAATATATATCTAAATTTATACTGATCCAATTGGGTCAAAAAACTTACTACGATTAAAACATATCAGCAACCTCAACTATCAGAATAAAGTTAAATAAATGTGGAAATAAAAGTTTGGGGTCTTGCCCTTTTTATTAAAATATAGATTTGCCAATGAAGTAAAAATATAGCAGCTGTGAAATGATTTAGAGCAGATTAAATAGTTTAGTTTTGGAACGGGATATACATCTAATATCCCTGGATCAACTAGAAAGTTTAGATTCCATCAAGTCGCTTTGAGATATATTTAGTAAGAAATAAAACCTTGCAATTTTTAGAGATATGTGGTGTTTCATTTAAGCAAATGACAAAAGGCCATGAAAACATAAGTAATGATGAACCTGTCATTTCATGTCAGTTAGCCCAGTACAATCAGCTTAAAGTACATAAAAAATCACTCTTCTTTTGCACAATATAAAAATAACAAATATGTGACTTACAACTCCTCGAGTTGGCCAGTCGATACGTCCCAGCAATTATATCCATGATAAGACCAGCAAGTTGAGACATAAGTGCCATGGGGTCCACGCCTGAATCCATCAATTCCCTCGATCGTTTCACAGTCTCAGCAGTGTCTGCTGACATTGCTAACTCCAATAGATCCAGCAACTTCTCATCTGATACAACTCCTACCTGAAATACATTTGCGCATCACAATTTAATTCAGCATAGCATACATAATATTGATGAGCAAAAAACACCCTGTAAAATGGATAAATACATAAAGACCTAAAAGATAATCATCCCCTCTCTCAAAAAAATTTTCCACCAATAAGCCGAAAGTATCTTTTGTATTTCCTCAACAATCAAACTCGGTTAATATGGAAGGGTTTCTGCATAAATATTTGAAGGAACTGGAAAAGGATATTATAAATATCTAACCATCATATCTGTGACATTTCTCATTTCCCAGATCCAAAATAGAATTTTTTTTTTTTTATTTATAGGGGCACAATGAAGTAATGAAATTATTTTTTGAACGTAAACATTTTAGTGTACAGTAAAAATTATATCCATACCAGATCGTTTACTAGAGACGTAGTTATCTTTTTACCAAGCAAGCTCAACTGATCCAACATGGTCTCAGCATCCCTCAATGACCCATCAGAGTTTAGGGCTATCAAATCAAGCGCATCCAAATCCACATCCAATCTCTCCTGGATTGAAATTTTTCTTAGCCTGCAAACCATGTCCACCTCCTTGATTTTTGAAAAAATGTACCTCTGGCACCGTGAAATGATGGCACGTGGTATGTTATCAGGATCAATAGTGATGAATATGAAGACAACATGTGACAATGGTTCCTCAAGCAGCTTCATGAAAGCTGACCACATCTTGGTTGATACCATGTGGCATTCATCTATGACAAAAACAGTGTACCTAGTAGATAGCACATCTGCTGGCATATTTTTCACCAAGTGCCGGACTTTACTTATTCCACTTTTATTAGTGGCATCAACCTCTATTAAGTTCTTTCCAACATTCACACACTCATTACAGACACCACACGGTTTAATCTCTTTCATGGGGCCCATGCAGCTGAGTGCAGTAGCAAAAATCCTAGCAGTGGATGTCTTGCCAGTACCACGCGGACCCTGAAAAAGATAAGCAGGGGCTATCTTGCCCCTTAAAATCGCATTACTAAGCGATTGTGTGACAATATGTTGACCAACTATTTCCTCGAATGCCCTGGGCTGGTACTTCTGACTTAAGCTTCTCTGGTTGGTTAGTTCCAAATCTAGACCCACCTTATCATTCAACCCGATTTCAAATCCGTCATAGCTTTTACAACTAGTGGACCATCTCCTTCCATCCAATCGACTCACAGCCTCCAAATCAAGTTCTCCAAAATTAGTTGAAATTTCATCTGACTCTGAGTCGAATGGTGATTCAACCCCACCTGTAGCCAACAAAGGCAACCCAGGGGAAGCATTACTCTTCAAATGTTTCCTTTTGCTACTAGCGTACCTCTTTCTACTATGATTACTATTAGTATAAACATTGTTACTACCACACAAGAGACTACTGCTTTTTTTCCTTAGAGTGTCAGATAATGACGGCGATTGGGAATAAAAGTTCGCTTTTTTCAAAAATATGCCACACCCCTTTCGGTCTAGCAATTCATCACCATCAAAAGAAGCACCTGCACCATAATAAGAACTGGTTGAAACAGGCGTGCAAGAGAGAGATGACCCTTCCCTTCTGATACTTTTTAATATTTTTGCAGGATTAGACCAACTACCGCATGACCCTGAGAAAAAGGGAGAAGCAGTACGGGACAAATAGCCACCAGGTCGGCAGTCATCAGACTGTTCAGCTGAGACAGGCGTCTCCAATCGAGTTGCATATTTTCGTGGACCTGAGTATCTTTTCACCCTTCTGACAGTTTTTTTGACTGGTGTTCCGGCATTTGAGCCCATCACATTATACTCATGATAGGTCTCGCTCTTTGATTCACTGAGGCTTTCTTCAGCCAAGCTCTCATCTTCCTCTTCTCCTGACTTGAACCCACTCTCGCTGGACTTGACTGACTGGTGCTTCCAGTTATACAGATAAACCTTCTTGCGCTTGTTTTTGCTTTTAGGAAGCACATTGATGGAGCTCTTGGGAGTTGGGTTGGTTTTCATATGACCATTTGGAACAGCAGCTGAAGAGGCAGGAAATGATTTCGAGCTCAGTGGAGAGCGATAGGAGGAGCATGTCTCAGGGTCACGTAGGAATCGTGCCTTTCTGAGCACGGTTAGTTCCTTTTTCAAATGGAGCTCGCTGGGGCCTACGTAACCTTCAACCATCATAGAATTTTCTTGAAATCTGGATTAAGGCTACCTAGTGGACAACTCTAGGGTCTTAGTATCGTCTGTAAAGGGAGGGGAAAATACTAAATCAGTCATGCTAGTCAAGTTTATCAACATACCAATTTCACGGAAATACAAATTTACTAAATAAACCATGTGGTCACTTTACATTTTTTCAGTTGAATTCCTAGTTTTTCACCATGTGGTCATCAATAGCTCTATGCCAAAATGAGAAGTTCAAGCTTTCCATGTTTAGGAACCAAAAACATGAAAATACTAAAAGTCTGGGAGTGGCAACTCAGCTCTCCTGCACAAAAGACTTGTCCCCCCAGGAATAGCTTACAAAAGAAAGAATAACAAAAAGGAACGAAGGGAAGCACAAACCTTATCAAGTAATGAAAATATATCAATGCTCGGTTGGTAGATCGTGCACGCGACAGTACATCCAGCATCACAGTTCCTCGCACTACTATTTTGACCATGAACTCAGTCAATTTACCTGCTGTGGACAAGAAATTTTACAATGGCCTAAGCATGCAAGTATTTCTCCTACCGTTCTAAGAAAAAATAAAATCTGACATCGAGTTTTTGTACGGTGTGGTTAAAATTGGCAGGGTAAATTATAAACAATAGTCCATCTTGTCAATACTAACTTTTCTTTCGAGGTCGATCTAACACTAAGTTACCCAGAGCAATTAGAATTATAATTACCACAGATAACAATTACTATCTAAAGTTTTGCTCTTTATTGAACAATAGGATAAACAAAGTATAAAGGGAAAAAAGATCAGAGAAATGAGAAATTAATCATTTGAGCAAATTAAAAAGCAATGCAAACCTTAGTTTAGACTAGATCAAACATTCAAATCAAGATTAGACAACAACTAAGCAGTAATTAAGAAACACATTATCCGAAACAAAAGGAGGTACTAATCACAATGTACCTCAAAAAGGAAAAAAAAATTCAAAATTACAGTGCCATTGACAATTGAAAGTGGAAGAGTAAACTACTCACCAAAGCGACCGAGATCTCCAGCGAAAGCAAAGTACTTCAAAACAAAACACTCTGATTTGGCCAGCAATCACGGCGCTGAGAACCACATTTCACCTGATCAAATCAAAAAGATGAGAACTAGATTAAGAAACAGCACAAAAATGGACTAATATCTAAAGAAGGTACCTTAAATCACCTGAAACGCAAAATCGGTAATGGTCGATGCATCCGTGCGCGAATGAAGTGGAGATGTAGAAAGGAATAGTAATTGATCTTAAAAAAGAGAGAGAGAGAGAGATGATTGGATGAATGTATGGAGAAGAGGAAAATTGTTAGCTTTTTTTGTTTTTGTTTTGTTTTGTGTGTGAAAGTGAACAGCGTCAGGCTTGCTTTGCTTGATTCACTAGTGTTTATTTATTATTTAGTTATTTTTTAAGTTTTTAATTAATTATGGGTTTTTTAGGGTTTTGAGCTGGCGCTGCACACTCCCACTCCCTGCCTGCTTTCTAGTTACCAGATTTTATGTGGCTGAAGTTTTACTGATCGGTATGTTTGTTAGACCGTATATGAGGCCTACATAAGAATGAACGTAGAGGATCTGCGCACATGATAGGGACAGCGGGATAACCCGAAATTGCAAAAGGAAAAGTTTCCCCCCAAATCCGCAGAGATTTTCATTTGGGTGGTAATTTTAATTTCGGATCGTAATTAATTACCCAGCCTGTGGGTCTTTAACGCACAAATCAACTCAAAGATAAGATTGTTAATGGGTCGGGTTAATGATGCTAATTTTTTTTCTAACCTACTTTCATAAAGAAAGTTGAACCCATTTTTTGACATGATAAAGAGAATGAGAGGGATAAATTTGGACGGAAAACAAATCGAATTTGAACTAGCTAGTATTAATTTTGATTTAATTGATACTTAAATTGAGCTATATTTAACTCGAATTAGAAATTCAATATAGCTATCGAGCTTGAATTCAATTCGACGAGTCCATTTATTATATATTTATTTCATATTATTTAAAATAATTAAGGTGCAAATTAATTATGTTTAAATTATATTTTTTTACTTTCTAATATTTTATTAATTTTATATTTTTATATAAAAAACATAATATTTACAAAAAAAATAAATATATTTTATTTATATAACAAATTTGGATCAAGCAATTCACACTCAATATCTGTTGATTTATATAACAAATTTGGATCAAGCAATTCACACTCAATATCTGACAGATTCAACAGTTCTAGCAATGAAGCATGCTACCAAATAGGCATGCATGTAGGCTGTTACCATACCTAACCACCGTGATTTATGATACATAGTAGATTCAATCATTTGGTCTCAGGTCAGGTTCGGTCCTAAACATAAGAAGTGATAAAAAGGCTAACAGTGAATAGGTCTCAGTTTTGACGTCAAAAAGTGTAGGTGCATCATGCATGCTTGGTCCTTTGTTCAAAATCGACCTTTAACAGTTTATGGGCCACTCTATTATAATATCGATGCCCTGTACTTGTCTCATGTTTAATTATTAATTAATTAATAATTGATTGGAAACTAGAATCAGTGCACATTTGGGTTAGAGTCTTTTAGAGACCGAATGTCTGTGTCGCAACGTACTGCACTCCCATGAGGCGAGTTGCTGTGAGCCTGGGTTTTTAAGTATCATATGATTCTTTTTTTTTTTTTTTTTGAATCAAACTCTTAAATTATTACACTATTTTTAAGCTCATTATTATTTACTTAACATGATAAAGATGAAATTAAGTCGAATCAATGTCGTTTAATCAAAGTTGTCACACCTCAGACATTCGGTTGTTAAGTTGTCAATATAGTTTCATCGTTCATAATTCTATATATTTTAAATACATTTAAATTGTTATATATTAATTCAAAATTTTCCGATTTATTTAAATTGATATTTCCGCATCAAAATATGTATTTCACACTTATACAATGGTTAAGTACATCAGTACAGAGAATTTAAACAGGACCAATTTAATTCACTCGGCCAGACGGGCAGGTAGTTGTTAATTAAATTTCCAACAATGCCGCACATTCTTTGATGCAATTGAAATTGATCCAATTTATGTATCCAATTAAATTTGAACAACCATCAGTACAACCAATGTACATGATAAAATAAATTTAAAATGACCCTCTTTTTACTGTTATTACTTATTAATGACCCTTTTAACTTGTGTAAAGGGTGTTTGTTGGATTAGATGAATTCATAAGTGAGTTGAGCTAACATTAACAAAAATGCCAACCAGATATAACTGGGTCTGGATCTAAACTTTCGCAAAATTCCGTATAAAACAGCCGTTGTGTGTTACTATCAGGGGCGGATTAATAAATAAAATAAAGATCATTGACAACAAAAATAAATAAATAAAGATAACGTTCTTCAATTTTTTTATTATATAATGCATATATGTTCAATACTTTCGACATTGTATATGTGTAATTTCTTTAAAAAAAAATCATATTTTACCCCCGTAAAATGTAAAAATGTTCTAATTGACCCAATGGATACACTCCAACCATTTCACTGTAATCATTAAGTTGATATCAGTATTTGATATCCAATATTATCAGTAGTATACTGGCATCAAAAGCTCGTACTGACCTTAAGACTTGTAAAACAACTTGAATCTTCAATTTTAAAATTTTGTAAACATATAATCCAAAATTTTCTTAATAAAATATTAGATACCCTAAAGGCCTATTTGAAATCGACTCGTTTCTTAATAACATTTAAATTATTTTGTAGTGTGATGGCATAGAAATGATTTCAAAGTATCTTTTTAAACTCAAAAGTGCACAAATGAAAGAAAGACGAAAACACCTGATTTCGGGACCGTTTCCACCAATCATGGCACTGTCGACCACCCGCTGAAATAATAACCGGTCACTATCAATTTATGCCATATCCAAAAATCATTTTCTCTTAGTTATCAGTTATCACTTATGCTTAAGCATATTGTAAAACTTAATTGATATTGGTATAAACTTTTGAAAATGAACATCGCATAAATTGTTTCAAAAAAAATGAAAGAAGTTAGAAAATCATGGGTTACAAATAAAAATATCGAAACTCTACATATAACAGTAAAAAATTTAGTTCCGTATTCCTTTGCAGCTGCTACCAAGCTTATAAAAAAACTAAAATAATAAAATATATATATAGTCAAGTTGTTGGTATGAAATAAAATTATCAAGGTTCTTTTCCGATCAACTTGAGATCCACACACCTACTTGGTTTAATCATCTACTGCCATGTTTGACTAAAGTGCCGACACAAAATAGTTGCTGAGAGAGGTACAATTAATACCCAGTATTCGTAATCGATCTTAGTTTGTTTGAAGTAGTTTTTGTCAGTTTTAATCATGTTGTCCAATGATTGATAATAATACTTCCTCAATACTGATTACAATCAATAAAACAGTTTCAATGATTGGTATAAATTCCTCTTGAATACGGGGACAGATGGATAATGTTAATTTGACTAGGTAGCAAAATTACTACTAAATTTGTTATTTTAATAAACACCGATGCATGTATATATGAAATTTGTTGCACATGATTTTGACTGGATTTTCACATGCATTTAGTCAAAAAGCATATTAAACTTGGATTTGGGGTTTTCTATTGCATGGCCACCAACCAACCTTATCATCTTAGATTTGAAGATAGTATTAATAAATCTAAATCCCTTTCGATAAAAATGTTAAATTAACAATAAATTTAAATCGTCTGATCTGTTTCTATGGACCTGACCATCGCTTCATGCCAGCAAGTGGTATTAATACTCGTCTCCACTTTCTTTCTTTTTTCCCCTTTCTTTTTCTTTGTAAACTTTTAGACTTCTGATGAAAAAAATATTAGTATTATTATATTAAAAAATGCTTATTTTCAAAGTACAGGGTGTGTTTAGTTTGCATAGAATAAGGTGGCATAAGATATATCCGGTTTTGGACCTAACAAAACGCTAAGTATAATGTTGGTATAAACTTATTTTCTATTCCTTCATTGAGGAGGTAAAAAGATAAAAAGAAAATAAATGGGTTATTATCCTAAATTTTCTCCATTTTTACACTTTATGTACTATCCAAACAACATGAAAGAATAAAATATAAATTTTATTCGTTATAAAAAATTATGCTCATTTTCTCTTCTTCCATCTTTCCTATTTTACGTATTCTTTTTTTATTATTGTGCTACTAAACATAGAATATTTTCAATTTAATTTATGCAGCGAACGGCTCTTCTCCTCTGGAAAAAAGAATCCCAACAGTCATACATCGAGTTAAGAATTAGCTAGTCCAAATTCTCTACAAATTTAATTGACATGTTCTCATCTTTATTTCTTTAAACGAATTCATGATGCCGAACCCCTCTATAATTATGTTAAAATACTTTTTTTTTTTTCAGAAAAGGGCAAAACATATCAAAATGTAAACACTGGAGTGCCCGAAAGATGGTTATTGTACGGCTACTCTAATTAATACAACATACAACACATTCCCAACGCAGGACCTCACAACACAATTACACAAGTAGTTCAGTTCCTTTCTATCGCCACATATATAAAATTAATATAACAAACAACATGTCCCAATGCTGGACCTCACAAGTAGTTTAATTCCTTTCTAGTGCCTGATATAAAAATTTCGGGGCGAGAGTATGGTCCCCATTTTGCCCAACTTATCTGTTGCACGCAGCACGCTAAAACAAAACTAGTTCATTTTAATGAAAGACAAATTATGTGCCATAACTACTTGAGGCATATTACTAACTTTCAAGGACGAATTCGTTTAAGTTAATTTTTTTTTGTTTTTTTTGTTTTACGTAGTATTTCTTATTTAGAAGTATAAGTGTTTTTGACATCAAATTCCTCTTTTGTTCTTGAAAACACAGTGGAGTCGCTGATCATTCATGTTGGACTTTATGCTCCACTAATTAGCCTAATAACAACAGTGAAACAGTGAATCACAAATGGTCTGCAAGTACTAACCATCTCGTTTATAATAGACAACTTCTGTTTTGTCCTATCTTAGTTTCAACGATATAAAAATTTCTTACAAATTGAAATTGCCACTTAACGGCGTAATGCATTTTTTATGATATAAGTTGATGTGAAAATGTTCCCACCTAGCAAAGGTATTTCCTTATTTATATATTGGTAAGAAATGTGTAGGCCTAAGGCCTAGAAAAAGCAACAAATTTTACCTCCTATGACCATAATCCCTTATTCCCTTTCTTAATTATTATTTACAAGTACTTACCCATTTTGCCCTATAACCGCTGACACCACTCAGCAGTCAGCATGCAAAATGGTTGTCCCATAAGTCCATAACCTAACCTGGCCCATACCTGAAACTGGGCCCACTGGGCTGTGCTAAAACCTAATCATGTGTGCCTCAGCAGTGAGCATTGGCGTGCAGACATGATCTGGCATATCAGAAGAAGAACTGTAATTGGATCTTCTGATCTGACAGCGCACAATAATAAAGAGAAAATTAATTCCGATTCTTGTTGAAACATTCCAATTGAATTAATTTATTTAGTATTCATTTGTGATGAACGTTTTTTTGTTGCTGTGTGTGATCCAATCTTATCTATTAGATCGCTAGAGTACACTAAATTTGAAAAAGTAAATTTGGATCAATTTTTTTTTTTTTAAATTTTTTTAGAAGCACTCTATTATCTTAATTCACTCTATATATACATTAACTCAATCCTTAGTTATGCACTTTGACACTTTACAAGACATTTATAAGATAGCATTTTGCATTAGACTAGCAGTCAGATTTCCCAAGTGATCTCAGCTACAGTAGACATGAATGGTACTATTTATAATGTTTAAGATGAAACCTACATAGGTGGAGATGGTCACTGCACAAATTCTTTTTTAGTGAAAAAAAAAGCAATGCAATTTCAAAGTCTTAATAGAGAGGAGAATTATTTCTACAGGCTGGTGTGATACAGCTACAAGTTGTTATGCCACTTGACCGAAGAATCTGATTCAATCTCTTGGAAGTTAGAAAATTATTATTCCTTTGTTACTTAGTGGATTTGCCATTATGCAATATTATACAGTAATACTATCGGAGAATACTGAATTTCCAGTTGATTAAATTTATTGACAATTTGACATGTTGGATTCACGTCAAATAAACAGGGGCACCAGCGTAAGTAATCCAAGGTGCTGGTTTAACAACGAAGAACGAACATTTAAGCACCACACACATTGCTAACAGAAACTAAAGAATAAATTGTTCAGACTAAAAGGTCTCTTGACTATTTGACTAATTATAACAGAATGTCAACTGAATATGACACTACTTATCTTCATATAATAAAACAAAACAAAACAACATAAAATAAAATAAAACTATATGACAGTACAAAATGTATATTATATTGTTTGGCTAGAACTAGCTCAAGATCCGTTTGCATTACCTCTGATCTATTCACCCTTAATACTTTCAATATAATGCTTCAAAGATCAACGAATGCATAACGATCTATCTATTGTCAATGTACGTTCGTGTAATGTTTAACGCCGCTCATTTGATCAACTAAATATAACTGTTGATTGTTGTCACATATTTTGGCAGCTGTTATTCAATTCTCGACTCGTCTTTATAAACTTTAAAATGCACACTCGCGCACTAAAACATTGCAGAATCCAAATTGAATTATTGCAGAATGTATACTCGATTGTTTGGCATATATATTTTTTTTCTTAAAAGTTGGTGAACACTGAAAAGTAGTTGGGGCATTTAGGTGATGAGAATTTAGAGAGTAAATATAACATCCCTTTCTATTTTTTATATGGTGATGTGTTTTAGCTGCTTTTGGAGAGAGAAATAGATACATTTTTGTCAAAACATGTCGGAGTTAGTGGAGCGCTAAAACAATTGAAAAATTAAGTAAAATAATATTTATTTATATTTACATGCTTTGATAAAATATTCTGAATACAATTTAATGCAACATATATGGTGCATGCATTTTAGCTTTTAACATTAAAATGATGGGTACTTATTTCCTTTGAAGATATATACGTGAATTAATTAATGGAAGCCTTTGCATTTTCCTTTTTGGTATTAAATTGTTTGTGGATTATTCTTACTAACCACTTTAGCATCAAATCTTTTTCATATTTTTTTCCAAATAGAAAGAATCCATCATCAACCTTTTCACACAAGACCTTTATCAAGTAAACTCGCCTTACAAATCGGATTACTTTAAACCTAGAAAAAGGTGATCCCCTTGTCTCCTCAGTTTACACTTATCGAAATTCCATTGGCCAATCCATCGCAGACCATGAAAAACAAATAGTGAAGAGATTTTTGAGGCATTATTGCAATTGTCCGTCAAAAATTCTAATAAGAAACCCCGAAGAAAAATAAATAAATAAGATTTTTGACAAATAAAAAAATAGAGATAAAATATTTGGACCGATTTTGACGCATAAAAAGAATTTGCAATAACTGTACCATAGCGGATGTATGTTATTGTATGTTTAGCAACCTATTCATCAGTATTGTCAAACTAAGAGCAGTATATAATTTGCAACCTATTCATCAGATTTATAATATGCATAATATATCGAATATTTGCCAAACTAAGAGCAGTATTGTCAACGAGAATTGTACGGCAAGTAGATGGGAAGAACCTTTCTTTGTTGGCGATAAAAAAACAAATCTTCATATTTAAACAGAAAAATGCCCGTGTGCTTTACTTTCTTCATATAAGTATGGTATTCTCATTAAATATTATTTGAGCACAAGACGTAATTGCGCCACAAGTTGTTCACAATGTGCGATTTTAACATATAAAATTTGTATGAAGATTGAAATTCTGAACTTGTTAAATCTAATAACTAAGGGAACTTTTCTTTTGGAAGCCTTATATAAATTTATAAAATTAAATCATTTATTTTCAGAAACAAATCGCGTTGTAAAAATCGTGCTGGATGACTGGATATATACTGTCAAGTGATTAATCGTCTTACAAAAGATAATTAGATTTTGGCAGATAATTAGCGTTCATATTAATTAATACATATACAAATACTCATATTCAAATAAAATGAAATATTTACTAATAGAAAATAGAACATTATTAGTTTTTCATTCGAGCAAAGACAACAATCGAAACTATCCATTTTAATTAAAATGACGTGATAAAAAATAATATGCACATTAATATTTTTTGTTCTTTCTAATCAAACAAGGGTTTTTAAAAGTTTATTATTTCGTTAAACAGAGCAAAAATATTAAAAAAAGTCATTTTTTTCAGTTTCGAGATTTTAGTTACTTTTGAAGCATTTGCAATTTAGAAAAAATAACCAATTTCAGAAAAATAAAAATTCTAGAAAAGATCGAATTAAAAACTTAATTATACTTCTAAAACTTGTTCTATATGCATACACCTTAGAACAAGCAATACTATGCAGTTTGTTTGATGAGTCGACCAATTAATCAGTTTTGTGGCTGACTATCAGATTTGACGACTGATAGCTTGGCAATCGATTAATTGTACTGGTGGTCGATTAATCGTTCAAATCTTCAATGTACTCTGCAAATACTGTATACGTGGCTACCTCTGTCAGCTAATCGGCTTGCCGGCTATCTTACTACACTAATAAAGGTTGTGTGTTAGGTTATCAAAAATGTGAATTGTTATTGACAGAATGACAGTCGTAATCAGTTGTTGATGAGGAGAAAAGAGTGGACCTTGCTACGGTTTCTGATTTAGTCGATCAGTATAGGAAAGCTAGCATCCATCTGTCCATCACTTCTGTTAATGGAGAGGCTTGGAAAACTGGAAACTATACGAATCTTTAAAGATGTTTTAGATATACTTCTACCAATAGCAAAGAATATAATAGTATATGTTTATAATCAATATCCAACCATTTTAAAGGACAAATGGGTATATTACCCGTTGAAATACCATAGTGGGTGCTTTGTTTATGTTCATGTATCTTTTTGAGAAGGACAAGGAACTAAAGAGGGATTTGAGCAGAGAGAGATTTGACAAGTGCTGTCAAGATTTTGGAAAAAAGAAAAAGAAAGAGAGGGATGTAGACCATGTTTATTTATAATGAAATATATGGATTGGTAACCTCGCCATTTTTTTTTTCAAAAAAGAAAGAGAGAGAGAGAGAGGATAAAAGAGATTTTGAAAAGAGAATTCTATAGCTAGCTTCTACAGAACTGAATTCTAACTTGGTATTAAAGAAGAACATCATTGTCACTCTTAAGTTCCTATTATTGAGAAAAAAAATCAAAAAGTCAAAAAGAACAACATAGTTGATGCTAGCAATTGATTAATATCTCCGACCCTGCAAATCTGGTCCCTCGGTTGTTACTCCAAAATGATCTTCATAATGTGTAATGGAATTTTTAGTAGGAAAGTGATGTACTTCTGAAGTTGATCAGATTCTCCATATGCTACTTCAAATGGCTAAACATATATAACTATCATGGCACAAAGCTCTAATAAGTGTAAGCATCAAGTATATGCACTAACAAAACACTCTAATAATACAATACTATCATATTAGAAAACAATGCATTATATTAATTAATAAAATGAGATTTAGATTGAAAAAAATTATTTAGAGAGGAAATTTAATTTTTGGGATGTTTTCTTTTATACGAATAAAAAATTTAATTACTTTTATTTCAATCAAACAATTTAAATTTACCGGATTTACCGGAAATAATCACTACACCAAAAAAAAAAAAAAACTGCTTGTAAAAATGCTAGCCTTTGAGATTTTTTTTTTTTTTTGGATTAGGATTTTTTAATAATATTAATTTGATATTATTCATGAGGGACGATCCGGATTATGCCACTAGAAAAAAATTTAAATTCACGTTTTGCAATCGAAAACAACTAATTGTTTTTATAACACTATAAAACAATAAAAGTTGGATGCCACATGGTGAGGATGATATAGTTGTCGATCTTATATTCCTCAGTATGATATAACAACTCAGTGCGGCAGGGGCCGGGGTTCCCTTCGACCCTGCCGCCACTTCCCTCCTGTGACCCCTTTCCCCGTGCCAACCCGACCTGCCTCTATGAATAATCCTTCATACCAATGAATTTGTGATGCGATTAATTAACAACAATTAAGCGCTTATATATGTACCGCAAGAAAAAGAAAATGAAAAAAATAAACAATCTTGATGTTAGAAATTTTGGATTTAAGCTGTTTAATTAACCCCACTGATCATATCCCGACAGGAACAAATAGGGAGATCAATAGGAAAAACAGAAGCCTCTGAGTCAAACCCTTAATAGATTTGCCAATAGAGGAAGTTTTTGATGCACAAAGAACCAAATTCCCTAGCATGCGATTCTCCACCATGGCCACAAAGAGTTGACTTTGGAATATAATTTATACAAATGCCTTTCCACTAGTGGAGCCTCTTTTTCTCACCTTTTTCTCTAGTCATAAGGCTAACAGTGGTCTCCTTGGTTCGAAGAACTCAACTTACTAGTTCCTTCGTAGATGAGACCACCTCTTTCTCTCCCTTGCGTTCTCCCCTAAACTATGAATATTAGTTGCACCGATAAAGGTAATTCCACACTCAATGTTTATCTCTTTATGTCAAGAGGATATATAGAGTGAGTAATGAAGGTGAAGAGTAAGATTTGGTCAGCTCTAGGTTCATTCATGGATCATGCCATGATCAACAAACCCTCAGGAGCCGACCGTGCAATCCTGACTGACATAGAAACAGCGATTGAGAGATGTATTGATTTACATGACACAGTTTTTGACGAGAGATACGTGCATGAGATACTATTTCTAGTTTCAAATGCTCCGGGGTCGATCACCTTTCTTTCTAGGAGAATCTCTACACACCTTGACAGCACACGAGAGCCGGTAAGAGCCCTGAAAACCCTTCTTTTAATTCACCGCCTCCTTCGTGGCGGTGACCGCTATTTTGAGCAAGACTTGCGCAACCTTTGGTCATCTCAAGATCTAAAAGTAGATCCCTCATGGTTGATGGACTATAATGATGAAGCCTATGCATTGGTTCATGGGTATTCCTCATACCTTGAAGAGAGGATGACCTGGGCTATTGGTCAATCTGGCAATCTCGAGCCAGTCAGACCACCTTTCATGGAATTACCATTTCGATCTTACAATGATGAAATGATCGAGTTGCTTTGTTTTAGACTCTCCAAGTGCCAAACCCTTCTTGATCGTGTCATGGATTGCTTTCCAGTAAATTCTAGTTCAGATGGTCCGGTGACTCGGTCTGTATTTGGTCTAGTCCTAAGGGAAAGCTTTCGGGTTTACGAGGGATATACAGAGGGATTAGAGTACCTCATGCGTTCGCCTTTCGAAAAGGCAAGTAAACCTTTCAGGTCGTTAGTACACGAGTTACTGAAAAAAGCATGCCTCCAAACACCCCAGATCCAAAATTTCTACCAAAAATGCAAGAAAACTAATGCTGGCAAGGCTTTGGACTATCCATTTGTGAAAATAGTTACACCGAGCCATATAACATCGGTAGAAAATATGTTCACTGGTAAGGATCAAAGTCAAATACTAGAGATAGACGAAAGAACAACAGAGGAGATCCCAATAAGAGAGAACAAAGACTCGTTTAACATATTTCCAGGCAAGTTGGAGACGACGATAAGCACAGTTTGGGTTGAGTTTGATGAAGAAAATCTTGAGGCTACTAGTTTATAGCAATTGATCATATGTAGCCAGGAAGTATTTGTGCCTTTGATTCAACAAATTCAAAAATATTTTTTGGTGTTGCTAGAGATTCCTTATGAAAAATGAAATCTAACAATTTGGAAAAGAGAGTTTGCGTGTTTTTTGGTGTGTTTTTTTTCTCCTTTTCTTTAACTTTGCTTGTCAATTGTAACATGCCGTCTGTATTTTCGGTTGGTTCTTCTACAAGTTTGGCATTCTTTATACACTAAAATTAATGATGTAATTTGATTGATCAATTAAAACAATTCTAATAGGAATTAGTTTTTCTTCCCCCCTGTGTCTTTCATTTAATTTGTTGTTTCAATAATGAGCATAATGATAAATATAGCAGTATGCATTGATGATTAGTCTGAGCCAGTGAGCCCTCGAATTTTAATCTTTCCTTGTTACTTTTTTGTTTAATGAATCATAATATATGGAGCTTGCTAACTTTTGTTTAGAAAATTTATTTAGATTTTCCCCCATCAATGGTGAGGTACCACGTGTTTCAACTTTGCGTATAAATTAGGTATAATTTTTTTATTTTTAAACGTGGTTCATTAACATTGAGGGAGCTCATCCTTGGACGTACGATCACATGAAAGCAATTTAAGAGATGATCCTCAATAAAAAGTTTCTCTAGCATATTAATAATTTATATAAGATATGGTCGTCAAATTTATATAAGAGAGGCTGGAAACACATAATTAAAGAAAAGTTAAATAATAAAGAAATTGAACAAGTTGATGATTGCTCAAAGAATATGCTGAGGGTCCATTTCAACCGCAAATAAGGGCTTTGTGTAGGGTTTCACCACATTGGCATATGAATCTTGAGGTGAAGGTCCTACCAGATAGAGAGAAACATATGTCATATCAAAGTTATGTCGCCATATTGTCAGATTCTTTGATATACAGAGATTAATCGTTCAGTCCACAGGCATTATGTTAGAGATTAGAAAAAGTATTTTTTTTCTTGGCAGGAAGAACTTCACTCCGACTCATCCTTCAATAATAGCATGCATATGTTTTGTTTGCCAAAAATAGACAAATAAATCATAGCATGTTTTTTAGTACAAATTCTATACATATGATTTCTTTGACTGAAAATACGGGAGCCAAATTCCATACATATAGTTTGTATATATTTTAAATTATACTTACGATCATACGTTATCGAGTGAGCCCAAATAAATTTACCTCAAACAACAATTAGCAGATACTTATTTTGATTAAGAATTGGTGTGGCCTTTTTCAAAAACTTAACTTTGGTAAATGGTAGGCATTTTTTTAAATTTTATACTTTTGAAGTGACATAAATCCTATGTTTCCTAATTAATACATACATGTCACGTCGAGGCTAATCATACCAACTTGTCATTTTCAATGTGCTTTATTATCGTTTGTTTTTGTTACTTATTAGCACAACCCGGGTCTGGAGAGGGAAAGGAAGAAGAGAAGGGACGACTCGAGAGCTTCGCTATTGATAATAAGGCGAGCGAGATGAAAAATAAGACGGAAAATTAGACAGAAAATGCTAGAAAAAAATATTAAATTGTATTAATTGGTTGAAATTAGATGTGAATGAAAAAAATATGTATATTGTAACAATCGCATTAAGATTTTCAGCAATTCACTTCCTTTATTTATTATTATTATTATTATTATTTGGGTAATATGCCCAGCCCACCTCCTCTAGTGGCAATTGTAACCATAGTTTGTCAGAAAGCAACAACCCATGTTTGATAGCAACACTTATTGGTCAAATGCGTTTCAGTGTTCCCACTAGCAGTCTAATTTCATAATTGTGTATCGTCAAAATTAAATGCAAATTATCATGAATTTCTCACGAGCATTCATAAAGGGCAGACACATTCTTAGCTCCAACTATTTTGGTGGGACTCAACGGGTCATCTCACCAATCAAATCATTAATGATTGGTAACAAATATGGCACAATAAACAAAAAATGAATAAAATAAATAAACATAGATACATAGCCATCTATTTGCACGGTTTATGTTCTGTTCTGGGATAAGGATGAGGAGCTCAGTAGGGGAGATCTTTGACCAGACACTTTTATCATGTCTTGAATGCCATGCGATGCCATGTTCAATGTGCTGTATGTGATATTATTTGATTTATTTAAGGAAATGCTTTGAGCCATAGAAACTCATCCCCAGAGGCCCAGACACGTACGTACTATAATTACTATTTAATCATAATCAACATATCCATTCTCTATATTCATTTAACGACTCTATTAAATCATGGCGACAGCAAGAGCATAATTTATTCTGACTAGTTTATTATTTTGACTTTCACATAAGAAAGTAAGGGCTGTTCATGTCGCTAAAATTAAAAATGTGGTTAATAACTACCATAATAGTGTTATTTTTAATTAAAAAATAAATACACTCAGAAATTTTAATAAGAAAAATGGAATTATTTTTTTTTAATAAGGAAAGAGTCCTAACGCGATATTGGACCGCGTACGTTTCCTAACTCCTAACTCGGTCAACGAACGCGTTAGAGAGCCCTAACGCGGTCAACGAACGCGTTAGGAGGCAGATCATAACTCAGCTGAAATCAAATGAAACGAGTTTGTTTGATTTTTTTTTTTTTGAGCTGAAACGAGTTTGTTTGATTTTTTTTTATATGAAATGAAACGATATAGTTTGATTTTGTTAACTATATAACAACCTTTATTTTACTTGTTTGATTTTTTTTATATGAAATGTAACAAGTTTGATTTTGTTAACTATATAACAACCTTTATATAGTTAACAACTTTTATTTTACTTATTTGATTTTTTTTATATCAAATGAAACAAGTTTGATTTTGTTAACTATATAACAACCTTTATTTAACTATAAACTAGACCCGTTTTTTTCATCATTTGTAAATAATTGTTTGTAAATAATGTTGATTGTGTGCCAAATAATTGTTTGCTTCTTTTAATTAAATGTCGTAATATTACTCGTGCGTCGTAATATTATTTTCGAATATTGCCTACAAGTCGCAACAGACAAGCAACAAAAAATAATAAGCAACATAAACTGCACATACATGCTATAAAACATAATAACATACATCACAATATATACAAATCCATAACATCCATAACATAAATAACATACTACCTCCTACGTCCAGACGGCGAAAATATCTCGCGTTTTCTAATTACTCGTCTCTCTCTTCTCTCAGCCAAACAAGGGGTAACAGACTCATCCTCCGCCTGAATCTCCTCGTCCGCCTCCTCAGAATTGTCGTCATCCTCAGCACCCTCCCCGTCACCGCCCTGATCATCCTCCTGATCGCCAACAACCTGACCACCCTCGTACGTGGCGGTCTGTAGCAAGGTAGTGAAAGACTCTCCCCCTCCCATACTACCCAATGGCGAAGAAAAGGAAGGGATGCTATATGGCGTACCAAATGCTGGCATAGTGAACGGTGGAGCAGTCTGGCCGAACGTACTAAACGGTGCAGAAGTCTGGCCAAACGGGGGGAAAGGTGGCTGGTATCCTGGCATGTAGGTACTGAAAATGCCGGTGGGGTCATGCCACATACCTGCAAACTGAGATGTCGATGACGATGGACCGGCATCCTGTGTGGGAGTAGGACCTGAAAGTGTCACCGGCGTAGAATCTACATGGGAATGAGAATTCCTGGGTGGTCCTAATATGTCGTGTAATCGTCCTGTATTGAGACCACCATCCTGTTGAGATAAAAAAAAAACAATCATCAAACACAATAATTATAATATTATGTTTAATGCATATTTAAACTGATTTAATACATACCGGATTGACGAGGTCCTCGGCCTCAATGTTTGTTAGCGGTACTTGAGACTCCTCCGAAGAATCTGGTATGTCTTCAATCTTCGTTGGTAGCCCCCGCGACTCCAATAGATCCTCGATCCTGTACGGCATAGATGCATCTCGAAGTTGGGATCGACAGTTGATAAGGATTGCCTTACCAATTTTCTTGCATTTCTTCTTCACAAGGAGACTTATTGCATGAACCGCATTTTTCAATGCGTTGTTTCCCTATATTATATAAATAAAAAAAATATTAATTAGTCATTACAAAAGAAAATCTTAAATAGAAATTGATTTAAATAAATTAATCAATCAGTCAATACCATGTTACGCAGCTTTGACCCCATGGGAGCGTACTGTCTCCGACTTATCGGAACATCACCTCTACGTCGGATGTGTGCCTCGGCCTCCTCGCGAGGTGTAGGAAGCTCCGATCCTCCCCATCTCCATAACCACCGAAAATACCTAATCATCCAAATTTCAAATATTAAATTAATATTAAAAATTAACTTAAATTACCAACAATTCAAATGAAATAACAAATAAAATTAATTTTTCATACCTGAGAGAATCAGCATCTGTCCAAGGTCGATTCTCGACACGCAGGGCAGCTAATGCCTCATCAGTCCACGCTGCATGCGCTACATGATGAATATCACGCCAAATCGGATTGGCAAAAGAACTGCGTTCGAAATTCTTGTGGTTCCGCATCGTGGTCCAACTCTATTATATTAAAAATACAAAATTATTAAAATAATATATAAATTATTAATTAAAATGAAAATCAATCTTAAGCATATAACAACATACCAGAGGTAGCGTTGGTGGAACAAGCTGATATAATCCGAACTGACGCCTGCAACGCTCCGGATAATAGTATGCCACTATGTGATAAAAATCAGCGGCATCCGAGCATGATCCACTGCTGACCACAACTGGGCTACTCGTGGCATACTCTGTCGGTCATTTTCGTACGGTAACCAATTGACATCTTCTACCTCCAATGTCGCCAGGTGGTCCCGTGCATACTCAACCATCCCACGATGAGTGTTCCTCGAAAATGACCGAGCTTCAGCCCATTTCCTGTAATTTTGCGAAAAATTAAATATTAAACAAAATGTCGCGCATGAGTATTAAACTAAAGCTAAATTACTGAAAAATTATACCTCCCAAATGGCGGGCACGAGTCTATATCAGGCTGGCCAAATCCAGGAAATGCCACATCTGGAAGAGTCGGTCGACATACTGGAAGATATGTCCATGCCCAAAACAATAGAAGCATCCAAGGTGCCGTCACAACCTTGAATCGCCAACAATACTCGTATGCGTCTCTGGACGCCAAAACTCTACCAATGCTTTTAGTAAAGCAATATCCGCATTAACATGCTTTACTTTCGAGATGTGAATCAGGCCGAGCTTCTGCAAACGTCCATCAATACGTTTGTCGATCATGATCTCACGCTTGTGCGACCTCAAATCTAAACATCTTTCACGCTGCAAATTAAATAATATATTTTTACTAATCATTAAAATACATTTAATATATTCAATATAAATTAACACTTAAATGAATAAGTATATTTAATACTAAATTAAATATTTAATATATTTGTAATATTTAATAAGTATACCTCCTCAACAGGCACTCCAATAATATGCTCCTCGGGAGTAAGGAACAATATCTGTCCGTCAACGTCTTGTGCTCGCTCCACAGGGTTCACGTTGTACGGATTCGGACGACCGGTGCGACGCCTCCGTCGTCTAACACGTGGGGCTGGATCAATCGGAGCGTCTGTCGGTGGTACAAAACTGGATGGACCAGCCTCGTCGTGTGCAGGACTCGATGGACCAGCCTCGTCGTGTGCAGAACTCATCTATTGTAATAATTAAATATAACATAATTAATATTACATAATTCATAATAATTAAATTTAAAATAATTAATATTACATAATTCTTAATAATTAAATATAACATAATTAATATTACATAATTCCTAATAATTAAATATAACATAATTAATATTACATAATTCTTAATAATTAAATATAACGTAATTCCTAATAATTAAATATAACATAATTAATATTACATAATTCATATTTTCTAAATTTGTCATCTATTGTAATATTTTTTTAAACATTTTCCATAAAAATTATCTCAATTTTATACACAAATATTTTCTACAAATTTATATTTTCTACATTTTCCATGCACAATAAATTGTACACATAATTTCCATCATTTACCACACAAATATTATTTTTGTACAATTTCCATCAAACATTTTCTAAATTTTATACACATTTATTTTGTACAAAATTCGTACACAATTTTTTCTACACATATTTATCACAAATACAATAATAACATCCACACTATTTTTCATACATTTCCTATTTTTTCATCCAATCAATTTCCTAATTTTTTTCATCCAATCAAATTTTTTCTAAATTACCATACATAAATCATATATCACACATTTCATTTTTGTACACATATATCACACATATCCATACATAAATTTCTAATTTTTTCTACACATATATCACACATTTCCATACTATTTTTCTACACATAACATCCATACTAATTTTCATACATTTCCATATTAATTTTCATACATTTCCAATCAATTAAATTTTAAAAATTAATTTACATAACAAAAAACTTACCTCTAGCGAATGCACGAAAAATCAATAGAACTCGCCGTCGCTCGGCCCGTTCTCCTCCCTTGTCGGAAATCGTCGGAAAAACGACGCTCCTTCTCCTTCCTTCTCCTTCTCCTTCTCCTTCTCCTTCTCTTTCCTTCTCTTTCTCTCTTCTCCTTCTCTTTTTTTTTCCTCTCCTTTCTTTTTTCTCTCTTTTTCTCTTCGGTTTCTTTTTCTCTTCGGCGCGCCCCTCTCTCTTCCGTCTCTTCTGTCTGAAGCGAGAAGAAGAGAAGACAGAAAGCATTAAAGACGCGACCAAACGGTAAAAAAAGATTCCCCTCCTAACGCGTTCGTTGACCGCGTTAGGGCTCTCTAACGCGTTCGTTGACCGCGTTAGGAGGCAGGAATCGTACGCGGTCAAATAACGCGTTAGGACTTTTTCCTTATTAAAAAAAATATTTTTCCTTTTTCCTTATTAAAATTTCTGAGTAAATATTTTTTTTATTAAAAATAACACACCATTATATTTTGTGACAGTTGTTGCCTACTCGCCTATCATCAGTTTTCACTAAAACGGTACAACATGAGTCAGTATTTTATGTTGAAGTTCTCAAAAATACTCGTTATATTTGTAACAGCAAAAGTTAGTTAAAAAACGAATTGATACAAATAATGTATGTATTGTTTGGATAGTCGTATCCTACTCAAAGATTTCAGTAGAGATTATACTTATACGTTAAAAAAGTATACTCCCTAAAGCAATTAAGGCATCGAAAATCCTTATTAGAAAAGTTGTTAATGTGATGATAAGAAGTTCCTCGAAAGTGGGTACTAACAGTTTACTATAATTGTATAGGTCTGTTACCAGAACCTTCTCACTGAGGGACCGTGTATTATTTCAAGATGTGAAATATCCAAGAGCATTTATTCATTCAACAAGTGCAAGATGGCGTTAGAATATACAAGACAGCAAGAGGAATTTTAGTTACCCCACTTCCTTCTCTCTCTCAATGATGTTATCATGCGTCAAGTGAACATGTTGTGTCCTATACAATTGGAGAGTCTCAGATAGTTCTACACCAACTAGTGTTAAGATCAAATGATTCGAGTTGCATCTGACCACAATTATGTAATGAAAGAGCTCTTTAGCGTGGTATCTTGTCAGGAGGGATTTCAACTTGTCTCGCACTTTTTCGCGGCCCTCGTGTTTCGAATGGGGGAAACAGAAGGGGAAAAGAATGCGGATCAGATACCCCTCGCGAGCCTCAAGAATGCCGATACTGCTACTTCCCAAAGGAGAAATAACGGTACGGTCTTGAGCTCTCACGAGAGTTTATTATTTGAAAGGGGTCCTTTTTTCCAGTAGGCGCAAGCCCCTACTGTTAATTACCTCCGACATGGTCTGGAGAACCTCTAGATCGGGAAAATCAAAGGATATGTATCATAAGCTGTTAGGGAATTGTTAATATGCAATTTGTAATCCTAGCATGCATTTTATTTTTTTTTGTTTTTGTTTTTTATTATTGTTACTACTACCATAACTATTGTGCAGTGTTAGTGTTGCATTTATTTATTGAATGGACTCGGTATTACAAGGACAGCAGTCTTTAAGGCTTGTGATTTGGAGAGGTCTTGGTTGACTTTTGCTACTTGGACTTCGATGATTTCTTCTTGTGATGTGAGGAATGGTTGGCTCTTGGATAATGGCTCTTTAGATATTATCGGGGTGGCTCATCATGATTTAGGTTCTTCAATTTGGATCTTACGACTTGGAGTTTGGATTTTACGGCTTGGAGTTTGAATCTTACAGCTTGAAACTTAGATCTTATGGCTTGAAGGCATGGATTTCCCGAAGCGGGCATTTGAAATTCCCAAAAATCGGGTTATTGTGACTTCTGGCTTTTTTTTTTATTTGGTGCTGAGGATTTTTATAGGTTTTTCTTTTTCTTCTTTTCTTCGATAATGTCGGACTCCTGGGCCGCAGAGTTTGTAGACATTACGCTTAACATCGGGCCTATGGGCTTGTAGATGTCGATAACTTCGCCGGGCTTCAAGCTTATGGGCGTCAAATGTGCGCGCGGGTGCTAACCAGGCAGACTGCCCCTTGGTCTAACCTGACTGCGGATAAAAGACGATCTGGCGCTCGTTAATCTTGATATCTTCAAAGTGACATCTGGCAATGTCAGAGACACAATCCGGTTCCCTTCCGGCGTGTTAAAATGGTTCCTGGTTCCTGACCAGAATCTTAAAAAGACGGTTTGATTGTTGTTTAAGACACTTAGAGTGATATCTGGTGTCTAGCCAGGATATCGGGTAAATGGTCCAAACTCCATTCAAAGCGTTGAGGTACGTTCCGGCGGCTATTCCGAAACGACGATGAGACGGTTCAATGATCATCCAGAGCATCACATTGATATCCGGTGGCCAGTCGAGACATCAGGTAAATGATCCAATTGCTCCTTGAAACGTTGAGGAGACATCTGTCCAGCAGGTGTCCATGAACAGTCCAGCCTTAGTCTGAAGCGTTCAAATGAGACGATTCGATTATTATTCGAGTCATTTAAGGTGTAACCCGATTTTATTCGAAGCGTTGACCTTCGTTTTAGTTATTATTCGAGCCATTTGAGGTGATACCTTGTATCCACCAAAATGTAACCCGATTTTCACTCGAAACGTTTATCTTCGTTTCGGTTGCCATCCGAAAACCTACAAATGATATCCAGTTGCCAGCCAAGATGATACCGAAGAAGTTTGACTGTCACTCAAACTGTTGAAAGAGACATCTGGTTGCCAGCCAGACGGTGAGAAACGATTCAATTACCATTCAGAGCATGGCTTCGATACCTGGTTTCTAGCCAAGGTGTCGAGCAAATGATCCAGCTGTTTACTTGAAGCGTTGAAGCAAAACATCTGTCGCCAGTCAGATGTTCAAGAGACGATTCGATTTTCTTTCGGAATATTCAAAGAGATACCTGGCATCTAGCCAGGATATCAGATAAATACTCCGACTTCCATCCGAAGCGTTGATCTTCGTTTCGACTGCCACTCAAAACGTCAAGTTGATACCTGGTTGCCAGTCAGGATATCGGATAAACGATCCAATTGTCATTCGAAACATTTGAAATGATACAAGGTATCCAGCCAAGATATCAGATGAATGCTCCGTCCAATCAAAGCGTTTGAACTTCATCTGGTGCCCAGTCAGATGTCAATAGACCGTTCGGCTCCCACCCGAACCGTTGAAATAACGACGCCGTCCATTTGGCTTGTAGGCACCGTGACACCACCCTCGGGTCTGTGTCAAGAATAAAGGTGCGCGCGGGTGCTACATGAGTCGGACTCCCTGTGGCCTTCTCACGTGCGGTGTGACAGTTGGTCCTAGGACAGGGAACGATGCCTCGGCTATCGGTCCTTAACCAGCCATCGATTGAGACAATTAGTCCTCGGAAAGGGTACATAACCTCAGTTATGGGTCCTTAACTAATCGTTGATGAAAAGACGATTGGTCCTCAAAAGGGGAACATAGCCTCAGCTATCGATCCTTAACCAATCGTTGAGTGGAGACAGTGGTCCTGGGACAGGGTACATAACCTCAGTTATAGGTCCTTAACCATCCGTTGAAGAGTGACAGTTGGTCCTTGGACAGGGTACATAACCTCAGTTACGGGTCCTTAACCAATCATTGATGAAAAGACAATTGGTCCTCAAAAGGGGAACATAGCCTCAGCTATCGATCCTTAACCAATCGTTGAGTGAAGACAGTGGTCCTTGGACAGGGTACATAACCTTAGTTATGGGTCCTTAACCCTCCGTTGAAGAAAGACAATTGGTCTCCGAACAGTATACATAGCCTCAGCTATGGGTCCTTAACCAAATGTCAGATGATGATAGAGACGTCCGGTTCCTGACCGGATCGTTCAGTTTTAATTTCCTCAAGCACCAAAGAGAGATTTATATTTTGAATTTTTCAATCCAGGTTGGATTCGACGGTCCTGATGTCGGTCTCATCCTGGATTATTTGCTTCTATTGTTTGTTGTAGCAGGTCTTAGCTAGTGAGTCGCAATTCAATCAATATTGAGACCAGATTCTCAACATTGATCTTAAATTATTTCACCAGTACTCCTGCTAGATATCTTCGATTGCTCCACGTCAGTCATAATGACGACTGTTCGATGGTCTGAACTATCTTGGTTTGATGAATCTTAGAGAGCCTTGACTTTGATCACCGGGGTGCTCCAGTGTGATCTGCTAGCCCTTGAGAATTTATTCTTTATTTTATACTTCATGGAAATACTCCCGATTGGGTGAAAGGGGTCTCTTCCTCCCATTTTCTTTATTATTTTTCTCTTCTGAGGTTTCTTGACTTCCCCAGGTGAGCATGAGGTTTTCTCCATGTTGAGGTGTTGTCCATGCCTCCATGATTTTATGTTGAGCCTCCGAGCCATTTTTATTCGAGCCAAAAAGGGTTTCTGGTCGTGAAATAATGATCTTAATATTTTTGGTAGGGTTTTTGGTGATGATGATCAGCAAAATAGATTCCCTACATTTTTCTGAGCTTGCAGGAATTTTCCTCACATTTTTCTGAGCTTCCTATGATTTTTGGTGAATTTTTGAAGTTTATTGGATTTTTAGTAAATCATAGGATAAATGGTAATTTTGTGATTGGCTGGAATTTGGAATTTAGATTTAAAAATGATATGCAAGGAATTTGGTTATGTTTTTGGTATGGTTGCATTCCTTGTATTTTTATGGATTTATAGAAATTTGTTTTGGATTTTTCTGAGTTACGGTTGAATTTCTATAAATTTTCAAGTTTCCAGCAATAGAATCACGCCACATCAGCAAGGATGACACGTGGCAACTTCCAATTCGTCCCAGTCAGCGAAGAGAGGAGTCAGCGTGATTTTTCGCTGGTCAAAGGAGTGTGAAACGTGGCAGTTTGTGATTGGATGACAGCTGTTCGCCACACGGAATCACTCGCCACATGAAATTGCCACAGAATATCAGAAAATTTGGGACGGTTTTATAAACTCTGTTCTATTTTCTGCATGCACCAGGTCTATCTCAAATGAACTTGTGGACCGAGAGCTCACAAGATATGGGCTTGAACGTTGGCCGTACGCCGAGAGTAGGCAGAATGAGAAACACAAACCCTTCTCCTCTCTCTTTTCTTTCTCCGTTTCTCGACCTGGCGACGAAGCAAATGCCATGGCCGTTCGATTGAGATTGGTGGACAGTCCTCAAGCCTAGAATTGGGATCAAATCGCGTCGTGGGATCCTCCTGAAGTCGTGGGGCCCACTATTCGGGCCTTTATTTCTTTCCTTTACTGTAATCATCCCCACCTTGGTTGGCTAGGGTTTTGAAAAGGTATGGTGGTGGTTGCGAGCTCCTAGTGGTTGTCAGGCTAAATTGGTGTATCCGAGAGCATCGTGCCGTGAGTATGAAGCGTGGTGAATCATCAATTTGAGTAATAGATAGCTTTGGAGCTGCTTCTCGCCTCAGCCTAAATCCGCCATGGCTGTGAGTTGATAATTGCAACCATCTGGAAACTGTGATGGGTCGAAAGTTGGCCTGAGATTATGATGACACATCCCTGATGACGAGTGTACCACCAATTTGATCACCAACTGTTCTTAATCAAATCTTCACCACAGCTTGGCCATGGCTATGATGACAAGCTGTGGGTGTTTTCTTTTGCTGCTACTGCTTCCCAGTGGCATTGAGAGGAATAATGATGTAATGTTGACACGCTGATGGGTATGACTACAGCACCTGAGGGATGATGTATTATCAGGTCGACGTGTGAGGCCCCTCAGTTTCATCATAGAGACTATGCGGCATGCTCTCAACCATGGTGATTGGCAAGGTGGTGATGCGCTCTCCATAGGTGGCATGGGTGTAGTGACAGACCAGAGACATGATGACATGTGTTCATGAGGGAAGTATGGCATCAACTCTATATTATTTCGATATAAAGCTAATACACTCCCCAATTTGCTTCTGGCTTTGCTACCTTCTTTCTCCATGATTTGGTGATGCTCACGAGAGCATGTTGGGTGATGCTCATGAGAGCATATTAATATGTGAAGCTTCCTAGATGTAAAGGCTGCCCCTGGCATGAACTCGGCTGAGATGATGATGGCTGTCTCCCCTTTAATTGGTTTGATGTGCATCACCATGATCCTCAATACCTGCTGTCCTGATTAAAATACGTGCTGTCCTTTCAATTCTGTTGTCCAGTCCATTTTTTTGTTTTCTTTTTTAATACATATATAAATGATCTGCTAATATTAAGTAGTTACTGACTTTTAATTATTTATGACATCTTTCCATTATGCAGAAATGATGCAAAAGTAAAGATTGAAAAGCAAATGTTCTGAAAAGGAAATTAGTATTCATACTTTTTTTTTAGTTAGTCTTTTTTTTTGTTTAGGTGTATATATATAGATGCTCTACTAGTATTAAGTAGTTACTTCCTAATTTTATTACTGTTTATAACATTTTTATCATGCAGCAATGATATAAATAAAGGGGCAGTAAAGAATAAACTCAAAAAAGGAAACTAACTCTTCTGTTAGAACACTTTTTTTATTTTTTTTATGCATATATATATATAATCTACTAATATTACCTAAATGCATTTATATACATATTTACATGACAGATTTCAGTTAATTCACTACATTGTTCTTATGTGTACGCGAAACCAGAAAAAGAAAAGAAAAGAAATAAGTTTGGCAAAGAAAAAAACTTCCTTACTACACTTTAGAAGATTACACAAAATAAGTAGCTTCTGAAAATACAAAGAAAGCTTACAACACTCTTTTTTTTTTTTTTTTAGTAGCTATCCTAATTACTCAAGTTGTTCTCTGGATGATTGTTTCAAGGTAGTGTATGAGGATTATCAGAAGTTAGTGACTTGTGTGTATGAAATCGTGTTGTGGCTGTAGGTTGCCCTCTTGATTGCCCTTTTTTTTTTTTTTTTTTTGCATGGCCAGCAGCACCTCCTTTTATAGGAGAATGGATTGGTGACTGTAGATAACACCAATTATATGAATTTCCAGAAAATTAGACAATTTTGCCCCTGCTGTCTTCTTTGAGAATCTCATCTCTTTTGCACAGCTCTTCACTATTCTTAATTTACTCACACGCAGAGGGTTTCTCAGACTCAATTACCAAGCTTCTTTATCTATTTTGATTGTGCTTCACCTGTTGCTATCAACAGTGAAGTAATCATCCACCTCCAGTTTTATATTTTCAATCGTATTTGTTGCTGCCACATAAATAAAATTTAATACTGATGTTTCTTTCACCAGATGTGGCTCCCATACTTTTGACAAATGGTTATTCGTTTCAAATTTTAGTGCAATGGACAGAAGAGAACAAGTTACTTTCATTCTTTTCTTTTTTTTTTTTTATCTCCATAACTCGATAACAGCTCCATCAGTTGGGCTTTAAGTCGCACTTCTAGCTTTGTAATCTCAGAACTTTCTCCATTCATTTCCTTCATTCTTCATGCCTCAGTTTCAATATATTCATCTTAGGCCATGATGACATCAATTACGAAAGGCAAGGCTATTTGCTCAGCGTTTCTTTTCAGCAAAAAAAATGAGGTTGGCCATGGCATGCTTCATGTCATCATGATTTTGCTCCATAATTCTTTCAATTGATGGCTCGAATATCTTCCCGTATACTGCCTCATTGATGTTTAATAAGAAATTGTCATTCTTTTTTATTTTATTTGGCTCAATTTTGCAATATTCATCTTATGCAGATTTGTACACTTGAGTCATCGTCATTTTGAATTCACTGGAGAAGATGGAGAGGCTTTCAATTGAACAGAGAGATTCCTTCCTGCTCAATTGACTGCCAATTAATTGCCATGTCGAAGGGGAGGACAGAATGGCCATGGAGTGCATGTCGCGGATTTTCAGGGGTCATGGAAAATGAGTCTAATTGGAGCCATAGCGGGTTCAATTGTAGCAGTGGCAGGTGCATTTAAGCAGCGGGATTCGCTCTCCCGACTAATTCTCTTCTGTAGGAGGTGATTGGGGAGCGATGTGGCATTAATTTGAAGAGAGGTGGGTCCTGCCTTCGTGTTTGTCTCAGCGCGACAGAGAGGGAAAGTGACGGAGAGAAGAAGATGAGATGGAGGGATCATCTGGGCCAAGTAGAATCATGGGCCCCTTTTTTTTGTTTCCGTTATTTTTCATGGGCTTCGGTTTTTCTTCCTCTCTTTTTTTTTATTTGTAACATGGGCCGACGTATAAAGGATATATAGATGGTGATTGGTGAATATTCTTTGATCAAATCATATCCCCAAATTTAATTATTGCACAAATGTTGATGCCTCCATGACCATATTTATAATCATATAATTCCATACATGAATATTATGAAATTATATAACTGTTTTCATGTTGCTTGCGGTGGCATGGTTTGCAATTTTTTATGGGTCCGAAAGATGCATATTGCATGCTAAATTAACATGATTTTATTTTTCATATTAATATTAGCACCAATATAGGCATTTGAATTTAGAACCATGGACAAGGATCATCCACAAATGCCAAGTTTATATCACTTCTCAATTTGTTGTATAATCATATAATTTCTCACATAAAATATGTATGAAATTACATAATTATTTATATTGTATTTTCGAAGCATGGCTTATGATTTCAAGGGTTCATGTCACACCACTATAAATATTGTATACTAAATTAACATATAATTATGTTAATATTAGTATTAATATATAGGTGGAAATTTAGAACCGCTTGTCTTGGCATTGTCTTGGAATTTCGATTGTCAATATAATCACCCGATTAATCTGGGATAATTTCCAAGCCACCCTTGAAAATTTATTCGTGCATTAGAGGCCCAATCAATTTGCTTATAATAATCTCGAAATCCATATTTCGGTTTGTCAGGTAAATATGACAATATTTTAGGGTTCAACAAATGCCCCCCACCAGAGCGGGTTGGGAGAATCTTGTGCGAGCATCCTGCTCTGGTGTCTTGTCGTTTGCCATTATCTCCATATAAATATTGTCATTTTTTGCATTGCCAATTATCGACCTTATTTCTCATGAACTCATCTGGCATTTTTCAGGAATTTGATTTCGTAGAAGCCCTTCCATATAATCCTTTCGAATTTATCGTCATGTTGTATTTTGTATCAGTGTGCTTTGTAGTGCCAAAATTTTGCTCCGTTGATCTTAACATTTTATTTTCTCGCCATGACTTCTTTTGTAATTGTGTCACTTGCTTGCTTTGTCATTTATCGGGTTCTTGATCGAAATATGATGCCTTCTCGAGTTGGTAAGTATGATGTTACTACTCGGCCATGCGCGCACGCTCACCAAAGATTCCGCTCTCTTTTATTCGGTGGTCAATCTCGTACCGTGCCCCCACTTAATTTTACCAGTTTTCAAACACGCCATCGGTTTCACGTCACATCTTTGTCCTATTGCCATGTGATCTCAGAGGTTTGGAGTTAGGCTCGGATAGATTCTTTCTTCGTTCGGTTATGCACAGTAAGGCTTCATCCGAGTCTATATATAGGAGTCTTCTTTTTTATTTTACTACCATCTCTTTCTTTCTCCTCATTAATCCATTAATATATGAGAAACATCGATAATACCCTCAAGATTTCCAAATTAGTTTTTTAGGATCTTAGAGTTTCATAATGCCTTTCATAACCTTAGGGTATTTTCGAGATTCTTCCCGTTTTACCCTTAAGATCCTCGCATTACTAGTCCCAGTATCTTTTTTAATGTTGGAGAACGAGGGACATATATTACCGGGCATCACGCACAATTTGCTCAAACGTTTCACACGTTGAAGTTGAGGTCTCCTCAGGAAGCATAGGTAGTATGCCTTTTCCATGGTGTGGCTGCTTTCTTTGCAGAATCTTTTCTGTGAAAGTAGTCGCTCATGAAAAGTATTATACGCCTATCAGTGTCCTCATTCTGGTACGAGCACCTCTTTCATCAACTTCAGAAGGTGTTGTTGTTCCCATGGGCATGATCCCAGTCAAACTTCAGCATGGTGATTTCTCCTTTAACAACCTCTTCTTTGTTATCATCTCTATTGTCGGAGATTGCAGCATTGTTGAACTTGAGGGAATTGCTGGTAGTTTAACAGAACAAGCGCTCCCATTGGTGGATTATGCTTTCTCTGAGATTTCTTCTTGTATCATTGAGAGCCTTTTTTGAAGATATGTAATTTTCAAATGTATCATCCAGATTTCATGAATGAAATATTATTTTAGCCCATCTCTTCATTTATTTTCCTTTTATGTAGTACCTTTATTCTGTTTTAGGGACAAAATATGTAAAACCCTGTTCATTATTTTATGCCGGTATAATGAACTCACCGGTGTTGGTTGATTTATGGCTCACTCCAACAATTGACCATTTTAAAGTGGAATTCAGGCTTGTGGATTTTTGTGGTGCTTAGGATATGTATTTGGTGGAGGAAACGTCTTATGTTGCTATAAAGCAAGACGCCCCTTTATTTTCCTTTAGGGACATATAGCTCCAGCTATTCCATGTACCTGCAAATAAAGAAAATAAAGTTTTTTTTTTTTTTTTTTTTTTTTTTTTTTTTTTTTTTTATGGCTTGAACGACTCCTCGCAACTTCGACAAAGGATTGAACATAACGAGGTGAGCCTTCGAAGATAGCCCAGATGCCTTTGATCCAAATATATTCGTGACGAAATTTTTCTAAGGCCCATGAAATTCGTGAATATTCTCCTCGGCCCGCTAAAGTGAATTATTGTTGGCATCGTCTCTCCTGTTTGGTGGTCAAATCCGTACTGAACCTCCATCAAATCAACTTGTCACCCTTGTTCAACAAGCTTCTCACTTTGAACGCTTTTGTCACATCCTTGTCCGCCATTATGCTCGGTTCGCGTGCTCCTTTTCTCCCATCGAGGTGTGCACCATAATGATGTTCTAGTTCCATCTTTGCCTATAAATAGAGGGACTTTCTCCTTTCTTTCCCATCAACTTCCTTTACCCAGAACTCTTTATTTCCATGGCTTCCACACCAATTCGTAAGCGTCTTAGAGACACAGAACTGACTCCAGTGTCTTCTAATTGGTCATATGGTCCCCATAACCGTTATCTTTTCCGAGATGAAGAGGCTTTTGAGTGTTATCATACTTCCATGGGTATTGAGGAACGCTCTGTCGCTGAGTGCTTTTATTTTCACCCTTATGGAAGGTTGGAGAATGAACATATGCGTCTCCTTCGATCTTGGGTCACTTTTTGGGATTTGCGTAACTTGGCGAGTCGCCAATCTCCTTATCATCCTAGAATTACTCGCCTTTTTTATGCCAATCTACGGGTTTCGTATGACCATCATGGTGTCCCTTTTGCTTCTTCTTTTCTTTTTGGTCGGTACATGTCGTTTGGGGTGAAAGATCTTGCAGAGTTTTTACAGACCACCAGCAATCTGGACGGTCTTTCTGTCTACACACATGCATCTTGGCCCCGTGATTTTGAAAGTCGCCGTGAATACCGCCGCTGGTTCAAACTTGCTCCTGATGTTGCCAGAGGAGCATTGTCCACTGCTTCTCTTCCTGCCATGCACAGGTTTTTATTTTATCCCTTATCTTCTCATTTATCTTTTATTTATTCCCCTTTTAACAGTTTTATATGTAGGTTTTTGTGCATGGTGATCAACCACATCCTTTTTCCTCGAGATGAAATATCCGACGTGGTGAGTTCAGAGACCCTTTTCTACTTGCGCCACCTCATCGCAAAAGACAAGAAGGTCAATGTTGCGTATTTGGTTATCCGGCATATGCACCAATCGGCTAGGACTTTGCATGGCCCGCTTCCTTATGGGCATTTAGTGGAAGAGCTGATGCACAAGGCGGGTATCGCCACTCCTGACATCTTGTGGGGTAATAAAATTACTGACAAGGACGTTGATTACCCCAATAACCTTCTTGGCGAATTACTCAACATTGGCTGGACTGAGACTTCGAGCGGGACCCTCATCCCTGACCCCACTTATGCAGTGAACGCCTTCATTTTGCAACCCGGGGCTGCCTGTAATCAATATAGGCCATTGAGGGAAGGTTCTCCACCTTCAGATGGAGGGTCAACTACCGAGAATCCTCAGAATTCCTCTGTACATTTTGATCAGAAATTTGAGGAAGTTCAGTCTCGGTTGGAGTCCATTGAGGTGAAGCTCGAGACCGTCTTGATTTCTCTGGATGAGCTCAAGGCAAACACTGTGACTAATCTTTGAGTCATAGTGCGTTCCTTATTGATTCGGGTTCTCAGAACCCGTCATGTGTATGCTGTAGCTCGAGAGTCTAGGGTTGTCTTTTCCAGTTTTCAGCTTAGGTGCTTGTATTAATTGTCCCCTTGTATTATGTATGTTGTGTCTTGGTCTATTGTGTCTTGATGGTTTACTGGTTGTATTTTGGAAGGAAATTTTTCAGCACTCTCTTTGCCTTTTAATCAACTCATGCTTGTAATTGATCCGCCTTTGCCTGATTATCTCTTAATATCCCACTTCCCCACGCTTGAAAATATATATGTACATAGTTTTTTTTTTTTTTTTTTTTTTTTTTTTTTTTTAACATCATCGGACCATCCGGCTATCATTCCTCATGTGTTTTGTATCCAGCAGGAATTGAACTCGCTCCCCTTTGAATAATGGCAAAGTTAATAACCACCTGTGCTGGATATCTTGTTCGGAATCATAAGCATTTTCATCATAGTTATTTGATACACAAAGGTTATGTGTATTTTTCAACTACAACACCTTCTTTTACCACATAGGCTATTATGGGCCGGGCCTTGATAATGCTATGTACAAAGGTTTTTTTTTTTTTTTTTTTTTTTTTTTTTTTTTTTTTTTTTTTTTTTTTTTTTTTTTTTAAGTGGAACACAATAGGTATGTATTGCCCCCTTTCTATTTTATTACTTGTGAAGTGTCGGGACTTGTAGGAGATGCCTCGGCAGTGGTAAGTCTCCTTGCAGGAACTTCTTTTCAGCCCAATCTTTAAACGAGAAACATTCCTCAATCGTGTGCCCAAGGAACCTATGGAATAGGCAAAAATCGGGCTCATCGTATCGGAATTCTTCTTCTGGATACTTACACTTGGGTAAGAGAAGTCCGTGTTGGATGGCTATTTCAAACACTTCAGGCGTTTTGTCTTTACGGAATGAGTAAAGCCTCTTCTTTCGTTCCGTCAGTGTCACATGAGTTTTTTCAGTATCGGTTCTTGTTGGCACTTGAGATTTTTCTAATTTTTCCTTTCCTTTTCTTGAAGTTTCTCCCATCTTTTCGGGAAATTTACCATCAGTCGAATATCCTGATTCAGAGTGAGAATTTCCTTGCCACCTCATATGGCTTGGGGAAGAGACATTTCCATAGGGTTCGGGCTTCGGAAGGTTTATTATTGGTATCATGCCATATTGAATCATGCTGCCTGAGCCATGAAGATTTTCAATATGTTTGCCCCCAAAAGGAGAAAGCCAATTGGGGACTGGCCCTAAAATGCCGGGTTCAGTATTGCTACGTGGAGAATAAATTTGTGCATTGTCTTCACGGAATAAACCACGATTTAACCCTTCACGCTTTTCTTTGTGTTCTCTGGGGTCATATAGGTCTTTGTCTTGTTTTGTTAAAATGGTGGTGCTATCATTGTTTTCCCTTTGTAAATCTTCTATCATCATTGCCAGTTTGCTATTTTCTTGCCATAGATCGGCTAACTCTTGACGTGTTTTGGTATTCTCCATCCAAAGTGAAGTAATACCCTGGCAAAAACTTTCGCTCATATGACGGAGCCCAGCAACTTCACGGCGTAATTCAAGGTTTTCTTGTCGAAGAGTCATCATTTGCTGCGCATGATCACACATTTGCTTTATGTGGGTTTCAAGTAAAATTTGCTCGCCCGGGATAATGCATTCTTCGGATATTACTTTTGACTGTTCCTCAGCAAACAACTTGGCCTCGGCTTCGAGCGAAATTTCATACATCTCTTCTTCTTCATCAAGCTTTTGTTCTTCCTCCTTCCCATGTTTGTTTTCCTCTGAGGTATTATCTTTAATCGCCCCAATTGGATTTTCTTCTATTTCTTCTTCTTCGCCATATTTGTAAATTTCTGATGTATCCCCCTCTATCCCAATGGCATATGCTGTATGGGAATCTGTGTCAGAGTCTGTGTCATTGGCTCCTTGCAACGCCGAATCTTCATTCTCAGCTCCTGACAAATTCTCCACATATCCTACATAGGTGTACTTGTGAGAGTCTGGGTCATGAGGCGCACAATTATGCTTTGTTTCCTTAGACGATCGTGCCTTGTTAAATCAGATTTTCTCTTTAATCCAGCTTTTGACCTTGTGTTGTGGTGCCTCATGTTGTGCACAACAATTTGCATCTTCTATATGATTTGTCTTTTTCGACCATGCCTTTGATGGTGACCCATAGTACTCATCTACAGTCGGAAGAAACGTTTTTGGGGATTTTCCTTTTTTGCAATGACATGTTTTGAGCCGTGTTGAGTTGTAGCAATTATGACATTTCGGACTCCTACAACCATCATGGTTTATTGCACCGGTCTTTCGAGAAGATGCTCCTGGTAAGTCACGGGCTATAGTGGCGGCTTTTGATATCTTTTTTAGTGTAGACCCCTGATTAACCATCATATCGTTCAAAACTTCTAGGGTGGCATGCATTTCACCGATTTGCTGATTTTGGGCAGCCATTTCTTCTCGGAGCATCTTTACTTGTTTCTTCAACCGAGCTACATTGTTTGCTTCACGAATTGCTGCCTTCTTTTTCTTTTCCTTTTCTTTTCCTTTTCTCAAAATATCAATCAAAGGATTCCTCCGACCCTCATGAGTCGCCTTTTGTTTGGATTTACTTCTAGGTGTATTAGGCGTTTCTTCATTGACATCGGTATTTCTTTGAGTCGAGTCATCATCATCTTCTTTCCAATACGGACAATACGGATATGTAGGTACTGTTTCTTCGTGAGGGCAATCTGAAAGAGGTGGAGTCCCATTTTCCCCTATCTCTTGGCACCAACACTGGAGAGTTGCTTCACTTTCTTTTTGATTCTCGCGTGAATTAGTATAAGGCTCAGTCTCACTTTCCTCCTGGCTATTCCAAATCATTTCAGCGGCATATATTTGAGTTGCATCTTCTTCATTTTCAGAGCCAGAATCGTGTACATGAATTACATAACATGACTCGTTGCCCCCTGAATTCATTAAATGATTATCTCGTATAATCCTTGTGTCAGTTGACTCCGAGGTTCCTGTCTGGGCATTTTGATTCATTCCATCAGGTGCTAATTCCTTAAAGAATTTCTCGATAATGGATTCAACTGGACATAATTCTTTTTCCAACCGCTTTCTTTTCGGAGGCTGGTCATGTGCATTAACCAACGTCTTCTCATTAAGGGCTTCAATGAAGTTTGGTCTTTCACCCAGGGGTTCAACATAGGCCTTTAAGAGTTCTTGTTGATAATTTGCTCCCGGGAGTGGCCTGGATTCGAAATATTTTGCATCTGGAAGTTCCATTTCATAGATTGAAAAAGGGTATTCTTCTCCTCTTATCACTCCCTCGACTCCATCTTTGACGTACTTGATACATTGATACAAGGTGGAAGGAATTAGCTGGTACGCATGTAACCAAGGCCGGCCTAATAGCACCTTATATGACACACTGGCATCTATGACACAGAGTCTTGCATATGTTTCAAGTCTTCCAAATTGGAACTTCAAATTGACCACTCCCAATGCCTTCTGGGATTGTAAATTGAACCCATAGATTTTTGGTTGGCTATGCTTTAAGGAACTTTTATCAAGTCGGAAGTCTTTCAATGAATCTGATGGAAGAATATTGACCGCCGATCCTGGATCAACCAAAATTCGATCGATCTTGATTCCGTTTGATATTCCTGTGACATACAACGGTTTATTGTGAAACGTTTCCCCATTGAGGAAATCATCTTTGGTAAAGGTAATTGGGAAAGAGTTGTTCTCAACATCATCTTCGACACGGGATCTTCCTAGGTCATGTTTGTCCCTTTCACATCTTCTGTTCCGCCGAACCACTGGTTTTATATTAGGCTGATGGTTTCCTTTAGCTTCTTCGGCTGGGGTATCCATGATTGCTTTGCCTTTTATCGCAGATTCTGTCTGGCCTTTTATTTCTTGATTTAAGAATTCCGACCCTTCATTGTTATACGAGTTTTGGTCTCTTGCCCCCACTTGCCTCCCTTTTGAAGTAATCAGTTTTGTGCCTGGAAGGGGAGGTTTATTAGACACACGAGCCTTTGATTTCTCCAGTTTTCCTCCATCTTTCTCGTTGTTGACTAAATGAAAAGCGCTCTGGATAGTTGCAGCAACGGTCACCTTTGTAGGTTGGATAGGTGCTGGAGTCAACACCGTCTTGCTAGGAACAGGTGAATACTGCCTCTCTGATAGTGTTTCATTCATGATCTGAAGTGGGCCAAAAGAGTTCATCGTTGGCACATTTGCTTGAAACATCATCCCAAACGGGTATACTTGTAAATCTTGGGGTGGTGGAATGTTCTCCATTATCATGGGTTTGGGTGTTGGTCTGATGATAGCGGCGAGTCCTTCATCTTGAGGTTCCGCGAAACAGTCATTTGCTCCAAAGATAATGGTCGAGACGGCATTGGCGTATTCCATGTTTGCCATCATGGGGTCGTTGACGATGACAGGAGCATCTGAGGTCATTTGCATCATCGGAAAGGAGATTGGGATGGACCCAATCATGAATGTGCTCGGAATGAGCTCAAAGTCGGTGATTGCTTGATTGTCGTTCATGTTCGCCATTTCCTACGAAAATAATACCTTGAAGATTATCGTCAGTAATTTACAGAATGTTTAACAATTCCCAAATTCAATATATCCTTTGACTTTCCCTGATGAGAGGTGAAAAAGGTCCCACCGGGCGTGCCAGAACCTGTCTCGCACTTTTTCGCGGCCCTCGTGTTTCGAATGGGGGAAACAGAAGGGGAAAAGAATGCGGATCAGATACCCCTCGCGAGCCTCAAGAATGCCGATACTGCTACTTCCCAAAGGAGAAATAACGGTACGGTCTTGAGCTCTCACGAGAGTTTATTATTTGAAAGGGGTCCTTTTTTCCAGTAGGCGCAAGCCCCTACTGTTAATTACCTCCGACATGGTCTGGAGAACCTCTAGATCGGGAAAATCAAAGGATATGTATCATAAGCTGTTAGGGAATTGTTAATATGCAATTTGTAATCCTAGCATGCATTTTATTTTTTTTTGTTTTTGTTTTTTATTATTGTTACTACTACCATAACTATTGTGCAGTGTTAGTGTTGCATTTATTTATTGAATGGACTCGGTATTACAAGGACAGCAGTCTTTAAGGCTTGTGATTTGGAGAGGTCTTGGTTGACTTTTGCTACTTGGACTTCGATGATTTCTTCTTGTGATGTGAGGAATGGTTGGCTCTTGGATAATGGCTCTTTAGATATTATCGGGGTGGCTCATCATGATTTAGGTTCTTCAATTTGGATCTTACGACTTGGAGTTTGGATTTTACGGCTTGGAGTTTGAATCTTACAGCTTGAAACTTAGATCTTATGGCTTGAAGGCATGGATTTCCCGAAGCGGGCATTTGAAATTCCCAAAAATCGGGTTATTGTGACTTCTGGCTTTTTTTTTTATTTGGTGCTGAGGATTTTTATAGGTTTTTCTTTTTCTTCTTTTCTTCGATAATGTCGGACTCCTGGGCCGCAGAGTTTGTAGACATTACGCTTAACATCGGGCCTATGGGCTTGTAGATGTCGATAACTTCGCCGGGCTTCAAGCTTATGGGCGTCAAATGTGCGCGCGGGTGCTAACCAGGCAGACTGCCCCTTGGTCTAACCTGACTGCGGATAAAAGACGATCTGGCGCTCGTTAATCTTGATATCTTCAAAGTGACATCTGGCAATGTCAGAGACACAATCCGGTTCCCTTCCGGCATGTTAAAATGGTTCCTGGTTCCTGACCAGAATCTTAAAAAGACGGTTTGATTGTTGTTTAAGACACTTAGAGTGATATCTGGTGTCTAGCCAGGATATCGGGTAAATGGTCCAAACTCCATTCAAAGCGTTGAGGTACGTTCCGGCGGCTATTCCGAAACGACGATGAGACGGTTCAATGATCATCCAGAGCATCACATTGATATCCGGTGGCCAGTCGAGACATCAGGTAAATGATCCAATTGCTCCTTGAAACGTTGAGGAGACATCTGTCCAGCAGGTGTCCATGAACAGTCCAGCCTTAGTCTGAAGCGTTCAAATGAGACGATTCGATTATTATTCGAGTCATTTAAGGTGTAACCCGATTTTATTCGAAGCGTTGACCTTCGTTTTAGTTATTATTCGAGCCATTTGAGGTGATACCTTGTATCCACCAAAATGTAACCCGATTTTCACTCGAAACGTTTATCTTCGTTTCGGTTGCCATCCGAAAACCTACAAATGATATCCAGTTGCCAGCCAAGATGATACCGAAGAAGTTTGACTGTCACTCAAACTGTTGAAAGAGACATCTGGTTGCCAGCCAGACGGTGAGAAACGATTCAATTACCATTCAGAGCATGGCTTCGATACCTGGTTTCTAGCCAAGGTGTCGAGCAAATGATCCAGCTGTTTACTTGAAGCGTTGAAGCAAAACATCTGTCGCCAGTCAGATGTTCAAGAGACGATTCGATTTTCTTTCGGAATATTCAAAGAGATACCTGGCATCTAGCCAGGATATCAGATAAATACTCCGACTTCCATCCGAAGCGTTGATCTTCGTTTCGACTGCCACTCAAAACGTCAAGTTGATACCTGGTTGCCAGTCAGGATATCGGATAAACGATCCAATTGTCATTCGAAACATTTGAAATGATACAAGGTATCCAGCCAAGATATCAGATGAATGCTCCGTCCAATCAAAGCGTTTGAACTTCATCTGGTGCCCAGTCAGATGTCAATAGACCGTTCGGCTCCCACCCGAACCGTTGAAATAACGACGCCGTCCATTTGGCTTGTAGGCACCGTGACACCACCCTCGGGTCTGTGTCAAGAATAAAGGTGCGCGCGGGTGCTACATGAGTCGGACTCCCTGTGGCCTTCTCACGTGCGGTGTGACAGTTGGTCCTAGGACAGGGAACGATGCCTCGGCTATCGGTCCTTAACCAGCCATCGATTGAGACAATTAGTCCTCGGAAAGGGTACATAACCTCAGTTATGGGTCCTTAACTAATCGTTGATGAAAAGACGATTGGTCCTCAAAAGGGGAACATAGCCTCAGCTATCGATCCTTAACCAATCGTTGAGTGGAGACAGTGGTCCTGGGACAGGGTACATAACCTCAGTTATAGGTCCTTAACCATCCGTTGAAGAGTGACAGTTGGTCCTTGGACAGGGTACATAACCTCAGTTACGGGTCCTTAACCAATCATTGATGAAAAGACAATTGGTCCTCAAAAGGGGAACATAGCCTCAGCTATCGATCCTTAACCAATCGTTGAGTGAAGACAGTGGTCCTTGGACAGGGTACATAACCTTAGTTATGGGTCCTTAACCCTCCGTTGAAGAAAGACAATTGGTCTCCGAACAGTATACATAGCCTCAGCTATGGGTCCTTAACCAAATGTCAGATGATGATAGAGACGTCCGGTTCCTGACCGGATCGTTCAGTTTTAATTTCCTCAAGCACCAAAGAGAGATTTATATTTTGAATTTTTCAATCCAGGTTGGATTCGACGGTCCTGATGTCGGTCTCATCCTGGATTATTTGCTTCTATTGTTTGTTGTAGCAGGTCTTAGCTAGTGAGTCGCAATTCAATCAATATTGAGACCAGATTCTCAACATTGATCTTAAATTATTTCACCAGTACTCCTGCTAGATATCTTCGATTGCTCCACGTCAGTCATAATGACGACTGTTCGATGGTCTGAACTATCTTGGTTTGATGAATCTTAGAGAGCCTTGACTTTGATCACCGGGGTGCTCCAGTGTGATCTGCTAGCCCTTGAGAATTTATTCTTTATTTTATACTTCATGGAAATACTCCCGATTGGGTGAAAGGGGTCTCTTCCTCCCATTTTCTTTATTATTTTTCTCTTCTGAGGTTTCTTGACTTCCCCAGGTGAGCATGAGGTTTTCTCCATGTTGAGGTGTTGTCCATGCCTCCATGATTTTATGTTGAGCCTCCGAGCCATTTTTATTCGAGCCAAAAAGGGTTTCTGGTCGTGAAATAATGATCTTAATATTTTTGGTAGGGTTTTTGGTGATGATGATCAGCAAAATAGATTCCCTACATTTTTCTGAGCTTGCAGGAATTTTCCTCACATTTTTCTGAGCTTCCTATGATTTTTGGTGAATTTTTGAAGTTTATTGGATTTTTAGTAAATCATAGGATAAATGGTAATTTTGTGATTGGCTGGAATTTGGAATTTAGATTTAAAAATGATATGCAAGGAATTTGGTTATGTTTTTGGTATGGTTGCATTCCTTGTATTTTTATGGATTTATAGAAATTTGTTTTGGATTTTTCTGAGTTACGGTTGAATTTCTATAAATTTTCAAGTTTCCAGCAATAGAATCACGCCACATCAGCAAGGATGACACGTGGCAACTTCCAATTCGTCCCAGTCAGCGAAGAGAGGAGTCAGCGTGATTTTTCGCTGGTCAAAGGAGTGTGAAACGTGGCAGTTTGTGATTGGATGACAGCTGTTCGCCACACGGAATCACTCGCCACATGAAATTGCCACAGAATATCAGAAAATTTGGGACGGTTTTATAAACTCTGTTCTATTTTCTGCATGCACCAGGTCTATCTCAAATGAACTTGTGGACCGAGAGCTCACAAGATATGGGCTTGAACGTTGGCCGTACGCCGAGAGTAGGCAGAATGAGAAACACAAACCCTTCTCCTCTCTCTTTTCTTTCTCCGTTTCTCGACCTGGCGACGAAGCAAATGCCATGGCCGTTCGATTGAGATTGGTGGACAGTCCTCAAGCCTAGAATTGGGATCAAATCGCGTCGTGGGATCCTCCTGAAGTCGTGGGGCCCACTATTCGGGCCTTTATTTCTTTCCTTTACTGTAATCATCCCCACCTTGGTTGGCTAGGGTTTTGAAAAGGTATGGTGGTGGTTGCGAGCTCCTAGTGGTTGTCAGGCTAAATTGGTGTATCCGAGAGCATCGTGCCGTGAGTATGAAGCGTGGTGAATCATCAATTTGAGTAATAGATAGCTTTGGAGCTGCTTCTCGCCTCAGCCTAAATCCGCCATGGCTGTGAGTTGATAATTGCAACCATCTGGAAACTGTGATGGGTCGAAAGTTGGCCTGAGATTATGATGACACATCCCTGATGACGAGTGTACCACCAATTTGATCACCAACTGTTCTTAATCAAATCTTCACCACAGCTTGGCCATGGCTATGATGACAAGCTGTGGGTGTTTTCTTTTGCTGCTACTGCTTCCCAGTGGCATTGAGAGGAATAATGATGTAATGTTGACACGCTGATGGGTATGACTACAGCACCTGAGGGATGATGTATTATCAGGTCGACGTGTGAGGCCCCTCAGTTTCATCATAGAGACTATGCGGCATGCTCTCAACCATGGTGATTGGCAAGGTGGTGATGCGCTCTCCATAGGTGGCATGGGTGTAGTGACAGACCAGAGACATGATGACATGTGTTCATGAGGGAAGTATGGCATCAACTCTATATTATTTCGATATAAAGCTAATACACTCCCCAATTTGCTTCTGGCTTTGCTACCTTCTTTCTCCATGATTTGGTGATGCTCACGAGAGCATGTTGGGTGATGCTCATGAGAGCATATTAATATGTGAAGCTTCCTAGATGTAAAGGCTGCCCCTGGCATGAACTCGGCTGAGATGATGATGGCTGTCTCCCCTTTAATTGGTTTGATGTGCATCACCATGATCCTCAATACCTGCTGTCCTGATTAAAATACGTGCTGTCCTTTCAATTCTGTTGTCCAGTCCATTTTTTTGTTTTCTTTTTTAATACATATATAAATGATCTGCTAATATTAAGTAGTTACTGACTTTTAATTATTTATGACATCTTTCCATTATGCAGAAATGATGCAAAAGTAAAGATTGAAAAGCAAATGTTCTGAAAAGGAAATTAGTATTCATACTTTTTTTTTAGTTAGTCTTTTTTTTTGTTTAGGTGTATATATATAGATGCTCTACTAGTATTAAGTAGTTACTTCCTAATTTTATTACTGTTTATAACATTTTTATCATGCAGCAATGATATAAATAAAGGGGCAGTAAAGAATAAACTCAAAAAAGGAAACTAACTCTTCTGTTAGAACACTTTTTTTATTTTTTTTATGCATATATATATATAATCTACTAATATTACCTAAATGCATTTATATACATATTTACATGACAGATTTCAGTTAATTCACTACATTGTTCTTATGTGTACGCGAAACCAGAAAAAGAAAAGAAAAGAAATAAGTTTGGCAAAGAAAAGAACTTCCTTACTACACTTTAGAAGATTACACAAAATAAGTAGCTTCTGAAAATACAAAGAAAGCTTACAACACTCTTTTTTTTTTTTTTTTAGTAGCTATCCTAATTACTCAAGTTGTTCTCTGGATGATTGTTTCAAGGTAGTGTATGAGGATTATCAGAAGTTAGTGACTTGTGTGTATGAAATCGTGTTGTGGCTGTAGGTTGCCCTCTTGATTGCCTTTTTTTTTTTTTTTTTTTTGCATGGCCAGCAGCACCTCCTTTTATAGGAGAATGGATTGGTGACTGTAGATAACACCAATTATATGAATTTCCAGAAAATTAGACAATTTTGCCCCTGCTGTCTTCTTTGAGAATCTCATCTCTTTTGCACAGCTCTTCACTATTCTTAATTTACTCACACGCAGAGGGTTTCTCAGACTCAATTACCAAGCTTCTTTATCTATTTTGATTGTGCTTCACCTGTTGCTATCAACAGTGAAGTAATCATCCACCTCCAGTTTTATATTTTCAATCGTATTTGTTGCTGCCACATAAATAAAATTTAATACTGATGTTTCTTTCACCAGATGTGGCTCCCATACTTTTGACAAATGGTTATTCGTTTCAAATTTTAGTGCAATGGACAGAAGAGAACAAGTTACTTTCATTCTTTTCTTTTTTTTTTTTTATCTCCATAACTCGATAACAGCTCCATCAGTTGGGCTTTAAGTCGCACTTCTAGCTTTGTAATCTCAGAACTTTCTCCATTCATTTCCTTCATTCTTCATGCCTCAGTTTCAATATATTCATCTTAGGCCATGATGACATCAATTACGAAAGGCAAGGCTATTTGCTCAGCGTTTCTTTTCAGCAAAAAAAATGAGGTTGGCCATGGCATGCTTCATGTCATCATGATTTTGCTCCATAATTCTTTCAATTGATGGCTCGAATATCTTCCCGTATACTGCCTCATTGATGTTTAATAAGAAATTGTCATTCTTTTTTATTTTATTTGGCTCAATTTTGCAATATTCATCTTATGCAGATTTGTACACTTGAGTCATCGTCATTTTGAATTCACTGGAGAAGATGGAGAGGCTTTCAATTGAACAGAGAGATTCCTTCCTGCTCAATTGACTGCCAATTAATTGCCATGTCGAAGGGGAGGACAGAATGGCCATGGAGTGCATGTCGCGGATTTTCAGGGGTCATGGAAAATGAGTCTAATTGGAGCCATAGCGGGTTCAATTGTAGCAGTGGCAGGTGCATTTAAGCAGCGGGATTCGCTCTCCCGACTAATTCTCTTCTGTAGGAGGTGATTGGGGAGCGATGTGGCATTAATTTGAAGAGAGGTGGGTCCTGCCTTCGTGTTTGTCTCAGCGCGACAGAGAGGGAAAGTGACGGAGAGAAGAAGATGAGATGGAGGGATCATCTGGGCCAAGTAGAATCATGGGCCCCTTTTTTTTGTTTCCGTTATTTTTCATGGGCTTCGGTTTTTCTTCCTCTCTTTTTTTTTATTTGTAACATGGGCCGACGTATAAAGGATATATAGATGGTGATTGGTGAATATTCTTTGATCAAATCATATCCCCAAATTTAATTATTGCACAAATGTTGATGCCTCCATGACCATATTTATAATCATATAATTCCATACATGAATATTATGAAATTATATAACTGTTTTCATGTTGCTTGCGGTGGCATGGTTTGCAATTTTTTATGGGTCCGAAAGATGCATATTGCATGCTAAATTAACATGATTTTATTTTTCATATTAATATTAGCACCAATATAGGCATTTGAATTTAGAACCATGGACAAGGATCATCCACAAATGCCAAGTTTATATCACTTCTCAATTTGTTGTATAATCATATAATTTCTCACATAAAATATGTATGAAATTACATAATTATTTATATTGTATTTTCGAAGCATGGCTTATGATTTCAAGGGTTCATGTCACACCACTATAAATATTGTATACTAAATTAACATATAATTATGTTAATATTAGTATTAATATATAGGTGGAAATTTAGAACCGCTTGTCTTGGCATTGTCTTGGAATTTCGATTGTCAATATAATCACCCGATTAATCTGGGATAATTTCCAAGCCACCCTTGAAAATTTATTCGTGCATTAGAGGCCCAATCAATTTGCTTATAATAATCTCGAAATCCATATTTCGGTTTGTCAGGTAAATATGACAATATTTTAGGGTTCAACACAACTATATGACCACAATTATGTAATAGAGGTTTTCTTTTTCCCGGTAATGATAATTGTCATCTGTAGTTTTGTCATCCCTTGAACAAAGTGAATACATAAAATATACAAGGTGAACATAGTCTTTCAAAAGTCATGTCTAAAGCTTGGGATGGCAAAAAAAAAATAAATAAAAAAAGCGATGGCAAGGGATAGCAAAATTGCAGATGACAGTAATCAATTTTCTGATCCAATTAGCATGGCAATAACATAGTCTTTCAACACGACAATATTAGTGAGATCACTGAAGCAAAGAACAAAACCAAGAGTAGGACTGAATAGTATGATAACAATGCAGGATTAAGTTTAGCATTTTATTATAACACTAGCCGAAGGTTTGATATAATTGGACCCAGTAAGAACGTTCAAAGTAGCAAAATATAACTGGACCCAACAAACAAAGCAGGATAACATATAATAATAGTAGCCCAGTAAGCAAGTACTCGCTCCAAAATTGAAGTGACTAAGGAATGCTAAAATTATGCCATCCTAAAATCCATGTATTCAGAAGGATATCCAAATTTCTTCATGAGTCTAAACAACCTAAATAAACACACTTAAAAGAAAACAATTAAGCTCCATAATTAACACATTATCCCCAAAAGTAGATCTCTACTACACATCAGAATACACAAACACCTAAGCTACAAGAACAACATTGACTAATCCTTACATTAAATACTACATGATTGACACAAATCTAAACTACAAACTGAGTCCAATTCCTTTGTGACACTCTCTGGAGCATATTCTTTCTATTCAGAAGCTTGCTACACAGTTTGCCCGAGAAACCATCCAAAGAAACCAGATTCAGAAAAAGCTACCATCATCACCAACAACTAACATTATGTCCAAGAGGACTCCTCTTCTCAAAAATAATCATTGAAAAATGGAAAAAGAAATGCAAAAAGGTAGAAAGAATATAATTTTTGCAAGTCTAGACACCTACCATCTGAAAATTAATTGAATGTCAGCTGCAAGAAAAGAAAGTCATGTCTAAGGCTTGCAAAAAGGACTCTCTCTACCTTATGTCTGCATCTCTTTTTAATTTTTCTTATAACATTTTGAAAGGAGAAGTCTCTAAAAAGAGGCATTAAATAATTGAACTGTCAAGCCCGAGCACGCTTGTTGCTGCAACCAGGGCACTTGTACTGCTTAATATGCTCGGCTCGGGCAGGGGTTATTTTGACGCACTTGCCATGGAACCACTTCTCACAAGCATCACAGCAGATCCAAAACTCATCGCCAGCATAGTTGTCACCACAGGCCCCACAAAGGGTGTTCTCATGCTCTTCCTCATTCTCTTCACCCTCCTCGCCAACATTATTCTCTTCACCTTCATCGCTCTCCTCCTTTGGCTGGGTTGGAGTTGTCTTTGCAACCCTCGGGTGTATATCCGGCTAACAACAGGAGTATAACCAATGTCAATCAAGTTGTTTAGATCATAGGCAGATCTAGGTCCAAGATATAGGATTCAATGTCCCTAATATTTTTTCCCCCCTGATCATACAGATCTAAGTTCAAGTACTAGGATGTATTTTTCTTAAGAAAGGTCATATTTGACACCCCATAAAAATGTGAGAATAATTCCATTGTTGACCCCCATAGATCTAATTAATATTATCCATAAAATAATTGTGTTCATGTCAACATTTGATACAGTACTTGCTTGAACAGATTGAAAGATTTTCTTGCTCTGCCTATGTTTGTGATCATATCATAACCATCCTTCTGCAAGGACCTGAATACCATTCCATTTCTTTATTACTTTGTATTTACCATCAGTACAGCTCACATGTATTACATATCAAATTAATATGAATACACTTCCATGTACATGCAAAATAAAAAGAAAACTAAAACCAACTATTAAATCCATTACAAAATTACAATTAATCCAAACTATAATAGGGCCATATGTTTAATAGGTTTAGTTAAATCAAAAACACACAAAGCATACGTATATATTGCTTTTATGAACTCTATATAAGCAGCTATGAAGCTATTGTGCCATTTGATTCAGTTAATATGAAAAATAGAAGGGAAAACGTGATAACTGAAATTAACCTTACTATCAAAGCTCGGCTTTTATTAGTTGTAAAGATAAAAAATAGTGGTGGTATAATTAGCACATCTTTCTATATCTACAAAATGCAGAGTTTATTACCTTGGCGCCAGATTTGTTGTTCTTGTTGTTGCTTTTGGGTGTTTTCTCTTTGGTTGTTGGCTTCTTTGCGACACCAGTCACAACCTCATAAATGGTGGAAAGGCCATTAATCATCATGAAAAGTCTTTTCCTGCAATCCAGCATGCCCAAGTATTATTCAAATATGACTTTTCTCTCTTTTAAATAAACATATTTCTTCATAGAGCATACAATGTGTATCCTGACTTCTGTCATAAATGTTCTCACTTCTCAGCCTTATACAAATAAGCATTGAGAAATAAATAATAATAATAAAACTCTTTACATTTTCTGAATGTGATTCAATGAAATTACGTCTATTTGATAGTGTGGCTCTCATTTCTATAATTATTTAAAAACACAAGAAGTTGGATAATTTTCAATATAGTCCCATTTACATGCATCTTAACCTAACAAGAATGGGCAGTTTGATATTTTCTCTTATTAATCCACTAGACATCTGTATTAAAAGTCCAAACACCAGGAATGAATCTAATTTCTGTTTTGGATCTCTCTTTTTGTTTGCCGGAAGGGAAAAAGGCACACTCCACTAAACCTTTTTATGCATGCATATGCAGCATACATTGTTTGTTAATGCACTACCTGTCCTCTTTGCTGAATCCGAAACGAGCCCCGAAGTAAAATGCAACAGAGAGTAGCCATGCATCACTATGCACTGCCACAAGAGCCAGCCAATCCTTTTCATCCATCCCATCTCTTGCAAAATTAATCCCCAGAGCTGGTTCCGGCAATTCGGGTGGAACTTCCTCTGCCGGCAAGTTCACTTCCCAGGTCTCATTGGGCAGTCCATACAAGCACAAGTTCTCCTTCTCTGCATCAAGAACATGCCATGTCAGCAGTTAGCATATTCAGTTTGTACAAATACTTGACCAGATTTGACAATAACAAGAGCTTGAAAAAAGATAAGTGACAGATACATTCGAGTCAAGATTCTCTGTTTCATTCCTTTGGAATATACTCCAATTGCAAAGTCCCTGACAAGCTAACCTCACCAGCAGACAGCAGTTATTATTTGAGGGCCTGTTTTGGTTGCTCGTAGGACCCACACCACTGAAACTCTAGAAGAGTCTCTTATAGATAATGTAAACCAGAACCACGCTTTCGCAATCATTGGATGTGAAAATCCCATTCGTTTCAGACCACACTACAGTTATTGACTTATGAATGGTAGATATCAGGATGGAATAAAACCAGAGACATATTTACTAATAGTAGTGTTCATGAATTAATTATGAGGGAAGTTACTATAAGCTTGCATTTGTACTCAAAATAACAATAGTCTAATTGCACTGTCTGCAATTGGAGAAGATATCAGAGACTATTTACTCTTTAATTTGGTGGTAGTAGTTGTGTGGGAAGCGGGCCCCAGCTAAAGAAAAAATAAACCCTTGGGGCCTTGGGTCAAATGTTTGGGAAATAGGATCTTCTGTGATTATATTCTGCATCTGGTGCTGTGTTGCTATTTACTCAACATAGCAACTGCGAAAGCAACGGAAGCGCCACAGAAGAACTTAATGTTTGTGATGGGGTTTAGGATAAGCAAAAAGACAAACGACAAAAACTCAGAAATTCCATGGTCTTCATTGTAGGTGCATTTAATTAGAACTTTTTTGGGATTAAACTAAAACTTTTGAAGGGTATCAATATTAATTTCACGACTAATAGGAACATATTTGTAAAATATTCGAATAACTATACAAGTACACTAATTAAATTCGTCTAAATTACATCACTTCAGAGACTAAGCACTCAGCAAACAAAAAGTAAAGGAAAGTGAAACAAAAAAATATCAAACAGAAAAAGGAATTAGTAAAAATTAATGGTAAGAAAAGAGACTAAATCTCACCTGGATCGCAGTCCTGATAGAACTTCTCGACATCTGAAAAGCAAACAATCGTTACAAATTAAAAACAAAGACAACCGCTTTTCACAAATTGGGATGAAATCGGAACCAATTGGAGAAAACCCAATACCAGAAGTGAGGGCTTTGATTATTCCAGCGCGTCTAGCTCTGAAATCCTTGAAAACCTCCTCTGGCGTGCGTGGGTTGTACGCTGCGGCGTCCATGCTCGCAATTTCTTATCGGAATTGGAGAGAACCCACGTAGAGGAAGTAAGTGTAGAGTGAAGTAAGAGAGAGAGAGAGAAATTAGGTTTAGGGTTCAGAGGAGAGGAGGAGGTGTTGCTTGAGAGTTGGAGAAGAAGAAAGGTTTGGTTGGGGGTTACGAAGGGTTTCTTTGTTTTCTCCACTCTTTTTCTCTTTTTGAGTGATTTCAGTTTCGGGTCCTTTTGCGTTCAAACCCCTGTATATGTACGTTTTTTTGTTTTTTCTATTACTTGAAGAAGGAGAATCTTTTTTTTTTTAAAGAATTCAAATTCAATTATCCTTTTTACTTTTCTCAAGTTTTCATTCTGGGCAGTTGGGATATCAGAGTGGAAAGAAACGGCTAATAATTGTCACTTTAGAAGTTTGTCAGGTGTTATTTAATCAAGGGCTTGAAGTTGAGGGGATATGATACATACGAACTCGTTACAATACAAATTCTCTTGTAAGGTCAGGTTCAAAAAGCGTGTAAACCGGAATTTCACATCTGATATTTTGGAAAAGACAAAACATTTGAGATAAACAAGATAAAAAAAGATAGAACTAGCTATTTGTCTAGTCTAGTGGTAAATAGTAATACATTTTCAGTGGAGGTCGCGGATCAAAATCTCAGCTAGAGAGGTCATTTGTGATTTTTTTTAAATAATAATATTTAATTTCGAAATAAATTGAAGGACTTTACCGTCTTAAATTAAAAAAAAAAATTGATACAAAAACAAATAATGATCCTTATCCGGAGATGATAACCATTGTCCTTCACCATTTTATTACAACTGACATTCGAGAATGAGAGAGAGGACACAAATAAATAGTATTATGAGGCTGGTTTTAATCTGAGTCGTTCATTTAAAACAAAACGACCATTGCCGATCAAAATAAATGCTTATAATATTCCAATATCTTTTTTTTTTTTTTAAGAAAGGCTATATTCCAATATTCTTGCCTCGCTTCAAATTATACGTTTTTGCTTGCGGACATTCTGACTGACGAGTCAGACTCGTCTAGAACAAAAAATATTATAAAAAAGAAAGCTAGAGAAAACTTTAAAAATGAGAATTTATTATCTAAGTTTCAACTAGTAACAAAGAGAATATCAATTCTTATGTTGTTGATTAATAACTATTTAATTATTAATATATAAAATTGTACTAACAAATATCTATCTTTTAATTTATAATGTAGCACTTATCAATAATGCATGGAAAAGGCACTCAAGTTTGTGTAAAACTAGCATTTTGTTACGCGCTTTGCGCGTGATGTTTTGTTATGTTAATTAAGGAAGAGTAAAAAAATTAGATTGATTTTCTTACGTATATAAAATTTTATAAATCAACAGATTTTGGAAAGGTTTAGAAACAATGAAAAACAAAATTATATTTATGAAACAATAGAATTGAGTAATCAGATTTAGAAATTTGACAAAAATATTTTAGAACTCTTTAACTATGAAATTTTATATTACAGGGTATTTCATTTTTTTTTTTTGATGAAGGATATAAAATTTTATGGTCAATTGAATTAATAAATGTCCTCAAATAATTTTAAAAGCACCAACCATATTCCATATTTCATATAATTATATGATTAAATTAAAAATAGCTCAATGACACGATTGGATTTGTTATAATCTTCACATCATTTATATAAAATTTCATACACTAATAAAGTTGTAAATATCTTAGAATAATTAAAAACCTAATGACATTTATGAAATTACGAAAATTCAATTTTTGTGAGATTCAAAAAATTATTTAAAATATTTATGTAACTTTAAAATTTTACATCAATTAATTGTTCATATATTTTTGAGCAAGTACATAAATTTTCATAGCCAAATGATTTATTCAAGGCCTCCAAACAATTTTAGAAAATTTTATGTATATTAAATTTTATGAGATTCATAAAATTATTTAAAATATTTTATAAGTCTATAATTAAAAAAATTTATATCTTTGAATCCTTTACATTTTTATGAGCACACACATAATTTTTCATAGTCAAATGAATTTTTAAATGTAGCTAAACAATTTAAAAACTAAACTATATTTAATCTGAAATTTCTGAAATGGAGGTGTCCATTGTTTTTTCAAAATGGAGATATGACTTCATCCAAAGTTACTGTAGAAAATGTATCCAACATTAGAGGTATTGTTTGATTGATGTTTGATGTTTGATGTTTGATGTTTGATATGTATATTTATTAATTATACGCTGAAAGAAATGGGCAAAATTTTCAGCTCCCGTTGCTTGAAGGGAGCCGTATTATATAATTTATAAATAATTAAACTACTAATACTTTCCACGATATATGATGGCAGTACAATGATGAAAAAAAATTTGGATTAATAGTGGCCAAACTAATTCACAATGTGCATGTGCCGACAAAAATTATAGGCGATAATTTGCAACAACAATTCTTTATCCATGTGCACAAATATAATAATCCCAATGTGTTTTGAACTTCCTCTTTAGTATTCTATATTTCTATGTCTATTATTTAATGCACATTTAGCCATTGCGGAATGCATACCGGTTAAGATTATTATTTTAAAAAATGATAAAAAAAATGAAGGTATTTAGAAAGTAAGAACCTTGTTAGCTAAATATAACATTCTTAATCAAATTATACATGCAAAGCTAATTTGAAATTTATTAAATGCCCACTTATCACTTATCAAAATACATATAAGTTGTTTTGAATTCCATCGCCTAAGTGAAAACTTGTCGATTATCTCGAGCACATGAAGTTATTGTAAAATGCCCCCAAATTTTTTTTGGAAAGCTGATTAAAAATAATTAAAGTTATTTAGAAAGTGAAATTCGAAAGCCAAATATATTATATACTTAATTAAATTAATGAAAATTAAATTATTATGTTTTAGCCATTTTCTGGTTACCAATGGAAATATTTTTATAGATAATGTAGTAAGGACACCGTGCATTATAAATTTATAACATATTCGCACACAATTGACACTACTCTGACACGGTCATAATCAGGACGCGCATGACAAAATATTGAAAGCATCAGACACTCTCAGAATATCTTATCAGACACGTTGATGATATTAAACCGCATTCACTGCCTGACTCGATGTCACACCCCAACCTGGGATGCTGACGTCTTCTCCGTCACGAGAATGACAAGTCATTTCCGTAAGACTACAGACAAATAATGAAATTTTTTTTTTTTCAATTTGTTATTCTATTTTCTAGATTTTGGCACAGTAATCACACAACATACAGATAAACACACCAAGTCTCATTTTATTACACATATAATATTATACAAAGTTTTAACACACTAAAAAAAAAGAAAAAGGCACACTCGTGCTTAGACTTATTATTTTTATTACAACCTAAGGGTGGTTTGCTTATTTCACTCTATTTATATGCGTACATATTTTACAATCTCCCTACTTGCCACTTGCTGCCATTAACCACAAGCCCGATTAAAACTTAACATAACTTAAGACAAAACCCGTCACAAGACACAAATCCTAACAGACAAGACTCATCACAAGACACCACTCCAACAATGCTACAACCATACTAGTGTTCCTCGCGTTTACGCTTCCGCAGAGTGATCCTCTGACTCTGGTTCAACCTCCATCTCACGAGACGGACTCGGAGGAGGAATCTCAAGATACAAATATGCCAATACATCGGGAAGTTCATCTAGATACAGAGCTAAAGTAGCATTACAATTCAGACTCGGAATATGAACAGCGAACTGTAAACAAGAACACTCAACTGTAGCAATAGACCGTCTTCTAGCACCGTTTCTATGCTCCTGGAACCCTCAAAATGAGGCAACACAAAATTTCGGATGAGAATTAAATCTCAGTGCGGGTTTTAGTTCCAGTACTCGAATTCTTGGTACGAACCGATAACGGAATTAATACCCTTTTTTTTATGTAGAAATACCTTTGAAAATCAATTCTTATTTTTCAAATCATTTTCAAATCTCATTTAGTCAGAAATCATAAATAATTTATACTATAGGTACAAGCCGCAACGGTCCGATAACAAGCATACTGCAACATGAAATATGCATAAATTCAAATCAAGCATAACTCATTAATCACAGAGTTTTCAACAGAATTTCAGAATTTAGTATACACTCAAGTTCTTTATCGGCCCAACAGAATCAGAAAGAACTCTTCCCACACCATAGGTCTAACCCTAGGTACAGATTCCAGAGGGAATTTCCAATAATTAAAAGCACTAATAATTCCGGCCGGGCAGGTGGCCAAACCATACTCCGGAGAGCGATACTTATCATAGTTATGCTATGCAGACTGAATAAGAATGGTCCGATTTAATTCAAGTCTGATTCTTCTATCACAAAAGAAGATCCTATAATCAAGTCAGTTTACGGAAACCATTCCAGTCCTTTGATAAGTCTAACGGTCCAAATCAATTAACAAATGGATGTCAATGTCAGACTTATTATATTTATCTGGTCAAAACGGACAGTTTGATTCAAATGAGTTATATTTATTGAGGGTTTCTATTTTTCTACATGCATATAGGAACAGATTTAAATGTACCTAAATCCGAGTTCTAACAAAGATTCCACATATCAGCACATTCGTTTGATTCAGTGATCCGGGGGCACTTCAGTATTCGTTCCTGTTTACACAGTACAGATCAAATACCGTTAATATATGTTTAACGGGTCCCTTAAATCCGTTTGGTAAACCACGATTAATTAAGTCTGGTAATTTATCGGTAACTGGACTGTACGTCTTTGGTTCTAAGTCTCTTACTTAATTACGTTATAACATTTAATTATAACTTTAATTATTAGTCCAATCGTCAGAGTTTACGTTTTAATTGTACGTTTCCTTATATCGAAAATAAGAAATCAGAAATAGCAGAAATATTACACAGAAATCTAGGTAACTCAATTAAAACATAACAGAAAAATACAAATCAGAAATTATTTATTTAATTTTGCGGGATCAGATAGTCTGAATGATTTGCCACGTATCCGTTCTTCTTTTTTTTTAAAAAAAGTCAGACTAAATCTCATCATCTCCCTAAAAGCCCACAATCGTTAGTTAAACTAAGTACATTGTTTCCAAGTCGTTTAGTTTAACCAAAAATCCATTATTAGCTTTATCTAAATCCGAAAGCTAATTAAAATTCGAAATTAATTCCGAAATTCAAGCCCACAGTTCATCTCGGCCAACAGGCCCCCTCTTTTTTTTTTCTCGGCCCATAAGACAAAATCCGACCAAGGCCCACAACAGAAAACAAAAACAACCCACAACTATCCGACTCAACCCAGTCAACCTGACCCAGTTGAATGGGTCGACGCGTAACGGGTCCGCCAGAGATCCGTAGTGAATCCGATTCCTACAGTCAGCAACCCGAACCGTTAGGCACATGTTTTATTCGCATAAGTCCACAGAAAGATTACAGACCCTTAAAATTTACACCTAAACCCTTAGATATTTATTAATGTCTCCTATGATACAAAACAATCCCCAAAAATTTATAGAAAAGCCCAAAATAACTTTTTCCTTTACAAAATCACCCCTGGTCGATGCAAACCGTACCAGTATGGTACTAATCCCATGTACCATCATTTAATTACATCTACCATAAGTCCAGAACCCCCTGTACACTAACTATCACTCAATATATACTGAAATTATAACGTTTTGCATAATATAGAGCCATAGCCCGATGTAACATATATATATGTTTACATTGAAAATACATTTCCAACATCATGCAAGTTACAATTCATGCTGCACATCCCAAAACTAACCAATCATGTACACTCCTTCTTCATAAAAGATATAAATAAATTCATATACAAATATCTGTTAAAGATCATGCATATAAGTGTATATAAAAGTATACTCTTCAGAAATTATGCAACATATCACCATTCACTGCCTCCTAAGTCCATAACTCTAAGTATCATGCTATCCTCACCATGAAAAGTATATAAACAGATTTACATATGTGAACATATATTAAAATCATGCACAGATGCTAGTTCCAACTATGTTTTTGTGCTCACTATTAAGATACTGAATGCCTGCAGGACAATGTATCTTCATCTCATTAATTAGAGCATTAAAACATGTTTGGGAGTATGTTTTAGCAGCACCCCAAAGTCCAAACTTAAAAAGATCTCCATGGAAATGCTTTTTGAAATTGCTAAAGAGATGTCTCATGCACTCTCTGTGCTCGGCTAATGAGTAAACTTTTGCAAGTGCATTTTGCAACCCTTTCTGCATGTCTAATGATATGACAAGACCTTCCGGCATCTCTATTGCTTTGTGTAAACATATAGTTATTCCCATCGATACCAGTAGCGGTAGCAACAACTCCTTCCCACTTTCCTTTCATGTGACATGCATCTAAAGCAATGTAAGGTCTACATCCTTTATGAAATCCAACTATGCAAGTACCAAGAGCAACAAAAAATCGTTGAAAATGACGGTTTCCTTCTACAAATTCTGTTCCAAATTCTACAACACTTTCAGGATTTCTTTTCACTATCTCCTCCTTCAAAGCTCCTATTTGAATAAAAGAATCGTGCCACTTTCCATGTCCCGGAATGGGAAAATTTAGAAACATGCCGTTTGAAATATCTCCTGCATTGCTAACTCTTTTCCCTCCCAAACCCTATGGTATGGTACTGAAATACCATATTTTTCCATGAGTTTTTCTTTTAAATCATGTGCTGAAATATCAACCTTTTTTTCAGATCATCAATAATTCAATCAGCTACCCATGCTTGTGTCGTATGTTTGTTTTGAAATAAATTAACCCCAGAACAATTGTGATTTGGTTGCATAGTCTTCACAACAAAAGTTATGCCATCTTGTGCAACCGATGCATGTATCCTCCAAGAGCAATTAAGATTTGCACATCTTATCGTTACTCGTGCTTGCTCACTTTTTATCAACTTATACTCAAATTTTGCATAGTGATTGAGAGCTCTCCTGAAAGCTGTGACATGAGGAAACTTGGCATCTACTGTCATATTAGGATCATCTTTGTCGTACGAGTAAAACTCACCTTCATATTCAATGTTAGGTTCATTTTCATCTTCATCATCTAGGTCACTATGAAGACTGTGATAGCTATCTTCACTGTGACAGTAATCCGACCCTTCTTCATAATTTTCAACATCTACATTTTGACACTCCAAATCTTGTGCCAAGGTGGTTTCCTCCTGACTACCTCCATCCAACAACTCCTTAGACACAAATATCACAGCCTCTCTCTTCTCTTCATACATTGTAACCATCAAATTGTAACTCTCATTATCCTCAATTTGAACAAATGATTGAGTAGCAGCACGCTCATCCAAATAATACATTGATAGATTAAACTCCTCATCATCCAAATGGTAGAGTCCAGTAACTTCCTCTAGCAACTCATTAAAATTATAGCTTTCTTGGTTCAAATAAATGGTCTTCTGTCTTCCAAAACAATATTTTTTTTCTTGTTCCATTATTGATTGGTCTAAACAATCCATCATATTTCACTTTCAACTTGAAGCGGGATGCATTTATGCTAAAAACAAGAATGAAATTGCTATAATAAGTAATGAAAAACTAATATTGTTGCAATAAACATAAAAAAAGAAACAGATATATATATTTGATTTGTAGATAAAATAGAAAAATAAAAATGGATTATTGATGGACTGCTACTGATATTATTGTGACAGTAACACTAAAAAATAATGGAGTTGTAAATTCACGTTCTAAATGGTTTACCTTGAGTTTTATTGCATTTTTTCTTTTGCACTTCTTTTGGCTTTCAATTTTTGACGAGGTAATGGAACTTCAATTTGAGAATCACACTCTTCAATAATGAATGATGAGAAATAGTCCTCACTTGATTTGGGCCTCTCCATGGTCCTACACAATTTAGGAGCTACTAAAATATTGTGCGCTATTACAAAAAAAACATGTTGTTATCATTAAAAGGATACATCAATGTCAATTTACAATATAGTAAAAGGAATGTTTGACAAAGTAGGTACCTCTAATGTATGTTTCTCTTGCAAATAAATTTTTCCTTAATTCAGATTAAAGTATTAGAAACAAAAAAAAAAAAAAATTGAAAGCAGTACCTAGCAATCGGCGATGGGATCAAAACAGAAGAGATTGCTTCTTAGGGCTCCTGCTCTAAGGATAGGTTAGAAGCTTTCTCCAGCGATTCTCAAGAGAGACAAAATTGTTTTCCTTTTACGATAGATTAAGAAGGGAGATAATAGGAAGGAGAAGGATATCGCATATTTATTTCTCATTTTACATTTTAGACAGAGAAAATAGCGGGAAGCTCAATCATCAGGGGCTGAGGGCAATTTTGTCCATAATTTATAAAAATGAGTTTTCAAAATAAAAAAATCGCTGCAGTAAATGAAAAGGGTAAATATCTGTGCTAAGCATGATTAGAGGGGATATATCTAAATTTAAAAATTAGAGGGGGATATTTCCAATTGGCTATGATTAGAGGGGTATATGCCTAATTTTCCCAAACATTTATTGCTAATCGGGTTCAATTTCTTGGATCGGATTTCTGGAATCCGATCTTACAACACCATTTTTAAATTTTTGAATTTTTTTTCAATTATTATCGAAATTACGATGAACAGTAAAACTACTATTAATTTTTTCAGTTCAAGAAACAAGGCTACAGGCCCATGTTTCCAATATTGGACAATCTTGGCCCAGACAGCCCAATATTTACACGCCTCGATTTCGATTTCCTTGTGAGATCTGAAATGTTGGTTGCTAACAACTGCAAGCGCTTGTCGATTTGGAGCGGGATCCTCGGCAGTCTTTTAAAGGACTGCTGAGCAGCTAATTCTTTTTTTATATTTAAAAATTCTAAAATTTAAATATTGCATCCAAATCGTTGAACTTATTCAATTTTACGGACGATGCGTTTTTATATAAGTTTTATAAAATTTGGAGTCGATTTGATACTTGATTAAGTAGTCAACAAATGAACGAACCTAGTTTGATTAATTCTAATACGTTCATAATTGAAACACTTAATCAAGTATCAAATCGACTCCAAATTTTATAAAACTTATATGAAAACGCATCGCCCGTAAAATTGAACAAGTTCAACGGTTTGGATTCGGCATTTGAATTTTCAAATATTTAAATATTAAAAAACAAATTTTGGCTGCTTAGCAGGGGATACGGGGCATCCGGATCCTCGACAGTCCTTTAAAAGGACTGTCGGGAGCAGTCGTTTGATGCGCATCGTCGGATCAAAATCGAACGGATCGGAATAGATATGGAAAAATCTCTTCTCTCCCTAAGCTGCCCTTCCCTGCCTGAGTATATGAAATTAAAAAAACCTTCTGCTTCGAAGCCCAGAAGAACTTGTTTACAGATCCAACACTACCGGACACGGACCCATTAAAGGTTCCCGTCGACTCCGGCCACCGCAATCAACAATACTGGGCTCTAAAGCGTCGTGTGAAGGTGGAGAGCTTGGTTTTGAGGTCGGTTTATGGTGCGTTGGTCTGAGTAGGTAGGAAAACCAGTAGGCCGGTAAGAGGGATGAGGTAGTGTGGTACTAGAAGGAATAGACAGAATTATCAGTATGTTGTAATGAATGAATTTCAAAGTACTATGGTATTTAGACAATTGATTTTGTTGCTTGTATGGAACAGTTCAATGCTATATGAGAATACATGACATTTTACTGTATGAAATGTACAGATCTAAATTGCTCAACTTACTGTTTTGGAATATTTGAGAATACATGACATTTCTGTATGAAATCCTTCTTTAGGATTATGTTCCAATCATGTCAATAGAATTCAAATTGAAGGCAAGAGCCAAAGAAACAGTCCATATTTCTCTAAGCCATATGTCAAGAGAAGAACCAGGGGCATTTCTGGTATAGTACATATAAATCTCATGCTAAGTAGTTTTCTTTAATTTTTTGCAGCCATCTACATATTTGTGCAAAATTTGTGCTCTAGTGGTTCGGATCTTAATGCGAAATTTGCCTTGAAGATGCTCACTGGATGTTTGTCCAGAGAAATGCTCACTGAAAAGTTATTCTGTAATTGCATGAAGAGATAAAGACCAAATGATAAAATATCAACTGAAGCTTGTCATAAATTTTCAACGCCTGAGAATTAACCGATTATTAGATGCTTTTCTTTATTTATATTATGTATGAGCCACCAAATAAGGTTGGCTGGTAAAGGTACTGAGTGCAGTTTGATATCAACGTATAAGGTTGTCATATACTAGTTTCATTAATCACAATGTGTTCACTTGTATGGAGTGATATATCTTAATGCTCTATCAGGTGTATTCAAGGTTTAGGCCTATTGACAGCATGATCAAAACTTAATTCCATAGAATGCCAAACCCAATTTTTACAAAGAAGTGCAGTTCCAAAATCAAACATTGTAAGTTGCAAGATTAAACATAGTGCAAGAAGAAAAACCAAATGATTTCAATAGCATAAGTTAGTTTTCTATTACATCAAACAACAAGTTCCATTACAATAGCACATTGAGGGGAAAAAACACAAACAGTTTCCTAAAAGGAAAGCACAATTTTTTCTATTTCGATCTTCCAACTTAGTCTTTAGGGTTCAAGTGCATTATTAACTCTTTTTTTTCCTTCTCTTCTTTTTCTTCATATGCAGGCAGATCCTGAAGTAATATAAGATCAAAATAAAATATTGAATTAGTGACAATAAATCTTATATGTCAACTTCATTGTTTATTTTTACAGAAAATAAAATTAAGTAAAGTGTACTTGAATTTGCTTGCATATACTAGTACTATATCGGGTCTGCACATTCGTTAACTATACCTATATGACCTTAACAATAGATGGTGATACCTTACCAGTATTTGGATAGATGAATGAACTAAACAGACCTTATCAATAATTGGATATTAAAATATGGATCAATCAATTTGAGAAAAAAAAAACAACCAAACAAGTCTCCATTTCTATTTATTTGTACGCAAGAACAATAAAACCAGAATTTATAACTTTGAGATAATAGAATTAAAAGAAGAATATAAGAAAAAGATAAAAGAAACAATTTGAGACTTTTTGTCTTCCTATTCAGAATTTCATTTTATACATTTCCACCGGTATACTGATCATTAGCACAACTCATTAATAATCAGCAATGAAACATTAATTATTTCCAAACATTTCTTATTCTGCCCCACAGAATATAAATGATTCTTGATTGCAAACTATTTAAATAAATGTGTTCTATGATGAGATATGTCAGAGAAATTCACATCAAGGTTCATGTGAAAGAAATTAAACTTTCCGAAATACCGAATAGAATCAGGCAACACAACCAACTATTAAAAAGATGCGTACAATACAGAATTCATGGTTCTCTTGCTAACTTTAGTTCCGTAACATGCAATCTTAAATACACATGTTGAATTTATAATTGGTACTACAATAGTGAAGCAAAAACTTTTCGAGATCCATCACGGTTAGCCACATGAGCTGTTTGACAAGTAATGTAGCGTAGTAGGCAAAGTTAATTTGAAAATCCAGTATGGATCTTCAAGAATATCTTTCACACTTCTCCTTATTTCAAATTTGGTCGTCTCAATTAGACCCACAATCACTGTAGGATGTTAGAAATGAAAAGAAATATAAAATAGCAAAATTAGGTCGGTTAAACCTGATTTAATGATAATCACTTGCTCCCCATTATCTGCCTCACCCGGCTCATCACTCTCCTCTTCACTCCACTGCTTGCAGCATCTTCCTTTGATTATCCTCTTCATTCTCACTCTACTTCCAGCACCTTCCTTTAATTTCAAATATTATCTGAAATACTATCGACTACTACTTGTTCCAAATAAAAAAGATACGAGTAATAATAGTAAACTTGAAATAATGAAAGTCTATAAGGGGTATAACGTAAAATTCCATTTCTGAGAAACTTACTGAACAAATTAAGTACCGGATTGAATCTCCCATCGATGCTGGCATCTGCATTTACTTGAGTCCTTGGGTCTATAATCCCTTCCCTTGGCGCACGAAAGAGACAGAAAGAGGCTTCCCTTGGTGCACACAGAGAGAGAGAGAGAGTATCGAAGGAGAACGAGAATGAGTGATAAAGGGAGGAAAGGAGTTCTGTTGACCCAGCGAGAGCCGGGCAGGGCTGAAGAGAGCGATTTTTACTTGTGTCTCTCGCGCGCCCTTGGATCGCGATCTGACGGAAGGGAACGTTTGACTGCTCGGGACAGTCCTTTTAAAGGACGGGAATTGCTTCCTACACGGTTTCGTTTAGCAATACACGAGAATTCTTTTTTAGTTGACCAAAATACCCTTCATTACGCTCTCAAGTCTGAACCCTTCCTCTTTGTATGTGCTGTATATCCATTTATAATTGAACTTAGACCTCCTAAATTTCTCATCAGCCGTTCTCGATTCCTTGCCATTTGCAACCAAATTCTTCTTTGTGAAATTTTGTAAGTCTGGATTCTTCTCGACTACTCCACAGTCGACATATTTTCGGAATCTCCACACATTTGCTTTTTGAGAAACTCAATTAGTGGCTTGGCTTGAGAAACCCAACGGGACTTGGCCTACAAATTAATATTTTAAATCACAAGTATTGGAACTGAAATGAAATTTGAAGTGGGGTGCGCTGTCATGGAAGGTGCAGATATAGAGACCATCAGACAGAATCCACTGATCGCTAATCGACGAAGGTATTTTTGGTCAAATAAAAAATATTAGCGTGCATCGCTAATTGGAACCGTGTAAAAAACAATTCCCTTAGGGTCTGCTCCAGAAGGAGTAAACCTGAGCTAAGGAAGAGTAAGGAAATGAAGATACACCAAGTATATGGAATTGGAAGGAACTCATGATCCCTTGCTCCAGGATTCAGAAAACATGTATTGAAGTTAAAAGCTTTAACCCTTTTTCTAATATGCAAAAGTACAATGTTACCCTTATACTCAAATCTTACTCACATACAGAAACTCTGTCAGAATCAAGATTCAATTTGCATTTCGGTAGCCTTGAGTTTGAAGGAAAAGAAGGAAGAAGTTCAAGATAGAACTAGCGTGGCTGACAATGGGGCCCAAGTTGAGAATCATTATGATTTCCTATATTGGTCTTACTGTACGAAGGAATATTAATAAATAGATGATGGGTAAAATGTAACAGATAATATTATGCTAATAGAATTTGATCTCCTTTTTATTTCCTTACTTTTTTAACATTGTTTCCACTTTTATTCTCTTACCAGTATATCTCTATTTTGCACAAATAAGACAGAATGTAACAATTTGAGAGAGAAGTATGCGCACAAATTCAAAAAATAAAGTAAACAAAATTGGAAAACTACATATCAGCAAGTAAGGCAGGGAACAAATACAAGCTGAATTGTCTCAAGTAAATAAGGCAGGAAACAACGAATTCAAAATATATGTTCAAGCTGTACTGAACCATATATCAATGCGCATAAATTGGAAAGAAAAATGCGGAATCCAATGTCAAATTCCATACAAGCAGAATAATTAATAGTGGGAGAAAAGGAAAGCTTACAGGAAATCCTTCAATGCGCACAAATTAAAAACCACCAGCTTTCTTTCTCTTTTTGTAGAGCGCAAATAAATTGTTCCAGACTTATGGCCCCCAAATAAATAGATTTTGTAGATACGATTGCTGTTTTGGCGGGATGTCACCAAAAATCAGGAGGGAAACGATAGAATTTAGTGGGGTCCGTTGTCAGCGAAAGAAATTTGTAAGGGATTCTCGGTAGAACGATCTATTTCGCTGGTGTCTTCTCGGTACACCCCGATTTCGGGGGTAACCAGCATTTGCCACGATTTAGGTTTGAAGACTCTTTCGTTTCCTTCCGTTTTCGTCGGTGCACCCAGCAACTCCTTCTGGAGCAAGGTATATCAGTTACGCTTCCTTTCCTTAGCTCCCGTTCATCCCTTCTGGAGCAGGGCCTTAAGGCTCCGCTCCAGATGAAGGGAATCGGAGCTAAGGAAATGAAGGAGAGGGGCGAATCGACGGATAAGCTCAGTTACCCCCAAAATCGGAGGGTACTGAGGTTCCGCTCCAGAGTCCCCCTCTCCCGAGTACTCCCGAGTACTCCCCTCTGACTGCCGAGGATCCGGATGCGGATACGGGCGCTTGTGGATTTACTTCGCACTTCTCTTCTTTCAGATCTGATTATCGAACAACCGAAGAGATCATCGTCAATGGCGACAGCCACCGACCTCTTTGGCGAGCCGATCGAGGCGCATCCGACATGGTTCACACCCGCTGCCTTCCTCTCCTCCGACTTCTCCCCTTCCTCCTACATCTCCTCCCTCCGCTCCTACGTCCCGCTCGAAACCCTCGCTACTGAGCTCACATCTCACCTCACCTCTCTCAATTCCGATCTCATCGACCTTGTTAATCGTGATTATGCTGATTTTGTTGGCCTGGGTAGTAGGGTTGCTGGTGCTGGTGCTGCCGCCGCGCGGATCTGGGCTCCGTTAGCGGAGTTGCGTTCCAAGGTCGCCGCATTGCGTGGCGCTGCTGTTGCGACTCAGCTTGTTGAACTCAGAGCAGGGATGGAGCGCCATGCTGCCGCGGCTGCGTCTAGAGAACTGCTTGAGAGAATGCTTGATACATTTCATGTGGTTTCTAAGGTATCATGTTTCTTTCTCCGTTTTACTCCTACGGATCAGGCTATCACTATTGATGAAGATCTCTCATAAGTTGTTTTATTTAATCTTTTCTATGATTGAAGTAATCAATGAATAAACCTAATCTCACTAGTACTAGCATTTCTTTCTCTGTTGATTGTGTAACTGTATCCTAGACTCGTACTTAATTTCATAATGCTTACCATAAAAGTGGGCTCACTTGATGTCCTTTTGTGTCTTTTTTTTTTTTTTTTTTTTTTTTTTTGTATCTGAGATGATGTATGAGAGTTAAGAGTATGCTATATTTATGTATTTCCTTGATTAGGTTGAGAAACTTATAAAAGAGCTCCCTACAGCACCATCTGATTTGGCTGGGGCAGAGGTTGGTTCTGTAGCTATGGACGGTACCTTACAAAATTTGGAAAGTGGAAACCGTAGTATAATTACTCAAAGCGTTTTATTGGAAAGGATTGCCAGTGAGATGAACCGATTGAAGTTCTACATTGGTGATAAAAAGGTTATTTTTACCTTTACCCAATTTTTTTTAATTTTCAGTAGATACATGTACAATCCTCTGTATATCTTACTTCGTGATGCCCAAACAAATTTGGTACTGAAAATGTCAAAATCAAGCCTCAAGTGACTTTAAACTACTCAAAACTTCTCCTGACTCTGCAATTAAGTCTGAAGCTGTGTGTAATTACCAATAGTTTTCCCACAACGTCATTATCAAACACTGTAAAAAGGTTGCAGAAAGGAATTGATAAGATGGGGAAATTGTACAGGTATTATGCCCATATACATAAATCACTTATTATGACCTTTCTTGTATCATTTGCATATTTGTACTCATGATGAAATGATACTTTAGTGTGCACAAGCATTGGCACAACACCAGTACCTTGCAGTACTGATTCTTAGTGCTTATTGTTGTCTTTATTATAATGGCAGTACAGAACCTCCCTTTCATTGAAAACATGCAGAAGAGGATTCAAGCAGCAACCTCACTTTTAGACAACAGTCTGGAGCAGTGCTTTGTTCAAGGCCTCGAGCACCGCGACAATAATGCCATCTACAATTGCCTCCGTGCATATGCAGCTGTAGACAACACCACAGCTGCTGAGGCGCTTTTTCGTAAAACCGTGGTTTCTCCCCTTATACAAGACATCATTTCTTACAGTGGCAGCAACCAGTCTGAGGCTGTTGCAACAGTATCTTCAGACGAACTTGAGGGGGATTATCAGGGAATCATGCAGTGTGTAGAGATGGATTGCAAATTCATACTTGAGTTATCTTCTTCAGGTTGGAAGTAGGATTTTAATATTTGATTATTGTAGTGTTTGTTGGATTTAGGCCCAAAGCGATGGCTTGATGTTCTTGGTGGAAGGAACAGATTTAAGCCTTTTTTCTAAACCGTCTGCTTAGTTATCTAATATGAATTCAATTTCATGTAAAAATAAAAATAACCATAAGAGGAAAAAGTGTTATGAAATAGTAATTACTTGTCATAAAGGTCTGCTGGTGTATCACACAGATTTTCATACTGATACAAGACCTGACCAAGGTTGGGAACACAGTGGTACCAAGAACTTGAATGGAAACTTGTATGCTACCCCTTATGGAAACAGGAGCAATTGGTGCTGCCTTGTTATATAACATTTTGATTGAACAAAATAAATTTAGCTGTTGTGCGAAGTAATTGTAGACGTATCAGTAATTATAAATTAAAAGTTTAGGTTTCTTGCCATACCTCTGACGTGTATAGATTCTAAATAGGGAACTTTTTATTTTGTTCTGGGCTGGCAACACATTGACCTGACCACTGATGTACTAAAACTTTGTTCCGCTGTCCTTGGTGTCATCTGAGATGTTTTTGTGCAATGTTGTAGCAAATTCTGGGTTGCATGTATTTGATTTCCTGGCCAATTCGATACTGAAGGAGGTGCTGTCTGCAATCCAGAAGGGAAAACCAGGGGCCTTCTCCCCAGGAAAGCCCACTGAATTCTTGAAGAATTACAAGTCAAGCCTTGCTTTTCTTGCATTCCTTGAAGGTACTGATTGTAAAAGCTATATTAGCGCAACATAAGCTTGTTGGTCAGCTATGAGATAGTGGGCAGTGTTTCACATGCTTAACTAACTATAACAAGTATACATACATTGCACAATTTACTTGAGAAGTAGGAACTTAGCTTTTTCATCTTGGGATTGATTTTTCTTGAATTGTATCTCCTTTTAGTTGGTCAAATGAATACTGACACAAACCTTGCAATTCTTTTGTAAGGTTACTGCCCTACAAAAGCTGCTGTTGTTAGGTTCCGTTCGGAAACAGTGTATGCGGAGTTCATGAGGCAATGGAATGTTGGTGTGTACTTTTCATTGAGGTACATGCATAGAAATCTTCAAACTATATTCTTTTTAAGTTGTGAAAAAACGGTCTTATTATGTGGATTTGGATATTGAATGTTCAGTTGGTGCTGCGAATTATCAGGATTACAAGTGCCTGCCAACCTATTAATTTAAGGAAAAATTAGTTTTCTGCCACTCTATATTTGAGAATTTAGAAAATTGCCACCCTAAAGTTGAGTCTTGCCTTTATATTCTACAAATCATCCCTTTCTGTATTCAAAATTTTCATATTGACTGAAATAACCTCTACTTCTTCTCTCTCAATTCAAACCTTATAATTTTATCAGAAAAAACATTACTAGACTACAAACCTTAGTCTAGTCTAATCAACTGGTAGCAAATTTCGTCAAACCATTATTTGAGAAGAAAAAAAAAAAAAACAATATAACCCCAATAAATCCAACATAGAAGGGAGATTGGGACCTAAATCATTGCGCATCACAGTTAGCAATATTCTCCCAAGATTGGGTGATGAATTTTTTCTGACCTTCTTAATATTCAAAGGGATAAATAAAGGGTGTCCCAACACTAAGGAGGGCCAATTTGTGTCATCGTCCTTAAGACTCAAATAAAAGCACATAAATTTATGGTTTATACAATCGGCCGAATGATATTTATAAAATCGAATACCTTACTTTGAGGGAGAAGGAGAGGATAGTTCAGTAACACGAATAATTAAATGCAAAGAGAGGTTATTGGTACACTATAAGTGGTAATTTTCTCAATTAATTGAATTTAGAGTGGCAATTTTCAAAATCTTAACTTTGAAGTGGCAATTTTCTAAATTCTCAATTTTAGAGTGGCACAAAACTAAATTTCCCTTATTTTAACCCTTGGCATTATTGATAAGCTTCTCATTAATATTTTGTTTTCTTCTTAATGTGCTTCTGTTCTATTGCCTAAGATTTCAGGAAATTGCTGGGACTCTTGATTCTTCCTTGACCGGTCCCATTAAACCAATCGAAAGCAGAGAGGAAACCCAGAAGCTATTGTTGAAACAGAGTATACAGCTTCTAGAGAGCCTAAAGACCTGTTGGAGTGATGATGTTCTTGTTTTCTCTCATTGCGACAAGTTCTTGCGTTTGTCCTTGCAGCTTCTCTCAAGGTTGGCTTATTTTACCTTTATCTATTGAAATTCATTCAATCTTAGGATGATCTATTATAATATTTTTTATCATTTTTGTGGTCGATAGGTACTCCACGTGGCTCTCTACTGGTCTATCTGCTCGTCGAGCTCATAGTGGGGATCCTGACTGGGTAATATCTGCACCAGTGGAGGATTTTGTATATGTATGTTTTCTTGTCAATGTTAATATAGGTCGTAGTGATTTACCTTAAATTTAGATTTCTGAACCATATCGAAAGGAGTGAAATGTGAGGAACTATTTACACGACTATTGGGAATCTATTTGCTTATTCACAACTAGTGTTGAAAAATCGATAAAAAATTTTAGAAAAAGAAAGAAAAATTCAAATAACTGGATATAACATAACTTGTACTATTCATCATGGAGTTATGCTTCGAACATAGTAGATATTTGTCACTGGTACTGTTCATGACCAAATTGGCCTTCTTTTTCTTCAATCTTATATTTGATTTTTCAATCCATTTCAGGTGTTCCATGATGTTTCTGTTTTGATCAGTGAGCTTTCTGGAAATTTTTTAGAGCATGTGAGCCAATTGCTCAGTAATTGCTCTGATGAAGTTGTCCAGCTTGTGAGAGAAAGCATAGCCCAAGCTAGTCAATTGCTCCAGCAATTACTACCGGTTATATTGGATATCATGATAGAATCCATTGTTGAGAAATCTGTTGAGGTTGGTAAATTTGAATTTGAAGTTTTCAGATGTAATGGTTGTAAATTAAACTCATTTCTATTTTCATTTCTGTTTTCTATAAAGGACTTGAGGCAGGACTTGAGGCAGTTGAAAGGAATTACAGTAACTTATAGGAGGATGAACAAGCTTCCAGTCAGGCATTCACCATATGTTTTGGCGATTTTAAGGCCTCTTAAGGTTCATTTTGTTGTCACCTAGTTCATCCTTATCACCCTATGAAACAGCAATGTAAGGAATGTAGTTTCAATTTGCCTGAGATTTGTGGCATCTTATTGTATATAGGTATTTTTGGAAGGAGAGCGATCAGCTTACTTAACAAAAGAGGCAGCTCACAATCTTCTGTCGGGCTCGGCTGAAAAAATCACCAACCGCTATTATGAACTTGCATCTGATCTTGTCCATGTGGTATGTAGTAAGTTCAACTAGTCTACATTTATATAAAGGAGTATCTCTTATGATTTAGTATGTTTATAGCTCTTACTTTTTGATTCAGGCAAGGAAGATGGAACCTTCATTGCAAAGATTAAGACAAGGTGCTCAAAGAAGAGTAGGTGCCAGCTCTGATGCTTCTGACAACAATATCTATGATACTGAGAAGATCTGCATGCAGTTGTTTCGTGATATTCAGGTAACCTATCAACAATTGGATACTTGTATCGTAGAAGATAACGCAAGTTTCTTCACATTTGTAATTCACACGTTAATGTGATGGAAATTTGTTAGATGTCATGATTTAGCCATACTTTTGACATATACTTCTTTTTTTCGATGACTTGGTGACTTTGTTGGGTTTCTTTTCTAGCCTACCCCAACTTGTTTGGGACAAAAGACTTAGTTGTTGTTGTTGTTGTTGTTGTCGTCATGATTTTGCCCTTATTCTATAAACTCCAATTCCAAACTGAACTGTTACAATCAATGATAGTCCGAATCTTCGATTCCAAGTTTCATACCAGTATTAGTCAAATACTAATGTTTTTGCATTCTTTGGCAGGAATATGGGCGCAATCTTGCAGGAATAGGAATAAATGCTGCAGAAATTCCCTCTTACCGCTCCCTCTGGCAGTGTGTTGCCCCAGAAGAGAAGCACTCAGTTATTGCTTTCTAAACTAAGTGAGATATTAACTTGAACCGTGTTTACTAGAGGGACTTGGAAAGAATGATCTACATCTTTTCTTTTCTTTTCTTTTTTTCTTTTTTTTTTTTTTTTTTTTTTTTTTTGCAAATTGCAATCTGCATTTCTTTTTGGGATTTTGGGAACTTTTTCTTACTAGTTTTGCAAGTGTTTTAGATAATGTACTGAAGATATTGTCTTCATATTTCTTGCTAGAGGAAACAAATGCTCTAACATAACGGACAAAAACCTTAAAAAATGTTACTGTTATAAATATGCGTGTAACTATAGAGAAGTTACATAATAACAATGAAAAACAAATTTGCATTTACAAAAATAAGAGGCAATAAAAAAAAAGCCAGCCAAACTGAATTATCGGTAAAAATAAACTACATAAATAGTACCAGAACTCAAATTTTTATTTTTAAAATAGGTAATTTTAAACTAAAATTTATAAAAATAGACTTAAAAACAGTATATTTGATTTTCAATAATAGGTACTTTGAAATTCAAATTATAAAACTAGGTGAAAAGCCTTAATAACTGATTTTATAAATAGATACACTGAAACTAAAATTATAAAAATAGCTCGAATACTCTATTTTCGTTTACATTAATAGGTTCTCTCAAAATTAAATTGTAAAAATAAGCATCCAAACTGATTTATAAGTTTTAAAAAATAGTTATGTTCAAAATTAAACTACAAAAAAGACAAATATTACAAATTTTTATTTTTAAAATAGGTAACTTCAAAATAAATATACAGAAGTAGGTTTCAAAGTAGGCTACCTTAATAGAAACTCTGAAATAGGCCTAAAAACTGAATTTCGTATTTTCATTAATAGAAACTCTGAAATTTAAATTACAAAAATAGGCAGAAAAAACTTAATAATTGTATTTTGTAAATAGGTACATTGAAAAAATTATTAAAATAGGCCAAGGTAAAACTGATTTTCATTTTCAAAAATAGATATCTTCAAAATTAAATTATAAAAATAGCCCAAAAGCTGGATTATATAATTTCAAAAAGAGTTATGTTTTAAAATTAAACTACAACAATAGTCCCAAAAATAAAATTATTATTATTAAAAACAGGTTGCCTGAAATTAAATTAAAATTTATAAAAATAGCCTTAAAAATTGATTTCCATAGTTTCATTAATAGGTACACTGAAATTTAAATTTTTAAAATAGTCTGAAATAAGACCAAGAACTTGAATGGAAACTTATATGTTACCCCTTATGGAAACAGGAGCAATTGGTGTTGCCTTGTTATATAACATTTTGATTGAACAAAATACATTTAGTTGTTGTGCGAAGTAATTGTAGACGTATCAGTAATTATAAAAAGTTTGGGTTTCTTGCCATACCTCTGACGTGTATAGATTCTAAATAGGGAACTTTTTTATTTTGTTCTGGGCTGGCAACACATTGACCTGACCACTGATGTAGTGTTATTGCTATGATAATAGTATGTGGCTTGTGATTAAATAAAACAAGAATTATGATTATGTATATACTTCGGTTGTATGAGAAATTAAATTCTGAGCACAGTGAAGGGCATGATTTTCTTTGAAAATAATGTTTTATGGTTTAATTTGATGAAATTTGCATCATTTGCAAAGTTTGGTAGTCCATGGCATGAAATATGGTGTATGTGAATGTTTTTGGAATTATGGTACCAGTTTTTGGTACACTGGTATAGCCTCTGGTATGCTAGTTAGAATGGTTGTGATGCCCTGGGATGGAATAGTGAATAAAATAATTTTCCGAGGGCCTATTTGTGAAATAAAAGTTATATGAAAATTTGTGGGATAAATTGTAAATTCCGAGGGCCTGAAATTGTTTTGTCGGCTTGGCTGTTAAGTTATGGTTTTATCGGATCAGATTCTAGTTTTTGTTAATCGGATACGAATCTGGATTCGTTAATTTTGTCGGACCTGTTACGTTTTAACCCAGTCAACTGGGTTAGGTTGACTGGGTAAGACCCTTTAGTGGCACTGGAATTTGGGCTTGGCTCTATTAGGCCGACGAGTTTTGGGCTGTAATGAATTTTTCGGAAAAATAGAATTGTGGGTTGAGATTAAAATTTAATTGTGGGTTGAGAATAAATTTAATTTTTGGGCCCAGATTGATAAATTGAATGCAGACTATTAAATTAATTGAGCTTTCGTATTTAGATAGAGCTTAATACTAATGACAAATTCGATTGAGCTTGATATAACTAGACCCAAAATTAATATTCGATTGTTGGATTTTTAGGGATAGGATGATGCTGAGTCCGATTCTTTTAAAGAACAGATACTGTGGCAATTATTTTAGACTTTCTGATCCCTCAAAATAAATAAATAAATCTAAATATTTTATTGAGTTTAATGATTTCCTAATTTCTGTTTGTTATTTCTGATTTCTGAAATGTTATCTCGATAATTAGAAAATAATTTAAATATTCTGATAATTGGGCAAGCAACTAAATAACTTAAAAATTTGTAAGAGACTTGGAACCAAACCAAACAGTCAAGTATAACGTTAGGAAACCAAACTTAGTTAAATAACGGTTCACCACCCAGATTAAAAGAACCCGTTAAACATTTGTTAACGGTACTTGATATGTAATATGTGAACATGCACTGAACAAGAAGCGCCCGAGAAATAGCCAAGGTGCGGAATTATGCGTTTTCTTGGTTGAACTCGGAATTCAGTATTTTAAATTCATGCATAGCATGTTGAATCAAATTATCCGATTGATCAATTGAAATTGCTAAGCCTAACATTGTTATCCAATTGTTTAAGAATTTGGATCGTTAGACTTAATAAGTGGACTGGAATGGTATCCAATAGATAATTCTATCAATTGATTATGATTTCTGATAGAATCAGACTTTAAATTATGGAACCATTATATTCAGTCAACCTTGCATAATTTATAAAATGTATCAATCCTCGGAGTATGGTTTGACCACCTAACTGGCTAGGATCTTAGATATTCTCTCTGAATGGATCTGTACCATGGGTGTGTGTACTTCCACACCAATCTTAGATATTCTCTCTGAATGTATCTGTACCATGTGTGTGTACTTATGGTGTGGAAAGGGTTATGTCACTTTCTGATTCTGATAGGTCTTGAGAACTTGAGTGAATAATAAATGATAAATGATTATGAATGTTATGCTTGATTTGTTTCTATTGCATGTTCATTGGGCCTTTCCGATTGGTGCCCTCGATATAACTTTGAATTCTGAAAATATTTTCCATAATTTATATGCTTTCAATGGATTTTTATGAAATGTTTTATTGGATATTATTTCCGACGCTTGGATTTATACTAAGATCCGTGTATTGGAACTAAAACCCGCACTGAGATTTATGGTTCACATATTACGGTTAATCATTCCATATTTCCTGACACAAATTACGGTTCACATTCTTTGAAAGTGATTAATATTTTACATCATATATACATGCATCGTCAAGCATATAAGCAATTTCAAACATAATTTACATGACAAGCATATTAAGTCGTAAACATATAATCAACAACGCTGAAATTAAAAGAGAATGGTCTAGTACATGAAAAGCATAAATTACAATTTCACAAGCATAATTAACAACACTGAAATTCAGAGGGATTGCACCCTAACTATTCTGTAATTAGCACATCATATGCAATTCGGATTGTTGCTTGCCAATTGTAGCTGATTTGACTCGTTGTCCCTGCATCAGATGATAAATATATTAGGAGTAAAATCAGTCATATAGAAAAAAATTAACTTGCATTAAGTTTTACCTGTAGGTCAGGTATAGTTTATAAACTAAACTATTATATTAAAAAAAATTACTAAATCAATTTACCTAATTGAAGATAATACAAGACCCAAAGGCTGAAGAAAATTTTTTTCTAGTATCCACTTGCACCAGTAACTTACAGGAAAAATATTTTTTGCAAAACACCCCAATTTCACTTGTACCAGAATAAAATTGCGCCTAAAAAAGTAGAAATTATAAGCATAATCTTTTCTATTGTAACCACTTGCAAAAGTATCCACTTGTACCTGAACCTCTTTCATAATATAAACCCACAAAAAGTGCAGCAAAAGTTTTCTCACAACAAGTGTAGCAAAGGTTTAAGTTTCATCGACATTTCACTAATAAGAAGTAAAAAATTTGTCTCTTACGGGGGGTTGATTGAAATTTTCAATAGGAACGCCAAAATATATATATATATATATATATATATATATATATATTGCAAAAATCTATAAAATTGCCAATTTTCAACTTAGGAGCCAAAATAGAAAAAAGGTACCTGTGGCCACTGCCATTTTGGACTATCGTGCTTCTTCTTCTTGACCTTAAACACACTAATCACAACTATTGAGACTAGATTTCAGGATCCGTCGCACCTTTTTCCTTTGGAGGTGAGCACCAAAGGTACTGGAGGCTGAAAAGAGGGAGGAATCTTCAATCTACCAAGAGGGGCGAAGATGCAGGGAGCGCCTAGGGTTTTTGTCCCAAGAAGGGGAGGCGGGAGAGAGAGAGTTGCAGAGGCAGTGAAAAAGGTATGGTTTTCCCTCTTTTGAAGGAGAAGAAGGAGATAAACATGTGTCTGGGGTCGAGATCTAGAGAGATCGGTGGAAGGAAGAGAGGGTACGGCTGGTCTGTTGGAGGATGAACGAAGACGGGGGAGAGAGAGAGAGCGCTATAGACGGAAAATTATAATTTGACGGAGAAAAGGAGACTTCAGCGCTTAAACTAGCGACTCATCCATAGATAGCCTCTCATCAACTCGTGTGCACACATCTTACAACAGATCCGACAGTCTAAAAGTCTAAAGCACAGATGCTCTATGCTTTGCAAAGCATTTTAGTCAATATATATATATATATATATATATAGAGTATGGCTATGGTGAGTTGCAACTCACAGCCCATCTGGTGAGTCGCAATCCAGTCCATTGGATCTGCTTCAAGATTCGTGCAAATCAGAGAGCGCTGATGCGTTTAAAATTTTCCGTCCGTCTGCGATTTTCTCCGTTCCGTCTCTTTTCCTCTTATCTCTCGCTCCCTCTCTTTCTCTCTCTTCGACAGAAATCGAAAGAGAGACTGCGCCTCTCCTCTCAAACCCTAGAACAAAAAAATGAGAGAGTAGATCGGAGAGCTTGAGAGTGGATCGGAACAAATCCGACAGCTTGATCGGAGCGCCTCCACTTGGATCGGAACAAATCCGACAGCTTGATCGGAGCGCCTCCACTTGGATCGGAACAACTCTAGTTGAGCGAAACCCTAGAGTTCGGCGGGGGATCGGAGAGCCACCGTGCGACTCTGTGCGAGATCGGAGAGCACGACTTTGTGAGAACAACTTCGAGTGGATCAGGGAGCCACAGTGCTGTAGGGTTCCGCCTCTGTCTCTCTCAGTCGCAAGCTAAAGGTGAACTTCTTTCTCTTCTCTCAATCGCAAGCAACACCTCAGTCTCTCTCTCCATTTCTATCTCATTTTTGCGACGTGAAAGCAGGTTTTCACTGATTTTAGTTGTTTTCACTGATTTTTGTTTGTAATTATTCGACAGTGAGCTTCCCTCTCAACTAGAAGTTATTAGAAGGGTGGCACGGTGGCACCCCTTAGGTTAATTTTCTGTTTTGAGGCACCCAAATTCCTTTTATTAATTATGTTGTTTTTCAAGTATTTTTTTTAGGATTAGTGGTACTGGTGGGAGTTTTTACGTTGTCTGGTTGTTATGTACTGCAATAGGTGCTGGAATCCTTTTTCACGCCCCCTTGATTCATCTCCCTGGCTTTACTAGCTGTATTTGAAGACTTTCAAGCTTATTCTCATCTCATTTTCAGAATTTATTTGAACTTTCACTTTATTTTAACTTTCTGTTTTTGAAGCTTGTACCCAATTGTAACTGCTTGAGATTATATTTATTGGTATATGGGCGTTTTACCAAAAAAACAGAAAGTAGCAGCTGGATTCTAATATAATTGTCTCGCTTCATAGAGAGTCAATTGTCACTCATTGTAAATGTGAACTTTGTTTAATTAATGATACTCCCATGGGCATTTAATAAAAAAAAAGAATGGTTGTTAAATTAGTTTTTTTTTCCTTGCATATTTTTCACCTTCATTTGTGTGATTTTCAACATGGTACATATCACGATTGCATGTCGTTGTTCTGATTTTCTCCCTCTCTTGTTAATTTTGTAGTTTATTGTACATAGAAGAGATCGAAGAAATGAAGGTGCATCATCAACAATTGCCAATCATGCAAAGAGTTCTAATGTTTGTAATGATTGTAGTAGAATGTGTATAAATTTGTTGGGCAAATACATGTTGCTTTGTAGTTCTAAATTGTTTGGGCATGGTAATTTGTATTCATTGACTGAATTTGAGTTAGTTTATAAGCATCAGGTTTAGTTTTCTTCTTTTATTTTCACAACTTTGTATTTGCAAGCTGATTATATTGTGTGCCTCATGAGTTGTTATATTGTCATGCACTTATACAACTGGAGTGTCTTCCTTTTTGGTCTAGAACAATTTATTGCAAAAACGTCATTGCACAAGCTAAATCATGTATAGATGGAAACCAAATCAACTTAAGGTACAAAATCCAAGCCATTCTTTTTACAAGTAAGAATTATTGTTTAACAATTACACAATCTTCATTCAAGCGATCATAGTTTAGAAACTCACTACAGTTGCTAAACAGTTCGAAGTAATCTGCACAAGCATTAAAACAAAAAGGAAAAGAAAATCAGTCAAAATAAATAAAGTTCTGAAAACATATCATATTCTGACCCATGTAACTTTAATTTTATAAAAAGTTATGTACATTGATTAACTGGAAATGGGCACCAAATGAACCGAGCAATTTCTAAGTTATTCTATTTGAAGTTATTTCCAAGTACTTAGAGTTATTCTATTCGACAGTGAGCAATTAGTTGCAAGTACTTGAAGTTATTTCAGTACCATGTAGTTGTTGCAATGGATGTAAGCCTGACCAAAGAAAGGAATTATTAAGGAATAAACAAAATATGGCGTCAGAGGGCTGGGTACTTGCATGCAGTGAGCCGGGAGGGTATCTGGAAATGTGGTGGGTATGAGAAGCAGAGATACCAGCCTTTTATGCTTGTTATGCTCTTTAGATATCTTGGCTGCCACACCAACTATTCCTAGAATTACACTAAAGTTTTGCCCCACAGTGAAAAAGTTCCGACCTTAAGTTCAGTTTAAGACCCAGCAAGCAATCTCTAACTAGAACAACTCTCCTTAATTATATGCATCCCAGAGCTAGTGCCTGAAGTGTCCAAATTAAGTACCGCTACCTGTTACATGCGGGTACTGGTAAAGACATTATGTTACTAACTTACAATATTTGATAAGTACAAGCTGGCACGGTATGAGGTCTTTAAAGTTCATTGTTCTACTTCCACTATATTGGAACTTCATGTCAATGCTTAATTATACTATACTAAAAAAATACGAAAGAAAGGAAATAAACATGGGATATAACGTACAGCTGAGTAACATGGGAACAAAAAGAAAAGGTTATAGCAATTTGGATATAACGTACAGCTGAGTAACATGGGAACAAGTAGAACCAGTTATAGCAAGGTTGTTAAATTCAGCCGACCTAGACCCTATCACAGCCAACTTGTTAAATTCCCCTTTCAAGGTTGCAATTCTATGTTCTTCCAATTGCTGTGATTCATCTATTTCTAACCTTGTATGACATAGAAGTTGACATATTCACTCTTCAAAATTTATCACTGTAGAACAATTATTCATAAATCATATTACATTATTTTGCATGTCAATTTAATATATTCACTGTCAGATTACTGTACAAAATTAATATTATCGACTAGAAATTGACTTACAGATATAACTTGTGCATGTCAGATAGCCCTTCCAGGTTTAGAATGGGCAATTCCTAATTTGGTTTTTCTTTGCACTGAGATGTCTTTGTTTTCTACATAAACAGATAAGATTTCATTTTGATAAATTTTCTCACATTGGTTTACTTGGCACAGAAACAAAGTGCATAATAGGAAGTACAATAAATGTATCTAGTCATTTAGCTAATAAGAAGTAAAAAGTTAAATGTGATGCTCAGGTCGCAACAACAACCCAGAAATGGAGAGAGGCGAGGTCGCAAAAACCCAGAAATTAAAAAAGAGATGCTCAGTTAAATTGCGTACAACAACCCAGAAATTAAAGAGATGCTCAGATCGCAAAAAAATGGAGAGAGATAAAGAGAGGGAAGAACCTGCTCAGTGACGGAGGTGACAACCTATTCGCGAGGAGGCAACAGTCGAGTTTAGTGGTTTCCGATCTGCTTCGGTGCGGAGGTGACAGTCCAGTTTGGTAGTTTCGTGCGGAGGCAACAGGCAACAGTCGAGTCGCTCCGATCCACTCCGATCCGCTCCGATCTGCTGCTATGCTACTCTCATTTTTTTGTTCTAGGGTTTGAGAGGAGAGGCGCAGTCTCTCTTTCGATTTCTGTCGAAGAGAGAGAAAGAGAGGGAGCGAGAGATAAGAGGAAAAGAGACGGAACGGAGAAAATCGCAGACGGACGGAAAATTTTAAACGCATCAGCGCTCTCTGATTTGCACGAATCTTGAAGCAGATCCAATGGACTGGATTGCGACTCACCAGATGGGCTGTGAGTTGCAACTCACCATAGCCATACTCTATATATATATATATATATATATATATATATATTGAATTTCATTACTACTCATAGATTTTTAGGCGGGAAAAATATTATTGAGCTGCTCATAATTCTCAGACAATTAAATTTTTAAAAATAAAAAGTAAAACAAAAAATAATAAATTTTGTTTTTTTTACAAGTCAAATTGTATGGTTTAGATTGGTCATTTAAAACTAAAAAATTTGAATCAAAATGTAATGCATGGACCTACGGGCCCATTCGTGCGTCATATTGTAATCTTTCTCATAACATACATTCTTTTATATCGTGTAACGTGTATGTGAAATTCAACTTTCGTATCAATACATTAATAGTTCATATGACCTAATACAAGTTCAACACAGATATTTTTTATGAATATTTACAGAATAATTTTTTTGTATTCTTTTATTAACGTATCTTTTTTTTTTTTTTTTTTTTTTTACATAAAAATGAACTAGTGTCTACGATGCATCTTGTCCGTATATATTAAAAAAATGGATACCAATCATATAACATCTTGTCGTGTTATGGTGTCGGACACACGCTCTTGTATTCACACGGGCATAACTTTTGAAAAATAGATTCAATTCAGGTAAGGCCTCTCGTTAGTCGTTAGACCACAAATTTTAGAAAATAGGTCCACTTCAGTCAAAACTGAGATCCTCTGGTCGGCAGAGGATCCGAACCGTCTGATTTAATCTCAACGGCTAAAGATGCCCCGTGCATAATAGACAGGACCGGTAGGTCCGAAAAAATGAACCGTTGAGATTAAATCGGATGGCTCGGATCCTCTGCCGACCAGAGGATCCGGACTAACTTCAGTCATGTCATGGCCTCTCCCGAGACCACATAATGTTAGTCTCCGCATGGAGAACTCGAAGCAAGACGCCTTTCATCACTTTTTTGCGGTTGCGCCAATGATCGTTGCATTAGGAATCAGAATTCTCAGGTACCAACTCAAGTCCCCGACGAATTTCAATTATTTAACGCTCAAACCCCGCCAAGAAAGTTTTCAAACAAAAGCTAGTCATAATTTATTTTTTTTTTTGAAGGCCAACTGGCAATTACCAGTGGCCAAATTTTTGTTAATAAAAAGTAGTAAAAAAATTTATGTCTCCCCAAAATAATTTTAAAATTTTGGTTATAGACAAAATGTTAGGAACTCCAAACCTAGCTGAATCATCCAATTTTTTTTTTTTTAAAAAAATATAAGAACAGAAATAGTTCCAACGTCCGTCTTATTTGTCTATTTTTTTTCTGCTTGCTTATAACCATAATAAGTCCAATGCCCTACTTTCATAATCATTTAAAAAAGTTAAATATACAAAGTAAATTAAAATGACTACCACTCCGAAACTGGAACCTTCAATTTTTTCAATCTGTTATTTATATTTTTCGATCAGTTAAAGCAATTGAATTTGTCACCGAAACTTAAACCTTCAAATATTTAGAATAGGCTTAATGCACTAGTCAACAAGGATCGCACTTCTCACAGAACAACTTTTCTTATCTATTTTTATGTGCACAAACAAAGTTTTCTCATTCACCTAATTGTTTATATACAAAACCCCTCGTTATGTAACACACCGCTGGAAGTTTTTAAATCTCTAATCATACAAAGAAGCACTAATATAATATCCAAGCAAAAGAAGTCACAGTTCCACTATCATGAAGTCAACAACGATAAGTCAACGGAAATTAAAGTTCTGATCCAATAATTGGGAGCTAAATCTCATACAACAAACATACAGACTATTTGCTAAGTAGCTAATAGTACAAGCACAATTTCACCTTGATGCACATAGATTCAATTTCCTCCTTAATCCTCTTGTATCTTCTAAGATAATGACTATTTTAGACCATAAATTGTATTGCACAACAATTTAGATGACCAAGCCCTATATATGCAGAAAACTGCCACAAAACAGCTTCCAAAACAAAAAAAAAGGGAAAAAATGCAAAGGGCGGAAAAAAAATATCACTGCTTGTACTAGAGATGGTAACGGGTCAGAGTTTGGCCAGGTTCATCTGAGGTCAGTAGACATTTGCCAAAAAACAAAACTAAGGCATCCTGATTAGCCTAAAGGGTTAAAATGTGGAGTTATCGCAACAATATTTTTTTTGGCACTTCACGAAGTTCTATTTTTTTCAAGCATTTCTTGATGAAATTATTGAATGTTAATAGGATGTTCTGGCTTTTTTTTTAACTTTTAATATAATTTTCCAGTGACATGCTAAACAGTCTGATAGGAACCTGAGTTATGTGGGACAACAACCTTGACCAAATACAACCCACTATCCAATGGATCGAACCTTAACTGGGTTTGGCTGGGCCCATAATTGCCAGCAACCTTGTACATCTCACTTAGCAAGGCTTCTCCATCTTCAATAATTATGCTCATCAAATTGGCATCATCAAACTACGAGGTACAAAGCTGACATTCTGTTACCTATACAAAGTAACAGAATAAAGAAAAAGTGAATTGTAAAGATACACAGAAAAGAAAGGTGAACTATGAGAAAATACCTTAAAGCAATGAAGTGACTAAAATTTCAAGAAATAAGGGACACACATACACTAGCCTCACAATCCCTCCAAACTACCAATAAACCCTTTTCCCACTAAAAAATTGTAGGAATACTAAGGGAATGAGAGCAGTTTGATGTTGTTAAAAACATGTAAGACACCATTTTCATTTGTACAAGACTGCTGATATTACAAGTGGTGCGTACCGGTAGCTATAAAACCAAACTATACAAGATCAAAGGCAAGGAAAAAAAAAAAAAGAAAACACATGGTTTCAGAATATTAAAGCAATTTAGAAGGTAATGTAGGAGGCATATACATGCTTTGTGGCAGCACATTAAATTGCTCTATGGCCCTACATTAAATAGCTCTCATTTCCTGGCACTCAAACAAATTTTTGAAATATAAAGAGAAAAAGAATGGTATAATATACCTTGTTAAATGGAATGTCCCGTTCTTTGCAGCACGAACATCCTGAAGTGCCTTGCACAATGCTGACTTAGCAGCCTTATACACTGCCTGGCATTTGGCCCCCTCCTCAGCAAGCCGAATTGTATCTCTACACAAATCATTGACCCAATCACTGGCTAGATTCAGATAAAACTCATTTGCTTTGGCATTCCGACCCCACCTTTTTAGAAAATAACCTTCTGGCAACAAGAGCTCCCCAGAAGCTATCAGAACCCTCAAAGCATGGCAGCATTGTATTCCCCTATATTCAAATTTCAAACAATTGCAGCTTAAAATTTTTTCAGAGGCGTTGTAAGTAACAACATGGAAGTTATTAGCATCATCATATCTAACAACGCGATATTTGGAAATTGGTCCCTGCTCTTCAAAACTTTCAGTGAAGAAGCCTGATGATTCAACGAGCTCCTCCTGAAAAATCTCAAAAATGGTTCTTGTATAAAATTCAGAAGCTTGTTTCTCCATAGGTGATGTGGTTTTCATAACGGGTCGGGCTTGTGTAGTTAAAACATCTGCTTGGAATTCCTTTTCATATTGACAGGCCATTGCTTTGTCGAATTGAGTCACCAAATCACGCAAAGTGGTGGTGGTTATCGAATTCCTTTGGAAAAACTTTTGCATAGTCTCTGGCTTTGTGTCGTCCTCGAAAACCTCCCCAAAAAATATATCCTTTACAAAAGCTGGGACCCACTTATGCCTTATATTATAGAAAAACCCCAACCAGAAATTCTCAGTCAGATTGTACCGTTCCAAGAGGGACCTCCAACTGGACTCAAACTCACTAGGGTTTTCAGAGCCTTTGACAACATGCTTTAGCTCAGGCTTAAAACCAGGGTTTGAGGAGTAGACATCAGAAAGCCTCTCTTTTAAATAACTAAAGATATCTCTTTGGCAGAACCTCTGTTTGACATCCGGGAAAACTCTAGAAACTGCTGATTCCACTGACTCGTTATAGCAGGTGGTAATGGAAGTGGGTTTGTGGTGGCTCATGAGAGTGCACCATGTGTCAAAAAGCCATGTGAAAGATTCTTCACTCTCTTCAGTCATGAAAGCACAGCCAAGGTTAATTAGTTGCCTGCAGTTAATAGGAATTAGAACAAGGTTAAAAAAAAAAGGTTTAGAATCGTACTGATGTACCCTGACTGTCATCTTAGGGTACCATACTTGATCAAACTTTTAGTCTTTTAGATTTTTTTTTAATACGTAAAATAGGTTGCTTGGCTTTTGGTTGTAGAATTGAAGCAAACTGAGGCTAAAATTGACAAAAAAAAAAAAAAAAAAAAAGAAAAAAGAAAAAGAAAAAATTCAAAAGCAAAAACTTCCCCAAAATAAAGAATAAAGTGCTTGGCTTAGCTGGGATATTTGAGGCACGATATAATACCTGTGGTGATTGAAGCCTGTGAAAGCCACAAATGGTACAGTCCGCTTGTTTCTCTTGCAAGTCATATCAAAGGAAACTGCATCCCCAAAGTAATTGCATGCCATGCGTGCTCTACAGTCTGCCCAGAACACATTCCCTATGCAATTATTTCGATCCAGCTGGATTGCATAAAAGAAAGCTGGGTTGTCAGACTGCATCCTCTTGAAGTATTCTAGAAGGCTTTGAGCAACCCCTCCTCCTGGGCCCAGCCCGTTCTGACGTGGAGGGGCAGGGTCAGGGACTGTCAGAAGTGAAACCCCTGGCTTCGTTGGGAGCTTCTTCTGAGGAGAGAGGTCAGTGAGGCCCAACGGGTGACAGTGCTCTAACACAAATCTTGAGACACACCAACACCCATTCTCGCGTCGGTTCACCTAATAAGAGCAATATACATTAGTTAAATGAAACATTCATGCACATGCACATTGCCAATTGATTGGAAACATTTTAAAAATTATGATATTGTTGCGTACTACTTGTTGCATTTGAATTTTAAATTAGGCAAATTTTATATTTGTCCATACTAAACCTCAAATACAAGATAAATAACATGCAAAATAAAATTGCATGAATGCACCTCCCAACAACACCACATACATCCTTGGTTCATAAAACAGAAGTCCTTCATTACTTAAAAAAGAGAACCCATTATACTGACAGGTGGTATGAGCAATCCTAGAGTAGATATGGAAGCAATTCAGCATTAACTATTGTCTTCCATTTCTTCTTAAAAGAACAAATTGATTTGACAAACACATCAATTCATTAAATAAATTCTCTAAACACCAGAAAAATTTCAACAATTAAGCACAAATTAGAAACACCCAAAAACACTAATACACCAACGTATAACCTGAAGCATCGCGCGACAGCCTTCACGAGAGGAGGCACGGTTGCGTCGCTTCTTAGTATGGTCAAAAGGGTCTTTTTTGCTGGGTCGACCTTGACGGGAGCACACGAAGCGCCGCATGATGACGGCGTCGTCGACTCGGGAAGTGAACGACTTGCTGTTCCTGACACGGAACCCGACACGCTCCGCATGGGCGCAGTAGAAGGAGCGCGCCGCGTCGGGCGAGTCGAACTCCATGCCGACACGGGGCAGGGAGGGGTCTCCGTCGGAAGGAAAGGGCTCATCGTGAGCGTCGGATGGGGATGGATCGATGGAATCGACGGCGGTGGGAAGAGGCGGGTCGGATTGAGGTTGGAGTGGGAGTAAGGTAGAGGTCGGGTCGAAAGCAATTGTCAGGGATGGGATTGGAAATTTGGAATAGTGACAGTTGGTTTAGAAATTAGAAAGGTTCGTAACATGTTGTTTCGTTGTTGTCAGAGGAAATAAATACAAGTGGATTGTTCAAATCGGCCACAGATAATCCGAACTAATATGATACTAGACACTAGTCAATTTGAGAAATGACCACCTGTCGGCTGTCGCTTTGGTACACTGGTACTTACTTCTACGTGAGTCACAAGAGCTAGCAAAGCAAACTACTTCATATTTCATATTTCATATTTCATATTTGTGGTTTGTAGTTGTTTCTCTTAAATCCATATATATCCATGGCGTCTGAAAACAATGTAGCTAAATCCCAACGCTCAGCTTTAATCAATAATCACGTTTCCTTTTTTTTTTTTTTTCTGAAGAAAGCAAGGGTCAAGCCCAAAACTTTTATAATGAAGAAAGTTGAAATATGTACAGAGTGGGGCGTAGTTCAGAGAATGAACCCGTCGAAAAATAAAAAAATAAAAAGAGAAAAAAGAAAAACAAGCTATAATCTAAATCTCAAAATCTAAGTGTTCGGAGATCCTGAAGTATTTAGGACTCTTCATTCTGACAGAGTGTCTTCCACAAGAGCATTAAAATTCTTTTGTCGAGAGTTGAAGAGTCTATCACAACGCTCTCTCCAAAGTACAAAGCAAGTGATCAGCAGTAACTCCCTCTGCTTTTTATCACAGCGGACACACTGTAGCAATTTGAATGTATCACCTGTCATGGGGCACGAGATGGAGGCAAGCTGGTACACTAGAGCCGAGACCTGCTTGAAAAGCTGACAATGGAAAGAGATGTGAGTCGCTGTTTCTTCATCCACAGTACAATGATAGCATCGGTTTGGCAACTGCCATCCTCTTTTCTGGAGAACATCAGTGGTAGGTAACCTTTGCTGTAGGAGCTGCCATCCGAAAGTTAGAATTCTAGGTGGGGCCCGTAGGTTCCAAAGCAGTCTAAGTGGTGATAGTTCTAGCGGATTGCATTTTAATAGGGAGTACATAGAGGCAGACTTGTAGGAGGGTAGGAGAAGTTTCCAGAGAGGCAAATCATCTTGAAGTTGGGTCCCTAAGTTGAAAGAGTGAAGGTTGGTGGTAAGGAGCTGCAAATGAGTAGCAAGTTGGGTTGCTGGTAAAACTGTGGAGAACATGGAAGGCATAAAAATGAGGGAGGGATCGGTCCAACAGAGTTGCAGAAAGTCAAAGACAGTGATGAAGGAAGAAATTACAAAGCTGTGAAGCTGTGGGAAGGAGAACTTTAGGATGCCCAGGCCCCAATCGTGATGCCAAAAAGAGCCTGAATTCAGAGAGAAGGAGAGACCAATTGAGAAAAATGGCCAGATAGAAGTAAAAACTTTGGAGAGGGCAGGCAGTTGAGGGAACGAAAGATCCAAAACAGGGTGAAGAACTGAGAGCAATTGCGACAATGGTGACTGGGGGAGAGCCAGAAAACGCCAAATCCACTTAGCAAGCAAAGAAAGGTTGAAAGTGTGAAGATCCAAAACACCCAGGCCTCCTACCTTCTTTGGCTTGCAAATGTTTTGCCAAGCTACAAGAATAAGCTTCCTATATTGACCAGTGGGGCCTTTCCATAAGAAAGTTCTTCTGATTTTGTCGATTTTGTCAACAACCCATTTTGGTAAATGAAAAACCGACATGAAGAAAACTGGAAGGGAGGTAAGATTGGCCTTTAGCAGCACTAATCTACCTACAAAGGAGAGGAGGGAAGCTGACCAACCCGCCAATTTGGAGGAAAATTTGTTGAGCAGTGGTTGGAAGTCAGCTTTTGTGAGTTTTTTGTCAGAAAGTGGCAACTCTAGGTAAGTAATCGGGAAAGAAGAGCTTTGACAACCGATTTGCTGTGCTAAATTTGGTGAAAAATCACGTTTCCTTTTGAGTTAACTTTGAACAGTTTGAACTAATCTGCATTCCTTCTGTTGTTGTTTTTAGGAACCTGATCAGAAGATCAAGTTGTACAACTATTGGCGTAGCACTTGCTCACAAACAGTACGGATAACTCTTAACCTCAAAGGTTGGATCTCTTTTGTAAATTTATTTATTTATTTTTGCTTTCAGATACAATTTAATTAATTATAGGGAGCCGGTGTGGGTACATTTTTGTTTGGTATGCAATTTTCCTAGCATATGGTCAACAGTAATAACACGTTTTTTTTTTTTTAAAAAAAATGTGACATGATTTTGGTAAATTAGGCGGGCAATTAATATTATGAATATAGATATATGCGAACTTACACATTCTAAAGCGTAGACGGTGCTTACTGCTTAGTATTTCTTTTTTCTTTTGCAATTAAAAGGGTTGCATTACGAGTACAAAACGGTGAATCGCTCAAAAGACGAGCAATTTACACCACGTAATTATTACTTAATTAATATTGTCATTATTTATTTATTTAGATATCATTATTCTTATAGTCCTTAATTATGAGGCTGGCCACTGCAAGTAGAAGTGATGTTATCATTTCAACTTTATATTTTGAAATTCAAATAGTTAATCTAAATCACTCAATATGTTGTAAACAAGTAAATCTTTAAGTGGGTCAATTTAAGGATTTTTTAGATTCTTTGAGTTTATTTTTGGGGTTGAGAAAAGTTGTACATTAGATAGTAGCCTATTAATAAGCCTAAAATTGAATGATTTTCCTCGGGAAAACTTATGGTGCTTGCAAAATCCATTTATTTCGGACTATTTTTTTTTTTTTCAAAATCCAAGTCTCAGATCTGATCCGCATGTTTCAATTTGTTCTTCATATTAAAATCTCATTGTCAATCAAATATTGAAATCTTGTTGCCCAGCAATATATATATTTTTTACTCTTCTAAATATTTTTTAGATTATTTTTTAAATCCTTAATTTACTTAGTCATCGACTCTCCAATAAAAATGATTTTTAAAAATAAAAAAGTTTTTTTTAAATATAAAATTTGCTTGGCAACAAGAATTTAGTACAAAGAACAAATTGAACGGGAACTATTCAAATCAGCCATCTGAAAAGCTCACATTTTGAGAAAATAATACTTAGTAAATATCTCATCTTACTTTTCAAGGCACCATTGCGCTCCTATTTTTCTCACACACATCACTAATAATATTTGTTATGGGATTTAGTAAGAAGATTAAATGAGTTGATTGGATTGATGTATTGGAATTTGAAATCATGATTTTCTAAATTTTAGTCACGCACTTTCGGGGGAAAAAAACAGAGTTTAATTGATAATATACATAGCAGGACAAGCTTCACCTTACTCTTGTTGCGGCATCAATTTCATAACATTATCAGGGACCTGAAATATATATCACAGAATGGCATGATGTATTGATTTATTATAGATATTGCATATTAAATTGATTCTCATAAATAGAAATTAAAAAGCTACATGTAACTTGGCTGGTTGATGATCAATCTAGCATTAAAAATTTCAATATGTAAGGATTTAGGTCACCTGAGTTTTTACACAAATTTTATGAGTACTGGCACCAATCATGGGGTATAATTGGTGTAATTGATCTCATGACTTGACAATATGTCCTTTAGAATATGAGAAGCTAAATCCAGTGAAATATGTTCCTACTTTGGTTGATGGAGAAGTCGTTGTTGCAGACTCTTTTGCTATCATTCTGGTACTCGTTAGAAACCATTTTTTTCCCCTTCTAAAACCTCTCTTTCTACTTCTTTCCTTTTAGATATTAGGATTCTTTATTATAAATTGTGTTGTCAACTGTATAGTATCTAGAGGACAAGTATCCGCAACATCCTCTTCTGCCAAAAGATCTTAAGAAGAAGGCACTTAATATTCAGGCAAGTATATTATATCCATTCATTTTTTATTCTGTTAATTTTCTCTAGTTTTTGAAACTTTGTTCTGATAAAGATATCAAAGATCAAGAAACCATGTCCTGTGTATTTGGTTAAGGCATTCATCACGCACCGTATAGGCTGGAAAGTTCCAAATCTAGCTCCAGCTTGAAGTTTATGAACAATGGAGGGTTCGAGCCCTTATCCCATCTGTATTTTAGATAATATTGGTCTTGTATTAGTCTAATTACCTTGTATGTTTAAAGAAATACAAATAACCTATTTTCCAGATAACAAAGATTGCGTACAAGCTTAATTCAATTTTGATTTTTGTTACAGATTGCAAGTATTGTCACCTCAACCATCCAACCCCGTCAATATATTCCTATAGACGTAGTAAGCAAATATCCTTTACATATTTGTTGAAGAATAAAAGCATTTCTTTTTGGTACTTAAAGTAAAATTGTATCAACTTTATGCAGGATTTCATTGCGGGGCGATTCGATCCAGACAAGAAACTTCTGTGGGCCCAGCATCATATCAACAAAGGCTTCACAGGTTTTATTGTTGTAGCAGAAATTAGTACAATCAACATAATAGTAGCACTAATTGGTACAATCAACAAAATATTTTCTCTGATTGGGTAGTGACGTCTTTGTTTTTCAGCACTGGAGAAGTTGATAAAGGATTGTGCTGGAATATATGCCACGGGAGATGAAATTCTAATGGTTTGTTTTATGCAAAATATGCTTCAGTTCTTTTATACTGTAAATTCACGACACATCCAAAACTTATAAATTCAAATTTATTTCATTGCTTGAATTAATCTTTGCATATAAACTTAAATGTAAAACCGACATTTATTTACCAGAAAATATCTGCCTAAATATGCTAGAAACTTCCACCCTGAACTTGTGATAATGCATTATCATTCACCAAGGCAATGAGCATTTCATGCTCTGATCATATTGTGCAGGCAGATGTCTTCCTGGAGCCACAGATCCATGCTGGTATCGCACGCTTTGAAATTGATATGGTACTTGTTACCTTTATCGTTTACCAAACAGCTTCTCGATTTTGACTAAAAATAAATGTTCTAAGAAATTAAGAATTAGCTTTTCAAATAATTGGAAAAACTTTTGAAGATTGATAATTTTATGAAACTAAAGCTGCCTAAAATTACTTGGCAAATTTGATTCCCATAATGCTGCTATCCACAAAGTTTAACTCGGAACCTGAATTTTTTTTTTTAATTTTTTTGTTACTTTTCCTGAAGTCTAAATTTCCAACTTTGGCGAGACTTCATGAAGCTTAATTATATGAAAATTCCCGAATTTCAAGCTGCTGTGCCTGAAATCCAACCAGATGCGCCAAGAGGCTCCTAAATTCTACTTTTAAACCAGAATAGTGTTACAGAAGTGAACGAGAACTGTTGTATATGGCTTACTTTATTTCGCTATAAAGTGCCAGAAGAAAATTTTAAAATAAGTTCCGAGCCCCATGATGATGTCTATTTGTAAAGTTGGACATGATTTTTTCTCTATTCTTCATTTTACCTTGTACGAATTATTCTTTTCGTTTAATGAAATTGTAGGATGAGCCGATGAGACAATCATCTCCGATCCCTACATTAAAAAAAAAGTTCAACGTGATTATATAAGATAAACATCTCTGTAATTATCATTTGTTATTCTTCCTTTCTAAAGAAATTCTGCATGAAAGATAAAAGGAACAATTTGATCCGCTTCTTTTTTATTACGTACATATAGTTCATCCTTTTAATGCATCGAAATATGAACTGCTTGCTTTATTTTCTAGAAATTCTTTTTGTAATTGCAAAAGTAATTAATTCTTTTCCTTTCAAATTAGGAAGAAAATTTTATGTAAGATTATGAAAGTATTCAGTGACATTCAAATAGATAAATGAATTGAACTGAGACAACTGCAAATAATATTCTTATTATATATAAACTTTTCTCTGCAAGTTTAGAAATTATATATTTAAATTATTTGCAAATATTTATCTTCTTTTTGCTCTTTGTAAAGGACATCATTTACATCACTGGTGTAACGATGTTGAGTTTTTGTCAACGATGGGTTACAACTTAAAATTAAATTATTTTTTTTGGCATATTTATGATGCAACGTTTTGTAGCAGAAATAAATCAAATGACATGTATTTTTTTATGAACATATAATCATCAAATAATACTCCAACGTTGGGAGTATTTTCTACAGTGTTTCTTGATGACGTCAGCAGTTAATCTCAGCGGTACATTTCATCGATCAGATTCGTTATTTTCTCCGCCATTCCGTCGATCAACTTCGTTGTTTTCTCCGCCATTGATACGCTCAAAGAAATCATCTCTCCCTTTCAGTTCTTTTCTCCATGCTCGCCTCTCTCTCTCGCCACCTTCAGTCCTTCCTCGAGAGAGAAGAGATAAGCTAAGGAAATAGAGAGGACGAAGGGAGAGAGCAAAAGGGAGAGATGTCAGTGACACTTGCAAGCAGCAGTTCCCAAATTTGTGGGCTGGAGATTCTCGCGCGTCAAAAGTTTGATCGATCGAGAGAGGAAAGACTAAAGAGGATGGATTGGGGAAGCGTAACGACGGAGGATCTGATCGACGCGCTACGCGAGGTGGACTGGTCAGCGCCGCCTCGCCCCATTTCGGAGTTCTTCTCCCGCTTCACCTCTCCTAAATCCCTTTCCAAATGGGAGAGTCGCCTCAAATGGGAGGAACTTTAAGGAATGGTACTGCTTGAATAACTTCAATGTAGTGCGTGACGTCATGCTTGAACTGTGTCCCACCACCAGAAAAGGTGAGATACTCACCAGATACCTTTAGCCAGTTCTGGTGCTCTTTATACTGTACTAACTGGGTGTGAGGTACATTAGCATACCATATCTGACACAAAAATTAAACAAAATTAAAACAAAATCTTCAATAATCAGCAAGAACACAACATAAATGAACAAGTGTAAAACTGGGCTGGTACTTAAAGCTTACCAAGGTGATTCATGAGCATAAACCCAAAATCCATTGGAACATATTCTAAAAGTTAATACTAACTATTGTTTTCATCTATTTAACAAGGCATGTTTAGGTATCAAATTTCAAGTTTCTCTTTGTACATGATCGAGATGATTGATCTTATCTGATTTGGTTTTGAACGTTTGATTGTAGGTTTTGTGCTGGTTGTCGGGCCTCACGTATAGCCTCACCTATACGGACGAGAATTTCATCTTCAAGTCCAAAGCTCAGCGCATGGCGGCTGCTAAGAGCATCGCCTTTGTTGCACCTGACACTTCTCCAAGTATACTGAATCCTATCTCTCTCTCTCTCTCTCTCTTTTCTCTCTTTTTTTTTCTGCTTAAGGTTCGGAGAATAGTAATAGGTGTAGTGATAGTTTCATAAGAGAGGTATAAATCAAAGTTTGGAGACAAAAATTTTGATCTGAGATTTGCTTGGTGGAAATGTAAGCAAACATACTTCCCCCAAATTTCAACAAATTCTACATTTTGCTTCATTGAGGAGATGAAGAGCAAAAGTTTTATTATCTTTTCTGTATAGTTCTACTATTTTGTTGAGTGTGGAAAAATGTTATTGGGAAAATTTTTGGTAGGATTGTTTGTAGATGGGATATTTTACTATGGTTTCTCCTCAAATGTGCTCATGTGCAGATGTTTTTTAGCTGTATAAATGCCCTTTTTTTTGCTTTTTACTAAACGTTGGCCACTGCTCACTGCTCATACTGTCATCAATAGTACCCATAAATCCCATCTAGCCATATGCGCTTAAGAAAGAGAGTGCAACAAATAAATTTATTTATATAATTATATATTGTGCATTATATAGTTCAATTTCAGCAGTGTTAATCCATAGTAGCTTTAACTTTTGTAATATACATGATCTATCTTATGTCATGTTGTAGACTTGTAGTTGTTACTTTCTGATTTTACTTTATTGATGGATGGTTTTATTTATTTGAATCAGGGGGTTTGAATGTGGAAGGAGAATCTGACAGCTGGGATTTTGGTGTTGGTAAGTTCAGCAGCTTTTAAAACAACCTTTAATCTCACTTTTTTTCTCTCTCTTTTAGTTCCTTCTTTGAGTTTTAATTATTCATTTAGTCTTCATCTTATCTTCTTACATTTTTGGTTATTTCAAATCAAAACATGAAACAAGAAAATCAAGCAATTATTGTGTATCAGATTTGTCATGTTTCTTGGATTTTGTTGTACTTTTTTCTTTATTTTATTTTAATCTTATTTTTATTTTTTTTCCCATTTATGTTATGTCTTACTAGGGGCTAATGGAAGAATTGGCACATGTATGACTATGTAGTGAAGGAGTTACCAACATTACTCAGTGAAAATTTTGAGCAGCTGGACACCACAAGGGCCTTAATTTTTGGTCATTCTATGGGCGGACATGATGCACTAACCATCTACCTGAAAAACCTCGACAAATACAAGGTGCATATAATAATTATGATAAATATATTGAGTGACATAAGTGAGCTTATCAACAAAAATCATGCTGTGGGCCCAAAATGAAAAAGAAAAAACAATCAAAACTATATATATTGTATTATGTTGTTGCTGTACTTGTAATTTTTTCCTTTCGTAACATTGTTATTTTATTCACATTTCCAGTCGATCCCAGCTTTTGCACCAATTGTGAGTCCCATAAACTGTCCTTGGGTTGTTGGAATTGTATTCTAAAAGTTATCTTATAGTGATTACTTTTATATGTTATATTTATGAATTGGATGTTATTACATTTTGTTCCATGAGTTTATATTCATATTTAGAAGTGTTCAAGAAGATGCTCTTGGTCTTGAACCGCAGAACTCTAAATAAAATGAATATATATCTCTAAAATGTTCACAGGTCTTGAATATTAGCAGGAACACTAATATGTCATATAAGACTGTCGTGTTGATTAAAAGTACGTTGTAGTTCTGTAAACGTTGATAAAGGATTATCATTTAATAACACGAGTATATGAAAAGTTTCATATATTGAACAGACCTAATTGATAAAAATATTATATGGATTGTGTTTGTGTCATTAATATTTTTATCGTGTCGTTAATTCTAAGATTGATATGATATATTTTTCACATAAGGAATATGCAACGTAATTATTATTAAAAGCCATTTGAAGCAAGTGGTGATAAAAGTAATAGTTCTTTGTATGTAACTTGTGTAGGAGGAAAATATATATGTCAATAGCTAATTGCCACTCATTAATTGAGGAATGATATTATAAAGGGCCCCTTGGTAAAGTGAGATTATAAATGGATCCAATATAACTGAAGTGCAGTTATAATTATATAATCCTACTTGTTAGAGATCAAGAAAAGATTATAATACAAAGATGACACAGCCCTACTTTGTATAATAGTCATAATATCATATGGCAAGGAATAGACACAAGTAATGTTAATAACATTACTAGAAGGATCGTGTTTCGTAAAAGGATTTGCTAAACATCTATATTATTTGGGTAGCTGTAATGTATGCTAGAGTACCGCTTACAGTTTATGGAATAAAATAATTATTCCATTGCCAACATAATATGGATCCTCAACATAGGTCACACCAACTGAATGGGAAACAAGAAATATATTTTCTATGTACAAAGTTTCATGTTGCATGAAATAAAGTGCAAATAGAAAATTATATCACATGACGTGAATAACTAGCAAAGAATAAATTTATTAATATGTGTATATTATGAGGATAATATAAGTTTCACATATTATAATAATATATGAATATTATTATGAAATGTATAAATTTATTTGAAGCCCAAGCCCAATTATTTTAACAAATGAAGAAGAAAGAAGGCTTTAAATTCGGGTCAGAATTTGAGCCAACTTTAAACAGAAAAATAGTATAGCAAACGATAACCATTTTGGGCAAATGATATATGAAAATTGTAGCCCTTGAAGTGTAGAATCCAATGGTCCAAGTTTCAGGGCGTTTGGAGTTTTCTACAGAGAGTTATCAAGGTTTTAGTGCTGCAACGTCAGAAATTAAAGTGCTGTTTTTAATTTCTGGTTAGTGGCTTTAAATGCTATATGAAATTGAAAGGTTTCTTCTTGTGTTTTAAAGGTAAAGCAGATCAGAAACTTTGTAAAACAAGTAAGTCTTCATGTGTTGAAGCTTTGTTCTTCTTTTCTTCTAAATACTTGTTAAAATATTCTATCGATTAAGAAATCGATTAAGATACGGGCGACGGAGCTAGGTGTTGACGGGGAATTCGCTAGCACGGATTCGACTGTCATTTTGTTTCGGATTCAAGGTGAACCGAAGAGGAACAGAGCTTCGTTAAAGACCATAGGTATGGTTCTACAATCCTTCTTATAGGAATATATTTGATTGCGATGCAAATAAATAAAGAAAGTTAGCAATAGTAAGAACGATCCTAGATGTTATCGGTTAATAAAATTTAAAAAATTACCCGATTCGCATCATGAAATCCTTCAGGGGTCAGAAGGCCTTTTCAAGCTGTTTGGGCACCAACAAATCAGATTGGGAGGTATGCTCTTTTACAGACTAATACAACTGTCTAAGGTTATCTCAATCAAGTATCAAATAGAGCAATATTCTACTCTAAATTAGATTATTTTCGACACAAATTAGGTTATTAGTTTTAAAACATTGCGTCTTTGATGATAATTTTACAGACCTACAAATTTAGACAATTTTTTTCCTTTTTGCAAGTAAATAAATTAGCACTGCACAATTACAAAATATAAAAAATGAATTGCAAATATTTTTTTCCTTCTGTCGATGGGACATTATCATATATGTGTGATTCCCCTTGATGTTTCCTCTTTCTCTAGATTAGTTTGCATCACCTTGGTACTAATTATCTGTTATACGAATTTTCTGTTTATTTTATCTTACGACATCGTGGTTAGAAATTTATGCTGAAGCCATCTTGATATGGCTAGCTTCCAACTGGTGTTGGAGAAGTTTTTCTGGCATGTGCTTGGGTTTGGGGAAATTTAACTTTAAATACTCTTTTTTGTTTTGCCTGCAATGGTGAATTGATTTTTCACTGTTTAGAACTGGTACCAGTTGAGTACCTGCCTCGGTTCCCTACTGGTACAGAGCTGATTTCCAAATGTTTCATTGTTTACTTGAAGTGTTTCCATATGTTGTTAACAAATTTGTTTTTGCTGTTTGAATTGAGAATCAAAGTGAAGAAGAGGTAGAATAGGGGCAATATGTAGACAAAGAAGAGGGAAGGGTGTGAAGCACAGCGCCAGGTGTCCTTACAGACTAAGATGCTTTCTATTTCTCAACATTTCCGTTTTATTTTTATTTAGTGAGATATTCTTTATTCAATAGGCTGAGACCATGCCAAGGTAGTGAAGGGAGATAAAGAAGGACTGATATGCTGAGATGCAAAGCTAAAAGGATGAAGAGCATTAAGCCCTAGAGACTCAGCAGGTCTGTAAATATTGCAGATTTTTTTTGTGGCTTGTACGAAAATTTGAACTATCATATGTTGTAACATAACTAGCAAAATTAGAATTTGTTAAGTTAATTAGGAGATTTATTAAGAAAATTTAAATTAATAAAATAAGAATTTATACTTAAAATCGACATCAAATTCATATGTATAAATTGATTCGAATTCGAAATCCTTGATTTTGTGTAATATTCAAGCATAAATTTATTATTCTAGTAAAATCAAAACTTAACTAAAATCAAATCTAATATTAAGATTAATCCAAAACTTAATGAAATAATATTTATTAACAATTTATATGAGTAGCAGCATTCTTGATTATACAAACTTTGTCACACAAAGCCACAGAGAATCCGACGGATCTAAGTAAAAAGAAAAAAAAAAATTTCGGAGAAAGCCTCTCTCTTCCTCTCCGTTTCTTTACGCTGTCTCTCTCTCCCTTTCTTTTTTTCTCTTCTTCTTCGTTCTCTCCGATCAAGCAGCTCTTTTCCTTCTATTGTTGCGGTGCGGTAAATAGTAAAATGGAGGCGGAGGGAAAGCTGAGCCTCGCCAATCCTCCTCCGCCATGTACCCCCTTTTTCCCTTCGTTCTTATCCGATTCAGTCGGATTTGAGATGAGGTGGACTTTAAGAGTGGTAAAAATCGCGATGGGTAAATCGTCGCCGTTCCCTTCTCTCTTCTTTATTTTATGATTTCCTGAGGATTTGGAGTATATAAAGGGATTTCTCTGTTAATGTCGGTTTGGTTGGCTGTGAGTAAAATTCGAGGGAGAGAGAAAGAGAGAAAGAAGAAGGAAGAGGTAGGGCAGGGGAAGAACCAGAGATCTCAGGTATTGACGCCGTGTCATCTCTATTCTCGGTTTCTTTGAATTGTTGAAGATTTTCTTAGGAATTTTTGGGGTAATTTCTCTGGAATCGATAATCATGTTTTGAGCGATGTTAATGGTTGCTATGAGTTTAGTTAAGGTTGTAGATGGTTGCTGTCAAATAAAATCTGTGGGGTACTTGCATACTTTGAGAATTAGGGTTTAATCGGGTATTAACTGTTAATCATGGGGGTTTGCTTAATAACAGTGGGTGATATGAGTTCTAAATGCTTTAGGTGATGAATTCGAGTTAGGTAAATGATGGATTTGGGTATTAATCGAATTGTAATGTTGTTTGAAGGATTTTGGGTTTTCGGGTGGATTGAAATGACGTTAGTTTGATGAAATTAGTGAGTTTCCGATAAAACTGTTAATTAGGATGTGTTTGTGATGTTGTATACAGGTGTTTAAACCTGTGGTACCGGTTCTTGTGTTACTGGTACTTGTTCTGGTACCTGTTTGGTACGGCGACGGGGTTACAGGGACTGTTTCGTGAAAAATTTTGGGTCTGAGGACTTGTTTGTGAGAGAAAAGGACCTAAATGTGATGAAAAAGGACCCAAACGCAAGTAAAAAGGGCCTGGTTGCAAAATAAAATGATCTGAGGTTTATCGAAAAGTTTTTCTGCTGAGTTATGGGGTCGGGTTCTTGTGTTATTGGATTTTGTCGGAAGTTGACTCGGATCCGATAGGTCTGGCTCAAGTCAAATGGATCAGTTTGACCTGGCTCAGCCTATTCGCTGTTTTGGGCTGGTTTTTCTGCGTGGGCCTGTTGCGGTAAAAAAAAAAAAAAAAAGAGAAGTTGGGCTTCTCTTTCTGTTGGCCCAGTGCGAAAAAAAAAATAATGTTGGCCCGATACTTATATACTTAAATCTAATTTAATTAAATTTAATAATTGGACAATTAATAAACTTAATCTATGATTAAGTTAAAACTAATGTGGCTTAATAAATAATTAAAGGAAAGGCCAACGTACGTTTGGGTATACCTTTAATTAGTCGGTTTCGGAAAATGATGAGAACAGTCCGAGTGACAATCCAGAACAGATACGAAATCACCGACTTTCTGATCCCAACAATTTAAAACAACTTGAATCTTGAATTTTCATATTTTATAAATTAAATTGAGTTTAATGTTTTATAATTTTCTTATTTCTTATTTCATAATTAAATTTTGGAATTCAAAACACTTAAAAAAAAATTTATTTAAACAAAATTTTAAATATACTTATTTTAATAAAATGAATAACAATTTAATTGAAATAGGATTAACTAATTTAAATTTATTAACTTAAGAATTTATTTTCTTCAAAATTTAATTTTCGAAATTATATTTATTTAATTATTTATTTATATAAAAAAAAATTTTTTTAAAAAAATTTATTAAAACTAATTTAAATAAATAATAATAAATATTAAATCATGTTAAAATAAATTAAACTATACTAATATAATTAACGGAGAATCAATAAATAGAATTTTAAAGAACTACTGAAAACACAAGTATAACCAATATCATATTAATTTAAGAATTTTATTTTAGCGGGGTGTTAGGAAATCTGAATTTCTAAGTTAGACAATTAATTAAAACCGTTAGTTAATTCTCAACGATTTTCTGATTTTTACAGGAGATTGGACGGGTTCGGAAGCAGACAACGATAAAGGTGCGGAACGTGGATATCTATAGAAATTTTTGTTCGGTAAATTTTAAATTAGTGCATAGCATGTTGGATGCCTATTTGAATACATTAATGATTGATCATATTAGTATTAGATACAAATATTACAACTCAAATAAAAGTATCATGTTGAGTTAAATTTCCATATTGGAACTTTGAATATTAATAAGTCAGGCAAGTTTGTTCATCATTTGACTTATTGAACAGCATTGTATCGGTTCAATTAATGAATATTGCCTGTTATAACAAACTCCAAAAAGTCTTGTGAAGTTAATGATAATGGATGGAATTTAAAAGAAATTAAACCACTCTCCAAAGTCGGTCGGCCACCGGCTTTGGCCAGTTCGATAGTACTATACGGATATGGAATCCCTTCCGCCTGTCAGGGTCCGGGATTTTTTTTAAATCTCTACCGCCTGCCCTGTCTGGGGAAGATCTCTCTCCGCCTGCTCATACTAGTTGAGTTGGGAGATTTGAGTGTGTATTTAATTATCTTTATATGACTTATGATTTGACGGATCAGACTTTGTTGATTTTCTTGACTTGTCTGTTGTGCATGTGTTACACAGATGGTGCTGATAGGTCCGGTTTTACTTCGTTGCACGGTAGGTTATTAGATAATTCTATTGCATTTTTTTAGTATAAATGTTTTTTAAAATTTCATTTAATTAAATGCTTATCTATTATTTTATTAAATTCATGTTATTTTTACGGGATTTATTCTGGACTTAGATTTCAACTAGAAATTCACGTCTGGAACTAAAACCCGCACTGAGAATCTATTCTCACTCCGTTTGTTTTGCATGTACCTCGATTGGTTGGGGGTTCCAGGGTACCCACAGGCCGCTGAGGGGTCCTCCGCTCTTCGTGATTGATGGGTCGCATGTTCATCTGCATACTTTTGTTCCTCATATGCATACTTCCCTTACGTACCATGTTTCTATGTCTCCTGACGGCGTATATTTTTATCTCGAGTATACTCCTCCTCCACCTCCTGCGCCTGCTTCACCTCCAGTTCCAGAGCCTTCGGTACCTTCCACCCCAGTGATAGTTGTGAGTGACTCCGATGATGAGGGTATCATCTTGGAGTAGTGTGTGTGTTGTGTGTTTTGAGACTTGTTAGGTTAGTTTGGTGGTGAGATGGACTAAAATTTTGGTGCACTAGTCTAGACTTTGTTCATATGTGAGCTAGACTAAGTGTTGTAGATACTAAGTCCATTCTCAGGGCTTGTGGTCCTTTGTTATGTGTGTGCCGGGTTTTGATGACGAGGATGTTGTGACACTGTAGCATATGTATTTTATATGATAGTGTGAGAGTTGTGGTTTTGGACTTGATTTGCTTGTGTTGTGATTTGCTTAGTATGTTTCAAATCACTTGATATCTTATTGATATGCTTTACTTAAAAAAAAAATGGTCATAAGTGTTAAGTTAAGTTCTAAACTAAAGCCTTACGATAATACTAATCTTGTGTTATCGTGGCGGGAGCTGTCATATTTAGGGACAGGATGTGACATATGTACATCAGCTTTGATAATCCTTTGAGCCTAGGACACACTCTAATTCAGATAAATTGTGTTGATCAAAAGGGGTTTTTTGTATGATATTTTGAGAACTACAAAGGACTGCAATATCCAGGTAAACTTTTTTTTCTTTTACTTTCACAAAATTCAAATCGAGGATCGTTGGTCTCACTGCCAGAGGGTCCCACCGCTCATCTTCCAAACCCTTTGCTTCTATCTCTGCTTCTCTTTCCACTGGTAACTACGCGCTCTCTCTCTCTCTCTTCCTCTTTTGTTGTTCCAATTAAAAATGCACTCAATTCGCGCATTGTTTGTTTCTTGTATTTGTCTGAACTTTACTGATTCGCACCAAAATTGCGAATTTGTACCAGAAAATTTCTATTGAAAAGGATCTTACTAGTGTACCAGTGTACCAATTACATTACTGGTACAAATTGGAGTACTGTTTTATGGTGCAATGTTTAGTTGGGTATTTGGTTTTAAGTGAATTAGACCTCCTCTGCATTTTGATTTTGCTTCTCTCCTTTTTGGACAGACTCCTCCTCTATACTCTGGCTTTTTTGTGCGAGATTAGAAGAAAAAAAAATAAATTGGGAGAAGGATCGCAGCTAGGGTTTATACGGGGAGAGAAAGAGAGGAGGATAACAGCGCGCTAGGTCGATTTAGCGCGATGGCGAGCACACACGATTTGACATGGAAGGTAGCGCCGCAACTGGATAGGCATCTGGTATTTTCATTGCTTGAGTTCTTGCAAGAGAGGCAGTTGTACAATGACGAAGAGATACTCAAGGCTAAGATCGACCTTCTCAGCGAGACCAACATGGTTGATTTTGCCATGGATATACACACATCTCTTTACCACACAGATCATGTCCCTCAAGGTACTGGTAGGTTTTGTTGTTTAGAGAAATCAGCGGATTTGGGTTTCAGTAAACCAAGTTCTATATTTATGCCCCTAAAGTATGTTATTATGTTGTTACTGACACAAACATGAAGTTAATTCAGTTCTTTCCAATGTCAGATGATTGCCATGTGTTGTTTCACAAATGAACTTATGGAAGATTCACTATTCCATGTTCAATTTTAATTACTTGTGTATCCAGCAAAGAGTTACTAATTACCATCACAAACTAAAATTTGCCTTTTAATTACCCACCGTGTAATGTTTTGTTCTGATATCTAAACCTCACGCGCGAAGCGCGTATAAAAAAGCTAGTTGGTTTCAATCACAAACGAAGAGGGACCAGTAGTAGCCCGCTTTTTTTTTGTCTACAAATATCATGAACAATTTTACTTTTAAATTTTTTTATTTCGAATTTAAATTTTATGCTTCCAATATAAACGGTTAATCTTTTTTAAAATTTTAGGATAGATGTGTTTCTATAAATATTTATAAATTTTGAAGTTCATTTGCTACTTGCATCAAAAATTGAAAAATGGGCTAATTTTGTTAATTATGATAGATTAATTTTAATAAGTTTATCTGTCGATATTTTTATCAAGTATCAAATGAACTAAAACAATTGTCATTGTATAATATTTATTTTATTTATTATGTAGGTTTTGGTATATGTCTTAATAAGTTTGTCTGACGACATTTTATTCATTACTAAAATTTTGCTGGATGGCGGGGAGCACCTTAATTGATCTGGGGGTCGTATGCGCAGCTCACTGCAAACTTTTTAAAAGGTTATTTTTATCTTTTCATTATTAATCAAGGTTTGTATTCTGAATGCATGCATTAAAGAATTATGATCACCTCTTATAATCGTATTACAGTTTGATTAGTAAGGTTCTTGGAGTTGGTTTTTCTATTGTTGCGTACTGATTTGGTATTTTAGTCCGAGATTCGAGTTTTTTTTTTTTTTTTTTTTTTACTTATTTTCTTTGTTGTGTTTATTTTAGTCAATGAAAATTGTATGCTTTTGTTTGTATGACTATATACAAGTTGAGTTGGACAGTGCAAACTCGACATGGCTATAATTCGAGTTGGCTGAAGCTAAGTTGGAGATACTTTTAAGGTTTTCAGCCAACTCAAATTAAGCTCGTTTTTAACTCGAGTTGACTAGCGAGTCACGAGCTAGGTCAAAATAAGATTGTGTATCGCTATATTATTTTGCCTAATTTATATAATATTTCAATATTAAAACTAATCAACATATACATCATTATTAACAATTTATATATTCTTTTTTTTTTCTATTGATATAAAGTAAACTGTTCCTTGGAACTCAGTCTAATATATATTGCAAAATTATTTGAAATGGAAAAGTATGATAAATTTTTTTGTAATTCGTTTCTGAGTATTTAATATTTTTAAATCATATTGATAATAATATTTAAAATTAATTTATTATGTGATGAGTCAACTTGCGAGTTGGTGAGCTCTGTTGAGCTAAACTCAAATTTGACTTCTGAGCTAAATGAGTTGACCCAAATTTCTGCTGAAGTTCTACAAACTCGATTTGCAACCGAACTGTTTTCGAACAAATAACACATTATGGAATTTCAAAATTTTTTTGCTTAGTCTTGTTTGCTGGCCTTAAAAAAATAATAATGAATAAATAAAAGAAAAATATTGCAAGAGTTTATGACAAATAAATTGTAAGGAAGAATAAAAATTATGTAAAGGGGAACAAAATAAAGTTACAAAAAAATTATCTATATGCAGACTATGTTTTTGTTGGTGGTGTTATCGCTCGCTGGCAGCTTTACCGTTCATATATAATAAGTGTCTGTCAGCGGAAAAAAAATATGAGTGAGATATTTAAATATGCCATAGAGAATCCGAACTAAGATGACACAAGTCAAAAAATGACAACCTGTCTTATTAGTCCTACTACGGTCCTACCTACTATCTATCTTTGAATAATTGAACCTCACAAGAGCTACCAAACTACGACTCCATAGTTCTGGTTGCTAGTCTTTTAACCCCAATTCACATCAATGGCGCTTGAATCCAATGTAACTAAATCGCATATTCGCTTTAAAATTGGGTAAGAAGTGTTTGGTTTGATTTTGTGCAATTTAAACTGATTTGCATTCGTTCTGTTGTTTTAGGAACCTGAGAAGTTGAAGCTGTACAACTATTGGCGTAGCTCCTGTTCACAGCGAGTGCGGATTAGTCTTAATCTCAAAGGTTCAATTTCTTTTGAAATTTTATTTTATTTTTCTTTCAGATACAATTTAATTGTAGGGGGAGGGGTCTGGTACGTATACACTTTTGTTTAGTAAGCAGTTTTGCATATGCTTGCACAATGATAACTAGTTTTATATAGATAAATTTCACTTGATTAATTTTGATAAATTAGTCGGACAATATAGCATATTTGGCATATAAATACAAACCTACGTACATATTAAAAAATAGCAAGCGAAGACGGTGTTTAGCATTTTTAACTTTCAATCGACAAGGATTTTAATTAACTAACTTTGATGGAATTTATTTCCCATTAAAAGGGTTGGATTATGAGTACAAGGCGGTGGATCTCGCAAAGGACGAGCAATTTACTCCAGGTAATATATTACTTCACTTAATATTTTTAATTGTTACTTATTTAACTTTTTATTTTAGATATCCTTACCATTATTATGAGCCCGGCACTGGCTGCCTGGTGCCGTCATTTATTTTCGATTTTTTAAAAAAAAGTTAAACAAAAGATGAAAGCCATTTTATATATGACAAACACAGTTACACACTCAGCTCTTTCAGTTGGCCATTTTTGGACATTTTTGTAGATTCTTCGACTATATTGTTGGAATTGAGAATAAGTTGTGTTAGCAGACAGTCTGGAAATTTCCAAAGCAATAACTTTCACTTATACAAATAATAATAGTATTTGCCATGAAATTTTTGATACGTAGATCATATTGAGCAGATTGGATGGACATATTGGAATAAAAATAAATGTTTTTTATATGGTAGTCGATGTTATACACAACACTATATCCCTCGCCAGATCACCTCATTTTTGTTGGAGCACATAACATCATCAAGAACTTGAAATATCTAACATGGGGACATGATCTATTGATTTCTTATATAAGTTGCATAGTAAATTGATTCCTTAAATAATATAAAAGCTACACACTAGGTTAGCTGGTTGATGTTCTAGCATAAAAATTTTCGATTTGGAAGGACTTAAAATTTTCATAGATATTTTAAACTTTCAATTTGGAAGGATTTAGGTCACTCCGAATAAAATTGCATGCTATTGAACCAACACATGCGGTACAATTTTGTAGCTCTCGTGTAATTTGGTCTCATGAATTAACTATATATCCCTTGTATCATGTTTCCTCAAATTCAGAGTATGAGAAGCTAAATCCAGTGAGATATGTACCCACTTTGGTTGATGGAGATGTGGTTGTTGCCGACTCATTTGCTATCATTTTGGTACTTGTCAGAACCAAAATTTTACTTTTACAACCCCTCTTTTTATATTTAATCCGTTTGAGACATTAGAATTCTGTATTCATTATTTTTACTGTCAACTGAACAGTATCTAGAGGAGAAGTATCCGCAACATCCTCTTTTGCCAAAAGATCTTAAGAAGAAGGCACTAAATATTCAGGCAATTACATTGTATTTTGTATCACTCATTGCTCTATCTCAATTTTTTCGTAAGTTTTTGAAACTTTTGTTTTAATGAAGATACCAAAGATCAAGAACCATATCTAGCACAGTTGACTAAATTAAGTGTTACGCACCATATCGCCATTGGTTGTTACCTTATATGTATTAATTCATTCATATACCTTATATTTAAATAAATTAAAATAACCTTTTCCAGATAATGGAAAAATATCTTGCACTATTTCTCGGACTCTAATAGAAGTTAATTTTTATTATGTGTTTCAGATTGCAAGCATTGTCACCTCAACCATTCAACCTCGTCAAAATCTTCCAGTTGACATAGTATGGGAACAACTTAAATATATTCGTTGAAGAATGAAAACATTTCCTTTTGGTACTTTGTAATAAGTTAATAAGTTTACGCAGGATTTCATTGAAGGGCGGTTCGACCTAGACAAGAAACTTCTGTGGGCCCAGCATTATCTCAACAAAGGCTTCACAGGTTTTATTGTGGCAACTAATTGGTACAAGAAACATAATACTGTTCCTGATTTGGTTGTGATATCTTCTATGTTGTTTTTCAGCACTGGAGAAGTTGATAAAGGATTGTGCTGGAAAATATGCCACAGGGGATGAAATTCAAATGGTTTGTTTATGCAATACATGTTTCAATTCTTTTTACAATATTTCTATATTGTGAAAGTTTACATCACAAGAACCTTGATCAAAGCTCGTGCAACAACTTATCTTCGATGCGTGACAATCTTGTTCCATATTAACAATTTAACCATCTGAAGATCAAACTGTGAATTTTAAACTGCAACTCATGTACCGGACAAAACTTTTTACATGCACAGGTTATTTTTGATACATACCAAGACCAATGGTTTCTATATTCATTCTTTGGGCTTCTGATGTTGAAATGCTTTTGATTTTAAAATGTATGTGAAACTGAGATAGCCACAAACATATCCAACTGGAATACTATTCAAAGTATTTGCTTGAATAAATCTTAATTTGCACATGTGCTTGCAATTAAAATCGAAATTTAGTAAAAATTGTCTTGTTTGAAATTTACTACAAAGACTTGGGCTTGAACTTATAATATTGTCCTCGATGTCTAGTAATGTTACATACATAATGTACTATCTTGCACCAAGGTAATTAACATTTCCTTGATCATATATATTGTGCAGGCAGATGTCTTCCTGGAACCACAGATCCATGCTGGTATCACACGCTTTGAAATTGACATGGTACTCCTGACCTTTATCAAATAGATTTTTTTTGACTAAATATTAATTTACTAAGAAATTCGAGGAATAAACATTCAATAATCGGAAATGTTCTTTGGAAATTGATAGTTTTATGAAACTAATTGAAGCCACTCACAACTACTAAAACTTAGTAAATCAAATTCACATCCTGCAGCTATCCACTAAGTTTAGCTTGGAACCTGAACAATTTTTCATTTTTCTTTTTCTTTGCCCCCCCTGAAGTCTGAATTTCCTACTCTGGCGAGACTACATGATGCATATATGAAAATTCCTGAATTTCAAGCTGCTGTGCCTGAAATCCAACAAGATGCACCAAGAGGTTCCTAAATTATACTTCTAAACCAGAATAACGTTACAGTAAGTAAAAGGAACAGCAGGGTTTACTTTATTTCGCTATAAAGTACCTGGATTAAATTTTAAATAGAATCAAGACCCCTTGATAATTTTGTAAAATCCAACTTGATTTTACACAATAAACATATTTCATGTGCCTTCGTTAAACAGAAGCTAATGTATTTGTAGTGTGAATAGAAAAGGATACTTTGGTTTTTCTTTTTTTACATACTTATTGCTTCTAATATCGGTGCAAGTCTTTTAGACTAATATAAGTTACTAACCTTTGATGAGGTGTTGCAATGGGACATGCTTGTTTGAATTTTCTCCTGCTGTCTGTTTACAATAAAAAAAAATACTGGAAACACCTTGCTCTCTGTTTCACCTGTTAATGTACTTTAGTCAAAATTTTGCCTTGATCTTACTGCTATTGTGAGAAACTGTCTTCTTTTATGGAGTTGATTTGTTCCACTAAAATATGGAAAGTGCATTCAATCACGTATAAGCTATGTATATTTGACCAGCTTTGATTTAATGATTTAATCATTAACAACAAGCACCATAAGTCTTGTTCACAAAGAAATGACTTTTCAAGCTTTTTAAATTAAATTGGCAAATTTTGGAGAGGAATTGACTCCGTATTCATGGAGAAAAGGCCATTATCTCTGTTTTGACTTTGAGTGCGTTGAAGCACTGATTGTAAGTTGGTTCTCTTTCTTTCTTTTTTTTTTTGTTAAAAAATTGCAATGGATATCGTATGGAATAATACCACCTTGATATTTATTTTATAGCAAAAATTGACTTCCGATAAAACATTAACACAAAGGTAATATCATTTTCAGCATTCTTTGTTGTGACACATGTATCAAATTAAGTTTTGATTTCTGCTTTTAAAATATCAATTTCATGTGTAGGAAAATTCTGACTTTGCATAATTCCTGCAAAAAAATAAATAAATAATACAACTTAGGAAAAGGTTGTAGGAAATTTAAAAACATTAGAGGCAGTTTGACTGTTTGAGTATGTCTTTCAGCCTATTTGATATTACAACCTAAGAAAGGAAGTCCTGAAAGGTTGCAGCCCAAACTCTATCCTGTTTTTTATATAGGATCAGGATCCATTGAAATCCTCGTTGGAGAGAGCTGACTTGGATGCGGTCTTGCGCGCGTGTTCGCATTCGGCCCACATGTTCTCTTTTTTTCTTTTCTTGAGGAACGAATGAAAATGAAAGAAAACAACCCCTTTGACCCGGTCTACGGGTCTAAGGCGAACAATTGAAGCTGAGATCATTAATGATTTGATGTCAATCTGTCATATATTTTTTGCAACTTAACTTATGCTTTTCTCTATTGGAAAATTGAATCATTTATATTTTTATTTCTGAAATAACTTTGGAAATTATTTCATATATAAATTAGCTGCCAGGAGAGAATTGATTTGTGGATTATTTTCTAAAATTTGAAGGAAATATCACAATTTTTTTTAACAGAAAATTGATCTGGATGGAAGAAAGTTTTTCCATATTTGTGTAATTGTGTCTTTATTTGTCACCAGATATAATTTTGTTATTTCAGGAGGGGCCGAGGCACCCTAAGGTTTAGCTCCTATTCGCTAAAGCGTCTCATCTAAAGTACAAAATTTTTATATAAAAAATTTGATGTTAGGTACTTAGGACGGATTCTTTTTTTTTTTTTTTAATCCCCCTTCTAATCTCAATCTTTCGATAATAATATTAAAGGTTTTGGGCTGTTGAAATTTTTATCCATGACCAATCAGTCATTGACTGAATCTACATCCACCGTTTTAAAAATAGTGATAGCAAGCCTGGCTTCTTACTCTGTATTTTGTCCTCATCTGTAATTATCTGGTAAACATTTTTTCCCCCGAAGAAATATCTTCTAATCTTTTAATTTATGAAAATTACTCCAGTAGCTATCGCCTTCTAGCATCTAAAAATAAATAAATAAATAAAAAATAATAACAATAAGAAAAATAATCACGATAGCACATGTGTCATTATATAGTTCTCTTCTTGTATGAGACGACAAGGATGAGATCATAAACTTTTTTTCTTTTAATTTTCACCGTCTAGTTGAATACTGCCTTTTGCACATAAAGTCGTATCATGCACTATCACAGAAAACGACAATATAAACGTGAACTCTCGGCAAACAACTCAAATAAGATTATAAGACCAGTAAAGTTCCAAATTGATGCTTAATCCAAACTGCTAATTTTAGAATTGATCTGTAGCTAAGATTAGGATAGTAGTTCGATGTTCTTAGGAAAACTGAAAAGAAAAATATAAAGCGCTTACGTCTAACTACCATTCTAATTCTTTTAGTCAAAGCACCATAGAAGCTCACCTCGAATAAATAATAAAAGTCTTCAATTACTCTTATTCTTCAATCATATTTTGTGGAATAATATTATTATAAGAACTGAATTCATCAAACAGCTCGGAACGTGAATAGCAACAAATTAATACGATTCCAATATATGTGATAAGGTTTTGGCTGGTGCCTGGTGGGTCATCAACAATAAATGTCAATAGTTGATTCATTCAAGCTATAGGTAGTAAGGTAGACTATCTTCCCTGTATTCGGATCATCTGTGACAGTGTTCTCTATTGGAAATTTTTGTCGCAAGTCACTGAAGGGTTGGTCTTGAAAAGTTTTACAATGTTTACAATCAACTTATAATGTACTATTTAGTTGCTGGTGGGAAACAATTTTCGGTATCTGTAACATGAATACATGACTTTTCATGACATATTGCAACAAAGGATTTGGATTCATTTAAACTTAATTCACACAAATAGCACAAATAAATTCACGTCTCAGACACATCCAACTGTTATTAATAGTTCCTCAAAAATATCTTGGCCAGATTAATAATATCACTTTAAGCTCACCGGCTAGCATTATTATATTGTGCCAGAAAAAATAAAATAAAACAATAAATGTTGACATCGAAAAAATTAATATATCAAATAGAAGCTTCCCCCTAGTACGCAACTTAAAAGACAACTGGTTGGTTTGTTTAGCGTTTACTTCGTATTCTCAATTATAAGACGACATAAACTAAAAAAAAATGTAAAAAAGAGGTGCAACTTTAGCACCCTCTGACCTTGATGTCTTGATGACATATTCTTGTGATGTATAAATTATAAAATGCAGTACAAAATTATGTACTGTCCAATGAAGAGCTTAGTCAATCAACTGGGTTTTCATAAACTACATAGAATACCCTTAGTGCTGATACGGTGCTCCAGTCAGGGAAACTCCAGTGCTGTCAAAATGAGATGTTGCTGAGATTATAATGCTCTGCAATCAGATTTAGGAACTGTCAATTTTAAGAAGATTCTCTGTGAGAGTTAATCACTGACGAATCCAAATCCCGTTGAGCTTATAATATTTTTATTGTCAAATTTATGCATGTAGGACACAACTGGGGGCAGTGTTTGGAGATCCGTATATTATTCCTGTCTCTATCAGTCAGCTGGCGTTTAAATATAGTTGGGTTCAGTGCATTTATTCCCATTTCAAGGCATCATCTCCATGCATACTGGGTCAATTCCTGAGTCATGAGGAAGGAGAAGAGCTGATCTTCAGAGAGGAAACAAGGAATTTCATGAAATTTGAGAAAAAATATAGACATCTATTCACAACATAGCGGAAATGGGATCATGGATGAAGGCCTTAAGAGGATCGCATTGGGTATTTTTGCTCTGTATTTTAGTCAGACTCATATTTGCTCAAGGAGATACAAACACCAATGATGGTATGTGCTTGTCGTGTGGTTTTATTTTGGTGTGTTCTTTCCTTTATGATCATCATTAGTCAATATTTGCGCTTGTGTTTGATTTTCTTCGTTGATGTTAGTTCTCTCTTTTCCACAAATCCATGTGTTAGGCTAATTATTTGTTTAGCCTTTTTCAATCTTTAATTATTCGTATTGTTTGAGTTGAATCAGAGTTAATTATATTTATATCAAGTTATCAACATATTTCTCGCATTTACTTTCATTATGCTGAATGATTCTGACTTCTTCAAAAGATCAGTTACCATAAAAGCTCATGACCAATTTAATACAAGACCTGTTCAATTATGTGTGCCAGTAGACCAATCTTTCTATTTCTTTTGCTTTGTTTCTGTTTACAGGGAAATAGAAAACTCAAAAAGAAAAAAAAAAAAGAAAAAAGCAAATATATATACTTCCTGTACTGTGCTGTATCTGCTGAACCTAATCAGAGTTAATCCTGAAATTTAAGTTAGTCTCATCCTAAAACTTACTTAGCAAGTTTTTTTTTTTTTGTTTCCTTAAGAGAAATAAACTTATAACAGTTGGATACAATTGCTCCTTGCATGAATCAATTAGAACAAAAACATAAAAAAAAAAACTAACTAAACATTGTATTAATTTTTTTCTCAAAAACTTTTTATTTAGTTGCTGCACTAAATGCACTTGCAAGTAATTGGCAGAACGCCCCATCAAATTGGCTTGGTTTCGACCCATGCGGTGCTAAATGGGTCGGTATCAGCTGCAACAGCAACAACCGCATTACTTCAATGTAAAACTCCAAATTTTTATTCTTCATTTTTCTATAAGATTTTTTTCCCATTAAAAAATGGCAATTTATACAATTTTGTTGTGTTTTTATTTTTATTTTTTTTTCACAGAACACTGTCAAGCATAGGTCTTAAAGGCACATTATCAGGAGGTGATATTCAAAATTTATCAGAGCTACAAGCAATGTAAGCTATTAACAACTAAAATTTGTTTTCATGATAATGCATTTGACATATTGCTTTATGTAATTATCTATACTTGGTGGCAGAGATTTGTCTTACAATCAAGGACTGACGGGGCCATTACCGGCGTCAATTGGGAACTTGGCACAATTACAAAACTTGTAAGTATTAGCAAAGGATATTGGGCTTTTTAAGCCCAAATAAGCCTAATATTGGGCCAATGATTTAGAATTTGGGCTTGTAATTTCTTCTTTAGTTGTTTTTCTCACTCTTCTCTCTTATCTTACGGTGGTTTCCTCAACGTTTATTTATTTATTTATTTATGTTTAGGCAAAATTGGATATAACCCCTCAAATTTTTTCAATCCGGACATAACCCCTCTAATCTTTAAAACCGGATATAACCCCCTCAAATCTTATCAATCATGGATATAAACCCTTCTTATTAAATTTAACAATATTTTAATTTTTAAAAATTGATCTCTAATTTTTCTGACCAAAATACCCTCTGCCCTCTTCCCTCTGCTCCGTACCTCGTTTTTACTTCCCCGTCTCTCCCTCAAACAAAAATGTTTCTTTCTTTTTCCTTTCTGTTATTAAGTTGATATGAGCAAAAATAAATTGGGAAGGCAAACATCATCCTTTCCCTTCCCTGATAGATGACGAAAGCTCCGTCTTTTTCTTTTTGTTATTATCTAAAGTTCATTCGTTTATGCATAAGTCAGATATTGCAAGGTATATATGAAATTCACTGGGCATCATTACAAAGGGTATTTGACTATAACGAAAATGAAACTGAAAGGCTTCAGCACTTGTTAGAAAAAATATACCTAAAATTAAATACAACATATTGTCACTTAAATGATCATTTTTCTGATTACTATGAATTTATCATCAAGAAGAACATCATTTCAATATTCTCCTCTTTATTGATCTTCAATTTAATTAGTACTTTAGCTAATGGAAAATCGACTAGAGAATTATGCATCTGTTGTATATACGAGACTATCTTTTACGTTCTTGTATTGATCAGGACTGATATTTTGACATCCTTGATGAAGATTTGTACAGTTCTCAAACATCTAAATACACTGGTAAAAAGATAATTTGGAAATCCCACTCCAAGACATGCACTGCGTTATTCCAAACATGTACGAATGTTCTCGACATTTAATTTCGCATAAGACAAAAGACACAATTAGAGAGACGAGTATGTTGATAAATACATGTCTAGAAACTAAAGAAAAATAATGTAGATGGAGAAAGACGAAAGGTCGTGCTATGTGGACAGTCGAGAGGGCAATTTAGTCAAAAATTGTAAGAATTATTTTTTAGAGATAAAAATATGATTAAAATTATTAAAAAGGGTTTATATCCATGAATGATAAGATTTGAGGGGGTTATATCCAGTTTTAAAGATTAGAGGGGTTATGTCCGGATTGAAAAGATTTGAGGGGGTTATATCCAATTTTGCCTTATTTTTATATTTTGTTGTTGTTGTTGCTGTTGTAAGTGAGCTGAGTGTATCGGCAATGAGTGTGGCTGTATTTAGCATTGCTCTTGTTTTTTTTTCTCATATTATGTCTATGGTGTCTGTTGCTCTTGTTACGCATACAGCTCATTTGGTTGGTTCAGTAAGCGCCTGTAAAGTGTTTGACGAAATGCCACACATGTATCTTGTGTGGGCAATGACAACAACAAAGAGTATAATCCTTTTATTATTAGTTGCTTTGTATATTACTGACTGGATTGTTAATTAAACTTCATTGAGTTTTCAGGATTTTGGTTGGATGTAGCTTCAGTGGTGAAATACCTGCTGCCATTGGCAAACTATCAAACCTGATCTTTCTGTAAGACCTGCACATATTTCCTTTTTCCTCAAAATTCTTTTCTTACCTTGAAATACCTCAAAACAAAAGATAAATTAATAAACAAAGAATCATGCACCCATGATGTAAAGGACTACTCTCCGGTGAACTTGCATTTCTGCTTGTCTTCAAAATATTCCTAAACTACCACCAGAATTTTCTCTCTACATTATTGAGAAGAAAAGATGGCGTAATTTGGTAACTTCTCTAACTAACCTTAAAAAATAAATAGAGAGGTTGTAGTGGTGAAGTTATCCAAAATTTCTATGGTATGTTTTCTTCATATGCAGGTTCATACTTGATACTTTGTGGTTTTGTAGGGCATAAATGAAGGTCTCATTTTTTGTTGGAACTTGTAATAAAAATTATGTGTTTAAAATATTTTTTATTTTTTTATTTTTTATTTTTTCTGATGTTCATGCAGATCCTTAAACTCAAATAAATTTTCTGGAAGCATCCCGGCAACAATTGGAAATCTTTCTCGGCTATACTGGCTTGACTTGGCAGGTAACCAGCTTACTGGTACCATACCAGTCTCTGATGGTATTAATCCTGGCCTCGACTTGCTAATCCATACAAAACACTTGTACGCCAATTAAAAAATTTCTTTTTACCCAATTATTTATGTTATGCTAAAGAACTGTCATTTTAAACTTGGTGTGTTCTGAATTGCAGCCATTTTGGAGTTAATCAGTTGTCTGGTTCTATTCCAAGCAAGCTTTTTAGCCCAAACATGACGCTTATACATGTGTAAGTAAACTCGGTTTGTGTTGGTATTTATTGATCCAAGACTGAACATGTACCAGTCTGATCCATTCAATCTCTATTTGATAAAATGTTTCCATTATTTTTAGCTTACTTATTTCTTCTATAATTATTAGTGATTTTATAGAGGAATAAGGTGTAGGAATTATAATTAATCTCATTTTTAGTGATTACTCGGGATCTTCTAAAGGGTTTGGGGTTAAGAAGATAATGCAAACCAATTTGTGCAGTAAACAGATCAGATGAATGACCAGAAAATTAACATAACAGACTGGCAAATCTTGATAGGACCCAAAGTCTCCTAAAAGTATCTCAGTAATTGTTTGTTGTCTCTCATTTTGTTTTTCAAATCGATATATTCTTTTCAGGCTCTTTGACAACAATAATTTAAATGGAAGCATCCCATCTACATTAGGCCTTGTTAAGACGCTAGAGGTCTTGTAAGTATGCATTTACTTAAGCTGTTATACATATTTTCTTTTTCTTTGCACGGAATGATTGCCTTTTGTAAATATTTCATCCCTTCTATCAGGTCTGTACTAGCAAAACTTTATTTGTAATCCCAATAGAATATATGTTGTATTAAGATAATGGAAGCTGGTCTTAATGAGTTCCTTTTTGTAAAAGGATTCTTATACAATTTTTTGTAAATTAATTAGTTAATTTAGATTATTCAAAGGTAAGTTTTTAAATAAATACTAATATGGCCAAGGTACTTACAAAAAGAAGAATGGAGCAGGGTTTGCAATCATTTCTTATTGTTATTTGCTCCTTGCTAGTATTATTGGATTTTTTTTATATAGACTATTAAGTCATTTAATTCTATACGAGGTAGACGGTTGGATAGAAACTCAGTAACAGGTCCAGTTCCAGCCCTCAACAACCTTACGCGTCTTTCCGAAATGTGAGTTGCTTTCTTCTATGATGTTTACAGACATGTTTAATTGCTTTGCTGTAAACATGTTTTCTCTGTTATTATGTTTCCTCTTGCAATATCTTATCCCAGTCCTCGAAATAGGATTATGATGATATTGCTCAAATAAAAGATAAGAAAAAACAAAAGAAAGAAACAAGTGTATGAGTTCACAATTGTATAGAAATATACTACCGTTCTTTTAATTTGTAATTAGTTTTAGTGTGGAAAACATTTTGGAAATATAGTTTCATTTTGCAGACTAATGAGGGTCCTTTCTTTATAATGAAAAAGGAGCTAATGTTTATTTTCCAAAGATATGTGAACTATGAAGTGTGCTGTAATCATATTATTGTTACAACTCTTTTTAATGAATATTTTGTCCTACCATATATTTAGACCTTTTCCTTGTTTATTTTTGACAACAGACATCTGGCCAACAATAAATTGAATGGGACATTGCCTGATCTGACAGGAATGGATTCTCTTAGTTTTGTGTAAGAAGCTCTTCAACTAATAATAATATTCAAACCCAGCTTGTTCTGCAACAGTGACAAGTTGTATAGTCCCAGTACTAATGATTTTTGGTCATCAAGCTGATTAAAATAGTTTTTAAATTTACAGGGACATGAGCAATAACTCTTTTGACTCATCAACTGTACCACTATGGTTCTCTTCATTGCCATCTTTAACCTCCTTGTATGCCTCTCTCTCTCTCTCTCACACACACACACACACACACTCCCTCTCTCTCTCTCATACTTATCAAGCCTTCTATGCACTTTTAGGCAGGTTTATAGTTAGAACTTTAAAAAAATAATTAAATGTATATATACAGAATAACCTTTTTTTTATTGCAGGTATCTTGAGCACCTGAATATTGGAGGGGTGCTGCCCCAAACTCTGTTCAGCGGTTCTCCACTTCAAACTCTGTCAGTATTTTGTGGTTTCCATCTTTAATAAAGTATCTATTAATTATCTGTGAAGACATACCTTTGTCTGAATGTAGATTGAATCTGGTCTCATTTTTTATTTTCGGGTATTGCAGGAGACTACGGGACAATCAATTCAATGGAACCCTAAATATCGGCACAGACTACAGTAATCAGCTCCAATTAATTGATCTAACAAACAATGATATCAGCGCATTTACACAAATTGGTGGTGGATACAATAAACAGCTAATGTAAGCAATTTGTTTCAATTCCATTAGTTGGACTACATTATATGAAGCTGACCCATTGGAGTAATTATATCAATCCACTAATGAAACCTCTAACATGTGTATTATCCTAAATATAAAACTAATCCGTCTGAATTCAATATTCACTCAAGCCAGTTCAGCAATTTTTTTTTATGCTTGTCTGGTAGCTGTGTGATGGTAGCACCCATGCTTGACAAGCACCCATTAACACTTGATAGCAATTGGTTTCATTAGAGATAAATTGATTTCATTGGAGATCGCTATAATTAAATGCTAAAATTGGTGAGGAAAAGCATCACAGATCTACCTGTCCTTTTTCATAAAATACCAGGGCTTCGACAACTACAAGAATAATGTCTATCTGATTAAAAATGCCTTGATGTAATCTATGTGATTTTTTAATTATCAGACTGATAGGGAACCCAGTGTGCAACCAAGGGAATACCTTCCCATCATATTGCAAAATGACTGTATCTGCACCCCCCTCATACAACACATCTAGAAAATGCATCACTCTACCCCCGACTTGCCCAAGTGGCCAAACTCTGAGCCCAAACTGCCAGTGCGCCTATCCCTACAGTGGCACTCTTTTCTTCAGGTCACCTTCCTTCTCAGACCTCAGCAACAACACCTACTACACAATGCTTGAGCAAGGCCTGAGGGATAAGTTTCTACAGTATCAGCTTCCAGTGGATTCAATTTCACTTCAAAATGTTTTTGTGGATACACAAAATAATCTTGAGATGAGCTTGGGAGTTTTCCCATCTAATAAGACATATTTTAGCCAGGTGGACATTACAGGAATTGGGTTTATTTTGAGTAATCAGACTTACAAGCCTCCACCTACTTTTGGGCCATACTATTTTCTCGGGCAGGAATATTCCTTCTTTAATGGTATGTTTTCTCTTATTTTAAATTTTGATTATTATTACTATATGCATATTAAATTTACAGCAATGAAAAAAAAAGGTTGCATGTGATGGTTACATTTGAATTCTATGCTCGTAATTGTGTTGTATTCTTGCTGGTTTTACCTTCATTTTTGTAGAAATTCTATTTAGTTACTACAGTACGTCCAATGTAAAAGATTTTTACACAATAATATTGCCTACTTGTTCTGTATGGTTTGCCCATAGTCTGTTGTCCTAATTTACTAGAAACCACCAGCATGCTTGTTTATGTTCAGAACTTCGTTAGCATATTTCTGGATGTTGCTTTTCATATCTTTGTCACAATGAAATCAATTTAGAAAGTTATCCTTCTTGATTCTTTTTTCCATGTAGCACCTGCACCATCATCGAAGAAGTCAAACAATCTGCCAATTATTATTGGGGCAGCAGCTGGTGGAGTTGTTCTTTTGGTATTGATATTCCTTAGCATTTTGATCATAAGAAGGAAAAAGACCACGCGGCTTGAAGAAAAAAGCCAATCTTTTGGTATTGAATATTCATATAACTTGTAGCTTTAATATAGATGTAGGCTAATCGCGTGAGAATTGTAGTTCAGTGCTAAAACCCCTAGAATGTGTAAATTCTATGAAGTAAAGCCTTGCCAAAGAAAAATGGGTATACATCTTACTAGAGATCAAGAATGTTTTGTAGTGATACATTATGCAAAATTTTATTTTAATCTCAACCATTCTGTTGGTAGCCTCGTGGGACCCAAAGAGCAGTGGCAGTATCCCGCAGCTGAAAGGAGCAAGAATGTTTACATTTGAAGAGATCAAGAAATGCACCAATAACTTTGCTGAAATGAATGAAGTTGGAGGTGGAGGTTATGGCAAGGTAACGACCAGTACTGCAAAACATGCATGAATTACAACAAGATAAGGGCTAAATAAAGGGCTTAAGCCGGTGCAAAAATTAATCTTTATTATCATTTCATAGAATCTCTTTAATCTTTGATTTCTTTTTTCCCTTGTGATCTGGCAGGTGTATAGGGGTACACTTGGCAATGGGCAGTTGGTAGCTGTGAAGCGGGCACAAGAGGGTTCATCTCAAGGCAGTCATGAGTTCAGAACAGAGATTGAGCTTCTCCAAAGAGTTCATCACAAAAATCTTGTCAGTCTTGTTGGCTTCTGTTTTGAGAAAGGTGAACAGATGCTCATATATGAATATGTGCCCAATGGTACTCTGAAGGACAGTCTCTCAGGTTAGCCATATTTGAAGTCTTGATTCTGTAGTTAGTGTGATGTTAGCTCCGGCATTAACAGAACCAAATACAGCCAAATTTTGGCTTGACTGAACTGTTTCAACTTTTTAGGTTAATGTTGAATTCTTTTCAAAGATAAGTATTTGAATATTCTGGTATGTTGCTAAGTTCTGAGATGGAATTTTTTTAATTATTTTTTGTGCTTTTGTTTGTTTTTAGGAAAGTCTGGTGTGCATTTGGATTGGAGGCGGCGGCTCCGTGTGGCTCTTGGTGCAGCGAAAGGCATTGCATATTTGCATGAGCTGGCAGACCCACCAATAGTTCACAGAGACATAAAATCAAGCAATGTTCTTTTGGATGAAAACTTGAATGCTAAGGTTTCTGATTTTGGCCTCTCTAAATCGCTTGGTGCTGATGGAAAAGGCCAGATCACAACACAAGTCAAAGGCACCATGGTCTGTTATTTTTCTCTCTAATTTGTTTTACTGGTTTATTATCACAATATTTCATGTTTCGTCCAAACAGACAAGAAGAAGTCCTTCTAGGGGTGAGATTATAATGAAACTAAACAAAAATTGACAAACTAGACAATCCACATGAATCTTGGTCGAAACTGAAAATTAAAATGAAGATGTTCTTTATTATTTAGATATCATTTAGATAGATCTGGTATCAAATTTTCTATCATTTGAGAATAATTTGGTGACCAGTCATATATAAAAAAAATCTGAATATTGATTTTCTAAACAAGTCAATGGAAAACAAACCTGTTCTCAAATCGTACCAAATTTGACGCCCACTCTATTTTAGTGTGTTAATTTGATATATGACCTGTGTCAGTTGACAAATATACTCGTTGCCAAAATAATTTATTCCATCCTCTTATTTCCCTCACGTTTCCAATTGATTTTTGTAACCCTATTCTTCATTATTCATCGCAACATTTGAAAAGGATGGATTTTGAGGTTTTCTTTGGCATGCACACAGAATATCCAAGTCTTCTTGCCTAATTCAGTAATAATAGGTTATTTATCTTATTTAGGGAATGTCCTTTTTATATATTTTGCAGGGATACTTAGACCCAGAGTATTACATGACGCAACAATTAACTGACAAAAGTGACGTATATAGCTTTGGTGTCTTGCTTCTAGAGTTACTTACTGGCAAGAAGCCCCTAGAGAGGGGCCGGTACATTGTTAGAGAAGTCAAAGCACTTTTAGACCCGTCAAATGATCTATCCAACTTAAAAAGCCTTCTTGACCCATCACTTGGTCTGACAACTTCAGTCGGTGGATTTGAGGAATACATCAACTTGGCACTGAGATGTGTTGATGAGAACAGTGCCGACCGGCCAACTATGAGTGAGGTGGTTAATTGGCTAGAGAAGATCATGCAACAAGCAGGTGTAAACCCAAGTTCTGCATCTAATTCTTTGAGTGTTGTTGGGTCAGCAGGAACTCCTGTTCGACACCCGTATCAAGATGATGTATCCTTTGAATATAGCGGTGATGCAGCATATCCTAGAATTGAGCCAAAATAACAGATTTGCTCTAATTCAAGTTCCCAGGTTTTTGGAGATTGTAAAGATGTAGAATATGTTATTGTTATTCTTATATAGCCTTATCCTTTGTCTATATTTGGAGGTTTGGATCTTTGAGACGGATAAACATATGTGTTGTGCAGTCTATTGTACAGTCATGGCTATTCACTTAGAGATTGAAAACCTTTATTTTTTAGTGTTTGTTTTTTCGTTTCTTTTATTTTAAAAAAAATGTTGTTTGCTTTTGTGTGTTCCATTTTGCTTAATTATTTGGTTGTGAGGAATCAATTGTGTGGTGTGCCGATTGACAAAGAATCTTGGCAAACATCCAACCAGATCTATCTGCACATAGAAATAGAAAATTTCACATATAAACTTGAAAACTAAGGATTTCACATATAAATATCCCAATTAGTAAGGACTAGATCTCCAGTGCTTGATACTTTTCTGTGTTGGTCTGATCTTTTTACGCTAAACTGAGGCAATTAAATCCCTTAATATTGACCAAGGGATTCCAAAAGATCTAAAAAATTAGTACATTGCCATTTAGTACTTATTAGAGAACACAATGGACATCTCCAGTACGTGTTAAAATGGACTGTTTTAGTTTAACATTAATGACTGATATTATCCTTGTAACAGAATAACAAACTGAGTGCTAAGCGCATGTGAGCTGTCGAGTGTGTTAGCTGTCTATATAAGCAACATCTCTGTACAAAGAATATTATCAAAGAAATGAAATAGAGAAAAACTTTGTCTTCTTCCTTATTTTCTCTTATCTACTTTTCTGTATTTGTTCATGGTATCAGAGCAACCATGGTTGACTCCACCGATACAACCATTGACACACCTCAATCATCTACTCTTTCTTCTCCATCTAATCCTGTGATCTCTCTCACGCTTCCGATTGCAACTAAACTCAATTCAACCAATTATCTGACATGGAAGTGTCAGATCTTACCAATCATACATGGGTACAATCTCACCAGTTTTATTGAGTCTCCTCCGCCATCTGCCACCATCACCTCCGATGCTGGTCAGATCAGTCTCAACCCAGAGTATTCTCTTTGGCATCGACAAGATCAACTTCTTTTGGGCTGGATTAGATCATCTCTCACTGAATCTATTCAGTCTCAAATGGTGTCATGCGCTACATCCAGTGAACTCTGGAGCTCTCTTCAATCCTCTTTTGCATCGACTTCTCGAGCCAGATACATCGATCTCAAGCGCCAAATTCAACATATTACTAGAGGCACTTCATCATGCTCTGAGTATCTGGCCAAGATACGTCAATTGGCAGATGAGTTGGCATTCATTGGCTCACCAGTACCCAATGATGAACTGGTTTCTTACATTCTCAGAGGGTTGGGCTCTGAGTACAATCCTTTTTTTGCCTCTATAGCTGCTTCCAACTGCCATGATTCACTATCCTTTGCAGATCTACAAGGTTTGCTACTAGGTTTTGAGTCTCTGATTCAAGGTCAAAATAACTCTTCTTCTCTATCTTCTTTCTCTCCTCCATCTGCATATGCTACAGGTACAGGGTTTCAGTCACCAAGACCTGGTAATTCTAGGCCAAATAACCCCAGATCCACCAATCCAAGAAATTTTCAACAAAAATTCAGGCCTCCTACTGCTCCCTCAACCAATTTTCAACCTAGACAGTTTCAATCTGGTCCAAGACCACCAGCACCTATGAACACCAACTCTTCTTACCAGCAAAAACAAAACACTCAACTCTCTTCTCAGACTAAGCAGTTCTGTCAGATTTGTAACAAGTTTGGTTTCCATACTGCTAGAACTTGTTGGTCTAGGTATAATGAAGATTCAGAGTGGGCCCCACCACCAAATTCTCAGTCTCCTCAAGCCTATATTGCCTCAAACTCAGGTGCAGTCTCAGGTGCAGTCTCTGCTGGTACTGGAACTTCTCAGGTGCAGACTGAATGGATATTGGACTCAGGGGCCACAAATCATGTGACAAATGACATAAATAACTTGTCCAACTTCTTCAATTATGAAGGTACAGATACTCTATTTATTGGCAATGGTTTGGGTCTCCCAATTACACACACTGGTTCCACCAATATTAATTTTGCTTCCCATACTGTTTTTTTATCTGATGTGTTACTGGTTCCTACCTTTTCCAAGAATTTAATTAGTATAACCAAACTGCTTCGTGACAATCCTCATATACTAATAGAGTTTTCTCATGTTTCTTGCACCTTTAAGGACCACCTCACCAACAAAACAATCCTCCAGGTGGCATGTTCTAAGGGTCTCTTCTACATTTCTTCTTCATCTACCAGTACACCACAAGCTTTCAGTAGCACTTGTGTATCTGCAAATCTTTGGCATGAGCGCTTAGGACACCCTTCTAATGCAACTACTACTAAAATTCTTTCTTCTTTTTCTTTACCTTGTACTTCTCAGAAGTTAAACAATTGTCATGATTGTGCTATGGCTAAATCGCATGTATTGCCTTTTGATGTTTCAAATAGTTCATCTACTGAGCCTTTACAACTTGTTCACAGTGATTTGTGGGGTCCTTCCCCTATTGTTTCTTCCACTGGTTTTCGATATTATATCATATTCATTGATGATTATTCCAAGTACACTTGGATATTTTTTCTGAAGCACAAGCATGAAGTTACTCAAGTTTTCTCTCTGTTTAAAGAACAAGTTGAAAATCAATTTGGCCACAATATAAAAATTTTGAGAACTGATGGGGGGACAGAATATAAACCAATTGCTTCAAAATTTCCTTCCATTACTCATCAAACTTCCTGTCCATATACACCCCAACAAAATGGCTCATCTGAGAGGAAACATAGGCATATTATTGAGTTATCTTTAGCCATGATGTCCAAGGCTTTTATTCCTCACATGTACTGGGATGAAGTCTTCTCCAATGCTGTGTTTTTAATAAATAGATTGCCATCAACAGTTAACTCAAAAATTCCCTACACAACATTATTCAATCTATCTCCAGACTATTCTTTTCTCAAAGTAATAGGGTGTCTTTGCTTTCCTCATACTCGATTCTACAACTCTCATAAATTACAACTTAGAGCTCTACCATGTGTGTTCTTGGGATATTCTGCTGGCCAAAAAGGGTATAGATGCCTTCATATTGATACTAATCGCATATTTGTATCAAGAAATGTCACATTTGATGAGCAGGTTTTCCCTTTTGCTCAACGCAAGAGTGCACCATCTTCAAATGCAACTGACTCCTCCTTACATGGGCCACCTCTTTTAGATGTTTATTTGCGTGGCATTCAGCCCACAGTTACTTCAGCTGCACAGCCCAGTCTGCCACCTGATGTTCACTCTTCACCTCAGCCCAACATTTCTACCGCAACTGAGCCCAATACACCAATTGCTGCATCACCCATCATTCAGCCCGATAATTCTTCTCCACAGTTACCGTTACCGGCCCATAATTTGAATTCTTCTGCTGCCCGCATGGTCTCATCTGACCGTCGTCTTCTTCAACAAACTTCACCAATTGCAGTCAGGGATACACCAACTGTTCTTCAACAAACTTCTTCTCCGACAGTTCCCCCACCCTCTCATCCCATGATTACTCGGACAAGAGATAATACACGTCGCCCAAGGCAATTCCCTGATCATCAAGCGTTTTTAGCTTCTGCTTCAACAGAACCGACATGCTTCACTCAAGCAAATCTTCACCATGAATGGCGACAGGCCATGGCTAAGGAGATAGATGCTCTTGCTCAGAATCAAACATGGACCCTGGTGCCTCCTCCAAGTGATCAAAAGGTCATTGGATCGAAGTGGGTGTTTAAGATCAAAAGACACTCAGATGGCACTATTGAACGTTACAAAGCCCGGCTGGTAGCCAAGGGCTATCACCAACAAGAAGGGGTTGACTTTACTGACACGTTCAGTCCAGTTGTGCGCCCCACCACCATCCGACTTGTTTTGTCTCTAGCAGTCTCTTCAGGTTGGAACATTCGCCAGCTCGATGTGCAAAATGCATTTTTGCATGGCGATTTGACTGAAACAGTCTATATGACTCAGCCTCCAGGATTCATTGATGCTTCCAAGCCAGATCATGTTTGCCTCCTCTCTAAGTCGATCTATGGCTTGAAACAATCTCCCCGTGCATGGTTTCACAAACTCAGCCAAGCTCTCCTTAACTATGGGTTTGTTGCTTCTAACTATGATCCTTCTTTATTCCTGGCACATGTCAATGAGCACACAATCTTAGTACTTGTTTATGTTGATGATATAGTCATCACAGGCAGTGATCCTACCTTCGTTCAATCCTGTATCTCTCACCTTCATGCAAATTTTGCTATTAAGGATTTGGGGGATCTACATTACTTTCTGGGTTTAGCTGTGACTTCTTCTCAACATGGTTTGCAATTAACTCAGACCAAATACATTCAAGACTTGCTTAAACGCACCAATATGCTTGATGCCAAACCTACATGTACACCAATTGCCACAGGTGTTACACTAGAACCAGGTGACAGTGAACCATTTCACGATCCCCATCTATATCGAAGCATCGTTGGTGCCTTACAGTATGCAACTGTTACTAGGCCAGATATCTCCTATGCAGTAAACAAGTTGTCCCAATTTATGCATTCTCCCACATCAAATCATTGGATAGCAGTTAAACGAGTGCTTAGATATCTCTGTGGTACTCAGAATCATGGACTATTTATTCACTCCAATTCCAATTTTGACCTTCATGCCTATACCGATGCTGATTGGGCTGGATGCTCTTTTGATCGTCGATCAACCTCTGGGTATTGTATTTTTCTTGGAAGAAATTTAATCTCTTGGAGCGCCAAAAAGCAACCTACTGTTTCTCGCTCCAGTACAGAGGCAGAATATCGCAGTTTGGCTATTACATGTGCTGAACTGCTATGGGTACAATATTTACTTCAGGAATTGCATGTCAACCTCTCCAATGTCCCTACAATGTGGTGCGATAATATTGGTGCAACTTTCCTTGTCTCCAACCCCATGTTTCATTCCAGAACAAAACATGTGGAGATCGATTTTCACTTTGTTAGAGAACGAGTGGCTACAAACAATCTGTCAGTAAAATATTTATGTTCAGCTGATCAGTTAGCTGACATAATGACCAAACCACTCTCTACTAATCGAGTCAATCTTCTGCGCACCAAGCTCAATGTGATTCAGCTCCCATTGGCTTGAGGGGGGGTATTAGAGAACACAATGGACATCTCCAGTACGTGTTAAAATGGACTGTTTTAGTTTAACATTAATGACTGATATTATCCTTGTAACAGAATAACAAACTGAGTGCTAAGCGCATGTGAGCTGTCGAGTGTGTTAGCTGTCTATATAAGCAACATCTCTGTACAAAGAATATTATCAAAGAAATGAAATAGAGAAAAACTTTGTCTTCTTCCTTATTTTCTCTTATCTACTTTTCTGTATTTGTTCAGTACTGAACCAGTTAGCCCACAAGGAACACAGAGTATCGCAGTCTAGAGAAAACCTTATAATTATAATTTCTTTTTTCATTAATTACTCTATTGTCCTCACTTAATGCGGGAAAATTGCTTCAGAAAATACCTAAGTACCAAGCTTTACGGACGCACTAGTTTGATTGACTGTTGTGTGTTTCGAATTTTAAATATAATAAACTTTTACGATGTTTTGTATGACAAGGGTAACTCCCCATGTGTGTGTGTGTGTGTGTGCTTTTCTTTTTTTAATATGTGAGGATCGTTCAGTTAATTACAATTATTTTATGGGCTAGCATCGTATCTATACGAGACTAAAAACACGTAATTAAGTTGCAGAAGTTTTTTTATGAGTTGTGCTACCTACAGTTAAAAAAACGGTAGATAGCTGCCGATACACCTTTCTGAATTAAAAGAATTAATTTAGAATAAGTTGGAAAACTTGACTTCCATCTTATTTTTCTTTAAAAAAAAAAAATCTAACAAATAATAAAATTAGGGATATGTTTGTTCATAATATATCATAAAAGTCATTCGGAGTAATATAAACTCTGCAATTGTGTATTCGTGTCACGCTGGGCTCGGTATATATTTTTTTCTCATATTATTTTTTACTAATTAGACTTAAAAGAAATTCCACAATTATTATTTTTTATTTAATATTCATTTAGATAACCTAAGTCGGCGATTGGATGAACATTATTTCTGAATTTTTGTAAAGCCATTAATGTAAGCTATATATATTGTACAAATTTCATTTCAATTTGCTTTAACATTCAAATGTTTTTAATATTAGTTAAACTTGAATTGGTCAGAAATATTGAAATGTATACACGACTAAACAACATCAAGCACATAATGATGAGAACTATTAATCTGCCATGTAATAACTAATAAGCGGAAATTAACCATTAGGATGCTGGCGAGCTCTAGGAAATAATTAATCGTAAGTTCTTTTAAAGTTATTAATTACAGCCTAAAGAGCACAGGCCATCATACCGGGGAAAAAAAAAAAGGAAATTACTCGGTCTTATTCGCATGACGGCACGAAGGGCCAATGATAATCCGCATTTTAATTTTCAAAGAGTAACAAGTACATTATTAAATTTCCCGTATAACTAGGTAGTATCTCTAAAAAAAATTCCCCTTATAAGGTATAATCTAAAAAATTAAGGGGCAGTGATACTCGGCATTCAAATCTAAAAAGGACATACATGTCACGATCTCAACCAGGTCAACAGCTTTGGGAGTTATTTAATTAAACGCAGTCTCAGGATGCTAATTACTGAGATTAGAGAATAAAGGCAGAAATCTTGCTGACGAGAGCTGTTGATGCAAGGATTGACCAAGTCAAACTGCTATTAATTAGTTGACCTGGGCGCTGATGACGAGAGAGATGGAAAGTTGACAGGTAGGGCCACGCTTACTAAACCTAACAGTAGGAAATGAAGGAATATTTAAACTGAGACACTGTAACATGGGACCAGGTACGTTAATTTGTAACACAGTTAGCAAATGGAGCAGCCACGATGGCATGACACGAGGCTGAGGACCACAGGGGCTGAATTGAGCTGAAGTAGTGATAATAACAGGAAATTACGGAGATTAAAGTGAAAAATGTTCTTTGAGATTTATCTCAAGATAATTGTAGTTCCTTTAAATAGCAGAGCTTTAGGCAGTTTAGGATTATTCGAATCCTGATCTGAAACCAAACCATTATCATTTATCTCTTATTTTCATTTTATTTTCAGCTTTTATTTCAATCCATGTATCTTTGAATTCTTGTAAGGATTAATATCCGAAATTTATCATATATTTCAATCATTTATCAATCTATTTTAGTTTCCACCTTTTAATTTAGTTCAATTTCTTGTGTTTTGTATCAATTTGGAGAAATCTTGAGCTGTGTTCTGATGAAGAATAGATGCGGCTGATCACCTGAGATTTGCAGGTTTCTCTGGAATCAGTGCGTTTCTGAGCTGAAATCGAGTTCATGGATGTTACAAAATATCAGATTTTAATCATACAAAACCATCAATTTTAGTTATAAGAAACAATCAATTGTTCAGATTTTATTGTTGTTGTTTTTGTTGATTTCTAACCTATCCAATTTGCATGGGATTGGAGACTTCCTTTTTTTTAATGAAAAATTAGCCAAGCTTTTCAATTTATTTTCAAATTAATTATTCACAATAATCTTTTAAGTTGATTTTTGTTTAAGAAAAATGGGATCGAAGCCCCCATCTTTTGTATTAATAATAAATATGAAGTTGTTACATAATCAACCAGTGGCTAATTGAAAATAAAAAATTCTATCTAAAAAAAAAAAAGAAAAAATTAGATCAGCGGTCATTAGGCAACATGAGAAGACTTTTTATTCGTAACTTTTCATTCAAAAATCGAGATGCATCGACCTTTATTAGACACTAAAGACTTTTTTTAAAGATATATAAATTGGTATCAAGACTTCCAATTTATTTTTAAATTAAATGTTTAGAAAAGATCTCCAATCCGTTTCGAACCTGCGAACCTTAGTGTCGCATATACACTAAAGACTTTTTATTGTTGTTGTTATGAAATTATTTGTTTTCGGCTGGATCCTTTTAATATTTGTAGAAAGGACCTCGACACACAAAGAACAATTGCACTCTGAAAACCGAACTCTAATATCATTGGCGTCTTGCAAGTTGCAAGTTGCAAGCGAACACTAATCTTGTTGGTGCATTGCTAGCTAGGAACAGATCTTATTGGCACCTTGCGACTATTTGGCACGTGCCCCTCTATATAATTTTTTCGGTTAACATTGTTTCTCTCTTACGCATTCACTCTTTTCTTCCTATACAAAACAAGCCATTTTTGTCTCAAAATCTAAAAAACGCTAATTTTTTAGCATATTAATTTAAAAAGATCAAGATTATGACTGTTAGATATTTGACTTTTTATTGCAACTTGGCAACTAGTTAGTGATTAGGACAGTTAATAGAGCGTATAAACCCTTACCATAAACCCTAAGCGCGTAGATGGTAGACCTAAATCAGTAAATCTTAACAAATAACAATATATATATAGTCCATGTAAATCCTAACCATAACGTAAAGTAAATTTTAAGACAATTAACATGACGTAACTCTAACAATAATTCAAATTAACTGTACGTTGATACAGTTAATTTGATTACTTAAGTATTGTTATTGAATGTTGATTCATTCAAACTCGCCGGACTATTCCTACTGGTCGGATCTCCAGTGGCAGATTAATTGAACACAGCTTGTTGCAAGTCGCTAAAGGGTACGTCTCAAGTTTTATTATCAACTGATGCATGCTCTTTTGCATCTTAGACACATTCAAAGTTAAATAGTTCTTCAAAACTATCTTTGACAAACTAATTACGTATCCGACTAGCCATCTAGGGAAGGACATACTGATCAGTAATCAGCAATTAAAAGTAAATGTTGACATCGAAATTTTTTAATAATATTTCAGATAAAAGCTTCCCAGTAACACACTACTTGAAGACAACTGAAAGAACTATAAAATGAGGTGCAACTTTGGCGCCCTCTGACCTTGATGAGTTGATGACATAATTCTCGAATGTAAAATGCAATACATACGTATATATACTGTATATATATATATTTTTTTTTTTTGAAATTAGTGGGGTAAACCCACCACTTTCCATTGCAAATGAAAAGCATGTACAGACAAAAGTAACGTAAGAAAATATGTACTGTATAATAAACGACTTAGTCAATCAACCAGCTTTAATAGGATACATGTGCGTAACTTTAGCAGCAACAGCTGATAACCAGGGAAGCGATCCGGTACTGTCAAACTGAGGCACTTTTGAGATAATAATAATTCAGCCAGAAGATCTAGGTACTGTCAATTATAATATTCCCAGAAATCTTGTTTCTATGCCGGGCGGAACCAAGGGGGGGCGAGAGGGGGCGAGACATACGTCAAATTTTGAAATTTTAATTTATAATATGCGTTATGCCTCCCCTAAATAATTAAAAGTCTAATTACTTGACCTAGTTGATTCTCCTCTCTCGTCCAATTAGAACATATGTAAGTGGATCAAAAGGTTGTGACTTGTGAGGCAGGTACAAATTAGAATGATTTTCAGCAGCGATACTACACAAATAAATTTGTTTCTATCCAATTCCTGTGGAAAAGTTAGGCTTGCCATGTGAGCTGCTGTCATATTCCTTTTTTTTAGCTTTTATAGCTGGACCCCTATAATTTTACAATTTATATCTACTTATTACGTGATTTACAACATATGAATATATGATATTGCTATATGTTTTTGGGTATCATTATATTACATAATAATAGAATAAGCAATATATTGATGGTTATCATTATAAATAATAATATATATGATATTAATTTGGTTTATTTGTTAGTTTCTATTATATGTTGCGTATGGCTTAAACAATCCAAAATCAGTAATATTTCATTATATTACTATTCATGTGTGCAAGGATATTGGACAATGGTATACCAATCCAAAATCAGTAATATTTCATTATATTACTACACTAATCCTACCTTAGCCCCCCCTATTTCTAAATCCTGGTTCCGCACCATAATGGTGCCACCTTTAATACCGTCTTATAATATTTCACAATTTTACACTATTTCCTTAAATTAATTGTCATTGTACCGTACCACCCCTTTTAGTAGCTAGTATAGCCACTTCATGAAAGCTGGCACCGTTAATATTCTCCATCACGCAGCCATTTTTGTTTAGCTATGGTATTCCATTCTGGGTAAAATTTTCTAATTAGATTCTAAAACATAAATAAATTATCTGTATATTTTTTCCATATCTTTTTCTGCCAAGGAGGAGTGGTATGTAGAGGAAATAATCACTATGCGAGACCCGCTTCCATGAAGTTAAAACACTAATTTAGATGATGTAATTTACTCCATGCATGATACCCAAACTTATATACTCTGATCTCTTAATCCATGATTTTTAATCCATCAAAATTACTCCATGATTTTTAGAGAGTGCTAGTAAACATATAATATAAGAAGTAGAAATCATGAAAAAAGTGCGGGATAGATTTTCATTTTTGTCATTAAAAAAATTTGTATTAAAAAAATTGTCTTTTCGTTCGCTTCTCTTGCACCACAATATTTGCCTTAATAGTGAATTAAACTCTTGTCTAAATTCCCATGCAGGACACAACTGGGGACAATGTTTAGAGATCCACATATTATTCCTATCTCTATCAGCATTCAGCAGTCAGCTGGCGATTATAAATAGTTGGATTCAGTGTATTTATTCCCATTTCAAGGCATCATTTCCAAGCATACTGGGTCAAACTGAGAGTGAGGCTTCAGTCTTGAGGAAGGATAAGAGCTGATTTCTCAATGAGGAAAAACAGGAATTTTATCAAATTCAAGGAAAAATACAGACAGATTCACAACAAAATCGAAATGGGATCATGGAAGAAGGCCCTTAGAGGATCACACTGGGTATTTTTGCTCAGTATTTTAGTCCGAATTGTCTTTGCTCAAGGAGCACGAAACTCAAATGATGGTATGTTCTCGCAATTTACTGGTATATTTAGTGACTTTTTGTTCCTTAATGAGAATTAAATTTTGGTAGAACTAGCGGATACCATTGCTGCTCACATAAATCAACTAAAATTTAAACATAAACTAGGTAAATAATATACTATTTTTTTTCTCAAAACTTTTTATGTAGGTGCTGCACTTACGGCACTTGCGAGTCAATGGCAGAACGCACCATCAAACTGGGTTGATTATGACCCATGTGGTACTAAATGGCTCGGCATCACTTGCGAGAACAACCGTGTTATTTCAATGTAAAGCTCTATTTCTTCTTTCTCAGTTTATATATGGGAAGTGTTTGTTTTTATTCAAAACTGCCAATTTATTTATACAACTTTGTTATGTTTTTCTTTTATTTTTTTCACAGAACACTATCAAGCATAGGTCTTGAAGGCAGTTTATCAGGCGGTGATATTCAAAATTTGTCAGAGCTAAGAACACTGTGAGTTATTGACAATTAAAAGTTTATTTCCACGATATAATATTTTTCACATATTGTTCCATGTAACTAATTATGTACAATTTGGGTTACAGAGATTTGTCTTACAATCCAGGACTGACGGGGCCGCTACCAGCATCAATTGGGAACTTGAGACACTTGGAATACTTGTAAGCTATGTTACCCCAGTACTTGGAACATCAGTCGTACCTGTACCGGGTACGAATCGGGTACTGGTATCGAACCCGATACGTACCGTATGGTCAATGGTCAACCGTCAACGGTCAACGTGTTGATATTAGTGTTTATGTCATTTATTTGTGTAAATTCTAAGTTTATGTCATTTATTTGTGCAAACTCTAAGCCTTAGCTAAATAAAATTATATTATACACATTATATTTTGTAATATAATATAATTATATATCAATAACATATTCAAATAATAAATATATATCGTCGTACCCGTATCGGAGATTTTTGGAAATTTTCGTACCACCGTACCCGTATCGTACCGGGTACAGTTTTCGTACCCGTACCAATGCAACATAGCTTGTAAGTATAGCAAAAGATGTTGGTTTTCCAAAAAAGAAAAAAAAAAAAAACGATAATTCGGTCCTAGTGCGGATTCTCCAAAAAACAGCCATATTCCATATTGGCTAGCGTGCGATATGCACAGCATACACGTCACGTGAGGAATCCTATTAATGCATTTGACTGATGGATTCAGCCAAGATACGCTTTGAATACATATAAAGCTAGGATAAGACTGGAATACGTTTGGGATACGGGTAGGATATATTTTTTAATATTAAAATTTCAATTCGGGTAGGATATATTTTTTAATATTAAAATTTCAAATTGCTATAATTTTTTATAGGAATGTCTTTTTTAGGTATGACCGCTCGCGACGAGATCTACTGATTAGGGATTATCCACTAATGTTCTAAAAAAATACGGCATGTTCAAACATGACACGACACGACACAATATGACGCGGACATGACATGACACAAAAACTTAAGTGTGTCATGTCTTTAGGTGTGTCGTGTCCGACTTTGATGACATAGACACAACACGGTACGACACGCAAATTGTCCAAACACGACACGACACAACACGATCCGAAACACAACATGACAAAACCACCAGAGACATAATAAGTTTATAATGATGGTTAAAGATAATAAATTTATAAAATAACAAGAAAATATTCTCTATTTTAAGGATTATTTCATAATTTGAATTTCAAATTCATTCCTAAATATAAGTTTATGATTATGTTTTATGAAATTAAAATATATTCAAACACGACACGACACAACACGAGGACACGAGGCACGTTGGGTCCTTAGGCATGTCGTATCCATCCCTTGGAATTTAGACACGACAAGACATGCTATGTGAAAAATTTAGACACGGCACAACATGGCAAGACAAATAATCCGGATACGGCATGTTTGACACGACACGATACGGCACGTCACGTCACGTATTTAGAACACTATTATCCAAGGTATTTATCCCGTAACGACCTTCTTCGGGGCCAAAAAAACGTTGTCTTAACTTTTGATATCCACTTTGTTCAAAGTTTTCGAGTCTAAAAATTATATAAAAACTATCATAATTAGTTTTAAATTTCTACAAATTATTTACTATATAAGTTAATTACAAAATACAAAATATATAAATTATAAAAATTATTGTTTTAATTATTTTATATATACTGCCGTACTGTAAAGTATTTGACGAAAAGCCACACATATCTTTTGTGCGGAATGACCATAGCAAATATATAATCCTTTTCTATTAGTTAGTTTGTATATCATCACCGACTGGATGGTTAATAAAACTATATATTGATTTTTCAGGATTTTGTCTGGTTGTAGCTTCAATGGCGCAATACCTGCTGAGATTGGCAAACTATCTAACCTGGAAAAACTGTAAGATCTGCACGTACTTTTTGTTGCCTTGATAATTCCTCTTTGACCTTGAATGACCTCAAACCAAAAATAAAAAAAAAATTAAAAAAAATTAAAAAATAAATATAAATAAATAAATAAATAAAGGAATGGAAGTATCATGCACTGATGCACGTGTGAATTTAAGGAATATTTTCTGCTAGACTGGCATTTCGTGCTTCTCTTTAAAAGGTTCCTGGGTGAGGTATCATCCAGGATTTCTCTCTACATTAATGATACACAAAGATTGTTACTTTTGGCAACTTTTCTCGCTAAACAAGAAAACGACATAGAAGTGGTAAGGTGAATTTTCCAAGTTTTTCTGTGGTATCTTTGCTTCAAACGTTGGTTCATACAGGACATTTTGTGGTTTTGCAGGGGAGAATTGAAATTCTCATATTTTGTTGATAAAGTATTTGCATGTGTCAATTTTTTTTTCTAATTTTTCCATGCAGATCCTTAAACTCAAATAAATTTTCTGGAAGCATCCCACCAACAATTGGAAATCTTTTGGATCTATACTGGCTTGACTTGGGAAGTAATCAGCTGACTGGTACCATACCGGTTTCTGATGTTGCTAATCCTGGCCTCGACTTGTTAATCAATACAAAGCACTTGTATGCCAAATAAAATTTCTTTTCAACTGATTATTTAACTTATATATTGCAAATTTGCAATTATGTTCCATTTTGAACTCGGTGTTTGGTGTTTGATGTTTCTGAATTGCAGCCATTTTGGAGTTAATCAGTTGTCTGGTTCCATTCCAAGCAAGCTTTTTAGCCCAAACATGTCGCTTATACACGTGTAAGAAAATTTAAACTGTGTTGCATTTATTAAGCCTGAAATTAACATGTGCCAAATTGTTTTTTGAGGCTAACAAAAAGTAGCAATTTTCATTAATAAAAACAAAAAGTTTACAAAATACAAATGTTCAAAACAAAAGGCTCGTACCAAAACCTGGTACAAACATCAAAAGAAAAAAATATAATAAACTCTTAATAAGTTTACATTCTAAGCCGAGCTGATACCAATCCCGAGCCACCACACGCTCAACTTACCCCGCCCGAAACCTTACCGACAACTATTAGCCATCTTGAAAAACAAAATGACTACAACACAACAATAACCAAAGCACACAGGTGGTTGCGCCACAACTACGGTCGATTTGCAACGAGAGTCGCAACACTCTCCTCGACCTCATTATAGTAACTGCACCTTAATAGCAGCCACAACCCAAACTCACAATGCCAGTACACCCACTGGCTGTACCGCACCACGACCGCATCGCCGGCTGTACCGCACCACGATCCCATCACCAGCAGCACAATAACAACGGATAAACCCGCTGGTTCTTCACGACCGCACCACACATATATTATTGTTACTGCATTGGTCGGCCACACACCACCAAATCGGAAAATGTCGGAGAAGAACGAATCCAAAATTCACCCGGCACAAATGCCATCAGAGACAAAAATGAGGACCAAAGCGGAAGCAAAAGTCAAAAAATAGAAAGGAGGAACTGAAGGGGAAGAATGGTGGGGGAGGAACGGGAGGGAGAGGTGGCGGGTCTAGGCTTTTCAACTTTCTTGAGGCAGAGAGCGGAGGGTGACAGTCGCCGAGGTCGGAGGGGATGGGAATGGGAAGGTGGGATTTGGAATGCTACGGGAGATACGCTCACGAATCGCCTGTGCGGCACGTCAAGAATCGTGCAGCGTAGGGTTGGGTTTTCTCCGTATTCAAACACGTGCCAAATTGATATAGTTAATCTATATTTGACCACAAACTTTCACTATTTTGGCTTATTTAATTTTTCTATGCTTACTTGGGATCTTATGAAGGAATTAGGATCAAGAAGATAATGCAAAAAAATTGGTGCCATTGTTCATTGTAGTAAACATATCATGTCATCAACAAAAACATTAAAACGTGTGATTCTGCCAAAATATGTATCATATAGTGGGCTATGGCTCTCTAAATAAATGGTTTTGTTTCCAACCAAAAAAAAAACGAGAGAATATTAACATTATTGGTGACCAGCACATCTTGATTGGACCCAATAAAACCTATAAGTAAATTTGCATTTTTTTTTCTTTCATTTTTCTTTCAAATTTGATATTTTTTTTTTCCTCAGGCTGTTTGAGAATAATAGCTTAAATGGTAGCATCCCTTCTACATTAGGGCTTGTCAAGTCGCTTGAGGTTTTGTAAGTATCCATCATATAATACTCAGTCATATTTCCTCTGCATTAAAATTCAGTGCCTTCGTGCTAATGTTTCATCCCTTCCATCAGGTCTGTACTAGAAAAATTTTGTAGGGATTACATGCTGTATCCAATAAGACAATGGAAGAAGGTTGTAACGAGTTTGTTTTTATGAACAAAATCTAATAAAATCTATTTGATAGTTACTGGTTGTTTTGTTTCTAAAAGGTTTCTTTAGGTTGTTCAGAGGTAAGTTTGTGAGAAAAAAAAATAATATTTCCAAGAAACTTTCCAAAAAAAATCGGTACAAGATATAGGATTGCAATCTTCCTATTGTTAATCTTTTCTCATTGCTAGTAATATAGCTTTTTTGTATAAATTTCAAGTCGTTAATTTTCATATGGGACAGACGGTTGGATAGAAACTCGTTAACCGGTCCAGTTCCAGCTAACCTGAATTCCCTGACAAACCTCGCAGAATTGTAAGTTGAATTCTTCTGTGATATTTATAAGGACATGTTTATTGCCTTGCTATTGTATGATTTCAAGTTTTACTATAGTGATAATAAGTTACCCTCCTATTGATCAATATCATAACCTACTCCTGGAAATAGATTTTGATGATGCTGCCGAAATAAATAAAAAAAAGAAGAAAAACAAATTAAATAAAGAAATAATTATACAAATGTACAAGTTTATATATATATATTACCTTACTTTTGACTTGCTGTGAGTTTCTGTGTGGATTTGCTTTTTAGAATTATAGTTCCAGTTTGCAAACCAATTAGGTTTTTCATATTGTATTGAAAATAAGCCTCACTTTTTCCCAAAAAAAACGTATGCATGCGAAGTGTGAATTGTGCCTATAATCATGTATTGTTTAAACTTTAAACTCTTTTCGAGGAATTGTTTGTCATTACCATTATTTTAGCATTTTTGTTGTTTATTTTTGGCAACAGTCATCTGGCCTACAATCAGTTAAATGGGACATTGCCTGATCTGACGGGAATGGATTCTCTTAGTTTTGTGTAAGCACACAAGTCTTCTCAAGTTTTCAACAATCTACAATTAACTAACAACAACCCAGCTTATTCTGCGCCAGTAAAAGGTGGCATAGCCCAAGTATTGATTTCTGGTCATCAGCCTGATTAAATATGTGCCAATTTTACAGGGACATGAGCAATAACTCTTTTGACTCATCAGATGTACCACAATGGTTCTCTACATTGCCATCTTTAACTTCATTGTACGTCTCTCTCTCTGTCTCTGCTCATCCCCACCCCACCACCACCTCCACCACCACACCACCCACAACCACACACCAGTATAATCCTTTTATTTACTTTGAGACAGGTTTATGTTTTTGGATAGATATATAGAATAATTACAAAAAACTGCAGATATCTTGAGTACCTAAAAATTAAAGGGGAGCTGCCTCAGTCCCTTTTCAGCAGTTCTTCACTTCAATATTTGTCAGTTCTCCTTGCTTTCAATCTTTACTAATAAAGTATCAATTAATAATCTGTGAGAACAAATTGTTATCTGATGTAGATTGAGTTTGGCATCATACCTGGATTTTCTCATTTTTCTGGTATTTCAGGAAGTTTCGGGACAATCGACTCAATGGAACTCTAGATATCGGCACAGACTACAGTAATCAGCTGCAATTAATTGATCTAACAAACAATAACATAAATGGAATTAAAACATACAGTGATGGATACAATAGAACGCTAATGTAAGCAATTTACTTCAATTTTATTCGTTGATCTTCATTTGTAGGAAAAAAAGTCAATTGCAGCACTGATGTCAATCCACTAATATAAAATCTCATGTGTATTCTCCTAATTAGTAACTAAATTTTCCTCTCGCATTCAATCTTCAATCTAGTCAGCAGAAATTTCCATATGGTCTGACAACCATGCAATGTTAACATCCATTGACAAGCACCAATTTTTTCACTTGGTAAAAGTTAGTTTTATTAGAGAGCACATGAAGTGAACCCTAAATGTTGTGGTCATCATTGATCTACCTGACTTTTTAATTAGCTAAGTTGCTACCAGATTATCTATATAATGCCTATTTGATAGAATGTCCTGTTGTAATTTAGACTCACAGGGAACCCAGTATGCAACCAAAAGAGTGTCCAATCGAATTGCAACATGACCGTATCTGCACCCCCCTCATACAGCACATCAATAAAATGCATTGCTCTGCCCCCTACCTGCCCCATTGACCAAAGTGTAAGCCCCAACTGCCAGTGTGCCTGTCCCTACACTGGGACTCTTTTATTTTTGACGCGTTCTTTCTCAGACCTCAGCAACAACACAAACTACCTGATGGTTGAGCAAAGCCTGAAGAATCAGTTACTACAGTTGCAGCTGCCAGTGGATTCCATTTCACTTCAAAATGTGTCTGTGGATTCGAATAATTATCTCGAGATGAGCTTGGGAATTTTTCCATTTAATAAGACATATTTTAGCCAGGTTGAAGTGACAAAAATTGGGTTTTTTCTGAGTAATCAAACCTACCAGCCTCCACCTAATTTCGGGCCATATCGTTTTCTCGGGCTGCAGTATCCTAATTTTAATGGTAGACTTTTGAACATTAGTTTGACATTGTGTTTTAATAATTTAAATTTTGATTAATATATGCAGATTAGACTGAGAGATATCAATTTAGAAAGTAATTATTCTTAATTCTTGTACCCTGTAGCACTTGCACCATCCTCAAAGAAGACAAAAAATCTGCCAATTATTATGGGAGTAGCAGGTGGTGTTCTTCTTTTGGTATTGATATTCCTTTGCATTTTGATCATACGAAAAAAAAGATCCACCCGGCTTGAAGAAGATAGGCAATCTTTTGGTATCGGTACGTTCTTTAGTTTTTACATAGTTGTTGGCTAATCAGGTAGGAATAACCTCAACAAAACTCTAATTCTGTGGTAAAACTCCTAAAAAGTAAAAATCATACGAAGTACAGCCTTCCAAAGAAAAGGATCCTGTTCAACTGGAGATGACAGCTGTCTGACTCACAAAATTGAATTTCTTTTCTAACAAAGATACATTTTGTGATACTTTAAGTTAACTCGATTATTTTTTTGGTAGCCTCGTGGGGCCCAAAGAGCAGCGGAAGCATCCCACAGCTGAAAGGAGCAAGAATGTTTACATTTGAAGAGATTAAGAAATGCACCAATAACTTCGCTGAAATGAATGAAATTGGTGGTGGAGGTTATGGCAAGGTAATTACAACTAGATAAGGTGCTGGTATAAAGGGCTTAAACCAGTGGAAAATTCTCTATCTATTTAGTTATATCACTTATATAGCTGAAAATAGTTTTATCAGCTTTCCTCATACAATTAGTTGTTAGCCTGTTATTTACATCAGCATAGCTGATGCAGACAACTTCAGGATGCAAAATACCAAAGAACTTGGTGTCGATGCAAATAATTTTTTTAGTTTATTCAACTGATAAGTTTGGAGGAAAATACACAAATTTATGCAGATAATGCAGTTTCCTGTAGCGAAAGATGGTCTTTATTTTCATTTCTTAGCTTCACTTTCATATTTGATTTCTTTTTAACCTCGTGATATCAGCAGGTGTATAGAGGTACACTTGGCAATGGACAATTGGTAGCAGTGAAGAGGGCACAAGAGGGGTCATCACAAGGTAGTCATGAGTTCAGAACAGAGATTGAACTTCTCTCTAGAGTTCATCACAAAAACCTTGTCAGTCTTGTTGGCTTTTGTTTTGAGGAAGGTGAACAGATGCTGATCTATGAGTATGTGCCAAACGGTACTCTCAAGGACAGCCTATTAGGTAAGCCTTATTTAACATTTAATTCTTTATGTGTATTAGATAAAATATGCAGCTCCCAAAATAGGGAACCAAATACAGCCAGATTCTGGCTTGACTGAACTGTCTCAACATTATCAGGTTAATGTTGACTTTTCCTTTCCAAAGGTAATTTGAATTTTCTCATATGCTGTTGCTAAGATTTTTAAATATGCCAACAGCATTGTAGACGCATTTTGTTAATTATTTCTTTATATCTTCCTTTGTTTGCATAGGAAAATCTGGTGTGCATTTGGATTGGAAACGACGCCTCCGTGTGGCCCTTGGTGCAGCAAAGGGCATTGTATATTTGCATGAGCTGGCAGACCCACCAATAGTTCACAGAGACATAAAATCAAGCAATATTCTTTTGGACGAAAACTTGAATGCTAAGGTTTCTGATTTTGGCCTCTCTAAATCACTTGGAGTTGGCAGTAGAGGCCAGATCACAACGCAAGTCAAAGGCACCATGGTTCGCTATTTTTTTTTCTTTGTTTTAAATAGTTTATTATCACAATGTTTCATGCTTCCTCCACATCAAAGCAACAGGCATCATTGTCCTCCTAGGGTGCGGATTATATTGAAAAAACAAAACTTGACAAATGTAACAATCCACACCAAGTTCGTCGAAACTGAAAAACTAAAATTTATTGATGTATTCCTTATTATTAGATAGATCTAGTATCAAATATTATGTAACTTGTGAATAATCTGGTCACTAATCAATTATCAATAAATCTGAACTTCAAATTTTTTTAGCCATTTAAAAAATAAAAATAAAAAACCCTTTTTTCAAGTTGTATCAAATTTGACAACCAGCCTATTTGATGTGTTGATTTGATAAGCCCTATAACCTCTCATTGCTTATTGCTAAAGTAATTTATCTCAATTTTGAGGTTTAATTGATAGATTTTCAGGACGATCTTTTTTTTATATTTATGCAGGGATATCTAGACCCAGAATATTACATGACGCAACAACTAACTGACAAAAGTGATGTATATAGCTTTGGTGTCTTGCTTATAGAGTTAATTACTGGCAAGAAGCCCCTAGAACGGGGCCGGTACATTGTCAGAGAAGTAAAATCCCTTCTAGATTGGTCAAAGGATCTATGCAACCTAAAAAACCTTCTTGACCCGTTACTTGATCTGACAACCTTAGTTGGTGGATTTAAGCAGTACATCAACTTGGCACTGAAATGTGTAGATGAGAACAGTGCTGAACGACCAACAATGAGTGTGGTGGTTTATGAGATAGAGAAGATCATGCGACAAGCAGGTGTACACCCAAGTTCGGCATCTAATTCCTCAAGTGTTATTGGGTCAACAGGAACCCCTGTTCGCCACCCGTACGAAAGTGATGTGCCCTCTGATTATAGTGGTGATGCAGCTTATCCTAGAATTGAGCCAAAGTGATAATTATCTTCTAAATCAGGTCCCCGAGGTTTTGGCAGATTGTAAAGATGTAAATATGATTTGTTTTAATTCTTATATGGCCTTATGCTTTGTCTATATTGGGATGTTTGGAGCTTTTGAGATGGTTAAACATATGTATTGTGCAGTGTGTTGTCCAGTTATGATTATGTGCTGACCATAGATTGAGAACCTTATTTTTTAGTGTCCTTATTTTCTCTTTTTCGTCCTTTTTTTTTGGTATAAGATGTTCCAATTTCGCTACAAGGGATCAACTGTGGCTTTATAGCTGTCCAATATGTCAGACGATTAAAGCACACCCAAACTCTACTTAATATGCTGGGGGTGGTAAAAAAAAGATAAATGAACTACTATTTTTTTCCCCGATTCTATAAGCACTAGCCAGCATAGCTTGAAACAAGCTTTAATTATAGCGTATTTACTCATATACAGGTAAAACTTATAGATTTTCTTTCTCAATTTTCTTCACAAATTGCTTCATTGGTCGGACAGCCCTGTACTAATTTCTTCAGATTCTCTATAATCATGACCAGCTTTGTATTGTGCCGATTGACAAAGAATCTCGGCAACCATCCGGCCGGATCTAGCTGCAACATAAAAAGGAAAAATTACACCAGCAACTTGAAAATAAGGATTTAAGTGTGTCTGTGCGGAAAATTTTAGCAATGATATCATCTAAAGAGCTTGATCTCTTACTGTGTTAATAAAAATAAAAAATTTTATAATTTTATGCTAAACTGAGCCAATAAATCCCTCAAAGTTGGTAGCTAAATAACATGGAGCAGAAGGACTTCCAAAAGATCCCAAAAATTAGTGCATTATAAGCTAGTACTGTACCAGTTCTTCCTATGTACACTCTGGTTATAATTATGTACAGATACCATTCAGAGAAATCTTTGGCCCCAAATACTGTGACTTCATTATTTTTCAGTTTTGATGAAACCAACATGTTTTATTGCGGGATTATTTATTAACATTATATCAGTACCTGAACAACATAGGTGACAATGCAGGAATCATCCTGAAGTTTCTCAACTACCCATCCAGATTGCAATAAAAGCCCTCTAATTGAGTTGCTTTTCTTTGGTAGCAATCCAGCTGCTATCTCCTTCGGTAGAGATGCCACTGCTACTACCTACAGTTACATACACAGAAAAAACAGTCCTTAATTATGTTTATTAAGGTCAATTCAGCGTGCTAGTATAATTCAGTATTTCAGTGATGGTACCAGTTCCTCAACTGCGGGTTTGATGCTGTGACATGCATGCCAGAAAAGCTAATCGTTCTCTTCCTTTTTTTTTAAATACAATATGCTAACCAGAAAAGCTGTTCTCAACAAAAGGACTATCTGATGGCTACTGTTACTGGTATAGCAGTATTGAAATTTAAACCCTTATTAATTTAAAAAAAAAAAAGATATATTTACAGGCAAAAGTGATATTTGAGAATACCCCTTTTTATATAATTGCATGGTTCATTTTCTAAATTTTTATCAAGTTTTGTCTTTTAACTAGAGGTGCATGTGGAAGAATTAAGTGTAGTAATTACCAGGGTACCATCATCCATGGTCTCTCGGCGCTCATAGACAACGAATTCGCGCTTCTTGAATAGGGGTTTGGAGGCATCACCAAATTTAAGGTGGACAATGCTCAAATTTTCACCTAGGTCCTTTATGTACTTGGCTTCAACCAAATCTGAATCCCATTGCTGTTATCAACATCATGCAATAAATAATTTGTATTAGACTATTAGTTCATATGTAATCATGAATTTGCATTTCTGATAAAAAAATTAACAGTTGAGAATAACATAAATTGTCATAACCAATTTAATAGAGATTGTACACTATTGGTACCAACTAATGTTACGTCAATATCCAGGTGTGGGTGCCAGTCACAGACAGGTACTGTATGGTAATCCTCATAATTGGTTCATTTGACTAGAATTTAACTCCAAGAATTGTGTAGACCACCACTCAATTAAATATGCGTCAGAACAAGGCAACTACATAGAGTACTATAATTTCAGATAGTAAATAAATTAGATGAATAAATGTAGGACCATCTACCAACAGCAGAACCCAAAAACAAATGGTATAAAATTTAAATTGGGGTGTGCAAACTGCAGAGGTCGGTCGGTGGCCCAACAATTAAATTCTTTCGGTGTCAAGTGTGAACATTTTGTTGGGCACGTGCTTGCCATGTGCGCTCACATGCATGCAAACAAATCAAAACCTCCGTTTGTATCATATTCTCAGTTTTTTTTAGAAAGAGGGAGGTTTTGAAATCAAACTTTTTCTGAAATTAAAAGTGCATGCGGGAGTTTGAACTCTTGACTTTTTGGAGGCCAGTCTAGTGTTCTTACCACTGAGCCACTAGGCCACATGCAATCATCATATTAGCTGTGTTTTGTAAACTATTCCTATTTAACTTCCTCGTATGTATATATGGTGACTGACATATCATATGATTTTATGCTGCAACAGGTTTGCTGTGTTTCTGGAATAAGTTTGACCATTTCAGCTCAATTATGTTTAATTTTATCGGCTTGTTTCGATTTCGCTATATTTAGCCTGAAACGCTACTGGACCTTCAAAAAAAAAAAAAAAAAGCCTGAAACGCTACTGGAACAGTTCATTCTTAATTTAATTTTCTAGCCTTTAATTAATTAGATCTAGTAAAAGAAATCAAAGTTTTAATTTTCTCCGGAAACAAATAAAATGCAAGACATACATTGGATGCATATTGTGCTTAGGGATTACTGATCAGACAGGATCAAAATCCAATTAATCAATCGGAAGCAGAGGATATTGAAGTCAGGAGGTTGAGAGAATATATGGATGAAATTGCTAACAATTTTCTGGATGATATATCTATGGGGAATTCAAATCCTGTGTTGCGCTACACACGGTGTAGCGCACACACGGGCCGTCCGATTTTGATCTGATGGATAAGGGAGCCCCGTGAAAGTAACCAGATTTCTAGGCCCGAAAAAAATAAACCGCCCGATCAAAATCGAACGGCTCGTGGGTGCGCTACACGGCGTGTAGCGCAACACCAGATCAGGGTCCATCTATGGGTAGATCAGCTAGGTGCCTAGGTGTGTACCTAGCTCAATGGGAATATACCATACATGAAAGTTGAGGTAAATTTTACTATTGAAGCACCACATAACATTAAAATTTTCGCAAATAAAATTGAACAAGCAGCTGATAAAATTATTGACCTCTGTTTAGATGCTTGCAACTTTTAAGTCATAGTTTAAGAAAAAAAAAAACACAAAAGAAGAAAGATAAAACATAAGGCAAAAGACTGAAAAGAAAAAAAATAATAAAGAACAACCAATTATTTAATACAAAGTACTTGCATAGGATCCTAAAACCTGACCCCACATTAGGAAGCTTATCTTAATAATCAAAGATATTTCCTAGGGACTTTTTTAGTACTTTTCTGTGTAGCATCTAAATTGGGACTCGTGGTGGCTTAAACTACATCTAAATTTGGGCTAATGCAAGTCCACTGATAATCCTTTTTATATTGCACGCCTGTTCTCTCATGCATGCACATATACAAACGAAGTTAGTTAATGAGATAATTTCACGTGGAATTGCATCCACAGTTGTCTCGTGTGCCAAAAGGGAATTAACAATTTCATGCATCTCTGAAAGGTGAACAGGCTAAATGATAATTTGGATCTGTACTTTGGGCTCGAAATTTCATGTTTTAATCCTTGGACTGACTTGTGATATGGCGACAAAATTGCTCGCACCAATGCGCCTTTTACAAAAATAAGGAAAAGAATTAAAAATTTACTAATATATCAGAGAAGCTTTTGTTCTTTTTTTTTATTAACTAAGCAATGCAGAATCTTTTGTCGAGTATCTGATATTGCCCTTTGCATGGATGCTGTGTATATATTTTCATACTGACTCAGCTCAAGAAAAATCTTGTGTCCATGAATTGTTAGAACATACAAATGAGAAGCAATAAGAGAGTAATCCTTTTGAGTTTTGAAAGTAAAGATCTTGGATCAAATCCTATCTTGCCGTAGAGTGTACATGCTCTAATGACACTGCAATATATACTTTATATATATATGCTATTAGAATCTAGTGTTATTAATTGGAATAGGAAAAATGCATGGTATTCTTTGTTGTGCCATTCCATACTATTAATTATTTATGCGGAATATAATTATTTGTTGTATGAAGACCCACAAGAAAAATAGTGACGGATGAAATGAACATATCCTCCGGTCCTCCCCCTCTATCTCTGATGAAACTTTTTTTTCTGAAATAATTAAATATCAAATCTATGGGACTATCAACAGTTTTAGCGCGCAAACTATCTGTCCGTGATCCATATTAAAGGCGCATAAATTTCCGACCTAATTAAATACCTATTCCACTTGCAATAACATGTGATCTTACATTTAGACTGCAACAAGTTCGGTGAGAAGATGGTTGAAAAGGATGCTTCATATATCTAAATGAGTCAAAGGACTGTTTGCCCACACTCAATAATAATATTTGTTCCACATTTGTGTAATACCCTACAAGTATTATTGTGCAAACAAGCCTTCAAGGTATTCCTATTTAGTGAATTAATATTTACCCAGGATTAAATTAATTCATGATGGATATAGGAAAACAACTAATTTTTATTGACAGAATTACCTACCAACATCAGTAGTCATCAATATCTAAAAAATAATAAATAAAAATCTATTCTTATTGAACTATATATATCAGATTTGATGCAACTTGAAAATTATTTTATTGCCGATGAAAAGCCAACAAAACATTATAACACTTTTTTTTTTTAGTAACATGATGAATGAAGACTAGCGGACTTGCAAAATTACGGTAAATCAACTACATAATCTAAAAAGATTTATTGTCAATATAATCCATGTTCTTTAATTAAATTAGTCTTATAGCTCACAATTACGTATTCTATACTACAGAAGAAAGAAAAAGACTAGCAGCTTGTCAAGTCTTATTATAAACTGCAATTATGATGTGAATAATAAAATAGCTCGTCGCAGAAAATACCATAAAAATGTCGTGCCATCTACCCTTATTTCGAACTTCAACCAATTACCAATAACATGATGACAGAATAAAGTAGTTAACAAATATATGTGAGCTCTTGAAGTACCTTGGCGGCATCTATGGCGTTAGCTACTGTAATAAATTGTTGCGGCGAGACAGACTGAAGTAACCACCTACTCCTGAAGGCGTGCAGAGGCCCAGATCGCCTTTTCGATATCTCAACGCCATTTTCAAATGCCAGTACCTTCCATCCATCGTCTCCGATCTCTCGGCTTGAATCAGAGGCTGACAGGAGCTCCTGTATGCAGCTCTCACTTGCATGTGACACATATCTCCGCAGTGAATCTTCACTGATCGACCTTTTGATGAATAAATGCAAGAACATGGAAATATTGGTAGAAACATTTAAAGTATGTTATGTAATTATATGTTTAATCCATATGCGTGTGCTAAAATTATGTTAAAGAAAATATTGCTCAGAAAAAGAATTATTTGAAATTCAATTAAAATTTTTTGTGACCTTACAAGATCATCTAGCATTGTATATATTTGATTAATTGATTCTATGATTTGATTTTCAATACTTTTCAAAGCCCTCTTTGGGTAAGCATCATCTTTAAAAACGAAAAAGTGAGAGAAACAACCAAACTTTTAAAAGGAACATACAATTCAAATTCTTAACCTAGAACTGTTTCCCAAAAAAAAAAACACTTATATACCCTAGAAATTTTAGCTTATTGTTATTTAAGATAATTTAACGGAGATAGATGATTTCATGATCAAACAAATGCTACATATCAAGGTTCGTAAAACAGATTAAACACCCTCAGAGTAGTAATAAGTATGCATACATTTTATCGAAATATGGAAGCAAAATATAATTTTTGAAAAAGAAGAGAGAGGCACCTTACCAGGAGGTGATGCAAGAAGGAGAAGGAGAGCTTGGCGTGCTCATGGTGACATGGAAGAGTCCAGAACAGCTACCTATAAAATTAAGCAATAGGCTTGTATATGCAACATATATAAGATAAAAGGGATACGTTTGGAAGACAATTTTAAAGATCCTTTTTTTTTCGAGAACACAAAGAGATGGGTTTGCTGGCGTTATTGGAGCACATGCCTATGGCACAGAGACAGTGTATCCATATACCATGATTGGGCTGGCACGTGATAGCATGAACATATTAGATATGTTCGCTGAATGTACGAAAACTAAAACTCTAGTACAAATGTACAATTAAGGAACTCAATTATAACAAAAAAAAAAAAAAAAAACAATAACATTGTTATACAAAATCAATTTATTTATTTTCATCTATATCATAACAATATATATATGCACTAAATTATAATTTTACTTGGGGTATGTTTGAAGAAGTTGCAATTAATCTTGAGAATTTTCTTTATGATATTTCATCGTGTAATAAGTGAACTTCAATTAAATTTTATAATTTTCAATAAGCAAATATTTTCGTTAAATAAAATAAAATCAGTGCTTTAAATTTGCTATTTGACAATTCTTAAATAATTAATATTGAAAGTTGTAAACGTAATTAATATGTGACAGATAAGAGCTATATACCTTCTAATTTGCAAAATATTATTGTAGAGAGACCTGGTAATTAAAATCAGGGGAGTTATTATTTTGTGCGTGTGTGTTAAAAGGTGTTTTCCATATATTGGTTAATTCACTATTGTATCAAGGTACAATTGATAAAATGACAGAATTCAGAAAAAATATGTTTTATATATATATATATATATTAATGAAAGGTAAGTGGGGCCACTGATGAATGATCTAATTGGGCGGTGGATTATTTTGATTTGCCCTTTTTTTTTTAGAGCGTTCCTGATATATATCATCAAAAAAGGAAAATTTTAGTTAACATATGAAATGATTTTGTAAATATTATTAATCTTTACAACTAAATAGGAAATCTCTCATTTTCATAGACAAGTTGTAATAAATAATTGCTAGCTGACAAGAATTTGTTGGTTGTATGCTGTGGATGAATAACTTGGACTTACAAAAGCAAGAGTTGAACCAAAGTGCTTAAAGAAACAATCTTTTAAAAGAGGATGTCACATGGAGTGTTGGTTTGAATGAGAAGGGATTAGGGTTAGTATACAGGCAAGGGGACTAGCACCTTGAAGCAATTTAATAATTACAAAAGGTTTATCTTTGCTCAAAAGACATTAGTTGATTATTATTACTAGGAACCTTAAAGTGGGTTTGGTGGACAACCCAATGTGGAACAAGGATTCCCTACGGAAGATACAGACTAGTCACTGTGTGGCAACTGTTACCTTAAAAAGTACAAAACATTACTGTAAAAATATAAATGAGCATATACAAGGGCAAGGTGGTCAGTGACTCGCCAGAGTATATGTAGCGATCTGTGAAGACCACAGCAGGAGAAAAAGTTCCAATGACATGCAAAGTATATATGTGTCCTAGATGGCAGGAATTTGGAGGACCACGTCAGTTCACGGCCTGGTGACATGTGCTATGTATAATTTGTGCTTTCTTATTTTGAATTAATCATAGCAGAGTTGGTTTGGAATAGTGCCTTCCATTTTCTCAACACTTTTTTGTTACATTTTTACTTAACAAATCGCCACACATGATGGTATTATAGCGGGGAAGAAATGATGCCAAGAAAGAAAATTTCCACTCAAATTTATATGATCTACAGAAGGAACAAAATGTTTATCACCTAAGGAGGTAAGTGTTATGATGAATATGAATGTTAGAGATTTTAGAAAATTCTAAAGAACGTTTTAAGATTTTTAGATACTGATATTTTTTAGATTAATTCAATTAATAGTTTCCAGTTAAATTTGATGAATTAAAAGGCGTGACGTCCTGAACCAATTATATCACTTAATCATTTTGGTATATTTGAGTTAAATTTGGTGAATTGAAAAGTGTAATGGGCTGACTAACAATTATATCTCTTAGTAATTGTTTTTTATAAATTTTAATTGTGTGAATAAATATTTTGGATACCTAAATATTTTTTTTTCAAAATTTAACCCTCCCAACCCAACGATAACAATCATGATTTCTTCAATTTCAAACCATTTAAAGTTTACTCATCTTTGTAAATTTATAATAGGTTTTTTCCCTCTTCATGCTACTTAATCAGAGCAATACTGTGTTACTTAGGAGAAATTTCAGGGTTGAAAAGCGACAGAGGAAAACAAAAAGATCGGAATCCTTTAAACCTTTTGTTAAGCAAGGAGTAAGATTGCGGGATTAGGAATTTATTCAATTGAAATAATCTGGTCTAAGAGTTGACCAAAAATATAATTAAAGTCAATGGGGGCATCTGTCAGATATCTGACCACAATGCATGCTAGCTGTTATTACTTATAGCTCTTTTCTGATAATTACCCTCCCATGCTTTGTTGTTCTAAAATGATGGAACATGACACCAATACACAGAACACTAGAATCAATTAGAGGGATCATTGAATTTTATTTCCAAATTAATGACAGTTTAGAATACAACCATATATTTTAAATTAAAATCTTATTTCTGTTTTTCTTTTATTTCAAAAGCAGTTTTAAATATTATTTCTTTTAATATAGAGTCCGATAGAGATCACATATCAATTCTCTCTAAGCTAGCTAGTTGATCTTCTTCTTCTTTTATTTCATGAACTCTACGTAAACCATCCATTTGATTTTAGAAAAAAAAAAAAAAAAAATCCCTACTACTTATAAAATCACAGATTCAAGGACGTTAAAGTTTCAACTAAATAATATATCCCATTTCTTATATGCAATCTGTGTCATTGATTTTTCTACCTTGATTAAATATGTGGTTTAGATATTAACTCCAAATGAGAGTCTAAAACCTTGGTTTTCAAGGATATAAATATGTCAATTAAAGGGTGTATCCAACCCCTTATATGCAATACGTATCATTGATTTTTGTAACTTGATTAAATATGTGACACTGATGTTAACTCCAAATGAAAATCCAAGTTATTGGTTTCAATAAAAAAAAAATTTAAGTGTGCATTTATTTTTCAATAATAAGAAAATAAATTATAAGACAATATTTATGAGATAAAATAATTTTCTTTACAATTTAAATCATATCCAGATACAAATCTCTATTTTGTAAAATAATTTTATCTAATATTCAAAAGTCAGAACATATCAATTTTGATGTCACACATTGGGTGGGTGCTTTTCTAGTATGATTGATTGTCGATATAAACATCAATCTCTATCTCTATCTCTACTACTTATAAAAGCACTTATTAAAGGGTGTAAACATGTCAGATAAAAGGGTGTAAACAATTCTTATCTAAATTATGGATCGTTGATTTGTGTAATTTGATCTGATCAGTGGTTTATGTTGGAGTTATGTCCTAGAAGTCAATATTTCATGACTTATTTTCTTAGTTTATGTTAATGATGATATTTGATCATTTGTTCCTAGAGTTTATTATTGACAGATCATTCAGGTTGAGGATCTGAATTGTAGATCTCTGTGGATCATTCATTAGAATGACAATAATAAATCTAAATCGTCCATAATCTTGATAATTAACAAGGAACATTAATTATCATAAAAGATTAGTATGCAAGTTAAGTGATGATTAAGTTCTACAAATCATAGGTAAGGAGTTACCGACTTAATTGCATATGTGTATGTTATTGGAACATAGTACAGGACTTGACCCAATGAAATAAACATTTGGATTGTGTTATGTGTCATTGTTTATTTCATATGAGTTTGATTCTGAGTTTGAGATGTTCACCTTTTCCACATGAGGATAGGTTCAATAAATATCGTCTAACGTTGATTCCTGATAAAGGCTGCTATAAGGACTTTATTTATGTTCTCTTGAATTGTGCGGGGAAAAGTTGTTCATCAAGAAAACCGTATGTCCCTCATTAGTATACCTAGTGAGTGATGATATCTGTTTGGGCCCCTTGATGGAGTTGGATCGTATGCATGCAAACTAGACGATCAACTCTAGATCAAGAAATGTATAATCTGCAAGAATGACACATTCCTATCTTGGATTATACAAAGATATCGTGTGACATAAGAATCAAACAAAGAAATACTTTTATTTCTTATGCAGGATTGAGATATTGTAACGGTACATTATTTATACGAATTGGGAATCATAACGTGTTGCTAGATACCGCTTATGATTATTGGAAATAAATAACGATTTATTTCCATGGCCAACATAGTATAAATCCTCAAATAGGGTCGCACAAATAAGATATTGACCACACGTGCATTATTTATTCATATTGGAGAATACGAGACATGATAAGTTGATTAATTAATTATATGTTGTTATGAACCATAATAATTAATTATATCAAATGGATCATGTTAGAAATAATTTAATGCATAAAGCTCTTCAAGAATTAATTATTAATAAGTTAATAATTAATTATATACAACACATATAATTTCTAGAATTATATTGAGCTAATGGGTTTTATTTAGTTAGTAAATTAAAAGCCCAAATTAAAAGAATTAAAGGGGATTCATTAATTGGTGAATTAATGAATAAAGGCCTTTTATTGAGATAGCCCAAGAAAGCCCATTAGGTGGCCTCTTAGGGTGGATGGCATACTTGTAAATAGCTACAAGTGTGGATGAGAGATGGGTGGTCTATAAATAGGGGGTTCTTTTAGAGAGCAAACCCTAGCCACCACACCCTCTCTTCCTCTTCTCCCATGCGCCATCTCTCCCTCTCATTCTCTCTTGAGCTCATGTGTTGAGCACCCCTATCCCATCTCTCTTCCTCCATTAAAATAGTTTAATAGAAAGAGAAACTTGGATTTGAAAAGGGGAGAGCTTGGACTTGAGAGAAACTAGCATCTCTCTCAAGTCGTGGTTGCTATCTTTGGTGGGCTAGAGGCGATCAAGATGGTGGAGGTGGTGGAGCACGCACCCCATCGACTCCCATGCCATGGATTCGAGCCTCATGAATGCGATTTCATGGGAGGTATATCTTTCTCCTACTTTCTCTCTTGATTTGACGTGTGATTGCTTTAGCACTAGATCTCTTGATTTGCTTGTTGTTAATGGTGATTAATTAGTTGTAATTAATCTAAAATTAAAATATGAGCATTTCCTAACAGTGGTATCAGAGCTATGGTCGTGCTTAAGGTTTTTCACACTTAATTAAGTGAGAATTCGTAATTAATTAAGTTAATTAGTGATGTGCATGCTTGTTGGCCCTGGAAAGGCTGTTTTCTGTCTTGTTGCTTGTTTTTCGTGGTGTAAAGCTCTCTGAAATTTTTTCCTTCTTATTGGAGGTTGTAGACCTTTGAGTTGTGGTTGTTTTCCCACTGGAATCATTGAAATTCGATGTAAAATGAATTTTTAGTGATTTAAACGGTAACGGTGCGCAGATCTGTTATTCTGCTGCACAGTTCTGTTCTTGTGGTTGGTAACAAATAAGTTTGTATACAAAGTACCTGTAACTTTTAGATAGGATTATTCTAAACTTGATGCTATTTCTGGATATGTAAATTTTGTTGCATATTTCGGATATTATGTGGGCGTTCAAGGATGAAAAGTGATGAAGTTGTCAGATCTGTTTTTTCAAACAAACTGATTGTTTTGAAAAACTGTACTTATTGAGAAACTTTTATGGAAAAGTGTTAAAATGGAAATGTTCTCCTTTAAGTCTGGAATCTGTGAAAATTAATTTCATAGATTTTCATTGAGATTTGGTACCTCAACCGAGTGAAACCCTTTTGGTCGACGGTCTGTTCCAGAACAGGATACCTTGCTTAAATGCTTGTTATCTCGTTGATCTTGAATATAACTTGTGGATTTTCTTTTCATGGAATGATAGTCTATTGTATGTAGTATTTTTCTATGTAAATTGTTTGCTGGAAAAATATCAAGGGGATGATCATACAGATCAAAAGATTGAGACCCATAACAGAATTTTCTCTAACGGTGCTTCGCGCACAATCTGAGGATTTGTCTTTTTTGGTTCTCCCTGATGGTAATTGATCTCTCCTTGAGATTTTTACAGGTAATCACAATCTTTGTAAGGAGTTCTCTGGATTTATTTCAGATTTTTTGGAGACCGAATTATTTTGAATTTTTTCGGGTCCCGAATTTCGTATTTTAATTAGTTAAAATAGTTTCTAATTAATCAATTTATTGAAATGTTAATTAGAAGACTCCTTAAATACCCTCCTTTCTGTTTTGATGGTTGGATTTAATTTAAAAGGGCTTAAACAATTGGTTGTTAAGGTTAAGCCTTCTTTGCATTAGAAAAACTTGAGCAACAAGTATGCACAAAGATTCTAATTAATGAAATTAATTAAGAACAAGTGAATCATGTATATTGTATATGTGCTAACTTTGTTTTGTAGGAGGATGTGGGTTTGATATGGCTCAAGATGTCAATGCCTTGTGTGTTGTAAAATGTTGTGAATGCATGTGATTGCTTGTAAAGTGGCCTAAGGTGCCTTGATAATTAATTGGTTAATTTTTTATGTAACTTGTGAGGCTTGCATGCCCCTAAGGCCTAGGCGGGGTTTTAGAAATTTTATCACATGTATTTATTTCCCGTAATTATTAGATAGGATCTTAGTAATTAGTGGGAGGGCTTGATTAGATTAGTCTCGTTACATGGAGATGCGACGAAGATTAATGCAAGCGGGAGCCATACAAACCCACGGCAATGCTTGAGATGCTTATGTTATGTGATTGTTTGTGAATGCCTTGAATTGTCATAGGTAGGTATGGGTGTATGCTTACACGACCACCAAACAAGAGTCACATATTTTGTCCCAAACTAAATTGATTAAGTCGACCGCCTTCCTTCTCTCTATCCCCTTCACGTCAATAGCCAATCATGGCGCGGTCCGCCATAGCGGACGTCATGGTTGTCAACCTTGATAGTCGGGGTACAAATGAAAAGATTTGTTAGGAGCAAATAGAGAGAGGTTGCTTATCGATGGACCCAACAAGTTTTCTTGGACATCGGGGCGAAGTTTGTAAATATACTTAGATATTAACAAACCAAGAGTCATATGGTTGATATGATTGGTTGGAGAACCTACCTTGTCTAGTTAAGTAGGGTGTCGTGCCATAGCAGGCTCTACTTGACGAAAATGGGGATCTTGGAATCCATTACATTTAGGGACATTAATTAAATGTAGTGGGAGTTTTTGTTTATCATTCCATAAACAAAACATTGCATAAACTAAATGACCTTAAATTGAAATTGTTATAGATATTAAATATGTTAATTTCGTTGCGATCAATCTTTGGAAAACGACAAGCTCGTTTCTAGGGTATTTACTTGGAGAAGAAATACCGATTCCTAAGACATGTTCTTGGAAATGAGAAACTTGAGCAAGTTTAATCCCAAAAACGTTCCTCAACTTCCCGAACATAGCTTCGCAATGATTGATTAGTTTTGACGAAAATTATTCAATAAAGCGAATGCTCATATCCTTTTAGAAGTTCTGGACCTTTGAATTGGAGAATTCATAAGGACTATACTAAGACTTCTATACTCTCATCCACTTACTCAAGAAGACGGTCTTAGAGAAAGTAAAAGATAGACTCAATCATTAATGATCGAGTAATGGAATGTGAGTTAACCAAGAGACTCTTCTTATAAGAAGATAAATATTTCATTAGCTTGTGAACCGAAAGGTTTGAGTAGCTAATTGACAACTAGAGATATTGAGATCTCCAATATCAAGGATTGTTGATATTGTCATAAAATCCCTTTCTATGGATAAAGGATGTATTGTTCGCACACTTGTTAGTGCTAAAATGATTGGTTAAGTATTAAAGGAATACTCCACCAATATATGAGTTGAGACTTTGAGACCCTCACTAGTGACCGTGTGTCACATGAGATGTTTCATTTGCCATTTATGGGAGGCATTTGAAAGGTTGTCCGAAATATCATGATGTTCTAAACCTTAAGATATTTGTCGTTCAAATTATCTCACTATCTCTAATTCACACTAGTAATTAGGTGCTAGTTCATGTGCTCGCATTTAACGAAATGTGTAGGCAATGATGAATAAGAGAAAGTTTGAGATAAGTAAAGTAAACTCCGTTTTTGGAAATGGCTTGTACGTCTAAGCCACTACCATTGAATACGTAGAGTTATCTTTACTAAATAAAGAGTTTGTTTAGGAATTTGAGGTTGTATACCTTATTCCAAACATCTCATAAAACCTTATCTCCGTTTCATATTTGATGATGGATGATCATGTTTTGTAATAGAGAAATGTTGTTCTCTTATTGTTATAAATTTGTGTATAAGATTTCATGCATCTTAATTGAATTTGCTTGAAATAGATTAACAAATTTTGAATGACAAATATGTAAGACTTCGCATAAAGTGTTTGACTTTTATGTAAAATAGTTGCTTAGTCGAATATAAACAAGAATCGCATTATGAGAGTCTACGTAACGTGGAGCTCGTAAATCAATTCGATTGCAAAGAATCGCATTATGAGAGTCTACGTAACGTGGAGCTCGTAAATCAATTCGATTGCAAATCAATTGAAATTCATGCGAATCGTGTTTGTTAAAAGACAAAAGCGCCTTTGACCTACGAAGGTTTAAAGGACAAGTAACCTTATTAAGACTTATACATATTGATGTATATAGACTTATAGGACTTGTGCAATTTAAAGGTTGTTGACACTTTACCACTTGACCAACGATCATTGTAGATATTAACGTATCTATTTGATATGGTATAAGTATGAATCTTTTGACAAGATCAAAAGGATCTCAAGAGTAAAGTTGAAAAACTATTCAATAAAAGCAAAAGTCTTAAGATGGATCATGGTAAATAGTTAAGTCATGTAGTTTGATATATTGCCTAAAGAGTATGAAAGACGTTTCACTACTCGCTCCATGAGGAACATTTGGAAAAATGTATCCAAGGATGAAGGTATCGAACATTGTTTGATATAGTTCGATCGGTAATAAATCAAATTGACTTGTTTGACTCATGTAAGGGATTGTGTTTGAGGACAATATTGTTTACACTAAATAAAAATTCCATTGAAGTCTATTGAGAAAGATATCTTACAAGATTCGATCTCTAGGTATATTGTTTCTCAAGATTTGGTGTTGAGAAGCTTATTTCAAGGTTCGATTGATTGATAAGCTTGGACCCAAATAAGACGCTTATTATTTTGTAGGATATCTTGAATTAGCCAAAAGGTACTACTTCTATGAACATGATAAGAACAAGGTAGTTGTTGCTCATCATAACGTAATCTTAAAGAATGATATTCTCAAGAAGAAGTAGTGGGAGTAAAGTGAGCATTAAAGGAGTTTATGCGTCACTACAAGAAGTACCTTTATAGGGAACTTGTCACTCCATACATGGTGCTTAGTGGGAGTTGAGCGGAACTTGACTCACAAGCAGTTGTGAAAGGAAGAAGTTTATAAGCACGCTCGCTTCTAAAGAGTACTCAAACATCTCACGAATGGATGATGTTAGAGAAACTCGTGCAATACATTAGGATCAAGAATCTATTCTACAAGATGTTGTAGAAGTAGTTCGTAGACCTCAAGCACCAATCCTACAAAGATCAACGAGAGTGAATTGCCTAAACTGAAAAGTACATAGGTTTCACAACATCCTCATACTTGACATGTGAGGATCCGTTGATAAATAAAGAAGCGATGGAAAGACCCGATTCCACAAGTATGGTTTGAATCTATATGATCTTTAAGTGCAATCCATATATATAACAACAAGGTATAGACCTTGATTGATGTTCAAGAAGGAGCGATCCATCTAGAACATTTAGATGTTTAATAAGAAAGATAGATATGGATAGCAAGTCGACTCTGTACAAAGCACAATTTCATGATTGATGCTATGTCTAAGTCGATAACAAGTTGACCATGTACAAAGCACGGCTTCTCGCTTGTAGCTATGTATAAGTCAATAAAGATCATTCTAGCAATAGTTATATTTCGTATATATAGATATATGGAAAGATACATCAAAACCGCCTTCTTCGATTGAATGAAGGAAGTTGTTGTGTATTTGACACAAACCAAGGACTTGTTGTATTGTTGGAAACACATATATGCTTCAATGATCCATTAATGGATTGAAGCAAGTACTGTGGAAATTGGAATAAATATTTTGACAAGGAAGTCAAGGAGTTGCACTTCGTCAAAAGTATCTTATATAGACAAGATATTCAGTGGGAGCATGTATTGTACAAGATACAAGACATTAATTGGGAATAACATTAAGAAAATGAATATTGTCAAGATCTCATTGGAGAATGTTTTTCTCAATTGAGAACTTGGGTAAGTCACCTAAATCCAAGGAAACAAAATCTATGGAGATAGATTATGATGGATGTCAGGTTTGAGCAAAATGTGCATATAATGACAAGGTGTTATAGTTACACGAAAAGATAGACTCCTAGAAAGGATGTCTAACCACATTGTATGGCATACACTTCAGTGCTACTCGGTGTGTTGCAACTCAATTCGAGAAGAGTGCACGATACAATTCGAGCATCCTTCTGTTATGAGTTTCATTATGTACGCCATACTTATGCACATGCCCCTATGTGTTGTACCCAAGGAGTATGACAATCAGTTGTCAAATGGATACAAAGAAAAACACATTTGGACAATAATCAAGAATGTCCTCGAGTATCTTAAGAGAAAGAGTGATATGTTTTTCCATCTGATAAGATAAAAGAAAGCTCATATAAATTGATATATTGATGCTAGTTTTCGAAAGATTGATATAAATACAATTGAGCTACATATTTTGTTTAAATGTGGTGTTGTAAGTTTAGAAGGTGTTCTAAATGGGATATTACAACCGTTTCCGTCACCAAAACAAATATATATAACAACTTGTTAAGCAATGAAAGAATGTAGTAAGGATCGTGAAGTTCTCAGTCAAGCTAACATGGTTCTATGCATCTCGAACCATAGCTTAAACTTGAAGAACCCAATATTAAATTGGTGATCCAACTAAGATCTATGACGATGCCATTTGATCTCACATGATGATGATCAAGAACACATATATAGGAGTATATATGTATATAGGGTCAAACAAAATTGGATAGGTTCGCGGACACAGCGAACACTCTAACTTAACCTCTACCTTAAGCGGTATACGAGATGCAGTTGTGCATCCATACGTGATGGACGTATGAGTAACTTGCTTTAAGCGTATAATATTTTTGAGGTTCGAACATGTATATACATGGATATATAACATTGTTCTAAATTCTTCACTGGCTAGAAGTCACTATTGATTGACTCTAGGCCAAGTGGGAGATTGTTGGAGTTATGTCCTAGAAGTCAATATTTCATGACTTATTTTCTTAGTTTATGTTAATGATGATATTTGATCATTTGTTCCTAGAGTTTATTATTGACAGATCATTCAGGTTGAGGATCTGAATTGTAGATCTCTGTGGATCATTCATTAGAATGACAATAATAAATCTAAATCGTCCATAATCTTGATAATTAACAAGGAACATTAATTATCATAAAAGATTAGTATGCAAGTTAAGTGATGATTAAGTTCTACAAATCATAGGTAAGGAGTTACCGACTTAATTGCATATGTGTATGTTATTGGAACATAGTACAGGACTTGACCCAATGAAATAAACATTTGGATTGTGTTATGTGTCATTGTTTATTTCATATGAGTTTGATTCTGAGTTTGAGATGTTCACCTTTTCCACATGAGGATAGGTTCAATAAATATCGTCTAACGTTGATTCCTGATAAAGGCTGCTATAAGGACTTTATTTATGTTCTCTTGAATTGTGCGGGGAAAAGTTGTTCATCAAGAAAACCGTATGTCCCTCATTAGTATACCTAGTGAGTGATGATATCTGTTTGGGCCCCTTGATGGAGTTGGATCGTATGCATGCAAACTAGACGATCAACTCTAGATCAAGAAATGTATAATCTGCAAGAATGACACATTCCTATCTTGGATTATACAAAGATATCGTGTGACATAAGAATCAAACAAAGAAATACTTTTATTTCTTATGCAGGATTGAGATATTGTAACGGTACATTATTTATACGAATTGGGAATCATAACGTGTTGCTAGATACCGCTTATGATTATTGGAAATAAATAACGATTTATTTCCATGGCCAACATAGTATAAATCCTCAAATAGGGTCGCACAAATAAGATATTGACCACACGTGCATTATTTATTCATATTGGAGAATACGAGACATGATAAGTTGATTAATTAATTATATGTTGTTATGAACCATAATAATTAATTATATCAAATGGATCATGTTAGAAATAATTTAATGCATAAAGCTCTTCAAGAATTAATTATTAATAAGTTAATAATTAATTATATACAACACATATAATTTCTAGAATTATATTGAGCTAATGGGTTTTATTTAGTTAGTAAATTAAAAGCCCAAATTAAAGAGAATTAAAGGGGATTCATTAATTGGTGAATTAATGAATAAAGGCCTTTTATTGAGATAGCCCAAGAAAGCCCATTAGGTGGCCTCTTAGGGTGGATGGCATACTTGTAAATAGCTACAAGTGTGGATGAGAGATGGGTGGTCTATAAATAGGGGGTTCTTTTAGAGAGCAAACCCTAGCCACCACACCCTCTCTTCCTCTTCTCCCATGCGCCATCTCTCCCTCTCATTCTCTCTTGAGCTCATGTGTTGAGCACCCCTATCCCATCTCTCTTCCTCCATTAAAATAGTTTAATAGAAAGAGAAACTTGGATTTGAAAAGGGGAGAGCTTGGACTTGAGAGAAACTAGCATCTCTCTCAAGTCGTGGTTGCTATCTTTGGTAGGCTAGAGGCGATCAAGATGGTGGAGGTGGTGGAGCACGCACCCTATCGACTCCCATGCCATGGATTCGAGCCTCATGAATGCGATTTCATGAGAGGTATATCTTTCTCCTACTTTCTCTCTTGATTTGACGTGTGATTGCTTTAGCACTAGATCTCTTGATTTGCTTGTTGTTAATGGTGATTAATTAGTTGTAATTAATCTAAAATTAAAATATGAGCATTTCCTAACAGTTTAGATCTTAATTTCATATTAAAAGGTCAGACTTTTTATTAGAAAATATTAAGTTACTACTAAATTAGTTATTTATTTAAAAGGAAAGACTAAATTATTGATTTTACTATATCTTTATTGCCTAATATGTAAAGTTTTATATGAAACCAAAATAATATCAATATTTTATTTTCTTATTTGCCCACGTATTGAGGGCATCTTTTGCTAGTACTTTTAAATATTCTTTTTTTTTTAATCCCTTTCTTCACTTTGATTTATTATGAGCTTTTCCCTAATAATGAAATTGACCATTTCCTTTTTTTATGCATCTGCCTCCTAAGAGTTTTGCAATGAAAGCATAATCTTCTTTTTTAATATTTTTTTAAATTAAGGGTATTTATTTATAGAGGCGTAGTCCATTCCATGAAATAGAATTTATCCATCTTCTGTATCCAGCTGAAATTGAACTCGTTATCTCTAGAATAATGGCGGAGTCACTGACCATTTATATTAGACTCTCACGTTCGAAAGCATAATCTTCTACCAGACATTGATACAAGTTGGTGTTATCTGAAAACAAAAAATAGAAGACGATATATATATATATATATATATATATATATATATAAAGCGAAGATTGGTTCAATTTTTTTATTCAAGCAGATTGGGAATTAATACTTCCAAGCTCCACGAAAAGAGTATCTCCTGGTTTTCTCTCTCCCTTCCATCTTGTGTTCAATAAAATAATAAAATGACTTGCTTCTAGTTAAAAGCAAGGACAAATTGGTAAATTTTATTTTGACAAAAATTCCAAATTAATTAAATGGAGAAAGAGATAAAGGAAAAAATGTTTATCATTATACGGGAAATAGGTTTCTTTTTATTTGATGTTTTAATGATGTTGATTATTTTAAGATATTTGATGGTTACATAGACAATCAACCCAAAAAAATAATGCAATTAATCAAGAACAATCAATATTGACTTAGAGCTGAAAAGTAAAAAATGATAATTAAGCTCTGCTTTGCTTCAGTCCATATAAACTTAGCATATATTAAATTCAAATAAAATAAAAAAAATTCCCTGTTACAAGCAATCTCTTCCAACGTTACAGAAAGGCCTGACGTGTCAATCATGATATGGTATTAATTAATTCCCCTTAGAACCTACTTTCTTGCCTATCCATATAGTTAGCTCCAAGTGGATATAATTCTACTATCATAGATTGCACGCTCTTACATGCAATGATGCAAATAGCAAGGGTCCTTTAATGTGCAAATATTTTTTTAAACAGCAAAGATGAACCCAAGATTATTAATACTGACATAGCTTCTTATTTTTCTTTAAGAGTGGCATAGTTCGTACGTCCTTTAAAACGGCGTACAAGTTCAGAGACTGTACGCCCTTTTAAAGGGCGTACAAGAGAGAAAATGACAGAGAAAAGGAAGAGAGAGATCTAGAGAGAGAAAGAGAAAGAGGGCGTACGAAACCCAAGTGACCCACATGCTTATTTTGTCCATTTCTGTGATTACTTTTGCTGCCTATATGGCTATATTTTGATTCATAGGGTAAAAGTACAACTTTTCCACAAGTATATACCAAAATTTCTATCATTTTCTTATTCTCAGTATTGAAATATTTTTCTTTCCTCGGGATCTACGTTAGCTCATCAGCACTTTTTTTTTTTTTTAATCAGCACTCGGTGTACTGTACTCGTGAAGAACGTCGCCACGTTTGGGTTTTATATTCAAGAGCATTTTGATTTATGCCATTAATGAAAAATTTTAAAATTCGAGATATGTCATCACAAAATAACTAATTTATTTTATGTCACTATAAAACGTTTAAATTCTTTTTATGTCATAATTAGTTAATTACATGACTATATTGTCCATTTAAATTTTCTATTTTAAATATTAAAATTAACAATGTTACACTTGGTTTTTAAGTTGTTTATAAATTTTGAAATTTATGACCATGATATTTGAATTTATGAATTTTTGAAATTTTGTCAGATTTAACTTCTAAAAAAAATTTCATCAAAATTATTTTAAGTTCTAAAAAAAAAACGTTCTTGCACCGTTCCTTGATTTCTATGCCCTTAGAAATATTTCATTAGAATTATAAAGTAGCAAATCAATTATGGATACAAAGTAAATCTAGTTTGCAAATTAAGGTCGGTTTTTGTATTTTCAATAAATTGAAACTTTTTCAAGTAATTTCTTGCATTTGATACTTAAAAAAGAATGTTAGTATATATGTTAAATGGGACCTAGTGTCTGGATTTTTGTTTGGTACAAACAATTATGACCCACGTGCACCCAAGTGAGAGAGAAAGAGGGATAAGAGAGAAGAGAAAAAGAAAAAAAAAAAAAAGAGAGCCCGTGGACTCTAGATCTCTCTCTTCCTTTTCTCTGTCATTTTCCCTCTTGTACGCCCTTTTAAAGAGCGTACAGTCTCTGAACTTGTACGCCGTTTTAAAGGGCGTACGAACTATGCCACTCTTAAAAAAAAATAAGAAGCTATGCCAGTATTAATAATCTTGGGTTCATTTTTGCTGTTTAAAAAAATATTTGTTTAATGTGTATATAGCAATAGCAATATGAAAAAGGTAACATAGGCCATTTAGCCGAATCTCTGATATTGAAATTTCATCTTCTGAAAGGTGAAACAGGCCGAAAATTGGTCATTATGAACGCCACTATTTTTATTCTTAATTTTTTTGTCTTATGATTAAATAATTTTTTTGAGAGGCCATGATTTTTTTTTTTTAAATATAATTTTAGTCGTCGAACTTTAGTTTATTCTTCTAGGATCATCAAAATTTCAAATTATCCATATTCGATCACTCTACGAAGATTTTGTCTAATTAGTTAATTTGGGATATAAATCGAGGACATCAAATTAGAATCTTTTTAGTTGTCTAGAGCTTCTGAATTAGTTAGCCGGTATGATGAATTGACACGGTACACAATTTTGACTTCACTGAAACGGTATCAATTAGGATCGCATAACGTGGAAAACGATCATGAAACAAAGTTATTGCGTTAACCGTTTTGTTTATGACACGAAACAAAAAAAATTTGTGTTAACTGTTTTGTTTTAAAAGACGATCAAAACGATCGAAACGACCAATTAACTGACAAATAATTTTTATACATGTTTTCTATTTCGAATAAGTAAAATGTGTAACTGTGTTCGATTTGCTGCTTTGACAATTAATTTTTATACATGTTTTCCTATTTCGCATGTATAACTGACCGATTCAATACTCCACTATTCCCGGTTCATCAAAATTTGTTCATAAAATACTTAAAAATACATTAAAAATACATAGAAAATGACATAAAACAGTTAAACGAAAATAAATGAAATGAAAGAGGACAGTTTTGTTAACCGTTTCGTTTAACAAACGAAACAAAAAATAGTTACGTTAACCGTTTTGAAGGAACAAAACGAAACGATCAAACGGTTGAAACTAGTTGTGTTTTCAACCCTAGTATCGATCTGGCATGGTAACACTTTTTAGGGACAGTGGACCACATCAAGCACATGACACAGAGACGAATATCAATTGCTAGATAATGAGGAATCAACATAAGTGCAATGGCCCCATTAAAAACAAAATTAACACCAAAACAAATGGTGCTGCTTTCTTCTCTTGGACTCAAAGAACGCACATTGGCCCATAAAGGCCCCAATTAAAGACTTCAAAAAGGGAATCATGGATCAAAAAGGACAAGATAATAACAACAACAGAAACATCTAATCTTAACCCAAAACCACTCATAGCTGGATTTGTCCATCTCAAGTCTAATTGCTAATTAATAACCGCCATAAGTAATTGTGTAACAAAAGGTGATGAAAGCTACAGGTATGATTGTCCCTCTACTGTTGTATATATAATTGCATTGGCCTACAAATGCATCCTTTCAGCTTTCTGTCTTGGGACTACAAATGCATGCAATTTTTTAATTACATGTTACCAAATTCTGTCAATTACATGCACCAAAATTAACAATTTTAAAAGTTTTTCTCTGCTGGTTTATATAATTATGCATTAAAAAAAGGGGTATTGACGTATTGTAGAGTGGAAAATATTTAAAATAAAATTTAGGGATGGCAGATGCCAATGGAAGCGTCAGTTATGTTTCCAGATCAACACAACCCGTATGTATAGAAGAAAATCTTGGTTAGGTCAGGTTTGGATTACTGCCGACTTCCAAGTGATCATATAAATAAAATAAAGCAATAAAAGAAGTAAAACCTTTCGGCTGCAATTGAGTTGGACAAGTCCATTTCCTCTTGGACTTGAGTTGGTCCAACGACAACCTCTATTTTATTTTCTTTTTATTTTTTTTTTTAAATTACTCGAATGTAGTTAGGCCACAAGAAAGTGATACAAAAGTGTTTTTCATGTTTTAAAGGATTGTACACACACATTAATATGGATATAATATAATATAATTACTTGTGAGTAGGGGTGGGAAAAAAAATAACTCATGATTACTCGAACTTGCCTCGGAAAAAAATTCTGATATAACTCGATTTAATAGAAATTGAGTTGCCACAACTCAAGTTAGGAGCAACTCGAAATGAAACGAGGCGATTTCGAGTTGGGTCTAACTCGATCGGAACTAATTCGAGTAATCAGTAAAGCCCAAAAAAAATAATCCCGACTCAGATACATCAAAGTGTAGCGGCTCCCAGACATTTCCATTTAGTGTACCAATATACTAAACAATAATATCTCAAGCTAAGTTTAGCTTTTAATTTCGAGTAGAAATGTCAAGTCACGAGTTATTCGAGTTGATTTCGAGTAAGTCAAGTGAACTCGGAATTGTGTCACGATCAACTCGCGAGTTAACTCAAAATGTTGCGACTTGATTTCGAATTGATACTAACTTGATGTAGTATATATGTCTTGTGAGTAATAATCATTTTATGTAGTATATATGTCTGAAATTGCATGCCCTGTTGTGCTTCGTTCAAGACATAACTTGAAGATAGATTTGATTCAAGACATAATGTAGGGAACATTTGTCATATTCTTCAAGGCCGATTTTTTTTTCTGATTTGGAATAAAGTCATTTATTTATAAGGCATAGTACACTCATTTAAATAGAGTTTATCACTATTTCGTGTCCAGTAAGAATTGAATTCGTTACCTCTAGGATAACGACGGAGTCATTGACCAATTGTGCTGGACTCCCACATCCTCTCCAAAGCCGAATTAATCAAATTAAAATATAGTTTCTTTTTACTTTAATTTATAATTTGGTTGGTCGGAGTGTCAGTCAGTTTGATTATGTTGGACGGTGCTCATAATATATAAAAAGAAAAACTAGCATGATGATGCCCATAAATTAAGGGTATTTGTCCCCTCAACGACGTGCGATAAAGTGTTAAATTATGAGGACATCTAATTTGTTAGAATTAATATGTAATAGAATTTCAGCTCTTAGTCTGATGGCAGTGCACTCAAAAAATCCTCAAGTACAAGATCAGACAAAAGATCATTTATAAACATTTAATTTAATAATAAGTAAGAAGATTTGACTTTAATTTTACATAAAAACAAAATATTATCGAGATAAATTGTTGACTTGAATTATTTATTATTGGTGGATAATTGGATATTCATCGACTGTGCATTCTCTGTTTATAAAACATAATCACTTTCTTTTTCACTAAGTACGAAGAAAGTTAAAAGAATATACATTCTCTGTTCATGAAACATAATTTACCAGACGCTAATAATGCGACTTCTCTAGAATTTCCTTTGAACTCAATATTTTTTACTAAAGTTAATAACGAGAAATTATGTATATTTTTAGTTATATTTTTTTCCCCGTATTTAGATGGACAAAGAAACATAACCGAGAAGGAATTTGAGACAAGAAGAAGTGTTCTAATATTGGGGTTGTGTTCTAATATTATAAGATTTCTATGGGTAATTTTGTATAATCTAAGATTTCTGTGGGCCGACCGCCGACTGACATCGATACCAATTATCTCTTTTATTATTCACTAATTATAATTATTCTCTAAAAATACGGGCTTAAGAATCATCTCAAGCACACTGACCCGTCCGATCAAAATCCAAGGCTTCAAGATGGCATCAATTGATCATCCGAGATAGAACCCAATCTGTACCCTTCACTGGCGAAAACCCTAATTCCCTTTCTCGCACTCTCACTCTCTCTCTCTCCTCTCTCTCTCTCTCTCTCCACTCCACATCAGCCGCCGCCGCCGCCACGAGCTAGTTTTTCGCGACGTTTCCGAGACGCGCGCCGCCGCCAAAAAGTTGGGTTTTGCGTCTCTTCCAGAGGTGCGCCGCCAGGGCGCCAGGCACTTTCCCTTCTGGGGTGATCTCGCTGGTATCTTCTCTTTCTCTTTGTCTATAATTCATGGGTTCTTTTGTTCTTGGGTCTTAAGTTCTTGAGGAAATTAGCGATTAGCGAAAAGTAGGTATTCTTGGTACTATTAGATTATGATTCTGTTGTGGGTTTGTAAAGTTGTAGTAGTTCTGTTAATGCTCTTACATTTGGGGTTATAATCGAGAAATGTTAGGTTGTTCTTCGAGGGAGCTTCTTTTCTCTTTCCTGAAATTTTTACCTTGTTAAGTAATTTGTTGCTATTATCTTGATATCTAATTGGAACAACAAATCACGCAACATATGTGTTAGAAAGAAAGAAAAAAAAAAGGGTTTAAATCATGCATTATGTAACTATGAAAGGTATTGTGCTGGCCACATCCCCATATTTGTGCTAAGACGGATATGAAAAGTCCAGAGCTTGAATATTTGTGTCAAGGAAGATGGGAAATTTTTGTTTGTCAAATATTTATTCTTTCTATGTACTTTATCTGCTTACTGGAAGAAAGCTTTATCATCATGTACTAATTGCTGATCATTAATATTGAATCTCAGGTTTTGATTTTATGCAAGGAGTAAGAACCTAATGGCCCCAACTCAATCCTTAGAAGAAGTTGAAAAAGCCGGAAAACCAAAACCAACCTTACTCACAGAGCTCAAAGCTGAGCCAGTAATTATACATATGGTTGATGCCCCCACCGATAAACCCCAGCAACCTTGCACTAGTGGCTGCAAGGACCAAGCAATAAATGCTGAACCAACCGATTCTCTCTGTGACCAAGTGGTAGATATCCTCAATAACACAACGGACAGGGTGCTGACTCCAGTGAAAGAGGAAGAAGACCTAAATGCCACCGAGTGCTCTAGCTCTTTTGGGGACACATTGTCAGGTTCATGTAGTGAAATGAACCCAGAAATGAGTGATAGTGAGGTTGAGTCCCCTTTTGCTCGACCTAATGTGGATGCCACTTTCTCAGACTGCGTTACTAAAATATTCAAGTAAGCTTCTTCCACCATTGTGATCTGCAAATCCTGGAAGTAAAACATTTTTTAGACCTGGATGAACCATAGTATTAAAATATTTTATTTAGTATTGTCAACATATAATTTCTGCCATTCTCGTGGTTGGCAGAATATTGTTTGTCACTGTCATGAAAAGTAATTGAAATTCTGATGTGATTCAGACTTGAAATAGAAATTAATTATAAATTGGGAATTTTGGCTTTTTGCATGAACCTTTTATTAACTGCTAATCTCAAAAGAATTTAAAATCATGTTTTGCTATTTATTAAGAAATGTTGTAAGTAAATGTGCTATTTGCATATGCTTCTTAATTCTTTATGGTAACCGTGAAGAGGCAAAATGCTCTAAAACTTCTCTTAAAAGTGTATTAGTATCTTTCTGTTTTAAAAAATGCTTTGTGTGATTGAGCAAGTAACTATGTGAACCTTCATATGTATATTATCCATTTTTGCCGATTTCATCACTCAAAACGATGACAGAGGCAGGCTTTTTTTGCTAAGTGGATGGATAATATTGCATTAGTTTTTAATACAAGAAGTACAGGGTGTTACTTGTTGATATACACATAAACTCTAGTGTGATTAAAACGTAAAACGCTTTAAACATCCAAACCTTCTGGACTAAAGATTTTCAAATTACAGCAAGAAAAAGGTGACTGCGCACTGGAGGAAGTTTATAAGCCCGCTGATGTGGCGGTGTCAGTGGCTCGAATTGCGAATCAAAGAGCTTCAAAACCAGGCTACAAAATATGACAAGGAACTTGCAATGCTGAAGCATGAGAAGGACTTGCATGCAAAAATGATCGAACTCGACAACTCTTGTTCTCGGGTTCTGCCTCATTCATCTAGGTGTCGCACTAAAAAGGCCATGAAGAGGAGAAAAAGAAAGAAAGAAGAAGAGATGGTGGATGGCATGTCTTACATCTCTGACCACATTGTATTTTCATACTATGGTACTTGTTTTTTTTCCCTTTTTAAGGTGTCAATTAAATATTTTTTTCAAGTGTTTACTCACATACCCTACAATTAGTGGTGGCATCAGATCAGGTCAGGTCAATGTCTTTACTTGACGAGTTCTTAGACTGGTAATTTAACATAGTTATATACACAATATTATCATTGTTTTCTTTCTGAAGAGGATATTAGCAGGTGCATGTACATGCAAATCTAGGGGCTTCAAGTTTCATATGGGCTGAACTTAGGGGAAACATTTATAATCTCTTGTGACACTTTTTTTGCAGAAAACAAGCGATGTGAAACAGACGGCCATTCTGTCGATGATGATTGTGGCGACCAAGGTATCGTTAATCAGATTTAATTAGAATAATTTGCTGCTTATTGTCATTTTTTTTAAGTTTATGTTGTTTGCTGATTACTGACAATTAATAATATTATTTTTAGCTGATGAGACGTTGAGAGGCAATGATGATACAGATTGGCTCTACGGCACCAAACCAGGAAGCTCTCTAGAAATGATCCTCTTAAAGATTGAAGCTATGGAATCCCAAGTTTCTAACCTCAGATCCCAACTAAACAAGGCCTCATCAAAGAAGACAAAGAAGCCATCTGCCGCGGCTAGCATAATTATACCGGGTGACAATAACTATGCAGTTCGGAGTCCAAGCTGCTCACCTGGTAAGAACAGAGACCTTGCAATATTGATCCATCCCAGTAACGGGTCTGATGATGACATGGCAGAAGCGATCTTGCCTGGAAGTGCTGTGTCAAGTTATGGGGATGCTACTGATTTGGGGATTATTGAGAGCACCAGCAGGTGTCCTTTTTCTGCTGCTGACATGGCTCTGGACCCACATCAGATCTCGGACTTTTGCAAAGAAGAAGTAAGCGCCTTTCCTCCTATTTGCAGTCTATGATTAGAAAGAAAAGGTTGTACATTTTGTATAATTATCAGGGACATCTCTAGAGTGATCGGAAATGTTCCTTTTTAACTATATAACAAATATTGGCTGCACCACCTTTTTGACTCCAATTTCATTAGATTCTAGATTGCTCTGTGTTTGTTCTTTATATCTGCATTAGGTTAGTATAAATGGTGCAGACTGGATGTGGGTACTTTTGAACTTTTGAAGAAGTTTATGTTGCATAGTGTATGACAATTTTTCATGTTTAGAGGGCCATAAGACAACTCTTATATTGCTGAGCTATCCAAGATGTTCATGGCTCTATTAATGAAATACCTCTTGATCTATAAATAGAATGCTGAAGATGTGCTCATAGACAACCAAATTCTAGCTGAAGAACAATACCAGAATTTTGAGAAGGTAACAGTACTACCATCAGAAGTACACAATGTCTCTGTGGTAAAGACTGAAGCAACACCAGTCTCAGAAGAGGAGAGCACAGCTCCACGGTTGTCAGTGGGATTGAAAGAAGTGCGTCTCAGTAGTCTTCAAAAAGAGCTGAAACTAAATCCATGCTACACTGGCAAGAGACGAGGAAGGAAGCCGAAAAAGATTATGAAAAAGCAGCAGTCGAAGAAGCGTAAGAAACCCAGCATTGGCTCAGTAGCAGCAGCGACATCGGGAGTTTGGAGGAGTGAGAGGATAAAAAAACCAAAAATTAGAGATTAGGGTTTGGATGTTTACAGGGACTTTGGTTGCTGTGACGATGGAATTGGCTGTTCATGTGTAACTTGTGGTATAGATATAGTACGGAGCCCAATTACTGTACTTGGGGGAGCACGCTAGTTATGTTAGTTGTGTACTTACGTGCTTAATTTTGAAAATGGTTAAGAGTATATTGTCTGTTGTAGGATTGTTTGTCCATGGTAAAGTGATAGTATTTTTATGTTTTACTGCTGTTGCCCTTAATCTGTTTCTAATTATTGAAGTTCGTGAGAAATCTAATAACGGCCACGAATAGATACGCTATTCTTAAAACTTTGATTGCCCGGTTTGTCTAGCTTAGTTGTATCATTCTTCTTGAAGTTACGAGTCGATCTCCGAAATGTGTGGATCACTGGCAAATTTTCGATAATGAAGGAATCGCTCAAATAAGAGCACCTACAAATTTCCTCGAGCTGTTATCTTCTGGCCCATATCTCCTAGATCACGGTGTTGATCGGATAAATCAACTTCAAGCTGAAAAGAAAGTTGGAGAATAAAATAATTAACAGATTTTCATCATTTAACTATTAAATAAAAACATAACATAAATGAATATGCGGTTTTGTCATGTTCAAGAATCATAACCACCCATTAATCTATTTATACAACCTCATAAAAGCAACTCATATATTTTTCCATTAAGGAATTACAAAAATCACAGCTCAAAAGAATCATTGTCATAACCCACTTTGAAGTTATAACTTAACCACTAAAAATAATTACTTGAACCTCCCCTTTTTCTAATCTAACCTAAGCTTTTGTCTCAACCCCTTTTACTCTACTACTCTCTCTAACCAACCAAGCCAAACCATCCACGTTCTCCTTTCTCTCCCAAGCTTGCTTTCTCCCTTCATAAACCCTATTCCAGCTAGCTGTCAATATTCTAACCTCCTTGCCTCCTCCGGTAATCTCTAACACCTCAGGCACACCATCCCCACACCCCTTAGACAACCCCACATCAACCCTAACTGCCTGGTCCCCACACACAGCATTAATCCCTTCAGTCTGTATTGTGTGCCCCATCACCATTCTTCTAGCTCCTGGTATCAAACTGAGAACCTCTTGAAGTTGTGTACAATCGCAATTAAAACCATCTGAAAATGCCCTTAACCAAACCACTGCATCCCGGTCAAAAACAAACATAGGATGTTTAGGTTCATTTACAGTCATCCAACTTCTCACATCTCGATTAATTTTGTCTAGGCCATACTCTACATGTTTTCGGAGGAGACCTCCATGCACAAACACCGAGTCGCCAACTATTAAGATTGTGTGGTTGCCGGATAGGAAACGGGTAGTGATTGGGCCGGTCGGTCGTAATGCAGCTATACGGGCATGGAAACCCTCCCAATATTCTGGTTTGACCCCTGGAAAGGATTTTGGTACTCCTTTGAAGGGGTCTTTTGGACGAGGCAGATCAGGGCATAGTTGTTTCATGGAGAGTCCGGCACGGTACCTATGATGCTCCTGATTTAGTCCATTGCTTTTTCATCTAGTAAATATTTGAGTTATATATGTTTTAGTGCGGTAAAGGTGGGTCATTTGCTGCTATCCTTGGAAGAATTAGCAGAAGCCAGGAGCCATTCAATCAGATCAGCTGCTTAGATCGGACCATATGAATTCCTGATATAAGAATCCAACTTATTATTTAGGGTGCCGATCTAGGTTGTCTGATCATGTGGAATTGTCATGTAATGATTATGTTAATCACATGATTATGATCAGATGGTTTAAAATTGGGTAAAGGGCGCTATCATCCGTTTAGGATACCTGATATGGACCTGGTAAAAGTTTAAACTTTTCTCCTTTTTATCTTTCAGGAAAGGTGAAAAAGTGATTGACCCTACCTTTTATGATCACTCAAGTTGGATAAGATAAATAGAATCTGTCATCAAAAGGAATAACAACCATACCAACTAGTGCCAGCACATCGTTTCTTTTCCTTATCAATCACTAAAACTCGAAATAAACTCAAAAGCATGTCTGACTCACCAACTTATTACAAAATTATTCCTACATATCAGATATGTTTGACTGCATCAATGCAACAAAATCAATCAGGCCTATGCTTTTGATAAAATCTGGGCTGTTCTATAATTCCTAATTGCTAAAAACCATGATAGACACGGAAGAGAAAAGACTGTACTGGCACAGCAGGTATCATCTGGACAGATTTCCTGACTTATATTCATAAATAAAATAAAGGGGAATGCTCTACCATAAACACAAAATAACATGAAATTTCATGAGATATTAAAACAAAAAAAAAGTAAAGGCCAAAAAAATTCAACATTTTTGGTGGTTAATCTATGGTGTCCTATGTACCAAACTGGTGTATTTTTGCGATTACATGCTCTACCATCAAACTTACCATTTAGCCCAGTTTTTGAACTCCTCGAGCCCGGCAGGCGTGATATACCGAAAATTCCTGGCAACATTCATGGTCTCATGATTCCCATTCAACATCATCAGCCTTCCACCCGACTTCTCGGCCTCAGTCTGAAGCCGTCTTATCAAATACAATATCCTCAATTCATCACCACCCCTATCAAGCACATCCCCCACCTGGACAGCCACAGAAGACCCACCAATCCACCTTAGGCTTGTTGGGTCGACCAGACCCGCAAGAGACAGGGACTGGATGGTTTTCTGGAAGTCACCATGGAGGTCACCGATTGCGACCAGGCGTGAGGCGGGTGGGAGGTGGGAGGGAGGGAGAGAGGGAGTTGTTGGGGTGGAGGAGGAAGGGAGGAAGAGGCCGCCGACGGAGAAGTCGACGAATGCGTCGACGAAGGCGGAGAGGGAATGGGGAAGGCTGGCGCAGGTTAGAGCCTCCATTGATTTGATTTGGTGTGATTTGATTGGAGATTTTGATGGGGGGATTTATTTTTGTATTTGTTTGTTTGACATTATTTTGGGGGTGTTTGGAGTGTGACGGAGGGAAAGGAATGTGTCAAAATACCAAAATGAGTTGGGGAGGGATAGAATTATAATATTTCTGAATATTTTCTGATAATTTAAGGGGATTTTTTTTGGATTTTAGCTTGGTTAGAAACTTAGTTTGTGCTATTATTTCTCCAAATAATTAGCAACGTTCTGCTTTGATCAAAATATTTTTTACATGAGATTTCATTTCAATTGAATTGATTTTTCAGAATTTCGATGGATATAATAACATACAAAGTCCAAATCAGCTCATTTAATTTTTAAATACAGTGTGACATGAAAAACTTGAATTCAATTGGTACTTTGCAACTGACTGTGTATTTGAATTGAAAGCCGCCTGGAAATTAATCAGATTGCAGGGGATGAGGACAATGCTATGGTCAGGATTTAGGAACGGTCTCTTTCGGATCCAAATATGGTGCGCGCGAGGCAAGTGTGCCGCGCACAATCCGAGCCGTTCGATCTGATCTCGACGGTTAATTTTTTCGGGCCTATCAATTTGGTATTATGCACGAGACACCCATCATCCGTCGGATGATTGGAATTGTGCGCAACACACTTGTCGCGCGACACTAGATTTGGATTGGTTTTTTTTTGTGTTCTTAGGAAACTTAGAACATCACTGTTGCAAGCAGAAAAATCGTTGAACATTTCTCGATCTTATTGATGGAAGATTGACACAAAAGTATAAGAACTTGGTGGGGTAGACTAGTAGGACGGGTAGACTAGTAGGACATACACTTGCGTGAAAAATACCACCACTTGTGGCAGTTTGATTTTACTTTCTCTAAAGGTTAAAATTCAATGCATTTTATGGAATTCTGTCCAATGTGCTTGTTTTTAGAATTTAAATCTCCAACCATTGAATTTAATTTTCGTATTGCAAATTTATATATTTTAAAATTTTTTTTACTGTATTTTCAGATTTTTTTTTAGAAAATCATCAGGCTAAAACGTTATGAACAGTTTTAAAATAATAGATTTAAAAAAAATCTGAAAAAGCATATAAAATTCGGCTTTGGAATATATTTCAATTTGAAAAACACATTCAATGATTTGGATCTATCGTTTGAGGTTCAAAATAAGAGAATGAACTAGACAAAATTCCTACATCTAATGCATTAAACTCTAACTTTACACTTTACTTTATCACAATAAATTGACTCGCATTAGAAATTGTATTAACTTGGGCAATGTATCCTCTCCTCGTGTGTATCCATTCATTTAGGGTGTGTTTGAATGATACAAAAATAAGCCTAAAAAGAACTTTCTTAGAAAGAAAAGTTAAAAAAAAAATTCATAGAAAGAAAATTTTTATGAGTCAAACGTGATTCTAGTCTCACCTATTAAAATTGTAAGTGACTGATCCAAACCGTTCAATATGATCTTCATATTATAATTATTTTGAAGACCAGATTTTACATTTTTTTTCAAAATTTTTAACTATTTTTTTCAGATTTTTATTTTAAATTGGAGGGCCCACAATTAATTAGATTGAAGATTTTCTAAAATTCAAAATAAATATTAAAAAAATTGAAAAATGTAAAATTTGATCTCTATGAAAATTTCATTATGGAGAATAAATTGAGTGGTTCGATTTTACCATTGCAATATCGAAGATTGAAATTTAATTGTGTTTGACGGGCTCGAGTGTCAAACGCATTTTACTCTAGCATTACTCAATTTTTATTCCAACAATAAGTTAGAAGAAACATTTTTATTTCTTTCAAGCTTATTTGTGCGATTCAAACAAGCCCATAGGGAGTACAATTTAAGAATGAATACGACCCAGAGTGCCCCGCGGCCCGCCACACGTTAAACACATAACACGGAAGATACGACAATTGGACTTTACTAGCAACAGTGCCCGCTCAATGTGCGGGCGAATTTTAATATGTGAAAATATTACTTGGCACAAATATTTTATAACACTCAACCTTTGTTAGCTATTTAATTAGTCTGCGATTTCTCACATTTTATATTCTTATATTCCATATCTCTGAGCTTTGTTTACACTTTCGAAAAACTGACTGACTCTAACAATTTCAATTGAACCACTGTACAATACTTGATCAAGTTCATCGTAACACATGTATTCTATAACACCATCTTAAGCATATTATTCCATCTAGATTCTTTCATTTCACTATTCATTTCTTCAGACTATGTCCTTTATTAAGAATATACATTGCAAAAAGACCATTTAACTTATTCTTTTTCAATAAGAAATAATCTACGGATACGACAGAAGGAAATAAATATGTGGAAATCATATGAGGTAAGAAAATCAACCACAAAATTTATTTTTGAGGTGCATAAATTTGGCAATAGTCAAGCCCAAAACCTTCTGGATATCTTTCAAATAAATTACAATTAATGTAAAATTTCTTTATTTATTTGGCAATTGCTTTATTTATTGCGCAAATTAATAAATGGAGTACAAAGTTTAAACAGAAGTTTTGACTGATAAAATGAGGACAGGACCGATTCCACTTGCCTAACCAGTTGCGCAAAGTTTATTATATTGCGCAAATTCTTAGCAATCGATTGCTACTTCGCTAAATTGCCCTCCAGTTGTGACACTAAGTCACGAAGCATCAACCCAGCATAAATTTAATGTGCATGGCACAACTGAGATAAACCAACAGCAACTGTCCCAACTTAATCCAAGCTGGAAAGAAACTGAGACTCACCCTGATCAACTCGCAAGTGCATGATAAGCCGATGGCTCGCAAAATAGAAAGGCACTGGGTACCAGTTGGGTCAATAAGACCGTCAGTGCCATTATCATACAAAGAATTAGCTGATACTACGAAGGCCATAAGATCAACGACCTATAATAAAAAAAAAAAAAAAATTCCATCTCAAATTGAAGAGATAATATTCATATTCAAGAAGATAAGTGCTTAGCTAACAAAAGAAATACATGCCACAAGATCACCATGTGCCTCAAGCACCTGTAAAATATTATAATTGAGTCATGTTGGACTAATATGGTAATTTTAGCAAGTATGAGTTGAGGCCTCACAAAGTCTCATTGCACCTTTAACCATTAAAATTCCAGAACCAAACAAGGAAACAAAACCAATTGACAACTTATCCTGGCCAGGAACCCATTGTGCAACTAAAAAATGATAGAGCATAGAATCACATGTTGTCGATTACTCTCGCATAAACAATTTTGATAATAGTGAAAAGAAAAACTATGCAATAAAATCAATAGGCACAACAAAATAACGGTAGTTTGAAGACTGTAATTTGAAGAGGCACTGGTGTTAGAAGTAGGTTGCCCTTCATCAGCTGACAGGAGTTGTAACAGATCCTTTTTGACTGAGTTCATATTTGCATAAGAAGATAGGCCAAAAAGTACCTGAAATGAAAACAAAAGCAAAACTTAACATATCCAGGGCAATTTTTGCAAAATAACTTCTAATTTGGACTCGGAGCTTAGAATCTAATGCTTGACCATGACCAAGTAGTTTGCTACACAGATTGACCTAAACCCTTGTTGAACCCAATCCGAGGTGCCCTGGACCAAAGGAAACATGAACACAGTATGGTTAAACTCAAAAATGACATGAACCTAAAACCTAATCAGACAAAAACCTGAACACATTCTGCTTCTTTTTTTATTTTCCAAATCAGGAAAAAAAAAAGATGTCAGTAGGGAACTGCAAAAAAAAAATGATATATTTACAGACCGTTTCTAATTAAACTCTCCCCGTGACAAATTAACTTCAAAAACTTAACCTTCATTACTGCAAGATGCTAAAGGAATCCATCAGACATTACTTCCCTGTACCAACCCCAAAACTTCAGACATGAGAATCATAGCAAAATTTTTTAATGAAAGAAAACTACCTTGATAGAGAAGCTGACAAATGGATAAAGAAAAGTACCTGGAGGGAACACGCAGTGGAATGCAATTGAAGGTGAAGATCTTGAGAAATACGGTAATTGCAGATTCTAACAAATTAGTACAACAAAAAACATGATATTTATTAAACCAGAAGTCCCAACAAACAATTCAAGGATCAACTGGAAAGAGATAAAGAAAAGGTTGATATGAAATGAAATATTCTCACTTACCAGATGCAAATTTTAGATTGAGAAATTCTCACTTCCCAGATGTAAATTTCAGATTTAGAATTATATTCTGTACTTGCAGCAACCTCTCCAACAAAATGTGTCTTTGTTTTTTCTTTTTTACATGCAACATCAATTTGTTGCACTGGAGTCTTTCTTCCATATGAGGAGAAGTACATGCCGAATCGCTTATGCCATCAAATAAAGAAACGACAATACTCCAATGGCAACTTGAACCTACAATATATGTACAGAATTTTTAGTAATAACAACAATTAAAATGTACAGTCATGAGGCGAAACTCTCTAAAACTGTAATTTCTTCCCTTTTGCATAATTTTGAACTAAATTCAAAGTCAATCCTACCAAACAGAGACCTCAATTTACTTCAAATGTACATCAATTGATTTGTAAAATCAACAATAAACCCACCTATACTCTTCATACTTGTCGAATTCCATCCAATCGTCATGCTTATTAGCTGCCATTGCCGGAAACGATATCACAGAGGAGCCATGTGGCAGGTCGGAGAAGCAAAGTCGCTCTATCCAACAGATCATCTCTTCTCCACCATCTCACAACCCCCGCCACATCCGCCTCTACGTCTCCTTCTCTGGTTGTGGCGCCGCTCATCGGAGCAGCTCCGGATCCTTTCTCTAGATCACGCAGTGCTGACGACTCAGGTAGGTTTCTGGCATGGGGTTGTCAGTAACTGCCGCCATGAGAGAGAGAAAAAGAGAATCGAATTGAAAGAAATTGAGATTGAGAAAGGTGCGGTAGCGAGGCAATAGGGTTTTCATGGATTGGATTGAGAAAGAAATTGAGATCTGAGAGAGAAAATTTGGGCGAACGATTATGAAGCACGATGCGAAAAAGTTAATGGAAAGATTTGCTCTTTCCTCTTTTGATGAAATAAAACCTAGAGGAGCCGAGGCGAGAAATATCGAAACATGTAAGGAGATGAATGAAGGAGGCGCTCTGTAGGAAAGGAAAGAGAAAGGAGCTGAAGCCCTTGCGCACGAAATAAGACAAAAAAAAAAAAGAAAAATTGCGCTCGTGGGGAATCGACCCTCCGCGCTAGAACGAACGAAACAACGGACTTACCAACCCAGCGCCCAGACACTTTCAAACAAAAGGTGGACCCTTTACTATATATTCACATCTAAACCACAGATCATATCAGATTAACAAAATCAATGATCCACATTTGACATTAGGGGTGTTAACTCTTTTTATCTGGCATGTTAACAATTGTATATGACCTTTGTATGGATGCATTTATAAGTAGTAGAGATTTTTCATTTGAAGGATATTTTGTGGCCTAAAATTTGTAATTTATCGTGGAGCGAGTATTGTTCCATTCCATTACAATCTAATAACACATTTTGACCCGCTACAATTATTTGTATGTCACAAATGATCTGACAATAGATACATTCTTGTGACAGAATTTAGAATCATATTAAAACACGTGATTTGTGTGTCAACAGTTGGATTACTGGTCAAGTAAATATCTGTCTCGTGACTCTCGTCCTCATTAAGTTAGTGCATTAATGAAAGATAATGCAATAATTATCTAATAGTATGGCAAATTAGATTAGTAAAACTAACATGAGTTTATTTTCCTTGCAATTCTGTAAAATGAACTCTAAATTTAATCAAACTGCCTCCAACTTTAATCAAACTGCCTCCAACGATGAATTAAAACTGCTTCAATCGACCTACAAAATTATGATGTGTTTAGATACTATATGTGTAAGTTTCGAGTTCATTTATTATGTCCTCAAGTCGTCCTTACAAAATGAACACGTTAAAATAAACATTTAAACTTTAATTTTTCGAAAATTTTGCTTCATACCAAATTAACTACTTATACTAATAAATTATATAAATACATCATTCATAAACTAGAAAGCGTACCCAGGCAAATAAAAATTGAAATCAACATATCAATCAACATGGCAAAACATAATGTAATAAAAAATATATATTTCTTTATAAATAAAATTTTTGAAAAAATTATAGGTGATAAAAGTTCTATATATTCTCTCTTTCCAACGTGTAAAACAATTGTTATTTGTTATTATAATCAATGTTTCTTTCCATTCTAGATGTAAAGCCAATAATTAAAACTATTGGTACAACTATTTTGATCATATTCAAACAAAAAAGATAAAAATATTTTTAATTATAGAGGTCACGGATTTTAATTAATACTATAGATGACTCGAAAATAAATGATAGGAGATATAAAATTATAACACTTATATCTGATAAAGCATATGTCATGTTTCATTATTTTAAAAAAATTAATATCAATTAAGAAAAATTATATGAATATAAACATCATTTAGCTTTGCCCTTGCACTTCCTTAAAAAAACTGGCATTGGAACTTTTTATTAGGATATATGTTCATTTAGCATTTACAATTTGTTCTTTGAACAAGAGGAAGATTACTATATTAGACTAGCACTGGTCCCTAATAAAGATTTTGCTCCACGCTTGTTAGTGAATGGTCACTTTGTATATTGTTTTCATATCATCAATTCAATAAATTAGTTATTTGATCGTGTAAAAAGTTGCGTAGTTAACATTCATTTAGAAAAACTAGCATAAGATGCCCTCATATGTGGGCAAATAAAGAAATAAAATAATGTTAGACAATAAAAATATGTTGTTTAATTTACCAGTGATACAAATAGATTTTTTTTTTTTTGACAGACTTGGTAGTTGCTACCAAGTAAAGTGATACAAATAGATGTATTATTCAATTTGTTTCTATATTAGACGAAAAACCAAATAAAAGTGTTGCTTCGTCTCGCAATTCACATCCAACCACAGATCAAGTCAATCCAACGGCAGAAACACTTATTTTTATTGTTTACTATTTAGACCTAGAGTGTAACACCTTCTTCATCCGTGCATTTATAAGTAGTAGAGATTAGCAAAAAAAAAAATGCCCTCAATATGTGGGCAAATAATAAAATAAAATATTGATATTATTTTTGTTTCACATAGAACTTTACATGTTATAGACAATAAAGATATAGTAAAATCAATAATTTATTGGTCTTTTCTTTTAAATAAATAGCTAATTTGGTAGTAACTTAATATTTTTTAATAAAAAATTTTGACATTTTAATCTAAAATTAAGATCTAGACCACTGATCAGATCAAATTACGCAAATCAATGGTCCATAATTGATATAAAAATTGTTTACACCCTTTTTATATGACATGTTTATCCTTTTATATGAAATATTTACTCATGTTTTTAGGTGCTTTTATAAGTACTAGCAAAAGATGCCCTCAATATGTGGGCAAATAAGAAAATAAAATATTGATATTATTTTTGTTTCATATATAATTTTACATGTTAGGCAATAAAGATGTGGTAAAATCAATAATTTAGTCTTTGCTTTTAAATAAATAGCTAATTTGGTAGTAACTTTATTTTTTCTATTAAAAAGTCTGACTTTGATCTAGACCACTGATTTTGATCAAATTACACAAATCAATGGTCCATAATTAATATAAGAATTGTTTTCACCCTTTTATATGACTTGTTTACTCTTATTATATGAATGTTTAACACATTTCTTTATATGCATTTATAAGTAGTAATGATATAATATATAAAGTATAAAGTATAGAGACACAAGAATAAGGAATAAGCCCCTTATTCCTTATTCGGGTGAAAATCAAACAACACAAGAATAAGAAATTTGAACTTATTTGAACCCTTATTCATATTCTAACAAAATCTTGGTATTTGAATATGGAATAAGGAATAAGAGTGTCTCTATTAAAATTCTCTATTCTCACTCCATCCAAACATACAAATTCAAAGATAGAGATAGAGATGTTTTGTAGAACTGCATCGTTTTTATTTTTATCGTTTAGCAATAGATGCATGCGTGCTTTCATTCTTTTTTTTTTTAATTATGAGAATCTTAATTCATTAATACAAGTATAAATGATGTTGAATTTATGAATATTAGCTTAACTAAGAAAAATAAGATTATCCCTGAATTATAGTAACTCGTATCTAATTTGTTATCGATAATTTATCTAATTTTTCAATTGTTATTTGTTAATTATATCTAATTTTAAATTAATTTACATGCTTAAATTTTAGAGGGTAATTCTACGGCAACTGAAATATTATCATTAATAATATTAAATAAACTATTCGCATTCAAGTATGGTTTAAATATTCAGGTCAATGCACAATTTACCTATTTTTTTTAGTTGACTTTCATATTTCATATTTGAAAATTCTGCCTTTGTCCCGTTTGGATTAGCGTCCGCATCCTGAGTAGCCATTTTAAAAAGCTGTACCAAACATCCATTTTTTTTTATATTTAAAAATTTAAAAAAATTCAAATGCTGAATCCAAACCGTTGATCTTGTTCAATTTTACAAGTGATGTGTTTCTATATAAAGTTTTATAAAATTTGGAGTCGATTTGATACTTTTGACCAAATTATGAACGTATTAGAATTAATCAGTGATAGTTAACCAGATTCGTTCATTTATTGACCACTTGATCTAGTATCAAATCAACTTCAAATTTTATAAAACTTATATGAAAACGCATTGCCGGTAAAATTGAACAAGATCAACGGTTTGGATTCAATATTTGAATTTTAAAATTTTTAAATATAAAAAAAGGGGACGATTGCTGAGGATGCGAACACGTTTGGATTAAGGGAGAAGTAAGGTATAATTGTAGCATAATTTATTGAATGATACTGCATTTGAGAGTTTATATTTTTAATTTATAATCATATTAAACTAATATTTGGTACATATCTTGAATTTATATAAAAGAAATAAGAGAGTAATCATTTTCTCGTATACATTACACGAAGTTTGTAGGGCAATAAATAATTCCGAGATTTACAAAGGAGGTAAGTAAAATATTTCCAATAAGAGAAGCTCCGAAACAAAACCCTACCAAAACCCGTCTATTCGTTCGCCTTCCTCCCCAAGCCGTTCGAATTTAATATTTTCCCAGTTCTCTCTCATTTCTAGCCACTATTACTAGGAGCGCAAGTTGGGTTCTTTATTGGATTGAGCATGGATAACATAGCGGCCGTGGAGGAGCGGATCGTGACAGAGAGGATCCGAAAGAAGCTGGATGAGGTTAATGCGGCGGCGCAGGAGCAACTCGCCTCCGTTCAAGATCATGTCAATTTCACGCTTCAGGTCCCCTTTTCAAACTTCCCTTTGCAATTTTGGTATACAAGTTTACGTTAAGGCCCTTCAATTTGTTGGTATTGCTGTTTGGCCCTTGAAAAATTATGTTTGACGTTTGATTTGGGTTTTTAGTATGTTAGGAAATAAAAAGGTTGGATAAATAGAGCTTAAACATCAATATAAAGAGACAATAGTATTGTTTTTCTTAATTGTTTTCTTAAGCGTTAATAGAGAGAGTATTTTAAATGTGCTTAAAAGAATTAAGTGGGAATTGCTTTCTACACTCCTCAAAATTGGAGATGCACTCCTCTTGGACGAAAATATCCTTCGTATTACAATCATATTACAAACTGGGATGAATTGAGGGACGTAAATTGCAGAAACGAGAAGGGTATTTTCGTCCAAGAGGAGTGCATCTCCAATTTTGGAGAGTGTAGGAAGCAATTCCCGAATTAAGTTGTCCATTATTTGTTGAACGAACGTGTCTATAGTTTCATCGATAGGGCCTGTTATAAATTAATCACAGTATATTTTAGAGGTACTATGTAAAGGTCCCAATTTCTGGGGAATGTACTTTGTCGAAAAAAGTGAACTTGGGCCAGAACAGAAGCATATGAAAAACAAAGGGCTAATTATTACAATACTGCAACTACTGTCTAACTTGCTCTCAATTTAATAGAAGGCATTTTTTTTTTGTTGTTATTTGATAGAAAGCATACTTCAAATGTGCATATGAATGTTTTGATCGGAGCAGAAAACAGGAAGAGATAAGTAACTGCGTGGAGAATTGCAGTGTTCCTGTTCTTAACGCTAACAACTTTGTAGAGTCTGAGATGGCTAAATTTCAGGTAATGCTAGATATGAAATATTTTTGCATTTACATTTTTACTTTGGTTGCACTGGTGTATGGTAGTGGGTATCAGTTGAACTGTTTCAGAAATTCTTTGACCAGCTCAGTGGTTGTGATGTTTTGTTTTCATATTATCAAAAGGCATTATGTGCTAATTTGAAACTGTTGGTGTGGTAGTGCAACTTAATTAGAGTCTGAAGAAAATATTGAATATTTGGGAAGAATTCACCTCCAATCTAAAACCCTGCTATGTAAACTATTCTTTCAAATATGAGAAAGCAAGCATTTAACTTTCAATGTTCTTGTATTATAACTTATTCGATTAAATGAACATTATTGCTCTCTATCCATAATGCCAGTTGTATTTATTTGCATAGATCTTACTAGTTGGCGCACATTGTTTATTTAATTTTATTAATTTTCTTTTTGTGTGAGACAATGTCATCTGCATGGCTCTGCCAAAAAGGAATTACGGTAATAAATATATTAAAAAAAGAAATAAAAATTGATACCAAGGAAAAGTGGGAAGTTCATCTAGGGTGTGTTTGGAAGTTTATGAGCCGAACAAGGACAAGGAACAGCGGCAGTTCCTTGTTCCCAGTTCCCAATTCGCAGATTTTGGGTGAACTAGGAACTAGCCTAGTTCTTTGTTCGCGCATATGTTTGGGGAGCGCCGAACTAGCCTAGTTCGCGAACTAGGTCCCTCCCAAACACAGCCCTAAACACCCTCAGAAGCATGACAGTTAATAACTTGTTCCTCTTTTCTTTGACTACTTCACACTGTTTCCAACTGTACAAACAAGGGATAAGGGTGGGGGACTTATTTTATTTTTATTTTTGGTCTGGAAACTGAGTATAGCATTTTTGTGTTTAAAACTTTTTTTATCATATGCTTGTTTTCAGAAATTGAGATTGTCCTATTTGCAATAATATTCATCTTGTGTTTTGTGAGATTAAATTAAATTCTTCTGTGAATATTTTTAGGAGAGGATGAACAGGTCTCTGATGGTGTGCCAAGATAGGTTTGAAAATGCAAAACTTCAAAAGATAAAGACAGAAGCCATTAATGAGCTAGAAATGTGCGTAAATCAAGCCATTGATGACAGCAAAAGGGTCTTGCCTCACATTGCCGACCGGATCAAATCTTCCCTTTCCATGAACTGAGTAGGATTTTTTTGGTTTAATTCCATTTTACAATTTTGAGTTGAGGCTTGATGCTTACAGCTAAGTTCAATATTAGGGGCTGAATTGTTTACAAATAGAAATAATTATTGGATACATTAGTGCACTGGCTAGAGCAAACCATGCTGGTTTTGTAATTTACAAATTTATTCTAATCTTTTTTTTTTTCAATATATTGCGACTCAAAATTACATTCGTATATTATTGCTATTGCTTGATACATGCTAGTCAGCTACTATCTTTTTGAGCATGATAATTGATAAGCCCGTGTCTTTTTTGTAGAAATGAAATCCTCTGCTCACCTTTTGAGGTGAGCAGGGTGCTCACCTTAGATCCAAAAGGTGAGCAGGGTGCTCACCTTAGATCCGAACCGTCTGATCAATGATGGTGCCCCGTGAAAAATATCAGATCGATAGGCCCGAAAAAAATCTAACCGTCGTGATTAAATCAAAAAGCTCGGATTGAAGGTAGGCACCGTGCTCACCTTAAAAGGTGAGCAGAGATACTGGTCCTTTTTTGTACGACGAAATTCTAATTGATGCCGCTATGCGTAGAAAGCCCTGTGCGGCCCGTTTACACAACCCAATCCAATCCAACTAAAAATGAAATCACCTTGCTACGTTAGTTTAGGATAGGAAAGTTTTAGAATGCAACTAAACTATTTATTGTTTCTAGCTTTCAGTTGTGCTACCATGTTGCCTACGGGCTTTGCTGGCGTCAAAAAAAAAAAAAAGTTGTGCTACCATGTCAAAGTATGGTCGTACCAAACTTTGAACAACTCGTCTTAAATTTAATATTGTTTGTGGATACGCTGTTCATTGTTAACAAATAAATCCATCTATTATTTGCAACAGAAGGATAACACACCCACTCCACTAATCATATATCAATCAACATCCATAATCCTGCCAGACCTATTCAAGTCAAACCAATTATGCATAAGCTAACTGTACATGGGATAATGCACCACTCTTCCCTAAATTTTACTTCTAAGTTGTGAACTAGAACACTTGAAGAATTTGCCAGTTGGCAACTCGTTACTAGGAAGCAACAGGAACATGGCTGCCACGTTAGCTGCCTCTTCTGCCGTGTGGCAGCCTTGACCTTTGGTCATGGAAGTTCGAGTGAAGCCGGGACAAAAGCAATTCACTCTCAAATTTTGGCTTTTATATCGGTTCGCAAGTAGTCTTGAGTAAGCATTTAGCGCGAGTTTTGAGACCGAGTAGTCAGTCCAAACCTTCGGCCAACCTCCCTCTTGCCATGTTCCATTATGAACCTGAGTGCGAAACTGTAACACCATTTGTTCAATTTTCTCTTCAGATAGTATCTGTTCATCCATCAGTAGTTCTTTCCATGCTTGATTTTGTAGTTTCTGCAAGCAGTTAGACAAGAAGATTAACTTTAATTAATATGAATATATATCCAGTTTCTTTTGTAATTTTCCTGTCGGTGCCAATTATTAAACCTAACGCCTACATGCTTCTGTTGTAAGCTTCTCTATTGGCTGTATTACTCATAGGACTGGCTATTTTTTAATCATTTTGAAATTCTGAATGGATCAACGCCAAGCTGTTTGAAACAGCCTTTTGTGTAAATTTCCTGAAGATTATGGGCTTCGCGTTCTATTTAGGTCCATTTGACAGCACCATGTCAAATCAGAACAGCAGAATAGTGCGTCAAATATGAAAAACTTTCTTAGGATAAGAGCGGTAAATTAAATAGACTAATTTTCTATTGTACCAAATAGATAGAATAGTAGAACGGAGAGAATAATGCAACTGATATTTATAATACACTAGTAGCACTATTCTAACTAGCATATTTATCAAATAAAACCACACTCTTTTTAGTAAAAAAATAGCATCACTCTATCACTTTTTCTAATTTTCTCTTCAAAAAGCAGTTTTTGGTACCAAACTAGCGCTGCTATCATAAGACTACTACTTACATTGAGTAGTCCGAGTTGGGAGCTCATGTTAAGTATCCTACTAGCTGTGTCTGACTGACGAAACATCGGCAGAAGTGTTTCTATCAGCATTTTAGGCCCATCGAAGTTGGTTTTAATCACGGTATCTGCATGCGCAACTGAATTGTCACCAATCTCATTGAAAGTGACTCCGGCGTTGTTCACCTGAGTAACAATTGCATTGTTCAGTTAGATGCAAATTTTGGTAGAATTTGTTAGCTAATAAGAGATTTTGTTTTTGTTTTCTTTTGTTGTTTGGTTCTTTTGCGTGTAAATGGAAACATGGTAAACTCTGTGCTACGAAATAAGATATAACAACTTGACACCCCATCATCCAATGGTTCAAATAGAAGCCTGCACTGCCATTTGAATTTCATGTTTAACTTGATGTTGACATGTAAAAGACGCGCTTTTAGCAATCTATTTTAATTCTTCCGTACACATACTTTGATTATATAATTACTTAAATACTAGTGGTTGTCATGTTGTGAGGCACTATTATGCGTATTAGACAATGTTAATGGTAAATTGATATGTTAAATGTAATGGAGCAATAACTCTTTTAACCCAATCAATACCAGGTAAGCAAATTAACAAATATAGTGATTACTTTATAAAAATAATCTGGTCCAAATGTAAGCTCCCTTGTACTTAATTATTATTAAGAGGAATAATATAGAAACTCAAATGTAAAGTGAGTAATGGTTGCTGAAAGCTGATACAAGTTCTGCTATAAAACCATGATAAGATTACATATTATGTGAAAGAACTGTTTATAAAACATATCCAAATAGCATCTTACAAAAACTAAAAACATAGATAATATTCAAATGAAGTTAATGATCGACAACAAGTAACTATTTTAGTAATACCTATAATAGAAATGAAACATCCAAAAATATATACTCACAAGGATATCTAGGCTTCCATAAGTTTGACGCAACCACGATGCAAAGGCAGCGATGGATGAGGGATCAGAGACATCCAACTGACGACATGCTACATGCAACCCTAACTCCTTAAGTGATTCAACCGCTTCTTTTCCTTTGTTTATATCCCTAGCAGTGAGCACTACAGTGAGGCCGAGCTCTGCCAGTCGTTTCACTAGAGCATATCCAATCCCTTTGTTCGCGCCTGTAACAACCGCCACAGTGTCCTTGCTCCACCATTGCCTTCATTTTAACATGAGATGTGCAAATTTGGTGATTAATTAAGTAGTATATATACAAAAGAGTTTTCAAGAACGTATCCATCGAAGTATCTCCTGATTATTGGAAAATTGTGAAGAATGATAAGTTCTGGACCAATAATCAGCAGTAAATTTAAGAAACGAAGGCAAACAAATATAAAGCTATTTATATGTTTAATAAAGGTCCAAGTGAAACAGTTGAACAAATCATGTTGCCATAGGGGATCTGGAGCTAGTTTTACAAGATGTAGAAGTAGTATCGTTAAAAATAAATAAATTAGGTTCATTCTTACTTGATGGGTGAGCAAGAGCTCTTTGTGAAAGTGCAATCAATATCCATTGTTGAGTGAGAGAGAGAAGTGAATAGGTCTGGTCAGAGGAGAGAGAGAGAGAGAGAGAGAGAGAAGTGAATAGGTCTGGTGAGGCTTCGGACGGAGATTAAGTGTATATATAGTAATGTCGCTAGCGCTAGAGGGAAATTAATTTATATGACGCGCCAAATTAAAGGTGAGGGGGGATGATGAGTGATGACTTTGATATTGCAATTTTTCAACGTGGCTTAAAACGATTAATATATTATGTACAGTATTTTTCTGATGGCTTTATCACAAAAGAATATTTCGAATGCAAGTTCATTGACAAACTTAATTACCAGAAACGGTCGGAGAGAGATGATTGGCAGGTTCCTCATGAATTTATTATTAAATCCTTTCCATTTAATCACAGCTGGAGAAGCCCATTATTTAGGGGCTAATTACAAATTATTCGTATATTTTAAAACCTTTTAGATATTGATATGCGCGATCATTATTAAGAAACTCAAAATAAAAACCATAGATATATTTGACCACAACATAACAGCTACTTTAAATATTAATTAATACAAATGATGAGATAAAAAATTGGTATATGAACAATTAAATATAATATCAACATTATGTACTAAGGAAGTGCTTAACTAATAACAGAGACGCGACAGAATCCTAATTGGTGCAGAGTAAGTGATGTAAATGGAATCTGCCGTGTTAATCGTATAATTCCTTGTGAAACCACTAAATCTTCATTTGCTAACTGTGCATGACAATTACGTACATTATTTTTTTTTTCAATTTTCAAAAATAAATAAGTTTACTGGGCGGATGCAGCAGAAAAATTACCTTTGTTTATTCCTATTATTAAATGGCAATTTGATCGTTTGTTTGCTCTAACATCGCAGTGTACACGCACAAATTTCTGGAATTGTACACTGCCAATCTTAAGAAACTTCTTTTGTGGCAATATAATTAATTTATTCCCATTGTTTACGCACAAAAAACGTTAACGCGATGAGCATATATATTGTGAATCAATATAAATTTTCTGCTCTAAAATTACCTTGTTTTTAAAACTGAAAATTGTGTATGCCATACTTAAAAGAGCAAATTGGCCTTCTTCAGGCTCAACAAAACATTTTCTATACGTAGATTATTTTTTCTGTAATTTATTATGTGTCAGTTTTTGGGGCAGCCATAGTTATTTGCATCGGTATATCAATTCCATTTTCCTCCGAGAAATTTTCATTTCATCATTTTTTTTTTGTTGCAATGGCAGATGGTATTTTTGGTCTCAGCTCTTTCTTATCTATCTAATTAAATTTTAAAGCGTTCAACCTTCTTTAAATATAAAACGGATAGATCGCATCAAATAGAATTCAGCGAGATGGTATATATGTCTCAAAAAAGGCACAAGTGAACTCATCGCAACAGTAATAAAATACTAAAAGCAGATAAGACTCGCAAACTGTAAAATAATAACTGATCCAACAATATTTGTTTGAACAAAATGATCTAGAAATTCTCTTTTTCCAATCAGAGCGCAGTGTAACTATATTATATATACCCTGCTACATAAAATCAAAATAAAATAGAAGTAAAATAAAATAATAAAAAAAAAACAGAAATTAAGTACCTAACTGCACAAGCTAACTATATTATATATACCCTGCTAACAGATTCAGGGAAGTAGTTATAAAATTTTCAGTACTGAAATGAATATATAATATTGTCACGGTATGAAAAGGAGAATGTACTTGCTGAAACAGAATGTTGGGTGCAAGTGACTTGAATGTGAGTGCATGCCTTCTTGCCATATCAATTGTCAGTTTAGGGACCAGATAGATGTGAACATCACTACTTTGTGACAAAGCTAGTCTTCCATTCACTTTCTTTACAGGATTATTAATCCCAAGTGGCAGATTAGTTAAAGCTGATGACAAGTTCTGGCACTAAAAGGAGCAGATTTATTTAATTACTACCAACATAAGATGATAAAACACCGTCCATCTTTTCAACATATTATACGGTTGGTAAAGAATGGGCAATGTATTATAATAAATGCACATTGGCAAGTTGCTGCGCATAAAACCATAAACTATTTCTTGGATCCTGGCATCAGAATTGAGGTCCATTGTAGGATCAACTTTAGTTTGACCAAGTAATAGTCATGTTTTATATATGTCGGTTGGTTGAATTTTCTTCATAAGTTCGTTGTGACAGACAAAGAGGAATGTGCTAATGAAAGTATAGGTTTCCATTTCAAACATTGACTATTTCTAAAATCAGCATAAACAGGTTTTTTAAAGTATCAACTTCAAATTTTGAATGCAATAACATATCTGTAAAAAGCTGATAATTGAGGTACGTTTACAGTTTATTATATGATTTGAAATCTGCATGCAACGATCTTAGTCAATATTTATCGGCACTTTGGATTAAATATCGAAATATCGACTAATTTAGTAGGTGCGAGTGCATTGACAACGGATTGATTTGATAAGTTTGAAAATAGTCAAATATAATCTCTACTGTATGCATATCAATATATCATACCCATAAAAGGCGAACAAATATATGCATATGTTTAAACAAGTGAATATTACCACGGACCTTCGATCCATAGTTTATGATATTTGCTGGAATATAAATGAGATCAATATCTAATGAAACTTGATCCTCTATAATTTTTTTGTCTAACAAAAGTTTATATATTTTCTATTTTTAAATTTTTATTTGAATTTATTTAAGTAATTATTGTTGTTAGGTTCCGTAGAAATGCCATTGTCAATTAACGCAAATCCTGCTATAAATACACAACATTTAGTACTTCATGAAAATTTAAGTTAAACTGTATGCATAAATTTAATTAATAGATTTATATAATTAATTTTAAATATATTCTCAAAATTGATAATTAATGCATGCAATTATGCAAAGAAATCCTTTTTTGCAGTTCAAAGAAATGAGAAATCCGTCATCTCCATACAAAACGGCGTAAAATATTCGGCCCGTAAGGCCCATAGTAGGTTGTATAGATTCACATACAAATGGGCCTTTATGTTAGCAGGCTGATTCCTTTTGTATTAAAGCATAAAATTTAAAAGAAATAGCCGTTTAGAAGTAATGAATTAACCGTGGCCCACATTTGGTCTCCCCAATCGGCGACCCCACTAATCCATGCTTTGCGTACGGTCTGAGATTCGGCGCGAACGCATAACGAGGCTGTTTTGTTAGATGGGGCCCTGCTATGCCGCTCCCGTCGTGCACCTTCTTTTCACGGATTTCACTCTCTTGTGAGATGCCATCATAAAAAATTAGACAAAATTGTAAAAGTGTAAAGATAGATCGTCTTTTATGGGAAAGTATTTTTGACTTGTCATGTTATGATGTACATAAAATAAAGTCATAATGAAGTTTTAAAACAATTATGCAAATTTTTTGTTCTTTAATATATTGTCATGTACTAATTTAGGATCAAATCTCTTTATACATTATCTTTTAGACCAAAATTTTAATATAAATCACTGATGAATACTTGAGAATTACTCAAATTTAGGCTGTAAAATATAAAATTTCGTGAATACATTGCTTAATCAGAATATAACGATTTCTAGTTATTAATTTCATAGAAAAAGAAATATATGTCAATCTTTACCGTGATGTGGTATTCAAGAAAGATAGTTGTTATTGATTAGACCAGCTTATTAGACACCGTCTCGATTTTAAAATTCCATTGTAATTATGAAAATAAGTACATTACATTTTTAATGCAAAAATAATATTCTCTTTGAATATTATCAATGCATGTACAATAATAGTATGGTGAACAGTAAACGCTAAACTAGTCCGTGATATTGTGATATGAACCGCAAAAGTGATTTAAAAGTGACAGAGAACCATGCTTGAAACTTTTTAGGTGAATCATACTAAAATTTTCTAGGTACGAACATTGTAGCTCTGAAAGGGAAAATGGTATCAATATTCTCCGAGTCCGTGTCTATGATAAGATTTCCTGATTCGTCCTGTCAAACGAGCATGGCCATATGCTTACGTTATATGAATTTATTCACGTTCACATTCGGCTTTTATTTTCCTGTGGAATTATTGTCATTTTTTTTCTAATTATATAATATTTTTAAATGTTTTCTAATTATATTTGATTAAGTCAGCACCTTGGACCTGACAATAGTTGAAAGTTTGTACATTTGATCTGATCTGTCGCAACTTAAACCAAACTTCCAAATTCTCAGAAAACAGAAAACTCAAACTTCTAGAAATTAAACAGAAATAATTTGTCGGTGCCTTTATTAATATTACTGATAAGGAATACGATTCATGGTTTATTGTAACAATTTATGTTACTAAACATTTGTTTGTGTGGTTCCAAGATATTTTTTTTCTGATAAAATTATCATTTATTTTCTCACGAACTTGTTAAGAAATTACTGAATTACTGATGAAATTGTTGGTAATAAAACCTTACTTGGTCTAAACTTAACGGTCAAAACTTTACTAACTTGTCTAATTTTACAAAGAAAAGTTTGGAACACGCTCTCTACAAACAACATAGGAGATCATTAAAGTAGCTATCCGTTATCCGCTGTCTAATAATATCGGATTGTTATACAACAGGCACAGCAAAAGCAGAGATTCATCATTTTTATTGAGCTTTTTATAGCCTTTAGACAAGTCACTTGTTTTGAACACTTCCATAACTCCCTTATATCACTTTTCTTCAGTTAAACAAACTCAAGTTGTTCATAAATATTCCTATATACGAGAAGTATATATATATATTTTCTTTACATGTTGATCTAAAATAATTTCATAGCCTGAGAGGATAAAAATTATATATATTATTTATGTTCTGTTTAATTTTAATTTTGGAAATACTGGCTTCATCGTTTCCGTTTTTTTTTACCGAGTAAAACCTCAAGGAAGAATAACAACTGTTTTTTTTCAAAACAAAAAAAAAACGCAAAAAAGAACAAAGAAAAACATTTTACAAACAACATTATAATTTAATTTAAGGAGAGGTAAATACCTCAAGCTATTATTTAGAGTAGGAATCACTTGACAATTACGTGTAATATAATTTTGACAATATTTTTAAAAAATTGCTAACGGATATACATGTCGGCATTTCGACTGCAATGTTAGACTGAAATTATTTATTACTTGATTTTCCTATATATTTTATATTATTGGTTTCGCAAATGATGACATGCCAACTTCATTTTTTATTTATTTAGATTCATCTTTAAATTTGGAAAAATATATAAAAATGTGTAAAAAGAACTAAATTTATATTTTCTATCACGTTTTAATATAAAGACCATACGGTAAATCTTGTATTAACCATTGTGATATAAAAAAATAAAATTTAGACCTTCAATACATTAGCGATACTGAAATTTAGAATTATTTCAAATGAGCTTGAAAGCTAAAGTAAAATAATACACGCATCATTTGACATATAAATTGTCTGTTGGTATAAATTAATGCAAGTTAAATATTATAATAAAATTAGTACAGCATCAAACGCTAATCAATTTAAGGACACTTTTGGCATGGGTGAGGTTAGTGGGTTTAGTGGTGTAAGGTTAGTACTTTTTGAGATTTTCGAGGTACTTTTTGGAATTTCGAGGTAGAATAGTGAGGGGATGGGATTTTCGAGGTAGCTCCAACTAATCCCAAAATCCCTCTAACCCCTCTAAACTTAGGTTGCCAAACGCACCCTAAATTATTAAATCCGTTACAAAAAAAAGTAAAATAGTCATCAAATCCCTACAAAAATTAGAAACAAAGGCACGGTGGAAGAACTACATGTAACAGATAACAGCAAGGCCACATAGTTTCTATGCTTTGTCTAATTAGCTGTAAGCCAACCAGCACCAAAATCTAGAAGACATTTTTACCTTCCCCAAACCCTGACAGGAGTCACAGGATTCAGAAGTGGAAGAAATTTACTTTATTGCCACGCTCAAAAAAAAATTATTAATTCTGCAATACAGAAATTCGAGGGCTCTTTCCGCGTAGATATAATTAACCAATTATAATGGGTTGTTGAGCGAATTATCAGGCAGCTTGTACAAAGAATACACTTTCTTTACTTCGAGTGAGGCTCTGCAAGCACCTGACAGCCAGAAGAGGAGACAAACACGTTTGGCTCCCAGCAAGATCACCCATTCACACTTCCCTTTCTACGTAATTAATTGTTTACAACGGTAATACAACCTCCTCAGTGCTCAAAATCTTCCTTTCCAGCTTATTAACAATAAATATTCTTCCAACAAATATTTGTACGGAAAGATTATAATTCTTTGTATTTGTATGCAATAAAAAATAGCACAGTAAAATTAATAGTGTTGACTGACTCCTTTCTAGACCGTCTATTTTATAGAAGACTTTGTGAGATGATAAATATGTTAAAAGCTAATAAAGTTGACATTTTTTATATGTTCAATTAAATTTAAAAATGTATTAAAATTCACATTCATGTTTTCTGTACAATAAATTACTTGCAAATAAAAAATAATGTAATTTAAGCGGTATTTGACATTTGCTGAAAAATAAATTTTATATCAATTTAATTGGTCATGCTTTTCAGACATACAAAATTCCTGGAAATTAATTCAAACATTTTTTAACGCAAATCTAAACTTGTGACCAATCGAACTCGTTTTATAATTACTTAGATATATATTTGTCCTGTAGCTGTATTTTATTTACATCAGGTGAGCATTCATTGTTGCCTTCCTCCCTGTTGGTCCGTCTCTGTCCGTCCGTTTACATGGTAGCCGTGGGGAAACTGGGAAAGGCAGTACAAGCAATTTTGATAGCTAGTGGAACGGCTACTTTGTGGGGACCCTGATCCTGTGTCGCGCGGCACGCGTGTAGCGCACCTCCACGAGCCGTTCGATTTTGATCGGGCGGTGCAGTTTTTTTCGGGCCTATCAATCTGTTACATTCACGGGCCCCCATAGCCGTCAGATTCAGATCAGACGGCCCACGGCCCGCGCTGTACGCGTGCCGCGCGACACAGGATCTGGATTCACTTTGGGGCTCTGTGTACGCGTGTGTACGGCACCGTTTGGCATTATACTTATTCTCATACTAGCTGCCACTATTTTTCTGCACCTCCACTCCCTTCACGTGACTCTTGTTTCCTTCTACAGTTACGAATCCTTTTAATTAATTTTAAACCCGTATAACGATCCAAACCCGAATATTTAGAGTTTCTAAACGTTAATTTTATGTTTTTATACTCTTTTATTTTTATTAAATTGGAAACAAGTATCCAAACATCAACATCTCAGATTCCAAGAACAGTTTGAGAAACATTTCTTACTGGTACTAGAAATATTCTCATGCGGTTTGTTTTGAGCGTTTAAAGTTGGAGCTTAGACTCTGCTCCAGAAGTAAAAAAAAAAAATTGAATAGGAATTATTCTGGATCTGTAATCTCTAATTTTATTTTACATGAGTCATCTTGTTAACTCTCTAGTTCCCTTATCCTCACTATTTATGTTCTGAACTCTGAAGTATAGCCTTGTGGATAGTGAAACGACTACTATAACAGCAAAAATAACAATAATTGAATTCAATTGAGAAAAATATTAATTTGGATAAATAATCTCAGCTAGGAATATTTCAAATGCCTCTGATAAGTATTGATTACTTGAAAATTGCACTGATGTAGACTAATTTTGGACTTTGATGTTTTATGTCACTTGATTTTTACTAAAGCAAAGTTATAATTTTAATTTTTATGTGCATTGAAAAAACAAAATTCTTCGCATCTAGCTAATATCTCTCACGAGATAATTTTAGTATTCAAAGTAAGCAACGCTTAATTCTGCAGTTGTGATTCATGAAAAGAAAAATTAGATGAACAATTGAACAAGCTATTTCAGTACAACATTTGAGTCGTACCATTTTTGACAATCGAAAGCATAATCAAAGCAAACTTGCTTTCAATAGATTTATCATGGAGAATTACAAACGTAGATCAAAATCATTGATATTCACAAACTATGATGAATGATGAGGTGTCACTCATCCCTTCAATCGATAAATAATGCGCGATACATGATTAATCATACATTTTGCAAGGTGTACTTGTTGAATTAGTTGTTCCGCATTAAACTACTTGACTTCAATTAACTTTCAAGATGACCATATAGCAAGCTTCTATAAATGCCTTGTTCCCGTTTCTCTCTGTTCTGATGATCAAACTATTCTATAAGTAAAAAAGAAAACAATAGCAAGTCTTCAAGCAAAGACTAACTAATTTGAAAATAATGCTATAATCAAGATAAAGGAGAAAACTAAAGAAAAAGAGGGATCAAACATAATTTATATGTCAATGATAATTTGCATTACAGATATGTCATAAATGAGTCTCGGTATATCTACTCTTATAAGTCAAATAAGTCAGTATGTTTTTCAACTAAATATTTGTGAATGAAATTTATAACATTTCAATTAGTATGATATTAGAAAACATGCGTGTTAGGATACAATCGTTTGTTTTATCACGGATAGACGGCATAAGATTCGGTGTCAAATTGTATGATTTATTAAGAGAACACTCGATTTGAGGATCTGTTCATCTATTATGCCCAATTGTGACGGGCGACTTCAATACGATAGTATAAGTTGAAAAATAAATGAATGCATTCTATAGATGTAATATCAATCTTCTATTATTTGTATTTTCAGCTAATATGAAATACTTGCATTCCACTGTTGTAATATTTGTGTGCGTTTTAAACAACATAGTTCACATTTAATAAACCTTGTTATTTCAGTTTGATAAGTTTTGTTTGGAAAAAGAAAAATTACCAGGAAAAAAATGGATGACTTTTAATAATATTCATCGTTCAAAGTATAATTGGTAGCACCGTCAAGAATTAAAAAGCATATAAAAAAATGAGATTAGAATTTTGCAATTAATATTTAATTGTCTTATTCTCCGCTCCTAAACGTACTAATTAATAATATAAACAGAATTTTACTTTTCACCATATGACTGAATTAAATTGACCTCATAGGTTTAGAAAAGTCAAACGATAATAATTCACTTTTAATATAGGGGTCGTTTGGATACACTAGGAACAGGCCAATTCGAGGAATTGCCTATTCCTGGCATAAATTTTTCATCCAAACGCAATTGTCAATTCCATGAATAGCTAATTTCAGGAATAACACTATTTCCAATAACACTCTTCCCAACAACACTTTTCTCCCTATTTTTCATCTCAATAACACTCTTTCCAACGCTATTCCTAACTCACCATCCAAACAACATTCTTATTCCCGGAATAGCACTCTTCCCACGCTTTCCGAAATCTCACTTTTTTCTTAAATTTAGTCCCGAAATTGCTATTCCTAACCTATTCCCCACCCATCCAAACGAACCCTAGGATTTTGTTTAACTCGATTGTATTTTAGCCGTTTAGTGATGTATCATTTGTCAGAAATCCAATCAAATGGCTGTTGGTTATATTTAAGAATTCGTTTCTCAGGGGAAAAAAAAAAGAATTCAAACCCATACCCGCTGCCCTAACCCACATTATATGGCAAAGCGCCTTTCACCGGAAAGATTATTCCAAAATGAATATTTTATTGACGCAACAAATATTTCATTGAATAATTTTTCATAATTGTACTAGTTAAAATTGGCAAATGCGATAGATAAAATTATCAACGAATGAAGAGCTCAGAAAAATGGGTGAGCGAGAAAATTACAAATTTTTTTGGCAATGATGTTTATTTTTATTGTTCTTCATTCTTAACACAAACAATATTTGTCAAATTTTCAGGCTTTATCTGATAATGATTGAACTTGAGTTGAAATAATACCAACATAGTCATAGAGGCCCAAAATGTATAACAAAATAATGTATAATTCATCTTGTTTTAATTGGGAACTGAGGCGTAAACAATACATGATATACCTTTCAGTTTTTGAGTTACAGCTTACAACCATCCGATCATCAATCATCACCTGATTCCGTTTTATGTTCATCAAAGTCTCAGAAGCGACACAATAAACAACACAAAGCCTTCCACCGAAAATCCGCACTAGAGCCTTAAAGATTTCAAAAAAAGAACACTTTCTTCTCTCACTAGTCGAGTCAGTCCACTTCCCTCTCTCCTCTCTTCCTTCCCTCTCTCTCCCAAACCCAAAACCCCAACCACAAACCCTCAACACTCAAAACCCAACAATGCCAATCCGTACTTCTCTCTCTCTTCTCCTCCTCTCTCTGCTCTTACCTCTTCTCTACCTCCACTTCACCCCACAAACCCACAAACCCTCTGACCACCACCACCACCACCGGAGAATCCTACGTGGACACCACCACCGTCCTGCACCACCTCTCACCTCCGAACCCACCTCCATCCCTCCTTCTCTACCTCCAACCCAACCACCTTCTCCTTCTCTCCCCAAATACCCTTCAAGCTCTCTCCCCACACCCACCATTCCCTCCACCTCCACTCCTTTCTCTAGCTTTCCTTTCTTTCCCTCTATTCCTGCTCCTCCACCTCCTCCTACACCACCCACCTCCGTCTCCTCTGTTCCAACCTTTCCAGCCAATATTTCCTCTGTTCTTCCCACTGCACCTCACTCTGCTTCTTCTAGCTCTAGCCGTCTCCCCACCATTCTCATTTCCTTGCTCTCCGTTTCTCTCCTCGCTCTCTTGGTTTCTCTCCTTCTTGTCCACCTCCGTCGTCGTCGCAGCCGCTCTGTTTCAACCAAAGATACTCGCTCTGACAGTGTTCGCTTGTTTCCTCCACCTGCTCCCTCCACTTCCAACCCCAGCACTGAGTTTCTCTATCTAGGCACACTGGTCAGCCCACGTGGCACAAGTCAGCCTCTTGACCCCACCACCTCCACTGACGCAGGTGGCGGCGGCTCTGCCTCTGGAGGTGCTGCTTCACCGGAGCTCCGTCCACTTCCTCCGTTGCCTCGACAACTTGGCTGCTCCCATGGTTTAGTGGACCACTCTGATGGCTCGGCGCCTAGCTCGGTTTCAGACCCTGACCCGGCAGCCACATCGGTTTCTTCTACCTTACCGACAAGTTCGAGCCCGACCCGGTTTTCGCGAAGCTCAAAGGAGTCGGAGACTTGGAGTGGGGTGGGTAGAGATGCTGAGCTTCGCCCGCCTCCAATACCACCTCCACCTGCAACAATGTTGCGGAGGGCGCAACTTAATCAGAACTCAAACCTGAATATGTCAATGCAGAGAAATGATAAGCCCAGATTGAAGCCTTTGTTCTGGGACAAGGTGCCTTCCAGCTCTAGTAGAGCCATGGCCTGGGATCATCTCAAATCTGGTTCATTCCAGTAAGATCATTAAGAAATTATTTTTCTTTTAACTCATTTTGTCTATATAATTATTAACTATCAATGTCAACATCATCATCATGAATATCTGCTTGTTGTTATTATTGTTACAGTTTGTTTAGAGATTTGAAAGTATGTTGCTCAAATTGTAGGTTGAATGAGGAGATGATTCAATCTTTATTCGGTTGCAAGACGGCTGGTACGGGGCCTGGTAAACAGTTCAATGTAAAAAATGGGGTTTATTCAACTGGAGAGGAGAATGTGCTGATAATTGATCAGAAAAGGTCGCAAAATATTGCGATTTTGTTGAAAGCTCTTAATATGTCAAAGGAACAAGTTTGTGAGGCTCTTCTGCAAGGTATGTTAATCCCCCTTTATTATATGTAGTGTAGTTGTTGGCTACTTGACTCTTTTGCTACGTTGCCTTCTCGTTTTAGATTTAAAATTTACTAAGGTGCATAACAGGCATGAATACGACATCTTATTTCTCACATGGTTATTAGGTATTTACTTTTCATGATGTTCAATTAACAATGTAATGTATTGTACATGTATCTGTGCTTTAGGTAATTACTATTTTGATGTTCACATATTGTAGTGGGGAGCTGTGGTGGCATGTAATGAAATCTCTTATGTGGTAAGAATATTGAGAAGCCAGTTTGGTTACTGTTTGTTTGCTATTTGTCCTGTACTCAGCCAGCAGCACAAAAAGAAGAAAATAAAATTCCAAGAGCAAGGAAAAATAGGCATAAGCTTCATCTCCTAATCATCTATCATAAAAAGACCTCCTAGTAAATTGTTGACTGTTTGCATTCAGGAAATGATACCAGCATTGGAAGTGAATTCCTAGAGGCACTCATGAAGATGTCACCGACCAAAGAGGAAGAGAGCAAGTTGAAAGAATACACAGATGGTTCTCCTTTCAAGCTTGGATGTGCAGAAGCATTTCTAAAGGCAGTGATCAATGTACCCTTTGCTTTCAAAAGAGTGGAGGTGATGCATTTCATCGCTAATTTTGACCATGAATTAAGCTTCCTGAAGGGCTCTTTTAGAATTCTCGAGGTATGTTTCTTTAGGTATTTATAGTTGTTTCTATAATATATTGAGAACTTTTGTACCATTTGGTCAATGTCAAATTCTTATTGAATATTAGAGAATTTTTTTCCTTTTCTTAAATCTAAATTATCTTACATTATTCTATCTTTTAGGGTGCTTGTGACGAGCTTAGGAGCAGCAGGTTGTTCCACAAGGTCCTAGATGCTGTTCTAAAAACCGGCAACCGCATCAACTTGGGTACACACCGTGGAGATGCAAGAGCCTTTAAGCTTGACACTCTTCTCAAGCTAGCTGACCTCAAGAGTAATGATGGCAAAATCACTCTCTTGCATTTTATAATCCTTGAAGTGGTGAAATCTGAGAAGTTAGCCCCGCAATTTTTCGCTATGCTTGAAGCTGAACTTACAGATGTCAAGAAAGCTAGTACAATCGACCCAAATGAACTTACAAATACTCTTTCGAAACTTAGTAATGGGATTGAGAAAGTTCGCAATGTGATACAATTAAATCGGCCATTATTGGGAAATGGAAGTGGTCTTAGTTTTCATGAGACGATGACTGTGTTTCTGCAAAGGGCAGAAGAGGAAATATTGGAAATTCAAGATCAAGAGAATCTCACCCTTTCTTCAGTTAGAGACATGGCTGAGTATTTTCATGGGGATTCAGCTAAGGAAGAAAATGAGCCTTTTAGAATATTTGCTGTCGTAAGGGATTTTCTTGCACTATTAGATAGTAAGATATGCAAAGAGGCTGGGAACTTGAATGATTGTGAGATCAAGGATTATACGTTCCAGATGCCGGCAAATGCTGATAGGATCCCATCTTTGATATAACATCTATGATGGGTTGAATTTTGATGTGCAAATCTGTTGTTGGCTGCTTGCCATTTTGCACAGTGGAACTACCTAGTTAAGGTTGCAGTTTGTAATATTTTGGAATAGAAATGTTGGACTAGTTGAACTTGTTTGGCATGTGTAAATAGTATGTAGTTAAATTTTGTTATGGTATTTATATATAGTGTACTTTTCTTGAATGCATTCTATGATATCTTTTTGCAAGAAGTGAGAAATGATTAGTAATTCTGTAATTTTGTGGACTTCTCAATTTATTTTCCAGATTGTTTTATGGTCGATGTTTCGGTTTATAAATGGTGTGCTTATATATAAATACTGGTAAAAGTCAGCAGATGGTACAGATCGTTTTAAATTGCAAATATTGTTTGAAATATTCAAAATTATTCTAAATACAGGTAGAAGTCAGCAGTATTTGAAATTGAATCTGAAACATCATTATACGTTTACACTAATTCATACTGCATGAAGCCATGAATTATTTAATATATTATCCTCATTGAATACGGATCTTATTACTCGTATACAAATATTAAAGTATTTCTCGAGACAGATCAGCTTAGGCTATATATTAGCCCACAAAAAAAAAATATTGTAGCATTAAAATAAACAAATTTCTAAAAAAAAGAAAGGAAAAAATTCTATTTCCTTAATGCAAAACAATTGACCATAAATAAACTCATTTCTGCTTTCTCTTCTTCGAACATGCCACTTCTGTTACCCTACCAGCATCCAATTTTTCTTTCTTCAAATCCCTGCTATCTTTCCCAAGACCGCCACCAAAGTCTTCTCTCTCACAAGCGCTTGTATCAAATATTAAGACAGAGAATTGCAAGCTTCCATTGTAGCGAAACACCAAGAACTCGTGCTCCTTCAGGCCGTGATCTTGTACGAACTCCGGCCAACCGCTGGTGAAGAATATGCCATCTGTAGTTTTCTCTATAGTAACGTACCATGTTCTACCAGTGGGACCCTCGAGCATGGCCGTTTTGTGCCCGGCCCCGGCCTCCTTTCCAATATCAATATGCTTAACAAACTTCGGTGGAATTCTCTACAGAAACAAAAACATTGAAGAAAATGTTAAATTACATGTAATTTGACAATTTTCATATTAAATCTGATTTTTATATATTTTATTTTACATTTTCTTAATCAAATGAAAGACCATTTGAACTGAATTTATTTATTTGTTCGATAGTTTGGAAATTGAGTCCATTCTCAGAGCACTTAAATTGAAAAAGGAACCAATAAAAAAATTAAAAAGAAAGCAAATTATAGAGTCTTTATAGTGAAATTTTTAAAAATTCAGAGGATTAGAAATAAAGAATCAATTTTGATACCAGACGACGTCTATATTCACCAATTAAAACTTTGAAGAAATGCTGCCTCTTAACCGGGGACCACTCCAAATCATCAACAATTCTCTCCATCGAAGTAGAACAGAGAAACAAAACTAAGTGAATCAGAGTAGGAAGAAATTATAATTTCATCAATTGCTAAGAGTCGGTTATCAGAGGAGAGGGTTTAATTAAGGAAAGATAACTAAGGGTATTTCTAGATCATTATTACATTTATAATATAGTATGAGAAGGTGGCTATCTAAACGAAGCTATTTTTGGATGATGGTCTGGAGATGCGAAACAGCCAAATCCCGACAATATTCTCTATTCCAAATCTGTTGAAGGCTAGTAAACGTTATGGGACCTACCTGTCAGTAGCATTTAATATAGCCTAATGGCAGCTTCTAAAAAAAAAAAATAGCATTTAATATGGCTTCGTTGTATATACTTTTATGGAATTGGAATCTGGACAGAAAAGCCAGACCAAATGTTAAAGGAAATAATGATTCTTTAATCGAATTAGTAGCCACCAACTTGCCATATTTAGGTATTCAGAATTGAACTTACCATTTTAAAGCAGAAGGTTTAGATCAAATCTAAACAAATACTGCCACTTTTTTTGGTTTCAGGTTTTGTATTATTTAGTAGGTATATATATATATATATATATATATACCTAGGGTGTGTTTGGTATGAATACGAACATCTCTGTTCGTGAACTAAGAAGTTCTCACGGAACCAAACGTTGTCCAAAAATTCAAGAACTACGAACTAGGTCCTAGTTCCTAGTTCCCCAAAATCTGAGAACTGGGAACAAGTTGTTCGAACTTGGGCTGGGGCCCACACCCTATTGGTTGTTCCTTGTTCTGGGTTGTTCCCACGTGAAACCAAACACACCCCTAATGGATAAAATACACCAGATATATATCTACTAAATGGATAAAATACACTATGGTGTACAGATCATTCCCCGTACGCCAGAGTCATTTTCAAAATCCAAAAATCAAACGGTCGATCCGAGCCGTTGAAATTGTTCTCCATACTGAAAAACTCTTGGAGACCAAATTTTACAATTTTTTTCAATTTTTTTGCTATATATTATGATATTTTCACAAAACACTACAATTGGAGTATTTCAGACCCTCCAATTTAAAAATATCATAATATATAGCAAAAAAATTGAAAAAATGTGAAATTTGATCTCCAAGAGTTTTTTCAATATGAATAACAACTTGAATAGTTCGGATTGACTGTTTCAATTTTAGATTTCGAAAACGACTCGAATGTACAGAGATGATTCGTACAATAGAGTGTATTTTATCATTCCCCCTTTCTCTATATATATATTCCAAGTATATTGTACTTATTTAAGTAGACTAGCAAACACCCACCCAATAGATGGGTAAATAAAATCGATATTTCAATAAAAAATAATTTAATAAAAATATTTATTTCATAATAAATGAAATTATTTGAAAAAATTGCAAATGATAAAGTTTACATATGTGTTTTATTTTCAAAATGAAAAACAAGAAGAATTATTTTAAGGAACTTTACTATGGCTTTTATACAATACTTTTGTTTTGTAAATAATTGTGAAATATTCTTATGACTCAAATATTATTTGTGATGTTATGCCGCATTTTGTTTGTTCTATTATGTAGAAGGTTCCATGTCTTCTTCACTGAACTGACCAAAGCATGGTGTTACAGGTGCAAGCTCTATTTTTATCATCCATACCATCCTCAACCAAAAATGAAAAGAGCGTTGGGAACACCCTTTCCATTTTTGGCGCTTGCGTCTCCTTCGCCTCAGTTCCGTAATTAGGGCTGTTCACGAGCGAGTTACGAGCGAGCTAAGTGTTGTTCGGGCTCGTCTCGTCAAATTAACAAACGAGCTAACTCGTCTCGACTTAGGGTCACGAGTTGGTTTGGCCAGCTTGCCCTCGTCTCGTCTCGTGACGAGCGATCACGAGTTGGCTCGTGAACAATGGGTTTGATCGATCTGAAGCTTAGCAGCAGCGACGGAAGGAGGTTGGACTTGACAGAGACAGCAACGACGGAGGTGGTGACGAAGGCAACGGCGACTGAGAGCTCCCAATATGAAGCTTTGCTTGGATTTTGGATTTGTTGATAAAGGAAGATTGATTTGGGAAAACAGAAAGAAAGGTCTGCCTTCTCAGTTGAAAGTTGAAACTATTTTCAATTTCTCGATGGAAGGAAAAGAGTAGGAAAGGGGTAAGATTTTTTAATGGAGCAACGCTGGGAATAAGAGGCAGGGAGTGGAGAGAGAGAAGAATGTGAATATCAATGGGATAAGGCGTTGGGTTTGGTGAATGAGATCGATGGCTATGATTTTTTCTATTTTAATCGTACGATCTGTATAACTCGTTAAGGTACGAGCCACTGGCGAGCGAGCTAGGTCCAGCTCTAACTCGTCAATTTAACTCGCGAGCTAACCAGCTCGTCTCGTTAGCAGCTCGAGCTATAAACGAACGAGTTGTTAGCGAGTTTTTTCCGAGTCGAACACGAACGAGCTGCGAGCTACGGGCTTTTCTTGCACCCCTATCCGTAATCATCCATCTAATTTGCGACAAATTGATCCCTTATACAATTATATTAAAACGATCCCTTTGTAGACTAATTAAGCATTTATGCTTATAAGTTGGTCCCCTTATTACATCTTATAAATGCACTAATAAGGTGATCCTTTGTTACACCTAATTAATCAGTTATGCTTGTAAGATGATCACTTACTATATATGACAAAACTTTATAAGATGATCTCTTATTATAACAATCTGATCATTTATATTTATAAGATGATATCTTATCGTATCTAATATATGCACATATAAGATGATTCTTTATTGTGAAAAACTGATAGTTTCCGTTTATTAGTTGATCACTTATTACAACATCTTTAGGATTAGAAAAACAGATGATTTAGGAAGGAGGAAAGTCGGAGGAAAGAAGGAAGGTCGGAAGGAGGAAGGTCGGAGGGTGGAAGGCCGCGGAAGAAGGGAGGTCCTAGGGAGGAAGACCGTAGTTTGGAGGGAGAAAGAGAGGTCGAAAGGAGAAAGGTCGAAGGTCGAATAGAGATAAGAGAGGAAGGACGAAAGGGGACAGGAGGATTTACGTTAGATCTGATGCGCGAAGAGAACGAAAGTGGAGGGCGTTGGAATGATACGGATGATATTTAGAGGATGACTTGAGTAATTCCCGTATATGTCTAGCTTTTTATAAACACAGATGCTTGAAATGAATAGTGAATTATATTGGTTGAGGTACATTGGTAAATATAATAAAAAAGATTTTATTTACCAATTAATATATTATGAACATATTATGAGCAATAATGAGCTGTCGCCCATCCCTTCAATTTATAAATAATGCGTGATACATGATCAATCATATCATTCTGCAAGGTGTACTTGTTGATTTAGGTGTTCCGCATGAAACTACCTGCTCAACTCCAACTTAATTCAATTTTCAAGATAACCATATGACAAGCTTCCATAAATGCTATTTTCTCGTTTTCCTTTGCCCTAACGATCAAATTCTAGACTACAAATTGACAAAGAAAACAATGGCAAGTCTTATCGTAAAAGACTAATTAATATGAAATAGCAAGTCTTATCGTAAAAGACTAATTAATATGAAATATGCTATAATAATTAAGATAAAGGAGGAAACCAAAAAGAGAGCGGGGTCAGATGTCAATTTTTATCAAAGTTTTTATATTACATTTTTGCAATTAACACTGCCCGCTTTGCAGAGCTTCTGTCGAGCAATAGATGCACTCTCTATATATCAATCAGAGCATCAACATAAATAATATTTTTCACTTTTTAAGTGAATATTAAAATCTAACTAGGAATCTAGGATACATTGTGATGTGAACAGTTGTTTTGGCAGAAAATTAATAAAGATGGTTAGATTTTGAGAAGTATAACACCTCGAATTTTTAATTTAAATTTTCTTGAAATTATTTATAATATTTTAAAAAACTTAGATTATAAATTATAATATTATTTGTTTTATTATGATATTCATATCATTCCTTGTGCGTGGCCGAATTTAATTTAAATATTGAATTTGTAATTATTCTATATTTAAAAAATATTTTGCTTTTGAACGACATCATTTCATATCTTTCTCGAATCTCGATTACAATTGTTTAAAGTAAATGATATTAGAAATGTTAATTCGTGCAAACATTTCCTTATTCATTATCATTACAATTGCTTTTCCCTAGCTATATAGCCTTCTTAATTCCTAATCATTTTAAACAGAATTTTCTACTTTGCGTTGATATGAGAATATATTGCATGTTTGAGAAATTCACGTAAAATAAAAAGTGGTCTGAAATTTTATTTTAAAAAATTTTAGACCCGTTGATCTAACAGGGACTTTGGAGTATTTGTAATTAGAAATTTAGTAAATTATTTTGGTTAAGGTACAATGGTGGATATAGAAAATTTAACATGTTAATGATTCTTACGATAAATATAATTATTTAACTAGAGTAGTTATATTGAATAATTATTTTTACGTTCCATAAAAATGGGATTAAAATATCGAGGTTTTATTATGAATATCTTTTTTTAACATGTGCTTAATCTCATTTTGTTACAAGAGTGTTGCAATGCATATGTTGAATTAGTCTATTTCTTGTTTTCTACATGTTTTCTTTATTATTTGAAACCCAAGGATTGACAAAATTAAACTACTAACATGATACTTTAATTCACTTAGGATATATTAACTTACCAGTTACCACCCATTTAGCTAGTGCTAACTGCCAAGCCTTTAGATTCCGAATCAGCAATTAATCTGTAAGAAAGTCTAGTTGTTTTTGTATGGTGCGATGCAGTCAAAATATGTCAGGAAAATTCAGAACTACCACATGAACGGAAAGTCTTAACACTTAAAACAGCATTTTTTTTAACGGTTGGCTTACGCTAACAAAAAAACAGTCATATTTAGGCTTGAATGAGTATTTTTAGGCCACATAGTATTACCTCAGCCATATTCCAATAATTCAAGCACGCACAAAATCCATTAACAAAATACAAATGCAATCGATTAATGTGACCTGTCATAGGAAAAACTACATAGTGTACATGAAATTTGGATAAGCACCGCTGCGTCTCGTTGAGTGATTTTGAAGAGGAATTTATTTGATTATTTTTTAATTCTACCTACTACAGTGATGAATTGTTAGGTTCAGAAATTTATAATTATCTAGACTTAACAATCTGCTGATTAATATATTTATTTCAAGTAGAGAGCTAGACAGTTTTACTTCTATTTTTATGAGTCATCTGATCTTCCAGCACTATAATTGTTTTGTAAACGCTAACTTCGATGTGTAGTTATTTTCATTTTCTTCAAAATAATGTTTCCACAAGAAGAACGTCTTGGTATCATGTTTAGAAAATTTTCTGTGGTCTTCAGAAGTTGGCTTATTTTCTATACTATAATTGCTTTGCGAAAATGGATTGTTAAAGAGCATTTATTTATTTATTTATTTATTAAATATTGAATTATGTTGTCCATTTGGCCAATTAATTTGTTTACTATAAAATATCTTTACATATAATTTTTAAAATGAATTATGTTGTCTTTATATATAAAAAGTAAATTGATTATTTTTTTATAGATCACTGTGGCTGCTGAATAAATTTATTGATATTTGTTAATACATAACATGCCCTTCTCACAATAAACTAATGAGTCTAATTGTAAATTGCTCTGTTGTTGCCAATGAAAGTAAAAAAATTATACGTTTCTCTTCATTGTGTGGATTTCAATTGCAATTATGAATCAATCTTGTCGTTACTGACATACAATCCCAGTACTGTTCGTCAATTGCTTGAATTGAATAGTAGATAAGCACGCGCTATATATCAAAATACAATTGGTTGCTCTTCTTAAATTCAACAGCAGCCTTCTACACAGTAGTCCATTTCTCTGAGTCTACTTAACATAAAAACTTTAATGGCCAGCAAAAGTTGCAAGTTGTGACAATTGACTGGTCAGATATTATCTATCTCATATTAAAAATGGTCTCTCTCAAATGCTACATTTTGAAAACTAGTAAAGTTTTTATGAATTGTCAGCAAATATAGGATTTCATTGTGGGAGATTTGATAATATTTTATTATTTCTTATTATTTTTTTTTTTACTTTTGGTTAAGCCTATTTATCTATTCACACCGAACGATGGTAATACGATGACAAAAGAAGTGATAGCCCCCTATATTGTGTGACTAGACAGCTTCTGTCAACTTTTGTAAAATAATAAAAAAAAAAATAACTGTAAGCCAGAAGATATTTTTAGGCCACAAGCTCACAATTACCTTTTAAGTGAATGAATGGTGTTTCTAACTTAGTAGTAGGAAATCGAATTGGAAATTCGGAAAGATATAAACCTGTCCCCCCAATGGGCCAGTACAAACCCAAGTAGAAAAACTGCTAATGGACCAATCCCAGCAGGCCATGAACTAATTGAGTTGTAGCTTCGATTCTTTCATCCAAAAAGACTTAACAGCATCTCTCACAAGATAATTTTCCTATCAACACAAGCTTTATTCTACGCTCGTGATTCATTAACGAGAAAATAGGTGAACAAACACCTTCAATGCAACACTTGTGTCACGTCATTATTCGTAATTGAAAGCATATTCAACGCCAAAGCTTCTATTCCAACAAATTTACCCGAGGCATACCATTGAGAAACCACAGGTCTAGTAAGAAGAGTGATAAGCTAAATATTGAAATGATCATGAAGTATAGAGAGTTACAAAGGTGGATCAAAATCTTCGATATTTGTGAGGAATGATGAAATGTCACCCATCCCTTCAATCATTAAATAATGCATGATACATGATCAATCATATCATTCTGCAAGGTGTACTTGTTAATTTAGTTGTTCTGCGTGAAACTTCCTGCTCATCTCCAATTTATTTTCTAGAGGACCATGTAGCAAGATTCTATAAATGCTTTTTTCTCGTTTCCTTTTGCCCTAAAGATCAAATTCTATTCTATAAATTGAAAAAGGAAACAATAGCAATCTTCTCTCAAAGACTAATGAATAAGAAAAATTCTATAATTAAGATAAAGAGGAAACCAAATAGAGAGGGGGTCAGATGTTACTTATTTATCAATGATAGGTTGTATTTTAGAAGGTGTGAGGTTAGATATCATAAATGTCACGGGCATAATCGTGCCTGATAAGGATCATCCGCTAGTTCCCTCATCCCCATCATCCCCACATAACCAACGCATTTTCTCCTCTTCGTCACGCTTTCCCCTTTTACTCGCATCCTTTCCATTCTGGTCAGCGTCATCCTCCAAGGATATCGCTGACGTCATAGTGATGCTCTCATCGCCAATCTTCTCTTCGTCTCCACGATGCGCGCTCTAGAGATCAGATTGCACCCGTACGATCACGTTTCAGATCATATCAGATCACATAACTGTTGAAGCTAAAACTTATTGCTGACCGTAGAAAATACTATGCTAACTGTTAAAACTAAAACTATTGTTGTTGAAGATACTAAGCTAACTGTTGAAGCTAAAACAATTGCGGTTGAAAATACTAAGCTAAATGTTGAAGATATTAACCTATTTCTTGACTATTGAAATACTAAGCTAACTGTTGAAGATATTAATCTATTGATGTTGAAAATACTAAGCTAACAGTTGAAGATACTAAGCTAACTGTTGAAGATAAATAAGCAAATTGTTGAAACAAAAACTATTGCTATTGAAGATACTAAGCTAACTGTTGAATCTAATAAGCTAACAGTTAAAGCTAAAACTATTGCTGTCGAAGATACTAACCTAACTGTTGAAGATAATAAGCTAACTATTGAAACTAAACTATTGCTGTTAAAAATACTAAGCTAACTGTTGAAGCTAATTGTTTAAACTCCGAAATTCGAAATATGATCTTAAATTCAAAATAAACGTCCCTAGTTTTGAATTCGAATCACTTATTTCGGTCTTAAACATCTGAAAATCGATTCTAAACATCTGAAATTTCAAATAAATTGTTCATTACATACTTAATTTATCCATTCTGCTTCAAATCGTCGCCTCCTGAGAACATCAACCGGACATGAGCGATCGAATAGAACCGATCAAACAGAACAACGATCGAAGAGAACCGATCAGAGGACACGAGAGGAACGATCAGAGCGATCGAAAAAAAGATCCGATCATAGGAGAGGACCAATCAGAGTAGAGGAGCGATCGGAAGAAATGAGCGATCAAAGAAGAAGAAAAGGAATTAAAAAAATGGAAATAACAGTCGAGGATGATGGGAAGAGGAGCGCTCAGCACGTGAAGGAAGCACGTGAGGGAATCCCGACAGAATCGCTAGAGGATGATGGGATGATAGAATATTAGAGATGGTCTTAAGCAATTCTGGAGTATAATTAATTGTCTTTGAAGAATATTTTCAACTTTGTTTTTGTGAATGAATTAGGGTCGTCTAGTATGACTAATAAAGCTTAGTAGAAGTGTTTTATAGAAGAGTCAGCTCCAAACTATATGGTACTAGAAGGGCACATCGAGCTTCGCTCGATCCTGACTGCTTCTATTTTTCTCAATCCAAAATAAATTGATTATAATTAGCATGATTATTAGAAAGGCACAAAATAAAATTAATAGATTAAAGATCACTGTAATTTCTCAAACAATGATATACGTAGGATTCAGATTTTGCAAAAAAAGTAATTAATTGCATTAAAGATTGTAGTTATTTTTCCCAAAAATAATTGACAAAGAAATCGAAAGAGGCAAAAAAAAAAAGAATTAATTAAAGATGGTTGGAATTACAAATTACATGTATGGCTCGGCTCGTTGCCATTTTCTTCAGAAAAAAAAAACCCGTAGAGCATGATCCAAAGATATGGATGAGAAATTATATTCCAAAATTATTACAAACCATTACCATCTAGTTAGACACGTCATTTAGGGAGGCTGAACGTTCATGTTATAATATCCAAATAAATGATTCAATAAACCTTACCGAGATGTCCTCTTTGCTGTCATTAGTTCATTTCATAAGTTGGAGAATAGAGAAAGGCACTGGACATTTGCCATTAGAATGAGTGGAAAAAAAAAAATGCAATTTAATGCACTAATGCACTAATACCTCTAGTGATAAAGAAAACCTCTGGTGATAAAGAATATAGATAAAAAAAATGCAACTATTGTCACAAAATGCACTAATACCTCTGGTGATAAAGAAAACCTCAATTGGAAAGGTACAAAACATATTTTCTCACCATCATATATATAGACATAATAGACATTTATGGTAGGATTTTTCACTAATTTTTCACTTACCAAATGACCCAAACCAGATGAAATTATTCCACCTTTTCCAAATAAATACCAAAATAAACAAATTCTTAAGCATGTGTCATTCTATATTGTTAAAAACACTAATATAATAAATATTTCTTTCATAATTATGTACCCTATGTTTAATTTGAACAATCTCACAGGGAAATATATTTATTTTATATTATGCACAAATATGTGAAGTTTACATTACAAATTTAGTTATTTTATGACTTATATGAAATATAACAAAAATGACTTACTTCAAAATCATTGACTTTGCTGTTCAATCATAAGGTGAAACTGTCATTTCTATTTTTGAAAAATTATTTATAGAAAATAAATTTAATTAAATAAAAGTATGTATTCACCTTTCATATCTTTATTATGGAGGAACGTCAGCATCTCATTGTACCATTCCTCAATATTCCTGTCATAAATCATCAATACAATAATGAACTTTGATACATGTAAGAAATAAAAGTTTATTTAGCTATACTTCTCGTAAAGCCGCATATGCTTAATTCTATCAATGAGATATTCAACTAATTTTACAAACTTATTAACAAAATTTCTCAGTCCATTGTAGATATCCACAATTTAATTTTTTTTTCCTTTTAATTCAAAGGGCCCCAAATATCTGTAAATATCAGCATCAATATATAAAAACTCATTCTTCAAATGATCCTTTAACACCTGTACTAAACTGGTTCAAGATCTTGCCATCGATACTGATTTGGCATATATTATACCTTGACTAATTCACACCAAATCAATCTTGCCTGCAATACTGATTTGGTATATATTATACCTTTACGAACTGCTACACATATCAGTATTGATTGTTGCCGATACACAAAGCTACAACAATCAAAAGCAAAAATTTTTGTAAATCGTAAATAAACTTATCATTTTTCAAATGGAGGAGGTAAGATCAGACTAACAATTAAGGAGGGTCCATCAATTGAGACGTTTAATAGCCTTTTTGCTATCCTTCTTCACTATGATTCCACCATCTCCATGGCTAACCACATGATGAGATTCATAACAGAGTAATGCGAACAGAGTTGAAGGATATGTTAGTGTCAGAGGCGAAGGCGGCTGTTGAAAGGATCGTGTTGTTGCTTTTCCAGCGGGATAATGGTGGAGATGGAAGAGGGTTGGGAACTGGATGTGAGATCAGTGCAGGAGAACGGAGAGGAAGGAATTGGAGTTGGAAGGAAATTTTTTCTCAGGAATCCCTAATTGCGAATTGCGATCGGCATTTTTTCTCAGGAGAACTGGATGTGAGATCAGGTTTTTTTTTTCTTAGGAATTCAACAGATTCGTTTCCGAGAACAAAACAAAACCTAAAAAAATTAAAGGAAGTAATGTATACATTTGTTGCGCTGCCAATTTTACTGTCCACTTTTATGAAACGGGTCATATCATGGGCCATATTACACGACAACACAATCTTATATAGAGGCTCAGTTTGCAAATGATTTAAATTAATAACATCTCAAATCACCACTTAACAAAATTAATCGCCGTATCCATTGGTCATTTTAAAATTGTTAACCGACTCCCACACAAATTTATTTATTTATATTTTTGATGCTAGAGAATGCTTAAGTTAAAGACTTGTCAACTGTGTTGCCCAATAGTGATGGGCACGAACTTCACTTTAATTGTATAAGCTGAAGAAAAAAAAAATGAATTCACGTCATAATTATAATATCAATTTATTATCTTTTTGTTGCATTTTCAGCCGACAGGAGAACATCAGTAGATATAAACCATTTTAATATTGAATTTTGCTATCTATTTGTCCAATAAAAATATTTGAAATATATCAAATATCTTTATATATAAAATAAATAAATTGATAAATTTTATATGTCATTGTCGCTGCTGAATAAATTCATTGTTTATATATAACATGTCCTGATAATAAAGCTAAGTTGATTGTAGATTGCCTTGTTGCGGCGAATGAAAGTAAAATTTATACATTTCTCTTCATTGTGCAATTTCAATTGCAGTTATGAATCAATCTTGTATTTTTCCTGACGATCAAATTCTATTCTATAAACCCAGAAATTATACTCGAATTTTTAAACTAAGAGATTTTGAATTTTGAAATTAAATTTGTGAAATTTGAAAATTTTAATTTGAGAAGGTAGTTTGGTTAATACAAAAAGTTAAAAAATTTCTAATCGATGATATAGTTTGAATTTAATTGAATTGGAGTGGTATTTAAAAAAATATATATATTTTTTATGGTAGTTTTCTAATTTTGAAATTTAAAGTGTTGATATAATGATAAACTTAGGGCTGTACAAAAATCTGTCAACTCGTTCAATCCATTCAACCCACTTGATCCAATCCGTTTTTTACCGGATTAAGATGATGTTGGGTTTGGTGCGGGTTTTAGTTTTGACAAACTCGTTCATTTGGATTGGGTTACAGGTTTTTATAGCAGTAATTCGTTCGGACCCGATTTATCATGGTTTAAAAATAATTTATCCTAAATATGATCTATATGCTAAAATTTCATAAGATTTTATCATATTTAATATGAACTCTATTTTTATTCTTGATAATATATTTCCTTATTGTTTTCAAGCACTCATAAACTACATCAACATTTGGAATTTTAAATATATTTAAGAGTTCATCTTCTTTAATTTGAATTGTAATTATGTTATCAATATTTTTATTAAGTTATTATGACTTATTTTGTTAAAATTTTTTTATCGACCATATCTCAAACATTTGCTATGATGTAATATGTTATTATTTAAAAATATATTTTTAATTGATTAAAATTTGAACATGTGAAATCTGTCTATAAATAAAAAAAAATGATGGATCGAGTTGGGTCATGGATGGGTTAATTACTTTTTTTCTTTATTAGCAGATTAGGTTCAAATTTTGGTAAAATTACTATCAAACCCAGCCGTCGTACAACACGCTTAGTCAAAATAATGCAAAGACGGTGACAACATGGCGCGACTAGTCACGGTGGGGTACACTCCTCTCCTCACCCAACTCCATTTCAACCCGCGCACCACTCTCTCTTTCTCTCTCGCTCTTTCTCTTCATGGCGGCCTCTCTTTGTCGCCCTTCTAAATTACCAGCTAAGCGAACTTGGCAATCCCGCTGTCAGGTGGGTCCTATCTCAAGGCAGCTCAGAGGTGCTAATACTAATTATGGGTTTATCTCCATGCCAAAGAGAAGTATTAAAGCTTTCTGCACCTTGGAGGGGTCGCATGGCGAGTCGGTTCGGACTGATATATCAGTTCCTTCTGGTACTAGAGAATCGTAATTCTCTCTATCTTCTGTTCAATTTTGTAACTTTATTGATACACTAAATTGCTGAATTCTTAAATTAGGACTCTGTAATAGTGATGTTAACCTGTAGTCAAACCAGTGATGTTACCATATTGACTGCTTCAATTACTTAAAGAACTTGACTAAAAAGAAATCTGAAGTGTCATCATGTAGTAAATTCTTGGTACCAAAAAAAAAAAAAAAAAAAAAAAAAAAACTCATTAAAAGTTAGACCCTTGTTCTGAGTTTGCTTATGCTCACAATATCAATTTAATTGACGTGATAAATTTAGGATCAAGCGGCATACAATATCTGTTTTTGTTGGAGATGAGAGCGGGATGATAAACCGAATTGCTGGTGTAGTTGCAAGAAGGGGATACAATATTGAGTCACTAGCAGTGGGGCTTAACAAAGATAAGGCACTCTTCACAATTGTGGTTTCTGGAACTGAAAAAGTGTTGCAACAAGTCATAGACCAGCTCAATAAGCTTGTTAATGTCATTAAGGTCTGTGTTTCTCTGCTCGCATCTAAATTGATGTGATTCGAAGTTTTTTGATGGAGCTGAATTAAGCATAAAAGAAAAGAAATTTATCTTATTCAAGGCGCACTGGTGCTGGTTCACTGCCAAGTTACAGATTCTCAACTGTAACAATTATAAATATCATGATATGTAGTAAGTATGCCATTTTTTTTTAAAAGAAAACAACTAACCCTTCACTGTAACAAATGATAGGTAGAAGATTTGTCAAGGCAACCACTAGTTGAGAGGGAGTTGATGCTTGCTAAACTAAATGTGGAGCCCAACATGCGTCCTGAGGTACATGTGAAGTTCATGGAATTATAAATTAAAAGTAGTTCTCAGCTGTTTTAATTTGAGATATGATTCAGAACATGAGTTGGCATCAGTATTGAATGCCAAATTTGTACTGCGAAGTACGCCTCAGTTAAACTAATTTGTCCTGTCAAAAGCCCGAAAAGTTGATGAATATTCCCTCTCTTGTCTAGTATGTGGAAATACTGATTGGTTTGTAGAAAAACCAAGACTACAGTACTTGCACTGAAGTTTCCGTGAATTAAACATTTCATGAATGTATACTACTACAGTACTACTCCTTAATTAAAATTTTTTCATATAATAAAGTTTTACACATCATATATGAAATGTGATCATTATGCTCACAGCTGTTGTAATATACAGGTCATGGGATTGGTTGATGTTTTTAGAGCAAAAGTAGTTGATCTTTCAGATCATACTATGACGATTGAGGTACTTCTTTCACTAATAAAATGGATATATTTAGAATTCCTAGATCCTTAGGGTAGTCCCAATGAGAATTTGACTTCCCACCTTTATTTTGTAGAAAAAAAACTCAACCTGCTAGGCTAGGGGCTATTGTCATTCTTTTCTTCCTGTTTCTTCTCTAATCAAGGGTTACTGTGACCCCCTCCGCTCAGTTTTCTGGTTGTGCTAAAAGTTATGTTTTACTCAGTTATATTGACTTTATATGATGTTTCCATTTTTGCCCCCTCACCCTTGTTATCCACATGGTGGTTTGAAAGTCGAACCTTTATTAGATGCTAAGTTGAGGCCTAATTAAATAAACTGAGTTTTAGCTGAAGAATTAGCCCAAACCAATCTGAGTTATTAAATAGGAGGAACTTGAGGGTTTAACTTGTAAGACTAAACAAAGGTTATTATAATAATAATGAGTTTATGTAGGACTTGGGATTGTTTCGTTGATGATTTGGATATGTAAATGAGTCAAACTTTTGGAATAGCAGACAAACATGTAATTCCTGCTGATGATATACAACTCAATTATAAAATAACAGGTTACTGGGGACCCAGGAAAAATAGCTGCAGTTCAGAGGAATCTGAGCAAATTTGGAATAAAGGAGATTGCTCGAACCGGGAAGGTCATCCTTCTTTTGTCTTTTTTTTTTTTATTTTCTTGAAAGTATTACTTATGTAAATTGCTTGCTGTACAAGCTCATTTAAAAACAGTGTTTTGACTTTTTGTTAATTATATCTCTTTTGTTTCTTGTTATTCTGCTTCCTATTTTAATCAGTCCTTTTAATCTGTTCTTGTCTATGGTGTTCCTTTATGCTGTAATCTGTCTTATGGGCGCAATCAGGTTCAATTGGTACCTGTACCGTTGTAAAATACCTGACATTTTAGGTACCAGTCCTGATCATAAATTTAAATAAGTTAATGTTACCATACTAGGTAAAGAAAATGTATATTTTTTGCGAGCCAATCTAATTTCTTCTTTAGATCATCTTAGTAAGCTTCTTGTCAGTTTCTTCCTGCAGATTGCCTTGAGGCGCGAGAGAATTGGAGCAGATGCACCATTTTGGAGGTTCTCAGCAGCTTCATACCCTGATCTTGAAAACAGTGTTCCTTCAAAATTACATCTAAGCTCCTCAGATGGACCTTCAAATGGCAACTCAGAAGAATCATCTGGGGTGGGTTGATAATGTTAATTATTCTTAATGTACTGTAAGTCTCTGTATTGGTACAGTATGCCTTCACATTAAAACATTAATGGCACCTTGTTTTTCTTTTTTCTCAAACTCTTTTTTCTCAAATCAGTCTGGCTTTGTATTGTCATGTTGCACAAACTTCTTTTTATTTATAAAAAAAAAAATTAAAAGTGGGTTTATGTGAGCAGAATCCTTATTTAATTGTATGGGAATATGAACCCATGAGCCTCTTAAAGTCATTGTGTCTTAAATTTACAGTTCAAAATGAATTCTGACTTTTTTTTTTTCCCCCTTTGTAGGGAGACGTTTACCCGGTGGAACCTTATGAGAGCTTTTCTGTTAATCAGGTTCTTGATGCTCATTGGGGTATTCTTGCTGACAATGATGTAAAGTTCTTTTGTTTTTATTTGTTATTCTTTTTGCCATCGTACCTTGCAAGTAGCAACCACACCTCCTTAGTTGATTTTTTATATAAATTCTCAGATCAGTTTGCAAAATAACAATATATGTACAACCATGCTATTATTACTAACAAATATTTTGTTATATTTTTTTCTTTTGTAGTCAGGTGGCTTTTGTTCGCATACACTATCCATACTTGTAAATGATTCTGCTGGTGTCCTCAATATTGTAACTGGGATTTTTTCACGTAGGGGCTACAATATTCAGGTTCTCTTTTTCTCTAGTCTATATTTCCTATCCAACTTATATAATAATTAGAGACTGAGATATCAATGTCAATTTCAACTTGAATGCTAGCTGAAGAAAAGCATTTGAAAAATTCAGTATATGTTATGTTTCAATAATGGCAGTCATTCACTCATTTGGAATCCCAGTCAGAACAAAGCCATGTTATTTCGCTACCCAATGATGGGTAGATTTTTTTTTTTCTTCAAAACAAACAGTTATGTAAATCAATTTTCCTATTTCTTATACATCGCGAAATTTGCCACCAGACATGGTTTTTCTAAGTAATGTGTTTGATACTAAAATTTTATATTTTTACTCAGAGCCTTGCTGTTGGTCCAGCAGAGAGAGAGGGAACCTCTCGCATTACAACTGTTGTTCCTGGAACAGATGATTCAATTAGCAAATTAGTTTTGCATCTCTACAAGCTTATTGATGTCCATGAGGTACACTTTATATTTATACTGGTTTTTCAAATCATTGCCTTTGATAAATAACAAATTTTGTGGCCCCTGGTCCACTTTTCATGGATGTTCAAATTGATGTGGTTTTTTACGCCTTGTATACTTTTGTCAACATTTTGTGTGCCCACCAGGCAGATGAGACAATCTTGACAGAAACTAATGATGATAAAGTTTTATGATTATTATACAATTTTTTAGGTCCAAGACATCACACATCTGCCCTTTGCTGAAAGGGAACTGATGCTTATAAAAGTGGCAGTAAATAGGACTGCAAGGAGGGATATCTTAGACATTGCTGGTATCTTTAGAGCCAAAGCTGTAGATGTGTCTGACCACACAGTAACTCTTCAGGTAATTAATTGCTTTTATTGGAATCTGCATTCCTATTATCTTAGTTGAGATAAAAGGAAAGAATTATTGAACTGCGTTGTTTATGTCTTCTGGTGTGTTTCTTATTTGCAGCTTTCTGGAGATATAAATAAAATGGTAGCTTTGCAAAGAATGCTGGAGCCGTATGGCATTTGTGAGGTCAGACTTTATGCGCATAAAACCAGTGAAAATTCTTGCTAAATAGCAATGTTTAAACAACAATTATATCAATCCTAGTTGCAGCAACCAATTATCAGTATATCCTAATGAAATTATATATATATAATGTTGAGTTTTCGATGACGTCAGGTTACATCAGCGAATGAATAGTGCACTTGTCTCTTAGAATTTCTCTGATCTTCATCGCAGTGATGAAAATTTGCCACATTTTGAAGTCATTTTTTGGAGTGTATACTGATGTAGCGGGTCACTTTAACATTGGGATAAAACCCATTGGAAGAGAGTACATGTAGCGCTACATAAGGATAGTAATATATTATCACAATTAATTGATGGATGGGTCCCACACCTTTTGGTTTTTTTTGAACAACAAGTATGCTACTCTTCTCTTTGTGCTGTCTTTTTTTCTCTTTTGCTATTCATGTACTGTTACCCTTACCCATTGGAAGAAAAGAGTAAGGTTTTTATTTTTTCTTTTATAAGCTTGACATTTATCTCTCAAACATTAAATAAATAATTGTTGAGCCGGAGGCGCAACCAAATAACTAGTTTTTTTATGTAAGCAGGTTGCTAGAACAGGACGTGTTGCACTAGTTCGCGAGTCAGGGGTGGATTCCAAGTATCTACGTGGTTTCTCTCTTCCTTTGTAGATTCTAGCTGGTGGCGTAAAATTGTAGCAGGTATTTTCTTGCATGTAGATAAAGCGACTTTTCTCGAATTATCTCTTTTAATCAGGCTGTCAATAATTAATTGTTCATAGAATTTATACTCTACTCAAAATGCACGTCTTTCCTGTCTCTAATTTTTGAAAACATGCCTAAGTTGGCAAGATGGAATTGTATTTGTGTATATGATTTTTTTTTTTTTTTTTGAGATCTTTTGCATTGATCGTTCTTTGTTGGATCATTTTGTTGTGATCTTCTTTTGCTTATAATTTTAATCTGTAAAATGAAGGTACCATAAAAGGAAATATAAATCACATAGAACACGAAATTGTATCCGATATGGTGATATGCGAGACGAATTCTAGTAACCGACCGTTCCGTACAAGTTTTCCTTAATAATAGACGAGATATCCTCTGTTTCACCATGTGATCCTGAAACGAAAAGGCCTATTAACAAAGCTATAGCCCATAGCCACCATCCAAAGCCCATGGCCCCTCGCACAAGTAAGTTTTTTACGGCGTGCGTGTTATCGTCAAAAGGAACTTTTACAGCATCATCACACTTTATTAGACTTTAATAGGTCGAATAATTTATTGGTGCCAAAATGACTCGCCAAATAACAAATTCTCCTCATAAACAAACTCAGGTTTATTGAATCTCAGTATGCAACATTATTCGTCATTTATTTATTCCCACACCTGGCTGCTAACTGGCACTAATGTTTACTTAATTCTCCTGTGCCTGATGGTACTGACACAACCACTTTATACCAAAAAAAAAAAATAAAAGTCTCATAAAACAGACAAACATAGAGATCCCAACTGCTTCTAACTCATGCACTTCATTATTCTCTAGCAATAACCACAAGCTGCTTGCCAACATTTTTACCCTTGAACAAGCCGACAAGAGCTGTAGGCGCACTCTCGAGCCCTTCAGCTATGTCTTCCACATATGTAATCTTGCCTGACTTTAGATGCTGCACGACCATCTCCTCAAACTTTCTGTATTTCGAGTAATGATCTAAGACGACAAACCCCTCCATTCTCAGTCTCTTCCATAGGATGTTTATGAGGTTGTGCACCCCTTCTGGTTTCTCAAGGTTATATTGCGAGACCATCCCACATGTTGCGATTCGGCCATAGTTTCGCATGTTTAGGAGAACTGCATCGAGCATTGCACCACCGACATTCTCAAAGTAGATATCAATGCCTTCAGGGAAGCACCTGTAAAAATTAAGGAACAAAATGAATCAATTTTAAGGTTTTGAAGAAGACAATGCAATAAACCAAGATTAAATTTCATTTGTGATTCATGATAATGAATTATGTAAACAAACCGTTTGAGTGTGGCATTTAAATCCTGTTCTTTCTTGTAATTGAAAGCATCATCAAAGCCGAACTTCTCCTTCAACAGAGTAACCTGAGATGTTTAAGTAGAAAAACAAAGAGGACAATTAATGCCGAAATCTAAAATGATTAAATTCAACTAAAAGGATAAGAAAAGCAGGAAAAACAAAAGAACCTTTTCATCCGAACCGGCACTTCCAACCACATAGCATCCTGTCAATTTGGCAAACTGGCCCACAAGCTGTCCCACAGCTCCTGATGCGGCTGAAACAAAGACAAACTCTCCTTTCTTGGGAGCACATATTTCGTAAAATCCTGCATATGCTGTCAAGCCCGGCATGCCTGCATTTAAATATATCATAATGTACCATGAGATACACTGCAAGTTCAATTACTTTAGTAGCTTTGTTTTGGTGAGACAATCGAGTATGTTTGAGTTTGAATTTTCCTCAAACACACAAACAGCAATTTGTGAGATTTTACAAAACTAAAGAGCTTTTATGAGCACAGGTCCTAGTGCAATTAAAAAGGCACACCTTATCAGCATAAATTGTAATTGAAATTCTTCCTATCGATAGAAAAATGGCTGCCCCTGAGATAAATTGAAATAACATAATGGGTAGTTTACAACGTACCAAGAATACCGGTGTAATAAGAAAGAGGCAGGTCTGTATGGTTAATCTTGAAAAGGGAATTGGGATCTGAGATGAGGCTGTATTCTTCCCATCCAGTAATTCCCCATACCAAATCTCCCACCTTGAAATCATTATGCCCAGAAACCACCACCTTGGCCACACCATATCCAGTCAAAACCTGTTTTAACATCACCAAGCCAAGAAACCCAGTTGACAAAATATTCAGCATTTAATGTTTTCAATTAAAATAGTGCGCCATCGACAAATTTAAAACTCAGTATGCCAAAGCTATTTGCAATGTTTTTCACCTATCCTCTGTTTTTATTAGTATAAGTTTTGAGATAGTTTATTATGCACCGTAGTGCATAGAGCTTTCTATGCACTGCGGTGTTTTTCAGGGGTATTTTCGTAAATTGACAAATCTAATTTAACAAATCTAATCTATATATTGAAATCTCGTAGAAAACCAAATTTTACTATTTTTGAGATTTTATTACTATTTTTAATGAATTTTTTAAAACCTGCCATTTTTGGAATGTTGAAATAGTAGTTTGTTTCCAAAAATGGCAGGTTTTAAAAAATTCATTAAAAATAGTAATAAAATCTCAAAAATAGTAAAATTTGATTTTCTACGAGATTTCAATATATAGATTAGATTTGTTAAATTAGATTTGTCAATTTACGAAAATATCCCCGAAAAACACCGCAGTGCATAGAAAGCTCTATGCACTACGGTGCATAATAAATTTTCTCATAAGTTTTACAGTTACCTGATATCAATATATTTGACTTCGGTAATTGTGTTAAAACATGTATTAATGCATACATGCAAAGATACGAATTCATATCTTATATATCTGCTTCAAGCCTTAAACAAATCAAATCAAAATTATAAATAAAATTGTGTGGGTGTCAGGATTAATTGGCTAATTCCAGCCCGACACGTGGCAAACTTTTTTCCTTTCGCTGGATTGCGCGCTTAAAATTTTCTAGATTTACGCAACATTAAACTGTAAACATTTATGTGACGAGTATTATCGGTAATGGAATTGACCCGATTCAGCGTTAGAGAAATATTTGGCGGCGCAATTTTTTGGCTTTCGTTTTTTCAAACCCTTCCGAAGTTCCTATTTTGCGTCTCCGTCAGATCTCCTCAATTTTTAGCTTTCATTTTTTTGACCCCTTGCTATGGAGACGAAGGAAGTTTAGATCTAGAACTAGAATAAATCGACTCCACGCACGAACGAATGAGTGGAAACTGGAAAGTTTGCACCAACGTATACTAACTCAGCAACGCAAGGTCTCTACTTTCTCTTTAGATTGATTTATTTTCATGCAAATTGGCGAGATTTGATATCTGATATTCAATTTTGTTTATATTCACTTTTGGTTAACAAAATCTTTGATTCAACGAGGACATCTTTGTGGTTGATATCAAGGAAGGTCAAGTCTTTAAAAGTATTAATTAAAAAGCATACTCAGTCTTCAATTTTTTCTTCTTTCCCCTTTGTCCGTGTCTCTCTAGGCTAATGAAAAAAAAATTCTTTAAAGTTAATATTTTACTTCGAACCCTATAAATGATAATAATAATTGCAGCCATTAAAGAAGAAAGAGAGAATGAAAGGAGGAGGAGAAATCGTGCACGTTACATTAGTCCTCTTGAGGAGAGCCAAAGAGGCATAACTGAAATCAATAAATTACTTTCCTAGATGAGGCTGTCAATTCTCAGAATTGAAGAGGCGGCTGTCAATGGGTACTGTACGGTACGGTAGAAGGTATTTTCATACCCGCATCCGTTAAAATTTTCTTTATCCGTACCCTACCTGCACCCGTTAAAAAATAGCTTTACCCGCACCCTACCCGTACCCGTTAAGAATTAACGGTAAGGGTACGGTAACGGTACATAATGAGTAATAATAATATTATTAATTTAATAAAAAATATATAATGTGCTAAATAAATATCACATAAATATATGGATAAAGTACAACATTAGATAATATTTTAGATATACAAAAAAATATATCATGAAATTTATTCCCATATCAATAGAATTCAAAAAAAATCTATATAACTAATTATAAATTATAATATAATAGGGTACAAATTAATTTTTTCATCAACATAAATTAATTTGGATGAAGATGGAAACAAATAACATATTTATGAAATATATTAATAACATGATTATATATACATATATTTTTGTAAAATTTTACCCGTTAGATAATGGGTACGAAATAGCCCTTACCCGTACCCGTACCCGTACCCAATAAGTTAACGAAAATTTTTCTTTACCCGTACCCATGCCCGTTAGTCTAACGAAAATAAAATCTTACACATACATGCCTTATCGAATGCGATACGGATAGGGTAAGTGGGTAAACGGGTTTCATTGACAGTCCTACAGAAAACAAAGGTAAAAGAAACGAAAAAAAATGCGCAAGATTAATGGATGGAGTCATTATTTTCTTTATATTTCCTCTCCAAATCTTGGGAATTGCTCAGGGCACCCCCAACTTGCTCAAACACTCCCCATTTTTTTAAAAATGACAAAAATACCCTCACTTGCGATATGTAAAAAGTAGAGATGGCTGTAACTGTAGAGGGATATTTTGGTCTTTTTGGGAGTGTTTGAGCAAGTTGGGAGTGCCCTGAGCAATTCCCCCAAATCTTAAATGCCCTTTCAAATAGTGGTTTCACTATTTATTTTCTCCTCTTTTATTCATTCATACCAGAGTTTCTTTTATTTCTTCTGTATTCTTCTTCTCTCTCTATTAAAACGGACAGATTAATTTGATTTCTTTTGATCGGAATTTCCATGTTATTAGACCCAACAAAATTCTGAGAAATCAATTCTAATCAAATGAAATAAAATTAAATCCTATGCGAAAACCATTTTGATCAAGCCCATATAATTTATATGATTAAAAGCAAGACTTGTGGAAATATTAAATTGAAAAATGCTACAAACACATACCGTCAGGGGTGCACTGGTCAAGCCAGAAGCATCCTTTTTAGCCATCAAGGTAAGATTCCAGGGGTCAATAGAAATACAGAGGTTCTGAACAATCACAGCCGTTGATCCGGCAGGTAGCGCTAACTCGACGGTGTCAGACATTACCACCTCCATGTCACTCTCCTTGACAGGCCCACTCAGGTAACATTTCTGCACCACCCTCTTGTTTCTTCTTACCTGAGCATTAACCATTTTTCTTTTTTTCTTTTCCTGGGTTGATGTTATAATTAAATTAATCTGAACTATGGAGTGAATTTCATGGGGGTTGAGAGGGCCTATATATATGTAATTAAGATTCATGACCTTGCTACTAAGCGTCAGCAATGACCAAAGATACTGCAATTTAATTCCAAAGAAATTCAATTCTAGTCACTTTTGGTTTTTTGAATAAAAAAAAAAAAGAAATCTTTCTTTCCCTAAATTTTGCTCTCTAAGGAGAATTGTCAGCAATGCACCAGCGTCAGCACTTGCGTGGTACAAGTTTTCGTCTCCTAACACTTTTGACTATATTTATCGGGTGTTAAATCAACTTCTAGCTAAGCTCGAAAGGGGTAAATAAGATGCAGCGTGAATAAGTTTATAATTGTTATAACCAAGATATGAAGAAGTATTAGATGTAATCACAGTAACAACTTTCTCTATAATTAAAGGTACAACATAAACTGTTTATATCCTAACCGCATGAATTTATCAAAAATTAAAAATGATGCCTTTTCTTTATCAAAGTAATATTATAATTTATAGAGCTTAGATATGTATGGAAAATAATTGATTACCATTAAACGGTTTGAAATATCAACTATTCAATCTTATTGGCACACAATAGGTAAACAAATAATTTCTAAATAATCACAAATCTCTACTGCCATATGTAGTACTACTTACCGTCCTTTTTAAAAATCAATAAGATGTCCTTACGGACGCTATTGTCCTACTTAGAAATTGAATTCGCAACATAACCTGCTCAAATGTCAAATTACTTTTTTTTTTTCAGTTTTTGATTGAGAAATCGATTTGTTAAAATTGAGCACAATGCCACGTCATAGATATTGTTAGTTTTTGAGACAGAGAGCAAGCTTTGATTGAGTGTTTTTTCTTATTGATTAATCTGTCTTATAAAAAGAATTACATGCTCTAATAAGAGCTTTGATAACGGCAACATATCACATCTTAGTAACATTTAGTACTTGGTTGGTACCAAAAGGTAGTCTACTAAAAGAAAAAGGTCAATTACAAAATTGCCCCTAGTAGAGTTTTCACTCTTTTTTCTTAATTTTGCCTATATTTTTCAACAGATATCAATCAAGTCGATCAAGCTGATGATACTGAGATTAACACTTATGTTAGAGATCCCAATAGCATAACAACCAACTCATGTATTTCATTATTATCAGCAAAAACCACAAGCTGGTTGCCAACATTTTTACCGTTCAACAAGCCGACAAAAAAACATAGGAGCACCCTCAATCCCTTCAACAATGTCTTCCACATAAGTAATCTTGGCTGACTTCAGCTACGTCTTCCACATAACCACTCAGTAAGCTGAATGGTAAAGCATGTTGAGCTTGGAAGGACAAATTATCATTTTAAGGCAATCTCTGTTACTAGCTTACTGCATAATAAAATTGTGCATGTTTAGATGTCCAAGTTATTCTTGTTGCAAGATTAGATAGCAGCAATGGGTGTACATATGGAAGACGTAATGCAATTAGACAGCATGGCACCACATCAAGAAAGTAAAAATAAGATGAAGCCATCCAGAGTTCCACTGCATACCTAGTGTGTAATGTTTTGTGAAATGAAAATATGCATTTACAGTATGAACATATTATTTACCATAATTGGCTGCCTAGCTTAATTTCATTCATTTCTCTTTTATTTTTCTAAGAACCAGTAATTTTTTATAAGTAAAATAACAACAGGCTTATAAAAAATTGTTCGAACTGGATGATAAGTGTGTTTTTTTTTTTAAACCAGTAGGTTTACCACCACTTCTTATTACCGGAGTAATAAAGAAGTACAAACAAACGGATGATAAGTGTGTGAAAGTGCTGCTTCAGTGTAAATAATTACACAATCACAATGAAAATCAAACTCGCCCAGCTGAAAACAGATGAAGGCCATCACAATTTAACGATGCAGTGCCCTCCACTATCAATATAATAATCAGATATTACAGTGGAAATTGACACCAACAAAGGGCTGCCGCAGAGCCTTCCTTTTCGAGAGTTATGTCGCTTTATCTCTGGCTTAAACACTCAGGGCATGTTTGGTTAGCTCTTTAACCTTCTTTAGTGTGGTATAAGGAGTTATTCCTCATATTTCCTACCAAACAAGAAATAAGTTATTTAGTTTAAACAAGGAATAAGCTTCTTTAGCCTATAACACCAAAATGGGTGGAATAAAATTTGTCAAGAGGATCCACATGAGGAATATAATTAAAAACTATTTTTCTTTCCAACCTTTCTCATTACTGCCCCAGCCCCTAGCTACCATTTCTCATTAAAATTTGTGCAGTGCGCATTGACGCATTGTCATTAGTGTATTTGAAGAGTACTATGTTTATTTTAGTGTATTTGATTTTAGATTTGTTGGATTTGGATATTACCACTGTGTTTGTAATGTTGTACTAAACTTATTTGATTTGAACGATTTGAGTGTTTTGTCATATTAGCACAAATATTTATTGGATTATGACATTATCTTATATGCTTTGTCATATACTTTGCATATTACTAGTTCTGATGCTTATAGTATGATACTAGTTAATTGTTAATTGGCTCTAAAACCATAAATCATTCAACACTATTATTAGTCATAAGGAGAAGGCTATTATTGTCTTTTCATATTTTAGCTTTAAATAATATTTTTGTTTCTTTTCTTATACCTCAATATGCATAACCAAACATATATAAGTTCTTCCTCCTTAACATGACATAACTTGTCATAAGTTCTACCTCTTAATTTCTTCCTCTTAAGTTCTTCCTTTACCAAACATGCACTCACAAACTAAATGAGGCAATTTTTTTTTTTTTTTTTTTTTTTTTTTTTTTTTTTTTTTTTTTTCTGAAGAAGATCAGCAAATTGGTAGATTACCAGGATATGCCTCAGCAACTTCTGGCACACTCTCCCTATATGGAAGCACAAACTTATCAAGGAAATCCCTTTCAGACATGTGACATGTACTCAAAAAAGATCTCTTCATCTTCAATCCTTTTGCTTGTAATATGCTCAATACATGATGTCTTGGTGCCAACCTTTTCTCCAGGCTATAAGAAAGGATAACAGGGTTTAAAGCTATGCTACTTGGATCTAGCTTAGCATTGCTGATAAGAAAACCCATATTTGACTTCAGTTTCTCCTCAGAAATTGCAAGGATAATGGGAGATTTCTTAAAAGCAGCAGTTACTTCATCCTCTGACCAACCATATGTCACCTTGAAGAACTTCACCTTCTTAAGTATATTGTCTCTGGAGAAACCACCGACAGCTTTGAACGCACACAGGAACATTTTGGATCCCCTTGAGATCCCCAGTTCCTCTATGAGATCCAGCCTCTTCCTGATAAAATCTAAGCTTCTGGTCATGTAGCCCGATCCCCGTACAAGCACAGCCATGATGTCTCGACTAGAAAATTCATACTCTTTGAACAGATTTATTCTAGGAATAATATGCTTATCGATGTCCAAAGAGATTAGCAAAGTGTTCTTAACAATCTTTAACAAATTCTCCTCACAATTCCCCACAAAATCTCTCCAAAACAGGAGCTGTGAGAGGGTGCCCTTCAATACAAGGGTGACTGGGTTGCATTGGATCAACTGAACCAATAGTTCTGGAGAAAACCCATTTTTGCATGAGTTCGCGCACCTTTGGTTTCAGGGCCTTTTCCACATTGTAAGCCAGAAGAATTGGGTGGAAGGAAACAGCAGCCTTGATCTGGGAATCAGACAAGCCGGTATCTTTTAGGAACTTTATCACTGTTTCAGGCCGGTCTGGGGATCTGATTGCTACAAGGTTCTTGTTACTGGAGTACTTGAGCGCTCGATCGAGGGAGAAGCCGAAGGAGGAGATGAGATGCTGGGCTATAAAAGGCAATTCCTTCTGTGGATGAGGCTGGATTTGGGTTTGGGTGGAAAGAGAGAAGTGAAGGAGAGGGAAAACAAGGTTTAGGCAAATTAGGTGGTGATTGTGGCGGCTGAGAGAAGAAGGTGATAAGAAGGAAAACCTTTTTACAAGAAGGGAAGACATGGTGTTGGTCTTTAATGGGAGAAAGCGAGTGCTGTGGTTCAGTAATCTCAGATTTTGAAGAGGGGGAGGAGATTTTTCTAAAGTGTTGAACTGATAAACCCTAGTAAGGAGGAAATGAGGGAAAGAGGAGGAGCTGACTGAGATTGAGAAATGAGCAGAGCGAAATGTTACTGATAAACCCTTTCTCTTTTTTTTTTTATTCTCATTTTTGACGATATAACCAAATTAGGCCGCTCATTGGACTGCTTACTGAGATCCTCTCCCGCTTTGAAAGAATGTTAGCATAGAATTGGCTATTCTGCATCACTCGATATTAATCAAATAGTTGCTAATCTATCTGAACTTAAATTCTTAGATAAGAGAATGTCCTTTACATGAACAACTTTTACGTTTTTCTATTCAGCTCATTACTGATTATCATACTGATTTCTTAACACCAAAAGATTGAAATATATTTTAAGCAAATACCTTTTATGTAAATGTCGTCTTGACTTGAGAATTGCTTTTTAACATTGTTTCTCTTTTATTGATAGCCATTTGTTTATTTTGTTCTTAACTTTTACACGGCTGATGAATTTTATTTTTACTGTTTTTATATAAATTTAGATAAAAATTAGACATGACAGTCGCAGCTTAAATTTCTAATATAAAATATAAAATATAAAAATTTTTAATATAAAATATAAAAAATATGTCGTAAAAAACTTGTCAAAATTTATAGACAAAAATTTGTAAGTTCAAAATTATTAATTTCTTCAATAGAAAGTCACTATATAAACTTGACATAAATTTTCTGTCAAAAAACAATCTTGCTATTATTAACGATTGATACAACTATTTTTAATTTTTTAAAAAAATTATAAAAAATTAAAAAATTATTTTTGGTTGCTATCCATAGCGGCCACGGCTTTTAGTATATATTTTAGATTGCCGATAAAATTTACTCAAATGTCAAATCAATTTTTTTCTTTGATTAAAAATCAACTTGTTTAATTGAGCTTAATATATGTAACAAATATAGATGATGCTCTGTAAATAACTCTTACAGATAACAACAACTCAAGAAATTGTATAACCACCAACCCATCCATTGAATTATTCTCTAGCAATAACAACAAGCTGCTTGCCAACATTTTTACCCTTGAACAAACCAACAAAAGCCGTAGGCGCACTCTCGAGCCCTTCAGCTATGTCTTCCACATAAGTAATCTCGCCTGACTTTATATGCGGCACAACCATCTCTTCAAACTTTCTGTATTTCGAGAAATGATCAGAAACGAAAAACCCCTCCATCCTCAATTTCCTTGTTACGATGTTCAGGAGGTTGTGTACCCCTTCGTGTTTCTCGAGATTATATTGTGAGATCATCCCACATGCTGCAATTCGGCCACTGAGTCGCATGTTTAGGAGAACCGCATCAAGCATTGCACCACCTACATTCTCAAAATAGATATCAATGCCTTCAGGGAAGCACCTGTAACGACATAGGAAAGCAAGGAATTAATTTTACGGTTTTGATGAAGACAATACAATAAATTAAATTTCATCTGAGATTCATGATAAATGAGATTAATAGGTAAAACAGACCGTTTCAGTGCTGCATTTAAGTCTTGTTCTTTCTTGTAATTGAAAGCATCGTCAAAGCCGAACTTCTCCTTCAAAATGTTAACCTGAGGGATATTGTTTAGAAAAGCAAAGAGGACAATTACAACCATATTCTTAGATACCTATTGTTAATTTATAGGATCAGAGAAGTAGTAGAACAAAAGGAACCTTTTCATCGGAACTGGCACTACCAACCACATAGCAGCCCGTTAATTTGGCAAACTGGCCAACAAGCTGCCCGACAGCTCCTGATGCAGCTGAAACAAAGACAAACTCTCCTTTTTTGGGAGCACATATTTCGTAAAATCCTATATATGCTGTCATGCCCGGCATCCCTACATTAAGTATGTCATACATGTACCATGAGATTAAGATACACTGTTAGTTCATCTGCTTTGACAGCTTGTTTGTGTCATACATTAAGTATGTCACTATGTCCCATAACGGCATTATATAAGATTAAAAACTCCAAATTAAAGAAATTATATGTCATGTATGTAGGCCCTAGTGCAATAATATTGGTTACGAAAAAACACTTGCCTTATCAGCATAAATTGTAATGGAAATAAATAGGAAAATGGCTGCCCTTAAGATAAAATTGAAATAAATAAAGGGTAGTAAAAGTAGCGTACCCAGAATGCCGGTGTAGTAAGAAAGAGGTAGGTCTGGATAATTAATCTTGATTAGGGAATTGGGATCTGAGATGAGACTGTATTCTTCCCATCCAGTTATCCCCAATACCAAATCTCCCTCTTCGAAATCCTTATGCCCTGAAACAACAACTTTTGCCACGCCATATCCTGTTATAACCTGTTTTTAATTCATCAAGCCAACAAATTCAGGAGACAAAATATTTAACAGTACTTTGTAACTTTAGTGTGACATGAACAACTCAAATTATGTGACATCTCAAAAAAAAAAAAAAAAAACTCAAATTGTGTGTACTGTGTAAGTTAGTCATTCTTAATTTATTAATTTAAAAAATTAAAAGAAACAGTTTTGTAAAAAATAAATTGAAACAATGGTACAAACATATACCGAAAGGGGTAAGGTAGAATCATCCTTTTTCATGCTAAAATTCCAGGGGTCAATAGAAATATAGAGGTTCTTAACAATCACAGCCGTTGATCCAGTAGGGAGCGCCAACTGGACGGTGTCAGAGACTACCACCTCGAAGTCACTCTCCTTAGCAGGCCCACTCAGGTAACATTTCTGCACTACCTTCTTGTTTGTTCGTACCTGGACATCAACCATTTTTCCTTTCTCTCTTTTTTAAGATGATATTATTGAGTGATCTGGAATGAAATTCATAGGGGTCTGGAGGGGCTTAATATAGGATTTATGAACTTGCTAGCTAAGATTCGTGGCTAAGGTACTGGAATACAATTCAAAGAAATCCTATTACTTTTCTTCTCTTTACAAGGAGGATTGTCTAGCGTCAGCACTTGCGTTGGCACTTCTTGTTTTTTTTTTTTTTTTTTTTTAAAGAACTTGATAGAGGCTACCAAGTAAGTTGGCACTTCTTGTTCTTAGCACTTTTTGACTTGGCATTTATTGAGTTGAAATTACTTAGCATCTGGGTAAGCTGGAGAGGGATCCGGATCCTCTTTGTCGTGCGACACAGCGTGCAGCGCGGATTCAAACCGTTCGATTTTGATCGGGCGGTTCATTTTTGGAAAACTTATCAATCTGATTACATGCACAGGACTTCCATATCCATCCGATTCAAATCAGATGACCCACAGTCTGCGCTACACGTTGTGCCGCGGGACACAGGATCCAAATTCAGCTGGAGAGAGGTCAAGTATTTTGAACAGTATTTTATCATTTATTCGTAGCCTAACACTTTTGCGGAGACCACGATTCCACGAAGTCAAGTCTTCCATTTATTTTTGCCTACGGGCTTTTATCTTCAAAAAAAAAGAAAGTCTTCCTTTTATTTTTATTTGGTAATTACTATTCACCATCCAAAGAATAACCATCCAAATCATCCATCCAGCGCGCCTCTTTTTATTCCCTACCCCTCAGTTGCAACATTTCTAACCAAACCCTAGCGCTCCAGCCAACTACCCGCCGCCCCGTCTCCGGCTGTCCACCGCCACCTCTTCCCAGCCAACCACCACAGTCTCCACACCCCAAATCTCTCTGTCTCTCTCTAGATCTGAGAGTCTGAGTCTTGTTGGATCCATCAAGCAGCCATGGCGGCGGCGAACGCTCCCATCGCCACCAGAGAGGCGCTTACGGTTTGTCTCTTACTCTCACCAGAGGCCCGAGACCTTCAAACTCGCTCTCTTCACCCCCGCTGTCGATCCCAACCTCCGCCCCAAATCAGCGGCCTGGATCGACGAGAAGTCGCCGGAGGAGCTCGAGGAACTTGAAGATGACGATGGTCGCTTCCTTCAGGAGTATAGGTTCGATCTCTTTCTCTCTGACTAAATTGATGTAACGTCCATTTGTAATCGTGATTCTCTTTAGTTTATCTGAGATGGATTTGTCAGATTGGAATAGAAAATTAGGTTACTTGTTATTTATCTTTGTCAAGGTTTTTGCTCAATTCAGGTTCTTTAATTGATATTCGATGCTATGCTTAAACATATGCATATAGGTCGATCTCGTGGAAGATTGTGGTGCTGGTTTGTTTGGAGACCATGGTTCTTTGGTGAAGAGGTGAAGGAGAAGAAGGAAGGAGGATTCTATGGGCATTCATGGTTAGATGAAAAGGGATAATGGATCATTTCATATGTACAAATGTTCATTTAGATGAAATAAGGGATCATCTTTATTGTTGTAATTGTTCAGTTAGTTGTTGATAAGTGATAATCTAATGCAGAAAGTTAGATAAATCAGTTATATATGTTTAGTTTATTGTTATAAATATTTGTATTGTTAATGTAAATGTTTTGTTGTATATGTTCATTTTGTTTTTTATTTAACTAGTTTAATTGAACACAAAAATTACGAAATCAAATTTCTGCTGCAACTAACTGGACACATAGATACTTTAAGTTCATCCCTTAACGTATTTAACTGAACACAAAACACTAAAATTCTAAATTATTACTGCATCTAACTGAACACATACATACTTTTAAATAATCCCTTAACATATTTAACTGAACAGATCAAATTATTGATGCATCTAACTGAACACTTAAAACATTTAACTGAACCCTTAAATCATTTAACTGAACCCTTAAATCAGCATATTTGATGACGTCAGCATCAAAAAAATTTCGAAAATTGGTCAAAAATTTTTGCTGACGTCGGCACGTGTCTTGCTGACGTCAGCACGCGGAAAAAAAGTTTTTTTAGCCTGTTGGATGGCGCTGGTTCAGTTGGATGGTATTGGATGGTGTATATAATTTCTGTTTTTATTTTGGTTTTTTTTTCTTTTCTTTTTTAGCCCGGTTTCTTGTTTCTTCCGCTATGCAGATTGATATTCTTTTGGGCTGGGTTTTGTTGTGTCCTTAGTGATATGGGCCTAAGGGCTTTTTCTTTTCAAAAAAAAAAAAAGCTGGAGAGAGGTAAATGAGAGGTGTACGTAGCCGATCCGCATGAATAATATTAGATGTACGTATGACTATGCTTCTAAGTTATGTATGCATATTTTTTACAACTTATTTTGAATTAAAAAAAAAACTTAGTGTGTAGTTCATCAATTTTGATAAAATACGAAGACCAATTGATTACTATTCAATCTTATTGTCACTCAATCGGTAAACAAATAATTTCTAAATAGTCACAAATCTCTTCCAGGCCTATACCATGTTTTCAATTTAATTTTTACAAAAACAATTTCTTTTTACTTCTAAATTAATTCAAAATTAACAATTCTACTTTAGTTAAAAACTACTGCTAAATATTTTGTCGACTAAATTTGTTGGCTTAATGAATTAATTAAAATCAGGCTATAACAGGATATGGCGTGGCAAAAGTTGTTGTTTCAGGGCACAAGGATTTCAAGGCGGGAGATTTGATACTGGCATAAGATTACAGCCTCTGAGCCTCATCTCGGCTGTATTCTTCAATTAAACAAATTGATTTTTTAATCAAAGACCCCAAAAACATTTTAATTTGACATTTGAGCAAGTTTTGTCGCAGATTACAGCCTCATCTCGGCCCGGATTCGGACTGTTCCGAGTTCTTCAACTGGGATTAGTTGATTTTTCACATGTTGCAATCAAAGTGTAGTAAGGAAAGCTAGATACGCAATACCTCAATTTCTGCATAATTATAGTCTACAAACAATCAATATGCCTAACAAAAATGCCTTGAGAAACGCACTATTATTTAATGACCCCACAAACCGTACCAATAGTAGAGTCATATTTGCACCCTTTGACAACAAGGCACATACTCCAACAGTACTACAAACTAAAAAATTTTATACAAAAATACCCAACTAAGGCATCCCCATTTACAATTTCCCTTACTTTGCAACAATGAGCTCATCAAGGTTAATGCCATCATCCTCTGTACCACTAGCAGGTATCGTTATCTCATCCTCAGCAGTAAAGTGGTACCTCTCCCCAATAGCCCTTAGTAACTGGTATACCTCGTACATGGTCGGCCTCTCTTTTGGTGCTGAAAGCACACAATTACACGCTACTTTCAAAAACTGCATCAACTCCCTATCATAGTCCTTTCCTATTAAAGACTTATCAATGGCATCTTGCAAAAGAGAATTATTTGAGAGATATGTAATCCAATCAACCAAACTTCCCTTAAAGTTTTCAGGGGCATTGTTCACCTGTGTGGGCCTCTCACCAGTAACTAGCTCCAGCAAAACAACGCCAAAACTATACACATCACCTTTTGGGGTCGCAACTAGTGTCCTGGTGTATTCTGGAGCTACATACCCAAGGTCGCCAAATTCACCATTGACAAATGTGCTCAAATGGGTGTCTATGGGATTCATGAGTCGAGCCAGCCCAAAATCAGAGATCTTGGGCTCAAAATCTTCATCCAATAAAATGCATTTCGAGCTGATGTTTCGGTGAAGAATTCGTGGGTTACAACTGTGGTGCAGCCAAGCAAAACCCCTGGCTGCTCCTATACTAATTTTCAACCTCACAGGCCAGTCAAGGGTACTCCTTTTCTTCTCCTCTGCTTCTTGCCCATGTAGCAGATCAAAAAGTGTTCCTTTTGGCATGTGCTTGTACACCAGAAGTCTCTCTCTTTTTGCAAGGCAATAGCCCAATAGAGGCACTAGGTTTTTGTGCCTCACATTGCCTAAGGTTGCCATTTCGGAGGCAAATTGGGATTCAGAGTGTTGTGAGTCTTGGAGCCGTTTTATAGCAAGGAAGGACCCATCAGGCAGGGTAGCCTTGTACATTGTGCCGGTATGGCCAGTACCAATAATGTTTTCCTTGCTGAAGTCATTGGTTGACTTGAGAAGGTCGTTAAGCTTCATTTTTGCAACTGATTTCTCAAACATGGAAATCTACATAAAAATTTTGTAAAAAATGGGTTAAGCAAACTTATGATATCTTGCTAATTGCAGCTACCAGTGACTATAGTAAAAAATTCTGGTACATCCAATATGCACCATGGATTGCTAATTCATACTGGTTAGTGGTGATGTATTAGCAAATACAAATCAAGATCTAACCAAAAGGAATGACGTGCCTGCCATACAAAGCCAGAATTATGCGTATATATTAAGGTGCTGTACTGTTATGGTCTGTATGTCCTTCTGTTTTATCTGTTCTCTATTTGATGTTTCTGAATTGAACTACAGTGAAATATAGAAAAAGGCCTCACCAGATGCCACAGAGGATAACATTATGGGGGAATCACTTATCCTTAAATTAACCTATAAAGTGAATAAATTTTAGAAAAACAAGAAGTCAAGCAACCAGCTTACCTTTACTCCTTTGGCACCTTTAATATTTTTAGCCCATTTATTTTCCTCCAATTCCTTCCTCTTCTTAGCCGGCACCATCCGCAAGCAGAAGAAGAGTATAACCCCTACAATTATTGCTACAATGACCACTCCTCCAACCGCAGATCCAATTATCACACCCATGTGTCCTTTCCCCGACCCACCGTGGCATTCCCCTAATGAACCGCCACAGAGACCTGGGTTGTTTGCATAGCTTGCCTTAACTGATGAGCTGAATGCTGGCATTGGACCTGATAGCAGATTATCAGCCACATTAAGCTGGTTCAAACGGGTCAGATGAGCCAGCTGCCAGGGGATCTCTCCACTCAACCTGTTGTGCTGCAGATTCAGTGTATTGAGATACGAGCACTGAGACAGATTGCTGGGGATTTCACCTGAGAAATTATTGTATGACAAATCCAGGGAGGTGACAAAAGGGACTATCTTGGAAATGTTAATGGGTATGGGACCAGTGAAGTTGTTACTGGAGAGATCCAGACCCGTTAAGCTGGAGCAGTTCTCAAGCCCTCTAGGAAATGTGCCCACTAAGCCCATGTTGGAGAGTCGAAGGTTTAGCACACGGTTCTCATTTTGGTGCCAGCACTCAACTCCAGTAAATTTGCAGATAGACCCTTCACTTTTGTTGTCAAATTTCCAGTTCAGGAAGTTGTTCGGATCACTAATGGAAGCCTTGAGCGTTTGTAGGCATACCACGTCGGTGATAGTGGCATGACACATGTTGTGTAAGAGTAGGTAGTGGAGAAAAAGGATGCAATAATATATTATTCTCGCCATGAGGGTCTAGGAAGGAAGCAAGGGAAATCAGGAGTTCAAATATTAAAAAGGGACCTGCATTCAAATATCAAATTGAGTTCAATTGATGATGATGGGTAACAGCATATATAAGCAAGCATTACTCTCATAGCAAGCACTGGCATACCAGATAGATCAAGAACGGTTGCAATACTGGTGCAATTAGCTGGTATCTAACTAGTTGAAGGCATTATTTGCACATTCAGAATAATTTAGACTTAATTTACCTAAATGTTGGTTATTTATTATTATTTTCTTTTTTGAGAGGTGAAGGTCGTAGGTAAGTGTTGAACTGTTGGTTATAGACCAGCATAAATAAGACATAATATGGTTACAGATTTTCAGTGCCGGTCGAATAACCAATGTACCAGTTACTAGTTCCACTTCTACTAGTGGATCTAGTGCTGATCGAAAGCATTAATCGGACATTTCAATTGCCTTTTCAAATACAGCGACTTTTAACATGATTCATCGAAATTCTCTACCCAGATTTTACAAAATATTAGTATCAAATAAAAGAATTCATTTCCGACTTTAGTTTAAGTACACTAAACCATCCTCAAATGGGCAAATCCGATAGAAAGTAGATAAAGAAATGATAATAACACAAAAAGCTGAAGCATTTACAACTAAATGTACTTAAAAAAACCTGGCCAACCAAGATTCAAAACTAACTCAATAAAGCTAAAATGTAATAATAAACAAACCAACAAAAAGGTTTCATTTAATTTAATTACATCAGGAACCCACCAACGTAGACCCACAAAACCCACTCATGAGCCATAGATCTCACAGATCTAAATCAACATAAAGATCAGCTCTTAAATTTGATAGAGAGCGCTTCTTCTCTTATTTAAACTATAAAAACCAACTTAACTAAATCCCCGGAAGCAGGATCGCAAGCCATTCTTTCCATAAAGTGAAGTTTTTCTGGTTAGTACAAAAAGTTTTTTTTTTTTTTTTTTTTTTTTTTTTTTGTTCTTTAGCTACTCCAAAAGCGGCTCATAAAGAAGAAATACCAGAAAAGAAATATCAAAACAATGTTCAATTCCAACAACAGAAGAGAAGATCGAACAACAAAAACATAAACCACAACAGGATAGAAAGCAGTTTGCGCTACTTACCACCCAATATATGTATCAAACTCAACAAATATGCCCTGTAGCAAAAGAAGAGAACCAATCTCTAAAATGCTCCATGTTGTAAATGAAGAAATCTACAGAAAGCTCGACACACCCAAAAGTAGAGAGACCCACTTGATTATTTAAGGAAACTAGAGGATTTGGCAAAGGCCCAAATTCCCCAAAGAAAGCAACTTTTGCTTGACTTACTTAGCTCTCACCACGGATTCACCAGAAGTAAAACAAGAAGACAATGAAGTGTGAAAGATCTTCATATTTAGTGGCCAACTCGTACGGAAAACGCGGAGCTCAATAGGAACTCGTCTAGAGAGAGAGAGAGAGAGAGAGAGAGGAGACTTTCTCGAGCAAAGTGTTTCTTGTTTCCACTCACAACAGGAAGCTCAGAGTGTTAAACACAGATCCTCTCCAAATATTTTAATCACAGTTAAAGAACTCAATAAATCATTAGTTTGTGAGGTGCTCTTTGAACCGTCGGATCTGAAATTGACGGATGATACCTTGTTGGAGTGTGTGAGTTTAGTCAATAGTGTGAGGAGGATCGGAGTGTGATAGTGACAAGTCTGTGTTTTCTTTTCTTTTCAGTGAAGAAATTCTGAGAAATAAAGCTAAAACCCCACATGACCATGACCATGACCAACAGTACTTCTCAGTCAAACCATACTTTTCCACAGAGATTTCTATTTCAACGGCGAAAACAAAAAGAGACTGGAATTTAATCCCTGCTCCATACGGGGTAAGTCCTTTCGAAAAGTATTACGCAAAAATAAAATATTTTGAATATAATGTATTTGGGAAATTCGATTTATTTTAAGGCATATAAAATTATCTTTTGTTTGACGTCTTAAATTATCCTAAAATATTTTAAATCGTCGTTGAAGTACTTGTAATTGTTACCTGGAAGAGTATATTTGAACGATATTACCAAGCAAGCTGTTGTTTGTTTTTCAGCAAGTTCTTTCTATACGAATAAATTTATTGTGATTTTATAGTGTTCAATATTGTAAATATCAAAATATGTCGTGTCAGAGCGTGTTATAGAAAGTTGTGGGATAAGGTAGAGGGATAGGGTGGCTGGTTTGTTCAATCTAAAGTTCTCGAGGAGAAAAAATAAAGGAGAAGGAAATATGGGAAGAGCAAATTAAGACCTAAAACATTTTTCTACCAATAATTATATTTCCCGTTCATTTTCTTTGCTCTAATTACATGTTCCAGAACGAACCTCAAAAAATCCACTAACGAATAACTATGAATTAAATAATAATTCAGTGGTCTTACAAAGATTATGATACAAAAAAATTGTGAACTCAATCTTCATTACATTGAAACTAATGTGATTTCTTGTAACTTAGTTAAATAATAATTCGGTGATCTTACAAATGATACAAAAAAAATTGTGAACTCAATCTTTTTTTTTTTTTTTTTGAATGCAAACGGGGTTCACGCCCCTAATCTTTCTATTAAAAAAATTGTGAACTCAATCTTCATTAGAATGAAACTCAAATGTGATTTTATTTAAACAACATATCATGCAAAAAATATATATATATATATATTGAAACTAATGTTGTTTCTTGTACTTAGTTTTTCATTATGTATCGAAAGACGAATTAATTTTTAGAATAAGATAATTTTTGTATGTATTGGAAAATAACTCAATAACTTATATAGAAATTCATCCAAAAACACGCACAAAAAAATTGTATTATTTGAAATATTTTATTTTCACTGTGGAATCAAATCTTCATTATCTTTGCTAAACTTATCATCACATTTTGTTTTAATTTCATTATAGCTTCTTATACCATATATCGATGCAAAAAGAATATTATGAAATTACTGAAACTAGGGTTATTTTTTAACACCCCTTTGAAAAACCAGTTTCTATCGAAGAAAAAAACTTTTAAAATGATTCGCTTGATAATATGTATTACATATCATTGAAATTATATATTCATATAGAAAATTAAAGTAGAAGAACACAAAAAAAATTACTTTACAAGCCTTGTTGAAATATGTAATACTGCTCTTTCCTTGTTAATCTGAATGTGTTTTCTTTTCTTTATTAATTTCATGACGATTGAATACATATAAGGAAGTAAAAATATCGTAATGAAAAAAGTAAGTCTCTATTTTTCTGTTTTAAGTTTTAACTCTATCTAAAAATGTTTGGATCTCTCATTTCTATGTATTATATTGCAGTTTAACTATTGATGTTCACATCCTATTTAAAAAAATATCATAAAATTTCTTTATTATTGCGTATCATGATGAAGTGTGAAGTAAATAGAAGCGAAGCATAATGCATTTATGCGATAAATATTTTTATGTTAAACTGTTACTATATCGGGAGTTAGGACTAAACTAGTAATTTTATAGTTCAACCGTACTATAAATTCTCAAATATTTAATCTATGAAATAAATTTCAAAATTTTTGAAAAGCAGAGATCTTCTTTGGGTGGGTATAAATGCAAAATTCCGGGTCTCCCGGCCCGCCGGCCACAATAACTTCATAACTTGTCGAAGGGTGCGAATTAAAATGGGAACCCCCCAAAAACCCTACAAATACGTTTTCTGGAATAATCAAACTCCACTTTGATTAAAAAAACAATATCTCCACTGATTACAATGGTGGCAACAATGATATTAAGTACTTTAATAAATGCGAGTGTCAGGGTGAAGCGTGAGACCAGATTCCTTTTCCCAGCTCAATCCTCAAGCAAGCATACATCTCTCTGACTCTCTGTGCAGTACCAATTACCAAACCAAGCTACAGATCTTCTGTCATACTGTTGTACACACATGTACATGAATCAGACGGCCAGTGTAGCTTCAATTTTTTTTTTTTAATGCTAAAAAAAGCTTCAAAATTTTAGTAAAGTATTTTAAGATTCAAAATTTTAGTCTTTTTTGGGCAGACAACAATTTATTAGAGCACAATCGTACAGGCAGATTTCATAAATATCTTTACTGTTTAAGTAATTTTATAATTGAAAATTTATATTTATAATTGCATCCATTTGTAATATTTTCTGCAAGCTGTTAAATACCACTCAAATTTAAATGAATAGTCGAACATTAAAAGAGATATTATGGAAGGCGAAATATGTTAAGCTGACGTATTTATTTTTTAAGATAATTATATAGCAGTTGTAAAACTAACAATATTATTTAATTATTTAAAGTTCAAAATAGTGGGAAGGTAGCTCCACCAACAAGCATATTTTAGAGTATGGGACTATGTCTATATTATCAAAGTGTCTCCCCATATGCATGGTGATTAAAATGTAGGAAACAGCAAAGTTTCTACTATTAGTTTATGTAGGTCAATAATCGATGGAGAATCTAACGACCTCATAAGGAACTCTATTCAAATACTTATACCTTGATTAATGATATAATGATGTTTCCTAAACATGGAGTCAAAGTCAAAGATTCCCATCATCTCTCGCACTCTGGACACTAGTGGGGACACACAAATTCACAACTTAAAAACATAAAAATAAAAGGGCATCAGATTTTCTATTGCAGTAACCAACTCAATATCGTGCATCTTTTTGCTGACAGTGGGACCCTTACTGCTAAGCATAGAGATGTAAGGTCATTACAGTTCGATTTTCACATTTAACCGCCAAAAAATGACAACATAATTTTGATGTATTCCTCCGTATATTACTTTTATTTTTATTTTTTATAATATTTTTCTTTTTGAAGAAACCTCCTGGGAGATGTGTATTCCTTCCTTTTTTTTACGTGGAGGATGGACTTAGAAATTTTTGTAGATTGTGTAGATTATTAACAATACCAGCTATATTACTGCATACAATTTTATGGGAACATGGACGACCGTTGGGCAATGCATTAATAAATTATCGACCAATATTCATGTTCATTTTCTATTGAATAATTTTTCAGACGTAATTCAAATCTAAATCGTTATTGATAAATAGAAACACTGCAAATTGAATAATCAAATATACGTGGATAACCGATAGGAGATGGCAAAGTTAGCAAAGTATAGAGACGATAAAATAAACAATATCTTTTATAATGAGAATATATTTATTTGGTGTTAAAATTTGGTAATACCTAATAAACATGCATGTGAAATTTTATTTTCATACTAGGTCGTAAGCAAATTTTATTCAAATTTCTTACAGAATAAAGTAGAATTTAGGAATTAGTTGAAACGATATACTTTTTAATTCGATTAAAAGGGTTATAATGACCCCATTTCTTTGACCGGATCAAATATATGATTCGTCTCGATGAATAGCAACATCGCATCTATAAAAAAAAGTTTTGAATATTTTACCTTTATGTTTGAAGGGTTGAGACCTTGAAATTCAATGACGACATATTAACTTGACAAATGTTTGCAGTTCTAATTTGTAACTTTACAATCCAACAATGAAAATATAATATATACTCTGCACATGACGTATGCATGGAAAGATGAAATTATAATAAGATTTGCTAGCTATTTATTAATAATAAAAAAACTTATAACAATCTATATTGAAACATTTTGTATAAAATATCAAAGACTTTTCAAATTGTACTTGTGTATATGTCCGGTACTTTTACAGAGTGAGAATGGTTTGTTTCTAATTTTTCATATTTTGTTACTATGTTTCTACTTGACTGAGAAATTTAACCCGTTGTTATTCATTCATTCATCTTATCAAGAAGGAAGTATAGCAGATAATATTGAACCATCTACTAGAAATTTCATGTATAAAGTATTAATAAATATAATTTGTGAACGCACTCGGTCCGGTTTTGGTAGAATGGACTAAATTTCTCTATAGTAACCTTTTCATAATGTGACCAACAACGAATTTTTGTCCCACTAAGAAATGCATAAAGTGGATCTTTCGGTGGAATTACTTGTCTTCATCTTTTAAGATTTGCTGACTTGAAAAATCACTTACGGAAAATGCATTACTAATGCGTATCTTATCATATCATTTGACATTCATACCTTCTATTCACTTCTTTATTAAAAAAAAAAAAATAATAATGTTTGGTACCTCACAGCAGAATTTAACAGGCTTATATATTGGTATTGCATCCGCTGTAAATATACTGTACGGTAACTAAATGTCTGGAGCTGCCAATCAAATTCATATAATTTTTCTGGATCAATTTTAAATAGGATATGCACTTGGCATAATTAATTTTATCAGATGATTCGAATTTGGTAGCTAGATGCAGTATTTTTTTTGTTACATTAACACTATGTTTGGTTCGATGGTAAAAAATGGGAGAGAAAGGAAAATGTAAAGAGGGAAGGAAAGGGATGGGATGGAAAGTAAAATAATTTAATATTTCTTGTTTGGATGAAAAATCAAGGGGAAGAAAAAATAATTTTCCTTTCTTTCGTATCTCTTGTTTGGATGGATTATTTCAGTGAAAGAGAAATATAAATGTTTGACTAATTTACCCCTGCATCCTTTGCACCCTTTACATAGCTGAGCTAACGATCTCAACCAAGCTCGCATAATTCAAAAAATAAACAACTCTGAAAAAAATATCATACATCATTTTGAAACAAAATAAATATGTATCTCCGTTATTACTTTGCGAAACTAAATAAATGAATGAATTATTAAGAAAATAATATTTATATATCATTTTGAATTACTAAGGAATTAAAAAAAATTGAGTATCAAGGCCCAAAATTAAAGACATTAAGGTCACGGTGCACCTAGCTTGGTGCTCTTTACGAGATAAATAATAAAAAAAAAGGAAAGAGAAAACTATAGGTTTACAGTTACGAACTACGGAGATTGAACAAAGGACAAAAGATTATATGAAATCAGGGGTAGCTGCTGTCCAAAGTTGAAGACGTTGCTATGAAAATTTTTCTTTCCCTTCGTTCTCCTCCGAATTGGAGGAGAAAATATTTGTATAGGAGGGAAACTATCAGAAGGAAACACTTACCCCCGCTCAAATTTTACTCTCCTTATTCCCTTCCAACCAAACAAAAGAAAATTCTGAATTTCACCGCCGTTTTCTTTCCTTCCCACTCGGTACCCTCCATCCAAACACAGTGTAATTGGTAGGCAGCAATATATGAAGTGTTTCAAAATATTTAGGATAATGGTTAAAAATGTCATTTTTTTTTTATTTGAGCCGCCAGATAATTCCATACTCACGGGATAAGTCGAGGATAAATGTATTGGGAAGGGGTCCAATATTCTTGTCCTTTCATAAAGATCGAGACTCGATTATCAATCCCAGATTTCCAGTGACTCCGTTACAGTTTTTTGTATTTATATTCATTTTTTCACGATTATTATTTGCCTTAGTTTTAGAATTTCACGGGTTTAAAAAGAAAAAATAGTTCTGCGTGCCAAAATTGAAATCGTATAATTGGCTAACAAAAATTATAGGATAATTATACGGTGCATTAAAATTATTCAGACTTGAATTTTAATCTTTATATTTAAATCCATTTTAGAAATCCAGTCCAAAACAGAATTTGCCAAACTAATACAATTATAGTTTTTTTATTACATTGTATTTCATTATCCAGATATTTTTATCAACATATTTCAAATTAATCTTATAGATAAACTGATAAAATCGGATCGATCTATGTACTTGCAAGATTGGATAAACCTGTTTATAAAATAATATATATCCAATTCATACCTAATCCAAGCATCCAACTGGACGCATCCCCCAGATAACCCCTTTTATATTCACCCTTATATTGTTGTAAATTTTAGCATCAAATGTATTCTGAAATTTAAAATATTTCATGGAACACAATTCGTGACATTGAATAAAGAGGATAACTATCTTGAATCTTCGTAATAAGAGACACAGTACTATCATTTTCACAAAGCTCTCTGCAAAAAGATTTTACTTAATTACATTCTATTGCTTTTATATTTCAGAATATCTTAATAAGAAATCACATTAATTCTAAAAGCAATTAATACAGATGATAATAATTTTTTTTTATTTCAGTCCCGTAAGGACATTATGGGTTAATTGCATCAAGTTGGTAACTTTCTTACTTGATCAACTCTAAGTTATGGGGACCCTAATTTTCTTCTTAGAAAAAACATTGCATCGAGTTGTCCAGCGGACTAATAAATTATGGATTAAGGAACTAAAATTTTTCCTAATGGGGTCTAATATTTTTGTAAGGCGGATGAAAGATTCTCAATCCCAATTGTAAATATGGGCTGACAGGATGAGAGTAGGCCTAGCAATCTTCTAAGAGATTTCTCAGTTCTTGGGCCTATGGTATCAAAGGATCCCGAGTTGGATTTAGCTTCGGTTCCCATTTTGGGTTGGATTAGCAATCTCCGAAGTTACGGTATTAAATCAATTATTCTTCGTCAAAAGCATTAAGCATGCATAGATTGTGAATTCTTAGCAGTAATGTCTTAGATTTGCAGGAATATTGAGTTAATTATGGTCGAACTTCTCAAAAGATCGAGTGTTCGAGCAAATTGATTACTGACCTTTTGTAACGGTTAAATGAAATTGGATAAATTCCCAAAAAGGGAAAATAATCTGCATGAAATATCAACAATAATTCATTACTTCTAGAAGTAATTTGCAAGAATCAAGATTGAAACATGCAAAAGAAGAAAGTTCGGAGATTTGTTTTCTAATATGCCATGGCTTGAAATGACGAATATCTTCACCTTGCTTCACTGTATTTATACATTCTTTCTGACTTCACCTTGCTTCACTGCATAACCCGGTCTTATGCCAAGTTATCCAATGGCACAAACCATGAGCCTTCTCCTCATTCTGCTGTCTTTGTACCTTACAGGGTCAAATGGAGCCTACAATGTGATAGATTTTGGCGCAAAACCTGACGGTATTAGCGACAACAGAAAACCATTCCTCGATGCATGGGCCAAGGTTTGCAGTAGCACCACACCAGCGTCAATATACGTGCCACCAGGGAGGTTTTTGGTGAGCCAGGCAGATTTTATGGGTCCATGCAATCAAAACAGTGTTGAAATTTACATTGACGGGACGATTGTTGCACCATCGGGTTATACCAGTGCCACAAATTGGATTTTATTTCAGTATGTTCAAGGGTTTTCGATTTTTGGTGGTACACTTGATGGTCAGGGACAGTCAATGTGGAATTGCAAGACTTCTGGTTCAAACTGTCCGGAGGCTTCTACGGTATGTTATTTTTAGATGAATTCTGATGTTATTGCGATATGTCCCGACCATAGCATATTGTTATCTACTTCATATAAATTATTAACCTGGCCATCAAAACTAAATGAGTCATGTGAAATTACAAGCATATACTAATGTTTAATTAATTGGGTAATTCTGTGGTGGGCAGAAAATTTAAATCAAGTTTAAATCCTGATCATTCATCTATGTTTATAATTTTAAATGAACGATGTGAATTTAAGTCCGATTTATAATTTATGTCCATAGTAGAATTTGCCTAATTATATTATATATGTTGATGTACTCAATTTGTGAAACTTAAACATTAATTTCTACAGTTTGAAAATTTAATTCATTTGTAACCAACCTACAATTGAGGGAGCATTATCTTTTAAGATTTCCTCCATTTGTAAACATCCTCCAATTTTACTGTCGATTATTTGCCTTATTTCAAATGGGGGGAAATAATTTTAAGATTTGATGCCAAAATGGAAGTAGAGCTTGAAAAGGAGTGCGTTTATTTGTTTACTCAATCGTTTTCTAGATACGTTGGAAACTGGATGCTTTCTATTTGGAACTCTAAATAGAGATAATCATTGTGAGTCGTGACAATATCCGAGGGCAATAGTGCACCTTTAAAAATATGTTTCATTAAAGAAGGATCTCATACATCATGTATTATCTTTTAAGATTTCCTCCATTTGTAAACATCCTCCAATTTTACTGTCGATTATTTGCCTTATTTCAAATGGGGGAAAATAATTTTAAGATTTGATGCCAAAATGGAAGTAGAGCTTGAAAAGGAGTGCGTTTATTTATTTACTCAATCGTTTTCTAGATACGTTGGAAACTGGATGCTTTCTATTTGGAACTCTAAATAGAGAAAATCATTGTGAGTCGTGACAATATCCGAGGGCAATAGTGCACCTTTAAAAATATGTTTCATTAAAGAAGGATCTCATACATCATGTATTATGATCATATATAAAAAGAAACTAATAATTACCAAGATATTATTCAAAAAGAATTTTGAAATTACCGAATGATTCCTTTACCATTTCCTCCATGTAAGTCAAATATTGTGAGCTAGTGCACCAACATGGATGCCATTTAACAAGCACCCCCTCCTCAAATCCATATTGGTTCAATGTTCATTCCAATTAGACAAAAGTTTCTGGGCCAGTTTGTAGAATGCCAAAACTTCCACTAATTTACGGAACGGAATGCAGATGAGCCATCTCTTTTTTTGAAATTAAAATTATGTATTGTTTCACTTCTTCTATTTAAATTTAAATGTTTAAAAACAATCTTCAATCCCAGGCAAAGCAAAATAGTAACTATGAAGATAGCTAGATACACATATGATATGTATTTTATCATTTGATGAACAAATGCAGTCATTGACGATTGCTCAGTCAAAGGATGTGAACATCCAAGGGCTAACATCAGTGAACAGCGAGGGTTTCCACATGTCGATCTATCAAAGTTCTGGAGTGACAGTGCAGAATATACAAATATCAGCTCCTTCAAATAGCCCAAACACAGATGGAATTCATGTGCAATTGTCAGATAATGTTATCATCCAAGGATCTAACATAAAAACTGGAGATGATTGCATCTCTCTTGGTGCTGGTAGTAGAAATGTGCTGATTAAGGATATCTACTGTGGCCCCGGTCACGGCGTTAGGTAAATTTTCTTTGGATTTGACTGTTGAATGAATAATATTTTTCTATTTTGCAAATAACAACACCAATTGTGTCTAGGTGGGACTAGGTGGGAAATCTTGGGCATGGCCACACTTTTGGTATCTGTACCAAGCTTCTACAAATAAAAATAAATAATAAATAATCTATGGCATGAAGAGTTTAATTATTATGGCAAAGTTTCATGTATGTTTTCCTTTATGTATGCAATCATGTACAACAATATTATATACTGCTACTATATAACAAGTTACAGCCAAATCTTGATTTTACTGCAGGAACTCAAAAGAGCTGTATATTCAACAAAAGTAGATGTATTTGCAAGTATAAAGTCATTATGTAATCCTTAATCAAAATTTCTGTCAATTCTAGTATTTGTAACTTATAATTAGTTCATAGGACAAGAAATAATCAGATTATCAGAATAAAGAAGAAAACATATATTGTCAAATTTTTAAAGTGCACACCTCCAATATGCTGTGAACTTTAAAAATTTAGATAAATGAATTTTTTTGCTTCTTTTTTTAAGTTCTATATTCAGACAAAAACTGGTTATCATTGCAATGTATGCAGCATTGGCAGTCTAGGTAGCATTGCAAATGAGCAGGGGGTGCAGAATGTGACTGTTTCTTCAGTCGTGTTTTCTGATACAACAAATGGTGTTCGCATTAAGACATGGGGAAAACACTACCAGGGTTACGTGCAGTTCATCATGTTTCAAAACCTTGTAATGTATAATGTGGCAAACCCGATAATCATCGACCAGAGATACTGTCCCTGCAATAACAACTGCCCCAATCAGGTTGCTCATCATTTTACCCCTTCAAAACTTCATTTTATTTCTGTGGATATTTTTTGTACCACTAATCATTAAGTAGCATATATGTGAATTATGCCTCGAATACTCCAGAATAGGCACAAGTATAAGCAGTTGTCCTCAGACTACTTTTGATATTGTGAAAGCCAACATTTCAGATTACTTGAGTTGATAACATATCGAAACAATTAGTACATCAATGTATAAATATTGACCCTCATTTCCTAATAAATTTAAGGCAAATTCTATTGTGGACATAAATTTTAATCCGGGCTTAAATCTTGATCATTCATTTAAATTTATGAATAGAGATGAATGATCAAGATTTAAGCCCGGATTAAAATTTATGTCCATCATATAATTACTCTAAATTTAATTGTTGTAATTTTTTGTTATAATGATACAGGATTCAGGTGTAAAAATCAGCAATGTGATTTACAGCAACATCAGGGGATACTCAGACACAGAAGTGGCAATGAAATTTGACTGCAGCCCAAGCAACCCATGCCAAAGGATCTCCTTGGAAGATATAAGGCTCACTTACCAGAGCCAAGAAGCCAAGAGCTTTTGCAACAATGTTAGCGGGTTCAACTCTGGCACCATTACCCCACCGAGTTGCCTTTGAACCTAGTCCAAGCACAATACTGTGCTTGTAAAAGCTAGTAGAAATTTTATTTATGTCAAAAATCTCGTGTTAAGTAGGTTAAAGCAGAGAACGCCTTCAGCCAACAGCCGACTTTAAATTGAAAGTAAGAGCTGTTCAGATGCCGAGGGATTATGGAAACAATTTTACCTTTTGACACTATTTTTTTTTTTTTTTTAGTGTTGAGGGAAGTTCTCACTTAATTGTTTTGAATGTTGATTGATATTTGATATATGAAGTATCTTTTTTGTTGTGCGTCGAAGAATTGATTGTTTTCTGTCTTATTATTTGAACTTGTTGCCTACTACTGCGATTCCCTATATATAGGAGGGTCTTCAAAGAATAGTAAGCACGCATACTAAGGAGAGTAAAGATCATGATCATATTATTATTTTATTTTATTTTTTTTGAAGAAAAAGGAAGGCTCAAGCCCCTATTAAAATAGCAGTTTAAGCGAGAAGATAAATTACAAAAACAAAGATAAATGCAAATTAAGCCAAAAACAAAAAAAATCTACAGTCTAAGAAAACTATTTAAAATTTTAAATAATCAAAACTACAGCGCTGTTTTTAAAATTCATCTATCCCATGGTCATTTTAATATGTTAATTACTCGAATAATTGTACACTATTCAGAACCAACAAGTTGAATGGTCAAATCAACATGAATATATATATTTTTTTTCTAAGTGCTAATCCAAACCTTCTTGAGCTGATATACGAATGCGGCTAAGAATCCAAGAGTGCGCAAATAGGCCATAACTCATGATCACGCATATATTCCTTGTTTCTAAAATAGGTTGCAGCCACATATTATTCATACGTTGCACCAAACAGATTGAACCCTTATTTGTGAAGCTGTCCCCTTTGACATTCTTTCTTTTTTCCCTTCAAAACTAAATTTAAAATAAGAACACATGAAACAAGATGCTCGTTTCCTTTTTTCTGACCCCTTAAATATATGTCAATATTCTTTATATCTTCACCTGAGGTGGGTCCTCTGTTGTATATGGATTTTTGGTATATTCTGTAAATTAACCTGCATATATATGTAGGGTCAATAGGAATATTTTCTTTCTAGAATACAAAGCAAGTTGATTATATGTGCAAACCGGAAGTGCTTAATTGATCTCCAATGGTAATGAAGTGCATATAATAATGTTACAAAACCCTAATTTTATTTGTAATATCATTATATATTACAGCATTGAATGTGCAAAACTAAATCTGTCTATGCTTGAAAATTTTGCTCTACAACCGACTTTTTTTAAAATAAAAAACTTGACGGCGGCTGTCAAGTGTGCTCGAACCAACTAGAAAGTTGAAACTGATCTAACCCAAACATTCTGAAAAGTCAATCTTGACCAGAACCCTGTCCAAAATCTGAATACGATTCAAAATCGGTCCAACCTAACCAGGCTCAGACGCTCAGTCCATAACCTAACAATTCTCTAAAGTCAAATTGATGTGATTCAACTTGACCGGTCTTGCTTCGACATGAGACCGGTCCGATCTATTTGATTGCCACATCTATTTGTATTATTATGTAATAGCTGACCAAGCTTTGAGAGAATGCCCAAATTTTCTTGAGAAATACATGTATGTCAACATTCGTCAAAAAGAGATCATTTTATTCTATAGAATCTCCTGAATAGCCAAAACAAAAGGCTTAATGAAAAGGAAGGTAAAAGTTGGAAAATCTTGCGAAAAGTTAAAGATTATGTGCCAAATAGAATCAAAGATTTCCGATGTCTTAGTTATAAATACTAGCCAAACTTGCGGAAATAAAAAAAAAAAAACAAGACACAACAAGTTAAAGAAGGATGTTATTAGAGAAGAGTGGGTCTTGCATGAAGATGAGAGTCCATCTGTGGTAGCCAAGGATGACTTGCCTATGTCCTTCATTTTTCTTTTTGGTGATTCAAAAATGGATGTATCTTTTGGGACCATGTTTCATGAAAAAGAAAAAGAAACAAAATAAGGAGTGGTGATATTTGAGAGTTCAAATTGGGTATCATGGGCTAGTCACCTTGGCTATGCAAAGTGGCTCTTATCGCCTCATGCCAGACTTCATCTTCCTCAAATCAAGGGTACAATAGCTAGTTCAAGAATTTGGTTGGAACCGAACAGTTATTTAATTATTGTGTGAGATTTCACCACGCCTGGCTGGTTAAATTACCACTTACCAGACACACAAACACAAACACACTCGTACATCACATTGCATCTAGACCCAATCATACAGAACCTTGCGTCAAGGTCTCAATCTCTATCTATAATGTACCTTTATAGAAGGCTTTCCCCGGAATTATTACAACGGATTGCAAAATATTGAATTTCAATTTTCAACATATATACTAATTTTATAATCTCAGTAATATTGTTCAAATTGAAATAGATTAATTCGAAAATGGAAAACAAATTTATAAGTTTAGGGTTAGAGATGTGAAATTTGGAACCCCCAACCCCCCCCCCCCCCCCCCCCCCCCCCCCCCCCACTTTTTTTTCAATTTAATTAACTATTTTTTAGATATGAGCATGTCAACAGTGGCCTGTGGTCAATTGATCAAGTATTTTAAAACATCACAAAGATCGTTCAAATTTAATTTCATCAAATACAATTTTTTTTTACCTTTGAATTTAATAGAAAAGCATGCAAGCACTGTTCAAGCCGACAATTTATAGTATCTTAATATCTTATCTATAATCAATGTAGTGCTTTTTTTTTTCTTTGCTTATTTTTTATTTGGTTACAACCTTTCTATGGCTCTGTACATATAACATTCCTATATAAAAAAGGTTTCGAAAAAAAAAAAAAAAACATTCCTATATAAAAATTTATGGGGCTTGACCAGTATTTTTCTTCAAAAAAAATTTATTGTATCATATCAAATGATGTTCAAAATTGATTGCTTGTCCTGCGAATTTTTTTCTTTTACATATTACTATTCGGAATAGTCATCTAGCAAATAGAAAATAATGCGAGACACTAAGAATATTAGCTAATCCGCAGCAAGTGCCTAGCCTAAGATTATCATTAATTAATAATAAAAGTATAACTGTTTAAAAATTACTTTTGAAGGATGTGACGGCTAGACTATACGGGGATATAACTATATAAGAGATCAAAATGTTAATAAACGTGTATAATATAAAAGGAATAATGAGGGTATTTGTTGTTACAAGTTTGAAAAAAAAAAAGCATATTAATTGTCTATGCAAATGTAGTGTAGTGCTCTTCCCACTAATAATTGATCGACAAATGGTGCGTTGTGCCTTTGTGTCTGTTATCCGCCAGTTTATTATTTTCTTTCAACATAAATTTTCTCTCTGACTCACATCCAACTATCCAAGGCATTTGAAGAAGTAATGAATTTCCTGTTTACATTGAATTTAGACTGTAGTTTACTTTGAAGAAGTAGAGCATTAATTACCGCGGACATAAATGTTGCTTTCTCTTTTGGAATTTTTTTAGGACACTCTAAATCAAATTCTATATAACATATCGTATATACATCTTTATCTAGGTATAAAATGTGTGAAAATTTTATTTTGGTGCTATTCTAATATCCTTTTTGCGCAACGTGAATAAAATTTTTCAAAATTTGACATTTGGAGGGTTCACACTTGTCAAAGTACATTTGTATAAAGTTTACACTTGGCAAAACAAGTATCATAGATCAGGTTCACACTTGTCAAACAAACTTGTATAGTGGTTACACATTACCGAACAATATTTGTATACGTTCATACTTATTTTATTAAGTGTAGAATGCTTATTAAATACATGTCTATTTTTTTATTACTTTTAATAATATTTTGTCGGTTATCACTTGTGAAGGCTGTAAAATAAATATGGTTATTACACACCTTTTAAATTACACCAATTTGATAAACAACTTATTCATACTTGAAAATCATGTGCTAATTTATTGCTATAATTTAATAAAATTTTGTCGGTTATCAGTTTATCACTTATGCTTATGCAGGTTGTAAAATAAAATTTGTCACATGTAATCTTTCACTTTTAAAATACTGAATCAAAGCTGCGGGACCCCCACGGACCCGTAGACCGTAATATGAGCCAGTCTTCATTCTTCCAGTCTCAACTTTCTCAATAAATGCGACTCATCGATGTAATTGTCGTCCAAATACAACATTAAGCTGATGATGTGGATGCGAATGTCGTGAAAAATCATTTTGATTAAATTATGTCTCAATTAAATTCCCATTTAGATTTTGTTTCCCTTCCGTTTTTTCCATTGTTTATAACCATTTGTTTCGACTGAATAAACTGTATAACAAGAAGTGTCGCTTTATGTCTTCACAATTTTAATTAGTTCCATTATCATAAGAATTCATTTTATTTGCTTCTGATAAAAAAAACGAGTGTCACTATATGGACACTAATTTCTTACATCCTCGTGTTGTTAATTCATCATATGCGGTTTAGATATGTTTGTAGATTTGTATTACTGGCTGGGCCTATATGTTGCAAACGCTGCTACATACGAAATTACTTATACGGAACCATATCAGGGTAGTTCTTTGTTGGACAGTTTATAAATAAGGATATGCTACCAGCTGATAGCTGTATAAAGCTTATGTAAGATAAAATATAAATGGGCGGAATCAAATGAAACGTAGCGCACAACGTGACCAAAAGATTGAACAGCAAAAATAATTATAAGTTTTAGAGGTAATTTGTACATGTTATTCAACAATGATTGCAGATACATGTTATTCTTCAATGATTGCAGAAAAAACAAGTACACTGAGCAAGGGTTACTGTAGACTGTACAGTACGCAGGTGGTTCCCTTTGGTAATTGGCACACAGTTTTCGTGGCAGTGCTTCTTGGTACACAGCTTTCGTAGCAGTGCTTCTCGGTACACAGTTCCCCTGTAGCCGTGTACCAATATTTTTCCCTCCCGAAGTTAGATAAACAATGAGCGCCTCCTTATTGATATATTAACTCTGTTATTTCATTATTCAGTCATATCTTTATTACTACTGCATAGTACGGAGGCACCTTTAACAATAGCCAGTAGCAATCAAATCATAACTTTATCAAAAGAGAATAAAAAAAAGCAATCACAACATAACAGCTTGTTAGAGCACTGCATTTTCAACAGCACAGAGAATGTAAACAAAGTGCAACTTTGAAACAGAATTGTCTTGAAATTATGCACTGTACAGGAAGAATACAAAGAAAAAAGCGCTTTCCTTAGGAGTTTTCCGTAGTATATTGTAGCACAAAAGAAAAATTAGAAAAATTAAAAAGGAGTACAAAATGTACCAACTTGTCAATCAGAAACAAATAAAACAATGCTCCATAGACAAGTTAGCATACTCCCACTCTAGTTGTCTAAGTATGACACAAAACATTTACCATATTTCACTAAAGACGACGAATAAAACCGTCACAAATAACAAAGCACATAAAAGTGTTACGTCAACCAACAACTGTTAACAGACATATTACTAAATATGTATATATAGGTGGGGACAAATTGGGAAATCCTTAACTAGCATTTACAGCTTGTGTTAAAGGTTTTCCACGTCCCATGGTGAAACCCCTAGTGCCGTCTGGCATGCGGGGGCCGGGGGGCTGTTTCGTAGCTCCTACCGCTTGCTCTGCATGGGTCGGCGAGTGGGTTAAGGGCGGGGTGGCAGGGTTGTTGGAAGTGCCCGCACGGTGGTTATGATTATTATTGTTGTTATTGTGGTGGTGATGGTGGGCCATATGAGATCCATGGCCACGACCACGACTGCTTTTTCCTCCACGGCCACGGCCACCTTTTCCTCTCCTGCCACCATTCCCTGAGTCTTTCTCATTCGAGCCCTCTTCCATCTGTTATATATAAATGAAAATAGACATTATTAGGCCCCCCCTAGCACCAAATGAATCTGCACAGTATAGATTTACATACTCAACATTGCTGGAAACCACACATGGATTGGAAATCTGGGTTTGCTTCAGGTTGCCCATCTCTCTCTCTCTCTCTCTCTCTCTCTGTCTCTCTGTCTCTCTCTCTCCCTCCCTCCTCCCAATCTCCCAATTCCCATCAGTCTAGGATCACCACCTGTGTAAAATGTTTTAACTAATATAATGATATAATGACTCACAGCATTGTCATGAGATGCCTCAGGAGATGTAGGAGAGGACTCATCAAGCAACAGCGGATTTGGAGACTTCTCATTTGATGGTGGGTTAGATGATGTGGAGCCATCCTCCTCTTCTCCATCCTTTTTCCCTTTTATTCCTCCAGACTTCTAGATTTTCCAAACAATAACATCGACTTATATTTTGCCTTTGAAATTTGGAAAGACACCTACCATGCAACTCGTGGATCTTACACCAACAAATGAATGGTAACAGATAGATATGAAATAATTTCTCCATAGTGCTTTTGTGAAATGCATGTGAAAAACAAGTTCTAGGTAAATACAGAAAAAAAGAAAGCTATGCAAGAGGAGACTCACAATACATCCTTGCAAAAGGCGAACTCTTAACCCACTCCTCCAGTTCCGCTCATCATTTAGCTCTGTAATCTACGTTTTTAAGGAGAGTGAAACAAAATATCATCAGAAACTCAGGGATAGTGTGGACAACGAGTACCCTTTCTTCACTAGTTAGGTTGGAAAAAAAAAACCTAACAGACAAGCCATAGTACTTACAGCCTTCTCAGCATCCTCAATAGTTTCATACTCCACAAATGCATGCAGCTGCATTAATGAGAAAATGAATGAAAAAAAACATCCATGTCATGTACTCAATTTTTAATATAACATGCATAAGTATCTATCTATTATTTAAAACTGTCTACAACTACAACGAAAAATATCTTATAGAACAAAAAATACAATACACAAATAACATGCTATTGAGCCCCTATTATCCTAATATGTTTTAATATATACAAAAAAAGGCAGATTAAAACTTATATCACAGAAGCAAAGTGGAACGGCCATTTGTGCATAAACATTAGCTAGCCATTTGACAGAAAAATATCCCGCTAATGAAAAAAGTGAATGATATATAGAAAATACATAATGTAGTTAGCAGAGAAAAGTACTACAAAAGCATAATACAACTAAAACCTTGTTGGCAAAAAGCATATCCAACTTGGCTGATCGGTTAGTAGCAGGAGTTGTGCCATTGGAGGTCTGAGGGTAGCATGTACGGATTGTCTTCACACTGCATCACCAGTAGCACCGAAATAAACCTCCTTTTTTTTTGGTAATGATATATAGTGCATTCAATTCTAAATGTTATGCTCAGAAGGTACCTGCCCACAGCTGAGAAAACCTTCATGAGATTCTGGTAGCAATGATCCTCAGGTAGATTCTCAGCCACCACAATCCTTGACTGGAGAGAGAGACAGAGAGAGAGAGATTCAATCAGTAGCAGTAAGACAGCATTGAAAAAATAATAATACTCGTACGGTTGTACCTGTTAGCATAGAAGGCCTTTGCTAGGAAAAAACCCCAGTTAGTTTAGAATTTTTATTAGTTCATTTGTTCTAGAAGGGGCTTAATGATTATATAAATAAAAGGTCAAAGCCATTCAAAATACAGTCAGGAAGAGTGCAACAACTTCCTGCTGATCACGTACCTGCAATTCTTCCATATCAGCTTCAGTAAAAGGTTGCAGGCGTTTGACTTTCTTACCATCATCACTAACAACCTGAAAACATATAACAATGAATAAGTACTGTGAATACAATTAACAAATTAGAAATAAAAAAGAAGAAAATAACAAATCAGTAATATTCAGTTTAAAATATATACCAGCTTTGAGGATGCACGGAGAGCTGTTGCAAGCTGGGAGTTGGTCTGAATCAAAGCTTTTATTTTCTTAAATGCTGCAATAATGTTTATCGGCACTGCAGGGAAACAAAATGTTTGCACTGATGTCAGCAACAACTTCAGTATAACAGCAGTTAAGGATAAATTTGTAGGCTAGGCATTTTATCTCAAGCTTCCTCTCTCTCATCCGCCAAACAAAGAGACGAGAGCTTATATTTCAGTGTTATATGTGAAAGACAAGATGACAGTTGTACCATTGAAGATGACTGGCAAAGACCTAAGAAGTCCTATTTAAAAATAAATACAACGGAGCAAAGCATTTACCATATCCCTCAGGATCTTTACTAATAAATCGCATCAAATGCTCAGTAGTTGCCAGGTTTATATCACTGAAATAATACTCCACCTGCAATAGACGGATAGGACATTCTTTAAATGATGCCATAAAAATACAGTTGTTGCTGAAGTAGTTGGTATAGATAGAATATTATAATATAAATTCAAATAAACTGACTGTCAAGTACTAACTTGTATGAATCATTTCCCAACCAAATCAGCCAGAAAAAATGACAAAAAAAATTTAGAGGTTTATTTGGTTAATTTCTAGCAATTTGAATGTATTGTTTATGAATTGATTGAAACTTGAGTCAGGACATAAAATATAAATTATGTGAAAAAAATTATACTAGAAAATTAAGAACAATTTAGGGCTGTAAATCAAAAGTATGAGAACATATACACCCAATTTATAAAATCTATAACAACAGCTCGGACATTTTGTGTCTATATTGTCTTGATAGCACTCAAATTATGTAACCTTCCATTGTCGTGATCCATAATATGCCTATTCTGGCTTTGACAACTATAATTAGTACAAGTGGACTCAAAAGCTTAAGCTATCTATTACACTGCATTAATTTCGTCTGGTGCAGAAAGAAAATATCTCACATACGAATCAAACAAATTTCAGTCAAACCTATGATCTCCCTATTACAAAATGATTTGACTTAAAAAAGAAGATCTATCCAAGACATCATTCAACATAGATAGCTTTCTCAAAACTCATAACACTTGTTAAACGGACATTAAAACTAGAAAGTAGATGCAAAGAAAAACATTAAGATGACCCTTGTATACTTATATTTCTGAGATTGTTCTTTTATATCTTTTCAAGCCGGTAGCAGAATGCCTCCAGATTCTATTAAATAAACACAAAGCTTACATCTGTGCTTCCTTTAAAATAACCACCGATGCTACTTTAAATAATGATTTCTAGCTAGATTTCTCGTGTTAAACTATCATAAGAAAGCACCTTATCTACTTAATAAAAGAGTACTAATTAGAAGGGGAAAAAAAAAAGGAGGGGCTGGATTCCTAAAGCATTTACGGGAACAAAAAATAGTCGACCTAAAATTCATCATAAACATCACAAATCTCATAACAACAAAGCAGATCCTCATAATACCTAATGCAATCACAAGTAAGCCAACTAAGCCAACTCAATCAAATCAAGCAACGATCAATTAAGCAAACCATACCTGTTTGGTGATCTTCTGAATAACGTCATCGGACATGGCATCTCTCCCATCCTTCCCAGCGCCAGGCTGAGACGGAGTCGGATCGGGATCAACAGGACCCGAAACGACCTCATGCTCGACAAATCCGCCATAATACTCGAACTGAGGTGGCGCAGCGGCGTAGTAGGCCGTACCAGGAGAACCAGGATGAAAAACATGAATCTGATGCGGATGGTGGTGGATCGGAACGACGACGCGATCGGGCGCGCGGGGGACGAACTCGGGCGCCTTGGCATTGAGGCGCTTGGAGGATCCAGTGCGAGTGAGCTCGGGCTCGGCGGAGGAGGCGTCGAGCGATTTCTGATCGGAAGGCGACATCTCTTGCGCCATGGCGAGAAGAAGCTTTGAGAAATTGGTTAGGGTTTGAAGGTTGGAGGTGGAGCGAAGAGCGAAGAGCGAAGAGAGGAGCCCGAAAGGGGCGGAGAATGGTCGGAGAGGAGAAATTCTCAAAGAAGGGAAAAAATGGGGAATTAAAGAGGGGGTATTTATAGGAGAATCGGCGCCTGAGGTGATTGGATGGATGGAGGCAGCGACGGGGAAAGGAAAGGAGAGAGAGAGATCCGGTTTAGTCTTAGCGGATGGACCCGGTCTGACCGTGCGGAGCGGAGCGGACTTGATTCACTGGCTCCGATAAGGGTATTATTGGAATTGTCAAGTTTGAAATTTCTGGCCGCTTATTTTGGTTGTTTTTATTATTTTGTTTTTTTGGTATAAAAATAGAATGGAATGCTGGAAATTTATTTAGTTTTTTTTAAGAGTTTTTTTAATTTTGCTGTTTGGTCTTTTTTTAAATGGCGTTCAAAAAAAAAAAAAAGGACTAGCTGGAAAATAGCTAAATGATGAATTATGGTCTGTACATGGGTTTCCATAACACAGAATAAAGGTTATAAATTTATGGAAAATAGTTATGAGATGAATATATATTTAGCCTTTTTTTTTGGTTGTCTATCTAGCACTAGTCCGCAAAAAAAAAAAAGAAGAAAAAAGAAGAAGAATGATTGTGCACTGAAGTGCACAGTGGGGTTCGATTTGTTTTATTCTAAAAACTGTTGCTCCAAAATTTTGAGAGGAGAACTGATCGATCTTGTCTGTCAGTTGTACAAAATGAGGAAAATTTATGCATAAAATTAACTTGAGATTTAGAGTTGGTTAAATTTGGGAAATTGTACAGTTGCACTAACTTTAGTAAAACTTGAATTGTATTAACTTAGTAACTGAGAGAAACTTTAAACTAACAATTGTTGTAAAGGTTAATTAACTTTAAACTTTAAACTTTAAACTTTGATTGCGATTGATTTCTTATGGTACATTTTGTTTTTATTCCAATCATGCTGATATATCAAGCTTAATTAACACCATTAGTATTAGTATTAGTATATTTAATTCTGATTTACTTCACTAATTGATTGATATTTTCCTATTCCTTATGTTGATTTAGATGTATAATAAGATTTATTTCTCAATATGGATCTTGCACAGAACTTGTAACAGCAGATTTAGGAGACTTTAGTTTAAGACTTTCCAAATTTCAGTCCTAATTTTACTAAATCATTGCTTCTAGATCAATCTATAAATATAAACCCTCTCTGGTACTTACTGTTGGAGTTGTGTCCTAGAAGCCAATCATTCTGGCTACTTCTATGGTTTATGTTATTGATGATATTTTATCATTTGTTCCTTGATTTATTTATTGATAGATCATTCAGGTTGAGGATCTGAATTGTAGATCTCTATAACTCATTTGTTCATAAATGACAATAATAAATCTAAAGATGTCCATAATCTTGATAATTAACCAGGAGCATTAATTATCAAATAAGATTAGTATGCAAGTTAAGCGATGATTAAGTTCTACAAATCATAGGTAAGGAGTTGCCAACTTAATTGCATATGTATATGTTATAGAACATAGTACATGACTTGACCCAATGAAATAAACATTTGGATTGTGTTAAGTGTCATTGTTTATTTCATATTAGTTTGATTCTAAGTTTGAGATGTTCACCTTTTCCACATGAGGATAGGTTCAATAAATATCGTCTAACGTTGATTCCTGACAAAGGCTGCTATAAGGACTTTATTTATGTTCTCTTGAATTGTGCGGGGAAAAGTTGTTCATCAAGAAAACCGTATGTCCCTCATTAATATACTTAATGAGTGATGATATCTGTTTGGGCCCCTTGATGGAGTTTGGATTGTTTGGCCAACTTGTACAATCAACTCTAGATCAAGAAATGTATAATCTGCAAGAATGACACATTCCTATCTTGGATTATACAAGGATATCATGTGACATAAGAATCAGACAAAGAAATACTAATATTTCTTATGCAGGATTGAGATTTTGTAACGGTACATTATTTATGCGAATTGGGAATCATAACGTGTTGCTAGATACCGCTTATGGTTATTGGAAATAAATGATGATTTATTATCCATGGCCGACATAACATAAATCCTCAAAAGGGTCGCACAAATAAGATATTGACCACACGTGCATTAATTTATTTATATTGGAGAATACGAAACATGATAAGTTGATTAATTAATTATATGTTGTTATGAACCATAATAATTAATTATATCAAATGGATCATGTTAGAAATAATTTAATGCATAAAGCTCTTCAAGAATTAATTATTAATAAGTTAATAATTAATTATATTCAACACATATAATTACTAGAATTATATTGAGCTAATGGGTTTTATTTAATTAGTAAATTAAAAGCCCAAATTAAAGAGAATTAAAGGGGATTCATTAATTGGTGAATTAATGAATAAAGGCCTTTTATTGATATGGCCCAAGAAAGCCCATTAGGTGGCCTCTTAGGGTGGATGGCATACTTGTAAATAGCTACAAGTGTGGATGAGAGATGGGTGGTCTATAAATAGGGGGTCCTTTTAGAGAGCAAACCCTAGCCACTACATTCTCTCTTCCTCTTCTCCCATGCGCCATCTCTCCCTCTCATTCTCTCTTGAGCTCATGTGTTGTGCACCCCTATCTCATCTCTCTTCCTCCATTAAAATAGTTTAATAGAAAGAGAAACTTGGATTTGAAAAAGGGAGAGCTTGGACTTGAGAGAAACTAGCAACTCTCTCAAGTCGTGGTTGCTATCTTTGGTGGGCTAGAGGCGATCAAGGTGGTGGAGGCAAGGCGCGAGCACGCCACCGACTCCTACGCATTGGATCTAAACCTCCTTGATACGATTTAAGGAGAGGTAATGGTTCAATCCCTTTTCTCATGATGTGTGAATGCTTTAGCACTAGATCCTTGTCTTGCTTGATGTTTAATGGAGATTAATTAGTTGTAATTGATCCAAAAATTTAAAATTGAGCACTTCTTAACAGTGGTATCAGATCCAAGGTCGTGTTTTAAGTTTTTTCACACTTAATTAAGTGAGAAATTCGTAATTAATTGAGTTAATTAGTGATGTGCATGCTTGCTGGTTCTGAAAAGCTATTTTTCTGTCTTTTTGCTTGTTTTTCGTGGTGTAAAGCTCTCTGAATTTTTTTCCTTCTTAATGGAGGTTGTATCCCTTTGAGTTGTGATTGTTTTTCCACTGGAATCATTTAATTTCGATTAAAAATGGAATTTTAGTGATTTAAACGGTAACGGTGCGCAGACCCGTTATTCTGCTGCACAGTTCTGTTGTTGTGGTTGGTAACAAATAAGTTTGTATACAAAGTACCTGTAAATTTTAGATAGGATTAATTTAAACTTGATGCTCTTTCTGGATATGTAAATTTTGTTGCATATTTCGGATTCTATGTGGGCGTTCAAGGGTGAAAGGAGATGAAGTTGTCAGATCTGTTTTTTCAAACAAACTGATTGTTTTGAAAAACTGTACTTATTGAAAAACTTTTATAGAAAAGTATTTAAATATAAATGTTCTTCTTTAAGTCTGGAATCTGTGAAAATTAATTTCATAGATTTTCATTGAGATTTGATACCTCAACCGAGTGAAACCTTTTTGGTCGACGGTCTGTTACAGAACAGGACACCTTGCTTAAATGCTTGTTATCTCATTGATCTTGAATATAACTTGTGGTTTTTCTTTTCATGGATTGATAGCCTATTGTATGTAGTATTTTTCTATATAAATTGTTTGCTGGAAAAATATCAAGGGGATGATCAAACAGACCAAAAGATTGAGACCAATAACAGAATTTTTTCTAATGGTGCTTTGCGCACAATCTGAGGATTTGTCTTTTTTGTTTCTCCCTGATGGTAACTGATCTCTTCTTGATATTTTTACAGGCAATCACAATCTTTGTAAGGAGTTTTCTGGATTTATTTTAGATTTTTTGGAGACCGAATTATTTTGAATTTTTCCGGGCCCCGAATTTCGTATTTTAATTAGTTAAAATAGTTTCTAATTAATCAATTTATTGAAAGGTTAATTAGAAGACTCCTTAAATACCCTCCTTTATATTTTGATTGTTGGATTTAATTTTAAAAGGCTTAAACAATTAGTTGTTAAGGTTAAGCCTTCTTTGCATTCGAAAAACTTGAGCAACAAGTATGCACAAAGATTCTAATTAATGAAATTAATTAGAAACAAGTGAATCATGTATATTGTATATATGCTAACTTTGTTTTGTAGGAGGATGTGGGTTTGATATGGCTCAAGATGTCAATGCCTTGTGTGTTGTAAAATATTGTGAATGCATGTGATTGCTTGTAATGTGGCCTAAGGTGCCTTGATAATTAATAATTGATTAATTCTTGATGTAACTTGTGAGGCTTGCATGCCCCTAAGGCCTAGGAGGGTTTTAGGATTTTATCACTTGTATTTATTTCCCTTAATTATTAGATAGGATCTTAGTAATTAGTGGGAGGGTTTGATTAGATTAGTCTCGTTACATGGAGATGCGACGAAGACTAATGCAAGCGGGAGCCATACAAACCCACGGCAATGTTTGAGATGCATATGTTATGTGATTGTTTGAGAATGCCTTGAATTGTCATAGGTAGGTATGGGTGTATGCTTACACGACCACCAAACAAGAGTCACATAATTGTTTTGTCCCAAATACGATTAAGTTAATTCGTCCTCTTTCTCTCTATCCCCTTCAAGACAATTGATTGTTTATTGATGCATTCCGCCGACGCGGACATCGTACTCCATCATTGTATTCGGGGTGTAAATCGGATTTGCAAGGAGCAAATAGAGAGAAGTTACTTTTCAATGGACCCTAATCAGATTGGACATTGGGACGAAGTTCGCGATGCGAACCAAGGATCATAAAGTTGTATGATCGGTTAAGAGAACCTACCCTATATTAGTTGTCTTGATGTTGTGCCGACGCCGTCATCATTTCAACGAAAGTAGGGGACTTGGAAATCCATTACATTTAGGGACATTATATTAGTGTAGTGGAAATTTTTACTTTATGGAAGTTAAAACAAAAAGCATAAACTAAATGACCTTAAATTTTGATATTGTTGTAGATGTCTTCCTCGTCTTTTACGCTACGTTCTCTTCTTGAAAAAGAGAAGCTTGTCTTCAATGGTGCCAATTTCTTGGATTGGCACCGTAACCTTAGGCTTGCCCTTAGGTTTGAAAAGAAGGAGTATCTCTTGACCACTCCAATTCCCTCTCCTCCTGCGGACACTGCTCCCGAAAAAGAGCAGCAAGACTATGACAAGCACTTGATGGACGACATTGAGATGTCGGTCTTGATTGTTGCGGTCATGGACAATGAGCTCCAAAAGGAGTACATTGATAGTGGTCTTGGAGTGTTTGAAATCATCTCTCGTCTCTCAAGAATGTTTAAGACCAAAGCTCGTACCGAAAGGGGCAAACTCATCAAGGCCGTCGCCAACACTCGTTTGGCAGAGGGTCATGAAGTTGGCCCACACGTCATGAAGATGGCGGGGTTGTTTCGGCAGCTTGAAAGCCTTGACACGCCCTTCCCGTCGGGGGCTGTCCAAGACTTTATTCTCAACTCTCTTCCTCATAGTTACTTGGGGTTCATTGTGAACTACCGCATGAATGGCATGGAGAAAAGTTTGGAGGATCTCCAAAACATGCTCATGGAAACTGAGGAGAGTCTTAAGAAAGAGAAATGGTCTAAGGATGTTCTTGCTGTGAATGACAAGGGAAGGAAGATCAAGAAGAAAGCCCGAAAGAACAAGAGAGGCAAAGGCCCGGTGACGCCCCATGGCTCGTCCAAGGGTGCTCCCGAGGGTTCAAGGAAGAAGAAGAACCCGGCCACTTCCGATACCGTGTGCTACTATTGTAGTGACAAGGGCCATTGGAAGAGGAACTGCCCCAAGTACCTTGCTGATAAGAAGGCTGGAACCGTCCGTCCTTCTACTTCAGGTATATTTGTCATTGAAACCCTTCTCGCTACCTCAAGCAATGACTGGATATTTGATACTGGTTCATGCGCTCACATTTGTCGAAATGTGCAGGCACTAAAGAGTAGGAGGCGGCTCGAGAGAGGCGAAGTTCAACTCCGCGTCGGTAACGGCACGTGCATCTCCGCTATGGCCGTTGGGAACGTGGAATTATCTTTGCCTTCTGGTTTTGTGTTGGAACTCAAGGATATTTATGTAGTTCCATGTATCACTCGAAATATTATCTCTATCTCATGTTTGGACTTGGATGGTTTTAATGTTGTAATAAAGAACAAGTGTTTGACTTTGTTTCGTGATGAAGTTCGTTATGGTGTTGCGCATTTATCGAATGGTCTTTATATGCTTGATTGTAATGAACTTGTTTTGAGTGTTGAGAATGACAATAGGAAACGTAAGATTTCTCAAGAGAATGCAACTTTGATGTGGCATTGCCGCTTAGGTCACATCAATAAGAAGCGCATCAAGAGATTGCAAACCGTTGGTCTGTTGGATCAGTTCGCTTTCGAGCCAATTGACACATGCGAGTTTTGTTTGATGGGAAAGATGACCAAAGCGCCTTTTCCCAACAAAGGGACAAGGGCAAATGGCTTGTTGGACCTTGTACATACCGATGTATGTGGGCCTATGAGCATTTGCGCACGTGGTGGTTATTCATACTTCATCACTTTTACCGATGATCATAGTAGATACGGGTATATCTACTTGATGCGGCACAAGTCTGAATCCTTTGACAAGTTCAAAGAATTCAGGAATGAAGTTGAAAACCAACTTGGTCGAAAGATCAAAGTCTTACGTTCCGATCGTGGAGGAGAGTACTCGAGTCATGAGTTTGGTGATTATCTAAAGGAGTGTGGAATAGTTCCACAACTCACTCCGCCGGGAACACCACAATGGAATGGTGTATCTGAAAGGAGGAATCGAACTTTGCTAGACATGGTTCGATCGATGATGAGCCAAACCGATTTGCCTAAATCGTTTTGGGGTTATGCATTAGAGACCGCAGCTTTTACACTAAACCGTGTTCCATCTAAGTCCGTTGAGAAGACACCTTATGAGATTTGGTTTGGTAAGAAACCAAACATGATGTTTCTCAAGATTTGGGGTTGTGAAGCTTATGTGAAAAAGCTAGTGAGCGATAAGCTTGGACCCAAATCGGACAAGTGTCATTTCGTAGGATACCCTAAGGAAACAAAGGGATACTACTTCTATAACCGTGTCGAGAACAAGATAGTTGTTGCTCGTCATGCCGAGTTCTTGGAGAAGGAATTTCTCGCAAGAAAAGGTAGTGGGAGTAATGTGGTTATTGAAGAAATTCATGAACCACCACAAGACATGCCTCAAGTAGGTAATGTAGTTATTCCCAATGAGGTTCCAAATGAGGTAGTAGCCGAGCCCGTTCCACAAGTCGTTGTGGAAGATGTTCAAGAGAATGTTTCCTCAAATGAGGACTCGAACATATCGCATGCCGATTATGTTCAAGAAACTCAAAGTTTCGAGCATCAAAAACCAACTCCACAAGCCGTTGTGGAACAAGTTCAAGAACCTCAAGAACCTCAAGCACCCATTCTACGAAGGTCTACGAGGGAAAGTCATCCACCCGAAAGGTACTTGGGTTTGCATGATGTCCTCGTCATTGCGAATGACGAACCTTTGACTATTAATGACATGATGAAGAAATCCGACTCCAAGGAATGGCTTAAGGCCATGGAATCCGAAATGCAATCTATGTATGACAACAAGGTTTGGACCTTGGTTGACCTTCCCAACGGAGTAAAACCCGTTGAGAACAAGTGGATCTTTAAAAGAAAGGTCGACATGGATGGCAACTTGACCGTTTACAAGGCACGACTTGTTGCGAAAGGTTACAAGCAAATTCATGGTATTGACTATGAAGAAACCTTCTCGCCCGTCGTCATGTTCAAGTCGATTCGGATCTTGTTAGCAATTGCCGCATTTTATGACTATGAGATATGGCAAATGGATGTCAAAACCGCCTTCCTAAATGGCAATTTGAAAGAGGATGTGTACATGACACAACCCGAGTGTTTTGTGGATCCTAAGAATGCTAACAAGGTATGCAAGCTTCAAAGGTCCATTTATGGATTGAAGCAAGCATCGAGGAGTTGGAACAAGCGCTTCGATGAAGAGGTCAAGAAGTTGAACTTCATTCAAAGCGAAAAAGAACCTTGTGTTTACAAGAGGATTAGTGGGAGCGTGGTCGTATTTCTTGTTCTATATGTTGATGATATACTCTTGATCGGGAATGATATTCTCGAATTGAATGATGTCAAGGATTCATTGAAGAAAGTGTTCTCAATAAAAGACTTGGGCGAAGCCGCCTACATCCTAGGAATCAAAATCTATAGAGATAGATCTAGGAGGTTGTTAGGCTTGAGCCAAGATGCATATATTGGAAAAGTGTTGGAAAAACACAAAATGGCTAGTTCCAAGAAGGGTTACTTGCCTATGTCACATGACATATTCTTGAGCAAGACTCAATGTCCGACGGAAGATGCAGATAGGAAATTCATGAACAAGTTTCAATATCCATCTGTGGTCGGATCGATCATGTATGCCATACTATGCACTCGCCCCGATGTGGCACATCCGATTAGTGTGACTAGTCGATACCAAGCTAACCCTGGTATGCCACACTGGACCGCAGTCAAGAATATCCTCAAGTATTTGAAGAGAACACAAGATAGCATCCTCGTATACGGTGGAGACCAAGAGCTCGTTGTAAGTGGTTACACCGATGCTAGTTTCCAAACCGATCGAGATGATGCTAAGTCACAGTCCGGCTATGTATTCCTGCTCAATGGTGGTGCCGTAAGTTGGAAAAGTTCCAAGCAAGAAACTACGGCCGATTCCGTCACCGAAGCGGAATACTTAGCGGCTGGTGAAGCAGGAAAAGAAGGCGTTTGGATCAAGGAGTTCTTGACCGAGCTGGAGGTGGTTCCAAGCATCTCAGGTCCAGTGGATCTCTACTGCGACAACACGGGAGCCATAGCTCAGTCTAAGGAGCCTAGGTCTCACCAAAAGACCAAGCACATTCTACGACGATTCCATCTTATCCGTTAGTTTGTGAATGACGGGTGGATCAAGGTCAAGAAGGTGGACGGTGCCGCGAACACAGCGGATCCTCTGACAAAGCCTTTGTCTCGAGCCGCACATGAGTTGCATGTTGCATCCATGGGGATTAGACGTATGCCTGAGTGGCTTTGAGTTGTATCTTTTACTTAGAGGCTTTAGTATGAGACATGTATATTTTGGATATTACATTGAGTACTATGCACTTGCTAGAAGTCATTTTGATTGACTCTAGGCCAAGTGGGAGATTGTTGGAGTTGTGTCCTAGAAGCCAATCATTCTGGCTACTTCTATGGTTTATGTTATTGATGATATTTTATCATTTGTTCCTTGATTTATTTATTGATAGATCATTCAGGTTGAGGATCTGAATTGTAGATCTCTATAACTCATTTGTTCATAAATGACAATAATAAATCTAAAGATGTCCATAATCTTGATAATTAACCAGGAGCATTAATTATCAAATAAGATTAGTATGCAAGTTAAGCGATGATTAAGTTCTACAAATCATAGGTAAGGAGTTGCCAACTTAATTGCATATGTATATGTTATAGAACATAGTACAGGACTTGACCCAATGAAATAAACATTTGGATTGTGTTAAGTGTCATTGTTTATTTCATATTAGTTTGATTCTAAGTTTGAGATGTTCACCTTTTCCACATGAGGATATGTTCAATAAATATCGTCTAACGTTGATTCCTGACAAAGGCTGCTATAAGGACTTTATTTATGTTCTCTTGAATTGTGCGGGGAAAAGTTGTTCATCAAGAAAACCGTATGTCCCTCATTAATATACTTAATGAGTGATGATATCTGTTTGGGCCCCTTGATGGAGTTTGGATTGTTTGGCCAACTTGTACAATCAACTCTAGATCAAGAAATGTATAATCTGCAAGAATGACACATTCCTATCTTGGATTATACAAGGATATCATGTGACATAAGAATCAGACAAAGAAATACTAATATTTCTTATGCAGGATTGAGATTTTGTAAAGGTACATTATTTATGCGAATTGGGAATCATAACGTGTTGCTAGATACCGCTTATGATTATTGGAAATAAATGATGATTTATTATCCATGGCCGACATAACATAAATCCTCAAAAGGGTCGCACAAATAAGATATTGACCACACGTGCATTAATTTATTTATATTGGAGAATATGAAACATGATAAGTTGATTAATTAATTATATGTTGTTATGAACCATAATAATTAATTATATCAAATGGATCATGTTAGAAATAATTTAATGCATAAAGCTCTTCAAGAATTAATTATTAATAAGTTAATAATTAATTATATTCAACACATATAATTACTAGAATTATATTGAGCTAATGGGTTTTATTTAATTAGTAAATTAAAAGCCCAAATTAAAGAGAATTAAAGGGGATTCATTAATTGGTGAATTAATGAATAAAGGCCTTTTATTGATATGGCCCAAGAAAGCCCATTAGGTGGCCTCTTAGGGTGGATGGCATACTTGTAAATAGCTACAAGTGTGGATGAGAGATGGGTGGTCTATAAATAGGGGGTCCTTTTAGAGAGCAAACCCTAGCCACCACATTCTCTCTTCCTCTTCTCCCATGCGCCATCTCTCCCTCTCATTCTCTCTTGAGCTCATGTGTTGAGCACCCCTATCTCATCTCTCTTCCTCCATTAAAATAGTTTAATAGAAAGAGAAACTTGGATTTGAAAAAGGGAGAGCTTGGACTTGAGAGAAACTAGCATCTCTCTCAAGTCGTGGTTGCTATCTTTGGTGGGCTAGAGGCGATCAAGGTGGTAGAGGCAAGGCGCGAGCACGCCACCGACTCCTACGCATTGGATCTAAACCTCCTTGATACGATTTAAGGAGAGGTAATGGTTCAATCCCTTTTCTCATGATGTGTGAATGCTTTAGCACTAGATCCTTGTCTTGCTTGATGTTTAATGGAGATTAATTAGTTGTAATTGATCCAAAAATTTAAAATTGAGCACTTCTTAACACTTACTTTGGTCAAATTGTATGCAAATGAGTTACATTGCAAATAACACTTATTCACATAGCTCTCTCTTTCAACTTCTATATTCTAATGCTAACAACACCCCTCTTTCTTTTATTTTTGATTTTTTTTTAGAGAAAATGGAACATTGACTTCGCCCTGATCTTGCTCGGCCTTGTTTTTCGCACTAAAAGTTGCTTTTCGCACTCATGAGCTTGGAAAGAAGGCTCACCACTCTTTGCATGTGAAATTGTTCGATAATGTCAACATCTTTTGTGGGGCCCTTTTTGCCTCTCCTTCATGTGTTCGGGTTGTTGATTTGGGCATGGTCTGACCCTAGACCTCATATCTAATACGTCATCAAGAGAGTATTGAAGAACACTACTTTAGTCACAAGTATTGTCACTAGAATACACGTATTTCTTCTCCAATTTACAGTCCTAACTTTGATCTACGTCACATTTATCTTCTTCATCTATTGGACGCTTTTTATTCGCACATAAGATATATCAAGTATTGGCTCAATGGTTTTATTTAAGCCATTTTGAAAATAATTAATTAACTTGTGGTCCAAATATTGGTCACCATTTTGACAATTAACTAATTCAATATTTGTTTCTAAATACAATTGTAATTATTTGATATAAAAATAATATATTGATCTTCTCTAATTTCTCATTGCAAATTAAAAATATATACCATAAGATAATGAACTATTAATATTAATATCATACTTTTATGAATACAATATTAATATCATATCATACTTTTATCTAATTGTCAACTGATACCATACAATTAGACTTTTTTCATTAATAGGTTAAATTTTTTTTGGAATAATAATGAATTATTGTTAACATTTGTACAAATGGTTAAGAGATATTTATAATATGAATCAAGTTAAATATGTGTGATAGTTCATGGAAAACTCGTCTCTCTCTCTCTCTAAAATTCATCTCCCTTCTTTTTTTTATATTCACACGCAAAACATTTATTGGACAACTATAAAATATCTTTTGGTGTTCATTATAAGTGGATTCATTGGAGATTATACCCAACAAAAATGAAAATTTTTATCATACTTGAGTCTATTCAAATAAAAAGAAACTCATGCGTGACAATGATAAAATTTTAGTTAGTCATCTTGTTGGCATAAATGATTGTTAGATATCAATTTATTATTGAGTTTAAAAGTACTTGTTATATAAATGTATGAAAGCTAGTGTCCTCCCACCATTCCCTCGAGATAGATAAAATAGAACGAAAGAAGTATAAATATTTTGAAGAGCACGCATTATTACTATTATGGTCTGTACATGGGTTTCCATAACACAGAATAAAGGTTATAAATTTATGGTTTTATTGTCATAGGTTTCTAGGTAACTTTTTTAGATTTCGACTGTGAGTGGAGGTTTTATTATTATTATTATTATGATGGTTGTTGCTGTTTCTATTATTATTATTATTATTATTATTATTATTATTATTATTATGGTTGTTGCTGCTGCTGCTATTATTACTATTATTAGTGCTTATTTATATTATTTTATTGTTATGACTCTTTTGTTGGGTTATTTTCTAGGATATCCCAACTTGTTTGGGACAAAAGGCTTAGTTGTTGTTGTAGTATTGTAAATTTAGAATAGTTATGAGATGAATATATATTTAGCCTTTTTTTTTTTGTCTATCTAGCGCTAGTCCGCCAAAAAAAAGGGGTTGTGCATTAAAGTGCACAGTGGGGTTCAATTTGTTTTGTTCTAAAAACTATTGTTCCAAAATTTTGAGAGGAGAACTGATCGATCTTGTCTGGTAGTTGTATAAAAGGAGGAAAATTTAATACATAAAATTAACTTGAGATTTAGAGTTGGTCAAATTTGGAAAATTGTACGGCTGCACTAACTTTACTAAAACTTGAATTGTATTAACTTAGTAACTGAGAGAAACTTTAAACTAACAATTATTGTAAAGAAATAAATTGTATAACTCATCAATACTCCCTTTTGTCATCTGAACTATAATACTACTGATATCAAACTACCAACTAACAACTTGTTTCTCCTTGAAACAAAAAATAAAATGTATTGAGATGCAACTGGTAATGTTTAAAAACTGCATAAATGGGAAAAATGAATCTACATCAGTCACGGTAACAAAATTTTCTAGTGAAGAGAACACATTTAGATCTCAGAAAAGGAAAGTCTAATAGAGTTTGGAAAAGAGTATAAATTAAATTGAACTGACAGAGTACTGTACATTGAACTATATAGATACGCAAAACTGAAGAATCGTTTCACTTACCCTTTGCAATTATTCTGAATCCATTCAACTAAATTGCATATTTTACAGCTAGCTTACTCAATTAAGGAAACAATAGCTTCAATTCATATTTTCCTTAATCAGATTAATATTAGGTACATGCTAATGTAATTTGAAGATGATGACATCATTTCTATTGTGACTTGGAGTTATTTCATATATTGTACAGGAATGAAAACTATTACATCTCTTACACTTTAATCAAATTTAAACTTTTATTGGTTGCTTACTGCTCTTTTTATTCTTAAGAAAAAATAAAGATCAAGCCCTTACTGCTCTTTTTATTAAACAGGCATTACATCAAAAAGGTTGTGGGATGCGCAGGAACAATATTAATCTAAGAAATAAGAATATACAATGGCTATAAATAAGAATGGCCGGACAAGCTTTGGTTGTCCTGGTTCTACTTAAAAGAAAGAAACCCATTTAAATCTCTCGCATTATCTCTTTCCAGATGAGCTAATCTGGGTTCTAACAGTAACAAGAATATGCAATTGAGAAAATGCTTAAAATAGGCTCAATAAGCACAATTGTCATCATTATTTAAGATATAACTGGCTAAATTTAAAAGTGTTCTGTAGTGAGGACCCATTAGGTTTTTGTTTTACTTTCTGAAAGTTAAGTTCACCTCCAAAATCAAACCACATATCCAATTGAAAAACAAGCTTTTGTTGAACAAGCACAAGATTTAACATTGGTATTAATGGATGAATAATCACAACTGTTCTCAGCATAAAAAAAGATCTAATATTATTGTTGTAGTACAAATACTACTTTATACTTCCTTTTTTGTGTTTGTGAGACGAAATCACAGTATGTCCAAAAATTATATTTTGTAGCTGTTAAGGCACTAACACCTTAACGGCTAGCTTCTCTGTTTCGACGATCAACGTATATGTTAGACATCTTATTCAATAAGATAATTATGTAAAACATGTATCTGCTGATTTTGCTCTCTATACCCCCTACTTATATATATAACATAAGTTGTTTGCACTCTATTACTAAATTTTGTGCTCAATTCTGTCTAGCTTTCATGAAAATTTCACACCAAATCGAGAAGTGATATCTCCATCTTTATCCCTATCGTTTGGCTTAATTTGATTTTCAAAAGACCTTGTGCAAAAAACCTGTCTTTTAGTACTATTGTTGATGTTCTAGGATTTTCCTTGTATACAACCAAGCCTAGGTTCGTTCCATGTGAATATATATCTCAAAATTTTCCGCTCCAAAATAATAATAATACACTATAATATAGATATGTAATACCAGTTCAAAGTCTAAAGTTGTACTATAAATCTGATACTTGTTTCATAGTTCATTCATAGCAAACAAAACAATAGAGGTAGCACAACACATGAATTTGAAATTACACACCATTGCAGAACAAGCAGAGAAAAACAGTTACAACAAGATAAAAATCCTTCCTCATTTCTTATCCATTTAATGTCCATTTGCAATCACACCAGAACCCTCACCATGAAAATATTCACCATTCACGTTTGAGCCAGGAAAGTAGTTCCCATTAGAATTGGCTCCAAGAAAGTAGTTTCCATTATAATTCACACTAGGAACGTAGTTATTGTTTATGTTCATGCGAGAACTCTGACCAGGAAAATAGTTGCCAACAGATGGAGTTGGCACTAAAATTGTATCAGCTACAACACCTAGTTGCATCGGCACCACTGGACTCTAATATTAAGGTAAATTTGTACACCTTGACCAGGAAGATAAAGTAGTGTGCCTTGACCAGGTGGATGTATGTAGTCCGGTCAATTTCTAGCCCACCAATGCAGACGGTAGCTGGCCTCCCAAGCAAGGTACTCAGTTGCATGCATGCGTTGGTTGGGAGGTATGTGACTAAGCCAGTTCCAAACAAGTGTAGTCCCAAAGGCGCGTTGTATGATTGCGAATTTGTTTGGGCGGTTTCGCGGGAAGCACGTTGCAAAAACACAGTATGGTGAGCATTGCCACCCGAGCTGAATGCAGGCACCCAACGATTGTCTGCGGGCCTTGCGACCGAGGAACTTGCAACATACATGGTGCAAGAGCTATCACAACTGAAATTTGAGCTTAAAAAACTTTAGAAGCAAGGGTTTGATAGCTTCTAATTATTGTCCAAATTAAATAATCCATAACAATAACAAATGATATGACACTGATAATTGAGATTTAATTATTCAAAGCTTTCATTAAAAAAATGAGGAAATGCATAAATTGAAATATGGTTTCAAGAACCAAAATGAATATTGCTGACATATGTTCTGATGTAGATTTATCAGATCTCGTTTATGCAAATTTCATTAAATTTGACAGCAAAAATTTCCAAGCATTGGATTTTGCAGACTATATGTTCTCAGTTTTAATGTTAATTATTACTAAAATTTGGAATTTAATAGTTGATAAAATTCAAGCTAATACTTAACAGAAACTAGAGCTTCTTTTTTTTTGTAGTGTTAATTTCATTAATTGACTTGAGAGGAGTAGGCATGCATAATAGAAAAGATTACATACCTTAAGGATTCAGTCCTTCCTCTTCGACCGCCCGCCACCTTTTTTTATGCCCTATTCCCCTTTCTCTTTGCTTCAGGAGAAGGTGATAAGACTAAATGAATTTATAAACGAGGAAAGAGAGGGAATGCTTATTGTGCTATCACATAGGTGCCATCTGACAATCGTCGAATGTCACATGTCAAACTTTGTTAATTATGACAAGCAAGAGTTGGAGAATTAATTTTCAATTCGTCCTTAGTAATGTTATTATGTTGCAATATGAAAAAAAATGCAATTAAATAAACTTTTATAGTCTGCACCTTAAAAATGATGCATATACAAATACAGAAGAGCCCTTGGTTACCTTTCCTTCTCTTTATCTTGAAATGATTATTCTGAGCCTAGCATCCCTTTCCATTCGCAGTAAACTCCTTCCATCTATAGCCTTTCAATTATTAGCACAGAATACAGAAACATTAATCTCGATAATTTTTATACTTATGCGGATTAGGCTATGATCATAAGAAAATTGATCACTTAATTGCTAATTGTATGATCATGCCCTGATTCTTTGATCTTTCCAATTGACAAAGGAGTCCAGGAGCTTTCTCAAAGAAAAGATCTGTGCAAGTATTAATTCGATAAAATCCTGATAACTTGAGTGCTTTTCAACACAAATAATTATAGCAAGTTGTTAGACTCAAATAATCATTATATAATCTTTTTAGGAACAAATTTTGGTTCCAATGATCGGATTCTATTTCTTGTTCCTTTCTCAACAAGTATATATACATTGACATTTGATTCTAATTTTCTCAAACATATATGTATAGATACTTTCCTCTATCTCTGTAGATAATAATAAGTAGATTATACCGTTTGTGCGTTGCACTCTAATACTGAATTTAGTGGAGCCTTTCGAGCTCTCATGAAAATTTCACAGGAACACTTGAGGGATACATCTTTATCCCTCTCATGTGCTTCGATGCACACTTTGATCCGTTCAAAAGACCTTGTGCTGTAAGGGTGTGTTTGGATGAGTTAGGAATAAGGAAGGAAGAAGGATTCCGGGCGGAAAAATTAGGGAAGAGTGTTATTCTGGGAAGAGTGGGAAGAGTGTTATTCCGGGAAGAAGAAATGTTGTTTGGATGGTGAGTTAGGAATAAGGAATGGAAGAGTTGAATTAAAATAATCATGTATCTTTTTTATCTATTTATAGTTTATTCAATTTGTCTTTTTTATTGTTGTAGTTTATTTATTAATAATGCTAATAATTAGAATAAATAATAATAATAATAATAATAATAATAATAATAATAATAATAATAATAATAATTAATAATGTAATATTATAATAAAAATAAAAGATAAAAATAAAATAATCATTTATTTTAATTTTTTCAAACCATTTCTGTAATATTATTCTTTCCTTATTTATTTTAATATTTAATATTTCAAAATAAAATAATAACTATTTTAATAATACTAATAATTAAAAAAATAATAATAAAAATATTATAATTACATTTAAAAAATAATTAATTTTGTAATATTATAATATTTTAAAATGTTGTTTGGATTGTGAGTTGAGAATAAAAATAGAAAAAAATATTATTTATTTATTTTATTCTATTACAACCAATTTTTATTTATTATTCGTTCCTTAATTATTATAATAAAATAATTAATAATTATTATTAGGAAATACAAAATAATTAGACTAATAAATTAAGTAATAATAATATAAAATAATTAATGTTATATAATATTATAAAAAATATTTATTATTATTTAATACTAATAGTCATTGTAATAAAAATAATTAATATTGTAGTATTATTATAATAAAATAATTATTATTATAATAATAGTATTATTATTATTTCTAATCAAATACCGATCTTACTTTAAGAATGTTGTGGTTCAACTTTTCTTTTTTAATGCGCAACAACAAATATGCATCATGAAACATTGTGTTTCCTTTTTTAATTGTTTCTCTCTCCCTCACGGGTCTTAAGAAATAATAATATTTTATTTGAGAACTTCTTTCCAATTCCTTCTTCCAGGTTGGAGTCGGAAGAAGCTCTTCCAGGAAGAGTGGCCTCTTCTTTGCTCTTCCCAACTTGTTTGGATGAAACATTTCTTCCGGAAGAGCCTTCTTCCTGGAAGAGCCTTATTCTCGACGCATCCAAACAGAGCCTAAAAGCTTTCTTTATTATTTCTGTTGAAATTCTAGGAAAAATAAGATTTTCTTTGGAAACATAATATCAACTCAAAGTCTGGTGTAGAATACAAATCTGTAATTGGTTATATAGTTCAGGAATAGAAAATGAAACAACAAAGACATCACAACACATAATATTTTTGAATAACACACCATCACATAACAAACAGAGAAACAAAACACTTAACCAACAAGGTAACAATCCTTCATAATTTCTGAACTATCTAATTAATGTCCATTCATATTCACACCAGAACTCTCGCCAAGAGTTTTTTTTGTGAAAATATGGAGTTTACACTATAATTGCATCAGTTGCTACTCCTAGTCGCATGCGCACCTCGGGCTCGCTAATACTGTGATAGATTATTGTGCCTTGACCAGCGGGGTATATGTAGTCAAGATGATTTCTAGCCCACCAACGTAGACGGTAGCTGGCCTCCCAAGCAAGGTACTCATAAGCATATATGCGTTGGTAGCCAGGAGATATGAGGCTGAGCCAAATCCAAATAGGTGTTATCCCAAAGGCACGTTGTATGATTGCAAATTTGTTTGGACAGCTTCACGGGAAGCACGTTGCAAAAACACAGTATGGTGAGCATTACCATCCTAGCTGAATGCAAGCACCGCAACGCTTGTCTGCGAGCCTTGCGACTGAGGAACATGCAGCATCCATGGTGGAGAAATAGCAAAACTGAAATTTGAGCTTACAAAACTTCAAAAGCAAAGGGTTGACAGCTCCCAATGTATTCCAAACTAAATAAATACATAAATCATTATAATAATAGATGATATGATGCTAAGAATTCAGACTTAATTCATCAAAGCTTTCACAAAACAAAGAAGGATCGAAATGCATAAATTGAAATAAATTTTTGTAAGAACCAAAATAAAATTGCTAATACACATTCCAATGTAGATCTATCAGATCTCGTTTGTGAAATCCCATGGATTTGGTAACAATACTTTTCATCCGTTGGATTCTGCAAACTATATGTCCTCATATTATTGCTCTCACAAATAGAACTGCAGCTGAAAATTCAAATTCTGCTTTATCCTATATGAAAGTTCAAGCTAAAAAGAAATACATAGCACAAAGACTAAAGCTTCTATTTATGACAAATTTATAGGATTCATGGAACTTGAGAAGAGGAGGCATAATATCATGAATAACATACCAAATAATTCAGTATTTCCTCTTCGACGGCCGCCCTCTCTATGCCCTATTTTCCTAACCAAATGAATATTTAAAGAGGAAGGAGTGTATATTGTGCTGTCACACATGTACCGTCCGATGAACGTTGAATGTGACGTGTAAAACATTGTTAATTATGACAAGAAAGAATTGGAGAATTAACTTTCCATTTGTCCTCATTTACTGCTGGTACGTTACGATATAAGAAAATGACAAATAAATAAACTTTTACAGTCTACACCTTAAAAATGATACAAATTCATATTTTTAAATTGAGACACCATTAATGAGATATCATCATATTGATTCATTGCTTCCAGGATGATTTTGGGTTTAAACAATGTCTCTAACTTATCATCCTTGTCATTTCATGAGCAAAAACAGAAACCCCTTAATTGCCTTCCGGCCTTTCCACTCTTTGCATTGCATGGATTATTCTGAGCCTAACTTTCCATTCCATTGTCTTGGAACTCCTCCTGTTTATGCCTACCAAATATTAGTGCAGAATCCAAATTACAGAAACAGCGATCACCATAAACTGATTCTTTAGCGGATTAGGCTGTGGTTATAAGAAAATTGATTACATAATTGCTAAAATTATGGTCGTGAGCTGATTCTTTTTGCACTTATTTAATTTGATAAGCACAATTAACCTCCAAATAGTTTTTAAAATGTACACAACGTGCACTACAACATGAATTGGTTCGAAAATCTAGGTTGAGCTGGTTCGTATTGGTGTTTCGGTGTTGAGACTGGGACTTAGTCCTTGCCTATTTTTATACAGATGATTTAATCCTCTTCTTCAGACTAGACGAGCATCAAGCAACTATTATAAAATTTCTAGTCTAAATCTTAACAGTCAAAAGACAGATTTGGACCATCAATACTTCTGCTGCTCTTTCTCAAAGTTTGGCTCTTATCTTAGAATGCAACAAGGTCCAGCTTTCTATCAGATACTTATAGGTCTGCCTTTATCTAACAAAAGATTGATTAAAAGGGATAATGAATATTTGATTGCAAGATTCAGAAAGATTGGTGGGCTGGGTAGCAAAACAATTCTCCTTTGTAGGCAGGCTGGTACTGATAAACTCGTGCTTATCTTCTGTCACGTCCCGCACCGACGGGTCACGGGACGCGAGGTGAAACGGTATCTTCTCTTCCTGTGTTTGTCATGACGGTTATGGATCATTCTAATCTAAAATAGATAATTTCGATGGAACTTTTTATGGAATAGAGTCAAAGCTAGGCAAAGAAAGATGTTCATGATGGATTTAAATACTTCTAATTTAGCCGTAATTTCCAAATGGTTATATAAATGGCGTAGGACATCTGCTTCCTTATGGAAAATGTGGATCAGAGCGCTGAATTCGACATCCTCACTTTTGCTACCATCAAATAGTGTTTATCTAGCACGTTGTTACAAACATCTTAAATTTTAAGTCCGTTTACAATTCAGCATTGATGAAGGACCCTCGATTCTGTCCTGGAAACATGACCGAGGCTTGAACATACTAAAATGCACATTTCCGGACCTATTTTCTTTTGCCCGCCTTGATCCTGAAATTAGGATTCACACTCACTTTTCAACTTGGTTAATAACTAGCTCAATGACAGAAACTCTTGTTGCATCCTTGTGGTATCCCCTTTTGGAATCTGGTGCCCCAAAGGGTACTTTTTCTGAAAGTTCAGTGACCTGATCAAGAGCCATCCTAAGCACAGGTCCAATTTTAAACTAATTTGGTCTATGAGAATATCTACCACCAAGATACAAAATTGTTCTATGGAAGATCGATGTTGCTTCTCAAGTTAGCCACCGTGGATAATTCCGTGCAAGTTCAATACAGAATCAGTCAACCACCTCTTTTCTAGTTTTCTTCATGTAATTGTTTGAATTGTTTCATTGAAAGTATTCTTTCCCAATTACTTTCTCAACATGCATTGTTATCTCACGTCCCTTCATCAATAATTGTGCTGGACTATCCAAATGCTATGAACTTGGATCATGATGTGTCGATTGATTTAAAAGATATCATTGCTATTTACATACTTAATTTGTGGCCTGGTGATAAAGAGATGTAGTTGTATCTTTAGAGAGGATGAGAAAAGTAACAGTGACCTAATTCATGAGATTTCTCAAGACTAGTCCTTTTTAAGAGAACAAAGCTGTAAAGCCCGTTGAAAAAAAATTTAGAATATATATTTTTTTTCAAGGATTGGGATTTTAATAGGTTAGGATGGTTGTTGATTTTTTCTTAAGTTCTTTTGTTTTTTACTATGTAGCTTTTGGCTAAACTTTACAATATAATGCTACTTTTATTTATAATAATCAAAGAATAGGGGCTTGACCCCTATTTTTTCGTCAAAAAAAGCTGGGTTGAGAATTACTTATTATTCGGGTTGGATAGGCAGAGATGACCTTTTAGGGTTCTGATAACCTTTGCGGGCTGAGCTTTAGCTTTGGTTTTAGACATCAATATTGTGTTTTATTATATTTCAACAAAAAAAAAGAAGAAGCACATGGCCTATAATTCCATAACGAAAGCACTAATATAACATTAGTTACATTACACACTTTCATGACCGCATAAATGGTGAAAAATTATGGCCTAATTATTTAAAATATTAACCACTAGTAAAGCAATTGATAGATGATTCTCTTTTGGAGATCAAACAACGCGGATATCCTTTATGATTGATGGAAAGTTCTTCATCAAATGGCGAAATGCATTAGTTGCTGCTGCAGCTTTGAGAACCTTAGGGGACCTCATGAATTTTAGACACTTTTCTTTGAGATATTTGCATTTTATGTTGTTCTGCCAATAGTAATGTACTTGCTACTGTGCCGCGTCGAGATTATTACGTACGTAGTATGTCTGCACACATAAACTTCAACCTTTCCAAATCATACCTATATATATATATATATTAGAAAATTATCAATATTTATATTCAATAAAAGTAATGCTTAACAAAGATAAATAAATATATACGAAGTAAATATAATAATAACAAAACAACTTATAAAAGGAAGATATTAATCACCTATCTGCAGCGATGAGCAAATGCTGAGCCATTAATCTCAAATCTTGCTTTTTAAAATAAGGTAGTGAATCAGAATAAACAAAGTAAAGCATGGATTTGAAAGTTTCTGGTTCAATATCATGAATTGTTATGGTTTTCTTCCGGTCTACATCCTTCATGCAACCAAGAAGCTTGGCACTGAAGACAGCCGACCGGGCTGCAAGCACACACCGATGAGCCTTAAATTCTTCTCCCTTCACTACGAAAGTGACATCTGACCCATGTCCGCTCTCTAGCAGGTGAACAAAATGTCGGGACAGGTTTGAGGGGGGAGCGGTGATGCTATAAGTAGTAGTTGCTTTGAGATTTACTAAAGTAATTGTGCACTTGATAGTGAAGGCATCATTCTTTAGAGATTTTGAATCCTCAAATTTACTTCTTTCTACAAATTTAGAATAACCCCAAGATATGTTATCGGTGTCATTGAAATTCCTTACCGGTGCTGTGCGACTTATGTGAGAGAAAACATTGTTCTGTCGAAGTATAGTGAATGCATATTTTGCCTTCACATCAGTAGCAGCACTTTGGAGCTCAAGGAAAAGGCCTATAAATTTTTCATTTTCAATTGTTTCTCCGGCGGGATAGAATTTTATTTGCCATCTATAACCGCCAACAGTGAAAACATCAGAGCAGATGAATTCTCCAATACCGATCCCTTTAGTGAGGGAATTGTATCCCACAACTTTAATTAGATATGATCCGGTTTCAGACTTGGCCCGGAGCGTAGAGATCGTTTCTGAGGAACCCTTGTGAGAATGTCTTGCACTAGAGGTGTTACCCATGGTAATATCTTGCGCTGAAGGCGTGTGTGTAAATTATAATCTTTCTGATAGAGGATTTTGTTTCGCTGGTACGATTTGCGTTCCATGGAGAAAGGGAATATATACGCACTGAGAAGAGCATCAAATCTTGGAAATTGGGCGTCCTAACTTGCCATCTCTAAGTTTAGCTTTCCAATGCTATTAATTTGCATCTTTATTTTGGTTCGCCCCCTCTATATATAACTAGCAGGGAGTAATTATGGTTTGCATTCATTAATTAAGAACTATGATTCCTGCAATATCAGTATCTACGTTTGCCACCCGACCCTCAAAAAAGAGTATCCACGTTTAACTATTAGAACCGTTCAAAAACGAAAATCTTTTTTTAGCGTAAAGCCGTAAACCAAATCTGATATATCTTTTTGTCAGAAGTCATACACTTCTTTTTAATTTAAATGTCCAAATAAGTACCTTGCCAAAAAAAATCAGTTATCAATTTTATTTGACTAGCCTGATATCACAATTTACGCTAGCTAGACGGTTCATAATTCACACCGAAGAACTATCTTGGGAAACAGATTTATATAGAACTATTAATAATAATAGCAAATGTTTTTTTTAATTAAACTAGAATAGACATATAGCCAGTGAAAATTTTAAATAAAAGGCAAGAATATAATTGCAAATATTTAAGGCCAAGAATACTATTATTTCTTTTACGAATCTATATTACTGGAAAGCTAATTTTATTCAGCATGTCGTCATCTTATGTTTTGCTTTCATTTGTAATGGAATAGCTCACTAACTGTTCTCCTTAACAACTCGACTAATAATATATAAAGAGACGAGCCGATTGACTCATCTCATCTCCTCAACAACTCAAGTTGTAAAGAGACACGCCGACTGCTAGTTTTTGTCGAGCCAAACATGGACGAGCTACGTCGACTTCGGTGTTTTTTTTTTTTTTTTTCCCTTTTTCACCCTTCCACCTTCTATTATGAACCCGCAAATTACATGCAGTAAGCTCCAATGGTTGCAAAAGGAAGTAAATGAAAATTGTAGAAGCAATTATAATATAAAAATTATTTGATCACTAATCAAACGTACAATGAATATCTATCGATATTCGATAATAATATCTCAATGTATGACTAATCCGATTAAAAAAATGTATAAAATTTCATAGTCTATACTCTATATAATAAACTAAAAACATACTGCAAGCAGTTTTAATTTCGTTTTAATAATTGTAAGTGAGCCAGCACGATTGTCTTCTTACAATATTCGAGTAACAGAAAAAAAAAAACCCACAATGGTATTATGATATTATTCCAGGTTTTCTTTGATATCTAAGCGGCAGACGAAATATATGGACCTTGAAACCACCGCAACAGAAAAATATTCTAGTTGAGCAAGGCCGTTTGGAAACACTTATCGAAACAACTAATGCCCATTTTGGTGTATGTAACTGTAAGAGCTTTATTTTATTTATAAATCTATTAATTTGAGTTTAATTTATCGAAACAACTAAGCCCATTTAGTTGAGCAAGGCCGCTTTGGTGGCCGACTAGCTATTGTACAACAGTACAACTGTACAAGGCAATCTAAAAGCACCATGCATTTATTTTTCATTGTACTGATTACTTTATTTTGGAATTTACTGAACTAATTACATTTTAGGACGCATAACATATACTTAAGATTGTTAAGTAAAAATTAGGTTAAGTTATAATTTTACAGGACTTTAAGCCACAACAATATTGGTATTGTATTTGAAAATCGTAATGTTTGTGGAAGTGACAAAAATAAAATGAAAGAAATTTCCCCAATACCCTCTGAAAGTACCGCTTGTCCGCGTCGGCCTCCCCTGCTCTTGACTTCATTTTGGACTTGCCCAACTTTTGGTTGCAGAATGAGTAACTCTAGATCAATTTTCAAGGAATGTCATACGCGTACCTTCACGTTGGTTCGGACCTCTCCTCGGCGGGTTATAATGGATATTAATTAGTTCTTTGGTGAAGTCCTGAGAGCTACTTATTTCTGTTATTGTTTTCCTTTTGTATTGACAGTCACTATCAATCCTTCTAAAAACAAATAAAAAGAAGTCCTGGGAGCTACATTAATTGCTAATTCTTCATAGCTACCTGTGGTAGTGTGGCTGCAGCAGGGCACTTAATTTATTTTTTTTATTTCACTTTTAGTTTTCTTTTATTGCTAGTTTGTAATAGGGTTTTCTCCTTTTTTTTTTTTCTTCTTCTTCTTCTTCTTTCCTTACACTTTGTGCACTTTTTCTTTATCAATATATTTGTTGGTGTGGCAGTCGCTACCAAATCTTTTTAAAAATAATGTATAAGATAATTTAGTGGAGTCCTCGTTGTGTTTTCCCCCGAAGGGTGGTGGATCGAGGAGTTAGTATGCGATTATACTTCTTAGTAAATATACATCTTAGTGCCTCCCTTGTATGATCAGATTTTATTAGAAAACAATAATCGCTCTTCCTTTGTGCATATCATGTTATATATCAGACTAAAGTTCAATCAAATAAGATCCAAATTGCGTTTATCTCATTTCATTCTTTTGTCTTTTGCGGTTATGGTGGTATTTATTCCTTCAAACAGTTGATGTCATTAGGAAACAGGATGCAACTTAATAAAGACGTCGTGCTTCTTTGAAATTAAATTCCTTGTTTGATAACATATATAGACTACATAGTAAATCCGTTACAGATCACACACTAATTTTGAAAAAAAAAAAAAAAATCTAGGCTTTCTGTTAGAATAATAGACTTTCATCAATCGAAATATATCCAATAGAAAGGATCCTTAACCGTGTAGCGCAGATGGCCTGGTTTCGAGTGTACATGATAACAATAACATGGATACTCTACCAGTCTGCCTATCGGTAGGCTCCACGATCGAAGTGTCCCTATGAGACGTGCTCAAATGATGAGTGAGAAATAATTTTTAATTGTAAATTGGTTTTTATTTAGAGTTTGAATTTATTTATCAAATACGAATAATAGTTATAATATTTAAATTCATATAAATGTTGAAATAGGATTTTTTAAAAGAAAAAATATGTCATTTATTTAGAGAGACGTAGCATAATCATTAGAGATTTTACCCTCACTACAACAAAAAAGATTTTTAGAAACACTCCATTAGAAATGGTTTTTAAAAAATTCGTTTCTAAAAATAGCTAGTGGCATTTTGGAAATTATCAGTGGTTATTATTAGAAACGGTTTTGTTAAAAAACCGTTTCTAAACTTTTTGCCAAAAAAAATATAAAACACGGTTCATTTTTTAGAAACGGTTTGGATAAAAACCGTTTCTAATAATCACATTTTTGGAAACGGTTTTTAGTAAAAAAACCGTTTTTAAAAATGTGATTATTAGAAATGGTTTTTTATCCAAACCGTTTCTAAAAATGAACCGCGGTTTTTTTTTAATAATCATCATATTTTTTCCCTTCCTTCTAAAAAATGAAAAAATTGAAATGTTTTTCAGTATTTTATTTATATTTTAAAAAATAAACTATTAAGATTTTTTAGTATTTTAAATAGACATCAGATTGAAAGTCCATTCTCCCTTAACGCATTTAATGCCATTATTTAGAAAAAGATATTTATTTTTAATGCCATGATAATCTCACTTGTAAAACATTATATAATGGCAAGAAAAATTACTATTCAATTAAATCACTCATAATACGTTATCAAGTAATAAATTACTATTCACCAATTAATCACTACTCATAAAAAAATGGATGAATAAAAAACAAAACAAACAGAATAATATATATATAAATTATTTTATATGTTATATTATTAAAAACAAAAAAAATCATCTTATATGTTATGTAATGCATTTCGTTAAAAATAATTTAAGATTTTTTTTTCCTTTTTTTAAATATTTAGTAGATTGTTTAAAATTATATTATATATATAAAAATTATTTTAATATATATATTAAAAACAATAAACGTTTATGATATATTTTCTAGATATTTAATAGAATTATTTTTATTTTTTATGATGTTTAATAGAATTTTAGAAAAAAAAACTGAAAAAACAGCAAGGAAAAAAAACAAAAATAAAAAATCAGAATTGGTTTTTTTAAAAAACCGTTTCTAAAAATCAATTCCGATTTTTTTTTAAATAAAAAACGAAATAAACAGAATAATATATATAAAAATTATTTTATATGTTATATATAGTAAAAATAATAAAATCATCTTATATATGATAATTAATTCCGTTAAAAATAATTTAAAATTTTGTTTCCTTTTTTAAATATTTAATAGATTGTTTAAAATTATATGATATATATAAAAATTATTCAATATATATATATATTAAAAACAATAAACGTTTATGATATAGTTTCTAGATATTTAATAGAATTATTTTCGTTTTTTTATGATGTTTAATAGAATTTTAGAAAAAAAAAACCAAAAAAACAGCAAGGAAAAAAACAAAAGTAAAAAATCAATTCTGATTTTTAAATAAAAAACGAAATAAACAGAATAATGTATATATATATATATAAATTATTTTATAAGTTATATATATTAAAAAAAAAATCATCTTATATATGATAATTAATTCCGTTAGAAATAATTTAAGATTTTTTTGCGTGTTGAGTGATTCCTCTATATAATGTTTTGTGAATTTTAGGATAGTATAAACAAAAGGATTAATTGGTTTTATGCCACTGTGAAATATAGTTAATTAGGGATATGTTGATAATTAGATTTATGCCATTATCATACAAGATGCCCATTGAATGATAAGAAACAAATGTCACTTATATGATAGGTAAAGGTTGACCTACTAACTCTACACTGAATTAGCCAATAGTATCAGCTGCTGGAGAGAACTGCTGAGCCCAATTGCTTTTTCGATAGATTTGCTTTTTCGAGGGAGCGAACGAGCGAAGCAGCAGTACGAAATGAGTGTTTTTTCAAAGAGTTTTGGTGTAGGGTCTTCCCTCGAGGGCGGCGTCACTGGCAGTTTCAAAACAGATGCGCAGTCTGGATCGGCTGTAATGTTACACTTCTTACACGGCTGTGTTAAGCAAAACAATAACGATTCTTTGGGGACAAGTTGGGACTTCTTATTTATTCCAGAAACCCCGACCCACAGAAGGTACGGAGTGATTGATTAGCTTAAAGGGTTTTAAATTAGATATATGTCATTATCTTATTCCTAAAAGGATTAAATTCTAAAAATGACATCACGAAATCTCTCGTTATTTTAAAAAATTCCCAATTGCCCTTTTTTCTTTCCCTTTCCTTTCATTTACTTGCCGAATGATGCTCAGTTGTTTAGTTTTTATTTTATTTACTTCCGTAATTCTCATAATTCCAACCTCTTTTAATGATGTTCCGTTTCTAAAAATGTTTCTAATGATTATTAGAAACGGTTTTTTATCCAAACCGTTTCTAAAAATGAACCGCAGTTTTTCTTAATAGTCACCATATTTTTTTCCTTCCTTCTAAAAAATGAAAAAACTGAAATATTTTTCAGTATTTTATATTTTATATTTTAAAAAATAAACTATTAAGATTTTTTAGTATTTTAAATAGACATCAGATTGAAAGTCCATTCTCCCTTAACGCATTTAATGCCATTATTTAGAAAAAGATATTTATTTTTAATGCCATGATAATCTCACTTGTAAAACATTATATAATGGCAAGAAAAATTACTATTCAATTAAATCACTCATAATACGTTATCAAGTAATAAATTACTATTCACCAATTAATCACTACTCATAAAAAAACGAATGAATAAAAAACGAAACAAACTGAATAATATATATATATTATTTTATATGTTATATTATTAAAAACAAAAAAATCATCTGATATGTTATGTAATCCATTTTGTTAAAAATAATTTAAGATTTTTTTTCCTTTTTTAAAATATTTAGTAGATTGTTTAAAAATATATTATATATATAAAAATTATTTTAATATATATATATATATATATTAAAAACAATAAACGTTTATGATATATTTTCAAGATATTTAATAGAATTATTTTCATTTTTTAATATGTTTAATAGAATTTTAGAAAAAAAAAAACCGAAAAAACAGCAAGGAAAAAAAAAACAAAAAAAAAATCAGAATTGGTTTTTAGAAACGGTTTTTAAGTAAAAAACTGTTTCTAAAAATCAATTCCGATTTTTTTAAATAAAAAACGAAATAAACAAAATAACATATATAAAAATTATTTTATATGTTATATATATTAAAAACAATAAAATCATCTTATATATGATAATTAATTCCGTTAATTTTGCTTCCTTTTTTTTAAATATTTAATAGATTGTTTAAAATTATATGATATACATAAAAATTATTTTAATATATATATATTAAAAACAATAAAATATTTATGATATATTTTCTAGATATTTAATAGAATTATTTTCTTTTTTTATGATGTTTAATAGAATTTTAGAAAAAAAAACTAAAAAAACAGCAAGGAAAAAAAAACAAAAGTAAAAAATCGGAGTTGATTTTTAGAAACCGTTTTTATGTAAAAAACCGTTTCTAAAAATCAATTCCGATTTTTTTTAAATAAAAAACGAAATAAACAGAATAATGTATATATATATATATATATATATAAATTATTTTATAAGTTATATATATATATAAATTATTTTGTAAGTTATATATATTAAAAACAAAAAAATCATCTTATATATGATAATTAATTCCGTTAGAAATAATTTAAGATTTTTTTCCTTTTTTAAAATATTTAATAGATTGTTTAAAATTATATGATATGTATACAAATTATTTTATTATATATATATATATTAAAAATAATAAACTTTTATGATATATTTTCTAGATATTTAATAGAATTATTTTTATTTTTTATGATGTTTAATAGAATTTCTGAAATAAAAAAACAGCAAGGAAAAAAAAACAAAAATAAAAAATCGGAATTGATTTTTAGAAACGGTTTTTAAGTAAAAAATCGTTTCTAAAAATCAATTCCAAAAAAATCTGGTTTTATTTTTAGAAGCGGTTTTTCGTAAAAAACCGTTTCAAAAAAATCAAACCAACTTTTAAACAAAATCGATCTCGTCTCTCTCTCATTCTTTCATTCTGCCTCCTCTCTCATGAAAATTTTTCTAACTCCAGAAACCCCCCTCTCCACTGCCGAAACCCCTCCCTCCTCTCTGCTTCAGTGCTACGGCCGAACAACCGTCTCTCATCTCTGCGTTACTGCTTTGGCTGAACGGCCCTCGCTCTTCTCTAGTGCCGAAACCCGCATCTCTCTCCCCTCCTCTCTCCTCCGGCTCATTGCCCCGACTGCCTCTAACTTCCTTGACTACTCTCACAAAGGTAACTCCTCTCTATCCATTTAGATCCTAAATTGATTTGGATCCGAGATTGAATTGTGATTTTTGAACTTAAATGAAATATGGTTATATATGATTGAAATAGGTTTGTTTTTACTAATTGAATATGTTTAATGAATCAGATTTTGCATCTGATAGGTCAACCTTATAGCGACGAAGAGCTTAGCATCACTTTTGATGAGTTTTATGCAAATTTATGTATACATGTATGAGTTTTATTTTTGAATGAATGTGAATTAGTATATTTTGTATGATACATTTACTGTTGTTAATTAAATTGTGTTATTTTGATATATGAATTGTTTGTTTTGGTATATTAATTGTGTTTGTTGTGATATAAGAATCGGTACAAATGTTTATGGCTAGCAAAAAAGAGGCTAGCCCCAAAATTAAAAAAATAATTTTTTTATTGCGGTTTATTATTAGAAACGATTTTTAACTAAAAACCGTTTCTAAAATATATTATTAGAAACGGTTTTTAGTTAAAAAAACCGTTTCTAAAGAGCTGAAAAAAATAAAAAATAAAATAAAATTCGGAGTATTTTTAGAAACGGTTTTTAACTAAAAATTGTTTCTAATAATATATTTTTAGAAATGGTTTTTAGTTAAAAACCGTTTCTAATGAGTTAAAAATAAACCATTAAATTTTGAATTTTCTGCATATTTTTAGAACCGGTTTTATATTAAAAAACCATTGCTAATAATATATTTTTAGAAACGGTTTTCAGTTAAAAACCGTTTCTAAAAATGTCTCGATTTTTCTGACAGAATCTGGCTTGTTATTGGAAACGGTATTTTTAGAAACGGTTTTTTATAACTCTTTAGCACCACCTATTTTTAGCACCGCTGCCAAACCGGTGCTAAAAATCTATAGAAAACCGTTTCTAAAAAGAAAAAATGGCGTAGTGCCTTTTTCTACGGCCAATAGAAAATTGAACATAATACATATAAGTAAACAGTGACCAGCCATATTGAACGCCTACATTCTAACTAGTATTATTTTTGTTATTTCGAGTCTTCATCCAAAAACATCAAGACTCCAAAAGCATCCTAAGATTTTCGACGACATAAAATAGACTAAAAAAATATAAATAGTATGAACTCTAATAACAGGAGCTACAATAAAGCTTTGCTTGCCACTTGGTGTTACATGGTGTGGAATGAGAGGAATGAATGTATCTTTAGAGATCAAAAACCTATATCACTCAGTTCACTTTACTTCAACACCTTAAACTTGTTTTCTAATTGGATTGACTTAATTAATGCCGACATGGAGAAGGACCATAAGAACTTTGCAGCATATCAGAAGGCAGCAGAATAGGAAGGAGTTGGGAAAAAAAGCAGCTGATCATTCCTCAGCCAACAATTAAATTCCTGGCTTTCCTTGTGAAGTTGCTGTTACAGTTTTTATTTCTGAACTTCGAATCAAAATGTTAAAACCTTTGTAATGCAGGAAAGGATTTCAAATCCAACAGTACATGTATCAAAAGTACTCGTCAATATCTCAAGTATTGGCTGCTTTTCTTCTTAAAATCAGGCTATCTAGCTAGGTATCTTTGTGGAGACGTGTGCATATCTGGTCCGAAATCTCCTAGATTTGGTCCAGATTGTTAGCTGGAGAATTTATTTTATTTTCTATTTTTGTCTCTATGAAAAAAGAATATTATGGCTACCTATATTTCTATATAAGAGTCATGTTTTCCATATTATTCTTCCTCTCCTTCTCTCTTCTTCTTTCTCCATTGATGTACAAAAAAAAAAAATCATTGAAAAAGAAATAAAAAGAGTGGTGTGTGTGAGTCGTGGACGTAGGTACTTGTTGTACCGAACCACGTAAAAATTCACGTGTCTCGTGTTCTTTACATGGTATCAGAGCGGTAGGTTCTGAAAACTGTGTGTTTATTTGGTTTTGTGCAAGTTATTGCACTAGATCGAAGATTCTGCTTGTGCGAGTTACTGCACAGGTTTATCTTTTTCCGGTGCGATTTACTACGCCGTTCTACCTCCTATCTTGCCCCGGTGCAATTTACTGCGCCGTTCTACCTCCTATCTGTTACTAAGACCCTGACCAGAACCCAATTTCGGTCTGAAACCTCTCTATTTCTCACCGAAATCAACTTGCAGATCTGCCATAAGCCATGGATCCTTCGTCCGGAACCAAAACCCTTGAACCAGATGCCATATCTCTCATCCAAACCCTGAACCAGACCTTATCTCAACTTCTGGCTCAAACAGCTGCAAATGTAGCTGTTTTGGGTCCCAGTTTCGATTCGAAATCCACTGATTTAGGTTCGAAATCGGCTCTGCCCATCATGCCTTCAGTGGAAAATCAAGACGGTAAATGTTTTTTCTGTTCTGTCTTCTGGTACTAACAATTCTTGGATTATAGATTCTGGAGCTACAGATCACATGACCTTTAGAAAGGAAGACTTGTTTAGAGAATCGGCCCCAAGGAAAAGTGAGATTATCAACGCGAATGAAGATGTCTATCCAGTCACAGGGGCTGGGGAAGTGCAATTTTCTCCTTCTTTAACTCTCTCAAATACTCTCTTGGTTCCTTCTCTCTCTACAAGACTTTTATCTATGGGACAATTATGTGAAGAACTAAATTATGCAGTACTCATGTATCCCAGATTTTTCCTCTTTCAGGATCTCATGACAAAGAAGATTATTGGTCGTGGTACTAAGAGGGGAGGACTGTATCATTTGGAAGACATAGCTGCTGGAAGAGCTCACTTAGCTGCTGGCTCAAGTTCAAGTAGGAAATCTTCGATTTGGATGTGGCACAGACGTTTAGGCCATCATTCCTTTGGGTATCTAAAGAAACTTTATCCAAGTTTATTCTATGGATTTGAAAATGAATCTTTTAATTGTGAGGTATGTATTAAATCTAAGAGCCATCGAGCCCATTTTGCTAAAAAGTTGGATAATGACAATACCACTCCTTTTGACTTAGTTCACTCTGATGTATGGGGGCCTTCCCCGGTTGAATCCCAAGTGGGTAACAGATGGTTTGTGTTATTTGTTGACAATTGTACTAGAATGACATGGATTAATGTGGTAAAATATAAAAATGAGGTACCACTTGCCATCAAATCTTTCATTACCATGGTAAAGAACCAGTTTGATAGGAAGGTTAAAATTTTCAGAAGTGATAATGGAAAGGAATTTGTCAACAAAACATTAGGGGAATTCTTTAATACCAATGAAATTATACACGAAACAAGTTGTGTGGGCATCCCTCAATAAAATGGCATAGCGGAGCGAAAGAATAGGCAAATTCTAAAAATAACCAGGGCAATGATGTTAGAAAATAATATCCCTCATTCTTATTGGGATAATGCAGTTGCATCTACGGTTTACTTGATGAATAGATTGCCGTCTGTGGTACTTGACTTTCAAACACCCCTGCAAGTACTTTCAAAATACTGCGTAATTCCCTCAGTTCTTATGATTCCACCAAAGGTATTTGGTTGTATAGCCTATGTTCATATACAAAAACATCAAAGGTCAAAGTTAGATCCATGTGCTGAAAAGTGTGTGTTCATAGGTTATGGGCAACATCAAAAGGGATATAGGTGTATGAACCCGGTCTCTAGAAAAATATACACTACAATGGATGTGACTTTTATTGAAAATGAGGGGTACTTTGTGAAAGATGAGGTTCATTCTCAGGGGGAGAGAGTGATAGAGAATGAACCTTGGTTTGATGCAATGACAGATGGTGATTTCAGCTCAGAACAACCTCAATTCGGTCCGAATACAATGGATGTGACTTTTATTGAAAATGATGGATACTTTGTGAAAGATGAGGTTCATTCTCAGGGGGAGAGAGTGATAGAGAATGAACCTTGGTTTGATGCAATGACAGATGGTGATTTCAGCTCAGAACAACCTCAATTCGGTCCGAATTCAATAAACAGAGAAGGAGACATGCATCAATTCGGTCTGAATTCTGACCAATTCAGTCCGAATTCAATAAACAGATAAGGAAAAATGTATCAATTTTGTCCGAATCCTGACCAATTCGGTCCGAGTCCTGACCAGTTTGGTCCGAGTTCAAGTCATTTCGGTCCGAATTCCCACGGCTCAAATCCAGAAATGGACCCACCTTGTAGTTCGGGTCCATCAGAGGAAGATGAAGATGAAGAAATGATACAGTCTCCTCCATCACCACATGACCATACTCCGGAGTCAGAGGTAAGTATTCCTGAACCTGTTACTGCTAATTCTAGTTATCAGTTGCCATACAGGTCCAACAGAGGCATACCTCTGAAGAGATATAGATCGGATGAAAGTGGTGAAGGCAGGTATGCAATGGCGAACTTCATGACTTTGTCTCACATGCCAGAAGCTATAAAAGAATTCGACATGACCCTTGCCTTAGTTCAAATTCCAAGGAACTTGAATGAAGCCCTCAGTGATCCTAAATGGGTGGATGCAATGAAAACATAAATGGATGCTCTTGAAATGAATGATACTTGGGAACTGGTGAGTATACCAAAGAATAGAGAAACGGTAGATTGCAGATGGATATTTACAGTTAAATATGGGTCCTCCGGAGCAATTGACAGGTATAAAGTTAGGCTAGTGGCAAAAGGCTACTCTCAGACATATGGGGTAGACTATCAGGAGACTTTCTCACCTGTAGCCAAGCTTAATACTGTTAGAATATTGTTGTCCATTGCAGCAAATAAGGATTTGCCACTACACCAGTTTGATGTGAAGAATGCATTCTTGCATGGTGACATAGAAGAAGAAATTTATATGGACATCCTACCCGGATATGGTCATTCAAGTGAACAACCTCTTGTTTGCAGACTAAAGAAACCACTATATGGCCTAAAACAGTCGCCAAGGGCTTGGTTCGGAAGATTCTGTAGTGCTATGAGAAGATATGGATACACCCAGAGTGATGCAGATCATACTTTGTTCTTTCTAAAGAATAAAGGAAAAATTATAATTTTGATAATCTATGTTGATGACATGATAATCACAGGTGATGACTCTGAAGGAATTCGAGATCTAGAGGACAAATTATCCAAGGAATTTGAAATGAAGAACCTAGGTGGATTGAGGTATTTCCTAGGAATCGAGGTGACACGCAGCAAAGAAGGTATATCTCTGTCTCAAAAGAAGTATGTACTAGACTTGCTAGCTGAAACGTGTATGATGGATTGTAAACCTGTTGACACACCTACCAAACAGAACAATAAACTAGGAGTATTTCCTGAACAAGTACCAACATACAAGGAGCAATATCAGAGATTGGTAGGGAGGCTTATATACTTGTCACATACTCGGCCTGATATTGCTTATGTCGTGTCTGTGGTAAGTCAGTTCATGCATGCTCCTAGTGAGCAACACATGGAAGCAGTCATGTGGATTCTTAGATACCTAAAGGGATCTCCTGGACGAGGTATTTTCTTCAAGAAGAATGGACATCTTCAAGTTGAAGGTTATACAGACTCTGATTGGGCAGGAGATGTGACTGATAGGAAGTCCACATCTGGATACTTCACATTTGTTGGTGGCAATTTGGTAACGTGGAGGAGCAAGAAGCAAAAGGTAGTGGTCTTGTCAAGTGCTGAAGCCGAATTTAGAGGAATTGCTAAAGGACTACAAGAGTTACTGTGGATAAAAAGGGTGCTCAAAGACCTTGGTTTCTATAGTTGTGAAGAAATGAGGCTATTTTGTGACAACAAGGCAGCCATTGCTATTTCTCAAAATCCTGTGCAACATGATAGGACAAAAAACATTGAAGTTGATAGACATTTTATTCGACAGAATCTAGAAGAAAAGATTATTAGCATTCCTCATGTGAAGACTGAAGAACAACTTGCAGACATATTGACTAAAGGGGTGTCCAGCACCGTTATTCATGAAGCAATTGGCAAGTTGGGCATGCGAAATATCTACCTGCCAACTTGAGGAGGAGTGTGGAGACGTGTGTATATCTGGTCCGAAATCTCCTAGATTCGGTCCAGATTGTTAGCTGGAGAATTTATTTTATTTCTTATTTTTGTCTCTATGAAAAAAGAATATTATGGCTACCTATATTTCTATAAAGGAGTCATGCTTTCCATATTATTCTTCATCTCCTTCTCTCTTCTTCTTTCTCCATTGATGTACAAAAAAAAAAATCATTGAAAAAGAAATAAAAAGAGTGGTGTGTGTGAGTCGTGGACGTATGTACACGTTGTACCGAACCACGTAAAAATTCGCGTATCTCTCGTGTTATTTGTTTTCTTTACAATCTTATATATATATTAATTGGAGATTCAAATTATGCTTCTATGATATTGAATACTTGCACACTATGGTTCTGTACACCAGTTGTACATCAGTGATGAGTTCTTGCTTATACTAAAAATTAATTACATAGAAATGCATCGCTCGTAATATTGAATAAGATTAACGGTTTGGATTCGAAAGTTATATTTTAAAATTTTAAAATATTAATGAAAAAGAGAAGTTGTGACATTTGTGGCACCAAAAACTTATGGCACTAAAACCTTGCTCATATTACAAAGAAGCACATGCTACAATTGCATACCGAGAACACTAAAAATATAAGCCTCTAATATTCATTGCCAGAGTTACATTACAAACTTTCATGACCACGTCAATAGTGAAAAAATTAAGGCCTAATCTAAAACTATTAATCATTGGTAAAATAATTGATAGATGAAATAAATGTTGGAGATTAAACAACTCGGATATCCTTTTAAGATTGATGGAAACCTCTTTATTAAATGATGAAATGCATCATTGCTGCTGCAGCTTTGAGAACCTTAGGGGACCTCATGAATTCTAGACATTTTTCTTTGAGATAAATGCAATTATGTTGTTCTGCCAGAAGTAATGTACTTGCTACCGTGCCCGCGTCAAGATTCTTACGTAGTATGTCCGCACACATAAACTTCAACCTTTCCAAATCATACCTATATTTATTTTAGAAACTTATTGATATTAATATCAAAATAAAAATAATACTTAACATGATAAATAAATATATACGAAGTAAAAAAGTAATAACAAATCAACCTAAAAAAAAGAAGAAGAAGATATTAATTACCGATCTGCAGCGATGAGCAAATGCTGCGCCATTAATCTCAAATCTTGCTTTTTATAATAAGGTAGTGAATCAGAATAAATAAAGTAAAGCATGGATTTGAAAGCTGCTGGTTCAATATCATGAATAGTTATGATTTTCTTTCGATTGTCCTCCATGTAACTAAGAAGCTCGGCACTGAAGACAGCCGACCTGGCTGCAAGCACACACCTGTGAGCATTAAATTCCACTCCCTTCACTACGAATGTGACATCTGATCCATGTCCGCTCTCTAACAGGTGAACAAAATGTCGGGACAGGTTTGAGGTGGGAGCGGTGATGCTATAAGTAGTAGTTGCTTGGAGATTTCTTACTAAAGTAATTGTGCACTTGATAGTGAAGGCATCATTCTTTATAAATTTTGATTTCTCAAATGAACTTCTTTCTACAAATTTAGGCCAGCCCCAAGATATGTCATCAGTATCATTGAAATTCCTTACCGGTGCTGTGAGACTTCTGTAATAGAAATTGTTCCGTCGAAGTATAGTGAATGTATATTTTGCCTTCACGTCAGTAGCAGCACTCTTGAGCTCAAGGTAAAGGGCTATAAATTTTTGGTTTTCAATGGTTTCTCCAGCGGGATAGAATTTAATTTGCCAGCTATATCCGCCGACAGTGAAAACATCAGAGCAGATGAATTCTCCAATACCGATCCCTCTAGTGAGGGAATATCCCAAAACCTTAAATAGATGTGATCCGGTTTCGGACTCAGCCAAGACCGGAGGGGTTGTAATTACTGACGAACCCTTGAGAGAATATCTTGCACTAGAGCTGTTACCCATGTGGGAATATCTTGCACTGAAGGTGTGTATGAATTATAATCTTTCTGATAGAGGATTCTCTAACGCCAGTACGATTTGCTGTTCATGGAGAAGGAAATATATACGCACTGAGAAGAGCAACAAATCATGGAATTTTTGGCGCTTCAAACTTACCATCTCTAGGTTTAGCTTTCTACTGCTATTAATTTACGTTCAACTTTTTTTTTGTTATTTCTTTTTGTCCGTCCCCTCCTATAATTAGCAGGAGAATTATGGTATGCATTCATTAAGAACTATGATTCTTGCAATATTGTTATTAATACTTATTTTGATCACCGTTTAACTATATAACCGCTAAAAATAAAAAACCTTTTTTCAGGGTTAACCAAATCTGGTATATCTTTTTTTAGAAGTCTTACACTTCTTTAATGTCTAAATAAGTATACCAAGCAAAAAATTACATAGCAATTTTAATTGACAAGCCTGATATCACAATTTAAACTAGACAGTTCATAATTCACACCGGAGAAACTATCTTCGGAAACAATTAAATAGCAACAAAAATTGCAAATATATTTTTTTTGAAAAAAAATGGGGTCAAGCACCCACCTTTCGCTAATTACATAATTAGAGTAGACATTATAGCCAGTGGCTAAAATTAAAATAAAAGGCCAAAATGTAATTGCAAATATTTAAGCGCGAGAATACTATTACTTGTTTTACGGATCTATATTACAAGAATGCTAATTTTATTCGGCATGACGTCATTCTTTATGGTTAGCTACTTAGCTTTCGTTTGTAACGGAAATGGAATGAACTTCAAGCTCGTCTCGCGAGCTTAACGGGCCAACTCATGTTGACCTGGCCTCACGAACTAATTAATTGCTTGGTTTGAACTCGTCACGTTACGGATCAAGCTATCTCGTGATTGCGGATCTACTCATGGGCAAGCCCAGGCACGTTTTTCTGAAATTGAAAATTGGTTGTGCAATTTGTACCGAAAAAATTATAACTAATCTTAATTAATTAAGACATTTTAAAATAATTCGTTTTTAATTAAAAATTTAAAAATGACTTCGCAGTTTCGGAATTTTAGATTCGGAAACTAATTCTGCTTAGTTTCGGAATCCCAGAATTCGAAACTAGCTAGTATCGGAATCCCAGATTCCGATCGGCAAAAATTTTGTCGTATTAATTTTGGCTTTGATCGGATTCTCAAAATCCGATCTTAGACCATATATCCATTAATTTTGTCCTATTCATAGAGTAATATTATATTGTAATATATTAAAGTAGCAAAGGAAACTAAATGGTCAAACTCTATCATGTGACAAAGTTTTTAACATCGGTGAACTTGGTGTATATGAGCACTCTCGTACACCCACTCCATAAATGATCTTTAATCAATATTCAATTCCTATGTCATTGGCACGTACAACTGCATGTGCATATTGTACATACAAATGCCGGTAAAAAAAAGAAAAAAAAAAGAAAGAAAGTATATACATGGACAGTTATTATTGATATAATCAGAAAAATGTTATTGTTTTTATACATATATAATTATATCTCAATGAGAATAAAAAAGTAAAAAAGGAAAATTTGATTTTATACATATATAATTATATTTTATACATATAGTAGCAGAACTACTATTTAGCATTAAGCGTTGCATATTTAGGATGGTAAACATTTTCCCTTAACGTGTAGAGAATACCGTAGAAGACGGTAAACATTTTCCCAACTGTTTAATTTTCATTTGTTTACTTTTACTTTTCTAGAATGAACAATTTCATTGATTTGGATGCTATATTCGAATCCCAAATTATTGATCTTATTGATTAATTTTCTTTATAATGTTCACACAAGCTTACTACTGCAAGCAACTTGTCCGAATAAAGTGACGCCCGAATGTTCTAACTTGTTTTGGCCTCCGAATTTTAGTATAAAAATTGTTTTATTTTGTTTCCCTATTAATTTATACTTGCATTTCTATTTCAGTTTATTTGAGCTCTCTAACTGGAAATGGGTAAGCTTGACTTACTTGTTGATTTAATTTAAATTAAACTTATATGCCTTGCAAGTAATTCTCCAATTAAAATATCTAAATCAGCTTCAAATGAGGAACGTGATTAGTAGATTTTTATATAATTTGCAAGCCAATAGTTTATGTTTTAATTTTTCTTAATATTTCGACTTTGTTTTTAATAAAGATCAACACATCTCAAAAAACTTAGGTGCACGTTTAATTTTAAATAATTTAGCCGATTAGTAACAATGCTGCTTCCACACTACCTATCAATTAATAAAAGGGCAAGAACTCTAATAAAAAAAAAGGGGCTTTCAATATGGAAAAGCACCGATTAGTGTCCATCATGATGACCTCACGCCTCTTATTATGCCAATTTCATACTTTCTTGTTTTCTGTTTTTTTTTTTTTTTTTTTTTTGTTATTACTTTGAATTGATGACATCTGGGAGGAAGTTGGATAATCTGTCATGAATAAATCAAAGAAATATAAAGTGATATAAACAATGCCAAGTTGAATCATAAAAAAAAAATAGTTTACAAAATATTAAATTATTTTTTTAAGGCGTATAAGTAAATTTATATTATCAAGTCTCAACCATGCGAGAAACTTCAAAATTACTGAGATTTTTATGGAGATGGGTGTATGGAAGTACATGAACACACCAAGTTCATTGAAATTAATTTACACACCGGTGCTTTTATACAATAATTGGAGCTCAATAAATAAAAGATTTGAATAGGACAAAATTAATGCATATATAGTCTAAGATCGGATTTTGAGAATCCGATCCAAGCCAAAATTGAATACGACAAAATGTTTGATCGGCAATCAAATCGGCAAAAATTTGAGATAGCTAGTATCGGAATCTGAGATTCCGATACTAGCTAGTTTCGGATTCTGGGATTCCGAAACTGCGAAGTCATTTTTAAATTTTTGATTAAAAAAAGATTATTTTAAAATTTCAGATTCCGATACTAGCTAGTTTCGGATTCTGGGATTCCGAAACTGCGAAGTCATTTTTAAATTTTTGATTAAAAAAAGATTATTTTAAAATTTCTTAATTAATTAAGGTTAGTTATAATTTTTTCGGGCAATTTGTATAGTCCGAAGACCTAATACTTAAAAAGTTAAAATGAGTGCCTGGGCTTAAATCTGTTTAGCTGGACAGCTTGCCTGGGCTTGCTCCATTTCCTGCACAAATCACGTGCCTTATTATTTTTTGTTCCTTTGATTCCCATCTCCCTAACAAGGCCTCCCTCTTTTTGATTAGAGATAAAAAAGCAAAGATGTAAAAAAAAAAAAGAACTTCGATTCATGAAAAAAAAATTTTTATTTTGTAGTAGTACTATTATGTAGGCTAAAACTGATACCTCTTATATTATATTTATAATTTATTATAATAATTATTTTAATATTTAAATATAATAATTTTTATTATTGTGCCGGGGCTAATTATTTTTTTTCTAAATCCGACACTGCTCGTGAATGAAGAAGAGGGGTAATTGGAGAAACTGATCATTATCGCATTTTAATCGATCGAGCAGTGAATCGATTTACCACATAATTCACGCTTTTAAGATACATTGAGAATAAAAATTTCTTAAAAGTGTGCAAAAGATGCTTCCAATTTATGTAAATAGCTTCCTTAAAATATAAAGTTTGCATATTTGCCTCTCTCAAATTATATTTCTGGCTCCGTCCCTATGAGTTGTGAACTTTTTGCACTCCTAATGCCACTTTTTACTATAAACACATGAATTACGTGCAATAAGCTACAAATTTTTAGCACCCCTATTGCAGATGTATAATATCTATGAAAATTATTTGATCGTTAATCAAACACACAATGAAAATATCTCCATGTATGACTAATTAATACATTAAAAAAATGTATCAAATTTCATAGTACATCTAATAAATTATAATCACAATAGCAGAAATATTATTCTAGTTGAGCAAGGCTGTTTGGAAACACTTTTCCAAACGACTGAGGCCCGCTTAGATGTATGTACGAGCTTTATGTCGTAAATCCACTTGCCTTATCGCCGCTGTGGTGGCGCCGTGGCGGACTGGCTGTAATTACTAACTGTTGTTGATCTTGAAATGTGAGAATGTAGTGGATAAAAAAAAAATTCAATTTCTTTTTGTCATCACTTCAACAAATGTTACGATTTTCAAATAGAAGCACCAACATTGCTGTGGCTTAATAGTCCTGTAAAATTAGAAACCTCATGTTCACTTAACAATATCAAGGAAATAGGATGTGATCCCAACAAGTTACGAGCCTTAAAAAGTAATTAGTCCAGTATAGAAAATAAAATAATTATTTACAAAGAAATTTATATAAGATAAATGCATGGTGGTTTTAGATTGCCTTGTCAGTACAAGAAGCAAAAAGAAATAACAGAACAACATGTAAAATTAATATCTAAATTATATATATGCTGAGCGATTAAACTCAAAAAGGTCTTGCTTTTAAAATTTGTGACATCCCAAAAAAAATTCTCTGCTCGTCTTGGGGCTAATTAAAATTTTGTAAGGATCCTTGGTAATTTTATTAAGTAATAATTTTAGGCTTCTTCCCCTACGATCTTAGATTTCCATACCACACCCGTTTGAAATTGAAGGCTTATCCATTCTCGTAAACCAAAAAAAGAAGAAGCTTCTCCATTTCAGATCGAAATATGAAATAAACTTAATATAAAATTATTTCTGATTTTATGCGACAGTCTTCGTATGTTATTGTATAGCAGTTTAAATAATTATTAAAATTTTACAGGAATTGCTGATATATAGCAGCTGTATAAAGGTAAAAAAAAAAAAATTTGTGTTTGATCTCATGTACTATATATATGTAAGATATTAATTAAAAGTCGTGGCTACTATGTAAATAGTTTTTTTTTTTAAATCCGGAATTGTTATTTTGACTATAGAGACCAGTTGCCTTTTTACTTTTGTTAAAAGTCACAAAACTACGTTGATTTCTCCGTGCTACAACTATGATCAGGCCAGACCAAAACAAAATTATTGTACCTGAGTCCCAAAAACAGTGGCAATCCTTTTTTACTTTTAAACAATGTGTGATAGCTAAAAACAGGATATACGATCAGAATTGAAGTAATGAAAAGAAATCAGCTCTTTCTATCTCATTCATTTCATTTTAATTTCCCATCATAATTCGTAAATGAATATACACGGCAAACTAGAATTATTTGCCTAATAAAGTCGTGGCCGCTGGCCACAAATAGTTTTTGTTTTCTTTTTTATAATTTTTATTTTTTTATAGTTTGTTTAAAATAAATTAAAAATAGTCATGCCAATCATTAATATTAGTAAGAATTTTTGGGGCAAAAAATTTATGTCAAGTTTATATAGCGACTTTTTATGGAAGAAATTACTAATTTTGAAAGTACAAATTTTTGTCTATAATTTTTTACAAGTTTTTTCATTAATATTAGCAAGATTTTTTTGGCAGAAAATTTATGTCAAGATTATATAGCGACTTTTTATGGAAGAAATTACTAATTTTGAACTTACAAATTTTTGTCTATACATTTTTAACAAGTTTTTTACGATAGATTTTTTATATTTTACATTATAAATTTTTATATTTTATATAGCGCGAAATTGTGACTAGTATACCATAAATTACGGTCCCATAAAATCTTTATATCGATTTATAAGAAAACAATCACGTGGCAACGAGAGTTAATGTATTGGAGGCATATTCACTTTACCATGCATTTTCACTCCTTTTAAAAGTATACTACTAGAGCGACAGGGAATGCTCAAAGCCTCAAAGACAAAATAGCATTTGCATGCAAAAAAAAAAAAAAAAAAAAAAAAAAAGAACTACCATTGAAATAGCGATATACGTCTGGACATAAAATTTGATATACATGTCAGGAATAAATTTGACACCAGGAAAATTTTGCATGTATTCGTTTAAAGTTGACATCATGCAAAAAACATTGCATGAGAGAGAATGGACTTTTTGCGTGATCTATCATGCATTAATTGTGCTATTTGATCTTGATTCAAGTATATATTACTCCTAGTTTCGAATGATATTTGTTTTCATTTGTTATCAAATAATTTTTTTTTCTTATAATTTAAAACTTGATAGAGCTAAATTTAATAAATGATTTCATTATTTGTTACATTTTTAAACTTACAATGAGATATTAGAGAAAATCAACAAATATATTTTTGCAAATATTTGCTTATATTTTTTATCATCTTCCATAATATTTGTGTGATCTATCATGCATTATGTTATTTGATCTTGATTCAAGTATTACTCTTAGTTTTGAATGATACTTGTTTTCATTTGTCATCAAATAATTATGTTTTTTACTTATAATTTAAAATTTAAAATTTGATAGAAAAAGCTAAATCTAAAATTTAAAATTTGCTAGAAAAAGCTAAATCTAATAAATAATTTCATGATTTGTTACGTTTTTTAAACTTACAATGAGATATTAGAGAATATCAACAAATATATATTTGCAAATATTATGTTTGATCCACTTCCATAATATTTGTGATTACCCAAGTATTTCTTGCATCGGGTGGAGGGGAACATAGGAGTTTTGTTTCGAAGAAGACTGAAGATGGTAATTGTTGCAGTTTTAGATTTTTCTTTTTTTGGATGCTATTTGTGGTTTATCTCTATGTTGTTTGTAATTCTTGCTGTTTTGGAGGTTTTTTATATATAGGTATAGTTTAAGTGGATACTGTTAATAAGGATTTAGCTTTGGTAAGTCTTTTTTTTTTTTTTTTTTTTTTTTTAGGTTGAGATGTTTGAAGAAACAATTATGTTTTGTCCTCTATGATTTGAATCCGGAGACATACTATTTTCGCTGGATCATGACAAAGATTTTTTTAGTCCATGTATTAAATAAGGATTTTAGTATATATTAATATATAGTAGGTTTTTATGTTGTCGTAGAATTAATATATTCACTATGCATGTGTTGTAATCCAGATCAACTATATATAGATATATCTTGGATCAGTTTTAGTGAGATAAATGCACCCACAAAAGTTTCTCTGAGTATTTAAGTTACTTAATTTCGTACTAGATCACGAGTTTATAAAATGAACACACTAAAGACCATTTATGATATTAATATTAATATTAAGTATTAACAAAATCATTCATTATATTACCGCTTAATCTAGCACCAACAAACACAAGAAATTACAATATTAATCAAGACACATATTACGTGAAAAAAAAAATCTTTAATGATTTTTTAATTTTAAGATATTAATGAAAAAATATGAGTTCAAGAAATTGTGGCAAAAAAAAGTTATAAATAAGGCAAAAAAAAATTTTACCACTCAGAACTGAGAAAATAGAGAATTTGCTTCCCGAAAGAAAAAACTTCTGATTTTGCCCCCAAAAATTCCAGCTCCTCCTCTATTTGTTCTTCTTCCATATTTTATAATATAAAAAATTGTTAAATAAAAAGAAAAAATATAAAGAACTATTATACCCTGTACAAATTTAACCCAACCCATTCGCTTCTGAGCTGACCGAATCGATTCAGACTCGAATCGTAACCTTTCTTCTCTATCTCTCGCACTCGAATCGAGCCAGACTCGAAGATAAATCCTAAAAGCTTCTCGTCTCCTTCTCTCGCAGACCTCACCGAATCTGATAAACCCTTTCCTCTCCTCTCTCCCACTATCCACTATCCAGTCCACCTTCCTCGCATGGATTCTCCTCTTTCACTGTCAATTAGTCGATGAGCCCTAAACGAAGTTTCTCTCTCGCACGAATCGCTGCTTTCCCTCGCATGGCATCCGTCTCCCACGAACTGGGTTATCATTTCAAAAGCCAAAGCCACTGGGTTGCACGAACAGAAGAGAACAAGTCCAATTTTAATCCTAGAATTATTGAAATTAGTTCAATTGAACACGTTAATTAGTAATTTAAAACTTCAGTGTTATACCATTATACTAATCAAGTCCAAAGATATATCGCTAATTGTATCTAATTCTCAGCCCTGCCATTAAGTTTTGTTGGATAATTGGTGTCTCTACTTGAGGTGTACACTAGCATCCTTTGTGAGTCAGTAAAAGCAACTAGGTATGATGCCAGTGCTTACCAGTTGCTACTGGAATCAATTAAAATCAACCAGTTAATTAAGCCAAAACTCAATTTAGATCGGTATGAGTCTGTAAAAGCAACTATGGGTTCTGATTTATATGATATCAACTATACTAAAGTAGAGTATCAACTAAAGCTTTCCCATTTTTTTTTTTATAGGATATCAAATGAGTAATGCGAGCAATTGGAAGAAGGAATGCAAAAGCTATTGGAAGCTATAAGGAAGCAATTGAAAGAAATGAAGAAGAAAAACAATATTTGGAATTTTTTTTCTAAAAAGTAATGTTATGGATTACTGTTTGTAGTTAGGACTTAGGCAGTTGGAATGTATGGACTATGTTCAGTTAGTGTTTAGGCAGTAGGTTTAATTAGAGTAGGATTTACGTTATCTCTCTGTGTCCCTTTAGTATGTCTAAGGAGTATGGTCTAATTACTGTATGGATTTTTTATGCACGTTTGTTTTAATTCACAAGCAGTATTGCAATTTAGTACAATAAGCTTAATTAATAATCAAAAATAGGTACAATATGTGTACTCTTCAATAAGCATCCAATAAGTACAATAAGCTTCCAATAAGCATTCATCCAATAAGTACATCAAAATGGCAACCGCTAACTACATCAAAATAGTGTGCTTAATTAATAATCAAACGTATATAGCAATAAAGCCATGGAGTTTCTCTGGATCAAATTATGTCTACTCTGTTAGATAGCAATAAGTACATCGCTCTGTTTACTCTCTTCTCTTCTCACTGCAATAAAGCCATGAACAAAATGCAAAAGAAATAAAGATGGTTGATTGCCACAACAGTTTGCACCGCTACAATTCGTGCTTCTGTCCATTATAAACTAACCTGCATTTTTTTTTTCAGCGTCAAGTTAAACACATTATAAACTAAAGAAGAACAATAATTAAACTAAAATAATGCATCGGATAGCTAATTTAATCAGCCAAAATAAATAACAAACATCATGCTTAAATATTGAAACTTAACCTAATTTATCAGAACCAAGTAACCAACTATTCATGCAGTTTACGGTAGTAACTAATTAATCAACTCAATGTCTTTTGCATAAGAGTAACTTTGTATGTATATAATTAACCAACTAGTATTTAGGCAATTAATGTCTTGAGTCTAGACAAAGAACCAAAAAACTGGAACACAGTATCCAGTCCAGCAAACATAAAAGGGAACAAATGTCCCTATAAAGACCTGACCCACAAAATGACATCTCTAATCATACCTCAATGAAGCAGCGAATTGAAATGGTGCCAACCGTTGTGGTTAACAAACAAGGATAAAAAACTGGAACTCATCTACAAGGTTAGATGAATTTCATGATTATGATATTCCCGGCACTTCCATTATATTTCATTCACAAGTCAACAAACTATTATAATTATAACTAGGGGCTAATCGATCGAGCTTCGCTCGAAATTTGACATAATAATATAAATTTAAAATGTTATTATTTAAAAATAGTTGATTATAAATAGGTTTTTCAACATAAAAGAGAGACGGGAACATGATGAAAATGAAAAATAGAAAGGAGTCACAAAAATGAGAAACAAAACAATACGTTGTCAAATTATTGAATATCGGTGAAGCGGGTCAATTGTATGAGCAATAACACCCGACACACAAATAGTTACAAAATATAATGTTATAAAAATTAGAAAAATTGTAATTTCATAATACTTGAAGTGTCGAATCATATTTAACTAAATGATCCCGACACCCACACATCTTTATTTATATTTTTATTTTTGATGAGTTAGTGTCTATAAATGGAACAGATAAAAAAAAAAAAAAGATGGTATGATTTCAACACAATGATTATTATGGTACAAACATTCTTATAAACTCGAATGATATACATGCATATCATATAGCAGCAGTATCCCCACTCTAATGATCTATCTAAACTCTTTAATGCCGTATGTACCAAACCATGTTCCAGCCGAAAGACGTTATACTCAGCAGTCAGCGCTTACAAGTTGACACAAACCTAGCTATATAGAGGAAACAGATGTAGGATTATGCATAACTTTGTTATTAAAAATACAACCATTAATTTGTTTGCCACCAAAGAAGGCGGCTTAATTAGAACTAATATAAAATAAAAGGATATATAAAACATAATAGCAGATGAATATGCACTATACATATATATTACGTACTGATAGGAAAACTTCTCTATGATAAAAGGGTATAAAGGCCTCCGTTGCGTTTTCTCCCTGAAAAAAAAAAAAAAAAAACATTAAGACAATCTTTTTTCCATTTAGAGGAATATTACTTCTTTTAAAGCATGATTAGTACAAAATTGTTACTATACATTTATTTGATTATTTTTGATGCAAATAAAGACATCCTTTTCAACTAACAGCCTGTTTGGTTTTCGGGTAATCGAAGGAAAATCACGGAAGGAAAGGAAAATATCAATTTTACCCCGTTTGGATAGCGATATATGTGAAGGAAAGAAATTAACCGACGGAAATAAATTTCCTTCGCCATTTTTCCTTTCTATACTAAATTCTCTCCCCCCGATTCGGGGTGTAACAGACGGAAGAAAAATCAGAGAGAATCAGAGCTTTTCTTCTTGGACTAGGATGCCCTCGCGACTTCCTCTCTTTTTGGCGCAATTTCTACCAGATTTTTCTCTCGCGACTTTTCTTTTCACTTCTCCGTACTTTTCTAAACTTTTCTGTTCGCTACCATGTTTCTTCTTAGTTTGTGTTAATCCAAGTTAATCTTCGTCTTCATTTCTTCTCTTTTCATTTCTTATGTTCACTGCTCCGTACTAAAATTTTTTCTTTTTGGTTTGTGTTAATGTTCAAGTTACTTTTCTGCTCCTCTCTTTTCCCCAATTTTCATTTTTAATTTTTGCATAGATTAAAATATGGATAAAGATTTTAACATCGATTCAGAAGCTAATTTAGTGCATGGCTTGAAAGAAACTTAAGTACCCTATTCTTTATTTAATTTCTTTTTTCTTTGTATTATTTGGTTTTTTTTTCTGATTTTGACAACAAGTGTTTTCTTTGATATTTGCCCTCGATTCATAACAGTACCTCAAAAAATGAATTTTCTGGTAGAGCAATTGTGTGGAGGTACCCTTTGTACCGGTAAGTACATGTTTTTTTTTTTTTTTTTGTTTTGAAATGGTTGACATACTTTGATCAACGAATATGATATGCTTACTGGTAAAATCTCCAGCTTGCTCTAGAATCTAGATGTGGTACCAACGCATCTGTTATGCTTGCTGGTAAAAACTCCAGCTTGTAATTTTTTTTGTCGACAAGGACCCGTGTGAAAAACATTCATGGACTGAGATATTCAGTTTTTAGCTATGCTTTAGATTTGGTGCTAATTGTACCGGTCTATGAGTGTGAGATAGGACTAAATTCTAATAATGTAGACATGTCCACTGAGAACCCATGACATTAGGTTCAGATAGGTGTCCTTTTCTTTTTGGTATTCAACGTAAGCTATTCAATTTTCCTTGTGCAAGAGCGTTATCTTGTACCTGTGAGGCTTTCAGCTCAGCTATGCTTAATCTGGTATTAGGATTGTCTTGTTTTAAAATATACCAGTTCTATTCACCCAAGTTTAGAAGTTCAGTAGTTGCATATCATCTAATAAGATCCAAGGTCATTATAGTCATTTGTTATTAATTAGCTATGTTTTTACCTCCTTTTAATGCGATCAACAAAACAGGAGAAACAAAGGAAAAGTTAACTATTTTTCTTTCCTCTCATTAATCATCCAAACAAAAAGAAGTAAATATTTTTCCATTCTTTCATTTTCCATTCCCTTCCCTTTTATATTTTTCCTTCCTTTCTATTATTTTTCCTAAAACCAAACACAGTGTAATAGTATGCTAATTCAAAAATCATATAGGTCAGCATCTTGGATTGTGAATTTCAAATCACCTAATTATGAACGTACAAAAAATCTCATCATTTAATATAGACATGACATAACATATAGTATTAATAATCACGCACGCAAATACAAAGACCTTCTCAAGAGAGCTCCAAGAATTACCTTCTTCTCCGGTGATTTAGTTTAGCTCTCCTCTCTGGTCGGGGGATGGAGCGGGCTGATTCCCTCTCCAGGCCGTCTTCTTCGGCCCAGTTAGAAGGTGGTAATCTCCCTTCTCCAGTTCCTAGCTCTCCGTTCAACAAGTCTAGTAGTAGAGACACGGCGGAACTGGAGAAAGAGAGGCATAGGTCGGATACTCCGCTGGTGCATTGTATCACCAAAAGAAGTAATCTTGAGCCTTATGACAAGAGTGATTTCAACCGTTGGATCTCGAATCGCTGTCTTAGATGCGGTTTGAAAGGACACAAAGCTGCTAAGTGCCGCAAACCTAAGTTGTGCTATCGGTGTAGATGCACAGGACACCTGGCGAATTTCTGTCCACATCTTTTCACTGTAGAGCATCATTTCCCTCGCAACTCTTCATATCCCACTTCTCCTTCAGTCTCCTCCGATTCTCTTCTTGCTCTAGTTCCTTTTGACAAAACAGCAATGGAGGATCAAGATCCGATCAGACTGGAAGAAGATGAGATCACTCTGACTCAAGGAGAGGAGATCGCGAGGTGCATAGTTATTCAGGCTGATGAGAGAGTGTCACTGCTCGATGTGATGGAAGAGATGAGGCGTAGACTCCAACACGAACCTCATAGAGTTGCTACCATGACTAACAACAGGTTCCTGATAGTCGGGCCTAACATTGCTTGGCGAGAGGAGATGTTCCGCAATGGAACACTCGAAGTCACTGACAGCAAGAATCAAAGGAGGTCTTTCCGCATTCTCACTAATGCACCCCCTGAACTGATCCCGATGATCACCAATACCTCAAGACTTTGGGTAAGAATAGTTGATATCACTATTAGTTGGAGGAATTGGCATGGCGTTCGCCAAATCTTCAGATTTGGTCATCTTTTGCATACTGATGTGCCAACTCATCTGGGAATATATCATCGCTTCTACAGAGTTGAGGTGATTGTAGAGAATAGAGAAAGTATTCCCTCTTCTAGGGTTTACATGTTTGTGAACAACAAAGGGCAAGTTAACTGGGTGAGGATCTACTTCGTGGTTGAAGAAGATGTGATCAAATCTGACTTCCATGAGCACATAAAGGCTCTGCCTAGAGTTGAATGGACAGCCGCTGAAGAAGCAAGATTCAACAAACTGGCTAGCTTAACCCCGGGTGCTAGCATTAGCAGTATTCACAAGCAAGCTAGCAAGAAGAAGACTAAGAGAAAAGCTAGGAAGAAAACCACATCTCCAGTGGCTAAGAAGAGGAAGACAGAAGCTGAGACTGGTACTACTACTGGTACTGGCACTGGTAATACTCCTATAGCTGTTGGCACTGCTACAGCTACAGGTACTGGCACTGGCAGGAACAGTACTCCCCCTGCCAGAATCACTTCTGCTGATGGCACAGGTATCAGTCCTGGTGCTGTTACTAGATCTCAGTCCAGACTGGGCAGTGGAACCAGATACATAGGGATTCTAATAGGGGATAGAAGAGTGATTAATGAGCCTGAGAATGAAGTTGCTGGCAAAGGTAAAGAGGTAGCTGTAGATGAGGAGGCCCAGATGAGGCAAGCTCAAAAAGAAAGTAGGGAAGAAAAGAGGAGAAGAAAAAGGGAAGGCCCTGGGCAATCAAGTGGCACTAAGAAGCATGCTGGGGCAATTCTTGCTATGCCAGCACCCAAAGCTACCCCCACTCCTGCCTCAACTAGAAAAACTCTTGCATCTGCACCAGCTGCTACAATTCCAGTCTCAGCTAGGAAGTCTCCTGCAGCAGCACCAACTGTCTTAGATACCCCTTCAGTGCCTCCTGGCTTCACTAGAGAGATGGCCAAGACCAAAATTAGAGTGAAGAAGGAGAAGTCTGACTCACGAAGGAACAAGAAGGATGATCCAGCAGATCAGAGACAGAAAAAGGCCAATGTTTACAGCAAAGGCATGGGTAGCAAAGTAGTGAAAGCTGCAGAGGAGGGGCTTAACTGCACTGTTGATGACATCCCTGATATCATCATGGATCTTGTGGATGAAGGTGCAATTGAAATCAACAAGGAAGTTGATTTAGTGTTTCAAGATGACATTAGAGAGAACACCAATGACACCAGGGACAGAGCATCAATGATGCATGAGAAAAGTAACACTATGAAATTCAAGATGATGGTTATGGAGGCACAGAACTTGGCCCTCCAGAACCAAATCAGACTCCTGCAAGAAAGCCTCAATCAGCAAGGAAATGTTCAAGGAAATGCCATGGTTATCAGCTCTCAGGAGGGAACCAATAGCTCCACTGACAACATTAGTAGTTTGGGGGATTCAGACTATGAGGATGTGTTCACAGCCACTGATGCTGCAACTGAGGAGGCTGATGCTGGTAGCAACAAAGAACTAGAAGCTATGGATCAGGAGCAAGGACAGAGGGCAGAGAATCAGCTGGGGAATGTCAATGCCACTGGTAACAATGGTATACTCCTTGCTCTTCCCTTTAGTACTATTAATTCTGATAATGTTGAGTTTTTATTGGATGATATTGGTATTTCTGTTAATAACTTAGATAAGAATAATTTCATTGAAAAGCTGTTGAGTAAGTCTAGTGTTAAGCATAATAGTGTTCATCATCAGGATAACATGGTAGCTAATAGGCAGTTAGGAAGTGATAGGAATATGGCCTCTTCCTTCATTAAGTTCCTAAACTGGAATTGCAGAGGGTTGAGATTAGGCTATCTAAGAGACATCATTAATGATGAACACTTAGATATTATTGGTATTCAGGAGACTAAAAGAGATACCTTTAGGAAGTCTTTTTTAAGAAGTATCTCCACTAATATCAAATGGAAGTATATAGCTTCTACTGGTACAGCTAGAGGAATACTTCTAGGAGTAAATATCAACACTTATAAAGTGTTAGATTGGAATGTGTTGAAATACACTATTACAGTCAATGTAGTACATAAATTCTCTAATCTAGCCTTCTCCTTCACTACTGTTTATGGCCCTTCCACTAATAGGGGCAGAAAAGAGTACTGGGCAGAATTGCATGCCATTGGTAGTTCTGTCACCAATCCCTAGACAATAAGGGGTGATTTCAATTCTATTAGGAAAAGAACTGAAAAGCTAGGAGTGAGTTATGATTCTAGGAATATTAATAACTTCAACAATTGGATAGATAGCCACAATCTCTTAGATATGAGGTGTCCAGATAGGAAGTATACTTGGGCTAGGGGTGGACAGAGCAGACAACTTGCATGTCTGGACAGAACCTTGGTTAATCAAGAGTGGATAGAGACCTTTCCTCATGCCACTTCTTACAGTTTAGCTAAAGGCTTCTCAGATCACAACCCCATAATTTTAGACTCTGCTGTACCTAAGCAAAGTTTTGCTTCTACCTTCAGATTTGAAAAAATCTGGTTACAGGAAGAAGATGTCAACACCAAAATGGCTTTATGGTGGCCACAATTGGACTTAGGCTTTGACAAATCTTTAGGTTGGTTAGACAAATTGAGGTTAATTAAGTCCAAATTGAGGGGTTGGAGTAAAAATTTAGGAAAAGAAGTTAAGGATAAAATGAAAAAACTAGTAGCTGACATCAAACTGTTAGAATACAACTCAGAGGATAGGACATTAGAAAGTGATGAGTTGGAAAGTCTCATTAATTTCAGGAAGGAACTATATGAGATTTTCAATAATGAGGAGATCTTCTGGAAACAAAGAGCAAGAATCAATTGGCTCAAGAAAGGTGATAACAATACCAAGTTTTTTCATAGAATAGCTTCTATCAATAGGAAAAGGAACACCATTACTCATCTGATGATTAATGAAAGAGAAGTTAGGGACTCTTTTGCAATACAACAGCACACACTGAGTTTCTATAAGAATTTGTTTGGGATAGATATACCTACTTTAGGTAGCCTAAAAGCTGAAGTTTGGCTAGATAGGGACATATTGAATAGAGAGGATAGTGACAAGCTTACTGTCCCTTTTAGTTTAGAAGAAATCAAAAAAGCTATCTTCTCCGTGAATCTAGATAAAGCACCAGGCTCTGATGGATTCAACATTCAATTTTACCAATCCTTCTGGGAACTCCTTAAAGATGATATTTTACAGCTTTTCAAGGAGTTCTATCAGGGGAATTTAGATATCTCCAAATTTCATAAAGCCACTCTTTGTCTTATACCTAAAAACAAAGAGGCTAACAAAATTGGAGATTACATGCCACTTAGCATGTTAAATTGCATTTACAAAGTCTACACAAAAGTGCTAACAATTAGGTTGAATGAGTTCATACCTAATCTTATAGGGCCAAATCAGTGTGCATATCTGAAAGGCAGATATATCCTTGATGGTGTAGCTGCTGCACATGAAGTGTTGCATCATGTACATACCAACAAGGAAAAAGGCATTTTGCTAAAATTAGACTTTGAAAAAGCTTTTGACAATCTAAATTGGGACTATCTGTTTGATACCTTGAATCAAAGAGGTTTTAACCCAATTTGGGTAAATTGGATTAAGCAATTATTAGAGGGAGGCAAAGTAGCTGTGAAGATTAATGGTAAAATTGGAAATTATTTCCAATGCAGAAAGGGGTTAAGACAAAGTGACCCCTTATCTCCTTATCTATTTATCTTGGCTACAGAAGGCCTAACCAAGTTGTTAGATAATGGGAGAAAAAACAACCACTTCCAAGGGTTGGGCCCCACTTTAACTGATGGCAGCAAGGTTATGCATCTGCAATATGCAGATGATACCTTGCTGTTCATCAAGTATGACAAAGAAGGATTTGAAAAACTTGCTTTAGTTCTAAAGGCATTTTCACTCCTATCTGGGCTCAAGATTAACTTTGCCAAGTCAGAAATCATCCCCCTTAACTTAAGTCAGGAAGAGAAACATTGGGCAACTTTTCTGCTAGGATGTCAATTAGAAAAATTGCCTATTAAGTATCTAGGGTTAGTGCTCACAGCACCTCTTTACTATCTTTTCTTTTTCAAATGCCCAAGTTGGGTAATTCTCAAATTAGATAAGATTAGAAGAAACTTCCTGTGGGGAAGTGTTCAATCCAAGAAAAAGAAGATTAGCTTAGTGAATTGGGAAATCATTTGTAGAAGTAAAGATCAAGGAGGTTGGGGTATACTGAATTTAAAGCACATGAATTATGCACTCCTAGGGACATGGGCTTGGAAATATGTGTACAAAGATCATCCTTCCATTTGGAAGGAATTAGCAATAATCAAATATGATGGCAAATTTGATAATTACAATTCTTCCAATCTATGAAAAGATATCTCCACTATCCATACCCAGTTCATGATAGTGTTAGGAAGTGTTTAATTCTATTTTTGTGCCATCAAATAGCAAGAAATCACAACTAAACACTATAGATCTAGTGCTAGAAGCATTCACACATCAAAACAATGAGAACAAGTAGGAGAAAGTTATACCTCTCATGAAATCGCATTCATGAGGCTCGAATCCAAGGCATGGGAGTCGATGGGGTGCGTGCTCCACCACCTCCACCATCTAAGGCGCCTCAAGCCCACCAAGGAGCTAACCACGAGCTCCATGAAAGTGCTAGCTTTCATGAGCTCCTAGCTAATTCCCTCTATGAACCTCTTCATCCTATTAACTATTTTAATGGAGGAGAAGAAGGAATGGTGCTCAACACATGAACAAGAGAAGGGAGGAAGATGGGTGGCGGCTAGGAAGAGAGGAGAGAGAAAGTGGATGGAGGCTAGGGCTTTTCCAAGAGGTGACCCCTTTATATAGCCAACAACTCTCATCTTCTCTTTGAACTATTTACAAGTATGCCACTAGGGCTCTAGCTGAAATTAATAGGGCCATTTTGGGCTACATCAAATGTTGCAATGGCCCAATAAACCATCCCATTAATTACTCCTTCATCCTTCCTCAAATCGGGCCTTTAATTAATTAAATAACTAGAAGCCCAAATAACTCAAACTATTTAAAGTGTGTTGAACATAATTAATTATTAACTCATTAATAATTAATTTAGGATTAGCTAATGCATTAATTGTTTCCATATAATCCTTTTGACTTAATTAATTATAACAGTTCATAACGGTATATAATTAATTAATCAACTTATCATATTTCACAATACTAACTGTTGCGAATAAACAATTAATGCACCGTGTGGTTAGAGTCCTATTTGTGCGACCCTATTGAGGATTTATGCTATGTTGGCCATGAAAATTAATCGTTATTTATTTCCAATAATCATAAGCGGTATCTAGCAACACGTTATGATTCCCAATTCGCATAAATAATGTACCGTTACAATATCTTAATCCTGCACAAGAAATATAAGTATTTCCTTGTCTGATTCTTATGTCACATGATATCATTGTATAATCCAAGATAGGAGTGTGTCATTCTTGCAGATTATACATTTCTTGATCTAGAGTTGATCGTCTAGTTTGCATGCATACGATCCAACTCCATCAAGGGGCCCAAACAGATATCATCACTCACTAGGTATACTAATGAGGGACATACGGTTTTCTTGATGAACAACTTTTCCCCGCACAATTCAAGAGAACATAAATAAAGTCCTTATAGCAGCCTTTATTAGGAATCAACGTTAGACGATATTTATTGAACCTATCCTCATGTGGAAAAGGTGAACATCTCAAACTTAGAATCAAACTTATATGGAATAAACAATGACACTTAACACAATCCATATGTTTATTTCATTGGGTCAAGTCCTGTACTATGTTCTAATAACATACACATATGCAATTAAGTTGGTAACTCCTTACCTATGATTTGTAGAACTTAATCATCACTTAACTTGCATACTAATCTTTTATGATAATTAATGTTCCTTGTTAATTATCAAGATTATGGACGATTTAGATTTATTATTGTCATTCTAATGAATGATCCACAGAGATCTACAATTCAGATCCTCAACCTGAATGATCTGTCAATAATAAACTCTAGGAACAAATGATCAAATATCATCATTAACATAAACTAAGAAAATAAGTCATTAAATATTGACTTCTAGGACATAACTCCAACAATCTCTCACTTGGCCTAGAGTCAATCAATAGTGACTTCTAGCCAGTGAAGAATTTAGAACAATGTCATATATCCATATATATACATGTCTCGAACCTCAAAAGATATATATAATACACTTAAAGCAAGTTACTCATACGTCCATCACGCATGGATGCACAATTGCATCTCGTATATTGCTTAAGGTAGAGGTTAAGTTAGAGTGTTCGCTGTGTCCGCGAACCTATCCAATTTTGTTTGACCCTATATACATATATACTCCTATATATGTGTTCTTGATCATCATCATGTGAGATCAAGTGCCATCGTCATAGATCTTAGTTGGATCACCAATTTAATATTGGGTTCTTCAAGTTTAAGCTATGGTTCGAGATGCATAGAACCATATTAGCTTGACTGAGAACTTCTCGATCCATACTACCTTCTTTCATTGCTTCACAAGTTGCTATATATATTTTGTTTTTGGTGACGCAAACGGTTGTAATATCCCATTTAGAACACCTTCTAAATTTACAACACCACATTTAAACAAAATACGTAGCTTAATTGTATTCATATCAATCTTTCGAAAACTAGCATCAATATATCAATTTATATGAGCTTTCTTTCATCAGATGAAATATATCATTCTTTCTCATAAGATACTCGAAGATATTCTCGATTATTGTCTAAACGTGTTTTTCTTTGTATCCAGTTGACAACTGCTTATCATACTCCTTGGGTACAACACATAGGGGCATGTGCATAAGTATGGCGTACGTAATGAAACTCATAACAGAAGGATGCTCGAATTGTATTGTGCACTCTTCTCGAATTGAGTTGCAACACACCGAGTCGAACTCAAGTGTATGCCATACAACGTGGTTAGACATCCTTTACAGGAGTCTATCTTCTCGTGTAACTAGAACACTTTGTCATTATATGCACATTTTCTCAAACCTAACATCCATCATAATCTATCTCCATAGATTTTGTTTCCTTGGATTAGGTGACTTGCCCAAATTCTCTATTGAGAAAAACATTCTCTAATGAGATCTTGACAATAATCATTTCCTTAATTTTATTCCCAATTAATGTCTTGTATCTTGTACAATACATGTAACATATTAATGCTCCCACTGAATATCTTGTCTATACAAGATACTTTTGACGAAGTTCAACTCCTTGACTTTCTTGTCAAAATGTTTATTCCAATTTCCACAATACTTGCTTCAATCCATTAATGGATCATTGAAGCATATATATGTTTCTAACAATACAACAAATCCTCGGTTTGTGTCAAATACACTACAACTTCCTTCATTCAATCGAAGAAGACGGTTTTGATGTATCTTTCCATATATCTATATATACGAAATATAACTATTGCTAGAATGATCTTTATTGACTTATACACAGCTACAAGCGAGAAGCCGTGCTTTGTACATGGTCAACTCGTTATCGACTTAGACTTAGCAACAATCATGAACTTGTGCTTTGTACATAGTCGACTTGCTATCCATATCTATCTTTCCTTTAAAGATCTAAATGTTCTTGATGGATCGCTCCTTCATGAACATCAATCAAGGTCTATACCTTGTTGTTATATATATGGATTGCACTTAAAAGATCATATAGATTCAAACCATACTTGTGGAATCGGGTCTTTCCATCGCTTCTGTATTTATCAACGGAACCTCATATGTCAAGTACGAGGATGTTGTGAAGCCTATGTACCTTTCAGTTTAGGCAGTTCACTCTCGTTGATCTTTGTAGGATTGGTGCTTGAGGTCAATAAACTACTTCTACAACAACTTGTAGAGTAAGTTCTTGATCCTAATATATTGCACGAGTTTCTCGAACATCATCCATTTGTGAGATGTTTGAGTACTCTTTAGAAGCGAGCGTGCTTATAAACTTCTTCCTTTCACAACTGCTTGTGAATTAAGTTCCGCTCAACTCCCACTAAGCACCATGTATAGAGTGACAAGTTTCCCATAAAGGTACTTCTTGTAGTGACGCATAAACTCCTTTAATGCTCACTTTACTCCCACTACTTCTTCTTGAGAATGTTATTCCTTAAGATTATGATTAGCAACAACTAATTTGTTCTTATCATATTCGTCGAAGTAGTACCTTTCGGTTAGTTCAAGATATCCTACATAATATTAAGTGTCATATTTGGGTCCAAGCTTATAAATCAATCGTACCTTGAAATAAGCTTCTCAACACCAAATCTTGAGAAACAATATACCTAGAGATCGAATCTTGTAAGATATCTTTCTCAATAGACTTCGATGGAATTTTTATTCAGTGTAAACAATATTGTCCTCAAACACAAATCCCTTACATGAGTCGAACAAGTCAATTTGATTTACTACCGATCGAACTATATCAAACAATGTTCGATACCTTCATCCTTGGATACAATTTTCAATGTTCCTCATGGAGCGAGTAGTGAAACGTATTTCATACTCTTTAGGTAATATATCAAACTATATGACTTAACTATTTACCATGATCCATCTTAAGACTTTTGCTTTTATTGAATAGTTTTTCAACTTTACTCTTGAAATCATTTTGATCTTGTCAAAAGATTCATACTTATACCATATCAAATAGATACGTTAATATCTACAATGATCGTTGGTCAAGTGGTAAAGTGTCAACAAACTTTCAATTGCACAAGTACCTATAGTTCTATATACATCAATATGTATAAGTCTTAATAAGGTTACTTGTCCTTTAAACCTTCATAGTTCAAAGGCGCTTTTGTCTTTTAACAAACACGATTCGCATGAATTTCAATTGATTTGCAATCGAATTGATTTACGAGCTCCACGTTACGTAGACTCTCATAATGCGATTCTTGTTTATATTCGACTAAGCGACTATTTTACATAAAAGTCAAATACTTTATGTGAAGTCTTACACATTTGTCATTCAAAATTTGTTTATCTATTTCAAGCAAATTCAATCAAGATGCATGAAATCTTATACACAAATTCATAACAATAAGAGAACAACATTTCTCTATTACAAAACATGATCATCCATCATCAAATATGAAACGGAGATAAGGTTTTATGAGATGTTTGGAATAAGGTATACAACCTCAAATTCCTAAACAAACTCTTTATTTAGTAAAGATAACTCTACGTATTCAATGGTAGCGGCTTAGACGTATAAACCATTTCCAAAACGGAGTTTACTTTCCTTATCTCGAACTTTCTCTTATTCATCATTGCCTACACATTTCGTTAAATACGAGCACATGAACTAGCACCTAATTATTAGTGTGAATTAGAGATAGTGAGATAATTTGAACGACAAATATCTTAAGGTTTAGAACATCATGGTATTTCGGACAACTTTTCAAATGCCTCCCATAAATGGCAAATGAAACATCTCATGTGACACACGGTCACTAGTGAGGGTCTCGAAGTCTCAACTCATATATTGGTAGAGTATTCCTTTAATACTTAACCAATCATTTTAAGCACTAACAAGTGTGCGAACAATCTATCCTTTATCCATAGAAAGAGATTGTATGACAATATCAACAATCCTTGATATTGGAGATCTTAATATCTCTAGTTGTCAATTAGCTACTCAAACCTTTCGGTTCGCAAGCTAATGAAACATTTATCTTCTTATAAGAAGAGTCTCTTGGTTAACTCACACTCCATTACTCGATCATAAATGATTGAGTCTATTTTTACTTTCTCTAAGAACGTCTTCTTGAGTAAGTGGATGAGAGTGTAGAAGTCTAGTCTAGTCCTTATGAATTCTCCAATTCAAAGGTCTAGAACTTCTAAAAGGATATAAGCATTCGCTTTATTGAATAATTTTCGTCGAAACTAATCAATCATTGCGAAGCTATGTTCGGGAAGTCGAGGAACCTTTTTGGGATTAAACTTGCTCAAGTTTCTCATTTCCAAGAACATGTCTTAGGAATCGATATTACTTCTCCAAGTAAATACCTTAGAAACGAGCTTGTCGTTTTCCAAAGATTGATCGCAACGAAATTAACATATTTAATATCTATAACAATTTCAATTTAAGGTCATTTAGTTTATGCAATGTTTTGTTTATGGAATGATAAACAAAACTCCCACTACATTTATTTAAAGTCCCTAATGTAGTCGGTTTCCAAGATCCTCATTTTCGTTGAAATAGGGGACAACGTCGGCATGACACCTAAAACAACTAGATAAGGTAGGTTCTCCAACCAATCATATCTTGTCCATATGATTCTTGGTTTGTGAGATATCATAAGTATATCCACAAACTTCGTCCCAATGTCCAATCTGATTAGGGTCCATTGATAAGCAACCTCTCTCTATTTGCTCCTTGTAAATCTGATTTACACCCCGACTACAATGATGGAGTACGATGTCCGCGTCGGCGGAATGCATCAATAAACAATCAATTGCATTGAAGGGGATAGAGAGAAGGAGGACGAATCGACTTAATCGAGTTAATTTGGGACAAAAGCAATTACGTGACTTTGTTTGGTGGTCGTGTAAGCATACACCCATACCTACCTATGACAATTCAAGGCATTCACAAACAATCACATAACATAAGCATCTCAAACATTGTCGTGGGTTTGTATGGCTCCCGCTTGCATTAGTCTTCGTCGCATCTCCATGTAACGAAACTAATATAATCAAACCCTCCCACTGATTACTAAGATCCTATCTAATAATTAAGGGAAATAAATACATGTGATAAAATCCTAAAACCCGCCTAGGCCTTAGGGGCATGCAAGCCTCACAAGTTACATCAAGAATTAATCAATTATTAATTATCAAGGCACCTTAGGCCACATTACAAGCAATCACATGCATTCACAACATTTTACAACACACAAGGCATTGAAATCTTGAGCCATATCAAACCCACATCCTCCTACAAAAACAAGTTAGCACAATATACAAATATATGTCTAAGTTGTTCATAACTAGTGAGCTATTAAGTATCTTTGCGTATTGTTTGCTAATTTGTGTTTTTCCATGCAAAGAGAGTTTAACATTCAAACAACTAATTGCTTAAACTCTTTGATAAAATCAACATTCAAAAAATCCAATGGATGACAGCAAGGAGAGTTCTAATCAACTTATCAACTAATTGATTAATTAGAACGAACACCTTTCATTTAACGGGACCCGAAAAAATCAAGAAATTTTTCGGTCTCCAAAAAATCCAGAAAAAATCATGAGCAATCATTATCAAGAGACAAACTACCTGTTCAAATTTCAGGAAGAAATCATTTACCAATCGGGAGAACCAAAATTATCAAACTTCAGGTTATGTATTAAAACACCGGTTTGAAGTTTCAGGTTTTGGCCTCAATCTTTTGGACTGTTTGACCATCTTCCAAAAACTTTTAATGCAAAATAATTTTACAGTAAACAATCACAAGTACAAGGCTAGTAACCATGAAAGATTTACAATTTTACTCATTCAAGATCATCAAGTTTAAGGAGTTTGAATACAAGTCCCCTGTTCTGGAACAGCACGTCGACGAAATTGATTTTGAGTGTTTGAGGTACCAAAACTGGTCCGATTTACATGAAATAAATTTTCATGGATTCAGGACTTCAAAAGGAAGTTTTCTATTTAAACACTTTTTCTATAAAAAGTCTCAATCAATACCAGTTTTCAAAACAATCCAATCGGTACAGAAAACCAACAGGACCGTTCTTGTCTTTCATCAATTCAAAAAAATAGAAAGACTTCGATCCATACCATCAAATTAGTATGGAAGGAAGTACACCAAGTCTACTTCATTCCTAGTCAATAAAATTAGGGTCTCTTTATCAAGATAACTAAGATAATGCCCACAAAACCAGATCTTGTCGCACAGGAACCAGTCCTGCGCACCGTCACGGAAAAATTCATTAAAAATCCGTAGTAACTCGGATTAAAATGAAACCAATGGAGAAATGCTCACATTTCATCCCTCTTTCAAATCCATCAAAAGAAAAAATCGAAATAAAATCTTTGCTATGCGAAAAATACAGAAAACCTAGGAAAAAACAGAGTTCCAGAGTGCGAACAAAGGCAGCAACTTAATTACTCAACTAATTACACATTTCTCATCTAATTAATGTGCAAAATAGCTTAAGCACGACCTTGTACTCTGATACCACTGTTAGGAAGTGTTTAATTCTATTTTTGTGCCATCAAATAGCAAGAAATCACAACTAAACACCATAGATCTAGTGCTAGAAGCATTCACACATCAAAACAATGAGAACAAGTAGGAGAAAGTTATACCTCTCATGAAATCGCATTCATGAGGCTCGAATCCAAGGCATGGGAGTCGATGGGGTGCGTGCTCCACCACCTCCACCATCTAAGGCGCCTCAAGCCCACCAAGGAGCTAACCACGAGCTCCATGAAAGTGCTAGCTTTCATGAGCTCCTAGCTAATCCCCTCTATGAACCTCTTCATCCTATTAACTATTTTAATGGAGGAGAAGAAGGAATGGTGCTCAACACATGAGCAAGAGAAGGGAGGAAGATGGGTGGCGGCTAGGAAGAGAGGAGAGAGAAAGTGGATGGAGGCTAGGGCTTTCCCAAGAGGTGACCCCTTTATATAGCCAACAACTCTCATACTCTCTTTGAACTATTTACAAGTATGCCACTAGGGCTCTAGCTGAAATTAATAGGGCCATTTTGGGCTACATCAAATGTTGCAATGGCCCAATAAACCATCCCATTAATTACTCCTTCATCCTTCCTCAAATCGGGCATTTAATTAATTAAATAACTAGAAGCCCAAATAACTCAAACTATTTAAAGTGTGTTGAACATAATTAATTATTAACTCATTAATAATTAATTTAGGATTAGCTAATGCATTAAATTGTTTCCATATAATCCTTTTGACTTAATTAATTACAATAGTTCATAACGGTATATAATTAATTAATCAACTTATCATATTTCACAATACTAACTGTTGCGAATAAATAATTAATGCACCGTGTGGTTAGAGTCCTATTTGTGCGACCCTATTGAGGATTTATGCTATGTTGGCCATGAAAATTAATCGTTATTTATTTCCAATAATCATAAGCGGTATCTAGCAACACGTTATGATTCCCAATTCGCATAAATAATGTACCGTTACAATATCTTAATCCTGCACAAGAAATATAAATATTTCCTTGTCTGATTCTTATGTCACATGATATCATTGTATAATCCAAGATAGGAGTGTGTCATTCTTGCAGATTATACATTTCTTGATCTAGAGTTGATCGTCTAGTTTGCATGCATATGATCCAACTCCATCAAGGGGCCCAAACAGATATCATCACTCACTAGGTATACTAATGAGGGACATACGGTTTTCTTGATGAACAACTTTTCCCCGCACAATTCAAGAGAACATAAATAAAGTCCTTATAGCAGCCTTTATCAGGAATCAACGTTAGACGATATTTATTGAACCTATCCTCATGTGGAAAAGGTGAACATCTCAAACTTAGAATCAAACTTATATGGAATAAACAATGACACTTAACACAATCCATATGTTTATTTCATTGGGTCAAGTCCTGTACTATGTTCCAATAACATACACATATGCAATTAAGTTGGTAACTCCTTACCTATGATTTGTAGAACTTAATCATCACTTAACTTGCATACTAATCTTTTATGATAATTAATGTTCCTTGTTAATTATCAAGATTATGGACGATTTAGATTTATTATTGTCATTCTAATGAATGATCCACATAGATCTACAATTCAGATCCTCAACCTGAATGATCTGTCAATAATAAACTCTAGGAACAAATGATCAAATATCATCATTAACATAAACTAAGAAAATAAGTCATTAAATATTGACTTCTAGGACATAACTCCAACAGATAGGCACTAGAAGAGTCATAGGAAATGGGGAACATATTAGGTTTTAGAAAGATGTCTGGTGGCAAAACTTGCCCTTGTATAACCAATTCCCTAAAACTTATGAAAAAACTAAAAACACCTTCAACACCATTGCTCACTGCTTTAACAATGGCAATCCTAATCTAAGGCTAAGTAGAGGTGTTTCTGTAGAAGTAAGGAAGGAAAAGAATGAAATTTTTAGCATATTGCACAACATAGATTTCAATGATAGTATTGATTCTGCTATCTGGATGATGGATAGCAAAGGAGTGTACACTGTTAAATCATTCTATAACTTCCTGAATAATAGGGGCATCAGTTGCAATTTAAATGAGTCAGTCTGGCAATTAAAAATCCCTCTGAAAGTGAAACTTTTCTTTGGTTAGTTATCCACAATAGAGTGTTAACTGGAGACAATCTCCAGAAAAGAGGAGTAATAGAACCTAACAAATGCTCCTTCTGTCAAGATGCTGAGACTGTTAACCACTTATTTGTCAACAGCAATTACATTAATGATTTTTGGAAAGGTTTTAATCTGTTTAATGATAAGGATATTTCTTTGAATTGTTGTTCTATAGGAGATATTTGGAGTAGCTGTAACCAATTGAGTACCAACAAAAGAATGTATGCTAAAACTATGCTAGCTGCTTTATGTTGGAGCCATTGGTCTGAAAGGAACAATAGAATTTTTAATGATTCAAAAGGAAAGCCTTCTCTTAACATTATTCTTAATACCTTGCACTTATTTCATTACTGGACAGGTACTAACTCAGGTATGGAAGGAAGTTTCAACAACTTGGCCAATCTCCAAGCAGCAGCTAGGGACAGTGATGCTGGTACCAGCGAAGGACATGTCACTGATACCACTTCTTCTGCCAACAATTGACCTGACTGTCTACTGTGTTGTCTTTCTTTTGTGTTTGATAGTTGTGCTGACTACTTGTTTTGTTGTTTGATATCTTGGTTAGAAGATATCAATTGTGCTTGGATTTGACTGTAGCGTTACTTTAGATGGGAGAGTGCTCCTTAAGAACACTCTTCCTTTTCTTTTTGCTGTTGTAGTTGCTGTAATGACACTTTTCTGCTAATTGAAGCTGGTAACCCTGCTTGGGTTGCTCTTATTTCAAAAAAAAAATATATATATAGACATGACATTTACTTTATATAAATCATGCCTATAATGTAGTATTTTTAGATTCAAAGTTTAGTCTTTATAATTATCGATATTGTCAAAATAAATAATTACTAAAATTTTCCTTCTCTTAATTAAGTATTAATAACTAAAATACAACGCAAATCAAATTCTACTTCAATTTTATTAAAAAAAAACTATCTTGTACACTATTTATTTATTATTTAAGGGGAAATTGGCTCCATGCCACCTAAAAGAACAAAATTAGAAAAATTGGGTCCATCCCTCCTATATTTGTGTCGTGTTAGTTCGTGTTCGTATCTGTTGCGTGTCGAATCATATCGTGTTAATGTTTCAGGATTCTCAACACGACACGATTATAACACGACACGATAACACGATCATATCATACTAAATCCATAGTCGTATCTTGTTGGGCCGTGCGAACGATCGAACCCTACGTTTCGGTCAATAGGGATGAAATTTGTTCTTCGTGGTCGTGGTCTTCATTCTTTTTATTCTTGGGCCTTGACGATAATGCAATTTGGTTTGGGACTGGACTTCGTGGGCTCACGTTCTTTCTGAGGACATGGGTTGTGGAACCGTGGAATAGGCTCAAACTAAGGTTTAGGAACTCAATTTTATTTCGTTTCAGATATTCTTTCTCTTAATTCACTAAAGGTCTTTTAGCTGAACGCCAAACATATTAATAAGTGCAAACCAATCATAAATCAAAACAGGATACAAATAACTTTCGAGTCTTATACAAAATCACACAAAGCCGGTATAGAGACGTACCATGTATTCCTAGCAACTCAGAGAATTATTTGAAATCATCTATTTGTACTTCATATACGCTTAACAATAGTCTAAAAGTCAAATTGTATACTACGCTTCTGTACACTAAGTCTTCCTTATATACAAACCACAGTTGTCCCCAGAAACAAAATCTTTAACAATAGATTTATACTAATTCCAACAAACTTAAATTGGAGTAACACCTTGATTTCTTCAGATCATCTGAAGTAAGCAAATAAGATGAGTTAGCGTCTAGAAATGGAACAGATAAAAAAGGATAGTATGATGCACATCATCATATTTATTTCATTTGGGATTATTTACAGATAATTGGCCAATGATTATATGGTTAAACCATGCAATTATTAGTTAACTCCATGACTCATGTTTCACTATTTCACAGTAACAAGTATAGGTACCAAGCTATTTTCTCTTCAGGACTCTAGCTGCAACATAATTTCTGGTACCAATCTACCAATTTACTGTAATCTGACAAGCTAATTCTGATATTTTGCGAAAGAACCCCTTAAAAATCGTCAGACAGGAATTGAAACAGGAAATCTCAAACAATGCCATCCATTATTTTACCATAATAGGACTTTGCATGTAAATTTCAATTGCAATGCTTAACTCGGTAAACAGAGAAATTGATTTTCAGCAACATATTTTTAGTTAAAAAAAGTCTTATTAAACAGAGAACTTCCAAATGCAACATATTACCAAAGCAGTTATCACGTCAACAGATTACCAAACAGAAAAAAGCATAAAGTTGAACAAAATAAACCTAGAAAATACAATCCATTTGAAGTCCTTAGGAAGTGGTATATTTGCTTCAGCTCTTGATTTTTTTCTATAAAAATCCTTAGAAAGTGGTATACTTGCTTTACCTATTTTTGTCATCTCCAATAAGCTGCAAATCAAACAATCCATCTGAGATGCACACAGCTAAACCACTCATTGTGACCTTCGGCACCCTGTCTAAACATATCAAATAATATAGGCTTGTCATCATGTTCTAGTCTGCAAGTTTAAGCGTCAATTAATCAACTCCAATGAAAACTAAAATCTATAATCTCTTATATAAATATAGAGTTTTGCTATGGTGAGTTGCAACTCACGGAGCCTTCCGTGAGTTGGAATCAAAACTCTTGGATCTGATTCGAAATGACTGATCCAAACCGTCCAATATGATCTCTATATTGAAATCTCGTTGCAAACCAAATTTTATATTTTTTTTCGAAATTTTTAAGTATTTTTTTAGAATTTTAGAAAATCGATAATCTAATTAATTATGCACCGTTCAAAAACAACAGTTTTTAAAAATCTGAAAAAAAATATATAAAAATTTCAAAAAAATATAAAATTTGGTCTGCAAGAGATTTTAACATAGAGATCATTTTGGACGGTTTGGATCGGTCATTTCGAATCAGATTCAAGAGTTTTGATCGCAACTCACGGAAGGCTCCGTGAGTTGCAACTCACTGTAGCAAAACTCTATGTATATATATAGGAAACACTATATAGATTATGTCTGATAGTTTTTGAAATTTTATTCAACTCCAAAAATTAAGAAAGTTAAGCAACTATTAAGAAGATCACTTGAATACTTGAATTAAGAACTTATTCCAGGAACTATGTATCTATTACCGTAGCTAAATTCAGTATGGTGCAGACGTCTTGAAGAACCTTGTAATTTTGAATGATTTCATACTTTGACTTTGATTCAAAATTGACCTATATAAGAAGATCAACCGATTCAATATAAGCTAAATAAGATAAAAAAAAAAAAAATTCAAGGATAAAAGAGAATAACCAAAGAAAAATAAACCTTGTGCATCGGCACCACACTCGGGTGAACCATATCGACAATTTAACATAAAATTGCTCCAGTATATACCTGAAATATAAACACAAACAATCTAATATTTTGTAGTCTAAACAAGGAAGACTACTTTTTAATATAAATTTCCTTTAAGTACCGTTTCTTTCTTCGTATTTTCAGAAAAGTAAGGAAAAAGTAGAGCATAAATTTGCATTAATGCGATTTGTCAATTCATTGAAGAGGAGAATATGGGTGCCATCTAAGTAGCCCAGAGTGCATGAATATTTTCCTTTCGAGGAGGATCTTGTGCTTCCTGTAATATTTTAGAATTTCAGTTACTTCCAAAAAAATAAAAGAATTATATATCCTTATCATGGAAATTGAGGGAGAGAAAAAAAAAAAAAAAAAGAGACAAACACAGCATAATAATTACTAACATAACGATTAAAATTATAAGTTAACTGCAAAGTTAAGAAGCAATATGTACCATATGCAAAAAATATATAATGCTAAGGCAAATTAAAAGGAAAAAAAAAATCAAAACTTTATATTTGCAAAATTAAGTTTGTCAGCAATTTTGTTGGAGGGGCTATTTACATTATTGAAACATTCAAAATCTCTGAGCACATTTTCTAGTCACAATCTCCTGTCATATTGAAAAAAAAAAAAAAAAAAAGAACACACAACCTATATAAATTCGGGTTGTATCTGGAAAAGAAGAGTAACCTGAAGCAAAGCTCGACAAGATCTACAAAATCTGAGGAGTAGAATTCAATTTCTCAGCTATACCGAGCTGTGTCTATGTTGCTTTCAAACGCCCACCCAATGTCGATGTTGCTTTCACGCTACTTCTGTTTACTCCCTTCTTGACTTGAATCAAAATTTGTATCCTAATGGATGTCAAAATGTTTTTTTTTTTTAATAAAAAAAAGGAGGTTAGAAAAGAAAGAAGATAAAAACATGAAGCTAGTATCTAAATTAACCTTAGATAAGTAAAATTGAATCAAAACTACAACAGCCCAAATTGCCAGATCTGCTAACTGGTTAGGTATCATGTGCACAGTTCACACAAACTTCAATTGATTAGCTTTAGAAACATCAATTGAAGTTATAAGCAGGGATCTAATCTTAATCAGTTAAAAGGTCAGATCAGTCCAATGCTGGTCCCGCATGGTCTGTATCAGTACACCCAGGTCCAGTGGTTATAGTATTTATAGGATATCTTACAGTTTAACAGGGGAAGAAAACCTTCTGTATTCCAAAAATTCAGAGTATATACATGCTATGAGCACTGGAAAAGGGCCCAGAAGAAATGAGACCTGAATCAGAAAGAAAAGAAAAAGTCACTGTTTTGATAGGGAATAACAACCCATCTCCCCTATTATGCGCACATCATTGCAGTTTAACTTGTGTGGACTTTTTCGTCATTTCTTGAAGAATAATCGGGTTTCCTCAAGAATGGAAATAAGCCTTAGATTCACCCCTCACGAGGTTAAATTCAAGTTTACAATGTCTCTTGACAACAAGAAAACATTAACGAGAATCTATTCTCATGAGGGTTTATTAATTTTGTGGATCCTTTCCTTCCAATAGGTGCAAGCCCCTATTGTTAATTACCTCGTGACGAATCACGAGAACCTCTGATTAAGGAATTCGAGAAATTATATGTCGTAGGCTAGAAAAGTTGTTATCTCAATTCATTCTTGACTTAAACTAAACTCAATTGATGTTACCAAACTTAGTTGACGGGGCACAATTGAGAATATAAATGATTTAATTCTTTTGACTTAAACCGGACTCAATTAACGGTACCAAACCTAACTAACGGGACTTAATTGAGAACAGCTAAACATTTTATTTAAAGCTTCTATTATAAGTGCTTCATCGGGTAAGTTTTGGATGATGATTTGGTTTCGGTGGCTTGTGAGAACCGAGTCTTGGTCATTTGGCGACTTGTAAGAGCGGGATTTTGGTCATTTGGCGACTTATAAGACTAGATGAGCTTGATTTTGTAGTTCTTAGTCATTTGGCGGCTTGTGAGAACGGGGTCTTGGTCATTTGGTGACTTAGAAGACTAGAAGAGCTTGATTCTACGGTTCTTGACCATTTGACGGCTTGGAAGAACAAAAGAGTTTAACTTTTGTAATTCTTGGCCTCTTAATGGCTTATAAGAATTAGTTCTTGGTAATTTGGCGACTTGGAAGAACAAAATGTTTTAACTTTTGTAATTCTTGGCCTCTTAATGGCTTATAAGAATCGGTTTTTGGTCACTTGGTGACTTGGAAGAACAAAAGAATTTGACTTTTACAATTCTTGGCCATTTGGCGGCTTATAAGAATAAAGAGCTTGGCTTTCACTATTCTTGGTCACTTGGCGACTTGTAAGAATTGGTTCTTAGTCATTTGACTACTTAGAAGAACAAAAGAACTTGACTTTTGCAATTCTTGGCCATTTGGCGGCTTATAAGAATAAAGAGCTTGGATTTAATTCCTAGGACTGTATGAGTCACGGTAGGAATTTGTTCCTGGGACTGTGTGGGTCGCTGTAGGAACGAAGGAAAGATTTAATTCCTGGGACTGTGTAAGTCGCTATAGGAATTGGTTCCTGGGACTGTGTGGGTCGCTGTAGGAACAAAAGAAAGATTTAATTCCTGGGACTATGTGAGTCGCTGTAGGAATTGGTTCCTGGGACTGTGTAAGTCACTGTAGGAACAAAGAAAAGATTTAATTCCTGGGACTGTGTGAGTCGCTGTAGGAATTGGTTCCTGGGACTGTGTGGGTCGCTGTAGGAACAAAAGAAAGATTTAATTTATGGGACTATGTGAGTCGCTGTAGGAATTGGTTCCTGGGACTGTGCGGGTCGCTGTAGGAACAAAGGAAAAATTTAATTCCTGGGACTGTGTGAGTCGCTGTAGGAATTGGTTCCTGGGACTGTGTGGGTCACTGTAGGAACAAAAGACGGTGAGTTCCAAGGGCTATGTTGGGCCGCTGTTGGAAAGACGATTTTTAACTTTACGTCAACTTTGATCTCAAATCCAGTGAAAAGCTTTTTCCTTAACTGAAGAGGTTTTGGCTTTGATTTTGGGTCTCGTATTTTGGCCTTTAATTTTCTATTTTTCTCTTTGGACTTTAGTGATTTTTATTATTTTTCCTTCATTTTGATTTTAGAAATCTAAAGATTAAAATTCATTTTTAAACCTTTTGAAGATACTTATTCCAAAATACTTAGTTGAAAATAGTTCTTTGAGGGTTATTTTAGTGTTGAAACTACTTAAGTTTTAGTTTGAAAATTTTATAGAAAACTTATCTAAGTTGTATTGTGTTTATTATTTTTATGAAAATCATTTTTATAACGAAAATACTTCAAAAATACAAAAGGCTAATATTTTGAAAGATTTTAATATCAAAATATCAGTAAACCTGGATTCTACAGATTTTTAGGATTTTATGAATATTTTATTTAAATTTTTCTGAGTTTTCTACTATTTTTAGTGAATTTTTGAAGTTTCTGCTGATTTGTACTTTTATGATTGGGCCACGTGTGCAAAGATGCTGAGGTGGCAGCTGACTAGGCTTGATGAGATGGTCAGCCGAATGGATCAAAGGCTGGTTAGTTATATTTCACCGGATAGTAGTTTGGGCCTAAACGTTGGGCTTCAACTATTTCGGGCTAAGCAATTTTATTTATTCTTCCATCAAACAGATCAAGTCCCATGTAACGAGTGATTGATGAACCGCATAGTCTTTTTGTCACAGAAAATCAAAGAGACTCAGGCGCTAAATTCAGTCGAAGAAGACGGGTTTTGTTTCTTCTTAGCGGGCTCGTAAGTTCCCGGATTTAGATCCGTTAACAACCCCGGCCATTGCAAACTCTCGGGAGAGGTTATACGCCATCGTGAAGCTGAGAAGAAGGCAGCCGTGTGCTTGGTTTCACTTGCGTCGCTCTCTAATGGTGAGAGGACCAAGTGATGTCACGGTGATGCAGCGGTTGACGCAACGAACTTCAGGGGATTAAATTGTACCAGAAAGGGGTTCGAAGGCGTCGTGGATTTGGGGAAAGAATTTTTATGACTTCAATTTGACTTCCGTTTACTCAATTTAATGTAGAGATTAAGTATTGGTACTGTATGGTGCGAGAGTTGGTACAGGGAAGCATATTGGATATTTCAGTTCAATTAACTTGTGTAAAAAAATGGCCTTTTAGCTTGTTCTATACAAATTTGATGTTTATAATTAAGCATCCTAGTCGCAATTCACTCAGGACATTGGCTTGTAACAATCCTAGGCAGTATATGATTTTGTTTTGTATTTCATTTTTTTGTATCTTGTGTGGTCTGATAGGAGAGGGTTCATGCTATATACTTGACAGGTGCTTGGTAGAAGTCTTAATACACGGTATTGCATTTGTTGTTCCCAACGGCTAGTTACTATTCAAAGAGCACTTTGTTATATCCTTTCTACACAACTGTTCATTGTTATCAAATTTAAAAGGGAAGTTCAAACTTTTCATACAAGGACCTGTAATCTTAAAGAGGAGTTAACCAAGAATAACAAACGGAAATAATGATTAAATAAGATACCGCCACATATGTATGATCTAGGTATAAGATAACAATAGTTATTTAATGGAACCTCTTTTATGCTAATGAAATGACCAATTGCAGGTAAGTTCATGGATCATTGAGGTCCAGTGAGTCCTTGGTATCACCTTTCACAATATTCTTATGCCATTTCTTTAATCTAAGTCCACTGTTGGTTAAAACATAATGTATAGACAACTAAATTATAATCTTTAATACAGGTCATCTTTGTACAACTGAGCATTTTACTTTCCTGGTTCATGCTCTGAGAACAAATCATTGATAAGGTTCACCTACTAAGATCTTCTTATGGGTCACAGTTATGCACAATGGTCCAGATAAAATCTTATTTCATATCAATTTCAAATTTATGCATTTTGGTCCAGCAACTTTGTATGATTCCAAGTGCTAATCCATTAAAATTTTTGACAGCATCTCCTTCTCCCTTTGTTTGACAAGATCTCATGTCCATGGCTCAGAGCCATTGGGAGGGAGATGCTACCCGGGAGTGGAGAGACTCCAACCGAGGTAAGGTAGGCTCAGACTGGAGAGACTCCAGTCGAAGGAATTGAAAGCCAAAGGTCTGGAGAGTATCCAGCCGAGGCAATTACAAAACAAGCATGTTAAATGCACTAATTATACTTTACACTACTAAAAGCATCTCAATTGAATATATAAAGTATCATACTGCAGTTATATCATGATGAAAATCAAGTCAGGGAATAGAGCTATATGCTTTAGCATTTCAGGAGCAAGCATTCATTCCACTTTTATGACTGGATTAATCTTAAACCTATACTTAAATCAAGGAAAGTAAAAAAAAATGTCACTAAGACTTGGAGAGTATCCAATCGAAGTGCACAGATAAGACCAGATACAAAAGTGTTTTAACTAAAACAAGGGGGAGAGTTACGATCAAGAAGAAACTTCAATTAAAATCAAAATTAACATGTCAAGAACCCAGGAGACCTCAATCAAGACAAAGGAATATCAAAATCCAAAGCAATAACTACCAACTGAACCAATTAGACAAGTTCTTACCAAAACCGATAGCAGGATGTCAATTCAAGCATGATTTTCACATAAAACCAAAATTTTCGTTCAAACTCGACAAATCACTTTACAAGATCACTTATCAGACGTACCTTTATCTTACCTCTTGCTTACAACAGCTCAAATCCTCTTGATTACACCTGATTTCACCTTCCTTTCTACGCCTATAAGCTATTCGACGAAATGCCTAGCACAATACAACTACCTAAACTTGCTAATGGCTAGCCTATGGTGCAGTGTGAACTCAGAAGTCTCTAGAGAAGTTCTCTAGAGGTTCAGAGATGTGTGAGGTGCTTTTTCGTGACTGAAAGAACACCAATTTCGGACCCTTGCTTCTTTGTTTGGTGGAGTATTTATAGGCTTTGATCTTCGGTGGCTTCTTCAAGTAGGAACAGCTTCCATTTGATCCTTGCCGTTGATTCAGGGACACACGGATCGCCAGTCGATCGAGTGGCTGAGATGGTGTTACACTGTAGGATGGGTAGTTTGACTGAGGTGGTTACGGAGTTGTTATACAGCCCAATTGATCTCATCCCTTAATTCTTTAGCTTCCGGATTGGATCATCTTCTGACGGCCATGATTGCGTGACATTAACGGAGCTTCTAGAAGGTCAGAGAGGAGGTTGAACCGGTGGTTATAGTTTGTTGCATCATCATGATTGCCTCTGGTTTAATTCTTTCATCTGACGGTTCTAATCAAATCGTCTTGGGGAATTCCGGTGGAGGTTCAACGGAATTAGTTTGGGGTAATGATTGGTGTCGGTTACAGTGGTTGCGACAACCGTAGCGCAAATCTCCTCTTCTTTTCGCGTCCTCTTCTCTTTTCCTCTTTTCTCATCTGAAGAAGATGAGCTCTTCGTGTCGGGTCCACCCGTCAGATTAAGTGAGAGGGAATGAGATGGGTGAGCCCGGTCTGTTGTGAGTCAGTGCTAGATCAGAGATGTTAGCGCCTTCGGTTCATGCACCGAGTCCACGCGATGTTGAGGCGGGAGAAGAGAGTTTGAAAACCAGCGACACACTTGTTTTTTTCCCGGATCCTCTGCAATGGTTGTACGCGCCAACTCTTTTTGATTTTTGTGGGATTTTTCGACATTTCATTTAAAATAAACCATTTATTTTGCTGCCAAATGAAAATAATTTATTTGAGGCCTTCCCAGGGGTATTTTTGGATTAAATTTTGTGGGTAAGTTCAGAAAAATATGGGGGATTTAATGGTTCAAGGGGTTTTGTGAAATTTCTCATGGTTTTATTTTGGTGATTTTATGGATTTTGGGGGTTTCTTTGCAAATTGTGAGGTTTCTGTTGATATTTTTGAGATTTTGAAATCATGATAATTCATCATAATTCCTAAGGGATTTTTTGGGAAATTTTTCATAATTTTTGGAGTTCGTTTGGTATTTTCCATGAATTTTCTCAAATCCCCTGTATTTATTATCCATGAAATTTGTTTAATTATTTTCATGAATTTGGCATCATAAAATTTGGTCAAACACACATGAAGCTCTCTGGGGCTGCACAAGCACAAGAAAAAGTACAAGTTGGAATATTTATTTTAAAATTTGTTACAAGCAATTTAACTTGTTTGAAATGATAGTTACAAAATTTTCTTTATTTTTGCTAGTTAGAGCCTCGAATTTTAGATATTACTGATCAGTCCAATTGATTGAAAAAGGATCATACCATTTATTCCAGTAAATTGTTCAAACTGATAAAATGCCTGGCTTATGAACATCTCTACACCACTGACCCTGGACCCTTGCGCCTCTTTTAGAAGCCTTGTTGCCTTGGTGCTTACACAACATCAAATACCAAGTTGTAGAATCTCAAAGGTTCCTATAAATCCACGTATTTTTGTATTATAGTCAGTAAATAACTCTCTACAGTTCACCTGCTTCAGATAGGCATTTTCAATTGATTTTTCAAAGCTTACAAATTAAAAGCACAAGTTCCTTATCAATCCAGTATATTTAAAATCATATGTTTATTAGTGCAAAACAACAAATGAAATCCACTATCAACTTTACAAAATTGAAAACATGAACTATCGTTGGATCAAGATCTAGCTTGGGCCATATTTATTGATTCAAAACTCAGGTTCTTGACTGCTGGTGCTTGAGGTCAGCTTAAATATCTTTCTACCAACATATTTTTCCTATTATAGCAACAATTCAAACTTGTTATGTTCTTTTACTAAAGGGAGGCACAAACCTCAGGATTTGGGGCCTGACACAAGGTGATTGGGTTTGGATTGTTTTTTAAGCTGGTTGCAGCAGAAGCAGTATGGGGAACGAAAAGTAAGAAATAAAGGTATCAGTTTAAATGTGAATACCTATGCATAATACCTACAACTCATTGATAGTTTAATTATCATTTTATTAGTTCCGAAACTCAAGGACACGAAAAGCTGGCTTTATTTTTAGTGAAGCAATACTTGTTGAGATATGATAATGCTTAACAGAAAAGAAAAACCCAAGAAAGAAGGGGAAAAAAAAATCAAGAAAGCAATTCCACATGCAAAACAATGTTTAGGGGGTACAAAATACTACCAAAGTCGGCATGCGATATGAAAAATGGTATATTATAAAGCAAAAATGACATATGATAGACCTGCGCAACCAACTTTCTAGATTCTTTCCATACGACAACCGGACTATTACAAATTATGAGGGAACTCAAATAAAAAAATATATAAGCTAAAAGAAAATTACTTGGCATAGGAACAGTGAACTCAACACTCTGCAACTTTTTATGTTATATAAAATTGGACCTGAAAATACAAACAAAAGAAGGTACTTACTGAATATAGTGTCTTTCCATCTAAAATTAAACAAGGTTGACCTGTAAAAACAACAACATTAACCAAGTCAACTATTTTTTTTTTTTTTTGAAAAGCAACCAATATTTATTTCTGTTCTTCTATTTTATTGAAAAGAAGAAAACATTAATATAAAAAAGAACAACTATGTGATTCACCTACAAATCCAGTTGCACCATCCTTCAAGCTTGTACCCCAAAATTAATAATAAATCCACTCAATAAGTCCAAATTTAAAAGTTATAAATTTAACTTTTAATGACCAAAATATTTGTTCCAAAATTTCCAAGTATCATAGGACAGTTTTGACAACAGTGTACTAGTACTGACAGTGCTTTTGCCCAAAATATCCAGTTTTTGTGTAGCTTTGCTCAAATAATTGAAACCAAAGAGAGATAGTCTGTGCATTTGTGTTAACAAAGAGTTTCAACAAAAGTGTTGGGCCCCAGGTTTTAGTATTGTCAGGAAGACAAATTACAATTTTTGCATTTTGAAAGCTACAAAAAAGTTGTACAAACAAGACAAGATACAAAAAAAAAGGATTTACAAAATTATATACCTTTCTTAAAGATTTTAAAAAGGAACTATTTGGCAGAGAGATGTGGTTCCATTGGGGCACTTTAAGGGTCAGTTGATGATAATTTTTTTTTCTGTAAACTTGAAGATATGTACAAACCTGACGTTCTGGAATTTAAAAAATTAGTGCCATAATATTTCTCCAAAACCAGAGGAGAAGAAAACTAACGCAGAAGAATACAAACCTGTTTGAAAATATTGAAAAGTCCATACAGAAATTGAAAATCACGAAATTTCATGGAGAAATTCGATTGGTAAGGCCACTGAAAAATTGAAAAAGGAAAATGGAAATTTGTGAAATTGGATTGTTCCTAAAGAAAATTAGTGTGTCCAAAGCCAAGGAACAGGTCAGATTCAGATGGGTGCACCGATTCTTATGTACACCACTTATCGTTAACCCTCCCATTAAAAAAAAATGACAAGCGGGCCCCAGTTGAGGAGCAGCGCTGTACCGCCTGGTCAACCGCTCCAGCGAACTGGTTTGACCGTCTAGAAGCTATAAGCAGGGAAACGTGAGGAGGGCCGTCGGATTGAAGCTGAGGCTAACGGCCAAGATCAAACCGGATTGGAAGCCACCATATCCATAACCATCACCATAAGGACCATAACCGACTTGTCAAATGGTCACCTTGACTCCGTTTGACCTTCTAGAAGTTCGGCTCAGATTAGCTAGGAGGTGATCAAAGAAGAAACTGTAAGAGAGAAAAGGGAATACTTTCTGTAATTGTAATTCAAATTGGTTTTCAATCGAATTTAGTTTCAGTACAACTGAATTGACTTGTCAATTAAGTCAAAACAGCGAATCTCAATCAAGGAAATAAAAGTACTGTCTCTTGTCATTAATTTTCCACAGTTCAAAGAGCATATTGGTTGAATTAGAAGTCCTTTACTACAGATTAATTAGCGCCTTTTATAGGACTTGATAAAATGATAAATCTTAGGGACTTATTGGTAAATGTTTCACAAAACCGTCACAGATGTATAAACCACCATTTGCTTCTTTTTTCTCTTTGTCTGAAAACATTTGGAAATCACAGTAGCATAAACTCGGTTCCTTCATGTATTAGGACTCGTGGCACTAGAAGTCTGTATTAACTATTAACCTTACTCGTATATATATTATAAATCGAGACAAGATGTAAAAACGAAGTCATGTGGCCATTGCCCTCGTTTCTTTACTTTTCTTTCATAATTTTAAATGGAAAGGCAATTAATTTAGATAGTACCATTAGGCCTTACCCCGACTTACGCCTGGTTTGAAGCAAAAATATGTTTATTCCTCCTTTTATTTAATTTCAAAGGCCGTATCATAATTATGATCACACAATATATGTAAATTATTATTTCAATTATTGTACCGTTGTAAATATATGTATAAAATGTTGAGCTGTATAAAAACAACTTTCTTAATTTATACTTAGCTAGTGTCCTCATTAAATAAATTGTAATAATATTAAGTTTTGTCAAGAGCTTAAGATAATTCTTTCTATAGATGAAACTGACGAATTAATATAAACACTGTATCACGGTATTATATTATGCCATATAAGTTGGGATAACTTCATTCGTATTCGTGCAACATAGCACCATTAGCTTAATTACATATATATTGATATTGAAATATTGTTTAACATAGTAGTAGTAGATAGATAAACATATAAGAAGCAAAAAGAAATAGCAGAACAACATGTAAAATTAATCTCTAAATTATATATAGGCTGAACGATTAAACTCGAAAAGAATTGCTTTTAAAATTTGGGACATCCCAAAAAAAAAAAAAAAAAAAAAAATCTCTGCTCGTCTTGGGGCTAATTAAAATTTTGTAAGGGTCCTTGGTAATTTTATTAAGTAATAGCTCTCTTTAAAAAAAAATTTATTATGTAATAATTTTAGGCTTCTGCCCCTACGATCTTAGATTTCCATACCACACCCGTTTGAAATTGAAGGCTTATCCATTCTCGTACGAGATTAAATCCCAAACTTCTCCATTTTTCCGATGGGATTAAATCTTAAAAAAAAAAAAAAAAAAAAAAAAAAAGACAAAAAGGCAAAAGGCTTCTCCATTTCAGATGCGAAGTATACTCTCACTCTCAACTCCGAAATCCCAAGCAGCGAAACACACTCTCTCTCAGTCTCACTCTCGCTCTCACTCTCTCACTCGCTCTCACTCTCTCTCTCTTCTCTTAACCGTTTTCCGTTTTCGTACGGAGATGGCTGGCGCCTATATGTACTCGTCTCTTTCTCTCGATCCTCTCTCCGATTTCATTTGCAAACAGGATGGCTCAAGAGTTAGTCACAGTAAGCTTTCTCTCTCTCTCTCTCTCTCTCTCCTATTTCAATTGATTTTGAAATTAAAAGTAGCTTGCTTTCCCAAATTAGCACAAGTGTGTGTTAGATGATTGATTTCTGCTTTCGTATTTAGATTTGTTTCATTTGATTGCGATTTAGATGATTGATTTCTGCTTTCCTATTTAGATTTGTTTAATTTGATTGCGATTTAGATGATTGATTTGGTGTTATAGGCACGCTCAATATACTACACTGTGCATTGATTGATACGAATATCATACTTTCCTTCTGTATTGATTGATATGATGCTTTCCTCTTCCCTTTGTTATAACTTGTGATAGCCGACTTTAATTTGTTTCATTTGATTGCGATTTAGAATATTGATTTGGTATTCCAGTCACGTTCAATCTAGGTTAATTGTTTGCTGCCAATACTACACCGTGTATTGATTGATATGAGCATGATAATTTCCTTCTGTATTGATTGATATGATACTTTCCACACAACTTGTAATTCCCGATTAATTTAATTTCAGTAGTGAATCATTGCTCTCTGGTACACAATTTTGTGCAAATGTAGCGAATCATTGCTTCAGTAGTGAATCATTGCTTGTATACCCTCTCTACTACACATAACTCTCTCTTTTTCTTTTTTTCTAGAGGAAATCCAACACCGAATTTGCATTGGTTCTTCTCGGACTTGTTTTCGCCCTAGAAATTGCATTTCGCACGCATGACCTCGGCAGGAAGGTCCGGCACTCTATTCATGTCAAAACGGCTGACAATCTACATATATTTGCTGCTGCACTTACCGGCTTCTCCTTCCTTCATGTCTTTGGGCTATTGATATGGGCCTGGTCTGATCCCAGACCACATATTCAATGGCTCATAGACAGAGTTTTGAAGGGACTCACTCTCGTAATCAGCATAGCAACTGGCTTGAGGGCGTTTCTCGTCCAAGCTTCGTACCTCAGTTTGATATACCTGACCATGATCTTCCTTGTATTCTGGATCGTGTTCTTTTTCCTACTTCCTCACGACTGGGAGAGCAAGAATGTGGAAGAGGATGCTGCTCACAACACCAGGGGAGGGGCTACAGCAACAGGCCATGGAGGGCATGGCGGCCTTGGTGGGTACAGAAGAAATGTAGGCACGGGAGGTACTGATGGGCCTGCACATGTTGCAATCGACATCGTGTAGAAAAGCATCAAGTGATGGACTGTAGGCCCTAGGTGATTCTTTTTGAAAGCTAGTTTCTTTTCAGATTTGAACTTCTTTCTATTAGTTCTTATCCCATTTAATTTGGTACTCTGGTTTTTTGAGGGGTAATTGATAGTCAATTCTTTTTTTATGCGTGTACTGTTAGATTCTCAAAAGGTGAATTACTGATATACTGATGAAGTATGATATTTGAAGTATCTTGGACCTTTGTGAAAATGTTCCCTGCATCTGAATATTACTGCCTTCTGTTATTTATCTCTTTAGTGAATTTCATTTCCTGGTCAAACATGTTGCATGAGAGTGAAGAAGGACTGTAGGCCCTAGGTAATTCTCTGGTCAATTGATATAGCCAATTTTTTTTTTTTTTATGCATTTACTATTAGATTCTTAAAAGGTGAATTACTGATATAGTGATGAAGTATGATATTTGAACTATCTTAGACCTTAGTGAAAATAAAAATGTAGTTGAGAATTAATAAAAATGTAGGTTTTGTCGCGTGACAGTACAAAATTTCATTCACATCTGGTGTGCTTTTGTGCATTGCATCTTAGTTTATGAAATAAATGAGGTGCATTTGCTTTGAAGGTTCATTTAGGTCTGTTAACTGGAATGATTCTAATGGGGTTTGTTAGAGCCTAGAGCATTTCATAGCTGATGGCAATTAAGCGCTAGTTATGACCTGACCCTTTATCTTGATATGTTTTCTGTTTATTTGTAACAACAGATTGTGTTTAAATTAGAAGTCCTTTACTACAGATTAGCGCCTTTTATAGGACTTGATAAAATGATAAAATCTCAGGGACTTATTAGTAAATGTTTCATAAAACCTTGACAGATGTATAAACCACCATTTGCTTCTTTTTTATCCTTGTCTGAAAACATTTGGAAATAACATAACCATGATGTGAGCCCTTGCTAAGCACTCACTGTTCAGAGTTTCTGATTGTACCAAATATGTGTTGTAGTCTGACCAAACACTAAGGGCTTCAAAGGAAGATTGAAATTTCAATTGTCAGAAAGGTGCAAGATTTTGATAAACTCGGTTCCTTCATGTATTAGGACTCGTGGCACTTTCAAGGTCAGTGTACGTGTAAAAGGCTGAGTGGTTTTGTTTAGGTTATGACCCTTTGCAAATAGTAAGATAGCATAAGGTTGAGTCCATAAAGAAATCATCAGGTATTGCAACTCATGCTAGTTCATTTCAGCAAATTTCATTTCTTAAATCAATGAAAGAATATAATTTCTTTTTTGTCTTGCATATTTGGTAAAAAACTGAAAGTTAAAGGGAAAGGGACTGATCGGTAAAATTTTAAAGGATCATCGTCAGGCATTAGATTTGTGTCATAGTGAATTTCATTTAGATGTTCAAATGATAGCTAAGTGGTATGTGTTTGCATCCAGAGCATGCATGTCTGATGTATCTTGCTTGTTTAAATGTTCTATATATGTTGTTACTTGTTAGCTGCTGAGCCTTGGTATGGTAAAATAAGCATGTATTGACATTGTTGTGTGACTTTGTTGTGTGCTTTAATATCATCAATTGCTGAGTGACTTTGTTATGAAAAATGATTGAACTCTCCTGTTATTACAGTAACGTAAGAGTGACTTTGTTGTGTCCTGTAATATCATCAATTGTTAGTCTCCAGTATATGACTAGCAACATAAGTAATTTGGACTATGTCAAATAAGCATATGCGAAATGGTAATTGGTGGTATAGAACAACTAGAATGGAACCATGTATTGACGTCTGAACCAAGCACATGCCTCATTGATCAGAGCTATATTAATCCACGATATGGATTTCCTGGAACCTGACCACATGAAGAAATTGTCAATTTGGGAATTTGATGTCAATTAACACACGAACATAATAAGTGAGTTGGTTTGACCCATGAAACCGATCTAAAGCCAATGGATTGCTCCCACCAGGTGTTGATACCAACCGATCTAAGTGAGCTACACTCATCACTTGGTTCTCCCCTCGATCTTATGTGACCATAAGCTCCGTAGCTTTGTCAGGAATCCGCTACACAGAAATCGTCTGGTCAAAAGAAATTAAGGAAAAGATTGTCAGCCCAAAACAATCCGCTACACAGAAATCGTCTGGAATGTACATGGCTGCTTATCGATAGGCTCTATGAAGTGTTGCAGTTTGGAATCCTATGAGAGATGTGTCATATGAGTGAGAAATAATTGTTAATTTAAATTGGTGATTATTTTAAAGTTTGAAATAATATTTTTTTTTACGTCTCTTGTGTTGGAATAGATTCAACAAAAACTAAAATTGTTTCTGAACTTCGGATCAAAATGTTAAAACCGTTGTAATGTGGGAAAGAATTTCAAATTCAACAGTACATGTATCAAAAGTACTCGTCAATATATCGAGTATCGATTGCTATCTTCTTAAAATCAGGCTATCTAGCTATCTTATATTTCTTTTAATTGGAGATTCAAATTACGCTTTTATGATATTGAATACTGGTACACTACGGTTCTGTACACCAGTATTCAATATCAACTTATATAAGACTAAAATTTCTAGTATTTCCACAAAAAAATACTGACTTTGGAAGACTCAAGGTAGATAGTTCCAGTTGAAGAAGAAAATTACAGACTGGTACAGTTATCAGTTGTGATTTGGACCGAAAAAATTATAAACAACCTTAAATTAAGAGATGAAATCAATATAAAAACGAAATAGAAGACTAAAAAGAAGGGAACATATTAGCTATGGAAAATGTTCTTTCATTACAAGAACAATTGACTCTTTACATCATCATATGCAAAACTGTATTTACATACCAATGAATTACTACATATAGCAAAATCTCGTTTCCTACATCGTTAAGCCTTCCTAACTGTACTATGTTATAAACATCCTAGCTACACTCCATAGGAGAAAACCCCAAATTTTCTGAAAGGGAAGAAAATGAAAACTGAACAAGGAACTCAGCTAGATCTATTTTGTGGTCTGTACAACAAAGTAAAAAATGGTGGTCTCTTGAGTATACTCTGTACATCAGATTATCCATTTGTGATGTGGCTTCTGTACATAACGTGTTCAACGAAATGTCTCAAAGAGCATAAAGTGTTGAAAAGGACATTCAGGGAATGTAAGTTTGAGTAGACTATCGGGCGCCGTGAAGAGGAGAGGCCAAGATCAATTTTTTGGAGAAGAAGTTTCTGTTGGGAGGCATCAATGAACCTCTGTCATGACAGCTGATGGATGGGCCTTGGACCTGTTCTCTGATGCTCGCTTTAGCATGAATACCTGCATCCATATTAATGCGTCAGTATTAAGCAAGTGTTATATAACCTATTCTGTTTCAGCTGCAAGCTTGATTATTGAATTTCAAATTTTCTTTTCATACAAGTTTTCTAGGCAAGAATTCCATTATCTTTTTGCAGAGAACATAACAGAAAAACAAAATTCTGGAAATCTCCTCACTATTTTTATTTATTTACTGCAGGAATGCAGTCAGCAATACAGCCATATTGGTGAACATCTTTTGCTGGACCAAGCCAAAACTTGAGCCATACCAGTCAATGTTGCAAACTAGAATTCTGAGGTTCAAATACCTATATTTTTTATGGTCCTATTTTAAACCATCAATAACTGAAAATCTAAGAGAAATAATACCATTGAAGCCCCCAAACTATTGGTTTGTGCACTCCCTGAACTTTTACTATCAACATTTACCTCTCAAACTCTCTAGCCCGTAAAACTCAGCCCCCCTAACCCCCAACTGCTAATGTACCCTTAAAAAAATAATTTTAAAATGACTGTAGTTCACTTGATAAATTTATCCTTATTCAATTACTTCAGTGAATTTTCATACTATACGATTAACATTGAAATTTTCTATAGCAAGTTTTATCAAGAAATTATTATTTCATATTGTTATGATAAAACAACAACAACAATCATTTTAATTGTTTTTAAAACTATACCTTTCGTATAAGAAAATAAAGCACAGAACTGAAAGCAACATTTCAATCAATGTGCATGTGCAATAGAAATGTCTATATTTTTTTTTAAAAAAAAAAAGAACAAATTTTACAATTCTTTCTACAAAAAAGCTACAAACTGTAAATATTTAAAATACCATACTATGTATAACTTCATTTTGTATTCGAAATTAAGGAGCTTATAGTGAATTATCTTCTAATGGAGCTGGGGGTGGTTTTAGGGGAGTTATTGTCGTGGATTGTATAGGTTGAGAGGATGATTGTCAAACTTAAATGTTTAGGCCTAAATGACGCAAACTAAAACTTGGGGTGCCTCGAGTGATATTATACCATCTAAAACAATAAATTAGGACTGAAAGATGTAATTTATGTCACTTATTCTATGCATATATAAATAATCATGATATTGCAACTTGATTTTGATTGGCATCAAGCAGGCATTTGAAATCCTTTAGTGACAATCCAACAACGGCTTTTTCCTTGATATGTGTGTGTGAAAGAGAGAGAGGGACAATACCTGGCCTTAATGAGTAATTTCTAAGCATCCAGGCGGTTGGATCCATGGCTCACCATCCACCTGAACAGGGAATGATCTATGTAGGTGCAGCCTTATTACTTGTCCTTGCACAAGCCTTTGGGCCCGTGATAACCCTACCTGGTAGCATGCACCAACACAAGCAGCTTTTAGCCTTTATAATGACTCTTATATCATATCAGTACGATGCACCAATTTGCGTTTGATTGTATTTATATTGAAATTTTCTAACCTTTACTGGTACAAGTAGTAAACATTGGTAACAATACCTGAAGATTACCAAGATGCCAAGCGCCTGTCACACATACTACCTCTAAGGTTTTATCATCCATTGATTGTATGTCGAGCTTGGTGTCATAGCTATCCTCATTCTTCCATAAATCCACACCTCCCATATAGTTTAAAACAAGCACGCCTTCAGCATCCTGTTTATAATTGGAATCATACATTAAAAAAAAAAAAAAATGGAATACTAAATGAGTGGATACCTCAGGTATCTCAACAGTTTCTCCATCCACTTCTAGGGTCATGTGCCATGGCAGATGCTCACATGATCTGTCTATCATATCTTTAGCACCTTCTTTTGCATAGATTAATGTATTCATTAACTGCAAGTCCAAACAACAATTAGATCAGTTGATCAACCCCATAGAATAAAAACACAATTTAGAACAAAAATGGCCCACTGAACAATACAATTTAAATAATAGTATAGCCAAAGGTGGAAATATATGGCCATACCTGATTGTAGAACAGCTCAGGCATTTCATCCCTCATGCTGTGAAACTCATAAGCCACTTTTGCATCACATCCAACACCTAACGCACAAAACATACGCATACAAGTCAATGACTGTAAACATAACTATGAAAAATTAGAAGCTCAAGTGCAAGACAAACCAAGATAATTCATCACGAACTTGTGTTTCTTAACATCATGAAGCTGGCCCCCAACATTTTCCTTTATGGCAACACTCCACCGATCAAGCATTGTCACAGCAGCATGGTCTATATCATCTAATAACCCACCAATACCACCTTTCCCTAAAGCAGAGGAGAGGCCACCACCCCACTGTAGGACCCGTGCCAGGTCATTTCTTGCGCCAAGAGGGAGAATCGCCACTGGAGGAGGTGACTCAAATTCGAACCTCTCAATAGCATCAAGCACCAAGCGACTGTGCCATCTCCACACAAACTAGAAGCATTAAGGAATGGTTCATTACACAGCTCATGACAGTAGCAACAATAGAGTTGGTATCACTGGTACCAGTCGAATCAAACCACTTTTCAGACCAATGGTGGATTAGATTTGGAGCGCCTGCCTGGGCCACACACTTGCAATCCTTGGTGGCGAATCGCGCACATCAGGAATGAGCGGAGACCCCACATACAGAACAAGTCTGAACGGAGATACAGCTGGCGCATTTGCTTTTACTTGATTGGGGTGAGACCAGGCTTGTCAGACAAACAGAACAGGTGGTGAGTTGGTAAGAGAGCTGTGATTGGACCCATGAATGAGGAGAGGTTGGCCAATTAATTAGTAGTTTTTGAAATCGCTTCCTTTCTCGTTTGACCCAGTCCAGAGAAACTTGTTTCTGGAGCTGGAGAAAGGTGTAGAGTGCTGCTATAGCAGTGAACAATCCAACAGTTGTCATCCAAGCCAGCGAACCAACATTTAACATGTCGATTTCATGTACAATTTTGACTAACAAATATGCAGATTCCATAACAGCTGTATCGCATGTAAGTAGAGTTAGTTAGAAGAAAATTGACATAGGAGAGTTCTTTAACTCGTTCTTGTATTACTTAGGAGCTATTTATTGGAATTAGTCATGAGTTGTTGGCCAAGTTATGTACTTTTTGTCAGTTGGGGTGTAGACTGACGGACAAAAAGGGTAGTTTCTTCCGAAAATAAGTTCTTTTTGGGAGCAAAATAAATTATATTTAACATAGAAAATAATGCAAACTTAATTTAGAAAGAGAAAAAGGCACGCACATCAGAAATTTTGAAACGATCACATTACAACATGATTAAAGGGACAATTCAAATTCCAAAAGAGAGAGAGAGAGAGAGAATCTAACCTTGAAAAGTCGAGGAGATTTATCTTATCTATCTATGCGCCTCTCTTACTCGCAGCTCAGTTGGAGAAAAAGGAAATAAAAATGAGCTGGAGACGAGAGAAGAGAGAAGAGCGAGGTGCGCATTTATGAACTTTTAACCTTTGTTGTGAAAGAAAGATAATAATGGGCATTGATGCGAAAGTCCGACGGCTTTGTCTCCGAAAGAAACATCAAAATTAAATTTTTTTTTTTTTTTGAGAAAAGCAGCCCTCAAGGGGAGCCTGCATCCATTAAAGCATGCAAAAGTTTGATACAACAAACTAAAGTCACACAGTCAGTGACTTAACCAAATTGAAAACTAAAAAAGTACGGACAAACCAGCAAAACAACACAGCAAAACAACTAAAATTCCACTAAAAAACAGCAAACTGGATCAATTGCCCAGCAAATCTTCATCTTCCTCATTTGCTGACCCAGCTGCTGCTGAGCCTGTTGCTGCTGAAGGTGTTGCGTTTGAAGTGCTAGTTTGAAAATGAGGCTCCAAACCTGTACGAGTTCCTGACCAATGATAATATAAGCTTAAAACTGAGACAAAGAGGGAAGCATTATGAACACTTACGCCAGTATTAAAAACACACTTATTTCTTGACCCCCAAACAGCCCACATAAAAGCAGCAATAAGTGTTTTAAGAAATTTTTGTTGCTCAGAATTAAGTAAACAACTATAACTCCACAAGTCCTTTAAAGTACCAGCAGTAATGAAAATCCCTTTTGTATTAAACCTATTAACAATAGCCCAAAATTGAAAAACTAAAGGACATGATAAAGATAAGTGATCCACTGACTCAAATTGCCCAAAAAACAACAGTTATTAACTCCTGGCCATCCCTCTGCTGAAGATTATCCATAGTTAGAATTTTGCCCTCTAAAGCAAGCCAAAGATGAGTGTCGAAATTAAATTACTTTTTCTTTTTTAGACAAACTGGAAAGATGAGTGTCGATTCTTTCGGATCGTGTCACAAACGCCACAAATATCTCAAGAAACTGCAAACCTCCTGTTCCCACTAGTGAACAGCTTTCCTTCTCAAACGTAATCAAAAGGACGTATCCATTATTTCTCGTACTGGAGGATAGTTCCAACGTACTTGGCATGGGAATGTTATTGACCCGGACGGACCGGACAATCAAACCAGTGAAACCGGACACGGACATGTTTAGGACAATCCACTTTTAGTAAGATTTATAAAACCATGTTGTTGTTTAATTCCAAAATGAAGAGATTTTAGTTTAAATAAAGAATGAAATAAATATTAAAGAGATAATTTTCTTGTAGGTGCGTGTAAATTTAATGTACCATTTTTAAAGAATTGTTACACATTCTAATTTTATATTTAAACTACTTATTTAAGATTTGTATTACTTTAATATAATTTATGGTAATTACAAAGAAGCCATTTTATTAAGTGCATGTATAGAGCGTGTGTCATTGAATTGAAGTTATAATCTATCACTTTTCTTTCATATAATGATATTCTGTATTAATTAGCTTTGTCATTCAAGATAATCATTTTATAATTTACCTGTTTAGTAGTGTACACATTATTATTATTATTTATTTTCATGAAATACTTGTTATTTTCTATTATAAACAAAGTGCCAAGTGTTACGTGATGTTGAATAACCATTAGGTAAACACATCCTTCTTTTAATAATGACCAAAACTTTTATGTCACTTTTATTATTTGTATAATTATGTCATTATCTTAGTTAGTAATTTATATTTTTCTTTAGGAAATTATCTAGTGACTTTAATTATATGAAAACTAATGTATTAATGTTATTATTTTAAATACTTTTAAGTATATTTTAAATTTAAGTATTTCTGACCTGTTGATGCTTCAACGTGTTTCGCTTTAGAAAAATCATTTAATAATTTATTAGTGTTGTGATAGCATTTATTTATTTAACTATTATAAAACATATTTTTACTTAATGAATAGAAAGAAGGATCGAAATGCATAAATTGAAATAAATTTTTGTAAGAACCAAAATAAAATTGCTAATACACATTCCAATGTAGATCTATCAGATCTCGTTTGTGAAATCCCATGGATTTGGTAACAATATTTTTCATCCGTTGGATTCTGCAAACTATATGTCCTCATATTATTGCTCTTACAAATAGAACTGCAGCTGAAAATTCAAATTCTGCTTTATCCTATATGAAAGTTCAAGCTAAAAAGAAATACATAGCACAAAGACTAAAGCTTCTATTTCTGAAAAATTATAGGATTCATGGAACTTGAGAAGAGGAGGCATAATATCATGAATAACATACCAAATAATTCAGTATTTCCTCTTCGACGGCCGCCCTCTCTATGCCCTATTTTCCTAACCAAATGAATATTTAAAGAGGAACCAAATGAATATTTAAAGAGGAAGGAGTGTATATTGTGCTGTCACACATGTACCGTCCGATGAACGTTGAATGTGACGTGTCAAACATTGTTAATTATGACAAGAAAGAATTGGAGAATTAACTTTCCATTTGTCCTCATTTACTGCTGGTACGTTACGATATAAGAAAATGACAAATAAATAAACTTTTACAGTCTACACCTTAAAAATGATACAATTTCATATTTTTAAATTGAGACACCATTAATGAGATATCATCATATTGATTCATTGCTTCTAGGATGATTTTGGGTTTAAACAATGTCTCTAACTTATCATCCTTGTCATTTCATGAGCAAAAACAGAAACCCCTTAATTGCCTTCCGGCCTTTCCACTCTTTGCTTTGCATGGATTATTCTGAGCCTAACTTTCCATTCCATTGTCTTGGAAGTTGGAACTCCTCCTGTTTATGCCTACCAAATATTAATGAAGAATCCAAATTACAGAAACAGCGATCACCATAAAATGATTCTTTAGCGGATTAGGCTGTGGTTATAAGAAAATTGATTACATATATATAATTGCTAAAATTATGGTCGTGAGCTGATTCTTTTTGCACTTATTTAATTTGATAAGCACAATTAACCTCCAAATAGTTTTTAAAATGTACACAACGTGCACTACAACATGAATTGGTTCGCTGGGTTGAGATGGTTCGTATTGGTGTTTCGGTGTTGAGACCGGGACTTAGTCCTTGCCTTTTTTTATACAGATGATTTAATCCTCTTCTTCAGACTAGACGAGCATCAAGCAACTATTATAAAATTTCTAGTCTAAATCTTAACAGTCAAAAGTCAGATTTGGACCATCAATACTTCTGCTGCTCTTTCTCAAAGTTTGGCTCTTATCTTAGAATGCAACAAGGTCCAGCTTTCTATCAGATACTTATAGGTCTGCCTTTATCTAACAAAAGATTGATTAAAAGGGATAATGAATATTTGATTGCAAGATTCAGAAAGATTGGTGGGCTGGGTAGCAAAACAATTCTCCTTTGTAGGCAGGCTGGTACTGATAAACTCGTGCTTATCTTCTGTCACGTCCCGCACCGACGGGTCACAGGACGCGAGGTGAAACGGTATCTTCTGCATCCGACGGCCCGTCAACCTACGTCGCAACAGAAAAACAAACAGAGTCAGGTACAAACCTCAGTAACCGGTTATTTAACGACGCAGCTTCTCTATACTTAATTATTATAACAACAGTCAATAAAATCGGATTAATCCACAGTACAAATAATATATTTTACGGAGATAAACAGATTTAGACAGTCAGTCAGTCAGAGTGGTCCCTCCCCGATCTCAGGAGGATCACGACCGGCCCCTCCCCGAACTCAGAGGATCAGGGCTACAAATTCAGATTCAGATCCATTTTCCAAACCCGATATCCCGTAAAATATACCAATAACAATTCAGATAAACATATTCAATATATCAAAACCAAACGATAAATCAATCAATCAATCAAAACGAAATTAAGTACAGAGAAATCCGGTTACCTGATTGAGCGATTCAAAAATTACAGATAAATCAGAACAACTATCGGATCACTGCGACGTAGAACTCAGAATATCAAACGGCCAATCATTCAAACTAATCAATTTTCTTCAATAATACGGAAAATGATAAAGTCTTTAGATGGAATTTATCTTCATGGATCGGAAACTGTAATAGTGGTTTCAGATTTGTAAAGAGAGATAAGAAGTATATAAAACAAAGGTGCATTAATATTATAATATATTAATGGTATTTGGGAGAATGACACGTATAACTCAAAGATGAGGTGGCAAATTTTTCCTTTTCTTATTCGGTGCTACTATATATGGTTCGGCTACAGAAGTTTAGTTCGGTCAACATGTCAAGACAATTGACTGGTCAAAGGACAAACTACGGTCAACTCTGGTCAAACTCGGTCAAACAAGTCAAAGCAGGTTAGGGTGTTACATTCTCCCCTCCTTCAAAAGAATTTCGTCCCGAAATTCAAATGGACGATAACAAATAGAAATCAATTAGACATAAATTAAATAATCAAATTCCAAATGAAACGACACTGGACCCAAACACAGTCCGAGGAACGAATGCTCTGATACCATCTATCACGTCCCGCATCGACGGGTCACGGGACGCGAGGTGAAACGGTATCTTCTGCATCCATCCGACGGCCCGTCAACTTACGTCACAACAGAAAAACAAACAGAATCAGGTACAAACCTCAGTAACCGGTTATTTAACGACGCAGCTTCTCTATACTTAATTATTATAACAACAGTCAATAAGATCGGATTAATCCACAGTACAAATAATATATTTTAAGGAGATAAACAGACCTAGACAGTCAGTCAGTCAGAGTGGTCCCTCCCCGATCTCAGGAGGATCAGGACCGGCCCCTCCCCGAACTCAGGAGGATCAGGACTACAAATTCAAATTCAGATCCATTTTCCAAACCCGATATCCCGTAAAATATACCAATAACAATTCAGATAAACATATTCAATATATCAAAACCAAACGGTAAATCAATCAATCAATCAAAACGAAATTAAGTACAGAGAAGTCCGGAAAATGATAAAGTCTTTAGATGGAATTTATCTTCATGGATCGGAAGCTGTAATAGTGGTTTCAGATTTGTAAAGAGAGATAAGAAGTATATAAAACAAAGGTGACATTAATATATTAATGGTATTTGGGAGAATGACACGTATAACTCAAAGATGAGGTGGCAAATTTTTCCTTTTCTTATTCGGTGCTACTATATATGGTTCGGCTACAGAAGTTTAGTTCGGTCAACATGTCAAGACAATTGACTGGTCAAAGGAGAAACTACGGTCAACTCTGGTCAAACAAGTCAAAGCAGGTTAGGGTGTTACATCTTCTCTTCCTGTGTTTGTCATGACGGTTATGGATCATTCTAATCTAAAATAGATAATTTTCGATGGAACTTTTTATGGAATAAAGTCAAAGCTAGGCAAAGAAAGATGTTCATGATGGATTTAAATACTTCTAATTTAGCCGTAATTTCCAAATGGTTATATAAATGGCGTAGGACATCTGCTTCCTTATGGAAAATGTGGATCAGAGCGCTGAATTCGACATCCTCACTTTTGCTACCATCAAATAGTGTTTATCTAGCACGTTGTTACAAACATCTTAAATTTTAAGTCCGTTTACAATTCAGCATTGATGAAGGACCCTCGATTCTGTCCTGGAAACATGACCGAGGCTTGAACATACTAAAATGCACATTTCCGGACCTATTTTCTTTTGCCCGCCTTGATCCTGAAATTAGGATTCACACTCACTTTTCAACTTGGTTAATAACTAGCTCAATGACAGAAACTCCTGTTGCATCGTTGTGATATCCCCTTTTGGAATCTGGTGCCCCAAAGGGTACTTTATCTGAAAGTTCAGTGACCTGATCAAGAGCCATCCTAAGCACAGGTCCAATTTTAAACTAATTTGGTCTATGAGAATATCTACCACCAAGATACAAAATTGTTCTATGGAAGATCGATGTTGCTTCTCAATTTAGCCACCGTGGATAATTCCGTGCAAGTTCAATACAGAATCAGTCAACCACCTCTTTTCTAGTTTTCTTCATGTAATTGTTTGAATTATTTCATTGAAAGTATTCTTTCCCAATTACTTTCTCAACATGCATTGTTATCTCACCTCCCTTCATCAACAATTGTGTTGGACTATCCAAATGCTATGATCTTGGATTATGATGTGTCGATTGATTTAAAAGATATCATTGCTATTTACATACTTAATTTGTGGCCTGGTGATAAAGAGATGTAGTTGTATCTTTAGAGAGGAATAGAAAAGTAACAGTGACCTAATTATGAGATTTCTCAAGACTAGTCCTTTTTAAGAGAACAAAGCTGTAAAGCCCGTTGAAAAAAAATTTAGAATATATTTTTTTTTTCAAGGATTGGGATTTTAATAGGTTAGGATGGTTGTTGATTTTTTCTTAAGTTCTTTTGTTTTTTACTATTTAGCTTTTGGCTAAACTTTACAATATAATGCTACTTTTATTTATAATAATCAAAGAATATATTCTAAATTTTGTTCATCAAAAAAAGCTGGGTTGAGAATTACTTATTATTCGGGTTGGATAGGCAGAGATGACCTTTTAGGGTTCTGATAACCTTTGCGGGCTGAGCTTTAGCTTTGGTTTTAGACATCAATATTGTGTTTTATTATATTTCAACAAAAAAAAAAAAGAAGCACATGGCCTATAATTCCATAACGAAAGCACTAATATAACATTAGTTACATTACACACTTTCATGACCGCATAAATGGTGAAAAATTATGGCCTAATTATTTAAAATATTAACCACTAGTAAAGCAATTGATAGATGATTCTCTTTTGGAGATCAAACAACGCGGATATCCTTTATGATTGATGGAAAGTTCTTCATCAAATGGCGAAATGCATTAGTTGCTGCTGCAGCTTTGAGAACCTTAGGGGACCTCATGAATTTTAGACACTTTTCTTTGAGATATTTGCATTTTATGTTGTTCTGCCAATAGTAATGTACTTGCTACTGTGCCCGCGTCGAGATTATTACATACGTAGTATGTCTGCACACATAAACTTCAACCTTTCCAAATCATACCTATATATATATATATATATATATATATATATATTAGAAAATTATCAATATTTATATTCAATAAAAGTAATGCTTAACAAAGATAAATAAATATATACGAAGTAAATATAATAAGAGTAAATTTTTTCGGAGGTCCCTAAAATTTATGCATTGTCTAATTTTGGTCACCAAACTTTAATTTGTCCTCCTAGAGTCACTTAACTTTGCTATTGTCCAATTTTGGTCCTCTGTCCACATTCCGTTTAGTTCCGTCATATATGATTAAATTTGGTGCAAATTTTGGTGTCCGAATCGTATTTTATCTCCTTCTTCTCTCTCCCAGAAAAGCTAGCGAGCGTCTCTCTTCCTCATCTCTTATCTTTTTTGTCTCTACCAAACCCAACTCCAACTTTACTCAACCTTAAAAATCACAATCGATACTTTTAGTTTCTTTCCTGAAAGAGAGGGTTAAAAAATACACACTCGATTTCTCTTCCCTATTGATGCGTCTCTCACAAGACTGGGTCTCACTCTATAGCAATTTTGAAATCCAGTACAGGTGTGAAGAGACAATATTCTTGCCATGGCATAAACTATTCATTGTGTCTTGCATGTTAACCTAAACTATTTAGATTTGAATTAAACTTGTATTTGCATTCAGCCAGCAATAGTTTTGCCACATGCTTTAATTTCTCTGAAAGGACCTAGGTACTGGTAAAAAAAGGAGTAAAATAAGCCAATTAATGTCTAGCCTTTTTTTTCATTAGTCATCATATTTTTCCCATGGAACGGAATTCATATTTTTCTCATTTATATACAAATACAATAATCAACTTACTTAAATCATCATATTTTTTCCATCGAACTTTCCTTTATTATCCACAGAAGTTATTGTAGTCATAATTGAGAACAAAAAGCACCAATTACTCCCCATCCTGAGGCATGTTTCTTTTATAGCCACAATTGTTTATTTTTTTTGTTCCAATTGTTGTCAGCCAAAAAAAAAGCTATCAACATTCATCATCAGACATAATAAAAATTATTATGTGGGTAAAGAAACTACGATATAGAGGGAGGGACCAAGAAGGTAGGGTTTAGTAGAGACAAACAAAGCTATGGTTTAAAAGAGCCAAATGGAGGAAGAGGCAGTGGGCAAAGTTGGAGGTGGGTTTAGTAGAGACAAATAAAACTATGGTTTAAAAGAGAAAGATGGGGAAGAGAGACGCTAGCTTTTCTGGAAGAGAGAGGAAGGAGATAAAAGATACGACGCGGACCCCAAAATTTGCACCAAATTTAATCATCTCTGACGGAACTAAACGGAATGTGGACAGAGGGACCAAAATTGGACAATAGCAAAGTTAAGTGGTTCTAGGAGGACAAATTAAAGTTTGGTGACCAAAATTGGACGATGTATAAACTTTAGGGACCTCCGAAAAAATTTACTCATATAATAATAACAAAACAACTTATAAAAGGAAGATATTAATCACCTATCTGCAGCGATGAGCAAATGCTGAGCCATTAATCTCAAATCTTGCTTTTTAAAATAAGGTAGTGAATCAGAATAAACAAAGTAAAGCATGGATTTGAAAGTTTCTGGTTCAATATCATGAATTGTTATGGTTTTCTTCCGGTCTACATCCTTCATGCAACCAAGAAGCTTGGCACTGAAGACAGCCGACCGGGCTGCAAGCACACACCGATGAGCCTTAAATTCTTCTCCCTTCACTACGAAAGTGACATCTGACCCATGTCCGCTCTCTAGCAGGTGAACAAAATGTCGGGACAGGTTTGAGGGGGGAGCGGTGATGCTATAAGTAGTAGTTGCTTTGAGATTTACTAAAGTAATTGTGCACTTGATAATGAAGGCATCATTCTTTAGATATTTTGAATCCTCAAATTTACTTCTTTCTACAAATTTAGAATAACCCCAAGATATGTTATCGGTATTGTTGAAATTGCTTACCGGTGCTGTGCGACTTATGTGAGAGAAAACATTGTTCTGTCGAAGTATAGTGAATGCATATTTTGCCTTCACATCAGTAGCAGCACTTTGGAGCTCAAGGAAAAGGCCTATAAATTTTTCGTTTTCAATTGTTTCTCCGGCGGGATAGAATTTTATTTGCCATCTATAACCGCCAACAGTGAAAACATCAGAGCAGATGAATTCTCCAATACCGATCCCTTTAGTGAGGGAATTATATCCCACAACTTTAATTAGATATGATCCGGTTTCAGACTTGGCCCGGAGCGTAGAGATCGTTACTGAGGAACCCTTGTGAGAATGTCTTGCACTAGAGGTATTACCCATGGTAATATCTTGCGCTGAAGGCGTGTGTGTAAATTATAATCTTTCTGATAGAGGATTTTGTTTCGCTGGTACGATTTGCGTTCCATGGAGAAAGGGAATATATACGCACTGAGAAGAGCATCAAATCTTGGAAATTGGGCGTCCTAACTTGCCATCTCTAAGTTTAGCTTTCCAATGCTATTAATTTGCATCTTTATTTTGGTTCGTCCCCTCTATATATAACTAGCAGGGAGTAATTATGGTCTGCATTCATTAATTAAGAACTATGATTCCTGCAATATCAGTATCTACGTTTGCCCACCCGACCCTCAAAAAAGAGTATCCACGTTTAACTATTAGAACCGTTCAAAAACGAAAATCTTTTTTTCAGCGTAAAGCCGTAAACCAAATCTGATATATCTTTTTGTCAGAAGTCATACACTTCTTTTTAATTTAAATGTCTAAATAAGTACCTTGCCAAAAAAAATCAGTTATTAATTTTATTTGAGTAGCCTGATATCACAATTTACGCTAGCTAGACGGTTCATAATTCACACCGAAGAACTATCTTGGGAAACAGATTTATATAGGACTATTAATAATAATAGCAAATGTTTTTTTTTTAATTAAACTAGAATAGACATATAAGCCAGTGAAAATTTTAATAAAAGGCAAGAATATAATTGCAAATATTTAAGGCCAAGAATACTATTATTTCTTTTACGAATCTATATTACTGGAAAGCTAATTTTATTCAGCATGGCGTCATTTTATGTTTGGCTTTCATTTGTACTGGAATAGCTCACTAACTGTTCTCCTTAACAACTCGACTAATAATATATAAAGAGACGAGCCGATTGACTCATCTCATCTCCTTAACAACTCAAGTTGTAAAGAGACACGCCGACTGCTAGTTTTTGTCGAGCCAAACTGTAACACCCTAGATTTCGGCCCTTTTTTTTTAGAATAATATTTTTTTATTCTATGTTAAAGTCTAGAATTTCAATAATAAATTTTAATTATATTTTAAGAATTTATTTGCTATTTCGTTAAAAAAATAAATTTCTAAAGTTCTCATATGTTTATTCCAAGTATTTTCCATTTATTTATATCATTGCCGAATTTAATAGCATTTCATTGAATCCATTTACTGTTCTTATTATTTTATTATTATTTTCAAATCCATCGTCTCCTTTTAACCAGCCCATTTGGGTAAAACTGAATTTTAAATAGTGTCGTTATAACAGCATCTAATTTCATTTATTATATTCTATTTCCTAAAGTAACCGTCCAAAAGAAGCATGTTGTACATAACTGTCTTCCCTTTAACATGCTTAGTTTCTTTCTGTTTATTTTATTATTAATATTAGTATTTAACTATATCGTTCCACCGATTAAATTTCCTTCCTGTTTGTTTTATTCCTTTGATTTATGAAATTTCGTAACCGTCTCATAACCGTGCCTATCTACTATGTTTAAGCAAATTGTTTTTTCTCTAATCTATCACAGAGCCTCAAATTCCAATTTGCTAAATTCCTTTAATCTCTCACGAAATATTTTCCATCACTTAACCGTTCTCTCTCTTTTCAATTAATATCCTTTCATAAAATCTCCATGAAACTTAACATCCATTCTCATTAACCGACCAATTATTACTAGGCCAATATGATGATTTTCTTCCTACCATATGTTCATAGGTATGTGCCGTTTATACCATGTTTATTTATTAAATTGTCATTTCCTTTTGATTATTATTCTTTCCTTCCAAGAAATGAGACCTTATACTTCTTCCTTAATCCAGAATTTGTATTTATGTGCCGATTGAAAATATGTTCATCCATCCGATTGAAATTTGAGTTATGCATCGAGATTATTGTCGTTTCATTATTCTAGATCGCTGATAAGGTAACCGGACTTCTCTATAATTTAATTTTCGTATTGATTGATTTAAATATCGTTTGGCTTATTGATTGAATTGAATTGATATATGAGAATTGTGATTGATGTATTTTGCGAGTCAACGGGTCTCTAATGTGATTTGAATTGAAGTGGAAAAGTGGAAATGGAATAGTGGAATGGAATGTGAAGCGGAATCGCCTAAAGAGGGATTCGCGCTAGTGGAAAAGTGATATGAGAAAGTGAATTTGAGAAAACCTAGACCCGTTGATCTCTGTAAAATACATCTAATTTGTTTGTTATTGATGTGTGGATTAATCCGATCGATTGATTTTTGGTTATATAAATTGGTTATAGAGAAGCTGCGTCGTCAAATAACCGGTTACTCAGCTTTGAAGCTGACTCCGTTTTGCATTTATTTCTTGTGACGTAGGTTGACGGACCGTCGGATGGATGCGAAAGATACTGTATCACCTCGCACCTCGTATTTCGGATACGGGGTGTGACATTTGGTATCAGAGCATTCGTTCCTCGGACTGTGTTTGGGTCCGTTGTCGTTTCGTTTGAAATTTCTTTTAGTGTACCGATTTAGTTCCAATTTAGTTGAAATTGTCCAAGTTGAATTATGTTTCCCCAATTGACTTGTTATCATCCAATTAGATGTTGGTCCTTGTCTTTTGAAATACCGATCATTGAATTTTGAGGACGAAATTCTTTTGAAGGAGGGAAGAATGTAACACCCTAGATTTTGGCCCTTTTTTTTAGAATAATATTTATTTATTCTATGTTAAAGTCTAGAATTTCAATAATAAATTTTAATTATATTTTAAGAATTTATTTGCTATTTCGTTAAAAAAATAAATTTCTAAAGTTCTCATATGTTTATTCCAAGTATTTTCCATTTATTTATATCATTGCCGAATTTAATAGCATTTCATTGAATCCATTTACTGTTCTTATTATTTTATTATTATTTTTAAATCCATCGTCTCCTTTTAACCAGCCCATTTGGGTAAAACTGAATTTTAAATAGTGTCGTTATAACAGCATCTAATTTCATTTATTATATTCTATTTCCTAAAGTAACCGTCCAAAAGAAGCATGTTGTACATAACTGTCTTCCCTTTAACATGCTTAGTTTTTTTCTGTTTATTTTATTATTAATATTAGTATTTAACTATATCGTTCCACCGATTAAATTTCCTTCCTGTTTGTTTTATTCCTTTGATTTATGAAATTTCGTAACCGTTTCATAACCGTGCCTATCTACTATGTTTAAGCAAATTGTTTTTTCTCTAATCTATCACAGAGCCTCAAATCCCAATTTGCTAAATTCCTTTAATCTCTCACGAAATATTTTCCATCACTTAACCGTTCTCTCTCTTTTCAATTAATATCCTTTCATAAAATCTCCATGAAACTTAACATCCATTCTCATTAATCGACCAATTATTACTAGGCCAATATGATGATTTTCTTCCTACCATATGTTCATAGGTATGTGCCGTTTATACCATGTTTATTTATTAAATTGTCATTTCCTTTTGATTATTATTCTTTCCTTCCAAGAAATGAGGCCTCATACTTCTTCCTTAATCCAAAATTTGTATTTATGTGTCGATTGAAAATATGTTCATCCATCCGATTGAAATTTGAGTTCTGCATCGAGATTATTGTCGTTTCATTATTCTAGATCGCTGATAAGGTAACCGGACTTCTCTATAATTTAATTTTCGTATTGATTGATTTAAATATCGTTTGGCTTATTGATTGAATTGAATTGATATATGAGAATTGTGATTGATGTATTTTGCGAGTCAACGGGTCTCTAATGTGATTTGAATTGAAGTGGAAAAGTGGAAATGGAATAGCGGAATGGAATGTGAAGCGGAATCGCCTAAAGAGGGATTCGCGCTAGTGGAAAAGTGAAATGAGAAAGTGAATTTGAGAAAACCTAGACCCGTTGATCTCTGTAAAACACATCTAATTTGTTTGTTATTGATGTGTGGATTAATCCGATCGATTGATTTTTGGTTATATAAATTGGTTATAGAGAAGCTGCGACGTTAAATAACCGGTTACTCAGCTTTGAAGCTGACTCCGTTTTGCATTTATTTCTTGTGACGTAGGTTGACGGACCGTCGGATGGATGCGAAAGATACTGTATCACCTCGCACCTCGCACCTCGTATTTATAAATACAATTTCTTTAGGAAATGCTAATTCTAAATAAACGACCTTAACACGTTCTCAAATAGCGGGTCAATTATTGGTATTGTATGTGCCTGTGCTCTGATACCAACTAAAGTTGTCACACCCCGAGTCACTTTTAGACGACTCGCTAGTGCATCTCGACAACCCGCTGCGTATTTCTACGCAAGGTAAAACATACATCACATAAATACCAATAATCTACACATAAATTGCCACAAAACTATATTTATTCAATAATAAAAGAATCTGACAAACGACAAAGACTAACATGGCGAGTTGAAAACGAGACTCCCATGCTAGTTCAATGTATCAAAAGTAACTACATAAAAATAAAAAGTACAATCAGTGGCATTTATTTGACCCGCTTGTTTTCCTCTATTTTCTTACAAAAGCTCTAACACATCGTCTTCAATACCTGGAACCCATGTAAAATTAAAAACGGATGAGAGACTGAAATAATCTCCCAGTGCGGTATTTAGTTCCAGCCCGGAGATTCGTGAAATTTAATAACTCAGTAAAATAACTCAATAAAATGACAATAACTAAATGCCCATGATTCCTACAAAAATACACTTTACTATAATGATGACAATCTTTAATAAATGAATATCAAAATAAATGACTTTACAATTCTTTACTCAAATTAATACTTTTAATTCCACTAGATAACACGCCCCACTTACCAAGCCCACTAGTTTGACCTTTATCCACTATCCCAAGAAGCCCACTTATCCGTCGCGAACGGATATCTTCTGGGGAGCGCGCTAGTACTAGAGCACCCAAGCCAAACGCCTGGTACAACGGTTATCATCCACTTCCACTTAACATTTACCACTTTAATATCCATTGTCTTTACTCATTAATGCTAACAATATACTTTATTTAAAATAACATCTATGGTCTTTTCTAATTGATACTAACCGATATGCAAATGCAACTATATATCCAAACCATGCTTACTGACTCCATGACCATGATGTACATTTATCTTTTTCTCATAAAGCAAACTGTGTAACTACAGTTAATAAAAATGTAACTATGCACTATGCAAAAATAATAGCGATTAAAATATAAAGGGAAACAAAACATATAATCTTTATTATAGCTATATATCTATATATAGAAAAATAAATTTCACATCAAACCAGGATCCGCACCTCTCGAATGAGCTGGCACGTCCAACTCTATTCTTCTCGCCCTTCTCGACTTGTACCTAACTTCCGTATAAACATTTCTAGTTACTAAATATCCGAAAGAACAACATAATAACTATATAACTCACGAAGGTCCAAGATTAACAGAGACCACTTGTGGACATACTCGTGAAATACTAACAAAATCAAACTTGGTGACTCTCTAACAGAGTTAAACTTAGTCAACACAAAACGATAATTAATACTAATTTTTACATAAGATAAAACTAAGTTCCATTTGTAAAAGAATAAAATAAAGAAAATTCTTTTCAACTCCATCAAATCAGTTCGGTGCTACTTCAAAAATATGTCAAGGTCACTTTTTTTGAAAGTGATTTACAAATACAAACCTAAGGAATGTAAAGCGGTTCAAACAAACGCATATATAGGAATTGGCCTTAATAAAATATGTTGTCGATCGAATCGATTAATAGTCAAACCAGTCAACGGTATTTGATGGTTATATATGAAAGACATTAACGTCTTTAGACCACACAAAACAACAAGACGAGCAGAATATTGAAGAACCAAGTGAAACGCATTATCAGGTGGACCATGTTTGCGTGGAATTTCCACAAGGTGTATCACATATATCATAATACAGAGATTAGATTAAAAAGTTAATCGTACTTACTTCTCATATACCACTCTGATCCACCAACAGACTCTCTTCGAACAGTACAACACAAATTGAGAAAATATCAGAGAGGAGGCGCTAGATTTTTGTAAGAGAGAAGGCGGTTATTTATTGGCACAGAAGGAAATACTCAAATAGGCGCCTAGCATCTCAAAAATAATAACTGCCTCTGTTGATAATAGAAATAGAAAATGGAAAATAACTGACTAGCGCCTCTTTGATAATAACTGACTTAATAAAAAAGGTGAAAGGTTTATATGTGGCAACACCTCATAGACCAAAATTTGTTTCATGTGAAAGTCAACTTGTCAGACAATAAAAGCCAGCAAGATCGAGGGCACAAAATAAATGTACTTGCTCCCAGATATCAAGTGTAACAACTTGATCAAGGTTAAAGATTGGTTTAAAAAACATTGAAGAAAAAAAAATATAAAAATCTAAACACTGATCTTAAATAATAAATTAATGGCACCAAAAATATTAAATAAAAATAATTTGAGTTAGAAATAATTGAAAATAAATAATGTTACAAAAAGATAAAAACTAGGTTGTTACATTCTTCCCCCCTTTAAAAGAATTTTGTCCTCAAAATTCAAATAATTAACAAAAATACTCATAATTTGTATTTTGTTTGTACAATAAATTCTAAAATTATGATTTTACATTTTTCGAACAAAAAAAAATTAAAAATATTCTTAATCGGAATTTTGTAAAATCATACAACCAACAACAATAACTCCAAGTAAATTTACTCGCTAATATTTGAAATAAATAGTCTGGAAAATAACTTTAAATCAATATTAAATGAGAAAGGATGTCAATACTAAACTTGAAGGGAAGGGAATATCAACTAAGATTTAGAGACAATTTGCATTCTTCACTTCATCAGAATAAAATAAATTTTGATCCGGTGAAATAGATGATTACTCGAAAGAGACATACAGAGAGCTTTAGAAAGAGAGAGAGGACATTGTGGTGTTACAAAATACATTCTGAAATAACAGAAATATTGATCAATAAAATTTCAAAGAGCAGGGGAAACGAAGAAATAAAGAAAATAATAATTGAGATGATAAGAAGATTTTGCACCTGCTCGTGAAGTAGCACTTTGGTCATCAATAATTTGTACAACCAAACATGTCGAGTGTGAGAGAGGCTAACACAATATGACCAAACAAGGAATGAAATGCGAGAGAGATGAAAATGAAACGGTAGCTCACACATAATTCTTTTTTTGTTTTTTGCCAATTAGAAACCAAAAGAAAATGTCAATTGAAGAAATACATAAAAACAAATGCCAAGTAAATTAACATGCGTCCTAGATACTAATTTGGATGACTATTTCAAATGAAACTGACTAATTAAGGTTGTTGCAATAGTCCAAACAACAATACATTCAATATTTTAGAAAATACCTTTGATAGCAAAAGAAATCTTACTTACATAATTCGCACAAATAAATCAAGAATAAATATTATAGCCCAAAGTATCTCCAAAAAGCAACAAAATATTAAAAATAAATAAATCGGTGCTTCAACTTTGAACTAAAAGCAGAACAATATTAAAATCCCTATCCAAGATATTTTTACAAGTTATAAACAATCATTGAAGGAAAGAAAGAAGAAAAAAAAAATTATGCCAAATATTCCTTAAAATGGAAAAGAACTAAAAATCTCTACAATTAAATACGACTAAACACTATCATAATAATAATAAACTAATTATATGTATAGAGCAAACACCATGTTACATCCCTCCCCATTTAAAACCTTTGTTCAGTCCCCTGAACAAATATCATCAGTCTGACATTTTGAACCAACCCTCAAATACATTAGTCAACTCTTAACTATATACTAACTATTGCTTTCGTTGCGCAACTCTGATATTCTAAAAAAAAAAATTATTTACTTAATAAAAACTTATACTTAATTTATAAATACAATTTCTTTAGGAAATGCTAATTCTAAATAAACGACCTTAACACGTTCTCAAATAGCGGGTCAATTATTGGTATTGTATGTGCCTGTGCTCTGATACCAACTAAAGTTGTCACACCCCGAGTCACTTTTAGACGACTCGCTAGTGCATCTCGACAACCCGCTGCGTATTTCTACGCAAGGTAAAACATACATCACATAAATACCAATAATCTACACATAAATTGCCACAAAACTATATTTATTCAATAATAAAAGAATCTGACAAACGACAAAGACTAACATGGCGAGTTGAAAACGAGACTCCCATGCTAGTTCAATGTATCAAAAGTAACTACATAAAAATAAAAACTACAATCAGTGGCATTTATTTGACCCGCTTGTTTTCCTCTATTTTCTTACAAAAGCTCTAACACATCGTCTTCAATACCTGGAACCCATGTAAAATGAAAAACGGATGAGAGACTGAAATAATCTCCCAGTGCGGTATTTAGTTCCAGCCCGGAGATTCGTGAAATTTAATAACTCAGTAAAATAACTCAATAAAATGACAATAACTAAATGCCCATGATTCCTAAAAAAAATCTACCTTACTATAATGATGACAATCTTTAATAAATGAATATCAAAATAAATGACTTTACAATTCTTTACTCAAATTAATACTTTTAATTCCACTAGATAACACGCCCCACTTACCAAGCCCACTAGTTTGACCTTTATCCACTATCCCAAGAAGCCCACTTATCCGTCGCGAACGGATATCTTCTAGGGAGCTCGCTAGTACTAGAGCACCCAAGCCAAACGCCTGGTACAACGGTTATCATCCACTTCCACTTAACATTTACCACTTTAATATCCATTGTCTTTACTCATTAATGCTAACAATATACTTTATTTAAAATAACATCTATGGTCTTTTCTAATTGATACTAACCGATATGCAAATGCAACTATATATCCAAACCATGCTTACTGACTCCATGACCATGATGTACATTTATCTTTTTCTCATAAAGCAAACTGTGTAACTACAGTTAATAAAAATGTAACTATGCACTATGCAAAAATAATAGCGATTAAAATATAAAGGGAAACAAAACATATAATCTTTATTATAGCTATATATCTATATATAGAAAAATAAATTTCACATCAAACCAGGATCCGCACCTCTCGAATGAGCTGGCACGTCCAACTCTATTCTTCTCGCCCTTCTCGACTTGTACCTAACTTCCGTATAAACATTTCTAGTTACTAAATATCCGAAAGAACAACATAATAACTATATAACTCACGAAGGTCCAAGATTAACAGAGACCACTTGTGGACATACTCGTGAAATACTAACAAAATCAAACTTGGTGACTCTCTAACAGAGTTGAACTTAGTCAACACAAAACGATAATTAATACTAATTTTTACATAAGATAAAACTAAGTTCCATTTGTAAAAGAATAAAATAAAGAAAATTCTTTTCAACTCCATCAAATCAGTTCGGTGCTACTTCAAAAATATGTCAAGGTCACTTTTTTTGAAAGTGATTTACAAATACAAACCTAAGGAATGTAAAGCGGTTCAAACAAACGCATATATAGGAATTGGCCTTAATAAAATATGTTGTCGATCGAATCGATTAATAGTCAAACCAGTCAACGGTATTTGATGGTTATATATGAAAGACATTAACGTCTTTAGACCACACAAAACAACAAGACGAGCAGAATATTGAAGAACCAAGTGAAACGCATTATCAGGTGGACCATGTTTGCGTGGAATTTCCACAAGGTGTATCACATATATCATAATACAGAGATTAGATTAAAAAGTTAATCGTACTTACTTCTCATCTACCACTCTGATCCACCAACAGACTCTCTTCGAACAGTACAACACAAATTGAGAAAATATCAGAGAGGAGGCGCTAGATTTTTGTAAGAGAGAAGGCGGTTATTTATTGGCACGGAAGGAAATACTCAAATAGGCGCCTAGCATCTCAAACATAATAACTGCCTCTGTTGATAATAGAAATAGAAAATGGAAAATAACTGACTAGCGCCTCTTTGATAATAACTGACTTAATAAAAAAGGTGAAAGGTTTATATGTGCCAACACCTCATAGACCAAAATTTGTTTCATGTGAAAGTCAACTTGTCAGACATTAATACTAATTGAGCCTTTTATTTAAATATATTTCTTTTTCCTTGAACCATTAATTTCATCTATTTATATCGTATAAGTTAATTTTAGTGACAGTTTTGTTTTGTCCAAAAGTTACCAATTGTTTTAGTTGCTTATTCCCCACGTTCCATCCCTCCTTAATTTAATTGTTTTCTGTTATGGTAGAATCATCTACAGCAAATTAGTGTTATTTGGAAAAGAAATGAATTTCCCTAGAATCGACTTCTCCCTGTTTAACATTTAATCTTTGATTAATCTATATCATATCCTTTGATTAATCTTTCTTTCTGTACTGACCACGTTCTGCTACCATATACGGTTACCATTTTCATTTCATTCATGATAACCACATTTTAATAACCGCATTCTGATAACCGTTTTAATCTTTTCAATTGAGATTTAATTTGCTTGGAACCCAGATTATTTAATACCCTGTACATGCTCTCTGTCTCATCAAATTTCTTAGTTGCGCTTAATGTTTATCCAAGCATTTTCGTTACACCATAGTTTGCTCCTATATGTCTCGGTTTGATAGGAAAATGAAATGAATTATTTAATCACCCGATTGAAATTTCTATTCTCCATCCATCCGATTGGAATTCGAGTTTTAAGTCAAGATCGATCGTTGCCGATTTAATCACTCGTCAGGTAACCGGACTTCTCTATAATTTAATTTTCGTATTGATTGATTTAAATATCGTTTGGCTTATTTGATTGAATTGAATTGATATATGAGAATTGTGACTGATATATTTTGCGAGTCAACGGGTCTCTAATGTGATTTGAATTGAAGTGGAAAAGTATAACACCCCGTAACCAACACAGGAGTGCCACGGCCCAGCCGCGACTGCGTGCTTACCTTCACGCACCCGCAAGGCTTAACCTAACAGAACACTTTCCAAACAAAAGCATGAAATATCACAAATCTAGATGTAAACAAAGCTTAACAGAATTACTAAACAAATTTTTATTAAAACAAACAAGGTAAGTTTCAAGAGTTAGACTTGTACACGTAGCTTTGGTTAGCTAAACAACAACAAAAGTACAAGTTAACTATACAAAAAGGACATCTAGATATCCCACACTTCATGCTTCTAGACAAGGTGTAGGCTTACTCTGCAAAATGCTCCCCGCTCGATCTACAACCTGGAACCCACAAAAGCGGAAGAATGAGATAATTATAAATAATCATCTCAGTGCGGTATTTAGTTCCAGTCACACAAACCCGAAGGTACATGTTTAGGAACCAATCACCGACCAAGACGGAAACATAATACAATATATATATAATCCAATATACAATCCAAGTAATGCACATCTCAATGTACAAACATGAATGCAAGTTAAGAGTCGAGTTCTAAATTTCACCATTCAATTTCCAAAGCAACATCAAATACTCGACTCGTACATTTGGCCAACTACCTAATGCAAGTCTGGTTAACAGATCAAGTCAAGTCAATAAAGAGTTCCTCGGACTCATAATCAGATCGAGAGTATCATGGTTGTTTTTGAGAGTTCTTCCGTTACTCACAAACGAGGTATACGTGACTGTTGGGTTTTTCGGAACCCACAAACCAATCCCGAAGGATATATTGAGTTTTATTTTACTTGGATCTCACAATCCAAGGGTACGCAACCTATTGGGTTTTTCGGAACCCACAAACCAATCCCGAAGGATATATTGAGTTTTATTTTACTTGGAATCTCACAATCCAAGGGGTACAGCTCAACCACTCTCTAATTCAGTTTCAATTCCACAACAAGATAACCAGAGCACAACAGTTATTCATTCTGAGCGATCATTCACAAGATGGTAACCATTCATCATGCATATAATAATACCTTAATTATAGCCATATGATAATTCGCACAAATATGCATGCAAAAGATTAACAATTCAAATATGCAATGCATGTAATTAATTTCCTAACTCAGATATACATCAAGATTTGTGTGCATCCACACCTGAACAAAAGCAGACACAAGCAAGCAATCCTAGTTACCACCACGTGTGTCGGTCTCCCCGAGTCCCGACACGTCTCCGTCCAAATCTACACAAAAACATTTACTCTAAGCAAAGAACACTAGAAACAAGTAAAACAAGCAAGAACAACTAAATACAAACGCTATAACTTTGATCTGATATACAAAGCTACTGTAACGTTGTACAACGCACTTCAACAGTGCACAACACGAAAACTCAATAAACCTTGCCAGAACGTTGTACAACGTTACATAACGTTACAAAACGCTTTGGCAAAGCGTTACACAACGGAACGAAACGTTGTCTAACGTTTGAGCAACAATTTCAAAGAAAATTAGTTAGGGGAAATGACCTGTAACGTTGTGTAACGTTTCATAGCGTTACACAACGCTTACACCAGTAAAATTAGCAGAAAACTGAGAAAACGATCGAAATGGTTTCGAAAGTTTAAAACGCTTATAATCCTGACTTTTTAAGACTCAAACTAAGTCATACAAACTGGTTTCAAGGCACACTTCGGAAATTTGGTTTAGTACAACTCATTTTTACAAAGGAAATCGAAATCTCAAAGGAAATCAAATCCATCTCAACTAAAGCTTTGCAAACCACTAAACTCAAACCAAAAACCTCACTTTAGACTTAAAGAAGCTCCACAAATTTCAGAATTTCGTTTAAAAACAAAATGCCACGAGTTTTCAAGAGAACTCACCCAAGGATGGCTCAAATTCGGAAATAAATGGCTAGAACGTGCTCTCCTCGGTCTTCTCTCTTCAATTCCGAATTTTGCCGAATTTATGGGGATTTTTTTTCTGAGTTTATTTGATGGATTTCTTTGTGTTCTTGAGTGAAAGAAAGAAGAGAGAAATGGGTTCGGTAGGGATACGTGGGAGAGAAGAGAGGAGGGAAAAGATGGCTGTGGTGGGTGGTTGAAAAGGTGATGGAAATTTGCAAAACACCCCTCGCACTTAGACAAAATTCAAAACACCAATAAATTTCAGATTTGAGCCTCCAAAAACTCTAGAAATCACACAACGGTTCAAAACTTTTTTTACTAATGTATTTTAGTACAAAATATAGTATTCAAACTATTTCAAAATACTAATAACAAACATACAGTTAAACACGCAGCTTCTGATCAGAAATTCGAAAAATTCGAAACAACAGAAAATCAACACGCTAAACTCAAACACTCTACAGAACCAAAAACTGGGTATTACATCCCACCCCCCTTAAGAATCCCGTTCAGTCCTCTGAACGGAGCACGTACCTGAGACATCAAACAACTCCGGAAACTTCTCTCTCATCTCGGGCTCGAGTTCCCAAGTAGCTTCTTTCCTCGGATGTCTACCCCACTGAACCAACACATACCGGATAGTTCTACTTCTCAATCGGTGTTCCTTGGTATCCAAGATCCTTGTGGGTTTCTCCTCATAAGTCAAGTTTGACTCAACTTGGCTAAGACCTGAGTGATCGAGTACATGCGAAGGATCGCGCACATACCTTCGGAGCTGAGATACATGAAAAACCGGGTGAATCCGATCCAAACTTGGAGGCAAATCTAGCTCATAAGCAACCGCTCCTATTCTCTTATACACAGGAAAAGGCCCGATGTACCGAGGACTTAGCTTCCCCGAAACACCGAAGCGAAACACTCCTCTCACGGGAGATACTTTTAACCACACATGTTCACCCTCTTTATACTCAATCGGCCGTCGATGCACATCAGCATATCTCTTTTGCCGATCTTGTGCGGCCTTAAGTTTGGATTTCACCAACATCACCTTCTCCAAGCTCTCCGAAACCAATTCGGGTCCCGTAGGCATATAAGTCCCCTTGATCTTCCAACATAGCGGGGTTCGGCACGACCCGCCATACAAAGCCTCATAAGGCGCCATCCCAATGCTAGCATGAAAGCTATTGTTATAGGAGAACTCCACTAGATGAAGATTGTCTACCCAAGACCCACCAAAACATAGAGCACACGCTCTCAACATATCCTCCAAGGTTTGTATTGTGCGCTCCGATTGGCCGTCGGTTTGGGGATGATGTGCAGAGCTAAAATTCAACCTCGTTCCCAAGGCTTTCTGAAAACTTTTCCAAAAATGGGATGTAAAGCGACTATCCCGATCCGAGACTATCTCTCTTGGACATCCATGCAATCTGAACAAATTCTTTAAGAACAATTCCGCTAGTTTATCTCCACCAACATCGGGTCTAATCGGTATAAACCGAGCCACTTTTGTCAATTTATCCACAATAACCCAAATTCCATCCACTTGGCCCTTCGTTTTTGGAAAACCCGACACAAAGTCCATAGTGATAGATTCAAATTTCCCTTTTGGACACCGCAACGGTTGTAAGAGACCGGCACTTTTCCGTCGGTCGGCCTTCACTTGTTGGCAAGTTTGGCACCTAGCCACAAATTCCGCTATTTCTCGCTTCATGCCCGGCCACCAAAAATGCTTCTTTAAATCCATGTACATCTTCACTTCACCGGGATGTATTGCATACCCCGATTCATGTGCCTCCATAAGAATTAACATCTTAATCTCCTTGTTATCCGGCACGCAAACTCTAGTGCCGAACCTCAAGATACCTCTTTCATCCACTTGGAAACTCTCCTTACCTTCTGCTATTCCGGCCCTAAACTTCTGACACTTTTCATCTTTCTCTTGTGCCACTTTAATTCTCACATGCAAATCGGTTTCAACCTCTAGAGCCGCTAAGAACACGGTTACTGTTGCAATTGAAGTAGGATTGTCGAGGTTTCGGTTGACATTGCTAAGAACAAGCTCCCTTGATACTCCTACACACAACTCCCATCTTTTCATTTATTCTAGAAGTTTCGGTTGACTTGTAATCATTGCCGCTACATTGGCCCGACTCTTTCGGCTTAGTGCATCGGCTACAAGATTGGCTCTTCCCGCATGATACAAGATCTCCATATCATAATCTTTGAGTAACTCCAACCATCGCCTTTGCCTCAGATTCAACTCCTTTTGTACATACAAGTACTTGAGACTTTGGTGGTCGGTGTAGATTTTGCACTTTACCCCATACAAATAATGTCTCCAAAGTTTTAGTGCAAACACCACCGCCGCTAATTCCAAATCATGGGTCGGGTAGTTTTTCTCATGTGGCTTTAGTTGTCGTGACCCATAAGCTATCACATGTCCATCTTGCATGAGGACACAACCGAGCCCAATTCCGGAAGCATCGGTATAAACCGTGAACTCTTTCTCTGGTACCGGCATTGCCAAGATTGGCGCGGATACGAGTCGATCCTTTAAGGCTTGAAAACTGGCCTCTTGTTCATCTCCCCATGAGTACTTGACATCCTTTTGTAAAAGTTGGGTTAGCGGCCGAGCAAGCTTTGAGAATCCTTCCACAAACCGTCTGTAGTACCCGGCCAACCCAAGAAAACTTCTCACCTCTGACACATTCTTTGGTTGAGACCAATTAGACACCGCTTGCACCTTTGCCGGATCCACCGACAAACCATTCCCCGAGATCACATGCCCGAGGAAAGTCACCTCTTCTAACCAAAACTCACACTTCGTCAACTTCCCAAACAACTGATGCTTTCTCAACCGGTTTAATACTGCTCTTAAATGACCCGCATGCTCTTCATGAGTGCGAGAATAGACAAGGATGTCATCAATAAAAATCACCACAAAGCTATCAAGATAGTCATGAAAGACCCGGTTCATTAAGTCCATAAAAGCCGCCGGTGCATTCGTCAAACCGAATGGCATCACAAGGTACTCGTAGTGTCCATACCTAGACCGAAAGGCGGTTTTCTCCACATCTTCGGGTTTAATTCTCAACTGATGATAACCCGTTCTGAGATCAATCTTTGAGTACACGGACGACCCTTGCAATTGGTCAAACAAGTCATCTATCCTTGGTAATGGATACCGTTTCTTTATTGTCACCTTGTTCAATTCTCGGTAATCAATACATAATCTTAGAGTCCCATTCTTCTTCTTCTTAACAAACAAGACCGGTGCTCCCCATGGTGATGCACTCGGCCGTATAAATCCCTTCTCTAACAACTCCTCCAACTGAATTTTCAACTCCTTTAATTCCGCCGGTGCCATGCGATACGGGATTTTTGAGATTGGCACCACACCCGCCATCAACTCAATACCAAACTCTACTTCTCTTGGAGGTGGCATACCCGAGATCTCACCCGGGAACACATCGGCAAACTCTCGGACCACCGGAATGGTTGAGATATCCGGTTGCCCATCTTCATCTATTAACACCGCCGCCAAGAAACACATACACACAACTTGTAACAGATTTCTAGCTTCTACCGCTGAAATATACGGGGTATGACCCCTAACCACTCTAAAATTGAGAGCACACTTGATTGGTCGACCCAAGTTGAAATGGATGCGCCGTTTGGCACACTCTATCACCGCATTATGCTTTGCAAGCCAATCAAGTCATAGCAGAAAATCATACCCGGAAATGTCTAACACAAGTACATCCAAGAACAATTCCCGGCCCGCAATTAACACCTTCAAATTTCGGCACCCTAATACTACCTCATTAGACTGTCCCAAGGGGGTTAAGACCCGAGACACGTCACTCCGTTTCTCCATTACCCAACCACAAGACTCCACAAAATCCCGAGACACTATTAAATGACTATATCCCGTGTCAAACAAAACAAAAGCAAGGTGTCCCGATATAGAAACAGTACCTGAAAGCATCTCACCGGGTGCTACATCATGTGGTTGCTCTTCTCCGGTATGCTCCACTTCCGCCGCAAAAACCCCGGCTCGTCCGCCTCTACGGCCTGCGGTGCGACCTCCCGCACGACCACGGTTGAAACTTGGAGCTCGGCCCCCGCCCCTCGGGTGGCCTCCACTACCTTGGCCTCCATGGTAGCCTATCGGAGACGGGTTGGGGCAATCCTTTCTTAAATGCCCTGGACTTCCACAACCGAAGCAAGTCCGATTGTGCCGATGACATGTAGACTCGGAATGCGGTTGGTTGCAAGTCCGACACCAAGGCCCTGAAGGTCTAGCCTTGTCGGTTGCTACGGAGGAAGGGACTAGTGCTTTCCCCTTGCCTCGCCCCATAACTTGTACTTGCCCACCTTTTGGGCGAACTTTTCTTGCCTCCTCTTCTTCCTCTTCTCGCTCTCTTTTAAAATGCACCTCTTTTTGTGCAGCATGACTCATTAACCTCCTTAGGTCGGTGACATAAGGATCATCAATCGCACCCCTATCTTCGGCTTGAGCCCATTGATATAATGCCTCCTGTAGCGCTTAGCATCGGCTCTAATGTCGGGAGCATAGCGAGAGAGATTGGTGAACTCTATGTTATACTCCGTCACAGTTTTGTTCCCTTGCTTTAACTCCACAAATATTCGCCTCATCTCCTCTTTCATAATCTCATCGGCATATTGCTCATTGAACATCTCCTCAAACCACTCCCAAGGTATGGCTTCTTGGTCCCCATCAAAATCTATCTTTTTGTTCTCCCACCAGAAACGAACATCTCCTTCCAAATAATGGGTGGCGAGCTCAACTTGAAACTCCACCGGGGCCCGACACACCCGAAACTTGGATTTTATGCTTGCAATCCACTCCTCGGCCGCCGCCAGATTATCCCCTTGAAACGTGGGTGGAGAAGTCTTTCCAAAAGAATCATAAATGTGTCGGAAGCGGTCCCCTTCATCCAACTCTTGTGCGGCATGTCTACAGCGTCCCCGGCCAAAAGCCGCAAGACCTCTCTCGATGGCACTTGCCACCCTTTCTTCAAAATCGGCACCTTGTAGCTGTCCCCGACCTCTTCCGGCGGGAACTCTCTCATTCTCTGCATTGGAACTGTCTTCTCCCCTACCCACAGCTCCACGGGGACGACCCCTTGTACCTCTGCCTCGGCGATCTGTACGATCCATTCTAACCTGAAGAGAAAAGTCAATACTACAACGAGGAAACAATCATGAATAAAATCGATCTCACATTCCCACTTAGACATACCCACGCTCAAGACTTGTAGGTCTGGTTCAGGTTGTTAGACCAACCGGACTCTGATACCAAGCGAAGCTGTAACACCCCGTAACCAACACAGGAGTGCCACGGCCCAGCCGCGACTGCGTGCTTACCTTCACGCACCCGCAAGACTTAACCTAACAGAACACTTTCCAAACAAAAGCATGAAATATCACAAATCTAGATGTAAACAAAGCTTAACAGAATTACTAAACAAATTTTTATTAAAACAAACAAGGTAAGTTTCAAGAGTTAGACTTGTACTCGTAGCTTTGGTTAGCTAAACAACAACAAAAGTACAAGTTAACTATACAAAAAGGACATCTAGATATCCCACACTTCATGCTTCTAGACAAGGTGTAGGCTTACTCTGCAAAATGCTCCCCGCTCGATCTACAACCTGGAACCCACAAAAGCGGAAGAATGAGATAATTATAAATAATCATCTCAGTGCGGTATTTAGTTCCAGTCACACAAACCCGAAGGTACATGTTTAGGAACCAATCACCGACCAAGACGGAAACATAATACAATATATATATAATCCAATATACAATCCAAGTAATGCACATCTCAATGTACAAACATGAATGCAAGTTAAGAGTCGAGTTCTAAATTTCACCATTCAATTTCCAAAGCAACATCAAATACTCGACTCGTACATTTGGCCAACTACCTAATGCAAGTCTGGTTAACAGATCAAGTCAAGTCAATAAAGAGTTCCTCGGACTCATAATCAGATCGAGAGTATCATGGTTGTTTTTGAGAGTTCTTCCGTTACTCACAAACGAGGTATACGTGACTGTTGGGTTTTTCGGAACCCACAAACCAATCCCGAAGGATATATTGAGTTTTATTTTACTTGGATCTCACAATCCAAGGGTACGCAACCTATTGGGTTTTTCGGAACCCACAAACCAATCCCGAAGGATATATTGAGTTTTATTTTACTTGGAATCTCACAATCCAAGGGGTACAGCTCAACCACTCTCTAATTCAGTTTCAATTCCACAACAAGATAATCAGAGCACAACAGTTATTCATTCTGAGCGATCATTCACAAGATGGTAACCATTCATCATGCATATAATAATATCTTAATTATAGCCAAATGATAATTCGCACAAATATGCATGCAAAAGATTAACAATTCAAATATGCAATGCATGTAATTAATTTCCTAACTCAGATATACATCAAGATTTGTGTGCATCCGCACCTGAACAAAAGCAGACACAAGCAAGCAATCCTAGTTACCACCACGTGTGTCGGTCTCCCCGAGTCCCGACACGTCTCCGTCCAAATCTACACAAAAACATTTACTCTAAGCAAAGAACACTAGAAACAAGTAAAACAAGCAAGAACAACTAAATACAAACGCTATAACTTTGATCTGATATACAAAGCTACTGTAACGTTGTACAACGCACTTCAACAGTGCACAACACGAAAACTCAATAAACCTTGCCAGAACGTTGTACAACGTTACATAACGTTACAAAACGCTTTGGCAAAGCGTTACACAACGGAACGAAACGTTGTCTAACGTTTGAGCAACAATTTCAGAGAAAATTAGTTAGGGGAAATGACCTGTAACGTTGTGTAACGTTTCATAGCGTTACACAACGCTTACACCAGTAAAAATAGCAGAAAACTGAGAAAACGATGGAAATGGTTTCGAAAGTTTAAAACGCTTATAATCCTGACTTTTTAAGACTCAAACTAAGTCATACAAACTGGTTTCAAGGCACACTTCGGAAATTTGGTTTAGTACAACTCATTTTTACAAAGGAAATCGAAATCTCAAAGGAAATCAAATCCATCTCAACTAAAGCTTTGCAAACCACTAAACTCAAACCAAAAACCTCACTTTAGACTTAAAGAAGCTCCACAAATTTCAGAATTTCGTTTAAAAACAAAATGCCACGAGTTTTCAAGAGAACTCACCCAAGGATGGCTCAAATTCGGAAATAAATGGCTAGAACGTGCTCTCCTCGGTCTTCTCTCTTCAATTCCGAATTTTGCCGAATTTATGGGGATTTTTTTTTCTGAGTTTATTTGATGGATTTCTTTGTGTTCTTGAGTGAAAGAAAGAAGAGAGAAATGGGTTCGATAGGGATACGTGGGAGAGAAGAGAGGAGGGAAAAGATGGCTGTGGTGGGTGGTTGAAAAGGTGATGGAAATTTGCAAAACACCCCTCGCACTTAGACAAAATTCAAAACACCAATAAATTTCAGATTTGAGCCTCCAAAAACTCTAGAAATCACACAACGGTTCAAAACTTCTTTTACTAATGTATTTTAGTACAAAATATAGTATTCAAACTATTTCAAAATACTAATAACAAACATACAGTTAAACACGCAGATTCTGATCAGAAATTCGAAAAATTCGAAACAACAGAAAATCAACACGCTAAACTCAAACACTCTACAGAACCAAAAACTGGGTATTACATCCCACCCCCCTTAAGAATCCCGTTCAGTCCTCTGAACGGAGCACGTACCTGAGACGTCAAACAACTCCGGAAACTTCTCTCTCATCTCGGGCTCGAGTTCCCAAGTAGCTTCTTTCCTCGGATGTCTACCCCACTGAACCAACACATACCGGATAGTTCTACTTCTCAACCGGTGTTCCTTGGTATCCAAGATCCTTGTGGGTTTCTCCTCATAAGTCAAGTTTGACTCGACTTGGCTAAGACCTGAGTGATCGAGTACATGCGAAGGATCGCGCACATACCTTCGGAGCTGAGATACATGAAAAACCGGGTGAATCCGATCCAAACTTGGAGGCAAATCTAGCTCATAAGCAACCGCTCCTATTCTCTTATACACAGGAAAAGGCCCGATGTACCGAGGACTTAGCTTCCCCGAAACACCGAAGCGAAACACTCCTCTCACGGGAGATACTTTTAACCACACATGTTCACCCTCTTTATACTCAATCGGCCGTCGATGCACATCAGCATATCTCTTTTGTCGATCTTGTGCGGCCTTAAGTTTGGATTTCACCAACATCACCTTCTCCAAGCTCTCCGAAACCAATTCGGGTCCCGTAGGCATATAAGTCCCCTTGATCTTCCAACATAGCGGGGTTCGGCACGACCCGCCATACAAAGCCTCATAAGGCGCCATCCCAATGCTAGCATGAAAGCTATTGTTATAGGAGAACTCCACTAGATGAAGATTGTCTACCCAAGACCCGCCAAAACATAGAGCACACGCTCTCAACATATCCTCCAAGGTTTGTATTGTGCGCTCCGATTGGCCGTCGGTTTGGGGATGATGTGCAGAGCTAAAATTCAACCTCGTTCCCAAGGCTTTCTGAAAACTTTTCCAAAAATGGGATGTAAAGCGACTATCCCGATCCGAGACTATCTCTCTTGGACATCCATGCAATCTGAACGAATTCTTTAAGAACAATTCCGCTAGTTTATCTCCACCAACATCGGGTCTAATCGGTATAAACTGAGCCACTTTTGTCAATCTATCCACAATAACCCAAATTCCATCCACTTGGCCCTTCGTTTTTGGAAAATCCGACACAAAGTCCATAGTGATAGATTCAAATTTCCCTTTTGGACACCGCAACGGTTGTAAGAGACCGGCACTTTTCCGTCGGTCGGCCTTCACTTGTTGGCAAGTTTGGCACCTAGCCACAAATTCCGCTATTTCTCGCTTCATGCCCGGCCACCAAAAATGCTTCTTTAAATCCATGTACATTTTCACTTCACCGGGATGTATTGCATACCCCGATTCATGTGCCTCCATAAGAATTAACATCTTAATCTCCTTGTTATCCGGCACGCAAACTCTAGTGCCGAACCTCAAGATACCTCTTTCATCCACTTGGAAACTCTCCTTACCTTCTGCTATTCCGGCCCTAAACTTCTGACACTTTTCATCTTTCTCTTGTGCCACTTTAATTCTCACATGCAAATCGGTTTCAACCTCTAGAGCCGCTAAGAACACGGTTACTGTTGCAATTGAAGTAGGATTGTCGAGGTTTCGGTTGACATTGCTAAGAACAAGCTCCCTTGATACTCCTACACACAACTCCCATCTTTTCATTTCTTCTAGAAGTTTCGGTTGACTTGTAATCATTGCCGCTACATTGGCCCGACTCTTTCGGCTTAGTGCATCGGCTACAAGATTGGCTCTTCCCGCATGATACAAGATCTCCATATCATAATCTTTGAGTAACTCCAACCATCGCCTTTGCCTCAGATCTCCATTTCATTGAATCCATTTACTGTTCTTATTATTTTATTATTATTTTATTATTATTTTTGAATCCATCGTCTCCTTTTAACCAGCCCATTTGGGTAAAACTGAATTTTAAATAGTGTCGTTATAACAGCATCTAATTTCATTTATTATATTCTATTTCCTAAAGTAACCGTCCAAAAGAAGCATGTTGTACATAACTGTCTTCCCTTTAACATGCTTAGTTTCTTTCTGTTTATTTTATTATTAATATTAGTATTTAACTATATCGTTCCACCGATTAAATTTCCTTCCTGTTTGTTTTATTCCTTTGATTTATGAAATTTCGTAACCGTTTCATAACCGTGCCTATCTACTATGTTTAAGCAAATTGTTTTTTCTCTAATCTATCACAGAGCCTCAAATCCCAATTTGCTAAATTCCTTTAATCTCTCACGAAATATTTTCCATCACTTAACCGTTCTCTCTCTTTTCAATTAATATCCTTTCATAAAATCTCCATGAAACTTAACATCCATTCTCATTAACCGACCAATTATTACTAGGCCAATATGATGATTTTCTTCCTACCATATGTTCATAGGTATGTGCCGTTTATACCATGTTTATTTATTAAATTGTCATTTCCTTTTGATTATTATTCTTTCCTTCCAAGAAATGAGGCCTGATACTTCTTCCTTAATCCAGAATTTGTATTTATGTGCCGATTGAAAATATGTTCATCCATCCGATTGAAATTTGAGTTCTGCATCGAGATTATTGTCGTTTCATTATTCTAGATCGCTGATAAGGTAACCGGACTTCTCTATAATTTAATTTTCGTATTGATTGATTTAAATATCGTTTGGCTTGTTGATTGAATTAATGTAACAACCTAGTTTTTATCTTTTTGTAACATTATTTATTTTCAATTATTTCTAACTCAAATTATTTTTATTTAATATTTTTGGTGCCATTAATTTATTATTTAAGATCAGTGTTTAGATTTTTATATTTTTTTTTCTTCAATGTTTTTTAAACCAATCTTTAACCTTGATCAAGTTGTTACACTTGATATCTGGGAGCAAGTACATTTATTTTGTGCCCTCGATCTTGCTGGCTTTTAATGTCTGACAAGTTGACTTTCACATGAAACAAATTTTGGTCTATGAGGTGTTGCCACATATAAACCTTTCACCTTTTTTATTAAGTCAGTTATTATCAAAGAGGCGCTAGTCAGTTATTTTCCATTTTCTATTTCTATTATCAACAGAGGCAGTTATTATTTTTGAGATGCTAGGCGCCTATTTGAGTATTTCCTTCTGTGCCAATAAATAACCGCCTTCTCTCTTACAAAAATCTAGCGCCTCCTCTCTGATATTTTCTCAATTTGTGTTGTACTGTTCGAAGAGAGTCTGTTGGTGGATCAGAGTGGTATATGAGAAGTAAGTACGATTAACTTTTTAATCTAATCTCTGTATTATGATATATGTGATACACCTTGCGGAAATTCCACGCAAACATGGTCCACCTGATAATGCGTTTCACTTGGTTCTTCAATATTCTGCTCGTCTTGTTGTTTTGTGTGGTCTAAAGACGTTAATGTCTTTCATATATAACCATCAAATACCTTTGACTGGTTTGACTATTAATCGATTCGATCGACAACATATTTTATTAAGGCCAATTCCTATATATGCCTTTGTTTGAACCGCTTTACATTCCTTAGGTTTGTATTTGTAAATCACTTTCAAAAAAAGTGACCTTGACATATTTTTGAAGTAGCACCGAACTGATTTGATGGAGTTGAAAAGAATTTTCTTTATTTTATTCTTTTACAAATGGAACTTAGTTTTATCTTTTGTAAAAATTAGTATTAATTATCGTTTTGTGTTGACTAAGTTCAACTCTGTTAGAGAGTCACCAAGTTTGCTTTTGTTAGTATTTCACGAGTATGTCCACAAGTGGTCTCTGTTAATCTTGGACCTTCGTGAGTTATATAGTTATTATGTTGTTCTTTCGGATATTTAGTAACTAGAAATGTTTATACGGAAGTTAGGTACAAGTCGAGAAGGGCGAGAAGAATAGAGTTGGACGTGCCAGCTCATTCGACAGGTGCGGATCCTGGTTTGATGTGAAATTTATTTTTCTATATATAGATATATAGCTATAATAAAGATTATATGTTTTGTTTCCCTTTATATTTTAATCGCTATGTAACACCCTTAATTTTTTATACCTATTTGCTAATTAATTTTATACGAAAGTAATTCTTTTCTTTTATTTTTATTTTAATTGTATAAATTGTATATTATTCATTTTCTTCCAATTCCTATTGACCTTCTTTTGACCGATATTGATCTATCTATTAAATTTGTATTTGTTTTATAAAATAAAGGAAAAATGTCATTTTGCATTTACTTGGATTTGAACCGTGTAGAGTAAAGATTATTTATTAAAAATTATTTTGGCCCAATTTCTTGACATTAGTTGACTGAAATTTTGTCCCGAAAAATGTATTCATTTTGTGCAATTTTAATATGAATTTCCGTACTAATTGAGCCTTTTATTTAAATATATTTCTTTTTCCTTGAACCATTAATTTCATCTATTTATATCGTATAAGTTAATTTTAGTGACAGTTTTGTTTTGTCCAAAAGTTACCAATTGTTTTAGTTGCTTATTCCCCACGTTCCATCCCTCCTTAATTTAATTGTTTTCTGTTATGGTAGAATCATCTACAGCAAATTAGTGTTATTTGGAAAAGAAATGAATTTCCCTAGAATCGACTTCTCCCTGTTTAACATTTAATCTTTGATTAATCTATATCATATCCTTTGATTAATCTTTCTTTCTGTACTGACCACGTTCTGCTACCATATACGGTTACCATTTTCATTTCATTCATGATAACCACATTTTAATAACCGCATTCTGATAACCGTATTAATCTTTTCAATTGAGATTTAATTTGCTTGGAACCCTGATTATTTAATACCGTGTACATGCTCTCTGTCTCATCAAATTTCTTAGTTGCGCTTAATGTTTATCCAAGCATTTCCGTTACACCATAGTTTGCTCCTATATGTCTCGGTTTGATAGGAAAAGGAAATGAATTATTTAATCACCCGATTGAAATTTCTATTCTCCATCCATCCGATTGGAATTCGAGTTTTAAGTCAAGATCGATCGTTGCCGATTTAATCACTCGTCAGGTAACCGGACTTCTCTATAATTTAATTTTCGTATTGATTGATTTAAATATCGTTTGGCTTATTTGATTGAATTGAATTGATATATGAGAATTGTGACTGATATATTTTGCGAGTCAACGGGTCTCTAATGTGATTTGAATTGAAGTGGAAAAGTGAAATGGAATAGTGGAATGGAATGTGAAGCGGAATCGCCTAAAGAGGGATTCGCGCTAGTGGAAAAGTGATATGAGAAAGTGGATTTGAGAAAACCTAGACCCGTTGATCTCTGTAAAATATATTAAATTTCGTTATTGTTATTGATGTGTGGATTAATCCGATCGATTGATTTTTTTGTTATATAAATTGGTTATAGAGAAGCTGCGTCGTTAAATAACCGGTTACTCGGCTTTGTAGCTGACTCCGTTTACTTTTATTTCTTGTGACGTAGGTTGTCGGGCCGTCGGATGGATGCGAAAGATACTGTCTCACCTCACGCCTCGTATTTCGAATACGGGGTGTGACATTTGGTATCAGAGCATTCGTTCTTCGAACTGTGTTCGGGTCCAGTATCATTTCGTTTGAAATATATTGTAGTGTGCCAATTCAGTTCTAATTCATTTGAAATAATCTTATTTGAATTCAATTTCCTCTATTGACTTGTTATTATCCAATTAGATCTTAGTTAGTTTCATTTGAATTATTGTTTGAATTTCGATGACGAAATTCTTTTGAAGGAGGGAAGTATGTAACACCCTTAATTTTTTATACCTATTTGCTAATTAATTTTATACGAAAGTAATTCTTTTCTTTTATTTTTATTTTAATTGTATAAATTGTATATTATTCATTTTCTTCCAATTCCTATTGACCTTCTTTTGACCGATATTGATCTATCTATTAAATTTGTATTTGTTTTATAAAATGAAGGAAAAATGTCATTTTGCATTTACTTGGATTTGAACCGTGTAGAGTAAAGATTATTTATTAAAAATTATTTTGGCCCAATTTCTTGACATTAGTTGACTGAAATTTTGTCCCGAAAAATGTATTCATTTTGTGCAATTTTAATATGTATTTCCGTACTAATTGAGCCTTTTATTTAAATATATTTCTTTTTCCTTGAACCATTAATTTCATCTATTTATATCGTATAAGTTAATTTTAGTGACAGTTTTGTTTTGTCCAAAAGTTACCAATTGTTTTAGTTGCTTATTCCCCACGTTCCATCCCTCCTTAATTTAATTGTTTTCTGTTATGGTAGAATCATCTACAGCAAATTAGTGTTATTTGGAAAAGAAATGAATTTCCCTAGAATCGACTTCTCCCTGTTTAACATTTAATCTTTGATTAATCTATATCATATCCTTTGATTAATCTTTCTTTTTGTACTGACCACGTTCTGCTACCATATACGGTTACCATTTTCATTTCATTCATGATAACCACATTTTAATAACCGCATTCTGATAACCGTATTAATCTTTTCAATTGAGATTTAATTTGCTTGGAACCCTGATTATTTAATACCCTGTACATGCTCTCTGTCTCATCAAATTTCTTAGTTGCGCTTAATGTTTATCCAAGCATTTCCGTTACACCATAGTTTGCTCCTATATGTCTCGGTTTGATAGGAAAAGGAAATGAATTATTTAATCACCCGATTGAAATTTCTATTCTCCATCCATCCGATTGGAATTCGAGTTTTAAGTCAAGATCGATCGTTGCCGATTTAATCACTCGTCAGGTAACCGGACTTCTCTATAATTTAATTTTCGTATTGATTGATTTAAATATCGTTTGGCTTATTTGATTGAATTGAATTGATATATGAGAATTGTGACTGATATATTTTGCGAGTCAACGGGTCTCTAATGTGATTTGAATTGAAGTGGAAAAGTGAAATGGAATAGTGGAATGGAATGTGAAGCGGAATCGCCTAAAGAGGGATTCGCGCTAGTGGAAAAGTGATATGAGAAAGTGGATTTGAAAAAACCTAGACCCGTTGATCTCTGTAAAATATATTAAATTTTGTTATTGTTATTGATGTGTGGATTAATCCGATCGATAGATTTTTTTTGTTATATAAATTGGTTATAGAGAAGCTGCGTCGTTAAATAACCGGTTACTCGGCTTTGTAGCTGACTCCGTTTACTTTTATTTCTTGTGACGTAGGTTGTCGGGCCGTCGGATGGATGCGAAATATACTGTCTCACCTCACGCCTCGTATTTCGGATACGGGGTGTGACATTTGGTATCAGAGCATTCGTTCTTCGGACTATGTTCGGGTCCAGTATCATTTCGTTTGAAATATATTGTAGTGTGCCAATTCAGTTCTAATTCATTCGAAATAATCTTATTTGAATTTAATTTCCCCTATTGACTTGTTATTATCCAATTAGATCTTAGTTAGTTTCATTTGAATTATTGTCTGAATTTCGATGACGAAATTCTTTTGAAGGAGGGAAGTATGTAACACCCTTAATTTTTTATACCTATTTGCTAATTAATTTTATACGAAAGTAATTCTTTTCTTTTATTTTTATTTTAATTGTATAAATTGTATATTATTCATTTTCTTCCAATTCCTATTGACCTTCTTTTGACCGATATTGATCTATCTATTAAATTTGTATTTGTTTTATAAAATGAAGGAAAAATGTCATTTTGCATTTACTTGGATTTGAACCGTGTAGAGTAAAGATTATTTATTAAAAATTATTTTGGCCCAATTTCTTGACATTAGTTGACTGAAATTTTGTCCCGAAAAATGTATTCATTTTGTGCAATTTTAATATGTATTTCCGTACTAATTGAGCCTTTTATTTAAATATATTTCTTTTTCCTTGAACCATTAATTTCATCTATTTATATTGTATAAGTTAATTTTAGTGACAGTTTTGTTTTGTCCAAAAGTTACCAATTGTTTTAGTTGCTTATTCCCCACGTTCCATCCCTCCTTAATTTAATTGTTTTCTGTTATGGTAGAATCATCTACAGCAAATTAGTGTTATTTGGAAAAGAAATGAATTTCCCTAGAATCGACTTCTCCCTGTTTAACATTTAATCTTTGATTAATCTATATCATATCCTTTGATTAATCTTTCTTTCTGTACTGACCACGTTCTGCTACCATATACGGTTACCATTTTCATTTCATTCATGATAACCACATTTTAATAACCGCATTCTGATAACCGTATTAATCTTTTCAATTGAGATTTAATTTGCTTGGAACCCTGATTATTTAATACCCTGTACATGCTCTCTGTCTCATCAAATTTCTTAGTTGCGCTTAATGTTTATCCAAGCATTTCCGTTACACCATAGTTTGCTCCTATATGTCTCGGTTTGATAGGAAAAGGAAATGAATTATTTAATCACCCGATTGAAATTTCTATTCTCCATCCATCCGATTGGAATTCGAGTTTTAAGTCAAGATCGATCGTTGCCGATTTAATCACTCGTCAGGTAACCGGACTTCTCTATAATTTAATTTTCGTATTGATTGATTTAAATATCGTTTGGCTTATTTGATTGAATTGAATTGATATATGAGAATTGTGACTGATATATTTTGCGAGTCAACGGGTCTCTAATGTGATTTGAATTGAAGTGGAAAAGTGAAATGGAATAGTGGAATGGAATGTGAAGCGGAATCGCCTAAAGAGGGATTCGCGCTAGTGGAAAAGTGATATGAGAAAGTGGATTTGAGAAAACCTAGACCCGTTGATCTCTGTAAAATATATTAAATTTCGTTATTGTTATTGATGTGTGGATTAATCCGATCGATTGATTTTTTTGTTATATAAATTGGTTATAGAGAAGCTGCGTCGTTAAATAACCGGTTACTCGGCTTTGTAGCTGACTCCGTTTACTTTTATTTCTTGTGACGTAGGTTGTCGGGCCGTCGGATGGATGCGAAAGATACTGTCTCACCTCACGCCTCGTATTTCGGATACGGGGTGTGACATTTGGTATCAGAGCACAGGCACATACAATACCAATAATTGACCCGCTATTTGAGAACGTGTTAAGGTCGTTTATTTAGAATTAGCATTTCCTAAAGAAATTGTATTTATAAATTAAGTATAAGTTTTTTTTAAGTAAATAATTTTTTTTTTTTTTTAGAATATCAGAGTTGCGCAACGAAAGCAATAGTTAGTATATAGTTAAGAGTTGACTAATGTATTTGAGGGTTGGTTCAAAATGTCAGACTGATGATATTTGTTCAGGGGACTGAACAAAGGTTTTAAGTGGGGAGGGATGTAACATGGTGTTTGCTCTATACATATAATTAGTTTATTATTATTATGATAGTGTTTAGTCGTATTTAATTGTAGAGATTTTTAGTTCTTTTCCATTTTAAGGAATATTTGGCATAATTTTTTTTTTTCTTCTTTCTTTCCTTCAATGATTGTTTATAACTTGTAAAAATATCTTGGATAGGGATTTTAATATTGTTCTGCTTTTAGTTCAAAGTTGAAGCACCGATTTATTTATTTTTAATATTTTGTTGCTTTTTGGAGATACTTTGGGCTATAATATTTATTCTTGATTTATTTGTGCGAATTATGTAAGTAAGATTTCTTTTGCTATCAAAGGTATTTTCTAAAATATTGAATGTATTGTTGTTTGGACTATTGCAACAACCTTAATTAGTCAGTTTCATTTGAAATAGTCATCCAAATTAGTATCTAGGACGCATGTTAATTTACTTGGCATTTGTTTTTATGTATTTCTTCAATTGACATTTTCTTTTGGTTTCTAATTGGCAAAAAACAAAAAAAGAATTATGTGTGAGCTACCGTTTCATTTTCATCTCTCTCGCATTTCATTCCTTGTTTGGTCATATTGTGTTAGCCTCTCTCACACTCGACATGTTTGGTTGTACAAATTATTGATGACCAAAGTGCTACTTCACGAGCAGGTGCAAAATCTTCTTATCATCTCAATTATTATTTTCTTTATTTCTTCGTTTCCCCTGCTCTTTGAAATTTTATTGATCAATATTTCTGTTATTTCAGAATGTATTTTGTAACACCACAATGTCCTCTCTCTTTCTAAAGCTCTCTGTATGTCTCTTTCGAGTAATCATCTATTTCACCGGATCAAAATTTATTTTATTCTGATGAAGTGAAGAATGCAAATTGTCTCTAAATCTTAGTTGATATTCCCTTCCCTTCAAGTTTAGTATTGACATCCTTTCTCATTTAATATTGATTTAAAGTTATTTTCCAGACTATTTATTTCAAATATTAGCGAGTAAATTTACTTGGAGTTATTGTTGTTGGTTGTATGATTTTACAAAATTCCGATTAAGAATATTTTTAATTTTTTTGTTCGAAAAATGTAAAATCATAATTTTAGAATTTATTGTACAAACAAAATACAAATTATGAGTATTTTTGTTAATTATTTGAATTTTGAGGACAAAATTCTTTTAAAGGGGGGAGAATGTAACAACCTAGTTTTTATCTTTTTGTAACATTATTTATTTTCAATTATTTCTAACTCAAATTATTTTTATTTAATATTTTTGGTGCCATTAATTTATTATTTAAGATCAGTGTTTAGATTTTTATATTTTTTTCTTCAATGTTTTTTAAACCAATCTTTAACCTTGATCAAGTTGTTACACTTGATATCTGGGAGCAAGTACATTTATTTTGTGCCCTCGATCTTGCTGGCTTTTAATGTCTGACAAGTTGACTTTCACATGAAACAAATTTTGGTCTATGAGGTGTTGGCACATATAAACCTTTCACCTTTTTTATTAAGTCACTTATTATCAAAGAGGCGCTAGTCAGTTATTTTTCATTTTCTATTTCTATTATCAACAGAGGCAGTTATTATTTTTGAGATGCTAGGCGCCTATTTGAGTATTTCCTTCTGTGCCAATAAATAACCGCCTTCTCTCTTACAAAAATCTAGCGCCTCCTCTCTGATATTTTCTCAATTTGTGTTGTACTGTTCGAAGAGAGTCTGTTGGTGGATCAGAGTGGTATATGAGAAGTAAGTACAATTAACTTTTTAATCTAATCTCTGTATTATGATATATGTGATACACCTTGTGGAAATTCCACGCAAACATGGTCCACCTGATAATGCGTTTCACTTGGTTCTTCAATATTCTGCTCGTCTTGTTGTTTTGTGTGGTCTAAAGACGTTAATGTCTTTCATATATAACCATCAAATACCGTTGACTGGTTTGACTATTAATCGATTCGATCGACAACATATTTTATTAAGGCCAATTCCTATATATGCCTTTGTTTGAACCGCTTTACATTCCTATATATACCTTCTATTATGAACCCGCAAATTACATGCAGTAAGCTCCAATGGTTGCAAAAGGAAGTAAATGAAAATTGTGGAAGCAATTATAATATAAAAATTATTTGATCACTAATCAAACGCACAATGAATATCTATCGATATTCGATAATAATATCTCAATGTATGACTAATCCGATTAAAAAAATGTATAAAATTTCATAGTCTATACTCTATATAATAAACTAAAAACATACTGCAAGCAGTTTTAATTTCGTTTTAATAAATGTAAGTGAGCCAGCACGATTGTCTTCTTACAATATTCGAGTAACAGAAAAAAAAAAAAAAAAAAACCCACAATGGTATTATGATATTATTCCAGGTTTTCTTTGATATCTAAGCGGCAGACGAAATATATGGACCTTGAAACCACCGCAACAGAAAAACATTCTAGTTGAGCAATGCCGTTTGGAAACACTTATCGAAACAACTAATGCCCATTTTGGTGTATGTAACTGTAAGAGCTTTATTTTATTTATAAATCTATTAATTTGAGTTTAATTTATCGAAACAACTAAACCCATTTAGTTGAGCAAGGCCGCTTTGGTGGCCGACTAGCTATTGTACAACAGTACAACTGTACAAGGCAATCTAAAAGCACCATGTATTTATTTTTCTTATATAATTTTCATTGTACTGATTACTTTATTTTGGAATTTACTGAACTAATTACATTTTAGGACGCATAACATATACTTAAGATTGTTAAGTAAAAATTAGGTTAAGTTATAATTTTACAGGACTTTAAGCCACAACAATATTGGTATTGTATTTGAAAATCGTAATGTTTGTGGAAGTGACAAAAATAAAATGAAAGAAATTTCCCCAATACCCTCTCAAAGTACCGCTTGTCCGCGTCGGCCTCCCCTGCTCTTGACTTCACTTTGGACTTGCCCAACTTTTGGTTGCAGAATGAGTAACTCTAGATCAATTTTCAAGGAATGTAATACGCGTACCTTCACGTTGGTTCGGACCTCTCCTCGGCGGGTTATAATGGATATTAATTAGTTCTTTGGTGAAGTCCTGACTCCTGAGAGCTACTTATTTCTGTTATTGTTTTCCTTTTGTATTGACAGTCACTGTCAATCCTTCCAAAAACATTAATTGCTAACTCTTCATAGCTACCTGTGGTAGTGTGGCTGCAGCAGGGCACTTAATTTATTTTTTTAATTTAACTTTTAGTTTTCTTTTATTGCTAGTTTGTAATAGGGTTTTCTCCTTTTTTTTTTTTTTCTTCTTCTTCTTCTTCTTTCCTTGCACTTTGTGCACGTTTTCTTTATCAATATATTTGTTGGTGTGGCAGTGGCTACCAAATCTTTTTAAAAATAATGTATTAAGATAATTTAGTGGAGTCCTCGTTGTGTTTTCCCCCGAAGGGTGGTGGATCGAGGAGTTAGTATGCGATTATACTTCTTAGTAAATATACATCTTAGTGCCTCCCTTGTATGATCAGATTTTATTAGAAAACAATAATCGCTCTTCCTTTGTGCATATCATGTTATATATCAGACTAAAGTTCAATCAAATAAGATCCAAATTGCGTTTATCTCATTTCATTCTTTTGTCTTTTGTGGTTATGGTGGTATTTATTCCTTCAAACAGTTGATGTCATTAGGAAACAGGATGCAACTTAATAAAGACGTAGTGCTTCTTTGAAATTAAATTCCTTGTTTGATAACATATACAGATCACACACTAATTTTGAAAAAAAAAAAAAATCTAGGCTTTCTGCTAGAATAATAGACTTTCATCAATCGAAATAGACCCAATAGAAAGGATTCTTAACCGTGTAGCGCAGATGGCCAGGTTTCGAGTGTACATGATAACAATAACATGGATACTCTACCAGTCTGCCTATCGGTAGGCTCCACGAAGTGTCCCTATGAGACGTGCTCAAATGATGAGTGAGAAAAAATTTTTAATTGTAAATTGGTTTTTATTTAGAGTTTGAATTTATTTATCAAATACGAATAATAGTTATAATATTTAAATTCATATAAATGTTGAAATAGGATTTTTTAAAAAGAAAAAATATGTCATTTATTTAGAGAGACGTAGCATAATCATTAGAGATTTTACCCTTTTTCTACGGCTAATAGAAAATTGAACATAATACATATAAGTAAACAGTGACCAGCCATATTGAATGCCTACATTCTTAAAACAGTACTGGTTCTAACTAGTATTATTTTTGTTATTTCGAGTCTTCATCCAAAAGCATCCTAAGATTTTTGACGACATAAAATAGACTAAAAAATTATAAATAGTATGAACTCTAATAACAGGAGCTACCATAAAGCTTTGCTTGCCACTTGGCGTTACATGGTGTGGAATGAGAGGAATGAATGTATCTTTAGAGATCAAAAACCTATATCACTCAGTTCACTTTACTTCAACACCTTAAACTTGTTTTCTAATTGGACTGACTTAATTAATGCCGACATGGAGAAGGACCATAAGAACTTAGCAGCATATCAGAAGGCAGCAGAATAGGAAGGAGATGGGAAAAGAACAGACTGATAAGTTGAAGTTATTTTAGTACACAAACTGGTTGTGTCGATTCTAGTAAATCGAATTAAGGATACATGTTAACTAGTGGAATTGTGTTATAAAGGAAATGTCTAACTGACATTATTCGTTAGTTTAACATAAAGTATAGTTTGTTGTGTGTTTTGAGATTACCCTTGATGGTGTTTGAAGAGTTTTATTGTGAGACTTAGAGTCATGGATTTTATATCTAAGTCATTAAGGATTCTGTATGATAATTCTATCACAGTCTTTCTAGTCAAGAATAATGAAGGTAAAAGTCAAAGTATTGACATTAAGTATTTGTCTTTGAAAGAGCGCATTAAGAAGAATTAAGTGGTCATTAAATGTGTTCATACAGAATTGAAGCTGAACGATTCTTTGAATAAATACTGCAGCTAAAGGAATTCAAAGATCATGTAGCGGGTATATATAGGAATTGATCCTAGAGTTAATATTAATCGTACGATTGTCTATAAACTCTTCATAAAAGTATAGATGTTTTCTCGTGTTGATTGTGCGCACATATATGGAATATATTTGATCATACGGTTGAGAATTACATCATAAAGATTGACTTGGAATAGACATTGGGTTTATTCATAAAGGAATTCAAAATCGCATAAAAGGTCGAATTATTAGTTGTGTAGCATATTGTAATTGTAGAAAGTAATATTCGCATTTACTAGTAGTTTAAAACGCTAGTAACGATAAGATGACTTACTGCTACAGTTCATGTGTTATATTTCTAATATTTAACATAAAGAAAACAGAAGATATTTAATATGCAAAGGATGCAAGTTCAAGTGGGTGAATGTAGTATTCTGTCAGTTAGAACGAAATAGATACAGTGCACTTAGACAGAATGCTGTGAACATCGCACCCTTTCATTAAACATTGCAATTTGCATCTTCTGAGCTTTTTGAACCCTCTATTTATATATCTCTATGATGGAGACTGGAGAGAATAAGTGAGAGTATATCTTTCAGATCTAAACAGAATTTAGACAAGAGAGAAATAGAGCATAAGGATTATCTTGAGGGAACGAGTCAAGGCTGACTAATAACCTCTGTCAAACACCATCAGTTGGGGTTGTGATATCGGCTTTGTAGTGATTCTCTCATTGCAGAACATGGAGAAGATCAAAGACTAAGGAGACGTGCTTGGCTTGCGGGTTTCAAGTTCATCCACTCAACACTCGATTTCAATCAGCGATGGCACGAGGTATTTTACGATTCTGGGTTATTTCCACATTCTAGAATTGTTGTAGCACTTACAGTTGGTATCAGAGCGGGTTATGCCGCTGGATTGCCTTTATTGAAATTGGATTTCATAACGGTTTATAAGAAATTCTGTTGTAAGTGTTGAGTGGATTGAGTTTTTGTCTGATTTTCTTGATTGTCTGAATTCGTGGAGCATTATCTCAAGATCCACTTATCCAATTTGAGTGAGGTTTTTGGAATTGGAAAGATCTCTGAGTCTAATTTCCAACGAGACCAACATCTTGAAAATCCAGTGGGTATACAGTGAGATAATCAAGTTGTAATTTGGGAACGAGATAATCAAGCACGTGCTTGGCCTTGTTTTTCTGAAATTGAAAATTAGTTGTGCAATTTGGGAACGAGATCCTCTGGATGGCCATCCAGTGGACGTTTTTGGGATTTGGACTGTCTGATTTAATCTCAACGGCTAAAAGAGCCCCGTAAATTCTAACACTCACTACGCGAAATTCAAGAATCTGTAACGTTCAAAAAAAGGGATCTGTAACGTTTACGGGAACGTTACTGTACCCTCCGTCACAAAACTAAAAAGCGTTACGAATCTGTAACGCCTTTTATGAAATAGGCGTCACAGATCTGTAACGCCTTTTAGTTAATAGACGTCACAGATCTGTAACGCCTATTTCCTAAAAGGCGTTACAGATTGCTGCTTGAAATATTTTAAATTTCTTTATACGTTGCCTTTTGTAACGCCTTTAACAAAATAGACGTCACAGATCTGTGACGTCTATTTCTAATAGACGTTACAGAAGTTCCGGAATTATATTTTATATTTATTTTATTCCTTTTCCCATTAACCCTTTTGTAACGCCTAATAGTAATTAAACGTCATAAATCTGTGACGGTTTTTTAATAATAAACGTTACAAATTTAGAAAATGTTTTTTTTTTGTATACGTGATATTTTGTGGCTAGCCCCATATTGCTAGCCGTACTAACTGGTACATTGATTTTCAATGTACCAAAACAGATTCATATATCAAGCAAATATATATCAAACACACATATTCATCATGCAATCCATATATATATATGAAGCACATATCAAATGAAAAAAAACCAATTAAGATATCAATTTTATTTACAAATGTACCACAAATTAAGTTATCCAAATACATTCGAATACATGAATTCCATAAGTTCATCGACGACTTCTCCAATGTTTTCATTCGTAAACGGTTTTCCAACTGGATCGATTTGCTACAATATTTGATTTAAAAACAATCGAAAACATCATATTAGTTGATATCATAAATTCCCAAACTATTTGATTTTTATATGAAACCCTAAATCCTAAGCCTAGCTAAGTTAATTATTTGATTATATATACCACCGGATTTATTTGAAAATTTGTCAATTATCAAACCCTAAACAAGCCACATCTAAACCCTAAACCCCTAAATCCAAAACCGTAAACCCTAATCCTATATTATTTGGTAAACGGCTATTAAACTCTAAATATGAAAATGCAATACCTTGGGTAGTTCTCCGACTCCTCTCACATAGAATAATAATTGTCTCATGGCACACATTGTGAAGTATCCACACTCTGTATTGCCATTTTGCTTCGGAGCCTAAAATCACAATTCAACAAATAGTTGATTAGAAAATTGGACTAGTTTCAGAAATTTTAATCTCTAAATTCTAAATCCATAAGATATCGTTAACGTACCTTCAATTCGTACCAGCGTAATATATTAGCTTTACGTATAGCCTTGCCAGTCTTCTCCATCTTGTAAAATTTGTATGCCCTACATGCAATTCAATTAATTAAATTAGATTTGATTTATATATATATATATTTATTTTCCACAATATCAAATTGTCTATTTAGAATCTAAAACTTACGTTGTTATAAACGGCCTAATTACTAATTGATCTATGGGATTGTCGCGTACCAAGGAATCCACATAATATACTCTCTCTTTGTGGACATCAACAACAATGACTGTCCAATGAAACCTGTAATACATATAAATTATTAATGAATTGAAAGGAAACTAATAATTGAGTTTAATAATTGGTCTTACCCCTGATTATACGGCAAAATAAAGTATTGGCACTCCGGATTCTCTGAGAACGTCCTCTTCATGTAACTCACATTAGAATCTTCGTTGGCATTCCAGGTTATTTCAGCTAGTTTATCCGGATCCCATATGGTGATGCTTTTGGAGAACCCAACTTCTTTAGAAAGCTCGATCATCCAATACCTTTATTTATCCAATACTTCAATATATATTTCCAGTTAAATTGAATATCGAGAAGAAAACAAAGTTTGAAAATCATACCAGGAGTACATCTTGATCATCGATATGTTTAAGCATTCTCGTTTGAAACACTCGACAATATCTCCCAAGTTAAACATGAAGAGACCATTCTCGTGCGTACCCCAAGGGTCGCAATCATGCACCTCAATCGTCTCCTCTCCGACCGGTATAAACTTCAACACCGAGTATAGTTTTCGCTCGGCTTTAGAGAGTTTGGCCAAATATTTGGGCTCGAGAAGCTCGCCGCGATTAATCATGGATACCTCACTCGCGACCTTCTTCGCCCTCTCTATCTCTTTCGTCCCCTTCCCCTTCTCCATCGGCTTCTTCCCCTTTCCAATCGGATTTTGTTGGCTAATTTTCTGTATTCAATGTGTTCAATTAATTAGTTTTACATCAATTAATTTAATGTTTTCAATTTTGTCAAGTATTAATATGAAATTGTAGAAAGTGTGAAATAAAATTGTGATACCTTTTGTCGTGGCTCCACATCAACTGACGGCCACGCGAATAGCCCTCCTAAACTCGAGCCTAGTTGTTCATCTGACGGTTTAGGGAGGTACCAATCTCGGAATTCGTCGCCACATTTTACAAGATGGACATAAGTCTCAGTTGCAAGTAGGGGCTCGTTGTGTACCATCTGACCCACCTGTGACGGTATAATAAACCCATCCACAAATTTTAGTTAATGCTCTGTATTAATAACATTTTCATTGTAAGATGGGTGTTGTTTGCGTATCTCGACTACATGCATTTTAATGTAAGGAGTAACAACAGTAAGGTGTTGTAGGACTTTCATGTGTGCTTTTGTTCTCATATTAAGACCCACTCTACAAGTTTTGGCTCCAATAGTACCTTTTCCTTCAAGTCTACCATCATGCCGAGACTTTGGAAGGCCGATAGATTGAACATCTTCCAAATAATCAGTATAATACTCAATAACCTCCTCGGCAACATATCCTTCCACTATACTTCCTTCTGGTTTAGATCGGCTACGTACTAGCCCTTTCAATTGGCCCATTGCTCTTTCGAAAGGATACATGTACCGTAGAAATACTGGACCGCACATTTTGATCTCCCTAACCAGATGGATGGTCAAATGCACCATGGAGTCAAAAAATGACGGTGGAAAATACATCTCCAGCTCGCATAGGGTAGAAATAACATCATGCTGTAACTTGTCCATTTTGACTGGATCGATCACCTTATAGCAAATTTCATTGAAAAAATAGCACAACTTAGTCAGAGTCTTTCTCACTTCTTCCTTTAGAATTCCTCTGATTGCGACCGGAAGTAAAACGGTCAGCAAGACGTGATAATCATGTGATTTCATACCGATCAATTTGTTATCATTCATAGACACTTTTCTGGAAATATTTGAGCAATAACCCGAAGGAACCTTAATGTGCTTCAGGCAACCCAACAAGCTTTTTTTCTCTTCCTTGGTTAAATTAAATTGTGCTGCAGGTAGCCAATTTTGTTTATTACCCTTATCTTGTGCTGCTAAATCCTTACGGATTCCCATTTCAACCATGTCCTTCCTTGCATTCACGCCATCTTTATTTTTTCCTTGAATTTCCAACAGGCAACCAATCAAAGCTTCACATATGTTCTTGATTATGTGCATCGCATCTAGGCAATGCCTAATCTCCAGAAACTGCCAATATTCAAAATCCCAGAAAATAGACTTCTTCTTCCATATCCCTTTCGGAATCTCATTTGCAAATTTCTTACCAAATTTGACCTCTATGTCCTTGACCTGTCGATATACTGTCTTTTCAGATTTTGGCATTGGGGCCCTGTCATGCTCCTCTTTACCATCAAATCGTTCCTTATCTCGACGGTAAGGGTGGTTGCGGTTCCTAAGAAACCTGCGATGTCCCAAGTAAACATTTTTTCTACAGTTTTTCAGGTAAACAGAATGGGTGTTTTCCTGGCAAATAGGACATGCTTTTGCTCCTTTATTCCTGTACCCGGATAGATTACCATATGCAGGAAAATCATTAATCGTGCAAAATATCATGGCACGGAGATTGAACTCAGTTCTAGAGTTTGCATCAAATACTTTCACTCCCTCATTCCACAATTTTTTAAGATCATCTATTAATGGACGCAAATACACATCTATGTCATTTCCTGGTTGTTTAGGACCTGAAATCAACAAGGGCATCATCAAGTATCTTCTTTTCATGCATAACCATGGAGGAAGGTTGTAAATACACAATAAGACTGGCCACGTAGTTTGACAGCTACTCATGTTGCCGTAAGGATTCATCCCATCTGTGCATAACCCCAATCTCAAATTTCTAGGTTCACTGCCGAATTCTTCAAAAGCACCGTCTATGTTCGTCCAATCCGGACAATCTGCTGGATGTCGAAGCATTCCATCACCTTTTTCCCGGCAATCCGCGTGCCATCTCAACAATTTGGCATCCTTCGCATTAGCAAAGAGCCTCTGAAATCTTGGAATTATTGGAAGATAAAACAAAACCTTTGCAGCTGGTCCCTTACTACCTTCCTCAATCGGATCATCTCTCGGTTTATACCGTGATGCTTTACACTTTGGACATTTATCCAGATCTTTGTACTCATCTCGAAATAATATACAGTCATTTGGACATGCATGAATTCTCTCTACATCGAGTTTCAAAGGACACAACATTTTTTTGGCCTTATATATTGAATCCGGCAACTGATTATCTTTGGGAAGAAAATCTGTACGCAAAAGTTTAAGCAAAGATGTGAAACTGGCATCACTCCATCCATTTTTGGCTTTCAGATTAAAAAATTTGAACACAGCAGTAAGTTTAGACAATTCACAACCAGGATATAACTTAATCTTATCTTCCTCGCGTAACATACCAAAAATTTCAACATTATCAACAAAGTCTGCATCTACATTATTCAAAATTTCATCTAAATCAACATTCAATCCTGTATTGTCTACATTTTCAGTCTCAAACACGTCTTCATTATCACATACATCATTTCTCTCACCAAATACATCATTTCCTTCACCAAATACATCAATTTTTTTTGTTCTATTATTCCCGTGATTTTGACCTTTGATAAATTGACAGATATAAAAGTACAAGGGATTAGTCTAAAAAAATGATAGATGTGTCAAGTATCAACTATCAAAGGATTCTGATTATGCTGTATGTTTACTGGTACCAGTGGTACCGTACCAAAGTCAAGTGGTCCCCTTCCTTCGCTATGGAGTTGAAAAGTATATTCTCTCGTACTTTCCTAAATTGTTTATTTTTCTATTAAGTTATATCCTAGGGGCTAAGATGCAAAAAAATGACCTTTAAAAAACTCTCAGGTCATTTGTCTGGTATGTGATACTGAACAGTGGAAAGGGGAAGAAAGAAGAATACATTGAGCAATCTGATGGAGAAGAAATGAATAAGAAGAGTTGGTCATTAGCAAACATTTTAGGGTGATTTTGTAATAAAGAATTTATTTGATACTCACTAACTTTTGGGTGATTCTGTAAAATGATTGTCTGACAGATCAACATTAAGTAATTTCTCTTGAATGCTTTCAGTTTCTGTACCTGATGCTATCCACAATGAGTATTTCCAAATTATGTTGATTTAATATCATATATCAATTAATTTTGTTGGACTATGTTGAAGCCTAATTCTAATTATAATTTAGTATCATATGTCGATTGGTTTTGACCCACCACTTTTTATTGAAGAAAAGCAACCAACAATTACAAAGTCAGATTATAAACTTATCTAAACCCCTCCACTATCTACTCTTGTACCAACCGGTACCAACTAATTTAAAAATAGATCTTTAATTAAAAAAATTTAATCGATTGCTATTATTAATTGACACAATCATTCAAGCTCATATATTTAGTTGATTTTTAAAATTTTTTAAATTTTATGATCAAATTATGAAAATTGTAGAAACTTAAATGAATAGTTGGTATTTTTTCCTTCGTTGTTCCAGCCTTTTCGTAAATAAGAACTTATTTCATATTATTTTTTCTTGTACAACCAAATACACTGTATAAAAATCAAACTTCGTAAAGATTAAGAGCATTAAAGAACACTTTCTTAAATTAAAGGATGAGGGGTTGGCACATGTGTATCACGTCTAAGAGTTTCCCCAATTTGTTGGATTTTATTAGAAATCACACACAGGTTAAAAATCTCAAACAGTGAATACCCCTTGACCTATCTATTTAACCAATGTAGTTGGTCAGTTGAACTACGAGAACATTATAAAAATTACAAGAAAAGTGAGAGGAAGAAATTTTACAGAAATTAGACATAAGAGCATGTGCAAGTACAAAGAAATTTTACCAACTCACTCTATCCTTCTTGTGTACCAACTGGTACCATCTATCTCCTTGCATCATCACCGTTTATTACAAAAAGAGAACACCAACCAGAAACTGAACATTGACAGTTTTCTTTATTATTACACATACAAGTATATCCACCACCAATTATTACATCAACAAAAATTACTAAAATTAAAACTGAAAACGCAAAGATGTTTTATTGTTGAAATAACAGGGTTTGTGTTAACAGCGAGAAGTAGTTGCAGTGATTTTTTATCGAGTTGGTTAAACTGTGTACGTTGCTTTTATTTTGAATAAGAGAAGTGGTAGGGTAACACCTACTTAGTTCCAAACAAAAAAAAAAATTAAATGTGTTTCTATATCACTTCAATTGCATAATCAATAAACCATAAGATTTTGATTCTACCGATTGTAACCAAGAGAGAATGTCAAACTAGAAATACTTGAATCAGTACAACCGCCTACAAGTCCTATATTACAGAAGTATTACAGCTATAAGTAATATCACCACACAATCCCAGGTACAATAAAATGAAAAAACATGCAACACCAAAAAAAAAAAAAAAAAGCATTTCCTTGTGACTTAAATTTGTGGAAAACAAGGACTGCCTTCATCCAAGCCTTGCTTCTCTGCGTAATACCTTAAAGAAAGAAACAAGCAAACGATTTTGTCATATGTTAGAAGAGCCAATACACCACACTTACCTGTACACACAAAAAAAGAGCATCACCCCAAACAATAATTATCATGCATATCAGACAACTCATAGAAACTAAATTTAAAGACCAACAAATCATTTGGTCCTACTATCATTTGTATATTTCATTTTCATACATAAACTCAGAATTTGGGAACCTTTAGGAGAAAATAGTAAACACACACACAATCTAAACCTATACACCATTAACAAGTCACTCACCTCAAAACGAATCGATTGGTACAAAATGAGCCGTAACCACAGCAGGAAAGCCAGCTCCATCTAATACACCCTGCATTCCACAAAAGCAGGTATAGATATCAGTTTTCATTACTTAGATTTGGGATGGCCGGGCCTGACCATACTACTTGTGCAACAAGGAGATACCCTGACAAAGTTGAGAACGTAATTCAACATTTGAAAAAAATTATTTGAACACAACCTAAGAAAGATGATATATCCAAGTATAACAAAAAAGATCCAGAAACTTTGTATTCTTCTGCAGACCTTAAGGGGCAAATCTGTCCACAAATGTAGCTCTACAAACAAATCATTGTGTGAAACATTCCATTAGAAAGTCAGTGTTCTTGGAATTACCAAAATCATGTGCATTACCTTTGCAAATTCGCCTTCAAGATTATCAGTGAGGCGTTGCTGAGCCTTAGCCTTACCCATCATAGCTGGCATCTCCTTCTTAAGGTGGCTCACAATGTATGCATGTATCTTAGCAGCTCTGGCACGCTTCACAAACTCATTTATCTGTGTCTCATTATTGCATTCAGTTAGACAGGAGAAAAAAAAATTGCAAAAAATTGGTTTAAGACTTTAAATTACAAGTGCAGAGACGAACTCTTAAGTTGAATAACAGTAGGGAACAAATGACACCACGTAATATATCACTGAACCACATTACAGATGATACCATATAATATATACCAATGCTTTATTATACTTTATGTATTCAGTTATAGCATATTGAGGACTTGACATTCTGTTTAGGCTGATTATTATTGTTGCTTAATTTATCTTTAGTTTTTGAGTAGTTTAAATGAAACAGTGGCTGTGAGTTTGAATTCGGCATTTTATGTTTTGCTTTTGATGGTTACAGGTGGTTATACTATAAGTATGGGCTAGCTATTGCAAAAAGGAACAGTCATGCAAGATATTGTTACTGTTACCAATAGACTTTGATCTTTTCAAATGAATATTGCATACATTTCTGAAGGACAACAGTAAAAACGAACACAAAAAGCACACAAGGAAGAAAAAGGAGATCCACTATTGGAGCAAGGAATTATTAACCTTCCGAGGAAACAAACTGGAAGAATAATGTCTTACAACTGTAGAATACCTGACTTCTGGGCAGCTGAGAAGGAATCCTTAGATCAGCAAACCTCAAGATCAGGTACGGAGATGGGACTTCTAGGAACTTTACGCTTGGCACTATAAGATTGAACAACAGCCAATGCTACCCACAACGGCGCGTCTATGCTTCGGTTGCACTTTGCCTCTGATTCAATAGTGATAGTTTCAGTTTTTTGATATTTTAAATGTTAAACCGTAAACTGCCTTAATATAGAGAAAGCAAGAGGAGGCTTTATTATATTCAGGTAAATTTGTTGGTATCCAATAAAACTTCGAATTTCAAACCATCATTCTTACCCCTCAAAATAAGAATTCTCATTTATAAGCCTGAAACATAACAAATAATATGCATACCACCTAAGGCATCAACAACACTAGCACATTATATCCCTTCATTTCAAGTGCTCAACTATTCCTCTTTATCTATAATCAGGGATTACTGATTCAACAAATTTAAGAGACGGAAGAGCAAATGGTGGTCAAACTCATTTCAGAGAATGCTGCTCAAACCTTTTCAACCAGATTCTTAGCTTAATTATTTAATTAAATATTTAATTATTTACCAATATTTATTTCACCAGTTAACCTCTTTGTTTGTTGAAAATTGGAGTAATTCCACCATTTCAAGGTTTAATTGACCCTAATTAAGGTGAATTAGAAGCTTGATAAACAGTTAGGTCCGACTGGACTGAATTGGGGGTTAATTAAACATGGTAATACCTTTTGTGCTGGTACCGAACAACAAAAGGGGCATTACCTTTTATGCTGGTACCAAACAGAAATGCACCAGGCAAAATGTGTTAAGCATGCACAAAGATAAAATATGAATAATTTGAGGCTCAATAATAATAAGACAGAAGTATAACCTCTATATCAAGAGATGGATATTTCTCCCTCAACACACGGACCTGCATTGAACAAAAATTTTGAAAAAGATCCCACGGAGTTAGACTTGATGGAAAACAAAGTTTTTATGTAACATGGCAAAGTATTTCTCACAAATTCGTCAAATCAGTAAGTATGCTATCTTTGACATGTCTAGAATGTTCTAAAGAGAATTTTGGAAATTAAAAAAATGAAGGACTAAAAAATGAACATATTAGATTACGATTGCAAACTTATCAGTGTAAACCCAATTACAGCCTAAGAAACTAGATAAAAATCTAAATGCAACCTTACTACAACTTTTAAGTGTGTAAGTTGAGACATTTTTGAGAGGAAATTCCGGAATATGTACAGGAAATATTTCTGATTTACTGGATACCATACTTCAGATAGATCAGAAAATTCATATACAAAAGTTAGGTATCCTTACAGATCGAAGTTGCTCTGATTAGGGTTGATTAGCGTTCTCGAAGGTGATTAGGTTTGAGTAGCCTTCTCTCTGATTACCGTTTTCTTGAGTCACCGCCGATCAACTTATTACATGTAAATCTGAACAGAGAGAACGGAGAGACTTAACAGGAGAAAAAATATTTTCCAACAATACCCTTAATATTTTGAACGGCTGTGATTATCTGGGCCGAAAAAACGGGTTTGACTCGGGTTTAATAGACCGGATGGCAGAATTTCCCAAAAGTAAATGCTATTTAAGTTTCTCATTCATAGGACGGTATCAAATTATCATTTTTTTTAAAGGCGTACGAATTCATTTGAGGTACATTCAGTTTGGAGTATTTATATCCGCTTAACGAATTATAGTCTCATAGATACAGATTTGGTGTTAGCATTGCCCATCCTGACTCCATTCGTTGCAGTAAATAAAACATAATACAAAGAAGTTAAAATTTTCTAGACAGACAAAAAAAATTAAGTATGTTCTTAAAAATACAAGACATGTATACTTATACAAAAAAAAAAAGAATTAACAGTGCGATGATTTATACAATGGAACACAGTTAAAAATGTAATGCTTAAAAGTAAAACCGATTTGTTACATATAAACAACTTTATAAATGAAATTTAAAAATTGTAAAATTGAAGGGACTGATATATAAGAAAGCTGATTTCAAGGACAATCCGTGTGATTTGATCGATTGTATTATTACGAAGATGCGTTGACTAACCGACTTTTGGTCGAGAAACTACAAAATATATAAAAGAAATTCCGTCATATTTTATTTTATATTATATTTAATTCAAAAGCCGCAAATTATAAAGAGCTTCTAAGTTGCAACATTCACGTACCACTCTATAATTTAACGGATCCAAAGTTTTTTGTTTTATTTTTTTGTTTCAGATTCATACATGCTCGTCTGCAAAAATGATGAAGTGCTACGTACAATTTTAATTATCAATTTTCAAAATAATAAGGATATCCAAATTATCCGAATCCGAAATAAATTGTATATGCTATTTAAGTTTTTCAATCATAGGAGTATAGGACAGTGTCAAACTGTCAAATCTTTTATATGGACATTTCAACTAATTTTTTTTTTTCAAGCACCCTCCTGTATTGTATACTTGTGATCTATTATAAATAACCACGATTAGTACATTTATTTAATAATTTTATTATCTAAGTTTTGTGTTTTATTATTCTAATACAATTGATTTTATTTAATATTTATATTTGTTAATAATATCCATCGTATGCGTCAATTATTTGCTTCATATACGTATTCATTTAAAGCATATTCAGTATTGATAAGTTGTATCCGTTTAATATTCCGTTTTGAAGATTTTAATGGTCTCGTACAGATTTGGTGTTAGCATATTATCCGTACAGAAATCCATTCCTTACACTTCTACTAGGCGACTTGATAGTTGCATGTTTTTTTTCTTTTTCCGTTGCAGTGAAGAAAACGTACAAAAAAATTAAAAAAATGATGAGGCGATTTCTACAAAAAATTTTGTATTTAACAATCTTTAGACACCAAAATATATTGTTTTAATTGACATGTATACTTAATCACACAGAAACATATTTTACAGTACGATTATTCATAATATATAATGAAATAAGATTAAAGTTGCATTGCTTAAGAATAAAACCGATCTGTTACATATCACATATTCACAGCTTTATAAATGAATATCAAAATTATAAAATTTAAGGGACTGATATATTAAGAAGGCTGTTTCAAGGACTATCCGTGTAATTTGCTCAACTGATTGTATTATTTATGGAGATGTGATGCCTGACAGACTTTGGTCGAGAAAGTACACAACATATAAAAGAAATTTTGTCATAATTTATTTTATCATATAAAATTAAAAAGCCCCAAAATTATAACGGAAAATGAGAACGTACGAATCCATCTACGCTAGGTCAATAAAAACAGAAAATGGGCAAAATATTATACACGTGATGCGCGCGCTTTGTTCGTATGCTACAATCGTATCCTCTAGACATCTTATTAAGATGTAATAAGATGTCTAGAGTGGACATCTCAGCGTGGACCGTCCGATCTAAATAAACGGTTCCGATCAAAATGAGCCCTTCATTCCTCAAAAACAAAACAAAAACCCTTTAGCGATTTACTTCCCCATCTACGACGGTAACGACGCCCACCCCATCTCCGGCGCAGCCCAACCCCACCCCACCCCACCCCACCCGGCCACCCCACACCCTCTCTCAAATCTCTCGCCGAAAATCCAAAATCTTCATCAAATGTTTTTAAAATAAGTTCATCGCTATATCATCGAAGTTTTAAAAGAGAATAATTAGCATTATAAACCAAAGTATCAAATCCAACCAACGACGAAACAAACAAATCAATCTGAGAGAGAGAGGGAGGGAGAGAGATCATACATCCTGAGAGCCGATCTTGAGCCAGCTAGGAGGGGTCCTCTTGTACGGGAAAGCAGAGGCGGAGATACCCTTACCACGACTGTGCATACGACCCATGGCTGCGCGTTGGTTGTAGAGGAAGCGACGAGCTAAAGCGGCGGCGGCGCCGCGAAGAGGTCTTGAAGCGAAAACGGCGAGAGGATTAGAACTTGAGAGAGATGGAGACGGGGATAATAAAAAGAACATGACGGTTCCTTCTAAAATGACGTTTTTACCCCTCCAATAAAATATCTCGTTAAACTCAACGAAGATATTAATCATGAGCGAAACTTTTTATGGCATCCCAGCCGTCTGATTTATAAAAAAATGGACGGTCAAGCTTAATCAGACCGGATGGCAGAATTTCCCTTTACTTTTGATTTATTTCAGATTCGGGTAATTTGGATATCTGTATTAGTTTGACAATTTATAATTAAATCTATTTTTAAAGCTGAATCGTTTCGGCAGATGAGCAGATATGAATATGAAAAAACAAACAAACAAAAACTTTGGCTCTGTTGAGTAAAATGCAGTTCATCTAGAACACAGAAGAAATGTAAGTAATTAATTCTAGAATAAATCATCTATCGCTTTTTTTTTTTCTGAAATAAAAACTTTTAGTGATGAAATGCTTGAATATATAAAGAAAAGAAGCTTTTTTGTAATTTTCTTCTATGATAAAAAGAATCTGGGCCGACTTTTGGAAAAAGAAAATCTTTAACCTTTAGTACAACATCAAGATCTCTTTTGTTTCACTTTTTTTTTTCAGCTCAGTATTTCGGCACTTTTCTTTCAGAAATTTTTTTTCCCCTCATTCTATTTATGAAAAAAGAAAAAAAAAAAAAACGGGGCACCAGAAACGTCTTTTAAAAGACCATACAGATAATTTTCTATGATTAATTGAGTTACGTGTTTAACATCAAAATCAAATCAAATCAAAATTATACATAAATTTGCGTGAGTGTCCACTGACTTTTTGGTTTATTTTCGCGCGACACGGCATCTATGCCGTTGATTTGTTATTCCTATATGTTCGGTCCATTTACCACTTCTTTTTTTCTTTCTTCCGCTCCATCCTCCGTATGCTCCTTCTCCATGCCCCACAATCAATCCCACCTCTGCTCCTCTCCTTCGCGAAGCCTATGTGGTTTATCCACCAAGCGTTGTTCATGTACCTGCCCTCCTCCGTCTCCAAATTCTTCTCCGTCTCCAAATTCTGCTTCTTTTTGTCTCACTGCTCCCTCACAAATCACCATGATACCATTGATCTCCATCTCCATGTTGTTCGGCCAATCTTCTACGTTCTCAGCTTCCAAGTCCCAATTCCAATGAGCTTGGATCTGTTGCTGCCAAGGAGAGGATTGGAGGTACAGGAATAGGAATAGAAGAAACTTGGTGACGGTTTTCGGCGAGTGACTTGGTTTTGACAAGAGGGGTAGTGGCTCAAGTAAAGAGTTTTCTTGGAAAAAAAATAGTGAAAGGAGAGTAATTGACTTGAGGGGGTTGGCAAGGCACCGTCGAGCTTGGACATGTTGCCGCAAGAGTCACGACGGGGTTGCGATAGGGTATGACGAGTCAGATTGCACAAAGGTGAATGATGGAGGTGGAGCTCGGTTTTGAGAAATGGAAACGCAACACGAGGTTGGAGGTGGCCGACCTAGCTGAGAGGGAGGGAAGAGAGGAAAAAGGTAGGGCCGATCTTGGGATGGAGACGAGGGATGAGGTCAGGTGGTGTGGTGACAGTTGGGTAAAAAATGAACGGAGCCACGCTCCAGTGTGGTGGATCTGATTGTCCAAAGAGGTAGAGGGACTGAGGGAGTGAAGGGAGGGTTAGGTGGACATAACAAGGAAGAAAGGGGATCAGAATCATCTGATGAGAAATGAAAGATGGGCTGCAGGGGTGGTCATGCGTACAACCTACAGGGATTTAGTCCGATATTTTCATCTCAAAATAATTTTTCAAAATTTAGTCAATTTCAATTCTATATTTATACATTTAATATTTATAATTTAATTTTAATATTTCCATATTAATATTAAATTAAAATCAAGGTCATATTACTAAACTTTTCGCAACAAAATGTTTTTATTTTGTATGCCTATTAACATAATGTTTTAACATACAAACTTAAGTCATTGGTATTATTTCAGCTTATTATTTTTTATAATTAAATTAATATAATCATTAGTTTTAAAATTTATTTATCATCAATTACAATTTTGTAACATCATTTTGTTAGTATTCTTTTAATTTTGTAAATGGTTTCTATTATATCAATTGACGTTATAATTCAATTAGAAGTTTCATAAATTTTCATAATTGATCTATTTCAAGTTTATTTATTTATTTTGTTGATTATTTTCACAATTAATTAAAATATGCATGAAGATTCAATATATCATGTAATTATAATTAAAAAAATTATAATGTTTTTATTAATTGGCCCTTATATTATTCCACTAATTTAATATAATTATTGATGTACGGTTTTCATACTCGATTTCCAACCGGTTTAAGCCCTAAATTAATACCAAATACAAGTGTTTTTACTTTATTTTGCTAATTTTTAGGTTGTAGAAAGGTACAGCCGTAGCCCGGCAAGTTTTATTTCAGGTTCATCACATTTTGCGACGCGACAACAGAAGATTGCAGCTAAGGAAAGAAGAAATGTGCATTGGAACGGACCGCCCTGCCGGCAGGACGGACCGCCCAACCTAGAAGAGCAGACAACCAGGCATGAGCAGCAAGGACCAGCCAGCCAAGGCCGCCCAACCAGTCGGACGGATCGTCCAGACCAGTCAGCCACCCCATGCAGCAGACCAAGTCAAGGGCAAGTCTAGAACGGGTCGCCCCAACATCCAGGCGGACCATTCCAGCAATTCCAGCACTGCCCAAAATAGCAAAGCTAATTCTGCCTGTCGGTTCTTCTAAGTCTGGACCTTCCAGAAGCACGTTTCCACGACTTCCACAATTAGAAACCGCCTTCTAGCTGCTATATAAGCGATGGCCTGTCTCCAGAATCAATATCAAGTCAGATTTCTAGGTTTAGCCTCTTTCTCAACTCAGGAGACTATCTTCTTGGACGATCCAACCTCACTGGAGCGCACCGCCCCAGATCTCAGGCGGACCGTCCCAGACAGGCCAGAGCGACAAGTTGTGGAGAATTTGAGCAACTTCTGTTGTAACTTTTATTTTCCATCTTTTATGCGCTTTTATTTGATGAAACCTGATTTATTTTGTATGGATTTGTTAGAGTAGGTGAGTTTAGGGGCTATGGTTGAGAACCTTTTCTTTATATTATTTGTTTAGTTGAATCTTTAAGTAATTAATTAAGTTAAGTTTTATTATTTATCTTTTGTGATTTAATTGCTTATTTTGTTGATTTGCTTTACTTAATTGTTTTAATTGGTTATCTCGTCAATCAAAGTACACGATTGATAGTTGGAATTTAAAATCAATTGAATTAACTTAAAGCTTTTCAATAAAACACTTAGGTAGATAATAGATCGAAAGATTGAATCAAAACTTGAGAAATCAAAGTTTTAACTTAAGATCGAAAGATAATAAGTTTGCCTAGACCCAAAAGATAAACTAAATCCCCTAAATCAAGGAACGAAAGTTGAAGTTTAGGAGTTTAGGAGTTTAACGTTTTAAATCAAAGTAATTAACCTGAACGAAAGTTAGAGTCTAATTATTGGTTTAGTAATCGTTTAAACTATTTAAAACACTTAATTAATTGTTTAAAGGCATGACAAAACAAGTATTGACCTCTGGAACGGACCGTCCCAAGGTTAGAACGGGCAGTTCCAGTGCGCCAACCTAAGTCAGAACGGACCGTGCCAGACATGGAACGGACCGTTCTACTTTTGACAAGTTAAAGAAATTGTTTGAAACCAGAAACCCCTAGTTTTATCAAATAAGTTTTTCTCTAAGTTAGTTATTTAGAAAGCTATTTATTTAGAATTTCTGAACTGATTTTACTTAGTCTTTTTATTTAATTAATTATTTCTTTAAAAATATTTTATTAACCTTAGGATTTAATTGAGATTGATTTATATAACTTAGAAATTGAATATTCCGTCTCCGAGGATCGACCCTAGGCTTACTCAACGATAAATCGTGCGCTTGCGATTAAAATTGGGTAGGATTTAGGTAAAAATTTATATAAGCGAGAACTCATCAATTATTCAATCAAGTATAATAACTACGAGCTAAAAGAATCATAAAACTAACATTTTTATTAATTCACTAAAGCTTTAGTTATATATATATATAGAATATCTATTGTGAACCATAGTTCATTTAGGGCTCCGTGAACCATGACCGTTTGATCAATGGTTTTGCAAATTGACAAATCTAAATTGACAAATCCAATATATATATTGAAATCTCATAGCAAACCAAATTTTACAATTTTTAAAATTATTTTACTATTTTTTTCGAAATTTTTAAAATTTGCCATTTTTGGACGATAATTAGTGAATTATCATCGAAAATGGCAAGTTTTAAAAAATAAAAAAAACAGTAAAAAAATTTAAAAAATTGTAAAATTTGGTTTTGTATGAGATTTCAATATATAGATTGGATTGGTAAATTTAGATTTGTCAATTTGCAAAACCTAAGTCGAAGAAGTCAATGCGCTGATCGCCCCTCCCGCCTTCTTCCCGAGCTCCAACAACTACACTTACCGCGACAAACGCAACCACCCAGGCCTATCTTATGGAAACGCTAGCGGGTGTGCAAATCCTGGACAACAAGTTAGCCAAGCTCCAAAACCCCCCATCAACAACAACAACTCCCAAGGTAATCTTAATCAACGAACTATTGAGAATTTCATGCAGAACCAAGGGAGATTCAATTACTCGGTCCATGACGAGATTAAGAAGATGAGGGAGGATTTTGGGCTCCTCATAGAAAAGCTCAACCTTGGAGACGCTCAAGTCAACTCGGGGGCACTTACCAAGACCGGCATGTTCCCAAGCCAACCTGAACCCAATCCAAAGGAAGAGTGCAAAAGCGTTACGCACTCCACTTAGCTAGAAGCGCGCGAAGGCATAAATTGAGGAGTGGAACAAGCTACAACGGACCGAAAATGCCAGATGAACAGTCCTCAGGACAACCTGGAACGGACCGCCCCACATCTGAACGGACCGCCCCAGCCGACAAGGACGCAGACTCTGCTGGAACGACCCAGCCTGGACCAGAACGGACCTCTGGAACGGACCGCCCCAGCCTGGAACGGACCGCCCCAGTCGAGCCAACCACAGAAAACAGACCTGCAAAGTTATCGCCAAGTGACCGTGCCATTGAAGTACCTTATCCACAGAGACTAGCCAAAGCCAGGAAAGACAAGGACTATGGGAAATTTCTTGATATTTTAAGGCAACTCAAGATAACAATCTCATTCACGGATCTCCTAACACGTATGCCATCCTACACCAAGTTCCTCAAAGACCTCTTGACCAATAAAAGAAGCTTAGAGGAGTGCGGTACCTTGGCATTGACCGGTGAGTGCAGTGCATTGATTACAAAGAAGATGCCTCCAAATATGAAGGATCCCGGAAAGTTCACCATCCCTTGCAAAATTGGAGATGCGGGTTTCAAAACGGCGTTGTTGGACATTGGAGCAAGTGTGAGTCTCATCCTCGAAACTATCTACAATCAAATGGGAATGGGTGAGCTCAAACCAACTCGCATGGCATTGCAATTGGCCGATCGATCGGTTCGATTGCCCTTGGGGATCGTGGAAGATGTGCTCATTCAAGTCGGGGATGCTTTTGTCCCTTGTGATTTCATAGTTGTCGACATGGAGGAAGACCCGGATGTCCACATCATCTTGGGAAGGCCTTTCCTCACCACAGCCGGAGTTCTAATCAATTATAGAACCGGCAAGATGACGTTGGAAGTTGGGGATGAGATAGTCGAGTTTGATGTTGAAAAAGCAATGAAGATGCCCGACCATGTTGATTCTATTTGCATGGTTGAGTCTTTGGATGCCATGATTGATGAGACTTTCAATTCTCGGATTGTCTAAGCGTACCAGTCCTTCTCGGCTACACCTGAAGAGGAGGAAACAAATCTGATATTCAACGAGATCATCCAAACCGTTGAGTATCTATCTGCCAGGAACAGTCGGAACGGACCGCCCCAGATCCAGTCGGACCGTCTCAGCCTGCAGCTGTTGTCTGCTGACGACGCCATCCAGGTCCTGAGCCTCAACGCCGACCAGGACGGACCACCCCAACTTGGAACGGACCGCCCCAATAGCCAGGCAGAGAAAGGTAAGCCAGAGCTCAAGGCATTACCCGACAGCCTCAGGTATTAATTTCTTGGACCTAATCAAACATTTCCTGTTATTGTCAATGCTAACCTCGATGCAGATCAAACTAAGCAATTATTAGAAGTGTTGAGGGCACATCGCAAGGCAATTGGCTATTCCATCGAGGATCTCAAGGGTATCGATCCCTCCATTTGCACCCACCGAATTCTCCTTGAAGACGACCACAAGCCCTCAGTTGAACATCAAAGGAGGCTCAATCCGAACATGAGCGAGGTCGTGAGAAAGGAGGTGTTCAAGCTTTTAGAAACACGAATCATCTACCCAATTTCGGATAGCAAATGGGTTAGCCCCATTCATGTTGTACCGAAAAAGGGAGGCACAACCGTCATGAAGAATGATGAGGGCCAACTAATTCAAACACGGATCGTGACCGGATGGAGGATGTGTGTGGACTATAGGAAGTTGAACTCCGCAACACGCAAGGACCACTTTCCTCTTCCATTCGTTGACCAACTACTCGAACGATTGGCTAAGCATTCTTTCTTTTGTTATTTAGATGGTTATTCCGGTTTCTTTCAAATTCCAATACACCCACTTGACCAAGAGAAAACAACTTTTACATGTCCATATGGAACCTATGCATACCGTAGAATGCCATTTGGTTTATGTAATGCACCCGCAACCTTTCAAAGAGCCATGATGGTAATTTTTTCCGATTTTATTGAAAAAGACATTGAAGTTTTCATGGATGATTTTTCAGTTTATGGTACATCTTTTGATCATTGTTTAGCTAATTTATTAAAGATTTTGCAGCGATGTGAAGAAGTTAACCTAGTTTTGAATTGGGAGAAGTGTCACTTCATGGTACAATAAAGAGTTGTTCTTGGCCACATCATCTCGGAGAAAGGAATTATGGTGGATCAAGCAAAGGTGGAGGTGATCGAGAAGCTTGCCATACCAACATGTGTGAAGGACGTTCGAAGTTTCCTTGGGCATGCGGGCTTCTATAGACATTTTATTAAAGATTTTTCAAAAATTGCAAAGCCATTAACCAATTTAACAATGAAAGATGTTGAATTTTGATTTTAATGAAAATTATGTTGATGCTTTCAATAGGTTAAAAGAAGCGCTTATATCTGCCCCTATCTTGCAACCACCTAACTGGGACGAGCCTTTCGAGTTAATGTGCGATGCTAGCAATTATGCGGTTGGAGCGGTGTTAGGCCAACGCAAGGACAAGAAGCCGTATGCAATCTATTATGCAAGCAAGGTGTTGGATGATGCACAAGTCAACTACACCACAACCGAAAAGGAGCTTCTTGCTGTGCTCTATGCCTTAGACAAGTTCAGGTCTTACTTGGTCGGGTCTAAAGTCATAGTCTACACCGATCACTCGGCCCTCAAGTACCTCCTCTCCAAGAAGGATGCTAAACCACGCCTCATTCGATGGATCCTCTTGCGGCAAGAATTTGACCTTGAAATACGCGACAAGAAGGGGACGAAGAACAGCGTAGCTGACCATCTTTCCAAGCTGCGAGTGGAGGACAAAGGTGCCGGGTCCTCGCCGATCAATGACTCATTTCCAGACGAACAACTGCTGTCAGTTACGGCTGGTACGTACCGCCCCACACTGGGACGTACCGCCCCAGGCCATGACTTCGCACATCAACCACCTGACTCAGCGTCCAGAACGGCCCAGCTAGACCCAGAACGGACATCTAGAGCGGACCGCCCCACATCAGGACGGGCCGTTCCAGATCATGCCATCCACAACACTGTCGTCCCAGTTCCAAACGACCCAGATCTGACAGGAGCAGCGTCCAGAACGGCCCAGCCAGATGCAGAACGACCCGACAGAACGGTCCGCCCGCCTTGGGACGGTACGCCCTAACCGACACTGCACCATGGTACGCTGACTTTGCGAATTTCTTGGCAAGCGGTGTTCTGCCCTACCAGATCTCTTTCCAACAAAAGAAGAAGTTTTTGGCAGATGCAAATTACTATTAATGGGAGTACCCATTCTTATGGAAACTTGGAGTGGACGGGGTGTTTAGAAGGTGCATACCAAGGGAGGAAGTGCCCCAAATTCTCGCTCATTGCCACTCATCCGTCTATGGAGGGCATGCTTCGACATCAAAAACCGCAGCGAAAGTCTTTCAAGCTGGGTTCTACTGGCCAACGATCTTCAAGGATTAAAGGGAATTTGTTTTGGCTTGTGATCGATGTCAACGAGTTGGAAACATCTCAAAGCGACAAGAGATGCCACTACAACCAATCTTGGAGGTAGAGATCTTTGACGTTTGGGGAATTGATTTCATGGGACCCTTCCCTTCCTCATGTGGGTATGAGTACATCCTAGTGGCAGTGGACTACGTGTCTAAGTGGGTAGAAGCCATTCCAAGCAAGCATGCCGACTCGGCGACGGTGAAGAAGTTGTTCACAAAGACCATCTTCCCTCGATTTGGCATCCCAAGAGTTGTGATAAGTGACGGGGGTAAACACTTCATAAATCGACAATTTGAGAATCTTTTGAAGAAGTATGGAGTGACACACAAGGTAGCAACACCATACCACCCGCAAACAAGTGGCAAAGTCGAAGTGTCCAATCGAGAGATCAAGAACATATTGCAAAAGACGGTGGGAAGCACTAGAAAAGATTGGGCATTGAAGTTAGATGATGCATTGTGGGCATATCGCACCGCCTTCAAGACACCAATTGGGATGAGTCCATTCAAGTTGGTATATGGGAAAGCATGTCATTTGCCGGTTGAGATAGAACATAAAGCATATTGGGCTACAAGAGCACTCAACATGGAATACAAAGCCGCGGGGGAGAAGAGGATTCTAGACTTGCAAGAATTGGATGAGATTAGGCTCAACGCCTATGACAATGCCAAAATCTACAAGGAAAGGACAAAGAAGTGGCACGACAAGCACATCCAACGAAGAAACTTCAAGGAAGGTGACTTGGTGCTACTTTTCAACTCGCGCTTGAGGCTATTCCCAGGCAAATTGAAGTCCCGATGGTCTGGACCTTTTGTGGTCAAAAGGGTTTACCCGTTTGGAGCGGTGGATATTGCGGAGGAAAGATCGGAGAAGACCTTCAAAGTCAATGGCCAACGCCTCAAGCTCTATATCAAAGGAATTGAAAGGGAGTGAGTTGAAGAGATCCACTACTTTAACAACCCCTCCACTGCCGAGACGTAGCCATACGGGGTCAAGCTAAGGACCTTAAAAAAACGCTTCTGGGGAGGCAACCCAAGGATTAAAGAAAATTAGGACTTTCTTTTTCACTTCTTTAAATAAAAAAAATAAATATAAAAAAAATTGAAAAACAGAAAAATACAAAAAAAAAGTCATAAAATCAAAAATAAAAAAAAATTAAGAGTAGGATAAATACTTGGCTTAATTTGAGTTAAATTGTTGAATTTCAGGGTTTCAGGAAGATTGGAACGGACCGCCCCACTATACAACTTTGGCAGCAAGACGCTGCAATCCAAGGCAAGCTTGGGGGAGGATCTGATCAGGACGCACCGCCCCATCAACAGGAGGGCACGGCCAAGGCATCAGAACGGCCAGGACGAGGGCAGAACGGAGCTACGCTAACTGTCAGACATCGACTGGAACGGCCCGGCCTAAACCTGGGACGGTCCGCCCCAATTTAAACTGACAGTGGGACCAGCACGAACCTATTAACTACCCACTATCTAAAACCGCCCAAACCCGACCCGTTAACCCCACCTTTCTTCCCCATCCGACCCAACCCCTCACCTTTTACCGTTACAAACTCAAAACCCACCATTCTCTCTCTTCTCTTGCGATGAAGAAGTAATCTCCGGCGATTCTCGCTCATTCCGGCCATCTCCACCACTATTCGACTCTCCTCGCCTCCCACAACTCGCCTCGCACCTTCACTTCGTCGATTTCACTCGAATTTCGCTCAACCACCACCACCGCCTCACCATCACCACTGATTTGCACGAAGCACGGTAACCCACTCTTATTTCTCTCCTTTTTCCCATTCTCTGGTACAGAAACAACCTGACCTGACCTCCGATCTGGTACCAAAGCACCAAACCAACCAAAACCCTAGTACCAGTACTGTTTCACGCCAAGACCTACCTGGAACGGACCGTCCCATTCTGGAACGGCCCGCCCTACCTAGTCTTTGCCCCAACCAAATCTCCTTGCCAAATCCCACCTGAAACGGTCCGCCTCAAATTCAAACGGACCGTCCCAAAATTCCCAGAATTTCAACTATTTTTCCAGAGAACAACCCGAGAGCCTCATTTCCAAATCTCCAAATCCAAAAATTTTCTATGTCCCAAAACCTATTCGAACGGGCCGTCCCACCTCTGGAACGCCCCGTCCCAGCCTCACCCTCAGCCAAAACATGTCCGTCCTAACTCCGAAACCTCTCCGTTCTACTCAGGGCGCACCGTCCCAGAAATCAAACGGTCCGTCCCAATGGAACCTGAACCGAACCCTGTTGATGCTAACAAGCCGCCATCACCAAATCTTGGGGCCCTGATCAAAAATTTGTTTACCAGCAAGAAGAAAAAGAAATCTAAGGGAGCTAGCTCATCGTCCCAGCAACCACCTGAGCCAGAACCAGTCCCATCTCCACCCCGAGACTCAACACCGCCTCAAGAAGAGCCTCAACCTAACCCCAATCCGCAAGAGGAGGTAAATTGGGATCAGTTTGAGCAGGAGGAAGAAAATAATGGAGAAGAAGGGGGAGGCAATGATCGTGGAGATGGGGGGAATGATGACAATGATGGTGGAGAGAGGGAGGGGGAGCATGAAGAAGATGATGAGGAGGAAGAGGAGAGTGGGGGTGAAGAATTGGTTGAGGAGGCACCACCAAAACCGGCCCGAATTGCTAGTGCTGAGTTGGAGGGAGTCGACATAAGTCTCAAGGGTAAAACGGCAAAACAAAGGTACAAAAATTTGATTGGAAAAAAGTTTGAAAATACCCGAACCATCGACTTGTCCATATTGGATAAATTGGGGATTAAGGAGGATTTTTATCGGCTCACTAAGAAGATAGGGTTTAGAAAGAGGTTTTGGAAGATACATGCCCATGCCTACACAGCCCTAACCATGGAATTCTTGTGTTCCCTTGACCTATTTGTGGAAAACGGGTTTTAGATGTTGCAATTCCGAGTAGGAGGCAGGAGGTTTACTTGCGATGAGGTTCAATTCGCGGAGATTTTTGGGTTGGGCCGAGGAGAGATTGAGGAGGAAATCTTTGAGAAGGAGTTGTGGGAGGAAATTTCTTTAGAGCGTGGCCGAGCACCAAATGAACGGCGCTCTTCTCACATCCAACACCCCACCATCCGGTTCATCCAAAGAATGCTCTCGCTTACCATCTTTGCTAATGGTGAGTCGGGAATCAAGTTGACAAAGGGCGAGCAAGCCATATTGAATCAAATTTTCCATCCCAAAGGCGAAGCAAAGATCAATCTTGCCTATTTCATGATGCGGCATTTCGAAAAGCAAGCAAACAACTTGAGAGCGGGGAAGGGGCAGATTACACTAGGTGGGTATGTCTCCCATCTTGTGGCACATAGCGAGGCAAACCTCCGACCAATGGAGCAAAGCGGTGGCCCCAATCGGGTCACAATGAAGAGCTTGGTGGAGATGCACATGATTGAAAAGGTCGGCAACGATTACTTGTACAAGTATGAGCACCACCGCATCCCCTTGCCTTTCAACCAAAGAATTGATCTCAAAAACCCAAGGACATGGCTAATAGTTGATAAGAATGGGGGTTTGATCAACCATGCACAAGAGGAGGTGCAACGTCACATAGCCGAGATGGAGGCAGCGGCAAGGGCAGCAGGTGCGGGCCCTTCTCGAGAGGCAGAGGCAGCCCCGACAAAGCCACATATGGGGCAGCCGCAAGACCCCCCAACGGGCTACTACTTTGGCCCTCACATGGAGCAGCAAGCCCCTCCCACGGGCCAGTGGCAAGGCGGGTACGACTCCACCTATCTCAACCTCCTCCAAGACATCCATGAGGCACAATGGAATCTCTCGGCCGATTATGAGCGCATCGAGGCACAATTGGCAGCCGAGAGGGAGGAGAATAGAAGGTGGAGGCAGCAGCAAGATGAAAGGAATGCCTGCCAAGATGAATTACTGCAGAACATTGCCGATCACCTCTTCGGACCACCCACACCGCCTCCACGCAACCCACCAAGCAATTAGGCCAAGTTTGTGAGTTTTTCTAATTTTTCTCTCCTTTATTTTCTTTCTTGCTTCTGTTTTGAACTAGGGACAGTTCATGAGAAAGGAATTTGACAAAACCAACTTGAATCAACTTAGGGATTTAGTGCGAAAAAGTCGATAGATAATTTCTTGGATCATTAGAATGATTAATTTCAAAAGTGCTAATTAATTTGGTTGATTAGAGCCGGTAAAGAGCGATTTCAAATCACTTAAGATCATTTCTTCAACTCAAAAATTAGATTAATTGTAAGAAGTTTTGCACAAGTTTTTGAAATATTAAACCATTGTTTTTTAAGTTTATTTAAGTTTTAAAATTTAAAATTTTAAAAAAAAATCAGAAAACAACAAAAATAAAAAAAAGGGAACTAAAAAGCGGTGCTCTGACGATGGCCATTGCGGGAGGCTATAGGTTTGTGTGGATAGAAAAATGGATCCATCAAAAATAAATGAGGAAAACCTCAAATAAAATCCACACTCATCTGGTCGACCTTTGTCCCAAACAATCCTCGCCCCGGGAATTGTAAATAAAATATATCAACCCAAAAACTTTGGAGAAGTTGGTTGAGGATTTGTACCCTTATTTCCGCCTCAATTTAGACTAAACTCCAATGCGTTTTCGAAAATTTTAGTGGTTTAAAAATTCATAAACTTGTGCACTACGTCTTAGGATTAATCCAAATTATTTGAGTTGAGGAGGTTCGATTCCGTTTCTAATTGATTTTTAATTGATGAAACTCTTGGAAAAATTAATTGATTTAATGCTTTGAGAAATAATTCTGTGACAAAGTAGCTACGAAAATCCCTAGGTTGGTTTTGAGAGAGGTTAAGTCATCAAAACAAAATTGGTTTGAATTTATTGAAAATCTTTTTAACCAATTTGCTCTTTGAAACAAAGTCACAATTTTTAAATTAAGTTAAGAAGTCTTTAGAACTTGTAGAAGCACAAAGATTTGGAATTAATTTAGGTCTAAGTCGGGGTCTAAGTCTAAAGTTTTGCTTGGGGACAAGCAATGTTCAAGCTTGGGGGATTTTGATGTACGGTTTTCATACTCGATTTCTAACCGGTTTAAGCCCTAAATTAATACCAAATACAAATGTTTTTACTTTATTTTGCTAAATTTTAGGTTGTAGAAAGGTACAGCCGTAGACCGGCAAGTTTTATTTCAGGTTCATCACATTTTGCGGCGCGACAACAGAAGATTGCAGCTAAGGAAAGAAGAAATTTGCTTTGGAACGGACCGTCCTGCCGGCAGGACGGACCGCCCCAACCTAGAAGAGCAGACAACCAGGCATGAGCAGCAAGGACCAGCCAGCCAAGGTCGCCCAACCAGTCGGACGGATCGTCCAGACCAGTCAGCCAGCCCATGCAGCAGACCAAGTCAAGGCCAAGTCTGGAACGGGTCGCCCCAACATCCAGGCGGACTGTTCCAGCAATTCCAGCACTGCCCAAAATAGCAAAGCTAATTCTGCCTGTCGGTTCTTCTAAGTCTGGACCTTCCAGAAGCACGTTTCCACGACTTCCACAATTAGAAATCGCCTTCTAGCTGCTCTATAAGCGATGGCCTGTCTCCAGAATCAATATCAAGTCAGATTTCTAGGTTTAGCCTCTCTCTGAACTCAGGAGACTATCTTCTTGGACGATCCAACCTCACTGGAGCGCACCGCCCCAGATCTCAGGCGGACCGTCCCAAACAGGCCAGAGCGACAAGTTGTGGAGAATTTGAGCAACTTCTGTTGTAACTTTTATTTTCCATCTTTTATGCGCTTTTATTTGATGAAACCTGATTTATTCTGTATGGATTTGTTAGAGTAGGTGAGTTTAGGGGCTATGGTTGAGAACCTTTTCTTTATGTTATTTGTTTAGTTGAATCTTTAAGTAATTAATTAAGTTAAGTTTTATTATTTATCTTTTGTGATTTAATTGCTTATTTTGTTGATTTGCTTTACTTAATTGTTTTAATTGGTTATCTCGTCAATCAAAGTACACGATTGATAGTTGGAATTTAAAATCAATTGAATTAACTTAAAGCTTTTCAATAAAACACTTAGGTAGATAATAGATCGAAAGATTGAATCAAAACTTGAGAAATGAAAGTTTTAACTTAAGATCGAAAGATAATAAGTTTGCCTAGACCCAAAAGATAAACTAAATCCCCTAAATCAAGGAACGAAAGTTGAAGTTTAGGAGTTTAGGAGTTTAACGTTTTAAATCAAAGTAATTAACCTGAACGAAAGTTAGAGTCTAATTATTAGTTTAGTAATCGTTTAAACTATTTAAAACACTTAATTAATTGTTTAAAGGCATGACAAAACAAGTATTGACCTCTGGAACAGACCGTCCCAAGGTTAGAACGGACCGCCCGACAGGGGGCGTTCTAACCTAGAACGGGCAGTTCCAGTGCGCCAACCTAAGTCAGAACGGACCGTGCCAGACATGGAACGGACCGTTCTACTTTTGTCAAGTTAAAGAAATTGTTTGAAACCAGAAACCCCTAGTTTTATCAAATAAGTTTTTCTCTAAGTTAGTTATTTAGAAAGCTATTTATTTAGAATTTCTGAACTGATTTTACTTAGTCTTTTTATTTAATTAATTATTTCTTTAAAAATATTTTATTAAACTTAGGATTTAATTGAGATTGATTTATATAACTTAGAAATTGAATATTCCGTCTCCGAGGATCGGCCCTAGGCTTACTCAACGATAAATCGTGCGCTTGCGATTAAAATTGGATAGGATTTAGGTAAAAATTTATATAAGCGAGAACTCATCCAAAAATGGCAAATTTTAAAAAATTCGAAGAAAATAGTAAAAAAATTTTAAAAATTGTAAAATTTGGTTTTGTATGAGATTTCAATATATAGATTGGATTGGTAAATTTAGATTTGTCAATTTGCAAAACCATTGATCAAACGGTCATGGTTCACGAAAGGCTCTATGAACCAAGGTTCACAATAGATATTATATATATATATATATATTATTCTATAATTAGTTCTTAGGTATTCGTTCCCGATTTATCCATTACAACAATATATTTGATTTTGATGAATCGATAATTGATGATGATTGATACTATACTAACTACGAGGTAGACTCCGTTGCAAACATACATGATAAGGAATATTAATTATAGAAATTGAACTTCTAATTCTTATGATGTCACAATGTACGTTCCAATATTTTATCAATTTACTTGGGATTAAATTTTTCAATTTCAAATATGTTTTTCTCTCTTTTCTCTCTTGGTGTGAAATTACTTCAAGAAAAATTATTCATCATGTAAGAAGATATTGACATATATATATATATATATAGAGATTGGCTAAAATGCTTTCTAAAGCATAGGAGGGTTGTGCTTTAGATTTCTAATCCGTCAGATCGTTTTCAGATTGGTGCTCAGATCGAATCGGATGGCTTAGATGGAGAGCGCTGAGACGCTGAAAGAACTCATTTCTCTCCGTTTGTTTTAATTTTATCCGTCAATTTTAACAGCTAAATACACAACTCCTCTCCAATTCTCCTCCGTAAACTCTCTGAAGCTTTCTCCTTGGAAGCCAAACCTAGGCGCACCTCCAGACACTGGCACTCTTCGCCTCTTCTCTCGATTGTCTCCGCCTCACCTTCGCACGGCTCTCTTCTCAACAGCTCCATCCTCTCTATTTCCTACACTGGCTTGGCTCGGCATCTCTTTCTCTTCGCCTCCCATTATCGAGGAAAAACCCCTAGGCCAACCCCAGCTTCGTCGGCTGCTTTGCAATCAATTGTGATAGGTATTTTTTTCCTTTCGTGTCTTTAATTCTTGCTAAATTTCTTATTTATTGGTATGAATTGTTTTGTAACCATGCTTTTGTGGGTTGCCAAAACACTGAACAATAGAACCCCAAGTTTGTAACCATCCAAAGTATATGCACCTCCTTCAAATATGTCTGATCTTCAAATTTCTCAAAGAATTTTAATACTATCAAAGGTGCGAACCGTCTAAATTTCTCATTTTTTGGCAGGAACTGTCAAGAGGGTTTATTGGTACGAACTGTCTAATATTTCAATTTTATGATTTATGGGATTATGATCTATTGAGAAGTAATTTATGGGATTCTGTCTAATATTTCAATTCTGTTTTTCTTTAAAGAATGTGTCGGTTCATGGTCCAATCACACAAATCCCAACTGTTGGGCTCTTCTGGGATTAATTTTCAAGTGGAGACATTGTTGCAAAATTGCACTGAATAGCAAGCAGAAAACCTGAGAACGGGTACTGATGACTTGTAGGAGATGGTGAGGCTCCCTTTTGGGAGGGCCCAGATGAACAGACACCAATTGGTATGGGTACCAGGTACCTGGCCATGGCTATTGTCAACAAGAAGCAAGGTGTACTTGTAGCTTTCAGTGAAAATGCTTGTATTTGCGCAAATAACATTTTTCTTAATCTTTGCGCAAATACCTGGCCATGGTTATATGTATTCTTATTTTTTTTGTTAATATAAGTTGGTAGATGTACACTATAGATTTTTGTAATTTAAAGGGTTTTGAAGCAATGAAACAAAATTAGATGTTAAAAATGGTTTTCTTCTCATCACTTACATGGTAGTTGTAAATGTCGATAGCAGTATGTATATTCTGAATTTGAATGTCAGTATGTAATTTATCAAGTTCTGGTACCAATCCTGTTTAGTTGTATCTCTTGTGCTGGAAAATTCTTATATGTGAATATATATATTTTAAAATGCTTGGGAGCATGTTTATAAACAAGTACATTAAAAAATAAAAAAAGGGCACTTCGAGCAACAGTGTGCCTAAAAGCATATAAGCATTGACAAACTCAAACTATAATACATAACACAAAAGAATACTAATGAGGTTAGCCCCATTGGCACACCATGAAATAATTAAACTACATAACTTCAAATACAAGATGAACTAATTTGAGCCAGTCAACCTCCTAAACCAATAATTAAACAATTAAGGAAATTGCTTTGGCCAAGTGCTCTGGTTGCATTATTTCTCGGTACCATTAAAATAACAATAAACACTTGTTCTTTTGTCTCTCCTAATTCCTCTAATTAGCTCCTTCATGTAATTAGCTATATTCTTTCCTTGTAGATGTTTCCATCTTCACCTCCTGCACATCTTATTAGTAAATAGGCGCCTGGTTGTCATCATGTAACTCTGTAATTTATCAATATAAGAGAATGTTATTGCTCTTTTATATTATAATTATAATAAACCAAAAGAGCACTTTGTGACATGTTCTGACATACTCAAGTTAGTGTTGTTACAACTTAGCAAATAGCAATAAATTAACTGATATGTACCGTATAGAAATGCATATGCATTAAAAGAGTTAAAGTTACATAGGAATACACGTTATAGAATGTAAAACATCATTAATAATTATTAACATTCTGAAGCACCTAAATAGGTAAAAATAAATTAGAACCCCATAAACTAAATATTGCAAAAATCCATAGGAAAAAGTCATGAAAATTGATTAAATAGTAAAACACATTTTAACTGAACAGTAAACAGATATGTGTAACGAAGCTAATATAAAAACAATTAAAATTGATTGCTATCTTTTCAATACACAAACTGGTAAGGAAGACGCAGATCAAATTGCAGTCTTTCCAAACAAAGGAGGCCTCACTTTTTTTTCACTATCTCTTATCCAAATTAGTATACTACATCAATTAGCACACTACTAAGATAATCGACTGGTTATACAACAACAATCAAATCATTCCTACACACGTGCAAACATAAATCGCCCCTATCAACTCAGGAACCAGAAATTTGATATTGAAAGATACTACAAAATTGCCAAAATCTTGCAATTCGAGAACGAAATTTAGAAAAAATTACCTTCGGAACTGTGATTCGGACCTTCGCGTCTTCTTACTATTTGCCTAAATTGCATCAATAGACCCGACCAATTGACGAAGATAGGAGCACCTAGGGTTCTGTCGCGAGAAGGGGAGGCATCAAGAGAGAGAGAGAGAGAGAGAGGGAAGCGACTAGAGTTTTCCCCTTCGAAGTCTAGAGCGGAGAGCTGCTAGGGGTTTCTTTTTCTTTCTGAGGAAATAGCTAGGGGAGCGAAGAGAGAGGTTCAGAGGGAGAGGAGATTCAATCTCGAGTCCGTTTGAGAAAAAATCGAAAGAGACAGCTAGTAACGGAGAGATTACTTTGTAGACGAAAAATATTAAAACAAACTGAGAAACCAGCGTTCAAATCTGATCATTCCGATTTAACTAATGCACGCATCTGAACTTAGATCCGACGATCCAAAACTTTAAAGCACAGGTGCTCTATGCTTTAGAAAGCATTTTAGCCAATCTCTATATATATATATATATATATATATATATATATATATATATATAACACACATATAACACAGTAAACTTTATTTTTACCTCTATATTGATTAAAATTGGTACCAAAATTTAAAATATAAATATCATATATAATTATTCCCATCATCACTAAAAAATATTATATGTTTGTATTTTACAAAATCAACAATTATAACTTATTTAATATTTATTTGTAACTTAAATATCGAGCGAAGCTCGATTAACCCCTCTAGTATACATAATGCCTTGTCATTAGTGGTATATATTCTCTTCAATAAAATCAATGTCACAGATACCTATTGAAAGCATTCAATAGCAATGTCTTTTAAGAATCTTTATTTCACCAGTTATAAAGGAATTTGGGCTCTTCTCTATTAGACAGCGTTGTCAAATCCTTTAAAAAAAAAAAAGAAAAGAAAAAAAAGAAAAGTAATTTGGGCTGACTTTTGAATGAAAAAAAAAAAACCTTTTAAAGTTAAGAGTTCATACATAATTTATTTGTTAAGAAAAAAATATATAGATAACTTATTATTATCAATTAAGTTACGTCTTTAAAATACATAATGTTTTGTCCCTTTAAATAAATGTAATGTTACATACGCCCATCCAAATTTTTATTTTAATTCCACCATTTTATAATTGACAAATTTTTTTCCCTTACATAATACAGAACATTTTACATTTTTCTGTATCTTTGTTCAATTATTATTTTAATGAAAACTTGGAAACTCATTATAAGTAAACTTATCAATTACCTCCACTAAAATAAATAAGCAGTATTAACAATTTTCCCAGATCTGGTTCAGCACCTTGATGGCTTCATCACGTGCTTATGAGTTTGTACTTAAAAATAAAATAACCAAATAAATAAATAAAACAAAATCTGCATGGGTATGGGCGTATGAATGGCTCCCTACTCCTACGCCATGCTGGGAGAACGGAGAACCTGAAGCAATAGAACAGGAAATACCCAAATTTGATCTGCGACAATGCGACATTAACGGATACTGCGCCACGTGGCATATGCTGATGCATTTTGGTGGCGCCTTCCCTTTCCTCTAGGCTCTAGACATGGGACCTTGCGCTTTTGTGAGCACACGTGGCAGTGCAGTGAATGGTTGTTGCTCCGGACTTCTCAACCAGCAGCATCTTTTATGGTGATTTGTGACATGAATCTAGTTTTTTTGTCGACTAGATCTAATGAGGATTATTAATAGTCAGTTACTCAGTTGACACTGTTTTCGAGTAGTAGTGTGTGTATTAGCTGACATTAATTTCGTTCAATCAACTGTTTTGTCTTGATATCTGTCCCTGTACTTAATTTGAGGAATCATCCGAACTAATTATATTGATATCTGAAACGCCATAGATATTTTCAATACATACAACATCCTAAAAAAATAATAATAATAAAATTGATGCAACTAAAACTAATTGTAAATTTATGCTTTCTCTTAAATAATTACAAAATTACGTCCCAATTTGAAAATTCGCCCCTTATGTGTCTTATGTTCTTACTCTGCCCCGAATTTTTTAATATAAGCATTTTTATAATAAACTAGCTTTTGATACGCGCTTCGTACGTGAGGTATTGTTCTTCTATTTTAACAGTAAAGGGCAGGCAATTGAAAGTTGAGAATAGGTAGTTTACCATGCTAATTTTCTGCTAACAGCTACCAGCTTATTTACTCAAACAACCATAAATAGACCACACAGTCCACCATTCACGGTCGATGTCAATCTTCAACAAAACTTTAGGCCAAATCTCGTAATAGATTAAGTCCAGTACAATAAAAAACAAATTGCATTTAACTGACCACCATCAACAACAAATTCTGAAAAAAAAAAGTAAACAAAAAATATACTTCCTGTCTCACAAATGATAAAAAAAAAGAAAACAGAAAAATCCTTAGAAATTCTTCCGGCCATAAAAAAACCGCAACTAAAGAATTCAACACACAGAAAGGCAAAGAATAACTGCGGCAAACCTGAGAGCAGCAAACCCAACAATAGGCAACACCTAATCAAGCCACCAAATCTCCAAAGGCAAGTGCAACACAACCAGGTAGAGGCCCTACAAATCGAGAGAGAACAATGCATCAGACACAAATCCAGAAATTACTGTAGATAAGTTACCTAAGATTGGAGTATTTTTTTTTATTTTTGATACATATTTACATTCTCCAATTGTAAGAATCTTTAGCACTAAATGAGCTCAATCTCTTTGCAAGGCCAATACCAGATCCCTTTGAATTCAGATAAATTCAAGTTCTTTTATACCAGCTCTGAATTCAGATAAATTCAAGTTCTTTTATACCAGCAAATAATAAATTTTATGACAGCCAACTTTTTTTAAAGTTTGGGAGACTTAATCCCATCTTTCATCTTAAAAATCTTTCAGATATATTGTCACCAGGTAGTAGAGTCATGACAAAAAAAAAAAAAAAAATCTCTTCCTTGTGGTTCACAATCACATTGTAGTATTGTATCTTTTCTTCTCACTACAAAAAGATAGTAAATATTGAGTTGTGTTATTTTTACCATGCAGGGTTCGCCTCTTTTCTTTGGCAGTTGCATCATCCCGGCATACCGATCTGAATTGTTGGAATATTTGTAGGTTGGCGGGAAATAAATCCTCCCTTCTTTCCAACCTGAGAAAACTCGACCAAATTTTCTCTCTATTCTCAGCCGTAAAATAAAAAAGAGCATGTTGGGTAACTAACTCAAATAATAAACTTGTTTCAATCAGAATGGGTAACATAAATACTCACCAAATTACCCATTGAAGTACAGAAGCATAGTCCAGAATAATAGGCACAAAATGAAAAATAAAATTTTACATGTCAAAGTAAGAAAATTACCTGGTCTTTCTCTAATAGTTGTTTCCAATTATGCACCTCAACTAATGCTTTAGCTGAGTGGTATGAATGTGCAATTCTATAATTCAAATCTCCAAGCCATATGACTTGGCTGAAAGAAGTTATAATAAAAAGGATAGTATTATTATTTGCTTATAACTACTTACCAATCATGTCACTAGCTAGCTATATCATCAGAAACTAATCCAGATATCAGCAAGGTATAATGTAATCACTATGCATTAATTCCAGGCAACATAACATAATATGAAGGGCAAGTATCCGGAAACAGAATGTTGTACACACAAAATAGGCTATAAAATTTTGGATAACAAATCAGTATTGAGGGTAAAAATTTCTTACTCATGCTCAAGGATTGTCTGCGGTGACTTCACATCATTGGCCGTTTGCATGCGAGGGAATCGTGTCTTTTTCAAAATTTCATATACATCGCAGTTTCTTCGCACCTCGTCTCCTTCTTTCTCTCCTGAAGTTAAGTGGCAGCATACGAAGCAAAAACTCATCTGATGCACAGACATGCTTATTGAAATCGAACCCTAGAAATCCAAAGGTGCTTTTGGAATTATTGACAGTAAGGTAACTACAAAGTTTTACTGTGGAATGCATTACACCAATGTTTTAAAAACCGGACCGGCTATCGAACCGGCAGAGCTACTGGTTTGATGGTTCGATCGGTCGGACCGGTCAGACCGGAGGTTCGAACTGGTGGGAGATCTAATGAAATATTTTTGATATATACAAAAAAAGTTGGCTTTGTTAATTAAATATTACAGAACAATTAAAGTTCAATTTCATTTCTTTCAAATCTTAATGTTGAGTTCATGCTTTGGAGTTTGGACCTTGGATCTCCAAAAAAAATATTTTTTAAAGGAAAGCTTTGCCCAGCATTTCGGACGGATTCAATCCAAAAAGGAAAAAGTACATGTATATATGCTAGGCATTGATTACCTAGGTCCCACCATGTGCTGTGATAGAGGGAAAATGGAAATTGGATTTGCAAACTTACCGATAAAACTTGAAAAAATGGAAAACCGGGGTTCCGGTTTGGCGGTTCAAGAGAAAACCGGACCGAACCGGCCGGTTTGTTGTGGTTCGGTAACAGGCGGTTTGTTGGGTCAGGTTGGACCGTACTGACTTCCGGTTCTCGGTTGAACCGGTCCGACCGGCCGGTCCGGTCCGGTTTTCAAAACATTGCATTACACTCTTGTATTTTAATAGCATACCAGAAATGTTTAAAAATAGAAACCAGTTTTTTGCCTATTTTGCATATAGCCTATTTGAGATTGGAATCAGTAACATTAGGTACCAACACATACACAAGGAATTCATTTTGTTGGACATACTTGGGAAAGAGAAGAACATTTATTACCTTATTTCCAAGATAACCATTAGCCCTCGTCCAAAACAAGAGACCTTAATATTTTTAATATCATCTCTTATATTTTCGCTACGCATCCAAATAGTAAGAAATATACCGACCATCTGTTTACTCGCAACCAAACAATACCTGATGCAATGGCATAACAAATCAAGGTTATTTGGAAATTTTAATTATATGAGAGAACTTATGCTCTGAGTTAATCTCATATTGCCAACTAACTTAGAGCAAAGACCAATGCCTAACCAGATAAAAAACAAATAAACAGCACAAAATGTTACCTAGAATCACCATATTCTCCCTCTCTCTCCTCTGCAGGCACTGTACCAGTACCATATCCATTTGAAAAAGGTGACACGGCAAAAGGTTCTTCACCTACACTATCATCATCAGACAATCCTCCACCACTTAAACTCAATCTAAAATAAATCGGAGTGTTCTAGAGCTCTCTCCCTCCCCCTCCCTCCCTCTCCTTTTTGGCTTCGTGCAGGAAAGCGAAAAAAAAATAGTAGGAAGAAAGAAACCATTACGGAAAAGAGAGAGGAAGGGGAAGGCGGAGAGTTCGGAGAGATGGGAACTCGTCTGATGAAAAGAGAGAAGAGACGGACAGATCGAAGCGGACGGATAAATCTAGTATTGATCTCAACCGCTGAAATCAACAGCCTAGATAAAAGGCTCGATAAATGTAAAAGTGTACTGTAGAAAATACACCCTAGGTTATAGTATTTTTTGATTGATGATTTTTTTACATAGAACAATTCCTGTTTTTTATTTTTTTAAAAAAAAGAGAGCACAGCTATAGCGGCCTTCTCTTTGGCACTGTCAGCCTAGCCCTATAACGACATTCTGACTACCGTTATAGCCCCTATAAAGGCAGTCAAAGCGCCGTTATAGGTAGGGGTGGGTAAAAAAATCGTAACTCATGAATTACTCGAACTCGCCTCGAAAAAAATTCGGATATAACTCGATTTAACAGAACTCGAGTTGCCACAACTCGAGTTAGGAGCAACTCGAAATGAAACGAGGCGATTTCGAGTTGGGTCCAACTCGATCGGCACTAACTCGAGTAATCAGTATAGCCCAAAAAAATAATCCCGACTCAGATACATCAAAGTGTAGCAGTCCAAAAATTACTGTCAAATATTTCCACTTATATACCAGTATATTGTACAATAATATCTCAAGCTAAGTTTAACTTTGGTGTCTTTTATGATGAATAATAAGCACTGTACTAGTGTACTACACAGTAATATATTAGTTTTGCATAATAGCTAAATCAAATTTCGAGCAGAAATGTCGAGTCACGAGTTAACTCACGAGTAACTCGAGTTGTCACGAGTTGATTTCGAGTAAGTCAAGTGAACTCGAAAGTGTGTCACGATCAACTCGCGAGTTAACTCGAAATGTAGCGACTTGATTTCGAGTTGATACTAACTTGATCATAACTCGACTCGAAACCACCCCTAGTTATAGGGATCAAAGCTGCCACATTTCAAATTTCTGAATTTTTTAAGTTTTGTGCTAGACAACAGAAAGATGTTTGTTCTTTTTATAAAGGCAGTCAAAGCGCCATTATAGGGATCAAAGCTGCCACATTTCAAATTTCTGAATTTTTTGAGTTTTGTGCTAGACAGCAGAAAAATGTTTGTTTTTTTCTTTTTTTTTTTTGTAAATTTGAATTTTTATTATATCCTTCCATTTCAAATTTCTGAATTTTTTGAGTTTTGTGCTAGACAGCAGAAAAATGTTTGTTTTTTTTCTTTTTTTTTTTTTGTAAATTTGAATTTTTATTATATCCTTCCATTTTTTGTGAATTTGAATTTTTATTATATCATTCAGTTCAATTGTTTTATTTTTTCGCTATGTATTTCAAAAATTTTCATTTTTTTGCCTTTCTTTTTAATGAATTTAATTTTTCGTTAGTATAATGAATGTAAGTTTAATTATTGTATTGAATGAATATAAATTTTGTAAAATTTATAATCAATTGTAACGTTTGATTAATATTAATGAAATATGCTATTTTTGTTCTTGTACTTTATTGTCTGTGTATTTTTGTAAATTTATTTAATGATTTTGTATTTAAAATTAATATTCAATTGTAATGTTTGATTAATATTAATGAATATGTTATTTTTGTCCATGTATTTTGTTGTCTATGTACTTTTAATTTATTTAATAATAATGTATTTAAAATTAATTCTTAAAACATTAAAACAACAACTTGAGACTACAAAGCACTTCATAAAATTAAAAAACGCAAACCATTACAACAACTGCTAACTTAATAAACCATAATAAAATGTAGCACACACACACAAAAAAAAAAAAAAAAAATCAATCCGGCTATATTGCGGCTCTTTTAAAAAAATAAATAAATATTTGTTCTATTTAAAATTTTTAGTATACAAATGTTTATATAAAAAAAAATTCGGAACTCCGCCTCTCTTATATATATATTTTTTTACCACTCAAGTCATTCACTTGTACTTAGTTCAAATGTAAAGAAACAAGTTCTATTGTCATCTAACAAAACACGAATAGTTAAAATCGAACTCAATTAGTAACAAAAAAGCTTATGCATGACATGTCATATATCTGGACGGAGGAATAGTTTTCCTAAAACTTGCTACGCAAATCTATACCCAACCATCCATGTGGCCTAAAAATAAATATCTATCCAATAATGCCGTGCAGGACATCATGACAATATTTGTTAATTATTTCCCACTCATTAATTTTCAAATCATAACCCTAAATTGGGCCTTTATATTATTATTGTTATTATTACTATTACTATCACTTACTATTATTACTATTATTATTATTATTATTTCCCCTCATATAGATTTTGCATAGCATATTGTCTCCTTTTTTTATACTTTCTGATTTCATATTCTTACCGTTAGTATTCACATTAACTAAAACAAAAAAAATTATATTAATAGGATGACCAAAAAAAAAAAAATTGTATCTGTGTTCTTTCCATTCTAATATTGAGTGCTCTTTTCATTCTAGCAAAGAGCTGAACTTTCTCATTATGAGATTAAATCTGCATCATTGATCAAATTAGATTTTAATAATCAATGAACCATATTATTGTAACAAAAAATTGGATACATCTTTGGACTCAAAATTAAATGAAACTTTGTCTTAGACAATGTAACATAGCAGAAAATACCAGATATAATTAAATTAGTTGGGTTAATTCTAAAAAATAAAATTAAGAAAATTAATCTATAAAAATAGTGATATTCTAAAGAAATAAATTCAAATTAACACAGAAATCAATTTGAATTCGAAATTTTTGACCTTGTGTAGTATCCAAAATTTATGTACATAATTTTAGTAAATCCAAAATTTGATTTAATACAATAATTAAGCTTGAATTTAGTTATAACTTAATAAAGGAAATAAATTTAAATCAAAAGTAACATAAAAATCGACTTGAATTCGAAATCTTTGATTTTATGAAGTATCTATAATTAATACAAAATATTCTAGCAAAATCAAAGCTAAGTTGGTTCTGAAATTTAATATCAAATTGATTAAATCTTAATAAAATTAGTTATAAAACAATTTAATTCGAGTTACTACACGATTGGACACATAGTTTTTGCCACAGAAGATCTAAGGAAGAAAGTTTTGATAAAAAAAAGAGAGAAAGTCGGATGGTGCGCTGGCACCATCTTCTTTCCCTTCTCCTCTTCTTTCTCTCTTCGATCCGTTCGATCGCGATTTTCCTTCTCCGATGAAATGAAGCGCGTATCTCGAGGTTCGACGTGGTAAGGCAAAACAATAAACCGCCACCACCTCTCCTCTATTCTATTCCTTTTCTTTGATCTTATCCGTATGAGGCGGTGAATGAGGTGAGTTGGACTTTGAAATCGGTAAATTTTCCAATTACCAAATTTTAGCCGTTGATCTCTCTTCTCTCTCTTGTTTCTATAGAGCTTATAAATACATTTTGTGAGCCGAATTTTTGAGTTTTTGCTCGATTTGGGAAAATTCCACAAAATAGAAAAAAAAAAGAGACGAAAAAAAAAGAAAGGAGAGGAAACAATTGGAAGAGGAGAAGGAGAATAACAGTGGAAGCTAAGGTATAAATCTTCCCTTATTATGAATTTCCTTCTTTGAACCGAGTTGCTTGGATTATCAAAAGTTAGGGTTTAAGTTTAATTTTCGGATTTGAAGTTGATGTGTTGATATTTGGAACCGATGATGAGTTTGTTTAGCATAGTTACATGATTTGAAATGAATTCCAAGTGTGGTCAACTGTTGGAAGTGAAATGTTGAGAGTATATGGTTTGTTATATGAATATCAAACAAATAATTAGTGAATTTGGATTATGGAATTCGATTAGGATGCAAAGAAGTTGTTGAAGCTTGTTTTTGAGGTTTTGAGGGAGTGCGTACGGGGTGGTACCAGCCTTTGGTACGTGATTTACCCCTCTGGTACCATACTGGTACCTTGCGTTTGGAGACAGGGTTGGTTTCGTAAGGAAAAATGAGGAAAAGGACCTATTTGTAATTTTCTAGGGGCTTGTTTATAAGAAAAAGGACTTATATGTGAAATAAAAGGATTCAGGGTTCTTTCAAGAAAAGTGCATGAGGTTGCGGATCGGATCCGTAGCTGAGGTTAGCGGATCTTGTCGGATGGGTTACGGACCCGATAGGTCGGACCCAGGTCAACTGGAGCAGGTTGACCTGGTCGAGTCCATTCGGGGTTTGGGCTGGGTTGAGTTGTGTGGGCTTCGGCCGGGAAAAGAAAATAAGAAAAAAAAAATTTTGATTGTGGGCTTATTCTTTTGGCCCAGCGCAGGAAATTCAATAAATTCAATTGGATTTTTGGACTTAATGATAAACAATTCACAAAACTTAATCAATGATTAAGTTAATAAAATTGTGGGCTTAATAAAATAAATATTTAAAAGAAAGGCCACTTAAATGTCGGGTATTCTTTTAATTAGTCGATTTTCGGGAGATGATGAGAATAGTCCGAGTGAGTCGAGAACAGATACGACGACAGAATCACCGACTTTCTGATCCCAAATAACAACAAAATCAAATAACTTTCAGATTTTTGAAATTGTTTTATGATTTTCTGATTTTGATTTTCGGATTTTGAATTTATATTTATTTGATGATTTAAATTCTTATAAAATAAAAATAATAAGTTTAAACATTAAAGAAATTGTTTAAATTAAATATAAACAAAAGAATTAAATTGTACATAATAAAGAAATTATTAAAAATAATATTATAAACATAATAAATCTAATTAATTAAATAATTATTAATGAGAAAAGAAGTAATAAAATAAAATGATTTTTAGATCTTTAAATTCGTTTTATGATCTTTATAATTTTTCGAATTCTTGATCTTTGACTTTCGGATTTGTAATTTACATTTAATTAACGAAATAAATCACTTAACAAATATAATGGATTAATATTAAAGAATATATTTAAAATAATTATATCAACGAAAATAAATTAGTTAATTAATAAAGGCTTAGCAAAGATTATATTAAAAGTAATATTAAACATAAAATAACTAGATATTTGATTAAGAAATAAATAAAACAATTTAATTAAGAAATAAAATAAACTAAGTTAAAAAAAAATAAGACAGAAATAGTATAATAATAAATAATAAGAATTAAATTTACTGAAAACACAAGCAATTAATATAAAATAAATAATTAAGTACTGGTCAGTCTAGTAGCGTAAGCCGGACCACATTTAAGGATATCGAGTTAAGTTAATTTGAGAAATCATTTAGTCAAATCTTAACGGTTTTGACTACTATACAGGAAACTTGGTGAAGACGGAATCTGATCCAACAACAGGTGCGGATACGTGGATTTTTATAGAAATCCGGTCTCGGTAACTTTAAATTATATGCATTGCATGTTGATAAATTTCTTGAATGCATTGTGAATTGATCATATTAGGTTATAGAAACAGATATTACAACTCATGCTGATTCATCTCCTTTGTTTAATTTGTTATATGAGATCAAGCAAGTTTGCATATTCATTGGTTATGATGAACTGAATTGTACCAGTTCATTCTATTCTTGCTTGATAGCCTGAAATATGGAATGTGATGATATATGAATGAATGTGAAAAGGAAAAAGTGTGATATGGTACATGGATGTGATATGATACGGATATCAAATCACCACTCCCCGAAGTCGGCTGATCCCCGGCTTCGGCCTGTTCGATAGCGCTATACGGATAGTGAACTCCCTCTTGCCACCTAGACCAAGGGCTATGCCCTCTTGCCGGCTAGGTAAGGGAGGGGTTACCCTCTTGCCACCCAACCGGTTGGGTAAGGGAACCTGAGTGAGTATTTGAAGCATGTACTAGTATTCCCTCTTGCCACCTGGTCTAGGGATACGTCCCTTTTGCTGACCAGGTAAGGGAAAGAAAGATGGAAAGAAAGAATGAGAATTTGGAATGTGATGCTTATCTGTGATATGTTCTAGGACAAGTTTCTGTTTTATATTTATTCATGATTGTTTATATGCATGTGAAAGTTCATGAGACTTAACTGAATTTCATTTCCGCTACGCTGCACTGAGTACAATATGATTAAGATTGCATTGCACTGTTTTAAAGTATTTTGGTTATATTTATTGGTGGTTTATTTATTCAATTTAAGTTTTAATATTCATGTTGATTTTTACGGGTGTTACTCTAGACCTAGATTTCAACCAGAAATCCACGTCTGGAACTAAAACCCGCACTGAGAATTTATTCTCACTCCGTTTTTGTTTACATGTTCCTCGACGGTTGGGGGTTCCAAGTGACATGCAGGTCAGACAGAAGACTTCCGCGGATGGCTACTGACGGTTGTCACCTATGCATAGAGACGTTGTGCCCTATCTAACCACCAATATGTCTTGTTCTACTTCTATGTACCAGACATAGTTCAGAGGATTGTATAGGTTGTAAACAGGGACGGAGCCAGGAATATTTTAAGCATAGGCACACTAACAATATAATTAATTCAACATTTAAAAGGAAAAACAATAAAGCAAACAATAACTTCAACAAAAAGAGTCAATTCATATATATAACTGTATCATTACATAATACATAATTTTTTCACAAATGTAGCTATATCTTTCACCAAAAAGTATTAAAAAAGAGCAAAATGTAATTTTAGTTTTCTCATGCAATCAACAATCCTTTTCGTGGCCTCATAATTTGGAATCGCTGCATAATAACTTCATTGGGAACCTCTCGAAACTTATCATTTTCAATAAAAGTAACCAAATTGTCATTCAAAAAGTCATCTCCCATTCGATTTCTTAAACGGGTCTTAATAATATTCATCGCAGAAAATGCCCTTTCAACGGTCGCTGTTGCAACCGGCAAAATTAAAGCTAACTTAATCAATTTATACACCAAAGGATAAACAATGTCTTTTCTCCTTGCAACCAATTTTTGAGCAAGAACACCCATCTCATTCAATTGAGAAAAGTCTTGATCAGCACGCAAATCATGTATGTAGCAATCAAGTTGTGACTCCAAAATACAAAGCTCACTGTTTGAGAAGTCATTTGGATAGTAATGAGCCAACTCAATTAATTTTACCTTATCAAATGCAGAAAAGTTACTACGAGGATGTAGACATGACATACATCGAAGTAACTCTGTGTTAATTTCTGTGAATCGATCATTAAGCTCTTGAAGTATCAAGTCAATCACCGAATTAAATAAGTCAATGCGGTAATAATGACCATTTGTCATTCCACTAGCTGCACGTTCTGACCTTTTAAGTACTTTTTCGGCCTCCATATTTAACACATCAATATTGTGCTTCACACAAAAAGAGTGGACTTCACCCAACAATGAGCCCCAACCATTATCTCGCATATCTTGCAAACGATTTTTAGCTACCATGACCAAATCAATAGCATTTATGATCTCTTGCTCTTTTTTTTGCAATGCATCTGATAACTCATTAGTTATGGCTAATACATTCTTCATGAACAAACAACTAAAAACAAATTCAAAAGAAGCAAGAGAATCTAACAAGTCTGAAGCACTACCTCTATGGCGTGAGTCCTTTGCATTCTCCATAATATCATCCAGTACAACCATAACAGTCCCAAAGAGAATAGTTAAGTTAGTTAGGGACTTGTAATGTGAACTCCACCTTGTGTCACTCGCTCGTGCAAGACTAACCTCTTGATGTAAACCAGTCCCACTTGAAATATCACCCTCTACAAGAGCCTTTTTTACCTCAGCAGCACGCTCCTCACGTAGCTTGTCACGTCTTTGACAAGAAGCCCCAACAGTATTTTGAGCAGTTGAAATGGTATTAAAAAGAGTAGCTATGCGCTTGTGCCTTTCTGCAACAGCCACTAGAACTAATTGAAGTTGATGTGCAAAGCAATGAACATAATATGCAGAGCTATTCTCTTTTAAAATTAATGCCTTCAACCCATTGAACTCGCCTCGCATATTACTAGCCCCGTCATAGCCTTGTCCACGAAGACGAGAAAAACTCAACTTGTGCTTGCAAAAGAGCTCCTCAAGTGATGTTTTAAGTGACAATGATGTTGTCTCCTTGACATGCACGACAGCTAGAAACCTCTCAACAATGCTTCCTTGCTTGTTAACAAATCTCAAAATAACGGCCATTTGCTCCTTGCAAGAGACATCACGGGACTCGTCGACCAACACAGAGAATAACTCATCTCCAAGTTCTTCCATAATTTTATTAGTAGTCTCAGCAGCAGCAGCAGCAATAATATCCTTTTGGATTTCAGGTGCCACTAATTTCATGTTCTTAGGAGCATTTTGTAATACAACACCTTCAATCATTGCATTATGGTCAGCCAAGAATCTAAGCAACTCCAGAAAATTACCTCGATTACTCGAACCCTCTGATTCATCATTTCCACGAAAAGCTAAACCTTGCCTCAAGAGGAACCGAATGCAATCGAGTGAAGCAGTCAATCTAAGTCGGTATGCATTTTGAGAACGCTTACTTTGTCCTTCTAAAACAGTTTGGATGCTTTGTTCTTGCTTCATGAGGTTTTGGCATTTACTTACAGCAACATTATGAGCACTATTCAATCCACCGACATGCTCATCAAGACTTTTCTTACTCTTCCAATTTTTAAACCCAGCACTTGTGAAAGCATCTCCGCCACCCTCTCGATTTTCAGTTTTGAAAAGATAGCAACATAAGCAATATGCAGCATCCTTTTGTATGCTGTACTCTAACCAATAAGGATATTGATTGTACCATGCCTTATTGAATCTCCTTTGTTTGTCGCCAAAGAGTGTTTGGGGAAAATCTTGCAACATGGGTTGTCTCGGGCCAGCTAGTAGATATTGTCTTCTTACAAAATCATGATCATTAGGATCATAATTACTAATTGGCGGTCGAAGGCCTGGATCAGGAGGGACCTCAAAGTTTGAGTTCCGATCCAAACGTGCTCGCTTACGGTTTGTTTCTTGTCCTTGAGTTCCAAGTAATGGTGTGGCTGCTTTCTTGAAATACCTCTCCATAACTACAAATTAAATCATAAGAGGTCTGTTAAACTAAAATTCAAATTTATTAATTTATAGGCACACTAATTTGTGATCAATTTCAATCACTGGTCGTCTGGTCTTTGGATCATATACAAGAGATCACAAATATATTTACCATTATGGAGAATTAACATACACTTAATAATCAACATAAACAAAAATGTATTTATGAAATTAATAAGAGCACAAATTTATTGGAAAGTCAAGGTAATTGTTTATTTACCAGTACTGGTACAGATTGAAATTATAACCTAGAATAAGAACACAAATTGTTTATTTACTAATACATCAATAGACCAATATAATTAATCTTCTAAATGAATAAATTCGTCCCTGACCCATAACAATTGCAAATTGATTTCCTTGGAATTAGTTCAAATTTGTATGAATAAAAGGAAATTTTTTATAATAAATTTACCTTGGTTCTGTGAGGGGAAGGGGCAGTCAAATAGCTTTTAAGCTTTGGAGTGCATATGAGAAGAATTGAAGAAAGGAGCCTCAGGAGACCTTCGTGCCAAATGCCAATGGTGCAGGGATGATTTCAGAGCCCCTTTAGGGGTTACGAAAGAAGACAAAAAAAAAACCTATATTTCTCACAAGTGGGCAGCAAGCCAGCGACATCATGAGCTTTTCCATTTTTCACAAATAAGTCACGAAGGAAGGGACTAAGTAAGAATTGAACAGGCCAGCAGGCCACCACAGGCACAATACAAATTTTACCCTGGGCACATCCATAAATATATATAATTGGGCCCTAGTTTTCAGAAAATAAGCCCAGGCAAGTGCCTGGGCTTGCCTCTACATAGCTCCGTCGCTGGTTGTAAATGATTAAGGTTAGCTTTTGAGTAAACCATATATGTTTTACTTTGGTAAATACGTTTGGAACAAACTGTATGTTGTTTAGGAACTCTAAACTTACAAGTCGAACAGTTGACTTGTACTGTACCTTCAGGTTATTATATATAATAAGTGATACAGTTAAGAAAATAAATGGGTGCTTGTCTTTTACTTTATTTTTTTTCTTTATACTTTAATCAGATAATATTCATTATATTATCTGTTGGAAAAAAAAAAATGGTCAGGGATCAGGCTAAGCCTTACGAGAGTACAATTGTTTGTACTTTCGTGGCGGGATTGTTACATCCTATGTGTCGGGACGTGACAGTCTTTTGGTGGTATCAGAGCTTTAGATTAGTATGGTGTAAGCCTTAACCAGTCTCGCCAAAGCGTGGGTAGAAGTCGGGCTAAGGCGACTTATTTCAATTTCTGCATTAGGCTAGGCATGCATGCATCCAAATTACTTGTCTACATTAAAAATAATTTTATAATATCTCTATATTAATAGTTAATGTAGGATAAAATTTCTTTTGTTGGAATTAAATAATGGAAAACACTAGTGAACGGCAAAAATGACGTAATATGCGTAGAGCACGAGAGCCTGAAAGAGAAGAACACGCGAATAAAGAAGATCATGAAGTGAATCGTTTGCTACAAGCCTATGAACATGGTCGGAGGATAGCAGGTAGATCTGAACAAGGTCCCCGGAATCGGGGCGAAGCGGCATTTCGGAAATTTGAAACATTTGCTCGCTTAGAACCTCCCCGGTTTAATGGAGAAGATGGATTTAAAGCAACGGAGGAATGGCTAGCTGCAATAAAGTCTCGATTAGAGGTATGTCAAGCTCCTTTAAAACAACAAGTTATTCTAGCAACCTATTATCTGGAGAATGCTGCTCGGTTTTGGTGGGAAGGAGTAAAACGGGGTTACGAAGGAGATGCTACCCAAATTCCTTGGACATGGTTTGAAGAACGTTTTGAACAAAGGTTTATGGGAGCAGTGCATAAGGAAGCAATACGATTGACATTTGTAACACAAACAACTGGGGCGAACGGTTGCTGAATATAATAGCCAGTTTCTGAGTTTATCCCAATATGCTCCAGATATTGTCAATAATGCCTACCGACAAAGACGTCAATATCTGGATGGACTTGATCCAGATATTGCAATAGCTGTGGATAACAGCGCTTATCAAGGACTGCAAGCATTAATGGATGCAGCGGAACAGGTAGATGTGTATCTAAAGAAAAAGACCCAACTACACCTGAATCAAAATTAAAATGTTCAGAAACAAAGGACCAAAGTACCTAGACAGGGTACTTCAATGACAAAAATTATAAAGCTGAATAAACAACCTTTAACCACTGCAATCAAATTACTCCACCCTTCCAAATCTAACTGGTGTAACAGGTGTAAACGTCCACATCCAGAAACCCAGTGCCGACACCTCAACCGTGCTTGTTATAACTGTGGTAGTCCAGATCATTGGGTTAAAGATTGCCCAAGACCCTACGGTTATCAACAGAAAGGAACTATCTCTGGAACCAGTGCTAACTGTGAAACATGGACAACCCAACGGAAACAAAATACTGCAAGTGGAAGTTTTGCTAATCGAAGATCAAACAGGCATACAACAAACACGGTAGGTGAACTAATTCAGGAAAAAGTTCCAGTAGCAGAGAAAGTTATTGGAGAAGTAAGGAAAAACTCAAATACCGGAACGACAAACATGTTGACAAGTACTTTATTGTTTCCGGATAACCATTTATGTGTTAATAAATATTGGAAATAGTTATTCTATTGTACCTATTCAATAGAAGGAATATGTGAATGGATAAAATTAGGAATAAGATTTTATAAGTTAGATATCCTTAAGATGAATTACTTGAAGAATTGGACAGTACCGAAGCTGCGGCTCCCTTATAGACAATAAGGATTAAAGATTGATGTACTGGATACAGAAGTTTTAGATTATGATGTACTCATGGAGACAGGTTAGCCGATTCAACATTCAATTGTGATGAACAGTGCAAGAAGAGAGGTAACCTTTGGGATTATAAACTGAACCTTTTGTACCTCGAAATACCGGAAACTTAATCGCCTAATACTTTGGATTTCAACTTTTGAGACGACATGTTTGGTGGAGACCAGACCAAATATAGGACCTGTCTAATTACTATAATCAAGTGGAACCAATAGAACCAAATTCCATCTTCATATTTAATATTTTTGGTTACCTAGACATATTTCCAAATGACAGTCTGGATTGATTGTGAAAAAAAAAAAACATAGAACTTCAATAGATCCTAAACTTGGAACTACTCCCATCCTTAAACCCCATACTGCACGATTCTTACAAAATTAGAGAAAATTCAAGGAACTGTTAACAGAAGTTATGAAGAAAGGATTCAATTCGTTGGATTTAGTACTTTTCTTAAGTGCTTCTGCTCTATGTATTCGAAAGGAAAAGAGAATCTTGAGACCATATATCAATTATGGAGAATTGTACAAGGTTATATTAAACTTGGAGAAAAGATAGCATTTGATTTTGACAAAATCAAAGCTGTAATTAAATGACGTACCCAAAACCCAACAATAGAAGAATGGAAGTAGCAATGATTGATACGGAAAGAATACAGATGGAGAAAAACGTGGAATTTAATGAAGAAATGAAACTTCTATACTTGAATTGGAGAATGTTAACGCTTGGTTAAATTGTTGTGGTGACTTTTTCGTCATTTCTTGAAGAACAATTGGGTTTCCTCAAGAACGAGAACAAGTCTTAGATTCACCCCTCACGAGCCTGGGTTCAAGTGCTGATGCCTCTTAACGACCAGAGAACATCGACTAGAATCCATTCTCATGAGGGTTTATTAATTTGTGGATCCTTTCTTTCCAATGGGCGCAATACCCCATTGTTAATTACCCCGTGGTTTCCCACGAGAACCTCTGATTAAGAGATTCAAGAAATTAAATGTAATAGGCTAGAAAATCGTTGTTTAAATGACTTTTGGTATTTAACGAGTAATTTATTTCTTTTGGTTTTGACAAGGCTCAATTGATGGCACCAAACCTAATTTGACGGGGCACAATTGAGGGTACAAATGATTTATTTCTTTTGGGCTTAGACCGGATTCAATTGATGGCACCAGACTTAATTGACGGGGCCCAATTGAGAATATCGGAGATTTATTTCTTTTGGCCTAAACCAGACTCAATTGGTGGTACCATACTTGATGGACGGGACACAATTGAGGAAAATACGTGACCAAGAATATTTGAAACATTTAAGGACATCTAAAACTATTTATTTGAAATATTTTTATTAAGAGAGTTTGAACTTTAATTTAATTTATGTCGATTTATTTGGGATTATCTTGATTTTTATTATTATTTTATTTTATTTATTATTATTTAGTTTGGGATTTTTAAATTTGATGAATTTAATTTGGATTTAAGTTTAACTTGGTTTTATCTTGATTTTGGATTTTATTTTATTTTTTTAATTTTATTTTATTATTTATTTATATATATATATTTTTTTTATTTACTTATTTCGAAAGTTTAAGATACCATTTTTATGTCTTTTGGACAAATTCTTGAAATTTGAAATTTTAATTTCTTTTTATTCCTTTGAGCTTTGATTTGAATTTAATTATGGATTTTTTTTATTTGAATTAGATTTCAATACGTTTTTAATTTTAGTTTTGATTGATTTTTACTTAGGATTTGGAATTTAGAATTTTGTTATATGATGAGAAAATTATTTTTAATCATGAAAATATCCTCAAATTTGTTTTAGGAATTTTATTGAGAGGTTTTACTATTTTTCTAGAGTTTTTACAATTTATTTTTCACAACAAAACACTTCAAAAATATAAAAATCTTGATTTTTTCAAAATTAAATATAAAAATAATATGGGATTTGGTTTATTTAGATCTTTAGAAATTTGTGAATATTTTATTTGGATTTTTCTGAGACTCTTACTAGTTTTGGTGAATTTTTGAAGTTTTAACAATTTATAAAGTTCAATTTTAAGGAGAAAATACTTTGAAAATACAAAATAGGCACAAATTGACATAATTTCATACTAAAATATCAGTAAATCTAGTTTCTACAGATTTTTAGGATTTTATGAATATTTTATTTGAATTTTTCTGAGTTATATACTATTTTTAATTGATTTTTGAATTTTAGCTGAGGTGGAAAATTCTAGTTGGGCCACGTGGGCAAAGATGGTGATTTGGCGTTGACTGTTTTCTGGATTCCGTGTAGCGAGTGATTGCGACTGCCACACGAATTTAGCCACAGAAGTTCCGAGTATAGTTGGCGCTGAGTTTCCGTTGAAGGAGATAGAATTTTACGCCCATGCCCCTGGTTTTTATTTTATTTCTAAACAGATCCTCTTCGCCGGAGTTCCAACGATCCCGACCACCATGCTCGACGAGACTAGATCCGTTAGAATCGTGAGGCTGAGGAGAATATCATGGTGCATCTATTTTTCTTTGCGTCGTCTTCATTTGGTCAGAAAACCATCACTTCACATTGACTGAACTTGATATTTACTCAATTTAGCCCCTGTAACTTCTGTCTTTGTGCTTTCCGGCGAACAAGGCCGCCTCAGCCGTCACAATTGAGTTCGTTAGAAGCAAGAAATAGAGGATTAAAGGAAATTATGTTCAATTTTACTTTTTTTATTCAATTTCAAGGGATTAACCTCGATCCCTTTTGCAACTGCTGTCGGGTTTCACCATTGAAATTCCGACGATTGGGACCACTTCAGCTCACTGGATTGGGTTCTACGACATCGTGGAAGATAGGAGAGCGTGTTGGTGTGCTTGGTGGACGTTGTGTCGGCTCCATTTGGTGGGAGAAGCATGTGGACAGAAGGTGCATTTTGTGCACTTTTCCAATTTTACATGTAAGCTGACTTACAGTCAAAGGGGTTGAGTTGATGCTCATTTTAGTTCAAATGGATATAATTTATATGTTCAAGTTAACACAAGGAGTGAGGGAAAGATCTTTGCCAATTTCCACAATTTTTATTTTTATGTTTTTATGATAATTGTATACTGTTTTGATGATTTGTATTTTTACTTGTTCAAATGCATGAAAATCACCTACAGTGAGCTTATTGAAGCTCTTTAATGCAATTGGTTTAACAATCCTTAGACAAAAGGGGCTGGTTGAGGGGTAGCTTGACTATTTACATTTTTATTATTGTTTTGAATTTAACTCAAACTTTTTGAACATGGTTAGACTAGAGCCATGCTCTGGATCTATACCAAGTCAACTTAGAACCCCCATAGGAAAGTTGAGCTATGCTACAAACTTTCCAATGACGGCCATGGCTGGTTCCACCTTGAACCAAAGGATACCTCATGAAACGAAGAGCTACGCTACAAACTTTCATGAGGCACCTATTTAACCATCTTATGGTCATGACTGAGCTATGCTGCAGACCATGACCCATAAGACCTGTGTTTCAACGATTCAAACACACCATTCTTTGGTGGTCGAATTGAGAGAAGGAAGGAAGTACAAGAGACTAAATTGAAGCTTCAAATCGATTATTTTCCTTCGAACATGATTAATTACAAGCAAACAGACCTTAATTTTACTTCTTTCTTTTCCTTTCAAAACTGCTCGATCTATCGTCTCACCCCACTTTCTACTTCTTAGACTAAATTGGATTCAATTACAACTGTATAACCCTAAACCTAACTTGTGGCTGCTCTCTCCTCTCCCTTATGCTTGAATTCGTGGGGTTTATATAGGCTAGGGGCTAGGGCGACCTCCTTGAGCCCGGATTGATCATCACCCTTGGATTTCCATCAACGGCTAAAGTGCAGCTGCGCCTAGGGTTTGGTTTTGCAAAACCAGGGGCAGGGGCACATGGTTTTGGCATTCGTGGTCGGAGAAGAGGCCACGTCGACGAAGCACGCCGTAAACCTTTCGCTTACCCGGCTTCGCGCGGTAAGAAATGAAAATTCTCTTTTTACCAAGGAGGAAGAAGACCCTGCCAAGTAGGGCCCAGGTGTAAGGGTTAATGAGAGAGAACGAGATAGGTATGTCCGGTCCTCCGTGAGCCATCTTTTGTTTAAATATTTTGATTCATTTGGTCCATGTACCAAGTGCATCCATTTTTTCACGCGGGTGTAAAAACTCTTCCTGAGGGCAGCGACATGTCTGGCCACCCCTGGATTCGCTGCAATTGCGCGCACGCGCCAAAATCTATGGATTTTTGTAGGATTTTTCTGGAAATTGATTTATTTAATATTTTTTAATTACTGCCAAACTTGGATAATTCATTTGAAGGCCTTCCCAAAGTCATTTTGAGATGAAATTTTATGGGTAGGCTTAGAAAAATATGGAGGATTTTTTGGTTTAAATATTTTTGTGAAATTCATCACAGATTTATTTTGATAATTTTTGGAAGTTTCGGGGTTTCTTTGCAAATTTTGGCATTTTGTTGGTATTTCTGGGATTTTAAAACTATGATAATTCATCATAATTCATGGGAGATTTTTAGGTATTTTTTTGGAATTTTTGGAGTTTGTTTGGTATTTTTCGTGGATTTTTTTTTTTTTGATTTCTTGTGTTTATTTGTCATAAAATGGGTTGTGTTTTGGCATAATATTTTTGGGTCAAACACTTGTTTATTCTTCTATTTTTTCGACATGAGTGCACTGAGATAGTTAGGTAGACAAACCTATTTGATGAGCAGGTCACCTTCAAATCTTAAAATCTCGCTTATAAGAATTAGTGAATTAGAAATTCAAATCTGACTATTATGAAAATAATAATAATGATAAATAACTAAAATCTATAATCACTAAATCTTGATTTAAAGAGAATTATTATTAAATAGATAACAAGAATAACAATATGTCTATGTACAAGGATTAAATCAATATTGACTAGTCACCAATATTGAGATTGATCTAATGATATTTAGAGTATTACTTTATCCTCTTTGACTGACTACCAAGGAAGTTAAAGTCATACCCTGATATATTTGTACGGGCAACAAAGAAGCAAAAGAAATTGTAAGAAGAATAAATAATAATCACAAATCTCAGCAAAAATGATAAAAATGAAATATTAAAACTTGACTTTGAAAATACTAATCTTAAATACCTAAACTCCTCTTTAGAAATTTCGAGGACGAAATTTTTTTTAAGGGGGTGGAATGTAACATAGCAGAAAATACCAGATATAATTAAATTAGTTGGGTTAATTCTAAAAAATAAAATTAAGAAAATTAATCTATAAAAATAGTGATATTCTAAAGAAATAAATTCAAATTAACACAGAAATCAATTTGAATTCGAAATTTTTGACCTTGTCTAGTATCCAAAATTTATGTACATAATTTTAGTAAATCCAAAATTTTATTTAATACAATAATTAAGCTTGAATTTAGTTATAACTTAATAAAGGAAATAAATTTAAATCAAAAGTAACATAAAAATCGACTTGAATTCGAAATCTTTGATTTTATGAAGTATCTATAATTAATACAAAATATTCTAGCAAAATCAAAGCTAATTTGGTTCTGAAATTTAATATCAAATTGATTAAATCTTAATAAAATTGGTTATAAAATAATTTAATTCGAGTTACTACACAATTGGACACATAGTTTTTGCCACAGAAAATCTAAGGAAGAAAGTTTTGATAAAAAAAAAAAGAGAGAAAGTCGGATGGTGTGCTGGCACCATCTTCTTTCCCTTCTCCTCTTCTTTCTCTCTTCGATCCGTTCGATCGCCATTTTCCTTCTCCGATGAAATGAAGCGCGTATCTCGAGGTTCGACGTGGTAAGGCAAACCAATAAACCGCCGCCACCTCTCCTCTATTCTTTTCCTTTTCTTTGATCTTATCCGTATGAGGCGGTGAATTGGGTGAGTTGGACTTTGAAATCGGTAAATTTTTCGATTACCAAATTTTAGCCGTTGATCTCTCTTCTCTCTCTTGTTTCTATAGAGCTTATAAATACATTTTGTGAGCCGAATTTTTGAGTTTTTGCTCGGTTTGGGAAAATTTCACAAAATAGAAAAAAAAGAGACGAAAAAAAAAGAAAGGAGAGGAAACAATTGGAAGAGGAGAGGGAGAATAACAGTGGAAGCTAAGGTATAAATCTTCCCTTATTATGAATTTCCTTCTTTGAACCGAGTTGCTTGGATTATCAAAAGTTAGGGTTTAAGTTTAATTTTCGGATTTAAAGTTGATGTGTTGATATTTGGAACCGATGATGAGTTTGTTTAGCATAGTTACATGATTTGAAATGAATTCCAAGTGTGGTCAACTGTTGGAAGTGAAATGTTGAGAGTATATGGTTTGTTATATGAATATCAAACAAATAATTAGTGAATTTGGATTATGGAATTCGATTAGGATGCAAAGAAGTTGTTGAAGCTTGTTTTTGAGGTTTTGAGGGAGTGCGTATGGGGTGGTACCAGCCTTTGGTATGTGATTTACCCCTCTGGTACCATACTGGTACCTTGCGTTTGGAGACAGGGTTGGTTTCGTAAGGAAAAATGAGGAAAAGGACCTATTTGTAATTTCTAGGGCCTTGTTTATAAGAAAAAGGACTTATATGTGAAATAAAAGGATTCAAGGTTCTTTCAAGAAAAGTGCATGAGGTTGCGGATCGGATCCGTAGCTGAGGTTAGCGGATCTTGTCGGATGGGTTACGGACCCGATAGGTCGGACCCAGGTCAACTGGACCAGGTTGACCTGGTCGAGTCCATTCGGGGTTTGGGCTGGGTTGAGTTGTGTGGGCTTTGGCCGGGAAAAGAAAATAAGAAAAAAAAAATTTTGATTGTGGGCTTATTCTTTTGGCCCAGCGCAGGAAATTCAATAAATTCAATTGGATTTTTGGACTTAATAATAAATAACTAACAAAACTTAATAAATGATTAAGTTAATAAAATTGTGGGCTTAATAAAATAAATAATTAAAAGAAAGGCCACTTAAATGTCGGGTATTCTTTTAATTAGTCGGTTTTCGGGAGATGATGAGAATAGTCCGAGTGAGTCGAGAACAGATACGACGACAGAATCACCGACTTTCTGATCCCAAATAACAACAAAATCAAATAACTTTCAGATTTTTGAAATTGTTTTATGATTTTCTGATTTTGATTTTCGGATTTTGAATTTATATTTATTCGATGATTTAAATTCTTATAAAATAAAAAAAATAACTTTAAACATTAAAGAAATTGTTTAAATTAAATATAAACAAAAGAATTAAACTATACATAATAAAGAAATTATTAAAAATAATATTATAAACATAAATAATCTAATTAATTAAATAATTATTAATGAGAAAAGAAGTAATAAAATAAAATGATTTTCAGATCTTTAAATTCGTTTTATGATCTTTATAATTTTTCGAATTCTTGATCTTTGACTTTCGGATTTGTAATTTACATTTAATTAACGAAATAAATCACTTAATAAATATAATGGATTAATATTAAAGAAAATATTTAAAATAATTATATAAACGAAAATAAATTAGTTAATTAATATAGGCTTAACAAAGATTATATTAAAAGTAATATTAAACATAAAATAACTAGATAATTGATTAAGAAATAAATAAAACAATTTAATTAAGAAATAAAATAAACTAAGTTTAAAAAAATAAGACAGAAATAGTATAATAATAAATAATAAGAATTAAATTTACTGAAAACACAAGCAATTACTATAAAATAAATAATTAAGTACTGGTCAATCTGGTAGCGTAAGCCGGACCACATTTAAGGATATCAAGTTAAGTTAATTTGAGAAATCGTTTAGTCAAATCTTAACGGTTTTGACTACTATACAGGAAACTTAGTGAAGACGGAATCTGATCCAACAACAGGTGCGGATACGTGGATGTTTATAGAAATCTGGTCTCGGTAACTTTAAATTATATGCATTGCATGTTGATAAATTTCTTGAATGCATTGTGAATTGATCATATTAGGTTATAGGAACAGATATTACAACTCATGCTGATTTATCTCCTTTGTTTAATTTGTTATATGAGATCAAGCAAGTTTGCATATTCATTGGTTATGATGAACTGAATTGTACCAGTTCATTCTATTCTTGCTTGATAGCCTGAAATATGGAATGTGATGATATATGAATGAATGTGAAAAGGAAAAAGTGTGATATGGTATATGGATGTGATATGATACGGATATCAAATCACCACTCCCCGAAGTCGGCTGATCCCCGACTTCGGCCTGTTCGATAGCGTTATACGGATAGTGAACTCCCTCTTGCCACCTAGACCAAGGGCTATGCCCTCTTGCCGGCTAGGTAAGGGAGGGGTTACCCTCTTGCCACCCAACCGGTTGGGTAAGGGAACCTGAGTGAGTATTTGAAGCATGTACTGGTATTCCCTCTTGCCACCTGGTCTAGGGATACGTCCCTTTTACTGACCAGGTAAGGGAAAGAAAGATGGAAAGAAAGAATGAGAATTTGGAATGTGATGCTTATCTGTGATATGTTCTGGGACAAGTTTCTGTTTTATATTTATTCATGATTGTTTATATGCATGTGAAAGTTCATGAGACTTAACTGAATTTCATTTCCGCTACGCTGCACTGAGTACAATATGATTAAGATTGCATTGCACTGTTTTAAAGTATTTTGGTTATATTTATTGGTGGTTTATTTATTCAATTTAAGTTTTAATATTCATGTTGACTTTTACGGGTGTTACTCTAGACCTAGATTTCAACCAGAAATCCACGTCTGGAACTAAAACCCGCACTGAGAATTTATTCTCACTCCGTTTTTGTTTACATGTTCCTCGACGGTTGGGGGTTCCAAGTGACATGCAGGTCAGACAGAAGACTTCCGCGGATGGCTACTGACGGTTGTCACCTATGCATAGAGACGTTTGTGCCCTATCTAACCACCAATATGTCTTGTTCTACTTCTATGTACCAGACATAGTTCAGAGGATTGTATAGGTTGTAAATGATTAAGGTTAGCTTTTGAGTAAACCATATATGTTTTACTTTGGTAAATACATTTGGAACAAACTATATGTTGTTTAGGAACTCTAAACTTACAAGTCGAACAGTTGACTTGTACTGTACCTTCAGGTTATTATATATAATAAGTGATACATTTAAGAAAATGAATGGGTGCTTGTCTTTTACTTTGTTTCTTTTCTTTATACTTTAATCAGATAATATTCATTATATAATCTGTTGGAAAAAAAAAATGGTCAGGGATCAGGCTAAGCCTTACGAGAGTACAATTGTCTGTACTTTCGTGGCGGGATTGTTACATCCTATGTGCCGGGATGTGACAGACAAGATACAAAAGGTCAGTTGTACAAACAAGACAAGATACAAAAAAAAAGGATTTACAAAATTATATACCTTTCTTAAAGATTTTAAAAAGGAACTATTTGGCAGAGAGATGTGAATCCATTGGGGCACTCTAAGGGTCAGTTGATGATAATTTTTTTTTTTCTGTAAACTTGAAGATATGTACAAACCTGACGTTCTGGAATTTAAAGAAATTAGTGCCATAATATTTCTCCAAAACCAGAGGAGAAGAAAAATAACGCAGAAGAATACAAACCTGTTTGAAAATATTGAAAAGTCCGTACAGAAATTGTAAGTCACGAAATTTCATGGAGAAATTCGATTGGTAAGGCCACTGAAAAATTGAAAAAGGAAAATGGAAATTTGTGAAATTGGATTGTTCCTAAAGAAAATTAGTGTGTCCAAAGCCAAGTAACAGGCCAGATTCAGATGGGTGCACCGATTCTTACGTACACCACTTATCGTTAACCCTCCCATTAAAAAAAAATGACAGGCGGGCCCCAGTTGAGGAGCAGCGCTGTACCGCCTGGTCAACCGCTCCAGCTAACTGGTTTGACCGTCCATAAACTATAAGCAGGGAAACGTGAGGAGGGCCGTCGGATTGAAGCTGAGGCTAACGGCCAAGATCAAACCGGATTGGAAGCCACCATAAGGACCATAACCGACTGGTCAAATGGTCACCTTGACTCCGTTTGACCTTCTAGAAGTTCGGCTCAGATTAGCTAGGAGGTGATCAAAGAAGAAACTGTAAGAGAGAAAAGGGAATACTTTCTGTAATTGTAATTCAAATTGGTTTTCAATCGAATTTAGTTTCGGTACAACTGAATTGACATGTCAATTAAGTCAAAACAGCGAATCTCAATCAAGGAAATAAAAGTACTGTCTCTTGTCATTAATTTTTCACAGTTCAAAGAGCATATTGGTTGAATTAGAAGTCCTTTACTACAGGTTAATTAGCGCCTTTTATAGGACTTGATAAAATGATAAAATCTTAGGGACTTATTGGTAAATGTTTCACAAAACCTTCACAGATGTATAAACCACCATTTGCTTCTTTTTTCTCTTTGTCTGAAAACATTTGGAAATCGCAGTAGCATAACCACTATTGTTAAGATTATGTAAATTGGTTACTAAACCAGACAAGCGTGACACTTAATTGTAATTACAACGTCTACATTTAATCAAAGAATTCACATTATCAACAATTTTCCATCGGGTTTCTTTGACACTGAGTCTTAACAGTAACTTAATTATACCGTGACCTTCTCATTTTTCAACAGATTATACACATAGTCCTACGCAGCATGACATGACATGATACAGTAGCATAAACTCGGTTCCTTCATGTATTAGGACTCGTGGCACTAGAAGTCTGTATTAACCTTTTTTTTTTTTTTTTTTTTTTTTTTAGAACAACAAGTCTGTATTAACCTTACTTGTATATTATACATATATAAATTTGTTGGGTCGTGCGATGGATGTGAGGCTCCTTTTTACTGTGGTTAGCACAGTTCTTCAATCCACTCCGTTGATTTTGGTTCGTTCATCTTAGCCGTTCGATGCCTATCCTGTCTCCCGAATGGTTTTGCTGGGATAATCAGCGCCATTATCTCGCTTTTCCTCTCCGTGCGGCTCCTCCGTACTGCCGCACCACTCCTCCCTCTTTTCGCCACCTGCTCTGTCGGTCCTCTCTTTGTGCGTTGTCGATCACTTAGCGGGTTCGCAAGGTCGATGCGACGAGGCTGCCCACTCCTGTTCCGACTCTATGGCTCCTGTGCTCTCGGTGTTGTGCTCCCCGATTTGCTTTTTCCCTATTCTGTTCCCGTGGTGCTCGGCTCCTGTACTATTTGGAAATTTCAGCCAATTATTCTCGGCCGTCGCTTCTGGATTTCTCCGTACCTGGTTCTCTTTTCCTCTGCATTGCGATATATACTCTTGCTCGCCGTGTCTTCTCTCCTCTTTTCTTCTTTTGCCTGATTGTTCTCTTGGTATGGTCTTCTTGTCTGTTGCCTAATTTTTTTCTCTTCGGTTTTCAGGATATACAATTTATTGTCAACTTAATTTCATTGCCTTTGCCAATCGTTATATTCACTGTTGGTTAGTTGTCCATTTTTTTGGTTTTTTTTTTTGTCTATTGAGGTTGCTGCCTTGCTGAGCGTATCAGGGAGGAAAGGCTGTTCTGTCAGGATCGGTGTCTTGCCAGGTGAAAATCTCTTTGTTATTGTTTATTGTTTTACGAGTGTTTGTTATCATCTGTTATCTTGGTTGGTTCTGTGCATGCTATCTAGAAAAATTGATATGACAGTGTGGGTTATGCTTAAAACAAAGGGTAGATCGATGAACAAAAGTATGTATATCAGTGTCAGAAGCTATGTTGAGTACAGTTGGAAGGTTTCTGCCATATTTTCTGCTTGATTTTTTGTGTTCAGTGTTCTGGATATCCACTTATCCAATTGATTTTTTCCTATTTGCTTGCCACTGTACCCAGTCTTGCTTGATTGTTGATTTTTCCCTTTTTATTTTTTTGGCTATTGAGGTTGCTGGCTTCCTCGGCATATCAGGGAGAAAAGATTGTTCTGTCAGCATCCTTGCCAGTGAAAATTTTTTGTTATCATCTTTTCTATTACAAGTGTTTGCTATGATCTGTTATCATGCTCAATTATATGCATGCTGTGTAAAAAAAAATAAATATCACAATGCGGCGTAAGGTTGAAACAAAGGATGGTTTGGGAGACAAAACTATACATGTGGGTATCAAGAGGTGAGTTAAGTGTAGTTGGGTTGTTGCAGCCTATTAGGTTTCTATCACAGTGCAGGTTGATTGGCTTTTTCCTACTGTTCTGTAGCAAACTATATATGTTGTCCCAAGGATGCATATCGATTGTTTTTTTCCTCCTGTTCTGTAGCTTGCCGGGTTCTTTGTTTTCTGTTGGATTGCTATCTGTTCATCACTGTTCACTCTTCCTCGACTACTATCAAAAGGTACTGTTTTAATCATCATGTGTTTTTTCCCTGTACCTGTGATGCATTTTGTTACACCTTATACATAAAACGACACCGCACACCATCTATGTCAAATCAATCCATCCTAACAAACTATGTTTTCAATATTAGGGCGGAACGATACAGGGCGTCATTCCTGTCAGTGAATACTAAAGACTCTCCGCAGTTTTCTCGGAAGAAAATATCTGCAAGATTGCTAGATTCACAGTAAAAGGCTCAACCATCGATTACCAAGTCAGCAAACACAAATACATGCTCAGCCTTACTAGGCAAACACTGATCACAACACTACAGCCAGACGTGTACGCCATCCCTAGGAACTACTTTGATTTCGGCTCTTTCGAAGACATAGGGGTCACCGTCACCCATCTGAAGGCTGTTATGGGTAAACCTGAGCAAACATGTTGTTTGATCTAATTTCAATCAAAATTAATAAGTGGAACAACTTGCTTTACTGATGCTGATTTTTCCTTTCCTAAAACTGGTCGCCGCAGATGTGATTGCAAGATTGATAGGCTTTAGTGATGTTAAGCAAACAAATTCAGGCCCTCAACCATCAAGAGTTCAGGGAATGTATCTGACAGACAATAGGTAACTATTTTCAGAAAAAAAAATACTATAAAATACAAGGGTATTTTTTTGAACTTTATACTGGATCATTCAATGGGCATGAAATACTGTTGATAGGATCAGAATGAGTACCATTTATGAACATTTACTTAATAAAACCCATAAAACACTCACATGTACATTTTTTGCCAAAAAAAATATGATGAGGTCGATGTCTTACATTCTTATAACACATGCAAACCACACTTATAAGGCCTGTTAGTCAGGGAGAAAAAGCAGAAAAAATTACAAAAGAAAAAAAAAAACCACATGGCAACTCCCACACATTTCTGACCACCTCTTCTCGACAAAATCTTTGCAGGGGAAAAACAATAGAAGTCGCTCTATGGGGGGATCATATAGACTACTTTAACATTCCTGAACTATTTGAACGGTCCAAGCAATCTCCTATCATAATAGCATGTAACTCTCTCCAACTAAAATATTGGAGAGGTAATCCCATCGGCAGATAACAATTTTTTTAAAATATTTATTTGTACTCCGGTCAATACCTAATAAACCTTTAACAACAGGAATCTATGGCTTGAAGACCTACAGCAGTACACGCTTCTTCCTGGACTCTTCGACCAGAGAAATTGCTGAATACCTAGCAGCGTAAGCATTCTTCCTATTCTACAACCCTACCATTCAATAATAGCAAAAATCAATAATAACAGTACTAATACACACTCTGGACTGCTGTTGCCATCTAATTCATAGTGCCGGTAATGGAGATTAGCTATGCTGTTGGTAAGTAGTAGTCTATTTTGTTTACATGGTCTTTATCTGTGGCTGATGATGTATGAACTCTTGGGATATATATGGGCTCTTATGTGTAGCTATCTATAATGGTTGTAGCCTTTCGTTTAATGACATTATGAGCAGGGTCAGTGTAATATATATGTGAATTTTTGTGCTATGGTGTATAACCAGATGTTTATGACTATATAATTAACAGTCATGGTTACAAAAGCTTGCTGTTTCACAAACTATAATCTGCTTATTTGTAATTCAGGAGTAAAGTAGAGACTGTTTACAATGAGTTAATGGCAGCAGAACCCCAGATCTATATGAAAATTTTGAAATATTCAACTCTGATGGCTGTTATTCACCTTTCTGCGGCTATCTACACACAATTTTCACTGTCTTTACACCATAATGTTATCCATAAATTGACCACCTGTCTTTCTCCTTTACTGCTCTGCTAATCGTAAAGCCTCCTTGAACTATTCGATACTAATAATAGAACTGTCCATAAGATCGCATATTTTATTGATGTATTGATTCACAGAAAAGTGTTTGTAATGATTAATATACACTCAATAAGAATATCAATAAGAACTGTCCAATAAGGTCAATAAGAACTGTCCTTGCTTTGCCATCTAAACAGTTTGCTAAATTTCAACTCAGTTGATTGATCTTATTCACAGAAACTATTCGATACTAACAATACAATTGTCCATTGGAAGTTCAATATAAGATTCTTATAAATCGCACAAACAAATAACTTTAAATTATTTATCTTTCATCACTACTCTTCATAAATATTTAAGAAACAAAACACTTCTTGATAGCCTTTGATACTCAATATTTTCATAGTTTTTTCGCAGTTTACACAAATAAAAATGAATCGCGCAACGCGCGAGATAAGCGCTAGTATATTATAAATCGAGACAAGATGTAAAAACGAAGTCATGTGGCCATTGCCCTCGTTTCTTTACTTTTCTTTCATAATTTTAAATGGAAAGGCAATTAATTTAGATAGTACCATTAGGCCTTACCCCGACTTACGCCTGGTCGAGGATGCGGTTCCATTAGCTTAATTACATATATGCTTACAGAAGTTCTTTAACCATAATAAAGGTGCATTTTTGTGTCGCACAATCGTGTAACATATCCTATTATCGTAATAGACCATACACTAATTTGAAAAAATTCGAGGCTTAATATAGTGTACATATATGATACGAGCACAATCGTGTATTGATTGATATAAGCATGATAATTTCCTTCTGTATTGATTGATATGATACTTTCCACACAACTTGTAATTCCCGATTAATTTAATTTCAGTAGTGAATCATTGCTCTCTGGTACACAATTTTGTGCAAATGTAGCGAATCATTGCTTCAGTAGTGAATCATTGCTTGTATACCCTCTCTACTACACATAACTCTCTCTTTTTCTTTTTTTCTAGAGGAAATCCAACACCGAATTTGCATTGGTTCTTCTCGGACTTGTTTTCGCCCTAGAAATTGCATTTCGCACGCATGACCTCGGCAGGAAGGTCCGGCACTCTATTCATGTCAAAACGGCTGACAATCTTCATATATTTGCTGCTGCACTTACCGGCTTCTCCTTCCTTCATGTCTTTGGGCTATTGATATGGGCCTGGTCTGATCCCAGACCACATATTCAATGGCTCATAGACAGAGTTTTGAAGGGACTCACTCTCGTAATCAGCATAGCAACTGGCTTGAGGGCGTTTCTCGTCCAAGCTTCGTACCTCAGTTTGATATACCTGACCATGATCTTCCTTGTATTCTGGATCGTGTTCTTTTTCCTACTTCCTCACGACTGGGAGAGCAAGAATGTGGAAGAGGATGCTGCTCACAACACCAGGGGAGGGGCTACAGCAACAGGCCATGGAGGGCATGGCGGCCTTGGTGGGTACAGAAGAAATGTAGGCACGGGAGGTACTGATGGGCCTGCACATGTTGCAATCGACATCGTGTAGAAAAGCATCAAGTGATGGACTGTAGGCCCTAGGTGATTCTTTTTGAAAGCTAGTTTCTTTTCAGATTTGAACTTCTTTCTATTAGTTCTTATCCCATTTAATTTGGTACTCTGGTTTTTTGAGGGGTAATTGATAGTCAATTCTTTTTTTATGCGTGTACTGTTAGATTCTCAAAAGGTGAATTACTGATATACTGATGAAGTATGATATTTGAAGTATCTTGGACCTTTGTGAAAATGTTCCCTGCATCTGAATATTACTGCCTTCTGTTATTTATCTCTTTAGTGAATTTCATTTCCTGGTCAAACATGTTGCATGAGAGTGAAGGACTGTAGGCCCTAGGTAATTCTCTGGTCAATTGATATAGCCAATTTTTTTTTTTTTTTTTGCATTTACTATTAGATTCTTAAAAGGTGAATTACTGATATAGTGATGAAGTATGATATTTGAACTATCTTAGACCTTAGTGAAAATAAAAATGTAGTTGAGAATTAATAAAAATGTAGGTTTTGTCGCGTGACAGTACAAAATTTCATTCACATCTGGTGTGCATTTGTGCATTGCATCTTAGTTTATGAAATAAATGAGGTGCATTTGCTTTGAAGGTTCATTTAGGTCTGTTAACTGGAATGATTCTAATGGGGTTTGTTAGAGCCTAGAGCATTTCATAGCTGATGGCAATTAAGAGCTAGTTATGACCTGACCCTTTATCTTGATATGTTTTCTGTTTATTTGTAACAACAGATTGTGTTTAAATTAGAAGTCCTTTACTACAGATTAGCGCCTTTTATAGGACTTGATAAAATGATAAAATCTCAGGGACTTATTAGTAAATGTTTCATAAAACCTTGACAGATGTATAAACCACCATTTGCTTCTTTTTTCTCCTTGTCTGAAAACATTTGGAAATAACATAACCATGATGTGAGCCCTTGCTAAGCACTCACTGTTCAGAGTTTCTGATTGTACCAAATATGTGTTGTAGTCTGACCAAACACTAAGGGCTTCAAAGGAAGATTGAAATTTCAATTGTCAGAAAGGTGCAAGATTTTGATAAACTCGGTTCCTTCATGTATTAGGACTCGTGGCACTTTCAAGGTCAGTGTATGTGTAAAAGGCTGAGTGGTTTTGTTTAGGTTATGACCCTTTGCAAATAGTAAGATAGCATAAGGTTGAGTCCATAAAGAAATCATCAGGTATTGCAACTCATGCTAGTTCATTTCAGCAAATTTCATTTCTTAAATCAATGATAGAATATAATTTCTTTTTTGTCTTGCATATTTGGTAAAAAACTGAAAGTTAAAGGGAAAGGGACTGATCAGTAAAATTTTAAAGGATCATCGTCAGGCATTAGATTTGTGTCATAGTGAATTTCATTTAGATGTTCAAATGATAGCTAAGTGGTATGTGTTTGCATCCAGAGCATGCATGTCTGATGTATCTTGCTTGTTTAAATGTTCTATATATGTTGTTACTTGTTAGCTGCTGAGCCTTGGTATGGTAAAATAAGCATGTATTGACATTGTTGTGTGACTTTGTTGTGTGCTTTAATATCATCAATTGCTGAGTGACTTTGTTATGAAAAATGATTGAACTCTCCTGTTATTACAGTAACGTAGAGTGACTTTGTTGTGTCCTGTAATATCATCAATTGTTAGTCTCCAGTATATGACTAGCAACATAAGTAATTTGGACTATATATGTCAAATAAGCATATGCGAAATGGTAATTGGTGGTATAGAACAACTAGAATGGAACCATGTATTGACGTCTGAACCAAGCACATGCCTCATTGATGAGAGCTATATTAATCCATGATATGGATTTCCTGGAACCTGACCACATGAAGAAATTGTCAATTTGGGAATTTGATGTCAATTAACACACGAACATAATAAGTGAGTTGGTTTGTGACCCATGAAACCGATCTAAAGCCAATGGATTGCTCCCACCAGGTGTTGATACCAACCGATCTAAGTGAGCTACACTCATCACTTGGTTCTCCCCTCGATCTTATGTGACCATAAGCTCCGTAGCTTTGTCAGGAATCCGCTACACAGAAATCGTCTGGTCAAAAGAAATTAAGAAAAAGATTGTCAGCCCAAAACAATCCGCTACACAGAAATCGTCTGGAATGTACATGGCTGCTTATCGATAGGCTCTATGAAGTGTTGCAGTTTGGAATCCTATGAGAGATGTGCTCATATGAGTGAGAAATAATTGTTAATTTAAATTGGTGATTATTTTAAAGTTTGAAATAATATTTTTTTTTACGTCTCTTGTGTTGGAATAGATTCAACAAAAACTAAAATTGTTTCTGAACTTCGGATCAAAATGTTAAAACCGTTGTAATGTGGGAAAGAATTTCAAATTCAACAGTACATGTATCAAAAGTACTCGTCAATATATCGAGTATCGATTGCTATCTTCTTAAAATCAGGCTATCTAGCTATCTTATATTTCTTTTAATTGGAGATTCAAATTACGCTTTTATGATATTGAATACTGGTACACTACGGTTCTGTACACCAGTATTCAATATCAACTTATATAAGACTAAAATTTCTAGTATTTCCACAAAAAAATACTGACTTTGGAAGACTCAAGGTAGATAGTTCCAGTTGAAGAAGAAAATTACAGACTGGTACAGTTATCAGTTGTGATTTGGACCGAAAAAATTATAAACAACCTTAAAATTAAGAGATGAAATCAATATAAAAACGAAATAGAAGACTAAAAAGAAGGGAACATATTAGCTATGGAAAATGTTCTTTCATTACAAGAACAATTGACTCTTTACATCATCATATGCAAAACTGTATTTACATACCAATGAATTACTACATATAGCAAAATCTCGTTTCCTACATCGTTAAGCCTTCCTAACTGTACTATGTTATAAACATCCTAGCTACACTCCATAGGAGAAAACCCCAAATTTTCTGAAAGGGAAGAAAACGAAAACTGAACAAGGAACTCAGCTAGATCTATTTTGTGGTCTGTACAACAAAGTAAAAAATGGTGGTCTCTTGAGTATACTCTGTACATCAGATTATCCATTTGTGATGTGGCTTCTGTACATAACGTGTTCAACGAAATGTCTCAAAGAGCATAAAGTGTTGAAAAGGACATTCAGGGAATGTAAGTTTGAGTAGACTATCGGGCGCCGTGAAGAGGAGAGGCGAAGATCAATTTTTTGGAGAAGAAGTTTCTGTTGGGAGGCATCAATGAACCTCTGTCATGACAGCTGATGGATGGGCCTTGGACCTGTTCTCTGATGCTCGCTTTAGCATGAATACCTGCATCCATATTAATGCATCAGTATTAAGCAAGTGTTATATAACCTATTCTGTTTCAGCTGCAAGCTTGATTATTGAATTTCAAATTTTCTTTTCATACAAGTTTTCTAGGCAAGAATTCCATTATCTTTTTGCAGAGAACATAACAGAAAAACAAAATTCTGGAAATCTCCTCACTATTTTTATTTATTTACTGCAGGAATGCAGTCAGCAATACAGCCATATTGGTGAACATCTTTTGCTGGACCAAGCCAAAACTTGAGCCATACCAGTCAATGTTGCAAACTAGAATTCTGAGGTTCAAATACCTATACTTTTTATGGTCCTATTTTAAACCATCAATAACTGAAAATCTAAGAGAAATAATACCATTGAAGCCCCCAAACTATTGGTTTGTGCACTCCCTGAACTTTTACTATCAACATTTACCTTTCAAACTCTCTAGCCCGTAAAACTCAGCCCCCCTAACCCCCAACTGCTAATGTACCCTTAAAAAAATAATTTTAAAATGACTGTAGTTCACTTGATAAATTTATCCTTATTCAATTACTTCAGTGAATTTTCATACTATACGATTAACATTGAAATTTTCTATAGCAAGTTTTATCAAGAAATTATTATTTCATATTGTTATGATAAAACAACAACAACAATCATTTTAATTGTTTTTAAAACTATACCTTTCGTATAAGAAAATAAAGCACAGAACTGAAAGCAACATTTCAATCAATGTGCATGTGCAATAGAAATGTCTATATTTTTTTTAAAAAAAAAAAGAACAAATTTTACAATTCTTTCTACAAAAAAGCTACAAACTGTAAATATTTAAAATACCATACTATGTATAACTTCATTTTGTATTCGAAATTAAGGAGCTTATAGTGAATTATCTTCTAATGGAGCTGGGGGTGGTTTTAGGGGAGTTATTGTCGTGGATTGCATAGGTTGAGAGGATGATTGTCAAACTTAAATGTTTAGGCCTAAATGACGCAAACTAAAACTTGGGGTGCCTCGAGTGATATTATACCATCTAAAACAATAAATTATGACTGAAAGATGTAATTTATGTCACTTATTCTATGCATATATAAATAATCATGATATTGCAACTTGATTTTGATTGGCATCAAGCAGGCATTTGAAATCCTTTAGTGACAATCCAACAACGGTTTTTCCTTGATATGTGTGTGTGAAAGAGAGAGAGGGACAATACCTGGCCTTAATGAGTAATTTCTAAGCATCCAGGCGGTTGGATCCATGGCTCACCATCCACCTGAACAGGGAATGATCTATGTAGGTGCAGCCTTATTACTTGTCCTTGCACAAGCCTTTGGGCCCGTGATAACCCTACCTTGTAGCATGCACCAACACAAGCAGCTTTTAGCCTTTATAATGACTCTTATATCATATCAGTACGATGCACCAATTTGCGTTTGATTGTATTTATATTGAAATTTTCTAACCTTTACTGGTACAAGTAGTAAACATTGGTAACAATACCTGAAGATTACCAAGATGCCAAGCGCCTGTCACACATACTACCTCTAAGGTTTTATCATCCATTGATTGTATGTCGAGCTTGGTGTCATAGCTATCCTCATTCTTCCATAAATCCACACCTCCCATATAGTTTAAAACAAGCACGCCTTCAGCATCCTGTTTATAATTGGAATCATACATGAAAAAAAAAAAAAAATGGAATACTAAATGAGTGGATACCTCAGGTATCTCAACAGTTTCTCCATCCACTTCTAGGGTCATGTGCCATGGCAGATGCTCACATGATCTGTCTATCATATCTTTAGCACCTTCTTTTGCATAGATTAATGTATTCATTAACTGCAAGTCCAAACAACAATTAGATCAGTTGATCAACCCCATAGAATAAAAACACAATTTAGAACAAAAATGGCCCACTGAACAATACAATTTAAATAATAATATAGCCAAAGGTGGAAATATATGGCCATACCTGATTGTAGAACAGCTCAGGCATTTCATCCCTCATGCTGTGAAACTCATAAGCCACTTTTGCATCACATCTAACACCTAACGCACAAAACATACGCATACAAGTCAATGACTGTAAACATAACTATGAAAAATTAGAAGCTCAAGTGCAAGACAAACCAAGATAATTCATCACGAACTTGTGTTTCTTAACATCATGAAGCTGGCCCCAACATTTTCCTTTATGGCAACACTCCACCGATCAAGCATTGTCACAGCAGCATGGTCTATATCATCTAATAACCCACCAATACCACCTTTCCCTAAAGCAGAGGAGAGGCCACCACCCCACTGTAGGACCCGTGCCAGGTCATTTCTTGCGCCAAGAGGGAGAATCGCCACTGGAGGAGGTGACTCAAATTCGAACCTCTCAATAGCATCAAGCACCAAGCGACTGTGCCATCTCCACACAAACTAGAAGCATTAAGGAATGGTTCATTACACAGCTCATGACAGTAGCAACAATAGAGTTGGTATCACTGGTACCAGTCGAATCAAACCACTTTTCAGACCAATGGTGGATTAGATTTGGAGCGCCTGCCTGGGCCACACACTTGCAATCCTTGGTGGCGAATCGCGCACATCGGGAATGAGCGGAGACCCCACATACAGAACAAGTCTGAACGGAGATACAGCTGGCGCATTTGCTTTTACTTGATTGGGGTGAGACCAGGCTTGTCAGACAAACAGAACAGGTGGTGAGTTGGTAAGAGAGCTGTGATTGGACCCATGAATGAGGAGAGGTTGGCCAATTAATTAGTAGTTTTTGAAATCGCTTCCTTTCTCGTTTGACCCAGTCCAGAGAAACTTGTTTCTGGAGCTGGAGAAAGGTGTAGAGTGCTGCTATAGCAGTGAACAATCCAACAGTTGTCATCCAAGCCAGCGAACCAACATTTAACATGTCGATTTCATGTACAATTTTGACTAACAAATATGCAGATTCCATAACCGCTGTATCGCATGTAAGTAGAGTTAGTTAGAAGAAAATTGACATAGGAGAGTTCTTTAACTCGTTCTTGTATTACTTAGGAGCTATTTATTGGAATTAGTCATGAGTTGTTGGCCAAGTTATGTACTTTTTGTCAGTTGGGGTGTAGACTGACGGACAAAAAGGGTAGTTTCTTCCGAAAATAAGTTCTTTTTGGGAGCAAAATAAATTATATTTAACATAGAAAATAATGCAAACTTAATTTAGAAAGAGAAAAAGGCACGCACATCAGAAATTTTGAAACGATCACATTACAACATGATTAAAGGGACAATTCAAATTCCAAAAGAGAGAGAGAGAGAGAGAGAGTCTAACCTTGAAAAGTCGAGGAGATTTATCTTATCTATCTATGCGCCTCTCTTACTCGCAGCTCAGTTGGAGAAAAAGGAAATAAAAATGAGCTGGAGACGAGAGAAGAGAGAAGAGCGAGGTGCGCATTTATGAACTTTTAACCTTTGTTGTGAAAGAAAGATAATAATGGGCATTGATGCGAAAGTCCGACGGCTTTGTCTCCGAAAGAAACATCAAAATTAAATTACTTTTTCTTTTTTAGACAAACTGGAAAGATGAGTGTCGATTCTTTCGGATCGTGTCACAAACGCCACAAATATCTCAAGAAACTGCAAACCTCCTGTTCCCACTAGTGAACAGCTTTCCTTCTCAAACGTAATCAAAAGGACGTATCCATTATTACTCGTACTGGAGGATAGTTCCAACGTACTTGGCATGGGAATGTTATTGACCCGGACGGACCGGACAATCAAACCAGTGAAACCGGACACGGACATGTTTAGGACAAACCACTTTTAGTAAGATTTATAAAACCATGTTGTTGTTTAATTCCAAAATGAAGAGATTTTAGTTTAAATAAAGAATGAATTAAATATTAAAGAGATAATTTTCTTGTAGGTGCGTGTAAATTTAATGTACCGTTTTTAAAGAATTGTTACACATTCTAATTTTATATTTAAACTACTTATTTAAGATTTGTATTACTTTAATATAATTTATGGTAATTACAAAGAAGCCATTTTATTAAGTGCATGTATAGAGCGTGTGTCATTGAATTGAAGTTATAATCTATCACTTTTCTTTCATATAATGATATTCTGTATTAAGCTTTGTCATTCAAGATAATCATTTTATAATTTACCTGTTTAGTAGTGTACACATTATTATTATTATTTATTTTCATGAAATACTTGTTATTTTCTATTATAAACAAAGTGCCAAGTGTTACGTGATGTTGAATAACCATTAGGTAAACACATCCTTCTTTTAATAATGACCAAAACTTTTATGTCACTTTTATTATTTGTATAATTATGTCATTATCTTAGTTAGTAATTTATATTTTTCTTTAGGAAATTATCTAGTGACTTTAATTATATGAAAACTAATGTATTAATGTTATTATTTTAAATACTTTTAAGTATATTTTAAATTTAAATATTTCTGACCTGTTGATGCTTCAACGTGTTTCGCTTTAGAAAAATCATTTAATAATTTATTAGTGTTGTGATAGCATTTATTTATTTAACTATTATAAAACATATTTTTACTTAATGAATAGAAAGACTCAACTAAACCACCTTATTAGTTTAAAAGAGATTATATAGTTTCTAAGTGCTTGTGTTATGTATTAACAACTTTTTTTTTTTAGAGATCTATGAATTAACAACTTTATTTGCCAAACCAACAGTGATTAATCTCGGCCTCAAAACAACATAATAAGTCAATCATGCTCATGTAGTAGCCCTCAAGGTTTTCATCTAACTTTATAAATTGTTCACCACGTAAATAAAAAGGTATTCGCCAAGAAAATAATTAAGCTTTATAATGTATAGATAAAACAATTTAAGGTAATTCTTTCAAGTCAGTCTAGGAGGATATAATGACCCATAATCAACAAATACATCAGTAGTCTTTTGTAGTTTTAATAACTCAACAATAGTATCTTGATTATAAAAATCCAACAAGTAAAATTATCTTAATTCAATAGAGTTAACGCATTGGGTCAGGAGTTCAAAAGACAAAGCCACAATTTGAGAACCAAATAACTTTATTCGAGTTTTATTTTATGTATAAGTGGCAACTAATATATTGGGCTCAACAGGGAATAAATTACAAATATAACATGTAAACTTAATGCCTTTATTACTAGGGCTCCACAATATTTATAAAAAGTCAAAACTTAGCCTTTGAAAATCCTCAAGTTAAATGTTCAGCTAGAGAGGAGGGTTTGCAAGCAACCAAAGAGTACGCTGACCCTAACAGGAAAGAAGAGAAACAGGTTTTAGAAATTAAATAAAGAAACTTAATCCAATCAAAGACTAACAGATCCAAACCCATTAAAAGCTAGGAAAATTTTCAGAATAGTCCTTTTTTTTGGAAATAAGTGGCCTTAACGCCCACCACTTTTCATTACGAAAAGCAACTTATTACAATCACAACAGTATAAACCAAAAACCAAAGGAAGCACTGGTACCATCTATGTAATTGGTACCAGTGCCCAAGTGCTATCTAACCTCACCAAACTGTCTACCCAAATACAACTCTCTCTACCCCAAATATAACTCTCTCTGCCAGATCGATTCACACAGTTTAAGGTTTTATCAAACCACAACAGTAAAATTAGAAACCACAAAATAGCAACAATCCACCAAACATCAACAATCATAAACTGTCTAGTAAACCAGTAGTTAAACTTCAGCATGATTAACTACATGCCCCCCCTCTGCATTGTCGATATCCAGCAGCATCAACTGAGCTGGTATCATTTCTTCTCCTGGCCAAAGCTTCCACACTTCAACTTTAAGAGGCGCCTTCCAAAGCCCCGACCAGTACATCATCTGACCCTTCACTTCAGCTGCAAATTGTCTTAAACTATGAGGCCTATCATCATTAAAAGTGTTTTTATTTCTATGTTTCCAAATCAACCACAGTATAGCTGCACACCAACATCGAAAAGCTGTTTTTTTATAAGATTGAAAATCACAATCTACCATATCTTCTAAATGCTCAGGTATTCTCCGAATCTGCCAGAAATTATAAAACCATTCCCAAGTTGGTTTAGTTTGAATACATCTGAACATGAGGTGGTCAATTGTTTCTAAGTGACTACAATAATTACACTGGGGATTGCCAATCCAACCTTTAATGATCAAATTGTCCCTAGTAAGAATCTTCCGTTTACTAAGAATCCAAAGAAACATTTTTATCTTTAAAGGTAAAGGTATAGACCAAATAAAATCTGTGTCTTGACATCTAATGCCCCCAAATTCTATCCAGTCATACATCGTTTTAGTAGAGTATTTCCCATCCATGTTCTGTAACCAAATCAATTTATCTGAGTAGCCATTTAAACTCACATGTCTAATAGCTAATTTCAATTTTTGTAATTCTTCAACTTGTAGGTTACTCAATTGTCTTCTAAAGGACAAATATCTCATATTATCCTCTAAAGCATGAGCCACTGTGATATCTGGATCAGTGCAAACCTTAAAGAGAGAATCATATCCTAAATTAAAAGAAACCCCTTGAATCCATCTATCTTTCCAAAATCTAACAGCATTACCATGTCCAATTTCAAAGGAACAATGAATATTCACCAGATGATGGAACTCCATTACTTGTTTCCAAAAGTGTGACTTAGTTTTATCTAAACCTAATAGACCATATTTAGCTTGAATCATCTGTTTCCACCATCCTCTACTCCTATGATCTCTCAATTTCCAGTACCACTTGATTAATAAAGCAATATTCATTATTCTTAAATCCTTTATACCTGTTCCCCATTACCATAATTCCTACATACTGATTTCCAATTTACTAAATGATATTTCTTCTTATTGCCTGAATCCCACAAAAAACTGCATCTAATTTTATCTATTTTTTTTTTAATGCCCACAGGCATATGATAAAACGAAATCATATAAGTGACTAGAGAAGATAGAACACTGTTAATCCAAGTGAGTTTACCACCATATGACAAAAAATTTCCTTGCAAACTTTGTAATCTATTTTTATATTTATCTATCACGTTATGCCAATCTGAATTATTAATCTTTTTCCAATGAATTGGTATGCCTAAGTAAATCATTGGAAAGTATGCAACTTGACAACCAAACACAGTAGCCAATTCCATTGCTTTATCATCAGAAATATTCAAAGCATATAGATCACTTTTATGGAAATTAATTCTCATACCTGATAGGGCCTCAAATCCAATGAAAATCCATTTTAGAGCCAGTATCATGGCCATATCTGCTTGTATAAACAAAATTGTATCATCAGCGTAAGCACTAAGGGTTTCTGATTGTATCATGGCCCTTGCTAAGCACTCACTGTTCAGAGTTTCTAATTGTACCAAATATGTGTTGTTGTCTGACCAAACACTAAGGGCTTCAAAGGAAGATTGAAATTTCAATTGTCAGAAAGGTGCAAGATTTTGATAAACTCGGTTCCTTCATGTATTAGGACTCGTGGCACTTTCAAGGTCAGTGTATGTGTAAAAGGCTGAGTGGTTTTGTTTAGGTTATGACCCTTTGCAAATAGTAAGATAGCATAAGGTTGAGTCCATAAAGAAATCATCAGGTATTGCAACTCATGCTAGTTCATTTCAGCAAATTTCATTTCTTAAATCAATGATAGAATATAATTTCTTTTTTGTCTTGCATATTTGGTAAAAAACTGAAAGTTAAATGGAAAGGGACTGATCAGTAAAATTTTAAAGGATCATCGTCAGACATTAAATTTGTGTCATAGTGAATTTCATTTAGATGTTCAAATGATAGCTAAGTGGGGTATGTGTTTGCATCCAGAGCATGCATGTCTGATGTATCTTGCTTGTTTAAATGTTCTATATATGTTGTTACTTGTTAGCTGCTGAGCCTTGGTATGGTAAAATAAGCATGTATTGACATTGTTGTGTGACTTTGTTGTGTGCTTTAATATCATCAATTGCTGAGTGACTTTGTTATGAAAAATGATTGAACTCTCCTGTTATTACAGTAACGTAGAGTGACTTTGTTGTGTCCTGTAATATCATCAATTGTTAGTCTCCAGTATATGACTAGCAACATAAGTAATTTGGACTATGTCAAATAAGCATATGCGAAATGGTAATTGGTGGTATAGAACAACTAGAATGGAACCATGTATTGACGTCTGAACCAAGCACATGCCTCATTGATGAGAGCTATATTAGTCCATGATATGGATTTCCTGGAACCTGACCACATGAAGAAATTGTCAATTTGGGAATTTGATGTCAATTAACACACGAACATAATAAGTGAGTTGGTTTGTGACCCATGAAACCGGTCTAAAGCCAATGGATTGCTCCCACCAGGTGTTGATACCAACCGATCTAAGTGAGCTACACTCATCACTTGGTTCTCCCCTCGATCTTCTGTGACCATAAGCTCCGTAGCTTTGTCAGGAATCCGCTACACAGAAATCGTCTGGTCAAAAGAAATTAAGAAAAAGATTGTCAGCCCAAAAAAAATCTAGATCCAATTGCAAGAACGAGTCCACTAAGGGATAGAGCCCAGTTGGATTCTAAGCTCTCCTGTGTCGCTTCGCTTCATCAGACGGACCCATGTCACTGCCATCTCGTCAGGTCTCTTTGGCAGACACCTCAGCCCGATAAAGTTGCATGGACCAATAAAAAAATGCCATATCAGTTGAGTAAAGTAATGGTAAGTAACAGTTCCGATGTACAATACTACAATAGTAACAAAACACAACTAATAAGTAGTAACATATGGATTCTTATATGATAAAAAAAAAAAAAAACTGTAAATTTTTTTTTTTTTAATATTATCCTTTAACCAATTAGTAGGAAAATAATGGATAAATGTTTAACACAGCTTGAGATTTATTTATTAAAGTGCAGTAGAGGAGTGGGTTTGCAAATTAAGTCAATGAATGAATAATGAATTAAACACAAACACAATCACAATCGCCGAGTCACAATGACGGCACTAGTTAATATTTTTATACAGAAAATCCGAGTCGCATCACGTCAATCACGACACGAGTCTTGCATTGCAAATTTGCACAAGTATTGATCGCCTTGCGTCAGCGGTACCCGTAATTTACATTTCGAACCCCGCTATTCCGCTAAATTCTCTAAATGGAGAAGTCTTAATTTGCGCGCGATGATTTCCTCTCCCGCTTCGCTTCTGAGAAAACGAGTGAGCTCATTTCTCTAAAACCCTAGACCTCACTTCGTCAGATCGATGCCATCCCGAGACGAAATTTCGTTGCTTCAGCCTCTTCTTTGATTGTGCTAGCTCCTAACAGTGGTAAATCGGTAATCTTTCAACACTAGCCAATTGTTTCTTTCGTTGATTTGTTTTATTCGCACGCACAGGCGACATTAGGTTGTAACCAGTTATCTTAACTGGAGATGATTTGATAAATGAGTTTTGTCAATAGAGGTTTCTTGTTTTGTCTGTATCTGGCAAGGCAGCTTCTAGGACTTTTTGAGATTCAAATGATCATACTAGATCTGGAAAAGATCATCAGAATACAAATAAATGTGAATGTTCTTGAGTAATTATTGATTAATTGCGAGTCTTTTTAAGTAATTTCTATTTTCTTTTAGTTTTAGTTTTATCCTGAGCTTAATTTATACCATATGGCCACAATCCGACCAGAGGAAATGCTTGCTTGTAGTTGTAGTCTATTCTGATTGCCTGGCCAATTAGTAAATCTCATGTGTAGCTTAAGCTTGTCGGAGTCAAATATTGAGTTTGATTTCTCAAAGTCTATAAGCTTGTTTCTACCATGATAATATGTGATAGGTTTACGGGTGTACTTTTAGATTACCTTGCAATTAATACTCTTGATAGCTGTGTTTATCTAAATCCCCATTTTTTTGCTACTGTCTGTTCATTAATGAATACAATACTTTTTTTTGAAGGTTTAATACAATGAGCATCCTTCTTAGATTCATCACGGCAGTACCACTTCTGTTGCTTTTCTCACTCTCAGCCGATGCAGTGGGGTCTGCTGGTACGTTAGCCATCAGTTCTGGAGCCGATACAGTATGCGGCATCTCTTTCCGTATGCTCCCTCGAACCGTACTCTGTGTAAACATATCAGAGTCTGCTTCGACCAACTCGCCCTATCTACTTTTGCCTAATGTCTCTGTCGATTCTGTTTCGGCTGGTACCTCTCTCTTCTGTGCTTTAAAATCATGTAGAAGGGTCTTCTTTTGCGAGAATGGTGACCCGGTGAACAGAATGCGGGTCTACATGGGGTCATGGTCTCTATCAGACCTCACTGTAGGGGAAACCCAAGTTGCTGCACTTGATACTTCTGCTCATAGAATCCGATGGTGGAGAAAAGAAGGCGTCTTTCCATCATCGGTTCATGGGCAGTACAGTTCCCTCACTTCTGGAAACGATGTCACTTGTGCCATTACCACCAAGGGCAGAGTGAACTGTTGGGGGCCACTCGCCAATGCCATGCAAGATGCTTTCTCAGGTAGTACAATGATCTCAATCGTTGCCGGTCATCTTCACATGTGTGGACTGGATATCTCTGGTTTTGTCATTTGCCAAGGAAGCAACAGCTCAGGGCAATCGTTTGCACCGCACGGTTTTCCATTCGAATTCACCGGGTTCGCTTTGGGCTCCAACCATACATGCGCCATTAAGCAGCCTAGAGGAACAGCAGTATGTTGGGGTGGTCCCAAGGGGGCCCACTTGTACACACCCGTAAACCTTACTTCTTTTGAGTTCTTGGTAGCTGGTGGTACCCTTACATGCGGATTGATGAGCAAATCATATGGTGTTGTGTGTTGGGAATCTGATTGGAGTAAATCATCAGTCCGAACAGTTCTGCTGAGAATTTTACCAGGAATTTGTGTTTCGGATCGTGATGAGTGCAAGTGTGGTATCTACCCAGAATCAAGGAAGCTTTGTGCGGGTACCGGTGTTGTTTGCCAGCGATGCTATTTGATCCCTCTGCCTTCGGAGTTGGAAAAAATTGGCAAAGTATGGAAGGTCGAAGTTGCAGTTGGTACAATAGGTTATGGGATCAGTGTATGTGGGGTAGTATACATTATGTGGTTTGTTTTCTGCAAGAAGAAGGTACACATCGACAACCAAATTAGACGAGAAATTGCCCCTGCTGTTGCAATATCCACAATTTCATCTGGATCCTCCAATTCAGAATCTGATACAAATGAAGAACTCTTTCATCTGCCAAGTACCGATAACGGTCGCCTCGTTTCTTCCCGGAGAATGAGGATGCCACAGACATTAGAGTTGCACCGTGTGCCATCCACCCTCAACTCTGACAATGGGTCCCAACTCGAATAAAATGTAGATCAGCCAACTAGAGTTAGTTTTGATTTGTTCTGCTTTCTGATTTGGCCAAGTGTTGGTACTGGTTAGTACCAGAATGGTGTTAGATGAAGGGGGAAGATAAGTTTGTAGTTTGATGGACGATATGTTGTTTTCTTTGCTTTTCTGTTAATGAATTAATAAAGATTCTCATATGCTCTTTCTTTATGAATGTTGGAGGCAATAAAATGAAGAGAGCGAACTGCTACTTCTTTTACAACTATTATTATGGCTCAAAAGTTTTATTGGGTATTGTGAAAATTGATAATAACATGCTAGTTCAGTCTGAGAGCAGGTGAGGCTTAAGTGGCAGCACAATTTTGACACGACCTCCTCGTCAATTAATTGTAGAAATTGGATAAGTTGCCCAATTTGATACATGTTATTTATTTTTCTAAACTAGACTAATTAATTAGTTTAGATGATTCAGCGGGCTGATCTTTTTCCTTTAACAAAACTTAATAAAAGGTTAATGATACGCCAACATATAGAAGAAAAATAATATATCAGTATATTGAAGAAAGTATTTTGAGTTTTTCAAACTCTTTATTTTATCAAAATATAAACAAAATAAAACTCTTATTTTTAATCATTAAAACTATCCTTAATTAAAAGAAATAAGTCAATAATATCCTTTTTGTTATAAATGATATGAATCATATATGGTTGTCCATCTTTATTATTCCCATTAATTACATTAATTATAGAAGATCTTTAGCATTTATTAGGAGATTCATCTTTGGCTTATAAATAGAGAGATGTAACTTGTATATTTGATCCAACAATTGAGAATTAGAATACAGAAGAAAATTGTCTCTCTCTTTTACTCTTTGTCTCTTCCTCCTTTCTCTTTAATTTTACAACACGTTATCAGCACGACTTGCTCGGGAGGAATCATAAAGAAATTTCAATAGGTAATCCGTAAGTAAAAAGGTTTGATGGAAATTAATATATACTTTTCTGACTCGGCTTAATTTTTCTACGCTCATAAGTTTGAGTAAAAACAATAGCTAATGTTGTTCGTAGGTCAAAGAAAAAGTTTCGACAGAATATTTCTTAATTTCTATTCTGTTTGAAGACATTTAGATTTGTTTTTTTTGTTGTATATTTACGAGAATCATTCCCCGAAGTGAATGATGTTAAAAATAATTATTTAATGATATTATTCAAATTTGAAAGTTTATCAAGAACCTGAAGTTCTTATTACATGAAGAACCTGAAGTTCATATCTTGATTTAAAGTTATTTAGAACCCGAAGTTCTTGATTGTTGAAATAATTTATTTAGAACCTGAAGTTCTTAATACTTGATTTATTTGTTTAAAACCTGAAGTTTATTTCTAAGTTATTGAATGAAAAACAACCTGAAGGTATTTTTCAGTTAAATTCTTCTAATTGTGTAGTAAAAAATTTTAATAACCAGAAGTTATTGGATATTATAACCTGAAGTTATAATTATATGAATTATATTTTATTTTATTTTTTATTTATTATATTACAGTTTTATTTATTTATTTGTTTATTTATTTATCTCCATTTTATTTATCGTAACCTGAAGTTATGATAAAAATATGTTAGTACTCTTGAAGAGTTCTTCAAAGAAAAATGTGACCACTAGAATAAAAAGCTCATTATAACATGCGATATTACATAATTTCAAATATGATTTTGAGTATAATTCTCCATAATTCACGTCTCAAATTTGCTCCAATAGTAGCAAAAGATACTCCAAGTTAATGCAAAATAACATAACGAGTTTATAATGAATTAATCAATAAGTATGACTCATGTGAAAAATCCATTCCCTGAAGCGAATGTGAATTTATATGAATAGATGATGTTTGACATGGTCACATTATATTTTTTACAATAAACAAAAATGTCTTGAAGATGTTTGTAATATATGTGACATAGCAAAAAATAGAAAAAGTAAAAATAAGAGCTGTTCATGTACGGGAATAAAACATGTTAATTTTCCTTTTTAATTTCTTTCTTTAAATTATGTACGGATCTGAATAATAAAATTTGTTAATTTACTTAGTTTTTTTTTCCTTTTTATTTTTCGTGTACGCACGAGAAAATGAATAAAGAAACTTTAGTTTTCTTTTTTATTTTTTTATCCGATTACTTAGTTTATTTATTTTATTTTAAGGAAAAATGATTGACGCAATGTTAAGTAAAGAAGATCCATGTGTGGTTGACAGCGGTACTACAAATATCATCTTGAAAAGTAAGAAATATTTTATGCAATTGCATCTTAGTGAGACTAATATCCAAACTATATATGGCTCAAGTAATATTATTGAAGGCTCCGGAAGAGCTTGTGTTTTGTTACCTAAGGAACAAAATTAATAATACATGATGCATTATATTCGAGTAGATCCAGAAGAAATCTACTAAGTTTTAAAGATATTCGAAAAAATGGTTATCATATTGAAACTATGAATGAGAGAAATTGTGAATATCTTCAAATCATATCTATTAAAAATGGCCAGAAAAATGTTATGGAGAAAATGCAAGCATTGTCTAATGGACTATATGGTACATATATAAGTACAATAGAATCAAATATGGTGACTAACCAGAAGTTAGTTTATCCAAAATTATTTACAGTATGGCATGATAGATTAGGTCATCCAGGAAATATAATGATGAGGAGAATAATTGAAAGTGCAAATGTACATCCCCTAAAGGACCTATTATCTAAAGAATTAATATGTCAAGCATGCTCTCTTGGAAAACTAATTACTAAGCCATTTCCAAATAAAGTTGGACCTGAAGCTCCATCATTTTTAGAACGAATTCAAGGAGATATATGTGGACCTATTACACCACCATGTGGATCATTTAGATATTTTATGGTTTTAGTTGACTCATCAACACGTTGGTCACATGTGTGTTTGTTAGCAACAAGAGATGTTGCATTTGCTAGATTATTAGCACAAATTATCCAATTGAGAGCTAACTTTCCGGATTATCAAATTAAAAGAATCTGACTTGATAATGCAGGAGAATTTACATCCCAAACTTTTAATGATTATTACATGTCTATTGGGATTATTATAGAACATTGAGTGGCACATGTTCATACACAAAACGGTCTAGCAGAATCGTTGATTAAAATGTTACAATTATTAGCTAGACTATTACTTATGAAATCTAGTTTACCATCTTCTGCATGGGGACATACCATATTACATGCTGCAGCACTAATTAGATTAAGACCAACTACTGATCATAAATATTCTCCGTTACAATTGGTCTCCGGAAGAGAACCAAATTTATCCCATTTAAAGTTATTTTGTTGTGCAATATATGTTCCAATTTTTCCTCCACAATGCACAAAAATGGGACCTCAAAGAAGGTTGGGAATTTATATTGGTTTCAACTCCTTCCATTGTTAAATATTTAGAACCATTAACAGGAGATGTTTTTACAGCAAGATTTGCTTATTGTCATTTTGATGAATCAATATTACCAAATTAGGGGAAGAAAAATAAAAACTGGATAAACAAGTGACTTGGAATTCATCATTATCTTATCTTGACCCCAGAAGTGGTCAATGTGAACTTGAAGTTCAAAAGATTATAAATTTATAAAGAATTGCAAATGAATTGCCTGATGCATTCACAGATATAAATAGAGTCACTAAATCACATATTCCAGCTATAAATACACCTGCTCGAATAGATATTACAAAAGTATCAAATGAATCTCATGAGCATAAAAAACGTGGAAGACCAATTGGTTCTAAGGATATAAATCCACGTAAAAGAAAGGAGCAGAATAAAGCAGTTGGTACAATGACAAAAGAAAATACTTTTAAAACTCCTGAAGAAGTTGATAAAATCCCAGAAGATATTAATAACATCCCAAAAGAAACTCAAACCCCAGAAGAGGTTGATGAAGTTCCGGAAGAAACTGAAATACCAAATGATCATGAGATTTCTATAAATTATGTGAAAAATGGTATAACATTGAATAGGGATGAAACTGAAGTTGATGAAATTTTTGCATTTGCTGTAGCTAGTGATGTTATAAGCGAAGAGGATAATGTGCCCAAAACCATACAAGAATGTAGGCAAAGAAATGATTGGCCTAAATGGAAAGATGCCATACAAGCTGAATTAAATTTACTTGATAAACGACAAGTATTTGGACCAGTAGTCCAGACGCCCAAAGATGCTAACCCTGTAGGTTACAAATGGATATTTGTCATTAAAAGAAATGAGAAAAATGAGATCGTGAGATACAAAGCAAGGCTAGTGGCGCAAGATTTTTCACAAATATATGGAGTTGATTATGAAGAAACTTATTCACCTGTAGTGGATGCAACAACTCTAAGATTTTTAATAGGTCTCACGGTCACAGAAAATCTAAAAAATGCAACTTATGGATGTTGTCACAGGCTATCTATATGGTTCACTTGATAGTGACATATATATGAAAATCCCTGAAGGATTAAAAATGCCTGAAGCATATAAATCAAAGCCTAGAGAAATGTACTCCATAAAGTTGAAAAAATCTTTATATGGACTAAAACAATCAGGTCGGATGTGGTATAATCGACTTAGTGAATATCTTCTAAAAGAAGGATATAAGAATAATACAGTTAGTCCGTGTGTTTTTATCAAAAAATCAAGTCTAGATTTTGCAATCATTGCGGTGTATGTTGATGATTTAAACATGATAGGATCTCCTGAAGAGATTGAAAATATTGCAAAACTGTTGAAAAAGGAGTTTGAAATGAAAGACCTTGGTGTAACTAAATTTTGTCTCGGCCTGCAGATCGAGCATCTAAAGAATGGAATATTTATCCATCAATCAAATTATATAGAAAAATATTAAAAAGGTTTAATATGGATAAAGCTCATCCTTTGAAAATACCAATGGTCGTGCGATCGTTAAATGTAGAAAATGATCTTTTTCGTCCCCAAGAAAATGATGAACAAGTACTTGGTCCTGAAGTACCATACTTAAGCGCAATTGGAGCGTTGTTATATCTTGCAAATAATATAAGACCTGATATTGCATTTGCTATAAATTTATTGTCAAGATATAGTTCCAAACCAACCCAAAGACATTGGAATGGAATTAAAGATATTTTTCGCTATCTTTGCGGAACTCGAGATATGGGACTGTACTATGAAAAGGATATAAAATCTAATTTAGTTGGATATGCAGATGCAGGATATTTGTTAGATCCGCATAAAGCAAGATCTCAATCAGGATACATATTTACTTATAGTGGAGCTGCGATTTCATGGCGATCGACAAAACAAACTCTAACTGCTACTTCATTGAATCATGCTGAACTAATTGCTCTCTATGAAGCGAGTCGAGAATGTGTTTCATTGAGGTCAATAATTCAAAATATTCAAGAAGAATGTGAGCTTCAAAACATTAAGGAAAATCCTACTCCAATATATGAAGATAATGCAGCTTGCATAGCACAAATTAGAGAAGGATATATCAAAGGAGACCGAACTAAACATATTGCGCCAAAGTTCTTCTCAGCACATGACCTACAAAAGGATGGCATAATAGATGTTCAAAAAATTCAATCATGCAACAACTTGGCTGATCTATTCACGAAGTCTTTGCCAACAAGAACTTTTAAGCAACTCAGAAAGAAGATAGATCTACATCGCCTAAAGGATATCCAATAATATTAAAATGAGGGGAAGCATTATACTCGCTGTACTCTTTTTCCCTTATCCAAGTTTTTATCCCAATGAGTTTTTCTTGGTAAGGTTTTTAATGAGGCAGTATAAATGATCCAGAAGTATCATATTAATATTGATCCTGAAGTATCATATTAATAGTGTTTAATGAAAGATGAACAACCAAGGGGAAGTGTTATAAATGATATGAATCATATATGGTTGTCCATCTTTATTATTCCCATTAATTACATTAATTATAGAAGATCTTTAGCATTTATTAGGAGATTCATCTTTGGCTTATAAATAGAGAGATGTAACTTGTATATTTGATCCAACAATTGAGAATTAGAATACAGAAGAAAATTATCTCTCTCTTTTACTCTTTGTCTCTTCCTCCTTTCTCTTTAATTTTACAACACTTTTGTTTAATTTTTAATACATTATTATCACCGCGATCAGTGAGAACTATTTCGGTTTTCTAGATAATTGCATAACAATTAAATTCAGAACCTTGATAAAATTTCATGCCCCAATCGACAGTGTATTTTGTTGATTTATTTTCCTATTGTACATTAATTAATTGTTGTTAAGAACTTAAAATAAACACATATATGTTGATGATTAGGAGCCTAATCCGGAGTTTAGTATGTTATGATTAGACGTTGGAAATGTTAAGAAGAAAATATTGTATAATTATTCTGTTAGTCTTATAAAGACGCGTTTCCTCTAATATTATATGTTATTTTTATTTTCTGTCTATTGCTTTTATTTTTTATATAACAATCATTATTTGTCATTTTATTCATGACTTTCGATTTCTCATATTGACAATTATGAAGCTCTCAAGTAATTTAAATAATATCCAACCGAAAGCAGGAACGTTGTTATTATTATTGAAAAAATGTGCCACTTTTTCGTTTCAGTATTCCGACTCAATACACTAAATTTGCCTCCTTAATGTCCACTCGAATCATCTCTTTGAAGGAAGTGGCCTGGTGGTCAAAGCTCGCAAATTAATAGGCCCAAATTTGGAGTTATCGCCTCTCCAAACCGACTTAAAAATGAGATTGCAATTCATACACATACAAATTTGGGTCTCTGCATAATTCATTGCGACATCCCTCGTATAGTTCCTGATCCACAACTTGCACTTGAAGTGTTGTTGGACCCTGCAAATTAATGTATACAACCAGAATATATTGAATACTTCAAATTTTCAAATCATAAGTGCAAATGTACAACATGAAATGAGCTTATGGTAAGCTGATAGACGGTTTATAATGCCATATTCTAACCCTAATTAGGACTTAAAATGTTATTATTTGATCAAATATTGATAGAATTGTTATGTTTTTAGGTTAGAAGCCATGGTACTTCTGTTTTGCCCCTATTGTTTTCAGGTTCTTTAATAAATAAGACAATTCTGGACGAAATCTGCATCAAATCGGGACATTCTGGAGATAGAATCAGACTTTCTGGAAGAAGCAGAAAATAGAGCCCAGACGGACCGACTGGAGTTCCAGACGGACCGACTGACCGACCAGTTCATGCCAGACAGGGCTAATTTCGACCATGCCAGAAATACTCTTCTAGAAGCTGATCTTCCACGTTTAGCACGACCATTTGGCGGTTTATCCTGAGTATATAAGCAAGGGTAGGGCATCCCTAACCCTTGTCACAGAGTTAGAGAGATTTGAGCGAGATCAGAGCCAGGATACTGTCAGACGGTCCGATTGAACACCCCAGACGGTCCGTTTGAAGGTTTCGACAGAGAATTGTAGGAGATTAAGCATTGATTTCTGTTGTAATCTGTCTTAATACTCTATGTTGTTTGTTAAACCTCTTTTATTATTCTGTTTTGATACGATGTTAGGCTAAGTATTTAGATTTTAGGGGCAAATAGTTGTGAACCATTTAAGTAGTTGTTATTCGAATCTTTTGATCGGTTTTTATATTTGCTTGTGATTTCTATCTGTTTGTTTGATTATTTGTTATGTTGAATTTGTGATTGCTTAGGTAGAATTGATTAAACCAAGTAGATTAAGGCCTTGTCTAGTTGGTAACAATAATCTATACCCTTGCATGAATTGATTTGACTAATTGAGGATTGAAAGTAATCGAGAGATGAAATCGGAACCAAGTACCGAAAGGTGAACCCTTCTCGCAACGAGAGTTGCGAGATATCCTTTGTATGAAAGATAGATTTTAGAACCCTTAAGCCAAAAACGAGAGTTGATTAACTTAGGTTTTCTAATTGATTTAAAGATTTATCCTTTTGATTTGAAATTGAAACGAGAGTTTATATTCATTGATTTTGGATTTTTATTTAAATCTGCACTTTGTCAAGTTAAAAACCTTTCAAATCTTTTGTTTAACCGTGATTCAAATATATTGATTAAGAAATTAATCAATATATTGGAATCAACTATTTAAAGAAGTTTGCAACTAAAACCCCTAAATCTTTTTATTAAGTTTTATTCAAATCGTTTAACTTTTGACTTTAGTTTTTAAAACTCTTTTACTTTAGTTTAAATAATTCTTTAGTATTTAATTTTTAAAATCTGTCCTTTAGTTTTAAAACAATTATTTTTCCTTCTTAAAGTCTTAAGCAAATTAAGAAATTAGGTTAAATCATAATCCCGTCCCCGTAAGTTCGACCCTTAGCTTTACTACGATTGATTTAAATCAGGTAGAACCAAGGTATTTGTTTAAGGTTTAAGCCTCGATCATAAGCTAAAGTTAATCCTACTTCTTACAAAAATCCATTAAAAAAAATTATACTGCTTTTAGATTACATCTTAACTTTAATGTTACTCAAAACAAACCGAGTTGGATTACATCCGTACCGCTCATTTATTATTTAAAGCTATTTTCGTATGGCAGCCGTCTACGGTCTACCTCACGAAATAATACATTTGAAAGTCAAAAAAAAATTTCTTATCCTGGGTAAAGAAACAAAATAGAGCTTCTCTAATCTGTCACAATTTTGTCAAAACGCTCTGCTAACCTTGCTTTTGAGAAATTACCCCAAAAAAAAAAAAAAAAATTTCTGAGAACAACAGAAACAAAGTACAAATTTCTTACGCTATACATGGGGTGTACATCGGGTAGGCGAAAGATTTCCATGGGGTGCAAATAGTGATGTCATATTGTCATTTTCACTCGTATCTAAGATGGTCTATCTTTGTTAGCTTTTTATTTTCTAATTTAAGTAGGTTGCATTTAGATAAGTAGAGAAGAAGGTGGGTGCATCAAAAAGCGCTTGAAGAGTTGCATCAAAAACCTGTAACCGTTGGAAAATATGAATAATAGCCCTTAATTTAGAAACAAGTCGTATATCTATTTAGCATTCACCTATGTTGCTAATTTTTTTTTATCAAATTATACAATTGTCAATTCCTATAAACGGATGCACTATCAAGTCTCAACCTCAGTATTTTTGTTTGCACATCCTTAATTAAAAAGCATATTAATTATACGGACTGGAACAAAACCTAACAAAACTTCGACAAGTTGATTTTTTTTTTTTTTTTTTTTTTTGTATGATCCATGGAACAATCAGTTGATAATTAATTAATAAATTGACAATTAATTATTGAAAAGTATTCAATATAGACTTCATACATTACTTATATTCCAATCAAAATTCTAAATTTCAAGGCCTGAAAATGGTAGAGAAAGCAAGAGGGTACATCTTTCACAAGAAACGGATACATGAAGAGTGTTGAATTTGATTTTATATCATCGCCGATAATCCCAACAGTCGAAAGTTAGATTTGGTGACCATCGATACCCCTGCTGCTCTTTCTCAAAGTTTGGCTCTTATCCTAGCTAGAATGCAACAAGGTCCAGCTTCCTATCAGATACTTAGGATTACCTTTATGGCTTTATCCAACAAAAGATTGATTAAAAGGGATTATGAATATCTGATTGCAAGATTCAGAGGCAGATTGGTGGGCTGGGTCACTGGGTGGCAGAACAACTCTCCTTTGCATGTAGGCTGGTACTGATAAACTCGTGCTTATCTTCTCTTCCTGTGTATTTCATGACGGTATTCAGGTTACTGTCAGGGATCATTTTAAAATAGATAAATTTCTATGGAACTTTATATGGCATGGAGTCAAAACTGAGCAAAGAAAGATGTTCATGATGGACTAAAATGCTTATAATTTAGCCTTAATTCCCAAATGGTTATATAAATGACATATGTCATCTGCTTCCTTATGGAAAATGTGGATCAGAGCGCTGAATCCGACAGCCTCATTTTGCTACCGTCAAATAGTGTTTATCTAGCACGTTATTACAAGCATCTTAAATTTTTTAAGTTGGTTTACAATTCAGCATTGGTGAACATAACCGAGGCTTGAATATACTGGAACGCACATTTCCGGACCTATTCTCTTTTGCCCATGATCCTGAAATTATGGTCAGAGATTTTGTTTTTCTTTTTACAAGGTTTCACACTCACTTTTCAACCTGTTAATAACTAGCTCAATGACAGCAACTCGTGTTGCATCCTTGTGATATCCCCTTTTGGAATCTGGTGCCCCAAAGGGTACTTTGTTTGAAAGTTCAGTGACCTGATCGAGAGCCATCCTAAGAACAGGTCCAATTTTAAATTGATTTGGTATATGAGAATATATACCACCAAGATACAAAATTGTTTTACGGAAGATGTTGCTTAACAAGTCAGCCACCATGGATAATTTACAAAAGAGAGGATGGAACATGCCAAGCGGATACATTCTGTGCAAGTTCAATACAGAATAGGTCAACCACCTCTTTTTCTTCATGTTGTTTCATTGAAAGTACTCTTTCCCAATTACTTTCTTAACATGCATAGTTATCTCACTTCCCTTCATCAACAGTTGTGCTGGACTATCCAAATACTATGATCTTTGATTCTGATGTGTCGATTAATTTAAAAGATATCATTGCTATTTACATACTTAATTTGTGGCCTGGTGACAAAGAGATGTAATTGTAGCTTTACTTCTTTAGAGAGGATGAGAAAAGTAACTCTGACGAAAATGTAAATAAATTGTTGATCAAGACAATTAAAAATAGATATGGTACGGAATGAACGTAGTATCTATCTTACAGAAATAAATTATTTATTTCTTAAGCTAAGTATCTTACAGAAGTTCTTTAACCATAATAAAGGTGCAGTTTTGTGTCAATCGTGTAACATATCTTATTACTGTAATAGACCATACGTAATTTTGAAAAAAATTCTAGGCTCTCTGTTAGAATAATGGACTTTCTTCAAATCTTAACAGACCCAATAGAAAGGCGCATAGTTCTTTCGAGTAAATCAAATCTCTCAATTCTCATACTTAAAGGCCTGCTGACCCTACTAACAAAACGTCTATTTGTGCCTTCATGATTAGTGATCATGTTTCCAGTTTTCGAGAGTAGATGGAAACTCTGCTTATCGATAGGCTCTAGTGTTGCTATGAGATGTGCTAATTTTAGGGTGATAAATAATTGTTAATTTAAATTGGTGATTATTTTACAATTTGAAATATAATTTTTTAAAACAAAAATTATGTCATTTATTTAGAGAGACGTCACACAGTCAATAAAGATTTTATCTTTCTTTTACGGCTAATAGAAATTGAACCCCATACCTATCTTTATGTCATTATTTCAATTCTTGACTTAGTACTATTTTTGTTATTTCGAATCTTCATCCAAAAGCATCCTAAGATTTTCTACGAGATAAAATCGAGTAAAATATTCATACCGTCTAATACGTGAACGAGTACATTAAAAGAAGAAGAGAACTTTGAAATTCATAATAAATAATATAGGTAGTATCTTAAAAGGCATAGACATTTTATAATTTTTACTACAGGGCTATTGCGTCTCTTGTGTTGGAATAGTTTCAACAAAAATTGAAATTGTTTCTGAACTTCGGATCAAAATGTTAAAACCGTTCTAATGTGGGAAAGGATTTCAAATCCAACAGTACATGTATCAAAAGTACTTGTCAATATCTCGAGTATCGGACTATCGGTTGCTTTTCTACTTAAAATCAGGCCATCTAGCTATCTTATATTTCTTTTAATTGGAGATTCAAGTTACGCTTCTATGATATTGAATACTGGTACACTACGGTTCTGTACACCAGTATGCAGTTTCATCTTATATAAGGGAGTTGATCCGGGCAACAATCAAAATGATTCGAACAACATCTCTTATTGACAAAAATACCCCCATCATCTATCAATTGAGATTCCATTACATTTAATTCTGTATTGTTATCATAATATATAGCTTCCTTAATTGTATTTTCCTCATGAGAATTTATTTAATTCTATTAATAGCTTTTTTTATGCTAACATATAACAAATTTCTATAGCAAAAACTTGCATTTGGTTTAATTATCCAATATTTTTTGTGAATTTGTTTTATTTTATATTAGACATTTTTTTAAAAGATATGAATAAATATCAGGTACGCAACATAATCATTACAAATGCAAAATACTAATTTGATACATCGTTTCACATTCATATAGTTGAAATAAACATTAATATACAATGATTAAAAAATTAATTAATGAGGAAACGTGGCGTGAGAAGAATTTAGAGTTAAAATAAAAAAAAAAATGAATTTATTAGTATGTTGTTACATACTTAAGACTATAAGAGTACCAATTAAATTTTATGCCACTTAAAATATCATATAGGTCCGCATCTTGGATCGTGAATTTCAAATCATCTAATTATGAACGTACAAAATATCTCATCATTTAATATAGACATGATATTTGCTTTATATAAATTTTTCCTATAATGTTGGATTTCTAGATTTAAAGCTTAGTCTTTATAATTACCGATATTGTCAAAATAAATAAGGGAGTTGTTAGTGTCAAACATATAGGACACATGCACTCGTCCAACACTATAAAATTTAAATTTTTTAGATTACAATGGCCGATCCGAACCGCTCAAATTGTTGTCCATAATAAAATTTTATATTTTTTTTCAAATTTTTTTATTATTTTTTAGAATTTTCTAATATGCTCAATCTAAAAGAGACCTGAGATGTTTGAGAATTGAGATAATTACTTAAGTTTTTCATCCTCTTAATTAATTTTTTTTTAGCAAAAGAAGCCTGAGATGGGCATCCATTTAACATCCTCTTAATTAATTAAGTATCAATAACTAAAATACAATGCAACTCAAATCCGACTTCAATTTTATTAAAAAAAAATTATCATGTACACTATTTATTTAATGGGCAAAGTCATAGATTGATTGTAGGGGCTATTGTAAAAATAAAACGAGAAAAAAAAAAAAAAAAAAAAAGAGAACAAATCAAATGGACTCTTCCTCGGACAAGCACATGCCAATTTAAAATTTTAAATTCTAAATAAGGACAAAGACTCCTTATACAAAATTGAATCTCTGTTCCAAATTGCTGTGACTTTTCCTGTTTCAAGAAGCTGACATTGGGTCCCATAAATAGAATCAGCACCATCATAAGCTAAATAAGATAAAAAAAAAATAATAATTCAAGGATAAAAGAGAATAACCAAAGAAAAATAAACCTTGTGCATCGGCACCACACTCGAGTGAACCATATCGACAATTTAACATAAAATTGCTCCAGTATATACCTGAAATATAACCACAAAAAATCTAAGATTTTGTAGTCTAAACAAGGAAGACTACTTTTCTTTTTAATATAAATTTCCTTTTAAGTACCATTTCTTTCTTCGTATTTTCAGAAAAGTAAGGCAAAAGTAGAGCATAAATTTGCATTAATGCTATTTGTCAATTCATTGAAGAGGAGAATATGGGTGCCATCTAAGTAGCCCAGTGCATGAATATTTTCCTTTTGAGGAGGATCTTGTGCTTCCTGTAATATTTTAGAATTTCAGTTACTTCCAAAAAAATAAAAGAATTATATATCCTTATCATGGAAATTGAGGGAGAGAAAAAAAAAAAAAAAAAAGAGACAAACATAGCACAATAATTACTAACATAACGATTAAAATTATAAGTTAACTGCAAAGTTAAGAAGCAATATGTACCATATGCAAAAAATATATAATGCTAAGGCAAATTAAGAGGAAAAAAAAAAATCAAAACTTTATATTTGCAAAATTAAGTTTGTCAGCAACTTTGTTGGAGGGGCTATTTACATTGAAACATTCAAAATCTCTGAGCACATTTTCTAGTCACAATCTCCTGTCATATTGAAATAAAAAAAAAAAGAACACACAACCTATATAAATTCGGGTAGTATCTGGAAAAGAAGAGTAACCTGAAGCAAAGCTCGACAAGATCTACAAAATCTGAGCAGTAGAATTCAATTTCTCAGCTATACTGAGCTGTGTCTATGTTGCTTTCAAACGCCCACCCAATGTCGATGTTGCTTTCACAGTTTCACGCTACTTCTGTTTACTCCCTTCTCGACTTGGATCAAAATTTGTATCCTAATGGCTGTCAAAATGTTTTTTTTTTAAATAAAAATAGGAAATTAGAAAAGAAAGAAGATAAAAACATGAAGCTAGTATCTAAATTAACCTTAGTAAAATTGAATCAAAACTACAACAGCCCAAATTGCCAGATCTGCTAACTGGTTAGGTATCATGTGCACAGATCAGCTATACAATTGTTCCTAAAGAAAATTAGTGTGTCCAAACTCCAAAGCCAAGGAACAGGTCAGATTCAGATGGGTGCACCGATTCTTATGTACACCACTTATCGTTAACCCTCCCATTAAAAAAAAATGACAAGCGGGCCCCAGTTGAGGAGCAGCGCTGTACCGCCTGGTCAACCGCTCCAGCGAACTGGTTTGACCGTCTAGAAGCTATAAGCAGGGAAACGTGAGGAGGGCCGTCGGATTGAAGCTGAGGCTAACGGCCAAGATCAAACCGGATTGGAAGCCACCATATCCATAACCATCACCATAAGGACCATAACCGACTTGTCAAATGGTCACCTTGACTCCGTTTGACCTTCTAGAAGTTCGGCTCAGATTAGCTAGGAGGTGATCAAAGAAGAAACTGTAAGAGAGAAAAGGGAATACTTTCTGTAATTGTAATTCAAATTGGTTTTCAATCGAATTTAGTTTCAGTACAACTGATATGACTTGTCAATTAAGTCAAAACAGCGAATCTCAATCAAGGAAATAAAAGTACTGTCTCTTGTCATTAATTTTCCACAGTTCAAAGAGCATATTGGTTGAATTAGAAGTCCTTTACTACAGATTAATTAGCGCCTTTTATAGGACTTGATAAAATGATAAATCTTAGGGACTTATTGGTAAATGTTTCACAAAACCGTCACAGATGTATAAACCACCATTTGCTTCTTTTTTCTCTTTGTCTGAAAACATTTGGAAATCACAGTAGCATAAACTCGGTTCCTTCATGTATTAGGACTCGTGGCACTAGAAGTCTGTATTAACTATTAACCTTACTCGTATATATATTATAAATCGAGACAAGATGTAAAAACGAAGTCATGTGGCCATTGCCCTCGTTTCTTTACTTTTCTTTCATAATTTTAAATGGAAAGGCAATTAATTTAGATAGTACCATTAGGCCTTACCCCGACTTACGCCTGGTCGAGGATGCGGTTCCATTAGCTTAATTACATATATGCTTACAGAAGTTCTTTAACCATAATAAAGGTGCATTTTTGTGTCGCACAATCGTGTAACATATCCTATTATCCTAATAGACCATACACTAATTTGAAAAAATTCGAGGCTTTCTGTTAGAATAATGGACTTTCGTCAATCTTAACAGACCCAATAGAAAGGCCCATAGTTCGTTCGAGTAAATCAAATCTCTCATGTTTAGCTAAAGGCCTGCTGACCCTACTAACAAACCAGAAATTATATACACCATCCAACAAAAACCATCCAATTGAACCAGCGCCATCCAACATGCCAAAAAAACTTTTTTTCCGCGTGCTGACGTCAGCAAAACTTTTTGACCAATTTCCGAAATTTTTTTTGTGCTGACGTCATCAAATATGTTGATTTAAGGGTTCAATTAAATGATTTAAGGGTTCAGTTAAATGTTTTAAGGTTTGAATTAAAGTGTATAAGTGTTCAGTTAGATGCACCAATAATTTGAAATTTTAGTGTTTTGTGTTCAGTTAAATACGATCAGAGATTATTTAAAAGTATGTATGTGTTCAGTTAGATGCAGCAATAATTTAAAATTTTAGTGTTTTGTGTTCAGTTAAATACGTTAAGGGATGAACTTAAAGTGTCTATGTGTTCAGTTAGTTGCAACAGAAATTTGATTTCGTAGTTTTTGTGTTCAATTAAACTAGTTAAATAAAAAAACAAATTGAACAGATACAACAAACATAGCAAACATTTACAATAACAATATGAACATTTACAACAATAAACTGAACATATATACAAATTTCGTAAGTAAGAAATAAATGATCATATTCAACATACAAAGTGAAATAAATTATTGTTGCATCTAACTGAATACTTACATACTTTAATTTAACCCTTAAAATATTTAACAGAATCCTTAAATCAGCATATTTGATGACGTCAAAAATTGGTCAAAAAATTATTGGTGCATCTAACTGAACACTTATACATTTTAATTCAACCTTTAAAATATTTAACTGAACCCTTAAATCAGCATATTTGATGACGTCAGCACAAAAATTTTTCGAAAATTGGTCAAAAATTTTTGCTGACGTCAGCACGCGGAAAATTGGATGGCGCTGGATGGTAATTCGGTGGATGGTAGATAGTAATTACCATAAAATAGACTAAAATATTCATACTGTCTAACACGTCAATAATTAGTAAATTAAAAGAGAGAAGGGAACTTTGAAATTCATAATAAATAATTTAGGTAGTATCTTATTAGGCATCGACATGGTATAATTTCTACTGCATGGCTATTAGTCTATTACGTCTCTTGTGTTGGAATAGTTTCAACAAAAATTGAAACTGCTTCTGAACTTCGGATCAAAATGTTAAAAGCGTTGTTATATGGGAAAGGATTTCAAATCCAACAGTACATGTATCAAAAGTACTCGTCAATATCTCGAGTATCAGTTGCTTTTCTTCTTAAAATCCGGCTATCTAGCGATCTTATATTTCTTTTAATTGGAGATTCAAATTACGCTTCTGTGATATTGAATGCTGGTATACGCTTCTGTGATATTGAATGCTGGTACACTACGGTTCTGTACACCAGTATTCAATATCAACTTGAAACAGGATATACGATCAGAATTGAAGTAATGGAAAGAAATCAGTTCTTTCTATCTCATTTCATTTTAATTTCCCATCATAATTCGTAAATGAATATACACGGCAAACTAGAATTATTTTGCCTAATAAAGTCGTGGCCGCTGGCCACAAATAGTTTTTGTTTTCTTTTTAATATTTTTTATTTTTTTATAGTTTGTTTAAAATAAATTAAAAATAGTCGTGCCAATCATTAATATTAGTAAGATTTTTTGGGGCAAAAAATTTATGTCAAGTTTATATAGCGACTTTTTTGGAAAAAAATTACTAATTATGAAAGTACAAATTTTTGTCTATAAATTTTTACAAGTTTTTTCATTAATATTAGCAAGATTTTTTTGGCAGAAAATTTATGTCAAGATTATATAGCGACTTTTTATGGAAGAAATTACTAATTTTGAACTTACAAATTTTTGTCTATACATTTTTAACAAGTTTTTTATGATAGATTTTTTATATTTTAGATTATAAATTTTTATATTTTATATAGCGCGGCGAAATTGTGACCGCCATGTCTAGTATACCATAAATTACGGTCCCATAAAATTTTTATATCGATTTATAAGAAAACAATCACGTGGCAACGAGAGTTAATGTATTGGAGGCATATTCACTCTACCATGCATTTTCACTCCTTTTAAAAGTATACTACTAGAGCGACAGGGAATGCTCGAAGCCTCAAAGACAAAATAGCATTTGCATGCGTCTGGACATAAAATTTGATATACATGTCAGGAATAAATTTGACACCAGGAAATTTTGCATGTATTCGTTTAAAGTTGACATCATGCAAAAAACATAGCATGAGAGAGAATGGATTTTTTTGCATGATCTATCATGCATTAATTGTGCTATTTGATCTTGATTCAAGTATATATTACTCCTAGTTTCGAATGATATTTGTTTTCATTTGTTATCAAATAATTTTTTTTCTTATAATTTGAAATTTGATAGAGCTAAATCTAATAAATGATTTCATTATTTGTTACATTTTTAAACTTACAATGAGATATTAGAGAAAATCAACAAATATATTTTTGCAAATATTTGCTTATATTTTTTATCATCTTCCATAATATTTGTGTGATCTATCATGCATTATGTTATTTGATCTTGATTCAAGTATTACTCTTAGTTTTGAATGATACTTGTTTTCATTTGTCATCAAATAATTATGTTTTTTTCTTATAATTTAAAATTTAAAATTTGATAGAAAAAAGCTAAATCTAAAATTTAAAATTTGATAGAAAAAACTAAATCTAATAAATAATTTCATGATTTGTTACGTTTTTTAAACTTACAATGAGATATTAGAGAATATCAACAAATATATATTTGCAAATATTATGTTTGATCCACTTCCATAATATGTGTGATTACCCAAGTATTTCTTGCATCGGGTGGAGGGGAACATAGGAGTTTTGTTTCGAAGAAGACTGAAGATGGTAATTGTTGCAGTTTTAGATTTTTCTTTTTTTGGATGCTATTTGTGGTTTATCTCTATGTTGTTTGTAATTCTTGCTGTTTTGGAGGTTTTTTATATATAGGTATAGTTTAAGTGGATACTGTTAATATGGATTTAGCTTTGGTAAGTTTATTTTTTTTATTTTTTTTATTTTTTTTTATAGGTTGAGATGTTTGAACAAACAATTATGTTTTGTCCTCTATGATTTGAATCCGGAGACATACTATTTTCGCTGGATCATGACAAAGATTTGTTTAGTCCATGTATTAAATAAGGATTTCAGTATATATTAATATATAGTAGGTTTTTATGTTGTCGTAGAATTAATATATTCACTATGCATGTGTTGTAATCCAGAAGGTCAACTTATAGATATATCTTGGATCAGTTTTAGTGAGATAAATGCACCCACAAAAGTTTCTCTGAGTATTTAAGTTACTTAATTTCGTACTAGATCACGAGTTTATAAAATGAACACACTAAAGACCATTTATGATATTAATATTAATATTAAGTATTAACAAAATCATTCATTATATTACCGCTTAATCTAGCACCAACAAACACAAGAAATTACAATACTAATCAAGACACATATTACGTGAAAAAAAAATCTTTAATGATTTTTTTATTTTAAGATATTAATGAAAAAAATAAAATTATGGTAATTTATGAGTTCAAGAAATTGTGGCAAAAAAAAGTTATAAATAAGGCAAAAAAAAAAATTTCACCACTCAGAACTGAGAAAATAGAGAATTTGCTTCCCGAAAGAAAAAACTTCTGATTTTGTCTCCAAAAAATTCCAGCTCCTCCTCTATTTGCCCTTCTTCCATATTTTATAATATAAAAAATTATTAAATAAAAAGAAAAAATATAAAGAACTATTATACCCTGTACGAATTTAACCCAACCCATTCGCTTGTGAGCTGACCGAATCGATTCAGACTCGAATCGTAACCTTTCTTCTCTATCTCTCGCACTCGAATCGAGCCAGACTCGAAGATAAATCATTAAAGCTTCTCGTCTCCTTCTCTCGCAGACCTCACCGAATCTGATAAACCCTTTCCTCTCCTCTCTCCCACTATCCAGTCCACCTTCCTCGCATGGATTCTCCTCTTTCACTGTCAATTGGTCGATGAGCCCTAAACGAAGTTTCTCTCTCGCACGAATCGCTGCTTTCCCTCGCATGGCATCCGTCTCCCACGTACTGGGTTAATCATTTCAAAAGCCAAAGCCACTGGGTTGCACGAACAGAAGAGAACAAGTCCAATTTTTATCCTAGAATTATTGAAATTAGTTCAATTGAACACGTTAATTAGTAATTTAAAACTTCAGTGTTATTATACTAATCAAGTCCAAAGATATATCGCTAATTGTATCTAATTCTCAGCCCTGCCATTAAGTTTTGTTGGATAATTGGTGTCTCTACTTGAGGTGTACACTAGCATCCTTTGTGAGTCAGTAAAAGCAACTAGGTATGATGCCAGTGCTTACCAGTTGCTACTGGAATCAATTAAAATCAACCAGTTAATTAAGCCAAAACTCAATTTAGATCGGTATGAGTCTGTAAAAGCAACTATGGGTTCTGATTTATATGATATCAACTATACTAAAGTAGAGTATCAACTAAAGCTTTCCCATTTTTTTTTTCTTTTATAGGATATGAAATGAGTAATGCGAGCAATTGGAATTTGGAAGAAGGAATGCAAAAGCTATTGGAAGATATAAGGAAGCAATTGAAAGAAATGAAGAAGAAAAACAATATTTGGAATTTTTCTTTCTAAAAATTAATGTTATGGATTACTGTTTGTAGTTAGGATTTAGGCAGTTGGAATGTATGGACTATGTTCAGTTACTGTTTAGGCAGTAGGTTTAATTAGAGTAGGATTTATGTTATCTCTGTGTATCCCTTTAGTATGTCTAAGGAGTATGGTCTAATTACTGTATGGATTTTTTATGCACGTTTGTTTTAATTCACAAGCAGTATTGCAATTTAGTACAATAACTCAACAAGCTTAATTAATAATCAAAAACAGGTACAATATGTGTACTCTTCAATAAGCATCCAATAAGTACAATAAGCTTCCAATAAGCATTCATCCAATAAGTACATCAAAATGGCAACCGCTAACTACATCAAAATAGTGTGCTTAATTAATAATCAAACGTATATAGCAATAAAGCCATGGAGTTTCTCTGGATCAAATTATGTCTACTCTGTTAGATAGCAATAAGTACATCTCTCTGTTTACTCTCCTCTTCTCACTGCAATAAAGCCATGAACAAAATGCAAAAGAAATAAAGATGGTTGATTGCCACAACAGTTTGCACCGCTACAATTCGTGCTTCTGTCCATTATAAACTAACCTGCATTTTTTTTTCAGCGTCAAGTTAAACACATTATAAACTAAAGAAGAACAATAATTAAACTAAAATAATGCATCGGATAGCTAATTTAATCAGCCAAAATAAATAACAAACATCATGCTTAAATATTGAAACTTAACCTAATTTATCAGAACCAAGTAACCAACTATTCATGCAGTTTACGGTAGTAACTAATTAATCAACTCAATGTCTTTTGCATAAGAGTAACTTTGTATATATATAAATAACCAACTAGTATTTAGGCAATGTCTTGAGTCTAGACAAAGAAACAAAAAACTGGAACACAGTATCCAGCAAACATAAAAGGGAACACAGTATCCAGCGACTCGCACATTATTGTAATAGACCATACACTAATTTGCAAAAATTCGAGGCTTTCTGTTAGAATAATGGACTTTCGTCAATCTTAACAGACCCAATAGAAAGGCCCATAGTTCGTTCGAGTAAATCAAATCTCTCATGTTTAGCTAAAGGCCTGCTGACCCTACTAACAAACCGTCTATTTGAGCCTTCATGATCAGTGATCCATGTTTCCAGTTCTGGAATGTACATGGAAACTCTGCTCATCGATAGGCCTGCATAACTTTTTGTGTTATTTCGAATCTTCATCCGAAAGCATCCTCTCAATTCAAACCTCATCTCATCTCTCTCTCTCTCTCTCTCACGGATCTATGCGCAACAGAAGAGACTAAGAGCCGAGCCGCCATGAATAAACCAGGTAAGCTACTTAACAAGAAAACCAGAGATACCCCAACACCCAAACAGCGAAGCCCCTTAACGGATCTTAATCGCACTAATGGAGTCGGGTGCTTTCGCTTCCTCAAACCCACTTCTAATTCTACTTCTAATTGCAAATCCAATTGCAAACCCAATACCAGTTTCAACTCCGTATCCAATTCTTCTTCGTTCTTACATCGAAGACCCACCCGACCCGTTCCCAAATCGGCACCGCCCAAAAAAGCCCCAAATGGGTTGAAGAAAAAGAAAGGATCCGAACCCATTAAGCCCCAACATAATATTGTGATCATTACGCCGGAGAGGGGAAGAAAAGAGAAGAGAGGTCGGGATCAAAGCCTCCAATTCAGCCTCAATTTCGCCCGAGATCCCATCGAATGGAATGAGTTCACGGTTCTCTCCAATAAAATCAGAGTCTCCACTTGAAAAGACTCCAAATTCTGGCTCTACGTGTGAACCCGTGGTTCAAAGAACACCTAGTAGTAATAGCAATATAAGCCCCTTTTCGATAATTGTTAAAAGAGCATCAGAATTACGTCTACATAAGCACAAATACAATTATACAGTAGTACAGAGATGTACATCTGGACACCTAATTGGCTGAAAGAGCCAGCACAATCCAAAAATTCAGGATGTTATATATACAGCATATGTAATTTTACTTAATAATATTCACTGCAAAAGATAATAATAATAATCCAGAGTCGCAAGAATATTTCTATGGCCAAGATGGCGTTGACACAATGATCTTCTCTTGTATGACTTTTGGCAATTGTAAATCACTCCAGCACCTGAATCGCATACAAACAAGCTAAGCCAATTAATCCAAATCCATCTACAATTTATATTTCATAACAATATACAACGACATTTTCATCGGGAAAGAGGCAAAGCAATTTTTTGTATCCATAAATTGCACGAAGTTCTACAATAAAAATAAATTGGCAACCATATGCCAAAACGGCTTCTAATTAAGTAGAAATAGTGGAGACAGGCAGACAGCTAATTGAGTAGTTTAAACTGCTTAAGTACTTGCTAGAAAATTCCATATCTGCACATTTGTGTACTTTTGTACCACGTATACACCTCCTGTAACACAAGATTGCATGTTTGATGTGCAAAGCAACTACTTTAAAATTCTAGATTAATATAAAATAACTTAAAAATTTAGGCAATATCAATAAACAAATAGATTAAAAAAAACAAATCAAAGCTCATAATTAATTAACCAAAATGATGTTTCGGGTAAAATTAAACATCATTTACATCATCACCATCGCCATCCATAAAAGTAATTGCCATAACGAGAGTCATCATAGATGTCGTCATAATCATTGACGATGCAGTCATCCTCAGAGTCATTATAGTAGTCCCAATAGCCTTCCCTGATATCATCATCATCATCGACATATAAGCCATTATAGATTTCGTCACGAGGGGGAAGTAGCACAGTGTGTATTCTGGGGCATCTAGCTCGTATGTCATCCTCCGACACTGCTATTTCAACAGAATCTTGCAAGTCGAGGATCTCTAAATTAGGGCACCTTTCAAGTATCTTCAACAGCTCCTCATTTGTAGTAGTAATACTGTTATTTTAGTTTCTTATCAGTAAATCCATGCAAAATGGGAACACATTAAATGACATGGTTGGATCTTAAAAGCACAACTAATGTTCTCCATCGGTCCATCCTACATCTCATTTTCCCTGGTAAGACTTTATACCACCACAGAGCTAGTGATTGAAACCAAATCCATCACATGAAAGTGTGGTACAGATTAAAACGTTGCACCATATTTGAACCCTAATTTCTGGGCTGTTCAATTGGTTCAGTACGTAGTACATTTGCAGTAACACGCAATGTTTTGCAACTAAACTAAGAGTTTCATGAATTGCAATATTGGCTAATTAATTTAAAAAATTCTACTCATAGAAGTTTAACATATTTCACAAATAATCATGATAAGAAGAAGTGACCTACGTACACAAATGATGAAGCCACAATTTCAATAATAAAATTTCAAATATTGAAAGTATCAGACATGCAACTTAGTAGTTTAGTTAAATAATTATCATTCACTAGTAATTTGCTTAAGCATTTATCATTGGTACCACAAGTATTTACTTACAAAATTTGTTTTTTTTTCTTTCTTTTTTGTTTTAGAGAGGGAGTGGGTAAATTGACTGACCAGGAGACTGCGAGTTCAAGCCATTCTAGCTGAAGCATCGTTTGTGGAATTCCAAGGATGTTCAATAAGCTTTTATTACCATATATTCCACGATTAAAAGGAGATTCTAATTTCAAGCGCTTGAGTTGGGGACACTCTGCTCCTATGGCTCTCATCAGAAATCCTGATGGCATACAAGACCAAACAATAGTCAAACCCTCTAATTGCTTCAGCTTGCCCAATGCCATGGCCATCCTCTCATTAAATGTGAAACATTCTATACTAATGTTCTTCAGAAGCCTTGCTCTACAAAAATGGAAAACAAACTCACTCATACTAAGGCTCTTATTATTTCTTTCTCAACAAAACTGAAAATTTCTGGACCCATTTTAAAATTGTAGTTCAACAAAATCATTTCGGCCGTTAGTCCAGAATTGACTGGTTATACTGTAATATACCAATCTGACCAATAGAACCCGACTGGCAGAACTACACTGCTACATACCTGTAGATCCTGTACCAGCAACAGGTTGCAACCACCTATATTATTCCTTATTGATGGGATCATGCAAAAACTGAAAAATGAAGCAGCTAGATATACCTCAAAAGAAGCAAGATGAGATGGAAGTAATTTGCCTTGTTGACATTTAGTAAACAAATGTCTCGTTTTGATCTTTTTCTTCAGTACAATGTGAAATCGTTAATTCAGTAATTGATGACAATCAACACAGAGCTAACAGCAGATATGCCCGATGGAGGAGCTTAAAGCTTTAAAAAATGCTGCAACAGCAGGTTGTTTAAAAAGAAAAAAAGGACCTATGCTTCAATTTTTAAGAGTTGGATACAACCTGAAAAAGTTTCGAGTTTGCCATTCCAACATACCTTTAATTATTTTTGCTAAATCAAAACCTATTAAAATGATGAAATATTTTCTATAAGAAATACAAAGTACCTCTCAGCAATGCACTCCAGGAGATTTTCCAGAAGATTTTCATCGGAAAAGTCCCCAATAGATAACTGCTGCACATTGTTTCCACCAAAGTTAACAGCATTTTTCACGATATTTGCAAGCGCCTTTTCAACCTTTGCAGTTGCTTCTATGCGATCAAACTCGTGATTTATAGGACAATCTCTGCACTTCTCTCTCATGTCAATCACTTTCCAGAGAAGGGGATCATCTCTAGCTGCCTTCCTCCAAGGATGACAGACCTTACTCGTGCGCAGGAGCACCTCGTGCATTCCAACCTTATCAAATATCACCATCAAGGCGTCTGGGTGTAATTCCGCCCAGTCCCTCTCATCTGCAGGGGGCTTCGGAAGTTCTTCCTCAACTTTCACTTTGGACATGTTGTTAAGAATTCTGAGAGAAGTAGGCAAGTAGCAAATAGCAATATGTCAGAACCACCGTCTGAGACTCTTATATACAATCTCAGGTCTGCAGCGGGCGGCTTAAATATTGTGATCAACGGTTTGTGTTCCCAACACCGTTTCATGTCTCCTATGGGCCTGGGAAGGGGGTGTGCCGTCTATTGAATCGTGTATATATCTTGATGATTTATTAATGCGTTAAAACAAGAGATATGGACCGTCATTTGGATAAGTGAGATTTTTTTTAATGATGTATTTCTACACAATGGGGAAAAGAAAAATAAAGAGAGCTTCTCCAGTCTCCACAAGTTTGAGAGCGTTAGCTGCAGAAAAAAAATAATAATAATAAAAAATGTGTAAGGTGATGTAGAACTGCAGTACTGTTTTTCTGTACCATTGGAAAAAATATATAAATAAGGGGAATTAAATTAATACTTATATGAGTGAGTGAAAAAAAAAAAGATGTTCAAGATACGTCCCAAAATTTTTCCTTTTTTTTTTTCCCAAAAATCTTGACAGCGGCACTTACGATGTTCTTTAATAAGAATTGAATGCACATTATCTTGTTGTGGTCTCAAATGCAGTTTGATCGTCGGTAATTATATCGAAATTAAAAAACTTTCTTTCAAAAATTTTTAAAGATTACGCGTCCAAGTTCACAATTTTTTTATAAATTCATAATAAATTGTCCACCAATATGTCTCTTAATAATAATATGCATTATTTATTTGTTAACATAATATATATAATTCATTAACAGAACTATATAGTTTTAATTAACAATATATGAAGTTTTAACATAATTACATATTTGAATACACATATATTGTTTTTATTAACTATGCAGTTTTAATTAATGATAATTATTTATATAATAACAGAATACATAATCAATATTCAATAACAATAATGATATGACAAAACAGGCATATTTTTTTTTTTAAAAAAAAAAGTATTATGTCAACTAGTATGTAATTTTAGTTCACAAGTTGATAATTGATAGGAAAAGATAAATTAATAAACACCTTGTTAACATAATCGAAAATTCGAATTAGGCCCTTAATATTCTCCTTCTTTGTTTGCTCGATCAAAATACAATCTCAATTATGATTTAAATTTGTAATTTTGAATCCCAACGACCAGGCAATTTACCTCCGTTTACTCTTATAAATGAAATTCCTAAATATTTTTAGAAATTTCTAATTTTCTTTCAGAAAATAGCCTCCTCTCTACATAACCTTTTTCATTTAAAACATGCCCTTATTTTCCTTCTTTCTTTCTTTTTTTATTAATTGACTAGTGGGTTTCATCCCAACACTCTTTGATCTTTCATTGCATAAGAAAATGATACAGTCAACGCCTTAAAAATGATACAATTTCATAGTATTAAATTGATACACCACGAATGAGATAATATCATCTTGATTCACTGCTATTAGGGTGATTTTGGTTTAAACAATGTCTTGACTTATCATCCTTGTCATTTCAAGAGCAAATACAGAAACCCCTTAATTGTCTTCCGGCGTTTCCTACTTTTTGCATTGAATATATTATTCTGAACCTAACTTTCCTTTTTCCATTGTCTTGGAACTCCTCCTGTTTATGCCTATGATCAGATATAAGCGCAAATCCACATTATAGAAACGGCGATCCCCATAACTGATTCTTCAGCGGATTAGGCTATAAATATAAGAAAAGTGATTACGACATTGCTAAAATTTTATAGTCGTCAGCTGATTCTGTGGTCTTTCCAATTGACACAAGAGTTCAGAGCTCTTTGGCAAGAAATGATTTCTGCCTGTTTTAATAGATATAGAAGAAACCTGGTATTTTGAGTGGCATTTCAGCATAAAGAAACTTAGCAAGTGGTCGGACTCAAATAAACATACAGGCTTATTAGGAACGATTTTTGTTTCAAAATTTGATATTCCTGAAACTTGTGAACTAGCATCATCCGTAATTCCGTATGATGCTCTTGTCAAAGAAAAATAGTTTAACTTAACAAGGAACTTTTCAATACCAATGTATACCTTACAGAAATGTAAATAAAGTATTGATCAAGAGAATTAAACTAGATATATTACGGAATGAAATTACGTAGGGAGCATTTGTTTCTTAATCTAAGTATACAGAAGCCTTCAACCATAATAAATGTATCTTTGTGTCCGTCGTCTAACGTACCCTTATTAAAGAACATACACTAATCGTAAACAGAATTGGTATTGACCATCCATGGTTTTCCCATCCAACGCCATCCAAACTCAGATTTTCCGCATGCTGACGTCAGCAAAAAAATTTTGACCAATTTTCGAAAATTTTTTGGTGCTGACGTCATCAAATATGCTGATTTAAGGGTTCAGTTAAATGTTTTCAGTGTTGAATTAAAGTGCGTAAGTGTTCAGTTAGATGCAACAACAATTTATTTCACTTTGTATGTTGAATATGATTATTTATTTCTTACTCAGGAAATTTGCATATATGTTCAGTTTATTGTTGTAAATGTTTGCTATGTTTGTTCTATCTGTTCATTTTGTTTTTTAATTTAACTTGTTTAATTGAACACAAAAACTACGAAATCAAATTTCTGCTGTAACTAACTGAACACATAGATACTTTAAGTTCATTCCTTAACGTATTTAACTAAACACAAAACACTAAAATTTCAAATTATTGGTGCATCTAACTGAACACTTATACACTTTAATTCAACCCTTAAAATATTTAACTGAACCCTTAAATCAGCATATTTGATGATGTCAGCAAAAAATTTTTTTTGAAAATTGGTCAAAAAATTTTGCTGACGTCAGCAACGGAAAAAAGACTATTTTGACATGTCCAGACCTGTTGGATGGCGCTGGATGGGAAAACCTTAGATGGTGTATATCACCCTGAATTTGATTACAGAAGTAAAATAATCCCTTGACTTAGGATATTCTTTTTCTTCAAAATACTTTGAAATCCCATTGCTTGTTTAATTAATACAAACTACGGAGTCGTTATCACCACTACTATAAATTGCACTTTTATTTAAAGATTATTATTGAATAATCAATAATAATTACTCTTTTCTTTTTGTTAGATTATGACTTGGGCCTAAAACAGTAGGACATTTCTTTTGGTTTCGTCAAAATCTTTTCTTAAAAATATTTTAGCCTTTTCTGTTAGAATAATGGACTTTCATCAGTCAAAAAGAACCCAATAAAGGACCCAATTTGAAGGCCCATAATCCTTCCGAGTAAATTAAATCTCTCCTATTTACCTAAAGGCCTATGGACCATACTAATAAACCGTCTTTTTTGGGCCTTCATAATTAGTTATCTTGCTTCCAGTTTTTTCGGCCGAAAAAATTATAAGTAACCTTAATTAATTAAAGAATTTTAAAATAATTCTATTTTAATCGAAATTATATAAATAACCTTATAGTATCGGATTTTGAGAATCTGATGCTGAGAATACAATGCTAATTAGTATCGGGATCCGAGAATCCGATACTAGCAATCCCAAATTTTAACCGATTAAAATTTTTTTCCTATTCAATTCTCTGGGCTAAGATCGAATTTTGTAAGATCGGAATTTGAAAATCCGATCTAAACTAAATGTGTCAGAGAATTGAATATGATAAAATTTTAATCGGATTAAAATTTGAGATTGTAGTATCGGATTCGATACTGCGAGGTTATTTATATAATTTCGATTAAAATAAAATTATTTTAAAATTTTTTAATTAATTAAAGTTAGTAAAAAAAATTCGGTTTTTTGGTGTGTACATGGGTACACTGCCTGTCAACAGGTTCTCGATAGTATGAAGTGTTACATGTTCGTAAGAAATCCCGTTATGGCGTCATCCCTATGACAATGAGATATTCTTAAATGGGTAAGAAATAATTTTTAATTTAAATTAGTGATAATTTCGAAGTTTGAATATATTTATCAAATACCAATAATAGTTATAATAATTTTATGAGAAATGGTAGAGTCCAATATATATATTGGACGGATGGGTCCATCCAACACGATTCGTTCTCACATTTTTAAATTTTAAATGATTGATAACAACTATTTAATATGTTCTTCATGTTGTAAACTTATAAGAAACCAATTTTTATATATTTTTAAAAAATTTTTACTTATTTTTTAGAATTTTAGAAAATTCATGATATAAAAGTTTTGGATCACCCAATAAGAATGATTTTTTACAAATATTTAAAAATAGTAAAAAAAATTAAAAAAATGTAAAAATCGATTTCTTACGAGTTTTCAATATGGGGAATTTATTGAACAATTCGGATCAATCGTTTAAAATTTAAAAATGTGAGAACGATCGTATTGAACGAATCTTATCCGTCCAATATTTTGGACTATATCATTCTCTTATAATAATATAAACAATCGGAAAATCAAACATGTATCTCCTTCCCGTCGAACGAATTGAACCTTGTGCAGAGAGCCCCTTCAAACATTTTAATTTGATTGGTATTTTTTGTTTGAGGAGGGTCCTGCTGCTTCTATTTTAGAATGCCCCCATCTGCCACAAATCATCAGCCATTGGATCTAAGTTCGATGAGCGGCTGCGATAAAGTCTGCTATCAAATTTTTTTTAAAATCTTTCTCCGATTCAAATTCCAAAGGCACTTCAATAAAGGACTTATACTGTTATATACTACAATAGAAAGAATAAATTAATGCCATCTCTATCGTCTCGTCTCTCCCAAGCAAATCTAATAGGGGAGTGCTTTCTAATTTCTATTTAGCGCTTAGCCCCTCGGTTGCGACTTTGTTTCTCCACCCCTATGAACTATCGCTCCTCTCTCCAGTATCCATCTCAACGTGATCTATTGATCTATACCAATCTCCGTCACCATATATATATATATATATACCCTTTTTTTCTAGTGTGTAAACTTGAACGTGTTTTCTAAGACTGGGCAGAGAAAAAAATTGAATTTGGGTTCTCCTCCTTTTATGTTATGGCCTCATGGGTTATAGCGCTTCTTTTTATTAAAAATCAGATTTAACGACTATGGGTTGAAGAATAAATTGCAACTATATCCTTTGGTGAAAATATAATTTTATTTTCTTAATTTAAGTCCATTATTATGCAAATCTCTCTATAAAACATATGATTGTACTATTAAATTAATGTAACCTGTATTTCAATAGACTAATATCAGGCCTTGAAGAATCGTATCTCCAATTGACCAAACACCACACAAACAACTTTCATCAATTACAATTGTCATTTGCCAAGTAAGATTTTGTACATAAAAATTAACAAACAATTTCAAATCAATTTGCATTCAAGTTTACCATATAAGTAACTTTTGGAGAAAGAGGAGAGTACGAGAATGAAGCTAAGAGTGTATGAGAGGGAAGTTAGAAGCTGGAGAGCACAAGAAGCTTGAGAGTGTGCGAGAGAGAATTGGAGGCGGAGCATGAGAGATAAGCTATATTTAGCACGAGGAGAAGCTTCTCTTTAGACATGGCTTTACTAGAGGAAGAGAAGAAATAATATAGTTTATTGAATTAAATTTTGTTAGCATATTCAATCGCAGCCGCTCTTCAAATTTATTTCCAATGGCTGATGATTTGTGGCTGATGGGGATATTCTAAAATTAGAGACAACGGAACCTTCCTCTTTTTATTTTTAACATTAAGTAATCAATTAACTCTTCAAAATTGATCAGAAAACTAATTTAATCTAAAAATAATAATAAGATTTATTCAGTATAAAAATTAGCTAATTAGGGATATGACATTGTAAATTGTTAATTAATTTTTTGCCATCATCAAATTGTTTGAATTAGATATATGATATTATCTCATTCCAAATATGTCATCCTGAATTCGCGCAATATTTTTAAAAATCCCCAATGTGCTCGTATTAATAAACCCTAAGTAAAAAGCACTTAGGAACGTAGGAACGACCAGAGGGATTAGGAGTGTTAATTTAGGATTAGCTATTTTCATATTAATAAAAAAATATCTACATACATATATACGTGAAAATATGATGTTTTTTTTGTGGTGGGGGGTGGTTTGGGGGATGAAGAAGTCGGAGCTGATGAACTGTTGTCATTTGTCAACAAAATAAATGTGTTTGATTCTATAAATCGAAAAGTGACAAAAAATTGTGTTCTGTTTTGGACAATATATATGGTATGCCCGGTAAGAATTTATTTTGAGGAAAATGAAGAGCAGCACGTGGAATTTATATTGTGGATCAACCGATCAAAGTGCATATAGCCATATAATAAGGAATGAGGAACTTATAAGCAATGCAGTTTTCTAATTTCAAAGTATTTTTCTAATTTCTAATTTTGTTAATGGCATCAAACTAATTTGTAATTTATTAATGGTATTTTTCTAATTTTTAATTTTTGTAGTGGCCACTACGCCACATTTGAGGTTCTGTAACGTTTTATAAAAGGCATCTATGACGTTTATACCAACGTCACGATAGACCCTGTTACAGATTGAAAAAAACGTTATAAAAGGGAAGGGATTCTGTGACGTTTAATATGTTAAAAAACGTCATAAAAAGGTCCATCTGTGACGTTTAATATGTTAAAAAACGTCATAAAAAGGTCAATCTGTGACGTTTTTTAAATAAAAAACGTCATAGATCCGACGTTACTTTTTGAGGGCCCATTTTCTGGAATATTTTAATGACGTTTATTGTCTAAAAAACGTCACAAAAGACTAGAATGTATGACGTTTATTAACTTAAAAAACGTCACAAAAGGCTCCAATATTTTTTTTTAATATGCTGTTTTATGTGGCTAGTCCCATATTGCTAGCCGTACCACTGGTATCAATATTGTACCAATCACATTATTTCACATGCATTCACATTCATAGATATCAAACAAACAAACATATACATATATATATCTCATATCAAGTAACAAACACGCATCAAAATAACAAAACAAGTCATATATAATTAATATTTAAATCGATCCCAATTAACATAAACAAAACAAGTCATACAACCAATTTCATTATCCGAACAAATTACCATACATGAAGGCCATGACTTCATTCACGATATCTGTAATATCTTCTTTCTTGTATGGTTTTCCAACTGGATCTATTTTCTGCATTTCATTATAAATAAAACCAAAACATTACTATATCATAAATATTTACTAAACTATTTGATTATCAAATTTTAAACCATCGTATCGATTTTTAATATTTAAATATCAAATCCTAAACCCTAGATCATATTTTTGGTATTGTAACCGCTATTAAATCGTAAATATCCGAAATAAAGCAATACCTTGGGTAACTCTCCGGTTTGTATTACATGATTTATTATGGCTCTCATGGCTAACATCGTGAAATATCCACACTCAGTAGAGCCCTTTTGTTTCGGAGCCTACAATTACAATTCAAGAAAATATCTAGTTAGGATTTCGAAATAGTTTCAGAAATTCATATGAAAAAAATGTGTATAACCCTTTTATCAGAAGTTGCGTACCGGTAGTTCGAACCAATCGAATATCCGTGTTTTACGCACACTCTTCTTTTCCTTCTCCATCTTGTAATTTTTATATGCCCTACATTCAAATAAATTAGAATTATTCTCACAATCACTAATTGTCACTATTATTTTGTTGTTAATTTTAGAAAATGAGACTTACGTAGTTATGAACGGTTTAGGTGCTAATCTCTGTATACAATCTTCACGTGACAAGGAATCAATGAAGTAAATATTCTCCTTCTTGACATCAATGATAATGACCGTCCAATGATACCTGTAAATACATATTAAGGTTTATTTTGTTTGTAAAGGAAACTAACAAGTTTATTAATAATTGTTCATACCCCTGATTATACGGCAAAACAAAATAGTTGCACTCTGGATTCTCTAGGAACGACTTCTTCATATAATTCACGTTAAAACAGATGTTGTCCCCCACCCATTTAGCTTCAGGTAGAAATTCTGGATCCCATATGGTGATGAGTTTAGAGAACCCATTTCCTTTTGAAAGCTCCATCATCCAATACCTGCATTAATCCAATACTTCAATATGTTCAAAGTTTAATTCAATATTGCAAAATAAAAAAAAATAAAGTTTGAAATATCATACCAAGAGTACATCTTGATGATCGATATGTTTAGGGGTTCTCTTTTGAAACATTCAACGACGTCCCAAACGTTGAAGAAGAAGTGCACCTCGTCGTGCGTGCCCCAAGGGTTGCAATGTGGTACCTCCATCAATTGTTCTTCTTTAGGCACAAACATCAGCAATGTGTATACTTTCCGTTCGACATCAGTAAGTCTGTCAACAAATTTCTTTTCGAGTAACTCAATTGGAGAACAAACGGATGCCTCACTCGCCACGTTCTTCCCCTTCCCCTTCTCCTTCTCCTTCTCCTTCTCCTTCGCCTTCTCCTTCGCCCTACCCTGCATTCAAAATTATCACTTAAGTCACGAGTTGAAATATTAAATAAAAAGTAGAAATTTGTGAAACGGATTGTGATACCTTTTGTCGTGGCTCCACATCCATTGACGGCCACGGAAATCGCCCCCCAAAATTAAGACCTAATTCTTCCTCTGTATTAGGGACATACCATGACCTAAACTCCTCCTCACACCCACAAAGTTTGATTAGAGTATAACCGTCATTTAGGGGCACATTGTGTACCAACATACCCACAAATGACGGAAGAATCAACCCCTTGGCCGCATAAACTCGCCCTCGTTCTTTACAATGCAAGTAGAGATCGCATTCAACTTCTTCCTGAAATTTGCAAATAGATTAAGATGACATTTTTCTTCACAAAAAATATATCCAAATTCATTAACTTGATTTGATAAGAAAAAATGAACCTGAATATTGCCAAACGGATCCGGAGGCATATAGTTTGAGGCAACCGTTCGTAAAAACTGATCATCTCTAGGCATTGCTGAGTCTACCTCGACAGAAGCAACCTGAGGCGACGTATGTAAGAATTGCGGCGGTTGAATTTGAACTCCGTTCGTGACAAGCCATTCATTCAACTCATGCCTCATTTCAACCCTACATCTTGCGGTCGCCGCATCCAACATTTCTGCAATCTGGCTCTGTGTAAAGTATCCTCCCTCGCCCTTTTTTCTCGGCTTTCTATCATACAAATCCGTCATGTTGGTCCATCCAGAGCTTCCTCTCGTTCTTCCATAATATTCTGGCCTCTCAACTGCATTACTCAAGACTTATTTAGGATTGATTGACCCAGAACTGCATTCTTGAGTCAGATAAGGTAACCGACGACATGCTTCAATAGTTACGGTATCCTCTGGCTTGAATGTATAAGAACCTATATCAATATCACATATATATCAAATCACATTCAATATCAATATATTAAATTAGATTGATGGAATGTGTAACTACCTTCTGTCCTAGCAGGCACGGCTCTTCCCATAAAATACCGTTGACTCCTTTCTTCCAAGTCGCCAATAATTATGGTTACGGAATCGCTCCCATCGGGTTCATTGCCTAGGATGATCAGCTTGTCCGTTGGTTTGTACTTGTTTCTCTGTCCTCTATAGCCGCTTGAACCCATTCTATGAACCTCTTTCCAATTTTGTCTCATCAACGCCCCTCGTTTACTCTTTTCCACATATTCTTGGCTTTTTCGCTGACGGTAAAACTCTTCCCACTCCTTCTTTGAAAATGGATATATGTCCCACGGATCCTTGGTTTGGTTTGGATTAGGTTTTTTGATAAAATTATCTGAAAGCCTACTCCTATAGGCCCTGTGATTTCTGCCCATCATTGAGATAACCCTCTTCTTGCCTTTTTCACCGTCGATGTTGAAATTTTCCTGAAATACATTGTCCCAATAGTAAGAAGTTAGCAATGTTATCCATAAACACTCTAATTAGGGTTTCAGATTAAACAGTTATTTACCTTGACTTCCTGCCACAACTCAGTCTTCAATTCCTTTGAAACGTCTCTAAGCCAAGAATTAATTGTGATCGGCACTCTCAGCTTAGCTATATACGAGCAGAATGTACTAAATTTGGCGACCGATTGCTCATCACCGGTTGGCACTCCTTTGAGTCAAATGTAATCTTGAATGGGTAATTATTCGCCTTCATTCGCCTAAATTCTTCCATATTTGTCCTACTTCTTTTCTGACTGCTCTCTCCATCATCGTTTTCTTCTCCTATGTCCATCGGTTCGCCCAAATCTCTTTCTTCTCCAGATGACATATCTATTAAATTGATATCAATTAACAATTTCAAGTAATTTCAAATAATGACATAAACAATTCAAAATTCTAACTAATTAATAACTGACAATTAATTAGATAAAGAAGTTTAAAACATACATCAAACACAAATCAGTTCATACATAGAAATGTAAACCCTACAACAAAACAAACACAAACATACATAGAAACCCAAACCCTAATCAGTTCATACATAACCATAGCACAAACCATAACATAACATAATATAACCACAACCCTAACCCTAATCATACATAACCCTAATCATACATAATCATACAACCCTAACCCTAATCATCATCCTCTTCCTCTGGGACCTCCTCCACTGGTTCCTCCTCCACCTCTTTCCCCTTAAGACTGCCCTCCTCTCGGTCCGAAGAAGTTCGGCCACAACCCGGTGGAAACCTCCTAACAGCGGAAACAGACCTCCTAACCGGAGGCTTGTAAAAATATCGGGGAGGAACATATGTTTTCGTGCGCCTGGGAGGATCATATATAGTCTCCTCACTCTTCCCCTTCTCCTCATTCTTCTCAATTTTCACATCCTTCTCATTGATCTCCACCTCATTCTTCTTATCATTCTCCATCTATATTTACAATTTAATATATCAATTAACCTAAACTAGCTATTTCATATATCAAATATCAAATAATTAAAAGACTAATAATATTATCATTTAATAACTAATTCTACAATTTTTAAAAAATTTTGACATAACCTCCCCTATACATAGTAATCTTACCAAAAAATTAAACCCAATAATATTATCATTTAATATTTTTTATTTTATGTTTCTATTTTTAATATTAATAAATTACAACTAAATAAAAATAAAAATTACAATTAAATAAAAATAAAAATTACAACTAAATAAAAATTAAAATTAAAATTAAATAAAAATAAAAAGTACAACTAAATAAAAAATTACAACTAAATAAAAATAAAAATTACAACTAAATAAAAATTAAAATTAAAATTAAATAAAAATAAAAATTACAACTAAATAAAAAAATTACAACTAAATAAAAAAATTACAACTAAATAAAAATAAAAATTACAACTAAATAAAAATTAAAATTAAAATTAAATAAAAATAAAAATTACAACTAAATTACCCTGTAGGCCTGCAAAAATAAATATAAAAAATTGTAAGTATTAATATAAAAAATGGTAATTAAGTATATATAAATATTAAATATTAAAATTTGACCAACTCACATGGGCTATTTATGCATCTGCTTTACTTTTTCTTTTTCGCTTATCGATCCACACGCCTTCGGTGTTGTCCGTACGCCTGTAACTGATCGAAACTGGTTGTGTTGCCTCTTCGATACCATAGGAAAATGGAGGTGTTTCATCAAAGTGGTCATATGCTTCTTCATCCACCACACCTCCAACACCGACAATACGTCTCTTTCCTGGAAGGACAACATGCCGCTTTTTATCAGCTGGATCTTCAACATAGAACACTTGCAATGCTTGCTTATTTGCAAGTATGAAAGGATCGTCTGCATAAGCTGTTCGTTTGAAGTCAACAGTTATGAATCCATTTTTGTCTTTCTTCACTCCACCATGACCGTTCTCAATCCATGCACACTTGAATAAAGGTATCTTGAATTTTGTGTAATCTAGTTCCCAAATCTCCTCAATCCACCCGTAATAAGTAGCGGTCTTTCCATTATTATTAGATAAAGCTACAACTGATACTCCACTATTTTGCACGGTGCTTTTACCATCTTGTTTCTTTGTGTACTATGTAAATCCATTCAAGTCATACCCTTGAAAAGTATCGACCACAGAATCAGGACCTCTCGATAACCATTTGACAGTTTCATCAACCTCGATTCCTTCTTTCAACTGGGAAGCTACCTTTTCTTCAAGCCATTCCACAAACTTTAATTGATGCTCCATGTTAATCGACCTTTCGTTATAAAAAGGGTATTGTTTGTGCAACTCGCATAGATGCATGTTGATGTAAGGTGCCACAACGGCAAGGTGTTGGAGGACTTTCATATGTGCTTTTGTTCTCATTTCAAAATCCACTCTGCAAGTACTGGCTCCAATTGTACCTTTTCCTTCAAGTCTACCTTCGTGTCGAGACTTTGGAAGTCCGATAGGTTGGACATCTTCCAAATAATCGGTATAATACTCAATAACTTCCTCCGCAACATATCCCTCCATTATGCTTCCTTCTGGTTTACTTCGACTACGGACCATCCCCTTCAATTGGCCCATTGCTCTCTCAAAAGGATACATATACCGTAGAAATACAGGACCACACATTTTGATCTCTCTAACCAAATGGATGGTTAAATGCACCATGGAGTCAAAAAATGAGGGCGGAAAGTACATCTCCAACTCACAAAGGGTAGAAATAACATCATTCTGTAACTTGTCTATTTTATCTGGATCAATCACCTTACAACAGATTTGATTGAAAAAATCACATAACTTAGTGAGGGTTTTCCTAACTTCTTCCTTCAGAATTCCTCGAATTGCGACTGGAAGTAATATGGTCAGCAGGACGTGATAATCATGTGATTTCATACCATACAATTTGTTATCCTTCATGGACACATTTCGTGATATATTCGAAGAATAACCAGAAGTAACCCTAATCCCCTTCAAACAACCCAACAAACTTTTCTTCTCTTGATTTGTTAAATTAAATTGTGCTGCAGGTAGTGATGTCACGTATTTATATATGGTTTTAGGCCGGACTTTAACCCAAATCATAACTCAAAACCCTTGATTTCATTTACTTTTACTTGTTTTATGTTTGTATTTGTAGAATTTTGGTACTGCTTGGGTTTATTTTGATTTGTAGGGACTTGGAGCTAATTTGGAGCGAAAACGACTCAATGCGGCACGAACCAACACACGAATCAGGCCTCAGATGACCCTGTGCGACCGCACAGGCCTTCCATGCGACCGCACAGGCCTATTTTGGGCCTTGAAGAGGTGCACATGACTCAAGTTTGGGCCGATGACTTTGGTGCGACCGCACGGGCCTTTTGTGCGACCACACGGAGCTCCAAACCCTACCCCGACCCCTATATAAGGCGCCCAAAGTGCCGAATTAGGGCATCATTCATTCCCCCTTCTTCCTTGGCGGCGCCGCAACCGAAACCTAACCCGATCCACCTCCTGCGGCCCCTGTGCGACCGCACAGGGGTCCCGTGCGACCGCACCACCTCCCTGCCGCCTTGGAAACCCCCATTTCGACCTTCCTTCACCTCATCCTTCCACCCAAGCTTCCTCCTTGCAGATCCAGAAGATAGAAGAGGCTCGAGAAGGGGCTTTTGCCTTCCTCTTCCCCTTTTGGTTTCCATGGAGTTTGTATCTGTTTGCCTCCAAGTTTCGCCATTTGAAGAAATGATGGAATATCTGAAGAAACCTGCAAACGAAGAATGTTAATCATGACCCATACAAAAAAAAAAAAAAAAACAACACAGATGAAACAATGGAACTCATTAGCCCACAAAATAGTCAGTTAATTAATTAAATTATGTGAAATACGCTAATGCTCACATAATTAATTGACTGATTAAATACGGAGAGACTCTAAAGATAGAATGTGTTGTACGCTTCTCTAAAGGGACTCGAGCCGAAACCCGCCAGGATACTAAGCAATTAATTAATTAATTAGATTATGTGAAAAAAATATCAAAAACTCACATAATTAATTATTTAATTAATTACATAAAAGAAAAGAGATGAAAATTGTATGATGATCAAACGTTATACATTTTCTAAAAAGTTTTATACCAAATCTTACACCAAAGACCCCCACTAAACAGTTGAATTAATTAATTAATTAATCAAAATTATGTGAAATATATCAAATCCCACATAATTAATGGATTAATTAATTAATTAACCAATTATAACAAGAATTGCATGATGACCATACCTTATGCATTTTCTTAAAAATCCATGCCAAATACCATAACTAAATCCTTATACCATGACAATACTAGTCAAATTGCTTGGAATTAAGCGATATGGAATTCCGGTATATGGACAAGGTCCGAATACAACGACAAGTACCGATAACTCTGCACCATAGACGACCCAAAGGTCCATATGTTTGTTTCGGGCTTATCACTAAATTCAAGTTGTATCTTCAGCAAAACTAAGACCAGACTTCATTTTGTTTGTTTGTTCAAAATTGGCCCAAAAGGTTTTAATCGAATTGGGCTCAAACTGAATTAAATTCAGCCCAACTAAACTCCAGCCCAACATATGAAATGTCGGAACCAGACACGAGCGACACGAACCCAACAGCGTCTAAGTGACTCGATCGAGTCGAGTTCAGACGGTACACGTGTCTATCTCCTATTGGTTAATGCGGGACCAGTTACCGTTAATAGCTGAAGGAAAAGAGAGAAGTTCAGAAAAGAAAATTTACCTAAAGAAGAAGAAGCAAGGCTCCGGTGAAGAAGGAAATCTCGTCGTCGTTCCAGGTCGTGGTCTCTCGAACCAAGTTCACCGTTGCATAGACGATGTTCTCACGAGCACAACGACACCTGGCTTGAAGAAGGAAGGAACCTGAAAATGGTCAATTCGACATAAACTCAGGTTAAAAAGGTCGAATACCAAAAGCAAGGTTTTTTTTAAATTAGCGAGAAATTGATGAAACACATAACCTTAGAAGCTTCCTCTGAGTATACTGAAAGATTGCAGTGAGTTATTGAACAGCAATGTTGTTGAGAAGGAAGAACCACCATCAGCCATGGCGATAGTCTCGGCTTAATTGAGAAATTTGGAATGAAAGAGGAAGCAAAGGGGTGGCATTCTCAAATTGATGTTCTCTAATATTCTCTGATGACAGACGAATGTGGGTGTATGCTCAAAAGATGCAAAAGAAACGCATAAAGCCAAAATTTCAATGATAGTACAGGTACTGGAGATGTCCAGTGGAGAAAGTGTGTTGTCACCACTGAAATGGAGACGAAATCCTCCCTGCTGTCATCACTAACACCTGCAAAGTTCATCCTATATCTGAGGAGACTACTAGGTTAGACAGACGCATGATCAAAGAAGGGTTCACAGCCCTTGGATCAATGTGATGAGTCAAAAAGAAGGGGATAACGACAGTTGTACACTGTACCTCGTTGTACCATCTTCAGAGATAAAGTAAACAAGGGATATGATACAATGGGGGATGCATTAGGTCTCCTATATGCAATATTTGGCCAGATTGCTCAATTTTGAATCTGAAGACTGAGATTAAACAGTGCTGTAGGGTTCTTTAAGACCAAATCAAAAGAAACATTGTAGCTGATCCAGATGGCTCCTTTCAGATGACAGTCGGAGAGTTAATACTTCTCTGATCAATGTGCAGAATACCAGAACAGCCCTTTATTCCTTGGCGCCAGAAATTGCACATATCATTATCCAACTGCCTAATCTCAGAAGGGTAGAATAGGAATATAAAAATGGAAATTCCTTGTTTACACCCCCCATCCCTCTGAACTAAGGAGAATAATTAACAAATGACATAATTATCCCAAAGAGAACTCAGCTCTGCCCAGTGAGTACATCATGCCTGAACATAGAGCCCCACATGCATAGCCCCATGTTTGTACTGTCACACATAAGGCCACAAGAGAATGGGCATTAAAACCATGATTTTGGATCAATGGAGAGGATTGTAAACAGCTTCATATGCTTGTGATACCTATGCAGTTAGGTGTTCAGAGGAAGCACCTTGTATCATGCCATACTCCTTCCTATGCTCACCTGGCCATGGGCTCCACTTGTCATAAACGAGATAGAAACACAGACTTGGAGAACACTCCCTCAATCCCAGCCACTGATCAAAGATCAGAAGAGGGAAGATGTTTACATATGTCCCTATACAGCTGGCGCCAAGACCCCTTCCCTAAGTTCATGGGTGTATATCCCTCCAGTAACAGAGAATGTGGGTCCCATATGTCATAACAGTCAGTACTAGCGAGTGAATAGGAGTAAGAAGCAAGTAGCCAAGCTGTTGCGATACCCCATGCCAAGTGTCAAATGCCCATTGGCCAGTGACATCAATATGTAAGAAACTAGAAGTGAAGAGGGAATTGTGAAAGTAAGGCGGCAAGACTCTCAAATGATCTGGACCCTTCATCAAGCATCAGGCTCATCAAAAGATGCCACGTGTCACCAGGGAATGGAGCAAAAACCCTAACCTTTCTCTTATAAATACCCCCTCAGATGATAGAAGAGGGGAGGCCAATTGTTTTTTTTTAGTCGAATTGCTGTCATTGTAAACTGTTTTTAAGGTAATGGCCTCCAGTTATTTGAAATAAAGTTTTGTTGTATTCTTTTTATCCTTTTCTGTTTCATTGTATTCATTTTGATGTTTATTAGGAAGCATAGTTTGTCTATGATTTTTTTTTTCTTTTGTTTTCTGCTTGCTTGCTTCTGGAAAGTCATGTTGATAATCATCAGGCGTGTGAAATTAGATCCACCCTTGTGAGTGTTAGCAGAGGATTCAGTGGGCAAGTTCAAAAAGTAAATAAGTTTTAAGGCATGTAAATCATATTAGAAATCATATTTTCATCATCTGTTTACTTTGCACAAGCTAGTAGCTGTTTACTCCATGTAAAGTGTGAAATCAGATCCATTTCACATGGAGATTAAATAGCTACTAGAAATAAAAAAATTGGTAATTCATATGCATTACAGTCCTTGCATCATTTCCCTATTAATACGCATGATAAGTAGTAGGTTTCAGTTTTTTTGTCAGTAGCTGTTATTCCCTTGTGAGAAATGTGAAATTAGATCCATCTCTCATAAAGAATACACTGCCTGATAACTTGTTTGGATTATATAAAATAAGAATTCCATGAGTCTTTCTAGAAAATGCATGTTTTCTTTATTTACTCCTGACCTGCGCATCAGTATTTGGCACCTCCATGGAGCATGTGAAATAAGATCCATCTCCACGGGGTTGTTCTAATTTCTGAGGTAAAGGAAAGGGGTGTATTCCTAAAATCTCTATTGATTACTTTGAATAAAAAAAAAAGGGGTGAAACGCCTAAGTGCATATTAATTATAGCATAATTTCAATACCCCAGGCCTATGCACCAGTGACTAATATTTTGTGAAGCGTGTGAAATAAGATCCACCTTCATGAGATTTCGTTAGTTTCTGATGTGAAGGTGAAGGATATACTCTCAGAAATATATATAATAAATGTGCATATAGGAAAGGGAGGGGGCTCCTTAATAAATTTTCCTTCTACATCTTTCATACTTTTATAAAAAAAATATGTATTTGAGATTACAGTGCATTTATCTTTACTCTTTTCCCATTCTGCCCTTCTGGCCATCATGGGTACCATGCCCTTAGAGTTTGTTTTATCGTTTCTTAATTTAAGTTTTCATGATGACTAACCAAACACTAGATTAAATCAATAAATGAAACCTGCATGATCTTCATTGAAAGAAATAGATTGGTGTTATTACTCTAAGTTTCTTTTATATACAAAAGAGGGATATAAAAAAATAATAAGCATGATTGATTTCGTGTTGCATTTGTTACTGAAGTTAACCTTTCTTCATCCCTTTAAGTCTTGATAATATTTAATATTCTACATATAGATTTTAGCTCTGTGCCTATCAATAATTTTGTGTATACACTTGGAGTCTAGTCACATCTGATAAAAAAAATGTGTGTGCCTTTACAAAAAATCTGACGATTATCAAGGGCTTTGTTAAATTACATAAACACAAAATTTGCATAATTGTTACCATGGCATACAAGTATCTATGATCAAAATTGACAATCACGAGCATCGCTTTAATAGCTTAATTGCATTTAGGGTCAGGTTAAACAAGGAAGATACTATCAAACTCTCCTGACTGTCCTGTACCATATTAAAACCCAAAGCTAATACCAAATTAATAGAGGGTGAGAAATAAAACTTCAAATCACTATCCTAACTAATCTCGTAATGGTCCCGTGATGTTTGAGGAACAAATTCAAGTAAGAATTCTCCATGAAAAATGTCAGTTCGCCTGTTATCCTCAGGACATGACCGGAGATGGTTAAATCGTCCCAGAAAAGAAAACGCGACCTAAACGGTCAACATGGATTAACTCAGACGATACTCATGATGACCCAGAACCTAACTGCAGCTTCCACGACGGTCGGAATTTGTTACTGACATGAGACTGGAGCCGTCCAGTCATGGGCCGAGCCGAAAGAGAGGGACGGAGTTTGAAACAAGAAAGCGATGGACTTGGTGCACCATCGCACGTGTAAACCAAGTGCCTAAACTTATCTTTAGTCGTCCCTGGATCTTCTGCAACGGCCTTCGTGTAGCGGGTTTCTGACAAGCAGAACACGAAACATCGAAATCAGGACCAACCAGATTTTTTTCTTTTTTTCTAAAAACACAGAAACTTCCAAAATACATTAAAAATAGTTAGGAAGTCCAGAAAATTCCCATAAAATACCAAAATGTCCAGAAAATTATGAAGAATATTTTCCTATAACACTTCAAACCCAAATTCTCAGCCAAAAGGAAATTAAAAAAAAATATATATAATAAAAACATGAAAAATGGTCAAAATTAGTAAACACAAAACACTCAAAAATTGAATTGTGTCAAAATTTATTTAAAGTGCATAAAAGTGTAAGGGCATGAACCCCTTTGACAGCAGGTACTTCAAACTGACAGATATGTCTGGACAGCAGGTACTTCAAGAATTTTGAACAGCAGGACAACAGATACAATTAAACGGGTAACCACCGCTAAGAAATGAATTTTATGAGAACCCAAATCCAAAACCCAAACTCAAACCCAGTCTAAATCCAAACTCAAGTCAAATCTAAACTAAACCCAAATCCAAACTAAACCCAAATCCAAAACTCAAATCCAGTCTAAATCCAAACTCAAGTCAAATCCAAGCTAAACTCAAATTCAAAACCCAAATGCAAATCCAGTCTAAATCCACACTCAAGTCAAATCCAAACTCAAACTCGAGTCAAATCCAAACCCAAACTCAAATCAAATTCAAACCCAAACTCAAATCAAACCCAAAAGCCCAAATTCAAATCTGAAATCCGGACCCAAATTAAATCCAAACCCAGAAAATCCAAACCAAATCCAAATCTAGAAAATCTAAACTCAAGACCCAGACTTGCACCTCAAAGCAACACAAACCAAGAAATAAAACTTCATAATTAATGCAAACTTTCCAGAACCCAGGGACCAAACTTTAAATATGTCTGAAAATCAGAATTTGGTAAATTCTAAAACATATGAAGACCAAAGTTTAAAATGTCCAAAGTGACCAGAATTTCTAAACACACCTTAATACCGGAGTTTAAAACGTTTCATAACCTAGCTCTTGCACGTCACAGGGCCAGAAATTCGACACGTCAATAGTTGACCAGAATCGACACACGTTCAAGGACCGGAATCTCTATATGCCTTAATGCCTGAGTTTCCAGAAACGTCTGATAACCTTGATTCTAACATGTCAACAAACAGACCTAAGTTTTAAAACGTTGATAAATTAAAGTTTTAAAATGGCTAAAGCTTTAATATAATCTAAACACCAAAACTTTGTAAGTCTATGTCCGTTCTCTTTAAGCTTACAATGCGTATAGTCTGAAGAAAACAAACCCAAAATTGTCAAACATAGAAATATGATTAATGGATAATCACCCTAAATCAAACTCCAGAAATTTTGAAACTCTAAACATAAATTAAATTCCTTTGCATCATATTCATTCTCTCATGGTTGCATTACCCGCTCTATTTATGTCACCATTTGTTGCGTTCTTTGATGTTAGTATCTTTTGGTAAAATGCTATAATGCTAATTGGTATGCCTAATCCATTGACTATCCCGATCTAGAGGTGCTCTTGACTTGGTTCAGAGGTAATTAACAGTAGGGGCTTGCGCCTACTGGAAAAAAAGGACCTGCAGTAAACAATCAAACTCTCGAGAGGTTCGAAACCACGTCGGTACTCACATCCCTTTTCAGGTGGGTGCCGATGTCTGAGTTTTGAAACGATCGAGGGGTATCTCGTCCGCAATATCTTTTTCCCCCTTGGGAGCATCCGGTCATTTCCCCCTTCCGAGGATCAGGGTCCAAAAAGGTGCGAGACAGATTCTGGCACGCCCGGTGGGACTTTTTTCTCCTCTCATCAGGGAATAATTAATGGACCAGGCATATCGACATAGTATATCAACATAGTATGAAATACGTTTAAAATATACAAAGATACTGATGTTAACTTTAAGTGCTTTCCATTTGCAGGAAAAACTCACTCAAAACCAACAACCAAGAATCAACATGGTGACTTGGAGTGAAATCGTGAGCGGTGCACACCTCAAGAAGGTTAACAAGTCGGTGGCCGGGACCCTCACTGTGCCCGTCCAGGTGCCCTTGACCGCGCTTGCTGGTAAAGCGCCCGTAACTGCAACCATCTCTCTCAACAAGAAGGCTGGGGCTGGTGCCCAGCGTCTCAAGGTTACCCTCGCCCCTAATAAGGTGAAGGAAACTCGCGTCAGGCTCTCGAGGTCTCAAGCCCTCCGCCTGGCCCAGGAAGAAGAAATCGACACCGATTTACCTCTGAACAATGCGTTTGCTCCTCTTCGCATTGTGAAGAAAAATGCTGACGGTCCACGCCTGCGCGAGGACTGGGAGCTACCCCAGTATGCTCCTCTGAAGGTTGAGGTGGTTTCCACTCCCAAGAAGCACCAAGCTGTGGAAGCCATCCATGCTGCATACAAGATAGTCAAGAAACTCCGTGGGGCCCGCAAAGCCTTCGCCATACCTGCCAAGAATACCCAAAAGCCCTCAATCAAGGAGAGGCTCCGGTTCCCAGTCTTTCAGCGCCTTCGTTTCCCCTACTATGAGGATACCAGGATCGGGGATGCTGATTACAGTGCCTCGGAGAAGAAAGTGGAAGTCACACCTCCTTCGGTCTTTGATCGGCTCACTTTCCCTCCTCTCAAACCCAACACCAAGAATATGAAAGCCAAGGGGAAGGCTGCTCAGGTTCGGAAGCCCAAAAATGCTTCTGAGCCTCAGCAGGAAGGCGCCATATCCCCGAAGGAAAACAAGAGGAGGAAGAAAGCCTCCGAACCGTCTGATGTTGTGTCATACATGACGCAAGCCCCAGGAAGGAAAGTCCGTGTGCCCAAGAAAAGAAAGGGTGCAGGATCTGTGTCTGTGTACCATGTTCACGCGGATGATGCTGACCATGATGATGACCTCACCGAGGTTCACATGGTTGGAACTGGCTCTCAGGAACCCCCACAGCCTGAGAGTATACCTGTGGAAACAAGGAGCCAGAAAAGCAAAGCTTCTGCCTCCGCCCCACCAAAGAAAAATAGCCGTCCTAGAATTCCCGAGCCCATCACAGAAGAAAGGGTCCACCAAGCCAGCGATCACTCTGCTGGCGAGGAGGAAGATAGGGGAGAAAACCCCGGTTCAAACAGAGGTGAAGCCTCTGATGAAAGTGCAGGCGAGGAAAATGAAGTCCTCGGAGAAGTTGTCCAGCTCCACAAGGAGTTGGAAGAAAAAGACAAGAAGTTGAAACAGCTACAAGTCGACAATGTCCGCATAGCTGAAGCCTGTGCGGAGATCCAGAAATACATGGCCAAGAAAGGAGCATGGCCGAGCTCAAACCCAGTCACTTCAAAGCAAGGAAGCGCTCGACACTCGGTGCCCGAGCGCAAGAAGAAAAGAAAGAACAAATCCAGTCGTGACTCGAGCGAAACATCAGACGATGGGTCATATGACAAGAAGAATGCTTCCAAGGTCGATCCAATTGACCTCATGGAAGAAATGAGAAAACAGATGGAACAAAAATTCCAGTACTTGGAAGTTGACGGACCTCAATTCCCCAATAACTTCACAGGAAGACCATATCCTGAGAGGTTTGACAGGGTCGAATACCCAAGGGGTTATGTTGTGCCGAAATTCAAGCCGTTTGAAGGAGTCGGCAGCAAAGTGACTCCTGATCAACATCTGTCCCACTTTCTAACATCCTGTGGGGACACCACCAGAAGACAGGAATGGTTGCTGAGGCAATTCCCTCAAAGTCTAACGGGAGTAGCCTTTGAATGGTATGCTTCGTTGGAGGAAAACAGCATCAAGAATTGGAAGGAAATGGTTGCTGCTTTCAAGACTCGATTCAGAGTCACCCCTCGCCGTGTCACTCTGACCAGCTTGGTTAATACCAAGCAAAACAAGGGAGAAACTGCTTCAGACTTTGTTACGAGGTGGGAGAACATGTACACGTGGTGCCAGTCAAACATCTCTGAAAAGAAGGCGGTTCGCATGCTCATGAATGGGATCCGACCACCCATGAAAGTGCTCTTGGCTGGGCATAATGTTGCCACCTTTGAAGGCTTGGTGACCAAAATCACCGAGTTTGAAGGAATGGAGGACGACATCAACTTGATGTATTCTCTCCCCAAGGAAAGACCAAAGAAAGCTGAAAGCAAAGCCGTGAAAATAAAAGCGGCCAGCAATCAAGTCGAAGGCACCAGTGGTGTACAATGGGGAGAAAGTGATGAAGAAAAAGACGGGACTTCACAAACCCGTACCCCAAGACCGACTTTGAAGGAGCTACAAAACAAACCGTACTCTTTCAAGAAAGAAAAGACTAAAAAGTTGTTCCAGCAAGCAATGAAAGTGCTAGAAATACGACTTCCAAGGTGTAAGAGGCCTGAGGAAGAAAACAAGGTCAATCACCCGAACTATTGCCCATATCACCGGGTCTTAGGCCACAGTATTGAAGACTGTTATGTCTTCAAGGACTGGATCGAGAAAAGAATCCAGGAAGGAGCAATCCCACTCCATGATGACGCTAGGCAAGAGCCGGCACCTCATGCTGGACCTACCAGGACCCCAGTTGCCAGCACAAACCGCGTCTCTGCTTGCTCTGACGGCAGACCACCCACCACTTGGAGTGTGAGCCTCAACAAGAGCACCAAGAAGAAATTGAAGATGCTGCAAGCCGAACCTAGGCTCAGGTGGAAGAATGTCATCACCCCCATTGTGCCGAAATATGTAGTCATACCAACGAGACTGCCTCCCAAACCGAGACGCGGTTATGTCCCGGTAGCGCGGTCAAACAACAACAGACCGTTCTGGAGGAAGATTGCACCTCAAGAAATCGAGGAACAGTACGTCCAGGGGAAACCAAAACAAGCAACTTTGGCTGACTTTCTGTCCCCAAAAGACTTCACCAAAATTACTGGTAAGGCTTGGAAAGATGTGACAGAAAGAAAGGAACGTGAGAATGCAGAATCTGAAGAGTTCTGGATGGCTTTATGTCGTCACATTTCCAGCAATGATCAGGGAAATGAGGGTCTCTCTGATAAGAAGGTATCTCAGTCAACCCCTGACCAGTCAAGTCAGCAAGCCCAAGAAACATCAACACTCTCTGCAGCTGTGCATACAGGGGCAGTAAGAAAGGGGACTAGACGAGTCCGCAAGACCGCCAGGGAAGGAAAAGACATATACCGACTGGAATCTGAGGAGACATCCAGCTCCGAGAGTTCTGAGTTGATACTTCTCCCTGTCAGAGTCAATGATCAAGGACGGCGGGTATTTATGCAGATCCCGAAGGAATGTAGATATGATGACGGAAGGCTGAAACTAGACAACCTAGGCTTCAGACTTTTGGTCGAAGAGAAGGAGGGACAGCCCAACCTCTCTCCCGAAACAATGCACACTCTTGCCCAACATGCCGCTCGCTTGTTGAGGGAAGCCGTTACGGTGATCAAACGGAACAAGAGGAGGCAAGCTGAAGAAGCTTCTACTTCAACCCAGGATTTTACAGATGAAGAATCTTGGACGACTACTTGTTGTTATGTCTCAGATGGAACTCAGGAAGAAAATGATGCTGAAACACCCGAGGTTCCGGAAGAAATACCAGGAGCCCCAGAGATGGCACCAGAAGCTCCTGATATGTCCAGGCAATCCAGTCAAAACGGGTCATCATCGTCTCGAGGAACACAAACCGAGACCACCCCTACCAAAACCAAGAAAACCCACAGGAGTCGCAGAAGCAGAAAATCTGACGCCTCGGCAAATGCATCTGGAGAATCTTCCGGGTACCAAGGTCCTGGAGCTCCGGATTCAGAGCTAATGATCCTTCCAGTAACCGTCAATGGGCAAGAAAGAAGGGTGTATGTGGAAATTCCCAGAGAATGTCAAAGTGAGGACGGCGGTTTAAACCTAAACAATTTGGGTTTTAACTTGCTTGTAGAAGATAAAGCGGGACAACCTGAACTCCCTCCTTCTGTGATACAGACTCTAGCCCAGCATGTGTCTGGTTTGATGAGCGAAGCCATAAATGCAACGAAGCTCAGGAGAGAAAGGGAGGCAGCAGCAGCCAAAAAGGCGACCGCTTCAACCAAAACCCAAGCCAAAACATCAGAGCCTGAAGAATGCTACTTCGAAGATGAATATTCATGGCCCGGTTCCAGTCCTCCCCGTGATGACATGGATAACAACTATGACTTTGATTGTCACTTCAGTAGTGACGAAGAAAGAGGTGGTGGCGCCGCCGGTACATGCTGCAATGTCTTCGCGACCTCTGACACTGAGGACGAGGAGGATGTCAAGGAAAATTATGATGATTTCTATGAAAACGCCGAGGATAACACAGAGCAACCGTCTGAGGAAACGGAGGTTGAAGACAAACATGTAACGGAAGAAACAGCTGTGGTGACTCCGTCGTCACTCTTAAGAGGTGAGGGGTCGACCGCAAGAAATGATGTCTTTTACCAGGAGGTAGAGCCTCGCGGACTCCCCACCAGACATAGAATGAATATGTTTCTAAGAGCGCGAAAACAATGGCGAGATTTGGCCACTTGGTATCGCACAGTCGTGTTTCACCCCGAATTAGAGACAGAAATCTTGGCAGATCCCATGTGGTGGGTCCACGAGCTGATGAAAGGAGATGATATCGATCAGTTGCTGGCCGCATGGCTGGTTGGCAGATATCAACTGAGAGTGTCACTCAAGAAACCTCAAAGCACGGAGATTACAGAAACTTGCCGGCATCTAAGTGCTTCTGATGAATCCGAGGTAGAAAATGATAGTGATTCCGAAAGGATCATAATTCAAACCTCTGCTCTCAATTTCAATGACAATTCTGACGATGAGTCGCCACCAGAAGTGACATTCGAAGCGGTGTCTGATTACATCGACTTCTTAATGGACTTGAAAGTCCAAGACTTTGACCTATTCCAAGACGAACTGAAAGTGGACGAAGCCATAGATAATGCCACTGACTTGGATCGTGATGGTATTGAGCATTTGGCCGTAAAGAAGGTGGCCGCTGATATCATTGTGAACAATGGATGGGATAAAATAGGCGTGAGTGCGGTCAGTGCCATGACCAATGACCAGATCGCCTACGAGCATGCCAAGGTGTTGGATGCACGTGAGAGACCACAACATGAGCCTCCATTTTTCGAAGGAGGCCTAGGCCGATGGTTGCGTCCCAAGCCCGGTGATAATGGATGCTCCACCCGAGAAGAGTTGATTGATGCATATGTTCAATACCTCAAGAGCTTGAAAATGATAGCCCCTGAGGAATTTCACAACATGCTGAATCCAGAAGATTCCTCCGAGTTGGAAGACTATGAAAAGGAGGCTATCGCAAGGATGTTCAAAGAAGAGGCTGAAGGTACTGGCCTTGAAGAAGGTGAAATCACCCCAGAACCCAGTTCCCCGGAAGCCAATCAAGAGCCATGGATGTACGGCTACAGGCAGCACCTAAGGGAAGTAAGAACTGGAAGACCAATGGTGGAGACCTCCAATCAAGTGGGGACAAGTCAACAAAGATCGCCGGAACAACCACACGACTCTTGGCAATACGAACATGATGAAATGGTAGAGTTCTATGTCTCCTACCTCAAGGATTTAAGGGTCTCTGATCCCAGAACCTTCAAATATGTTATGGATCCTGTGCACTCAATGTTTGCTAGCGAATTTGTTGAGGATTTTGAGAGAGAAGCTGTTGAGATAGTACGGAAGGAGTTGAGAAATGGAAAGACTCCCGCGTATGTATCCGATTCAGACAATGATGATGACGCGCCCTCAGCATCTTGCCGTCATATTACTGCCAATGATGACAGCGATGATGAAAAGGATAAAGGTGAATCATCAAACAATGAGCCACAAGCGCCACCGCCACAAGAAAGAGCTGGCTCTAGGCGGAATCCCAGGCGAAGACCCGGTGAGCTCGGTCCCAATGATGTAGACCCAAATGCGCGTATATTTTTCACAGGAGGGCCCAACTCCTCAGAGCCCATTCTAAATCTAACCCCTGCACTCGAAAACCTCACTATACATCAATCGGCTGGGGTGGTTGCGTACCTCAGTCATCTGAAACAAAATGATCCAGGATTCATCGACATGATATCGAATAACACCGAAAATGCTGAAGTATGAGTCAGTTTCATGGAACATCCCGAACATGATCCTGACCGAGCCCGGAGAAGGAGGCGGGAGAAATTTATAAGAAAACACTCAGCTGAGGCCGCTCGTATGAGAGAGGTAGCCGCCACTTTCCACAGAATCGTGACCTCTGTTGCGAGTGATAATGACAGCGATGGCGATGACTCAGGTGCCGGTCCTTCCGGATCCTCACACCACATCAGTGTCAATTGGGATGATGACTCAGATTCTGAGGACGAATCTTGTGAGCAATCTCATCCCCTGAATGAAACTCTTGTTATCTCAACAGAAGACACAAGGCGTCAGAGCGCTGAACTGTATAGATACTTGCGGAGTCTAAAAGGTAGAGAATCTTCCTTCTTCAGATTCGCAAACACCAATCTCCAGATGATAATGCGGTACATGGAACACCCTTACAACGACCCGAGTCCCATTTGGGTCAGGAATCGCGAGTATTTTGTGCGAAGTCAGCCAGTCGAAGCCGCGTTGGTGCGACAAATTTCCGAAACTGCGAGGCACATCTTTGCATCAAATGCATCGAACAATGAACACGACCCTATTTCAGCTTCTTGTCACAAAACTTCTCACAAGGATGAAGAAGGTGATAGCAGTGAGGAAGAACGCGGAACAAGCCCTGGGAGTAACGCCACAGGAGAAACCTCACGAAGCGAGAATACTTTCAATCCTGGAGCACCTACCTTAAGCAGTGGATACTCAAGGGTGAGTGTGTTTTATGGTGGAGACCTTGACTCTACTGACCCACCGTTGCGTGTATACTATGATGAAGACCCTGGTTCTGGATGCCCATTGGAAGATGTTTCAGACGCCTTTAATGGTCTCTCTATGAATCAAACTGTCGGTGTCTTTTCGTACATCAACCATCTGATTCAGAATGACCCAGAATTTCTGGATATTGTGACAAGTCACGAGCAAATCTGGACTCGCTGTCTAGAGTATCCATGCCGCGAACCTGATCCAGCTTGGAGAAGAATACGAGAAAGGTTTACCAGGAATCATCCCGCTGAGGCTGCTCGGATCAGAGAAGTTGTGGAAAACTTTGATAATCTGAAGAATTCCACTCCCTCTAACGGTAACAACAGTGACGGTGAAAGCTCAACCAATACTTTTGGCACTTCTCGCCATATAAGCACGGGTCCGGGCCAAAACGATGGCTCTGCTCCAAATCAAGCTGAATCAGCAAGCCAATCGAACCTCTCGGCTGAAGAGATAGCAGCACATGCGGGAATTGCAAGGCATAGACTCGCTAATTTAGATGGTTATCTGCGAAATCTGATGAATACCGAACCTGTCTTTATCCGGTTTGCAACCGCACATTTCCCGATGCTCTTAAGGTATATAGAGTATCCCATGGCCGATCCTGACCCCACATGGAGTACGGATCGCGAGAAGTTCATACGCAGACACCCTACTGAAGCTACTCGCATGCGGGAAGTAGCTGAAACCACCCGGCACATCTTCGGGATAGGCAATGGCGGCGACGACCCTGAAGCTGGTACTTCTGGCACTTCTTGCTACGTTGGTGCTAGCGGTAGCGATGCTCTTGGTCCAAACCGAAACCAGCCACACAGGCCAACCAACCTTTTAGTGGAAGAAACGGTGGCCCGCACAGGAATCACGAGGCGCCAAGGCATCGACCTACACACATATCTCCAGGATCTGAAGAATAGTGAGCCAGCATTCTTCCGGTTCGCAACAAAAAATTTTCAAATGCTCATGCGATACTTGGAATATTCCATCACGGATCCTGATCCTACATGGAGAAGGAGTCGTGAAAGATTTGTGCGCAATCATCCTGCTGAAGCCATTCGCATGCGAGAAGTGGCCGAAGCCGCCCAGCACATTTTCAGACCAGATGATAACAACCCTGGAGTTGGTCCTTCTGAATCATCTCGGTACATCAGCAGTGATGAACCTGAGAGCCCCAGGGAAAGAAAATTTAACCGTCGCGCAGCTAAGATAGCAGAATGGACGGATGATGATGAACCTTCTCCTAGGTTTCGGGGCAAAACTAAGGAGAAGAAAACTCATAGGAAGAATGCTCGTATGTCAGTCCGGCCACAGCCAGAATGGACTGAAACGTTCCCTGAAGGATTAGCAACCCTTATAGCCGCCACCGAAGGGAAGACAACAAGTGAACTCTTGCGAAAACTACAACTAACTGACGAGGAGGACGTTCTCTACCTCTCTGAAGAAAATGAGTTCCCGGAAGAAGAAGGCACAACTAAACCTCTCTTGGTTTACCAGAGAAGAAACAAGAAGAACCAAAAGAAAAACAAGGCATCAAAAGGTGAATCCTCTCGGAATGTTGGCTTTTGTTACCGAATCACTTGCGAAGATGCAAGTGATGATCAAGAGGAGGGATCCGAAATACCTCAACCACAGCCAGACTCACCTCCACCGCAGTCTGGAGATGCTCAGTCTCAGCCTGCTGCACCTGAAACACCGCGGCCACAGCGCGAAATGCCGCAACCCCAACCCGAAACTTCTCAACCACAATCAACAATTCCTGGCCCGCGCTCTGAAAACCCCCAGTCGCAACAGGGGGCAGGATACGGTTCAGATGAAGAAGATGACGGAATCCAGTACGATTATGAGTTCGTATTGGATCCCGAATACCAAGTAAACCCAGCGGATCTAGAAGGACAGCAAGTCAGAAGAGTAAATCTCGACATACACATCTCTAATATCCCTGGTCATCCTGAGCTTACCTTGGAAGACTTGAGCGAAATTGTGCGCCAGTTGGTCAACCAAACAAGGGAAGCTATAATCATGGAAGAAGAGGACGCCCGCCAAGGACAGGGGGCAGCTGAAACTCCATCCACCAGCCAGCCAAATGACACAACTCCGCCTTCCGATCCTCCTCAAGAAGGGGAAGAAAAAGAGGAAGAAGATCAAGAATCCGCGTCTTGCAGAGTCATATACATTTCTGATGATTCATGCACTGAGGAATCCGAAAGGGAAGAGTTTTCAGATGAGAACTATGAACATGACTTGTCAGATCCGATTGGGTGGACAGGACATCTGATAAAAAATGTAGAAAAATCAGGTGAACAAGTCGGGTGGCAAGGCAGTGATGGAGAACTCGAACCCGAACATCCACACTTGACCAGTCTTCGGCCATTCATACTCGACTCATGGCCCACAACTCGTCAACCAACAACGGTGAGACAAGAAAGCGAAATTCGGACTGCCCCACTGCCCTGGGTAGAAAGAATGAGGTGGAATAGGTCTCGCCGAGAAATATGCAACTTGGAATATGACCGAGTCAGAAGACTGGTATACCCAAGTCAGTCGGAAAAGAAAGAAACTGAGAAAGAGCTCCTCCAACAGTTCCGCCAATCTTCAGTCACGGAAGAGGTAAAGGGTCATGAACCATCTCCTCATTACCCTGTTCCGACAGGATGGGCTCGACACTACATAGATGAAGAGTTCCATCAGTACTATGACCCAGCCATATGGGAGAACATTCAAAAAGATACCTTGCCTGAGGCACGAAAATTCAAGAACGCCTCAAAGAGAACTGAAACTTCTCGCTTCATCACAGTCTCGGGATCAGACTCGGAAGGTGAAGGAAAGTCCCCTGACAGACGCTCTTTTAGCCCGGACAGGCCTGTTCCAATCAGACCTGAAAACAGGAGAGCACATTACCTTCTCCGAGTGGACAGCTCACGACATGAGGCCGTCTCGATGCCAGATGAACAACAATGCACGAGACCTGAAGAAGGCGGCCCTGCCACTCGCACTCGATCGCGGCAAGCACAACCAAACCCTGTCCCGGCCCATGGACAGGGGGCATTGCAACCAGACCCGGTTGATGACCGAAACGAAATGGCAAGGATTCAAAGGAGACTTAGCATTTTGCAAAATGCCCTTGCTAACGTGCTCAGACAAAATGATATCATCCTTGAGTTCTTCCGCACGCTGCAAGCGACAAGCGTAGGGGAATGGGCTGACAACCGAAGATCACTCATGGAAATAGAGCGCAAGTTGGCTCACGTTATGGAAGGGCAACGCCTTGAGGCTAAAACCCGGAGGAAAGAACGGCGGAAACAAGACAAGGAAGAAAAGCCAACTGAAGCACAACTCCCTCCTAGGAGGAGAGAAGTGGGCATTTCTATCCAAGAAGGCCGTCAACCCACAACCAAAGCTGATAAATCTATTGGCAAAGGCAAGGCACCAATGCCAACTGCGGAAAAGAAAAAGAAGCGCGACAAGGCTCAAACTTGCCTTCCACCCGGTGGTTCAAATGGCAGCAAGATGGAAAAAGGTGAAAGCTCGCGTAGCCGACCCTCTAAAAGCAAAGCCAACGCCGCGAAAGATGGGCCTCCCCGTAGAGGGAGATACTACATCGATGTAAAAGATGCGCCGAATGGAAGAACCTTCCTCTGGAGGTGAAAAGATGCCGAAATGGATTCATGTCCATGGTCAACTTCAAAGAAATAAAAAGAAGACCTCTGCACCGGCTGCATTGCCTCTATCTGGAGAAACAAAGCCCGACAAACCAAAAAGGAGCACTCCACAAAAACACCAGCATGTCGTGGAACGAGCCCATAAACCAAAGAAACCCAAAGAATGCGAAAAGTATTGTGAGCATCACGAAGAATGGGGCCACACCAAAAATGAATGCTTAGCCTGGCCCAATGGTGGTGACAGCACCTCGGACGAAGAAACAGAAAAAGAAGAGTGCCACGCCACAACCTGGTACCCGGACTCTGAAAATTCAGAAGAGGAAGAATCCGAAAAGTCAGACTATGACAGCCCGGAGGAAGAACCAACTGTAATGGTGACTCATCCCGTAACGATCATGCCTTTTGGGAGTGATTCTGATGAAAATGAGACCGAGGAGGAAGAAGAAATCATGCCGTCTTTCCCGAGTCGACTGAACCCAGCACCCCGACAAGATCAAGCCAAAGCCCAACAAAAACAAAAGGGACAATGCAATGTCAGCTTGAGGTCCGGTACCAGAATACCTGAAAGGCAACCCCCAAGGGAAGTCCCTCATAACAGGCGAAACACTCCGGAAGAAATAATCGCTGAAGGAGACGCCAGGCTAAACGGCAACAGACCCAGAATGACCGTAGGTGATTATAATGTGGTAGCACACCTGCGCAAAATACCGGCCTTGCTAAGTGTCTTCGATGCCCTCATGGTGTCACAAGAACTCCGCGAGTCTCTTATCTACGCCTTGCAAAATCCCGCCAGCTTTCAAGCATATTTTGCTCAAGAAGCCCGAGAGGAAGTAGCACAAATCGAGCCAGAACCACACATCACCTTCACCGATGATGATCTGATGGCTGGGACGGCAGACCACAACAGGCCTCTCTACACTACCGGTATCATATATGGCAAAAAGATCAACAAGATTCTGGTCGACCCAGGGTCTTCCATCAGTATCATGCCACTAAAGACCTTGGTTCAGCTCTCCCTCAGCATCAGAAAGACCAAGAAAGACAAAATCCGGATTCATGGGTTTAATCACCAATACCAAAAGGCCTTGGGATCCACCATCATTGACATAGATTTCGGTGAAATTGTGACGCCCGTGAAATTCTTTATCATAGAGGCTGACACCACTTACAAGGCGCTGTTAGGGAGACCATGGCTCCACGAGAATGGCCTGGTCCCCTCCACTCTACATCAATGTGTCAAGTTCACTCGTGATGGCAAACAATGTGTAATCAAGGGTGACGACCGACCTTTTGAGGCACACGAAGCCGAGTTAGATGATGCAAAATATTATCAACCCAGAATTGAACAGGGGGCAGCAACCACAAAGAATACCTCTTCGTCAGACGCCGTTAGAGAGGCAGTGAAAAGGGTGGTACTCAAGGCAGCCATTAAGTCGCAAACGACCCAAATGCTGTGGGGGAGCGATAGCGAACCAGAATCATCTGAAAAAGCTGAAGATGATGTCCATTTCCCGGCTCGCCCATCCAAAGACTCGGGAAGCGAAGAAGAAGGTCAAAGCTCTTTAGCTGTGGAATTCATGCCCATGGAACACTGCAAAGACCTTACTCCTCGCAAAAGAGAGAGAATCTCCAAGCTGAAAACATTCACCGTTCCACCAAAAATTGAAGAGGTAGAATATGGGACGGTGATTCACCCCAGTATTCGTTTTATCAAAACAGGAGAAGTTGACCCAGAAAATGATCAGGCTCCTCTTGAGGATTGTAAACGATGGTTAGAGGACAGTGGAAATGAAACCAAAATGCCTCCCAAGCTACAAAGAAATACTGATGCTCGCATGAAGGGCTTGTTCCACCGAACTCATTGCCTGGAGCCCATTTCTAAAAAGCGGATTGAAATGTTCCAGAAGCTCTGGGACGGTGACTCAAATGAAGTGACCAAACTCAACGGAAAGACCTCCAACACTAGAGGCCTTGGTTTCGACACACAACCAGGAACATCAAGACCCAAAACATTCAAAAACACTCAAGTACACACAAGCCGACACATCTCCTCCACTGAAACATGGAGAAGAAATGGCTCCAGGCGACAAACGTCCAATGAAATAACAATGTTCGATGTGCTCCAAAGGCGTTTCCAAGAAATGGTTCGTTCGCAACAAGATGTTGAGCGCTCCATGGAACGTCTAATTGCCCGAAATCAAGACCTCTGTCGGCAAATAGCAGTAAAAGAACAAGAGAATCAAGCCAGTCGAGAGAAGATAAAAGAACTCCAACGACGGGTCAATATGCTGCGCCAGGAGATCACCCGACTCCATGATGCCGATGAAAGAGACAAGGATAGAATAATCCAAGTGTCTCAAAGGAATTTGTTCCACTAAAAGGAGATAGAGTCACTCAACCGAATGGTAAGGGAAACCAAAGAAGCCCTCGTCCTTGCTAAAAATCAAGTCCAGTCGGAAGATACTCAGTTACATACATGCCACAGGGTCACTATATCCGACATGTTAGAAGAAAAGAATGAGAATCCCGAAGCTAGCAATGAGAAAGATGGTCCTGACGGAGGCTTGCCAATACAAGAGGTGATCTCAATTGAAGAAATGAAAGAATGTTTTCAAGATGTTCTTCAGAATCTGATTCAGTCCCATAAAAGGCTCGAGTGCGAAATGTCCCGCCTTATAGTCGAAAAATCAGACCTACGCGCCCAACTAGAAAGGCTGTGGGAGAGGTACCAGGAAGAAAGGAAAGTTTCTCAAAGAAGAGAACAACATCATGTGTATCAAATCCTCACCTTAGAACGATTGAGGCAAGAAACAGCCAATAGTCTGGAGAAAGAGTACAAGATAAACGACAAACTCCGAGAAAAATGTCGGCGAAGTGCACAAGGCGAGGCCGCCTGTCAACAAGAGATCCTCAAATTGCAGGATCAAATGTCGCATCATTGGGCAAAAAGTCGAAGTGGCAGATATCAAAAAGGGAAATCTCACTCCTATACAAAGAGAGCAGAAACAGAAGAGCCACATGATAGGAATCAAGGCTCACGCTCCGGTAGGTCTCGATACAAGGGAGCCAGAAATCAAGGGCATACCTGTCATCGGGTCACCATAACGGAAGCCGAGGGGGAAGAAGAAACCCTCGAGGCTGAACCTGAAATATCAGAAGGCGAACAGTTTATCTTAGCCGTTAAGAGCGCCCCAAAGGAATTGGAGGAAGGAGGTCAAAACACCATTGACGAACTCAAGTCGGTGAATCTGGGTACCGAGGAAGACCCCCGACCTACCTTCATCAGTACCTCTCTCAACCCAGACATTGAAAGAAAACTGACGGAGCTCCTGAAAGAATATCGGGATTGCTTTGCTTGGAGTTACAGTGAAATGCCAGGGCTAGACCCCGCTGTAGCTGTTCATAAATTGAAAATAGATCCAGAGGTCAAGCCTGTAAAGCAAGGTCCTCGGAGAATGAGGGTTGAACTTGAAGAAAAAGTGATTGCTGAGGTCAAGAAATTGGTCAATGCCGGCTTCATAAGAGAAGAAGAAACTCCTGATTGGGTCGCCAACATTGTCCCAGTTAAGAAAAAGAATGGACAAATCCGGGTCTGTGTGGATTTCCGAGACCTGAACAAAGCATGCCCAAAAGATGACTTCCCTCTACCTGTAACAGAAATCATAGTGGATCATACTTCCTCTTATGTGGTATACTCATTTGTAGATGGATACTCCGGGTACAACCAAATCAAGATGGATGAAAATGATCAAAAGCACACGGCTTTTCGCACGCCGATTGGTATCTTCTGTTACAAAGTCATGCCATTCGGGTTGAAGAATGCAGGTGCCACATATCAAAGAGCCATGACCAAGATCTTCGATGACTTGATACATAAAGTTGTGGAGTGCTATGTCGATGATCTAGTGGTGAAATCCCACTCATACGAAGAGCATTTAGCCAACCTTAGGCTAATGTTTGACCGAATGAGAACTCACACGTTGAAACTCAATCCCTTGAAGTGTGCCTTCATGGTCTCTTCCGGCAAGTTTCTCGGCTTCGTGGTGCGCCATCGAGGCATAGAAATCGATCCCGAGAAAATCAGAGCTATTCAGGAGTTGCCGCCTCCTAAAACACTCAAACAGCTCAGATCCTTACAAGGACGATTGGCATACATCAGAAGATTTATCGCCAACCTTTCAGGCAAAATCAAACCTTTCACTCGACTCACCAAGAAAGATGTACCATTCAAATGGGATGATGAATGTCAGAAGGCGTTCGAAGATATTAAGCAATACCTGTTAAACCCACCAGTTTTGGCAGCACCTATCCCAGGGAAGTCTCTCATCCTATACACCACAGCATTGGATGGATCTCTAGGAGCACTGTTGGCCCAAGAAAATGAGGAAGGAAAGGAAAATGCCCTCTACTACCTCAGTCGAATGCTAGTCGGAGCAGAATATGCCTATACCCCAATCGAAAAATATTGTCTAGCCCTCGTCTTTGCAATCAAGAAACTCAGACATTATATGCTAGCGCACAAGGTCACATTGATCTCCAAAACTGACCCCCTGAAATACCTCATGACTCGACCCATGCTCACAGGTCGATTGGCAAGATGGGCGGTCGCATTAATGGAATTCGACATAACCTATGCACCTCAAAAGGCGATCAAAGGGCAGGCATTGGCCGATTTCTTGGCCGCCCATCCCATACCGGATGACTCTCCGCTAGCATGCGACTTTCCAGATGAAGAATCCTTACATACAGACAACCAAGAAGAATACTGGAAGATGTATTTCGATGGTTCTTCTTCTATCCAACCAGCAGTGAAACCAGATTTACCCAAACGACAAGCCGGAGTGGGCCTGATCTTTGTCACACCTGAGAAGGGCATCATCAGATATGCCCTGAGTTTGACAGAACCACGCACCAACAACGAAGCCGAATATGAAGCCCTCATCGCAGGACTTGAAATGGCTCTAGATATGGGTGTTGAAAAGATGAAAGTTTTTGGCGATTCCCAGTTGATACTTAGTCAGTTAGAGGGACAGTTCAAAATACGAAAACCAGAATTGGTAAAATATCATGAAAAGGCTCTCGAACTTATGGCCAAGTTCACTGATATTATACTGGAGAAAGTACCCAGGTCTTTGAATGGAAAAGCCGATGCCTTGGCTCGCCTAGCAAATGAACTCAGTGACCCCAATCAAGACGAGATTCAAATCTTGGTTCATAGAAGAAGGGCGCTCTCTCCCTGCTTCCCAAAACTTCTGGAAGAAAATGAAGAAAGCGCACTGTTCATGGAGGTAGCAGCTTGGGAGGAGGAAACCATACAAGAATGGGGAGAAATCACTCAAGCCATGACTATCGAAGATACTGAAGACGAAGACTGGAGAAAACCCTTTCTCGAGTTCTTCCAACAAGGGAAACTTCCTGCAAACAAAGGACTCAGGGAACAAATCAGGAAAAGGGCTCTGAGATATGTGTATGTCAACAATACTTTATATTGGAGGTCATATGATGGTGCGTGGCTAAGATGCATCACCAGAAATGAAAGCCACCGGGTCATGAAAGAAATACACTCCGGGGCATGCGGATCCCACCAATCGGGTTCCAGAATGCGAGTCCACATCAAATTGTTGGGCTATTACTGGCCCACAATGATTGCTGATTGCGAAAACTTCTCCAAACAATGTCACATGTGCCAAATACATGGAGACTTCATACACCAGCATCCGAATGCGTTACACCCGACTGTGGTGTCATGGCCTTTCGAGATATGGGGAACGGACATCATAGGTCCCATTGACCCTCCAGCCTCGAATGGGCACCGCTTCATCTTAGCAGCAACTGATTATTTCTCAAAATGGGCCGAAGCTCGATCATATAGAGAAGTCAAAGCCTCGGATGTAGTGAAATTCTTCACTACAAACATCCTCTACAGATATGGCACTCCCAGGAAGATCATCTCCGACAACGGGACCGCCTTCAAGAACACCAGAGTCGATGAATTCACCAAGAAACACAATATTGAGTGGAGATATTCCTCTGTGTACAACCCCAGAGCCAATGGTTTAGCTGAGGCATTCAACAAGACACTGATCAAGATCCTCCGGAAAACGGTCGGGGATAATCGGAAAGATTGGCATAACAAGTTATCAGAAGCAGTGTGGGCATATAGGATCACACATCGAACTCCTACTCAAGCCACACCTTACTCTCTGGTATACGGAATCGAAGCGGTCTTACCCATTGAGATCGAGCTACCCTCACTAAGAGTAGCTATGGCCTCAGAAATACCCATGACCAAACAGATACAACTCAGATTTCAAGAGTTGGACGGAATGGATGAAAGAAGACTCATCGCACAACAAAATCTGGAACTGTACCAAGCTCGAATGACGCGGGCCTATGAAAAGCTTGCAAGACCAAGAGCGTTTAGGAAAGGTGAATTGGTATTGGCATTAAGGCGACCAATCACTGGCCGACATCACGGCCCTAAGTTTGCACCAAACTGGGAAGGCCCCTTCATAGTTGACCAGGTCTATGATGGAGGAGCCTATCTCCTGGCCACAGAAAACGGAGAACACCCACTACCAGTCCTAAATGGAAGATACCTTAAGAAATATTACAGCCAAAATCAACCCCCAGAATACACAAAGCCTCGACGGCACCCTGACGAAGACTTCATTGCCAACTGGGCAGAAGCCCACAAAGAAATGACACAACTGTTTCGCAATCGTAAAACGCAAAATTGGTGAAACTTACCGGTGAAATTTACCAAACAAAGACTCCATGTTGAGGGAGCCTGTGTGGTTCCTGAATACGTGGAGCATGGTGAAACTTACCCCTGAAATCCGCTTAATGAAGGAGCCTGTGTGACCCCCGAAAGCGAAAAGGGTATTTTATGACGCTAAAACCTGTGTGGAAAGCTGAAAATACCTAGACCACTCCCCATGAAGCATATCTGAGGGCGTGAGTCTAAAACCCCAACCTATGTTGAGGAAGACTACGTGGCTTCCGAATACACTGGTTGTAAACGTTTACCCAATACCATTCCCTAATCCGCTTTATGAAAGAACCTGTGTGGTTCCCGAAAGCGAAAAGGTACTTGAGGAGGCTCAAACCTGTGTGGTAGCTGAAAGTACCGAGGACACGCCCCATGAAGCATATCTGAGGGCGTGAGCCTCACCAATTCACCATGTTCCCTAGTAAGGTAGGGATCTTAAAGGCGGTTTGCCTCATGGCCCCATAAGTCGACCTTTACACCTAACAATATATCCAAACAACAATACCACGGTTCATGCCTAAGCTGTACCTCAAACAGCCACATATCCCTATAACAATACACCACGGTTCATGTTTGAAGCTATACCTCAAATAGCTATGCGTGTGCGTATATCCTCATAACATACGCATACATCCAGATAACAGTCCTACCGGCTATGCCTAAGATTTACCTCAAACAACTATACCTACATGCATATTTCATAATATATGCATATATTCAAACAACAATACCACGGTTCATGCCTAAGCTGTACCTCAAACAGCCACATATCCCTATAACAATACACCACGGTTCATGTTTGAAGCTATACCTCAAATAGCTATGCGTGTGCGTATATCCTCATAACATACGCATACATCCAGATAACAGTCCTACCGGCTATGCCTAAGATTTACCTCAAACAACTATACCCATATGCATATTTCATGATATATGCATATATTCAAACAACAATACCACGGTTCATGCTTAAAGCTATACCTCAAATAGCTATACATATCCACATATCCTCATAGCATATGTGAGTATCCTGGCAATAAACCTCCGGGCTATGCCTAAAACCATATCCCAAATAGCCATATGTATGTGCATATCCTTATGACGCGTACGTATATTCAAACAACAAGTCCCACGGGCTATGTCCTACCCCCAAACACCTATACATGTATGCACATTCTCAGAGCATATGTGTATATTCAAGTAACAATCTCACGGTTCATGCCTAAAGCTATACCTCAAATAGCTATATGAGCACGCACATTCCTATAATGCGTGCAAATGACAAATCCCACCGGCTGTGTTTAAGATATACATGTACGTATCCGTATAATGCATACACACATCCAAACAACGACCTTATGAACTGTACTCCAGTTATAATCCAAAAAAGACCCCTATATGCCTGAAATATATCCAAACTATATTCCTGCAATTTACCTTAAAGCAGATATATCATTATCCAAACAAGCTACAATCAATAAGCAAAAGATCCAGTGACAAGAATAAACAGTCAATCAAACAACCAAAACAACAAACAGCGTTATCAAAAAGAGAAAATGCAAAAAGAAACGCCTACGCAGGGGGCGGGGCCACGTTCCCGGCCAACCTGTTAACAGCATCGGACAATGATTGGAGCGCCACCTCTATAGCCTCCAAACGAGCGTGCAACTCCCCAAGCTGCTGGTCCAATGGAACCTGAGCAGGTAGAGGATCTCCAATGGCAGACCCGTCATCTGAAGGAGGAGAAGCTTCTCTTATTGGACTATACTGGTTCACAGCAGCATTTTCCTGCAAGATATAGCCATTGATCAAATGATTGGGGTCAGGTACCAAATGACCGTCCTGATCACCAACCCACCCAAAAGAAGGCAAGACATCCAGGAGATTGCGGCAGTACATCACGTCCCTCTCAGATACAAGTCTTCCCCACAACATATCAGGCATTGGGATCTGAGTTCGATGCATTAAAGCCATTATGAGATGACCGTAAGGTAAACACCCGCTTGTGAACCTCACTGCCTGATGCATGTGTTGAAGAATCAGGCTGGCCAAATCAGGTTTATCACGTCTGCGGATAAGCGGACGAAGATAGAACAGACCGCCTGGTCGAGAAAGGTTGGTCAAACTTCCTTGTGGAGAGATGATTTGAGTCACCACCAGGAAAAGAGCTCTACAAATAAACCTGATAAAGTCAGAAACACTCAAGTTAAAGAAAAATGCAAGTGTAAACATACCGGTGGAGAGCAGGCAAGTGCTCGATGGACACGACCTCAGCACCTCTCTCATAAGGACGAGCTTTGAACCAGCGACGACAAGCGCCAAAGGTCCCAAAACCCTGAGGCCAATACTCATATGCATACACAGATATACCACCCAGACTTTCGGTAGCCTGGATAAGGGCAGCTAAATCCTCTACCCTTATATGGAACTCTCGGCCAAGTAGATAAGAGGAAGCAGAGGGGACCCCGAAGTGATCAAATGTTACCCTGAGATTGGCGTAAAACAAACGCACGATCGAAGGATAAAAAGGACGATTGAACAAAGTCAAACCCTTGAGGTTCCAAGCATTTAACCAACCATCAAGCAGGCTCTTAGGCTGACCCGCTATGGCGCCATCAGGAGCAAAGAAAAAACAGTCGGCCACTGGGCGCCGATCGCCTCCGGTATTATGCAGGTGACAATCAAAGGCTTTGGCATCCCGAAAAAGATAGCGGTTGTCAGGGACTAAAGACCAGTTGGGAACAGTCGGGCCTGGGCTCGCCACCGAAGAACTAGAGGTGTCTCGGGGACGTTTTGGGTTCGAGACAGACATGGTGAAAGGAGACTGCAAAAGCTAAACCCTAAAAAGCAAAGCAGAAAGGGCGGCGTCGCCGCGACGTTTAAATAAAGAATGAGAGATAGTGACGCCAGGATTCTGACCTAAAGGCGTTTGATTCTCATGCATTAATCGCTCTGTGATTAGGGGGAAAATATCACAAAAGATATACAGGATGAAGAAACATAGAAGGATATAATCCAGAAAGATATCACAAAAGCATAAGCAAAGCACTACAGATATCCGGTCCCATACAGTCATACAAAACAAGACAAGCATAATGTCAGGGCTGACTAAAGACTGAAAATGCGATAACGGAAGATACAAGGAGTGCAACAACTCCGTAAATCTCTATCCTGTCTCAAAGATATCAAAAAGCTGGTGACTCGATCTCAGGCTCATCCTAAAGATAAGGCTCAGTCCCACCACTACCTCCAGAAAGTGGCTCAGTATCCCCTGAAATCGGCTCTGTATCTCCGCTATCAGCCGGACTGTTCACAAAAGCAACCCCAGGGCAAGGAAGAGCTAGCACAACATCAACTACCCCTTCTGCGTCATCATCCTCTGACATTGGTTCATCATCAATCCCACCGGGTGTCACAAATCCCACACCCTCAGGACCAGACAAATCCGTCAACATGACTCTTGATGTAGGAACATGGCTGGTCCCAACATCTGAAGGCGGGATAAAGCCAATGGGGTCCGCACCCAATAAGACAGCCGCCCACTCAGGGTAGTCCAGTGACACCTCTGATAAAGGCATTGTCTCCATATCCACATCTCTCATAATGGTATCGTAAAGAGTCTGAAGATTACGATCATCAAATAGAGCGTCAATCATATCCTTCCCTATAAAGAGAGAGAAGGGTCAATAAACAAGAAATTCACCTTGTTTGCTCTCACAAGAACCATAGAATTAAAGATACCTGAGGAAGGCTGAACAACAAGAGCAATATCCTCCTGAGTCTTCGACTCCACGTCCTCCCGAGTCTCTGATCCCACGTTCTCTTGAATCTCCAGCTCCACGCCAGGGATAGCACCTGAAAGCTCACCTATGCTAGCAAAGCTACGAGCCGAGAACTGATACTGACAGCATAGCTGCCGTAAGCCGGAAGCCCAGAGATCAACATCGAAGGCCCCTAGCCAAGGAGGAAGTCGCCCTACAAAATAGTCAACTCATAATCAATACCGGAAAATGCAAAACGGATAAAATGCAGCAAATAGGGGAAGTACAGTACCTAATCCTCGAAGTATCGGAGGAATCTGAGGTAAAGGGGCCGGCTCACATCCCGATACTGTCACCGAAACAATAGCTAAAGAATCATCTGGGACAGATAGAGCATCATCCTCAAGAAATGGGGCAGGAATAGCAGAGTCAGGGTACAGCATCTCCTCAAAGGGTACCTCCAGTGTCTCTATATCTACCGTCCCCACATCAATCTCTTCGGTCTCAACCTCAGTGGGCACAATCGCACAAGCCTCTGCATCAGGCTCAGTGACTGATGTTGCAACTACCTCTATAGTCTCCTGTGGAGTCACCGTCTCTGTCCCGCCGGCACTAGGCTCAGCGACAAGGGCACTACCCCACAATCCAGAACATGAAGTACCTGGACATAAGACATAAGACAATACCATAGGAACGAGATAAATCAGAAGAAATGTAAAGAAAAGGACATACCTGTAAAAGGCGTAAGCAAAGGAGGCTCCATAGAAAATCTGATACCAAAAGAGCTCTCCCCCAGTCTCGGCCGCAGCTCATAGCGGGATACCTCCTCCAAAGATGGAGAATCCTCGCGGCATCTCTTCCTCAACTCCGCGCGAGCCTCCTCCTCCGCAAGCTCCTCGGGATACTCTGGCGAAGGACAAGAAGACAAATCCGGATCGTCCTCAGAAGTCAGATGATCAGACACAGACTCAAGCACAGGCTCTGGCTCAGGCTCAGATGCAGAAACGCCTAACATAATGGTTTTTATAAGCTCAAACACACGCAAGAAAGCAAATATAAGAGACAAAAGAACTGCACGTACCTGTGTAAGTAGCCCAGAACCGATAACTCTTAGGCCCAAATCGGGACGCCTGAGACGAATCGTCCTCCGTCGGAGGAATACCCTCGAGCTTAAAATGGAAGTGTCCCAAATCACACTCTCCTAGACCTGTTCGAGATAGTGGAAACACACTCAATATAAAGAAGAAAGAAAGAAGTAAAGCAAATGCAAACTAAAGTAAAATACAAAACTTGAGACAATACCTGGGATAGAACCGTCTGAAGATAAAGGTAGCTCACTGAAATCGGCGGGGCGAAAAGTAAGAGGAAGTCGCCTATCTACTCCATGAGTGCTTCTCAAAGGTCTGAAGCCACCAATAGAAGCATCTAAACCAGGAGGAACGATACGAGAAGGCGGATAAACCCGCTCCAGCAAAAGCTCATGAGAATAGGAATGCGCAATCACAGCCCAACTCCTAAACCACCGATCATGACCGATAGTCATACATCCTTCTCTCTGAGAATCAGGTACATCACAGCTACTCCCGGTACCAAGACGTAAGGAGAATGCGGCTAGGTCGGCACAATACCGCAGAGAAACCTCCTTTGGAGGGTCAGGAAGTGTAGACAAAGGAACATCCTGGTCGTACCCAAACTGCCATGCACACTTCTGGGGGTTATATGCCTCAGAAATAATCCTGTCACCAATCCGAATGACTAAACACCCCTCCCGAATGCTAATAGCATAGTCTCGAGAACGCCTACTTCTCCGAGAAAGCAACTTGGGAGCATTACCTGCACGGGTCACCCTAGAGTCCTCAATATGACCTAGTCCTCCACCCTCTGTGGGCCAATCCTGTGAAAAAGACTCAGGCCTATACTCAGAAATATAACGACTACTCTGAGTAAAATACCTATGTGCTGTGAGCTGATCAGGAGGATTAACCGAAGGGCCAGCAATAAGACTGAGTGCCGGCTTCGAACCCCGCAAGCCTCTAGAAATAGATGCAGAATAACACCCCGCCCAATACACATTGAACCACCCATGTAGAATGTGTAGGGGCATAGCAATGTACGCCCTAGAAGGGTCTCGAGAAGAAGTAAGCTCTCGCAACGAGCGATAAGTGTTCACCAAGGCCGCTGTAGCTAGAGACACCTTCTGTTTCCGAGCCAGAGCATTGGCCACAATGAATACTCCAGGCCGAATATAGCCCACCGGCTCTATAATCACCACGAAATAACATATCCACCAGGCGAAATATGCGGTCAAAATAGTCTCCTCATCCAGGACACGCGTGCTCAGCCCCTCCCAAGGGATAAGATGACCAGGAGCATAAGGTTTGTCCGAACCTGGGATCACTGGCTCTAAATGATCAGCAAAACCCACAGCCTTCTCACGAGGAATCTTGTCCATGAAATAGCCGACCCAATCCTTGAAAGATACTCCCTCGCCTAAACCCTGAGAAGACTGGGTCATAGAAATCTCATAGTAAATTTTGAACACCTCACGCAAGGAATTTGCATGAATGAAATTTTCGTCTCTACCCATGCCATAAAGCTCCAGCTCTGGAGGCACCCTCTCCTCATAAAACTGGCCAGCAGTCGGCACCCCCAGCAAACATACCATCTGACGCAGGTCTAAAGTAGCATGTCGATCCTCCAACACAAATGTATTGTCCACATAGTTCCAATTGGTAGCCATAGCCCGGAGAATGATAGGATCCCATGTGTACCTAAACAAAGCCATGGTCACTCCTCCAAATATCTCCAAATCATTCAGCCTCGGGCCTACCCGACATAAAATGTGACGGGTCCACTCAGTCTGCCCGGGGACCCAACGTAACTCGCCCTGAACATTCAAACCACCAGGTGACCAAGGGATCACATGTCCCTCTATCATCTCCGTGCTCAATAAATGACAATCCTGACGGGATCCTATCCTCCCGGCAGAACCCAAGAAAAGGCCCTGAAAAGTGCGAATAGCAACCCCACTCGCAATACGACGCTGGTTGCCAGGCACAAACACATCATAAGTTTGGCTATGAGAACGTACCTCAGTGCGAGACGGAGGATCAGGCCTCAAGCGAGGATATGAATGCCCAGAGTATACAGGAGAACGGTTGTGGCGAGCCAATAGCCCATGAAAGTTGTCTCTCCCTCGAAGAATGGCATTCCTCCATTTAGCATGCAAATGCGTGTGAACCTTCTCAGGATCCAAGTAATTGTCGATATAGTCGGTGATGGCCTCATCAGAGGGACCGTAAGGACCGGTCCTGACAAAGTCGAAGCGAGGAGTAGTGCTGTAAATCTCTTCTATAGGGCCCAGGGTCACCTACAAAGACGCAGCAATAAAAAATGATCAAATAGTGAACCCCACTCTAAAATGATAAGCTGGAGGCTGGGGGCACCAGAGTAGACTGTTCGGAATCATACCTCACACTCCACTCTGGTGGGGGGCATTTGTTTGCCTCCAAGTTTCGCCATTTGAAGAAATGATGGAATATCTGAAGAAACCTGCAAACGAAGAATGTTAATCATGACCCATACAAAAAAAAAAAAAAAAAAACAACACAGATGAAACAATGGAACTCATTAGCCCACAAAATAGTCAGTTAATTAATTAAATTATGTGAAATACGCTAATGCTCACATAATTAATTGACTGATTAAATACGGAGAGACTCTAAAGATAAAATGTGTTGTACGCTTCTCTAAAGGGACTCGAGCCGAAACCCGCCAGGATACTAAGCAATTAATTAATTAATTAGATTATGTGAAAAAAATATCAAAAACTCACATAATTAATTATTTAATTAATTACATAAAAGAAAAGAGATGAAAATTGTATGATGATCAAACGTTATACATTTTCTAAAAAGTTTTATACCAAATCTTACACCAAAGACCCCCACTAAACAGTTGAATTAATTAATTAATTAATCAAAATTATGTGAAATATATCAAATCCCACATAATTAATGGATTAATTAATTAATTAACCAATTATAACAAGAATTGCATGATGACCATACCTTATGCATTTTCTTAAAAATCCATGCCAAATACCATAACTAAATCCTTATACCATGACAATACTAGTCAAATTGCTTGGAATTAAGCGATATGGAATTCCGGTATATGGACAAGGTCCGAATACAACGACAAGTACCGATAACTCTGCACCATAGACGACCCAAAGGTCCATATGTTTGTTTCGGGCTTATCACTAAATTCAAGTTGTATCTTCAGCAAAACTAAGACCAGACTTCATTTTGTTTGTTTGTTCAAAATTGGCCCAAAAGGTTTTAATCGAATTGGGCTCAAACTGAATTAAATTCAGCCCAACTAAACTCCAGCCCAACATATGAAATGTCGGAACCAGACACGAGCGACACGAACCCAACAGCGTCTAAGTGACTCGATCGAGTCGAGTTCAGACGGTACACGTGTCTATCTCCTATTGGTTAATGCGGGACCAGTTACCGTTAATAGCTGAAGGAAAAGAGAGAAGTTCAGAAAAGAAAATTTACCTAAAGAAGAAGAAGCAAGGCTCCGGTGAAGAAGGAAATCTCGTCGTCGTTCCAGGTCGTGGTCTCTCGAACCAAGTTCACCGTTGCATAGACGATGTTCTCACGAGCACAACGACACCTGGCTTGAAGAAGGAAGGAACCTGAAAATGGTCAATTCGACATAAACTCAGGTTAAAAAGGTCGAATACCAAAAGCAAGGTTTTTTTTAAATTAGCGAGAAATTGATGAAACACATAACCTTAGAAGCTTCCTCTGAGTATACTGAAAGATTGCAGTGAGTTATTGAACAGCAATGTTGTTGAGAAGGAAGAACCACCATCAGCCATGGCGATAGTCTCGGCTTAATTGAGAAATTTGGAATGAAAGAGGAAGCAAAGGGGTGGCATTCTCAAATTGATGTTCTCTAATATTCTCTGATGACATACGAATGTGGGTGTATGCTCAAAAGATGCAAAAGAAACGCATAAAGCCAAAATTTCAATGATAGTACAGGTACTGGAGATGTCCAGTGGAGAAAGTGTGTTGTCACCACTGAAATGGAGACGAAATCCTCCCTGCTGTCATCACTAACACCTGCAAAGTTCATCCTATATCTGAGGAGACTACTAGGTTAGACAGACGCATGATCAAAGAAGGGTTCACAGCCCTTGGATCAATGTGATGAGTCAAAAAGAAGGGGATAACGACAGTTGTACACTGTACCTCGTTGTACCATCTTCAGAGATAAAGTAAACAAGGGATATGATACAATGGGGGATGCATTAGGTCTCCTATATGCAATATTTGGCCAGATTGCTCAATTTTGAATCTGAAGACTGAGATTAAACAGTGCTGTAGGGTTCTTTAAGACCAAATCAAAAGAAACATTGTAGCTGATCCAGATGGCTCCTTTCAGATGACAGTCGGAGAGTTAATACTTCTCTGATCAATGTGCAGAATACCAGAACAGCCCTTTATTCCTTGGCGCCAGAAATTGCACATATCATTATCCAACTGCCTAATCTCAGAAGGGTAGAATAGGAATATAAAAATGGAAATTCCTTGTTTACACCCCCCATCCCTCTGAACTAAGGAGAATAATTAACAAATGACATAATTATCCCAAAGAGAACTCAGCTCTGCCCAGTGAGTACATCATGCCTGAACATAGAGCCCCACATGCATAGCCCCATGTTTGTACTGTCACACATAAGGCCACAAGAGAATGGGCATTAAAACCATGATTTTGGATCAATGGAGAGGATTGTAAACAGCTTCATATGCTTGTGATACCTATGCAGTTAGGTGTTCAGAGGAAGCACCTTGTATCATGCCATACTCCTTCCTATGCTCACCTGGCCATGGGCTCCACTTGTCATAAACGAGATAGAAACACAGACTTGGAGAACACTCCCTCAATCCCAGCCACTGATCAAAGATCAGAAGAGGGAAGATGTTTACATATGTCCCTATACAGCTGGCGCCAAGACCCCTTCCCTAAGTTCATGGGTGTATATCCCTCCAGTAACAGAGAATGTGGGTCCCATATGTCATAACAGTCAGTACTAGCGAGTGAATAGGAGTAAGAAGCAAGTAGCCAAGCTGTTGCGATACCCCATGCCAAGTGTCAAATGCCCATTGGCCAGTGACATCAATATGTAAGAAACTAGAAGTGAAGAGGGAATTGTGAAAGTAAGGCGGCAAGACTCTCAAATGATCTGGACCCTTCATCAAGCATCAGGCTCATCAAAAGATGCCACGTGTCACCAGGGAATGGAGCAAAAACCCTAACCTTTCTCTTATAAATACCCCCTCAGATGATAGAAGAGGGGAGGCCAATTGTTTTTTTTTAGTCGAATTGCTGTCATTGTAAACTGTTTTTAAGGTAATGGCCTCCAGTTATTTGAAATAAAGTTTTGTTGTATTCTTTTTATCCTTTTCTGTTTCATTGTATTCATTTTGATGTTTATTAGGAAGCATAGTTTGTCTATGATTTTTTTTTTCTTTTGTTTTCTGCTTGCTTGCTTCTGGAAAGTCATGTTGATAATCATCAGGCGTGTGAAATTAGATCCACCCTTGTGAGTGTTAGCAGAGGATTCAGTGGGCAAGTTCAAAAAGTAAATAAGTTTTAAGGCATGTAAATCATATTAGAAATCATATTTTCATCATCTGTTTACTTTGCACAAGCTAGTAGCTGTTCACTCCATGTAAAGTGTGAAATCAGATCCATTTCACATGGAGATTAAATTAGCTACTAGAAATAAAAAAATTGGTAATTCATATGCATTACAGTCCTTGCATCATTTCCCTATTAATACGCATGATAAGTAGTAGGTTTCAGTTTTTTTGTCAGTAGCTGTTATTCCCTTGTGAGAAATGTGAAATTAGATCCATCTCTCATAAAGAATACACTGCCTGATAACTTGTTTGGATTATATAAAATAAGAATTCCATGAGTCTTTCTAGAAAATGCATGTTTTCTTTATTTACTCCTGACCTGCGCATCAGTATTTGGCACCTCCATGGAGCATGTGAAATAAGATCCATCTCCACGGGGTTGTTCTAATTTCTGAGGTAAAGGAAAGGGGTGTATTCCTAAAATCTCTATTGATTACTTTGAATAAAAAAAAAAGGGGTGAAACGCCTAAGTGCATATTAATTATAGCATAATTTCAATACCCCAGGCCTATGCACCAGTGACTAATATTTTGTGAAGCGTGTGAAATAAGATCCACCTTCATGAGATTTCGTTAGTTTCTGATGTGAAGGTGAAGGATATACTCTCAGAAATATATATAATAAATGTGCATATAGGAAAGGGAGGGGGCTCCTTAATAAATTTTCCTTCTACATCTTTCATACTTTTATAAAAAAAATATGTATTTGAGATTACAGTGCATTTATCTTTACTCTTTTCCCATTCTGCCCTTCTGGCCATCATGGGTATCATGCCCTTAGAGTTTGTTTTATCGTTTCTTAATTTAAGTTTTCATGATGACTAACCAAACACTAGATTAAATCAATAAATGAAACCTGCATGATCTTCATTGAAAGAAATAGATTGGTGTTATTACTCTAAGTTTCTTTTATATACAAAAGAGGGATATAAAAAAATAATAAGCATGATTGATTTCGTGTTGCATTTGTTACTGAAGTTAACCTTTCTTCATCCCTTTAAGTCTTGATAATATTTAATATTCTACATATAGATTTTAGCTCTGTGCCTATCAATAATTTTGTGTATACACTTGGAGTCTAGTCACATCTGATAAAAAAAATGTGTGTGCCTTTACAAAAAATCTGACGATTATCAAGGGCTTTGTTAAATTACATAAACACAAAATTTGCATAATTGTTACCATGGCATACAAGTATCTATGATCAAAATTGACAATCACGAGCATCGCTTTAATAGCTTAATTGCATTTAGGGTCAGGTTAAACAAGGAAGATACTATCAAACTCTCCTGACTGTCCTGTACCATATTAAAACCCAAAGCTAATACCAAATTAATAGAGGGTGAGAAATAAAACTTCAAATCACTATCCTAACTAATCTCGTAATGGTCCCGTGATGTTTGAGGAACAAATTCAAGTAAGAATTCTCCATGAAAAATGTCAGTTCGCCTGTTATCCTCAGGACATGACCGGAGATGGTTAAATCGTCCCAGAAAAGAAAACGCGACCTAAACGGTCAACATGGATTAACTCAGACGATACTCATGATGACCCAGAACCTAACTGCAGCTTCCACGACGGTCGGAATTTGTTACTGACATGAGACTGGAGCCGTCCAGTCATGGGCCGAGCCGAAAGAGAGGGACGGAGTTTGAAACAAGAAAGCGATGGACTTGGTGCACCATCGCACGTGTAAACCAAGTGCCTAAACTTATCTTTAGTCGTCCCTGGATCTTCTGCAACGGCCTTCGTGTAGCGGGTTTCTGACAAGCAGAACACGAAACATCGAAATCAGGACCAACCAGATTTTTTTCTTTTTTTCTAAAAACACAGAAACTTCCAAAATACATTAAAAATAGTTAGGAAGTCCAGAAAATTCCCATAAAATACCAAAATGTCCAGAAAATTATGAAGAATATTTTCCTATAACACTTCAAACCCAAATTCTCAGCCAAAAGGAAATTAAAAAAAAATATATATAATAAAAACATGAAAAATGGTCAAAATTAGTAAACACAAAACACTCAAAAATTGAATTGTGTCAAAATTTATTTAAAGTGCATAAAAGTGTAAGGGCATGAACCCCTTTGACAGCAGGTACTTCAAACTGACAGATATGTCTGGACAGCAGGTACTTCAAGAATTTTGAACAGCAGGACAACAGATACAATTAAACGGGTAACCACCGCTAAGAAATGAATTTTATGAGAACCCAAATCCAAAACCCAAACTCAAACCCAGTTTAAATCCAAACTCAAGTCAAATCTAAACTAAACCCAAATCCAAACTAAACCCAAATCCAAAACTCAAATCCAGTCTAAATCCAAACTCAAGTCAAATCCAAGCTAAACTCAAATTCAAAACCCAAATGCAAATCCAGTCTAAATCCACACTCAAGTCAAATCCAAACTCAAACTCGAGTCAAATCCAAACCCAAACTCAAATCAAATTCAAACCCAAACTCAAATCAAACCCAAAAGCCCAAATTCAAATCTGAAATCCAGACCCAAATTAAATCCAAACCCAGAAAATCCAAACCAAATCCAAATCTAGAAAATCTAAACTCAAGACCCAGACTTGCACCTCAAAGCAACACAAACCAAGAAATAAAACTTCATAATTAATGCAAACTTTCCAGAACCCAGGGACCAAACTTTAAATATGTCTGAAAATCAGAATTTGGTAAATTCTAAAACATATGAAGACCAAAGTTTAAAATGTCCAAAGTGACCAGAATTTCTAAACACACCTTAATACCGGAGTTTAAAACGTTTCATAACCTAGCTCTTGCACGTCACAGGGCCAGAAATTCGACACGTCAATAGTTGACCAGAATCGACACACGTTCAAGGACCGGAATCTCTATATGCCTTAATGCCTGAGTTTCCAGAAACGTCTGATAACCTTGATTCTAACATGTCAACAAACAGACCTAAGTTTTAAAACGTTGATAAATTAAAGTTTTAAAATGGCTAAAGCTTTAATATAATCTAAACACCAAAACTTTGTAAGTCTATGTCCGTTCTCTTTAAGCTTACAATGCGTATAGTCTGAAGAAAACAAACCCAAAATTGTCAAACATAGAAATATGATTAATGGATAATCACCCTAAATCAAACTCCAGAAATTTTGAAACTCTAAACATAAATTAAATTCCTTTGCATCATATTCATTCTCTCATGGTTGCATTACCCGCTCTATTTATGTCACCATTTGTTGCGTTCTTTGATGTTAGTATCTTTTGGTAAAATGCTATAATGCTAATTGGTATGCCTAATCCATTGACTATCCCGATCTAGAGGTGCTCTTGACTTGGTTCAGAGGTAATTAACAGTAGGGGCTTGCGCCTACTGGAAAAAAAGGACCTGCAGTAAACAATCAAACTCTCGAGAGGTTCGAAACCACGTCGGTACTCACATCCCTTTTCAGGTGGGTGCCGATGTCTGAGTTTTGAAACGATCGAGGGGTATCTCGTCCGCAATATCTTTTTCCCCCTTGGGAGCATCCGGTCATTTCCCCCTTCCGAGGATCAGGGTCCAAAAAGGTGCGAGACAGATTCTGGCACGCCCGGTGGGACTTTTTTCTCCTCTCATCAGGGAATAATTAATGGACCAGGCATATCGACATAGTATATCAACATAGTATGAAATACGTTTAAAATATACAAAGATACTGATGTTAACTTTAAGTGCTTTCCATTTGCAGGAAAAACTCACTCAAAACCAACAACCAAGAATCCAAGGAAGGATGGAGTCGACACGAAAATCAACATGCGCACCACTCGAGCCATTCGCCATACAACATGGGGATATCCAATTCGACATATGGAGAAGAATGGGGAGAGCATGAAGCAGCAACCGCATGGGCTATGCGAGATGGCACTCGAACCGCTGGCTGGTGCAAGCAACGCTCAGGCTGGCACATGCAACGCTCAGGCTGGCACATGCAAAGCGCCGACAGTGCAGTGCAGCCCTGTGCGACCGCACCGGATCCTTGTGCGACCGCACAGGCAAAAACTCATGCAATGAAGCCACCAATTTGGCCCTGACAACCCCCAGTTTGGCCCGAACAGCAACGAACATGGCCCGCACAAGCTCACTATGCGACTGCACAGCCACCAATTTGGCACTCACAACCCGCTCAAGGTCGACAATCCAACAATGCCACAACCATTCACAATGTCACATTTGACAATAATCGGGGCCCAAACTTTCAAAAGAAGCCATCCGTGCCCTATGTCGCCCCCATTGTTGAGAACTTCATGCATGAACAAGGCAAGTGGAATTATTTGGTGGCCGAGAAATTGGATAAAATTGATGAAAGGTTGAGGTCTATCACAAGGTTAGAGCAAATGATGGAGGCGTACATTGCTCAACAAGCGAGGCCAAGTCAAAGGGCACCCGAGCAACTCTCCAGTCAGCCAGAAGTGAATTCTAGGAAAGAAATCAAGGCCATGGCACTTAGGAGCGAAACAGGCAATGAAGGACGGCAAATGGTGGCCGATTCAGCTGAGTCACAGCCCCTGTGCGACCGGCACAGACCCCCTGTGCGACCGCACCAAGGCTATTGGCCACCAAGTTGAGCCCCATACGACTCCATGCCATGTACCAGAGGAAGTTGTACCTCTGTGCGACCGCACCCGATCTCATGCGACCGCACAGGGGCATAAAATGCCCAAAAAGCGTGGTCCGGTGGAGCCCGATCCAAGGTTCATGCCCCCTTTGCCGTTTCCTCAAAGGCTAGCCAAAAACAAGGCTGATCAAGGCTCTACACCCCATGTCCTTCCAATCACCATTCCACTTGGATTAACTCTCATTGACAAATCTAATGAGTTGGAATTGAAGCATCCTCCAATAGATCCTATCAATGATGAATTTGAGAAGAAAAAAGATGGTGATACAACTCTCAAGGTCGAGGCATCCGATGTGACGAATGACAAGTTCACCAAAATCGACTTGAGCCCTCAACTTGAAGAATGCTTGGAGAGTACCGATGCAATGAAGGGCAGCAAACCTCACATCAAGTATTGCATCACAATCGAGCCAACCATAAGGACATCCAACAAAGAGCACACCAAGCATGTCTCAAGCGTCTTGCTCAACCATTTTTGGGTGAACTACGATGCATTACACGGGCGCAAAGTGAAGATAAGATGACAAGAGAGGTGGTCAAGCTAAGGACCTTAAACAAGCGCTTCTTGGGAGGCAACCCAAGGACTTCTTACCCTTCTCCTTTCATTTTCTTATTTTTGGAAAATTTGAAAAAAACACAAAAAAATATGTAGGGTAATTTAGGATTGTTAGGATTTACTTTCTGTTTTTAGAAAATTGAAAGCACAAAAAAAAAAATTTGAAAAATTGAAAATGCAAAAAAATATATTGGTGAAAATTTAATGTCTATTGATTGTTGTTTGTTGTGGTATTTCAGATTTAGTGGTTGTGGATGTCCCCCGGGCGACTTGCGCAAGAGCACCATGAGTCAAGAACAAGGGACACTTGACTCGGCACGACCTCATGCAAGCCGACCGATCCGCACAGCGCACACCGCACAATGCATGCTGCACTGCCACAACAAACCCAACCAAATCACTGTTGAAGCACGCTTGGGATGGGCAAATCATGGCCGAAAATCACTGCTCCAGGGCCCCAGAGCACTGTACGGTCGCACCAAATCCTTGTGCGGTCGCACAAGACCCCAGGGGATGAAAATTGATGAACCCGAGAGCACCCTTGAGGATTTGGAGCCCTGTGCGGTCGCACCACAACCCTGTGCGGTCGCACCAGAGTCTCAGGCCGTGATTTTCAGCACCGCACAAGCAGTTACTGTCCCGCCGCATTTCAAAAACTTGCCGGCCAAAACCAAAACCGTTTCGCCACATTTGTCAAGCATTTCTCCCTACATCTCCTGTCCAAATTTGGAGTTGATCAGACAATCGTAGCCCTTGCCGAAGGCCGCCGCAAGTTCTGCCGCTCGTCGCACACCGCTCCACCGCCGCCGCCACGAATCTGCAATGACGCAGCGCCGCACAACACCGCTTCCCAATGAAACATGTCACGAAGACCATTTTGACATTGTGGAGCAAGTGATGTACGAGTTGCTGCCTCGCCCTTCCCACCGTTGTCGCCACAAGATGGCCGGTTGTAGTTATCCGCTGCTGGCCGCTCCGGTATGTTTCCAAATTCCTTCTCTTTTTCTTTTCTGTGATGTGTGTTTGCATTGGGGACACTGCAATACTCAGCTTGGGGGGGAGAATTGAAGGAATTTCTTGGAAACTTGTATCTAGGACTGCATCATTGCATGAATTCGCTTGTCCGAGGTCCTGTACGGTCGCACAAAGTCCCTGTGCGGTCGCACCAAACCTCTGACAGCACCACTGCCTCATGAATTGCACCCAAACACCTCTGTGCGACCGCACAACCTTCCTGTGCGACCGCACGGACCTCCTGGCACGTGGTTGCATCATTTTAGTTGCATGTAATTTTATATAATTTGCATGTAAATAAGTTGCAATGTGATTTGTTGATTTGGTCTGAGTTTTGACACATGATTTAAACTGAATTTGGTTGTGAGATTTATTGCAAGAATTTAAACTTGAGGTATTCTCCTAATTGGTTTTTGAAACAAACGGTCCAAAAGAGATTTGAATTCAAATGGATAAAATCTGAAAATTGGTTGCTTTCACAGTGGTAAATACTATTAGACAAAACCATAACATTTTGCCGAGTGAACGGATTTGTGCTCTACATGGATTTGTTCAAAAGGGTATCTTTAGCGTGTATTTTGAGTCTTCTTGCTATCTTCTTTTTCTTTTATGAAAATTCTTGGCTGCCACAATGACAAATTGTATCTTGTAAAATGAAAAAAAAAAAAAAAAAAACAAAAAAAAAGAAGAAGAAAAACCAAAACAAAAACAAAAACAAAAAAAAAGAAAGAAAAGAAAAAAAAACAAAAAGAAAAAAAATCTCGAAGCAATGTATTCTTTTATCCTTTTCCTTTCCCTTCTTTTTCTCTTTCTTAAAGACTCCCCACGCTTTGACACGCTAGAGATATTTCTTACAAATTTGTGTAGTGTATGGAAAAGAACGGGCAAACAACCTTGGTCTTGCATGTTGTTTATCATAGAGGAGCTAGGGTCATTGAAATTGAAAATTGGATCTTTGAGGACCAAGTGTGGCATAAGCCAATTGTTAGAAAATTTTGAGTATGAATTCTTGTGTTAAATTTCACAACCACTTACCCTTTAACTCATGTACAAAACTTGAACCAAATCGATTAAATCAACCTTGCAACTTGTAGGCCTTCAAGGAGTTTGAGTTAAGATTTAGGTATTGTCCAACCTCTAGGTTTAGAGTATTGCTTGAGGACAAGCAAGGTTTAAGCTTGGGGGAATTTGATGTCACGTATTTATATATGGTTTTAGGCCGGACTTTAACCCAAATCATAACTCAAAACCCTTGATTTCATTTACTTTTACTTGTTTTATGTTTGTATTTGTAGAATTTTGGTACTGCTTGGGTTTATTTTGATTTGTAGGGACTTGGAGCTAATTTGGAGCGAAAACGACTCAATGCGGCACGAACCAACACACGAATCAGGCCTCAGATGACCCTGTGCGACCGCACAGGCCTTCCATGCGACCGCACAGGCCTATTTTGGGCCTTGAAGAGGTGCACATGACTCAAGTTTGGGTCGATGACTTTGGTGCGACCGCACGGGCCTTTTGTGCGACCGCACGGAGCTCCAAACCCTACCCCGACCCCTATATAAGGCGCCCAAAGTGCCGAATTAGGGCATCATTCATTCCCCCTTCTTCCTTGGCGGCGCCGCAACCGAAACCTAACCCGATCCACCTCCTGCGGCCCCTGTGCGACCGCACAGGGGTCCCGTGCGACCGCACCACCTCCCTGCCGCCTTGGAAACCCCCATTTCGACCTTCCTTCACCTCATCCTTCCACCCAAGCTTCCTCCTTGCAGATCCAGAAGATAGAAGAGGCTCGAGAAGGGGCTTTTGCCTTCCTCTTCCCCTTTTGGTTTCCATGGAGTTTGTATCAAATTGCTTTCTTGCTTTTGCTTGTTTTTGCATCATGTTAGGTTAGATTAGTTATGTTCTAGGGCTAGTTGAAACTGAGGTTAGGTTTGCTGATTTGACTTGATACTTGGTTTCTATTGTGTATTACTTGTTTGATTTCTATATGACTATGCTTGTTTGTGTTTGATTACTTAATTGAACCTCCTATTAGGTGAATGGCCACATCTAATCTAGGCAAAGGGTGTAGATTGATTAGTTGAACCAAATAAGTACTCAAGGTAGGTTAGGAGCCGAGAGGTGACCAATTTAAGCCCGAGAGGGACAAATTTCTGCTTAGGCGAGAGTCTAGTAGATGCCTTAGAGAATCAACAAGTGGACTTAGGTATTTAAGCCAACATTACGAGAGTTGAGGGTTAATTACCTAATGGGGGCTTTAGACTAGGTTCCATGCCAGGTTCTGTGACCAAAATTACGAGAGTTGAGGTTCAGGAGATTAGGTATGGCTAGATCTGTCCCACACAAGTCAGAAATCGAGTTTTCGTGTCATGTTAACATTAACCTAGGGCCGTGCGGTCGCATGGGATCCCTGTGCGGTCGCACAGGATCTCCAGGCACGCACGAGTCGGCGGTGCGGCGCGAGAGCGACGCCCGTTGACAGCCCGAAGCCTAACCAAGGTGGAACCGAACCCCTAGGACATTTTTATACCTTATTTTACCTCCAAAAACACCAAAACTTGCTACTGTTCTGTTTACCTTTGGTTGATAGTTTTTGTTACTTGTTGATTAAGTCCAAAACCTTTCCTTTTACCGTCTAGATTTTGTGAATAAGTAAGGTTTAGTACTCATCTTACCGTCCCTGTGGATACGACCCCGACTGTACACCAACGAATCACCGTACGCTTGCGGTTGTTTTTAGGTTACTTTTGGGTATATAAGCTCACACATCAAGCTTTTTGGCGCCGTTGCCGGGTACTTATTTGGTTCAACTAATCAAGCTTTAACACGCTAGAGATATTTCTTACAAATTTGTGTAGTGTATGGAAAAGAACGGGCAAATAACCTTGGTCTTGCATGTTGTTTATCATAGAGGAGCTAGGGTCATTGAGATTGAAAATTCGGCCTTTGAGGACCAAGTGTGGCATAAACCAATTGTTAGAAAATTTTTTGAGTATAAATTCTTGAGCTAAATTTCACAACCACTCTCCTTTTAACTCATGTATGAAACTTGAATCAAATCAATTGAATTGACTTTGCAACTTGTAGGCCTTCAAGGAGTTTGAGTTAAGATTTAGGTATTGTCCAACCTCTAGGTTTAGAGTATTGCTTGAGGACAAGCAAGGTTTAAGCTTGGGGGAATTTGATGTCACGTATTTATATATGGTTTTAGGCCGGACTTTTACCCAAACTTTAACTCAAAACCCTTGATTCTATTGAGTTTTACTTGTTTTCTATTTATTTTTGTAGAAATTTGGTACTGCTTGGGTTTTATTTTGATTTGTAGGAACTTGGAGCTAATTTGCAGCGAAAACGACACCATTCGGCACAAGCCAACGCACAAATCGGGCCTCAGATGACCCTGTGCGACCGCACAGGAATGCCATGCGACCGCACAGGCCTATTTTGGGCCTTGGAGAGGTGCACATGACTTAAGTTTGGGCCGATGACTTGGGTGCGACCGCACGGGCCTTCGGTGCGACCGCACAGAGCTCCAAACCCTACCCCGACCCCTATTTAAGGCGCCCCAAGTGCCGAAATTAGGGCATCATTCATTCCTCATTCTTCCTTGGCGGCGCCGCAACCGAAACTTAACCCGATCCACCTCCTGCGGCCCCTGTGCGACCGCACAGGGGTCCCGTGCGACCGCACCACCCCCTTGCCGCCTTGGAAGGCACCCGTTTCGACCTCCTTCACCTCATCCATCCACCCAAGTGACCTCCCGACGAATCCAGAAGTCAGAAGAGGCTTGAATAGGGGCTCTGGCCTTCCTCTTCCTATTTTGGTTTCTATGGAGTTTGTATCAAATTGCTTTCTTTCTTTTGCTTGTATTTGCATCATGTTAGGTTAGATTAGTTATGTTCTAGGGCTAGTTGAAACTGAGGTTAGGATTGTTGATTTGACTTGATACTTGGTTCCTATTGTGTATTACTTGCTTGGTTTCTTAATGTCTATGCTTGTTTGTGTTGAATTACTTGATTGAACCTCCTATTAGATGAACGGCCGCATCTAATTTAGGCAAAAGGTGTAGATTGTTTAATTGAACCAAATAGGTGCCCAAGGTAGGTTAGGAGCCGAGAGGTGACCAATTTAAGCCCGAGAGGGACAAGTTTCTGCTTAGGCGAGAGTCTAGTAGATGCCTTAGAGAACCAACAAGTAGACTTAGGTATTTAAGCCAAAATTACGAGAGTTGAGGGTTAATTACCTAATGGGGGCTTTAGACTAGGTTCCATGCCAGGTTCTGTGACCAAAATTACGAGAGTTGAGGTTCAGGAGATTAGGTATGGCTAGATCTGTCCCACACAAATCAGAAACCGTGTTTTCGTGTCATTTTAGCATTAACCTAGGGCCGTGCGGTCGCATGGGATCCCTGTGCGGTCGCACAGGATCTCCAGGCATGCACGAGTCGGCGGTGCGGCGCGAGAGCGACGCCCGTTGACAGCCCGAAGCCTAACCAAGGTGAAACCGAACCCCTAGGACATTTTTATACCTTATTTTACCTCTTAAAACACCAAAACTTTCTATTGTTCTGTTTACCTTTGGTTTATTGTTTTTGTTACTTGTTGATTAAGTCCAAAACATTTCCTTTTACCGTCTAGATTTTGTGAATAAGTAAGGTTTAGTACTCATCTTACCGTCCCTGTGGATACGACCCCGACTGTACCAACGAAATTATCGTGCGCTTGCGGTTGTTTTTAGGTTACTTTTGGGTATATAAGCTCACACATCAGGTAGCCAAGCTCGATTTTTATCCTTAGCTTGTGCCGCTAGATCCTGCCGGATTCCCATTTCAAACATATCCTTCCTCGAATTGACTCCATCTTTAGTTTTTCCTTGAATTTCCAACAAGCAACCAATCAAAGCTTCACATATGTTCTTGATTATGTGCATCGCGTCTAAGCAATGTCTAATCTCCAAAATCTGCCAATATTCAAGCTCCCAGAATATAGACTTCTTTTTCCATATCCCTTTCGGAATCTCATTTGCAAATTTCTTACCAAATTTCACATTTATGTCCTTAACTTGTTGATATACTGCCGAAGCGGATAACGGCATGGGGGCCCTGCCATGCTCTGCTTTACCATCAAATCTTTCCTTGTCTAGCCGGTAAGGATGTTTGCGGCTCCTAAGGAACCTGCGGTGTCCCAAATAAACCATTTTTCTAGAGTTCTTCAAGTAAACAGAATGAGTGTTTTCCTGGCAGATAGGACACGCTTTGGCTCCTTTATTCCTATATCCCGACAGATTACCGTACGCAGGAAAATCATTAATTGTGCAAAATATCATGGCACGAAGGTTGAACTCGGTTTTAGAGTGTGCATCAAATACGTTCACTCCCTCATGCCATAATTTTTTAAGGTCATCTATTAATGGACGTAAATACACATCTATATCATTCCCTGGTTGCTTTGGACCTGAAATCAATAAGGGCATCATCAAATATCTCCTTTTCATGCATAACCAGGGAGGAAGGTTGTAAATACACAATAAGACCGGCCAAGTAGTCTGACGGCTACTCATGTTGCCGTAAGGATTCATCCCATCCGTGCATAACCCTAATCTCAAATTTCTTGGTTCGGAACCGAAATCTTCAAATTGACTGTAGATGTTCGTCCAATCCGGACAATCTGCTGGATGCCGGAGCATTCCATCCCCTCTTTTTCGGCAATCTGCGTGCCATCTCAACAATTTGGCATCCTTCGCATTAGCAAAGAGCCTCCGAAATCTTGGAATTATTGGGAGATAAAACACAACCTTTGCAGCTGGTCCCTTACAATCTTCATCAATCTGATCATCCCTCGGTCTATACTGTGATGCTTTACATATTGGGCATTTATGCAGAACTTTGTACTCATTCCGGAATAATATGCAGTCATTCGGGCATGCATGAATTCTCTCTACATCTAGTTTCAAAGGACACAACATTTTCTTGGCCTTATAAATTGAATCTGGCAACTGGTTATCTTTGGGAAGAAAATCTGTACGTAAAAGGTTGAGCAAAGCTGTGAAACTGGTATCACTCCATCCATTTTTTGCTTTCAGATTAAACAGTTTGAAAACAGCATTAAGTTTTGACAATTCACAACCGGGATATAACTTTACCTTATCTTCTTCACGTAACATACCAAAAATTTCAACATTTTCAACAAAATCTGCATCCACATTGTTCACAATTTCATCTAAATCATCATTCAATTCTGGATTATCTAAATTTTCAACATCACACACATTTTCATCAGTACCAAATACATCATTTTCATCATCAAACACATTCATATCATCAAATACATTTTCATCATCCAATAATACATTAAAAGATTCTCCCTTAGTCTCTCCATGAAATTTCCACTGAGTATAATCCGGCTTAAACCCATTTCTAATCAAATGTACCCTCACTTCTTCCAAATTAGACCATTTCACCAAGTTCTGACAAAGACGACAAGGACAACACATTTTATCTTCTTCCTTCTTTCTCATATACTCAGTAGCACAAACCATAAATTCTTCAACCCCTTTCCGAAATGCTGATTGATCACTTGAGTACATCCACGTCCTATCCATCTGAACAACAAAAAATTATGCAAAATGTCATGGGTATGAATCAATTTTGTCACATTAGGTTTTCAGGCCGGTTACCATCCTAACCAACTCTTTGGATACTCTGTCTCATTAGCGAGCGTACGCTAGATGTAACCTGTTGTTTGAGAAAAATTCGACAGCATTTCCCCTAATGTTCCTTGAATGCGCCAACACACGATTGCTCATGAGCGCGCATCCGTGGGAACATAAAGGGAAATGCCGTCGAATTTTTCTCAAACAACAGATTACATCTAGCGTACCACTCGCTAATCCTAAATGAGACAGAATATCCAAAGAGCAGTCCCAAAACGGGGACTATCCGAAATTAATCCCTAATGGATTAATCTCGGACGGGCAAAGATCTAAATTTGGTATTGTTCCGGTATTTTCGGTCCTATATGACAATACCATAATTAATGCATATGCAAATTAGAAATGCATGCATATATTATAATAAATGATTAAATAAGAAAGTTTATGAAAATATACCTTATACCTTCAACACGACGAAATTCTTCTCCTATTTACGATGCAATTCTTCTCCTCTTGAATGAGACCTAAAATTAGATCCAATAAAAAAATAATCATTAATTTAAACCATAAAAAAAAAAAGAAAAATCCAAATTAATATGAAAAAAATAAAAAAATACAAAATAGCTCAAATTTGTACCTAATATGTATTTTTCTTTTCTTTTGCTTTCCAATTATAATTTTTACATATTTTTTTGACATTTTTAAAGTAATTTTAAAAAAAACGAAATAAAAATGAGGACAAAAATGCCAAAAAATATATATTGCTCAAATATTATTTTTTTACCTTCAATCTGCTCTCCTCCTTCTTCTCTTTCTAATTATTATTTTTCTAGAATTTTTTGGAATTTTTTGCTATTTTTTTTTAGTGAAAAAATGAATATGGAAATGAGGTGTTTAATGGAATTTGATGATTGGTGGTTGGCTTCGGCAGGAAGAAAATAATGGAGGAGAGAGGATCGGCAAGGAAAAATATCTGTGAAATTTATGACGTTTATTACATTTAAAAACGTTACATAAGGAAAATTCGATCTGTGACGTTTATTACGCTAAAAAACGTCACGGATTGCAGGAGCTTTTATGACGTTTTTTTTGTTTAAAAACGTCACAGATTGTCTGGCAGATTTTTTTTTTTTTGGAGGGAAAGTCTATAACGTTTTTTATTTTAAAAAACGTCACAGAATGGCCTGACGTTTTTTTTCCCGCGCCTGGCTCTGCCAATCCATGACGTTTTTTGTTAAAACGTCACAGATGGCATGTTACAGAAGCCTCTTTGTGTGGTAGTGGGCATATTTAAGGGTAAATTTGGTAAATCAATTTTTTCGATGGCATAAAACTAATTTTAACTATTTTATAATGGCATAAAACTAATTTTTCATTTAGTGATGACCTTTTATTATTTTCAAAATTTCATAATGGCATAAACCTAATTAGCCCTTAATCTATAAAGCTTTGTATATTATTAATTGTATTAACACTTGCATATTTTGTCACACTTTTAATACAAGACATGCAATAAAAAACGAAAAGAAAAAAAGAAAAAAAGCTTGCAGAAGCAGTCTTTTTAAAAACAAAATATGTTGCTATATACAGGCGGAGGTGACAATAGAAAGGAGTGGAGTAAATAATAATAGATATAAGGGGTATATGAGAAAAAATAATAAAGTAATTATGGTAATATTTCTCTGAACTCTGAAATCCCAAACCGAAGCTGCCTGAGGAACATACTATCTCTCTCTCTCTCTCGTTAACCGTTTTCGTACGTAGGCATGGCTCGCGATGCACCTATTTATACTGCTCTTTCTCTCGAGTCTGTATCTAGTATCATTTCCGAATACTATGGCGCAAGAATTGGTTACGGTACACACAGTCTCTCTCTTCTATTTCAATTGAATTTGAAATTAAAATTGAAATTCACATAAGTGTATGTTTGCGATTTGAAATTTGAATGCTTTGATACAAGAGATAGCAATTTCTTTCCAAATTTTGATTTTTTTCACACTTTCCTCTAATACGAGATCATATCACTATTAAATAATATTTGTTGATATTCTCTAATATCTCATTGTAAGTTTAAAAAACGTAACAAAATCATGAAATTATTTATTAGATTTAGCTTTTTCTAAAAAAAAATTATAAATTATAAGAAAAAACATAATTATTTGATGACAAAGAAAAGCAAGTATCATTCGAAACTAGGAGTAGATTCTTGAATCAAGATCAAATAGCACAATGCATGATAGATCACGCAAAAATCCACTCTCTCTCATGCAAATTTTTTTTTGCATGGTGTCCACTTTCAACGAATACATGCAAAACTCTCCTGATGTCAAATTTTATGTCCAGACTTGTGGTGTACATCACTAATTTATGGCTTCAAGAAATTGTGACAAATAAGTTCTAAATAAACGTTTCAACACAATGATTATTATGGTACAAACATTCCGTCACCAGCTTGAAGTCGAATGCTATACACCCACTCTAAATTTGATTTATCTAAACTCTTTAATGCTGTATGTACCAAACCAGGTTCCAGCCGAAAGAGGTTATACTCAGCAGTCAGCGCTTACATCAAGAGTGTTGATTTTATATTATCGCCGATGAAACTCCAAATGCTAAATCAGTCATTATCCGCTAAACTAGTACAAAACAAGCAAACGTATATGGTTTTTACATAGCAATTTTGTGTATCATTGAGTGTTGATTGAGTAAACAAGGGATATCATCTTAATTTCACTTATTTTGATGAGCACAATTAACCTCCAGATAGTTTTTAAAAATGTCCACAATGTGCACTACAACATGAATTGGTTCTCAAATCTAGGTTGAGCTGGTTCATATTGGTGCCGTTCCGTTATTGAGACCGGGACTTAATTAGTCCTTTCCTTTTCTTTGATATGCGGATGATTTAATCCTCTTCTTCGTACTAGACGAGCATCAAGCAAACTATTTATAAAAAATTCTAGTCTAAATCTCAACAGTCGAAAGTCAGATTTGGTGACCATCAATACTTCTGCTACTCTTTCTCAAAGTTTGGCTCTTATCCTAGAATGCAAAAAGGTCCAGCTTCCTATCAGATACTTAGGACTTCCTTTATACAATAAAAGATTGATTAAAAGGGATTAAATCATGAAATTAGACCTACTGTATTTTAGAATCGAACGCGAAGAGCAATATATGGAAAGTTGAAATAAAAATTAATATATAATGAATAAAAAATTAATTAATGAGGAAACGTGGCGTGAGAAGAATTTTACTTGACATTTTTTATATTTTCATGGATATTTACAATATGTTCCCTATGGTAACTGGGTTCATGAATTATGGTCAACAAACCATACGAGCTGCAAGGTACATTGGTCAAAGTTTCATAATTACCTTATCCCACACAAATCGTTTACCTGTCACTATTCAATATCCTTATGAAAAATCGATACCTCAGCGGAATTCAATATATGAAGGAGTTACCTGATATTGTGATCATCATTGATCAGCAAACAGAATATATAGCTCTTCAAGAATGTATTACTTTGGGTATTCCGACAATTTGTTTAATTGATACAAATTGTGATCCAGATCTTGTAGATATTCCAATTGGTAGATCGGCGAATATTTAAATTTTGAATAAATAGAAAATAAAACTACCAATTACTCTAAATTTAAAGAGTTGAAATAAAAAATGAATTTATTAGTATGTTGTTACATACATAAAGTACAAATTATTTAGGCCACTTAAATATCATGTAGGTCCGCATCTTGGATCATGAATTTCAAATCACCTAATTATGAACGTACAAAAAATCTCATCATTTAATATAGACTTGATATTTATTTTATATAAATCTTGTTAATAATGTTGGATTTCTAGATTTAAAGTTTAGTCTTTATAACTACCGATATTGTCAAAATAAATAATTACTTAAGTTTTCATCCTCTTAATTAATTAAGTATCAATAACTAAAATACAGTGCAACTCAAATCCGACTTCAATTTTATTAAAATTTATCATGTACACTATTTATTTAATGGGCAAAGTCATAGATTGATTGTACGGGCTATTGTAAAAATAAAACGAGGAAAAAAAAAAAGGAGCACAAATCAAACGGACTCTTCCTCGGACAATCACATGCCAATTTTAAATTTTAAATTCTAAATAAGGACCAGAACTCTTATACAAAATTTGATCTCTGTTCCAAATAGATGTGATTTTTCCTGTTTCAAGAAGCTGACATTGGGTCCCATAAATAGAATCAGCACCATCATAAATAGATGCTCCGAACCTTTCTGCCAGTAACTTGCAATAAAAGCTCCACCAAACTAACCGGAGCAGAGAAACATATTTCCTTTTTTATCCGTCCTAATCAGACAACGGCTAGCATAGTTATTCCCAAGATATCTTGTAGGCCCCTCAAAGTAGAAATATTACACCGCCGTTTATTTGTGGAAAGTAATTTTACAATTCAACACCGATTCGTTTTCATTTTTCAGATAACTACTCGTCTTGATTTTCTACGAACCACAATAAACACATCGCCAGAGTAATACAAACTTTTTATCCAGCCCAATACAAATTTCAATTGTTCGCAGGGTTTACCTAGAGAAGTTCTCCAAGAAACAGAAACAAAAAAGTCAAAAAAGTAAAAGAGGTTAAACCGCAACGGTTTTCTCTCTGCCTTCCCAATTCAAACCTCATCTCATCTCTCTCTCTCCTCTAACGGATCTATGCGCAACAGAAGAAACTAAGAGCCGCCATGAATAAACCAAGTAAGCTACTTAACAAGAAAACCAGAGATACCCCAACACCCAAACAGCGAAGCCCCTTATCGGATCTTAATCGCACTAATGGAGCCGGGTGCTTTCGCTTCCTCAAACCCACTTCCAATTCTACTTCTAATTGCAAATCCAATTGCAAACCCAATACCAGTTTCAACTCCGTATCCAATTCTAGTGCGAATTCTTCTTCGTTCTTACATCGAAGACCCACCCGACCGGTTCCCAAATCTGCACCGCCCAAAAAAGCCCCAAATGGGTTGAAGAAAAAGAAAGGATCCGAACCCATTAAGCCCCAACATACTATTGTGATCATTACGCCGGAGAGGGGGAAGAAGAGAGAAGAGAGGTCAGGATCGACGCCTCCGATTCAGGCCTCAATTTCGCCTGAGATCCCGTGTGGGTCTTCTGTGGCTCCAACACCGGTCTGTTTTGCAGCCGGGCATGTGGTCACCGGTGTGATGGATAGAAGGAAATGCCGACCGAGAGGCATACTCAACATAGGAAATGGGAGTGAGGTAAGTTCAGATGCTGATGATAAAACTAGGGTTTCTACCTCTTCTCCTTTGTTGCCACCATTAACTGTGGGAGCTTCCATTCATTGGCTTTCTTCCCCTTCTGAAATAACCAATGGGGATTCAGAGCCCAGAACCTCTTCAACAAAATGCCAAGCTGAAGCCTCCGTTGATTGGTTTCTCTCGCCTCATGAGAAGTCAGTAAATGGAATGAATTCACGGCGGTTCTCTCCAATAAAATCTGAGTCTCCATTTGAAAAGACTCCAAATTCTGGCTCGACATGTGAACCCGTGGTTCAAAAAACACCTAGTAGTAATAGCAGTATAAGCCCCTTTTCGATAATTGTTAAAAGAGCATCAGAATCTTCTGCAATGAAGCTATCTAGTTCTAACCAACAAATAGTAGAGATGGAGGCGAGTTCTGCGGGCATTTTTGAATCAATAAATTGGGCTACAGGTTGTAAAAACAGTAGTAGCGGATCTTGTACTTTACCGCCACCTGGAGGTAGCTTTCAGTTCAGGAATAACTTCACGCCTTTGAACTCGGTCGATTGGAATGGCTTTACAAACCCTAATAGGGTAACACCAGAATCTGATAAGAGAATTTCATGGCGAGAAGGGTTGGTTAGTCGAATAAATGATATGGGAGAGAAGGATTGTTGCATATGGTTATCGGATTGTGAGGATGACGGGGTTGAAATTGAGGACCCATTTGAGGTAATAACTAAAATTTCCCAGGACCAGGATGTAAAATGCAGTTTTGGCTCAGTAGAAGTGCATGCTGAATCAATTACTGTAGAAGGCGAAGATGAGTTAGTTGCTTCAGATGATTCGGATTGGAGGCTACTTTATAAAAATAAGTTGTTTGAATCATGAAGCTTTAATTTTAATTGTAGGTGCTATAGTTTATTTATTTTCTTCCCCTTGCTTTCCACTTCCATTATTATTGTAATTTAAATGACCATTTTTCCTTGTGTATTTGCACTTGCAACAATTTGGAAATAAATAGGGTTCTACGATTTTATTTAATTTATGTTTCCAAAATTAATACTTTATTTGTTGCAATTTAATTATGTTGCCATTTAACATATTCGATGCACCAACAGGCTTGTATGTACCTATATCACTGTCAGTACCAAATCAGCAGTGTACTGAAAAAATTCGTACTGAAATAATTGCTCTCTTACCAAGATCACTAAGCCAATTTACAGCACAAGCCAAAACATTACCAAGGAATTGAACATTTATTGTTTCAAAATCAATGGATGAGGATTGAGGACAGATCCTTGATCGACACTCTTATTATTTTTTAACCGATGTTAGATTCCATGTTCGGCCAAACTTTAATTTATAAATTACAATCAAACATCTATTAACCACAAAAAACCAAAAAGCTGACTTTGGAAGTTTTAAGGTAGACAGTACCAGTTGAATTATATGCTAACCACACAAAAATATGCTGACATTGGAAGACTCAGGGCAGATAGTACCAGTTGAAGAAGAAAAATTGCAGACTTGTACAGTTATCAGTTGTAATTTGGAATAAATGTTTTGCCATATTGCAATTTGCAAGGGGATATATTCATCATACTATATCATAAAGATCATGATACATCATCATGAACTGAGAAATAGACCTAAAACTAAAGGATGTTAGGTATTATGAGAAATTGTAAAAATTGGGTTCACTGCTTCTGAGCAATTGCAAGAATTACGTGAATCACTACCTCATATAGTAGATCATTTAAAAATAATGGGTATCCATGTTAAGAAAATGAATCCAGCTAGCAGGTACATCTCCCAGCAAGTTTGAACACTCTGAAAGAGTGAATTCTGCAGATTACTATGTAATCCTGACATTACATTTTCTATTTGAAAATGAGGTGCTTCTCAACCAAAGCCTTAAAAGTTATAATAAACTACTTGCTTGTGTAAGGCCAGTAGCTGAGTAGTTACATTAGACAGATATTAAATTAAAGTTAAATTATTGAGATTAAGACGGTACCCGACGATTGTGCTTTGTAAATGGAAATAATGCACAGGACGATACAGTTTGCTAAGCGGCTAAGTTCCAGCCACAATGTAGCTGAAAAATCCAACTTTCCAAATAGGTGTACACTAAAACATAGTAGACTAAGTTACAAGAAAACAAGTTATGCTGGATTTTAGATATAAAAACAAAATAGAAGGCTAAAAAAAGAAGGGAACATATTAGCTATGGTAAATGTTCTTTCATTACAAGAACAATTAACTCTTTACATCATCATATGCAAAGCTGTCTATATACATACCGCTCAACTACCTCATATAGCAAAATCTCATTTCCTACATCTTTAAGCCTTCCTAACTGTACTATATTATAAACATCCTAGCTACACTGCATAGGAGAAAACACCAAAATTTCTGATAGGGAAGAAAAGGAAAACAGAATAAGGAACTCAGCTAGGTCTACTTTGTAGTCTGTACAACAAAGTAACAAATACTGGTCTCTTGAGTATACTCTGTACATCAGATTATCCGTTTGTTATGTGGCTTCTGTACATAACGTGTTCAACGAAAAGTCTCAAAGAGCATAAAGTGTTGAAAAGGACATCCAGGGAATGTAAGTTGGAGTAGACTATCGGCGCCGTGAAGAGGAGAGGCGAAGAGCAATTTCTTGGAGAAGAAGTTTCTGTTGGGAGGCATCAATTATGCCTTTGCATTGAGCATTTAAAAGAACCTCTGTCATGACAGCTGATGGATGGGCCTTGGACTTGTTCTCTGATGCTCGCTTTAGCATGAATACCTGCATGCATATTTAATGCATCAGTTTTAAGCAAGTGTTATATAACCTATTCTGGTTAGCTGCAGGCTTGATTATTGAATTTCAAAATTTATTTTCATACAAGTTTTTTAGGCAAGAATTCCATTATCTTTTGCAGAGAACATAACAGAAAAACAAAATTCTGGAAATCTCCTCATTTTTTTATTTAATTACTGTAGGAATGCAGTCAGCAATACAGCCATATTGGTGAACATTTTGCTGGATCAAGCCAAAACTTGAGCCATACCAGTCAATGTTGCAAGCGAGAATTCTGAGGTTCAAATGCCTATACTTTTGATGGTCCCTATTATAAACCATCAAAATAACTGAAAATCTAAGAGGAATAATACACCATTGAAACCCCCAAACTATTTGTTTATGCACTCCCTGAACTTTTACCATCAACATATAACTCTCAAACTCTCTAGCCCGTAAAACTCACCCCCCCCCCCCAGCTGCTAATCAAACCTTACAAATGACCATACTATACAATTAACATTGAAAATTTCTATATCAAGTTTTATTAAGAAATTATTATTCCATATTGTTATGATAAAACAATTATATCAATTAATTTTTTAAAATTGTATAAGAAAATAAAGCATAGAACTGAAAGTAGAAAACATTTCAATCATTTTGACTGTGCAATAGAAATGTCTATATTTTTTTAAAAAGAAAAAATTACAATTTTTTCTACAAAAAAGCTGCAAACTGTAAATATTGAAAGTACCATACTATGTATGACTTCATTTTGTATTCAAAATTAAGGAGCTTATAGTGAATTAACTACTATTGGAGCTGGGGGTGCTTTTAGGGTTGTTATTGTCATGGATTGTATAGGTTGAGAGGATGATTGTCAAACTTAAATGTTTGGGCCTAATCGTCGCAAACTAAAACTTGGGGTGCCTCCCATGATATTATCCCATCTAAAACAATAAAATAGGACTGAAAGATGTAATTTATGTTGCTTTCTCTGTGCACATATAAATAATCATGATATTGCAACTTGGTTTTGATTGGCATCAAGCAGGCATTTGAAACCCTTTAGTGACAATCCAACAACGGCTTTTTCCTTGATAAGAGAGAGAGAGGGGGACAATACCTGGCCTTGATGAGTAATTTCTAAGCAGCCAGGCGGTTGGATCCATGGCTCACCATCCACCTGCACAGGGAATGAGCTATGTAGGTGCAGCCTTATTACTTGTCCTTGAGCAAGCCTTTGGGCCCGTGATAACCCTACCTGGTAGCATGCACCAACACAAACAGATTTTAGCTTTTATCTTATCAGTACGATGCACCAATTTGCGTTTGATTGGATTTATATTGAAATTCTATAACCTTTACTGGTACATGTAGCAAACATTGGTAACAATAGGGACTTCATTATGTACCTGAAGTTTACCAAGATGCCAAGCGCCTGTCACACATACTACTTCTAAGGTTTTATCATCCATTGATTGTGTATCAAGTTTGGTATCATAGCTATCCTCATTCTGCCATAAATCCACACCCCCCATATAGCTGGCTATGTTTAAAACAAGCACGCCTTCAGCATCCTGTTTATAATTAGAATCATACATAAGTATTTAGGTTAAGATGCAACCAAAAAAAAAAGTGGAATGCTAAATGAATGGATACCTCAGGTATCTCAACGGTCTGTCCATCCACTTCTAGGGTCATGTGCCATGGCAGATGCTCACATGATCTGTCCATCATATCTTTAGCACCTTCTTTTGCATAGATTAATTTATTCATTAACTGCAAGTCCAAACAACAATTAGATCAGTTAATCAACCCCGTAGATTAGAAACACAATTTTAGAACAAAAAAATGGCCCAGTGAACAACACAATTTAAATAATAGTGTCTAGCCAGATGTGGAAATACATGGCCATACCTGATTGTAGAACAGCTCAGGCCTTTCTTCCCTCATGGTGTGAAACTCATAAGCCACTTTTGCATCACATCCAACACCTGACGCACAAAAACATACGCATACAAGTCAATGACTGTAAATATAACTATGAAAAATTAGAAGCTCAAGTGCAAGACACAAACCAAGATAATTCATCATGAACTTGTGTTTCTTAACATCCTGAAGCTGGCCCCCGACATTTTCCTTTATGGCAAGACTCCACCGATCAAGCATTGTCACAGCAGCATGGTCTATATCATCTAATAATCCACCAATACCACCTTTCCCTAAGGCAGAGGAGAGGCCACCACCCCACTGTAGGACCCGTGCCAGGTCATTTCCTGTGCCAAGAGGGAGAATCGCCACTGGAGGAGGTGACTCAAACTCAAACCTCTCAATAGCATCAAGCACCCAAGCGACTGTGCCATCTCCACCACAAACTAGAACCCTGAAGTGCTGAACATGGCGAAACATTTCGAGTCCAACTTCAGGCCCTTGAGAAGCACCCAGCTCAAAAACCTGAGAAAGGGTGATAATGTAGTTAGTTTATGATGCATAGTTTCAGATGTGAAATGTTAGAGTTGACTAGTTGAGAATGAATTCTACACAAATCCCATGGCAACTAAATATCATGTGCTATGAATCAGCATACCACTTTAATCTTATGAGAACTATTTAAACATTAAATAGGCTGAATAGTACTAGGGCTCCATATTATTAGTTATTAATAACCTTAGATTAAAAGTAAGCTGCCTAATTAAAAAAATGAAGTTGAACCAACCTGAATTGGGTTCAGCAGTGTGTTGAGTTTTCTCCTCAGGGAACTCCCATGTTGTGCTCCACTCTTTGCATTAATGAAAACAAGCAGGGGCCTAACATCGCTTTGCAAGTTCACTATTTCATACTTCTTCCTCTCTGCATTAACAAAACAGCTATTCTTGCGCTTATTCCTTCTGTGCCATCTCTTAACTGACAAATTACCATTGACTTCTCCTTCACTGATTTCTCTAACTGAAAGAGGAGACAGTATTATTCTATGATACCGCCCCAAATCACAAATGTTTCCCACCTCACGCAACAGTTTAGCATGGCACTGGACATGCACAAATCTCTGGCACCAGAGGCACTGCCAGGTAGGAGAAGCAGCAAGGAATGGTGCATTACACAGCTCATGACAGTAGCAACAAGTGTTGGTATCACTGGTACCAGTCGAATCAAACCACTTTTCTGACCAATGGTGAATTAGATTTGGAGCTCCTGCCTGGGCCACACACTTGCAATCCTTGGTAGCGTATCTTGCACATCTGGAATGAGCCGAGACCCCACATACAGAACAAGTCTGAACGGAGATACAGCTGGTGCATTTGCTTTTACTTGATTGGGGTGAGACCAGGCTTGTCAGACAAACAGAACAGGTGGTGAGTTGGTTAGAGAGCTGTGATTCGACCCATGAATGAGGAGAGGTTGGCCAATTTAGAAGTTTTTGAAATCGCTTTCTTTCTCGTGCTGCAATCTTGACCCAGTTCAGAGAAACTTGTTTCTGGAGCTGGAGAAAAGTGTAGAGTACTGCTATAGCAGTGAACAATCCAACAGTTGTCATCCAAGCCAGCGAACCAAGATTTAACATGTCGATTTCATGTACAATTTTGACTAACAAATATGCAGATTCCATAATAGCTGTACCACATGTAAGTAGAGTTAGTTAGAAGAAAATTGACATAGGAGAGTTCTTTGACTCATTCTTGTATTTCTTAGGAGCTATTTATTGGAATTAGTCATGAGTTGTTGGCCAATTTATGTACTTTTTGTCAGATTTAATGTAGAAGGACACAAAGGGTACTTTCTTCCAAAAATAAGTTCTTTTCGGGAGAAATAAAAATTAAATTAAACTTAGGAAATAAATGTAAACTTAATTTAGAAAGGAAAAAAAACGCATATTATATTGAAAGAGGATGATTTCCAAATAAAACTAGACTAAAATGGTTCTCGACTAAAGTAGAATAAATAACCAAATTAAACTAAAACATTAGTAGCATGCATTTCAAATCAATGCATATTTCAATAATATCTACCTAAGATTTAGATCAATCAGTCCTAACCGATTTCATCACAACATAATTTAAGGGGCAAATTAAATTCAAACTCATACTCAGTTTTATAACCATTTCAATTGCAAAGTAGATAACACTATCGGTACAAGAAGATATGTAAACAACTAGCAAACTAATTCCAACCTCAAAATAGAGAAAAAGAGAGAAAATCGAACCTCGAAATGCGACAAAACTCGAGTAGATCTATCTTTCAATGCGGCTCTCTTACTCGCAGCTGAGTAAAGGTTTTAAATCTTTGCTTGGAGAAAAAGGAAATAAAAATGAGCTGGAGACGAGAGAGAGAAGAGCGAGGTGCGCATTTAAAGGCTGGAGCGAATGAGCGATGCGCTCTTTTCGGAGGAGAGAGAGCGGCGGGATCTTGTAATGAAGGGGAAGAGAGAGCGTTGGATCACTGACTTCTGGGACCCACTCCTGTTTGATTCGTGATTCGGAGCCGCTCTTTAGATATTTTAATTGTGTTTATTTATGATTTAATTAGCAAGAATAAGCAGATATATTCATATATTAGGCACTTTTTGCGTTACCCCTTATAGTAGTGTTTATTTGTCGACGTGCTAATGGTTGCCAGAGTAAATTAAGTATATGGTCCTTAAAGTGTCAATAAAATTATCATTCTGATTAAGTTTCAGAAGTGTCATTCTGGTCCTTGAAAGTTTTCAAATTGAACCAAATTAGTTGTACATCTATAATATCCATCGGAAAAGTAATAATTTGTATAGTATAGCGTCACTTTTTAGCATAAGGACTAATATTGATGTAGTCATATAAATAGTTCTAATAATGTGGAGTCAATAAATTATTTATCCATGATATCATAAATCAATTGAATTTAATAAGCTGGTGTTCATGTCATTAGAATTTAATTAAAAATGATATTTACATACAACTAAGTAACCATGCATGTAATTATTGTGACATGTGTGAACATAGATTTTTATGTATATTTTCTATATAGATGTTTCCAAAAGCTGAACATAGTTATAGTATGAAATGGTAATGAACCTACTATTTATAATTAATAAAAAATAAAAAATAAAAGTACCATGTACAAAAATTAGATACTAAAAAATTATAATATTAATAGTCACTTAACTAGTATAGTTTAACGCCGCCTTTCTTGTCATTCTTGAATCACAAGTATGCTCAATAAAGAGCTAAATGATTACTATGTTAAAAAAGGTTGCTATAGTACATTACCAAGTCTATAAAAAAAACATTCGGTTAAATATTTAAATTATTCTTAGATAATTATTATTATTTATTTATTATAATATAAATGATATTTGAAAAAGTATAATGCGCATTTAGGAAGAACCATATGAGCTTAAGCCTGACAAAAAAACAAAGGGGTATTTTTGTGAAACAAAGATAATAATGGGTATTGATGTGAAAGTCCAGTAATTAAATTATCTTTCCTAGTTCTTTGGCTCCGAAAGAACCATTAAAATTAAATTACTTTTTCGTGAGTGTTGATTCTTTCGGATCGTGATTGGCTGGCGCCTGGTCACGCGGTTTTCAACTTTTGACTTTCGACGTGTCAGAAACGCCACAAATGTTTCAAGCAACTGCAAACCTCCTGTTCCCACTAGCGAACAGATTTCCTTCACAAGCGTAATTTGAAAGGACGTATCCATTACTACCTTACTGGACGATAGTTCTAACGTACTAGGCATGGGAATGTTATTGACCCGGACGGACCGGACAATCAAAGCAGCATGAAACTAGTGAACCGGACAGTTTTTTGTTTAACGTGTGAACCGAACACAATAAGAAATCCGGCTTTTTTTTATTTCCATCAATAACTCCCGTGAGGCGGAAAGTGTGAAGGCACTATGTCGAACGTGTGAATGTAATAACCCCATTAAATTAAGAATCCGATTTTTCAAAATATTGCTGCTCCATGATCTTTTCTTAATTTTCATCTGTGACTACCCTAAACGGAAATTTTTTACTTTTTAGGCTTTGTATAAATAAATTGAAAAACAGCCGCGTGAGAATTGAGGGGAAAGTCATGAATTTATTACTAGTTTCCGTAAAAGGTAATAAAAATTGTTTATGCTTATCACACTAAACTATTATATAAGTTGTCAAATCATTGTTAAGCAATTAATCAGTGAATAAGATATTAATACATTTCAGGCGCTTAGCTGCTCATTTGATTTTTTTTTTTTTTCAAACTAGTATTTTGGTTTAAGAATTAAGAAGAACGTATTTCAAAAGACTTCATAGTGAAAACCATATCATTAATAATATATTTACAATTAGCGGTTCAATCAATTGACTCAGAAATTCATCGGCAAATCAGTGATCCAACCCTTTTGACCGAGTCAGATGATAATTTTGGTTCTGATAACATTGTAACATACGAACAAAGCGCATCACTTGTATAATATTTTGCCCATTTTCTGTTTTTATTTGACCTAGCGTAGATGAATTCGTACGTTATCATTTTCCGTTATAATTTTGCGGCTTTTTAATATTATATAAATATAATAAAATAAATTATGACAAAATTTCTTTTGTGTTATGTACTTTCTGGACCAAAAAAGTCGCGCGGTTAGGCAACACATCTCCATAATAATACAATCAGTTGAGCAAATTACACACATGGTCCTTGAAACAGCTTTCTTAATATATCAGTCCCTTAAATTTTATAATTTTGATTTTACATTTATAAAGTTGTGAATATGTAACGGTTCAGTTTTATTCTTAAGCAATGCAACTTTAATCGTGTTTCATTATATAAATAATCGTACTGTAAATTATGTTTGTGTGTAAGTATACATGTCTAGCATTTTTAAACAATATATTTATAGTGTCTAAAGATAGTTAGATAAAAAAAAATTTATAGATATTATTTTTTTTATGTTTTCTTCACTGCAACAAAAAAAAAAACCAGTAAATGTAAATGCATGCAACTATCAAGTCGCATAGAAGTGTAAAAGGAATGGATTCTGTACGGATAATATGCTAACACCAAATCTGTACGAGACAATTAAAATATTCAAAACTGAAAATTAAACGGATATAACTATTCAAAACTAAATATGCTTTAAATAAATACGTATATGAAGCAAATAAATCGCCGCATACAATGGATATTATTAACAAATATGAAAATTTAATAATATCAATTGTATAAGAATAATAAAACACAAAACGTAATAATAATAATAATAATAAAATTATTAGTTAAATGTACTAATCGTTGTTATTTATAAATTGTAATAGATCACAAGTATACGATACAGGAGAGTACTTGGGAAATAAAAAAATTTGAAATGTCCATATAGAAGATTTGACAATTTGACACACTCCTATACTTCTACGAATGAAAATCTTAAATAGCATATACATTTTATTTCGGATTCGGATAATTTGGATATCCTTATTATTTTGAAAATTGATAATTAAAACTGTACGTTGCGCTTCATCATTTTTGCAGATAAGCACATTTGAATCTGAAATAAAAATAAAAAACTTTGGGTCCGTTAAGTAATATGCATTTAGTCTAGAACAGAGAAGAAGGTAGTTTAATCTAGAATAAATCTTCTATCGATCACTTTATTCTAAAATTATAGGGTGGTACGTGGTTGTTAGAACTTCGAAGTTCTTCATAATTTTGCGGCTTTTGAAATATAATATAATAAATGACGGAATTTCTTTTATATATTCTGCACTTGCTCGACCAAAAGTCGGTTAGGCAACACATCTCCATAATAATACAATTGAGCAAATCACACGGATTGTCCTTGAAATCAGCTTTCTTATATATCAGTTCCTTTCATTTTACAATTTTGAAATTTCATTTATAAAGTTGCTTATATGTAACAAGAGGAAAGTTCCACTACCAACATTTTGGTTGTCCCCAAATGCCAATATTTTGCTATTTAGTTACTTTTTCAAATGTTAAATTTAAACTGTTGATCTTATTTAGTTTAACGAGTGATGCGTTTTCATATAAGTTTTATAAATTTTGGAGTTTATTTGATGCTCGATCAAGAGATAGAAAAACAAACGAACCTTGTTAACTATGATAGATTCATTCTAATACGTTCATTCTAATACGAGCATCAAATAAACTCCAAAATTAACAAAACTTATATGAAAACGCATCGCTCGTTAAACTAAATAAGATCAACGGTTTGAATTTAATGTTTGAATTTTAAAATTTGAAAAAGTAACTAAATAGCAAAATGTTGGCATTTAGGGGCAACCAAAATGTTGGTAGTGGAACATTCCTCATGCAACAAATCAGTTTTACTTTTAAGCAATGTAATTTTAACTGTGTTCCATTATATAAGTAGTCATCGCACTGTTAATTATATATTTTGTGTATAAGTATACATGTCTAGTATTTTTTTTCACATATATCTATGTGTGTCTAAAGATTGTAAATCATAATTTTTTTTACTAAAATTGTCTTCTTGAAAATTTTAACTTCTTTGCATTATGTTTTATTTACTGAAACGAAATATGAAAAACAACCTTACTAAACGTAAATACATGTAACTATCGAGTTGCAGGAGTGTAGAAAGGAATAAAGTCAGGATGGATAATGCTAACACCAAATCTGTATCTATGAGATTATAATTTGTTAAGCGGATATAAATACTCAAAACTGAATCTACCTCAAATGAATACGTCTTTGGAGAAAAAATTGACAAATACGGATACAAAATAGATAAATTAATGGACATTTTTAACAAATATACAAATAAAATAAAATTAATTATATCATAATAATATTATATAAAGTTATTAAAAAATGTACTAAATCGTTGATGTTTTTAATAGATTACAAGTATAAAATATAGAGGGTACTTTAAAAAAAAATAGAAGTTGAAATTTACATATTAAAAATATGGGTCATTTGACACCGCCCAATGAATTAGAAACTTAAATAGTAGTTAATTTTTTTTTCCGGGGTCGGATAATTTTGACATCCGTATTAATTTGACAATTTATAATTAAATCTATTTTTAAAGCTGCATCGTTTTGGTAGATAAGAAGATATGAATATGAAAAAAAAAAAAAAAAACTTTGTCTCTGCGACTCTGTTGAGTAATATGCAGTTCGTCTAGAACAGGGAAGAAGGTAGTTAAACGTAGAATAAATCTTTTATCATTTTTTCGAAATAAAAAACTTTTTGAGATGAAATGGTCGAATATATAAACAAAAGAAGCTCTACAGTATTTTTCTTGTACGATCAAAAAAATCTGGACCGACTTTTGGAAAAAGAAAATCTTTAACCTTTAGTACATTGGCCAACCAGCCTTCGAAAAAGAAAACCTTTAGTACATTAAGATCTCCCTTATTTCCCTTTTTTGGGCTCAGCACTGGCACTTTTCTTTCAGAAAATCTCTTCTTTTTTTTTCTCATTGTATTATGAAAAGAAAACGTGGGAATCAGAAACATCTTTTAAAAGACCACATAGATAATTTTCTATGATCAATTGAGTTACGCCTTTTAACATATAATACATGATCCCTTATCATTAGTGGTATATATTCTCTTCAATAAAAGCAATGTCTTTTTTTTTATTTTAATTTCACCAGTAATAAAGGAATTTGGGCTGACTTTTGAATGAAAAAATAACTTTTTTAAGTTAAAAGTACATTAAGATCGCCAGCTTTGTTTATTTTGTTTTCTTGGCAAGGTACTTAATTTTGGCTTTTTCTTTCAAAACATCTTTCAAAAAAAAAAAAAAAAAAAAATCTATAGGAGATATAACGAGAGAATCAAACACGTCTTTGATGACCATCTAGATAATTTATTATGATCAATTGAGTTACGTCTTTAAAATACATAATGCTTTGTCCCTTTCAATAAATGTAATGTTACATACGCCCATCCAAATTATTATTATTATTTCACCATTTTATAATCAACAAATTTTTTCCCTTACACACAAAACATTTTACATTTTTCTGTTTCTATGTTCAATTACTATTTTAATGAAAACTTGGAAACTCAATTTAAAGTAAAATAATCAATTACCTCCACTAAAATAAATAAGCATGCAGTATTTTTTTTATACTGCTTATTTATTTTAGTGGAGGTAATTGATTATTTTACTTTAAAATGAGTTTAACAAATGTTCCCAGATCTGGTTCGGCGCCTTCATGGCTTCATCATGTGCTTATGAGTTTGTACTTTGTACTTAAAAATAAAATAACCAAAATCTACATGGGTATGGGCGCATGGCTCGGGGCTCCCTACTCCTGCACCATGCTTTGGGCACCTGAAGCAGTAGAACAGAGAATACCCAAATTTGACCTGCGACATTAACGGATACTGCTCCACGTGTCACGTGCTGATCCATTTTGGCGGTGCCTTCCCTTTCCTCTAGACATGGGTTCTTGTGTTTTTGTGAGCCCACGTGGCAGTGCAGTGTGGATGGTTGCTGCTCCGGACTTCTCAACCAACCGCATCTTTTATGGTGCTTTGTGACATGAATCTAGTTCTTTTGTCGACTAGATCTAATGAGGATCATTAATAGTCAGTTGAGACTGCTTTGGAGAGTAGTGCGTGCATTAGCTGACATTAATATCGTTCAATCAACTGTTTTGTCTTTACTTGATATCTGTACCTGTACTTGATTTTTATAACTTATAAGGAATCATCCGAACTGATTATATTAATATCTGGAGCGCCATAGATATTTTCAATACACACAATATCTTCAATAACAATAATAATAATAATAATAAAATACATTCAAAAGAAATGATAATAATTAAATCAAATTGGATCGCCATAGATACTTTTTAGGCTCTTGCTTGGGACATTCATCAAATTGAATTATTTTGCTTGGGAATGTTAGTGAAAGTAATTAATTACTGGATTACCCACGGGAAATTAAGCATACTATATAACAGCGACGGAGATAGCTTGTAAAGGGGTCGAGCATTTCTTCTTTCGGTCCAAAATATTTGTATAATAGACATGTAGAGTTGTTTCTTGTAACTAAACTAATAATAAATTTATGCTTTATCTTAAAATGATTAAAAATTACGTCCCAATTTGAAAATTTTCCCCTTCTGTGTCTTATGTGAAGGAAGTGTTTAAAATTCATTTTAAAGCCATCAAATAGCAATAAACACAAGTTTAAACACTAGGATCTAGGCTTAAAGCCATTCACACGCAATTACATGAGAATAGTAGGAAGAAATATACCTCTTACAATTAGTTCTTGTGAGGCTCGAATCCAACGGCACTTGGAGTCGGTGGCGAGCTCTCCTACGCCTCTTCTTCTCCTTGGATGGCCCCGGCCTCGAGTCCACCAAGAGGATTGGTCACAAAGCATAATAGTTGTGCTAGCAACCAAGGCTTGAGTCTAATTCCTATAGCTTCTTCCTTCTTGCAATACAAATATATTATTTGGTGGAGAAGATGGCAGCTCAACACATGAGCAAATGGGAGAGAAGAGGGGTGGATGACGGCTAGGAAGAGAGGAGAGAGAAACCCTAGTGTTTGAACTCCAATGAGGTCCTTATATAGACACAATCTCTAGGTAGCACTTCCATCTATTTACAACATTGTCATCCACCTACCCTAGCTGAAATAGATTGGGCCTTTTAGGCCTCTTCTCTATTTGTTTTGGGTATTTAATTCATTTAATTAAAAGCCATATTCATTGCTCTTCATTTGGACTATTCATTTGCTATGAAATGACGACCCAATTAATTAATATAACTATTTATATTAATATGTGTTGATTCTAAAATAATTATTAATTTATTAATAACTATTTTGGGATTAGTTAATGCATTACTCTATTTCTATATGATCCCTTTGACTTAATTAATTATAACGGTTCATAACGGTATATAATTAATTAATCAACTTATCATATTTTCGCAATACTCACTGTTGCGAATAAATAGATAATGCACTGTGTGACTAAAGCTCTATTTGTGTGACCCTTTGAGGATTTATACTATGTTGGCCATGAAAATAAATCGTTATTTATTTCCAATAATCATAAGCGGTATCTAGCAACACGTTATGACTCCCAATTCGTATAAATAATGTACCGTTACAATATCTCAATCCTGCATAAGAAATAATAGTATTTCCTTGTCCGATTCTTATGTCACATGATATCATTGTATAATCCAAGATAGGAATGTGTCATTGTTGCAGATTATACATTTCTTGATCTAGAGTTGATTGTACAAATTAGCCAAACAATCCAAACTCCATCAAGGGGCCCAAACAGCATCACTCACTAAGTATATTAATGAGGGACATACAGTTTTCTTGATGAACAACTTTTTCCCGCACAATTCAAGAGAGCATAAATAAAGTCCGTATAGCAGCCTTTATCAGGAATCAACGTTAGACGATATTTATAGAACCTATCCTCATGTGGAAAAGGTGAACATCTCAAACTTAGAATCAAACACATATGAAATAAATAATGACACTTAACACAATCCATATGTTTATTTCATTGGGTCAAGTCCTGTACTATGTTCTATAACATACACATATGCAATTAAGTTGGTAACTCCTTACCTATGATTTGTAGAACTTAATCATCGCTTAACTTGCATACTAATCTTATTTGATAATTAATGTTCCTTGTTTAGATTTATTATTGTCATTTAATATTAAATGAGTTATAGAGATCTATAATTCAGATCATCAACCTGAATGATCTATCAATAAATAAACCAAGGAACAAATGATAAAATATCATCAATAACATAAATCATAGAAGTAGCCAGAATGATTGACTTCTAGGACACAGCTCCAACATTATGTTCTAACTCCGCCTCGATTATATATATATATATTTTTTCCTTTTACCGCGCAAGTCATTCAGTTGTTGTACTTAGTTCAAATGTAAAGAAACAAAATTTTATGTAATCTAACAAAGCACGGATAATTAAAATCGAACTTAATTAGTGACAAAAAAAACTTATGCGTGACATGTGCAAGTATATCTGGATGGAGGGAGAGTTTTCCTAAACTTGCTACGTAAATCTGTACCCAACCATCCATGTGGCCTAAAAATAAATATCTATCCAATAATGCTGCGCATGTTAGGACATCATGACAGAATTTGTTAATTATTTCTTACTCATTAATTTTCAAATCATAACCCAAAATTGCGCCTTTACATTATTATTATTATTATTATTATTATTATTATTATTATTATTATTATTATGGAAATTCTGCCATCAGCACTAATTTGTGAAGCGGGCTTTCATCTCAACCGCTCATCTCTAAGAGATATTAATTCATTAGCACTCATGGATAATTGTGATCAAAGCCCGCTAATAACAACATGAATGAAAAACATTCCCCGAGTTTCACCAATTCATATAGATGCCAAGACATATAGATGAAAATGGATTCATTTCACGGCGAATTCGTGCTGATGGCAGAATTTCCCTTATTATTATTATTATTATTATTATTATTATTATTATTATTATTATTATTTCCCCTCATATAGATTTTGCATAGCAGATTATTTCCTTTTTTATACTTTCTAATTTCATATTCTTAACGTTAATATTCAGATTAACCAAAATAAAAAGAGAAAGTTTAATATGCACCATAGTGATACAGCATTCTATGCACCACAGACTTTTTCGGGGATATTCTTGTAAATTGACAAATCTAATTTAACCAATCTAATCTACATATTGAAATCTCATAGGACACCAAATTTTACATTTTTTTTCGAATTTTTTTTTAACTTGCCATTTTTGGAAACAAGCTACTATTTACAACATTCCAAAAATGACAAGTTAAAAAAATTCGAAAAAATAGTAATAAAATCTCAAAAATTGTAAAATTTGGTGTCGTATAAAATTTGTCAATTTATAAAAATATTTTCGAAAAAGTCCGTGGTACATAGAATGCCTTATGCACCATGGTGCATATTAAACTTTCTCAAATAAAAATTATATGAATATGATGACAAAAAAAATTGTACTTGCGTTCTTTCCATTCTAATATTGAGTGCTCTTTTCATTCTAAGCAAAGAGCTTAACCTTTTCATTCTGAGATTAAATCTACACCATTGATCAAATTATATTATAATAATCATTGAACCATATTATTTGTAACTAAGAATTGGATACATCTTTGGACTCAAAATTAAATTAAACTTTACCTTAGGTTGGATAAATTTTTGAATTGATGCTATTATGAATAAGCAGGACGTTTTTACAATTAATAGACAGAGCTAGTTACCTGCTTATAATAAAAATAAGCTTGTTTTGTCTTTTTGAATTTTGTTTCGTTTTTACAATTCCTTTTTCTTTTTCAGCTTTTATTATCATTGCAACTCTTATCTTGCGTTAAGTCTTTGACTTTTTTTTTTCTTTTCTGTTTTCTTTTCACGGTGTTGTCTATAATTCTTTAATATGGTTTTCTCTTAAAAAAAAGTATAGATATTTTTTTAATTGATGCATGCGTGACATGTGGTGTTTAGAACATCTGGCTTTGATTAATGAACTAGGTGTGTTTTATCATGTTTGAGATTATGAATAGGGATAAAAGGTCGCTGACAGCAACAAATGGATATTGTATGACAGTCTCACACCAAATAAGCAGTCCTCCAATCGGGGTCAAACAACTGCATGATTGTATATTATACAGAGAAGTATTTACGACACGAATATTATAAATTGAGAACTAGATTTTTCACTTCGCAGTTTGTGAAATGTTACCAATATGATGGATTAATGGATATGAGAATTTTCGTAAACATGATTATCAGTAACATAACTTTAGATATTAAGATATTGGAGGATACAACACTACTACTATGACAAATTTTTTTTATAAACAAATATTAAATTAAGGAATCATGTCTGGAACTCGGTGTAGGTGGAAATTCGGATACCTTCGTCCAATTTGTGCAATTTGATTCACATTAAAAATTCTTGTAAATGTAAAGTTTCATAACATTTTAGAAAATAAAATAGAAACACTAGCAGAAGAAACTTGTAACTTTTGTAGTTGGATAATTTATAGGTATTTTTTAATTTTTATTTGATGATTAATATCTATAAAAAATATTATAAAGAAATGTATTTTTTTACAATATCAAATAATAAAAAAATTTTAATTTTTTTTTATTTAATCTTCTTGTCAATCAATAAGATGAAAATTTGCTGTGGAAAAGTGGATGATAATGCTGCAAGAGTCACTTCATTATTAGGGTTTTATTTTTATAAAAATTGCAAAATAATCTAAAATACATTAATGGTCGATTAATTAAAATTTACTAAAAAATACATTATTTTGTCTTAGTTAATCGACCATTATTGGTTATTGGTTAATCGACCATTAATGTATTTTTTTGTAATGTATTTTTTGGTTATTGGTTAATCGACCATTATTGGTTATTGGTTAATACATTACTAAAAAAATCTGGTTATTGGTTAATCGACCATTAATGTATTTTTTAGTAATACTCTCACATTAATGGTCGGTACATGGTGCCACCATGCCAGCACCATCGAAGTATTATTGAATTAGTCAATCAGTTAATGGTCTGTGTAATGCTTGCTCTCGTATTACCTTATGGTTCAGTTCTGTAATGTGAGAGTTCTTGTTTAATTAATTCGTAAATTATGAGCTCATTGCTAGATTATTTTTATTTTTTTTTATTCCCTATATGGCATATACTACAGCTATACTTCTGCACCAGCTCCTCAAAGCACTACCACCAATTTGGAGTGCTTGAGGGACACAGAACGGCTACAATTGCCTCCATCCAATTTGTAAAATTGGGTTATATTTTATAAATGAGATTTGTTTTCATGTTTTCTCCCACCCCCAAGAATGTACTTAAATAGTAATTGTATGCTTTCAGCCTGTGTATCATCCTAGTTGGTTAAGACTAGCTCGTTCCAAAGTTAATTTATTTTAGTAGATGGTTTGTTGCAAATTTTGGGCTATCCATTAATGGCCCAGAGATACTTGATACTTAAACGTCTGGCATATTAGGCAACACTTTTCTTCATATCCATTAATGGCCCAAAGAGTTACAAACCTGGTACATGGGGTGCTTTATCTGAAAATATGCACTTCTTTCTGTTCTTAGTTTAAAATAATCTTCTTTTTTTTTTTAGGGTCTATAAATAATCTTCATATCCAATATTCGTGTTGCCATCTATACAATCGAAACTGAAAGAAATTTAGTAAGGCATATATGATTGACGAAGTAGGCCGAAAATTTAATAGACACACATGCTTATAATTAATTTTCTTAGCACATTTTTTTCTCCCTAGAATTTTGTCAAATTTTTTATATTCATTTCATAACCAGATTTTCTCTTAGTTGCAGTTTCGTGCCAACAAGATATATTATTACCGTTGTGGAATTTGTTGAACAATGCCATTAACTGATTAACAACTGTTATTAGCTATTTTTGACGAACTATAGCAGTAATACCAACAAATTACTTTCATCTGGAAGTAGTGACCGGAACCAATAAAACTTGTTACAAATGTCAACTAAAAGGTAGAAATTAACTCAAAGAATAGCTCTTGGTTGTTTTCAATTTGAAAACACATTAAAAGTAAAAAAAAAAAAAAAAAAAAAAAAAAAAAAGATGAGAAGAAAAGAAACTAAGCATCTAACCAGTACAACTATGGCTTGCGTTTACGCAACTGGGAATGAAATTCATACATGCTCACAAATCCAAATATCGCAAAAAGTTACAACCAGCGACCAATTAATGAATATAAAGCATCACATACGGCTCCCCTGTTCTGAGCATGAATCCTTGTTACACCCATTGATTTTCTTTCCCGGCGAAAGTGGTCCTCGTGGAATCGGTGGCAAGTCTCCATGGCTATGTTTTTTGATGCCTTTACTTGTGCCAAAATTTTCCCTTTGTGGAGTATAGAAAAACCTCTGCTCAAATTGCACCGTCTCATTTCGTGTTTTAAAGTCGTCTGGTTGAGGTGATGTGAAAAACCTGTCGGTTGTAGTTGCGGAGGCATCTGAATCGGTATCGTTGTAGAGTGTTGAACCTGAAGAAAGATTGGTATAGTACTTCATTTTTTTCTTTTTCTTCACGGCCTTGTACACCATTGGAATTATGCCATCCATATGAAGAAGGAAAGAGAGAGAGAAAGAGACAGAGAAAAGTAAGGAGAGAGAGAAAATGAAAATTTTGAATGTCAGAATGGATTTGTTTCCAACTTAGTCAAGGCAGTGATGATCATTTTTTTTTTTAATATCGAGACTATTTCTTGGTTGTCCTTGCAAATCCTCAAAATCAAATATACAATTAATTCATCCTCCTCTAAGTTGTGTTGTTTTCAATTCTTCTTCTTTTTTTGTATTCATGACTTTCCTGATTCTTGTTAAAACGCTTGATTATTTGAGACGATGTACAGTTGTAGTTATCATAAATAATTTCCCACAAAACGTGGGAGATATTAATCCCTTATATAGGATATAGCCATTATACTCTTAAGTTCCAATTCCAATAGGCTAAATGAGCATAGGAAGTGGTGCTGAGGAACAACTTTCTTTTGCTCTTGTTATCTATATTTCTATTAAAAAATTCTAAAGACGCTGGATGGTTTGACCTGAAACGTTCTCCTTTCGGTAGTGGTTTTCATGTCCTGTTTTTGTTTGTAACGGATTATTTTTAAATTGGTATACGTTATATTGAAAAGGACAATGAGCTTTGGTTTATTAATGGACAGGTAATATGGTGATGTTACACTTATAATTTCGTGCTTAAATTCAATTTCATTTGGTCAACTAGGATTGCAATGTAGTTGTTAAATGCATTGATGTCCCAATAAATAATAATAATAATAATAATAAAAAGAACAAGAAGGAAAGAAACAGACATGTTGAATGTGCTGGTTGTGGCTGGGCGTTTTGGTGCTAAACCTTGGTAGCCTCTACCAGACTACCAAGAATATCAAAAAAAAGGAGAGGACATTACTATAGTTTGGTTTTCCATGGAGATATAAACAAAAATTTTAAAAAAAATAATAAAAAGAGAACATTCAACAGATGACAAATTATTCAAAACAATAAAATTTAATAAAAAAAAATCACAGAATAAGTTTCGAGAAAGCTTAAATTAAAATTTATTCATTTTCTTTCGAGATGTGATGGTCCTATTATTTTCACTGGAACAGTTAGCTCTAAGCTATACAGAGTCGATGTTCTACTGTCCTCCTATTCTCAACTCTGTGTAATTACCATTCGGGTCAAATAGTATTAAATCTGAAAAAAAAAAGTCACAAAAGTATACAGCATAAACTTGTGTGTTATGGACTACTAATTTTGAAATTCTTACGGGTGATCTGATCTGGGTAAGGAGGAGCCTTTTGGTATTATTCTGTTTAGCCCAAAGTTATAGCTCTTCATTCTTCAAAAAATATTTTTAGTAAGTGCAATGCCATAGTTGTTACTGAATCTGAATAATTTCGTCACATTTAATCTCTCTCCCTCTCTCTCTTTTTTTCACTTGCTGTTTCTATAGCCGTTTGTTTTGCTTTATCATCTGAATATGACCAATAGCAGGATAATCAATATAATGCATTTTGAAGCATTCAAAATTTCTTATTGTTTTGTATAGAAGACCTAATTTTTAAGGGATAAATTATTTCATTTTTTCTCTTGCATATGGTTCACGTTTAATACTAGGATTTGAAACCTGAGACAATATAGTGTAAGCCAATTGGTAGTATGAGTCCAGGTGGAGCCAACCCTCAACGGTAAAAATAATTTCCTCGTTAAATTTTCTTTTGGTGAAATTGAAATGATACAAGTATTATACCTACTAAAAACCATTCATTACGCTAGTGGTATTAATTGCCGTCAAAGTACTTACTAATTGCATCAATTGAGAAAGATATGTTCAAATAGCGAGCTAAATATGATTATTATTTTTTTAGGTCAAAATAGTAATTTGATCAAGGTTGACAAAGATAATATTCTAGATTTTTGCATTAATCTCGAAGAAAGCCACACTCACGGGGACGACAAAGATAATGTCATAACTTGGTCATTTTTGGAGCCAATTTAAGTGATAAAAAGATAGGAATCTCTATCCAAGTATATCACGCAACACTATTTCATACGAGTATACTATGTTACTATTACATCATTCTATTGACAGATTTAATTTTACTAATTTACCCTCGGGTGTATGTCACACCGTAGTACATAAAAACTCACAGATGCAATTAGCAGCGTAAATATATATATTTCTTCTTAAGTCGCAGTAACTTCAGCACTTCTGGTTCCACATATAGAATCCAATAAGGAATTCAGTTCATACAGGTATAAAGAAACACAAAGGCAGAAGAATCCCTGTTGCATTGTATTTTATGCAACATTTCTCGCACCAGCACCCCTGAAAGAACAGCAAATTCACCCGAATCCTAAACAGAGAGAGGGCCGAATGCTCAGTATCAAATATAGAAAGTAAATTAATAGGTACTCACAGATAGTCGTCGCAAAATATAACAACAAAACGCATCGCAGACAATGGGTTGGACTCAGGTGCAGATTCAGACATCCACCTCATGAGAACATTTATCAGACTATCACAAACTATCTAACATAATTCAAAGTACAATAAACTGAATGGAGAAGGTCAAATAATACAACTGAAATGCAATGACTTGCCCAAAATAAAACTAATATTGAATATTTCCATGAATTGATAAGTCACATCACCATTGCTTAATGCTCACCTAAGCACATAGTTATTCAATATAAAAATTATGTCCCTGAAGTATGACAATTTGAAACTATTTAACAGACTATTATTTGAAATGAGAATTAAAAGGAAAAACTATTACAAGCTTTCAATCTTTCAACATCGCATACATATCACGCAATAGAGCTATTATTGCTTCTCGTCCTTGGAAATAAAGGTAAGATAATACCAGGCCACAAATGCAAAAATCAGTACAAGCACAGGCAAAAGATAATCAACGAAGCTGGCAGAAGAGGCCGGCTTTCCCTTGTTGCCTTGAGCAGAGGAAGCAGGCCTTGAGGATGCTTCACCAGTGGCCACATAGGGGGCCACATAACCTTCTACTGACCCAATCAGATAGCTTTCCATCATGCTCACTGCTGATGTGCTGTGGCCTACATTTTCAAATGCGTCTGTGGCATCTCCGGAGGCTTTGCAGTAGATCCAAGGTTACAACATACCATGTAAAATATACACAATTAATACATGCAAAGAAAAAAGAGCCCAACCAGCAAAAACAGCAATTAATAATAACTATTTGCAAAAAACAATAAATTGTACGAACAACGAAGCACTGCATAAAGCTACATCAGGAATTTGTAGGATCTCATTGTGCTGGTACCAGGTTGCTTGCATATCTGGTACAGCACAGATTTAACATGGCATCAACCAGAATTTGATTTTTTTTGCTTACTAATTTTGTATCCAGAATCTAATGTCATGGGAACTTAACCTTTATTCACCGAGTAGACCAAAAAGGGCAAAAATCAGGTTCTTGTTAGGCACGTAAATATAAACCACAAGATAAGTTATCACTGACTCACTGTACATTGCTGAAATGCCAGACCAGAATGCTAGGTCTGAAGTATATAATTAAGCATTTAGATTTTACCACTTAATATTGAGGTGTACATTGTTTTTTTAGGTAGATTGTACACAGAAAAGGTACAGCTGTACATTTTTTTTAGGTTATCAAGTGGGCAGATAATCAATTAATGAGATAGTAATTTATAGAGGTCACTAGGTTCAGTATTGAAATAAACAGAAAAAACCACTGTAAAAGCCTATAGTTTTTTTAATGAATAAGCAATCAGAAGAATAACTATGTTTGGTAATACTCCCCGAGAATCACTATGTTGAGTAATCAAAATTGGACTTATGGTTTGAACAGTACTAAAAACTTGATTCAAAATTAAGAAACTTAGGTAGAACACTTTTGTTAAATGAGCTAATTTGCACATTAAAAACCACAAATTGTAATTAAAGATTACTTTAATAGCATGAATTCCCATGAGATCCCATCTGTATTTATTTCATCAGAAGTCTAGAAGCCTAAATATCAATCTCTCTGACAAACAAAATTTGGGGACTTAAATAATAAGAAGTGAGGACCAAATCATTTTAATATCAATTAGTTAAAACTGTAAAATTAAATTAAGAAAATAACCAAAAACCTGAAGAATGGAGTAGAACTTCCTCCCCTCCTGGGTGATCCTCTAAGAATTTGGTCACATCATAAACCTAAAATATAAAGTAAATTAGAAATCAATAAGTTGTAAAAGAACTTAAACAACAGAGAGAGAGAGAGAGAGAGAGAGAGAGAGAGAGAGAGAAGGGGCAAGAGTAAGAAGGAAGGAAATTTGAGATCTGTACCTTGCCATTGATGAGAAGCCAGCAATCATCCTTTGAGGTGTGGAGTGAAATCTCAGATGCAGAGAGCTTCTTCAAATCTCCCATGCTTTGTTTTGTTTGCTCAGAGGCCTTCAAATTGAGAGCGCCTGTGCTTTGTGCGCTAGTGAGGTTTTGGAGTTGGAGAAGAGAGAGATTAGTTTTGGGAGGAGAGAAAGTGTTGGGGTTGTTGACTTAAAAGAGACTTTTCAGCTAGACATCTGTTTTGATTTTCTAATAACAGTTCTCTGTTATCTTATCTAGGCTGTTCGATTTGAATTAACGATCAGGATTAAAGTAGTATAAAGAAGCGATAGATTTTAACTTTGTTATAATAACAGGCAATGTGGTGTACGGGGTGCATACTGTTGACTGAGAAACTAATCTACATATTCAATCCTCTATTACAATATCTATGGTTCTAATTATGTAACACGCTCAGAAACCAATTACATCCTCTAATGTATCTGATAATATCGGTAACACGGTGTTTACCAGGGAACAGTTTACAGAAAACCCGGCAGCTAAAGTAGACAGTGGACGGGTTCCAAGAGGAAGAGTACTCCAAATCCTTTGATACAGTTTATCTGAAGCATTTTCTGTTCTAATTTCTCTGACAGATGGATCCCACGAAACATCTATAACCTGCCTTCTAATCGCGTAGTGATATTAGTCCACCTGGACCCATCGGTCAGTCAGATGAGACCGCCCAACTGACAACTGAGGCTCCCCATTCTCGAAGATTGCACCGTTTCGTTGGATCTCTACAACAGTACAACTCCATTGTTAATTGGTTGATTGTTGGAATAGGGAATAAGAATAAGAAATTTCGGAATTCGTACTTGTCCCTATTCCTTATTCTTATTCCTTAGTTTTGTTGGTATAGGAATAAGGTCCGGAATTGGCCCAAATTCCTTATTCCTATGGTGTTTGATTTGACACCGGAATAAGGAATAAGGGGCTTATTCCTATCCATCATCTTATTCTCATGCATCCAAACACACCCTATAATAATATATATACTTGGTCGATTAATTTGTTCATTTATTTACTTACTTAGGTGCGTCTGGATCAATAAAATTAAATTAGAACTAGTCGTTTAGAATAAAAAAATTTCAAGATTGTTTAAAATAATTTCTTTATTAATAGTGTTATTTTTAAGTGAATTTAAATCTCGATTAAATTTTAAATTCTAATACGTTTGGATCATTTTTTATCAGATTGAAAAGTTAGTTGGAATAAAATTTAATCTAGAATAAAAGATAATCCTAATACGTTAGGATTATAAATTTATTTCGGAATTAGAAACTTTTAAAAATAACACTATTGATCGCACTGTTATGCCTCATGAAAACAATGTTGTATTAAAATAAGCATCTATGCATAGAAAGTATATTAAAACAACAATCCAACATAAGTATTAAGTATCCCAGTCTGCATTTACAATGGATTTTGCCTGACCAGAAATGCGGTCGACTGTATGCTTCAAGGAAGTTCAGAATACCGCATGCGTCATTTAATGAAATTATATTTATAAATTAAGGACATTTTTAGTTACTCAAAATAAAATATACAATTTTTTCTTTTTTGTTTTTCTAATCGGACAAATAAAAAAAAATCACCTTTTAATTAGAGACAATAAATGGTATCGTTTTTTAAATTTTTTTAAAGTTTGACAGCTGACTTACCAAATTTGATAATCGATTAATCAATTTACCTCTACAAAATTTAAAACTATCTATTAATAGCTGGATAATCAAATTTGACGGACGAATAATCAGTTTGCAATTTAATTTAATCAATTAATCAAATTTGGCAGTAACCTAACAAACTAGAAATTTCTTTGTAAGTTCATATCGTTGAATAAAATGCATCTCGAGCTGGCGTAATGAAATTACTTTTGTGAGTTCATGCAAAAAGTAAGTCACAATATGATAACAAAATCATGCAAATTGAATGTTAATAGTGCAAGAGTTGGTCAATAAAATTGATATATTTCTTAAAAACATTATTTATGTGTTTGGTAATAAACAAAACAAACTAGAGTTGAGACATTGGTGGGTAACCAAATTATCAAGGTTTTAATGCAATTGTATGGTTACCAAATTATCAAGGTTTTAATGCACTTGTATGGAGACCAACAAAAAGGTATAATTTTCAAAATACATTTTTTTCTTTTACTATAATATATTGTTATAATTGTTATGATTCAAGAACCAACAAATTCATTAATTTGAACAAGTTTCTTGAAAAATAAAATTATTGAAAGAAGGTTCATTAATTACTATAATTGTATTATTGCTATATATATAATTACCTGTTTTCATATTTTTCAAAATTTAAAAGCCTAAAATATTTTTTCTATAAAAAAAATAGTTTCTTCTATTTGATTCATTTGATTTTATTTTTCAATTCGCCAAATTCTGCATCATATTCTAACCAACAAATGAGAGTATGCTTTTTAGAACCATGGTTATTAGATCGACTAACTTCTAAATGATGTATGCAGCATCTATCATTGATACATATGGTGTAAAAATAGAAACCGAGACTGCTCTAAGAAAAATTGCAAATCCATTCGACTATAATAGAAATTACATTAAGTAAAATAAGACAGCTGATCTATTCGACTATAATAGGAATTACATTAAGTAAAATAAGACAAGCTGATCCGAGTCCTCTAATTTGCTATATAGATACAAATGTTTACACGAAGTCCTTCAACTGTACTCTCAACATATATAATGAATGTGATTGTGGGATCTAACACTCGACTACAAGATTATTGTATAGCCTGTTAGTGGAGGCAGTGTATTTGTGATAGAAATAATAGAGTAACATTTACTACAACTTGAATCATCCGGTATAGATTCTACTTGTTATTCATACCATCATTCAAGATTTTTATGCGTTTATATAGTACTTAATCTTAGGAAACTTTTTGTTAATTATATTTGATAAAATAAACATATAAAAATCTCTAAAATATCTAGATATCTATTTGAGAGTGATGCAATATCTATTATGTTTGTCATTCTTTTAATATGTGAAATTTTTGACGAAATTAGAAATAGAGAGTACTATTTATTAATAGAATGTTGGCACCCTTGGTGGAAGAGGCATCCCTTCGTTTGCACCCTTTGGCGAGACTCTTATAAGATGACACATTTGGCCTTCATGTCAAGATATGCATCTTTTCAATCGCACCCTTTAAAATATTTATTTGATTGCACCCTTTGACAAATGCATTCTATAAATAAAACCATATGGTCTCCGTATTTAAATAGCACATGTTGTCCCTAAGTACGGCCTAGAGGGGGTGGATAGGCACAAATAAACACAATAAACCGGTTTGGACAATTTTGCGAAAATAACAAAAACAATCTTTCAAAGGTTCACACAAGCAAGTAATAAGATAAATAAGCAAGAGAGAAGAGACACTCAAACTTGATTACGGAGTTCCGACCCGCTAGGAACTGCTAGCCTTAGTCGTACGTCTCCTGGAGTTTCGCTACCACTCAAAGGATGCACTCCATTCAATTCCAACAAGAACGTGTCTACAAATTCGAACCGAATCGCCTCGTCACAATAGACCTCGAGGTGGATCGGCCTAACCCAAAGGAAAGCATACACAAGCTTCCTACAACTCAAGATTGATGCTCACAACCAAAACACTCAAAAATTCTTGCACTAATGAACTTGGAGTTTAATTGAGGCTAACTAATCTCAATGATTTTGCTAAAATAATGCTCAAACAAGTCAAGTATGAGAAATAGCTGTTTGGAGCTCAAAGACAAGGATTTTGCAATGTATTCAACAACAAAATAAACAGCTCAATAATGGCTGATATATATAGGGGGCGCAAACAGCTCCAAAACAAACTAATTTTCTCAAGGGCGTTGCCTAACGCCCAAGTTATTGTTATAAATTCCAACGACTAGATTATTTGACAGCTGTCACTATCAGAGCGTTGTGCAACACAGGACGGAGTTACACAACGCTGGTCAACCAAGAGAGAGGAAAAACAGACTGGCTTGACCAACCAAACTGGGCGTTACATGACACTAGACACCATCACACAACGCTGAGCAGAAACGTTGCACAACGTTTTATCACGTTATGCAACAGTTCAAAAACAAAACATTTTACAATATTTTGTATCATTAAATAAATCTGACTGAGTTTCACCCCAAAACATCTAGGGAAACAAAACTAATCCGTCATATAACAAAGGCAAATATTATACAACTTTTAGTTTTTGGACCGTTGTACAACGCCAGAGAGCGTTGCACAACGCTTGAATGGGAAAGGCATTGACTCAACGTTCCCTGACACTGGATGGCGTCGTGCAACGCTGTTTCACTACTAGTCAGAGATTTTGCAATTTCCAAACGAATTTCAAACGAAATAAACTTGCATTGTGTGACGCTATAAGGCGTTATGCAATGCTGGCCAGTATATTGAGCATTTCAAACAGCAAACTGATTGGGATTAGTTTAGAATAAATTCAATCTTAATCTAATGACTCTAACTGGCCTATAAACATCTCTTGAAGCTCCATAACTTGTACAAATCATGCCTTGAGCATTTATTCAAATAAAAATCTATAAAACACTTGAATTGAAAAGTTAGAATAGGTTTGGTGTTGTTTTGCAAATCGACAAATATCAGATTAAATTGTTTAGCCCAACAACACCTTTTCATTCGTACATTTTGGAACCATTCACGCATCTTTATTATATGTAATAAGTTTATTAATTGAATATTGAGACCTACGATTTAGGATTCAAAAGAATAAACAATGAAAATTTGGGTAATTATTAATTCATATCATCGTAGCCAATTACTTCAGTTTAAAGATATTCTAAATCGTAATTATTTATTTTCTAAACATATAGAATCAATGATAAAAAAATCTTATATCATTGACAATCTCTTTTTCCAAACCATGCTTTTTTTTAACTCTAATCTGAATATTTCTACTAAACTTATAGCAATCTTTTCTAAAATTCCAAGATAATATATATATGTTATTTTATTAATAAGATAATTTTTTGTTGTATATTTTCAGCAGTATAGATATTAATAATATAATTTTTTGTTGCAGACAAAAAGAGTACAATGATGATAAAATACTTAATATTTTTTCCTAGATAAAGAATACGGTGGCGATAAATTTTTGCGCATTTATTGAAATAGGAAGATAAAAAAATAATATAGGAATTTTAGTTTGGTGTAAATCCAAAAAAAAATCCTAATAAAATCATGGAATTTATATATATAATATTACCTTATTATCAAGTAGAATGAAATTCATGTCCCATGTATTATCCGTTTTCGAATCTGTTGAGGCCCAAATTTTTGTGACCTGCGCTTGTATGACGCTTACATTTCTATTCAGCAATTCGTGAGTGATGCGATATCTATTATGTTTGTTATTCTTTTGATATGTGAAATGTTTGATGAAATTAGAAATATGGAGCACTATTTATAGATAGAATGTTGGCATCCTTTGGTGGAGGAGGCATCCCTTCGTTTGCACCCTTCGGCGAGACTCTCATTAGATGACATCCTTTGGCCTATATGTTAAGATATGTATCTTTTCAATTGCACCCTTTAAAGTATTCATTTGATTGTACCCTTTGACAATGCATACTATAAATAAAATACCATATAGTAGTGTTTACCGCAAACCCGGCGGGTCAGACCCGACCCGTGCTTGGACCGTGATGGATCGAGGGAGTTAGACCGGGAAGGGTTTATCAAGGGTTTGGGCCGGCCATCTTGACAAAACCCGTATTAAACCCATCCCGCCCAAACCCGTGGACCGGACCGGACCTTAAACCCATTTTAAACCCGTGAAAAACCCGCCCAAACCCGCTAGAATTCGGACAAAACCTACGGGTTATTTTAGACTCGCATTTTTTTTTTTCTTTTTGTTCTTATTTTTGCCATTGAGTTTAAAACAAAATTTTAAATATTTTTGGAATTTTAGATTGCAACTCTTATCTTAATCGTCCCTCAAGTTCAATATTCATCTCATAATTAGCTTAATAATAATCAGCAGGCAAAAACAAATGTACTAAAAAAAACAGCAAAAAAATAATAATAAAATCGGACCGGACCGTCCTTACCCGTGGGGGTTAGGACCGGACGGGTTTAGCAAGGGTTTGGATCGAGATTTCTAGAATGGACCGTGATAACTCGTCCCGCGATAACCCGTCGACCCGTGGAGGACCGGACCGTCATAATCCGTGGATCGTGACGGGTTGGACCGGACCGGCCCGGGCCGGACCGCTTGGTAAACACTACCATATAGTCTCCATATTTAAATAGCACTCTTTTATTCGCACCTTTTGAAGTCATCCACGCATTTTTATTATATGTAAGATTGTTTGTACTCATCCCATCCAAACACACCCTGGAAAGATTTTTTTTCATGCTGAGAGCATGTGTTCTGAGCGGGACGCTTGAAATTCCACTCGTCTCCGCCTCCATTTCGCCGTGCCTACCACGCGCCAAAACCCTCCATTCCCAACACAAAACCCCAATTCAAACCTTCTTCTTCCTATCCATCTCCATGGAATCCGAACCAAACCCAAAACCCACAACCCAACTTCGTCGGAGCACCCGTTTGAACTCCAAGCGGGTCCCCACTATCACTCCCCCTTCCCAACCCGTCCCAAAAAACAAAACCCAAAACCGAGACATCGAAGACTGTTTCTCGCAAGACCAAGCCGACAGAGTGCGCTCGTCTCTTCTCAAGTGGTACGACGTTAACCAGAGAGAACTTCCTTGGCGAAAGAAACATGGGTGTGGCTGTTCTGGGGACGAGGATGGAGATGCGAAGGAAAGAAGAGCGTATGAGGTGTGGGTTAGTGAAGTCATGCTGCAGCAAACCAGGGTTGCTACTGTAGTTGCGTATTATAACCGCTGGATGCAGCGCTGGCCTACTGTACACTGCCTCGCCAAAGCTTCTCAGGAGGTTGTATGCTTTTTTTTTTTTTAATTAATTGCAAAATGGGTTGGAAAATGAGATTAAAATTGCACTATTGAAGCTTGACTGAAGCAACATTGCACAAATGGAAGGTGAGGTGTTTGTAGTAATTGTTAAATTAAGACATTATTGCATAATAAAAGGTTAATTGAAGGTAGGTAAGCTTAATTTGGACCAACATCGAGGTCTGGAAAATTTGTCCATATAACCGTGCATAAATTTTGAATTTGCAGGAGGTGAATGAGATGTGGTCGGGTTTGGGATACTACAGAAGGGCTCGGTTTCTGCTAGAGGTGCATTTTCTATTAAAACTAAGCTCAAAAGTCAAAAGTGTTTTCTGGCAACCTGTATTACTTTTTTCCCATGAGAAATTTGAATTTCACTTTTAAAGCCCCAAATATTTTTAACAGCAAATTCACTTATGTGCTTACATATGATTTTTGTGCTGGATTAGGGAGCAAAATCAATTGCTAAAGAAGAGCGGTTCCCAAGAAGTGCTATGGAGCTCCGTGGCATACGGGGAATTGGAAACTACACAGCCGGAGCAATTGCTTCCATAGCTTTTAATGAAGTAACATCTCTTAAGTTTTGCCTATTCTTTTACATATTTTAAGTTTTGTCTTATTTTGGAAATCTGTCTGTGTTGTGCCAGCAGGAACTTCCCAGTTCCATACCTGACTGCTTATACCAAAAAGTGCTCATTGGTTACTGCATAAACGCACATGTAATTAACTTTTTCATCCAAACCTCATCTAACTCTGCACTGTGCAAGCAATTACCAACAACCAATCACAAAGCAGGATTGCATTGTGGTTAGTGCTGCATTGGTTCAATATCATATATGCCCCTTACTGATTGGCATATATATATATAATAGAATATAACTGCTGCTTTATCTGACTTAAAATTTTGCATTTTTAAGGCTGTACCAGTTGTTGATGGAAATGTGGTACGAGTGATAAGTAGGCTCAAGGCAATTTCTTCGAATCCAAAGGATTCTTCCACAGTGAAGCACATCTGGTTAGTACAAAGCATGTATTCTATTGAGCAATACATTTGACTTTGTTTTAATTTCATCAGTAGTTCTTTCCGTCTTTTGCAAATAACAACATATAGCAACCACTGTTTATTGAATTTGTAAATAATGTGATTGTAGAACTTTGCAAATAATGTGGCTTATTGATATTTCTGTTGTGTTCTCTAGGGATCTGGCTGGGCAATTAGTTGACAAATCAAGGCCAGGAGACCTCAATCAAGCACTAATGGAACTCGGTGCTACAATATGCATGCCGACAAACCCTAGTTGTACCAATTGCCCGGTATCTGATCAGTGCAGGGCACTTTCTTTATCGAGATGTGAAACATCTACCATAAAAGTAACAGACTTCCCACCGAAAGTAATCAAGTCAAAACAAAGGCTTGAATTTGCAGCTGTTTGTGTTGTTGTTGTGCAAAATGACTCATGTGAAAATCAGAAGCATGCAACTGATTTCTATCTTTTAGTGAAGAGGCCAGAAGAGGGATTGCTTGCAGGTTTGTGGGAGTTTCCTTCAGTTTTGGTTGCAGAAAGAAGAACTGACCTGGAATCCAGAAGAAAAGAGATGGATAATTATTTGGAGAACTTGAAACTTGATTTTGGAGAGGAGTATAATTTGGTAAGTAGAGAGGATGTCGGCGAGTACCTTCACATTTTTTCTCACATTCGACTTCGGATGCATGTTGAGCTCATGATTTTAACTTCTAAAGGTGACAATTCTACTTTGGTTGTGAATTTGAACTATCAACTCTGTTTTTTTTTTTTTTTTTTTGCTTCCATGTTTGGATTCAAATATAATGCTAAACTAATCTGAAAACTAAAGAAGACTGAAAAGCAACCAAACAAAATTGATATGTCAAATTATGTGAAAGTTAGGCTTAAATTTTGGTTCCTAATGTGATTCCGTGATAAACTGAAGGTGGTTTGGGACAGCTGGAGAACCAAGGCAAAAATTGTCAAGTGGCATGGAAGTTTGTCCATGATAGTACAATGGAATCAATGGGCTTGACATCTGGCATAAGAAAGGTATGTAAAGGTTAGTAATCCAGTCCAAAGGAAATCCTAAAAAAAAAAAAGAACCCAGTAAACTACAAAAACTTGCTATAATCAACATGCCTTCAATTGAAATTTTGCAGGTCTATAATATGACCCAAGAATTTAGAAGCAAGCAAATGTTGACAAACGCACAAGAACCTAAAAGTAAGCTTAAGAGAATGAGGTCTAGTAGCATCAAGTGCTAATTTATATCTTAGTTTTCTATCTTAATTCTAATTAATATCTTCAGAGGCTCATTAGCGCAATTAGTTTATTGTGGAGAAATCAGAATGGGTTCAATGCAACTCAGGCATGACATTTTTTTGGGCCAGATCTAAATGGACCTGGCATTCATCTTGGTTTGTATATGTTTTCCTTTGGATGGGCCTACCGGCTAAATTTAGATTTAGATGTAAGAAATTTGTTTCTCTAGTAAAAAAAAGTACACTATGGTCTATGACTCTATGGTCACAGAATTTGCATTCATCGAAGCACACTGCAAAATTATTTCCACGCAACTCATGTTGTGAATTTGTTTTTGAAGTGGCCAGCTTGCAATTGGTGCCATTGGCAATTCCAACTAAAATCATGTTCGTTTGATATGCTTGTAAGCACCAACACCTATTTTGATTATCAGCCAATTCTCTAGTCTCAATATATTTTCATTAGCAAAATATGATTTTGTTATAATTATATCATATTTATCAAACGTTAGGTGTTTTTTATTGTTTTGGCTCACATAGACTTCATAGTGATTAAACATTGCTTTTCCATATTTTGCGAAAAAAAACTGCCAATTGTTGTGAAGTTTTAAGGTGTGAGTTAATATTTCATCCGAGAAACGTAAAAGCAATACATGAGATGCCGTACGGAAGGAGGTTGCAGAAATAATTTATTGCACATTTTTTTTAATATTATTCGTCATAATAATTTATATGATCTAACAAGAGAAAGAATAGAAAATCAACGCTTCTATTAAATATATATATAACATCCTCCAAAACTTGCAATTGTTTATGTCGTTTTGAAAATGTCTGTGCGCCTGGCTGAAATAATTTAATGGAACTATTAATTTAGAAAGTGTGTGTGCATATACCTTATAGGACCTAACTAATTTATATTTTGGATAAGATCCGGTTCCTATCAAAATCTTAATTAGTAAATTGAAGTGCAATACATGCCATCATACGCATTATATTAATACTCTAACCTGGTAAAATCACCATATTTGATTTTTTTATAAACATAAGCACCATATTTAATTGTTATAGGCGCAGTATTGCAGCTAGAACTTGAACAATTGAAAATACCCCAAGCTAGCATCAATACCAACTTGTGCATTGTCTAATCCAGAGTATCTAGCAAAGTAAACTAAGCGAGATTTCCCTTTTTTATTTAATTGTTATCAAATTAGCTGAACAGTTCAGACACATATTCAAGTAGTGTTTATATAGCTGTATATGTTTTGCCTGGAATTATGTAACTTTCATAAACTAAATATTCTTTTTTGTTAGGATGACGGACATAATTACGCTAGTCTCGCATCATTACTCTTTGGCAGTTTTGCTTAATTATTTGTATCCTTATATTAGCACCTCCCGTTGGAGCTTTAAAATTAAAATTGAATATTTTACATAATTACTGCAAAATCTTCTACTATACTTTATTGAAGAAACCAAAACACACTCTCAACTCAATAATTCTTTAAATATGATGTTATGTTGATACAATCGTCTTGGACCCCAACTCATCTTGAATTTTTTTAAGCGATGATCATGCACCGCATTGTCCACAAGTACCTCTATTTAAGCATACTAAACATGTCTTATTTTGGAATTGTTCATGATTCATACTCAACACCATGTGTCAATCTCACTATACTAGGTTAGAATCAGGTATGCAATTTACATTTTAAATAATTCACACTAAAGGGGAACATGTCGTATATATATTGATGGACGAGTTCTAAAAAGGATGATTTCGATGAAAATAAAAGTTCTCATTTTTAGAAACAATTACTGGTGAGTACAGACTGCATCAGAAAAAAAAAATTATGGCTTTTGGCGAAATGCCATATATGCCAGAATCCAGCAAGCTTTGATAAATAATAAAAAATGTAAATTTACGTAATGGAAGTTAATAACCAGCAGCTCAAAACTGGTACGAGCAACCGTACATGGTGCCGAAACATCAGAAACAGTTAATTCATGTATTCAGGTTTTCTATGTTATAATATAATGGAATCCAAACATCAGTGCTTATGATATATTGTTTATTGACTGTAACAAATTTAATCGGAACGTGTTTGTTACAAACTTAAAATATTATAATTAAGCTTCTAGAAAAATTTATTTAGTGAAGGGTTTTTTATGATAAAACTTTAATAAAGTCTTTTTTTCCCCCAATTCAAAAACATATATGGCATAATGGCAAGTTTTTTTTTCTGATAGAAAATTATTCCGGTGTAATCAATATCACTAGTGTAGATAGTTTATTAGACTTAATACCAGCTATATCCCCCCCCCCTCCCCCCCACACACACACATACACACACACATATACTAGAGTGGATCATCGAGCTTCACTCGATACATGAATTTTTATTGTATTAATATTATAAATGATAGAAAAATACTAATGAAGTAATAAACTTTAATTTAGGCCGAAAGGAAAAATGAGATTGCACATAAACTAAAATTTTAATTGAGATATTACCAAGGAACAATGAGATGACACACAATTATAACCATTGACCAGCAACAAAATATATAAAAAATATATAGAGAAAAGGCATGGAAAAAATATTATCCTCAAAAAATCGTGTATGTTTCAAAAGAAAATTACAATATTTTCTAAATATACTCTGTTTTAAAAGGAAATATTTGCAGTTTATATCTGAGCAAAAAAGCTAACCCAATTATAAATTATAAATATCAATCGATCAACATCAACATATCAACATAAAAAAATAAAAGAGAAAAATATGATTGCAACATGGTATCTTTTAAGAAATGATAGTTGGCGACAAAACAAAGCACCATATATATATATATGTACTCTTAGTGCAAATATATATTTTATGCTCGTGTGTATTCGGATGTAATTTATTTTCTTAAACCACCATACTTTTAAGCTTAGTCATTTATATTGTTGGTGCAAATTTAAATAATTTGGATAATATCAAAATTAAAAAATAAATGAAAGGAATCGAGTTATCCAGACAACGCTAGGCGCTGTCCTTAAGTGTATTATGTCTCAATGTGTAACATGAATTACAACTAAGATAATTTGGGATCCGTCACTTTTTAGGATACGACCATGAAGCAACTGATGAAAGCCTCCAAAAATGTCTAGCAAAAATAATTTAATTATTGAGAATAGATTTTGGAATAGGACTATAAGAAATATTGGAATAGAATTTTTCAAATAGAATATTTTCTTATTGATAGATCACTTTTCATGTTAATTCTATTTTGATGAATGAACTCAACTCCCAAACAGCTAATGGTGCCCAAATAACTTGATGATTTAATTGGCATAATAAATCACATCAATGATATTATAACGACAAAAAAGATAATGAATATTTACTTATTAGTGCATTGATAGACCAAAGCATCAACGGAAAAGAATTAATTAACAACATTATTAGATGAGTGATAAATCCAAAGGAAAATAAATAAATTGAATGAATAGATTGTAAGAACATACAACTAATTGTTTTTTAATATATTCATATTGCTCGGAGAAAATTCTCAGAGAATGAATTTTGAGTTTTCCAAATATATGTCCAACATAAATTACAATATTTTTAGCTTAACTATTACAAATTGACACTGAAAATGAAAATAAAAAAGGATCAAAAAAATCAGAAACAAAACAATGTACTGCCAAATTATTGTCTGCCGGTGAAAAGCGGGTCAATATTATGAAGAATAATACCCAGTACACAAATAGTTATAGAGCATCATGTTACAGAAATAGAAAAAAAATGCTCTTTCACAATACTTGGAGTGTCGAACTATATTTAACTAAACGATACCGACACCCACACATCTTTATTTATAATATTGATATTGATATCCTATATTATTTAGATTTATTGCTCTTAGGGCAGGAAGGTCTACTCAAGTAAATAATACATGGAAGGAACGCGTACTTAATTAATTAACTCCTTTGGAGAGGGTCTCTTATAAGTTCTTTTGTTTTTGGTGTCACGTGGAAATTAAATATCTGTTATATATTTTTGAAAATTATTTGATTATTTAAAAAAGCATAAATATTATTTTATATTTGTCAACCGGTTAAAATATCTTCTGCATTGGACATTGATAACTGCAATCCAAATTTTAAACATCAGCACCATCCACTTTAAAAATAGAAAACATCGCTGATTAAAAAAATAATAATAGTTTCTCTCTCTCCCTCTTCGCACATTCTACTCTCTTCCCTTTGTTCCCTCCCTCTAACCTAGCTCATCTTCCCTCTATCTCCATCCCCTACAATCTCCTCTTCGTTCCTTTTTTTTTCTTCCATTACCTTCGCAGCCTTCTCCTTCGCCTCCGTTTCACTCTCATTGTCTTCGCCTCCTTCCCTTCACCCACACTTCTCTCGCATCCATCCTCTACCTCGGCCTATCTTCTCTCGTCTCCACCTTTCTTTTCTCATTTATTTATTTTCTACCTTTTCATCTTTGCTCTATATGAGCATCTTACTTCTCTCTCTACCTTACAATTAATAATGACAAAAATGAAGAAAAATAATATGATAAATAAACTTATATAAGATACTCTCTTATTATAACCTAACTGAACAATAAAGCTTATGAGTTACTCCCGAATTATATCTAATAGATACACCTATAAGATACTAACTTATTACTTATTACAACTAATTGAACTTATTAGCTACTACCTTATTATATCTAATAAACTTATAAAATAATCTCTTATTATAACTAACACAACATCTACGCTTATTAGTTACTTCTTTAATTATATTTAATAGACACACTTATAAGATGCTTTCTTATTATATAACTAACTTAACAGTTACATTTATTAGTTACTTCCTTATTATATCTAATAGATACACTTATAAATTACTCCCTTATAAACTGAACAAATGCACTTATTAGTTACTCCTTTATCACGACAACTTGAGGAATAGAATAGACATGCATATAAGATGAAAGAGAAGAAAGGGAGATAGCGTTAGATGGCATGGATAGCTCTTGAGAGGATGGTATGAAGTAATTTTTCCTCTGCATTTTAGACTTGAACAAACACATCCTAATATTTCCTAGATATTTTTCGATTATCTCTTTTTTTATTTAATTCTAACAATGACACCAAATTATAAAATAAATAATGTTTTTACAACATCATAGAACATATATTTTTCTTAATCATTCAATTGTATCACCTTATTTTTCTCCAACACTTAAACAATATTTTGGGGAAAAATATAAAAACAAAAGTGAAAAGAAACTCTTGACATTCTCCCTGACCCAACAAAAAGCCAAATCAATGAATCCTTTGATTTCATCCCCTGATCCAAACCCTTTATTCCCTTAACCCAAACATATGTAAAATTTAGAAGGGAACTATTTCGGAGATGGAAGTTAATACACCGAATTGAGTGAGAAGGTAACTATAGCTGTTGCTCTTTGTCCCTTTTTTGTGCATTTTTGTATGTATAGTTGAGCTTGGTTCCTTAGATATGATTTTTTTTTTTCCCGAATTAATGTCCTCTCTATCCTTCTCTTGGCAGTCACTGTCAAATTTGTCAAAAATTTAAAAATTGTCCTTTCCATGCATTGAAACAACTGTTTAATCAAGCTTCCATTTAAGCTTTTACTAGTTGCATGCAGTTGCCATCGTTATTGTGGTTACTTTTCAATTAAGCATAAATTCGTAAGCCTAGAATTCCTAAATAGTTTGACAACTATTTATTTTATATAGCATATATTGAACAATGACATTTCTTGGCTAATAGTCAGAATAATTCTTTTGAAGTCGATTACGGTGCACCAATATGTGAGTTCTCCTGTCGAGAAATATTTAGTGTAGTTGGGTTAATAGATGTGGATTATTCTATAATTGTTTGGTCTACAATCAACCTTAATTAGGGATTTTGGTGTTCAGAGGAGGAACGTACCCATATTTTTTTGGTTTGCCTGCCCAGTATTACAAATTTACAATGGATGATGGGCTTATGAAATTGCAAATTAATGATGATATAGCTTTCATGGAAAGAGGTTATGTGCATCTAACTCTTCACCAAAGCAAAAGGTAGCAGAAATATTGGTTTATTTGGTGGCAATTGGCATGTAAGAAATCGATGGCTGTGATAGTGATGGATCTCAGGATGTATGCTCAAGTTATTTTTCAAGCTTTTCTTGGGTCTCATGGTTGGAATAAAATAAGAGAGTCTTCCAGAAGATGCAAGAGAAATTTATACAATTTCTAATTGTTTCTGTTGGTGCACTATTTTCCTTTTGACCAGATGCTTATAGCCACTTAAAGAACCTACACCGGGAGGCCATAGTAAATCAAATTCCCCTGACTTGGCGGGGTGCTGGGTGTATTTTCTGGTCTGCTGGTACATGATCTGTTTCCGGTACGGAAGGTCGTAGAAAGAGGTAGGGCTTGGGGCTTTCAGTTGTATGAGTAGTTTGAATTCAGACGTGTTGGACATTTAGGTTTATCAAGCCTCTTTTGTGGAAATTGACCTCACATGATTATTTTATAGGACAAGGTCCTCATATGACAAATTAAATTGTGTTGGTAATAATAAGATTTTTCTCAGATTAATCTGAGAGTGTAAACTATGATTTGAGATCAAAGAAATTGCTAGTTAACGATTGAAGAGGAAAATTTTAAAAAAGAACTCTGATCAAAGGTAATTATTGCTAGTTTCAGTTTCCAACAGTTAAAGACATTTGACAGTTAATACTACTGATAAAATGAGTAAATGAAAATTACTAATCAATTGCTCATCATTTTTAATGCGTATTATTTATCAAATTGTTATAGATACTGTTGAAGCTTCCGAGACAGTAGGAGGTGGAGACGGTAGTTTTGAATTGTACTGCCATGACATACAGAGTCTGACACAAGGGTTATAGATAATGTTGAAGGGGTTGTGTGATTGGTTGAACCTAACGGTGAATTTGATAAAAATAATTTTACAAATTAAAAGTATGAAGTTGCAGTTGTGTTCTTTATAGTATAAACATGATGGATATTTAACCATGGATCAAGCGTAATCAAAAGTAAATCGCTTGATGGTCGACCAAAAGATTTTCAAATTGTATTAAATTGATACACGACCTATCTAAACTGTATATACTACAATTTATAGTTTTTATATTGATTGATATCCTTTTGATTGAGTATTGTTCACCGGTGTTCGATAAAGTTGGCGTCAGTATAATCTTCTTTTCATATTATGATTGAGACAACTGGTATGATGTACCATCTTTTTTCAAAGAAAAATAATATTGTGGTATCGTTAGTTCAGTTGAGTTGTTAATGTTTGTTTTAGCTTTCATGTCATCTAAAATAATTTTTAAAACATATGAAACTAAGTCTCTTCTTATTTCTTTTCCCCAATACCGTGCTTACACCAATTTTACAGTGATAACGATTAATATATAATATTATTTGTCAAAGTTGATAGTATAATCAAAACTAATGAAGTCAAATACATGAAAACCTTATTGCTTGTATTACGATTTATGTACAATTAAATCGGTGCTAAATCATCAAAGCTAAATGACATCCAAGCGCCAAACATTTAATTTTAGATCTTGCTTTTTGTCAACTGCCGAGCCGAATCTTTATACTCTAGTAGGCACAGACGAAGCCTTTTAATGGTTCTTAATTCGTTAAATATTTGTTATATTAAAGGTTGTCTTTAGTCAAACATTTTTATTATAAAGATTATTCTCAGTTGACTTATGATAGAGTTATCTAGGGAAATTAAATTATTTCCTCCGCCGAAGCGGGAATCACCAAACTAATAATTCTCTACATGTTAAGCATCCTTCAGTCGCTCTTATGATTTAATTCTTTTAATACTTTTATTATGTGCATATGATACGGGGTTCTGATGTCACCAAATGTACAAGTTGGTTTAATAAGCATAATTTGTATCCTTTTCAAAAACGTACTTCCATGTTCCACATTTTCCAAAAGAAAAGAAGTAATGAAACGTACTTCCAGAATGCGCTATCAAGTAAGATTGTTACTTAAGAAGTCCATTAAAAACATAAAATAAAAGAATTTGAATAAGATAATTTTGTGACCCTAAACTGTGTTATTATAACAACAACAACAACAACTAAGCTTTTTTGTCCTAAACTATGTTATTATGATTTGGCAAAAAAAGATGGTTTGATTACTCTTAGGGTGCATGTGCTCTAGAACTTCAATAATAAGGGAAGGAAAGGTGAAGGACCAGAAGATTTTTTTTTTTTTTCTTATAAAAAAGGCTGCCCTACCCGAGCTCTTGCTACATGTTCCACATTGAATGGAACAGAAGGAAAGGGAAGAGAAGATGAGGTGATAGAGACCATTTTTGTGAATAGAGATCAATCTCATTCAGTAAGCTGGCAATCTTTCATTCAGAAGAAACAAATAAAATGGCCACTTTCTGTATTTATGTTTTAAATAGTGACCAATATATGATCATTGGTCTTCTACATTTCATAACTTTCAGAATCATGGTTTTGTAATATGAAAAAGGATTTATTAATGTGTTGTAATTTTATCCAGCGTTCATCCATATATTTTGTTGTGCCATGTAAGAACATATGTGCTACATGTGAAATTTGTTATCGTTTTATATAATTTTTCATCACATATAAATCGTAATTAACTTCAAATTTGTCCAAAATTTACATTTAGGCATGAAGATGAGCGTGAAACGAGTTAGGAAAAAAGTACTATTGACAATCGTTTGTAGGCCTCCATATATATATATATATCAAGCTTTTAAATTTCACCGAAATAACACCGTTATGACCGAAATAACGTATATTCGGAGCAAAATGCATCAACGTTACAACAACCAAGCACGAAATAACGGTAACGTTATAACTCCGAAATATCGATGATATAACATAAAATTTTTGCATTTGACGGTGAAAAAACGGATGGGTCATGTAATTTACAAACAAAAAAAAATTTTGCTAAATACAAATTCATACAAAAGTCCTAATTTGTTTAGTTTTTTATACTTTGATTTTGTCTATTTTACTTTTTGAATTATTATTTTTTTATATTTTAAAGTTTCAAGTAACTTATAAGATAGACTAGATGTATAATTGGTTTTTATACACACCGTTTTTCCTCCGTTATATCACCGATATAACACCGAATCGCTAAATCAACTTTGTACCGTCATACCGCAAAAATCGCATTTTAAAACCTTGATTTATATATATATATATATATTTGGAAACAAGTAGGTTGCTCCCTACCAGTCTACCACTTTCCATAAGAGCACAGAGAGTCTTACAAGAAGAAAAAAAGGCAAATCGTGCCTCACATCCCAAAAAAAGCAGGTACTGATCATTTGTACCTTCAGACCGGTACTGATTCTGTACCTTCACAAAATCCCTAGAATCGAGCAGATTTTTTTTTAAGATAAATTAGTGGTCAAGCCTCCCAACTTATTTTAAATTAAATGTCTATGAAAGACCGAGCAGGATTTCGAACATGCGACCTTTCACTTAAGATGCACTGTTCTTTGCCACTAGACCAAGAACTGGTTCTTAGAATCGAGCATATTGTTTTAGTAAAATCCAAAAATCTTCCATATAAAATAAAATTTTTTTTTAAATAATCAATTAATAACCAATAATAAAAAAAGGAATAGGATGACAAACTGTAATCGCTTTAAGCAAATCAGATATGACAAAATCCTATTCCCCAAATGCCCCCCCCCCCCCCCCCCCCCCCCCCCCACCCCCCCACCCCCCCCGGGGCGGGAATCCAAGCTTGGTCCGATTTAATTTTTACAAAATTACATTGATTTTAATCCAAGTTTGATGTGACCTTGAATTTGAACTGGCCTAAAACTAGGCTTGAAATCTGACTCAACATGAGTCGAATAGCTCCGACTCTAAAATAAACCCAAAGAAAAACAATTCAATACCCAATCTGATCAATTCGAACTCGAAGAATCCGAAATGAGATGACCCAAAACTAAAACTATTACACAAATCCGAACAGGTGAAACTCTTAATATAATCTAAAGCTGAATACTTGAAAGCCAACTTAATCTGATTCAAAATCTGAAAAATGATTTGAGCCTGGCAATCTGAAATCTAACTCGACTGAAAATCTGATAATAATCCAAGGCTGAACAATCCGAAATTAGACCAAGCACCTAACCCATAATAACTCCAGACCAAACAATCATTCAAAGGAAAAACTTAACGAGTCCAATTCTCACCCGATCCAAACCCAACCAACCCGCTAAAATATTCTTTCTTCTATAATTAAGCTCGACTATATGGTGTGCTTAAGCCGTAATTAATCTGCTCGATCGCCAAACAATTGGATAGGCTGAAATTTAATATAAAGAAAATATGTGATGTGACAACCTTAATTAGAGAAATTTTAATCTTAAATATGGCTATTTCAAATTCATCTCATAATAAAGCATATATTTTAATTTTGTAGAAATTTGAAAGAATCTCCGAAGGCTTAGCCTATTGGTTGCAACTTAAACTGCCGTACAATACATGGTAGCTTTGTGCTTCTGAAAACAAATATCATTTGGAGGTACATACCTCCTGGTGCATTAGGCCTCATGATTGCAAATCTCATAATTTTTATATATTACATTGATCCTTGCATGTAGTATTTATATATATGTAGAGCGAATGCATGGAACGCTATATATTTCAACTCACATAATATATGTATATATGGATCATGGATGTAGCAGCAGCAATAGTTGATCCCCACAACACTTTAAATCCACAAATTGAACTTATTCATCCATAAATTTAATCTATATATGCATCTAAAATAAGCTGGCCTGTAAAACTTAATTGTGGCACTGTATATAATATTTTTTGTTAAATGTACATTTTGTTGCTTTTCGTCTATTTCCAGAAAGGAAAATTTAAAAGCTGGATAAACAACCGACTTTAAAATTATTTAAGATAAGCAAGTGGGACCAGATTGGCCCCAATCTTCTAAGGTAGTTGCTCAATAAAACTATGTCGTCGAATGAAATTATAACCAAATTCATTTGTATTGATTTGTTTTTCCTTCATGTTGCTATAATTAATTCTATATTGTTAATTTAGTGACAAGTTGAATTATTAAATTTTTTTCCCTTTTTGTTTTTTTCTCAGATTCTGGCCTACTGGTAACGTCATGATATGCCTCAAAAGGTTAACCTAATAGAGCCTCCCTCCATGGAGTGGACTTTCTATTTTGAACACCCTTGAAACAAACCACAGGTTTGACTTAGATAGAAGAATTACTCAGAAGTACTGATCCCCCCTCCCAACTAATTTACTTTCATGAAAAAAGACCCAATTTCCATTTCTCAAGCTTTGACTTTGATAAAGATCATATAAATATACCAACAAACCATGTTCTCTTCTCTCGGTCTGCTCTCATCTCTCAACCTTTCCTTTCTTCTTTTCTTCTAAATCACTCATTAGGTAATAACAAGTTGCATTCTGTATCATATCCATTGATTCTACCAATGAAATCAACAGAGAAGGGTCTCCACATGGATCCCTTCGTTCTGTTTTGCACAGTGATAGTTCTTTCACTTGTTCAGGGGGCTGCCGGTGCATCCAATACAACCACTCAGCTTAGCAATGGCTTCACGGCTACACCGGGCAAGAATGATGCAGAGTTTGAACCACTTCTAGCCGACCCGACAGGAGTTTTTGCTTTCGGATTCTGGCATGTGGGGTCAACCAAGCTTGACCTGGCAGTGATCCATCTACCATCCTCTCAACCTGTCTGGCGTGCCGTGCCATTTAATCCGGTCAATTGGGCTGCCACAACCACACTCTCATTTGATGGAAACCTAGTCCTAACTGACACCGCCATACAGAAGGACCCAATCTGGTCAACTAATGCAACCATGGGTGATTTTGTTGTCCTTCGCAACACATCAAACCTCGAAATAAATCACTTTGGTAATGATAATGCACCACCTGTTTGGCAGAGCTTTGATCATCCGTTCGACACGCTCGTTCAAGGTCAAAATTTTACAGCGCTAACTCCACTCTTCACAGCCAACAAGCGCTACACCTTCCGAATTGGCATCGGTAACATAGCCTTATACATGTTGTTTGGTGGAAGCCAAGAGATCAATTATTGGAAACACAGTGCTGTAGAAGCCGATGGACAACTATATGGGGTAGTTGACCCACAAGGTTTCTTTTATCTGCACAATCCTGATGGATCTAAAGCTGAGCAGATCCCATTTAACTCATTCAATCGTGGCTTTGTAGGCCTTCACCGTGTGACATTACAGAGTGATGGTAATTTAAATGCATACTACTGGGATGACAAACAGTGGGTCTTGGACTATACAGCTATATCAGAGCCTTGTGCGCTGCCTGGGACTTGCGGGTCCTATGGATTGTGCTTCCCAGGACAGCACACGTGTTCATGTCTCGTCAATGGAACTGATGGATGTCTTCAAACAGACTCAGGCGACTTTTGTGGCAAAGGTAACAGCGATTTCTCCTTTGTAAGAAGAGCAGGAGTTACTGTAGAATATACAGATCTCATGTTGTCCATACCAGTGGAGTCATTGGATGACTGCGAGAAGACATGCCAGAGCAACTGCAGTTGCTGGGGTGCTTTATATGTCAATACATCGAAACATTGTTACCTCATGGATTCCCCAATACAGACGGTTGAGGTGTCGGGGAATAGTTATCAAGGGTATTTCAAACTTAGGAATGGATCAGGCGGTAAGAGCAGTGGTGGCAGTGGAGGCAAGAAGGGGCACGGTGTGATGATTGGTTTGTTGGTGACTTTGACAATAGTATTTGTGGCTTTGGCTGCCTATGGCGGGTATTTCTTTTGGGATAGAAGGCGCAACAGGTTGCCACGAGTCCAGCTCGGGGGACCAACACAAGAAATGGTACAAGGTCCGTATAAGGATCTTCATACAATGTCGAATACTTGAGTACCTGCCAAGTACTTCATGAAAGCAGGCGTAGATGTACATGAAACAAATATAGTAATTTTAAGGCAGACAAGGCGATTCTTGAAGTTTTGTTCATATTGTTATTCGTTGTTGCTATTGTTGTTATTTTCTTGCTCTTTTGTTTTTTTTCCCTTTTCTTTTCCACTTTTGTCAACTTTTTTTTTTCATTTTTTTCTTTTATGAGGTTATTACAGAATTGAAGTTGAGGTAGGTTCTTAATCGGTCTCTTTTGTTCATGTATATTCAGTAGATGCATGTTATTCGTCAAAAACAAAAAAAGAAGAAGTAAATTCATGTTCATTTATTTAGCTTGTATTAGCTCTTAATTAAATTTTTTTATGATGATGATCAGTGCTTGTCTTATTACACAATTCAACTTTTTGTATATGCTGCATTGAATCAATTTGATGGAGTATTTGCTATTCTGCTCTCCCTTGCATTTATGTACAGACGCTGTAACCTTCACTAACAAAAGAAGTTCCAATTTTGACAATGATCTCCCCTTTCTTCTACAGGAAGTAAATCTTCACAAGAAAAATCTCAACTGATCAATTTTTTCTTATATGTCGATGGCGTGATCTGAAAAATGAGGAATAAAATACTAAATCACATAATATTAATAAATAAGATCTCTCTAGTGTAATAGCAAATTTTATTGCAGTCAAATGAGATGTGGAATCTTCGTCGAATAATCAGTATTGGCCCCGCACTCTCGCAACAATAAATAATTAATGTTAGCATCGAGAACTATTTGATTCTTCAGAATACTTGTATAGAATTTTGAATGCGTATTGATTGGTTCTTTACAGAATAATGTACAAACGGCTGTTGTTATATAGATCGACTGGATTCCCTTATTTACCAGTTGATATTTTTTTAATTTGATTTTTATTTGTTTAATCAACAAGATGTTCTTTTCCTGTCAAGGGTAGAATTAGCATGCTGAACTAAATTGGTTCAGATTCAGAGCAGAACATTTTCAAAATATTAATGCATTGGAAGGATCTAGTTGCCTAATATGTTTTTTTCAGAGGTTGTCTTGAAAAATTTCACCCTTTGACCTTGATATTAGCAATTAACATCTGGACAGGTCAATTGTCAAATGGATAATTTCGGTGTTAACAGAAAATTTTCTTAACTTTTTCTGTTTTGGAAGTGAAAACAAAAGGCAAACAGGACAATGGCAATGACGCTGTCACACTCATCATTATAGTTGACATTTGAACTGCAGAGTGAACTTCCAACGTTAATCTTTTTTTAAAATCCTGATCACCTTATCATGGAAATTTTGGAGAAATATGCCTCTATTTCCTTTTGGTATGACTATCCTTACATATCTTGTATGTATGGTTAATGCTTCTTAAGTTTGACAGTTGCATCTTACTGACCCGTATGAGCAGACTGTGTAGCTACTGCCACAGCTCAATTAATGAACTTGGATTGTCTGTACCCACGCCTAAAATGGACTTTGGATTGAATCCTTATGTAAAGGGACTGGTATAGAAGACTGGAAGGGACCTGTGCAGGATCCAAAGATGGAATTTGCTACCAATGGACCTTTGCTTAATGGTTACAAATTGCTTAAGTGGCTCCTCAGGTTAATAGTAAGGACCGTTACAATATGATTTAGCATGGATGTTGTGCGAACCACGCTTAGCAAGGTTGTGGGACAAGTTTTCTTTGGATCTTTGACTTCTTTAGGCCACAAATATGACCTAGATACCTTCCTTTTTTCTCCTCCTTAAGTTTTGCAAGTTTACCAGCATTTGGTGTACCAGTCGGATAATTTTCCGTTTATGCTGTAATTTTATCCGTTATGTTTTTCCGTTTTAGTAACAATTTGGTATTTTATAGCCGGGGCTGATAACCATCATCCCCAAAATTCATCATCCCTATCATCCCTAAGATGTGTTTTCCATTTTTAAAAATGCATTAATAACTGCTTTCTATTTTCGGAATATTTTCCCATCATCCCTGAGATCATCCCTCTCTCCCTTTCTGTTACGCTCCCTCCTACTCCCCCCTCCCCCTTCCACTCAGTTTCATTAATAACTGTCATAATTATTTTTTTCCAAAACAACTAGAACAATTAGCATTTTTTTCCAGCACGATTATTTTTTTTCCAGAACAACTAAAACAGTTAGCTTATCAACTAGAACAATTAGTATTTTTTTTCCAGCATAATTATTTTTTTTCCAGAACAACTAGAACAATTAGCATTTTTTTCAGCACAATATTTTTTTTCCAGAACAACTAGAACAATTACTTTACCAAATAGAACAATTAACATTTTTTCCAGCACGATTATTTTTTTCCAGAACAATTAGCATTTTTTTCAGCACAATATTTTTTTTTCCAGAACAACTAGAACAATTAATTTACCAACTAGAACAATTACTTTACCAAATAGAACAATTAGCATTTTTTCCAGCACGATTATTTATTTTTCAGAACAACTAGAATAATTTTTTTGATGTTTCAAATAATTGTTCTAGTTGGCCGACTAACTGTTCTAGTTGGTCTCTAGATGCTGGAAAAAAATTTCACCTGAAAAAAAAAATATCTCTGGAAGAAAAGAGATGATTAATTACATTCCAAAAAAAGAAAAGAGGAATGAGGTTTATTTGCATAAATTGCATTCCAAGAAAGAAAAGGGGATGAGGAGTTAATGAAGATCTGGAAGGATGGGGATGATGGAATCTATGGGATGATAGAAAGCAATTCCCTTTTATAGCAAAGCAAAGAAACAAGTTTATCTTATTGTGTACATTTTTTTCTCTTTCGTGGAATTCATAGCAAGAAATATGCAAAATTGAAGAATGATATCACGCTGAATAATAATTGTTTAACCGGTGTAGAGTAGAGGCCATGTGCAAATCTCCCACATTTTCGTGTATTTGCAAGAAAAGCAAATAAATCGAATCATGTTACCAAATGAGATACCTTGCAATTTAACATATTTTATCATAGAAACAAAAATAATGTTACAATTGTTTAACTACTATCACGATGCTTTCTACCAAATAAAATTTTATTAGGTTCTAAAAAAACATTGTACGTAGTTGTGAAAATAGAAAGAAATAGTAATACAAGAGAACAAATGCTCTGGAAGCATGTTATATCACTACATATCGGTATTATAAAACAAAGAGACATCAATTCATAATAATGATTAAATATTCTCCAAACTTTTTAAGCAACAGATATGCAATGCATAAATTTCTATATACTTTTGCAACGTAAATCCATGACAATAACTAAAAGACTTCTTCATTTTATCGTTCTAGAGTGAAAATTTTGACTTTCACCAATGTCAAAAGAAATTTGTTATTTTAACTCCCCAATCCCCAAGAGACGCGTGTATGAAAATTCGGAACATTTAAAACCAGAGATGGGTCAGGCAATCTAATACAAAAAAATTTTCTTTAATCTGCTACGTCGATCTGTTTTGAGTTTTGACAGTTTTCACATGTGATCATTAAATCATTAATCATTTTGCTGGATATACTATCCTAACTATTTGAGTAGTGAATCGCGCATGGAACTAACATGTCTTCGCAATCATGCATGCCATATTGAGCTTTCATGCGTTTGGACTGATATATTTAAAAAAACAAACACAAAAATATAAACCATGCTTTCCTGCTCCAACATTTTTATCTATTATTTTCTAAGAAAACAGCTATCCATAACTGTTGTTAGAATTCACATTCCACTACTAAACTAATTACACTCCATGCAAACCGTGCATCTCAATTTCGAAAATACCAGTCTCCTACAATTATTTATGCATCTGAATCATATATATCTAAGAGGGTGTGCTCCGTTAAAATCTCCCAATGGTTTTTTCATCTCATTTCTGATGTTAAGACGCACTTTCCTTATATTTTAATAAATGACAATTACTCTTACTAATTTTTTGAGTTTTAATCACAAAGGGTACGGAATATACGGCCGGTCGGCCGCATATGACCAAAATATATTTGACTAGTTGCTAATTGCGCAAATATAGTTTGACCAAAAGGGCACTGTGGGCGACGGTGGGCCTGTGCCCCACGATCAACGGGCAGGACCTACCCATGTTTGGTAGAGGAGCTCGCAATTAATCCACCTCTTCTAAATTTAATTAAGTATAATTTATTATAATTACAAAAAGTTCAACAAGTAATAGTATTATAAGTAATAATAATTATTTTAAATAAAATAATTATAATATTATCATTATAGTGATAAAATATTAATAATAACAATATTATTCAAAAATAATAAAATTATAAACTAATAATCTAATTATAATTTTAATTTGTAAATAATTGTTAAAAATAATATATTATAAATAATTGATGATAAATTTTATCTCATTTTGAAATTTCATAAAAAAAGAAAATGCAAGTATTGATAGAGGATTTCCGAGCATCCTCATTTGTTATTACAGATGAACTTCGGGAATTGATTTGCACACCCCTTTGTTTAGTCCAAACACCCTCTTTTTAAAATTGACAAAATTGACCTTGTCATTCAAACTAAATTGTTTATTTTTTTTTTCTATGCAGTTTTGCTCTAAATTTTCTCCAAGTCTGAACATTACATGTTTTATATCAAGCTTTTGATTTGAATTTTAAATATCAACTGTTTAATATCTTTTGATATTTCTTGAACTTGGTCGGTTTGGAGAATATTTTATCTCAAAATTGCTTATTCTTAGGGTATGTTTGGAAGTAGCACAATTTTGTACGAATAAGAATTTAGGAATAAGAATAGTGTTTATTCAGAATTTGTAATTCTTCAAAGTAGCTTATTCCTTTGTCTTATTCAAAAATGTTTGGATGATATGTACGAATAAGAATAGAGCAAAAGTTCATTATTTTATTGATCCAGTAATTATTGCAAGCACATGTCCTACAGGTACCGGCCAGTACCGTTTTTTTTGCGCCAAATCTGGCGCACCTTCTTAGCGCCAAATTTCCATTTAGCAGCCCAACGACAGAGTTAATCTCTGCATTTTCAGCAATACATGTAAAAAAAAAAAATTTGTAAAGTGAAAATCTCACTAATATTCAACCACTACATACCACCCATTGGTGCCTAAAAAATATCGATACAAATTTGAAAAATTTACAAATTAAAACATTCTGTAAACAACATTGCATAAACATCCCTCATTAAAACTGAAATTAACAACACGTCACAACGAGTCGAAAATCAACTACAGCAATCTTTTAACCTGCATATGTATTATAAAAAAAAGTTGGTTAAGATTTTATATAAATAAATTGAAATAAATATTTACAAATATATATATCAAAGAATTACTTCATAATTATTTCTACATTGATGTAAATATCTGTTACTTAAGAACCATGACCAAAAAATTAGAGGCCAAAAATTCAGAATTAACCCTTGCTGCTATTACACTATTTTTCCCTTGTACAGAAATAAGGATATGTTAATAAAAACACCTATAATTAGAGGGGAAAAAAATCAGAATTAACCCTTGCTGCTAATAAAAACCAACAAAGAGATAGGCTATATAAATTTTAAAATTTATGAATTTCACAATCGACAGTGCCAACACCTATAGTTGATCTTTGAATACTTACCTAGTACCATTAAATAAAATACTTATTAATGGAGAAGGGACCCAATTAATGTTATAAGCCCCATATGGCCATACAGCCATACACATAGCACATGTTCCCTTTCCTATAGAATTTCCCAGAAATAAATTATCTCTTGTTCCTATAAAATTTACCAATACAAAAATATCTTTTGTTTGCTTCCCTATAAAATTTCCCAAAACTAATATATATCTAGTCCACTGTATATGGGCTGGAGGTACACCATTTCATGGCTTCAGAATAGAACATTGTTCCATGGAAAACAATAAAGTAGAGGCTATCATCTATCATTAAAAATAATTGCTCTCAATTCTGATAGCTTATATTGAATACCAACCAACCAATCCATTTCAGTGTGCTATGATCCACAGATATGAAAGGCACTCTAAAATAAAGCCCATCACAGCATATTATGATCTAATTTAATCTACGACTAGTTTAGGGATCAGTTACTTACCATGTATTGCAAATCGAGCAGCTGTTTCAATTGCTTGAACTTCCTTTCCAGTCCTATGCTTCAAATCACAATAAGAACGAACAATTATCAACTACAACTCTGGATATGGCTAGATAATTAATTAATAAAGAAAAAAAATAGTAAGAGATATAAGAGATATAAAATGCAAGAAGATGAGTAAATATCACCTCAGTTCCTTGATCTTCCATTCCAAAACATATCTCTAATGCTGTCTCTAAGTGCACCCCCCCTTTGACTATTTGTGCCCCTAGAGACATTAGCTGAGGTAGATGGAGCATCAGTATCCGAGTCATCGCTATCCTCACTGGATGCATCTTCCTCAAAATCAACTTGGCCAGATTGATGACGATTTAGAAAATTGTGAAGTACACAACATGCAATGACAAGTTTGGTTTGGAAAGAATACTTGTACCTATGCATATCTCTCAATATTCTGAATCGGCCCTTCAGAATGCCAAATGTTTTCTCCACGGTATTTCGCAGCTGGGCATGTCGGTGATTATATAACTCCTCTGCACTTTCATATTGATTTTGAGATCTTCGTTGCCGGAACGCTGCCAAGTGGTATGTTTTACCACGATACGGGCTCAGGAATTGGTGCGTATTGGCATATCCTCCGTCAACAAGGTAGTACCGACCTTCAGGAACCGTGAAGCCATCATCAATTGCTCGGCGCAACACGAGAGCATCATGAGCAGATCCCTCCCAACCAGACACTACAGTCTGAAAGTTTCCATTGAAGTCAACTGCTGCCATTACATTTTGTGACATATTGCCCTTCCTGTTTCTCCACCTTTCCTTGAATGTCTCGTGGAAATCGGGAAATGCCGGAATATGTGTTCTATCTATTGCACCTATCGCACCCTACAACATTAACTCACATGTAAATTTCAATGACATTTGAAACGATACAAGAAAGTAAATTGGGAAAATGAAATTGAATTGAATTGAATGCTGGTAAACTGCATAATCTGATGCTTTGCGCCTGAGACAGTGTGCTAATCAGTGTTGCTAAAATGCTTTTCTTCCATGTTAGAGACTGTCAGATTGGAGCCAGAAAAGCAAGTTGTTTCTATAACAAATAGCATAAAAGTTTCTGATGCTATGCAATAACCAAATTTGTATCTAATTAAGTGATATAAATTGTTGAATTTATTCAACATTTGTGGCTGTCCTTACAACAAAAAGTTAGAATAGGCAGCTTCGGTTTATAAACATAGTTGTAAGCAAACTACAAGACTCTGTACTTACAAATGCTCTATTTTCAGTACTTCAGAAGTATGTTAGGTTTTGCAGTGTTTATGACTGCAGCGACCCTATCAGTGTTAAAAGAATTAATGACTCTATTCTACTAGTTAACCTATCTAGTTAGGTTCAATTAGGTAGGTTGGTATAATATGATGGTGTAATTAATCTGTTAAATATTGTTAGTTTCAGGTGAATATGATGAGAATTAGAAAAACTTCTCTTATGTTTGAATTCTTCATGTAAAGTTCTGGGTTTATAGGGAGTTTATAGACTCCTTTCTAAAACACAATTTTTTAATTAAAGGAGTCCAGTCAGACCAGACAAGGCGACAAAGCCAGCAGGTATTTAAAAAAAAACAAAGGACTCCAGTCAGACCCAACAAAGCCAGAAGGTTCTTTAACATGGGATGACCTAAATGAACGCAATGTTTCAGTCAAGTAACATTCTCTTTTAAAAGATTGTTATACTAACTTTATCAAATTGGAATTGTTTCTTATGAAGCGATAGCAAGTACTCTTTGTTACATATCTGTACTACACTTGGAGACAAACTATGATGCCTCCTTACAGACAAACAAGTAAAATATAACTAGTATACTTTTGTTTAAACAATCATTTCAAATAATTTATAAGACCTGCATTGACTACATGTATCCAAGTCATGTTGATAAGCATATATATCCTTTTAATTAAGACATAAATCTTAAGGACAAAAATTCTATTAAATCCAAGCAGGCTGAATGGATAAAATTCCTTATGTTTTCAAAACGCACCTTGAATGGATAAAATTGTGTCCCTTCTCGTAGTTTCGGATGTATTGGCTCATCGGCTGCAGGCAATTTCATGTAGTCTGGTATCATGCGAAGTATACAACATAAGACCTCTCTCAATGATCTCGACACGGTTTCTTCAGAGTGTTGGTAATCTAGGCACAGTTTTCGAATGTTAGTTCCCTGGGCTACGAGCTGAAGAAACATTGCTACATGCTCCTCAATTATTAAATCTCCCCCACAGTTCAGTCCTCGAGCCAGAAGTTCATCGCCTAGAAGTCTAAAATTAGCCTTATTTAGACGAAAATTGGATTGAAATACCTCGGCATGACCACGCAATAGTTCTCTGATATATTCAGGACCCGACTGTTCTCTGTCACGCTTCAGTGTTCTTGAATCAGCTGCACAGTGTAGTGCTGCACTGAACCACCAAGCAGCTATTTGCTTGTTGCGTTGACGTCTCTTCTCCTCCTTGGTGTTTTCATCATCGGACGACATTCCTGTGAAGCCTGAAAGTAAGTGAACAGTAAAGTTATTGAAATTTTTCCAATTAAGCCACCAATATATAATAAAAGTACATAATAGTTGCAAGCAGCATAATACAATAACAAATGAAAAAAAAAACATTGCAAAGGCATCACATCAAATGAGAAATAGTACATAACAGATATAATTAAGGAGACAAATTGTACATATTAGTCCAAGTACAATCTGCCGACATCCCCCTGCTTAAACTACAGAATACAGACCTCTAACTACTGTTACACAAATTAGCTTAAGTAAAGCTAATAACCTACTGCAATCAGTACATAACCTAGGTAAAGCTAATAAATGTTACACAAATTAGCTTCGACACTATTTCTAGACCTCTAACTAATTAGAAACCTATGTCATCACAGATTTGGGTGGTTCAGATGATAACTGAAATTGCTCCCGCCGTAGTTCTGGTTGGGAAAGGCTTGACTCGGGAAGTTGGGTTGGCTCTGAAAGTTGTGGAACATGGGGTTGAAGCCAGGAGGGGTAGACGTGCTGTGATCTGGAGGGTTGTACGAATAATTGTTCCTGGAGAAGAAGTCAACAGCATCCATGGTTGTCCATTTCAGAAAGGCCTTCCGAAAGCCCCCAGATGCTTCTAATTTTTCAATAATGAATTGTTGAGCAGCACCAGTAATGCAAAATTCAGCAATCTTCGCCAGGCATGCATCCATTTCTTCTTCTTTCTTACCGGCCCGGTCAACATCTACCTTCATCATTTTGGCAATCTCAAAACCAGCAAGAGCTATGTTGTCTTTCTCGGCTTGCTTCTTCATGGCATTTTCCCTGTACCTCCTTCCCCTAATACCTCTACTAGAGGTTTCAACAGCAGATTCATCCGTGCTCTTCCTCTTCGACCCAGAGCCTTGCGATGCTGGGAATGTACTCTCACTGCTTTGGCGGCCACCCCTAGAGCATTGGCCACCAACCCTACTGCTTTTCTCACCACTCCTCCCCATATTGTTGCTCGTACCACGTCCCGAATGAGGCTGCTCGACTGCATCACTCTCTCTGTTGGTTAACTCCTCAGGTTCATCGGAGCTGCCTTGCTCACTGAGTTGGATAGGCGCCGCTTGTAGCAGTGCAAGAGATAAGGAAGGATCCTCAAGATCAAATGCTGAATTCCTCCCCTCTCCTCTTGCTTGTTGCCCACCAGCCATTGGGAACATCCTTGTGTACCAAATGAAGTTTCCTCTTGATAAGAAATTGGCACACTTACCTTTGGCCTACATTTTGATAAAAAAAAATTTTTGGTTAATTACTAACTATAAAATTTGGGTCATAAGCACTGATAGAAAAGGAATAATTGGCATAGATTTGCACCTGAATCATAGCGTCATAATCGGTGTTGGATGGTGCCTTTGGTCGGTCCAGAACCTCGTCCCAACCACCACCAGTGAGTTGTGCTAGCTCATAGCATACGTTGAAACGATTCTTCAGCACTTTAATTCTATTCGCTATATTGGACTGATCATACGGGTGGTTCTTAACCTTCTCATTGAACATTTCGAATATCTTGTTTGTATCTTCATCATTAAATTTGAAACCCTTTTTGCCTCTCTCGTTTTGACGCTGTTCAATAGCATTAAGCAGGTGCTCGGTTTCAGCATCAGTCCAATTGCGGAGTCGTTTCACATCTTTCTTTGGAGGCAAGGGTTCCTTACCGTTTCTCTTCTTTCTTGAAAGGGAGAGGTTTCCAATTTCCATTGAACTAAACACATTAACTGTAAGTTAGGAAGGCTGACATGTGTGTACAACTTTTAATAAACCTATCTATAATATGAGGTGCCTCGTATAATTGTAATACAATTGTATTCTAAATTAATATTTTTCTTGTAAAAATTATAGTTAACTGATTTAATTGAATCCAGTCTTAATTTTTAGTAGAGATGTGTACAGCAAGTATAATAGAAACTAATCAAACCACATAAGTAAATTAATATATAAAATGCAGCCATGAAAATCCATTATGTTCAAGTTACAAACATCCAGGAGGTAACAGTCGTTAAAATAATTTTCTAGAAGTAGTTAACGATTTTACGCGTCCTGATAAAAAAGAAGTTTCAACAAATCTATGTTTTATTTTTCTAAAACTATAGAACAAACAACTTTACATTTAACATGATGGTGCATATTTTTTCATCATAAATATTCAAAATGAAGTATTCATCATAGCAGAAGGTGTGATGGAGCTTTAGCACGTCTTCAAAGAAATGAAGAGAACTTATTAGTTCATTAAAACCAAACTAGCATACTTATTAGTTCATTATAAATAAATAAAGTTAACATTTTTGTGAATGTGAACTCAACTGATAGCTGATCAAGTGGTTATTTACTAGAAATATACGTGCACTGTGAAATATATATATATCAAATATCATACACAAAGCATCTGTAAATAAGTATTTGACACAAGAAGTAAGCTATTTATTTATATGAACTTATACAATAAAACCAGTGCTACATATATTGAGAACTCACTGTCCGACCAGAGTTTAAAAACACATTGAAATTTTAAATTCATTCCTACAGTTGTTAAACATAAACTTAATTTATTTGTACTTTCTTTTTTATAAGACGGAGACCGTAATTTTAGTCAGTGACATTAGATAAAAAAAAGCTCTAAAAATTCTCTTCCAAAAAAAGTTGAAAGTTTATACCATTCTAGTGAGATAAAATTAAATTCATTGGCTCTGTTCAAATTTCGCAACCTCACTTAAAGAATCTAGCATCTGTAAATAAGTATTTGACACAAGAAGTAATCTTTTTATTTATATGAACTTATACAATAAAAAACTTTCTCTCATTATATAACTACCTGTTTTTCCCCAAAAGAGAACAAAACAGAAAATACTACACAACAACATAAAAGTACAAAACAATAAATTGACTCTTAGATCCCTTCAAATACATTCATCCATACTCATTGTAGAGAAAAAAATGACAACAAAACTCGGACTCCCTCAGTTATGCACTTCATTTTTTAACTAACCCGATTTTAACTTAAATAGAGAAGAGAAAATTTCAACAGACAACATGTTCTTATTTTGTTCTTCAAAATACAACGATAAATCACAATCTCTGAACAAAATCACTACAGAAATGTTCCAATTAATTGAGAAAAAAGAAAGACAGAAAATTGAAGGAAATATACCTCAGATGGAAACAAATCGGGGCACTCTGGAATCAGCGTCTTGCGAAGTACTCGAGTATGGCAACTGTTTCGACTATTGCTCCTCCGGTCGCCGTAGATCTACGATGGATTGTTTCGGCTTGGTGGGTGTCGCCAATAATGAAAAGAGACAGAGAAGGAAGGAGTAGATAAGAAACGGTCGGCAATAATGGATGAGAGAGAGAGATAGATATTTTAATCTTCGACCGTACGATGGAAACTGATTTTTTAATCGCCGATCGTTGTTCACGGGCCTAATTCCGTGAGTTCGCTAGAATTAGAATAAGGCCGAGAATTACCAATTCGGGCTTATTCAAAGTTGTTTGGGTAATCATGGAATTAGGCTTATTCTGGAATTAGGCTTATTCAAACACTTCCAAACACACCCTTAGTTTTTATCACTTAATACACAAACTTGACCTTTCGAATTAATATCTTTGACTGTCTTTTTCTTTGGGTTTTAATTTATGGTGATCAATAACTGATTGCCGTTTAAAAAAAAATTTAGATATTTAATTATTCTTAAATGTAAAGAGATAAGGGTAATTTGGTCATAAAATAATTTTTAGGGTGTTCGGACTAAGTGGAGGGGTGCGCGAATCAATTCCCATGAACTTCCCCTCAAATTTTCTCGTCACCCATCCGATTAATAAATTTCATTTCAAAATCATATCATTTTTTTTCCTTTAAAATTAATTCCAATTAAAATAGCTTTGAAATCCTTTCTGATCATTGCCTTCCTAAACTAATCCTTGGACGAAAAGATCCCTTCAGATGGTCCTCTAGCGAACTAATGACAGAAAAATTTTAAAAAATAATAACAACACCAAAAATATATCATTTAAAAAAAAAAAAAAAATCAAGAGGCACAACTCTGCGTAAAACCCTGAACTGCATCCTTCAGGGGATCAGATTGGAGAGAATAAAATATTTCTGCTGAAACCAAGAGGTACAACTCTGCGTAAAACCCTGAAGTGGTGCACTAAAGAGAGATTTGAATTTGAACTCGGTCATCAATCGCCTCCAAGTTATTATATTCTACCATGAAAACGACTCAAGTGGCTCTAATCTTTTGACTTTTATACATCATTTATTGTAAACAAAGTACAAACCAGCCGACCTAGTTTCTTTCTCTTGATCCGCCGTCATCTCTCCCCTTTCCTCTTTTTCTTTCTGATCCTCAATTATTCATAACTGATACCAATAAACTAAAAAATGTCAATTACAGAAAAGAAGGGATCCCAATTATCATATACCTTCTTTGTGTTTTACACTGTAACAATACTAGCATTTATCTACCCAGCTGCCGGTGCATCGATCGAGCCCACCGAGATCCATAAAGGCTTCAGTGCCACCCCAGGACATGTCAACTCCGAGTTCCAGTACCTTCTGGCCGACCCAACTGGCCTTTTCGCCTTTGGCTTCATGCGTGTGGGTCCCACAAAGCTCAACCTCGCAGTCGTCCATCTTCCTTCCTCATTGCCGGTCTGGTCTGCCATCCCATCCAACCTAGCTAATTGGGGCCGATCAACGACTCTTTCCTTTGATGGAAATTTGGTTCTAACTGACAAAAGCATCCATGACGGCGTGTTGTGGTCCTCTAACTCAACAGGAGGCGACTTCCTCGTCCTTCGCAACACATCAAACCTCCAAATCTGCTCCTCTTCTAATGAGAACTCGACTGTTTGGCAAAGTTTTGATCACCCATCTGACACACTAGTACAAGGTCAGAATTTCACATCCATGGCTTCACTGACCACCCCAGACGGAAAGTATGCCTTGCGGATCGTGGGAACACACATTGGCTTATTCATGGAATTTGGGGGAAGACATGAGATCAATTACTGGAGGCACAGTCCCTTTGGAGCCAAGGGGGCAATAATTTATGGCATCGTGCAACCGTTAGGTTTCTTTGGTTTCTATAATGCTGACAGCTCAAAGGCCGAGCTTATCCCGTTCGACTCATTCGACCGTGGCTATCTTGGTTTTCACCGTGTGACAATACAGAATGATGGTAATTTACATGCATACTTTTGGGATAATAGCAAGTGGGATCTGATTTACACAGCTGTCACAGAGCCATGTGGGCTGCCCGGCATTTGCGGGGCTTACGGGTTATGTATGCCAGGAAAACCATCATGTTTTTGTATGGTAAACGGCACAGATGGTTGCCTCCAGACAGATTCGGGCAACTTTTGTAACAAGAAAAATAGAGATTTCTCAGTTGTCAGAAGAAATGGAGTCACTGTGGAATACACTGAACTCATGCCGTCAGTACGGGTGCAGTCTTTGGCTGAATGCGAGAAGATATGCGAACGCAATTGTACTTGTTGGGGGGCATTGTTTGCGACAACAATGAATATATGTTACTTGATGGATTATCCAATTCAAACAGTCGAGGCGTCTGGAGATACTCATCAGGGGTACTTCAAACTTAGACAACAAGGAGGTGGTGGTAGCAGGGAGAGTCACAGAGCAGCAACAGCAGTTTCGGTGATTTTTACGCTTGTTTTTGCTGGTCTTGCTTTGTATGGGGGGTATTGGTGCTGGGACAAGAGACGAAGCAACTTGTTGCGGCTCCAGTTAGCAGGTTCCAGTCAGGAAATGACTCAGAGACCATTCAAGGATCTGAGGTCAATGGATACTTGATTGATGAAAAGTTTTGATTACATTGTGAAGAAATATTATACCAGCAGATATCTTGTGAGAGGCCTTCTCTGAGTCATTGTTGTGAAAATTATTTTTTGAAAGCACTGAAAAACAAGGAGAATTCAAACATATATAAATTTATAGGAAATTACTTGACTGATCAATTCATTGCTGTCGTTTGTGGTAATTTTGAACCTAACTATCTTTGTACAATTAATCATCAGGGCATCAGTATTTATGATTTTTCAGCCGAGTTGTCAATGAGACAATAGTAGCTGTAAAATTCATTCTCTCTCTTCTTTTTGAAGAATTTTATGAATTGAGTACATGTGTAGTTTGCATACCTTGATATTATTGCTTATATCCAAATTACCAGAAAGTAACAGAACAAATTTTAACTTGAATATAATTACCATGCCAAATGTCAGTGAGAGATATTTTCTTTCCCATTACCTCACCGTAGGTATTTGAAAAATGCTTAATATTTTCTCTTTAGAAAGCATATTTCCAACGAATCATCTCTTTTCATTTATTATTATTTTTTTTTGGTGAAATAAAGAATCCTCCTGGTCCTAATTCTAAACTGCCGTACCATATATAATATAAACTGACCCAAACATGAGTACAGGTGATGTCATTAACATCCTTTTAATAAACTGGATTAGGGGCCAAATGAGATTTGATTAAAATGGAAGCCTCCAATTATAGCAAGGTCAAGTATGTGCAAAACCAAAACACATACTGGGCAAAAATTTTCTTTAATACAACTAGTCTAATTTTTCTTGTATGATGAGGGTTGTCTTTGGTCAACTCCTATAAGGCGAAATTTAAGCATGTTGACTTTATAATATTTGACTAACTTAGCTAATAAATTACTTGTGACATTTAAAAGTAGACATGGGGAACTTGAAGACAAACTGCAGCTTTCCCTAAAATTTAGCACAAGGGATAGGCATAGAATCCGCATATACCGGACAATACCTACTTTACTGTATTCAATTAATTATCTCTTTTTTTTTTTTGCAATTATTGGACCATTTGCTTTTACATTTTAGTCCGGTGTTAACTGGGATCACAATCTGTTTTATCCCTAGGCTTCACAAACTCTATGTTAAAATTAATCTATTACATCCGTGTTGATCTTATCTTGGCATGTATACAATTTGAGTGACCTTACCGAGACATGTTTCCTTTTGTTTCATATAAAAAGGAAAACAAATGGAGATTGAGAGATCCGATTGTGGTGCTGGAAAGTGGCAGACGGTAATACCTATGCGCTTAACCACAGCTATAGCATAGCAGTCGATATCACTATTTCTCATCTTATAATAAATTTACTTAAATTACGCTCTATTTAGTTTTATAATGAATTAAGTCAGTGTCATAACAACAGCCATATTTACTGGTCAACCACAATCAGACAAGCCAGTTATCTAACTCAACCCCCTTAGGTTTTGTCTTGTATATATCAATAGAGTTGAAAACACACAGTTTTAATATTATATATTGATTTTTTATTCACATTTCATCTTAAGAGTTCTCTCGATAGCAATAGTTCTCTTGATAGCAATCTTGATTGCCACTAACCAACTTGTGGAAATATTAAACTGATCATTTGCTTGTTAATACCGCTGTGTGCTTGCGCAAATCTGACACCATCAATTTTCTTTTCGTTTTACACCTAATGCGGTAATGCCCCCTTTTACTTAGGCCCTAACGAAATCCTAAGAAATCGATTGAAATGAAATCCGCGTCAAAAACATTTTGATCTAAGGCCTTAATTTATTTTTGTTCCTTATTGGTGTTATAGTCGTCCATTGTGCTTGTAGTCTTTGCTAGTGAGGCGGCTAAAGCACCGCATCTTCATAACTCACATTTTGCGTACGAGAAAAAAGTAATGATATTTACGTACCATGACAGTGTAAGCAACTGTATTTATCATTTTAAAATTGGACATTTAAAATATAATGCATAATTCATACATACAATAAATATATTAAATACGATAGTCAACTTCAAACTTTGTAACGGTTTATGCTTATCGTTATTTAATTAGACTGTCAAATGATAAGGATATCCAAATTATGTATAATATAATACACATTCCATCCATAAGAATATCAACATCTAATAGACAATATCAAATTATAGAACAAATTCAAAATTATCAAATCAATTTGTTGTCAATGATCTCTATTCTCTACTCTAAACCGATTCTTAAAAAGCATGAGAACAAAAAGATAATTACAGGATTAAACTTGATGGTAAAAAATAAAACTTCTCAAACAAGGAGCAAAAGCTCCTACCAGACAATACCATCACATTGTGTACATTCAAGCCACCTTTTTTATAATCTAAATTGACGTCGAGTATACTTGAAGAGATTGCAGTACCATTCAAAGACTAGGCTTTAGACCCTGCCTCCCACTAGGCCTGCTGACGGTATATCGTTTACCGTGTATCGTGCACGTTCCGTTGGAACGGAACGTATAGCGAAATGGTTTCGCATTTCGTCACATTTAACGGAACGGATCACGGAATACTAACTGATAACGTTGGAAAGAGCGAAACGTGAAACGGAATGGTATGTTCCGTCCACGTTTCAATTCGTTTCGTCCAAAATTCTATAGATCTAGAATAAAAAGTATAGTAGAGATTGAGAAAAGTAAAGAGACAAAATTCTGCAGTTTTTTCTCCACCCTTCTCCCTTCTTCTTCCTCATGCGTCGATTTGAAAGGTTTTATCCTTGAAAAAAACTGATCTCCAACCCCAAACTGCTTGTTTTTCTTCTTCCTTCTTCTTCAAACTCCCTTCTTTCTTTATTCCAACCCCAAACTCCCTTCTTCCTTTTCTCCCTTCTTCCTTCTTCTTCCCCGACTGTGAACTACAGCGAGTCAAACTCCTCGTCTTCTTCCCCGACTCCGATCGACGTTCTGTAAACGTTATCAACGTTTATGAGAACGGAACGGCAACGACTCGAAATATCAAAGTCGTTCATCAAACAAAACGAATTATGGAAAAAAAATTTCAAACCGTTTATCAAACGGAACGAATGACGAATGAGTATGATTTCGTTGCCGTTGTAAACGTTAAACAGGTCTACCTCTCACCCTACCTTCTATCCTACTAAAAGTTTCCTCTAAAAGACCTTTTTTCCTTTGGGCTGTCATGTTTCCCAGCACTGTGGTCTCCTCTACCGGGGGTTCTATGCTCCAAGGGCTATACTAGTTTCCCTCTGTCAGGTATTTGGAGCCATCCAATCCACTTCAGGTAAACACCGCACCCAAAGTACCTAGTCAGTATTGCACCAAATGAGATAACATAAGCTGAAAATGATCTAAGTAAATCAGGCGAACCAAAAAGTAAACCCTTCTTCATTCTCCTCAAACCAAAATATACAACAGCCAGTATTATAATTTGTTTACTAAATTCCAGGTCCCTTCCATCTTACAGTCACGATGAAAATAGTCTATCTGACTACCAAAGCTTAATCTGAGGATCATTTTATTTTTCTTAAAAGGAAAACAGAAGAGCTTAATAGGTGTCATTACCTCTGAATCCACGTAGAATACAACCCATTTCCTCTCACCAGGTTTCTGTGCAGTGCAAACCTATTTTCAAGCTGACAAAGAAAAGAAATAAAATAAAATAAAAAAACTAAAAAGAAAAGAGAATTAGTAAATGGAACACATATTTGAAAAGAACCAACAAATATTTCAATTATTTCAATATCAAATGCCGGTATAAGCATAAGCAAAAGAGATCTAGAAAATATAAAATTTAAAAGCTAATAAAGGATACTATTGACACCAAATCAGGGACAGAATAAGTGTGGCCCTCAGATTCACACAAAGTGCCTGTAGAAAGGTCAAAACCATAATAATTAGTCTTAAGAACAGTGCCATGCTAAGTATTTAGTCTCAACTTATTTGTGTTATCTACGAACAGCTAATATAGTATCTGAGAAGAAATGAATGAAATACTACCTTCATTTGCAGATTATCAACTCTCTAGCACATCGACTTTGGAATAAAGCAATATGCACAGAGACTGTGATGACTTCCATCACTTCTGGGCTTGCAAAATTATCTCGCAATGCCCAAAAGGCAGAGATGCCCCTCACCGAGTGAGCTCTGCACAATCACCTTATGAAGCATGGCCAGGAGCTCAAAATCCGACCGATACCAACTGCTGAGTGAGCTTTATACTCACAAGCAGAACAATACCAACCGATGAGTGGGCTTTCCCCCACACCTCACAAAGCGACCTGCACAGAGACACCACTCGTTGAGTGGGTTCTGCATCACCACTTGACAAACCCAAAAAGAACAGAAGCTCCATTCAGTGGGCTTTGCATAGCCATCCACCATAAGGCTTTGAGTCTTCACCCCAACAAGCCTGAAATGCCGAGTGTGAGTGGTATTAGCCACCAGCATAATTAGCATATAATCTAAAAAAGTTGAAGTGTAGAGTGATACCCACTGCCAGTAGCCTTTGTATCATCACTTTGAAAAACCAAAATGCCAAGATTAACCCACTGCGAGTAGTCATTGCGCCATCACCAAGATAAAATGCCAAGTGATATCAACAGCAGTAAGCTTGCCGTCATCCCATAGCAAAGCCACAATGCCGAGTAATACCAACCACCAGTCGACTTTATGTTGCAACCTCACAAACCCCTATGCAGAGAGATAATTCACCTAATCGACTTTGCACAGTGACCTCCCAAAGCTCAAACAAAGTGACACACGAATGACAAGGCCCCTGTATACTCATATTTCAAAGCCCCAATTCACAAAACTCCGCACCTAAGCATGCATATAACAATATTACAATTAAAAAGGAACATTTAGAGAAGTTATATATGATAGATATAATACCTTTCGTTGTCTTTCTGTCACCGCAAAAGACAAGGCACAGCTGTCCTGGTCATGTTATCTATTAAGGAATCAAGGATAAACTAGAGAAGCAAGCAGAGTGTGGAGATGTATTTGACCAACAGCTAGAGTTTCAATTATCTAGAAGCAAAACATCAGAACTAACAACTTGAACAAATGGGTTATGAAATGTGTACCGCTATACAGCTGCGATTTACCTATTACAAGCTTCATTGAATTACAGATTTGAAATCCAGAAATGTGAATCATAACATACCACCTGTTAAATCTCCATGCTCCTATTGGTAGAACTTACCTATGCAATAGAACAAAAATAAGGAAGGTAAAGAGACAATATTTATATATATATAAAAAAAAAATCTGATTGCCAAGAATTGGAAAAATAATTGCAAAGGGGAATTGATAGAACAACTGCAAAAGTATGTTAAAATTACACCACTTCAACAGTAGAACAACAGAAAATAACACTCTCATAAAACAAGACAGAAGTTAAAATTATCATCTCAACATTGAAGTTTTGTAGCATCAATAGCCAGTCAATTTAACTACTGTGGTTATTCAAGCAAAGAACTCCAGGAACAAAATAAATTAGCAAATGGGACTAATGATTTGATGTTTCCACTTTTTGTAAGCAACCAAAGCATGATTTAGACTAAGACCAATATCCCAACAAGTCAAATTGATGTGGTAAATCCATGTCCAGACCAAAGAAGTACCAATAAACTAATATTGGATACAAGTGCAGAAGAAAAACAGAAGGAAAGAGGGAAAAAAACAATTTACCAAACGTAACTGAACAGATATTCTCCGTGAACCCAAGAACTCGACAGTCGACACTGCTCTTAACGAGAGTGTTGCTGATGTAATTTGGAATCATTATTGGATTTTTACTGAGATGTTTGGTGCGTCAGCGAAAGAGAAGAAGAGAGAACGAGAGGAGAGTGGGAGTGGAGTGGAGTGCGGCGCAGTGAGAAAGGATTTAGGCTGTGCTCCAGAAATTTTCAGTAAAGGAATAGAAACGAAGGGAAAGGTTGGAAGAGTAAGTAAACTTTTACGCTCCAATTCGGAGGATAATTGGAGGATACAAAATTCTATAAAAATAGAGTAAACTCTTTTATCTTATTCTCGTTCTATTGTTATCCTGGAGCAAGTAAAAAGTAAAATGTCTCCTTACCTTTTTTTTCCTTTTCTTTAAAAATTGATTTATGGAGCAGACCCTTAGGGTTGCAGTCGAGAGAGATATTTTTAGAAGACTTAATTTTGTAGGGAAAATCAGTCCTATACCCCTCCAATCTTGTCTAATTAGAAATATTCCCTCCAATCATTAATTTTAGATATATACCCCTCCTACCTTTTCCATTAATTTCATGATATTTTTATTTTAAAAAAAAAAAACAATTTCAAATTTTTTGACTAATGTGCCCTTAGCTCTTCCGTCCATTCATCTTTCTCCTGAGTTTGAGTACAGAACGAAATTAAAAGAAATATAATAACATACATTAGAAATACAATATCAAAAAAATTATAAGCAAAATTTATTTTTCCTTCGACGGTCACTGGAGTATTCATGTCCCTCATGTTCCCTTAGGGTCCGCTCCAGACGGGAGTATTCAGAGCAAAGGGTTGGGAGGGAGAATAGTGGTTGCTCGCTCTAGAGGGAGAGAATCGACGGAAACCAAGGGTACTAGAGAGACGGAAAGAGGGAGAGCTCGGTTACTTCCAAAATCGGAGCGTACCGAGTACCCTTCCTCCTCTCTCGAGTCCCTCCCTCTGGAGCGGACCCTTAAAATTTTCCAATGCCAATGGAAGGATTGTCCCTGGAATATCATGGATCATTTGTTTAACATGTAATGTTAGGTATAATTATCACACCATACCAGTAACAAGGAAACAAATGTCGAATTGATACTGGATCTCCAAGGCATCAAAACCCAACAGAAAAAAGCAACAAATTTCAATCGACTTAAGTCAAAATTCCAAATAGAAAAGAAACAATAAATTGAGTATGATATCGCAAATTTTGTAAATAGGTTAAAACGAGAGAACACCAAGAATTGTCTAAGGGATTTGGGGGTCGCTTTCCCAGTAAATCGTTTTTATTTGGGAATAATTGTCCATTTCTTTAATTTTTCTGTACGTGCAGAACTCACGAGGAAGATGAATGGACAGAGGGGCTGAGCGTATTTTAGTCGAAAAAGTATGAAATTGATTTTTTTAAATAAAATCATTAAATCAATGGAGAGGGGTAAATATCCACAGCAATTAAGATTTGAGGGGTATATATCCAAAATTAATGATTGAAGGGGATATTTTCAATTAGACAAGATTGGAGGGGTATAGGACTGATTTTTCCTATTTTGTAAGGGTGTGTTTGGACTCTAGTTAAACATCAATAGTACACGAATCAACAATAGATTTTGATTTTTTGTTTAATAAGAAAACTAAATGAGCAACATATCTATATAATAATAAATAATAAAGACCTGCTGTCTGTTATAAAAAATTATTAGAATATTTTTTCTGACAAAATTCTTATCAATAGCATTAAATTATGTGTACAATCTAAGTTTTATATATACATATTTTATTAAATTTCAAATAGATAGAAGTTTTTAATAATTCAAATTTAACGGTTCTTAATAATTACGAATATACTTTAAACTATATAAAATTCAATAGTTAAGTTATTAATATGTCCAATAGTACGCATATATATAAACTTCCATAAGAGGCTCTTGTTTAGTAAATTTTTTTGTGAACTAATTGTAAAAAATACTTAGTTCCTTTTAAAGCAAAATATTTAATATTATAAAACAAAGCGGTTACCAAATTTTAGAGGAATTGCCAGATTGAATTCCTATCTCTCTCTTTTAATTACATGCTAGCAATAAGCCTTACATGTTTAGCTGCATGGCATGGGCTTTGTATATTTTCATGCTGACAGACATCAGCCTTACAGCCAGGTTATGCAAAACTAAAATGTCTTTTTTAATGCAGGTGAATTGGATCAAACATTCCGTTTTTAATGCAAAGCAATACTTAATAATTAATACATGACTCAATTAGAAATCGATTCAGATTGTTTGATCAAATCAGATAATTTGGATTTAGATAGCAAGGCATATATATCTAGGCATGAGAAATAGGGAAAGCCTAAAAAGAAGACAGACTGTCAGGCCTACCAGTTATATTTTCAGTTGGCGGAAGTTTCACCTGACCTAAGCACGTAGCTGCCACACTCAAAACTATCAGAACCAACTATATGAAAAAATATAGGCCGAAATTTATTTGATAAATATTTTCATTAGACTGAAAATTTCACGTGTTTCTTATAGAAATGAGTTTTTTTTTTAGATGAGAATTGAGACATTCTATATACGTTCTTATACTGAGTAAAACAAAGGAAAAAATTTACAAGAAATCTCATTATTATTATTATAAATTATAAATATTGGAAGTCAGTACTCTTTTGTATTATGAAAATTTCAAAAAAAAATAGAAATTTATAATTAACCATGGAACCTTCTGCAAATAAAAAGGAAGAGAGATTCCAACGAATCTGCTCATCACGTATTCACGTTGCCATTCTTTCCCACTGGATGGATGACAAGAGAAGCCAAAAGCCATTAAAATTCGAGTACCTAATTTTTCATAAAATTAGACAGATAATTTATAAATAGAGATAATTTTTCTCCGAACTTATTTACAATTTCAGCACCACAGGACATATCACAGAAAAGTTATTAAATAGGCTCTTGTCCATCACTAGCTTCATGCTGGATCAAATTACATCTCTCTCTAATCAGACCACCAAGATAAATTCCAGTCTATGAAAAATGGCCTGATGTTAGAGCCTATACAATGCTTTTTTTCATAACTCATGCAATGAGATGAATACAGTTTAATTTGACGCAGTCCAAACGACCAATCAGTGCTTACATTTTTGCAAAGAACACAAATTCTAATCCCAGCTGAGCAGTACTATCTGTTTATTATTTTTAATTCTTGAAAAACAAAAAAGCCATGATTTGGGAATCCTTGAAATTAACCATGTATATGACTGCTGTACCACCAATGCTCCCTCAACTAGTCCATTATAAAACATATAATTAAGAGTCAACAAGATCCTAATATCCAATCCGTTTCAAGCTTTGACTTTCTTTTATCCTTTAATAACAGGCCCCCACGTTATATCTCTTTTAATTCCTCATCGCTTACTCCCAATTCCCTTTCCTCCAAATTCCCTACTGTCTCCACAAATACATGCTTATTAGTCAATCTATACAATGAGAACAACAAGCTTGTTTGTCTGTTACATATTAGCATTGCTAACAGTTCAGCGGACGGCTGCCGACTCAAACATTCCCACAAGGATCATAAAGGGCTTCAAGGCCTCACCAAGTCGTGGCAGTGCTCAGTTCGAGCCCCTTCTAGCCGACATTACCGGCGTGTTTGCATTTGGATTCTTGCATATTGGTTCGGCAAAGCTTGATTTGGCCATAATTCACCAACCATCCACACAACAGGTATGGCGTGCCAACCCTTTCAATTTGGCCAATTGGGGTAACTCAACCACCTTCTCTTTCAATGGCAACATAGTCTTGACCGACGAAACTATCCAGTCCAACCCAATCTGGTCCTCTAAATCAGGCGGCGGTGACTACCTAGCCCTCAGCAATAATTCAAATCTCCAAATATATGCTTCTCCCAGCGATTCTTCTATCTGGCAGAGCTTTGACTATCCATTTGACACACTAGTACAAGGACAGAAGTTCTCGTCTGCATCCACAGCTTCATTGGTCACTGCTGACAAACGGTACACCTTACGTATCGGTATAGCTTACCTCGCATTGTTCATGGAGTTCAGCGGAAGCCAGGAGTTGAATTATTGGAAACACACTGCTATCAAAGCCAATGCTCTGAAAGATATCTACGCTCAAGTGGACCCACTTGGTTTCTTGGGTATTTATTATGTTAGCGACGGAAATTATGTCGATCGAATTCCTTTCGACTCATTTGAGCGTGGATTACTGGGTTTCCACCGACTGACCTTACAGTCTGATGGCAATTTGTACGCTTCCTATTGGAACAATGACACATGGGTTTCGGTTTACACGGCTCAGACAGAACCGTGTGGGCTTCCCAGCAAATGCGGTGCATACGGAATCTGTATTCCTGGATCTCCAACACAGTGTACATGTCTAGTCAATGGCACGGATGGGTGCCTCCAGTCAGATTCTGGAGACTTTTGTGGCAATCAGAATACTGGTTTCTCGGTCATAAGAAAGAGTGGTGTCACTGTCGAATACACTGATATTATGGAGACTATACCAGCCGAGTCTTTGGACGAATGCGAGAAATCATGCGAGCAAAGCTGTGTATGCTGGGGGGCTTTATATTCGGATGCAGCAAAAAGTTGTTATATCATGGACTATCCAATACAGACAGTCGAGAAATCGGGGACTTCCTATAAGGGGTACTTCAAACTAAGGTCGAATGCTCAGGGGCCTGTGGCACATAAAGAGAAACACCGGCATAAGCCGGGACACCGGGCTGTGATAGCTGTGGTGGTCATTTTCACACTGACATTTGCCGGCATGGCTGCCTATGGTGGTTATTGGTGGTGGGATAAGAAACAAAACAGCTTGCCGATTATTCAGTTAGGGAGTGCCCCGAAGCAACAACCCGTGCCGGAGCCTAATAAGGATCCTGATACAAAATAAAAAAAAAAAAAATGTGTACATGAATTTGTACTGATTTCCTGATGTTGTACTGTGTGATTCGATCGATAAAGTTCTTACTTTTTTTTTAAACAATTTTTGTTTTATAGTGAACTTATCTTTTCTTTTTCGGTTGCCTAATTAAGTTTTGTTTATTACATAATCTTGATATATAAATAGGAATTGATTATTTTGATCTTGCGTAGTGCAATGTAGATGGCCATGTACCGGATGATAACGAATTTTAAAACTAAAATTGAAATGGCAAGTGGATATTAATTTGTGTAGAAATATAAAGTTCTGATTTTCTTTGGTTTCATCACAAGACTCCAAGCTTCAAAAATCTGCTGGTGCATAATGCATTTTGATTACAGAAGTAAATAATCCCTTGATTTAGGATATTCTTTTTCTTCAAAATACTTTGAAATCCCATTGCTTGTTTAATTAATACTACCTACGGAGTCGTTATCTCCACTACTATAAATTGCACTTTATTTAAAAATTATTATTGAATAATCAATAATAATTACTCTTTTCTTTTTGTTAGATTATGACTTGGGCCTAAAACAGTAGGACATTTCTTTTGGTTTCGTCAAAATCTTTTTGGGTCATGATAGGTCAGATATATTGGATATGTTGTTTGCTGGATCAAGTTATACTTTAGAAGCCCATAATTGGAATATTAATCTAGAATTTTGTTCTTCGGATTTGTAATCCTACTCTCTAGCGCTGTGCGACTGGCGCCGAAACAAACTATTCTATCCTTACAAAAAATATCTAAGAGATCGTTCGATTCATAATTTTTCTATTGTTTCCTTAAATATAAAAAACGAAAATATATTATATTATCGAATTCATAAATAGCTTATTTTTGCACTTTAGTTATCAATGTGAGTGTGTACACTTATATAAATGTCAAACTATTTTAAAAAAATAATAATAATCTGAATGAGTATACCATCCAGCCGTCAAGCATATAACGTTATTATAATTTATAACAATGAATTTTAGTACAAGATTTGTTTTTTTTTTTATCTTTTTTTCTTTCTTTTTGAAGAATGTACAAGCTGTCTTGTTGATAATGAATGATGAATTGCAACCAAGCAGGTCTTCTCTCCAATCTTTTGGGTTTTATTCTTCAACTATTCATTCATGCAAGGTAGATTTGAACCATAAATAATGGAATAATTGAAGTTAATTTTGATCATGCACGTGCTGTTATTTATTGATGAAAATATCAATCACAAACTAAATCGTCTGATTAAAATCTGTACGGTATATCGTATACGGTACCAAAACAATTTTATTCTATTGTCCGATGAATTCCATACAATATGGATTAGAAATTTAGAATGCCCAGCAGAAATATATAATCCTTCCACAAATGCGCGGGCTTGTGCCACGTGGATCATCCTTTAACGCACAAACCACACAAGCCCTGAATTGTGAACACTGAGCAATGATCAATCAGCGAATCAAACGCTCCGACCCCACCGCACAGCCTCTCTCAGTCTCTGCTCTACTCTAGCCTAAACAGTAACACACGCTACGACGCAACGAATACACTCCCCATTTCGATGAAAAGACCAAATTACCCTCTATTCTATATGGATCCTAACTCTCAAGTGAAAGATATTCTGGTCTTTTCACGTTAGAAACGGGAGTGTGCTCAATTCACCTCACTAGCGAGTAGCGACCAGAAAAACAAAACCAGACGCAGAAAAACAATAATAGAAAAGAAAAAAAATGCTCTCACTAGTTTGTTCTCCGACTCCGGCGATCCCCGTCCGACGGCGACCAACGACCCCATACTGCGCGACACTGAGGGAGGCGGAGGCAACCCCAAGCGTAGCGGAGAAGGCGCGGAGGCTTCGAGTGGCGAAGAGGGTGGTGCTGGTGCGACATGGCCAGAGCACTTGGAACGAGGAAGGTCGCATTCAAGGCAGCTCCGACTTCTCCGTTCTCACTTCCAAGGGAGAATCTCAGGCTGAGACCTCGCGCCAGATGCTCCTCTCCGATTCCTTTGATGTTTGTTTTACCAGGTCCAAAATCTGATTTTTTTTCTTTTTTTCCTCTCTTAAAAGAGATGTGTTGTGTGAATGCTTGATTTGTTTGGACCAATTGGAATGAAAGGGGTGTTGGGTTTTGGTGATTTTTGGTAGTAAGTTTAGATTTGTTATACTGTGGGCAGTTTTTATTTGACTCCATATGGGGTTTCATATGTGGTTCAGTCCCCTCATCCGGTCGAAGAGGACGGCGGAGATTATATGGGGCAGTCGACCCAAGGAGATGCTTCCTGACTCTGACTTGAGAGAGATTGATCTATACTCGTTTCAGGTTGGTGTTGATTTAACTCAATTTTCATGGGTCTTTCTTCTTTTACTAAGTTTTTTTTGGCTAATGACAAAATGAAACGTATACCGAGGCACCATGGGAAAACTGAACAAATCAAGGTAAATTGACAATGTGGGTGTGTGAACATTGGATCAGGAATGTTACTCAATATTATGCAGTGTCATAAAAGTTGCTCTACATGAGGAACGGATGCATCCAGGGTGACATCATTCTTATATCATTTATTCTACTACTACCAGGCCCCGATAGCAGAAAATTAGTGCATATTCGTTTCCTGTTTTTTGTTTTTCATTTTTTTTCGTAAAGTAATGAGAAGAGCAAACTTAGAAGTTAATTTGTTTTACAAAAGAATTAATTTCATTCAGAAACTGTAACATTTTAAACCTTTCTAGTTTGGGCGCTTTAAAAAGAATGAAAATGAACTCAAATGAGAAAACTTTTTAATTGTATTTGTAGGGTTTACTGAAGCATGAAGGGAAGGAGAGGTATGGCAGTCTGTATCGTCAGTGGCAGAAGGACGCACCAAATTTTCTAATAGATGGACACTACCCAGTAAGGGAGCTATGGGACAGAGCCAGAAATTGCTGGGACAGAATCTTGGCTCATGAGGGCAAGTCTGTACTTGTTGTGGCTCACAATGCGGTGAACCAGGCTCTTGTTGCAACAGCTCTAGGTATAAACTCTGCTTCTTTTTTCTTCAGGAAAACAATTTTTCGTCAATTTCATTAAGGTTTGTAGATCCAGTTGACACAGTTCTGATCATATGTATAGGGATGCAAAAAATGGTACAACTGTTTTGTGCCGGTCTGGGTTTCATCCTTATTGGCAGGGTCATTTCTTTCTCTGTCCTCCAAGCCAAAATATCTGCCGACCCTTTTATGTTGTTGGCAACTCCAAATAAGCACAGGGCAGAACAATTGGTAGAAATTCTATAGAAATTTCAAAATAAATTTATTTTTTTGCTGTACAGTAATGTCTTCAGCTCATTTAAGCTCTTATGACACTGAACCAAAAAAGCACAAACCTGCCAAACTTTTAGAATGTGCTACATAATTCTGTGTCTAGTGCTGTAATGCTTGTTGGCCATGGCCTTGATCACTTTCTCACAAGTATTGATATCATTATATACTGATTGACAGAACTAAGTATCTATCTCATCCTCTTTAGATCTTGGGACGGAGTATTTTAGGATTCTTCTGCAGAGCAATTGTGGAGTTAGTGTGCTGGACTTTACTCCACAAGATCAAGGGGGGACTTTAAATATATGCCTCAACCGCTTAAACCAGGTGCTATATATTGAAGGCTCTTTCTTTTTCAATTCTATTTCTATGTCTGTTGTATGTGTTTATTTGAGTCATATATTGTTTGTTGAGATCATGAGTGCTCAATTTGGATCATGCTGATATTTAATACTATAGAGCAAATATATGTGCTTTTAATGCATGTCTTTTTTTTGTATGGATATTTACTGGCCAGGAAATTAGTTACAGATGTTATTGCTACTTAAATGTTCATAATTTTGAGGTGCAAAATACATGTAGATTTTTTAAATTTTGGTTTCTCTATAACTAAATTAGTAAAGAAAAACTACTTTCTTTCTTCTCTGGCAAACTCTTAGGATAATAAAGATAAAAATAAAGCCAATTTATTTTCCCTTCTGAATCAGCAGTTTATTTATGCTATCTGGAATCTCAGGAACTGTGTAGCTGTTATTACACAATTGTGGTAATCAGGAAATGCCAGTCTCAGTCCACTAAAATGAAAAATGGTTATGTATTTTTTTACGTACTTTTCCTGGGAGGGTGAGTTCTCTTTGGTATAAAAGCCTTTTGAGGTTGTTGTTAAATATAATAACTAGTGAATTTGAAGCAGACTCCGAATTCTCCAGTGGCTTCCGGAACTTCAGGTGGAAGAAAAACAAAAAGTAGGATGATTTTAGTCTGTCAAGGTGCCACTCAAAGCCCTGGCTCTGAGGTACTGAACCTCTTTCTCACTCACACACACACACACACACGTGCATGCACACACACGTGCGTGCACACACGCACACTCATACAGATTTTGTTTCAGGTGTCCTCTATCGGGTTCTGTTCAGAAGTTAAATTTCTTGAACATATGAGTTCTTACACCCCTGGAGAGAGACAATAGGCACTCAAAATTTGAGGGAGTAATAGCATCTTGGGCGTCCATTTGGAACATATCTTTTTTCCTTCAATTTATCTGGGTCCGTTGTTATCCAATGTCAGAAACACTTAGTTTTGTTGATGTGAATAGCTATTCCATTTAAAACTTATTTAAAACTTGCCATGTGTCCTTACCAGCCTGAACAGTCCTGTGCATAGGTATCTTCTGCCATTCTTTTTTCCGGATTCTTTGCTATGTAATATCAAAAAAGACTTGATTTTATGATGTGATAACTAATTTATTCAAAGTCGTCAGTAGTTTGGTAATACTTTAGCTTGTAAAGTGATTTGTAGATAGAATGTATGTGATGTGATGTCGTCAACTTCTCTGAGTCTCTGTAACTATCTGTCGGTGGGTTTACCTGAATTTGATGGGAAAAAGAGGACTAAATTACAAAATAGATGAATTGTGGGGTCTACACCCCTAGTAGCTTAATTGCTTGAATGAATGAAGGTTAGAATTGTAATAATGGTGTCATCTTATTGCCTGTCTTGGTCTACTGACAATTTAACTTTTCCAGTTTGGATTAGGTGGCATGGGATACGAGGCCTTAAACATGCTCGGGGTTATTCAAGTAAGAAGTGTTCTGACTCTTTTCATTACGAATAATCTAAGCTCAGATATAGGTTCTAATCTTATTTCTTTTTTTAAAGAATAATTTGACAAAACAGCAAACTCTTTGGGGAAGTCGATGGTACTTAATTTGTTTGGTAGGTGGGTCTGTAGCTACCTGATACAGGTAGGGTTGCAGTTTTGTAGGGGACCAGCACAGTTTGTGTGCCAATTACAAGTTCATGGGTTAGAACTGCAATGGTTTAATCAGTAATTTATGCTTGTCCTCTAGTATGCTTTATGATTTTTGTAATTTTGTGCCTGTCAACTAGTATGCTTTAATTATAAATAAAAGTAGGTGGGATTTCCCCTGTTTACCAAAAGAAAAGAAAACAGTTAACAATCCAGCATTGGTCAAGACATTCCGTGCTGGTTTGCTTCAGTTACAGTGGATATGGATATGACAACTTGGTCATTTGTGTGGGTCTCATTAACAGTCCCAGAAGACGGCAGAGCTTCTCCTTGATTTGAATGTGAATTGCATTGTTTCCAGTCCACGCGTACCTGCTATGGATACTGCCACTGCTATTTCTGAGGTAATAACTTTGTCTTTTTTCTAATGGGTAAACTACTGCATAAATGAAAGTTTACTATCCATTTAGCACCTATTATTGCGTCTCTATTTATTTCTATGCATCTTTGAAATACTATGATATGATCAGCTACAAGACAGTCAGCCCATTTGTAACCTTTATAATGTTAACCTAATATTGTGCCAATGGTCTTGAAACTTGTGTTCTGGACTGAATTTGTTTTGAATTTGCCACCAGTGTAAGGGGCCACTTCTGCAAATAATTAGATTGGGGGTAGGGGCGTCTATCTGTGATAGGGTTTCACTTTTTATGAAAAAAGATAAAGAACAACTCTTTGACTCACAAAACCTTTCTAAAGGTTAATCCTTCCAAAATGTAAAATGTACAAAATTGGCAGGTTCAAGAGGCAGCTGACTGCTTAGGTGCAGATTGTGTGCCTCGTTATGTTGAGAGGAAGCAATTATTTGAACTTGAAGTGGAGCCTATCTTCCAAAAAGCCAGAAAGGTTACTTCATGCGTCTTAATTTAGTTCTACATATAATAGGAGATGAATCTGTTCTGGAATTCGGTCTATAGGGTGCATGAGCTTAAAGGCTGTGTAAACTAATTTCTTAAATTGATCCATCCAAAGCTCAATTCCTCTCATAAGATTAGTTTGAATTTAATGAGGACGAGTGGTTGGGGAAGCATAAATTAAAGTCTGCTGTAATTTGCCTCAGGGTTAAGACTGATTTCCTTAGGACGTAAGTAGTCACTAAGACTGTTTTAAGCTATTTTTTTTTCGCTACACCTTTTTCTTAAGCTAAATAAGCTCTGAAGAATAAAACAGGTGTATCTTCGATAAATTATTTCCTTAATTTGTTTTGACATTTGCTGAGTGCCATATTTAGTTAGAAGGTCATCTTTTTTTTCTTTTTTTTTTTGGCATTTATGAAGTTTTGTTGAGACCTAAATTTTTTGCATTTGTCAAGTTTTATTGAGACCTAAATTTCTATTGATTTATAACTTCCTTCCTCTTTGTTTTTCCTATCAGAGCTCAACAACATATCAATCAGGCTGGTTAAGCAGCTTCAATCAATCAACCTTAAAGGAGCTATGGACCAAGTCTGTGAGCACATGGCAAGCATTGCTCAAAGAGCTCTCCAGTGAATCTGACGAAGAGAAAATATTGGTAGTTGTTGGGCACCCAGCCATACTAACAGGTTTACTGTGCCAGTGCCTCCATTTGTCAGTGGACTGGATACCCTCTTTTCATTTGGATCCGGGCAGTGTTAGCATTATAGACTTTCCCGATGGACCTGCGGGGAGAGGTGTCGTGCGTTGCACCAATTACACTGCACACCTAGGTAGATGGTCTATACCAATTACTAGATCAACTGTAGATGATGAAGCATTCTAGATATAATACTTTGGTTCAAAGGAGTGGACAGTTGAAATTTATTCATTTAGTCAACTCTAATTGGTGGTTTAATTTTGGGTTTTCTGGGGTAAATAAGTCGAGTATATATTCTATTCATGTGTATATGTAGAAAAAATATATATATATATTTTTGTTTTCAAGATGTGTAGATAAAATGAGGAAAATGATAAGCAATCTTCTTAACGTACACTAACCCTGTTTATTTATGTAGTATATACTTTTTTTTTTTTCCCTTCCGTCTTTTACTTTCTGAATGTTACAGTGCATTTAACATCTTTGCACCAGTTATTTGATTTGTATTTGCTTTTCCAACAAAAAAAAAATAAAAAATCTAAAACATCGAGTATGGGAGAGTTTAAATTTTATTTTAACAACTAAATTTCTAGCATCAAGTAAAACAGCAGGTATGGTTTGACGATGACTAACTGAACTCAATCCGCAACCTCTCTAACAACAAGATTAAGAGGATAGGAAATTGCGGCTTGCAACTAAATGGGAGTCACAACCAGTGTCAAGAAATACATGTCCGATAAACCAGGGTACAATTTTTGTTAAATGGTACAATTTGCTGGCCGCACAAATAGTTGCACTATCTGCACTACACAGGATAGTATTTTAAGTGTTACATTTTATATTAGTAGTGAGGCCCCTTGATAAAATAAGATTGTTAGCCTGTTTCTTTGTCAACTGTCAAGAGTATGAGTACAGTTATTAAAAATGTCAATTAAACAGAAACTCCTGTAGCTATCATAGCCATGTGTACCAATGAATGCTTCTTTCCAGCTTACCTATGTGTATTTACACTTGGGTCATAATTAGGCTTATGATGGAATTTCTCAAAGATTGAATGAAGGAAAGGTTTAATGCAGAAAGTTTAGTGTCAGGCAGCTAAACTATTCAAAGTTAGCATGCCCTTTATTTCGGGCCATATTGTACCTACTGCTCTTTAATGTACCCATTAATCAGATAAGACCCTGTCACAACTAACGATAGAAAGAGTAGAAAAGAGTAATTATAATACAACGTAGTCCTTGTCCATGATTTTTAATGCCTCCATGTTCATGTGCCAATTTGGAAGACAACTGTTAAATGTAGTATTCGAGTTATGAACAGTGTCAGAATTTCATTCAAATCTACAGAAACCTCTTTCTATTTTATATTGCAGCTTTGCTGACTGACAATGTTGTCTCTGCCACTGGAGATATCCATTCCTCTGACTACGATTTTATTTAATCAGTATGCTGATTACAACAGTCTAATTAATGCTAGAATAATACAAATCTGATTATCATGCTAGTTGGTAAAGTAATGGCACCGAATAATTAATTGTTTTGGAAAAACTGGTACGCCATACTGTTTCGGTTGTTCTTGGGTAGCTTTCCTTGTAGTGTTGCGTGCCACATTTAGCCCAAGCCAATAAGAGACAATAAAAAACAAGGAAATTTTCCTAAGATTTAGTTGGAGTATAAAATTTTGGACAAAAATATTATTACATTCGATGTTACAAGCATTGAGAAAATTAGCACTTGTTAAGTTTTGAACCAACAAAAAAAAAAAGGAAAAAATTGATGCTGACTTTTACCGGTGGATAATCTTATGAATTTAGTAGGCTAAACAGTACATCATTTTACATAAAAATTTTGGTCATGTATCTATTTTAGTTTTCTCATAAATAGATATTTCACCGGTTACACGTTTTAAAAGAAAAAAAATACCTATGATTTTCAATAAAGACTGGCTACGTGAAAATTTTTTATAATTTCATTTTCCCAAATAAACCAACCTTTGTTTTTTGAATAATTGTTTCTGAGCTAACAAGAGATACTTTCAAAATAGCCCATCGTTTGACAAGTGAAGTATGACATCTCAAAAAAAAGAAGAGTGTAATGAGTTCTTACTCCGTTTCTAATTCACTATGGACTAAACACTAAAGTTATAAAGTGTAAACTGATTTAATGTCTACTTCATCTTAATTACATACGAAATTCCCTGTAGTTATTATTGAGCGTGGAAGGAAATTGAAGATATTTTTCTGTTTTATGGAAAAAAAAAATGAACATTTGTAATGACTGATAATTTTCATGTCAAATCAAATGGTCCCTGGGTATTTGATAGGAAAGCACGTGTGCTTATATTTGATTGAAACAAGTGGGCTTGTTGCCAACTAATTGGAAAGTTTCTCTTTGGTCAATATCTGCAAAGTAAGACAAATTAAACAGGAAAAAGAAAGGGAATAACTAGGTTCTTTAACATGCTCTAATTTGTTCTTTTGGTTTGTACTTTTAAAGAAGCATAATGGAGATGCAAGCAAAGCATCTGAAGTCCTGACAATTTTTGTGGTTATGAATCTGCATCAATACACGCTGGATTCACATCAAAACCAATTTTATTAAATTTTACTAAACCAATTTACTAAGCTTGTTTTGACAGTCAAGCTTATGTGGTGAACCACATTTATAATTTTATCATACATTCAAATTTTACTGAACATCTTTATTAACATGCATCCAATGATTAAAATCGGAAAATTATAATATTTTTCAAGTTAAAATTGTTGTCATTATTTTTATTTTCTTTTTTTGCATAGAATTTAACTTAAAACTTGGATATTCTCTACAATCATCCATCTTTATTAGCAGTTGTCAATTCCAACCATTCTTGGGGCCAATATTTGATGCAGTATAATTTGAAACTCTTAGGGTCCACTCCAGAGGGGAGTACTCGGGAGAGGAGGAAGGGTACTCAGTACCCCCGATTTTGGGAGTAACCGAGTTCTCCCTCTTTCTGTCTCTATAGTACTCCAGGTTTCCGTCGATTCTCCCCCTCTGAAGCAGAGTAACTGATAATCTCCTCCCTTCCCTTCGCTCCGACTCCCACCCTCTGGAGCGGAGTCTTAATTACCGGCCAGCACACATCGCCTATTGGTTGACACCGGTAATTTAAACAAGACATGACATTCCAACGGAAAGTAAATTAAATTTACATTTCTCAAAAGATGAGAACCTGAGGTTACGGTGTACATATTTTGAATGCCCCAAATATCCACAATTTATTTTTTAATTATTTTTCAAAATTTAAAATTCAAACATCTAATATAAATTCTTGATTTGTTCTATTTAATAAGTGATGTGTTTTCATATAAGTTTTATAAATTTTGGAGTACATTTGATACTTGATTAAGTCATGAAAAAAATGAATAAATCTTGTTAACTGCAATAGATTCATTATAATATGTACATATATTGGTCTTTGATCGAGTATCAAATGATTTCTTAAATTTACAAAACTTAAACCATCGTTTGTTAATTTAAACAAGATTAAATGTTTGGATTTGATGTTTGATTTATAAATTTTTAAAAAGTAATGACAAAGTAAAAAGGAAATATTATAGACGTCTAAAATGTCGGCACTAAACCCTCCTCTTCTTAAAATATATTCTAGTTATAATTAAATTAATAACTTTTGAAAACGTGACGAAAAGATTATCAGAACCATAACATGAATGCAACATGCTTCGTATAGAGTTTTGCTATGGTGAGTTGCAACTCACGAAACCTTCCGTGAATTGCGATCAAAACTCTTGTATCTAATTTAGAATGACCGATCCAAACCGTCCAATATGATCTCCATATTGAAATCTCCTTGCAGACCAGATTTTATATTTTTTCAAAATTTTTAAGTATTTTTTTCGGATTTTTAAAAACTGCTGTTTTTGAACTGTACATAATTAATTAGATTAGCGATTTTCTAAAATTCCAAAAAAATACTTAAAAATTCGAAAAAATATAAAATTTGGTCTACAAGGAGATTTCAATATGGAGATCATATTGGACAGTTTGGATCGGTCATTTTGAATCAGATCCACGAGTTTTGATCGCAACTCACGGAAAGCTCCGTGAGTTGCAACTCACCATAGCAAAACTCCTTCGTATATATATATAAAAAGAAACTAACAGCAAAAAGAAAATAAAATTAAATTGAAGGGTGTAAGTGTATAAACAAAAACGGAGTACATAAATAGTACAAAAGTAACAGAAATAAGAAAAAATCAGAATCAGGAAAATGGGGCCTATGCAACTTGGTTCTTCGGTTCTTACATGCTTTTACAAGGACCAACGCTTGCAACATGAAAAGAATGGAAGCATCTTTAGGTACATGAGCCCGTTTTTTGTCAGTTGTTAGCACAGACAGGTGAACCGTGTACGAATTAATATTAGTTTATTATTGGCTCAGAATAATTGTAATAATACGATGATTGGTTATTTGGTTGCTTCCAAAAAATTAATGATTAAATGCGGGAACCAAGGTGGTATTCCTTCTTGTGTAATATTAAATTAGTAATAAATTTTTATTTATAATTTTGGTTTCAAGTACTTGTTGAGAAAGCTTTGTTGTGACATGTATTAGTGGTCATTTTTTTAGAAAGCTGGAGGAAACAGGAAAATCAGATCATATCCGATCCGATCCGATCTAATCAAATCACTGATTCACTGCAGCGGAAACGCTTGCAGGCCAATTTTACCACTTCAGGTTACTGAAGCTGTATTCACTAATTTCTGGCTCAGGTGATCATTGATGCTTAGATTTGTGGTGATTTGATTCTGCTTATTTTTCAAAATTGTGCTGCCTCCTAATCATTTTAAGTTTCATCAGTTTTCCACCAATAGGAGTATTTTATATCTTCATGTTGAATGATAAGAATGTGAATTGTTGCTATCATGAGATGAAAATTTTTTGATACCCGTATTCATTATGATTTAGTTTATTTGTATTTATTAAACATCAGTTTTTTTCATATTTTTATTTTTATTGGTCTCGATAAAGATATTAGACATATTTTTTTTAAAAAAAAAATAGATAAGCTAAGAATACTACATATAGCTATAGTAGACTGTTGATACGACTCCAAATTTTTATTTATTTCGAGTATTAGATGGTTAATTTCAGAAGCTCAGTTCAATCTACGCATCAAAATCTTATTAAATAAAACAAATTTTATATTTTCGAAACAGTTTTTCCTATTCTTTCGTAATTTTAGAAAACGATCTAAATTAATAAAAATAAAAAAATCGCTAGCTAGAAATATCATCTTTTAAAAATAAAAATATTTAAAAAATATGAAAAACATACAAAGTATAATTATCACAAATAAGGCAGTTTGGATCGTCAATTCAAACTTTGAAAATCGATATTTCAAGTCGTAGAACAGATCCTATCCATACTATATACATGTAGTGTTCTAACCTGTCCTTTAACTAAAATATATTTAATGCACGATAATATAGAAATAGGATATTGTATGTACAACTCATATAAAATAAAATATACTGAATCAAAATAGATATAGAAATAGGCTATGGTAGTTCACGAAGTAATCGAAAATTTTTAATTAGGGGATAAATTAAATGGTTCGAATTTGTTGTTTAAAGTTTGAATTTAAAAAAATGAACCTGAAGTAAAAATTTTGGATGTGTTTGATTGCACAAAGAATAGAGGAGGTAAATAGTCTTATGCCATCATTTATTTTATGTTTTACATGACCTATCCTTTATTTCTTATTCTATTATTCTCTATTTTTGTGCAACCAAACACAAACACCCTAGCCCATCTCGACAATTTATCTAACTCCAAGTAAATAGCAATCCCTGTTGATGTTACCTGGAAACGAGTTTTGGATGGCAATCAAATCAATTTGATGTGTTTATTACAAATAATAGTGTTAGAAAAATCATTGTGGAAATGTGTTGGAAATTTGTAATGTTATCCATATTATACGGACGTTTCAACACTTTGAGATGGGATCAATACCACGTTAAATACATGAATTACATTAGAAACATTTTTTTTTTTTTAATGGAAGCAGCAAAATGGTTTCTACAATGAAATCTGCAAAACCTGATTCAGTGATTCAGGAGGGGGGAGGGGGCACAAAACAAACTGCTGCTAATATAACCTATAACTCATACACGAGGAAGGCTCCACTACTAACATTTTGGTTGCCCCCAAATGCCAACATTTTACTTTTTGGTTATTTTTTCAAATTTTAAAATTTAAACGTTGAATCCAAACCGTTGATCTTATTTAGTTTATTGAGCGATGCATTTTCATATAAGTTTTGTAAATTTTAGAGTTTATTTGATACTCGATCAAGAGATAGAAAAATAAACGAACCTTATTAACTATGATAGATTCGTTTTAATACGTTCATGTTTTAGCCTTTGATCGAGTATCAAATAAACTCCAAAATTTACAAAACTTATATGAAAATGCATCGCTCAATAAACTAAATAAGATCAACAGTTTGGATTCAACGTTTAAATTTTAAAATTTGAAAAAAATAATCAAAAGTAAAATATTGGTATTTGAGACAACTAAAATGTTGGTAGCAAATCCTCTCATACATATTATCTGACTTATACAACATCCACCGAAAGGCATCTCCGAGTCCACAATAAGGTGCAGACAAATATAACAAACACCACATTTAATATTAACTGGCAGTGTTTTTCATGTTTGCCTCTAGGTAGCCTCTACCTAGCTTTCAAAAAAAATATATATATACTAACTGGCAGTGTGGTAAAATAAAAAAAAAAATAATAATAACAAAGGAAACTATTTGACACCGTTAACAGCCGAAAAATTTAGCCCATGCTGTCCAACCAACCAAAAAGGCAAAAACGGATGAGGAAGATGCTTGTGACGAAGTGGCAAACAACTTAAACAAATAAATGTCCGGTTGGTAAGAAGGGGGTACCATTTTTACTGTGTGAGGGTTTGTTGTGTCTACTGTAGACTGTAGTACAGTAAAAACAAGTGGGTCTGCTAGTTATGCATGCGCAGCTGCTTGTTGTTGCGGTCACTTAAATTTGCTCCCCTCAAGGCCCCTTTCGGTTCAGTTTTGCATCATCTATTGCGAGAAAAGGCACCCCAAATTCCCCCACCATCTCTTGGTAGATGTAGGTTTAAAAAAGCAATCAAAAGGAACACAAAAGAGTGCACCCTAGTAACCTCTTTGAAATTCACTCCAAATTAAAAGATGGGTCTCATTACGTGGGTCCCTTTTGACTACAAATGAAAGTGAAAATTCACAAATTCTTGTGAGCACCTTTAATTGTATGAATAAATTTTTCCTTAATAGTAATATGTTAAGAGATATACTCTCTGTGTAAATAAAATAAAATAAAATATGAGCGCAATTTCTCAGGTAAAATTTTCTGTACAAAAATAATAATGAATTGTTTTTCCCCAATGTTTCCTTAACTTTTTTTTTTTAAGAAGAGCACTAAGTGCTTGGTTGTATTAAAACTTAAAAGAAAGAGTAAAATTATTATATTGTTGGACCACATGGAAATTTATATATTTTATATTTATTATTACATTCCAATCCCCTGTACCTACCAATATTATATATTATATATAACATTGACCTTTTTTGTAACAGAAGTATTCAGTTCTGAAGTCTAAAATATTTTGGGATCAAGGTATGGAGCAGTTTGACTTGCAATTGCAAATCATCTTTGAATTTTGTTTTTTATGATGGCTCTTTTGAGGCTCACGCTTTTTGCATGTGGGGATCTTATCTTTCTGGCAAAGACAATCAATGTAATTGCCGCCCGCGTAAAAAGCTTTGCGGTAGTTGCACTTACAGTTACACCACCAAGATAAGTGTCTGCGGCGCCGTGCATGCATTCACAGTTTGTATCAGTATCATTCCTTTTTTTTTCTTTCTTTTTTTTTTCTAGAGAGAAGGTACAATATAGTGTGGATTTTTAAATAGAGTTATAATTCAATGATAATGGATAAGTCGATATTTTTCTTTTTATTTTTACAGGAATTTTCAAACAAAATTAAATTTTTTTAAAAAAATGTTTACTTACAAAATTTCATTTTAAAAAATATTTTGTTTGAAAATATCTTTAGAATTATCAACTTAATCCATTATCAATTAATTCTAAACTTATTTAAAACCACACTACATTGTACCTCCTTTTCTTTTTCCTTAGTTGAGAAGGGAGAATAGACAATAAATTTGGACAAATGCATCATCAAAAAGTTTGGGGTAAAACTCTCACCTTCATTCTCATGGCTTTACCTTCCATGCTTTTTCCCGTCTCAAATTTCCACCATGATACTAATCATTGTTCCCTGCAACCTAATTGCACACTGTTACCCCACGTGAGGGGCAAATATGGGACATTCGGACCAAACTTGACTTGTTTAGGTTTAGGAAATAATCACCAGCTCCAAGCATGTGAATTGTCCTAATTTCAAAAGCCTTCAAATATATAAAACAAAACTATCAGGTACCAACTACTACATTTTTTTTCCCTTTTTTTTTGTTGTTGGTTACAGTAGTCAACGCTTTTGTGATAGTCAGAGAACCTTTCATCCGAGTAAGCAAAACCAAAAGAAATTAGAAGTTTGAAATTAGCACAATTTAGAACCTGGAACCACAAGAAATTTTTACACTGAAATTGTAGGGAGTATTGACGGTTTTCTTCAAAAAAAATTTCGAGGAGAACAAAGTTTTAAAACATAAATGTGGCTTGTTTAATTTTGACCATCATATGTTAATGAATCCAAAATTTATTAACTTCAAAGTATTACAATATGCTTGAGATCTGTATCTTGTCATACAAGATACTGTCTCCTTAATTTATCCTAACTTGAATTCTTAGTGTAATAATTAAAGAGGATGGTCATTATTATTCTATAAAAAGTGTAGGCGGCATTATTATTTACCAGACTAGTATGTTTCAGTACATGAATTTTGTTTTATCATGTATAATTTTTACTCTATAATACTCATCATGCAACTGAAGAATCGTGAGATATATTACTAATTTGAAAATAATACTGACTTATTATTTGAACGAATTAACAGAACAACGCTACTTTGAACTGTTATTTTGCATTTCACTTTCACTACATATTCAAAATTGAATAGGGGAAATATGTCACTAATCTGAATTAACAATTATTTATCACCCATCCAAACATACCCTACAAGAGAAGCTACGTTTAGCAAGCCATAAATTACAATATAAGTCATTCTACACCTTCTACACCTGGGTTTTGTTACTCCTTTTTTTTTTCTCTCTCTAATAGTTGCATCTATCATTCTATGAAGACGAATGTACAAATTGACAAATACAATTTTGTAGCGATTTGAACAAAGAAATATCGTTTTCACAAATAGTAGTGATCTGTAAATGTTGCACCTTTTTTCTCTCCATACATGTACCTGTCATGCCTTCCAAGTGAAGAAACGGTTCCCAATATTTCGAACAAAAAAAATCAGAAATTCAAGCCTTAAAACCTTTTCTCTGTTTGTATAGTGAAAGTAATAAGAACTCACAGTTGTACAGTTGGATATGGTCTCAACTCTCGACTGATTGTTTCTTAATTTGTGCTGAGAGTGATTGTTCTTCACTAAAAATTAAGAAGCTTGCGTAAACGCGTACGTAGTGATCCCTCAACTACTAAAATACATGCATGTATAGTCGAAGAATCTTAAATTCTCATAAATTTTAAAAATTATTCTGAGACTCTCAGAATTTTTTAAATTATTTTGAGACATTTCATGTAGAAAAAACTGAAAAATGGTGGATATATAGCTGGATGATAGTCTAATTTTTTTAAAGATGTTAAATCGATATATAAATTCGAGTATAATTAAATCATATATATATATTATGCATTCTCGTTCGTCAAGTTCTTCGTAAGTTGTGCTGGCGCATGCCTAAAGCAGCTCCGAAATAAAATATAGCAGACATATTGCTTCAATAATATACAGTATATTAACTGTGAAAATTATATATGATACAGTACAAGATATATATACGAGGTAAAAAGAAAGCATAATTCGAGTAATTTGGCGAGAAACTATTTTTTTAAAGAAATCTATGGCGATGAAACTTCCCAAAAACAAAATTCATGCACAGTATATTTATCTAGAACTACTGTATATTCATTCAGAGTATATTTATCTAAATTCACTGTAGACTGCTGTGTCATAGGGAGACAAAAATTTATACAATCAGAGTCCAACTCGGAGGGTTCCCCTTTTTTACTAAAATACATTGATTTTGTATGCCTTCAAGAGTTTTTTTTTTTTTTTTTTTTACATTCTCATATTTTTAAATTGTGATTCTACCAACTGGGTTGTAAGTCAAATGACAAGAACACCAGGCAGTTCAATGTCCGCAGTTTTGGCATACTTCGGATGAATTTATTTATTTGCTTTAGTATACTATCTTTTTTTACTAATGGTATAGTACATGCAAATTGAACTAAAAATTCAGAAAACAAAACAGCTTTCCACATGAAGAAATTCTTCAACAACAACCTGCCAACCACTATGCGCTAGGCGAACTACAATTGAAATAGGATTAATTAGTTAGTTAACAATATAATATCTTTTTTATCCTGAATTAAGCTTCCATATTATATCTAATCTACCTATATTTATTCCACAAAAAGAATGTGCACGCAGAGAAAAAAAAGTATTTTATGAATAATTTAGATTTAGGGACATTCAGGCTTTAATTGAACAAGTCTTTCACCGAAATTCTTAATAAAGTAAATTACCAAGATTGTAAGTTATACCAATTTCTTAACTGATACTGAACAATAATGAATACATTATGGGCCATTCTATGTATCAATTTATTTATCAACTTTTTTTTTTCCTTGTGGGACTCCTTATTTCCAAGTTCCAACAGTAAGATGAAGCAATAAGCATATTTTTTTTTCAGCTCCCATAATTAGCAAGTGTAAGTGGGGCTCAATGTCCAACTTACATGGTTACACCCACTAAATGATTTTGAATATCCTATTAATTGTTTTGAAGGCTTTATTTCCACATTTTAAGGCTAAACCATATTTTAAGACTAAAGATTTGTATTTATTTCATGTAGAGAAACAAGGCGGTGTATTGAATTTTTTTTTTCTATTTACGGGTTATTAATAGTCAATCGAAGCATTTTTTTTTTTTAATTTCAAATCACCCATCAATGTAAGCCATTTTTTTTTCCGGTCCTGCAGTCTATGGATACATTTGGCAAAGTTATTACGCTAACTCGAATTTTCCAAAGAGTCTCTAACTGTACTTTTGTTTAAAATAACAAAATAACGAAATAAGCCAAACAACTATTCCGAAACTAATACAAGCACAGAACAAGTGTTGTAAATATTTAAATTTGTAATATGTATAGATTCACCCCCTTTGCCAACCCTCAAAATGCTAAAAAACATGTGTGCATTCACATTTAATTTCTTCATATTTAATTGCATAGACTGGGAAAGAGCAGAGGTGAATTTTTGTCACTGATGCAAGGGACATTGTTTACAGATGTAGGCCTAGGTGTAAATGCATACTGGTTGTTTTGATAAAAGAACCAGAACTAGTTTACCAAACTATATTCTTATTATTATTAGTATAATAGTATCTAATGACTTCCTTTTCAGACCTTAGAATTTGAATATTTTTTAATCAATTCAAAGAAAAATAGAAAATACATTCAATTATATTTACTTAACTTGATAGTTGCATACCGATAGTTGAAAGAATCGGAAGAACATTTTCTCTCAAACTTTACAAAGACGGTTCGGCTCATTTGGAGAGAATGAAATAAAATTTTGGTCTTTCCATCTATTGCTTTAAAAAAATAAAAATTGAATGCAAATTATTACAAGTACAATAAAGTTGCTAGGTAGTTTTTAAATTCTCAACTGCATGCTACAGGACCACAATTATAATTGAAATGCGGTCAAGGGATGAAGCACAACGTAGGGTGCTCGGAGTCAAACACAATTTTGATCATTTAAAACTTCAATTCGTGGTGAGTTTTAAATCACAATATTTTAGTATCACAAAATATATGATCCAGTTTTATATTTGATTTTGCTTTCAATCGCGTTTAATTTTTTAATGTGGAAAGCATTTATACAATGAAAAATAATTACTGGTTTATTTTATTGGTGCAATTTCTGAAAGATTAATGGAAGAAAAACATACTTTCTTTAATTTTCTGCTTAAGGTTTTAGGTTCTATGACAATATGCACTTTGCTTGTAATTGATTAATGCTCGTTTCTATATGCTACAGAAAAATCTGAGAAAAGAATTATTATGATCTTAGTTTTGTAGAATGCAATTACGATCATCATTTTTTACGATAAACGAGTTCTAGACTATAAAATAATTATGGTGCGCTAAATAATTTTCTGAGATTATTTGTTTAATTTTTAATGCATTGGTAGCTTACATTTTTTTTTTTTCTTCGTTGATTGATGAGTTAGCACTTATTTTGAATGATCTTAACCAAAATATTCTCAACATATATAGAACTACAAGAAAATATCCCGCAATAACACGTGGATTCCAACTCTAATATTTAATCCAGGAGAATAATGAATCTTGTGGAAAATGGATTTTTAAAATGAAGCACCATATTATAATTGTCTCTATCAGGAAATAAAAGTCGACCATATGATCGACCATTAAAAGCAACTCGAGATATGATGTCAATCAGTTCATTTTTAAAAGTTATTAATATTGTATAAAATAAAGTTTAAAAAAATTATAAATTTTTACATCGATGCATACTTCTTGGAGAATACGAGTTAAAAGGATTCACATTTATCGTTTGAATTTTCAAATGTTAAAATAATAACTAAAAAGATTGTCAAAACTGATGGCATTAAGAAACAATTGATACAGAATCCATTGGCATGTTTTTTTTTTTTTTTTTAAACTAAGAATTATCTTTTTGTTCACTTTCGTGAGACTAGAAATAAAGTTTTGGAAAATGTCCATATCTCTTATTGTCATAAAAATTAACCATTCTTTTAAAATGTGTTCTAATTAGTCCGCTGAAATTAAACTAACAAATATGATAATCCAAACTATTTTTTGAATGTTCTTCTATAAAGCATTTTTTTTCTGTCTAATTTGAGTCCTGATCAATCACAATCGTTAATTATTTTGAAAAAACAATATGAATATTATCTCATATTAAAAATTAATTTATTTTAGAGTTATCCTCTTATATTACGAGTAAACAAAAAAGAAACACAAAAAAATAATTGAAATTTTGAGACATCATAGTACACAAGTCCTGATTTTAGTGCGGATAAAAAAAATCGTGCTGCAACCACTAATCATCTCTTTAGTATATTCAATACCCCCAATCCCCCATTGAGCTCCGTTGTATTTTTCTCGAGTCAATAAACGTACGAGGCATTTTTATCTATTTTCAATCATTATTTTTTATACTTTTCTTTATCGGACATAACATGTTCAACCACGACAATTTTTTTTATTATTTTTCCGTTGTAATGATGGTCGTTCTAGTGCCTCTTTTTTTCTTCCTCATTTTTTAAGCCCAGGAACCAAATCGAACTAGATTTAACAAATATATAAATGTTGCTATCAGTTGCAGCGTCGGTTACTTAATCATAATAAAATGATGTTAAAATATGCAATCGTGTTCAATGTCAAATACAGTCCATATAATTACAAAACTTATGTCACGCTGATATAAGGGATCATTAATTTGGAACAGACAGTTCTAATTGATTAAATGCGGATATTGAATCTAATAAGAAATTAGATGTCAAAAATAAGACAACCGGAAAAACATAAACGTGCAGAATTAAATAATTTTCAAATTAATCAATGAATAATTAATACACAATAAATCAATCATTTTATATATGCATACATTATGAGTTTAGCTATGGTGAGTCACGACTCACGGATCCTTCCTAGATCTAGTTTAAAATGGCCGATCCAAACCGTCCAATATGACATCCCTATTGAAATCTCCATGCAGACCAAATTTTTCATTTTTTTTAAAATTTTTAAGTATTTTTTTGGGATTTTTAAAAATTGTTGTTTTTTAATGGTTTAGAACTAATTAGATTAACGATTTTCTAAAATTTCAAAAAAAATACTTAAAAATTTTGGAAAAAATGAAAAATTTGGTCTGCATGGAGATTTCAATAGGGAGATCATATTAGACGGTTTGAATCGGTCATTTTCAACTAGATCTAGGAAATTTAATCGCGACTCACCAGAGGATCATGGACCCACCGTAGCTAAACTCCATATAATAATATGTATAGTCATACGTTTAAAATGTTTATTTTTGTTGTATGTATATAACTAATATGCATGCCAGCTCCAGATATTATATTGACGGTGAATGACCGCTTAACAATTAATTTTTTTATTAAAAAAAAACAAAATATGTTTTAACAATCATCAATCATGACAAACTGTACTCGAGGATAAAATTTAAATTTTAAGTCTAAATATCATGTCTCTAAATACAAATGACGAAAAATTTGAACATGATTTTATATACAACAAGTAATTTGAACTTTCGACTATTTCAAATTAACTGAATATATACGAATCGTATTACCAAACGATACAATACGTTCAGGAGCGTATGTAATCTATTTTCTAATTTTCGGTCGTATTTAAATTAGTTTTACAAAAATCTAAAAATTCTATTGTAAATTATCATTGTCCTCTACGGACTTTATAATATACATGAATCATTTATCATTTATTTAGTAAAAGAACGAGATCTTACAGTGAATTTTACAAGTCAAGTTCTCCGTCTGGAACAGTATCTCCTGGTCCTTTGTTTGACAAGTTGTTACGTTTTCAGATAAGTACATGAACAACTTGAGATTAGTTAATGTTCGACTTGGCTCCTTTGGTAGTTTGGTGTGATGGTGTTTCATCTAAGTTATCGTATTTTTTATTTTATTACCTATATGTGTTATCATAATTTTGCAAGCGGGCTCCATGTATAATTAAAACCCACAAGTCCACAACCTAGTCATAAAAAAGCACACGATTCTACGCAAGTTCGACAAAATTCGCAATGTATTGTTAATTATATTGTTCCCAACATTTTTGGTAAAAATTGTAACATCGGGTTCACAAATTAACCAGATAGGAATAGCCGCTGGTTGTGGTGATATCGATCATTAATCAGAAACCGCAAATATTTCACTAATACATTTTAATGGCATCCGTACGCATTGGAACTATGATGTAACGCTGCTCCTCATCGTATTTTTTTTTTTTAAAATGTAACACGATATTAAAGATGTAACACTTCATGATTACAAACATCTCACAATCTCAGTGTCACTATGTAATCGCTACAGCCTTCGCTCTCGGCCTCTCGGGTACCTTCCTTATTATATCCTTCCAACTTTTATAAATTGTAACATATATATATATATATATATATATATTTCTCAAAAAAATTGTAAACTTACACTTGAGTTTTAAATGCATATATTATCTTGTCGGAATGCATATCGAGAATATAGACACGTGTATTTAGATCTTCATCTTATTTAAGAATTGCCACGTGTACGTATGGTCCATATAGCACTAGAAATAATTTTAATATTATTTTAAATTAGAAGATATTTAATATTTCCAATCATTTTGAGATAAAAAAGAAAAAACACAGCTATCATGTGATCGATGTTGAGCTCTCGTTTTCATTATTATTTTGAAATTAGGATGTATCTTCTTTTTTCTTCTTTTTTTTATAACTTTTCCTGCCCGATCAAAATTAATATGTAAAATTATTTTGCATGCATTATCGAAGAAACGAGTAGATAATGTTACTATCTTTACCCGGCATGATTAATTTAGAATACATAAAGAACAGTTCAAGTCTAGAATAGCATTAAATACAATATTAAGATGAATTTTATAAGATATTCTGTATCATATCAAAAACTAATTAAGTGGTGAGTTAACCATAATAAAGTTTCAATTTAAGTATAGATTAACGCCTCTGATATATTGACACCAGGTGTCAATTTTTTCTTATAAAAATGACATCACGCTGAAAGAAGTTTTGAGATGTTTTCAGTCTGGAGAAGAATTAATAAGAGGAGGCAATCGGCCAAAATACAAAATGATTGAAATTTAATCGTTTATATCGAAATGGCTGATCCAAGATACTGAATATAATATGCATGTAAGAATTTCATAATTTTCTTATTGACAATCCTAAAATAGTAAAAATTTTATAAAGAAAAAAAGATACATATTTGCATATCAACTGGTCCATCTTTCAAAAAAAAAAAAAAAAAAAAAAAATCCAAAATAGACTTGGAAGAAGGAACTTCGCCAATATGAACTGTATTATCACATACGTTGTCCTTTTCTCTTGCCTGACAATTTACTTTTCATGAGAGATGCTCTAAATTAACTTAAGAGTAGATCAAACTTTATGCGTTTTCGCACTTAAATTTAGATCAATTTTATTTTTTATATCATTTTATGAAACGGAGGATAAGATAGATTCATTTCCAATAAGCCTTAAAACTTTCAACATTTAGAGAACCAAAAAAAAAAAAAAAAAACAAGGAGTACTTGAATATTAGTCAAAGAGATACATTCATCATCTCTCTAGATCATTTTTTGACTCCAACATTTGGCAGCGCACGGTCATATCAATGAACAAGTTAAAAAAATTAAAAATAAAAGAGGGATTTTTTGTGCGATTCAACCTAAACTACCGTTTGGACGGCATTATCGTTGTTATGAAATATACTACCTAATTGGTTTGGTAATTTTCTAATTACTTTTATATAATAGTGGAGTTGTAACCAAGTCGTAACATAATTAAAGATAACTGTAATTGGTGTCACGAAATGCTGTAATCTAACTAAACTGTTAATTTTCTAATTGCTTTATATATATATAGCAGGGAGTTGTACGTCAAATCATTTTTTAAACCAAGTCCAAGTGAAACTTTTACCGACAATTAGAGATAATTACCACGCCGTCATTCAATTGAAAATTTAATTTGGAGTCAACACTAGCTTAGAAAACAAAAACGAACTTTTTTGTTAACACATGGAACACAAAAAGATTTCTTCAGTGTTCCAATCCATTGTCTTCCCCATAATTGTTAGGTAAAACAATTATGAAATAATTCTGACTAGTATGATACAACCAAAGGGAGAAAAAAAAAAAAAAGAAGAAGAAGCAAACTTTATGGTGCACTTCATCTGCGGAAAAAGAGAAAATAAGATTAAGACATTAATTTCAAAAATAATAATATCATTCATTAATGTCATTTTTCTATGGGAATGAGTTAAAGTCTCACAAAATACAAAAGAGGATGTTAAACATGCACCAAATCATCGACTCGCATCCTCGGCAGTCAAAAAAGGAACTGCCGAGAGCAGTCGTTTGATATTTTTCGTTATATTTAAAAATTTTAAAATCCAAATGTCGAATTCAAACAGTTAATCTTGTTCAATTTAACGGGCGATGCATTTTCATATAAGTTTTATAAAATTTGGAGTTGATTTGATACATGATTAAGTGTTCAACAAATGAACGAACCTGGTTTAATTAATTCTAATACGTTCATTTATTGAGCACTTAATCAAGTACCAAATCAACTCTAAATTTTATAAAACTTATATGAAAATGCATCGCCCATTAAATTGAACAAGATCAATGGTTTGGATTCGACATTTGAATTTTAAAATTTTTAAATATAAAAAAAAACATCAAACGACTGCTCTCGGCAGTCAAAAAATGACTGCCGAGGATGCGAGTTGCCAAATCATGCCTTTGTAAAAATAGGCCTACTCATAAAAAAATTAGTAATAGTTATTTCATTATATAAGTAGCAGTCCTAAACAAAAGTTGTCTCCTTTGTAAGTACTTTTATAATAATATAATAATAGAGAAACATTAGGATAATCAATAGAAAATTATACATTTTAATCTAAACTTGTGGAACTTGACCCTCTTCACTAAATGACACTAAACTAGACGTGTCCAGTCTTTTTCACTTCACTGCTGACACGCCATCAGCCGTCGTACCTCAGCCTTTAATTGTTTGGCTGCCATTCTCCTAAATACATGCAAAATAGGGAATAAACTCTTATTTAATTCTTAATTAATTCATATACCTTGTTGTACACCTCGCTACTTCCTAATTAAATCCGAAACGGCACTTCGTTAATTACCCAGGGTTTTAAAGTCTTCTGCGCCCCTCTTTTGTTACCAAATACACATTTACTCTTTACGCTTTTCGAACAACCATCGGTCATCACTCGCTACACGAATTTTAACAGGAAATGATAATGGAAAATCAAAGGTAATTTATTCGGTCCCTTTCCAATCCCCAAATCAAATCTTCAAAAACCACTCTCTCTCTCTCTCTCTCTCTCTCTCTCACTTGGCATGTGAGACGCCATGGCCGAAACCTTTACAAAGTAACCCAAAATTCCTCAGATCTCAACATAACCCAAAAACGATTCCTCGAGTAATGGTGGGTAAGACGAAGAAATCGCTTCTTTCCAGTAACATCCTTCTCCTCCCTTCTCCAATGAAGGACTTCGCTTCTTGCTTCAGCGACCACGCCGTACGAGTTGCTGACGTGTCCTGCTCAGGCCACGCTAGTGTGTCTACTGGTGACTCCAGTTCGACTCCTGTGAGTACCCAACTCCACTCTCGTTCGATCCAGAGTTCGGCGGCTTGTGCGTACCGCTCCAAGTTGACAAGCGGTAAGGAGCTCCTGATCCGGGTCACCTGGACCCGTTCTAACGCTGGTACGGGCTCGTCTCTCTCGATTGGTGTCGACCCAGTTCCTTGCAATGACTCGTCACCCCATATTTTGCGTAAGAAGAAGGGAACACGCACCTTCCCCATGGCTACCAGTTCGGGGCACAACACAATGGTTGCTCTTTTCTGGGACTATACTTCGGCTAAGTTTGGGTCGGGACCCGAACCAGTTAGCGGGTTTTATGTGATAGTTGTTGTGGATTCAGAGTTTGCATTGTTGATTGGAGATACATGTGAAGAGACTCTGAAGAAATTGGAAGGCACTATTAAAAAAGCTGAGTTTAAACTTGCGAGTCGGAAGGAGCAGGTCTTAGGTCATGTGGCCCACACCACTCGGGCCCGGTTTAGAGACGGTGGGGCTGAGCATGAGATCATGATTAGCTGCAGCAAGAAATGCGATGATGATGATGAGGATAGCCCGCCCGAGGAGGTGCTGTCGGTCAGTGTCGACAACAAACGGGTTGTTCAGGTTAGGAATATTTGCAATGCAGAACAGATAACATTACATGTTTAAATACAGGAGTAGGTTTTAATTTGTTGGGATCAATAATTTTCTTGGTATTAGAATTTGGAAGTGATTTTTGGTCGCCAAACTTGGATGATTAAAGTATTCCCAATGTTTCAACTAGTATCAGCATACCATTTTTCATTTTCAGTATAGATATATTTTTTCCTTAATTATTTTTTCTTAAAATTCGAATCTTTCTGATATACTTAAATTTTTCTGGCATGTTCATGTGCGAAATAATTTTTTTGATTTTTTCCTAAAACTTCAAAAAGCCCAGTATTATTTCTGGTTTAATTTTATTTTTTTCCAATTCAGTCATCTTAATTTTAGAAATACTCAATGCTCCTCCTGGAATAAATCAGGCTTAGGTGGAATTGCAATCTTTATTGATTAAGAAATCAGACCAAGCAAAAAGGGACTTAAAATGAAATAAATTGTTGATTGTGAGCAGGTGAGGAGACTAAAGTGGAATTTCAGAGGAAATCAGACAATATTCGTCGATGGTGCACCTGTAGACCTAATGTGGGACATGCGAGATTGGTTCTTCGGGTACCCAACCACTGGCGGGTTTGCAAATTTTCTCTTTCGGGCAAGAAGTACACTGGACAGCCGGCTCTGGCTCGAAGAGGAGCAGTGCCTCTGGCATGGCCGCTGTCACTCGCCACCTTTCTCCCTTCTTGTGCAGTCGTTCAGGACCCCTTCTTGATCAATTTATTTGCTAATTTCAGGGAGGGATATTTCTACTGGTGGTGGTGTTGTCTGGTAATTTATGTTTTAATTTATTTGATGAAATTGATCGACTGGCTGTTCTTAGGAGGATAGAATTGGTGAGAAATAAAATAGGACTGGAAGGTAAAATGAGGGTTTTTTTCTTCCTTTTTTTCTTGATGTGGATAAGTTTAGAGAATTTAGAAAAATGGAAAGTGTTTTAATTTAATTTTTTTCTTTTTGGTTGAAATGCTGGGCAGTTGGAGTGCGCAGGATTGTGATGCTTTGTTTAGTGCAGTGTTGAATTGATCAACTCACTCAATTGTGTATTATTTTAAGCTGAGAGTTGCAATTTTGCAATGCATGAATAGCATTGGCATCTTTCTTTTTTGGTTTGCTGTGAGCTCATACTATTGCATAATCTTCTTTTTGAAGTAATTAGAAAACTAATCTGTTTTATTATATATTTAAATTTAATTATTCTATAAAGGTAATTATTTGCCTTGGCAAATCGGCAATGAGTTGGCTCAGAATCTGTTAAGCTCGTGAGGCAGAATCTGTGCTGTCTTTATTTAAGATGTTCATAGTTTAAGATAGAGAAAGATTGATTGACAACGATACCTCATGTGACTGTGTACTTCTCCTTCCCCATTGATTCGTTCACTGCTACCTTTTTGTGACAGATTAATATGTTTCTATACCAGATTAATCCCCTGTCTGTTTGTGTGCAATTTGTTTTCTCATTTGCAAGAAACATTAAATAAAGGGGTGCAGAGGGAGAGAGAAAGAGAGAGAGGGTTCAATAGTTTGAATGCCCCTGCTTAAATAATTCAACAAACAATAGCAGTCTACTATGGCTCCTTGGTAGGAAGAGTAATAAATGACTTGAAACTGACACTTGAAATTGAATTGTGGCTGATCGATCGGTTAGAGTTTATTTTGAATTTCTTGCATTTCGCATCAACGTTTAACCTTATCCACTTAATGCATTCATATAGTTCTTTATTTTATTAAAATGAAAATTATTTTTGTCTGCTGGACCCAGTTCAAGTGCGATTACAATATATCAATAATAATCGGAGGCAATCACCAAAGTTTCAATGAAGAAACTTGGTTTTGCTTTTACCTACTTGGAGTTGGAGGGCCGTTTTTCAAAAATAAATAAAGAAACGCTCTAGTCTAGTTGTTTCAACTTAATAACAGTGAAGTTATGTTAGTTAATTTGCAAACATATCGTTTAAAATTTCAGTTTGTTAAGAAAATTCCTAACTTCAAGGTGCATTTAATATATTTTGGTATTCCCTGTTCCTAACAAGATTGTGTTGCAGTTGCATGATGTGCAGGAAAACTAGAAGTCAAATTGGTAGGCTAACAACCTAAGGCTATTTAATCTTTTTTGCACTGATGCTAACTAAAAAATTCTATAAAAAGATACATTAACTGGTTTCCAAATATTCTAGCGTCACAAATTCACAATGTATTAAAAAAGAAAGACTAGAGCTTGATTAAAGCAATAAACCTTTGGGTAATACATAGCTCATTTAATTAACGGTCATGATATGTCACTTCCAATGGCACGGCACTAGCTGTCAACAAACTCAATAATTTTGGCTTAATTATTCGTCTTACTAGATTCATATGCTGTATCCAAAGGACATGTTTGGTGCTTGTTTTGTTTCCATGTTTTGGTTTAAGAAATAAGATTTAAAATTTTTATTTTTGGGTGGCGTGTGGGCAACACCTTCTCATGTATATTAACGCAGTTTTCTTGCTTATGCTTTTATGGGTGTTGGTACCTTTTGTTTTCCCAATAGACAGTTAAAAACAAAAAAAAAAACAAAAAAAAATAAAAAGAAAAATAAAGATAGAGAAATTCTGGGAGCTAACCATACATATCAAGTTTTCACAAAACTAAGCAGAATATTCAAGTACAAATATTTCTTTAGTATGTAAACTTTGTTTCTCTAATGAAACAGGTAGCTTTTGCTACTTTTCTTTTTTTAAAAAAAAATTCAAGTACAAATAATTGAAACGATGTAATATTTGCTTGCCCCCCCTCAATCCATATGGAATGTGAATTTGATCTTTTCCAAAGAATGAATTACGTCCTATGTAGTTCAATTTCGGTGGATTGTAACCAATCACATTCAGTTGGAACTTTTATTAATTCTAGTTATAATTGAATAAACATGCCAGGCTCTGTTATCCATGGTAGCCATAGAGAATTTGGACACAAAAGTTCATCATTCGTAAGCATAGGCATGAACAAATATAAAATATAATCTGGTATGCAATGATGGTCACGCAGCATGTATCATGACATCACAAAGATAAGATAATCCTTTTCTTCTTTCGTTTTGCATGCTTGAGAGAGACACAACGATTACAGTACCAATTTTTTAAATCACTGGTTTTGCTACCTGCCAACCTTCCTCCTGTGTGAATCATTTGAAACCAATAACAAAAGTTGCATAAGGATGATTAGTGATTACAGTTATATATTGAAGTTACTGTTGTTCTATGAATAGTATCCAACTTTTAAATAGGAGAAGGCATGGACAAATGAATATAGATATTCCTGTTGGTTTGACATTATTAATAATTCCATGTCTATTACGGAAACTGTCGCATTTTTTTGAAACCGAAATTTTATACTGGTTTGTTGCATTTAAAATTTAGCTGACATTGTCACCTGACGTAGTATAAAAACAAAAACCAGAAGAAAAAATTAAGGTAGCAGACATGCTGACAAATGATACAGTGAACACAGTTTATGGAAGAGTCAACTTGAGAGTTGGAAGCCAAGCTAGAGACCTACAGTCCCATAAATCATTAAAAACTCTTATAATTATATACTTATTTTTTTAGATATAAACAAGCAATTAATGGCTTGATCCAAAAATATATATATCTAATAATATACTTCTCCAGGCTAAGCCTACCTTTGGGCTGAATGGATCCTATACAATATAATTGTTTTCCCTGATTTATCCAAAAGCAGAGTAAGATATATTCACCTGCTTTGATAATTTCTTTGGGCTGAGAAATGTCAACTATAAACACACTCTCACTCGCACACATTCTATTAATGAATCTTAATGGGCTTTTTAGCACTACAATTCAGCCTATGTGAATAACACTACTAAATGGGCCTATTGAGCCTCGCTCCCTAGTACGATGCTTATACCAGCTGGACCTATTTACCCATATCAAATCAAATCATCAAATCATCAATCATCAAATCATCATCAAATCATCAAATCAAATCATCAAATCATCAAATCATCAAATCATCAATCAATCATCAAATCAAATCAAATAAAATAATACTCCAACCTGAGGTATATTTTCTACAGTAACGTTGATGACGTCAGAATGATGCCATCACACCACTTTCTTGAACCGATCTGGATCGTTTATTTGCTTTCCTGATCCTATTCGTCAGATCAAAATTCAATCTCGATCTATCCGTCGCTCGAGCCAAATGTTCTTCGTTCCTATCGTATCTCATGGGGAGAGAGACAGAATAGAGAAGAGGAGATAAAGAGGAAGAGAGAGAGAGCCTCTCCCGCATCGCAAGCGACCTCTCCGACGACGAAGATACCCTCGACCCACCAGCCGCAGAATTAGAAACCCCTCCCACCTCCCACCTCCCACGGCAGCCGCAACTCTCGCCGCTCCGTCCGTCACTCCGAAATGCTTCTTCATTCCTGTCGCGCCTATAATCTCTATCGAGAGGGAGATAGACATGAAGAGGATTTGAGAGGGTTCCCAATTTCCCACCACTCTCCTCCACCCCTATCGAGCAGCGCACAACGCCTCACCGTTCGGGCAGCATCGGACGGTGCGTCAAGGCCTCCAGCACCGTCCTCAATATTCTCGGCGATTGTAAGCTCTCCTCTCTATTCCTTTTCTCTCTACGCATCTTTTTCTCAAGGTTCTCTCTACGCATTTCTATGATTTCTTCTTCTCTTCACACAATTCATTCCTTTTGATTTTGCATCTTTGCTGGTTTCATGGGGTGGAGGTTCGGTGGATTCCTCTTAAGTTGCCTTTTGCCCTCTACTGGTGTTATTCTCTCAGATAATTTCTCATCGATTTAGGTCTTATTAGTAGGGCCAAGATTTTTCATCGATTACTGCTTAGTTTTTTCTATCCATTACTTTCTTATCTTTCCTAATTGTTTATGAAAATTTGCTGAAAAACAGTCTCAAATGACATGAAAGATATCTATTATGTTATTTTTAAATCATTGTTATCTAGATTCTTTTCGAATGTTACTTATTCGATAACATTGAGGGAATTGAACATAGGGTTAGCTCTGATGGAACTTTAGATTCAATTTGTTTAATGTAGGTTTACAGTGATTTTGGGCTCTATACATCGTATCCTGCATCTAGACTCATGCCTCTTCGATTTACAAAGTAACATTCTTTCCAAAAAAATTAAATTATCTCATAATACTATTTCCTTCTTGATTGTTCTTATATTTGAATAGCCAGATGCATTACGTGGTTTTCCTATATTTTTTTTAACAAAACATTTATATGGGCTCTCTCTTATTATTCACTATAGAATAGAGTTGGATTCCAATCTGATGCAATATAAAATGAATTCTTGATGAGCTGAAAGCATACTTTTTTCTTTTAAGTTTAAAAAGAAAAAGGCCGAGAGAGGATCCAAGTTGAATTTGAAACATAACCTCAGAGGTGCTGCTGTTATGGAATTAACGATAGAATGAAGAGGAGGAGCAGTCAGAAGGCTATGTTAAGTCATGAGTCTAAGCAAGAGGATGAGGTTAGTTGAAATGTCTAATATTGTAATTAGGCCATACTATTTGAGTGAACCAGTGAATTGCTATAATAGTTCATACTTTTTATTTGTCGATAGTTACTGCTTAATGTTTACAGTAAATGGATATTCTACAAGTTTTGTTATTCAGGGGTTAGAACTATCTTCTTATGGACAGTGTGTGCTTAATCTTAATTTTTCTAATAAAATTTCATTTGTTTGAAGAAACTCAAAAAAATATTCGATTTTGATTTTTCCAGGGAGTAGTTTATTTAGCCAATCTTTTTTAAAGGGATATTATGATTTTTAGAGGGGATAATTTAAAATCTTATTGAGGTATTGGAGCTGCCATGGTTTCTGTAATGTATTTTATATAATTACATGAATGTTTGCAAAAATGTCAGTTCAGCAATTTATTAACATATAAAATAGAACCTAATTGTATATTTATCCTACCTTTTTTATTTCGCAGTCACCATTTCTTCCACAACATCATCCCTTTCCCTCTTTTTTATTTCGCACCAACTGAATCAGTTATAAAAAGAGCTTTCTCTGTACATTTCTGGACAGAAAGATCCCGGGTTGTGGGCAACATGAACTTAGCATAGGAAGAGATGAAATATTATAGTTGAATTGTATATATTGATCATGTTAGAGGTGCTTGCGGCTTATTTTAGGTAATGTTTCTTTTCCTTATATTTTTTAAGTACTTGGTGTTGTTTGAAGGTAAAAAAAGTTTAACCTCCTAAATTGTGGATGAAACACAACTAATAGTGGACCCTGCACCGGTTATTACGGTGAGGAACAAGGTTCTCTTCTCCAGTTAATTCTACCAATTGTTGTTGCTCAGAAAATCATTATGTTCTCTGATTTGTATAGCTACAACATTTGGAATTTCTATTATTCATGACTATATTCATCATTTTTCTTTGGAGTGTTGCTTAATTTTGTATTTGTAATGCGGGTTTTCTTTTAGATTGAGCACAGTTATAATAATGAAAGTTTATAATTACATTTAGTAGGATTGTACAATCCAATATCTTGATCATTTTGATTTAATTACAAAGCCGTGTTGGCACTGGTCGTCCTTACATGCCATCGACTAACGAGCATATCATTACCAAATTAAGTTAATAAACAGGTTTGTACACTACTTTGTATGCTTCAGGCAATTATTATTTAGTTATACAAAACCAAGGTCTGAGCTTGCTAAATTTGATGTTGACTCATACCGGTATATACCATTAGTGCAATGCACTTTTTTGTTGTGCAACAACCATGTATTTTGCTTTTTGTATTTTATTTTTTTGGAGGGAGGGGAGACAGAATGGGTAGTAAATAGTGCATTTGTAGTATCAATCATATTTAAATGGAAAACGCTACATCATATCTAGAACTAATTTTAGGGAAGGCATCAATTATAGTTTAGTGATTTTGCAGGTGTACGTGCACATTTTTCAGGATTATGCATGGTATATAGATTTTTTCTTATGGCTGGCTTACATTTGTTATTGGTATAGATGATACTGAAAGGACTGGTTCTTATGCAGGTATATGAGTTGTTTCCTTCATCTAGGGGTTCAGAGCTTATTTGGTCTTCAGTGGTTAATGATCGATTTCATCCAGGGACTTGGAGCTTATTTGGTCTTCATCTAGGAGTTGTTTCATTCTAAAATATATATATATATATATATATATATATATATTGCACGATCCTTTTGTTCAGTTCTTACATGTTATAGCAAAATAAGCAATTGGAGGTTTATTTTCCCTTTTGGTATATATGCATTGGTTTGTATTATATTTTAATCAAATTTATCCGAGTGAAGGACTATTAAGTACAAATTGAAATTAAGTTTATCGCGCGATTAAGTTTTATTTTTTATATTTTTCAAAAAAATATATAAATATACCATTTAATTTTTTATATTTTTTAAGTACATCCATCAAATTTTATGCAAAAATGATTTGAAAGGCTTGAAAACAATTTTATTAGATAAATTTGAATTAGTTGGTTAAAATGTAAAATTTTATTTCTTATAAGTTTTTAATATATTTTTAATATATTTTCAATGTAAGCTTTCAGGGTTAATTATCTAAATCTCCTGAACCTAGAAGAACAATGCCTCAAGCGCAAAGCGCGTATCAAAAGCTAGTTTTGATTATTTTCAGGTCCTATTATTCCGGAGTCGGATCCTCTGGACGTTTATTAAAATGTCCAGTGGATGTTTTCGAATCAGAGCCGTTCGATTTGATCTCTACAGTTAATTTTCCGGGCCTATCAATTATGGTATTATGCAAGAGGCATCCTTAATCGTTGAGATTAAATCAGACGATCCAGATCCAAAAAACATTCAATGGATGGCCATCCAGAGGATCTCGTAACCGGAAAAGTAAACTATGTTATGTTTTGTGACTAATTATGTATTTACATTTATCATGGCAACCATACGACAATGTTAGGGAATTGTAGCAGAAATTTATTGTAAAAAAATTGGATGCTGATAAATCAAAATTGGGTACTCTCTTGTACTTCCAATATGACAAGGTATGTGAATATAATGTACTTATTCCTTTTTCTGTATTTAGACTTAAGAAGTCAATGGAACTCAATAGGAAAGAATAAGGCGACACTACCAGAAAGAGAGGCTTCTGCAACGGGAGATTAGCAACGGTTTTTATAAATAACCGTCAGAAGCCATAAAGTAGGAGAGAGAAAAAAATCAAAGGGAAACATAGCAACGGTTTTTATATTATAACCGTTGCTAAATTTCCGGCCCAAAATACAAAACAAATGTTGGGTCCATGTAGAGACGGTTTTATGTAAAAACCGTTGCTATTTTTTTTCAATTTTTGACGGTTGTATGATAAAAACCGTCTTTATTTTGTTAGCAACGGTTTTCTTTTTTTAACCGTCTTTAATTTGAATTTGTCTTTTTTTTTTGTATAGCGCTAAGCATCCTCTCTCTCGATCCATTTTCTGCTAAGCCGTCACACCTCTCCTCTCTATGCGACAACCGCCGCACCTCCTCTCTATGCGACAAATCGCCGCACCTCACCCTCCCTGTACCTCCCGCCACCTCTCTCTACCTCCCTCCATGTACGATCCGGCCGACAGCCCCTCCGCCCCTCCGACAGCCCGTTTGCTCTCACAATCTCCGCCTATCTCTCGAAGCCGACAGCCAAAGATAACAACTAGACTATATGCTTAGTTTCTTTAGTTATAATTCCTATTTACCATTTACTGGACCAGCCAAAGGTTAAATTTTCGCAAGAAATGCTTGTTTAGTCATATTGCATTTTTTGTTTTCAGATTAGCTGCCCTGGCTTTGGACTATATCTTTGTAATCTTGCCAATTCTCTTGTGTTTCACGGTAATCTGTCTTCTCTATGCATTATTGAATGCATGTCTATTTTTAATTTTCTGAAATGTTATTTTACTATATTTTAAAAGTTTTAAGCCTCAACTAAGCGTTCTAAAAATGTTATGTCTTGCTAATATCACTAGTCAAATTAGACTTGTACCGACTTGCTAATATAAGCCTCAACTAAGTACCGACTTGCTAACTCAGACTTGTACCGACTTGGTTCAGTGGGGATTGTGAGCCATTTCTTTTACATTAGTAACCTAACCGTATAGACTTTGAGAAAAGATTTATAAAGAACATTGAATTGCAAAAAAGAAAAAGTATCTTTGAAAAGCCCAGATCAATGGCAATTTGATTTAAATAGAGCTACCTCATTGGCTCAGAAATACCATACTGGTATCATATCATTGCATTTTTTGCAGTTTAATTAGTGTTTTCATTTGATTAATCAAATGCAGAAATTAAATTCGGTTGGAAAATCATATAGTGAGGCAGAGATCAACGTAGTGGTGAAAGAGATCATGGACTTCATGAAGCATAAATTATTCTAAGTTAGATGTTTGTATCGATGACACTTGAACATTTTCTTTATAAATTTGGATCATGTACTAATTTTTCTAAATATTTGATACTCTACAAGTTTAATTTGCTATTTTTATTTGTGATTTTGGATTATTTGTGTGTGAAATGTTGATATATATGTGTGATTGCTGATTGTTTGGTATAGTGGTACCATTTTATATGGCTAGCAATATTGGGCTAGCCACAGAAAAGAGGTAAAACATAAAAAATATTTTATTATTTTAGCAACGGTTTTTATGATGATAACCGTTGCAAAATTTACATGTATATTTTAATGCGCATTTTGTTGTATCAAAATAGAGACGGTTTTTTCCATAATAACCGTTGCTATTTAATGGGCCTGAGACGGGCTTTTGTTTAAAACCGTTGCTATTTGTTGCGTTTAAAGACGGGTTTTATTTAAAAACAGTCTCTATTTTTACGACGGTTATTATGTAAATAGCTACAGGAGCTTCTGCAACGGACGGAACCCATCTTTATTTTGTTTTATTAACTGTTGCTGAACCCAAATTTTCGCGTAGTGCGAATTCTTCTCCTGGAAACTTGTGACTCATTAGTCAGACGCACACCATAACTAGCAAATTTGCAAACATTTGGGAATTCAAAATAGGCAGATATAAAAGAACAAGACAGCTTTTACATGTAAATCTGACATTGCAAGCCCTGCATCGTACTGTACTACTATATGGTATATACAGTGATTAGTTTTCCATGTGCTTCAAAAATACCTTCATATAAAATACATTGTTTGCCAAAACCAAATTTTCTACATCAAACCCCATTCATTTTAGAGATACTGTTGCTAACTGAATCCAGACAATATCATTTGTGCCCGTGCATGGAGATTGACCCTGGTCCAAATCCAGGTGGAGCCAGCTAAAGTAGAAACTACAATTAATATTCATTTGTTCCTATTCTCTTTCACTTCATTACTTGCCGACAAAATGCAAACTAAATAAACATGCCAGCCAAAAATACAGTATAGTGAACCAAAAGAACATTCCTTGTTTACCCCACAATTGTTAAATTTGACTCTGAAATGCATTTTCCACAAGCACACTAAATTTGATAATTATATATATATAGTAACAAGATTAGTCCACCACTAGCACAAGCCAATCCATAACGCACACATACATGAATAGTACAGAACAAATACATTAGGAATAATATATAACTAGTTGAAAATTCCACAGCTCAATCCATCTTACACAACATTTATTTTAGCTGCTCATCTTTATTATTTCAGAATTAAGATAAATAGTTGATCTATATCACCATAGGTTTTGATTGCAGTGGATGGATTGTTTCAGCCAAACATGCTACTGATGAAAACAATTCAAGCAGGTGGCTTGATGACCACAGAAGGAAAATCAAACACTAGTGCATTTTCAAGTGCAGCCTGGAAGGTACCGATGAAATCAGTGTGGCTTGGGTGGTTCAAATAAGAAGCGAGGTCTTCTCCATTGTTGAATGTCATTATGAATACATGAGTGAATCCCTGTCTGAGCATCTCCTCGCCTAACATCTCAGCGCCCCTGCATCAATGAATTATCAGATTAATCCCCCAATCTTAATTTTTTTTTCCCTTTTAATTGACTAAGTCGCTTACTTGTGTAGACTGTAAAGTGTCGTAACTCGTAAGTAGAAAACAACATATTTTTTATTTTTTGGGTTCTCGGGATTTCAGGTGTTTACGACGATTTTAAAGTTTATAGTGTCATTGTATCTTTCCAATTATTTTTCTTTCATCCTAATATTTTAACGACCTGTTATTAATTTTTTAATGTCAATTGAAGCAAATATTTTATTTATTTATTCCTTTGCTCTTTATTATTATTATTTTTTATGAACACTTTGTTCTTTGTAGATCAGGTAAATATTCTAATAGGGAAACGCAATGTCCTGAACTCTAATATATATAGCACCCCAAATTAGGGAATGATGAAAAAAATAAACGCAAAAAAGTAAATAGTTAGAAAAGTGAAAAGAATCAGTACTAATTAAGAAGTCCATTAGGTTTTAATTACCATTCAAAAGATTTCACCATGTCCATTGTAGAAACAAGTTGGGCCATTGCTTGTAGTGTCTCCTCTACAGCAACTCCTTCCTTGAACTTGGCCACCACCAAATGCTTCACCTCCCCCATTTCTTTACAAGCAGCACTACTAAGAAGTGCTAAGTTTGTGTTGGAACTAGAAGTGAATTAAGATTTTTCAATATAAAGGCATTTCCACTATGAACAGAGTCTTGTGGGACCAATGCCTAGAGGTATGAGCACAGATACACTCCCTATGAATCAATATATATTTGACATTATAGTACCATTTCACATTATCCTGCCGGAGCACCCATACCACTTGCTAACTAGTGTAGTTACATGTTGACAGTTTTTTATGAGATTTTCTGTGTAACAAGTTGCAGCAATCAGGATAATCTATTAAAATACTAGTAGCAAAGAGCAATACATTATGAGTGAAAGGTCGTAGGTTCGAAATCCGGCTGTGTGGTCTTTCATAGACATTTAATTTAAAAATAAATAAATTAGGAGGCTTGACTCTAATTTATCTTTAAAAAAAGTTACCTATTGACAAAAATAACAACAACTATAAGAAAATAAATGACAATAAGGAATTCCTTTATTTTTCTAAGAAAGAACACACGTTAAGTAACATATTTTAATATAAAAAAATAATTTGATGTGGTGATATTGGTTATCTATTCATAATTCTAATTAGAAATGCATGTACAAGTGCCAGGAGAATGGCACAAACGAATTTCCATCCAAAGTTTGTAATGATAGTATTATTCTTTTTGATACAACAGTTGGACTGAAGAATCTTCACCATCAACAAAAAGCAACTACAGTACATAAATAGTAATTTTACCTCCTCAATTGGCACCAGCCGCACCAAATCTAGAATGATGTTAATGATCGACCAATCAGACTGGTAGGCATCTATCATTGGGCCACCAGATATCACGAAAATTTCCAATAAAGTTGCTAATCAACCTATTCTTAGATCTGCTTCAACCAAAAAAGGACATGCTCACATGACCATCTTGTTTTGCCTTACGTTTGGTATAGTCTCCGTGCGATTACTGGATCCCACTGCTTAACATGCTTATCAAAGATAGATACCCCATCCGAGCATAGATTTTTTTGATGGTTTGATTGCTCCTTTTTATGGAGACCCACAATATTATGAAGAAAGCATAAATTAGTAATATGGGTGATTGACTAAAAGTTGTGGGTTTTTCTCTTTTCTTAGAAAAGAAAAATCATCCTAATCAGGGACGGAGCCAGAAAATTTTATAATGGGGTTCACTAATCTTTAATGCTAGAAATACTAGTCGAGGTTAAGTGAGTTGGTCATGACCAAGGCTTGATTTCAAATACATCGAATTTTGTTGAATTGTGTTTAATTGAACACGAGCCACAATCGAGCCTATATGCCATTGATTATTATACTTTATATATATATTTCATATATTTTTAAGCAAGAAAAATACAAACTAATTAATATTTATTATCTTCTAAAATATTTTTAAATATAAACTATTTTTTATTTTTTATAATGATATTTTTTAAAAAAGTTAGTATTTATATCTAAAAAATAAATATATTATATATCAAATTAGGTATTGAATGTTATAAATAAAATAATAAAATTACATATCTAGTATTTCTTGTAAATTCGAGTGAGCCAAATTAATCACGAGCCAAAAGAGAGTGAGACAATTTCGAACAAAAGTTGAATCAATCTCAAGCAAGTCACGAGCATGATTTTTTCCCACCTCTACTAATCTTTCCAAAAAAAAAAAAACCTCACAAACAATTGCATCAATAAATATGCATGGGGTTCAACAATAGAAAATTACATAAATATTTATGGGGTTCAAATAGATTATATCTATAATAAATTTGCATTTTAGAACTATCAATATTCATATTTAATAATATTATTCTTAAAAATAGGGGTGACATTGACACCCTATGTTGAACTTAAATCCGTCTCTGATCCTAATATATTTAGTAATTCTCTAACAAATTAACTTTTATGATACATCCATTTTGATATTTTATTAATTACAAACTTTTACTAAAACTAAAACTTAAAAATTGTACATGTTTATTTCATCATTTAGATATGACATGTAATAAGTTTTGAGTCATTTGAAGACTGTCCACAAAAAACTGTTAAGACTCAACTGGTAAATGTCCGCTTATTCCAGGGAAGACAAAGAAAACATTCAATTTGCCTAAATATAATACGCACTTTATTTAAATAATGAAAACCATATTTATAACTTTAATGTTCTTGAAATTGAAAAGTATTTTAAATACATAAATTAAATTAACATATAAGTTAAATTTGCGTGAAAGAAATTCTTGTTACTTACTGGGATAAGATAACTTTGTGTTTTAAAATGAAACGTGGCATGGCCAACGTAAGTGTGAGGAGCGTTAGAGCAGGTGTGCTGTAAAACGAGACAATATGCACGCGAGTGAATCAGTTTACACGAATTTTAAAGTATTTCACATTGTTCGATTCTTGTGCTATGCAGTACGCCGGTCCAGCATTATAAGCGATACAAATCCAGGGATAGAAAATCAAAAGCCTAGCCAATTCAACTAACAGAAATATTGACTTTCAACAAAAGTAATATCCAGTACCCTTTTTTACTTTTCCTTTGCCTAACAGAAATGTTGACTTTCAACAAAAGTAATATTCATCCCTCCTTTTTACTTTTCCTTTCCAGGCAATTCAATGTGAGTGCAACTTTACATTCGGGATAAATACATCGGCCTTGATAACGCCATTCATAAACTCTAACTTCTAAACATTTTTATAAGTTTTCATACACCTTAACGGACAACTTTTATATTAATATATACACACTTGTCTATGGTATTAATTCACACTTACCTATCTACTTCACTGAAAAACACAACAATTAACCGTTGTTACCCGATTTTGATCAAGTTAAAAACACATTTTGGCTGCTATTTAGTAATTACCTGATCTTTTGAGCTTATTTTTTATTAAAAACGCTAGGAAGTGGAGGTCAGTATACTCTTTCTTAATCCAGTACCGGACTGCAACTGCAAACTTCAGAACAACAATATATGCAACGGCAAAGCCAGTAAATGTAAAGTTACAACACACGTTCAAAAAAGGGGGATAAATCAGTAACAAAAAAGAAAAAAAAATGCTTGTTCAAAGAAAGTTATGACGTCATTCTGCATATCGATTGGAAAGATTGCGTCTCTTTCCATGAATCTGTTCATGCAGACTGACAAGACGATAAATGAACAAGGAAACTGATCAGAAGATAAATCAAGAAAAAAAAAAAAAAAAACGCTACAGTTACACCGGTCGGGATAATTTCCCTTAATCGCATACCAACCTTGATGAACACCAAATTTCTAAGTTCAATTGGAAATTACTGGAACTTTATATAACTGAAGAACCTTGACATATGTACAACGCAGCTGATAAATTACCAAAATTCTAGCACCTAAATGCCAAAAAAGGGGGGGAAAAAGACAAAAGAATAAACTGAAATGCAAGAGATCACGAGCTCCCAGTATGTTTTAATCCTGTTTCATTCTCCCCAATTGATAATGATTGTTCACCTCTAACCTGACCCGTTTGAACTGGTCTGATCTCCTGATTATTCGGCGTGCTGTGAAAGGAGGGTAAAAATGCACGCTTTCTCTCAGAAGAATCCCTCAGAGAAATTCTACAGATGGGGCAGGTAAAATTCTGTTTCAGCCAGATGTCTATGCATGCTACATGAAAGGAGTGACCGCAATACGGAAAAAGTCGCAACACATCTTTTTCCTGGTAATCTGCCAGGCAGATTGTGCACCTACAATGTGAAATATACAAGAAAAAATCAATAGCTGTACAAAATTCTGAACAGGTAAAATAAGTATTTCCTATGCCCAAAAAAAATACCATTTTGTTTGTTAAGACTAAATATTGCTGTCTTCTTCTTTTCATTAGTTTATAAAAAATATTATAAGTTGGGGAATGCATGCGTATGTTAGTGTGGCTGGGGGTGGGGGGGATGAGGTATTAAACATGCTAATTATACCAGCCAAGTATATTTTATTTCTTATTATGAATTACATTATGGTAAAACCAATTTGAAAGACATAGAATTGCAATGTTGAAATCAAAATCTCTGGAGAAAACTCTGCTGCACACCAGTGCTATAATCTTGACCATTGGTGCGAGATAATAAAAATTTCTGGTCTATTTAACCCCCTTTGACCATTGTTTGGGCTTCTTAAGCAAGGGGAAAAAAGTTAAAGAAAAAGAAGACCAGAGCAATACTACACTTTTGGTCAAAAAAATTCACAATTTGCTCAAATTGCCCCAACCATGTGAAAGGTTGATTTGGACATTGAACTCTGTTTGGGATTGTTCAAACACGTCCTTCCTTTGTTATGTACAGTTCGCTATCACTGCTAATACAACATCAATACAGTACTTATTTAAGCTTTCTTATGTGGATTTTGTAGACTTATCCAAAAGCCATCAAATATCTATATTAGTACCAACTGGAAAGAAAAAGGAATACATAAAACAGAATGCATGGATAAGAGCTGGCCACCTATTCAAGATAAGTCTGGCTTTTGAGCTTGGAATATAGAGATTTCAAGGAAGAACACAAAATTAGTACCTCCGTGAATTACAACTAGAGGTGGAAATTGGACTGGTAGGGCTGGATTCGAGCCAGGCTGAGTCAGGTCACAGGTCAGTTTGACTCTGGAGAATTTGAGGTCATGGGTTGAGTTGGACAGGTTTCGGGTCCTCCAGTTTTAAATCATGTTCAGGTCTCCGGTTGGGTCAGATTCGGGACAGCTTTACTTATCACATATTTCAGGTTGGGTTGTTTTCAGATTGGTAAAATTTGCTACCTCTAGTTACATCACCAACCTTGTTGGGATAATGGCGAATCTTTTCCATCTAACAGTAATCCAATTGGAAGGTTGAAATTCAAGAACACCAAACAATTTAGGGACAAAGTAAAAAAGCGGGAAGTTTTAAGATATAAGTACTTCATAGGTACAACTTCATTACAAAAGGATACCAAAAAAACACACACCATCATAGATATGATCACAAACAATATTATTATCTTCTAGAATACCAATCAATTTGCTTGATAAATATCTAGATATGGAAAAATTTAGTAATGCATATCCAGAAATTGCTTATACAACTGGAAATTAAAGATTATAATGCTTGCTAAACTGTGGAACCAAGAGTCATTGCATTACTGGTACACAGTTCTAATAGCTATGAATCGTGATGCAACAGTATCTTTTTCTTATTGTATATTCTTATTTGCTGTTGTAGCTACAATTTCCCTTCTTTTAGTTTGTTCTCAATCTGATATGCTGGACTTATCTTACATATCTTCTATTTTGTTAATTTACATTTTTATATTTATTAGTAACTTAAAGGAAAATTAAATGTATTACTAATAAATAAAGATTTCTTTTGAAACTATAACAATATAACTGATTATTTTTTTACTAAAGTGTACATTATACAGTTTTAACCCGAAGCTTGATTAAAATGTGAATTTTGCCTCCACACCTTAAAATTTTTATTCATTTTCAACAGCTTTTCCAGCCCAATAATTCTGAGATTTATGTGCAACTAGATTCAACCTGCTTTGCCCCATTTTTTCTTAGGTGGAATTGTTAAACAGCTGAGAATTATAGGTCAGTATTGACACAGTAACAAATTTTTGACCTGTAAGTAAACCCTAATTATGGGTGAGAGGATTCTGTTTTCAACAGTCACAACTCACAAGGTATAAAGGGCCAAATTCAGTTCAAAATATACGTCTATTAACGGGGTGGATTATCCAAAACAACATATTTCTGTGGTACAATCTAACAAAAACCAGTTAGGCTGGGGTTCTTATCTACTCTTTTTCTTTAGGACAAAGAGGCTATTGGACTCTATGACTAAGACTAGATCTAGAAGAGTACGATTCCCTTGTACTTTTTGAATATAATTTTTACAAAAATAAATAAAGTACGTATCTTGTGCAACTCCCAATTTTGGACCTTTGCCAGGTACCAAACAAATTGCCCTTCTGTTTTTGTTTCCTTTATTTTTACTGTTTTAAACAGAAAATGATGCTGGGTTCATTTATTAGTACTTAGGACAAAAGGATACAGGAAAAATATAAATAAAATAAATCGATTCACAAACTTGACTATATATATTTGACTTTAACAGTAAAAAAACCAAAAAAGAAAAAACCTGGAACCCAAATAAACACCAACTATATACCATTACCAACTAAAATTGTGGAGTTGAAATTAACACGTGGGATGTGAGAAATGGTACTTGTGTCACTAACTAAAGCTCTTCTCTAAAACTATCAGGAGAAAGTTGATCAATTTAATTGAAGTAAAATTAAAAACCAATGTAAAACATGCTCTACTACGAATTGTAGAAAACCAACAAAATGAAAGTAAAGAAATTTAAACGGAGAGAGAGAAGGCATACTGTCGGTCTTGTCCAGACTCGGAAAAATCGCCAAATTTCTGAGTCGGGAATCCAGCTACTACGGCTGGTTCTAACCCATGCAATCCTCTCTCCACCTATTTTCAAAAGCTATATTTATTATATTATATCTACAACTAGTATAGAATCTATACCTTCAAACTCAAATGGAATGTAAAGGAACCAAATTGTAAAAGACATAGAGAGAGAAGAAGAAGAAGAAGAAGAACTGACAAGGCTGAGATCGGACCCAGAGGCAGTGGCGAAAGCAATACGACTGTTTCGGAGGTGGATTCGCGCGCAGATAAGCCTCGTACACACGAAAACTATAAACATGGTGCTCACAGCGAATCCGATCACTGTCATCACTAGATTCAATCCAGGCGACATCATCTCTCTCCTTCGAAACCCAATATTTCAATGGTTTTACCAATTTCTCCGAGCAAGTAAATAACAAATATTACAAAAGGAATCTATCTATCTATCTATCTATCTATCTCTCTTGAGTCTTGAGAGAGAGAGAGAGAGGAAGCGAGAGATGGAAATGAATATTGATTGGAAGGGAAAAAGAGAGGAAATGGAGAGGCGCGGATGAATCTCGCGCCTGGAATGGACGGTCAGGATTTGATCCAGTCGGAGAGGCGTAGGGAATACTGGTAATGGAGTGCTGAGTGCTGACTTTTCTCGCTCAGTGTGAGCGTGACTGTGACCCTTATCCTCCCATTTTGGAAAGGTACCTAGATTTTTCTATCTCTTCTCCAGTTTCATCAACCGGAGCTGTCCGTTCTTTTGTATTTATTGTCCAGAAAATATCAAGCTGGTTATAACTTGAATGTATCAATCAATGAGTTGGTATTAATTAATTATTAATAATAGAGAAATGATGTTGCTATATTAATATATAATGCAATGTTTGGATATTTGAAGTCGTATTGAAAAGTTATTATGAATCAAGCATATTTGAGATGGGAACAATATGACATGTTAGGTAGGCTATTCATTTTTCTAATGCAAAGAAATGATTTTTTTTTTACAATATATTGCAGGAAATTGTTTTTTCTAAAAGAAACTTTAGAGGTTGCTTGACAATATGAGAAATAGCGCTAGAAGAGTGGCAACTGAAAAAGTCCAACAGCAACATGATAGTTTGAAATATAGTTGGAAAAGTGAATGGAAATTTTCTATTCAAGTTTTTATTTGGTGCCTTTAACAATACGGAAAAAACACAGTAAAATAGCACTAAAGAAAAATATCTTTCTCTATTCCGTTATTTCAATATATATTATTTAGAATGTCAGAAAATTATAACTATACTATCTTTCTGAAATAGTAAATTTAGGCTAGACATTTTTTTTTTCCGAAATAACATAATTTTTTTTTTTTTTGAAATTAAAGCCCGTAGGCATCCGAAATAACATAATTGTCCAGATTCAAGAATTGTATTAAAATAGATGAGTATGAAATGGCTCCTACATTACTAGTGATATTCAATAATGTTCAGCTCTAATTAATTAATTGACTAGACAATCTAACTTGTTTATGAGGTAATCTGGGGTTAGTGTCTATCAATAATTTATTGACTCGACAAACTTAATTATAAATCATAATCATAAATGAAATAAATACAACGAGTAAATCGTATTGCAATTTAACCTCAACTTGAAAACTTAATACGAAAAAAAAGTCCCTCCCTCAACCATGCACATACTGACATACATAATATATGGGGTATACAAATATCATGAATATATCATTAATGTAAATTTATTATTTGTTGTATATTTTTTAACGAACTAAATTTAAATTCCTTGGTACAATATATGACGTCATATATTACTTATTTTTATCAGTGCATTATTTATTTGTATTTTTTTTTGAAAGACTATTTATTTGTTTTTTTTTAGTAATTCTTGAGAGTGGACAGCAAGTGAGAGTTACAAATACCATACAATAATACTCACAATACAATACCTACCGATACAATGTAACAACTACGAGTACCGATAGCTACCAATACCAATAAAGTTTTCATTATGTTTTTAATTTATTTTGAGTCATTTTTAATGATTTCAAAATTGTTAAACAACTTAATGAGAAAGATTTGACTCTTTAATTTTATACAACTAAACTTGAACAAATTTTCGACGATTTGTTCACCAATGTTTTCGAGATGAGTTTCTCTAGTCCAAATGTTGGACTGGAGGAAACTAAGCTCAATTAATTAGACCTAGTGATCATCTAACAATTTAGACTGTATTTTATATTTGATCTAGGATTTGTGGCAATGTGGTGACCTCTCATTTCCAATTCCTGTGATGCCGGTGCCGACCGTTGAGATTGAGAATCTGACATATCCGGCCTCAGGAGGTGAGGTCAACCGCAGTCGGATCTAACAAAAACAAATCCAGACCTAAACCCGTTTCAAATATATTTGTACAGTCTGGCCGTAATTTTAATATGTTTGAACTTTCCAACCGAGTTGTAATAGAAATATGATTTGAATTTTAAGTAAATAATTTAGGGAACATTTTTCTTCAGAGTTACGAAAAGAAATGCTTGCGCAGTTAAGACCACAACGATTAAAATGCTTTTATTTTATTTTATTTTACTTTCTACAATTAGTGTTTTCCTTAAATAATTTTACAATTTTTCAAAGAAAATTAATATATACTGAAAACTGTTTTATACTCGGATGTTTAGCTAAAATATTGTTTTAAAAAATAAATACATATATGATATGATTTTAATAAGATATTTAAAATAATAAGGCTAACGGCCGGACCAGACATGTAAAGACGAATCGGGTGGGTCATGGTTTATATACTTATTTTGCCATTTCTACTCGTGCTAGATCCTAATACAAGTCCAACAGATAAGACGAATCCCCTTTTGAGATTTTATCATTTTATGTAGATTCAATATATTATTGGATAAATTGTAGAATAAATACGTGCATCCTACTACATACATATTCAGATTTAATTATTGGATTATAAATATACACCAACAACTCTTTTCTTCATACAAATTTGGTCCTCAAACTTTTTCTTAAATTACCAACTGTGTTTTTAAAAATTTCATTTATATCTATTTCGTCCATGTACTTTTGAACAAAAAAAAATTGAGTTCATAAATTCCTAAAAAAGGACATTATTTATTTTTTTATTTTTATTTTTTATGTTCCTAACAAGGACGTTGGTTCTTGAGCCCAATCTTTTTAGAACCCACATGACCATCCGTGGGCTGTTGATTGTATGCAATATTTGCAACTCATCCGGTTTCAATTAATGCAGCCAATATACCATGGGCATTGACTTGTAACTTTACAAAAATACAGCGGAAGACCTAATTTAATGATCTAAATATATGTTTAATGTTTGCTTAATTCTCCCGGCACATGTAAAGTACAATACATGTCTAAATCACCATCTCAAATTGTACTTTTATACAACAATACAACATATACGTGCTTCTCATCCCCGTGCATTTCAGATAAGATGTCGCTTCATGCATAATTGTTTATTTGCATATTAGATCTAAGTTGCATCGTATCAGCTTATGCAAATACTAGTTGACTACAAAAGGGACACGCAAGGAACAAAATTATGTGCGAGTTGTCAGTTGCTCTACACTTCAAACCAACTTTCAAGTGGAGCCACTTGGCGTTGTTGAAATATTAAATGATTAATATAATTATAATTTATTCATTGGTACGGCTCACTTTTTAATTATTGGAAGGTAGCCATTAGCGATGGTTTACTACTGGGATATTTCCTGGCGCTCCTGGTGTGACATCCAGTGTGGTTGTCTGTGGCCGGCCGGGGATGATAATGGGTCGGGTAGGGTAGGATTTGTTCGGGATCTGGCTCCGAATTTTAAATCTTGGGTTCATTAAATCAATCTGCACGGCCATTGCTCCAAATTTTGAAATACTTTATTAAATTTATTATTTTAAATTAAATTGTAAAAAACTATGGAGAAATTTATATCAGATCGAATATTAGCATACTGCATACTATTTTCCCTTTTCAAGCATTAGTACCTCAATTAATAGTCCTGGATATTTTATGTAATCACTCGTAATATAAGCAATACTATGAATTAATTGAACAAAAATATGAAGAACACATTGAACTTATAATCAACCGGTTTGAACTTCAAAAATTGAGAGCTGATCGCTAAAGCACGGAATGATATCCATTCTCTTTTATCATATATTATTCACAAATTTACAATTTTTTTTTGCTTTTTCTTGAATTACTTAAATTGCGAATTTATAAAATATTGATTTAATTTCTAGAGCATCATCTTTGTTGCACAATAAGCCGAGGCAGATCACTCATTTTATCGGTGTTGCGGATGCAGTTTGACGATGCAGATGATGCATTTTTCTGTAGTGCCTCTTTGCCAACGTGTCCATTTTTAACCTATATATATGCTATTCTCTCGGTTCAAAATCGGAATAGATAAAGGGGAACTTAAATGCGCATGAGGCCATGGATTTATCCCATTGTTCTTCATTCCTGATTTATTTGATTTTACAAGGGCCACATAGGAGTAGTGCTCCAGAGCTTTTCATCCCTCGCTCTCACTTTATCCGTCTCATTGCCATTTGATAGCGCTATTTTCTTTCTTTCGTAATTGATTTCTTTATTGAACATTTGTGACATAGGCCCTAAAAGAAAATGATGATGATATTAAATACATAAGTTGAAGTTTAGTGTATTTTACCTATTCGATTGAATGAGTTTGCTGGCAGTTTTTCCAATCCTTTGGTGCAGTTTGATACACAGTGCGTTATATGAGTCGGTCTCTTTGATACACAGTGCGTTATATGAGTTGGTCTCTCTTCCCAGTAAATGGATTACAAATTAAAAGTTTCAGATAAATTTGAACCTCTGTTTTATTTTTTAGGCTTAGATGATAATTCTAATATATCAATATTTTATGTGTTCGTTTTTGACTAATTTAAAGTTTGATTTGATCTATATCATTTAATCTGAAGGTGGAGTTCTAAATCTCTCTGGAGCTCTCCAAAGACTCCAATTGATTACAACAATTAAAGCTCCTACTTACAATAAAATTCAAATGTCGTAATTTATTATGTGTGCAAAGCAAAAAAAGTGATATGAAGCACATATATATTAGTGTTTTATTTTGACGTTTGAGTTTTACATTTGAGTGCATGGAATATTTTGTAAACACTCTTAACAGAATCACTTGATTCCTCCTCTTGAATCTTATATTTAAAATTTATGGTATACAAATCACACTAATTTTTAATCCTGCTTCCAACCTGTGCTGTAATGACATTCATTTTAATGAAAATAGACAGATATTTAATTTCAGAATCTCCAGATAGATTTCTTTGTTTAATCTAATAGTTTTATCAAATGGTGAATGATAATATTAAAATCCTTGGCGATTACGCTTGATATATCGAGAAAAGTAAAGCTTAAAGTATGTTAGTTATGCATAAAGCATGCTAGCAGGTTTTTACAAGCATGCTAGCCATACAACTTGTTGCAATTGCTGAAAAATAAGGAAAATAAAAATAAAACGTGCATCATCTTCTAGAAGGTTCCATGTTGGACTCTTATTTGGTGAGACAGGATCTTCAAAGATCTGGGATGGCAATAGGAAGATGCATCTCTAATATTTCTACATGTCATTTCTCTAATATAAATATAGAATTTTTTTTTTTTATGGATATAAATTCTAAACCGATCGAGTTTAATTCTCAACCGTTCATATAATTTATAATGAATTAATTTCTTTCGCGACGTGATCAAAGTCCGTTTAGAATTTGCATCCACATAAAAAAAAAAATTCCCCAAATATAATTAAAAAAATAGTGGATACACATTTTATTTGAAAAGTGTTTGAAGTATTGGGCATTGTTTATATTATAGTTTTTCCTTTTTGAGAATTCATCACGCTATTTGATCGTTTATTATTTAATGTTTGCAGCCCTACAAATCACGGTCCTTCACGATTAGGATATGGGATTATGAATCTATTCACGACGGACTATGCTATATATTTATGTTCCTTCAAAAAAATGATAATTTTGGATTTGGACGATGGTGCTAAATAATATCATAACAGCAGAACATTTAAGGAGAGAGACTGGCAGATGAACACATAACATGTTTCTTGTGTAGAGCAGCTGATCAGTCGATAATATCACATATATAAAATGACGACTAGCATTTTAGTGTGCTGTAAATAATTTGGAAAGAGAGCACAGTTGAACTAACTTTAGTTAAAATAAGTTTCTGCCGGTTACGTTCTCTTAAAAAATGTGAAAGATGCAATAGGAAAGGAGATGGTAAGTTAGTCAAGGCGCTCTTTTTGAATAAATCTCCATGTATTGCGCATCATTAGCATTAGCGCACTTTAACTTTGTTTATTAATTTTGTCAAAGAGCTTTTGTCCCTTGCAACATTTGTCCTATAGTACGCAACAACATAATCACTTGTCTACGATATACTCCATTAGTGTCTTTATTACTATTATATCAATTTTCGATTTTTGAAATTAGTTGTGGGACCTCAATATTTGGATTGCTCCTTTCCAATTCTATAGAATTTAGATGATGAAAAGTTGAAAACTGTCCATTTGTATTTGAAATGAACAAGTTTAACGATTTGAATTCGATATTTAAATTTTAAAATTTTTAAAAATTAAAAAACAAAATTTTTGACTGCTCAGCAGTCCTTCAAAAGGACTGCCGAGGATCCCAGTCGGTTGGGGACGCAGTGGGATTGGGTGTTCCGTAGGAGAAGAAGCTAGAAGTTACTGTTAAACAGTTAATCAGGTGAACTTGGAGCATGCAAATCGTGTACCCTTGTGGACGCATCTTTATTTGGTTTATGCGATCCACGTCCATTCAAAATCAATACAACCCACCACGTGCATCCTTCTTGATTCTTATACGAAGAGTTCCGTGTGATCCACGTCCATTCAAAATCAATACAACCCACCACGTGCATCCTTCTTGATTCTTATACGAAGAGTTCCGTGTATTGTTTCATGGTGTGCTTGTAGGAAAATAGATGGAAAAGTAATAATTTGTGTGGCAGGGAAGAGCAGCACAAAAGCCACCAAGGCACGCACACAGAAAAGCATGAGCGAAAGGAATGTGGAATTCTCAGTGGAGGCGAAGGACCCAGATTTAATCATCTCACAGAAAACAGTAGCACAACCGTTGCGATTTCAGCTTAATCCTACAGTGATTCCGAGACTTGAAATTGAAGTACTTATAATAGTATATAATAAGATGGTAAATTCTGTTATGGATTAATTTGTTTATATGAACTGAAACTAAATTGTTTCTTCAAAATTATGAAGGACTGTCACTGATCAAGCTGAAATCGGCATAAAAGAAAAATGGTTAACAGCAGAACGTCTTTTATAAGATTGTTAGGAAGAAGTTAAAATTCTTTGTTCAAATTATAAGGGCTAATCCTTGCCTAAGATTTTAAATTACTTGTTTCTTCTTTGGGCCTACATTTTAATTCGTCAAATGTTATCTGGAAGCCCATATAAATTGATTGGGCGCTCCCTTTCATAGTTTCATCTGTAGAAAATGAAGCCATTTTACATGAACAGGTAGAATAATTCATTTGTTAATCTTACCGAGACAAAATACAAATCTATATAGAAATGTAAAGAAACTATAGGATCGTTAATTATAATATTCATATTTCTAATCTTTTTTACATTTAAAAGTTTAAGTTGCTTTTCCAATCATTTCTTTCCATAAGCAATTGAGAGGAAAAACAACGACAGTGCATTAAAGCTAGTCACATAAGTTACTGACCCCGCCATGATCATCACCATCCTAGTCAAATTTTAGCTGCTGACTATAAAAGTGATAAAATTCTACTCCTGTCAGTTAAAAACTATGATCACCTTCTCTTACTACTTTATACCAAGTTTTCTAGTTCATCGTACTATTGTCCTTCAGAGATGTTGATGTACGGTGTGATGAACATAAGCACAATGCTTACACTTGTTTTAAACTAGCAATGCTAAGGTTACCCTTTAAGCAAAATACAAATTGGTAACATGGTATAGAAATAGCACGAGTGGTTATTTGTTGTTCGGCAAATGATCAGCGAGATAAAACAAACAAGGAAACAAACTAGGGATAACAAATATCCAGCCATAAAGCTTCTGGAACTGAATGTGCAGCATTGGAGACCTACAAACTACCAAGGACTAGTAAAGTATTTGAACTAAAACTAAAATTACAGAGATGAAGCCTAGTTGCAGCAGAACAGTTAATGTAAGATACAATGACAACATATACGGTTAATGCTGTGACCACAAACTTGCAGATGTAAATTGATTCACAAAGTTCTTGCCCAGACATTTTACTGTCAAATGCGCACCTCTCCACCATAAGCACCAGTATAAGTTTCACCAAGCCCAGGCACATCCTTCTCATGGGGCACTACAAACCTCTCAAGAAAGCTGTTTTCAGACATCACAGCAGCACTCAAAAGACTGTATTTTTTCTTCAAACCCTTGGCTTGCAATGCACTCATACAGCATATCTTGGAATCAATACTCTTTCTACGCTACAGCAGATCAGCCTAGGTTGCAAGGCTATGCTCCTCGACTCAAAACCAGCCTTTTTTATAAGAAAGTCCATATTCAATTTCACTTTATCCTTGGAGTAAGAGAGTATCTTAGGGTACTTCCTAAAAGCAGTTCGCACCTCATCCTCTGACCAGCCATATGTTACCATAAAGAACTTGATTTTCCATTTTATTTGATCCCTATTCAAAGTACCAATTGCTTTAAACCCACACATAAACATTCCAGATCCACGCAAAATTCCCAGCTCCTCAACTAGCTCAAGTATTTGCCTCAGTGAACCCATGCTTTTGGTCATGCAGCGGTTTGTGCCCGCAAGCAATGACACAATATCTTGATTTGATAATCCATATTCTTTGAATAGATTTATTTTAGGAAGAACATGGTTATCAATGTCAAATGTGACAAGCAAACCGTTCCTTTTAATAATCTTTAACAAAGCCTCATTGTTGTTCCCAGCAAAAACTCTCCAAAACTGGAGGCGTGAGAGAGTGTCTTTTAATACAAGGGCAGCTGGGTTGTACCGGATCAAGTGAACCAGTAGTTCTCCCGAGAAACCCGCATCAATCAACTCATGCTTCTTTGGTTCTAGGGTCTTCTCCAAATTGAAACCCAGAACACGTGGATAGAATGAAACAACAGCCTGGATCTGGTCATGTGATAGACCCGCATCTTTCAAGAATGTGACGACCGACTCGGGCTGCTCGGTTGATTTGATTGGCCTGAGGTTGGAAATAGCCGAGCATTTGAGGGCTCGATCAGGGGAGAAGCCAAAGGAGGAGATGAGGTACTGTGCAATGAAGGGCAGCTCCTTGGGTTGCTGGGATTGCGTGGAAAGAGAATGGCGCAGAAGAGGTGTCAGAAGCACCAGCTGATGAAATTGAAAATGAAAATGGTGGTGGTGGTGGTGGAAGGGCGAAGAGGAGGAGACTAGTCTCTTGGCAAGGAACTTCCAAGACATGGTTAAGTGTTCTATTCTCTAATTGAGGCCGATTGAACGAACAGTGGAGGCCTGGAGGGTAAAATCAAAAAGGTAAGAATAGAGGGTTTAATTTAATTTGGGGGTTTTGACTGAGAAATGAGAACCCTAGGAAGAGAGAGAGACTGAAGAGAGAATCGGAACAGTGTTCTATCCTGCGAATCGGATTCGGACATTACTTCGATCGGAGTGAGTGTGACCGAGTGTGAACTGGAGAGCTTCAGCGTATCTTCTGCTGATGGGATTGTGTTACCTTATGCGTTGCTTCTTTGCGTATCTTCTGCTGATAAGATACAGAGCAAGCCCATGATAAACAACTTTTTTTTTTTTGGATGAACTAGATAATAACTATCCAGTCTTGAATTATTAATCAAAGTAAACTCACATGATTCAAGTTACGTTTTCATTTTTCAATTCAACCTAATACGAATGGTCGAATTTTTGGTCATTCACATCTAAAGTAGCATATTTAGTGCCAACTGGCACGTCAAATGTGAGGATATGACAAGAACCAATGTAAATCGTCCCATCATTTATTATTGTTTCAATTGAGAAAGCGCTTTGTGATTTGCTTGTGACTAAATTTACATGTAAATCTTTTTTTTCCCCCTTAAATTCGTGTGAATATATTGGCTAAGCTTCTAATCGTGAAAAGGAAATTTAACTGCTAACGATCAAATCGATAAAAATCCATAATAACAACCAAGAACTTCTTCTCTTGTTACTTTCCGTCTAGTCAGCTAGTCCTTTGTACTGTTGGTCTGTTACTTGTTTGATAATTGAAAACGTCACGGCATTTTTCTCAACTTACACAGCTAATCGGAGGTGTTGATATATTATGTGATGAACGTATATAAGCACAAAAGCACAGTGCTAACCATTGAAGTGAATTTTCTCACTATCAGTGGACGATGTGAAAGACAATTTTAACTAGAATTGCTGCGAACTTTTCAATATAGCAAGTGTTGTTTATCGTCAGTATGACTTGCAACATTGCAATTTTGTGCGAGGACCACTACATCCTTATTGCTACAGTTGGAGTGTTGGAGGAAATTGGAAACGAAAAATAATTACAGAAAAGTAGAAAACAAATCACAGAAAAAGCTTGATATGGAGTACCGGGGTAACATAGCAGAAAACAAATCACAGAAAAGGCTTGATTTGCAGCGAATATACAATGAAGAAAAAGCAACATCGTATCCAAGATATGATAAACATCTACTAGCATTCTTACAAGCATTAGAAAAGTACCTACAATTAGACCATCTTCCCAGATGATTCCCTTGCACAAAGTACTTCAACAAAATACCTACTGATAATAGACTATCTGCCAACTAATAGATTAAAAGTGAGCCCATATCCACTGTAATCCTCAAATGTAAAATCCTGCAGTATTTTTATAAATTGTCCAAGTCTAGAAAATTCTTACTGCCAAGTTTATAGAGATTCGGTCAACCAAGTTTAATGTGCCAAACTGCCAATACATCCACATGGAATGATCTCACAGATGAGGTAATCCTTCAGAATCGCCTAGACTATCAGTCCCTTAATAAAAAAAAAATGAAAATATTACCAATCCCAAACTTCCAATCTCATATATTTGACGAAACATAATTTTCATAAGACAATGTGGGATGGTAACTGATACATATTCACAATTATAAAACTGCATGCTCGTTGTCTCTAGCAGCTGTAGCCACGATCTCTTTTCTGCTTTTGAATATATCTTTTTGGCCCTTGTACATCTTCTTTGTGACAGAATCCAATTTATCCAAGTCCTCTATCCCAGCAATATAACCATATAAGACATCTTCATTTTCAATCTCTTTGGTTTCTTTGTCGATTTTGGCATCTGAGCGTGAGCGTGATTTGAGAAAGAATTCCAAGTGCTCCTTGCCATGATTGGACTGGGCAAACATGTTGTGCAGCTTCTCGGCTAAAAAAAAACCAGAGTACAAAGGAGGTAACTTGACCAATATGACACTTTGGTCAGATGCTTTTCCAAAGCTTAACTTCGCCTTCCCTTCTCCTATAATTTCTGTCAACAAAGAAAACAATCAAGACGATTACATTTAAATTTAAATAAAATAATTGTTGCCAGTATGTCAGATGCTACAAAGAGCTCTTGTTCGGATATAAGGATCAGTGAGTACTAGATATACCTTGCAAACAGTATAGTGTATTAGACAAGCCAACATACTCCCATTTAACAGGGAAAGCAGGAACAGTACACGACTTATGCATAAATGCATTTATGATTCTATTGCCATCATGTCTTATTTATTCTAACTATCAATTTCTATTTATTTTAAATTATTTTCACCAATACTGGATGTTTACTAGCATGGTACATCTTTTCCATAGAGATGTAAATAGAAAGGCCTGAAAAGACTATTATCGAAGATTCAAAAATAAGATTGATTACCTTTAAGCATGCACTCTATGGCTTTAAGACTAACGACCTTGGAGACCTTACTTTCAATAGAGATGTTACGTATCACAATAATTGGAGGCCATAGTATCAGTTCTCCTTTCAGCTTCTCAGCATCATCAGAAGGGCCCACCTTGTATTGTTTGGACAAGTCAGGTGCCACAGACCAATTCCATCCAAAACTGAGGCAAAGTGCCTTATGGAGGCCCCGGTGGGCAGCCTTCAATCCTAGTTTTTGTGTGTAGAAAGTGTGCATCACCAAATCATGGGTCTCTGCAAATTCCTTTGATGATTTCCTATTGAAAATGGAACAAATAACAAATAACAGATAAAAGAAAATAGGCACATTAGCACATATCAAAATGACAGTTTAGAACAGCACCACATTTTAAGTGGCCCTTCTTTTAAGCTTCTGACAAATCAAACAAAGATTTAGCAACTAAAGTCTCATCCTTTATCAGTTCCCACCTATCAAAGACCCAGGCTTACCCAAACAATATTGAATGTTAAACTTAAAATTGTGCAATTATGCTTAAAATATTCACGCAAAATATAATGAAACAGACAAGAAACATCACCTGATAAGAATATGATCTACTCTATTTTTAAGGAATTTTAGAGCAAGAACATGAAAAATATAGCCATATAATTCGATAATAGATGCCATAAACGTAGAAAAGAAAGTAAAAAAAAAAAAGGAAAGGATTTATATACATATACCAAGTTGCTAGAAATATAAGAGAATCCCACAACTTGCACCTATATACTTCACCTTAATTTACAGTATCTCATCTATTATTTGACTCGAGAAATATTTATATATACTTTATTTAATAGGATATGAAGAACTATTTCATAAGGGAGATGATAAGTTGGGCAACAACTTATCAACAGCAATTACCTACGTCAAATAGTTAAGGTTAAAAACTAATGTAGACATTTGCTCCATCATCTAGGTCATCAAGTAGCATTTTGAAAATCATGTCCTTAGCCATCTAAAGCAAGTAAACTAACAAGATCACATCTCCTATGTAGAAAAGATTATTCTCTGCCACTACCTCAAGTTGTCAACCACAATGTAAATGAAACATAATATCTCTCTCTTATTACACATTGAAGTCCAAACCAAGGTGACATTTGAACAACCTATTCCATGGAAATTTTGGTAAAAAAATATCACAGACCTGCCGCAGACATAGCAATGGATGCTTCCTTCCCAGGGCTGAAAATACTTCTTCTTCTCCCACGCACTGTCATTAATTTCCCTCAAATAAGTTAGAAACGCCCTCTCCACTTGCCTATTGAACTCCTCTGAACCCTCTTGGGGGTCCTTTACAGGAGAACCCCCATCAATGGCATCCTCATCAGAACATTTGACACCAACATAGTTTGAATATCTAGCATTAGATTTAATGTAATCTACACAACCATTCTTTTGAAACTTGATAGCCTGTGAATTATTCCTTGCGAAATCAGATGGGTATGGATACTGTCTTTTCTTCGCATTGTTCATTAGCTCTGTAGCACTGTCGACCATTGTATTAGGGGCATAGTGACTGTGCATCACACATGGCATTTTCTTCGCACTGTTCATTAGCTCTGTAGCACTGTCGACCATTGTATTAGGGGCATAGTGACTGTGCATCACACATGGCATTCCTAATCTCTGTTTGAAAGTATAAGGTTTGTAACCAGTAATAGCTGGAGATGACAAACTAAGTCGATCGTGGACAGGGGTTCTTCTCTGATTATAACCAACTTCACCAACTTCATAATCTCCATCTTCAGCATCAGAGGTTACATTAGCAACATCAATGTTTTGAAATTCATGACCTGTATCGACATGATTCTCATCATAGTTATACCCTGGGTGCACAAGAAACCTGTTTCCTCTTACTGGTAGATGGGATGGTTCATACTCCATTGCATCAACATTAGTATCACGTATAGGGCTATAATATGCCTTGTACAAGCCCTTTCCACGGTCAGACAAAACTGAGTTTTCCTTCCTCTCTCTCTGTGAAATAGCATCATCTGTATCTGATTCATATCCATCTTTCTGTACCCAGGAACTATGCAATGATCTTGGCAGATTACCCATATCTCTAAGTCTAGAATGATTGAGTGGGTCTGTAGAGACCTTCCCTTCATTCACACTTCTTGAATAACAAGTGTTACCATCAGCGCTGGAATAGTTAGGATTAAGATATGGCACCTTTTTATGCGCATCATCTCCTACAATGTCAGCGTACCGGTCATCTACCTGGTACCTTGACTGCCTCTCATTTAACAGCCGATCTGGTGACTGAGGGTGAGTAACCCTGGAAATGTCTTGCGAGACACAATGAGGCTCATAGTGTAAACTGTTATGCTGATAAGGTGAGGAACCACCTTCAATAAACCTCAAATTAGAAGGCTCAGTAGTGCCAGTATGAGGAACTTCTCTCTGGCGAAGAACTGCAGTCCTCTCTGTAGCTCTGCCTCTGTCTTCACCACATGGGTCCTCCAACTGATGATGGTACAACCACATGCAGTGGCTCCCACTCGTCAGAGAACTCTCATGTTTCTGTGTTGCAGGTTGGCATCTGAACAGCCCAGGATCCAATGAATCAGACTTTTTGATCACCATAGGTTCAGATTTTATCCCTGAGCTTAGCTCAGTATAGTGATTAACGTCTTTGTAGTTTGCATGGGGATCATGAGGACAGTGCCGGACTGGAGAGTGCCTGTGCCTTGATTGGTGGTGAGATAAATATTCTTGGCTTACCCGGATGGCATGGTCCAATTGTTGTGGCCTAAAATCACTTCTTTCTGAGGATTGTCTGAGTCGATGGTTGCACGGATGAGAGGACAGGTTATCCCGGGGTCGTTTGTGATGACTAGCAGTATCACCAGGAACATCGACGCATTCAGCATGGTGGCGGCTGCGATCATACTCAGATGAGATATTTCTGTTCACTCTTGGATCTATGTGGTCCTCACATTGGTTCCGCAAATGACGACGGTAAAATTCCAAGTGGTGCGACCCACTTGTTGCCACACTCTGCTGCTTTTGCTTTGCAGATTGGGAACTCCCCACCCCATAATCGAAAGAATCAAACTTTTGGGTCACCATGGGTTGAGGCTCTAACTCTGGGTTTAACTCAGCACGGTGGTTCAGGTCTGTGTAGGTTGCATAGAGATCATGGGGAGAGTATGGGGCTGGTGGAGAATGCATGCCCCTTGGTTGGTACTGATACACACAGTCCTGATTAGCACGGTCCAGTCGCTGTGGCCCAAAATCACTTCTTTCGGGGGATTGTCTGCGGTGACGGTTGCACTGAGGTGGGCTCCCGCTGATCGGGGCCTGTCTCGAGACTGCCATGTGATGGCTCGAGTAACCACCGAGACAATCAATGTCGCGGCTGCTGTGACCATACTGAGGAGAGACATTTCTGTTTTCTCTTGAATGTCTCATCTCTTATCACTAAATTCCCACTAAAATATCAGATTTAACTAAAAGCGTGGAAAAGAAAAAGAGAAACCTTTGATTGGGTGTATAAGGAGTAAGAATAGAATCTAAGAGGAAAAGAAGGGGAAAGAAAACTTTTGACGGAGAGATGGATGTAGGGAAGCCTAAGAACGAAAATCAGCACGAAACTCTAACACTAGATGGAGAAAACAGAATATGCAAGAAATGTGGAGTAAATAGGAACCAATCAAACCAAGGTTCGGACCTGTGTGATTGCTGATCCCGCTGGAGAGACTAGAGAAGTAGCCATGGGTGGGTAAATGCGTCAGAAACCCTCGTACAACTGTTGGTGTCTTCTCTCCCGGTGGAGAGCACTCTAAAACATAAACCCTGATCAGAGATCGGAGGTTGAGGAATTACTGAACTTTTCACCCAGTTTTGTTGAACAGCGCTTAGAGAGAGAGAGAAAAAAAAATCAGAATTGGTTACTACCGTCCTCTTTTTTCCTATCCATCCCATCCACAGACTCTAAACAGATCAAATTGGGCTCAACAACTGGCCCAATCTATTTATATCCCTCTAAATTTTGTATTTCTCTCCATCAAACCCTAGCCGCATCACCCATTGACAGAGGCTATTCTGCACAGTACATGGGAGCAGATCGGAGAACTATCGATTCAAATCCCCAACCTAAAGAGCAACGAAACGAAGACGTACAAGAGATAGCTACAAACTCTACGCCACCAGGTTCGCAAAATTCCTTTGATTCTCTTCCTCAATTCTTCTATTCCTTTCTGACAAGGTTTGAGTTTCGTGAAAGTCCCTAATTTTTCTCGAAATTTCTTATTAATTCGTGGAGATTCGTTGATCTATACTTTTGCTATTGTTATGATTAATTCCGCTCAAGGAATCGAGCTGTGATTTGTCCCTTGCGAAGTTCAAATCGCGAGGAGTCGTTGATGGGGTTTTGATTGTGGTTTTTGGGCTCTTGTATTTGATGTTTGAAGGAAAAGTGGTTGCGAAATTACCCTTTGAGCCAATGTTTGAATTCAAATCTGTCATGATGTATACATTTTCAAGTAATATTCAATTTCAAATATACTTTTATCTCGTTACTTGAGCTAGTCTACTGAGATAACTTCGATCAATTTAAGCAAGTGTATGGACGTGAAACAATTTGCACAAATAAGTTGAATGCTTGTACTCGAAACAGTTGAATGCTTCTTGTTGTATGTTATTGCTAGTTTAATTGCTGGTGCAATTTGCACAAATAGGGGTCAGGTTTGCAAAGAAAGATGGTGTTGCGGTAGATGTTGGCAAAACAAGCAAGGAAGAAAGAGATCATATGTGTTCAGTTAGTTTCTGTAATGGAGTAGTTAGTGATCATATGTGTTCAGTTAGTTTTTGTGCTCGTTTGTGGTTGTTAAAACTGATGAATTATGAAGTTGTGGTATGAATATATGTAAATTGTTCACTTTATTTATTGTAAATGTTATTTATATTGTTATACGTGTTTACTTTGTATATTGAATATTGAATGTGTTCACTTGTTTATTGTAAATGTTTACTATATTGTTATATGTGTTCACTTTGTATATTGTAAATGTTAACTACGAAATCAAATTTCTACTGCAACTAACTGAACACATAAAACTTTTAGTTCAACCTTTAATGTATTTAACAGAACACAAAAGTACGAGATGCAACTAACTGAACAAATAAACACTTTTAGTTCAACCTTTACCGTATTAAACTGAACACAAAAGTACGAAAATTTCATTTTCAGATGCAACTAACTGAACAAATAAACCTTTTAGTTCAACCTTTATCGTATTAAACTGAACACAACAGTACGAAAATTCAATTTTCAGATCTATCTAACTGAACACTTACAACTTTTAATTCAACCCTTATGGTATTTAACTGAACAAATAAACCAGTACATTTGATGACGTCAGCATCCAAAAATTTCTGAAAAAATTTCGAAAAATTTTTGCTGACATCAGCGAGCGCCTTGCTGACGTCAGCACGCGAAAAAATGGAGATGAGGCCCATTTTTGGCCTGTGGATGGGATGGATGGGAAAATGGTGGATGGTGTGTATCACACCTGAAAAAAATCGACCAGACCGGAGCAGTTCAGGGCTTTAGGCCCAAAAGTTCATTGGATTATTTATGTTTATGTATCCGAGGATTTCATTCAATATTGAAAAATTACCGGTCTAGGCCCAACAGTGCATTCTGGTCTTTTTGTTTTATTATTATATAATATAATTACGGGTGAAAACGCAACTCGTTTGCCTACGGCTTTTACTTTTCAAAAAAAAAAAAAAAAGCAACTCATTTCAACTGTCTGATTCGTTTCGTTTCGTCCATACAAAACGGTTAACGCAAGTATTTTTTGTTTCGTTTAATAAACGAAACGGTTAATGAAAGTGACCTTTTTCGTTTCGTTTATTTTCATTTAATCGTTTATATTATTTTTAATGCATTTTTAACTATTTATGAATAAATTTTAATGAACCAAGAATAATATAGTATTGAATCGACTGTTTATGCATGAGAAATAAAAAATATACATATAAAAATTAATTGTGAATCGAACACAGTTACATGCGAAATAGGAAAACAAGTGTAAAAAATAACTGATAAAAAAATTGATCGTTTCAATCGTTTTGATTGTCTTTGAAAACAAAAACGGTTAACGCAACTAAATTTTATTTCATGAATAAAATGCAGTTGTTAACGCAAGAGGACAATTTTGTGACGGTTTTGCACGTTATGCACCTCTAAATATAATCTCTTACGAAGATACTAGTTATTATTTTTTATTTTGTCTTTATTTATCAATTAACGCGTTCTTGTTGATCTGCGCATAGGTATAGAAATAATTAATTGTAATTCTGACATAATTAATTATGGCCTAAAATTTATAATTCCGATGCACATATAGTTCTTAACCTTCTTATCGTCCGAATAATATCAAATAGTGATACTTTTAGAAAAGAAAATTATAAATTTTACAAACAATATCAGATAATAGAGTATATGTTCATCCAAATAGCACAACAATCGGACGGACAAGATTTAACTAATTAACAATACAAAGGGACCTAAGAAGGGAGAAAAATAAATGGTGTAAATAATTTATAGACCTGCCAAATGAAAATGCAGGCCAATGATGTCTCGACAAAATACTTTCTACGCGGGCTCTACAAATCGAATTGTTACATTTAATCTTCCCAAAATAGCAACAAAATTGGAAGGATTAGATGGAAAAACATATAGTGATCGAACGATTAAAATTTATTCTCGTCGTGAGTTAAGAATATGTTGTTGGTGTGTAGTCCACTCACCAAACTGTACCGTTGACTAATGATGCTACACAAACATACTTTTATTACTACTCAAATTAATCTACAACATCCTTTCTACTCTCTAATATACATACTCTCTATATTTCTACCTATACTACACCACTACAACATACAAAGACTACATCTTTACCACAATCTATTTCTTCTAACTTTGGTGCGCACCCTCAATGGCTGGTGCTCTCTCCTATTTATATCATGCAAATGTCGGTTCTAAAGAAACGTCTAGAACATACAATAAATTTCTCAATACATGACCATACTAAAGAAGTCTGGAAATTTCTCCATTATGCAAAGTCGGTATATAACCTCTAGAAGTTTCATCCGTTGGGCTTGGGCTTTCAAATATAATTGTCATTTTTAAATTCTAGTCGGTGATGACTTCAACACTCCCCCTCAGCGCCGACTTTCAATTATTTCGTCTTTTGGTACTCCTCGTCCATCAGGATCATCATGCTTCTTCTTATATCGATAATTTTTATGAGCGTGCGATTGCATTTTACTTTTTGGTCCATCTTCAATCATTTTCACAGTCGAATTCGACTTGGCACATGGTGCCCGCAATTGTCGTCGTTGAGCTCTTTCGTCATCTACTTGACCGATTGTACGACTTTTCACTTCTCGTCGCGATATCACTTGTACTTCAGCAGTCTTCTCCATGACTGCAACATCATCACTCTCCTCAGTGATGACTTCGATCGTTGTGCCCTCTCATGGCATCTCCTCAACTGCCACCACGCAACTTCCTAATGCAGTCTCCTCCTCGACTGCCTCCTCGAAGAACCAAGGCTCGAAGTCTATCTCCTCTTCAGACTCCGAACTCGTCTTGTCAACTATCGCAACGGTCGCCAAACCGTCCCACTCTTCTTCACTCTTCACGTCAATTGGTGTCTTCTCCTTCATGGCCACCACGACGTTCCCTTCTTCATTCTTCAACTGGCACTCTCTCGCATAGTGCCCTTGTCGTCCGCAGTTGTAGCACACCACACTTTTCCAGCAGGATTCATGATCGGCTCTATTGCCCTCCTGGCCTCTTGGAGCTCCCCCTGAACACATGCACCTACAACACTCGTGTATAGTCTTCTCAGCCTTCTCAATCACCGGTTATTGTCTTTGTTGGCTCCTGTTCGACACTCTCTGTCGACCACTATACAGGGCCATCCCGTCTTCTTCCTTCTTCATTGTCAACCCGGCAAGCTGCTTGACAAGTGCCTCTTGACTTGCCAATAGACTCTCTAGATCCAACAAAGATGGTTGTGTCTGCCACCCTTGAATCGCTGTCACGAATGCGCCAAACTCCGGCCGCATCCCATTTATGATTATCCGCCGCATTCGATCTTCGCCAATTTTCGCATTGGCGTCGAGCTACTCAATCTCCCTATATAAATTCTTAACTTTCAGAAAATACTCACTTACAGTCATGTTGCCTTGGGAGATGTTCATTAGCTCTCTCTCGAGAAGTTGCAACCGACTCGTGTTCTTCTTCGAAAATAATGCGGCGAATGTGTCCCATGCTTCCTTCGGTGTCTCGGCATCTTCAATGTGAGACAACAAACTCTTATCAACCGTCGCCTTCAACACGAACAAAGCTCTACTAGCCTTTATCTTCCAATTCTTGTAAGCTCGGATTGAGTTCGGTGGCGGCTCCGTCTCGTCACCACCGACGACATTCCACAAGTCTTGTCCCTGCAGATAAGACTTGATACACGTATGCCAATATCTATAATTATAGTTGTTTAACTTCTCGATTAAACCACTCATACTACTCAAATCTGATATATCGACTCGACTAACCTAACTCAAAACATACGACTACTTAAACTACGACTTGATAAACCAAACTAACCCAATGAATCCTAACCGACTCTGATACCAATTGTTGACAAACGATACACACAAAATACACTTATATTACTCCTCAACTACACTAACACAAGGTATACAATACTAACACATATACACATACACATACACTAGCCTCAACTATCTTTGGTGCGCACACTCAATGGCTGGTGCTCACTTCTATTTATAGCATGTAAATGTCGGTTCTAATGAATTATCTAGACAAGTCACCTACATTCTACATCATCTCTAGTAAAGTCGATAATTAATATTATCTCCACATTTCTAGAATCCGCTCAACAGATTGCTAGAGATCTTGATTGATTCTGAGAGTAGGCTGGGCCAATGGGCTCTTTGGTGCTGACTTCAACATGTACCATTCTTGTGGATTTAGAATACATTTTAATTTGAAATAGTGCATTTGCACTGCACGACATGATAATGTGATGCAATTGTGGCCAACTAGGGTCTTCTCAACTGGTGTATTTTTTTTTAAAAAAAAATTCATCTCGTATGAATTGGACTAGTGTATTTCTTGGTCATTATATACACAAGTAAAAACTCTACATAAGCTCACATCCGTAATATCTAAAAAGAATCATGTTAAATGCTCCTTCTTTCTTTAAAAAAAAAATCATGTTAAATGACATGCCATGATGCCAATGTTGCATGCATAAATGTTGCAAATTCATTTCCTATATATTCTCATCTTGAATCCACAATAAAATTGTTCTTTCCTCAGTCTCCCTTTTGTTAACAGATCTCTCATACATAAATGTTGCAAATTCATATCCTATATATTCTCATCTTCAATTCACGACAAGATTGTTACTTACTTCACTTCCTTTTGTTAACGTTCAACAGATCTCTCATGCTTATTTAATAATGTATAAATCATGCTTTACACTCGTTGATCATGGCGCTAAGCCTTTTATATGTAGACAAATTTAACTTTTGTATCCTCCAAAATATGTATGGAAATAGTTGGATCGACCAACATTTTTTTTTTTTTGCATATTATTAGTTCAGTGTATATGTTGAGATATTGGAGAAAATTAATGAATACAAATAATTATGTAAAAAATAAAAAGAGAGATTGAGTTGGTAAAAAATGATAATTTCTAATTTACACACAATGCAAAAAATTTTAAAAAATATATATAAATATCTAGTTGATATTTATAAGGAAAAAAAAACATCCTAAAGATTGTACGTTCTTTGATTCAAGCGATGGATTATGAATATAAAAACAAATCAAATAGAAGAAATCCAAGTTATGGTGACACCGAGGAATTTGATAAGGATACACATTGGTGGGATTTCTTCTCTAACGGAGCATCCAAAAGGGTATATTGCCTTGCGTTTACCTTTTTCTTTGGTTGTGTTTCAACATGCGGGTTCATCTCTTCCATCTGTTTCTAGGTTTCTTTAAGAAACAAAGGTGTAGAAATCTGAAAATCAGATATCAGCGCTGCCCATTTATCGACAAGGGCTATCTTGGTAACTTGCATTACAACCAAGAGGTTTAACAATTTATTGTTAATGCTTTCAAGATTTTCATAGAATTCTTTGCAAGGAGATACCTCTTTATTGCGACAATGGAGGGAAACTGCACCAAGAATAATACCATTTCATGCTTTATGATAACTTAATTTGTCGCTCTTTTAATTATATCCTCGAATGTAAGTATTTTTTTTTTAACTTCACAAAAATTGGTCATATATAAAAAAATAGAAAAAAAGTTCAGTGACATATTTTCATTAACTATTAGGAAATTAATTATTGAAAGTGTATCATTAAGGTTTCAGGATTCCTAGCTAAAAAAAAAAAAAATTTCGATAGTAGTGCTATATTTTTTTCAGTAATATGTAAATTGCTTCCATTAATCTTTTCAAAATCGAAATGTTGTCTTCGTCCAGAAAATGATTGAGCACTGTACAGTTCCCCAAATTGAGCCGTCCGTTCTTTCAGATCTGCAATTTCGAATGTTGATCATTTTTTTATCTCTCGGGTTTTTCTCTGTGGAGATTTTATATGACCGAGCGTATACAAAATCTGTTCACATAACAACTCACGAAAAGATATATTATTATTTAGAAAGAATTTCAATTTAAACAAGGTAAATAAATAAGAAGTGCCCCAAATATGTTGATTTTAAAGCCTGGTTATACTTCCAGGTAAGCCTAAATTAAGATACAAATGAAATGTGGTACATTTCAAACTTGGGCGGTCAATTTAATTATAAAACCCTAGCAATAGACCAACCTCTCCCTAAGTTTTTTTAAAAAAACTTTCGAAGAAAGAACTCAGAGAATTCAGAATTATAAGAAAAACCTTTATGTGGGGGGGTTTTAAATTCTGGGCAAATATCTTCCTTGTGCAGCTCCATCCACCTTCGCGCTCCTTCACTCCCTTTCGCACCTTATTATCTCCCCCTGTCATTTTCCTTCTCCATGACCTTATTTCTCATCCTTCTTTCTTCCTTCTCACTCTTTTTTTCTTCTCCTTGACACTTTTTTTTACTTTTCTTCGGTCCTTTATTTCATCCCCTTTGTCATATTTCTCTTTGTTTGTCTTTTTTTAAATGTGCATCTAAATTTTTATGTTTATTTGAGTTGTTGCAATAAGACAGTAACTTATATAAGGGATAATCTCATAGTTGTATCTATTAGTTATTGTACGAGCGTATCTAACTTAAGAGTGATTATATCAAATTACTCTAGTCTAGTTATTTTGTTTGCTATTTTGTTTTGTATGATCTTCAGGAAAAGATTTTAGTTTCCACCGAGCTATATTTTATTTATAGTTTTAGCAAATTAGAACTATCTTATCTGAATTATTTTGTTTCAAAAAAAATTATAATAAAAAAATGAAATCAAGTATCTATTGAAAATCAACTAAGTGTATTTGTTCAATTAGTTATAATAAATTAGTAATTAATAATTTTGTATGTTCAATTAGTTATTTAGACGGTAACCAATATGTGTATTTATTATTAAATATATGTATTGTATCTTGTTTACTTTATTTGTTTTGTTGTATTTTGTTTACTTTACTTGTTTTATTTGTTCATTTTTTTTAATTGTGTCTGTTTACTTAGCTTATTTTATTTGTTCAGCTTGTATTTGTTGTATTTCAACTTGTTTGTTATATTTTTCATTTTCATTTAAGTTACTTGTTTTACTTGTTCACTTTGTTTATTTTATTTGTTTAACATGTTTGTTCATCCACTGCATTTCATTTGGAAGGTCTATAAATCTTACCATTTGTTTTTCTCCCTTCTTAGGTCACTTTGCTTTGTAAATTAATTAAATCTTATCCGTCCGAAAGTCATGCTCTTTATAATGTTAGCCTTTAGATATGTTTGCACTTTATATTAGATTTCATGTGGTCAATTAGTCTGTTTATATTGTGTATTGATTTGTTACCGCACTGCGCACTATGGTATATTGCTTTAATTTTGTGTAACGTTGTCTTCTGTTATTTAAAGTCGTATGGCAGTATTACATTCCTTCAATTTAACTTCTTATTTAATTTATAAAATAATTTGATTTCATTCAATATTAAAAATATTACCGGTCTAGGCCCAACAGTGCATTCCGTTGTGTTTGTTTTATTTTCATAATGTCTTGCAAATGTACTTTCTAGTTATTATTTTTTATTTTATCTTTATTTATTTATTATATTAATTAAGGCGTTCTTGTTAGTCTGCGCATAGGTGTAGAAATAAATAATTGTAATTCTGACATAATTAATTATGGCCTTAAGTTTATAATTCGGATGCACGTATTGTTCTTAAACTTCTTATCGTTCAAATAATATCAAATAGTGATACTTTTAAAAAAAAGAAAATTATAAATTTTACAAACAATATCAGATAATAGAGTATGTTCATCCAAATAGCATAACAATCAGACGGACAAGATTTAACTAATTAACAACCCAAAGGGACCTAAGAAGGGAGAAAAATAAATGGTGTATATTTATAGACCTGCCAGATGAAAATGCAGGCCAATGACATCTCGACAAAATACTTTCTACTCGAGCTCTAAAAATCGAATTGTTACATTTAATCTTCCCAAAATAGCAACAAAATTGGAAGGATTAGATGGAAAAACATATAGTGATCGAACGATTAAATTTTATTCTCGTCGTGAGTTAAGCATATCTTGCTGGTGTGTAGTCCACTCACCTAAACTATACCATTCTTGTGGAATTAGAATACATTTTTAATTTGAAATTGTGCATTTGCACCGCATGACATGATAATATGATGCAATTGTGGCCAACTAGGGCCTTGTCAATTGGTGTATTTTTTTTTTAAAAAAAAAAATGTCATCTCGTATATGAATTGGACTAGTATATTTCTTGCCTGTTATATACACAAGTAAAACTCTACATAAACTCACATCCGAATCTAAACAGAATCATGTTAAATTGCTCCTTCTTTCTTCAAAAAATAAAATAAAATAAAAAAGAATCATGTTAAATGGCATGCCATGATGCCAATGTTGCATGCGTAAATGTTGCAAATTCGTTTCCTATATCTTCAATCCACAATAAAATTGTTCTTTCCTCACTCTCCCTTTTTTGTTAATAGATCTCTCATACACAAATGTTGCAAAATTCATATCCTAATTAAATGTTCTCATCTTCAATTCACAATAAAATTGTTATTTCCTCACTTCCTTTTGCTAACGTTCGATAGATCTATCTCATGCTTATTTGGTTATGTAAATCATGCTTTTACACTCGTTGATCATAGCGCTAAGCCTTTTATATATAGATAAATTATTAACTTTTGTATCCTCAGAATATGTGTGGAAATAGGTGGATCGACCAACATTTTTTTTTTTGCAAATTATTAGTTTAGTGTATATGTGGAGATATCGGAGAAAATTAATGACTACAAAGAATTATGGAAAAAAGAAAATGAGAAATTGAGTCAGTAAAAAATGATAATTTCTAATTTAGACACAAGGCAACATTCAAAAAAATTATAAATATCAAGTTAATATTTATAATGAAAAAAAGAAGAAACATGCTAGAAAAATACGTTCTTTGATTTAAGAGATGGATTGTGAATATAAACACAAATCCGATAGAAAGAAATCCAAGTTATGGGAAGACCGAGGAATTCGATAAGGATACGCGTTGGTGGGATTTCTTCTCTAAGGTTCGTGTTATTTTATTATTTCCAAGTTCCAACTGAATTTTATTGTTGTGCCCATAGTCCTATGTACTGATAAAATAATTTGACATTTTTCTTCTAGTGGAAAAATCTGATGAGAGCACATGGCAACAAGCTAATTCAGACGTTCCTAGATTTTTCAATATATTTATACTCAGGTTTATTTTTGCTCTTCACTGCATTTGTTTGAATTTTTTAAACCATTGACAAATATATCATAAAGCATGACATTGTTATCCGTGCAGGTTTATCACCAGTGTCGCAATATGGAGGTATCTCCATGCAAGGAATATTTTGAAAACATTGGAAGGATCAAGAATAAATTGATAAGACTACAAATTAACAAACTTGTCCTGCTGAGAAATGGGGTGTGATTATGCGCCTTCGATTCTTAGAGAAACCAAGAACAAAATAGAAGAGATGAATATGCATGTTTTTTTTTTAAGAGTGATGAATATGCATGTTTGGATCTTTTTGTTGTACTGGATGTGTATTGGATGTTTGAACGCTGAATGGCTTTTGAAAACATTGGAAGGATCAAGAATAAATTGATAAGACTCTTGGCTGTCTTACAAATTAACAAACTTGCCCTGCCGAGAAATGGGGTGTGATTATGCGCTTTCGATTCTTAGAGAAACCAAGAACCAAATAGAAGAGATGAATATGCATGTTTTTTTTTTTTTTGAAGAGTGATGAATATGCATGTTTGGATCTTTTTGCTGTACTGGATGTGTATTTGATGTTTGAACGCTGAATGGTTTATTTTTATTTTGGATATTTTGTGTTTACAAATAGAGATGTTTGTTGCTAAATATTTTACTTTGGATCAGTCCTTTCTGCACTAGTGATTTGTTGCCGTATAGGATCAGGGAAGATTATATATAATAAAATATTTTGTGTTAAGGTGAAGGAGGAGGTCCAACAACCAGCGCACAGCGATGTGTGTTGGAGTTATGTCCTAGAAGTCAATATTTAATGACTTATTTTCTTAGTTTATGTTAATGATGATATTTGATCATTTGTTCCTAGAGTTTATTATTGATAGATCATTCAGGTTGAGGATCTGAATTGTAGATCTCTGTGGATCATTCATTAGAATGACAATAATAAATCTAAATCGTCCATAATCTTGATAATTAACAAGGAACATTAATTATCATAAAAGATTAGTATGTAAGTTAAGTGATGATTAAGTTCTACAAATCATAGGTAAGGAGTTACCAACTTAATTGCATATGTGTATGTTATTGGAACATAGTACAGGACTTGACCTAATGAAATAAACATATGGATTGTGTTATGTGTCATTGTTTATTTCATATGTTGTTGATTCTAAGTTTGAGATGCTCAGCTTTTCCACATGAGGATAGGTTCAATAAATATCGTCTAACGTTGATTCCTGATAAAGGCTGCTATAAGGACTTTATTTATGTTCTCTTGAATTGTGCGGGGAAAAGTTGTTCATCAAGAAAACCGTATGTCCCTCATTAATATACTTGATGAGTGATGATATCTGTTTGGGCCCCTTGATGGAGTTTGGATTGTTTGGCCAACTTGTACAATCAACTCTAGATCAAGAAATGTATAATCTGCAAGAATGACACATTCCTATCTTGGATTATACAAGGATATCATGTGACATAAGAATCAGACAAAGAAATACTTTTATTTCTTATGCAGGATTGAGATATTGTAACGGTACACTATTTATACGAATTGGGAATCATAACGTGTTGCTAGATACCGCTTATGATTATTGGAATTAAATAAGCGATTTAATTCCATGGCCAACATAGTATAAATCCTCAAAGGGTCGCACAAATAGAACCTGAACCACACGTGTATTATTTATTTGTATTGGAGAATACAAAACATGATGGGTTGATTAATTAATTATATACCGTTATGAACCGTTATAATTAATTATATCAAGGAGATCATGTTAGAATAAATTAATGCATAAACCAACCTATTGTTAATTATCATCAATTTGATAATTAATAGTCTCAACTACATTTAATATAATTGTTAGAATTATATTGAATATATAGGCTTTAAATAGCTAAGTCTAATTAAGCCCAATTAACAAATAATTAAAAGGCCCATTAGTTAATAGAATTAATGAGCTAATGAGAGATGAATTTGCCATTTGGTAAATTGGGCTAAAAGCCCATATAGCTGGCGCCTAGAGCATGGTGGCATGCTTGTAATTTATTTGAAGTTTGGAAGAGGAATGAGAGCTCTATAAATAGACCCCAAGGGGTGGCCTCTCATCCAACTTTCTCTCTCCTCTCTTCCCTCTTCTCCTAGCCGCCACCTATCTCCTCCTTTGGAGATTTTCGAAATCTCCATTAGAGGAGCTCTCATCCTTTGTTTGTTAGGGCCCATGTGTTGGGATTAGCCACATAATTAAGGTGTTAATTGTGATTAAGTGTTGGTTGCTCTAAAAGCTTGCTAGCACAAGCTCTTGAGAGGTGGTGAAGCTTCTTGGTGGATTAGAGGAAGGAGAAGAAGGCGCGGAGTGCACCCCATCGATTCCCATGCCATGGATTCGAGCCTCATGAATGCGATTTCATGAGAGGTACAATTTCTCCTACCTTCTCTCTTGATTGGATGTGTGATTGCTTTAGCACTAGATCTATTGATTTGCTTGTTGTTAATGGTGATTAATTAGTTGTAATTAATCTAAAATTAAAATATGAGCATTTCCTAACAGTGGTATCAGAGACAGGTTGTGCTTAAGGTTTTTCACACTTAATTAAGTGAGAATTCGTAATTAATTAAGTTAATTAGTGTTGTGCATGCCTGCTGGCCCTGGAAAGGCTGTTTTCTGTCTTGTTGCTTGTTTTTCGTGGTGTAAAGCTCTCTGAAATTTTTTCCTTCTTATTGGAGGTTGTAGCCCTTTGAGTTGTGGTTGTTTTCTCACTGGAATCATTGAAATTCGATGTAAAATGAATTTTTAGTGATTTAAACGGTAACGGTGCGCAGATCTGTTATTCTGCTGCACAGTTCTGTTGTTGTGGTTGGTAACAAATAAGTTTGTATACAAAGTACCTATAACTTTTAGATAGGATTGATCTAAACTTGATGCTCTTTCTGAATGTGTAAATTTTGTTGCATATTTCGGATTTTATGTGGGCGTTCAAGGATGAAAAGTGATGAAGTTGTCAGATCTGTTTTTTCAAACAAACTGATTGTTTTGAAAAACTGTACTTATTGAGAAACTTTTATGGAAAAGTGTTGAAATGAAAATGTTCTCCTTTAAGTTTAGAATCTGTGAAAATTAATTTCATAGATTTTCATTGAGATTTGATACCTCAACCGAGTGAAACCTTTTTGGTCGACGGTCTGTTCCAGAACAGGATACCTTGCTTAAATGCTTGTTATCTCGTTGATCTTGAATATAACTTGTGGATTTTCTTTTCATGGAATGATAGCCTATTGTATGTAGTATTTTTCTATGTAAATTGTTTGCTGGAAAAATATCAAGGGGATGATCATACAGATCAAAAGGTTGAGACCCATAACAGAATTTTCTCTAACGGTGCTTCGCGCACAATCTGAGGATTTGTCTTTTTTGGTTCTCCCTGATGGTAATTGATCTCTCCTTGATATTTTTACAGGTAATCACAATCTTTGTAAGGAGTTCTCTGGATTTATTTCAGATTTTTTGGAGACCGAATTATTTTGAATTTTTTCGGGTCCCGAATTTCGTATTTTAATTAGTTAAAATAGTTTCTAATTAATCAATTTATTGAAATGTTAATTAGAAGACTCCTTAAATACCCTCCTTTCTGTTTTGATAGTTGGATTTAATTTAAAAGGGCTTAAACAATTAGTTGTTAAGGTTAAGCCTTCTTTGCATTCGAAAAACTTGAGCAACAAGTATGCACAAAGATTCTAATTAATGAAATTAATTAAGAACAAGTGAATCATGTATATTGTATATGTGCTAACTTTGTTTTGTAGGAGGATGTGGGTTTGATATGGCTCAAGATGTCAATGCCTTGTGTGTTGTAAAATGTTGTGAATGCATGTGATTGCTTGTAAAGTGGCCTAAGGTGCCTTGATAATTAAGTGGTTAATTTTTTATGTAACTTGTGAGGCTTGCATGCCCCTAAGGCCTAGGCGGGGTTTTAGGAATTTTATCACATGTATTTATTTCCCTTAATTATTAGATAGGATCTTAGTAATTAGTGGGAGGGTTTGATTAGATTAGTTTCGTTACATGGAGATGCGACGGAGACTAATGCAAGCGGGAGCCATACAAACCCACGGCAATGTTTGAGATGCTTATTATTATGTGATTGTTTGTGAATGCCTTGAATTGTCATAGGTAGGTATGGGTGTATGCTTACATGACCACCAAACAAGAGTCACATAATTATTTTGTCCCAAATTAACTTGATTTAGCCAAATCGTCCTCCTTCTCTTTATCCCCTTCAATACAATTGATTGTCTATTGATGCATTCCTGCCGACGCGGACATCATAGTCCATCATTGTAGTCGGGGTGTAAATCGGATTTACTAGGAGCAAATAGAGAGAAGTTGCTTTACAACGGACCCACTCGGATTGGACGTTGGGACGAAGTTTGTAGATATACTTATGATATCTCACAAACCAAGAATCATATGGACAAGATATGATTGGTTGGAGAACCTACCTTATCTAGTTGTTTTAGGTGTCATGCCGACGCTGGCCCCTATTTCAACGAAATGAGGATCTTGGAATCCATTACATTTAGGGACATTAATTAAATGTAGTGGGAGTTTTGTTTATCATTCCATAAACAAAACATTGCATAAACTAAATGACCTTAAATTGAAATTGTTATAGATATTAAATATGTTAATTTCGTTGCGATCAATCTTTGGAAAACGACAAGCTCGTTTCTAAGGTATTTACTTGGAGAAGAAATACCGATTCCTAAGACATGTTCTTGGAAATGAGAAACTTGAGCAAGTTTAATTCAAAAACGTTCCTCAACTTCCCGAAGATAGCTTCGCAATGATTGATTAGTTTTGACGAAAATTATTCAATAAAGCGAATGCTTATATCCTTTTAGAAGTTCTGGACCTTTGAATTGGAGAATTCATAAGGACTATACTAAGACTTCTATACTCTCATCCACTTACTCAAGAAGACGGTCTTAGAGAAAGTAAAAGATAGACTCAATCATTAATGATCGAGTAATGGAATGTGAGTTTACCAAGAGACTCTTCTTATAAGAAGATAAATATTTCATTAGCTTGTGAACCGAAAGGTTTGAGTAGCTAATTGACAACTAGAGATATTAAGATCTCCAATATCAAGGATTGTTGATATTGTCATACAATCTCTTTCTATGGATAAAGGATATATTGTTCGCACACTTGTTAGTGCTTAAAATGATTGGTTAAGTATTAAAGGAATACTCTACCAATATATGAGTTGAGACTTCGAGACCCTCACTAGTGACTGTGTATCACATGAGATGTTTCATTTGCCATTTATGGGAGGCATTTGAAAGGTTGTCCGAAATACCATGATGTTCTAAACCTTGAGATATTTGTCGTTCAAATTATCTCACTATCTCTAATTCACACTAGTAATTAGGTGCTAGTTCATGTGCTCGCATTTAACGAAATGTGTAGACAATGATGAATAAGAGAAAGTTCGAGATAAGTAAAGTAAACTCCGTTTTGGAAATGGCTTATACGTCTAGGCCGCTACCATTGAATACGTAGAGTTATCTTTACTAAATAAAGAATTTGTTTAGGAATTTGAGGTTATATACCTTATTCCAAACATCTCATAAAACCTTATCTCCATTTCATATTTGATGATGGATGATCATGTTTTGTAATAGAGAAATGTCGTTCTCTTATTGTTATGAATTTGTGTATAAGATTTCACGCATCTTGATTGAATTTGCTTGAAATAGATAAATAAATTTCGAATGACAAATATGTAAGACTTCACATAAAGTATTTGACTTTTATGTAAGATAGTCGCTTAGTCGAATATAAACAAGAATCGCATTATGAGAGTCTACGTAACGTGGAGCTCGTAAATCAATTTGATTGCAAATCAATTGAAATTCATGCGAATCGTGTTTGTTAAATGACAAAAGCGCCTTTGAACTACGAAGGTTTAAAGGACAAGTAACCTTATTAAGACTTATACATATTGATGTATATAGACCTACAGGTACTTGTGCAATTGAAAGGTTGTTGAAACTTTACCACTTGACCAACAATCATTGTAGATATTAACGTATCTATTTGATATGGTATAAGTATGAATCTTTTGACAAGATCAAAAGGATTTCAAGAGTAAAGTTGAAAAACTATTCAATAAAAGCAAAAGTCTTAAGATGGATCATGGTAAATAGTTAAGTCATATAGTTTGATATATTACCTAAAGAGTATGAAATACGTTTCACTACTCGCTCCATGAGGAACATTGAAAAATGTATCCAAGGATGAAGGTATCGAACATAGTTTGATATAGTTCGATCGGTAATAAATCAAATTGACTTGTTCGACTCATGTAAGGGATTTGTGTTTGAGGACAATATTGTTTACACTGAATAAAAAATTCCATCGAAGTCTATTGAGAAAAATATCTTACGAGATTCGATCTCTAGGTATATTGTTTCTCAAGATTTGGTATTGAGAAGCTTATTTCAAAGTTCGATTGATTGATAAGCTTGGACCCAAATAAGACGCTTAATATGATGTAGGATATCTTGAACTAACCGAAAGGTACTACTTCAACGAACATGATAAGAACAAAGTAGTTGTTGCTCATCATAACGTAATCTTGAAGAATGATATTCTCAAGAAGAAGTAGTGGGAGTAAAGTGAGCATTAAAGGAGTTTATACGTCACTACAAGAAGTACATTTATAGGAAACTTGTCACTCCATACATGGTGCTTAGTGGGAGTTGACCGGAACTTAACTCACAAGCAGTTGTGAAAGGAAGAAGTTTATAAGCACGCTCACTTCTAAAGAGTGCTCAAACATCTCACGAATGGATGATGTTCGAGAAACTCATGCAATATATTAGGATCAAGAACTTACTCTACAAGATGTTGTAGAAGTAGTTTACTGACCTCAAGCACCAATCCTACAAAGATCAACGAGAGTGAATTGCCTAAACTGAAAGGTACATAGGCTTCACAACATCCTCGTACTTGATATATGAGGATCCGTTGATAAATAAAGAAGCGATGGAAAGACCCGATTCCACAAGTATGGTTTGAATTTGTATGATCTTTAAGTGCAATCCATATATATAACAACAAGGTATAGACCTTGATTGATGTTCAAGAAGGAGCGATCCATCTAGAACATTTAGATCTTTAAAAGGAAAGATAGATATGGATAGCAAGTCGACAATGTACAAAGCACAATTTCATGATTGATGCTATGTGTAAGTCGATAACCAGTTGACCATGTACAAAGCACGGCTTCTCGCTTGTAGCTGTGTATAAGTCAATAAAGATCATTCTAACAATAATTATATTTCGTATATATAGATATATGAAAAATACATCAAAACTGCCTTCTTCGATTGAATGAAGGAAGTTGTTGTGTATTTGACACAAACCAAGGATTTGTTGTATTGTTGAAAACATATATATGCTTCAATGATCCATTAATGGATTGAAGCAAGTATTGTGGAAATTGGAATAAACATTTTGACAAGTAAGTCAAGGAGTTGAACTTCGTCAAAAGTATCTTGTATAGACAAGATATTCAGTGGGAGCATTATTATGTTACATGTATTGTACAAGATACAAGACATTAATTGGGAATAAAATTAAAGAAAGGAATATTGTCAAGATCTCATTGGAGAATGTTTTCTCAATTGAGAACTTGGGTAAGTCACCTAAATCCAAGGAAACAAAATCTATGGAGATAGATTATGATGGATGTCAGGTTTGAGCAAAATGTGCATATAATGACAAGGTGTTATAGTTACACGAAAAGATAGACTCCTAGAAAGGATGTCTAACCATGTTGTATGGCATACACTTGAGTTCTACTCGGTGTATTGCAACTCAATTCGAGAAGAGTGCACGATACAATTCGAGCATCCTTCTGTCATGAGTTTCATTACGTACGCCATACTTATGCACATGCCCCTATGTATTGTACCCAAGGAGTATGACAAGCAGTTGTCAACTGGATACAAAGAAAAATACATTTGGACAATAATCAAGAATATCCTCGAGTATCTTATGAGAAAGGGTGATATGTTTTTCATCTGACAAGATGAAAGAAATCTCATATAAATTGTTATATTGATGCTAGTTTTCGAAAGATTGATATAAATACAATTGAGCTACATATTTTGTTTAAATGTGGTGTTGTAAATTTAGAAGGTGTTCTAAATGGGATATTACAACCGTTTCCGTCACCAAAACAAAAATATATAGCAACTTGTGAAGCAATGAAAGAATGTAGTATGGATCATGAAGTTCTCAGTCAAGCTAATATAGTTCTAAGCATCTCGAACCATAGCTTAAACTTGAAGAACCCAATATTAAATTGGTGATCCAACTAAGATCTATGACGATGTCACTTGATCTCACATGATGATGATCAAGAACACATATATAGGAGTATATATGTATATAGGGTCAAATAAAATTGGATAGGTTCGCGGACACAGCGAACACTCTAACTTAACCTCTACCTTAAGCGGTATACGAGATGCAATTGTGCATCCATGCGTGATGGACGTATGAGTAACTTGCTTTAAGTGTATTACATCTTTTGAGGTTCGAGACATGTATATATATAGATATATGACATTGTTCTAAGTTCTTCACTGGCTAGAAGTCACTATTGATTGATTCTAGGCCAAGTGGGAGATTGTTGGAGTTATGTCCTAGAAGTCAATATTTAATGACTTATTTTCTTAGTTTATGTTAATGATGATATTTGATCATTTGTTCCTAGAGTTTATTATTGACAGATCATTCAGGTTGAGGATCTGAATTGTAGATCTCTGTGGATCATTCATTAGAATGACAATAATAAATCTAAATCGTCCATAATCTTGATAATTAACAAGGAACATTAATTATCATAAAAGATTAGTATGTAAGTTAAGTGATGATTAAGTTCTACAAATCATAGGTAAGGAGTTACCAACTTAATTGCATATGTGTATGTTATTGGAACATAGTACAGGACTTGACCTAATGAAATAAACATATGGACTGTGTTATGTGTCATTGTTTATTTCATATGTTGTTGATTCTAAGTTTGAGATGCTCAGCTTTTCCACATGAGGATAGGTTCAATAAATATCGTCTAACGTTGATTCCTGATAAAGGCTGCTATAAGGACTTTATTTATGTTCTCTTGAATTGTGCGGGGAAAAGTTGTTCATCAAGAAAACCGTATGTCCCTCATTAATATACTTGATGAGTGATGATATCTGTTTGGGCCCCTTGATGGAGTTTGGATTGTTTGGCCAACTTGTACAATCAACTCTAGATCAAGAAATGTATAATCTGCAAGAATGACACATTCCTATCTTGGATTATACAAGGATATCATGTGACATAAGAATCAGACAAAGAAATACTTTTATTTCTTATGCAGGATTGAGATATTGTAACGGTACACTATTTATACGAATTGGGAATCATAACGTGTTGCTAGATACCGCTTATGATTATTGGAATTAAATAAGCGATTTAATTCCATGGCCAACATAGTATAAATCCTCAAAGGGTCGCACAAATAGAACCTGAACCACACGTGTATTATTTATTTGTATTGGAGAATACAAAACATGATGGGTTGATTAATTAATTATATACCGTTATGAACCGTTATAATTAATTATATCAAGGAGATCATGTTAGAATAAATTAATGCATAAACCAACCTATTGTTAATTATCATCAATTTGATAATTAATAGTCTCAACTACATTTAATATAATTGTTAGAATTATATTGAATATATAGGCTTTAAATAGCTAAGTCTAATTAAGCCCAATTAACAAATAATTAAAAGGCCCATTAGTTAATAGAATTAATGAGCTAATGAGAGATGAATTTGCCATTTGGTAAATTGGGCTAAAAGCCCATATAGCTGGCGCCTAGAGCATGGTGGCATGCTTGTAATTTGTTTGAAGTTTGGAAGAGGAATGAGAGCTCTATAAATAGACCCCAAGAGGTGGCCTCTCATCCAACTTTCTCTCTCCTCTCTTCCCTCTTCTCCTAGCCGCCACCTATCTCCTCCTTTGGAGATTTTCGAAATCTCCATTAGAGGAGCTCTCATCCTTTGTTTGTTATGGCCCATGTGTTGGGATTAGCCACATAATTAAGGTGTTAATTGTGATTAAGTGTTGGTTGCTCTAAAAGCTTGCTAGCACAAGCTCTTGAGAGGTGGTGAAGCTTCTTGGTGGATTAGAGGAAGGAGAAGAAGGCGCGGAGTGCACCCCATCGATTCCCATGCCATGGATTCGAGCCTCATGAATGCGATTTCATGAGAGGTACAATTTCTCCTACCTTCTCTCTTGATTGGATGTGTGATTGCTTTAGCACTAGATCTATTGATTTGCTTGTTGTTAATGGTGATTAATTAGTTGTAATTAATCTAAAATTAAAATATGAGCATTTCCTAACAATGTGCATGTGTCACGCGCACAGTATGTGCAGTTTGCCGTATCTCCCCATCCGCACCGTATACGACACGATACCCGCACCCAAGCAACATAGTAGGAAACATGTTCTCTTTGACATGGTGCTTGGAATTTTCTAATCACTTAAGGTACCTTTCATCCACCTAATATGATTGAGCACTGTACAGTCCTGAATTGAGTTGTTCGTTCATTCAGATCTATAATTTCGAGCATCGATCTTTTTTATCTCTCAGATTTTCTCTGTTGAGATTCTATTAGGCCGAGCGTATACAAAATTAGATCACATAACAACTCACAAAAAAAATACATTATTTAGAAAGAAATCTAATTTAAACAAGGTAAATAATAAGAACCCCAAATATGTTGATTTTGAAGCCTGATTATACTTCTTCCAAGTGAGCCTAAATTAAGACACAAATGAAATGTGCTACATTTCAAGCTTGGGCGGTGAATTTAATTATCAAGCGCTAGCAATGGACCAAAGGGAAACGGTCCTCTCCCTAAATTTAAAAAAATAGAGCTTCCGAAGAAACAACTCAGAGGATGAAAGAAAAACCTTTCTGTGGGGGATTTAAATTCTGGACAAATATCACGTTTGGTGGCACACAGATTGATCACATTTTTTTTTTTTGGTGGCAAACATCATGGTTGCTTCTTCAAAATAAATTGGACATTTATGACATTTCATGCTCTAACTTGAGACAAAATCCAGCTACATTAAAATCTTTTCTGCATATTAATAAATCGGATGGTACTTCATATAAAGAAATCCTTGCAGCACACTATAATGTTTCATCGTACGAGTGATATATATACTATGCATATAGGTGCCGTTTGGATGGGATGGAATTGGTCAATTCCTAGGAATTGGAAATTCCATTCCTACATTTTTCATCCAAACCATTTTGGAATAGCCAATTCCATTCCTAACATAATTTTCAATAACAATCTTCCCAATAACACTTTTCTCTCTACTTTTCACACTTCCCAATGCTATTCCTAAACTCACCATCCAAACAACATTTCCAATTCCTAGGAATAGCCAATTTCCACAATTCCTGTGAATAGAGTTTTTCCCTAAATTTATGCTATTCCTACCCAATTCCTAACCCATCTAAACGACACCATATGGCTATGGGCCTATGATACGTAGAGTGGGAAGAAACCAAGTACATGTTTTGAAGGGGCATGGCAATCTTTGCACAAAACCCCTATTGTATGTCATACCGATAAGGTTTGCAATCGTCGGAAGGTAAGAAGTAGATGGAGTTGGGTATGACAAGGTCACCAACAACAGCAGGAAATGATTTAGCATTGATGGAGAAGGCATCGATCGGCGATGTCTAAGAAGAGCACTCGGTCATCGATGTTGGTTATCTCCTCCCAAACACAGTTATTTTCCTCAAACCTGAGTTTGTAGATACGAAAGTAAGCGCAATGCTCGGTATTCTTGCAGCACCGGGAGTACAAAGACACTCTTAAAAAGTCTCTATATGAGTCTGTTATGTGACAGCTAACACACCGACTATCTAACTGAGTTTCCTCCAGAGGTGGTGGTATGTCACCCCATTTTATTCTGGTGGACTCACAAAAAAGCTCCGTGGAGGCTCCACGTCCCGATGAAACTATCATTGCTTTCAAATTACAACAAAGATACGATTTAGCATTTCTTGCTGTTGCAGTCCACTCGCTGGTATACCAGTCGAAGAATGCCCATGACTCGAACCCATTACTGTAAACTGGCCACCCCAAAGGACAGGGTTGAGGGGGCAACCCACACTTCTTCCTCCGTCAGCGGATTGAATAACTGACAACTCTGAGTTAAGGAATACAAAATTTATTTAATCCTCAAGTATAGTTGAATAATCAAAAAATAGAAGTTAAGGAAACGTACTTTTCGAACATTTGTATATCCTCCATTCGACAAAAGAAGATGGCCACGACTTGGTCCTCTGAATTTTTTTCCTTGAAATGATGGTTTTACACAAATTGTGTCGGTTTCACCAGTGAAGAGAGAATAAAAACGGTGCTCCGCCTGTAAATCAGTTGTTATGGCAGGACCGTCTTTATTTCCCTCCATAAGCCAGGGTAGTTGTGAGTAGAGCTGTCAACGATACCAAAAAACACGCTATGCCGCAACGTTAATGGATAACGGCACGAATAACGGCAGTGATATATATTTCGTTAACTAAACGAAACGGAAAGAGAAATAGACCGGTATATAAGACATATAAACAGAACGGTAAGAGAAATCGGATGTTTCGTTTTCGTTATTTCGTTTTCACGTATAGTATTCTACGAGTTTAAAATTATTACAATAGCAGAGAATGGACGGAGGAAACGAGGGGACACCTCTGAGCCTTCTCCTCATTTTTTTCCATCTTTCTCCCGTATCATCAATCCTCTGTCCTTTTTTTCTCTACACCACTCGAGAAAAATCAGAAAAAAAGAAAGAAAAAATAGAGAGAAATAAAAAACCAAGTTCCTTTCTTCGACTCTCTACAAACCCTAGCAACGAGGCACTTCTCCGGTGAGGCGGTGTCTCTACCTATGGCTACTACTCCAAACTTCTCGGTGATCGCCTCTCCGCTGGGTGCTTCCGCCTCCGCCACCATCGACGACGGTTACGGATGTAGAGAGGTCGCCAAACTGGAGGATCAACAAAGGCGCAACAAACTGTAGTGGATCTCAGATTTAGATGTTGCTAGAAAGGTCCTGTTGTTCTAGATCGAGTTTCCAACTCCAATTTGGAAGATGATCGAGGTGATTTATTAGGGACACACGACTAGGTGTAAATTACTTTTGTTCAATTTTCGATCGAAGAGGTGTAAATTTGTCATCTATTGCTCCCCTTTTCTGAGATTTTGAGAAAAGTATTTTTTTTTTCACTAATCGACTAGTTTCACATTTTAAAACAGATTTATTTATTTCTGTTTCTAGGCTATAATACCTATTCGGATCTGGAGTTAATAGTGGGATTGAAATTTGTATTGTTGTTGGCAAACATAATTGATTTTTGTATTGATTTGAAATTTGTAATTTTGTTGGCAAATATATAAACGTTAAATCGTTTATATCGTTTAATTAAACAAAACGATTAATGTAATTGATTTTTGTGTCGTTTTATAAATGATTTGGTTAACGGCAAATTATTGTGTGTTGTTTAATTAAACAAAACGATAACGATCACAGCCATTTCTATGATCGTTAGCCACGTTTGACAGCCCTAGTTTTGAGGGAGCGTTCGACAGAGGGACCAAAGAGTGCCACTTTTTGCAGGTAGCCTGGAAAAGGATGTAATCACATAGTCCTGAAATTTTTTTGGAGATGACATGAACTAGTTCTGGGAGAAGATCATTCCAATCAATTTCCCTCTCCTCATACATTATTTTTTCTCTCCAACAAATATTAAAGAATGATGTTTCAATTTTTATTCTTTCTATGATGACAGCCGAGGTAGTGCAATATATATATATATATATATATATATATATATATAATATCTATTGTGAACCATGGTTCATTTAGGCCTTCGTGAACCATGATCGTTTGATCGGTGGTTTTGCAAATTGACAAATCTAAATTAACCAATCCAATCTATATATTGAAATCTCATAGAAAACCAAATTTTACAATTTTTGAAAATTTTTTGCTATTTTTTTCGAATTTCTCAAAGCTTGCCATTTTTGGACGATAATTAGTGAATTATCGTCCAAAAATGGAAAGTTTTACAAAATTCGAAAAAAATAGTAAAAAAATTCCAAAAATTATAAAATTTGGTTTCATATGAGATTTCAACATATAGATTGGATTGGTTAATTTAGATTTGTCAATTTGCAAAACCACCGATCAAACGATCATGGTTCACAAAGGCCTAAATGAACCATGGTTCACAATAGATATTCTCTATATATATATATAGAAAAATTAAAATGACCCCTTTCTTATCATAGAAAAAAATTACAAAGACTTAAAATAGCTAGGAAGCTGCATAATCTCAAGTCTCAACTAGCGGAATTAGTGTTTTTCTTTTTTTAGGACTAAAGTGCTCGGCACATACCCGCATGAAATGTGTAGCACTTAGTATTTTTGTTTTAATATTCCATCATGTATAAGTTCCAAGATATAAGTATCATAAATATATTTTATAGTTCTAGCAAATTAGAACTATCTTTTTTTAGCTATTTTGTTTCAAAAAATTCTTTTTTCTAATAAAAAATTAAATCTAGTAACGATTGAAAATCAACTAAGTGCATGTTCAATTAGTTATAATAAAAGAGTAATTAATAATTTTGTATGTTCAATTAGTTATTTAGATAGTAACCAATATGTGTATTTATTATTAAATATATGTGTTCTACTCAAGGGTTTAAATTTCGATTTTTTCGGTATGACGGTCCGGGGTTGATTTGTTATTTCGGTGTTATTTCGGTGATATAACGGTGACTGTATACAGATACTAAAATTGTTATTGTATTATATACTTGCTTAAATGTGGGTCATGTTTGTTATTTGGGTGTTATTTCGATGTTATTTGGGTCATGTTTTCTTATGATATCAATATATCATTAATTCATTAATGTTGACCATTATTTTTTTTCGCTCTGGGTCCATTTTATATGTGCCTTTTTTTTAATGTTACCATTTCCCGTTAAAACGTACGTTATTTCGGTGAAAAACGGTGAAAAAACGGAAATGACGCGTTACGTTATTTCGGTGTTTTTTTCTATGACATTCGTGCGGTTGGATACAAAATACCGTTATTTCGGTTATTTCGGCGTTATTTCGGCGTTATTTAAAAGCTTGGTTCTACTTGTTTTGTTGTATTTTGTTTACTTTACTTGTTTTATTTGTTCATTTTTTTTTAAAATTGTGTTTGTTCACTTAGCTTATTTTATTTGTTCAGCTTGTATTTGTTGTGTTTCAACTTTCTGTGTTTGTTATATTTTTCATTTTGTTTAACTTACTTGTTTTACTTGTTCACTTGTTTATTTTATTTGTTTACCATGTCTGTTGCATATGTGGAACTTATATATTTTTAACTTATTTATTTTATTTGTTTAACATGTTTGTTCATCCATTTGCATTTCATTTGGAAGGTCTATAAATCTTACGATTTATTGTTCTCTCTTCATAGGTCCCTTTGCTTTGTTAATTAATTAAATCTTATCCGTCTGAATTTAATGCTCTTTATAATGTTAGCAATTAGATATGTTTTCACTTTATATTAGATTTCATGCGGTCAATGATCGCGGTAAAAACCTAGCTCAAAATAAAAACCTCGTGTCTACACCGATCCAATCGTTTGTAGAACAGCTTGAGGGTCGAATCCACAGAGACGGTGTTGGAATATCGATGCTTTACTTTAATCAATTAGTTAGACGAGTTCAACTCTTTTGGGTGTTAAGAATTGAAGGTGGGTTCAAATCCTAAGTCTAGAATTAAGGTCAAAATTAGAACTAATCGAGAGATAAAGTTTGATTCAAGCGATTAAGAAATTTAGGGGCACAAGTTAGCAAACTTCTTTATTTAGCTAGTTCCAAACGGTCCGTCTGATCTCTCAAACGGTCTGTTTGAACCACGGTTGGTTGACTAATTTGAACAGTTTTATAATTAATATTGTGCAGAATCATAATTAAACTAAGTCCTCAAATACTAACTCTCGTTATAGTTTTGATTTCTAAAGTTTAACTATTTCATCAATTAAAATTCTAAGTTAATCAACTCTCGTTTTTGGCTTAAAGGTTCTAAATTCTATCTTTCATACAAAGGATATCTCGCGACGAGAGTTGCGAGAAGGGTTTCACCTCAATTCATCGAATCAAGACATACAAAGGTATAGATCATTATTACCAAACTAGACAGGCCTAATCTACAAGGTATAATCATTCTACCAAAGCAATTCAAGATCCAACTTAGAAAATAAAATCAAAAGATAGAAATCACAACATAATCATAAAACAAGTCAAAATATTCAACAAACAACTAAATAAATAAGTTTACAGCCATTAACCCCTAAAATAAAGAATCAACAACTAAGAGACATCGAACAAACAAGAGAAAAATGAAAAATAAGAGAAGTTACAACCAATTGTCCTTGCTTTCCCTTGATCTTGTCAAAATCCCCTTCTAAACGTCTCGTTGCCCTCGCAAACGACCCGTCTAACGCTGTCACGATCTAGACTTGAGACTACACTCTCGAATATTTCTATGTCTAACCCTATTGGCCCACGATCTCAAAATCCCCTCAAAATCATACATATTGTCGTTTATTTTCTTCCACGTCTAAATTTGATACTTCATGGATAATTTATATATCGATATAAAAAATAAAGAATAAAGATAATACTATAAATCAATTTGTCAAGATTTAAATAGGCGTTTATAAACCTTTTATTTTTTTTTCCTACTCCACCTTTCCGTCGTAACATCTTAAACATAACAAACATATAAAAAATGTATTCCACTTAATCACATGCTCGATAATAAATACACTAATTGCATACGGTAAGAATTGGAACGGAACCAGCTTATGCTAATTGCAAATTAAATTTACATTTATTCTCAATTTTTTTTTAAAAAAAAATGACGTGCCTTTTCATTTTTGTATTGGCCATTTACTTTCACTACACTTGCATTTAAAATACTGCCAATTTAATTCTTAATACGCTGGCGTTATTTAATTCGTCCTGAATTCAAAGATTCACCATAAAATTTTTATAATAGTGCCAGAATAAAAAACACATCTAATATATATATATATATAATAATTAAATCCCGTGACCGCTTTTCAAAAGCGGCCACATTTAGTTTTTTTTTTTTTCTTTTTTTATAATTTTTAAAAATAAATTAAAAATAGTCGTACCAATTAAAAATAGTTGTACCAATCATTAATAATAGCAATATTTTTTTTTGAAAAGAAAATTTATGTCAAGTTTATTTGGCGACTTTTTATTTTTGAACTTACAAAAATAGTCGTATCGATTAAAAATAGTTGTACCAATTAAAAATAGTCCTACCAATTAAAAATAGCCTACCAATCATTAATAATAGCAAGTTTTTTTTTTATAAATTTTGATAAGTTTTTTACAACAGATTTTTTTTATGTTTTACATTAGAAATTTTTATATTTTACATAGCACAGCGAAGCTGCGATTGACATATCTAGTGTTATGTAACTCCCTAATCTAAGATATTAATTAAAAACCGTGGCTGCTTTTCAAAAGCGGTCACAAATAGTTTTTTTATATTTTTTATAGTTTTTTAAATAAATTAAAAATAGTTGTACCAATTAAGAATAGTCGTACCAATTAAAAATAGTTGTACCAATCATTAATATTAGCAAGATTTTTTTGGACAAAAAATTTATATCAAGTTTATATAGCAACTTTTTATGGAAGAAATTACTAATTTTAAACTTACAAATTTTTGTCTATAAATTTTAACAAGTTATATCATTAATATTAGCAAGATTTTTTTTGGTAGAAAATTTATATCAAGTTTATATAGAGACTTTTTATGGAAAAAATTACTAATTTTGAACTTACAAATTTTTAACTATATATTTTAACAAGTTATTTCATTAATATTAGGAAGATTTTTTTGGACAGAAAATTTATATAGAGTTTATATAGCGATTTTTTATGGAAGAAAATACTAATTTTGAACTTACAAATTTTTGTCTATAAATTTTAATAATTTTTTCATTAATATTAGCAAGATTTTTTTGGGCGGTAAATTTATGTCAAGTTTATATAGCGACTTTTTATGGAAGAAATTACTAATTTTGAACTTACAAATTTGTGTCTACAAATTTTAATAAGTTTTTTAAGACAAATTTTTTATATTTTATATAGCACAGCGAAGCTGCGACTGCCATGTCTAGTCTATATTGGATTCGTAGTTTCGTTTCGTATACGTAAAACAAGCAGAAAAAAGATAGGGGAACACAATACATTTCAAAATGGGAGTACCATAACATTTTATTATTTTTCAGGGGCTCATGTGAAGTTCAACCTAACAAATGGATCTCAGTTTGCTTAAATCCGAACCTTTAAGTAGTTTCGAGTATTCAAACAAAAAAGACTAAAAAAAAAAAAAAAAAAAAAAAAACCTTTCGTCGTACCTTTCTTCTTCTTCTTTCAATTAGGTTTACAAGTTCGTTTATCCTTCTACCCACCAAACAAGCGATTCAAGAGATAAAAGCTACGTCGAGAATCAAATATAACCCGGTCTAAAGAAAACAAATTTTGGGTTAATCACATCACCAAGCCATGCCTATAATTTCTTCAAACGGGAAGAAGAATCAGTTACCAAGATCTCCTTCCAAGGTGAGGATCTGAATCCGATTTTCTTTTGCCTACTCTTCCAGACCCACAAGCCGTTTTTTTTTCTTGATCGAGTTGCAATTCGATCTGATCGATCACGATCACGCTTGAATTATCAATCCCATCGATTTATTTAGTGAGGCAAAAGGGTGTTAGGATGAGAGATCAAAGAGCCAACCGAGATTTTTTGCCCAGGTACCACGACCACAACCACCGCCGGGACCACGATCGCCACGTTCATGCTCCTCGACGCCATAAGCCGCCGTCTCCTCAAAGACTGGTCGCTCTGAGGCCTTCACCAGACAAGCATAGAAGATCTCCTCCTCATAGTCATAGCCATAGGAGAGATCTCGTGCAGCGACCGCCAGACCACCACAAGGCCGTGCACCGGGAATACCCATCTCCCCACCGCCCACGGAACCATCTTTCTCCTCCAAGACCAAGAGCTAGAGACTACCATCATGATGTTCATGTACCAGTACCAAGCTACATGCATCCAGATTACCCGACTGATTTGAGCCATGAGATTAAACACCCACATCTTGGATTGGACCCTCAACCCTTGCCAGGTCACAAAACTGTGTTCATGGATGACGAGATCGGCAGATCCTACTCGGCAACTCTGAAACAGGATAGCTTCATGGATGGTATGATGACTCGCAGGGTCCATGACAGTGACTTGATTCACCGCAATAGTCACGCACGAGACTTGTATGTCGGAGGCAGAGGGAGAGACAGAGACAGTGAAGGAGGTAGAGATGGGGAGAGAGAGAGGGAGAGGGACAGAGACAGAGATGGAGATAGACTCAGAGAGACAGGCAAAGGTATTTACCAGAGAGAATCTCCTCGCCCTGTCACAGTAACTACTACTCGTTTGGGGCCAATTGACGGTGGCCAATCTTCTTATGGGCATGCAAGGTTACGCCAAGAACATGATCTTCTGGCACTAGAAGATATTTCCAGGGTTTCTGTTGGTCGGTTACCAGATGATCGAAGGGAGCCAAGGGACCGGGTCAGTGACCATTACAATAATGTTGTACTTGATGACGTTTATGGAAAGACGTCATATCCAACTCTTGGTTATTCTAGGGCTGATGACGTGGCTTATTCTGCTAGTAGCATGAGGGAAGGAGTCTATAATGATCTTCCACATCATTCTACACATAAGGATGTGCGGCCAGTTTACCATGAATTTGAGGAAGCGTGTGAGGCGAGACCCTTGCACAGGCGTGAGTCCCCCCTGCCTTTTGAGGGAAGGCATGAGTTCCACAGAGAAGTTGCGTGTGTGACCGAGAGAGAGACATCAGAAGGACCCATCTTTCCTGACCATACCAAGGGCTTGCACCGCACAGATTATAGCCGATCGTATAATGGGTACATAGATGATCTGGGATATGAACCATCACACGAAAGGTTGATGGCAAGGGAGCACCAGTTGCATCATATCTATGACCATGATCGTGACCATGTAATTTATGATGATAGTATATTTGATGATAACGACGATGATGTAGACAATGATGATAATGGTGATGGAGATGGTCAGGTATTGAACCAAAGGATAACAGTAAAGGATCGATTGAATCTGTCATCTCAACAAATCGCTGACGTTGATCACCCAATAGTAAGACGTGCTGTCCCCTCTAGAAGACCAGTTGTCATGCATGGGAAACATAAGCACTACCATGCAATGTCAGTGCCCGCTACCATGCGAACTAATAGTAGTATTAAGAAGCGGCTGCATTTTGGACCCTTGGACCGGAAGGAGAATTTCCGGGCCCACAAAATGCAAAAGAGGGCAATGGAGGATAAGCCTAACACAAGAAAGGTAAACTATGAGTATGAAAAGGGTTCTGACGAGGATGCTGCTGGTAGGGCCTCTCCCATAATAAAGGATCCACCGGAGCAATCTGAGGAGTTCAACAAGCAAGTTGAAAAGGCATTTATCAAGTACACTAAGACTATAAATGAGAGCTCTAAGGAGAAGAAGAAATACCTTCAGCCTGGAAAAGGGAGCCTTGTTTGCTGTGTTTGTGGCAGGTCTGTGTTTCTCTTCCTTCACTGAATGTGATACCTAAAGGGCATAAAAGAAATCCATGGGGTTTGTAATTAAGGACTATGTAAGACCTTATTGGCTACTGGAGTGGTTATGGATAGTGGCCATTGTTTTCTACTGAACTGGTTCTTGAGATGTTGATCTTGAGCTCCAAACCAAATCTGCCTTCACTGTAAAGGCGCACATGCTTGATTGTTGGGTCCTTTTTTGGCTATTTTGGTGTGAGAGCGCTTTTGTGAGCAGTGTTTGGATGGGTTGGGGGTTTGGTATGTTATTGCCACACCCCTGTCATAGAGGTATAAAAGTGGGAATTATGGTAGTACATACCTGGTGTAGTGCTAGTCACATCAAGCTTTTAGGTTAGATCTGAAGCTATATTTATCCATGCTATCTGCAATCTGTATATAGTACACGATATATATTCTCGTAAAAACTAATTTCTGCAACAGGTAGGTTTATCAGGGTCTTAGGGAAGAAAATATGACCCTTTAGGAATTTTGGCACTCTCTAATCCATTATTTCCCCTCAATTTTTCTCCTACGGACCTCAAGCCATGTGCTGTGTATTTATATTGTTGAAATCATTTAAGTTGAGCTAGATATGCAGCTAGAATCATCATTTCCTAGATTATATTATGCGGTAGGTTTGTCAGAGTCCATTTTTTCGTTTGTATCCCTTCTTAGTCTCTTTGGGAGTTCCAATTTATATACCTCTTGAACTAAAGTCACATGACATGACACAATGATATATCATTTCGAGTCTTCACTTTATTTGCTATGATTCATTGGAGTTTTTGTCCCAATATTGTTCCACAATGGATGCAAAGGTCTGTGTCAAGTGATTTGTAATTTGGATGCCTAAATGGATGATTGAGAAGGATTGGACACTAATACAGTATTAGGAGCTTCATTGTTTGGGATTGCATTGCTGGGGAAAGAAGTGCTGAGCACAATGAGTCTTACTTTTGGTACATCAAGTGCCTATTTGAGTCTAAGGATGCAAGAAGGAAAACCTATATAAGGAAGTTTGGCTGGTTAACCATTATAAAGCTTGTTTTGCGAAGTAAACATAATTGTATTTGATGATGCAACAAGCTTGATGTGACCTTAATCGTTCTCGAATGATACTTTCCAGGATTAGTAGCTTGTGATCTATGTCCATATACCAATGTAGAATGGAAAAAAAAAAAAAATTGATTTATAATTTTCCAATGTTTTCTAGTTTCTATGTTTATCAGTTGCATGTTTACATTTTCAAAGCCCCAGTCAATACCCTTTATTATGCATAACAACAAATCTTAAGATGTCAGTTATGCCTACAAAACATGAGATTTCCTTTTTCTCGTCTCTCAGGCCTTCAAGTTGCATGTACTTTCTGATCTTTTTCCTTGATATTCTCTAAGATCTATGTGAAATGTCAAGTTGAGTAAACTGACTTATAGCTTATGTTTCTTAATAAATTTTCTTCAAAGGAAATAGTGATCTGAAGGAATGGATTATCATCCCATGGTTTTGTTGCAATAAGTACTATAGTTGAGGTTTTCAGGGACACAGATTAAACTTCCTTTTAGCAATTCATATGGTTTCAGTAAGTTCTATTTCTTAACTGTTGCTTCATTTTTTTTTCCCTTTTTAATAGGCAGTCGAGCGAATTTGCAGAGACTCACAATTTGGTGGTTCACACTTTTCGTGCAAAAAGACAAGGACTGCGGACGGCTCACCTTGGTCTCCACAAGGCCCTTTGCCTACTTATGGGGTGGAACTGGCTCAAAACTCCTGATGAGTCCAAACTATACCAGGCGGGCCCACCTCATGAGGCCAAGATGTTGAAACAAGATCTCATCCTCTGGCCGCCAATTGTTGTTATATGTAACAGCTCTATTGATAACAACACCTCTGAATCCAAGACCGTCAGTATTGAGATGATAGAAAGCATGCTTAAAGGTTTGTATTTCTTTGCTTTTCATAGAAAACCTGCTTGTCTCTTGTATATGCTTAGAAAAATTAGGAGAAGCTCAGAAACATCAGCAGTCATGAAATAACAACAAAAAGAGGGAATGACTCTTCAAATGTTTCAGAAAATGCAAGCAATTACACATATAACTGATCGACATAGCCCAATCTATCTGGTCAAAGTCAAAACCATTTAGGTATATTTAGTGACTGGCACCACCAACTTGTACAAGAACCGTTGCATTATAGATGTGTCAGTATACTTGGAGTTCTATTTTTCCTAATTCTATTCAGGTTTGTTTTCTTTTCAATATCAAAGGTAACAGTTTACGTCATTGACCCACTTTTTCAATTTTTTTTTTTTGGACAGAAATCGGAATTTGGGAAAACAAAGCAAAAGTGAGTTACGGTAAACCATCTAATCAGAGTATAATACTGGTGAAGTTCTCTCCAATGCTCTCTGGCTTTGAACAAGCTGAAAAGCTTCATAATCACTTCTATCAAGCCAACCATGGGAAGGATCACTTGGACTACTTACTTAAATCTGGTACTAGCATCAGTTCTGACAAAAAGGAAAAACAAAAGGAAATAGAAGATGTGCTGTATGGTTATATAGCTGGAATAGATGATTTTGAAAAGCTGGACTCTGATACAAAAAAGACTTACCTAGCTGGAAGAGATACCATTAGAAGCAAGAAGGTGATCAAAGCCATGGTCAGTGGCAAGGAAGCAGCGGCTTAAAATCGGTTACATATCCTGCTATTTCCCTGATTGCAACAAATTAATATGCTGGCCTGTTTTGAATTGCGAATTAATTTTTCAAACTGCACATTTTGCATGGTTGTTGCAAAAGCACCAACTATTTTATCATTTTATTTGGAAATAACACCCAACTATTCTTATTATGCATAACATTTTGTGATAATTTCAAAAGAGACAAAGCCAATAGAGGTAATTCCATAGATTGCTTGAGAAGCATGCTTCTAACTGGTGGTGTAATGTTTATTCCTAAGCCCAAATTGATATAGAAATATAGAATTAAGCAAAATTGAGGTAACATCTCAAACTTGGCAGACATTTGCAGACGTGGTTTAGGTAAACTTAAAATATTTACAGGTACCCTAGCCAATTTTTGTGACTTGTTGGAAATTATCCAAATGATCTTTACTGTATGCTTTATTACAAATTTTATTGGGTGTTATTTGCAAATATGGTAATATGTTGGTTGTCTTTGGCAAATTACAATTAAGGGGAACAAGCAGAGTATATCTACATTTAGACTTGAGTAATCTGCGCTACTGTTGGTCATCTGCTGCTATTTTGTGGTTGAGAGTCTTGCGACTATGTGGTTACTGAAATTATGTTGTCTCGTTCGTCTTCTAGAAGACCTGAATTTGTTGTATTATGCTTAATTAATGTAATGTAATGACTTTTCTGTCGCTGTAGTACTTGTAAGGATGTTTCTGATGTTGTGTTTGTGGAGTTCCTTTTGAGATTCTATTCTATTCTGTGCTTCTCGCAACTCATGATTTAGCTGATAAATTTAATTTACTTTTTATTTATTCGTAGTGAGAAAATATGGTTTTTTTATTATTTTTTTAAGAGTTTTTTATATGTTTGTGTATACATATCAAGTATATTAAATCAGGGACAATAGTGACCTTCTCATAAATACGTAATTTGGAAGGGCTTTTGTGAATGGTTAATTCTGCTGATGGCTGCAGCACCTAAAATAAAATCGATTCTTTTCTGAACTGTTGTTTGACCACTGAAGGAATGATTAACAAATCTCTTTTCTAAACACCTATGTATTGTTGTTTGTCTTTTCTAAACAAGACAATCATTCAATTATAAATCCTTTCTAAAATTAGCATCTTCCTGCTGGCACCCGCTTTCAACTCGTCAATCCAAAGTAGAGATAGATTCTGAAAAAAAAACTTTTCCTTGGAAAATGTCATTGTATTATCTACAAATTCAATTTCCAGGCTTTCTATGCTACATTCCCTTGTTTGATCACAATTATAAATAGTACATATACCCCTTGGGAATCCATTTTATTTGTTTAATTCATAATCATAATTTATTATCAACAAGGGAAACACCTCTTTAAACTTTGGTGCAAGTATCTACATTTACATTACCATGTATCATACCACGAGTTGTGGATTCTATTTAGAAAGAAAATTCGCTAAGAAAGAATGCCTAAAATACTCCAAACTCCACATCTTCTTCATTCCCCATGAAGTTCAGACACCTCCCTTCTTTTTTCTTACGCACAACAAACATTGATCCCAGATAGCATGTCCCATCTGCCTCTGGTGGGGCTGCAGAGCGTATGAGGGCCCAGTTCAACCCCTCAAAAAATGGGTGGCTCTTTATCTCTGCAGCCCCTTTTGCATACCCCAATCGATGCTCAGGTTCTTTCACTAACAGCCGTCGGATCAAATCCCGGGCATGGCAACTCACATTTGGATTTTCAGGAAACCGCAGATTCTGACAAACCACATTTGCAAGAGTTTCTTCATTATCAGCCCCCTTGAATGGCGTCTTACCATACAATAACTCATAAAGGAACACTCCAAATGTCCACCAGTCAACTGCACTCCCATGCCCGTCTCCTTTTATTATCTCTGGTGCAAGGTACTCATGTGTCCCTACAAAGGAATTGGATCGGGCTTCTGTAGGTTCTGCCACAAGTTGGAGACCTGCATCAATTCTCAATTTTTGTCCCTTACTGGGAGGATCTTTAGAAGGGGTACACGATGGACGAGGAGCAAAACATGAGGCAGGGGGCAGACAAAATGGGTCAATGCATGGTTTCTCAAGGCAAGGTCCAGTAAGGCGCTTGGAGGTGTTACCATGCTTGCTTCGGCTTGACGAAGATTGGAGGGTGGGGTTTACAGAGCAGCGCAGAGAGAGGTCGAAATCAGATAGCATTATGTGGCCATCTTCTCGTACCAATATATTTTCAGGCTTTAGGTCCCTGTATATCACGCCTAGCATGTGAAGGTATTCTAGTGCCAGTAAAACTTCTGCCACGTAAAATCTGGATTGGGGAAAAGCACAGACATGAGAAAGTTATTATTTTTCTGAATAGTCTCAGCAGCAACTGCTAAGTGTGCAGAAATGAGAAAGTTGGCAACATGTTACAGGCATGATGCGTAATTTTAAATGAGCTACTTTGATATGGGCAGTGGCAGGGCCATGTGGATAGATATAGGTCACCCAACCCACTAAAGTTACAAAATTATCTACTAATTATATAAAATTAAATGGTATCTTTTCAATAAGCACCCACACAAACAGCTTAGTGGAGCCCACTCAGCAAATTTCTTCCTCCACAGATGGTAATAAGAACCCTTTATTTTGCCCCTTCAAATGGTACTAGCTTTTACTACGGGCATGGTCTGTCCTTTAGTTGAAGAGCACTATGCAAGAATATACATCTTATCAGATATTTCACGATAGTAACTTTCAGCACTAGATAAACATTAAGGTTCTGAAGTTGGGATTTCATTTCAGTAGATGCATTTCTTCTCATACCAATTCAAAATGAAATATTAGATAACCACATTTTTGTAACAATTTTGGTTACTCTTACCAGTTTGGCACTGGTGTCCCTAATATCAAACAAAACTTAAATATATGGCTGATATTTATATCTGCCATTGGCATTTCTGTGACGACTGCAATTGTATACTTTCAGCCTGAAATATTGGCACATACCTTGCAGCTGGTTCAGAGAAGCACCTGCCCGGCTGCTTTTGCCTTAGAACATGTAGATCTCCTCCAGGACAGAACTCAATGACTAAGCATGACAAATTATCACTGGTAAAACTTGCATATAGTGTGGGTAGAAAAGGGTGATCAAGCATCTCTAATATCTCCCTTTCTGTCTGGGCACGCATCATCTTTTTCCTATTCACCAAATACTCCACATCCATCACCTTCAGTGCAAACAAACAATCTGAATCGTTAAGCTCTGCTAAGTACACAGTACCTGTCATGAATACAAATCAAAATATAATTAATAATTTTAAACTGAAAGAGAATTTCAAGTTACAGCTGATTCACGACATATGGTGCATAATGTTCTTTTTAAGTTCAAACACATTGATTAGTCATGTTTCAAAATTCTTTCACCTAATTTTGTTAGAATTGGATAAGTTCATTTTTCTTTTATAAAATTATATTTGCAAAATTCTCTACAAGTATGCACATGCATTTTACTTATAAAATCTTACATATATACCTATCTGTGCCTCCTAGTTCTGCAGAAGTAAAGAAAAGGATAAACAGATAAGCAAATTAGGACCTGAAACATATTTGTAATTAAAATGCCTTTTCTTTGACTAGTCATATTAAATCAAACAATGGATTCATCCTTTTCTATCACCGTGGATGCAAGGTTGATAATATTGGTGATTATCAGTACCTATGTCGCCACACCCAAGCCTCTTTATCAGCTTAAAATTGTCTAGTGTCAACGTGCCACCTTGCTATGCTGCCATTTGGCGGATTGACGGCCATCTGATATCCTTGGACATGTGGGGCCTACCAGTGCCAGCACTGGTGCCTGCACCACATGAACTCCCACACGGACTCTCTCCACTAATACTAGTGCTGGTGGTGTAATATTCGCATATGCTGCTTTTAGAGCTGTGCGAACATTCTCCCTTTTCCTTTTCTGCCGGTTCCATTGATGAACTACATGGTTCAGGTTTAATTTCCGGTTCAGGTTGTGTAATCTCTAGGTTGGAATTCTCATGCTGCACTAGGTTACTACAGCTTGTATCAGACGACGGTTCAGGTTCAATTTTATTTGTTATACAACCCATACAATTTTTTGAGAGCATTTTTCCCTTCTTTTCAGCTTGTACTGGATTGCCATTATCTTTCTCCGGTACAAGATTCATCTTCTCTTCAGACTCATCTGATCGAACCACCAGAGAGGCATAGAGCCGGCGAATGGTGCCAGATACAGGTTCTGAGACGCCTCCTACTGACCCATCTGACTTTTTTGTGACCCATTTCTGGGCTGCCATCTCTGAAGCCTGGGAAATGCAGAGGCGCCTCAAAGCCTGCTTAATATTCGCAGACTCCGATGAGCTGGCTTTGGGTGACTGAGATGGCATCCGTGCTCTGGCCACCTTGTCAAAACGGCTTAGCGGATCAGGACCCGTATGCCCCCTAGAAATCCGCATGTCTATTGCCTTCAGCAGCTGGTCCAGTTCATCAATTTCATCAGGATTGATGTTGATTCGACATGTGCGGTGTGGCCCATCTGACAGGGGCGAGCATCCTTCAAACTCATTTGATTCGACAATTTCAGAATTGCTACAAGAAGGTTCCATATCCATGGGGAAATGTAATGTTCATATCACCTCATGCCTTAAATCCACTCAGCAAATGCAGCATTCCTTTGTAACCTGATACAAAATTTACAAATTTGTTACTGTGTTTAGGGCAAACACTAGAAATCTCAACATGTAAATGAAGTTTCTAATACTAGAAACCTGCTTTATGCCTTTATAGTAATCTGCAAACAAGACCCAACTCACCCTAAAATCACAAAATGTTCCCTCCCTCCTCACTTTAGAAGAAATTCCTGTTTGGAAGGGACCATAGTCAGGAGATTGCCTCTTTATAAAGCAAGATTTGAGATCCTCTCTTTTCTGAATTAGTTGGCAAAGGTTGCCAACATTGTATATTGAAGAAGCAAATCTCTTGCATCCAGGAAAATTAAACAAGAGCATTGAATCAGCTACCTTCCAAAAGAAAAGTACAAATCTAGAACAGTAGACCCGAGACTGATTCATTATAAAAACAATAATAAAAAAAAATTTGAGAACCCATAATCTTCCTAATTAACAGCCTAATTTTGCCAGCATCTGACACTTCCTGTAACCTCATCAACAGCTGCCCAAAATTTATGAATTTCTATAATTTCTCGCTCTCTACAAACCAAATATACTTTGTAAATTGAATTTTCTAGTAATGCTATTGATCCATCGAAATTGAACAGTAAGGTGCATCGATTTGTTCCCCAATGCAAGTAGCGAGATAACTCAATACAAGAATGCAAAACTAAGATTCATATTTCAAGTTCAATTGTAGCAAAAAAAAGAAAAACCAATTAAAGTTTGCTACTAAAAAAGATCAGTGAATCACAGCTGAAGCAACAAATCACCAAAAAGCAAAGCAATTAATTGTGAGAAAAAAAAAATAGAAATTTACACCGATTCAAGCACATTACCTTAAATTGTGCCTCTCGAATCCAGAGAGAACCAGTAGAACAGAACCGATCCACCAACAAGAGAAGATCGAAGCGGGATCAGGCTTTATCGATTTGAACAAGTCACAAGATAAATCAAATATAATAAATTGAGATGTGGTTGATAGGTGGAGATAGGAAATGAGTAAAACAAATGCACCTCACGAGAAGAAACAGAGTGTGAGTTAGAGACACAACTGATGGAAATTATAATTTTCTTTTTCACAAATTATTAAATACAATTCAATTTTAGAGATGGGAAATAAAAGTACAGAAAGAGAGAGGAAGATATTAATGGGAAAGAAATTAAGGAATTGGAGGGAGTTGGGAATTGGAATTGAGATGGGTTTTTAATTAATTGGTAATTACATTCATTGATTGTGATGTCAAGTAAGATCAGGATTACTGATCCTACAACGGTTGATTAATTGTTAAAATTAACGAATCCAAGGTGATTCACACCGACTGCTCCTCTCCAGGAATGAAAAACTGGACGTCTCCATTGACGCGGCAAATTAAACAAATAATATATTTTCATGCGGAATTCTATGACTTAGTTCAACCATATGTTTATGGTTAAATAAGGGATACGTTACGGAATCAAGAATCAATGAAAAGGTCAAAAATTCATCGTAAGCGTTTCTGTAAAGAAGGTTTTAATATTTTAGGTATACTAGTACTAGTGGGTTAAATTTTTATCGTTGTGTCCCTCCAAAAAAAGCTTTTTAGTTTTTTAAGATACACTGACGTGTCCTAGCAAAGGAAGTCTTTAATTTTTTAGATGCACTGATGTGTCCCTGCAAAGGACGCTTTTGTTTATTGACACACTAATGCAGCATTGTTACCATTAATATGGAGGAAAGAAAATAAATGCTAGATTATTATGGCGTGTCCGGTTGTCATGGAATTCTAAAAGTCACTATTTTGAGATGGACAGGAGTGGTCATGGAGATGTGCAAAAATGATTGTCAGTTGTACTGTGGTCTGTGGGAACTACGTTGGAAAATCTACTTTTTTATTGTGAAAAGTTTCACATCAACATTCCTTTTAATAATTATTAACCATAATTAAAATTAAATAAATATTTGAAGTAAGGAACTAAAATGCAAGTTTTAATCGAGATTTGAAGGAAAAAAATGTATGATAACATCGCATTTTTTTCAGAAAAATATGGTTCGCAGTAAAATCATTTATCGTCAATAATTTCGGATAATTCGTCGATAAAATCGTTTGAAAGAAAAAGAACAAAATTATCGATATTTTCATAAGTGAAATAACTTTAAAATAAAACGATTGTTGATTCAAAAATTGATATAAAGACATATATAAATTACAAATTTTGTACTTTGCAATCCTTTCTGATAAATTAAGATGTTTTATCAAATGGATCTTTGTGAAAAAAATATTTTTTGTGCAAAATGTATTTAATTAATCATGGAATCTCAATTTAACGTCAGTTTAATACGAATTTATGATTAAGTTATGTCGATATATTTGAATTTATGACATAATATAATTTATTTACTTTTTATCACCGATAGAATTTTAAAACACTAAATCAACTTCTGACCTGCTAAACAACGCAAATCATATTTTAAAACCTTGATTTCAATTACAAACTAAATATTGTGAAATTGAATATAATATTCAATAATGATGATTAATATTTGGACCAATACAGAACTAATTTATTTTGTTATAAAAATGTGCAGAAACAACTTGGTGAGTAAAAATGTACATAAACAACCGTAATGTGAAAATAATTGTTATTTGTTTCTCATTTTTTTAGTGATAAATGGAAACTAAAATCAAGGTCCATCAATATGGTTGTAGTAAAATTAACAAGCTGGTGTTGACTGGTGAAAATTAAATTTAAGGAGTTGCATAAAACGACATATATAAATATTAAAATATTTGAAAGATTAAGCAAATTACTAGAAATAAATAGCAAAATATAACCATTCTATATTGGCACATAGTGTACTGCATCTTATTACATGACCCATACATCCTGTTCTCTATATATAAAATCAAACTGGTATGTAATTAATATGCGGGTGGCAAGATAATAGTTATCCTTGGTTCAATGATAACTTTCAAACGAGCTATATAAGCGTACCTTTGCGGGAAAACTTCAATAGGGTCTGACTGGATTTTTTTTTTCCCCATAATTTTGTATTAGACGGAATTATGACGCGGGATTTCATACCGAACCCATATCAGAATTGTTAACCATAAACTTTTAAAAGTTCACTGTCAAAAAATAAAAACCAAATGACAAGTAGTGACTAGTGAGTGGGTCGACCAATGTACTCAAGGCATGGTATTAGTATTATCAAGTAGTGAGTGCGCACGCTTTACTGTTGAATGACCGTACATATTAATTCATACCGAACAAATACTTTCAACAAATAAAGCAACTTTATGTATGTTTACAGAAGTGTTTCATTGTCCTAGTTTTTATTTTTATTTTATTCTGTTGTGTTTAGCATCTATCTGTCGGTGTTACTAAATTAAAATTTAAACTTTTTGAAATTCAGATGATTAATTTGAGTACTCAATATGTATATGTCAAAATTTGTAGAAAATAAATTCTTTTGAAGTTCTTCATCATAGAGTAATAATTCTTATAAGAGAATTTGGAATTTTTAAAAATAATGCTTTTTCAATAAACCATTTTAAAATGTAAAATTTGTTTCGTATAAGATATGTAAATTTGAAAAAAAAAAAATTAATCGACTGTCTGACTATCAAAAATTGAGATTGGTGGGACACCTAACAAATATAGTTATTATGTATATATTAAACGTTTACAAGGAAATAACATCTGCACAAGAATGTATTGGACAACCTAGTACTTATTATCAAAGTGTTGATGAATTTCATTATAACTAGCACTGTGATTTAAAAGTTTAAATATCATAAAGAACAAAATAACGGAGGTGTCCTGTTCAGTTAAAAAAGCGAAGTTGCGCAACTCTACTCGACAGCGCCACTCTCCTCCGCAGAAAAATCGCCGTCTCCATTATGGCCTGGTCCCACTGCAGTGGGGTCCGCGTCATCTCACCACACCGCTGGAGATGCTTCGTTGTTCAAAACGGCACTGAATTCTAGTAAAATTACATCCTGTACCACAGTACCAGTACCACTTTCAAATTCAATGCCTCAAGGCTCAAGTTAATAATCATCACCGTAGAAACTTCATACCATGCCTTATCCTCTGATGCACACCATGTATGAATTAATTCAGTACGATACCGTATTCAAGTCGTCACTGTATAAACTTGGTACCATACTGTATCCTCTGACGTACTTCAGAGTGCGAATTCGTAGATCGTGATATTTTGAAAATTGTAGCGGCATGTCACTTTTTATATTGCATTATCGTGGTCACATTTTTTTATGGGATTATCATTTGATACCGATGAAATTATAGTTAACATTGTTTTACTAAAGTACTAATAAACTGAAGTTTATTCGTACCCACCATTTGCTTAGGTCAAAAAAAAAAAAGGAAAAAAAAGAAAAGGACATGTATATTTGATGATTAAAAAAAATAAAGTGAATACTGTATTTAAAATTTCAAGTAAAGACGTTTATATAAAATTTTAAATTTCTTTAAAAACATTATAAGCAAAAGTTAAACATGAATATAATTTGAACTTCTACGTAATCTAAATTAGCACACTACATGCTGTTAAAGTGTTTATACCTATATATCGGATATATCCGAATAATACAAATATTTTTTGCTGTCGTATATAAATACCTTTTGAAAGAAAAGGTTTCTTCTTTTTTATTTAATTTATCCGCTAATTTAAACATTGATGTCACATAAACAATAAATAAAATATCTAAATCCATCGTTAACACTAAAAATAAAGGCACAAAATTATAAAATCACCATCTAATTTAGCATAAATTATAAAACGTCACATAATGTCCATGAAACAAAAATTGCAATGTCAAAAGTTCTCTCGAAAAAGAGGTAGAATCGAGACTTATGAATTTATATCGATCTATTCAGAGATTCGGCATCTTTTTCAATATTGTGTGGTGATGTTTGACAAAGAATGCAAGTTTGCATGTTTACGTAACACTCCGCTAACTTTTATTTTTTAATCAACGAGACAATAATGCATGTACCGTGCAAATTTTAACCAAGATGTAGTGGTTGGTTCCGGCTGAAATCTATTGAAAGAAAGAACTTTAATTTGGACGTCATTTGTCTCACAACTCACGTCTATCCAATGACCAACCTACAGTGGTTTTATTCCCAAAAAAAAAAAAAAAAAAAAAAAAACATATAGTGGTTTCATTATTGCTATGCTAAAAGATAGATATTTTTCTAGAACATGAACAATTTAATTTAATATATCTTTAAAACTTTTATCGGATGTTTGAAGTTTTTATACAACAACAACAACAACTAAGTCTTTTGTCCCAAACAAGTTGGGGTAGGCTAGAAAAGAAACCCAACAAAGTTCTTATATATGACACAAAATATAATTTTCAAAAATCTTTGGTACCAATTGCTAAAGTTTCTTGATAACTTTTTTCAGGGACTAAAGATTTGCCATAACTTGCACGGTTAAGAAAAAACCTAGTGCTCATGAAGGCACCTGGTACCGTGGCTTAGTGGTAAATATTACGCAGAGAAAGGATAGTTTGTGGAGAAGCAAATAGGTTAGCTTTTGGCAATAATTTAAGAAGCATAGTACAGTGTGGTATTAGTTGGAGCTTAACAAGCCGCCAAAAAAGTTCGCAAAGCCCCAAGTCCCCAACCCCAGCTCTAAAACTCGAGATAGACCGCATGTGTGTTGTCTCCTGCATATCACCCCATGTCATTCCTTGAAAGAGACAATTATGCTCTAGTATTATGTTATAAAAATTAAAATTTGAAGGCATTCTATGTTGAAGATAGTTTATAATTTTTATTATACATACGGAAAATGTCTTTGTTTGAATTATTATGATTTATAAATGGGTTTCGTTTGGATGATCCATGAGTGGAGCTTGAAAATTTCTAAATGAATTTCAAGAACCATAACAAGCATTGAAAATAAAATAATTATCATATCAAAATTATAATAGTAAAAATAGAGATTGGTAATAAAATTTCTTTTTTATAATTTATGGAGAGCTTAAAAAATTTTAAATGAAGATCAAGAACTATAATAAACGTTGAAATTAAAATAATTATCATATCAAAATCAAAGCAGTAAAAAGTAGAGATTAATAATAAATTTTTTTATATTTTATGGAGATCGAATGTAATTTTCTTAACAAAACCATATATGAAACACTAAAAATATTACATACGTGTATAAATTAAAAACAAAAAAATTGAAAGACATTGACTTCATTTGATCTCAGTAAATCCGTCTATGGATTAGAAGCTGTGATCTTTTTTGATATTGACATCATTATCTTAGTTTTATCTTCTCAACCAACCAAAATTTCTTATACTGTATACTGGCCATCTTGAAAATCTATTGTTGCTATTGGAGTTAGACTAGAATATTATAGGTCGTTGCATTAGGAACAATTGCTGAGGTATTGCAAACATGTATATTCTTTACATTTTGTTATAAGTCACTTGTAAAATGTAATTTTTAATTATAATGATAACTTTCTTAAACTCATGATTTAAGTTAACTCACCTAGAAAATGCTATAGATTGTTCCTTCTGATCAAATTTATCTGTTGGTTTTAATTTTATAATATATCATCATTATTATTTTGCAATATGAAATATTTCATATTAAGTTAACTAAAATATACAAGTAATTAATAAAATAAAATCATGTAATATCAACCGTTGGATTAGAATGTTGTACGAAGCACAAAAATGCTAGTTTTTTTTTCAGTTTCATATCTCGCCATTTAAGTTTCAAATGGCCAACCAAGCTATCTGATTCCATCGAGATATTGAAATTTTATAAGATTGATGTTTTTTGTTTACGTAATTCTTTCCAGATTTTAGCAAATATGGCTTTAAAATAAAATGTAAAAAAAATGTTTGCATTAAAATACCATCTTTCCAAAATAATAAAAAACCGTAAAAAGTGTCTCTTCATGTTATTTTTTGACAAAATATATACGAATTATCATTAAAGAAACCTGTTTTCTAAATGCGTCTTATATTTCATTACTGTAATTCTTTTGGGGTGTTTTTCTTGATAGCTACTGTCAAGGTTTCGAAAAAAAATTCTTTTGGGGTGTTGATTTGCATCCTACAAATATTTTAATTAAACAGTTAGCCTAGTTGTTAGCTAAGATGCATAGTAACTATAAATACTTAAAAATAGACTTAGGACTGGATAAAAACTAGTTTTCAATAGTTTATTCACACAGCATAATTGTACGAATATTTGTATAAATAATTGGCAGAATACGTATGCGCTTGACTAGAGAGTAGAATTGTTGTCGACACCACATGATCAACTACATACGGGCAGTCAACCCTTGGGGATTCTTTTTGTGGGAACAAATTGTTGCAGACTGTTATCTGCTCTCGTTATTATTCCCATTTTCAATATTACAATAAATTCAGTCCACAGAGTATCCTTTCATATATACTAGAGAGGCCATCACGGTTTCGCATCACGGTTTCGCTGCGCTATGTAAAATATAAAAATTTCTAATGTAAATGTAACATAGTAGGGTGACCAAATTAATTTAATTTAATTAGAATCAATTAATAAAAATATTAGGAGAATTAATTGATAAGAAAAGTATAAATTTAAATGATTATCATATTTATAAAATTCAAATAACATACAATTAAATTAAAACTAACATGAAAATCGACTCGAATTCGAAATTTTTGACTTTATGTAAAATCTATAATTAGAATAAAATATTCTAGCAAGAATCAAAGCTTAATTAAATATGAAATTCATTGATAATTTGATTTAATCTTAATGAAATTGTAATTAAAACCAATTTAATCTGAGCTGCAACACCACTGGCCACAGAGTTTCGCCACAGAAAATCCAGACGAAGCAAATCTGATAAAATTCGGAAAACACTTGGCGCAATCTCTCTTCTTCTCTTTTCTTCGCCCCTCTCTTCTCCGATCCGTCTGATCTCCTCCGCTTCACTACGGTTCGTCGCACCGTCTCGCACGAAAATTGAAGGGGATTATGTGCGACCATCCAATCTCTGCTGGCCATGAGTGAGAAAGATCGATTTCCATCGTAGCCGTGAGATGCTACGATGGAGGCATCGGGTAAGTGGGAAATGTTTGGGAAAATTTTACTTTAATCACGATCGTTGATTTTCTTTCCCTTTTCTCCCTTCTTTCGTCTATAAGTACCTCGATTGAGGTCGATTTTGTAAGGTGGCTGGGTGAAAGACAATTCCAGAAAAAAAAAAAGAGAGAAGAGAGAGAGAGGAACTGAGGTCGGGAAGAAGAAAGAGAGAGGGAGCAGTAGCTAGAGATCAAGCTTAAGGTATAGTTACTGCCCCAATCTTTGTTTTGAGTTTAGGATTAGTGAAATTCTGATTAGTGAAAATTGGGATTAAGGTTAATTACGAGTTAACAACCTTCTGCTAATTATTGATGTTGAGACAGAGTTGAATCCAGTCTAATTGATGATTTAGTGAGGGATTTGGTCGAATTCAAGTAGTAGAAATAAAAATTTGAGGTTTTGGAATCTGTCTTGATGAATTTCAATCAAAAATCGATAGAAATTGAGTTGTTTAGCTTTCTGTTAGTTAGGGGAAGTCTTGGGAGGGGTTTGGCAGCGATTAGGGGTCTGGTACCAGCAGCTGGTACGATAAACGTACCTCTGGTACGCTGCTGGCAGGGTTTTGGTGGTGACAGGGACTGGGATGTGAGAAAAACTTCGGCCAGGGACCTAACTGCGAAGAAAAAGGACCAAAAAGATAATAAAAAGGACTAGTTCGTGAAAAAAAGGATTAAACTGTAAATAAAAAGGATCTAATTGTAAATAAAAAGGACCTATTTGTAAAATTAAGGACTAATTCGTAATAAAAAAGAACTAAATTGTAAAAGAAAAGGACTGAAAAGAAAAAAAAATTTCGTACTGGGCCTTGGTTGTGGGCTTCGGCCTGTGGAAGGAAAAAGAAATGAAAGAAAGAAAGAAAAAAAAAAAAAAAGGAGAAGTGGGCTGGGCTTGATTTGTCGGCCCAATGCAGAAATCAAATAAACATCTAATTATAATTTAAGAATTTAGTTAATATAGTTAATCAATAATTAAACTAATCAAATCCACTAATCCATAAGATTATAGTTAATGGTTTTATGATTTGTAATCTTGAATTTATACATATTCCATTAATAATTTAATTTTCTAAATAACTTGATAATAAAGAATATACTAAAGAAATTAATTAAAATAAACATAAATAAAATTAATTATTAATAATTAATTAACAATAAAGAAAAATACTAAAATTAATATTATAAATATAAAATTATTTAATTAAATGACTACTTAAAAATAAAGAAGGAAATAAATAAAAAAAATTAAGAAAACAAATTTATTTAAGTAAAATTAAAGATAAATCAAAGTAAATCAAAATAAATTAAAATAAATTAAAATAAAATGAAATTAATTTAAATCAAATAATAAAAATAATTTGAAAATAAAATAAAATAAGATAATAATAAATAAAAAAAAATTAAATTAAATTATTGAAGACACAAGCAATTACTATAAAATCTAAATAAAAGACTTTAGTCAGTCTGGTAACATAAGCCGGACCACCCTTTTTAAAAAGTAACAACCGTTAATTAGTTAATAACGGTTTTTATTAATTACAGGGGACTGGACTGAGGAGGCGACTGACCTAAACACAGGTGCGGATACGTGGATTTCTATAGAAACTTGTTGGTAATTTTAATTAATGCATAAGCATGCTGATTCCCGTTGATATGCATTTATGAATTTATCATATTAGAATATAGGAACAGATATTACAACTCATGTTGTATTCATCTCCGTATTCATTGACTTGGAATCTAATAGGCAAGTTTGAATGTCAAATTAACGGAAGAGCTAAATCCGTCTAGCTCAACCCAGTCTTGCCTAAAGGTATCAGATTTGGATTATGCAAGTGATATGGAATAAGGAAAAGGACATGAAAATCAAATCACTCTCCGGAGTCGGTCGGCCACCGGCTTCGGCCAGTTCGGTAGCGCTATTTGAATATGGAATTCCCTCACGTGCCCGGGGTTAGGGATACGTCCCTCACGTGCCCAGTGGGTTAGGGAAAAGTTTCCTCACGTGCCCAGCCGGTTGGGTTAGGAAACTTGGGTGCATTATGATTTAATGTGATATGGTATGATATGGTATGAGATGGTATGATCTGATATGGTTTATTTGTGACTATTTCCGATTCATTTTCATGCACAATTGTACAGATGGTTCTGATCGGTCCATATTTACTTCCTTGTGCGGTATGCAGGTGGAAATATATTGATTGCATCACATGATATTTATGCTTTCAATTATATTATTTCATTTATTATTATATTTTATATTCATGTTGTTTGTTTATGGGTGTTAATTCTAGACAAAGATTTCGACTAGAAATCCACGTCTGGAACTAAAATCCACACTGAGAAATATTATTTCTCACTTGATTTTTGATTGCATGTTCCTCGGCGGTTGGGGGTTCCAGGAGACGCACAGGCCTGTGATGGGCCCACCGATAGCTGTTTTTGATGGGACATACTTCCATTAATGGATTTTCGTCCCGCATTTCTAGGCTGATGTTACTCATCTTATTTCTTTTTCTTCTTCGAGTGTTTATTTCCATTTTGAGCACAGTGCTCCTGTACATGCTCCTGTTCCTCTTCCGGCCCTTGCTCCTCAGGAGCCGCCTGTTTTAATGATCAGTTCTGACTCCGAGCAGGAGCCAGAGGAGGAGGAGGTGGAGGTGGCCATGGAGTAGTAGTGTTAGTTATGTTTTGTAGTTTGGTTTGATCGACTAGAGTCAGCTTTTGTGTTATACTGGGATGGTCTTAGTGTAGATATGGGCTGTTCTTGGTATTGTACATAGACTCTAGTTTGAGGTTCTAGATGTTCAAGATGTGTTGGATGGTTATCCACATTTTGTTGATACTGGTAATGTGATATACTTACACTACGTTATGTATATATTTTATTTTGGTGTGGCGTGATTTATTTTACTTATATTTACATTTATAAGTCTTACCATCGTCATGTTGATAATATTCGATTATATTATCAAAAGAAAAAAAATATATACACGTATTTCATAGGTTAAATTATGACTTAAGCCTTACGGGAGTACTTGAATCGGTACTTTCGTGGCGGGATTCTGTCATATCAGGCTCGGGATGTGACAGTAAAATATAAAAAAAAACTGTTGTAAAAAATATGTTAAAATTTATAGACAAAAACTGTAAGTTCAAAATTAGTAATTTCTTCTATAAAAAATCACTATATAAATTTGACACAAATTTTCTGCCCAAAAAAATCTTGCTAATATTAATGAAAAAGCTTGTTAAAATTTATAGACAAAAATTTGTAAGTTCAAAATTAGTAATTTATTCTAAAAAAGTCGCTATATAAACTTGACATAAATTTTATGTTAAGCTATCTAAAAATAAATAAATTTTCTGTCAAAAAAAAAAATCTTACTAATATAAATGATTGGTACGACTATTTTTTAATTATTTTAAACAAACTATAAAAAATATAAAAAATTTAAAAATATATATATTTATGGCCGCTTTTTATAGACATGATAGGTTGCAATGACTCGACCTATCTAATAAGCTATACACCTTACTACCTTAGTAGTACTTTGCATCCCTCGTGCAGGCCACTAGCAAAGTACTTAATATCAGAAAACGAAGATCTCTATTTTGATTCAGTACAATAAAAAAACAATGTATTTCGGATTCTAAAATATATTTCAATTTTAAAAGAAGTGCCAATTCTGGTTATTCAACCTGATGAGTAATTTGAAAGGAATATATAACCGTTCCTTTTTTATATTAATTGTCGGAAAAACTTTTGTTATTTATAAGGATTTTTTGGGCAAATTATACTTTCCTATTAACTAGGCGTCGGCGGTCGAGCTTCAACTTTTCAACGGTTGGTGCAGAGAGCTAAGCTAATACACCTATTAAACTTTCAACAATTATGCTAGAAGGATATGGGCCCAATCATTTGAGTTTGATAAATTAACTAACTAGAAAGGTAACTTAGGTAAGCAATAAGCTATTGGATTCGGTGCTTCGTATCTTTTGTCCCTCAATTTTCCTACATCATAGTGGACCCACAAAACATAGGTGGTGGAGGAAATTGAGTGGCAGAGTAAAAAAAAAAAAAAAATCCAATATTAACATAAGCTATAAGAACATAATTATGAGTAATGATCGCGAAGCACAACATCAGGCTGCACAGCACACTGCGTGTTTTTTTTTTTTTAGTTTAAGTTTGATGTAAAATTTTCTTCCTAATAACAGAATTTTCTGTTTTTTATTGGCCAAAATTCTACTTCAAAGACTGAATATTTCTTACTTGATCCATTCCACTTTGTTCTCGAGTGAGTCCTCAGTTATACACTTATACTAAAATGACATCTAAAAATTCTATTGTCTCGAGCTGGGTTGTTCAGTCCAATGATTTGACTCTATTATGCTAATCAAATAGTTCTTGGTTTGATTCACGAAAAGAACATTTATTTTCAAATTTTTTATAACAAAATCATCAATCTTCAAAAATATTCTATTGTCTCGATGCAGCAAAAATAGGTGATGGGATTACACCGATTAACCCATATGATTACCTGAGCCTAATATAAAATAACTCTTCTTATTTGTTTTGAGATAAAAATAGAATTAAGTTTTTTTTTTATTTAAAATATCTACAATTTGAGGCATGAATTTGGTCGTTGCGTGAATGTTGAGGTATTGAAATTAATTACGATGGTTGTTTTTCATGTAATATATGATCAGACATTTTATTTCGAGACAGATATTAAAATAGTTTTTTAATAATCACACCAATAAAAACTAAATTCATGGAGTAATAAAGGAGATCGAATTTGACCATTGATACAATTTATAGGGTGAGGAATTTTAGGTTGTTCGTTGTCTTAATAATGCGAGGCATATGACCCCTTTCGTCTTCGATACTGCATAAAGCGTCCATTCAAAATGAAGATTGGATGGCATAACTTTGAAAGTTGTTATATTTAAATCTTTTTCATTTTAAGTTCACTCTTGTATTGTAGTACTTGTTGAGAAAAGCAAATGTGGCCCCTACAAAAATGAAGATAAATCCCTCATGTCTCAAATGATATCCTTAATTTTCTTAAATGGTGAAAGCTAACTGTCATCACGGCGATTGCTTTTAATTTTGTAGGGTAAATTGAATAAGATTTTAGGTATGATATCGGTAGCATGTAATAAACATTTAATTCAATTGGAAAAGTTGCTTCTCGTAACATAAATATTAGCATCGTCGTTCATTCGTTTTATTATTATTGTTTTTTTTTTTTTGCATGCCTTTTTAGATATTCGAGACATCTGTTTGGTTTTTAGCAATGAGAACAATTTGATCTGAAATTATAAAAGCATTGTATTTTTTATTTTATCTTCAAATTTCGGAACTTGAATTTAGGCGTGAACTTTGGCGTTGTACATTACATACATTGATTCGTTAACTTTAATATAGACATTACATATGTTGAACTAACATTTTTTTTTCATCATAATATCATCTACTTGAATAGTCATCTAAATAACCTATCGTATCATCAAATACTCCCCCAACTAAGATGAATTATACAAAAAATGACATGTTATTATCTTCTTTATCTCTAGAAATTAATGAAAGATAGTAAAGGTGGCCTGCTTATTCAACAAAATAACTTTGTAGTTCCGGAGCTGCAAAGTGAGTCATGAAACTGGAGATATTAAACAAATCCTCTCCTTAATTAGAGGAAAGCGGGTTGCAATGAGTCCACGCCAGCATGCATTAAAGCAAAAGCAAAGCCGAAAGGGCCCAATAAACTGCCATTAAATTGCCCAAAATCTTTTGCCGTCTCCCACTTTTCATGTACTTTAATCTCTTTTGACTTGATTAAAACAAGCGTGAAGGTTTATGTTAGAAGCTTCTTTGTTCTTTTTAGGGCTGGTAATTCCAGATTCTTGCGCGGTATGTGAATGCGCATTTTGTATGTTCAATGGCTCTGATCGGAATGATTTTTTAATAGAGTTCAATTCATTTCAATAGAATAGAGTTCAAAAGAAATGATTTTTAAAGTGAAATCCGGTGATCAGAATAAATAGAAAAAGAATTGAAGGGAATTCTATTTTGTGATCGGATAACAATAAAACTAAGAAAGAAATGATTTGATCTCCACGCTCTTGACAATTTTACCCTTGCTATCAAACCAATGAGAACTTGTTTGTTTCAGGCACTAAATACCTTGCTCTATGAATCGCTGGTGCCTTCTGCGTCAGAAGATGGAGAAAAGGGTTATGGGGTTGTTTTAGGTAGCGTATTTCCAATTTGGTAGGGGAACCATTGATTTGGTATGGCTTGTAAAGGGACTGGTACCATACACACCGGGAGCAATTAGCTGGTCTTGGATCGGTTGTCAGGGGTGTTATACTAATTTGATGTGTTTGTATGTTAATTGATATTAAATTCCCTAATTGACAATTCCTTCATGAAATTATACTTGCGATCACCTTGACAGTGCATTACTTTTGAATTTCATTTTTTTTTTTTTTTTTTTGTGTGCGCTATACGTGGTCAAGTTCATGGAAACGTGGATGACTTCCTTTACTACAAACTTGTACAGCATGTGCTCAGTATGAGCTTCGATATGACTATGGTGACTACAGTTGGAAGGTCAAGGCAAACCGAACTATACCACAGAAAAGCTTATTAAACTGATCATAACTTCAATAAAGAGAGATAAAACTGAAATCCTTACCAGAGACAATCACATGACCTCAAAAACTTTACAAAATGATAAGAGAAGCTTTATTAAAACTGAAGAAGGCAACAAAATTTAGGTGCATGAAACATTTTCATTGAGGTCCAGAAGATTTCATATATCACATTTCATTACTATTACTAATACAGTTAGGCTACTTATCCAAGATCCATATTCGTTTCATTACTATTACTGCTACAAAAAAATTTACTAGTAACTCCTACCAGAAAATCGTGAGCTACAGCACCTTAAACAAAAATCTAAAGAACTTAAAATAAATAAGAGAATTCATCACAAAATCTGGTTATAAGAGACTACAAATAAGTAAGAAAACAAATCTATAGGACATAAAAAGTAGAAAATTAGACATGGCCAAACATTAGATTTTCATTCAGAGCACTCATGGTGGCTACTGTACAGGAAAAAGACATTTTTTTTTTTAAAAAAAAGGAGATACCTTTACGGAATGAAAAGGGGAGTTGGTCGTGTGCTTTGCTTGCCTCCAAATCAATTGTGTTGTGCTGCGCAGAGAAGAAAGACGCAAGGTTGGGTATTTATCGGAAGAGGGAGGCGGGAGGGGTAGAAGAGGCTAAAATTTTCCCGCGGCTTTTCGCCCAGCGAAATCGTGGGAAATTCCTTGCTTTTTCACGCGATTTCGACAGCCCTAATGTTTCCTTCCAAATCGCGCTAAATGAACGGAAATCGCGGCCCTCTGGCCATTCCGATCAAGAAGATATGTTTCCCGTCAATTCCGATTCGCGATTTCGCTCCTATTTTGCCATTCCGATCAGACCCTTAGTGTTGTAAAAAAACACTGTTAAGACTAATTAGTCTGCCGACTAGTTGTCGACAGTGAATCGACGATCAAACCGCCGTGTAGTAACGTATTTTATGGATACATGTGAGTGTGTTTGGTTTTCCAAGAATAAGAAAGAGGGGAAAGGAAGAGAAGGAAATTTTTTTAATACCATCTATTTGTAGGAAGAGGAAAAAAAAAGATAAATTAGTTTATTCTCTAACTTCTTGTTTGCTTGTGCACTCGTCTCTCTTTTTTATTCTCACTTATTCTTAAACAACCAAACACACCACAAATAGACTATTCTCGACCATCAAATAGGATTTGTCAGGCGCTAAACTGATTATTATTTTTTTTAGTTTGCTATTTCTAATCAGATAACAAATTTTCATTTTTTTTTTTTCCAATTAGAGTGAATACAAAATATGAAATTTTATTTTGTACTAGATTTTAATACTATAAGATCATATTCAACAGTTTGGATTGGTGATTTGAACTTCAAAATTTTAAGAACGAGCGCACTGAACTGTCCTCCTTTGTCCAATGGTCTTTAGCCTCGCTCAATAAATAATTATGTGCATATTTTTATGCTCAAAATACAAAAAAATTGTGAATTTTGATATTGTCCATGCTTAGATAACTACGGTACATAATCTACTCTTGAGTAGATAAATAAATTTTTTTATTTGAATTATAAACGTTTCTGTATATACTACTATGATGCCAATTTTTCAAATAAACTATTTAACCGCTTCGCTTGACGGATATTAACCAAGCACTTATCGAATTTACAACACTCGTCCAATTCATACTATTTAATCGACCAATGTTTTAGTATTTCATCATGATTATAAATTATTTTCATTAAAGGTGTCAAAATTTCTAAACAAAAAAATATAATTCGGAGTTCTAGAGTATTCTATGCAAAAAAAAAATAAAAGAAAAATGTTTGTTTTGTGCAAGATCTAAAACATAAAACCAATAGTTTATTGTATATAACAATCAAGGTCTATTTATTTTTTTTCGCCAAGAACATGGGATTGAATCTCCTCTAAATAAAATTATGTTTTATGTGCCGTCGATTCAGAAGTACAAACAATTACATATACACACAAATAGAAAAATTTAACCCCCGTCCGGCATTGAATTAATTTTGAAATTACAATAAAATAAAAAATAAATATAAATCTGGCCAAACTTGATACTTTATCTTAGTTTCAATTTTTATTTAAAGAAAGCTTCCCTAATTTGCAAGCAAAAATAATTGCTCTTCGGTTGCAGCATGTGCGCTTAAAATTTAGGTGGTACTTGTTCAGAACTAGCACATGCATTGATGTGTATATGGTCATGACGATCACTCACACAAGTTGTTTAAATTCTGTTATTGTTGTTCAGGAGCGTGAAACGGAGCATATACTAATCAGAGAGGTACAAATCCATTATCCATGTTCCATCAACTTCCGTCCATTCGAAGGGTTAGGAGTTAGGACCGTAGAAAATGTGCATATGTAGTTATTCAGGACTCATATTGCAAGACGTTTTTCTAATTCGGACTCATAATTCAACGACAATTTAAATTAAGTTATGCTCTATAATTTGAATTTTAGACTTATTTTTCATATTCAAATAGTGCATATAAAATTTAATATAATTTTTGTCAACGATATAGAGCACATTCATAACATAACTTACAGTTATGAGGATTTTTAATATTTGTTATGATTTAATAAATTCAGTGGTCAATTCATCGAATATAGACTAGATCATACTCGTACAAGGATAAAATCTTTGGGCTACCAATGGCCTATTCTCGGTCTAAATGGGCCTAAATTCTGATCCGGCCCATTCTATCGTGTTATAGAGAGGCTGGGCTGCTGTCCCGGTATACACGAACATGACGGTGTGTGGTCCTAGGTCCCGCCGTCCCGGTATCATCTTGGTATTGTTTCGTGTCTCTCTCGCAATAGACTGACACAGCGTGTGTGCGAGGTAGTGAATTACAAATTGTGGCGTGTTTGGTGTGTTGACACAATACGGACCCGTGTTACCACGACACGACACGCCACACGTACGGATTTAACACGACACGGGTGTGTTGGTGTGGCGTGTTAAAACTGTGTCGTGTTGCAATTTTTAGAAAAGTGGCAAGGTTTAACACGACACGATTCAACACGGTACGATTTGACACGACACGGTTACGACACGACACAACACGGTTCCATATATTTTTTAAATTTTAAAATTCAAAATAAAAAATAGTATATATTTATTAATGCATCATTAAAAATTAATTAATGATGATTTGAAATTTTACATGATAACGCAAAAAATATCAATACATAAGAATTAATAGTGACATATTATTTAAAATTTCAAGAAAAAAGTATATAAAAAACATATAATTTTCAACCAAGATATTACCAGTTAACATCATATGATTTCTATTATTTTTTTAATTATACTTTTTCTCATGAAATATAAAAAAAAGAACAATTCTCAGGTAAACATTGAAACTCAAAATTTTATTCCATTTTTTTAGATTTTTTTTTCAATTTTTAAATAATTTTTAACATTTTTGGACAATTTCTATGAAAAAAAATAATAAGCTACTAACACGGTTTGACACAGTTGACACAACTGTGGCGTGGCGTGTTAACACGGTTTCCAACTGTGTCATGTCAGTTTCCGTGTTGTGTTAGCATTTCCCTTCATTCAACACGACACGACACGACACAGTTGCAAATATAACCCGTGTCAATACGACACGACACGTTACTAAACATACCTATGTTTGACACGACACACCACAACATGCTAAGAATGTAATTCACTAGTGCGAGGAACAGAGGGTACTTGCTTAGACCGATTTGTAGAAACGGCTTAAGTCTGTATGCAGTATACACTAGGGATGACAATTTTGGAATCTTTTTAGTAAATGCTGACCTCAGAATATATAAAAGCTCCGGAAGTTGTCGTCTCTTGTGCATAGAGACTAAAGTACCCAAACATTAATTAATAGAAAAATATATGTGCACAATTTCGTCTGAAATACGTTTCTTTAGTTTCGTATGCTTTCGAACAAAAATAGTTCATCATATCTTAATCATATTAAAAAATTACTATTATTATTATTATAATAATAATAATTATTATTTTGGGTGAGGTATGAATTGCAATTTGTCTAGAATTTCTTAAAATTATAAACAGCAGCTAGAAGATGTATATCGAGATGTTGTCACATCAATTGATAGACTAAAAGGTGTTGAATTCTTCTAATCAATTTTTACTAAGAATGCCGCATGTCAAATGAGAATTCAGTCTTGGAATGCCAGACCTATACATTGACTAACAAATGGTAACATTGCAATTGCAAGCTAATCCAAATAGTTGGTCAAATTTAAATTTCATGCGGCATTTGCGTTGGCAGCCATGAACAGAATCTCTGTTTGAATATAGTTAATGTCACGTTCCGCAGCCAGACGTGACAGCTTCCGCCACGAAAGTACAGATAATTGTACTCTCGTAAGGCTTAAACTAAAGCTCAACATAAATTAGCAGTAAATTTTTTTTCTTTGATAATATAAATCGAATATTATCAAGCCAAAAGTATAAACAAAATAAAACATAAAACAAAATTTTATCGACAGATAGTCGATCGCAAAAACATTCTTATCAATACATAGCTAACCTAACAGTATTTTCCATCGCACCACAACAAAATATAATCACTAACTTTTTATGTAAAGGTGATCTCCGTCACAACCCACCAAAGGCAGTTTTCTAATGCAAGCGATGCGTCCTCTGGAACCCCCATCCGCCGAGGAACATGCAAAACAGAAACGGAGTGAGAATAAAATTCTCAGTGCGGGTTTTAGTTCCAGATGTGGATTTCTAGTTGAAACCTTAGTCCGAAAGTAATACCCATGATAATCAACATAAATAAATAACTTATTTACTAGTTAAATAACTGGACTTAGTTAAATCACTCATGCAAGATCAATATGAATTTTTAACCAGTTCTATATCTAGCGATGAACCAAGAACGATTCCTTTATAATCCTTTTTCCATGAACATGAACACAAATGAATCAAGAACGAGACATTCTTTCCTAACCCAAGAGCACGTGAGGGATGTATCCCTAACTCCGGGCACGTGAGGGAATTCCATATCATAAAGCATATCATCAAATACACACCCAAGTTTCCTAACCCAACCGGCTGGGCACGTGAGAAAACTTTTCCCTAACCCAAGAACACGTGAGTGATGTATCTCTAACTCTGGGCACGTGAGGGAATTCTATATTCAAATAGCACTACCGAACTGGCCGAAGCCGGTGGCCGACCGACTCCGGAGAGTGGCTTTGATTGACATCCAAATCCAGTTATCATTCAATATCATCCAATACCAGTTATCATTCAATATCATTCATGCACGATCGCATTTCAAGATTATTAGGCAAGATTAAATTGAGCTGACACAGTACAGCTCATCCACAACAAATGAATATGCAAACTTGCCTGGCTATTGTAACCTTTTAATAAAGGAGATCATTTCAACATGAAACTTTGAGTTGTAATATCTGTTCCTAAATCTACATGACTATTGTGTAATGCATCCAAAGAGTTCAGCAAAATGTCATGCATAATTTAAAGTTACCAGGACCGGATTTCTATAAAAATACACGTATCCGCACCTTTTGTTGGATCGGTTTCCGTCTTCGCCAAGTCTCCTGTATAGTAGTCAATAACCATTAAGATTTGACTAAACAGTTTTGTAAATTAGCTTAACTCGAAAACCTTATATGTGGTCCGGCTTAGACTACCAGACTGACTAAAAATTTCTATTTATTATTATAGTAATTGCTTGTGTTTTCAGTAATTTAATTCTTATTATCGTTTATTTATTATCATTATCTTACTCTATTTTGTTTATTTTGTTTTATTATTATTTTTATTTAATTTAATTAATTTAATTTATTTTCTTAATTATTTGATTTTATTTATTTATTTTCTTATTATTAATTAATTAATTAAGTAGTTTTATGTTTATAATATTATTCTTAATATTTTCTTTATTATATGTAATTTAATTCTTTTATTTATGTTTAATTTAAACAATTTATTTAATGTTATTTAAACTTATTTTTATTTATAAGAATTTAAGTCCTTAATAAAATATAAATTAAAAATTCGAAGATCAAAATCAGAAAATCATAAAACAAATTTAAAAGTCTGAAAGCTATTTGATTTTATTATTGGGATCAGGAAGTCGGTGATTTCGTCGTCGTATATGTTCTCGACTCACTCGGACTATTCTCATCATCTCCCGAAAAATTGTTTAACTAAATGAATACCCGACATTTAAGTAGCTTTTCCTTTAATTATTTATTAAGCCCACATTATTAATTAACTTAATCATAGATTAAATTTGTTAATTATTATTTAAGTTCAGCCCACATTGTTAAATTTAGGCCGAACAAATCCAATTTTCAAACCGTATGGATCTAAGCCCACTTCTCTTATTATTATTTTTTTTCCGGCTGAAGACCAATCCAAAACAGCCCACAATAGGCCCATCTCGCAACATGGCTAAACCAGGTCAACCTGGTCCAGTTGACCTGGATCCAGCCTAACGGGTCCGACACCACTTCCGCCAAGATCCGCCAGCCAACCTAACGGATCCGATCCGCAATCCCAACAACTTTCTAGAAAAGACCTTAAATCATTTTATTTTCCATATAGATCCTTTTTAATAACATTTAGGCACTTTTTTTTTATAAACAAGCCCTCAGACAATCTTTTCTTCGCAAATCAGCCCCTGTCACCACGTCGTCATGTACCAGTATGGTACCAGAGGTACGTTCATCGTACCTGAGGCTGGTACCAAGCCTCAAATCGCATCTCAAGCTCTCACACAACTCCTCTCTATACCCAGCCATGACACAAACCTCTAATTTCCCTCAATTTAAATCAATTTCCTCACGACAGACCCATATACCCATTAATCTCTATTCTCAACCTTTGATATTGCTTTAATCCTATCTCAAACCATTAATCTATCTTAAATAAACTCATTATCAACTCAGATATTAAGAACAGTAGCTAATAACCCGAAATCACACTCAAACCCTAGTTTTTTACAGTTATTCAATTCAGCTCAACTAAGCTAAACAAAGGATAAGAAAAAGAACAAGTATACCTTCGATCTTCAGTATGTTTCCCCTTTCTCTCTTCCGCTCAATCCCTCTCTCTCTCTTTTTTTATAGGAATTTTTCTTATATACTGCCAACCCGAAATCAACCAAAACAAAGCGTATTTATAGACGAAAAAAAGAATAGAAGGAAATAGAGAAACCAACGATAGAGATCATGGACTCGAATCTTACAGTTCGATTCACCATTTCAACTCTTATCCTCTCACGCGCTCAAGGTTCTTTCGGATAAGATCGAGAGAGAACAATGATGGCACCTCTTAAGCCGTGGCCAAGCTTAATTGGCTAGCCACAGTCGATCCCCTTCAACTCTCGTGCGTGGCCAATCATCGGAGAAGAAGAGAGGAAAGAAAAATCGGACGGATTGAAGAAAAGAAAAGAAAAAGAAAGAAGGAAGGAGATGTCGCCAGCGGAGAAAGAGAGGAGAGAGAGAGAAATTTCGGATTTTTATTAATAATTACTCTTCCAGATCTTCTGTGGCAAGGATTCTGTAACTTTGATGCTGCAACTCATATTGAGTTATTTTAATTATTAATTTCATTAAGATTTGATCAAATTAACCATGAATTTCATACTTAATTAAACTTTGATTTTACTAGAATATTTAAACCATTTATAGATACTACGCAAAGTCAAGGATTTCGAATTCGAGTCGATTTTCATATTACTTTTGATTTAATTGCTAAGGAGAAATGCTATTTATAAATTCAAATTGATTCAAATTGGTCTAAATTTCCTACTATCAGTGGCGAAGACAGTGGGGGACTGGCGAAGGCCAGGTCTCCCCTATTAATTAGATTGTTTCCATTATATTTTAATTTTCTTAAGGCAAATTTAAATATTGAAGTCACCGGGCCTCCCTTGGGCCCAAAATGCTTTCAAGTATATTGCATATCTATCAACACTTTCTCCTCCCTGTTATCTACATCGTTCACTTTCGAGTCGAAACCAAACGAAATAAAATGCATCGGTGCTCAATCACCCTTTCTCCGTGGAGCTTTTATAAAATTGTCAACACAATTATTTCATCCATCATTAATTTAAAATTAGAGTATAAAACTCAATTAGATAAATTAATTAAACTTTTAGGCTTTATTTTTTTTGTTCTCAATTTCACTTAGTCAGATTTCGGCCCCCACCAATCTTCAATCCTGGCTTCGCCACTGCCTACTATGTTACAGTTAATGACAAGACTTTACACACATGCATCCATAAGAACAGCATTACAGCAAGCAACAATAGAATATAAACGTTAGAACTTTAGTCAACTGTTAAGGAAATTGTTTCATGTTTTAGAGCGCAAGAACTAGCTGGCTGCTGGCATGGTATTGCAAGTTTGCAACTAGTTCCCTTTCGCCATGCAACCCCAGAATATATAAATTTTGTACGACTAATTATTCAGTTCCAACAACCGCTAATGTGCATTCCTTCATTAATTATGATTATCATGTCGGTGACACATCATTCTCCATCAGACTGCTTTCAGTTCCAAACAACAAAAACAGAGTTCCAGGAAGCATGAAACATGTCACTGCAAGTGCATCTTGTTCCAGACCTCAATTAAAGAGGGAAAAAAAAAAGGTTAACAAAGCCCACAGGTCATTGTACATCTCCTTTAAGCAATTGGAAAGGCCAGTCGTCGATTTTTTTTTTTTTTTTAAAAAAGCAATTAGAAAATGGGGCAGCAATAACAACTGTACCACAAACATCAGGACGATATGTCAAACATATGCATAACCTAGAAAGAAAATAAAACCTAAGAATCCATATACATAAGCTTGGAGATGAAACACATGCTAGAACTCTTTCTTTTCTTTTCTTTCTTTTTTTCTTCAAATTCTACAAAGATGTCCTAAACTAGGCTCCTACTCATGTTTCTTCCACAATTCTGAATGCAATGGCGAATTAAAGAATTAGTTTGGATACAAAGATGTCCTAAACTAGCTCCTTACTATTGAATATATTATAAGAGAAGTTTTTATTGTAATTCCAAACATATTGGAAATTTTCTGCAGAGGTACCAATAAAATAATCCTTAGAAAGGAATCCAAAACAGAGAAAACTATCCAGACATATAAATAAAACACACTAAAACTAAAAGCACTCTACAGGACAACCATTAAGAGAAAAAAAAGCATTTCATACTCTCAGCTAAGCTTTAACAAATAATGCCCCAATCATATGAAACCAGTCAAACAGATATCATACTTGACGAGTTTTGCTAATGTACACATTAGTATTTCAAGTGAAACAGACCAAATTTTGATTTTTTTTTCATGTCCCAATGTTCATCTAAGATGCTCATTGTGTCCTCCATATCAAATATTGTAGTAAACAAAATAATATTATTTTTAATTTTTTTTTTTTTTTTTTTTTTGCATTTGTGAAAGATATAGAACTGTTAGCATTTGTGTTAAAAGGTTAGTTGCTGGAAAAGTCAACCCAACCAACCAGGTAATATAATAATAAGGATCATTTTAATTTTCAACACATTAGCATATCATGTGACACCAACCTGCATACACATTCAGAATTTCTGAAAAACAGTAAAGAGTTGTTATGTGGTCAGTATCAACTTTTTTTATTCACCTGACTAAAATAGAGGACATTGACTCAAACAGAAACAAAACTTGCTTCAGCATTACAAAAGATAAGTTTAGAAGATAACATAAAATGACCTATCCAGGTCTCTCAAGTTATCACATATTAAATATTAAACTGAGCATATGAAAATCTGTGAGCAATCAGACCAAAATATAATATATAAAATGCCAGAGACTGACAACCCTTAAAAAGGATAACCAAATTTAATGGAACTACCTAATTGAAAAGGAAATAGTTTTATTACTTCTGGAAAAAAATATAACATGCGAGGCATTTGTGCCACATGCCCACATCTATAATGTTCAATATTTGCTAAAAACAAACTTTATGCGGCTTCTTTGCTTGTGACATACTTTTTTGTTCTGCATAGCCCTGAAATTCAATTCTCTCCCATCCCTGTCCCAGGATACCACATATGCACAGTTTTTATTATCAAGTGATCCAAATCTCACATCTTAATATCCTCCCAAAAGGGGGGACCAGGGGAAGGAATAAGGGAGGGTATCTCAATATCGAAATGGATACCAAATTTTAAATGTTTGGTGAACTTGGCAATGATTGGATGAGGGAAATAAGATTGCTGTTGAATAAAAAGAATGAGATGCTTCTTTATATTTCAGTTGAAACTGCATTCAACTTATCTCAAACTGAGCAGCTAGAATCATCCTTTGAGATTAAAAACAGAGATTTGGCACACAAGAGGGAAAAAAAAAGGGCGACCGTGTTGCTTTTGATATCACGATAGCCTATTTCTCAGCATAAGCGTGGGAATGCACATGCTGTAAGTCTTCAGTCTGACGATAATAATATAATCTGTCTTATAAAACTAGACTTTAACTCTCATAAAACATAAAAATAAAACATATCAACAGTTTCCTTTTTTTAACAAAACTAAGGATATAAAACGAAAACATTATTGAAAAATAACTCAGTGAACTAACTTAAGCTTCAACTTTAACGCAAATTCACTATATATAGAATTGGAAGCATGTCAGCTATTTAATTGCGCATATCGCTTCTAAAATGTCACTCTTTTAATTTAATGACCGAAATAAGAAGAATTAATCTAATTTCTTCCTTATATATGCTTAAAAAGAAGGAAAAATAATCAATTTACCCAGAGTTTCTATTTTCGGACAAAAAACCTTCAATATTAGGAAAAAATTTAACCATTCAAAGAACAATCCTTAGCCCAACAACTTACAATGAGACACATCCATCCTATCACACGAACAAATGTAGTGACATTAGGATAAAAAGCCTGACCTACATCGTAATCCTGGCCGCCATGTCAAGCTTCTCCTTCACCTGAAGCGGGTCTGAAGTCTGATCCCGTACCCGCTTAATCTTTGGGCTCAACAACCCTTTATGTGCAAACCCATATAATCTTAAGACCTGATTATCACCGAAATTAAATGCCCTCTCCATGCTATTGAGACACCTCTCTACTGGGTAATCCCCATAGGACCCGCAAGGCTTGCACCCAACAAAATGGGTCACAAAAGGCCACCTCTCATCTCCCAATCCGGGATGGTTGTTCTCGATCATCTCCTCGTATTTGTCAACCAAACCAGCCCAAAACCCATGCAGGTAATATGAATTCTCTACATACACCTTACTCATCCATTTATCTTGTTGGGATGTTAAAAGATAGATTAAAGCTGATTGGTCATCAGCCTCGAATGCGGGTCTTCCTTTCAAATTTGCCGTTAAAATCTTACCGGCTAACTCTCTGACAATCCCTTTCGGGCCCATGGGTGCCCACGCATCAAGGAGGTCGAGCGACCACTGGCAATTTCTGAACAGGAAGCTGCCTGTATTTAAAGCAATCCACGAATGCTGCTCGAATAACAGATCAGGGTAACCGTGAATAATTAGATTGTGATTCTTATACTTCTCAAGGGGTAATTCAAATGCCATGTCAGTGAAGAATGCATCACTGTCCATCCACCAGATCCACTCAATTTCAGGATGGGACAACATCAGCTTCCGGATTAACGGCAGCTTGGCCCAATAACCCGCTAACTCCTTGTCGAGATGCGCCATGTTGTACACGATCTCAATCCCATGAAGCCGGCAGTAATCAATCTTATTCTTAGTGGATTTCAAAAGGTAGTGGTCACCAATGGCATTGTCACACGGATTCGGAGGCGACCCAGTAACAAGTAGTATCCGGGGTTTACCCGAAAACTGATTAGGGAAATTAGGGTTTGAAGATAACCAAACCTGGCGTTGTCGATCCCAATCTGAAATCTTCGGTCCAAGCGAGTACTTCACGGCCTCAACCGCTTCAGCATAAGTCCAATTATGAGCACTGGAATTAGCATAGTACATGGAACTAAGCGGGTCTTGATATTCGGGTTCGGAGTCGGTGCGAATCTCGCGAAGGATCCGATCAATATCCTCGACGACGCGTTGGTCTTCGGATTCGGGCGTGGTACCCGTTAAGTTCCCCACTCCGATTGTGCCCCGCAAAACCAAAAGCGTGACGAACCCACAAAGGACAGTGATCTTGACATTGTTGAAGGTTTTCTGGATCTGGCGACCTCTCGGAACGCGAGATCGAGTCGTGGGGAGACCCGACCGGGCTGAACTGGACTTGAACCCCACACCTTCGTGCCCCATTGGAGAAGCAAGGTATGGTTGGTAATGGTAGGTGGTAGGTGGTAGGTGGAAGGCACCTCTCTTCTCTTTTCTTTTCCTTGTTCGCTTTCTCTTTTTGTTTCGAGCACACCAGCTTTGAGTGGGAATTAATGGGTATTAGTATTAGTGGTGGTTCCTTTTGTTTTGAGAGTTGAGACCTTTCTTTGGCTTGGTTTGAAACTTGGAAGGGAGACGTGGAATCGAGTTTGGGAAAAGTGGGAGGAGGGAGGCACGAGAGACGATGGTCTTTGACACACAGAAAGAGAGAGAGCGAGAGACATCAGACAAGATTGGCTCACGTGGCAGAATATATGCTTTCAATTGTCAAATTAGCATTCGTGTAACGAGTCACTGACAGCTTCAACAATATTGGATATAACATCATGTGGTCCCCAGTGGAAGGATTTGAACGTAAGTGTATAGCGAAAGATTCGGCCACACAGGATTTGAGGTGGCAAAATCGGGATCGGTTCGGAACGCGTAGACATGTTCTCGGTGAAATTACCATTACTAAGTGCGAACCAATCTGAGAAGGTTTTCTGCAGTAGGTGCACGGACTGGAGGAATGTGAACTGATCCTGACCGTCCATCCTTTCAACGAACGGTTTAAGACGCATGATTGAGAGTTTAGTACGAATGATTGTACAAGGATGGATGTAGGGAATCAGAGTGTAGTCAAGTTATAATGTTATATTGCTGGGACAGATTTCAGGCTGTCGGCGGATTAATTTGCGGAGAAGTTAATGAGCGCTATATTATAATTGTTAAGTTTTAATTTAGTGGATTCGTTGAAAGGTACCGTTAGGCTGTAGACAGGGCTAGTGTGGTGAAAAAACAGAATTATAAAGTGGAAAACAGAGAGTGTTTAACTTTATTTTTAATAGCATTCATCAAAAAGAATTATAAAGTGGAAAACAGAGTGTTTAAATTTATTTTAATAGCATTCACCAAAAGTTAAATATATCTTTGAAAGGGACAGGTTGATGAGACTCGCAATTTGAAATTTTAGAACTGGACATCGAACTTAGCACAAAATATGACTTTGTTCTGTCTATTATTGTTGTCATTTCTTGACAGATTTGTAAACGACATGACATTTTTTTTAATTCATTTTCAAGTATTTGGATTCTGATGAATGATGCATACTTATCTGTTTTTATATACAGTGAATATATTACACCCTAGTGTACAGATCGTCCTCCTACATCAAAATTGTTTTTGAAATTTAAAATTCAAACAATAAATCCGAACCGCTCAAGTTTTTCTCCAAATTTATAATATATCAAATTTTACAAAATTTTCCGAATTCTCTTCGCTATAAAATATGATATTTACAAAAAATAAACATTATAATTAGAGTATTTTAGGTTCTTCGATTTGAAAATATTGTCACATATAGAAAAGAAATTCGAAAAAAATGTAAAATTTTGATTTCCAAGAATATTTCGATATGGTGAACGACTTAAAAGATTCAGATTAACCGTTTAAATTTTTTAGTTTGAAAATGACTCTAATGTGCGGAGGAATATATGTACATCGGAGTGTACTATATTCAACCCCCTCTCTCTCTATACACATATAGGCTGTAGCCCAACTACTATCTAGCCTCTATTACTATCAGGCCTTTGAAATTGGACTTATAATTATGTGGCTGGAAGTTTTTTACAAAATGAAAGCACTGTATATTTCTGCTTTCCAAATTGGCTGGGCTAATCATATTTCCTCTATGATGACAACATAGTGTCACATAGTTTTCTTCTTTTTTTTTTTTTTTTTTACTTTCGTTGTATATGATAAATAGGACGGCAGCGACAGCGAGCTGCTTGACACATCCAATCAATTGTTTTTATTATAATAACTGTGTTCATCTTGTTAATTAATTCTATATGTCTAGCATCTTTTTATTATGCTGTTTTCGTCTACCAAAGTGCGAGGCATTTACAACATTCAATCGCTTCCGTCGAGTTGGCTAAACATTAATCTAAAAAATATATGGTAAGAGCACAGAATTGATGCACGAGTTGACGAATGACATGTCAAACAAGACGGCCTCACATGTGGCATGTAAATAAGCTTATCTATCTGGCTAGTGTCATTAAAATTTCATTGAACAAGTGGCTTCCTTTTATATTTATTTATTCACGTGTTTATGTATTCAATTTATGCTGGGACAGCCCCAACAGCCTCTTTTGTATGGGCAGCTTATCGCCAAATAAACACTGTAATAATAATCACTAAAGGACATTTATGCTACAAATAATATTGGATAAGAATTTGAATAAGTTATTGTCTTTTAAAATATATGGATACTGGAAATATTAACTTCAATAAAATTTCTGCATATCTTAGTTTTTTCTTCTGTTTGAAATTTCAATATTATATACAATTATTATGTGTTATGAATTTTAAAATATATGTATATAAATATGTTATAAATTTTATTATTTAAGAATTTATTATGTCAATCTAAAATGCTTTCTTTTTGTTATTCTTGCATACTGCTAGTATTTATTGTTATCACTTAGTATTTGAATCCTTTAAAATTTTTCTTCTGTATCTGCATTTTTTAATCTACACATCTATCCGATAGCTGCATCGGTTTATGCTCTTCACCAAATACATGTACAAATATAATATAGCACCGTTTGTTACATCCTTGTAGCACATTCATAAGACCACAAAACAAGTAGTTATTTTTTCCTCGTATTACGAAGAAAAATTAGCAAATTTTCCGAATTATATGTCCTACAAAAACCAAATAACGTTTACATGTTGACGTCAATTAATAGATAAAGATAATACAAAAGTAGCATATCCAAAAAGTTTAGTAAATTACTTGTAAATTTTAAAAATAATTGTCAATTTTTCAAAATCACAGAATCAAACTAGACATTATTGAAAATCATGAACATTAATAGGTCTAAAATTCTAATATAAATCATGAACATTATTTTCAAGTATTTAAAAAAATGAATTATAATCAAATCAGACTAGCATGAATAATGCGAGAAAAGCAAAATCCTATAATTCTAATACAGATATGAAATAAATATAAAATGTTTATTAGGATCTATGTTAATTAAAAAAAATCATTGCCATAAACTTTGTTTTTGAAAAGTTAAATTAAAAATATTTTGATATATGGCAAGACTATGATGAAGTTAAAAAAAGTTCAAGCAGATTTTAAAATAAATGAAATATTGCTGGAATCTGATTTATTTTAAAATGAAAAATATAAGCGCTCAAAGTAAGACCTATTTTTTTTTTTCTTAAAAAACACGTTGCAATTGATAATCTCTTGTAATACCAGTAGAATATTTAATTTTGTAAATTTAATCAAAATTGCCTCTTTTAATTCAATTTTTTGAAAAGCTCACAACCAAAATATGTCCTTTCCTTAGTTAAAAATATAACTAGGGCATCCGAAATATTACAGTTCAAACCACTATTTTTGTTGCTTGAGGAAGAAATGCAAGTTCTTCCAGCTCATGTTGGTCTAGACATGAAAAGACTGAAAGATCATGAAAACAACTAGGTAAAATTCGGTCGACGGTCCCATAATGAATTAATGACACGCACTCTCCAGTTTTCATAGACAGAAGCACTACTAGTATTTTCCTCGAGAGTTATGAACTTATAATATCTAGCACAATATAAAAAAAGGTTTTTAAAAAATAGTTTATCGTAAATGAAGCAATTTCTTTCAGGTAATATCATATCAACTAGAAAATAAAGACTAAACATATATATCGTGGATTCTGGGTGCATGTTCAGCAGATCCTTGGAGAAATGATAACACAAAGGGGACGTGTAATTTTGAAAAAAAATTCATTATTCGATTAAACTGCATCTACATGTCTAATTTCGAGAAAAATAATAATACATATTTTTGTTCTGAAAATTAGAATCGAGATTTTTCTTTCACTCATGGCCATGGAATAATAAAAAGTGATTTTCAATCCAGGGCATTGTTGGGCTGATTACTTACCGGCCCATAAATAGATACTGGATAAAGCATGAAGGGCCTTTTGTTGAAGTGGTCCCACTTGCTAGCATCTTTGTCAAAACAAGATCTTAAGACATGAAACATCCACCTGAAATGTCTACATTGGTTCCCCGCCAAGTGTACACATGATCAACCTAATTATTCTCCTCCATATATTATAAATATCTTTTTAAATTATATGTATTTATATTATTTGTAAAATTGGAGTCTAGAGGCAATATACCAATGGCTTAGCGCGTGCTATTATTAAGCAAATTACAGAATTAAGAGATGTTAACAAAAAAAAGGTAATTTATTGGAAAATATACCAAAGGAATATAGAATCAAAGATTGTATTAAGTTGATACACTAGGAACATGATGTTTAGTGGGTGGCCGTTAGGTCTTGGTTCCTGTCTGGTTTTGCAAATCCTTTTGAAATATTATTTTATTTCGTTCCTTCTCAGTTCTTTCTCAATGGCTATCTGTCTTAAAATATATTTTGGTCTAACATGATTTGGCCTCCCCTCATGCATACTAAAATTTTATCCCCATCACTACAATATAAAAGGATTACGAAACCAACAACTCAAGACACATTGCCAAGCTATATTTTTATATCTGATATTAATTATTATTATTGCAAACTTGTATCCAACAAAGGCAGATGGCCTAGAACAAGGAATTCCCACATATAAGTTATAAAATGGTCACATCACATCCACATGAACTTTTCTCCAGTGCCGTATTGTGCTAAACGCGCATACAGCCATGCACTGATGCACATAATAGGGGATTATTAAAAATTTTAAATAGGCTGTGTGTGTGATCGGATCTGAGAATTTCATTTTGGCATTAACTTGAACCTTACAATATCTTTGTGTTAAGTGTTAACATATTGAAATAAATAATATATACCTTGTGTAGTTTTGTGGTTAAATGTTAACCACTAAATCTTAACCTGAAGCAACATATGATACAATTTGTCTTCCACTGTTCCACGGGAACAATGCACTTCCAGTCTCTTGGTCTACCAAAATCCGAACCCGAGGCGGAATCCCTGCCATTAAATCAGGCCCCATCACCCCCCACTCCGGCCCACCATTCGGCCCAACACTTTATTCCTCTTTAGGCCTCATATTCAAACTAAACCTTCTCTGATCTCGGAGCACACACATACTGTAGACTTACATCTCATGACATGTGGGTCCCATGGAACTAATACGGAAGCAACCGAATGTTCCGTAAAACCGGTTCAGCAACTAAATTTTTATTCTCCCACTCTTCCCTTTCAAAAGCCTCCTCTGTCCCTCTCCATATTCGCCATTCTTGTCTCGCTCTCAACTCTCAACCCTCTCTCTCTCGCTCTCGCTCTCTTACTATCTCTTTACACCATGCCAGACGACCTCTCTGACGAGCTTCAAAGCATGAGTTTCGGGTCCTCCGAGCGCTCAGGCTCCTCGACCATCTCCACCGCCTCGGCCTCCTGTTCCTCCTCCTCGGGCCCGCTCTCCAAGCCCCATTCCTCCACCACAGATCCTCTCCTCGCAGCTATCAGACGCCTTACATTAGACTCCTCGCTTCCATCCAACTCCCTCTCCATCTCCGATCTGCGCTTCATCCAACGGCTGGGATCGGGTGATATTGGTAGTGTTTACCTTGCCGAGCTGAAGTGTGGCGGTGCAGAGGCTGGTGTCATGGCAGCGAAGGTGATGGATAGGAAAGAACTGGAGGGGAGGAACAAAGAAGGCAGGGCTAGAACAGAGAGGGAGATACTTGAGATGATCGACCATCCGTTCTTGCCGAGACTTTACGGGATCGCCGAGAGCGAAAGGTGGTTTTGCCTCTTGACTGAGTTCTGTCCCGGTGGAGATTTGCATGTGCTCCGACAACGGCAGCCGTGTCGCCGGTTCACTGAACCTGCTGTCAGGTAAATTCTTTGTTTAGTTTAGAGCATTTTAGTATTATTAGTAAATCATCCCTTTAAAATGTGTGTGATTACTAAATTAGATTTTATTTTTTTAATTTGCACTTGTGACTGAAATAGCAATTTATGAAAATTAGGAAAATGGTATTTTTACAGCGTACGACACGTGCTAATTTAAAGGGAACATAATTATTTATTGCAAAATGGAGAAAAATCAATTAGCATTTATGTATAGCTGATTTTCAGCATGGGATTAGGGGGTGTGATTTTGATATTTTGACATCATGATAGAGAAGTGTAACTGTGTAGTGATATAGCTCAGCCAAGAGTGATACATATATTAAAGTTGATCCACAAAAAAAGGCATTAAATACAAGCAAACAAGAAAAGAAATTTAAAATTATGGAGTTTTGAAAAGTTATAGCAAGAAAACATGAGGTCATAAAGATGTCCGGTACTGGATTTATCATTTTACTGTACACGTATAGCATTTTCCAGCTCTGCTTTTGTTTTCCTCTGTATTGAAAGGTATTGGGATCTGGCCATCTGGGTGGTCTCGTCTTTAAAAGGAAAAATACTCGTACTAAAGATATAAAATATAATAATTGAGAAAAAGCAGACCATGATGATTCATGCTGGGCTCTTACTAGATTTCCTTTCCTTTTCACATATTTATTATAGAGAGATACTCTGTTCTATGGAAGGATATGCTCTTGCTTTTTAGTAGAGGGAGCGCATGAGATTTCCACTAGGCTAGTCTTATATTTCTGCTTTCTCTGCCAATTCCTCTGTGGTTGTTTCGTGTAGAAAGTCATTTCTGTGTTCTTTCCGAGCTCAAGCAACTCGGTTACATAGTTCTATTATAGAATTAAAAAACATAAAATCTAAAACTCTGTTTTACCACATGAATTTTGGCCATTACAAATTTACAATACAAGGGATGTATCACCTCAGTCACTTAGGAAAAGAAAAGGTGGGACAGGAAAGGTTCACTTGCTAATTATCTAAATTTTATTAATAATGGAAAAATTCATTCCTTAAAACAACATGCCATGCCAAAATGTCAGAATATGGAACAGTTCATTTTGGTGTTTATCTGACGCATGAGAAGTAACATGGCAGGCAGGTTCTAAATTCTGTTGTCAACAATTTTTAATAAGCTAGTTCATTCCATATTACTAAAATATGGTGCACTTGTCAACTATGAGATTTATTCCTTTTTTTCCATGTTATCATTTTTTTTTTCTTCGTCATTTTAAGTAGTATTTCTCATGCAAATGTTTGAAGTTCCTAATTCTCCACAATTTCTCAAATGAAAAGCACCGTATTCAATGTGGTACCTGCCATATTATGTTGATTTACAGATGAAAACAACCTTAACAATTTAACATAGTATTTCTCATGTAAATGTCTTGTAGCCTCTCAAGAAAAAAAAAAAAGAAAAATACTCTGGAAGCTTGGATCCTATCACACATTTCTTTGAGCATTGTAAACAATTTCTGACGGTCAATGGTCGGTTGCAGATTTGACTAGACCAAACATGACCACCTTCCCTAGTTAGAAACTTCCACTTAGGTAATGCACAAAAACATGTTCACCTCGTGTTCATATCTTTTGTGTTCCTCAACTGTCTGTCCAATTCTTCTATTATCTAATCACGGGGCATTATTGGGAACCAGGAGGGTTTAGAAATATATGGGCACATAATTCAGTTGTGAATTTGGAAAGTCTACAATTGCATGAGACATAAGGAAACATCAATCTTGCATGTTACGTTCCATTTTTTCAGTCTCGAGACCAATATACTTTAAAATTTTGTATGTATCCGAGAAACTGACAGTTTGAATTGCTAGACCCATCCTAATTTACTGAAATAGCATGTTAGAATTCAAGAGCTAAACTCTATAAAAATACTAGAATGCCATCACTATCAGCACTATAAAAACCGCCCTAGGAACACGAAGTCAGTTATGATATCTGACAATGTCATAGCCTCATAGGAGGAAATATAATGGTATGGATATCCAGACTCCAGAGAGTAAATATTTGAAATGAAGTATGTTAAAAAAATTAACTAGCCCATTCCATCTCCTGAGCAAAGAAAAAGGCTAGCATGGGGCATACATTGGGGAATTCAAAATCAAAAAGATGAAATCACGGGGGCACATAACATTAATTTGGGTCCACAAATTAAGCATTTGATAGTGTCCCCCTCCTACATTTCCAGTTCTCCTCCCGTCTTTAAGCATTGCTGGGTCCCCACCATAGCCTCCTCAAAACTGAGCAGGAAGTTTTAAAATTAACACAAGTGGTTTTGAAATTGAATGAATGCACGTACCAGCACATATCCTTTTAATGATAAGCCCAGCATACAGTGGTTGCTCCATGCTTGCACCAAGTGACAACACCAAGGCGCCAAGTGCTTGCCTTCAACTACCAACTATTATATCATTGTGCTGCTGGAAATTGTTGAGAAGGGTCATGGGACCACCAGTTGGCCATTGACTCGACACCTCATGGGTTATGTGTCGGTCTGTGAGTTGAGTGTTTTAATGTCTAATAGCACCCAACACCGATCTATGCGGATCTTTTACATGTTCTATGTTATGGTATATTTTTCATTTGGTTTTATTAGTTGTTTGAGAGTTAAAAACCTAATTAATTTGACCAAACATACTAACAATTGTTAGAGTAATACAAAAAATTTAGATCTCTTTTGATAATAAAGGTAATTTAATACTAACAATCTAGCGTTGCGTTGCATTTAGATATGGGTGCCTACTTTTCCTTTTTAACAAGTAAATGATAAAACTAAAAGAGCTATGAAGTGTAGCATAACTGCATAACATGATAACATGCATACAGGGCCAGCTAAGTTGTAGTCAAAGTCAAACCGTAGGACTTTAGGAGGCTTCTTGATGGCCCACGTGATAAGAGGATTAACTATGGCTCTTATTTAACAAATTGCTGGATCATAATATGCTAATTTGTTCAACATTTGTTATTATTATTACCACATTACTATATATTATAAAATATAATTAGTGTTTCTTCTTGATCGTCATCTTAAGAGTAAAAATACTTCTACTGTGTTGTTTATAAGTAATATAAATTAAGCAGGTTTTGCTCTATGTTTTTGTTTTTCCCCTTTAATTAGTTTTAGAATGATAATAAACATATGCCTACTGTGGAATCTCCATGATGCATATGACACAAAGCCAACATTGCGCCACTTTTTAAGACAGTCTGCACATTTCAATTTGACCATGTCTCCTCCAACAATCAATAATGCATCCTTTACATAATCTTATTTTATTATCTTAATCTTTCTCGATTACTGTGACTAATCTTGACCTTTACGATAGTTATGTGTAATTACAGACAACAATGCAAATGGACAACCATGAGTAGCTTCTATATTAAATAACAATATGTATAATTAAATGGAATTCTGTTATTTAATGTCAACCATTTTACAGATTTTATGCGGCGGAGGTGGTTGTTGCTCTAGAGTACATCCACATGATGGGCATTGTGTACCGTGACCTGAAACCAGAAAATGTATTGGTAAGATCCGATGGCCACATCATGCTAACGGACTTCGATCTCTCTCTGAAATGTGACCCGACAGCCCCCACCCCGGCCCATATCATCTCGGATGCATCGTCATTACCTCTGACCTCGACAAATTTCTCAGGTTCATCGTCCTGCATCCTCCCAAGTTGCATTGTACCAAAAGTAACCTGCTTTCAATACCCAAAATTGAAGCGCAAGAAAAAGCCTTTCTCAATCCGCCGTGGTGGTGGTGGAGGATCTGCTGGTGCCTCTCTAGACCTAGAGGTCGTGGCTGAGCCGGTTGATCTCCGATCAATGTCATTTGTTGGGACCCATGAATATTTGGCACCAGAAATAGTATCAGGTGAAGGACACGGCAGCGCAGTCGACTGGTGGACTCTGGGCATATTTATATTTGAATTGTTATACGGCGTGACACCGTTCAAAGGACACGACAATGAAATGACACTGGCGAACATAGTGGCACGTGCTCTTGAGTTTCCTAAAGAGCCGGCCGTGTCTGCTTCGGTGAAAGACTTGATCACTGGTCTGCTAATAAAGGATCCAACCAGACGGCTTGGGTCTACTGTTGGAGCAACGGCTGTCAAGCGGCACCCATTTTTCAATGGCGTCAACTGGGCGTTGTTACGGTGTGAGAAGCCTCCATTTGTACCACCACCTTTTCCCATTTCAGCCGGTAATAGCAACAGAGAAGCCGGAGATGTATCAGATGACAGCTGTCCTGGTACTCCAGTTGAGTATTATTAAAAGCAAAAATAAATGATTGTTTTGGGCGTGCATGAACAGATGCAGAAGAATGTTTAGGGAAAGGGTTGAGGTGGATCCGTTTGAACCGGGTCAGACAGCATGGCCTTCTTGTGTCATGTGCAGGTGGTAAGCTCATGGGTATCACACGAGCGGGACCACATGGAGCACATGATAAGGACGTGGTTTGCGGTGTAGAAGTCTAGAACTTTGTAAAGGGAAACATTATTAGTGGTTCTGGCTGTAGGTCAAAATAGAGAAGTTCTTAGGTGGACTTGATTTATGGGAAATCATCTTCAAAGCGAAGATAAGAGAGGGTTTAGACCAAGTCCAGTTAAGAGCTTCTCCGACAGGGGATCCGATTTTGTTGTATCTGATGTTGAGTTCGGTGGGCATTTAAGAGGGGCTGAGTACATAATTTTATTTTATTGTCATTAATCAAAGATCTTACTCTAATTAATGATTATATATTTTGATATAGAAGGAGATCTGTGCATTTATTGATGGCTTTGCTGCTGCCAACGTTCTTTAGTTTTTATCTGACTATGCTCATGCGTAGAGCTAGCGGCATTCATACAATAGGGAAGCTTATTATGAAACTTCTATAAGTAATAAAAGGATAATAATGGATTAATGGTTCAATCAAAATAGAAAATTATATAGATAACCATAAAATATATACTTGGTCTATTATATCCAAATGTAGCCACAAGAAACGATACGGCAGTGAACTCTATACAAGAAAAAAAAAAAAATCAAATTCTATACCTAGGAGTTGGGGCTGTGAAAGAATTTAAAGAGTTTGCATATTTTCAAAAGATGAAATGAATTCGACTTAACGCGTTCTAGCTAGGCATTGGATATGTATTGACAAATAAAGAGATGCCAGAGAAAACATCCCGCTGATTATTAATAGCACCTTTGTATTCGTGGCCTCTTAAATCTCAAAGAACATATGCATAGAAATCTAGTACATTCTGCCTATTTGTCCTGAGTTTTCCTCTCAAAACATATGCAGTTTAGTTAATTAGGCTTACATCTGTTTTTATAGTTTTGATGCCAGCAGCTGTCGGACCCGCATCCTCCCCGGCAGTCAAAAGGACCGCCGGGAGCAGTCGTTTGCTTTTTTTTTTATATTTAAAAATTTTAAAATTCAAATGTCGAATCTAAACCGTTGATCTTGTTCAATTTAACGGGCGATGCGTTTTCATATAAGTTTTATAAAATTTGGAGTTGATTTGATACTTGATTAAGCGCTCAACAAATGAACGAACCTGGTTTAATTAATTCTAATACGTTCATTTGTTGAGCACTTAATCAAGTATCAAATCAACTTCAAATTTTATAAAACTTATATGAAAATACATCGTCCGTTAAATTGAATAAGATCAACGGTTTGGATTCGACATTTGAATTTAAAAATTTTTAAATATAAAAAAAAAACAAACGACTGCTCTCGGCATTCTTTTTTTGTTTTTACTGCCTGAGGATGCGAGTCCGCAGCTGTCAAGCCCATAAAGGTAGGAACCGTATCCTCTGCTGACCTTTTCAGGTCAGCAGGCTGCCGACTCTTGATTCGAGCCGTCAGATCTAATCTCAACGGTTAAATTTTTTTCGGGCCTATCAATCTGGTATTATTCACGGGGCACCCATCATTGATCGGACGATTCTGATTCAAGGTCAGCACCCTGCCGACCTTGAAAGGTCAGCAGAGGATGTGAATTACATAAAGGTATGCTTGGACAGGAGCTTTCAATTGAAGGCCCAAAATAAGATTTGCCAACAGAAGGTAATGTAACTATGGGCCCTGACACCCTGTACATGTCTGGCTCGTTCTTCGCTCAGTTGCAATCGTACGTCCTTCCCTTGTAGATTGAGCATACAAATATTCGGTTTATAGAAGAAAAGACCGAACAGAATAGCAGCGGCGAAGTTAGAATTTTGCGCCAGCAGGGTCCATAAATTTTTTTTCTGAAATAATATTTGTACGATAATGACATAATGTTAAATTAAGTTTTTTAAAACTCTATTTTATCCGTTGTATCTATATTTTTGTTTATATCGCACAATAGTTTTATCCATTTTATCACCGTTATATCATTATATAACCGTTTTATCGTCGTTTTATCATCGGTAAACGCTAAATCACCACCCAACCGCTAAACCACACAAATTACATTTTAAAACCTTGCATCTAATATAGACATAGTATTATAATAATTTTTAAATAAACAACTCTAAAATAATGTCACATAAATAAACATGAGAAATCAAACATCTATTATAATAACAACATAATATCGAATAATATATCCAATATGTAAAATAATAATTCAAGAGTCAATTATCCTTCATTTAAGAATTTCCTATTCTATCATAAATTTTATCTTAATAAGATTCATTGCGGAGAAAGAAATAAGATGATTCATTAGGACGAATATGACATAGATCCATGTACGATATTTTAGGAATCATTACACAATTCAAATCAAACATGACATGTCCAGTTGGGTCCTTCAAATTTTTGAGATGGATCCCAAACTTCTTATATATTTTTTTATTTATAAATCATATAAAATAGCATGTAAATTTTTTTTTTTCAGGTGGGTCGCTGGACCCACCAAAATTAACGTGGCTTCGCCACTGCAGAATAGCAATGAGTAACTGCAATACACTATGTCTATCAATTATATTTGGTGTCAAACTGTCAATATAACCTCTTAATAAAATCCATGAACAAATGAGTAAACCTATTTCGTAAAATGGTATTAAATCTGAAATATTACTGCAACAGGTGATCCAAAACCACAGTTAATTCATGTAAAAGAATACAATGTCATTGTTTTTAAGTATCACAGCGATTTCAAAGACCTTGAACAGAAACATGACACCGACAGTTGCTAAAACACGTTGCCACTTAATTTGCTAAGCAATTCTAGACAGAAAAAGAAATTGCTCATTTAGATGCATTATTTTACAAATATGCCCACTTCTATCATTTGCACAACAAAAATGTACGCACAAAAAGACCCAAAACAAGAGAAAAGACAAAACTACTTGCCCTCAGAACTAATTATTATGCAGCAGAACTTTTTTTTTTTTAGAGAGCTTGGCAGCGACTGCCAAGGTGTATGCAGCAGAACTTAATTCAGCATTGGTAGCTTAATTTCCAAATAAAAAAAGCGCCTATTTGAAGAGGTCATAAGTGAAGCAAACCTCAAAACTTTCTTCAGTTGATAGCTCACAGCTGAAGAAAGGTACTGCGCGAAACTTTTTGGGGTCATCATAGCTACTGTGATGAAAACTACTGTTCTAAACCTTCAGTTCACGCATTGTGCATCATTTTCCACAACAGAAGGTGCAGCAGAAGAGGTCATGAGTGAACCATTTTCTGTGCAGTGTGGCTCCATAGGGGAGTTTGCATGAAGCCCAGCCAAGGAACTTGGAGATAAACCAGGGGAATATCGTCTAGAAGGTGTAGGTGGGATCCTCGGGGAAAGAGCAGTAAACTCCATAGCTTGGGCTCTGAGCTCAACTGGGTAGTCGGCTATACACCCTATGCGCGGGCCAACACCACTGGACCACTTGCGGGAAAGCTGGGTAGCCAGTTGGTACGTGTTGGTCTTGAGCTTTGATTGTATTCTCTGCAGTACTGCCTCTTCTCGGACCGGGGTCTTTGGGCTCCTCAACCCACCTGATAAAGACCTCTGGTAGCATGGTTTTGGTGGTACTTCAATTGGAGGCAGATGTTGAATTTGGTCTTTGTCGGCATTATGGTCATGGTCATGCTCATATCCAGAAAGGTCAATTTGAGTTTGGTGTTTGGTTTTGATATTTTCAGTGGTTTCGTCAGATTTAGGTTCAGGTTTTGATTCAGTTTCTGTTTCAGTTCTATCTTGGGTTTGGAGTTGTAACGCCGGGTCGCTTTCAGCCTTTTTGGGGTCATCATAGTAGTCTTCGTTCGAGGCAGAACGTACCTGGTAAAAAAAAAAAGCAAAGAAAAGGTTGTTGAAATGTTTAAAAACAGCATATGACATTACAACAACAACAACAACTAAGACTTTTGTCCCAAACAAGTTGGGGTAGGCTAAAAACAGCATATGACATTGCAAAACATAGATTGGAAATATCATCTGTAACCTTCTGAAGCCAAAAAATTCCACCCATATCCTTTCATTTTTATTAAAACTTTGAACAGATAGCTTCACTTCATTATTTCGGTCTTCATAAAGATGGGAGGATATATGTTAAATAAACTAGGAAAGGAAATAGTGACCCTCTGAGATAATGTAATTTAGGATCAGTATGCTTCGTGTTGTAGAAGGCATATATAGACACAGTACCTCGATGTTACTGACATCAACCCCTTCCTCTTGAAGGAAGCTGAGGAAGTTCTCCAAATTTTCTTCCCCTGGTTTGTAGTGCCCACTATAAGCCCAAACTGACTGCCAACAAGTGATGATTAGAATTTTGTTCACACTATAAATTCAAGATTTATTAAATGATATATACATATAAAAATACAGTATGTCTATAAGCAAATGACATGCACATTAATTGTTGCTAACAAGGACTATAGGAAAAGCAAAAAGGGAACATTATACTTAACAAAACCAAACTAACTTTGGTATACCGACAACAATTGTAAATGGAACTGTCATGTTTAGGTCATTTCATTTCCTTTTAGTAGTACTGCTGGATTTGAGCCCAGTGTGTGCGTGTTCTATGTTTTAGGTTATGTCAACAACAACAACAAGAAGAAAGCTTAAGGTCACCAAAGATAATAAAATGTAGTGGTAGCAGCCATACAAAAAATACATCTAAATTTGTACTGGAATCGAATTAAAATTAACAAACCTTAAGGATTCCATCTTCAGCAGTGAGCCTTCCAGCAGCTTTGGTGGCCCCTCCAGCTAGAAAGCTTGAATGGTGGAATAACCCTTTCTTTTTCTACAAATTATATAACAGAATGATAGAATGTAAAAAAAAAAAAAAATTGATAAATTGAAAGAAGAAAAGTATCATCGGAAAACCAACTTAGATTATGAACATTCTTGACAAAACAGAAATTACCGCGAGCAATATAAGAAAAAACCTTATTCAGAGTTCTGAAAATTTATTTTCAAATTTTCATAACTTTGTAATGTTTTCCTTTTTACAATTTGGGAGCTAAGCCAAATTAGCTACAGGTACAATGAAGAACAAAAAGATAAGAGAAACACATACCAGGCCAGCATAGAGACGCATGTCGGTGCTAAGGACAAAGATCCACTTGCCACCTTCAGATCCGCTGTTGTGAGTATCAAGGTAACTACCAGATTGTTTGTGCATTATCTTGCCACTGGTCACCACGTACTCATAGTGCTCCCTCTCTTGCTGTATCCAAATAAATTGTAAACATTAAAGACTTTTTTAAATCACATAGAACATCAAGTAAATTTAATTGAAATATCTTACTTTGTTTAGCTACAGATGAAAACAACCAAATTCAAAAATTCTGTATCATAGGATGACAATCAATATATTATGTATTTGACATGGTTGATTTTGTGAATTCTGACAGAATACATTTAAAGTTTCCTCATTTTAAATAAAGTCATTTTTATATTATGTATTTAACCAAGCTTCATAAAATAATATGCGCACCATTAAAGAACCACTGACAAGAAAACGAAATAGAAACTAAATTATAAAATAATTCTCACCATCATGGTACTTATATAGAATGAAACAGATTGTTTATGAAATTGGGTTACTCACGGGACCGAGATACTTGATACATTGAGTTTTGAGCTTCGACCTTGGGCATTTTTCAAGATCAACGTCCCTCCCATCTCCACAATCAAGCCTGCACACATTATTAGTTTTATAAAGTGAGTAAATTACACAAATGCTCCTGAAAGTATCACTCGTTTACCATTTTGGTCCTTAAAAGTTTTAAATGTACCATTTTGGTCCTAAAAAGTTCTCTGTCTGTACCAAAATGGTCTTACACTTAATTGAATATTCATTTAAAAAATAAAATTTTCATCAATAGTAGCATTGCATTTTAGCTTGGAACTAGTGTTAATATATTTATACAAATAATATGACCCATGTGGGTTAAATATATTTATCCATGAGATCAAATATCAATGAAATCGAATTGTTCCTGTCATCATAAATTAATTAAAACGTTATGACACAATACTTATGCAGATTTATTCTTACTTTTTGATCAATTACAGTAGTAGGACCAATTTGGTACAAATTAAAAACTTTACTCTTGAAATTATAAGGACCAAAATGATAAATAAGTGATACATTAAGGGCCCTGCGAGCAATTTAACCTTAAAATGTAATGAGAAAGGCTTTAAAAGAAAGAACATAAATACATCCCTGTTAACATATCGATCACACAATAATAGTATTAGTTGAGGTGGATAAGATAGTGGTAGATTAAGTAATAATAAGCTAGTTAACCAGGCAGCAGTCAACTACGGTATAACATAAAACCAGAAGAAAAAGTACTAACCAGTAAAAGAATGGCTGGCCAGCTTGGCTTTCAGCCCACACGTCATAGTAGATATGTAGGTTGTGCCCGTACCGGTGCCGTGGATCTATCTGTCGAAAAAGATTCAAGCCTCCTCAATATCAATTTTATTTTTTCAAAGTCAAATAACATGTTTCTTGTTTGAATTAAAAGTCAAATAACTCCATGTGGTGGGTCTGCTGAAAACTATTTCTGTAGTATCTAATTTGTGAACAAAATTGTAGTCCTTCCAATCAAACAAATCTTATCCAAAGAACAGGAAGTATTAAAAAAAAAAAGGAAACAGATTACACTTACTGCTTCAATCCAGTGTTGAAAAGCGAGAGTTAAGGCCTCTGAATCACGAGATAAACCAAATCCTACCTGTAAAATATTAATTTTGTCAAAGAAAACCTCAGTAAGAACAAAAAAAAATAATAATAATAAATAGAAAGGTCTCCCAAACAAGCACCTTGGAAGCATTCAACCTAATGCGATTCCACCTAGATGTAACCGATTCTGTCTTTGGATTTATAAAGAAGGACACCGTGCTGTGATTCAGCCTTGCGAAATCAAACAATTGCCACCTTTTATCGACAAAAAGAAAACATCCCCATTAAATTAGCATAAAAAAAAAACATAACAATTCTACTTTTAAGCCAAAAGAAAAAAAAAAATCATCCAATTTAGAATGATTTCTTGGTGACAACACATTACCTACTCACACACTAACCAAAAATCAAATTTATTAAAAAATGAAAAAGGGATCCTATAACTTTCCAAAACCCAAGTACTAACTAACAAAAAGATCTAAGCTACAGTGAACCATAATAAATAAGAAAAAGTTGTATCTTTGAAAGTAAAAGTATGGTGTGTCTAAAATCTAAATATAGTACGACGAACCAGAGTTCTTCAGCGACGACAGCTGAGTCAGCTAACTTGCGCCGTGTACGATAGCTTCTATAAACCTTCTGAAGCTTAGTCGCGGCCGTGAATGAGCCGTCCGTACCGAGAGGCGATTGATCCCCTTCACGAAGCATCGATTCGAAGTCGCCATTGTTGGGGTGGGATGGAAGCACTGTCTCTATCGCTACCTCCATTGACGCAAGCGAGAGAGAGAGAGATGAGAGCTTGGATTTGAAGATTTATGTCTGGAATTATAATGGTATAAATGTTGGAGCAGGTGACAGTGTTTGATTATATATGAATAAAATTCTGACTGAACGATTAGGATATTCAAATGGTGTTTTGGGAAATTAAAAGGTGATTAATTAAAGATAGAATTGTCTATTTCGCATGATTTTGACTGGTAAAGTGGTAATGGGGGTGTAAGTGAAATTAACAGCGATGGAAAATGCCTACGGGCGTGTTTAAACTTTAAAAAAAAAAAAAAAAAAAAAAAAAACAGCGATGGAAAAGGACAGGATTTCTAATCTGCTATTTGCATATCTCTGAAATTGATCTGTTCCAGGTCACCAACAGGTGGGTCCCAAAAGACCAATTTGGGCTCACCAACATATGTCAGAGAGTTTGTCACAGGATCTGTTGCTGAATTAAAGTAACAGAGAAACCAAATTGACAGTGTAAAGGAGTAAAGGACAAGGAAGTGTCTGGTAGACTGGTACCGTACGACTAGTCAAAGAAGTCTGATTTTTTTTTTCATCACATTAAATAATTTTTTTTTCCTTTGTATTTTATTATAATAAAAACTTCAACCATCTGAATTTAAATATTTTCAATATTAATATCTTCAAATTTTTTTTTTAATATTAATATCAAATAATATATAAATAATATGAAATTGATAAATAAATTATTTATACGTCCAGCAACATAATGCTAATTTATTTAGTTATTTTTACCTGAAAAGTTTCATATAAATTAATTTAAAAATAATATAATAATTCTGATCAAGACCCGAGAGATCCTGTTCAGATTTTCTTTTGTTTTTTTTGGGAAGAAAAATCTGATTTCCTTTTGTGGGAAAATGGAGAGAAATCTAAACAGCTGAAATGGTAGTGGAGAATGTTCGCTCTACGGGGGATTGACCTCTAGTCTAGTGCTTATGGATAAGTCGTCGAACCAGAATCAGAGTGTGTGCAATTTATCCTTTCCCCAATCCTAACGCATTAATGCCAAAACACACACAAAGAAAAAATCTAAATGGATCTATAGAAAATTTTGGACTGTTATGAAGTCAATGATGAATAGTTCGAATAAAACAAATGTTACTGGCCTAACTTAATTTTTTACTGATGAACTAATGAAAAGGTCATATTTCGGGTTTAATATTCGGGGTCCCTTCATATCTCCACCAATTTCATATTTAGTCATAGGCTTTGATTAAAATATTTTTATACGGGATTTCATTTCATTAAATTTTATTTGACTTGACTTTTCGGAATTTTGTTGGATCTTATTACATGGAATTCCAATCAAAGGACACAATATCCGTTCATTTTGATAAAAAAAAATTGTAATGAAATGAAATTCCGTATTAAAAAAAACAAGATTTTAATCAGAACCATAATTTAATATATCAAAACGAATATGATTTCCGCAGCTTCAATTAAGTTTAACTCTATCATACCCCTTGGTTAAATAGAAAGTCAAATATAATTTTCATCTGACAGATTAGAATGATAAAGTCGATTGAATAAAATCTAAATTTGATAATGATGCTTTAATATGTATAGCAAAGGACATTTTCTAACCTAAGTACTAATCCTAACGTATATGTTGTTAGTTGCAGAGCAAGAATATTTTCAGCATCATATACCAACAAATATAGGCCCACATTGCCTTAAAAATGTGGATATGCGCCTTTGATGAAAAAGAGAGTACCGAATATATTCTAATATGATTCATGTGCATAAGTCCAGTGAGGTTAGTTTGTAAGTCGCCATAGCTTGAGGCTGATAATTTTCATATTTTGTGGACGATGCTATTTGTATTTGAAATTCCTTCAGAATCTACTTGATGTGGATTTATTAATACAAATGCAGTATTAATGGTTATATGAGACACACATGTAGGTTCTAAAAGCAACAATGATACAGACAAATTTTGGGTCAGATGTTGACCCTATTAATTTTTCTGATATAGAAGAGAAATTTGAAACGGCTCTCCTCCAATAATATATGCGCATTTTTTTGGTCCCAAATGAATTTTGACTGTTTGTATATTTAAATTAAGCATACTTTTTGAAAGATCAAGATGTGGTTTCATATCGAGACATTAATGTATCCTTGAAAAGGCCTTGATTTGGGTTGCTCGTCAAAAATTCATGATCCATTTACCTTTCTAAGTGATTTATTTTCATTTTTGGTTCAAAACCCTGTAGGAAAATTGCATTGGATAAAGTGCACAGTACATTTAAAAGGCATATACAATGCTAGATAGTGTTCTCTAAAATGACATGATACGTGCGTGTTGGTACGACACGCACGCGTGTTGACACGACACGGTTATGGAATTAACACGACACGTGCGTGTCAGCGTGTCATGTCAAAGTCGTGTCGTGTTGGAGACTTACAGACATTGACACGTCTTAACATGACACGAGTTAACACGTGACACGACACAACACGTGACATGAGTTGACACGACAAAAAATTAATATTATTTAGAATTTATTAAATTATATTGAGCTTATATTATAAATTTAACAATTTTGATTCATAATCTTTTTATTCAATCATTAAATATTATTTTAATATATGAAATTTCAATAATTTATTATATTTTTATGTTTAAAATTTTTTAAAATACTTTTTAATGATTTTTTATGAATAAATTAGAATAAATTATAATACGTCCTGACACGTCTAACACGACGTGTCGTGTCATTAAGCGTGTCGTGTTAACCAATTTTTTCATTTGACATGACACGACACGTTGAAAATATTAAGCTCTAACACGCGCGTGTTTGACACGACACGACACAATATCACACGTTTACAATACACTATTGCTAGATCAACTTCCTTCGTTATGAATTAGCTAGGCAATACAAATTCTGAGCTCAATTCTTTTTCGAAGATAAATTGGCATCTAAGTCTCCTAATTTATTTTTAAATTAAATGCCTATGAAAATTTTCCAAATGGGTTTTGAACAATTTCTGAGCTCAATTTAATTGTGGTTAAATAATTTATGAAGAGACTTTAAATGTATTGATGTTTTGATGGATAAATTCAAATTATTTTGAATGCAGAAAGATCTTAAAGGAGTTGAGTTCTAATATAATAGGATATGCACAATTTTATCAAAACTAGAGGGGTATATCGAGCTTCGCTCCATGTAGATATCTATAATAAAAATATTTTTATTATGTTTCTATAGTTTTATTATGTTTCTATAGTTTAATTATGTTCATTTTTGGATATATGGTTAAGATATATTTATCTTTAGAAATATAGTTTAATTATTGTAGGTAATTTGATTTGATTAAATTTAAAAAATTTGATCAATTTAAAGAAAAAAAATATATGTGTGTAAATATAGTTATAGTTATCTGAAATAATATGATTAATATGATTTATATTGTATTGATATTATTAATAAAAACTATTATATTTATAAATGACTTAAATAATAAAATATATATCGTAAAAGATCTAATGTTTTTTCTATTTTCAATTGAATGAATTTAATTTATATTTTGTAAATCAAAATTAAAAATGGTGACGAAGAGAAATTAAGGTGAAGAGAGACTCTAAGCAACATAAAAGAGATTGAGACATGATGAAAATGAAAATATGAAGGGGTCACAAAAATTAAAAACAAAATAATGTGTTGCCAAATTATTATATGATGTCGAACCGAGTCAGTTTTATGAGCAATAACATCCCACACACAATAAGTTACAAAGTATAACATTATAGGATTTAGAAAAAAATACTATTGCACAACTATTTCACAATACTTTGAGTGTCGGATGATATTTAACTAAAGGATCCCGACACCCACACATCTTTATTTGTAATATTGATAAGATGCATATTTAGGCAAATATGATGATAGCAATTTCTGAGTATACTTGCAACCATGAGATTTAAACAGGCACGTTTGCAATATGGGATTACCGTTGCTCACAAGTGGAAACAAATTGAAAGAATAAAATAATAACCCTTATTTCATGTGATGTAAATTAAATCGTTTTATTTTACTTCCAATTTCAAATGTAAGATTATTATTCGTATGAACTAAATTTTACAATTCGAACCTTCATATATAACAGAGTATGAAAATTATTATTGAAGTTGAAACGATTCCGTGCTCATAAGCTTTCAATCAAAGCGCTTTGACCGGAATCCCGGTTAAACCCCGTCAGTTCTCAATTTTGAAAGTTTAAATGACCGATCCAAACCACTCAATATGATCTCTATATTGAAATCTCCATGCACACCAAATTTTACATTTTTATTAAAATTTTTAAGTATTTTTTTCGGATTTAGAAAATCGTTAATCTAATTTGTTCTGAACCCTTCAAAAACTGCAGTTTTTAAAAATCCGAAAAAAATACTTAAAAATTTCAAAAAAATGTAAAATTTGGTGTGCATGGAGATTTCAATATGGAGATCATATTGAGTGGTTTGGATCGATCATTTGAACTTTCAAAATTGAGAACTGACGGGGTTTAACCGGGATTCCGGTCAAAGCGCTTGTTTAGAGGATGACTAATGTGCTATCCGTGGCACGTGCCACCTATTCTCTATATACTCGTTTTTCAAAATTCAAAATTCAAACGACCAATCCAAACCGTTCAAGTTGTTCATCATATTGAAATACCCTTCGAGACCAAATTTTACATTTTTTCTAATTTGTTTGCTATTTATTATGATATTTGTCAAAATGGACGGCCTGAAATATAATGTTTTTTGAAAATATCAAAATAAATAGCAAAAAAATTTGAAAAAAATGTAAAATTTGGTCTCGAAGGGTATTTCAATATGATGAATAACTTGAACAGTTTGGATTGGTCATTTGAATTTTGAATTTTGAAAAACGAGTATATAGAAAATGGGTGGCACGTGCCACGAATAGCACATTAGCCATCCTCTATATATATATATATACCTCTATATATATATATATATATATTTAATTTAGATCGTCTAGAAATCTAGGATGCGTTTGGATGCATGCAAATATACATAAGAGTAAAAATTAATAATAGAGCATTTAGAACAAACTAATTAGTACTTTAAACAACATATCAAATCGATTTGATGACGTCATTAAAGTCTCCTCCTAATAAATAATGTCACTCAATCGGGTGGCTGACTGGCTGTTATTGTCAGGCAATAAAAACAATGAATTGTATAATTTTGGGATTTTGACAGGGGGACCTGCCTATCCACCATTCTTGCCTTCTAGTCATGCAACCCGTGTGAAAATGCGCATTAGTTGCTTATTAGCGATTTGGACAGACACTCCGCAATTCCTATTGATTTTGGCATATGATTGTATGCATGCATGATAAAAGCAAAGCTGGAAACAGTGCGATATTTGTCGTTTGTATGCTTATTTTTATGCTTTTTAATTTAATAAAAAATTATGGCATGTTAAATGCATATGCAACTTGCATTATTTGAGTGAAATTGTTTGGTCCCCCTACCATGATAAGTGATAACAATTAATGCTATATAATACAGTTGTACTTTGTTTAATATTGCGCGGTATAGTAAGTAGGTATGATGGTTGATGTGATTTTGGATTGTCTCTAATAAAAAAAAAAAAGATTTGATTTTGGATTTACACACATTTCGTACGTAGTTATGATAAAAATTGACTTCTGATTTATCTATATACTGAATTTTTCTCTTTTAAAATTGTTGGCATTGGTGTATTGAACTTCTTGTGATTTTAATGTGCCTTTACAATGCAAAAGTAACAAGAATAAAAATAAATATAAGGGAAGACAATTTCGGGGCTGTTTCGTTGGGCCAGCCCTTGACTTATATATAAAAGGATTTAGGCTGTTTAGTTTGCGTACGAAGAATATTTTGGAAATCTGATCATCTTAAAAATTATAAACAATGTCTGCATAAAGATCCTATCTCAATTTTGTAATTTGTGCAATTCCTTTTAACGGGCTCGATGTTTAAATTCTTGACTTCATGGGTTGGGCCGGAATAATTATAGTTTTAAAATTTGTTGACTTCTAGATTAGGCTCGAAATAAAATTTCTGTACCTCTTTTGGGAATCTGTTGTCAACAAGGCTTTGGAGTTTGGACCAGCTTACAAACCTAAGAATATATTTTGTTAATAACAATGGCCTTACAAATTTTAACTTTTGCAAGAACATCGGATAAATATCATAGAGTCATCAACATTGGTTGAAAAAAGAAAGAACTTATGTTTAAATTTTTGTAACATAGTAGAAAATGTCAGACTTGATTAAATTAGTTGAGTTAATTTTAAGAACAAAATTAAGAAAATTAATCTATAAAAATAGTAATGTTCTAAAGAAATAAATCTATATTAACATGGAAATCGACTTGAATTCGAAATCTTTGATTTTACGTAGAATTTATAAATAGTATAAAATATTCTAGTAAAATCAAAGCTTCACAAATTATGAAATCTATTGTTAAATTGATTAGATTTTAATGAAATTCGTAATTAAAAATAACTCAATATGAATTGCAGCACCAAAGTTACAGAATACTTGCCACAAAAAATCCTGAGGTATAATTTTTAATAAAAATCCGGATCGTCTCTCTCTCCTCTCTTTTTCTCCGCTGGCGACATCTCCCCCTTCCTTTCTTTTTCTTTCTTCTTCTCCGCTCCATCCGATCCCCTCTCCCTCTTTTCTTCTTTGATGCTTATCCTTATTCAACGGTCAAAGATGGATGCGGTGTGGCTGTCCAATCGCCTTAAGACACGGCCGAGCATTGCTTGATTTCCTTCTCTCGATCTGACTCGTGGGAGAAAGGGATTGGTCACGGCTGTGAGCTGGACTGAGAGATTCGTGCATGGAAATCTCCATTGGTGACTCCTCTCTCTCTCTTTTGTTGTATCGTCTTTAATACCCAATTTGGGTTTTTGATGAGGTTAGCCGGTTTGAGAGAATTTCATAAAAAGAAAAAAAGAGAGAAAAGAAATTAAAGGGAGGATAAGAGAACTTGGAGAAAAGAGAAAGAGAGCATCAGTAGAGATCAAGGTATAACGATTTTCTTCTCTTGGTGTTGCTTATTGCTGGTTCAAACTAAGCTGAATTGAATAACTGTCAAAGTTAGGGTTTGAGTACGGTTTCGAGCTATTAGCTACTGTCTTTGATATTTAAGTTTGAGAATGGGTTAGTTAAGCCAATTTAATGATTTAAATGAAGTTTTAGGTGTTATACTTGCTTGGAAACGAGATTTGATGGGTGTGGCGGTCTGTTGAGAAGAAAGTGAAACAAATTGAGGGAAATTAGAGGTTTAGGCCATGACTGGGTGTAGAGAAGAGTTGTCTGAAGGCTTGGGATGCGATTTGAGGCTTGGTACCAGCCTTTGGTACATTGTTTGTCTATCTGGTACCGTTCTGGTACATGGTTGAGTTGCGACAGGGACTGATATGCGAGAAAAAAAATGGGTTAAGGACCAATTCGTGAGGAAAAAGGACTAAAATAAAAATAAAAAGGACCCAACTGTGAAATAATTTGATCTAGGATTCTTTTGAGAAAAAACGAAAGGGATTGCGGGTCGGATCCTTTTTCTTGGCTGGCGGACTCTGTCGGATGGGTTTCGGACCCGCTAAGGCTGGCACAGGTCAACTGGCCAGGTTGACCTAGCTCAACCATTTAGCTATGTGGGCCTATCTCATTGGGCTTTGTTTTGATTTGGGTTGAGTCGTGAGAAAAAAAAAATGGACTTGGCTGAATGCAGTTTTTCCTGGACTTGGTTTTAAAGAGATTGTTGACATTGAAATTTAATTAAAAAAACTTAATCAAAGATTAAGTCAAATAACAATGTGGGCTTAGATAATTAATTAAAGAAAAAGCCGCTTAAATGTCGGGTATTTCTTTAATTAGACGGTTTTCGGGAAATGATGAGAATAGTCCGAGTGAGTCGAGAACAGATACGACGACAAAATCACCGACTTTCTGATCCCAAATAACAAAAAAATCAAATAATTTTCAGATTTTCGAATTTGTTTTATGATTTTCTGATTTTGAGTTTCGATTTTGAACTAATATTTATTCGATGATTTAAATCCTTATAAAATAAAATTTACTTTAAATATTAAAGAAATTGTTTAAATTAAATATAAATAAAATAATTAAATTATACATAATAAAGAAAATATTAAGAATAATATTATAAACATAAATAATCTAATTAATAATGAGAAAAGAAGTAAATAAAATAAAATAATTTTCAGATCTTTAAATTTGTTTTATGATCTTTATAATTTTCTGAATTCTTGATCTTGACTTTCGGATTTGTAATTTACATTTAACTAATGAAATAAACCACTTAACAAATATAATGGATTAATATTAAAGAAAATACTTAAAATAAGTATATAAACGAAAATAAATTTATTTAATAAATAGATGCTTAACAAAGATGATATTAAAAAAAAATAATAAAATAATAATAATTTTAAACATAAAATAAATAAATAATTAATTAAAGGAATAAAATAAAATAAGTTAAAATAAAAGAGAAACAATATAATAACAAATAATAAAAATTAAATTTACTGAAAACACAAGCAATTACTATAATAAATAATGAATTACTGGTCAGTCTGGTAGTGTAAGCCGGACCACATTTAAGGTTATCGAGTTAAGTTAATGTACGAAACCGTTTAGTCAAATCTTAACGGTTCTTGACTATTGTACAGGAGACTTGGCGAAGACGGAATCTGATCCAACAACAGGTGCGGATACGTGGATTTTTATAGAAATCCGGTCCTGGTAACTTTAAATTTATGCATGGCATGTTGCTGATGTCATTGAATGCATTATACAATAATCATGTAGACTTAGGAACAGATATTACAACTCAAAAACTCATGTTGAAAGGATCTCCTTTGTTAAAATGTTATACAGCCAGGCAAGTTTGCATATTTTTTTTTTGTATGAATGAGCTGAGTTGTACCAGCTCAATCTAATCTTGCCTGATAATTGGAATTGTGATTGTGCATGACTGAGATTGTGTGATAACTGGAAATGATATGGTAATGATTCACATTACGACTGTCTAAAGGGCAGTGTGATGTACTGAAATGATATTCAAGGCCACTCTCCGGAATCGGTAGGCCACCGGCTTCGGCCAGTTCGGTAGCGCTATTAAAATATGGAATTTCCTGTTAGAGTTATGTCCTAGAAGTCAATATTTCATGACTTATTTTCTTAGTTTATGTTAATGATGATATTTGATCATTTGTTCCTAGAGTTTATTATTGACAGATCATTCAGGTTGAGGATCTGAATTGTAGATCTCTGTGGATCATTCATTAGAATGACAATAATAAATCTAAATCGTCCATAATCTTGATAATTAACAAGGAACATTAATTATCATAAAAGATTAGTATGCAAGTTAAGTGATGATTAAGTTCTACAAATCATAGGTAAGGAGTTACCGACTTAATTGCATATGTGTATGTTATTGGAACATAGTACAGGACTTGACCCAATGAAATAAACATTTGGATTGTGTTATGTGTCATTGTTTATTTCATATGAGTTTGATTCTGAGTTTGAGATGTTCACCTTTTCCACATGAGGATAGGTTCAATAAATATCGTCTAACGTTGATTCCTGATAAAGGCTGCTATAAGGACTTTATTTATGTTCTCTTGAATTGTGCGGGGAAAAGTTGTTCATCAAGAAAACCGTATGTCCCTCATTAGTATACCTAGTGAGTGATGATATCTGTTTGGGCCCCTTGATGGAGTTGGATCGTATGCATGCAAACTAGACGATCAACTCTAGATCAAGAAATGTATAATCTGCAAGAATGACACATTCCTATCTTGGATTATACAAAGATATCGTGTGACATAAGAATCAAACAAAGAAATACTTTTATTTCTTATGCAGGATTGAGATATTGTAACGGTACATTATTTATACGAATTGGGAATCATAACGTGTTGCTAGATACCGCTTATGATTATTGGAAATAAATAACGATTTATTTCCATGGCCAACATAGTATAAATCCTCAAATAGGGTCGCACAAATAAGATATTGACCACACGTGCATTATTTATTCATATTGGAGAATACGAGACATGATAAGTTGATTAATTAATTATATGTTGTTATGAACCATAATAATTAATTATATCAAATGGATCATGTTAGAAATAATTTAATGCATAAAGCTCTTCAAGAATTAATTATTAATAAGTTAATAATTAATTATATACAACACATATAATTTCTAGAATTATATTGAGCTAATGGATTTTATTTAGTTAGTAAATTAAAAGCCCAAATTAAAGAGAATTAAAGGGGATTCATTAATTGGTGAATTAATGAATAAAGGCCTTTTATTGAGATAGCCCAAGAAAGCCCATTAGGTGGCCTCTTAGGGTGGATGGCATACTTGTAAATAGCTACAAGTGTGGATGAGAGATGGGTGGTCTATAAATAGGGGGTTCTTTTAGAGAGCAAACCCTAGCCACCACACCCTCTCTTCCTCTTCTCCCATGCGCCATCTCTCCCTCTCATTCTCTCTTGAGCTCATGTGTTGAGCACCCCTATCCCATCTCTCTTCCTCCATTAAAATAGTTTAATAGAAAGAGAAACTTGGATTTGAAAAGGGGAGAGCTTGGACTTGAGAGAAACTAGCATCTCTCTCAAGTCGTGGTTGCTATCTTTGGTGGGCTAGAGGCGATCAAGATGGTGGAGGTGGTGGAGCACGCACCCCATCGACTCCCATGCCATGGATTCGAGCCTCATGAATACAATTTCATGAGAGGTACAATTTCTCCTACTTTCTCTCTTGATTTGATGTGTGAATGCTTTAGCACTAGATCCTTGTCTTGCTTGATGTTTAATGGAGATTAATTAGTTGTAATTGATCTAAAAATTAAAATATGAGCATTTCCTAACAGTGGTATCAGAGCTAAGGTCGTGCTTAAGGTTTTTCACACTTAATTAAGTGAGAATTCGTAATTAATTAAGTTAATTAGTGATGTGCATGCTTGCTGGCCCTGGAAAGGCTGTTTTCTGTCTTGTTGCTTGTTTTTCGTGGTGTAAAGCTCTCTGAAATTTTTTCCTTCTTATTGGAGGTTGTAGCCCTTTGAGTTGTGGTTGTTTTCCCACTGGAATCATTGAAATTGGATGTAAAATGAATTTTTAGTGATTTAAACGGTAACGGTGCGCAGATCTGTTATTCTGCTGCACAGTTCTGTTGTTGTGGTTGGTAACAAATAAGTTTGTATACAAAGTACCTGTAACTTTTAGATAGAATTATTCTAAACTTGATGCTCTTTCTGGATATGTAAATTTTGTTGCATATTTCGGATATTATGTGGGCGTTCAAGGATGAAAAGTGATGAAGTTGTCAGATCTGTTTTTTCAAACAAACTGATTGTTTTGAAAAACTGTACTTATTGAGAAACTTTTATGGAAAAGTGTTGAAATGGAAATGTTCTCCTTTAAGTCTGGAATCTGTGAAAATTAATTTCATAGATTTTCATTGAGATTTGATACCTCAACCGAGTGAAACCTTTTTGGTCGACGGTCTGTTCCAGAACATGATACCTTGCTTAAATGCTTGTTATCTCGTTGATCTTGAATATAACTTATGGATTTTCTTTTCATGGAATGATAGCCTATTGTATGTAGTATTTTTCTATGTAAATTTTTTGCTGAAAAATATCAAGGGGATGATCATACAGACCGAAAGGTTGAGACCAATAACAGAATTTTCTCTAACGGTGCTTCGCGCACAATCTGAGGATTTGTCTTTGTTGGTTCTCCCTGATGGTAACTGATCTCTCCTTGAGATTTTTACAGGTAACCACAATCTTTGTAAGGAGTTCTCTGGATTTATTTCGGATTTTTTGGAGACCGAATTATTTTGAATTTTTCCGGGCCCCGAATTTCGTATTTTAATTAGTTAAAATAGTTTCTAATTAATCAATTTATTGAAAGGTTAATTAGAAGACTCCTTAAATACCCTCCTTTCTGTTTTGATGGTTGGATTTAATTTAAAAGGGCTTAAACAATTGGTTGTTAAGGTTAAGCCTTCTTTGCATTCGAAAAACTTGAGCAACAAGTATGCACAAAGATTCTAATTAATGAAATTAATTAAGAGCAAGTGAATCATGTATATTGTATATGTGCTAACTTTGTTTTGTAGGAGGATGTGGGTTTGATATGGCTCAAGATGTCAATGCCTTGTGTGTTGTAAAATATTGTGAATGCATGTGATTGCTTGTAAAGTGGCCTAAGGTGCCTTGATAATTAATTGGTTAATTTTTTATGTAACTTGTGAGGCTTGCATGCCCCTAAGGCCTAGGCGGGGTTTTAGGAATTTTATCACATGTATTTATTTCCCGTAATTATTAGATAGGATCTTAGTAATTAGTGGGAGGGCTTGATTAGATTAGTCTCGTTACATGGAGATGCGACGAAGATTAATGCAAGCGGGAGCCATACAAACCCACGGCAATGCTTGAGATGCTTATGTTATGTGATTGTTTGTGAATGCCTTGAATTGTCATAGGTAGGTATGGGTGTATGCTTACACGACCACCAAACAAGAGTCACTTTTTTTGTCCCAAACCAAATTGATTAAGTCGACCGCCTTCCTTCTCTCTATCCCCTTCACGTCAATAGCCAATCATGGCGCGGTCCGCCATAGCGGACGTCATGGTTGTCAACCTTGATAGTCGGGGTACAAATGAAAAGATTTGTTAGGAGCAAATAGAGAGAGGTTGCTTATCGATGGACCCAACAAGTTTTCTTGGACATCGGGGCGAAGTTTGTAAATATACTTAGATATTCACAAACCAAGAGTCATATGGTTGATATGATTGGTTGGAGAACCTACCTTGTCTAGTTAAGTAGGGTGTCGTGCTATAGCAGGCTCTACTTGACGAAAATGGGGATCTTGGAATCCATTACATTTAGGGACATTAATTAAATGTAGTGGGAGTTTTTGTTTATCATTCCATAAACAAAACATTGCATAAACTAAATGACCTTAAATTGAAATTGTTATAGATATTAAATATGTTAATTTCGTTGCGATTGATGAAGGGATAATTTAGAGTACCAGATATCAAATAAAATTTGTAACCTAGAACCTAACTTCACTAGTCGTTTTAGTTAAGCTTTAGGGTCGAACCCAAGGGACGGATTAATGATTACCGGACTCACTGGTTTTCAAAAGCTAGACAGGAAAATAAGAGTGATTCGAAGCAAACAAAGAGTAACCATGCAATAAGTAAATGTTTTTGGTATTTTGGACTCTAAAATAAGACTTAAAACAATTCTAAATAATAGAAGCTAACAACCAGAGGTTTTTTTGGTGGTTTTTATAATAAATAAAAGCGTCCTAGGGATCAGAAATAACTTAGATTTAGCACCGGAACCTCCTCGGTTGATTGCTCTCGCAACAGACCACGAGACACCGGATTCCAGGGTTCTGTCCAACCCGAACAGAATCTGTTCGACCTGGACAGAACGCCTGGAAACGAGTTGTGCTTCCAGACTTCTGTCCAACCCGGACAAGACTTGTACGGGTCGAACAGAAGGTCTGGATATGAGTTCAAGGCTTGAATTGGACGATGTTCAGGGCCCGGACCGGCTGTAACACGAGTTCTAACCCTCAACTTTCGCCTTTTGGATTAAAACCTAGCACAGGACTCTACCTAGCCCTCTTAAGTTCGCTAACCTAACTTCGTGTCGGGAATTAGTTCACTTAGGTTTGTCTAATTGTGTTCTTGAGGATATCTAAATGTTCTCTCAAACTATTTAGAAGTAACAACTTTCGCTGCTAACTAGTCTCCCCTTTCAGATCTACAACTTATCCCATGTACATTGTTTAACTCCAATTGATTAACCTAACCTTGTAACTTAACTAAATGTGGCCATTCATTTAGAAGTAAATCAGTTCAAGCAATAGGATTAAACAAGCATCAAAATAGTACTAAGTAGACAAATAACAAAGTCAAATATCAAGCCAATCATTCATCACAACATCATACTAAACATACATCATAATCCTAACCTAAGACACAAAATAGATAATAGCAGAAATGACAAAATACTAGTAAAGATACAAGCCATCAAGGATAAAGAGAAAAGCATCAAAAGAATGAACCGAAGTACTCCCTTTATGCTCGTTCTTCAATCTTCAAAGGCGATGGAGCGCTGCAGGGGCGTGTCACCAACTTCTCCTTGCTGCTGTCGCCTCAAGAATAGGTGGCTTCGATGAGATTTGGTGGAAATAGCAGGAGAAGGCCATGGAGGCCTCCTCCTCCAAGATGGAGGCTCTCTCAAGGTAGAACGTGGAATCAAGAAGAAGCTCTCTGCTGGGCAGAGAAAAGCCTTTTGTAAAAGCTCTCCAACTTGGGGAACAAGCCAGAGGCGTCCAGGCTGCAATCAGGGGGGCCAGCTGCCAGTCTTCAATGCAGATATGCCTTCCAAATGGGGCATTTCGACCTGGACAGAATCTGTCCAACCTGGACAGAGCGGCGAGGAGCTTCTGTTCGACCTGGACAAAATCTGTCCAACCTGGAGGCACTCAGTTCGGACTGGAGAGAGGTCAGTTCGACCTGGACAGAATTTGTCCAACCTGGAGGCACTCAGTTCGGACTGGAGAGAGGTCAGTTCGACCTGGACAGAATTTGTCCAACCTGGACAGAGTGGCGACTTCGACTTGGAGTGGAATGGGAGCAACGGCTCGGATTTCGACCCGTACAGGACTTCGTCCAGGTCGAACTGAGCATAGCAAGTCCGAAATCAAGGTCTGAACTGAGCGGCGTGGCCCGCATGTCGGTCCGGAATGTGCCCCAAGCGCCAGGAATGAGTCGTCTGGCGTGCAAACAAGCGTGGAGAAGCTTCTTTGGGTCTGTTTTTCTTGAATCTTCATCAAAACCTGTGTCAAACAAATAGAAGCGGCGACAAAGCCAAATTCTGGGGAAACACAGCAAAATGTCAAATAATAATAAGTTTTGGGTCATAATTGGGTGCCAAGTACGGTCAAAATACTAACAAATAAAAGTGATATCAAATCCCCCCAAACTTAAACTTTGCTTGTCCTCAAGCAAGAGCCTAAACTTAGAATTTGACTGTACTTAGACTTAGAGAGAGCGCTGCCTAAAACAAGGTAGTGTCTGAAATTAATCGCTTGTGCCTACAAAACAAATCACACAGAAATGAATGAGCTAATTCAATTGGAATCATCAAGTACAAGGGTCTAGTATTCCTCAATTTAAACCATCCAACTCTTGGTCCTAATGTGAGTTTAATCAATCAAAGTCCCTAGCTCCTATTTCATCAATCAAATGCAATCTCAAAGTTACTGACCCGTTCTTTTCCATGTCTTTCAAAAGTTTGCAAAGTAATTTTGACAAGTTTAGAAATTTTATAATGAGAGAGACAAATAACAATTTCACCCACTTAAATTGATTTTGGATTAAGCTACCGGCACTTGACGCACCGGGGAGGTCGGACCGGTTTTTACGCCTTACCGCGACGATCCACCTGTGGATCAATTACGCCTTACCGCGACCACGCCTCCAATATTTGTGGAAATTTGGAGATCGAACAGAATATTACACGACCAAGGCCACGGTACACTTGGGCCAGGGCTCCTAGTAACATCCGTAATCATGTCTCAATTTAGATTCAATCAATTTCAGAATAATGATTCTAGCAATAACAACCATCTAACTCATCTTATAATTTTTAAAATTGTCAAATTTTCTTTAAACAAAATCCCGAAAGACACAAATCAGTTCACTCGGTGAGAAGTCGTGAGAATTGACTGAGATTGAATTGACAAGTTATTGAGCAACCAGTTTCGGGCCCTATCAAGACTAAAGCAAACAATTTGGTCCATTGGCGCACAACTCAAACCAGGATGTCTAAATAGCGAGAACACTTGATGAAAAATAATTAAACAACTCTTAGAGGGTCAAGACAGTGTGAATATCAACAATTAAAGTCCACAAAAGAAAACAGTAGGCAAAAGCACTTAATTTCAACAAAAACCCAACGTTTCAGCTCAAAAATCCACTTTCAGTTCGACCTGGAATGGACCAGTTCGACCTGGAGTGGATGCTGGGTTCCAGAAAAATCGCCCAAGTAGTTTGTTCGACCTGGACAGATTCTGTTCGACCTGGACAGAAGGCAAAATAGCAATGAAACTGCCGTCTCCAGTTCGGGTCGAACAACAATCTGTTCGGGTCGAACAGAAAGTCAGAAAATCGAAAAAATTCACCCCTTAATGCCTATTTTCCCCAAAATTTTCCAGAAAATCAACAAGTTTGAAAAATAAAGCAATTTGTTGCGTCCCCCCAAACTTGAATCAAACATTGTCCTCAATGCAAGCAATCAAATAGAAAAGTAAATAAGAAGAAAAAGACAGCTCAGCCTATTTTTGCTTTGCACTGTGTTGATTTGATCCTAGTTTGTCTTGTCAATGTCCTGAATGGCTCCAATTGTCTGCTAGATCTGTTATGCAACCCATATGAGGTCGTGCGTGGGTTTCTAAAGTCATCCAACCCTTGGTGCTCTAGCATGAGTTGCATTTGACATTATTGTGATCCTTCAAAACAAACAAAAACAAAGGTCCAAATTAAACACTAATTTTTTTTTAAATTTTATTAAAATAAAAAATAAAAGTCTAGTCTCTTGATACTAAAGCAAGTATCCAATATCAACACCGTCCCCGGCAACGGCGCCAATTTGATGAAGGGATAATTTAGAGTACCAGATATCAAATAAAATTTGTAACCTAGAACCTAACTTCACTAGTCGTTTTAGTTAAGCTTTAGGGTCGAACCCAAGGGACGGATTAATGATTACCGGACTCACTGGTTTTCAAAAGCTAGACAGGAAAATAAGAGTGATTCGAAGCAAACAAAGAGTAACCATGCAATAAGTAAATGTTTTTGGTATTTTGGACTCTAAAATAAGACTTAAAACAATTCTAAATAATAGAAGCTAACAACCAGAGGTTTTTTTGGTGGTTTTTATAATAAATAAAAGCGTCCTAGGGATCAGAAATAACTTAGATTTAGCACCGGAACCTCCTCGGTTGATTGCTCTCGCAACAGACCACGAGACACCGGATTCCAGGGTTCTGTCCAACCCGAACAGAATCTGTTCGACCTGGACAGAACGCCTGGAAACGAGTTGTGCTTCCAGACTTCTGTCCAACCCGGACAAGACTTGTACGGGTCGAACAGAAGGTCTGGATATGAGTTCAAGGCTTGAATTGGACGATGTTCAGGGCCCGGACCGGCTGTAACACGAGTTCTAACCCTCAACTTTCGCCTTTTGGATTAAAACCTAGCACAGGACTCTACCTAGCCCTCTTAAGTTCGCTAACCTAACTTCGTGTCGGGAATTAGTTCACTTAGGTTTGTCTAATTGTGTTCTTGAGGATATCTAAATGTTCTCTCAAACTATTTAGAAGTAACAACTTTCGCTGCTAACTAGTCTCCCCTTTCAGATCTACAACTTATCCCATGTACATTGTTTAACTCCAATTGATTAACCTAACCTTGTAACTTAACTAAATGTGGCCATTCATTTAGAAGTAAATCAGTTCAAGCAATAGGATTAAACAAGCATCAAAATAGTACTAAGTAGACAAATAACAAAGTCAAATATCAAGCCAATCATTCATCACAACATCATACTAAACATACATCATAATCCTAACCTAAGACACAAAATAGATAATAGCAGAAATGACAAAATACTAGTAAAGATACAAGCCATCAAGGATAAAGAGAAAAGCATCAAAAGAATGAACCGAAGTACTCCCTTTATGCTCGTTCTTCAATCTTCAAAGGCGATGGAGCGCTGCAGGGGCGTGTCACCAACTTCTCCTTGCTGCTGTCGCCTCAAGAATAGGTGGCTTCGATGAGATTTGGTGGAAATAGCAGGAGAAGGCCATGGAGGCCTCCTCCTCCAAGATGGAGGCTCTCTCAAGGTAGAACGTGGAATCAAGAAGAAGCTCTCTGCTGGGCAGAGAAAAGCCTTTTGTAAAAGCTCTCCAACTTGGGGAACAAGCCAGAGGCGTCCAGGCTGCAATCAGGGGGGCCAGCTGCCAGTCTTCAATGCAGATATGCCTTCCAAATGGGGCATTTCGACCTGGACAGAATCTGTCCAACCTGGACAGAGCGGCGAGGAGCTTCTGTTCGACCTGGACAAAATCTGTCCAACCTGGAGGCACTCAGTTCGGACTGGAGAGAGGTCAGTTCGACCTGGACAGAATTTGTCCAACCTGGAGGCACTCAGTTCGGACTGGAGAGAGGTCAGTTCGACCTGGACAGAATTTGTCCAACCTGGACAGAGTGGCGACTTCGACTTGGAGTGGAATGGGAGCAACGGCTCGGATTTCGACCCGTACAGGACTTCGTCCAGGTCGAACTGAGCATAGCAAGTCCGAAATCAAGGTCTGAACTGAGCGGCGTGGCCCGCATGTCGGTCCGGAATGTGCCCCAAGCGCCAGGAATGAGTCGTCTGGCGTGCAAACAAGCGTGGAGAAGCTTCTTTGGGTCTGTTTTTCTTGAATCTTCATCAAAACCTGTGTCAAACAAATAGAAGCGGCGACAAAGCCAAATTCTGGGGAAACACAGCAAAATGTCAAATAATAATAAGTTTTGGGTCATAATTGGGTGCCAAGTACGGTCAAAATACTAACAAATAAAAGTGATATCAGCGATCAATCTTTGGAAAACGACAAGCTCGTTTCTAAGGTATTTACTTGGAGAAGAAATACCGATTCCTAAGACATGTTCTTGGAAATGAGAAACTTGAGCAAGTTTAAATCCCAAAAACGTTCCTCAACTTCCCGAACATAGCTTCGCAATGATTGATTAGTTTTGACGAAAATTATTTAATAAAGCGAATGCTCATATCCTTTTAGAAGTTCTGGACCTTTGAATTGGAGAATTCATAAGGACTATACTAAGACTTCTATACTCTCATCCACTTACTCAAGAAGACGGTCTTAGAGAAAGTAAAAGATAGACTCAATCATTTATGATCGAGAAATGGAATGTGAGTTAACCAAGAGACTCTTCTTGTAAGAAGATAAATGTTTCATTAGCTTGTGAACCGAAAGGTTTGAGTAGCTAATTGACAACTAGAGATATTAAGATCTCCAATATCAAGGATTGTTGATATTGTCATACAATCTCTTTCTATGGATAAAGGATATGTTGTTCGCACACTTGTTAGTGCTTAAAATGATTGGTTAAGTATTAAAGGAATACTCTACCAATATATGAGTTAAGACTTCGAGACCCTCACTAGTGACCGTGTGTCACATGAGATGTTTCAGTTACCATTTATGGGAGACATTTGAAAAGATGTCCAAAATACCATGATGTTCTAAAACTTAAGATATTTGTCGTTCAAATTATCTCACTATCTCTAATTCACACTAGTAATTAGGTGCTAGTTCATGTGCTCGCATTTAACGAAATGTGTAGGCAATGATGAATAAGAGAAAGTTCGAGATAAGTAAAGTAAACTCCGTTTTGGAAATGGCTTATACGTCTAAGCCACTACCATTGAATACGTAGAGTTATCTTTACTAAATAAAGAATTTGTTTAGGAATTTGAGGTTATATACCTTATTCCAAACATCTCATAAAACCTTATCTCTATTTCATATTTGATGATGGATGATCATGTTTTGTAATAGAGAAATATCGTTCTCTTATTGTTATGAATTTGTGTATAAGATTTCACGCATCTTGATTGAATTTGCTTGAAATAGATACACAAATTTCGAATGACAAATATGTAAGACTTCACATAAAGTATTTGACTTTTATGTAAAATAGTCGCTTAGTCGAATATAAACAAGAATCGCATTATGAGAGTCTACGTAATGTGGAACTCGTAAATCAATTTGATTGCAAATCAATTGAAATTCATGCGAATCGTGTTTGTTAAATGACAAAAGCGCCTTTGACCTACGAAGGTTTAAAGGACAAGTAACTTGATTAGAAACTAATACATATTGATGTATATAGATCAAAAGCACTTGTGCAATTGAAGGTTGTTGATACTTTACCACTTGACCAACGATCATTGTAGATATTAACGTATCTATTTGATATGGTATAAGTATGAATCTTTTGACAAGGTCAAAAGAATTTCAAGAGTAAAGTTGAAAAACCATTCAATAATAGCAAAAGTCTTAAGAAGGATCATGGTAAATAGTTAAGTCATATAGTTTGATATATTGCCTAAAGAGTATGAAAGACGTTTCACTACTCGCTTCATGAGGAATATTGAAGAATGTTTCCAAGGATGAAGGTATCGAACATAGTTTGATATAGTTCGATCGGTAATAAATCAAATTGACTTGTTCGACTCATGTAAGGGATTTGTGTTTGAGGACAATATTGTTTACACTGAATAAAAATTCCATCGAAGTCTATTGAGAAAGATATCTTACGAGATTCGATCTCTAGGTATATTGTTTCTCAAGATTTGGTATTGAGAAGCTTATTTCAAAGTTCGATTGATTGATAAGCTTGGACCCAAATAAGACGCTTAATATGATGTAGGATATCTTGAACTAACCGAAAGGTACTACTTCAACGAACATGATAAGAACAAAGTAGTTGTTGCTCATCATAACGTAATCTTGAAGAATGATATTCTCAAGAAGAAGTAGTGGGAGTAAAGTGAGCATTGAAGGAGTTTATGCATCACTACAAGAAGTACATTTATAGGAAACTTGTCACTCCATACATGGTGCTTAGTGGGAGTTGAGCGGAACTTTATTCACAAGTAGTTGTGAAAGGAAGAAGTTTATAAACACGCTCACTTCTAAAGAGTGCTCAAACATCTCACGAATGGATGATGTTCGAGAAACTCATGCAATATATTAGGATCAAGAACTTACTCTACAAGATGTTGTAGAAGTAGTTTACTGACCTCAAGCACCAATCCTACAAAGATCAACGAGAGTGAATTGCCTAAACTGAAAGGTACATAGGCTTCACAACATCCTCGTACTTGATATATGAGGATCCGTTGATAAATAAAGAAACGATGGAAAGACCCGATTCCACCAGTATGGTTTGAATCTATATGATCTTTAAGTGCAATCCATATATATAACAACAAGGTATAGACCTTGATTGATGTTCAAGAAGGAGCGATCCATCTAGAACATTTAGATGTTTAATAAGAAAGATAGATATGGATAGCAAGTCGACTCTGTACAAAGCACAATTTCATGATTGATGCTATGTCTAAAACGATAACAAGTTGACCATGTACAAAGCACGGCTTCTCGCTTGTAGCTATGTATAAGTCAATAAAGATCATTCTAGCAATAGTTATATTTCGTATATATAGATATATGGAAAGATACATCAAAACCGCCTTCTTCGATTGAATGAAGGAAGTTGTTGTGTATTTGACACAAACCAAGGATTTGTTGTATTGTTGGAAACACATATATGCTTCAATGATCCATTAATGGATTGAAGCAAGTACTGTGGAAATTGGAATAAATATTTTGACAAGGAAGTCAAGGAGTTGCACTTCGTCAAAAGTATCTTATATAGACAATATATTCAGTGGGAGCATGATTGTGTTACATGTATTGTACAAGATACAAGACATTAATTGGGAATACCATTAAGAAAATGAATATTGTCAAGATCTCATTGGAGAATGTTTTTCTCAATTGAGAACTTGGGAAAGTCACCTAAATCCAAGGAAACAAAATCTATGGAGATAGATTATGATGGATGTCAGGTTTGAGCAAAATGTGCATATAATGACAAGGTGTTATAGTTACACGAAAAGATAGACTCCTAGAAAGGATGTCTAACCACATTGTATGGCATACACTTCAGTGCTACTCGGTGTGTTGCAACTCAATTCGAGAAGAGTGCACGATACAATTCGAGCATCCTTCTGTTATGAGTTTCATTATGTACGCCATACTTATGCACATGCCCCTATGTGTTGTACCCAAGGAGTATGACAATCAGTTGTCAAATGGATACAAAGAAAAACACATTTGGACAATAATCAAGAATGTCCTCGAGTATCTTAAGAGAAAGAGTGATATATTTTTTCATCTGGTAAGATGAAAGAAAGCTCATATAAATTGTTATATTGATGCTAGTTTTCGAAAGATTGATATAAATACAATTGAGCTACATATTTTGTTTAAATGTGGTGTTGTAAATTTAGAAGGTGTTCTAAATGGGATATTACAACCGTTTCCGTCACCAAAACAAAATATATAGCAACTTGTAAAGCAATGAAAGAATGTAGTATGGATCGTGAAGTTCTCAGTCAAGCTAATATGGTTCTATGCATCTCGAACCATAGCTTAAACTTGAAGAACCCAATATTAAATTGGTGATCCAACTAAGATCTATGACGATGTCACTTGATCTCACATGATGATGATCAAGAACACATATATAGGAGTATATATGTATATAGGGTCAAACAAAATTGGATAGGTTCGCGGACACAGCGAACACTCTAACTTAACCTCTACCTTAAGCGGTATACGAGATGCAGTTGTGCATCCATACGTGATGGACGTATGAGTAACTTGCTTTAAGCGTATAATATTTTTGAGGTTCGAACATGTATATACATGGATATATAACATTGTTCTAAATTCTTCACTGGCTAGAAGTCACTATTGATTGACTCTAGGCCAAGTGGGAGATTGTTGGAGTTATGTCCTAGAAGTCAATATTTCATGACTTATTTTCTTAGTTTATGTTAATGATGATATTTGATCATTTGTTCCTAGAGTTTATTATTGACAGATCATTCAGGTTGAGGATCTGAATTGTAGATCTCTGTGGATCATTCATTAGAATGACAATAATAAATCTAAATCGTCCATAATCTTGATAATTAACAAGGAACATTAATTATCATAAAAGATTAGTATGCAAGTTAAGTGATGATTAAGTTCTACAAATCATAGGTAAGGAGTTACCGACTTAATTGCATATGTGTATGTTATTGGAACATAGTACAGGACTTGACCCAATGAAATAAACATTTGGATTGTGTTATGTGTCATTGTTTATTTCATATGAGTTTGATTCTGAGTTTGAGATGTTCACCTTTTCCACATGAGGATAGGTTCAATAAATATCGTCTAACGTTGATTCCTGATAAAGGCTGCTATAAGGACTTTATTTATGTTCTCTTGAATTGTGCGGGGAAAAGTTGTTCATCAAGAAAACCGTATGTCCCTCATTAGTATACCTAGTGAGTGATGATATCTGTTTGGGCCCCTTGATGGAGTTGGATCGTATGCATGCAAACTAGATGATCAACTCTAGATCAAGAAATGTATAATCTGCAAGAATGACACATTCCTATCTTGGATTATACAAAGATATCGTGTGACATAAGAATCAAACAAAGAAATACTTTTATTTCTTATGCAGGATTGAGATATTGTAACGGTACATTATTTATACGAATTGGGAATCATAACGTGTTGCTAGATACCGCTTATGATTATTGGAAATAAATAACGATTTATTTCCATGGCCAACATAGTATAAATCCTCAAATAGGGTCGCACAAATAAGATATTGACCACACGTGCATTATTTATTCATATTGGAGAATACGAGACATGATAAGTTGATTAATTAATTATATGTTGTTATGAACCATAATAATTAATTATATCAAATGGATCATGTTAGAAATAATTTAATGCATAAAGCTCTTCAAGAATTAATTATTAATAAGTTAATAATTAATTATATACAACACATATAATTTCTAGAATTATATTGAGCTAATGGGTTTTATTTAGTTAGTAAATTAAAAGCCCAAATTAAAGAGAATTAAAGGGGATTCATTAATTGGTGAATTAATGAATAAAGGCCTTTTATTGAGATAGCCCAAGAAAGCCCATTAGGTGGCCTCTTAGGGTGGATGGCATACTTGTAAATAGCTACAAGTGTGGATGAGAGATGGGTGGTCTATAAATAGGGGGTTCTTTTAGAGAGCAAACCCTAGCCACCACACCCTCTATTCCTCTTCTCCCATGCGCCATCTCTCCCTCTCATTCTCTCTTGAGCTCATGTGTTGAGCACCCCTATCCCATCTCTCTTCCTCCATTAAAATAGTTTAATAGAAAGAGAAACTTGGATTTGAAAAGAGGAGAGCTTGGACTTGAGAGAAACTAGTATCTCTCTCAAGTCGTGGTTGCTATCTTTGGTGGGCTAGAGGCGATCAAGATGGTGGAGGTGGTGGAGCACGCACCCCATCGACTCTCATGCCATGGATTCAAGCCTCATGAATACAATTTCATGAGAGGTACAATTTCTCCTACTTTCTCTCTTGATTTGATGTGTGAATGCTTTAGCACTAGATCCTTGTCTTGCTTGATGTTTAATGGAGATTAATTAGTTGTAATTGATCTAAAAATTAAAATATGAGCATTTCCTAACATTTCCTACTGTGCCTTGGGAAAAGGATACGTCCTTACTGTGCCCATGTAGCAAGGGAAATGTCAGCCGGTTGGGAATGGAGACCTGAGTGTGTATTTGGTGTCATACTGTTATGAAAAGATATGATAAGACTGGAATGTTTGAATGATATGCTTATTGATTTGGAATTCCCTCACGTGCCCAGAGTTAGGGATACATCCCTCACGTGCTCTTGGGTTAGGGAAAATATCTTGTTCTTGATTCGATTGTATGCATGTTCATGGAAAATGGTTATAATGGAATCGATCTTGGTACGCAACTTGTTACGAAACTGGTTAAATATTTCGCATCCGCATTTCATGTGTAATTTGACTAGTCTAGTTATTTAAATAGTTTATAAGTTACATGTTCATTTTAATTATTATGGGTATTACTTTCGGGCTAAGATTTCAACTAGAAATCCACGTCTGGAACTAAAACCCGCACTGAGAATTTTATTCTCATTCCATATTTGTTTTGCATGTTCTCCGGCGGATGGGGGTTCCAGAGTACATACTGCTTGTATTTGAAGACTGCATTTAGAGGATATGACGGAAATGAAGATCACCTTTGCATAACCAGCTAGTGATTTTACTTTGTTATAGAGTAACATGATACATTGTTAGATTAAGATATGTCCTGACATGTATGATTTTGCGATCGACTGTATGTCGATATACTTTGTTTGTATTTATTATGTTTATACCCTTAGCTTGATAATATTTGACTATATTATCATAAATAAAAAAAATTATTACTGTAAATTGTAGATTAAATTTCATGTTAAGCCTTACGAAAGTACAATTATTTGTACTTTCGTGGCGGGAGCTGTCACATCTGGCTGCAGGATGTGACAATTTTCAAACTTACAAATGTTGACCAATCCCCCGCCCATATTCAATCCTTCAGTTGGCAAGCATAACAAAAGGTTTCTTTCAAGTTTCAACTCATCTTGCAGAAAATACTTTTGAATGTGGAAATGGGACTATATAGGTATCAATTGTAACATATAATTTTTTTTTTCTCTTCTTTTAGTTGAAGAACAATTGACAATATTCAAAATTTTAAAATATAATAGCTTTCATTTAAACTCAGGAACACACTTAGTGCGACAGATTTATTTATTTATTTTTTGGTGCGACAGAAATATTGAACAAAACTACAATACACATGAGATCAGTAAAGTTTTTGAGTAAACTCATGCACAGGGGACGATCAATTCTGACATTTTTACTAGAGATGAGATCACACAGAATCCCAATGATATCATTTAATGCTGATATTATATAGTTAGCTTACTTAATTTGTATGAATCACCCCATGTACCAAAGTTTTACTTTTATCCTGAATTTCATTGGCTCGTTGACTGTAACATATATAAAAATCTGTAAAAATGGATGCCAGGACAAGGTCCAATCTAGAGAAGCACAAGACAAATGAATTTCTGATGTCAAGAATAGATTAATTATTTTGGGTATGGTGACGCTGATATATTTATTTATTTTTTAAGTAGTCATCGATGTACTTTCATAAATCTTTCTGACAATTAACCGAAATAGCAGGGGGGTGGTGACAGCACGTGAATATGTGCATGTCGAATCTAGAGAGAAACACCTACTTCATTTGTGCCATTTCTTTTCATTTGACTGCTCTCAAATTTACATTACTACTCACGAGTTACGAGCCATCACAATCGGCGCGCGAAATCTCAGTACGGCTTTGATCTTTGATCAAAATGTTTTTTACGCGATATTTCATTTCATTTCATTTGAATTGATTTTTTAGGATTTCGTTGATTTAATTATATGAAAATTTCAACTAAATGATACCAAATTCATTCATTTTGATAAAAAAAAAATTTCTAATGAAATGAATTCCATGTTAAAAGAAAGAGATTTTGATCTGGGCCAACGTAATCTCCAAATTGTTTTAATGAATGAGGCATGTATGAAATGAATTTAAAGCGATATGCACCGCAACGCCGTACAAGAGATTGTTAAAAAAAAAAAATACAGCCTAAGCATTTTTTTTCTTAAGATAGCTAGTGTATTATAGCGTACTTTTTACGTGGTTCTTATATTTCCAGAAAGGAAAAAAAAAATTCATGATTTTTTTTATTTTTTGCAAGTCAGCAAGTGGCCTTCATTATGGTAGCATTTAAAAATGGGAAGGGAAGATAATGAATTTTCGATTAAAAGATTTAGGGACTATTTCCTTTCGTGACATAAACCATTAAAATTCAATTTTGGAGGTAATAAGAAATCTTTATTGATTCTGGAGAGGAGAGAATTCTGTACAGTTAACTTTATACGTAGAAATTGAAAAAACAATAGTGAATGGTTAAAATCTTTTCTCCTCATTTTTGTCGGCTTCTACCTACTATGCGCCCCGTCAACAGAGAAGGTGACTCAACTCTCAAGCAAAATTTCTCAAACACGAACAAGCAACTGTACAGAGTACGACTTTGTATTTGTAAGCAGTCCAGAAGCAAAAATAAAATTTTTAATTTCAATTGGAGGTTATTTATTTATTTTGTTTTTTGGGTAAATGATCCTAGGCATAATTTTAAGGTGGTCGACCAACAATTAAAAAAACAGTATCCTAAGCTGGATTTGGAAGACTACGCCACTCGTATAATCCTAAATATTCCTATTGCCGGGTCAGATTATAATTTTTTCCCCTCCTATTTTAAAAAAATTAAATTTTCAGACTCCTTTAAGAAGAGACCTCGTATATATGTAGTAATGAACAAATCGTTCTCTTATATGAGTAGATTTTATTGTTTTTTGAAGGCATGGCGGCGAAATGACGCCAGAAAAAAAATTTTAGAAGGAAAAAAATAGTAAATTAATTTTTATTTTGCATTTCGGGAAGTTGTTCCTAACTTCTCTAAATAGTAAAACGCAAAAAGAAAACACCATGTTCATTATGCGAACTTTTTTTTCTGTCTATGTTTAAGGCTGTGTTATTTGTTTTTGTTAGTGTTTAGAAGAGAGTACAGGATCGCTAATGTTGACTAATAAAACTTAGTCAGACAAAACTTGTCAGCGCTTGATTGATTAGATCCAACGGAAGTACATTATGTTTCAAATCCCTCATAAATGAAACCACGAGCTGGTGACAGTTAACTCTCCCGTTTACTATACCAAGTGAAGTCAAACGAGTCATGCCATGTATGGGCGCTATAAATATCCATAAAATGGTCAAGTGTGGCCTGTACCAATAGCCATTGGCATAACATCTTGTAGCCACACCAAGAAAAATACTAGCATGGCCAAGTTAAAATTTCTTCTGTTCTGTGCTGGTCTGCTTGCAGTTATCACCAAAGCGGCCAGCCAGGACAACAATGCGCCTGGCCAGGACAACAATACGACGGTCCCCCCGAACTTTAAACTAGTGAAGCCATTCGGCAAGCGCATTTTTGAGGCGGGTTGTGCAGATACGAAGACGAACAAACCTGGCTGCAGCGTATCATGCCCAAAAAAGTGTGCCGATGAATGCCTGATTTTCTGTCCTACATGTCATACCATATGCAGTAAGTACAAATTACATGACCAGCCTAAATTAGTGCTTACTAAAAACTCGGACTGTACAGTGCATATATGCAAAATTTGCAAGATATGAGGATAAAACAATGTAGAATGCCGGAGGCGCAAGGTGCTGAAGTTAATAACTCGATCGGAATAATTTGCAAAAGCAACAAGCATATAACATTAGGTAGCTACTAGAGCATACACTATATATAATTAAGCACACATGCAATAAAGCGCCTAAATTAAATTGACAGCTTCTATGCAAATGTTCAATTTGTATTTGTTTGATCTTTGAAAATCTCCCATGATGTCATTTAAATATATGTGTTTGTACACAAATTAAGACAATAGATCTTCAGTTTGGTAGTCACTTGTTCACACCCCCTAGCTCATCATTAAATTTTTTTCTTTTTTATTTTATTTCTCTTTCAGCCTTTGTAATCATGTTTTTTTATAAATAAAATCTGTCTGTGTGGTAGGGGTCACTTGACCCTCAAATTTTTATTCCCTAAATGGCTTATTATTAATTTGTAATTTCACAAACCTTTTACGGGTGGTAATATTGTACCATATTATACATGCAGTGTGTGAGCTCCCAGGCAATGTGTGTGGCGACCCACGCTTCAATGGTGGTGATGGCAACACCTTTTATTTCCACGGCCGCAAGAACCGGGACTTCTGCATCGTCTCTGATCCTAACTTCCACATTAATGCACACTTTATCGGGAATCATAACCCATCGATCAAGCGTGATTTCACCTGGATTCAATCTCTAGGCATACGCTTTGATAACCACCAACTCTTCCTAGGGGCCGAGAAAACCGTGGTATGGGATGATGACAAGGACCACCTCAACATTACCTTTGATGGGCAGGCTGTCTCCCTTCCACTCAGAAAAAGTGCGAGGTGGGTGTCTGCTGCTGTTCCAGGGCTGTCAGTATCACGAAGTAAAGCATCGAATGGGGTGGTCCTTGATCTCAAAGGAAATTTCAAAATAATGGCTAACGCTGTGCCAATCACCGAAAAGGATTCAAGGATCCATAACTATGGGGTCGGAAAGAATGACAGTCTGGCCCACTTAGACCTAGGGTTTAAGTTCTACAATCTAACCGACGATGTGCACGGAGTTTTGGGACAAACGTACCGTCCTGACTATGTGAACAAGATGGACGTGCGAAAGAAGATGCCGGTTATGGGTGGTGCACCCAAGTATGCGTCATCTGATATCTTCGCAACTGATTGTGAGGTTTCACGGTTCGGCCATGGTAATAGTGTTGCCACTGCAGTTGCTTAAGTTTTGCTTCGGTTGTATCTTATGCAAGTGTAGTTTAGGACTTGCTTGGGAGGACATTTAGCCTTATTATCATAAACAAATAAACATTTGCGTAGGTTTTCCCTATTGTATTACTTCAAAGTTCAAATTAGTCTATTGTCTTACGAAACTCAAATCTGGAGGTGAAATTAAAAGAAACACTGAAACAATATTGAAATTTGTAGCTTTGATTAATTCATTAATTGGTGGTAGCGTACCATTGTGTCTCTCCACAATATGTAGTCGTTCCTTCTATTTTATTTTTTATTTTTTGTAAAACGTGACCTCTTTTATGTGGGTTGTAGGATTGTCTGTTATGCTACATTGCAACCTCAAGGATTATTAATGAGTTCGACTGTCACGACCCTGTCACCCTGAGCTTCCATTAGCTAAGAAACAGCTCAAATTGATGAGGTAACCAGTGAAATCAGCTCAGGCACACAAGGTTCGTCAGCCAAGTGAAATAGGGATTCCCAAATTAGCACAAATTGCAACTAACGAAATTAAATTGGAAAGCGAAAAAGATAATAATTGGATAACAAACGATTGAAATGATACAAGATTCAGATAATAATCCTTGCAAATAATCCAAGATACAACTAATCGAAAGAAAACTGGGGATAACGATAAAAATAAGAAATAAGATGATAATATGGTTTTCAGGGTCAGATCAAAGCATAGTCTCTCTCCTTTACTGCTTACTTATACTAAACAGAAATTACTGAAGTAAATGTTACAATTTTTCACTTAATTACTATTTAGCATCGGATGCTCACGAAACTTCAGACAATATGCTCTTGGCGACTCAGCTTGTACCAGGCCGGCCAGCTTACCTTTCCTCCCTAATTCCGACCTTAGCGGCCCAAATAATATGCCTTCCTTAGTTGTTGTTAGGTCCAGTCCAATGAAGTAGTCCATTTTTCAGTCGAACAATTTTGTGTCGTGCCATCGACAGCAATGGTTTCTCCCCCACTTTTCTCATTTTCCAGGAAAACTACAATTAATAGCGCACAATTGGCGAAAATCTTGCGACAATTCTCTGTTTTGCTTGATAAGGTTCCATATTAGAGTGCTCATCGTCATTCGTCAGATATGAGACTGTCCTTTATATCTTGGGCTTAATTATAAATATCAACTCCAACTTTGAAGTTTAAAATGTTTATTTCAGCCTAAAGGCCCAATGAACAAAGACAGTAGGCTGGACACACCCTAAATAGCCCCTGTACTCTTGGGCTCACTATCTATTATCCATTTATCCTTATCCACGCAGCACTCGATCGCAGTCGAGCGGATGCATTTCCTGGCTATCAGCCTATCACAAGACAAAAGTGCGTGCTAACCAGGGTGGATGCAACTGAATAGAGTACTAATTAAATTAGCTATTTTATTCAATATATATGAGATAATCTATCAATTTGCTCCTTTTAATTAGCTACTTTATTCAATATATATGAGATAATCAATCAGTTCAATCAATTTGCTCCTCTTCTAAAATTTCTAACTTTGCATACAGATAAACTAATTTTAAGTATAATTTTTTGGAAACATGCATCTGTTATTGACCAATTTGTAAGCATTGAGTCATTTCTTTGAAAAAAAAAAATCAATATAAGAATTGAATTGTTAAGGAACGCACTCACTGTCACGTATAAGAAGATAATTTGTTAAGAATACGCACTCACTGCATGTACAGATGAGGCTAAGGAATAGCGAGGGGGGGGGGGGGGGGGGGGGGGGACCCCCGTAGCGATAGGATTCAACAAAACGAAGGAATTAAAATACAGAAGGAGAAAAAAGGTGCAGCAGTACATCTTATCCGATATAGACAGCATCGGTTTTATCAAGGGATCGATGTTTACAAATGGCAGCTACTACTATTCCCGATATGAATCGTCAGATTTGATTTGATTCTGATTCGATTCACTGGTCGGATGATAATTGGTATTTTATTATTCATGATTCACGTTTCGCGTTAGTAGGTCCGACGCCATAATTATTATTAAATGTCATTGTTAGGGAGCTTTTTTTTATATATATTTTTTCTTCCAAAAGTCTCTCATTGATGTCTTTTTGTACTTATTTTATACTTTCTAGTTGAGAAAGCAATGGAGAAGCAATACAAAGCAGGAAGCACAAGAAATTGGGAATGGTGAACAATTAATTAAGTAATTAAAATAAATATGAAGGATTAACTAGCCCTAAGATTCATTTTCTAAGAGTGCTAGTATTGGTCGATCCTATCGGATTCTAAGCTTAGGAGATAGCTAGAAAGTGAAATAAACTTTAGTTCTCATATTGCCTTTTTTCTTTTAGACCAGTACCAGAACAGTTGTAAAACATGTGATTAATTTTTACATGCGCAATATAAGTGGTGTGAATCAAATTTGACACTTCATGTTTTGTGTTTGAAATATAGAGTAGGCAAAGAGACCTATCAAGAGTTGACATGAGGAGAAAGTATACTGACTGCGCGCAGTGGGTCATTAATTAACTTTTTTGGTTGTTAGTTCCGTTCATCAAAATTAATAAACGATGAAAACATTTAAGTTGTTAACTTAAGCTTAATAATATACAGACAGATATATCTTATCCAATTCCCGCCGGGCCTGTAATACATATCCTTTCAAGGAAATTATAAATATATCTGAAATATACCCGAATTGGCCAAACTGGTCCAAGATTTCTTTCATCGTTTTCATTTATACCGGACAAATTTATACCCTAAAACCTACAAGGACAAATCAATTCTTGTTGGGTGCATGTTATCTCTCCAATCCCCGAAATCTCTAGTCATCATCCATGTGTGCATATCATATCCAATCATATCACATCAGCTCGTGAGGGATTAAATTGATTGACTCTGCCTCCTCTCCATTTCAATTGGGTATTGGATTGATTCCCTTATAATTTTTTTTTTACAGCCTATCGTTCCGGAAGGTCGGAAATTGGTAACTGTTTTTTTTTTTTTTTTGGAAACAGCCCGTCGTCTAGGCCCGGAACGTCCACAACGGCAACGGAATGAAACTTTTCATTTTCCGTTCCGTTCCAGTAACGGTATGTACCGAAATGATTCGTTAGCCGTTCCGTTTGGACGGAACGTGACGGAACGTAAAAATTTGAACTGTATTTCACCCAAACGTGTGACGCAACGCATACCGTTTACCGTTTCGTTTCGGAAACGAAATAAAAATTTATGCCGTTATCTGTTCCGTGAGCACGGAACGTGCACGGAATCACGTGGACGAATGTCCCGTCATCAGGCCTAATAGCTTAAACAGAAAGCATGTTACATAGCCTCAGTACATATAAAAGCAGGGAAAGTATAGCCAACATAATCTATATCCCTTGTCCGAGCTAATTTAGCAAGCCCATCTACAAAGCTATTGTTTTCCCTGTTAATGTGAGCACATAATCTATTTCCCTTATAAAAATTTGAAGTCCATCCACTTGACTTGACTAAAGAAATTTACTTCTATCTTGTATCATCGATCCATTTCCCACTTGACTAAAGCAATTTAGTGCAAATTTACTTCTTCAGCGCATAACACTGTTAAGTAAACAAACATCGATCGCGGTTTTGATCAACATATTTACAAATCCAAGGCCAGATTAAACATCAAAATTACAGAACCCATGTTTGACCACGATTTCTGTTTCAATTGAAATTGCGCAACAACTGGGTCAATTTCTAGTTTTTACAATATTGTAGGACTTTCTGTCAAGAAATATTTGGGTTGGAATATTAATCGCAATTGATAAATTCTCTGTCACCAAAAAAATATTAAATGCTCTTTCTGTCACCAATTTACAATTGCAAACACGTTTTTTAAGCGCACAAATATTAAATGCACTTTCTGTTTCAATACATACAAACATTGATTAATTTAGGACCTTGACTAAATATTTGGATCATTCTCTGTCTATATTAGTAAACAATATATAGTCGAATTTCGATTAAGAAGACATTTTCATATTTCTTTTGATGGCTAGGTGTCGAAAGAAATTTTCATCATCTTGCAATTTATCAAATTCCAAGACAGCTTTCTGACCAATTTAAATAAGATGATAATTTTATGACCAATAGTAAGTCATATATGCTCTTTTTCTGAAAAAAATGTACATGATCGAATTATCACTATTTCTAGAGAAATCTTTTTAATTTCTGAAATATTTTTAAATTATATTTTCCATCAAACAAAAAATTATATTATACTGAATTTTTCAATTATATTATTTAATTCTCCGTAGAAATCTTTGTCGCTTCAGAATGAATGAATGAAAGAAAATGCGTGGTTGATCTGGTCGTCTATATATCCTTTATTAATTTGATACAGTAAATAAACAAATAATATTAGGCCACTTATCTGTAAGAAATGAAAAACAATCGTTCGCTTTCTTCTTAAACTGCATGCATCACCCATAGCTTATACAAAAAGAAAAGAATGACTCATATGCTCTCTAGTCATATTCAATCCATACCCATGGAAACACAATGTGAGGGTGTCACGCTAATTGCGTGAATTTAATGAAAATAAATAAGAGAATTGGGATGTATTGAGTGAAAGATGACGAAGATGATAGAAAGAGAAACTGTTGGAATTTGGAGAATGGAGACGTTTCTGTGGACCACAGAGAATCTGTTGTGGACCGCAGAGATTCTGTCGTGGACCACAGACTGACAGTCTCTATTTGCATCTCTTGATGAATAGATGCATGTGGCTCTATATATACACAAGTCTCTGATCTTTTAATAAGTGAAATCAGTAGAACACAAAAGAGAGACAGAAGTGTAAGACATAGAGAGTCCATATACTCCAAGATTTGGTCTTCTCCTTGAGGATCAAACACCATTAGAGAGAGATCTTCTCATCTAGTCGGATTAAGGATTCCGATGTTGAGAAGAAGTCGAGTCTGGCACTTGTACTGTGAATAGTGTGAGATTGTTGTCAATCTCCACTGGCGATAGTAGAAGACGGGGCTATGGCGCAGCGAGAGCAAGCGGCGATGGCTTGGTGCAGAGGAAACCCAAATAAAGAGGAGATCCTAACACGTTTCCGCATTCGGTATGATTTATCGATTTTCTTACATTGGTATCAGAGCCCTATTCCTCTTTTTCGGTTTTAATACACCATTAAAGCCTTGAGATTAGTATCTGGTTGTTTTCTCTGTGATTTGTGTGCTTTATCTCGTGGTTTTTGTGAAGAAACTCCATGAAAACTCGAATCTGGTTCAGTCCAGAAATTCCCTGTGAGATAGTCTGACTTCACGAGGGCATAACTTGAGATCTGCTACTCCGTTTCAAGTGAGGTTTATTCCATTGGAAAGTGCTTCGAGTCTACTTTCCGGAATGTCCAAGAACTCGAAAAACGGATAAGTGTGCAGAAAGTTATCGCCATTTTACCGAAAGGATGCGAGTCAGAATTCTCGTCACTGTATTGTCTGTGGACCGCAGAGACGCTTCTGTGGACCACGACAGAACAGGTGTTCACAGGATAGATTGTCTGTGGACCGCAGAAGTTCTTCTGTGGACCACGACAGAACATGTGAATTTCGGACATATTGTCTGTGGACCGCAGAGGTTCTTCTGTGGTCCACGACAGAACATGTGTATTTCGGACAAGATTGTCTGGGGTCCAAAGAGGCAGTCCGCAGTATAGTCTATGGACCGCAGAGATTCTTCTGTGGACCGCAGAAAAGGTCTGAAATGTAGTTTTTCACGAAATAAAGACACATACTGACTTGTTATGGTTAGTAACCTCAACCAAATGCTATAGGTAGTACCAGTAAGCCCCAATTAACCATTAGTTCTGGTTTAGAGAGTTCTTATGCTTTGTTTTGTGACTATTTGCAATATAGAACCCTAGATACTATGTAGATTAGTTTCGGGTTGTGATTTCTCTTCAACGTGTGAATGAGAAAGTTGCAAAATATACCATATGCCGTGGTGGTATTTGGTAGAGATGAATACTTGTATGGTCTGATTGATTTTGAGGTTTGTCAAATTGCCAAAATCAAATTCCCAACGTGATAGACTAGTTGTGAACCATAACATGTTGGTTGTGGATCGCATCAGTTTTGTGTGGGAAACAGAGACTGAGTTCTTTGTAACTATGGATCGCAACATTTGGTTGCAGACCATGATAGACATACAAGAAAGTCACAATTAAAGACAGAATTCGGCCAAAATTAGTAACATTAGATTGTTTACATAACCAATGGTTAAAGAGGTTATCTTGACGATAATCTTTGATAATTTGGTAATTGGTTTGCCAAATTGTGTAAATGATAACACATGTGGTGTTGTCATCGGTTTGATGGTGCAAGTAGATACCATCTTGCCAATTACATGTGAGTGTACATGTTGGGTGAATTTGGATTAGTAGACAAGAGTTTGTCTCATTCATATTCTGGAAATTTTGCATCAATTGAATTAATTGAAATTAATATTTCTTTGTTTGCAAGCGATGTTTGTTTCCCTAGGTTCTTTCTCACTTGCTGCAAAGATAGTATTGATTTCAGATTAATTCTAGATTGGATGGCAAAATTAGTGGTAGTACCAACCCATACTGTGTGTGTCTCTATTGTTAATTGAATTTGGCTTGATTTATAAGTCATCGCTGATCTCTATTGAAATAGAAATTGATGGATATGTGTGATGTGTGAAATTACAATATCTCAATGTCTTATAGAGCATTAGGATGTACTTGTGACCATAATAATTCAGATTTAGAATTCTTAGTGAATTAGTTGACATGCTTAGAAAAGAAGTACTATACTGTTAGCATTGTGCTGCTGAATGGTATGAGTTAGATTATTTTTGTTATAATTTGAGTTTTGGTAACACTAATACCATGAGTATATCTCAAAGTTCAGTAAAACTAATTGACAATAAACTTATGCAAACTCAATCGATTTTATGGGTTCAAGAAGCACCGTAGGGTGGCATCTTATAACCATGTCAAAGTGATTTGGAGTTGCATGAAGTATGTCATGTATGAACTAATAAGCAACAAGTGAATATTTCTCACTTTCTATGTGAGAAATGGTTTCTTTGTGAAATTCACTGTTTTGGGATAATTCGTTTTTAAACGAATGTTGCTTGTTATGTTGAAATTCATGATTATTGTCAAGTATTAGTATATACTGAAGAGATTGTAGTGTTGATTCAAATGTATGAAATGATATCTGATTCTAAGCATATTGAAAGTACTAGAAATCTGATTTTGCATATGTATGTATGTGTTCTTGCTTGTGGTTAAGAAACATAACATTTGCTTAAGAAATCAGATTATATCTATGATTATTGTCAATTTCATAAGAAACAAATTATCTAGATGGAGGATGTCAAGTGAAATGTGCAGTCTTAGGGACTGGCACATGTTTCTGTTACGACACACAGCATTCGGCTGCGAACCGTAATAGAATTGATCGCTCCATGATATTTTGTGTCTCTTTAATTGATAAAATCTAGTACTTGTCATTAATTCTTTGGTGATGGATTGCTAAATTGAATTGATATATGGTTATTTTTCTTGCATGTTACTTAGTCTCTTAGTTTGTGATTGTTATGGCATGCTAGACTATTAGAGTTGGACATTGACATAAGTTGGCATCCGAGAACTTGTGCCAAGCTTATTTGTCAACTTGTGAATATAGTTAGCTGAAGTTTATTACTTGAAAGTTTTGTGGATATACTGTTCAAGTTTTAGAGATATATTTGGATGTTGTATTCCAATATGAGGGCTGAACTTGGTGTCTTATGATTCATCACATTAAGACTATATCGGAAATAGTCTCATTATAAATGATAGCCATAATTCGAGAAAAAGTTGATTGTGGATCAATAATTTTCTGAATATGGGTGAAGTCAATTTATAATGAAATCTCTATGATAAATCACGGATTTGATTCTGTGATTGTGGAGACATTGCAAGTCTTGTTGAGGATTGCAACATAGAGTTATTGTGGACTGCGGCATATTGGCTGCGGACCGCAACAAATTGTGATGAATTGGACCTTGTAAGATATGGTTAGAACAATATAGATGCGGTCTATGTTCTAAGCCTTGCGCCTCTAATCTCTAAGTTCTACTATTTTGTGAATTATAGACTATTATAGATCCAAGTGTGGATGTTTAAGTAGTCATAAGTTCAGTTGCATTTGGATTGCACCTTCTCATAATGTTCGAGGAACTTTATTGGAGAAGAAATAGTAGAAATGCCATATAATTAAATCACAATACTAAATTAATTTCCTGTTGAGAGGGAGTTATTTTATTTGAGTAACTTAGAGCTGTTTGGAATCATTCTTGTGTTTGACATGTACTTGTCTGAGTATTGAGGAACAGGAGGGGAATAAAGTGGTATTCCTCAACCTCATAGGACATGTAACATAGAATAAGAACAGGTTCAACAAGCTAGAGAAGTAACTCAAACTTATTTACTAGATGCAAAATGAGATAAGTAAATGAAGAAACAATGAGAATGGACTTTTTAAAATTGATTTAATGCTATGCATAGTAATCAGTTGAAAGTATAAGACTCGGTTGTGATAGGCTATATATTAGAATAGAGGGAATCTTATAAAATAGTCTTATTTTAGCAATATTGACCAGTATAGATTAGAACTATTCTTTATAGAGTATTAACAGATTTTAGACAATGTGATGTTGAATCTTCTGCCTAGTTGGTGGCGGAATTATGGTAAAGTGTGCAGTGGATGCAACTTAGCCGATTCAATAAGTCTAAAATTAAATCATGTCAATAGAATTTGGAGATTCTTTTGAGCATGAATGTTAAACTGTCTAAGAATATGTTGCTAATTATATGGTACACTATTTGCTGAATAGAATAAGTCTATGTGACTCTTTGTCTAATGTAGTTGTTAAGCCTTAAATATATTTTTGTGTCAACACTTGAGAGATTGTTCCGGCATGTTTCTTGTTGTTACACGAGAGACTAGAACATATCTGTATGATATTTGATTGCATGGTACGCAATCCAAATGACACGTGTGAAGAACATAAGTGTGAGTCTTGATACATGTTCTAAGTCCATAAGATCTGTTATGTAAGAGGATTCATGAAGTGCTACTGGAAATTCCAGATTGTTGCGAGTGGTGATGATCTGCTATGGACCATAGGAATAACAGTTCTTTATAAGTAACATCGATCTGTTATGGTCTATAGATGGATGTAGTCTATTGTGACAGAACATCCAGGATGTAGTGCAGATTGTGTTGCAGACCGCAGTAAGTTTCTGTGGATGGCAGCATCTTCTAGTATGATTGCAGATTGTAACATGAGTATACTGTGGACCACAACAAGGTAGTTGTGGACCACAAAGAGTCGGTTGTGGATCGCAGCAAGATGGCTGTGGACCACAACAGTACCCTATGACAGATGTAAGCCAATTCTATACTTATTTGAGAAAAGTCCGAGGGACTTGAGATATCTGAATGGTACATACATGCTATCTTATCAAGGCAATATACTTATGTTTGGTTTGCCTATTGAGAGGAAACCTTGATAAACTCAAGTTCACATTTGAGATGTAAATTGCTCGATAATACTATTTCTTGATGTAGCAAGAAATACAGATTTTACTCACTCGTTGTGGAGTTGGAGTAAATGTAGAGTCATTCTCATTTTGGATATGAGAATGTAGCATGACTTGATGTACTAGCTCACTCATGTGAGAGTGAAGCATGTAGCATGATTAGATATCATGGCTAGAAGGAGTTTGGTTGAGTATAATCCTATATACAATTGGAGATTGTTATGACATAGAGGGAGTCGATAACAACTCATTGTAATTGTATGGCTATTGAAGCATACTATGGATTATGAGAAGAACCAAACATATTCATATATGAAATTAGAGACATGAATTTATGATAACACAGTTAGAGTTGATCGTGGATCAAGTACATACCTAGTGTGCATAGGTTGTGATTGTACTTGAGAGTGATACTCTTTAGTTAACTTGAACATGAAAGATAGATATAGTAAAATTGTATTTTACTGTTGTTCGAGTTGAGGATGGTACTTATGGTAGCATGTCAATAGGCTGAGATTGGCTCTCTCACACGAGCAATCGTCTCTGACGCCTGGGGCGGGCAGAGATAAGACTTATCAAGCTATTTATACTTAGTCTGGGACTAAAATGCCATTTGGGGTAAATAGAGCTTGACGTCGTCTTAGTCATGGACTAAGATGAGACCGCGATGTGGTGGTCAACATGAATTGTTCCCCACAATTCATGTAGCCTATTATTAGCCGAGGTGAGTGGCCTTGCAAGACACTCCGGGAGTGTAGTTGCGAAGGCACTCAGGGTTAGTTACAATGAATGCGATCTAGACCATAGATGCATAGTTTGTGACTAGACCTAGACTCGTACAGTGTTTTTAAATTGTTTGACATGCGTCTGCTCATGGCAGAATAACACTGTAGCATGCGTTTCATACTGCATGTGCTTAGCGACACGTGGGAAATGAGTTAAGTGACTTAGATGGTCATCCCTGCCTTCTCATTGTGTGAGACTCACAACTACGTACCCTTATCACTCTTGACTATGTCATGAAAAAGGGAGCTGATGTATGCTACTTCCTTATGTTACCAATGGCGAAGCATTGATACCGTCTGTCGGGACATTTGTCAGAAAGCAATCAGTTTCTTATCGAGTGACATGAGTGCAAAAGGAAGGTAATTGTGATTACACCATTTGACTTACTTGTGATTCGCCGCGGCCAATTATGTCATTTGGGACATTGATTGGGAATACATGTGAGTAATGTGGACTAAGCATTGTCCAAGAGGGAGTGTGAAATGCTTAGTCAGGTGTATATCTAATTGACCTAGGGTATGAGATACTGCTTTAATTAACAAGTTGTTAAATGTCCTAGATAGCTTTAACCGGCTTCCTCTAGGATACAGGTTTGCAGGTATCGCTAGTCGCACGGTCCATTTGCCAGTATGAAGACTTGACTGTATGTTGATCAACGTCTCCAAGAGGGAGATGTTGGAATTTGGAGAATGGAGACGTTTCTGTGGACCACAGAGAATCTGTTGTGGACCGCAGAGATTCTGTCGTGGACCACAGACTGACAGTCTCTATTTGCATCTCTTGATGAATAGATGCATGTGGCTCTATATATACACAAGTCTCTGATCTTTTAATAAGTGAAATCAGTAGAACACAAAAGAGAGACAGAAGTGTAAGACATAGAGAGTCCATATACTCCAAGATTTGGTCTTCTCCTTGAGGATCAAACACCATTAGAGAGAGATCTTCTCATCTAGTCGGATTAAGGATTCCGATGTTGAGAAGAAGTCGAGTCTGGCACTTGTACTGTGAATAGTGTGAGATTGTTGTCAATCTCCACTGGCGATAGTAGAAGACGGGGCTATGGCGCAGCGAGAGCAAGCGGCGATGGCTTGGTGCAGAGGAAACCCAAATAAAGAGGAGATCCTAACACGTTTCCGCATTCGGTATGATTTATCGATTTTCTTACAGAAACAATTTCACAATTTATTGATAATTTTTCCATCCTCTTACAAGCTCAGAATCCATTCTTATAACGGACAAAACAAATAAATTAAAAGATTACAACTGTCACTCTTCACCATATATAAGACTAATCTACTAACCAATTACAACTCGCCAGCTCAGCACTTAATCAATTACTAACTCAGTAAATCCGACCGTTTATCACCAATCTTGTACCTCATCTCACGGCTCAGAATTTGACTCCGTTTCTTCATTAATCCTGGTGGTCCCATGGTTCAGCGAGTGGCCAGATAACTCCGTTTGCTTCTCCACCCCTTCTATTTTCAACGCCAAAGGCTTCTTCAGCTTCACCTCTTCGCAGCCATTGACTAAGTCAATGCTTCCAACGGCTGCCCCCAATTCATTGTCAGAACCTGACAGTGGGTGAGCTTAAAGGCATTCGGATATTTTTATATATATCTTACCATCCCCTAATTAAAAAGCGTGTCATGCTATTCAGAAAAAAACGACCACAAATATTAATCTTACACAAATCTAATTTGATTAGGATCCTCATTTAACAAAATTTATTGACGCTTCTCAGAAGCTTTTGTTTTGGGGGGAATATTTCGGTATTAGAGCATGCACAATTGCACTTGGTTAGAACGAGATTGATTGTGATGCATGTCAACTGGACAACTCATAGTTGAAAAGTATCTCAAGCGACAAAAATTAATTTTCAAACAAATTTACATTATTAATTATGAGCTTAATTACCAACAAACGAGGAAAAGGACGAAAAGCTTGTATGCCATTTTTTTTTAGGCAAAATCAGCCGTATATCCCTCTATTCTTCTTCAATCAGTCATATACCCTTTTAATTTTTTAAAATCAGTCCTATACCCCTCTAATCATTATTAATATAGCTATTTATCCTTTTTGTTAATATAAATGAAAATTTAATTATAAAATACTAATTTTAAAAGTCATGGACAAAAAAACCCCCCAACCTTTCCTCGCTCATTCTCGCTCAGTTTTGACGTTGAAGAAAAATGGCAAAAAGACTCGCATTAGGTCTATATTAGAAAAAAGCTTGGCTATATATTGCAATCAGGCTGTAAATTATTGATATCAGTATAATACGCTCCAAAATTAAACAACAAATGGTGCTCATGATTCATGGGGTAGTCTCGTGTAGTGCTATGCAAACTAATTGTATCTTCAGCAATTTCACAAATAAGTGATGTCAATTCAATAGATCGTCAAATTCTAGGGGAACCGATTACATTTATTTTGGCCCAAAATATTTCTTCCAATCTTCGATTTGTCAATCAACCAATGGCATATGGACTAGAGAAGAATTTGTTGGAGTAACAATGCTTTTGGAAGGAACATACTACAAATAATTTTTTGAGAAAGTAAACTCTTACGATGGTTCTTGTCAGACTTTTGTTCTTGCAATTAAGAAAGGTTTCGAGATGTAATTTTAAAGAGAAAGTAGTAATTGTGACTATTAATTTGCTTTTGCGCTATTGCATATGGCATTCTAAGTTTGTTTACGGGAAGAAAACTCGTTATTTCTTAAATGACAAAACTAAAAAGAAAGGTTTAGGGGTTTTTTTGTCCTAAACTTTTTAATTTTGATTTTTCTAATTAAATTTTCATGTAAATTATTGATAAGGGTAAATATCAGTACAAATCATGATTAGAGGGGTATATGACTAATATTAAAGAATAGAAGGGTATATGGCTGATTGGAGAAAAATTGAGGGGTATACGGCTGATTTTGCCTTTTTTTAAGTGTTTTTCTGTTTTTGAGGGTAAATAAGGATAGTGTTTATTTTAAAAAAAAGATAACATTTTTATTTTTCTTTGACCCAAAAAAATTTAAAAACTCTCATTAATTAACTACCTATCAGCTACTACCCTCCCCCCCCAACCCCCACCCCCACCTATCAGCTACTACCCTCCCCCCCCCAACCCCCACCCCCACCCAAAAAAAGAAACAAAAAAAAAATCAAATCAAATTTCATAACTAACAATATTTTTAACTTTTATTTTTTGGATATCTTGTGCTTGGATCTATTAATTAGATGGCATGGCGAAAATTAATCAGTTTACCAAATTGAAAATAGCGCTTTTGACCTAATAATGTATTCTAAAGGATCCGGGTTTGAAATTGAGGGATATCTTTCTCCTAAATATTTTTCATCATTTTATTTTTTTTAAAATGTTTTTTTAATTAATATTGAACATGAAACTCGCGCGTTTTGTTCCGACAAGTCTAATTAAGAATTAATTTTATTTTCTCGTGAGAAAAAAAGAAGAAGAAGGGATTGTAAGCATCTCTTGTATGTACCAGTCAAGGTTGCAGTTAATTCGTTTCTAGAACATAACTTTCTTAAATTAAACCAGCATCTAACATTTTAATTGAATATTGAAGATAGAGTATAACCACCAAAATTAGATATGTAAATAAAGAACATGGACTTGTTTTCTCTATATGCAATCTAACTAACATTTGGTTTACAATATATAAGCAAAAACTACACAATTATAAACTACGACGGACCAATAAACAATGATGCCTTATATCACGGTTGATATCATTATTATTTGTAGGTATTTGGACCATACTTGGCACTTAAAAGATACTCAAACCATTAAAATGCTTGACGATTTATCATGTTTTTCCAGGATTTGGCTATGCCGTCGTGTCTTCTCCTATTTTGTAGGGTTTTAGGTGATATTCGAATTTTTAGATGGATTCTCAGCACTTCAGCACGCTAGACGACTCATTCCTAGCATGGAGCATGGCTAGATGGCTCATTCCTAGCATTTAGAGGCGCTGTCCAGGCCACTGTTCGGACCGAATGACTCATGCTCGGATCGAACGGGGCTCTGTTCGGACTTGGCGTGATATTGGGCCACAGCCACCACCTTTCTTCGAGCGCTCGGGCCGAATGGACTCTTGCTCGACCCGAGTGCTCCACCTGATCGACCCAAGCAGCATCGAGTTTGGCAAGTTTCTACTGGTTAGCGCTCGGGTCGAGCAGTGCGCCGACTTAGCATGTTTTGGCAATTTTTCAAGAAAGGAATGTGATCTTTTGGCAAGATCTGGCCGACCTAGTGCCCTAACTTGCTCCCCAAGTGCATGAGATGGGTATATAAGGCAGCCTCTTCAACAGAAAGGGGGCTGGTTCCTTTGGAGGCGTTTTTGACCTTTGTTTCACAACCAAACCCTTGCTTGATCTTGTTTTGATGCGACGGCAGCAACACAGAGTTGAGACACGCACCTATCATTTTCCACGGCTTGTAGGATCTGTTATTGAAGTATAGAAGGAGTATTTGGTTATCTCTTCCTATATTTTTATTGATTTTTCCTATGGCTTGTATCTTTATGATTCTGCACTTTATTATTGTTATTTATGATACTACGTTAGGCTAGTTTTTATGCAGTCTTAGGAGTAGGAAAGTAACTGATGTTTGGATGTTATGACTTGATATATTTTGTTATGATATGACTTGTTATTGATCTGTTTTGTATTATTGATTATTACTTGATTAAATTGCTTGGCTTGATTTGATTATGCTTCTAGATATGGCCACATCTAGTTAAGTCTAAAGTTAAATAGGTTAAGTTATTTTGATTGAGAACTTGGAGTAAATCTGTAATCCGAAAGGGGAGATTAGTTAGCATCAAAAGTGCAACGTTTAGATAGGTTCAAAAGATCATCTAAATATTCCTAAGAACACAAACAGATTAGTTAGGTTAATTAATTTCTATACCAAAAGTTGTGAGTTAGTTAATCCTATTAAGGTGAGTTGAGTTTGACCAGACCCTTGCCCAACAAGCGAAAGCTGAGGATTAGAAGTTTAGGATCAACCTACGAACCCTAGATCGAGTTATAAAGCAAAAAAGTATACAAGTTAGAACACCTATACTCACTGCTCGGACCGAGTGAAGTCCTTGCTCGAGTCGAGCAGGAGGTATTTGCCTGATTTTATTGTTAAGTTATGAAAATAATTTGATCGATAATTCCGAGTCCAAACTAAAGTGAAATCTGAGTCCTAAGACGCCCTTTTATCTTGTTATTAAACCCCAAAAATTTAATATTACTTGTTAGACAAATTCTTATAGCAAAAAGAACCAAAAATATCCTTTAGATTAGTTTATTATTTGCAATTGATTTTATCTTGTTGTTTAATTATTGTTATTTAATCCAAAATTCAACCAAAATCATTTGTCTAGATTTTGAGAACGAATAAGTCCGGTATTCATAATCTGTCCCTTGGGTTCGACCCTAAAACTTTACCGATAACGACTAGTGAGGTTAAGTCTTAGGTACAAAATTTATTTGATACTTAGGTTTTAAGCCTTCATCAAATTGGCGCCGTTGCCGGGGACGGTGTTGATATTAGATACTTATTTTACTATCAAGAGGCTAGACTTTTCTTTTTATTTAATCTTTTCCCTTTTTCATTGCTCTCTTCGCAGGACTGGCAGATAGGAGGCGTACACGATCCAAATCTCAGCCCCCTATTGTCAGAAGATACTTTTTCAGAAGCCTGCAAGAGGATCTAGAGACAGCTCTAGATCTCTGCCAGACCCTCTGCTCGATCCGAAGGCACGTCACTCGGACCGAGCGCCCCTTTGTTCGACTCGAGCAGCAGCCAGAATCTCCTCTGTCAGGCTCTGCTCGACCCGAGCAATCTCCTAGTCGACCTGAGCGCCACTCAGAACTCCCTCAGTCCAGCGCTGCTCGACTCGACTCATCGCCCACTCGAACCGAGCGCACCTGTACTCGACCCGAGCAGACACCAGCAATGGCAGAGAACAACAACAATATTGACCTTGCTGCCGAAACAGAGCGCCTCAATGCGCTAAGGCTCCAGCTTGAGCAGCGAGAGGCTCAGATCAGGATGCAGAGGGCACAGCTGGACGATGACCTCCGCCGGTGGACCATGGAAGGCGAGAGCGTTGGTGGCAACTCCGACGACGAAGACGTGGTCAACAACCAGGGCCGTACTCTCAATAACTATGGCGATCCAAAGGCCAAGTATGTTGGAGGCCCGGTGGTCATCCGCGGCATCGAGGCGAACAACATGCAGATCTTGCCCGCCCATGTCACAGCCGTCCAACAATACCCTTTCCACGGAGAAGACCATGAGGATCCTCATGCCCATTTGAATAATTTTGTTGATTACACTAGATTGATCAAAATGAATGGGGTTCCTCAATCTGCTGTTAGGCTCTTATTGTTTAAGTTTACCCTAAAGGACAAAGTCCAAAAATGGTACAAAACACTTAAAAAGGGGTCGATTGATTCATGGGACCTAATGGCACAAATTTTTCTTGACAAGTACTTTCCCGATGATAGAGCTGACCGCATTAGATCTGAATTGCACAACTTTCGTCAAAAGGACAATAAGTCCATGGCTGAGGCTTGGGAACGGTTCCGTGATTTAGAAAACTCTTGCCCACACCACGGGATCCAAGAATGGATGTTATTGAAAAATTTTTATAAGGGATTATATGATAATATCAAAATTAACTTGGACTCTATTTCAGGTGGGTGCTTCAAGAGCCTTCATCCCGCCGAAGGAAGGGACAAGCTCGACCAATGCGCGAGGCAATACCACTGGATGCCGGTCATCACCAATCCTCGCGGGGCCTATAAGCAAGTCAATGTCGTCTCCGCACCATCTTCCGTAGACGATTGGATCGCCGACCTTGAAGCGGAGTTGGCCGCATGTCAAACGGCCCTCGGCACCCACCTCAACCGCAAGGATTGTGGGTGCTGCAGCGAAGAAGGGCACACCTCTCTTGAGTGCCCACTTGCTAAGCCCGAGAGCAAGACGGCTCAAGTAAATTCTCTCAATGGCGAGCCCTCTTACTACCCTCGCCACATCTTTAGCCGGAGTTACTCCCTTGACCCGGTTGAGCAAGAACAATGGGAACACAACAATGACCCGGTGTTCAAGGACACCGTCATGGGCTCCACCCGAGATAGGCCCTATGTTCCCAAGTACAACTACCGGAACCGGCCTCTGCCGAACTTCACTAGAAACGGACCGGCCCCGAACAACCCCAATGCTCCCATGAAATAAGTCTACAACAAGGAAGGGGTGTCCAAAGTGGTTCAAGAATTCATGGACCAGCAGTGCCGGTTCAACCAAATGTTTGCTGCTGGCTTGGATGAGATGAAAGAAAACCAAAATGCGTTGCAAAGGATCGAGCGCATGATGGTACAACAGTTTGGGCAAACCGGAGAAGGCAAGGGTAAGCTACCGAGCCAGACGGAAGTGAATCCTAGGGCGGAATGCAAGGCCCTACACACTTCACGGAGCGGGATGAGATACGAGGACCCACCGATGCCTCAACCTGTGACACAACAGGTTACTGCTCGATCCGAGCGCCCCTCTGCTCGGTCCGAGCAAGGCCCATTGCAGGCAGATGAACCAGTGCTGGAGCAGATCCTGCCATTCCCTCCACTCCAGCGACCAGGACGACAAACCAGGCAACCAGCTGAACAACAGTCCTTGCCTGAAGCAGCAGATCCAGGTAGCGCTCGACCCGAGCAGTCCCACGCCCGACCCGAGCGGCTGCCTGATGAGCCCGAGTAGTCCAATATTCGACCTGAGCAGCTGTCTGATCAGCCGGAAGGGAGCGCCGCTCGACCCAATCGGCCAGGCACTCGACCCGAGCGCCCCTCTGCTCGACACGAGCAACTCAGCAAATAGGCAACCCAAGGTAAGGGGAAGGCACCGGCCGCTCAGCCAAGCAGCTATCAACCGCCAGTGCCCTTCCCACAGAGGCTTGCCAAGTCTAAAGAGGATGCGCGTTTCCTAGCTTTTTGGGAAATCCTTAAGCAATTGAGGATAACAATTCCTTTTACTGATGTCGTAGCTCAAGTTCCAATCTATGCTAAATTTCTCAAAGAGTTGTGTACAGGAAAGAGGCCCTTGGAGGACTTGAAGACGGTTGCCCTTTCTCGAGAGAGCAGTGAGGCTTTGAAGAGCATAATGCCTCCCAAGCTAGAAGACCCAGGCCGATTCGCTCTCCCGTGCATCATCGGCAAGGCGGTGATTAAGCAAGCCCTATGCGACATGGGGGCGAGTGTTAGTCTCATGCCAAAGTCGGTATACGACCGGGTCGGGTAGGAAGGCCTTCTTCCCACACCCATTACCTTGAAGCTTGCCGACTCATACGTCCGGCTGCCTTTGGGTATTTTGAAAGACGTCCCCGTCCAGGTTGGCTATTTCTTTGTGCCGGGGGACTTTGTGGTGATAGATATGGAAGAGGATCTTGAGGTGCCCATCATTCTAGGACGACCTTTCTTGAGAACCGCAGGTGTCCTCATGGATGCCTGAGACGGGACAATTTTGGTCAGAGTTGGGGGGGAGCAGCTCCTATTTTCAATTGAGCATGTTATGAGATGCCCAGATCCCCACCCCGTTTTTCAAGCTTCATGGTCCAAGGGATTGAGCCCGAAATGGAAGAAACACTTGAGGACCAATATTTGAGCGCTCTGATCAACTACCAAAGCTTCCTTTATGACATTCAAGAAGCTATTAGGGTAGAGGAATCCATACAGGAGCTGACTGGAGGTCAGGATGAAGAAACATGCCTCTGCTCGGATTGGGCAGACAACTGCTCGGACCGAGCGCCAGTCCAGACAGCAGGACAGGAGGACTTTGAGCCACTGTTCGACCTAAGTGACCCACGCTCGGCCCAAATGGTCGTCTACTCGGCTCGAGCAGGACCCCCTGACGACAATCCTGAGCCACTCGACCAGCCAATCGACCTTCCTAAGGAGCACTCGACCCGAGCATATGTCTGCTCGGTCCGAGCAGAGCCCCCAAAGGTTGAACTTAAAGCTCTTCCGGCATCGCTCAGGTATGAATTTCTAGGCCCCGATCAAATGTACCCTGTTATTATTAACTCAGAACTAGATGCAGGGCAGACGGATAAGCTATTTGTGGAGCTAAGGAAGCACAAGGGGGCTATTGGCTACTCGATCGAGGACCTCAAAGGCATAGACCCCTCATTTTGCACCCATAAGATCTTGCTAGAAGATGACCACAAGCCATCAAGGGAAGCACAAAGAAGACTCAACCCTAACTTGAAGGAAGTGGTCAGAAAAGAGGTGCAAAAGCTTCACGATGCGGGCATCATCTATGCAATCTCCGATAGTAAGTGGGTGAGCCCGGTGCACGTGGTGCCTAAAAAGGGAGGCACAACAGTGGTCAAAAACGACAAAGACGAGCTGATCCAAACAAGGATGGTGACGGGATGGAGGATGTGCATAGATTACCGCAAGCTCAATGCGGCAACTCGTAAAGATCACTTTCCCTTACCTTTTGTTGATCAATTATTAGAAAGACTTGCAAATCACTCGTACTTTTGTTATTTAGATGGTTATTCCGGTTTCTTCCAAATACCGATCCATCCAAATGACCAAGAAAAGACCACTTTTACTTGTCCATACGGTACTTTTGCCTATAGAAGGATGCCCTTTGGTCTTTGCAATGCGCCCGCAACTTTTCAACGTGCCATGATAACCATTTTCTCGGACTTTATTGAAAAAGAAATGGAAGTTTTTATGGACGACTTATCGGTTTATGGTACTTGTTTTGATTCGTGTCTTGCTAACCTTTCTAAAATCTTGCAGCGATACGAAGAGGTTAACTTGGTCTTGAATTGGGAGAAGTGCCATTTTATGGTGCAAAAGGGCGTTGTGCTAGGTCATGTGATCACATCCAATGGGATAGAAGTGGACAAGGCCAAGATTGAGGTGATAGAGAAGCTTGGCGTTCCCAAAAGCGTCAAGGATGTTCGGAGCTTTCTAGGACATGCCGGATTTTACCGTCGATTCATTAAAGACTTCTCTAAAATTGCAAAACCTTTGAGCAATCTTTTAATTAAAGATAATGATTTTGTTATTGACGAAGATTGTTTGAATGCGTTTAACAGGTTGAAGGAAGCATTGATCTCTGCACCAATTTTGCAACCACCGGATTGGTCTCAACCCTTCGAGCTTATGTGTGATGCGAGCGACTTTGCCATCGGAGCGGTGCTTGGTCAGCGCAAAGACAAGAAGCCGGTTGCTATCTACTACGCTAGCAAGGTGTTGGACCCCGCTCAAATCAACTACACGACCACCGAGAAGGAGCTTTTGGCAATTGTGTTTGCATTTGACAAGTTTAGGTCCTACTTTGTGGGGTCTAAAGTGATCGTGTATACAGACCATGCGGCAATCCGGTATCTCCTAAGCAAGAAGGACGCCAAGCCACGCTTAATCAGATGGGTCCTTCTTCTCCAAGAATTTGACCTAGAAATTAAGGACAAGAAGGGTACAGAGAATTCAGTGGCCGATCACCTGTCTAGGCTGCACTAGGAAGAAGAAGAGAGCACAAAAATCCCCATCGATGACTCCTTCCCAGACGAACACCTGATGAGTCTGAGTCACTGCTCGACCCGAGCACGCTCTCCCTCGGACCGAGCGCTAGTCCCTGCAGAGCTGTCGACCGTCCACTCGGACCCCTCAGCGTCCCACTCAGACCTCCCTTCGGCCCTGTCAACCATTCACTCGGGTCGAACGCCCTTGCACTCAGACCGAGCGGACCTGACAGATGACGACTGGGCCCAACTAGCGATGCACATTCTCTCAGTCGAGGAGCACTTGGACCGAGCAGATCTTCACTCGACCCGAGCAGAGACTCAGCAGCTCAAAAATAAGCAGCCTTGGTACGCCGATCTGGCTAACTACCTGGCCAGTGGGGTCCTTCTTCCAGAAATGACTTGGTAAGAGAGGAAGAAGCTGAAGTCAGATGCCAAGTACTACTTTTGGGACGAGCCCTACCTCTTCAAGATCGGGATTGATGACATCTATAGGCGTTGCGTGCCTTATGAAGAGGTTAGGCCGATCCTCTCTAGCTGTCACTCCTCCGCTTATGGCGGGCATGCTTCATTCTCCAAGACGGCAGCTAAAGTTCTCCAATCAGGTTTCTTTTGGCCCTCTCTCTTTAAAGACGCTCGTTCTTTTGTTCTTTCATGTGATCAATGTCAAAGGACGAGTAACATCACCAAAAGAAATGAAATGGCTCTTAACCCAATTCTTGAAGTAGAAATATTTGATGTTTGGGGAGTAGATTACATGGGCCCGTTCCCGAGCTCTCATGGTTACCAATATATCTTGGTTGCGGTGGACTATGTATCTAAGTGGGTTGAAGCCATCCCTTGTAAAGCCGCGGACTCAAGTTCGGTTATTAAGTTCTTCTCCAAGATAATTTTCCCCCGCTTTGGTGTTCCAATAGCGATGATTAGTGACGGGGGCAAACACTTCATCAACCGGTATTTTGAGGGGCTATTGAAGAAGCATGGGGTCACACATAAGGTTGCCACGCCTTATCACCCGCAAACAAGCGGGCAAGTGGAGGTGTCTAATCGGAAAATCAAGAGCATTCTAGAGAAGACGGTGGCTAGGACCCGCAAGGATTGGGCCAACAAGCTTGATGATGCACTATGGGCCTACCGCACCGCCTTCAAGACTCCCATTGGCATGAGCCCTTTCAAACTTGTGTATGGAAAGCCATGTCACCTCCCGGTCGAAATTGAGCACAAGGCGTATTGGGCAACCCGCGTGATTAACATGGACATGCAAAAATCCGGTGAAAAGCGCATTCTTGACTTACATGAGTTGGATGAGGTACGTCTAAACTCTTATGAAAATGCTAAACTTTACAAAGAGAAAACGAAATTTGTGCATGACAGGCATATTTCAAGAAGAGAGTTTAAGGAGGACGATCTAGTGCTTCTTTTCAACTCAAGACTCAAGCTTTTTCCGGGCAAGTTGAAGTCTAGATGGTCGGGCCCATTCCGAGTAGTGAAGGTCTATCCCTTTGGCGCCGTTGACATTCGTGACAAGAACTCGGAGCCATTCAAAGTAAATGGGCAGCGTCTCAAGCACTACATCGCTGAAGAGAATCAAGAGCAACTTCTTGCCGTTTCGCTCTCCGATCCCGACCAAGCAGAATAGAGAAATACGGTCAAGCTAGAGACCATATAAACAAGCGCTTCTTGGGAGGCAACCCAATGATTTCTTACTATTTAGTATATTTAATTATTAGCTTTATTTTTCAGTCAAAAATGAAAATCCCATAAAAATTAGAAAATGAAAATAAATAAAAAAAAACTTGATGATGATGTGTTTTATGAGACTTGATTTTGATAAGTGTCTTTGTTTGTCTTCTTGTATGCCTTGTAAGACCAAAAGTCGACTAATGTTGCTCGTGCAAGAGCACTAAGGGTTAGAGAACCCATGCACGACCTCATACGAGCAGCAAAACTGGGTCAAGGCAGCAAGACGAGCCAATCCTGGGAGCCGATTGTAGAGATCAAACAGAAATTGCATGCATTGAGGCAAGGAAGGTGCTCCTGGTCGACTCGAGCAGCATACCACTCGACCCGAGTGGTCAGGACAAGTTTAGGGGGACTAGCATTAAGGCATTCGATCCGAGCGGTGTATCACTCGACCCGAGTGGAAGGTCACTCGATCCAAGCAGTCCACCTGGCGATCCAAGCAGTGCGTCGGTCGATCCGAGTAGAATGCCACTCGGGTCGAGTACATCATCTGACAATGTGGGTCCCAGTTGCAGCACACTCGGTCCGATTAGAGCCTTGCTCGACCCGAGCATTAGAGGAACTGGAGGCGTTCTCAACTGGAGGGCTTCAAAATCCCCAAGTAACCGTTGGATAATAACCCCTCCTACAGTCGCGCCTTCCCACTCGCACCCCTCCATTATTGCACGATCCTCTTCCTCCCCAAACCGAGCACTCCTTTAAAAAACTCAATCTCTCTCATTTCTCAACCATTTCCACAGATCTAAAGTGGCTCTTGCTCCCCTCTCTACTCTCTCCTTCTCTCTACTCTCAGAATTTTGAAGCAAGCCCTCTCCAACGAGTATAATTTGAAGCACGAAGCCCAAGGCATCCCTAGCACTCGGCGACAGAGCCTTCCTTCCCTCGATTTCTTGTCACCAGAGGGATCTCCATTACCCTCTGGCCATCTGGGGGGTCTAGTTCTCATCGATTGAGTGGCACTTCGCCTCAATCCCTCACCCCTCTCTCGGTTTGCATCACAGGTCGCCTCTCTACCCCTCTTCTCTTCTCAAGCACTCTCGAGACTCCTTCCACTGCCACATCTCTCTCTGGAGGCTTGCTCAGCCCTCCTCTCTGCCATTAGAGCCCTCTTACTGCTGCCCACCTCTCACAACAGTCCATACAAGTGGTACCAAGTCACTTTCTCCTGTTTCTTTTTTTTTACTGACTCCTGGTAATTTTAACCAAGTTTGTGAGTGCATGCAAGTAGTCGTACCAGCAATTTGAGGTCTGTACCAGGTTTTTACCAGTAGACCAGTGCTTAGCACCAGTACCAGGGCAGTTTTTACCAGAACAGAGCCACTGCTCGACCCGAGCAACCTCAGGACTTAGCGAAAAATCAGCCAATCCCCTTGTTCGGTCCGAGCATCCACTGTTGCTCAACCCGGACAGACCCTGTGCTCAGCCAAGACCTTAGTTGCTCGACCCGATCGCTCCTCTCCTCGGTCCGAGCACTCCTTTTGTTCGATCCAGGCAGACCTAGAACACTGCACTGACCAGCCTCAGACCACCACTCGACCCGAGCAAAGCCTCCACTCGACCTGGGCAGGGACTATGTCAGGCAGACAGACGAGATCAGCCAAGGGAAAGGATGTGGCTGGCAATTCCTCTCAGCCCCAACAGCAGGGGGCCAGGACCATGGACCCTGCTTTGAGTCCTGAATGGCAGAGAAATCCCGAGGCTGCCCAGTATGAGAAGGATGCTCATTTTCTCATGCCATACGACTATATGTACAAGAACTACATGAGGATCCGGCGCCGGCCCCTTGAGCACACAAGGTTCATGGATATGCCCACTTTGGAGAAGTTTGGGGTCGCTGAACAGTTCTTGGAAATAAGTGCGGCAGCCGGTATCACCATCGCCTTTTGGTCTCTCCACGACATTACCTTCCGGGTGTACACCCAAGAGTTTCTCTCCTCCCTCAAGCTCCTTGAGAGGGATGGGAGAGAGTATATCTTCTTCCGGATGCAAAATAGGAGACTCCAGATTCCCCTTGATGAGTTGCCCCCCGTCTTTGGCTGGGGGCATCACTGAGTTCTATTGGAAAAGGAATCCGGATGACAATGTCACAAGAGAGACAATATGGACAGCGCTTTGCGGGGGCTATTGCAAGTACCAATCCCGCCTTGTGCAACATCCAGTCCTTAGGATTCTTCTCCGGGGCATTGCGGGCACGATTTTTGCTCGCGGTGAGACAGTCAACCTCACCAACGCCAAAGAGACGGCTTTCCTTTGGCATTTGCTGTAGCCACAGCCCGCAAAGATTGATGCGGTGAAGGTGATGATTGAGCATTGGATTGCTCAACGGGATATGGTGGGAGCCACCGGGAGCATCACTATGGGGGACTTCGTCACCATCCTTGCCAAGCACTTGAAAATCCCCGTCCCGGCCAAGAGCAACGCCACCGGGCTCTCAAGGTACGATGACGAGCGCTTCCGCGGGGCCCATTTCATCAAGATAGTGAATAGCGAAGCCGACATAGAAGGCAAGTACCTATGGCTGCAGGACCAAGGCAGCGACTTCTTCTTGCCCTACCCACACAAGGTAGATGTCTCTAACCCCGCTACTTGGGTTATTCCTCACGACTATGTGACTCCAGGTCGCAACATCGCGGTCCAGCAGCCGCTGCCCATTTCGGCCCAAGTGCCGGTCCAGATGGAGGTCGATCCCCCTCAGCCACCGTCGCATTATGAGGCTCCACCACACTTTGAGGTCCCACAGCACGAGGCAGTCCCTCCAACGGGGGGAGATGACATGGCCGGAGCGCCATCTTGGGCCCGCACTCTTTGGGACATGATGACGGGTCTCACCACCCTCACCACCGAGACGAGGGATGAGGTTCGGCGCAACAACGAGACACAAGTTGCCCATGGCCATCAGTTGGGTCAACTTACAACTGAAGTGAAGCAGTATGGGCAGCGCTTACAGCGGATGGAGCGCTTTGTGGATGATTACGAGCTTGCCCAACAGCTCGGCTATTGGCCCGGTGGGTATGAGGACTCGAATCTGTCTTATGACGAGAATGAGGAGCAGGGAGAGTCATATGGTGCGTACCGGTGGCAAGAGAACCCGCTGCCCACGCCGGTTGGCCTACACCCATGACAAGAAGCCCCTCCACCGGCCCAACCAGCGCTCTCGGATCCTGCTTTCTACCCGCATTTTGCCAACCAGCCAGTGGTGCCCACCCAGCATGGAGAGGATCTCTACCTCGGCCTCTTCCCCAACTATGATGCGGAGATGTATTACCACACGCCTAGCAGCTCCTCCGGGGGCTCAACTTCTCACCAATAAGCTTGTAAGTTTTCTATTTTCTCCTATTTAATTTTTCTGTGAATTGCATGCTCTGGGACATAGCATAATTTAAGTTTGGGGGAGGGGGGTACATAGGAGAAAATCAAAAGTTTGGATGAAATGAGATGGAATATTAGGGGTTATTTCAGATTTCTGAGTCTCTGTCCGACCCGAGCAGACCTTTTGCTCGGGTCAAGCGCCTTTCTCTTATTGCATATGTTGATCACCACTACCGCTCGGATCGAGTAACACTCCCACTCGACCCGAGCGCTCACCCAGTCGACTCGAGCAACGTTTTAGATCATCCCTCTCTCTCTTTCCTCTTCGTTCGGGTCGAGTGACTCGCTGCTTGGTCCGAGCAGTGAGTCTGTTTTTGAGAATTTTGTCAAGTATTGACAAGAAATTTGTTGAATATGTCTAGGAAATTGACTTTTGATCTACCTCACACGATTTCACACTGTTTTGAAGGATTTTCAGCTGTTAAAATTTTTCCACTAAGTATTAGACTCCTTAGCTTTCTTTTAGTTGACTCTTGCACCAATAGACCGAAATTGAATTTCTTTGAAAAGATAGAACTCAAATCTTGGATGCCTAAATTTGTTAAGTCACTTTTAGTCAACTCTCACAAGTTTTCATCGAGTGAACTGATTTGTAACTTAAAATTTTTGTTAAAGGATCTTGTATCAATCTTGGAACGTATAAAATGAATCTAGACTTGGTTTTAATCGCTTGAATCACCAACAAGCAAGCTTAATCGGACAAATTAAATAGTTGTGAACATGAGGGTGCGAAGAGACTTAAAAATTCCAAATATAAATCCACAAATATTGGAGGAGTGGTTGCGGTAAGGCGTAATTAATCCACAGGTGGACTGTAGCGGTAAGGCGTAAAAACCGGTCCGACCTCCCCAGCATGGCATGTGCTGGTAGCATTTAAACTAAGTCTCATTAGCATAAACCCCTAAGTGATGCAATTCACCACAACTCGACTTGAACAAATCAATTGGTGAATTAATTTCGTTGAGTTAGATTCATTATAAATTTTCCAACTTGATAAAATTTCTTTTGCAAAACTTTTAAGTTATGAAAAAGAACGGGTGATTGAAATTGAGATTGCATGTGAATTAGTGAAGTGAAGCTAGAGTTCTTGGAGTTTAAAGAGGTTTAATTAGGGCTAAGAGAGGCAATTATTGATTAAGAGGATGCTAGAGTTTATGCTTATTGGAAATTCGATAATAGCAATTTGATTGAAGTATGGAACTAGATATAGACATTTAATTTCTTGACTTTCATTGATTGAGTGTTTATTCTTTATTGTAAGTTTAAGTATTGTCCAAATTTCTAAGCTTAGAGTGTTGCTTGGGGACAAGCAAAGTTTAAGTTTGGGGGGATTTGATATCATTATTATTTGTAGGTATTTGGACCATACTTGGCACTTAAAAGATACTCAAACCATTAAAATGCTTGACGATTTATCATGTTTTTCCAGGATTTGGCTATGCCGTCGTGTCTTCTCCTATTTTGCAGGGTTTTAGGTGATATTCGAGTTTTTAGATGGATTCTCAGCACTTCAGCACGCTAGACGACTCATTCCTAGCATGGAGCATGGCTAGATGGCTCATTCCTAGCATTTAGAGGCGCTGTCCAGGCCACTGTTCGGACCGAATGACTCATGCTCGGATCGAACGGGGCTCTGCTCGGACTTGGCGTGATACTGGGCCACAGCCACCACCTTTCTTCGAGCGCTCGGGCCGAATGGACTCTTGCTCGACCCGAGTGCTCCACCTGACCGACCCAAGCAGCATCGAGTTTGGCAAGTTTCTACTGGTTAGCGCTCGGACCGAGTGAACCTTTCGCTTGGGTCGAGCAGTGCGCCGACTTAGCATGTTTTGGCAATTTTTCAAGAAAGGAATGTGATCTTTTGGCAAGATCTGGCCGACCTAGTGCCCTAACTTGCTCCCCAAGTGCATGAGATGGGTATATAAGGCAGCCTCTTCGACAGAAAGGGGGCTGGTTCCTTTGGAGGCGTTTTTGACCTTTGTTTCACAACCAAACCCTTGCTTGATCTTGTTTTGATACGACGGCAGCAACACAGAGTTGAGACACGCACCTATCATTTTCCATGGCTTGTAGGATCTGTTATTGAAGTATAGAAGGAGTATTTGGTTATCTCTTCCTATATTTTTATTGGTTTTTCCTATGGCTTGTATCTTTATGATTCTGCACTTTATTATTGTTGTTTATGATACTATGTTAGGCTAGTTTTTATGCAGTCTTAGGAGTAGGAAAGTAACTGATGTTTGGATGTTATGACTTGATATATTTTGTTATAATATGACTTGTTATTGATCTGTTTTGTATTATTGATTATTACTTGATTAAATTGCTTGGCTTGATTTGATTATGCTTCTAGATATGGCCATATCTAGTTAAGTCTAAAGCTAAATAGGTTAAGTTATTTTGATTGAGAACTTGGAGTAAATCTGTAATCCGAAAGGGGAGATTAGTTAGCATCAAAAGTGCAACATTTAGATAGGTTCAAAAGATCATCTAAATATTCCTAAGAACACAAACAGATTAGTTAGGTTAATTAATTTCTATACCAAAAGTTGTGAGTTAGTTAATCCTATTAGGGTGAGTTGAGTTTGACCAGACCCTTGCCCAACAAGCGAAAGCTGAGGATTAGAAGTTTAGGATCAACCTACGAACCCTAGATCGAGTTATAAAGCAACAAAGTATACAAGTTAGAACACCTATACTCACTGCTCGGACCGAGTGAAGTCCTTGCTCGGGTCGAGCAGGAGGTATTTGCTTGATTTTATTGTTAAGTTATGAAAATAATTTGATCGATAATTCCGAGTCCAAACTAAAGTGAAATCCGAGTCCTAAGACGCCCTTTTATTTTGTTATTAAATCCCAAAAATTTAATATTACTTGTTAGACAAATTCTTATAGCAAAAAGAACCAAAAATATCCTTTAGATTAGTTTATTATTTGCAATTGATTTTATCTTGTTGTTTAATTATTGTTATTTAATCCAAAATTCAACCAAAAATCATTTGTCTAGATTTTGAGAACGAATAAGTCCGGTATTCATAATCCGTCCCTTGGGTTCGACCCTAAAACTTTACCGATAACGACTAGTGAGGTTAAGTCTTAGGTACAAATTTATTTGATACTTAGGTTTTAAGCCTTCATCAACGGTCAATGATGCCATGATGCCTGATATCACGCCTATTAATTATAAACTTTCATATAGACTTTACAGTTTCATACAAGATCATAAGAAGCCGTGTAAATTAAGAATTTAAATTCAACTTTTTCTCCAGCTATAAAAAAATTATGACAGTAGCTACCTTTTTCTAACAAATCCGGGTTCTTTAATACTTGGATGGCATAGTGCCCCTGTCATTTAGTGCTCCTTTAGACTAACTAAAAGGTCGCGCCGTTTAAATAAGGCACGTTTGTAATAGATTATAAGCTGCCAACGTGCTTGTTATTAAAAAAAAGAAATATAGAGTGATAGACTTTTACTAATCGACCGAGAAGACGTCACGTAGAAATTGTATGTTCACAAATTACGGAAGCATTACAACGCATATAATGCATGAAACCAAATTAGCATGGATCATACCGCTGATATCTATTTCAATGGTAAGTTCACTTTGTTTACTGAAATGACAGGCATGCATTCCTTCTAGCCGTGCTCCGGGTTTGAATGTTTTTAAAAAGAGGCAAAATTTTAGTTCTCAACAAAATTGACATGATTTTATGTTTTGACTTTTGACCGATACTTGTTAGTCAAGAACGCAAATTATAATATTTTCGCCAGTAATGTGACACACGTAAAAATTTGCTATGATGAAATAATACATGATGATTACATATTAGATCCATCTACTTTTGATGATTTATCATAAATTAATAACTAAAATGTTCTATATATGTACATATGTAATGTAGATATGTACATAATAAATGAAAGTTACATATACAACGCAAAAAAAAATATATGGTATGATGATACAGAGTAACCTTGCGAAATGATCATCACACTAATAACATAATTAACAAATTACAATCGACACATCCACGATCACTCGTTCCCACAGACGCACACTGCTAGTCATGTATACTACAATCATTAGCCGTGCACCGATGGTCGCATCCGCTCCCATAGCTGCATCACATGAACGGTTGCATGCTCACACTCGTAATATAACTATGCGCTTAAACTATAATTAATTAACGGGTGATAAGGATCATCTCCATATTTCTCATCCCATCATCTCACGCGTTTCTCTTTTCATTTTTTTATCAGGGCAAATTAACTTTCTATTTTTGTCGCTCATTCCATCATCCCCTGACTTCCAGCGCTAATTACTTTCCCTACCCTATCCCTCTCTCCCCCACATATTATTTTTTCTAATTGTTCTAGTTTTGAATGTTAATTATTTTAGTTTTGTAAATTTATTGTTTTGGTTCTGTAAAATAATTGTTCTAGTTTCCAGAATATATTTTCAAGTTTTTTTTTCAAGACAATTAGTATTATTTTCTTAATTGTTCTAGTTCTGTAAAATAATTGTGCTAGTTTTGTAAAATAATTGTTCTAGTTTTCAGGACAACTAATAATATTTTCCATTACAATTAAATTATTTTTCAAGACAGTTGGTATTAACTAGAACTATTAAGTATAATAACTAGAACAATTAGGTATAATAACTAAAATAATTAGATATATTAACTAGAACATTTGGATATATGTTAACTAGAATAATTAGCAATATTAGCAAGAACAATTACTTACATTAACTACAATAATTAGCTATATTAACACGAACAATTACTTATATTAACTAACAATTAGCTAATTGTCCTGGTTCTTATACTGATTGGCTGAACACTATGAGGTGGGGAGGGAGAGGCATAATAATGTACACACTAGGAGGGGATGAGGATCAGAGAGGGGAGCTGGTGAGTAATGCGGAGGGGATGAGGAATAAAGAGGAGAAGGGGTTAGTAACGCTGAGTAGGTGCTGGATGGAAAGTAGGGTGAGTAATGCTGAGTAGGCGCTGGACGGGGATGATGGAAATGTCGTTGAGGAGAGAATGATTGTAAATTATTCCGATTAATTAACAATATCAGTGTACTTAAGTGTTGTACGTATAGGCGGCTACAATATAATTTAGTATGAATAGCTCAATCTAAAATCAAAATACAAACCTAAAAGTTATCTTTCTGAGAAAACTAATTGGAACGCACACATTCATCAATTTCACTATGTTTATCCAAAAAAAGAAAATTATGTAACACATATTGATAACATACCTCTTCTTTACTTGGGAGAAAGTCTAGTCTATGATATCTGCTTAGCATTGATTATAACATTGAATAAATTAATATCCATCCTGAAAATAACAGAACACGCGCATTCTGTGCTTTTTTTGTTGGAATGAACGAAGTTGTAATTATTTCCGGAACAGAACAAAATTTGACCGGCACAGATTGAACCGAGTACCTAAAAATCAGCGGCGGTACAATTTAATAGGGAGTTTGCTTTTATCGTGCCTTTGTTTGGTTTAAGCTGTCCACAATGCGTTAAAAATTCTACTCTGCAATTTTGAAATTTAGGCTTTACAAAGTTCAGTTATAGAAACGATTAAAATCTCACGGGCACGTTCAGTTTGATTGTCGGGATCTTTGACTTAGACATTGCGGGCTGCTGTTCCATTCTAGACTCTGGACGACATCATACGATCTAAACTAAAATTCATATGAACTTTCCAAGGAACAAATAAATTAAGTAAATAAAAGGGGGAAAAATATTTGTAGCAATTTACAATTAACTTCTATAATTTATTTAAGACTCCTGGAATCTCGCCTTTGAAATCAAATGATGTATGTGTTTGAGCTCGTTCTTAATATTATCAAATATTTAAAAGAAAAAAAATATATATATGGCAAAAATATATACTTTCCTAATTATATTGTTTAGAAGAATACTTTCACACTTGTATAGACTTGCTCGTCCAGAGACAAAGTCAGAAATTTGTCAAAATGATGGTGTTAGTAATATAATAATAAAATATTGCATTAACAGAAAAAAAAAATCTTTTTTTAAGCTCTTTTCTTTTTTTTGAAGGCTAGGTGGCGAGAGCCACTCCAGCAATTCATTAATAAAAAGAAAATAGTTTACAAGTTACAAGGGGGAAAGCACAAGGAAAAAAAACTCCCCAAAAAATAAGCTATGGAAGATGCCAATAAAATTCCTAGCAAACAATTACTTCCTCCTCCTAAAAAACTACGCCATGCTTTTCCAATTTTGCACTGCCAATATAATAGTTGACAGAAGGACAGCCGGTGGAGAGTTGGCTGCGGAGAAAACTCTTGCATTGCGCTCCTTCCAAATGGCCCAGCAAGTTGAGGCCCAAATAGTGTCCCAATCTGAATGAGCTCTATTAAGTTCCCAAAAGTCCAAAAGGTTTGCATGAAAAGTGAGCAAGGGCAAGTTGTAGTGCTGCTGGACCGCCGTCCAGAGATGAAGTGCCAAATCACTATTAGTGAAGAGGTGACTCGCCGATTCTTGGGAGTGGATTGCACAACAAGTACAGTGCTGAATGGAAGGCCAACCTCTTAGTTGCAGATTAATCTGCGTCAGCAATCTGTCGGCGAGTAGGAGCCAAAGGAACACCTTCACTCGTGGTGGTACTTTCAATTTCCAGAGACGTGTGTTGAAGGTTGATCGGATGCCACCGTCGGAAAGAACTCTGTATGCGCTTGAGGAGGAAAAGGTGCCCGACTTTGTCCATCTCCAAACCACTCCGTCCATTGTATTTGAAGGAGAAATCGAGGCCGAGAAAAAATCCTTGAGGCGGAGGATATCCATAAAGCCATGGGAAACAGTGTGGTCTTCAAACAGGGCCGCAGGGTCCGTAGTGCCATACAACTTTTGAATCGTTGTTGACCAAGTTGAGGTAGGTTCGGCCGAGAGCTTCCATAGCCATTTTAGCAGTAGGGCTTGGTTCTGGTTGGCCAGGTTGATGATCCCTAATCCCCCGTTTTTCTTGGGTAGGCAGCATTTAGTCCAATTGACGAGGCAGTGGCCCCCTAGACATCGATCTTTTCCTTTCCAGAAGAAACTTCGTCGTATACCTTCTAAAGCCTTAAGGAGCCAAGGAGGAAGTTGCATGACCTGCATGTAATGCAGTGGTAGGGCCGTGAGGACTGCTTTGACAAGTGTTAGGCGCCCTCCTAAAGAAAGGAATCTAGATTGCCACCCATCTAGCCTTCGCTGGAAAGCATCAATGAGTGGTTTGAAATGAATTTTCCTACAGCGTCTGATTGACAGTGGTAGGCCAAGGTAAGTCAAGGGTAGGTCTTTAGGTTGACAGCCTATAAGAGACTGGATGGCTTGAATCGCAGGCTCGGGGATTGCCACCGGCACAAAGGCGCTTTTTTCATGGTTGATCTGCAACCCGGATAAGGCAGCAAAGTTTTGAAGGATGGTTGAGACTATCCTTATGTTTTGGGGGGTGGCTTCCATAAGAATGATGGTATCATCTGCATATTGTAAAGCTCTAGGTGGTAGAATAATGGCTCCCGAGGTCAACGGAGAAGCATTCGTGATGAATGATTGAAGAGCGTCGGTGACAATGATGAAAAGCAAAGGCGAGAGGGGGTCTCCCTGCCTTAAACCTCTCTTGTGAGCGAAGAAAGTTGAGGTTTCTCCGTTGACCTTGATTGTGGAGGAGGAGGAACGAAGGATTTGCAGCACGCAAGAGATCCACTGCGGTGGGAAACCTCTCTCGACGAGCACGTTAGTGAGGAAGGTCCAGGAAACTGTATCAAAAGCCTTTGCAAAATCCACTTTGTAGAGGATTGCCGGGATTTTCCGCTTGTGATAATAGGAGAGGAATTTCCTGGCTACCATGAAAGATTCCATGATAGTCCGACCTTTTGTGAAAGCCGTCTGAAGCGGGCTGACCAAATGTGGGATGAAGACCTGCAATCTATTAGCCATTGTCTTGGAGATAATCTTGATGAAGGAGTTAATGACGCTGATCGGCCTGTAATGAGAAAGCCTAGAAGGAGTTCTAGTTTTAGGGACAAGAGAAATGACAGCTTTGTTAAGCTTTTCCAGAGGTAGGTTCCCCTGCTGGAAGGCAAGGATAGCAGCGAAAATATCGTCACCAACTAGGTCCCAGAAGGCTTTGAAGAATTCAATTGGGAAACCGTCAGGCCCTGATGTTTTCCCGGAGGGTAGATCATTTATGGCTCTTTGAATTTCAGGCATTGTAAATGGATCGGCAAGAGAAAGAAGGTCAATGGGTGGGCCAAGTTTTCCAGCTAGAAGGTAGGGAGGCGCTGCTGGCGGAGTAGAGCCAAGGATCGAGTTGAAGTGAGAATTGAAAGTGACTAGGAGGTCAGCCTGTTCTGCTACCATCCTATCATCTAAATGAATAGTGGAAATAGAGTTGGTCAGTCGTCTGGCGTTGGCCAAGGCATGAAAGTATTTTGTGTTCTTGTCACCCAATTTTAGCCAGTTGGCGCCACTTCTGATTCTCCATTTCTCCTCTTGAATTTGAATTAGGCCAAAAGCATGCTCCCTCAAAGAAACCCTTAACCTAAATTCCTCGCTAGAGAGATTCCGATTCTCCTCCAAAAGGTCAAGGAATCTAATGATAACTTTAGTGCGGCTAAGGGAGGAGTTGGACTTGGCAAATTTGACTGCAGCCCAAGTTTGTAGGGATCTCTGGACTGCCTTAAACCTAGCAAGCAGTGTTCCCGCCAGGTTAAGTGAGCTTGTGGTTGAGGCCCAAGCTTCTTTAACCACATCCCGAGTCTGTGGGAATTTTAGCCAATAAGATTCAAATTTGAAATTCCTCCTCGGGAATTGAAGAGGCTTGAAGGATAAGAGGAGGGGTGCATGGTCAGATGTTGTGGCTGGTAAATCTAAAAGCTCAGTGGTCAGAGGTAACGGCATCCAGTGAGAGGAGATGAAAGCGCGGTCTAGTTTGGAAAGACAAGGGGAGGGTCTCTTGCTAGACCAGGTGAACCTCCTTCCCGAGAGCTGTACTTCAAACAAGTTAGTTTGGGTGATGAAGGCATTGAAGTTTAGCATGGATGCAAGGTTAGGATTTGCTCCCGAAGTGTCAGAAGAATCTCGGAGCAGATTGAAGTCTCCTAAAAGTAACCAAGGCAAATCATTGATGCTCCTAATTGAGCGAAGCTCGTCGAGGAATGCCGGTTTAAGAATGTCCGAAGTTGGGCCGTAAACTCCAGTCACCATAAAGGAGAAGTCGCCAAGAGAGAGAGTAACAGTTGCAGAGAAGGAGAGGATAAGACTGGAGATAAGGGAGAATTTGCTAGACCAAACCAAAAGAATGCCACCACTCGCTCCTAAGGAGTCAAGGGCAGCAAAAGCTGAGAAGTTAAAAGGGCAGACTGAGCGAATACGGAAAAAGTCGCAAGTTGTCCATTTAGTTTCTTGCAAACAAAGAATATCACAACAAGCATCTCTAACTGAGTCTTTAATAACTGCGCATTTTTTGGAATCAGAAATCCCTCTTACATTCCAAAACAAAGTTCTAAAATTTGGTAGAATCATTGAAACTAGTAAAGCAAGCAGTAAGCAAAACTGATACAAAACAGAAAAAAACACAGCTAAGAAGCCTCTGCAACCCTGCCAGACCCGCCTTGACTTAACAGGCCGCAGTAATTTCCAAGTGCTGTTCTTTCTTCCTCCGACAGGGCCGTGGAGGGGCCTAGAAAGGTGTCCAGAGTTCTCTTGATGCCCGCCTCTTTGATTGCTTCCTGAACCGCTTTCAAGGCGACTGATTTGGAGGAGCGGGTCTCCTTCTTCTTGCTGATGCCAACATGGTATCCGCGGAGGGCGCTATTAGGTTTGGCAGCCCTAGAACTACGGCGTGGAGAGGTTGGCTTAGCAGGGGACCCAGTCTGTTTGCCATTACTCATGGCGGAAGGGCAGGGAGAGGGTTCAGGTTCGAGAGAGGCAGAGGAGACGACAATGGATTTGAGGCGGGGGGGTGGGCAAGGGCCGTTGGAGAGCTGATTAGGTGCAACGGACTGGAAAGAAGAGGGGGATGGCCCAACAATAATTGAGTTTAGGCGGGTCGGGTTAAGGGTTTTTGCTTGCAAAAGGATCGAGTCCAGCTCCTGAATAAGGGGGTCATCTCCCATTCCTTTGTGGGCCGAGAAATGGGCCTTTTCTGTATTTAATGGACCCGTAACTGGGGCCCGAGCTAGCAGTTTAGGAACGAAGGTACTGTGCTCGCTAGGAGGTGCATCTGGAGCAGGGGGGCCAGCTGTGCCCGCAAGACAAGTGGTATTCATTCCCAGCTGTTTAGGCAGGAGGCCAGTTGTCTTTTGTCGAGAGGGGGGGGAAGAGTTAACGGTAAGCTGCCGAGTCGCGTCAGAGGGTACTGGGAGTGCAGAGGCAGCCAAAGAGGGGGGGGCACGCGTCCGTTGTTGAGTGGGTAGTGGAATGTTCTTGTCAGCAGCCCGTGAAGAAGGGTCAGGACCAGGCGACACGTGTCGGGCAGACGAAGAGGCCAAAAAGTTGGCGTTGTCGTTACCGATTGGGAGAGTGGGATTCTCTGTGGCGACTAAGGTGGAGCTGGGATCCAGTGTGGCAAAGTCGCCGACCATGTTGCACGGAGTAGGGAAGGAAGCATCAACCAAAGGCGAATCCGGCAGCAGCGGCGGATCCAGGGGATGGAGACGGAGCTGATCCTGGTATTTGGCCATGGCCCAAAAGGGAGAAGTTTGCAGTTTGCGTGCCAAGTTGTTCTTCTTCTCGCCTGGGGGGAGTGCGAACCAAGCTTCAAAGGCAACATCAAAACTCAGGTTGACATCATGGGAGAGAGGTAGATCGGTCAACGGCAAAGCAGAGGGTGGTGGGTTTGAGCGAATTCTCTTGTCCAACTGATGGAAATAAGAGGGAGAGGGAGTGGGGTCAGTGGGTGGGCGGACAGAGAAAGGCTCCTCCACCCAAGCAACAACCTCCGTGGGGATGGCGTTGCGAAGACCGCGGATTGTCATCCTCGCCGCCCTGGGCACATCATTCAGGTAACGGACTGCAACCAAGATGCGGAGCCGTTCAATGGAGGGAACCTTGTTGAGTGGAGTATGGTCGAGGAGCAGTCCGAACTGGCCCACAGTCGGAATCAGGTGCTGCTTAGTCCATCCATGAACAGGCACGCCAATGAGATCCATCCAGACTTTGTAGCGGTAGGAGATCGGTTCAGCATCAATTGCCGGGCTCCAGGGGTAGGTGACGAGGCCAATTGCTTCAAGGTTGCTCTTAACAAGAGCAATGAAGAGGCTGCGATCGGAGGAATCCGAGAGAAGCAACAGGAACCTGTGAGCGGTCAACTTAAGCAGAGGGAAGGGGGCGAAAGAGGGTGCAAAGGTGAGAAGGGCTGCTTGTATAGATTCAGTTGTGAAGAGGGAAGCCTTGAGACGAGCATCAAAAACCACGCCTTTGGAGAGGTAGCGGAGGTTGTCAATGGAGTCCGCTGACTGGGGGATGAAGACATCTATGGAGGAAGGTCTGTCCTTAGGCAAGCAAGCTTCGCCAAGATTTGCCTTCGGATGGAGCACCATTGCTGAGTCCCTAGGTCGTTGTGGGGCATGGTTGGTGCGAGGCTTTGCTGTGCCGGGGCAGGAGGCATGGCCGTGTCCAGGGCGGAGGCACTTTGCACAAGCTTCGATTGGGGCTCGACAAGTAGGGGTTGTATGGCCTCGAACAAGGCAATTGAAGCAGCGGTTCTGCCAGCCTCGCTTTCCTGGTCCCGGGGGACAGTCAAGAGGCAACCTTCCTAGCAGGCAAGGGTCAGTCTCATAGGCTCTCTTAGTCTCAGGATCGGTCGAGTACCAACGGATGGCCTTGGAGAAGGAGGGGTTAGAAGTAGAAGCCATGAGAAGAGAAGAGTAGGTAGGAGGCGAAGAGGAGGGAACTGAAGCTGGAGGTTTAGGGGTGGCAGGTTTTAAAGCTGGGTTTGGGAGGGAAAGGGGGGAGGGGTTAGGTGGGAAGTTTAAGAGGTTGTCAGAGTGGGTACTGGAAGAGGGAAGGGACTTATTGGAGGGGTAGCGGATGAAGAGGTCTAGGATGGTGTTACGACGGGGAGGTCTCGGTTGGCGTGTAGAGGGGCGGGGGTGTCTTGGCCCGGCGGTGGGGGTTGGTTGAGCTCTGCTGTAGGTTTGCCATCCGTCGCCCAGGTTGATGACGCGCCTCTTCCCCATTTCTTTATTAGTTACTCATCTTTGTTATGTACTGGCGGTCTTTGGCTGCTTTCTAGTATTTATTTGAGGATTTAACTACATCAACCAGTTTTCCTGAAATATTTTCTTATTCTAACCTTATCTAAATTCTTACATGGTAGCTACTTTTTTTTTTCTTTGTATACTTTAATGCACCTCACCCTTGATGTTCCCATTTTTTAAGCTCTTTTCATATACGTAGAACTTCTTGATTTATTAAACTTTATATATTATTGTAAGATTATATGTTAATTTTAAAATGGAGAAGAAACATTACAAGAAGGTTATAAATATGTACATATGGTATTTCAAAACTATCTTATTGCACAGTAATATGTTTGGTGATTTGAGAGGGCAGATTGAAGCTGGTTATATAGATAGATGCACATCAAATTCACGTGATACTAGCTACAAAAGATTAGGTATGGCGTATGCACAATTGCAGCATGCCTACCAAGCAAATATCCTTTACGGCATCTCTATATTATTCGAGGAAATAATATCCAATGAATAAATAAAGAAGGACAGTTTGGATAGATCCCCATTTATTGCATGAATGTCATAATATGCGGTTGCAAAGGTTTCATGATTTAAATGATCAACCAAGATGTTATCGTCCCCTGTACAGCATTTATTGTATTGTATTGCTAATACGTACGACGTAGTGTCTTTTTGAAAAGTAATATTCTAGCTGAAAAGTATGCATGTACAGGTACTACTAATTCACTATCTTCAAAATGTCACATGTTAAAGTATGTACTAACAAATATTTCTTCCATACATGAAAAGGAAGCAAAATATTCTAAGATCGACTTGCAGTACTTCAATTGTTATGTAAAATGATGCAGGCCAGAAATTGTATTGTTATGTAGGCCGATACGTAATTGCTATTAGATCACAATATCTTCCAACCAGAAAATTTTAACGATCTAGAATTGTTAAGTAGTCTTTAATTTTAACGTGAAGGAAAAGTTATTGCATGTTTTGAAATATACAATTCATATCATCATATATTCTCTGTTAATTAATAAAGTTATTAGAGTTCCCTTTCCTTGTCCTCTATTCTCGGAAGAAAAACAAAGCATGTGCGTTCGACAAAAACAAAATTATATATTCTATTTCTATATACACTGGCATGAAGTGCTCTGAACAAGAAATTTCTTTTCTCTGGAAAAGAAAAAAGAAATCTAAGAAGGAAAACTATACAACATCATGCAGTCCTCATAATCTACCTATCTCAGTTTTGGTGCAAAACTCTAGCAGGGACCCCTCCTTTTATAGACGCCGTTAGCCCAAGTGCAAACTGCGGTTTCTCCTTTGACATCAACACTTCTATGTTAAACCTGTGCATGATTGCCACGATCACAGTTTTCATCTCCATTATCGAGAGCTCTTTCCCTAGACAAACCCTCGGACCGGCTTGAAAGACAGGGTACTTGAACAAACTCTCAGGAGTGAAAACGCCATCACAGAGCCACCTCTCGGGCTTGAATTCTAAGCAATCCTCACCCCAAATTGACTCCATCCTACCCATTGCATAGGGGTGGTACATAACCCTTGTTCCCTTCTGGATGAACGTTCCATCTGGTAAGACATCGTCTTCAGCAGAGAACTTGGAGTCAAACTGCACCGGCGGATATAGGCGTAGGCTCTCATAGAGTGCCGCATGCACATAATGCATGTTCTGTAATTGACCAGGACATAGGTCATCATCTTTTTTGTTGATTTCTATCTCTTCACGAATGGCAGCAGCGACAGCTGGATTCTGGGAAAGGAGTAGGTAGAAAGTAGTGAGGCCTGAGGCAACTGTGTCACGGCCGGCTAGCAGGAAACTAACTACGATATCACGCAGAAACCTGACAGATTTTATCAGTTATATATAATTAATTAGTTTCATAAAAGAATTTAATTAAATGACGTGAAGTAAAGTTACAACTCACACAAAAGCACGTCTTTCTTCCTAATTACTTACATATTATTTACAGCATGATTAATTTTATAGAAGAATTATATAATGTAAAGCAAACAGCTTTAGGCATACAAAACGTGAACTTGACAAAGTACTAATGAAAAGATTTGCTTAGTATTTTTTCAATTTCCTAGCAAAACACGAGGTGTGCTTTCTTTATTTTATTTTAAAGAAAGAATCAGATCGAACTTGTTTCATTTTTTAATGAAACGGGTGTCACAACCTTTTCTTCAAGAAAAAATAAAGAATCAGATCATGCAAACTCAAAGTGATTCCTCCTGTCTCTCTTCCTTTTTTTTTATTATTTTTTTTGACTGCTACGTATACCTTATTATATATCCAGAAAGTAGCTGTTCCAGAATAGCTTATAGTCTGTTGTATTATTGACTAAATGCATGGAAAAATGTCTCCTCTCTTTTTCCAGAGTAGAAATGCAGAAGTTATTAGTACATATTCCACAAACAGTCTGAATAGTGTTCAAAATTTTTAAAAAAAATATGTAAATAATTAAAATCTTCTGACCAGTTCCGACAAATCCTTTCTGCTCCTAAAGGAAAATAATATGTTAATACCAATTTAGAGATATATATATATAATACTTACTTATCATCAACTTGTTCCTGAATGGCACCCATGAAGCGCGAAAGCAAATCATGACCTGTCGAAAACCCAATCTTACGTCTCTCTCGAATAACTGCCTGGGCTAGGTTATCAACCATTTGAATTGCATGCTTCAGTTCCTTCTCAGAACCCACATTCAAAAACCGCTTTAGCTTCCACACGATCGGTGCTGTTGTTGTAGCCCTTACTGCCGATAACCTTGAAGCTGTGTCAAATGCATTTGCAAAATCTGACATTGGCAGATTGAGGTCCACACAACCCGGGTCGAGTCCAAAGGATATCTTGCATATTGTGTCAAAGGCAAACCTTCGAAATAGGTCTTGTATGTCAACTATGCCACTATCATTCCTGCCCGAAATTGATTCAAGGAAAGGAATCAGTCGATCGTTGATTTCTGTACTAACAATTTTGAATGCATAGGATCGAACCGAGACACTACCAAGTTCGAGGCTTGCCATCTTGCGTTGGAACCGCCAAATATCGCCATCTGAGTTGAAAATACCGTGTCCGAGAAAATCCCCCAAAATAGAAGAGAATTGTTTCCCTTTTGGGTAGTTCTCAAACCGGGTCTTCAGCATGTGCTCGACGTTAGCTGGGTTAGCGGTGATTGTGGTTCCCAGCACGTGTATGTGGACCGTACCAGCTGCCGATTCCTTCAACAGGTGTGTGTACCAGTCAGAGAGGTTGGTGAATTTGGTATGCCAGGAGGAGCTGAGGTAGGTCTTGCATAGGTGGCAGTTGCACCATGGCCGGAGCCTAAGAAGGAGGATGATTAGGCTGAAGAATAGGAAAGAGATAGAGAAGGCGAAAAAGAGATGGAAGAGGTAGGTCTGCACTTGCGCTATCCCTATCTCCATTTGGTTGAAAGCAGATGTGGAGATGACAAAGGGGTTTAAAGTATATAGCAGGTTTTGTGGGCGGAATAGGAGGAAGAAATAGGTGAGCCGCACAAACATAGAAACAAGAACAGAGGAGAGAAAATAATATAGCACGCACACCACGTGCGCTAATTTAGAGCGGCTTGTATATTATCGGAATACGTAATTGCCAAATTGACATACGGGTCCCCTCCATTTGTACTGCTCCCGCAAGCTAGGCCGCAACACCAGTATTACTTTTCCTAGACAGCTTCTGTCTAGCTTTTCAAAAAAAAAAAAAAAAAAAAAAAAAAAACACCAGTATTACATTTTTTTTTAATAGTTATTATCAGGCGACAGGCGTGATATAAATTTTATGCGCACAGTTAAATAGATTTGTTTCTACTGTGCGGATATAGATTTATTTATTGTGTTCGATGCATATTTATCTATTATACATTGACATGCATTTATATATAACAATGATTTTCTAAAAGGTATGAAAAAGTATAATAACAAAATTTGAACAATTTTTTTATTTAGTTTCGAACGAAATTTCAATATATATAGAGATCACATTAAACTTAGATCGGTCATTTGAAGTTCAGATTTTGAAATACGAATTCAAAGTATGAAGGTTGCTTTACTTGGTGATTTTCGTGCCGTAGCATACCTCTTTGTTTTTTATGTCTGAAAAATTTTGAATACTTCCTTTATAATTTGCATATGTTTGATTCTTTACAATCGTTGTCTTGTGAATATTTTAAAATTCAATAATATACATTTTATATCTATGAAACAAAGAAAAAACTTTCTACGTCGTGTTTTACTCTGAATCTTATATATGCATGCTTGTCTCAAAAAAATAAACATTTATTGTAGTGTTCTCAAAAATAATATTTTCGTAGCACAAAAATAATATATATTTATACATTTACAGAGATTATTATTATATATTGAATCGTATTGTTAAAATTAATAAATAATGTGTCATCATTTCCGTAGTGTGTTTAAATATCGAGGGGCTATTATATGCCTTCGTTAACAACTTAACATTAGTTATCTAATCCCCAGCAGATTGCAGAACTGGATTTGTCCAGTGATTCAACAGAGAGGGACGGAGGCGTTCGGAAGTCGGTCTAGATCGAAATCTACGTGCACAACGACGTCATGGGCTTTAAGTGTACTTGGCGATTTTCGTCTCTATCACATGTACTAGTCTTGTAAACGCTTTGTTCTTCTGTGCCAATGTATTTTTAACGAATCATAAAGCGAGTGGTAATGAGAATTTTATGTTGTGAATGTGGACCCTTAGGTCGCCAGGGTACATTAAAATTTGGGGATGTCTACATTAGGATGTTTTTTCGAATATTAAGAAACATATTAAATAATTAATAATTCAAAATTTTGTTAGATATTATTTTGTTTTTGTAAAATTAACAGAAATAAAAAATACATTTTTACAAAATTGCCATATATAGGAGGGTATTGCAATTTTTTGTTCTCACTTCTACATTTAGATTATTTGGTGATATGTTCTTGAATGGTTGCCATGTGATGGTCGTAAGCCGTAACTCGTAATTCGATCTGGGATATGCACAATTTGCGTATTTCGCCTGAACCTCGGTCATTTTTTCTGACGATCATCTATGTTAGAATTTGTTTTCCCCCGTGTCTGATCTCTCTGTTTTCCTGAATGATGCAAAGAAACAAAAAAATGATCTTACATTCTTAAATCGAAATAGCTCCAAAAGCACACATATGCCAGTACAATAAAAATTTATCTTATCATTGTTTGTACGATAATTTATTCATTAAGGTGCAAAAGCACTCATAAGAATAGCTAATCATGTCGGAACTATTGTGTTTTTGCCATCATACTTTTGTCGGAAAAGCCCACCGCCTAAAATTTGATAATTATCACGAGAATAACTCATTTATCACGCATATAATTGTATATTAGTCACACCGACAATGAAAATTAGCATGATTAAGAGAATATTAAATTTTATGATAAAAATGTTTGGACGTGAATTTGAAGAAACTTTGTGCTACTTATAATTATTTTTTATTAAATCGGTCGCTAAGTATTTGAAGAAACTTTATGCTGCTTATAATTATTTTTTACTAAATCGGTCGCTAAGTATTTGAAGAAACTTTATGCTAATTATAATTATTTTTTACTAAATCAGTCGCTAAGTATTTGAAGAAACTTTATGCTACTTATAATTATTTTTTACTAAATCGGTCGCTAAGTAAACCATGATGCTTAATATGCCACTATCAGGAGCGAAAAATACGTTATGCTATGGAATTATTTTTATTTCACCCATGTTTGAGCTCTTCTTCTTCTTGTTCTTTATCTTCGTCCTCTTCTTCTTCTTCTTCATTTTTCTTTTTTCAATCGATCACAACCGATCAAAATTTTTTAGAAAAATTTTCTTAAAAAGATAGCTCATATAAATGACTTGATTTGCCCAAAAAATTGCCAAAATTAAACAATTTTTTTACACTAAACAATCAAAAAGGTATTTAAATCTCTGCAAATAAACTAAAAAAAATACGAAAATTTATATTTTTGTTCTTATATAAAGTTTATGATAAAGATTTTAATTGCAGTGTTTTATCATCCATAATATTGTTTTATAGGTTTTTGGAGAAAGAACACACTATAATATCGCAGCTTTTTGAAAAAAATAAAGGAGGCGATAAAATTATTTTACCGCCAAAAATTTGACGATAAATTATTGATAGAAAAAATAGTAGAATTATGATATTTTTAAAACTGAAATATTTTTAAAGTAGAACAATGATTGATTATAAAATTGAACCGAAAACATAGAAAAATTACAAATTTCATCTATTACAATCCTAATTGATATATTAAGGTATTTTGTCTTTTTGTATATTTGTCAAACATATACCTTTTTACAAAATATGTTTCTTGAAATCATGAAATTTCAATTAAATGTCAGTTTAATACGAATTTATGATTATGTTATGTTAAATATATTTAAATTATAAGATAATTATTATAGTAACATAATACAACTATCACAAATAAAATTCTAAAATATTGTTGGTAATATATAAACTTTCAGACGAAAAAATAATATTTAATCTTACATAGATGATGCCTATAATTTAGGAAAATTAATTTTGAGATTGCAAAAAAATCTATCATTCATAGTAAATTGCCAAAGTTTAAAGCTGATCTCATTATCTAATTCGTAGGTGTGATTTTTTTTTTTTCCCAACTCCTTATAAATAAACCTTATAAACGCATGGATCCAAGAGTGCATCACTCCTAGATCCAAGCACCCACCTCTTGAATTGTTTGATCGATTTTGATTTGTGGCATGATGTCAATCGGCAGACGGAAGATGTTATCATTTGATTTTACATCTAACATGGAAAGCTCATTAATTAGAATAATATTAATTATCTAAAATGAAAATAGCATTAATTATAAAAATAATTATTTTTCTATTTTTGATAGAGAACACATACAAAAACCATTGATCACTATTATTTTTCAAATATTTTTTATTATAAAGAAATGTATAATTTTATTAAATTATATTTTCATGCTGATATGTTGATTTTAATTTTGTTGAAATATTAATATTTTTAAAATTTTTATTTTCCTACACATTTTGGTACGTTTTCTGTTTTTTAAAAAGAAAGAGACATGAGTTACAGAGTTAGACTCGAATCCTTCGGTTGCTCTGATTTCAAATAATTGTCAAAACCAGACTTGAATGACTCTGTTGTGATTTGCAATTTAAAACCAACAAAAAGGTAAGCAATTGATGCTCTCCAAGTTAGAGTGTCTCACACACCCTCATATAGTCCGGTATATATCCTGCGAAAAGTGTATAGAATATATCATATCAATAGCTAGAGAATACTTCATATGCAAACAGAGTAACAGACGCCATGCATATTGTGCGAACCGGATGCACATCACTTCTTATGCGGCTCGAAACAATTTTATGTTTCTCCTATGTTTAAATTGGTATATATATATTTTTTCTTATATTCACGCTTGTACAGGCATCATCTCCTTGGGTTTGATCCTAGTGCTTACATTAGTAAAGCCCAAATAAATACAGATTAGTCATTTAATTTGATATGCCATAAACAAATATTTATGCAATCGTTTTTGTCAATTGGCCGCCTACTCAAGCAACTCAGGCAGGTGTCATCTTCTCGTGCTGTACAAAGCTACATTTCGTGCCTACGTATTTATTTATTTTAATTATTTCAATCATGTACACTTGCATTTTAATTCAGAGGGCAGGCACGTGGCTTCGTAGTGACAGTTATTATATGTAAAATACTTAGGCTCCGCTCCAGACGAAGGGACTCGGGAGAGGTGTAATGGAGAAAGACCCTTCAGTACCCTCCGATTTTGGGAGTAATCGAGTTCCTCCGTCGATTCTCCCCTCTCTTCCTTTCCTTCGCTCCGATTCCCTTCGTTTGGAGCGGATCCTTAAGCATCGATAGGATTAAATTACTAAATTAGAGACTCGATGGGCACATGTCATTCGAAGCAGATGATGGGTCCGGTCCTTGCTTCCAAGCGTAAAAGTTCTAATACAAAGCTTTCGAGTAATCGAGTTGGAGTTCTCTATTTTAGTCATATACTGTTAAATATTAGATAATTTTTTAATAATCATGAAAATAATGAACTAATTTGTAGTCCAATTTGAGAAAAAGATGCGACCTTAATTACATTTCGAAACATATTCATATACTTTCTTCTATTTGAAATATTTAAATATTTAATACAAACCCGTCTTACTTGTATACTAGGATCTACATATTTAATTTTACAATTAATTTGATTATAAAACAACATGACATAGACTCTTTTACCACCATTTCACTTCTTCTCTACCTCAATCCACGTTATATCTACTATTTTTCAAGGCAAAAACAATCGACAAAAAAAAAAAAAAAAAAAAATTTGAAGGCCATACGAAATATTAATAAATTGACGACGTGAGTAGCTTTCTCACAGAATAAGAATAATAGTTTATGAACTTTATTAAAAAAATATGCACTTAATTGGATGCCAATTTTCTTAAAAAAAAATGACAAGTCAGCAGTCACTTATTGATTTTTTTTTTTAAGATTAATGAGCGAGGACCAACCAAACAAAAATTTGATTACAAAATAAAAAAAAATAAATATTAGTTACAATATTGATGAGAAAATTAAAGAAAGCTAAAGTGAAGACTGTGGAGACGTGTGCATATCTGGTCCGAAATCTTCTAGATTCGGTCCAGATTGTTAGCTAGAGATTTTATTTTATTTCCTATTTTTTGTCTCTATGAAAAAAGAATATTATGGCTACCTATATTTCTATAAAGGAGTCATATTTTCCATAATTAATTCTTTCTCTCTTTCTCTCTTCTTCTTCCTCCATTGATGTACTAAAAAAAAAATATTGAAAAAGAAATAAAAGAGCGGTGTGTGTGAGTCGTGGACGTAGGTACAAGTTGTACCGAACCACGTAAAAATTCTCGTGTCTCTTGTGTTGTTTGGTTTCTTTACATGGTATCAGAGCGGTAGGTTCTGAAAACTGTGTGTTTATTTGGTCTTGTGCGAGTTACTGCACTAGATCGAAGATTCTGCCTGTGCGAGTTACTGCACAGGTTTATCTTGCCCCGGTGGAATTTACTGCGCCGTTCTACCGCCCATCATGCCTCCAGTGAAAAATCAAGACGGTAAATGTTTTTCTGTTCTGTCTTCTGGTACTAACAATTCTTGGATTATAGATTCTGGAGCTACAGATCACATGACCTTTAGAAAGGAAGACTTGTTTAGAGAATCGGCCCCAAGAAAAAGTGAGATTATCAACGCGAATGGAGATGTCTATCCAGTCACAGGGGCTGGGGAAGTGCAATTTTCTCCTTTTTTAACTCTCTCAAATACTCTCTTGGTTCCTTCTCTCTCTACCAGACTTTTATCTGTGGGACAATTATGTGAAGAACTAAATTGTGCAGTACTCATGTATCCCAGATTTTGCCTATTTCAGGATCTCATGACAAAGGAGATTATTGGTCGTGGTACTAAGAGGGGAGGACTGTATCATTTGGAAGACATAACTGCTGGAAGAGCTCACTTATCTGCTGGCTCAAGTTCAAGTAGGAGATCTTCGATTTGGATGTGGCACAGACGTTTAGGCCATCCTTCCTTCGGGTATCTAAAGAAACTTTATCCAAGTTTATTTTATGGATTTGAAAATGAATCTTTTGACTGTGAGGTGTGTATCAAGTCAAAGAGCCATCGAGCTCATTATGCTAAAATTATGAATGAGGATAATAATAGAAATCCTTTTGATTTGATTCATTCTGATGTGTGGGGACCTTCCCCGGTTAACTCTCTTGTGGGAAACAGATGGTTTGTTTTATTTGTTGATGATTGTACCAGAATGACATGGGTAAATGTGGTAAAGCACAAAGCTGAGGTACCACTTGCTATTAAATCTTTCATTACCATGGTTAAGAATCAATTTGATAAGAGTGTTAAGATTTTCAGAAGTGATAATGGAAGAGAGTTTGTCAATAAAGCACTAAGAGAATTTTTTGACACACATGGGATTATACATGAAACTAGTTGTGTGGGTACTCCTCAACAAAATGGTGTAGCAGAACGTAAGAACAGACACATTCTAGAAATGACCCGAGCAATGATGCTTGAAAATAATGTTCCTCATTCTTATTGGGATCATGCAGTTACTTCTGCTGTTTATTTGTTGAATAGATTACCATCGGTAGTACTTGGGTTTCAAACACCATTACAAAAACTCTCAACATACACTATGATCCCGTCAGTCCTAACTATCCCACCAAAAGTATTTGGTTGCATAGCTTATGTTCATATACAAAAGCATCTACGTTCCAAACTTGATCCATGTGCTGAAAAGATTGTGTTCATAGGATATAGCCAATATCAAAAGGGTTATAGGTGTATGAATCCGGTCACCAGAAAAATATATACTACAATGGATGTGACTTTTGTTGAAAATGAGGGGTACTTTATGAGAGATCAGGTTCATTCTCAGGGGGAGAATGTGAATAAGAATGAACCTCTGTTTGATGCAATGGAAACCGATTTCGGTCTGAATTCAGGACATTTTGGTCCGAATTCAGGCCAATACGGATCGAATTCAGGACAATACGGACCGCATTCAGGCCAATACGGACCGCATTCTGAAGAATCTGAAAACAGCAAGGGTAACACACATCAATTCGGTCCGAATTCAGTTCAATTCAGTCCGTATTCAGAAAACAGAGATGGTAATGCACACCAATTCGGTCCGAGTTCAGTTCAATTCGGTCCGTATTCAGAAAACAGAGATGGTAATGCACACCAATTCGGTCCGAATTCAGAGGTACTGGGCGACAATTCTCTTGATACTGACTCCGAAACGGACCCACTTGATTATTCGGGTCCATCAGAAGAAGCTGAAGATGAAGAATTGATACAGTCTCCACCATCACCACAGGACCATACTCCGGAGTCAGAGGTAAATATTCCTGAACCTGAACCTGTTATTGCTAATCCTGGTTATCAGTTGCCTTACAGGTCCAACAGAGGCATACCTCCAAATATAGGCCAGATGAGAGTGGTGAAGGTAGATATGCAATGGCGAACTTCATGACTATGTCCCACATGCCAGATCCTGTAAGAGAGTTTGACAGGACTCTTGCCTCAGTTCAGATTCCGAGAAACCTGAATGAAGCACTTAGTGATCCCAAATGGGTGGATGCAATGAAAACAGAAATGGATGCTCTTGAAAAGAATGATACTTGGGAACTGGTGAGTATACCAAAGAATAGAAAAACGGTAGGTTGCAGATGGATATTTACAGTTAAATATGGGCCCACCGGAGCAATTGACAGGTATAAAGCTAGGCTAGTGGCAAAAGGCTACTCTCAGACATATGGGGTAGACTATCAGGAGACTTTCTCACCTGTAGCCAAGCTTAATACTGTTAGAATACTGTTGTCCATTGCAGCAAATAAGGATTGGCCACCACACCAGTTTGATGTGAAGAATGCATTCTTGCATGGTGACATAGAAGAAGAAATTTATATGGACATCCCACCCGGATATGGTCATTCAAGTGAACAACCTCTTGTTTGTAGACTAAAGAAAGCACTATATGGCCTAAAACAGTCGCCAAGGGCCTGGTTCGGAAGATTCTGCAGTGCTATGAGAAGATATGGATACACCCAGAGTGATGCAGATCATACTTTATTCTTTCTAAAGAATAAAAGAAAAATTGTAATTTTGATAATCTATGTTGATGACATGATAATCACAGGTGATGACTCTGAAGGAATCCGAGATCTAGAGGACAAATTATCCAAGGAATTTGAAATGAAGAACCTAGGTGGATTGAGGTATTTCCTAGGAATTGAGGTGACACGCAGCAAATAAGGTATATCTCTGTCTCAAAGGAAGTATGTACTAGACTTGCTAGCTGAAACAGGTATGATGGATTGTAAACCTGTTGACACACCTACCAAACAGAACAATAAACTAGGAGTATTTCCTGAACAAGTACCAACAAACAAGGAGCAATACCAGAGATTGGTAGGGAGGCTTATATACTTGTCACATACTCGGCCTGATATTGCTTATGCCGTGTCTGTGGTAAGTCAGTTCATGCATGCTCCTAGTGAGCAACACATGGAAGCAGTGATGTGGATTCTCAGATACCTAAAGGGATCTCCTGGACGAGGTATTTTCTTCAAGAAGAATGGACATCTTCAAGTTGAAGGTTATACAGACTCTGATTGGGCAGGAGATGTGACTGATAGGAAGTCCACATCTGGATACTTCACATTTGTTGGTGGCAATTTGGTCACATGGAGGAGCAAGAAGCAAAAGGTAGTGGCCTTGTCAAGTGCTGAAGCCGAATTTAGAGGAATTGCTAAAGGATTACAAGAGTTACTGTGGATAAAAAGGGTGCTCAAAGACCTTGGTTTCTATAGTTGTGAAGAAATGAGGCTGTTTTGTGACAACAAGGCAGCCATTGCTATTTCTCAAAATCCTGTGCAACATGATAGGACCAAACACATTGAAGTTGATAGACATTTTATTCGACAGAATCTAGAAGAAAAGGTTATTAGCATTCCTCATGTGAAGACTGAAGAACAACTTGCAGACATATTGACTAAAGGGGTGTCCAGCACCGTTTTTCATGAAGCAATTGGCAAGTTGGCATGCGAAATATCTACCTGCCAACTTGAGGGGGTGGAGACGTGTGCATATCTGGTCCGAAATCTTCTAGATTCGGTCCAGATTGCTAGCTAGAGATTTTATTTTATTTCCTATTTTTTGTCTCTATGAAAAAAGAATATTATGGCTACCTATATTTCTATAAAGGAGTCATATTTTCCATAATTAATTCTTTCTCTCTTTCTCTCTTTTTCTTCCTCCATTGATGTACTAAAAAAAAAATATTGAAAAAGAAATAAAAGAGCGGTGTGTGTGAGTCGTGGACGTAGGTACAAGTTGTACCGAACCACGTAAAAATTCTCGTGTCTCTTGTGTTGTTTGGTTTCTTTACAAAGACATTTAAAAAAATCCTGAAAAATCTAATACAAAAAAGTTAAAACTAGCAACTCAGTCGTAAATAAATCATAGTCGTGCAGTCGTGCTAAGGGAATTATGAGTTAGACGTGGGAGTAATATTTGGTGTTCAAGCTGGATATCAAGAAAATAACCATAAGAGAATAGAATCAAGTGGCTCTAGTCATGTTATATGGTCCAGGTTGGATCAAGTGGTCAAGGCGAGTCAATACTTGGACCTTAATCTAAGTAATGAAGATATACTCAAAGAATACTCGGATCAAGCACAAGTGTGCTTGAATCGAGTGGGTATCATATCATGCAATGAATTCTATAAGATGGCTGAGAAAGTAAAGATCGAGTCATGTGTGAGTCAAGCATAGTTTGCTCAAATCTAGTGCATGTTAGGTCGAAGAAGTCGAAGCCAATTAGAAGGAGAAGTTGGAGATGTGATTCGATAGGAGAAGATATTGAGTAATATACTTGGCATAAGGTTAGTAAATTAAACAATATCTCTCATGTGATATGTATGAATGATAAAAGTGGCTTAAGGTAAAAGAACTACTTGACTATAGTGCACGGGGCGTGCCAAGACATAGGCACGGACCGGGCAAGATCGGTGTATACCGAAAGATGGCAGTGTGTGCTGCTTCAAGGTGCTCGGGTCTAGCACGAAAGGTTTGACCTTAGCAAGATGGGTTTGATACAAAGGACTTGGGTCTAGCACAAGATGTGTGACTCGTGCTAAGTGAAGAATCTGATCCATGTGACGGTGTGTGCCGTTGTCCTGTGTGCGACTCATGGAAGACTTGAACAAAGAACTTGGTGGCATGTGTGTCAACTAAGAGAAAAGATGTGTTCCTTAGAAGACGGTGTGTATCGATGTGCAACACTCCAAGCAAGTGAGACATGACAAGTCAGTACATGTCCACTTGAGGGGGAGTGTTAGAAAGTGCTGCAAAAGGTCAAGTTGTCATGACAAGTTGTAAATGCCAACTTGAGGGGGAATGTTGAAACAAGTGTTGAAACAAGGCATTCGGCTATGTGTTCGGTCCAGCCTAGTCGAATGGTACCAAGAATGGACGCATCTGACATCTAGGGAAGGTTCTAAGCAGCATCAAACTTGGAAATAAGTGTATGTGGCTGTGTGTATGGCCACACGGGATCCAGAACAGTGGTGTTCGGCTGTGTGTTCGGAGGAACAGTACCCAAAATGGTCACGTATCTGGCATTGGAAGGAAACTTCTAGGCGTCTCTAAGTTGAAAAGTATTGCTAAAACGTCCAAAGAACATGTCCTTGTATTAAAAGAATATGTTTCCATGTGTGAGAAGACTTAATGTAATTTTATGGTATGAATAAAGAAAAAAGGAGAAAGAAATAAAGGAATTTTTTGGGAAGGAGATGTGTATCTCCATTGTAATTTTTCTATTTAATTCCTTCTTCTTCCTCCTACAATGTATCTTAGACATTAACATAAAATAATAGAAAAAGAGTGTGCTTGTGTGTGGAGGATGTAGGCACCAAGTTGGTGCTGAACCTCATTAAATATCGTCTTTTGTATTTTATTGTGTAATTATCTGTTCTGAGATCCTCATGCTGAGTAAACCCTAATAGCATGTTTGGATTGAAGGGAACGGAAGTAAAAAAAGGGAGGGGAAGGAAAATAGCATATTTACCTCGTTTGGATTGTAATTTTTCGGAAGGAAAAAAACTTTACCGACGGAAACGATTTTACTTTCCGATTTTCCTTTCTATGCAAAAATATTACATCCCGATTTGGGGTGTAACAGACGGAACGAAATTTATGACTTTTTCGCCGCTGTCCTCATGATTTCTTCTTTCTGGCGTGATTTATGTCAAAATCTTTCAACGATTTTCTCTGTGGCAAGACCTTTTCTAATTTTTTGAGCCTTATAAAGGTACACATGTCAAATTTCTTGAGCCTTTTCTAACTTTTTATATATTTCAAGCTGTTCAGAATCATACAAAAGATGACAGGTACAAGCCACGTGTACCTTTATAAGGAACTGATAAAGTGATAATTGCCTCGGCTAAAAAAATAAAAATAAAAATGGATGACGCAATGGATATAAATATTATTTCATTCTGGCTTTTTTTTCCCATCACAAGTGACAAATCTACGTTAACATTAATCTCACACCTTTGTTTTATTACTTAAAAGAAAAGTTTTTTTTTGCATGTTCAAATGCTCCGATAAAAAAAAAAAAAAGAACTAAATTGGATCAGTTAAATAAAAGGTGGCTGCAATTGAAATATTTACATTTGTGTTTATTAATTATGCAATGAAATTATCGGGTTTGAAGGAAACTAAGGTTATAATAGTCATTTGTTATAAATTAGTCATATTTTACCTCCTCTTAATTTGATCATCCAAACAAAAAAAAAAAGAATGGAATGAAAATGTTTTCCTTTTCTTTCTTTAATAATCCAAACAATCCAATGGAAATATTTTTCCATTCCATCAAATTCCATCCCCTTCCCTTTTAAATTTTTCCTTTCTTTTCATTCCTTTCCCAAAAACCAAACAGAGCGTAAGGGACACAGTTCTTGTGCAGTTGCACTCGAATCGTGTCTCCTGAACCACAACATATAATTCCGCTACGTAGATGATCAAATTCTAACATTATGTTGCTTGTTAGCCGGATGTTTGAGCGTTGAGTAATTATTGAAAATTCTTGAGTTTAACATACTGTCGTCCAAACGGAATGCCAAAAAATATGTTTTGATGTGTGCAGAGAGATTCTATTTTTCCACCAAGAGTCGATATTATTTTCTTGTCATAAAAAATTGTTTGACTTTGGGGGATCATTGATTTGCAGCCATGAAAAAAAAGTGCTAAATTAGTTGCATTGGTACTAAATTTTCTCCTTTCAAAAAGAAAAAAAAAATGAAATACATCAGTCATTTAACTTCTCTCAAAATATTCAAGTTCTATTAATCTTCTTTAAAAGGACAAATTTGATTACTTTGAGAGAAGTTCTAGAATCAACTCAAATCTTTTCATAAAGTTCAAGAACTGATCTACTATTGGTGAAAGTTGAGACAAATGTTTCATTTTTCTAAGTTTAAATATCCATTGATGTTTTTGATATTTAAAGCCAATTGATACATAATAAACATTTATGGAGCTATATATATGTTCATTTCTTTGTTTTTTTGGGTTAATAAAGTTCACAAATCAAAACTTTTGTTTCAAACATAAACATGCGGTTGCGATCCAAAATCTACCAATAGGTATGCCTCATATTAAGATGACTTATTAGATTTTTAAGATTTAAATGCAAATGCTAAATTCAAACTGTTCATCTTGCTCGATTTCACAGCGATGTGTTCCTACATAATTTTTGTAAACTTTGAAGTTCATTTGATACCCAATCAAGATATTAAAATATGAATGTATTAAAATCTATCATTCATAATTAACAAGATTGCTCATTTTCTAATATCTTGATTGCATATCAAATGAACTTATACTAGCCGCATTCGAAGTCTTTAGATCATAAAAATAATATTTTTGTTCTGCATTTGATCAAAAATAATATGTAGATCTTATTTTTTGAATTATTAAATGATATATTGATGTAGTGCATACATATTTAGTGTATACATATTTAGTGTATACACTACATCAATATATCATTTAAAAACGCCCAATTCAATGACAATAATCGTGAACAATCCAAAAAGTCTATTTATAATAGGGAGAGTATTCCAATTGTTGTCTAGAATTTTATGCATGAGCAAGGAAAGTTTAATCAAGATATGGCCGAGAGTTTAGACAAACTCAAGGTTAATGCAGGTACCTTGGAGAGATTGGAGCGTATGATGGAAGTGCATCTCTCACGGCAACAAGGGAAGCTGCCCGGGCAACCAGAAGTGAACCCCAATGCGGAGTGCAAAGCCCTGCACGTACTGAGGAGTGGCCGGGAGTACGAAGACCCACCCATGCCTGCAAACGAAGACGCACCACTCTCTGTCCGGTCCGAATTGCCTCTTGTTCGGTCCGAAGTGACACACCCTGAGGCCGAAGCAACGCCTGTCCGGTCCGAAGCAATACCAGTTCGGTCCGAACCATGGGCCAACTTTGAGGATGAGCCCGTATTGGAGCAGTTAATTCCATACCCTCCACTCCAGCAGCCCACCAGTGCATCAGGAACGCCATTGGAGGCAGAGAAAGTCAGTGAGGCAACACCACCACACCCAGTTCGGTCCGAATCACCCCTGGTTCGGTCCGGACAGAAGGAAAGCCAAGCACCAGTGAAGGGAAATGCCAAGGAAAAAGGGAAGGAATCGACTCCGGATCAGACCTATCGACCCCCTGTACCTTTCCCCCAGAGACTTGTCAAGTCCAAGGAAGAAGCCCAGTTCAGAATCTTCTGGGAGATTCTCAAGGATTTGAAGATCACAATTCCATTCACGGATGCTGTACTACATGTCCCGATCTATGCCAGATTTCTGAAAGAGCTATGCACCGGAAAGAGATCCATTGAAGAGCTCAGAACAGTGGCCCTAAACCACCAATGCAGTAAAGCCTTGTTGAGCAAGATGCCTCCAAAGTTAGAAGACCCGGGTAGATTTGTTCTTCCTTGCATAATTGGAAATGCCATAATCAAACAAGCTCTATGTGACATGGGCGCAAGTGTTAGCCTCATGCCGAAATCGATTTTTTCTATGACGTTCGTGCGGTTGGATACAAAATACCGTTATTTCGGTTATTTCGGCGTTATTTAAAAGCTTGGTGTATATAAATTTAAGTTTAAGTAAATGTTGAGCAATTGAAGTTTTTGGATAACAAAATTAATTTATATTGAACCTCCACATCTGAAGTATATATTAAAAGTCGTGGCCACTATGAAAAACGGCCACAAATAGTTTTTTATATTTTTTTATTTTTTTTTATAGTTTGTTTAAAATAAATTAAAAATAGTCATACCAATTAAAAATAGTTGTACCAATCATTAATATTAGCAAGATTTTTAGATAGAAAATTTATGTCAAGTTCATATAGTAACTTTCTATGGAAGAAATTACTAATTTTGAACTTACAAATTTTTGTCTGTAAATTTTAACAAGTTTTTTACGACAGATTTTTTATATTTTACATTAGAAATTTTTATATTTTACATAGCGCAGCGAAGCTGCGACTGCAATGTCTAGTATGATCTATAATAACATTTAATTCTAACTTTTCGAATTATAAAATAATATAACTTAGTAGTGCGTATACATTCTATATAAAGTACATTTTGAACACATATCGAGTATTTTAAAGCGATTTTTAACTGCATTTGATCGGTATGCGAATTTATTCCCATGCAGCATGGGTGTACGACGTTAATGTCAATGATGTAGTATTGAAATGATATTATAATGTGTGGTGGATCGATATAAATTGAAAGCTACACCGTTAACCTCATAATTAATTTGTACGTGTAGATTTTTTTTTTTTTTTATAGAAATACTAGGTAGGGGCTACCAAGTTACAAAGTAAGTAAAAGAAAAAAACAAAGAAAAAAAAAGAAGAAACTAAGCAAAAGCAAAACACTGAGAAAACTAGCAGTATTTCCAAAAAAAGGTAGCCTCTTGCACAATCCAACCGTGCATAGACTGCACCGTTCTTCTACGATTCCTGAAGACTCTGTTATTTTGCTCGATCCAGATGGCCCAAATGGTTGTAGCAACTTTGACTGCCATGAACCCCTGAGTTGGGGTGATTTGAGAGCACATATCCTGTAAAATACTTCCAATGTCACCAATGGTATTTGTGTTGAGGAAAGACAAATGCAGCATTGCCCATAACTCATTTGCAAAAATACAATCGCAGAATAAATGCTGAGCACTTCCCAATAATTCTTCTTGACACAACTGGCAAATAGGATTTGACAATAAGCTTACCAAAATATTCCTCATAAGTAACTGATCACAAGTAAGGATTCGTTCATGAGCCACTAAATACTCAAATTTCTTATGTTTAATTAGATTTATGGCACTGTGAAAAATTTGAAATTAGAAAAATTTCATCACTAAATATATGACAAATTAGTTTTATGCCATCGACAAATTATTTTGTCAATCTTACCCTTTTAAATATGTCACTAAAAAAATTTAAAAATAGAAAAATATCATAACTAAATGACAAATTATTTTTCTGCCACTATAAAATAATAAAAATTATTTCTATACCACTGACCAATTGATATGATTACTCTACCTTTCGAAAGTTCAAATATCCTTTCTCTTTCACTGCCTCTGTCCTAGGTTTGGACCTCTCGATTTCTTCGAAATTTCGGGTCTCGCTCCATATCTAAATGGAGGAAAAGGATGAATAGCACATATTATGCACGAAGAGACATGAAAAGTTTAAAGGATGAATAACATATCGATTGTACAATTCTTTTTATCAATAAGTGATGTACGTGAAAAGTTTTTGATTTTATATGTCGTACCCTGTTAACTTTATTAAATCATAAATTAAGAACAAAGATAGATGTAGTCAATAGGCCGTTTTTTAATATTTTATATTGACATAACATTGTGCATATGATTTTGAATTTTTTTTTATTCCTTTTTGTAGTTCAAAGATGCATGTGAGGTTGTTAATTACCGTACGTATTCGGCTATCTTGACCCTTTCACCGTTAGAGATCAAAATTAATTATTGAGGGAAGATGAGGAAGATGAATAATTTAATTAGGGTAATTTGGAAATTTTTTAAAATAATGACATATTTTGATGATGATGTTTATGGAATTTATTATGTTTTTAGAGAAAATAATAGCATAAAACTAATTTAAGAAAATTTGTAGTGGCATAAATTTAATTAGCAATTTAGCAATGATATTTTTCAAATTATGAGCTTTTCGTAGTGGCATAAATCTAATTATTTATAGTTTAGTTGTTATGGTTGACCTCCATATTTTTACTAAACAATATATTTTTATGAATAACATATCCATGTTATTGTGACTTCGCTTTTAAGAATCCCAGAGAAATTTACTTGTATAAAATTTTCACCGATTTTCAAGCTGAAAAATTTAATTAAAAGATGTTTCTTCCATATTTAACAACTAATTATTTAAAAAAAAAATAGAAATATAGGAAGAACGATATACACAAGGGCAGATCCAGGGTAGGCATAGACCGGGTCCGGATCCTTTGGATGCTTTTTAAAACATCCAGTGGAAGTCTTTTAGTAATGGTCGTCCGATTTAAACTCGACGGTTAAATTTTTCGGGCCTATCAATTTGGTATTAATCACGGGACATCCTTATTGATCGAACGGACACAGATTAAAGACTTCCACTAGACGGACATTCAGAGAATCACGTTCCGGTATAGACTCGACATACATCAAAATTGTTTGTACGTGGAATATAAAAAAAAAAAAAAAATACAGTGATGATACAGCTGTTGGATGTGTTAGCTATACTCTAAATATTGAAAATTCAAAGTTAGTAAAATCCAACTTGAAGTCGAATCTTGCTGATTCTATCTATCCTATATATACTCTAATTTTGTTCCGCCCTTGGATATACATATAGGCGGTATTTGGGTCATTAAAGAATAATATTAGAATTGGTTATTCAGAGTAAAAAAAATATTATTCTTAAACGATCAAGAATAAATTTTTTTTTGGATCTAGAGTATTATTTTTAAGTAGTCCAACATCCGGATTAAATTATTATTCCTAGGGTCTTTGGATTTTTTTTTAATCCGGATTAAAAAAAGTGGTCCCAACAACTTTTTAATCCACATTGAGAAGATGATTCAAACACCGTAGTAATAAAAATACAATCCGGATGTTGGACTTGGACCACTTAATAATAACACTCTAAATCCCAAAAGAATTATTCTTATCCGTTTAGAAATAATATTTTTTTTACTTCGAATAACTAATCCTAATTTTATTCATAGATCATCCAAACGCAACCATAACTTTTAAGGAATTTTACTCCGAGTTCATTTTGTGAATGTACTTCTTTATAAAAAAAAGGAAAAAAATTACAGAAGATGCGTCTTTTTCTTTCGGACGAGTGGATTGAGATTCACGATAGCATCTCTCGCCAAGCACGCAGAACTACTTTATACCGTTCGATGATTTCTTAATTTTTAACCGGTGTCCAAGGACATGGGTAAGGAATGCGACGGGAAATCATGCCATTTTTATATCTCGAAATCATGCTATGAATTTTATGACATTGATCATTAAATTTAATTAATTTAAAATTTGGGACTGGATCGTAAAACCGGAATATAAATAAAATAGAAGTACAAACAAATATGCATATGGATGACAAGGAGCCCACGGTTTTCTAATATTTGTCATCTGATAACATTATTGATTATTGAATGATGAAAGCATTGGAAAAGTACTTCACCCATGTTATCTTATAGGCTTCTACTGGGTCAGGACAGATCATCAGCAATCGCCTTTTGTCCTATGACTACGAGTGCTTGAACAAATATGCAGAGTCCGACTCCGAATACGACAGGACCTAATACTGGTTCGGATCCTATTTCAACCTGACCAATCAAACCCAGAAACAAGAATTACAAATTAACCAATCCGATCTATACATTAACAAGTGTATAATAAACTTCTTAAATCCTAATCTGTAATATAAATTTGAAACGGTGCTATATTTCAAACTTATTCTAACTAATCAATTAAGCAGAATGAATCTAATCAAATGGACTCAATAAATTAAAATTTTTATCTTACTCATTCAACTATATATTGGCATTCATTTCGGTTGGGTCAGGGGCGGAGGGAATTGAACTCACTGCATTTGGTTTATTGTATTGACCCTCTCCCTAAAGTTCAAAATGTTCATACTAAAAATTTTGGTCATCTATGCCTTTATTCTCGGCCCTCCCTGAGTTGGATGACGATTTGACACCAGTCCACTACTTTTTTTTTATTTTCTTTCTTTTTTTTTTTTCATTTTTTCGGGTGCATGCACAAGATCGTTTACTGATAATAAAAATACCCCACCATGTTACCAATTACCATTACATGTCAGGAGGACTCAAGACACAGCAGCAATTAGCCAAATGGAAGGGAGTATTTGTCCAGGAGGAAATGCTTAATTGATCAGGGGGACCCTCATGATCAACGTGAGCGACAGCAAACCATAAAGATAAAGCAAAAAAATGCACGCATGAACAATTGTCTATCGCATTTCCAAGTTTCTGCAATAAAAAAAGGCAACACTTTTTTTATCCATGTCTTGCATGTTTAGTTATTTTTCTTTGACTAGATGCTCCAAGAAGAGGAAATCAATGTGCTAATCATAGTTATGTTACCGATTTCCATTTCTTTACCCCCGAGGTTCCGGGGCTCAATTTTCTCATCATTATTTTCCTGTATCCACTACTTGAACATATTTTTATTAATTGTTATAATCTTATACTATCTTGTGTTTGGTTTCGCCTTTATTTTTGATAGGGCATTGGGAACTCAAATTTAATATGCAGGAAAAAAATATGAAATTTAAATAAGTCAAATTGTATATGTAACTTTTATTTTTAGATACTTTTTTTTTCAAATTCGATGTAATTTAAAAATTGTCTGTCCATTGATTAATTATTGATAAGATTGAACTGTAACTTATCAAAATATTTCTTGAATGAACAATAAATTCTCAAATTATTCAAGTTTTAACTGACAACCTAAATTATTGAACTATAAAAATATTTTTAAAATTACATAAATTTTGAAAAGAACTAAATTTTTTGTTCTTGTTGAAATCTAGACAATTCATTCTGTATTAGAAACGGTTGTGATTGAACAGAGCTCAAATTAACTCGGTAGAAAATTTTAGTCCACCATAGAATTCCATAAAAATTACATTAACCTTTTTTTTTGTTTATCTTGATTGTATAATATTTTTTTTCGATATAATCTATGTCGATGAGAGTGTTTGTTATTTCTTATGGGTCACAAAATGACTTTTTACTCTACTTATCAGCCTTCACTCGGACTATATAGTATTTCATGGGTAAATTCTTGAGAGTGCGCTAAACTTTTGTCGATATTTTAATTAGTCATTTCACTTACATCTTATAATTAATTCAATAACTTCTCATTCTATTTTAATCAAGGCGATATATTATTTTTTTTAACAAACAGATACTAACGTTATCATTCATATCAGCCTAATTAATTACCATCCATTTCAACGGAAAGTATACTAATATCAGCAAAAAATATCCGGCCATCACACATATAGTGTTTATTGATTGAGCTGATCTGATTAAAAGAAATGGAAATTTGAGTGATTTGTGGGAAAATTCAAACATGGCGATCAATTGGTAGCAGAAACATTAAAAGTAGTGTTAGTATAACATTAATTTCAAGAAACTATTCTAATTATTTAAATTTTCTTTTGATTATGCTTGCATGTTTTATGGGATGCGTATTTGTCGTTTTTCTAGCCTTGAGAAAATAGATTTTTCCTTACCCACTAGATAGCCTCTATTTAGTTTTATCTAAAAAAAGAAAATAGACTTTTCCTTTCATTCGTCCAACTTAAAATAAATTGAAAAGTTCGTTTGAAAAGGTAACAATTTATATGACTATGATCTATTTCTACAAATTGGATTGTCCAAACCAAAAAAAAAAAATATTATTCTCATTTTTCGACGCAAGAAAAATAGGATCATATGAACCCATGTTTTGTATACGATCGACTCAAACCAACTATCCTTATATTATTTTTTGAATGAGATTAGGATTAAAACCACGTGTAACGGCGCCTGAGATACATAATATATTTTTTCTTTTCATAAATAATCTTTCCTTCTCAACTTAAAACTCTTTGATAGCGATGGAGAAAAAGACTATTTCATTACGGCTAATTATTTCCCATTATTACTAATAATCGTACTATTTATTTTGAATGTAAAGACAATAAATAAGCCCTATGTCAATGAATTATATATCTGAAACTGGTGAGCTAATCTTTAGAACGTACTTTTATAATAAAAAAGAGTCATCAATGTCTACATATGTAAATGTGTCAGCGGAAATATTCAGCAAATGCGCCGTCGAGTTAATATTAGCTAATTAGGTTGTTATATATTTATATCACCGAAAGCTTATTGACCGTGATATCTTAATTAATTATTTCTATTTAATTTGAGAGTGATGTAGTCATAGTTTTCTTTTCTTCCGATTTAGTAACATATATAACTGCAGGCAGTCAGATCTTGAGTTCTAGCTAAGGACCGCCAATTAAACTGATTAATTAATGCAAATATGATTTTATAATCAGCTATTAAAGACAATATATATGAAGGAAACATTGTAATTGGCTTGCTTTTAGTAAGATATATACCTCATTAATATGTGGAAAAAGTTTTTTTTTTTTTGAATGACAGAAAAGACATAATATTATTTAATTATGCTGCCCGCATACTGATAAGTATACATTATATATATTATTTGATACATAGCTAAATTTAAAATTACAGATTTTCAACTATATATAGCTTTTATTATATTGTTACATTATTTTCAGTCAGAGACGAACCACTGTATTCTTTGTCATATATTGTCATTCGGAACAAGGGAGATTTAAAAAACTTTTAATTACCTCGAAAAATTTTAAAATTAAAGAATAAACTTATAATAAAAAAATTATATATCAATTGAAAGAATCCTATACATCTCATGTGTTAAGAAGATGGAATCCCTTCTGGCCTTCTTTGCAAGCTGTAAAAGCTCGAATTATAAAGGACACAGTAAGAAAGCACACATAGACAGCTTTAGCCTTTAGGTCATTAAAAAATAAATTGCATCTTCTCTTTAAAAAATAATATAAGCTGACCTTGACTGATGAAAAGGAGGCCGGCTTGACAAGAACTGACGTGGCATATATAGTGGCTGGTTCTTCTTCATTGACAGCATCTTGTCTGCGTTATCCGCACTTACAGGCGGGGACGAATCAGAACCACATATTTTTAGTTTCAATAATGAATATAGAAGCTCAATTCGCGCCTATTTTATATATTAATTCCTTTTAGATAAAGATGGATCGACCAAGTTCAGTACATGTTGATAACTATATATCAAAATATATTACTGGAGCGCAAATTAAAAGAAAGAAAACATAATTGATTATTGTTGAGTACTTCAAACCAAATACTTACAAAGCAAAAAACATATATCTATGTGTCCACTTGCAGTTTAGTTTAATTAGAGACCTTTCAGCTTTGAGCAAGACCAAGAAGCATCTTTTCTAAAAATGAATCTCACATGTCTCGTCTTCTTCTTGCATTTTATTTTAATTTAAACAAAAAATTCGGTCATTCGACCCACAAGACAAAATATTTTAAACATGCGCATGGAAATGCACAATACTTAATTTCATATTGCACGGTCACGGTCTCACGGGTTACTGTTAGGTAAAACCGTAACAGTACATTCATTGTCTGTGAGCAAGTGATGTCCCTAAAGAACGGCGCTGCCAAGTGCTGCGTTAGGCAATTCGGCTGAACCTTTACAGCTCGACACGTGTTGAAATTTATGTGAACACCGCAGGTTTGACGTGGGAACACGTCTGTTCGTTATTTATTTTTATTATTATTTGAGAGCTGTTCTTTGTTTCCATGTTTTTCATTTTCTCTACATATATTCTTTTTGGATTTTTTTAATAAATAACGGAATTTTTTTTTTTTACAAATGTTGGCATTTTCCCCCTTTTTCACATTTTCTATGCCCTTTTGGCCATTTCCGTTCATGCTATATGTTTGCAATCTTCTATCATTATAAAAGGGTATAAGCTTGCATGCTGGAATTACAAAATAAAATAAAGTAAAGGAGTACATCAATGGATAGATAAGCATAGTGTACAGCTAATTAAAACACATCCAAGCATATCTGAACAATGTATATTTTGTTCTTAAAAATGTAAAACACATCATGTTTAATTAATTTTTCCAACAACTTTTTAATAGCACGCAGCACATTTAATTTTAAGTTGCTTAAACGTGCCAGAAAAGACTTTTGACAAGATATCTCTACTACTTATAAATGCACGCATACGAAAGGTGTAAACAATTCATATAAAAGGAGTAAACATGTCATATAAAAGGGTGTTAAACAATTCTTATATCAATTATGGACCATTGATTTGTGTAATTTGATTTGATCAGTGGTCTAGATTAAGGTCATACTTTTTATAGAAAAAATTAAGTTACTACCAAATTAGCTATTTATTTAAAAGGAAAGACTAAATTATTGATTTTACCGTATCTTTATCGTCCAACATGTAAAGTTTTATATGAAACAAAAATAATATCAAAATTTTATTTTTTTATTTGCCCGCATATTGAGGGCATCTTTTGCTAGTATCTTTACAATGCATAGACCACTATACACAAATACAACTATTTAGGCAACACTAAACTGCTATATATAAAAAAAATTATAATTTTATAAAAGATATTAAGTAAATTCATTTTCTGCGTCCTGGGATCCTAGGTGGTTGGAGTAGGATCCTTATCTGGTGTGTAGCGCATATGGGAGCCGTCCGATCAGATCTCGATGGTTCATTTTTTTCGGGCCTATAGATCTGGTATTATGCACGGGGCTCCCATCATCCATCCAGATCTGATCGAACGGTTTCCATCTGCACTACACTACATGCGATGCGGTTCCAGTTGGCGTATGGAATGCAGAGGGGTTGTTGGGCTATATTGATTGACAACTCTGAAAATCCATTCCGTAGAATTTTTCTTTTCTTTTCCCTCCTCCATTCTTAATTTTTTTTTTTTGTTTTTTTTTGAAGAAAGCAAGGAGTCAAGCCCCAAAACTTTTCATTAAAATAAAAATTTTCAAAATACAACACAGAAGATAACATCAGTTTCCTGGATGGAAACTAAAATAGAAGAAAAAGCAGAGAAAAGAAATACAACAAAAAAAATTAAAAAACTAGAAAATAAAGAAAAAAATATAGCAGTAGATCTACTAAAGCAGTCGAGTTGCCGTGGCCCAAAAGTGGTTCGCACCCACCAACCAGAAGCCCCTGCCATTAGCGCCTGTTGGACACACTGAATATACCGGCTTCACCAAGTAAACCGATTGTTTCCACAGGGCACCTTGCACATGCCGGCCACAACCGCCAGCTTCTCTGCACTTACCATCTGCTCCCAAAAATATCTCGCACATGCCGGTTGTACAGAGACCGCACCACACACACCGGCCAGAACACCGAAATTTGGGTGCGTCATCGCCGAAGAAGGGAGAAGAAGACAAAGCAGATCTGAAGATTTAGGGTGTGTGCTCTTGTGTAGCAAGGTGAGGGAAGAATGAGAGAAGATCCACTAAAGAAGCATAAGAGGGAGAGAAGAACCCCAACCTCTATTCTCCCATTCTTAATTTCTTATCCAAATTAATGGGAAAAAAGGCTGAAACATTCAGTTAAGCCATGCGAGTATTTAGTATTCTTAAATCCTCTTTTGCTTGCATTTATTGTAGAAGAATAAATAATATGTTTCGCTTTCACGAGCGCTTATTTCAACTTCCAAGGTAATATTTTCCGAACACGGAACAGCAAATATAATAAAATTAATGCTTTATCAGTTTATTTAAAATGGTGCTCATTTTCTTAAAGAATATTCTGAAAACATGCGTCTTTTTTTTTCCCTGTAAAAAACAATCTTAAATAGAACTTTTTATTTCATATACTGTACAAGGCATTAGGCCCGGCCAATTCAAGAATTCATCGACATTTTGATCATTATCGCTTTCTTTTTGGGCCTCCCGATGGTTTTTTTTGCTTAAACATGCTTACATGCAATGTGTAACGAAAGCAAATTACAGTCTTACAGATGACGAAAAATTTATAAACATGATTCGTCTGTGCCAATCTTGCTTCAAAACAATTGCTCTATTCTGATGCAATTTCCTAATGAATATAATAACTAATGTCAAGAAACTAATTTGCTTAAATCTCATGATTGGAAAAAAAAAAAAAAAATTAAAACTGGCCTAGACTGATGCATTACGAAATGCAATAGTACATTCCTCCATACGATGACAGAGGAACATAAAAATCCACATATCAATCAATTGCTAAGAATCCATTATCACTGAATTGTCTATGTCATAGTAACATTTACATTTTAATGCACCCCTGAACAGGACTGGGATCCTCAGCAGTCGTTTAAAACGACTGCTGGGGCAGCCGTTAATTTTTTTTTGTCAATAATAAAATTTTTAAAAATTCAAATGACGAATCCAAACCGTTCATCTTGTTGAATTTTACGGGCGATGCGTTTTCACATAAATTTTATAAAATTTGGGATTGATTTGATATGTGATTAAGTGATTAATAAATGAACGAACCTGGTTTGATTAATTCTAATACGTTCATAATTAAAGCACTTAATCAAGTATCAAATCAATTTCAAATTTATAAAACTTATATGAAAACGCATCGCCTGTAAAATTTAACAAGATGAACGGTTTAGCTTCGTCATTTGAATTTTAAAAAATTTTAATATTAACAAAAATGTTGAACGGCTGCCCCAGCAGTCGTTTAAACGACTGCTGAGGATCCCAGTCGCCCCTGAACAGGCTGAACTAGGATTTGGGTTTACACGGGCCTTGTAAAGGGAAAATAGCCTTGCATCTAGCTAAAATTTTGGTCGACATATTGCCCCCTGGCCCCTGAAAACCCAGCTGAAAAATGTTCACGGCTACACAAAAATAGTTCACCTACAGAATTATAAAATAAAAGGGCCTTTTGTGGTTTAATAAGTAGGAATTCCCAATAATTTTACTTGAAACTAAAGGTTACCTATTTAATTTAATAGGAGCCTATTGGTAAAAATCAAAGCAGAATTTAACAGAAAGGAGAGTAGAAGCTTTACCATTTGACGAAGACCATGTCTCAGTCCCTCGTTTTTAACTTTTTTCGCCTCTGTCAGGGATGGAGTTTCCTAATTGGGAGGAAATGAGTTGGTGTTGATGGCTAAGGTGTGACCGTGGATAAGCAGGGGGTCGGGAGTTCCATCGCAGCACCACTCTGACAGCAACGCAACGCCGACTGGTACGGAGAATGAATCAGGGAACTTTCCTCCATTTCAGGAGGTAAAGGCCTGGTGGTGACGTGGTGAATGGAAGGAAAGAATGGCTTAGCTGCGTAAGGGCAGAAATATAGAATATCTACGAAACATCTAAATTACAGTAAATATGTGGATTTTTATTTGATGGAAAAGACTTTGTAAAATTAATATTATGATATTGGTATATTAAATAAAAAACTTTATTATATTCAGAAAATTTATTACCAAAAAAAATTGTTCAATTGATCATATCTGGTTTTGATTGAAATTTATTATGATATTGGTTTTATCATATGAACAAAATTAATTAAAATTTATTTCACAAAAGGTGAATTATTCGGCCAATTTTAATTTATCTTTTGTTTTGTTTGAAAAAGGTTCTTTTAATCAATCTGAAATGTAAAGTCTACTTTTAAGTCTGCCTCGCTTCACTTTCAGGTTTCACCTCTTTTAATCAAACTGTACGTTCCTTCTGCTTCGAGTTTTTAGCTAGTAACTTCAGAAAATGGATTAACTTTGCTAAATATAAAATATTTCGGCCCCTCTTCTCCCTAATAAAAAGCCCAATTCTGCTCAAGGCACAAGTTTAGTTCTGTGGGTACGCCCTACAGGCCTTATTGTCTCCCATTAAGCCTGGGAAAGACATATTTTACGATCACTGGTCTTTTGTTATTAGTTTGTAGATAGAGTACGTGTTTGATGTTTCAAGAAAATATAATTGTGTACTCCTAAGCAATAAAGACTGATTTCGGATTGGATAAACAAATTTCTTACTAATCATTGTGTGATATGCACGCCACTTCCAATCCGAGGTCAACAGAAAATGTTGTGGACACGTGGCAGTCAAAATATGTATGATTAATGAAATTTGTCAACCTTCTTGCCTTCCTATTTGATAAACTAATTAATATATATATGTAATGGTTGGCAGTATGTTACTCTTCTTCTTAACGAATGATAAACTTTTTTAAAAGGGCACGTTATTATGGATCGGTATATATCTTGGCATATTCTCTTATGTACTAATTTTATTTCAAATTTAAATTTCTATTCACGCAAAGCACGCATCGAAGTTTCAAATGTCAAAATGGCAAAAACAAACAGAGTAAGGTACAACATAAGTTTGTCATATTCTTTTGGCATATTCTCTTATGTACTTCAACATTAATGTAATTCATGTTTAGTCCTCATAAGTTTGTCATATGCTGATATAATTTACTACGGTTGTTACGATATATAATCATAAAAGAAACCATATTAGATACTTACACACAAAAGAAATTGTATAGTTAGAAATGTTGTTTTAAATTTATCTAATACAAAAAAAATCTATTCAATCCGACTCAATCACCTACATCACAAATCTTGTATTATCGCTTAACCCACATTTTATTCAATTCTTGGGAATTATTATTTATTTTATTCAATTTCCTTCCAATTACAAATTGATCCAAATTTTGGGAATTATTATTTATTTTTTGTTTAGATTCCAAATAGTTCTTCAAACTTTCCCTCTTTCAGCTACAGCTTATAACAATTCAATTTTCAGTTCCTCTTTGAAAAAGGAATTAAATAAATTAAATATCGAGCACTGTACTCTAACTATGACATGACATAACCATTCAAACGAGCAAACGCTACTCATTTAATCTAACAATTTGACCTACTAATTCCAAAAATAAAAGACTATTCACAAATTTTGAAGTAACGCATACTGCAAATTATATAATACTCAAGGACCATCATCATAATTTATCCAATTTTGAAGGATAATTCAAAGAATAACATTAAACATTTACATCACTATTATTCTTCCTTAACGGCACTCCTATATCACGTAGCAAACTCCCATCCCAGAAGCCGCAAAATATATAGATTTTAAGGTTTTGGAAATTCATAAATTCAATCACTCTATTTCCTCCATCTATCCTTTGAGAAAACGAGCAAGGCATTGTTGGCCTTCATGCAGAGTGTCGCAACATTTATCTTGTTATGTTACGCATTTGGGACCATTGCTATGGCTAGTGATTATACAAGACCGGGTCCCGGTCGAGTCATACTGACACAGCATACCGATTCTAGTTCATGCCCGCAACAGGTACTTGATCACTAATTAACTACCTTTAAACATTATGTCGCGTTTAGTTAATTGGGATTTCTTTTCGATATGTATTGTTTTGTTTCTGATTTATCTCTGTACTTCTCCTTTTCAATGAGATCTTGAGCACTTCAAGATTTGTCTTTCCCTAAAAAACCTCGAATAATATTTTGTTTTTTTTCTATTAATAAATCTTAATACAAGCATTTCAGATCTTCCAAATAAAATGCAATCTTTTCTAAACCTTTTCCGGTGGCTTGATGCGTACCACACTAATCCAAAAGTACTGTTTTTTTTTTTTAGACATAGTAGGCAGAGCTGCCAAGAATTCAGACGTACTTGCTCCAAACCTTTTTTTTTTTTTTTAAATTCATT